>CM062918.1:32402061-42402061 GCA_031878705.1 Tapirus indicus | reverse complement strand
AACTCACCTTGCCAGTTATAGTGACCCTTATCACCAATCCCTGGAAATATTGACCAAACTCTCTCTTTGAATTCAAGAATTTAAGAACATTTTTCCATGTCCTTGTAACTTTTGCAGCAATTTAGGTATGCTGTCACCAATTTCCATGAAATCTGAGCAAGAATCAAGATGATAAAGCTGCCCAGGTATTTAGGAAAATCACACACAAAAAAAGAAAAGAACTTTTAAAGGAAATCACTATGGCCAGGTATCTATCTTTTTGTCTGCTTAGTATGTCCTTTCTTTGGAGAATGGCTCCACGCCTGACCTGTCCCCACCCCCACCAGGGATATAATCTCTTAATTGCAACAGAAACAGACAATTAACTGATTCTGAAACCATTGATTGGTCCGGGAATCCTGAAACAGTCAATCCATCCTGGGCGATTGGGTCTCTTCCTTGGGATTTTTGGACTTGGGGCTAAGAAAGATCCACTGAATTGGTTTTGGATGCCTGGATTTTAAGATAGGAATCTCCAACACCATTGGTGGCCATGAGAAAGTAAAGTCTGGCTCAAGCAGTGTTCAACAGGTTTCCTTACTGTCAGACGTTTTAGAGGCTCCAATATCCAATGCATTTTAACTCTCCATGAGGGGAAAGATTTATTATATGTCAGCATCTCCCCAACGTGTTGTACCATGGAACACAGGGCTCTCCAAGTTTACTTGGCCACAGAGTACTTTCTCTGTGTAAAAACTATGAGCATCCTGGGGAACTAGTTTTTCATGTAACATGCATCAAAACATGTTGCTTAAACTATGAAGGTCCAGGAGGATGGGATGCACAAGGGACTCCTGGACTGCTGTAGCTCAGAGATTCTCAGTGAGAGGTGATTTTCTCCCCAGGGGACATTTCGCAATTTTGGTCGTCACAACTGGACAGGATGCTACAGGCATCTAGTGAATTGAGACCAGAGAACCTGCTAACCATCTTACAACACACAAGACAGCGCCCCCCCTCCCACCCACAATGAAGAATTATTCTGCCAAAATGTCAATAGTGCAGAGGTTGAAAAGCTGGACTAATTTGACACCAGGATGCTGGCCCCATGTAGGTGGATCTATGCTCACATGGTGCAATCGAATGCTCTTGACCTCTGCTTCTGGCACATGTTTAGACATTTTCTAATGTTCCAGAGTGGACTTAACCAGACACGTCCAGAACTTTTGGATGAAACAGGCCTCTCCCACCCCTACCCCACTTCCTGGGGAGGAGGATGAGGAGAGTTCACCAGAGCTTCTGATCACATGCCAGTGCCTCCTCCCACATCTCCCACTTCTCTCCCATCACATGGGGAGGCATGTGAGGAGCAGAAGGGCAGGGAGACACCTCTGGCAAGGGCTGCTGAGTGAGTGCTCCAAGGAAGGCCTGAGTCAAGGGCTAACACAAGGCCTAGGGAATGAGCTGGTCTGGCCCTGACCACACAAGTGACTCAAGCAGGAGTGGTGAGGACTGCGTTTTATACGACACCTTGAAGTGGAATCCACTGCCTCCCCTGGTGAGCAACGACCCTGAGGCAGATGCATTAAAGCCTCTGCGTGTTATTCCAACAACTTCTCAGGGGACGGCCGCCCAGATCCATGCCGCTCGGGAGCATCCTCGGACAGGGGCTTGGAAATGCCTGAGCAGCCTCTATGTTGCCGGAGAGGAGAAGGGAGCACAACGCTAGATGCTCAGCCCCTACCAGAGTGGTTAGCAAGGTGTTAGCCCTTAAGAGGCTTATAATTTCAAATAAGAGAAGGAGATCTAAGCAAAGGGTAGTACAGCAGAATGGGCAGGAAGCAATTAATGGAGAGGGTAAGAGCATAGACTCTGGATTCAGACATTCTGGAGTTCAAGTCCCATCCTGGACGAGTTCCTGAACTTGCCCTGAGCTTCCTCATCTGTAAAACAGGAATTATAATATAGAGTTGTGAGGATTAAGGGAAATAATGCACGGCACTTAAAACAGTGCCTAGCGCACGAGAGGCATTCAATCAAGGCTGATTTAGTAATTATAGCATCTAATTCTATACTATGAATAAACGCTACAATAGGGACATTAGTAGGTGCTGAGGCAGCGCGGGGAGCGGGTGAGCATTACCAGGACGCGAGAACCACAGCCGAGCCCCTCCATTGGGAGTACCCCATGCTGGACACTGTCCTTGGCATTTCACCTATGTCCTCTCAATGGTCACAGCCTCCCTCTGACGATGGCATCACTCCCTTTTCACAGAAGGAAACTGAGGCTCAGGAAACTCCTCCCAAGGCTGGGCAGAAATAGCAACTTCCCTCTCATCCTCTTCTTCTCATCAGGTTCCCCAGGGCAGAGAGTCACTAAGACCAGGATGTCAGGGACCTGGGGCGCTTCCTAGGCAACATTCTCTCTTTGCTCATCAGCCGTATACTGAGTTGTGCCGTGTCCAAGCCACTGGGGTGGGCCTGGGCGAGAGCAGGAACAGATGGCAGCTCTGGCCCCCTTGGAGCTTCCATTCCTGTGGGTGGACAGACCGCCAAGCCTCAGTGCACACTCGCTGATTCCCTCACAACTGTGACAGTGGAAAGAAGGGGGACCTGGGACTGACTTGGTTCAGGAGGATATGGGGCCCCATCTCTGCCTTCTCCTGCCTCCCCAACATCTAAGTTTCAGGGAAATGTTGGAGGGAAGAGAGGGAGACACAAGGAGCAGGGGAGGAAGTAATTGGGCATCCTATTGAATGGAGGGGGAGGACAGTCCCCTTTCAGCCTGGCAATCACAGGGCAGTCTCCTCGAGAGGCCTCCCATTGCCACTGCTTGGTGAGCGCTTGCCGTGAGCAGCACATCTCACACCCGTGGCCGAGGTGGGTGATGAACTGACAAAATGCCAGAAGGTGTAGCTTCTGCTGCTGTCATCATCACTGTTGTCATGTTTTCCTTTACATCGTTTATATGGCACCTTCTCGCTTACCCAGCACTTTTACATTCACCATTTCATTTTATTTCATAGTAGATTACAACGTTTCTGTGCAACTGGGGTGTGTGGGTGTGAGGAGGCTGGGAATTGCTCTTCCTTACTGCTACTCCTCACTCTATCTCAATTTTCTCCCTTCTGAGGTGGACTAGGTAGATATTATTAGCCCTATTGTACAGATAAGGAAACTGAGGCTGTGAGCATTTAAGTGACTTGCCCAAGGTCACAGAACTCATCTGCAGGAGTTTGGTCTGTAGGGTTCTCACACTCACATGCTGTGATGTCATGTGTTGATCACTTGTGAGACCCTGCACAGGTTCTGCCCTGTACCAAAGAGCCTCTTAGCTCTACATTCTTTACCAGGTAGAACTAGACTGTGTCCCATGGCCCACTGGGCATGAGGGAATAAGGTCCTCATTGGCAGATCTGGAATTTCCTCCTTTCCTATGTTCTAGGGACACACTGCTCACCTCGCCTTTGGCTCCTGTTATGGACTAAATTGTGTTCCCCCAAAATTCACATGTTAAAGCCCCAGCCCCCAATGTAACTGTATTTAGAGATATGGCCTTTAAGAAGGTAATAAAGATTAATTGGGGACATAGACTGGGGCCCAAATCTGATAGGATTGGTGTCCTTATAAGAAGAGGAAGAGACACCAGGATGCTTTCTCTCTCCACACATGCACAAAAGAAAGACCATGTTAGGACACAGCAAGAAGGCGGCCGTCTACAAGCCAGGAAGAGAGGCCTCACCAGAAACCGACACTGTGGCCCCTTGATCTAGCCTCCAGAACTACGAGGAAATAAAAGTCTATTGTTTAAGCCACCCAGTCTGTGGTATTTTGTTATGGCCACCCCATGACCTAAGTCTCTACCCTCCACCTCCACTGTAGGCACTGAGTCTAGGTGGTTTACACAAGCGGTTCTCTCCAGCATTCTCCCCATCACTGCTTGAACTCTTCCGTCTTTTCCTTCTCACCTTCTCAGCTCAAATTCTTCACCTTCAAGTTAGCTTGACTAACTTAGCTGCCCTCTGAAATGGAAGAAATGGAATATTTCTCATCAACTATTCTCTGGCCCATTAGATGCTATCATTATAAGACAATAGGTCTGTTTTCTCCTCTGATTCTCTTACAGATGCCCATGAATTACTCAGTGTTGGTGGAGCCAAGTGTTACAGGTGTAGAAACATCTAGTTTGGAATCTCAGCACTAACATCTTCTAGCAGTAGGCCTTGATCAAGTCACAGGATTGTCGGAGAGTAAATGAACCAGTGCATGCAAAAGGGATGTGCCAATTGTAGGGCGCTAATCAAACAAGCAGTGCTAACGGAATTGGTGGTGGTGGTGTTGCGTGAGCTGCTTGGGGGAGTGCCCTCGCTGAGTTGTGCATTGACATTAGGCCGTCATTGAGGAGCATTATGAAAAGCAACCCTGTGACACTCACTCTGCTCTTAAAGAAAATGCGTTGCTGATGTTCACAAAACTGCAGTGTTTATTTTTACAAAAACTTTCCAAAGAAATTCCTAAAGAAATACCTTTTGATCCTGAGAAACAGGTTTATTTCCATCAATGAACACCATGAATTATGAAAATGATCATGTTTCCCTTCTTGTCTTGACTGCTTGGGAGCTCAGAATTAAATCGACAGCCTACTTCTAGCAAGTTTACTTGCCCTTCTGTCAAACACTTTACTGTCACCACTGCTGTTACTTTAATTTCCTTCTTTTTTAACTTCACTTGGTTCTTAAATGTATTTATTTCACAAGTTAATGGATGAATACATTCTTGCTGTAAAAGACAAAAAGAACTCAGAGTTATCTAGAGCAAAACTTCAAAGTGTTCATTTATTATTTATGGTGTAGTGCTCTATATTTGCACAAGCAGCCTCAAGTCTGGAACAATATTAGGAATAACCAAATTTTTAAAAACAAATAAATTAAAAACTTTATTAGAAAGCTTACTACTGTGCTAGGAAAATTCACATATACTTTATGTTTTAATCCTAACAGCAACTCTATAAGGCAGATGTCACAGGCCCATTTTACAGATGGGGCAATTGACTGAGGTTAAGTTAGTTTTCCAAAGTCATGGACAGTAAGTGGCAAAGCTAGGAATGAAATTCAGGACTGGGATTCAAAGTTTGTGTGTTAGCTCATTTATTTGCCTTTTTTTAAAAACTATCTTACCTCTTTATCACAAAAAATAGGATAAAATTTATGTACAACTCAGGCATGTGTCATTACAACTACTCCTCACTCTACTTCAAGCCATTGGAATTACTTAGGTAATTCAGCCAAGAGCATTTTTTTCTCCCTAAGTGCCACAAGAGACCTGGCCCAAGAGGGCTGATCATGTGCCAACTCCATAGGAAGACTCAGCAAAGGTCAGGGGTAAGAAAGGTAAGCTTTAACCTTCCACCCTTGACCTTCCCCTGCTGATCAGTGGGCTGCAGCTCTCAGGCCAGAATGCAGCAGGGCTTCTCTCCTTTGGGAAGAGGCAGTAGTGATGTCTGTCCTGCTGACAACTGGTTAGGGTCTGGTGGAAAGAAATTTGCCCACCTCCCATTCCCTTCCCACCCATACCGCTCCTCACGCGGGGAGGACAAATTCCGATTGCTATGTAACGTGTTTGTCTGGGTCCCCTTCAGGGCCCCTGGTTCCAGTAATTTGTACTGGCTTCCTCCCTCGCCGGCCCTGGCCAGAGGACGCAGCTATTGACATAAACACTGACCGCTCTCCCAGCTAGCAGGCAAGCACACTTCTATTTTCATCTGAATTCCCAGCATCTTGGGCAAAGAACTTGGCCATTCCTATCGACCAGACCCCTGAGGAGGGAGGAGAGCCTGCAGGCTCCTTCTGTAACCTTCCTTTGACTTGGACTCAGAAGACAAAGGTGAACTTGAGTGCAGCGGGGACACAGCTTCCCTTTATGCTCCCACCAGGGCCCCCGGGCTGCCTCCTCTGCAGCACTGAGGCCCTTTTGTCCCGGCGGGGCACCCACAGCCTGACTGCCCACACTGTTGAAGCGCACTTGCAGGGCCCTCTCCCCCTCCCCCGCGAGTCGCTGGGCCTGGAGAAGGGCTTTTGAGTTTCACGAACGCACACTGGCCCTTTTCTTCTCCGGGCGCCTGCAGCTTTGATGCTGCGCGCCTGGCAGCCTGGAGCTCCAGTGGTCTTTCTCGGGGAGGCCGTGCGAAAGCGCGGACGGGGCCGCGGGGCTTCCCGGGAGAGGCACCCCGCCCCGGGCAGCAGCTCCCGCCCCGCCCGAGGGGGCGCTGGGCCGGCCTGGGAGGAGCCCACCCGTGCGGGTCCGGGGAAACTGATCATCCAGCTCTCCCGTCGGACCTTGCCAACCTCTTTGACCCAGCAATGCTTGCGTTTAGGAACTCATTCTCAGATAATTAGGGATGTATGCGAGGATAGTTAAAACCTTTCACTCAAATCTTATAAAAATTTCAAGCATGCAGAAAAGTTGAAAGAATGGTACAGTGGATACGCATATACCCATTATCTGGAGTCTGCAATTCGCATTTTGTGTGGAAGGATTTGGTACAAGAGCTACCATTGTCCTGCTGTGTGTGTGTGTGTGTGTGTGTATGTGTGTGTGTGCGCGCGCTTGTAGAAACCTAAATGCCCCCCCCGCCCAGTTTGTTAAATTATGGCACATTTGCACAATGGTACTTCATAGCAATTAAAATAACATGGTACATTTAGTGACATGGGAAAAATGTGGGTTTTTTTCTTAAATGAAAAAAGGTAGAAAACTGTATGCACAATATTATTTATTTTTGTTTGGAAAAAAATGTTTATGCATAGGAGGAAAAGAAACACCCTGAGGTTATATATTAAATGTTAACAGGATTGTGTCTAAATTAGGATATAGGTGAATTTAATTTTCATCTCTGGCTTATTTTTAGTTTTCAATGAAACACTTGTATATAAAGTGAAAAGGGGGATTTAAAACATGTGTCATCCACCTGAAACAAATAGAATGTTATGTGTCACTTATACCTCAATTAAAAAAAAAAATGTGTGGTCAGCTCAAGAGGCTGATAGGGCTTCCTAGAATTATTCCAGCCCTGTCTATCCTGACGGAAGTCCTGGGCTGCTCCAGCTCCTGTGCAAACATTGCTGCATCACCCATCCTGGCCAGTTAGGACTCCAGCAGCCCCACACAGTTTCCCAAGTATAGCACCAGGCCCTCCTTTCCTTCACTGACCCCACTCTCCTGCAGCAAACTGGATTCCTCCCTCTCATCACTGACTAGTAGGCCAGGGAGGTTCCTTAGCCACTAGAGAGGGAGGGTCCTAGCTTGCTATTCACTTTCCCCACTGGAGGTAGAAAATCTTGTGGGATGAAACTCCTGTCCTTAAAGAGAAGGCCAGGGCTTAACCCAGAGGCGCTGCGCTGAGTTCTTTCTCTGTGAGAGGCCTGGTCCCAGTTAGACTCCCAAGGGAGGCTCTGCTTTAGTTTGGGTTCTTCGGGAACCGTTAGGACCAGCTGGATAGTATTTTCATCGCCATGCAAGCAATGGCACTTTCGGAGACTACGGTAATAAGAGCTCACTCTGTATGCATATTTTTAGTTCACAAAGTAAATCCAGACACTCTCTTACAATGGTTCCCAGAGCAGCATATTAAAATTTCGTTTGGAGATGGTCATAGGGTTGCCGACCTTTATTTTGCCACATAAAACCATTTAGAAAACTACTATTTATGATTACCATTACTTCATAACAGAAAAGACATTTTTCCACACACACAAAATAGGAAGGACAATCTCAAAATGAAAAAAAAAACAGTATTTAACCTTATAAAGCCTTTACTATAAAATTCACTTATCTCCCAATGTACTTTTAAAATTATTATAATTTCTGTATAAACTGGTGAAAACTCTTTCACAGATAAGCAGTGGTTTGTGAAGAACATTTGGAAACCATTTCTCCATTGTTGTTGATCCTTATGATCATCCACTTGCAGCTGAGGAAACTGAGTTTCCGAGACCATCGGCTGATAAGTGGTTGAATTAGAGTTCAAATTCAAGTCTATCTGCTCCAGAATCAGTGGTTTTCCCCTATTCCAGATTCATCTGTGTAACCAGTTGCCTTTGTGGGTATTCTAGGAAATAGTTGACAGAAAATAGGCCTGATTTACTTTTCAAAGACTTGGCTAGACATGGGTCACCAGAGTAAACCCAGTGATTCAAATTTTATCTTTGATCCAAAAATCCCTGAGCTCATCAGGTGGTATTAGCCTTTCAGAGAAGGTCTCCCTAATTTCATTATTCGCTAAGGATAGCACAGCTGCCTTTGCAGGTGATTTCAAGGGGAGGAGCACATATCAGAATTCTAATCTGCCCCTATACATCCACTGACTGACGCCTGGAATTCCTCCAGTTTGATCACCTCCATTGATGTGTTTGAAAAAATGATTTAAAACTTGGGAATAAGGTATAAAGGTGAATAATATATCCTCTCAATGTTATACTGAAGCATTAACCAAGAATTATTTAATTATCCAGCGTCATGTAGCTGTGTCTGACTTTGCTTTTGACTATTAATTAAGGGCTCAGACTCTGAAGTTACATGCTAAGTTGTAGACCTTGTCTGGAATAGAGGCAAATATTTTCTGTTCAGTAGAAAAGATAACCCCAAAGGTTATGGTCTTATTGTAGAATATTAACCAGTTTTGCCTCTAATTTGGCAAACTTATTTCATAGTGCCTTTCCTGGTAGACTGTATAAATCTATTTCTCTACTCTTCATTTGAATGAGCTTTACCATACTGCTGGTTTGTTCCCTTTTTGATGAACTAAATAAAATCTATTTAAAGGCACTCGCCCTCAATACCACTTAAAAACGTTATCAATCATTTATCTCAGTGTGAATGAAGAATCTGCGGACAGATTTTCAACTGAGAAGTTGAAAGATGCTGTATTTGGGATCTGAGAAAGATGAGGGAGAGGGTGCATTGGAGAGAGGAGATTAGCTAAACTTCTCAGGGCAGTTGTACCAGAATACCTTTACTTTTTCACATAGTTCCTTTGTCCTTGAGCAGTGATCAGTAACATGGCTTGCTAGAAATAGGATTTACCGGGAATAATGACTGGAGAAGAGGTTGAAAAGCTAGTTGGGGCTAGTTGGGCAAAGGATTGGAATTTTATCCTGTAAATCACAGGAGTCATTAAAGGTTTTAATCCTGGAACTGATATGATCATATTTTTGAATTAGAAAGAAAGATAATTTTGGTGGGAGTATATTGGATGAGTGGAGGGAGAGTCTCAGTGAGAGATGACCAGGGCTTGACCTGTATGTGGATATGTGTGAATGGAAAGTTGAGTTTAAGATTAAATGGCAATTCAAAGGTAGAACAGATAAATTTGGTGAAGGATGAAAGATAGGCATGAAGAGAGGGAGGAGTCTGAGATGACAGCTGGATGGTTGGAAGGATGGTGATGTGATCAAGGTGGAAGGCTGTGTTTTTGACCTGTTGAGTTTGAAGACTATCAGAAATTTGAATGTGGAAATTATGGGTTTGGACTGGAAGGATAATTTGAGATTCAGCAGTGCATTGATTATGAATGGTAGCCATGGACGTGTGTATGATTGTTAAAGAAAAACATATCATTGGAAAACCTCTCAACTACTTCACTGGCGAGGGGACAAGGGGATGCTTCACCAGAAGGCATCCTTCAGTTACAGTGTGCTACTGCTGTGAGCAGAGCCACTGCCCAATGAGCAGTGAACACTCCATGGCTTTTCAGAGCCATGAACAATCCACTGCCCAACACCTTGGAAAAAAATATGCATTCCCCATACCCATTTTAGTTTGTGGAAATGGAGGCTCAGGAAGAGAAGCAAATTTCTTAAATGTATGTTGCAGCAATGGAAGATTAGACTGGAAACACCTCCTAGACTTAATGCTGCAGTCCTGACAAGCACAGACAACCTGGGCCAAACTTCACAACCCTCATGTCTTCCCATCTGTTGACAAGCCTGACAAGAGCAGAGCTGAGTGTGGGACAATATATCTACCCTATTTGTGCCCCTCTCCAGCCCTGCTTTCTGCAGTGCTTTTACTTGGCCTCCATGTTCATCTGTAGGATCAACATTATTCCATGCTTTGCAAAGGTAGGGAGCAAGGTATAATTAATTCCCATGTATCCATCACCCGGCTTCAACAATTATCAACATATAGCCGTCTTGCTTGGTTTGTGCCCCATTCCCTCAACTTTTTCTCTCCTGCCAGATTACTTTAAAGTAAGTTTCAATGATCACATCATTTCATCAGTAAATACTTCCGTATGTATCTCTGAAAGATAAGGACTTTTTTGGACATAATTTAGGGGAAATTTTTTAACGTTCTAGATCAGAATATATGGGCTCAGTATCCATTCAGCCTTGCTGTTGTTTAGTTCTGCTTCTTCCTTGGGCCTCTGTTCTAATAGTAATGGCTCTCTCATAACTACGGCCTATGATGTGTCACACACTCATTTAGTCTTTACAGTAATGTTACATAAAAGGTAGACATTATTATCGTTCTTATACAGATGAGAAACTGGGGCTCAGAGAGGTGAAGTAAGTTGTAAAAATGACATAGATGGTGTTAAAGGAAGACTCAGAGACAAAAGCATTTCAAAAAGAAAAATTGTTTACCTTGTAAGGAGGTTCTGTAAGGGAGCCCAAGCTTTAGAAAGCTTAGTTCACAAAATAAAAAAAATTTCTCTTCAGTTTCAGCTCCAGTTTCTCTTTATCTGTATAAGAAAGGTAACAATGTCTACCAATGTCTATGTAGCATTACTGTAAGGACAATGGGGGTGTGACACATAGTAGGCCATCATTATGAGATAGCCGTTTGTTATTTTAACTTCCCATAGGTAAGTCCATCCTCTGGTCACCAAAGCTCATGTCTGTCCCACATGCAAAATACATTCACCTCATCCCAAGGTCCCCCAAAGTCTCAACCTGTTATAGCATCAACTCAAAGTCCCAAATCTCACCAGCTCAAAAGTCCCAAATTTCCTCATGTAAATTTTCTAAATCAGGTATGGGTGAATCTCTGGGAATGATCCATTTTGGGGCACAATGTCTTTCTATCTATGGACTTTTGAAACTAAGGAAACAAATTATCTGCTCTCAAAATACAATGGTAGAACAGGCACAGGATAACAATTATAGGTGTTCCAGTTCAAAAAGGGAGAAAGCAAAAAAGTCATTTGTTTCAAGTAATTTCTAAATCCAGCTGAGCAAATTGCACTCAATTTCAAGGTCTGGGAATAATCTGTTGTGGCCTGTGGCTCTGTCCCCTGGGTTCATGGCTCTGCCTTCTGAGTTGTCCTTCCTTTTTCATGAAGTGTAGCATGTGTTTGTAGCTAAGTAGTTTTATCAGCCAATTTCCTGACTGTGGAATTTTGGGAGTTTGACAACCTTCTTTCATTTAGATTTTCCCTATTTCTCTTCAAGCTGGTAATGTTTCTACTGGCATGACATTCTCCAGAACTTTGTGGGTCTCCCATGTATGTCATGGGGATTTACTCTACTAGACAAGAGGCTTATTCATGGACCTTTACTAGATAATTCCATCTCTAATTTTGACTTTTGTTGATATGGCTGAGAGAACAGACCTTAAGCTCTCTAGTTTGATTGAGGGTACTTGTGAGGCACACACTTAATCTAAGAGCCTTTTGTGTATCTTTATACTCTGACCTTTTGATCTTTCCAGGGTGTAACACCTTTGGCTTTTCCTGTAGAGCACACATTCCTAACAGTGAATCTCTTAGTTTCAGCATCTTTTGCCATCCAGATGACAGTCTGAGAGCTTTCAAAAATATCAAATCCTAGTTATTTTTTGTTTAGTAGTTCTTCCCTCAATTTATCTCTTTCCCCTCACAATTTACCAAAAGCAGCAAGAAGAAACTGGACCTCACTTTCAACACTTTGATCGGAAATTTCATCTGCTAAATGTCCAATTTCATTTTTTACAAATTCTGCTTTCCACATGACTACAGGACACAATTCTGCTAAGCTTTCTGCCTCTATAACAAGGCTATTCTTTCCTCCACTTTCCAATAACATGTTTTCCAGTTTCTTCTGAGACTTCACTGTCAGTCCCTTTAATGTCCGTATTTCTACTAATAGTCCACTCAGCGAAATCTAGGCGTTTTTGATCATGCCCTTCAAAATTCTTCCAGCCACTGCCTGTTGCCCATTCTCAAAGCCACTCCACATTTTGTATTTGTTACAGCAGCACCCTACTCCTGGTGTCAAAATCTGTATTAGATTTCTATTGCTGCCATAACAAATTACCACCAACTTAGCTTAAACAACAGAAATTTACTATCTTACTGCTCTGTATCTTAGAGTAGAAGTCTGACATTGGTCTCACCAGGCTAAAATCAAAGTGTTGACAGGGCTGCACTCCTCTCTGGAGGCTTTAGGGAAGCATCTGGGTTTTTTTTTGCTCATTTGGATTGTTAGAATTCAGTTCTCAGCAGCTGTAAGTCTGATATCTCTGTTTCTTTGTTGGGTCTCAACTGAGGGCCCTTCCTAGCTTCCTTGGCTCAAGGCCAGCCTTCCTCCTTCTTCAGTCAGTTAACAGCAGGTTGAGTCCTTCTCATGCTTCAAATCTCTCCTCCCTCTTTGTTTCAAATCTCCCAGTCTTACCACAGATGGGAAAGGTTCTTTGCTTTGAAGGCCTCATATTGTTACTGCACAAAATTGGGTTTCTCTTGCCTGGTATCCATAAATGGCCAATTAATTATGGCACCAACCTTTGGGTAAAGGGATCATCTTTACTCTGCGAGACGGACCTGCAGGGAGACAGGGGGTGTGTGCCCTCTGATCTGTCTCTCCGATTCAGGATTTAGGGCGAAATTTAAGAAGTTAGAGAGAACAGGCTGGCACGTGGAAATGTTGGTGGGCCAGGTTTTGATCAGTGGGCTTCAAGCATTTATGGTAAAGTTTTAAGCATTTACGATGAGGTTCTGAACTTTTATGATAGGGTTCTAAACATTTATGATGAGATAGGGAAGGAATTTTAACACCAGATCTTCCTGAATGAGGGACCTCTTGCTTTTGATAAGAGTCTGAATTGCAAGTTCTGGTCATGTCCTGGTCCTTTGGTTCCTGTTCTTTGGTTCCACAATCATTTCAGGTCAAGGTTTCTTCTTCTGCTCATGCTCTATGTGACTTTGCACATTTTTCTGAAAGAAAACTCTTAATCATGCTGTTGATGAGATGGGGTCAGTTGAACTGGTGCTGGAGAGCCAGCAGTTACAATGTGATTAGGTTGGGCCCACCCAGATAAACCCCACATCTCAAGGTCTGTAATCTTAATCACATTTTGTGATATTGTGACTTATAAGAAGAAATATATATTTGGTCTTCATCCCCATTTCTGGCACAGAGCTCCTAAAACTCTTGGAATTTCTTAAGTGATGAGAGCGACAAAGGTGTCTTCTGTTATGTTGATGAGGTGACTTTTGGACTGCACCTAAGGATGGGACCTGGTTGCCAGGGGACCCAACTATATGATTAGATGGTTGGAACTTTCAGTTCCACCCCTCAACCTCCAGGGAGATGAGAGGGGCTGGAGGTTGAATTGATCACCAGTGGCCAATGATTTAATCAATCATGCTTATGTAATGAAGCTTCCACAAAACCCCAAAAGGGTGGGGTTTGGAGAGCTTCCAGGTTGGTGAACACCTGGAGATGTGGGGAGAGGGGCATGCTCAGAAAGAGCGTGGAAGCTCCGTGCCTTTTCTCCACACTTTGCCTTACGCATCTCTCCCACCTGGCTGTTCCTGAGTTATATTATTTCATAATAACCAGTGATCTAGTAAGTAAAATGTTTCTCTGAGTTCTGTGGGCTGCTCTAGCAAATTAATCAAACCCGAGGAGGGGGTTGTTGGAACCTCCAACCTATAGCAGTTCCATTAGAAGCACAGGCAACAACGCGATTGACAACGCATCTGAAGGAGGGGGGCAGTCTTGTAGGACTGAGCCCTTAACCTGTAACTCAAGGAGGGGTTGTCAGAACCTCCAACCTGTAGCTGGTCGGTCAGAAGCACAGGTAATAACTTGGGCTTGTGATTGGCATCTGAAGTGGGGACAGTCTTGTGGGACTGAGCCCTTAACCTGTGGAATCTGATGCCATCTCCAGGGAGATAAAATCAGAATTGAGTTGAATTGTAGGACACCCAACTCTGTGTCACTGAGAATTGCTTGGTTGTGTGGGGGAAACACCCCACCCATATACACACATATTGGAATTTGATGACCAGAACCACCTTTTACATTTGCAAAGTTTTTTCCCCATGTTCCCCATATTAGGACATGGACATCTTTGGGAGACTTCAGTCTGCCTACCACACTGTCAGCATCCAGATTTGAACCCAAGTTGGTCTGATTATGTTTGGACTTTTTCCCCCAGACTCCATAGTGTCCTCTCATAACTGTCCCAAGGCCCTGCTCCTCTTGTACCCCTGTTCTTGCCACTGTATTTGTATCAGTAGTAATTCTTTGAGCTGTAAGTAACAGGTAACAGCCAACTAAGAGCTGCTTGTGCTACTTAAACCAGTAAAGGTTCATTTTTCTCACATAACAGTGTATCCGGAGATGGTTGCTGGTCTTGTTTCAGTGATTCAATGTCAAGACCATTGGCTTGATAATTTGCTTGGTCTTTCCCTCATGGCTACAATGTGCTGCCACAACTCCAAATATCACACCCACATTCAAGACAGGAAGACATGGGAAAAGGGGGCTAGGCTTCAGTCTTGTCTGCCCCTTTTATCAGGAAAGCAGATGTTTTCCCAGAAACTCCCATAAGACCTTCACTACAGCTCATGGACCAGAACTGTGTCACATGCTCCCACCCCCTGCAGATGCAAGGAAACCTGAGGAAGTGAGTAATTAGCTTTGCTGGTGGAGGTGGGCGAAGGAAACAAAGATTGGAAATGAAGTTTGGATTAGCCAACTCATAGTTCCAAAGTTTCCATCTGTCCAGGACCCTCTCTGTGCCTTTTTCTCTCACTAGTCCACAATTAGCTTTGGAATCCTGCTCCTGGGTCAGACACCTCCTGATGACCGTGCTCTGACCACCTGTCCAGCACCCCGTCACTACTTCTTGTAAGATATCCCTGACCCCAGTCAACCACTTAGACTGCCATCTGCAGTGGCCTGGAGGCACTCCCCGTCACTGTCTGCTGCTGGCTCTGGAAGCATCTGACCACCTTTCAGAGGCCTAGAGACTCCACCAGTCCTACTGGCTATGCAGAGGCAAGCTTCTATTCTGACAGCGCCTGTTTTCCCATGAGTCATTTTTAAGCTTTGTGTATGTGTGTGCAGAAAAAAAGGGGAAAATAGGCCACATTGACCACAGACATTTTTATCCTCTGCTCGCTTTGAGTTTTATCTAGGTAGAAGGTCTTCTGAAAATATTACTACGGCAGAGATACAATTGTCTACCACAATATCTGTTCTCCTCTCCTTCCCCAGTGACAGACTATGATTTTATGTGCAGCAGCCGTTCACCCAGACAAAAGACTTCTTCATTCTCAGATGAAGAAGACTTCATCTTCTCTTACAGCTAGGAGCAGCCATATGACTCAGTTCTGGCTTATGTGATATAAATGGAAACATTGTATTGTGGTTCCGCGATGTTTCTTTTAAGAGAGTGGGAAAGTCCTTCTTTGTTCTTTCATCCATTTTGCTGCCTGGAGTGCAGATGAGATGGCTGGAGCTCCATTAGTCATTTTGGACTATGAGGAGAACGGATATACTTTAAGGATGGCCAAGAACCGACACTATCCCTGAACTTCCCACCTCCAGGGAAATAAATTTTTGTTTATTCTTTTGGATTTTTGTGTTATTTGCGACTGAAACTGACCCTAAGTAACTCATCTACCTTTCATCTGCATGATGTCTAACTGTATACATAGCACTTCCAGGTACATTATCTCATTTTCAACAGACAGGAAAATATCTGTTTTCCTGTGCTGTTTCCAGCTGGTCCTGCTTCCAGGAGAGCCAGTTACGGTCGACAGCAACCATCAGAGAACTATTTACCCGCCAAGGTTGAAGACTGTGGGAAAATTGAAAACGTTTGGTTCAGGAGGCAAAAGGAGGATGTTGCTTTCAGTGTTAATGACAATTCTGGGAGAAATGGGCCCGCCTCTATGTTTGTGAAGCGAGGCCCTGACTCGCAGAGACTCAACCCTTCCCCACCATCTCACTTCCCCATCCTTAAAATGGTATTTTGGTCTCTGCCAAGAGCTTTATATAAATATTGTCTTGTGGAAATGTGTTTTTCTTGAAATAGAGCTTCAGCAATGTTTTCATTCCTCACCGATAGGCTGTTGGGCTCATTCCCCATGAAAATTCTTCAGGAGTTGCTATCGCCCGCTGATGGCTCTTCAGGAGGAGATCTGCTTTGAGATAGAGATGGGATCAGTGGCTGGAGGAAGAGTCCTTGTGTTATAGGACTCTGAAGCCACCTGCTTCACTTTATTCCAAAGGAACAATCGGTCTACAATACGCCAGAGTTATTTCTGTCTTGTTCTGCCTCCACCTCCCTACACTCTCTAGCATGCCCTTCTACTCCAAATCCCACAAAAGCTGGGCAGGCATTTTTGCTCAGGTCTCCTTCTCCCCAACTCCCCTAAGAAATCCAAGCAGGACCAGGCACGGCCCAGCCTGACCCAGCTCTTCCTTGAACCTGCCTGTTCCACCCAGGCTGTCCCTTAAGAAGCCGGCATGTTGATCCATAGCAGACACCCTTGGAGGGGGGAATGTCTCAAAGCAAAGAAAGCATACCACAAGCAAAGCCTGCTTTCCAAGGGCCATGACGGCAGGGATTAATGTTACTCTGACAGTTTAATGACAATAATGGTTTTTCTTATCTATTATTCATATTTTTATTCCTGGCAATCCTATGAGGTATTTAGGGTGAATTTTATAGATATGATCTCCAAGAAGGAGAAGGGAGCAAGAACTAACATTTAGTGAGTGCCGGGTGTGAGGTAGGTTCTGGAATACACTGGCTGGTATCACAGTGGGTAAGGGCATGCAGTTGAAGTGAGTCAGCACTTGGTTTTACACTAGACTGGCTGTGTAGACTCACTGGCTGTGGGGCTTGGACAAGCCGGTAAACCAGAGGGCTTACTGTAAACCCAGAGCCTTGACTGCCTCTTCTGCCACGTGGAGATGACAGGCCCGGACCACAATGACTACAGTGCAGGCTTTGCAGTCAGGTAGAGCTGTTGGAGGGATCCTGGCATTGTTGTTCAATGGCCAGGGGACCTTGGTGAAGTCACTGAACTTGCTCTGAGCCTTGTTTCCAAATCTGTAAGGCAGTAATGAAAATAGTCCCATCCTCCAAAAATTGTTATAATGATTGAATGAGAATGCAGGTAAACTGTCTTTTGTTCCATAATTAGTCACTCTTATTAATATTATTTTCATCATTACTAATTGAAGAGGAAGTTCTAATGTCCTGGGAAAAAGGAAAGCATCTGCCTTGCCCACTCACCTGCCTGGGAGATGCACTCAATTAATGAGCCTTCTCTTGGGCTGTTGGGGCAGCTTTTCAGCTCCTGCTTTTGGGCTGAAAGCTGCCCGGCTGGGCTAGCTGGACCTCTGAGGCTGTTCCCCACTCCCCAGTGCAGATCTGGTTTCTTTCACCCTAATAAAAGGCCCTAGCAAAGCTGCATAGGAGAGTCAAGGTCTCCAGAGTCCCCAGGGACAGAGGAGCCCCCCACAGTGCCATGGCTGCTTTCTTACCTTACCTGGTCCCACCTGTCCCTCCTCTCCCACACACTACTGCTAGGACTCACTTCTCCTGAGGAATGTGGGCTGGTCGGAGCCCCTGGAGTCTGGCCAGTTGGGTGAGCTGGCTCCCCTGGGCACCCCACCCTCTAGTCATGAAGACCTCAGCAAGAAGTCACATCAGCTGTGTGGGCTCCTGTTGTCCCCTTCCTTCTCCAGGCCCACATGATTGTTAGGAAACTGTTTCTTTGGATGGTGTTGGTTTTCTCAGCTTCTCCTGCTTTGTGCTAATTTTTCTTTTTAATTGCCTGGAATGGTGTAGACTGTACATTGTAGGGGATAAGAGTACCAGCTTCAGTGGCGAGCAGCACCGGTTCACATGGCCTTTCTTGACACTGCCCCGTGTCCACTGAATGAGGCAGGCACTGTATGGAGCACAGTGCCAAGTGCTTTACAGGGGTTAGGATTGTCTCACGAACCCTCATAACATCTCCATTAGACAGTTGCTCCTAGCAGATGAGGGCATTCAGGCACAGAGAGGTAAAGTAACTTTCTCAAGGCAGCATAGCATGAGGTCTGGGATAGCAAGGAAGGGACCCCTGGGAGGGGAGCAGAGAGGAGAGGGAGCGAGAAAAAGAGGAAGGTGACTTCACACTCTTGCCCAGAGCCTGTCTCCTCAGCCCCAGGGATGTGGGGTCCAGCTGACTTAGCCACTGCCCTCAGTTTTGCGAGGAGGAGGTGTGGGGGCAGAGAGAGGATGTCAGCAGGGATTGAAGGGAAGGTTTATGAAGATGCAAAAGGGCCTTTCCACAGAGAAACACATCCTAAGAGTTCTGGCAGACAGGGTGTGAAAAGATGCGTGATTTCTGTGGAGGAGCAGGAAGCCAGCCAGGATGCTTTTTGGCTGGTCACGAGCAACTGTTTAATTCAGAACCTGTGTTTGGACACCAAGGACACCCTGGCCACCACGGTCATGAATACACACAAGCCTAATGCAGCCTCGTGGGCAATAAGACAATGAAGGCGGCATCTCTGATTCCCATGGGTGCCAGTTTGTTTTAGTTTTTGAATTAATGAACAATTTCAGATGCAAGAGGCTTGGCCCACGGAGAAATACAATCGTCAGCAGAGATTTCCTCTGACACATGATTTCTGCCTCCTCCCAGTGTTTCAGCAGTTTCCTCTTCTCCATTCTTCAAAGAACCTGCCTTTCCCTCTCCTGACTCCCTTCCTGGCTTCCTGTGGGTTGAGCCTCTTGCAGTTCTCATCATGTCTTCAGAATGCATTTGATAGGTACAGGAAGTTGCACTAGACGGGAGATGGAACCAGCAATCAATAAAAAAAGAACCATGTTTCTAAGAAAAATGCATCACAGGTCCCCACAGGAGCCGTGTACCATATGTCCTAATATCGGTGGAACAGTGGCTCCAATTTTTAGCTCTTCTGCTTCGCTTTACTGGCCATCTCAACTAAGAAAGAAAATAAACCTTTCACCTGCTGCTGCCCAGCTTACTGATGATCTGTAGCAAAGATTTCCTTTCCTTTTAACTCTTTCGTCAGATATCACAAAATAAACTCTCTCTCTCCAGCCCTATTTCCCCTGGCTACAAGTTTAGTATATTTATGGTGCATGAGTCATCAAGCCGCCGCCTGATTGGATAAAAACCAAGCACCCCTGAGACCATCAGTCAATTACAGCTATTCTCAGCTTCATTCACAGATTTATTAGCTTGCACACACAGAGAGAAATTCATTCAGCAAAGTTCATTCATAAAAATTTCAACGCGCTGCGTATCATCCTACACATCTCAGCCTTCTGCTGCGGATGGGCTCCTTGAAAGAAGCTCTGAGGAGCCCAGAAGGGAGGGAGGCTCTGAGCGAGGGTGGGCAGGCTGGGAGGGGATCCGGGGAACACGGAGGGATCGCGAGTCCGTGAAATAATGCGGAGCAGCGCCCGACACTAGTACTCCTGGCTTGCGGCCCAGACGGGATGCAAGACAAGATCTTCCAAGAGAGGGCAGCCATCAGAATCAACCAACTCAGGCAGAAGGGCCTCTGGCTCCTATATACAATTTTCCTTTTTTAAATGAGCAATCACAGGAACAAATAAAGGGTTAATAGGCCAGTCAGTGCCCCGCCCTGTGGGAGCCGGAGGGAGCAGGTTTGAAAGTTCCTGTGCGCAGAAGGGGAGGCTGGGGGTGGGGGGCGCTCAATATTTCTGCAAGGCTCCTGCACCGCCCGCGATGCGGCGGGACCGGCTGGTCAGTGCTCCGCCCGGTTCTGCGCCTAAGAGTTGGCGGTGAGCGATCCCCGGCGCCGCCAGCCTGGGTCCAGGCTTTCCCAGCAAGGAATCCAAAGCGAGAACGCTGGGTGCTGCCGCTTGGGCCAGGGAGGGACTGAAATCAGCTGGGGAGGCGTTTTCCCCGTGGGCTGTCACCCTGAAAGGCCCGGGAATCCCGGCGGGCGAGGGCGAGAGCAGAGTTGGAGAGGTGGCTGCCGCGAGTTGCACGGGGCGTTGAGGCGTTTGCTTTCCATTCCATTTATCTAGCAGACGACGAGGCGATTTATGCAACAGTCTCCTGTTTCAGCACTGCCAAGGCTATGCGCGAACGCGGTCAGGACAGCCTGGCAGGACTCGTGCTGTATGTAGGACTCTTCGGGCACCCCGGGATGCTGCACAGGGCCAAGTACAGCCGCTTTCGGAACGAGTCCATCACGTCCTTGGACGAAGGCAGCCCCGGAGGCTCGGTTGGGAACAAGGGCTCACCTCAGCCTCCCTACCCCGGCCTGGCACCTCAGCTGCCAGCTGAAGATGCCACCTTGGAGTCCCAGGAGAGCCCCACCCCACTGTGCACCTTGATCCCTCGCATGGCGAGCGTGAAGCTGGCCAACCCAGCCACCTTGCTGAGTCTGAAAAACTTTTGCTTGGGTACCAAAGAGGTGCCCCGGCTGAAGCTCCAGGAAAGCCAGGACCCGGCTCCCAGCAGCCCAGCTTCCCCTGAAACCAGTCTAAATAGGGCCGGGTCTGCACCTCCACCACAGCCGGACCTGGTGGGGCACAGGGCGCCTGCCCTAACTCCTGATGTCTGCCCCCTTCCTGGCCCTGGGGAGTCAACCCCGGGGAGCAGGCAGGACAAGCATTTTTTGCAGCACCTGTTGGGGATGGGCATGAACTACTACGTGAGGGTAAGTCCATTTCCCTTTCTGCATTCCTTCTAAGAACTCCTGGGGAAAGGGGCATCTTCTCTGCTTTCTGCCAGGGGCTGCACACCACCTGACTGGGTTCTCAGTTTGGACAAGACATTGTCTTGATGGGACTGAGGGGAGGAAGGGAGCTGGGCTGACAGGTTTCCCTACAAATATCTGGCTTGTACTGGAGTCAGACGACTCTGGGTTCAAAGACATGAACTGGTGCTAAATTGTAGGAAGTTGCCAGGTGTAAGAGCAACTTCTGACAGAGGCAGCCGAGATGGTGTCTTCTTGTCCCCACTGGACCTAGCATTCTGGCCAAGAAGAGGCAAGAATTTCAAGTCTGAATAGTGATTGAGACCAGATAGATCAACCTGGCCATTGTGTTTCAGTAGAGATTTTTAAGCTAGAGGAATCATGGTGTCTGAGGGACTTGAATTATTTTTAAAAATTTAATTCAGCATTTAGCAAACACTTCTCAAAACATGGTCGAGTCTTTAGCCTTGTGCTAGGAGCTAGCCGTAGGTCTTTGGTGCACAGTTTTTTTTTGCCTTTATTGCCTATGCTGCGGCAAGTGGGCCTTGTCCATGAGCTATGTGCAAAACCAAGGTCCTTACTGGCCTTGCATCTGCCCTTGCCCCTTCCAGATCTGGGTAAAAGAAGAATAGAAGATTTGGCTCCTTCTCTTCTGGAGCTCATATTTCAATTGGGGAGACCAAGAAATGCATGTGAAATAATAAGAGAACAATACTTAGGATATCTAGTATGAGAATGCTGAGGGAATTCAGGATAAGGGAAAGGTTTTATTGTGGTCTGGGATTCATTCACATAGGAGCACTTCAGGAGAAGGTGCATTTTGGAGGAGATATCAGACCTGGGTGGCAGAAAGGAAGAGATTCCTGGCAAAGTCAGAAGCCGTTATCATTGTGGTGGCTGCAGGGGGGCATTGTATAAGCTGGACTTGCTTGAAGAGGTTAGAAGATGCTGGAGGGTGGTGATGAGAGAGAGAATGCCTGGCTCTCTCATCACAGTTGGTGCTCAAACAAATATGAGTCGAATAGAGACAAACATAGACCATGGGTAGCTTGGGGAGGAGGGAGCGATTGACCGAAGCTCTTAAATGCAGAATGAGGAGTTTGAAAACACTCTGACTGGTAAACGAGAACCCTCAAGGTTGTGGACAAACTATGACTTGATGAAAGTGGTTTCGAAAAGTTCAATCTGTGGATTTATTTGAGATGGATTGAACATGGAAAAATTAGAGATTGAGAGGCCAGTAAGAAAGATGCTCCAGGAGTTTAGGCATAAGAGATGAGAACGTAAATTAAGGCGGAGATGAGAGAAAGGAGATGGAATGCAAAAGACTGTGAGAAGCAACAGTTTTAGGTGACTGATCAGATCATTTCAGGTCATAATGCAAATAACAGAATAGTGACCATTTATTGAGCAGTGGATAGATTGATGAGTTTGTTATTGTGGTTTATGGAGATTGATTGTTGATAATGGATTATGAGGAGCAAAAAATAACTTGAAATTTAAGCTTCAGAACGGGATTAGTGATGCCAGTGAGAGAAACAGCGAGTTGGGAAGGGAAACTCATGCTAAATTTAGTTTTGACATATTGAGTTTAAAGTAAGGATCTCTCAGTGGCACTAATTTGTAGGTAGGCAGTTGTATGAGACTAGCACTCAGGTGAGAAGTCTGATCTGAGGCATAAATTTGAGAGCTAGCGCAATAACTGTATCACAAACAGAAAATTAAGGTCTCAAGGATGGCCAAATAATGAATGCTGGAAGGGATACAGAGAGAGCAGTCTTGGGGCAGTCTTGGAGCATGGATAACTAAAACCTCTAAGGAAGGTAAATTTTGGAGACACTCAGCTCTTGCTCTCCCCCACAGTGACGTGGCTCATAGTGGAAATAGTTTCATATGTCTACTAAAAGTTCCTGGGCACATTCTCATTTGTCGAGCTTAAGTGTCTGCCAGGCCCTAATGGGAAAACAAGCGATTCTCCAAACCCGTGCTCTCTGCACCTGCCTTCTCATCACCTAGACATCCTCTACCCTCTGCCCTGCCTTTCCTTCCTTCCTGTACCTCCTTTCACCCCCCCCACACCGATACACCTGTACAATTTTAAATGTGAAAGAGTTGCTGTGTGAACTCCATTTTCCCCAGGCAGCGTCCCCACTGGCATTTTAGATATTTAATGAGGACACCATCTGTCTTTTCCTGGTGATAATAACTGACCCCAGGAAAAGTGCTGACCCCATGACCCAAATGAACGACACCACATTGCCAATAGACAGTGGCATGAGACACCAGTTAGCACCTCTCTTAGGAAGTCAGATTACATGGAAGAGCCTACTTTATTAATTTTTATAGAATCCTAACTTTGAAAGATGGAAGGGACTCGGAAGTTATCGAATTTAATGCCTCTACAGGGAAACTGAAGCCCAGAAAAGTGATTTTTTAAGGCCACACAGGAGAGTCAAAAGGAGAGTTAGATCCAGAACCCAAGTCTCCCGGGTGTCATTCTTCGTTCCTTTCACCACAGGTTTCTGTCCTGGTTGAGATTCTGTTCTTCAGATTTTTTTGAGATGTGAGCCAATTTAAAAAAGTAAAATGCCAACTTATTAATTTTCAGTGAAAAATATCATACCAAAATTGTGATCCCTGTATTCCCATCTGTAGGAAAATGCACATAGGAAGATCTACATCAAAGGTTGCTCGGTGATGATGGAATCAGAGCAGACAAGTGAGAGGGATGTTCTCAATGGTTGGTGGACATAGGGGCAAATTTTGTAGGCAAAAGGCAGCTACATATTCTACTTCCCTATCCATACCCTATGACTGCTCCCCTCCCTGCCCAAACTTATTTGTTTATTCGTTTGCTCATTTATTAAGCAAATATATATTGTGAAAGGAACTGTTCTAGGCCCTGGAGACTCATCAGTGAATGAAGGAGACCAGGTCCGAGCCCTTGTGGAACTTACATTCTAGTGAGTAGAGACAGGGCTCTGATTGAATAAACAAGTAAATATCATATGTCACATGGTAATAGGTGCTAGGGAGAGCAATGAAGCGGGGGAGGTAAGAAAGGCAGTTGCTTGGGTGAGATGGAGGGTATCGTATCCCGTTTGCATAAAAAATGGCATAGTTATAGCTACTCTTTATTTTGTTTTCTTGCATATTTTACCTTCACGTTAGGGACTGTATTTGCCATCTACTCTAAGTTAGAGTTGACTTTGGGTTAAATATCCTTTTTTAAAAATGACTATGCTTTTGGTCTTATGACGTAGAATCAATTATACAGCTGAAAATACTTTACGAATCTTGAATACCCAGTTTTTAGTTACTTCCAGTGTGCTCAGACCTTGAATCCCCTGAGAGTCTTTCAAGGAAGTTAGACCAGCAAACCATTCTTTGAGAGATCCTGAACCGGGAAGGGGACAGCCAGACTCCAGTCTGAGCAAAGTGGTGAGGTGGCTGGAGTCTGTTAGACAGTGCCCAACAGTGACCTTTGTTCCCACCATAAGATTAAGTCTCATTTCCTTCTGAGGTCTTTCCAAGTCACTTCATCCAGTGATAAACATTCACATGGGGGTCTTCCAGGTGCCCCACACAGTCTGTGGTGAGTGTGGAAAATACACAGCAGGACCTGTGCTCTCATCTCTAAAATGAGAGGATTGGTCTGTATGGCCTTGAAAGTGCCCCCCCAGCACCAGCATCTAATGACTCTAGGGCTCCTTTCTCCACATGGGAGGTGTTTAAAACATTAGTTCCCCTTCCCAGCCCCAAATGAGGACACTGAGACCCCAAGAGTGTGTTATCTACCCTACATTTTACAACTTCAGTAGGTAGCAGACAGGATTCAAATCCAGGTTTCTCTCACTCCAATGCTTGTCTTCTTCCCACCCTCTCACCCCACCTCTGAGCAAGACAGACAGTCCTGGAAGTTTGTGAATGAAGCACGTAGATGAAGGATCACACTGTGCAGGATTGCTTTATTATAGGACCAACCCATAGAACTTGCCTGGTTGCATTCATTTGAGTGATTTCCTTCTCACTTCAGCCCCACCCAGCCCAGCCATTTCCCCAGACTGTATCAGTTTCCTAAGGCTGCTGTAACAAGTACCACAAGCTGCTGGCTTATGACAATAGAAATTTATTCTCTCTCAATTCTGGAGGCTAGCAGTCTGAAATCAAGGTGTCAGCAGGGCCATGCTCTCTCTGATGGCTCTAGGAGAAGATCCTTCATTGCCTCTTCTAGCTTCTTCTGGTTGCCAGCAATCCTTGGCATTCCTTGGATTATAGATGCCTCACTCCAATCTCTTCCTCCATCTTCACATGGCTTTCTCTCCTGTGTGTCTGTGTCCAAATTTCATTCTTCTTATAAGAATACCAGTCATTGGATTAGGGCCCATGCTAATCCAGTATGACATCATCTTAACTTGATTACATCTGCAAAGCCTCTACTTCCAAATAAAGTCACATTTGTAGACTCTGGGGGTTAAGATTTCAACTTATTTTTTTTGAGCAGTGAAATTCAACCCATAACAGTCTCCAAGGACATTTATTGCAACGTGTCTCTCCACATAGATGTTCTTAGGTATTGGACTCATCAGCTTTGTGTGCAAATATAAATTAGGGTTGAGGGATTTTCTTTACTTTCTCTGTAAACCTCACAGTATACTCTTACCATCCATCCTCCCTTGTCTAATGTTGTATCTTAATACTGAGCCAATCGACTAGCATTGTCTACTGTCTATTGTCTAGACTAGATGTGGTCCATGGCACTACAGTGTTCTGTCTGCCTCAAGTATCTTTAACACAGGAGAGCACGGTCTAGGAGTTATGCAATTTGGGTTAAAGTAGTGGCTCTGACACTAATCAGCTGTGTGACCTTGGGTGAGTCACTTCACCTCTCTGGGCCTCATTTTCTCACATTTAAAATAAGAAGTTTGAACAAAATGCTGCCTAAGATCCTGAGACCTCAGGTCTCCTTTCCCACGGGTCTGAAATGTCCTTCTATTAGGATCTTTTTTGGTTAGCAAACAGATTCAGGACGGTTTCCTGAAGGAAATCCTTTTTAACATGTTCGTGTTAATAGAGAGGAGAAGGAATGTCCTCAGCACCTTCTCATTAACACTGAGCTGGCTTCACTAGTAGAGCAGAAAAGGGTGTGTTCTCCCGGCACGGGCACAGGTGGACAATTTTAGAGACGGTGAGAGAGGAATCATGCTGTGGAACAGCAGCCCAGGGTAGGATTCCAGTGAGGGGCAGAGGGTGGGCAGGGCCAGAGGGTGGGCCAGGGTGAATGATGGTGACTGGGATTCTGAGACCATGGCATTGCTCTCGTGGTGTACCCAGCTGGGCCGGGCTGGGGCTTGGCGTCCACCCTGAGGACTGTAGGAGCAGCAGGAGTTAACCCTTCTTTGTTCCCTTTGGACAAAAGTGCTAAGAGAACAAGGCCCTGCTACACACATAGACAGTCTGGAAACTCTAACCTTGGCAGAGGGAGATTTTTAACTCCAGGAAAGCCCTGAAGAGACAGTTCCATGGTTTATGCAAAATAAAGGCAGACCTGAGTGGTGGGGGTCACCACAGCTAATGGAGATGCCTTTCTGCCTCAGCTGATTTCCCTCTTTTCTGTTATTGATGGTTAAAAGGGAGTTATTATGGGTGGGATGAAACAATTCCAGCTAAAACTTTGGCATTGAGGGTGTTATATTTTCCCTCCTGTTTCTTTCTGGAATAGATGTAGAAGTAAATTCTAGAACTTAGGAAAATCCTGGCCGATTTGTTGTTCCTGTTATTCTCTTTAACCCTCGCACATCCCTTGATATGTCCAGTCCTTGCCCACCCCTGACCATTAGAGCATTAACCAGAGAGTGAGGCTTAGAGATCACCAAGTCCAAACTTTTCACTTTACAGTTGAGAAAATGGAGGCTCAGAGATGTGAAGTGACTTGCCTCAAGCCACACAACTCCAGAGGTGGAGCCCAGACAAAAACTCCTGGTTCTGTGCACAGCACTCTCTTTTCTCCCCCCAACTTGCTTTACCTTCCCTCACTTCCTGAACTAAATGAGCTATGCCAAATGTCTCTACTTGATTAAAATGTTGTATGTATGCTTTTTTTAAAGAACAAAATGAAAACTTTTGTTCTAATAGGAAAATTGTCTTTAAAAAACAACGATAAGGAAAAAGAGAGCAAGGAAGACTGACAAGGAGCCTAAAGTGCATTGGCTTTGCCAATTTCTCCCCTTTGTTTAAGGAGGTCCCTGTGGATGGCAACATGTCCACATTGGACCAGGACTTCTATACTGTGCACGGACTGGCCCCTATTTCATTCATCTTCCACAGCCCTTTGGGGTCATTTCTCCAATATGACTTCCCTTACTTCTAATTTCATATTACTCTAAAGCCAGCACCATGTCATCCATGGATTGGATTGAACCAACCCTATTTCCCAATACGACAGTTCCCTCATGAGGAGAGGGATCTAAATGATGCGCACAGCTGATGAGCCAAGGCCATTCCACACCCCCTCCCCAGCAGCAGAGATATGAAGAGCTGGGGTTTCTTTCCCTCTCATAAAAGATACAAAATTTGGATCTTGGGGTGGGTGGGGGTCTGGTCAGATTTGCACTGAAGTATCAAGATCACATTGAACAAAAGGTGCAGACTTCAGTGCTGCCCACAAGAGAACATTGGTTGAGATCATATGAAATTTATTGACATCACAGTAATGATGACAAGTAAGTATAAATGTGTAGCCATAAACTCAGGTGTATATGAAATGTCATTAAAAGTATATTTTTTAAATTATAGGAAATCCAACACCAAACCCTTTCCTGCTTGGCTGGCAATAATTTCAATTTTGGTCATTATTCATCCCCCAACTTCTAATCAGGATCCCATAGTGAATCAGGGGGCTTATTTTGTGCCCCTAAATGGAGGAAAGGCCTCTAACCTTCAGTTCATTGTTTAGGATATTGATGGTCCCCTAAAGACAAAAGGCACCCCTGTGTCTAGACCTCCATTTGCACACTAGACTCTTTACCCATTCTGGGAGCCCCTTGCTGAGAATCCAACCTCCCTAGCTGCCCCTCCAGCCATTCCCCTTGGGAGGCCTTGCCACTTCCTTGGGACCCTGCAAGGAGGCAAGTTAAGGGTCTGTAATGCTCAGAGACCCACCAATATCAACTACCCATTCTCTTCCCATCACCGCCTCTGAAGAAAGGGGATGAAAGATGGCTTAAGCAAGTTAATGGGGAATCCAAAAGCTACCAGCAATCACAGGGGTGATGATGGAGGAAGGACACAGCAGAAGGGCATGAAGGAGAGGGCAGCCCACCTATGGAGATGTTTAATGCCGGGGAAAGATGGAATGAAGTTTAAAGTGCTGCTCCCATGAGTCAGGGTCAGACACTGGTAGCCAAGGATTCTGAAGGAAAATGAGGTCAGAAGGCAGTTCTTGGGAGGAGCCAGAAATTATATTGCTTGTGGGAGGTTGATGGGATTCAGAGAAGGAGGGAGGGAGAGAGGGACAGACAGAGACAGGGAAAAGAATGCACAGTACAGGCAGTGCCTACCCAGAGAGTAGCTGGAACACAGAGGTCATAAACCAACGGTTTAGTGACATGATTTGCTTGGTCAAATTAGAAAAAAATTTTTATGGATTAGTTGCCAACATTTAAAAACCAAGAAATTCCATGTAAAACTCTGGAATTCTGGCTTCTCAGAAGGGCTGGCAGCACTGGGCTGGCTATTGCACACGTCAGCTGATGGCCAGAGCTGGGTACTGAGTCACAGCCCCATCCACTTTCATTCACTGTGTCACCTGTCTGCCCTTAAAGGTGGCTGGGTTTGCATACCCACCTATGGCATTGGAATGAGAAGAAGTTTCTAACCCCTTTGTCTTTCATTTTCCAATTCAGAATACCTGGGAGAGAAGCTGAGAATGTTTCCTTCTTGGGCAGCATAGCAGGGCTTTTTCTTTTATGCAGTGGGACTGAGTACGGAGGCTGAGTGAGACCCACAAGGGGGATCCTCACAGAGCTTTTTCCCATCCTAACAAAGTTGCAGAGTTTTTAAGCGTAGCGGAGCTCCAGGACTAGTACAGGCCGTCCCTATTTTGTGAAGAGGTTGTGGGTCAAAAGTTAGTTTGTACGTCAGTTCTTTGGGACAATGAATTTTCCCAGAGAAATAATGTTAAAAGTTGATAAGCTTTCTCACATGGTTAGGGAGAGGATTAAATGAGAAAATATATGTAAAAAGCTTAGCACAGAGCCTGTCACATAGTACGTCTCAGGTGGAGGGAGGAGAATGAATTTTCAAATGTCCACGAATACCTTTGGGCAGAAAATTTGATTTTGGTATTTCACCGTGTCCCGTTGGTATCCTTTTCCTGACCAGCAGTGCCACCCGGGTGGAACTTTCTTCCCTGAGCCTTTCCTATGGTGCTCACCAGGGCAGGCCTGCCCTCCTCTCCAAAATCACCTACTATTTCTCCACTAGTCAGCTTTCCTCCTTCCTCAGTGCAGCAGAGTGAAAAGCATTTGTTTTTGGAAGAATATTTATCTACTTCATTGAATCTTCATTGTAGTATCTCCCAAAGTTTGCCGAGGGCCACCTGTATCAGTTAACACTGCAGATTCCCAGCCCTCACCCTAGACTTACTGGATCAGAATCTCTGAGCCTGGGGCCCAGAAACCTGCTCCCTATGTGACTCTGATACACAGAACATTTGGGAACCTCTGGGAGGTGGGTTTGGAGGTAAGAATGAGGGGAAGAACAAATAATTGATTAGTCATTTGGCCCTTGAAAAAAATCTAACCTAAGCTACTTCTAATTTTCTGAAGTTTTCTTCTTTCTCTTCTTTTAAATCCACAGATTCTCTAAAAATTATAGTTCCCTCTCTCACCCCCACCCAAACAATACTCCTATGGTTTCCACATCAGGATCAAGTGATGGGAATGAGAGTGGGGCAAACCAGCCACACATTGCTATGACTCACATACAGATCAGGTGTGTCCACATTAGCAGCAGATTTGACCTTAACTCAGGCACACTCTGGGCTAAATGGCGTGACAGGCTAGCGTGGTCTCTACCACTATTGGTACATTCATTTCCACAGAGAAATGCACTAAGAGTTTTAACAACTAACAAGTGCATTTTAAGAACAGAGCCTGTCATGGGGTTGGAAACTTCCTGTAGTTGGAGGGGAAGAAGTGCCAGAGAGCAAGCAACTTGAGGAAAAAGCCTGTCTGTTCTAAGGATAACTCCAGAAATTAGATGTTTTCCCTCAATGTCATCAGATGATAATTTATATCAATCATTCATTAGGAAATGGTGAAATGTATAATTCAAACTTAATTTTTTTTTTTTTACCCTAGTGCCAACTCTAGGTCCTTGAAAGGCATTATCCACCCCCCGCCCCCAATCCTGTCCTCTTAAATCATCGTTCCTTTAACCCTGGACTCAGGACTCAGACTGATACATTAGACGACAAAGTTCTGTTTCACAGTGAGTTAAGCTATGCAAGGTCACAGGGCTCACCAGCAGCAGAGCAAGGACTAAAATTCAGGTCTCCTGACTCCCAGGCCAGTGCTCTTTCACTACCTTATGTGAATAAGACATAATTCTTGCATGGGTACAGTATGAAAGGAGAACAAAGATGTCCACACAAATTGCTGTAATACAAGGCGATGTATAATAAATGACACCAAAGGGATACAAGTAAAGTGTGTGGGAGTTCAGGGAGGAAAGGGGACTGCTTTCTTGAGATGATAAGAGAAGGTTTCATGAAGGAGGAGGCTTCTTAACTGAGTCCTGAGAAATGGCAGAGATGGAGGAAGAGCCTTCTGGGCAAAGAGAATGACAGGAGTGAAGACATGGAGGTGGGAAAGTGGAGGATGCACCGGGGAAGACTTGGTTGGACGGTGCATGAGGTGTATGTAGGAGATCAGAGGAGAATAAGATGGACTGATGCTATAACAAAGTTGTGTAGTATTTGAAAAGTTGGATTTTCCAACAGAAAACCGTTAAATATTTTTTTAAATGGGAGAATGACAAACTCAGAGGTATGTTTTAGAAAATTATATGGGTTGCAATGCTCAGAGAGGATCCAAAAGGAGGGAGACTGGAGAAAGGGAGACCAGGTGAGGAGCAGTATGGGAACAAAAGCAGTGTCAAGAGAAATGAGGAAAGATGTGAGAGGAGGAAGTGAGGAGGCAGGAGGAGTTTGGGGGTCAGGGGTGAGTGCCATTTTGCACGTGTTGTATTCAAGGTGACTTCTCCGGCAGAAAATAGAATAGTTGGGATTGAGGAGAAATTATTTTCATTGCTATTGTCATCAAGGCTCAGGGAATGGGCAAGGCTACCAAAGGGAGCGTGTAGAGCAGGAAGAGAAGAGAGCTTTGAGTGTGTCACATTTAGGTATTCTATGGAGGGGGATGAAGAACAGACATCAGTGACAGAATAGCAGCTTGAGGAGCAGGATGGAGAGAGGACAGGTCATCTAGGGAGAGGGAGGAGAGAGTTCCAAGGAGAAAAAGGTTGGACAAAACAATAGCGGGTGTCAGCCCAGTGGCGTGTGGTTGAGTTCACACACTCCACTTTGGCGGCCCAGGGTTTGAGGGTTCAGATCCCGGGTGTGGACCTATGCACCACTCATCAAGCCATGCTGTGGCAGTGCTCCACATACAAAAGAGAGGAGGAGTGGCACAGATGTTAGCTCTGGGACAATCTTCCTCACCAAAAAAACCCACCAAAAACCAAGCAAAAAAGCAATATCAGAACTCATGGAGGGTTCAAGGAAGATGAGAACTGAGAAAGAGCCATGGGCTTGATATTTTATCTTTCTGCTGCCCCTTTCCACTAAGATATTAAATTCAATGGTTGCAAACCAAACATCCCATTGGATCCCTAGCACCTCCATCCCCTCCTCTTGCCCTCTCTGTGAGTGGCATCTCCCAGTTGTCCAAGTCATAAATCTGAGAGTCATTCTAGACCACTGTCTTACTCCACACAGCCTTCAGTTATCAACTCCTTTATGACATTTCTCATACACATCCATTTTTCTCCATCCCCACTGCAATTTCTAAGGAGGGGACTATAGTAGGCAGCATTTTCAAATTTATTGATCAGCTTCCTGTGGAACTACTATTTCATGAAACACAATTTGCGCAACTCTGCTGTTATAACTTTCAGTTGAAACTAAGAGATGAATAACCATAATACAGGGTAGAAAACGATACATTGGCGTAGTGAACTGTAAGAGGTAGAGACAACTTCTAGCTGGGTAGTCAGAGAAGGCTTCCAGGACAGATTGTGGCATTTCAGATGGTCCCTAAGATTGGCTAGAAGTTTAGCCACAGGGACTATTCCAAATGGAAGGGAAATAGGTAAGGAAATACAGGTTATATATAAGACAGAGCACTGACTTTTAGTTTGGTTAGAGTAGAAGCTGGTTGGAAAGGACTGGTGGATAATCATCTAAGATTTGAGCCAGATTATAGCAGGCCTTAAATATCAGGCTAAGGAGTATTGAAGTTGGAGCAGAGGCATGAGGATTCATTTGTGCTAGAGAAGGGAGTGACTAGGGGTGGGGAATTCGTTTCAAAGGCTATTACAGCAATAGTCAAGGTGAGAAGTGTCTATATTAGGGTCTTGATAGAGGGAGTGAAGTAAAAAAACATGGGTAGAGATATTGTGGAAGAAAAATTTTATGAAGAGGACAAAGAGGGAAGGCAGATCCCAGTCCAGCCTGCCTGAGGTTTTAAGGTAAAAGGCCTGGGATGGGAGGCCATGCCAGTAAAAGATGGAGGACCACAGGAGGAGAGGCAGTGTTGAGAGGGAGTGTAAGAGGTTTGATTTTCAATATGTTGAGCTTGGAGTTGCAGAGTCCTCTGGATGAGAGGGAGATGTCCAGCAGGCAGGCAAAGTTAGGGAGAGCCTGAGGCCTGGTGTGAACTTTGTGGGTCAAGCCAAATGACTGGGCATTCTTAACTAACAATTGTCCCATTAAGCAGAGAGATTTTTAGCTGATTTTTGAGGGTGGTAAAGAATGGAGTGTTTCTTAATATTACATAGTAGAAGGCCTCTTCTCTGATGAAAATGTTTCATATAGACTTTTGACACTTAAGTTAAACTTATATAAATGTGCTTTTGTGCTGTAGAGTCAAGGCCTTTTCTCTCAGTTTTATAGACACAACAATTAATATCTCTTTTCACCGTTCTTGCATAAATTCTCCCCATAGTTTCTCATCTACATTCCTCCTTCCAGTATCTTTAAAATGAGATGAGCTCTTAGAGACATTTTCAAAGTAATCTGAGTGCAGAATCAGTTTCATTTAAAAAAATCTTTTAGAGTTGCTTTATCCACGTCTAATTGCACACTATTTTTAAAAGCAACTTGCCTTCATAAAGTCTTTCCAAAGCTTTTGACTTAATTTTCATAGAAGCGACTACCTTTTTAAAAAATTCACACTCGTATTTTATGTTTGTTTAATGATGTGATTTCACATGATGTGACTTAAATGATGTGATTTCAATAGCAGTTACAACCACCATATACAGGTGTGGCACAAACACAGCAGGATTTTTGGTAAATCCACAACTCAAAGGGTGGCAGCAGAAAGTGTGGGCATTCTAGTAGGCTGCTGGCTGCAGCAAGCTGGTTAAGTGGCAACCAGTTAGGAGAGTTTTATGGTGGTATTGTGTGTTAACAATTCAGCAATTTGGTTTGTTGATATGTCTCAAATTTTTGTCATCACATAAATGCTTTGTTGCATGGTTGTAATCAATGAGCATGTTTTACCTTCTACTTTTTTTCCACTAAACTGAGCGACAACATATTGCCCTTGAAGAGCAGACAGCATTTAATGAATACTGTTGTACTTACTCTCCAAACGTTTTCTGTTCAGGGAAAGTGATATATAGAGAGTGTCCCAAGGCAAACTAGGAAATAAACACAGCGAGGAATGCAGCCGATATCCTGACTGTCCGTGCAGAATCTCATCCAAGACCCTGTTTTCAGGAGATGAAACTGAATCAGCAACTAGAAGGGTATCTCTGGGGATGGAGGTTTAAATTTAGAAACTCATCTATCACCCTAAACCTTACTCTTTATAAAGAAAACCAAAAACATGCAAGGTTTGAGTTCCCCCCACTGTTGTCAATGTTTTTACCAGCTTGAGTCTAAGTGAAGACCCTCTGTTTTTTGTTTCTCTTAACAACAATCTGCTTTTTATAGGGTGCCCTTTGCATCTCCATAGCATTGTGTAAACATTAAACAAATAGAGTAAGTTTGTTCCAAGGACAGATGTAATGTATTCTCAGTAGCTTTTGTTCGTCATTTGGAAAAAGCACATATCTTTCTCGGGTGCCATAATGTTAACTATTGGAAATATGCTCTAGCGAAAACGCAGCCGGTTTTATATATCTATTTGCAAAAAACCAAGGTACTTTACTCAACAAAATGGATATATTTTAGCTCTTATTTACCCAGTGCTCCTAGGGATGCAAATGCCCCTCAATCCTGGTGAATGAGATTGTTGTCTCACTTGTATTTTTTTAAAAATGGAAGAATAAGGGAGGAAGAGCAATGCGGACTGACTTTTCTGAGCTCTTTTTGTTTAATCTAATTTTTCTTTATTGTATTTTCTGAAATGTCAAAGGTAAAACTCATTTTGAGAAAAATTCGAACAATGCGGAAGGTGAAAGGTGAACGTCCCTTACCTAGGGTAATCGCCAGTACTGACAGTCTGTTTTGTGCTCCTTCAGACTTCCTCCTAAGCATCGCGTACGTATACACACACAAGCGTACTTATTGACATGGATGAAGATGACAGCGTGCATGCTGTTCTTCAACGTACTTTTTTCTCTCTGCCTGTAGATCGGGGCACCCTCGTGTGTCAGTACGTGCTGATCCCCAGTGGCAGCACAGTGTCCCAGAGGAAGAGCTATGCTTCTGGCCATTCCTCTGTTGACAGACAATTTCCTGACATCTCCTGACCCTGGGAGAAGTCCATCTCCTTCCCTTGCGCTGTTTCAGGTTGCTCTCTTCTGTCTTACAGCTGCTCCCCTCACCTGCGCAAAGCTGCTTCCCCAAACCCGACCCCCAGGAGGGGGATGTTTCCAGTACAAGGGGATCCTGGTCCTCGGTCTAGGAACAAGTTCTTTCACTTATTGTGTAGCTGGAGATGCTGAGATCCATCAAGACAGACCATTTCCTTAAGGAAAGCGAGAGAGCCTTAACTAAGATTAGCCACCCGGCAACAACTCACCCCAGCATGTGGGTGCATGTCTGTAGGTGTGAGCGTGCATGTTGTTTTAGAAAGCAAAACCTATAGTTTTGTTTGATGTATTTCTATTAGAGAATAATGTATGCATTTTTGGCTGGCAATTGGTTCATGCTAGTATACAGCTGGCTTATTTAGGGCTAGAAAGGATGACGTCTTTTTAGGGTTTTGGTTTCTCTTTCACCACTCAACTTCCACTCAGCTTCCAGAAGTCAAAACTAGTCGTATGTGATTGCCCTGGAGCAGATGAGAGAAGGTACAGGCTGTGGAGTATTGCCAGGCAGGGAGGGCCCTCTCTCCTGTGCACCGACCCCAGTGGCTTTACTGGAGAGCGCAACGAGGCTCGGAGCTCCAGCCACGGCTGGAATCTACCAGCGGGATGGAGGAGAGCCCCGACCAGAGGCTCATCTGTTTTTATGCTGGTTTTCTTTTGGTTTCTGAAATGAAGTTAAAGATACTTATTCTAGCTAAATGAAGAGATACTTGGAAAGAGTTTTTGATTTGAAAATAAAATATCTTGGAAGTACTGAAAGTTTGAAATAAATGCCCACAACTTTTCAGAGTACCTCTAACTGCACCCCTGCCCCCTCAACTCCCCATCATAGACATCATGGCTGGACAGCTCATGGGAGCTAACACAGGCCTGTCGACACAATGCTGGACTCTCAGGACCTAAGTTATTCAAGTATCTCTTCTCTATCCCTTCAAATACAGAGAAGAGTTTTACAAAATATGTGAACCCATCTGAAGTAGCTATAAGCTGTTCCCTTAAAAACAAAGAAACCCTTATTCAACATCAGACCTTAACTTCTTTATCTTATATGACAAGCAGTAATAAGTTGCAAAATTCTGTGAAAATAAAGGCTAAGACTGCAAGCACCACATCGTTGTGCCTAGTCCAGTGATAGGGATGTTTTGTGGAGGGAACGTTCAGAATGTTTTGCACAGAGAGCAAGGAAGGTGATGAGTGAGGAGGGGGAGAGGGCCATGCCACAAAACTCAACATGAAGTAAATGGAATGTGCAGTGAATTTCCAAATCTCCCTTCAGAAAATGTAAGGATCCAATTTCCTAACTAGGTTATCATCTGTGAAAAGAAGGAGGAAGAGGAGGAGGACAGGAAAGGGGGAGGAGAGGGCACGGAAGAAGAAGGAAGGGGAAGGATGAAGTAGGACGTCAGCATTGCTGTGGGAGGCCCTTGGGTCCTGGCAAGGATTGAGGATTGATCCTGGAGGCCTCCAGGAAGCGTAATGTGCATACTCACGGGGAAGATATTTATTTATGATTTATACCCTGCTGACTTCCAGAAAGGTTTTAAGGTGGCTCACCTGCTAGTGAGTTAATGCTTCCTACACACTCTGAGCAACTCTGAGAAAATGAGAGGGCAGAAACTCAGTGAGTCATCACCCAACTGTTTAAGTGAGCTGAGAGGGGGGCTGTTTCTTCTGAATGAGGTGCCCACAGAGGCTGGCAACACCCACTGGTAGGAATCCTGGTACAGCCAAGCCTATTTAACTGATATCACCAGGAAATCTCGAATTTTTCAGCTAACTGAAGCTTCTCCTTTTAAAAGTCAATCTTTTAAAACAAAATATTTTACATGGAGATACAAAAGACTATCTGCTTCTTTCTCTTCACAGATGCTTGATAACTGACTGAAAAAAATCTTTTTGGAGAGAGAAATGCCAGATTTTTTTCTCTAGATCTATGATTTATTTTTTTATAATAGCTTTATTGAGATATAGTTCACCTACCATAAAATTTACCCTTTAAGTGTGCAAGTCAGTGGTTTTTAATACATTCTGAGAATTTTGCAACCATAACTGCTATCTAGTTTTAGAACATTTTCATACTCATTAGCAGTCACTCCCTATCTAGCCCCTGGTAGTCACTAATCTATTTTCTGTCTCTGTGGATTTGCCTATTCTGGACATTTCGCATAGATGGATTCATGTAATAGGTGGTCCTTTCTGTCTGGCTTCTTTCACCTAGCATAATGTTTTCAAGATTAATCCATGTTATAGCATGTATCATCACTTCATTCCTTTTTATGGCTGAATAATATTTCATTGTAAGGATATACCACATTTTATTGATCCATTCATCAATTGATGGACATTTGGATTGCAATGAGCATTCATGTATAAATTTTTGCATGGATATGTGTTTTCAGCTTTCTTGGGTGTATACCTGGGAGTGGATGTGGATTAGAATGTAACCTCCTTTTTCTTCTGGTGGAAATGGAACCTTCATTCTAACAGTCATGGTATTGCACTGGGACCCAGGGCATACCCTCCAGAGCTAATGAGTGTGATGGGTTAGTTGCCCTGGGACTCTGAATCCTCAAGGTTGAGCTTTTTGAATCTGTATGTCTATATTTTTAAAATTTTTCGGATTCCTTCTGCTCAGTCAGCTGTCACTCTTTGCTTTTGACAGTGAGCCTGTCTCTTGGAGAACTCATCACTTCAGTTTAGGCTTCTGAGTTTCTAAGAGGACAGCCTGTTACAGCTGTACCTAAATCAAGAGTAGATGGGCTCTGAATGAAGGACTGAGGTGCTCTCCTAAGAGAAAAACACAAGCATGAGGTTTAGTGTTAACTTAATTTTTTTCAGTCTCTTTGGGCACTTACTTCTGTATTCTTGGCCATGTTTAGGACATTTGAAGTTGTCAAGTATGAGACTTTCAGTTAAACTGTTGTTATATAAAGTCTCAACTTTCAGATAATAGGGATTAAAATGTTACTTTTGCTGGTAAATAGGAAAATCTATTTAAGAATTACTGAACTGATTCTGGTCCAAAACCTAGAGCTCTCACCTAGTGGGAAGGGAGCCACAAAGGAGTCCTGACTCCTTGACTGCTGTCTGCAAAGCACTGGTTAAGAGGCCTCTCTCTCTTTGGATTAGGTTATCACAAAGGCTCAAGTAACTGGAGTTTAAACAAGACAGAGATTTACTTTTTCACTCATGTGAAAGAAGTTTGTAAGTAGATAGTTTGTAAGTAGGTAGTTTATAAGTAGATAGGCCAGGACCATGTAGTGGTCCCACAATCATCAATAACCCAGGTTTCTTCCATCTTTCTGTTTGGTCGTGCTTAACACATAGCTTCCATCCTCGGGCTCATTCAAGATTGCAACACCACCTCAAGAGCACCCCCTATCATGTCCATTTTCCAGGCAGCAGGAAGAGGAAGGGCAAGGACAAAAATGGTGTATCTCCTGACTGAGTTGGCCCCTTTTAAATAGCTTTCCTTGAAGTCCTACCCAATGGCATCCTCATTAGTTTCCTGGCTTCAACTTCAAGGGAAGTTGGGAACTGGTAGTTTTTAAGCTGAGCACATTGGAGTTTCTGTTAGTAAGGAAGAAAGGAGGAAAGGAAAAGGGGGGAAAAGATGTAGGTAGGCAACCTGGAGTCTCTGCCTTGGCCTTCTAGGAGCTCATGGTTGTTTAAGATGGAGGAGACAAAGAGAGGTCACCCCCAGTGTTACACACAGAGCTGTGCAGAGCTTTACAATAGCCCATTCCTGGGCCACTTCAGAGTTTGTAGGCTTAGATTGTTGAAAAGGATGATTTTGGGTAATGGTTGAACTGTCCATCTCAATTCTTCAGTGGAAGGATCAGAGGACTTTCTGGAGGATATGGGATTTCAGAAGAATGTTAAAGGAAATGATGCTATGAACAGAGACCTTCTTCAGGTATTATGGGAATGGCTGGCCTAGAGGATCTACATGGTGTCACCTACGCTTCTTGTTTCCCATTTGTAAACTCATGCATATCATTGGTCATGGGTGTTTAGGGCAATAGTTGGAAGTTCTGAGTGTAGCGAGTGGCTGGAGGAGGAAAGAAGCTTCTTGACTTCCGTGAGAATCTCAAACCTGAACCAGACTCCTCACTATTAGCTATAACTGATTGACCTCTCTCTGCCCCTAGAATCTTACTTCATGTTCCTGTCTTTTTGATTACTTATATTGAATGACTTGTAGAAAGTCATTACTTAATGTAATAACCAATAGTACTAATAATCCACCTCTTGCTAATGGACTTTAAAGGACAATAGAGATCTTCCTTGTACTTTTTTCTTTCTCTTCAGCTCAAAATACTGAGTTTTTTTTAAGTGTATAAGCTATAAAACAAGCAAATTGAATCTGAGAGTCTATTTGAGTTGCCTTCTGAAGGTGTCACTTTAAGTAATCTAAAGGCATTATCCGAGTTTGACTCACAAATCTGTGTTAGAATTTGTTGGGAACTTGATGTCTGTGATAGGGTGAACTGGTTAGCAAATTTCTGTACTTGTTTAGAGATTTGTGATGTTGCACGACCTTGTTCAAGTCCCTTAAATGCTTTGAAAATAAGGAGGGTGGGGCATGTAGTCTTTTCCAGTGCAGAGGTTTTATAAGTCTAGGATTTCTGTTTTTGTTTTTAAATATTGACTAGCAGGTCACTGCTTTCTAGCTCCAATCATGATGCTCCTGGGATTTAATTCTGAAGCAACTCTACAGTTGCTGGAGCCATAAGCTTGTGCTACTGTCCACTGTAACAGCGTTTCCACTTTACAGAGACTTGTGGTTGGTCCTAATTATTTATAATATTTAAGAATCCCCAAATGGTATCCAGACATATGAAAATGGCAAATGTTTCTTCCAACTTTGAAAGCTATTTCATTTAGGTGGGAGATTCTGACTCATTATTAAAATAATTCATTTGAATCAGGCTTTACATATTTCATGGATAGTCTCCACTTCTGCCTCCACGGGGACTGTGATCTCACCATTCTCTCCCCGTCTCCTGTTATTGTCAGCTTTCGTATCATACGAGCATGCACAAGTCTGTTCCATCCTTAAAATAACCTCCTCCAAGTAACTTATCTTTCCTCTTTTGTTAAAATATAAATTTCTCAAAAGAGAAATAAAAACACAAGCATTATGCTCACTGGTTTACTTCATCACCTTCATCACATTCTAAACCTCCTGCTCTCTGGCTTCTACTCCTCTGCTCTACTGATATTGGTCCACTTAAGCCAACAGTTCAAGCCCACAGTTGCCAAATTCCAGTGGACATTTTCCAGCCCTTCAGCCTATTGGTCCTCTCCACTGTCCCGAATTCAGTTAACAATCTCTTCCGTGAAACTGTGTGTCCTTGATTTCTACCATATCACACTCGTCTGGTTCTCCTTGTACATTTCTGCCTTTTGTTTTGTGTCTTTAGTGGTCTCTACTCTGCCTGCCCTTTAAATGCTGAGTGACATCAGATAAGCCACTTAATTTTTTATCCACAAAAAGTAGAAGAGTTGGAATGGGTAATCTCTAAGGTTCATTCGAGCTCTAGTATCCTCTTAGTTATATTATTGGGAGTTGGAATTCACTGACTTGAGCTACAGAAAACTCCTATGTTTCATTTAAAAAGACGTGTAATGAGAGATCATTAACATTTGGGCTGCAATTCTGCAAGGGCATATTGTTGGCTGCTTCTTTTTCAGAGAAGTCATAAAAGCTGAAAACTAGTACGACATCATTCAGCAGTTTAACACCATGTGGGAAACCGACTAATGTGAGTTGTGGTTTTAGCATAACAGAACAACTGACCCTTCACGTCGGACTTCACTGCTGTGACTCAGAGGGAGGGGGGTGTGAGTGAGGTTCTTTGGCCATCGTGGCCTCCAGACATGACCACACACTGGGCCTGGTTACAGTCCTAGACAGCTGGGAAGATTGAAACCATCACCACACAGAGGCTCCTACTGGGGACATGATGTTTGACTAAACATGGCAACTGATGACAAAAATGTTGGCCTTTTCCAACTGGCCTTTTCCGGTAACACTTAATTAAATGGTACCCATAGTTTTTAATAGTAATTTAGTTATATATACTGCTATCCAAGATTTCAGATAACTCTCTGAGAGTGGGATTTAATTTGATAAGCAGGGGCAGGAGCAAAAGTTTAAGGGTATTTGAATCTCTAAAAGGGAGTGGGTGCAGACACTGCTGGGTGAGGAAAACGGACCAGAATGAGTTTGATGGAGCTGCTAAAGTTTGTCTACCTTGTGGTAGGACTTGCAGTTGCTCTCATTTGTGAGAGTGTATTGCTCCTCCAGTAAGTGTTCAATTCAATCAAAGACTCTAGGTCTTGGGTACTCAAGGCTGAGTCAGATTTTTGTGATTTTGAGGTGCAGGGTATAATTTATTTAATATTTTGTTGAGGAGCTCAGAACTGAGAAATAAGGGCATGAATCCCCAAAGATACAGCATTTTAAGTGGATTGTGCGTTGGCAGGAGAGACCATACACACACCATCACTGTTAGATTAGATTAAGTTCCCAACTTAATCAGACAAGGATACAAAATATAATTGGTAGGTTATCTGCTAAGCCATTCTGCAAAGATGTTGCCTTGGCTACAGCAGTAACCACGTTAAGGCCATAGCCAACAAGATGGTGGACATGTTAGACCATTGAGACAGTGGGCAGGGCCCTATGCCTTTTCTTGAGCACACACTCAGAGCACCCTTGTTAGCTTTTCTGCCTGAGCCCATCCATCTGCTGCTCTATATGGGATGCACAGGGCTGCTGCCCCTTGGCTTCTCTGATTGGGAGCCTTAGAATACCAGATGGGTGCCCAATGGCAGGTCTGGGAATTGCATTAGCTTTATCTGCACAGCGATAGTGCTGGCATTCTGCCTCACCTTTCAGAGCAAAGGACATCCAGCAACACTCTCCTGGGAAGCAGATGAACTTCTGTGAGTCACTGCTTTTCCATCTCATTTATGATTCATGACCTGGGCTATATTTTTAGCTTGTATTTTTCTGGGTCTGAGAAGTGGGCTGGGTGGAAGTGTTGTTTGGAAACTTATGGAAGAATGAGGAGAAATTGGCATCACACTTTTAGCCTGAAGTTTAGTTATAATCATCAGATATTCTGTGAACATTTATTGAAAGCCTACTGTGTGCCATGTTCTCTGCCAGATTCTAAAGATGCAAGGTAAATGGGACCCAGCTTCTGGTCCCCAAGAGCCCATTGAATTATGTGGGCAGACAATTAGCTAGATAACTAATGTACTGTAGCCCCTGCCTATACCCCGGGCCATATCTCTGGACTATAGTCATATTGAAGTATTGGGTGTTTTTGGAGCACCCCTTATTCTTACCCTTACCTTTTGCACATGCTATGCCCATTTCCCGGAAATCCTTCCCCCAACCTCTTCTTAGGTTGCCTTTTGTGACTCACACCAGCATCCCTTCTTTTGAAAAATCTTCCCTGATCCCTTGAGGCTGGGTTGGAGCCCCTCCTACATACTCCCATAGCACCTCACATCCCAGTGTTTATCACATTCCTATAAAGAGTGCTCTTGATTGGGGTCCCTTCACAATAGTTGAGGCTTATTCATCAGTTCCCCAAACTAGGAGGCAGGTGGAACTGAGGAGGATCAGGAAGAACAGCATTGTCATCCCAGTATAGTCACTGCCATTTGCTGAGCCTTCTTGTGTGCCAATTACTGTGCTCAGCACCACACGTGTTACTTATTTAAGCCTCATAATAACCCTGTGAAACAGATAAGTTATTGCCCCCATTTTTTTTTTTTTTTTTGGTGGGGAAGACCAGCCCTGAGCTAACATCCGTCACCAATCCTCCCCTTTTTGCTGAGGAAGACTGGGCCTGGGCTAACATCTGTGCCCATCTTCCTCCACTTTATATGGGACGCCGCCACAGCGTGGCTGGCAGGCAGTATGTCGGCGGGCGCCCGGGATCCGAACTCGCGAACCCCGGGCTGCCAAGCGCGGGCTAAACTGCTGCGCCACCGGGCGGCCCCTTGCCCCCATTTTATAGATGAGAAAACCGAGGCCTTGAGATGTAAAATTATTTGCCCAAGGTCTCCCAGCTAGTACGTGCAAAGCTGAGATTCAAACCCAGGCCTGCCTGACTCTCAAAGACCCTACTCCTAGATTCTATGGCAGATTCCTTCTCCCCTTTCATGGTTACTGGATAGACTATGTCATTCTGTATTAATAAGCAATCCCAGCATCTCAGTGGCTTAGACAAAAAAGGTTTATTTCTTGCTTATGCCATGTGTCCACAGCAAATTGGCTGGGGGGCTTGACTCTGTGTCCTTCTCCCTCAGGGACCTGGGCTAAGGGCGGCTCTGTCTCTGTGCTTCCCCAGTTGCTAGAGAAAGGAAATCTGCAAAATCACTCCCAAAGTGATAGTCTGTTTGAATATCATCGACTAAATCGGGACCTGCACCCAACTTCAAAGGGGTGGGAGAAGTGCAATCCTATGTGCTTTGAAGGTGAAAAATGAGAAATATTTGTGGAACAGCACTGATAACTCCCACACATACAAAGAAAGGAGTGGAGGAAGTAGATACATGAAAACAAAAGAGAAGGATAAAGTGTCCAGAGGAATGAGGGCCTTCCAGTGAACAAGAGAAAGCGTGCCTTTTTAACCACAGGCCTCTCGTTAAACGGCTTTTGGGATCAATTATTCGGTGTTCTTCCTGGAAGCGGCACTGTTAAGGCTTCTTCTCTTCTGGATATATCAATGCTTTTGCACAACTTGGGATTTTCCTGGGTCCATCAGGAGAGAGTAGTCAACCGCTATGACAAAAGCAGCTTAATTTGTGTAGGGCCAGTATTCCAAGTCTCACTTTCCTTATGGGGAGCCAGTCCCACCAGGTTAGAGGCTTTCTCCAAGAACAACAGAAAACAGCATTCCTGATCTCCTAGGATCATGCCTATACAGTGACAAAAATCTCCTAAAAATTTCTTAGGAGGCCGGGACCCAGTGCCCACAAATGACCTAGATTAAAGCAACTGGTTGCAGCTTTTGAATCTCAACAACATTAAAATTGAATATAAGATACAAGGCCCCCAAGGAGTTTCTGCAAAGAGCACATTGAGAATATTTTGGTCAAGGAGAATTCACCTTTGTCTGATGCAATTCTCGTTTTTTGAGAACACAAAGGGTGATGGATATGGCGTGGAACTGAGTGCAATACTTACTATCTTAGGTGGTGGAGGCAACACTCATTCTTCAAGTCACTGTAAGTTATTATAGAATGTAAAAACATCTGCCACCTACGGAGGATGCCTGGCCTCACCACTCTTCTTTCTCTTCATGCCAAAAATACACAGATCTATCTACATAGTAAGGGTTTGGGTGAGTGGGAGACATGTAAGTTTGTTCCTAGGAGAGGTCATAGACCTCCACATGCTCTCGGTGTGGTTTTTGCCACAGGATGACCTCCAGCTAAGGGACTATGTCTGTGCTCAGGTCTGTAGGCAGAGAGGAAACCTCTCTCAGTTCAAAAAAATCCCTGAGTGGCAGGGATTTTCAATGGGAGTAGGACTGTTGGTATGTGGCACCACATAGCCGCCTCGGCGATGCTGATGGTTGTCATACTTTCCTGCCCACAGACAACCGGTACTTTGTTTCAGATGAATTGGAAGGTTGTCTGGACTCTTGCAGATAGCCCATATCCTGGTATATTGGAGAGTCACCAAAAGGCCAACCAGACCAAGGTCTATATTGTGTATCTGGGCTTCTGGCACTCAAGACACTCTGTTTGCAGGATACTGGCTTGCCCACTGTCAAAGAGAAACTTTTCTTCTGAATCAACTTAAAACTTCCCTTATGTAATTCTAAAATTCCCCAGTAGATTACACTTGAGATGTTATCAGTTGTGCTTGCCATAGAGGGACCAGGAATGGACTTGAAAAAAATAGGTGCTCTCTCCATCTGCTGTGGGCAAGGAGTCTCCTCAGTGGGGAAGGAGCACAGAAGGCAAGGTTTGGGCCAGAGCGACAGGCTTTCTCTCCCTTCACAGCCTGCTTTACTTGGGCAGGAACCCTGGAGAGAAAGCTCTTGCTTTTGGAAGAACATGCAGAACATACAACTTACTTTTAGAAGATTCCATCTTCATAAGCCTTACGGACTCACAGAGTTAAAATTCCCTGGTTGCCAAGACCCCAAGTGTGAATGAATAAACAAATGCAGGTATTCAGGCTTTTGAACCTCGAGCAGAAGAGCCAGCTTTCAGCAGGGTAGATGTTTGGATTTTTGAAAACATCTTCAAGTCAATCAACCCAGGTTTATCTTGAGGGGCTACTATGTGGCAGGCAGTATTCTAGGTGCTGGGGATAGAGCATTCCTGGCTCTCTGCTACTCACCTTGCAGTGGGGGAGACAGACAACAAACAAACAAATACATAATACTGTCAGCAGTAAGTGCTCTGAAGAAAAAGAACTCCAAGAAGACAGAGAATGGTAGAGAGAGGGAAGGTGTCAGCAGCCCTGTGCTCTTGGATGGGAAGTTTCAAAGGTGCTAGAAGATCACTCTAAGAAAAGCCAGTGCTTGCCAAGACCAAGTGTGTCTCCCTGTTTGTCTCACTGAACTCCTCTAAACTTGCTCCCAAATACTGCTCCCCGTTCCTGAGGTGGGGTCCCTCATCCCCATGTCTACCTGCTAGGTTCTCATTAGACTGGTGCTACAGTAAAAGGGGAAGGACTTTCCATTCTCTTCTCACATGGGGCACATCCCGACTCAAACCTGGCACTAGGAGGGCTTTGACCAGCTGAACTTCAGGACTATTTTAACTGGCAATATACCCCTTTAAGAAGGAACACGTCACAGATGGTCCAGTTAGGATGCAGGTTATTTTGAGACTTCCTGAACATCATTTCTTGGCTACTTCGTTCAAATAAATCATTTATTGCCCTGTAAGAGGTACTAGGGATAATGATGACTAAGACTCACTCCCTGTCCTTGAGAAGCCCATGGTCCAGCGGCGGGCATAGACATTGAAACAGATAAATTGCAGCACCACTGGATCAGTGCAACCTTGGAGGGTGACCAAGACGCTCTGGGAGCCCAAAGGAAGAAAAATGACCTCTGCCTCAAGGATGCTGAAGAAGATTTCAAACAGCTGTAATGATTTCTGATGCCTCATTCATTTCTGCATTATTCATCCATTCACACATGTTTCCTGAATAGTTTATATCAGGGTCACACACTGCCTGCAGATACTGTTTATTTGGCCTATTATTGTTGCTTGGTAATAGCTGTATTGAGATATAATTCACATATCATACAATTCGCCCATATAAAGTGTACAATTAAATGGCTTTTAGTATATGCACAGACTTGTGCAACCACCACCAATATTAGAACGTCTTTATCAATCCCCAAAGCAATCTTGTACCCTGTAGTGGTCACACCCCACCCCCCCTAAGCCTTCTAGCCCTCCTTTCTAGCTCTATAGATTTGTCTATTCTGGACATTTCATATAAATGAAGTCATACAACATGTGGTCTTTTGTGACTGCCTTCTCTCACTTAGAATAACATTTTTTGGGTTCATCCATATTGTAGCATGTATCAATACTTCATTCCTTTTTATTGCCAAATACTATTCCATTGCATGATATACCACTTTTTATTGATCCACTCATGAGTTGATGGATATGGTTTTTTTCTACTTTTTGACTATTATGAATAATGCTGCTATGAACATTTGTGTGGACATATGTTTTCAGTTTTCATGGGTATATATATAGAAGTGGAATTGTTGGGTCATGTGGTAATTCTAAGTTTAACTTTTTGAGGAACTGCCAAGCTGTTTTCTCTAGTGGCTACACCATTCTACATTTCAATCAGCAATGTATGAAGGTTCCAGTTTCTCCACATCTTTGCCAACACTTGCTATGTTTATTTGTTTGTTTTTTAAGTTATAGTCATCCCAGAGGGTGTGAAGTAGTATCTTATTGTGGTTTTGCCATGCAAACCTAGTGATCTATGATATTGGGCAGTTTTTCATGTGCTTATTGACCATTTGTATATCTTCTTTGGAGAAATGTCTATTCAGATCATTTCCCCAATTTAAAATTGGGTTATTTGTCTTTTTATTATTGCATTGTAAGAGTTCTTTATATGTTCTAGATGCAAGTTCCTTATCAGGTTTATCATTTGCAAATATTTTCTCCCATTCTGTGGATAGTCTTTTCATTTTCCTGATAGTGTCCTTTGAGACACAAAAGTATTTAATTTTTATGAAGTCCAACTTATCTATTTTTTTCTTTGGTTGCTTGTGCTTTGGTGTCATATTCAAGGTCCTGACAATTTATGCCTGTTTTCTCTTAAGAGTTTTAGCATTTTAACTCTTGTATGTAGGTCTTGGATTCATTTTGAGTTTATTTTTGCATATGGTATGAGATAGGGGTCCAATTTCATTCTTTTTTATGGGATACATTCTTTTGTATGTGATTTCATTCTTTTTTGTGTGTGTGTGAAGAAGATTAGCCCTGAGCTAACATCTGTTGCTAATCCTCTTCTTTTTGCTGAGGAAGATTGGCCCTGGGCTAACATCTGTGCTCATCTTCCTCTACTTTATGTGTGGGATGCCACCATAGCGTGACTGATAAGTGGTGCATAGGTCCACACCTGAAATCCAAACCTGTGAACCCTGGGCCACTGAAGCAGAGTGCGGGAACTTAACCACTATGCGACCCCGGGCCGGCCCCAGTGATTTCATTCTTTTGCTGTCTAGTTGCTCCAGCACTGTTTGTTGAAAAGATCATCCTTTCCCCCATTGAATTGTTTTGGCACCCTTGTCAAAAACCAATTGCCAGTAAATGAGGGTTTATTTCTGGACTCTTAATTCTATTCCATTGATCTATATGTCTTTCCTTATGCCAGTACCACACTTGTTTTGATTATGTAGATGGGGAGTAAGTTTTGAAATTGGGACATGTGAGTTCTCAAACTTTTTTCTTTTTCAAGGTTGTGTCGGCCATTCTGGATCTCTTGCATTTTCATGTAAATTTTAAGATTAGCTTGTCAATTTCTGCAAAGAAGCCATCTGGGATTTTGATAGGAATTGAGTTGAATTGGTAGATCAGTTTTGGAAGTATTGCCATCTTAACATTAAGTCTTCTGATCCATGAACATAGGATGTCTTTCCATTTATTTTGATCTTCTTGAATTTCTTTCAACAATATTTTGTAATTTTCAAAGTATAAATTTTGCATTTATTTTGTTAAGTTTATTCATAGGTATTTTATTCTTTTTGATTCTATTGTAAATGCAATTGTTTTCTTAATTTCATTTTTGGATTGTTCACTATGATCTGTTGATTTTAAAATTTAGGAAAATTTACAAGTAAAGTCTCATTTCTGACTTTTCTTGAAAAATTAGATCTGGTTTCCCAAATGGCTGTAAGGGGCTGGAGTGAGTAGTTTAGGTTTTGTCTTTCTTGTAGGCCATGTGAATCCAGGTTTACCTCCATCTGGCTACTTTCTTTCTGGATCGATCTACTCATTAATGTCTTAATTATTAAGCATTGGGCTCTTGACTTTATGATTGTTCTTTTGGGAAATCTAAGTTAGATGAGATTCAGTTTGAAAGAAGGATTAATATTATCTAAATCTTTAATATGATTATTTATATACACATCCTATCCTTTCTCAAAAGTTATTCAAGCCATGTCTTACTCATTCATTTCAGGAACATTGGTGAGCTAGGCACTACACTAGGAGAGATGCGGACACATTGACAAAAAGAATGCCATATGGGCAATTAGAGTTTTATGAAAGGTCTGCTGGACATCCATACAGTATATAGAGGAGGGCCTTGAGTGGTCCAGCCTGTAGGTAAGGAAGGGGAAGAGGAGGAGAGGATTCATAGAAGTGACTTTTGCATGATGATAGTTGGAGACCTTGTCCACCAAACTAAGAAACTTGGATCTTTTCCTTAGGACTGGTATTTTCTCCAAAGTGTAATTCTTGGACCACCTGTAGTGAAATCACATGAGTACCTGTTAAAATGCCATTTCCTAGACCAACTGAAGCAGAATCTCTCAGAGCCCAGGAATCTGCTTTTAAAAATCTGCCTTTTAAGTTTCCCTGGTGATTCTGAAGTTCTCTAAAGTTTGAGAAGCTCTGCTTTAAGGATGGGGGCCCTGTAAGGGTTTTAAGTGGGATTGAGGTGGGATAGGATGGAGTGATATCATGCCAGATCTGTGTTTCAGTAAGGTGCTGGCTGCACTGGGAAAGGCAGATTCAGAGGGTGGGACACCAGAGACTCTGTCTGAGGGGGAATAATGTTCTAGGGTGAAACTCAGGTACAGTAAAGAATACTCTGGGCAATCCCTGAAATCTCCAACACCTGTGCATCTGGATCAACAAGGGTCAGAATCAGTGGCTTATATTTCTGTTTGTATTTACAGAGAGGTCCCCTTTCCTGAGGCAGTTGAGGTCAAAGTCTAGTTTGAGGAGTAGGGTTGGGGGCTAGGGACTGAACAAAGGGACTGATCTCTTGCTTTCTGCCAACCGTATGGATATAGTTAAATTCAAGTACATTGAACATACATATGATATGAGTCCACTTTATCACAACTGAGAGACTAGATGTGCCTAAACTAGGATGGTAAAAGTTGGGGCAAGGTGCGGAATTGAGCAGAGAAGACAGGGAAGATATGAGAAATGATATGGAGTTAGAATTGATGGAGCTTGGCCCCTGATTGGATGAGGGGTTTGAAAGAAAAGGAAGAGTTGAGTTTTCTGGTTTATGTAACTAGGTAGCTTTAATACTATTGGTAGAGATCAGAAATGTAAGTAGAGGAATAATTCGCATATATTGAATTTGAGATGCAAGTGGAGTATTCATGCGATTATACTGGTCTGGAGCATGGCAGAGAGCTTGGGTTGAAAATCTGTGTGCCATCAGCACCCAGATTATAATTGAAGGCATGGGAGTATATGTAGTAAAGATTGATTTTATTGGAGTGGAGTAGAACTTGGGAATCAGAATTTTCTAAGCTTCCCTGGTGAGTCTAATATGCAGTCATAGTTGAGCACCAATGGTGAGAGGAGAAGGGACATTGTTTAAAGAGAAGACAGGGGAAAGAAAAGAACCAGCAAAGGAGACTGAGAAGGAATGCAGAGGCTAAAGATGAGGAACCAGAGAATGCTCTCAAGAAAACCAAGAAAGGAGAGAGGTTCAGAGGAAAGAGAAGGGGATGGCTAGAGGTCAGCAATGGCAGATGCCCTAGACAGGTGAACAGGAGAAGAGACACAGTTCACTAAAGTGAACTATGAGGAGGTGGTTGGTTTGCTCAGGCAATTTCTTGAGGCCAGAAACTACTGTAGTGAGTTGAAGCAAGAGTGGAAAGGAAGGAAGTGGAGACAATGTCTCGAGGTTATGAAGAGTATGTCCTCTCCACACCCTCCTTTTTTTTTTTTTTAAATGGCAAAGACTAGAAGTTATTTAAAGTTGGCAGAAAAATCCTGCAGTGTCTTCTGGCCACATTGGTGGCCTCTACCATTGTTGAACATTTATTGCATGAATGTCACACTCTTGTCATATCATCCTTGATTATATACTGTTCTTCAGTGCTCTGATTGTCTCAAAGAGTCATTCTTCCCCGTCTTACCAAGTGCAGGGCCTATGCCTTAAATCTTCTCTTAAAAAATATTCCTCCAAACTCCTAGCACAGGGGCAGGCACATTCTAGGAAGGGAATATGCCATTGAAAAAAAGGGATTTAACTTTACTTAGTAATTAATATACTGTGGCTCCTAGAGGTTAAATAGTAAGCTTTATTTAATTGTTTGACTCTAAAGTAATACTACCTGCTTATTTTTTAAAACATAAACAATACAAAAGTGTAAAGTAAAAAGTAAAAGTCTGACTCTCTCCCATTCCCAGAGGTAACCACTGTTCACAGCTTCTTATGTATCCTTCATACATTTTTTCTGAGGGTATTAGAATATATATCCTTTTCCTTTAGGTAACATGCTAGAAGTCATCACCCTGTAAGAGTCAGCATGAGAACCTCCCAGAAGCTAGCTATCATTCTTTTTCTCTGAAAACCCCAGTAATTTCTCTTCTGGAATGCAAAGCCCAAGATGCACACTGCCATGAATAGGCTGCTCGCCTCTCCCTGGGAGCAAGTGGTTAAAGCTCAGACAGAACAAAAATATTATTACTGCCTTAGGGCGTGACGGGAGAGCACGGGTGGGGAGTTAGGTGAGCCTGTCAGGTGATGAATGGGAAGGTTGTCTGAGCACTGCTGAGCTCTGCCACTTTCTCACCACCCCTGTATGCCTCTAATAAAGATCTTCAGTGTCCTCTCCTTGTCACAGGGTCAGGAATTAGGGAGTGTCTTTGGTCTCATGTGCCACCTCCTGCAGTGCCTAGAAGAGCTTGGATTCATGCCTGCTCTTACCATGTGGCCCCTAGGCTCCTAACCTTCTTACCCACCTGGGTAGACCAAAGGAAGGGTGAGTGGGAGCCAGCTGGATGACCCCTTCTCTTTTCCCTTTTCCTGTTATGCAAGGCTTACACACAGGGTCCCAGAAATAGACTGTGGACTCTAGAATAAGCCCTGATTCAGTCTCACTGAATAAATGAAACTGAGCCAGGCACTTCCCTTTAATAGGCCTTAATTTCCTCATCTATTAGATGGAATTAACAACAATGACTAACCTCATAGAAAGAAAAGATAAATCATCTCTTTCACTGTTGTCCTATCCTTATGGGGCTGGGTTTCTTAAGAACAGAGACCATGTCTTATGCAGATCTGCATTTAATGAATGAATGAGAGGCATTGTCTTCCCCAGTTTATACCTAAATCAACAAGCTAAACTTCTCCTCCCTCGGGCCTCGACATTCAATCACTATCCGCTTATGCAGTCATCAGGTACCCAAACAAAGCAGTGGACAGATTCTTTTTATGCACTGCTCTCCCCCTGCTTCCTCACAGCAATGGTTTCTGAGTGAAATGGACTGTGTAAGTCAATGGGAAGACCAACTCCATTCTGGGCTTTGGGGTAATTGCAGCAAGAATCAGGCATTGATTCCCTCCCTTCACTTTGCTCAGAGTGGCTTCCTCCACGCATGCACATGGTGGAAGGAGAAATGTACTCATCGTCACCTCAGGCCGTGACTCACGTTTCTTCAGAATCTTCAGTTTATCACAGGGAGGCTGGCAGAAGGTGTCTCCTGTGCTGTTGCTGACAGACAAGTGTGTGAAGCAAAACAGAGGTTTCAATGCAGGGAGGGAGATCGGAAGCAGTGCCTGGGTCTGCCTTAGAAAGAAGGAGATGAGGTGGTTATCGCCATGAAGTGTGATGAGGAACAAAACTTTGGAAGATTTCCTCTCTGCCTGTCCTCCCCTGCCACTCTTCACTAAAAACCCCTCTCCTCATTGATAACCAGAATGCCACCATTGGTGATTCACTTCACTGGGCTGAGAACTGCCTCCACTTTGACGCTGTCCCTCAGTCATCAGCCTTGGAGCATCTCCATCCCAGCTGACCCTCTTTGCCTCTTATCCCCTCCTGATCAGATATGCAGCCTACTCTCCTCTCCTGTTCAAGTCCCACTATTGACTTCATCATTTGGGGCTCTCCCACCCCTGCCCCTAGTACACCTGAGGAGTACAGCACATTCTCCCCACCTTCCTCTCCCACTTCGCTACAAAACCCCCTCTGTTTAGGTTGTTGGTTGCCAATCTCTCCGATGGAAGGATAATAGAAATAGCAAACAGAGAGGAAAGAACAAAGAAATCCAGAAACCTTCCAAAGGTGTCATCCTGGCCTATAGTTCCTGCGTCTCCTTCTGAGTCCTCAGTTCTCTAGTACTCCTCTCTTATCCCCTGGATGGAGACACCTGGCAAACCTTCACCTCCTTTGATCTCTTTTCCCTCCCTCTGCTCATTTTAAAGGTACTGTTGGAGTCGAATAATAGAAGCTTTATTCATTCCTTCAACCAGTATATACTGAGTACCTCCCATGGCCCGGGCACTGTCCCAGCTGTTGGGAATACAGTGGTGTTCCCATCACAGTGGTGATCACGGTTCTTACTTTTATGGTTCTTACAGCCAAGGGAATGAAGACAGGTAATAAAGAAGCAAATTAACAAGTAAACCCGATAATCATTCACTGGCATGAAGATGACTGTGATGAAGGATGACAGGAGGGGGACGCTGAGGCAGTGACATTTGAATTAAAACCTGAAGGATGAGGAATCAGTCCTGCAGAGCAATGGGGGAAGAGGAACAGCAAGTGCAAAGGCCCTATGTTTGGAAGGAGTTGGGTGTAGAGGAATAGAGTTGGAAAGAGTCGAGGAATAGAAAGAAGGCCAATGTGGCAGCAAAGAGCATAGGGGGAGAGTGACACAGACGGGGTTGAGGGGGTAAGCAGGGCCAGAAAACACAGGGTCTAGGGATTTATAGTAACACATTTGTTTTAATAATAAGTGTCAGGGGTTTTAAGCAATGGAGGGGCATGGTCTGATATTCATTCTTGACAAATCACTCTGGCAGAGTGTGAAAAATGTAGGTGCTTGGTGACGTTTTCAAAAAGTGTGCCCTGATAGGCTGTATTGCCTCATCTTAATTGAAGATGTACAGCTGAAGGGAAAGACAAAACCCATCTCTGCACTGACAAGACCTCTTGGGGGAATTGGAGGTGTAACCCAGACCTGTCCACCAACCTGTGTGGGTTGTCCATTCTTTCCAGGTTGAAGGGTGCAGGAAATAGGGAACAGGAGTTATGTTCGGGAACGAAAGAAGGCACTGAAAGGCACACAAAGCCAGGGTGGCCAGTGAGGATATGAAAACCATCTTGACATGGAGCTTGGACCCTGGGAGTCTCCTTTCATGACAATTCTGAGATGGGCTTTCTATCATACCTCCTAGATCTAGCTTTCCTTTCCTCTCCTAATAAGTCTTACTGTTTTTTTGAACAGAAATCTCTAGACATCACTTACTGCCCTGAGGTATACGCCTTGGGAAATTAAGTGTGATTGGGACAGAATAAAATTTTCAAAAATTTTCTTCTGTCAATACCAGAGGCCCCAAAGGGAGCATGATGAACAGCAGTCTGGCTGAGAATCAGCAGGTGATTGCCTTGGCCAGTGCACACTCCCCAACACTAGCATCTAGGCAACACTTGGTGGACTGACCTGCTCTTTGGATGCTACGTCTACAGAATTTGCACAGAAATACTACAAGAAGTGTCTTGGGAGGCACCCCCAGCTCCTGCCATCTTTCCACAGCGCTTTTGCCATTTCCAAGCAGAAGGAGGCTGGAAGGCTTCCAAAGGAAAGCTAAGCAGGAAGCATATAATTTCCAAGGAGCAGACAGATCACTTTCAATCAGGCCGCTTGGCTCTCATAACATTTCCGAGCTCATTCTCCGAGAAACACTCTCTCTTGTCAGCTAAGGCTCTCTTAGAGGATTTACTCCCACAGCCTCACCTGGCAAAGCTACACAGAAGACTAATAAGTCTGCATCCCTAGGCTTAATTCCTCTCCATGATTCCAGAATCCAATTTTCAACTGCCAGCTTGTTATTTCCTGGATACCCCACCAGCGTCTTTCCGTCAATGGGTCCCAAATCAACTCATCATCTTCCCTCTCCTGGCTTTCCTGTTTCTGTTAATGGAGTCACTGTTCCCTCTGCTACCCTGGCTGGAAACGTCTGAGTCATCCTTGACTCATCGTTTTCTTATTCTCTAGATGAAATCAACTGCCGAATCATGTAGTATCTATTTCCGTGATGTCACTTGAATCTATCCCCTCCTTCCTATTGCCACCATCCCTCCTCAGTGTGGGCTGTCATTATGTCCCTCTCGACAGGAGCATCCTCACTTATTCCCTCACTATTAGCCCGCCTTCATATTGCTGCTAACTTAAGACTCTTCAAACACAGATTAATCACATCATTCTCTTAGCAGCAGCCCGACATGGCTCCCACTGCTGCCACATTAAATTGTCTTTTAGCTTTAGAAATCACAATGCCTTTTTCAATACTCCATGTTCAAATAAATTTACTCATTCCTGGTATAGGACGTAACTTTTTTTTCCCTTTCTTAAACCCCTTTAATAAGTGATCTTGCCAAAAATAAGATCTCCTTATACTACGAAATCCTGTAGTAAATGTATTTATATGCTTGTTTTATCTCCTTAGAAGATTTGATGTTCCTGTATTATTTGTCTCACACTTATTTTTGCTTCCTCTAGTATTTGAGCATCTGCATATACCATGTGCTGCTCTGAGAGCTTTACCTGTGTGAAATAATTTAACTCTTACAATTCCAATTGTATCCTCATTTTACCAGTGACAAAACTGAGATGCAGAGAAGTTGAGTAACTTGCTGAGGTTTTCTAATTAATAAGTGGCAGAGCCAGGATTCGGATTCACACGGTCTGGCCCCAGAGCCCATGCTTTTAACCATTGAACTCACATTTATCTTTGTTACTTGCATTCCTGATCTCCTACTTTGGATTTAGCTGATGTTTTATAACTGAACTGAAGCTTCAGGCATATGTCTGCTCCTGGTCAGAAATGTCAATGGTAGGCTGAGTGTGCCAACATAACTTGATATCAGGAGCTGTTTTAAGGTGTTTTCCAGGAAATCACTCTGAAGCTAAGAGACATCTCTGTGCTATCTTTCCCTACTTTTTCTTTTTTTTTTATTTCAGTATATGGGCTGTATTGAAGTGCTGCAATCAATGAGGTCACTGGATTTTGGAATGAGAACCCAAGTTACAAGGTAAGAGAACAAAATGGGACAGGCTTCAAGGACTGTAGTTTAAAGTCACAATAGTTTCTTCCCTCAGGAATTTCATGCAAGCCTTCAAAGTCACCATGGGTTTTTAGTCACATGGCTGAAAGGTAGAACATAGCTCAGTGACCTTGAATGAGTGGCTTTGTCTCATTATGTGAAAGATTTCCCAATTGTGTGGTGGATCATCTGCATTCCATATAGGAACCGAGAAGATCAGGCAGTCATAGAAATAGCTTGTTTCCCAGGTACCAAAAGTATTTAAAATTACACCTTTAAATAGGACATTACAGAATACGATATCTGTTGAAGTAGCTGACAATCAGACCAGGGAAGAACTTTCCACATCAGAAAGCCCAAGCTCTCCCCATGTATGGCATCCCTGACACGAGAACCTGCTTACTCCTTGTCTGGATTTCCTTCCTCCACGTACAGTAAGCTGGATGGAAGAGTTGAACCAGGGGAAGCCTTACCCAGGATGACCCCAGGCAGCTTAGGGGAAGAACCAGAATCATTACGCAGAGGACAAGTTAGAAGCAGAAACGCAAGACATGGTTCATTAAGGCCAAGTTCAAAGCAAGAATGGAAAGAGGAATAAGAGAGTGCTGAGACTGGTAACTGGGACCATTGTGAGGTGAGGAGGATGAGGTGGGAGGACTAGATGGTTATGAGTGAGTCAGAATGGAGACTTGGGCATCTGTCATATATGGTGCCAATATTTGTCTCAGGGACAAGCGCAGTGCCCGTCTGCATCCGTGACTGCAAGCCTTTTGTTCGAAAGGTGAATGTCCTCATTATGAAAAGAAGGTAACTTTTCCTAATGCTCATCCCATGAAATTCTAGGCCTAGAAAAAGTGTCCTGTTGGTTCAAAAGGTTTGGGAAAAGAAATCATATCAGTCTTTAGGGGAGTCACAGTATACAACAGTGTATATTAAAGACTCTGAGAAGTGTTGTGCTGTAGTTTAAAAAACTCTGTCTCAAGATTTTTGAAACTTATTTGGCCCCAGAATCTTTTTTTCATGCACCATAAACTAACATCCCATGTATTCCTAGGGTTCCATGAAATGCACTTTAGGAAATGCTCTTTTGGACTCTCTTCTTTATGATGCACTGAAATCTGTCTTTCCAAACTTCTCACCAATCCTCAGTATTCCCTCTAGAGTCAAACAGATGAAATCTAATTCTGGTTGTTTCGTACTCTTGGTGGCTACCTCAGTCCCTGGCACATGGAAGAGGCTCAGTAGATATTTATTGGATAAATGCGTGGCTCCACCTGACTACCTTCCAGGATTTGCAGATAGCTGCATTTCTTCTCCCCTTTAAGTCTTCTCTTTCACATTCTCAGTCCCTTCAACTGTCCTTCAAATGAATCGTTTCTATACCACTTCCTATACTGTTAGCCCTACTTTGGACACATTTTAGGCTTTATTTCATCCCTATGATCTTTAATCTGGAGAAAGCCCTTCCTCCAATCCGGAGCAGGTTACAGATGAGAAGGAGAGAGCCGCTGCCCCAGGTGCCTGGAACAGGGGCACAGGGCAAGGATGCCCACTGTCCTGACCTGAGGATGACTGATTTTCTGTTCATTCATCCATTTATTCATCGACTCATTCTCTTTCACCCAAATATTTATGGAGTGACTATGAAGTGCCTGAAACTGTTCAAGAATTAAGAGGACAGAAGCCTCTGACCTCATGGAACTTATGTTCTAGCTGGGGAAACAGACTATAGCAAGGAAACAAATAAATGTGCAATATGCTTTCAGGTAGTAATAAGTGCCTTTACTATAATAAAAGCAGGGTAGGAGGATAGGGATGTAGGGGGCGGGCTTTAAATTTTATTTTATTTTGTAGTTATAAAAATACTGTATGTTTACTTAGAACATTTGGAAAACACAGAGAAGTATGAAAAAGAAAATCACTCAATCTCACACAGAGATGTTGTCTACTAACATTTTGTCTTTTGGAATATCTTCCCAGTCTTTTTTTCCATACATGAGCTTACAGTGATTTTTATAGAAAATCTGAAAAAATTTGATAATATTTCTCCCATATTGAGCATTTTCCTGTTGATAAATATTCTAAAGCATTTTTATTGTGGTAAAATATGTATAACATAAAATTTACCATTTTAACTATTTTAAAGTGCACACACAGTTCAGGGGCATTAAGTACATTTACATTGTTGTGCAGGCATCACCACCATCCATCTCCAGAACTTTTTCATCTTCCCAAATTGAAACTCAGTGCTCATTAAACAATAACTCCCCATTCCCCCTCCCTCAGCCCCTGGCAACCACCATTCTACTTTCTGCCTATGATTTTGACTCCTCTAGGTACTTCATATAACTGGAATCACACAGTATTTGTCCTTTTGTGACTGGTTTATTTCACTTAGCATAATGTTCTCCAGGTTTATCACTAAGCCAAACAATATAAATATTTTGAAGGCTTTTGATGTGTATTGCTGGATTGTTCTGCAGAAGAACTGTACTAGTTGATACACCTCCCTCCCAGCCAGGTATCTATTTTTTGTTAGTATCATTTTTTTTAATTTTTGTAAACTTTGTAAGTCTATATTTTTAAATCTTTGTAAGTCTATATTTTCCTATTGTTTAGTAAATGGTAAAAGACTATTTTTTTCTCTGCCATGAAGATTCAGTTTACGACTAAAGTGCACACCCCCAGGAAGGCATCTGGCATGGTATCTGGATATTATTCCTTGTAGGTGTATCTGTACGTGATTCAGGCACGACAGATTGTGTTCCGAGCAGATTTGTGGAAGCTCGAGGGTAGTGGTCTTTTTTTTTTTAGATTTGGTGGGGAGGAAGTCCTCTCTGAGGAGAAGATATTTGAGCTAAGCCCTGAATAAAGTGAGGGATCCGGCCATGGGAGTGTCTGGGAGAAGAGGGCTCAAGGCAGAGGGATTATGGCCATGGACACTATCCGTCCACAGCATCTGCACTGACGAGACTCAAATGACGAGGCTCAAAACTTGGGCAAGTGGTTTGGTAAGAGTTTGAAGACTGTGCATCTTCCAAGAATAGATACAAAAAAAATGTCCAGTGGGCTCCAACTCAGGGGAAGGGGAGGCTGACTGGATGGGAGAATCAAGGTTCAAGATGCCCTATGGTGCCAAGTGGTTTGACTGGAAGACAGGAGACTCCAGTCACCAGTGGCCCGGGGATCTTATCCACGGAATGGCTTGAAAGCAGGCTGATTTCCATACACCAGGCCCGAACATTGGTCTTCCTGCTTCAGAATCGTATGTTCTAGGCTGCCCTTCCCAGCTTCCTGGACCCATTCCCTGGAGCTTGTAGAGTTAGAGATGCTGTATCTTATAGCTACCTGGACTCAGTAGCAGACCTCAGACTCCCTGACCCAGATGAGAGAAGGAGAAAACCCACCAAGGAAGGTTAGATAGAAGACAAGAGAGAAGATATAAAGTAGGTATGCCCCATTTTAAGGAATTAATAAATCTTACTCAGCAGAAAACTTATCATGCAGAATTCACCTCTGGATTCCTTTAAGTAGTGAATTCTTCACTGGTATTTCAAAGCAAATTCAATATACAAAAAATTATTTTCACTTTTTTCCCCCCAGGTGCTCACATATTGGTGAAAGCAAGAGTGATCTTTGAAACTGCTCTTTGAAACCCTAGGTCTTGCGGGATATTCCACAAGTGGATATGGGCTTAGGTGTTAGTGCACAACAATAGGTCTCCCTCATATGTTAACCAGATGGGAGCATTTTATTTGAAATCAGGAGCTTATCTTTAGGTCTCCCTCTCACGTTGATGTTAGACTGATGCATCCAATAACATGTGTATCTCAAGGCCATATGAGTGTTGCTGCCCCTGAGCAGATGATTTCATTGTTCTCACGTGACCAGTGTAAGAAAATGGTTCACTTTCCCTAAAACCTCTAATTCCCACCGTACTTCCAAATATTTACTCTTCTTCCTTCTCTTTTAATTTTTCCTTCTTTATCTCATTCTCCTTCCCTCTCTCAGCTTCTATGTATTTTGATGGTCAGCCTCTATTCAAGTTGCTTTCTTACCAATTGCCGTGGATGTTACCATTAAAACATTACTGTTGAATCAGGTTCCAAATTGTTTTAAATTTAAATCTCACATATTCACAAAGATTCATGTAGCTCATAATCCTACTTAATCCAAGAAAAAAAATTTCATTGGACCAGTTAGAATTCCAAAAGAAAGAACTTTATTTTGTGTGACCACAGCTACCTCCTGACATTTACCATCAAGTGTAAGATTACTCAGGTGTGAGTGCCAATACATTAGTGTAACTAATTGCCACAACAGATACAAACAATTGTATTCAGGCTGATGTCCCACCCATGGTAAATGGTCTTAGTATCTTTACTAGTTATTACATTGTTCCAGATAATAGGGAGACAGCAAAATGAAATTCCTGGTAATTAAAGGGGAGGCATGATTAACATACAACAATTGGGTCAGCATTTCAAACAGAAGAGAAAGATGGAGTAGAATTCTTGTCTTAATGAGGGACCTTTCTGCCAATTGTTTGAGGGCTGAATCCACAGGACCTAGAACACAGAAAGTACTCAAATAGAGCAGAGAAAAGAAACGGGCAAGAGGCCATTCCCCTTCTCAGCAATTCCCCGGATTACACCCCTTTCAAAGCTCCAAAGGCACTTCTCTACCTTGAGTCCAGATTTAGTTCCGGAGGGAGCCCCTGGGTGGCTTTTACTGTTGTTCCTCCGCTAATTCTCACCAGGCGTTTATCCTCTTGACTGACTCTGAACCAGATCTCAATTTTTAGTAATCGAGGATTCATGCAGAAGGGCAAAGGAGGAGTTTTTCCTGAAAGTAAAGAGAAACGAGGTCATTAGGAAAACAAAGGCTCACAGCCACAGTTGTCTTCAAAATGCCTGGGCAACAATAGCTAAAGGAAATAAGAGAAGGGGGAAAGGAAAATCATGCTAAGGATGATAGAGTCATTTGCTCTCTTCTATAAAAATATTCTCATCATGATTTGTAAAACAAAGCTAAAGAAAATAAAAAACCTCATATGATCTCAAACACACACACACACACACACACAAGAAATCAGGTCACTAAAACCTAAAGCCCACTTCCCTCCCCTGAGTAAGCACCCACATCATGCAAACAAGAAAAAAAAATCTTCCCTCTCCCACTAAAGATACCTCCTTCTTTGTGTCTAGGTGGAAACCTGCCTCAGATGGAGGAATAAACACGTCAGGGTAAACCCAATAAGTGGAGCTGGTGGGACAGGGCTTGGCTTTCAACCCTGAAAAACAGAACTTCATAGGAGACTGTCAAGGGGACATCTAGTTCATCACCACAGGATGAAATTTACCCCATGGGGCAGGACACAATGCTGGGGGAAGGATCTCCAGATAGATCACTTTTTTACCAGTCTGTCCTCTTCCTGCATTTATTGCCTTACATTTGTAACCCATATTTGGTAATAAAATCAGCCAGGCTAAGCGCAAAGCACCCAGCACAGGATCTGTCCATGCCAGGCTCCAGGACAGCTGGGAGGCAGCAGCTTACAATGGGTTTGCCTCATTCCTGTGATTGCCATCCCAGGGGGTCTGTGATGGAAAGTAGGGAGCTGTTAGAGAATGGGTTGGTCAGTGCTTTCTTTTGGGGTCCTGGCTTAAGATCCTTTTTGCCTAGCTGATCATAAGGGGCTGCATGTGGTAGATTATTTATCTGCCCCATTCCATTCCATGGGGGAAGAAAAACCCTGAGTAGTGTTGTTTGTTTGTTTTTTTAACTGCTGCTACAGATGGTAAGTAGGTTGTTTGGGTGGTTTGGTACTAGGTAAAGCAACAAGGAAGCAGAGATCATAATTCAGAGGATATTGTAATTGGACTAATTTCCTGTTTATAACATTATTGCTCCTGAGCAGTGATTCTGCAAATTTAATTCACTATCTTGAAATTTTGATTCTTTGGCTTCAACAGGACATTAAAGGCAATTCTTCAGAGACAAATGCATCCTTCATGTGTGGGTCTGTGTGTGTGTTAGCAACCATTAGATGCAAAGCAGATCCAAGATGCAGCTGAACATTTACATAAAGCCTGTGCATGTAGTTTCTAAGAAATGTGAACATTAGGAGGCAAAGTATTCCACAGAGATCAAATATCTGTATGTTAGTTGGCTAAATTAAGATATCTGTTTGAGGGGCCAGCCTGGTGGTGTAGTGGTTAAGTTTGCACCCTCTGCTTTGGCGGCCCAGGGTTTGTGGGTTCGTATCCCTGGCACAGACCTGCACACCGCTCACCGAGCCATGCTCTGGCGGCATCCCACGTACAAAATAGAGGAAGATTGGCACAGCTGTTAGCACAGGGCCAATCTTCCTCACACACACACACAAAATATATATCTGTTTGAAAACAGGTTGGCATTTATCTAAATTTCCTGAGGGTTGTAGGAATGGGATTGTTGCAGCTGTGCATGGATCTGTATGTGTATCTCTGCGTAAAACTTGGAGTAACCGCGGTATCTGGTGTATGGGTTCCGTGTTGGCTTGTGAGGAGACCATGGAGTTAGGAATAGGACTGCACCCCACATTGCATGTGAAACAAAGACCACCAGAGGAGGGATAAAACGCCAACTCTATTAACTTGCCAGGCCAACTCCCCTGTGTAGAAATTTACTGAGAAAAGTGCTAAGGAGAAGAAAAATCAGGAGTTTTTAAGTTCTAGTTCCTGGCGGTCATGCTAAGGATTGGAAATGAGCACTCTGGCTGAGATGGAATGTACGCGGTTAGAGAAAACAAGTCTCATTGTTCATTGGTCAGGAAAGAATGTTTAGACCCTGGTAAGGGTCTGGTGTCCCAGGGTCAATGTCCACAACCTTTATCAGCTGGTTAGAACAGTTACAATAAAACATAATTGTCATAGGCCAGCACTGGTATAAATGGAAGTACGTCCTTTCACAACGTCAGGAAGCCCTTGCTGGAGGTTTTGTGTGTGTGTGTGTGTGTGTGTGTGTGTGTGTGTGTGTGTGTGCGTGTACAATGACCACCTCTTCTAGTTTCAAGTTTCACTGCTCCGCAGTTCCGCACAACCTATGTAGGACTGAATAGCCAATTAAATTCCTTTTAGAGGTCTTCAAAGACCTAGTAATTAAAAAAAAAATGTTTCCAAGCAATTGGGAAGGGTTCTGATAGCATGACAGAGTCAAATGCAGAGAAAGAGGTTATGCAAGTCAATGGCTCTGTTTTGCTCAGAGTCATTAGCACAATGTCTTTCACACACAGGTGCACAGTTACTATTGAATGAACAGGTGTAAGGCCAAGAAGGATAGTTACTAAGGCAACTCACAGAATGGGAAAAAATATTTGCAGATCATGTCTGATAAGGAATTAATAGCCAGAATATATAAAGAACTTCCACAACTGAACAACAAAAACACAAACAACCCTATTAAGAACTGGGCAAATGATGGAAACTAGACTTTTGGTGGTGAACATGATGTAGTTTATACAGAAGTTGAAATATAGTGATGTACACCTGAAATTTATATCATTTTATAAACCAAAATCATGTTAAAACACAAACAAACAAAAAAACTGGGCAAAGGACTTGAATAGACATTTCTCCAAAGAGTATATGCAAGTGGGCAATAAGCACAGGAAAAGATGCTCAGCATCACTAATCATTAGGGGAATACAAATCGAAACCATGAGGTAGCACTTCATACTCATTAGAATGGCTATTATTTAAAAACAAAAAACAAAACCCAGAAAATAAATGTTGGCGAGGATATTGAGAAACTGGAACTCTTGTGCATTGCTAATGGTAATGTAACTGTGCAGCCACTAAGGAAAACAGTATGGCAGTTCCTCAAAAAATTAAAAATAGAACTGCCATATGAGGTAGCATTTCTGCTTCTGGGTATATATCTGAAAGAATTGAAAGCAGGGACTCAAACAGATATTTGTACACCCATGTTCATAGCAGTATTATTCACAGTACCCAAAAGGTGGAAGCAACCTAAGTATCCATTGATGAATGAATAAACAAAATATGGTATATATGTATACATTGGAGTATTAGTCAGCTTTAAAAAAGAAGGAAATTCTGCTAGTTGTGACAACATGGATGAACCTGGAGGGCTTTATGCTAAGTGAAATAAGACAGACAGAGAAAGATAAATGCTGCATGGTATCACTTATGTGTGGAATCTAAAACACAAAATCAAACTCATAGATACAGATTCAAATGGTGGTTGCCAGGGGCTTGGGGGAGGGGAAATGGAGCAGTGTTGGTAAAAGGATACAAACTTTCAGTTAGATGATTAAGGTCTGAGAATCTAATGCATAGCATGGCGACTATAGTTGATAATACCATATGGTATAAGTGAAATTTTAAGAGTAAGTCTTAAGCATTCTCACACAAAAATAAGTAAGTATATGAGGTAATGGACATGATGATTAACTTGATTGTGGGAATTCTTTCATGATGTATATGTATATCAAATCATCACATTGTACACTTTAAATATTTTATGATTTTTCAATTATACCTTAATAAAGCTGAAAAAAAAAGGAAAGAAATTCTGACACATGCTACAACATGGTTGAACCATGTCTTACTCTGTTTAGGCTGCTGTAACAAAATACCACAGACTGGGTAGTTTATAAACAACAGAAGTTCATTTCTCACAGTTCTGGAGGCCTGGTGTCTGAGATCCGGGGCCAGCATGGCCGGGTGAGGGCCTTTCCCGGGTGGCTGACTTCTCGTATCCTCCCGTGGTGGAGGGGCTAGGGAGCACTGTGATATCTCTTTTATGAGAGCGCTACAGTAATCCCATTCATGAGGGCCCCACCTTTATGACCTGATTACCTCCCAAAGGCCCCACCTACTAGTACCATCACCTTTAGGGGTTAGGATTTCAATGTATAAATTTTGGGGAGACACAAACATTCAGACCATAGCAAACCTTGAAGATGTTATGCTAAGTGAAATAAGCCAGTCACAAAAAAGACAAATACTGTGTAATTTCACTTATGTGAGGTACCTCCAGTGGTCAGATCCAGAGACAGAAAGTGAGTGGTGGTTGCTAGGGCCTGGGGGGGGGGGGTAGGGTGGAGTGAGTTAGTGCTTAATGGGTACAGAATTTTAGTGTGAGAAGATGAAAAAGTTCTGGAGATGGATGGTGGTGAGGGTCCCACAACAATGTGAATATACTTAATGCCACTGAACTGTACACTTAAAAATGGTTAAAATGGTAAATTTCATGTTGTATACATTTTACTACAATTTTTTAAAAATATAGTTACTAGAAGAGTTATATTTTTGGAGTATTCAAGGTTATATAAATTGATTTTATTTCCTTGAAAGAGTGCAAAGCCAGTAAGAGAAGGATAACTGAGGCTTCAGGCCTGAGTTTCTAGCAGGTTCTACAGCCAAGAGAATTTGGTAAGGAGTGCACAGTGGCCTCTTCTAATTTCTTGATGGGGAAGCCCAACCAAAAGCCACACTGGCCAAGAGGGCTGTTGTAGTACAAGAGGAGAGAGTAGCTAACAACAGCTCATGTTTTCTTAGCCCTGCACAGAGCTTATGCATCCATGGTCTCTTATGAACCACACAATCACCCTGAGAGGAAAGTACTATAATTCCTCATTCTAGAGCAGAGGAAGCTGAGGCTCAGAGAAGGTAAGTGACCATCCCAAGACCACACAGCTCTTTTGCTGGGGCTCAAATCCAGCTACACGCACTCCAAATCCTGTCCCTATAGCACTGAATGTTTCCTAGTGACATTGCTTCGGTTTAAAGTTAAGAAACTGCTCTTATAGCTGTGAGTAGACTAAGATGGTAGGAGACAATTAAGGGAATAAAGGCAGGCCTGGGTCATCTTTAAAAATCACTTCTAAATGAGAGAACGACATGGCTGTGATCATCACCATTGCCGATGTCAATCCCCTGTGGGATGTCTAATTTTTAAAAATTTTTCAGTATTTTTTTTTTTCTGATTACAAAAAAGTAACTCCAGCTTATTGTGGGAATTGGGAAGTATGGTAAAATAAAGGGAAAAAACAGACAAATCACTGGAGATAACCAAGAGTAACAGGTGGTGTAAGGTTTTTCCAATCATATGTTTAAAAACTAAAGTGGGATTATGTGGTGCATGTTAATTGGTAACGTGTTTTTGTCATTTATGGTGCACATTTTCTAGGTCATTAAGTGTGAGTAGTACTTGCTTTGACCTGAGCTTTAAAGTGGAAGAAATCATTTTAAATGCATTTACTTGCCATAGGTATACTTTTAGAGTCTTTCTGGATTTAAGTAACAGAAAATGACTCTGCCTAGTATAACCCAAAAGGGGGATTTCTCAACAGGATTTGGGGGCAGCTCTTGGAGCCTGAAGAGCAGTGAACAATCACACTGATAGAAGGTTGGAGTCAGGGCTCCCAAGGCCTCCACAGCAGGAGTGCAGAGATTCCTCATTTCTAGTTCTCTCAGTCCCAAATTCCCAGGTGAGGTGGTGATTGGGGCCTAATGCTGGACCAGTCGTCTTTGGCCAGGACATCGTTACATTGTGACAATGTGGTAGTTCCAGAATAATCATATATTGGGAAAGGGAGTGGCTAGGAGAAGGAGGAGGAGAGGAAAAAAGCAGGAGGTGAAAGAGGCTTGTAAAATGGAGGTAGTAGATGCAGTAAAAAATAGATGTCTACCTCAAAGAGAAAAGAAGACACTAGATCAATTTCTCTGGACACCTTAAAAAAAAAAAGATTGGGACTATTTAAATCATCTCCAAAATGCTCCACTAAACTCTACGGTTTATAAAATTGTTAATCAAATGTTTCATGTTATTATAGCTAGTGCATTAATTTTAGAACCTAATTCAATTGAGCTGTATTTTTATGTGGTGGTTGGACATTTTAAGAAACTTCAAGACTCCATGTATAGGTGTTACATATGTTTATGCTCCTTTTATAGGACTTAGGGCATTGTTTTAGTGCTTTAGATATTTATAGAGGTTTATAAAATGATTATTATTTTTGTTCCACGACTGGCTGTTTACAGAATTTATATTTTATTTGCTGAGGAGTCCTTGGTCAGGAATGAGACTCCCAATTATAGCATCTTTTCCATGGAAGATATGATCCAAATTATGAAGTGGTTTCTAAAAATATTTTGCAGCTAAAATCAGGGACTGCTAATTTATCCATATGAATCTATAGAAAAGTACAGATGTGAAGATATTATCTCTCACACACACACACGTATACACACTCTCAAATAGACAATATACACATATTCACTGACCTCAGTGAGACTAGTTAATTATCTGTCCATGTCCGCATGTGGATGGTAGTGGATGGCCTCAAGTGTTTGAGGAGAAACAAATTAGAGCTTAAAATGCATGAATGTTAAAGCCTATGTAAACTGGGGACACCCCTGTGTTTTTAGCTCTGAGTGCTGAATGAAATAGCTTCTCTAGTGATTTTTTTTCCCAGGCCTTTCTTTCTGTGCAGAGCTAGATGAGAATGCCCTATAGTATCTCCCTTTTGTGGCCCTTTTTTGTTTCTTATAGAAGTCAGTACTGAATATTTGTAGCACCCAAAACATTTTCAGTTATACTCTGTGCAAATGTCCCCTGGAGCAAAAGAGTGGATTTCTAGTTTTGATTTTGATAGACAGAGTGGTCCCCTCCTCGTCTGAATCAGTTAACAATGCAAATAGAATAGGCCATTTGAACCACTGCTCCTGCACCAATGCTGCAGTTGCATGGGGGCCTCCTGAGAAAACTCAGACATGCCAGAGTATGTCTGGCCTAGAAGGGATTGGGTCCTCTAAGGTCCTATTTCCATGGAGCAATCATAAGGGTTCCATTATTCATTATGTTTGGGCTTTAAGGTTCTTCCTGGAAGCCTAGTCCATGGGCCTGGCAGGTTTCAGAGCCACAGGGCTTGGGACATAGTTGGATCAATAAATATTTGTTGATTAACAGAGAGGTTTCAGGGATTCTCAGGCCTAGATCACAGATCTTGAGATGACTCTGGGGTTCTTGAAGGCTTGATGGTCACTGATGGTAGTCAGAGAAAAGCAGCAAAGACCTAGAGAATCTATAAACATGGAATCTGGCATCCTGAACTAGGCCCAATTCCAGAATGAGGAACTCAGACAACTGGGTCAGATCCCTGGCTCCGTGGTAGAGTGTCTGGCACATGGGCATTCATCCGAATATATTGTTGAACAAGGAATAAAAAGAAATTCACCAAAGATACTCAGTTTGATCCAGAGAGCCCTGGGGTCCAAGGAGTTGATTTAGATGAAGAGAAGTTTTTCTCAGTCCACATGGAACTGGCTGAACTTCAACTTCTTCCTAGTCAGGGACTGAAACATGGTTTTCAGCTGTTAGCAAGCAGTCTGCAGAGCAGTTTATTATTGATTAATAGCTACTATTATCAGCATTGTCATCATCACAAAAGTTAACATTTATAAAATAGATATTACTATTAGAACTTTTTCACCCATGAGACTACTGAGACTTAGAGAAATGACAGAACTCACCAAGGTCACACAGCAAATTAGTAAGTGGTAGAACCAGAAACCAGATCTGCCTGACTCTTGTGTACTATGCCTCAATCAAAGTGAGAGAATTTTTTAAGGATCAAATCTCAGGGAAATGCTGAAAGCCAGAAGTGACAGAATAAAGAAACGTTCAATCTTCAGGTTGGAATTTGGCCTGGGTTCAAGATGCCAGATTCCTTGACTGTGAGGTCTCTCCAGAAGGGCCTTCATAAAGATGCTCATAAATCTGTAGGTGAGGATACTTTTAGTGTCCTTTTCTGATCCCCACTAAGGAAAAGGGCAGCCCTGGTGGTCTAGTGATTAAGATTCGGTGCTCTCACTGCCATGGCCTGGGTTCGTTTCCCAGTCAGGGACCCACACCACCCATCTGTCGGTTGTCATACTGTGGTAGCTGCATGTTGCTGTGATGCTGAAAGCTGCCACCAGTATTTCAAATACCAGCAGGGCCACCCAAGGTGGACAGGTTTCAGCAGAGCTTCAGACTAAGACAGACTAGGAAGAAGGACCTGGGCACCCACTTGCAAAAAAGTTGGCCATGAAAACCCTATGAATAGCAGTGGAGCATTGTCTGATATAGTGCCAGAAGGTGAGAGGATGGCGCAAAAAGACCTGGCAAGGTTCTCCTCTTCTGTATGCAGGGTCTCTAGCACTAACAACAAACTAAGGGGAAAAAAAAGATTGTGTTAGACAGTGGTTCTCAAACTTTAGCATGCAAGAGAATCAATCACCTGGAGGGTTTGCTAAAACAGAATGTTGGGCCCCACTCCCAGAGTTTTTAAGAATTTGCATGTGTAACAAGTTCCCAGACAATGCTGATGATGCTGGTTTGGGGACCACATTTTGAGAACCACAGATCTAAGGAAAGCCTAGCCAGTGATTTCAAAATGAGGTCCCCATTTGGACCATGGATCATGTGAAAACCCCTCATTTTTGAGTAGGTGGTTCTCAAGAAAATCCCAAAAAGCATCTGGAGGTTTTTATTGTTGTTTTGTTTTGTTTTTAAGAAAGGAAAAAGGGAAAGCCTGTGGAATGCCAGAGCAGTGAGTTTTAATTCTGCAACATATATATATATATGTATACATGTCTCCAGAAAAACTAATGATACAGTTCCTTTTGGGAAGAGGAAACTAGATAGGAGACACTCAAAATTCATTTAAAGCTAATCTCAGCCTGAGAACGTCCTTTCTTTGATGAAAAGAGCTTCGTGGCCAAAGGAAATGCAGGACAGTTGGTGCCTCTCTCCACCTGCCAGGCAGATTTGCTCTATTTCCTGCTGATATTCTCCTTAGGAAAATTGAGCAATGCCTAGTAGACTAAGTGCACAGCGCTGACCCCTTTAATTAAACATGATTGAGTTGGAGCTTGGGGGAGCCGCACTTTAGGAAAATGGGTATTCTCATGTGTTTGAGCAATAAGAGGGTGGATCTTTTTGATCCAGATCATCTGAGCGACTTATGAGAAATTCTCTGAAAACAGATTTTTTTTTCAGTGTTGTCTGTGACAACACAGATTCTTAAAAAGGAAAGACATCATCTAGTCAAGTGTACATGCTAATGTAAGGTAGCATAACCTGGCAGCTGCTTACTAGCAGGTCTTAGGCTGGATCTACAAACCGAGTCTGAGATGGGGAGTTAAATGCAAAAGGCTTACTGGGAGAGCTCTCAAGAACGACAGACGTGTGAGGGAGTGAGGGACACAGGACTGGCAGAGGGAGAGGTTGAACAGTGATGCTGTCTCATCGAAGGCCTCAGCAGATCTCATGGGCAGTTCGGGAGCTAGGATAGCCCTTCAGAGTTGTCCCAAATTGAGGCAAAGGGACCAAGCCTTCAAACTCTGTATCAACCAGTCCTTGGATGCCTACTGCCTCTAGGGAGGGGACATATCTGTGGCAAGGCAATGGCCTTAAGGAGAGGACAATGTCTGGAGCAGGAATTCAGCTGTGAGCTATTAGCAGTGAACACCCCAGCAAGTAGGGCAATAAGAACTTCTGTTCTAAAGGGGTATCTCAGTTATATAGGGGTACAAAGATCATACTTTGTTTCAATACCATAGGGATGTTTAGACATTTACATATTGAACATAGAGTGTGTCCATGGTAGCCAGCTAGGTGCCATGGGGTATCTAAAGAAAGTCAGATAGGCATTCTGCCTTTATAGAAACTTGTACTACCCATTACTATTTTCGTGATAGACATACTTGAACCTCTTGTACAACCTCTTGTAAATTATCTATAGCACTCCAGTTATAACACATACTCTGCTGGGTACTAGGCATTGTAAAAAGCAGGTTAGACCCAGTTCGTAAAGCAGATAGACATTATAAGGATAAAGCAATAATAATGGCCAGCATTTACTGAGGCATTGTTCAAAGCACTGTTATTATTCCCACTTTATCTATTTAAGAAACTGAGACATAGAGAGCTTAAAATCTTGCTCAAGGTCACAGAGCTCATGAGAGACAGCTAGATTTTGAACTCTGGCTGTCTGATTGCAGAGCCCACTTAACCAGCCTTTCTTTAATCTCTATTATTGTAGAAAAGTTACAGATAAATTAAAGCCCTCAACATTTTTCCCTTTTAACATTTACTATAATTTTGCACTTTTGTTTATTTCCGTATTCCCCCAAGCACCTTGTACTGTACCACACACATAATATCACTTAATAAAGCTTAGTTGATATTAAAAAAAAAGAGAATTTCAGTTCCTCTCTCTCCCTCCACTGAGCACTGGTAGGAGGGATGAAGAATGGAAGATGATCATTTAGTTCATAAAAGGAGTTCCATAGTCCTTATATTTTTAGTAGAAGACTCATCTCTCATAAAACCCGGCTTCCTGTACCAAGAAACTGAACAAGACCAAGTCCAAAATACTTATGACTAATCTTTATAAAGATTAAAATGTTGTGTTCTAATAGGTTTTCTGCCATGCACAAGCTAATAGCTGACCATGACCCTGAAGCCTCTTACATTCATTTCTGGTTTGCTCCAGAAGAAGGGTCAGCAAACCACAGCCTGCGGGTCAGATCCAGCCTGCTACCTGATTTTGATTTTGCCACCCTTCATGCCAAGAATGGTTTTTGACATTTTTAAACAGTTAGGGGGAAAATCAAAAGAAGAATATTTCATGATGTGGAAAGTATACGGAATTCAAAGTTCAGTGTCTATAAGTGTTACTGGCCCGTTCATTTATGTATTGCCTGTGGCTGCTTTTCAAGCTACGACTGCAGTGTTGTGTAGTTGCAACAGAGACTGTATGGCCCACAAAACCTAATGTTTTTTCTATCTGGCCCTTTACAAAAAAGGTGAGCCGACTGCTGCTATTGGGTAGTCCTCAACCTTAGCTCTGTTGGAAACACTTGAGGGAGCTTTTAAAACGCCCAGTCCCCAAGCCCCACCCTGTACCAATTAAATCAGAATGTCTGGAGATGAGATCCAGTTTTCAGGATTTGTTAAAGCTCTCCTGTGTTTCCCCAGTGTGCAGCCAAGGTTGAGAACCACTGCCTAGAGCGTGAATGCATTTTGAGGGACAGATGGACTAGGCCTCTCGGCATCTAGGCCGCCAGATGGGGGAGAGAATGCAGGTCACTCATCACCACCCGTGTGTGCAGGGGGTGAGGTGAGCAAAGATGTTCAGGACCTCCAGATGCCCTCTGGCCAAAGCCCCTCCCATGAGGAGATGGCAGGGATGAAGGGGACAGAGGGGAGAAGAGAGGATTATACCAAGTGTCTATCCCAGCATATTGAGTGACTAAGTTGAAGACAAATTTTCCCCCAAATGGAACATCATCAAATGTACAGGCGGTGTAGCCTTCCCTAACCTAGCTGCTAGGAACAGGTGACCTAATTCCTTAGCATCCGCTAACGCAACCATCTGGTTGAAGCCGGAGAGCACAGAACCAGGCATCCTGGGCAGTGAGGCCAAGTAGAAGTTTTAATCAGCTGTGTGGTCCACAAACTGATCTGCTTCAGAACCTACCTGGGAGTCTTGTTAAACTGCAGACTCCTGGGCCCCACCCTAGACTTACAGAATCAAATTCTCTAGAACAGTCCCAGGAATCTGCATTTTATCCAGTATCCCAGTTGATTCTTAAGAGCTTTAAATTTTGGTCACCACTTATATAAATGGTTATACTGCTGAATTCTTAGCAGATGTTCAGGTTGCAGTTGTCTTGCCATTATTTGCCACAGTGGACTCAACTGCCTAGGCCAGTTATTGATTCCTTCCAGAGGTGCACACACACATTAATAATAATAAAAAAAGATGGACTTACCAGATAAAATCTATAATATATATGCCACATGACCCTTAAATAAACCAGGGTTATTTTTTAAAAAACAGTGATGGGAATCACACTCATTCCACCAACTACTGTCTTCTTCAATATTATAGACACCTCTATGACAAACTGTTTTAAATATCTTAAATAGTGCCAAATCCTCCTTTTTTGAAGATAGGCCTACTTTTTGGAAGTAGATAAACATCACTTGGAGTGAAATGTGGTGAATAAAGTGGGTGATTAAGTTGGATCTGTTTTGATTTTTTAAAAAAATGAGCTTTAACTCTTAAGTGACCACACAGTATGATCAGTACACTCTTTAACTCCAAAAGACATGCCTTCATGATATTTTGAATACTTTGTCTACAACAGAGTTGTTTTAGAAAAGCCTAGTTTATCCCAAAGTAAAGGAGAAAAGTCTTTTGGACTTAAAAATTCCAGTGTATTTTGTATGAAATCAACCCTATTTCTCTACCGCCATTTTCATAAGGTGTAAACACTTTGAAGGTGTGTAAGCCATCAGTTTGTGGGTGTAGGTGCTTCCATTTTGAAATATATGATTCTATTACAGGAAATCATTGTGGGGATAAGAAAAAATCAGCACTTCATTTCCATTCACAAGGGGACACTGGTAGGGGAGGTGCGATACTGGGGACAGGATAGTCTTTCACTTCATTAAAGTGCAATTGATGGGTCAACATTTGCATCAGAGCCAAAAGGCAGAATCGCAGAGTAGACAGAACAACCCATGTTCTGTGGTTGCTGAGCTGGGTAGAGTTGCAAATGTACTTTAGAATCAGATTTTAAATATGTCAGGTTGAACGGAGTGGTGCGATAAGTCACTGTGAGAGTAAATGCTGTGGGCAGGACTGAAAGGTTTTATTTCACCATCCTGGGACCCGGAGTGAGTGTCTCTAAAATGAAAGGATATGTTTTATGGGCCGAGTCTACCCTCCTAGAGTGCGTGGGCGATGCCCCTTGATAACAGCACAAAGGGAGTCTGAAGCTTTCCATTTTCAACTGGTCTGTGGGCATTGACTGCATTCATTGTGTGCTTATCGCCATGGAGCAGCCTCATGTTCTAAAGTGTCCTGTCTGAGGGCTTGCACAGATTCTTGGATGTCTTTAATTTCACCAAGCTGAACAAAATTGAACACATAGATCACTGAGCCTTGATGTTCTGAAGGCAAAGATTTCAAAAAAGAAGGTACTAGTTTCCCTAGAACAATTGGAACAACATAATACCTTACTGATGTGGAGCCTGAATTGCAAGTCCCCTCATTCATCAATATGAAGGCAGCTTGAGACGTTCAGGTGACAACCTGTCCCTTTGACATTATTAACTGATTTCTTTAAGGATTCATGTTGGAGATGACAAGTAAGGAAAATGTCCCTTGGAAAATACAAGTGACTTTGTTTTGCCTGAGTATTTTTGAGTTTTATTTGGGAAAGCTCTTGCTATGATTAAAATGTGTTCTCATTTCTATTTGCCTGGACAAAACTGAAACCACTCCTTCACTGGGCACGTGTGAGTGAGAGTGTGTGTGTGTGTGTGTGTGTGTGTGTGTGTGTGTGTGTGTGTGTGTGTGTGTGTGTGTGGCGGGAGGTGGGGAGGGTTGCTTTTAAGCATTCCACGGGGCCAATTGCCTGGTTTCATGTTACACATTTTCTGGCTTTCCTATTTACTGAAGAACTGCATTTTGACATTCACTAGAAACAATCTGTTGGACAGCCTCTCCCCCCATTAAATGCTCCACTTTGTCTTGGATTGTGATAGTGCCTTCCAAACTTTAAAAAAGGGGGGTTAGGCAACATTGCTTCCAAAGGAACTTAACTGTTTAAGGGTTAAAGACACAGAAAAATTATAACTTAAGTACTGTAGCGGCCAGGGGGTTGATGAAGAAAAGTAGCTTTGTGTGGATGATTAGTTTGGACTCTGTTAAGACAGACAAAATATCTTTTTTTGGTCTTATGGCGTAGGCAGGGTTTTATATGCTTAAAAGCAAATCTTCAACTGCATTCTCATTCTCTTACATCAGCCCACTTCTCCCCTTCCCTCTCATGTGGCAAAACAATAAACAAAGTGGCCACTGTTGGTGCTCTGGGGCGTTTCTCCCTCTTTCCTTCTAAGACTACAGGCTCCCAGGATGGAAATCTTGAGCCATTTAAACTCCAAAAATTCTGTTCTTCTAAGAGAGGATGTTTGCTAGCTGGAGAATGTCTCACGGCCAGTCAGCTCCAAGAGGACCGTGCAGGCTGCGGGGGCAGCTGGGATGGTGGGGGCACCCCGGCCCTGTGAGAAATCCCCGATTCAGACTCTCCTGTTTTCTTTTTCCTGAGCGTTTGTAAAGTCAGTACTTTAGGTCGGAGGGTGTGGCTGAAACTTCAGAAAAGCATTGCGAGTACTATTTGTTCTTTAAAATATTACAGTGAATCTCTTGGTCCCAGTCTGGGGGGAAGAAAAGATCTTTGTGAAGAAAGGCAACAAAATGCAGGCCTATATCTGTCTTCCCTGGCTGGGCTTTGGAGAGATTTGTTAACGCTGATATCAGCAAAGAAAGAATTTGAGAGGTCATTTTAAAGCAGTGGTTCTGAACCTGGAATCTGTGGATTCCCAAGAGGCCCACGGATGGTTTTCTGGGGGTGGTGGTGAGCGGGGGTAGGCCCTCTAAAATTCAATAGAAAAATTTGTAGAAACAGGCCTTTTATTGGAGAGAGAGCCTGTGACTCTCTTTAGAGTCTCAAATCCAAAAAAATAATGACTACTTTTTTTGGTATTTTTTTCTTTTTTTATTATGGTAAAATACATATAATGTAAAATTTACCATCTTAACTATTTTTAAGTGTAAAGTTCAGTGATATTAAATACATTCACATTATTGTGCAGCCGTCACTACCATCCATCCCCATAACTCTTTCCATTTTGTAAAACTGAAACTCTATACCCAATAAACTATAACTCCCCATACCTCATTTCCCCAGCCCCTGGCAACTGCCATCCTGCTTTCTGTCTATGATTTTGACTACTCTGGAATCATGCAGTATTTGTCTTTTTGTGATTGGCTTATTTCACCTAGCATAATGTCCTCAAGTTTCATCCATATTGTAGCATATGTCAGAATTTCCTTCTTTTTAAGGCTAATAGTCCATTGTATGTATACACCACATTTTGCTTATCCATTCATCTGTCGATGGACACTTGGGTTGCTTCCACATTTTAGCTATCATGAATAATGCTGCTATGAACATGGGTGTACAGTATAACTACTTTTATTTTTATTTTATTTTTTGTGTGTGTGAGCCAGACCAGCCCTGAGCTAACATCCCTGCTAATCCTCCTCTTTTTGCTGAGGAAGACTGGCCCTGGGCTAACATCCGTGCCCATCTTCCTCTACTTTATATGGGACGCTGTCACAGTGTGGCTGACAAGCAGTGTGTCGGCGGGCGCCCGGCATCCGAACCCGCGAACCCCAGGCTGCCAAGCGCGAACTAAACCGCTCGAACCCGCGAACCCCAGGCTGCCAAGCGCGAACTAAACCGCTGTGCCACTGGGCTGGCCCTGTATAACTACTTTTAAAAGCAAGTCCATAAGCACAAGTTTCCTCTTTTTTCTTTCAAGCAGAGTTGTATATCAAGAGATTTTCAAAATCTGCGAGGCTTCTGGTGCCTCAACTGACTTTAAATTTCCGAGAGAGTGTGCCCGTGCCCACACGTGTGTGTTTGCCCATGCAGGCATATGGCCTGCTCGGGAGGCCCTTGTCTTCCATAGGGAGATAACAGCCAATATGTTGAAAGCAAAGGGTGGGAAAGGGCTGGGGGCACGCGAGTAAGCCTGTCCCGGAATTGACCCCTGCCACTTTGCCCTATTCCCTTGGCAGTTTACCCCAGCCACACCGGTGTAAGGATTGGCCAAAAGGGAGCTCCTTGCTGTGTTGAGGGAGTGAGCAAGGGAAGGACAATATGTTTCTTCCCCTAGTCCGCAGGGCATGGGACTCTCTCCTTTTCATGCACCTGACAATGTGGTCCACCCCCAGGTGGGTGTGGGTTTTGAAGTCAGACCTGGATTTGCATTCTGTCTCTCCCACTATCAGCTGCATTATTTGGAGGCAGTTATTTAAATTCTTTGAATTTTATTAGTTTTCTCACTTGTAAAATGAGGGTAAAATACCTACCTGGAAATGACAGTGCTAAGACTAAATGAGAGGATGTATACAGGTGCTTAGTGCTGGGCCTGGCCGTGTAAATAGGAGCTGCTCCTTCATTACAACTCCAGCTCCCTGCTACAGCATCATGTATCATTCTGAAGGAAGGGATTTCTAATGTGAAAATGTTGCTAAACTTGGTCAAGATTTTTTTTCTTTATGAAACTTTTGGGAATGGAAACAGGCAGGTCTACCAAATAAACTGAAAAAAATAAATCTGGATTTAGTGCCTATAAAGATGGGGCAGTTAAAGGCTAAGTTGAGACAGGAGAAGAGAGAGAAAGAAAGATCTGTTATTATGTGCAACATGAACATTGTCCCAGCTCTCTGTGGGGGTTGGCAAGAGAAAGAAAGGCTGTGTCACCTCTCCATTGGGACATTCTTGACATGCCCTCACATCTCCACAGCACATGAGGGAAACCCCTGCTGAGGAACTTACTTTGTGTTCTTTTGAATATTTTAAAAGATCATTCATCCAATCAACTACACAATGAAAGTAAAATGTAACATTGTTTACTTCTAAACATCAATAGAATCAAAAACAGAATAACAAACCACATCAAAAAAAAAACCCCACCTAAATCAAGTCACTGTTTATAAGCTCTTTCCATATCACTATTTATACAGGATTAATTTTACGTAGCTGCTACCAATGTGTATATACCATTCCAAGTTCTACTTTTTTCCCACTAATTTATGTAGATTTCCGCCCATATTTCTATAGTCCTCATACTTAACATTCCAAGTGGCAATATTTATATTGATATGTTTTATATCTATGTCACAAGCTCTGGGTTGGTTTTTACTCTAAAATAAATGTTTCTTTTATATACATACTCAGTGCTATTTCAACACAAATTCTCCCTCTCTTGTCAAAAGCTCTGATAAATTTTATGACACTTGTCATCTTTTACCAAATTACTCTCTAGAAAGATTGTGTTAATTCTAATCAAGGCCCCCAGCAGTGGGCACACATGCCTGAAGGGGAATGATTCTCATCTTTCCCAATGGTGGATTTTGTAATTTTCTTTCTTGGTAATTTAATGAGAGTGAAGTGAGCATCTTATAGTTGTTTTAATTTTCAATTTTAAAATTATAATGGGAGCCGGCCCGGTGGCATCGTGGTTAAGTTCACGCCCTCCGCTTTGGCAGCCTGGGGTTTGCAGGTTCAGATCCTGGGCGCAGAAGTACACACTGCTCATCAAGCCATACTGTGGCGGCGTCCCATATACAAAATAGAGGAAGATGGGCACCAGTGTGAGCTCAGGGCTAATCTTCCTCAGCAAAAAGAGAGGAAGATGGGCAATGAATGTTAGCTCAGGGCCAATCTTCCTCACCAAAAAAATAAATAAAATAAAATAAATTTATAATGAATGTGAACATTTTCCTGTTTTTTAAAACTGATCTATTTCTATTTCCTTTTGTGTGAATTATCTAATCCAGGGGTTCGCAAACTACAGCCCTCAGGCCAAATGTGTGCCAGTTTTTAGAAATAAAGTTTTGTTGGAACACATCTGTGCTCATTTGTTTACATATTGTCAATGGCTGTTTTTGAGCTAAATGGCAGAGTTGAGTAGTTGCAACAGCCAAGTCTAAAATATTTACTATCTGGCCCTTTACAGAAAAAGTTTTCAGACTCTAATCCCATCTCATAGCTCTTGTTCACTCTTGCTCTACCATACTTTATGCTCCAGCAATATCAAAGTACTTGTAGTTCCCCTCATATCATGATAATTTATGTTTTGGTAACTTTAAGCATGCTCGTCCCTCTGTCTGGAATTTCCAGACTCCACTCTACCAGGAAGGTTCATCCTTCCAAACCTCCCTTGAGAGGTGCTCAGGCTGTAAAGCATTCCCTTTAATTTAAATTCACAACTTTACTTTTTGTTAGGAGTTATTGACAATTGGTATGAGAGTCAAGAAAACAACGCCTGGGAAAACACTTTGTAAAACTACAAGGTGCTATATAAAAGTAACAACTTCCAATTATAACTATTATTACACTTGGCAGCATCAATGCCCACCTTTGTTTCTATTTTTATTTCAAACCATTTACAGGGAGCTTTTTAGACCAAAGCACCCCAGTTGGCTCTCATGGAGTAAAGGATCTGAGTGTACCTTTCTTAGGATACCTCCTTATTAAATACTGACAACATAGTTGGGTGCTTGCACAGTGATTTTAGCTGTACCAGAGGCCAGTTCGGATCAATTGTATGCATCTCATTAATTATTGAATCATCATTAAGATGACTCAAAACATTAATCAAACAAACAAAAGAGCCCAACCCTCTTTGTTAGCCTTCTATTTAACTCCAGAGACAAAGTTGGAATCCAAGAGAAACCATAAATACAAAATCCTGAGAAAATACGCTAAACCAAAGAGCCATTCTATCCTTTGGTTGCAGGTAATTATGCAAAAAATCAGCCAAGATAATACTCCGAAGAAGAGTTTCATTTATCCAGGAAAAAGGGACTCTGAACTAAAACATATGTTATAAATCCAAAGTGATACTGAGAATCTTGGGGAATTCTTCTACTTATCTTTCCAACAATGTCTACTCAAAGAACATTAAGAACATTGCTCTGCACTACTATATATATATATATATTTTTTTTTTTTTTTCTTTCTTTCATGGGTCTGCATTCCTCTCTCTGACTACTCCTCCCTTCCTTTGGGAATCAGAAACATCCCATAGAAAATATTTTCATGAAATACAACATATATAAAAACTGTAATACAGCGTTTGTGTGTGTGTTAATACAGTTTACTAATTTAAACAATGATCTCAGGGGAGCCGGGAAAGAGCTTAGAGATTTCCATTTGCTTTGTGAAAAGTTTAATATATGTGTTGAAAGCCACAAGGCGAAGGTTCAGATTACTTCGAGTGAAAGCTTGGGCGGTTATGAACACTGAGTCGCAGAGACCAAGCTCTCATTCTAAGGGCCTTGCTGGAGAGGAGGGCGCCGGGTCCCTCACCACTTCCATTAAGGCGCAACTACTTCTTTCAGTGGTGCCTTTCTCTCAGGAAGTGCAATATATAGTAAGGGCAGAAAAATAAGCAAAGGAGGAAATTTGTTATTGATTTTCTTTTCTTCTGTGAAATTACATGAAAGCTCAATGCTTGTAGCAGTAACCCAGTCAATAAGGTTCCATTTGAGGCCACCTTGAAGTTCAATTCTCTCCCCATCCTTTTAAACTTCCTCTACTGTCGGGTTCTTTTGTATTTCATTGTCTTTGATGCTGAGATGGATGAAGCTTTTTATTCATAACACCACAGAGAAGATTTTGCTAAAGGTAAAACTGTGAAGTGTTCCCAGACAATAAAGTTCTGCCCCTCATTTTTGGTGAAAATCAACAAAACAAAAGAACTACAACAGAAAATCCAAGGAAAAAAGGAGATGAAGAAAGTGACTAGTAGGACTCCTTATTGTAAAGCAATTTTTCAGTATTAGGGTGTGATTGGGTTTTCCTGGGTTTGAACTGCAGGACGACTAAAGGCAGTGTTTGCTCCTGTGGGGGTGAGTGAAGGTCACTGATGTCAGCCTCACCACGATGTGTGTACATTTTGGTCCTAGTACTTGCTAACATATATTGAGCATGTACCGTGTGCCAGCTAGCATGCTAAGTCTTTATACGGTTTCTGTTCTGTAGGGAAGCAATCAGTCGCCTGTGTGAAGCTGTTCCTGGGGCAAACGGAGCCATTAAAAAGCGAAAGGTAAATATTGGTATGGTTTTCTTGTTGATGTTTCCCTAACTATGGGAGAGAGAATCTCAAAAGAGGTGTTAGTTCATTCCACCAAAGGATCTTAGGTCCAGACTGGCCTTTACTAGTTGGCATGCTATCAGAGCTGTACTCAAAGTTGTTCTTGTCTCTCAGATTTTTCTGACTTACCTGACACTGTCTGACATGGCAATACCTAGATTGACAGAGCGGACATAGCTCCTGGCCTTCAAGTCACAAAATCTAGATTCCAGATCTGGGTCTTTACTTACCTTTGAGTATGGTGTCTCATTTCCCTGAGACACCGTCTTTGTTCCTGTAAAGTTAAGTTGTTGAACCAGATGACCAGTTTGGTGCCTTCCAATTTCAATTTTATAATATAAGTATTCTGCATTTTAACACTTTAGATGTTTTAGACTCCTTGGCCTATTTTCAATGGAAACATGGGTGCTGGCGGAGGTGAGGTAATAACACATGGGTAGGAGATTTTCATGCTGAAAGAAAGCACAAGTTTTGATGTTAGATAGACTTGGATTTAAATTTTGCCTCTGCCACCTACTAACTGTGTGATCTTGGACAAGTCACTTTACCTTTTGAGTCCTTGGTTTCCTCACCTGTAAAATGGGAGAAAAGAGCCCTTACTTTATAGAGTTGTGTAAGAATTAAATGAAATGATGTCTACAGAGTGCCTAACACAGTGTCTGGGATATATTAGGCTTTCAATAATAATGGTAGTTAGCATTATTGCTACTGTTTTTAACCCTAGAACTTTTAATTGCTTTGAAAAGTCCAAAGGGGAGAGGCAAAAGCTCTTAAGATAACTATACAAATCATGGAATTGTAAACTATTTAAGAGGTAAGGAATTTTTAGAGCTTTTCCAGTCCAACCCTCTCATTTTGCCAGCTACTAAACTGTGGCTCAAGAAGAGATGGGATTTGCCTTGAGTCACTAGGACGATGAAGGTCAGAGCCAGCTATAGAAGCCAGGTCTTCGGATTCCCAGCTTAGTGCTCTTTTTCCATACCACCTTGCCTCATTTTTTATCATTCCTCATCATTTTGCATAGGGCTGAAACCAGGGTCACCCAGAATGACTCAGCTGAGCCACATGGTGTGGAAAACTCTGATAAATGGCTTTTGAATTCTACTAGAACTCTCTATTATTAGTTTCTTTGATAGAACCCTTGGCCCCAAAGGAGCTTCTAGCCTCCTCCTGCTTTTCATAACCTCTGCGAATAGAATGTTTCAACTGGATGATCCCAATACACAGGCTCATTTATTTAAGGCTTTCTCATTTCAGGAGTAGGAATTCCACACCCCAAAACAAAATAAAACAAAACAAACGAGGCTATCATCTTTCCAGAAAGTAACCCATAAAGAAAAAACTTTTTTGAGTTAATTTCGTTTGATAGCTAGCATTTATTGAGTACTTAATACACGCCAGGTACTCTTCCAAGCACTTTATATTTTTTATACTCTTTTCCCCCCAGTTTTTAAAACTGTGGTAACATACACATAACATAAAATGTACCATCTTAACCTTTTGTGTGTGTGTGTGAAGAAGATTGGCCCTGAGCTAACATCTGTTGCCAATCCTCCTCTTTTTGCTTGAGGAAGATTGTCGTTGAGCTAACATGTGTGCCAATCTTCTTCTACTTTATATATAGGACGCTGCCACAGCATGGCTTGATGAGCAGTGCATAGATCTGTGCCCAGGATTCGAATACTCAAACCTGGGGCTGCCGAAGTGGAGCAAGCAAACTTAACCACTGTGCCACCAGGCCCCCCATCTTAACCATTTTTAAGTGTACAGTTCAGTGATATTAAGTACATCCATATTGTTATGCAATCATCATCACCATCCATTTGTAGTGTTTCCAGACCTCTTTTCATCTTATAAAACTGAAACTCTATATCCATTAGACAATAATTCCCCATTTCCCCCTCTCTCCAACTCCTGACAACCACCATTCTACTTTGTGTGTGTGTGTGTGTGTGTGTGTGTGTGTGAAACTCTGCTTTATTGGAATAGGGAAGGTAGGCAACAGGAATCACACTTGGTCCACCAATCTACATTGTCTTTATTATTTTGACCATTCTAAGTACTTCATATAAGTGGAATCATACAGTATTTGTCTTTTTGTGATTGGCTTATTTCACTTCACATATGTCCTCAAGGTTCATCTATGCTGTAGCATATGTCAGAATTTCTTTCTTTCAAAAGCTGAAAAATATCCCATTGTATGTATATACCACATTTTATTTATCCATTCATTCGTCGATGGACGCTTGGGTTGCTTCTACATTTTAGCTATTGTGAACAATGCTGCTATGAACATGGGTGTACAATATTGCTTGGAGACCTTGCTTTCAATTCTTTTGTATATGTAACAGGAAGTGGAATTGCTGGATCATACAGTAATTCTATTTTTAATTTTTTTGTGGAATTGTGCTACTGTTTTCCATAGCAGTTGTACCATTGTACATTCCTACCAATAGTGCACAAGGGTTTCAATTTCTCCACATCCTTGTCAACACTTGTTATTTTCTGGATTTTTTTTTGACTAGTTATAGGTCTATCCAGATTTTCTATTTATTCATGATTTAGTCTTGGTAGGTTTTATGTTTCTAGGAATTTGTCCATTTCATCTAGTACTCTAATTTGTTGGTGTGCAATTGTTCATAGTACTCTCTTAGAATCCTTTTTATTTCTGTTGAATCAGTAGTAATGTTCCCATTTTCATTTCTGATCTTAGCAATTTGAATCTTCTCTTTTTCTTAGTCCATCTAGCTAAAGGTTGATCAATTTTATCTCTTTTTGATTTTGTTGATTTTCTCTATTGTTTTTCTAGTCTCTATATTATTATCTCCACTCTAATATTACTTCCTTCCTTCTGTTAGCTTTGGGTTTAGTTTGTTCTTTTTGAGTTCCTGAAGTTTAAAGTTATGTTGCTGATTCAAGATCTTTCTTCTTTTTAATGTAAGCAGTTCTAGCTATAAATTCCCCCGTTAAACACTGCTTTTGCTGTGTCCCATAAATTTTGGAATATTGTATTTTTCATAGTCATCACAAGAAATCTAGAAGAAACTTTTTCTTTTTTATTCACTTGTAATGTTCAAAAGAACTTGAGAGCTCAGCTAGTCCAAACTCTCACGGGAATTCTTTTTATATAAAGCAGCCCCTACTACCAACACTTGGGGAGAAGAGAATGTATGAAAAAAGTTCTGAGGGCTCAAATTTCACTACATACTAAAGAATTTGCTGCATTCCAATTTTTCAAAAGGTTTTTTTAAAAAAAGTATTCTATCTCATTTGCTTTCTGTAAATCAAAATAGAGAGGAAGAGTATGGGCTTTGACCCATTTTGAATGTTTATAAAACATTCATTCAGGGATGGCTTGGTGGTGTTGTGGTTAAGTTCACAAGTTCCGCTTCAGTGGCCCAGGGTTTGCCGGTTTGGATCCTGGGTGCTGACCTGCTCACTGCTCATTGGGCCATGCTGAGGCAGTGTCCCATATAGAAGAGCTACAACTCTACAACTATGATACACAACTATGTACTAGGGCTTTGGGGGGAAAAAAGAAAAAAGAGGAAGATTGGCAGGGCCAATCTTATGTTAGCGCAGGGCCAATCTTCTTAAAAAAAAATTCATTCATTCTGTAATAAAATCCATAACTTAGAGTGTTGTTTTGTTATTTTTAAAGCCTCCAGTTAAGTTCCTATCAACAGTTCTTGGCAAAAGTAATCTTCAGTTTTCGGGAATGAATATAAAACTGACCATCTCAACGTGTAGCCTCACATTGATGAACCTTGACAACCAACAGGTAAGATCATGAATGTCATTTATAGTTTAATATATCATCTATTTTTCTAGAAGATCCTGGGCGTGATAAAGAGAAGAAAGTTTCAGAGTGTGTCTAAAATTTAATAAGGCACAAAGTAAAAAATCTACCCCACATTTATGCATAACAATAATTAGAACAGCATTACTAACCTGTCACTGGGGCATTTAACTGCCTGCATACTTGCCCCTACCTAATTAGCTTTGTGTTAAGAACTAAGGTGTAAAGAACATACTAAATACCATTTGGCAAGTCACATCCTTGAATCAGTCACTTACTGCTCTCTGCCAACCCTCCCCAAAGGGAAAGCAACTAACAGATTGCACGTTGGCCTGGGGGCACAGACGAAGGACAGAGGGAAAGAGTTTTGTTAGGGTTAATGTCCTAGTTAACTGAAATTTAAGCAGAAAACATTTTCTTCCAACGCTTGAGGTTGAAAAGCTTTCTAAAATGTTATTGTATAAACATTATGTCTTCTTCTTTGGTGGTTTATGATACTATGGTGTGCCTGAGTATTCATTGTAAACGTTATTTCTCAAAGAACAACATTGCTGGAGCAAATATAAAAGATATACAGGCAGTGGGCTAAATGTGTACCTTAAACAGGGACACTCTCTTTGATTTTTATTTTTTAAACTAAATTTCATATATCAGGTTATTCATGTATGTGAGAGTCTAATTTTTCTTTGTCTGATATGTAGGGACTCGAGGTTCTTAATATTTAAGGTTTTAATGTATAGAGTGCTTTATTTTCTAAATTCAAAAGCAGAATAAAATATATTGCTTACAGAGTAGTATAAAACACCATAGAGCAAAATGCTTAATGTGCAACAGTTTGGAAGCGATTCCTGTCTAGTTGAGTCCTGGTTGGTCGTCTCAGAGAGGTGATACCACTCGTATCATGACAGCAGGACGTTTGCGCTGTACTTGGAGGATGCAGCCTCTCTGGGTAGAAGGTGAAACTCATTCAGTCTTTCAAATGCTTTGCCTTCAAGACAGTTGCAGATGTGAAGTTTATTTTTAATTTTCACCCACTCAATGCTTTTAGTTATGAGACCTCACTGAGTACAGTGAATCATCTTAGCATTTCCTAGGGGAGGAAGAGTAGGCAAAGCTAGAGCCATCATGGTGACAGCCTTATATGCAGAATCTAATAAGCATTTTTTCAAATGGTTCTTTCTGTGGGGTGACTGAAGTGAATGGGGAATTTCGGAAGAATAGGGTTGTGGTGTGTGGTAGGGGGCATAGTTTATTCTCAGCATCCCTTTCCCCTCCACTACCCTTTTTCAGGCCACTGCAATTAGAGGTGGTATTGCCACAGACTCAGAATCTTTCAGGCAGAATAGAAGGAAGGAGAGTGGGCATGAGTAGCTTCCATGACCAATAGTTATAGCAATGAGGTACCTTTGGGAGTGACTGACATCTTTTCTGCACCTCTGTCATGGAATTGGGTTGTGTTCAGCCCATTGCTGGAGTGGGGATCAAAGTTAGGATCTCATTAATCTCAGACCCTGGGGCTGATTTTTAAAAGTTATTTTGAACTATTCTGCAGGCCTGGGGGAAATGGCTTGGTGGGAGAGAGATGAGGGGTGTGTAAAAAAAGATGTGCCACTCTCATGCGTCAACTCAAGAAGCTTTATATGTCCCATCAAAATGGCAACTAAAATGTTCAAGGGATGAAGGCAGCAGAGAAGCGACCTTATGGATGTAGCATGAGAAAAGGATTTATTAATTAAATTCTCTTTAAAGAAAGCTACCCTTTGAAGTTCTAAGATAAATACAAAAAAATACTAATGTCTTTCACTCACCATTTAACTTCTAAGATATATTTTGGACTGAAAATATAAATAGGTTCAAGTTTACAGAAACATTCATAGATGACAGAGCATTTATGGGTCAGATGGTCACATTCATCTTCAGCCACTAAGAACAACATCAAAAACATAACCATTCACTCCCAGAAAATGTCTCATAGAACCTCAGAGACAGAAAATGAAATTAAACACATAATGCTTACAATTTTTAAAACTTGCCATATTTGGGGATTGGAAAATACTTTTTGGAAAAGCAAGTTATAGGGGTTTTTGTATATTCCTTGTTTTAAACATACAAGCAACAGACTTCCTTCACATAGTATTTTAGGGCCTTAAGCAAAAATGTCAGAGCCTCAGTAGCTCCCACTTCCACTATTTCTTTACTCATTTCTACACTCCTACCACCAACTCTAATAGCTACTGAAATTGAGGAGGGTAATAAAGAGATAAAGAAGGTAAAAACAGGCAGGAAATAGAGACACCCTTTAGTCTCCATGAAGAGAAGCAGGCCGTTACCTACAGAGGCCAGGCAGGTAATGCAAACTGCCCAGGTACAAGAAAAAACAATGGTACAAGCACATTGATAAATGGTGAGTGCCCCCGGGCCTCCATGTTGGGGAGACAACACTGGGGAACACAGCAAACAGAATACTTTCCTTATGTAAGAGTGAATCAGACACTTTTCCCATGTCACCATAGGTCACGGGCTGCCAGATCTTCCACTTTTGAAAAAAAAAAAGATGGAAATCTGGGAGTTTTGCTGCTGTCTCTGGATTATGAGATATTGGTCTCTAATTAAGAAATTAAAATTATAATCATGAGACAAACAAAATAGATCTGTGTTCTTAAGACAGCCAGTGTGGGACATCTGATCTAAGCAAACATTTATAATACATATGGATGGATCCAGAAAACTCTCCCCAAATTACACCACATATTCATATGCTTCTTTAAATCCCCTCTCCCCACACCACATCCTCACCCTCTCCCTGACCTCACAATATCAGGATCAGAATTTCCCCAGAACTCCTTTCTTTAGTTCCAATCTTTATAAGGTACATCCAGTTATCCCTACTTTCAGTTCAGGACCCTGAGGCAGAGATTAATTTACCCAGTTACAAAGGTAGTAAGTAGTGAAGCCCAGATTTGAACCAGATAGGCTGGTTCCAGTCTATCATAACTGTAAGGTTTAAAAGAAATACAAGTGATTTTACACTCTAAAAGGGGTGTTAAAATGTTACCATTTTCTATGTTCAGTAAATATTAACAAGTATTAATTTCAGTAGTCTCTCAGGTTACTGCCTAATTTTAAGACCAACAAACCAATCATCAGAGGAGCCAGTTGCAGAGTCCAGATCTTTTCCCCCCAAATAAGCCTTCAAACCCAACAGAGAGTGGTTTTCTTTTCCACTCCTCTTGCTCCCTGCTCAGTCCCAGAGAGAAACAGAATCACACCTCCCATTCTGTAGGCCTTAGTTCTCTCTGAGCCTATTTCCTGGCATCTTTATCTGGAGGTAAATGCAACTGGTCAGTTCACTGTAGACTGGCATCCTTTTTTTTCCTTCACATCACACAAGCAATTCATTATCTATCGAGACTCATCTGACGGCAGCTACGAGCTCTTTGAAAATGCAATGAAAGAAGTGAGGCTTGTGGAAGAGGCGATAGGATTAAGATGTTTAAGTGCCAACATTTTACCTCCTGTCTAATCTTTCCTCCCTCTCTCTCCTTCCCACCAAGCTAGTGTGTGAGTAATTATGATAATCCTTGTCAGTTCTGTATCTTACAGAAAAGCACCCCCCCCCCCCGCAAAAGACAGGATGACTGTTAACATAAATAAGGCTGAGTTGTCCTGTTGTATTGGATGTGTCCTTTACTGCTATAATGAGGCAGGAACATCTGATACCTTTTTATTCATCATAAGACTCGCTGATATACTCAGTTTTATTGGGCACAGGCTTCTGACATAATTATTATTCTCATAGAACCTTAGCATCTTAAAAAAATAAACATAGCAACATGCTCATTGTTAGGGCAGGCTTTCCCAAGTTGGTAAATTCTCTTATAGGAATTCACTAAGTTTAATTTCCTAAGTAAAATTTCCTTAATTCACTAAGTAAAATTAATTTGTAATAGGTATTTGAAGCTCGAGCACTTTTCCTTATCAAGTGGTTAAATTTAAATCATAAAGTGGTTGCATACAATAAAATAGTATAATCCAATATAAAGCATTAGAGAAAGTATGCACAAAGTATTATCAGCCAAACAAAATACACAGAACAAGAAATTTTATTATCTTGAATGCTGGTGCATAACCAATAACAAGCTTAATTAGAGGAGGAGACAGAGGGAAACTTCAGATACTGAGGTGGATTTCTGGGCAGGTTTAAAACCTTTAAAGGTTGACGGCATAATTGTTCATAGTCTTTTTTAGACGTAGGGCTTTCCTTTTACTTGACAATTTTCACTTAACAGTTCTTACATTATGAAGTTCAATCAAAGTCTTCTGCCTGTAAAGTTAAACAATAAACAGAGAGCAAGTAAAACAGAAAATTTCTCTAATATATAAAGGTGTTAGAAATAGTTTTTCTTTGTATTTTCACATACATTTTAAGGTCTAAATTTGAAACTTTATTAAAGACATCTTAATTTTTGACTTTTAAAAATGGTCAAGACAATGAATTTTCTTGAATTATAGATCATAGTAGATTATAAATGATCAAGATATATGTACAAACAAAATTTCAGATGCTCTTGGAAACACATTTTAAGATATAGCACATGTGATAACATAGTTCTTTTTGGATTTGCTTATCCTTTTGGGATACTGAAGAATACTCAATTTATCTTCCACTAAAAATTTAGCCTTTGATAACTATGGCTTGGATAGATCACAAAGTGGAATCTTCAAAGTTTTCTCCATAGGCTTTCTCTTCAAATCACTCAAACACACCTTGTGTCCTAAGTTGGATATATCAGTGGGCTCTTGTGCTGGCAGTTTGTCTTGGTCATGAGTTACTCTTGCAAAACCATCCCTTACAGTGAAATATGAAAGATATCTTCCCCAACACAAGGAAAATAATCTGGATCAGTAAAAAAGTCAAAGCCATAGGTGTTTCACGACATTTCTGAAAATAGGTTTCAACAGTCCTAAGATTCTTTTCCTTAAAACAATTTCCTTCCGTTTGTGCAACTGTGCAGTCACTGACCTATTCTATTCTGCAAAACAAAAAAAAATTTTTTTGAAGATCAAATTTTTCATTGGCACGGAACTATCTGGAATGAACCCAAGAGAGTGGAATGCTGGGTCTCTCCTCAAGTAGCTTCCTCCTCTTTTCAACAGCATTTAACTACTCTCTATCAATAATCTCATCACAGCCGAGTTCTTCGGTCAGACGATTGACAACCATAAGTGAAAAAAGCTCTTCGATAAAAGCCAACTGATCAAACGGGGTCTTCTCATAATGCATCTGAAACCCGCCGTCCAGGGCTGCTTCTCTTGCTCTGGATGTTCTCAGAAACATCTTGTTGGCTTCTTCAAGGGCCGCCGACACTCTGTAGCCTGCACCGCTCAGCTGCTCCTCTTCTGGATAGTCGTAGTCGTCCTCCCAGTCGTCAAATTCCTCGCCCTCGTCCTCGCTCTCGAAGTCGGGGCCCGCGATCTGGCCGGGCTGCTCCCCCAGGCTGGGCCGGTTAGCAAGGCCGCGCTCCCCCTCCGGCCCCGCCATTGGCTGGGCCGCCTCCTCCTCCATTGGGCCTTCCTCCTCGAGCTGTGGCGGGGCCCCGGGGCGGGAGGGGTTCGGGGATGGCTCCCGGCTCCCGCCGCCTACCTCCATCTGCAGAAGGTCACTCTCGCCAGGCATCACATCCATCTGCAGGTCATTGCTCTCTTCATACAGCTCGGACAGCTCGTTCATTTCCGACATTGTACCCGCGGCTCAACCTCTCGCAAGGCGTTTTCAGCAAGATCGGAGCTACGCGGCCGTGCGGCTGTGCGCATGCGCAAACTCCGTGCGCTTGCGTAACCTCGTGCGCGACCCCCAGACACCGCCTCCTGCTTGGCGCACTTCTCTGGCCGGAGCCGTTCGCCGTTTCCCAGGGGGTGTCAGCGTGGCTCCGGGGTCTACGTTTCCATTGATTTTGAACTTCATGCCTAGATACTGTGCATACTAGACCGTTGCTTAGTCTCCGCCTTATTCAACCGTTCTGCTGCTGCTGATGCTATAAACTTGAAAATACTCTACATGGCCTTTGTCACAACGCTTGCCAACGCTTACGAAGCATCGCCCTCCTGCCCCCTTCCTCTCCCTCCTCCTTCTCCTCTTCCCCGTACTCCAGGCAATCGCATCTCCCTCAAGGTTTTAAGTACCTGTTAATCTATCTATGAAATAATGACTTTTGAATTCACGCCTGCAAACCACACAATGTTCTCAACCATAGATGGACATGTTAAGAACTGATTCAGCTCTTTTATTTTCTTCATTAAAAAAAAATTAAATTCACACATAAGCATATTATCCATGTAATTTTTAAAGAAAACTGTAGGGAAAAGATGCTTGGTCCCATTTCTTTTCGTAGGAGGTAACTTTCCACTATTATGAATTTGGTGAGTATTCTTTAAATCCTTTTTCTTTGCACTTACACGGATCTTTATGAACTCTTGGAAAAGCTTATTTTGCGTATTTTTTTACATGTCTCACATAACTGTCTTCAACTTACAAAACAAACAAAAACCCCTCTGCAATATCTTGAAGATTTAGCTTTGTTGGTATACATGGATATATATTTTTTTCATAGCATCCCATTTGTATAGCTGTGCCATAGTTGACCTGACTATGCACAAATAATTCTGAATTTTTTGATATTATAAATTATGAGTAAATGAACACCCATCGATGTTTCTCTAGAATAAATACCTAGGAGTGGAAAGGTGGAATCGTAGGGTATGCATGCTTTAGTTTTAATAAATACTGTTAAATTGCTCTCCAAAGTTGCTGTATAAATTTAAGCTCTAGCCAGCAGTGTTTGAGAACATCCACACCCTGCCACACATGATTTTGTTGAACTTTAACAAATTTGTCAGTTTAATGGTGTCTTGTTTTATTTTCCATAGCCTTGATTTCTTGGAGATTGATTATCTTTCAATATGTTTATTGAACATTTGTATTACTTTTCTCAAAATTATTGGTCTTATTTGAGTTTCTTTTTCTTACTGATTTGTAGGAATTCCTTATGAACTCTTTATATATGAATACTTTTTTTTTTTTTTTTGTGAGGAAGACCAGCCCTGAGCTAACATCCGTTGCTAATCCTCCTCTTTTTGCTGAGGAAGACTGGCCCTGGGCTAACATCGTACCCATCTTCCTCCACTTTATATGATACGCCGCCACGGCATGGCTGACGAGCAGTGCGTCCTCGGGTGCCCGGGATCCGAACCCGTGAACCCCGGGCGCCACCGGACGGCCCCATATATATGAATACTTTTTACATGTTGCAGGTATATTCTCCCTGCCTGTTGTTTGTCCTGTTTCAGGGATCTTTTCTTTTAAAACTTTTCTCTACAAAAGTTTTAAAATGAGTTTTGATGTAATCAAATTTAAGGGTTTTTTTTCTGTATGTCTTTTTCTTTCTGTTAAGATGGATTTTCCTACCTCAGAGATCACAAGCATAATCTTTTATCTTCTAATATTTTTGTAGATCTATCTTAGTTTCTATCTTTGTAGATCTCTCTATCTTTGTCCTTTAATGTTTTTGTAACTCTTTATGAATCAAACACATTTATATAAATAGTATGAGGACAGAATTTATTTATATATTTTTTCCATATATATCGCCAATTCAGCCAATTCCACTAATTTAATCATCTGTCATTTTGTCTGCTGTTTGGCACCACATTTATCATAGACTAAAAGTCCATGAATATGTGAGTCTGTTTTTAGACTGTGTATCCTAATGAATTTCTATAGTTTTATAGTATGCTTGCTGATTAGGAAAATCTTGTCTCTTTGTTCTTTAAAAAATTGCCTTAGCTCTTCTTGCACATTTATTTTTCCATATGAATTTCAGAAACAAGTTGAATATGTCTTGCTATTTGATAAGGAAAATCTTCTGTTTGTTCTTTAAAAAATTGCTTTAGCTCTTTTTGCACATTTATTCTCCCATGTGAATTTTAGAAGCGGCATGAAAAGTTCCCTGAGTAACATTGGTGGAATTTTTATTGGAATTGCATGGAATTTGTAGATTAATTTGGGGAAAACTGACATCTTTACAATATTGTCTCCTCATCCATAAAGGTGATATATATTTTTCACTTGTTCAGGTCTTAATTGTATCCTTCAGTGAAGTTTTCTAAAAAGCCTTACACAATTCTTATTAGTTTTACACGTAGGTGCTCTTGTAAAATGTATCTTACCCACCCATCCCCTGAATACAGTGCCTAATTGGCTATTGCTGATATGTGGGAATGACATTGATCTTTGTATATTAATTTTGTTTTTAGTAATCATTTTTAACTGAAATATCAATTTAGAAAACATAAATATAGAAAAATGCACAAATCATAAGTGTACAGCTTGATTATCACAAAATTAACATATTTGTGTAACCACTATCCAGATCAAGAAACACCATTTGCAGGATCCCAGAAAACCACTGTTCTCTCTTCCTTTGCCCCGGAAGTCACCATTATCTTGACTTCAAACAGAATAAAATAACCTTCTCTGCTTTTGAACTTTATATAAATTAAACCATGCAGTATAATTCTTCATGTCTGGCTTCTTTTGCCCAAGATATATGTTATTGCTATGTAGTAGCCCATTGTTGGACTATCACAATGGTCATCATTGGGATTGTTTCCAGTTTGGGACTATTATGAATAGGGCAGTGATTATCTTTCTTTAGAATATCTTTTGGTGCACATACTTACACGATTCTGTTGGACATACATCTAAGAGTAGAATTGCTTGGTTATCTTATATAAGCAGCTGTAGTAGATTCTGTTAAACAATTCTGAAGACAGGATTAGCTAATACATATACAGTTGGTGTTTTAATGAAACTTGAAAGCAGTATGACAAATACATCTCTGCAAATTGGTTGTTACACCGTGGCTTCCAAATAGAATCTCAAGGAAAAAAGACAGTCTGCTTGGCTAACTAATGCAGTTCTCTTTGGTAGTCTTACTTCATATTGAAAGTCTTAATGTTAGTACCTTAGGATACTTTTGGTGGTGAATCACTGAAACTCAATTCAAACTAACATATAAAAACAAATAAATAAAATAGAAAAAATACATCAAAGGATGAAGGGGTGAAATGTATTGGTTGAAGTGAGGAAACAAATGTTACTACTAGACTTTTTTCTGTTTTTAAATTTCAGCTCTGATTTTCTCCAGAGGGAAAACTTCATTTTCCAGGAGGCTTCTCCGACATGGCAGGAAAAGATGGTTCCCAGAAGCTTTGGGCTTACACAGTCCTTAATGGTAGCAAGGGATGCATTCTCTCCTATTGTCTATCTCAGTTCCACCCCAAAGATATTGATTGGCTTTGCTGTATCCAGAGAGATGGTGTTTTCTGGTTGGCTAGGCCTGGATCATGTATCCACTGACAAGGAGAGTGGCAGTGAGATGGACATGTCAAACCCGTCTGAACCTCTTGGTCTAAATAAGATCATTATTATTATTTATAGAATGTAGGTCGAGTGGCAGGCAAAACCAAAAGAAACAAATGTATGTCCATTACTGATAGATTGTATGTTACTAGGAGTAATTAATTTATATCATCATGCATGTTTAATTTGTTTATATTTTCCAGATTATTGCAAATCATCATATGCAGTCTATTTCATTTGCCTCTGGAGGGGATCCTGTAAGTATGGAGTCATAAAAGTTCTTTTTATAAGAGTTAAAAGAATTTCCATGTAAAGCATATTAGCCACGACATGTCTTTTCCACATATCTTATAACAATTTGTGAATAGCTATGTTCAGCAGGTAATAAAAAATTTAGTTTTGACAAAATATTTCCTGATTTTACAAATATTTGGATTAGTAGATGAGCTAATAATACTCCGTTGTGTTATTAGCCATGGAGTTATCATCTGAGAAGCTTCTTGTAGATAACATCAAAGTCATGAAAAACAAGTATGTCATACATGTGTAGTCAGCTCTCCCTCAGAATTCTTCTCAACACAGAGTTCCAGGCAAATCCTACTCATCTGTTGGATTTGCCATATGAGGGGAAGGCTGTTTGTCATTCTGACTGTCAACCAAGGCATCTAAGTCTGATCTAGAATGAGCAACTAGGTTTGCAGAAACTGAGGAGGGAACACTCAACTGGGGAGAGAGAACTGCAGTTCCTCCCTACCAAAAGGCCACATGGTGCTCATTTCCCATGAATTAGGTGGGGCTGAGCCAGTGTTCTCTCTCCAAGCCTGCTTTGTAGAGTGGAGGGTCATTCCCTGACTCCCTACTGCATCATTTCTGGACCAGAGCAAAAGAAGAGGGGCATTGAAGCTAGAATTTTGCTCCTCTGTGACATCATGACATTTTTTTCTTGTACCTGAAAACATACTGACTAGAAGAGTGCAGAGTATGACTTTCATAATGACTGAATATCAGTAATGTCAAGAAAGCATATGTGGAGTATATGCAGACTTTGTTCTTACATCTCTTTTCTGCAAAACGTTTATTATTAAAGATTATATCTTTCAGAAATGAGGCAATAATATCCACTTTAAGAGTTGATTTTTTTCTATCCATCACATTTAGTTTCTCGCTTCCAACTAAGGAATAAAATTTAGGGTCATAAAGGAAAGGGCACATAACCCAGAAACCCAAGAGAGGTATGGAACAGTAGTAAAAACAAAATTTGGCAGCTGGTGTTACTGCAAAGTGTTGATTTGTTTTAATCTCCAGGCTAAATATTTAAAAGGAAAAATAACTGTCTCTCCTAAAAGGAGATCAAGTTCAGAAGTTACTCTGTGTAGTCATTGCTTCCTTTACTGGCATCTAATATATTTAAGCAAGTTCCTCCACTTGGGTGTTGGTGTAAATTTTTGTGTATGAAATATATAGCTAAATGCTATTTAAGTTAGCCCATTCTTAAAAACATTTCAATAGTTACTTATCTTCACATTGGCTACCAGTGACTCAAAGTATTTAAGCATGTCAAGCCTAGACAGCCTGCCTTCAGAACTTCTTTGAAGCATATGGAAGGAAAGCAGACTTTACAGGATATCAAATCATTGGCTTTTTTCTCTTTTTTAATGGATACTCTATTTTCCCTTTAGACTTCACTAATTCCTCATCTTTCAGCTTTGCATATATATTAGTTTCATGGTGCCATCATTTAAAAGTAAACCAAATTTTAAGAGCTCCACCTTTTCCCCCAAGAAATTCCACAGATGGCTAACTGGATTCATTAGCAAACAGGGGGCATGCAAGATGCCTGGCACTTAGCAGCTGCAATGTGAGGCCAATACTGAAGAGGAACTCCAATCCATCCAGCTTTGTAATCTGGCCTCAACAGTGACACCAAAGGATATGTTTGGTATCAGAGACGGTCTACTGAATCCATCCTGAAAAGGCTAGCCGGCATTGTCACTTCTCTTCCTAACCAGTTTGACCATCCATGAAGGAACTCAAATACTTTCCTTAAGCTATTTAAAGTAATGAGTTCTATAAGAAGAGTGTGAAAAATAATTGTTGCTGTTTGCCCTAATTTCCCTTTTCGAGTTTCAAGGGTTGCTGTCATTTCAGAATTGGTACGCAAATCCGCATTTACCCTAGGTATGCCCTGCATGATGTCTATCATAATTCTCCAGAATCCTAATTCTTTTTAGACTGTCTTCATGTGCTTTTAGTTCTTTAGCTCCTTCAACCAACCAAAGCACTGCCCCTACCCAAAATAAACAGTAAAGAATTTGTAGTTGCTGTGGGAAAGTTTGTACCTACTGAGCTGAGTGGGACCCCTGTGCTCTCTGCAGCTGAGGAGAGAGCCTGCTGGTTTGAATATGAAATAGAAAACTGGAGCAGCCATAAGTATTGGCATTAGAGGTCCCCCGAGTGAAGTGCCAGACTTTGGAGTCAAGTAGACTTGACTTATTTAACCTCTCTAAGCTTCAGGGTGAAAGGGGGAATGGTCACCCTTACCTCACAGTGTTGTGAGCAGTAAGTAAAAAGATACATGTGAACTGCTGCTAGCTCAGTGCCTGGCACAGCATGATAAGAGACAACTGTCACCACTATTGCTCACACATGTCCATAATTTATTTTAGGATGCTCACTGAGATAATTTACAACTTCACAGCTAACTAGATACAAAGGGTGGGAAGCTAAAAGTCTCTGTGGTCCAAAGGCATATCCTTCTTTCTACCATATTTCCTTCCAAATTTAAAAAATACTGCATATTCTTCCTCACTTCTTGACCTTTGCTCTTCCTCACCTTTAATCTCTTCTCAAAAACAGTTTACTTGTCTTTCTTCTATCAGCCCTGAAGACAGTTCTTGCTAATGTTCTGTAGCTATATATACTTTCTCCATTTCAAAAATGCACTACAAGTATGTCAAAATTAAATACATTTTCTTATGTTTTCCTCTTTGTGCATTACTTGTAACATTCTTTAAATTCGCCCAGATATTTACAGTTATAGAATTTTAGAACTATAAAAATGTTGGAAACTCTGTGGAAGATGAGGAAACTGAAGTCTAGAGAGGTACCACAACCTCTTTCCCATCATCTAATACACCAGACAACATTGCTGGCATCATATCACCATATCACCATATCATCATACCACTCTTCAACTTTAAAAATAGCAGCCAAGCCCCCAGCAGTTGTGACTTTGCTTCTAAATTAATGTAAAACAAATCTCGTAGATGTGACCTTATTTATTTACAAGATATTTCAAACCTTTTATCTTTTTGCGTAAGAGAAATTTATTTAGGTGTGTGTTATTTTTTAAAATAACTGAAGACAAGTTATGCTGACCCTGAGATCTGATTCCTGTATGATTCACTGTGGGTTATTAAGTGATTGTCCTTGAGGGTATTGCAAACATGGGCTTTTATTTCCTGCCAGTTGATTGCATCTTCTCTCTAGAGAGTCGTACTTCTAATCTGCAAATGGCATTGTGTGTGTTTTTTTCCTGAGAACTGAGATAACAAAAAGCATCTTTAATTATTAAAATCTTATCATTCATCAGCTTACTGTTTTCAATAAAAGTCAGAATTAACAAGTGGCTTTTTGTTTGTTTGTTTTTACAAAGTCAGCAACGCATCTCTTTTTGAACCCCTTTAGGTTTTTCATGGGTTTTCTTTTTCAAAAATTATCTTCCCTGTCTATATATTGATCAAATACGTGCCTTGTATTTTTGCTTTATTATTCCGTAAGTTAACGTGCACTGCACGCAAGCAAGCTAACAACCACAAAACCCAACGTGTCTCTTTAATAGACTTATTTTCTGATGTACATGGCATCTATTTGGACAACTGGGAAATCATGATGCCACCATCCTAGTTCATGACACCTTTGTGATTGCATAACCCCTGGTATTTCAACTTTCAGTGCAGGAGAAAGTAATACTTAACAATGTTTTAAGAATATGTGTCCTAAGATATTCCCTACCTGCATTCTCTTTTATTTTTGGTGACGTGGTCTGCCTCTAAATTTTTAATCTTCAGATTCTCTCCCCAAGGGGCAGAGGATGTGGACTCCACAATTGCTAAACTGTATAGTGTGTATTTGTTTTTGTTCCCTCCTAAGTCCTTGCTTCAGTGTCATGTCCTAAAAGTACTCTTATCTTTCAACAGTACAATACATTCATTTTAAATGTAATCCTCTTCCCTTTTTTATAGGATACTACAGACTATGTTGCCTACGTAGCTAAAGATCCAGTTAATCAACGAGGTATGGAAAGTAAACTTCCAGATTTTTTTAAGAGCTGGTATATACCAACTTTAAAAAGTAACAGGCAGTTGTTTTCAATACAAAGAGTGATAAGGATCACTGGAGTGCTATATTGAGTTCTAGAAATATTATGTAAATTTGAGTTGCAAATAAATAGCCCTGCTCGCAGAGCAAAGTAGAAAAAATATATAGGTGGGATTTAAATCTGAGTCATTTGAGAAACCCATAAACCCAAAGGCTTATTATCTATTTGTATAATTGAAGAGAAGCTGTTTTGGTTACTATGGAAAGGGCTGGCTGTCACATCCCCAGTGGACAAATGAATTACACATGAGACCCAAGCCACTGAAGTTATTGGCCTCAGCAAGTGAGTGTGTGTGTGTGTGTGTGTGTTTATGTGTGTTGAGCCCCTGCCTGGCATGTCACTTTGAGTGTTTGGCCTCTTCTCATCTTTTGGATCTCAGTTTAAATGTCTCCTCTTCTTCAGAGAGACCTTCTTTGACTGATAGCACCTCCTCTCTCCAGTAGCACATCCTACCCTGCTGCATCATAACACTTTATTTCTCTTCCTAGTAACACATCCCACATCTTTGCTATTTTATTTACTCACTTGTTGGTGTAGTTAATGTCTGTCCGTTCTACTAAAAGCTCCATGAGGGCAGGAACCTCCTTACCTTATTCACTGTTGTCACCTAAACACTTATCATGATGCCTAGCACATAGGTGAATGCTCAACAATTTTGTTGAATGACTGATTGAATGCAAGAGTGAGTTGACTGGATTTCTTGTCCCAGGATTTAGCAAGGTTGCCTAAGAAACTCGTCTCCTAGCTACACTTTGGGTCAAAGGCCTGAGGTTCCTTAGGTCTTTGGACCTCTAGGGACAGACATGGTTAGTATTGCTTCTTGTCCCTAACTCCAGGACATTCAGACTCCCGTGGGAATGAATGTTAGGTCATTTCTCCTCCTTAACTGCCTATTAGTTGGGCAGCATCCTCTGCCACCCAGGGGTGGAGTTTGTCCCCAAACATTTATTAAGTACATGTGGAGTGGAATTTGGAAATTCAAAGAGCTGTTAGACACAGAGGTGGAAATGCATGTGGCATGCTGGGGAGCAAATGAATAGAACACACTTAATATAATGCAGATTGTGTATGGAGGGGAGAAAAGTCTAAAAGGCATCTAGAGGGCAGAGAGGAGAGAGCTAATAAGTAGGGACTTAAGACTGTGGGCCAATGCATGGAGGATGCTGTTTACAAAGCAGAGCTTTAGGAGGGTTGATTTGGCAGTAGGATGCAGTAGATGGATTCAGAGAGAAATTTAAGGCAGGGAGATCCATTTGGAAGCTACTGTGATTGTCAGAAATAAAATTAAGAGAACCAGCTTCTGGCACAGAACCTGGCACCTAGTAGATGCTCAGAAAATGCTTGCCAAGAGAATATAGCCTTGATGAGATGGAAAGGAAGGAACAGGTGACAAATGCTATGAATACTCCATTGAAATTGACTCACTCTGAACTATTTAATGAAGAATGGATAATGGGCAAAGAGTGGGTAGGAGAGACAGGAACTAGTGAAGGGGGAACGGGGGTGGAGGAATGGAACACAACAAACGATACCGGAAGAGAGCAACCCCTTTTAATTAAGCCTGAGCTTCCCTGAAGAATAACTGCATGCTATTTTGGGGGAGGCCTCTGAACAACAGTCTTTTCTCTTAACACAAAAAGGACAGGGTGAAAGGAAGAACAAACAGATCAGGAAATCTAGATGTCAGTACCTTTGCCATCAGTCGCTGAGTATCTCTGGGCATGTCATTGCTCTTCAGTAAATGGTGGGATTCAAAGATTAATGCTGGTTGCTGAGGGCAATGGCCAAGTAGGACTCACATGCTCACAAATCTCCCCCACTTGCTTAAGTGAAACAAGAGAGGCAGAGAAAGTTATGACACAGCTCGTTCACTTTGAAAGCTCCTGGTCTGGAGCCCGAGTAGTTCATCAGAGCTGAGCTGCGTGAACGGGACCCATGGGACCCTGGCATGGCATTCTGAGAAGGCATTTATGAGACTGTTGAGTGAGGTCATGGGTGGGATTTGAGAGATAAGAAGAGAATGGACTCTGAAACAGTCTGAATAGAGGTTTCAGTTTTTTCTTTCCTTAGCCCGCAGCCTGTGTATAGGAAATAAAAAAGATGCTGAAGTCAGACAGACTGGCTGGAAATCATAATTCTCCCAGCATCTTACCATCTGACCTTAGTCAAGTTGTTTCACACCCTTGAACTTCAATCTCTTTAAGTGGAAATAATAAGATCTACCTGCTGGTGTTATTGGGAGAGGTAACTGAGATAGCACATGGAAAGCCTCATTTCCTTTCCTTCCTCACCTCAATGTTCTTTCTTCTTTAGGCAAATGGGTCTATCTAGTAGAAAGATGACTTAGGAACATAGGGTAATTTTCTTGAATTAAAAAGTTAGTATCTCCTCATCACTTATTGCTCCTTTTCCTGTCCCCTTGCCCCTTCTCTTGTTTATCTCAGTTATAGAAACCTCTGTGAGAAGCCACTCTGTTCTCAACATACTCCGGGCTGGCACGGCCCTGTAGTGTTAAATTCTTTCCCCTCACCTGAGCCTCTGGACTTTAATTTCTGCAAAGAGGTACCGACACAGCTTTTTGAGTCCACAAATAATTATAAATTATATACGAATACACTAGGGGCTGAGCTAATCACTGTGGAAGAAAAATAATTCTTGGCCAACATGGGCTCATCATTTAGGGGGAGAGAGAAACATAGCCGGTAGGATGTGCACGGAGAAGGAGGGAGCCTGGAGAAGAGTGCCTGGAAGATAGCGGGTGCTCAGTCAGGGTCTGTGGAAGAAATGAATAAAGGTGCTGTCGTGTAATGAGAGCTCTAAGGAGAGCTTAGGGCTGTGTGTTTGGATGAATTGTGAGTGTGTGCATAAAGGTGGGGTTGCAAAGAAAGCAAGAAGTGGAAATGGGGGGGCTGTGGCAGACAAGATAGGCTGGAAACAGATTGTGGAGGGCTTTGATGCTGGCCAAAAGGTCACTGGGAGCCATCAAAGATTTTGAGCTTTATAAAAATTATTCTGGCTTCTGCCCTTCTACAGAAATTGTAAAATGATCATTTTTCTGGCATTTGTATCTGTAAAAATGATACTGGAGGGCAGAAAAGCCGTCTGGAATTGTAGAATCCAATTTGGAGGACATCTCATTAGTCCTGGGCAGGAGTGGTGATGTTCTAAATTGCACTGGGGGAGGAAGGGACAATTTGGAAAAAATGGTGAACTGATAGTACTTGGGAACTATTTAGATGTGAGAGTTGATGAAAAAATAGAAATCAGATGTTCCTGAGGATTTAAAGAGATTTTTGTATATACAGTGCAAATATCTCAATGCCTGGCTCATAGTAAGTATGCAATAAATGGTAGCTATTATTATTATTACCCTGTGTGATTTGGAGTGGTGTTGCCCCCAAAGAAACTGGGATTCTTACAAATAGGAAAAAGACAAACAACCCAGCAGAGAAATAGAGGGAAAAAACCCCTTGCCATTTATTACACGCTCACCACATACCAGGCATTGTCACATTTCATCCTCACAACAACCCTCTGAGGGAGGTATTAATCTTATTCCTTTTTTACAGACGCAAACGCTGGAGCTGGGAAAAGTAAGATGGTTTTTCTTAGTTCACCCTGCCAATAAGCAGGTGGACCATCCAGGTTTTGAGCACAGTTTTACAAAAGAACATTACAAGGCACCAAGAAACATTTAAAATTTTTTTTTTTTTTTTTTTGTGGGGAAGACCAGCCCTGAGCTAACATCTGTTGCCAATCTTCCCCTTTTTGCTGAGGAAGACTGGCCCTGAGCTAACATCCGTGCCCATCTTCCTCCACTTTATATGGGACGCCGCCACGGCATGGCTAACAGGCAGTGCGCGTCCGCGGGCGCCTGGGTTCCGAACTCGTGAACCCCGGGCTGCCAAGCGCGGACTAAACCGCTGCGCCACCGGGCGGCCCCTAAAAATTTTTTAAAGTTTACTAGCTACCTCATTAGCAATCAAAGAGACACAAATTATAGCTAGATATAGTTCATCTTCAAATTTCAAACATTGAAAAGAGGTAAAATATGGTTTAGGGTCCTAGTTACTCTTAAACACTGCTGGTGGGAGTGTAGATCCAAATGTTTTGGAGAGCAATTTGACAATTTGCATCAAAAGTCTTAAAAATGTGGGGCCGGCCCAGTGGTGTAGCGATTAAGTTCACACGCTCTGCTTTGGTGGCCTGGAGTTCGCAAGTTTGGATCCTGGGCACGCACAGACGCTCTGCTTGTCAGCCATGCCGTGGCAGCATCCCATATAAAGGGGAGGAAGATGGGCATGGATGTTAGCCCAGGGCTGGTCTTCCTCAGCAAAAAGAGGAGGATTGGCAATGGATGTCAGCTCAGGGCTAGTCTTCCTCATACACAAAAAAAGAAAAATCTTAAAAATGTAAATACTTTTGAACCAGCAATTTCAGTTCTAGGGAAATAATTAGGACATGCACACACATTAAACAATAAAGATTGTTGTCATATATTATTTATATAATAGGAAAAATAGAATTAATTCAATATTCATAAATAGCAAATTATTTAAATGAATCCATAGAAGGTACTGCCATGCAGCAATGAAAGCTAGTGTTATAGAAGAATAAATAACGACATGGGGAAAATATTTGCAGTGTTATTAAGTGCAAAAAACAGATTATGAAACAATGTGTATAGTATGATCCCAGGTAACTTTTTTGGAGGTACATATACATAGAAAAAAGGTTGGAAAGACACGTGCCAAACCGTTAATAGTAGTTATCCCTGGATAGTGAGACTTATGTAATTTTAATTTTTTCTTGGTGCCTTTTTCTTGTCAAAAATTCCTGCAATGAATATGTATTACATTTGTAAAAAGAAAAAATGTTCTAAGTTCTTGAATAAATTAAAAAATAGTGAAACCAGAGCTAGCCCTGATGGCCTAGTGTTTAAAGTTCGGTGTGCTCCCCTTCAGTGGCCAGGATTCGGTTCCCAGGCACGCAACCACTCCACTCATCTGTCAGTAGCCATGCTGTGGCGGTGGCTCACATGGAAGAACTAAAAGGACTTACAACTAGGATATACAACCATGCAATGGGGGGCTTTGGGGAGGAAAGAAAAAAAGAGAGAGAAAGATTGGCAACAGACGTTAGCTCAAAGTGAATCTTTCCCGGCAAAAAAAAAAAGTAAAACCAGAAAGATGATGATGCAGAATTACCTAGTGGTAGTGGTTTATCCAGGGGAAAATGTTCAGCAGACAGAAGCCTGGGGGTGGGGGTGGGGTGGGGGATGGAACAGACAGAGACCAGGCCTTCAATTGCAGGTCTGGAGAAACTGCAGCATCTTAGCCCTAAGGGTGAGTGACATCACTGAAGGAGGATCCCAGAAAGAAGAGGGCTGAGGGTCTCAGGGAGCGGGAGAGGTAGGGGAGACAGGGACTAGCCAGAGGAGTAGTCGGGGGAGTGGAGAAAATCAGGAGATGAGCATCACCTAAGGAGGAGGAAGAGCAAGTTTCTCTGGGAGAAGACACCCCAGAATGTCACATACTGAAAAAGAGTTGGGGGAATGAAAGTGGAAAATGCCATTCAGTCCAGCAATTAACAGGCCATCGGTCACCTTGGGAAGCACAATGACAATGGATGGTAAAGGCAGGAGCCAGACCTCAGGGATGAGGAAGGGAGCAGGGCTGATAGGCAGAGGAGACCAGGCTTCGTGCTGACAATACCGGATGTTCCCCCTGTCTCCCGTTTGCTTGATTCACCTTTGGCATTCGAGCATTCAAGTCAGGGCAGTTGACACTTTTTTCCATCTTAGTTAGGACTCTTCAGTGAATTCCTCATTTTATAAAAGGCCTTTTCTGTAGAAAAGGTAAGTTCCAGTAAGAATGTTTTGAGTTTACTTAGTGACTAATACGGCCTGCCCCTGTTATTGCTGTAAGTGAGGAAATCCGTAGTCTCTTTACCACTTAATCCAAATGTGTAGCAGTTCAGGAAGGTTTAAATATTTGTTCTGAGTTGAGTCTGTGAAGAGTTTACCTGGATACAGGAAGGCCATGGTTCTGAGTCTCTGAAGAAAGTTTAAAAAACCAAACAAGCCATAAAATCAATTTAAATTAACCTGTTTATTTATATTTATGGTTATGGTTATAAAACGCATGCACTATGGTCCTGCTGACATTAGTTAATCATGGACTGACTGCTTGCTGACTTCTTCAGGCTGGTTTCTTCCCAAGGGGGTGGACTCCCTGCTTTGATCCCACAGCACCATCTGGTGGTTGATCTGAGAAGCTGCACTTTTGAATTTCTAGTTTTCTTTTTTTGTGTGTGCGAGGAAGACCGGTCCTGCGCTAACATCCGTTGCCAATCCTCCTCTTTTTGCTGAGGAAGACCGGCCCTGAGCTAACATCCGTTGCCAATCCTCCTCTTTTTGCTGAGAAAGACTGGCCCTGGGCTAACATCCGTTGCCAATCCTCCTCTTTTTGCTGAGGAAGACTGGCCCTGGGCTAACATCTGTGCCCATCTTCCTCTACTTTATATGAGACGCCCATAGCATGGCTGACAAGCAGTGCATCGGCCCGTGCCCGGGATCCGAACCCGCGAACCCCGGGCTGCCAAGTGGGAACTAAACTGCTGCACCACTGGGCTGGCCCCTCTAGTTTTCTAATAACAAAAATGAAATAAATGAAAAAACAGAAACAAAAACAAAAGCAATGGTCTATTAAGAACAAATATAAAAATGGTAAAGAAAGGCCTGGCCCGGTGGTGTAGTGTTTAGATTTTTGCGCTCTGCTTTGGTGGCCCAGGGTTCACAGGTTCGGATCCTGGGCGCTGACCTATGCCATGTTCATCAAGCCATGCCGGGGCAGGGTCACATATATTAAAAAGTAGAGGAAGATGGGCACAGATGTTAGCTCAGTGATAGTCTTCCTCAGCAAAAAGAGGAGGATTGGCAACAGATGTTAGCTCAGGGCCCATCACCCTCACCAAAAGAAAAGGGGGGTAAAGAAGGGCCTGTTATCCTCTAAGAATAGTTCTCAGCCTCTTGTCCGTGACCACCCAATTAAGAAACCAAATGAAAAAGACAGAAGAATAGGAATCTAAGATTCTTTGAAATCCTCCTTAATATAGTACCAGATACCCAAGCGTAGGACTGTGGGTCTATCTGGCTACAGGTGAAAAGAACCCAAATCTGCGTCCAATTCCAGACAGGAGGATCAAAGCTAAGGCCTGCATGCAAAGTTATCATATCACTGGAAAGTCACATTGTTTTCTGGGAATTGGGACTTTTAATATACTTGTCTTTCTTCTCTGGCCCATCACCAACCTAAAAAAGAACCAAGACCATTTTCACAGAGCGGTGTGTGAGTGGCCACAATAGCACTGTCAAAACGTGTGTGTTCCCTGCAGGTGGCGAGGCTGCACAGAACATCCGCACAGGGTCGCCTTTCTGTCCAGTGTCGTTTCTTTCGTGGTGACAGGCACCACTGTTTTGTTTCGTTTTTTAATCTTCTCGAAAAAGTAATATGGCATTAACAAGATTATCCAAAGCAAAGCAGAAAATCATGTTGGTAGCAGCAGTCCAGGAACAGGAGCCAAACCTCAAAGTACCAGAATCTGAAAAGTTGAGAGAAATGAAACGTTCTGGAAGTACGTGAGAAGTGGGAGAGGGCAGTTGGTGGGTTTGGTTGATTCATTCGTTCCTGCAAGCCCACGTGTCTTGCATTCTTCTTCAGAGGGGTTAAGCTACTGGGACAGAGAAAGGGTAGCATTTCTATAGAGCAGGAAGGGACTTCAGAGATCACCCAGTGTCCTGGTTTGGCAGGTGAGGACCTTGCTGTAGAGTAACTTATTTGAGGTCACAGACATTGTGGCATAACTGGAACTTGAACTTGGATCCGAATCTTTTCAGAGTTCTTTTAAAACATCATTGCTCTCTTATCCCTCTCATGAGAGGCACACTTTAGTTTTTCTTATGTATGTATGTATGTATGTTTGAATTTCCTGCCTCTCTCATTATCTTCCCCATCTTTATCTCTAGACATCTCCTTGATCCTAAGAAAAAATAAAATTACAAAAATCATTGTCTCCATTTTGATATGATTTCTGGTCTTGACTTCATTTTTACTTGGACCAGGAAGTATGAGATAAAAAAACAAAAAAATTCAAGTGAATTACTTTTTCTTATCATAATATAACACAACTTCTCTTGGCTCAACCAGAGGACACATCTCCAAGGGCACTTTGTAGGTTCGAGGATATAAGGCCTAACGGAGAAGGAGACGATTTCCGCAAATGACCCAAGCAATCATTCGTACCACGCAATGGCTCTAAGAACCTGCCCCACTATGGGCCTCATTGCAGGTCTCACTTCAGTAAAATTGAAGACAACTTCTCACAGTAGAATTATTGATGTGATTCAAGGAAATCAGTATTTATTCATTCACACATATTTTTAAAACACCTTCTATGTGTCAGTCACTGTGTGAAACTACTGAAGAAAAAAGAACAGGCCATTAAAAATGGCAGTCTAAAGATAGACCAAACGTTTTCCTTTGTTAGAGAGGATAAATGTATAGATATTCTTAATTGGGTTTGCAAAACTAGAATTAGCTCCTAAGTCTATTTCAGGATCCAAGTTGCTTCTTTAAAGGGACAACCTTATAAGAAATGATAAATAATGCTTTTGGAGATTTGACACTTTTGCATAGTTTGATTTGGAAATACCATCCCACCCCAACACACACACACACACACACACACACACACACACACACACACCCCTTCCAAAAGTGTTCAGAGACGTAAATTCTTTAAATAAAAGTCAAGTTAATTCTGGAATGAGAGTTATCTGAGATTCCTTGAGATGATTATCAACATAAGACTAAGAAACACTGTTGTAGGTTCTACTATAACCTGCTGTTATAGATTCTGCAAATTCTATCAGATGTGAATGAATTGCCTTTTACTTTAGATAAATACAAAATCCTTTCCAAGACAAGGCAAAACATAAAATCATGCTTCCAAGTCAACACAGTTAAATCATTCCATAAGGCAGCCTTCTCTCATTCCTCAGCTGTGTTGGGTTCACAGCTCCTAAGACCCACAGTGCTTCCTTGGTATCTAATCTAATTCCCCGTGCACTCATGGAAGCCTTTTTATTCTCAGAGAATAGCTGACAATTTTACAACACATTTGTATATATTTAACCATTGTTAAGCTTTCCCTCATCCCTCAATTCTTCAGGCTATACAAACTAATATTCTTTTTTTAAAAATTCTATTTCTCATGAGACTTAGTGCCTCTATCTTTACATCATCCTTAGGAATCTCTCTAAGCCATCCTTACGAAACTTCAGTTTCAATTAAATCTTCATATTGCAAGGCCCCAAACATGACACCATCCTCTAACCAAGGCAAGAATGATGTTCCATAGGGTGGGGAGGTTGATTTACAGCCCCCAAACACAAGCTCTTGCTTCTATGTAGCAGCAGCAGATTTACTAATTCGTTTAATTGTGATATTCCGTCAGCTGCCCTCTCCACATTTATTTGTTTAATTTGCTTGTGAAAACTAGCCCTTTCCAGTAACTGCTTCTCAGAGAAAGTATCTAATAAAAGTTTTAATGTCTTCTGGTAATGTCCTCTTCCCGAAATCTTGATTTTGATGCTTATTGGAGATAGTTCTTTAGTAGGATTTCGAAGATGGGGATTACCATACCGTCACTGCTTTGTAGTTGTAATGACAGGACAAAGGAATGGCTAGAGGAGGGGGTATTCTAAAGCTCCTGTTTTCACCAGCAGCTCACCCCCACTTTTGGGGAGGGAGGGTGGAAAGTTCTCTTTTTTCAATCTTCTGTAGCATACCATGCAGACAGGGCCACACGCCTCGTCTTCCCACCAGATGACTTTCCTAAGCGTCTCCTGGATTGACTCTGGCGCTAACACTGAACATGAGTCACATTATTAGTCAAGATCAATCTACTTTTATAAAAATGCGAGCTCAAAATACCTGCCTTGAGACTAAAATTTGTAAGCATTTTGAGATATCTAGATGTAAAATATGGATGTTTCTTCTCTTTGATACATATAAAATATGAGATATTCTTTATGCCATTTTAGAGCAGAAGGGAGCTTATAAACCTACTCCCTTTTATTCAATTACCAATTCATGTTCTGGAAGTATTTTGACTTTATGTAATCTTCTCTAACTAAAAATTTATTATAATATTTTTTCTGTATGTCCTCTTGCAGCCTGCCACATATTGGAATGCCGCAACGGAATGGCCCAAGACGTCATAAGTACCATAGGGCAGGCTTTTGAACTCCGGTTTAAACAGTATTTGAAAAATCCCTCTTTGAATACTTCTTGTGAAAGGTCAGCCAAGAGTTCTATAATTATTTGGCTTACCATGTTTTGAAATTAATATGGCATTTTAAATTGACTAATGAAATCAGTAATTTTTTTCTTATGAGTAGGTACAATTTCAGTACAAACTAATAGTGACATTTTCTATTTTTCTTCCATTTCATATTTGTCTAGATAGTTCCTCTTGCTTTGTCACAAAATGGAAGGACACATTAAAAGTGAGAAAGGATCAGCCCTGGTTCTCTGATGTTATACAGAGCCATGAATTAAGTAGTATCATAAAATAATAAACACCAACAAATTCCTCAGATTTGTTTCAACCCCAGATCTCTTGCATATCAGTAAAAAAAAATCGAGAAAGAAGAGCAAAATAATAAGAATCAAATGTCTGTGGCAGGAATTGCTGGTTTGCAGTGTAAATAGATGTGCTCCAGCCAAACCATGGCAGGGGGGAGCACGATGCGACCCAAGAATCTGGTTGTTCTGTCGAAGGCACAGAAAGTCCACAATGAAAGCTGAACCCTTTCAGGCCTGTCAGACTCCATCACATGTGGAATACAATGAGGCCCCTGGGGTGCAGAATTCACGCCTGAGAAACGAAACTCTTGGGCACTTTTAAATGTATTTCTCACCTTAATTTGTCATTTTGTGTATCAACAAACACTGGATTTGGAGATCTCCCTTTATGAGGTGGTCTAGGGTAGCAAAGGAGAGGGGGTTACCAAAAGGCCTTGAAGTTGAATTTTTCCCAGGATAGCACTTACATCTCAGTGCTGTCATTTTGTTGACATGTCATGAACCCAACAAAACTGTGTGGGCTGTCAATGGCATCAGTTCAATCCAAAAGGACTTGATTTATTCTTTTTCATAAGAAACTTTTACTAATTCCAATTTGGAAGAAAGATCTGGGTTTTTTTTTTTTTTTTGCCCTGTTTCAATTTTAAAAACAATGCATGTTTACATAAATCTACCCACTTGCCACATATGGTTCTAATATTTCTTTATGAATCCCATATACTCCAGATTTGTGCAGACAAGATAGCTGGCCATAGCTCATTTTTTCATGTTTGTTTAATAAACTGGGCCAGGTCCTCTACCCAATATCTAAATTTTCTCTGAGCAAAATATTCTGAAATGGTACAATCAAAGGTGCTGGAGATACCTAGGAAAACTTTGTATTTTTATATCCTATTGACAAAACTCATTACATTCAGGGAGTTTTTACATGTATGTATATATATATATTTTATCACTGGGGGGAGACGCAAAAGCATCGCTCTTGGCACTTTTTCTTGGCCTATCCTACTTTAATTGTCTGTGGAAGGCTAAATAACTCAACCATCTGGTTGCTTCCATCCAGATGTTTGACATCACTTAAGCACAGCTATAAACTGAAAACATGAATGCAAAGTTCTTCGGGATGATTTGCATGGTTCTGACCCCTGTGCCTCCCCTACAACATTTGAATTCCCACCCAGCCTCTTGGGGATTCTTTTTTCCCTTACAGTGAGGAGGTGCATATTGATGGCCATGGGGAGGAGAGAGACGATCATGAGTATTACAATGAAATCCCAGGGAAGCAGCCACCTGCAGGTGGGGTTTCAGATGTGCGGATCAAAGTTCAAACCACAGAACAGATGGCTTACTGCCCCATACGGTGTGAAAAGTTGTGCTATTTGGTAAGTAATGTTTTATTGTTATTGGAACTAGCAATGCGATTCTGTCCTTATCATTAGAGAGCTTAATTTGAGGGTTTCCAAATGCTAGTTTAGAGAAAGTGTCATCTTCCTCAGTACAGAGCCAGAGAGTGAATCACGGTCTGAGCCTGTCCCAGATAATTTTTACTCCTAATCCTCCAACCTCAGCCTCAGCAGATGACCTCACATCTCATTTCACTGGGAAGACTAGGGCGGCCAACACGTTATCCCCAACTTCACCCTTCCCCATCTCCAAGTCTTCCTGTGTTCTCCTTGTTTCTCTTCCTTAGCTACTGTCTCTCCACAGCTCATCTTTCCCCTGAGCTCCCAGTCCCATCCCCTCCTTCAAACTCTGTGCCCTTGTTCTGTCCATCAACCTCTGTCTCAGTCTTTATTCTCTCTTTCTACTGGTTCTTTCCCTTCTATCTGCAAATAAACCCGGAATCCTCTGACCAACTAATAATGTCCCACCTCCTTCTCATCTTCCTTTCACCCACAAACTTCTAGAAAACACTGTCTTTATCTCTGCATTCACATCCACATGCTACTTCTAAGATCTGAACTCTGCTTGACAACTTGTTAGAAATTACTTTTACAATGGGTTGTGTTTTTTTGGACACCAATGGTTTAATTGTTAAATAGATTTAGCATCACTAATTGCTCCTTTACTTTCTTCCTTCCTTCCTTCTTTTTCTTTTGTTCTCTCTCTCTCTTTCTTTCTCTCCCTTCCTCCCCTCCTCTTTCTTTTTTCATTAGTACTTCCAACATTTTATTATGAATATTTTCAAATATACAGAAAAGTTGAAAGAATTATACAGTGAACACTCATACTCTCCATGTAGATTCTGCAATTAACACATTACTATATTTGTTCTGCATTGTATGTAACCATCAATCATCCATCAATCCATCTTTTTTTGATACATTTCAAAGTAAGTTGCATCTTTTCTTTTCATGTCTTGTTTTCTTCCATTCCCTCCCCTGCAAACCCAAGCCCCCGCCTTACCCATGTAAGCAGCCTCCAGTGCTCTGCCCTGGGCCCTGGTTTCTCCTCTGGCATGCCACCTCTGCACGCACTTCTTCAGCTTCTCTGTATTCAGCCATTACCTGTCTCTCCAGCTGTAATGCCACGTGCATTACATTGTTTATATCAAGGTTGAATTTAGCATTTTCTCCTTGACTCCAAACCAGATTCCTCTACTGACTTACTCATGTTTATCAGTCACACTGCCACTCTTCCATGAATCCACAGTCTTTTTGTTTTTCTCACACTTTGGACCCCATATCAACTCGGTCTTCATGACCTATGATTCTACCATGAAAATATCTTTTGAATCTATCCAACCTTTTCCATTCCTACTGTACCTGTCTAGGTTCTGGCCCTAATTTGCCTAGATGATTCTGAAAGCCCCTTATTTGTCTCCAGTTTCATTCCCTCAATCTCTCCTGCACAGCACTGCCAAGTTAATCTTTCTAAAGCAGAGACACTGCCCTTCTCAGAGGCACCAGTGGATCCCCATTCCATTACCGAAGAGAGCTCTATGTAGAAGAGATAATCAAAGCCCTTTGATAGCATGAGATTTTCAAGGATGAAAAGTGAGCCTGGCACAAACTTCATAGAGTCGGGCTCCAATGTGCCAATTCCTGGTTAGATAGAGGTTTGCTAAATGGCCAGTGTTTATACAAGTGTCCTGGAATCACACTTTCTGGCTGAGACTTGGATTCAGTCCTGGAATGTGACCTCCCAAACAGAAACAGTAACCTTCAGCTACAGGCCTTACACTGGCAGCCTTTACGACCCCCTACTCCAGTCAGAGCCACCTCTGTGGCTCCAAAACAATGCACTATGAGAGGAGTCTATGCTCCCCACCCCACATCTCAGTTTCCTTTTGTTACCTGTCAGACACTTCCTGTGTTAGAAAATGAAGTTGTCTGCTGGGAGCATTATTAGTATTTTGGTTGCTTTTTTGAAAGTTTATGGATGTGCTACGTAAATGTTTCGCAATTTGTTTTTGGTACAGCCTGGGAACTCCAAGTGCAGTAGCGTGTACGAGAACTGTTTGGAACAAAGCAGGGCAATAGGTAGGTACGATCGTGCTTCCCCATCTGCCATTCTCCTGACTCCTTTCAAGTCATGTGGTCGTGTGTGGCCCTTGCTCTTGAATACTTCTTGGGAATGGCAGGTGTATATAACTAAGCACATAATTCTTCAGCTGCACACGTCTCACATCTTGATGGCCCGAAATGCCACACGTGGGCCCCTCAGAAGGCTCATGTTCCGCCTTGCTGTTGTGTGTTCTACCACGCTGTCATTCTACTTGATGGGGTCCTTCACTGCTTTGACATCATGAAAGCTCTCGCCCTGGAAAGGTGCTTTCTCTGCTCAAAACTCAAGGGAGTTCCACTTCAAAGAAGTTCAGACAGTAAGCTAATGTGAAAATTGATGCTTGTCAAATCCATTAGGATTAAGATAAAACCTTTATTTCTGCTTGGCCAAGGGAACAAAAAGAAATCTGAAATGTGAGAGTCCCAGTTAGGGGCCCATCCACCCTATACTTGCCAGGGCATTAAATGTCTTATTACTGTACGTGATAATTGACAATGGGCGCAACTTTTCCATAATAAACGGAACTATCAAATTGGAAATATATTTTTGTAAAAACAAGTTATACTGCTAGTTAGTCATTTCATTCCTATAAATTGTTGGAAGTATTTATTGTTTTAGGAAGGAAAGTTTTGCAGCTCTAGAGGAGGAGATGACTGAACAGTCGTGCAGTGGATGATACAGTGGATAACCACACTTACAGACTCAAATTAGTGGGAACTTGCCACCTAAAAGGTAGTCACTACCAAGGATACTTTCACATTTCCTATGGAATTACACAAATATCATCTATTAATTTTATTATTTCTTACAGAATAGGGAATACATGAGCATTTATTGTTTTTGGTACAGCTATGATTACTACCTTCCTCCATCCTGTGAAAATAATAGGAGTCATGAGCTAAGGCAGTATTTTAAATTCTTTAAAAACATGATTCTTTTTGATAGAAATTAAAATCCCATGCCATTCTTTAAAGTTATTTAAAATTTCACATTAATTTTTAATAATGTGACTAAGACAAATTAAAATAATGGTAAGTGTGACTGTCTTTTTAAGACTATGCTGTCTAAGAACTATAATCCCTCCATCCTTCCCCCACCCTAGAAATCCCTAACCTAAGGATGTAATAGTCAGGACCACACCACATGTGCCCTGTAGTATGGAGACCATTTTTCACCTGTGCTGAAGCTCACTTCACAGGTGGATGTATCTCCTCTCCTGTTTTATCTCATTCTATATTCTTCATTTATTCAACAGTTCACTCAGTGACTATTTATGAGGACCTCCTGTGGGTCAGGCACCGTGCTAGGTGCTAGGGATGGAGAAACAACTGGCAAATGTAGTTTGCAGTTGAACCAGAAAGATACACCTTAAACAAGTGCTTACAAATGTGATGAGTGTTTCAAAGCCCAGGATGTTATGGGAACAAATAACAGGGAAACTTAACTTAATCTGTGGGACTATAGAGGTTCTCCCTAAGGAAGTGACAACCAAACCAAACCAAGACCTGAGGGACGAGTGGGAATTATCCAGGCACAGAGAGAGAATTGGGGAAGGAAGGAAAAGAGGGAGAGAGAGAATAAATGAGTACCAGAATTCCTGAGTGTGTGGGGACCAGTTCCCAGATCACTGCACAGAGAGGGCACAGGGGGAGAGAGAGGTGAGTCGTGGATCTGGGACAGAGTCCTGAGGAAGTCCAGAGTTTTTAGCCCTGCCCACTACCTCCCTTCCCAGCTCATCTTCCTCCTGTATGTTAAACAGTCATCGTGGCACATCCTCTTGTTCTCAGTCACCCAGCCTCTGAAGGGAACTCATGGAGTGGAAATCCTCAACGTTTCTAGAATTAAGTTGAACGTGCTAATTCACTACACTGCCATTGGAGAAAAGGGGTGTGGTTTCTTATCTTTCTTCCTTTCTTTTTCTCAAGACCTCTCACCTTGATTTTTATTTTACATTTTTAAAGTACCCTTCCCCCCAAAGCATAAATTTATGAAGGAATAAATGGATATGGAGGAACTATTTCAAACTTATTCAAGATTTTTCTTTTTGTAAGTATAGCCTCATCATAGAATCCAATTTGTTTCTGTTTATCTTGCTTTTATTTCTCCTTTAAACCAAAAAATAATGTAACCCCTTATTTCATGGTTTGTACATGCCTATAAGCAGATCCAAACTCATGAACAGACTTTTGTAATAAATGTTTATTTGGAGGCTGGAATATATTTTTCCATAGAACTAATTTTAGCCATGATGGCTATTTCCTAGACAAGTGCACCATATTCTGCTATTCTTGCCTGTACTGGTGCTTCAGTGTATATTTTGTAATGACAGATACAACAACAGAAAATTCTACTGCAAGTGCCTGTTCTTCAGTTACACTCTAATTGGGGGATAGTCTGGGACCAGCACAGAGCTTCAGCACACCACCTTCCTTTATGGTGGCCCTAAGGTAACAATTCATAGCTGAGAACCTTTCAGAATATTGGGGAGGTAAGAGATGGTATTTGCAGTTTGAAAAATTCCTCCTCCTGGATACTCTCCACTGAAAATCACTGAGCTACAACATCATTTCCTTAGAAAAGCAGGTTCTAAGCTTCAGTGGGGAACCAGAATGTTAGGAAGCCATCTCCCCAGACCTCAACCAGTAAGGCCATGGAGGGATAGAAGGACTCAATCCCTGCTCCAGGAGCCACAACAAGTAAGGTCCCTCCCACTGTGACAGGAAGGACTTTACTACTACAGTGTCCATTCATCCACAGACACCCAGAAATCAGGTGCTCCTATCTTGGGGTCTGCTTGTGACTACTTGGGCATATGTTTAAAAAATGATCTGAAATTCTTGACAGTGAGCAAATTAATAGCAGTTGCCAGAATAGCAAATGTACATGGTTTTTATGGCTTTTTCTAGAGATTTATACATACACAGTGAGAGACATCTATGCAAATATTTTCAATAAGGTTCAGCTTTTTCCTCCTAAGACATTTATTTATTCAAATATTGACTTAAAACTTGAATTCTGGTGTATTATAAATACTGCAATAGGCTTCTGGTTGTTGAAGGTCGTTAATTGTATTTATCGCCAGCTGTATAAAAGATCCCCATCCTTAATGCTAAATTCCCTTATGGAAAAAAATAATTAGCAAAATAGAATAATGTTTCCAATTTTCAAGTTAAAATAAAAACGTTAATATTTTTAATCAAAAAGATGTTAAATTCCCACAAACCCTAAGTGCTTGCACTGAAAAACTTGGGTACTTATAGTAAATACACTGTGTATGTATTTATTTTCTGCCACAAATCTTCTCTTGGGCAGGTTACATAGGTTCTCAGAATAACACTTGGCATAGAGAACTTTTGGAATGAATAATGGCTGGCATGTGTGGTTAAGCTCTCATCAACCACACACTTTATCCTAGAAAGATTTTAAATTGGGCTACAGGCTGAGATACATTTTTTTTTTAAATTTAAGACAATATTGCTGACAAATGTAATGGCACATTTGAAAAAAAGGAATGGGAGTTTTCAAGAGAGTCTGGGTACAGACGTTTACACTTCTGTGTGATCTTATGGGATGATGTGGTCATGTCATGCCAATGCTCTATGAGGGGCAGACTAGTCAGTGCCCTGTGCTAAAGCTTGTCTCAAGATCTTCAGAACGTGGTGAGGTCAAATGCTAAGAAAGGAAAAGTGGGTAGATATTCAGTCATCTGTTCATTCAACTGACAAACATTTTTCTTTTGAGCGCCTACTTCATACCAGGCATTGAAGATGCAGAAGATACACAGATAAATGGGTTCTGGTCTCTCCTCAAGGAGTCAAGGAATTTGCAGTCTCAAGGGAAGACAGACAAGTAAACAGATACCTACAGTATGGTATGGAGTGACCTTCACCCAGCCTAGGGGAGGGAAGGACTCAGGGAAAGGCTTCCTGAAGAAGGTAGATTCAGAGCAGAGTTTTAAAGGACAAATAGGAGTTAGGTAAAGAAAGGGATGGGGAGGTTATTACAGCAAGAGGTACACATCGTGTGCAGAGGCCCAGCAGCAATGAATAAATACATGACTGAGCAGTGATGGGAACTCTATACTGAATGCCTACTCCAAGGCAGGCACTATGCTCAGTGAGTGTCTCACCCACATTCTTTCATTTAATCCTCACAATCATATTTTAAGTCAGGCATCCCCGTTTTATGGATATGAAGGTTGAGTAACTTGTCCCAGGCCACACAAATGGTAAGAGTTACTATAAGGTTCTGAACCCGGGTCCATATTAATTTAGAGGCAGACTTCTTACAAACACTTCTGATCATATTCCACTTTCAGTAAATTTTTATGAGCAGATAAATAAATGATAATCCAATCATGTCTAAGTCATATATACATATATTGTGCATGTATTATAAAACATACACAAAAATAGAAAATTTCAAAGTTAGAGTTACTGAGAAATAACATTTTTTAAAAATGTCATGCTAATTATAGTGGCTGAATCTATCATTAGATAATATCATTAGATAATATCTCAAGGCAGGATATACGTTTAGAGCACTTAGTGAAAAAGAAAATTGATATAAATCTACATTTCAAATCTTGATAATTTTAACTTTCGGGAGGCCAAAGTTCTGATCTAATTAGATCATTCTTGTTTATAAGCTCATAATGCAGCTAAGGAGGAGCTTGTACTGAGTGAAAATGATCTTCAATCCTTGATTTCTTTGCAGTGATCTTTTAGCCATTTGTCCATTTGTGAAAGTAAGTTTAGTTCAAATTAGACAATATAATTCATAAATCCACTTAACCAAGTAAATGGAAACTGTCATATGTTGCAAAATGCAACAAAGAATTAAGGTGCCCTATCGACTCTTCCCTCTGTAGAAATCCCAGTCCTCCCTCAGGATATCCCACATACGGAGGATGAAATGGGACTAGGTGACATGTAACAGCTGACAGACAGACAAGGAGTAAAGGAGGAGCAGGTTGTAAGACTGTAGCCTTCTGACTGGGCTTCCCCTATTTGGTGTACTCTTAGGTTGCCATACTTTGTGCTATAAGAATCATAGCGCTATTCACCACGATGTGAAATCCAATACGAAGTTGGTCCTTTTTGGACCACGTGGAAGGGGTGGTTTTAATGACTGGAACAGTGGAAGGACTGATGTTTTATGGTAAGACAATGGAATGTCAATGTCACTACTTCAGGTTCAGCCACATGGTGATCATGTAGGACCTATAGCCAAAACTATAAATGTACTTTTTTAAACAGAAAAGCAAAAATATTCTATCCTGGCATTCTCAGGACAGAACCATCTGAAGTTACGAAGTACTTCATGCCATCAGGTACTGAAATATGGTGCTAATATCCATTCATTCAGTAACTTTTTGCTGATGTCATATTCTGTGCCAGACATGTGCTAGGAGCAGGGGTTGCAGCTGTTAACAAGACAGGATCCCTGTCTTCATGGAACATGGAACATGCAGTCTTTTAGATGCAGTGCAGACATTTAAAAAATAATAACATAATAGAATTAGTTACTGTTGTGATATGGGCTTCAAAGGTGAAGTACAAACTTCTAGGAAAGCAGAGAGACTTGGTTTAGTCTGAGAAGGTCAGGGAAGCTTCTTCTGAGAAAGGGATGTTTAAACTGACCCTTGAGGATGACGGTGATGGAGAAGGGGAGGGAAGAGCATGTCAACCGGAGAAGACGACCTTACGGTGGAGATTATACTGCAAGAAGGCCAGTGTGAGCCCGGCAGAGACTGGGGAGGAGAAGGGTGCAGGGGAAGCTGGGTAGCCAGGATCAGGGTCTGGGGCTTGTTGAAGAGTTTGAACTTCATCTGAAGAGCAATGGGAAGCAATTAAAGGGTTCTTAAACCACGGAGAAATAGGATCAGATTTTCAGTTGTCAAAAGATCATTTTGGCCACAATGTATAGAATAGAATGGAGGGGGAGAGGAGAAAGTAAGGGGGAAGGAGGAGATAACCCGAGGGATGAGTCCTTTCAATTAAATAACAGAATAAACGTGAGTAGTTGGTGCAAGGCTAAGCTTGGCAAAACAGAACTTTGGGCATAGAGAGATGACAGACTTCCTACTCTTAATAATTTAAAACTAAGTAATGAGTTTCTTGAAAAGCAGTTTAAATAATAGCTTTTCAAGTTCTATATGGCATGTGGGTTTTCTTGGCTCCTGGACTGCAGCTCCGAGCAGTGTTGCGTGCGGGTTTGTGCTGTTTGCTGAACAGGCGGCTTTCTTTCTTCCCTGGCTGTTCCTCCTTCAGATCTTTCTGGTTTGTCTCCTGTCTGCTATTGAAGCGATAGGTCAGCTGAGGGGCGGGGCAAGGAGGGGCAGGAAGGCCAATGAGAAGATGCTTTCCCTTAAAGACTGCTGCTTATCTTGTTTTTACAGGTCAAATCTAAAAGCCAATATTCAATCCTTGTATGGGATGGGAGTGGCTTTTCCCTTCCTATCAATTCTAGACTCAAGCATGATTTTATTTGTTGTCTACAAAGCAAAACCATGATACGTTGATCATTAATCACTGCAGGTAATGCACACGAGAGAGGCGTGCAGCCCCTACGAGACGCCGCGTTAATGAAGCACACGAGTCGAGTGGATCTCTTCGACGACCCCTGCTACATTAATACACAGGCTCTTCAAAGTACACTTGGCTCGGCCCGAAATCAAAGCTCAGCTCACCCACTGGGGAGCCCGTGGCACCGTGAAAGTAAGTAGCTGCTCACTGTCTGTATTAGTTTTCTGTGGCTGCTGGAACAAACTACCATGAACTGGGGGGTCTTAGAGCAACCGAAATTTATTCTCTCGCAGTTCTGGAGGCCAGAAGTGCTAAATCAAGATGTCAGCCAGGTTGGTTTCTTCTGGAGGCCCTGGAGGAGAATCTGTTCCCTGCCTCTCTCCTAGCTTTTGGCAGCTGCCAGCAATTCTTGGTGTTCCTTGGCTCATAGATTCACCACTCCAGTCTCAGCCTCAGTCTTCACTTGGCCTTCACCCCTGTATCTCAGATCTCCCTCTCCTTTCTCTTACATGACAATACCTTTCTCTTATAGGTAGGCCCTAAATCCAGGAAGATCTCCTCTTGAGATCCTTAACTTAATCACATCTGCAAAGACTCTTTTCCCAAATTAGGTCACATTGACAGGTACCGGGCGTCAGGACTTGGACATATCTTTTGGGGGCCACTATTCAACTCGCCACACTGTCTCTCATTTTAAAGAAGGCCATGTCTTTGGCCTCATTTTCAAGGAGCTAAAAGGATACTTTCTTAACTCAATCCCTCACCACAGTTAACATAGATTAGAACTTTGTGGAGATGTTATAGGTTTCAAGATTTTGAGACTTTGACTTTGAATAATCTTTTCAAATACTTTAATATTGACTCTCAACTTTTATTTTCTGCCGTATGCTCTTGTTGAAGGAAGGGCTGTCAAAGCCAGGAGAAATTTTTGAATTTGTTTGTTTGCATGAGGAACAATGACCACTATTTCAGCTCTGTTTAGTGATGGTGTTAATTTTATCCATTTCAAAAGCCCTTAGTAAGTCATCTATACAGCACTAAAATTAGATGGCTTCTTTCTTCAACCATATATTGTGAGTAAAATACAATAGGACAAACATTGTTTTCCTGCCAAATTGCTTCAAGCGATAAATGCATAAACAGAAAAAAATAAATAAAAGCAAAACAAGCCAAAAGCCTACAATCAATTGAAAAATAAACAAAAAATGCTTTTCATAAAATACTGAGGGTTGTTGGGTTCAGAGGTTGGCCTGTTATCAAATTTGGTTTACTCCAAAGCTGGAGAACCAGTTGCTGAGAAAGTCCTTTCACTAGCCCAGAAAGTCTCTCCAGACTGACAGGGGCAACTTTCCAGCTAGAGACACTGCAACGGCAAGATGAAATTTAAAAGGAGGTTTTGCTTGAGTCTGGGCTTCACCAGACTACCTTAACTCTCCAGACTAAGAAACAAAGGTCCTCATTGCTATCCAGGTGGCAAGAGGGCCATCTTCTTGCAAGCTTTCCAAGACCACTCTTGGCACCCAAATAACCTGATTGGGTCTTAGACACTGAGACGGGACTTGGCATGTAGGGTCTTTCTTGGGATCAATATCAAGAAGGGAGGGGAGGAAGCAGGCTTGGGCAGAGGGAGAGGTAGAGCTACCATGCAGGCCTGACAAAGCCTCACCCAGTCCTACTGAGAGCATGTGGAGCCTGTCAGAGGTGTCCCACGTTGGGCCCAAAAGGCTGGGCCTTTTATTCCTACTTATCTCAGTCTTTGGATGTGGGCCACATGAGAGAGGGCAAGCCCTTTGATGAAGCAGCTCTCTGCAACTGAGGCAGACCTGACAGAAGTGGCCAGCTGGAGGTTGACTGGTGACACCTAGTGCACTTGGTCCTTCTTTGAAAAGCAGTCTTGGTACTGCATCTCTGTCCACTACAGAGAGTACCTTGTGCCATGAATGATGGGATAATTCTGCAGTGAACTTAACTGTTCAATGTAGAGTGGCCTGTGTGGATAAGGTACTATTTGTAGAGGGACAGCTTTTTGAAAAAAAGTTTTTAGACCTCAGTTAGTACAATAACTAGCTTCCATTTCATGGACTTTTCAAAGCAACAATGTATTATTAGAAAACTCATTTAGTTAGTGGCCCAAATTAGGTGATCTGGAATATATCTTGATTCACAACTCCAGTTCCTTTATAAACAAATCTTCAATGTTAAAAATCTTTATAACTCAAACAAGCTTTGCCTTTTGTCATAGACAATTCAATAATATGAAAAGGCAAAATTAATCCATAATAACCAGCCTTCTCCTTTTTTCATCCCTTTTTCCCTCTCCCTACCTTGGCGGCAACATGTTTAATAATTTAAGGCCTCCGGTACCCTCTCACTCTTTATTTCCTCTTGGGATTTAATGTACCATATTCCTCGTGGGCATCTTGCTACCCCCTGGAGGCTAATCTCAGCCTACCACCACTCCCTCCAAAAAAATTAACTCCAATTCTAAAAGTATAAATAATATTAAAGAAAATTTATTAAGATGGAGTAAGGATAACATTATACATGCTTTTCTGCAAAATGTCTTAAGTACGTATTTTAAGCTTTTCTCCCTAATATTTCCATCTATATCTTTCTTTCCTCCCTCAAAAATCCTCGTTAGCTTCTTTAGGCATACTTTGCTTCCCTTATCCAGACAAAGTAGTTCAGTAAAACAAAACAAAAACAAATCCAGAGAAATGAACCTAAAACTCTCAAGCATGCCTGCAGCGCTCCTCAGTTCATCCTATCACACTGCCAACATAGGAAAATCTCTCACACAATCTTTGTTCTTATCAAACACGGCAGAAGGAAATCATTACTACTGATACTGTCGAATTTTTGTGTAGATTTATTGTTAGTTTCAGTCTAAGTTGCCATAACAAAGAAACCTCACCAAATACCATAGAATAAAAAGGAGTGAAGTTTATTTATTTTACCTAATAGCCCGAAGATTGGTAGTATAGGGCTGGTAGGACAGCTTTGTCGTTCTTGACACTTGGGTTTGATCTCTGGTCTGAGGTCTTTGATCTCTGGTCTAAGAACTTTGATTTGTTCTAGGTTCTTCTATCTGTAGACTAAGAGGTTGGGCTCTCACCGTCACATTTGTATTCAGCCAGTGGAAGAGAGAAAGGCAAGGAGAGTGCACATTCGTTCCTTTAAAGAACGTGACCCAGGGGCCACCCGGTGGTGCAGCGGTTTAGTCCGTGCTTGGCAGCCCGGGGTTGGCGAGTTCGGATCCCGGGCGCCCGCTGATGCACTGCCTGTCAGCCATGCCGTGGCGGCGTCCCATATAAAGTGGAGGAAGATGGGCACGGATGTTAGCCCAGGGCCAGTCTTCCTCAGCAAAAAGGGGAGGATTGGCAACAGATGTTAGCTCAGGGCTGGTCTTCCCCACAAAAAAAAAAAAAAAAAAGAACGTGACCCAGAAGTGGCAGACATCATTTCTTTTCACTTGCCATTGGCGAAACTTAGACATGTGGCCATACCTAGCTTCAAAGGAGCTAGAAAAGTTACTCTAGCTGGGTGGCCATGTGCCCAGATAAAACTTAGGAGTTCTATACTGTAATGAAATGGAGAATAGATGTTGGTACACAATTAACTCTCTCTGCCATAGCACTCCTTCTGCCACCTAAATATCCATGAGCTCTTCTTTTCACGTAGAACATATTTGCCCTCTCCCAAAGGGAGACTTTGCATATACCCCATACAATTACAGCATCCAGCTTGAAGTCCATGACATCCAGGTGATGTGAAGTCCTCTTGATCAAGATTGGATGGGGATCCCTGTTATTTGCCAAGTTGTCTGCCCCCTTGCACACCCAAAGTTAGTGGTGGAAGAGGAATAAGATAACCACAATAAAACCCCACATTCACAACAGGGAAGCAGGCAAAACACTTGGTGGTCACTGGTCCATAGTGGATTACCAATTCCTGCCAGGCAGTAATTGTGAAGACTCCCTGAGCTGGAAGTGGAAAAAGTGATTTGCTTGGACTCTGGTTCAGTTTTATGAGAGGAATCTCCTTGTGCATTGTCATCTGTGGGCCCAGACTGTGCCCTCTGGGTTCCTTCTGCCATTATCCTCCATGTGTGCATCTAAAGCAGATGGTGGAGAAAGTGCCTTTCTTAGGGGCTTCACCACTTTTACAGCCTATTTCCTGTTGGTGTGAGCTTGAGAGATTGGAGTTTGCTTTAGAGGCCAAAATGACATACACAAGAAGGGATTGTGAATTCTTTGGCAACGTAATTTCCTTAAAAAGTTAGTAGGATTCCACTTTATTCGCTTAGAGTCGGTTCCACATGAAATTTCCCTTAATATACCTTTATTGTCCTTTTATTGCCTGAAGGATGCTGTCTCTCTTTCCTGTTATGGGCAATTTCTGTATTCTCTCTTTTCTTGATCAGTTTTCTTTGAAATTTTTAAATTTAATTGATCATTCCAAAGGATCTAGGTTTTGGTTTCACTTCCTCTGTTGTTTTTTGTTTTTTGTTTCATTGATTTCCATTTTTATCTTTATTTTGTCTTCCTTCTACACTCTTTGGATTAAATTTTATCTTCTTTATCCAGCTTGTATTACATTTTCTTCTATTGAGTTTATAGTTTTATTTCCATTATAAAATATTTATTCCATTTGAACTTCATATTTTCTATGAGGTAGGGGGTCTAACAATTTTATCAGTGTAAGTGATCCAATTTTCCAAAGACCATTGACTAAATAATCTCCTCTTTTTCTAATGCCACTCCCCATTGTACTAGATTTCTCCTATATATATGAGAATCTGTTTCTGGGTCTTTATTATACTTTTTGTATTGACCTATACCAGTATATTCATTACTATACCCTCATTGCTATGGCTTTGTAATATATCTTAATAGACGTGTAATCTTCCTTTGTATTACAGATAATTTTTCTGAATACTATCTCAACCTTTCACTGACGCCTAACATTTTATGTTAACATCCTATTCTACCAACTTTTTATGTACTTTATAGACGTGTACATATTTTTCCTCTCAATAATGCAAATAAATTCCTATTTTATAATTTTCACACACCCAGTAATCCATACTGATAAACTATATATGGTCAGTTTTCATAATTCGTGGATTCCATATTTGAGAATTTGCTTACTCATTAAAATTTATTTGTAACCCCCAAATCAGTACTCATGGCGCTTTTGTGGTCACTTCTGGACGTGCGCAGAGCAACAGAAAATTTGAATCGCCCAATGCACACTTTCCCGGCTGAGGTCAAACAGGGCAGCGCTCTGCTTTCTTGTTTCAGATCTCATACTGTAAACAAGTGTCCTTTTGTGGTCTATTTAGTGTCACGTTTTTTGTATTTTTGTGCTATTTGTTGATGATTTTGCTGTTTAAAATGTCCTCCAGCGTAGTGCTGAAGTGCTGTCTAGTGTTCCTAAGCACAAGGAGGCTGTGATGCGCCTTACAGAGAAAATACGTGTGTTAGATAAGCTTCGTTCAGGCATGAGTTATAGTGCTGTTGGCCGGGAGTTCAGTGTTAATGAATCAACAACATATACTAAATGTTGAGACCTGAGGCTTGAGGAACCTAACCCTGCATTTCCACTAGGGGCAATGGTTCAGTTTTCACAAATTCAGTGTTCATGGCAACTTTATAACTACTGTGAATAAAGAGAATTGGCTACTTATTGTCCTCCCAAACCAGAGATGGAGTCATTACAACACCTGGTGGGGAGAAGAGGGTAGGCTTTTCTCCCCAAAACAGAAAACTGAACATTATCCCCCAACTCTGACACTTTTCTCACAAGTTTATATCCCTTTTCTGATTTTACCTTTAGTTATATGGCTATCCTGACTTTTAATTCTATAAACAGCTTTTTTTAAATTCAAAAGTAATACAAATGCTCCTGGAAGAAATCCAAATAATAAAGAATGGTATAAAAATAAAATGTCCCTTCCCAAGCCTTAGTACTGTATTCAACTCCCTAGATATTAACTGTTTCTTCTGATTATTTCCAGAATGTTAACGCATCAAGTTTCTATCTACTTTACCTCTATCTATCTATCTATCTGTCTATCTACCTATCTCCTTAAAAAAAATGGAAGTTATGATAACCTTCCCTACTTTGGTTTTTTCGCTCTTCTCTTTTAGAGATTTCACCAAATTAGCACATAATATCCTTTGTTATTTTATTTGTTTTTCCAGTTTAATTGAGATATTATTAACATATAACATTGTATTAGTTTGTGCACAACATAAAAATTTGATATATGTATATATTACAAAATGATCACCACACTAAGTTTAGTTATCATCCATCAATTCACATAGTTACAAAAAATTTTTTCTTATGATGAGAACTTTTAAGATCTACTCTCTTAGCAACTTTCAAATATGCAATGCAGTATTGTTAACTATAGTCGCCATGCTGTATGTTACGTTCCCGGCATTTATTTATTTTATAGCTGGAAGGTTGTACCTTTTACCACCTTCACCCATTTCCCCCACCCCTCACTCTCTGCCTCTGGCAACCACCAATCTGTTTTCTGTTTCTATGAGTTCAGTTTTTTTAAGATTCCATATATAAGTGAGATCATACACTTTTTGTCTTTGTCTGACTTATTTCACTTACCACAATGCCCTTGGGGTCCATTTGTGTTCTTGCAAATGGCAGGATTTCCTTCTTTTTTATGGCTGAATAATAGTCCATCATATATATATACTTCACATTTACTTTATCCATTCATCCATCAATGGATACTTAGGTTGTTTCCATGTCTTGGCTATTGTAAATGATGCTGAAATGAACATAGGGGTGAAGATATCTCTTTGAGATAGTGATTTTGTTTCCTTCAGATATGTACCCATAAGTGGAATTGCTGGATCCTACAGAAGTTATATTTTTAATTTTTTGAAGGACTTCCATACTGTTTTCCCTAGTGGCTGCACCAATTTACATTCCCACCAACAGTAAACAAGGGTTCTCTTTTCTCCACCTCCTTGCCAACACTTATCTCTTGTCCTTTTTTTCTTTTAGGTTTTGTGTGTGAGCTTTATTTTTTACTACATTGGTTAATGTAAAAATTATGAATTAAATGTTTTGTCTCCTGCATCCAGGAGTGAATCCATGAAATTCTCAGATAGTAATCCAAAACAATAGGTCTTAGTCCTAAAAATAGCCAAAGTGAAAAGGGACCAATTAGCCAGCCTGTTTGTGATCTTGAAGAACATCTAATGAACTTCCAGATTTTCTTATAATGAAGAGTACTTCAATTTTATGAGATTAGTCAAAATTTAAAACAGCATTGCATACAAAATTATTCTCGAAGCTCTAAATGCCTTTTAAATAACTAAAATGAAAATTTTAAGTATCTCTTGTCTTTTTGTTGATAGCTATTCTAACAGATGTGAGGTGATATTTCATTGTGGTTTTGATTTGCATTTCCCTGATGATTAGCGATGTTGACCACCTTTTCATGTACCTGTTGACCATTTGTGTGTCTTCTTTGGAAAAATGTCTATTCAATTCCTCTGCCCATTTTTTAATTGGGTTGTTTGTTGTTTTGTTATTGAGTTGTGTGTGTTCTTTATATATTTTGGATATTAACCCCTAATCAGATAAATGATTCACAAATATTTTCTCTTATTCTGTATGTTACCTTTTCATTTTGTTGATGATTTTCTTTGCTGTGCAGATTTTTAGTTTGATGCAGTCCCACTTTATTTTTGCTTTTGTTGCCTTTGCTTTTGGTGTCAAATCCAAAAAATTGTTGTCAAGACTGATGTCAAGGAGCTTACTCCTTATGTTTTCTTCTAGGAGTTTTATGGTTTCAGGTTTCACATTCAAGTCTTTAATCTGTTTTGAGTTGATTTTTGTGTATGGTGTAAGAAAGGGGTCCAGTTTCATTCCTTTGCATGTAACTGTCCAGTTCTCCCAACACCATTTATTGAAGAGACTGTCTTTTCCCCATTGTATGTTCTTGGATCCTTTGTCATAAATTGATTGACTATATGTATGGGTTTATTTCTTGGCTTTCTATTCTGTTCCATTGATCTATGAGTCTGTTTATATGCCAGTACCATACTGTTTTGATTACTATAGCTTTGTAATATAGTTTGAAATCAGAAAGTGTGATGCCTCCAGCTTTGTTCTTTTTTCCCAAGATTGCTTTGGCTATTTGAGGTCTTTTGTGGTTCCACACAAATTTTTGGATTGTTAGTTTTATTTCTGTGAAAAATGCCATTGAAATTTTGATAGGGATTGAATTGAATTTGTAGATTGCTTTGGGTAGTATGGACCTTTTAACAATGTTAATTCTTCCAATTCATGAGCACAGGATATCTTTCCATTTATTTGTGTCTTCTTTAATTTCTTTCATCAATGTCTTATAGTTTTCAGTGTACAGATGTTTCACTTCCTTTGTTAGATTTATTCTTAAGTATTTTATTCTTTTTGATGCTAATGTAAGTTAGATTGGTTTCTTAATTTCTCCTTCTGATAGTTTATTAATGTATAGAAATGCAACTAATTTTTGTATACTGATTTTGTATCCTGCAACTTTACTGAATGCATTTATTAGTTCTAACAATTTTATTGGTGGATTCTTTAGGATTTTCTATACAGAATTTCATGTCATCTGCAAATAGAGACAGTTTTACTTCTTCCTTTCTGATTTGGATGACTTTTGTTTCTTTTTCTTGCCTAATTGCACTGGGTAGGACTTGCAATACTATGCTGAATAAAAGTGATGAGTGTGGGCATCCTGTCTTGTTCCTGATCTTAGAGGAAAAACTTTCAGCTTTTCATCATTGAGCATGATGTTAGCTGTGAGCTTATCATGTACAGCCTTTATTATGTCAAGGTACATTCCTTCTATACTGACTTTGTTGAGAGTTTTTATCATGAATAGATGTTGAATTTTGTCAAATGCTTTTTCTGCATCTATTGAGATGATCGTATGATTTTTGTCTTTCATTTTGTTAATGTGGTGTATCACATTTATTGATTTATGGATGTTGAACTATCCCTGCATCCCAAGAATAAATCCCACTTGATCATGCTATATGATCCTTTTAATGTATTGTTGAATTCAGTTTGCTAATATTTTAAGGATTTTTGCATCAATGTTCATCAGGGATATTGGCCTGTAATTTTCTTTTCTGTGGTGTCCTTGTCTGGTTTTGCTATCAGGATAATGCTGGCCTTGTAAAATGAGTGTGGACGTGTTCCCTCCTATGTTTTTGAAGAGTTTGAAAAGGATCAGTGTTGATTTCTCTTTAAATGTTTGGTAGAATTCACCAGTGAAGCCATCTGGTCCTGAACTTTTCTTTGTTGGGTTTTTGACTAGTGATTCAATCTCCTTACCAGTAATTCATCTGTTCAGATTTTGTATTTCTTCATGATTCAGTCTTGGTAGGTTGTATGTTTTTAGAGATTTATCCATTTCTTCTAGGTTATCCAGTTTGTTGGCATATACTTGTTGAGAGTAGTCTCTTATGATCATTTGTGTTTGTGTGGTATCACTGGTTATGTGTCTTCTTTCATTTCTAATTTTATTTATTTGAGTATTCTCTATTTTTTTCTTTGTAATTCTAGCTTGTTAATTTTGCTTATCTTTACAAAAAACCAGCTCTTTAGTTTCATTGATATTTTCTATTGCCTTTTATTCTCTATTTTATTTATTCCTGCTCTGATCTTTATTATTTATTTCCTTCTATTAAACTTGGACTTAGTTTGTTCTTCATTTTATAGTTCCTTGAGTTGTAAAGTTAGGTTATTTATTTGAGATTTTTCTTTTTTCTTATGCTGGTGTTCGTTGCTATGAACTTCCCTCTTAGAATGACTTTTGCTGCATCTCATTAGTTTCGGTATGTAGTATTTCCATTTTCATTTGTGTCAAGATATTTTCTGATTTCTCCTTTGACTCATTGTTTGTTCAGTAGCTTGTTGTTGAATCTCCACACATTTGTGAATTTTCCAGTTTTCTTCTTGTAATTGGTTTCTAGTTTCATGCTATTGGGGTTGAAAAAGATGCTTGATATGATTTCAATCTTCTTAAATTTATTGGGACTTGTTCTGTGACCTAACATATGATTTATCCTGGAGAATGTTCCATATGCACTTGAGAAGAAGGTGTATTCTATTGCTTTGGATGGAATGTCCTGTAAATGTCTGTTGAGTCCATCTGTTCTAATGTGTAGTTTAAGTCCAATATTCTCTTAGTGATTTTATGTCTGGATGATCTATCTATCATTGAAATTGGAGTATTAAAGTCCCCTACTATTATTGTGTTGCTGTCTATTTGTCTCTTCAGGTCTGTTAGTATTTGCTTTATATATTTAAGTGCTCCCATGTTGGATACATAAATCTTTGTTATTTTCAATTGCTCTAAAGTCTTCAGTTGTATGAGTACGTCATAATTCATATAACCTCATTGATAGACATCTAATTTTTTTCCAGTCCTTTGCTAGTATAACAATCAATACTATCAAAAACAAATGGTTCCATGTGCTTTTAAAAAATTGAATGCATCAATATGCTGTCTTTACAGTTCATTGGTTTCTTAAAATGTCTCATTCTTCCTTTCTCATTTGAATTGCTTGTAATTGTTTAATCCAGATTTTGCATGTTAGATTTTTTCTCTTCTTTAAGCAATATTCCCCACTTTCAGAGGTTTTGCCCATCAGATGCATATGGGCATGGATATTCATATCTACCTTTTGCTTTCCTGAATTTCTGGTTGTGAACAATATGTCTTTAGTTGCTAATGGGAACTCCAAGCTGACAGGGTTACTTTCTTCCATGATTTCTATCGCTTTTTTCTTTTTTAGTCTCAATTAAATCTAGAGTGGCCTTCCTTGTTTCTTCCTTAACCTACACTACTTCTGAGAAAATATATTATATCAAGCCAATAATTTATTAAATATTGTATGGAAATAGTACATACATAACTATATTTAGATTATTATTATCTTTCTCAAAGTCAACTTTATGTAAGAAAAGGAGTCGATAATAGATAATACACCATAATGTTAAAGAGTCGTTGTATTTGGTGATAGGACAATAGGTGATTGATTTTCTGTGTTTCCCAGATTTAAAAAAATTAGCATGTATAACTTTAAAAATTAAAAAAATCTGTCAGAAATTCTGCTTTTAGAAAATTTAGATTTTTAGCAAATGTTTGGATGCTTGAAATCTCCTAGCACGGTGTACTTTGTCCTTGTGCTAACTTGGGAAACTGTGTTAGGAAAATATTGTCCATATCCTCAGGCTGGCCCATGATCTGTTGCCTCTTTTCAAGATGATATAATGTCTGTTGTTCATTTGTTTTGTCCTTGTCCAAAAGCTCTCTGCCATAATCTCGGAATAAACCAAAAGCCATCATGTGCTAAGATGTGGGCACCCACATACACACGTGCATGCATCTACCTCACATTCACACAAACACTTTCTCTCTCATACACAAACACACACAGCTATTCATCAGAAATTCTCCATTATGCCTGAAAGCAGGCAGCACTAAGGCCAACTACAAGTATTATTCATCAGATCTGGGCACGTTTCTTCAGGCTTTTTCTGGCAATAATAGATAGTCCTGATTATAGAGGAGAACATTTTTAGCTATTAGGTATAGACTAAAGATTTTTTTAAAGATATATTTGTGAATGCTGCCTCATAATTATGTTATGCAGAGAGAAGTTAAGTAGGGACAAACTATAACATATTAATAGGAGAATTGGATTACGTCTACAGGGCACTGGTTGCCTATATTAATGACTTCATAGGATTGTCATGTATAAGTTGTAAAACTTAGAGTCAAGAGGATTTCTCATTTGTGAGACCTATGCATAAGGACATATAAATACCCCTTTGCATTTATAAAGATAATGGCTGGTTTCTATGCAAAAGATCCTTTGCATTTAAAAAGACAAAGTCTTATTTATTGTTTTCCTAGTAAATTTGCCATATTAAACATATGACTCTCACCTGATTCAGACATAAGAATTTTATGTTATTACCCCTGGAGATGCTGTATATCATCCTGGTAGCACTGCTGTTGTGTAGGGACCTTTGTGGGCACTACAGAAGTAGAGTGGCTAGACCAGTTTTGCAAATTAAAAGATTTTCACATCCAAGGCAAGGGTCTTAGAGTGTGGTGATTAAGAACCTGGGCTTTGGAGTCAAATCTCATATCAAATCCCAGATCTACAACATATTAGCAGTGCGGCTTTGGATAAATCATTTAATCGTTTAAAGATCCATTTCCTTGCCTGTCTAATTTTGAGAGTAAAACAAGATAATATATGTAAAGCATTGAGTAGTGCCTATCATTCTTGATAAATGGGAACTACGTAATCATTATTATCACTGTGAGTATCAGTAGTACTATTAAGTGCTACCTGGATGTACATTCTCATTCCCGATGCTCTCAACTCTGGATAATATTTATTCTGCAGAGCTTAGGGAGCTGCCTCAGGCCATACCTCCCTGATGTTTTGCCTTCTTTTACCTGATTGACTCTTCTTTGTCCAGGCAGGTGATTGACACAAACAACAGAGTGGTCATTTAACAGGAATGCTGTGAGGTTCACCATAGCTTTGAAGCTTTTGGTCAGAAGAATCTCTGAAGCACATTAGTAATTTGGTTTTTAAAAAAGCTAAATGCTGGAAAGTGGGCATAGTCCAAAGTTACTGTAGGCATTTTCAAAGAGTTTGGGAATGTTAGGAATATTTTAGAAGTTATCTGTAATCCAGGCACAGCATAAACCTCTTTCTCTTTAGCATACAGCCCCTGGGACATAAAAAAGCCTCTCTCTGCAGTTATGAAAGCAGTTCTCATGGGTCAGTTCCATTTCTCATCTGAAAGGAAAACTCCTGCACCTGGGCAAGCCATTCCTGGTAACAGAAGCCAAAGGCAATGTTTGGATCTACCATTAAATTAGAGCCCTTTGGAAGTTCTGGAAACAAAAACCCCATTTGTTCCAGCAACAGCATTATTTAAACAGTGCCTGATGCACAGTAGGGCCTCAAGTTATATTTGCTGAGTGAATGAATGAATAAATGGACGGATGAGGAGGTAACTTGGTGATGTCTCTCTTTGTGTTTTGACTTCAGAAGCACCAGAAACTGTTCAGCCAGGTGCCACAGCCCAGCCTGCCAACTCACATTCTTTGCCACACATCAAGCAGCAGCTGCGGAATGAAGACTGCTACCACGGCAAGCTGAGCAGGAAGGCGGCAGAAAGCCTTTTGGTAAAAGATGGGGACTTTTTGGTTCGAGAGAGTGTAACATCTCCTGGCCAATATGTGCTGAGTGGACTACAGGGCGGCCAGGCAAAACATCTTCTCCTGGTGGATCCTGAAGGCAAGGTATCATTAACCTCTCATAACAGTTTTCACAGGATGTTGTGATTAAGGTTACTCTGAATGATAGGGCCAAAACATGATATTGAAGAGTGTTCGAGGTTAAGGGTTTACTTTTTCTTGAACCCTCCAGCTAGAGCAGGAGCTGCTTTATATAGACTAGTTGGAGTGGTTTGAGTGGAAGTCACCCTGAAGGATCAAGTAGAGGACAGCCTCTTTCTGCCCTTCTCAATTCAGTTCAGTGAATTAAATGAATACCTACTACATGGAAGTACAGGGATTCACAGTTGACTATGCTCAGTATCACATACATAGTTCTGACTCTCAGGGTGCTAATAACTTAATAAAACAGATGCTTAAACAATTATAATATAAGGATGAATGACATAAGAATGGTTCAGCTAAAGCACTGTGGTGTTTCTCAGGATAGAGGAGTGCTCTGGTTGAGCAAACTGAAAAGACTTCTTGCAAGGTCTGACATGTAAAATGAACCTTGAAAGAGTGCAAAAATTTAAAAAGGGAACGTTTAGAGCATAGAGAAATAACCACAGGAACAGACAGAGCAGTAGAATGGTATTAAGCCAATAAAAGATGTACAGCTGGAGCAGAGGATATCTGTAGACAGAAATGATCCTGGACAAAAAAACAATTAACAAAATGGTAATAGTAAATCCTTCCCTATCAATAAATACTTTAAATGTAAGTGGATTAAACTCTCCAATCAAAAGACTTTAGAATAGTTGAGTGGATAAAAAAACAAGATCTAATAATATGCCATCTATAAGAGACTCACTTTAGATTTAAGGACACACATAGGCTGAAACTGAAAGGATGGATAAAGCTATTCCATGCAAATGATAACCAAAAGGGAGCAGGTGGCCATACTTATATCAGACAAAATAGACTTCAAGTCAAAAAGTGTCAAAAGAGACAAAGAAGGACATTATATAATGATAGAAGGATCAATTCACCAGGAAGATATAATAATTATCAATATATATGCACCCAACATCAGAATACCTAAATATATGCTGCAAACATTGACAGAACTGAAGGGAGAAATAGACAGCAACAGAATAATAGTAGGGGATATAATTCCCCACTTTCAGGAATGGATAGAGCATCCAGACAGAAGAGCAAAAAGGAAATAGAGGACTTGAATGACACTACAAGACCAAATGGACCTAGCAGACATACACAGAGCATTCCACCCAACAGCAGCATAGTACACATTCTTTTCAAGTACACTCAGAACATTCACGTGTTAGGTCACAAATCTTAGGATAGATTACCTGTCAGATCACAAAACACATTTTAACAAATTTAAGAAGATTGAAGTTATACCAAGTATCTTTTCTGACCACAATGGACTGAAACTAGAAATTAGTGGCAGAAAGAAAACTGGAAAATTCACAAATATGTGGAAATTAAATGACATACTCTTGACTAACCAGTGGGTCAAAGAAGAAATCAAAAGGGAAATTCGAAAATATCTGGAGACAAATGAAAAAGAAAATACAGCATACCAAAACTATGGGATGCAGCAAAAGCAATATGAAGGAAGTTGATAGTGATAAATGCCTACATTAAAAAAAAGAATGATCCCAAATAAACAATGCAACTTTACACCTCAAGGAACTATAAAAACAAGAACAAACTAATCCCAAAATTAGCAGAAGAAATGAAATAATTCAGATTGTAGCAGAAATAAATGAAAGAGAATAGAAAAACAATAGGAAAAATCCACAAAACTACAAGTTGATTTTTTGAAAAGATACACAAAATTGACATTAGCTTAGCTACATTAGCTAAGAAAACAAGAGGGAAGCCTCAAATAAGTAAAATAAGAAATGAAAGAGGAGATATTACAACTGATGCCATATAAATTAAATGATTATAAGAGATTACCAAGAATGATTATATGCCAACAAATTGGATAACCCAGAAGAAATGGATAAATCCCTAAAAACATGCAAACTACCAAGATTGGATCATGAAGAAATAGAAAATCTGAACAGATGAGTCACTAATCAAAAACTTCCCAATTAAGAAAAGTCTAGGACCAGATGGCTTCACTGGTGAATTCTACCAAATATTTAAAGAGAAATTAATGCCAGTTTTTCTTAAACTTTTCCAAAAAATTGAAGAAGAGGAAACACTTCCAAATTCATTTTATAAGGCCAGCATTACCCTGATACCAAAACCAGAAAAAGATGATACAAGAAAAGAAAACTACAGGCCAATATCCCTGATGAACATAGATGCAAAAATCCTCAACAAAATACTAGCAAGCTAAATTCAACAGTGCATTAAAAGGATCATACACTGTGACCAAGTGGGATTCATTCCTGGAATGCCAGGACAGTTCAACAAAGAAAATCAATCAATATGACACATCATGTTAACAGAATGAAAGATAAAAATCACATGATCATCTCAATAGATGAAGAAAAAGCATTTGACAAAATTAAACACCCTTTCATGATAAAATAGAAAAATTAGTCAACAAACTAGGAATAGTAGGAAATTACCTCAACATAACAAAGATCATATGTGTAAGGTCCACAGCTACTATCATACTCAATGGTGAAAAAGTGAAAGCTTTTCCTCTAAGATCAGGAACAGACAAGATGCTTACTTTCACCACTTCTATTCAACATAGTACTGGAAGTACTAGCCAGAGAAATTAGGCAAGAAAAAGAAATAACAGACATTCAAATTGGAAAGGAAGGAGTAAAATGATCTCTCTTTGCAGATGACATGATCCTGTATGTAGAAAACCCTAAAGATTTCACAAAAAACTTGTTAGAACTAATAAACAATTTCAGCAAAGTTGCAGGACACAAAATCAATATACAAAAATCATTTGCGTTTCTATACCCAACAATGAACAATCAAAAAAGGAAATTAAGAAAATAGTATCATTTACAATAGCATCAAAAAGAACAAAATACTTAAGAATAAACTTTAAAAGACTTGAACGCTGAAAACTAGAAAACATTGCTAGAAGAAATTAAAGAAAACACAAGTAAATAGAAAGACATCTCATGTTCATGGATTGGAAGATTTAATGTCCATACTACCCAAAGCAATCTACAGATTCAATGCAATTCTTATCAAAATCCCAATGGCATTTTTTACAGAAATAGAAAAACAATCCTAAAATTCATTTATAGCCAAAAGAGGACCCCAAATAGCAAAAAGAATCTTGAGAAAGAAGAACAAAGCTGGAGACATCACACTTAATGATTTCAAACCATATTACAAAGCTTCAGTAATAAAAACAGTATGGTACTGGCATAAAGACAGACATATAGACCAGTGGAACAGAATAGAAGTCCCAGAAATAAACCTATGCATATATAATCAAATGACCTTTGACAAGGTTGCCAAGAATACACAATGGAGAAAAGAGCATCTTTTCAACAAATGGTGTTGGGAAGACTGGATATCCACATGTAAAAGAATGAAATTGGACCCTTATCTTATACTATACACAAAAATCAACTCAAAATAAATTAAAGGTTTATATGTAAGATCTGAAATTATAAAACTCCTAGAAGAAAACATAAGGGAAACATTTTATAACTTTGGTCTTGACAATGATTTCTTAGATATGACATCAAAAACAAACAAATGCAAACAGAAACAAGTGAGACTACATCAAACTAAAAAATTTCTGCACGGCAAAGGAAATAATCAAAAGGCAGCCTACACAATGGGAGAAAACATTTGCAAAACATATATCTGATAAGGGGTTAATTTTCAAAATGTGTAAGGAACTTCTACAACTCAATAGATTTGACTTTTTCAAAGAAGCCACAAAACCAGATTTTTATATGAAATATCCCCATTTTTAATTCAAAATACTTAGAAACTCTCTACTGGGCACCTTCCGCCTTACCCCCCAGCAAACTAAAACATCTCCTAGTGTCTTTGGCCAGAGAGTAGCTAGTTTATAATCCCTGTGCTAGGAAGATTAATTTGACATTTGTATGCAGGATCGATTAGAATAAAGGGGAAAGACCAGGAACAGAAAAAAGTAATTAGGGGATTCTAGATAAAAACTAGTGTAAGCCTGAACTGGAATGGAGGAAGGAGAAATACAGAGGGGAGGACAAAGTGAGCTGGAATTAAGAATACAGACTAGCAAGACTGATCAGATGATTTGACATGAGTTGGGAATGAGATGAAGACAAAAACATCTTCAAGGTTTGGAGCCATCTGAGGGTAAATTGAAGACATTGTGCCATTTTCCTCTCAATCTTTGAGTGTATATTTCCTGAGAATAGGGATATTCTCTTACATAGCCATAGTAAAATGATCAAAATCAATATATTTAAACATTGATACAATACCATTATCTAATTCACCATCCATATTCAAATTTGGTCAATTATTCCAATAAGTATGTGTGTTTTTAATATGCTGAAAACCAATATCTAGACAGAACTCAATGAATCCCTGTGGAGAGGTAGCAGAATTCTATAACAAGGTGCTCCCTGGTTGCATGCCTTCCCTCTCCTGGACAGTTCCACCCTCCAAACAGCAGGACATTATGGCCAGGCTACTGAGCCAGTGGAGGCCTGGTGGAGAGTAATGTCTTCTGCCCAGGCACAGGGTGAGGATACTGTAATACCAGGGAGGACCAGGAGAAGGTAGGCCTAGGGAAACTGAGTTCCTTTGGCATGCAGATAAGAAGTTTCATGTAACAAATATTTATGAATCAGCTACCATGAAGTCTGCAGGAAAGAGACATAAGTAGCTATTAGAAAGGTCTGAGGAGGCTTCTTAGAGGAGACAGGGTTTGTGTTGAGCCTCCATGGACAGGCAGGATTTCTCCAGAGGGCCTACTTCCTATAGAGGCAGGACATTATAGAAGCACTGTACTTGATGGGATATAGTTGTAATCTTGGGATTCATGCTGTATACAACTCAGTTAAATATTTATAGGAATGGTGACATGAGAGAATATATCGAACAGTAACATGTCAAAGAGTTTGGTTGCAAGTTTGGATTGGGTGACAAGTCTTATCATTTTCCTAACTGGGAGGGACAGTTTCTTTAAAAACGTAATGGGGAATGAGAAAATTGTTTACTAAGGAACACAGAGTTGAAAAGTACCTTTTCTTTTCTTTATTCAGCAAAATATCTCCTTCAGGGATATGTCTGTTCTTCCTTCTTGATTGTTTGCATCTTTCAGGAGAACTATTATCATTTAACTTAAATACATTTGTACTTCCTTTTCAAGGTGAGGACCAAGGATCACGTATTTGATAATGTCGGCCACCTTATCAGATACCACATGGATAATAGTTTGCCAATCATCTCTTCTGGAAGCGAAGTAAGCCTTAAACAACCAGTGAGAAAAGATAGTAATCCAGGACTTTCGCATTCCAACAAATGACAATATGGAAGTGCCATCACTCTATTTCAAGAAACTCCATTTTGTGCTAGGACACAAAGATCATTCAAACTTGGTTTCTGGATAAAATAGAGAACAAACTGTGAAGTGCATCTTTCTGAGACCATCGTGGACTAGATCCTTTATAAAACAAAGAACTAACAAAAATTAGTCTTCAGAAAGTGAAAATTTGAAAAGGGGAAGGGGATTGGTCCATTTGAAAAGAAATTATACATATGCACGGATGTCACTTTTTAAGGCCATTTTGCATTGATAACAAGCTAAAAGCACAATTAAAATTTCACGTGCTAAAGACAACTTGAATGAACTGCTGGGGCAGTGGTATGTGCCTTTCAACTTGATAATTTGGGGACCTTTTCATATTGGGGAGATTAGTTCTAAGTGTCTTCATATTCTTTGACTACAGAATCATTTGCCAAAAAAAGGTTTTTCCTTGTTACAAAAATAAGAAGCAATTTGCTTGATAGTTATTGACTTTATTACATTTTCTGCTTAGTAGCATTTTCACTGCAGTGTTAAAATAAATTTCACATTGAATTCGGACTGTGTCTGTGCCAGTGAATCAAATCCAAAGCCACTGAAAGCGTTGGTCTGCTTCATTGGTCTGTCCCATTGGCTGGTTAAAGGGTTGGGGCCCACAAGCTTTGGCCTAGTATTCCTCAGTCTTTTCTATTGGACTGTTTATATGCAGCATGTGATAAACTGAAGAGGTCAAATCTATCAGTCATTTCTGATTTTATCATATTTCTCCTTCCTTCCCTGCCCCCCCCCACAAGAAAGCTCATAAAGGCATGGATTTAAAACATGGCAAACAAACCAGCATTTTTCATATTCAACATCCAAATAGATTCCATTATTATTTAAATGCTGAATTTATTTGAAAGTGTGGGGAAATATCCTCTTGATTGGCTGTGACTGAATGATAGTCCCTCACCTTAGCACATTTTCTAGATATTATCAGACAAAATGCAGAGGGAGACAATGTATTGAACAAAACATTTAGAAAGTTTTGCCACGTGTGGACGCACTGGTAAGAGGATGGTGTAATTAAGGGTTGTCTAGGGAAAGTGTCTAATTGGGGCTCATCAATGTGACCTTGAGCAAGTTGTTAAACCTGTCTGGATTCCAATCTCCTTGTTTATAAAATGAGAGAGCTGGGCTAGGTGAATTCAGAGGTCCAGTTTGGCCCTAATATAATATGAGTCTATAAAAAGCAAATTTTCCATTTATTAGGGGTCAATGTTGGTAACCTGTATAGTTAAGGTGAAGACTTCAGTTTTTTCCTTTAGTCTGGGTCTGTCCTCACAGAATGAATGGCGCAACTGAGATCAACATTCAGATAGTGGAGACCCCAAGCCTTTCAGTCAAAAACATTGAAACTTTGGAGTAATATAAGTAAATGTGGTAGAAGTGGATTTGATTGTTTTGATCAGCAGAAAACAGCTTCAGGCTTTTACTTGCCTTTGCATATACATATTTGGCCATTAGTAAAGAGTGTTTTATTATCCTGAGTACCTGGACAATTGCCTTAACTCCACTTCATTTTGGCTATGTAGCTACAACTTAATGTTTGTAATTGTGATATATTTGCTAAGTTTTAAATAAAATATGGGAAACTTCTTTTGGATAGAAATCATCAGAAATCCAGCACACTGCTCTAATATTTTTATGTAAAGGTTTATGATTTTATTTTACTTCTACTGCCATTAATTTCTTAGATAGTTTTGTTTCCTTTTATACAACCAGGAAATAATGTATTTTTCATCAATTTTGCATACACCTTAGTTCTTGGTTATCTATCCTCATAAAGGGGATCAGCATGGGTATAGATCATAGAAATGTATAGCTGATCTAATCACCTTAATCAGAGACAGAGTGGGGCTGTGGTCTCAGTCTGGTTAAGCAGAGTGTTAATTGGGTAGCAAGAAAGAGTTCCTGACACAAATAGATGCAGAGAGTATACATGATTTGAGCAGTGCACACGGATAATCAGTATTTGACTGTAATGGTATAGTAGTTGGATGAGCAAATGCTGCACTTACAAATACCACAGACACAGTTAAAACAAAATGAAACAACAAAAGAAATGTTTGATTGCATGCTGTTTTAATGACATGCTCTTCATCTGTCTTAAAGTGGAAATGCATTTGCCTATAAATATCTGTAAAGACTTTTCAAAAGAAATAAATGATTTTTGCTTTGTGACAATTGACAGTAAATGTCTGATGTTTGGGATTTGAAAAATTTGTCATTTGTAGGCTGTGTCAAGGTCCTGACAGGAAACAGATGGGTCCCTTCAATTGGGTAGTTCAAGGAGAGCTTAATAAAAGGACTAGTTACAAAGGTGTGGACAGAGTATGGGGAAACCACAGGGGAGGATGCAGTGCCCTGGGGCCAGTGAAGGCATAAGGGGAGGGAGCAGTAACAGAATCTGGAGAGAGAGCCGTGTGGAAGGCCACCTTTAAGGAGCTGTGGCCTACAGTGGAGGGACTCTACCAGCCCTGGTGACTCCACAAGGAGGAGGCTAGGGGCATGTACTCAATGGATGAAGGATAGCCTTTTCAACAAATGGTGCTAGAGCAATTGGATATCTGTAGGCAAAAGAACAAACCACGCACTTTACATAAACATTAACTCAAATGGACTATGGACTTAAATTTAAAATGTAGAACTATGAAACTTTTAGGAAAGGAAAACATAGGGGAAAATCTTCAGTATATAGGGCTAGGCAAAGAGGTCTTAGACTTGATGTGATCCATTAAAGGAAAAACTGGTACTTTAGACTTCGTTAAAATTACACATTTTTGCTCTGAAAAACTGTGTTAAGAGGATGAAGGACAAGCTATGGACTGGGAGAAAATATCTGCAAACTACATATCTGACAAAGGGCTAGTACCTAGAATATATTAAAAACTCTTAAAACTTAGTTTAAAAATGCAGAAAATGGGCAAAGCCCACAAACATTTCACTGAAGATGTACAAATGACATATAAGCACATGAAAATATGTTCAACATCATTAGCCAGTAGGGAAATGCAAATTAAAATCACAATGAGATATTACGACACATCTATCAGATGGGTAAAATGAAAAATAGTGACAACACTAAATGCTGGCCAGGATGAGGAGAAAGTGGATCACACATACGTTCCTGATGAGAATATAAAATAGTATAGTCACTCTGGAAAACAGTTTGGTAGTTTATTAAAAAGACTAAACATGCAGCTGACATTCAACCCAGCAATTGCACTCCTTGGCATTGATTACAGAGAAATGAAAACTTATGTTCACACAACAACTTATACAGGAAGGTTCATAGTAGCTTGTTTGTAATAACCTAAAACTGGAAACAACCCAGATGTTCCTTCAATGGGTGAATGATTAAACAAACTGTGGTACATCCATACGTGGAATACTACTCAACAGTGAAAAGGAAGAACTACTGATAGATGCAACAACTTGTGTGAATCTCCAGAGAATTATGCAGAGTGAAGAAACTAATTCCCAAAGGTTACATACTCTATAACTACATTTATATGACATTCTTGTAATGATAAAATTATAGAAATAGAGAACAGATTAGGGGTTAAGGAGGGAGTTGGTAGGAGGGAAGAAAGTGGGTACAGTTACAAAAGAGCAACATGAAGGATCCTTTCGTGATGAAATTGTTTTGAACCTTGACTGTATCAAAGTGGATAACCTGGCTGTGATCTTGTATTGTAGTTTTGCAAGCTGTTATCATTGGTGGAAACCAGGTAAATGTTACAGGAGACCTCTTTGTATTATTTCTTGCAACTGCATGTGAATCTACAATTTTCTCAAAATAAAAAGTTTAATTTAAAAAACGTTTGGGAGTGAAACCTAGATGTGTCAAGAGATTTTAGGAAGACTGCTATTTTAACCGTTGACTGTTTCCCTGAGTGTACTAAACCCACAGAACATTGTGGTAGGATCATCTTGATCATCCTAGGTCCCATTATGCTAGGACTAGGAGGAGTCAGTTGGATCAGCTGCATGAAGCCTCTCCTTCATGATGAGCCTCAGATGTAAATGTGTGAGACCATCTCCAGAGATACGCTGATAAGATCAAAGGATGGTAAACACGGATGTTGTAGGAGACACTGCCAGCTCTGCCCAGACCCCTCAGACCCCTTGAACCATTTCTGTGTGCCCCTCCACTGGCTTCTGTGTGTTTTGCTTCTAACAGCCTGCGCAGTGACTGTGCATTCTGAGGACAGCCTCAGGCTAGGGGAGCTGCTTTGTGTCACCAAGAGCCAGAGGCGCCTGTGGGTTTCCTCCTCCCCTTCCCTGCCACCATCACTGGAGCAGGAGTGGGAAAGCCCAGCTTCCCTGCCCCATCCTGACTATACTCCAGAGCTCCTCACGGGGTCAGGAGGGCTGGCACTTCTCCAGAAAGCCCACCCCTGCTTGGCTTTTCCTCTTCCCTGACCTGCTTCCTCACTCCCTGACAGTTCTCTGGGAAGCCCTGCCTTAGTAAATCATTTGCACTCAAATTTTTATCCTAAGGTTCACTTCTTGGGAACCCAACCAAAGGCAGAAGAACATCAAACAACTTCAAACATGTATTTAATTAGTACTGGACTATACTATCTTATATGTTCAAATATATTAATGTTTTAAAATAAATCCTGTAATTTTCTTATGAATGGTATCATTTTGTTGCATTTTACCAACATGCATTGAAAATGTTATATAAGCATTTAAAATATACACCAATTTTATAATCTTGTTTTGGTACTTCTTTCTTTCCTTTTTAATCTACTGAATATTTCACAAAACAGAAGTGGAGTAGCATTTGGGAGGGTCTGCATTCCATGTTCAAATATAATTCTTGCAGCTTTGAATCTTTATCAGATAGTCATCATCACTTCCTCTGATAGCTTTTACTGGTTTTCTGATTAAAAACTTGGTTGTGATTGAAAATCCTAAGCATTAAATCCAGGTAACTGGCTCTCACACTTTTGGCCAAAGATCATCAAAGAGGCAAAAGACCTATTGTCCCCATATCTTTCATTCCCCAACTTCTCCTTTTGTTGGTAGGGGAAAAGAACTCAGTGACAATAAAGTACTGGAGAGGAACAATAGGAATTGTTTATATACGTAGTTTTAAGGGAGGAACATGATCTCATTCTTATGATTTTATATTTCAAAATACTGCCCTATAAATTTTTGAAAAAACTTAGGTAATTTTATCATTTTCTTTGATAATATGTGGTCGCTATTTAAATAGATCAAATCTATAGCCAATACATTTCAACAAAGTATAAGCAAATCTCAGAGGAATTATAAATTGATTACTTTAATAACAGATTACTAGTGATAAAAATTGAACCTCAACTTGGATATTATTTTAAAGTCAAGTTATACGAAAAGTGTAAATTAATATATTAAAGTAGTTAACACTATACACAGTTGGGTTAACCAAACAACTCACAACAACCTTAATACTGACGAAGCCAAGCAAAGATAGTTCATAATTAAGCAGAAATAATAGCTCTTTTTAAAAAATTAATATTTTGTGTGTGTGTGTGAGGAAGACTAGCCCTGAGCTAACATCCATTGCCAATCCTCCTCTTTTTGCTGAGGAAGACTGGCCCTTGGCTAACCTCCGTGCCCATCTTCCTCTATTTTATATGGGATGCTGCCACGGCATGGCTTGACAAGTGGCATATCTGTCCGCGCCCGGGATCCCAACCTGTGAAACCCCGGGCCACCAAAGCGGAGCGCAAGAACTTAACTGCTACGCCACCGGGCTGGCCCCAATCAATCAATTTTTTTATTGAGGTAACAATGGTTTATAACATTACATAAATTTCAGATTCCATCATTATATTTTGATCTCTGAGGAATAACAGCTCTTACAACCAAGACCTCCTGGGAAAAGTGGGAATTCCCAGAAGTAGGAATTTCAATTATCTTCAAGTGTGCATGAGCAGGAGCTATACAATGTTGCACATAAAGAAGATGAGTAACCATTCTTGGTAAACTTACATAATGTGCAAATTTTAATCTACAAATTCTAAACACTAGTAACCCCTAATATCTTAGTTGGTGGATTCCTAATAAGTAAACTTTAGTTGTATGTAAAAACAAAAACCCATAAAATTGCATGTTATTTTCCCATGATAATTGAAGAAATGACTTGCATGTTTGTATCATCTAATGATCCATCAGGAGTATTCTTCAGGTCTACCAGTGGGCCATGGATCATGTTTGGAGAATCACTGGTCTAGATTTTTCAAATATAATCTATCGTCACAAGTGCATCTTAGTCATAAATGTTTGGTTGCAAGGAATGGAAACCCACCTGTATTAATTTCCTAGGGCTGCCACAACAAAGTACCACAAAGTAGGTGGCTTAAAACAACAGAAATTCATTCTCTCACAGTTATGGAGGCTGGAAGTCAGAAATCATGGACAGGGCCATGCTCCCCCTGAAGGCTCTAGGGAAGAATCTCTTGCCAGCTTCTGGTGGCTCCAGGCCTACCTTGGCTTGTGGCAATATAACTCCAATTTCTGCCTCTGTCTTCACATGGCAGTCTTTTTCTTGTGTGTCTGTGTCCTCTCTTCTTCTTTTAAGGACACCAGGCATTAGATTTAGGGCCCATCCTCATCCAGGATGATCTCGTATTAACTAATTACATCTGCAAATACCCTATTACCAAATAAGGTCACATTCTGAGTTCTGGGTGGACATGATATTTGGGGGGACACTAGTCAACCCCTATATGACCCAAACCAGCTCAAGTCAGAAGATGTTTTAAGGTTCAAGTTATCACAGAATCCCAGGAAAAGCTGAACTGTTGGGCTTCACAAAGTGCGGGAACCAGGCAGATCGTGGTTTTGAGTGGCAGAAGTTCATGATCTTCAGTCTAGGTTCCACCATATACATGACACAGCTGTGGAAGCAGCATATTTTCCTTAAAATACAGACAAGTGTAATAAAAGTTTACTTCTCTTCTGTATAGTTACCAATTGACACAGTTTCCTGGAGTCTGATTATAGTTATCCCAGAAGGGAATAGAAGTAGTCCAGCTTGGTCTGGTGCCCACCTTTGACCCAATCAGGTATGGCCAGGTCTTGGGGTGGTGGGGAGGTGATGGTGGTGAGATCACAGTGGCTGTGGGCAGGAGGAGATTCTGTGATAAGGAGCTTAATCAGGGCGGGCATTTTGACCCATGTGTCAATATTAAATAAGCCCCTAGAAGAGTGCTTGGCACAAAGTAGATGCTCAGAAAACATTATTGAGTGAATATACTACAAATAATGATCGATCTTCCTCAGTTAAATAGCATTTCTACATTTTAAAAGCTCTTTACCATAATCTTATTTCATTCTTTTTACAATCCTGAGAAATAGATATTATTATTTCTATTTTCAAATAAGAACTTTGAGGGTCAGAGGGGATAAATAAATTGTTTTGGACAAAAGCTAGTAGGTAGGAGAGCTGCAACTTGAACTCAGATCTTCTTTAAGTTCAGTGCTCTTTCGAGGATAGTGCTCCTTATTTCATGATGGCCTTGCTTCGACCTGATAGTTTTGACACCAAAGAGAAGGTAGGAAAAAGGAGGGATGATGGCTTAGCTCCACATTTATAAACGTTCTGAAGGAAGGGACCACATCTCATCACCAACATGACATTTCCCCTTGAAATATAAACAAGTCTAGTAGAGGTAGTGTCCCTCCCAGCTCAAAGGTGTGTCTGTTTAAAAAATGCAAGATAAACATCAACCCAACACTCCACAAATAATCTCCAGTCCAACATTCAATGCTTTTGGCAGTTTTTCTCTCTTTCCTCTGATTTGTCTTTCTTTTTGTCATACAATGCCTGCGTCTGCTTGTGTTTCTCTGGACGTGTTAAGCTCATTCCTCATGCACACCAGATCTTACCTCTGTAGAATGTCTTTCCCATTCCTCCAGGCTTCAAGCTCTTCTACTGGCTACCTCCTTCCAGCCTCCTTGTCCAACTTACCTCTAAGAATCCTTTACTTTTGCTGGTTTGGCCTTCACATTGCAATCACTCATGCTAATCAGTCTGCCTGTTGACTCTGCCTTTTCCTCCAGGGACTTTCCCTGACAGAGCCTACCTTAGACGTTCACTTTTCCCCAGAATTATTACCTATTCTACTCATCTTGCATGTAGTAAGCTATTTTTCTATGTTATCATTTGTCTTTTTATGTAAGTGTCTTGCACTCCAAACAGAGTGTGGGTACCTTGAGGGTAGGGGTCCTACTTCATACTTTATATTCAGGGATCTAGGCCACAAATTAAACAAGATAGTCAAGAACTCCACTCACATCCATTTTTAAGGCAAGGGCTCTGATTTATTCTTTATTTTGCATCTTTTGTGACTTATGTGCTTAAGTCTCACCTATATTTTATATGTAGTGATGAGCTCTAGATTTGGAGATAAAGGAGCTGGGTTCAAATTCTGTCTCTCACATTAGCTGTGCAGCCTTGGACAAGTCACTTAATTTTTTTTTTATCGGTTTCTTCCACTGTAAAATGGAATACTAATACCTGTCCCAGCCCCTCACAGGGTCATTATGAGGGCCAAATGAGCTAGGGTCTATGAAAGAACTTACACAAACTATAAAGCCTGATGTTAGGCATTATAAACACTGTCTTATGTGCTTCCCCACCTCCCATCTTTTATGCTTTCATCTCTCTAAGAAACAGTTGTTGGTGGGCAGGGATTACTTAGCATTCTTGCTGTAGCATTCCATCTTAAGCCTTAGCACAGGAGACTGTGCTGTGTACATAGCTTTCTGATGGACTTTAGTGCAACGTGAACAGTCCCTAAGCCTCGTTCTCACTAACAGATACCTTGGCTCAGGTTTCAACAACTGCCAATTACCTGAGTGCCTTTCATTCGCTTTTTCTGGCACAAAAAACCTTCATTTATTTGTTCGTTCATTCATTTACTCATTTAAACAAATTTGTTTTGAGGGCTTACCAGGGGCCATGAAGCATAGTAGATGTCCAAGAAGCAAAGTAATTACCTCAAGATATTAACATTGGTCTGAGTGAAACAGACACACAACAACTAATTAGAGTTGATAATAACGACTATAATAAGATAATGTCCACTGTGTACAGAGGTGGGAAAGGTTGTTTCTGCCAAGGAAGGGAGATGTGTATCATGAAAGGCTTCAGAGGAGGTGCTCATCTGTTTTGAAGGCTGAGTAGGTGGAGAAGTAAGGTGAGGCAATACAGGTGAAAGAAATAGCTTGAGCAAAACAAAAGCATGCTGGGAACCATAGGCAGCTCAGCCAGTGATTTCATTCATCTTTGCTGTGGATTGAGTTCCTATTACGTGCCAGACAATTATCCTGGTTGATGGGGTTACAGGTGTCAGTGTAGGCATCATGGGGGTGGGATGATGAGGTAGCAAAGGAAAACTAGCCAGATGATGAAGAGCTTTGAACAACCATTTTACTCCATACTAGTGTATATGGGAAAGGTTAAAAGAGTACGTGAATCTGCTGCTACCAACTCCTTGATATTCACTGGAACCTTTTAACCATGGAAGGTAGATAAAGTAATGGGCTTACTGTAAACTGGGCAGAGCTGTGTTAAAGGACAGGTTAACATAGACCTAAGTGACAAGAACATTCACACTCGAGGAAATTCAAGTAGTGGATAAACACGTGGGAAAAATGTGCCACCTCATCAGTAATTAAAGAAACACAAATTCAAACAAGTTGGGACCTAGTAAGCAAGAGGACAAAGTAAAACATCTAAGGCTGTTCGGGTGATGGGGAAGCAGGCACCTTAGAGAATCAGAAGGGCAAAGGCAAAAACGTGCAAGGTAAGAGTTCAGTGGGGAAACAGGGATTCTGTGTGCTGCAGCCGAGAACCGGGGATTAGGAGTGGAAAGCGCGGGGGCCACGAGGCACCGCACCCGTCGCCCGCATCGGGTGGTGAGGAAAGGGGTAATGGGCCCAAGCAAGACAGGTTCATCTTCGCCTAAGGCAGGAGGCCCGGCGCTTGGGCGTCTCTAGGCAACCCATAAGCCCTCCCTCTCCAGAGTGAACCCTTTCGTGATTGGCTTACGAATCCACCAATGGACGCACAGGAGGAGCTTCCCGCCACCTCTGGCGCCCGCTTTCAAACAGCCGTATATTTGCAACTGCAGGAGGACTTCTCAACCAAGCTTGAGAAAGGCGGAGACTACCGCCTCCACGTCCCGCCCCGAGCCGGCATGGCCCCGCCCACCAGGCCAGTTTCTAGCCGGCGATTGAAGGAGGCGGCTGCTCCTCAATAGCCTCAGGGCTTCGTGGGTTCGGTTGTGACGAGGAAGGAGCTAGCGGATTAGAGCCAGAGTACCGGGGTTTGCCAGAGGTTGGTCTTCGGCCGGGGCTGGGGTTTCCCCGCGGTGACAGAGTCCGTGGCCTACGGTGAGTTTCGCTTGGCGGCTGGGCTTGAGGCTGGGGTTGGAGGAGGTGGGTCCTTGGGATTCTCGCTGAGGTTTTACGGAGGTCTGACTCGCCCCCTCCCCAAATCCCGCGGTGGTGGACTGCCTGCAGGTTGCGAGGCTCAGCCTTTGACTTTGAAGTGTCATCGAGGCCCCAAGATGCTACTTAGAAGTGACGTCTGGGAAGTCCTCCTCGCCTCCTCCGGGCTGCTGGGGTAGCCCTGAAACCCAATCCTGGTGACCCCCGCCGTGATCACCCTGGCGCCACATCTGGCTCACAGTGGGTGCTCTGTACACGTGTGTTGACCGAGTGCCTGTGACGCTGGCAGCCAAAGCCAGCAGCCGCAGGCATCCTGGGCTCCGTGCAGCTTCGGTCTCGCGGTACCTATTTATTGTGCTGTAGTTGACACCAGACGGAGTTCTTTGGTAAGGCCATTGATGTATTCATTTGTTCAGCCTGTAGGTGCCTACTCGCTGCATCGGGGCACCCAGAATCGATTTGTGTAAGCTGCCGTCATTAGCACTGATCGCAGATTATTGTCATCATTTGTTTATATGTCTATTTTCTCTCTCTCCACCAAGTCCTGTTAAACTTTGTAATCTTGAGCACTGCTTGATAAATAGTTGTTGAATGAATGAATAGGCTTCCTAAGTCTGGTATTGCAAGTCTAAAATAGACTAGTGTGCTCTGGCTATTTCCATTCTAGAAGGGAAGCTAGTATGTAAGCAAGTAAGTGGAATTTCCTAACTCCTAAGGCATTTATAACCTCCCTTTGTGGCCCTTAACCTCTTCTATCTTAAAGTCATGAACTTGAGTCTGATTTAAGCTCGGTTTTGCCATATCCTTCACAACGTGTGACAGTTTATATGCACTCCCTGGATATGTAAATGCACTCAACTAAATAAGAGAGGCTGAAATTGAAGCCATAAGAAATACAGTCTGAAAGTGCAAAAGAGTTACTAATTCCATGGGGGAACAGGATTAAGAGGGCATCTTGAAAGAGGGGACATTTTCATCCCAGAAGAGGTTGCATTATTTGAAGGAAGGTTTCCCACAGGCTGTGCATTCACCTTTTCTCGGATATACTGAATGTTCTTTGTTCCTTCAACCTCTTTTGTAGCTGGCAGACTCCTATTCATCAATAATAATGTCACATTAATAACAAAACTAAAATGTATTGATTGGTACACAGTGCTGAGCACTTTATGTACATTATCTTGTGAATCCTCATAGCCAGTCTTTGAGATAGGTACTACTAATGAAGAGATGGAAACAGTTTACTCAAGGTTGCACCGCTGATAAATAGAAGAACCAGAACTGAGCCCAGATTGTCTGAGTGAGAGCCCTCATTCTTAACCACTTACAGCTGTTTTGTGTCCTTTATGATCTGTCATCTGAAGTCTTTTCTTTCTGTGAAACTTCTTTCAGCCTTCCTTTCTTCTTAGGCAGTTATTTGTGCTTTGTACTTTCCTCTATTTCAGAATTTATTACACTGTATTATTGTAACTATTAATTTATATCATTGTTTCCTTAAGGGACTGTAAGCTCCCCATGGCTGGTACCATGTCTTAGATACATCTAGGATATAACAGGGCACACAGTAGGTGTTCAGTAAAATTTTATTGAAATAATGAATCTCTATAGGGCAACATGAATGTATCATATTCATTCAACAAATATGTGCAAAGGATGGGGGAGATACATTTTAATTCTGCCTTTGTGGTGCTTATAGGCTATTAGATAAGGCAAAAACAATGTCACTTTTACTTTTTAATGTTTTGTCCAACTAAAATCCCATTGGTTTTCTCATTGCAAGAAGGGCAGACGAAGTGTAACCAGGGACAACAAAATGAGTACTGAGACTGAGCCCTTCCAATCTGAGTGTAACTAAGGAGAGCATGGTCTTGTTAATAAATTCAGAAAAGGTTGTCTAGCTAGGAAGAAAGTATTAACCACCTTGCTATTAAAAAAAAAAAGCGTACTGTGCATTTATTCTGCAGCTTAATTTTTTAAATGATCAGTCAATAAATATAGAAATATTTCATTATCTTTATTAGTGGCATAGTATTGCCAAATTTATTCAGAAGGACTTTTACTAGGACAAATGTTCTTTTTCAATATACATATTAATATTGATAGTTTTCAAGATGGTTTTTGTAGTTCATGCTTTCACCAGCAATTCATGAGGATGTGTTTCTTACAAAATAGCCACCACTAGGTGTTATCAAGTTGTTTTTTCAATTTAGTGGTTGAAAATCATATTTCATTGTTTAAATGACACTTGAATTCTTCATGAGGTTTAGCATCTTTCCAAGTTAATTGAGCATTTACATTCCTTTTTAAAAATCAGTTGTCATGTCAGTTGCCCATTTTAGATTGGGTTGTTTGTCTTTTTTTTCATTTTTTTGTAAGAATTGTATATTGGGACTTTGTCATGTGTTTTGCAAATATTTTTCTCATTATTATTATTTTATCTTTTGATTTTGTTAGTGATGCATTTTTCCATACATAATATTTGACTTTTTAATAATGTCTTTTACCATATCAAATATTATTTTTTTGTAGTTAAGTTTCTGTCAAGTTTTTCCTTATGGTTTCTGGGTTTATTGTCTTGTAATTTTTTTCTAGAGCAGTCTCTTGTAGTGTTCTGAATATTATAGTAAAGTCTCTGATAGCAGTGGTAATTAGTAGTGATTAATAAGTTGAAGAAAAGCATTAGCATTTAAATTTTAATTAAAATACTAATTACCGTTTTAGTCTGTTTTTAGACCATAGTAAGTTTATCAAATTTCCCTTTATGCGTTAAATAGTTTCTTAAGGTCTCTAATAATTGGCACTTTTCAGAAGGAAAACTTATTTGTACCTTTTTTTCCTCAGTGGAGAGAAATTTTGGTCTTTTCAGATTTCTTCTTTAATGACATGGTTTGGATTTAAAATGCCATTCAAAAAGGTATAGTTCTGTCTTTTACATTATCTTCACTTAAAAATGCAAATACCTTGTAAAATTCATTATTCTTTATATGAGAAAAAGTAGCTCTTTATTTAAAATAGCTGTATGTAGCAATAGGCTCTTGTAAATCTTAATGTTCTTTTTCAATATTCAACAGGAATTGATGGCAGTTTAGTGAAGGATTGAAAAAAAAACTCCTCCCTTCTTTTATCTAATAAAGAAGAAGTTAACCCAAATTCCATATTTTGCCTTTAACTATAAAATGCAGGAAGAGGCGGGGAATACTATAAGAATCAGAAGCAGGAAAAGGTGACTTCTGCCTGGAGAATTCAGGGATGTCTTTAAGGTCTAACTTAGTCTCATTTCTTTTAAGGAGCCATAGTTTAAATGGGCTAGTATTTTCATTATCAATAGATTCTGTAGACTTGCTATTCACTTGCAGTAGTGAAAAAACCCCAGAGACATGAGCTAGTGTGAGTGTTTTCCCTCATCATTGCAGCTGTATTGTAGGCTGTTGACCAGATTTGGATCTCTGTCTTATGCTGGTATATAAGAGGGTTATTGTGGCTGCTGGGTGGGTCAAGGTTTAGAATCCCCCGGCTTTTGTATTTTCCCTTTCAGTGAAAGAGTGCGCATGTCCCTTCCTCCTATTAGCCCTGGCATAAGAATAGGAAGGAGCAGGTCTGGTCTAAGAAGCAGGGGCTGGAAGGGTCTACATTGATGTGAGGCATTTGAATTGATAGAGTTGAAAGGGATGGGCCGAGTATAGGTGCCAGAGAGGGAGGGATACAGAAGGTGGACTGCAAATTAAAGTTTGGCCAAGAAACATAACTCAGTCCTTGAAAAACAAACAAAAACTCAGCATATGGGGATTTTCAGCATTGAAAGTCATATTTGTGTTAAGCAGTAATACCATATTTCATCTATTCTCAAGGGCACATTTTCTGTTCACATTTTAACATCTACAAAGTCGGGCTGCATTTTGAAATTAATGACGTTGGCCACATAATTTAATTGGCCACATCTTTTTCTTAGTGGTACAAATGGAACTGTGTCATACAGTCAAGGGTGTTCTGGATCTGGTGAAATGGAATATCTTTTGCTACACTGCTGTTGGCTTGCATAAAAGTTTGGGATCCTAGTTCTCAGCTGTTAACACAAGGGGGCTAAGTTCTTTGTGGTAAAACGCATTTGGATTGCTGGGTCTGTGCTTCTTATTTCACTTCCAATTTAAGGACATTTTAGAGCCTGAAAAGTGAATTGAATGAGTTGTGGCTCAGGCTCACATCAAAGGGTATTTCACTGGCATGCACCAGAGCGGACTGAATGGAGGGCAGTATTAGGCCGGGTAATTGATGACGCCTGCCTACTTTTTTGTCGAGATTGTTCAAAGCTATGAAATTCTGCGTCGTTTCTGTGTAGTATCAGGATCCCTAAGTATAATTCAAATCGTCAGCAGCCTTTTGACCGTAAGTACTTGAAAACCCATCTCCTGCTGCTGCTTCTGCCACAGCACTTACCGTTCTCCAGGGAACTCTTGCTGTTGCTTTTGGAATTGGGACTCCACAGTGGTATAGCCTCACAGCCTTCACTTCTGTTTTCCCTGAGTCTTTTTTGCTAGAACCTGATTTTATCAAGCTTAAGAGCAGGACATTTAACATGTGTTTTTGTTGGGTGCTATATGGAGTTTACCAGACTGGAAATGGTTTGGGGTGGTAATCATTCACTCAGGATTCAGTGGCTCTCTTTTTGTCAAAACATGGCATTTGGATTTGTGATATCCAAAGGTTGAAGCAAATTTTGGAGGATTCTACCTGTGCCATATTTAATAATAAGTTAGAAACTTTGAGTTATTCTTAAAATTTTTATGTTTTGGCACATTTCTAGTTTATTGTTGTTATCTTTTTTGTGTGGACAAAAATCTTACTGTTTTAAGTTATACTTTCTAGACTGCTAGAAAGGTCTAGTCATAGGTTTATTAGCTTTTTGCATTTTTTCTTTTCTATGAATTGCTGTCATACAGCTATTTTCTGTGAATCATAATTAATTTGTAAGAACTCTCTTTATATTTAGAATACTAATAATCTGTCATACATGAGTTACATATATCTTCTCCCCGGCCGCTGTTGTCTTTTTGTGTATGGCATCTCTTGTGTAGTTTGAGGAGCTTTTATGGGGTATTTAGAAACCAAACATCTTTCTCTTCCCGCAGGAGGACCATGTCATTAGACTTTGGCAGTGTGGCACTGCAAACACAAAACGAAGACGAAGAATATGACAAAGAAGACTATGAAAGGGAAAAAGAGGTAAGTTACTCAGAAAAATGACTCTAAACCCTACCTTAAACAATTTTATTTCCTGATCAAAATTATATCATCTTGTGTCATTTTGAAGGAATTTATAATTTTTTTTTCAATCCCTAAAACCTGATCAGTATTTGCGCTTTTAAAAGGTGGATGAGTGGAATGCTTCCTTTTCTGAGACAAGAATAAAACACAGCTGTGAATGATGCCATCAGATGAATGGTTAGATTCTTTAAGATCTTTTCATTGAGAAGGTAGTGGTTGGGTTTGGAGGCAGAGGTCTAATTTCCAGTTGTTTGGAACATTGCCTTGAACAAGTCCAGCAAGGTTCTTTGCTTTGGGTAGCTTACATCCTAGTGGAGGCAGACAATAAACAAGTAAACAAATGAATGAAGTAATTTGAGTGAGTGATTAATTTAGTACTGATAAATGATAGGGGAACAAAATAGGGTGATACTAAAGCAACTGTAGGGAACTAGTGAGGGAAGGTCTCCTGGAGAAGGAAATATTTGAGCTGAGACTTGACTCATGAGAAGGAGCAGCTGTGCAGAAGCCTGAGGAAGAATATTCTAGGCCAAGACACCAATGAGTGTAAAGCCCGGAAGTCGGGAAGAGACCCTGTATATCTGCGCAACAACCAGAAGGCTGTAGTGTTGGGATTGTGTGAGCAAAGGGTGAGTGTTGGAGGTAGGATGAAGAGGTGTGCTGGGGCCAGATCATGGTATGTCATGGTAAGATATTTGTATTTTATTCTAGGGGCAATAGGAAGCCAGTGGAAGATTTTAAGCAGGGAAATGAAATCTGATCATATTTTTGAAAGATCTTTCTGAATGTTGTGTGGTGAATAGACCAAAGGAGAAAAGAAGTAAGAGGAGGAGATCATAGTATATATGTATAAAGTGTTTAACAGAATTCTTGGCATATGGTAACTGTTCAGTAAATGGTGGCAATAGTAATAGGAGCAGTTGGTGGAAGTCAATTTACTTATGATTGTTTTTAGTTTGAGTCAAATTTCTTGATTGACTATGATAACAGGCTTGTTTTGTACTGAGACTATGCTTGATATGACCCATTTTCTATTATGTAAAGTAATCCTTTTTAATAGTTACTGTGGACCGTTAGTATTAACAGGAAGCAAGAAATAGGGTCAGTTGCCCACGTGGCTGGCAATAGAGTTAGGATAGAGAGAGAAAGTTGGCAGCCTGGCAGATTTTGTCCATAGACACATGTTGTTTGGTTGCACAGTGTTTTTAAAAAATTGAATCTATATTTAAAGATTGGAAACTTTCTTGTACAATCCAGAGTTTCTGGCTTGTCTTGAGATGTCCTAAGCCCTGGGCACATGTAGCCTGTGTCTGCATGTGGCAGCAGGCGGGCTGGAACTGAGCGGCTCTCCCTTCCCAGTGGCCACTGTCCCCGCCTCACACAGACATGGGCTTCTACACTTGGGCCCGACAGCTTCGTAAGAGAGCTCTTGTAAACTCTCTGCCAGGTGGTTGAGGGCACTGGAGTTTGTGACCCCGACCAGGGTTTCCGGATTTTGACAGGGTCCTTCAGAGCAATTGTTATGGCAAGGATGGGGATGAGGATTTTCTGTTACTTTGTGAACTCACAGCATGAAGTTTTCATGACCCTGATGGCTTTGGATAGTTCACTGGAATTTAGTTACTAGGATTCTTGAGAGGATCAGTGTAAGTAATTACTATAGTAGACTTTAAAGAAGAAGGAAAAACAACCTGACAGGTGATTTTTCACTGGAAAAGATATTAGAGGGATGGGTAGAGTATTAGAGCGAACTTACTGCTATGTGTATTGTGTGGTGAAAGTTTTAAAGGGGGTGTTAGTTAAGGAGCAATTAACTCTAGATAATATAAAAAATAGCCATTGGGATCACTTCTTGATAGATTATATCCTGGGGTAGGGAATTTACAGAGAAAAAGGAGCTCTTAAGAGGTGAAGTATCTAAGAATGTTTCTAGCAGAGTGGAAGAAAAGAATATATAGCTAACTTGATTATAACATAATTATGGTTCATGTTAATAAAAAGTATTTCTACCTTTTTTTAATTGCAAAAGAAAGAAGTGAGATCAGAGGCTAGAGAGTTTCAGATTTTCAGCAACAAAATTCAGAATTATTGGTACAAATTCAGCTGCGTGTATATTTTGTCACTGCAAGTTAAAATAATAAATTGGCTGGTCAAACCTAAGTTTGTTTGCATATCCAGAAGCCTTTTCAACCTCCTCAGTCTCCCTGACCTATGATACCAGAACAGTTCACAGCCTTGAGAGGTTAAAGAAAAGAGTGGTCTTTTCTTGCCTGCCTGGTTGGTAGCTTTGGGATTGTTGGCTGGGTTATAAGTGTTAGCAGTGGGCTGATGCACAGTGCTTTCTCTGCTTAGTGAAGCACTTTGTATTCAGTTCACTTATGTAGGAGGAATGCCTGTATCCCGAGGATGTGCTGTTGGGCTGGCCAAGCAGGCTGTATCTGACTCATGGTCTGCCCTGCTACAGATTTATGAGACCCTCTCTTTGTAAATGGCAGAATAGTCCTGATTTTGACCCTCTAGTATGAATGGCCAGTTCCTAATACAACCCGCTTTACCAAACTGAGTTTAATTTTGGTGGTTTGGGGTCAGTTGGGATTTTGTCCACACTTGCCCATAGGTCAGTGAATAAGCCATAGTCAGGTTCCAACCTCCTTTCTATCCTAAATGGCAGCTCGACAATTATGATCTTGCTTTTTCCATTTCTATACCCTCCATTGTTTGCATTGAAGAGCAAATGGAGAAAGTACATCTAATCTTTAGAAAAGGAAAGGATTTAGTAAAGTGATTCAATATTCAGAGGACTTTTAGACCAGTAGAATCTTAAGCCACAGACCACCATGAATAGACCCATGTTTTGAAAAAACCTCCAAGAATTTTGCAGAAGAGTAAGGCACTATAATAATTTCTAAATTGCTACAATTCTAAATGGTATTTTGGTAAAAGTTTGGCCACTATGGGCCAACACATAGCAGAGAAATGCATAACCCACAGCCTCACCCAGTGTTTTACTTGAAACTCCACCTCCTACACAGTAAACAGAACAGATTAGGGTGCAGGTGAGTGAGGGTGATGATACCATGGAGATGTGGTATCCTGTCAATTAATATTCATATCACTCATGTGCCTCACAACTTATTGGAGCACATTGCTTTCTTGCTATACCATTTGAAAACTACTGATGTAGCCCTTCTTGCCACTAAGTAGACCTCATCCAAAGTATTCTAGGCAAACTTTTACTTGTAAAGCTGGCCCAGAGAAGAGGAATTCAGAAGTTCTTTTATGAACTCATTTGTAATGTAACAATGTGATTTTGCCAAATATTTTTCACCTAAAGTCACTATACTTGGGGGCCGCCCGGTGGCGCAGCAGTTAAGTCCGCGCTTGGCAGCCCGGGGTTCGCGAGTTCGGATCCCGGGCGCCCGCCGACGCACTGCCTGTCAGCCATTCCGTGGCGGCGTCCCATATAAAGTGGAGGAAGATGGGCACGATGTTAGCTCAGGGCCAGTCTTCCTCAGCAAAAAGGGGAGGATTGGCAACAGATGTTAGCTCAGGGCTGGTCTTCCCCACAAAAAAAAAAACAAAACAAAAAAACAAAAAACAAACAAACAAAAAAAGTCACTATACTTGGTGATTTCCTCGTCGGATATTACAGAGATATAGTTATTATTATTGTGGTAGGAATGGTTGTTATAAGCTTCAAAGTTATTGGTAAAGCCACAGCTTAAGGTAGATTGTCATTTGGGATCTCACAGTTTGCTGGAATTCACGTACTTGCTGCAATGTCACCGGAAGTAGCTCTGTGAATATTGCTTGGTTCTAGATGGTAAAATTTTGTATATATCTATGTATTTTGGAGCTGGTGGTTTGGGGGCAGAAGTATTTAGTAATCTGTGCTATCAAGATAGTACTTGCTAATGATGGTTCATTTAGTGATGATATGTTTGAAACCTGGGAAATGATCTTGAGTAGAAAGGTAGGTGGTTTAAGTAGCAGATGGCAGAATAGAAACTTGCACCTGGCGATACTGATTTGAGTCCCTCTTGGTTTTTATGTGGGTACTTCTCTAACAGAATAATGAAGCTCCATAGAGCTGGGAATTGTGTATTTTAGAGGTATTGTTTCCCTGGCATAGCCTTTCTTCCTCTTTTAACTGCCTTGTTTGATGCAATTATGGAAACATTTTGATATTTTCTCCCCACTAGAGGGAGTTGTAAAGCTAGTATTTGTTTACATTTTATATTATTTGACTTATTTAGTGGAATTTTCTTGTCATCACCCAAGAAACAATCAAAGAAACAGATGGTTGAATATTCATGTTACATTTTTTCTGATATTTTTCTTTAGCAATTTGTTGTACTTTATCTAGATTTGTGCCTTCGCATGTTTCCCATAATATACAGGTATTTTTCAGGGACTGTCACAACGGGAATGAAAACATTGAACTCTGGCAGACTGAAGCTTGATCATGTACAACCAGGTAGAAATGAGTGTCATCCAGTGACTGACTAAATGTCATGGAGAAGAAAACAGGAGTGGAAATGGAGAGATTCAGCTTATGGTTCTGGCTCTGAGACTGTAACTCTTACTTTTCATGGTCATACTCCCTACCTTCTCTGGCCCTGGTTTGCTCACCTTTAGAGGGAGAGGTTTGACTTGGAGGAGCTCCAGTGTTCCTTCCAGGCTGCAAGTTCTATTATGTGTCATCCGTAGTGTAGCCGATATTTGTCCAATAAATGTTTCTTTTTCAGATATGTGGCAACCTAGACAAAGTCTTCTCCGCTAACGTTATGAAATTTAGTTTAACTAATGGAATGACATTTTTTAAAATTCTGCACGTAGTATAATTCATCAACTAAAGCCCTAGCTGCCAAGTTATTTGGCCCTGTATCAATTCCATATTTGGCCTTTTCAAGGATGTTTTTAACTTTGCTCTGAGGTTAAAATGAAGAGTCTGCTTAGCATGTATCTGTGAAAGCATTATTTAATGCTTTTATTTAATAATAAAATATCAGAATTTTTTCAGCGTACTTATGAGGTAACCTCTTCAAAAGGTGTATGAATGTTGGCTACTCCATTTGCTGCTTTTCTCTTGGGAGAAGTGGGAGAAGATATATTGTACCGTTTGTAATCTGAGAACTCTTGCTTTCGTGAATATCGAGGATTATAGTCTCTGAAGACAGTCTCTTTAGTTAATTTAAGTTGAAAATCCTCACAAAAGCTTTCTGTGTTCTCTGTTTTACATTCCCCCTAAACATAGGCTTTTTGGATGTTCTTCACGGATTATTGTGAAGTGTTTTGTTGCTGAAGTTCTTTGAGTAAAATGCCCTCATTTTTTTTCATTCTTTTTAGAGAAGAAACATGTGAAGTAGTAAAAGGAGAAGAGTTTAAAGAATGGTTTAGAATGCATTTCACTAGAAGCCTTAACAATGGCAAATTATCTTTTTTCTAGGGAATGTATCTCTTTAATCATCAAATCAGTTGATACACAATAGTATCCCACTGAGAAGGTTGCATTTGCAACCAAAAGGCAGTCTGATGAATCTGGAAGTAAGGAGTGGAATTAAATCTTGTCATTTATAAGAGTTGTTATCTTTGCCCTTGAATCTGTGTTTGGTAGTTGGGTCCATCTTTTACTGAGGAAAATTTATAGTTTCTAAAATTCTCTATTTGGTGACATGTGTAAATTGATGTGGTAATTCTGTGTTTCATGGCACAAGGTTCAATGACCAAAAGCAAAATCTATTTGGCAGTGTATATGAGGAGGGCACACTTGGATTCTGGGAAAAGGAAGCCTTGGGGGTGGGATTTTGTTCCTGAATGCCCTTATTAGGAGAACTTATTTAGCTTCTCTCTTCCCTGAAAGTTATGGAAGCCAAGGAATATGGCCCAGCTATGCCAAAGAACTTGATGGAGAAATTTTTCGAAGGTGAATGAAATGATTTAAAAATGTTGGCATGTATGTAAAATATTTTATGAGACACTAAATACTCTAGGGGTGATTTTGCTAGTTGATGAGTTTACCTATGGATCCAGAAGCATTTTGATGAACTTATCGCTTATGCTCAAATTAATTTTCCTCCGTGGATGCCAATTTAGTTAATTTTGTGGTGTCACAAAGAAAGCTACAAGAAGTGCTTAATTATTGTGTAGCTTTTTGTGTCTTTGTGAAGGGGAAAAATGTACTGTTCAGATGTCCCTGTTAAGGTTCCCCTAAATTATAAGGCCCTGTACTTGAACCTCACTGAGAGTTTGGAAGGAATATTCTTTCTGTACAGGAGTCCTTACTTCATGTAAGTGTAAAATATTTATTTTGTTGTTACTTTTTCCCATATAATATGTGGGGGTAGTCTTTTTCCTTAAAAAAGTGATGCATAGTTATAGATAAAACAGGTTGGACTACTTTTAAATCGCCTCATAGATGTCCCTTTCTTAGTGAATCTCGTGTTTATAAAATCTCTTTGTTGCCTTTCACCTGAGGCATGCATGCGTACATATACTAATATGTTGATGTGTTCTATTTTGTTTTTAGTGTTTTTTCCTTTGTGTTTCTTATTTTTTATATCTTTGGGTCAACTGATATTGCTAATTCTCAAAATGATTTTTCAATTCACCTGCATGAGCAGGTGGCTAATAAATCAGGGTCTTGGTTATTAATATTAGTATCAAATAAATTTTGAGATGAAGATAACCTTTCCTTGGAATAGAATATTTTTCTCTCATTTCATTTTCAAAGAACCAAATGGATTGAGAAAGCCTTTTTTTTTTTTTTTTTTTAATAATCCAGTGAATATTAGAAATATATATGGGAGTGAGGAAGTTCCCCAGTTTGACTTCACTGAAGCTCATTTAACAATTGGGGCATTCCTTTCATATTTTTCTTAGGATATTTGATTTAACTTTTACCATATGTATTTTGTTTAAGAAAGTGTTTTGATTATTAATATAGTACTGAGATGTGTTCTATAGCTACATTTCATTTCTTTTATTCTAATGACAGAGAAATTGGGGGAAAAAAACCTGCCATAGACTAAGGAGCATCTCATTTTTTTCCTCCAAGGTTTTACAAAAGAGCATTTAATATCTTTAAAATTCACTCATTGCATAATTGTATGGGATTGATTTTTTTTTACTGTGGAGGGACTCAGTCACCTTGTTAATTTAACTGGTGCTTAATTTTAAAGGGAAGTCATTATAAGCAGTCCCCCTACAATTTAGTAATATAATACTTGAATTTTCTGATTGTTCAAACTTTAAGACATATTGCGATTTGAAGAAAGACATTTACAGATGGATATTGAAATTCAACAAATTAGACAATTCATTCTTCCCTTTACCACAGTTTATCTTGAAACTTGAATGAATTTATTCTGTCTATCTAGTTTGTATAGACAGAATGCCAAAGATGTGATTTTTCTAGAAAAAAATTGGAGAGTGAAGTCAGATGCTTTTATGTCAGTTTTAGAGTTATGCTTTTGAGAGTGCTCTCTGTAGAAAACTGAATCTTACAGCCCTTCTTTTAGCCAACTATTTTACAAGAGCTGAGTATTGTATATCTTTCCATCATTGAAATTAGATGGCTGTCTACTAGTTAGTCGCTCCCTGAGAGGTTTCCATCACATTATTAGGGCTTTTAAGGGCTTCTAGGCCACCTGCTGCTGCTGCTGCTGTTCTCACCACCTGATCAAAGTGCATCTGGCCACTCAGATTCCCTGGGGGATTTCTGATTGTCAAGTCCTCAAGGTCTGATTACTGGTAGAAGAGGATTCTGAGACTCAGTCCACCCTGTGAGAACATAATACAGTGATTGTACCATTATTATAACTTGCTGTGTTTCCATAAAGAAGCTTTTAAATTCTGTTGCAGTGTATGTGGATTTAAATCGAAGACCTTTGTAGAAAAAAGCAAAGCCTTCTAAAATAAGTCCTGATATTATGTATTCCCCTTTCCCCAAGTGAAATGATGAATGTAATTCGTGTGGAATTTAAGACACTTATTAAATGGAGAAATGAGGAACTTCTTTGACTTCTACAGTCGAAATCACCTGTTCCCAGGCAGCTTTGGTTTGACATCTTGTGTTTAAGTCAATGTGATATTGATGCTGACTTTCTGTCTCAGTTGCAGCAGTTACTCACAGACCTTCCTCATGATATGCTGGATGATGACCTGTCCTCCCCCGAGCTCCACTACTCCGACTGCAGCGAGAATGGCATAGAGGGAGAGTAAGGACCTGAAATCACTTTCACTTGTATATTACGATTCTATAAATCTTTTTCTTTTGATTCTCTGTAGGTAATAATAATATATATGATTATAAAATTGTAGACTAATTCTTAAACTTTTAGATGAAGGTTGGAGGGAAAGCATGTTACAATCTTGGGGTTCTTTCTGATATCTGTGCCCAAATAAATGATCGGCTGTTAATCTAAAGTATTGATTTTTCTCAAGACCACATTGTTCTGAGCAATCGGAGATGAACTGGAATGAGCATCAAGGGCTGCCTAAATCTCAAAGTGTAAGTATCTAGTGTGATAATGACTTTGATGAGGGTGGGAATAGATCTTAGTGCTTTTGTTTTACTCTTGTTATCTAATAGGACTATAATGAGATTCGGGATTTATATATTGGAGAGAAAAGTGGCAATGGCTGGGAAGAGAATCAAAGTGAGACTGAACACCAACATCCTGGGTACCGTCCCGAAGAAGGTGGAGATGAAGGCGGAAGTGGTTATAGTTCTCTGAGTAAATATGAACAGACTGATTTATATCACCTTCCTGAAAACTTTAGGCCATATAACAATGGTCAGAAGCAGGAATTTAATAGCCAACCAACCAATGTAATTAAATTTTCAGATCCTCAAAGGAATCATTTTCAGGTATGGTAAGAACTTGACTTTCAAGAATTTGTGTATGTGTGTGCATGCATTTGCTTGTATATGTGCTTTTAAGAAATAGTATGTAAGTGCAGTGGTAAGATTTATCTTAAGTACAAAAATTTCTGAGAGTGCATTTATTCAGGCTTATGCTGAATTGTCATGCTATTATCTGTTTATAGTCTAATGAAACTGTGATCTTAATTCAAAATATTAAAATAAAGGCTTTATGGAAATAGTTAGTTAAACATGCAAAGTTAAGTCTGTCAAAGAATAACCATCCTCATTTACTGCTGCTTCTGGCTTCTGCCGCTTCACTATGCTCCAGTCAGAAGCTACATATAGGGTATCTTGATGTAGTTTTAAAGCAGTAAATCTATATAGATGTCACCATTTCGTTATCTTGATTTTCTCGCTCACCACCCTTATAACAAATTTTAGGTCAAACACGTTACTGCTGATATCTGTTTTGTGATGATGTAGCAGTAGACAGGATGAATGTTAAGGAAAGAAACACTTTTTTTTTTTAAAATCCTGGAAGAGTTTAATGAGGTAAGACCTTAGGATATGGTTAGCTGTTTCTTGGATTTTCTCCATAGCAATGAGTGCCTCATTTTGCCAATAGCTATTCTGTGTCATTCAATGACAGGACGATTTTTTGGTCCTTTTAAGGTGGTCATTTTCTTTTACTTCTATCTCTATAGAGTTTTATTCATTTCACAAAAGTTATTGAATATTTATTACATATGAGACATTGTATCACATGTTCTTGTTACTAAATATGTGCATTTTTATGTTCCCAAGATGTTGGCATCATCTAAATCATTCTTCAATATTTGTATACAATCTTAATGGAATTCTTGAGTGTTATATATGGAATTGGCCCCATAATGCTCAGAAGTACAATTAAGATGTGTGATATATTGCAGACTTTCAATGAACAGTGTTAAATAACAAGTGCTATTTTTAGCAAAGATGAATGTATAAAATTTGTAATTGTACTACAATCAAGTTCTGTAACAAAATTAAGGTATCTAATTTAGATAATTTTGGAGAAAAGGCCAAATCCTAATTGTCACTTTCATTTGTCATCTTATAATAGCAATTTGGTACATCACAAGGTCCCAGTTGTCAACCTTTGGAACCATATAAAGTGACATATAAACCTTATCAGTCTTCTGCTCAGAATAATGGCTCACCAGCCCAGGAGATAGTGGGAAGTGACACGTTTGAAGGCCTGCAACAACAATTTTTAGGAGCTAATGGAAGTATGTATCAAGTTTATATTTATTTCTTAATACATAATTGGAAAATTTTAAACACTTTGAGCATGTTTAAGAATTTTTTTTTAAGTATGGTATGAAATTGTGGTTGATTTTTTTCTTTTTAAAGAGCTCTTATTTTTAAAGATATATCCTGAAATATTTATGAATAAACTGATATGAAGTCTAGGATTTACTTCAAATAATATGTTGTTGGGGGTTAGTGTTGGGTGGGAATATAGATAAAGCAAGACGGGACATGAGTTCATAATTGTTGCATCTGGGTGATGGGTTCATGGGATTCATTGTGTTCTTCTCTCTACCTTCTTTTATATTTGAAATTTTCCATAATAAAAAATTAAAAGACTTTTCTCAATTGTATTTTTCAGTCATTCGAGTCGGTTAAAACTTTTCATTAGCTTTATATTTTCTTACTGAAGGCTAATTTGGAAAATGAAATAATAGTTTTCCCTTTAATCTAGATTTTTCGTTATATAGAAATGTGATTTAGTAAATCAGCCATTATCATCTTAAGTTTTTCTTTTGCTTTTTAGAGTTTTCGTGTTAACTAAAGCCATTATCATCTTAGTTTTTTCTTTTTCTTTTTAGAATTTTCACGTTAACTAGGCAACTCTGATATAAATTACTTTATATTCAGAATTTAAACTAGACTTATATCTCAGGTTTAGTCATGTGGCACTTGCCAAAAAAATTTTTTTTGTATAGTACATGTATAAATATGAGAACAAGGAAAGTGCTACTAGAGAATTTTTAGGCAATGAAAACATCCACAATCAAAAACCAAAACTGTCCTGTGACTAACCTGAATCAGTGTTTTCATGCTTCCAACTTTTATTGTCACGCTCTCCGGCATGTGAAATAACCTCTAATTATTGTGCATGTTGAAGAGCCAGTGTGATTCTGGAGTGTGACAGCAAGTTTTCGTTTGTTTGTTTTACATTTACGAAGCCAGGGGAAAGTCCGACTGGATATTCCGGGTTTCCTGGGCTACCCCAAAGAGAAAACTAGACTTCATGCCCTGACTTCACAGCACCGCTTCCATCAGACACTCGGGCTACCGGGTGGTCGTAGAGGGGAGCCCAGAGCTCACTTTCCTCTGAAGGAGTCAACAGCAAATGTAGGGGTGGCCTCTGTTTGTTCATAAGTTTCTGTGGAATGAAGAGATGAGAGAGCAGACAGTGTGTGCAGCATAACCGGTTTTAGGCTGAATAAATAAGCACCACAACAGTGGTCTGACATCTCACTGTTTACTCTTTCAGTTCCCATGTTCGGTTGCGCTTATGTCTCCTGGCCTTTCTGCATATATCATCTCTCACCACTTTCATAACAATCTGTGTTTTATCAGGTTGATTTATTTTTTAAGTCAATTATACATTTGCCTAAATTAGACATTTGAAAGTTAATAAAATAACTTAGTGGTAGTGCCGAATTTAGTGATTATAGCTTCTTAGCAACAGTAGTTTAAAAATATGAGTTTGAGGAGAGGTGGGTCTTGTAGACTGTTTATTCCTGGGCTAACCCTACTCTATGGCCTGAGAGGAGTTTGACTTGTAACCAAGTTTTCAGTCTTCAGTTTTTTTGGTTTTAACCTATCTCTTTTTAAAAAGAGGACCACTTTATTTGTTAGCAAGTAGAAGCATTGTTCTAGTGGAAAATGAAGAATATTTGTCACTGTGTAGTTGAAGCATTATCCTTCTCCTATGAATCATTTTTTTCTTTCTTTTCCCCAGTCATTTCTAAGTGGTCCCTAAAATGAGTTTGTCATTTCTGAAAGAAGACTTCAAAATTCTTTATTAATCTGTTCATTAATTTATTAATTCAGTAGTTATGTGCCAGTATAAATATGAATACAATATAATTCCCACTCCTGCTTAAAATATTTTGAGAAGCTTCTTTAGAAATTTTCTTTAAAAATGGTTTTATAGAAGCTGATATACTTTATTTTTCAATTTTATGAGAGCCTAGAACTCTATTCGGTTGTAATTGGTATATACTTATTTTTAATTAGCCAAAATGGTAGTGATTCAGAGTTATACTCTAAACTGGTGACTTTTCAAACTTTGCTGGCAGTGACCATAGAAAGAAGTACATTTTTTACATTGTTACATGGTCTACAATATTTATCTATGTAAATAAGTATATATAACTGAAACAGAAGTTTCACAAAATAATACATATACTACATGATGTACTCTGATATATTCTATTATATTCTATCTGGTTTTTTTTAAAAATACTGGTCACAATCCACTGAACTGATTTCATGCTACTCTAATGAGTTGTATCCACAGTTTGAAAAACTCTGCCTTAAATGACCACAAATTTATATTTTGGTATGCTTTTATCTAGTAAATTGTCTTTAATTCCAAAGCAGATTCTGCAGAAAATATGCAGATTATTCAACTTCAGGTTCTTAACAAAGCAAAAGAGAGACAGCTGGACAACTTGGTTGAAAAGTTAAATGAAAGTGAACGTCAAATTAGATATCTGAATCACCAGCTTCTGATGATCAAAGGTAAGATAACACCTGTTGGGTGCTGTCATTTATAAGGTACATTAGAGCTGGATGTCTTGTTTCCAATACCTCATTTTAAATATGAAGCTTAGAGAGGTGATGCGTGTGGTCAGAGGGCTCCTTGTGAGTCAGTCAGGGGGCAGCAAAAACCCAGGACTTTCGACACCTTACTTTGGATTACTTCTCTCCAGGACATACTGTTTTGAGGTCCTCATTTTCTCCCTTTTCTTCTTTCTCTTCTATTAGGCTTTGGAATCAATGAACGTTATTGAACTATGCTGGTAGCATTTTGTCCTAAAAAGTTGTTGATTCCTTATGTAGTTGACCTTGGATGAAGTATTCCAATTCCCTGAGAGACTTGTGTTCAGTTGGCAATACATTTTCTGAGCCTACAAATTAGCACAACATTTTAATCCAAGTAAGAGTTAGTAATCCTGAAGTCCTTTAGATGTGCCAAGGAGAAAATGGAGCCATATCTGGGAGAAGCACATAGAGTAAATACAGCTTCAAATTATAATTGCTTATTCTTTGTTCTTTCTGTAGTTTTGGTCAATGTTGAACTTTCATTTGTAGAATAATTTTGTGGCTGAACTCCAGCTCATTTCAAACTTAATTGGTAGTGAAAACGTCTCTTTCTATAATGCTCATAAAATTTCTTTTGAGAGAAGAACTTGTGAGCTTTATAGTAAAGTATGTGGGAAGACTTTAAGATTAGGTGAATTTAAGAGTTTATTGCAAGCATGTATAAGAAGTGATTAGTTCTCAGATTCCTTCTTTAGCCGGGGTTTGTCACATCTGTGTGGCTTCTCAAGTAAACAAATGCTGAAATCGTGGTTAGGAAATCTTTGCGTCCCAAAAGGGATACAATAAAATTTTTGAGGGAAGTGGTTTTGGTTCTCTAAATTTTTTTGTGTGTCACTCAGGCATTCTTTTTTGGATCTTTTCTATAATTTTCTGTAAATCAACTGAAGTTTATTGTCTGAATTGAATTAAATGCAGCAACATTTATATATGATATAGATCTGCTCTCTGATAGGGATTGTGACAATTGGGGTCCCTCTACAGTAACATATTATTTATATAAACATTTTTAATGCCCTAGATGAAAGGGATGGTTTGACCCTTAGCCTTCGAGAATCACAGAAACTCTTTCAGAATGGAAAAGAGAGAGAGATACAGCTTGAAGCACAAATAAAAGCCTTGGAGACCCAAATACAAGCATTAAAAGTCAATGAAGAACAGGTAAATATTTTATCCTGATGATATATGAAAAAAGTTGTTACAGTGAAAAGTTTAGTTACTTAACAAAACTTTTGGTATGGTAGGACTAAATTTAGAAGAACTTTGAAGTTTGCACTTCTTCCACCATAAGCCTGCTTTTCCTTCCCATTCCCTGAAGGAGTGGTGCTACCATCCACCTAGTCCTCTACTCCAGAAATCTGGAGGTGACCTCAGCACCTCTGTTCCTCTTCATCTGTCAGCCACTAAGTTCTGTTGAGTGTCCTCATTTCTGTCCACGTGTCCCTAATTCAGGATTTTGCCATCTATTGCAAAAGTCTCTTAATTAATCTCTAGTCTTTTACCCCTTCCCCCAATTTTCTCTTATGGCCATCTCAGTAACCTTCCTAAAATACAGTTCTGATTGTCTTTCCTTTGCTTAAAGCCTTTCAGTGAACCCACTTTACCTGTGGGATGAAGTATGGCATCAAGATGACCATCTGATCCTTACCTGTGTCTTCTCTTAACTCTCCCGAAACTCAGCAGTTTGTTGTCTTTTATGTACTTGTATGTGCCGTCTTCTCTCTCTGCCCTTTCCACAGCACATACTGTTTGATTAACAAGCCCCTGCTTGTGGATTTTCTTTTCCTAAGTCTCTCCTGCTTTCCTCCCAAGCCAGATGATCACCTCTATTATAACAGATGGTAGAACACCTTGGAGGTAAGATTGGGCTGCCCTATTCTTTGTAGCCACACCACCCAGGCCCAGTGCCTGGTGATCAGCATATGTTGAATGAACATTGTTTTCAAAACAGACCTAACCTATATATTTTTTCTTATATATTTCTCTATTCTTGCTCATATACTATCATAACTATGACTTTATGATGTGTTTTGAAATTTGGAGAACAAAGGCTACCCTTAATATTCTTCAAAAATTTGCAACTCTTTCTCACATTTTTTTCTTTTAGACCTTGTGAATCAACTTCTCATATTTTGTAAAAAAATCTTGTTGGGATTTTGGTTAGTGAGGCACCATGTTTACTGTTTTATAAATGAGTTAATCAAGTCTCGGAGAGGTCAAATTACTTGCTCAAGGTTACAAAGCCAGTTATTGACAAAGCATCAGAACCTAGATTTCCTGACCCCAATAGACTTGCCTTTAAAGTGGTGGCACCATCTTTAATGAGATAGATAGCCATTTGATTGTTGGAAATAGTCACAAGTCATTGGTAGCCTAGCCTGGTGGTGGGTGATTCATGAGAGTAATACCAATTTGGTGGGGGAAGGAGGGTAGTTAAAAATGAAAGTCACAGGGGCCGGCCCTGTAGTGGTTGGGTTTGGTGTGCTCTGTTTCGGTGGCCCAGGTTCACAGGTTTGGATCCTGGGCATGGACCTACACCATCTGTCAGCCATGCTGTGGCAGTGACCCACATACAAAATAGAGAATATTGGCATGGATGTTAGCTCAGGGCTAATCTTCTTCACCAAAAAAAAAGAAAGTGGCTATAAAATAGTGAGCTTGATTTTTTAATGAGGTATGTTGCTAGTTCAGAGGGTGGTTTAATGGAAGAGTTTAAACAATGTCTTATGTCTGGCTCCTTCTCATCCTTCAGGTTTCAGCTGAAAAAAGTCACCTCAGAGAGGACTTCCCATCCACCTTATATTAAAGTAGCCCAGCCCATAGCTCCATATTTCCACTCTCCTTCATCATGCCATATTCTATTGCTCTAATTTAAAACTATCTGAAATTATCTCATTTGTTCACTTGTTATTGTCTGTCTCTTCTCACCAGAAAGTAGTAAGAGCCTGATCCTCACCTGTCTTGTCATGTCTTTAGTGCTTAGAACCCTGCCTGGCACAAAGTAGCCACATTATTTATTGAGTAAATGCATGTGTCTTAAGCAATAAAAGCAGTATTGGAATAAATACGCAATCTCTGGAATTGAATGAAGAATAATCATTTGGAATTTTAATTTTGTGTATAGTGTAGATTATTAGCATTTTTAACTTTTTGAAAACTGATCAAGTTATTAGATTAAAAAATTGAATTGCTTGTATGTAGTAAAATTTTGTAACTTTGTAATCTTTTTATAAGTTAGAAATGGCATTTATGAAAAATAGAGTAGCATAAAAAAAAATAAAAGCAGCAAAATCACCAAGTGTATTGGTTTCCTATTGCTGCTGTAACAGATTACCATGAACTCTGGCTTAAAACAACACAAATTTATTATCCTGCAGTTCTGGAGGTCAGAAGTCTGACGTGGAGCTCACTGGGCTAAAATCAAGGTGTCAGCAGGGCTTTGTTGCTTTTTGGAGGCTCTGAGGAAGAATCCATTTTCTTGCCTTTTCCAGCTTCTAGAGGCCACCTGCATTCCTTGGCTTATGGCCCATTTCCATCTTCAGAGCAGGAAGTCTCTGGTTCTGACTTTTCTGCCTCAATTTTCCTCTTTTAAGGACCCTTGTGGGTACCTTGGGCCCACCTGGTTAATCCAGGATTATCTCCTTATTTTAAGGTCATCCGATGAGCAACTTTAATTTGGTCTGCAACCTTAATTTTCCCTTGCCATGTAACATAACATGTCCACAGGTTTCAGGGATTAGGATGTGGACATCTTTGGGGAGCTATTATTTAGCCTACTATACCATTGTTTTGCAGCAACTGGACAGTTATAGCTTTCAGAACTTTGTTTTTAGTAAGTGACCATTGACAAATTTCATCAGTCTTCCAAGAAACAGTTGTCATTTTTCTATGACCTAACGATTGGATTGCCCCCACACTTGGCTCACAGAGCAGTGCAAAAGGCACTGGGACCAGTATAGTCCAGCAGATTCCTTGCCTGGGACACACATTGCCATCATGCTGTGCAAAATCCTCTTTCACTCTCCTCAGGTAACTACAGATTTTTTCTAAGTGAATAATTTTTCCAGCAACCACAGGCCTGGTGGATCCCAGCTAGGGGAGTCTTAAGGAACTAGAACCACCATGGGGAGACTTTTTCTTCCTTTCTCATTAGAGCATGGTTGATTTTTAGAGTTAAAATCCATAAGAGAGCACAGAGTCAAAACACTGTAAACATGGATATCCCATGTGTATTTACTAGATGATTAAGCAGTCCAGAACAACTGAGATGGCTCTGGAAAGCCTGAAGAAGCAGCTACTGGACCTTCATCATTCTGAATCACTTCAACGCACTAGAGAGCAGCATGAGAGCATTGTCATGGGCCTCACAAAGAAGTATGAAGAGCAAGTGTTGTCCTTACAAAAGAAATTGGATGCTACAGTTACTGCGCTTAAGGAACAGGTGGGGATGATTTCAAATGAGCTACTGTAATAAGCAAGTAAAATTGGTTATTTTTTGTAACTGACATTTTGTGGTTCTTCATAAAGAAATTTTGGATGTTGGCAGTAGGTGTTCAATTGTGAGTAAAGCTTAAAAGCCAAAAATTTTTGTCTATGAATATGCCCTGAAGGCATAATTTTGGAAATGCCTCCTCATGTAGGATTGGTTAGTACTTTCTCAATTCTCACATTACTAGTCCTTTATTTGTGGAGTATTTATACATATTGTATGTATTCTCCTAGAATAAATCCAGATGGAATGGAATGAGTGTTCCGGGAGATGGCTGAACCTGAGAGGTTTTTCTAGGAGCTTAACCAGTAGAAAGCCTTTCTTGGGTTTCCCAGCATTTGGTAATAAACCTGTCAATAAAGATTGTCTAGAAATGGTTCTTGGGAGAAGAGTTAATTTTGAGAATAGTGTAATAAATAAAATAGGGAAGAAAGTCTGATCTAAAATCATTGAAATTTGAGCATATGTCATAGTTTTTATTATTTTTGCCCAAAATGTAATAAAATATTGTAAGCTGAGGGTGAGACATGTGGTGGGTTTGCTTGTGCTCCAAAACCCCAGGTAATCGCTTGAATGAATAAAATTTCAGAATGCATTTTTCTTAATGTAATTTCAGAGTTAACTTAACCCAAGGGAAGAGGAGAAGAAAAATAAGACGTAAGGGTATGGAAAACCCCCACACTTAAAATTCATCCTGATTTGAGTTATTTCTTATTTATGCAGCTGACTCTAAACTTTTCCATGATTTAGGTAGAGCTATATAAGATTGCATTATTGGCGATAATAATTGTATACCATTTTATTTTTATATCTATTTGTATGAATTTTTATTAGACTTGTTTTCCTAAATATGTTTTTATTGTCTCTATATAGAAAAATATTGTGAATTTGTTCAGTGTGGCAGGTGGGGAAAGACGAAAGCACTGTCAAATTATTGAAAAGTCTACTTTATATAATATTTAAACAAATGGAATTTGAGATATAGTTTTATTAATTTTGGCTGTGTTTGGGTAGTAGCATTAAGTTAGCTGGACTTGGAGAGTGGTCCTCCTTGGATGATGAGAGGAGTGGAGTCTGTTGGCTTCTCCATGCTGGGTCGAGGATCTCTCCATTCTCTGCTGACTTAGACACAATTACAGAGCAGAGGGCTGGAAGGAATTCCTAGTGTGTTCAACCCCTGTGCCCACTCCATTCTCTATTCTTTGCCCCACTCCCACCCCCTTCAATAGAAGAAGCTAGACTAGAACACTGAACAAAGTCTTGATTCTGGGCTGACTGACTGCAGACTTCTGAACCGTGAATTGAAGGTGTTGATTAAGGTCTTTTCCACAGTTACATTCTGTGACTGATTTTTTTTTTTTTAAAACGACGTAGCACTGTTGTTAGCATCTGCATATAATTGCATAACTGCTTTGCAAAGTGGTGATTCCAAAGTGCTTACATTTTTTTCATTCTGGGAATGTTTCTTATGGTATCCCTTTTGTGCTATCAATTTGCTATCCATCAGCTCAGCAGTATTTTCAATAAAAGGTCAATCCATATTATCTTAGTATCCAAACTGAGATTCCTGATTGGAGAGGTGCTGTAAAAATCAACCACGAGCTAGGGAGATGCCTGTCTGTAATCAGAAAAATGCATGAGTATGTTGTACACAGAGAGGGTTGATTTAGATTTTCTTACAATAACTGGTAACCATACATACATACTGCATTCTACCCCTTGCCCTCTTTTTCTTTATAAAAGTTATTGAAGAGGTAGAAAATAATTGCCTTTAAGATCAACCTTTTCCCACTGTATTCCATCCAGCAGGTTACAAAGAAAAGTAAAATAGTAGGCAGGTACAAATAGCTGGATAATTTAGCAGATGAACTTGGCTAAGTTTGCCAATGTCTAGGTTCTGAGTGGCTCTCATGTAGACACACACAACTGTATACCTATGCACTATGTACTGTATGTACGCAGTGGTAACAGAGTGGATGTTCACACACAGTAAGTTTTGCTAGTTACAGAGATTCCTAACCTGGCGCCTCCTAATGCAGTCCATGACTAGGCTCCAGGAAGTTGATGCATCCTCTGAAATTGTAGGTATGATTTTCTTTTGGATGTGAGTGTATGCAGTTTTTTTGAGAAGATCCATGAGCTTATTCAGATTTTTCAAGAGTTTCACGCCTCCCCTTGCAAAAGGTTGGAAATCCCTGCTTTATGAAAAACTTGTTCTTGGTGGGAAAGGACTACAGCTGTAGACTAATCATATTGTTTCATCTGTTCAGCAAACTTTTACTGATTGTATACACTCACAACATATTATAACAGTTCTTTTTACTTTGGCTGAGTTCCTCTTGGGTTTTTTGGTGTAACAGAGATGATGAGAAGAAATGAGCTTCTTGGAGCTCATAGTGTTCCTTTGATGACAGAACTCTCTAATAGCAAACTGTCTCCTAGACTCTCTCCTCCAAACTGCCTTCTATCTCTCCCATTCACAGAAGTGTCATATTTTAAGATCTCTGGTTATCTCTTAAAACTGCCTTCTAATTCCTCCCATTCGTAGAAGTATCAGGTTAAGATCTCTGATTATCCCCTTGATGGTATAAAACCTTTTCTTCATTTTGGTCTTGAAATCTTCAGCTTTTTGTGAAGTCATGGACTTCAGTTTCTATGTCATGACTTTCACCTGATGTATTATCTAACTTTCCTTTAATGTTATATTAAAAGGCTCCACTTTAAACACTTTCTCTTGGCTAAGAGACTCCCACAGACCTCAGTGTGTGTCCTAATCCTCAGTTTTCTGTGCACTAGAAATCTGTTCAGTTCTATCTGCTATCATGGATTCAGCTGTTATCTCTTTGTCACTATACTTGTCTCATTCAGTCTTGAAAGATGTCTGCCTTTATTGATCTTGAACTGAGTGTTCTCATAAGCTAATCATGGAAAAGATAGAACCATTCATTTTGTCTTGTTTGTTTCTTGGTAATTAAACTGCACAATTTTATGAGTATAAACGATTTCCCTAAACTTGTCAACAGGAAACATCATGGTTTAATTGATTGTTGCATATAGTGAAATTTTTACCATAGTCTGCCTTTTCTTTACAATGTTTTTCACATCTACATTTTCTTGAACTTTTTTGCCAATTCTCAGTCTTCTGTAAAAGCTATTGTGGCCTCCCCAGCACATAAATGTCAGTTGTCTCCCCACCCCTCTTGCACACACATTCTCACTGTCATTAATATTAGCTCATTCATTGTGTTTGCCATGTTACTTTGGTGCTTTAGAACCATGCTTTTCAAGCTGGCCTGGGAATCAGCAGCAGTGTGCCAGGAGGTTTGCAGTGCTGAATAAACAGGACCAGTTTCCAGAAGCTTCATTTTGCACAAAAATTTGGTAGAAAAAATTTAAAGCAAACATGGCTCCATTATGAAATAGAATACAAAATTCACAGGAATTTTTAAACTGAAATAGGAGACTTGAGAGTCCCTTCCTTCTGCTTAATGGTATCCTTCTGTTCGTACCCTTATGAGGTGTACCTTGTGTTAGTATCCTTAAGGCATTATTGGGCCTCAGGTTCTCCTATGGATTAGGGTCCAAATGCCTTCTCTCTGCTTCAAAGCCTTTCTTGATGTTCTCCCTTCTGCTTCTTTTCTTCAGGCTTTTTCAGGTAGCTTCAACAGCTTACCTTAATTTACTCTTCTGCCTCTCTCATGCTCTGTTATTTGCCTGGAATTCAGTCTGGGTAGCCTTTTTTGAATGAGAGGTGATGAATTCTTCTACCTGGGCTTAGGACTCCCATGACTCATTACTCCCAAACATGTTTTCTTTTTGAAGAAACTTGAATATATTGTATATATGCTCTATATTTTCTAAAAATCTCCAGACAGTTGCACACATGCATGCATGCATGTGCACACAACACACATTTATCCTGTTTTTCTTTGTCATTTATTTTTCAAGTGTTTTTTTTTTTTTGTAGCACTTACTATGTATAAAGCACTGCATAGGCACCTTCAAGGAGACTATTAAGAGAAAGAAGACATGTAAAAGGTAGAAAAAAAACATAAGAGAGAAATAGATCAAGTTTAAAAGGAGTTCAGGAGAGGGAGAGATTATTTTTGGCTGTTCAGAATGGAGTGAGCTTGCATGTGTTTATCTGTATCCTTGCTGTGTTGGGATACAAATTCCATGGTTCAAAGTGGTCTGCCTAAATATGTATACATACACTTATTCTGACACTGTAAAGTGCAAATAGGAATGTAACACATTTCCGTTGGCCTGAATAAAATCTAATTTTAGAATAACAGTGTTTTGTGAATGTAGATCAGAAATGCACTTTAGAAATCTTCTAATTCAACCTTTATTAGCATAATTACAAAAGAAAAAACAGACTGAGAAGTTGACTCTCCCAAGATCGCATAAGTTTGTTCTCCCGACTCCCAGTCCTGTGCACTTAACCTTGTAGAAGAGGTGATGATGTCATGTGATGATTTTATGTTTGACTTAAAATCCAATTATGTGAAATCATAATTGTTAGTTAATATTTAATAACTGATCATGAAAATGACTTCTTAAACACTTTCTATTTAGGAAGACATTTGCTGTCATTTGAAAGATCAGGTGAAACAACTGGAAAGGAATCAAGAAGCAACCAAATTAGAAAAGACTGAGATCATTAACAGATTGACGAGAAGTCTAGAGGAGAGTCAAAAGCAGTGTGCCAACTTGTTGCACTCAGGTGGGTGTCTGGGTGGGCTGTTGTCGCCCCAGAAGGCTAGTATAACATGCAGAGAGAATATAGCAGGATCTGTGAATTATAAAAATCCAGAAAAGATCATTGGTGACAAAATTTTTTTAACATGGTTACTATATATGTATAACAGTGTAGTGCATTTGCATTAGATAATTTGGAAAACACAGACAAGTATAAAGTAGAAAATAAAAATAACCAATAATCCTATGACTCAGGGATAACTCTTGTTAATGTTTGAATGTATTTCCTTCAAGTGAAGTGACTACACATACGTAGACAATTCTCTGCTTCTGTACGTAGTGCATTTTTGAAAACACACCAAAGCTGAATGTGCCAAAACTGAACAATAAAATGTATGTTATAAGGTAAGTTCTGTCACTGAAAGCTAAAAATGATTATAAAATCCCGTTATATTTTGCTTTTTAGTCTCAATCTTTGATCTATAGTTCTGTTGTTTTGTATAACTTCTTAAATTTTTTTTTTCCTCTCACAGTGGAATAGCCACTTACCTGGTCAATTGAAGCCAGTGAATTACATTGTTGTCATGCTTAAGATTTCTAGTATGGTCTCCATGGTATTAAGTTTGAGACATATGCTTCCCATCAGTTTCTGCAGTACTTCTATTTCTTATTTTATAAAATGATATTAGCATAAAAGACAATAAAATAATCAAATGTCTATACAAACACTACCATACAGACAAAACTGCCCTATTTCCTATTTGCTGGTGAGTAGCTCACACTGTGAGCTATTGAAAATAGCTCAATGGTTATTCATTAACTGATATATGAAAGTCACACTTTGGCATATAAAGGCAATTCAGACTGATGGTACAATGTGTGTAAGAGTGAGTTATTCAAAAGACTTTCTAAATTGTGTTTGTGTATGTTTTGGTGGGGACAAAATTTGGATCATACTCTATTTAGGCCCCCCTTCCTGTTTAGTTTTGTATCCCTTTGTTCCACATGGCATTACTGAGTGGCTGTTTCCTTGCCATTAAAGGCTTTGAAAATATGATTTTCTTTAGTTGCATAATATGCCATCATTACTTTGCTTAACCATTTCCCAGATGCTCATTTTCTTTTGAGGAAACCTAATAAAGTCCCTTTTAAATAGGAACCTCCTCTAGTACATTTAAAATATTAGGTTATTAAAGTTTCAGAGGCACAATCTTAATATGCTTCTTTCACATGTGGAGGTAGGGGTGGTGGAAATAAAAGCATTTAGAAAGAAGCTAAAGACAGCAAGATATAGTTTTCTTATTAGAGGGTAGAAATGGATTCCAAAGAATTTTTGCTTTGGCTTTCTGTGAGTTGGAATGTTATGCTCCTATTAAAGGACTTGTGGAGTGTTAAGGTCTGTAGATGTGGCTGACTTGATTGATTGCAAGATCACAGTAGCCCATGTCTTCAGTTTCCCAAGGGCATATGGGGAGCCGTACTAAATCTTGGAAATATCTGGACCAGGCCTGTACCTCCTGGGTCCCACTGACTATCCCTTTGTGCTCCTAAAAAAGATAATAAAAAGGTAATAAAGCAGAACTCCACCTTCTGTAGCCTCAGTGGATTCAAGTTCTTCCATACATCATAGGTACTTTGTCCCTTTACATTTGGTGTATTTGATGATTCTTTCCCCCATAGGCTCAGTCCAGGAGGTGGCTCAGCTACGGCTCCAGCTGCAGCAAGCACAGAAGGCACATGCTATGAGTGAAAACATGAACAAGGCTTTGCAAGTGAGTGTTGCCACTTTGAAGAGACTTTATGGGTCATTGAATTAGGCCATGGTTGCATCACCTTTCTGAACCTTGGATTTCTCTATATAAAAGAGGTGGTTGGACCATCTCCAAACCAGTCCATGAGTCGTTCACAATGTCACCCACACAGTTGGGTAGTCAAGCCCAGGTCTATCTAACTGCAGAGCCAGGGCCCTGCCCCCGCCTGCCAGTCTGCCTGCCGCTACCTTCACATGGTATGTCCTTTCATCTATGGGTGTGTCCCAGAGATAAATTTATCTGCAGGTGTGGGAAACCTACAATTTAGCTGCAATTCTCTCACATCCTCCTCCAGTGCTACTTATATTTCCTATTGGAGGAAGACTTCCAGTATTACCTCTACTGGAAAGAGAGGTAACTGCCTTTTCACCACTGGCAGACTAAAGTACAACTCTTTCTTGGCAAACCAGTCCACTCTATCCTCTACTCTAGTATGGCAGAAAGTGGTGCCGCCAGCTTCTCAGCTCAAGGGACGCTTTTCATGGAGGACAAAATGTAAATGAGAGAGGTGTGAGAAACTGTATACATTTGCTTTCTCATTCATTCATTCAGTTTACCTGAAAACCTGATACATGCTGGCCTTTATAAAGTTATTTTTAATGTATGTAAAAAATGTATTTGAAGAAGCATTTCTGCTTCTATTGATCATTAAAATGGATTTTGAAGCATAGAATGACTGATTCCTTCTTATAGGAAAATAACTCTCAATAATTTTGTGTTTTAGGAAGAATTAACAGAGCTAAAAGATGAAATTTCTCTCTATGAATCTGCTGCAAAACTAGGAATACTTCCAAGTGACTCAGAAGGAGAATTAAATATAGAACTCACTGAATCATATGTGGATTTGGGTATTAAAAAAGTCAACTGGAAAAAATCCAAAGTTAAGAGGTATTGAGAAAATCATTTACTGTAGAAGAACCTACATTAATAATACTGATGATGCCTGGTAAACAAGTTGCACCAGGCATGACATGATGAGCTGACTAGGGGTTCTTGAATGTGGGACAGTATGTTTTAGTAATTTCTAATGAGGTATAAATGTCTGAAATCAAAATGAACAGAAACTTCAAGAATTGATATTGTACTGTCTTCAGTACCAATAATCAGTTTCAATAAGGTAAAAATGATTAATTTAATTAAAATATACAAATTCTGCAACTGAGATTATGTATCTGTTTGCTATTAAGGTGAGGGCATATTATTTTTATTATGTTAACACTGTCTGTTGAAAGCAGTACTTGGCATTTGTTAATGATATATGAAAAAATAAGCATTAATTTTCCCTAGGAACCTTACTATGAGCTTATTTTTAAAACAGGGATTCTGTCTTTTATACCACTGCTGACACACATATTTTAGCAGTCTCCTGGAAGGGAGGCTTTATGCCCAGGGACTGACTGGGAGGGAGCCCTGGTGGTAGAAGAGGGAGCACATTTAGGTATCAGTAAACACTCAAAAGATGAATGAAGGAAAGGATGTACATTTTTGAAGCCCTTGCTATTTGCAAGGCTCTGGGAGTAGAGTATGAAAGATGAGATAGAAACTCTCCTTTCCCACAGGAGTTTGCATTTTGTCTGATTGGGGAGAGGGAGACATACTTGTAAGCAACTAAGTGCTATGTGCTAAATATTATACTTGATGTACAAAGGGGCATTTATCTGTTCCTTCTACTGGTTTGGGATAAGCATGAAAGATGGGGTTTTTGGAAGAGATTGCATTCAGGTTACGGAAAGCCTTTCTTGAAAGCATTTGACCTACACCACCACCATCCGGTTTATAGTTTAAGACTGAGTCTACCATCATTGTTGTTCAGTGAGAGTGTTTACTACCTGTTGTGTTTCAGGTATCATGCAACCAAATACAAATATATAAATCTCTTGAAGGGTTTGCTCCACTGTCGGTTTTAGTACTGCGATTCCATTTTCAGAATAGTAAGATGAGATTCAGTAAATTAGTAAGGTTCCATTTATCTGGAGGTCAGTCTTTAGGAACTCTCATCTCAACAGTTCACAGCTACAATCCACAGGGAAGCAAAGAAGCAAATAGGAGAACTTGATCATGTGGTGTATTTACTAGTAGCCCCCTTCAGGCTCTTATCCCAGGGCCATATTGACTTAAATTTGTTTGCACCCTATGAGTTACCTGATTTCCTAACTGACTGCAGAGTAGCTGGCTCATGGGGTTGGGGGAGGTACTGCCAGTGTTTCAGCCAGACAGCTCAGCCTTAGTAAGGAGATAATTATAGGAACATACGGTGCTGAGGCTGCTGAGCACCAGGGTAAGCAGCTTTATACATCTATAAAGGCGTGTTCTGATCCACATCAGAATGTCACCAATCACGATCCTGCGTTGTTGAAGAAAGGCTTCAGCTTTGGTTAGTTAATTAAAGCAAAAGAGGATGAATGTGTTACATTTTTTAGACAGATTTACATAAAATTTTAAAGTTAAAATGTAATCATCTGGAAAATTTACTGCTGTGAATGCCTCATTTCCTGTTAATGCCAGATTAATTCTGAGGGGCTAGTGGAAAGAGAATGGTCTTTACATCCTGATTTGCTTTGAACCATAGTTTTGCCATTTATTATTAGCTTTATGACCTTAGGCAAGATTCTCGACTTTTCTGAGCCTTAATAAAAAGCACATACCTTAATAAAAAGTTCTTGATCCTCATCTCAACCTTGGGAAAAACGTCAGATCCATGTTATCATTTTAGACTTGGGAAAACCGGAGCTCAAAGAGCTGAACTCTTTTGCCCAAGACGATAGACCATTAGCAACAGAACCTGTACTTGAACCCAAAACTTTATTGTCATGTAAATCTGTTGGTTCATATTTACACAGTAGTCAAATCTTTTTGCCTTAAACTTCATTCTTCTTTATGTCTTTTATTTTAGAGGATTAAAGATTTAGTTTATGTCAAAAAAGATTTCTCTCCAATTTGTTTATTTTAGTTTGTGCCATAATTAGCCTGGGAATTGGGTAAATAATACATTTATTTACGTACATGTTTATCTTTTCAAGTAGACTTACTTCATCATGATGTCTACTAAAATGATGCTTACTACTTGTGCCCTTTCTATTTAATTAGTCCTCATAGCCGAAATCCTGCAGTAATTTAAAGCACTTTCCTATAGATAATAAACCCGAGATATCGCATCACTATCCTGGTAAAGGGACGCCAGCCACGTTCAACCAGGAAGGTGGAGAATAACTAAAGCACAGAGTGGGTGGTCATTGAGGTTCAGTGAGAAGACGCTCAGTGAAACGCAGGATAAGCCAAGAAAGGTTTGACTTATCCCACCCACCAGCAGTTTAATAGATAAGAATTTGACTTTAAGGAAAAAGTAAAAATATTTATTCTTAGATCAAAGTGGGAGGAGATATAGTAGAGAAGAGATTTGTACCTTTCCTCTGCTGGACTGTGATTGTTAGAACAAGAGGAAGCAACACTTCTCCCAGTGTTGAGAATTTTAGTTCTTTGTTGACTTGAGCTGCTTTCAAATCACTGACCCAAATATTAGTGGCTCCAAGCTTTTATTCCCAACTACCACCTCCCTCAAGCTACCGCCTAGTAAATTTTAAGGGTTTAGCTTCAGTGTTCTGTTTCACATTCATGGAATTTGAGTAGCTAAGTCTGCATGCAGCTTGCAGACAGCTTCCCCTCTCCCTTATTATAGTTGGCTGCGAAGCTCAAATAATAAACATTTAACAAGTGGAATGCCTTTTCCCTTTGGTCTTCTCAGCAGGCTTCATAAGGATCTACAGTTTATTTGGATTTAGGGGAACCGACTTCCACAGGGCTCAGTAGTGAGCCTTATGCAGAACTGGTCACCACCACTGACTTTTTCCCTTTTGGGAAAGAAGGGAAAATTATTTTAGCAAGTACTTTCTCTACTTTCTGACTTGGCTCCCTCTAGGAGTACATGATGTGCTATTTAAGTGGTCAGCGTTCAGTAAGAAATTAGGGGTGCATAATTTGTTAACTGAGAAAAGTCAATGTCCTACTTAAACTTAGTTCACCATGTCTTCCAGCATAGGAAGATGCATTGTAATAATATTTTATATTTCTTATATATTTCTACTTCTTATACTTATATATTGTATTTCTGTTTCTATAAAATAGAAGTGGTTCAGATAGGTGAGATCTATATATACAGATATTTACACAATATATATTATATATACAAAAGTTGTGTGTATTGATAAATATGTAGCATATTGCAAGGAGCTAAAAAAACTAATATTTTGTTCATTCTCTCTCACTCTGTATACATTTGTGTGTATTTGTATGTATACACATAATATGTATTCTAACATTTCTTTTGGAATCATCTGAAACTGAAAAACAGTAAAAACTTTTAACTCAGATACTATTTTTTATTTCTTTTTTTAGAAATAGACTTTAGTTTTTTAGAACAGTTTTAGATTTACAGAAAAATTAATATAGTACAAAGAGTTCCCATATACTCTGCACCCATTTTCCCCTTTTAATATCTTACATTAACATGGTACATTTGTTACAATTAATGAACTAGTATTGATACTTTATCATTAACTAATGCCCATAGTTTATTTAGATGTCCTTAGTTTTTACCTGACATCCTTTTTCTGTTCCAGAATTGCATCCAGGATACCACATTACATTTAGGAGTCAGGTTTCCTTAGCTTGCATTTGGCTTTCCTTGTTTTTGATGACCTTGACAGTTTTGAGAAATACTGGTCGACTAATTTGTAGGAAGCGCCTCAATTAGAATTTGATGTTTTCCTCATGGGTTTTGTGGAGGAAGACCACAGAGATGAGGTTCCATTTTCATCACATCATATTAAGGATCCATAATTTCTTTCCTTTCAAAAGTAACTTTCTTCTTTATTATAGAAAAATTAGAAAATATAGATTAAGAAAATAGAAGAAAATTAAAAGAACCCATAATCTTAATTCACCTCCCATGAAGGAAACCACTGTTAGCATTTTGGTATATAACTTCCACATTATCTGTTTTCATGTTTCTAAAAGACAAAATAATATTGAATATACTGTTTTATAATGTGACTTTTAATACATTCTGAAATCTTTAGATGTCAGTAAATATTGTTATATATATTTGCTAATGGGTATGTGGATGAATGTACTATATTTTAGTAATACACCATTTAAAATTTTTTTTTTTTTTTTTTTTTGGGGAAGACCAGCCCTGAGCTAACATCCGTCACCAATCCTCCCCTTTTTTGCTGAGGAAGACTGGCCCTGGGCTAACATCCGTGCCCATCTTCCTCCACTTTATATGGGACGCCGCCACAGCGTGGCTGACAGGCAGTGCGTCGGCGGGCGCCCGGGATCCAAACTCGCGAACCCCGGGCTGCCAAGCGCGGACTAAACCGCTGCGCCACCGGGTGGCCCCTAAAATTTTTTTATTATAAATAATGCAATATTATTATAAGCATCCTTGTAGTCAAGTCTTTATTCACGTCTTTGTTTCCTTAATCTGTGGATGAATATTCTTACTAAACGGTATGCACATATTTGAGGGTTTTGAAACATGTTGCCAAGCAGCCCTATAGTTTGCGTTATTACCCACATTGTGTAACAGTACCTATTTCTCTGTACCCTAGCCAGTGTTGAGTTATCACTTTTCCTGTTTAAAATTTTTATATAGTTAGATCCATCACTCTTTTCCCTTATGATTTCTTGATAGTATTTTTCTAGTACTTTTTATGGTTTTATTTTTCTAGTACTTTTTATGGTTTTATTTTACTTTTTAAACCTTTTAAAATTGTGAAATATAACACATAAAGTGCATGAAACATAAGTGTACAGCTTAATGAATGCTTTTAAAGTGAATACGCATGGAACCACCACCCAGGTCAAGAAATAAACATTGCCAGCAGCTGCCCATATTTCTCTTTCCAATCATAACCTTGAGGTTAACTGCTATCTCAACTGTTACAGCAATCATTTTCTGGTTTTTCTTTATCCTTTATAAGACCTGATTATTCATACCTAAACACTATAGATGAGGTTTGCCTTCATACAAACAGAACTCATACAGTAGGTGTTTGTGCTTGGTGTTTTTTTCTTCTATAGTTTTATTGAGATATTTTATTGTGAGTTTTATTTCACATACTATAAATTCACCCATTTGAAGTGTACAGTTCTGTGGTTTTTGGTATAGTTACAGAGTTGTGCAACCATCACCACAACCTAATTTTAGAACATTTCAATATCCCCCCAAAGAAACCCCATACCTATTACCATTCATTTCCCATTACCCCTTCTTGCCCTCAGCCCCAGATAACTGCTAATCTACTTTCTGTCTCTGGATTTGCCTATTCTGTACATTTCACATAACTGGAATCATATAATATGTGGTCTTTTGTGATTGGCTTCTTTCACTTAGCATCTTATATCAGCACTTAGTATTTCATTCCATTTTATAGCCAAATAATATTCCCTTGTATGAATATACCACATTTTGTTTATCCACTCATCAGCTGATGGATTTAGTTGAGTTGTTCCTACATTTTGGCTATTATGAATAATACTGCTATAACATTTGTGCACAAAATTTTTTGGATATATGTTTTCATTTCTTAGATATATACCAGGAGTGGAATTGCTGGGTCATATGGTAACTCTATGCTTAGCATTTTGAAGAATGGTCCAACTGTTTCCCAAAGTGGCTATGCCATTTTACATTCCCACCAGCAATGTAGGAGGGTTCCAATTTCTCCATATTCTTGCCAACAATTGTTATTTTCTATTTTTTTAAATTATAGTCCTTCCAGTGGGTGTGAAATGGTTTCTCATTGTGGTTTTGATTTGCTAATGATGTGGTTTTGATTTAATGGCTAATGATGTTGAACATCTTTTCATGTGTTTATTGGCCATTTGTATATCTTCTTTGGAGAAATGTCTATTCAAATGTTTGCCCATTTTAAAATTGCGTTATCTTTTTATTATTTAGTTTTAAGTGTTCTTTACATTTTCTGGATACAAATCCCTTGTCAGATATATGATTTGTGAATATTTTCTCCTATTCTGTGGATTGTCTTTTCACTTTCTTGATAGCATTCTTTGAAGTGCTAAAGTCTTTAATTTTATGAAGTCTAACTTACCTATTTTTTTCTTTGGTTGCTTGCGCTTCTGGTATTTAAGAAACTGTACCCTAATCTAAAGTCCTGAAGGTTTATACCTATGGTTTCTTGTAATAGCTTTATCTCTTACATTAGATGTTGGCTCTATTTTGAGTTAATTTTTGCATTATCTCATTATATGTGAGATACAGGTCTAACTTTGTTCTTTTGCAAATCCAGTGGATATCCAGTTGTCCCAGTACCATTTGTTGAAAAGACTATTCCCCATTAACTTGTTTTGGCACTCTTGTCAAAAATCAATTGACTATAAATGTGAGGGTTTATTTCTGGGCTCTCAGTTCTATTCCATTGATCTATGTCTGTCCTTATGCCAGTATCACACAGTCTTGATTTTGCTGTAGCCTTGTAGTAAGTTTTGAAATTGGCAAGTGTGTTTTCCAACTTTGTTATTCTTCTCAAGTTGTTTTGGCTATTCTGGGTGTCATGCATTTCCGTATGAATTTTAGGATTGGTCTGTTAATTTCTATAAAGAAACCACTAAGATTTTGATAGGGATTGCATTGAATCTTGTAGATCAGTTTGGGGAGTACTGCCATATTAACAATATCATCTTTTGATCCCTGAACATGGGATGTCTTTCCATTTATTTAGATCTTTTTTAGTTTCTTTCAGTGTACTAGTCATGGACTTTTGTTGTTTTGTGGTTTTCGGTATACTAGTCATGTACTTCTTTTGTTAAATTTATTCCTAGGTATTTTATTCTCTTTGCTATTCTTTTTGCTAGATTGTTTCCTGAATTTTATTTTCAGCTGGTTCATTATAAGTATATAGAGATACAATTGATGATGTATATTGATCTAGAATCCTGCTACCTTGCTGAACTTATTTATTAGTTCAAATAGTTTTTTTATGGTCTCCTTAGGATTTTTTATATTCAAGATCATGTCATCTGAAAATAGAGATAGTTTTACTTCTTTCATTCCAATCTGGATGCCATTTATTTCTTTTTCTTGACTAATTGCTACAGCTAGAATCTCTAGTACAATGTTGAATAGAAGTGGCAAGATATATCATCTGCTAATGGAGGTAGTTTTACCTCTTAATTTTCATCTTATGCTCCAATTGCTTCCTTTTTATGGTTACATTATGTCTAATTTATTTTATTTAGATATGATAGTATAAATGTTCTTTTCCAAAGTTGTCATACCATTTTGCATTCTCAGCAGCAGTGTACGAGAGTTCTGATTTTTCCACATCCTTGTTAAAACTTGGTATTATCAATCTTTTTAAATTCGAGCACTTCTAGTGTGTGTGTGGTGATATCTCATTGTGGTTTTAATTTGTATTTCCCTAATGACTAATAATGTTAAACATCTTTTGATGTGCTTTGCTTTCCTTTTTTCTTTCTTTTTTCCCCCTGATGTGCTTAATTGCCATTTGTATATATTGTTTGGTCTTTCATATTCCAGGATACAAGCCCTTTGTCTGATATATGTGTTGCTGGTTTACCTTTTCATTTTCTTAATGGTATCTTTTGAAGAGCAAAAATTTAAACTTTTATGAATTCTAATTTATCAATTATCTCTTTTATAGTTCATGGTTTTTGTGTCTTATTGTAACTCAGTGTTACAAAAATTTTCTCTTATGGTTTGTTTTAGAAGTTTGGCAGTTTTAGCTCTTACATTTACATGTATGATCCTTTATGAGTTAGTTTTTCAGTATGATGTGTGGTAAGGATTGATGTTGACTTTTTTCATGTCAGTATCCACTTGATCTAACAACATTTGTCTGAAAAACTTTTCCCATTGAATTACCATGATATCTTTGATGATAATCAATTGACCATACATTTGTGGGCCTATTTCTATGCACTCCATTCTGTGCCACTGATCTTTTTGTTAATAATGGACTGTCTTTTTTTTTTTTTTTTGTGAGGAAGACCAGCCCTGAGCTAACATCCGTTGCCAGTCCTCCTCTTTTTGCTGAGGAAGACTGGCCCTAGGCTAACATGTGTGCCCATCTTCCTCTACTTTATATGGGACACCGCCAAGGCATGGCTGACAAGCAATGTGTCGGCCGGCACCCAGGATCCGAACCCGCAAACCCTGGGCTGCCAAGCACGACCTAAACCGCTGCGCCACGGGGCCGGCCCCAATAATGGGCAGTCTTGATACCGTAGCTTTATAGTGAGTCTTGAAATGGGTTGCATAAGTCCTTCAACTTAGTTGTTTGTTTTAAAAAATTGTTTTGGCTATTCTAAGTCCTTTGCATTTCAAAATAAATTTTTCTATTAGCTTGTCAATTTCTCCAAAAAGTCTGCTGGAACTTTAGTTGGGATTATATTGAATCTATAGATCAATCTGGGGAGAACTGACATCTTAAGAAATTGCTGTTTGTCAGTAAAGCTGGGGGAAAAAATTGAGTCTTCCAATTTCTGAACATGCATACTATACCTGTCCTTTTATTTAGGTCTTCTTCAGTTTCTTTCAATAATGTTTTGTAGTTTTCAGTAGAGATTTCCCTTTGGGAAGGTATCATTTCACTTTAGCTTGAAGTATTTCCTTTAGCATTTCTTCCAGAGTATGTCTGTTGGCAACAAATTCTTAGTTTCCATATATGAAAATATCCTTATATTTGCTGATTATAGAATTCTGGATCAGCTATTCTTTTATTTTAGCACTTTAAAGATAGGTTCTTCCACTCTCTCTGGCCTAAGTGGTTTCTGAAGAGAAACCTATTGTTATTTGAACTATTTTTACTGTGTGTAATATGTAGTTTTTCTCTTGCTGTTTTCAAGATTTTTTCCTTATTCTTTAGTTTTCAGTAATTTAGTTATGATATGTCTGTGTGCGTTTTTCTTTTAGTTTACCCATTTGTGGTTCACTGAGCTTCTTGAAAATGTAAATTTATGTCTTCTACCAAATTTATGAAAATGTTGACCATTATTTCTTCAAATGTCCTTTCTGTCCCTATCTTTTTCTCCTTTCCTTCTGGGTCTCCAATTACACATATGTTAAAATTTTATATTGTCCCACAGTTCCCTGAGACACTGTTCATTTTTTTTCAATGTGTTTTTCCTACTTTCATATTAGATAATTACTATTGAACTATTTTCAAGTTCACTCATTCTTTCCTCTGTCATCTCTATTCTATGGAACCTGTCCAGTGAGGGATTTTTTTAATGATAAATTTTCTATTTGGTTCTTTTATAGTTGTTTTTCTGTTGAGAATTCCTATCTTTTAATTCATTTCGAATATGTTTTCCTTTACCTCATAAAGCATAGATGTCATAGCTGCTTTAAACTTTTAAGACTCTGTGATAGTTTCAGCATTTCTCTTGTGACTGGTCACATTTTCCTGGTTGGTTGTATTTTGAGTAATTTTAAATTGTATACTAGACATTGTGATTTTTATGTTACATAGAAACTTGCATGGGTGTTTCAAATCTCAGTTTATTTTTCCAAGCCTCTGCCACATTGATTTGAATCTGTCCTGTGTATGCATCCCTCGAGGGTTAGTCACTGTGAGACTTGTGTGTGTGGTTCACATCTCAGTTAAATTCTCCATATCTGCTGGTTTGAGGGTCTGTTCTGGCATGCATGGTTCAGGGCTTAGACTGATGCTTATACAAGTTCATGCACAGAATTCAGGATTTCTTTCTCTAGTTCTCTCCAGGAGTCTTCCTGTACTGTCTTTATCATTGGTTTTCAGCAATTTGGCATTGATATAACTTATGGTGGCTTTCTTCATGTTTCTTCTGCTTGAGATTCATTGAGCTTCTATATTTTATGGGGTTTTAGTTTTCATCAAATAGGGAAATTTTGGTCATTATTTTTTCAAATATTTTTTCTATCCTCCTCTCCTCTCCTCTTCTGGGACTTCACTTACACATAGGTTGGAAAACTTAATATGCTCTGTGTATTTCTCTTTCAGTCTTCTTTCTCTCTCTGTTCAATTTTGTAGTTTTATTACTGTGTCTTTAAGTCCACTGATCTTTTTTTCTGCAACGTTAAATATGCTGTTAATCTCATCCAGTATATTTTTCATTTCAGATATTGTAATTTTTTGTCTCTGTAAGTCCAATTTGGGTCTTTTTTTATATCTTCCATTTTTCTTCTCATCATGTTCATGTTTTTTCTCTACCTTCTTGAACATGTGGAATATATTTAATTATTCTATTATCTGTCTCATTGCTGGGTCAGTTTCTATTGATTGATTTTTCTCTTGGTTATAGTTTATATTTTCTTTCCTGCTTATTTGCATGCCTGGTAAATTTTGATTGGATGATGGACATTTTTGAATTTTATGTTTTAGATGTTGGATTTTATCGTATTTTTTTAAAATATTATTCTTTTTCTGTGACACACTTAAGTTACCTGGAATCCATTTGATCCTTTCAAGGCTTTCTTTATAGGCTTTGATAGATCAGGTTTAGAGCTGCCTGTAGTCTAGGGCTAATTTGGCCCTATTATTAAGGCAGTGTCTGATGCTCTGTGAATTCAGAGGTCTTCCCACTATGGCTCATTGGAACACAAAATATTCCCAGCTCTATTCCTTTCTTGTGGTTCTTTCCCTGGCCTTGGGGTAATTTCCTCAGATGTATACACAGATCTCCAGAGCTCTCTTTCTGTGTAGCTTCTTTCTCTACAAATTCTAGCCATTTTTGCCTCCCCACACTGAACTCTTTGCAACTCAGTGAGATTGCCGGGCTTTTTTGGGTTTCCTTTCCATGTGCTCCAGTCAGGAACTCTCTAGGCAGAAAGCTGCGGCAATCATAGGGCCTGCCTTTTTTGTTTTCCTTTTCTCGGGGTTTTCTATGCTGTGCTTCCTGTTGTCTAATGATTGAAAACCATTGTTTCATATATTTTATTTGGTTTTCTAGTTTTTTAAGGCAGGAAGAGAAATATGGTCCTTTTAATCCTTTATGGCAAGGAGCAGAAATTCTCATTCCAATTTTGAAATTTATTGAAACTAAAGTTGGGATTAATTAGCACAGCTTTTTTGTCATTCTTTTCCAATTGCTCAGGTATCCAGTCAGACGTGTGTTTTAGTAAAAGAGATAAAGAAATTGTTGGTTAGGATGGCTAGTGTTTACTACTATTTTCCTCCTTTATTTTCAGGTTGTTTTTCTTGGAGTCATAAAGGACATGCATATGCAGCATGCAATTTACCAAAAACAAAAATGCATGCCATGTTGAACTTTACATGGCTGAACTCCTTTTAGTGAGGTAGTAGGACTAAGCTTAAGAATGGTCTTCCTATGAATAAATGCATTTCTGTATATGGGGACATAGCAAAAATGATATCCTTGTATATGACAAAGCTTAAAATTATTTTTGAAATATTAGTATATAGCCATATAGGTCATAAAACATGGTCACTGCTGTTAGTAACTTTTAAGGAATAACTATCCTTGATTTGTTGCTTGATTTAATCTTAAAAATGATAATTTCTCCATTAGCATTGTACAGCAAGAAGGCCCAAATGAAGAGATGTCTAAAGATGAGGTCATTCTGAAGCTGAAAGCAGAAGTGGAGCGTTTGCTGAGTAGCAACTTGGTGAAGCGTCATCTGGTGTCTCAGTTACAAAATGATCTCAAAGATTATTGTAAGAAAATCGAAGATCTCCAACAAGTGGAGAAGGATAAAAAAAGCATCCAGGTTGAGGTTTGTAGAGTTGTAGAGTTAAAATGCCATTTTTAAAAGGCTTAATAAAGAAAATGCTCTTACAATTTTCATATTTAAATTAAACCTTTGTCTTTCAGGGCTTCATTTGACTTTTTTTAGAAATAAAGTTTAACAAAGGAAATGCCACTTAAAGGAATATATTTTCTGGTTACTCTTGATGCCTAGTAAATGAGGTGCCAATTAGGTAAAAAATTTTTTACCACAAATCCAAGGCATTCTACGTAATAAACTGTCTGCATTTCCTCAAGATTGGCTGATCCCAACAGTGCTCTAAAATCTAGTTAAGTGCTCTACAATGAAATACTTTAGCATTTTGCCTATGAGATTTCTCTGGCTCATGTTCCTATAATGAGAGTCGTTCTATATAAAGAAATTCTAATTATATAGTGGTGGCGTGACAAGTGGGAAAGGCACATCATCAGGTGATGTCAGGATCATTGAAATCCACCATTATATCCTTTAGTTAGTCTCCTTACCTTGTAGATGAGGCAAATGGACTCTGGAGGAGTTTGTGACCCTTCTGAATCTTCAGGCAAATGGAAACTAGAACACTTGACCAATAAATAGGCATGGTTATTTCCCCAGGATCATGCTATCACAGTGATCTTTAGGGTTGCCCTCCTTTAACAGCTGCCTTTTTCACCCTTCCATATTTCCCAAATCCCAGCCCATCTACACTCCAAATAGAAAATAATGCATAAAAGACCTAATAACTAAAAGGAAAGGGAAGGGGGAAAATGAACGTAAGCAGTGTATTCTTTTTCTTCCTGGATGGAAATATTTTACTTCCTACTTTAGTACCATTTTATCTCTTGATCCTTTAAACTAGCAGCTGTGTTCATTAAAACAGTCCTATTAAAGCAAAGTATGCAAGATGTGCTATGGTGCTTAGTATTATGGAGTTTTAAGTGTGTCTAATTTATTTTCCAGAAATAATAGTGTGTTTTTACTGTTAAAGGACTGCCCAGTTTGGTTCCCTCTTCTGAGTAACTACATTTGATGAAAACAACATTGATTTCAATGTTAACAACCAAATGAGAAAGAATCCCCTTACCCCCAGCACTTCTAACATTTTTAAATCAGGCTGTTTCAACTGTTTCCATATGTTTCTCAAAAAGGATAGGAATGAAAGCTTGTGTCTCAATTAGTGTTAGACTACAGTTCATTAGTTGAAGCATTTTGGTGAGAATATGCTAAGATTTAGGAGAGTAGGAGCCTGATTTTGAGTCTGAACCTTAGCTCAGGTATCTTGGTGCTTTTTTTGTTCTATATTGAAATTACTAATGGCACTTGCTATACAGATACACTTTCACATGAGTGGCAGTTGATGGTGGCCATGCCTTATGTTGTTCTTTTTAGCCTTTCCCTTTGCCTATATAGTCTGGTTGATCAATAGATCGAAGGGAGCTATCTCATCTTTGAATACTCTTTGTGTCCAGCTACTCTTTTGCCACAGTGATTTCTTAGCAGTCTACATTTTCGTTTTTCTTAGGCTGCTTATGTCTGTTCTGCTTCAACTTAACCGTATAGAAATTTCTTGGGAGTATTGTATTGATAGTTCTCTGCATTTTTGCTCAGTAAATATTCATTGAATTGAGACACATATTGATCCATTTCCTAGATAGGGGAAAGGGAGAGGAAGTAGTAATTTAACCAACAGGTGGTTTTTTAAATAAACACTCAAGTTCATAGTCATCTAATTAGCCCATAGACACCTTGTTCAAACTGCCTTTGCCTCTTATTTCCCACATCTTTACTAATGGAGCTTTGTATTTTGTCTGTAAAGTTAAAAAGCAGGGTTGGGAGGTATGTGGAGGAAGAGCAAATCATTTAAACTTTTTTTTTAAGCCTACTTAGTGCAAGGTCTTGTGGGATTCAGTGAAAGAAATGATGACCATTCCTTGAAAGAACTTAGAATTTAGAACAGCACTATCCAATAGAAATATAATGGAGCCATATATGTAATTTAAAATCTTCTAGTAGTCACATAAAAGTAAAAGTAATAAGTAAAATTAATTTTCATAATATATTTTATTTAACCCTATATATACAAAATGTTTTCTCTATATGTAATCTTTATAAAACTATTAATGAGATGGTTTGCATTTTGTATGTGCATGCTAAGTCCTTGAAATCTGGCATGTATCTTCTACTTACAGCACATTTCTCTTTGGACAAGTCATGTTACAAGTGTCCATAACTATATGGGGTTAATGGCTACTATATGCCACAGTACAGATCTATAAGGAGATGGACATCTATGACTTTGTGTAATAAAGATGATACTAGTTACAAAGTGCTATGAGAAGGAATAACTAACTAGGCTTGGGGGTAGGAGTGGATGGTAAGACAGCCTTAGCAAAGTCTTTAAGGAGGAAACATTTGATCTCTGTCCTGAGGGATAAATCCAGGAGAGAAGGTGGGGCGGGACGTTTCAGCTCTGAGCAGAAGTGTATAAAAGAATGTAGCAAATAAACTGATGTGACTAAAGAGTAGGGCATGTGATTAGAAGTCTGTATTGTATAAGCTCAATATTTCTGAAATTTACTGAGGCCGAAAACATTTAGATGTCTTAATATCGATTTGTAGAAAGAAGGATTAAAGCTAGCATTAAATCTCGAGGTTAATGAAATGATTTTTAACTTCTCTGCTTGCTATAGGAATATTAAGAGAAAGAACACATCAGTTTAAACTTCCCTGGATTTCTTTTTAAAGAGAACTAGGCCATCAAAATCTTTCTCTAAAGCCTTTCTAAGTATTAAGAGGGCCAGCAAAAATATTTACATATACAATCTTATTTGACATGTTTCTTTTAGGAAAATTTTAAAGGTATTGATATATTTATTGCTTTATACATACGTTTTAGTACATTTTATGTTTGTTTATATCCATCTTATATACAACAATTTAAAATTATTACAGAGAGTCAGTTTTTTTGCTTTCAAGTCATATGACTATTCAAAGCAGTGCTACTCTATGACATCTCCAGGATCGTATGTGACGAAAATTAGGAGTCTGCCCATACATAGCACTGTGCAGCAACTGGGAGTGGATCAATTACTATGCTGTTCATTCTAGTTGAACAACTGGGCCATTACGGTAGAATGTGGTAAAGACCTTCAGAAAACCAGACTGGCTTACTAGCAGTCAGGGCCCACATCTACACTGAATTTTTTGTAAGGGTAATAAATAACACAGAGACCTTTCTGTGTCTGATGCCCAATAGAGATGATTACCTTACCACCACTTGTGGTTAAAGCCATAACTCTGATTCCAAGGTACTTGATAGGCAATGTTCACTAGCCAGCTCAGAAGATTCCTAGCTAGGATCTTTTTAGACATAGAAATTAGGAAGATTGTATGAGAGAGTTGGTGTATTATATTTCTTCTTTTCTTGAAAATACTGTTTTCAGAATTCTACCTTTAGAAAGAAATTTTATTGTGACATTCCAGTGGTCCTTCTCTTTTTAAAGGTCTGTGTGAGGGTTTTGTGCTGACAAGGTCAAGTACCTGACCCTGTGTGCCTGCAGTGTGATAATATGTCAGACTGAGTGCAATAGCTAGCCATGAAAATTGTTTTTCAGTGTATCAGTATGATGTCACTTTCATTCCTAGTAATAAAAACTCACCAGTGGGGAAGGAAGCACAAATGAATATAAATTTTTAAAAGTGGAGACCAAGTTAAAAAAAATGAAAGCCATCCTAATGAGTCAGTAAAATCCTTTAAGTCTCATTAGTACCCCCACATCTGTAGAGAAGCTAACAGAATACGTATTCTTAGCTCTTCTGTCTTGTGACTGGGGTAGGAGCAATGGCTTCTGGGAAATGATGGCAAGTGAAAAGGAAAGTCAACACTGGAGCAGTCTCCCTCTGGAGGAAGTGAAGACTATGAATTGGAAGACTGAGCCAAAGCCGTGGTGTCCTGTCACCCCACATGAGAATGAGATACATGTTCCTCCCCCTCCCCCAATGAGTAGAATGAACCTTGGTACAGGATATCTTTTAAACATTGTAGAAGAGAGCTCAGAGTTCAGGTAAATACATAAACTAACAAGTCAAATAGATAAATATTTTTTAAAAATCTTTGCGACCTCCTCAATAAAAAAAGAAGTCAAAAATAGGTAAGGAAAAAAACTGTGGTAAAAGGAAAATGTGCAAAATCATATTAACAGACTGGGAAGATGTAAAACGAACAATGAAGGTAGGTAAGAGGTTCACTCTGATGGCAAAACAAGAAATGCAAATGAAGGCAATTGTTAGATACCCTTTCCCCCGACAAATACAATAATTATTTAAAGACAATCACTGCCACTGGAGGTAAGGAGAGTTGGACAGACTTATGACAGTATATCTTTATACAACCTTTCTGGAAGCAATTTGCCAAAGTCTATTACAAGTCTTAAAAATTGTACCTGTTGAATAAAATATATATCTATGAGTCAGTACTGACTATATAAATAAATAAATAGATGCTAAATTTAGTGGGTGAAAGTATGATGAAACATAAGATATTTGCATACTCTCAAAGTATCTCCTTATAAGATACTTATTATTAATTACAAGTGGGAAAATAGTAACTTTTACAATGGAGGTGTCTGCAGACATTACCTTCATCAATTGGTCATCACCAGTGATGAGGCATATTGATATCATGTGTCTCCTGAAAAGCACACACATCACTTTTCTGGCATTCATGCCAAAAATGCGTAACCCAAATTTAATAATGAAGTAGCATCAGAAAAATCCAAATTGAGGGACATCCTATAAAATAACTGGTTAGTACTCTTCAAAAAAATCATGGGTTTAGAAGACAAAGACTGAAGGACTGTCCTAAATTGGAGGAGACTATGAGACATGACGACTGAATGCAATGGGGAATCATAGATTGGATCCTGAACCAGAAAAAGGACATTAGCATGAAATTGGTAAATTTTGTATAAGGTCTGCAGATTAGTTAGTAGTATTGCATCCTAGTTAATTTCCTGAATTTGGTAGTTGTATGGTGGTTATATTTGGGGATGGTAGTAAAAGGTATGTGGAAATTATCTGCACTGTTTTTGCAATTGTAAGCATGAAATTATTTCAAAACAAGTACTTAGAATTTTTTAAAAACCTGAAAAACTTTTGACTTCTTTTTAACATTCAGACTAAAACAGATACCTCAGAAAAACCAACTAATCAATTATGGCCTGATTCTTCTACTTCTGATATGATTGTCAAAGACGATATTCTGAGACTTAAAAATGAAATTCAAGTTTTACAACAACAAAATCAGGTAATTAAAAACATTTCCAGTATTTTGTGAGAATGTTCATGGCCTTATTAAATTCAAAGGATATAATAGACTTTTCAAAAATACGGAGGCAATGTGAGTCAGTAGACAAGTATATTAGTAGGTGATTAAGGATTCTAGTTATTTCCTTTTGCTATTGGTCATGGGATAATAGTGTCATCAGAAAGTAGGTGAGTGTAGATCCAATTTCCTGTCTATGCAGTGGTATGGCTAATAGAGGTGTTCTTTCCTCCTTAGCCAGCCCTTGACCAAAAAGTAAAACTTTGTTTATTTAGATAGTTACTGAAGATCACTGGATTCTAAGACTTATTTTAAGGCATCAGCCAATACCTCTCTGGTTAAATGTTTTCATATATTTCAAATTAAATACAAAATTTTAACTTTTATTCTTGTCAGAAAGCTACTTGTCAAATAAATGAATCTATACTCTTATCAAGGCATGAAGAGACTTGTAGAATTATAAAAATGATATTTTGTCAATCTTATAGGGTGGAGATAAAGCACAGAGGGGTTAAAAATGAGATTAGACTAATCAATGAAAATGATATGTTTATTCCCTCTAAATACTGTATTCTTTTGTATCTAGGAACTTAAAGAAACTGAAGAAAAACTGAGAAATACAAATCAAGACTTATGTAATCAAATGAGACAAATGGTACAAGATTTTGACCGTGATAAACAAGAAGCTGTGGATAGGTAAAAAGTCTGTACAGAGGCCTAATGCCTGCTTCCCCAGCGCCCTTCCTTTTCTCTTTTCCTTCTGCCCCCATCCTTCCCCAAAAAAGATTCACGAGAAGTAATGGAGTGAACCGTCCCTGTTGAGATCTTGGATTAGAAAAGATGAGTCCCTGGCTTCTCAAATTAGAATTTGGAACACATTTTCCATAGAAATGATGTTATGTAGTGGGTTGGGTTCTATAGCACCATCAAAACTGTAGTTCACTGAAATAGTATAGCTTAATGGTTTTTAAAGGCCAGTCTGGGAAACTAACTATTCTTTATAAGGAAGAAATCTGTGGGAGGGAATATGTCTTCCAAATACCGAATCATAAACTTGGAAACAGTCTTTTGGAACATAACTTGTGATTTGGGTATTACTAGTATTTGTGTTTAATATAGATGACTTGGAATTTTGGAACCACATCCTCGATTATTTCAATTCATTTTTTATAAACAAGTCCTCAACACAGACTAATATCTCTGTTTGAAGGATTGAGGCATCCTGACATCCAAGTTTCTAATTTTTTTCTAGAAACATTTGAAGAAAGAAAATTTTGAAGGCTCTTATAAGGTCATCTATTGAAAATTAATTATTACCACTTTTGGTTGGGGAAAACAAATCTGACTTTAATTATAATTTGCCTTAGAGGGAGGAATGGAGGGAAAGAAGGAAGAGAAACCAGTTCATCTTGGTGTTTCTAGTAGTGCTGGGCACTCATTGCCTCAGATCCGCTGTCCACTGTCTGTTTCCAGGTGTGAGAGGACTTACCAGCAGCACCATGAAGCCATGAAAACCCAAATACGCGAAAGCCTGTTGGCGAAGCATGCTTTGGAGAAGCAGCAGCTCTTTGAGATTTATGAGGGGACTCGCTTGCAACTTAGGTGAGAATAAATGAGTTTAGCTGCCCTTTAAACTATACAGACAGCATTCTTCTCTTCCACAGTTTAGAGGAAAATTTTTTGTTCTGCAGCCTTATATTTTTTTTGTGGTCATTTCTTTGCTGGTTTTGTGTATTCCAAGGTCTGAATTAGATAAGATGAACAAGGAGATGGCAGCTGTGCAGGAATGTTACCTAGAAGTGTGCAGAGAGAAAGATAATCTAGAGTCGACTCTCAGGAAGACCATTGAAAAGGAGCAACAGGCTCAGGAGAAGAAGGTACAGTACAAGTTCATGTTGTGTTACTTCTTTTTATTTCTCCGGCCTCACTATTGTCATTGAAACCAACACACTTGTTCTCTTGTGCAATGGGGAAGGCATTTATAGAAGGCTCTTTACTTTGGGCTGTATCATGCTAATATAGCACACAAAATACAGTAAATGTTGAAATAGTTATTAAAACTTTAGTAGAAAATGGCATACATGTAGGAGAAAATCATTCTTCCTTGTAGGCTTATTCCAGGAGGCAAAGAAGAGTTCTAAAAATAAGCAAGAGTAGACCTGAGTCGCTTTGCGACTGAAACCCACATATTCTCATTTTGCATTCGTTTGTTGGCTACACAGGCGACCCTACACAGTCCTGTGGGCCCTGCACAAGTATTCCTGTAGAGACATTTCCCCTGACCCATTTCTGTCTCGGCACCTGCGTGTCATTTCATTCTTCTGGGGAGAAGGGCAGGAGTTTGAACTTGGGTCTCCTGTTAGGGAAGATGGTGACATTGTGGAGAGGAAGGTCACAGTGTTAATGTGGCCTCAGGGAAGCTCTCATTTTTCCCGGAGGCTGGAGGGGGGCCACAGTGTACTCTCTGTTCCTGCCTGAATCTTCTCAGTTGCCACTGGTGAGTGTCCAGGAGTAAAATCACATGTAAACAGCCGCCCCTCCTCCCTTCTTCCTTGTCCTGGCTGGAGCCTCATCCAGACCCACGTCTGACTCTCCCTTCCACTTTGGACCCGCCTGTAGACCACAATTTGAAAGCCACCTGCCTCAAGATTAGAAAATATTTTTAAAGACCTCAGTAAATGTTCTGTGTGGACGTTTCTGAATAAGTTATATTAAAGCAAGCTATTGCTACCCCAGACTTAAAAAGGATAGTAACGAGTGGGTGAGGAATTTAGTTCACTTAATATTTTGATTTATTATTTTTGACTAGATTAATATGGTAAAAAAATGCCATGTATACATATCATCTACTGGAAAAAGAACTTCTAAAGGGAGCTCTTTTAGTTAGTACTGGCTGTATAAAAGTTAGAAAGGATCTTAAATTAGTTAGAAATTAAGGACTTAGCTTTCAGTAATGTTTAAAAAATTAAAATAGGGAGAAGATCTCTAGCATGATTCTTTTCTTCTTTTTAAATATATAAATTGGTAAGAACACAAGAGCAGTTGTCTCAAAGAACTCATTCTTTTTAGGAAGATATTTTCTGGTAATTTTAAAAGAATCAATTTGGCTATAAAACTGAATCTCACATAATTGGTTAGTTGCAATTAATAGCTGCTACTGACTGATATTTTGGCTCATGAGTGCTTGTGCACTGGGGCAAGAGGGAAAGTTAAAACTGCTATTTGGCCCTTCCAAAAGAAACTTACAGATTAAATTTTTTTCTTTAAAATTGTCATACAGTAAAACTGACTCTTTTTCATTTGGTGTACAGTTCTAAAAATTTTTAACTCATGTATAGATTGATCAGGATACAGAATAGTTTTCACCCTAAAACATTCCCTTGTGCTAGCCCTTTGTAGTTACACCCGCCCCCTACTGAGGGCCAGTGTACTTAAACCATTAGAAGTTTAATTCCTTCCTTCTCTGGGGATTCTTTAGTTTTTTATTTAGATTTGTATAGGCCCTTTATATAGCTTAGTGGTCTTTATATAAACTAATCAGAACAGAGCTACTTTAAATTTAAGAGACTTTAATCTTTTCCTATCCCTGAGAGGTAGGCAAAGATGTATCAATTTGTCTTCCTAGAAAACCTTTCACACTCATACAATGGAAGAATCTTTCTAAACTCAAGCAAGCTAGAGAACTTTTAGGGTAATCCTTCTCTGCAGGACATAAGCCATTTTTCCTGCAGTTGACCTTCAGGTCAGGAACTTAGTCTGGATACAGAATTTATAAGACAGTCAACACCAAGAGTCCCAGGGTGGATTTTCCTGTTTCATATGTGCTCTTTTCTGAAACACTTGTTGAGTCAGGCTGTGGGTTAAGTAGAGGCTCAATTCCAAGTTTTAAAGTTTTTATTAACACACAGAACTTTCCTCACATGTTAACCTGGCTTGTTTAAGGAAAGGGGGAAAAAAGTCATAACACACAGAACACTTCAGATTGGGTAGTAATCAGTGGAGGCCATGAATCGGCAGACAAGGCAAAGATGATCAATATTCCCATTCTTAATGTCACTCCTATACACATTAGGGCTTATATATACTGTTGTAATACAGTTGTCTCCCTTGTCCACGGGGAATACATTTCAAGACCCCCAGTAGATGCCTGAAACCACAGATAGTACTGAACCCTATATGTATTATGTTTTTTCCTATACATACATACCTATGATAAAGTTTAATTTATAAATTAGGCATGCTAAGAGATTAATAATAATAACTAATAATAAAGTAGAACAATTATAACAATATACTATATTGAAAGTTATGTGAATGTGGTCTCTCTCTCTCTCAAAATATTGTGTCATACTCACCCTTCCTTTTGTGATGATGTGAGATGATACGATGCCTAGGTGATGAGATGAAGTGAGGTGAATGACGTAGGCATCGTGACATAGCGTTAGGCTACTATTGACCTTCTGACAGTACTTCAGGAGGAGGATCACCTGCTTCTGGACCACGGTTGACCACGGGTAAATGAAACCACAGAAAGTGAAACTGTGATTAAGGGGGACTACTGTACATGCTAAGTCAGTCCTTAGAAGTTAGAGTTTTTTTACTGTCCAAGGTAGGCAAAACAAGTTTGAATGTTTTAAAACTATACAAATATTTTCTTCCCTTTAATGATAAAATTTTTGAATTAGATATTCCTGTAGTATGTTCAAATGGCGGATCCCTATGACCAATAAATCTATTACTTTCCCTCTGTAAAGAGAGGGAAGCAGGGTTTTTCTTGTTGTGGTGGATTGCAAAGATGGCCACACATTTCTTCCCGTTTCTGAACGCATGCCCCCTTACAAAGTGACTTTATAGTTATTCTCAGTAAGAGGTAGTCTGTTTTTCATCCCTTGAATCTGATCTTGGCCACGTGACTAACTGGCCAATGGGACATTAGTAAACATTATGCAAAAAGAGGTGCTTATGCATTGGGGCTTGCAAGCTTGATATTCTTAGGAACCCTGTGACCACCATCATGTGAATGATCTGGGATAACCTGCTGGATGATGACACATGTGACCAAGTCATCGCCATCAGCCCAGCAGACATCGAGCTAACTAGCAAACATCTGAGTGAGGGCATCATAGACCATGTAGCCCCAACTGCGAGCAGAGATCAGCCGAGTTGGCTTAGACCAAAACCACCACCCAACTGACCCATAGAATCATGAAAAATAATAGATGTTTGTTGTTTTAAATCTCTTAAGTTTTGGCTGGTTTATTATGTAGCAGAGCTAACTGATGTACTCACAAACATACAAACACACAGAAAATTGGCAGTAATTTTCTGCTGTAGGTCAAAAGGAAATGAGATAGATATGGAAACAACTCCTGAAGGATGGACATACACAGATAAGACAATTTGAGGATTCCTTCTACAGTCAAACAAAAATAATAACAGTGATATATGATGTGACACTGGACAACTTTCCCAACTATATGGTTGAGATTGTCCTGTAGTCTTAGTACAACTGCAGTCTCCATGACCCAATTGTGAAGAAATGGGTCCCTCAGTCACCGGAGACGTTCCAAAATCCTGCAGCACTGAGCAGACATAGATATCATCTTCTCAGCATTTGTCAGTGATGGAGAGGAAGCAGATCACAATTAAAACAGAAATAATCCAGGTCAGCTGTGAACCAGAAAAAACCCAGACAACCAGATAGTCATGAATCAGGAATAATGCCAGAGAGATGCAGAGCAAAAGCTCTGTTGCTGTGTGGCAATAGGTTTGTGAGGTATACTTCTCTGGCATAGTAGTTAGTGGACTGCAATGTGTTACTTCTCATGGCATCTCTGTGGGGCCTCCAGAAAACCGTTTCAAAAAATTTTCGAACAGAAACTCTCATAAATAATTTTGATCCCTGAGTAGAGTTTATTAAAGTTTTCAAGTCAGCTGGGTTCCTAGAATAAATAATGTTGTATGAATAAGTGAAATTATTAAATTTTAACTGACACTTGACAGTTCTTATTTGATAATGCTTTTGCTAGTTTTGATAAAAAATTTGTCTTTGATAGTGGAAAAAATATAAATCTGGATTTATCATAGGATGCATAGCTTTTAGGATAGAGCCATAATTTTGGCTTATCTCAGAATACAAGTCTTTCAGAAATGTAAATGTTTTCTGGGCTCTGATACCTAATTTGTCCCATGATGGATGGGGTGTAAATATACATGCCAGTTTCACTTTTTAAAAAGAGTATTTGGTCTTTTGGAAATGTATTTATTGTATTAGATGCTTTTTCTATTAATATAGTCATTCGTAAATTTTTTATTCAAATATTTGAATAAGCAGGCCTTTACAAGACAATTTATTAACTGATTGAGTTAGCTTGTAGGAAGATCCTTTGTCTCTGTTGCTGCTATTACATGCATATAACCATTTTTTAAATTTGACTTGGAGAATATTAATGGTTTACAGGGATGTTTACTTGAATTTTGTTTAAAAAGATAGTTATTGGAGGAAAGAGAAGAATATGTAAGCAAACTGCAGGTGGAACTTGAAGAAAAGTACCAAGACACCCTTATAACGGAAAAGAACAAGTGGCTGAAAGAACAAGAAACTAATATTAAACAGCAGATTGAAAATGAAGTGATGTTAGCCAAAGCGCCATAAGGAACAGAAAGAAGTGTGGGTTAACATTTCTTTCTAGTCACCATGTTTAAAAAATGTAGTATTAACTGTTGAGAGACAGTTCTTCCTGAACAGACATGTAATTTTTAATTCCCAAGTACGTACATAATCACTCATTTTACTTCTCCAGAATTGGGCCATTAGCAGCTTACTCACACCAGTTTTATTTTTTAAAACTTCCCACCTCTTGACTCTTCAACCCAATTCAGGATATAACAGATTTTGGGGATCACTTTTTTGATTCCTCACAATGAAACCATGGTCTAATTTCATATTGTGAAATGATTCTGATAACTCTAGAGCAATCTGTATACAAATAAATAACATATATTGCGGATTAGAAGAAAGAGATAATAACTGGGCAGGAATATTACCTCTATTACCTAAGTAGCAAATGTGGTTAGGAAATGCTAATAATTTCCTAGAAAATTAAGAACCAAATTATAATCTTAGAAGTTTAGTTGGAAGTGAAATAAGTTCTCAAGCTTATTTAAACCAGATTCTCCTATCCACAGATTGCTATTAATTGCCATCGGGGCCACCCAAAGGTGGAACAGTAGACTGCTCTCCTGTCTAGTGGCCTCCCTACTCCTCATCTCCCATCCTCTCCTCCAAATAGCATTTCAGTAATCTAGCGCTGGCACCTGAAATTCTTTTACTAGTCATTTTTTAACTGGAAAAAGTGCATATATATATGAATAATATGGATGACACCAAACAAATCCTCTATTTTTACATTGTTTCAAATTGTTTTTTAGCTGGATTTGCCAGCCAGTTGTTTACAGGGGGATGAGATAGACAGCTAATGTTTTTCTGAGAATGTCAGGAGAGCATAAACTGCTACACTGTATGACTATTTCAAGTGAAGCAATACAGCCAGGGGCTGTGTAGCTAGGGAAGCGGTTTGAGACCCCTGGATCCCCAGGAGGTGGGAAACTGGAAAAGGGAAAAGCAAACTTTGCTATTTCACAGTTTTGCCTAAGCCGATTGTGTTTGGATCCATCCCACTACACTGTTGAGAGTAGAAAAGAATTCTTCCAATAATGCCCCCTCTTGAATGCACAGTTGACTCAGGAGAATTTAATATCATAACAAACAAGATTCTAATGTGTTCAAGTAAGTAAAACTATTTTTTACATTGTTCGATTTTAAGTTTATTAATCAGACTTTACCCAGTGCCTGCTTTGTGGAAGCCTGCTGTTGATGAAAAAAATACATATTAATAGCAGAAGTTTCCCTCCTTTTTTTTTGGTCATGCCATCTTTGTAGTGGCAATGTCAAAACTTCCAGAAAGTTGCGTATTGAGAGCAAGATAGCCTGACCTTATGCAATATACTTAAATCTTCCATATGATTTATGTCATATAGATAAGGTCAAAGAGTAACTTTCAGGATTTACTTGAGAATATATTTTCATTGACTAAATTTCTAAACCTCATGCAATTACTACAACAATGTCTAGATGGTTTTCAAACACAGCTGTGGTTGCTTTTTTGGCTAGCTATTAATTCTAGTTTTTGCTTATTTGAATATTTTTCTTTTCATATGATTTTTCTTCTGAAAACAGATCAAACAAGAACTTATTCAACAGCTTGAAAAAGAGTGGCAGTCTAAGCTGGATCAAACTATAAAGGCAATGAAAAAGAAGACCTTAGATGGTTGCAGCCAAACTGACCAAGTAACCACCATTGATGTTATTTCCAAGAAAGAGATGGCAATCATGATAGAAGAGCAGAAGCGAAAGATCCAGCAAGATTTAGAGCAAGAGAAGGAAATAGCTATCAAGGGGGGCTTGAAGAAACTTGAGGTTGAGTTGGAACTCAAATATTGTGAAAATATTGCCAAACAGGTAATAAGCAGGTTTATTATAGTAAAATTATTGGAACTGCCTATTAATGAAAACTTGTAAAATGCTACCATTGATCTTGTTCATAACTTGATACTTTAAAAATTTTGTGCATTCCAGGGGAGAGAGCCTCTTACGTTGTTCCTAAAATTTTCTTCATTATATTTCTGTTACAAAGCTGTCGTCTCTCAGTTTTTCCGTATATCCTTTCAGTTTACAAAATGTTTGCTCCTCTGAGGTCAGTCTAAGCTGACCTAAGATACCTGAGATTAAAGATGGTGGCTTTATATCTGAATGAAGCACAATTTAATTATGAATCTTTCATATCTAATTTTATAGAAAATATTCTACTAAAGTAGTTATAAAAGTAAACTGAAAGCGGATAAGGTATTTAACAATATTTGTGTTGAGACTTGCAGAGTGGAATCTGCAGGCATGCCCCTTAAATGAGACTTTGTCTATAAATCTCATCCGCTGCCAAAAAGTGGTGCCATTGCCTCGCCTTGGAAGCATTCAAAGAGCTAGCTCACTTCTAACTGGGGCTTGTTACTTGGTTTCCAAGAAATGTCAAACTGAGAAAAGTATAGCTCTGTGTTGACAGAATAAAGATGAGTTATTATTTGTGTTAGCTATATTATCTATTACAGTGATTCTCGAATTTTTTTGGTCTCAGGATGTCTTTACACTTTTAAAAATTGAAGACCCTGAGTCTTTGTGTGGGTTATATTTACTGTATTGGAAAATCTAAGAAAGTTCTTTTTGCTTTGTAATATTTTCATAAGTAAAATAATTTCTTTACTTGGACCTATATCAGGTTAAATACCAGCATCTTTGAACGGAACCTTTTTTTTTTGGCTTAAAACAACAGAAATTTATTCTCTCACATTTCTGGATGGCAGGAGTCTGAAATCAAAGTATCAACAGGACCATACTCCCTCCAGAGGCCTTAGGGGAGAATTTGTCCCTTACTTCTTCCAGCTTCTGGTGGCTCAGGCGTTCTTTGGCTTGTAGGGGATTGAAGGGAATTGCACTCCCTCCAATCTCCGCCTGCGTCTCCATATCACCTTCTGTGTGTCTGTGTCTTCCCCTCGTCTGTCTGTCTCAAATCTCCCTCTGTCTTTTTTCTTTTTAAAGTGAGGTATAGTTGACATATAACATGATATTAGTTTCAGGTATACAACATAATGATTTGATATTTGTATACACTGTGAAATGATCACCACAACTTTGTATGTTGACAAAATATGGAATACAATATCATTCACTATAATCACCATATTGTACGTTATATCCCCATGACTTATTTATTTTATGACTGGAAGTTTGTATCTCTTGACCCCCTTTGCCCATTTCACCCACCCCCCCCGTCTCCCCCTCCTCTGGCAACCACCAGTCTATTCTGTGTCTATGAGTTTTGTTTGTTCACATATTTTGTTTTTTAGATTCCACATACAAGTCAAATCATACGGTATTTATCTTACTCTGACTTATTTCACTTAGCAGAATACCCTCAAGGTCCATCCATGTTGTCGCAAATGGCAAGATTTCATTCTTTTTTATGGATGAGTAGTATTCCATTGTGTATATATATACCACGTCTTCTTTATCTGTTCATCTATTAGTGGACATTTAGGTTGTTTTCATGTCTTGGTTATTGTGAATAATGCTGCAGTGAACATAGAGGTTCATATATCTTTTGATTTAGTGTTTTTATTTTCTTCAGATAAATACCCAGAAGTGGAATTGCTGGATCATATGGTAGTTCCATTTTTAGTTTTCTGAGGAACCTCCATACTGTTTTTCCATAGTGGCTGCAGCAATTTACATTCCTACCAATAGTGCATGAGGATATTTTTTCCACATCCTCTCCAAAACTCATTATTTCTTGTCTTTTTGATAATAGCCATTCTAATAGGTGTGAGGTGATAGCTCACTGTGGATTTGATTTGCATTTCCCTGATGATTAGTGATGTTAAGCATCTTTTCATGTACCTGTTGGCCATCTGTGTATCTTTTTTGGAAAAATGTGTATTCAGATCCTCTGCCCATTTTTTAATTGGATTGTTTGTTTTTTTGCTGTTGAGTTGTATGAGTTCTTTTTATATTTTGGATATTAACCCCTTATCAGATTTATAATTTGCAAATATCTTCCCCCAAAAGATAGGTTGTCTCTTCATTTTGTTGATGGTTTCCTTTGCTGTGTGGAAGCTTTTTAGTTTGATGTAGTCCCACTTGTTTATTTTTGCTTTTGTTGCCCTTGTCTTTGGAGACAGCTCCAAAAAATCATCACTAAGACCAATGTCAAGGAGCTTACCACCTATGTTTTCTTCTAGGAGTTTTATAGTTTCCAGTCTTACATTCAAGTCTAATCCATTTTGTGTTATTTTTTGTGCATGGTTTAAAATAGTAGTCTAATTTCATTCTTTTATATGTGGCTGTCCAGTTTTCCCAGCACCATTTATTGAAGAGATCGTCCTTTTTCCATTGTATATTATTGACTCCTTTGTTGCAAATTAGTTGACCATATATGCATAGGTTCATTTCTGGGCTATCTATTCTGTTCCATTGATCTATGTGTCTGTTTTAATGCCAACACCATGTTGTTTTGATTATTATAACTTTTAAATATAGTTTGAAATCAGGGAGCGTGATTTCTCCAGACTTGTTCCTCTTTCTCAAGATTGCTTTGGCTATTTGTTGTGATTCTATACAAATTTTAGGATTGTTTGTTCTAATTCTGTGAAAAATGTCATTTTGATAGGGATTGCATTAAATCTGTAGATTGCTTTGGGTAATGTGGACATTTTAACAATATTAATTCTTTCAATTCATGAGTACAAAATATCTTTCCATTTATTTGTGTCTCCTTCAATTTCTTTCATCAATGTCTTATAGTTTTTGGTATACAGGTCTTTCACCTCCTTGGTTAAATTTATTCCTAGGGATTTTATTCTGTTTGATGCAATTGTAAATGGCATTGTGTCTTAATTTATCTTCCTGATAGTTTGTTGTTAGTGTATAAAAATGCAACAGATTTTTGTATATTGATTTTGTATCCTGCAAATTTACTGAATTTGTTTTAACTTTTTTTGTGCAGTCTTTAAGGTAGTCTATATATAAAATCATGTGTCCGCAAATAGTGATAATTTTACCTCTTCCTTTCCAATTTGGATGCCTTTTATTTCTTTTTTTTTTTTTTGCATAATTGCTCTGGCTAGTACTTCCAATACTTTGTTGAATAAAAGTGGTGAGAGTGGGCATCCTTTGTCTTGTTCTAATCTTAGAGGAAGAGCTTTCAGCTTTTCACCATTGAGTATGATGTTAGCTCTGGGCTTGTCATATATGGCTTTTATTGTGTTAGCTACATTCCCTCTATACCCACTCTGTTGAGAGTTTTTATCATAAGTGGATGTTGAATTTTGTCAAATGCTTCTTCTGCATCTGAGATGATCATATGATTTTTATCTTTTGTTCTGTTAATGTACTGTATCAAGTTGATTGATTTGTGGATGTTGAACTATCCTTACTTTCCTGGAATAAATACCACTTGACCATGGTGTGTCATCTTAATGTATTGTTGAATTTGGTTTGCTAATATTTTGTTGAGGATTTTTGCATTTATATTCATCAGGGATATTGGCCTGTAATTTTCTTTGTTTGTGGTGTCCTTTTCTGGTTTTGGTATCAGGGTAATGCTAGCCTCATAAGATGAGTTTGGAAGTGTTCCCTTCTCTTCAGTTTTTTAGAAGAGTTTGAGAAGGATAGGTATTAAATCTTCTTTGAATGTTTGATAGAATTCACCAGTGAAGCCATCTGGTCCTGGACTTTTATTTGCTAGGAGGTTTTTGATTACTGACTCAATCTCCTTGCTTGTAATTGGTTTATTCAGATTTTCTCTTTCTTCATGATTCAGTCTTGGAAGATTGTTTCTAGGAATTAATCCATTTCTTCTAGGTTGTCCAATTTGTTGGCATATAATTGTTCATAGTAGTCTCTTGTGATCCTTTGTATTTGTTTGGTATCAATTGTAACTTCTCTTTCATTTCTGAGTTTATTTATTTGAATCCTCTCTTTTTCTTAGTCTAGCTAAAGGTTTGCAAATTTTGTTTATCTTTTCAAAGAATTCAGCTGTTAGTTTCATTGATCTTTTCTATTGTCTTTTTAGTCTATTTCATTTATTTCTAGTCTGATCTTTATTCTTTCCATCCTTCTACTAATTTTGGGCTTTGTTTGCTCCTCTTTTTCTAAATCCTTTAGATGTAAAGTTAGATTGTTTATTTGAGATTTTTCTTGTTTCTTGAGGTAGGCCTGTATCACTATGAGCTTCCCTCTTAGAACTGCTTTTGTTGCATCCCATAGATTTTATTATGTTGTATTTTCATTTTCATTTGTCTCAAGGTATTTTTTGATTTCTCCTTTTATTTCTTCATGGACCCATTGGTTGTTCAATAGCATGTTGTTTAATCTCTACATATTTGTGATATTTTTTTTTCAGTTTTTTTCCTTTTTTGTGATTGATTTCCAGTTTCATACCATTGTGGTCTGAAAATATGCTTGATACAATGTCAATCTTCTTAATTTTTTTTTTTTTTTTTGGTGAGGAAGACTGGCCCTGAGCTAACATCCGTTGCTAATCCTCCTCTTTTTGCTGAGGAAGACTGGCCCTGGGCTAACATCGTGCCCATCTTCCTCCACTTTATATGGGACGCCGCCACCGCATGGCTGACAGGCAGTGCGTCGGCGGGCGCTCGGGATCCGAACCGGCGAACCCCGGGCTGCCAAGCGCGAACTAAACCGCTGCGCCACCGGGCGGCCCCCTCAATCTTCTTAATTTTATTGGGACTTATTTTGTGGCCTAATATATGATCTACCCTGGAGAATGTTCCATGTGCACTTGAGAAGAATGTGTATTCTGTTGCTTTTGGATGGAATGTTCTGCATATATCTATTAAGTTTGTCTGGTCTAATATGTCATTTAAGGCTGATGTTTCCCTATTGATTCTCTGTCTAGATGATTTATCCATTGATGTAAGTGGGGTATTACAGTCCCCTACTATTATTATATAGCTGTTGATTTTTCCCTTTAGGTCTGTTAACATTTGTTTTATAGTCAGGTGCTCCTATTTTGGGTGCATAAATATTTACAAATGTTATATCTCCTTGTTGGATGGACCCTTTTATCCTTACGTAATGCCCATCTTTGTCTTTTATTACAGTCTTTGCTTAAAGTCTGTTTTGTTTGATGTAAGTATAGCTACCCCAGTTCTCTTTTGGTTTCTATTTGCATGAAACATCTTTTTCCACCCCTTCATTTTCAGTCTGTGTGTCCTTACATATAAAGAGAGTCTCTTGTAGACAGCATATGGATGGATCTTGTTTTTTTATCCATTCAGCCACTCTATTCTTTTGATTGGAGAGTTGAGTCCATTTACATTTAAAGTAATTGTAGATAGGTATGCATTTATTGCCATTTTGTTAATTGTTTTCTGGCTATTTTGTAGTTCCTCTCTGTTCCTTTGTTTTTCTCTTGCTCTCTTCCTTTGTGGTTTGATGACTTTCTTTAGTGTTATATTTAGATTCCATTCTCATTATCTTTTGTGTATCTACGCTAGGTTTTTGCTTTGTGGTCACCGTGAGGCTCACATATATCAGCCTATATATGTATATACCAATCTATTTTAAGTTGATAGCAAGTTAAGTTTGAATGCATTCTAAAACTCTACATTTTTACTACTCCACTCCCATGTTTTATGTTTCGATGTCACATTTTACATCTTTTTATTTTGCGTATTCTTTACCTAGTTATTGTAGTTATAGTAATTTTTACTACTTTTGTCTTTTAACTGTCATACTAGCTTTATAAGTGATTAGTCTGCTACCTTTATTATATATAATAATAAATAATATAATGTATATTATATTATATATACCTTTACCAGTGAGATTTTTAATTTCATATGTTTTCTTTTAACTAATTGATGCCTTTCCTTTTCAACTTAAAGAAGTCCCCTTAACATTTCTTGTAAGGCCAGTTTAGTGTTGGTGAGCTCCTTTGTTTTTTGCTTGTCTGGAAAACTTTCTCTCTCCTTCAATTCTGGATGATAACCTTGCTGGATAGAGTATTCTTGACAGGAAAATTTTTGCTTTCAGCACTTGAAATATATCATGCCACTCTTCTGGCCTGCCAAGTTTCTGCTGGAAAATCTGCTGATAGTCTTATGGAGATTCCCTTGTATGTAACAAGTTGTTTTTCTCGTCCTGCTTTTAAGAGTTTCTCTTTATCTAACTTGACATTTTAATTATGATGTGTCTTGGTGTGGATCTCCTTAGGTTCATCTTTTTTGGAACTCTCTGGGCTTCCTGGATCTGGATGTCTGTTTTCTTCCCTAGGTTAGGGAAATTTTCAACTATTATTTCCTCAAATGAGTTTTCTGTCCCTTTCTCTCTCCTCCTTCTGGGAATGAATGTTGTTCTGCTTGATGTTGTCCTATAGATCTCTTAAACTATCTTTACTTTTTAAAATTCCTTTTTCTTTTTGCTGTTCTGTTTGGGTGAGTTCCACTGCCCTGTCTTCCAGGTCACTGATCCTTTCTTCCACTTCATCTAGTCTACTGTTGAACCTCTCTATTGTATTTTTCAGTTTAGTTATTGTATTCTTGAGCTCTGTGACTTCCATTTGGTATTTTTTTTATATTTTCTGTCTCTTTGATGAAGTTCTTTCTGTGTTCATCTATTCTTCTCCTGAGATCGGTGAGCATCTTTATGACCCCTGCTTTGAACTCTTTGTCAGGTAAATTGCTTATCTTTGTTTCATTAAGGTTTTTTTCTGGGGTTTTATTTTGTTCTTTCGTTTGGAACATATTCCTCTATTTCCTCATTTTGCTCGACTCTCTGTGTTTGTTTCCATGTATTAGGTGAAACACCTATTTTTCTTAGTCTTGAAGGAGTCCCAGGAAGACTGGGAGTGTATTTCAGTCTGCTGTCTGTGTAGTGCCCTGAGGGGTGGTAGCCCACTAAGAACTGTCTGTCTGATTGTTTTAGTCCTGTGGGACCCAGAAACACAAGTCCCCCTGGCCACCAGAGGCAGGCTTTCAAGTGGTGTCCCCTGTGTAAACTGTGTGCACCTGCTGGTTTTGGCAGGGCCATGGGGGAACACCGGGTGGGGACAAACCTGCCCATCAGGTTTAGTGGGACAGGGCCACAGGAGAGTACGAGGGCTGGGCAAGTGGCACTAGGAAGGTAGAGGGAGAGTGCAAAAATGGTGCCTGCCAGCACTGGTGCTATCAAGGTAAAAGGAGAGTGCAAAAATGGCATCCACTAGCGTCTCCATCCTCAGAGAGAGTTCCAACAGACTGCTGCCCCTCTGGCAGATGCTTCTAAGATTAGCCAATGAATCTGTTTCACATATGGTCTAGGTGGTTTTCAAACTGCTGTTTTTGCACTGGGTCCCAGGGTGAGTGAGTCTGCACGAGCCCTGTAAGAGCGGAGTCTTAGTTTCCTACAGCCCTATGGGTCCACTGGAGGTAAACCCCTTTGGTTTTCAAAGCCAGAAATTTTGAGGTCTCGTCTCTCTGGTGCAAGTCCCAAAGGTTGGGGGTGCCTGATTTGGGGCTCGAACCCCTTACTTCTCAGAGAGAATCTCCATATTTGTGAGATCTGTCTTGTTTATAGGTCACCAGACCAAGGGTGGGGTTTTTGGCAAGTCTGCATTTCTGCCTCTCCTGCCTGTCTCCTTGTGGCCTTTTTATCTTCTGTTGTGGAGGAGCTGTTCAGCTAGTTATCAGGGCTTTTTCAGAGAGAATTGTTCTATATGTACCTGTAGATTTGGTGTGTGGGGGAGGAGGTGAGTTTAGGATCTTTTTATGCTGCCATCTTGAACCGCCTCCCTAAGAAATTTTTAAAAAACAAGAGTGCTCAAGCACCCTTGTTATTGGCTCTTGGAGCAGTGACATATCATATAGCATGTAGCATCTGAAGAACTGTACTGTTTACACATGAAAGAATGGGAGTAGAAAAGACAGATACGGTCTGAATAGTATTTTGAAAATAGTTTTGACTTCAGAGACCACCTGACAGAGTTTCTAATTTAGGACCTTAATTTAATATTATTTATTGTATTTATTATCTTAGATCTATCACTTATTGTAAAGTCTTAAGATAATACCTGAATCAAAGTTTTTAAAAATCTACTCAGCTTTTGATAAATACTTGAAATTCTACCCATTTTTAAAATTATTCTACATGATTTTTACAGGGAATCCTTAAAGTATGGAAACATAGGCAAATATATGTAGTTGTATCAAGGACTTCAATCAGTTGAAATAATTTTCTGAAATGTTTACTATAATGTTTGAACAGACTTAGGAAAATTTTCTATAGACAAAGAGACGTGTTTAAGGGTGCTGCTTGGGTATTTATACAATTATAGATCTTGTGAAGAAAAGCAAATAGCATGATATAGTAGAAAGAAAATGTTCATAATAACTTTTAAAGGAATATAAATTTCTTTTGGAGCCTTCATCTTTTCCCCATATTTTTAACTCCCTGGAATTTACTTGTAAATATATGTAGCATTTTAGTGAGAAATTCAGCCCCTTATATCAACTCTGCTTTTGTGTGTGTATATGGATATATGTACATGTGTATCTGTGTGTATTTCAAAACAAGGAAATGAGGAAAGATGATTTAATAAACAATCTTGTGGTAACCTGTAACAGATTTACAACCAGATGACCCTCATAATTCATCAGGTCTTAACGTTTTTGCTGAATTGATGTATCACCCTCCTTCTTTAGTCGCAAACTCATTCTTCAGCAGGAAAATTTGCCTGGTATAAGGCTCTCAACTATATTGGTGCATGCGTGCATGTGTGCGTGTGTTTATATATAGGGCCTGAGGACCGAGGAGGTGGTGGGTGTACTGACTGGACCGCAGCTGACACCAAGCAGCCTTCCTGCATGTCTTCTCCTTTTTCCCAAGATAGATAGGAGTTTGTTGGAAATGGCAGTTGGTACTTTGTATAAAGCTTTCTAATAATAGTACTGGACATCAAATATTTATAGATACCCACTTCCTGCTGTGGCATTTGCCTGGGACAGTGTGGGAAGTTTAGAACAGAACAATTGATTAGAATCTACTATTTGGAATAAGGTGGGGTACTTGAAGTCAGTGTAACTAATGTAGTGTGATACAATGTAAAATACACATGAAATCATAGTTGCTGTTTGCAAACTGGGATCTTTCTGAAGTTTGATACCTCACTTTACCTCTTTCTTTTGCAATATCATGCAGGTAGAAACGGCTGTGCAAAATGCTCGTCTTCGATGGCTGGAAGAAATGCCTGAGCTTGCAGAGTATAAAGCATGTGTAAGAGCAGAACAGAAGAAGTGGGAAGAACAACAAGAGATGTCTGTGGCCAAACGGGTAAGAGCTCTCCTGGAAAGAAGCTTCAGGAGGGCCCCCCTCCTGACCTCTTCTCTCATCTTGGTCCCGAGAATTTGTGCCTACTGGCAGTGATGTGGAAGGATTAAATACGCTAATGTATTTAAGTGCAAGCTCAGGGCCTGGCTAGTGGTATCTGTTCTCATCATTGTCGACTTGTTGAGGGAGAGAGAATGTATTTTAGGGTCTTGAAACTCTTATAATCAGAAAGATAACCTTAACTGTGAAACTAAATCCAAGTCTATCTTGCCCTATCTTTGAGAACTTGAGAAAAGGTATTTATCTGTTTATCATTAGCTATACAATATCCTTTCACATGTTCAAAGATTGTCTTCTGTGCTGTGTCAGTAGTCTTATACCATATTCTTCTTGGTAAATAGCCAACTCTCCTTTCCAGAGATGTCATGTTCCTTGACTGGAAACATCAGATTTTATAACTGTATTCTCCCAACTTAATTTCTTAGTGTTAACCAATTCTAATCAAAATGCCAATAAACTGAACATAGTTTTGAAATTTGACACAATAATTCTAAAATTTATTTGGAAAACTGAAAGGACTAAAAATGTTTTAAATGTTCTGGAGAACAAATAGTAGTCCAGCCCTAACACATAATAGAATATGTCAGAAGGCAATAATTCAGAGAGAGTTGAGTCACAAAAATAGAATTCTTTTTTATTCAGTACTGCACAGACTTCAGAGATAGGCCCAACTATGAATAAAAGCTTAATAAATTGCTTCAAAACAAGGGAATGAGGAATTATTCCATAAAAAAATAGTCTTATGATAGCCAGAAAGCACTTTGGGAAAATTAAGTTTACCCACTCCATGCATCACAATAAACTCTAGGTTCATTGTGAAGTTAAACGTTTGTAAATGAAAGTATAAAACAATTAAAAGCAATTGAATATTTCAGATATGTATCATATTAATTCAATTTTGAGGCAACAGACAGTAGCAAAGATATGTAAAGTAATAGGATAAAGTATGTGCAAACATTTAAAACTTGTTTTTGTAATAAAAAAACAAAAGTGAGGGGATAATAATAATAAGGAAAATAAATGAGTCAAACATAAGAAACATTAATTCTAATGTATGATAAGAAAAATGATACAAATTTATAAGAAAAACAAGAATCTATGGATAAGTACACTAAGGATGTGAACAGTCTTCATGAGAAGTCCAAATAGCAAACTTAAGGTGTTATTTTATGCCATATGTATAAATCCTCTCTTCTTAATTGTAATACACAAAATATAATAGGTTGCAGTGTTGGGAATATACTACTCTCCTGATGTCAAAATTGTTTTGGAAAATAATGTGTATAACAGACATTGTGAATGATTTATATGCTGTGTTCATAACCTTATTCCACAAATTACTTAAGGAAGTAATTCAGCATGAATAAAAATATTGATTTTAATACTTTTCTTAAGTTATGTGGTAGTACATGGGTGTTCATTACATTATTCTCTGTACTTTTTTTGTCCCCAAATCCCCAGTAGATAGTTGTATGTCATAGTTGTACATCCTTCTAGTTCTTCTATGTGGGACGCCGCCTCAGCATGGCTTGATGAGTGGTGTGTAGGTCTGTGCCCAGGATCTGAACCAGCAAATCCCAGGCCTCCGAAGTGGAGTGTGTGAACTAAACTGCTGCACCACCAGGCCAGCCCTTCTCTGTACTTTTTAGGATGTTGAAATATTTCAAAAGGAAATTTGAGAGAGAGAGGAAACAATATGATGGTGTGCATTTGTCTCAGAGCTCAGAAGTCAAGAAAAAGAATAAAGTTAGGTAGAATATAGAAAATAAAATGGGCAAGAGATCTTTCCTTAAGAACACAGAAGGCCTGAATGTATGTGAATGCAAAAACGTAGAAATGAGAGCAGTGTGTTGCTTTTCAAATGTTAGCAGGCATGAGAATCACCTGGAGGGTTTGTTAAAGCAGATTCCTGGGCTTTGCTCCTAGAGATTCTGATGTAATGGATCTAGAGTCCTGAGAATTTGCATTTCTAACAGGCTCCCAGTGATGTGACATTGCTGGTCTTTGAACCACACTTGAGTGTGAGTAGCACTATTCTAGATAATTATTAAGCCACAAAACATAATGTTAATATGTTGCAAATCCTTCCTCCAAACCCAAGGAGGTGGGCAAGGGCCAGTTTCATAGCATTGGCTAGAGAGTTCTTGTAAGATTAGAGTGATCCGTCAAGATCTGTGGAAATTTAAAGCCAGTTTCCAGAGTCTAGAAGTAGTCAAGTTGCTTCAGCGGTTCCTGAACTTTGCTGCACATTGGAAAAACTTGAGGATCTTTGAAAAATACTGTTACCTGGCTCCTATTCCCAGGCTTCATGTTTTAATTGGTGCAGGGTATGGCCTGGGCATCAGGATTTTTAAAAGCTCCTCAGGTGATTCTAATGTGTAGCAATGTTGGGAACCAGTAAGTCGATTAATGCTGTCAAATTCTCCTTGTAAAACTTCATGAGAGGGTGCACACTTTTGGTGAGGTTGGGTGGGTCCTCCAAATTCCATGGGATCTGCCACCTCCACCCAAGGCATCTGGTAATGATTTCTAGGCATCCATTGTGACGTGACCTGTTTTCCCTACAAGCACTCTTTAAACATGTTTCACATCACTACTGAATTATTCTGCTGGTAGCAAAAGAATTTTGCTGTAAATTCCTCTGTAAAGCTCATCTTCAATAGTGGCTTCCTTTAGTAAACTGAAAATACAATTCAAAATTTTTTATTTATATGCAACTATTCAGGAACACATATTGTTGAATAAAGGTATGTTACACGTGATTAAGAATCTATATAGTTGAAGATGTTTGCTATAATTATATGGTAGCTGAAAATTTAGGAAGCAGATCCCCTGTCTCAACCTCCAGAGCTTACATGTAGTATTGATTAATAGCAGTCACCACTGTCTAGGCCAAGCCTCTGGAGATGCCCTATTCTTTTAACACTTGTGTCCTTGTGACTTCTCTGAATTCAATGAGGGAATATTAGAAGTAAAAGAGACTCAGGGTCATTATCCATTCTCCTAATTATATAGATGAAGACACTAAGTGCAAAGGAGATGAAGTGACTTTTCTAAGGCCATGCAGCCAAAAGTAACAATGACTACATAACATTTACTGAGTCCTTATCCACTAGGCTCTAGGCTAAGTGCTTTAAATGGATTATCTCCTTTTGTCCTAAAAAATTTAATCCTAAGAAAAGTCTATCAGATGGGGATTGTAATTATCCCCATTTTATAGATGAGGAAACTGACGGTCAAGGAAGTTAAGGAATGGGTCTATGGTCCCACAGCTGGTAGGTTAGTTCCAGCAGTTTGTCTGTTAAGCACTGTGCTGGGCTGCCTCTTCAATCAAAGGCAGAATTAGAGCTAGAACCCAGGTTTTTTGATTCCCTATTACTTTTGTGGTTATGTACTATTATTTTCTATGATCTATTAGTCTTGTTATCCTGTTATAAAAGAAACTAGAGTAATGAAAAAAATGACTTTCTGTTTGGTATTATCATTTAATGAACTGTTCTAACCTCTAAAATTACATTAAAATACAATTATGTTTGTCAGCAATTTATTATGCAGGTATGTGTTGTATTCCTAAGTAATAGTAAGATTTCCTTATGAGGCTGCTCTTGCTTCATGTAAAAGATACTTCATTTGTTGGGAACTTAGATAAAATTTGAGATTGCATGTGTACAAAAAAAAAAACCTAACATGAATTATTTTCTAAAATTAGTTTGGGATAATTACATAATTGTATATATATATACTTTTGGTCAGTTTAAATTTCTAGTTCTGCATCAAGAAACTGATGTTTTTTAAATAACATAAGATATAAAATATTAGGGGATTTAAAATGAAGGAAAAGATCCTTAAGCACAATCTAAGTATATTTTAGGAACAATGTCTTATCTAAATTTACTTTTTCCCCTTAATTTTGATTTTAAATCTCTTATTAAGTTCAGAGGTTAACCCAAATAGTTACTTTAGTTTAATTTTTTTTATTAATGAGGAGAATCATGAAGAGTTTTAAATGTACATTGTTATATCCTTTAGATATTGTTTGCTGTTTCTGAAGCTAAAGAGAAATGGAAAAGCGAGCTTGAAAATATGAAGAAAAATGTAATCCCTGGAAAGGAATTGCAAGAGAAGATTCATTCTCTTCAGAGAGAGCTTGAGTTAAAGAACGAGGAAGTCCCTGTGGTTGTCAGGGCTGAGTTGGCTAAAGCCCGGAGTGAATGGAACAAAGAAAAGCAAGAAGAAATCCACAGAATTCAAGAACAAAATGAGCAAGATTACCGGCAATTTTTAGATGATCATCGAAATAAAATTAATGAGGTGCTTGCGGCAGCTAAAGAAGACTTTGTGAAACAAAAATCTGAGCTCCTTCTTCAGAAGGAGACAGAACTACAAACATGTCTAGACCAGAGTCGTAGAGAATGGACTATGCAGGAAGCCAGACGGATCCAACTGGAAATCTCTCAATATGAGGAAGACATCCTAACTGTACTTGAATTTCTCTTAAAGGATACCCAAAAGGAGCATGTTAGTGGTTCAGAGAACAAGCAGCTTTTGGAACTCCTGTCGACCTGTTCTTCAAAATGGGTGTCTGTGCAATATTTTGAAAAAGTCAAGGCCTGCATACAGAAAGCATTTCAAGATATACTCTCCCTACCTATAGAAAGCGCCAGCTCAGAATGGGGAAAGGTATGTTCCTGATAAGTGGAAAGAGCTATTATTAAACACCAAGGATGATTGTAGGAGTTGCATATGGCATTTTTGCCTTTCTTCATTTTACAGTTTAATAGATGTAAGATTGTGTTTTTACCAGTGATTTAAAAAACTTTTTGTAGCAAATCCAAAGGATTGCATTTTTTCTTTGCCAAAAAAACTTTACTTCTTCATAGTGCCAAAAGTATGAGGCAGAACTTTTAGCCTCTAGATATCTTTTTCCTAAAAAATATATGCTATTCTTCATAAGGGCCTGAGATTTTGGAGACTGAGTAACTCTCATTCCTATTTTTGTTTTTTGGGCATAATCACTTCAAGAAATATGCATCGTATTAAACTAGGGTTTCTTAAGAGCGTCTAAAGAGTTTGGAAGCCTGTTTCTTACCCTCAAGGAATTTATATCTCATGTAGGCAAAAAATGCCAATCAAATACAAAGTATATTGATGTGGAAACAAGCAAATAGAGGTATGGCTCACTCACACAAAACTCTGAAGCCCAGTTTTGTTGGTGTCCTATATGTGTGCATGTAGAATGAATTAAGTATTCTTTTAGTTTTGTAGGTACTCTCTGACCCCAGCTTTCAGTTTTTGTGGAAGATCTATAAAACCAAAGTCTTGTTACCTTATGATTAAATTAGGTATACATGAAAAATCCAGAATGATACTCTAGGCACTGTGATCAGCCAATTTTGACATTTGGAATTAAAGGTAGAAAAAAAAATGCCAATATTATAAGGTTTGTCTGATAGAAGAATTGAGACATTAGAATTAAGCTCTATGAAGATATCGTGATTAAAGGTTTTCAAGGCCAGGGTTGAGTATATGGTATTAATACCTACTGGAAAGAGTTATAAGCTGGGAAAAAAATCTGAGTTCCAGCCCCACACTTGGGGATAACTAGCTTATTACCTTGAGCAGTCATATATTATAGTTGCTTCTCTGAAAAAGAAAATACAACCCTCTGTCCTAATTCCTTGGGTCTTAGTAGGATACAAATGACACAGTGTGGCCTTTCTACATCCTGCATTTGAAACGTTACAGAATTTTAGAGCCTAAGGGACCTGAAAGATCAGTCGACCCCATCCCAGCTCACCCCAGTTGATATTTTTATTCTTGATTTCACACAGATGTGACTACTTAATAGTTGCTTTCAATGTAAAAATAACTGGGCAAGATCACTTCCCATGAATACTACTTATAATACTTTATTGAGAATTTTTGGAAAAAATAGATTAAAAGAAGAATTATTATTTATAGAAGTTTTTAAGGATGAGAAGTGATAGGAAAATCATGTTATATACTTTCAAGTTTGCTTTCCTGAAAAGGCAATCTTGATTTGCTATAAAAATCAAGAAAATACATCTTTCTCCTACTATTAATATGTAATCAACCCCGGGATCTTTTTATAGGGCTTATTATTGTGCAAGCAGTGTAAGATGATCTGTATGACTTAATGTGGCTCACATGTCTATGAAGACAGAATCACATAATTTGGCTAAGAATTTAAACTTTTGCAGCTTCTGTTAGGTAGGGTCAGATTCTGTTCCTGAGAAAAGGGTGGCTTTGAAATGCCTAATCTGGCATTTGTTGTAGAAGAATACTTGACCTGCTGCCATTTTAGAGCTAACTCATCTCAGGACCTTGAGGTAAAGCAGTGATTATTATAAAGCAGTGATTATAACTTTGTAATATAGGTGCCATAAATGTGAAGAACTATGAATTATAATTGATTAAATTTGTAGTTTTTAGAACTGTTCATGAAAATTAAAATAGGAAAAAATGATCCCCCATATGTATAAAACAAGTTCTCATTAAAATAGCTTAGATGATCAAAAGTTTTTTTAAAATGGAGAGGATGCAATGAATTAAAAATGTAGTTTCCAAGAAAATGCCTTATCAAAATATATTAATACAACAGTTCATAATGGATAAAAGAAAACAGAAATATCAATTGAAACAACACTTTCAAACAAATTTAAGGATCTGTTCTGTCTTTTCTTAACTACCAAAGTCAGGTTCAAACTAAGACAAAAACATGGCTGCTCCCGCCTTTTTTGTCTTCTTGGCTTTTCTCCAGTTTTGAGTAGAAACTGGAAACATTGGCTACCTTTGGGTTCAGCTTTTATTATTCCTTTTGGCCTCAATCTCGTATCCTCTTGATGCCCTGGAGTTTACATTTTCTCTGTAACTGCTGACCCTGCTTCTATTGGGCATTGTAGGTACATTTCCTGACAGTCAGTTAAATGAATTTCTCATAATCAAAATCAAGCCTCCTGGAATCAAGCATATGTAATGTGTTTTAAGTAATTAAACAAGGCAGCTGTCTCAACATCACCTCTTCTGGTCCCTTGGAATTTAGTAGTTGTCCAAAATCTGAAAATATTGCCTTAAAAGAATGTCTCACCATTAATGAATTTAGTAGCTGTATTGCTGGAACAGGGACTAGAACACAGAACGTGTTCAAAAATGTTAGTGAAGAAATGGTCTTGTGCAAGATGTTTAACCTAGGTGAGCCTCAGTGTCACTCTTTAACATTGGAATTCAACTGGCCTTCCTTACAAAGTGACAGTATATATTAAAGTATTTAAAAACATAACATACTATGTAAGTTAATTTTTTTTTTTTACTGTTGTTACTTTTAATTCATGGAAGGCAAAAAGTTGGTATTATAGTTTCTAGTGAATTTGACCCCTGCTGCAATGAAAAGGTTCTGGATTTTCCAGAACAATTCTGATTTCACATAGTCTATCCTGGGGTTTGATCACATAAACCATTAAAATATCGTAAATTCTTGTGTGTGTGTGTGTGTGTATGCGCGTGCGTGTGTGCACACGCAAACTCTATCTTCTGTCTGCCTCATGGCTGGCCCACCAGTCCTCTGTCAGATAAGGTTGTCATTTGGAAAATATGGTCATAGAAGGCTAGTTCATAGTAATGACGCTATTCAAATAACACCCTAAGAAAAATATTGGTGATAGTTTAGGCAAGATTTTTTTCAGGCAATGTTTTCTTTTTATATTTTTAATATTAGCATTTTAAATAGAGAATTGTGTAGAGATGTTTATTAGGTGTTAACTATGAAAATAATCTATTTCAGAGAAATATGGCCAGGATCTCTAAAGATCCTGCTACAGGGGTCACTGGCAGAGGAGACCCTGGAGTCCCTGCAGTCCTTCCTGCACCCGCTTCTGGACACCACGCTCAGCCCTTGGCCTTGCAGGAAACAGAGGCAGAAGCTGGTAATGGGATTTTTTTCCTACTGATCTTTGTAACATCCATAATCACAGTTCCAGAGGGTTGCTCTGAGGATAAAGGAAATTCAAAGATGTGTACAGTTTTTATAAGTGAACAGATGTGTACTATTACCCCTACTTAATGTGTGTCCTCTCCCTAGATTTCCTTTTGCATTGAGACAGGGTTGCCTTAGGCCCTCTTAATTCTATCTTTTCATGGTCTTCGCTCCATTCATAAGTGATTCTTATTATAAGGAGAATAATGAGAATTTTCTAGAGCACTCATGTTTTTATTCCCTGGGTTTATTGAGAAATCAAGGGCTTCACATAAGAGAATTGCCAACTAACTAAGACTTTTTCATTCAAATTACTGAAGCTTATTTCAACAGTTTTTTTAATGGAAATCTTCCTGAAGTATATTAGGTGTTTTCTGATTTATTTGTGAGTTTCTCGAGGGCAGGGGTGGTGTTTTTCTCTCTTCCTCTTCAACACATGGCAGAGTGAATGGCACATAGTTTTGTGTTCCTTGAATATTTGATGAATTAATAGTTTAACTTAATGACTTAGAGTTGTCACTATGAAAAATAATGATTGTACTGTACTACAGCCCCTGGGGTATTCAGAGCTCACTGAGAAATATTGGGCTTCTGTTGCCTATTCACTGAGATTTCTGACTAGAATTGGCATATCCTCTGTTAGTTCCAATCATTTTTTGGGTATTGACCCCTTGCAGCTTGCTTTCTTCCTCCACATACAAACACATACACACTCTTTCTGTTTCTTATCTGCTCTCTCCATTGTAACCTGGAAAACAACTAAGAATTGCCAGAACAAATCATATGTACTAAGTCAGTAACCTTAGTTTCCACACATTTCTAATTCAGCAGACAGTATTACCAGAATCCTAGAGAACCTCTGCCTTTCCTAAGAAGTCAGTTGACAGTTATTTTTCTCATCATCTGTAGACCCTTTTCCCTTACTTCTAGGTTCTAGATGGTTGAGATATCTTATTGCGACTTAAGTACATGGAAATACTACATTAATTCATATTTTACCTCTTACTTTTCAATGTCATTTTATGTCTGTTATATTTGGAATAACTTGAGAATTATTTTTTAATTTGTGAAATGGGTAGAAACAAGTTTTAGATATTATTTGGCTTTGGGAAGTTCTAACAATATGAAAGAAATTAGTTTTGACCTAAGACAAATCAGACTATAACAGGATTTATTTTTCTTTCTTCAATCTTTTTTCCCTAAAAAGAAACACATTAACAAATTCGTTAGAAAGGATTAAATAATCTAAAACATATGTTAAGTGATAAAGTCCTTTACAATCCTACCAGCAGAGAGTACTACTGTTAACTGGTTTTATTCTCCTAATATCTTATCATTTTTTAAAGTAATTTAAGCATTAATCATGAAATACTTGATACATGCAAAGAATATATATAATGCACATGTAAGTTATGAAGCCTAACAACCGGGAACCCAGTATTCGACTTAAGAAGTAGAACATCACAGGGCCGCCCGGTGGCACAGCGGTTTAGTTCGCGCTTGGCAGCCTGGGGTTGGGGATTTGGATCCCGGGCGCCTGCCGACGCACTGCTCGTCAGCCTTGCTGTGGCGGCGTCCCATATAAAGTAGAGGAAGATGGGCACGGATGTTAGCCCAGGGCCAGTCTCCCTCAGCAAAAAGAGGAGGATTGGCAATGGATGTTAGCTCAGGGCTGGTCTTCCTCACACACACACAAAAGAAATAGAACATCACCAATATTGTTGAAGACCCCTGTGTGTTTCACCACAGTCCATCCCTGTAACTTGCCCACAATCTGAGGTAACAAATATTCTGATATTTAAAAATTGTTCTCTTGCTTTTCTTTATGTTTCAACCAAATATATATATCCTCAAGAAGCTGTTTATTTTGTTTGTCTTCTAATATTATAAAAATGGTTCAATACTCATTATAGTCTTTGTAACTTGCTTTTTTCCACTTAATATCAAACTTCTAAGATTTGTCTGTACTAATGCATATAGCTCTAATCCATTCCTTTTCATTGCTGTATAGTATGCCATTGTATGAATATACTATAGTTTATCTATTCTTTTGTCAGTGGGCATTTGCCTGGTTTCCAGTTTTACAATAGTATCTTAAATGAAAAATGTAAATGCCATGTGTGGTACGAGTGTGATGCTTCATTAATCCTTTGATGCTCGTGAATGTAAATGGTGCCATTTAAATGAAGCTAAAAAGTCAGGAGAGAGCTAAGAATAATTTTGCTGGACCAATGATTTTATGTCAACATTTTGGATATTGGTCTCTGAGCCTGTGCCAGTTTGTGTTCCTACTTTCTTATATCAATTATATTCATAGTCATAATCTACTTTTTGTATCATTTTATACATTATTTAAATTTTGTAAGTTCTATATATTACTAGTAGCAATAGCTATTGCTTATTGTGTACTTGCTCTATTCCAGGTACTGTGCCAAACAATTTTTATACATTTATACCTCCTGACAATTTTAAATCTTTTTTCATTTGGAGATAATTTCAAACTTACAGAAAAGTTGCAAAAAAAAAAAAAAATTGCAAAGAACACTCATATACCCTTTACCTGGATACACCTATGGATAACATTTTACCTTATTTTGTGCTCTTCTGTGTGTATGTGTATGTGAACATTTCTTTTTTTCCTGAACCATTTGAGCATGTTATATACATTATGCCCTTTTACCCCTAAATACTTCGGTGTGTATTTTGCAAAAAATAGGGATTTTTCTTGTATAACCTTAGTACAGTAAATTTCACATTAGATGAAAATATTGTATCAATCTATTGTTTGTATTCTCATTTTGTCAATTGACCCAATAATTTCTTTTACAGCATTTTTTTCCTCTACAAGAGGGGAATCTGTCTGGGGTGAGGTATTACATTTAGATGTTATGTCTCTTTGCTCTCCTTTTTTTCTTTTTTCTGGTGAGGAAGATTGGCCCCGAGCTAATGTCTCTGCTCATCTTCCTCTATTTTGTATGTGCGATGCCGCCACAGCGTGGCTGATGAGTGGTGTGTAGGTCCGCGCGTGGGATCCAAATCTGCCAATCCCAGGCTGCCAAAGTGGAGCACGCGAACTTAACCGCTACGCCACTGGGCCAGCCCCTCTCTTTGTTCTCCTTTAATCTACAATATTTCCACAGCCTCTCTGTGCTTTTTATGGTGCTGATGTTTTTGACAGGTGTATTCTCTCCTCTCCCCAACACTACCTTTCCCCCAGCTTTTAATAGAACTGTCCTCATTTTGAGTTTGTTTCTTCATGATTAGACTCAGATTGTGTTTTCTTGGCCAGAACACCACATAGGTGGCGTGTTATCACATCTGGAGGTGTACGATGTCCATTTGTCTTTTGTTGGGGAGGTTCTTTGGAGCACCTGGTCAAAGTGTTGTCCAGTTTCTTCATTGTATAATTACTAGGTTTTTCCTCCCTTGAAACTAATAAGCAATCTGTGGGGAGACACCTTTAAGACCATGAAAATGTCCTTCTCCTCATTAAAATTTTCCCTGTATTTACCAATCATTAATGCTTATCTGATCCAGTCTTTACTCTGGTGGTTGAAGAATTATAATTTTTCCATCTTCAGACCTCCCTCCACTTTTACCACTTGGCACTTGGCATGTTGTTATAATCAAGAATCCTCCCCTCTAGTTTGTCTGTGTAGTTATTTATTTATCTATCAGTTTATCTGTCTGTCCATCTGTCCATCTACCTACCAAATTACCTGCCTATCCATCCATCCATCCATCCATCCATCCATCTCATTATCAGTAGGATTATTGTTATGACTCATGGATTTCTATTTTTTTAATACTTTATAGTTCATTACTATACTTAGTGTTCAAATTGTCCCAGATTCAGCTAGTGGAGCCCCTTCAAACTGGCTTCTATGTCCTTGTGATATGCCTGTATTTTTGCATAATTTCTTACTTTCTGGCATTGCAAAATATTCTAGTCTCATCTTGTATATACCCTGTCTCAATACTGGAGTCAGCCATTACTTGAAGATCCCTGGTTTTTATAGTGGGGAGTGATATTCAATACTAAGATCTGAGCATTATGTTTCATGGCAATTTTTAAAATAGATGGTATTATTGAATTTTATGTATTAAAAAACTAAGTCCCAGAGAAGTTAAGTAATACACTCTGAGTCACACAGCCAATAAATAGTGGCAACAGGATTTAAACCCAAGTCTCTCTCTTTCTCTCAAACATCATTCTCTTTTCAGTTACACTCTAGCCTTTAGTCATGTCATCTGGTTTCCTTCCTGTCTTCCTTTCTTTCTTTTCGGTAGTTCTCAGTCTATATTGATAAAAAGTTTGCTATCATTTAATTTTTTCAGATAAGAAAAAGATCCTTGAAATTAAAGAATCATACAGTGGACACTGCTTCCAAGAACTTGAAAAGACAAAGCAGGAATGTCAAGATCTGAAAAGAAAACTGGAGAAATGCTGTAGGCATCTTCAGCATTTAGAAAGGAAGCACAAAGCTGTAGTGGAAAAAATCGGAGGTTGGCATTTAAAGTAGCACGGCTACCACTATAAATCCCTTTGATCCTTGTTGAAATGTTCAAATGTGGCATTTTAATTAACATAGGCACCAATTCTTTTGGGAGATTAATGTAAACTAATTTGGACCTTACTTTTCCTAACCAAATTATTATTACTGAACTCAAAAGAGGAAAATTGGAGCTCTGATTAAAAGGTCACATCTTTTCTTCCTTATTTGATTGAACAGATCTTGAGTGCCCAATATGTAGCAAGCAGTATTCTAGGCGCTGGGGATATAGCGGTGAATACATCAGACAAAACCCCTGTTCTGATGGAGATGTGCAAGACTGTTCCCTTCCTTCAAGAAGCTTATCATCAAGTGAGGAGAACTAAAAACAGGTTAACAAATCACTGCAGCATCGAGAGCTACTGGCAGTATGTTTGTGTAAACTTGGGAGAAAGGATGTTAATGAACTCTTCCTCCTGTTAGAGTTGAGGAAGGCGTGACTAAGCCTGGAAAGATGACGGTGTTTGCAAAGAGACCAGCTTTCTAGGCAGAGGGAGAACACATAACACAGGCACATGGGTCTGATCTGGCCTCCTTCCAGTCCATTCTTCACAATACTGTTAGGGAAATGGTCTAAAAGGGCTGTCTTCTGCCGTTTCCTCTTGCTCTTCTGAAGAAGGGAAGCTATTGGCTTATGAGGGTGCTCCCTCTTACCTTCACTATTCACTTATATCCCGTTCTCCATACTCCTTACATTTGAAATATTTCAGTTTCCTGAACCAGGCAGGAATTTTCTTTTACTGCTGGACCTTGCATGCGATGCTGTCACCCTGTCCTACACTTTACCCTCGCAGTCTCATTTTGGCCTAACTCTTCCTCAACCTTTACTATTCAGCTGAGAAGAGGCCATATCTTCAGAGCCCTCCTTGATTTTCCCGTCTGGGTTAGATGGACCGCTTCTACGTGGCCCCATAGTACACGGTTCCCCCTCCGCTACCATTCTGTATTTAATTTTTTGGTTACTTGCCTGATATCCTTTCCAACCTATAAGTTCCCTGAGAATGAGGAATATGTCTTACCTTGTTCATCCTTGTAGTCATAGTGTCCATTACACACCAGACAATAATAAATGTTTGAATGTTAGGGTCCCAAATAATTTGCATCATGTAGAAAAGATCAGGTGAACAGGTTCACTTTTTTTCTACATTCACCTCTATCACTTGCCTTTACAATGGTCACCTCCTGACTCTTTCTGCTTCCAATCTTGCCACTCCAATCCATTCTCCATCAGGCTGCAAGAGTGACCCTTCAAAAGAGTAAATTAGATCATGACACTTTTGTTAAAAGCCCTTCAGTGGCTTGTCTGGCCCTCAGTATGAAATACAAACACTTAATTTAACACAGTTTAAGAAGGCTTTCATGATCCAGGATCTGCCAGCCCCTCAGCCTCATCTTCCCCCAGCTCTGTTATTCTCTCGTAGAGAATTATTCTCTCATTCTCTTTTCTCTTGACCTCTTTTCATCTCTCCCTTTGCCAGGACATGTCTTCCCATCCTGATCACATGGCCTGGCTGACTCCTACTCATCTCTCCCCCAGTATGTTACTTCCTCAGGGACTTTACTAACCATCCCAGACTTGGTTAGGCTTTTCAGTTAGACGGTGCCCACAGCTCCTGTGACTTTTATAACATTCATCATCCTTGCAAGTATGTCTTGTCTGTATTCTCTTCTGGAGTGTAGACTTGATGGTGACAAGGATCAAGTCCTGTCCCAGCACTTAGCACCGTCCCTGGCATCATAGCACCTTCAGTAAATCCTGTTGACTAAGAGAAGCCACCTCCTTCCACCTACTGCCTACTAAGTCTGTTAGAGATAGATAATAATGACTTTAAGGCAAGAAAGAGTTTTAAGAATTTTGAGATAAAAATTTTAACAACTACAATTCCCATGGTGATTGCTTAGCTCTTTAGTAGAGGCCAGGAGAGTAAATGAGATATTTGTCTAACTTTAGATGTGGATACAATGTAGCTATTATAAAATCGATGAAAATCAAGAAAATTTGTTTTACCTAATAAAATGACAAGGGTAGTTGCTTATGATTATTATTATTATTTTTTCTTCTTTTTTTTTTTTTTTGTGAGGAAGACCAGCCCTGAGCTAACATCTGTAGCCAATCCTCCTCTTTTTGCTGAGGAAGACTGGCCCTGGGCTAACATCCTGCCCATCTTCCTCCACTTTATATGGGATGCCGCCACGGCATGGCTGACAAGTAGTGCATCGGCGGGCGCACGGGATCCGAACCGGCGAACCCCGGGCTGCCAAGCGCGAACTAAACCGCTGCGCCACCGGGCCGGCCCATGATTATTATTTATAAATAACATTTAGCACCATGCATTGTGATCATGGAATAGTTACTCTACATAGTGCTTTTTGAGGCTGATATCTACTGTAATTCATAGACCTAGAAATAATCCAAGAAAGTTGGTCCTGAGCTCAAAACAATGGGCTGATAAAAGGAGTCAGGGTCAGAATTTTTAATTTGATAGTTTGATTTCAATGTTTGTCTTAATGTAAATCTATTAGTTGATAATACTTTTGCTATTTTTTGTTTCTTAAATTCTATTTTCTACAGTCTTGGTAGCATTTATTGAAAAGTGATGGAGTAAGAGTGAGTGGTTTAAAATATACAAGTTATATCAATTACTAGCGGGAGTAGAATGATTCATTCCCTAACTTATGGGGTGTGTTAAGAGGGTGGCAAAGCAGGAAACATGGGGTGCCGTGTTCATATTTATTAAACATTGGTATTGCCAGGTCTTGTATAAGGTGCTGTGCCTTTATTTTATTTCTATTATAATCTTCAAGGTAGGTAATACTCTCTCCATTTTACATATGAAAAACTCAGGTTCAGAAAGGTTAAGTAATTTACCTAAGCTCATCCAACTGGTAAGAAACAGAGCTAGGATTTAAACCCACGTCTCTCTGACTCTGAAATGCATGCTTTGTCCTCTGTACCACATGGACTCCATCAGTCTCCTCATCCTCTTTTTAAAGTTCAAAGAATTGAAAATCTTACATTAATTCTGAAAATGCCACTTACTTAAACTTAATTTTCTTTTTATCTTGTATTGACATGCTTGTTCAATGATCATTTATGTGAGCATACACTGTACATCAAGATCTACGAGGAATATGGAATTAGAAAACCTAGTATGTTTCTACAGAACTTCAGTCTAACTGGAAAACAAAACATATACATATGAAGCAATTGGAAACCTATTCCAGGACAGTGTATGCCCCAAAACAAGATGAAGATGGAATGCAGATTTTAAGCACTGAGCAAACAGAACAGGGAGTGGTGAGATTCGAGTCCATCAGGGAATGAAGGACACAGGGAGCAACTAGAAATTGGGCTCTCTCCTCTGTCAACATTTGAACTGGGAATTGAAGGGAAAGGAAGACTGAGGAAAAAGAGACTAATTGACCAATATACAATTGTCTTTCTTTTTTAGAAGAGAATACTAAAGTTGTTGAAGAATTAATAGAAGAAAACAATGACATGAAAAATAAATTGGAAGAACTGAGAACGCTTTGTAAAACACCACCAAGGTAGACTTAAAAAAAAATTGTTTATTCTTTGTATCTTTAAATTTTTATATTAATTATATCAATAATAGCATACCAAGAATATCAATTATTGTTATTGTTATACAGCAAGAGGTATAAAAAAGAAGAAAACCTTATCGCCAGAAGATAGCTTCTGTTAACCTCTTGTTTTATATCATTTAAGCCCCTTTATACACATACAACATGTGCACATGTTTTAAAATTCAGATTATTGTATATTTTGTGACCTTTTATTAAGTTAATATTATAAGATAAACATTTCCCCTTGTCATTAGATATTCTCCTGTAATAAGCTTTTCAGTAGCTGCATAGATTTTCATGTGGATTTATCATGATTTATTTAAGTAACTGTAACATTTAAATTGTTTCCATTTTTCTTCTATTTTATATAACTATATAGTAAAGATCCTCATATATATGAACTTTTTAGCACATCTCAGTTTATTTTATTGGACTATATAGATACATATTTTTTTCAAATGAAGTTTTTCACTTAAAATCTCTGTTTTTGCAATCTTTGGTTTGCTTTTAGGTCATTGTCAGAAGGGGCCATTGAAAATGCCTGCCTGCCATGCAGAGGGGTGGCCTTGGAAGAACTTCGTGGGCAGTACATTAAAGCTGTAAAAAAAATTAAGCGTAAGTCCCTAAAGAGATTCCCAAGATTTTAAGGTGGTTTGAGTATTTTTTGTTACTAGCAATAGTAATTTGGAGGAATTTTCTAAACTACCTTGTTCTGGGATCTTACCTGCTTTTAGAAGAGATCATTGATACCTTTTCTAAATTATGCAGTAATGGATCATTTTGCCCAAGTAATATCTTTTGGAAGTGACATGAGGGTAGAGTTATTTTTATATTGTTAATTATCCTGTTTCTTTTTTGTACACTAATATTACACTAAAAATTTTATAATCTTACAACTTAAACAACTAATGCTAAAGCAAATGTCATATCAATTACTGCTTCTTGTCATAAACTTTTAAGAACCATGGAAAATGGATCTAGTTAAGAGTTGTTCTGTTATTTCTCATTATTTTGTTAATGGATTAGTCATAAATGTAAATTTATCCAGTGCTTTGCAGTACTAGGGGGTGCAGCACACCCTTGCAGGGTATTTCTCTCATTTGTGCTTTCCCAGTAGAATATCTCCTGACTTTTAATTACAGTATTGCATAGATTGTATGTTTGTCCCAGAACAATAACCAGTGTTTATACAGGAGAAATGTGTGTTTGCCTCCTAAAATTGCATTCATTTTTTAACAAAATGAGTGGGAAAGGTCTCAAGTTCCAAATATAATTGGTAGATCACTAGAATCATGTGTAGTTGTTTTGAAGAGCCCACTCAGTATCAGTGAAGAGAATTTGCTCCTTAGTTGTTGCTGGTGCTAACAGAGGTCATATTATTACAAACAAAGCACTTTCCTTAACTGGGAAGTGAAATTTTAAGCATTTTTTTTAGTCCTAATATGATAACGTGTGTGTGTTTGTATTGTTTTACTAGAAGTTGGTTGGAGCTTTTGTGTTGTCATGTACTCCGTTTTAATTCTTCCCACTTCAAATAGTGAAAATAGTCTTCCAGTTAGTATTTTGGCATAGTACATCTAATTTTCAGGAAGAGCTTACTGATATTGAGGGAGATTCCTCTATGAGTTGGATCCTTAATATAACAGGGATGGCAACATTCTAGAGGGAGGATGTAGCCCTGGGATTAATAAAAAATGTTAACCTAAAATAATGGTAGTCCCAATCAAAGCATGTTGATTCAAAGACAAAAAGAGAACTTGACAGTTGTGAACTATTTTTAAATGTAAATTTCAGAAGGTAACATAAGTCTCCTCCCTCTCCCTGCAATAGCATTTTGTACATATCTCTCGTGGATCGTAATATTATATTTACTTGGATACTTATAAGTGCTGCTGAAAGAACTGAATAAATAATGCAACATGGATTTTCAAGCACAAGTAAACAGAAGAATATGAGTCTCTTCAGCTCACATTGCCTCCTTCTGTCTTTCTGTGTCTGCTTCCCTCTTTGTTTCTGCCTCACCCTTTCTGTATATTTCTTTCTTCTCTTCTCTTAACTAGACGTAATATATAATTGAAATGCACAAGCTTCTGTGCCTCATGTTTATGGTGTTTTCTTGCCTCAGTGTTTCAGAATATGATAAAGTTTCCCTAGGGAATATGCTACATTTCCCTACCATATGTGACTGTCATCATTCTAAAAGGACTTTTAGATTACTTCTCCCTTGAGTCTACCAAAATGATGATCTGAAATACTCCATTTTAATGACTGGAAAAGTATAATGTTTAAACTATACATCTAGTCACTTCATTTCCCAGAAAATTGGTCTGAAGTCTGCCGCTCCTGTTTTTGAAAAACTGCTAATAAATGTGCATTTTGTGGGGATTCCCCCGCCACCCCAGGTGATATGCTTCGTTATATTCAGGAGAGTAAGGAAAGAGCTGCGGAAATGGTAAAAGCAGAGGTACTGCGAGAACGTCAAGAAACTGCCCGAAAGATGCGCAAATATTATTTGACTTGCCTCCAACAGATTTTGCAGGATAATGGAAAACAGGAAGGGTAAGTTCAGTCTAAACAAACAATGTGTCCCAAGAGTACCGGACAGCGTATTTTCATTTTCTAAGCATTTTGCTTAACCACAAAATTAACTATTTCTACATGATCAGACATTGGGTGTTAAGAGAGGCTTATGCCTGTGCTACCCTAAATGTTGGCAGAGGTAATAGGAAAACAGAAATCCTGGGGCTAAGGAAACTCATTTTTTCCTTTAAACTATATTAATTTAATATTCTGGAATTCCCCACAGGGCTGAGAAAAAGATTATGAATGCTGCTAGCAAACTTGCTACAATGGCAAAATTGCTGGAAACGCCTATTTCTAATAGGTCCCAGAGCAAAACTACACAGTCAGGTATGTCAAAATGAATCACTTGAAGGGTTTTTCTCTCCCTTCTTTTTTAGCTATTTAATATTTTTAGTATGAAAAAAGCAGGACTGTACAGAGTGAGAGTTAATTTATAAAGTTGTATGTGTGTTTTACTTAAATTGGAAACTTACAAAAAAGAGTGTAGTTTCCAGTTCAAGTAAGCAGACTGAGCATATCCATCAGCTTTCTATTGCTGCTTCCATCCCTAGAAATGATGGAAAAGATTTTAAATAACAAATAAAGAAGGTGAAAAAGAAGAAATTATACCTGGGCTTTAAAAAGTTTCAATTGATAGATCAGAAGCTCTGAGAAATCCCTGAAAGAAAGAAAACAGTATAAGACTGAAGATGGAAACCTCAGTTCAAAACTGCCAGAAGATGGCAGCTCTAAGTGGGAGCAATACTGAAACTGTTCCACAGATGAAGGTGGCATGTTGCGGAAGTAATAAGCCTAGGGAGTAACAATGGGGTAATTAGTTGGTGTTCTAGAGCAGCAGTAACGAAGCGGAGTCACCCTCTTTATTTCTTTTTCTTCTCTCCCTTCCCCAACCCCAATATTGGGCAGGGTAAGAGCAACAGGCACAGAGTCTTGGGATAGGACAGTGCTCTAGTTGGCTAGCCACACCAAGGAGGAACTGAGAGCCCACATGCCCAGAGTACCAGCTATTACCCTGCTGCTTGTTCCTTCCCACTCCACTCCTAACACTTTTAAACAGGCAGCTCAAATATAACATACTCAGGACATCTAAAAGATAAGTATTCAACCAAGAGTCACCATATATTTATAGAAAGCCAGCACCAGGAAGAAGACACCAAACGCAAAACAAGACAAAATAAAAACCAGCAGAACTTAAATCTAAGGAAATAGAATTAATAGAACAAACATAGGACCTGAGAATGTTACAAAAGTATAGTATTCTCAGAAAGATGTAAGAGGATATTGTAGAAGAAACTAACAATATGCTAAGATTTTTTACTATTTTCAAGGAAAGGATATAGGTACTGATAATTCCACCATTGCTAAAAAAAACACAGGTTTAAGTATGTATATTAAAATTTAAGGATAACCAGTAGAGAAATAGAAATAGAATATATAACTTTCAAACTAGTAGGGGAAAAACTTGGAAGAAAACGTTTTTAATCTAACAGAATCAAGAAAGAGCAAAAATACAACTAGAAAGAATGGGTAAATAGAAAATATTAGTAGGTTGAAACATCAACAATCGACTAAATGTGAATAGGTTAATAAACTCACTTATTAAAAAACCAAAACTTTCAAATAGTTTTTAAAATTCCAGACATACATTATTTTTATAGGAACATCATGTAAAATTCAAAATAAAGGGACGAAGACTGATATACCAAGCAATGCAGTGTTGATATTAGATAAATTATAGAGTTAAATACAATATTAGGTAAATTAGACTTAGCATTAAAAGGGACCAAAGTGATAGTTCATAATGATAAAGGAACAGCCTCCCAAGAAGCTGTGAATGGGTTCTTCATGTACATAATAAAATAGCTTTAGGATATATAAAGCAAAAGCTGATGGAAATGCATGAAAAAATTGGTAAATTTCCAGTCACACTGGGGGGTTTTAAACATACCTGTGGGGAAATGGGGTTTTTGAACTTCCGGAAAGCTTGAAGCAGAAATTGCTCAGGAATCTACAAGCCCGATGTTGGTCAACATTCCGGAAATAGAAGCACAAACATGAACCTTGGGTATAAAAGGGCAGTGGCATATAACAAGAAAAGAGTTTTCTAGGTTTGGGGCAACTGTGCAAATAATGTCCCCAGTAGAAGCAAACCATTTTCATGGACTCTAGGGACCAAGGTACACGACTCTGAGATATGATGCCTGATTCTACACTATGTGGCTGCTTTGCCTCTGATCAGATTTAGTGTCTTAACTAGTTAAATCAGAAGTCTATTTTAGCTTTTACAGAGTGTATGTGTATGTGTGTGTGTGTGTGTGTGTGTGTGTGTGTGTAAGTAAGTGTTGGGGTCTTCCAGCAAACTTTGTTCATCAGAAATTCCATTCTCGACATGAGAGTAGGATTGGAAACACTGCAGTTGGTTCTTGAAATGCTGTAACATGTATTAAAGAAAATCCTAGATTGGATGGATATCAATAACAACATATAAGATTTCAATAACAAAATTACCTAGCTTTATCTAATGGATATATATATAAAAGAATATTTTAAAATATCCAGCATTGATGTATTATCTTGGAGAATGATTAAAATATATATGCATTCTTTGGAAATATGTAAAACAATTTTTTTCTCCTCTTTCAATGTTAATTTTCTCCTAATTTTATTTTCCCCTAATTTTGTGTTTCCTTGTATACAGTAGAACTGCCTCTGACTTCAGAGATGCTGGTTGGAGTTGAAAAGTCAAAAAGAAATGATGTGACTCAGAATATACCATGTCACATTGAAAGCAAATCAAACAGTGTAAAAACCAGCCCCAGAAGTATGTGTGACCAAGTTCCCAAGAGGAGGGCTGCTTGTAACTTACAAAGGCGATTAGAGGACGCAGAACACCGGGACATAAAGCATGTGGATTCCAAGGAGTCACATTCAGACTTTCAGTCCGGGGATAACAGTTACAAACACCTAGACATTTTGCCAAGAAGTGTTTCTCCTGAGTTTGTTCCTTGTGAAGGTGAAAGAGGCTTCAGTTTGCCCAAGATGACAGACCTCCTCAGTGATGCTGGCTCTGAATCACTTCAGCATTCAGCCACGTACCCCTTTCTTGGGTCCTTTGGAAATAAACCCTCACCTGGATATACCCCTAGTCTTGCTGAATCTGGATCCACACACATAACCTTTCGACGTCCCAATGAAAGACTTGGTTTAAAAGTATATAAGTGTAACCCACTGACAGAAAGTGAAAATGCTGCATCTGAGAAAAGTCAAAGTTTGGGTGTTCAGGAAGCTCCAGTAAAGGATGGAGGAGACCTTAGTGACTCCACCGGCTGGCATTCCAGCAGTGCCACTTTACCCTGCAACAGCCATGAAGTGTCATTTTCACATGGGAGGCCACAGGAAACTCTGGATGCACTGTCTGAATCTGTTAATTTCCAACAGTTTTCAGTAGCCAGTTGTGTTTCAGATACAGAGAAAAATAACATGATCTGTCGACTGATGAAATGTCAGAGCAATCATGCTCCAGGTCTGTCAGAAGAAACCACATATTCCCATCCGGGGAAGATCAGTATCACTCTTGGACACCCACCTCACCATAAGGCTGATATAGTAAAGTCAGAATTCAGAAAACTGGACAGTACAGTACCATCTTCAGTGTGTCGACAGCCTTCGAAAAAATTAATCCCTCCTCTATCTAGCCAACAAGATAGTGGCTTTGATAGCCCATTTGTCAATCTAGACTAATTGTTGTATAGTATTTAAGAATAATCATTAGTATATTGACAAGAAAACTGGAAGAGAAGACTTCATACTGAAAAATTTGTGGGCTTTGCCTATTTTGAGATGTTTTAATAACATCTGACTATCATGAGTAAAGTACTCTCATAAAATAACTTGAGATATTAATGTTGCCTTAATCTTCCAAAGGCCTGATGATGTATGTGTAATCTGCTCTGTGTGGTGCTTATATTTGGTTGCTAAACCATCTATTTTTATACTTAAAAATTAGCTCTCTGTGCAGTGTTAAATTATTTAAATAAACTTGCATATGGTCTGTAGAATTGTTATACATTATTTTATAGTTCATAATATAGAAATGTTTGATAAAATGATATGTTTAGGTTATGGTTAGGGGTGAGAGAGATGAGAGAAAGCTATAGTAACTATTTTCAGGAAGCACTTGCATACACCTGAAACCATCATATCCATCTCTAGGAATCTGAAAATTCATCTAGAAACAACAGTATAAAATGACAACATAAAATGATATGTTTGAAGTTCATTCAGAAAAAAAAAATATAAACTTTGATGATTTGTATGTATGATCAGCCAAATTTAATTTTTGAAATTAGCCATGTTTAATATGAGGCTATAGATTTACTCTAGACATACCTTAACTGGAAATATCTACTCAAAATTTTGATTCTTTCAATTAGGAAAAGAGGTTTTGCAAGGATTGCCACAAAATACATGCCTATATCTTGGTTTCATTATTTTAAATTTTTTTTAGTTGACATTTGCATTATTTTAAACCTCCTGTGACATCCAGAGATTTTCTTTGTCTCTTTTATGGTTTCACAGTCTTTCTTTCATCTGAAATATTTTTTTAAAAAATGGAAATAATACGCTTTGTCATATAGCAAAAAATTTTAAGCTATTAGACTTTTGTATTCATTTGTAGTGCAGAATTGGGTAACTAATTAATGCTGTGGGTTGAAGGTTGTAATTCTAAACCATGCAGAAATGAATGACCACCTAACCATACTGTTGTTTCCAGATGAATTTTTTTTTCAGATTCCTAGAGATGGATATGAAAGTTTTAGGTGTATGCAAGTGCTTCCTGAAAATAGTTACTGTAGCTTTCTCTCATCTCTCTCGCCCCTAACCATATCATGGACTGTATTCGTGGGTTGATCCAGTATATTTTTCCACCAGGCTAACTTGGGTGGTGGTTGGATGGATGACAAGATGCATCATCCTCCTGCTGATCACCATCTCTAACAGCAAGAACCTGGAAGTGAACCTTCTAGGGCTTGGAAAGCTCTGCCTCCATAACTGGTGACCAGATGTAGATAAGCCTGAAAAATAGCACTGGATTTCAGTGCTCAAGTGGACATGCAGCTGGAGAAAGGAACACATCATCTCTTCAGAGTCTTACTTGTATTCTTGAAGATACAATGCCTCTTCTCCAACAATTAGGGTGACATTTCTCACTCTAGGAAAAACCCCTAGACCAGCTGAATTTATGTTCCTTGTGGACCTAGTTGGTGCTTGATCATTTTGAGCCCTGGATATAACTGAACTGAGAATCTAGCTCATTGCTCACCTACTTTTTCTTCTTTGTTTTAAATCCTTGTCAGGTATTTAAACCTCTACATCAAGGTTGAAATTGGAAATCATCTTGCTTCCTGCTTCTTTTATGACGTCCTTATTCTCTCTCTCTCTCTCTTTTTTTTTTTTTTTGCTGAGGAAGATTCGCCCTGAGCTAACATCTATGACAGTCTTCCTCTGTTTTTTACGTGGGTCACCACCACAGCGTGGCTGATGAGTGGTGTAGGTCCACGCCCGAGACCCAAACCCGTGAATCTGGACCACCAAAGTAGAGCACAGCGAACTTAACCACTGTGCCATGGGGCTGGCCTCCTTGTTCTCTTTTAATATCCATAATTTCAATAGGATTAGGGTACTTTATTTCATACACCCTACACACAGCTGCCAAGCAAAGTCTACATTGATTAGTGGGTAAATGGAAGGATTGCACAGCCAAGCTACCACTGGCAATTTACATGGGTCTGAAGGTGATGTTAGAACAGAGAGGAAGCAGGAGCCCCATAGACATTGTGGTCTCATAAATCCCACTTTCTCATGGTGTTTAATCTTCTTTTATATGTTGCTGGGTTTCATTTGCTGATACTTGTTAAGGATTTTCATGTGCATGCTTACAAGGAACATTGGTCTCTGGTTTTCTTGTGATATCTTTGCCTTGCTTTGGTAAAAGGGTAATACTGGTCTCATAGAATGAATTGGAAAGTTCCCCTGCCTCGATTTTCTGAAAGAATTTTTGTGGGATTGCTATTATTTTTTCTTTAAATATTGGATAGAATTCACTAGGTGAAGCCATCTAGCCTGGGCTTGTGTGTATGTGTGTGGTGGGAGGGGAAGGGCAGATTTGTAAGTAATAATTCAATTAATTTTCTTGTTGAAGAGCTATTTATATTTTCTATGTCTTCCTTAGTCAATCTTGTTAGTTTGTAGTTTTTAAGTAATTTGTTCATTTCATGTAAGTTGTCTAATTTGTTGACATAAAGTTGGTCACAGTATTCTCCTATAATCCTCTTAATTTCAGTAGGGTTGGTATTGATGTCTCCTCTTTCATCCCTGATTTTGGTATTCTGTGTCATCTTTTTCTCTTAGCCTAGCTAAAGGTTAATCAATTGTGTTGATTTTTTTTTCCCCAAAGAACTTTTGGTTACTTTGATTTTCTCTACTGTTTTTCTGTTTCCTATTTTATTGAATTTTTTCCCCTCTGATCTTTGTTTCCTTCATTCTGTTTGCTTTAGGTTTAATTCTCACTCTTCTTTGTCTATTCTTTTTTTTTAAATAATTTTTTCCTTTATTTTATTTTTGTTTTTCTTTTTTTGTGTGTGAGGAAGATTAGCCCTGAGCTAACATCCATTGCCAATCCTCCTCTTTTTGCTGAGGAAGACTGGCCCTGGGCTAACATCTGTGCCCATCTTCCTCTACTTTATATGGGACGCCACCACAGCATGGCTGACAAGTGTGCGTCATTCCATGCCCAGGATCCGAACCTGCGAACCCCGGGCTGCCAGAAGCTGAGTGTGCGAACTTAATCGCTTCGCCACTGGGCCGACCCCCTCTTTGTCTATTCTTAAAGTGGAAGCTTAGATTATTGATGCTGAAATCCTTCTTTTCTAATATAGGTCTTTAAACCTCTGAATTTCCCTTTAAGCACTGTTTAAGCCATACCTCATAAATTTTGATATGTTTTGTTTTTTGTTTTCATTTAGCTCAAAATATTTCTAATTTCCCTGGTGATTTCTTTTTTGACCCATGGGTTATTTAGAAATATGTCATTTCATTTCCAAGTATTGGGGATTTTCCAAATTTCTTTGTTTATTTTTAATTTATTTGTTGTTGGAGAATATACTTTCAATTATTTCAATTCTTTTTATGGCCTGGCATATGGTCTATCCTGGAGAATGTTTTACATACATGTGAAAAGAATGCGTATTCTGCTCTCCTTTGATGGAGTGTTAAAAAATATGTTAGGTCAAGTTGGTTGATAGTGTTGATCAATTCTGCTATAGCCTTTCTGATTTTCTGCCAGTTTGTTCTGTTAGTTATTAAAAGTGGGACATTGTAGTTTCTAACTATAGTTGTTTAAATTATCTATTTCTCCTTTCAATTCTATCAGTTTTGGCTCTGTTTTTAGGTGTATATACCTTTATATTTGTTATAACTTTCTGATGTATTGACTTTTTATCATTGTGAAGTGTCTCTCTTTGTCTCTAGTAATGTTTCTTAAAGTCCATTTTGTCTAATTTTAATACAGCCACTCCAGATCTCTTATGATTACTGTTTACATGGCATATCTTTTTCTGTCCTTTTTCTTTTAACCTATTTGTGTCTTTTAATTTGAAGTCGGTCTCTGGTAGACAGCACATTGTTGGATCTTGCTCTTTTTAAAAATACAGTCAGACAATCTTTGCTTTTGGACTGGAGTTTTTAGTCCTTAAAATTTAATGAAATTATGGTTGCATTTTCATCTGCCATTTTGCTATTTGCTTTCTCTTATGGTTCTTTTTGTTATTGGGTTGCTCCTTTACTGCCTTCTTTTGTGTTAAAGAGATATTTATTAGGGTACCATTTTAATTACTATTGAATTTTTATTACTTTTTGAGTTATTTTGTAAGTGGTTGTTCTAGGTATTACAATAGGCATCTTACCGTATTACAGTCTACTTCAGGTTAACATTGACTAACTTCTGGTAGAATTATTTTGTTTCCTTTATTTCCTTCTTCCTTTGTGCTATTAGTTGTCATATGTATTACATCTATATATTATTACATAGCAACAGTACAGTTATAATTATTGCTTTATACAATGTCTTCTAAAGAATTTAAGAGAAGAAAAGAGGATTTTGTGTAGTATGTGTGTGTATATTCCTTTATAATTACCCACATATTTGCCATCTCTGCTGTTCTTCATTTTTTCCCGTGGATTCAAGTTACCAAGTCTGTTGTTATTCATTTTCATCTGAAGGACTTCTTTAGTATTTCATGTAAGGCAAGTATGCCAGCAACACATTCTCAGTCTTTATTTTGAAACATATTTCAAATTCGTGTTTGAAGGATAGGGTTTGATGGATTTAGAATTCTTGGTTAGCATTTTTTTTTCCAGCACTTTGAATATGCCATTCCACTGCCTTAGGGCCACCATTGTTTTTGATGAAAAGTTGGCTGTTAATTATATTGTTCTCATATTTGTGATGAGTTGCTTTTAAGATTTTTCTCTTTGGCTTTCAACAGTTTGAGCATGGTGTGTCTGGGTGTGCATTTGTTTGTGTTTATCCTACGTAGATTTGTTGAGCTTCTGGGATTTGTAGATTAATATTTTTATCAGATTTAGAAGGGTGTTTTGGCCATTATTCCTTCCATTATTTTTTCTACCCCTTTCCCATTGTCCTCTCCTTTGGGGGCTCTCATGTATATTGATGTGCTTGCTGTTGTGCCACAGGTCTTTGAGACTCTGAACATTTCTCTTCAATCTTTACTATCTTCTTTTTCAAATTGGATCATTTTTATTCATCTATCTTCAAGTTTGTTGATTCTTCTGCCATCTTAATTCTGCTGTAGAGCCTATCTAGGAATTTCAGTTACTGTACTTTTTGATTCTAGAATTTTCATTTGGTTCTTTTTTATAGTTGCTATTTTTTTTTGAGATTCCCTGTAGAGTCATTGTCATATTTCCCTTTAATTATTTATTCATTGTTTCCTTTAATTTTTTTAAACAAATTTATAATAGCTGCTTTGTAGTCTTTTTTTTAATTGTGATATGAACATTTAACATGAGATTTACTCTCTCAACAAATTTTTAAGTGCACAATACAGTATTGTTAACTATAGGCACAATGTTGTACAGTGGATCTCTAGAACTTATTCATCTTGCCTAACTAAAACTTTATACCCCTTGAACAGCAACTGCCCATTTCCTCCTCCCCCTAGCCCCTGGCAACCACCATTTTATGTTTCTATGAGTTTGGCTATTTTAGATATCTAATATAAGTAGAATCATGCAGTATTTGTCCTTCTGTGAGTCTTTATTAAATTCAACATCTGAGTACACACGTAGTTTCTCTGACAATATTTTTTCTTGAGTATGGGTCACACTTTTCTATTTCTTTATATGCTTCATAAACTTGTTGAAAACTGGAGATTTTATGTAACATTGTAGCAACTCTTGATTGGATATTTGTTCCCCTGGGGGTTGTGCTGCTGGTTTTTGTTGTTTTGATTTGTTTTATAATGCACCTGAACTTAATCTACAAAATCTCTCCCCTGTGATATATGTTTGCTGATTTCTCTACTCAGTTATTTTAATTTGTATTCTTAGTTTTGTAAGCCTGGCATTTTAGGGGATGCTCCTGCATCTATATAGTTTAATGATCATCCAGTGATTGGTCAGAGGTTGTGCTCAAAAACCTTGAGTCAGTATCTGTGGGTGTGTTGGGGTGTGCATTCAAAATTCAGGTAATTTCCTAGTCTTCTCCCACTTTTACTTCCTCCCTGAGCTTTTCCAGGTCTTCCCTGCACATGTGCACATCCTCTTTGTCAGAGAACTTGGGCCCTCTTAGATCTTCCCTACAGCCTCGCACTGAGGCACATATGTGTGGAGAGCTTATTTAGCTCCTCATTTCCAGGCTTTCTCCCTGCTAATTTTTAAATTAGTCTGCTGGTCTCTTGTCCCAAATGGGACCAGTCTCAGGCAAGCAGAGCTGTATCCCATTCCTGTTTTTATCCTTCTAACTTTCCTGCCTTTACTAGCAATTCCATTGGGCATGGGTTCCTTGCCTTCCACTCCAGATTAAGTCAGTCCACTCTGGCAGAGAAGCTGTTAGTTTTCACTACCATCCCTGCCTTGTTAACACTACCTCACCCGTCAAGCTGGAGAGGAGAATGGGAGTAGTGCCATATAAGAATGCCTCAGAAGCCCCACTGATCTTCTAAAGTTCAGCAGCTTCTCAATTTGTTGTTTCTGTTTGGTTAATTTCCAGAGCCCTGAAATGGTTGTTTTTGACTACTTTTTCCAGTTTTGTAGTTATCTGTGGGGAGGAGAGGAATTACTGACCTCTTCACTCCACCGGAAGTTGCCTTATTTTTATTTATTCTGCTAAGTACTGGGGTTCAATTTCTTTTTGCCAACTTTTTATCTTGAAAAACTTCATAATCTACAGAAAATAAACACTTATATACCTTTCATTTAGATTTGTCAATTATTAAATTTCCACATTTGCTTTATATTTATTTGTAAATATACATATATATGCATTTGTAATATACAAATTTATCTTTTCCTTAACCACAAAATATAGTTGCAGACACCATGACAATTCATCCTTAAATACCTCAGCATGTATCTCCTACGAACAAAAACATTTTCTTACATAAATACAACCATCATAATTAGGAAATTGAATATTTATGAACGTATACACAGTATATATTCAAATTGCTTCAATTGTCACAATAATGTGTTATAACTTTTTTTTAGATCTTTGTTGTTCACCTTCAAACTGAGGACTCACTGCTTTTCTTCCAGTGTGAAAAATATTCTGCCATTGATTATTAATTCATTCAGCAAATATTCATGAAGTGTAACATTGCTTGTTAATGTTCTGGGGGATACAGCAGTTATCAAAGCAGATGAGTTTCTACCCTCATAGCTCCCGCGTTCTAGTTGGGGAGACAATAAATATACATAATTTATGTAGGACGTTAGAAGCTGGTAAGTGCTTTGCAGAAAATTAAGGCCAGGTAAGAAGAAGGAGTGGTAGGGGAGGGGTGGTCACAATTTTAAAGGGAGCAGTAGGGTAGATCACACTGAGATGGTGACATTTGGGTAAAGATTTGAAGGAGGTGAACATAGCTTCACTATTTCTTCTATTATCTACTTCTAGAACTCTTACTAAACATAATCTCATCCTCTGTCTCTCTTAGTTGTTCTTTTGTATACTTTTATCTCTGTGCAGATTTATGAATTCCTCAATACCATCTTCCAGTTTGCTAATTCTGTCTGTTTATTCCACTTACTGGGGTTTTATTCCAATTCCAGGATTTCTAGTTGGTGTGTTTATACCTACACTTTTTGTATGATTTCTGCTTGTTTTGTTTAGTAATCTTGATTTTTAAATAGATTCCATTTCTTTATATTGTTAAAGACTTAAAAATACTTATCTTAGAGTTACTTCTAGAATAATTATTGGTGTCACTTGGGAGTGAGGTCATATCCAAATTGTTGCTTTTATTGCCTTTCATAGAATTAAGTTTCTCCCATGTGTATGGAATTTTAGCTTGCAGTCTAACAGTGAAAAGGACTTTTTTTTCTCTTCTGAGTTTTCTCCTTCCACCCTGTCCAGATTTTTGTGGTTGCCTCCACCTGGACCGTTGGGTCCCCAGTCCAAGATCAGGTCTTATAAAGGTAGTTTCTGATCTGTTAGGGTTATCCTAAATCTAGTCACTGAGCCAGCAGGCAGCTTAGCTCAGGTCCTGGCTGCAAGGCTCTGCCTGTATCCTGCAGGCTTTCTAGGTGCACAGCTGTTATAGAAGCGATGGCCTCAGGCAGTGATTATAGCTTTTCAGTCTCCTTAGGGTAAGGGAGTTCTACCTGGGTTACTAGTTGAAACAGTCAGCTTGTCCTTTGTTCCCTTCAAGTAGCATGCTTTTTAGTCCTTACTATATTCTGTAGGAACTCCTGGCCACCTCTACTGCTTTTGGATCCAGGGCAGGTCATACCTTTTCAAATCCCCAGAGACATCTTGTTTTTTTAAAGTCTTTTCTCTCTTACTGCTTTTTCTATCATTGCTTTACGTTGGCAGATGTTGGGTACTTCCCAAGTATTAACAATGACATCAGTAACCTAAAGTCTGCTTTGTCATTAACTCTGTGACCTTTGGCTATTTTCTTAGCATCTTTGGGCCCCAGTGTCTCCTATTACTTAAGGTTTAGGCATATCTCACAACTAGCTAATGATTCAGGTAAAGTAGATCTATGAGTATATGAAAGGGAGTAGTAGGAAACACAGCTGGAAAGGTAAAGAGAGGGTGGATCGTGGGTGGTCTTGAAGGTCAAAGCCAAAGAATTGAGAAATTTTGTTCATAGAAAATGGAGATTAGGCAACACGATTTAGAAAGATTAGTGAGACCGTGCCATAGGAGGGCTTGGAGGAGCAGGGAATATGCAGGGAATATGCAGGGAAGCCAGGAGGACAATGTCCTGGTCCATTGGCCAGAGCCAGAGTAGGAATGGTAGAAATGAGGAGATGACAAGATTGAAACTATTACAGCAATAGGTTTAACAAGACCTACAGCCTGATTGAATACAAGGTCAAGGGAAAGAGAAGCACTAAAAGGGGTTCAGAGCCTAGGTGATTATGAAGAGTGTTGTGCTATCAACAGGTATTGAGAAATCAGGAAGAAAACAGGACATGGTAAATATAAGTGGCTGTGCCTTGCACTGAATACTACAATGCCTGGTCCTTTGGTGGGCACATATTAACGATTACAAGTAATTTACAGACACTAACTTCATGGCGAGTATTGAGCCAAGCACTTCATTAGCTCATTTAACTCTCACAACAGTCTTTTGAAGTAGGCTCCATATGAGCACTTTTTGTTTGAATGAAATTGAGGCTTAGAGGGGTTAAACAATTTGCTCAAGGTTAACACAGCTAACACATGGCAGAGCCAGGAGTCACACCCAGGCCTTTTTTTTTTTTTAATAAACTATTCACATAAAATAGTTTTAGATTTGCAAAAAAGTTGCAAAGATTGTGCAGAGAGTCTCCATATACCTCTCATCCAGATTCCCCTCTTGTTAACATCTTACATCACTGTGATGTATTTGCCACAGCAAGGAAGCAATTTCATCTAGGTCTTTTTTTCTTTCTTTCTTTCTTTTTTTACTCCAGAGCCCACAGTCTTAATCCCTATACTGTCTTTATTTGGCTTGGCCTGTATGTGAGCTGGAATTCATTTTAAGGAGTTCTTTTCTTTTCCTCTCCTTCCACTTCTGCCCCATGCTCCCAAGAAGGAAAATGAGTTCAGCAGGCTCCTCCACATGTGAAATTGGTTTAACTTGCTTTCTTGGTAGGATGTAGAAAAAAAAACTGGTCTTACTCTTTGGTGGAGGCTTATGGAATAGGACATGATATGGAGGTTATGTTGCAACTAGGAATTTACTGACACAACCGGAAAACCTTTAAGACAATAGAACCATCTTTTATAATTTTAAAATTCAACCAGTAATGGTTCATCTAAAAAGAAAAATTGAAAGACATTTAGAAATTTCTTAGCAGTTAATATGCCATCCTAAAACTTCTTGGTATTATAATAACATTTTTCCTTAAGGAGCAGAACAGGAAATTAATTAGAAATGAAAATGGTAAATGTCATTAGAGAAACTTCTTTACTTTTAAAAGTAACATAATGGAATGGCTTCTTCCATAAAGTTCAGCAATAATATGGAAACTTTGAGATCAAATTAAATCTTGTGCTCTTAAAAATATTGTCTGATGAGTAAATTGAATAGAAGTAACAAAAATGTGGCGTTTAAAATTGTTTTGTTTGGGTTCAGGCACAGTCCTTGTCTGAAACACTGTCTCCTCACAACAAATTTGATTTCACAATTTTATTAATCATATCGCATACATAATGTACTGGACCAAATTCTGCTTCCTATACTTCCCTGACCTTATGAACCCTAGAAACACAGTTCATTTTGTACGAGAACGTGGGGTGAACCCAGTTCATGTGTTATCACAATGGCCCTATAGATGTTAATGGTTTCATTGGCTGCTAATGAGTTTGTCTGGAGATTTTTTTAAAATGTGGTGCAATTTCACAGTCTACTCTGCAAACTCTCCAAGACTTTGATTATTCGTTGAACAGTTACTTTGATTCTTGTATGCTCGTATTCACATATTAATGGTTTCTAACCTTCCCATGAATTCAAATCTCTGTTTTAGTTGGTTAAAAGTCTTTCAAAATTCTTATCTCTTAGATTTCTTAAGGTTTGGCCTATGTACAAACGCAAAATAATAGCATATGGTTTTGGGGTGCCTATATTGGGCCAATCATCATATTAAGCTCCGTGTGTATGCTTTTGTCCCAATCCTTCCAATAGCCTTTCAAAGTAGGTCTTATTATCCTCATTTTTACAGATGAGAAAGGAGGTTGAAAGAGGTGAAGGGACTTATGCAAGGACTCCCATTATGTGGCTGAGCAGGTGGCTATGGAGTTGCCGTAAGGTGCGTGAGAACCCCTATTCTCACCAAGCATTGTCTATAAACCAAAACCATACATCTCTAAAATTGATATTGCTCTTCCCCCCCAAATATATGGAGATGCTACTGTATCATTAATAAGGGGCCTTCATACTAAAATAGGAGTTGCTGCACTGTCCTAAAAAAATGCCTTCCTACAATCAGATTAGGTCTGTGCTGAATAGCTCAAATCCAGTTAGTTCAAACAGATTTTCTCAGGTTAAACGACCCAGATAGTAATTAGGATCAGACTTTGGAATCAAATATGGTTCAAATGTTTATTCCATCACTTACCAGTGAGCCTAGCTTCCACATCTGAAAAATGGGGCTATGAGACTGACACAGTTGGTTGTGGTTTTTTTTACCTACTTCTTCCTTATTTCAGAGCAAGGAGTGGGGGGTGTCTGTTCCTTCCCCTCATGACTCAGTCCAACTCTAGAGCTGGCTCTTGTTTGGTGTGAGCTAAACACAGTGGCCCCAATTCCTGGTTTAGGGGTGGGTATATGACTCAGTTCTGGACAACGTGATATAAAGGAAGGGCTGGAGGGCTTCTGAAAAATGTTCCTTCCTAAACAGTGTCTTCTTCCACACTTGAAAGGAGAACTGACCTACAACGATGAATGTGTAACTTCTGGATTAGTGGTGAGAGCTACTTTCTAGATGTCTCACCTATTGAAAGCAAATTATCTTCAAGTCACCTCCTGAATAAATATTGTAGGGAGTTTACTTTCAAAGGTCTTTTCCCTGGAGCAAATCGAGTTATTTACATGTATTTGCCCACTATGAAGCCAAAATGAGCAAAGAAATTCTGAACTTGCTCAAAATCAAAACACATATGATTAACCAAAGAGGCTTTAAGGAGAAATGAAAAGGTTTGTTGTTCTGAGAAGAAGCCTGCAATGATTTTAGAGCCAAACAAATACGAGTATGGGCACCATCAGATTAAAAAAAATCTTAAAAAATGAAGATGTTTTGTCTCCAAGTCCCTCAGAATAATTAACATGTTGCTGTAGCTGACAAAATGTATGGCCAAATAGACAGAAACCTGCAAACTGAGAAATTTGGCATCCTCTGACTTCCCACATCTGCCTAAGACCATGAGCAAACAGCTGCTCTCCTTCTTCCCATCATCAGCCTGTTTAGAGAGGTTGGGTCATAGTCTCCCAGGGAAGATGCAAAGATAAGTGGCAAAAGGGCCAATGCCCAATGCCAGACTTAACTTTCAAAATGTTGCCTATGATGGAGGCTCAATTCAGAACCCCCAGCTGGCCGGAGAAAGACTTTTGGAAACGGCAGAGTGATTGACATTCTTCGGTGCTCATTTTCCAGCAAGGACAAATATTTGATTATATAATGAAGAAGTTATGTCTCCTGGCACCCAAAGAACTGACCTACAATGACAAATGTGCAACTTATTAAGCAAATTCCATTGAGCCTGCAACACGTACTAGTCATTTTCTCAAGACACGTAGTTGCTTTACCACCAAGAGCCCTCTCCTCTATGGTTCCAGCTGGCAAATCTCACTCTCATTCGGATCCATTACTTTGTAATCACACAATCTCTGTGGGTTTTTTAAAATACAAAATAATTTGACGTGCTCTCATTCTCCTTTGTTGCCATGATTCTAGAGACCGTAGATAATTGTTTAAGCCCAAATCCATAATGTAAGTTTCTATTGGAGATAAACCAGAGAAAGGGAGCCCCTCCGTGATGTGTCTCATATATCCTGTCTCTGTGGTGGGGGCAGCTTTGTTTTCTTAATCAAGATGCACATCCTAAGCAGAGATGCCTGGTTTCCATTTAAATGGGTACAAAATGCATTCCCTTTGTTTTGGAGCGCTCACTAAAGCTAGTCCAGAAAACTTGGCTCTATATCTTATTGGGGTTTCTCCTTTCCCCACAAAGCACATGGGATGGGTGGTTGTGCCAATGGTGAGCGTAATCACTGCAGCCCATGAGGTTAACTGACACAAATCCTGTGTTTGCTGAGGAAGAATAGAATCGTAAGTGGAAATACCAACATGGGGAGTATCGCCTCGCTGTCATAACAGGTTAAGCTTTGGAGAGGCTTAGGAAAAAGATAAGGATAGCAGTGGCTGCCTACTCTATGTGTTTTACTTACACCCAACGACATGTTGAAGGGGTAACAGATAGAGTGATCAATAGATATGGTGAGAATTTGTTCATAAGTGAGTTTATATTGTTTTTTAAATTATTAATATATATAAGTGGTGAGTTAAACATTACAAGAATTGTATAGTAAAAAGCCTCCTTCCCAGCTCTGATCCCCAGCTCTAGCTCTCCACCCTTGACGCAGAATCTGTGATTCTGAGTCTGTGTACACAGGGATATATGTATATATAGCCCTTCTCTTACATAAGTGGTAGCATATTATACCCACTTTTCTGTACCCTACTTTTATATCAAAAAATTTAAAGCAAGCATATGAACAACAAATTGTCATGCTTTTTAATGCTAAAAATAATGAAAACCCGAGGATAGTGAAAACTGGATAAAAAATGTGAGTCAGTTATAAGTATGGGGTGGTTCTCCACAGATAATTTATAACTAAAGTGTGCGGTGGCCTTCTAGTGGGGACAGTCTTCCTTACCCGAAGGAGGGGATGGGGGTATCCTGGCAAAGGAACACAAAGCTAAACATAGGGGTCCCCTGCTAGCCGCCGCCTCCTCTTTACTGTCCCACTCTGTCCCTTCCTCCAGATCTTCCCCTCTTTGCCATTCCCCGACCACCCATCCTGCTTCCCTGCCCCTCTTGTTCCTCTTCTCCTTCCTCTCCCTTCTGCAAATCACTCCCTCAGTTCTTTGCATTCATTCTTTCTACTCTCATTATTCCACCAGGCCATTCTTCTGGATTCCCTGATTACTGCCCTTCCTTGCCTTTGAGGTCTTCCTTCTTTAGTTTGAATAGAGGAGCTTCCTATGGTATTGGGGGTCATGAGAAGGACAGTAAGAGTCACAGCAGCTGGGTCTGGAAAGGATGACATTAAGCTGATGATGTGTGGAGGAGGTGGCCCAGGGGCTGGAACCAGGACTGCCTTCCACTGCCTTCCCTGCCTGCTCAGCTGTAAGAAGTAGTGTTATCAGTCACGGTTTAACCAGAGAGGCAGAACTGGTAGGAGGGGTGGATGGATGGATAGATAGATAAACGGATACATACATACACACATACGTATTAAGGGATTTATTACGAGGAATTTGCTTATTTAATTGTGGAGGCTAGATAAGCAAGTCCAAAGTCTACAACACAGGCAGTCAAGAAGGGAAGAACACAAGCAGACTGGAACCCCATGAGCATAGGCTAAAGCTATTGTCCACAGGCAGGGTCTCTGTTGTAAGGCCTTCCAACCTATTAAGTCAGGTGCACCCAGAATAATCTCCCTAATTTAAAGTCATCAAATTAGAGACTTCACTGAAGTCTGCAAAATCCCTTCATAGCAGCACCTAGATTAGTGTTTGACTGAATAACTGGAAGAAAGCTTGTGAATGCAACAAAATGGCTGCCATTTTCCTTCCATCCTGCAACTCTTGCAAGAGAATATCTTTTACAGCCTGTCTTATCCAGAAACATTCTAGAAAGGGAATTCTGGGTAACACAGTTTAATCCAAACAAGTTGAAACACTATAAAGTCATCACAAATAGTTAACATGCTGGGAAAATGCCCCAGTCCTTGCCGGGCCAGACTCATCCTGGAAAAACTTGCGGCTATTTTTCACTCCACTGCTGCTCTTGTAATGTCCTTAAGGAATGGTACGAGCAGAAGTAGGGCATTCCAATATACCTGTTACCCTGCCTCAAGGAGCTCCCCAACCCGTCAACATAGTTCAAGGAGCACTTATTGAAGGAGAAGATACTTCTGCTAAAAATATATACTTTTTCTTCCATGCCAGAATTGGAATGTAATTCAAAGCAGAGATATTACAGGAATAACTTTGGGTCTACTTATACCGGAAATCTTCAGTTTGCTCCTCCAGACCCTCCCTTCACCCTCCTCCACCCTGTTCTACCTTGGGGCTCTGACAGGTTTGGGATGGTTTGGAATGTATCAACAGTGCTTTCTTGAAACATTACTAATTATTAGGGAAATTCAAATCAAAACTAAAGTGAAATATCACCTCGTACCTGTCAGAATGGCTATTATTAAAAAGACAAGAAATAAGTGTTGGAGAATATGTGGAGAAGGGAACACTGCTGGTGGGAATGTAAATTGGTGCAGCCACTATGGAAAACAGTATGGAGGTTCCTCAAAAAATTAAAAATAGAACTACCAATGATCCAGCTATTCCATTTTTGGATATTTATCCAAAGGACACAAAACCACTAATTTGAAAAGATATATGTACCCTATGTTCATTGCAGCATTATTCACAATGACCAAGACATGGAAACCACCTAAGTGCCCATGGATGGATGAATGGATAAAGAAGGTGTGGTGCATATATAAAATGGAATACTACTCAGTCATAAAAAAGATGAACTCTTACCATTTCTGACAGCATGGATGGACCTTGAGGTTATCATGCTAAGTGAGATAAGTCAGACAGAGAAAGACAAATACCTATGATTTCACTCATATGTGGAAGATAAAAACAACAGCAGCAGCAGCAACAAACAAGCATATAGATACAGAGAACAGATTGCTGGTTACCAGAAGGGAAGAAGGGTGGTGGGAGGGTGAAATGAGTGAAGGTGCGCATTTGTACAGTCATGGATGGAAACTAGACTTTTGGTGGTGAACATGGTAGAATGTATACAGAAGTTGAAGTACAATAATGTACACCTGACATCTATATAATGTTATAGACCAATGTTACCTCAATAAAAACAAACAAACAAAAACCAGTGCCTCTCTGGTTTCCAGTTGGGTTTGGCCAATGGGTGGCGCTGGCAGGAGATAAGGAAGAAGAGTGAAGTCCAAGTGTTTAATTCCCTGGTTCCAGCCCTGGGATGACCTCGAGATGCCTGTGTTTCTTAACTAAAAGGAATGCTCACCTCAAGGCTGCCTTCTCTACACCAGTGCTTCTCAAACCATTCATGATAAAGGACCAAGTTTTGTTGTTTTCACTTCCATTTCATCATGGACTGATCTTGTTTATCTTTTATTACAAGATATCACAGGCTTGGATATCACAGCGATGTCAAATTGTTGTAAAAGTTTTTAAATACTTACTCTCAATTTTTGTACTCTCATCTCATTGCAGACCACTAAGTTTGCAAACTGGGACCAGTTCACAGGCCACACTTTGAGTAGCACTGCTTTCCGTGGCTCTGTCTTTCTGGGTCTGAGAATCTCTCCCTCCTCTCATCTCTTAGAGCCTGGCGGTGGTATCAACCAAGTCGTTACCAGCCCTAAGTTTCGTGCATTCTCTCTTATGGTTATCCTGCATCTGCACCTTTGTAAACAGAATCTTTATAAATAAACCATTCTCAAATCATCCTATTTTGATTATTCTATGTTTCCTGTTACAGATACACTACTCTATTTTTTTAAAGCCTATGAAATGGTTAGTACTTTTATCACTTTCAGTAACAAATCACTGTGATATATCTCACAACTGATCCAGACACACTGGACTGTTGACACCCCAGATGACAGGTGTTGCTGCAGATCTAAATACTTTTATCAATTCAACTTATTTTTCATTCAATATTTAACTTACATCGCACGTTAAGGTTTTTACATAATTTTCTTAATATATACAGGTGTCATTGAGTTATTTAGATAGTAAACCCTGGAATGCTAAGACCATGCCTTGAATCAAGAGGATTTGAGTCATAGGGTGTCCTAATTTGAGTCCAAGCTCTCTCTGGAGGATTAGTGGCTTTCCTGGGGGCTGTTTGCAAGAGGGCCCTATGTGTCTCCTAGGAGATAACTCATCCTGGTGGAAGAGAAAGTCATCATGGTGGAAGAGAAATTCTGAATATGGCTTGGTGTTTGCCTATCAGATTGGTCTCTGGACTAGTGTCTGAGGCCTTTGGATGACAGTGCAGTTGTATAATCACTGAAAGGTTGGTCACAAAAACCTCTTCAAAAATCAGCAGCACAAGACAGCACACTTAACTACTCCTCTAAGAATATGCAAAGCAAAGGAGGTAGTAGGTTGCTGGCAGAGGTGGTGGTGCTAGAAATGTCTGTAGTGTTCTGTGGATGTGGTACAAACCATGTAGGCATCAGAACATCATACAGAAACTTATCTGACATGCATGTGAGTCTCTGGACTGTCCTACATTTGCTCACATGCAAATCAGATAAGTATGTCTCAAATATCGCATGGGACAATCAGAATAAATTTGAATTTCAGATAAACAATAAATACCTTTTTAGTATAAGTATGTCCCAAATATTGCATGGGGCCCACACTAAAGAATTATTCGTTATTCATCTGAAATTCAGATTTAGTGGGACATCCTGTATTTTAACTGGCAATCCTAGTCCTTCTCTCCCTGTCTACAAAGGCAGGCACCTGACTTAGGCCTGGATAGGGATGGGCACAAGACTCAAGCTAGGGCAATCAGTGTCTCTAGGATTTTATATATAGTTGTTGAAAGAAAGAGGCACTGTCTTTCTGGAGCCATGTCAGTTTTGAGATCCTCCTCCATTAGCCAAATGAAGGAAGCAGTATGCTATTAGGATGAAATACAGGAGGTCTAGAATCAAAAGATAGAGAGAGGCAGATCTGATGATGTTGTATATTTAACCTAATTTAGAGTTGGATTTCTGTCCCCTGTAACCAAAGAATCCTGCTTCATGTATTGTGACTTGGGAAAGGTTACATAAATAGCTCCAGGTCACACAATTAGAAGTCAATTTATTGATTAGGATTAGTCTGACTGACTCCAAAATTCTCTCTATCATTCTGCAACTAGTAGGAGACTGAAAAATTAAGAAACTCTCCAGAAAAAGAACTCAAAGAACAAGTGTGCGACTGGATTCTCCTAATATCTGGCCCTCTGAGCTGATTCTCCAGTGGAGCCCGACCAGGGCACTACCTTCCTTCTCCTGCCTCTGTCCCTCCTTCCTTTGCCCAGAAACTGGCTCCCTGAGAATAAGAACAAGAGGCCCAGATGTCCTTTTAAAACTTTGAAAGAGAAGAAGATGAACTAATTATATTAAAATTATATTTCTTCAAAGTAAAAGTATTAAACCAATGGGCCAGTGGTCTCTAATCATCGTAATGTGAGGGGACGCCCACATAAGGAATCTTTCCTTCAGCTTTCAAGTGCAAAGAACTTGGAACACAGACAAGGTTCTGAGGTCTCTTTAAATATTGAACAAGTCGAGGGTTGGAAGCACTAGGCTTCCTCTGGCCTTTCAGTGAGAATTAGTTGTCAGGATGAAGCTTCTCTTCTGAATTAAGGATTAGGGAATCTTTTTGGTTACTGTAACTCAGCTGTAAATAAAAGAAAATTAGAAATGGAATGGACATGCTTGTTCTGAGGAACTGCTCTTGTTCCATTAGCAAGTGGCCTTAAAGAGTACAAAGACTCCCTAGCCCCCAGGCTTGGGGCTTTATCCCACAGAGCAGAAGATTTCTACATGGAAATGGTGATTCCATCACATCTTCATATTTTAAAGCAATTAAGTGGGAAGTATTGGAAAAAACGTATATTAGGCAACCATTGCAAATATAATTTATGCAGGTTACCCAAGTTGAGTTGTGGTATGTTCTCATCCAATGTTTTACTCCCCTCTAGTGGATTTTTATATAGCACATGATGCCCTGAGTGTGGTATAGGATAGCAGATTTTGGAGGCAAAAAGAATTTAAAAATATATTTAAAGCATGTTCATGTAAGTGCAATTATGTAGAATTTAAAAAATAAACAAAATTAAAGTTCTGTTAGTTCACTCTTCTCATTTTGCAGGTGAAGAAACTAAGACCCAGAAAGGGGAAATGACTCACCAAAGATCACACAGTTGGTTTCGAGTAGATTCTTCTATCACTTAAGGTGACATTGAATGTATAAACCTGTTGTTCCCATGGAAATAGAAAGCCTACACCTGTCCACTCAGATGCTTATCCTGAGGAGAGACTTATGTCTTGGAGGATATGGGAAATCAAGTGCAGTAAGTGTGCTATGGGCTATGGGTACTCCGAGAGTGGAGGGGCTTGCACCAGAAAGGGAAAGGTAAGTGTTAACAAGGATACCTGGAGATGAAAGTCCTGACCAGGTAAGCTCTGCCTCCTTGTCACTGCTGATGGGTGCAGCACCAGCTCAGAGGTATCCTTTCGCGTAGAGGCTTTCCTGTTTTATAGTCTGAATTTTTGCTGTGTAATTTTCAAGTCTGCTTCATTCTCCTAAAACTTTTGCTATCGTTCTCCAAAGAATTTCTACTTCTCCCTGCTCTTCATATGAATATAAAGTTTCTTTTCTTTTTTTTTTTTGGTATGGCAAGTTTTCATTTGTGATACAATACTAACATAATAAAAAAAACTTTCCTGATTATAAAAGTAACTTTTGTTCAATGTGGACAATATATCAAAGTCTTAAAAAGAAAATTAAAATCTCCCACAATAGTGACTCACTTTAGGAATGTCTGATTAAGATCCTACCAGACTGGTCCTCTCAGACATAACAACTATAAACTCTGGGGAAAAGAAAACAAACAAACAAAAAAAGACTACCTGGAGGCAGTGGAGACTGAACAGAATTAAACAGATTATGGAGAAAGGTTGGCATTTGGAAAAGGAAATGTCAAAGGGTGAGTATTCTTTGTTTTTTACAGCTTTTAGCCTCAAGGCAGACTACAGTTGGCCACATGGGCAGCTAAAATGCCTATAGAATACCAATAGTCTTTCTGGCCTGAAGAATCAGAGAACAGAGTTTGAGACAACCACAGTCACTGGAAAGTGAGGAAGGAATCCTGGCAATAAGAAAGCCAGAGAGGGGAACCAAAAATTCTCCACTAAAATTCTGGTAAAATCTCTGCTAATCCCTGAACTCTGCATGCATTAGTCAGAGTCTAAGTAGCTTGACTAAGAATGAAATTACTGAGTTGAGATTTGGGCTAATGCCCAAGAAACAACAGTTTGCAATTTGAGTCCAACTAAGTTACTTACCTGCTAAACCAAAACCAAAAAAACAAACAAAAAGTAATACTCTTCAGAGGAATGTAATGGAATCCAGAATCTCCCCAGATAATGTTTGCAATGTTCAGGATACAATTCAAAATTACTCAACATAATAGAAACAAACAAAGAAAAAGATCTATTCTTGAGAAAAATGACAGTCAACAAAGATGAAACCTGATATGATCCAGCTTTTGGAATTAGCAGACGAGGATTTTAAAGCAGCTATTATAACTATGCACAATGATGTAAAGGAAAATATACTTACAATGAGTGAAAAGATAGGAAGTTTCAGCAAACCATGAAAAGATCCAAACAAATTCTTGAAGAAGGAGATAACAGAGGAAAGAGTCACTGACCTTGAAGATAGATAAGAGAATTATCAAATCTGAAGTACAGTGAGAAAAACATTAAAAAAAAAGAAATAGAACGTCAGGGATTTGTGGTACAATATGAAAAGGTTTAACATATGTATAGTTGGAGTCCCAGAAGAGAGAAATAAAGCAGACATGACACAAAGAAACATTGTAAGTAATAATGGCCCAAATACCCCCAATTTTGTGTAAATTATAAATTTAAAGTTTATAGAAGTTCAGCAAACCCAAGTCAGAGCACAAACTGCTGAAAACTAAGGATAAAGAGAAAATCTTGAAAGCAGTCAGAGAAAAACAATATATTACATATAGGGGAACAATAATTTAAATGACTGTGGAAGTTTCAGAAACAATGAGGACAGAAGACAATTAACTGACATCTTTAAAGAAATGCAAGGAAAAAAAAAACCCCAGTCAGCCCAAAATTCTGTATCAACAAGTTCTGTATCAACAAAAATGCTTTTCAAGAAATGAAGGCAAAAACATTTTCAGATAAAAAAATACTAAGGAAATCCAGAGAACTTTTATCAGCAGAACTATACCAAAGAAATGCTAAAAGAAGTTCTTCAGGCTGAAGGGAAATAAGGCAAGATGCAAACCTGGTTCTTCTGAATGGAAACAAGGAAGGAAGGAAGGAGAGGAGGGAGGAATGGAGGGAGGGAGGGAAGGAAGAGGGAAGGAAGAAAGGAAGAGCATCAGAACTGGTAAATGTAAAATATTTTTTTCCCAATTTCTTTAAAATATGTGACAGTTTTAAGGAAAATTTATAACATCGTCCCATGGGTTTGTGATGTTTATAACATATATAGATATAATAATATGACAATTACAGCAAAAAGGATGGAGATGGCTGATAAGTGGACCTATATTGTTGCAAGGGTTTTACATTTTACATGAAGTGATACAGTGATATTATATCTTGATAGCAGTTTGGGTTACACAGATATATATGGATTTGTCAAAACTCAATGAATGTACATTTCAGATTTTTACATTTTACTGTATATGAATTTCACCTCTAAACAAAAGTACTACAAACCATACTGAGCTCTAGTTAGTAATATGCATGCTGAAACATTTAAAGAGAAGTGTGCTGATGTCTGCTATTTATTTTGAAACATATTACAAAGTAAGAGAGGTTAATGTATGGCTAGAGGAATGGATTGATGGATAGATATGTGATAAAGCAAGTATAGTAAAATGTTACTGGTATAATCTAGCTAGTAGGTATACAGTTTTTCACTGACAAATTTTTTTAGCTTTGCCATATGTTAGGAAATGTTTATAATAAGATGTTGGAAATATAGGATTAAAACCACATTTATAAGTATTTATACTAATATGCTCCTTTATTGATTTTTCCAGTGTAATGATGATGTTTATGACCAGTTTAAGGACTTTAACATGGCATTAGGACACTTTTTCAAACCCACCTGTAAAAATAAACACAGGTTCCAGAAATTTGTTTAATATAGAAGTGTCTTAGTCAGCTTCAGCTGCTATAACAAAATACTACAGACTGGGTGGCTTAAACAACAGACATTCATTTCCCACAGTCCTGGAGACTGGGAAGTCCAAGATTAAGGTGCTGGCAGATTTGGTTCCCGGTAAGAACCCTTTTCCTGCTTTGCAGACAGCTGCCTTCTCTCTGTGTTCTCACATGGTGTTCAGAGAGAGAGAGAGAGCTCTTTCTTCCTCTTCTTATAAGGGCACTAATCCCATTATTGGGGCCCCACCCTCATGACCTCATCTAAACCTAATTACTTCTCAGAGACGCCAACTCCAAATACCATCACACTGGGGGTTAGGGGCTTTAATATATGAATTTGGGGCGGGGGGCACAAACATTCAGTCCATAACAAGAAGTTACTAAAAAAGGAAACTCCCCAAATTTTATCATACAGCAGTGCCACTTTTAATATTTTGGTTAATTATCTTTCAGTCTTAATATATTATCTCTTTCATCATAGTGATTTTATTACGACATACATATTTCTCTAAAATAAAAATTTTAATGGCTAAATTATATGAAAATACACAAATTAAGTTAATGGTTTTCCTATTATTTGATATATAAATTGTTTTTGAATTCTCACATAAATGTTCACATAAAAAGAGGTCATAGAATAAGAATCAAGAATCGGAAGGGCATCAGACCTCTTAGCTGCAATGAACAAAATTAGAACAGTGAAACAGTGCCTTTAAAATTCTGATGGAAATAGATTTTCAATTCATAATTCAATAACTCAGCCTGTCAGTGAGATGAATAATGCAATATCTTTACAAATTTACTTTTTTGGGGGGGAAAACAGTTATGGGATGTGCATCATCAGAACAAGGTGGCAAACAAAGTGAAGGACACAGGATCCAGGGAACAAGGATCCAATGCAACACAGTGGAGAAGGGAGGAAATTCCCAAGAAAAACAGGAAATTCCCAGGATGGTTTGAAGGGAAGTCCCAATAGTACAGCAAGCCTACAGTGCAATCAGTCTAGAATAATGGAAAAGGATGGAGATACCTAAGAGAGAGAATTCTTTAAGAAAAGTGAAACGTTGGGGCCGCCCGGTGGCGCAGCGGTTGAGTCCGCGCTTGGCAGCCAGGGGTTCGCGGGTTCGGATCCCGGGCGCCCGCCGACGCACTGCCTGTCAGCCATGCTGTGGCGGCGTCCCATATAAAGTAGAGGAAGATGGGCACGGATGTTAGCCCAGGGCCAGTCTTCCTCAGCAAAAAGGGGAGGATTAGCAACAGATGTTAGCTCAGGGCTGGTCTTCCTCACAAAAAAAAAAAAAGAAAAGTGAAACGTATAAAATACCTGATGAGTTCTAACTTTAGAGAGTATTTTTGGTTCTGCTGAAGAGTTGTGGATGAAGTAGTGAGAGGTATACCAAAAAACTGAGGAAATAAAAAAAGGTAGTATTTCCTCTAAAGAAAACAAAAAGTTGCTCATGGAAAGAAATCTGATCATTGTAAACTATAGGCTCATCCCTGGATAATATTTACTTCATTATAATAATGTAAACACTTTATACTGATTTAAGCAAAAAGAATAAGAAGCTATACTGGGATTATCAGGAAGGAAAAGTATGTGTACACACACGTGTGTGTGTATGTATGTATGGGTAAGAGCTAAATCTTTATTTTCTATAGTTGGAAATGAACAGATAAAATGGAGAACTAAGAAAAACTAATATGAACACATTATTAAAGAACTTGAAGGTAATTACTAGAAGACACAACTAAAGGAATTAAAAGTTGTTGTCCCTGGAGGACGAGAATTGGGAGAGGAAAGGGTGGGCGGGATTTTGCTGTTTTTCATTATGAGTTTTTACAACTTGATGGGAGATGTGTATGTATTCTGCTAGTCCAAGCTGAGGTACTTTTAGGTTGCAACAAGCTCTGAGTGGGGCTTACAAAGTTGGACCACGGTGTCCTGAAACGCCACAAATTTGCCTTGCATGGTTATACAACCACTTCTAGTAAGCCCCGTCGCCTAGATCTTTTGGGTTCTGGGTAGAATTTCCTACATCATCACCAGACCCATCCTGTGACATTGTCCACAGACTCTAAGGTAATGATTAGTTATCTCAGAGGTACAGTTGAATTGCTGCTGTGAAAGAATGACTCTTTTGCAGGCATGCCAACTAGTTAAAGGCTGAGAGGGGCTGGGCATAGTAGGGCTGCTCAGGGACCACCACAGTTCCCCTTCACGGAGAAATTTAAATGGAAGCTAGATTGGGGCTTTAGGGGAATGTTGTGGAGACATTTATATTAGGCATTGGGTTGGAGTAGACAACTCTGAAGTTTCTCCACCCTGAGGTTCTATGAAGGCGTTTCATTTTTATGTAGAATGGATACTAGTTAGTACTTAGGGCAAAGATCAGAACCCAGGAAGAGGTGTTTATCTCTTTACTTCTTTTTCTATTAGCATTGATTTATACTCAATCTCATCCCATTTCCTTTCAAATTGTTCCTTATGTGTTTTAAAACGATGTATGTTATCCATTTTGGAGGTCCATGTTCCATACGTGATCATTTGATTAAGTTTGACAAATGTATTTGTTTACATTTTCTATGTCTTTACAATTTCTTGTTAGCTCAATCTGTAAATTATTTTGAGGTATATGAAATCTCTTCCTAAGACAGTGAATTCATCAATTTCTCCTTGTAGTCATCTCAATTTTTCTTTATGTATTTTGAAGCTATCTTATTAAGTTCATATATGTTTAGAATTTTTATTCCTTCCTGGTGTATTAAAACTTTTAAAAACTACTTAGTGGGCTTCATTATCTTTAGTAATGTCTTCCTCTTCCATTTTTAATATAGCCATGCCAGACTTTTCATTAGCATTTCCCTGATATATCTTCTTCATCCTTCTACTTTCAACTTATATGTTTTATGCTTTTGCTGTGCAGAATTTTAGTTCACTTAAAAGGTAACCCCATAGGTTGGATATTATAATTGTTTTATGCAGTTATTATTTGTTGAGATTTATCCATATTCTTATAATTTTTCTCATTATCATTTCTTCTTGCACTTAAGACCTTCCTTTTGAGATTATTTTCTTTCTTCCTGATATGCTTGCTTTAGAAGTTCTTTTGGTAAAGATATATTGGAAGTTAATTCCTTTAGTTTGTCTGAAAGTTAGTTTTTATAATTTCTTTTTTACTTCAATAGTAAAAGAGAACTTTGCTGGGTATAGATTTATAAATTAGCAATTTCATTCAATGCTTTGAGACATTATTCCATTTTCCTGCTATTATTACTGGTGAGAAAGTTTTTGGTCTAATTGATGTTCCTTTGAAAGTAATCTGTTCTTTTTACTCTCTGGCTGCTCTTTTTTGGTGGTGGAGGGGTACTTTTAAGACCATCATCTTTTTAAATTGATGTTCTACAATCTCACTACAATGCATTTAGGTGAAGATTTGTTTGTTTTTATTCTGCTTGGAATTAATTGGGGTTCTCAAATCTGAAGATTCATGAGTTTAATAGATTCTGGAGTCTCAGCTACAATCTCTTCAAAATATTGCCTCTCCCCATTACCTCCTTCTGGTTCTGATTAGGTGTGGTTCAAACTTCTCAATCCTTGCTCTATGGCTCTGACTTCTATTTCATATTTTTCACTTCTGCATCTGTTGAGTTGCATTCTATTTAATTCCTTCAGCCCTATTGTTCATTTCACAAAGTTTCTTTTCAGCTGTGTCTAATCTGCTGTTTAACCTGTCATTGGATTTCTAATTTTAGTTTCTAAATATTTTATATGGTTTTCAAAAAATGATTTCTTGCTCTTTTTGATAAACTCTTATTCCTTGCTATATTTTCGATAGCCCTCATTTTTAGTTTTAAGCATATGAAACAAAGTTATTTTATATTAGCTTTTGACTGTTTTAATATATCCAATCTTTGTAGATATGATTCTGAAGTCTATTGTTTCTTCTGCCTCTGACTCTTGATGTTTTGTTTATTTACAGGTTTGGTGATGTTTTTAATGAGAACTCAAGTGCTTCAAAACTTTATCCTTAGGAATTCACTGAAGCCCGGGCTTAATTAAGATCGGCTACTCTGCAAAGAACTATGTTCGCTTCTGCAGCATGTCTGGGGGGCCTTTCTAACCTGGGAACCCTTTAAATTTAAAAAAAAAAATGTTTTTTGCGCCAAATAGAAATTCAACTTCATAGCATGGTTTTGGTTACAAATTTCAGGAGAGAGCTTTTATTTACTTCTACCTGAGGCAAGTCTGAGATTCACAAGTTTCTTTATAATTTTCCTCTATGGGGCTTTGGTTTCTTTGCTTTTTATTGTGCCCACTAAGAGTATTACCTTCCAGGTGTCTCGCTTTCTGTGGGGGTCTCTGATCTAAATCGCCTTGCATGGGCCCTGTGCTTTTTCTCCTATGCCCCTTTTCCCATAGGCCACCAGAGATTGACAGGTGTTTTTAAGTGCACCTTTTGGCTTCAATGCTAGCTTACCCTCTCAACTCATGCTTTCTTGTGATTTGGGGCCTCTGAGGATTTTCCTAACTTTCTTGCTATATCAACTATTCACTTAATAACTTGTGGGTTTTTAAAAATATATATATCTTTTATCTGATATTTTAAAGTGTATTGTACCAGGAGAAAATTGCTGGCTATTTAGTTCAGCATATTGAAGGAAATAGAAATACCTTGCTTCCTTTTATTCTTGATTTCTTTTTTGACTTCTTCTCTCTCTTTCCCTCTCTTTCTTCTCTGTTGCCTTTCTTATTTTTTTATTCCTTTTTCATCATTCCATTTTTATTTTTTGTCATTTTGTTTTTCTTTTCAGTTGCCCCTGATATTTTCTTTTCTTTTTTTTTTTTGCTGTCTTGTCTCTTTTATTCTTGTGTTTCTTTTCTTTCTTTATTATCTTTCATTCCATTCTATTCCTTTCCTTTCCTTTTTCTTTCTATCATTCATGTAATTTTTAAACAAAGGCCAAAAAAGTATTCTTGGTCTAACACAGAATAATAGTTTAATAATCTCTTTTTAGAAAATTAGTTTAGCCATCACTAATAAGAAAAATGAGGTTCTATGTCATTGGAATGAGATCAAATTTATAGAGCCTTTCATATAATAAGTGCTCAATAAATGTTTTTGTTTTTGAATGAAACTTCATTTAAGATTCTAACTTTACTATGGTGAACACATTGTGAGATCAAAATGTTGCCAAGTAGACTGTACCTGTGATTCAGTCAAGCCTAACCCAAGCTGACAGAGAAATTGATGGAATGTTAATTGATAGCAGCTGGATGACTGGCATGAGTGCAGCCACAGGAAAGGGCCAAGGATCTCTCAGTGAGTATAAAACTTACATTTATCAAAGACCCCAGAGGCTTTTTAATGAGAATGACCTCTGGTTAAAATTAGAGTGAAGGGGAAATAAAGATAGTAATTTGGGGACTTTGAGTCTTAGCATATTTTCCACTTAATAGCCACTGACTTAGAAAATGAAACTCATGGAATTCTCATAATAGTAATGATTTGGCCTTAATAATCTCAAAACCCCATTAGATGTGTTCACAACTTGTTGGTTAGCAACACTGGAAAATATACTAAGTGGAGAAAACAGGGATAAGTCCCCACATTTAAAATACTCTTATCAGTGTCTTGACTGATAGAAAACAGGCTGTGGTGATTGGATTTGCCTCTTTGAATAGGCTATGTGGGGTTGCTTACTCATTGGAATTGAAAGATATTCTAGATGGGTTTGAGGGGAATAAGATTAGAGTTTTTGTGGATTTACTAGCTGGCTGTACATCTGTAAAGACCTCCCACTATATGAAAAGTCCTAAGTCCTTGATACTGGAATAAAGTGATGAGTCTAAATCTTACTACAGGTTCTAAAATATGTTTTGGTGGGAGGCCCTGGGCAATCTCCATTTGGGCCTGGAATTCCCCCTCCGCCCCAAGAGAAATTAGTAATCACCCTGTCCACTAAACAAGGCCTCTGGTTTGTAAATATAAAGCTGACTGATGCAACTGGATTGTAATACACTGGTTTGACTTTGGATATGTTTGAAATGTTAAAGTATGATTAATGTTTAACTATATACTAGTGGGTTGTTTTATCTATTTTTCTTTCTCCAATACACACCTTTATTTTCTGGAGCATTTTAAGGCATACTCCTGACATTATAGTATTTCATCTGTAAATACTTTAGAATCCTGGCTACTCCTGAGAATGATCAAGGTTATGTCCAGCTGGTCCAATGGATAGAGGAGGCAACAAGACATGAACCTGGTCCATGATCCTTCCTCTCATCTGCTGATGCTAACATGTGCCTAGCACTTCTATGTATGTGTCAGGAACATTTTGAGTGCTTTACAGTTTTTAACCCATTTAACACCCCGGACAAACTTAGAGGGAGTCATTTTCCTTGGGGACTCACAGACCATCAGACCAACTCCACCACCACATCTGCCATCAGCACACACCCCACTCTGTGAGAAGTGCTGGCAACTGTGACCCTTTGAACCCCATTTAGCTAGGGTTTCTCCTTTTTTCTTTCCTACTGAGCCTCACCTCAGAAAGATGGAGGTGACTATACTGGTTGCTCTTGTTTTACCCATATGTGTAAAGTCTGTTTCTCTGGATAAGAGGCCATTTATGCACGGCACAAAGAATTGTTTTCATCTTTGGAAACTGACAGGTATTCCTTCATCAGACTAATATTCAGTCATCTTTACATTTTTACCATTAAACAGTATTTATTTCATTTATGGGTTCTGCTTCTTTGTGATGATTATGAACAAATGGAAGAAGGTATATTGAACAGATAGACTTACTTTGGAATTAATCAGCTTGCTTTCCCTCAGAAGGCACAAAGAAAGTTAGTAAATCAGTAGGATATATTACTCTATCCATCTGCTATAAATTATCACCTGCTATGGTACTCTTTCAGGTTGGAATATTTTAGGTTGGAAAAAAGAGGGTTTTCCAACCCTGTAACCCAAGGAAGTTTGATCACTTGCATTTTGACTCGAAAATAAATTTTGAAAGTTATTTGGATGTTTTAAAGGGAACAGATGAAGAAATTATATAATATTTTAAATATGTTATTTCATAGTTTAAAAATTATGAATATAAAGTCTTGTCTCTGAGAATTCAGGTGTACAAAGGAAGAATTTTTCATTAGGGAGAGGCCTTGAGCAGGGATCGTCCTCCAAGGTTATGTAACTTTTTTTGTATTTAGCTATTTTCGTCTGTGTTGTGTGTGTGTGTGTGTGTGTGTGTTCTTTCAGCACTCATAAGATTTCATTCTTACATTTAATTTTAGTCGTTGGAAATGTTTTTGGTCAGTATAACATATTTCCAAGTAGTCATGTTGTGGTCACAATGCTTTATATTGAATAATCTATCCTTTCCCCAAAAGTATAAAATCCCACTTGGTTCCCAGAGTAATTTCTTAAATATAAGTGTTTCTGGACATTTTATTCTGTTCCATTAGTGTCATAGTTCTGGTACCAACATCACACACTACTATAATTCGGGTAACTTTAAAATAAACTTTCTGATGCAGGAATTCTTCTGCATCAGAATTAGTGAGAGAGTTTTGAAAAAATTCTGATTCCCAGGCACATTCCAAACCTACTGAATCAGACTTTCAGGGGATAAAGTCCAAGAATATGTGCTTTTGGAAACTTCCCTTGTCAATTCTGATATTCAGCCAGGTAATATAGAGCTATATCATGACATTTAATGGCTGTATAATATTCCATTATATGTGCATGTATTTTATTGTTATTATGAACAATATTGCAACAAATATTCTTGATCCGTAGACACTTGGCCAACTATTTATTTGGAATACATTTCTAGAAGTAAATTTTCTGAGTCAAAGGATGTGCATAGTTTTATGCATTTTGTTGCCCAATGCCTACTGGTGATCTAGAATAAAACCACTTAACATTCCCCCTATTATTGTATGAGGGTATCCATTACCTCACATCCTTTCCAATTCTGGGCATTATATTTAATATTTGCCAGTTATATAAATAAAGACCATCTTACTGTAGTTTTAATTTGCATTTTTTGTTATTCATATTTATATATGCATGAACATCATTTTTTTGATTGGACTCTATCCAATTATTTCTCCATGGAGAGGTGTGTCTGTGTGTAAGCTGAGACTGGAGGGCCTCAGGAAGAATGAGGAGGAAGAAGCATATCTTCAACTCACATTGGTGTGTAACTCTGGAGGAGATGGGATTTGGAGCCATGATACCCATGTTGTGCTGTTCTCCTTAATCCTTTTGTGTAGAGGGAAAGTACTTCTGGAAATTATTGAGGCCTAGAAGTTATTATCCTGAGGTGGGGTGGGGCTGAGGGAGGAGATCCTGTATAAGAGAGATGGAATTTTCATAAACATGTGGACATCAGATGGTTGTTCTGAAATGGGAGAAGCCGTCTAGGAGAAGACACCATTGAGAGTTTGGAGTGGAGCTGGCAGACAACCACACAAAAGAGTGTTTTCTAAAAATTTCTAAAGAAATATCAAATAGGAGACTGGATTTCTTACAATTACCTAAGATGAAGGTTTGAATTATTTTATTTGTACTTTTTTATACTTCTGGTATTATCCTTGTGTCATATATATTGCAAATATTTTCCTCAATATGTTCTGTACCTTTTTAATATTTATAGTGGCTTTTACTTTTTGACACATAGACATGTTCTTTCCTTTTATGGTTTCTACCTTTTCTGCCTGACTATTATTTTATGTTTTTTTCAGATGAAAATTTTTATCATTTGGTTAAGCTTTTTAAATGGCATTGGAATTGTGTGGAATTTATGATTAATTTACATAAAATTGATTTTTGCAGTGTTGCATTTTTTAATTTGGGGCATACTACACCTGTCCTTTAATTTTTTATGTTTCTTATAAACATTTTCTTTTATGTTGCTTTTGTTTTCTTTACATAGGTCCTGCATATTCCTTAAGTTTATTCCTAGAAATTTTATATGTTGTTCTTATTGTAATTTCTAGTGGACTAATATTGGAATCTAAGGAGCCTATTGATTTTTATGTATCTAAGTAGTAAAAGGCTGGTTTCTTACTAGTGTTACTAGTCTTCCAGTTGCTTTTCTTGGTCTTCCACATGGGCAATCAGCAGCAGTTAATAATAATGATTTTGCCTTTTCCTTTTCAAGATATATATCTCTTGTTTTGTTAGCTTCTGTGATTGTGTTGGCTACCACTTCTAGAATGATTTTAAATCATAGTGGTAACAGGATTCATTCTTGCCTTATATCTGATTGAAAAGAGAATGTCTTTGCAGCACTGTTTCTCAAGTCCCTTTTGATGTTCTCTAAAAAAGACTTCAGTAGTCAAATATGTTTTGGAAACACATATTAGTATACTAAAGGCTCTGAAATATCTGTAGTAAACACGTTTGTTTAAATTTGTTTAAATATGCTTACCATTTCCTAAACATATTTAATAATGAACCGGAAACCCCCCATCCCTTCTTTTTTTTTTAACACAATAACTATAATCTTACCCAACTAGTGCTCTACCTGTTTTAGCATGCTACTGAATGTTGGGTTGAAAGAGATTTTAAGACCACTTTACATAAATTCCTTTGATTCCTATTTTACTATTAATTAAATGATAAATCTTACCAAATACATTTTTAGTATTTAATTAAGATGAGTGAAATGCATTTTTCTTTTGATTAATATCTTAAATCATATTAATAGATTTTCCAATATTAAACCATCTTTGAATTCCTAAAAGGAAGCATTCCATGGCCATGGGGTCTCATAGCTTTTATATTCCTCTGTATTTTATTTGCTAATATTTTATTTAATATTTTTGGATGTTTGGTCACAAATGATATTGATCTCTAGTTTTCTCTGGCATGTCAGTATCAGCCTTATGCCAACTTCATAAAATGAATTAAAGTCTTTCCTACTTTCTGTATGCCCCAGGACGGTATTATAGCATAGAAATTCTCTGTTCTTCAAGTATTTGAAAGAACTCGCTGGTGGAACACATTGGGTCTGATGCATATTTTGGAACTAATTCTTCAACAAGACTTTCAGTGTTTTTCCTGGTACATTAGATTTTCTTTTTTGTCAGTTTTTGTGGTAGGTAGATTGCATTGATGGATCCAATTAATGGCCCTCTTGTATCCATACTTTTCCCAATGTGGCTTTGCAACGCTTCCCATCAAGATGTGGATTCTCTTTCTCTGCATCTTAAATCTAGGCTGAAATTATTACCTGCTTTGGCCAATATAATCTGGTAGAAGTGACAATGTGTCATTTCCAAGCTTGGGCCTCAAGTGGCCCTGTGTAATTCTGCTCTTGCTCTTAGAACCCTGCCACCTCTATATGAATAAACCCAAGCTAGCCTGCTAGAGAATGAGAAAGCACATAGAGGAAACAGCAGTGTCCCATCCTTGACCAGCCTGTAGCCGGTCATCTCCTAAACATGTGCAAGATTCCAGACTAGATTAGTAGAGCTGCTTAATTAACCTACAGCTGGTTGCAAACTAATGCGAGAGCCCAGCAAGACCAGAGGAACCACTCAGCTGACACACAGACTCATGAACAATAATAAATGCTTACTGTGTTAAACTGAATTTGTTATGTAGCATTAGTTAACTAATACAGTTACATTTCCTTAGAAAATAATCCTTTACAAGGAGGTTTAAAAATTTATTGCAACAGTTTTCTATGGTATTCTCTTATGAATTTTCTATATTTCTTATCTGTAGTAATACCTCTTTTCTTAATCCTAGTGTTTTTACTTGTTGTCTTTTGTGTTTGAGTATATGCTTAGTTAGTTTTGCCAAAGTTTTGTCTCTTTTATTCGTCTTTTCAAATGATCCACTCCAAAATATACTTAACTCTAATGCTGTTCTAGTATATAATTCCCTTATTTCTTCTTATATTTTCTTTTTCATACCTTCTCGCTATTTATTTTGTTACATTTTCTTCCAGATTTTTGGGTTAAATGCTTACTTCACTTGTGTTAGTTTTCAAATTTAATTAAAAGTGTATTAAGACTATGAATTTTCCTCTTAGTTCAGCTTTGGCAGAATGTTTTAAGGTATTACGTTGTCATCCTTGTTGCATCTTGTTATATCTGAATTGGTAATTTTGACCACTTTCATTTCTAGTTTCACCACAAAATTATTTGGAAAATGAATTCTTAGTTTTTAAGTGTTTTTGGCTTTTTCTACTTATTCTTTAGTTATAAACTTCCAATTTTATGGCACTATGATTAGAGAATATGGTCTTTACAATTTTGGGAACTTGAGTTTTTTGTTTTTTTTTTTTGTAGCCTGGGATAGTGTTCCTTTCTGAAAGTAAACCCCTTGATTTTCAACCAAAGCATATTAGCCTTATGGATCAGTAAAAGGTGAGACTTTTTTATAGGTTGGGTGTTCAGTAATACTTTGAGTAGTTAATGTAATATTATAGAGGAGAATTATAAAACAAGAAAGTGGTAATGGGAAATGAGCACAAGAAATGTTGATGGAGTTGCCAGGATAAGCAGAAGGGAAAAGAAAGAGTGTATCCCGTCTGGGTAGCCTTGGTCTTAGTTGATAATGTTGCCTTACTGTTTTAGTTTAGTTAAAGAAGAAAGTGAGAGCAGGTTCTTTTTCTCTGAGTGAGCCTTTACACAGACAGCAAATACTCAGGATTGTGTAAATCGAAAGACACCTTGCATGTTGTTCCAACCCTCACTCCTATCCCCACTCATTCCTACTCCATGATAATATAAGGAAAATAATTTTTACCACTTGGGGAAAGACAGCAATTTTGCTGGCAGATACCAACTGGTATAACAGTCGTGGAATGGACCTGCATGTAGGTTCTGTCACCCAGGCTGCCCTAGGGAGAAAGCTAAGGGGTTCCCCTATTGAGCAGCTAACTGGGAAGTCATGGTTTGTGATGAGAACAGCCAGGCACTAATGATCTAGGATGCTTAGACACAGTAACCTGACAACACTTTCTAATGATGTTACCAATAGTAAACAAGATATCCATGCCTGAATTCAAACTACTGTGTTGTATTCAAGTTACAGTCTTGATATATGTTGGTATGGTCCCAGTTGATATTTTTGCTGCTATCACATCTTTGTTAACAGGAGACTGGATGTGAAATTTTCATCAGAAAATCAAAGAAGAATTTCAGTTCTTCTCACTATCAGTAATACAATTACTTTCTTCTTTTTATCTCTGACATTAAAAAAATACATATTATATTCAATTTTGCTTGGTTTTAAAATTAAAGGTTAGGAGAAGAGAAGGGAATTAGTAAAGATTTGTTAATGAGCTGGGGCAAACAGTGCTTGTCTAATTTATGATTCAAAGAAGGAAAAGTACTTTGGGAGAATAAGTATTGTGAAACAGTAAATCCTCACTAGATTCTGAATAGATAAACAGAAAGTAAAATTATTCTGATTTCTTTTTTTTGTGGAAGAAACATTTCTTTGCACATTCACAGAGGAAACTGCCAGGGGACCCAGTGGTGTACAGGCTTGGTAAATTGGAGTTGAGGTTAATATGGCTGCATCCTTCCACATGTGGCAGGATGACAAGATCCCTTAACTGCAGATGTCAGTTTCTATTGTTTTCTTTTTTCTTGCTAGATATCTATGAAAATGAGAAAAAAAAAAAAGCCAACACATTTCAACAAAATCCTATGTTTGAGGCAGAAAATCTAAAGTCCAGAGGGCTAAATCTAGGCCTTTGCTTAATAACAATTACATATATGATGGAAATTCTGGAAGCAAGCCTATTTTAGTTGCAGGTTTAACTTCAAAAGCCTTTTTAGTGTGGGTAATTATAACCTACATGAAAGAGAGTAGAAGTGAGTAACCAGTAGCTTGTGAACTTTTTTGCTGATTGCATCTATCAGGGTTTGGTGCAAGTTACAGAAATCACCCTGTAGAGGACCCCGTCCTCCCTGTTCCTCCTAGGTCCTTGAGGATCCCTTTTAATGTTTCTGCATGTTCTTCCCTCAGTTTCTGTAAGCCTTTGCTTTCTAATCACCTGTACCTCTCTAGAAGACTGCCCTTGGGTTCCTGGAGTCACCCTGTGCCCCCATGGTGTGTCCCATAGCCAGTGGCAGATGGTGTGAGGGTTTGAAAGCTCACCTCCCTTGCCTCAACCTTGGTCAACTTCTGAGGTGTAATTGACCTCCCAGAGCACTTCTGTGAGATCTGTGTGAGGCTAAAATCATGCCTAAAATCGCATTCTCAGTTGGCTCCTTCCCCTCCCCAGTTCCACTTTCCCCACCCCCTTAATGGTTTCTCCTGGAAGCACTTCTTTAATAAATCTCTTGTACACAAATTCTCATCTCAGGTCTGCTTCTGCGAAACCTGACCCAATACACAGCTGAAGTATTTTAAGAAGAAAGGGATTTAATACGGGGAACTAGGTGCTTCCAAAATCATTAAAAGGGAGTAGGAATCTAAGGCCACCATTAAGTTTAAGAATATACTGTCATAGTCACAATCCAAGGGAAGCTGCTGTTACCTTGCAGCAGCCAAAGCTGGTGACTACACAGCAGAACACTGTGCTTGGCCACTATCATGTAGTCGCATGTCTTTAGGACCTTACTGCCAGCTGGAACCACCTAAAAGCTAGAGCAAGGTGATGTCTGATTCAATTTCAACTTCCTAATCATGATACTGCAGCTAACTGGAATAGCCTATTTCAAATGTAGAACCTAGCTGCAAGGGAGTCTGGGAAATGTAGTTTTTACTTCCCAGTCTTGGCAGTAAAGGGAGGTACCCTGGATGGAAGTGGAAACTGAAGCTGGCTGCCAACTTATCATAATCACAACACTAGGGGTGAGAGGAAATGAATTACCATGCCTTCACTTCAGGACCTTGTGCATTACATTTTTTGGCATGGAATATGTGTCTGCAACCCTCAATCCCTACTCTACCCCAGACAAGGCTAATTGATACTCATCTTAAGTGTTCATTTTAGATCAATGTATTTCAAACTGCAGGCTATCACTAATTAAAGGGTCACAAAATCAATATAGTAGGTATTTACTATCAAGGGAAACAAAGTATAGAATAAAATGAAATAGAATGGAAAAATTAAATGTTGTTTCATGAAATGCCTATTTTGGTTTTATGTGAGAGTCTGTGTGTGTTGTGTTACAGTCTAAATTGTATTTCTTAGTGTGGGTCATAGTCGAAAGGCTTGAACAATATTCCCTTAAATGTAACTCCCTCAATTCCCTGGTATTTTAAGTCTGATTGTGGTACCTCTCCTGTGTATTGCAGAGAGCTCTGTAGTTTAGTCCTTACGGTTCTTATTACACACACACACACACACACATTCAATGTCTGTGCTCCTCGTTAGACTCCGGCTCCCAGAGGAGAGGTCAGATACTATGCTTGTCTTGCTTTCTGTTACCTTGGCATGAGGTCTGTCACATAGTAGCTTTTTTACACATCTGTTGAATAAATAAAGGAGAAAGTGATATATGGACTTTTACATCACTTAGCTACTTCTAGGATTAATAAGTAGATTTAAGATTCAGAAAACACTTTGAAGAAGTGCATAAGCTAGATGTAAAATTAGTAACCAGAGAATTGAAGCAAAGTAAAAGATATCCCAGCTCAGATCAGCCAGTAACATAGAGTAAGAATGTCATGGAACCCAGAGAGGAGAAACTCTGACCAGATCAGCATAGAGGTTTCTCTCCTAGTCTCACTGCAAAGGCTTGTCACCAGCTCTTTAGTGCAGGGGAATAGGAAGCATGCAGGAAACACATTCCAAATGGATATGTATAGTTCACTGAATTGGGATCTCATCTGAGTGTGTGTTCAGTTATTCTCAACAAGTCTTTATGTGCTTCTCAGTAAGTCATGAATTAACGAATCCCTGAATGGTATTATATGTAGATTCTGGTGCTGGGTATATGGACCCAACCAAAGAGTAAAAAGTCTTGTGAGTAAAGCCAGTAAACAGTCCCTTACCCCTTAGAGAATTCTGTTGGAGGACGTGTGTGCAACTGCTGTGTCGCTTAATGAGATGTACTTACTGATGGTGAGTTGAGTAGTAGTATAATAATGTATTAAAAATAATAAATGAACAAAACCAGCATATATTAAATGCTTGTTATGTGCCAGGGACTATGTTAAGAACTTATGACAATGCTGGAAGCTTTTAGCCACATTGTACACAACAGAAAAGTTAGACTCAGAGAGAGTAACTACCTTGCTCAAGGTGGAGAGCTAGTGCATGGCAGTGAGGACTCACACCCGGATCTGTCTCAGTCCTGAGCCTGTGTTCTCAGCCACTCTGGCAAAGCAAGTGGTGACTAATGGTCTAATCCTTTTTCTAGCCCTTAATTATTGCCTTCTGCTTCTTTGTGGCCTGACATTTATTTTAATTTTTCCTGTGGTCGATGGCCCATGACACGAGATTCTACGTCCATATACTATAATTGCAAAAAATCTATGTGGATGGCCAAGAAAAACTTCCCCTTCAGATTGTAATCACTTAGAAGCATTTGCCATTACTCTCTAAGCTGGCATTTGCAGTTGGAATGCATAAACTTTCCGAGTTATTCTGCTTGTTCGTTTATCTTAAAAAATTTGTTGAGTACTTACTATGTGTCAGGCAGAATTCTAGACAGTGGCGATACTGACCGAGTCCCAGATCTGATAGAATTTTCATTCTTATGTAGACATTATCTCATTGGAGGAGATAGACAATTAGATTTAAATTTGACATATATAATATAAAAAGTGGTAATAAGTACTAATAAAAGCAAAATTGGGAGATACAGTGACAGCTGTATATGTGTGCAAATGTGTAACGTATTTTTTCTAGGGTGGTCAGAGTAGGCTTTTATGATAGGATGACATTTGAGCAAGGATGTGAAAATAAATGAGGGAGACAGTCCTGTGGATACATGGGGTAGCACTTTCCCAGCACAGGACCACCAAGGGCCCTAAGGTAGAAGTGCACTTGGCTTGTTTGAGGAACAGCAAGGAGGTGGTAAGGAGGAAATGGTAGAGATAAGGCTAAGATAATATAGAATCTCATGGGCTCTGGTAAGGACTTTAGCTTTATTCAAAGTGAGACATTATAGAGCATTTATCAGAGGAGCAACATGATCTGAATTACTTTTCTAAAGGGTCACTCCAGTTGCTGGATGAAGGTTATAATAAAGGGAGGCAACAATGGAGGCCAGAAGCCAGAAAAAAGAGGAGGCTATAGCAAAACCCCAGGTGTGACATGGATTGGATGTGTATGGTAGTGGTGGAGCAGGAGAAAAGAGGTGGGAACCTGGATGTAGTTTGAAGATAAGCTTATGAGATATAGTTCAGGTGAGTAGACAGGGCTGGAGATATTTCAGGGGAGTTATTAGCACAGAGATGGAAGTGAATGAGATATCTGAAGAGGGAATGTAGATAGAGGGAAGAAGAGGTCCTAGGATTGAACTCTGGGACACAACACTGTTTAGAGGTTGGAAAGATGAGGAGGAGCCAGCCAAAATGACTGAGAAAGAGTGGACAGTGATGGCCAAGGAAAACCAGAAAGTGTGGCATCCTGGCCAGAGCCAAGTGAAGAAAATTTCATGAAGGAGTGAGGGATCAGCTACATCAAATGCTGCTGAGAGGTTGAGTAGGATGGGTTAGATGATTGAGGATTAACCATTGGATTCGACAACATCGAAACCATTGACAATTTTGACAAGAGCTGTTTAGGAGAGTAGTGGCATTGAACGAATGTGAGAAGAAAGCATGGTGATAGCAGGTACAGATAGCCCTTTCTAGGAGTTTTGCAGAGAAATGGGCTGGAGAAGGATATTGATAACGACATTTTTTAATTTGGTTTTTAAAGATGGTGGAAATGACAGCATGTTTGTTTGGTAATGGAAATGATCCAGTAGAGAATAAAGTTAGCCTCAGACAAGAGTGTGATTATCCACCTTTGAAATGGGACAGAAGGCAATGTCTAGGGAAATAGATGCAGGTAGAAGATAGGGTTAGTGAAGGGGGGCATGTAGATTTACCCTTCTGATTGCTTTTCTTTTCTCCATAAAATAATAACCAAGGTTAGCAATTAAGAGTTAAGGAAGAGGGCAGAGTGTTGGAAGTTTGAGAAGAGAGGAGAAAGGGTGAAATTGAATTGAACAGGAAAATGTAGGAGTTCCAGCCAGTATTGAGGGCCCACACAAGGTCTGTGGCTATGAATTCAAACTGAGACAAGTCAACATGGTGGTGGGATTTTCTCTCAGCCATACTCATACTATAGGTCTGGGGGAGTATGGGGAGCATTGGATTTGCCAGGATTGTGGTTAGCCAGGCAAGCACAGGAAAGTTTTTCCAGGTAGAAAACTGACAGAGAGACAGAAGGGGAAGGGAGCTGGGTGAATGTAAGGGAGTAGTTACAATGATTATTCATAGTGTCTAAGCTGGGTAAGAAAGGAAATAAGAGTCAACAGGACTGATGGACAGTAAAAAGGTGACAGGGTCAATAGGTCAGATGTTCTGGTAGAGTCAAAGAACTGAGGGTTGAGGTACTAAAGAGAGGCAGCTGGAGATATGGGATGTGGTGGTCAGACAGTGGAATGCTGGAGACTGAGATTATAAAAGAACTCATTTAGTGATAATGATCCATACTTGTCTAAACTGCAACCTGGTGGTTCTTGAACAATGGCCCCATAATGTGGGAAGTAGGCATTCCTTGGTTATAAATAACCTCCCATTTGGTTATTAAAAATTATTATTTCATAAAATGTTATATTATTAAAAATATGTTAAAAGAGCATGAACTTAATATTATTGTATTACTGAGTCTTTTTTCAAAAAGAATTTTTCTTAAAATTAAGACAATGTGATGACTCCCTTTGGACTCAGGAATTCCACATTTGCTATTATAAGTAATTTTATGGTAAACAGTGTGAACATATATGTTAGTATACATCGCTAATTATCTTCTAGATGTGGAATTCCTGGGTCCAAAGGGAGTCTTCATGTTTCCAAAGGGAAAAAATCTATTGGGCATATATTGCTTAAATATATTATGGACTATTTATACAAGGGAACACTATACAGACATTAAAATATGACAGAGAAAAATATTTTTTGGCATGGGAATATATTCACCAAACGTTACTAAGAGAAAGCAGTAGTCACATTATGAGACATTTTTGGTAAACAGTATAGGTCTACTTACATAAAAAATACCGGATGGAAATATAACAGTAGTTAACTTTGGTTGTTGGCATTATAGATGACATTTTTTTCCTTTTTGTGAAAGGGATGTTCTCTGGTTTTCAAGGTTTTTAAATTGATCATGTACTGCTCATGAAATTAGAAGATAAAACAAACAATATTTGCTATCTTAAAAATTCTACCTTTTGGAGTAACCCATATCTGTTAACAATTATGGTCTGTTTATGATTTGGTTCTTTCTTTAAGCTTGAGCAGAACAATTCATCCCAAGTTGTTAGTTTCATTAGGGCTCGTAGGCCTACAGGTAGCTAAACTTCACGTTCTTAGAATAGTTATTCAGCTTCTGTTTCACCTGAGAGATTTTTAATGGCCATAAATTTTTACACTCTTCTAACCATAGATATTTCCATCTATCACCTCACATGCAGCCTGAAAAAATAATAAAACAGTATAGGTTTCAAGTAAATTTTAAAAGTATACCTAAAGTAAGAAATCCTCTTGTTCCTTTTCTAGTCATAAAAGATGTTTTTCTTTAAAAAAAAAACAATTTTATTTCCCTCTATCATCAGATATTTAGCTGATCGACTGATTGATTTCCTGAATGTGAATACAGCTGGCATCCTGGCCAACAGTGATTGCAGGCTTCCAGATCACTTCCAAATTGGGCTCTTTTAAGAGATCTGTCTCATCATCTTTTCCAGAAAGAAGCATTTAAAAACCACATTTAATCAAAACCAACCATAGTTTTATTTTCTGTTTAAAGAAAATCTAACAATTTCTTAATAATCTCATTGGGTTGTCATAAGGATCCACCAGTTTTTGTTAATGGCCTGGTTTGTTTCTGATTTCTCTGTTGCTTAATCTCCTGGGGCGTAGAGCCAAGTGCATGTTTTCAACATTCAACTATATTCTCTACACCCCAGGAAATGTGAAATGTGTGTCAAACCCACTGAAAGATTGTGCCTCCACCATGGAGTCGTCTTCATTTGGACATCTACTTTTGTTTATCAGTGTTAAAATTCTACCTATTTCCTCGCACAGTCTAAGGCAGAGTGAGGGTATTTAAAATAGCTGTGATTAATATGTTAAGGATTCCGTTGGCAAAAGTAGATGACACGCAAAAACAGATAGACAATGTCAACAGAGATATGGAAACTCTAAGAAAGAATCAAAAAGAAATGCTAGAAATAATAAACACTGTAACAGAAAAGAATACCTTTAATGGACTCATCAGTAGACTGGACATAGCTAAGGAGAGAGTCAATGAGCTTGAAGAGATGGCAATAGAAATTTCTCAATTTAAATGTAGGGAGGAAAAAAGACTGAAAAAAAGTAAAACCCAACCAGAATATCCAAAACCTGTGGGACAATTTCAAAAGATATAGCATACATGTAATTGAATAACAGAAGGAAAGCAGAAGAAATATTTGAAGTAATAATTGACAAAAATTTTCCAAAATTAATTAGAGGCCAAACCACAGTATCAGAAGCTCAGAGAACAGGCAGGAGAAGTACCAAAGACTCCAGTTACATACGATATTCAAACTGCAGACAAAGGGAAGGTCTTGAAATAAGCAAGAGGAAAGAAAAGTCCTTACCTATAGAGGAACAATGATAAGAGTTACAATGGACTTCTCGTCAGACCATGCAAGAAGAAGTGAAGTACTTAACGTGATGAAAGAAAAAAAACCCCCACTAACCTAGAGTTCTATATCCAGTGAAATTATTCTTCAAAAGTGAAGAAGAAATAAGGCTTGCTCAGGAAAACAAAACTGAGGGAATTTGTTGCCAACAGACCTGTCCTGCAAGAAATGTTAAAGGAAGTTCTTCAGGGAGAAGGACATTGATACTATCAGAAACTTGGATCTACTTAAAGAAAGAAAAAGCGTCAGGGAAGGAATAAATGAAGGTATATTAAAATCATTTATGTTTTGTATTCTTAATTGATCCCAAAGATAGCTGTCTGTTTTAATTAATGGTAATAACAATGTATTGGGTGATTATATCATGTGGATCATATGGCTATCGTATGGTGATTATATCATATGAAATGGAGGACAGTGATGTCATAAAGGAGAGGTGGTTGGAATTAGGACACCCTCTTATAAGGTACGTGCACTACATGTGAAGTAGAATAGTGTTATTTGAAGGTAGACTTGGATTAATTATAAATGTGTATTGCAAACTCTAAGTCAACCATTAGGAATTTTTTTTTTTTTTGGTGAGGAAGATTAGCCCTGAGCTAACATCTGTTGCCAGTCCTCCTCCTCCTCTTTTTGCTGAGGAAGACTGGCCCTGGGCTAACATCCATGCCCATCTTCTTCTACTTTATATGGGATACCACCACAGCATGGCTTAATAAGCAGTGCGTTGGTCCTGCCCAAGATCCAAACCTATGAACCTCGGGCTGCTGAAGTGGAGTGCGTGAACTTAACCGCTACACCACTGGGCCAGCCTCAGGATTTCTTTTAAAAGAAGTGTTACTGAGGGGCTGGCCCCATGCTGTAGTGGTTAAGTTCAGTATGCTCTGCTTTAGTGGCCTGGGTTCGCAGGTTCAGATCCCGGGTGGAGACCTACACCACTCGTCAGCCACGCTGTGGCAGCAACCCACATACAAAATAGACGAAGATTGGCACAGATGTTAGCTCAGGGCTAATCTTCATCAAGCAAAAAAAGAAAGTATTATTGATATGTTGAGATAAAGTAGAATGATATAAAATGTTTAATTAATACCAGAGAAGACAGAAAAAAAAGGAAAAAAGCAACAAAGAACAAATACAATGAATAGAAAACAGTTACAAACATGGTGAATAAGTTTCCATTGTATATCTTTGGTTAAAGTAAAATGTTTATGACATGTGCATACCATTGCCTGTTTTAACGGCCTTTTTCATTAGCATCCAGCTCTCAGTTGCAAACGGGTCAGGTGTGAGGGCACTTGCTGAGTTTGTGGGACATGGAGCAACAACGCCCTCAGTTTGGGTTCCTTTGCCTATTCTGGGGCCTCTTTCTCCTTTGTGCAACTGACTTGAATGGAACCCACAGAATGTTAGGCCAGAGGAAACACTGGACCAATTTTGGGGAAGAGTTTTTTCTGCCAGAAGGAGCTTGTACTGACTGATCTGTTCCTTTCTCTGCCCCACAGAGCCCTCAGGAAGGATGTCTCACTCAGAATTTTCTGACAAGCTAATGCAGGTAACAATGACAATAAACCCTTGGGGGAAATAATCATATGATTTATATCCTGGAATTCCATGACACCACCAACTGATGAGAATAACAAGCAAGTTCTGGCTCCCCGCCTCCCCCACTGGAATAGTCTAATTTTCAGGTGCATTTATCAAATGTTAGTTTTGCTATAACACATATGCCATAAAGCTTCAAGACTTGACACTGATCTAATAAGTAGTCATTGGATAAATACAGTCAATTGACATAAAGTTAAATTTGGAGATTTATAGAGAGTAAGTAAAAGGGCTCTTGCCAGTGCATGGCCTTCAGAAATATCTCCATGATTTTTCTCATCAAGCATATACTTCCCAAGATGCCTTTCCACCTCATCTTCCTCTATTAAAATTCTATTTACTCTTTATTTTTACTGTAAAATTAACATATGTTCATTTTGTCACATTAAGAAATATGCAAGTGATTCACTCTCGTATTATTTGTCACTGAATTGGGTCCAGTCTGCATGCCCTATATAGAATTAGCATTTAACTTGATCACAATAAATGTGCTTTCTAGTACTGAAAGATGTTTGCCTCGGGTTACAACATTCCTGAGTGATAAAAGATCTAGTTTTCACCATCCAAATTTTCCTAGGGATTCCAAGAATGTCTGTTAAGCAAAAAATAGGATCTATCTTTATTTTCCACACTCAACAAATACTGGTCAGTTTATTTACCTTCAGAGGTCCATCAAATGTTTATCATTATAAATTATCATCATAAATTACTATAGCTTCAAGTTCCTAAGAGAACATTTAAAATATTTCCCATATTTTAATGTATTCAGATGCTTTTTATACAATTAAACTAACATTTCCTAAAGGATGTTCCATGGATGTTAATGGCTTGCCACAAAAGTTTCTTGCTGAAATATTTTTGAGAAATTGTATTAAAATAACTTTAAATGATTTTTAATATAAATAATAAATTTCTAGAAAGTGGTATATTGTTAAATACTTGGACAGTGTTTAATAGGACAGGAGCTCCTGCATGATGAATTTGGCAGTAAACAGGCAGTTTTATTATTAATTTTTTGTAGATATTTTCAAGGGAGATCATGATGATATTAAAATTCAAGAAGTCTGAACACACACAAATGACTACCTTAGTAACGTTGTTTGTGTTGTGTTTGTTTTTGTGTATGAAGCAATCACTAATCATGTAGAGATTGAGTTTGAAGATAATGTGATAAGGTTTATGCTGCAACTAATATTCTGGCTTATTAGAAGAGACGAAGAGATTCTTAGGACAGATCAAATACTTAGAGTCAGAAGCCCGGGGTGGGGGAGATTCTTGATAAAGAATTTGGAAGTTGGAAATATGTCAAGCGGTTGGTGGAAGGAAGAAAAGAAAAGAAATGACACCCTGAAATGTATCCCTGAAGCTATACAAAAGATCAGAGAAGCTGGAACTGTAGAGAGAATATCCAGAAATGACGTGGTAGCATCCACTTCTTGCTCCAAAATATTAAGGTGTCTTCCCACGTGCTGGCAGTTTGTGGAATCCGATTATGCCAGCCTGAGGAGGAAGAGACACAACCATGGCAGTTGGCGCAGACTCCTTGCTGAGAAGAATGAAGGCAGCCAAAGAGAGCCCACGCATGGTGAATAGGGAAGAGTGCATTTCTCCTGGATTATGTTTCTGAAACAAGATGGCCAATGCTGCCCCAAATTGCTGCCATGCACTTCTGCAGGTTCGTGTGGAAGGAATTATGTTGCCTCAGGAGATATGGATCTTGTGGTTGCACTCCCGAGAAGGAAGCTAAAGGGCATGGAGCAGAAAATAATGAGCTTTGGAGTAAAAAAACCTGGGTCCCAACCCTAAGACTGTCACTCATAAGAAGAATGATTTGGGACTTGTTACTTAGCATTCCTAAATCTTTGTTTTTGTCATTTCTCTAATAGAGATGATGTCTGCTTCTTCAGAACATATTAAGATGTCTAGAATAGAATTTTGTGTATAGAAGCCACTTATATAAATACATTTTTAAAATCTCCAAATATCTTTAATTCAGTTTTGATTAAAATTAAAACAAAAAGCCCATTATTTCAAGTAAGAAACTTTAGAGACTAAGAAGCAACATGTTTTTAAAAAAATCAAAGCATGACATTCTGAAAAAGGGAAAACTATGGAGACAATTAAAAGATCAGTGGTTGCCAAGGGTTGGGGGGCAGCAGATGAATAGGCAGAGCTCAGAGGATTTTAGGGCAGTGAAATTACTCTGTATGACACAAAATGATGGCTACATGTCATTATACATTTGTCCAAACTCATAGAATGTACAACACCAAGAGTGACCTGTAATGTAAACTATGGATCTCAGGTGATTATGATGTGTCAATGTAGGTTCATCAATTGTAACAAGTGTACTATTCTTGGGGGGTGGGGTGGGGCGGATGTTGATAATGCGGGAGGCTAAGCATGTGTGGGGTTAGGGGGTGTATGGGAAATCTCTATCTTCCCTTCAGTTTTGAGCCTAAAACTGCTCTGAAGTTTTTTTTTTTTTTTTTTTTTTTTTTTTTTTTTTTGGAGGAAGACCAGCCCTGAGCTAACATCCGTTGCTAATCCTCCTCTTTTTGCTGAGGAAGATTGGCCCTGAGCTAACATCTGTGCCCATCTTCCTCTACTTTATATGGGATGCGGCCACAGCTCGGCTGAAAAGCAGTGCGTGGCAGGCGTCCGGGATCCGAACCCGCCAACCCTGGGCTGCCAAGCGCGAACTAAACCGCTACGCCACTGGGCGGCCCCTGAAGTCTTAATTTAAAAAAAAATCGAAGCACTAGGCTAGTCATTAGATTTTGTTTAGATAGAGAAAAGATAGCAAATATTTACATACCAATTACCCTAAAATTTAATTTAAAACCACATCTTGTCATCATAAAGTTGCGTTTCTATTTAAATCCATTTGCAAAAATATTTTTGTTTTGCTATATTAAGGACTGTTAAATTGTGACTTTGAATGCTTGTTACAGGAAACTACATTTGTTAAAATGTATATGTAGAAAAGTTTTCACTTAAAATGATAACCATGTCTTAAGAGGCTGATTTCACCCACCAACCTAGTGAAAATTAACCCACTAACTATGCTTTGACTGGTTTATCGTATGAATTAACTCAACCAGTATAAAAAGACTGTGCAGACTCTCTCAGAACTATAAATAGATCTAGAGGGCGTTCCTTCATGAAAAAATTTATCTTACATATAAAATAAAAGTGACTAAAACACGTTAACTTTAAAATACAATGCAGAAACTCAATTTTCCTCAACACGTGTAAATATTTGTCCTAATCAGTCAAGTCTGCAACCTTTTCCCTATTCTTTGAAAGCTCATATCCCATATAGCCCACGGTCTGCCCAAACCTCACAAATTCTAAATTAAAAATTTTAAATTTGAGATAGAGGAGGACAACCCTACCTTTCCTCATTATGTCCCTGCCTGGCTGGTATGTTTGCTGATTTAAGAGAGACATTCTAAGTCATCTGGGAGAGGAAGGACAATGGAGAGCCAATAGACAGATTCTGGGCAGTCACAGCAACCCTAATTTTACATAATGTTTTCATTATCTCTGGGTTTGCTGCTGACTCTGTTTTGATAGGAATCTTTTGTAGTATGTGTGTGTGTGTATAGAACGAGACGAGAGAGAGAATGATAAAGCAAACTGGCCAAAATGTTAGCAATTGGTGAATCTAACGTATATGGGTGTTCTCAGTACTATTCTTACAATTTTTTTAACATTTAAAATTATTTAAAAATAAAAAATTAAAAATAAAAAAGAAGCATGCCCCAAATTCCATATAAGAATCTCTCCAAACATCTCATACTGGCTGGGAAGTTGGTTTGCACGCAAAAGACCTCTAGGAGTTGGTGCTGCCTAACTCGCTTTTGTCAGCTCTGACTCGGCTGGCACACCATGTTATATGTAGATGAGGAATTGGTAACCTAGAAAAAAAGATGACTTACCTAAAAAGACTGCTATATCTCTGGTTTTTAAAAAAAGTTGGGGGATATAATCTAGATTTCCTGACCCTGACTTTATGGAGATAATAACTGACTAGAAAGGTCTGAGAAAGCCAAATGGGCCTCTGCCATCCAACTTTGATCCCTAGTAAAGTTTTCTTACAGGGAAGAGAAAAATATTTGCGTGTGTTTGGGGAGGGAAGTGGCCTGGACCATTTTTCCACAGCAAGGCCAGCCTCGTTCTCTAGTTCATAGTCCCAGTGCTCACTTTTCCTCCCAGTCTCCCTCATCTCTGCCATACTCCTTTTAGGAATGGTTCCTGGCTCTGGAGGATTCCACACCAACAAGGCTCAGGTCCTTAAACTCTGAGTAGCCATGAAATTTCACTTAGGAGCATGAGTCAGCCAGGGCCCAGGAGGGAACACATGTTGCAGCAGCCCTGATGCTGGAGCCTGGGCACAGTACAGAGTGTGAGATGGCAGCACAGCACAGCGGCCTGATGGGCAATGTAGCCATTCTCTGTATCCACACTCTTCTCAGCACCCTGCCAGGGGAACTTCAGGCAGGACTACCTCCTTTTTTTTAAGCAAGTTCATTGATTGCAGCCCAAATTTGGGCTCAAATTTGACCAATTCTTTGAAATATAGTGTATTAATAGAAAATTTGGGATATAATAAGACCAACATATCAGGAAGTGATTACCATGGAAAAAATAGTTTATTACTCACAGTTCCCAAGAAAAGGGGCACACCACACCATGGCAAGGGTGAGGTGGGGAAGCACCAGGGTCATTTAAGAGGCAGAGGGAAAAGGAGGAACCATTGGCAAGAGACTTTATTGTGGTTTCTGCAGAGATGGGATTTATAATTTGCATCAAAAGCATTGTCATATCCTCCATCTAACTGGACAATTTATGTTATATTCCCATCGCATCACTGGCTTCTTGATGCACCATAACATTAAGAATAACATAAAAGATTCTAATTAAAATAGAGTTAACAGCAAACCCAGAGACAAAGGAAACTTTTATGTAAAGATAGGCTGGCTTTGACTGTTCAGAATCTGAATAATGGCTGACTATGAGGAGAATTCTGAGCATTATGAACTTACAAAGCAGGTAGAATTTAGAGACTTAAGACAGTAGACTTGACATATTTGTGGTTCCCCAGAGAGTAAGCTATATGTGAATGAGAGTTTGAAATAAATGAAATTTATACTCTACCCAGCTATAAGAAGTATATGATAAGAAATGGAGCAGCTCGAGGAAAGAAGACAATAGGCAAGTAGGATCCCCAATCCAAGTCTTGGTTTCCATCTCATGAAGAACAGGCCACAAAGAGCTAGGCACAACTTCTGGTCACAACAGAGCCAGAATATTTGCTGTGTCTCCACAGAGATAAGTTGCTGCTCATGTCAATCCCAACATGCCTTAAATAGGGTGGCCAAAGGCCCCTAGGGAAAGACTAACTGGGAAACTGCGCATGGAACGAGCCGCACTAGGAAGTGAACAGAGGCAACAGTGGGGAGGAGGAAGAGGATGTTGTAACTGAATAGAAGATCCCGAAACAATGGGAAACATGGTCATGTTGGTGTCCCTAACATGGGACATTTCTCCATGGTTTCCTGGTATTTCTGTTACTGCTTATCTTTCTGCAGCACTTTATAGTGAAGAGAAGCCTGACTGGGGTGGTGAATGAGCACCAGTCCAAGCACTTGCAGGAATGACCTCTTAACTTCTGCCTTTGTGAATCCTTGCCTTGGATCTTTGTCATTTTGCCTTCCTAGGCTACCTCCTAACCTTTCCAAGTTCCTCATATTTCCTTAATAATATCTGACTCATAACTGGCCCTCTAGAGAGTTTGAGGAACATTTTATACTAAGTGCCTGCATTGGTCACCTCTGTGAAATCAGCTGAGGGTTTTGCACTATTGGATCATTTGTTTTTATGTTGGGCCACCTAAGAGGCCATTGGTTATACTAATATCTAAGTTTTTCCTTTCCCCTGTGGTGTCTGGCTCCAACCTGCTTGTGATCCTTAGGGTATACCCCCCTTAAATTTGTTTGACCACCCAACTGCCAGCTAGAACCAAGACTTAGATATCCTGGGTGGCAAGATTTAATGAGTAGATTTTATTAATTCCTAGATAATAAAATTTAAAAATAAGTCTTTAGATACATTTAAAAATGTGTCATGTATTATTTTAGGCATGTGAGCTATGAAATAATGGCAATAATGATGTGTTTAAACCCATTAAATCATGTAGCTGGCTGAAAGTGTTCCATAAAATAGAGTGGGAGTAATAACTGTAGGTCAAATTGAATTCTGAAAGATGACCACACAGGGACCAGGCAGTCTCAAGAACGTGAATATACTCTGAGGCAGAAATCATTTTAATGGAATTTCCTGAGGTTCACAGAGAACATATGTAATTTATAAGACAAAGATAGTATGAAGGTCCAGATATTCAATAATTGATGCAGAGGTCAAATAGAATGGCATGCTGGGATAGTCCTTCCATAAGTCAGTCAGTGTTGGACAAGTTCTGTGTGTAAAGGAATCTGGTAGGCACTGAGGAATTCACAGTTGATTTGTTCTAAGATGATTTTTTTGCATCCCATTCAATCTCTCATGGACCCCAGTGAGTTAAGCAGAGCAAATAGTCATCCACTCATCTCACAGATGAAGAAACTGAACCTTGTGGTACCTTTCAAATCTTAATTAATATATGAAGCAACTGGAGTTCCTGTTAAAATGCAGATTCTGCTATAGAATCTAGAGCAGAGCCTGAAATTTTGCATTTCTAACAAGTTTTCCATGTTACTGATGCTGCTCTGTGTGGTGACATCTTACAGGATGTGAATCCAATTGGTCTGGCCAGGAAAAATCAGAAGTTTCAAGGCAAGGTGGAGAAATAAATGGCCATCATATGTTTGCTAAGTTAATATCCTGATGCTATTGGCTATTTTAAAAAATATATATTTAGTGCAAACCTCCATAATAGAACTTACCATGATGAATTGTGTCTTACTGAATACTGAGCTGCTTCCTTCAGCAGCCTGTCGGTTCCTCGAGGAGAAGTAATAGTGGTGGTGGTGGTAGGTGAGGTAGTAATAAGTAATGACAAAGATGATGATCCTGAGAATAATAGCTGAAATTTATGGAGCACTTACCTTGTGTGAGACATTGTACTAAGTCCTTCACATTACTGCCCTTAATCTCTACCACAATCTTCACCGTGGGATAAGTGCTATCGTATCCCTAACCTACAAAAGAGGTATTTAAGGACCAGAGAAGATAAGTAGCTTAGAGCTGGTCTTCAAACCCAGGTCTGTCTCATTCAAGACAGGGGCCATGTCTTACTGGTCTTCATCTTTTGACAGCTAGCGTAGAACTGGAGAGGGGTGGCTTTTGTTTTTCTAAATGGTTATTTTTGACCAAGAAGAAGTAGGGCTTCCTCATAACTGTCACAATAATAGACTGGGCCGTCCTGATGGAGTAAGTGCCCCAATTCTAGCCATTCTTGAACTGGGTGGGCAATTGAACTGACTCAGAGGTTTTCAAACAGTGTTTTACAGAGTGTTTTCAGAAGTGACCTGAATGGGGTGAAGTATAGGCCTAAAGGGCAGGCTCTGGACCCTCCTCTGCTTTTACCAGACTAGCACTGATTTATACATTCAAGTCTTGTGTAAATTTGTGTTTGAATAAAGGTTTCTGTTGCTATAAATGTGTTCAAAGTCTTGGACCATGTGATCTCTAATATCTTGTCTAAAATTAATATTGTATAATTTGGCAAAGGTCTTATGCCAGTGAGTGGCAGAGCTTGGACTAGAATTCTGGTCAACTGGTTCTTTCTTCTAACCCAAGCTATCCTGAGGCCCAGACCTAGTACCTGCTTCCTCAGACAATTCACTGACAAAGTTACTGCTCTGAGGCAGTTTAGGGAAAAGTACTGAAAGTTGATGAGCTTGGTACAAAACTCGACTCCTCTGCTAATTAGCTATGGAACTTTGAGCAATCATTTATTTATCCATCAAATATTTATTCTCCCTCACTATGGACCAGGCACTGTTTGGTGCAAGGGGAAAAGGATGGTGAATAAAGCAGAGTCCCTGCTCTCATCAAACTCATGTTTAAAGAGGTGATACAGAAAATAAGAAGTAGATAGATAAACAAGATAATTTCTTTTAATAAGGACCACCACGCACAGAGAAATAAAAGGAATAAGATCAGACAGTGGAAGTGAGAATGCTGGGAAGAGGATTTATCTGGGCTGTAGCAGAGGCACATGAATAGCTCTTTACTTCTCTACTTTCCAACAGGAAGGAAAATCCTTTTTAAAAACCCAAAACAAAACAAGGGGATCCACATCTCTTCTCAATAAGGTCCATCCTTTTGGTTTTGGCCGGCCTGTACTCGGAGGGAAGGAGCAGACATGCTCAGATCTTCTGAGACCCCATCTTCAGAAGGCCAGCCTTGGGACACCTGGGCACTCGACCGATGCTTGAATGGGAGGGAGAAAGCCACATGTCTGGCTCTGAGATGTTCTGAGCCACCCTCCCCCTTGGTTTTCATAACCTGCCCAAGCCTGAGCAGTGTCATAAAAAGCAAATATCGGCTTCCAGGTGTCCTTGCTGTTTCCTCCTTCTGCCGTGTCTTGGTAAGCAGTTCACTTTAGTAAAAAGAACACCCCACCAGGAGACCTGAGCTCCAGTTAGAGATTGGTCACTAACTTTTCGGGTGACCTTGGGGAGGCCTAGAATTTTAGAGCACAAAAAGATCTTAGGGAAATTCTTCGTTTTACAGGTAAGGAAATAAGATTCCTAGAGGTCGACCTTAATTCAAGGTCACTTGGTGTGTGCAGTCAGGTCTAGAACCTCAGGCCTCATGACTTCCAGTGCAGTGTTGTTTCCATTGCAAAGTGTTCTTGCTCCTTCTCTGGACCTCAGGGACCTCATCTGTAAGATGAAGGGATTGACTTGGTTTAGGGGCCTAATCAGGGTACAGATGTGCTTTGTCTGGCCAGCGTGGATTGTAAAGTCGTTCAATGTGAGCCCTTGGGGTGGGCCATCAAGGTCCAGTTTGACACAGACTGTCACTCCCATTCACCATTCCTGTCATCTGCCCGGCCTCTGTTTGCATTAGTGTAGGACCCCGGACCAGAGGATCTCTAAGATCCCTTCTAACCTTGAACATGTCTGATCCTGAGTCTTCTCCCTTCACGTTTTTAAACAGCAGACAGGATTTCTGATGGGAAAAGAGATTCCTTTGGACCGACTTTGTCCCTTTCTGGCAGAAATACCACCCATCAAATCAGAGGGGAGTGAGAAATTAAAAAGTTTAGTCATTTCAATCCAGAGAGGCCAAAGCCTGACTAAAGACAGCCTCAGCTTATTAAGTTTAACTCGTAGAAAACCGCCCAGCAAGATCGAGAGGGCGAACCCCTTCAGGCTTAGGAATAAAGGACCCCTTGTAGCTAGAACTCCACCCTTTCAGGGAGACCCCTGCATCACACATGCAGGAAGTGCGTGAGGCTGGAACACCATGTTTTCTGGGATGGCGGCGTCCCAGTGGATCCAATCTGAAGCTCAGCGCAGGGAGGAGCGATGTTGGCTGCGGATATTGGCCTCGAATGAAACAATGACTATGCATGCTTCAGGGAATTTTACTAAGTATGAGATCACCCTGGCTGTGCTGGGCTTTCTTCACATAGCCTGTTATCTATAACAGGGGAGTTAGCAAAGGCAATGACTTTCAATATCCCAGGGAGCATTGTCCCTGCCCCACAGAGTGAAGCTCCTTCTCCAGCCCTGCTATACCCCTGCCCACAGAACACTGGTCTCGGATCCAAGGAGGATTTTACCTCACGTCTCTCTGCAGTAGAAATGTGAATTGCTGCATGGTTTACTCTGTCAAAGGACCTGAGTGTCCTTTGACAGACAAAACAATTCCATTATACCTCATCTTTTCATTCATTCATTTATTCAACAAATATTTATTGAGTGCCTATTATGTATTGGCCTTTATTCTAGTGCTTGGGATACATGAATGAACAAATCAAGAAAAATATCCTTGTGCTCATAGTGTTTACATTCTGTCTACACAATAGGTGGTTATTCTGTATGGATCCTAAGAGGATCTATAGTTTTAAGAGTATCTTCTTAGTTGACAGTCTGACGACAGTCTCTTCAATGGCATTTTAAGGGATACTAAAGGTCTAACACACTTTTCCTTCACTCACTTTTCTCCTCACATCCACAATGACAGTGAGGAGCAAAAATATGATTTCCCAGATTCTATGGCTCTTTTTCTTCCTCTAATCCTATAACGATTAGAGAACCTCAAGGCTTAATTATCAGAGCCTCAACTCTTACTCCAGACTTCTGAATGCTAAACATGGGCTTTTTAAACCCCTCGTTTATATCCATAGTTTAAAGATACTTCTTCTTGAATGTCTACGGAAAAACTCAAGAAGTCTGTAAATGAACTGGTCTCTCCACAACCAATTATCCATCCTGCTTTTAATATCCCTGTCGTCGACACCAGTTGTGCTTTTTCTGTTCTCTCATTTTCCAGGTTTGAAGTCTTGTCTTCAGTCACTTCTGATATCTCTGATACTCAGTCAGCTAATCTGACTTTTTTCATCTTGTTCCTTGTTTATGTTCCTGTCTCTTTGTTGTCATTGCCTCCCCCCAGCTCCTCTCCAGCTCATTCTTGGATCAATACATCAGCCTCCCAGGGAAACTCCCTGACTTCAGCCTCCCCCCTCTTCAATCTATCCTGCACGTGGACACCAGACGAATGTTCCTTAAACATTGCTTTCATCTTACCAACCCTTACTCCTATCAAACATAAATCCCTTGCCAGGTTTCTGAGGCCCTTCAGGATCTGACTCCCCTCTACTGATCCAACAGCTTTTTCCATTTCCCTCCACATGTACTCTCTGCTCTTAATCAGGTGGGGCTCGTCCCTCAAATGCACAAAGCTCATTCTGTTTATGTTCATGCTTTTTCTCCTCAGCCTAGAGAGGCTTCTCTTCTTCCCTTAGCCTAAATAGATCACATACCTATCATTTGGAGTATAGCTCAAGAGTCATGTCCTCTATGGAGCCTTCATTGAACAACTAAAAACCCCCTTCCTGTGAGCTTCCATGGATCTACAGTTTGCCCATAGTGTTTAGCAACGATTTACACCAGTCTTTAATGGTTTGTCCATTGTTTCACATATTAATCATATCTCCCCAAATGAATCAAAGCTTCTTGGCCAGGAACTATAAGTTATACTGTAACATATATACTCTACTATACTGCACTATACCATACCTCACTACACTACACTATACTATACAATTTTGTACTTAAGCTTTTGAGCCTAAGCTTTTTGGTTGATTGTATTTAGATGGACTTTACCCCACCCCACATTTCCTTACAAAATAGGATGCTATTGCACTTCATTTTCCCCTCATGACTCCACCATGTCCAAGAAAAATAAAAACAGATTTTTATGAAGAAAATAAACATAAAACTAGTCATCTTTATCTGATCTTTGAGAGTTTTTATTTCTGCACACAGATACATTATAAATTTTCAGGCACAGGGTTTATTCTGGTGTTCTTGGCCATACCATTTTATATTCATTTGAAAATATTAATTAAATAAGAGTTAATTAATTAAACCCCTCATTCTTTTCTTTTTATCCCCTAGTCATCTGATCTCAAAGAAGAAAAATAATTTTAAAAGACTATTAGAGAGGTTCACTTATCTTCAAGATAGGTGTTTTCTTGTCAAAGGGTTAAGGTTTTACGTTCATTTACATATAAGAAAGGTCACTTTACGCCTGTCAACTTGAAAAATAATTTGCCTCGAAGCAATGGGAATATGGTTGTTTATCCTTTGGCAATATATGCAACTTCAAACCCAATGAGCTAAAAATCTGTTCTTTTCAGAATATAAATTGACTGTCAAAAATCTGTGTACCAAATGATTATGTGCTGCATATTTCCCTCTTAATTCATGCACACCATGTATTGTATAACATTACCTCATATGCCGTAATCATGTGTCACATGCAAGACGCATAAAATACATCATGAGTGTCCCACTAGGTATCAAAGCCATCCAAGTCTAATTAACTTGTTTTGCAGACTGTTTCTAGTTCTTGTCCCAGAACACACAAACATCAGAAATCAGAAGTCAGTCTAAATGTTTCAATGCCCTTTTGTAGTAAATCATAATATTTTAGCTTGCTATTCTTTCGTTATCTGTACATTTAGTCTGGATTTCTTTCAAAGTGAAGTTTCTCGATCTGCACTGCCTCCGAAGAAGGTAAGATCCAGACCTTGGAGGACACAGAGTGGCTTGGCCTCTATTGTCTTTTCAGTGCAAGGAGATTGCGTTCACAGAGCTCAGATAAAAGAGAGTATGAACTCTGGCTCATGACTTTGTGAGTCCCTTACTCGCCAAAGGCACAAGACTTACACACACATTCCTCCAACCCACGTCCATTCCCCTCCTCTTCTGACACATGCCTTATATACCCTCTGCTTTTCCCATATGCATCAAGGTCTGAAACAACATAGGGATAGTGCTGGCCAGGCAGGTTGGGGAGACTCTGTGTCACAAACAGTTACGTGCCCCTTGCCTGCCTTGGAAGAAATAGATGGCAGCAGGCCTCTCAAGAAAAACTGCCTCATTCAAACAGAAAAAAGTCAGAATAAGGACTAGTCCTTACTCATTAGAGGCCCTCGTCCACTTCTATTTTAAAAAGCAGGACCTTGTGCTTCTTGAAACAAAATCCTTAGGCCAAAGGTTAAAACTTGTGGGTTCAAGCAGTCTGAAGTTCAGAAGTTCACTCAGATACCTGTTGCCATCCGGGAATCGGTGGCTGCGTATCAGAGTTCACTAATCATCTTGCCTGAGGTGGCTGGCTGTCTCCATATTCATCCTGGTCAGGCCTGCCAGAAGGATCCCCAATCCCAGGGTGGAGGAAGCCCTGAGCCTTCCCAGAAGACAGCAAAGGAAAGGAAAACTCTAAGAAATCTTGCCAGCTTGGATTGTAATTTCAGCACTTTTATGACAAATTCTTGTAATGTTTACTCATTTTTCCCAATTTTTTCCCAGAAAAGGGTATATCTCTGCCCCCCAGGGTTTTGCAAGTAATGCCGCCACATTTTTGTTGCAGCTGTCATTGAACAATACTTACTTTTCCTCATGAAGTTAGAATTCATGCAAGTGGGACATATGAAGCATTTTTCCTGTGGTTTTGAGACCATACTGAAGCAACAGCAATAAAGGAAATGGGTGGGGAATTGTTATTAACTCTATTGAACTTGAATTCTCCCAAATTGAACACACTATCTTTCTAGAAAGTTACCCTGAGCACCCCAAACACCAGATTCCTTTCTTTTTGCTCTCTCCAACTTTATCTCCTCTCTTTTTAACTAATCTGAAATATTAATTGTTTTTCCTGGTGAATGGCATAGGATAACTATGGAACAGTGCTTTGCAAATGATAAGTGGTCAATAAATTGTTCCAGAATGAAAGAAATTCAATTGTGGTTTTAACTGTCATGCTTAGGAGAGAAGAATTCCAACAAATCATTCTTTTCCTGCTCTTTAAAATAGTGTTCACGTCTTTCTAATGCATATACTTCGTAGTAAATTATATATAGTATAAATGAGAAAATGAAAAATCACCCATAATCCCCTCATTACAATGATAATATTTCAATGTGTATTTTCTTTAGGTATTTCATATATATCTTATTTCCTGTTTTTTTAACTTTCAATTATACTGTCAGCATTGTCCCAAATCATTAATGACATGACTTTTAATAGGAATATCATTTGATATATTATATGAATATATCACAATATATTTAGTTGTTGTCCTTTTGTTAGTCAATGAGATTATTTCTAATATTTTGATATTATAAATATGGACATAAGGATGCTGTGACCACCCTTATATAAAAGTCTGTTTTTAGTTCTGAGTGTTTCCTTAGGGTTGATTTCTGGAACTGAAATTACTAGGTCAAGGCATATTGGCATTTTAAGACTTTTTTATTATGGACAATTTAAAGCATAAGGAAAAGTGACAGAATAGTAAGGTGAAACCCATGTGCCCATCACTCAGCTTCAACAACAATCAACCTATGAACAATCTCGCCTCTCCTCCACCACTGCCTGGGGTATTTTGAAGCAGAGGCTTCTGGCAATTCCATGCTAGAACTCATGCTTGACTTCTTTGCCTGGTCCCACACAGCACGTTTCAATCCATCAGCAGGTCCCACTAGTTTTATCTCCAAAATATACCTTGACTGTGTTCACTCCTCTCCATCTCCATCGGTCTCACTCTGGTCCAGGCCGTGATCATCTCTCACCTGGACCACTCCAACAATCTCCTAACTGGTTTCCCTGCTTTTACTCTTGCCCACTTATCTTAAGGTAAAAGATTCAATACTTCTAACAACTATTTTAAGACTATTTTCTATAACAACTCACAATAAATTTACCTTGTCTAATTCTTTAAATTTTTCTGTTGAGCATATTCTTTTTTAAAAGCATTGCAAAAAGTGTCCAACCTGTTTCAAAGAGATCATTCTAGATGCAATACCAGCAAGTAATCTCTCTCAATAGAGAGAGGTGGAGGGGGAGTATACATATAGGCGTAGATATAGATATATTCAGGAATCTATATCTATATGTAATGAAAACAGATAGAGATAGATTGCTAAAGGGAGTCACCAAGTGTTATCTAAAATTAGTATATCTGGAGGTCTTCTAAGAAATTATATATATAATATTGGTTTCGATGGTTGAGGGATAGTTTTGCCTGGAGAGAGGAAGTTAAACGATTCACTGAAGTTTCTTCTAGCTATTAAATTCTTGGAATCTATGACATTTCTTGATGTAATACAAATTTCCAGGTAAAAATTGAACAGGAAGAAGCTTATTGCTTTTGAAGATGAGATATCAGGTTAAGGTCAAGAAGAGTTTGAGTGAATGATGGCAATGCTTACCTAACTTCTGAATAAAATATGTAGATTTACGTTTTGCCTGTTTTTGTGGTTGCTGAAGCCACCGCTGTCATGGAAAGTGTTGGGGGACTGGGATGTGATAACTTACAGTAATCTGTGGAAATCTGACTGTGCTGACTCCTCAAATTAGAAGACTCAGTTTCTATCACTTCAATATTTAGAGCTCAGACTGTATCAGACAGCTCTGACGCAACACTTCTGATCTCTCCATCTCACCAATCCGAGTGGTAATCAACTGACTCCTTCCAGTTTCACACTGGTGCCCTGTTACAGCCACTCCCTCAAGGCGGCCCCAGGGCTCTTCACATGCCTCTCACCTACTTCCCAGGAAAGGCCACTCTAAGCCTGTGCTTGGAAGAATGAAAGAGTTAATGCATTGTGGGGCAAAATTTTAATGGATAAATTCTCTTTCCTTTCATTTCCTGGATACGATTCTGAGAGGCATTTCGTAGTGCTCTTCATCCACTTGCTACCACATCTTGTACTGATTCTCCCTCTTTCCCTACACTGTGGCCCTGACCCTTCCTGTGGTAGGCAGCCTCTAAGTGGCCTCCATGTCCTGCCTCATGGTATTCACACCCTTGGTAATCCCCTCTCCTTCAGTGGGCTAGGCTTAGTGACTCTTCTAAAAACAGAATATGGGAGCCGGCCTGGTGGCATAGTGGTTAAGTTCGTGCTCCGCTTTGGTGGCCCAGGGTTGGCAGGTTTGGATCCTGGCTTCTCGAATTGATAAAAATACCTTATATAAAAAACCTTTAGATATTTCTCATTGTTTTACATTGCCCTTTGGTTGATAAATCTATTTTTTTTCCCTCTCCAAAGCCCCAGTGCATGGTTGTGTATCCTAGTGGTAAGTCCTTTTAGTTCTTCTAGGTGAGCTGCCACCACAGCACGGCAACTGACAGATAGGTGGTGTGGTTTCCCAACCGGAAAGCGAACCAGGGCCACCAAAGTGGTGAGAATTCCAAACTTTAACCACTAGGTGAACAGGGTTGGCTTGATAAATCTGTTTTTGAGATATAGAATATTACAGTAATAGCATAGAACCCTGGGGAACTCAGGTGAGGGGTAAATTGATGCAGGACCAGGGGCATGGCAATGACTTGAGGACAATGTAGAGAAAGTGAAGTGGGTGCTGTTAGCTGGCTTTAACAACAAGCACAACTATATTACAATCAGCCTATTTGTTTCCCATGAGATACCACCATGAGACGTGCCAGCCAGACAATATCATCCTCTTATGTGTTCCTCTAAAGCTGCAGGTCGCCTTTCTGTGATTTCATGTCTCTTTCAAAGCTACACTTGATATTCATCTGAATTAGGTTTCATTTCTGTCAGGATATTTAGGGTGGGACTATACTACTATGATTTATTCCAAGTTCCACCCTCTCCCAGGAATGGCCTTGGCAGTAAGCAAGCAGTGTCTTTATTTCACAGCTGGGAAAAACTGGTTCATAGAGAAGTTAAGTAATTTATCCAAGATCAGAAATCTGGAGGAATGGCAGAGAACTTTATAACATTCTCCTATTTGCAGAAATTATTCATTTTAACAATTATACTGTTTTGAAATCAGGCATATATGAGCTTTTTAAAAAATTTCAGTTGGGGCTGACCTTTGGTGAAGTCCTCAAAATTTATCTTAAATTTGTACAGTCTTTCAGTTCTGTGGTCTTTTTCCCCTTCCCTCTTTTTTTCCGTCTCCGCCTATCCATAATGTTTCACCCAGGGACCCCTTTTCAAAGTCTGGTGTCAGCAAAGGAGTTGAATCTATACCCTCTTACAAGAAAAGTATTTATTGAAAATGTTTAAGGCATTACTTCTCCCTAAGAATTACAAATAAGTGGCTCTCTAATCATGGGATTTGGGGATTACAAAAGTTAGGACAGAGGGTTGGAGAACCGAGGTGAAGAATGGGGAAAGATGTCTTGAAAAAAATTATTTTCTTGGCTCTTACAGCTTAGCATGTAAGTTCTACTTACTTCTCCTGAGGTGGAATGTGCCTTGTAGTGACGAGCAGGATGCACCAGGTGGAGAACATCGGGACTAGTTATCCCACTCACTCAGGCTTACATATTAAAAAAAAAAAAAGACTTTATTTTTGAGAGCAGTTTTTGGTTCACAGCAATGTTGAATGGGAAGTACAGAGAGTTTCCATATACCGCCGTAACTGCCCTCCCCTCTCACCCCTCTGCCCCTGCCGTACAGTCTCCCCTGCTATCAATATCCTGCACCAGAGTGGGACATTTGTTGTAACTGATGAACCTACATTGACACATCATAATCACCCAAAGTCCATAGTTTATATTAGGGTTCACGCTTGGTGTTGTACACTCTATGGGACTGGACAAATGTATAATGACATGTATCCACCATTATAGTATCACACAGAATAGTTTCACGGCTGTAAAAATCCTCTGCACTTCACCCATTCACCCCTCCCTTCCCCCAATCCCCGGCAACCACTGATCTTTTTACTGTCTCCACAGTTTTGCCTTTTCCAGAATGCCGTATAGTTGGAACCACATAGTATGTAGTCTTTTCAGATTGGCTTCTTTCACTTGGTAACAACATTTAAGGTGCCTCCATGTCTTGACAGCTCATTTCTTTTTAGTGGTGAACAATAGTCCATTGTCTGGATACACCACAGTTTATTTATCCATTCACCTACTGAGGGACATCTTGGTTGCTTCCAAGTTTGGGCAATTATGAATAAAGCTGCTATAAACTCCATATGTAGGTTTTTGTGTGGAATAAATTTTCAAGTGGAGTGTGATTGCTGGATTATACAGTAAGAGTATGTTTAGTTCAATAAGAAACTGCCAAACTCTCCCCTAAAGTGGCTATACCATCTTGCATTCCCACCAGCAATGAATGAGAGTTCCTGTTGCTCCATTCCTCGCCAGCATTTGGTGTTGTCAATATTCTGGCCATTCTAATAGGTGTGTAGTGGCAGCTCATTGTTTTTACTTGCAATTTCTTAATGACGTATGATGTTTAGCATCTTTTCATATGCTCATTTGTCATCTATATATCTTCTTTGGTGAGATATCTGTTCAGGACTTTTGCCCATTTTTTCGTCTGGTTGTACGTTCTCTTACTGTGGAATTTTAAGAGTTCTTTGTACATTTTGGATAACGATACTTTATCAGATATGTCCTTTGCAAATATTTTCTCCCAGTCTCTGTGGCTTGACTTCTCATTCTCTTGAGGCTCACACTTCTATATATGAAAAATAGTTTCTTTTTCATGTTCATTTACTTCCTGGTTCCTGAGAAGCAGCCAGTAGAGCTGAGGTGATGTGATTATGTTCTGGCATCATGGGTTAGGAAGGTCCTAAAATGCTCAGTTCATTTCGTGTCTGTTTCAGCTGCTGGATTCCATACAACTCATCATTAGCAGCTTATACAGAGGGACTAAGGAGAGGAGTATGTGGCATCAGGAACTGGGGTCACTCCTAGGGATTTCTGCTATATTCCTTGGAACTTCAGGACCTTATTGCTCTTGAAAGTTTCAGATCCCAAACCTGTGTCTATGTATCACATTGGCTGCAGGACCAGCCCTGTCTCACAGGGCTACTTATCAATAAAATGAATTAATTCCTCTGGTGTGTAGTAATCTCATTGTGGTTTTAATTTGCATTTCCCTGACAACTAATGATGTTGAACATCCTTTCATATGCTATTTATATCTTCTTTTGTGAAATTAAATCTTTTTGTACATTTAAAGAAAAGAGTTGTTTTCTTATTAATACGTTGTAAGAGTTCGTAATAAATTCTGGTGTAAATCCTATGTCATATATATATATATATCTCACAACCATTTCTCCTTTTGCCTTTGCATTTTCTTAGCAGTGTCTTTGATAATCAAAAGTTTTTAATTTTGATGAAGTTCAATTTATCAATTTTTTCCTTTTATGATTAATGCTTTTGTTTTCCCTGTCTAAAAAATCTTTGCCTACTCAAAGTTCACAAAGATATTCCCCCATATTTTTATCTAAAATTTTGAAGTTTTTATTTTTTACATAAGTCCTTTTTGAGTTAAGTTTTTTGTATGGTATTAGATAAAGGTCAAGGCTCACTTTTATCCATGTGGCTATCAGTTTTCCAGCATCATTTATTGACAAGACTACCCTTTCTTCATTGACTTACTTTGGCACTTGTATGGAAATCAATGGCTCATATACATATGGGTCTACTTCTGGTCTCTCTTGTCTATTCCGTTGATCTAGGGGATATCCTTTCACCGGTACCACACTGTCTTGATGACTTTATTATAGTGTAAGTCCTCTAACTCTGAGATTTCTGTTTCAAAATTGTTTGGGGAATGTCTGGTTCATCCAAGATTGTGTAGCCCCATTCCTCCTAGCTCCTTTCCCTTACAACTAAACATCGCTGGGTGTAACACAACCACGGGCATAGGAAGTCTCTGAAAGACGGAAAAAAGCTGATGGGCTGCCGAGAGACCTCAGGAGTTAAGAAAGATTAAGGTGGTGAGTTTCTGGGTTTTCCTATAGCCTCTCGTATGTCTTGAACAGGGAACCGCAGAAACCTCCAACACAGAACTGCCAACAGGCATGGCAAAAAATACACCAAAAAACCCCCCCAAATAAATAATAAATAACTCTGTTCTCCCTTGTCAAAGAATGAGAAAAAGTGTGGCCTAACAACAAAAAATACTTTTGGCAATACCTGCCCTACTCCATTCAAACACCAGTGGAAAAACTATAGCCCTCCCTCGTCTCACAAAAACAGACTGTGTGCTCCAATCTCCCACTGGGCGTCAGAAGGGCTGAGTGGGAAGCTGATCTTCCATTCCCTGCCTGGTGAAAGCAAGCGGAGCTCTGACTTCCACACCAGGGTAGTGTCTGCAGAAGCTAGTGGTGAGCTGAGCCTCCAGGCCCTCACAGAAGCAACAGGAATTAAAGAGGCAGTGCAAGGCAGTGCTAGTCTCCAATAGGTTGAAAGAAGAGATATTCAAATCCACATTTATAGGTGGGGACTTGAATACCCCACTCTTAGCAATTGATAGAATTACTAAACAGAAAACTGTTTTGGCTATTCTAGGTCCTCTGTATTTTCCCTATAAATTTTGAATCAGTTTTTCAAAATTTGAATCAGTTTTTCTGCATGAAAGCCTACTGGGATTTTAATTGGGATTACATTTATCTATAGGTTGCGGATCTATAGGTCAGTTTGGAAGAACTGACTTGTTTTTTTTGGTGAGGAAGACTAGCCCTGAGCTAACATCCGTTGCCAATCCTCCTCTTTTTGCTGAGGAAGACTGGCCCTGGGCTGACATCTGTGTCCATCTTTCTCTATTTTATGTGGGACGCCTGCCACAGCGTGGCTTGATGAGTGGTGCGTAGGTCTGCACCTGGGATCTGAACCTGCAAACTCCGGGCCACTGACGTGGAGCGCACTTAACCACTACGCCCCCTGGCCAGCCCCTGGAAGAAATGACTTCTTAATATTGAGTCTTTCAATCTATAAACTGTTATATCTTTCCCTTTATTTAGGTCTTTAATTTCTTTTAGCAATGTTTTATAATTTTTAGAGTACAGGTCTTGTACATATTTTAAGTCCATTTTATATTTTTGAGGGTATTTTAAATGATATCTTTTTTAGAGGAAGATGTCTTTCTTTAGCCTTCAAAATATTTTTTGCTGGGTATACAATTGTGGGCTAACAAGTTTTTTGTTTCAACACTCTAAAGGTATTGTCCCATATTTTTCTTGCCTCCTTCTCATGAGAAGTCAATATTCATTTGTGTCATTGTTCCCCCATATTTAATGTGTCATTTCTTGGTCTCCTTTCAGGATTTTCTTTTTATCTTTGATTTTCAGCAGTATCAGCATAGTTTTCTTCATATTTATTCTTCTTGGGATTTGCTGAGCACTTTCAATCTGTAACTATAACTTTCTGTAAACTAGGAAAATTTTTTGTCACCGTTAATTCAAAAATTTTTGCGTTCTCTGCTCTCTCCTCTTCTATAACTTCAAATACATACATGCTAGCCCTTTTGATATGGTCCCATAAGTCTTTGAGGCTCTGTTAATTTTTTTCAGTCTTTTTTCCTTGTGTTCTTTGTATTGGATACTTTCTATTGCTTGATATTCAAGTTCTCTGACTCTTTTCTCTAACATCTCAACTCTACTGTTAAGCTCATCCAGTACTTCTTAAATTTCAGATATTATATTTATCAGTTCTAGAATTTCCCTTTGGTTCTTTTTTTATAATTTCTATTTCTCTGCCTTTTCATTCATTGTGGACATATTTTTCTTTATTTCATTGATCAGAATTATAAAACCTGCTTTAAACATTCTTGTATGCTAATTCCAGTATCTGGATCATCTTAGGGTTTATCTCCATTGATTGTCTTTACTCCTGAAGATTGCTTGTGTTTTTCTGTTTTGTAATATGTTGAGCATTTTGGATTGTATCTTGGACATTGTGAATGTTAAGTTGTGAAGACTTGCTTGTGTTATCCTTCTCCGAAGAGAGTCGTGGTTTGGTTTTGTTTAATAAGCAATTAAGTTTGTTGGACCCAAACTATGAACTCTGTCTCTTGGGCCGTAGTTCAAATCACAGTTCAGTTCTTATGTCTTTAACTGGGTTGGTTGCAGTCTGTCCACCTATGGAAATTCAAGGGTTAGGCAGATATTTGCGATGGGTATATACACAAAATTTGTGGCTCTCTCTCTCTTGTTCTTCCCTTTTTTGGATTCCACCCTCGCTATCCAGCAGCTGTGTTACCCCAAACTTTGTAGTCTTTCTTCAGTCCAAAAAGACTGTGCATTTTTTCTCAATGTTTTTGTCACCCTGCACAGTGCTGGTTGTAACCTGTCTTTAGACTTAAAGCTATAAGAAATGGAATACTCACCCATTACCTTCCTTTAAGTGTCAGCTCCCCTCCAGAATCTACCTAGTTTTGTTCACACTCCAGTCCCTTAGATAATTTTGTTTTTGTTGTTATCATTTGTTTTATTTTTATATTTTTTCCAGAATTTATTGTTATTATCAGTGGAAGGGTCAGTCCAGTAGGAGTCTATTCAGCCAAACTAAAACTAGACTACACAATGAAATTAAAATTTTTTAAAAAAAGTCCATTCTATAATTTTTTTTTGCTAGCATGTAGAATTATAATGGATTTTTGTATAATGACCTTGTATCTGGTGTCCTTGATGAATTTACTTTAGTAAATTTACTTTAGTAAATTTAGTCCTAGTATAGATTCTTAGTGTATTTTATATACATGATTATTTTGTCTATGGCAGTTTTACTTCTCCCTCTCCAATCTCTATGTCTTTCATTTATTTTTCTCACTTGATAATGCTGATGACAACTCCCAATACAATGTTGAATACAAGTGGTGAGATCAGATATCTTTCCTTTGTTTCAGATCTAAAGGTGACAACATTTGCTTTTTCACTATCAATGGTCACGTTAGTGTAGGTTTTTCATAGATGCCCTTTATCAGGGCATTCTCTTTTATTACTACTTTTCTGAAAGCTTTTATTATAATTTGGTGTTTACCTTTGTCCAATGTTTTTCTGCATCTCTTGAGATGATCATATGGGGATTCTCTTTTAATCTGTTAATATGGTCAATTACATTGATTTTTGAATGTTAAACCAACCTTACATTTCTGAGATAAACTCCATCTGTTCATGATATATTTTCCTTTCTATATATTGCTTGGTTTAATTTGCTAAAATTTTGTTGAAGACTATTGCCCCCATATTTCTAAAGGATATTGACCTGTCCTTTCTTTTCTCGAAATGTCTTTGTTTGGTTTTGGTATCAGGAGAATGATGAGCTCATAAAATGAATTGGGAGTTGCTTGTTTCTCTTCTATTTTCTGAATGAGTGTTTGTAGGATTTTTAATATTTCTTTCATATATGTTTGATAAAATATACCAGGGAAGCTGTTTGTACTTGGTGTTTTCTTTGTGGAAATATTTTTAATTGTGAATTTAATTTCTTTAATAGCTATAAAGTCTTTTCAGCTTTTCTATTATTTTCTTATCAGTTTGGTAATTTATGCCTTTCCAGAAATTTTTCCACTTCACTTAAGTTGTCAAATTCATTGGCACAAATTTATTTATAATATTTCCTTAACCTTTTAATGTCTGTAGGATTTTTAATAATGTCCTCTCTTTTATTCTTATTATTGGTAATTTGTGTTTTCTCTCCTTTTATCTTGAACATTGCCGAACTTATATTATCCATAGCAGGCTTCAAGGAATGTTGAAAATATTGGACCACACCCTGGGAAAGGGTGTCACCTTGGGCTAGGCAGTTCCCTGCAGCCAAGGGCAATGTACAGTTAGGGACACAGCTGTGAGCTGTTAGCAGTTAACATTCCCAGCAACTGGGGGATGGGTGCATCGGCCTAGAAGAGATGTTGGCAAAGAACCGCATTATCCACTTTGGAAGAGAAAACACATTTGAGTGTGAGATAAAGTTTGAGCAAATGCAGGGTGTTAAATAGCAAGAGACTTGCAGAAACAATATGGAATTTGGCTCTGTGAGGGCCAAGGGGCCGAGAAGTACATGTAGAACGGGCCCCAAACAATGCCCACCAATTTGGGTTCCCTGGGTTCCTAGGGCCCTAGGAAAGTTGTAATGTTGATCCTAGAAACAGAGGTAAGTCTGCCCAATGAACTATATCAATTTTACGTTTTAATGCTGGTTATCTTATGCTGATGGACACCTAGATTAATGGAAATGGATATTCATTTTACTCAATAAATACAGAATAAAATCTTTCAAAACAGGTCTCTGATGAAAAATTAATAAATGGAGCCTTTGGTGGTAAAAAGTTGGAGGTTACTGGCCTGGAGCATCAGGTGAAAGCATTGATTTAAAATCAGCAACAAAAATATACCTCTAGGTTCCTGACCAAAAGGGTAATTTTAATGTATTCTCAAAGCTTAAGTCCAGAGCTACAAATTTAACTCTGGAAATGTAAATTTGTCACTGTGTATTGTAGACAGGTTTTAAACAAAGAATTCTCCTGTCTTAAAAGAATAAAAAAAATTTTTGCAAAGCTTTCTTTAATTGATGTCATTTGAGTATCCACATGCAATTATAATATTTGTCATTCACAAAACATCCAGAAGTGAATGTGATACATGAATGCACTTTCTTAATCATCCCCCAAAATTTTGACCACCATTCCAAATGGAGCCGTGTAAGTCTTTTTCTCACGGTGTTTGCCAGGAGCAGAGTCCGTTTCTGGTATTTAGAAGGTGTCCCTGCTTTCCTCTTTAATTACGCAAAATTCCTACCCTGCCTGCCTTCAGAATCTCTTCCAAAGAATATATCTGACACTCAAATAACAAATGCTGGTTAACAAGAGGGTTATCCTTTCCAAGTCGATTTGCAGGTTTATTAGGAATCAAAACTCTGAACTATAGGAAAATGCAATTTTAATTAGCTGGTGAATATAATTTCTTACAGATGCTCACAAACTGAAACCCCAAGTCTCTCCAACACAGCCCTCTGCATCTCCTTTGCCTATTGGCTACTCCACCTTGGCTGAGCTGCCTTCAGAATTGCCACATATAGCAAGCATCAAACTTGCCGTCTTCTCCCTTCCACTTTCTCCATTTTTCTCCTCCCTTCCTCATTTCTGTTTGTACCCCATCCAACCAGTTTCAAATCTCTGTGTCATCTTTGGCTTCCCCTCTCCATAGCGAACCATATCCAATCATTAACCTGGCCATGATGGTTCTGCCATGAACTCATGCAGTCATTTTTCTAGCCTGTTTCACTGTGTGCTGTCACACCCCTGGAGAATACTCTGATCGCCAAGACCCAGAGGCTGCATTAGCTTTCTGACTTCCTTTCTCAGAAGATTTCTGTTCTTCAGTCCCTCCAGCAAGTGACAAAAATTAATTTTCTAAATCAAACCACTCCTATGCTGTAAGTTCTTTAATGCATATCAAAGGTATATTTAATATAGGTGTATTTCCCTATAGTCCTCAATCTTCTGGCCCCAGCCTACTTTTTAATCTTATCTCTTACTCTTCTTTCCCACTACAGCCCCCCTGGTTTTGTTCACCCTCTAAACAGTTTGTGGACTTCTCTGTCTTTGGCCTTCCCTTGTACCAGTGTTTCTCTCCCCATAGGAGAGGAGGGTTCCACTGTTAGCCTGTAAAAGATTTTCCCAAGTTTTCGACCCTCAGCTTATCGCCTCTGTTCTCCATGGCCTCTCTGGCATAAAGATTTTTTTCTCTCCTCTAAACATCTAGAAATCTAATTCTCTCTCTACTTAATATTTAAGTATGTATTCCCTTATATTTTAGTTCCATTTTCTTAGTGTACAGGGTCAAAAATATTTATTAGACATAACTGTGACCCTTCATCTGAAAGAGGATGCCAGGCTAATTCTTTTCTTTTGTCAAACACCGGAGAGAAACTGAAAGAAGGGGTAGATAATTCTACCTAACAAAGGGCTTGTGGCCTGGAAGGGTAGGCTGAAGAATCCTCAGAGACAGTGTAAAGGAAGAGAGGAAAAGAAGCAGGGTGAGGACAGATGAAGTGGTTGATCTGAGAGATTTGGAGAGAGAGAAATAGAGGGAGAGTTTCTACAACAGAGAAAGTCTTGTGCAGTGTGCCACAAAGTTCTCTTTATACTTTCTCAAGAGACCGTCAGTAAAGACTTAACATTACTTTTTAATGAAGATTGTGTCAAATGTTTTTTCATTAAGTCAGATTCTATTTCTTTTTTATGTGTGCTATGGATGAATGTTTGTGTCCCCCCAAATTCATATGTTGAAGCCCCAACCCCCCAATGTGATGGTATTGGAGGTGGAGTCCTTGGGAAGTAATTAGGGTTAGATGCGTTCATGAGGGTGGAGCACCCATGATGGGATTAGTGGCTTTATAAGAAGAGGAAGAGCAAGAGGTTGCTCACTTTCTCCTATGTGAGGAAGCAGAAAGAAGACCACTGTTTGCAAACCAGGAAGACGGCCTTTACCAGAAACCAAATCGGCCAGCACTTCGATCTTGGACTTCCTGGCCTCCAGAACTGTGAGAAATAAATGTCTGTTGTCTAAGCCACCCAGACTGGTATTTGCAGAAACAATATGGAACTTGGCTCAGTGAGGGCCAAGGGGCAGAGAGGTAAATGCAGAAAGGGCCCCAAACAATGCCCACCAATTTGGGTTCCCCGGGTTATGGCAGTGTGAATGGACTAATACAATGTGACACTGTATTGTGATAGGCTTTCAGGTGAGGACAAGAAGGGCTAACTCTGTACACACACACACACACACACACACACACACACACACACACACACACACTCACTCATCTAATCTGTAAGTTCTTTTGGGACAATATCGTTTACTTCCCAGTATCCCATGCAATGCCAAGCAGTACCAGGAATATAAGAAGCCCACCTGCTAACTTGTTTGTCTTTGGTATTCCTGGACCTTTGTGCCCCTCTTCACCCAATTCCAATAGACCTGTTCTGGTCTCTAGTGGGTCTCCCAATGAGGTGCATGTGTGCCAGTGTCTATGCAAAGAGATCCATTAGGGTTTGGGAAGAAAATAAAATGAAAAAAGCCCCACATACAAATATGCACACACACAAAATCATCTTTAAAATTTTATTTTTTTGTATATTTTATAATGTACATGCAAAGTAGAATTGGCATATAATAGAAACTGTTTGGCAATTACAGTATTAGAATTTAAATATCCTTTGAGAGGATCTTGTTCAAGATTTCCATACCTTTAGGGAGCTAGTCACTTTAGAAGTACAGATTCTTAGGACCCGCATCTCAGACCTACTGAATCAGCATGGGTGAGTGTCAGGGACAGGAATCCAAAGTTGAACAAGCTCCCCAGTTCATCCAGAAGCAACCCACTCCTGGCTCTGCTTTCCACTGAAATCTAACTCCCTTATTTTTTTGAAGAGTGAAGTGACTTTTGAAAAAGTAAAATGACTTGCTGTGGACATAGCACATTAGTAGTGAAGCCCAGAGCAGGATCCACGTCTTCTGTCTTCTGGGTCCCATGCTTGTTCCATCCCACGTAAAATGTGGTTGATTTTCACGCTACGGGTATAGTTTTCTAGAGTTTCTCAGACTCTCCCTTCTCTTATTCTATCACTCTGGACACTTCCCAAGGGTTTATTATCTGTGGAAAGATATCCAGTATGATGTCATTAATATTGCTGCTAGCAGAATCATGCAGAAATTGAGAAAGTTCAAGCTGCAGCACGTTATGTTGCACAAATGGCTTGATTTCCAGATGGAACTCACAGGGGACAAATTTTAAGCTTACTTAGTCACGTTGATTGTGATTGAAAAACACAGAAGCATTTGAGCTTTTGTAGACGCAAGAAACACAAATGAAAGACCTTTAACAAACCTATTGTCAGCATGGGTGAGTGGATGCATAGTGGTCCTAGTACTTAAAATAGAGAATTTAGAGGAAGGAACAGATTTAGGGAGTGTTCTGATATATTAATTATTTATTTCTGTGGAACAAATTACCTCAAAATTTAGCGGTTTCAAACCCCACACATTTATTACCTCACAGCGTCTGTGGGTCACCAGTCGGGCATTGCTTAGTTAGGTGCCTCGGGCTCAACATCTCTCACAGCTGCAATCAAGGTGTTGGCTGGGGTTGCAGTCCCGGCTGAAGACTTCCAAGCTCACTCATGTGGTTGTTAGCAGAATTTAGTTCATCAAGAGCTGCTGGATTGAGGGCCTTAGGTCCTCTCTGGCTGTTGGCCTGATGCCTCCTTCAGTTTCTTGTCATGGGGCCTCCCCATAGGGGAGCTCAGAACATGGCAGCTGGCTTCCAGCGGTGTGAGCAAGCAGAAGAGCAAGAAAGGGCAAGCAAGACGGAAGCCAATCTTTTTGGAATGTAACATCAGAAGTGACATCCCATCACCTCTGCCACACTCTGTCTGCTGGAAGTGAGTTGTTAGGTACAGCCCACACTCAAGGGGAAGGGATTACCCAAGGGTGTGAGTACCAAGAAGTGGGGATCTTTGAGGGCCATCTTGGAGGCTGCCTACTACAGTTGAGTTCCAGCGCCTGTGGGATACCAGGTGGAGACACCCAGCAGGAACTTGGATGTCTGCATCTGAAGCTCTAGGGAAATATCTGGGCTGAAGATACAGACTTGGGAGTTAGTAGCATTTTATGAACAGGAGGTGAAATCATGGGAATAGATAAAGTCAGCCAGGAAGAACATTTTTTTAAAGGAATCTACTAAGTACGAGTATCCCCTAATTACTAACTTCTTAGAGAAAATTCAGATTGAAAGTAAAAACAAAAACAGATATAGAAAAAGATAAATGTCACTAACCAAACTCCTTGTCACTCATTCCTAACTTAAGATTTTCAGATTGGCCATGAAAATTTGGGTTAGGGCATGTAGCATTTCCTGATATGATCAGAATATTATCAAGATTCTGAGAAAAAGCTCATTCTCCACAAAAATTCCTTAAAATAGGTAACTAATTGAAACCTGGAAAGTCTCCTCATGAAGAAAAATAAAGTCTAGTTTGTCTTCCATCAGTTTTAAATGACAGATCCAATGGATCTCAGTGTTTCCAACAAGCTTTGGGTGATGCATATTATAAATATTCATGTAATGTGATTAATCATAGTCATTAAAGGCCTCCTCCCACAGGCTCACAATACCCCTCCCCTTCATAAACACCCAGCCCAGGGCGTGTCCCAGAAGCCTTGGTGAGCTAGAAGTATGTTACAGTGAAGGATGGGGAAATACCTCATAGGTCTCCTTTGGTCCATGATCTTTCCTCCCTCTGTGCCTTTGTCTCATGCTCATCCCTTCTACCTGGAATGTTCTGCCCAGACTGTTCTACGCAGCCAAATCCTACCCTCCCTTCAAGGCTTTGCTCAATCCAAATTAAGTCTTCCTGACCAGCCCAGCCCACCCCACCCCACCCCACCCCACCTCTTTCTTCTCTGGACTACTGTCTTGGTGCCACCCATTTTGGAGACTAATCCCCAGCCATTTTCTGTGCTTGCTGTGGTCTTATTCATCAGGGGTTGGCAAACTACGACCACTGGGTCAAATCTGATTCCACTGACTGTTTTCATACGGCCTGCAGGCTAAGAATGGTTATTGCATTTTTAAATGGAGAAACAACTCAAAAGAAGAATAGTATTTTTGTTACATGTGAAAATTATATGAAATTCAAATTCAACGTCTATAAATAAAGTTTTATTTTTGTCAGTAAAACACTTGTGGAAATTTGCTTTCTTTTGCCTCTCGGCCCACAAAGCCTAAAATATTTAGTTTCAGTCCGTTTATAGAAAGTTTGCTGACCCCTGCTCTAGGCACTGATTTCTCCCTCCTGAGAGAGAGTGTAACCCTTCAGGGAGGACACAGCACTAACACTTTCTGGTGGCTTCTGCAGGGTCTGCCATAGTCTGGAGCACAGAGCTGGTGTTTGGTAAAAACTGTTGAATGGAGCCGAGAGAGAATGTGTTTTTAATTTGTGAGGGATACAGTGTTATGTCCTTTCTTGCTATCCAGGCCTTTTCTTTATTCCCCTCTGCTGCTGGTTGAAAAATCACAGGGAATACCAGGGTGGGTCACAGAACTCATGGAAACACAAATGAAATGAAGTCTGGGAACCAGCACTTTTGTTTTGGGTGGAGAGGAGCTGTTTGCTTTAGGGGATTGAGGTAATGAAAGTTATTTCAATAACATAATTTAACAGTTGTACATGCTTTCTGCCAGAAGTACAGCTAGGCAAACTTCACCCAGGGACCCCTCTGCAAAATGCAAAGGTTAAACACTCAAGTGCTGAACAAATTCACAACACAACAGAACACAAAACAGCCTACACACCTTGGTTAGACTATGTGAGAAGCACCATATGGACAAAGACTAGAGGGAACCGAAAAAATAAGAACAGTTGTATTAGGGTGGTATGATGATGAGAAAATAGTTTTTAAAACTTTTTAATAAGTAGCTGAAATATTTCTACAATAAATAAAACTCCTGAAAATGATTAAAATGAAAAAAATTCTTTGGCATGTATAAAAATTGTTTAAAATGTATAAAAAAATTTTCTCCAGCATGCATACATTTTTACCTGTTCTTTTTCTCTTTTTCACCTTTCACCCTCACAAAACCAGAATTTTACATTAAAGTGGGAATTTCCCAGGATCCTGAGTAAAAATACAGGCACAAACATGTATAAATTTTCCCTAAAAGAAATATCAGTTTATGTCATTTTCAACTGTTCTTCCTTAAACCTTAAACTCTCTCAAACTGTAACACAAGAGAACATCACTAACCTCCCACTTAACACAGTGCCTGCATAACCAAGGCTTTATAAACGGTAGTTGTCACCGTAAGGCCCTCTTCCAATGCCCTAGATCTTGTGATTCTTACAGGCAGAAATGGCATCTCCTTCATGGCTGAATCCTTAGCTTCTGCCACAGTGCCTGCCACACAGTGCCTGGCTTTCAATCAAAATTGGTTAAGTGAATAAACGAACTAAACAATAATAAAAAAAAAGAAATGGAACATACATAAAGGTACTTCGCTAGCAAGCAGGCAACTTAATTCCACCTTCAGTTTTTTTTTTCAAAGCCAAAACCCATTCATTCATGTCACAAGAGAGAGAGATGGGACAACTGAAGCCCCACCAGGCAATGAGACATACCAGGGCTCCATCAGTGGCTGGAGAGGTTTAGGCTTTCCTTAACACACAGAGTGATAAGGAAGAAGAGGGTGAGGTTTAAAGTTGCCATCACATCACCGTCTTGAAAGGAAGCAAATTCATTCATCTGTTCATTCAACATATATTTATTGAGCACCTGTTATGTACAGGGAATTGTTCTATGTGATGGGGATGTGACTGGGAACTAGAAACTGAAGCAGAGAGGCAGGGACGTTGGCCACAGCAGCTGTTATGATCCCTTCATTTCCTGGGAAGATCTTAGTGACTGCAGCATTCAATAAATGGAGCTCTCAGATAGAATGCAATGTAGATTCAGATTGCAATGAAGTTCAACGGGTGAAATCTTAGCTTCCCAGAAGACACCAGAGAAATGTTATGGATAGGGAGTGGCTCCAGTCTACGTCAACCCTAGATCTTGACTGAAATTTTTGTGGGAGGTGGATGAGGTAGCAGTGACAAAATGAAAGGTATCTTTGACTTGTTGTGAAAGGCATGGTTTTGAATCCAGCCCTCCCTCTAGTACCAGTTTTATGAATTTGAGCACATTTCTCAACTTTTCTGAATGTGAATTTATTCATCTATAAAATTGAGACAGAAGTATTTTCACTCCTAAGTTTGAATTAGTTATCTATTCCTGTGTAATAGACCACCCTAACAATTAAATGGCTTAAAACTACAATGATTCTGTGAGTTCACTGGGCAATTGTTCTGCTGATCTGGTGGGCTCACACATGTGGCTGCATTTAGTTGGTGGCTCAGTGAGGGTCTCAACTTAGCCGGGACATGGCTTTTCATCCTGGACTTCTTCAGGGCATGGCTATCTCAGGGCAACATCCAAGAGGGTAAGGGAGGAAGCTTCAAGGTCTCTTAAGGCCTAGCCTTGAAAGTCACACAATGTCACTTCCACCATATTTCTGTTGGTCAAAGAAAGCCACAAGACCAGCTCAGATTCAAAGGGTTGGGAAATAGATTCCACCTCTTGATGGAAGATAATAAGAAATATTGTGGCCATATTTTTCAACCTACCATAAGGTTGTGGTGAGGATTAAATGAAATTATGTATGTGAAGGTATTCTTTTTCTGATGTAAGTAGGTATGGTTTCTGGTAGCTGTCATATATGCATTATGTTTTTGTAACTGCGAAATTCGACAACACTCACTATGAGCCAAAAGCTAGTTTTTGATGATATAGTTGGTTGTATTATGAATGATCTGTTTGCCACCATCAATGGAGAGAATTGGGGCTACATGAGACTCCAGGTAACTCATTTCATGAAGTATTGCTTTAGTTTGCAATGAAAGACCTAGAATCTGATTTTAGAGTATGCTTCGTGTGTGCTTAGAAACACTTTATCTCAGTAAACTCTAACATCCTTGAAAGTTCTTGAGATGGTGTAGGGGACATCTGGACCTTTTTTTGTGTGTCTGACAAGCAATCATGCCCCCAAGTTTTGGTAATAGTGTTTTGGTCATCCTTTATGGAGTAATTCTTTTCCCATGGAGTGTCTTCTTGTTGGGGCCATCCATCAAGATGCTCCATCATCCTCTGGCCAGGATTGTGGACAGGTTCCTTGAGCTAACTAGGCCAGTTGGACTCTAGCCTTTGAATCTGGACCCTGAGAAGGGTGGCAGAAGGACAAAAATGGTTGTAATCAATTTATGCACATAGTATCACCCTGAAGAGGTTCTCCATTTGTTTCTGCAGCCTCTACTCAGAACGGCACTAGTCTCCATTTTATCCCAAAGTCAGGTTCAATGAGTCATCTCATAACCTGATAATACTTTAAACAATTTCTTTGCTTAAATTTTCCAGTGTTTGTTTTCTTGATTGTAGACAGGGAAACTTTGCTGATACAGATATTTATTCAGGAGATATAAAGTGACGAGAGTGGTCTTGAAGCTAAAATGCCATAAGATTCCAATGATCAAACAACAGCCAACAAACTAGTCATCTTTTGTAACAGTTTTCAGGACACTGTACAAGTTTCCTTGAATAAGGCATGCAACCTTGTCCTTAAAGATTCATAATCCAGCCATGAGAATAAGAACGATTACAGAAAAAAAATATAGTTCACCCTAACAATATAATAAATTTCCCAATTGTCGGTGCCTAACATAGTGCCTGGCACACAGTAGGCATACTATAATTATGTATTACAATTAATAAGTTATTAAATGAATGATTCAGGTAATAAGTGCAATGAAGTTTGAATAAGAGAGAGACATCATGAGCGAAAACTCCCCATGAACCAGGAGGAATTTGAGCAGATTCTCTTAGGATGGGTAGAATTCTTTGAAATGAAGAGGAGGAACAAGAGAATCCTAGCCCATGGACTTATTTTGCAAATGGTGTTGTAAACGGTGATAAGTTTAAAGAGAGGTGGCTCCTGGATCATTTGAAATCAGAAAATCTTATTGTAAAGACATGGATTTTCTTTATTTGTTACTGGATTTTATTACTGGCAGCATGCTGCTCCAATATATGTTGATTGCCTAGATAACGTGAATATTTCTTATATATTTAAAAGTGCATTTCCCTTTCAGTAATCAGGTTTTTTTTCCCCTTCCCCTGCAGATCTTCCACAATTATGGTTAAGCCAAGAAACTTATTGCCCAAAGAAAGGGTATACGGCCTAGAGCTCCCACCCAATATGAAGAGAATGCAGAAAGTCTTTCCTCTACTGGAGGAAGGAGCCAAGGAAAAAAGAGGACAAAGGCCAGAAGTAAGCCTTTAATCTAAATCTCTCCCTTAGAGGTGAAACCCTGGAAGGCAGTATACGGTTGAGTTAGGAGTTAGAAGGGGGACTTGCAGGGCACCAGGATTTGCTCTTTGCTTTGTGGGCAAACACCTTAGAAAACCCTGAGTTCGGTTCCTGCTGTCCAAGATGTTACTGAGTGGAAGATTCTAAGACAGAGTACAGAGTGTCTCACATGCGGTTGGAGTGTAGGGAAAGCAGACAGAATTTCCAGATTCCTAGAGGGTGCAGAACAGTTCAGAAAACTGGTGGGCAGGGCAAGGCCTTCCTGGACCTCTGCTTCTCCTGAGCCATGATCCCTCTGCTCAGACACCTTTCCCAATCAGAACAACCTCCTTATCTCTCCCTACCTGGGGAGTTTTTAAAAATGCCCATCTCAGGGCTCCACTCCAGACTATTTAAATCAGAACCCCTCGGGGGTTGGGTCCTGACGTCATATGTGTTTTTTAAGCCCCCAGGTCATTCTACTATATAGCTGGTGTTGAGACCACTATAAGTAAAATCTAGTCATGTGTTTTAGTTAAAAATCACTTCCTCAGGAAAGCCTTTCCTGATCAGCCCCAACCTAAGTCAAGGACCCCTATTATATCCTCCAAGCAAGCACCCAGTACTTCTCCCTCTTGGCATTTAACAACTGGGTCATTATTTGTTTCAAGCCTGCCTTTCCCTGCAGACTACCTGCTGTGTCAGGGGAGAAACATTTCTGCCTTGCTCACCAAGGAGGTTCAACCAGCTGATGATCAGTAAATACATCTTGAACAAATGATCTCTTTTACTCAACTAGGGTGTGCGACCGGGGCTCCAATTCATGAATCTGCTAAGACAATTTTTGCAGGAGAGATTATGAATGTGATTTTTAATGGGCTCATATTTTTTGACAGTTTTACTCTTTTCATCTTCAAGTTCAGTGTCACAGCAGTTCAGCAGGCTCATCATCACCATTGTAACAGTGTGTGGTCAACATTATTATTTCCATCTTGCAATTGGAAAGAAGTATCTTGCCCAGGTCCCTATACCCTATTACCTGGGCGCAAACAATTGCAAATAAGGAAAATCCCCTTCAACAGGATTCCTGTTTGTGCTCAGCTCTTATTTTTGGCTTGACAGCTGGTGGCTGCTACACGGGCATTTTGGGGGGTCTCCAGTTTCAGCGGCCAGGGCTCAGGGTGCCATTTCCTGCCCCCCTAAACCATTATAGGGTGCAGGCAACACTGGGTTTTATCCATATGAGGATGTCATAAATACCATATTCTCCAAAGTTACTGTGCCTTGCTTGTCCTGGAGAGGCAGCCGTGTGTGCCTGTGTGTGTGTATGTTTGGGGAGGTGAAATAGGGTCGTCCAGGAGAAGCCCAATCTTAGTTGTAGGCTAGCAAGAGGATCACCCCTTTACCGCCCCATCCCAAATCCCAGGTTCCAACATTCACAGGCCTCTGGGTCGGAATCCGACTCAGACTCTTGGAGCACCCTGGATTCAGCCTGGGTGGTTTGAACCGAGCGTCAGAAGAACCGCGCCTCGAGTGGGCTCTCGACGCCGGGGCGGCAAGTGGCAGCGGCGGAGCCCCCTCTCGCGCCCGCACACCAGCCCCTGCGGCGGCCGCGGCCCGCGACGTGCCCTGCCCCAGCCTCCGGGCCTCTGGCCTCCGCCGGGTGCCCGACCCGAGAGGCGCAGTGAGGCGGCGCCGGCGAGGCGCGGGCAGCGAGGACGCGTCTCCTCTCGCGCCGGGGCGCCGGGGCCTCCGGAGTGGCAGTCTCCAGCGCGCGTTCTTGGTGCAGGTGGCACAGCTTTCCGCGCCGGCCGGGCTTCCCAGACCACGGGAGAGGCTAATCTCGGGTCTAGCTCTCCGCCTCAGAGCGGGCTAAACCGCTACTTCACTTATTCCTAGTCCAACTCCTCACCCCAAAACGAAAAATCCCAGGCCGGGCAGAACCCGATCACCTCTGCCTCCTCCCACTGCTATAATCCTGCGGGCGAGGGAGGCCCCCGCGCCGAGGCGGTGGCTGGCAAAGGGGAGTGGAAAGGGAGGATGGATGGGGCCGAGGGGTGGGGTGGTGATGAGGGGGATGTAGGAGGGGGTGTCATTTTCTTTTTCTTTCTTTTTTTAAAAAAAGTATTTCTCTCGCGAGAAACCGCTGCGCAGACGATACTTGAAGAGGTGGGGAAAGGAGGGGGCCGCGGGAGCCGCGGCAGAGACTGTGGGTGCCACAGGCGGACAGGCGGCCACAGCTGGGACAGCTGCGGGCGGAGCGGGGCAGCGGCTGCCGCGGCCAGCACCGAGGAACAGCCGCCGCCGCCTCGGGAGCCAGAGTCGCCGCTTCTCCAGTGGGTGCAGCCGGGGTCCCGACCGGGTCGGGCGGCCACCGGGGCTGGAGCTCCAGCCACGGAGGCTTTTGCGTTTGCGCCGCGCTGAGGGCAGGGACAGGGACTGGGGTGAGGGGCTGTCCCGGAACGTCCACAGCTGGCGCTGGCCCTCCCCTGCCTGACAGCTTCCTGGCCCGGGGCTCCCGGTGCCGGGCTCCGCGTCAGATGCTCGGGGGGCGGTGGCAGCGCCCGGAGCCGGCCGGGGACGGCGCGGCGGGCTTCCAGCCTCGCGGCTTGGCGGAGAGGACAGGCTGGGGAGCTGGGGCTTTCAGAGTGCGCCTGGCGCGCACTTCGTGCCATTAAAAAATAAACCCAGCGAGCTCGCCCGGGGCTTAGGACCGCTCAGAACATGGGTACTTTGCGGCGCGCTTTTCAGGCGGCGTCGGGGAGGCCGAAGGGTTAGCTGGAGCCGCTGCCGCCGGGGGCCTGGGCTTTTCCGCCAGCTGTGGACCGAACGGTCTTCACTTACCCAAAGTAACTGCGCCACGCGCAGGCGGCGCGCGGGTTGGGCTCGGGAATGGGGACCGCGAAGCTTCAGCATCCCGATGTCCTGAATGTCTCCCCCGCCTCGGCGATTTGTCTGTTGCAGCTGGCAGGGGCCGCCTGAAGTGGGAGCAGCGCCTGGAGAAGGCGGGAGGAGCCCGGCCCGGGGGACGGGCGGCGGGAGAGCGGGACCCCGGCGGCGCGGCGCGCTTAAGGGCGCAGCGGCGGCCGCGGACCGAGCCCGGGGCGCGACGAGAGGCGGCGGGAGCCGGCGGCCGCTTGGCATCATGCGGCGAGGGGGGCTGCTGGAGGTCGCCCTGGGATTTACCGTGCTCTTAGCGTCCTACACGAGCCATGGGGCGGACGCCAATTTGGAAGCAGGGAACGTGAAGGAAACCAGAGCCAGCCGGGCCAAGAGAAGAGGCGGCGGAGGACACGACGCGCTTAAAGGGTAATGGAACGGGCCAGCTCTTTTGCAGTGGGTCTCCCCTCCCCCTCTCCCGAGTATCAACATCCAGAGGAACTAACAAGGTCGATTCACTACACTAGAAGGATCCTTGACAAGACGTCCTGGGGACACCTTAGAGGTGCAAGTGTTACCCAGTCCTCCCCACGTCCGAGGCTAAACCACCTTGCTCCTACTTTTTGAGGATTTCTGCCCCAGAGGCGAGATCATGGCTAAAAGGAATCTTGGGCCATTGTCGAGGCAGATTTTGGGAGGCGAGAAGAGTTCTTTGAGGAAGAAGGGGAGGAGCTGAGACTGAGAGAAGAGAAGCCCATTCCTTTCCCTTCATACCAATTCCGGTTGTGTTTAGTGGAAAGTACTTTCCTTGTGGGCATCTTTGCAGATGCTCTGTTTGTAAGGGAGCAAGGAAAGGAAGGCATTCCAATGACAGACAGTCAGAGAAGACACACTTAATATTCAGCTCTCCTCTGAGTTATGCTTATTAAAATTAGGGACCGAGTTTTCTGGGTGATACTGCTTTTCAGATGTCTACGCTGGAAGCAGAGCAGGGCAAGAGTTTCTGAGAACTTGTTTTGGCATTGTAAGGAACTCTTCATTTCACTGAGGCAGTAATGCTGCTGTGGCCGGCCTGAAATGGTTGTTTTAACCAGTGGTGTATGTGTTATGTACATGCAGTTGAGCATTTTACCCGCTCCCTATTCCCCTATTACAGAAAACGTTCAGCAGGAAATATTTAAATTAGGCAGGTTGACTGTATAAGGATTGTCATTTCCCTGAATTGAAGAAGGGTGGAAATACACTTCCCTTAAAATTGTTCAGATTGAAAGAGAGATCTTTTTTTCTGAGATTGTTTAAATTCAAGCCTCCATAGAAGCAGCAGGACGGGCTGTAAATGACCCATTTTATCTCCTTGGAGGAGCCTGTTAAATGAACCCAGACAGTAAATACATGGAGGTTTTCTGTTAAGTTCTTATGCTTCTCATTTTTGCTATTTTTTTGAGTAGTTCTGTAACTGATTATGGGGCCCTGAGTGACCAAGTGATGTTGTCCACTCGAATGTGGCTGAACATTTCACATATTCTTTTTTGTGATGGGCTGTTTTGATTATATATGTAGTGAAATTTGTGTTTGTACGGTCTAGGGAGGGAAGAAAAAGTGCGGTAAACTGAATGGACCAGTTTTTGAGTCCTGGTCAAGTCTGGGGACAAGATGATTCTCAGAGCCAAGCACTTAGGCCGTGGTAAAATATGCGTGATTTTCTGACCCCAGGAAATAGTTACGATTAATTCAGTTCCGTCTTGGCCTCTGTGGAAAATAAATCCAGGATTCGGACAGTGTCGGAAAGGAAATTTACTTATCATGGTAAGCTGATCCCGATCAGGCAGCAAGCATTTATTGCCCCGTGTGCAAGGCCCCTGGTAAGTTCAACAGATGGACCGAAACTCTGATTTCCGTACGTTCTCAAAAGGACCTGATTTAGTCCAGCATTTTTCCTTCAAAAAGTATTTCTGCTCTATAATATTATGTTAATATCTAAGCTGGATGCCATTGCTTCTATAGAGAGGAAGGAAGTGGAGGTTTCATTCTGTGGATGCGTCTGCAGGGAGACATTAGGCTCGGCCAGACATTTGTCTCATCTCTGTGTATTATCACCAACTGGCCTGTCTCCTCGGGAGGCACAGACTCAGTGTGAGAACAGAAACTAAGCTTTGTTGCTTAACGGGATGTCCACACTTTTACTCACACCAGCACTTACTTCTGTTGGGTTTTATGTTTTTTATGATTATAGCGAGAGAGCTCTCTGTGTTCCTCATAGTATTTGGTCACTATTGCAAACCATTCATAAAGCCTTCTTAAAAACTTGGTATTGATAGAACAGTAATTATGAGTGTTCCTAATCCTCATGTTATCGTTAAGATTTTACATACATATATATAGGTTTTAAAAATAATTATAATTAACCTTTACAGTATAATAAATTATATGTTAATGTAATATAATAATGAACCTTTATAATATAAGGGTTTTTATTTTTGTAATTCTCATGTTATCTACAAGGTTTTTTTATGTATATATTAGGGGAGGTAAAAAATAATGGTTTAAGAGAATATATATTTAAAAGTATTTCCCCTACTGCTCAGAGACCATTTTCTTCTGTATTTTTCTAGAAATATTATAGGCATATATATATACATATACAAATACATATACATAATGTATATACACATGTATGTATATGTGTGTGTATCCTTTTTAATACATGGAATATACTGTACATACTGTTCTGAACCGGGCTCACTTTTGAATATCTTTAGTGCATCCAACTATTAATTCGTATAGATCTCCCTTATACATTCTCTTGGCCTATAGAGTCCCACAATGTGGCTGGAACAGTTCTCTAATGATGGCTCTTTAGAGTATATTAAAGTTTTTGCTCTTACTAACATTCTTCTATATGCCTGTGTGTGTACACGTGCAAATTTATATGTGCTATAAATTAATAAAAGTAGAATTGCTGGATCAAAGGTTTTCCGATAGATTTTAAACAGACACCAGTTCTGATGTTAAATTTGAATAGCATTTAAAATGCATTCTCTCTGCTTATTGCTATTACAGTTTCACATGGATAAGTCTTTTAACCATGCCCTGCTGTATAAATCATCAGGAAAAGCAGTTGTGTGTTACATTTTTCCAGTTATTGCTTAAAATTTCTATTTTTGCTAGTTAAAATATTACCAGCTTCAAAACTAACCTCTGTGACTACAGTTCAACCTGTTTACCATTTTGATGGAAATGCACAGTTTATGAAGTGAAAGTGATTTGTAATCCCTAAGTCTGCTTGGTGCCCAGTTGGTGGCAGCAACTTTCAGCACCTCACTAATATTTCCTCTGGTTAAAAGGTGCTTTCAGCTCATCAGTGTCTGCCGTGCACTGGTCTAGTCTCCCACAAATACTACCTTCTTGTCATTCTCTGATGTGACAGGTGACTACAGAATTTGCCTTGCTGTTCTTCTTGGGATATATATTCCTTTCCTGTCAGCTCCGTGCCTCACAGACTAGGGACCTGCCTAGTTTTCCCCTCTCTGGGTGTGTAGTCCTAGCTTGTCTTCCTCTCCTCCCATCCTGTTGCAGGTGTTTTTTTTTTTTTTCTTTTCTTTTTTTTTCCTTCCCACTGGGCAGCAGAAGTTGTTCCACAGTGGAAATTTAAGCATCCTCAAGTTTCTTCCCAGATTTCACTGTGTTTTCTTAGACTAAATCGCCAATTTCTGTTTTTACAGGAAATCCTTTTTTTAATGGAATGAGTGTGGTCCCCATTCACTCCACAAAAATTACATTTTTCTCTGTTTTGAAATGAGAATTTTGCAAGTTTCAAAAATGTTTTCAAATAATAAATGTATAGTGGTTTTCCTTTGCCTGTGCAGTGCTTAACATGTGTGAAATGACTTTATGAGAAATAATACTAGCTTTATTGTTTGAATTTCAGTTCACAAGAATTTTTCTCAGCTATATTCTTTACTTTTGTGATTAGGCAAACAGTGTGGGAGACAATTCAATTAAAAATATTTTACTTGAATACCAATAGTTATGCACCATTTATTTATGATTGCCTTATTGCTTTAGCTCCCAAATAAGGAAATATTACGGTTTCCTATTAAAGGGAAAAATTTTTTAGAGTGAAACCCCCTTTTCCCAAATCTCTGATAAGAGGGTTGAAAACTTCTATCCTTGTTACCTGGTTTATAAGTGTATGAGACTGGTTGTATTTCACACAATTTGTCCCCTTGTGTGTGATCCCTTTTGGTCTTTATTTTTTTCTAGAGGTCTTGTTACCAGAAAAATACACATGGAATAGTTCATACACAGGGTAGATTATGTGACGGCAAACTCTGAGGGATTAATTACACAGAAGTCTGTTATTAAAATAAAGAACTTTAACAGGGAACACAGAAAAAGTTCTGTAGACTTTATAAAGTCCATTTTGCTTTACAAAGAGGACTTTAAGATTTCATCTGAAGTCAGATAGGCTAATAATTAAATATGGGGAAAAGACTCCTACAGTGTTATGGTTTGTCCTCGCATTTATTGAAAAGATTAAGCTAAAATATTGTGACACCATTAAAAAAAGATATTCTTAAATAGAAGGTTTCAGGAATTCCACATGTTAAACAAGAAGATGGAGACAAAATATTTACTTATGTGAATCATTTTGTAACATTTAAGACTTACAGGTTGTTTACAAAAATGCATAACTTGTTGGTATCACAAATTAATTAAAACATGCATCAACTTATGTGAGATGAGGTCAGGGCTGGTGGAAATGGAAGTATAGATATCCCTCCAAGCTTATTTGGAATTTTAAAGAATATGGAAACATTCCTTTATTGTCTTGTGTACCAGATACTTAAAAAGATTATAGTATTGGGGGTGGCCTGGTGGTGTAGTGGTGAAGTTTGCATGCTCCTCTTTGGTGGGCTGGGGTTCACAGGTTTGGATCCTGGGTGTGGACCTACACACCGCTTATTAAGCCATGCTGTGGCAGGGTCCCACATATAAAGTAGAGGAAGATAAGCACGGATGTTAGCCCAGGGCAAGTCTTCCTCAGCAAAAATAGGAGGATTAGCAACGGATGTAAGCTCAGGGCTGGTCTTCCTCACACACACACACAAAGAAAGATTATAGCATTATACCAATGACTCTCATTAAGCAAAATACTGATGAGATCGTTAGGCTGTTCACACAATAGTTTGTTTGCTTTTTTCTACGGTAAACCAAATAACAAGCCTAACCAGTTTGTGAATTTTAGCCTTAATTTTCAATGTGAGATAAGATTTTAAATACGTTTTCTTGAAATAGAAATAAATGATATTAACAACTTCTTCGTTTCTAGAAACTAACCCAACAAATAGGTCTATGCAAGCAACTTAGAATTCTTTTCCATGAAATTTTTTGAGAAAGCTGCGATCAATAATATATCAGGCCTGAGTTACATGGCAGGCATATGAGAGTTGAATGTTTCAAGTTTGTTGAGCTTGATTTTCCCATTAGATTGTAAAATCGTCACAGGCGAGAATCCTATCATAAGCACTTTAACTTATCATTGGATGGGATTTCAAAGAGTTCATTAACTCAGGAAGCCTTGATTGAATGCTAGCCTGAATTTAGCCCATATACAGCCCCATAGCCTGGAGGGGCTTAATATTTGGTAGGAGAATCAGATGTGTTACATCAACCAGGAGTCAATAGAAAAGTAGCAGAGGGCATGAGATCTAGGATTAAGTAAAAACAATTAATAATAGCAATCGTAGTAGTGTTAGGTGACATTGAGATGACATTTATGTGCCAGGCACTGCCCTCAGTGTTTTCATATGACAACTCACTTAATGCTCACAACATCTCTATGTGATGGGTCCTTTTATTAGCTTTCTTTCACAGCTGTGAGAGCCGAGGTATGCAAAGATTAAGTTTTAAAGACAAATTCTGAGCATTAAATTTTCTTTCTCCATTAATTTCAGTTATGGTTTTGGTTTTTCATTCCACTAGACAAAAATGCAGGACTAAGACATTGGTAAAATTCCACTTAAAATTCCTAATATTCCTTCGTGCTAGTTCACACATCCCAGGTATAGTTAATAACATAGTAATATTTTGCCAAATAAGAAATTTTCTCTAACATTTTCTGCAAAGACGCTAATAAATTACAGAAAGAATTATAGAGTGTTAGAGCTGGTGAGGTCTTTGGACGGCACAGATGGTATGTTTTAGTATTATACCTTGAACTTTTGTGGGGGGTGGTGTGTAACCATCACAGGCAACCTCCTTCTGCATTGCCCGGGGTTCTGACCTGGAGACATTCCTTATTATTTCACTTACAATCCTTGTTCTTATGTGCCATGTGAGAAATTTCTCTCAGAATACAGTTATAAGAGATGTTTGTCTTTTCAGGGGAAACTGGTGTATGTCTTAAGTTTTTACCAATATGATGAGTTATTTAATTCTTTCTGTTTCATTTTTTGCCCTGGTTGCCTGTAAGCTCAGAGCCATTAGTATAATGTAATTTTTCCATTGAAATGCAGCAATAATGGTAAAGAATAGCAGGCTCTGATATATCACTCACTGTTGAACTTTACATATGTTAATTCATTTAATACATAATATCTTTATGAGGAAGATTATACCTACTTGCCCATTTAACATATGAGAAAACTGAGGGATGCAGAGTTTTAGTAATTCCTCCAGGGACATAAACTAGTAAGAGAGAGAGTTGGGAAATCTGGCTTCATAATTGGTGCTCTTAACCAATATATTTTACTGCTTCTCAGTTATAATAAATCTTATACCTGAAAAGTTTATTTCTTTCTTCCATATTCTCGATACCTTCATTTCCCCAGAGTCTTCTTCTATCATTGCTGTGGGGGAATGACTTCACATTTATTGAAGACAGATACAATCACATGACTGGGAAGCATCATTGTGGGAATGGGATTAATCAGAAAAGGCTTCACAGGGAAAGTCTATCAGGGGTGGGTGGATGGTGGACCAAGCTGCCTGTTTTTGTAAATAAAGTTTTATTGAAACAAAGCCATGCCCATTTGTTTATGTATTATCCATATCTACTTTCACACTACAGCAGCAGAATGGAGTAGTTGAGACAAAGGCAGTATGGCCAGTAAAACTGAATTATTTGCTATTTGGCCCTTTACAGAAAAAGTTTGCTGACCTCTGGTCTGCGTGATAAATAAGTGACCATCTACTAGGACTGAGAACTTCTTGAAGGCAGAGTTCTTGTTTGTTTTATTTATCACTAGGGATAGCTAGGAACTGGGCACATGGTAGGTGTTCAATAGACAATTTTTGATTGACCAATTTTTATTGACTGGGTAAGGTAAATTATATAAATTAGAGCTCGGAGGAAGTATAGGAGAAAAATCAAGGAATAAGGAGAGTGAAAAAGGCATGAAGTGAAAAGGATATGAAGTGTTTGGGATTGAGGGACATTGAGTACAGATGGGCAGGGTTTACATTGCGTGGTTGCAGGAGCAGGGTTCATAATATAGCCTATGAAAGTTGTGCAGTATGCAGCCTTTGGTTCCTGTTTGTAGACAGTGACATTGTTAGAGGTGGGAGAGGGACTAAAGGACACATAACATTACTATCTCACTGTTGTGGAAGGTGGGGATGGCGAGCTACTGAAAGCTTCTAAGATGGGAATGTGGTCAGATCTTTGCCACTCTGGCAGAGGTGTGAAAGGTGTATGGTTTAGAGAGTAGGGAGACTAGAGGCAGGGAGATTTGGGAGGCTCATATGGGAGTCAGGGTGAGAGTGGATGATGGCGTGAGCAATGGCAGTGGCGGGGTGAAGGAGAGGCTCAAGTGGTGTTCCAGAAGTAATATGGGCAGTACTTGACCACTTGGTTGTGAGAGGCAAAGGTGGGAAGGCACCCAGGGTGCTTCCACCTCTGTATATATTAAAACATATTATACATAAAAACATTATAGCACAGTTAATGAGAAACTAAAGAGAAACAAAATCATTCCTAGTTCCTCTACTACAATGAAACAAGCTACTTTCATTTGTGAGTGTTTTGGTTATCTTATTGCTATGTAACAAGTTATCCCTAACTTAGCGGCTTAAAACAACAATTTTATTATTTCTCATGATTCTGTAGGCCAGGAATTTGGACTGGGCACAGTGGGGAATCTTGTCTCTGCTCCTCACGATGTCTGTTGGGGCTGGAATGAACAAGATGACTTCTTCACCTGTGTTTCTGCTTCTGTGATTGTGGACTGGCGCCTGCAGCCCTGTTTACTTTGGTGTGGTTTATCTAAATGGACAGACAGAGGAGGGGAATAAAGGAAGCGAATAGCCACTTGTCTGGCTCTGCTTGCGGCCTTCCAGATTTTAAAGCTCTCTTGTATATAGCCTCCTGCCTGGGCCTGCCCCTGGGGATGGAGCCATGGAGTGTGTTTTTTCATTTGGGGAAACCGAGCCCCAGGTGCAGTGACCAGGCCTTCCTTAGGGTGGTGTCTTTTGGGGCTGGATCTTGAACAATAGCCTCTTGACCCCTGGTCACACACTTTAACCTGTATGTTGACCACAGAGCTAACTTGAATGGCTGAGGGCTGGCAGGAGGGGCTCGAACGGGCTCTGTGTTATCAGTGTTGGCTAGGCTTCTGGGTTCTCCTCTAGATAGTCTCAGATTGTCTCTCTCTTCACATGGCCTCTCTGCAGAACTCTCCAGCAGCACAGCAGACTTTTTACACGGCAGATCAGGATCCCAAGAGCACAAAAGTGGAAGCTACCAGACTTTCTTCAAACTTAGCCTGGAGTGGCGTGGCCTGGAATTTCATGCAAGTCACAGGCCTCGCTCGGGTTCAAGGGCGTGGACTCATGAGCCCAGCCTCTTGTGGGGAGCAGCATGTGTCTGCAGGGAGGGGAGGAATTTGGGGGACATCTTTGGAGACTAGCTACCACAGTGAGGCAGTGGGTTTTGAGGAGGTTAATCAGATGTTTTAAGTCTAACTTGATCAAGTCTGATTGACTTAGTTCCTCACTGAAGATGCTTCAGAATGAAAAATGCTACGTGAATGATGTGTCTCCATGATCTGTTAGATGAATGTTAAGGGCGTTGTTCTTACCCTGACCACAGTTCCGCATTTAAAGAACTCACAAACCCCAGGAATAAGAATATAGTTCCTAATAAATTGGCAGATTTTGTTTTTTCAAATATAAGAATTATAAAACTCCTAACTTTTCCCCTTTTTCCTTTAGCGTCTAAGAAATTCAGGGACACATTTAATGCACAATCACTTTAATTTATTAACTTAGGTCTTTGGTATCTTATGCCTTCCTTCTATGTGGGATTTTGCTTTCAATTTCTATTAATAGCCCTGTTTTTATATGTTTATTGATGTAATTCACCTTAAAAAGGTTTTTTGGAGGAATCAGGGATTATAATTAATAAATAAAAATAGAAGTGCAATTGCTAATAGAATTGGTATTGTAGTGAGCTGAACTCGATTATTTTTGTCATAAATGGAGTAGCCAATTGTTAATTGAATAAAATTGGATTAGGGTATAGTCAAGTTTGGACTGTGGATCCAATATTCTACATCAAATCCTGGTTTTAAGTTCATGTGACTTTATCACTTTCTCAAGTGGCCTTTTTGTTGAAGTTATCACTCAGTCTATTTATTCAGCCCCCTCAGAGCGGAAGCGAGAGAGGAAAATTCCCTATCTCCACCATTCCCAGCCGAAGATGTATTCCAGACGGCAAGCAGGCTCAGAGGGGAGAGCTGCTCCATTAGACAAGTGATTTGGTTCAGTGTTTTGAAGGGCTGTGAATTCCTAGACCATCAGTCATACTTACATTCAAATATAAGTATCCAAACACATCTAAGTCCAAATATAGTACAACCATTTTGTGATGTTGGTATTGGGAGAGAGGATTTATGTCAGCCCTATGGACACATTATGTCTGCTATTAAGTTCGTGGTTTTGAACTGAAGTATAGTAATATCTCTGTTAATAAAGAGAATGTATTCTAGAGACGGGTTTTTGTTTTATTTTGTTTTGTTTTTCTCTTTCTTCTTCCTCTTTTTCTTCTTCTTTCTCATTGCCATCTTCTCCTTCTCATTTTTCTTCTTCGTCATTGTCGTCTCATCTTTTTCTTCTTCTTCTTGTAGGTAACTTCATAAGCCAAGCTACAAATAAAATAGGAATAATAGGAATATCAAATAAGGGTTAAAACATTAAGACAAATAAATTTTAAGTAAAATGTTAATTTTCACTTGCGGGTCTTGGAGTGTTCAAAAAGAAAAGCAGAAGTAAGGTTTTTGTTAGGGCAGAGAAGGAGAAAGATTGAGGGAGGCAGGAGGAGAGAGATGGGAGAAAGTTCTGGAGTCGAGTCCTGTCAGCCAGTGGACCTGGGCTGGACAGAGCAGGTTCTAGCTTCTGACAGATACTAGTGACAATTCCCTCACTCCTGGCAGCATTGGGACCAGGCAACCTATGGCCTTAACGTGTGTCCTCTTCAGGAGACAGAGGGCTTTTGGAGGAGAGTCAGGGCATGAAAGAAAGACACTTAGATGCCAGAAAAGATTCCTGTGAAAACATTTACAGGAATGCTGTGGAAAGGCAGGTTAATCCATCATTTATTATGCACCTATGTATAAGGTGCTATGTAAAGTTTCATGCCTCCCCCATCCCCATGGATAATGGTTTATTGCCTACCATTTCTCCTTCCCATTTGGGACTAACTTATAAGATTGTGTAATCAGACCCTAATAGGTTGGTGCCTTTGATGAATAACTTTTAAAGACTCTTCTTATTTAAATTTTTTTTTTGCATATGAAATCATGACTCAGATCTCCCTCTATAGTCAGACCATCCATCATTATAAAAATATTACAAATTAGAGTGACAGTAGGACAGACATTAGAAATTTATAGATGCTGAAGCCGAGGCCCAGAGAAGGCTCATTAAAAAGTGCTCAAGGTACTTGTTTTCTTCTCGACTTCGTAGGTGTGGAAGTTGAGCCACGTGGTGTCAAGAGCCAATTTAAGTAGGCCTGTGTTGTTGGGTAGGAGATTGTGCCCCCTCTTTGGGTTCATACCCTGGAGAGGGTGACTGGTGTCTGCAAGTCCTCAACTGTGCTGCAGATAAGCAAACCTGCGTCTTGTGGGCATGGACGTTTTTCTTGTTCTCTTTATTTGGCCTTAAGCAGTGTGATCAGTCTCTCAGTGGTCAACCCTGATGGGAGGCTGGGCACTAGAGTTTTAGCTCCTCAATGCTACCTTGCTGTCAGTGGAAGCCTCCAGATTAAGTGGGGATGAGTGGGATGGGCTTTTAAAGGGAGATAGTTGCCAGCGAGGGTGGTAGTAAGGGGGTGAGAAAAAGAGAAGTGGGAGCCTACTCTGGGATTCTGAAGAGTAACCGCCCCCCCCCGCACAATCACACTTCTAGTTAGCAATTAGAGTGTCAAATGTCCTGGGATGGGCCATGGCAATTCTAGGTCTGTGAGCTTGGACTCTTGTCTTATAACTTACTGACTCAGTTATACAAACTACTAATTTATACATTTAGATTTCATGAAATAAGCATACCAATGAAGAAAAAAATCTAGATTCTTGTATTTTCTTCTGTATCATCTAGCCCAGTAATTTTGTAGAACATCTGCCTGATCAAGGGGCAACTGTTTATTGAGCATTGATTGTGTTCGAATGGGACCCAATGCTTAATTCTCAGAATGAACAACACCCTGTCTCAAGCCTATTGATACCATCATCTTCTTTCCAGTGATTCTAGGCAGAACTCCATTTAAAATATCTTTCCCTCCCTTTACTGTTGGGGTTAATATCTGAGGTGATGTGGACAAGTGCTTTGCAAGGAAGAACTTGAAATGCACCCTTCAAGTCGACAAATAGTTTTTGATCTTTCGTGGACTGCTGCTGCTTCACATCCCAGAGTTGAGGCCACTGACCTCAAGTTTGCAAATTTTATATCCCATTACCACCCTGTGAGCTCTGAACTCCCCAGGGCCACATAGTTGATGTTTTAGCTGGAATCTGAGAAAGTGTCTGAACATTTCCTGAAGAGTTGGCTAGGAGCGATTTGGCAGTTCGGTCATAAAAACCCAGAGCTAGTGGCTGGGGTATACGTTATAATTACCTCACACTGTTTCCTATTTGAGCCTGGTTGTGGGTAGCTGGGTAGAGTGGTATTGCTTGTGGGACTATATTTTACAGGACCAAGGAGTCATTTTCAATGAACACTAATAACCATTGGTCATGTTTTCGGGGAGGCCTGGAAGTGTGGGCGTACACATGCCTGGGGTCAAATCTTGGCTCCACCACCTACTAGGAAGGAGCCTCAGACAAGTGGCTTGATTTGGTGAGCCTCAGTTTCCTCACTTGTAAAACAAGGTTGTGATACTCACCTTTCTGGGTTGCCTTAATATTCAGTGAGATAATACATGTCAAGTTCCTAGTACATGCCTGATGTGTTTAGCTATGGTGATGAGAATGATTATAATTCTGTTACCGATAAGGAGAATGAGAGGGTGGAGTCATACAAAGAGGCTGGATTTTTATGGCCAATGCAAAAAGTTCGATAATCATTAGTATCTGAATACCGCAGTCTCCACTTTGTCATCTTGGAACTGATTATTTTCAGAAGCATAGGAAGCAAGCTTGAACTTCAAAAATTTTAAAAACATAATTTGAATGGAAACTTACTTTGCCTGTGGAGATCTGGTTATACCTAAAGCAGATAAAGTTTTTATTTTTAAATTTCCCCTTCCCTAAATTGTGTCGCCTTTATTGGGAAATAAACATACTAAGTATTATTCCTTACCAATATGCCCCCCTCAACTCTTCCAAAGAAGTTTGCATTTTTTTTTTTTTTATTGGCAGATCTGGCAAACAGGCCTTGTCTCCTTCCTGAGGAACACTTTTTTTTCAAGAAGCTTTGTGAAAGGAAGTTAGATTTTAGGAAATGGACGGCCTGAGACCACTTTCTTTGACGGCAGCGCAAAGAGATACCCTGGGAGTTAGGGCTGTTTTGTGGCGAGGTGATTGGCCATTTTTGAAATGTGCTTTCATTGCCATTACCAGAGTAAGGATTTGGTTATGACTGGGTAGCCAAGATGACCACCAGTAATTCCTCAGCTCCTGGATCTCAGGTGAAAAGATAAACTCTTTCCCAGCTTCCACATATTAAGTTTCATGGAGAACTCTGGCATTGCTCTGGTCACATGCCCATCACTGTGGCCAAAGAAATGGGGCATTCAGGCTGGCCAGGCCTGAGCCGTGTGGAGTGGTTCTTCCTAGGAAAGAGGAGTTTGGCTAGCAAAGAAGAGGAAGGGATGCATGGTGAGTAAACAACATTTCTGCACCCAAACGGAGAAAGCTCTCTTTTCCGTAGACCCAGTACTCCTCCAACTCACTCTATCATTACTGTTCTCTCGGCGCTTTGTGGGCAGGCCTCGCTTATGTGATTTGGGGCCAGGCTGACTTAGATTGGCCACCCCTGAGAAGAGCCATGGCCTCCGTTTTCCAACTGAGCATTCCCTTCCTTTGGCTTCATGCTGCACAGCAACATAGTGCTCATTCTGCACAAAGGGATTCTTCTTTGTTGCTGTTTTTCTTTGGTGCCCTATTTCTCTTGAGAAATTTAAAATCTTTTTGTTTTTGTTTCATTTTCTTTGAATGATCTCCATTTTGATTTTAACGAGAGTTGGCTTTCAAGAGCTCTTAAACTATCAAACATCAGGTAAAGTGGAACAAAACATACATCATCTTAATTTAGGTGAAGCTTTGGTGGAGTGCCTATGTTATGAACCCTTACATACCAAATTCTGGTTACCTGATGGGTAGTAAACTTGAAGAAGTTGTGGTTGCTTCATATTCATTCACAGCCTATAAAAATAGGAAAAAATAAGGAATGGATTAAACAGATAGTAGTTATTTTTCTATTTGTCATTAAAAATGTTCAAATGACCTAACGTCCCTTAACCCCTTGGGGTAAATCAAACCACCACCAGTACAATCAAAGTTTATAAAAAAGCAAAAATATAAAAAACAAACAAATATCAGATACGTTCCGTGCTCTACTAACTTCCCAGGAAAGAAAGAAACCTCAAATAATAAAATAAACTTTTCTTTGTTAAAGTTTTGAAAACCTTTCAGGAATTTTACAAGAATATGCAAGCCATTTTTTCCTTCTTTTTTTGTTAGCAATTCTGACTTATTGTAGACCTTGTTTACCATTTGACAGAATTCTAGACAACAGGGTCTCATTGACCTTGGATTGACTTATCTGCTCATTTGCATTTGGATCCTTCCCTGAAAATAGGTTAACACACATTCTCACATGTTGAAGAATCAGAAAACGTACCAAGATTCCTTGCTAAATGATTTCCTCCTTTCATTTCATATTTCCCATGGCTATAAGAATTCCTCTATTTGTGAACAGAAAAGCCAAAATTCAGCCCTTTTATGGACCTGATATGAATCAGTTCCTTTCTCCTCAAACATTTTTTGTTAACTGATGGGTTTGTGTTTGTCATAAAGAAGGATAAGGAATCCTTTTGAAAATGAATCACGTCAAAAAGCAGTTGAAGTGCCCAAGGGAACCCATCCTTTGGGCCGACATGCTTAATTATTTGCACAAGTGTGGTTTAGTGATTTTTCTTGGATTCCTTGTCTAATGAACATCAACCTTGTTTAGTAGATTCACAGAATCTACTTTAGCTTGAGATTCACAGAAACGCTTTGTTTAGTTTTTGCCACTTGTTTAAGATGGTAAACGTGTTGGGATTGAACTGTTATTATCTCTAAATGGAGGTTCCCATCTGTCTCTCGAGAATGTTGAGTTGAATAACAGATAAAAGTGGTTCTTCAGGTGAATGAAAAAAGAAAACAAAAATGTGGTGTCATGATGGTATATAGGAGAGTATGGTTATCAGGATGAACTAGGCCAGATGCTGCTGCAGAGTTGTTGTTTTTTACCTTTTTAATATGGAGAACTTCAAATATATGCCAAAGCAGAGACAGTGATACAATGAAGCTCCAGCTTCAGCGTTTATTAATTAATGGTCAGTCTTGTTTTATCCTCTTCTCGCTCCAGCCGCAGATTATTTTGAAGTAAATCCCTGAAAAATAATTTAATTAGTGAACATTTCAATAGGTATCTCTAAAAGACAACTCTTTAAAAACATGAACACAATACCACTACCACATTTAAAATTAGCATTAATTTTTAAAATATTGTCAAATATCCAAGATTTAAATTTTCCTGATTAGGTCAGAAATTTTCTTTCTTTATTTTTTACAGTTTGTTCAAATCAGGATCCAAATAAAATTCATATTTTGTAATTGGTTGATACATCTCTTAAATATGTTTGAATACACAGATTGTCCTTCTGTCATTTTTTCCTTGTAATTTATTTATTAAAGATATTGGTTCATGCTGTCATGATATCACTTATATATAGAATCTGAAAAAGCAGAACAAACTCAAGAGAAACAGAGAGTAGTGTGGTGGTTACCAGGGGCTGAAAAGTGGGAGAAATGGGAGGGTATTGGTCAAAGGGTATAAACTTCTAGTTATAAGATAAACAAGTTCTGGGGATATAATGTACAGCATGGTGATTATCGTTAATAATACTGTATTATATATTTGAAAGTTGCTAAGAGAGTAGATCTTAAATGTTCTCACCACAGAAAAGAAATAGTAACTATGTGACAGGGTGGAAAGTATTAGCTAATGTTATGGTGGTAATCATTTTGCAACATATAAATGTATCAAATCAACATGTCCTGCACCTTAAACTTACACAATTTTATGTGTCAGTTATATCTCAGTAAAGCTGGGGGAAAAAAAAGAAATTGGTTCATGTCCCGTAGAGCACTGTTACTTAAAATGCCAGTCCATAAACTGCATATTAGCAGTCTGTGATGAGATGAGAAGCATGTGCCAGAATGTAAATCCAGTATGTCACTAAGAACACTGTTTAGCTCAGCTGATTTTTTTTTCATAGCAAGACTTTCTCAATGAAGGAAGCAGTGAGATGATTTACATTCCAGCTTAAGCTCCTTATCTCAATATAATATATAGTGTAATATATAGTGTGTGGACCAGCACTGGCCAGTCCTTGGACCACACTTGGAGTACACTGCTGTAGAGTTTCTCACAGTCTAGTGATGACTGCATACCAGTGGTGGTGGTACTTACTGTGTTCCTCTATCCCCTGTATTTGCTGTGACTTGATAGTTAGAGCCATAGGCTTGATCTAATTCAGAATCAACTTTCTGGCAAGAAGACTTTATAAGTGGTATGTGTACTTCCATTAGGAGGCACATCATGTCTGCTAGTCTTTCTTTTTGTGATGTTAGCAGCCATTGATGATCATTGTCTAGATCCATTAATTTGTTAGGGTAACAGAATAGGAAATATTTGAATTCTGTCATTTCCTATTTATTTATTAATACTGTAAAGTTTTATGCCTAGTGTGGAACTTATGCTCAGTTCTTCACAGCCAGCAGTCTGCAATGCTGCCAGGTCTGCTCTTTCCGCACTTGTCAAAACTGACCCACAACTTTAAGGCTTGGGGAAAAAATATTTAATATCTAATACTAAAAATTAGATATTTGAGGTATAAAATTGTGGAAAATTTACACAGAAGGAGCCTGGCACTTGAGGAGGCAGGCAAGGAAGGATATAATTCTGCGAGAGTCCATTCCTCTCCCTCATTCCGTGATCTTTCGTGAGAGTCAAGATGGAGACACTCAGCGTGTTGTTTTAATTTTACAGTAGGAGTTTCGTGCAAGAGCTTTATGAAAAGTTGGTAAGATTTTGGAGTGTGGTGTGAAGAAGATGTTTGCAGATGTTATAACACTCAGAAGCGAATGTTTGTACCATCGTTTTGACATTGCTTTCTCAGGAATGCTCTTTTTATTTAAGAAATAGGAACTTTAAACTTATTGTGGTAATCATTTCATAATATAAGTCAAATCATTATGCTGTACACCTTAAACTTATACAGTGCTGTATGTTAATTATATCTCAATAAAACTGGAATGAACAAACAAAAGAAAAGAAATAGGAAATAGTACAGCTTTAGTGATTCAAATGAAAGATTCTGAAAAACACTGGTATATCCAGCTCCCCTTGGGAAAGGAATGCAGGGATAAGACCTGCCCCAGGAGTATTTGTGGAGGATAGTGTGTGTGTGTGTGTGTGTGTGTATGTGTAAGTTGTATTTCCTGTGTGAGTTTCATGTCAGTGAAAGATGTACGCTGTTCCGTGAGGCCGGATGTATTTCTACCTGATGCCAAAGTTCCAGGTAAACCAACAGGTCTTTAGAAGGGAAGCTTTGTCTTTGAGAGCTGCGACAGAGATTTGGAAACCTTTTAGTTATTTTAGGAGGTGGAATGGGTGGATGTGTTTCACTGTTTTGACGCATCATCTGCTGCTCAGAGGTTGTCCCTTTGTTGAAGATTTGTGCTGGCATTTAGCACCTAGTCTGCTTAATTATAGCTTGAAACACTAATCCTGTCACACTTTCCCCAGGGCTCAAAAAGTGTTGAGAGGTCAGTGCTGGGATCACTCAGGCTGAACGGGAAATCTTTTGGATTGGATTTCAGGGAAGACTGTGCTAGAGGTTGGAATGAGAGTTGCTACTTTCTCCATGTAATGGGCAGTGTGCCAGCGGCCCCTGACTTAAGTCAGAGAGACATGGATCTGGAGGGTGTTTTAGAACATCGTCTGGGTCACCCTGGTCTTTGTGCAGCTCGTTGTCTTCCTAAATTGGGACAGATAGTTGCCTGAATGACCTGATACTTTTGCTTAAATCTACTTTTCAAAAGACAAGACACACCCACGTTCAAGTGTACGTACAAAACACATGCCAATGGCAGCTGTAAGTAGGGTTTGAATTATCCATATTTTGAATCTCTGCATTGCTGCCCACCCACCCTCTCTCCTAAACACTGGACATGGTAAGAGCTGAGTGACATTTTTACCAGAGGGGACAGGACAGGATACTCACCGTGTGGAAGCTATTTTAGAAATGGAAGTACCCGTCTATAGGAGTGAATGTTCCTAAAATGTATTCCTTTTACCATGTTTTCCTTTTCCAATATACTTTGTAAGATCTGTCTTAAAAATTTTGTTTTTACAGACCTAAGAAAAGAAAACCAGAGCACAAAAAAAAATTATGCACAAATTAGTTTATATAAAAGAACACATTCTCTTTGGGGTATTTATGGAAACATCTTTCTAATCTCTAATCTAAAAATCTTTAGTACTAACCTTGGAATGTTTTATTAATAAATTCTTTTGGTTTTTAATTAGTGATTTATGACATGTTTCCGTTGTTAAGCCTTTGAACAATTACTTCGCTTCTCTGAATTTCAGTTTCTTCATCTGAAAATGAGCACAGCAATGCATTTTCTTGATAGGATTTTGGAGAAGAGTCACATGATCACTTGGTAAATTATAAAGCTCTCTAAAAATCGCTAATTCTTGTTTTTATTCTACAATGTTACTTCACACGGACTAGATAAATTTCTGATTTAGTCAAATCCCCTCAATTTTAAATTAGATTATTTTTATGAAAAGTTTTCCAGATATCTAAATGTTTAGGAATAAATGCTTACAACTTTGCCCCAATTACAAAGATTAAAAAAACTTTACAAGTTCTTGATCCCTAATATTGTAAATGGTTAATTTCTATTACATAATCTCAACAGCTGCATGCTTTTAGCTAACTTCCTCTGAGTTTTGAGAAACTTAAATTCTATCGGTGATTCTTTTTTTTTTTTTTTTTGGTTCCTCAGCAAGAATGTTGTCTCTGTTCTGATGAAAGGGTTTGGTAGAGAAATGTTTTAAAAGACCCATTGCCTGTTGACACCTATGAAATAGAGTTTGAAATACAAGACCTCTGAAGCTTTTGTAGCTGGAAAATGTTTCTAAATGATGCATCTGAAACACGGAAAAATTTTACTCTCATACCCCACGACTTCCATTTATGGGTATCTTTTTTTTATGTATTTGGTTTTTCATTTTAATTTTTTAAAATTCAAAATAGTGTATGAAATGATGCTGATTTCTTAGTAGTAATTCTTCATTCCTTAATTTCTTATAGACATATTTACCTGTTCAATAAATTAAATACTCATTACTCTCACAGAATTCTCTCTAACTTATGGGGTCTTAGTTGGAAGTATGTTTGAAACTCCAAACCTGCATTTACCATTTAAGAGTTAAGTATTGTGCTAGGTGCTGGGGTTGTAGAGATAAATCCAAACTTTCTATCTTTAAGGAGCTCACATTGCAAAAGAGAGGGTAATTATTCAGTTCCAGGGGATCTGAAATACTCAAATAACTTGAGTACAGGATTAAAGCCATCAAATAGAGTTCAAAACTGACCTGCTTCCTCACTTTGTCTGGAAGCCACTCCTTCTGGAAATGGTTCCCTGAACCAGGCCTGGGTAACTGATTTTACATCATAGTTGCTTGTGGGGTGGGATCTTCTGGTCTCTGAAAGAAATCAGGTACATTAAGGATTAGCATGTTCAATTACTCCCCTTTTTTAAAATCCCTGATTTATGGACTGATGGATATCCCATATTGGCCCTAATGGTCTCGTGCTGAGGGTGGGGGATGGCACTGGACCTGGGGCCAGGAGAACTCTGATTCTGGTTGCCCTCTCCGGACCGTGTGGAGTGGCCTGAGTTTAAGGTGTCCAGTACTTACAACTCGCTGGGAAGCTTTCTAGAGCTGCAGGGACCATGGGTCTGAGTGGCCAAGTTTCCCTCTGGTTGCCTGCCGTGGAATGTGTTTTCCCGTAGAAACAACATTTTAAGCTGTGGCTGGGTTCTCAGACCAGCCTATTTAGCTGATAATGCAGCCGAGAGACTGCTATTTGACTAGCCTGGGGACCAAACCACCACCTATTAGCATTGTTTCTATTGGAAAAGCCATTATGAGTTCTAAATACCAACATAGAAGTGACATTTTGGAGCCCCTCCTGTTTGTCAATTGAGAGCTGCCAGTACTCGGAACTAGAGGATCGAATCACTGTGCACTCCCAGTTCCTGAAGGAGCCCGTTCTTTACCCTAAGCCTGGCCCCATTGGCTGGTCTTACTGTCTTTTCCTGGGGCTGTCAGTATATTTAGAAGATGTTATCTCCCTGGACCAAGCTCTTGGTTTGAGAATTTCTGGGTAGTGGTGAGAATCATGGTTTCAACCCCCTATTTCTTCTGTGAGTGATAAAGAGGAGGGAAAGGAACAGTTGAAGCTGTTGGAAGCAGTGAATTCTGTAGACACCACCTCGAGCCTGCTTCTCACTACACAGGTTCTGGATCACCTCCCTAGCTGACATGTTTGTGTTTCAGTCATTTCTATAATTTACCTACCCTTTGGAAAAGTACAGTGTGGCTTTGGCTTGAGTAAATGAAGCGAATATCCCAGTCATAGAAAATGTCATGCCAGTCCTTGGGCTCATAAGTAAAGTCAAGGGGTTGTAGAGGTCTGGGAAGCAGTTCCTTTGAAGCACCACATGTTTTCATGGGTCACATCCTCTCAGATACTGGAGAGATGCACATGTGAGACATGCTGGTTTTTCTGTTTTGAGGAAACCCTTCCTCATCCCTATAGGGTCAAATGGTAAAGTTCCAACTTCTTAGACAAATGCATGTCTCCCTGTGTTTGGATGGGAGCACCTTTTATACAACCTACCAGGGATGTGATGCCAGCGGGCTGGACACAGATCCTTAGAGGGCAGTAGGTCCAATGCAAACTATGACAGCAAGTTAGTCAAATCACTGTCTTTAGAGGTTTGAGGGGCCACTGGGGTGGTTTAGTAGTCTGTGCAGACTTCTGTGTTCTCAGTGTGGTTTAATCCAGAGTACCAGAAGCGGAAAGTGCCCAGTGCTTCAGCGGGATCAGAACTTCTGTACATAGCAGTGTACTCCTCGTCCTCATAGTTCAATGTCTAGTTTCCTGGTACAGTGCACCCTCTGGCTTTAAATTCTTCCTTTTTTCTTTTTTCCAAAGAAAAGCACACACACGCACCTGGTCCAGTCACCTATAAGATTCCAATAGGATTTCAATTGGCCGCTGGTCTAAAATGACCTCCCAGATTTGGGGAACTGCCTTTGGAGTTTTCTTTGTGTGTGTGTTGTGTGCATGTGTGTGCGTGTCGCTGATATGGTGACCTAAATTCTCTGGCTTTTAAGTTCTTGGACTGTTGCTTTTGATCAACACAAAATCCCCACAGAAACACAGTTTAGGGTACACAGCAAATGAAACTGTTGATGCAACACCCTCTCTGTGCTGCCTGAACTGTGAGTTACCCCTCTCGGCAGTGGGAAAAGCCTTCATCCGAGCAGCACATCCAGACAGACGTTTCAAGGCCACCATGTGAACTTTGTGGTGGTTGTCTTTAGGAACTGGCCACATATGGCTGGCTCCATCTGTGGCCTTGATTAGTTGCAGCAACCTGCCACAATAAAATACACACCGATTTGTGAGCTGAAAACTTTTGTTTAGTTGCTTTTGGGATTTTTGGTTTTCTTTGGCTAAAGAAATAAGTAGATTAGGATGTTCATATGAGTTTTTTGTCTATACTGACTTTGCATTTTCCTGAAGGAAATATATTGATCCCTGATTACAAATACATAATATATTTATTAAAATATAAACTTTGATAACTTCACTGATTAGAGTAATTATCAACATGTCAGCAAAATCACCAAGGAATGAAACCATTATGCATTACTATTTAACTGCCTATAGCCTTTCGGATAGGCACAAAATATTCTTCTTTTAAATAGATTAATTTATAAGAAATGATTTTCACCATTAGACAGTTTTCCATGTTGGTGGCATTTACAGCTGGCCTGTTTATGATGCCAAAGAGATGGTATTAATCTGTATTAATTGCATTTTATACTTATTAAGGCATTCAGTCAATGTTATCTTGTGTGAGTCTAAATAGACTCTAGGATATTCTAGGCATAACAGACATTGTCTCTGTGCTTGAAGAACTGTTAGTCTGGGATCAGAGGGTGTGGGGATGGGTTTCAGGGATGAGAATCTAAACATATAATTGTTTAAAGTATATAATTACAATATAGCATATGTAGGCTTTTGAGAGGTATGTCTGGAGTTGCGTTGGTAGGTTGAAAGTTGGGTGTGAGTAATCAGGGAGGAGGGTTTATCACTATGGGGGGAGGATGGAATTATACATTAAAAGGGAAAGATGGAAGAGCTAGTATAAAGATGAACGAAGATTCTGTATTTAGTGTGTGTGTGTGGCAGGAGAGCGGGTGTGTGCATGAATGAGAGCCGAGATGGTGAAGAGGAGGAGCGGAGCAGGAGGGTGGAAGTTGAAGGTGTTGGTGAAGATGAGGGTGGGCAGGCAGGGGAGGCCTACCTGGTAGAGTTCTGAAGCTAACAGTGAGGTGTTTGCCATTTTATGGAGAGTCAAGGTCCATCTCTGGATTGTAGGAGAACAGAATTAGTTATGGTGAACACAAGAAGATACTTAGCTATATTGTCCTAATGGAATGGAGAGGAACTAGGAAGCCAGGAAAAAAGAATGTGGTATTAGTTTAACAATGAAACACCAGGATTTGGACAAGATATTTGCTAATAAAGTTAGAGAATTTAAGAGGGATTTCAGCAGTGGGATGAAGGAGAACTAGTGACTTCTCTTGGCAACTGGGAAACATCAAGTCATAGCTCAACCAGTCCCCTTCTGTGCCTAGCCTGGATGATGAGGCTGAGCGCCCTTGTTCTGGACTCCTCCAGCTCCCCAGGCTGACCTTGATGTCCGTGTTCTACCTGTTTTATTGACAGTTGGCGTGTGTGCCTATCTTCTTTCGAGAGCAAAGACTGTGTCTTAGGCACTATTTTTTGAATGTAACAGTTTATTGATAATGCATGGTTATAAGATTATTATTTTACTTTTTAATAAACTTTTCATTTTAGAAAAGTTTTAGATTTACTAAAAAAATCACCAGGATAATACAGAGAGGTCCTATGTACCCTGGACAGTTACCCCTGTTCTTAGCATCTTATACTAATATGATACATTTATTATCATTAATGAACCAATAATGATACATTATTATTAACTAAAGTCCATTCTTTATTCAGATTTCCTTAGTTTTTAACTGAATGTCCTTTTTATGTTCAGGATCCCATCCAGAATACCACATTAAGTGTAATTGTCATGTCTTCTTAGGCTATGGCAGTTTCCCAGACTTTCCTTGTTTTTGATGACCTTGACAGTTTTGAGAAATATTGCTTAGGAATTTTGTAGATTGTCACTTAATTGGGATTCCTTTGGAAGGACATCAATATGCATAGCCCACACTTCAGGAATGGGGAGTTTTGGTCCACCTCTTTGAAGGCAGAGTATCTACATCAATTATTTGGAAATCGCCAGCACAGGAGGTTTATCTCTTCTCTCCCATTTGTTTATTTATTCAATAATTTATTTATCAGTATGGACTCATGGACATTTATTTTAAACTTTGGATTATAATCCAATACTATTTTTGTTATTTTGGTGCTCACGTGATTCTAGCTTTGGCCATTGGGAGCTCTTTCCTTTGGCTCCTGTGTCCCTTGACATGCCCCTGTCATTGGGGGTGTTTGTTTGTTTAGCACTTTCTTACTTTCTGTCACCACAAGATGCTCCAGGCTCATCTTGTATGTTTCTTGCCCAGTCCTAGAATCAGCCATTTTTCCCAGGAACCCTGGTTCCTTTTACTGGAAAATGGTATCAGAAACCAAGATCTGGGTTTCAGATGTGTTCATCTTTGTCACTTTTATTTCTTATCTAACACAGTGCCTGGCACATAATAGGTTCTCACTAAATATTGTTAAGCAGCTTTGTGCTTGCGGGCAAGGTGATTGCTCAGATACCCCAGGTGTGCCCAGCTGTGAACCCATTGGTTACACAGGAAGATGAGCTCTGTGATTTGGATATATTGAGTTGGAGGTAGTAACAGAATGTTTGATTCTAAATGCCCTGAGACTAGGAACTGAACAGAGAAAGAGAGAGAGAGAGGAAGAAAGGAAGGGAGGGAAGGAGGAAGAGAGAGAGGGAAGGAAGGAGGGAGAGAGAAACAGATGGACATTGGCTTTGGAGGAAAAGATAATGGAGTCGCTAATCTACTGGAGATGGGAGACAGCAAGAAAGGAATAAAAGCCTTGCAAACCAGAATACAAACTGTTCTTCCTTCTCTTCCTTTTGAGGTTATTTTTATTAAGAAAAACTGCATGAAGTAGGTTACAGAGGTTGGCTGGCTTGCATCTTCAAAGGAGGAAAACAGGATTGTCCGTGTCCCAGCCACTGTTGACCCAGACAATCCAGAAATGAGTCCCTGGGTCTGGAGAGCCCAGCTGAAGCTTGAGGAGGCCATGAAAGCTGTTTTCATTACCAGGGTTTGGAGTTTCATTACTCGAGTTGTTGTGACTGGCAGATGGGTTGGAACAGTCACATGTGGTATTCAAATCACTGCTGGGAGATGTGACCTCTGCCTTCAGCAAAGAGGGCCAGAATAACGGCTCTACAATAAGGGCAGAGTGTTTGCAAAGTTTATTGAAGTAGTGGTGGGTCCCTCCATCAGATAATACTGCTAGTTTTTCTTTCTATCTTGATAAAAATTTTGTCAAAAAAGAACTAATAAAATCATGATGTGTGGTTCACAATATATGTAGCTCATTTGTGTAGTATAATTTTTTCATGATCTATCACATTTTTGACAGTGAAAGTGGGATATTACGATATTACCTTGAGGCGTATTGTTACATGGGCAGTTGGGCACCCTTTGTTATGTGGGGGGATATGCCTTTTGATACCCCTTCACACTTATACTCAAGGGGACTAAATCATAATTTTCTTCTCCCCAACGGTCAAAAAAGCAGGCAACTCATGGAGTGGCGTCCACCTCATTAACCTTTACCTAATGCTTAGTATTCTCCTTGCTCCAGGATTTAGTCACTTTACAGGCTGAGAAACTTATGCATATGAAATAAGAGCCCCCTGAACTTGTTTTTATTACTCCAATCTTGTCTGAAAAGGAGTTTGCACTTGGGATCAGAAAGGCTATCTTGCTGTAAGAGAGGCCAGACTCGCAGAAGTAGGTTCTGGCTAAAGAATGTGAATACTCTGTAGACATCTTGCACAGAGGCCAATTCTTGCAATGATGTGGTCAGACATGGTAGGGCCCAGCTGTTTGCTCCGTTGAGAGGGGCTTTAGCTAGCCCACACAATCTCTCAGTGCTGTGTCTGAACTGGATCCAAATATCCAGCCTGCTCAGGCTCACCCATCCCCCAGAGTGATTGGAGTTGGGTTGTTACAGAGCACAATATTCAAAGCAACTGGTAAGAGAAGTTACAGATAAAGACTTAGCAATTTTTAAAAATGTAATATATAGCAGTGAAGTGGAATATAAACATATTTCCTCTTCTCCTTCAAGAACTATTAGAATACAGGTAAAAACAATATATGCTTTAACTTTGGTCTGTTGATGGACATTTTGTGATTTTTGTTACCCTTGCCACCAGGAATGGTGTTGGGTGAAATGTCACCTTGTCCCCTAAATACATCTTTGCCTTAACATAGGGGTTAAGAGAATGTACTGTGAGTAAGGCTTCCTAACTTCAAATCCTCCTTCTCTGCTTCCAAGCTATGAGACTGTGGCTAGTTTGTTCAACTTCCCTAAGCCATACTTTCCGTAAAGTTAAAGACAATGATAATAGAATTTTCCTCAAAGGGTTGCTATGAGAATGAAATAATGTATCTTTAGCATTCATCATAAAAGTCTTTTCCCTTTGAATTTTACCTTTGATTTGCTGAAGGCTACTGCCACTTGCACGGAGTTTTAACTCTGACTTGGCTGTGGACTGGTAGATATGGCTGATGAAGTGAAAAGGAAGAGAAAGAGAAATGAATGCTACACTTTCGTTTACACAAAAAAGTAACTTCGTTAAAGATTTATCTTCTTTGTTAATGCTTTTTGTGCTGAAACCTTAGAGTAAACTCTTTTATAATGGAAATAATCCAAAATGTCTACTTTAGACTTTACATATCTTAGCGCTTTCCAACTTAAATAAGACATTCATTTATTACTAGAATTAGAGCTGTTTTTCCTGTGTGTAAGTAGAACAAATGCCACCCAGCTTGTCCGAACGAGTTTTATTAGTTTGCAGCTCTCAAGACCAAAATCAGCAGAGGAGCAATCTTCCATCTTTTGAATGCTTTGCATTAAGCCGTATAACACAGTAGTATTTAGTGTTGTTAAAGAATGAATGGCAATGAGATCAAAACAATTGCCATTTGAGGATGTTGGTTGAAACAGTTGAAATTAAATAATGTGTTACTATTATAAAGGATAAAGATATTAAACTCAAAAAAGTCAGAGCATGCAAACAAAATGAATCACAATTCAACATTATACAGAATTTTAAGAAATGCGTGAAATGAAAATGTGATAACTAATGAAAGGGAAGTATGAATGAATGAAACAGTTCATACGCTTTCATTCTAATGAAGCAGAAAGTGCCCTGTTTATTAGATAAGATGTTCATACTTTTTTTTGTGTGTGAGGAAGAATGGCCCTGAGCTAATGTCTGTCGCCAATCCTCCCCTTTTTGCTTGAGGAAGAGTGACTCTGAGCTCACATCTATGCCGATCCTCCTCTATTTTGTATGTGGGATGCTGCCACAGCTGGCTTGAGGAGTGGTGTGTAGGTCTGTGCCCGGGATCTGAACCCACAAACCCTGGGCTGCCAAAGTGGAGTGTGCAAACTTAACCACTATGCCACCAGGCCAGTCCCAAGATGTTCACACTTTTAAAGTTGTTGCTTTAAATAAAGGATGATGAGGGGCCTACCCAGTGGCGTAGTGGTTAAGTTCATGCACTCTGCTTCCACAACCTGGGGTTTGCAGGTTTCTATCCCGAACGTGGACCTACGCACCGCTCATCAAGCCATGCTGTGGTAGCGTCCCACATGCAAAATGGAGGAGGATGGGCACAGATTTTAGCTCAGGGCCAATCTTCCTCACCAAAAAAAAAAAAAGATGATGATCAAAGTATAACAGTACATATTTTAAAAATGAACAGTTATGGATGGGCATTAAGTGAGAGAACAAAAGAACTCTTTCTCCACTTCCCCAGATCCTCATCTCTGAAAGCAACCAGTTTTGACCATTTCTATTTTTAGTTGTTCTTGTGTTTCTCTTCATGACACTACTATGCTCAGACCTATGTCTAGGTTTAAACAGTACCTGTTGGCTCCTTGCCAGGGAAGATGAGGACATAGCTTCCTTAGATACCTATACCTTCTCTCTCTCTTTTCCTTCCCATTTTGTAAAATAATTATAGTGTGACTTTTAGTTATCTGTTGGTTATTTTTAAAACATGATATAATATACTTAAACCTCTATTTCTTGGATCAACTGCTTTCTTTCTCTCCACACCTTTCTTCCCAACTTGTTTCCCAATTTATGACAGCTATACCATTACTTTTACACATGAAGTTTTAAAACATTTACATTTTGTTTTGTAACCATTGTAAATTGTAACTTCTTCCATGTTTTGTCCGTAGGTTGAATCTAAACATTGAAAAACAATAATGTCTATATTACTGTGATTTGTCAAATACCTTGGAAAATCTTTTGAATTGCTTTGTAGGACTGGAATGACTAATTCTGGACTCTTCTTTGCTTTTTCACCCTGTTACATGTGTTGTTAGTCCATAAGTACACTCATTCTTGTCAGACAATATGTCCTGATTTTTGTTTTGTTTTTGTAAAAACATAGTTACTCCATCCACAGGACACACTCCAAAGGCTGAGGGGGCCTCTGAAGCTAGTCCAGGATTTAGTTTGGGGTTGGACTGAATCCAGTGGAGTTGTTGTAGTGGGCTGTTGGTGGGGAAGGTTTGAGGTGGTTGACTTTGGCCTGGATTGTCATTTTAGATCGAGAGAACATTTATGAAGTTTGGAAGGTTTGAGTGTCCCACTCCCCATTCCCCTACCCTATATTTTCCTCTCACTCTCCTTTCCAAGGTTCTGAGTTAGTTGCCCTAGGAAGTTCTGGGCACCCTGAACTGAAGTTTTGAGCACCACTTTGTCACAGCAGGAACGAAGGATTGAGAGGCACTGGCTTAGAATTCTGAATAAAGTCTTTCTGTCTTCCTTAATCTCTTACGGTTCCTTTGGCTAAGAGGCTGATTTAGGTCGGAAGATGATTCCATCGTGATGATGACTCTGCTTTGCGTTTTCATTGTTCTTTTCCTATAGGAAACTTATCATGTCCTTTATTTCATCTGATATATGCACACACATGATGTAGACAAGGCAGACATTTCATCATCCCAATGTGTAGAGAAATAAACTAAGGCTCAGAGAGGCCCTAAGTTCATGCACATATTAAACCTCTGGCCAATCATTTTCTGTCTAGCCTTAGAGAAGCCCTGGGCTATTGGGTATGGATTTTGGGCCCTGTCCCTGGCTCTTCCGTTTTTCTTCCTACTTCCCTTTCTGATCTCCGCATCAGACATTCTGGGGTATGCATTTTGCCCTGCAGAGTGTTCCAGGTTCTCTGGGGCTGTAAAAGGAGTACAGGACAGGGCAAAGACTTTATCTTGGTTCCAGTCCTGCATGTGGTGAAAGTAGTGAGTTCAGAGGAAATGCAGGAGAGTTCTGTGCTGTTACATATAGTCTGCATATACAGGGAGAGTGTTTGAGTGTACCCCAAATGAAAATATATTTTAGCTATGCAGTTGTTTTTAAAGGCTTATGCTTATGAGACTGCAGTATTTACACTGGCAAGCCTTGGAATAGCTCCTAGTTTGTGAAATTGATTGCAAAACATTTGACCTTCCTTGCCAGCCCCTGAACTCGAAGAACTAGCATCAATGTTTAGGTCCTCACATGCTGCAAAGTAAAAATCAGTGATTTCTTTTGAGTCTCTGTGTTCTGTCCTCTGACTTAGTTTCCAGTGTAGAATTAGCTAGATCTTTACCTGGCTCCTCCCTTAAATTGTTAAATATGGATCATCTGGATTCTGAATGGAGGCTTTGCTCCAAGACATGTGATGAACTGTCTGTAAACGAGAAACCCAGAGTGTCACTGACTTTATTTTCCTGTAATTGCCGGTATCAAGTGTGTTTCCAAACTTTGGCTAAAGAAATATTTACATGTTTTGGCTTTTATTTTTTTTCTGACTAATGTCAGTGTTTGCATTCCTGTAATTCTGGTGAAAGGAAGAATGTGGTCACATTTTAGAGGTGAGCTAGGCCATAGAAAAAAGTATACACAGCTGCAATGAGTAGAAATTTAAAACCTTACATTTAGTCGATTTTAGGATGACTTCTCTTACCTAGATTAGTAGGAAGTTTATTATGTAAATTAGACTCATATGGCTCCATAAATTTTTATATCTGCATTGTGATAGGAAGCACTGCATTGTGCATCTCTGGTGTTTATTTTCCTGATGTGCTGTATGCATAGGTGATCATAAGGCATATCCTTATTGGTATCATGGTGTTGAAGCGTCCCAACCTATGAAACAAACATTGAGTCCCATGAGTTTACTTTTCTCTGTCTGCAAAGACTCATCCTGTTCTAATAACTCAGGAATTTTTTTTCTTTTATTTGGTCATATATTCTTTTTTTTGAAAAAATAGAGAATTCGTGTCATTGAATTTTTTTGTTTTTGTTTCAGACCCAATGTCTGTGGATCACGTTATAATGCTTACTGTTGCCCTGGATGGAAAACCTTACCTGGTGGAAATCAGTGTATTGTCCGTAAGTAAATAGATAATTTATCATTCTTCATGTTCTTCTTTTGTTGTTTTTGTTGCATGGTGATTCTTAGCATTTTGTCCTTTGTAACTGCATACCATTAGTATGTTTATAGCGGAGCCTTCCAGCTCTAAGATTTTCCTGCTTTCTCTGAAGCCAGGTTGGGAAATACATTAACTTGGTCAAACCACTGTTATATTTTAATTCAGTGACTTCCTTTAGAATTTTTCTGAGATATGGGGAGTAGAGCCATAGGAATACTTTGATCAAGGCTGCGTGTTATTACATATGTTGTGCCTGGCTGCATACACCATGTAATCACTTTGATGGGGTTTTGAAAAAAGTTTATTATTGCTGCTTTCCTTATTATAATTTCTAACTTTGTTGGCCACCCACAAGCCTACCCAAACCTTATATGTTGAATTTGGGTGGTTGAGGCCAAAGGCAGACCTAACTCTTAGACAGGGGAAAGGAAGCAGATAGAGCATCAGAGGAAGATGAGTGGAAAGAGTACAGAAGAACTCAAGTGGGTACCAGAGAGTCCTCTGTCGACTCTGCTGCCGTGGCAAACCTCCAGATTCTCATCACATCCCACAAATGTTGAGTGACAAATCACATGCCAGACAAGGTGCTGTTTATTGGAGATACTAAATCAAATTAGTTATGGCATCTGTCCTCCATGAACTTTTATAGTCGTCATACCTATGGAATAATTTTCAGTTTTCAGAAAACTCCATTAGTATAATGGGGAAATTTAGAGCTGAAAGGACATTAAGGAATCATTTAATCCCCCTTCTCACTTGGCCAAGAGTGGTCTGTGGAGAAGAATAGATTATTTCAACCAACATTCTCTTGGTGACCTGAAAAAGTTAATCCCTTTCCCAATTTTTGATTTTGACTAAAAGCGACTTACTCATTTGGCACACTGTGGTTTATTTCAGAATCAAAATTGAATCACTAAGAGAGGGATATAATGGTATTTAGAGTTTTCTAAATGAACTTGACAACAAACACTTCCCCTCGTGTTCTGTAGAATTTCTGAGAAAGGCTGTCTTCAGGTGTCAGATAAATGTTTATAGTATCTTTAGTTTTGAATCTCCATCCTAAGCTCTTCTAATGTTTCAATGCACTTTCTATCAAGTGTATTCTTTTTAGCCTCACACATCTTGTTTGCCTCTTGCAAGGCTGTGTAGGAGTTTGAGGAAAGAATCACGCCTCTGAGTATCAAAAGTAGTGACCAAATCTTAGTGTTCTGCTAAATATAAATCATTTACCATTTAAAGTTACTCCTTTGGCCACTAGCAGAGCACTTGGTACCAATATGACATTAGTCTCTGGGTGATATGAAAATTTTAATATTTCTCTAAAAGACGTACAGCTTCCTGACTGTGGAATCAGTCCTATTGCAGGGGATTCCAAACTCCTCCTCTCAGACTGTCTAGGTAACTCAGAACAGGACTAAAATATAGGATAAAAGCTGCTCCATAGATCATATATTCTCAACTGGCAGGAACTGATATAGAGGAGCTGTCTTAGCAGGGCACAATATTTTTATAAAAATTATTAAACATTAAGCATTTACAATAAAATAGATTCCCAAGAATACTGCTGCAACTTTTATATCATTAAAGCTTAAGGTTAGTATAAAAACAGAATTCTTGTAGGCATATAAATATGTTGAGGTGCAGGACTTTTGTTTGTTTTGTTTTCCCTTCATAGGATGTTCTGGACTTTTGACAGATTAAATGCTGTGGGATAAGCAAAGAGAAGCTGAGAACCACTGATAGGAATAAGGGAGTTATCAAATTTTACAGCCAGAGTTTATTTAGTCCAACAGATTTGTTTTGTAAATGAATAAATCTGAGGCCTAAGGTCACATAAGTCATGATGGCAAAGTTAATGAGGAGCCTGAGATCCCAGGTGTCCTTATTTGAGGCCTGGGTCCCTGTCAGTCCCCATGCTCTGAAGCCATGTGCTAACAGACCTCTGGTTTTGTTCACAGCCATTTGCCGGCATTCCTGTGGGGATGGATTTTGTTCTAGGCCAAATATGTGCACTTGCCCATCTGGTCAGATAGCTCCTTCCTGTGGCTCCAGATCCAGTGAGTATAACATGTCATTATATATAATATTATTTTATGTGGTTACGCCCTATTTTCTCCTAAATTTGCTTTTGGCTTTTCTCTTGCCTGCAATACATTTTTCACTAGAACATCTGCCTTCTCTGTTCTGCCCAAAATACTTGGAATGGCTTTCCTTAATCTGGCCTCTCATTTTCCCTACTTCACTCTTTATAGGGAAATTACCTATGGGACACAGTTACCATGAATAATATGAAGATTATGGTCTCCTTCTGTGTAGGCATTGCCTTAATCATCTTTGTATCTCCAATGTAAACACCATAAATGATGCTCAGTGAAGTGATTGTTTAATAAACATTGTTGGCTCAAGGAAACTAGGCATTCTTCCTTGTGGTACTGAAATATGAATCTGATTAAACACTTTTTAAAAACTCAAGACCCCTGCCTTTGCAAGAACAAATATAAGAAGTTGTTATAGCAGTTTCTGGGGGCGATTTATCATGAAGCACAAACATATTTTCCCTTTCTGAATTTTACCACTTTGTTCATTCTGGATGCCAAATAAACATCCACGGTTCATTCTTCAGAGCCTTTGCTTGCTTATTCTATTGTGTTTTTTTTCTTAAAAGGGGGAGTCCTCAGTAGTGAATTAGGGGAAATGTAGGGGGCTGGAAATAAGGAGTCACTATTGATTAAAAAGTTGAAGTTTGTGTCTATATAAACAGTCTCCTAACACCGTGATCATCACCAAGGCAAAATCTTAGGTTCCTTTTCCGTTACCTATTTCTGGTGAGGAAATACACTCCCTTTACAATGTGTTCTGTTTTTAAGGAAAAGTATTGTGGAATAATTGTATTCTCTTTTGTCTATGAAAGTATAGACTTTAGTGTGGTCAAGGTTCATTACCTGTTAAGAGTCCTAACATTTAACCATGACTCTCATAAGCCAATTAACAGGATAGGGCAAGTAGTCCTGTGTAGCAGACCCTCTTGGTACTCACTCATATCTCTTGGCATTCATGGGTGAACACAGGTGACTCTGCCTGAGAGCTTTGTAAAGTTTTTCTGGCCAGGGAGCATGCCAGGTCTGCATGCAGGGCAAGCTGGAAGGGCTGGAGGGTTAATGGCCCTAGAAGCAACTTTTAACCAGTGACAGATGGAAAGTGTTGGATAAGGGCCCCAACTTCCTTGCCTCTCAGTTTGCATAACTATGAGGTGTGTTCTGCACTGTCTCCTGAAGTTCCCTTGTGGAATCGAGTCCCAGCTGTCCATAGTCGTAATAGGCTTGATCATGTACTTCATTAGCTTTCTCTTCTTCCCTGTCTCACTTTCCCATTCTCCTACCAGTGTTTCCTGAAATTACTTCTAAATCAAACTACTTGCATTTAAATTGTTGTCTCGGAATCTGCTTCTGGTGGAATCCAAACAAAGCCTAGTACTAAATACAGCCAGTTGAAGATTGGGATAGAGACTCCCCATGGGCTGGGACTCATTTGCTTATTGCACTGAGTGTGGCATATTCTGACTTGATCTCAGCTTGGTGGTGTTTGTTTTTTTAATTTTTTTTGTGAGGAAGACCAGCCCTGAGCTAACATCCGTTGCTAATCTTCCTCTTTTTGCTCGGGAATACTGGCCCTCGGCTAACATCTGTGCCCATCTTCCTCTACTTTATATGGGACGCCGCCACGGCATGGCTGACAAACTGTGCGTCGGCGGGCGGGGGGATCCGAACCTGTGAACCCTGGGCTGCCAAAGCGTGAACTAAACCGCTGTGCCACTGGGCCAGCCCCTCAGCTTGGTTTTGAATGTGCATCCTCCACACAACGGCAGGTTCATGTGACATATCAAGGGCACCTGAACTGGAGGACTAGAAGGAGGCAGAGAGGTCAGCTGGCAGCACTTCCAGATGTCGGACATCTCCATCTCCATCAGGATGACCTCTAGGCTGCTGCTGAGGAGTGACAGCTGCAGGGGTGGAGAAAGAGTCTAGATATCAAGTTGGGAACAGACCCATCTCTCAGATTGGTTCTTGAACCAACCAACAACACTGCACTCATCTGGGAGGAGTCGGGGGGAGAAAATATAGCCAGATGGCAAAACTGGGTATCCAGCTGGAAAGGTCTTTAATGACAGTGTGAGCTCCTGGTGATTTCTCTATCAAGTAAAAATCATGAGATATGGAGACAGGATGTTAACAAGACCAAGGGGAGAAGCCGTGGTCCTAGTAGACTTCAAGTAGCAGTGAGGTGGGAGGAGTATAGGGGTAACGTCCTGTGGATCAGATTTAGGTTGCAGATTGAAGTCCAAGATTTGTGGGTGGTGATCTCTGAAGAGGTTTGGGTCCATCTATGGTACCTGGACACTGGACAAAGTCCCCAAGTAGCTTTTGAATGAGAGTGATGTAGGATGGAGGATCTGGTTTCATCAGGATCTTTGAGGCTTTTGGAGCCTTTAAAATCATTGTCTTGGACTCTACCTGAACTAATATTGTCTAAACAGCTTGCAGAATTAAAGATGGCAGAATGTTTTAAACTAAGGGTACCTGGGGATGATTAGAATTCATTTCTGGTCTTTTGAAGTGAGATTCTAGGAAACAGCTGTGCCATTCTGTAGAACTTCCTGGCCATGGTGTGGTAGATAATAAATGAGGGTAGATCAACTTTGGTGTCTCTCCTGTCAGCAGAAGGATAACCCAACTCAGTGAAATGTTTGCATCGACTACCTGTGGTTTTATTAACAGGGGGTAAATTTAGATCATTTCACCATTTCCTATGAGAAATTTTATACTTGTTATGTGATAGGGGTTAAGGTGGTCTAGACAAATTGTAGGATCTCTGAGGCCTTAGTTTTCTCATTTGAAAATGAAAAGAATGAAAGGAGGGTTGTTCTTTCAGGTTGCTTTTGACTTGAGCGCCCTGCGACTCTGAGAATGGGAAATGATCTCTTAGTGGCCTGAATGAGAGATTGCATTTCCAGAAGGTCTAAACTGCCAGCCAGCAATTTCTTTGGGCACAAGGAAGACGTGGCTTCCCTTAACCTATTGGGAGTCTTGCCACTAGTCATCGAGGCACCAGAGCAAAAGAGAAGATTGGCTAAACAGGATCAGAACAGTAGTTTTTCCAGACTTTAATTCCAGCTCCATAGGACTGTTCTCTACTCTTATCAGTCTCTGAGGCTAGAGATGCATCCTGAGCAATCCCAGTTCTCATAAAGACCTATCCTGTTTACTGATCTGTGTAGCCACTCCAACTCTTCTTAAATATGTATAGATAGATAATCTTCTTAAAGAATATATAAAATATTATTATAAAAGTTTTCCCCTAAATTTTATATTTTAGAATTTGGAGATCAATTTCATGCTCATCCTGTGTTGAGCATGAAATGATTTAAAAATAATTTATTTTTAAAATGAAACTTCGTATTTTGAGATAATTGCAGATTCACATTCAGTTGTCAGAAATAATACAGAGAGGTCCTGGGTATCTTTTACCCAGTTTTCCTCATACTAACATCTTGTGAAACTATAATACAACATCACAACCAGGATATTGACATTGACACAGTCAAGATACAGAACATTTCCATCACCACAAGGGTCTCTCATGTTACTCTTTCATAGTCATTTCCTCCTGTCCCTGTGTTCTCCTTAATCCTGACAACCGCTACTCTGTTCTCCGCTTCTATAGTTTTGTCATTTCAAGAATGTTACATAAATGGAATCACATAGTATGTAACCTTTTGAGACTGGCTTTTTTTCACTCAGCATAAATCCTCAGAGACTTGTCTAGGTCGTTGTGTGTGTCAGTGGTTTGTTCCCTTTTATTGCTGAGTAGTATTACATGCTATGGATGTACCAGTTTGTTTAGCTGTTCACCATTGAAAGACATCTGGATTGTTTCCAGTTTTTTGGCTATTTGAGCAAGCTGTTACGAACATTCACATACAGGTTTTTGTGTGAAAATAAGTCTTCATTTCTCTGGAATAAATGTCCAGGAACGCAATTGCTGGGCTGTATGGTGTTGCATGTTTGGCCTTTTAAGAAACTGTCCCACTGTTTTTGGAGTTGGCGTACCATTTTACATTCTCACCAGCAGTGTATGAATGACCCAGTTTCTCTGCATCCTCACGAGTTTTTGGTGTTGTCACTATTTTTATTTTTTGCTATTTTGATAGGTATGTAGTGATATCTCATTGTGGTTTAGTTTTGCATTTCTATTTTCCTAGTGGCTTATGAAGTTGAACTTTTCACGTGCTTATTTGCCACCTGTATGTCTTCTTCAGTGAAATGTCTCTCTGTGTCTTTTGCCCCGATTCTAATTGGATTGTTGGCTATTTTACTGTTTTGAGAGTTCTTTATATATTCTAAATACTAGCCCTTAGTCAGATTTGTGATTTGCAAACATTTTCTCCCACTGTGTAGCTAATTTTTCATCTTATTGACAGTCTTTCTTAGAGCAAAATTGTAAAATTTGATGAGGTCCAATTTATCAATTTTTGCTTTAATGGATTGTGCTTTTGGTGTCAAGTCTAAGAACATTTACCTAACCCTTGATCTTGAAGATTTTCTCCAATATTTTCCTCAAAGTTATATAGTTTTACCTTTTACATTTACATCTGTGATCCATGTTGAGATAATTTTTGTATGAGGTATGAGATTAAGGTCTAGGTTCAGTTAATACCTGTGGATGTCCAGTTGCTCCAGCACCCTTTGTTTCTGAAAAGATTATCCTTTATCCATTGAATTACTTTTGCACTTTTATCAAAATCATTTGGACAAATTTGTGTTGGTCTATTTCTGGGTTTTCTGTTTTATTCCATTGATCCATGGGTCTGTTCTTCTCCAGTATCATACAGTCTTGATTACTGAGTTAGATGATAAGTCTTGAAAATTGAGTAGTCTAATTCCTCCCACTTTATTCTTCTTTTTCAAAATTGTTTTAGCTATTCTAGTTCCTTTGCCTTTCTGTATAAATTTTAGATTGATCTTGCCTGTATCTGTAAAAAATCTTCCTGGGATTTTGATAGGAATTGTGTTAAACCTGTATATCAATTTGGAGAGTGTTGACATCTTTACTATGTGGAACCCTTTACACTTTGGTAAGATTTTATCATCTTCAGTTTACTTTAACCAGTGAGAATTTGGGGTGCTTGTACTCCCAACACAGTTCTAGGCTCTTAGAGTAGAAGAAGGTCAGGGGAACAATTCTGGAGGAGGGTGTTAGCGAGTTTGAGTGAGTGTGGTGCAACCCCATGCTAGAAGTGTGAGGACACTCAGAGGATGGGAAGGTGGTGCTGTATCTAGTCTGGAAGAAGTGGCCCTTGGAAAGGTTTTGTGTGGGAGGTGTGGCATTTATATAGACAGGGAAGAGAGGAGTGGGTGGAATCTGCTCAGACTTATCCACAGAAACAGTTGAGTTCTTTGCTTTCTAGTCTGCCCTCTATGGAAGCACCTTTATCACAGCTATCATATAACTTGTCTTTCTCTGGACCTTTTCCATCTCTGCTAGGTTTTTCTTTTTTGAGATGCTTTAGTGAAGTTGCTCTTCTGAGTGGTGTGTCTTTAGGCACCACAGGATATTTATGCACTTAAGGAAAATGTCATTGCTGTTATCTCTCCCAGTGAAATCATCTTTGTCCTACAGTGACTCTGGCTGCCCCTATGGACTGTTGTCTCAGGTGTAGAGTCCAGAAATTAGTCTAGCTATTTAATTTGTCTGTCTTGTCCTTTTCCTAGTGCCTAAATTAGAATCACATGCTCATCATACAGATGCTTATTTGCAAATTTTTCCCGATATTCTTTCTGCCCCATGTGCCTGCCAAGATAATGACAGGTCTTTAAAATCATTCCCAACCTAATGCATCCCAAAGAAAATCATTACCTGAGGTATTTAGACCTAAGTGCTAGCCCTACATCTCTCTCGTTCCAGTAGTGTGCTCACATTGTTCTCTTCTGATTGGTCATTTTAAGAATTAATTTGTACTGGGCTATAATCTAAAAAACGTTTCTTCTGCTCTTCCTGATGCCTGGCAAGTGGAAGGCATTCAGTATGTGTTTGTTGAATGACTGAAATGACTGATGGACATCTTCTGGAATGAATATAAAATTCATTTAGAGTCCTATATGGATACAGGTTAATGGCAGCGTTTTCTGTTAGTTCTAGGATGTTGAGCCTTACTTGAAACCCTTTGAGGCTGTCTGCCCATCTTCAAGAGCAGGTCCTCACTGGGCCCTCAGGATTCTCAGGGCTAAGTGCGTGTGACAGCATAGGCCTGCGCACTGACACTTGGACTCCCCTAGAAATTTCAGTTTCTGGTAAAATCTTAAGACAGATTGAGTTTAGGAATATATTCTGACTTGAGGTATTTAGAGCATCCAATAAATTTGGAATATCCTTATGGGTTTCAGTGGAACCCCCCCTTTTTTTTTTCCTGAGGAAAATTCACCCTGAGCTAATATCTGTTGCCAATCTTCCTCTTTTTTTGCTTGAGGAAGATTAGCCTTGAGCTAACATCCGTGCCAGTCTTCCTCTATTTTGTATGTGGGTCACTGCCACAGCATGGCTGATGAATGGTGTAGGTCCACGCCCAGGATCTGAACCCACAAACCTGGGCCACCAAAGTGGAGCATGTCGAATTTAACCACTATGCCACAGGCCCAGCCCCTGGAGCCTTTATTTTTCAGTTGACTTTTTCTAGAGACATAGAACTTAGTTTCCTAATTTCCAGACATCTGGAATACTTGTTCAAATCAGAGTAAATTTAGAATATGTATCAATGGCAGGACTCAATAAAAACTAAAACCAATTTGTGTGTATATACTCTCTAAATTGTTTCTGCTGTGTAGTGAAGCTGTATATCTAGTTCATTCATTGCCCCACAGGAATCCTGAGAGATTGGTCCCACCTTTTAAAAAATACTTTTTTCCTCTAAAAACCTAAGACTCACAAAGAAAGTGAAGTTTCTTATGGTATATGTGTTTGTGGCAAAGCACGTGATGAAGATCCTATTGTATGCTGATGAGCTCACTCCCTAGTCCCTAGCCATTCATGGTTCGTTGGTTTATTTGGAGACTGGACTAACCATACCTTATTGTTTCACAAGTCTGACCAGGTGGTTTTATTTTCTAAAGGGGAAAGAATATTTTATGCTGAAAAAGGTTCACCTGATAGGGTAGAAAAAATACAAAAGCATGGCAAGGAGGTTTTTATTATATTGCAATTAAATGTAAACATATCATTCTTCCAGAAAGAAGAATTCATTCTATTTTTCAATTTGAACAAATACTGTAAGGTCACAATTTAAACTACCGTTAGCTTTTTTATCTCAAAGTAGCTAGATGGCTTTGTTGCTCATGTGGGAATGGAAATTAGCTCTTGGCATGAACCACTTTAATTGAAATCAGTTTGTGGGTTGAGTTCCTATGCTGCTTGACAGATGACATCATTTCCTGTGCTTTTCCCAATCCTCACTGTTTTGCTAAGATAGGATGAAGCTAAGTTTAACTTCAAATTTTAAAGCAACTATACACCTTTTCCTGACCTACTTAGAATATTATCCAAAGTTTTCACCAAATCATTTCTTTTATATATGTGCAGATAGTTTTTTAGTTAAAAAGCATTTTGGCTGAGACATTTTAATAGAATCATAGGAGCTTAATCAGTTTCCTGGGCTGCTTGATTTCTACAACAATGCTCCCATAAAGGAGTTATTTCTGCTTTTATACATGGGGAAACTAAGATAAAAATATTTTTAATGGCAACCTACTTAGGGTAAGTGCTTAGGATACAATGGGCAACTTCTTAGTCTTGGTTTTTGAGCACAGCTTTTGATGTCATTATCAGCTAGCATGAGTTAAATAAACAGAAATTAATTTAGCAAGGTTTCACATAGCACCTACAAATAGGCAAGATGCTGCTCTGGGTGCTTGGGGATATAATTAATAATCATGGTTCTTCCCACTCTCAAGAAGCTTTTAGACAAATGGGCTGGGGACAGGAGAAATAACTAAAAAATAGGTTAGATTATATAACATACATTTCAAAAGAGAAGTATAAGGTACTCTGGAGTGAGAGGAAAGAGGGCTTATATCTAATGTGGGAGGATACAGAGAGCAGAAATCAGAAAAGGTCAAAGGAAAGAGACGTTTGCAATGGGTCTTGGAGATAGGGGGGATGTCAGTATTTGCTGAGAACTGTGTGTGTTGTGTGGTGGGGTTAAGAGTTAGAGGCAAAGAGACAGAGAGACAGCTTAAAGAGGAGATTGCAGGAAGAGATGAACACAAAGTTTCTGGCATTTTGTATAGCACACAGTAGGCACTCAGAAATATTTGTTGAGTGATAAGTAGATTGGGGACTGAGTCATAGGACATGTTAGGAGTATGCAAAGGAACCCTGAAAGGCCCATGGGGCCATGCTGAGAAGGGTTCTGAATGCTGAGAGATGGAGCGTAATACCCTAGAGATGGGGAGCCTTTGATGGTGTTTCAGTAAGTGTGTGACATGTTCTTGAAAAGGCTCATCACTTTCAAATTGACTTAACTCTTTGGTACTCTGTGAGGGCATTGTAAGTACTGAGCTCTGGCACCTTCCTTTCCCTGTTGTCATACTCAGATTTGTGTAGCTCTTTATGAAAATGGCCCTTTCTCCTGAAGTCAGAAACCACTTTTTGATACTGTACTGAGCATCCTATCAAGGGATACTGAAGAAGGTGGTTGCTGGGAGGAGTCTTCTCTGCTCCTGGAAGAAGATTTGGCCCCTGTGTTCCAGGAAGACTGAGCATGAGAGCAAGCATAAGCAGCTGATTTCTGCTGTTGCACAGAGAAGGGATTTTCTTCTCCTTATGTAAAATTGTTGATCCTTTTGCCTAAGGAATTGACTCCCACAGCTTGGAGGACAGCAGAGTAAGCTAAACTTCCAATGCTCGATCTTGGCCTCCTTGTATAGGGATGTGTCAACAAGGATTAAGGGTTAATTCAATCAAGCTTTTAGTCTTCTCCGAGAAGGGTGGTTACTGCTTCTGGAGAACTGAGGAACAGCCTGGGATTTTGAAAGTGTTATTAGCATGCCTAAATTACTGAAACAGAGACAGCCTAAACACTAGAGAAATGAGAGCATGTGCCCGCCTTGTCATTCTCTCACACAAGGGAGCCTGCATGCGTCTTTTACTCCTCACGTGTCTCAGGTCTAAGTCTGTCCCCATGGTCTTTCTGCCCTGAGCCCTGAAGCTCACACCTCTGTAGGTGACAATGTGATAGAGTGGATTTCAAACACCTATGGTCTTGTTTGGTTTCAGGTTACGGTTTAAACAAGCAGCTCCTTCTGAGCCAAGTGCAGGTCTGCATTATCAGGCAGTCTTGTTATTAAATGACATTGTAGGTATTTTCTTTCCTCTTTCTGCTGTCTCCAAAATTTCTTTTAACAAAATTCCCTGGAGTTTGTCACTCTGACTGTTTTCCTGACCGCCTACGTGGGACTCTAAATTGTTTATCAGGAAAATAACTGCCATCGTAATCTTGTACAGTTACTCAAGGCACATTTTTCTGTTGGTATAAATTATAGAAATGACATTGAGTGGTAAGTTCTGCTAAATTAGGGAAGCTGTTTAACACTGTTAAACTAAATATCAAAGAAACAATTACATTGCCTTGTAAATGTTTTATACATGCAAATGATAACATGTTTAGCGTTGCCAATTAGGTTATTTCTGCCTAAATATATGAATCTTGATAAACCATATTATTTTCTCTTCAAATCATTACAAGTCAACTCTTATGAACTGTTGCAATCTATCTACTTCATTCCAAAAATAAAACATTGTTTGTTTGCATTTTCTTTTTCAAGTCCAACACTGTAATATTCGCTGTATGAACGGAGGTAGCTGCAGTGACGATCACTGTCTGTGCCAGAAAGGATACATAGGGACTCACTGTGGACAACGTAAGTAAACCGTCGTTGTAAGTATTCTAGATGTTAACCTAAGTAGACTGATATGTAGGCAAATAGAATACAGAGATAAGTGCTGATGGATTTTCTTTGATTACCTGGGACATGGCATTTTTACAGATGTCCAGTGACTCTTACCGATGAACGGATTGCTTGTCCAACACACTTAGCACCAAATTTCCAATTGGAACCTTGGGAATGTGTTATTTGATTCATTTTCTTCTCATTTACTTTCACCGCCCCGCACACTTCATCCCTTTGATTTACAGTCTCCACCCAAGGGGCAGAATTCTGTTCATTCCAGATGTAAACCTTCCATTTGATTGCTGAACATCTCTACTTGGACTTTCGAGAAGTATCTCAAATAAAAGCTCAGCCTCATCTTTCTCCCAATACATGTTCTCGCTCTTGACTTATGGTATCTGCCTCTCTCTAGTTTCCCAATCTAGATTCTGCTGCTGTAGGACTTATCACGTGGTGTTCACTTTGTTGGTTCATTCGTGAACACCATTTATTGTGCGTGTACTCTCTATCAGTCCTTGTGCTTTGCATAAGATGAAAATTCCTTTTAGAAAGCTTATTTTTTATTATACTAAGATGAATATATACACCCTGTAGAAAATTTGGAAATGTTCAAAAATATAAAAAATAAAATTATCCATAATTTCATCATTTCAGCTGTTACCTTCTAGTCTTTTAATGCATATTTAGTACATGAGATCTTATTGTATGCATAATTATTCATACTACTATTTCACTTAATATTTTATTGGGAGTATGTTCCATGTTATTAAACATTTTAAAATACATTTTAATGGTTGCCTAATACTCCATTATATGGACGTTTTACTGTTTATTTAGTCAATCCTTAATGATGAGCATTTATCCATGTTGTTTCCAATTTTTGCCATGGTATATATATTTGCTATGATGAATAATGTTATTATAAATAAACCAAAATTTATATCATGCCCTTGTGACTGTCCACACACTGCAGTGTGGTAAGAATAATTGTGCAGCCTACGGCAGTAGTGTGGAGAGAGGAGAGGCAAGACAGCCTCCCCACTGTGGGTGACCCTTGAGCTGAGTTTTGAGGGCTGGGTAGGAGTTCATTTCTTAGATGATGGGAGATGGGCCTTCTAGGCAGATGGCCAGCATGGGCCAAAGCACCAGGACATGACATAGCATGGATGTTGGACATAGCAGGTGCTTTGGTGTTGCTAGAACTCAATTGCTGAGGGAAGTGATGGGAAGGGAGATAAGGTCGAAATGGAAGTCCTGGGTCAGGTTTGAGTGCCTTTATACATATCATGTTTTCATCCAAAGTAGAACTAGGGAAGAGGAGTAAGATAACTACAACCAACAACAGCAACGGTCATCTATTGAGTTATGAAATCTACTTACTATGTGCTAGGCACATTTCCAAACTCTTCACATGTATTAACTCATTTAATATAACAGCCCTTTGAGATAGAGGCCCTTATTACCTTCTAACAGATGAGGAAACTGGGACACAGGGACTTCAGTAACTTGTCTAAGGCTATGCAGGTAGTAAGTAGCAGAGTTGGGATTTGAACCAAGGAGTCTGGCTTCACAGCCCATGCATTTAGTGCTAAGCAATGCTGCCCTTATGCACTTCACTTACAAGGTTTACAATGAGGAAGATCACTGGCCACAGTGTGGCAGTTGAACTGGAGGGGGATGAAGCAGGAGGACTAGCACTAAGGCTATGGCTGCAGAGAAGGTGGGAATGGGATGGATTCAAAGGCATTTTCAAAGGAAGGAGAATGAGGAGGAGATGCTGTGCCTCTTCTGCTCCTTTTGGAGCTCCTGGAGAGAGTTTAGTCGAAAGCCAAGCACACAACAGGTGCTCAGTTAACACTTGCAGAATTAGAAAACCTTTCCCAGACTTCAGTTTTCTAATCTGTAAAATGGGACAGTTGGCTTAGGTAATCTCAAAATTTCTTTTTGGCTTAAAATTCCTTCTTTCTCCCCTCACTACAAATTAAGAGGCAAATCAGAACAATTAACATACATAAACCTCTCTAAATTTGTAATGAGAAATTGACTCCTGCCATAATTTATTGTCTCAGTGCAGATCCTCTGATGCCAAGCAGATGCCAGACAGAACTAGATGCACAAGAGATTTATTGGAGAAAAGGCCTGTGAAGAATAAAGCAGGAGTAGAAGGGGAGGGCCTTCAGACTATGATGCAGGTGTGACTCCTGCGCAAGGAGAGAAGGAAGGAAGGACAGTTGTGTAGAAGGAGCTTCAGACTATAGTGCTGCTCCAAGAAAGCCTTGGCTAGGCTGATGGGGAGCTCTCTGATGGGGAAGCCAGAGCAAAGATTGCTCATTAGAAGAGTTCCACGATGGGCAGAAATGTGCAGTCTCCAGTACTCTGCTGTGCTTAGTCCTTGGGTGGTAGCAGCCAGGAGTGTGTCCTTGGCATGAACACTGCAGCAGATCTGAAGGTGCAGCAGCTGGAGACTGCCAGCCAACTGTGCTCCTTACAGTAGGTTCTCTTGGAGGGAGATCTGAGTGGCTTGACGCCATGACTGCCCCAGGGGTACAAGCAAAGTGCATGGGGAATGTATGAAGGAGGAGTTAATTTAAACGGAGGTGTTAGGGGAGCCTCATGGAGGGGTGGGATTTGCACTGGGCTTTGAAGAGTGGGTGGAACTGGCAAACTTGGCAGGGAAGAGCCTACCACCCATGGATAAGGATGCCTGGTAAGAGGCCATGCATAAAAGAATTACAGGAAATTGTACAGAGAAGAGTTGTTCAGGGCATGAGCTTTCAGTTCTTATTTTAATGCCTTTTCTGACAAATAAAATGTTCCTCCCTCCATCTCTGGACCTATCTCACCAATAATTTCCATAGGTTTTGTTATAACATTCAACTGAGGCCTCAATATGGTAGGTAAATTACCTAGTGTCAGTGTTAATGTTTTGTCATTTGCAGTTAATTGTGTGATTTAACGTGCTGCATTTCTGTAAGGGTGACAGCAGAGGGGCCAATGTTTCCCCTCATGGGAGCCCTCTGGAAATTAAACACAAATAATAAGCAAAATGCGGTTCCCATCCAGTGAAGTCTCTTATAAACCAGCATTGTAGATGCAGAACTGGGAGCATCGCTCGCACACTCCTTGAAATGAGACTGTCAGCACTGACACAGGGACAGACTCACCTGTTTCCAGGCAGTTTTACCTAAGAGTTGACTGAGGAACCTCTGAGGAGCTGGGACTGTACTGTAACTGTTTCAAACAAAGACCAGGGTGATTATTTAGATTTTGATTGTTGTCCTTGCAGGGGACGGTAAGTGTTACTTCATTAGGTGCACTCTCCGGTGAAGCCTCTCAGAGTCTCTCTCCTGTTTTACAGCCGTCTGTGAAAGTGGCTGTCTCAACGGAGGCAGGTGTGTGGCCCCAAATCGATGTGCATGCACTTATGGCTTTACTGGACCCCAGTGTGAAAGAGGTAATTTTTTTTTAAATGAATTAGTATAAAGATGTTCTGGTGGCTAAAGCTATTATTGATTTAAACACGCATTGGGTTTGTGCGGCTATTTCGTGAATTTTGCTGAACTTTGAGGGGGGTTCCTGATTGTCACTGGGGAGGTTTCTAGGATGACAAAGTAGTGGCCCTCAGTCCGTGCATGTTATTCAGTTATTCTTACCAGTGGACTGTGGGACTCAGTAGTGAGCATATACATAAGTACTGGTTGGCATCAAGATAAAAAGAGAAGAATTTTCCATGAGGGTAAGGATTGAGCTCATTATTATCATAGTAAATGAGAGAAGTGGTTCCAAAAACAACATCTGTATGGAAAGGGAAAAATTTAGAATGAAGAAAAACACTCCTAAAGATCTGTTAGGACCTAGTGGGGGCTCCAGTGGCTACAAGCTTAGCATTCAAAATTCACTGTAGAAGTGCTGAGTGTCTGCTGAGAAACTGTGCTTTAACGTGTGTGTTTTATTCAGTACTCACTGCTGCCCACTGAGGTGTGTACAAGCATCCTCACGTTTGTGTGCGAGAAGATGGGGAGGTCAAAGGATCTGCCTAAGGTCGCACACATAATAATAAGCTTTAATTTGAATGTGGGTTTTCTGTTTTCAAATCTAAACCTTAGTGCTGCTCCTAATTAAAAGAAATATTCTACCTGATTTGCCTACCTATAAATGTGAATATAATATTGAGATGTATGTAGATGTGTAGTATTCTTAATACCCCTCCCCGAACTTTGGCTTTGTTGATTATCTTGTGTCTACCTTCCTAGCCATTTTCTCATCGTTCCTGGTTTTATAGTGAAGGTTTAGCAGGTTCATGTCATTGAAAACTGCAAAAGTGCTCCTGAAAAATATTCATTGAAAAAATACTCATGAACTTTTAAAACTGCAATTATCACTTTTATCCAAAGTTGTATAAAGATCTTTTTATTCTAAGATGGAAAGTAAAGATTCAGTAGCAGGTGTTGAATATATGTCATTTAAAATCAAAGAGCAGAGAGTGGTATGTGAGAAATTGTTTTCTGTTTCTATTTTTGCAAGTTCATCTTCTAAATTCAGTTATTAGCTGATAAAGCCACACTACATATTTTAGCAAGTAACTCTAGGTCAATTATCGTTATTACTGGACACATTATATTCTATCTCTGTTCATAAGTCCACTGCTTGTATTGTTGTGGGATGCATCATGGACTCTTGGCCTTTACATTGCATTTGGCATCATTTTGGAGCCCTCTTTAAAACTGTTTCTCTTTACAATTTGCACAGATATATTTTTATTGACTTGAGCTAAAATATACCTAATGGTCTCCAGAATAATAAAGACAACTGTTTTGATTAGGTAGTATCATTCTGTGGCCTTATAGGAGTGGAGATGGTGTAGGAGTTAAATTGTTGAGATTCACATTGTTAGCATGTAACTTGAGAAGTGGTGTGTGCAAGTAATTTTTCAGACGATAATACTGGGTTCAATTTGTTTTAGAAAAATGATGAATAAAATGAAGTTATAGGGCGTTTTACCTCTAAGAAGGTGGGTAATAATTTTCTGCAAACAATATTGATACCCATCGTTCAGGTATTGATGGCAACACAGTCTAAAATAAAGAGGGTATGATATTTCACCATTCTACAGGTCTTTCTTCAAAGATTTGATCTTTGACCAAGATTAAGAAACGACGTGCATGGGTTAAATTACTAGACTACTAATTAAAACTGGCATATTACTTGGGTTTCTCCAAGTTGTGGAGTGTCTCTAACTGTCTTCTCCATGATAAGACTATCCTGAAATTTGCACTAAGGTGTAAGTATTGTTGGTCCCATAGAATCTTCACAGTGGTGCTTATCTAAATAAAATTAATCCCCAAATGGCAGATTTTCAGGCATTTTCAGTAGCAGAGATTGGGGAACAGGAAGCAGGCTCCCTTTCATCGTGACCCTTTGCCTGTTTCACAGTCCAAAACTTTCAATGGGAGAAGGGAAACATGAGTGTAAGTTCCCTCACCACATGAGAGAGGGGAGCATTTTGATTCTGGAATTGTGTTTCCATTTGTAGTCTTCACTGTTTTCTGCTCTTATGGAAGTCAGCAGCTTACCTCTTTAAATAATTAGAGGCAATATATCCTTTTCTCAAATGTATGTTTGTAATTTCAAGAGTGATTAATAAAAATGTAGGACTGAGTCAGGACAAATCCATCCTGAAGCGTAGGGAATATTCAGTGACTCCTCCCGATAGGGGGTTAGTATACTTATTAAGGTGTTTATTACCTTGGCTAGTTGATTAAGTAGTTCAAATGCCTAGGCTAGTTGCGTTATGTTTTAATTGGGATGCGACTTTTTATTTTAAAATGAACTTCCAGGAAGTCTTTACTAATTTCCTTTCTCCCTTCCAGGAGGCTGAGCCCAGTGCTCCTTCTGCGTTCTTGCTTAGCACTCTCTCCACCCTCTTTTCATAGCACATACACAGTGTATTGAAACAGCAGGTTTGCATGTCCACCTCCCCACTACAGTGTAAGCTCTTTAGTGTAACAGCAACTATGGTTTCATCCTCTTTTTAATTCCCACACTGAGCTCAATGCCTGATGCATGGTACGTGGCCAATAAATGTTGAACTGGACTTATTTTAAAGCACCGGAAAATCTAGAGGTTTGATTGTCAGATGTGAACAAGTATCTCCTGGAAGTAATTGCTGTTTGCCTACTTGTGACAATCGTGGGTATTTTTCATTGATTTCACTGTAAGCAGAGCCTACAGTGTTGACGCCTAATTGAATTCGGCCCCATCTTTCGGAAGTTTGATCTTTTAGGGCCATGAGACTCTCAGTTTTCAGTTGGCAAGGATACAGAAAAGGTGTGTTTTGACCCAAACCGCGTGGCAATAAACAAACAAATAACTTCCTCTCATGATGTGTAATACACATGGAAGGGAACATTTAAAATGTCAGTCACTGGGGCCGGCTCAGTGGCACAGCGGTTTAGTTTGCGCTTGGCAGCCCGGGGTTCGCTGGTTCGGATCCTGGGCACCCGCCGACACACTGCTTGTCAGCCATGCCGTGGGGGCGTCCCATATAAAGTAGAGGAAGGTGGGCACGGATGTTAGCCCAGGGCCAGTCTTCCTCAGCAAAAAGAGGAAGATTAGCAACAGATGTTAGCTCAGGGCTGGTCTTCCTCACAAAATAAATAACTAACTAAATAAATAAATAAATAAAATGTCAGTCACAGGTACTTCTCAGGATAAGCAGCTTTGTCCCTGGGAGATCTTAGAACTTTTATACATCTTTGACTACCTCAGAGAGCCAATACAAGTGTGAAATACCTTTTGGGGGTGATATTGGCAGGATTTGGATCACTTTAAGTCAATAAGTGAATTTTAATAATCCATGAACATGGTGTTTTGGTTTGTGATGGAGACAGCAGTAGATCCATGCTTGAATTATGAACCATAGCATTCATTTCAACAAATGCAATCAGATTATGAAGGAGAGTTGTCTTACTTGCAGCTTTTAGCCAGTAAAATAAATATGTTTAAAAAATTGGGCAGGTAGCAATGATGCTATTGCCTGTCTCTCTACACTCAGAGGAAAAAAAGTAGAGGACTGTGACTTGTTTGGCCTGCAATATTTACTTTTTAAAAACAGAATGTGAATACCTTTAGTTATGGTCTCCAGTTTGCCACAGTCTCCACCACTCCCTATTATGATACATTCTGTTCACTTCATTCATTCAGCCTGCTTCTTAGCCCTTGTGGGCACTTGAGTTTGCCACCTCCTGTTACATTATCCATCAAAGATTGCATCTCTTTGTGTTTTCTTTTACATGCTAAGTTTCTGTCATTGTCCTTCCTCTTAAATTATTTTTCTGTAAATTTACATTTGTGGTTTTTCCTGGTTGCTTCCCTTCCCCCTATTTTTGCCTTCTCTCTGCCTGGGCCTTGAGCAACCAGAAAAAGTTATCATTGCCTAAGCTCAGTGGTCCAGTATGTTAGCATTTGTTATTAGAATATTGAAATGAGGTCAGTGCCAATTTTGGCAATGACAACACAAGCTAGTTGTGTGTTACCATAGTTACCGCCAACAAGACCGTGTGGAATCACACTTCTTCTTGCCATCTTGCCTCAGAGTGCAGACCATTTGAAATCATGGTAAATGCTCTTACATTAAACACAGTGAATCACGTGAGTGGGTGAAACTTCTTGAGGTAATGAAAAGGAGAGAAGAATGATGGGGATAGACCTGAACTTGGAGATGGGGAGGAGCTAATCATGAATAGGCATGGAGAAGAAGAAAACAAGGGAAAGACACTGAAAAAACATGAAGAGAAGCAAGAGATCCAGGGGAGCATTGAGCCAAAGAAACTAAAGGCAAGAACGAGTTGAAGAAATAGACTCTTCACAGGGTCAAGAGAGAATGAGAATCTTAAAGAGGACCTTTGATGTAATAATGGGTAACGTGTACTGGGTACTTGGAGCATGCCAGGCGGTGATCTGAGCATTTTACTTTGGTGATTTGCAACAACCTTATGAGAAAAGTCCTATAATGAGTCCCATTTTATGGAGGAGTAAACAGAGGCAGAGAGAGGTCAGACAGCTTATAAGTTGTGCAATCAAAAGCTGAGGCCAGCCCGTCTGGCTTATAAGCCTTTGCACATAACGACTGTGCTATACTTGGATTTCACTGGTGAGAGGTCATTAGTAACCACAGAGAATGTTCTGAGGAATGATAAGAAGAAACCTAGAATTATGAGTTTTGGAGTGGAAGTAATAGATTTTAAAAAAGCCCTTCAAGAAATTTGGCTAGGTGGGTGGTTTTCCTCCCTGGTAGAGTTGAGCTAAGTTGCTTTAAATCATTTTAAAAGCCAGGGGAAAGGAGTCTTGAGTATTGCTTGGGTATATCTGATGTGGATTTTTGGAATATTTCTCTGATTGATTTTGATATTTTAAAGATAACAGTCCACTCTTGGAGAGAGGTTGATTCCTGTCTGTTTGCAATATATACAAATGGACTCCAGTGGACTGAACCAATGTTCTTAAATGTAGATATATAAAATGAATATTGTTGGTTACTACAGTTACCATGAAAGGTTATGTAGTTTTCCTACAATATTACAACTCTTCAAAGCATATTTGGAAACTCTTTTTTGGAATTACCTTTACAAAGTCAGCAATCCATTCAAGTGAGTATGTGACCATTTTTTTTTTTCCTTTCTGGAAGGCGTTTGAGTTTTTAAGAGACTAAAATAATTTAGAGCCAATTCTAGTGACCACAGTGGATAGTCAAACACTTTAGTTATTTGGGATCAAAAATTGATTAAAACTTAGATTAAAAAGCAGTGAAAAGAATTGTCTTGCATGGCTCTTAAAGCACATGGAATTGGATTAATGCTTTAATGTCAAAATTTATGTGAACCAGAGGATGAAGACTTTTGGAAGCATAAATGCTAATAACAAGTTTTCTATCATTACTCCATCTGGAGATCTTCATCATGTGCCGTCTGAATGTAAGCATGGACGTGGATTCTTCTAAATCCTGATTCATTGTTTGGTGTTAAATTCTTATCCAAGTTTAAACTGTGAAGACAATACTTGGATTTTTACCAAATCAAGGAAGTCTGCTGGCTGTTCTGCTGGCTATTAGTAGATAAAGTATAGGGGAAAGCATTGTTGAACTGATCGCTTTAAGAAAAAGGAACAATGGGGGGCAAATATGGACTAGAATAAAGATGAAATTATGGCGATAATTCATAGTCCATCAGAGAAGCAGAACAATGGAAGGTGAACTAATTCTTTGTTTATCATACGTGCCTCCTTTAAGCAATTCCAGTGTTAATGGAGCTGGTAAAGGTTTTTATTTTTATTTTTTGCACAGTAATGGAAGAATAGAACTGAGGACAGCTAGGTTGGTTGTAATTCCACTGCATTCTCATATGGTGCAGTTGGTATTTGAGAAACTCTGTTATTGTCATAACTTAGTGTTTCTGATGATACAAAACTGATTTTGTACAGAGATCTTTTTTAATGATTGCGTTGAACAGTTTTCAAAAAACGAGCCTGAAAGCAGTTGACAAGCATTTATTTTGTAAATCCAGGAAAGCAGTGTCCTCAATGTGTCTAATGAATGGAAAGGACTAATATATGATGATCCAAATACATAATAATCAGGTAGTGCATTTCAGATACATTTACCTCATAAAAAGGAAGAAGAAACGTGACCTTCTGTCAGAGTCCTGTCTAGAATGCTTCATGGAATCGGGAGCTAATTTTTCTCATACTTTTTTTCCTGGAAGGTATTGATGAAATGTAGATTACTTTGTTTTCCCCCCTGTCTCTCTCTGTTTGGAAGTAAGTTTTACAGAGCTGCGTTTCTGACACTAATTTTACATAATTTTAAATTTTAGATGGCTATTTTAAAGTTCCCAGAGTAAATGCCACAGGCCAACTCCCATTCTCAAAGTGCCTTTGGAAGACTGAGCTCTGTGAACTATGCATATTTTCTTTTTTCTGAAAGGTAACAAGTCAGAAACTGTTGTTACTAAAAAATCTGTTGAAGCCCTTTGTGAGCCTCACTTTTGCTGGTTAGTCTAAATGGAAAGTAAATATCAATGTGTACATAGCAGAGGCGAAATGCCTTAAATGTTACTACGCGTCCAAAGTGCTATTGCAACATTTGGCAGTTGGTGGATCATTGAATAAACTTGATTTTTCTAGAATAGTTCCAGGAAATACATCTGTTGACATCGACATTCAGTTTTTGTGGTTGAGTAACTGTATGCACGTAGGGAACATATGCTCCATACCTCTCAAGGCTGCTCATGACTGGTATGAACAAGCAGGACTGGTAAGATGCAATCGTAAAGCAGTTCAATTTTTGTCTCCCACTCGCTGTCCCTCTTAGCCCTCTCAGTGGGCTAGATTTTCCTTGACTGCTGGATGAAAGTTTCTGGTCCCTTTCAGAATTTCTCCCCTGTGGGCAAAGTTATCATTGTTAACATTTCCTTGCATGCAGTGGTATCTCCAGCCATTTGAGGCCTCTTGCTGCTCCAGGCAGCCCTCTGAGAAAGGATCTAGGCCCACTCCACATCAGCTTTCAATTGCAGGGGCCCATGACTAGTTGGCAGAAAGCACTCGTGCATTTTTTGCTACAATAAATTGCTGAAGAACAAACCAGCTTCGACACAGTAGCAGCCTCTCCCTTGTACCATGTCTGAGCATCTGGCCAGCCAATTTCCATACGGTAGACAGTCCCCAGTCCATAGTGTCTTCTAGACTGCAGTAGATACGTGTCATGTAGTCTGAGCAGTCTCCTTGAGCCCATCTCATCACTTGTCATCATAATGTGGTCCTCTACCAGTGTCCTAGAGACAGCTAGTGATAACTCAGCCGTCTCCCGGGTAACCTCCTTCCCATCTCTTACTACTTTAGCCACTTTGATTCTCTTGTTATGCTTGAGGGTTTAAGAGCCCTGTGACCAGATTGTCATCACCTCCTTTGCAAATTCTAATCTTATCATCACACTTGACTTAGAATGTGGTATCTGTTGTCTTGGTGCTTCAAATGAAATGTCCATTTTAACATCCTCTTGTATTATCAAAAAAAAAATTTAATATAGCTATTAAATTTGGTATAAGATTTGGTATCATGGTTTCATCTTCAAAAACACTCTGTTCTCAATTTTATTGTTGTTTTCTTTTTTTTAGCTTTGATGAACTGTAAAAAAAGATGAAACTAGTTTTTATAAGTTAGTAGCCACATTTAATATTTGGACCACTTTTTAGTCTTGGGTGTTCAAAACATTAGAGCAGCACTGGCCAGCCACATATGCAATGTTAATTTTTCTAGTAGCCAAGTGAAAAAGTAAAAAGTTAAAGATAAAATTAATTTTAATATATTTTATTTAACCCAATATATCCAAAGGTTTTATTTCAATAGATACTCAGTATTAAAAGTTATTAATGAGATATTTTGCATTCTTTTTCCCATACTAAGTCTTTGAGCTCCAATGCATATATTATACCACATCTCAATTTGGACCAACTGATAGCCACATGTGGCTACTGGCTACCATATTGGACAGCACAGCTCTAGAACTTTGCTTCTGGTAATATAAGCACTTCACCTAAAGTCTCTATTAGCTTTCCAATTTTTCTTCTTCCTGCTGCTTCTTCTACTTTTAAGAAAGCAGCATCTTTGAGAATCAGAGCCTGTGTTGATATTTAAAAGTAAACCAATTAAAAAAAAAACAGAACCAGGGGCCTCAGATTAGAGTCTAATTTCTCAGGAGATCTGTCTCAGTGTAATTTTGTTCAAATATAGGTGGTAAGCAAAGTCTCTTGCAGTCATGTCAATTAGATATAAAAACTACAGCATGTATTTCATAAAGGCTTGGCCCTGAGCTAGGTACTATGATGAAATCAGAAAGAAGTATATGGTTCTTGTCATTAGGGCCTTAAAATCATGTTTTGGAAAGATAGAAATGCATATATGAAATAGTTAAATAATCAGGCAGGGCGAAGATTTAGCTTAGGCAGAGTAGATGAGGGAAATTACTACAGGTGAAGGGAAGAGAGTACAAAGGTGCAGAGGCTGGAATTGACCAGGGGAAAGGGGTGGACACAGTCACCAATAGGAGGTCCCTGCTATGCCAGCTTTCTCAGTGTTGAAGTCTTCCTACGAGAAGGAGAAGGAGGCATGATGGCAACTTACTTAACTCCAAAGAAGGGAGGGTGTATTTCAAATCTCTCTATGGTACCCTTCTATTCTGCTGAATGGTGCTTTTTGCACAATATCTGTATGAAGCACGATATTGGGATTTTAAAAAATTCTCGTTTGTATATGTAAGTCAGTGGATGGACTGGTCTATTTCTGAAACTGTTTTAGCTTAATCCTATGGATAGCAGTCTGGAGACCCTTACCATTTTACATGCTCAATTGAGAGTCCTTGAGAACGCTTAGAGTTTATGTTCTCTAGTAGTTAGGGCCTCTAGAGAGTCTGTGCTGTTTTTGGTTTGTGAATGTATATTGGAAAAATATATGGGACTTCATGGTCCAGATGATGTGCCAAAGTACTTTTTGTAGAACATTAGTCTCCTGGGCTTTCCATGAAATGAAGTTTCCATGGTCAATAGCATTTTGGAAACTCTATACCATATCCTCTTCTTGGAGAGGCACTGGGTGTATTAGCATATTAGCTCTTGAGAGTCCTGCAGGAAGGTAACTGTTTTTACTTAGTTTAACCCAGCACTTTCAAATCCATTAATTTTAGAATCCAGACCCCTCCTTTTTTTCCCATAACACCTTCAACATCCTTATTCTGAAGATCTGGATTTTGATTATTTCAACAGTCATTTTGAAAGTCATTTGACATCTCTATGACAACATCTTCATATTCTAGATAGACATTTTAAATCCATATGTGATCTTCATCTGAAGATGAATATTTGTCTAAATGTCTAGAGGATTTGGAGGAATATCTTCATCATGTAGTAACTCACCTTCTGTGTTCCTAAGAGGATGCATTTGACCATAAATTGAAGTGCAGTATGAAACACCCATTCCCTGGAATTTGGTTCTCAAATATTCTAAAGTATCGCCTAGGCATGCTGGACTATCCTGTTAATTAGTGATAAATTCCTGGTTCTGAATAGTTTGATGTGGTTGTCATGTGTGCCTTCTGGTTCTTATCAGCCTTTGGGGGTACTACTTACCAGAACTAGGAGTGTCAGATATTTTTGGAGCCAGAGCTTCCTTTTCTAGATTGATTAAATTCTTTTCCTTCAAGATCAAGTTTTAGGCTTATTCCTTCCCCGATCTTTTACTCACAATACGGAGCTCCACCACCCAACCCCATCAATATTCTTGCAACTTCGCTGACATCACCACCTCTGGCTACCTGGACTCCATCCATATTTCTATTTGATGGTCAATGCATGTATTAAACTTTTGGTCTTTGTCATTCATTTTAAGGATTACATCAGCCGTTTTAGTATTTTTATTCGTCTAATGAATTCTTGTTTTTCTTGCATTTTATTACATTTTTAAATAATTGGGTGACTCAGTCCTTGTCTTTGGGGATGTATACTGATGGATTTTAATGATGTTTACTAAGAGGTGAGGAATGAGCATATTCATCTTGTCAAAAAACTTTTTTCCATGTACATTTATTGATTCTTGTGTTGAAATACTTATATCAGGATAAAAATATCTAGAATCCTGTTTCGTGGCTTTCAGGAAGCCTTATAAGAAAGTTATAATATTTTAAGTTTTCTTAAAAATATTTTCTTCAGGGGCTGGCCCAGTGGCACAGCGGTTTAGTTCGCACTTGGCAGCCTGGGATTTGCAGGTTCAGATCCCGGGCGCCTGCCGACGCACTGCTTGTCAGCCATGCTGTGGCGGCGTCCCATACAAAGTAGAGGAAGATGGGCACAGGTGTTAGCCCAGGGCCAGTCTTCCTGAGCAAAAAGAGGAAGATTAGCAACGGATGTTAGCTCAGGGCTGGTCTTCCTCATAAAAAAAAATATATATATATATATATATATTTTCTTCACTAAATGAAAGATAAATGACCTATTAATTTTAAAACATTCATATATGTATAAATACAAATAACAATATACATGTTTATATATATGAATATATATAAATTCAGTATTTTCTTTAAAAAGTTAATTTAGCCTATCAGACTCCATGATCTGGGAATTATAAAATTGGCTAATCAAGTTCTAGTTTTGAGGCTAATAAAATGCTAATTTATATACATTCTTCCAGCCGGGCTATGGTACTTCCCATAGACCAAAGAACAAAAGCTGTGTCAGATACTTCTATCTCATTGAGTACCAAGCCCAGTACTGTGAAGAGAGTAGATGTTTATTAATTCTTTGTTGATTTATTTAATTTAACTGGGGGATCTTGAGGTTGATGAGAGATAGTATTTAAATGTTAAATATAGGGGCTGGCCTGGTGGCTTAGTTGTTAAGTTTGTGTGCTCTACTTTGGCAGCCCGGGCTTTGTGGGTTTGGATCCTGGGTGCGGACCTACACAGTGCTCAGGCCATGCTGTGGCGGTATCCCACATATAAAATAGAGGAAGATTGGCACAGATGTTAGCTCAGCGGCAGTCTTCCTCAAGCAAAAAGAGGAAGATTGGCAACAGGTGTTAGCTCAGGGCCAATCTTCCTCACCAAAAAAAAAAAAAAGTTAAACATGTTTGTTTAATAGATTTTTTAAAAAAGGACTCTGAACAATGGTACCAATAAATACATCTGTATTTCATATGGAAATAAGAGTATAGATATTGATAATTGAAATGTGTGGAAGTGAATTTTGTGGAACACATGAAAGGAAATGTTCTCCAACTTTCCTACCATATTCCCTCAGCAGCAATTCCTTTTCTCTGAACTGTTTCAGAAGAGCTTTATTAGTAAACAATGGATTGGGCTATTTATTTCCTCAGGAAAGAATGTTCTAATGGTCCAATTCATAAAATAGGCCCATTTCTCGCTCTGTCCCTGGAGAGCCCTTATCCTCTTGCCTGCTTTCTGGTAGGAGACATTGTTGACTTCTACTGTTTGTAGCACACTCAACCAGGCCAAAGAGAAGGCTTGCAAGTTTGGGGGCAAATTTTACCAAAATTGAAAATGTTTTTATAAATATGCATTAGCTCTTAGGGATTATTACTTCCCTGAAGTCCCAGTGGAAAAGCTCATACTCCTTTAGGGATTCCAGTGATAAATTCTTCAAATTAAAACTAGTGAACTTTAAAAGAAAAAAGCAAAGCTGTGGCCCTCCAGAAGTAAATTTTGATTCATTCTTTGTATAGTGATTCGTAAGCTTTACTTGTGAAGTGGGGAACATTTTGGAACTTTCTGGTTGTACTTGGGGAAAATAAAAAGCAGAGGCATACATACATCTTAATGATAAAAAACTGGCTTTGGAAAGTAGTATGTAATAGAAGTTTGAATTGCTCTCTTTGAGCAAAACAACGCTTAAACGCTATAGAAAATTCTCTGATTTTTTAAAAAATAGCATAATTTGGAGTTGGATAGAGCTGTTTCTTTTCAGACCTTATTTAGGCTTCATTTCATTCTATAGTGTTTTTCCACGCTGCCAAGCAGAACAAATATCATAAAACCAAACAAAAGGCAATGACTCTGAGAAGTCGTTACAGTGCTTTACTGAGCCAGCCTGAAGTGTGCACCGGGCTCCCCTTTGCTCACGACTCCTGGGTTGTTATTCTTTATTTTTTATGAATGAGAGGAAATGATAGGAAAATTATTTTCAAGACTAAATTTTATACCAGAGGAGTCCTCATACCAACTTGTCAATATCACATGACAATAATTTTAACGTTTGAATTTAAAGTGCCTAATTAGGAGACATTGTGGTTTTTAAAATTGCTGACCATTCCTAGAAAACTGGTTAAGAACTCAGATTCTGAAGACAGTCCTGCCATTTGTTGGCTGTGGGGCCATGGAAGTTACTGTACGTCTCTCAGCCACAGTGTCCTAATCTGTATAATGGGGATAATAATTGTACCTATCTAGTGTGATTATTGGGAAGATTAAATGAGATAATACACAAAGTACTTAGCATGGGACCTAGCACATACATAATACATGTTCAATAAATATTTGCCGTTAGCATTCTCATCCTCATGAAAGTGAAAATAATCTTGGTTCAAAGTGTTATTTCATAAACAGTATCATGAAACTTTCAGCTGTCACCAAAGTTAGACCTAAACTTGGAAGACCCCATTGTTACTATGTTTTCCACTTAGAGGTTTTGTTATTTTACTGGAACAACATGTTTTTTTGGATCTCCTATTCAGATGAAGCCCAATATTCTTATTTGGATATCACATCAACTCTGTACTTTTCTTTAATACACACCCAATTGTTGCAATTGTAACAAAAGCTAAAACTCCAATGGTGAAAATAGTAATAAAGGAAGGAGAAAGTGTAAGCGGTGAGTGACAACCATTTCCATAAATGTAATGATGGCTGGAGCCCTGAAAGGCATTTGTTTTCACAACAACCAATCAAAGATTACTGAAAGCTTTTGTTTACCTGTGCTGAAACACACACAGACACAGAAGGGGAAATGAACTTATCTCTTCAGAAAAGGCCCGCAGTGAAATGTCGGCAGTACTCAGCTATTTTAGAAATGTGGCATTCTAAAATCAATGAAAGGTAATAGGAATTGATCCATCAGCAAAATAAACTGAACACTTATAGAAAGTATATATTCAGCTTTCTAGAGAACGTGAGCCTATAAATACATATGGCATAGTCAGTTTAAGTGTGTGTGGGGAGGTACTTTTACTTTAGAATCCATATGCCATCCTTCTCTAGTTGCAGAGGAGTAAAGTGTTAACCCCAGAGGACTGAAGCTAGAAAAGCCAAAACACTGGGGTATTTCAAACCCGCAAATTTCAAGCCTCAATCTTTAGAGTTCAGTTTTGTTAAATGCATCCATAAAAAGGTATGATATTAAGCTGAAAAGAAATTGTCCTAAGAAGAAGAGAAGAGATGTGAGTTTATACATATGCATCAGTTATTTCCCAGGCACTGTGCTAACGACTGGAGATGTGTAATAGTACATGAAACATACTTAATCCTACCTCCTGGAGTTACGTTCTGGTGGGGAACACAGAGATTAAGCAAGTAAACGCAGCCACACCTAAGTACCAATATGGCGAAGGCCATGAAGGAAAATAGAAGGTATGAAGGCAGAGAAAAATGATGCAGGTGGACTGATGGTCAGAGGAGCCTCTCTGAAGGATGAGAAGCCATCAGCTGTGTGAAGAGTGAGGAGAAGCCTTCTAGGTAGAAGGAGGAATATGTGTGAAGGTCCTAAGATGGCAAACATCCATCTATTTGAGGAAACGAAGGAAAACCTTTATGGACAGAGTTCACATAGTGAGAGAGAGAGTGATGGGAGATGAGGCAGGAGAGGTGGTCAGGAGAAGGTTGTAGGGAAGCACTGCATGCAGCACATCAAGACGTGTGCAATAGTGACATGACACCCACATGGGGGATGATGAGAGTACTGCAGATCTTTCTATGCTACATTAGAAGCCTGAAGGCTCAGGTTGTCCATGAGAATCTGCCCTAAAGAGCCCCCAAAACTGACTCAGTTAAGGTGGGAGAGTTCTTGTAGGTTTCCAATGCCCTTCAAAACCAGAGGGATCTTGAGGACAGCCCAGTGGCGTAGTGGTTAAGTTTGCGCACTCCGTTTTGGGGGCCCGGGATTCACAGGTTCGGATCCCGGCGCAGACCTATGCGCTGCTTATCAAGCCATGCTGTGCAGGCGTCCCACATATAAAGTGGAGGAAGATGGGCACGGATGTTAGCCCAGGGCCAGTCTTCCTCAGCAAAAAGAGGAGGATTAGCAACAGATGTTAGCTCAGGGATAATCTTCCTCACACACACCCACACAAAAACCAGAGGGATCTTGAGTTTTATGTTACTTATATTGCTTTCCCTCTAATCCTTGTGCTTCTCTGGGGACTCTAACCCCTAACTTTCCCCCAGGAAAGTGATTAAACTGGAACTTAGATGCTCTTAAAATACGTAAAACAAGTACACCATGAAAATGGTTTGTTCAGGCATCAAGCATTTTGAGATAATGCATGCTTTTGAGTGGACGCATGCAGACTTGTCCCTGGGAAACGCCTTTGGATGTCATAATAGCAATTCTGGTATCAATAAATCATTTACTGTTTGGACAAGTCATGGCCACCACCTCAGTCACTAGATACATTTGTAATGGTTTATGTGAACAATAACAACAACCACCTAGCAACATACTGTTTGGTCATGTCATTTTAATAATACCACATGTGGTTTTGTGGGCTTTGGATGGATTAACTGTTACTGTGTCTAATATGTTTTGAAAATTAAGCAGCAAATATTGTTGGAGGCCCCTGTGCACAATATATGAAACCATGCTGCTTGGTGTGTGGCTTTATAGAAGAATGGCACATGGATGTTTTTTGCTAGTTTTTAGTGCTTTTCTGATCCATGAGGGAAGGGACTATATCTGTCTTGTTTACTGTTTTATTTCCAATGTTGGGCACCTAGCAGCTCAGTATTTGTTGACTAGATGAAGGAATAAATGAATAGTTTTTAGGCACAGCTTATTTCTTGAATTTCTTGTAACTCAGATAAGAAATGAGTGATCTACCATCTCTACTTTTAATGAATAGTTTTCCCCTTGACATTTTAAAATCATGAACAGTGTCAAACATAGCCAAGTGAATTCTGCCAAGTGTTAATATCTCAGAGAAACCAGCATTAAGGGTTCCCTTCCATCTATGGTATTTTATAGACAGGCACACTGCCTTAGTTGGTCCTTGGAGCATTCTCATGGGACTACTCATGTTTATAGCCAAGGAAACAGGTTGGGGGAACCTTCAGTTTCCCTTCTAAGGCAGGTGTCTAGGAATGAGATCTTTGTTTTCTAACTTTGGTGCATCCATATTCTCCAACAAACATTTGCTTGGCTTTTAAAGCTACAGTCATCTCTAGCATTATTTTGAGCTATTATTAATCTTTTAATTTTAATGCTAGCTTTGTTCTCTTCTCATCTCATGCACTCCTTTGATTCTCAGCTGGGCTGCTGACACTTGGCTGTTTCTATTCTCTGTGTCTCTCTGTCTCTAGATTGTCCTACAATTTTAAATTTTAGGTGACTAGGCAAATCTTTTTGATTGAATTTGTTGGAGAGAGATTGTCTTTAATTACAAGCGGATGTTGCATGGTGAAAACTCTTTTGCCCGGGCTGTGATGAATATAGTGCTGGATGTGGGAGCTTAGCTGAAATTGAGCTGTGAATACAACCGGAAGAGAATGTGGTCCCGATGGAGCCTGAGAACACACAGGCACGGAGAATCTGGATGTCTGAATGAAAGTACTGCTGCTGTGTCACTCTGCTCTGGTGTAATTTCTGTAAGTGTGAAGTTAGACCAGGTGTATTGGAGTGTGTGTTCTGAGAGGGGCTGAGAACTGGTTTTCTTTTGTGATAAGTTTGTTTTCTTGATGCATGGGTCAGGAGATTTGCAGCTTCCTTCTTATAAAAATGACTGGGAATTTGGAGTAGGAGAATGGCCTCTTCTAGAGCATGAGATCCACGAGAACAGAGATTTTTGCCTGTTTTGTCACAGTGCCTAGAATAATGCCTGACACACAGTAGATGCTCAGTAAGTATTTGTTGAATAAAAGAAATGGATCTGGCATACATCCAGCCCATCACTTTTAGCAAGGGGACTGGGTTCAGAGTGGACTGAATGGTTTGTCAGTGTGTTGCTGTAATGACGTTCTGAACTAACTCGTCTAAGTTACTCAGTGACAGCAAGCTCAAGCTGAGTGAGAGTTGGCACTTGAATCTTGTCTGCCCCACTGTACTGGTGCATGCAGTTCTATTTGCTGTTTCAATGGGTAGCTTCCTACCCCTCTGACTCACTATACTCAATTATGAAATTATAATTAACTTTAGCTTATGGGACAGAATAATAACTGTAGCTAATCTGTGGCTGAAAATAGGGGGATAAGAATGAAAAGAATTAAAATGGTTTGCTTTGGGTAGCCTGAAGTGACATTGATTAATATGCTATCAATTTTCTTCCCCTGAGAAATATTTGGTCACAAGGAGATCTGGCTTTCAGAAGAAATTCAAATTTGGGTGTGTGGCTTTTGGCATAGTCTAGCATCACTGGAATGGTCTAAGTAGATTTTTTTTTCTTTTTTCCCATGTCTTACCGTAGTTGCTCAAAAAGACCCAATCCAGTCTCTTGACTATAGGGTTATCTGTCTTCGTTATCTTGCCAAGTCCCATTGAGGAGCCAGTTTACGGAGTGCATTTGGGGCATATGTAATACTATGTGAAGCATCTCAGAAAGCCTAAAAAGGTAATATCAGAGGGGATATAATGTGGAATTTCCAAGGAGAGACTGAGAGAGAAAGAGACTGATTGATTGATTGATCTCCAAAGGGCAAGGGATATATTTCACGTTTCATAGTGCTAGGAAACTGCAGACTTTTAACAGATGCTTTTCAGTTGCCCCAAGAAATACAAATGTCACGTTTGTTAGATTTTCAGGAACTAATGGTCCAAAAGACTCTGTGTTTTCCTTTAGCCATGGTGCGTGCATAGTGGCTGTGTGTTCTTCACGGTATGGGTAGGTATGGGGATCTATTGGCTGAAGAGTGACTGGAAAACCTGGAGAGGAAGAAGAATAAAATTAAAATAAGATGTTGGATTGAGAAATAACAAGAAGGGTGGATATTTCATGCTTTCTTTTTTAACTTCAGTCACTGCAAACAAAAAAAGGAGAAAGAAGCAGAAATGTCATAATCTATCTCTTCAATTTCAAAATTTACATTTTGTAGCTATCCACTGACTCTTGTTTCTTCTTCAGACTCTAATTATACAATATTAAATATATTTCAGAAACTTTCTCTTCACTAAATAAGTATAAAATGTTAACATGAGATTATGCTATCATATCAAGTATTCTCATTCAGAATATTTAAAACAAATTACAGGGCAGGCCAATTACTGTCTTAAGAAACAAGGAAGAACTTGCTGCTTTATCATCACAAATTTATGCTTAGACTCTTAATGTTTGGGCTCTTTTTCTCCTGTTACCTTTCATTCATTCATTCTATCTTGTAATAGAATAACATTTGTCTTAATACAGGACTAACTCATTTTAGACTAAATAAGTTATTTATTTAATGGGCTCCTTTTTTGACTTTGGGAAGTTAATATTACGGATAACACTCCTAGTCCTAATGGTTGCTAAAAAAGATATATATTCTACATTTAGGACCTAGGACCATTTAGATAGATTGAGTCTAAGTGTGCATGGGTTTGGTTAAGTACGGAAGAGGTATTCTTTGATTAGGGGCACTTCCTAGGAGATAGGAGCCTGAAAAAGCCTGATTTATAACTTTTTTTTTCCCTTAGCACTTTGTGAAGGGATAGGACATAGAGTGCTCTTTTCTTACGTAGTTCTCTGGATCGCTGTGTATTGAGATAAGATTTATAGATTACTTAAAAGAACTCCACATTTAAGTCAGAAGATTGCCAGAAGTGTTCTCCTCCTTGTTCTTCAGAGTCCTGAGCTACTCCAGACATCCATAGGCCTCAGAAAACTAGCTTCTGGGAAGTTGAGACTTTATAGAATATAAAAAATGAAAATACCAACTCTTTTCCTTCCTTGGTTTTTTGAGAGGGTGATAGAAATATGTGTTCAACTGTGTGTAATTGAAACCACAATATAAAAAGAAAAAAGAAGGGCATTATTAAAATTAAGCAAGAAATGTAGCAGTAATTGAATAACTATTTTCCTTCATAAATGGAATTATTTCTAAATTCAATATTATGGTATTTTTAAGAATTGATTTTTGCTGGGAAATTATCCATTATGAGCATGTAAAGAGGAACATCTTATCGTTCTCTACTATAATCGCCACATTCACACATTTATCATGACACCCAACATGACTTTTCAGTGCTCCTGGTGAAATCTCTGGATCTCATGTTGCATTTGCCCTGACTGCCCTCCTTTCAAAGCTATGCTCATCACTTGGGTATGTGGTCACTGAAAGTGTCTACAAGCTTTAGCAAGTTGGAGATTCATTGTTGCAACTGACATTTTTCACTTAAAAATAAATCACAGGATGCACTTTGGAGAGCATAGGTCCAAGAATGGAATGTTAACAGAGAATACATCAAACCATGGATACTTCTAGTCGATCCAGTTGACAATATTTCCACACAAGCCTGAAAAAATAACATTATTACCAGCAAAACTATTGTCTTGTCCGTAACATTCAGTCATTATCGCTGTGAACATATTTTGAGCACACAGGTGGAGGTAGGTACTCTGTGCTTCTTACCTTGGAGATTTGAATTTTCTCTCTTATTTTTCTCTTTTAATGAATGAGCTAAAAGTTAACTGGAACCATTTGCCAACTGTAGAAGGTTTGACTTTAAAATATTTTTTCTTTTCAAGTGCTTGAACCAATAGAATCACTTTTGATTCTCCACTCCCATCCCTGGCCAAAAATACACATTCTGATCTTCAATTTCTTCTTGTAGACAGTGTGTTCCGAGATTGTTTGTTGGTATAAAGAGCAATATTACTGTAGTAACAACTATGTGGTAACAGCTTAATTTCTTTTTGTATTTAATTGTTAAACTGCATAAATAAATCATTTGGTGCCAAGTGAAGACTGCTTTTCAACAAAATATATGTCATAAATATATTCGTCTTAATCACGTATGCCACCTCAGACCCTCTGGAAGGGGTTGCAAATAGGACAATCATGCGATTAGCCAGCGCACTTCCTAACTTTCATTAACTAATTCATGCATTGTGGAGAGTCACCAACACATGAATAATAAAAGTAAAAACGACACTGTTGAGTAATCACAAGCTGTTGACCATAGAATCTACAGGGAAGGAAGGGCAATGAACATTCTTTGGACCACTTAATTCAAGAAAGAACAGGCTTTGTTTATTTAAGAGCCTATTTCGTCTGTTTTCTGATTGCATTCTTATTGTGAAAATCCTGGAGTGTATTACAACGGATAAAATGGGGAAAAAATAAAGTATAATTTAAGTGGGCCAGGAAAGAGTGGTGGTAGATGTTTGAATGTTCTCTTGGAATTAATCAGTGGTTCATAAACCTAACATACTTTTTTATCTCGAGAACTGAGTTTCTGACTCAAGTTACACAGGAGAAAATATTAGTTGGCTTGAGAAAGGAAAAACCTTGGTTCACATAAATTTGTACACAGATTCTTTTATCATGGGAGAATTGTAATTAGGGATTCAGAATCTTGAGAACATGACTGTGACCTAGTTATTCTTGTACTGCAAGTGCTCATAGGAGGTACTGGCTAGACCTGAAGATAATGAATTAAGAGATTCCAGCTGGGATATGATGAAAGCATTTTTGGGAATCTCTGTATCTTGGCTGGACGACATGGGTTATAACTTGGAGAGGCCTAAACTAGTAGTAGTATATGACAGATTTATAGCCCAATTGATGCTGGGCATCAGAAAAAAAGACTGAGGTTAAAAAAATGACTTGAGAATTATGAGCTTTAAAAGAATTGCCATTGGAAGGGATGCTGAAGCAGGAAAGCATGAATTCCTTATAAGAAGGGAAATAAAAATAATAAAGATTGATGGTGAGTCACTGAATGGGAAGCATGGTGGTTTGTTTTTCACAGCATCCCTCCTCCAAGACCCCTTATCCATCCTCTCTGGCTCATAGTTCTCCATGCTGCTTCTTCCGCCTGACACATTGTATAGGTTATTTATGATCTAGCTCTGCCACTACATTATTAAACTTCATGAGGACAGGGATGACTTTTTTGTGCCCCCCCACTCCCACCCCCCCCAGCTACTTTGTTGTGTCCTCAACTACCAGAGTGTCTGACACATAGTAGGCTCTCGATAGAAGTATGCTGAATGAATGAAAGAATGAATGGTGTAACTTTAAGTCAAAATTCATTTTAGTCTGTCTTTCCTTCATCTCTTCCTCCCTCCCTCCTTCCCTTCCTTCTTCCAGCATAGGATGTGCCAGGGCACACAGACCAGTAAAACAAGATTCCTGCATGCCTGGAGCTTACAGTCTATTGGGATGAATCCAGTCATGTAAACGAGGGAGTAAACGAGTAAATGAGGGAGTCCAGCACAGAGAGATGGTGCTGTGATTGACATAGGTACAAGGTGTACAGAATAAAAGCATTTAAATCAGACTGAGAGCAAGGGAAATTTTTTGGAGGAATGGAAAATTAAGGATTTATAGAACCTAGAAGTGTTTGTGAATTGATGAAGAAAAGACTTGGATGAAAGCACAAGGCCTGGAAGAACAAAACAGCATTATCAGGGAAATTGTAGGTAGCTTGTTGTGAATGGAGAGATGATACCAGAGCAAATAGAGTTTGGAGGTAAGCAAAATAGAGAGTCATTTAAAATCGTTGGCTCTACAAGGTGTTTTGGTGTTTTTATTGGGTAAGTCAAATGTGCTGAGACTTCGTAATACCTCAGACAAATAGGTGAGATCACTCAGTCATCTGTGGTCATCTTACCTTTTCATTTCCTAGCTTCATATTTGTTGCTTCCCATCTTGATACCCTAGGCTAGGAATTGAGCAGAGCTCTAAAGCAGGGTTGGCATTTCTCTGCCATCATATTATTTGGAGTGTGGAGACTTCCATTTTAGCCTATAATAACTGGTTGCAAGGCTGTAAAGTATATGTTCGGACAATGCCCCTTTCAGCCTAATTTTGTTATCTGTGATTGTGAGCTGGGTTATCTCTGAAACCATGCTCTTGCTTTCCAAGTAATTTACACATGAACTATTTCCAGTCTCTACTCTGCAAATGTTCTCTCCTGGAACCTGTTTTTATGTTTAGCCTCTAGAAATGCGTAGCTGTTGAGTAAAGTTGTAGTTCTGTGTTAATTTGATCTAATATAACCTCCCAATTTTAGTAGTTTTTAATATTAATATCTTTATATGTGATGGGGTCGTCATCAGTAATTATTCAAGTTAATATTTAAAATTAAATGAACAAAGCAACAGCATTTTTCATAAAATTGGGTGCTATTTTGTGTTATACTTTAGTTTCTAAATGGGAGACACTTAATCATCCTGATCTGATGTCATCTGGAAGCCACTGCATACTCAATCTTTCCCATGTTCTTAATCATTTTACCAACATTTCATGGAAGATTTTCTAGCTTATTACATTTACATTGGACTTGTTTTGTAATGATAAGAAGAATGGTAAATATTTAAGGTGTAGCTGTATCTGTACTTGGTGCCTGCACAAAGTGGATGCTTAGTACATATTTGTTGAATGAGTGAATGAGTTATATTTTAAAAACATACATCTGATCATTTGCAGCTTCTCGCTGTCTTTAGGAAAAAGTCCAGACTCCTTTGCAAGAGCCACAAGGCCACTTACAATCTGGAGCTGGTAGACCTTTTTGGCCTTATCTCTTGCCGTCACAACCAACAGTTCATATTCTGCAATACACATGTGCAGCTTTGTGCCTTTACTTGTTCTGTCCCTTCCGTCTGACATACTCTTACTGATCCACCACATGTGGAAGCTTCCCCTGGCCCTACCGCAGAATGACTTCTTCAATATTTTCAAAACATCTTGTATGTACTTCCATGACAACTCCCATTGTGTCATTTTATTTTATGTACTTATCTCCTCATCTAGGTTGTATACTCAAGACAGAGGCTCTGTCTTATTTACCTTTGTGTCTTAGGGTCTAATATTTTGCCTCCAACCACAGCAAGGACTTAGTAATCTATTTTGAATGAATAAATGGGCTGATAAGGCCAGTGCCAGGGCCTGAGGACCTTCCAGTTCTACAGCCCCAACTGCACACCATCACAGGAGCCCTGCAGTCGGGACAAGGCAGACAGCATTAGCAGGCTGAAGAGGCCTAACCCAGAGCCAGGGCATCTGTAGGGAGGAGTGGCCATTGTCAGCTTCTAGAAAGCTATGGCCTGTCTGCCCAGCTGGCTCTCTTTGGAAAAGAGTCCTTGAATGATGCTGCCCTTGGTTCCTCGCCAAGAAAGCCTTTCCCCAGAGATCAGGATCAGTCAGAAGGCTGAAGTCTAGTTCTCAGGGTTTCTTTACTTGTTTGCAGGTATCTGGTTAAAGGAAGTATGACAGACTTCAAGGGACTGACGAGAGTCCGAGATCTCCTTGCTGGGCCACAAATCGTAATTGAGAGCCATGTCTCAGGAGCGAAACATAGATTATTTTCCTTAGAACTATGATTTTATATTCGCTGAAGCTTATGTAATACTTGACTGCCCATCCACTTAGCCTTGTAAAAGCTTTCTGCTTGATAACAATAGACATTGTGCTTTTTATTTTTAGTACATAATAAGCCACATTGTTTAATTTGTGATTTACTAGATTATGTTAATACGTAATGAGTAATGATGGTGTTTAGTACAGAAACGTGATTAGATGTCATTTATTGTGCTATATGAGATAAATGTACTTCATCTCACAAGCTTACAGTTATGCAGTTCCAACATATCATTTGAGTTGTGTTGTGTATTCTGGGCCATAATTGTCGCAAAACTCAGAGTATGTAAATGTACTTTAAATGTAAAAATATAAAATTTTTGGAATGTGGAAAAGTACAGAGAATAATATGACAACCATATGTAAACTCTCCATCTGGGATTAACACATGTTAACACTTTATGAATTTTGCCTCTATATGAAATAAACAAACCATAACATCTCAGATAAAGCTAATGTCTTTTTTTCCCTCCTGCTTCCTTTGTCGTTCCTTTCTCCAGCGGCAGCTGTCATCATGAATTTGTCCTGTACTTTTTCGTCTCAAGACTTTACTATACGGAAGAGCTCATGGCCATTTGTAACTGTGTAGATTTGCTGTATGCTTTCTCTCCCCGATTTTTAAGAGAATGCTAACCCCAGTGCTGCCCCCTGGGAGTTCTTTGCTTCCTGTGGTTTGAGGGTTCTTTGTTTTGTTTTGCTTGTTTTTTAACAAACAAATTCAATTGTTGCTTATTTTTTTAAATGATTTCTATAATTTCAGATCTGGAGCTTCTTCAGAGATTTTGTGTAAGTCTTGTAAATTTTAAAGTTGATTCTCCATGGTACTGGAAGTTTGGTTGACCTTTCCCCTTCCAATCTCTCTCCCCCGACAAATATAGAGAATAATTATACATAATTTCTTTTTACAGAAATCATATTGCTTTTTCATTAACGTGGTAGCTTTAGCAGTGAGAATCTTTCATTTATAGTGTTCAGAATTTTTCTTGAAGACCGTTTAAAATTTCAATTCTTAAAAAATATTCTGAGGGGGCTGGCCCCGTGGCATAGTGGTTGAGTTCGCATGCTCTGCTTTGTGGCCCAAGCTTTGCAGGTTCAGATCCCAGGCATGGACCTACACCACTCATCAAGCTATGCTGTGGCAGCGTCCCACATACAAAATGGAGGAAGACTGGCACAGATGTCAGCTCAGCGACAATCTTCCTTAAGTGAAAAAAGAGGAAGTTGGCAACAGTTGTTAGCTCGTGGCCAATCTTCCTCACACACACACACACAAATTCTGATATCAAAGTAACACATGTTCATAATAGACAATGTGAAAAGTATTTTTTAAAAAGTCATAAAAATGCAAAGCATTTGGAAAAAATACTCATAGATACCTGGGAAGCTACTATTAATATTTAATATGATCCTTTAAGAAAATTTAAGTGAAGGGAAGCAGAAGAAAAAACTACCTACCATACTAATATAATCACAGTTAATATTTGCTTGATTTTATTTTCCTCTAGTTTTTATTTTTCTTTACATAGTCATTTACTTTGCAATTAGGGAATAAATGTGTTATATATTTATCCACATATAAATATTTAAAAAATATATTACATAATCCTGAGTTTCCATTTTGTTGAGCATTTGGGCTTTACCTTTAGTTTTTATTTTTTCCCGTTATATCACCATGAGTAACATCTTTGCTCATAGTGCTTTTTCTGTATTTAGAATAAAGTGAAATTATTCAGACCTGGTTGTGGGCACCGTAAAGCTCTTGATACGTATTACCAGTGTGGGCACGTGTGCTTCTGAGTGTCTGGGTCCTGGTTTCTCCTCATTCTTGCCAACATATGAGTTTTTTAAATAATCAAAAAGGAAACAAATCCTTGCTCATCCTATCAGTAGGCATCAGCTCTTTGTAGAATGAAGTTCTTAACTCCTTGATTGTCTTTACTTTAAATATTTTTCCAGATATTTTTATTTTTTATTAGTATACAGATATTTTTACTTATTGTCACATGTGGATCTTTTCCTTGTAAATTCTTCTATGGCTTTTGAGATTAAAGAGTCCTCCTGCTTCCCAAGATTTGATATTTTGATTTATGTTTCTGTTTTTTGTTTGGCTTTTTTTTTTTTTTGGTGAGGAAGATTGGCCCTGAACTAACATGTATTGCCAATCTTGCTCTTTTTGCTGAGGAAGATTAGTCCTGAGTAACACCTGGGCCCATCTTCCTCTATTTTTTTAATGTGGGATGCTGCCACAGCATGGCTTGACAAGAGGTGAGTAGGTCTGCACCTGGGATCCAAACCTGCAAACCTGGGTCCACTGAAGTGGAACATGCAAACTTAAACACTACGCCACCAGGCCGGCCCCTGTTTCAGTTTTCTTATGGTTTAATTTTTAAATATATTTGGTGCTTTAGTCCAACACAGATTCGTTGTGGACTTAAGATAGATGCCACTGAAGTACCATTGTTCTGCTATGCCCTGTTTAAACCAGTGATAAATACAGTGGTGGGTAGATAAATTCCAGGATTCATCACATTTTTTGCACCTGACTCTCATTAGAAGTATTATTTAGTATAATACCCTCAATGTCCATCCATGTTGTCACAAATGGCTGGATTTCATTGTTTCTTATGGCTGGGTAGCATTACCAGTAGGGAAGCGGGGAGGGAGGAGGGCGAAAGGGATGATTAGGCACATGTGTGTGGTGATGGATTGTAATTAGTATTTGGGTGATGAACATGATGTAATCTATGCAGAAATAGAAGTATAATGATGTACACCTGAAATTTATACAGTGTTATAAACCAGTGTTACCGCAATAAAAAAAAACACACAAAGAAAGGAAATATAAAAGTGTGATACACCTAAAAAAAAGAAAAAAAGAAAAAGAAAGAAAGAAGTGTTATTTAAATCAGACTGATGGGTTTTACTAAAACGGTGGGATAACCTTGGACTTCCTATACCCATGCTCCCTTCTGTGGCTCAGTAGGAATCTGGCATTTGTCCCTGAAGGGTTTGTTGCTCTTGTCTTCTGATTGTCCTCCAGCTAGTTCATGCTAGGTCTTTGGCCTTTCTCTTAGACTTGTGAACTGTGCCTTCCAGCAGACAATTCACACTCAGCATTAGTCAACAAACCCATTTTGCTTAGGCTCTGGAAGGTCTAAAACACAGGGTCATTCATCTGCAGGCAGGATCCCTTCCAATCACCTTTCCTCTGGGACCTGCTCACCCATCTCCTGCTGCCTGGGCTGGCCGGCACATCTAGGCCAGCTCTCCCTCCTTAGCTGGTTGAAAGTCTTTCTTTTTTAGCTCCACTGCTCCAGAATAAACAAAAATTCTGTTTATAGCAACAACATTGTTTTTTCATTTAAAGGAATGAGTATGGGAAAAATGATTCAATAACTGATCAAGAATTGACTCAAAAATAAACAAGACTTTGTGAGTAAAACAGTCTTTGGAACTACCCAGTTTAAGTGCAGTGAACTCCCTGTCACCCAAAGTGTTCAACAGAGGTGCGAAAACGTTTTTAGAAATGGTGTACAGAGGAGTCAAGCATTTCATGAGGATAACCTTCTCACCTTAAGGTTCTAAAGTTGTATGAGCGTCTCATTTCCTACCTCCTTTGTTTTTCTCAATTTTCCCAATATTTGTAGTATTAGAGTCCCAAAACGAATGTTTAAGTTATAGGGTCAGTTTGGAAAAAATGAATTCTAAAAAATATGGGAAAAATATGATTGGAAAATGGGTTACTTATGTGTCCCAGGTGGTTAGATACACAAAAGTTACTCATCCAGTAAGTAAAACAAACCGAAAAAAAAGTGTACTAAGTCCATACAGCTAAGATATAACTAGGAAATCTAACTGCAGACTTGTAGGGATTAGTATATGGATGTATCAGTTGACAATATGTGCATTTTTTAGGTAAATTTGAGAGTTGGTGAGTCACTTGATTTTTTTAAGACAGCTTTATGGTGGTGTAATTTATATACCATAAAATTCACCCGTTCTAAGTGTACAATTCAGTTCTTTTTAGTCAGTTTAGAGTTATGCAACCATAGCCACAATCCAGTTTAGAACATTTCCATCACCCCCTAAAAGACCCCTTGCACCTATTTGGAGACAGTGCCTGCCCCCACCCCTAGCCCAGCGACACTAATCCACTTTATGTCTCTCTAGATTTGTCTTTCCTGGACCTTTCATATAAATGAAAACTTATAACAGATAGTCTTTTATATCTAGCTTCTTTACTTTGCATAACATTGTAGTATGTGTAGTATGCCTCAGTAGTTTGTTCCTTTTTATTGCTGAATAATATTCCTTTGTATGAATATACTACATTTTGTTCATCCATTCACCAGATGATGGACATTTGGATTATTTCCAGTTTTTAGCCATTATAATAACTCTACTATGAACATTTATGTACAAGTCTTGTGTAGCCATATGTATTCATTTCTCTTGGGTAGATACCTAGGTATGGAATTGCTAGATCATATGCTAAGTTTGTATTTTACTTTTTAAGAAACTGCCAAATTGTTTTCCAAAGAGGTTGTACCATTTTGCACTCCTATCAACAATGTATGAGGGTTCTAGTTTCCCCACATCCTCACCACCACTTGTTATTGTCTGTCTTTTACACGATAGCCATTCTAGTGGGTGTGAAATGGTGTCTCATTGTGGTTTTAATTGATAATTTCCTAGTGACTAATGATGTTAAACATCTTTTCATGTGCTTATTCATATATCTTCCTTGGTGAAATGCCTATTCAGATCTTTTGCCAATTTTAAAATTGGGTTATTTTTCTTCTTATTATTGAGTTGTAAGAGTTCCTTATGGTTTTTGATGCAAGTCCTTTATCAGATATTGCAGATATTTTCTCCCAGTCTGACTTACCTTTATTTTTTTAATGTTGTCTTTTGAAGTATGAAAGTTTTTTATTTTGATGATGTCTACTTTATCAATCTTTTTCTTTTTTGAATTGTGCTTTTGAAATTGTTATCTAAGAACTCCTAAGATCCAAGATCTTAATATATTCTTTTATGTTTTCTTTTAGCAATTGTATAGTTTTCGATATTATATTTAAGTCTATGATCCATTTAAAATTAATTTTGTGAATGATGTGAGGTAAGGGTCAATTTTTTTCTTTTGCATGTGGATATCCAATATACTTAGTACCATTTGTTGAAAAACCATGCTTTTCTTGTTGAATGTCCTTGACACTTTTGTTGAAAATCAGTTGACATAAATGAAAGGGTCTATATCTGGCCTCTCTATTCTGTTCCATTCATCTATATCTCTGTCCTTACTCCAGTGCCATTGCTGTTGATAACTGTAGTTTTATAGTAAGCTTTGAAGTCCTCCAACTTTATTCTCCTTTTTCCAAATTATTTTGGCTATTCTCGGTTCTTTGCATTTCCATATAAATTTTAGCTTCAGCTTGTCATTTTCAGCAAAAACATCTGACTGGGATTTCAGTAGAAGTTGCATTGAATCTACAGATCTATCTGTGGAGAAATGTCATTTTAATAATATTGAGTTTTCCATTCTATGAACGTGGAATGTCTCCACTTATTTAAAGCTTCTTCAGTTTTTCTCAGAAATATTTTGTGGTTTTCAGTGTGCAAATCTTGCACTTATATTGTTAAATTTATTCCTATAAATTTTATTCTTTCTGAGGTAATTGTTTTATAAATTTTATTTTCAGATTGTTCATTGTTAGTATATACAAATATGTCTGTTCTTTGTGTTCTGATTTTGTCTTCTATGACCTTGCTGAACTTGTTCACTAGTTCCAGTAATTTTTTTGTAGATTCCTTAGGATTTTCTTCATACAAGATTATGTAGTCTGTGAATAAAGATATTTTTACTTCTTCCTTTCCAAACTCTCTGCTTTTAATTTCTTTTCTTTGCAATATTGCACTGACTAGAACTGCCAGTGTTCAATAGAAGTGGCAAGAGCAGATGTTCTTGCCTTATTCCTGATCTCAGAAAGAAAATATTTATTATTTCACCATTATTTATGATGTTAGCTGTAGGTTGAGGAATTTCACTTCTATTTGTATTTATATTTTGTTGAGAGTTTTACCATGAATGGATCTTGGATTTTGTCAAATGCTTTTCCTGCATCTGTTGAGATGATCATGTGTTTGTGTCCTTCATTCTATTCATATGATGTATTATACTAATTGATTTTCAGATGTTAAGTCAGCCTTGCATTCCTGGGATAAATCCCACTTGGTTGTTGTGGATAATCTTTTTTGTATGTCATTGAATTCAGTTTGCTAGTACTGTGTTGAGGGTTTTTGTGTCTCTGTTCTTAGGAGTTATTGGTCTGTAGTTTTCTTTTCTTGTGGTGTCTTTGTCTAGTTTTGTTATCTGGGTGACACTGGCTCATAAAATAAGTTGAGAAGTGAGCCAATTGATGGTTTTTTTTCAACTACTCTCAGTCAGGAGAAGGGAAGGATGGTGTGGAACAGTGTTTCTTACTCTGTCTATGGTGAAATTCCATTTAAAAATCATTTCTAATCTGTTGTGGGACTGATACTTTATAAAATGCAATAAAAATAAACCTCTAGAAAAATTATACAAAAATATACAAACTCCATTTTTAAAAGAGATTCAGCTTATTAAAAATTCTCTATCAAATTGATACAAAAGTTTCTAAAGGCTTATTTCTCTTAATTTCTGTGCTTGCCTCATCACAGGCTGGACACAAACAGTTCTCATAAATCTGTGAACCAACTTTCAGTAGTACTGGTGTAGACTCATTCTTCTCGAACTTTAACAGTGCATAGAAATCACCTAGGGATTTTGTTAAAATGCAAATTCTGATTCAATACGTCAAAGACAGGGCCCATAGTTCTGGATTTCTGTCAAGCTCCCAGGTAATACTGAAGCTGCTGGTCCACAGACCACACTTTGAGTACTAAGGCTATGAAATATAATGCTGATAGTAAAATAAATGTGATATTTTTTTTATAACCATGTCATAAATTGCTTTGGGACATATTTTGGTTTTTCAAAGATTGTTGGATTGTTGCTGAACAGTCATGATTCTTTAGATAGCAGTTGTTTTTCTTGGCCTCTAACCTTTCTGGGCTTCCAACTGCTCATCTGTTAGTCGGGGGGGGCTTGAACTAGAAGATCTCTGAAGTCCCTTCCAGATCTCACAGTCTGTGATTTTAAGCATCTATGTCAAGGGAGAATTATGGCTGCATTTGCATTTTCTTTTTATATAAACCTAATAAAACATGACTCAAAGGCTTATGTTAGAACAGTTCTTAACATGATGTTAAAAAATAACAGTAAACATGGTTTACTAAATTTTGGATGATACAGAAAGATTAATATCAACATTCAAGGATTTTTCCATGTTGAAGTCTTAAAAAAGTGGGTGGGGGTCTTGTTTAACCTTATAGTTGGAAATTCAATTAAAAAATAACTGACTTGCCTAAACTGTGGAGAGACAAGTAAAACAGGTGTTTATCTTATGAAATTCAAGTTGACATAAAATAGTTGAAAGGCTTCAATTTCAGCCAAGTTGAAATGATCTCATTTTCCTTTATATTTCATTTTATTTACTGAGATACTTGAAACATTTTCCCCTGTTTCTTAAAAGCCAATGAAAAGGGTGGTAAATCAGTGGTAGAAATGTGTTGTCAAAACCTCCAAGGGCTGTATCCTCAGTCTTCAACACATATTAGCATGGTTCTGCTATTCTTACTACAGATGATTACAGCAAACTCTGCAGTGAAGGGTGGAGGCACTTGGTCAGCCTCCAGAGAAAGTGACTAATAATTGACCTAATGTACAGAGCACATGAATAACATATTCTTTGAGTAAAAAAAGAAAATATGGCTTACGGGGTGTGCAAGAGTTCACATCCCTTGTTCAGTTCTTCCAAAAGAGTTGAGACACTCAGCTGCTGTATTAAATTTTCAATCCCTCAGTCTCAAATGCACATCGTGCATTGGATGCCACTATGCAATTCAAAAACAGACTTCTGCCCCTCAGGATTTTCTTAAAATAGTTGTTTAGAATTTTGAAGAGAAATAGTTTTGATTTTGTTACATTTAAGTTTGCAGTGACCTCACACTGTAAAACAACTACGTTTTAGTTTTATATACCATTAAGCAGTTGTGTCCCTTGTTGAAGAGATTTGAAGTCTCCAAAATATATGAGTTTTTATTTGCTGAGGAAATAAGGGGAAAGTTAGAATTTTCTTTTTCTTTCTTCATTTAACACGTGGAACATCACTTGAATAATACAACTTACTGTATTTCTGTTATTCTTGGCTTGTCAGCAAAATATTTTATTTGGTGGATTTCCTTTTATTCATTTAGTGATAATGGGATCAGCTCGGCAGACCTTTTTATTTTTAATTGACTAACTCTTTATTGTGTTATGTGCTAAGACACATACATTAATGTTAGGAACCACATGGATCAAAACATTTTATGGTGGTTCTGTCTGGGTGGTAATATTATAGTTGAATTTTGTTTTCTGCTTTCTAATTTTTGTATTTTTTGAATGTTCTACAAAGGCTGTTTTTTTTTTTTTTAGTTAGAAAAGACCACAGATAAAAAAGTAACCAAATCTAGGAGTGTCTAGCTTATTTCTCTTCAGAGAAAGGAAACTTTTCGTGTATCTGTTTACCATTTATGGTGCACCTAGTACATGCCAGGCACTTGGTGAGTCTAGATCAATAAGGCTGGTGAGAAATCAGCTGTTACCTGCACAAGCTCAGGCTCTAGTTTATCATCTCATCAAATTATGGTCAGGGGAGACCAATAAATGGTCCCTCCAATAAATTATTGCCACCTGTAAAGTGGTACCAATTCCATGCCTCTCCCCTGGGGTTTTAAAGAGGGTTAGTTGAGATTATGTATGTAAAGTGCTTGGTCTAATAGTTGGCACATAGGAAGTTTTCATCTTTATTATGCTTTGAACATTCATGATGATGGGCACCTCGTTACCTCCAGAGGCGGCCCAGTCTGTGCTTGGACAGCTGGGGAGAAAATGGGACTATGCACTCAGGTAAAATTGGTCTCTGAGGAGCCTCCCACATTCCTATAGTTGCTGTTCCACATGGCATTCCTTTAAATACCAACTACGAGCAGTTTGAACTATTACCTCAGTTCCTTCCAAGCCAAGTTTTGGTTGGGATTTTTCTGAGAATGCATCTCTGTATGTATCATAAGGGATAGTGAGAAACTAGGGTTTATTTTGTAGTCATGCAACTATAGATAGTTATTTTGTAGATGCGTGAGGGCCACCTGGGGTTTTTGCCTTTTAATAAACTAAATTAGTTTATATTATTAATAGAAAATGAGCATTTGAGAAGACAAAGATATAACTAGAAAAAAATATGTTCTGGATCATCTAAAGCAGATCAGATGAAGACATTGAGTCCAGAAACTTCAACTCAATTCCCTCCAAGATGTCTTTTCTCTGACCTCACAACAAAGCACACATAAAACCCCATTGGCTTTGTATCACAGAAATGCTTCCCTGTCCCAGCAGATGATTCTAATAAGTTTGCTTTATTGATCTGGTTGCAAGGGGTGCTGTCCAACAAATAATCCTATACAATAAAGAGCCTTCTCGGGGGATCACTTAATAGTTAGGGTGGTGCTGGTGTCTGTGTGATGACGAGGATGATGGGTGAGCAGAGTTCAGCTAATCACAGGTTTATTGTTGTACGGCTAAGCAGCCAGAGCGTCACTCCTGAGCTTTCTGAATGCCTGCCTCCCATACCAAACATTACAGCCTTCCCTTAAAATTTCCAGACCACCCACTATAACAATATAGTATATAAAAGGATCCAGATGCTCAGAAAGGGAACGGGGGAAGTGTAGAGCACGTGTGATACCTTCTCATTTGCCCTTCTGGATTTTGAGCACTAGTTTTTCATAGCTGGCTCACTAGGGAGATCAAACTTCATCTCCAAGTCTCCTTTTTAGAGCATTTTTAATAAATATCTCAGGATTAAATTTATCACAAAAATATGCGTTTTTAAGATTGTACTTGATTCAGGGGTCTCCGTGCCTTTCCAGATTTGCGCCTCTCTTCAGTATTCCCTAGAGAATAGGGGAGAAACAAATTGCAGGATGCACACACACACACTGAGCTCTAAAGACAGAGGGGATGTGTAGAGTAGGGGAGAGTGGAGAGTACCATGTAAGCGTGTGACAACCACGAGGACAGGGTATCAGAGACACGTGGAACGTCCATTTGCAAAATGGGAGAAGAGAACTGGCTAAGTACAGATAACTTAAAGGGTAAGGCCTAATTACTTGGAAGTTTTAAAAATGCTTCATTTTATACATGTTTGGGAAATGAATATACGTGTGGAACTTCAACCACTTGGCAGCTTTGCACTGGTTCAACTTGTGGTCTATGGCTTTGCAATAGTTTGTTCAAAATAGATTTAATAGATGTGGCTCCCCGCCCACCTCCAACACTCCGCTCAGGACAGGTGGTTTATTGGAAGGAATCTTCTTCATATGAGACTAATTAATTAATTTCTTTATCCTAACTGCTTTATTTTCTCTCACCATCCTGTCTAATGTTGTTTCTCCTGTCCGTCTTTTCGAAATCACTACAGTTTTAAAAACACTTAACCTAAAATTCTCTCTCTCCCTCTAGAAAGTTAGCTTCAGGAAAGTAGGAGCTGCCTGCCTGCTTTCTGCTGTGTCTTCAGTGCCTACAACAGTGCCTGGGAGACAGTGGGTTCTCAATAAGTATTGATGGTAAAACTTGGTCCTTAAAGGAACTCTAGACAGGACCCTGAGGAAAAGATCTTCTTGTTTGTTTCATCGTTTGTTGCTCATTCCTTCCTTCCTTCCTTCATTCATTCCTCAGGCATTTATTGAGGACCTGATATGTGCCAAGAACTGTAGAGCTAGTTACTGGGTAAACCTGCTCTAAAGGAATTTACGAATAGATAAAAACACATCTAACTATACAGTGGAGTACAACCTCTTCATTAAAGAAAGGACAAACTAATGAACGTTGGATTTTAAATGTTTCATTAAAAAATTTAGCATCTTTCAAAATATTGATTAAAACAATAAATGAATTTTTCCATTCTCACTTAAATGCTGTAGTCAGAGAGATTATGAGCACAGAGCTTGTGTAGGCTGCTCTCTATGCCTGATTTAGGTTGGGGGCCCCCGTTGCAGCAAAGATGCGCTCCCCAAACCAGGGGCAGAGCTTTTCTGCCTGTTTGCAAGTTGGCAGGCCAGTGCGTGAGTGGTGATCCACTGGTGGGCCATCACCAACACAGTGCCATCTCTAAAAATAGCAGAACTTTATCCTTGAAAATGAAAATGCTTTGGTTTTAAAAATATGTTTCTGTTTCTAATGAATCCAAGGCTTGGATTTGTTTAAAGGCACGCACTTTTCACTTTGCTGATGGCAAAAAACAAAACTTTATGCCCATACATGAAGGGTTGTTCCATTTAGAGTCTCGTGACATTGACTCAATTCTCCATTTGTAATACACAATCTGGCCATTTGGCAAAAAAAAATAATAAATAAATTTATTAAAGCAAAGAAAAACTGTAAGTTACTGTGTTGCATGCTCTTTCAGAATATGTAAAGAATATGTAAAGTTTCTCTGAAGTAGACACATCATAGTAACACATGGTTTCTTTGTGACCATCGTCCATCAAAGTTGCCTAAGATGTCACAGCATCACAGCATGGATATCCAGAGAGGAACCACTTTATGACCTTCTGGCCCAGTCTCTGCCTTTTGTAGAGGATGCTGTGAAGGTCCAGTGAACCGGAGTTACTTACCAGGGGTCACACAGCTAATCGATGGGAGTCCAGACATGAAATCACTCTTCTAACTTCTAGTCCATTATTTCCCAAAATGTGGTCTGCTGATTACTTGCATTATAATTGCTGGGATTGCTCAGTAAAAATGTGATTCCTGGTCCCCAATGGAAATCAGAACTCTTTGGGGTTTAATTCAGGAATTTGTAAAGACCTGCCTTCATATTTTGCTCTGCTGAGTAGGTTGACTGTGTAAACCATTTAAAGATGAGCTTTGATGACCTAAGAATATTACTCTTATTTAAGAGGTGAAGTCTCTAATTTGGAGAGAGATTATTTTTCTATAGTGTAATGGTAGGAAATTTTTCATTTGAAGGTTGTTGAATGAGTGGATCAATTGGGAATTGTTGGTTAAGTCTAAAAAGATAAATGTGATTCTTTAAAATTTTGAATTGAGTCTAATGGAGCTTGAGTTGACATTTAATATATTCATACCTGCTTGTGTTTTCCTACAAACCTCTCTGGATGAATTTTGTGGATACTAATAAAGTGGTTACCTGTTTAGTGGGAGGAACAGGGGAGAGGGTGAATGAGGCGGGAAAGAGACTTTATAGTGAATACTTTCTATACTTCTTGAGTTTTGAACCCTGTGAATGTATTGCCTATTCTGAATTTTAAAATAGTGTAAAAGTTTAAAGCATTGACATTCACCGTAGGACCTTAGCAGGTAATTGCTTCAGTTCTGCCCAGGCTGCATGAACACATGCACTAGAATCTAAATCTCGCTGTAGCAGGAGGTAATTAAAATTTCTAAAGGTCAAAGCCAGGAAGGCAAAGACTGCAGATTCAGCTAGTTTTAAGGAAATCACTAATTGGCTTAAAAAGATAAGTCACTGTGATTGTGCACGTATGCCCATGATCTTAAAGCTCCTCCTCGACAGACCACTCATCACTGGGAATTTGTGTGACCTTGGGCAAATCAGTTGACCCTCCTGAGACTTAGTTTTCCAGTCTGTAATAATTATGATGAAAACTCATTGCTTTTCAGTTCACCAACTGTTTCTGAATACATTATTTTATTTAGCCTTCAAAGCAACCCTGGGGAGGGAGTGGTGTGGTACCATCTCTATTGTTCAGATGAGGAAATTATGGTCCAAAGAGGTTAGGTGGTTTAAGAAGGGTCATACAGGGTGGGATATCTGACTTCCACTACTGGATTCTTTTCATTGTGATGTGAAGTGGCATAGATTAGACAATTTCCAAGGCCCCTTCGAGCATTAAAGTCCTTGAGTATATGGGCTATTCAGGGCTCAGTCAACTTTGGTTGAAGTCTTTTGGACAAATCCAAAAGCAATTGAAGCCATGGGTCCTCAATTTTAGAAGCTTGCATTGTAATTAGAGTAGCAGAACATGTTCATATGAAGAAGACGAAGGAATACTTACAAATCCAGTACATACCAAATGCAAATTATGCATGTATTAGAAGTTCTCATATCACATAGCACAAACTGTGCACCTAACTACCAAGAGGATGGGGAATTCCAATTCCCAGGGAATAACGTTTGACTTTCTCATCCCCTCCATAAATAATAATACTAGTAGTGACTGCACTTTGAGCACCCACTGAGGAAAGCATTTGTTATGTATTATCCCATTTAATTCTTACCACAACCCTCTGAGAAAAGTATTATTATCTGCTTTTATAGATATGGAAACCAAGACTTAGAGATGAAGTGATTTGAATAACTGTCTTGTACGTGGCAGAGCCAGGTTACTAACCAGGGTCCTTTATTGGTTTTTGCTGTGTGAGCTTCATCTCATGCCTGTCTCATCTTCATGTTTGAGAATGCATGTAGGATGGTTTCAGATAAGGGTGCGATGTAGAGAAAACTTAACCGACCCCTGCATCAAACCCAAGGCAAGCTTGGTTTCATACAATGGTAATTTAAGTCACCTGTAGTGTCCATCAGTAACGAAGGGCCCATGAATTCTGCATTCTTGCCTCAGAACTAAATCAACCTGGTTTCTCCTGTGTAGCATCTGTTACCTCATTTTGCCTCATACATGTATGAAGTAGAAATAGGTGAACTTACTCTTACAGATTATAGATGACTGAAAGCAAATGCTGGGCATACTAAACAACCTCACAGGCTTTGTCTCCTCTGTAGAAGAAGGGTTTTGTGGATAAAGTACTTTCAATCTTCCTTTCCAATATATTTTGTTCCTTATTTTTCTGCTACTAGATATGAAAATTTTCCTGTATCCTTCCCATCTTCGTATATGCCATCATCTCTTTCAACCTCTTCCCCATTGCCAGAGTGAATCCATTCTGTACTCGAATGCTGCGGAAACCTCTTGGCAGTTCAGGGTCTTAGCATTTACCCAGACATTCTGGGAAGTGACGGGAGTTTACATCGTCTCCTTAGTTCTCATAGACACAGCAAGGTTCATAGCTTGCCTGGGTTGGCAGATGGTTTTTGAGGATTGTAAAAACTGTGCTTTGCTCGGGACCCTGGCTCCTTGCAGAGGTCTGCTTGCCTATCCTTGGTCTGTGTCCTCAGCAGGCCTTTTACTCGAGTCAGACTCCTCTAATGAGAGAGTTCTTGGGTTTCAGTCTGGGGGAACCCAGCCTCCACCCGCCAGACTTCCTGGAGAGCTCTCTGCCGATGCTGAAAGTGCCTGGAGCCTTGAGGATTGGATCGAGCTCCCTTTCGAAGGGGTCTCAAAATTCCTTAGACATAATATATTTGTGGCTACAATTTGTTAAGAAAAGAACCAGGCTGTTCCAGCCAATAAATTGTCAAAGGAACACATACCTAAGATAGAGAAAATGGTTTGCAATACACAGTCCTCTTACTCCCTTCTGTTAGTGCTCTGCAGTCAATATTTCCAGTGACTTTAAGTAAAGAATATTTCTCAGCAGAGCCCTGGCTTCTGCTCTTTGCATTTACCAAGACCCTTGGGGCACATGTTGAGTGAGGGCAGGCCTTTTTATTCACCTGCTTCCTAGTCTGAACTTCAGATAATCAGCACTTCTTGTTCCCAGTGTGAATTCAAAGAGCTCTGAACAGAATTCTTTATGGAAAATCAGGTAAGTGGGGTTTCTTTACAAGGCTGTGTCTAAGAATGTATGCAGTTCTCCCTAGCCCACTGAGTAAATTCTAACCAGAAAGTCAGAGCTATCTGGCACCTATAGCTACTCCCACATTACTTCAAAGATCGCCATGGCTTTATACAAATTAGCTGTTAGAAAAACAGAGCCAGCCATATCACCCCTCAGGCTTTGCTTCTTTGAAAACACATTTGATGTCCATTCCTACGTAATCTTTTCTCCGAATCTGATTCCTCAACTATTATATCTCTGTTTTTATATTAGTATATACTGTAGCCAGATATTTTATATGATTTTTTTTTTTGCCTTTTCATAATTCTACCCAACTTCTTAGGTATAAAATTTCCAAAGCTAGTTGTCAATGTGCCAAAGTACTTTACTTTTTACTTTAGCAAAATAACTTGATGTTATTGCTTGACTGGGCTGTAAGATGACTGAGATAATTTATGCTTCCCTTTACTACACTTTAGGGAGTACCTGCTTAGAAAGGGTTTCATATCCTGGCTTGGAATAGATCTAATAATTTAAAACCTCCGTCCTGGGATTACCAAAATATAAAAAAATCTAAGTCTCATGGTAATAATATTGAAATGATGTTCAAAATGATACTCAAGTATTTATAATTTTTTATATCTTGAACTACATTATTTTGATAAACCTGGGGAAGATATTCTGGGATGGGAAATACTTGAAGGAAACAAAGATATATGCATAGAAATATATGAAATGTGTTGTGGGATTGAAGATTGAGCAGTTTAGATGGAGCAAAGAGAATTCAAATAGGAAGGTGGGAAATGGGATTGGATGATAGCTTGGCCTAGCTGAGAGGACTTGGGGTGCTAATTATCATTTATGCCCAGCCTGTTTAAGAGTTCTTCTATTGTAGGAAAACATATTTGAATGAGGGAAAAAAAGCCACTCTAACTGTGACAGCCACTAAAAAGGAAGCCTAGTTATTCAGACCTCAAAGCCTTAGTCCTGGCAAATTCATCTTCTAGTGGTGGGTTAATTATATTTTAGGCGTAGTTTTTAAGACTAGTGTTAAGTTTTATTTTTAAATGAGAACCTTGCAGATACAAACATATCAAATGGTAGGCAGTGTCGTAGGGACCCTCCACAAGCAGCTAAGTATACTGAAAGTAGCCCCAGTGGAGGAAGGATGCTGTAGAAGAAAACCCAGTCTTCTAGTACCTTCCCTTCAACCTTCACCTGATCCTGTTCTCTTCCCTTCCCCAACCTGGACCCATCTTGCCTAGCCTTCTCAATGAATACTTGGCTTGAACTTAGTTCACTCAACTTGGTCGCTGACACACCCGTTGTCCTGAAGGAATCCTGGCTTGAATGGAGCTTGCTCAGCTGTGCTTTAGACAAACCCTTCTGGCTGACCTGGTTTAAACCTGGCTTTCTTGAAGCCGTCTCTGGCATGTTCCAAGGTGAAAAAGGACTCTGCTGCCCCTTCCATTGCTCCCCTAGAGGGAAAACCAATTGCAACTTGGCACCAGAGTGTATCAGGCCTGCATCCAGAGTAGTAACATGATTTAGTGAGAATAGTACTGGGCTAGGGGGCAGGAAACTGAGTTCTAGTACTTGTCAATAGCCGTGTGACCTTGGGCAAATCATTTCTCTTCCCTAGCTCAGTTTTTTCGTCTGTAAAGAAAAGTTAGGACCTTTCTGATCCTAAAAGTCAGAGATTCATATAATGTTAACAAACTTGTATGAATGGAGATTTTGGTTCCATGTGCTAGTGCTAATTTTTCCACCTACCACACTGCCTCTTTCCACCAAACATGGACCCTCTCCACTGTAGTTTTGTAGTGTGTATTCAACCCACCTCTTAGTCTTGGGCTTGGGAACCTCAAAGCCCTTCCTTCATTGGTACAGTCTGCTACAAAGAAGGGCATCCTAAAAGTCTGTAAGTTGGGGCAGATGATTTTGCTTATTAATTTGTCTCTCGGATGTTTTACATTGCTTTAAGAAGCTTTTTCTTAAGTTAAATCACTCTGTTATTAGCCCCTTCCTGGGTGATGATTTCAAAAATATCACTGATAAAAACTATGTGCTTGGGACACTCCTAGGTATTTTACATGTAATATTTCACCTAAACCTTAACAACCCTATAAAGAGCTGTTATTATTTCCACTTGACACATGAAGGAATTGAGGCTCTCTGAGGTGACACAGCAGCACAGTGCTGTTAACGAGTGGGGATGGAATTCAGATCACACTTGTCAGTGTCCACAGCCTGAGCTCAACCACTGTCCTTGCTATGAGAAGTACCTGCCATTGATGTGAGAAGTAACGGCATTTTGTTCAAGAGATCTCAGGGAACCCCCTGTTGTTAAGGCATCGAAGAAAATGATCTCTAACTGCATTTCAGATGCTTGGAAATTATGCTTTGCCAAGCACTTTTCCACTTAATTTTAAACCCATGGGTATTTCAAGGGGAATTTAACCCATATGTTTCTGATTCACTTGTACTTAACTCATCAAAGAGGATTGTTTTGTAAACCTTAGCCTCTTCTTATGAGCACTTTCAAGCACATATTTGACTGGCATTGGCTGGATTTTGAATCTGCCATGGTTGAAGCTTGATTTTTAAATCCTTCTCTCCAACCACTATTTCATGGTGGTTTCATCCTGTGCGTGGATGAAAACTGAAGGTGAGTCATAAAGACTCTTCCAAAACTGCACCAAGATTCCACTGATATGAAAAGAGAGCCACTAACCTTGGAGGTTCATTGTACTCACCTAAAACCTTACCCCATTAAGCTGTTGAAGTATGCATGGATATGTTCTATGAGGGTAAAAAGTTAAATTAATAGATGTTGCATTTTCTCCTGATATGATGTAGAGCAAAATTGTCTTTGAGAGATAAGGTTTTTGTGGAAGTTAGGTATATTACTAGCTTGGAAAAGCCTTCTAGCTTAGAATCTCCTATTTGGGAGATACTTGAGTTATACAGCTAGTGGAAAATTTCTTTCAGAGACTGCCATTAGAAATGGAGAAGGCAAAAGCCTGTTTATTATCTTAGCACGTAGATGAGTTGGGTACATTCAGTTCTGATAACCTGCTGAGTCAGAGAATTAATTAACTTCACATGAGCTCATCTAAGGAATGTGTATAATTGTGGGTAGTTGTGCATGACCCAAAGGGAAACAAGAACAATTTTTGTACCTGGTTAACAGTGTGGTTCAACAAACACATATTGAGTGTCTTCTGTTCCTGGTGTTTGGGCATAGACGATGAGAGTTCAGAGACAAACAAGAGACTGTCCCTCCTCCTGGAGAATTGACCATTTGGTAGACTATGACCTATATGCTTCTATCTGAACCACAGGCCAAGCGAGTGCCAAACAGGCAGTGTAAAGGCGATGCACTATGGGAGCTCAGAAGATGAAGACGTTTATTTTGATTGATGAAGTTGCAAGGCTTTCCCCAAAATGAAGTGTTTAAGTTTGGGCTGAAAGGATGAGGAGGCTGTTGAAGGGGGAAGGGCATTCTGGGATGAGACAACTAGACATGTTCTTGGATAATACAGACAATGCCAAATAGTTTTCCCAGATCTCTGCCCTGTGTGTAGACGTGGGGCGGGGTGAGTCTGCGGAGCTGGATCAGAGCTGTAGAAACTCAAGCTGGGCTAACAGGGATTGTGCACGTTCCTCAGTGATGAGCAGCCAGGATTAGCATGACAGCCTTTAACTGGGCACAGATTTTCAGTGCTGGGAGCCTTTAGTCTGGGATAAAGGAGAGGACATGGGAAAGGAGCAAGGAAGGGAATAAGATGCGAAAGAACAGTGTGTGAAATTTATATAAAAATGTAAACACTATATAGAGGCCTTATGTTTGAATAGTACACAAATGAGGATCAATTCTATCTGCTGTAGAAGAAACCAAGAAAATGATGCAACTTATGTAAAAAGATCTCTTCTATTCACAGTATCATTGTCATAGAATAAAAAAGAGCTACTATTAGACACAAGATTAAATATTTTACATACTTTATCTCATGTTGTTCTTACAAACACCCTGTCTATTATTATTTATATTTATAATTAAGAAAACTAAAGATCAGAGAGTAAATAATTTGCCTATGGTCACATAGGTTTATAAGGTGCTTCCATATCAGTTTGTAGATACAATGTGTGTGTTTATGTGACTTAGCCTTTTCTATTTATAATAGTTTTTCAATGAAATATATCACAGGTTTAAAGGATAGATGTCATATATATGTTAGTTATAAAGCTAGTAAAAGAATACACACTGCCTAACATATGCACTAGAACAGTGCCAGTGCCTATTTGGGCTTCCCCATCCCATCTTCTGCTTCATTCCACAGAGGTATACTTCTGTTGTAAATTTTAATACATATATTTTTCAACTGACACCAGAATTGCTTCTGTGTTATCATGGCTTTGGGTGAATATATTTATGAAAACAAAATTGGAATAATTTGTATTTCATGTAAACACTTCAACACTGCACTGAGGGTTTAAATATAGCACAAAATTTAGGCGTATGAGAAGTAGGACACTGACACTGATACAAACATTGCTTTAATCTTGAGTGTTGTGATTTAATCCTGGGGTACAGGAAGACCAAAAAAAATAAGACTTAAGAGGAGGTATGAAGTAACAGACAGGGCCTGATCCAGGATGTGAGAAATCTAAGTTCTAATTCCATCTGCCATTAATATGTTTTGTGACATTGAGAAAATTACTTTACCTCCCGGAGTTTTAATTTACCCTTTATAAATTGTATGATCACTTTGAGAAAGGCAAAGTAGTATAGTGGGAAAAGCACGGATTCAGAATCAGAGACACCAAAATTAGAATTTTTCATTCTGCCACTTAATCTTTGTATAGGCTTGGGCAGGTTTCTTAACTTTACTCTGAGCCTCAGTTTCCTCTTCTGTAAAATAGGGGAAAAAATCTCCCTCAGAAAATTGTTGTGAGAATTAGGTGAGACAGCATGTAAAAATAGCCAGCACAATGCTCTATAAATGTTTGTTTTCTTTTCCTTCTTCTATAAGTTTCTTTCCAATTCTAAAATGAGAGATTCCAATGTTCATCTTATACATAAACTTTTGAGGCACAACCAGCTCATAATTATGGAATTTCCTGTATTAAAGGGCTAAGCATGTCTCTCAAATCAGACTTGTCATCAGAAGACTTTCCAAGGTCTAGATGAATCTTTTCAAATTAACAACAACATCTGGGATTAAAACAAAACAAAAAAGAAACAGTTCCTCTCACATTCACAAGAGTGAGGGGAAAGGAGTGGAAAGAAAATTGTGATAAAAGTTCATTTACCACCTTTCGCTTGCCCTTCTCTGAGCCAAAACAATAGATTATAAAGCGAAGACTTTGTTTTTATTGGTTGTATAGACCGTCTGTGTTTGCATAGAGTATCAGCACTGTTACCCCCACTTAAAGATTGAGTAATTCCCCATGTTGATGCGAATGCGATAATTACCTTTCAGTGCCTTCCCAGTCTCTCCCTACCCACAGACCTTCTCAGCATTTACAGAGCTCTTTGCTTTCTTTTCAGTACGTTCTTGTTGACGTATAGTTTGAAATTGCCACTGTTTGGGAACAGCTCCAGAATTCCATTAGTTCCAGATGTCCACTGTGTTAGTTTATATTTTTATGATTGTTATGGTAACAAATCAAATACATATAACAATTGGGAACCTGGGGGAGGGAATAGTGGTCTTTCTTTTCAGTTAAGGGTGGTATATAGGGCATATAACAAAAAATATCTTAACTGTTTAGAAAATAGAATGGAGGAACATGGTCTTCAAACAGAGGTATTAGTGAGCTTATTTTTAAAAAATGGAATGTATTTTACAAATGAGAGCTGGCAGTAACTCTAGTGATGATGATGATGCATATGACCATTTCTATGTTGATTTATTTGAAAAATGTGTGTACATCAGAGAGAGAGTATTAAGGCAGGTTAGCAGAGGTTAGTCATGTCTCAACATTAGACACCTTATCCAGTTGCCAGGAAGGAAAATTAAGTTGATTTTTCAAATATGAGTTCATAAAGGAATAATATCTGGAATTCTCTTTTGAATTTGGGTAAAATTTATTTTTGCACTTGACCTGCTTTGCTCAATCTTTTTGCTCTCAATCTTTAAAATCCATGCTACATAAAAATTCCAGAAATGCTGTATCTTACTCTTGGATCATTCACTCATGTACGTGTCAAATGACAACAAAATCCATGCACTTGGTGTCTCAGGAATGAGTTTGGATGAAGTCATAGAAAACCCAACCACAATGGCTTAAACAAGTAGGGGTTAATTTTTTTAAGTCACAAGTGAATTTGGAGGTATCCAAAATGTCGTTAAGGACAGAGGCTCCTCTTTCTTTCTTTTTAGCATCCTTAGTGCGTGGACTTTTGTCTTGATGACTGCAGGTTGGCTGATGGACTTCCAGACATCACATCTTTCTGGAAGAGTGAAAGGGATAAAGGATGAGGGGGTAATCCAGATGAGTGTGTCTCATTTTATCAGAGAGTGAAAAGTTTTCCTTGACTCCCCACACTGCTCGACCTCTACTTGCATCATATTGAACAGACCTGGGCACGTGTCCACTACTGGCTAGAAGGTGGCTCAGGAGGAAGGGATCGTGGAGGGGGTGGATCAGCTGTCCACCTGTGCTCTTCAACTTGCTCAGAACAAGGGCTTCATGAATCCAGCCTTGGACTTGATCTGTGTGTCAGGCCTTTACTTTTGCTCTGTTTTGCAAATCCCAACTATCAGTACAGGAGGGGCCAAGCAAGAGAATAGAGATGATTTAGAACAAATCTATCAGCCTTGTAGAGCAGATTAAAAGGTGTATGTTCCGTCCTCTGTGGGTCAGTGGCATCATCCATTTTTAAGAGTAGCAGTATACATCAGTAATCTGTAACCGTGGTATGTGTAGGAGGAAGGGAAAAATAGAATTAGGAACTCTGGTAGATTTCTTATGTACATGGTTTCATTTACTACTCAATGCAACCCAGGAGGTAGAGGAAACTGACTCAGTGGGTAACTGCTCACTGCCACATTGATAATCAGAATTTTAGGATTCAAATCAAATGTGATAGATTCAGGGAATCACAAGTACTTAATTATGGCTTGGGCAAAGGTAGTGAATAGTACAAAAGGTTATGAATTTAGACTAACTTGGAAGGTATCTAATTTTTCATATTCATTCATTCATTCATAAGTATTTTAGTGCTTATTATGGACCCACAAACTATTCTAGGCCCCGAGGATACAAAGTTTAATGAGATAAAATATTTATCCTTAAGACTAACAGTCTGATGAAAAACAATCATATAAATCAGTGATTACTGTGGAGTTTAATTACTGCCATGGAGGAACGAAGAGGAAAGTGGTCAGGGAAGACTTCCAGAAGGAGGAATTTGCTAGAAAAATAGAGGGAAGAAGGGCCTTCCAGACAGAGGGAACAGCATTTGCAAAGACATATGGATTGGAAACAGTGCCATGAATTGAACTACAGTTCACTCAGTGGCGTGGAGAGGGACTGCACTCAGGGAGTGACAAGAGATGAAGTGGGTAGGGATCATTTCACAAAGTGCCTTAGATGCCAACTCAGTTAAGTTCTCTCCTGTGGGGTTACAGGAAATAGGGGTCTACAGTAAAGCAGTGACAGTTGGGTTACAGCAGAGGCGCAGATTAAGAAGCTGTTGGGGAAGTAAATTTTACAGGGTTTGCAGGGATGATTGAGTATGGAATATAAGGGCTTGTGTGACACCCCCACCCAGGTTTGTGGACTGGATGATCTGGGCTACGGTGATGCCTTTCACCAAAATGAGAAGTGTGGGAGGAGCAGGTCTGGTGGAAAAACGAGCTTCTGTCAGACACATCTTTCTACACACACTGCCCTTCTTGTGTGATGGATAACAACCTTCTCTCTCTCACCTGGCTGCTGCTGCCCTGGCTCAGGCCAGCTGAAAGGCCACCAAGGCATCTGAATGGCTCATGGCTCAACCCCTTAAAGTGCATCAGACAGATGGAGTGTCTGACTCAAGGTGCACAGCAAATTAGTTGCTGAGCTGAGACTGGAAAGCAGGCCTCCTGACTTTCTAGGCCTACTGTTTCATTTCTGCCCCTGCAGTGTAATTCTGCCTAAATAGATGAGGTAAAATCACCTTAAAATGCTTGCTGCTGTTTGGGGAAAGTCAACTAGAACTTTGTGTGTCACTAAGAGTTAGATACCAATTTGTATATGGCTGTGATAACTTTCCTGCAAGTTTATGTGTTTCTTTGTGGCCCCCTCCTGAGTTACACTTGAGGTTACAGGATAGCTTGGAGTAGCTTTTGTTTGGGCTTGTGTTACTAACTGGGAGAGGTTTTATATTTTCACTTTTCTTTGAGAATGTAGTTATATATTTTATAAAACTCTTTCTGATAAATCTGGACAAGTTACCTAAGTAGTGCCACACTCTTATAAATGACTTATTAAGTAGTGCAGAGGTTTATACCTTTATTGAGCCATGAATACTTTTTTTTTTTTTTTGGTGAGGAAGATTAGCCCTGAGCTAACATCTGTTGCCAGTCCTCCTCCTTTTGCTAAGGAAAATTGGCCCTGGGCTAACATCTGTGCCCATCTTCCTGTACTTTGTATGTGGGACTCCTACCACAGCATGGCTTGATGAGCAGTGTGTAGGTCTGCACCTGGGATCTGAACCTGCAAATCCCGGGCTGCCAAAGCGGAGTGCATGAACCCAACCACTACGCCACTGGACCAGCCCCGAGACACGAATACTTTTAAGAATCTGGTGAAAGCTGTGGACTCTTCCTCCAAAAAAGTATAATGCACACACTATATTGGGTCAAAGCCAGTTGGTTGCAAGTAGTGAAACTAGCTGAAGTAGAAAGGGAGTTTGTTATAAGGAGCCCAAGGTGTGCCAGGAACTCAAGGGCAGTGGTGCAGGAGGGCTTTATTGAGGGCTGGAAGCAGGACCCAAATGCTCTCTCAACCTCTCCCTGGGGCCATGTGGCCTCTGTCTTTGCTCCTCCCTGCAGACCTTGTCCCTGTGCCTCCATGCAAATGGCCTGCTCTGTGCTTCTTCAAGTACATACTGCCCACAGCACTGGAGGCCACATCACCAGAGGTTCCAGCCAACCCTGAAAGCTGAAGACCAGTGCTTCCCAATCCCACTTCCAAATTTTTGAAGAAAACATGTGATTGTCCTGCTTGGATGTGGTACTCAGATATGGGTCTACTTGACTGTGTCCAGATCTATCAAACTTGTACACGTGCAATTTTAGGGCACCTTGGACCTCCTGAGTCCCAACTGTGATATTCAAGTTAAGAACCCTGGACTGGACTAGAGAAATTTGAATGCTCGTAGCCCAGCAGCACTACCTTTTAGCCATAAAACGGCTGCAGAAAATGGAACATGCATTTGCGTAGAGGGTATTTGCATGAGCACAGAGCCTAAGAACACTTGCTCCGTGCAGGAGTTGTGAATTCTGGATATCAGTACTTAAATCCCAGGATGGTGAATATGATGTATATTGAATTATAACACTCTCCAAGGTCGTTGATATTATATTCCTAACTTTTACCCTTAAAGGTTTGGAAAATTCAATTTTAATTATTGTTAACATGCTTTGTAAATATCCAAGGGAATACAATATAGACCTGTTCATACATCCAGAGAGCCAAAATCTGGCTCAAATTGTTTTTTCTTCCACAGTTGGAGAAAATTGTGGTGTTCGGCTCGCCTCCTGGGGCATGTTAAACCATTTTTAATGCTGTCTCTTATTATTTTCTAACCATGTGCACTTTCCACACGTATCTAACTAGCTGCCTCCGATGAAACCCCAGTGTCTGGCCAAGCTAATGTAAATTTTTAGTAAGTGGTAAGAAAGAACAGAGTAACACAGCGCCCTGTTAGTGTTCAGACAGCGCACGATTTAACAGTTGTAGATCCCAGAGTCTCGGGAGCAACTCTGGGCTTTTTCTTCCAGTTCTATAGAATGGAAACTTCTGAGCCAGTTACCATTCTCCCACTGGCTGCACCAGGCAAAAATTAGCTAAAACTAGATTGGGCTATCTGCCTGTATAGTATAGGATTAATATTTAGCTCTTCAGATCATTTGCCTCGGATGCCTGGGACATAATAATTACTTCCAAAGAGCATGATGCGTATTTGTGTAATTGTTATTCTCTGCTGTAAAACAGTTGTCACCTCCAAAACATACAAGTGTCTCAGAACATCAAAACCTGTATGTTGCCAGTGAAGCTGCCGAGAGGCCACCATGATTGTCCAGTTAGTAACACATTCTCAGTCCATGTGGCGGCTCTTAAAAATGACCATAAAATAACAGCAGAAACACAGTTCTGGGGTTCTAATGCATTTAGTCTTGGGCGTCTCAGAAAATTGGTCTTCTGCCATTTTTTAATATCTGAGCATGCACGGATTTTTGTCAGGAATCTTCTTTTGATGATTAATTAGATCGCCATGATTGGGTTTCGGTACTGCTGTCCCCGCAGCTTCCGTGTCTGTCTTCTGCACAGTTCACTCACGTGTTCTGAGTAATGCTTGTGCTTTCTTCCAACTTGTCTTTCTTCAGTCGAGTTCAGCGCCAGACCCTGGGCTGGAAACAGTCTCAGGAATTTTTCATTCATCAGACGTTTTCTTCCAAAGAAAAATTCTGAGAATAGGAGGGTCACCTTGAGAACTACTTGATAATATATTAGCATAGTTCAGTGGTGTGTGTGTGTAGGCACATGTGTGTATGAGGGAGGGGTGGGGGGAGAGAGACAGACGGACACAAGCAACCTATGTATTAACACACCCATAAGCAAATGAATATTCGATAAAAAACCAATTCTAGAAATAACACTTTCCAAGCAATGTATTTAAACTATCTCACTGTCATTTATCTGTCTTGATATTACAGAAAGACCTTATTTATATGAGGTATTTCTCAGTCATGGTTAAATGGCTGAACTTTTGTCCTTGCCTTAAGTTTTCCACCAGATCTCTGAGAATTGATAATATCACTGGAATGCAGTATGTATCTGTTTCCTGTAGAATGAACTTAGGGCTGGCAGCTAGAATGCTAGTGGTCTTGGATTCCCTTGCCCTGTCATTTCATGGAAGCAGCAGTGAAGTTCCTCGGGAGGAAATCCCACCCACCACGCCAGGATTCCGTCACATATTGTTGGTCTGAGCCGTGTGTATTTAACACTCAGGTTTCTGTGAGAATTGGCCAAAGGTGTCTGAAGTAAGAATTTCAACCATAAAGTTTATATATAAATATCTGAATATGATACAACTAAATGCCTGCTCACAAAGAGGAAGGGAAGGACAAGAAGTTTCATGAAAAAGCTAAAATACACAGATCAAGGTATAATTCCATTGTACGTAGGTTTTGTTTTGTTTTAATAGCATCAAGATTTACAGATAATATTGTTTTATGCGGGAACAGACTCTCAATTCAAATCACGTGTCCTACACTAAGTACTTAATTGTGAAAGTGTGAAGAAGTTGTATGTTGATTATTGGTAGGTGGAGCCTGGCCTTTCCTCAGATTCTCCATTTCAGTAGGTGGCTGGCCACATATCCAGCCACTGAAGCCAGAACCTCGGGAGTCATCCTTGTCCTTTCCGTTTCCCTCACCCCTTCACTTCCAATCCATCTTTAAGTGCTACTGGTTCTACCACTCAAGGATATCCTCCACCTGCCGGCTTCTCTCTCCTTCTGTGCCATCACCTTTGTCCAGCCACCACCATCTTTCACCTCCAATCCTAGCAAGCCTCATTGCAAGCCGTCCCATTTCCACCCTTGAACCCTCTAAGTAGAGCTCTTTAAAAATAACACATCGTGTTTTTGGTGGCTTCCTGTTGAACTTAGAGCCAAATCCAAACTCCTTACCATGGCCTGGAATGTGCTGTGTAATCCCGTCCCTGCCCAACGTTCCAACCTCATGGCATGCCCCTTCCCCCTTGCTCTCTAAGCTCTGGTCACAATGGTCTTCTCTCTCTCTCGTTACTAGAGAAACCAGGCCGTTTCCCAGCTTAGAGCCACTTTTCTTGCTGTCTCTTAAAGCTGGAAAGCACTTACTCACACTTTGCACAGCTGGCTTGCTCTCATCCTTTAGGCCTCAGTTTAAATGTCACCTCCTCCAAGACGTCTTCCCTGATAACTCTTATCAAGGTAGGTATCTCCAGTTATTCTCTAACACAGCAGCATGCTTATTTCATTTGTAGACTAGATCACAACCTCAAATCTAAAATGATTTTTAATGTGTTTACCTATTTATTGACTACATCCCTTGCCAGCCTGTAAACTCCATGTGCTCAGGGACTTTATCTCACCCTGCTCACTGATACAGCACAGTAGCTCAATAAATATTTGTTGAATGAATGAAGAAACCCTTGATTACATTTTACAATTGTAAAGTTTGCTCATTGAACCTGATCATTGAAGTCAGAATGTCTAATTTTATTTTATGCAGTTTTTTTTATTGTGGTAAAATACACATAACATAAAATGTACCATTTTAGCCATTTTTAGGTGTATGGTTCAGTGGTGTTAAGTCCATTCACATTATTGTGCAACCATCATCACCATCCATCTCCAGAACGTTTTTATCTTCCCAAAGTGAAACTCTGTACCCATTAAACAATATAACTTCCTGTTCTTCCCTCCCCCAAACCCCTGATAACCACCATTCTACTTTCTGCCTCTATGAATTGAATATACAGTGAAATATTTTTAATCAATTTGTTTTAATTGCTCCTTTACTAACATAGGCCTTTATCCTCTACAAATGAAAACCTATTTATAATAATAATTTTTCCATTTTAATGATAAAACATTCTATTAGAATCCTTCAGAAATTTAATCCACTTTTTGTAGAACCTATATTTGGAAATGAAACAATATTACAAGGCACTCTTAAGGTAGACGAGTTGATTTAAGAATATGTTGGCCCTGGAAATTTTTATATTTAATATCATTGATCATTGAGCCCTTCACTCTTATGTCGTTAATCTTGCTTTTGGATGGTAGAGAATGTTTTATACTGGGTGGCTCTGAAGAAAATATAAAAGAACAAATAAATCAAATTGTTATATAATACTATTGTTTTTGTCTTGCTGTTCAATAGCTGATGCTCTGTGGTGAAACTGCAGCTTGGTTTAACGTGGCACTCATACAAGCCATTTTAAAAGTGAATAAATCAGAGACAGCTGGTTCTTCAAAGTGGAATTTGCAGACCATTAAAAATGAAGACACTCTCTATGATTTTATTGTCTTGATGGTGAATATATCACCCAAATCAGAATTTGACTTCTATCCATCCCCCACCCAATGCTTTTCTTCTAGGAAAGGTAGTTTAGAGATAACTTTGGGGGAAAATGAAAATCGGTAATGACTTATAGAACATACAGTGAGGCAACAAATAATGTCAGGTAAATGATTATTTGGAAATGAGCTGTTCTCTTCCCTGAACAAGATTGCTTACTGTTTTCTTCATCATGGAACAGAATAAAATGTGGTAACAATTTTCCGTAGTTGAATTGCTGCCGCATGTAATTGGGTCCCACAGAACGATGGCCTGGATTTTGGTGAATTGCTTAGTCTGCAGGTTAGATTAAAAGGTGTACGACAAATCATTTTGTTTCTGCAGTTTTGAAAGGTATTTATATTTAAATTTATAATGGTAAGACTTTTAACTTATGAATTAAAGAAGTTAAAAGTCAGGGAAAATATTAACAGAAATTGTTTTGTGCTTATTCCTATGCTTTATTTCTAAAATTTTTTAAAAATTTAATTACAATTAAGCTGTACCTCACATACAGTTGCTTAAAGATAAATATTTTGCATAATGTAGTTTAGTAAATTTTGCCAAAAGGCCATTTTCTTTAAATAACATTGTATAGACTATGTTCAGCAGGTATTTTTGCAAGTGGTATTTTATGGAAATGTATGGATTGGAAAGTATGTTTGAAATTTATTGTCATTTAAAAAAAAACACATAGCTTGAATGAAATGGGAGAGGCAATATTGCCTAGGAAAAGTAGCCCTGAAAGGAATTCCCACTGCCCCAGAATTGTTATTATGAAAAATTTCAAACCTACATTAAAGTTGAAAGAATAGTATAAAGTATACTCATATACCTTCTGTTTACATTAAATATTTGTTAACACTTTTTCACATTTATACACATATCTCTCTATGTATGTGTATGAATATATATTTGTATATAATATATGTAAATATATATGTATATATATTTGTCATCTGTTTGTTTTGCTGCATCATTTGAAAATTAAGTTGCATAATATCATGACACTTCACCTCTAAACAATAAGGACATTCTCATATATAACCACAATACCATTACTGCATCTAAGAGAACAAAAGTTTCACAATATCATGTATTATCCAGCCCTTATAAAATTTCCCCAGTTGTCTCTTTTTGAAATATTATCCAGTTAAGGTTTGGTTATTATGTCTTTTTAATCTAAAATAGCCTGTCTACTTGTTTTTTGGGGGGACGGTGTTATTTACTTTTGGAAAAATTCAGGACAGTTGCCTTAGAAAAATCACACATTCTGGCTTTGCTGATTGTTTCCTCCTGGTGTCATTTATCTTGTTCTTCTATCCCTGTATGCCCTCTCGGATGAAAGTTAGATCTAGAAACTTGATTGATTAGAGTTTGACTGTTTTCGGCATAAACTTCATAGTTAATATTTAGGACGTTATATTTCATCAAATCAGGAGCTGTGGAAGGATTTCAATGTGGTCTGTGATAGTGACATCCTGGAAGAAATTAAGAGTTAACTTTTGGTGTTACTGATGCTAAGTTTGATCAGTGTGTTTGGGTCCCAGTTGGAGAATCCCTCTAGAATTTCACCCCTTGGAGGTACCAGCTCCAGCACTGGACAGGGAGGCTGGAAGTGGGAGTTCATGGTAGTGGAGGGATGTTATGTGTATAAATGTGCTTTGTAACACTCTGAGGGGAGAACATGGAAATATGAATTCAGTTGACTATTAGGATGGTGGAGTAGGGGGTGATGAGCTTCCTTAAATTTTGATTTGTGTGTTTTAGTGAGCTCGTGGTTAGCATAATTAATAAAGAACATAATAACATGCCTCATAATCAGTCAACACTGTGGAAATGAATTCTATTTTGCCATGATTAGAATGTCAGTCCTGGTTATGAGATACTGGGTGATGTTGAATGGCAGTGATGCCAGTTTATGGGCTCTCTCACATTTCTAAGGTTAGACTTTCAGATAAGCAATCAGCTATCTTGCAAACAACTCCAATTCACAGTGGAACATAAGCACTCCTCAATAAAGGAAAAAAAAAGAGAGAGACATACAACTTAGAGCCCTCAAGGGCAAAATCACTCTGGGGGGCTTTTGCAGTATATGGATGCCTAGGCCCCATGCTACATCTACTCAACTGGATTCCAGGGAGAGATTGTGGGAGGACAGGGGTGAGGCTCAGGCATTGGTATTTTTCAAAACCTCCTCAGGTGATTTGGTTATGTCCTAAGGTTAAGAATGATCAGAATAAGGGGTCTGGCCCAGTGGCATAGTGGTTAAGTTCATGCGCTCTGCTTCAGTGGACCCAGGGTTCGCATCCCTGGCACAGACCTATGCACCCCTCCTCAAGCCTCCTCAAGGTGGCGTCCCCTATACAAAGTGGAGGAAGACGGGCACAGATGTTAGCCCAGGGCCAATCTTCCTCAGCAAAATAAATAATAAATAAAAGAATGATCGGAATAAGAAGTAGCAGCAGTTATGAAACTGATTATGATCATGGAACTTCTTTGCTTTAATTTTCATCAGACTGAAAGTTCTCTGAATTCCTTCCTCAAAATGTTGTATTGAAATTCTATGCATTAAGAGCCTAATGTGTCTCAGGCTAGCCTACCTGGAAGGAAGAAGCATGCTGTGATCCTCTCTGTCATGGATGAATTGATATCTCATTCTTTTGTTGGTAATTTTTATGAAAAGAAGGAATTAAAATAATTGGAGCCTAGTGCCCAAAATTATATCCTTGTGCCTTCCCTGCAGTTTGTGGTTTAGTGACTGGGCAGGAGTGACAAGAATTCATCATACCACAGAATATTCTTTCTCTGTGAATGATGCATATGTTTCAGGGTGAAGTCTGATGACAAATGAAAGTGAAATAATGCCGTAGGCCCCTGCATTCTGAACTGCAGAGCTGGGAAGGAGCTGAGGAGCCGGGGCTGCAGACACACGTTGGTCAGATCCCAAACCTTGAGGCCAGATCTGTTGGGACTGGGTAACAATCGTTGAGCGTAACCACTCAGAATGGGAACATGTAGACGCGGAATTTCCCATGAACTAGCCACACTAGAATCAGCCAGTTAAAAACAATTAAAATTGCATTTTAATTTTGGAAAGGCTTGGCCTGTTGCCCTAGTTCATGGAGGTCTTATAACAAAGTGATTGTAGAGAAATTTGCAAACAGAAAGTATTTTTAATACTATATTTTAGTTGCATTAAGAATAATGATTTACGTTGAGGAAATGAATCAGATGTTACCCAAGCATTGAATTAGGCACATTCCCTGTCTAGTGTTAGGACTATCTGAAAAAAAGAGTACGTAAATTTAGCTTAGCATCATGTAAGTGCTATGGGAATAATTATAAATAATTGGATTATTAGTAAGGAATTGGGAGTGTGGGCAGATTTTTTTCTGTGGTTGGAGTATTGGACTAAAAACAGCATAACTTTGGCAATCTAAATGAAGCATCGGACAAAAAGAACGTGCTGCCAAATCAGAATGACATTTGAAAACCACGTTAATACAGCATTTACCTTCCAAGAGATTTTTAGATCCAATTCTGTCTCATCCAGATTATGCCTCTCTGTCTGCAATCAGCAATTTTTACTGCCTATATGGCTCTACAAATACATTTATGTCCACTTACTAATCTGCATCATCAAATGGGCTGGTTCTTTGTCCATGGTGATAAGGATCTAGTGTGGAAATGTGTTAAGTCCATAGATTTTGTTACACACTCAAACTATTTGCCAAATATCCAGTGTATTTAATAAAGATGGGTCCCCATGGGCTCTAGAGATGCCTAATGAACATTATCAGAATTAACAAGTGCCGTTTCTATTCCATGTGTTTCGTATTGAAATGAGGGCAAGAAGTTGTAGACCCTGGAAGAGTCTTAAGGCTCATTTTTCTTTTAATGAAGACCTTCCAATGAGGAATTCTTGTCTCAAGTTATGAACCAGTGTTAGACAGGACTGAATCAGATTTTCCTAGCATTTTATAGTGCACCTTGATTTGCTGGTGTCACTTGCAAAACACCATATTTGCACCTACCCTGATTCTTGCAATCCTCATATATAAGATAATCCCATAGGGTATCTTGGCAAAATGAGGAGGGAAACCAAATCCAAGCAGTGTGGAAGAGAGGATTTTAAATTAAAAGTCACAGTCCATTATGTTTTTCAAAGATTGCAAATGGTATGCCAACATGAATCTGTTTAATTAAAGCATTTGTACTTGTCTCAATTAAGAGGAAAAAAAGAAACAAACCTAAATTCCCTTCCTTGTTACCTAACATGAAAGGTTTTATTTATTTTTTAAATAAAAGATTATGTTGCTGTGATCTTTCTAGTCTCAGATGTAAGATATGTATAGGCATAAAAATCTTGATGGCTGTTGCATGAGACAACATTTTTCACCCTAAAAGGAAGTCATCAGTAATGTACATTGAATGTTGTGTGTAATAATAAAGAACTGGAAACAATTTAAATGACACAGTAAGAAAATTATTGAATAAATTATGTTATAACTTGATGGAAAATTTTGGAGCAATCAAAATCATATTTTGGAATAGTATTTAATTATGTGGGAAAAGGCTTTTGGCAATGTTAAGTGAAAAAACAGCAGGATTCAAAATTGTATATTTAGTGTAATTCCTATTTGGGGATAAAAAATAAAACACACATCCATAAAATTATGGAAGATAATATAACCAGTATGTTATGAAGGGTTTCCATAGGTGCAATTACATGTGATTTTAATTTTATTTATATGTTACTGACTTTTTTGAGTTGTCTGAAATAATTATTTTCGAATCAGAAAAATATGTGATAAAATATTAAAATAGAAAAGAAAATACCATGTATCAGAGAAGTATTTATTAAATGCCTATAGGTACTGTTTGGAAGAATTGAGACAAAGAAAGAATGATGACTTCAGCATTCAGCTTTGTCCACGTAGTTACTGCGTTTAAGAGTGGTTTTCTTGGGCCAGCCCGGTGGTGTAGCAGTTAGGTTCACGTGCTCCACTTTGGCACCCTGGGGTTTGCAGGTTCGGATCCCAGGCCTGGCCAGACGCACTGCTTGTCAAGCCATGCTGTGGCAGTGGCCCATATAAGGTAGAGGAAGATGGGCATGGATGTTAGCCCAGGGCCAGTCTTCCTCAGCAAAAAAAGAGGATTGGCAATGGATGTTATCTCAGGGATAGTCTTCCTCACCAAAAAAAAAGAGAGTGATTTTGTTGCAAACTGCCATGGTGCTGAGTAACTTTTTCTTTATTGACAGAATGAAAAGAGGACAGAGATTTTATTCAACAGCTCAAGCATTTAAGTTTTGTATTCTTGTTTGAATTTAGGATCTATGGAAAAAGATAGCAGATTTTGAATAGATCTGGCATATTATGAAGAACATTAAAATACATCTAGAATTTAATTGTATAAAAGTAAAAAATACTTAGTAGGGTAAAAAAATGCATAAACAAAGTAAAAAGACAAATAATAAACTGGGGAAGTGTCAGGAGATAGAACTGGAAAGGTGAGCGGGGCCAGAGCATGTAGAGACTTGAGGGGAGCAAAGGTTGAAGGTTAGTCTTTTGGAAAGATAACACTGGTGGTGTTTATGTACCACCTACACAATTTTTGGCCTCTTTGCATATCCCATAAGTAGTATTTATTTAATGTTTTTCTTTAAAATGAATTAAAAGTTTTCTATTCATTCTCATCATAGCAAACATATCTGTGAAATCATGAGTCTGTTGCATTTCTATCTTTTAATAATACAACTTAAAAGTAATATATGACTGTTAAAACAAAGCAATGTAAAATCATCTTGCATCCCATCAACAATATACGTAGCACACTTTAATCAGCACTGGCATGGAGAGAGGGCGATGTGGAGATGAGGACTCAATGTTTGGCCATTCTGTCCATCTCTCAAGTGCTACCATAATTTGGGCCTAGTCTTGTACTTGACTGGGTAGAGTTTTATTTTTGGAATTCCTTAGAAGGCTCATCTTCCAGCATGGGCATTAGGGCAGCATGGGCATTAAGGCAGTGCCATTAACCAAAGGTAACTCATTCCAGCAAGATAGAAGGGAGAATGAGGAAGAGCACTTAGCGATGGGGAACAGATGGGGTCGTAACTGCCTGAGAAGGGTTGGGTGAGGATGCAACAGAGAAAGCAGGAGAGAACACACAGGATAGAGGGACACCAGAGGGTAAGATTCAGCTATTGCCCAAATGTTGTCAGGGTCCAGCCTATTCACTCTTGGTGGTACTGTAATAAAGAGTTGTCCTTAGTGAATTGCATATCTGTGTCCCATGAGCTACTTAGAGAAAAAGAAGAAAATAAAAATGAAAACATAACTCAGTGGTTTCGTCAGCATATCCAGTGGTTTTCATAAAACTGTAGAATTCAGTGGTGAAAGGAACTTACTGGGGTCATTTAGTCCATCTCTAGACTCACAGGAAACACTGCACTTCTGAAAAATGACATGAGGAAGCATGCAGTGTTGGGTAGTGGATAGGAGCCCATGCGTCTTGCTACAGCCCAGCCTCATTTACCTGTCAAGGCCACTGTTGGACAGAAAGGGGGTATTATGGCCCCAATTTCTCTTACAGGGAGGCTGAGGACAGCCTGGTCTTGTTCCTCTATGCTCACTACATCTTAATCTTTCTTGTTTATTGGCTGCTGAATCCAGATTGACTTTCTCCCTTTAGCAAAAAAAAAAAGATGGAGGCAACTTTTGTATCTAGTGAGACGACTTGGAAATTCTCCTGTGGTCTTAGCTTATCCCTGTTTGCTTTAAGATGACCCTTTTTCCCAGGGGTTACAATGATTTCAGATCAGTGTCCTCACTCTTTATATTAAATACTTAATGTCTTTTGCATGGCTAACATTTTTTAAAATTTTTAATTTTTTGATTTGTTAGCTTGTTTTTTGTATTCAAAATAAGATGGACACCTCAAAAAATTAAAAGTAGAAGTACCTTATGATCCAGCAATCCCACTCTTGGGCATCTACCCAATGGACATGAAATCAACCATCACAAGAGGCTTATGCACCCCTATGTTCATTGCAGCATTATTCACTATAGCCAAGAAGTAGAAGCAACCCAAGTGTCCCTCAACTGATGATTGGATAAAGAAGATGTGGTATATATATACAATGGAATGCCACTCAGCCATAAAAAAAGACAGATTGTCCCATTTGCAACAAGATGGATGGACCTAGAGGGTATTATGTTAGGTGAAATTAGCCAGAGAGAGAAGGACAAACACCACATGATTTCACTCATATGTGGAATATAAACTAACACAAGGACAGAGGAAACTGGTTGGTGGTTACCAGGGGGATGGGGGGTGTGGGGTGGGCACAAGGGGTGAAGGGATACATCCATATGGTGACTGACAAATAATAATGTACAACTAAAACCCCACAATGTTATAAACTATTAAGACATCAGTAAAAATGAAAAAAAAAAAAAGATGGGCACAATACAAAAGAAACAGGTAACTGTTTCTTTTATTCAAGAAACTTCTGGGAAGAAGGTGCCATGACTTGCCTCATTGCAAGTTTTGAAATTCTTTGCTTTCTCCAACCTAAATAATAATAGAGTGTAAGCTCCATGAGGGCAGGAAAATGGTCTCTTTTAATCACTGAAGCATGGGCTGATTCATAGTAGGCACTGATACATTTTCTTGAGTGAATGAATGGGTAATAATATTATATTTATGTAACACTTCACAGTTATAATGTATTTTCCATTAGCTCATCTGATCCGCACAATAGCGTTTTCAAAGTGGATAGGAACTGGTGTTTTTATCCCCATTTTGTAGGTGAGGAAAATGGGGTTCAGAGGTAGAATGGCCTGCCCAAAGCTTCACACGGGGTCAGCAATGTGTGGTTCTATCCCTGAAGACCATTTCCCAATGGAGTCGAGCAAGATGGACACAGCTGTTCCTCTGTGTGATGGTTCCTGCTTTTCTGGACTTTCATGGAGTTCTCTTTCTTTCTTTTCAGATTACAGGACAGGCCCGTGTTTTACTGTGATCAGCAACCAGATGTGCCAGGGACAGCTCAGCGGGATTGTCTGTACCAAAACGCTTTGCTGTGCCACGGTCGGCCGAGCCTGGGGCCACCCCTGTGAGATGTGCCCTGCCCAGCCCCACCCCTGTCGCCGAGGCTTCATTCCAAATATCCGCACAGGAGCTTGTCAAGGTAAACCACGGGCTGATGGAATTATTAATGGATTCATCTTATTTGCTCTGGAGAGCCATTCTCCAATGAAGTTGGAGAGAATGGAAAAGCAGTGTCAGAGACATAACTTCACGATCTCACTGACGGCATGATATCCAACTTAGGCATTAGGAGCATGGCTCACGAGAGAGCAGCTGGTCTCCTTGGATTTTTCCTTGCCAGCGGTTCCCCCCTCTGACCTCAGAGGTGTTTCCATGGGGTGGTATGATTCTGTTTACAGCAATGCTGCACATTATAGCCATGCTGTGTATAAACACAAAGCAAAATTTGTGCACAAGGTAATTTGTTTTTCTTAATTTTTTTTCCTTCATTTGAAATTGTTGACGTTCCTCTGTCTCATGGGTTGTACTTAGTTGACCTGAAGAAAACTGTCCGTCTCTCCATTTTACATGCTACATTATGCTTTTTTTTTACAAGTCAGAAATAAATTAGGATTTGTTTCATAGTTTTAAATATCCCCAGATGTCGCCTGCTTGCTTCTTCTGCCTCCCATAGAAGCCCTTACCCTGTTTTTGGCTTTTATTCCTGTTCTTCCAGCTGTACAAATTCTTTTATTGTCTGGATGTCTGGCAGGAAACAGGAGGAAGTGAACAGAGGCAGCTCCACACTAAACTGATGGGATTGAAAACTCCCAGGCTGTATCTGTTTCCTTTCGACATCTTCAGTTCTTTTTTAGCAAGCTGCAATATTTTCAGAAAATTCAGAGTGTGCTTTTCTGAGGCAAATAGATACTAGTTTGGTTTTCTTCTATATGTTTGTTCTAAGGATAATGTGCAATAAAACAGAACTTGAGCTTAATCACACAGTTCTGGGGGTCTCCGTTAAGTTATACTTCAATAAATTCCACTTCTGGTAAACATCGTTGGTCCAGGCCCCTGGCTTCTATGTACAACATACAGTTCCTTTGTATGCTCGTGAATGTATTCTTCTGAATGTCAGGGGCAGCAAGAAGTCACTTTGAAACCCTAGAATTACAAAGGGGTAGGTTGTACGATTTTATAAAATAAAGAGTAAGTTTAGTTCCCCTTTTCTTTGGTGCCTTGTTATTTTTCTCATCCTTAGAAAGTCCCAATGAGTTTTGAAGAAATTCTTGGACTTGGTGTTCTGAAGTCAGCTGATACCCGTGAACTCACTGGCAGTGAGTTCAGTGACAGTGCCCCTGACAGTGACAGTGCCCCATTGCCCGTGCATGGGTCCCTGTCAGAAGTTGAGGTGCTATGAGAATTGAGGGAAAGAGAATGAAGAGGGAGAGGAAGAGCTGCTTCTCTTTAGCTTTGCTATTCATTTCACAGTCTAGACTTTTCCAGCATTTTCTTTCTGTCCCTTCCCTACTCTGCTCTTCAACATTCAAGAAAAAAAAGTTTTTTATAAGAAAATTTGATAAGTTTTTTTCTAAGAAAAAGTTTTTATAAGAAAACCCATGGAATCAAAATGGCAGTCATACTGCCACATTTGAGAAAGAAATTCTTCATGTTTGGCTGTTTTCTTTGGAGAGAGTCTGCTATCGGCTTGGGGCTTTGTCTCCTTGCTGGTGTTTTCAGACCTTCGGCCAGATGTGAAGGGCTGTGGGTAAATGGGTTTATAAAGGACCTTATTCTGTCTTCAGCCTTGGAATGTATGGCCAGCAGAGAAATGCCCTCATATATGTTTCCTCTTGAACAAGAATCATGATCAATGAGACTATCTAGTTTTGCTAATATGTCCAATTTTAATTTCAAATAACATTTTAATAAACATATTAAACATATCAAGAGAATGGAAAATTCTGGTCTAAGACAAATAGAGATCAGCCATAAAACATAATCTAATTATACTTCACATATTACTCATTCATTTGTGGGCCAGGACATTCCATTTAAAACAGTAAGTGACACTTTTATACCAAAATAAATTGTTGTTCCTTTAGTACCCCTTTTCCTGTGTGGCAGCTTCTCTCAAGAACACAGATTATTAGAGATCTCACAACTGGCAATTGCTGTCTTGTGTCACACAATGAAGAGTAAAACTAAAGAGTATACCAGGCTTCCAAATCTCTAAAAAGATACCCAAAGTAGAGGAAGAAAAGTTAGACTGCCTCCCTGGGGGTTCTTATTAAACCAGACTTTTGTGTGTTATGGTTGGAGAGATGGAGAGAATGTACATGTAGTTTTGTCATCTTTCTAATGAGCCTGGAATGATTACTTTTGTTCCTAGAAGGTTAGTATTTGGGGTTTCACATAGAACCACAGTTATTCTTTAGGTTCTAGGGATTCAGCAGTAAACCAAATGGGAAGAAACTTCTCTTTGGAAACTTATATTGAAGAAGTTGATTTATAAAACAAAACAAAGCAAACAGATACTTATTAGGTCAGTGGTGCTTCGTCCTGTGGGGAAATATGAGCAGAGTAAGTAAGAAAGGTGGTGAGTGATGGGGGGCGGGGTGTTGCTATTGGACGGGCATGAGAAGGGTCCACTGCTACAGTGGAGCAGAGACCTGCTGGATGGTACAGTGTGAAGCATGCAGCTCTATGGTGGGAGAATAGTCCAGGCAGAGAGGCCACCGCTACAAAGCCCTGAGGTGAGTGCATCCTTGGTGTATTTGAGGAATGGCAAGGAAGCCAGTGTGGATGGAGAGGAGTGGGAGAGGGAGAGGTTAGGAGAGGAGGTCAGAGAGTAGAGGGGTCAGGTAGACTCTTCCAGGACTTAGCATGGACTTGTCTTAAGCTGAGGAGGAACATGTTTTGACTTACCTTTAAAACAGTTCCCTCTGGTGACTGTCCTGCCAGCAAGGTGAGTCTGCACATTTATCTGGGGATATCTCTCACTTCTCAGCCTAATTTCCCGGCTTGCTAATTTTTACTGTGCAAGACAATTCTCCAGAACATAAGGTGAACATTTTCCATTTCATTTGTATAAAAACATTAGCTGTCTCGTGTAGTCTGAGTAATCTTAAGTAAATTTTGTTTTAACTCTATCACTCAATGCAACTCTTAAAGACAGTTTTATTATAGAAATGTGTTGAATTTTGATTCTAAGGATTTCTTGAATAACTCTAGTTATTACTGTCAACCTTTTTATCATTGTCTCCTCTTACTTTGCAGCATGCATAATAAAACCCATAAAAGTTAGTACAAATATTCTCCTCTACATGAGAGAAGATGGAAGATGGGACAATAAAGAATACTTGTGGGGGTCGGCACGGTGGCGTAGTGGTTAAGTTCGTGTGCTCCGCTTCTGTGGCCTGGGGTTCACAGGTTTGGATCCAGGGCGCGGACAGACACACCACTTGTCAAGTCATGCTGTGGCGGCGTCCCATATAAAGTCGAGGAAGACGGTCATGGACGGTAGCCCAGGTCCAGTCTTCCTCAGCGAAAAAAAAAAGGAGGAGGATTAGCAACGGATGTTAGCTCAGGGCTAGTCTTCCTCACAAACAAACAGAAACAATACTTGTGACTTCTAATAGAACATTATTGACCAAGTTATGTTACTCAAGTTCTGTTTTATTGCATATTATCCTTACAATGATTTATTCTGTATAACATAATAGTGAGAAATAGTTTCTTTTGTCAAATTCCAAATATTGTGATGGACAAATAACTCATTGATATAAATATGGTAATATAGTTGTGCACAAACTATCACATTTTCTTCTGCAATGAATTTTATATGAATCTCTCTCTCTCTCTCCCCCCTAAAATATGACAGATGTGGATGAATGCCAGGCCATCCCTGGGCTCTGTCAAGGAGGAAATTGTGTTAATACTGTTGGGTCTTTTGAGTGTAAATGCCCTGCTGGACACAAATTTAATGAAGTGACACAAAAATGTGAAGGTAAGAAATATTGTGCTTTGCCATTCAAGGGTGGAATGGCAGGCAAAACCCAAATCAGTGACAAGCTTTTTTGCGATTGTTCCTAAATCCTTCTGTCTTTTCATTCCCACAAATGTGTAAATATAATATTCTTACCAGGAATAATATGCCTTTGTGCTATTGAACCAGAAAAACCCTGCAGGTTTTTCCACTTTTATAGACCCAAAATAAGAGATCCATCTGAATCAAATTAAATATTAAAACATAAAATATTTTTGAACCAATATTTGGGTTAAATGTTCAAGGCACATGTTTTTGCATAGTTCTAGAGACATGAATTTAAATTTGATCATTACATATCATTCAGAATGACATATCTCCTGATGTTTTTCTAGTTAAAATATATATTTGATTTTTTCTGAGATCTATCAAGTTTTATATTTATGCTCCTAGTACAAGTTTAGGATTTTCTTTTCTGCCTATCAGATGGACACCTTTTAATGTTAATCAAACAGAAAAATAATGAGATAAATTTATATATTTGCATTTAGTTCATAGATTGAGTTTCTAAAAATGTATGTACAGAGAATGTGTTCATATCCACTACTATTGGTATTTGCCAAAAAAGAGGTTTGGCTTCCAAGTGTAATAACTAGTTTTTTCATGAGAGGGAAACAGCCAGGAAATAAGTAGGCAGCACTGATCTCCCTTCTCTTTGGTAAGCGCATGTACCTTATATATGTAATGTCTGACAGCAATGTAACAGAGCTCTCAAGGCTACGTCTCTTATCAAGCTCAGCAGAGAAAGCTTTTTTCTTCAGTCTTGACTCACTCTATGTGGTATGATATGAGGTTTCATTTAGATGCGTGCGCTTTTGTTGAAAGCAGTTGCTGTTGTGTCTATACTCCTAAACCCTAGCAATGAGGAATAGTCATTTGTCTGGGCTTGGATCGTTAATCTTTCTTTGTTGATAGCCACGGTATATATCAAGCACATGAAAGACAGCTTTAAATTTGAGGTGTATTTCATAAATTACATATAAGAAGTTTAATATCTACTTACCCTGAAACTGAATAATCTAATTCTGATAGAATTATCTTTATGGGTTAGAGTTGTATTTAAGCTATTAATCATCGTAGAATTTATGATATGTTCTTGAACATGCTATAAACAGTTGAGGTAGCTGTGAAAAATACCTAAGTTCTTCCTAAAGAAGTAGGGCTTCTTAAAAACATTGTAAGTTTCAAAGAACAGTCAAGTTGAGTATAGGCCAATGTATTTTAGAAGTTATTTTGTGGATTAAGTTAGAAGCAGAGGATTTTAATACTGAAAGAAGCAAAGGACTTACCTAGTGCCACCCTTTCACATTATAAATTAAGGATCTGTGTCTTGGGTATGTTAAGTGCCCTGTCTGAGGTCATTCAGATAATGCTCAAATTTACTTCTTTTGATTCACACTCTAGCACTTATGGTACCATTTTATATTGTCTTCTTTCCTAGATGTAAGCCATTGCCTTTACTAACAACTATGCTTTCTAATGTTTCAAAAGATTTAAAATATTATGGTGTAGATTTTCAGGTATTATCACGAATATCTTTTTATGACATTAATACGCTATTAAGGTTTATCTAATGCAAAATCCACATCAACAGTGGGGTGTGTCTTACATTTTTAGGCTTTCTCAGCTTAATATTTTCAGCTTCAAGCGACAGAATCAGCTTTAAGATTTAGGGCAATATGGTCCATATGACTTGTCTAGTCTGTGTTTTATTTTCTGGAATTATGAAACCTTCCAGCCTGGACTAGAATTGTTTTCCTGCATTCCTTGCCTTTCACTCAGACCAGTCAGTTAACATCAGTCAGGACTGATCACGTTGTATGGTTGTGAACTAGACGGAAGATGCACAGATTTAATACTCAGAGTGGAAGAAAAATGATTCAAAATCCTTTTATTAATGCTAAGAAACCTATTATGGTGGTATATCCAATGGACCAAAAATTCAGTCTGAGAATTACTTAATCCTTTTCCACAAATATTTTTTTTTTCCGGCTACATATTGAAGTCAGTAGCAAGATAAAAACAGAATACTTTTGGCTAGACCTTTTTTTCCCCCCTTTGCCATCTACTGTTACATTAAATTCAGATGATGGTTTTTTTTCCCTTCCCTTTTATTTTTCTATGCAAAATTGATATTGGAAGAAAATGTCCTGTTAGTACTACGTGTACTCTGGCCTGGAGGCCGGTTTGGGCATTGTTGCCCTGTCTTACTCCAGGAGGAAAGTAATCAGAAAGTCCTCTGAGAACGCTTGGTGAGCTGGGTCCCCTCCTTCAACTCGCTTGCTCTTCTACTCCAATGCCTCACTGTGGGAATGGCATAACTCGGGGCATAGGATGATCTCCAGATGGTCAATAGAAGGAATTCTGGAAAATCTGGCTCACATCACTAAAAGGAGGAAGAGACCACCTCTGTGCCCTAGGAAGATAGTCGGGTCGCAGTAAGATTCTGTGCCCTTGTGAAAATTGTTCTGGCACCTTTGCCATTGCTCTGAGTGGCTTTTTAAATGTATCTTCCTCTTGACTTGGAGAGGAAGGATCTGGGTACCTGGAAACCCACAGTAATTTTTTTTAAAAAGCCATTCAATAAAAAATTGGTTTTAGCAAATTTACAAGATGCTAACCTTCACTCCCTCAGTGATGGTGAAAGCAGCTTTTCGTGAGATCTTCCTTTTGCAGAATTCTCCCTTACTTCTTAAAATACCCCCCTTTTCCCAAAACTTAAAAAAAGCCATATACCAAGTTTTATATCAACACATACAATTTAGGAACATTTGAAGTGTAAATTAAGAAGCTGAAGTGATTAAATAACAATTATTAAATTTTCATAAATTTAAGATGAAAAAGATTGAGATTTATAACTGTGATTTGAGAAGGGAAACAGAGTTCATGCCCACCTTCGTTGTTGATTTTTCCAATGACTCTTGAGTATGCACACTGAAAGAACACACAAGCCTTTTCTTTTTGGAAACCAAGTCCATATTTGCATAGGTTACTGTGGGAGGAAATTAAGAAATAAAAAGTGTAATTAAAGGATTAAGTTTTATTTCTGGAAGAAGTCCCTTGGATTCCTAATTAACCACTAGTATTTTGGGATTTAGATTATCGCCAGCCCAGCCTTTAGCAATTATAATAGCATTGCATGATGCAAAGGATTTTTAAAAATGTAGCTCTTAAGTCCGTGTACTCCCTAATATATGAGCTCAAAACCTTAAGACTTCCCCTTTCTAAAATAATGACATATTTATCTGATGGCTACTTGCTGTTAGGGCTCTTATCCTCTCAGGCAACAAAGAGAATTCTTGGGGCTACTTAACCCTTTGCCATGGATGGGGCTCCATCCTCTGCAGCTGGTTGTAGGCCCTTGACTCTCACTGTTCGAGATCACCGGCTCCCTATACACTTCCTGAATGAAATCTCTGTAGTAGAGGCATAAGGGCCCAGGGAAGAAGGCAGATCTGGCCCTAGTCCTGGTAGTGTCCCTCATCCTCTGTGTGATCTTGGACAAGTCAGTTACCATCTCTGAGTTACTTCAACTTTCAGATGAGAAGGTTGAACAAGATGGTATCTGAGGGTTCTTTCCAGTTCTGCAATCCAGACCCCATCTTCACATTTCTTATTATTTTCCAGTTGTGATCAGACAGCTGGTGCTGCATGAATGAGAAACCATGCAAGCCAGCATACCTGGTGTGACTATAAAAAGAGTTTGGCTGATGTTTTTTTGCTGTGAGTTGAAGAATCAGCTTGTTTACTTTTTAGTCACACATTTTACACTGGATTTCGTGTGTATAATAAAGCAAGGTTCATCTCACAGTTTTGGTGGCATTCATAATTATGAGTGTCACGTTTCCTTTTAAACAGCTGCCACAATTTTTATTTTATTTTTTTGTGTGTGAGGAAGAGCAGCCCTGAGCTACCATCCATTGCCAATCCTCCTCTTTTTTGCTAAGGAAGACTGGCCCTGGGCTAACATCCGTGCCCATTTTCCTGTACTTTATATGGGACACCGCCACAGCATGGCTGACAAGCAGTGTGTCAGCAGGCGCCCAGGATCCGAGTCTGCCAACACCAGGCTGCCAAAGTGCCAACTAACCTGCTGCGCCACTGGGCCGGCCCCCACAATTTTTAGTTTATTTATTTTTTCTTACTTTATTAGTAATCTAGACAGTCAGGATCAGGTTAACTGGTTTCCGTCTCATTCATGGTAGACATCCATGATCTTGGATGGAGCTCCTGGATAGCTGAATGTCCCAGTGATGCCTGTCCCAGAACTGGGATCAAGCTCCATCCCATCTGCCCCCCCCCCACTCCTTCCTCCCCTCCTGCTAGAGGAGCCCCAGGATAGAGAAGTGGCCAAGGGATGAGAAGAATGCTCAGGGAGAGCAGATGAATAGAGAGGTGAGAAGGAAGAACAAGAACAAAGGACAGGGGCAGCAAAGCGGGAGGGAAGGGACCTACCATTTGTGCCCCTTCTCAGGTTCACAGCAAGAAGCTAGTGAGGCCACGGGCAGGCAGCTACCAAGGAATAGCTACTTCCCAGAAGTTCTGCCTCTCCCTCCTGCCCCAAGGAAACAGGGAAGTGTCCAGAGCACAGCAGTAGCTCTTCCCAGCCAAGCCGCACTCCCCACCAGGCCCCCTAAACTGATTTACTTCTATGGCTGGCATTTGATACAGACTGACTGACAGAAACTCTGAGAAAGCCACTGTTCTCAAATTCTCTCCTACTTGAGACGTCTGAAATGCTATTAAAAAAAGGTAAACACAGAGTGGTAATAGCCTGGAGAAATAGTAAATTAGTATGAATGAGTTTCAGAGTGTAACTGATTCTAATTCAGATGCTTTACTCCAGTCTTTTACTATCAGGGACTTCTACCACAGCCTGGTCATGAAATCAGAACTCTTGCTGCCATCACTATGAAGCAATGGGACTGAGAAGCAAGGTGGTTCAGGAAAGCAGAAAAGCTGTAGACACGTGAAGGAAAAAGAACATGTCACTGAGGCGAGGAGAATGAAGGGAATTCAGAGCCATTTAAGCTCCTTCAAATTGAACCATTTGGCCTGGTAGTTTTATCTTCATCTGTGTGAAAATCATGGAGGTGCCCACTATGGTATATTTCCTGACCTGTGGACTTTGAGGGTATGCACCTCAGTGGAAACCCTGCCCTCTCCCCCTGCCCAGCCCCTGGTAGTTGGAGACTTGGGTTTAACATTTAAATGAACCTCTTTGCTCTTATTTTGGGTTTTATTCATGCCAGTTTTCTGAAGGCCTCCTGGGCACCAGAATTATAGAAATCAGGTCCTACGATCATACCTCTACAGTGAAGATTAGATGAGTTGACATACATGAAGCATTTCGACAACGCCTGTCACTCACTGCATGTTAACTCTTCTTCTTATTGTTGTTATAATCTTCAGTAAAGTATCCAGACCTAACCTTGCCAGCATGTGAAAGAAGATGTTTCCTTCATCCTGTCAAAGTTAATTCTGTTTTTAAAGTAACTTTTTCTGATATATACTGTCACTTAGATAACCTCTTTGGATGTTGATATATGTTAAGTAGCCTTAATAAGCATGGTAGCAGTCATTTATACTAACAGGTAGAAAAATATTTCTTTTAATAGACAATATCTTCTCTCATGATCTTTGATGGGCGCTGTATGACTCAGACAATAACTTTCAGGGACACTTTGAGAAAAGTATATTCTTCTTAATACCTTTGTGTTAAATCGTGTCCTCCTCTCTCCTTACATGAGGTTGTTGAATCCTTTAGGCTCTTTGATGCATTTGTTTGGCTTTTTGTTGGTCTTAAACAGGAGTGGGGCTGGTACATACGGGAGGAGAGATGTTAAAGAATTGTCTTAGAATGTGCCTTGAGATGTTATGCCGACTCTAGAACCTCAGGCGCTGTCCTTGGCTGTTTCTCTGCCTAACTTTCACCGACTCCAGTGAAATTTATATCTGTAGGAACAGAATATGCACCTTTACTGTTACACAACTTCACAGGGACAATCCTGTTTATGTTAGCATTGACTCTAATACAAGCAGCAAAGTATTGGTTTTTTTAGCCTCTAGCCTAGCATAGAAGAATAGGGATTTTGCTTTTTAAAAGGTTCAACTGCATGTAAACAGTGTCACTGCTGCCTTTTTGACCAATAGGGTGAACTTGAGTCAGAAGACACTTGAATCCGGTCCACTTAGAACTCTATTTTGTTTTATAAGGCAAGAGCAGTACTTAGACTGGAGAAGAAACATTCTAAGTTTTAAACTTTAAGGCTTTCTGAGTGCCAATGGTGTTAGTCTGGCCATTGCAATACTCCCAGGAGGCTTGAGTCAAACCACATCTCTCCCTCGATCTGCACAGGAAGACCCACTTGTCTTAGAGGCGAGGCCATGCGCATACCCTACTTCGTGCCTAAGCAGGAAGTTCTCAATTTCTTCTCTTCCCTCACTGGTGCCACATCTATTGATAACTGTCAGTGTCTGATTATGGCTCTTGAAAATGTCCCTTTGAAGGAAATGATCAGATTTGTTCTAAGCGACTTTCACTGCTTCCTTGGAGGAGACCAGTGGCCTCTGGCCCGGAGGGCTAACCCCAGCTTTGGCCTCAGCTAACCCCACAGACAGTTGGGGAATTGGAGTGGTTTTCAGAGCTGTCCCCACTGGAGAGAGATAACCAGACCATATCCCTCCTCCACAATCAGTCATTGGGTGTAGGCTCCTGGGAAGGGTGTGGCCTTGGGTGAGGTGGCTCTCTGCATCCTGGAAGGAGCTGAGAGCTCGAGACCATCTGCTGACAGAACCGCTAGCGCTGGGATGAGTCCTCCCTTGTGGGGACTCTGGGTGGAGCATTCCAATGTCCACCACAATTCACTCTCCAAACCCACAGAAAACCGTCATAATGGCAGTTTGAGTGCCCCTGAGAACACCAAGTTGGCCAAGTCTTGGTCAGCACTTAGAGCACGTGGTCTTCTCTGTAGGATTTCAGTGTCTGCTTTGTGGGAAATCAGATTGAAAAGAAATGCAGGAATTGATGCAAAATATGGGGTAAATAGAAAGGGAGCTTAACTCAACACAAAATATGGAGAGAACAGGGAAAACAAAATTTTAAAATAAATGACATTTGGAATATTACCATGCTGTAGTTACTTGGTGGAACAACAGTACACAGTTTTAGATTTTAATGGAGAAGCTTCTTTTATTTTGCTCTAATCTCTTGAGTTTGGTAAATTCATTGGCTAAGCTTGTGTTGGGAAAAGAAGCACTCACTCTTTGAATTGACTGTTGTATATGCACTTTTATCCTGTGAAGATTGCTGTTTCGTTACATCTGAATCCTTGTGATGACGAATAGTTTTACACTGTATTCTAGGAATACTAAAACTCTTCCTTATATTCCAGATATTGATGAATGCAGCACTATTCCTGGAATCTGTGATGGGGGCGAATGTACAAACACAGTCAGCAGTTACTTTTGCAAATGTCCCCCTGGTTTTTACACCTCCCCCGATGGTACCAGATGCATAGGTAAGTTTAATTATCAACAGTGTGTGTGGTTCTGTAAATCAGTTTCATAACGAACATCTCTCTAAGCAAGTTTGTTAAGGGGGACATACAAATTCTCACTTGATGTAAAATGTACATTTATGGAAATCTATTAAACAGTTGAGCATCCTCTAAAGAACAGAGGCAATTTGTGGTCTTGTTTTGGGATTTTTGACTCCTATAAAGAGGAATGATTCAGGAGACCCTATAGATATCCTCAGTCTATAAATTAACTTTCCAGTTATGCAGGTGTCAAACCTTGAAACCATCCTTCATTCCTCTCTCTTTTTATACCCCTTTCAGTCATTTCCCGGGACCTATGTTAATTTAGGTCTGAAATTTTGCAATAATCTCTTAATTGATCTCCCTGCTTCCTGGCTTCTCTACAAATCATCTTGTCAGATTTATCTTCCTAAAATAGTGCTTTGATCAAATAACTCTCTTACTCAAAAACCTCTGGTAGATTTCCATTAGGATTTGGAAATTAGTGATTTTTGGTCTGTGTCCCATGGCTCCTTCAAGAGCTGTGAAGCCCTCCAGATATGCTGGGGTTGGAGCGAGGATGGGGAGGGCAGTGAAAGCGGGGAGACTGAGTGGAAAGCACTCCTGCCTCCCTTCCCCACCCCCGACATGCACACACTCAACAGACAACTCTGCTTTTATCTGTGTGGGTGTTCGGCTTCCATGTAAAATATCAATTAAATAAGGGGTTCTGTTGTTTAAAAAAATAGATTTGACAACTGCTGGATTTAACAATTGTTAGGACTTCCTTCAGAGTCCAGTATTCTAGAATAAAGTTTAAGTCCCAGAGTACACAGCTTAGTAGTTAAGGAGGTTCACTCTCTGACCCCTGCCAACCTTGCTAACTCGTCAGCACAGTCCCTGCTTCTCCCCCTAAACAGGCCATTCACAGCGATTCCTTCATGCCTTTAATCATACATGGTGCACCACACAGTTTGCTTCCCAACTCAAGCCCCTTTCACACTTGTGCCCAGGTTCTCTGTCTTTGAAGTTGTCCCAAGTCAGCTGACCTGAAAGCATTTCTCCCTTACCTGAGGATATGCTTCTTATAAATGGCCTTATAGGGAAATTCTCTGTCTCTGTGTTTTTAATCTCCCTAAGTAAGTTGTAAGCTTTCCTTAAAGATAGTAACTGCTATCCTTATATCCCTGGTGGTTCTCAGCACAAATCCTTGCATGTCATAGGCACACAATAAGTATTTGTTGAATACCAAAATGAGTAATTCCTTATTATTAGGGCAAAGCTAGGAAGCCTGTGGCACATGGCCTTGGAGAAAAATGTATGCTATCTTTTGATGTTTGTTTCTGGCCCATATTTTCAAAGACACTTAGCTTCACATCCTCACCACAGGCCACAAATTTCAGACCAAAACTGAATTGCAGTTGAAATTCTGAATTCCTTTTTACTTAGTCACATATAATAAAAGCTGAGGGCAGTCTGTTAACAGTTGACATTTGAACAAGTACAACTAGTAAAGGAAGCATATCTGGACTTCTCCTTAGAAACAACTGTGGTGCCTGGATTGCCTGACTTTCCAGGATCCATGCATAGATATCGGAACTGCAGTGAAAGAATGGCAAGTGCAATTCATGTAGCTCCTTTTTCTCCCCAAACTGTCCCAAATGGCACATGCCTTCCAGTGGATATGCTTAGCAGAGGGGTAGATCAGAAGTTCTTTCCTGGCCAGATAGTAGGTAGATTTTTTTTTTTAATCCTCAAAGAAAGCCCCAAATGACGTTAAAAGGATTAAAACACGTTTACATATCAGATAGTTTACATTTTTGAAGTTCATTTCTTTTTACCAAATATATCCATACTAACTTTTTACAAAAGAAGGAGCTAAGATTCCCATAGGTCACCTCCTAGGTGTGAGAGATTTTATGGAAATTATCTGACTTTACGTTTACAACAGTGCCATAGATGGGAAGAAGCTGAGGGTTAGAGAGTTTAGATACATAATTTAGTCCAATTAATAAGTGAGGGGTTCCAACTTGGGCCTGGATCCACAGTCCGGACTCCTCCCTTTGCTTTCTCCCAAATGAACAGCGGATGCAGTGAACTTGTGCTTGCCACATCCCTAGGCAAGCACTGTTTCCCCTTTCTTGGAACTTCACTGTACCCATAGTTAGCAACTTGTTATATAAAATGATCCAAATGACATTTCTTCCTTCCCTGATGCTGATCTTTCCTGCCATGGTAAACCACAGAGACCCCCAAAATTATGCCTGGTGGCAAGAAAATACATCTAGTCTCCAATTTATGAACAAATCTAAGGTTTGTTGGTAAGTTGCTTGTTTGGAATTAGTAAATCTAACCAATAGGAAACCCCATATGTAGATAGTGGTATGTCATATCTTCCTTATACATCTCTGCTAACCATGAAATTCCAACTGTTCCCTTCTGTTACTATATTCTGAGACTCTCAGACCTCCCCAGCCCCAACATTCCTTTTGTCCTGTAAGCTCTTGAAGTATTATTTTATTTTATTTTTGGCTCTTTGATCTTCCTTTACTACTTTATGATACTTTGTGTAGGGTTGTCTTTTCATATTAGTGTGTTCTGTCCCATCAATTCCTGGGAGTCCTAAAGATGTCCTCAACCTAGTTTGGGCCTCACAGCTCCCAGCTCCTGGTTGGACACAACAATGTTATGATTGGTTAGGAGAGGCCTATTGATAGGCTAGGATGACCTGCAAACACCTATTTAGTCCATAGTATGTTTGTTTTGATATAACATGATTTCTGGGTCCTGAGAGGATGTGCCAAGTGATTCAGAAGAGAAGAAACAAGGAAAGTTGTCCCCATTTTCTCTGCCAGCTGTCTTGGCCAGGGTAATTTTAAAATAGGTGAAGATGTTTGTGGTTCCTCCTACCTCCCTTTATCTCTTCCAGATCCTAATATTCTTCTCTCTTGGCTCCCATAGGTCCCACATTATCCTAAAGCCACCCCTTACCCTCTATGCAAAGTGATCCCTCACCAGACTCGTTTCCTTCCCACTTCCTTTGGCACTGCTACCTGTTGACATGGAAAACTTCAGGCTGGTGTGCCCAGGGGTCAATGCCTCTGAATGATGCCTGGTTTTCACAACTTTTCCCTTCCTTTACTTATTAGCCCATGGGTTTTCTTTAAAATTATAAGTTGTGTAAATGTGTATATTTTGAACAAAAACTCTCTTGCAAAAAAAGAAATTAGCAAAATAATTATTGTATGTGCAGGTGCCATTTCTAAATCAGTGACTGACGGCAATCCAAATGTAGCTGGTAATTTTTTCAGCCCCAACATTAACCATTTTGATCGAGAGTCCCTAACCCACTGATTTAACATAAAAGTCAGCCAGCTGGGCAGTAAAATAGTTCATAGTTAATTTGCAAAACAGTAGACAGTAGCCTTTTAGGAGTTTGCTATTGGCAGCTGTAGATCCCAACTCTGCTCTGAAATATATAGCCCACGCTGAAAATTATATATACAAATTTTGGTCAAGAGTTTACACTGGGTTTTGACCACCAAATTCATTTGAATCTGGGATGTAAGCCAGTTTTGAACATCTCTTTCCATTCTTAACAGCCTTTGGTTTCCATGCCCAAAATATTTACTAATCCCCAAATACATAAAGTATTAGTGGCTTTAAGGCAATGAAAATTAGAAAGTAGGAAATTCTATTTCTCTCCCTTCTTCGTAGGGGAGGTGCCACTCGTGGCTTCACAGAGCATACCTTGTCTGCACCTCTCTCTCCAGCCATTTACCCTGGACTGGGCTGGAATAAAACTTGTTCTACCTCTTTGCTGAGACTATTAATCTGACCAGAAGTTCAGCAACTGGGACCACAAAAAATTTCTAGAAAGCACATTTTTACTTGCTAGTGGTTTTAAGTGCTTTTCAGAAATAATGTTGTATCCTTTAAAGCTGACCCATAATTTTCTTTTATGGTTTGTCTAGGTTTATTGTAGCCTTCTTCACTTAATGTTAATAATTTAAATGTTTCTCAGTTAGCTTTGTTTTATTTTATTTCATTTTTTAAATTTATGGCAACCCTCAATATTTGATGGCTTTGTGTTCTTAAGAATGATGTAGATGAGGGGCTGGCCCTGTGACATAGTGGTTAAGTTCACACGCTCCGCTGTGGTGGCCTGGGGTTCGCAGTTTCGGATCCCGGGCGCGGACCTATGCACCGTTTATCAAGCCATGCTGTGGCGGCATCCCACATAAAGTAGAGGAATATGGGCACAGATGTTAGCTCGGGGCCAGTCTCCCTCAGCAAAAAGAGGGGGATTGGCAAGACGAATGTTAGCTAAGGGCTAATCTTCCTCACATGCACAAAAAAAGAATAATGTAGATGAAGACAATTATAGGTATGACTCTCCTTGATCAGATTTGACGTTTAATATTTAGACTTACAGGAAACCTAGGGTTGGAGTTTTGACTATAAAAGAAGTGTTCACTTTACAAAAGGATTTCATACTTACATTGCTCCAAATGACAAGCATATTTAAAATGTTGTTTACTTTTCACAGCTTGATTGGGTATGGACTGTACAGAGAGATATTTTACTTGAAGAGTGGTACATGCTCAACATATGTCAGTAGATCAAGGTGTTCTGCACTTGGCTACCTGCCTCCTCTAGTTCACAGTACCACCTCAAAGGTCCACGAAGCAGTTAGGTTTCTACAGTGCCATGGGCTCTTTTTCGGTAGCCCAGAGTTGTACTTCAGTGTGTCAGTGTTGTCATGACAGTCAGACATGAGGTAACCCAATAAAAGTGATATATAGAAATATGTCTTCCAGTGTTGCTTTGAGAAGATACCTTTCTGCCAAAAGAAAAACTTTCCTTCAAGAACCATTGTATCCTGTAGGACTAAGAACTTGGAATCATGTACAGTTTGAACTTGTAAATCACTAGTGCCTTATAAAATCTCTTAGGGCCCCAGGACAAAAGGAGATGTTGATTAACAAGCATTGGATCTGACTACAAAGTGGCTCACTCCTTTAGAAAAAACTCACAATTCTGACTCACAGTTTCAGAATGAAAAGTAAGAATGATCTTTTAGAAATGTAGACTATAGTGCAGACTTAATGTTGTTTTAAAATAGATTTATGTCAATATTTGCCTAAAGTGACTCTAACTAAGTAGTTTGAAACCAAGGACAACACAGTCTCCCTTCAATATAGAGACATGGCTTTATCACTAATTAACTGTCACTGCCAGTAATTTTTAATCTCTCTTTTCCTGTGGCACATATGGTTGTAATCATTCCCACCTTGGAGTTGGAATGTGGGACTTTGGCAAGTGCGCCAGCTCGCGAGGGCGAAAGGTGTGAGACAAAGGGATTTCTGACTAAGCATTGTTCCTGAGTGGTTCACGCAGCTTCCCTTCCAGGGGCAGGAGTGTCTGTTCATCCTGCCAGAGCCCAAGCGTGGAGTCTGGAGGTGCTGGAGCTGGAGAGTGTGGTCATAAGTTCGATCTCAGTGATGTGTGTGTGTGTGTTTCTTTGTTTTCTCAGATGTTCGCCCAGGATACTGTTACACAGCTCTGGCAAATGGGCGCTGTTCTAACCAACTGCCGCAGTCCATAACCAAAATGCAGTGCTGCTGTGACGTCGGCCGCTGCTGGTCTCCTGGGGCCACCATTGCCCCTGAAATGTGTCCCATCAGAGCAACGGGTAAGAGCCCTTCCTGTTATCTGCAGGGTATCCCAACTCAACCCCCACAAGCCCAGTGGCAATGTGCATGGTGCAAATTTAGTGGAAACCCAGGTAAGTGAAAAAGATTCCAGAAAATAAGAGAGATGACATCAAGGGAATTTCCCCAGATAATGAGTAGGGAAAATACAGAGGTCCGTACATATAATACTGCGTTCAGGTACTTACCTCTCTTGCCTATTACCACTGAATAGCAGCCTTTTCAGGAAGCACTTGTTTCCTCTTATTCTCCTATATTCCTTTTGGCTCTCACGTCGCCCTCAAAAGTTCAGAAAAATAAAACTCAGCTCTCTCAGACCCTTTTGGGTAAGTCATTCTGGATACGCATGTCCTCCTTCCCTAACATTTGACAGTTTCCTCTGCCTTGTTGTCAAATTCTGTTGATTTTTTTCTTCACAATATCTCTTTCATCTTTCATATTCCTTTCATTTCCACATAGAGCTCATTTTCTCTCTTCTGAACTATTGCAGTAGTTTCCTGACTGGTCTCTATGAAATCCACTGCCACAGACATTTTCTAAAGCAGAACTCATCTGAAATCCAGTTTAGAATTATATCTGGGGGAAATGCAGAGAAAGATGTCCAGAAAAATTTCCCAGGATGAACTCAGGCAATATCCAGTGGTCCAAATCACTCCATTTCTTGAAAATAAAATTTAACTACTTAGCATAGCGTTGAGAGTCCCTAAATCTGATCCTAGTTTGTCTTTTAATTCTTGTTCTTTATAGTAGCTTTATTTTCTAGTTAAGTTATACGATCAAGCTTTCCTTGAACCTAGTCTGAGCATTTCTGAATTCAGATGATCTTTTCTCCTAAAACTTCTCCCCAGTTCAGGTCCTTACTCCCTACTCGTCAGCCCTGCCACCCTTGCCTGTTACAAACCCTCTTGTCTGTTAAGGATCCTGTCAAACATGACCTAGTCCATGAACGTCCCAAGACAACCACAGCTGGAAACGCTGCCTTTTTTTTCAGCCCTCCAGGTTTGTGCTCTTGCTGTAGCACAAATCCCGTCTGCTCTGCTTTGTGCCTACATGAGTTCATGCACTGCTGTTGTACTAGTTGATAAGTCTCATTAGGAGATCTCATTCATATTCCTTATACTTTTTTTTAACACTTCCACAGTACTTAGCAAAATCTTGCTTATGGGAAGCAATGAGCAACTTACTAAGTGACATCTTTCCCACCAGTTCTAGGTAAAAACTGGGGTTATATCTTCCTTTCAATCTGATTTCTGAAAAGTATGTTTAAATCAGGGAACTTTAGGAGAGAAAATGAAGGTGCGGATGGATAAATGCAGAGTTAACGAAACACTTCGGAGTGTGCTATTCACAGAATGTAAATTTCCCATCATCATGGGTTATAGACCTGCTCACAGATGTTACCATAAAATTTCTGTTTATTGCTGAGAATTATATGTGTGGATTAAAGAAGCAATAAAATCTTTCACTATATTTTAATACATAATGAAACATGGATTTTGTCTGATTTGCTTACTGAATCTGGCTTAAAAATGTAACCCACCTTCCTTAGTTCACTAGGGTACCATTTGGTAGGGCACCGTTTAGAAGCACATGACTTCCTGCTGAGACATGTGGCTTGGGTACCAGGAGAATCGCTTTTTAAATACGTACATTAACTTAGGATTCAGCAGCATTCATGTGGATTCCTTCCTGTGTTGAGGCCTTGAATAGAACAGAGAGGACTAGAGCAGGTTTAGGTGCCTCAAGACCTACTTTGGGACACATGGAGCAGAAGGCCCATTTCCCCTGTGTGGCTTTTCAGGGAGCTGCTCTCCCATGTAAACCACTGAAAGATGCACAACCCTGAGATAGACCCAAGGCAAAGCAGATTGCTAGAGCAAACTAATTTTCAGGTAGGTATGTTTGTTTGCTCGAATGTTCCAGTACCAGTGCTGCAGAGCTCTGGGCTCTTAACTTATGGAGAGTAATGATATAGGAAGGATTATTTAGATTGGTCAGCTTTTCACTCTTAAAAAAATTATCATCATCTCTGGGTTAAATGAAGATAGGAAAGATGGACATCAGCTAAACAAAATTAGCCCCAGGTTGCTGATCCTAACTGTAAAGGCTCATGGAAAAGTTATTAGACTGAAGAAAGTAGGAAAGAGTACAGCACTCAGTCTGATACACTTTCCCGGAGAGATTAAGACGAATTTAATGGCATGCTTAAAGTAATATATCTACCTAATTAGCAGAAGTGCTGATGAGCTCTCCAACTTCTTTTATACAAGTCCTAGAAGATGAAAAAAGAAAGGCTGAGTTGATGCTTAGAAGCAAAGTGAGTCTCTTAGTATAATTGCCATTCAATTAACTCCAACATAGTGAATTCCTCTTATATGCAATTTACAGGGCTAGGCTGAGAGTGGGTATTAGTCATGAGTTAGATATGGTCCTTGACTTCAGAGACTGCACAGTCTTAGTGGTAGAAATTTGGTGAAAAACAGGTAGCCAGGAATTGATGGATATGGCACATCCAGGTAGTAATTCTATAAGAAGGATCATTGTAGTTTGACAAGAGGGATTGTAGCATCCAGATTCAAGGAAGCATATATACAAATAGTATATAATCCTTTCCAAATACAGTCAAGTACTACAGAATCTCTGTGGGTTGAAATTCCTGATAAATAATAATTAAAATGTGGTAATAGAATTCTCTGAAAAATGTAGACTCAACATGAGTTGGAAATGTCAAATATGACTGAAGAAATTTTAGAAATGGACTGGCAAATAACAACAAAGTATGAGGTAGCTAGGTATAGTTAGCCACATGTATATTGGCAGAATATCCCATGAAACTGAAATACAAATGCATTTCAGTAAGACATATTACTGTGTCTTAGAATAAGCTGGATTTTAGTCCACAAGGAAAAGAAAAATATTAGCTTAATTTCTATTAATGGATGAAAGTATAGAAAATATCTATGGGAAAATTCCTGTGTGACAGTGATAATAAAATTATCAACATTCTGGCAAGAGAGAAAAAAAGAAATAAGAAAATCACATGGTTAGTTTACTTATGGAGGGGAACTATGACAACCTATGACTACTTGTAGGAAACATGAAAATGAGCAGTTAAGTAAATACACCCCTAGAAACCTGGGTACTGTTTAAAAACACCTTTTTGGAATCCCAGAAAAAAATGTGTCACAAATCTAAAGATGATTTATTCTAACAAAGACCTGGCATTGTGAAAAACAGGAATCAGCCTATATGTGCAATCACAGGGAAATAGTTGATTAACTCAGGTGTACAAGTTCTGGGGATCACCGTGCAGCACTACCACCAGACCCCCCCCACCCCGGTATTCCTTCTGCCCCCTAGGCTGCTGCTTCTCCATCACTTTGTTGTCTTTTACAAATATGTATTCCTCAGGGCTCTGTCTCTATACTCCCTTCTCTTCACTTTCCACGCCTTCCTCAGATGAGTTCATCCCTCCCCATGGCTTTAAATACCACCTGTCTACTGATAACTTGCCTGGACTTCTCCTCTAGGCTCCAAACTCTCTTATACAGCTGCTATGTGACATCTACACTTGGATGTCTGATATCTCAAAACTCATGTGTTCAAAATGGAACTTGGCTTCTACCCACCAAACCTGCCCCCACTGCAGCTTTTCCCACCTCAGTAAATGGCACCAACCTCTACCTAATTGCTCAACCAGAAAATTAGAAGTCATTCTTGATTTCCTGTTCCCTCAGCTCTAACATTTACTCCTTCACCAAGCACTATCCATTTATCTCTAATATATGCTTCAAATTTGTCCGCTTCTGTCCAGTTGTATCACTGGCTCCAGTGTCCAGCCGTCAGTATCTTGCCCGTGGTCTCCTGCAGCAGCCTTGCCTGCCTCTAGTACATTCTCTGTATGTCAGCAAGACTGATCTTCTGAAAATGTTCCTCTGATCACGTCCCACGCCCACGGAAGACCTCAGTGGCTTCCCGTTGCATGTAAAATAAAGTCCAGGCTTTTCAGTGTTCTCTTTAGAGCCCTGTGGGATCCACAGGTGGGACTGGATGGAGAAAGTGGCATTTTATTCTTCCTTGAGGATGTAGGTAGAGAATTCCTAAGTTTGGGGAGAGGCATGTGATAGCACCCTGTAGGGAGTTCATTTTGGGTTCTGAATTATTGTTCCAATATGGTTGCTGCTGTAGGTGTCAGAAAAGGGAATGAAGTCAATTGGCTTTTTTCCTTTTCTCTAATTGACCTATGTGGTTTGAAGATCAATTTTATTCAAAGATTTCTTGGAAAAGTGAGGGTGACTTCTGTGGGCCTATGATATACCCTACAGCTCAGCTGTTGTGTTCTGTTGTGTTGTGTTTTCCCAGAGGACTTCAACAAGCTGTGTTCTGTCCCTATGGTAATTCCCGAGAGACCAGGATATCCTCCCCCACCCCTTGGCCCCGTTCCTCCAGTTCACCCTGTTCCTCCTGGCTTTCCCCCTGGACCTTCAATTCCGGCCCCTCGACCACCAGTGGAATATCCGTATCCATCTCGGGAACCACCAAGTAAGAATTCAAAAATTATCTAGTTATTTTTCTTGCATTAATCAGGTTAACTTCTTTTTGTTGTTTATGCTGCTTTAGTCATTGAATAAGTTTGCCAATTCTGAGATTAAATTTTTAGTTTATGTCATGTTTTATATGTTTCTCAGTTTGCCTATTGCATAAAGAAAAATGAGAGGTTTCATACTCTCCAGAGATTAATGTCCTGTTGTCATGGATGTTCTCAGCCAACATTGGGAGAGTAGTAGGAGAGATTTGAATCTGATTCACAGGATGAATTAATAGAAGAGGTATAAAATCATACTTTGGGTTATATATCATGCAAAGCAGTTTTGCACGTAGTTAAATACCAACTTACTGCCTTTGTTATTTCCCCAAACTGGAGGCTTGAGTGTGAGGCAGAGAAAGGGGTAGGAGAAGCAAGCAGGGGAGCAGGTTGCAGCTGGGCTACAGTACCTGGTGTGCGCCACAGTGCACACATGATTTCTGTAGCAGGAATGGAAATATGCTTTATGGGCGCCAGATGACCTTTGTACAGTCTCCTCCTTCCTTTTCAATTCAGCATCTTGCCCATTATTACTGGATTAAGTGCTGGTGAAAGATGCCCTAGTTATAAATCATTTTAATGGGGTTTGATGTTATTCCATTAGGGGTGCTGCCAGTCAATGTCACTGATTACTGCCAATTGTTTCGCTATCTCTGTCAAAATGGACGCTGCATTCCAACTCCTGGGAGCTACCGGTGTGAGTGCAACAAAGGATTCCAGCTGGACCTCCGCGGGGAGTGCATTGGTACGTCAGAGAGCTCTGGGTTGGCACCAAGAGGCTGTTGCAGTTCTGTCACCTGACTGGGTTTTCTATTACTGCTGTAACAAATTAGCTCAAACTTAAGTGGCTTAAAACAACACAAATTTATTATCTTATAGTCCTGTAGGTTAGAAGTTCAGCACAGGTCTGACTGGGCTAAAATCTGGGCTAAAGTGTCTGCCGGGCTGTGCTCCTTTTGAAGGCTCTAGAAGAGAATCCATTTCTTTGCCTTTTCCAGCTTCTGGAGGCTGTCTCCATTCCTTGGCTTAGGCCCCTTCCTCCAACTTCGAAGCCAGCAGTGTAGCATCTTCAAATCTCTCTCTAACTCCCTGGTTCTCTCTTCCAATTCCCTCTTCCACGTTTAAGGACCTTTGTGATTACGTTGAGCCCATCTGGATAATCCAGAAGACTCTCCCCAACTCAAGGTCAGATGATTAGCAACCTTAATTCCCCTTTGCCATGTAGCGCATTCTCAGGTTCTGGGAATTAGAGCATGAACATATTTGGGGAGCCATTATTCTGCCTACTACAGTGACTTTTAATTTTCATTGTAAAATATATTCAAGTCATTGCTGGTAGCTCCAACTTAAGTCATCTTACCAAAAGCCTGACCGTTAAAATAAAATATTAAAAGTCTATCCCCAAATTATGAAATTTTGCACATTTTACTAATTTAAATGGATAACTTACCAAGTCTCTCTGGTTAGTCATTAAAAACTGAAGAGAGGAGCTTTAAGTTGTTGACAAGGCATTTAAGCTAGTGAAGGGAAGAAATGTAACAAGAATAATTAATTTGTTGGATTAGATAAGAACACCCAGTTGCCATCTAATTTTTTAAAAATAAACTTCTCTCTTAGTTCTTTTAAATTCCAATTCTGTAATTATGAATCAGAAATCAGTAGTTCTTGGTTTCTCATGCTATGTAGTTCCTGGGTGATATGAAAGTCCCTCTAGCAGCACATTAGGAGAGAGTCATTCAATCCTTAGAGGTCATCCAGAGCTGAGTAGAAGAGTTGGGGAGTGTGAGATCAGACTGCACCTGCCACAAGAAGCACGCAACTTTGTGGAAGTGGGTTATATAACAGAAGTCTTAGCTTCATCGTCTTTACAAATAGAGGGATATAAACCAGTCTACCTCTAAGTATACTGATAGTTCTAAACAATGGTAAAACTAGTGGGAGGACGGGGCAGGGGGTGGTGGTGGATTCTGTGGTGAGTGGTGGCCGATTCTATGACAACTCCTTCATGGTTTGTTCTCATGTTCTTAGTGGAACTCAGCCAGGGATGCTTAGATATGGTTAGGCCTCTTTTTGTTGTTGTTGAAAAATAGAGCTTCAAGAGATACTCAGAATCCTGTCCAGAAGCCACTTCTGACATGTTCGCCTGTTTGATTCCCTTAGGCCAGGCTCAAGGAAGGAAAAATGTTTATTAGCGTGGAGCATTGAGTTGCTACATGTTCGGTATTTTTCTATGAAAAATGGCACAGGAAAATAATAATACACTTCAACTGTTCAACCAGTCTTCAAGTGGCTGTGACATGGTATATTGTGGTGGAAAGGAAAAAGATCCTTTCATTATGTTATTTATTTCTTAAAAGGAAAGTGTTTTAACATGTAAAGGAAACCAATAAAGTGGTCTTAGAGTTATGAGTTATTGCTATTTAATTTCTTACTAAAATATACTGTGTTTTGCAGATGTTGATGAATGTGAGAAAAACCCTTGTGCTGGTGGAGAGTGTATTAATAACCAGGGCTCGTATACCTGCCAGTGTCGGACTGGCTACCAGAGCACACTCACCAGGACAGAGTGCCGAGGTACGGGCCTAGCTTGGTATATGGGGCATATATGCCAAGTGAGGGGTTTGCTTCAAAGGAGTTCAAATAACCCTTGCCAGGGGCGGCTAATATGCTCCCGTTGCTTTTGCGCTTAGTTCCAGATATTGTCACTCAGAAAGACAGCATCATAAAACTTGGCATACATCCAAATTATTTTAAAAGATGCTTCTGTGCTTGTGGAAATATCTTATTTTTGCTACTTTTTTGCTTCATCATTGTTGCTTGTTGACTTTTAGTCTGAGGGCGAGGGAATGGTATTGTCCTTTGTTGATACAGAAACTTGAGGAATGTTTTCGGGTGAAATTGTATGCAATTAATTTCTTAATGGAAAGGTCTAAAGGATGAGGACATAGGCTGTAAGTTTTTGCTGCATATTAGTGTGGTCAGCAGCAACATCACCTGGGGGCTGGTTGGACATGCAGAATCTCAGCTCCCACCTCAAACCTGCTGAATCAGAATCAGCATTTTAACAAGACCCCTCAGTGATCCATATGCACATTAAAGTTTGCTATAAATGTTACCTCACAAAAATTTCCCTTCAGGTTTGTTTATTAATTAATTTATTAAGCCTCCCAATATGCCTTTTATTGAATGACTTTGATAGACTAAGTTTCTGGGACAGAAGTAAGATGTACTGCCCACCCAGGGAACTCAAATCTCTCTGTCTCTATAAATTTGACACAGAATGAGCTGTATCATTCATCCAGTAAAGCCATTTAAAGGCAAGCAAATTTTGTTAAAATTAAATACCAGGAAAGGTAGGGAAGTTTGTATTGCTTAAAAAAATTGTTAGCCATTAATAAGAGTTAATTTTATTTGCCTCTTTTAGTAAAAGCTCTTCACATGAGGTGAAGACATACAGAATATGGTTCTGACTTAGAGATTTCTACCATCAGTGTATTTTAGTATCCTATTTATAAATGGCAATTTTGACTGAAAAAACTGGAGCTCCGCATTTCAATCTGCTAATATTTCTATTCATGGCCTACTTACTGAATTATAAATATGAATAGTTTGAATATTTAACTGAGTTTAGAACTTTCTTAATATTATAACTATTGTCTAAAATAACTGGCAGGTACACTGTACTAGGCATTTTGTGACAGTAGAAAATAAAATAAAACCAATGTCTAGAAGGCTGCGCTGTTCAATAAGCAAAGAGAAGAGATAGTTGACAGCACGCAGCTGGGGCAAGGGCCAGCCAGTGTCGATGCGTGTTGTTGTCATCAGTCTGAGACTTAATTTATTAGAGACTGAGGATTCCCTAAGGGCCTCAAGCCTGTCTTCTTTAAGAGCTAGTGCCAAGCTTGTCCCAAACTTAAGAAGTTGATAACATGCTCACAGTTTTGTGTAGATGAACGTTGCCACAGAATAGTCAGAAAGGCTGAGAAGTACTGGATGGGTGAATAGAAGGGGACAGAAAATACAGACAGAAACTTCATAAGAACTTTGAATGGCAAGCTTTTAATTTATCTTATGAGGCAGTGGGGAGCCCAATGGCCTTCTGAAATCAGTGAGGAGAGAAAATGCTGAACTCTTTATCCTGTTTATTTTATTCTTGGGCCTCAAAAGATTATAGAATCCTAAAAAAAAAGTCTGCTCAAGAATATGTGGCTTTTACTATTGTTTGGAGTGTGGAACAAGTCAGATTTTAGCAAGGATTAAGAAATAAACGAGAGAGAAAAAGATCGTAGGTTGTTGGCACAAAGATCAGACAGAAGAAAAGCCCAGACTGCCTCAGCTAGTCCAATGACTCGTGTGGAAACCACTGCTGGATCTGCCCAGAAAGAAAGTGCGTCTGAGGGTCAACCACAAGACACCGTGCAGACGCAGGGTAGACAGTCAGAATAACCGATATGCCATGAATGCACATTCTTGTCGTCCGGAGGATGTTTACGATGCTTACACTCAGGCACACGTGGCCTCAACTCTGCATGGATAGGTCTGCTCACATCCAGCTCCACACAGTTCCCTCATCTCTATCTTCTGGGCAATAAGCTCTGGCAAAGATTTTTTGCTATGTAGACAAGGCAGCTCGTGTTTATCCTCTTTGATCTTCACCCAGGTGTGTAGACTAGAAGTGAGAGGAACAGATAATACAAGGTACCCAGTTGTCCAGTTTGGGTTAATTATTAATATTTAAATGAGAAATCAGATCTAGGTTATTCGAGTTATTGTCATTTTTAACACTTCCATATCAAGCACTGTTGTTTATTTTGGCATAATATTAAATGCAATAGAAAAAAGGGAAAATACCCCCAAAGTACCAATGTTTTATTTGGTAGACAGAATACTCACAAAGTTATAAAAGAGACTAGGAACATATAAACAATAAAACTGTATTTGGACCAGAATTGCCATAAGGAAGGTAGACATTTCAGAGTCACGTGATTGACAGTTTTCAGATGAAATTAAATTATTTTTCTTTAAATAGCATTTCTGTTTTATTGTTCTGATATAGCTATAAGATCTGCCTTTTTGAGCATGTGTTGAAAGATGCCAGCCAAAGTTCAATGTAAATAATGATATATACTGGTTCATTAAATTAGCTAGGAAAATGGTGAAGAAGAATCTATTTTGTCTACAGAAGAGAGATTTAAGGAGTCTTATTAGAAATTACAGTTAGATTGAATTTTATTATGTTGCCTTTTTTTTCTGTCGTATGTCTTGCAAACTCTAATTAGTAATCCTAAATCTCACATTACTTGATACCAAGTTTATGTTGAAGAATATTATTTAGTATGTAATTAAAACCCAAAAGTAAGGTCACGAGTTTGGAGATGGAGGGAGGGAGAAAGAAAATAATTTTAAATCCCCTAAGTAAAGCTATTTTTTTCTATTTTAACTTCAATTTTAGACATCGATGAATGTCTGCAGAATGGCCGTATCTGCAATAACGGACGTTGCATCAACACAGATGGCAGTTTCCATTGTGTGTGTAATGCAGGCTTTCACGTTACACGGGATGGGAAGAACTGTGAAGGTAATAGCAGTCTGATAATAATAATACTGTACTAATATTATTCCTCTTCTTCCATTACAGTTTCAATTTCAGAAGTCTTTAATAAGACCAAGCCAAACATTGAGTGAAAGGTCAAAATATCAAATATCTTTCACATATTGTTATCTGGGAGGCAAGCATCATTTTCAACAATATTTATGCCTTTAATTCACATTTCTGTGAGTTAAAGAACATTTCAAATATATGAGGAAAGCTTAGCATTGAAAGATCACTGTGATGATGAAACTTTTGTAGCATAAATCATCACTTCCTAATTTTATACAATCAGAATTTGTGCATTTTTAAAAAATAATAGGACATCATTTAGATAGGCTTAGGATTTTTTTATATTGCATTTTTTAAAAAAATAGAATTAGGTGTGTCAACCTAATCCTGTATATTCTTTAGTCATTTATAATCCTTTTATTTATAGTGTCTGCCTGGTAATAAAATACTAGTAATGAGTATCTGAAAATGTAAAATGTGTTTGAGAGAAACATTGCCTATTGAGAGCCAGCCTTTTATATTGCCTCTTGAATTAATCACCTCATTTTGAATTGGGCTGTTTCAAACATTTTGTCTTTTTCCCCTGCCATTTTTTCCTGAGTTGAAAATATGACAATTATTGATGAGTTTCCACTTCTTAGACCTTTAGCAAAAAATGAAGAATGTTTCTTATCGTCTTTCCCAACGTCTTTGGGAACGATCTCAAGAATCTATTCATACATTAAAAGAATTTCAAAATTGTTCTTAGAAACATTTTTGGCAGGATATTATCTCAGTGATTCAATTCAAAGACTTAATGCCAAAATTCTTGGTTGGGATAGAATCCTGTTAAAAAAAGAAAAAAATCATAAATTACATTGGTCTGACTAAAGCCTGTAAGTGAAAACACATCATGTCTAGAAGAGCAAGGGCCTCCCAAGACAGCTGTAATATTACATAAAATAACATGCTGATGAATCTAAAGAACTATCCCTGTGGTCAAGGGATCCTAAAGGTTAGCTGGTGCAGCTGTAATCCACTGTTGTCTTGCATTTTAAAAACACATTTTTTCCCACTCCTATTTAAAATTGCTTCCAACTACAAGCTGTCCTCTGGTTTCCACTTTTTAAAGAATCCAGAAGTAGCCTAAACACATTTCAAATTCCATCATTCTTAGTTTTGATTTTTGTTTTTGTTTTCAGTGTATTAGAAGTAATATGGATCTGTGAAGTAAGTCTAACCATCAGGCTGTTAACACACTCTTCAGTTTTAAACTGCCATTCCTAAAAGAGTCCTGATAGCTTCTACTGAGTTAAATTTCATATGTATATATAATTATATGTGAGTTTCATATATATACACATTTATATGTATACATATGTATGTGCATACATGTATATGTATATGTGTGTATATATGTCTTAAAATAAATTTAGCTCTATAGTTTACATGCACATTCTCATCAAAAATTGAGAACTTGAGATAAATATTTCATATGACCCCTCTTCTCTTTGCATCCTATAACTTGGATGAAAATTAGCCTTAGACTATAATAGCAAAAAAAGATATGTGATAATATTGATTCAGATTGTCTTCCTTTGTTAGCTTACTCTTCTGGATATAATAAAGTATATGTTTTATGTTTTTCAGATATGGATGAATGCAGCATCAGAAACATGTGCCTTAATGGAATGTGTATCAATGAAGATGGCAGTTTTAAATGTATTTGCAAACCTGGATTTCAACTGGCTTCAGATGGGCGTTATTGCAAAGGTTTGTGCTATAAAACTCTAAATCATATTCTTCACCTGCTTTTTCTCCTCTTTACATTGCTTAGAGGTATCACTTTTCCTTATTGATTCTCCCCATTTAAAGTACCCCTAATTCTGGCTTAGGAAACCTGACTGGAACTCCTTCTTAAATCCAGCCATCCAGAGAGCTACGGTTTATGCCCAGAAGGCTGTTTTTATTGTAGAAAGGGTGTTTGGGATCTTCTCAAAGGAGCCTAAAGGCTACATAGCAAATGAATGGGCAGCCAAACTACCAGCTGGTCTACCAACAGATGTGAGCATCTTTTTAAATGAGCTGAGTTCTACCTCTTCTTTGCAGTTGAGGAATAATGACAGGCTTCTTAATGGTTGTCATTTGCCACATCTTACATCTTCACCTGGACAAAATATTGTAGACTATTATTGTAGTGATCTCTTATCATAATTTCCTCCAGATATTTTAAGAAACAGAAAATTTTTCATGGACAATTTTTTAGGCTTTATCAAGTCACATAAGCAACAAGGGAAACAGGATTAAGCAGAAGAAATAAATGGATCAAGAACCATTGTTTAGCTTGATAGCTTTTGAAATAATCTCATTGCTCCAGGTATTGAAGCAAATATGAAGATTTTTGTTTGTGCTGTTGAAAACTGGGGTCCTCAGAAGGGTCATTGGAGATAAATTTGTACTTAGTGTCTCTTGCTTTATGTAGCCAGGAATGAGTGAGTATTATACTTGGGTCCAAGATCCGAGTTGGAACCAGACTTCTCAAGAAACCTCATACTCAAAACAGGTCCAGGAAATCTGCTAAAACACTGCACTCAGTGCCTTCTGCTCATAGTTTCAGACACAGAAGTGTAGAGCGTCAGGCCACGCGAGATTGAGAAAGCAGGATAGTCCTATGTTGCCTCTTCTCTGAGTGCCCCTAGTGGACAGCTTTGGTAAAGGTGTTACAGAAGAAAGCTTTGTATTAAGTCTGGCAAGATGTGCATTTTCTCTAGCCTTAAAAGAGCTTCTAGCCCTTGGTTGTTTACCTGCATTCTCTATGAACTTCACATCAGCGGCTCTTAATATTGTTCAAATGTGTCTTCATAGCAAGAGAAAACATTTTGAGTTTTTCAAAATTGAAATAGGAAATTGGTTTCTGTACTTTTGAGCCCTTTGCTGGGAAGAACTTGGGAAGTTGGGAAGACTAGATTAACACATGGAAATATTCTACAGTGTAAGACAGCATGCAACAAAGTGTCAAATTGTGCCGATTGAGTGCTGTACAAGTAAAAAAGAAAGGGGAAGGGAATGATTGCTGGAATATTTGGAATTAGGCTTCCAAACTAAATAACAGAAGGAAATGTGAAAGCCCCTTTGTGAGCAGACCTTTGCAGAGAACACGTACTCCTCTTACCTATCCACAGAGCACTTTCAGGCTGCCAGTGACCCAGGCTGCAGCCTCTCAGCATTAAGTATGGCTGATAGATAACGCTGATGTAACTGTTTCAGAAGACATTGTGACCTTGTAGATGAAACCAGGTCTTGCAACTGTTTGCAACCAGTGAGAGAGTATCTGATCAATAAATGGATTGTCCCATTCATTTGAAAGTGCCTGATTATCTGAATGGTTTGTTCTGATTTTAGCATTCTGGCATATGAGTCAGAACTAAAGAGAAAGAAAGAAAGAGGGAGAATGCTTCATATTCTTACCTATGTCTTCTCTTTACTAGTGTATAGAGAACATGGAATACACACACTGTAATAAGAATAAAGGAAGAAAAAAGAAGAAATCCCTTGTATGCTGAATTTCTTCTTTTCCATATTTTTTCTCTTGACATCATGGGATAAGATTTTCTCTTAGCACTGAGCACTAAGTTCTGAGCCCACAAAGATGGACTGTTCAAAGCTGAATAAGCAATGCTAATTTAATCTCTACAATTAACTAATCTGATGAGCAGCGTGGCGTCCCTGATCACTCTCTGAAAGTTGAGGCTGCTCACTTTGAGCAATGTCCTCTGGACCTATGTTACTTCTCTGTCCCGAGTAAAAAGCCTTTGTGTTACTTTTCAGACCGTAGTCACCACTGTTTTGCTAAAGATCTCAACTTGAACATAAAGGTGACACAAGTAACTGAACCAGTTTGAGTTCATGTATTTAAATATAACTGCTGTTTTAAAATACAATCTGTACACGGAATCTTGGACCATCTGAACATATTTTGTGCCAAACAACACAAGCTAAGTAAAACGCAGAGGTGTTTCAGTCTCAATTTGCCTTTTTAAGGTCAGAAGAAAGGAAATAGTCACATATACTAGTTGTATATTATGAAAGGAGTTGTTATAAAATGACTTGCTTCTACGTGTTATATGTTTTCCAAAACTCAATTTTGATACCATTACTACTTCTGCATGTTAAGGGGAGAAAAACATCTCTGCTCTTATAGTATGTGTCCAATAAAGTCTTTCACCAGACCTCCGTAAGTATACACATATGATACTATGAAATATTTGTAATGCTTAAGGAAGATTTTTCTTTGCTGGGTCCCAATTGTTTACAGTGCTGTTCTTGGCCAGGAATGGTCATCAAAATCATCTAGATTCATTTTCTATTCCTTTTCTGTGGTATTCCACTGAGGCTTTAGTTCTCTATCTCTTAATGCCATGCTAATTGTCCCAGAGAGTGAAGGCATGCGTGATACTGGAATGGACACCAGTCTGGGTATAGGATGCCAAAAGGAAGAGCTTTCTGCCCTGGTCAAAACTGCGGTTTATTATCAAGCTAGATTTCTGGCAGTCCTGGAAGAACTGCCATGTGAAACAAGACCCTTTGTCTTTTAGCTGTCACTTTCCTCCTTCTTCCAATTCTGTTTTCGCCTTTGTGATTCTCATTTTGGATGAAAAATTTCTCAGGATAATGTTATTAAAATAGCTTTCTATGGAAAAGAAATAAACTCAGACAGTTTATCTCCCTCAATTTTTGTTACTGTTCTCTCACAGGGAAATGAAAATGCATTTCATTGAGCTTTCATTGTTAATGCTACATATTATTTTCCATATTCCCCATTTTCAAGTGTTGTAACAGAATTGTAGACATGTTACAGTTCTAGATAAAAGTCACCTCATTTGTAATAAGTGCTTTTCCCCACCACAGATATTAATGAGTGTGAAACACCTGGGATCTGTATGAACGGGCGCTGTGTCAACACTGACGGCTCCTACAGATGTGAATGCTTTCCTGGACTGGCCGTGGGTCTGGATGGACGTGTGTGTGTTGGTAAGATTAAGCCACGACTAGATGTATGATAGAGATCCATCCTCTGTCAATCAATAAAGCCCACCAATAACAAATGCACTGTACTGTAGCAGATCTGATATAATTAATATTTGTGGAGCAACAAGACAACAGGGTCAGTTCTCTTCTTGCATAAGATGGATATTCATTTAAGGGATAGAAAGATGAGCTAAGTGAAAACCAAGGGAATCCCCACCTCTCCTTCCCCCTTTTCTTTCCTAATCATGTAGCTGTCCTCAATTTTCTCCAGCCCTCCTTTGTTGATAATGGTCTTTGAAATTGGCCTGTATATGCTCATTATCTCATGGTGAACATTTTCATAGAGAATTAATGTCCAAGGGAAGGTCTAGAACACAAGGAAGGATATAGATGATCAAGAAACTTACATGACAATAGTTTTATGTGGCTTTATAAGAAGTTTGAGATTTGTTGAGAAATACATACGAATTTTATCCAAATTGTTTTTAAGAAAGGTAGTCAGTAAGCTCTTTGAGTTGGGAGAGGATTGGGCATAGCTGGAAATCCCCTCCCTGGTGGTAAAGATGACACTGCTTAGTTGACCAACATCTGTAGATTTAGATAATGAATGCTTTACAGATTAAACTTCCTCCTTTTTGAAAGTACAACCTAATTCAGTAATTGTGTGCTTATTTTGAGGTAGGCCACATTTCTAGTAAAGATCTTATTTATCATGGAGTGAAATTCAATGGTCATCCATCATTCATTCAACATGTATTAAGTGCCTGCTCTGTACAGGCCTGGGGAAGACAAAAATGAATGAGATATAATCCGAGCGCTTAAGGGCCCTGCAGTTGGGTAAACCAGGATAGTTCCTAGAAAACTGAAAAAGTCTGGCCATTGGCTTCCAGTGCTTGGAAGCTGAATATGGTTTATTTTGTTTTGGTTTTTTTTCTATTCAGACCTAATACCAGAGGCATTGTCTGTGAGTTAGAACAGGGACAATGGATAAATAAAGCCAGCTTCAACTTTGACCTGGGGGGGTTCTCATCTGTTTGAAGCGGTAGTGTGATGACAGATGTTTCTTCCTGTTTAGACACACACATGCGGAGCACATGCTATGGTGGATACAAAAGAGGCCAGTGTGTCAAACCCTTGTTTGGTGCTGTTACTAAATCTGAATGCTGTTGCGCCAGCACCGAATATGCATTTGGGGAACCTTGCCAGCCATGTCCTGCACAGAATTCAGGTATGTGGTATCGTGAAGATGCCTTCGTATGGCCAGCCTTCTGTCATCATCTGCATCTATGGAAGTCACAGGGAAAGATCATGTTGTGCCCTCCAGGTACATCATGTACCTTCCTGGGGTCTTGGCAGGGGCTAATCAGAGTCTGATCACATGTTACTCACCCAATCCTAGTGGTTGTTTGGAATAGGCAACACATTTGTGCCTCCCATCTGAGCTCCTCTACCTCAATAATATTCATGCTCTTTGGAATACATGCAACTTGCCTTGTTTTCTAAAGTAGTTTCACAGTGCTTGCATTTTGCAGGAACTATTATAAAAGCAGAATTTTATACAGTGCAAAAGTAAATAATTTTCAGATTACCTGAGTATTTCCAACTTTTTTCCAAAAGGCCATTTGTGAATTTGGTTCAAATCCCTCATGTTGATTTAAGTGCGCTTTTCCTAAATGATTTTATTCAACCCTAGGGACAAAGTATTTTTCTCAATTTGAAGTGACATGGCACAGTGAAAAGAAAACTGGTCGGTGAGTCAAAATTCTGCTCCCCAGCCGCAGGCAGACAAATTACTTAATTGAAGGGTTTAGTTCTTTGTGGATTTTTGTTTATTTAAGAATTTTTCTTACCTACTTTCAAAAGGATCTGAGATGGCTTACCTTAGTAGGCATAATTATAAAATAGAATAATATGGAAAAGGGATCCTTAGTTTTCTCACCTACAAAATGAGTTTCTTAGGTAATCCAGAAGATCCTCTCCAGTTGTAAATTATTTCTGTTTGTAAGGTAAAAATAGTTTACTGAAATTAAAGCAACAGACTGTCAACATTTGAACATCAATGATTTGACTTCCAATGTCCTAAAATAGAGTTAGATCTAATATTGAAAACATGTAGCTCTGTTTAGTTGGTTTATGTCTAAGATTCAGTCAGTTCATTTCTGGTCTACATAGAATCAATGAAAGATTAACTCACAATTTTTAAACATTTGTCATTTTGAAAATGATAATATTTGAAATTATAGCGTTAGAAATTAAAATATATTATAAGAAGTTAGAGAAAGTTAAATGGAAGACTTTAAAAGAAATGAAGGATGCCAATTAAAGAAAGAGAGCTTAATTCTGATTACTTTTCCCAGTGAATAATATACAAATTATCATTTTGCAGATGATTACCAATCAGTTAAAGATATGTTTATAATACATTGTTGATTACATTGTATACAAATATAATTTTATCCAACAAAGTTACTTCCATGTAACTTTATAGTTGTATATTATTAATATCAGCCTTTTGTATATTACTTTAACTTTTCAAGGTACTTTTCTTATATACTTTGAATTTATAAGATAGATGAGTATCATGAAAACCAGTGCACAAGAGTATAGATGATTTGTTCATATAGTGAATGAGTGGAAGAGCCAAAACTTGGAATCCAGGACCCTTGGTGCATGTAGTTCTTTGTTTTTACCTTTGCCTCTGGACCAAGTATATCTCCAAAGAATTCTTATGATGCATAGGGAAATGAAGTGGGCTTACATAAGGGTGACCAAAAGAGACCAGATTTCCTTAAGCAGTAAAGCTGAAAGAGAGTTAAACTTGAGGCCCAGTTTCACTAGCTTCTGCTTATATTTGAATGAATTTACACAGAAGAGGTCCCCATGTAGAAGTTGTTTCATTCAGTTTGGATTCTCCACCTCTTTAGTGGATGAAAATGCCGAATCATGAAGGATCTGAATGTAGGATATCCCTCATTTCAGGAGAGAGGGGTGATTTTTAAAGGTACTGAAGATATCCAGAAGGAATATCTTAGTCAGTTTATGAGAAACTCCAACCACACAACATCTAAAGCTCATCTTTGTGCTCTGGAAGTCAAGCAAGCTATACGTGAAGTATTTCTCACTGACTACTGAGCATTTCCTCCTCAGTGAAACCCATAGAAGGGTAATTATTAGGTCTTTTCTCATCTGTCCTCACACCACTGTCTCCGTGGCACAATACTGAGTTAGCTCAGCAATACCTATCATTAATTAAGTTCTTGAACCGTGCCAGGCATTGTGCCGAGCACTTTACATGTTCTCTCATTAAATCCATAGACCCACCATGTGAGTTGGGTGTCATTATCTCCAGTTTATAGGAGAGGAAACTAACAGAGGGAAAGCTCTTGTTCCCAAGACCCCCAGCAATAAGCATTGTAATCAGCATTCAAATCCATGCTGATCTGAATTCACTACAAAGAATAGTCTCACACCGGATCCTGCCCAAATGGAAAAGAATGATGACAGTAATTTGCCTGCGTCCAGGCCAAGCATCAGCTAATTTAGCACTAAGTGTAAGAGTGCTTTTCACAAAACTGGCATGATTTTGTTTTTCCTGTTTTATTACTGAGTATTTCACTAGTGTTTTAATTAATTGCTGACGTGAGAGAATAAAGAAGATGTATTACTTTTTGCTCCCTGTTCCTGCCTGTCAAACACACAATGGCAGACACCTTTCCATTTGTTCCTTTCTTGACCCCTTTTAAGATGATTTAAAAATTAAGGGATTTCACCACTTTTCTCAAGTTTACGTTTGCTAGAAGGCACAGGCTCTGAAGGCTTCAACTTTAATTTTTTTGTCTGTGTAACTCGTTTGCATCCACTGTCATCAAGAATGCAATTTTCTAGCATGCAAAAGTGTAAGGACTGTTTGCTCCAGCTGTGAGCTGCAGTTGGCCTCTGAAAAAGGCCCATCCCCAGTATCCAGTTCTCCTGCCACTTAAGCACAAATGATTTGTATTTGGCCATGAGGCTCTGTGGTTGCCAGAAACCAGGGGCAACTAACGGGACACTTTAGTTTCTTTTTCTTGGATAAAGAATGATTCCAGTTAGTTCTCCATTTTCATCATTCACTCTTATGTTCATCTAAATATTGTTGGAATTGTATATAAAACATTGTATCAATTTTAAGAAATAGAAATCTGATTCCATTATTTGGGAACATATTCTATACACCTCAGTTTCTTCAATCAAATCTCACAGTTTTAACATTATGCAGTACTTTCCCTATGGACTTATTGTATAGAATAAATCTAGTATCCTGATGAAATTAACTCTAAAAATACACCTCAATGCAAGCATGGACATTCTGTTGTTTTTGTGAGTGGAGGCTAGAGAATTTGCAAAGAGAAATGAGAAAATGTTAAGAACTTGATTGAACTGAAAAAAAGCACCTCACATTGAGGAACAAAATTATTCCCAAGACGGTGGGAGAAAGTTTTATTAACAGTGAAGAAACCACATTTTAACAGGCACATTTCACTGTAAGTGTGAAGTGTTCCCTGGTGAAGAAAATCAAGTTATAGGAAAAACACCTTTTCCGAAAGTGCTTTGCACAAGGAGTTGCTGTAACTTGCCTATATCCTTCAAAGTGGTTTTTCTCAGTGATGTGGAGCCTTAAAAATGGGAGCCTGGTGTAACAGGGACTCCCCCGGGGGATGCCTTCTTTTCCGTTGCCACTTTATTTCAGTTCCACTCACTTTGGAGGAAATGATGTGTGGAAAGCCAAGGGCAGGATTGACCTGTTCTGCAAACAAAGGAATCATTTACTATCTGTTAATTTATTGCAGCGGAATATCAGGCACTGTGCAGCAGTGGGCCAGGAATGACGTCAGCAGGCAGTGGTAAGGATTTGTTTTGAAATTTACTATCTTAAGCATGTGCAGAGGCAGCATTGGGCCTTCCTGTGGGTTTCCAGTTGGTCTCTTTACACCAGTCTGGTCTGACCCCCTCTCTGGACATCTCTGTGATGTACCTGGGTTGCCTAGAAGCCCCCAGTGGCAGAGCAACTATGCCACCATGGGTTCTGGGATTGCTGGATGTGGGTCTGGGCCTTGATACTGAAGTGTTGAGTGCTCTCCCAGGGTGGCTAATGGAGGACTGTGGATGAGACACAATGACTGTGGCTTCTCGTTCATGAGAAGGGACAACCTGACCCTCCGTTGGATCTTCCACTGTCAAGAACAGTTCAGGGTTATGGGCTCAACTGAACTGTTATCCATCTACATTTTGAACAATCTCCTAACTATCAAGTGCTCAGTTTTATAAGATGGCAATTGGGAGCCATCTTATATTTTGTAGCAAGCACTGACAGCAATAACTGAATTGGAAGAGAATGAAATATTTAAGTGTAGGAGTTAGAACTAGAGAAATACCAGTCTCATAAGAGGAATGAATTAAAGTTAAAAGGGAGAAGTGGAACAAGTGTAAAAATAGGTGACAAGAAAGAGGAAGGGGTTATTTTGTTAATATAAAACTAAATGCTTTGAGTCAGGAGAGTTCTTTAAAAAAGTGGGCTGGCTGAATTGATTGTCAGTTCATTCAACCTGACTGATTTCTTTCTAATGCGTGGATGAAGATGGGGAGGGGGTATTTGGAGGAGGAAAGAGGAGAGGTAAGGAAATTTACAATGAATGGGAATTAGTGGGGAATAAATAAGATGGGATAGGGACCTGGAGAAGGAAGAACAGTCAACCCTGATTTATAGAAGAGTCAGGCACCAAGATTTGAGGCTAGCCATTCGCTGAGTGTCATTGTGCATCACCCTTGACTATTAGTGCTCCCCTCAGTCTATGACAGCACAGAAGAGGGAGAACCCAGCCTCACCTGGGCAGAGTAGCAGAAGCTTTTCCAGAGCAGGTGGTGTTTGAGCGGTCTTTGGACATATGGATAGGCCTGCCCCAGACGTTCCCAACATAGAGTGCAGATGGTGTTGTGTGTTCACAGAAGAGTGAGAAGTTTAAAGTGAATAAACAGAGTTCATTTTTTAATTTAATCTTGAGGATATTATTGAACCTATAGAAGTTTGAACCATGAGGATGACACAATCACCTTGTTTTTAGGTTGTTAAGTCTGGTGGCATTTGGAAGATAGATTGAGGAGGGATGGACTGACACAAGGAGACCAGTTGTAGGGACTTGGGCTCTGCAGTTGAGCCACTTTTCCATCTTGATATTTGGACCAGGAGAAGTCCAGGAGGTTTCCTTCAACTTGATTAAGGATTGGTAATTTTGTAGTTCCAGCTCGAATGCCAAGTTCCTCGCAGGGACTGATGGAAGGAAGATCTGACTCAGAATACCTTGTAGTGAGAAAAAGGGATCAAGCTTTCTCATCAAAGTGAAACCTTTTTTTTCCCCCCACAAGGTCTTAAGGTCATTATATTTATTGTAATGTTATTTTTTGACAGTTCATTTGATGTTTACTTTAGAATGTTATTGATTTTTAACTTTTTTTGTGGTGCAGATATAAATGAATGTGCATTAGATCCTGATATTTGCCCAAATGGAATTTGTGAAAATCTCCGTGGGACCTACAAATGTATATGCAATTCAGGATATGAAGTGGATTCAACTGGGAAAAACTGTGTTGGTAAGAAGTTTCACCTGTTTTCTAGGACATTTCATGCATCATGCATTCCTTCCTTTATCGCTTGGAGGAAACTGCTCTTGAGTAACTTAAAGGACTGGGCAAATGGATGCTCTACAGTTTGGGTGTCAGCATGACACATACGTGTCTTGATTAACTAAAATTCACAAAGCTGAATCTTGACAATTTATAAATGTATTCATGTCATATTCACTTCATAAAAGAGAAGCTCCTTACATGTGTAAAATGCGAAGATTGTGAGCCATTCCCTTGTGGCTACAGAGTCATCCCTATTTTTATCAGGAAGCAGCTCTTGATAAAACCAGCTCTCTCCCAACCACTTATTAGATTTAATCAGAGAAAACCCAGTTTATTTTCATTAATAACTGCTCTCTAATAACACCATTTTCGATGCTCCAACAATCCTTAATGCAGGTACCAGCCAGCAACTAAATAAATCCTTAGGGTGGGAAGAAAATGGTCAACATGGGCACCATTATTTTTTCTTCATCTTTTTCCAGTTGCCTAGACTAGTATTTTCTAAAATGTATTTTCCATTCTGTAGTGTAGTGACATGCTACCTCAAGTTTCCTAAAGTTGGGCTTGTAAAACTAGAATATTCATACTTGTGGAAATATGCAGAGTGTACCAAAACCAAAATGTAAGATGGTGCATCTTTTTGATTTGAAGGCAAAACACATTTTACATCAAAGTGAACATATTTTAATGGAGTCAGATGAAAATTAATAGGCTTTAAGATAGAAACGGGACCTGAAATATATTTTTTACTTTTGGAAAGCCTTTTAGGTCTTCGAGTTAGGAGCTTTCTCTCTTCGGCCATCAGAGGTATTTTAGTGGTAGGATTTGAAAAGTACTACTCTAAGGTGGTCAGTCTTTGGAACATGTAATAATTCAGAGATGCTACAGATTGAAATAAACACAAATGTCATTTTTTTCATTCTTTCAATACATAATCTAGCAAGTATCAACTACTTGTTGGGTGCTGGACTTAACTATCTCCCATCTAGCCATTAGAGAGTCATCGTATGTTCTGACCCAAGAAAAGAAAATTCTTTCCCGCATATGTCCCTGGATATCAAGCTACTTTATTTGTCATGGTCCTTTACTTTACCATTTGAAGTCCTCTGGCATTGGGAGCTTGCTGAAATACTTGGACTTCTCCCAAGAAACTTGTTGCCTTTGATTGTACAAACAACATTTTAACTTTTAAAAGGAATTGGATTAAATTATATCGTATAGAACTTTACTCCCTTGGATAGGGAAAAATAGCTATATCAATTGAATTTTTTTCAAAAGTTTACTGTACTGTATCAAACTATTACAAAAATGACTATTTATGAAATATCCATGAGTGGTCCACTTGTCATTGTACACATTCTTTCCAAAGCTCCTCCAGCCTAATGGTATATTTCTGACTCCTTTCAAGAATCCTTCTACCCCAAAAGGGTACAAGGTTCTCTACAGTTCCTTTAATATATTACAAAGGGCTTCAATCAAATTCAACTTTTTTATACATGGCCATTTCTTCTTTTTCTTTTCTTTTTTATCATAGCTCTTCCTCCTACAAAATTCCGTGTATATCAGCACTCTGGTATTAGTATTAAAACAATGTGGGCAGCTTTACTCAGTGACACATGATGAAGGTCTAGACTCCGTCTGTGGCTCTTTCTATGTACAGATGAAGAAAAGGGAATGGATTCCAGAGACAGTGATGAGGAAAGCTAACTCCAGACATCCTAAAACAAGCCCTCAATCTCTTTGCCCCTCTGGCTCTCTGTGCACCTCTCTGAGTTATTTCTCTAGGTCTCCTGTGCTCACATCTTCTAGCATTCTCTTCTTCCCTGTAATTTCAGTTTTTCATAAATACTTTTTATTTTTGTCTTCTGTTTAACTACTTAAAGCACAAACATGGTAAGAATACTGCCCCTCTTGTACAATGTACAGTTCTCTAATTTTGCAGGTTGAAGCAGAGGGCCACACGTAATAGATGCCTTTATTGTTAGGGCTGCTGACAATTGTCATATGGGCAAGATAGAGATATCAGTTATTTCGGAAAAAGTGGAAATCTTACTCTGAATATTTTCACTTGCTTTCCTTCTTAGTATGTGGCATTTGCACACACATAAAAAGAACTAATAGTAAAGCAAAGCATCTTCTCTGGCCCCATTTAAATCAACTTTCGTCTGAATTTCAGCCTAAACCAGTACCTAAGAAAATAGAGGACGGAAGCAGGTCAGGGGAACTACAATCTTACCACAAAACTCTCTTCCTTCAGCTACAAATTTCTTTTTCTCTCCCTGACTTTTTTTGCTCGCCCAAACCTGGCCCTTCCTTCTTTGTCGTCTACATTGACTTTTGAGAAATTAATTCTCCCTCTCGCACACCCTTACTGTCAGGGCCCCTTTTTAGGGTACAGTTGTCATTTGAATACACATAGTACTTTCAAACTAGACTCAGCTGAAAACAGGTTTTACTATTTCATTTTTCTATAAGAGCTTCTCTTCATCAACAGAAACGAAAAAATCATTATTTGGGCAGGCCGAAAAGACACAGAGATGTTTTAGCTTCATCCAAAAATCCCCCCATGGGAGAGCAAAAGGGAGAGTTTGGGAGTCAGTAAGGATTCTTCTTTCAGTGCTTTAGTATATGCTCCAAAGTTGGATCCATTAGCATCAGGTCAGAAATATGTTCATATGTCAGATTATGTTCAACGGTATAAAGTTAGGGATCAAAGACCCACTCCAGTCATTTCCCACGCAGGGTTGCAGGGACTGGCTGTTTTTAATCTTAACCATCAGTCCTCACTTTAAAGTTCCAGATTCTTCTGATATTATCAAAGTTTAAGAATTGCAATGTTGACCCTGTGGAGAAGTGTTAGCATTTTGACGGAATTCTCAGCATGCTCTTTGCTCAGACAATAACGTAACTTTGTACTCGATTTTCCCACATTTTAAGTACTTTGTAAATATGTTGCTGATTTAAGTGTATTTACTGCTATGAACCCACGCAGCTCTCCAGTGCTGAATTTATGTATCCTTTATGTTAGGGCTACCAGCCTGTCAAATGATGATCTAACAGGATCTCTCAATGTGTAAAAAATTCCTTGTGAATGTATAGCCTATTCTGTGGGCTGTGTGATGTAGTTTAGCCCAAGGGGGTGTAACAAACTGGGTAATTTCTATACTTCCTAAACTATCTAAGTCATACATATCTAAAAGTTAGATTTTTGCATCAGACAGGCCTGTTATTCACCTGAAAACAAGTTTTCCTCAGCTCTTTGAATCTCAAGTCTGAATTCTTCATGACAATTATAAACTCTACAGATTTCTTCATATTATAAACATAACCAGAGACCATTTAAATTATTTTAACAAAGAAACACCCATCCTGCAACTAACAGATATCAAAGATGGGCCATACTCTTTAAATATTTATTAAGTTCTCTAAATCAATAGGATTAGTCCTTTTAATTCTGGCACAATGAAACAATCATATAAAGTAAAGATTAATTATTTCCAGCAAATCGATGTTTTCTTCCTGCTAAAGAAAGAAGTGAAATGAATAGTGTTTGATGAATTTAGACTTTGTAGATACCTAGTATGGATAATCAGATCCAGTCCCTATTGTCCTAAAATTAGGTAATTTAGACATAAAACAAAGTTACAGGAGTTTGCCTCCTTGCTTGAATTAATCATATCATTATAACTTAAAAACCTAACCTAAAATAGCTAAGAAGTTGCACGCAAGGGATGGGCTCTTTTAAAAGTTCATTGTCATTGGTTTTCCAGATATTAATGAATGTGTATTGAACAGTCTACTTTGTGACAACGGACAGTGTAGAAACACTCCTGGAAGTTTTGTCTGTACCTGCCCCAAGGGATTTATATACAAACCTGACCTAAAAACCTGTGAAGGTAAACTATATTTTTGTTCTTATCCCATGTACTTTGCTGTCCTTTGGAATGCCATTAGAAAACTCTGAGACTAAATTAGAGTCTCTTCTATTGGAGACAATTATGCCACTATAGTTGAGATTCTGTTATCCTCAATGGCACTTATATGCACTTTGTAAGCCACTGACGGTACTTACCTGCAATTGGCATTTTATTTGCCGTTTCTTTCTTTTTTTTGATGAGGAAGATTGGCCCTGAGCTAACAACTATTCCCAATCTTCTTCTTTTTGCTGGAGGAAGAGTGTCACTGAGCTAACGTCTATGCCAACCTTCCTCTATTTTGTATGTGGGATGCCGCCACAGCATGGCTTGATGAGCAGTGTGTAGGTCTGCACCTGGGATCAGAACCTGTGAACCCCAGGCCGCGGAAGTGGAGTGCACGAACTTAACTGCTACACCACCGGGCGGGCCCCCTATTTGCCATTTATTTTCCATTTAAGTACTGTTTAAAAGTATTCATTTTGCATTTGATGTAAGTGGCATTAATTTGCCATCATTTAATAGCTGAAGAAAATAATATGTGAATGCTATTTGACTTAGTGATTCAGAAATCACACTTACATCTGCTTCAGATTTTCTGAATAAAAAGATTCAGCCATATGTCGGATTCTGTACTATAGAGATGTGCTTGATTACTATTTTTGGCATTCTATCTAGTGTAGAAAAAAATCTATTTAGGCCAGCTTCACTATCTAATGAAGACTATGTGGCAGCAGTTGAGGCCAAAGTTTAAATATTCATTCATGCCCAAGACTAGTTTTTAGCAGTAATGTAGATCTGTTTTTGTTTCAGACATCGATGAATGTGAATCAAGTCCTTGCATTAATGGAGTCTGCAAGAACAGCCCGGGCTCTTTCATTTGTGAATGTTCTTCTGAAAGCACTTTGGATCCAACAAAAACCATCTGCATAGGTATTTCTCTTTCTGAGAATGATTTTCCTATGTTTATCAATGCTGCTGTTTTATTTACTTATATATTAATGCCCGCTTTTACTGCAAAAGAGTTTAAGTATGGATGAAGAAAATTAAAAATGGTCTTTATTCAGTGTTTCAAGATGCTATTCTTGCTGTAATTCCAATGCACATGTTTTAATTTTTGGTATAGATCTATTATGTATCTATTAAATATCATTCTCCCACTCTGCAGAAACCATCAAGGGCACTTGCTGGCAGACTGTCATCGATGGGCGGTGTGAGATCAACATCAATGGAGCCACCTTAAAGTCCCAGTGCTGTTCCTCTCTTGGTGCTGCCTGGGGAAGCCCATGTACCCTATGCCAAGTCGGTAAGAGAAATGGGTGCTGTGGCCCTTGTGCCCATTCCACTGATCATTTTTCTTAACAGGGGAAGCCTGGTACTTGTTCATTTAGGTTCACATGGGAATTTTAGAAGATTTAATTCCAATGACCTCAATGAAACATATTGCTGAATAGGAAAATAAGAAAAGTGTCAAGGACCATCATTTTATGTGATTTGGCTAATTTATTGTTTTCTCTCACCACATTGTTAATTGGTTAGCTAATGTTGCTTTCCTGGAACAGCAATTCCTATTGGCTCTCTCAGGAACCTCATGATTAGGAATCCTGAGCTTTTTACAGGTACAAATTTTCTTCCAAAAAACTGATTGACGTAAAGGAACCAGTATTCATCACTAAACTTCTAAATCTGTTGTGAAGGTAAGGTCTGAGAGCCTTGCTGATGATTTTGTTGATTCAGTGTTTGGATATTGTTTTTGTTTTCCAAATTTATGTTACGGTAATTCTGTAGTGTGATTCCTGTTTTAGGGCTAATAGCAAGAGAGAAATCTAGTCAATTTCCTTCTTAGTCATCCCCTTCACGTGACCTTTAGGGTACCTTTGGGTCTCTTAGGATATCTCAGAGGAATTGTGCTTTAGTCAAAGAGACATTTCATTCTTCTTCTTCATCTATGTAATCTCAGAAACACTTTGTTATCTCAGACTTACTCATAGCAACAAAATCTAATTCACGTTCCAGGTCCTCTTTCGTGTTTCTCATGCTGTGTCATAACTACAAAGTCTGGATATTGTTATCTCAAATTTGTTTTTTGGTTTTTGTTTATTTTTTTTACAGATCCCATATGTGGTAAAGGCTATTCAAGAATTAAAGGAACACAATGTGAAGGTATTTATGATTATTTATAAACCATAAATTTCTGTGTGCATGAAGAATGCTTGTGTTAACTTGGACTGAATAAAACTGTCATGTAACTTCACAATGAGAAATATGCAGCAAAGAAAAAAATAATGAGAAGTGCAAAACACAACAGATGTTAATGTCACAAGCATATACATGCTATTGCCAGTGTCAGACCACTGTGGCCAAAGGACAGGGTGGCTGAAAATGTTTTAGGCTGACCATGTTTAGAATGACTGCACTTTCAAAGTGCTATCTATCAGGAAGAGAAAAAAGGAAGTTGTTGATGAAGCTATAACATTTGCATTTTTATTGGTTTGTCCTGCTTTTTGTTTATTTGTTTGCTTCATGGTCATGGATGATTTAGAAGGACACACTCTATTGAGTCATTTTTGAAAGTGTATGTGGACTCTCTCCAGTTTGCTGTGATTCTTTCTCACAGAGTCCCAGATAGACATAGGTCAGGGTGACTAACACAACCTGACATGACACAGCAGCTGAAAAATTTTAAAAACATCAATTAGTCCCATATGTGGGGTGAAATGAAGTTTTTTCCCTACTAAAATAAAGAGGAACACTACAACCCCCACCCAAGGTCTTGCTTTCCAAATGATGACTGAATCCTTTGGCGTTTCTTTGGTCCAGACCCACTGTTAATAACTTATCTGACCTCAGCAGCATATTTTGATGTACAAGTGGGCAGAACAACAACAAAAAGAACCCAAAAGGTAAATTTCCCCTCCCCGTTTATCTCTACTACAAGGAAAGATTTAGAATATTTTTTTCAACGTCCCTGGCTTGGAAAGTTTTCTTCTAAATAGAGACACAGTGTGTGAGTTTCTTAACTAACACTCCCTGTTTTTGGCATTGGCAAGTAAATGCCTTTCTTTGGACTAACTTGATGGTGAATATTTTTCCAAATTAAGTGAAGAGAACATACTGCTCTCCATTAAGCAAACTGGGAAGGACTGGACTGGTACATTTGAGAGAGATTGGGTGAATGATGAATGAATGAACATGAGCATCTTTTGACTCTCCCCAACTCAAGCTGGGACCACCAAGGCTTTGACAGAGCATCCTGAGACCATTGCTGAGTTATGGGCATGTCTCAGCACTTCGCAAAGGAGATACTTTTGACTGGCCCCACATGTTCCTCAGTGGGATCTTTTTCTATGCTCAACTCCAAGCTTTTCTTTGCTAGCTTGAGCAAGTTTCTGTTTCTCTACTTACTTCCAGACATCTGGTCTCATAAAACTGATTATGTGGCCCGTGAGAGCCTTACCTAAGATGTCCACGGTACCCAGAGCTGTCCCCAAGAACTCATACCAGCTCCCTGTCTTTACAGCTCAAAAATTGCTCCCTGAGACTGATGGGGAAACTCTTATGTCTTTGGTAATTGGTGGGCTCAGTCTGGTTGCTATTCAAACATCCCAGAAATTCTACATGAGCTATTTGGAGGCACACTAGTTTTGTGAACTTACCAGGTTCAAAATGGCCTTTTCTGTCATGAGAATAATTATGACTCTATGAATGGAGTAAAGTAGAATGATGTTACATAGATATATTAACTTCATGCTTTTTTCCCTTCATAGATATAGATGAATGTGAAGTGTTCCCAGGAGTATGCAAAAATGGCTTATGTGTTAACTCTAAGGGATCGTTTAAGTGTCAGTGTCCCAGTGGAATGACTTTGGATGCCACAGGGAGGATCTGCCTAGGTAAATAGTGAGCTTGTTATTTTTCTAATGAACATTTTTTTAAGATTATCAAAAACTCAGTTAACAGGATAGAGCTGAATATTTGGTTCCAAGTACAGACACGCACACCCCAAATTTAGCATTTCCATTAGGACCCATGGTGGTTCCTTGACAAACAGCCTTCCCAACTCAGCTCTTTGTTCATTCTTTATAGAAAGAATAGAGAATATGTTAGTGAAGAGAAACTTTAGACCTTTATTGATATGTAACTATTCCTTGAATCACTACCATCACAGTTATTATTCCAGAGCTCTTCAATCTGCCCCCCATATGTCATGGACTATAGAATCCAAGGTGAATGGTGGGGAGAACATTTTCACTTAACTGGAAACTGTAGCCTGTGCCTGCTAGGCATGTCCTGCCATTGGCCAGAAGGACAGGTCCTTATAAGAAACTCTTGTGGGTATCAGGAGTGAAGAGCACCATCATCCTGAAGAGTGAGACTAAGAGAGCCCAGGACTGTTGTCACAGCCAGTCATGGTGGGATCCTCCATGCCAGCTGCTAGACCCCAAGTGACAATGGTGTGGAAGAGAGTGGACACAGAACCTTGAGGTCTTAGAAAGCTGTCCTGTGGACTTAAAGTGGCAGCAAGTTTGAGATCCCACAGTTATGCTTGTGCAAATAAATGTGAGCTTCCAAAGAGAAGAGACTCTATTAGGCAAGAATATCCACTACAAAGCCTAGGTCCTTTTGAGGGAAAAGATTAATTCCAGTCAATAGGTATATACAAATTATTATGGGTATTGTACTTTGTGTAGCACAACCCTGGCAGTTCTGGGCAGTGAAAACAGAGTAGCTCTCCTCAGCTTCCCTCCATTCCTTCTGGCAGATATCCGCCTGGAAACGTGCTTCCTGAGGTACGAGGACGAGGAGTGCACTCTGCCCATTGCTGGCCGCCACCGCATGGACGCCTGCTGCTGCTCCGTCGGGGCAGCCTGGGGGACCGAAGAATGCGAGGAGTGTCCTGTGAGAAACACACCTGAGTATGAGGAGCTCTGTCCCAGAGGACCTGGATTTGCCACAAAAGAAATTACAAATGGAAAACCTTTCTTCAAAGGTACAGTGGTTTTGGTGGTCAACTGCTCTTCTTTTTAGATAACAGGATGCATTTTCATGAGCCCATAGTTCTGCTAACAGAATGGCAATGAATTACCAGAGACCACACATCAATGTGGTCATCTCTTGATCATCCCAGTATGCATTCTTTGCTTTCTGAATTATATATAGCAAAATGTTTACCTGTAATGGATTTTTATTTTTCTACATCTCAGGACTTCCTGAAATCACTTGCCTCTCCCATCTAGCCATTATTAACTGTTAAAGTAGATTTTAGTATTATCCTAAGCTAAACATAAATGAAAGGAAAATCTTCATGCCATCTGCTAAAGCTATATGATATAACCTCTTATCTGCTGATTTGAAGCATCCGTGCCGCTGCCATCCACCTAAGTGTAGATAACGGAGGTGAAAGGCGTGAGAAACCCAGGAGCAGGTCCTCTTTGTCCAAATACAGCAAAATTCATTCCTGTGGCAAACACGCTCCAGTGACTTGCAATATTTCAAATGTTATTTTATTTTATTATGCTATAATCTAAAATCCATGTAAAAAATAAGAAGTTACAGATTTAATCTAATTCCAAAATTAAGTTAACTTTTTATGTACAATGATACAGAGCTTGTTTACTTCAGCATATGGAAAAATCATAATGGGTTACTCAGAATTCCAATTATTCAAAAAGGCCCAGCTTATGTTCCTAGTATAGTTTTGTGTTGGTTGCCCCTTTTGTCTAGACCCAGCTATTATACTTCATAACTAAATCAACTTATAAAAATGGAAAATGAGTATATAAATATCACTTAATTATCCTTATATAAAAAAGTGTAGACCTTTTTTTTTTTTTCTACTGAGCATTTGGTCCAAGAAACCCTGGGGGTTAAAACTGTGCTGTCTAGAGAGAGTTTCTAGAAGGCCCTCTTAAATGTCTCTTAAGTAGATTCAAAGGAACTTGAATGATTTGCTTCCAAAGGGTATGGCAATCCATGGCCACAGAAGGACTTGATGTTCTTGAGATTTAATCTGCCAGTTCTGTTTCTCATGACATTTTGTAGAAATGAACTTGTATTTCTTGAGCTTTAGGTCTTGCTTTGGAAAGGCCCCTACAAGGGGAAACTCAGATCACATGTTACATACGGACTCTCTTAGTGTACACGAAACTGTTTTCATTATAGTGGTCAGACCTTAATATTAATTGAGAAAATATTTTAAATAGTATCCATTATTTGCAAATAATTGAAATTATAAATGACATCTTTGAAATTCTAATATTTTAGGTATATCCAAAAAAGCATCAAAAAGCATAAATGAATATCTCATTCCATTATACACTCAGTTGGTTGCTGTGGGGCAATATATGCCAATAATCTTCCACAGGCTTTAAGAATAGACACTAGTGGTTTAGAATGTTTATTCATTCATTCAGCAGAAGTTAAGTGTTCAGTATGTATCAGGCCGTGTGCTGGGCTCTAGAAGTCCAAATAAACACATTCTTTACTTTTCTAATAATGCTTTCTAAAATGTAGAAGCTTAACAGGCTAAAATATTTACAAAGTCCTATTTCTCGTGGATCATCACACATTCTTTAAAATGAGTATTACCAAGACCTTAAATCAAGACCCTCTAACTTCCTGGGTTTAAGATGGTGGGCATTGAGACCTCCTAATTGGTTGCTCATGAACTTTTCATGTATTTTGTTTTTCTTGAAGATATCAACGAGTGCAAGATGATTCCCAGCCTCTGCACCCATGGCAAGTGCAGAAACACCATCGGCAGCTTTAAGTGCCGGTGTGACAGTGGCTTTGCTCTTGATTCTGAAGAAAGGAACTGCACAGGTCAGTGAAGGGGCTCACCTTGGAGGGACACCATTTAGAACTCTTCATCTGTAACATGTTGCCACAAGAATTAAAGTTCTCCTGATCCTCATTTGCTGCCACTTGCTGCTTTTGTGCAGACATTGATGAATGCCGCATATCTCCTGACCTCTGTGGCCGAGGCCAGTGTGTGAACACCCCAGGGGACTTTGAATGCAAGTGTGATGAAGGCTATGAAAGTGGATTCATGATGATGAAGAACTGCATGGGTAAGTGTGTGACCATTTAATCAGCACAGGAAAAAAGGGATTTCAAGAAGCTTTGATGACTCATAGCCTATGTCCCAGGTTCTTCCTGCTCCCCTAGTGTGCTGGTCTCCTGACCAGTGAGTCAGGAATCCATCAGTGGCAGAGGGAGACTGACATGCAGAAAGAATGAGGGAATTCATATTGTGGGATGATGGGTGGCTCAGACACCAGTTATGGGTCCCTGAGAAGTAAGTTTAATGCCTGGAATGGACACCTCAGGGAAGAGAGAACAATTCAAACATAAACCATATTAGGGGTCACATTATAAGGTTTCTGTCCAACATTTCTAGAAAAGGAGATTGATTAACCTGGTTGCATTAGATCAAGTTCCCTAGAAACAAGCCTGAGATGGGTTTTTTTTTGTTGTTGTTGTTTTTTTTTGAGGGAGTGCTCTCAGGAGGAAGCTGTAAGGAAGTGAGAGAAGCAGCTTAGGGCAGGGGAAGAAGAGAAGCCAAGAGTTCAGCTGCATTTTAGCCTTAACCTGATCCCCCAGGGGACTTGCAGGGTGAATGGTACCAGAGAGTTGTCCCTCTTTGAGGCCAGGAGGCCAGGATAATATACTCTCATGTCAGTTCCATCAATTATGTTCCATGCAACCCCCAGCATGGAAGGGGGGTATAATCTCTTACTTCCTAGGCATTTCTGAGTGAGGAGTTCTGAGTGAGGAGGACAGCACTTCTCCAAGAAGGGAGCCTGTGGGCCATTAGCAGCCAGGACTCCCAGCAACTGGGCCATGAGTGCACTGGCCTGGTCGTGGGAACCTGGGCAGGACACCACCACCATCTTCAGCATGGGTCATTTCCATTTTGCAGATATCGATGAGTGTCAGAGAGATCCTCTCCTATGCCGAGGAGGTGTTTGCCTGAACACCGAGGGAAGTTACCGCTGTGAATGTCCTTCTGGTCATCAGCTGTCCCCCAATATCTCAGCATGTATAGGTAAGGAGGAGGACTTTTGGTCAGTTATTGGACCCACATCTCTGCCAGAATCAGAAGCTTATGGCTGGATGTTTGCTATTTTTATTTTCTAAACAGACATCAACGAGTGTGAACTGAGTGCGCACCTCTGCCCCAATGGCCGCTGTGTGAACCTCGTGGGGAAATATCAGTGCGCCTGCAACCCTGGCTATCATTCAACTCCCGACAGGCTGTTTTGTGTTGGTAAGTTCTATATTTTATATTTTATTTTATTCAATCTCTTTCTAAAATACTCAAGCAGTGTTCTCTGAGTTCTATTTCATCACTAGTTACTTTTACTTAATCTTTCTTGTTTTCCCGTAAGTAAAATTCTCATAGTGGCTCACAATCTTTGGATCTCACCTCCCTTGCCTGTTTAAAGAACTAGTTAAATGCAGGATATAGAATGTTCTAGCTCTAACAAGTATGATTTGACTCATGCTGTTTTGAATAGTGAATGGTAGCGTAGGCTTTCTTTATGCATGTGCATACCCAGGCAGATCAGCAAGTGATTACAGACCACTTGAAACAAACGAAGCATGGTGAGTGCCATGGAAAAGACAAAAAGTTTAGGGTGAAGTCTCCTCCATTAGGTGCTTTAGATCAACTAAAAGATTTCAAAGAATAATTATTGGGGAGAAGACCATGGTATGTTCATGTCTTACACTGAAATAGAGGCCAGGTCAGGCACTCCTTAAAGATGGGATTTTGAGGGACAAGCATTTGCTTTGTGGCTGGTCTTCAGTAGGTTTAGTTGTGCTGAAAAGAGTGGCACAGAAAGCCCTGTGCCCAAAGTGAAAGCATAGAAACTGCCAGTTTGAGCCTTGTTGGGAGTGTACCCCATGTGGAACTGCCTAATCTCACATGGTTTCCACCCAAAATCATAAGTCAGCCCAAATTCTTCTGAAACATGGCCCAGCACAACTCAGAGCCCCAACTCAGGTCCTTGAAAAGGATTGGAACCTCAACCAATCAAATTGAATGTCAAGTTTATAACTGAATCCGTGACCCAGAGAATTTCACCCACGTGCCCATTGTCATAACTGGGCCATGTTCTCCTAACACCTAGCACTGCTCCAACATTGCATGTGGCACACCCTTGTGTACTTCATTGTTCATCTAACTCCCCAGCTGCTATGTAAACATTATGAAGATAGAGATAGTGTCTATCTCACTCACTATTGAATTCTCATCTCCAGCACATAGTAGGTGTGTAGTTAATATTTGTTGAAGGGACTAAACAATGCAGTGACTTCCATTTGCTCTAGGATGCTTTACAATTTTGTATTTTGTTTGTTTGTTCTACTTGACCCATGCCTGGAAACTTTAAACATGTGCTATGATCATAAAAACAGAAGAAGGTGATATTATTTTCCTTTTTCTTAGACATTGATGAATGCAGTATAATGAACGGTGGCTGTGAGACCTTCTGCACGAACTCTGAAGGCAGCTATGAATGCAGCTGTCAGCCAGGATTTGCACTAATGCCTGACCAGAGGTCGTGCACCGGTAAGTAGGTTTTAGCCTCCTGTGAAATCTCTCAATAACAGGTCCCTATGTAGAGTGATTCAGGGCCCGGGCTTGGGAGTCAGATGGTCCTAAGTTCAGATCTTTGTTTTGTCACATATTTTAGCTGTGTGTCCTTGATTAAGATTCTTGGCATCAGCTTCCTCATCTGTAAGATGGGGTTCAGGTTGCCTGTGTGGAAGAGTATGTACAGCACTTAACATAGTACCTGGCACATGCTCAATAAATGGAGTATAAAATACTTTTGTTTATTGATCAGAAATTTGAAGAATCTGATCTTTTGGCCTACTTTCGTGCGCCCCAGCATGTGTTCCCTGGACCAGCAGAATCAACGTCATCTTGGAATGTGTTAGAAATGCAAAATCTCAGGCCCCACCCCAGACCTCCTGAATCAGAAACTCCTGGGGGTGGATCCCAATAATCTGTTTCCACAAGCCCTCCAAGTGATTTTGGATGCGAGCTAAAATTTGAGAACTGCTGGTATAATTTATACTTCTTGTTGTGTCACCCTGAGCTAGAAGAGCCGTGTAGCCAGCTGGAGATGGGAAATGAGGTGAGCAATGTACGGTTTGATTTTGGCTCAGGTTAAAAAGAGAACTTAGGTTTAGGAACCACAATTATTTAACAGACCTAGAAAAATCTCCCTAAAAAGCCCTGGATATAAATTTGGCTATAAAAATTAAATGTTAAAATAAATATTTTTAGTAAAAATGCATCTTAGTAGATATGCTTATTTCAAGCAATTTTTACCTTAACGTATCAGTAAAACAGAAGATGATAGACCTTAGGCATTTAAATTTGACAATTAGAAAAATAAGATTCTGAATCATTTTTTTTTTTTTTTTTTGTGAGGAAGACCAGCCCTGAGCTAACATCCGTTGCCAATCCTCCTCTTTTTGCTGAGGAAGACTGGCCCTGGGCTAACATCCGTGCCCATCTTCCTCCACTTTATATGGGACGCCGCCACGGCATGGCTGACAGACAGTGCGTCAGCGGGTGCCTGGGATCCGAACCTGCGAACCCTGGGCTGCCAAGCGCGAACTAAACTGCTGCGCCACCGGGCGGCCCCTGAATCATTTTTGAATGATAAATTTATATCAGAGATAAAAGTACTAATTAAATGATGGACATTTAAGTGGGTGTGGACCTCGATCCTGAACAGTATGTTATGAATCTTGAAAATTGTTCTCACTTTTCTTAGCCACGATAACCTGATAGAGTAAAGCTTCATCTGGATTTGAGAGCTGATGGTCTTATGAGAGTAGGCTGACTTTATTTGACTTGGGTCAGCTAATTCTTTCATCACTGAATAAGAGAACCAATGTCAACAACATGCCATTGTTGGTTTTATTCTCTGCAGACATTGATGAGTGTGAAGATAACCCCAATATCTGTGACGGCGGTCAGTGTACAAACATACCTGGAGAGTACAGGTGCTTGTGTTATGATGGATTCATGGCATCTGAAGACATGAAGACTTGTGTAGGTAAGCAAAGAAGACAGAATTTTCCAATTTGTCGGGTTACTCACAAGCACTGTTAAATTACATAAAGATTAGTTTGATTAGTTGACAGATAGAGCCTGTGGGGAAAGGAACGGTATTTAGGGGCATAGTACTAATATGCCAAAGCCAGATTCCAAAGAGCAACTTCCTTGTGACTGTGATATGATGTCAGATATGTCATGTCGTCTGAGCTAACCAGTGGTCAGCTCCAGATGGACATTTCTTTTATGTGTATGCATTATTTTTGTCCACTTAACTCTCCTTCTGCTCAGACTAGAGTTTAGGCTTTTAATATGTTTGACTAAAGGCAAGCAAAATTTGTTTCTGACAAGAATGCAATGAATTCTAGAATTTACTGTATTTGTTTTGAAGAGTTTCTATTGCTGTGTCTTCAAATTTGTTAAACTTTTCTTCTGCAATATCTAATCTGCCTTTAATCCCATTCAGTATATTTTTACTCTCAGACATTATAGTTTTCATCTCTAAAAGTTTGATTTGGGTCTTTTTTCACATCTCCACCTAATATGTCCAATCATTCCTCCAGCTTTCTGAACACCTGTAATACAGTTATAACTGCTTTAATGTCCTTGTCTACTAATTCTATCATCTGTGTTAATTCTGAGTTATTTCAGTAAGTTGACTTTCCTCTGCATTATAAGTCATATTTTCCTGCTTCGTTGAATACCTGGCAGTGTTTGATTGGATGCCAGACATTGTAAATTTCACCTACCAGGTGCTGAATATTTTTGTATTCCTAGAACTATTCTTGAGCTTTATTTTGGAACATAGTTATGTTATTTGGAAATAGATTGATCCTTTCAAAGTCTTGCTTTTAAGCCTTTAAGCAGCAGTTAGTCTAGGGCTAATTTTGCTCCACTGCTGAGTACCCTTCTGGATACTCTACCCAATTCTCTGTGAATTGTGAGGTTTTCCCATCTGGCTGGTAAGAACCGGCACAATTCCAGGCCTTCTGTGAATTCTGATGATTGTCTCCTCCAATTCTTTTGGGTGGGACTTCCTCCAGCTTCGAGTAGTTTTCTTACATTAGTGCACTGATCGCTACTCATCTGATAGCTCTCTGGAGACTTCTGAAGTTTCTCTCTGTGCATCTTTTATATCCTTTACTCTACCCTATGAACTCTAGCTACCTTGCCTTACAGGACTTCCAGCTTCATCTCCTCAACTCAAGTACCCTGTCTGGTTCCATCTGTCATCCCCTCTCTATGCCATGATCTTAAAACTCTCCCTACACAGTAATCTGGAGGCCTTCATAGAACTCACCTTGTTCATTTTCTTTCCTTGCTTTTGTTGCCTATATTGTCCTCTTGCTGTTGTTGTATCGGGTGGGAAGGTAAATTCTGTTCCTATTACTCCATCTTGGCCAGAAGTGAGAGTCCAGAATTGACAATATTTAAGTTGTGTTGCATTTATATCTTTGGAAAATGCTTACCAAATATTTGTGAAGTCCTAGAAATTAAAGTGAATGTCATGAAAAAATAGATAATTTTAAATTTGGAATAGAAGTTTATAACTGCCAGCACTAAGACTACTAGTTCATCTATCCCTTCTTTTAAAATGTAGGAACTAAAATGCTAGCATCATGAAGACTGAATTAAAATTTTCATCTTGCAACAGCATATACTGTTTTATTTATTTTTTATTTATTTATTTTGTGAGGAAGATTAGCCCTGAGCTAACATCTGTTGCCAATTCTCCTCTTTTTGCTAAGGAAGACTGGCCCTGGGCTAACATCCATGCCCATCTTCCTCTGCTTTATATGGGGTGCTGCCACAGCATGGCTTGACAAGTGGTGCATCTGTACGCACCCGGGATCCGAACCTGTGAACCCCGGGCCGCCGAAGCGGAGCACACGAACTTAACCGCTACGCCACTGGGCCAGCCCTGCAACAGCATATGCTGTTTTAAAAAGTTTTCTAGACTGTCACATAAATGGGCTCTATACCCAGCCCAGAGTCAGTCAATTTATTTGATTACTTGACCTCCAGCTTGTGGCCCAGATAAAAAGCCAGTCTGCATGGTTAGCCTGCAATATAGAAAGCAAATGTGAATTGAGCTCCATAAATAGGACACATTTGGGGGTGGGGGTGGGGTGAAAACATTCCACCTTTTCTAACTTATTTGTCATAGTCATCTTATCTCAGGGAAAAGGTTTTCAATGATATCAAACAAATAGTTGTATGTATTAATAATATCTATATCTTACAGATGTCAATGAATGTGACCTGAATCCAAATATCTGCCTAAGTGGAACCTGTGAAAACACTAAAGGCTCATTTATCTGCCACTGTGATATGGGATATTCAGGCAAAAAAGGAAAAACTGGCTGTACAGGTATGTGTTTTCAAACTGAACCATAAAACATTAAGTAGTTAAGAGACTGCTACCATAATTATAGATTAATACACGTTTTTAAACTGTTAACATTTTAATTGCATTATAAAGTGTTTTGTATAGCATTTTTCATTAACTTAGCCTGCATTTCTTTGAAATTTGTCATACTTTAAATTGGATCTAGCTGAGGTTTTTTTTGTTTTAGCTGTAAAAAAAGGCATAATGAATAAATTACCGCTATAAATAACACTATAAATATCACATTTTTATGAAGTTAAAATCACATTTTTATATCAAAGTAGTTAACATGCTAGGTACCAAACATGCATATCCCTTTATGAAAGCAGGCTTTCCCAATAGCCTCCATTGCCAACACTTCATTTAAGGTTTTTAGAACTGAGATTACTTTTTAAAGAAACATATCCTACAATTTATACATTTCATCAATTCTCATCAGTCTTCCAGTCCCTTAAACTAGTGTGCTTTTGTGGTATTAAGTTGCTTTAGCCCAAATAAGTCTTTATTCCTGGGACTTAGCAAATCTTATGGAGTGATAATTAAACCATTTGTAATTTTGTTTGTCTAATACCAATAGCACAGAAGAAAATCTTTTCACAATATTTGAAGGAGATTATTCTATTAAATTCCAAATTAAAAAAGTCACTCTGTGTGAATGATATTGTTTTTAAGTGTCTAGTTGCTATTTTCAAATTTGAGGCAATTATAAGTATGTAAAATAATAAAATAAAGTTTTACTATAGTTACTTATAGTAATGTAACAGATTATGGCATATAACAAAACTTAAAACACAATGGGGACCATGGTGAGCTTGAATTAGGTAACTGCATAATTTCTTTACAAATAACAGACTTTAATTCCAAAAGTCAGTTTGGCAAGCCCTTGTGACTTAAAACGAACATTAAAATATTTGGAGATTGGCAGTGTGGTAAATGTACGATCCTTTTCTTAATTATATCAACATTTTTCAAGAAAGTCCCCCAATATATTTATTATTATTTCAAACTGTCCAGTACTGCTAAGTTTCATATTTATAGATATATAGGATAACACCAGTAATATTATTGTTGGTTCAAAAATGACAGATTCTAGCCAAATTATAAAAAGAAGTGTGAAACTAGAATGCTTTCATGCTCACTATATGACTCTTCATATGAAGCACGGCTAGGGGTCCATTCTGATAAATGGTGGAGTATTTAAAATCTCAACTCCTCCTGTGGTCTCTGGGGTACAAACGATGCTTAGCTCAGTATGTCTATGGATCAAGCTATAGCTTCCAGTATAAATATAGGACTTGAGGTAAGGGATGGTGGTCTGGCAGTAATAAAGGGGAAGGTAGGACAGTTCCATATTGCATTTTACCTAATAGAGGCTAATACCATTGTTTGGCTCAGTTGAACACACTGAAATTCAACCCAGAGAACTGAGATGCTTATGAAGGGAGAAGTTAATCTAACGGGACAGTCTTCATTCCCTATAAGAGAAGGATCTTTAGAATTTCATGCTCCAAATTCCAGCTAACAGAGGCATGTGCAAAGGCCGATTATTTTAGGACTTTTACCATGAAGAAAGCTTACATTTTCATGGAATATTAATATCATTTGAGGTAAATAAGCTATAATATATATAATACCCTTGGCAGAGTGCTTGGCATGTGGTAGCTGGTCAATAAATAGTACTATTGTTGTCATTATAAAATGAGACATATAGACACAGTGTCTAGGAGCCATTTTAATTAAAGACATAACTTCTAGTTTAGCAAAATTCTATATTACTATTTACTGATACACGCTTGAAATCAGTTTAAAGATGAAAATCCTACTCTGTATATTAAAAGGCTTGTTTTTCATAATTGAGTTTGCACAGATACTAAGACTGTGGTGACAAGAGCTGTGTACTCCATATTAGATGAGGTGACGCTAGTTTTACACGAAGAACAGCAGTCTTTTAGTAAATCACATGAACAGAAACATGGATTTGAAGTCCAAGAAATACTCTGTTCTTTCCCAAGGCCAACATCCCCCCACTTTTAAATTGTAGCCTTAAATGATTTTTCAATTTCATAAAACCCAGCTAGCCCTGTAGGGAGGAGATTCGAATTTCATGGCCCCTTTGATATCATAGTAGCATGGCATGTGATATTCTCATGTAAAGGAGCAGAACTCTGGATTTTATTCCTAGTTCTTCTGGTGGTTAGTGAGCTTGAAGAACGGAGCAGGGTGCTCCGTAGCTACGCAAGTGGTCCCCTCAGGTGAGCACCCCAGCAGTGAAGTATGGAAGGAGGGGGTGCATTAGGGAGGGAAGAAGAAGAGGTCCCTGTAAATACTGCTATTAACAACCAAGGGTATCACGTTTGATTGGAAATGACTTACACAAACAGGAATTGGCAGCAAGTTTGGTATACTTAAAAACAAGTTTTAAAAACTCTGAGCCAAAATGTTTTTTTAATCCCATGTAACTAGGACTCTTTTAGCCTGCTTTTAGTTTAAAACTAGTGTCACTTACAACTTAGAATACCATCAGGTTACCTTGGTGACAGTCATGTTAAAGACAAGTGTTTATAATGTCCCAGGCAACTACTGCAAATAGAGATATGTATCTTGCCTAATGGGATAAACAAGCCATACAACAAATAACAGTGAAGGACAGACCTGGAACTATGTTTGGATAACAGACAAAAGAAATATGTCTACATATATTTCTATACATATATAATATGTATACATACATATAATATGTGTACACATAATATGTATAATATACATACATATGTTTTTTAAATGAGTACTCTGTAAAGGAATTATAAAAATGTGTATACTATTTCATAGGGAGGAACTTTGTTTCATGAGAACTGAAAAAATGTCCTCTGGGTTCCATTACAACTTTGTCTAAATATTTCAGCTCCCTTGTCATTACTGATTGTTTCCATTTTAACAAATAAACATGTTTTTTTCTCCCAATCACTTTAGCAGTGTTCAGAATCCACCCACTGACTTACATTCCCAGCCCACACAGATGTTAAGGGTTTCTTTTTTCTCCTTAAACTTTGTCCGAATCGTGGGTATTGCTGAGGGGATTATTCGATTTAATGGAAGGAGAATGTATGTTTGCTTGAAATCTAGAACACAGCTCTTTCATCCTTGGCTTAAGGGGGCTGGATTACAATTATTGTGTGGCTATACAAGTCTTCTGCTTCTCATTCTACATAATTGTAATTAGATAACAAAATGGAAGAAGAAAAACCAGGTTGCTTCTAGGTGGCATCCTTGGTAGGTTCTGATTTTCACAAACTAATTTGTAACACCCTACCTCCCATCATGTGCTCACTCATTCAGTTAGTGAGTAATACATACCATTGAAATCAGAATTGTTTTCAGTTAAAATATCAGGATTTCTGGATAATTCCATTTCTCAAACTATCTGCTTCTTTTCACATGAGAAATGTTGCTGATAGGTCTTAGTCCACGAGAGGGAATCATATACTTCAAAACCACCAGCACTCAGTGATAATTTGCGCCCATTTCCTTCCAGCTCTTATCACTGCTAATTGTCCTCCACTGGCTGTCAGCCTGTGAAAACTCTGTGGGTGTTCATTTCAATAGTCTTGGCTCAAATATGCATCCAAATTAAGAAATCCAAGTAGCCTTCACGTTTGGCATCTCCATTCACTCTAAGGCCCTCTTCCCCAATGCCTTATCAAGGAGATCTCACAGTGTGCCAGCTCTGCTGGAGTAGGGTCCACGTGACTGATGCCCAGATGGCTGGCAGACAGGTGTTTGTGTGGGTGACACAAACTCTCCCTGTATGACTGTCAGAGGAGGCCAGAGTGGCTCAGAACACAGCCCTTACTCAAATGTCAGACTCAAGTGGAACACACCCAGAACCTGTACATGTGGTGTGCTCAGACCACGCCCTTGCCCTTCAAGCGAGTTGTGCAAGTAGGGCCTTTGAGTCTTTGTGAGGGAGCTTTGGTGAGGTTAAGGAGGTTGCAGTGTCAGCCCTAAATTTGAATTTCTTTGCTTTTCTTGGCTTGTGCTTATTCTTAATCTTAAAAAGGAATTTTCTGTCTGGAGCAAATTTGTGGGGGAAAGAGAACATTTGTACAGAAAGAGATGTTCTTGGCAAACATGTGCTATGTTTCCTTCACATAATTGAAGAGTAGAGTGAATACAGTGTTTTTGTTTGCTTGTTTTCCTTATGGCTCAGTTTCCCCTCCTGTTTGCTTTTATAATGAGGTGCAGTCTTAGGCCCAAGTCTGCCATGGAAACGATTAATGAATAATAGTTGGCACATAGATGCGCATGCACACACTCATGCAAATACCTTTTATTCAGAGATGCCTTTACAGTTTATGACCAAGTCTTTCTAGTTCACTTGTTATATACTGAGAGTGTAAGGCATTGAGATAATGACTTCTACAAATACTCACAAAATGGAGAATTGAATATTGGCTCCTGAGTTACTCTCTCTTAGTATCCCAAAGCCTACAATACATGGCCTCTTGCAAATATAATTTTTTTCACCTTGAAAACGTTGCGGTAAAATATTTTCTTGTATTAGAAGTTTATATTAGCATATTATTAATGATAAAAAAGGAAGGAGACTCTCCTTTTAAAAAGAAATTTTCTTAGTTGCAAGATGAAGTATGAAAGATAAAAAAATCCATATGAAAATAAAGGTATCTTTGGTCATTAGAAAATTGGAAAAAAAAGATTGCAGAATTACTAGATTGACAAGCTGTGATCATCTCTAAAAATTGTACTTAGTAGAAAAGATTAGTTGATTGTATAACATCTCGAAGCTTTAACACTTAGGCAATCAAAGCTTATTGTTTCTACCTAACTCAGAGATCATTACAAATAAAGGAGGGAAATTAAGGCAGGACTCTGCAAGAGTAGTGGTTGGTGTCATTAGCTCTGAAGTGTGGATGGCCCTGCTTGGGAGCCCATCAGGTCAGGCTTACTTCCTTGACTTTCTGTGCCTACTTAACACTATTATACCTGGGCTAGCCTTCCTCCTCCTTTCCTTGGAATGTGCTGTGCTCAATTATTCAGTTGGTTAAAGCTCCCAGTCACAAGTCTCAGGCTGCCTGGTATGTGCCTCCCTTGACCTGCGTTAGTAACTCAGTAGGTTCATGTGACTGTCAAGGTTACATTAAAATTCACCTATACAATACATTGTAATTTTAAGAACCTTCTTCCAGGCATGTTTTCATTTTACAATTATTACTGATATTGCAAAATATTTTTCTAGGCAAAATGGCATTATTTTATTTTGTGTTTGTTCTTGAAGTGATGAAGAAGCCAAAGAACCCAGAACCATTTCAGAGCTTCAGATGGAACATTTGGCAAACAGCATGTGTCCAAACACTTTCAAATCATTTAATTAGACTTGTTAGGTAAACAAAAGGGTAAACATAAGTTTGCTTGCCCAGTTTCTTTTTCATGCCACTATTCAAGTGATTACCGAAAATTCTTGCCACATTTCATATGCCAAAATTATCCTTCTTGACCTAAGTTTTGTGTTAGACATTGGTTTCCATATAGTCATAGTATCCACACCTATGAGTTCTTGTTCTTAGTTAATGAAAAAGTTGATTATGAGGTTAGGTGCCTGTCTTTCATTATATAATGGATTAATTTTGGCAAATAATATTCTGGTACTAATTCCAGTTCTGATCACCAGCTGAGTGTCTTACAATTCAATTCAATTCAGATACCATCTACGTGGAGATAGTGCTTGTGACCGACTGGCAATAAATCAGAAGTTCCCACCACCCCCTCTGTGGGTTTGATTAATTTGCCAGATGGCTCAAGGAACTCAGGAAACCAATTCAGTCATTAGATTACTGGTTTATTATAAAAGGGTATAACTCAGGAACAGTCAAGATGGAAGAGAGGTGGAGGGCAAGGCATGGGGAGAGGTCATGGAGGTTCCATGCCTTCTCTGAGCACACCACTCTCCCTGAATCCTCATGTGTTCACCAACCCGGAAGCTCTCAGAACGTGAACCCCATCTTTTTTGGGTTTTTATAGAGGCTTCATTACATATGTATGATTGATCAAATCTTTGGCCATAGGCAATTGATTCAATCTCCAATCCCTCTCCCCTCCCAGTAGGTCAGGGAGGTGTGACTGAAAATTCCAATCCACTAATCACCTAGTTGGTTCTCCTGGCAACTGGCAACCAGCCCACATCCTTGGGTGTGGTCCAAAAGTCACCTCATTAACATAACAAAAGACACCTTTATTGCTTTCGTCACTTAGGAAGCGTCAATGGTTTTAGGAGTTCTGCGCCAGAAACAGGGACAAAGACCAAATATATATTTCTCATAAATGATAGTATCACAGGAAACAAAACATATTTAACTTTATACTTTATATTCTTTTCTGCAACACTTTTATATTATAGCATCTGTCTTGGCTAAATTTGGAAATGGAAATTTGGAGAATAGAAAATTTTGAGAATTTGGAGTCTTTTAGTAATGTGACCCTAATCTGGTACTCCTTTTACTGAAAAATCTCCTTTGGATTGATTTGAGTTTTACATGAAATATGCAAGAAGGCTTGGGTCTTCAATGTGCTAGGACTCTTAAGAGGCTAGAGAAAAGACGATTCACACACTGCCTTAAGGAAAATTCTCTGCAAATGCTTGAACTAGCAATACCTAAAGTAAAACTTTTATAGAAATAAAGCATAATTAAATAATACAGTGATTTATAGTTAAGGATAAAATATATATAATGTATAGAATATGATTGAAAAAGTTTTCTAATATGCCAACACCATTGTATTCCTTTGTCTGTAGGAGATATGAAAACACTGTGCACCATCACTCTATAGTTGGCTTAATAGAAACACATGACCATGAGTGTTAATACCATAGAACATCAGGCAACTTGCTTTTTAAGGTCTTCAAATGGAAAGAGGTCCATTTTTTTTAGCAGTGACTGGACACTTCCACTAAAATAATGGAAAATCATTAGAGTCAATACTAGCAAGTAGCATCATATTGTTCTTTCTTTATAAATTGAAATTTAAAGCTGTTCAATATATGTAGAATATATATGTGGATGCTAAACCAATCTGTATTATACTGTGGGAAGTGTGAAAGCGAGTCAACTTTTGAGTATTGCTAAGTTATTTAAAAGACCAAAAAGACATCTGTGCTAAACTTTTTTTAAACCACTGGTTATTTTTCCAGACATCAATGAATGTGAAATTGGAGCACACAACTGCGACAGACATGCCGTGTGTACCAACACGGCAGGAAGCTTCAAATGTAGCTGCAGCCCCGGGTGGATTGGAGATGGCATCAAGTGCACTGGTGGGTTGAAAAATAACAGAAATTGCTTCTCATGAACTGCATAGATTATATGAAAATATTAATTCTGTAAAGCAAAACTGTATATTATTGATTTTAAATGTCACACTTTCTGTTCATATGATGTGACCTGTTTCCTTAAGATCTGGACGAATGCTCCAATGGAACCCACATGTGCAGCCAGCATGCAGACTGCAAGAATACCATGGGCTCTTACCGCTGCCTCTGTAAGGAAGGGTACACAGGCGATGGCTTCACTTGTACAGGTAGGCTCGTGTTGGAAGCAACCCTGTAAAATGACAGTCGGAGAAGGAAGGTATTCCACATCTTTCAGACCATCAATTCTTTTCTGAAGGCTGGGTCAGCCATAGACAACTTTTAAGAGAAAAGGTTAGTTATTTGAAACTACATCCTTCTGGAACGGAAATTTGGAGCCAGGCCAATTAGGGAGACCTTATAAGCTAACCATATATATGTATTAGTTATATATATATATATATATATATATATATTTCACTATATGTAATGATGTCATTAGTTTAAAGCAAGTCACACTTCCTTTTATAATCCTTAGTCTTTATATTTTTATGCCTATTTCTCATTGTTGACTTGTTTTCCATACCAAACCTGACAGTGAGCTTGCTGTAGGAAGCTATATAAGGAAAAGGGATTCGATGTTCTGGATCAGGTCGACGGTATGTCTTTTTCTCCCACCAGCCATCATCATTACCATCCCACATTGGGATAAGTAAGAACTCCATAACTGCTTTGTAAGGAATTCATTACTTCCAGTTTTACAATATAGTAATGACATTTTCGTCTCAGTTTAAATTAATAGTCATAGAATTAACACGAAGTGCTACATATAATTAATATAAATGATTAGAAATGTTATTCTGTAAATAAATGATACATATACTTACATGAACATGTATACACAAATAGCAGTTTTTATGTCAGGGCTTTGGTATTAAGTAAGATATTGAGGTCTATTTCTCATTGGCCATTAAGTAGCATAGCTATTCATATGACTTGAAGCATTCATTTATCCTGAGCACTTTGCTTGCAAGAAGTCATTTAAACATAAAAGAAGCTAAGGTCCAATAAGTGATTTACCTGGAATTTTTTTTTAACTCACTGTAAATTTTATCATATTTGAAATCGTTTTTGCCTAACCCAGTGAAGTTTTTTCGTCATAAACCTCCCATTACTTTTTAGAAAATATTGGAAGTTTCACATATTAGGCACATATGGTTCATGTGTTTGATATTTAATGCCTATGATTAACAAACTTGGTAGAGATTAAGCAGACAGGGATTTTTTTTTTTTGGTCTCCTCTATAGTTGCTGTTCTGGTTCTTTTGCTGCCTATCTGAGTGAGCCTGAAACTTGAGAAATTGGCACAAACCCTGGCATGTAATTTCCTGTCATGGATGTGTCCCCATGTGGATGACACTGCTTGAGAAAGCCTTAGTTTGAGTGATTCGTTTAGCTTCTTCATTTTACATCATTAGGGATAATTTAGCATTCTGGATTCTGCAACCTTATGTTCACTGAATATTCACTACTAGCATTCAAAAGAGAAAAATGAGCTTAAATGTGTCAAATAGAAATTGTGATGAAACACTGCTCCCCTCAGGAGTCTGACGATTATAAAAATTGTCAGACCTGAGGAACGGGAAAGCTCCTAGCTGAGGAGGAGTAACTTGTGTTTCTTTCGGGCCGCAGATCTTGACGAGTGCTCTGAGAATCTGAATCTGTGTGGCAACGGCCAGTGCCTCAACGCCCCAGGGGGATACCGCTGTGAATGCGACATGGGCTTTGTGCCCAGTGCTGATGGGAAAGCCTGTGAAGGTAACTGATGGGGAAGCCTCCGGGGGCCTTGCAGGACCTGATGAGATGAGGTTATTTAAACTTTCCTGATTTTTTTTTTTTTTTTTTTACTGAGGTGTGTTTTGGCTTCACATCTAACCTGGTCAGTTTAGTTTGTGGAGGGATTAGGTCTCCAGCTGGACTGTTTCTCTTCGTGCAGAGAAAACCTCAGCTCTCTGCCCATAGTTGCACATGCAGCCTTGGCCAGATGGTCAGCAAGAGTACACCCGTTGGTCATAGGAGAGAGAGGATGACCAAGTGTGGTTAACTCAACGCAACCTATTTATCCCCATTGCTGGGGGGAAGAACTCAAAATGCTGGTCCCCTGGTAATGTCCTATTGAAGGGTTCTCTTTAAATATGGAAACAGTTTTTAATCCCTGTATGGTTTGGTTTTAGAAATAAAGGCTTGAAATAACAGCAGAATGGAGAGTCTTTTCCTTATGTAGAAAAATGTCGTAGGTATGTCTCACATAGTCTCTAAATATCTGATATACACCAACGTGGAACAGTGTTGTTCCATGGAAATCCATTCACTAGGGGACCCTTTGGAATAATGCCATATGTCAGGATGTCTCTCAGCGCAAGACTCTGTCTTTCTGAGAAGTGTTGGTCGGATAGGAAGAGTCCTGGGAGCCTGTTGGCTAAGGATGGATCCCACTAGGAAACACAAGATTCTTCTCTTTACCCACACTTGTCAAGTTGAAGCACATTATCCCTCATCGAGAAGAATTAGTGACTACAGTAAACTACAAAGATTTCAGTAGAAATAAACAAATGATAACGATTGACAGTAGAAATTTAAACAAGACCCTGATTAATGTCTTAACTAATAGTTGTTGCTTGTTAATAGGACATTAACTCAAAATCAATCTCTAGCTATGACATGTGTATTAATTCCCTCATATAGTTCTATGTAAACACTTTTCTTTGTTATGGAACCATTGGGTGTTCTTTATTCAGTTTATATTAAATATGCAAACTTTGATATAAAATTCCTCTGAGTCAAGAAACCAGATTATGCTCTTGATCCTGTGCCTGATGCCTTGTTTACTTTTGTTACTCCCAACATCCAAGGAAAACAGGTACTGTGCCACCTCTGGTAACATAAATAGTCACAGGGAAACTGTTGCTTCTCTTAATGCTATAAGGGAAGGTTTTGTTTGTTTGTTTGTTCTTAATATAAATCATCACTGGCAGAGTGGTCATGGCTATTTAAAGCCAGTCTCAAGGCTGAAAACGTGCCCACGTGTCAGTTGCAGGAGCAGAATGTTAATGTAAGACGGGGACAGAGGCCTGGGAGAAGTGTCTGCAGTTTTTAGATCTCCATCAACAATAGCAAACACACACCATAGTACTAGGGATACGGAGGATTATAAAACTGATTTGTAAAAGTTGCCACAAAGTCTTTGTGATTCTTAAAATTTTAACCCACAACCAAAACAGTGAATGTATAGATAAGAACAACCAAAGAATTTAGATATAGTGACCTGTTTGGCTCTTATTTTACAAAAGCATCATGGACTTGTGTGAAACACCATAAATGAGATACGTCTATATAAAATGCTTAGCCCACTGCTTGGCATGTAATAGACACTGAGAAAAAGTAAGTTTTCACCTAAGAGAGTTCTTTTATGTGGTAAGTCATTGAAGGTCTATAGGAGAAGTGTCTAAATTGATGTCAGATAGTCTTCACTTCCTAATGACTGATGTTTCCTAATTACATTAGGCAGTTGCTTTGCAAAAAATAAATTTAATTTCTCCCCTTTTGTATCCCTTCACAAGATATTGATGAATGCTCCCTTCCGAACATCTGTGTTTTTGGAACTTGCCACAACCTTCCTGGCCTGTTCCGCTGTGAGTGTGAGATAGGCTATGAACTGGACAGAAGTGGCGGGAACTGCACAGGTAAGACATCCATTCACATCAACATCTGCTTTCATGTGTCCCAGGGGACGTGACTGTTGGGGTCTCGCTGGGACCACCCAGGGATATTCATAGAGTCATAAAGGAAAAGCAGGGATGAAGTATTAGGAATCACAGAATGAATTTCCTCAGACCAAGGACTGATTAGATGTGAGGATACAGAGGAAAGAGTTGAAGACAATTGAAGGAGCAAAGTTTGTAGCCTTAGAATCAAGTGTCCACAGAAGAATGTTCCAGGGGGCTCCAGCTATAAGGCTTACCAGCCATTCCTTTTTTCCTTGGGTACATTTTCAGAGAGCTTCCTTTTGAAGGCCATGCTCTGGGATCATGGGTTTTCTCCTTTCATTTCTCTGTTGCAATAGCCACATTTTCCCACCCTTGGCCTGCCAGTGGTCACCATAGAACTTGGTACATAGAACTCAGCCACCCATTTCTAGTCTGTAGATCATTTTCTTATAGAGCAAGGGACTCTCTGGAAACATAAAAAGCTAGAAAAGCTATAGGCACTCGGTAGACCATCACTGTGCTCACTTTGGCACTGAGTTAAGACTCTGAAGGCCTTTTGAAGTTCTCCATCCTAGTCCACCCTTCCATTCCAGGATACTAAGGAAACACGTTCCATTTCGTATGTGCTCAGGATTTCAGGGAAAAAAGTGATTTTTCCAGCCACCTAAACAAGCCGTGACCCAGGGGCCCTCCAGATTCTGACCACCACCAACATGCCCCCAAAATTACTCTGGACTAGGATATTCCCCCCAGACACACATTCTTCTCTTAGTTTTTATAAAAACTATTATGACACCAAGCTTGGCCTCTAGCAATACTTCAGGAAGTTGCCTCTCCATGGTCCATTCCCCTCTCCAGTACCCCAAATCACCATCATTCTGTCTAAATTCATTTCCATTAGTTTGCCCTGTCCCTCCAAGTTCACATACAATTTGAGCAAAAGAATTTTCTGCAGTAGAACCTACAGGAGGGTTTCCAGGTTGAAGGGGAGAACCCAAGGAGAAGGTATTATCCTCATTCTCCAGTCTGTCCTCTCTGAATCAGTTTGTCTGTTCTTGAGTGTTTCATGAGTGTTCAAAACAGACAAAAAGATTGTATAGGGCTGGAATTTGCCAAAACCCGTGTCCTAAATATCTGGAATTCTGTACATAGTTTTAGAATAGAAACTGAAAGGGAAATACTCAACCTGGCATCAGTGATGGAAGAGAGACTCTTAGCAGGCTTGGTGCGTGTGTCTGCGCTCACACATGGCTGCCTTGAGGCAGCGCGCCCAGTAGGGGAAGCAGCAGAAGCTGCCTGCTCCTGAGGGTTCCCTGGGACATCTTGCTCTAATTTGATGAAATAACAAGCCACACATATTAAATATGTTTTCTTAAAACCTGTGTCTGAATTTTTGGTTGACCGAGGTCACAGTAGTGTTTTGCTTTCAGTTACCTTGACTGGAATATTTTTCTAGTTCCAAAGTTATATTTTCTTCTGATGACAAATTTGAATGCTAAATGTGTTCCAGGGGAAAAAGACCAAAGACTATGACATATTTCCTTCCTGAGGGGTTTTATTTCAGAAGTGGAAGACTGTATTGCTAGGTGTAATTATAACTAGTAACTCTTAAAAATTCTTCTTGGGAGCCCTCGATTTGGTGCTACTGTTTTGTGGGTGATGTCTGACCCACATTGGCTCAGGTGATAATTCTGCCCCTTGCTGTTTGGTTTTAGATGTTAATGAGTGTCTGGATCCAACCACGTGCATCAGTGGGAACTGTGTCAACACTCCAGGCAGCTATACCTGTGATTGTCCACCCGATTTTGAGCTGAATCCAACTCGAGTCGGCTGTGTTGGTAAGATCTTAAAAACTTTTCAGAGGAGCATACTGTTTGTTATTTTTAAAGCAGCATTGAACATTCCATTCTCAAATTTTAAAAAAGTAATAATATGAAAATGGAAACATTTCCTAAATCTGGTTTATACTTTTGGGTACCCTTTCTATAGAGAAATTCCCAGGATATGTGTTTGGGCACGTCTTTAGATTCTTAGTAAAAGTAAATTCTGGTTTTTAAACAGTTTCTGAAATAGTTTCCAAAATGAGTTTGAATTTTCAACCCTCATGTAAAAAGACTCTGCCTAACACTTTTTTGTTTGTATATGGTAAATAGATACCCGCTCTGGAAATTGCTATTTGGATGTGCGACCTCGAGGAGACAATGGAGATACAGCCTGTAGCAATGAAATTGGAGTTGGTGTTTCCAAGGCTTCCTGCTGTTGTTCTTTGGGTAAAGCCTGGGGTACTCCTTGTGAGCTGTGCCCTCCTGTGAACACAAGTAAGTGGACATTCTCCTACTTATTATCATTCCAGCTCAGGCCAATTCTGCTTTCTAGATCCACAGAATAGAAGCCACAGAGGGAGGGAGCTGCCACTAGTCTTTACTCTTCGATCAGAGAAGGGAGATCAATCCTCTCAGCCCTGGTGAGGAACCCCACTCCCAATTTGGGAGCCAGAAAGCGTCAGCAGTTGGCTTACACTAAAAAGTCAGGTGGGGCAGGTAACATCTCGCTTCCATCTGGGTGAAAAGCAGATCACATTATTTTAAAGAAGAGTTTCCAAGCTAGGTTACTTATATTGCTTACCTTCCAGAGACACATTGCCATCTATTGGCTAGTTTAGAATCTCTAGGACAGACTCAAGTGTCCCTGGGTGAAAGAGAAGCAATTAATTAAGCAAACATGAAATGGAAGATTATTCCATTCTTTTGGTATGACTTGAAAGAAAGCTCTAGAGTATGACTTTAAGGACATGTCTTCTTAAAAAATAAAAGGCATATAATGTACACAGAAGTCAAATTATAATGATGTATACCTGAAATCTGTATAATGTTATAAACCAATGTTACTTCAATCAAAAAAATAAATAAATAAAAGGCTTCTCATTTTTCTGAATGAGTCCTATATTATGATTCAGAGTCAGATGTTCCTTCTTTGGCCAAGGTCAGTGGCTGCTGCTTATAGGGTATACTGGGATAGGTGTTGATTCTTTCCTTGCTAAAGGGTCATTTATTCACTTTTTCTATAAGTATTTGTTGAGTACCTAGAGTGTGTACTTTGGGTGTGCAAAGATGAATTAGATCAGATCCTGCCCTCCAAAAATGTACAGTCTAGAAAAATCTGACCCAGACATGAAAGCTATAATTCAATGTTGGCCTCAATAAGGGAAGAAAGAAGAGCAGACACAGTGCCATGAGTGGGAGAAAGAACACACCTGGTTCCAGTTAGGACTCTGTCATTTGCCACCTGTGTAACTTTGGGCAAGTTACTTAGCAAGTCTGAGTTTCCTCATTCATAAAATGGCTAATAGGATTAAATGAAATCACCTGTTTAAAGCTCTCAGCACAGGAATGAATACTTAGCAGGCACCTTCTCTCTTCTCTTAAGAAAGGAGGTCGGGGGCCGCCCGGTGGCGCAGCAGTTTAGTCCACGCTTGGCAGCCTGGGGTTTGCAGGTTCAGATCCTGGGCGCCCGCGGATGCACTGCCTGTCAGCCATGCCGTGGCGGCGTCCCATATAAAGTAGAGGAAGATGGGCAGGATGTTAGCCCAGGGCCAGTCTTCCTCAGCAAAAAGAGGAGGATTGGTTACGGATGTTAGCTCAGGGCTGGTCTTCCTCACAAAAAAAAAAAAAGAAAGGAGGTCTGTTCTGATTGGCAGAGGGTGGTACTGACTTTGTGCATTTTTTAATTGGGAAAGATGGGAAAGGTGTGACATGAAAGAGGAGACTTAAAAGAGTGGATGATTACAGAAAGAGGAGGAAAGAAAAAGTAAAGGAGGAGGATAGTTAATTTCATTGATGTTGAAAGAAGCAAACCAAGATGTTTAAGTGGGGAGTCCACTCTATTGATTAATAATGATTTACAAAGCAATAGAGGTCCACCCTACCCCACACTAGATCAGAGCTAAAATTGGAATATATACATTTATGTATATGTACATAGAATTTCAGAAATCTAGGAGAGGGATTATCAGATTTGGGAAGACCATGATGATTATGAAAGAACTGATTCTTACAGATGCTCACCAGGACGATACAGCACATTAGTATCATTCTTATTCATGTATTCAACATGTATCACACTGCTGGTGAATGGCACTGAAGTAAATGTTTTTGAGTGAAATGCTTGGTTGACAGAATTAATGAGGGGAATCAAAAGACACTGAAAAGTTGGTTTTGGAAACCAGGGGGATCGGTATTGCCATCAGCAGAAAAGGAGGGACGAGAAAGATCTCTGGTAATTAAGGAGTGGAGTAGGATGAGAATGAAGAAAGAACAGCTTTTCCTAAGGCTTTGTTTGGAAAGGGTTTTGGAGACAGGCTGATTAACATTATTAAGGGAAGCTGTAATTCCCAGGAGGTAAGGCTGAACAAAACATGAAAATGGAGGAGTTTGTTAGAAAATAAAAAGGGAAAGAAAATCTTTAAAAAGAAATAATGATGGAGATGAGGAATAAAATAGTTCACGAGAACATAGTCTAGGAGAGTAGGCGGAAGGTTCAAAGTCTGAGGACAGTGGCCTTACATTTAGTACATAGAGTAAAAGCCATTTGAACATGACAAGTATACACAAAGAGATTAACTTGCTTCAGATGGGTGGGGTAACCACTAAAGATTCCTGAAAATGAATATTTTCAGTTGTATATGTTAGTATTTCCCTTGAGGATAGTATTTCTAGAAATTTTAGATTCAAAAAACTCAATTTGACTTTTTGTTTCAATAGCTGAGTACAAAATTCTTTGTCCTGGAGGAGAAGGTTTTCGACCCAACCCCATCACTGTCATATTAGAAGGTAATTCTGTTTCCTTTATCTTAAAGTGCGCACATTTTGAACTTCCTTGGGTGTGTTTACAATGCTGAAGGAATGCTATTGTTTTCACTTTGATAGATATTGATGAGTGCCAGGAGCTTCCAGGGCTGTGCCAAGGCGGGAAATGTATCAACACCTTTGGTAGTTTCCAGTGCCGCTGTCCAACGGGTTACTACCTGAATGAAGATACCCGAGTGTGTGATGGTAAATGACCCTTAGAGGATGATAAGTTCTTTCAAATATTGAGAGCTGACCTCAAAACCCAGCATACGGTTACCAAGAAAACTGAAATTTAGCCAATAGCAGGGTGGTCTAAATATGAGCATAGCCAGGTGAATATGGCGCCCATGTGGCAACTGGCACTAATATTATTGACATGATGTCATTGTCATAATGCCAATATGCTCTAAATCTTCCTCTTTTCCCGAGAAAAGTGGAGTTTTGTTATCTTGGGCCGTAGTCCCGTTTATGCCTACAAAAAGTTTTCCATGCTCTTCAGAAAAGCCATTTGTATTAAAGTAGCAGAGGTCTCATTTCAGTGACTTCTATACTCTGGGCAGTTCTGGGTTCCTCTTCTTCCTGCCCTTCACCACTTGTCATCTGCACTAATGCATTTGAATGAGCTTGTCTTAAAGGCAGCCCCTTTGGTTTCATGATGTGAGTGATGACTCCTGTTCATCCTGTGTTACTGGAAAGATAGAGAATATGGACCACTTTCAGCTTTCGGAGCACTTGGACCATAGATCAGGGTGAGAGAGGTGGTTTTTATCTATGTACAGGAGTCACATGACTAGTTAGGGAAGAGACCTCCCTGCATCCTGGAGGAGAAATATTCCTCTGGCTTTCCAAAAGGCTTCTTAGGTGACCTCAACAATGACAACTCATTGAGTATCAGTTGAGCATCACAGTGTGTATGACATAGCTGTAAGTCCCATGGAGTTAATAAAAATTAGAATCAACCCCTGTGTTTGAAAATGGGGAAGGAGGTGTGAAATACCCACTTCTGTGTTGCCTTACCAGTGCAGATTCATGAAGCCAGTTGTTGATGGCTTCAGGATATATCATATCCTTCCACAGGTTTTGTGAACATATGAAGTACATACTTGTCTTTCCGAAGGAAATTTGAGAATTATAATTTCTCCACATTGCCATCTCTGCATGCCTTGAGGATGTTATGGACTTATTTATTAGGAATTCCTATCAGAAGGCAAAACTTCCTTTCCTAAAACTTCCTGTCCTGAAAATACACACATTAGCACAGATAAAGGACACTGATGAACTAAACATCTATTTCTCTTATCTGGATTTCAAAGTGCCCTGTGGATTTTCTCCTCCACTGTCAACATTTATATTGACCCTGAGTACCAGGTCATTCCAGAAAATGAAGTTTCCATGTTCAAATACCACTATCTCTTTGGATTATAGACGTGAATGAATGTGAAACTCCCGGAATCTGTGGTCCAGGAACATGTTACAACACTGTTGGCAACTACACCTGTATTTGCCCTCCAGACTACATGCAAGTGAATGGGGGGAATAACTGCATGGGTAAGTCCAAGCTTTTCTCAGTAATGCATGTTTGGTCCTCATCTACAGAGAGAAAAAGAGCTTACAAGTCCGGTAGTTAGTCCTTAGTGTTATGTTACTCATCAGACCGAGTGCTGCCATCCTCTCACTGTCTTTGTGAGCCTCCTCCCCTGTAAACCATAAGCTTGGCCTTTTTTCGCCACCTCATGTGGGTGGTTGGGAGTTTTCTTTAAAATGGAATGTTGGAAAATCCCAAACAACAGTTTAATAGTACTTCTTTTGTTTGACTTTGGGTGTATCTTTATACAATTATATTTACAGCACTGACCTACAGTATTAAAACATCATGAGTGGGAAATGAGAAAATTACTGCCAAATAGCAGTGGAGAATGGTTACTAGGAGACAGGCTGGAGAGTCATGTAAAGTTTATTAATGCTACAGCTACAGAATGACTTAGTTCTGTGGCACAAAATACCAGGGAATACATTTCTCAAAGGCCTTTTTCTTATAACAGCAAAGGTAGATGGAAATTTGTGCAAGAGCAGACTTTTCCTGCTCTTATCAAAGTCAAGTTACAATACAATTCAAAAGAAACTCGCTTCTTGACCATCCCCTTAGAAATCTGTCCTGAATTCCCCATGGCGTCACCAATCTTTTTCTTCCTCCCTTCTTCTAGATATGAGAAGAAGTTTGTGCTACAGAAACTACTATGCGGACAACCAGACCTGTGACGGAGAACTCTTGTTCAATATGACCAAGAAGATGTGCTGTTGTTCCTACAACATTGGCCGAGCCTGGAATAAGCCCTGTGAACAGTGTCCCATCCCAAGCACAGGTGAATTTTAGTTTCACCGTTACCAAGAATATAGGTCAATAAATTACCCATGAATTGTTGGGGCAGTGAGTCTCAGCAAGGGAAGAGAAGGGTGCATTGTTTATCTTCATAAGAAAAAATGAGCTCACAAAGGCAAATATTTAAATTCACAGTTGATCCTGGTCCTTCCAGCTGAAAATTAAGTCACAGATTATGCTTTCTAATTTATACACTAGTTCATTCAGCAGACTTAAAGACTCAGCATATCATAAAAATAGAAACATTGTTATCACTGTTATGGAGTTCGCCATGTCACCAAAAGACTGGAAACTTTAGGCAAAGCAATATGACAAATAAGTGAACCATATTCCTATTATTTTTACTTATTTATAACTAGTCTTGTTCCAAAAAGAATTGAAGGCAGCCCACAAAAATTCAAATGTAAAATAAGAAGGCCTAAGGCAAAGGCGAACAAGGGTAAGCACCTTGGAGCAAAGAGCAAGGCTAATACACAAAACCCAAGCTGGGAATTCCTGCACACTCGCCAGAGATGAGCAATAACTTGGGCTCCAGACTTTCTAGCAGCTCACATAAAAAGGGAGATATGATCAAGTCTAGGAGTCTCAGTGACCATACAGCAAACTCAACACTAAAGGAAAGTACAACTGTTGTTGATATTGGGACCCGAGAGAAATTTCTTCTTATATCCTCATAGAGAGAAATCTATATAATGTTATTTGTTTAAAAAAAAAGTCTAAATTACATCCTTGGAGTAAATGAAGTGAAGACTTCGGTGTACTGTTTTTATAGCATATGGTGGATGATATATATCATATGTATCATGATGACATCATTTACTAAGGTTATTCTTTAGATTGAATGCACTGTCATGCATGTATTGATTAGAGTATTCTGAGGTATCTCCTCCATTCCCCACCATAATCTGTAATATACTAAATCTATTGTCTAGTGCTACCTGACAACACATGAAACAGAAGATTCTTTTTTAGTAAAATAGACCATTTTATTCATTGTTTACTCCAGAAATAATGTAATAACTGTCACTTAGAATTATGAATTACCTCCACTCTGCAAGATATATCAAGACCAGGGGGTGGCAAACTACAGCCCGTGGGCCAAATCCAGCCCACCACCTATTTCTGTATCACCCTCAAGCTTGGAATGATTTTTACACTTTTAAATGGTTGGAAAAAGTGAAAAGAATAATATGTCATGACCTGAAAATTATATGAACTTCAAATTTTGGGGTCCGTAAATAAAATTTTATTAGAACACAGCCACACTAATTTATTTACATATTGTCTATGGCTGCTTTCATGAGATAGTTGAATAGTTTTAATAGAGACTGCACAGCCTGCAAAACCTAAAATATTTACTCTTTAGTCCTTTCAGAAAAAATCTGCTGACTGACCCCTGATCTTGAACAATGGTCTTCAAATCTTTTGATCATACATACCTATCAGCAAAAATCCTGGGGGTTACAAACACTTGGTATATGCATTTACATGTAAAAGTATATGTGTATATGTCTGTATATATTTGTTTTCAATTACATTGAAAAATGCATTTATTATTTTCATGAACTCTTCTTTTATAAAATATACATGAAATTAATTTTAAAAAAAGATTTTACAAAGATAGATAGAAGTCCTAGTATTTTCTTTTTTATCTCATGAATCATTGTAGCTTCCCCTGGAAACCACTTTAGAGACCCCTGATAACATTTGCTTTCAGGAATGTCTGTCTGAGTCTTAAGAATTTGCATAATCTTAATATAAAATGCAAGATGTCTTCTTCATGTTGAATATTGGCCAAATCCAGTCATGGCTTTTCATTAGCTATGCAATCTGCACACATTTTAGGAGTCCCTGAAATTTGTCTGGATGACCAGTGTCAGCTGGCGTGACACTTGTTGGAAGTGGACACTCATAGATTAAAGAAATAAAGCACTAGGAGAAGAACATGCTACATTTTGATTAAAATACTTCCAGAAACCTTGTACTAATTTTCACTGGGTTTGACCAATAAGGCAATGGCCATCTTGAGTTTAAATTGATACCATGCCATATCAGTTACAGTCATGATCTGCAATTACAGAATCTCAGAGTTAGAAGGGACCACAGATGACATTTAGTTCATCCTTTATTATCAACTTTGATGAATTCAGGCGAGAAAGAGAAAGAAGTTCTAGAGAACAAGAGAGCTGGCTGCACCAAAAGAAATCCAACTCCAAAAATTGAAGTAATGACTTAAGTTGGTTGTCTGACCTGAATTAGTCATTAATAGACCTGATGTCAAGAACTTGGCTAGATTTGCTATGGTCTTCCCCAATCTACTGAGGAAATGGCTTTTGTAAGCATTCCTCAGATCCTAGATCCCTTAATGCAGAGTGGGAAGAAGCACTCTTGCTAGTGCTTGGGTTTAGAGCCGAACAACATCCTTGGAGAAACTCAGATTCCTACAGGCAAGCTCATGCAAATGAGTGGCATATGATGTGGACACCTCTGCTTCTCTCTCATTAATTACATCAACATGAAGTCATTTTTTCTTCAGGGTTTGTCTTAAGGACAAGGTTACAACATCTGTAGGAATTTTCAGATTTATTTTTTGTTTCAAATTCTTCAAAATACAGATAAATACCTTTCAAGAATGTTTACAAGTAATGTGTTTCAGCCCATTCATTGCTCTTTACTGACCCCTGTTCCCACCCCCTCACCCGACCTTTACTTAATCACTGCAGATGAATTTGCTACACTGTGTGGAAGTCAAAGGCCAGGCTTCGTCATTGACATTTACACCGGCTTACCTGTTGGTGAGTTATGATGCCATGTTGAAACTTTCTGCTTTTGCCTTTGTGTTAAGAAAAGGGAGTACACACCACGTTTTCTCAGTTTGTGTGTTTTTTTTTTTTTCTTAGAAGGAAAAATCGTTAAACAATGCCATTTTGCTTTATTGAAGCACTGATTCTTAGTTTGAAACACACTGTGCAAACACCCTGCTTAGCTCCAGCTAATTGGCAGCAGCATTTGTTGCTCATGATTAAGGGGACTGGAAAGCTTTTCACAAAATTACAATCAAGCTTAGTTAAACCAACCCTAGGCATCAACAAAGAGAGAGATTCTGGGAGTAGGGCCAGTTGACGTTTGATTTGACTATAATTCCCAATCCTTCCTTCTAAGACATGAGTTTAATATGACTTTTTATACTGATCCTTATGTGTAGGTTGTTCACATAAAACCCTTTTTGCAGGTCAGTTTTATCTCACATGGAATCTCCTCAGGTCATCTGCTTTGGGAATTTCAGTTGTGAAATGAAATTAAAAAAATCTTTCCAATCTGAGGCCCTGTCTGGTAACTGGAGCAGAGACCACTACAGTGCTAGAGAAGCTTGTGCAAGATTCAGAAATATTGCACAGCATTCAGCCAACAGAGGCAATGCCTTTGTGGTTTAAAACCAAATAACATAAAAGTAGATGGAAAGCTATTGCATTCTCAGAGTTTTTCCCCAGCGTGATTTATATGCATCCTTAGATGCCCCTCTTAAGTCTGAGCAATTGTGTCTAGTAGCAAACATCACCACTTGCTTTGTTCCACCTTATTCCTAATAAGTAAACTGAAATCCACATCAGCCTTTCCAATGACCTTGTTTAAGAAAACAGGGGTCTGGTCCAGCAATCAGCCTGGCTCGCTTAGTGCCAAATCCATATGGCTCCACAGTCTAGTCAACGTCCAAAGAAACTTCATGGTTTGGAAAGAAAAACTGCTAAATGACATTGGCATGAAACACCTGGCCCTAGCTGCTTTGTTTTTCCCCTGCCCAAAACAGATCTTTTAATCTCCCTAGAATCTCTGATCTGAAGATAAGTGCTCTTTAGTAGTAATGATTCTCCACGGACAGACCAGGCGCGTACCCCAGCAAGGCCTGCCCTCCAAGGTTGGCAGCAGGCAAAGACTTGAAACAGCATTAACATCGTCTGCTAGTAGAGCTGGAAAGGCCTCAGACATCATCTATTCCAAACGCCTTGCTTTACAGTTGAGGGGACAGAGGCCCAGAGAGGGGACGGGACCCAGCCGAGGTCACCAGCTAATTAATAACAGAGCTGGGACCAGAATCCAGTCCTGACTCACAGCTTGCTCTGCCTCTAGCCCTTGAAAACTGGAAATGTGATAGTTAGCAATATACTTGTTACCAAATTCCACCATGACAAAATATTTAGATGACTGAGAAACTTTGTTTTATTTAAGCTTTATACTCTCCTTCTGAAAGGTCTTAAGATTGTTGGCATACACAGCCCATTCGTATGGGGTTAAAACTATAGCAAGTTTATTAATCTTGTCTTAAAATATAAACTTCTCCAAGTTGAAGTTCAAATGAAATCCAGACAGGAAAAGAAAATATAATTTTTAATGTGTCCTTTTGCTATTTTATGCCTAACAATGGCTAGAAATTTGACCCAGCCTGTTATTGTTAAACTTGATAATACATCACTTATATTTAAAACAAATGAATGTGTATAATATTTCATGTTTTAACCCATACTAAAAGAAGGTCATCTGAATTGTTTTTCTGTTTGCTGATGATACACAGTTGTGATGTTACTTTGCATAACTTTTTAACAACCTGAATGACAAATGTGTGAAAAATCTAAAACTGTAATTGCCTGTATTCAAAGTAATAATATATCCTTTGAGATTCTAACCTGTTTTTTCCATTAAAGAGATCAGTTTGCCTTCAAACAAAATCAAACCCTTCAGAAGAAGGTCTAAAAGAAATCTATGGTCTTTTTTCATATCTTCTATATCTCTGTGTAATATTTCCATCATCAATATGTCCAAGGAGGAAGGGAGTGTTGAAGTGGAATTTGAAAGATCAGAGTTGGCTATATCCATGGGCTCCTCCTCTATTCTTCACCAGCTCTTCTTTCCCATTCTAGCCAAACACCACCACACACTTTGGATCAAGAGGCCGTTTTCCTTCAGCAGTCACTTTTATTCTACTCATCTGGTGCACACCTAGTGGGTGCAGAGATGGCTCCTACGTGGACAAAGCTGATGTTCTGAAACAAAACCAAAAAGACAGATAGTAAATCCAGATAGACACATGGGTTTCTGAAAAGCAGTTTAATTATTTCAATTTGCTCTTCATGGATGTTCCCCCACTTCCATCGTCACCATCCCAACACACACACCCACACACATGTGCACGCACGCGTACACACATACACTGCACTTTCTCTTTTTTGGTTTTAGACTTTATGTAGAATGTTGACTTAGAGGCAGCTGACTTTCAGTCAATTTATCCTGCCCAGGGACCATGTGCCATGCTGTTACTCACGCGTAGCTTCTCTGTTTCTAGATATTGATGAATGCCGGGAAATCCCGGGGGTCTGTGAAAATGGAGTGTGTATCAACATGGTTGGCAGCTTCAGATGTGAATGTCCAGTGGGCTTCTTCTATAATGACAAGTTATTGGTTTGTGAAGGTAAGTGATGTTGTCACTATATCATGTCCAGAAATGAGCCAACTGGTAGGCTACTTATCCACACATGCTTGGCCAATTTCATAATATTGGAATTTCAGAAATTCATCAATCTCAAGCAATAGTGAAGGGCACTGTGTGGAACAACATGAAATTTCATGTAAAAAAAAATCCTTAATTCCCAGTGGAAAAGGCAGGACGTACATTCTGCAGCCCCCGCCCCCCACACACAATGTATTAGATTTTTCCAGCTGATATGAAAAAGCCTTTAGTTCCTGGGTGTGTCAGATAGATTGCTTTTGTTTCACATTGCTTGCAAGTGAGCATGAGTGGTGGGCAGTCGTCTTGAGTTGAATCTCAAAATCATTGTTCTCTTCCAAACGGAGCCTTTGCTACTCCCAAGTGAAAACAAGGTTCATGCAAATATTCCAAATGCGTGAGAGAATTCCAAATGGCAAGAACAGCAAATTCAATTTTATATGAAGAATGTTGGCATGCATGCAAATGGTACTTTTTTCATTTTCAAATTACCTCTCCTTGCCATGTGTATGTGCTGTGATTCTGCGCATTCCTTACAACACTTCATATTTTTCCTACATCTGGGGAAGATAGTGTTCTTTTACATTTTAGTAAAAGGGACATTCATGGTTATTAAATATACCATGTGCCCTAGGATAGCTAGAATAATTTTCAATTTAATACTTAAACTTGGGGCCTCTAGCAGAGTTTTTGCTCATGATAGAAAGCGTTATTACCCCTTAGAGCATGTATTCAAGCACATATGTCAACATTTTAGTGTTAAAAAATCTTCTTCTCTTACACTGGGGACAACTTACAGATCATGAGTAAAATTATAGTCCCAAGCACATGTTTATTAAATTCTTCTCACCAGTCTTTCGGTTACTGTGGCCAAATTGGCACATGTCCCTTACTCTGCCTGCTGTGGGGTAGTGGAAATGGGGTGATAGCCATTCAGACCCTTACTAAGGAGATGGTCATTTCAGGCCGTGGCCTGGCCCCCATACTTTGGGAGGTCATCAAGGGTCAGGTGTCTGGGGAAGAGGCATGATGGGGAGAGGAGAAGGAAGCCCTGAGCAGATGATCTTACAGTGCTGAAGTGGCTGCCTACCTCCTAGCCAGCCTCACACCTTTCATACATGCCTCAGGATGACTGCCACCTTCTTGTGGCATCTCCCCTTCTCTTCCCTTCAGAGATCCTTTTGATGGTTACTTTACCTAGGTGCCTCTCTGGTACTTATATTTGCTGAAGCAGCAGCCCTTGGCCAGAACCCATAGGCAAGGCCACCCATGACCACCATGCCAACCGAGACCTTGCTACACACATCAGATTGAAAACGTATGGCTGCACCAATGCCAGGCACATTGCTGTCTGGGTAACATTCAGTGGATGTTGAGATTACAAAGTGCTCCAAATTTTGGTTTCCATTTCACAAGATATTCATCTTTGGAGTGAATGCTTAATCCAGGGTCAGTTGCTTCCCAGCATACTCTTAGCTCTCAGAACCAGAAATAAAGTTTGATTTAGTACATGCCTCAGCAACACTGAAGTTGGAATGGATGCCAGAAGTGATTTAGGGAGCATCCATGCGTCTTCTCTCCCCAAATATGCATATAATCAGATGTTAGGCATCTGATGCATCACAGAGATGCTTGTCTGTGACACCATTTGGCTTCTCCCACATAAGCCACCCTCTGTGTTTCTGTACACTCTTAATTAAGAGCAAGGCAGAGGTGGTGGTTGAGGTGGTGCTGGGTGCTGTGTGCTGGGCCCGTTGTTACCGAGACAAGCATGCTTCTGCTCTTGTTATCTGTTGCACAGAGAGGCACACCCCACCCCACATTAGACAGAAACTCCCACTGGCTACAGTCCTGAGGTTTTCCGCCACAAAAGCACAGACCTCAGAGGCATAGGTTGATGTATTTGCCGCCCCCTTGTGGAAACTTCTTTGGCTGAGCCAACTTCTGTGTAAAACCCCAGTACTGGTGCTGAAGGCCAACTCCCACCTGTGTTACAGGCTATTCCCTTTACTGAACTTAGACTGAATTAGATTATTTCATTGGAGTGGGAGCAGAGAACATGTATTTTGATCCATGGTATAGCATGGACTGTGCAGTAACTTTTGTAATGCCATGAATTTGAACTACATTATGTACGTGTTTAAAAAACAAAGGTAGGGGCCGCCCGGTGGCGCAGCGGTTTAGTCCGCGCTTGGCAGCCCAGGGTTCGCGAGTTCAGATCCCGGGCGCCCGCAGACGCACTGCCTGTCGGCCATGCCGAGGCGGCGTCCCATATAAAGTGGAGGAAGACGGGCACGGATGTTAGCCCAGGGCCAGTCTTCCTCAGCAAAAAGAGGAGGATTGGCAACGGATGTTAGCTCAGGGCTGGTCTTCCCCACAAAAAAAAAAAAAAACAAAACAAAGGTAGGCAAACATAGCCTGAGTGTAGTCAAAGCTCTAGAGCACACGATATCCATTTAAGTCTTTTCTTTGATAATGAGAATTAGGTTGTTTTCAGTAGTTTTATGTGCAGTTTGTTTCCTTGGTTTGACTGCCATGTAGCAGTGACTTAAGCAGGAACCTCTACAGCCCTGCAGCTCAAAGCACAGTCTATGGACCAGGAGCACCAGCATCACCTGGGAGCTTACTAAAAATGCAGAATCTCAGGCCACTTACCAGACATGCTGAGTCAGAATCTGTCTTTCAACAAGATCCCAAGTGATTCATGTGCACATTAAGGTTTGAGATGCTCTGCTCTCCAGACCTTACAACCTTCCACACAAAGCAACCTGATTGAATCATAAAACCCTGGGACTTTGAGCAGATACAAGATTTCCTAGAAAATTAGTCTATACCTGTGTCAAGTCCCGGGCTCTCACGGCTGAATTTCATGACTTTTTTTTAAACATGAGCACCATTAGAGTGCATATGTGGTCATAAATCAAGTACTCACAGTTATGAAAAATACTAGTAAAGCAGAAAAATTAGAAAATGATTTCCAGTTTTCCATTGTCTGTTCAACAGAACCAATCAAAGTTAGAAAATCTAAATCTGTTTTCTGTAAGAGGCTTCGTCGACTTGACACCAGATTCTGTTCTCCTTCTAATTAAATGCTCTCCGCTTGTAGACATCGACGAGTGTCAGAACGGGCCGGTGTGCCAGCGCAATGCCGAGTGCATCAACACGGCTGGCAGCTACCGCTGCGACTGCAAGCCCGGCTACCGCTTCACATCCACGGGGCAGTGCAACGGCAAGTAGTTCCCCCCAACCGCGGGATGACCCACGGGTTATCGACATCAAGCTTCAGATACTTGGACTTCTTTTGAGATGGTTAAGTTAAAGAATTCATGAGTTAAGACTTAGACTGCTGAGTTCTAGTAAACTGGGAAAAAAGGAAAATTGTTGAAATGTCCAAACACTTTTTTTCCTTCTTTATAGATGAGATGTTTTCAAAACAAGAAATCAATCAAGTACATACGTCGATTTCATGCTTTCCTATCTGCTGTCCTGCTGCAAACACCAGTACCCACAAATACACACACAGACACACACACACACTTCCCTAACTAGTATTCAGGACCAAATACTTTTTTTCCTTTCACCTAATGCCCTTTAGGCAGGTGAGGTTGTCACCATCCCAGGCACACACCCCAAATCTAGACAGTGAAGCTCTCCGGAGCTGTGCAACATTAACCTGCATAAACTGAACAGAAAAAACCAGCAACATCACTTGTCTTCCCAAACATCTTACAGACTACAGATCACTCACTGAAGGCAGCAGACATTAACAGCCTTGTGTTAGCTGTAAAGTCACCTACAGTCAAATGAGAAACTGTCCCCTAGAGGTTAGATTTTTTTGTTGTTCACTTTTGTCAGGGTTGTAGTAGAAGTAAGAAGGATGAATGTGTTATCAACTTAAATTGATGGTAAAGTTATGAAGTACGATGGTAGCCAGTGGTATCAAAATTAAAACACTGGTGTTTCAGCCCAGAAAACAAAATAATACCACAGAATGATTTTCATGTAAGTTTTTGAGTAATTATAAATCATTACAGATTTAGCCAGAAGTCAGGAGGAATGTGTTATTTTGCTTATGGTTCATTTCACAGGGGGTTTCCTGGCTATTTTATGCATTTGTGAATGAAACACCACCAGGGAACACGGTCAGGTTTTCTGTAGATTCCCTTGCCCACTAGTGATTAAGTGGTAGGAAGTGCACTGCTCTCTGTAGAATATTTTGCATTGTTTTATGAGACCTTGGTGGGAAGAGGGTGTAATAGCAGAACAAAAACTCACTTTGAGAATCAAGACTTGTTTTGTTGAGTTTAAAGGAACATGTGCAAGTGTTTAGCATTTTGTCAACAGAGCTGTTGTTGTCCACATATTAAAAAAACACGACAGGAAAAGTGGGGACGTCTGTGATATGAGCCACAATACCCCAGCGAAACTTGGCATTGATACCACTTCCCTGCATTTTGCTCTTAATTTATATTTCTTTGAAACCGGGTGAAATAATTCCAATCAAAATAAAGAATTGCTGATAATATAGAATGTGTCATTTCACACTCAGGCAAGAAGTTATTTATACAGCAAGACAGCATGTCCAGCCAGGGCCTGCTGGGGCTTAAGCCCTGTCATATTTCCTTGTAGAACATTAACATAAATAAAACTCATCAGGCGTTAACCAGCAATAAGTGCTTGAGTGAGTGTTGTTTGTAGCCAAAGCTCAGTTTTCCTCATTCATTGAAATCCTTAGGAGAAAGGGAATGTACTTGAATTTTGCAACTCTTCAGCCTCTAGGGTTGAAGATTGCGCTCTGGAAATGTCTTTATTTACATCTTCTTTTTAAAATCTTTCAAAATGTCTTTAAATGCTATTGTATCCATGGCATCTGTCACACATATTGCAAAATACTCCTCTCCTTCTGTATTTAAGATGAAAAGAACTAAGATTTTCTTTCTATCATAAGATTTTTATTTGAATTCATAAGTACATCATTTCAAACACCAAGTCACAGCTGGCCTTAACACCCATATTGTTCCTGAGGGATCTGAGGGAACAATTAGTTATCTAAGCCCAGGATACTAGTGTGACTTCAGGAGCTGTATGGTTAGAGCAAATGTAGCCCCCTTCTGAAATATCTTGCTCAGATAAAGACAAGAGAGGGTTCTTCCCAACCACTTCCTCATGGTCTCCTCTCTCTCCATTGACCGTGTGGGATTTTTCCTCCAATACGCCTATCTCAACCTCACACATAATCTCCTGGGAGTTCAAATCCTGGTGGTTGGAGAAACCTAGTTTTCTGGTCTCAATACAAAGTGAACTTCATAAGTAAGTTCTTTAGAATTGTAACTTTCTGTTTCCCCAACAGAACCCCAAAGTACTCCATGTTTCATTTTCTTAAAACCATCATGAAATAGGCAATGTAGGAAAAAAAATTCCTAATTGAGGATCCCTTTCTAAGAAGATCCTTAATCTTTCCATTTCCTGCAGGCCCCAGAGATAAAACAGACTGAGTCCCTTGAATACTCCCAGATCCAGTACTACCTGAGGGAGCCCAAGGTTTGGGCCAACCATAGTCGGCCCTGAGGCACCCTTCCTCAAAATCAGCTCCCTTCACAGAGCTTGGCAATGGAAATCAATTTCCTCTACCTATCGCAGGGAGCAGTTTGCTCATTTTAAATCCATTTTTTCCAATGGGAATAATCATAATTTAAGTTAACTAGCATTTCTGCATAGGCCAGCAGTAGCTCCTAACTTGCTCTATCCCAGTTTCCCCTCAATGATATACTCAGCCTCACTTGAGACTTTTAAACAGTATGATGATTCATTAAATGTTCTGTGTATTGGAAGGAAGTTGTAAAAACGGCAGCCTGAGCGCCTGAAATGGAGGGGATATCTTCTCTTCTGGCATGGGCATGGCTGCTCTGTGCAGCAAAAAATGCCCATTCTGAGTTGCTGCCTTCTCAGTAGACAGGGCAGGCAAACAGCAGGTTTGAGTTATACACTTCAGAGCAGGTGCTGCTGTGCTCCACAGCATCTGCACCCAAGGTGGCATTCTGCTATTTGCTTTCTTTTGTGACAATCGGAAAGCCAGGATGATACGGTGCTCTTCAGATTACATTTGCCCTAAACATAGAATTTTGAGAGCTTTAAAAAATTAAATTAGAGACATAACTAGGTGTGTAATTATGTCGTTTGTGGATTCATGCAATAAATTCTGCCCCTCTGATAATCAGATTTTGGGAGAGCAACAAATATTCACTTGATGATAAATATAATTTAGAGCTTAAAGACTGGCAGAAACAAGATGAGAGGGCTTTCCTTTGAATGAATATGAATGAAAAGAAAGAAACAACATTAGGATTGTCAAGTGCTGAAAGGAGCTGTATGTAAACGTGAAGACTTGGTTAAGATGCAACAAAAGGTTTAGAAGTAAGACAGAAAAATGAGAAAAATGAACAAGGGACAGTGTGGGTTGTCCATCAAGAAAACCTATTTTAGGGGGCCAGCCTGGTGGCATAGCGGTTAAATTCGCACGCTCTGCTTCAGCCCAGGGTTCGGATCCTGGGCGCGGACCGATGAACCACTCATCAAGCCATGCTGAGGTGGGTCCCACATAGAGCAACTAGAGGGATGCACAACTATGATATACAACTGTCTACTGGGGCTTTGGGGAGAAAAAAAAGAAAACCTATTTTAGCAGTGGGATTTATTTGACTTTGTTATAAATTTCCAAAGGAAGCCGTAAAGGGTCCATGATTTGAGGCACCAAATCTTGACCAGACAAAATACTTCAATTAATTCCACAGTTTGTGATGCTGCTAAGGCAGATAGTCAAATGGATTATCTCCTGGCTTCTTCCCCATTCTACTTCTAAGTTTTCTCATTTTTCAGAACATTTTTTGGATATTGCTTATGTATTGTTAACACTCTGAATATGCTCAGTAAATGAAAGCAAGTTTTAACCAATTTTGAGTCAAAAATAAATATAATGCCAGTGTCTGTTTTACTGGCTTAATTTAGAGCTAGGATTAATCCTAGGAAGAATACCTAGAAGTAAGTTATTCAATTTGATTTTGTCATCTAAGCTCCAACTTAAGATGCTTTTTATCTGTAGATCGCAATGAATGTCAAGAAATCCCCAATATATGCAGCCATGGACAGTGCATTGACACCGTTGGAAGCTTTTATTGCATTTGCCACACTGGTTTTAAAACAAATGCTGATCAAACCATGTGTTTGGGTGAGTATATGATTATCATTTCATTTTTTCTTCATATTCTATTGAAAAATTCATTTGCATCTGAATATATATATATATAAGCTAATTCTAAACCGTTCTGTTGTTGTTTTGCTATTTATAAAATAAAAACACAGCAGGCGTGTGGCATTAACGTCTTTTGGTATTTAATCTTTGGCAATCTGAACATAACAGACCTCCTTCTTGATATTCATTTGGCCGTCAGTTCAGAAAAACTTTTGACTAAGGAATAAATTGAGAAAGATAGTAAGACAAAAATATTACTTTTTGTTAATGTTAGTAGTCTATTATTGTTTTATAACATTTATGTGGGTTTGCCTTATTGAAACAAAGTACAGCTTTTGAGTGTTTGAGTATAAGCATTTTTTGAGAAGGGCCTATCGTTTGTACCACACCCTCAAAGGCAAATTTACAGATCCTACAAAGGCAAAAAAAGTAAAGAAATATTTTCCGAGGAGAAAAGAGCTCAAGATTTCAAATCTCTTCCTTGGTTTCAGTACTGAAGCAGGATGCTGATTTAGAATAAACTTCAAATATGTAATCAATCATTTTCTCTCTTTCCCTCCTTTCTTCTTCTATTTTAAAGCAACATCCATTAAGTCTTTTGGGGACTTGATGAACATGAATCAGTTTCACAGCTGGAAAAAGAACAATCAATAGAATAATGTTTAAAGTGCTTGCCTTGGCTATAATTGGATTCATACATTAAGGAACATTCTCATAAAGTTTTGTCTTCTTCAGTGCAGATAAGTTTTAAATTGAAGGAGTATAATTAGCCCTACTCATTACTGGGGAGCTAACCCCAGCATATTAATGAGATCCTGCCCAACTTATTTTCTCCCTCTCCCATCTGAATTATCTGGAACTCCCTACCAAAGATCCTGCTCTACCAAAGAACTCCACTTGCTTGGCTAGAAATGAATCAAGGCAGAAGCTTTTAATTGCTGGCAGGGTGACTTATCTGGAGGGAGTCTTCAATCACAGACACACACATTGGAGTCACTTTGGGGTCAGCAATAGCTTCCTGATTTAGGATCACAGATAATTTATCTTCATGTCCAAAATTTGAATAGAAAGGAAATCCTAACTCTAAACACTACATTTTGCTGACCTGAGATGTTACCTTCTACTCCCTCTCCCTTCCTTTGTCCTTGCAACTCCTCATTCTGCCTCACTCTCGCAAACCAGCAGCATCAACTTAAAAACTTATTTCCTCCTTAATATCTTGTATACCTACTCTTTATAAGAAAGATCTTAGCTGCTGTGGCGAGATGCATAGACTTATAAGACGCCAAAATAGCTTTGCAAAACAGTCAAGGAGAAAAGTCATAGACCAATAAAAAGACAAATAATGCAAGAGTGTCTGAGAAGAGTCAAATTAAGCGCCATCACATTGGGATAGTTTAGAAGAGTGAGATGGGTCACCATGTGGTGGGAATGGTTGTGGGTTTTTAGAAGTGGACTGGGAAAAAGGAAAAGATGTCTAAAACATCAGGTGAGTTAGAAAGCTAATTTATTTTGTTGCTGATTTCAGGGTAATATCAGGTGACTCACTGCTTTTTGGTAAACTGGAGTGAGAATCTTAAAGGCTGAAGTTTTCCAGAGATGGCAGCAAATCAAGACCCAGATGCGCACAGAATTTTCCATTTCCAAGTGAAAATATTTGAGAAAAGTGGCAAGGGTGGAGAATTCTAGAAGTAAATAGAATAAAATAATTCTTGTCCAGTTCTCATGTCCTTAGCTTGCCTCCTTTCACATGCCAACCAAGGAAACGATCTACTCCCAAGGTTTAGAACCTCGCCTTTTGCTGATTTCTCACAGGGGGCGGCCACTGCTGGAACTAATACCAACATCAAGAAGTTCTCAGCCTACATATGACACTTTGTGAACCCCAAATGCCCTTTAACCCCAGGTAACCATGTAATCTCTTCTTCCATTAATAATCATGTTTTTCTATGTCCTTTGTTCCTACTAGACATAAATGAGTGTGAAAGAGATGCCTGTGGGAATGGAACTTGCCGAAACACAATTGGTTCCTTCAACTGCCGCTGCAACCATGGTTTCATCCTTTCTCACAACAATGACTGTATAGGTGCGTGTGCAAAATAGTCGGTCACCAAGGGAGTCAGTTTTATATGTGTTCTTTGTAATTTGCATCATCTCTAGTGTGCCAGCTGTCTTATGGTCTTAATATATACCATCTTATGAATGACAATTGGTTAAAAGACTTGTCAAATATAATGTGCTAATTAAATGTCAAATATAGTAACTACGTATATTACTTTTATTCAAATGCTCATTAGCAGCTATAATTTTTATGTCTACTATGCTGTGAATTAAATAAATTTCGAAATGAATCGATTGCATTTTAAAATATACAAAAGTGATTCTTTGTAAAGAAATTACATAATTTAGGAATAATGTAAACCTACTTGTCTAGATGTTTCACTATAGCCTCTCAAAAGAAGTAAATTATTGAATGGATAAAATCTTCCTTATAAAACTTGCTCTATTATTCATAAGCAAGAGTAATAAACCAAATTCTGTATTGTGCTAGAGGCTAGTTTTATATACTTTTAATTACAAGAGTACGTAATAATATCCTCAGCTATATTGTGTGTTAATAATTCAGTTTTAGTCTTTAAAAAGGAAACCTAAAGATCAAAGTAAACTCATATAAAATTCTAACATAAATTATTAATCTCTAATTAATGAAATTGTGTAATCCTGTCAGGTTTTGATAAGTGCTTAAAACTGGTTCTATTATTACAAACTAGATCTTCCTTGGAATTTCTTATGTTAGTCAAGCCATCAAAGGCCACTGCAATTCAGAATAAGTATTTTTCCCTTTAAAGGTTTTGATCATTGCTGGGATTATGACATTTTTTTTGGAATATATCAAAGGATATTTTTTTGGCAGATGTTGATGAATGTGCAACTGGAAATGGAAACCTTTGCAGAAATGGCCAATGCATCAATACAGTGGGGTCCTTCCAGTGTCAGTGCAATGAAGGCTATGAGGTGGCCCCAGATGGGAGAACCTGTGTGGGTGAGTGCTGCCTCAGAAAGATGCTCCAAAGAATGCTCCCAGAGACCACTCAAAGAATGGTGCAGTCTCTATCACAACCCTTCCTTCTGGAAGCCTGGAGGAAAAAAATCAGAGTAGAATTACATTAATCCTGCCGTAGACACACACACATGCACACACACACATATATACCACTTTCTCCCTTATCATTTAAAATTAACTTGTACTCACAGAGAACAGTTAAACTGTTAAATTTAAATTAGTTAAATTGTTCTGTAAACAATGTAATTTCCTTTCTTGTATTTTTTCTTCAAAATAGCTTTGTAATAAGCTCTTATGTAATTTTTGGGGGGCTCTCAAAAATCTTTGTATCCATTGACTTTTCACATGCTACACTTTTCTGGAAATATTTAATTTACAGTAGGTCAAATAAAATATGGTTGTTATAGGGGCCACCCGGTGGCGCAGCGGTTTCGTCCGCGCTTGGCAGCCCGGGGTTCGCCGGTTCGGATCCCAGGCGCCCGCCGACGCACTGCCTGTCAGCCACGCCGTGGCGGCGTCCCATATAAAGTGGAGGAAGATGGGCACGATGTTAGCCCAGGGCCAGTCTTCCTCAGCAAAAAGAGGAGGATTAGCAACGGATGTTAGCTCAGGGCTGGTCTTCCTCACAAAAAAAAAAAAAAAAATATGGTTGTTATATCACACACTTCCGAAAGCCGATGAAGCTTATTTTTATTGAGTCATTAATTTTTCTCCCTGGTAGAGTTTTGTGGACTTTAATTAGTTTTATGCAGTTCTTTGTTTTGATTCCAGTTTCTTTGAATTTTAATTGCTTGATGGAAATCACGCCAGTGGGAACCTCTCCCTTCTTTTTCCTTTTTCTCTGCAGATATCAACGAATGTCTTCTAGAACCTAGAAAATGTGCCCCAGGCACCTGTCAAAACTTAGATGGGTCCTACAGATGCATTTGTCCACCTGGATACAGTCTACAAAATGACAAGTGTGAAGGTAGGAGGGCTATCAATATTTGGAAATGAGCAGTATTGGTTAGTGCACTGGTGTTATCAAAGTCAACATTTTTGTGATGGTATGATGATGTCTTCATTTTGGAATACTTTATCGGAAACAAATCCAAGGGTACAGGGTGTGACTTATGGCCTCATACTTAGTTGGTGAGACAAGAAGATCTAATTTTCATGCTGATCTCTGATGATGCCATTTTGCTCTGTGCATGTGGGTGGTCATATGACCCCTTTTCCAATGTGTTTTTATGCAGCTTGTAAAAAATCCTGGATTGCATGTTTTTAAGTGCCAATAGGTTGCAACTGAAAATAGCTTCCTGATTCTCGGTAAAATCTTTAAGTAACCACATTCAAGATTGGAAGAATGTGGCTACATAATTTGTTCATGTTGTTTTGACCTATAGAGCGGTGGAAATGTGTTACTACAAATAACTTCTCAGCAAAAATTTTATATTATTGCATTCCTCAATACATATGTCCTTGCGTTAAATGAAGGACATTGATTACCAGAACTTCATAAATAACTAGGATTGAAAGGATTTTTAAAACATCACCCAGTCCTGCTCCCACCTTTAAATAGACCTACATCTAACCCATAATGAGTAAGAATTTTCTCCACTTTTAATATCATCATGAGAAATTTTATTACATATCCAATTTAAATTGCAGTCACGTGATAATCTAAATGGAAACATTTAATCAAAATTAGGCCTAATTGCAAATTATTAAAAGTGTTATTTTACTTTTATTAAAGATCAGCTTTACTCACTCCATGATTAATGCAAAATTCCCCTACAATGAACAGAATGGAAATGTATAGAAAGAAAAACAACTTCCTGAATAGTCAATAAATGTGCCCATTCTACAGTCTTTGTCCACACTCTTATGAAGTCAGTGTCTACAGGTTCATTTCCAGTGTAAGAGAAAGAATCATGACAACAACAAAAACAACAACCAAAAAGAAATATTTGAGCATTTTTACAAAAGTTGACTTTTCTTTTAAGAAAAGGTTGGATGTTATAGTGAAGGGATTATGGGAATGGAGTAATTCATTCATCAGCAGCATTTCAGATCCGTTCATAAACTGCAGGAAACATGATGCCATTATGAATGCAACGTAATAGCATGGAGTGAGGAAGAAGCTGGTTTTGCATTGTACAGGAAGATAATCACTTTGCATTGCACATTTCTAGAATATCTATTGTGTGGTATTTATAATATTAAGTCAAGGTAATGGAGTTAATTTCCTAAGTTCCCTTTAGTTGGACCTTGGGGAATAAAGTTGTGTAATGCCAGTACATTTTGGTGTGTGTAGAACTCTTTGCACAAACATGAAAATGAAGAGCCTCAAGATACAAGGGATATGTGCTTTGTTGAAAAAAAGAGTATTTCCATAAAAATTGCATGGTTCAGAATCAAAACTTACCTCTTTTTCACTACAAATTCCTGCTGAAAGTCAGGGGAAAGATGGGTAAGTCTGTTAGAAAGAGTGACCATACTTTTTCCATAAGTAGGGATCATGCAATTTATTGACCAAACCTAGACACTTTTGAGGAGGGCACCACTAATAATTAGGCCAGGTCAACAGGCATAAGGTAGGACTCTCCCAGGCAAACTAGGGCATATGGCTACCCAAGCCATTCAAACTTTACCTCCGACCACCCTTAGTCACCCCTTTACAGTAGCGAAGATGTATTCACATGCTAAAGGAAACATGCCACAGTTCTAAGTGTATCAGATTCCTGTTATCTGTATGATGAAAGAAAAACTACAGCCTGTACAGGGAAGTTTTTTTTTTTGTCTTCAGAAAAATTAATCTGCAAATGAGAGTTAGGAGCCTCATCTTCTGATATCTTTAGTTTGTACCGCATAGGATTATTTTCACGAGTATTAGTGTCCTTGTGAAATTTGCAGTTTTAGGGCTATAGCATGGAGTATTGATAAAAGCACTGTGGATGGGTGGAGAGGAATAAATCTGGTTCAAAAGCCTAGATCTCTTGCTGAGCAACTCATTGTCAACACACTTAAAATTTCAGAGCCTCTGCTTACTGTGCAGTGGTGACATCAGAGTCTGGAGTTCCTTGCTTCTTTCCTAGCTTAGGGTGGTATGAAATGACTCCAGCTTTTCTAGTTAGCCAAACAACTCAGTCTGAGTAAGAGATGTTTCTCACTGCATCCCTTAGAAGGCACTTGCAGATTCCATTTTTACAACAAGAACTTTCAAAACTGTTTTTTTTTAAAGTCATCACAGCCTAGAAGTCCACTCAGCATTACGATACAGGAAAATATCTTCATTATTGGAAAAGTTTTAAACTCAGTTGCATTTTGTACTTCAACATATCGCATTTGGTACTTGATGGTCTCTCCTTAGTTTTGACTTTGTTTGACACATGTAATTCTTTTAGATATTGATGAGTGTGTTGAAGAGCCAGAAATCTGTGCCTTGGGCACATGCAGCAACACTGAAGGCAGTTTCAAATGTCTGTGTCCAGACGGGTTCTCCTTGTCCTCCACTGGAAGAAGATGCCAAGGTAAGTGCCTTTGAAGGTTAGACTTTCATTACTCTGTGTTTATTTGTTGTGGTTTTATTTGTAAAACATGGCAAAGCTTTGGTTCTTTGTGGAAGAGACGAGGGAGAGTTTTCATTCACTCAGTGGTCTAATGATTACCATATGTCAGAAAGTTCATTTTCACTTTTAGGTTTAAAAGGTCATCCATCAAGCTATGGTTGCTTGTACGACTGTCCTGGCCTTAAACCTCTCTCTCCTCCTAAGAACAGTGATGCTAATGGTCAGTCGGTGGGGGATCAGCCACAAGCCACTGAATGTGGCAAAGCCTGGGGGAGGTTCAGCTACAGGTTCTTTGCCTCTGAAGAGGTAACCTGTATAAATATGGGCCAAAACCTAGACTTTCAGACAGAAAAATGCAGATTGACCCAGATGTTCCCGGGATAATAGTGCCTGTCCCTTACATCACAAGTTTTCTAAGAAAACAGAAAAATAAATTAAAACTAACCAGGATTCTTGCTGGGCCATAGTCAGCTTTCAGGAATAATACTTGTGAACTTTCAAAAAAAAGAAAAATCAAAAGGGAGCCTGAATTTAAGCATAATGCAGTGTATTACGTCCCAGAAAGCTGTTTCAATTTTACTAAACAATGCAATTATGTGTGTCTGTCTGCTTATACAAACTAATTTAATGAATTCAGGACCAAAAAAAAACCCACACAAACACATATCCCCTCTCACCAGTGTTTCTTTATTGTTTATTGTTCAGTTTTCTTTTTCTTGGTTGTTTTGTTTTGTTTTGCTTCATATTACTAAATAAGAGGCAATGGATATCATTTAAGATTCCGAAAATTAGGTTTGGGGTCTAAGCCCTGCCATTTTTAGCCTAGGGCAAGGCATCTAATTTTTGGAAGCTCAATCTCCACATTTTAAACAACGATAATACTTGCCCAACCAATCACTATTAAATATGTAACAAAGCTTTGTTAGTTTCTGAGTCCTTGGGAGACTCTTGTTACTGTTTATTCTATTGATTAACTTTTTACCTTTCACCTGGTCATTTTGTTACCCAGTATTTAGGAGTGTGAAGGGGAGAGTTGAGAATTCTGTGGTTGGTTTGATCTTGTAGGTAGCTATCAGAGGCCCATGTGGATTTCAGGATTGTGGGTGGGATGGTACTTGATTCAAGCAGATATTCTGTCTGTATGGTTCAGACCAGCCAGATAAATTCTAACTCCCGCTCCCTTGTTTTTGTGTGCCTTTGGCTTGGCCTGAGTTTGGAAGGAAAGCAGTGAGAAACCAGGTGTGAATCTGCCGATGTGGCAGGCCAGAGGAAACTCATAGGCTATTAATTCAATTTGCACTGGCCTGTCACAGAGCAAGCTAACGCTGCAGGAAGAATCAGCCCAGCTGTGAGCAGTCCTGCCACATGCTCAGCTCCAAGAGGCAGAGCCAGAATTGAGGAATGCAAGCAGGGAAAGTGACTTGTGTAGTTCTGATGAAATTTCAAAGGTCATTAAGGGCTCTTTGCAGATGGACTGGTAAACAGGCATCCTAGCGAGCCTTAGTTAAAGTATGTGGGCAAGCCCAGCTCACTTTCCCAATGCAAGGCACCTTTGATTAATAAACCAATTCTAGAGAATCACCGCAAGCAAATGTAAATCTCCCACAGAGCACAGATTTTGCTGGAGCCAGGGAGTTAAGAGCTGGGTTTTTCTTATAAGATGACAAATTAGGAGTCAGGCTTTTATTGCCCAGGAAATGAGAAAATTCCAGAGAACCACAGACAATGTTTTTGAAGGAACAAATGGGATAGGACTCAGGTGAATGGATCCTGGCACCTGAAGGCCACAGATGTAAATGAGCCACTCCCACCTACAAAGTTCAATGAAGGGAATTTGTCACTTAGGCTCACTCTAAACTTCATGTATTGAAGCTTCTGTGTAATGCCTAGATTTTTTTCCAGGGGTGGGTGGTGGAGTGGTGTTGGGGAGGCAGGGCTGGGGTGTGGAATAGTGTCAGTGATAAAAGGATAACAGAATGAGAATTTTAATGAATATTTACTAGAACATGCATTTATCTAGATTCAAAAGAAACATTACAAGCTGGAAGACATAGGAGAGAATTAAGTTTTAATATATTTGTTGAGACATTTTTGTGTGTACAGTCATGTGCTACATAACGTTTTGATCAATGATGGACTGCATATATGACAGTGGCCCCATAAGATTAGTACCATATAGCCTAGGTGTGTAGTAGGCTTACCATCTAGGTTTGCATGATTACACACTATGATGTTCGCACAACAACGAAATCGCCTAACACCACATTTCTCAGAATATATCCATCATTAAGTGATGCCTGACTGTAGTCACTAAATTATTTCTTAATTATATAGACATAAATAATAAAAACAGGATCAGTAAACACAAAACATTGTATATGACAGTGAACTTGAAATAAAGCAATCAAAAGGTGTCCTTCAAGAAACTGTAATTTGTTAAATCTTGAAGCTTCTCAGCAAAGCAAAGGTTTGGATGGCAGACATGCCTCAGGACGAGGACTGGCTTTTATTGCTCATGACCTTCAGAATAGTAGTTCAGTGAGTTCTAGGTCTTAGCTATAACAGATGTGGAAATAGTATAGAAACTAGAGAGAGAATTATCTGGAAGAGTTGGTAGCCATAAAGAGTTGAACAAATTCATTGGGGAGGCCAACTGAATTTGACTTACCAGAGCCTAGTAAATATGATAGAGAGAGAGATAGATAGATAATTTTTTACTTTAATTCATGAAAATTTTTCTGTTGTGGTCTTTGGTAACTCAGTTATTCTTACATTGTCTCCTTTGTCATGAAATAAAAGCTGGTGAAATTGTCTTAACCGAAATGCATAGATGACTAGAATAGTGTGCTACCTGGGATTGAAAAGGAGGAGAAAGCAGACCTGGTCAGACATAAAGAAAGGGGAATTGTGCAAAATGGAATGAAAGCATTTCCTTAAAACCTGCAGATTTTAGCCTCTGTGTAACTCAAGAGGAGGTTGCAAGGTTTTGGAAGTCAAGTTTGAGGGAAAACACACTCCAGGCTTTTGGATGAGCTTACTTTTTAGAGTCACCCAATTTGCTCTATAAGAAATGGAAAAGTCAGTTTCCAAAATTATGTCAAGCAATGTTGGAGAATTTTGTAGGAACTAGATCCCATCTTCCGTGTTGGAGTCACCAAGAAATAATTGATATTAAAGAAATATATTCCTTGAAAGAAAGATTATTCTCCCTCTCATCCACCCATCTCTCTGCCCTCCTCTTTACCTTCCCTCTCTCTGTTGAGCTGAACGAGCTTGTGTGTGTGTGTGTGTGTGTGTGTGTAAAATCTGCAGAAAGCCCCACATGCATTTTGTAGAGAGCAACTGCAGGAGTAGCTGCTTCAGTGAACCGCCATTGTGTTGTACTTTTGCCAGGCCACAAAATTGCCACATCTTTATTTGCTCTATGCCTGGAATCTGGGGTTTTATTTTGGTTCCAGGGCTTAGGGGACACAGAATAAACAGCATAGTGTGATATCACAGTAAGTACTAGAACTGGGAGGTCTACCTTAACCTAAGTGTGCTTGCTAAATGTTGGCCAAACACGTGCAAGCAGAGCTATCTATGAAGGGATCTTGTGAATGATTCCATCTCTGAATGTCCCCATCCTAAAGTCACTGATGATGTCAGTTTTGTTATGTGACAGTGTTAGTTTTTATTATTCACCTCAGATTATTTTGGAAAATTGGCTAAAATGAGAAATAATAAGGTGAAAGCCACATAGATTTGTTCATCAGATCTCACTGCAAAAATTACCTGTGACTGTAAAGATGTTAGCTCAGTTACTATTATAATCCCTTAAGGAGTATTAGTATAGTATTGAGAACACATTTAATAGGTTGGATTGTTTCTTATTCACTATTATACAATAACAGTTGAGTAGAGAAGTCACTGAAGGGTCTCTTGAATTTGTGCTGCAGATTTGCGAATGAGCTACTGCTATGCGAAGTTTGAAGGAGGAAAGTGTTCATCACCTAAATCCAGAAATCACTCCAAACAGGAATGTTGCTGTGCCTTGAAGGGAGAAGGCTGGGGAGATCCCTGTGAGCTGTGCCCCACTGAACCCGATGGTAGGTCTGCCATCTGCATTTCTCTTTGGGTCATTCAAGGTGCAGACTGGCCATGAAGTAAGTAAGACTGTAGGCCTTCAACAAGATAAGACAACTTAATTTAATCATGAGTCTAACTAAAATGTTCATTGAAATTGTTTCATTTCAGGACCTGGGTAGTTATTTTCTTCTTGACTGTGTTATGAATCAGAGCTGTCCAAGTAGTGGTCATGCCAGCTCTGGGAGCCTTGTCTACTTTCTCTGGTTTCTGGGCTTGTCTTGTTTATTGTTTCTCGATATGTGCAGCATGTGGCAATTTGACCCCCACACAATGTTTGGGGAGGAGCCTGTAGCCGATTGCCGTTGGTCTATCTGTTAACAACTGTGTGTCTCCACCACAGAGGCCTTCCGCCAGATCTGTCCCTATGGAAGTGGGATCATTGTGGGACCTGATGATTCAGCAGTTGGTGAGTGGCCTGTGCTGGATTCCCAGCTTTTCTTAATATGCTCTCCCAGCTCCTTTCTTGCTATTTTCCAGTTGTTCTTACTTCTCCACATCTATCTTAAAAAATTAAGCTCTACTTTTTTGTCTTTTCATTTAGAGACGAATTGTATTATTGTATTGTAACATTAGATAGTTCATTGATTAGGCACTGAAGTGATCATAATTTACCTTTGTGTTTAAAAAATGTACCTTGTTATTCGCTATTTTTTCCTCCTTTGCTTAAGATATGGATGAGTGCAAAGAACCTGATGTCTGTAAACATGGGCAGTGCATCAATACAGATGGCTCCTATCGCTGCGAGTGTCCCTTTGGTTACATTCTAGAAGGGAATGAATGTGTGGGTGAGTAATAAAGCAGTTTCTTCCATTGGGATTTTAGTGATACAACATTCACGCTAGGAAGTTTAAGTACCAAGATGGGCTAGAAATAAGTTTTGTCCACTCATTCATGTATCATGCATTTAGCAATACTAGCTGAGTCCCCACCATGTACCAGGCACTGTGTGAGGCTCTGTGGCTATGGCAGTGGACCAAACCTTCCTTGCATGGACCTTACAGTCCATGGGGAAGACAGATATGTTTGAAGAGATAGTGGAAAAGACAACATTGTAATGAAAGTCTTTGTGAAATTAAAAAAAAAATTTTTAATGGTCATAATCTTATTCTCTCAATATATAAAATACAAAATTTATCCAGATTTTATTAAATTTAGTAATATGAAATGCTGTGTACCCAGTGTAATTCCTTTTGTTTTAACCCTCTTATTAACATTTCGAAGAAGGGCTCCTATGGCTGACCTTTGACCTCTTAATCCACACCAACTTCAAATTGAATTTGTTATGTCTGTTTATCAGGAAATTCAAAGCAATTCAGTGTAACCTGAACTAATAATGGCATAAATGCTGAAAGTTTGTCTGTGTACATTAGAAAGTACTCTTTTCATACAAGGAATCAGAGCATGAGGATTTCAGCTGCAGCTCAAGCAAGCTCGTTAGCTTATCTAGGCCTTAGAATGTCATATTATGCAGATGGACTAAATTATTTCTAGTTACCTTGTAGCTCTAAAAGCTAATGATATTGTGATTTTTATTAACTTGAAGGAGATATAATATTCTTGAGAGTGAAATGCAATTTCCTAGCAAAACAAAAGCAAAATTGTCAATGTTTTGTCTTTGGAATCTTCAGTTAGTGCTATTATGTATGTGAGAAATGAGCTTCCTCACCTAGGGCCTCTCTACCATACCCTCTTGCCCTCACTTTCTGACTTCAGAACCCAACGTAAGACATAACCTATGATGATAGTCCATTACTCTTCTGTGCCTTAGATAGATAAAATAACAAGGTTATTTCTCAAAAATTTTCTTTCGCAAAGGGAGATATTCTCCCTAAGAGATGCATCAGAATAAGAACAGTCAGTATTGTAGGTGGATAGGTTAGGAGGCATATATAGTTTTTAGATCTCCTTGGTAAGATTTGTTTTCTCTCCACATTGTTTACAGAGATCATACCCTAAACATATTTCTTTCTAGCCTGTTTTCTGCCTAATATAAACCATCTGGTTTCAACAGAATCAACAAAATCTACTTGAATCTTGATTTTATCCAGTGTATTAATTTTGCTTAACCTCTGTTCTCTTCTTTTGCTTAAGTTTAGTCTTCTATTTTATATCTGGCAAAAATCCATCATGTTTAAGGCTTCTTGGAGAGTGATGTAATATAAGGCCAAACTGGAGATGTAGTTCTAGCTTTAAATAAGCAAAAACTTTTGACTTGCAAGAGAAGCCTTGTTTTAACCCTTTGAGCATCTATTTCCAATAGAAGATTCACTTCTTCATAATGCAAGAGGCTGGAGAAACTCATGGAGAAGAGCACTATAAGGGCTACCAGCCCAGGTACTGTCACTGCCACTGCCACTTAGCAAGTCAAATTTCGCAGCTATAAACCTGTGGTAATAAGACATGTGCACTCCTTTCTTGCAAGGACGGAATGAGAAGGAAACAAGACGTTACAGATCAAAGTACTCTGATAGAATGAAAGGTATTATCTGAGTCCAAGCCCATTTTCTCTCAATTCATTGTGTTTTGAATATACTCCTGGTCACTTGCAGATACTGATGAATGTTCTGTGGGCAATCCTTGTGGAAATGGAACCTGCAAGAATGTGATTGGAGGTTTTGAATGCACCTGTGAGGAGGGATTTGAGCCTGGTCCAATGATGACTTGTGAAGGTAAGCTTCTTAAACACAGAACAGTTGGTTACGTGTTCTGATCATGGGGACAACAGTTGGTTGATTACAATTCTTGATATTAAATACTACTCAGGGTGTATAGAGTAAAGAATATCTGGGCCTGATGGACCATTCCATGATTTCTTCTCTGTGTGACCTTCTCTCTGCAGGGAGTATCTGAAAAAGATGTAGGTGGCTCATGGCATAAGTTACACTGCGTATCACACAGAGTTCTTGTTGGTGTTTCCTTACTACTAATATTTGGATACAACCCATCTTGTTTACTACCTTTTTTCTTATTTTCCATTTTCCCCTTCTTTTTTTTTTCATCTTCCATGCTCCCTTTCTTTTTCTTCTCTTCTTTTTCTTTTCTATTTATAGAAACATCTGCACACTAAGATAACCGCCACATCCTATAGCTGTCACAGCAAAAGAGGTTGCCTGTACTCTATAAGCATCTGTTAGTATGCCTGGAAGGATGTATGGAAAGAAGGAAAGGGGAGGTAGTGCCTACAACAGTGGTTCCCAAATGGTAGTCCCTCCACCAGCCACATCAGCATCACCTGGGAACTTGTAAGAAATGCAGATTTTCAGGCCTCATCCTAGACCTCCTGAATCAGCAACTCTAAGAGTGGGGCACAGCAGCCCTCCATGTGATTCTGATGCATTCTCCAGTTGAGAACCACTGGTCCAAGAAAAGGATGAAGGGGAGGTGAAGGTAGAGGGTAAAGTTGGTATTAAAGCAAGCTCCATGTTAGAGATATGACCCATGGTCGAAGTTGTCAGTGAATCTTGAAAGGCTGTGGCTAAATCACAGTCTGGGATCTCACTGATGTTCTCAGTCTGCATCACTGGCCTTAGGGAGAAGCACGATCATCGAGATGGTCTGTTTTAACCCTGCCTTTCCAGAATGCATTCTGATGGTTCCAAACTATGAAATCTACAAAAATCGCTTTTGTCCACTAACAATAAAGTCATTCCCATCTATTTAAGGCTATAGTGTGGGCATCAGTGTGAACTAAGTATCTCTGTGAGCATAAAATGATTCGGAACACTATTTTCTTGGGCATAAGAATCACTGTTATTTCAGGAGCCTCTTCTATATGAGGAAAGGGAGGTGGTTAATGATGTTGGAGGGGTCTGCTTCTGTTTTGACAACAGTAGCCTTGGAAGTTGTTTTGGCTGAATAGGGTAAAACTGATTCCCACTCCATGTGACTTTAGGGAGTGGCAAGTGGTCAACTTGAGGCTTCAAAGCCAGAATTTCAGAAAAGCTCCCTATATATAGGGTAACCTATGGTTTCTCATCCACCTAGATCACCATTAATAATTATACAAGGACAATAAGCATAAACTGGGACCATGCTGGGAGAACCAGGATGCATGGTCACCCTACTCACACCAATTATAAAATAACCAACTCCTTTTATAATTCCCTGAAAATCAGAGACTGCTTGGTCCATCCATGTTTATGACAATGAAGCATTTCAACTTTTGGTAACAGTAGATTCCTTTCTTTGGTTAATGTCCATGATCCATTATTTTCTTCCTACCTTCTGCTGCAGATATAAACGAGTGTGCCCAGAATCCTCTGCTCTGTGCTTTCCGATGTGTAAACACTTATGGGTCATATGAATGCAAATGTCCCACTGGATATGTTCTGAGAGAAGACAGGAGGATGTGCAAAGGTGAGACATCCATGTTCAAGGTCATCTGAGCCAGGGAGCTCTAACACTATCTATGATAGGAGATGTTCCTCCAAAGCTTCCAATAGTAGAGGTGGCTGGGAATCAGAACACTGCTATAGTCCATGGACAATACGAGGGTTGTGTTTGCTTCCTTTCCTCTTAAACTGGCTTGAAGTATCATCAAGCTGAGTCGAAGGCTGCAAGGCACATCCTTTTTAATTCACTGTACACCTCATGCCAGCCATTCTGCAAATGTGAAAATATAAAGAAAAAAGACGTTTCTCCACATTCAAGAGGCTCAATATGAAGAGGCTGAGATAGAGATACTCAATCCATAAAAAGAATTGAAAATCACGCTTCCTGCTTTTGAAGAGGTTACCAGTTAGTTAGGGGGCAATTTCTTCATCAAGTTCAAAGGTGGTTAGAAGACTCCTTCCCATTCTTAAGAGGCCAGTGCCCAACAATGCAAAAGGAAATAGGTTACTTAATACCATTTTATGTTTAAAAGGCAGGAAATCAGTACAGCTTCTTTTATCAATTTGTGGTTATACATTCTTTCCAGATGAGGACGAGTGTGAAGAGGGGAAGCATGACTGTGCTGAAAAACAAATGGAGTGCAAGAACCTTATTGGCACGTACATATGCATCTGTGGACCTGGGTATCAGCGGAGACCTGACGGAGAAGGCTGCGTAGGTAAGAGAAGCCCTGCCCAAGGAGCTCTGACTGAGTCAGAAGTAACAAAAGACACCAGGGACTTGGGCTCTGAGTCCTTGTGGGCACTGTGTTCTTCTCGGCCAGAGCCATTTTGCCCCTCTAACCTCACGTCACAACATTCCACAGAGGTCCGCTGCTTCTTGATTATCTATGAATTCCACGAGCATGGTCATTCGCTCCCTCTGAGCTGGCCTTCGCCTACTTTCTTGGCCCATTTTGCTGCCAGGATTGGAATACCAGGTGTTTCCTCTCTTCCCTTTGTTTACTTTTATACTCCTTTGTTGTTTTGGGATTGTTCTCACCACCACATTGGAATGCTTCCCTATTGACCCAACTTTGCTACCAGCATCCTTACATGGGGTACTGATGCCAGGTCCCTCTGAACCAGGAATATCACTAAACCAGTGGGATCTACCTCCAGAATCTGGTCTTGCCTAGAGTGGGGTTCAGACACTGATGTTTTAAAGCTCCCCAAGTGATTCTAATGTGGATCCAGCTTTGAAAACCACATCTTTAGACCAGGGGCTGGCCTACCACAGCCCAAGGGCCAAATCCAGCCCACCACCTGTTTTTGTAAATAGAGCTGTATTGGAACATAGCTATAACCGCTCATTTACATATAGTCCAGGGCTGCTTTCATGCCACTATGGTGGAGCAGAGTAGAGTAGTTGCAACAGAGACCAACCATATGGCCTGTGAAGTCTAAAATATTTACTATATATTATATAGTGATACCATAATATTACTATTACTTACAGAAAAAGTTTCCTGACCTCTGCTTTAGACAGTAAATTATTAGAAAATTCCCACATGCATCCCTTTCTTTTTTTAATAAACAATGACATTAGAAAACATATATTTTATGTTGTCAGTCAAGAAGTTTGAGAACCTCATTATCCCCTTACTCTGTAAGGTACAGAATTAAACAGTAATTGAAGAGCAGACTTTAAAAGCACAGAAGTATGTGGATTAATGATCATAAACTGGATCTTCTCGGATCAGGACTTCTCAGCCTCAGCTGCACATTGGAACCACTTGGAGGCGTCTGGTTTCACCCCAGACATTCTGATTTAATTGGTCTGGGGTGGCCTGGGCAGTGGGAATTTAACCTATTTTGATGCTGCTCTAGACGTCACTCCACTTCCTCTGCCTCTTGTAATGAGATCTCTGCCTTGGGGTCAGAACTATTCCCAATGGGAAGCACCTAGGCAAATTATTTATGATCTTTCTAAATAGTCATCAGATAATTCTGAGAAACTCCAGCTATTTTAATGCTTTTTTTTTAACCTGGGAGACTGAATTATGATTTATTATTTCTTAATAATATTGTTGAAATATTACAATAAATGTAATCTATATTGAATCTGAAGATTAGTCTAAACAAAGTCCCTCAGGACAAAATTGACCGTCACAGGCATTGTTCTGATGAAATATTGTAATATTTCTTTAACATGTTGATCTTATTTTTTTTTCCTTCACTTGAAATAATCCTCTGGAAATTCTCTTTCTGTCCAGATATAGAAAGTTTTAAATTTTATTAACTGAAAAATGTAAGTGTACATAAAAGGCTATCATCTATGTTTAAGTATATAAAAATGCTATTGATTATGTTTTTTAAAGGGCAGAGGTACACACACACACACACACAATGTATGAATTTGCTTGTATGTCCATAATCCACCTCCAGGAAGTTGTCAGTCACTGACAGTAGCACTGGTTGCCTCACTGGAGGGAGGGGGGTTTGGTGGCTGGTGAACAGGCAGGAAGGGAGACTTTCGCTGAATACTCTGACATCTTTTGAATTTGGAACTGTGTGACTAGGATACCTATTCACAAACTAAATTAGAAAAACAAAGGAAAGAATCCATCCTTGCACAAAGTGGTCAGATGACTCCTCTTGTTTTCGGTCCTTCAATGGGACTACACAGATGAGAATGAATGTCAGACCAAGCCGGGGGTCTGCGAGAACGGGCGCTGCCTCAACACCCGGGGGAGCTACACCTGTGAGTGCAATGACGGCTTCACAGCCAGCCCCGCCCAGGACGAGTGTCTGGGTGAGTACAGACAGCAGGATGCTTTCCTAACCGCAGCCTCCACCGGGAGATGCTTGAGACTCAGATCTCTTATCTGAAATAATAGAAATTGTCAAAATTTGAGGAAGGGTTTAAAATTTTCATATTTTGGAGATGACTCAATGACTGATTGTCCATTGAGCTTAGCACCACCCTGCAGCTAAATTCTTCCTTTGCGAATTATATCACTGAGTCACTTGTTTGGAATTTCTTTCTCAGCTGCCTTTATAAGCCCTTGGTACTCAGGATCAGTTTCCATGTGTTTCTCTGCCCCTCTCTCTATAGCATGACTATTTCCCCACACTTCTGGAAGCAGATAGAGTTATAACCTTGTCTAGGCCAATGCCTTTCTGACTACTTACTGAATTTCTTGTCTTATTTGTTTCCCTCAGATGTCATCCTTTCTCTCTTACTGCTGTTTCCAGCTTTCCCTTCTCGCTCCTTCTCACCCAGGGTAAAGTGTTACATCCCTTTTGAGTTTTATATCTGACCAAATTCTTAATACCTTGCTATGCTCATAAAATTCTCTAAAATCCTCTCTTTAATATGATGTCCCTTCCAGACAATCGGGAAGGGTACTGCTTCACAGAGGTACTCCAAAACATGTGTCAGATCGGCTCGAGCAACAGGAACCCTGTCACCAAGTCTGAATGCTGCTGTGATGGAGGGAGAGGCTGGGGTCCCCACTGTGAGATCTGCCCTTTCCAGGGTACTGTGGCTTTCAAAAAACTCTGTCCCCATGGCCGAGGATTTATGACCAACGGAGCAGGTACTTCATTTGGTCCAAAAATACTTGCAGGGAATTTGTTTTTGTGTTTGTTTTATGAAAAAGACATGAGATATGGAATCTACAATATGGGCCTAGGCTGAGTAGCATAGTTGAGATCGACGAAAATTCTTCGTTGTGGGATTTTAGACGTTCAAGGCCATGTTGTCAAAGTGTCTTTTGTCCACCTGATCACGCTGTGTGCTTGCATCCCTGCCTTTGCGTTACAAGGAGTCCTCAGCTTTTTAAACAGAAGTCCTCAGTTGTTGGTTACTCAGAATATAATTTTTAGATAAATTTTGAAATAAACGATCATTAAATTCCTAAATTAGTCTACCAATATATATTATAACTCTTAAAAATGACTGAAATATACTATATGAAAGAAGTATAAACAATACTGATACACAATAAAACACAGTTGCCTCTGGAAAAGCGCAAGCTGCTTTAACTTGAGAGGGATGAAGAGGCTGTCGAGGTGTCTGAGGAAGCTCTGAAGAAGACTTCCAGGCCTCCCAACAATAACTGAAATTGTTTTTAGTTTCATAAAAGAGAAAGGAGAGAGACTTTCTGAGTTCCTCGGGAGGGAGTTGAAAGTGAACGGGGAAGAAAGATTAGGATTTGTGTTCATGCTAGAAAGATGTGGCTAAGGGTGGAATAACAGAACTGGATGTGGTAAAAGACAGAACTGGATAGATTACATGGAGTGACCAGAAGCAATTTATGATTCTTCGGAGGATGTGAAAATGAGATTGTGGAAAACACTAATTGCTTGAGACCAGTGAGGGTATGTTAAACTGTATTTTAGAGTAAGCTTGAAAAAAATCAGGAAAAATAACAGCTGTTGGTATAAAATGGTTATTTGGCAATCAAAGGCTCACTTGGTATTAGCACCGCACCAGACAGTAAGGAGATCAATTGATCACGATAGGGAGGATAGTGGCTTTCATGCTTCACAGTGCATATTGACCAAATCGTCCTCCCTGTGGTGGAGCTATAAGTAAGGGTCTCTCTTCCTTAGCAGGCTGAAAAAATCCAGCCCAGTGATCCACCCCAGAACCCTGGTGCCTCCCTCACCAAGGGAGGGAAGTTTGGTCCCATTTCTCCAATATTATGCAATTTGGTATTTTTCAGGATTAACTTTAAACACAACAAAATGAATAGAAAAAAACTTTCCTTCTTATTTTGGGCATGTAATATTAGAAAAAAATGGGAATTCCCTGTCAAAAGGATCCACTGCTGTGATTCATTTATGAAATGTCAGCAGGAGGCAAGCTTTATGGAATGAGATGAAGCAAGGAGCTTAATATGTCTAGAGGAAGTGGTTGTCCTATGGACCCAGAGGAAAAAAACAGTATAAATTTAGAAGACGAGTTATTTTTCAAGATTTCCCCTAACCTGATTTGTTTACCACCATAGTCCAATGAAGTTATTCATTTCAACATAGTTACCATTACATATGAAATATATGCTGTCATCCCTTTGGTTTAATTTCTTAGGTCCATAATATAGTAACACAGTTTATTAGTATTTACACTGAAGTGACCACTACATATTAATGTTGTCCATTTTATAATATTTTCCTTATTTTAACTTCTATTTATTAAATTACAGATATTGATGAGTGCAAGGTCATTCATGATGTTTGCCGAAATGGGGAATGTGTCAATGATAGAGGATCGTATCATTGCATTTGTAAAACTGGCTACACTCCAGATATAACTGGGACTGCCTGTGTGGGTAAGTACTCTATTTCTGATAGTTTACTGCCAAGTGGAAATTGTAGATTATGGCAAAAAAATAAAATCCTTAAACTAAAAATCTAAAAAGCCTATGTAATTTCATAAGAAAACATAAGACAAAGATCAAAGACTACACAGAATTTACTTTTTCTTTCCTCAAAACTAAAATTCTTTGTTAGACGCTGTGGATATTGAGCATTTAGGCCTCTTTTTAGATGGGCAGTCACACTGTATTTCTTTGATTATAGATCTGAACGAGTGCAACCAGGCTCCCAAACCCTGCAATTTTATCTGCAAAAACACAGAAGGGAGTTACCAGTGTTCTTGCCCGAAAGGCTACATTTTGCAGGAGGATGGAAGGAGCTGCAAAGGTAAAGTAGAATCTGCCTTCGCCCCCTCACCTGCCTATGGCCACATGGTTGCATTGCTTGTGCCTTTGAGGAATCCATAGGCAAGTTGAAAGACCCTCCCCACAGGCAAAATGTGCTTCCCTGGGGTTAGTGCCTCCATGGAGCCACCCTGTGGCCCAATTCCTGTGCTGGATTGGGGGAGGCTGATGCCACAGAGATTGCAGAGGACCAGTGGCAGTAGTCATCCTCACTGCCTGCCCCACAGGCACCCATGGGGGCTGTCCATGAGGGTCTCAGAGACAGCAGGGCCAGTTCCACAAGGCTCAGGTGGGCTATTACCTGATTAGCTCCTTTCTGCTTTCTTTTCTTTTTTTAATTTAATTATTTTATTGAGGTCATATTGACTTATAGCATTGTGTAAATTTCAGGTGTACATTGTATATCGGTTTCTGTATAGACTGCATTGTGTTCACCGCCAATAGCCTAATTTTTTTTTGTCACCATACATACCTGTCCTTTCTGCTTTCTATCTCTTGCATTTGCAAGTCAGTCAATTCAACAACTATATAGCCTAGGTCTCCAGCAGAGTTCTGCCTCAGACTAATCAGTGCCCTGATCCTAGAGGACATTGTGCCTAATTAAGTAAATATTTTGTATAGGTTTTTGTTCTGTAAAATAGGGCCATTTCTGCCCTCCAGGAGCTTATCTGACATATAAACAAAGAATTAAACAGCAAAACTCTAAGCAGAAATCCCTCATCAACCAGAAGTTATCCTTTGCGAAATTCTATTGGTGTAAATTTACTCTTATAAACATCTTCCTCAATAGTAGGAACTGCATATATTGAGTGAATAGCACAAGTGAGTCAGACTTAAAAATAATTTGAAAAACGAGGAATTTGGAGAAGGAAAGGTAGACCAGATGGCAGAACAAGAGTCAGAGCATTCTGCCATGAAGTCTTGAAGGAGAAAAAGGAAAGTGAAGGAAGTTAAATGGTGGGATGGAGTGGAAGTGGAGAGCAGAGGGAAGTAGGGCCCCCAACCCCTTTCCTGTGTCTGCTGGAAGGAGGAGAGTTACAAGGCAGGTAATACAGGATGACGTAATGGACAATGGCCTGAGGTTTTCCTGTGCAGCACAAATCCTATATAATCCTGTAGTTTGGGGAGAGGAAGTGGAGAGATCTACTAAAAAATTCTGACTGTCTTAAATGAAGAGTTACTCGTAGCTTCTTTCTTCTCAAACATAGAACTTATTCTACATCTGTGGATCACAGTGAGTTCTGGGCAGGTGAGGCTACAATGCAGAGCCCTAAACTTCTTCATGTAAATGAAGAACCAGATTCAGGGGAAAAAAAATCTCTCTTGGTGTGTATATTATCTGCAACAAGCAAAGCAAATTTATAGCATTTTTCTAACCCGTGGGGGCAAAAAATCCTCAAAGATTTCTAGGAATTGAGAGGGAAAATGGAAATTAAATGTATAGTAGTAATTATGTTCTTTCACAATGTTTAGAAAGTATCAGTAATGCTCTCCTTATGGTTTTAGGAATGCAAAACGCAGCTGTATGATTTTTACAGATCCACTTACAGTATAAGTCTCTTTCTCCTATTTTTCTCATAAGGTCTAAATTCTTCCACATACGTGGTGTATATGACTAAATATCAAAATAAGTAGTGCAAATATGTGTACTATTGAAACTGAGAGGAAAGAGGCTAGAAGGATGGCCCCAGGGGAAATGTGGGACCAGCACTTCCCTCCTGAGGGATGGGTAGGGTCCAGATAAGAGGAGAGAAGGGGAAAAAAGATGTTCTTGGAGTAAGAACAGGGAGTGTTGCTGTTCTTGATGTGTTGTAGTTATAAACTAGTGTGGTAAGGAATCCTGAGTTGTCTCCTCACCTGTTTGCAGGTAAGCTTCAGCAAACATGTGATGGTGCTCTAGCAAGGCCCCTTGGGGCATAGAGAGGGGAGGCCACCCTGCTGGCAGGAGGCATCCAGCTGTCAGTAACACAAAAACCAGAAAAGCAGAAACAGCAACCCCCAGCGGTGGAAAGAGAACACGATTGGCTCCATTTTAAGAGAAGTCAGCACTGGGAGAAATCTGGGGGAGTTCATTCAATTTAGGTCCACTCCAGATATTACTCTAGCCAGGAACTGGCATTGATCTGCAGCGTCAAGCACATCTGTGTGCAGTGATAAAAGAAGGTCATAAAAAAGGAAGGGAGAGAGGGAGGGAGGGAGGGAGGGAGGAAGGAAGGAAGGAAGGAAAGAAGGAAGGTAGGTTGGTTCCTAAATTGACAGCAATTTTTTCTTTATGAAAATTCAACTAAAAGCTGGAACACACTTGTATTTCTTGATTTTTTAGGTAGCAGTGGAGTTGAGAATGAGCCTAGAAGTTCCAGCAGTGAGGAAAGAGTCAAAGCAGAAGATTTTATCGAGACGTGTAAAATAATTTGGATAAATACTATAGGCAGTTTTTGAAAGTGCTGTTAGCTTATTAGAATGAGTTTTTTCTCTCCTTGTTTCATTCCTGATTGCTCAATTTTGTTTTATCCAAAAGAGAATCTCTAAACAAAGAAGTCCATTTGGTTTGGTTTCATTGACCACCTCATTTGAGCAGATTAAAAATAGCAAACAGAAAAGAACTAAGTGAATGAATTAATTTCCAGCCTCAACATTTCTTTTTCTATTTCAACTTGAATAGATCTTTTCAATGCTCTGGAGATTTTTGAGAATCCTTAATCTTTTACTTCATTTGATAATTTATTTAAAATTTTATAATTTTTTTGAAATTCTTTTGTTGAGAAATTCCTGCATTCCTCTAGCTAAAGGGAATTAGGTTTTCTTTTGATTCCCCAAGGAGCTACAGTTTTTGGTCTAAATTGAGGCCACATTTTATCTTTCAAACCCTTATTTCCTGGGTTCCTCCTAGCCATTTGCTGTGGCTCTGTTCTGGCCAGGGTCCTCTGAGACATAGGAAGGAAAACTCAGAGCTGCTTCCTAGGGCGGCTTCTAGGGACCTGTGCTGTCGGCTCAACTCCAATGCCCATCTTGCATTTTCTTATAGATCTTGACGAGTGTGCAACTAAGCAGCACAACTGCCAGTTCCTGTGTGTTAACACCATTGGCAGCTTCACGTGTAAATGTCCTCCTGGATTTACCCAACACCATACTTCCTGTATTGGTAAGTGGGAGAGGAAAAAACCCTATAGAGAATGTAGCTATTCCTTTAAGGGATTGTTGGCTAGTTCTGCTGTTGGAATCAGAAGACTCAAACTCAAAAAAATATGAGTATGTGTATGTGTGCATGTGCACGTGCACACATGTACGTGAAAAGTTGTTGGCCTTATTTGGCCTTTTCTAAGTGCATCATCCCTCTCTTCCTTTCAAACAATGCAAAGAGAACTTCAGGGAATTTTAACCCCCTCTTTCCCCCCACTGCTTCTTATAGATAACAATGAATGCACCTCTGACATCAACCTGTGTGGGTCTAGGGGAATTTGCCAGAATACTCCTGGAAGCTTCACCTGTGAATGCCAGCGAGGATTCTCACTTGATCAGAGTGGCGCTAGCTGTGAAGGTGAGTAGAGCGTCAGCTTGCTGGTAGATCCTTGTGAGGTGGCCCATGTGACTATCAACACCTTCCTCATCATCTGTGAGATATCAGAACTGAGCACAGCGGGACACCCAACCGAAGATGGGAAATATTTTGCCTGGTTTGTGCAGGTCCTGTATGTTAGAGATTTATCTTTTGTCTCATGCTTGATTGTGTCTTTAACACATGCCATTCCTGGGTATATCGAGGCTTTTTCTGCTCAGTTATTAATTTAATAAGGAATGACCCAGTCAAGAAAATAGCTAGATTCCTGAATTTGATTCAATTAATTTTCTGGTCATTGGATCCAGAGTCAAAAAAGATTCCCCCAATGTGGATTAAATATATGAGGAATAACTCTCCTGATACTATGTAATTAAAAGTTTAAATTACTTTTTTAGAATTTTATTTTTGTATTGACATCTTTTGGTTTCTAATTCTGGCACAAATAAGCAAATACAAATAATTTACACAGCTATCCCACAGAGTGCTCCTGTGCCTTGCGTTAACTTCTTCATCATTTTCGTTTGTAGACTTTACCAAGGCTATCTCAATGTTTCTCTTCTTGGACTTATCAAAAACTCCAGCGTAGATATTCTTGAAGTTTTGGGTGGTAGAATAATTTTTTAGGGGTCAGCTTTCTTATTAAAATTGCCTTTCATTTAGTGTGCATGTAAGTGTTGCTTCAGAGAATGCCTCTGAGACCAGTGTTGAAGTGGCTTAAAGACAAGTCTACCTTCTTTTTTAGATGTGGATGAGTGTGAAGGGAACCATCGCTGCCAGCATGGCTGCCAGAACATCATCGGGGGCTACAGGTGCAGCTGCCCCCAGGGCTATCTCCAACACTACCAGTGGAACCAGTGTGTTGGCAAGTAGTTTTTCCTTCTTAACAAGATGAATTGCTATAAACTCCTCTGAGTCAAAATGCTTTCTTTCTGAAAACTTTAAACTTGCCATTGAAGCAACAAATACTTATTTAAAATTACCCTAACCTGGTTGAAACCACAGGAAAGTTATAGCCTTTGCAAAATAGCAAACCAAGAAATAAATAATGATAAGGGGTACTCTGAGGGCATTTGAAATGAAATGCCTGTAGAATAACCCCCAGTTCTTCTGTTGCGTTCCTAGTCATCAGCCCACACGTGAGTTTGTTCACATCAGGGGCTAACAAAATCCTACTTCTGACTGAAAAATTTCAGCCAGCCAGAGGCTATTATGAGTGACTTCTGCCCTGAAGATGCAGAAATGACTCCATTTAGCTCTACACATCTTTGTGGCAGAGTGCAAGCAGCAGACACAGCTAGTTTTTTCAGGATTGCTAAATTCTTTTGAAAATTAAGGGAGACCCACAGACTCTCTCATTAAATTGAAATTATGTCGTTTTTGATTCCACAATGTCATGGGAAAATAACTCTCAATGCTCATCAGAGAATCCAAACACTGTGAGTGTAGAGGGACCCCGGATCCGTCCAGCCCAAGCTCTTTGTTTCCCTGATGAAGAACTAGAAGCCAAGGGAGGAAAGGTAATCTGTCCTTACCCGGTTCCTTTGTGACATGCCTGGAACTAGAACCCAAAGCTCTTAACTTCCTGATGTACGGCAGTCTTTGAAGCATCAGTATTCGCTCATTTTTTCATTCAGCAAGTATCTCCAGACCACCACTGCAAGCTTGGTGCTCGGGTGTCTGTTCTAGCTGCCACACTCTTGGGTATGGAGCTAACTTCTAACCATTGGTCCTATTTCTGCCCCTTGGAACAAAACAGAACAAATCTAAGCTCTGTGTTGACAGCTCTTTGCCCACATATACTCAGGCCTTAGAGGCTTTATCAGCCAGAGTCCCAGCAGGAAACGGACAGCCAAGCCCAACCTACAGCACAGGACAGGGGAGAGGAACCTGTCAGTGCTCCATAGAGGTCAGCCTCTTGGGACAGAGAGCAGGTGGAAAGTCTGGAGATGGAGATGGAGGGGCAAGGAGAAGACATCTGGCCCAGGGATATTCTCTCCACCAAAGTAAATATCTTCAGTTCATTCATTCTTTGATGCCCATGGTCTCCATTGGTATCTTATTGGTCTCCATTGGTATCTTATCACACACCTCATCTCTCATTTAAAATAAGGGGAAAAGAACACAGAAAATGACAGATTTAATTATCTCTGTTCTAGGAACTCTGGAGCCTAAGTGGCTTGAGAGTCCTTGGATGTAAAGGATACTCAAACAGACCCTAGCTAGGCACTGAGTCATAGCAGGCGGCTCAACGGATGGCTTTCTTATTGTGTATCTTACTCCTTCCTCTCCTTGTAACCACACACAGGAAAGGGAGGAAGGAGGGAGGGAGGGAATGAAGGAAAGGAGGGAAAGAAAGAAGGAAGGAAGGCAATATGAATACTATATATATATGCAAGCACCCTGCCCGCACCATTTTTATCCACCTGTTTTTCTAATTTAAGAAACAGATATTTTCGTAGAAACAATTTTGTTCTTTATAAATGAATCTACTTTAGCAAATAAGGTAAAACTAATTAAAGCAGAAAGGAAGTACCAGTTTAAATGGAGGTGAGTCGCTTGGGAGACATTGTGGTATAAAGGAAAGCATGTGGCTTTTGCAGTCATGCAGCCCTGGGTGTGCATCTCTGCCCTGCTGCTCTGCTGGGAGATCTTGGAGAGGGTTTCTGAGCCACACTTTCTACATCTGTGAAACAGGGATTATAATACCTACCTTCTGTGATCTTTAGAATGGTAAAGTAAATGAATGTGAAATGCCTAGTATCCCATCTGTCATGCAGTAGGCATCTAATAAATGTTAATCACCTTCCCCTCCTCCTTTCCATTGGAAGTATTTGCTAAGTGAGGAGAAGGCCAATCCACCTGCATTCAGATGAACGTATGCCTGAAAACGGGCTGCAGCAATTAAAAATGTCTTACCAGCAAGCTTCCAACCTACCCTACAAAGTCAGGTCTATAAAAATACATTGGAGATTTCAAAAAAGTATAAATTAGAAATAATGAGAAACTCGACATTTTCTTTCTTTGAGTTGATTTCTAAAAGTTAGATTTCTTTGTCCTGTTTAATACCATCAGACTTGGTAGGTCCTCGTGGGTAGCCGGTCGTGCATCATCTGTCTCTCTTGTGGGTTTTCCCCAATTACTGCTCATGAAGTCTGCACTGAATCTCTTCCAGCCATACTTAGCTTTAGACATGGCCCAGACACTCTGGGCAGCAGGCTGGTTTGGATAAGGGGGGCCCATTCAGAGATGGGAGCAGACATACCAGAAGGCACTATTCATCCCCAGGACAAGCACCTGGGGGCTTTTGCAGATTTTTGAAAAGGAAGTCCAAGTGGGGCAGACACTTCCTGCAGGATGTCAGCCCTTGCCAACCCTGCACATCCTGGAAAAGGCAGACTGGGGAAGCAGCTTCCAGGAATATGGTTGTTCCCTGCTTTGGAGATAGTTGTCCCATTGCACAGAGAACTGCGTGATTCCTCCCCTCCCACCCTGAACCCTAACGCTTAGCTGCGAACCAGCTCCACTTTCTTCACAGGATGCTCATGTGGACCTGAACATACTACTGTTGGCTTCAGATGAGAACTGGAGTCTGTTAGTCCTCAGAATACCGTCCTCTAATGCATTCTGCCTGGTGCTTTGGACCTCACTGACCACATTTGCTCACCACATGGCAATGGGCCACATCTGTTTCCACATCTTTCTCTCTTGTTCCTCTCCCACCTCAGCCACTTTTGCCTTCCTTACCTTCCTGAGAGCCTAGCCAAGGACCAGCTGGCTAGTGGCAAGTCACCTGACCCTGACTCCTCACTAGAAACCTCCGGCTGGTGTCACATATGCTGTGTCTTCTGGTTTTCCTTGCAGATGAAAATGAATGCCTCAGTGCTCACATTTGCGGAGGAGCCTCCTGTCACAACACCCTGGGGAGCTACAAGTGCATGTGTCCTGCCGGCTTCCAGTATGAGCAGTTCAGCGGAGGATGCCAAGACATCAACGAATGTGGCTCTTTGCAGGCCCCCTGCAGTTACGGCTGTTCCAATACTGAGGGCGGCTACCTCTGTGCCTGTCCGCCCGGTTACTTCCGAATAGGCCAAGGGTAAGCGCTGCTATTCGTGGTCCTGATTGAAGTCTCTCTCATTCAAAGTATAATTGAGTGTATTTAACTCACAGTGACCTGTCCTAGGAGAGGAGAACCATACTTTTTATAATCCTTGAGTCGATTCCAGTTAGCTCTGCAAAGGTTTTAGGTTATTTTATTTGAAAGGAGACATCTAGATTTCCGGAAATTCATAGAACATCAAACAAAACGGTGAAACTACATTGTCCATACCTCAATATAGGGCCTCTCGATCTCGTTCTCTTGATCTTCACATCTTGTTGGAAAGTGATTCATTTCTCAGGAAATACAGGTGCCAACCCATGACAGAACTGGATTCCTGCTGCATGTGGCTGATCCACCCTTCTTCTGGGGCAGGCAGGATTCTATCTTGACTTAAAATGTCTTCTCATCTGGCTCCTGTTAGGATAAATCAAAAAGATACCTTTTATGGGGTTCTTTACAGTTTTAAAGTATATTTTACATTTTGGAATTAAATTTACATTAAAAATTACCAAAAGAGCATTAAATATGAAGGTTAAATTAATTATCATATTTTCCAGGTAGAATACTTCACCACAGTGTATGTTAAGAATTGGGGCAGGGAAGACATATTTTATTTTACTCAGTGTTTTAAAAGCTCAGTGGTAAGTTTTCAAAGTTTAGGTCTTTTTCTCTCCTGAGTTAATCTGGACTTGAATGTCTATCTAGTTTTGGCTATCCTCTGAAGGATCTCAAATTTTAACTTTTTAATTAGGAACACACAGATGTTAAATATACTTACACAAATAGACTCCCACACATACACCTCACACACGCAAAGTTACATAGTGAACAACATTCACATATATGTATATATCAAATTATCAATTTAGTGCTCTTTGATTTCTTGACACACAAACATCAAGTGATTCATTCTGGTCTGTGTAGACTTGAAGGTAATAAAAGAATGTTTCATGGGAAACAAACAGAATGCCAGCAAGAGGACACAAATTCCCAGATGTTTGTGTCTGGCTCTCAGTAGACTCATTCTTTATAAGTTTAATGCCAGAACCATTTTCCCAGCAAAAATTGTGACTCTCCAAACTGGCTTCTAGCCAGTGGGACTTTGTAGTCTTGTAAGTGGTGTTCCAGGGGTATGAAAATATTGGAAAGGACTTCAGAGAAAGGAACCAAAGCCTGCAAGTTTGGAGTTTGCCTTCCCATGATTTAATCATCATGTGAATGTATACACACATTCACACAGGATGAGCATTTATCATTTCATCCATTTAATTGTTTCTGCACATTTCATCTTACAAGATAAAGGAAGAGGAAAGGAAATGTATTGGGTTCTGGCAGGAATGCAGAAAATAGTAGGAACCCATAAATTGCTGAAGAATACAAAATATATTCTGCTCATTGGCACTGTATTTTTTTTTTTTTTTTGATAAGAAAGAGTGGCCCCTGAGCTAACATCCATTGCCAGTCTTCCTCTTTTTGCTTGAGAAAGATTAGCCCTGAGCTAACATCTGTGCCCATCTGCCTCTATTTTGTATGTGGGACGCCGCCACAGCATGGCTTAATGAGTGGTATGTAGCTCTGCACTGTGATGCGAAGCTGTGAACCCTGGGCTGCTGAAGCAGAGCACATGAACTTAACCACTGTGCCACCAGGCTAGCCCCTTGGTGCTGTATTTTGAATCTTAAGGGCATAAAGGAAAATGAGTTATAAAGAGTAGGCCAACTATTAGAGAAAAAGAGATAATATTTGGTCTACATAATGACCCATTAGTAGAAATCTACCCATTTATAACAGTTTTGGCTTCTCTATGAATCACTAGAGTGGGCTCTGCCCCCAAATAAAGATTCTTTTAGGATCATTGAGATATTTCAACACATTTTGAAAGAGGAGCCTGGTAAATACATTCCTAGTGGCCTATGAAATAGTAAGCAGATTAACAAAACAAGGTCCTTGTGAAACACGCAAGCCTCCCTCCATAACTTGGCTTTGATAACTGAAAGGCAAAGAAAAACAGCTGAACTCTTTCTCTCTTGGGCATGGGTTTGTTTATCCAGCCTCACATGAGTCAGAGCCAATGGCCCTAGTGGTTTTGAATGACTTGAAACAATTTCCCACAGTTGGGCAAGCTCTGATACATGTATTTTATACATTGCATATCTTCACAATTTATTTCTAAATCAACCTCAGCTATCACCTGGAGCTTTCTTCCAGTCTTCAGTAGCTTCAGCCAAAATGAGAGGTCACATAATAGAAGAGATTGCTCCAAAGCTGGAGTCATGAAGGGTGGTGATGGTGGTGGTGGTGGAAGTAGAGGTGGCAGTGATGGTATCAGTTAAGCAGGAAGAGGGCAGGGAACTGAACAGTGATGCCTCACCCCTTTCTCACTCCCGTGGAGCCTATTTCGTAAAGAGAAGGCCTTTTTTTTTAACCTCCCAAGTCACGTGGTCTCCTTCATCCCCTATTCTTCTCTTGTTTCTACCCCAAGTCCCCTCCCCAGCATAAGTACAACAAAATGCCTACCACATTAGGAAATGAAGAGGCAAATAAATGTGCAAAACAGGGCCTTGAGAGATAGTAGAAAGAAACCAATAGACTCAGGGAACTGGAATTAGAGGGCAAACGCAGAGGACTTGAGTGTGGTTCTCAGAACCAGCCGATCATCCAGTGGGCAAATAATCAAGGGCTGCATGTCACCTGGCAGGGTCCAGGCTTCACCAGAGCTCTTGCACCCCTTCCCTTATCTCCCACTACTAATGAAAACCACCTATGCTCCCCTTCTACCGCAGGCACTGTGTTTCTGGAATGGGCATGGGCCGAGGCGGCACAGAGCCACCTGCCAGCAGTGAAATGGATGACAATTCACTCTCCCCAGAGGCTTGTTATGAGTGTAAGATCAACGGCTACCCCAAGCGGGGCAGGAAACGGAGAAGCACAAACGAAACAGATGCCTCCAACATCGAGGTGGGTCAGAAGGTCGTTTCTCCTGATGTCTCCTATAACGGAAGGGCTTTCCAGATTCCTGCGGTTTCCTCCGAGGATGCTCCAAAGTGTGAAAAAGCTCCCTGGGGAGAAGATCCAGACATTCCCTGAGCTCCAGGCTGCATTTTACCCGAGCCTGTGGGGCTCTCTGGAGTTTCTTGCTGCTTTTAGGGAGTGGCCATTCAAAGGTTTTCACATACTTGCTCATTTCCTCTGTCTCGCCAAAAAGAAAGTCAAACACCCACCCAGAGTCTGCTGAAAGGACAAGGTCTGAGATCCAGGACAGCAAGTGGGCAGCATAGTAGAGTGACATAGTGCTCCCTGCACGGGGATGCCAAGTTCTGAAAGCTAGAGGCTCCTCTACTGAAAAGAGCCATGTGGAGAGTGAGGGAACTTGGATTCTAGACAAAAACAACATGGAGCCAGAGCAGCCTGGTTTTCTTTGCCTACGGCTGCTGCAGCCTTTCAGTCAGCTCAGAAATGCACAGATATTCACCCAGACCTCTGGCTCTGGGCCCAGAGAATCCAGCACATGTGGTCCCAGAGAGGCAAGCAAGAAGCCAGGTGAAAAGCATTGAATATTAGCAGATCATCAGAGTCAGGAAGTAGCTTCATAGGTGTGTCCTTTGGAGGGGATGGTTTTGTGTCAGTGAACAAAATTGAAATAGACTGGTTCTTCTTAGCATCGGTGCTGCAACCCTTCCGTTTTGGTTGGGGAAATGAGATAAATCTTTGGAAAGAAAATAATCTATTAAAACAGTGGTTCTCAAACTTGTGTGCATCTGAATCATCCGGAAGGCTTGCTAATATGGATTGCCGGTAGACACCCCCAGCCTTTCTGATTCAGTAGGTCTCAGGTGGCGCTGGAATTCGCATTTCTAATAGATTCCCGGGTGAGGCTGCTGGTCCAGGGACCACACTTTGAGACCCACTGCATTAGAAGACATCCCAATACAAGTGGTTTCAACTTGACTTTCTTCTTGATATAAGTTTAATATTTTTAGTGTAATAAGTATGTGCCAATTTAACACATTTGTGGTTTAAACCAAGTGTTTTATGAATATGCATTTTCAGCATAGTATATACAACATGAGAAAAAAGTTGTATTAGTGTGGGAGTCAAGTCACTTTTTCTTTAATGTGGAAAAATAAGTGACATATTTACATTTTATTTAACACATTGCCATGTGTCTTTCCAGGATCAGCCTGAGGTAGAAGCCAACGTGAGTCTTGCAAGTTGGGACGTTGAGAAGACAGCCATGTTCGCTTTCAATATTTCCCACATCAGTAACAAGGTCCGAATCCTAGAACTCCTTCCGGCCCTTACGACTCTGACGAATCACAACAGATACTTGATTGAATCTGGAAATGAAAACGGTTTCTTTAAAATCAACCAAAAGGAAGGGATCAGCTACCTCCACTTCACAAAGAAGAAGCCAGTGGCTGGAACCTATTCATTACAAATCAGTAGTACTCCACTTTATAAAAAGAAAGAACTCAATCAGCTAGAAGATAAATATGACAAAGACTACCTCAGTGGTGAACTGGGTGATAATCTGAAGATGAAAATTCAGATTTTGCTTCATTAATTCACCATCCAGAGACCAAATAATTAAAAAACAAAGATAGATAGGTAGAACTGAATTTTTCCCCCAATCAGAATCTTCATATCATAGGTACAATCTTTCACCACATAAATTTCTATAAATAAGCACTATTCTTGTATTACGAAAGCGAGGTACAGGTGACTACCCTAGTTCAAAACAACCACTTTCTCAGGCTTCTTATGTGTGTAGCTAAGCTACCTTGGTATATGTGTTGATTCTTGAAAACTGGGACATGTATTTCCATTGGGAGTTGGCCATTCATGCTGACGTGCCATCCTTCTAGCAGACGTACAGGAATGTGCTTTCAATTGATGGACTGTTCTGTTTTTCAAATTTTTAAACTTTGCTTCTCCAAATACAAGTACTAGGTTGGCCATTTATAATATCTATTTGGTGCTAGTAAATTCTCAAACTAGACTTATAAATGCACTGTAATATTTACACAACTTAGAAACCAAATTACAAGTATTCAGTTCAAATACTTCATTAATTTCAATCAACCAAAGTTAGTTCAGTAGCTTATCTCAGTTATGAGTATAATACATTACATGTAAATTAAGTGTGTGTATACTGTAATCGTGTTATTTTTTATCATTGAAACATTTATAAACTAGAATAATAATGCCCTTAATGTGAGGGTTTGTAATGGTGCTTATTAAGACCAAAGACTTGTTAAATGTATACACCAAGTGGTAATGAAATTTCTGTGACTGGCCCACACATGTATGGAGGTCTGGGAGGACCAGGAAACAGCCTCAGCAGCCAGAGGATCACCAGTGCATCCTTCATCCCACCTGTGCAATATGCCAAGATTACCCTCGGTCATTCCTGTCAACAAGGGGTCTATGTCATAAATGTCACAATAAAACAGTCTCTTCTTTTTTTAGTGTACCCCTTGGCTTTGTCTTCTTGCATGGATGTGGGATTGGAGGGGCCATTCTGGAGGCTAAATAGTCTCCTGAATTTAATTATCCTGGGTCTCTTAGCTTCTAAAGGTGCCAAATGTATAACCCCTAGAAGAAAATTTAGCATGTTTGAGTCAGTCCTTGTTTTATTCATTAAAGACAGCAGAGTTATCTCTCACCAATAAGAAATTTAGATTGTAGCAGCATTTCCAAAACATGATCTAATAATCCTGTGACTTTTAAACTACTAGATTTAAGTTACCTTAAAATAACAAGTTCCGTCATTGTCTTAGAGCACATGCGTTTCATTATAAAAGATTTATCATGCCCCCTCCCTTTAAATATACACACAGTGTTGGCAAGCCTTAGGTGTTCCATCCTTTTTTTCCCCTAAACATCTGTTGTTAGTCAGTGCTAGTCTAATTACAAAGGGATAATCCCAAATTGAATCCAATTGAATGCCATAACTCTTGTTTTCTGAATGTCATAATTTGAAAATGCTGTTTTATTTTAAGTGCAACATTGAATGCTTACAAGTTAAGCTCATTCAATTGATATGAAATAATTTTTAAAATCCCTAAGGGCAGTAAAGTAAAAGGTAGTGAAAATAAAGGTGAAATGAGATTGCTTCATGAAGGGAGAAGAAACCATATAGGACACAGAAAAGTCCTCTCAAAATCTTCAAAGAGCTAGGCTAAAGAAGATGGAGTAGGTATATTCCAGAAGACAAAACCAGGGTCAGTTGGTGTAAAGCTCAGTGTAGCACATACCTTCCTAATGATCCGGCCACCCACTGAGAGAATGGGTTTTTCTGCAATGTGTGAGCTCCCTGTCACTAGACATAACGGCAGCCAGTGGACAAGGGTGCTTTTTCCCACCTAACAGACCATGAACATCTTGGAGTATTTTTTGTATCTTTTATTTTGCCATCCAAAAACATCTTGCTCATAATAGATGCTCAAAAGAGATGAGTCGAATGACTGTTTTGGAAGGGATTTGTACCTCGGTTAGGAAGTCAAAATATGACTCAAAGTTTCCTTCTAACTCTGCGCCTATGGTTCTATGATGGAAGTATACTAAAATTGTTGGAGAAGACCATATAGCATATGGTAAACAACAGTTTGCATACGGAAAGTGTCTTTAATAATTTAACCAGAACTACAATATATTCAATAATGGATTATCTTTATAATAAACAACAGAAGAAAATAGAGTTGGCACATAGTAGATCGCTTTGATATTTTTAATAGTCTCAGTCTGGATTTTATTTATTTCAGAGCCAACAATTTTCAACAGCATATTTTCCATGTTTCTGACTGTAACAAAACATTTTCCTCATTGTTCCATTGTAAATATTCCTCTTGTCGGGACCCTTTTTAATCCTGAGATTTAAATCTGTACCTTCTAATTGTCTGTGACCTTTCAATTTTACTTTCAATGGTTGAAGAACATGGTTTTGTAAAACTCTCAGAAGCTTGAAAATGTCTTGTCTTCTCTGCCCCTCAGCCCATTTCATTTGCCAATAATTATTTTGTAAGTAGAGTTGAAATGAACTCAGCTGGCCTTGTGAAATGTTTAAACTTGCACAAACAACTACATTTTTGTTCAACAAATAGCACTTTATTCAGCCAGAATTGCTTTGGACATTGCCATGACAAATACTGTTAAACTTCAGAAATCATGTTGTAAATTACATGAGCCAAAATAAAGGACAATTAGGTTGATACTATAGTAGTATACTTAAAAGTCATATACCTATAAACTGTTAGAGATTTTAAAATCACAGTCAGCTTTGTCCTTAGAATATACTTTATTCTGATTTTAACTGTAGTTCTTTGAGATATATTGGAAATGTAATTATTGAATGGTTTAAGGACATTGTTTTTAAATGCTAGAAGATTATTACTGGAAGACAGTTTAGTTTTCACATACACAACCGAAGTCAAAGTTATTTCCCCATTGCCAATTTTAAATAACACTTTGGAAAAAAAAAAAGCTAACCAATTTACTTCATTAAACATTTTGAAACCCATTGTGAGCCTACATATTGTTAGGAAAGGATTCTCAGTGTTATTCTGAGTTTAGGGTGAGAGAGAAACAAGAAAGCTGTGAATCTGATTTTGCAAATTTCCATGTGTATCCACAACTGGGTTCACTTAGAGGACTGGGTTTCAATGAAAGGTTCTGACATTCTCACAAATGTCTGTATAAACATGAGGGTCTTGTATATTTGACACCAACGTACATTTGGCAGGAGCTGGCAATAACACAAAATCTGTTATTTCAACTAACTGCTAATGAATCCAAAATGGTTTTTTTGGCAAAGTCATAAAACTCTTTTTAGGACACGGGCTGTTTTGCATCCTTGATCCAAGCCTGAATTATGACCTCTACAAATGGATGTCAGTTTCATTTTCACTATTGGACAGTGGGAGGTACAACCTTTTTAATTGAATGAAATCACAGCAGGTAAATGGGTGTGGTTTCCCGCTAGCTCAACCCTCTGCTCTTTATCCATTGTTATTTGTGTTCCACACAAAGTAATATTCATTATTATTTTTGATCACTGCAACTATTGCCATTTCATAAATAAATGCAGCATTACCCTCTCTATGCTCCCATTTACCCCTCAGAGTTTGGGTATAGTGTCAGCTAGAAGGCATCACACTCAGTATTTCTAGAATCCTTAGCTTGGGTTCAAAGTTAAGCAACACTGAGGCAGAGATGTTTAGCGGAAAGCAGCTGCTCCCTTCAGCCGTTCCTGGGTACCTTCCATACCCCACCTGACGTGTTCTTTGCAGCTGTGCTGGGAGTCGCAGAAATCAGAAGAGGTCCATTTCCTTTTTAACGTAAAACTCTCTCTGGGGGAGAATTAAATCAAACCTGAATGATTCAGCTTTTTCTTCTCCTGGAAACCGAGACATTTGAAAACATCGTGGTGATGATCACACATCCCATCGATCCCACCAGCCGTTGACAGAAGGAGGTCACGGGCCCGTGCAGTTGTGTCTGTACTGCGAGCTCTGCTCTGGGTGTCCCCAACAGCTCTGCTATGCAGAAGGCCAGATCTGTCAGAAAGATTAATGGGACCTTGACATATCAGAATTTCAAAGGCATGGCAGGCTGGATTGGGTTTGTGTCTGTGTATTTTTTTTATTTAATTATTTTATTGAGGTCATATTGGCTTATAACATTGTGTATGTGTCTGTGTATTTTTGTTGCTACATGAAATCAGCATGATGTGCTGTTCAGCCTTTCCGTCTTTGGTCGCACCAAGATCATCCCTCTTCAACGTGTCCGCGGCCTCTCTTAGGGCAGTCCCCTGATCCAGCTCCAGTGATCCTGTGCCTCAGGCAGGATTGCCGGCTCCTCCCAAGCCTGCTGCTTCCTACACGTTTGTAGATTGACCCTAGCAGGCTCACTTGTGGATCCTTCACAGCAATCATTGAGCCTGGGAGTCAGTCTGCTGCAAAACCAGTTCCCCTGGGCTCCTGATCGTGCCCACCCTGTCCACGTCCATCCACACAGGCCTCGCACCCACCGGGAGGGACATGGAAGCCGGGGGCACCATTCCTAAAGGCTGATGCTCCCCACCTCAAGGTTTTATTCTCAGGGTCTGTGACTCGGTTCACAGAGTTGTGACCTGTCCTTGTCTTGAAGAAAATGCGCTGCGATTTCAGTCCAGTCCTGAGGTCTTCAGGAACGCCTGGCCCAGTGTCCTCACACTGCAGGAAATCTGAGGTCAGAGAGCTATGTTCAAGTCTTAGTTCCCTTTCTAAGTCCTGTGGCCAGGGCAACTCCTTGATGTCTCTGAGTCTCATTTTCCTCACCAGTATTTTGGGGTTCACAATAACACCTCCTCTAGATCCTCACAGGGTCAGTAGTGCCTACCATATATATATTTTTAATCTAACACATCCAGTTTAAAAAGCACTTGTGAACGAGCCCTTCTGCACCTCACCTCGATCCTAGGTAGTTATAATCCTCATTGTGCATGAGTTCTGGTGTCTTATAAAAGGTCTCTCACCTTAAAGAGGCAAGACTGAGACTAAAAACCCCAAACCTTCTGATGACACAGCATGTGCTCAATTGACTGTGCATGCCAAAAGAAAAACGAATAAAATACAATACATGAAAGCAAAATAGGAACCTGGGAAGCTACAACTTACATTTGAGATTCAGGATCTAGGCTCCTCTCTGCTCTTCCAGCAACTGAGTGAAAACACAGGAGAGAATGAGCCACACCTTGCTTAGCCCTCCTGCTTCCTTCGTCCCTCACCTTCTGTGACCCTCAATAAATGCTCATCATGATCCTGTACCCCACTGCTGCCTCCCCTTGGTCATGTGAGATCTCTGATGGCAAAGAGTCTGCTTCATCCTCATAGCTACATTGCCTAGCTTGATACCTGACACACAGTCGGCACTTAATACGTGTTGAATGGATCAATGGCTGAGATTGGAGGAAGTAAAAATACAAGTGAAATAGGAAAAACCCATGCAGAAGAGCAACCCATTTCTTCTCTCTCTGTCTCTCCTCCTCTTCCTCTCCTTCTTTTTCTTTGTTTTTCTCAACAAATATTTTTTGAGTACTTGCTTAGTTCCACATGCATGAAACACTAGGGACAAAGATTAATGAAGTCAGGTACCTAGCCTACAGGAGCTTTTAAATAAGGGTTGACAGAACAGCTCTCTCCAGTTGCCTCTTTGGTGTGGACATGTTAGACTTTGCAGGCTCTGGAAGGAAGTGGCAGGGTATAGGGGTCCTCAATTCCCGCTGCCTTAGGAGACAGGGGGCAAGATATGGTTCTGTAGTAAGTTCACCTTTGACATCTGCAAGGCCCCATGTCTAGATCGTCATGAATCACCAAAATTAGAAGCACCATTCTAGTGTATCTCCCCCAGATAATGTGGAAAAGTGGTGATTTTCAGTGGTCAGTTCACTTTTAGATTTAGATCCCTAAGTTTAAATGACGCTTACTTTGAAATCTAACATATAAAATATAGGCAGAGCTGCTTGGGTTAAAGCAGAGCTAGACAGCCTGTGGGCTCTCTACTCACTCCCTTCAAGACAATCCTCATTGAAAATTATAACTGAAAGGTCTTTTAGAGTCATTGATTCTACAAATGTAAGACAAATATAATTTATGAAGTTAATTTTAAATATCGACACTTAAACTCTAAGCCCAGGGTTCTTAAATAAGGGCATTGTAAACATCATGTCAAATAGGGGAGTTACAAACATTTTCATAGTATTCATATGTGGCAGAAACCTACTAGATGCTCATCAACCCTGTCTTTCCCTCCTGGGCCCACAAAAAGACTACATCTCCTAACTTCCTCTGCAGTTAGGTTGGGGCTGGGTGATGGATTCCAATCATTGAGATGTCACAAAAAGTGCTATATGCCATTTCCAGGTCTAGCCAAAAAAGCACATGTGCAATCATTCACACTCACAAGAAATAAACTTTATTATATTAAGCCACTGATATTTTGGGGTCATTCTATATTTGTTATATTTATAAATTTATATATGTATATTTGTACATATGTATATTTGTCTAGGCTGTCTAGAGTCATATATATATTTATAAATATATGTACAATTGTATTGGGGTAATTAGTATATATATATTTGTATTATGGTAATTTGTATATATATGTATATACATATATATATATATCTCTACTTTTTTCACTACAAAGACTCCACACCAAAGGTTCTCAACCTCAGCTGCACGTTAGAATGACTCAGGGAGTTTTTTAAAAATCCGGGTGTCCAGGCTGCACCCCACACCCATCCATTCAGAATCTCTGGCATTGAGACCCAGCCATTATCAGTTTTGTTTTTTTTTTTTTTTTTTTTTGCGAGGAAGACCAGCCCTGAGCTAACATCCGTTGCTAATCCTCCTCTTTTTGCTGAGGAAGACTGGCCCTGGGCTAACATCCGTGCCCATCTTCCTCTACTTTATATGGGACACCTCCACGGCATGGCTGACAAGCAGTGCGTCAGCAGGCGCCCGGGATCCGAACCCGCGAACCCCGGGCTGCCAAGCGCAGACTAAACCGCTGCGCCACCGGGCGGCCCCAACATTATCAGTTTTAAAAGCTCTCCAGGTGATTCCACTTTGTAACCAAGGCTGAAAACCACCACTCTAAATCTTTAGGCCCATTGTGAAAGTCAGACAACTTGGGGAAATTCACCAGGTAATTCTGATATGCACCCCATCCACTGTTGACACTGCAGATGTATGGGGTGTTGTGTTATCACATAATAACACCAACCTTGACAGTTCCTAACTCGGCTAAGTGTATCTTTTCACTGGAGTTTGGGGTGCAGCATCAGTAGGGAACAAGCAAGTGGCAGTGAGGTGTGGATGTCTCCAGGTGGTTGCCTAGACTCATTAATCTACCCCGTGACTCTCATTCACACTAGCCTTGGGGCAAGATTGTAGTTTTTGCCTCCATACTGGGTAGTTCTCAGGCAGTCAACATCTCCAGTGTGTAGTCTGTGCATAGCAAAATGTTGGGAAACCCCCCCCCAAAAAAACTGAATTAGAAATATGGTCCAGTTAACTCAAGTTTCCTCATACCACCTTTACAAACATGGAACATATAAATTTGTTCTTTCGAAGCAGACAGTTCTCTGGAGTGAAAATGGAAACTCTTTCTTTTCAAGAAATCATCAGTTTCTAAGAGTGTGCAAGTTACATGGTGGGATATAGGGCCAGGCCACCACCCAGCCCAGACTCACGCCACTCAACCTTGAAATGCAGAAATGACGGTATGATGCCGTTTACCAGGAACGCGTGATGCATTCTGTTAGGCTAAAATATGCCTCACAAGAAGTTTTCTGGTTCACAAAACCGCAAAAGAAAAGCTGAAGACAAAACAAGAACTACAGAAAAGTGGGATGTTGTTGCCAATATGAGAGTCAGTGAAAGGAACTTTAAAATATATTTTGAATTAGAATGCTCAGTTATATTCCCATGTACTTCATGTGTGAAGGACTATCCAATTATAGATGACAGAAAAGATCTGAAATAAAAAATTATTCCAAATCAGTTTAAATATTATGTTATATTCACTGCATGCAATAAATTCCCTATGTTGAATGTGAAGATTTTTTTTTAAGTCAAAATGTTTAATCATGATCCAAGAAGCTGGAGGGATTTGGGGACAGCAGCAGGAAGAAAGCAAGGCCTGAATGTTCTGGCTCCTGTCACTCAAGTGCTCTTTAGGATCCCAGGGCAGGGCAGGCAGCAGGTTCCCATCCTCCATTCAGAGGAGGAGACAAGAGGACAGGAGTCGTGCTCCAGCCTTCCTCACAACGGGGAATGTCTTTCTAGGCTGCCTCAGAACGCGCAGCCTTGCCTACCTGGTGAATGCAGTGGAGAATAACTGATTTGTTAGAGCCCGGGTGATCCTGGGGGCGGGAGGAAGGGATCAGGAGACAGGGTGTAGAGCTGGTCGTCACCAGAAGATATGACTAAACCGTGGTCACCAAGTCCTAAGGAGGGGCAGCCTGAGTCAGAAGTGGAGAGAATGAGAACTCAGCCAGTCAGCTTCCCCCGTGGCCTCATCTGGAGTTGACTGGACGTGCGGGGTGGGGTCAGGGTTGCCACGTTGTTGCTGCACCTCCTTCCTGAGGCTGCCTTTTCCTCCCCCCTTGCAGACTGCGGTCAGGCTGGGTGTGGAAGAGGGGAAGAGGGTCCCCAGGGAAGTCCAGCTACCAGAGAATTTTAATTAAGATCCATTTTAATTAAGAAAAAAAATCAATTTCTTCCTGTCTCTACTAAGTAAATGTTAATAATGTTTGAACAATATCTAGACAGGCACCAAATTTCAGCCTGCCTGGAGCAGCCACGTGTCAGGTTAGTCTGCCTGGAAATCTACTAGAACAGTGCTTCTCAGACTTTAACGGGCACACACACCAGCTGTGGATGTTGTTAAAATACAGATTCTGAGTTTGAAGGTCTAGGGTGGGGCCTGAGATTCTTCATTTCTAACAAACACCCATGTGATGCCCAGACAGCTCCAATAAAACTTTATCTACAAAAAAACAGATAGCCAGTGCACGGTTTGCAGTTTGAATTTTCTTTTTTTTATAGTAAGGAAGATTGGCCCTGAGCTAACGTCTGTTGCCAATCTTCCTCTGTTTTGTATGTGGGACACCGCCACAGCATGGCTTGATGTGCGATGTGTAGGTCTGTGCCCGGGATTCTGGCTGTGAACCCCCGGGCTGCCAAAGCGGGGCATGCAAACTTAACGACTATGCCCCTGGGCCGGCCCCTGAATTTTTAAAATATGCTTTATCTTGGCTACTGAGTGTTTTTGGTGCACTCAGGAAGGGTGCCTCTCTTGCCCTGCCCTCGTCCTGGCCCTTGGTGCACCCTGCAGACCACACCTCCTATAGCGACATCCTGGAGGGCTGCCTCTGAGTTCATTGCTCCTGGTCTGTGAGTGACCTGCACACACTTCACTTTCAATCCATCAGTGACGCCTCCCAGCCTGCCTCCGCTCCACACCACCAGTTCTCGTCTCCCATAAAACGTGTTCAAAAGTCCAAAATTTCAAGAAGATACTGAAATGTGTACTATTTTTATATGTTGTTTCTGAATTTTAGCTCTCCCTAAATGAAATTCCTGTATCAGGGAAATAATTCTTAAAATGCTTTACTACAGTGCTAGATGTCACGCTTCCTGATGGTGTGTGTGTGTGTGCGTGTGTGCATGTGTATATATACCCCCTTTTAAAAGGAAGTCCAAATATTTTAAAATTTTTCTTGAATGAGACCTCATGAAAAGTTTGCTTCCTACTGGTTGGCATTTATTCTCTATGGATTATCATCAGAATACTCTGGTGTTCCTCTCCTTTTCTTACAGTTTTTGTCACAAGGGGTTAGGAAATATATTCATATATAAAAAGCGTGTCAAACACACTCAGAGTTAAACAGAGCTCCATGAGCTCTTCGGTCGTGGGGGACAGAGTTTGATTTTTGTTTTTTAAGATAAGCTAAACTGTGTTGGCTTAAAATGGCTTCAGATAACCCATTATTTCTTCATTGGTCTTATTCTTTAAATGTGTATCCTCCTTTTAAAAACACGTTGACATAATTCCCAAAGTCTCAACATACCAGTCTGATGAGATGGTTGATCTTCATCAACTTGATATTTTATACTAGGCAGGAGTGCTTAGCAACATCTTCTAACTGAGAGATTTTATCACACAACTTGTGACTACAGCTCACTTACAAAAACATGAAACAAGGTCACCTCAGCATGGTTCCTCACTATCTATTTCCAAGAGCTCAATAATCAGCCCCTCCCTTCCCTGTCTGGCTTCTGCTCTCTGCTCCATTGGTCACAAACCACAAAAACACTTCTATCCAAATAGATACACCCATTAACTCACATACTGGGCAACAAGTATACACAAAAACACACTTTCAAGGGTGGGTCAGTGGGAAGCAGAGGGAACTGGACCAGCAGGAGAGGGTCGTAGGTGGAAGAGGATAAAGGAAGGTATGTGATGGGGTGGGTGGTGGGTGGCCTAGGAGGTAGCATAGGGAGTTAGTTTTGCTCATGTTTTAAACCAAGATGGTTTTTGCCTCTTAGTGAATGTTCGAGACCTTCTATGTGCTTTGCACTGTACTAGGCATTATGGCAAATATAAAAGGGGTCTACAACTTTGAATCACTACTCAAGGGATTTACAAACTGGTGGCAAGATTAACACACATGAAGCCGCTGTATGGGAGCACGTGTGGGAGCCTATGTGCGCCCACACACACACACACACACACACAAAGATACAGAAAATATTTGGTTTCTACAATGTCCCAAGCACTTCAGAAATATTTTATCTATGCCTCACAACCATCCTGCAAAGTTAGGTACTATTGAACCCTTCTTATCAATGAAGAATCTGAGGCCCAGGAAAGGTAACTAATCACCCAACATCACACAGCTAACAGGTGGAAGAGATGGGACTGAGCTCTCAATTTATCTAACTCTATTTTGGTCCAGGGAAAATCTCAGTAGTTTAACCCAATGAAAGTTTATTTCCAGCCCAATGTCTCCAGATGTTCCTGGTTGGCTTTCTCGGGAGACTGTTCTCCAGGTGGAGACTTGGGAATCCAGGCCCCTCCCGTCCTGAAGCTCTGCTATTTCCAATGTCTGGCCTCCAAAACTGTCAATGAAGAGAAGAGTGAGTGATGATGGCATATGACATGCTGTAACAACCCCCATCCCAAAGCAATATAAATCACTTTTATTTCATTGACCATAATTAGTTTCATAGCCCCAGTAAGATGCAAAGGGGTTGGAAAATGAAGTGTCTGGGGAGCTGTGTCCCAGAGACAACTTGACCTAGTGGAAGGGGAGCAAATATCTTCGGCGGTCAGCTAGCTCTCTCTGCTACAAACTCCAAAGCCACTAAATGTCACGCTTCCGAGCCATATGAGCAAGAGCTTAAATTATGTGGTGCTAAATTGCAAGTTCCTGAAAGAAGTTCAAAGGAGTGGGAGATCACAAGCTTGGAGTGGAAAGAAGGGAACCTGAGTAGGGTGCTGAAAAGTGGATATGAGGGAGACATTTCTGGCTGAGAACAGAGTGAACATGCAAAGTTGGGAAGAGAATGATGCACTCACAGTCATGCTATGAGATGTATTTATGAGGTGCACCACACGCAGCGATATCCATCACAGACTAAGCTCCCAGGGGAGGGCAGCTCTCTGAAGAAATAGGCTTGGTAAGTGCTTTCAGCTGATGCAGGCTGTAGCCTTCCCAGGATCTTCTCAAAATGTAAACTCAAGAGGCGAGGGACCATGTTTTGCATGTTGTATTTTGCTATTCAGCACCCAGAACTTAGCAACTGCTCAGAAATGATGAATTGCTCAGAATGATGAATGTTTTACAGAAAAGGGTGGGCTTTCAAAAAACGAGCTGAGAGATAGATAATCCAAGCTCTTCCAGTTTCATTGTCTGCTATTGGACTTTTCATTACCTAAAAGGAGTTGTAAATTCCTTGAATCTTGTAACATATATCTTTTCCACAAAAGTCCTAATATTTGGTAAGGGAGTATACAGTGGAGGTGGTGAAAGATGATTTTCATCAGAGTTGTTGGTGAAAGCTTCTTGGAGATGTAGTGATCAAGCTGGACTTTTCCAGAGAGAGAATATCCTGGAGAAGGGCACTGAAGTGGGCAGGAACAGAGGGGCAGTAGAGCGAGCTGGTGGGTACAGTGCGTAAAGGGAGTAGGGTCATGAGGTTGTGGCCATGGAGGGGTGGGAGTGCCTGCCTAGAGTAGTTTGGAATACAGTGGGTTGCTCTGGGAATATTAGGAATATTAATCCAGCGGGAGTGCATAGGATTGTCTGAGAAACCAAGAGATCGAGGCAGTAGAGCAAATCGGGAAGACTCTGACTTCCCTTTTCTCATTGCTCTTTCACAATCACTTGGCCAATGCCCACTTACCTCATTGGGCATTTAGGCACGAAGGCAGGGACTATTTCTGTCTCAGTCATTTGTTGAAAGAATGAAATCCTGCGGGAGTCCAGGCAAGAGGTCTCAGCAAGGTGGTGGTTTGGGGCATGGAAAGGAGAGAATGGATTCAAGAGCCACACGTGAGGTGAGAGGTCTTGTTCCCCACTCTGCTGTTCTGTTGGTGACCTAGGGAAAGTCATTCCTCTCCTTGTCTCCATTTTTCCACCTTTCCCTGGTCCATTCTAGGCTTTCTAGGCTTCAGTTGGCACATCTCCAAAAGGAAGATGATATGGCTGTGCCTGAAAGCCACCCTGAGTGACCTCCTGGATCCACCTGCTCCCCTCTCTCCCTGCTCCGAGCCCACCCTCTATGCTCCCAGCTCTCAGATTCTACGAGAATCAATGCCTGGGATGGCCCAGCCCAAGTCACTCCCCAGTCTTCTGGTTTCTTTAGGGGTTCAGAAAGGTTCCTGGCAAGAATATGGAATCCAAGACTTGCAAACTGCAGTGACTAATGTGGCACTTCCACCCCAATGTGACTTAAGTGATGTGAATCCTCTTTTGAGAGAATTGACACAGGATCCTGTGCTCCAAGCTTTGAAAAGTCCTACAGCTAAATCCCGGGCTGAGGTCTTGTACATTTGGAAAGTACTTTCCAACTTGCAAAGTGCTGTCATGTGGGCATGTTCTCCCTGAGACCAAAGATGATAAACAATCCGATGAGCCCATGATCTGGCTGCTGTGTGTTCCAAGGGAGGGGAGGCCTTCCTGACCACGCGAGGTGCCCACGCCCTCTCTCCTCCCTTTCTCACAGCCTTTCGACCCCCGGGGAGTGTTGGAGGAGATGAGCTAGTGCTCAAGGCTCTCAAATCTGGGCGAGCTCCGGGCCACCCCCTCTGCCTCCCAACCACAGTCAGCTAAGGAGGATGTTCCCGCCTCGGATCTGTGGCAAGAGCCAGAGAGTCTCAGGAGAACGGCCGAGCAAATTGGGTCAGACTTCTGTGCCTGGATGGGAGATTCCTTGGAGTGACTGGGTATGTGTCAGCTGCTAAATGATTCAATTCTCTTCTCCCAGCTCCTAAGCTGCCGCCCTCCCCTCAGGGAGCTCCAGCTGCCAAGGAGCACTGTTCTGCCCTCTGGCTGCTGCGGCACGTGTGTTTAATAATAATGAGCATCATTTATGGAGCCCTTAAAATGTGCCAGGCAGTGTGCTAACCACTTTACAAATGTAACCGATTCGCCAGTTTGGGATATAAAATGAGGTCACATTCTCTCAAACATGAGTATTAAATGCCTCTGTGTCCGCGTTATGTCTGTGTAAGAGCTCCAAAGCCCCGGGAAGCCTTCTTCTTCCAAAGGGTCAGTCCAGATTAGTACTGCCTTATGGCATTAAACCCAAGACCTTGCCTAGTCTGCCAAGGAACCTCATTCCTTTTGGCTGTGGTTGTCACTGCCAGTGGTCACAAAATCCCCCCTGGAGACATCCCCTCAATGAAATTGAGGACCTGGTGTCTGAGGTCATCACCCTGCCCATTCCAGGAGCTAGACCCCTTCAAACAGGCATTTCCAGCAATGAGAAAAAGTCTGAAAGCACTGTGGATGTCAGAATGTGTACCTGTTACGCTCCACTCTCCTCTGTCCACGTCACCTCAACTCAGGGACCCTTAGACATCCAACACCAAGCGCAGCACACACCTCCACTCTTTACGCGCATTGCTCTGAGTTCACACACAATGTTATTTTTCCCTACTCCGCTACCCACCGTACTTTCCACTGAGCTATGAATCTCATCTCTCAAATGGCGAGGAGGGGACCACCTCTCCGTAGATAACATCGATTTTATTTCCTGTCTCAGTATGACTAGCATGTTTTTCAGAGAATCACTCTCCTTAGTATTTATGGGTTATCTTTTTAAATTCTCACATCCCTTTAAATTATTAGCTCCATTTCACAAATGAGGAAACAGGTAGAATGACGTTAAGGGAATTGCTCAAGTTCACGCAGCTAATAAATGGTAGATCTGGTATTTAAACCCACACTGATACACAACACAGCCCTGCCTCATCTCACTAAAGTGTTCTTGGTTGTGATGTCCATCCAAGTCAAAGTCAAGGGAAGAGACTCCTTAAGCAGGTAAATGTGTTTCTTTGTGGAGCCTCTGGACCTGGGGAAAATCACTTGGAGGCAGCCAAGCTGAAAGCCCTTATCTGAACTCCACTGGAGGAGATGAACACCCGAGTAGTTTGTGAGTAGCCAGAATATGTAATGCCACATGTGGGGTGTGGCAGTTTAGCACACGTGTTGGTTTTGGACTGTGGCCTGGCCTGGCACTCTCACTAGGCCAACGGCCTGGGTTAAGAAGACCCAGGAGGGTAAATGTGAGAGAATCTAAAGTCATGTGTGCCAGCTATGAGCCTCTGTCCATTCCTAGCTGGTTTTTGGCCTCAAAGTCAGCACTAGACTCCTTGGCCATAATTGCCTCTGCACTGGGCCTGAGGCTTTTTGGACAGAAACCCATGGGAAGTTTCTAGTCTCACTTAAAAGTCATTTGGATATATGAACTTGACTTCTCCAGTGCTACCCCTGATCACCCTCTTCTATCGCAATAAAGGCCCACCACGGTGAAACACTATCTGCTCCAAACAAGAAGTTTAGATGGAAACTATTTGAGCAGAAGTTAGATTTGAGGCCTAGGCAAGAGCCAAGTAGCTGATGGAGAAATAAGAGAGCAGAGGCTATGGGTAGAGAGAAGAGAAGGAGCAGGTGGCTCTGAGAGAGACCCATATTCTGGGGTAAGGGTGGAGGAATGTTAACAGGAAGGAAGTGGCGAATCCCGAAGCCAAAGCAAATACAGGATCCAAAGCTGCCCATCTGGCCTATCCATAAGGAACATTGCCAAGAAAGAACACAGCAGGGAGGAGAGGAGTGGAAGATTCATGGCACCTTGCTTAGCAGCCAACAACCAGGGGAAGATAGTGCCAGCAATGCATTCTGGGCTCTACCTCTTGAGTAACTCAGATGGGATGTTTCTGCCCCTTAGATATGGGAACAAGAGGCTTGAATCCTATCCCCACCCCCACTTCCACCTAGATTGTGGAAATTGAACACTTTTCCCCAGATCTCTATGAATTCCTGAGGGTTTATATTATCACTGTCTCCTCTGCCACTTAAGCTTCTACTTTCCAGAAGGTTGTGTCTGTTGTGCACCACATTGACCCAGATGTCAAATACACTGACCTCCCTCCAACTTCTACACATCTCTGCCCTCCCCACTTCGAAAGCAGACTTTAAAGGGAGGAGAGGATTCACCATGGTGATGTAAAGCAATTGTTATAGATGGCAATGTTTTATTCTTATTATATCTGCTCACTTTGGACTTTTTCAAGGAGTGAACACTTTGCTGCTACATGTGCCTAAATATATGATATCTCTTTCATGACAGCAAGTGGATGGGTTTTTTTATATAAGCATCAAATAATAACCATAAATATAGGTAACATTTATTGAGAATGTACCATGTGCCAGGCACTATTAAGAAATTTATATAGAGTAATTCATTTTATCCTAACAACTATCACAGTTTTACAGACTAGGAAACTCTTTATTAAGAGATTGAATGGTAAAGTAATTTTTCCAAGGGTACACAGCTGATAAATAATAATTAATGGGACTGGGTTTTGAGTCCAGGCAGTCTGACTCCAGAAGATGGAGGAAGGAGGGGAAGAAGATGAGAGTGCTTGATGGATTATTAAATGGTCAATAGAATCTGGGCACTGAGAGAGAATGATCTATTTCATGAAGAAGCTGATTTTCTCCTAGAGTCATAGACTCTGGACCTGGATCACAGAAAAGCTCAGAAAAGAAATGAGGCTCTAGTGGACAGGGAAGGTAACCTCAGCCTGAACCTGGAGAAACAGGGTATGAGAACTCAGATGAGGACTCAGGTTTCTTGGAAGGCTGGGCAGGAGGCTTGTCTCTGCTCAATTCTGCAGGTACAAGAAGGTTCTTGGCTACTTGCCACTGATAATGAGAATAATGGGATATAGGTAGGAAAACCAGCAAAAAAGAAATCTTCCTCACGAGTCTGAAGATCTCCAAGTGTCCTTTGCTGTCTCTTGATCTTCAAATTCTACTTTTTTTCTCTAAAAACATTTTTTCCAACTGTATAAATGATACATCCTCCCTGTGGAAAATTTTTAAAATGTAGAAAAGCATAAAGAAGAAAATGGCAACCACTCAGGGATCAACTTAATATTCGACTAGACTCACACATACATGGAAACTAATCTTATAGTAAAGGTCACCCTGTAGATCAAAGGAGAAAAGCAAATTTTTCAATAAATGGTGACGGGAAATGGATGGTGATGAGGAATGGTAATTGGATGGCCATTTGGCAAAAGAAATTGAATCTTTTCTTCTGGAAGATCTCTATCTTTCATCATCATCATCATCACCATCATCAAAAAAATCTGGATGGACTAGAAATCTAAATCTAAGATCTAAGCTACATAACTTATAGGAAACATATAGGAAAATATCTTCCTTTGTTTGCAGGAGGGAATGTTTCTCAAGTTTAGTGCTTAGTTTCAAAAGCACTAACCAGAAAGGAAAAGATGGACAAATTCAGCTACTTTAGTTAGGAGCTTCTGTTCGTCAAAGACAGCATAAAGAGGCTAAAAAGAGAAGCCACTGGTCAGAGATTTGCAACACGTATGACTGACAAAGGACTAGTAACCAGAATATAAAAAAAAAAAACTTCTATGAGTCAGTAAGAAAAAGACACCCGAGAGAGAAAAACTTAGGTCCACGCAAAACCTTTTACGTGATTGTTCACAGCACCATTATTCATAACAGTTAAAAAGTGGAAACACCCCAAACGTCCATCAATTGATGAGTGAATTAATAAAATGTGCTATATCCATATAATGGAATATTATTTGGCAATACAAAGAAATGAAGTGTTGATACGTGCTACAGTATGGACGAACCACACAAATAACTTTAAGCTAAATGAAAGAAGCCAGTCACAAAGGATCACATATTGTATGACTCCTTTTATATGAAATATACAGAAAAGGAAAATCTATAGAGATGGAAAGTGGATTAGTAATTGACTAGGGCTGGGAGACGGTGGGGGAATACGGAGTAACAGGTAAGTGCTACAGGGTTTATTTTTTGGGTAATGAAAATGTTCTAAAATTAGTTGTGCTTATGGATGCACAACTATGTGAATGTGTTAAAAGTCATTGAGTTGTATACCTTAAATGGGAGGAAAGACATGCCATGTTCAAGAGGGTTTGAGTGAAGAGAGTTTCCAAAGGGATTTTTTATAAAGATGTGAACAGGGTTGAAAGAACCACAAGGATGGTAAACCACTGGGGCCTAACAATGGGAGGCCTTCACCACTGCTAGGCCTGAAGCAGCTAGAGGAGGAGAGTCCTTTCAGGGTGTTATGAGAGCTAGAAGTGAAGAAGCAATGCGGTGCAGATGCTGCCAGAACTGTGGGGAGGCAGAGAGCAAGTCAGGAGAATTTATACTCCAGACATTCTCCTTTCCCAACCTCATGCTGTTGCCTCCCATTTGCCAAACCTAACTAAATGCTGGAGGCAAGGCAGTCTAGTGCTATCATTCATAAAAGGATATAGCACAAGGCAGAGAAAAATGAAGATTGGAACAGGGTTGAGAAGGTAGAAACAAAATAACCAGCACATCCCATGACCCAGCAAGTGCACCTAGAGGTTTAACGGTAAAGAAGCTCGATACACCATGTACAATGTGTATGTACAAGAATGGTGGGAGCACCATTCTCTGTAGTAAACCCAAACTGGAGACCACTCAGACGCCCCTCCATGGTAGAATGGATAAATGAACTGGGCTATATTCATTCCTACAAAGGAACACTGAAGCAACGAAATGAATTAACGACAGCTGTACAAAATGGCAAGGATGAATTTCATAAGCAGAATGTTGAGAAAAAGAAGCAAGAAAACTATGATTCCATGAATGTAAATTTCAAAGTTGGGCAAAACTAATTTATTTTGCTTAGGAATACATCCAGGTGATAAAACTATGTATTAAAAAATAAAAACTCCAAATGATTATCATAAAAGTCAGGATAGTGTTTACCTCTAGGGAAGAGAGAGAGAGGATTGTGATACCCGCTGTATGAGGAGAAGGGGCAGCGGAAAGAGGGGCCTTTGGGCGCTGGCAACGTTCTACTCCTCGATCTGGCTGTGGTTACACAGATGTTTGCTTTATACATATTCACTAAAAATATATTTTATCTGCACATTTATGATATATTTAACAATAAAAACAGAAAGGAAAATATTTTGATATAATTTTTATACTTTTTGTAGGCATATGCATATGTATATAGGGAGAACTACTTTACATTATTTTACAATTGTATTACATTATTTCTTCATTTGCAACTTTTCTCACTTATCATTAGAGCATAAAGATTTTCTGAGATCAATGAAAACTCTTTCCCAAATTGGTTTTAAAGCTATATAATGTTGCCAAATAGTATATATATTGTAGAAACTTAATTATTCCCTCAGTGAGAACATCCAGGCTCTGTCCATACTCCCTCATTTATGACACTTCTTTGTCTCTCCTAACGAGTAGTTTTTTAAAGAAGTACTAACCTGTTTTTTCATACCCAGGCTTCATTTGGGTGATGGGAGAAAAATGAAAAGTCTTAGTTAAAGGTTCTGACTAATCCCCAGTCTAGGTTATGTCTCCCTATGATTAGCTCTTGTCACCCTTTCTACTTGTCCTTCATGCATTTCTCATCATTGTAAATAGTGTAATTAGTTGTCCGTACACTTGCTTGTTTAATGTCTATTTCCCCTACCAGGAGCTCCATGAGGGCAGAGACCACATTCACTCTGTTGACCTCTGTCCTCAGAACCAACACAAAGCGTGCCTGCCGTGAAGAAGATACTCAATAAATATTTGTCGTAGGATTGAGTGAATGCATGAATGGACAGATGACTTTGTATCCAGGCTATTTGTCCTATCCATCATTGAAAATGAGTCCATCTTCCCCAGAAAATAGCCTCACAAAATAGAGACACCACTGGGTGTCCAAGCAGAGACCTCATGACCAATTGGAGGGATGAGGGTGTAGATGGGATCCCTTCTGATTGTGATTTGGAATAGAGGATCTCTAAGGTCCTTTCCACTCCCCAAATCCTGAGATTCAGTCCCCTGATCAAAGCCGGGACTCCAGACAGGAAGAGTGGAACCCCACATCTGAACAGAAAGAAATTGTTTCAAAGTAACTGAAGAGTTATTGGAAGCCATCTTTCTTGCTGAAAAAAAAAAGATAATTTTTGTGAAACTCCTATCTCTGATTGCACAGGTAAATCAGCTTCAAGGCAGTGACAAAAACCAGAATCTAAATTTCTCAAGTGCAAAAGAACAAAAAGTATTACGAACATTTGGCAAGTCTTAAAGAAAAGATGCATTTTTCAGTAGTTTGCCTCAAAAAACTAGGCCACTAATTGTCCACGGCTAGCGCTTTCCTACAGCTTGAATTGAGAAGGGTTCAAAAAACTGTGTTTTCTCCCCCTCTGTTGGAATTAGGAACAAGTAACATTTCTTGTTAGAATATAAAACAGTGAAACATAGTTCACATATGTTACATAAATTTTTTTTAAAGAAAAGACTCCTCTGGAAAGAGACAGAACTGTGTACAATGGAAAATTGAAAATTCTCCAATTTCAAGATGAGTCAGCAAATAACTTCTCCATGAGAGCGACCTGGGAACCCTGCTGAACACACAGACCTACTTTAATGGGAAATCAGCTCTATTCCCTGGCCTGCAGGAACTATTGTCACTTGAAGACCTTTTTAGGTGATACGTCTATGTCTTTGCCTGTTGAAATTTATTAGGAACAGAGCATGAGATCCCAGGACAATATTCACCCACAGGAAAGGATTTGTGCTCAGTGGAATGTGATTACATCAGGCCTCATCCCACCCAACCTCTTAATCCTTGCTTTCCCACATGGTGCGAGCTGTTTGGTGCAGCTGCCAGCTTTTAATTAGAAATTCTCATATTTGCAGGGAAATCAGGAACACCTGGCTTCATGCTTACCCCTCCTCCAATTCTCCACCTCCCCCCAAAGTATTAATTTCCCCTGGTGCAAAGGGAAATGCTTTTGTCACACATTCTTAGTCCCTAGCAACTTGTTCTCTCAAAGCAGGGAAGTGGGGAAGGCAAAGAGGAGAACAGAGCAGACAAGAGACGGTGAGTTCTCACCTCTCAGCCCCGCTCATCAAAATAATTTTGGCCTTTCCTGGTGCTTTATTTGGTGCCCTCTTATTTCTGAGATGACACTGTCCATTGGTAAATTTCCTATATATTCTTAACTGATGGAATTGATGCCCTCTGTTCCCAGTGGAATTTGGTGGAGATTGAGTACTTAAGAGTTTCGAGATCCTGAGGCGACGACACCAATCTGTTTGGTAACTTCCTATCTTCCTTCTAACTCTGAATCTGTATAGTTGTCTCAAATTTCATTCAACTCAAAATTAATTTTCCTATAAAAAATGGCATAAATGGTGGGCAATACCTAGTTTTCTGCAGTGAGAACAGGACCAGCTGGAGTTGAAAAGATGATTTTTTCCTCTCTCGCAATCCCAGAGCTCACCAGCCACAGACGCGCTCTTAAATGTGTTGGTCATCTCATCCGTCTGCTTGGCAGCTCTCTCTTTTTCTGGGAATAGCCATGCCCTCTCTCTGGGCAACTGCCCTGCGTTTCTCTAGCCAAGTAGATCTTGTTGGCACAGAAAGGCTGGCTCCACCTGAGGGTCTGCCCAAGGGAGTTGTCATATTTCTCTAGCAGGATGTCCAGCGAAGCATAACTTGAATGCATTTTTAGCAAGGAAAGCTGCCAACAGCTTTTGTGCCTAGGTAGATGCAGAAAGTCACCCTGGGACAGATTGTCTTTGATGTTTCCCTGTCACACTTGAATGGTCTCAGTTAAGCAGTCTTGGCCACTCTCCGGGGAGAAGGGTGTGTTACACACTCCGGTTTCAGAACCGTTGAGCTGCTTCTGGAGTTTAGCGGGATTAAGCCTCTCCGATGGATGGAGATGGTCCTGACAGAGGTTCACGGGGACATCAAGAACTCCAAAGGGGAACTCTGTGCGCAGGAAGGAGGAATCTGGATCAGGGAACCTGGCTACCCTTTGGTGGGAAGAGCTAGTTTCTGGAGTATAACTGGGGTTACTGTACTACTTGCTCCACCCAGACCAGCCAGCCTGGTGTTTGCTGTGTTCATGAAGCAATATCTGATCCTCTTCATATAACCAAAGAGACCCCAAACCTTGAAGCCGAAAGGTGAGGTGTACTCAGAGCCAGTGCGGGGCTCACGAGGGTCTCGTTACCACAGTGGACAGGAACACAACGCACTCTGCAAACCACACTAGGGCAGTAGCCGCACAGACAACATGGAGCTTGAAAGTTGAAACAACCTATTTAGACTGAACACGTCCCTTGGGCTTCCGTACAGTTCAAATTGTGGGCAAAGCCTTCAGAAGGGAACACAAATTTCCCACTAATATGGGCAGGTGGAGAAAGTTGTTGAATAATTAATTGGAACAAATAAAAATGTAGGAGCCAGATGTGCACCTAAATTGGTTAAATGGGTCCCACTATAGTGACATTCTCCCCCCTCACCTATCTACCCAAATATTCACTCAAAAGGTCCCTTTTTTTTTTAACATCCACTTTTCTGTCATGGTGGAAAAGAGAGGGTGCCTTTGTATGATTGGTTTCTCAGCGAGGAGGGACTTGCAGAACACTGCCTACACTTCCCTAGAGAGTGTGTGTGCGTTTTCCCCCACACGTGATCAGCTATTTAACTGTGTCTGTCTATCACTTAAGGGTTAAGGCTGAGTCATCGCCATTTCTATTTCAGTGGAAACATAATCTATAAATGAAAACTCAAGACCTAAGAGGACAAAACACCTGAAATCAAAACTTAACAAGGTCATGACACTTCATGATATTGGTGTTTTAGCAGGGTGCTTTATGAGCATAAGTCTTAAAACTAAACTGTCTTGGTTCAAATCCCAGCTTAACTACTTGCTAGCTGTGTGACTTTGGGAAAGTTACTTAAACTTTCTGTGCCTTTCCTCTTCATAAAATAGAAATAACAATAGTACCCATTTCATAGGCTTATAGCGAGGATTAAATGAGTGACGTGTAAAATTCTTAGAACAGTGTCTGACACACAGCAAGCACTCAATAAAGGTTAGCCAATATTGTTATTACCAAACATATTTGCCTACACAGGAGAAAATGATTGTATTGTGATCAGCAATAATAACAACAGCAGACGGCTATTGTTTTTGCTGCCCAAGAAAATTCCTCTTTCTTCTGGTAATAACTTTTTTTCACTTTGTGGAAAATACTAGTTAAGGGAAGGACACTTAGCCAAGTCCATCCAAAGAGATTCAGCGCAGCGAGCTTGTTATAATTTTGAGGAAAGGGAAGATCTCTACGAGAACTGCTAGCTGCGAAGATGGTGTAAGCCTGAGACAGCCAAGACCTGCATCAGAGAGATCTACCTACAGGTGAAGCCATCAGAGTAGACCAGTTGCATTAGGTATCTATTGCTGCATAAAAAACCTAGCAGCTTAACACAACCAGTATTATCTCACACATTTCTGAGGGTCAGGCATCCACGAGTGGCTCAGTTGGGGAGCTTTGGTTCCAGATCTTTGATGAGTGTGCAGTCAAGTTGTCATCAGGGGCTGCAGCTATCTGAAGGCTCGACTGGAGCTGAAGGATCCACTTCCAAAATGCTGCACTCATGTGGCTGTTGTCAGGAGACTTCAGTTCATCACCATGTGGGCCTCTCCATAGTGCTGTCCACAACATAGAAGCTGGCTTCCTCCAGAGTGAATGATGGGAGGGAGAGAGGGAGAAAGTGAGAGAGAGAGAGACAGAGACACTAAGAGCGAAGCCACAGTGCCTTTCATAACCTAGACTCGGAAGCGACATACCATCTCTTCTGCCATATTCTATTGGTCACACAGATCAACTCTGATACAGTGTGGTAGGAGACCACACAAGGGTATTACCAGAAGGCAGGGATCACTGGGGGCCATCTGAGATGCTGGCGACCACAACAGCAGAATCAATCAATCAGGGAGGGGGAGACTGAGTCTTATTGATGTTGCTTGAGCCCCTGGAACATCATGCCTTATATGAATCAACAAATGCCTTTCTGTACTTAAATTGTTTTGAACTGTTTTTTGGTCCATTGCTACCAAAATGTTCCTGACTAGTACAATTGCTAACTCTTATTGAGCACTTGGTGCCATGCACTGTTCTAAGTACTTTTCTTAGATTATTTCTTCTAACCCTCATGACAACTCTATTATTTTCAATCGCCTTTTCCCAGATGAAAAAAGGGAAGTTGAGAGAAGTTACATGGCTTGGCAAAGAGTCATGCAACTGGTTGAGTGGTAAAGGCAAGTTTCAAACCCAGGCAGTCTTACTCCAGAACCTACTCTCTTGCCGTATAAAAGGTTACTCTTTATGCGTTTCTCCTCTTGATTCAGTTTCAGATATTTCCCCCATGAGATGAGCTCTGAGCTTGGATTCTTCTGTGGAGTGGCTCACACACAAGCTGAGACTGGGCTCACACCCACTGAGAACTAGGTCCATGGCCCTGGGCAAAATCTGCCTGAATCACAGGAGAGAAAAATGTTACTCTGCTGAGCCGTTCCCACTGTGGCATCTGTGGTGGTGCATATCCAACAGAGAGCAGATGCCAACCAGTCATCCATCACCAACCCAAAAGGTGCCTTCAGTTTCTGATCCCCATAATTGAGGACATGTGTTACTCTGCAAACAGTCCTGATGGGAAATGGCTGATGGTTCTTCCCCTCTGAAACTTGGGAAATGAGAGGAAAGAGGAGGGGGAGAAAGGAGGCTGAACATTTTCATTTTCTTATGTTAACAACTCTAAATGATCAAGGGTACGAAGGGAATGGCAATAGAACATAAAAATGCTTTGTGTAAGGTTCACATTTACTCGCACTTTTAACTCCACTGTGGCTTATTAGTTCATGGGAAAAAATGACAGAAAGGAATAAAAACCTGACTATGAATCCAGTATCAACAGTTTGTAGCCATAGTAACCAAGAAAGTGCAACTCATGAATTAAAAAAAGAAAAACAAAAGTGTGTGTGCGTGAGTGTCGTCAGGAGAGTGTCAGGAAATGGTTACTGAGTTAAGGCACAGTTAACCCCTGGTGGTAAGCAGGCTGGCTCTGCACAGGCTGTGTACACGCTCTGGCTAAGATGTGCATAGGGATTTGGCAAAGAAGTTCTAATCCCTATTTGATAGAGTTTCCAATTCGGCTGTAAAAATTCACTCAAGGATAAAACAACATAAAAAGACTCCACCTAACGAGAATTTCTTGATTTTTTTTTGGGGGGGGGCGGGTTAAATCAAATTTGGTTTGCATTAGCTCAGCCCATCCTCATTACAGGAAGACATAGGTGTGTGGCTTCTTGTGTGTTTCACAGCTAGCTCTGGAATGACTGGGAGCTGCCTTGTGAATACAATTCTGGATAAAGCACAGCAACCCAGAGCTCAGAACCACACCCTGTCCTCTTCACCCTTGGGATATAAGTCATCAGTTTCTTATTTGTGTAGCCAGATTCCAGCAATACATGGCTCCAGGACCCTGGAAGGAAGTCAGGCAAGTGCCAGTGGTTTTGGAGGTCCAGGGGCAATCACTCCAATGGGAGTTGTGGGCAACTTAGGAACCATCCAATTATCAAATTTGGGGCTGGAAGCATCTTTAAGAGTCATCCAGTCCAATGAGTCATCTGATGCTTAAATTCTCCTTTTCCCCCAACCTTTGTTCCAAAGAAGAGGCTCAGTTCATGCTGAGACCTCACCCTTGAGAAGGAACTCCCCTTACCTTGGGGCAATCCATATAGTTTTGACTGCAAAAGACTCTTAAATTAAGCAGAGATCTTTCTCCCTATGAATTACCACTCCCAGCCCCTAAAAGCTAGGCAAATATTCATATATTTGAGGATGAATGGCTATTTTGTCCTCAGAAGATTTCTCCTGTCTAAACATAAAAAGTTCTTGATCATTCTGCATTTAGCTCTTCTCCTCTTAACATCTCCAAAGGACCTCTTAAAGTATAGTCCCTCGAATGAGCACAACACTCGATGAATATTCTGTCCAGGGATGGGAAGTAGCAACATTATTAGCTCCATCATTCCGACATTTTACTTCCATTAATGTAGCCTCATATTAACATGTTTCTAACAGCCTTATGGTATTTTGGACTCATAATGAATTTACTTCCCAATAAAATTTGCGTGATAGGCAAATTAATGATCCCTCTGGTCATCAATTACCAATTCTTCTCTACTCCCCAGGCACATGGGAGCAGTCCATCTCCTCATCCCTTAGCCAATGAAAAACGAGCAGACGTCTCATATGTCAGTTCAAGATTGAGGCATTGAAGTACTCATTCTCAACTTTTCAGCCCACTTTTTCCCATCATAGCAATTGTCAATGTCAATTGTCATGAATTGAATGGAGCTGGAATGCTGAGCCAACACACGGAGGACAGAAGCCCTGGCACAATGCTTGGACATGCAACACACGTTGCTTGAGTAAAAAATAAATTTTTGTTGCATTATGCACAATATTTTGGGGTTTTTTGTTATTGCAGCACAAACTAAACTTTCCTAACTCAATGTATAAGTTTTTTTTTTTTATAAATAGAATCAGATTTCCCACCCCACACATCCCCCTTCACCATCTTCTTATATTTTAATAATTGGTTTTGGGGTCTGATTCAGGGACTTACATTTGTTTTTCTCATGAAAATTAGTCTTAATAATTTTAGTTCAAAGGCAAGTTCTATTAAAAATTGTTTTTTATATTTTGATTCCATCAAACAGAGGTATTCACTCTTCCCACTACTTCCCTTGCATTTGAAACTCTGATAAGAATATATTTAAAGACTGGAAAGCAGACATTTCTGATGACATGCTTTTCTTGGCTCTCCACCCTCGATTCTCACAATAACGCTCAACTCTAATGAAGACAGTTCCAGGCTTTCTCAACTCAGTGTAGAGGTAAGAAAGGGTCACTGGGGGACCAGTAACCACTGGAGATCTTGTTTTTATTAGCTCAATGAGATTTCAGTTCCTGTAATGAAAATAAGACATAACAATGGAAAAATATATGATTGCTACACTGTATTCAACTACGAAATCATTCCATTTTGAGCACTTTTGGGGGAATCTAATGATAAATAGGAATCTATTACTATTCTCAAGCAGTCTAAAGTATAGACGTTGTTTTATAAAAAGTAAAACCATAATAGTGGAAGGAGGACAAGAGGAGTAGTAGTAATAATAGTAGTGATGCTAATACTGTCTTACAATTATGAGAACCTACTTTGTGTGAGGCACTGTGAGAACCATTTTAGATAGGTTTTTTCCTTTATTCTTCCAATTCAAGACCATATCTCATCCACTCTGGGCTCACCACGTCACTCTGCTCTGTTTCATGTGCTCTTTTGTACTGGGACCCTGACATTCCGAGAAACCAAGAAATAGGGTTGTAGATAGTCACCATGGTGCAACTCCCCACTGGTCTCAGTCCATTCGACTGAGAAGGTCAGAGAGAGAAGATACAATGCTGCCCTTTCTGCATTTCACTGATGCTGTCGGTGCTGTCATTGGGTTCTGCTACTTCTGGCTCCTGTTAGAGGAAAACGGGGTACAACAGCAACACAGGTTCTTAACAGCCACCTCACATGCCCCAGATGCTGTCTGAGCTATTAGTTGGGGAAAGTCTCAGAACATGGTGTGGTCAACAAGGGGCCCAGTCAGTGGATATCTAGCTCTCAGATGATCATTCCTGGTGTTGACAGACATTAGGGAGCTATGAAGATCGACAAGACACAACAGTAAATTTGCTGAAAAGAGCACAGTTATTAAAAGCATAAACTCAGGAGTTAGACAACTACAGTATCAGGTTTCACTGTCAGCCCTGTCACTTGCTGGCTCTGTCAGAGGGGTTGCATGACCTCCCCAAGGTAATTTAGGAAAGTAATAAAATCCTTCTGATGCTTGGTTTCTTTATCTACAAAATGAATGTGTCTGAATCCTAGTAAAGGCTTAATAAATCATAGTTATTCAATATTCTGTTCACAAAGGAAATGTACTAACATGTTGCTTTGGTCATGTTAAGGAAAGCCTTCACTAATCTACCTTTTTCTAAACATAAAACAAAAGTAAAGACTAATTTCTGATGACTGCATCTAGCTATGCCTGAAGATAGATGATCTCTGGGCCTCACAATTCCTTCTTGAAGAGAATCTGAATTGGGTTTCTGTCACTTACAACCAAGACTCCTGACTAATCCAGCATTAGTTAGGATGAGGCTCAAGTCTTTCCTCCATTCCCACACTCCAACACACAACACGAGGCAATTCCAATCTTTTACTCTTCTAGTTTCTACGTTGCCCATTCAATTCTTCACCCCTCTCTTGCTTGACTTTGTTACTTAACCATGTTTTGTGCATATCTTGTTTCCCTAACATGTTTTTAAGCTTCTCAAGGGCAAAAGAAACGGACTCCACTTATTTTCTGTCGCAGAACCAGGTACAGTTCTGGGCACATACAAGGCCTATAATAAACACAATCAGCAAGGTGGTTTTCGTTGGAAACTAAGGCAGGTTCACTGCTGGATTTAGGTCTTTCTGAGCATGTCTGGTGCCCTGGCAGGCTGAGTCTTCCAAGAAAGAACTCTCCTAAGAGGACAGACTCAGGCACACAAGCTCTGCCCAGCAAAAATGCCTCAGTCAACATAGAGACAAAGGGAATCTAAGAATAAAGTACCTGTAAGGTGCTGAGAACACCAGGCAGCACTAAGGGGGCCACTGCAGGAAAGTGCTTCTTGGCACAGTGCAGCTTTGGAATGGCAAGGGGAAGGAGCCATATTCGTGGTGCTATAGGCTGAATGTTTGTGTCCCTCCAAACACACATGTTGAAACCTAACCCCAGTGAGATGGTATGTGTAGGTGGGGACTTTGGGAGTGATTAGGTCTTGAGGGCAGAGCCTCACAAGTGGGATGAGTGCCCTTATAAAGGAGGCCTCAGAGAGCTGCCTTGCCTCTTTGGCCATGTGAGGACACAGAGAGAAGACGGCCATGGAAGCCACCAGGAAGCGGGGCCACCCGACACTGCATCTGCAGTGCCTTGATCTTGGGCTTCCCAGTTTCCAGAACTGTGAGCAATAAATGTTTGTTGTTTATAAGCCACCCAGTCTATGGTATTCTGTTGTAGCAGCCAAATGAACTAAGACACAAGGCCAGCTCCAACACCACTGGTGGCAGATAAACTGGCTTCAGTGGGCATCAATAGCAATGCCCGATACACTGTACATAGAGACCCTGGTGGTGTGGTGGGCGCTTATAGGCCCCATAGTGATGCCAGGGTCTCTAGACAGTGACAAAGAGCAGAATCCTCTCACTCAGTGGGAGCCATTCAAGACATCCTTTGAGGTTTCCCAGAAATGCTAGGGGGAGCACTTTTCTGGAATCTGAGCACCGCACATTGCACAGTGTCCCATAGTACCCTAGAGTGACATTCTCTAGGGAAACATGAATTACACTTGCTAATTAAATTATGGGGAGAAGGCGCCAGTGTCACAGCCAGACTGCCATTTGGCTGTGGAGGAGCAGTTGAAGGAGAGCTGCCCTCCTCTTGCTATTCAGGCTTGTCCGGCTCTCTGGCTGAACTCTCACCCAGCTGCTTTTCCTCCAAGCAGCCCCTGGATCGGCAGGAGCTCTATCACACTGTTTCAACTTGCTGCCAGTTTCCCCTGCCCCTAGCAGGTCCCATAATCAGATACTATTTTTTGGCTCCAATTCTATTTAGTTTTTAGAAACTAGATTCCTATTCAGGTCTGTGGCTCTGTAGTTGTTTTTCCTCACAATTCTTTTTTTTTTTTTTTACCAGACTCTTGTTTCTCATTTCTCCTCTCCTCCAAGAATGGGTTTAACTATCAAAGTCTGAAATCATTTGACATGAAATGCAGACTATGGCATTATAAGTTTTTTGGCCAACAGGTATACGTCACCATGAGGTGACCCAGAAGTTTGTGATGGCTTCAAAGGATATAAGATCAGTTTACTTAATCTGCATTTCTCATTTGTGGTTTGTGAAATATTGAACGAAGTGTAGAAAGGATTCCCTTAGAGGAAGTTAAGGATTTGTGGAGGCAATGTTAACACTTAGGAGCTACTAGCGTACTAATGACTAAATCTTTGTTTCAGAGTTTTGGAAAGTGCCTGCCTGTCCTCTGCCTGTCCCCTGGCTTCCTAAGGCTATGCCTATGCACACAGTTCACCTTAGTGCCTCGATTGAATGGGTTAGGTGGCAGTCAGTACGTAGGCTGTGGACACACCCAAAGGGGAAATGTTACATAATGTGGTTATCTGTAAACTTCAGTAGCCTGGGAGAGTGGCAGGGCTCTCTGACGCTCCTCGATGGTTTCTGGGCACCTGAACTGAGGCCAGAACTCACTGGCCAGTGTGAAAGTCTCACCTCACTCCCTTCCAAGTTGGTCCCTGGGAGTGCGAAGAGGGAAGCCATCACCACTGCTTCTATACTCTCCTCCAGGCGGACAGAGATGCAAGGGTACTATGACACAGAAAAACATGGGTCAACAGGTTGCAAGTTGCTGTTTACAGTTTTCCTTCCACATTTCAGCAAGGAGCCCAGCTGTGAAAACAGAACATTCTCAGTGTCATCACCCAAGAGAAGAAAACAAGGCATGTGGGCATTTGGGACCACGCTTCCCAGCCCTCTTGTCCAATTTCAGCCACACTGGACCGAGAAAACAATCTGCTCTTCTAGTTGGTCATACAATCCCAGCTTGGAAACAGTCTTGTTTGTTTTCCAAGAAATGACATTCTAGTGCCATAACTCACCACCTCAGCCATTTTATTCTAAGGGAAATGGGGGTAAGAGAAAGGGAAATGAACGAGTAGTATGTGGTAAATGGAAGCGAAGTAACGAATCCCTGGTGGTTGCCGAGTGCTCTCCATCCTGAATAGGCACAAATACATGAAGTGGGCATGATTTCATTTTAATTTCATGCTTAATTAAAATAGGAATAAGCATAGTTTTAAGTAAATAGAGAAGAGCTTTAAGGCAATAGTCTTTCTCTACACCCTTCCTGACCTACCCCAGTGTTGTGCCCTAGAGGCAACCACTCCGACATCCATAATCCTGGGTAATAAGCATAGATTTCTATTTCTTGATCCATCAACTCTAAATGATACTAATTTACTCTTATAATGACGATTTAACTCTTTTATATTATCTTTCACCTTCCCTCCCCCTTATCCTCCTGATCTTTAATAATTATATTACTAGTTTCAGTTCTTTCATTGGCTACCTTTGTGACTTTAAATAATGCATTTTTATCACTATTTTATCCTTCATCAACCTTAGTCAACATTTTAATTACTTTTTTCATAAAATAAACTACAACCAGAGACATAATCTTTGCATTACCAAAGCTGTTAGCGTTTATTTATGCTCCAGTGCCAGGTGTGTGTGCTTTGTCTATTGATTAATTTTAAAAGGTAAAAGTGATGGGAATGCAAACTGGTACAACTTTTATGGAAAACAGTATGGAGACTCCTCAAAAAATTAAAAATAGAAATACCTTATGATCCAGCAATCCCCCTATTGGGCATCTACCCAACGGACATGAAATCAACCATCCAAAGAGGCTTATGCACCCCTATGTTCATTGCAGCATTATTCACTATAGCCAAGAAGTGGAAGCAACCCAAGTGTCCCTCGACTGATGATTGGATAAAGAAGATGTGGTATATATATATACAATGAAATACTACTCAGCCATAAAAAAGACAAAATTGTCCCATTTGCAACAACATGGATGGACCTAGAGGGTATTATGTTAAGTGAAATAAGCCAGAGAGAGAAGGACAAACACCACATGATTTCACTCACATGTGAAATATAAATGAACACACAGACAGAGAGAACTGGTTGATGGTTACCAGGGGGAAGGGGATGGGGGGTGGGCACAAGGGGTGAAGGGATGCATTCATATGGTAACTGACAAACAATAATGTACAGTTAAAACTTCACAATGTTATAAACTATTAAGACATCAATAAAAATTTTTTAAAAAGATAAAAGTGAATACACAGCATTTATATTGTGAGTAAATATTGCTCACTATTGAACCAAGTAGGAGAGTAAGATTGTGTTTTCTTCTCAACAGGTCTTCTGGGCTGTGTGAAGGGAAATATTTTTAGCATCAAGGCCAAAAGGATTTTCTTCTCTTACACACTACCAATTGCTTAAAATCATGCCTCTTTATTCTTTTTTGTCATGTTTGGGCAAGACTTTCTTGTTTAGATTTCTGTTTTCCCTGGAATTTCTAATGGCCTTTGCTTTTTCCCTACTGACAATAGAATAAGGTGCTATTACAATTTCCTCAAGTTTCTTCATCCCTCAGTCATGCTGTCGATTGCAAGGCTGCCTCTCCAAGCACTGCATCTTCTGGTGTCATGACTGACATCTGAGTCTTCCCTTTTACTGAACTCCTGGGTTACAGCCTGTTTTCTGAGCCCCATGTTTCCTCTTCCTTGGTTTTCTTTCTCATTTTTTCCTAACATGCATCCTTAAATAACTTCAAGCAAGGATGCCCTTGCTTGTCTGGAAAGATCTTTATTTTGACCTCACACTTACTGAATAATTTGTCTGAATTCAAGAGTCAAAATCCTCAGCCTCAAAGCAATTTTCATAGGCAGAGTTATGAGTACACTTCATAAACATATTTCCCCAAAGTTTCAGCAAACATGAAAAAGTGCAATTCAAAAAAACCTCCTTGTGATTCTGACTTCCGCCTCTGACCGTTCATGGAAAATGATCGCTCAGAGATCACAGATAACTGCATCATCTAACAAGCTCTTTCCTGTGGGCCTAACTGTGGTGACCACCCTTGAAACTGTTCCTCTGACTAGGAATGCACGGGTACTTTCCAACATGCAGGAGTTTCAAGCACTCAGGAATTAAGCATTTTGACTGGGATGGGAGGGAAGAAGGAGAACAAGAAAATAGGAGCCAAGTGAGGGCCAGAGGAAGAGTAGCAGCATGGGAGTGTGGGAGGGACACAGGAGGAGGGAAGAAATGAGGGGAAGAAGAGAGGAAATATTCAGAGAGAATATTCTCTTCCCTCCCCCACACTCCAGATCTTTAATAATTATGTAATACTTTTGCTTCTTTTATTGGCTCCCTTTGTGACTTTAAATAGCATGTTTCTACCACTATTCAGAGAGAATTATACCAAAATTCAGAAAGAAAAGCAGAGGGTTCGGCCTGTCTGTGAGCTGATTGTGCTAATATATATTTTTTTTGCTGAGGAAGATTGGCCCTGAGCTAACATCTGTTGCCAATTTTCCTCTTTTTTTCAGTTGAGAAAGATGAGCCGTGAGCTAACATCTGTGTCAATCCTCCTCCATTTTGTATGTGGGTCGCTGCGACGGCATGGCTGACTACTGGTGTAGGCCCACACCCAGGATCTGAACCTGTGAACCCAGGCTGCCAAAGCAGAGCACACCAAACTCAACCACTATACCATGGGGCCATCCCCTGAGCTAATATTTTTTAAATCACTTTATTGAACTATGATTGACATGTAAAAAGCTGTACATATTTAATGCACACAACTCGATGTGTCTGGGGATAAATATTCACCCATGAAAGCATGACCACCATCAAGGCCATAAACATGCTGAGTTTCAGGAGGGTGTGGGTGAGAAGGGAAGGGAGCACTCGGTGGAGTACACTGTAAGGGAGTACCTGGGGGCAGGCAGGGGAACTGAGATCTTGAGGCACCTCAGTTCCTTCTCTTTGCTCCACAGAGAGGCCATGAACAAAGAGGCTTCAGCACCTGGATGACATGTCAGACATGACAGATACCAGAGCCTTCTACCTGACCTGCCGGGAACGCAAAATGCCCCAGTGCGGACGGGATCCAGAGGAGCCTGCTGTCATATTAGCACCTACAGGGTTGTAGCTTTGGGAGCACCAGAAACAGCACCTGGGGGAGGGAACTGGCTCTCTTCAGAGGGAGTCTCACAGGGGCCAGGGACATGGCAAGGTACCCCATTCAGTGGCAAATACCCACGAGGGGCTGGAATGGACGACTGTCAGAAAGAAGTGGGGCACATGTGACATACCCCTGGAGATGGCCAGAAGTCCCACTTCATGCTCATGCGGCACAGACCCTTGAAATATGAATCATGACTGTTGGCCTGGCTCTGTATCTACAGCTTGGGGAGACCTACAGGTCTATGAGGTCAAGTGGATAAGGCAGAGAAAACAAATTGCCACTTTACAATTTTTAAAGGGCCCTCCCCCCGCCGGTAACAAGTAATGTGCTACTGAGTGACCCATTTCAACTCAATCTTTGGAAACCAGATTAAGCTAGTCCAGCTTCCATAGTTCAGCTTCCAACTCCTCATTTTGCAGATTACTGGAAGAAGAAGAGAGAGGAAGAGATTATACTATTTCCACTCCTTTTTATCCTCGTCCCTTTACTTCCCCTCATTTAATAAACAAATAGTAGGGGCCGGCCCAGTGGTGTAGTGGTTAAGTTCGCGTGCTCTGCTTTGGTGGCCTGGGGTTTGCAGGTTCGGATTCCAGGCGTGGACCTACACACTGTTCATCAAGCCATGCTGTGGTGGCATCCCTCATACAAAGTAGAGGAAGATTGGCACAGATGTTAGCTCAGGGACCATCTCCCTGAAGCAAAAAAAGGAAAATTGGCGATGGATGTTAGCTCAGGACCAATTTTGCTCACCAAAAAAAAAAAAAAAATTAATTAATTAAAAATAAATAAATGAATAGTAATTTGCTCAAGATTTTTGTTAGGGAACCTACTCTCTCCCTACTCCAAACCAGGTTTTCTATGCATAAAGGAGTGAGTGTATTCTTAGAAGTAATATGGAGAGAGATGAATTCAAATGGTGAAGTAAAATGCAGCTCATGGGGATGATAGAGATCATCCAGTAAAACACGTTCTAGATTCACGTGCTCACTGTTCTTTCATCCTCCTGCCTTCCTCCAGTAAAAGAAAAAGAAAAAAAATAGGTTAGACTTCATAGCTACATGATATTGAAGACAGTCTATCAGTGGACAAGAGAGAATGAGTAGTTCGAATGTAGACCCTGATGAGAGAGAAATGCCAGCCCCTTGAGAAGATTTGCTCTGAAGGGCAGTATAGGGAAGAGACACTTTCTTTTGAATGTAAATCTCAGCATTGTGATTTTTGAAAAGGGAAAGACGGCTAAAGGGATAAATATAAAAGACGAGAACTAGGATGAATAAGGAAGACTGGAACTCAGGAAACGAACAAGTAAGGAGAATGGAAAGGAATGATTACAGAAAAGGCAGTGGGAGTGAGAGAAGACAAAGAGGCCCAGGAAGAGAAAAGCTATGCTGGGTGGGGAGGGGAAGAGATGCCGAAAGGGTGGGTCAACACAGAGAATGGCAGCCTGGGGAAGGTGAAGCAATCACAGGAGTGGGGACAGGCAGGGAGTGACTGAGCTAAGGGACTTAACAATCCATCTGGGGAGAGGCTGGGAGGAGGAGAGAGGTTGGGCAGACAAGAAAGGATGGCGCGAGTCCAGATAGCCTCACACGGGGAACCTCTGAGCAGTGATTCATTGTCCCTCATGCAGGAGACTTACTGCCCAGTCCCTGGGTTGTACAACTACTTGAGATCATCAAGAAGCTTAGCAAATTAAGAAGTTCTCAAAAATATTAAGGGTAGAGCCAGCTATTGTTGCCAACTTTGTATGATTAATGTGATGATAGTCACTGTTTAGCCCTATGGAGTCCATCTTGTTATTGACAACTCACAGTCTGTTAAGTCATTCTTTTTTTCTTCCCCTCTAAAGCCTCGTGGTTTCCTTCTGTAATATTGTTGTCCATGAAACTGGAGCCTCCCTTCACCTTTGTTGTTAGTACCCTCCGGTCAATTTCAACTCCTAGTGACCCTGTGGATAGCAGAGCAGAATCAGCCCAGTCTTTTTGCACCATCCTCTAACCTTTCAGCGCTATATCAGATAATGTTCCCCTGCGATAGGGTTTTCATAGTCATGTTTTTTGGAAGTGAGTGGCCAGGTCCTTCTTCCTAGTCTATCTTTGTCTGGAAGCTCCGCTGAAATCTGTCCACCATGGGTGACCCTGGTATTTGCAATACCGGTGGCATAGCTTTCAGCATCACAGCAACACACAGCCACCACAGTATGACAACAGTATGACAACCAGTGGATGGGTGGTGTGGTTCCCTGACTCGAAAAAGAACCCAGGCCACAGCACTCAGAGCACGGAATCTTAACCACTAGACAGCAGGGCTGGCCCCCTTCACTTCACCTCACTTTACCTCACCTCACCTCACCATAATTTGACTAAGAGGCCAGTGACTTTAGCATAGGGCAGTGAGTTTACCAAAATCTTAGAAGATGGTATCCCTGCTTTTGAAGGACTATATAAAAGGGAAGTGAGATACTACACAGTAACACTCTGGAAAGTAGATGTTATAATCATTGTTTCCAGTCATGACAAGTCTTCAAAGGCAGCACAGTTCAGGGGCAGGAGCCTCTCCTTCCTCCTCAGTTTCAGTTTCCTTAGTCACAGAAGGATGGTGAGGCAAGGATGGCAGTAGGTGTTGAACTAGATCAGAAATGGCTCATAAGTTTCTTCTTGCATCTCGGAAGTATTTTCCTCTAATGCTGTGGTGAAAGGGATCCTGAGACTGGATCACAGCCAAGTGGGAGAGTGCTAATATGGCTCAGTGGGAATAATAGCAATTTTTTTGAGTATTCTGTGAAAGTAACTGTTCTAAGTGATGTACATGTTATCTCACTATTACTCCATTTTACAGATAAAGATAACCATAGAAAGTCTTGATTAGTGGTGCCTGCCATTATCTTGAGAAAGGTAAGAGGCAGCATAGGTGCTCTGGGTTTCTGACTTCTGCACCAAATCATCTCTAAATCGTCCCTTTTTTTTCTTTGAAATCTCTAATAATGTATGAATGATTTCAGCAGTGACCTGCCTTAGATAACTGTCCTAACAGGTGTCCTTTTCACCACTGCCAGTCCTCACCACACTTCTCCCCAGGATCCTAAGAGCTCCTGCTTAAATTCACTGCAGCAGTCATGGGCTCTGTGGCAACTCTCACACTGCTGACCTGGGAGAGATGCTGAAACTTGCCTTGTTCTGTCTGCAGCCTCAAACAGGTGCTCAATCAAACGTGCTATACTGGTTGTCCAGAAACTCACTATTTCCCAGTGCTGCCAGAGACCCAAGTTTGGTGACCATCCTCTGCTCTGGGCACAGTACCAGTGGAGATGTCCATCTTTCTTAAGTTTCCTTCTGCACAAGCTGAGATTCGTGACCAGAGGTTATAGGTCAACTCTGCATCCAGAGCAATGGGAGGATGCTGAAAAAGAGCAGGTCTTTTTCTTCCTAAATTTGTATCCTCTCTGTGTGCCTCCAGAGTCATTACGGTTTTAAGAATGGTGGTTACAGTCTAACCAAACTTCTTTGGTGATACATCTCTTGTCTCCAGCACTCTAGAGTATGTATTAATAATAAGTTAAAAAGTATATAGAATGCATAGTTTACACAATTCTTTTTTACAGTCAGTGTATTTTGGTTTTCATCCTCACAGCAGGTAAAGTAATTATTCCCTCTATCAATTCAGGAAGAAATCAAGTCTTAGGGAGTTCAAATGACCCTCACACACAGCTGGAAGCAAGCAGAAGTGGAATTGGAATCTTGATCCTTCCACTAGAGGCACACGGAATTTACAAGAGCAGGAAGTTGGTGAAAGACTTGGAGAAGAAATTGAGTAAGGGGGTGGGCAGCTAGCTTTACTATAGATCACCCCCATCCCTTACTCTGAATAGGATCCAGAAAGCTTGGGTTCAGAGGCAGGTCATGGGAATAAAGCTATAATTACTGAGTGAAACAGCTGTTGAAATGAGCCACAAATGTTTTGGCTTCCTCTTCCCTTTCTGAATCCTGTATATTAGTAGTTTCCAATCCATGTCCTGAAGAGCCTTTGAGTCTGCGAAGGTTCCTCAGGGTTGACATGACAGCATGGTGGAACGTCTCCACAGCTCCGTGTTCATCTGCTTTAGATGTTGGGCATCTGCATAAGATTTACTTTGAAGAAAAAACATTCTGCTACTTAGGAAAAATCTTTGAAAATCGTCATTATACAGGACTATTTAACCTCCTGCCCACTTAGTTCTCCAGGACATCTGGATAATTTTCAGCCAAAGAATTTGCCATTAAAAGAGGTAAACCGTGACCTATACTGACACAGAGGGAGCTAGGAGCTGGGGTGATGATCAGCCTAAGATACAGGATTGAAGCCACAGGGAAGTGGTCATCCAGGATCAGAGGAGGTGGCCCACCAAGGTTGTGACAGTGAGAACTCTGAGCTGAGCAGGACCACATTGGGGACCACAGTGTGGGTGCAAATAGGAACTGAAAAATGGATGTAGGGGATCAAATTCCAGGTTTTTCTCATATCTACACCAGAGTTCTACTAGTTTCTAGTGATCCAGGTTGGGTTTCAATGCACTAAATCCAACTGGAAACACCACCAACCACATTAAATAGAATGGGTTTTGTCTTCTAAGCATTCTACTTTCACCTGTCACTTTCATAAATGTGTGAAATCAGCATTCAACCCTGTCACCCGGCTAGACTTGCTGAACTCCATAAATTCTACTAGTAAGCCTGGCTCATTTCAGGTCAGGATCTGGAACTGGGTAAAGAATTAGGTGCAAGAATGGATACGGGTTGAAATTTGATATAAAAATGGCTAAATTTAATCACAAACCATCATCATCACCATCCTGAGCCTGTTACAGCAAGTCGACAAATAATTATTTTCACTGCAAAGGAAAAGTCAGAGATCTTGTCAGAAATCATTTTGGGGATTCTGAAATAAAGACATTTCAGAGGCGTGAAAACAAGACCAGCAGTGCAATTAAATGGTATCCTTTCCTTGACCCTTTTATCACGGAAACAACAGCTGATATACAACACTACCTCGGAGAGGAGAAGACCTTGGAAAATTTAATCCCGGGTATCCTTGGCCTGGGGTTGAATGCTGAGGTGGAGGGCTGGCCTGCCCACGAGTTGTGCACGTTAATTCCCGAGTACTGCAACCGCTCAGCCTAAGTCATCCCCTGATAATTACACCTCCCCACGGCAGTGCCCCGAGCTCACTGCTGCATTAGGCAATTGTGGCAAGCCGGTAACCCGATAGCAGCACATTATGTAGTTTTGTGGGAACTCTGGTTTCTGGAACAGATTGAGGTTCCCAAGCTCTGGTCTTGTGCTGTTCGGGCGGGTCTTTCACGAAATACTCTTTATGTAGAAAACAGACTAAAACACTAACACCGTCTCTGGGATGTTTTTCAATAGCAGCGTGAAACTGACTCATTTCTTTCAAAGGATTCATGCCGAGAAAGAGAAAAGTTGCGAAAAACAATAAATAACTCTCTTTCCAGTCTGACATTTGTCACCTAGTTTGTTTAAATACTGTCCTTTTGGGTAAGTTTTTTTTTTATAAATTAAAATGTAGTAAAATAACTATCATTGATGATAGAGGTACTTTAAACTCTTGTTTCTTAAAGAACCCATTGAACTTGACAGGAAGGCTAAGTGTAACGTTTCAGACTGAAGAAATGAAAATGGGTGGGGAAAAGTAGTGAAGGTTTAAGTCCCGATTTTCATGCTTATAAGAAGAACCAAATTCCCTGTGCCTAGTCATCCACCCTTTACAAAAGCTGGCTTCGAGAAAACAGGAAAGAAAAGAGAAGCAGAGTAGAGCATCTTCATTATTCAATCTGAGGGACTTGTCATTAGGTTCTTAGGAAGAGAAGAAAAAGGAGAAATTGGATGTCACATCCCAGTGGCAACAACATTGTCAATTTGGGCTTTACAAGCTGTACTCCCAGGTTCTCAGAGTGAGGATTCTGATGATTTATGGAGATTGTCTCCATAAAGGTTACTTCTAAAGCCATGCTGGGGGAGTTGGAGAACATGGATTTACCGTGACCCAGTGGAAGTGGGAGCTTGGGGAAGAGGAGAATAGGAGGATGGAGAGATGACAAGAGAGGATTGCTGAGAGAATAGGAGGGGAAGGACTCAGAAAAGCTTATGAGATTTTACTTTCTCTCTCCTGGATATGGGTAGAATTTGTGTGTGTGTGTGTGAGGAAGATTGGCCCTGAGCTAACATCTGTGCCAATCTTCCTCTATTTTGTACATGGGACACCGCCACAGCATGGCTTGACGAGTGGTACAAAGGTCCGTGGCTGGGATCCGAAACCTCAAACCCCAGGCCTCCGAAGTGGAGTGTGTGAACTTAACCACTACGCCACCGGACTGGCCCCTGGATGTGCATAGAATTTTAGGCATGATTTGAAACATAACACATGCAATCCGAGAAAAGAGAATTTCAGACAATATATTTGTTTGTGTCAACAATTTGGCTTGGTCACACAGATGAGTAAGTGCCAGGTCCCTAGCATAGTGGGCAAGACCTCTCTTGGCCTACTTCCCTCAGGAGCTGCCTTGTCAAACACGATTGTGCCTATGTGTGGGATGTACTCAGGTGACATACCTGATGGCTTCTTTCTCATCAAATTCTGTGGACAGGTAAGTTGGCTCAGTGTTGGCACGTGCCCCTTGGCCACTCCCTCTTAAATGAGCTGGGGAAACAACCTGTGCTGCCACATCTTAGGAGCTTCCAGAGTTTGGGATGATGTCACTTCAGAATTATTTGCCAGCAGCTTTCACATACAGGAAAACTTCCAAAGGAAGGAGAGTGATCACTCAGGTATCAGTATTTTTTTTAATTTCTCATTTAAAATTAGCATCCTAATATTTATATTTTTTATCAAACTCAGTGTGTTGCTAAGTTTCGAGCTATAAACCCTGGTCTGACGGTCTCCTAAGAGACTTATCCTTCAGCTGGAACGGGTAGGCCCACAAAGCCACAAAAGTTCCAAGTGGTGCTACAGTCCTTGACACTGTCCAGCTGGACCAGAGTGGACTCTGATTAAGGACAGCTCAACCATAGGCAGCCCAGTGACCTATGGTCTGGTGAGAAAAGAGGTACTGGCCCAGTTAGATTCCTTTCTTGAAATTTTTGAACTTGGGAAACTGAGATATTGACTTTAGCTATAAGAAGGTCATGTAGACTAGAGGGCTGGGATGGCCATCACGGGGCATGTGCTAAATGAGGAGAGAACAGAACAGATGTAGAAAAAGGGCAGGGGAGGGGAGAGAGAGGAGAGAAGAATACCCCTGAAAAGAGTGGTTTGGGTTCCTGGCAACATTCCAGGTGCCATGAGTTCTTGTGGTACTTCATTTCTTGTTTTTGAATTCCTGAGACTTTTTTTGTTTCCTGACTATCACACCTCCCTACCACCACTCCCAACAACTCCCCTTCCAAACTACCACCACCTCTGTGAGCGGACTTGCCCGGCTCTCTATTCCTTCCAACCATGCAGATGAATGCCTGAAAAAACATCTCACAAACTCTGTCTGGGATTACCTTTAAAGCCACTAGACCGAGAGAAATACAAAGTGCCAAAAAAGAAGAAAGGAAATATAAGTGAAAAAGAAGGAAATAATCACAAACTAGATGTAAAAGATCTGACCAAAACTAAACTAAATTTTGTTAAATTTAAACTTCTAAAGTTACAATTTAAACTAAAAAATGTACACCCTAAGACAAAGGAAGAATGAAAGAGGACAACACAGTGAGTAGAACAGGAAAAGACGGAAATTTTTAAAAAGAGCGAACAGTAAAAGAACAAAAAAAAAAACTAGAGAGAACTCCAACATTCTTTCCAGGAGGAGAAGCACCAAAAGGGGTACCTACTGTGTGCTGGTTGCTTTATGCATGTTATCTTGTTGGAGTCTCACAACCAGCCCTATTTTATAGGATTGCAAACAACAATTCCAAATACTTAAGTAACCTGCCAAAGTTGGAAAGCAAAAAAGAACAAAAATCCCATGTCTGGCTGGCTCCAGAGCTGATGCTCTGAAAGAACACTCTGGAGGAGGAACGTGTTTGTCTGAACAGTCTCCAATCAGGCAGCTGTCTGAAAGGCTCACAGATACTGAGATGAAGGGCCCTGAGAGGGACCCGTCTTTAGCAGGTTTCCCACCTGAAAGTCTTGGCAAAAGCGAACTGAGGATTCTAGTCTATGGAGTGTTTGCTATTGTTGAGACTTTTCATACAGCTGGATCTTTTACAAAACCAATCCTGGCCTGAGACATGATTATCAAGAGAGACAGCTGTGGGGTGGGACTTGCATGTAGCCTCATCTGAGGTCAGTACTGAGCAAACAAGATCAGGCAAAAAGGATGCATCTTGTTAAAAGCCTTGGTGATACTTACCCAAGGAGGAAGCTGTCAATGAGAGCAGCACAGCCTTGCTGGTGGGTAGCTTATAGTGCCCGCGTGTAGGACATTCACCAATGGGGGTGTCCCTCCTTTCTAGGCATTTGAAAGGAAGGACCTTGTCTAGCACAATTAGGAAAGCAATTCAGCTACAGAGTTTGAAACAAAGGTGTCCATGACTTTATTATAACTGGCCAAGAAGCTTTAAAGCTCAAGGCAGTTTTTTAACCCCTCTCAAAAAATGATGACATTCTATGAGATATCCCTACTCTACAAGGCAGCAAATTGAGAGTAGACGGACAGGAGTGAGTTAGGCTAGATTATACATTGCAAGACCAAGTCAGGCAAAAATCAGGACCTGGAAATCCTGACTCCCAGGTGAAGGTTTTGTGCTTTGGTGCCCTTGTTTTACAACACCCAAGGGCTCTTGTATGATCTCTTCCTTATTCATTCATTGGTGACATATATATTGAGACACACATGTCTGAGATATGGAATACACTTTCCCAAGTACCAAAAAATTCAAAGAAGAAGATGCAATCTTAGCCTGTGAGGGCTGATATTATATGCAGTAGTCCTCCATTGTGGGACTGGGAAATATCACATCTAAATTCTTCATTGTAGGACTGGGAAAATAGAAATGATTTTATACAAATGTATTACATGCTATGTGAACACATAGGAAGAGAATTACTTTGTTCTGGAGGAGTCAAAGAATGCTTCATAGGCGAAGCCAAGAAATGGTCGATATTTCATAGGAAGAAGAAAAGTAGATTTCAAGTAATAGAAACAGCCATATGCATGGCTTTGAAAACAAGAAAGAGCAGGCATGTTTGAAAAATAGCAAATAACCCCGTATGCTGAATCGTTGGGTTAAGACTAGAAAAGTTACCAAGAGTCAAATCATGAAAAATTTTGTGTGCTAACATAAGGTTAGAATTAATGCTATAGGGGGCCGCCCGGTGGCGCAGCGGTTTAGTCCGCGCTTGGCAGCCCGGGGTTCGCGAGTTCGGATCCTGGGCGCCCGCCGACGCACTGCCTGTCAGCCATGCTGTGGCGGCGTGCCATATAAAGTAGAGGAAGATGGGCACGGATGTTAGCCCAGGGCCAGTCTCCCTCAGCAAAAAGGGGAGGATTGGCAACAGATGTTAGCTCAGGGCTGGTCTTCCCCACACACACACACAAAAAAAAAAAAAAAAATTAATGCTGTAGGTGTTGCAGTTCTATGAGCAGACTTTAGAAAGGGGAGTCATATGATTATATTTTAGCTTTAGAAAATATATATAATTAAATTCAACAGCGAAAATTAAAAATAAGCATTTATATTAACTCTCTCTACAACTTTCTGAAAATGACAGTGAGGGAATTAATGAAGGTGTAAACCCCAAGGACAAAAAGAGCTGTTAGAGGAGACATCAGAAAAGAATTGTCAACTGCATTTTGGACGATGGGAAGCTGAAAGAAGAGGAGTAGCTGACTGAGCAGAGCAGAGAAAGCTAATACAACCTAAATGCTTAGTAAAACCCAAGAAGAGAAAGGCAAGAAGAAGAAAGATGAGTGGCTCTAAAGAACTTTGGAAAAGTCGGGAATTGATAGTCCCTGGTGCTTATGAAGATGAAGGGAATACGTGGAGCAAAAAACAAAGAATTTGTTGAAAGTCTGCATAATCTATAGACCCTTTCCTATGCCCCAAAGCCGGGTGAGTATCTCCCACCTGCCCAGAAAGCAAGATGCTAGCTCTCTGGAGATGTTGAACCAGCAGGGTTCTGAACTCAGTGATACCAGAGAGCTAGACAGAAACAGGATTAAGTGCAAAGTCCACATTCTGAAGAGTGAGACTTGGAAACCTTCCCTCAGCTCTGTGGTTGTTGACATCCAAGATTATACTCCCCACGGAGGAGACTGGCAAGTTCTTTGGAGAAAATGACCATCCCCAAAAGAAAACTCCTACCAAGATTGACACGGGAGACATCCGACGAAATGCCTGGGTCCCACCTCATCACTCTACACAGAAGCTCACCTGTCAGTAAGTCTGGATGTCTCCTAAAAGACAACGGAGAAATGACTTCGAGATTCTATGACATTAGGAGAGAGGTATTGTCAGATATGTGAAGTGTGGTAGACATTACTTATGCTCACCAATATTTGTTTCTCCTTTCCTTCCTGGTGCACAGAAGACTATACTTCCCAGGCGTCTCCAAGTTAGGCGGGGCCATGTGTTCTGATCAAGTTACTGTGAGCAGAAGTGGCATGTGTCACTTCCTGGCCAAAGCATTGAAGAGAAAGGGATGAGCTTTCTGAAAAGGCCTCATGTTGAGACGGTGGAGCCACAAGATTGAAGCAATTTGGGTCACTGAATCACCAAATGAAAGATAACTGCCCTGGAGAGTTATCTGACCTCCAGCAGACTTGTGTGAGCCAGAAGAGACTTGATACATTAAACCATTAAAGTGCAAAGCTTGTTTGTTACTGTAGCATAGTCTAGCCTAACCTAATACACAACCTACCAAAAATATTTCCAACTGCACCATTTCTCAAGAAGAAGTGGCTACTCTATAACCCAGCAATTCCACTCACAGGTGATATATGAGTGTATGTGTCCAACAAAAGACAGATACGAGACTATTGGTAGCAGCTGTATTTATAATATCTAAATACTTTACATTCATACCACATACCATAGCAAAAAACAAGCAGAAGAATAAACTACTGGTGCATGCGACAACATGGATGACTCTCCCAAGCATAATGAAGAGTAAAAGAAACCCAGATATAGATAGTCCATACTTAATGTTTCTTTTATATGAAGTTCAAGAACAAGCAAAACTAATGGATGGTGATGGAAGTCAGAATAGTGATTACCTTGTTGGGCGTGGTGGATGGTGGAGGGTATTGACTGGGAAGGGGCATGAGGGAGCCCTGTAGAGTGCTGGAGATATTCAATACCTTGAATGGCAGTTATATGAATGTATATTTATACAAAAATTTATTGGCCTGGACGCTTAAGTTTAGTACATTTTACTATACGTTTGATGTACCTCAACCAAAAAAAAAAAAAAAAAACAGAACTACTGCAGACTGTGATTCACCAAAATGAGGATACAAGCCAACAGTAGGAAAGCATGGGATCCAGGCAATAGGAAATCCCCCAGAGGACAGAGATGAAAGGAATTCCTAAGAAGATGGTAACTCCCAGGGGGGCAGCTGTACAGCAGGCTGGAGAGCAGTCAGTCATGACTGGAGTCAGAGGCAGAGGAATCAGAGAGAAATGTCTAGAAAAAAGGAAAAAGAATCTGATAGATTATCTTAGTGTTTAACTCTATTCAAGGGACTGTCACTATTCTATCAAAGAATTTGGGGAAGAATTAATGATAAACACATGAAAAACTAAGCAACAATGAAAAAAAGAGGCTATTATTAATGGAAAAAGTTACAAAAACATGTTACCATAGTATACTATAGGGCTGAGCTATACATTTAGCCAAAATATTGTTACACAATTGCATTGGAAGGATGGGAAGAAGGAAAGTGGGATGGGAGGAGTGTGCAGCAAAAGGGTATGACAAGAGAGCTGAATTCTCATGAGCTGCATAAGAAAACCAGTGGAGGGGGCCTAAATTTGAAAAAAAAAAATAAGGAAATAGCTGCATATGCATATTATTTAGAAACACGAAAGCAAAGAAAACAACAAACAGTTGAAAGTATTTTGACTCCAGATGGAGAAGTGTAGGCAGAGGACTGCTATTTTTCATCGTACACCTTGTTACATCATTGGCTTCTAAAGCCACATACATAACCTATTTCAGCACCATGCTGAAGCAATTAAAAGATATCTCAGAAAATGTTAAGAAATCTAAAATAAAATAACTCATTTCCAAGCACATTTTGATTCCAATTAATGTTTTAAAGACACATTTATAATACCTAGTAATTTTCAGGGGTAGAGGAGGGGTTTGTGAGAGGTTGTAAAATCATGCTGTGATCCTTTTAAGGATCCAAAAAGCTGGGACATCAAACTCTGTCAACCCCAGGTGTTTACTTCGAAGAAAATAAGGTCAAGGGAAAAAAATAAGTTCTATCAGCTATCAGCTCTATGACAGCTAATAGTATGATAATATCGTACCAGGGTTTAGAATTTTTAGATGTTAATCACTTTTTGTCACTATTTTTAATCCTGATTGTGCAATTTAAATGTGCTTTAAAAATTAGGTTTTGTTAAAGGGATCATGGTCCCGTTAAAACTGCAAACTGTACCTAGAGTGGGCCTATTAGAGCCACCAATGTGGAAAAAAAATAGGTACTATGTTAGTTAAGAGGCCAAGAGTAGTGAGTAACCAAAAATCTCAGCTCAAAGTGGCTTAAACAATAAAAAAAGAAAATTTAATCATTCATCTAAAATGCTCAGAGATAGATACCAGACAAGGCTGCATCAAGGATGTCACCAAGTACCCAGTTCCATTCTGTTGCTTTCTGCTTCACATGTCACAGCGTCAGCTTCATCCTAAGCCTGGCATCTCTCTTGGTTTTAAGATGGCTGCTCCTCTCTGCTGAGGATAATGCTTTATTGTCTAAGTCCCTTGGGAAAGAGTGGGCACCTTTGACTGACAATTCCCAGCAAAAGTCTCAAATTTGCTTGCATTGGACAGGCTTAGGTCACATGCCTATTGCTGAACCAATCATTGGCCAGGAGAGGGAATACACTAGTGCACCAGGTGGGCTCAACCTGCCTAGAACCACATTGACATTAAATGGAAAGCAACAGCTGTTAGGAGAGAAAGAGGGGATGAGGTGGAGGAACAACCATAAATGTCTCCAAAGGTATTTAAAAAGGAAGGGAGCTCAGGATGTGTTGGCAGTTGCAAATGGACTGTCTTAAGATTTTCATGCAGACCATATGTTGCTACCTCAAAATTCTTATTTTTTAAATTCCTGTTGAAACTTGAAGAGAGAAAGAAAGTCAAGAAGAGCAGGATATTTGGAAGGGCTAATGGGGACTTTTCCATGATAAGCTGTGTGTAGGGAATAACATGTCTCTCCTACTAGAGTAAAGACCAGGATAATGTAATGCTATGGTAAAACAAAGGCTTTAGGTTTTTTTCATTAGATCTAGTGATCTCAGAACAATAGGCAAACCCTAAAAAAGTCCCTAAATCAACTCAAGCCTGGGGGAAAACCACGTGTATCAAACCGTAGCTTAAGAGTAGTTATGGCACAATCAAAACAGTTTGTTCAAAAGGTCAAAAGATGTAGAATTGGATTCTCCTGAGAGTCCTAGGTTGAGTTATTTCTATTAAAAAACGGATAATAATGTCCACCCTGCATAGTGGTCATGAGGGTTAAAACAGATATTATTTGTTTTAAGTATGTATGAGAAGATGATGAATACCTGTTGACTGAAAAAGCTAAGTTCATAATTTAAGATCTTTCTCTATTTTTTATGTAGTAGGAAGTTTGATAAATGTTACACTTAGCTGTAGGTATAAGGCACTTAAAATGTAAAATTGTGTAATTGAGTGGAAAATTACACTACCTTTGACTTCTTTTATCACTCCTGAGGCAGGCCTGCCTGTGTGGACACTGTCATTGCTATTTCCAGGGGCACCATTGCATCTGTTGGAGATCCATTGGAATTTCAACCCTAGTCCCAGGAGGAAATAAATCATGTCTATAATGCTGGCCTGGCAAACTCACATCAATGGGTGATGGAAAATGTCACACACTGGAAGAAAAACACAGAAGGATTCTATAATTTCAACAAATGTGGAAAAATACTATTCTGGTATGCATATGTGTTCAAGAGAGATTGAGTGATCATCTTAAGATGTCTGAATTTCGTCATTTTTATTCTGTTTGCATTACTTTGGTCAATATGTTTGTTGTATATACTGTAGCTGAACATTTGATGAGCATTAGTTGTTTAGGCTGGACTGTTGCCACAGTGGAACCATAGGAATTAATTTGCTCTACTATTAATCAGATTATTTATATTAATCACATGAACTTTTAACCCATTGGCATTAAGCTTGCTAAACAATCTCAAATATGGAAGTAATGAAAAGGCTGTTCTGTGAGCATGGATTGCATTTATCACTAGTCAATGCTTTACAAAATAATGGAGATATTTTAGACTAATTTTTAAAAAGGAGAGAACAAATAGCAAGTGAATATATTTCATTTTGCTCAATATCCCATTGTATCCTCTCTTAAATGGATAAATATTTTTAAAATGTTTTGCAAAATATCCTCTAGATTAATAGATGTTCTAAAGCAATTTTAAAATATTTTTTATACCTGTTACAAACATGAAGAATTTATAGCAAGCAAGTTCATTGATTCCTGTGTTTGTATAAAGGTGGTAGAACTAATCACAGATCAAATTCAAGATGTATTTTCAGGTGCTTTAGTGACACAGCAAATTTAATCCCAAACACTCAATTCTTTGCAAAGTCCTCATCAGACAAATATGAAGATGATATAAAAATGGCCAAAGATTGTAAGGAAATAATTGTCTGGCTTCATAATAATGATTATGACAGTAGATCCTATTAAACACTTACCAGGGACTAGACTGTGTGCTAAGGATTTTGCAAAATGGATTTATTTACTCTTCCAAAAAAAAGAAGCATAAGCAGTATAATTTCCCCCATTTTACCAGAAGAGGATACTGAAGCCAGAGAGGCTAATTAACTTTCCCAAATCCACAACTAGTAAGTGATGGAGCTAAGGTTTGAACCAGGTGGTCTGAATTCAAAGCCCATACACACAACTACTCTACAACAGAGCTAAGACTGCCTGTAACTTAGGGGTTTTATTCTGGGTTTTCATCCTTTTCAACTGAAGGATGTTTCTTTCAAACATGCTGGTTTTTAATTTTTCAATACTTTTCATTTTATTATGTCATATTATAGCTTTATATTAAAAACTGGAAAAGGTGCTGAATCAATTTCTAGTATTACTGTACTTTATTTTTATTTCTGTAAAAGGAAGACAGTAAAATAGTGTTTTGGACTACAGTATAGGAAAGCACATGTGTGTGATATAAACGCAATAAATCTTGATAATACTGTTTAAATCTCTTTAGATTCTTGGAAAAGAAGGAATACCTAATGACAGTGAGCAATAGAGGAAAGTTTGATAACAGGTTTAAGACAATCTTAAACTGAGTTTAGAGCTGTTTGTTTCAGACCTTCAGAGAAAAGTATTCGAGGTCAGGGTGATGAATGTGTCTTTTTAGTCCTCAGTTTTTCCTTTGTTACTGCCTATCACAGGCTCTTTATTAGAACAATATTTCTAGACTAAGGATAAAAAAACAGAGAACCTCTTGATGGTAGTATTTTTATCAAATTCCATCTACTTCAGACACTTAGAAAATTTTTATTAGCTAAGACTCCCAGAAAATTACCAAAATTAGTGCTGAGATTATAAAAATTTATTCTATGACATCTTCAAATGAACCCAATCTACTTTCTTCAGGTTCCAATTAGTTCTCCAATTTCAAGATAAATATTTAGCAGTTCTCGATCTTGAAAAGCAAGAGATTTTCACCATGGTTTTTATTCTCATAATTGAAAGATACACACTGAAAAAGAGAAGACAACCCAAAAGACAGAGAAAATGGGATCAAATAGCCATCATTTTTAAAATAAAGGGGGATCCTTGGTTGAAATTTTTGATTTTGGTGGTTCTTATGTTATAGAATCCATTTGACAACGATTTAGACCTGGATATTTAAAGATTAGGCAACAAAGATATTTCTTCTCTTCTTCTACTTGGAATAGCAATACCACCTCTGCCACATAATGTGCGTTGGTTTGAAAATAAGTTTTTTGAAACATGAATTATTTAGACAGAACACAGTAAATAAAAGCACATACATCTTTGTAAGGCTAGGTCAATTTGAGGAATTATGCAAGTTTAGTGGAAGCAAAATGTTCACCAAGTATACACTGGTTTAGCAATTTTGGTAACTTAGTAAAAAATCTATTCCTATTTATTATTTGTGACATTTGGGGAATTAAACATGCTGATAATTCTTTCACAACTCTAACACGTATGCAGCAGGACCCTTTTTAAGATTGGGACCCTATGAGGTACTAAAGCAAGCATTCACTTCTCTCACACTTGAGGTCACAAATTTTTGCAAGTCAAAAATGTCGAGCATGCCAAAAACATCACACCGCGCACTACCAAATAAAAGAACACTGTTATTCTTACAAGGAAAGGTTTGACAAGACAGGAAATAGGCAGGGTCAGAGAAGTTTACTTAATACTGAGACTTATTTAACCATCGTGAAGCCAAAATACAATGACAGTTAAAAGAAATAAACAAATAGCTGTTACACAAAACAAACCCCAGGATACTTGCTCTCTACTGGAACTGATTATTAGATTTTTAGCAAATACAGGAAGTGGATAACCCCTGAGAACCCTCACAAAATTTCTAGACATCTTCTCCATTTCCTTTTGTTACACGCCTTTCTCAGAGATAATGTGAATTAAAACAGTTTTAATTTGTGGGTAGAAATTTGAACAAAGAAAAATTGGCCTTAAAATGCTGCAAAATAATTTCATTAAAAGGGCAATCATTTTAAAAGTTGCATTCTCCTCGAAATGGGGAGGAAGGAGGAAGAAAAAAGAAAATGGAAGATAGGAAAAATCTAGCTGTTCATTTCAATTTTCCATTTTTTGTTTAAACACAGCAGGAGGGCAAAGCTGCTGGCTTCTCTTCACCCTTGCAAATGCCAGGAGGGATTATGCAAACCCCGAAACCACCCAAATCTTATTTAAAGTTATAATCATTGTTCTCATTTAATGACTTTTGCCTGCTTTCACTCAAATATTGTTGCATCCTGTTTTCTGCCAGTTTGGACCCACTGGGAGTTGTCGATTCATAATTGCAGATAAACCTTTTTTTTTAAAAAAAGAAATATGCTACCTTTACAAAAAAGCAAACATCAAGTGACATCTAGTGGACATCTGGATATTACTTTCTAAGGTCTCTGAATAGCAATATTCTCAACAATATATTGTCTTAATCCTGCTTACAATTTTTGTTTCCCTGATAGGGCCTCTGTCCTTGTCTAAGACAGAAAGATAAGTTATCAATAGGAAAGTTGTCATTTTCTTTTCTCAAAGAAAAAAATCTCTTTCATTAGCATATGGGTAACAATTCTCAAGATAAAGGATCCTAGAAATAACTCACCTGTAACTCATTCTGTAGGTGTGCAAAAAAGGTCACGGAATGTCTAACATTGGACATATTTGGGCAATTATCAACTGTGTGCATAGTTCTTATGAGAAGATGACATTTCAAGTCCCAAATTCCTCTATCTATAAATTTAAAGAGCATTATTAATTTGACAAAACTATATTTAGTCCAACAATTGTCCCTATTTTACTGGAGAATGCTGTGGGAGAATTGTGCAAGTATCTGGGTCCACTTTCCATAAGCTTTGGTAATTTTTGCTGGTTCACAAGTTATTAAAGAACGGTGACTTAACCAGGGCTACTCAGAAAGCAGTTGAAAACATAATTGGGTTTGGGATTGCTTAACAACTCCTCTCTAGTGATTCCATGTGTCTGAAAGGATTCGTGGAGAATAAATGCCTTGCGCTGATGTCTAGAGACTGCATTTGTGAAAGAGACAGAAAGGGAAATTACTGAGAAATTGAAAGATGGTGTTTAAATTTAGTATTTTCTTTCCTTTCAAGGAAAGGAAACTTGGAATATGCAACTGTAACCCAAATGCCAGCTGTCTGGCTGTCCTCAAGTCTTCCAGTCTTTTAGAGTCACTCTTCATTTTAATAATAAAACACACACACACACACACACAGCCCTGCATGAGCCCTCCTCTGACTTCCTGTAGAAAATCTAACATCCCCTTCTTCCTCTCCATTCCCCCAATCATTTCAAGAATTCTTGGGAGCTCTGCTCATTCTTAATCTCAGCTCTGCATCGAGATTCATCCTATTGCCTTGTTCTTACCCACTTTGGCCCCAATGCAAACTTTTTTGCTTTTAGTCCCCTTCCAAAGTACCACTGACACTAAAGCATTGTGTGTCGTCAACGTTTTTGAAGTTCCGCTAATAGGAGGGAAGCTACGGCACAGATGGCTCACTAACCAGATTAAAATGTAATCTATGCAGTGATACAATGTCTGGGATTTGTTTCAGAATAATTCACTGGGGTGGGGATGGGGGAGTAGGTGGGGATATAAAAGAAACAAAATCAGCTCTGAGTTTTATTATTGTTGAAGCTGAGTGATGAGCACATGGGTTCATCATATACTCACCCGACTTTTGTACATGATTGGAATTTGCATAACAAATATTTAAAAGAATAAGTTCCTTGGCGATCCCTGATGCAGGAAATTTCTCACTGGCTCTGGTCCCTTCTCCGAGTAGCCTCCTACCACATTTTGGGACCCCTTCCCCCCACTTCTGAGTCTCACTGCCTCTCCTGGGTCTCTGGCTGCCCTCTCTCTGGTCTCAGCCTTGAGCCCTGGGACCCCACTCTAATTCTTGGGTAGCCCATCAGAATGGCTTGTTGACTCTCTAAAAATAAAGAAACTGGTTTTCTCCCTAAGAGGAATTCTGCCCCAGCTTAACAAAATACCCTGCTCGGGGGAAAGGAACACAACTAGCACAGCACCAGGAGTGGAGAGCGTTTCAGGTTAGTTCTCATCCTCCTCCTATTTGTATTCTAAGTGCAGTTCTGACAATTGATTCTAACAGAAGTTGACACAGATAATTGTATCAGGACAAAGCAGCTTAAAAGATGATATTCTATGCCTACAAACAAGTCTTGGGGAGAAAGTACAAGTAAAATGTGGCAAACAGGTGATTCTTTTTGCCTTTGAAACAAAAGATGTTCCATGTAGGTGTTGTGTCATATATAAATAAAACTATCTTTAAAAATAAACATACATCTTCTCTCAGCTACTCAACTATACTGCAGGAGCCAAGGGCCAGGCAGCTGTCACAGCTGGCTCATCAGAGGTGTACTGGAAGCCTGAGGGGTCTGAGCCGCCCCCCGCCCCACGAACTCAGGGAGAGGGAAGCCAGAGGCCCACAGGCACGCAGCCCAGCGTGATTAACCAGCCTCTCTCCTATCTTAGTCAGCATCAACTGGCAACCGCTCCTTTAACTTCACTTTGTCTACTTTGGCCTAGAAAATGCAGGCTTTGCTTAGTGCTGTTCTCAAGTCAGCTGACGCTAATGTTCAAACCCCCTAAAACGTGCGCTTATGAAGAGAGGAAGTGAAGTTTTGTAAGGAAAAAGATTTTTCACTTCAAAATACACGTGCGGGAAGAATAAGAGAATTCTCTCTGGATGATTATGCTAATACAAAGGTGGGAAACTGCCTGTTGTCCCCTTTTCACATTCCCAAGAAGGAGGAAAGGGATTCAGAGATTTGGGGATGGGGCGGAAGAAATAGTGGTGGCTTCTGCAGTCCCTTGCGAAATGCCTCTGAGCAAGGGACTTGGAAAAGTGGACGTGTTACCATTGGCATGTGCCATTGTCCCCAAACACATGCGAGACAATGTCAGCACTTACTCCTGGCTCTAAATTGAAAAAACACTTCCTCTCTTTCTGCCAGCACCGTTTTCCCTCCCACTCACCCCCGGAGTCTGACACAGTTTCCATTCCAAGGAGACCCGGTAATGATTCCAAGGAGACTGGGTAACATATTCCAGTGAAAGAGCTGGCGGACAGCGTGAGACGGGCATGGGGAGAAGTTTAGGCTGAAATGAATCAGGAAACATTTCTAAGTTACCCTTTGAAGTTTTTATTGCCTTATCATCAAAAGGCTTCTCTTCTTTGGCTGTATATTGATTTTTCTGACTATGAAAAAATGTTTCATCTCTCCTATGATAACCAAACCCAGTCTCGGTCAACGGGCCCGTCTTTTTTCTGAACTGTATTATTCCACGTATCATGGAATTATCTTATACTCCCCCATCTGACAGGACCCCCATACACCATTAGTCTTTTTCTAATATTATTTTCACTATCATCCGCAACAATATAACGTTTCCATTCCAAACATAGAGCTGCAGGGGATTATATCATTATTTGCCTTCGCTCTAGTCAAAGTATATTTTATGAGAGCTTCTTGTCATTTGTCCTGATCTATGCTACTATTTGTCAAAACATCACCTCTGAAATTGCCTGCTTCTCTAAGATGCCAGAAAAAAAAATTTCATGTCAGCTAAAAGTTAAGCCATTATAAATCCCACAGGGATTTCAAAATGGGGCACACTTGGCATTTTATTTTCCTCTAAGTATAATGCCCTTTCTAATACTCAAAGTGAGTGGGCTTGTAGAAGAGTATATTGTCATACTGTGTCCCCTCTAGCCCCTTGCATGTTAGAAAATAGTCACAAAAAGTTTTTCTTTCCTATGCACTTGTATTGAGTGTGATGAGAAGGCCAACCTCATATTTGGTTGTGTTCATACCTGAATGGAAAGTTGGCTTAACACCTTTCCTGGGTGGAGAAGGGGTATTAGACCCTGACTCAGAAAACCGGGAGTCCAGTCCTACAACTGCTGTGGTTGGTGGTTTTCATGACACCAAGCACATCTTAGCCTCCCTTTGTCTCAGGTAGTTCATTTGTAATCTAACAATGTCTTAAGTCATTTTAGATTCATTTTCAACTTCGTTTTTCCAGTTTCTCAGTGTTGTTTCCATCCATCTTTCGTTTGCCATCCTCTGTGCTCATTACCTGGCTGTTTTGATGATGTTCTCTTAACCTCATTGTCATAGACATTAGACTAATATCAATCTTCCCAAAGTTCAGCTCTGGTGATGTTACTCTTTGTCCCAAACTCTTCTGTGGTGGGCGATTGCTTCCATGGTATTTAGGACTCTCCAGAGTGGAACTGCAACCTACCATTCCGGAATAGTTACCAGCAATTTCCTAAAAAAGTATGTCTTTTATACTCCAGTCTGTTTGAACTTTGGTTTTGCCATTTTCTGAATGTGCCTTGTGCCTTCTCTATATTTTTCAAGGCGTATCACAAACTGCACAAATTTCTATATTTGTCTTATTTCCCCTGCTAGATGGTAACCTTCCTAAAGATAATTGCTACCATTTATTGACCAAATATTCTTTGCCATGGACTGTGTGAGATACTTTACATCCACCGTCTCTGGGTTTTCTAATAATGTAAGGCGGATATTATTATCTTTATTTTTCAGATGGAAAGACAGACTCAAGAGGTTAAAGGATGTCCTCAAGGTCACGCAGCTAGCATGTGACAGCTCACATCTTAGTTGTTTTCACCTATATCATACAGAAAAACACTAAATTGAATGATGATGATGGCACTTACCCAGCATGTAGATGCTAGGCAAATATAAGCATGAATGAATGAATGGTGATTTTATACCTTAAATACAGCCCCCTCACTTTAGATAACTGCCGCCAGGTGGCAGTAGTTTGCCACAGCCGTACAGTCTGATCTTAAAATTCATAAAACCGAATAGAAGAGCAGGAAGAGACCCTGGAGATTATCTGATGCACTCTCCTTATTTTATGATAAGAAAATTGAGGATCCGTAAGGTTATTTTATTTATTCAAGATCTTTTGGTTAGTAAAAGAGCAGAACTCAAACTCAAGTCTAAAACTCCCAAAGCTAGTGCTTTTCCATTATACCAACTTGCATATTTTTTCTCCAAAACTTATAACTTATAGTCATAATTTCCCCACATATATTTTCAATATGAAAAATATTGATTAAAATAGGAAATGTGATCAAAATTCAACAAACATATTGTGTCATAAAACTTAAAGCTTTTTTCTTAACCTGGTAATATGGTTTTCATGTTAAAATATAGATAATGCAGAAAGGAAAAAATTACCAGCAATTCCAACAACCAGAGATAATCATTATTTTGGCATCTATTCTCCCAGAGATTTCTTTACTCATCTGTAAAACCCAATTTTAAAAATTAGGATCAAACCAAGACATAATTTAGTAACTCATTAATCTTAAATTTTCTCTATAACCTTACTTTCATTAGTAGTCATTAGACATTTTTTCTTCTTTTTGGTGAGGAAGATAGGCCCTGAGCTAACATCTGTTGCCAATCTTCCTCTTTTTGCTTGAGGAAGATGGTTGCTGAGCTAACATCTGTGCCAATTTTCCTCTATTTTTGTATGTGGGACACCACGACAGCATGGCTTGACAAGCAAAGTGTAGGGTCTGCGCCTGGAATCCGAACTCACATAGGCTGGGCTGCCTAAGTAGAGCATGTGAACTTGACCACTATGCCACAGGGCTGGCTCCTAGACATTTGCTTTGGGAGATCTCCTGGATCTTTTAAAATTCTCCCAACTTAACCATGTTGAGTTGCTAGTAAGGGGAATCATTTTTAATATACTTCTTCTTTCTTTGTATACTTCTTGAGACTATTTCCTCAGTGAAAATTTCAGTGTCATTTATATATTTTTTTCTCATTCTCCTTTCAGTAAGGGAAAGAACAATGTCAAAACACTGTGTACATGATCCATCTCCAAATGGAGATGTGACTTTTCAGCAAAAAGCATTTTATTTTCACCTTTGAGAAGTTATTCCTCCCAACCTCACCTCTCTTTTTAGGATGATGAGACAATACTAGAGGGTATTTCTCAGCTAAAGGATCACGTCAGTTACATAAAATAGTGTATTTTACCCTAGTGAACAGAAGATAAAATGGCTTTATTTATTTTTAAAGATCTGATAAGAGTTCATTATAATGGAATTGAAAAGGAAATTTGGTTATTTCTGTGATATATAACATTTTAAGATAATAACTGGAATCATAACTTGTAACATTATACCAGGACATATCAGATTTCTAGGAATTTCATACAATTTCTAGAGCACTTAGTAATATCCCATGCATACAAATATACCCTAAGAAGGTTTAGCATCACTTCTTATTTGATAATGCTTCTCATGTAGTTTCACATGTCAAATAAACCTCATCAGTTTAACAAATTACTCGGTGAGAGACAAATCCTTTGAGATTTTCCAAGGACCGCCTGGAGAATCTCAAGTTAGTTTGAGATCAAAAGATTCCATTTAGAATTTTATTTCGGGGAAGTTTATTAAAAATATCCATTTAACCAAAGTGACAGTTACTGATTTCAAAGACTAATACAGAACGTTTCATACCTGTAAAAACAAGACAAAACTAAACAAAACCCTTAGCTCTTTTAATAGTGAGAAGACTGGGTTTAAGTAATCAAAGACCTGATGAAGACGATGTGAAGCACAGTAAATTATTTTGGTGAGACACAAAATCTTTGCTTTCCAGGTAGACTGCCCAAAAGGTAAAAAAAAAAAGAAAGAAAGAAAAAAATCCTTCACAATCTCTTGTCAAGAGTAGACCAATAGTCCAAGAAAATTTTGTCATTTTAAAAGAGAAAAAAATTTCTAATTTTGCACCAGTGCACTTTTGATAATAAAATTCGTTTCTTAAAAACTTCAATAAATCCACTCCAATCTTAGCCAGTTTGCCCACACATAAAATTCCTTTTCCACAAAACTTCTACATCTTTTTAAGTAACCATTGAGGTTTTGTCCTGTTTTTTTTTTTATTTTTCTTCCTCATCCTGGAAAAACTGATCATTCTACTGATAAAATGGCTTTAAATGCCTGATCCAAGGCCACACTAATATGGTTACCAGAATGATTACATCCCTGTTAGCATGGGGTTTGCACGAACAGCTTTTCCTTTATCCAGGGATGCTCTCTGAATCTATATTACTATGAATATTATCACTGAATTTCGGCCCATGATTTCTACCCTCCTCTGTCATCTGTTGCCCTCGTAACCGACAGTCTATCACCATTATCTCAGAGTATGCAGTAGATATTAGCAGCAGGGAAAGGAAGTGGGGGGCAGAGATAAGTACCAACTATTAGTACTCTCCTAACAGGGGCCACCAGTGGAGTTGATGCAGCGGAAAGAAGGACCAGCGAGAGACAGGACCAAGGGTGACGTGGAGAGTCAGAGAGAGGATTGGGGTGAGAGCTCTGCTGAGAATGAATGCTCTGTGACAACTTGGACTCAATACTCACGTAATTATGTCAATAGTCCAAGGCCCATCGACCCCAAACTCTGATATATTCACTTCACAAAACTCTAGATGCCTACATAGCTTAGCCCTCCAGCCTGCCACCATTCTTCCACTGATAAGATGGAAAACAAATTTAAGGAAACAATCATTTGATATCTCCTGCCAGGTGGGAGGGAGACGGTCACTCGGCAGGAAGTACTGTGTAGGGAGGGGTGCCTTGGCCCCCCATCCACCTGCACCAAGGACTAGTATGTGACTTCCTCTGCAGACAGCTACCAAAGTAAATTAACTGATGGAGCATCAGACTAGTTTGTAGGAGTCTCCCTGATTATGTCTCTTCTGATACAGTACCAACGACAGGAGTGGACAGTGGGCATCACTAGTGAGTGAGGCAGACTGTCAAGGAACAGGAAAACTGCCTCGTTTCTGCCTGGGAAGTTACTAAACTGATAGTGGTAATTGCAATTTGTAGTTAATCTGAAAATCATGAGGTGCAGCCCTACATGTGAAAATAATGCTTCTTTGGCCATCAGTAAAAACTTTGGTTTCCTTTCTAGTGAGGAGGAAGAACTTGCCCTTATAAGGGGACGCTCCCTGGTTTCCCTTTGCTACCAAGTGAATCCAGCGGATTGGAAGAAAACAAAGCTGAAAGGAGGTCAGGAACCAAGCCTTATTAGCCTAAGGCTTTCACCTTCTAGAGAAACCCTCTAGAGCACTAGTTAGATGTTTCTATTTTGTAGTTATTCACTATATCATACACTTTTGTTTTATACACTTTTCTAAATGTTGTATTTCACAATAAAACAAAGTAAAAATACCATAAAATATTCAAACTTTGTGTATGTAACATAGAAAATAGTCTCCAATAATCCCATGCCAACAGACTATATTATACTCTTCCATATGGCATAGTCTTTCCTTTTTTCACTAAATTTGCTGTTTTAGCGAGGTTCCATGAGTCTGCCTTTATGCTACTGCAAAGGAAAAACTCAGGTTTTTCCCTTTCTGTGTAGGGAAAAACCCAGTTCCCTACTGTCTTTCTTTCCTGGACCTACTCATATAGAACACTTCCCTTCCGGTCACCAAATGTGTGCAGGCTTTCCCCGAACCAAGCAATTCTCTGGGACACCAGCTGGGTGTCCTACAATTTAACTCAATTCTGACACTGTCTACCTGGAGACAGTGTCAGATCCCAAAGGTTAAGGGCTCAGTCCAAGACTGCCCCCCTTCCCCACTTCAGATGCCAATTGCAAGCCCAGGTTGTCACCTGTGCTTCTGGCCAACTGGCTAGATTGGAGATTTCAAATACCCCTTCTTGGGTTTGATTAATTTGTTAGAATGGCTCACAGAACTCAGAAACACTTACTTACATTTACAAGTTTATTAAAGGATATGATAAAGGATGGAGTTGAACATCCAGATGGAAGGGATGAGTAGAGCAAGGTATGAGGGAAGGGGCAGAGCTTCCGTGTGCTCTCTGGGTGCACCCCTGTCCCAGCACCTCAACATGTTCACCAACTGGAAGCTCTCTGAACCCTGTACTTTTGGGATTTTATGGAGGCTTCATCATGTAGGCATGATCATCAACAACTCCATCTTCAGCCTTCTCCCTTCTCAAGAAAATGGGGGGCAGGGCTGAAAATTCCAAGCTTCTAATCATGGCTTGGTCTTTCCGGTGACCAGCCCTCATCTAGGAGCCACCCAGGAGCCCACCCAGAGTCACTTCATTAGAACAAAAGACACTCCTATCCCCCAGGAAATTACAAGGATTTCAGGAGCTCTGTGTCAGGAACAGAGGTCAAAGACCAATATTAGGAACGAGATGGTCCTAGTGCTCTTATCACTTAGGGAATTACAAGGGCTTCAAGAGATCTGTGCCAGGAACCAGGGGCAGAGACCAGTATATATTTTCTATTATCTCACAGCCACCTCATCTATAGATTAAATCCATTAATCTTAGTTCCAGTCCCTCAGGTCACAAATGACAATTCCCCGAGTCTTTAAAATAGAAGAACATCTGTCATATCCCAGGGACCTTCTCTAGCCACCCCTCCCTCCACATTCCTTGGATTCCCAACACACACACCACTTCCACAAACCACCCACCCCCGGTCTTTCATCTATCCCCCATGGATACGGTCGCATGCCTCTTTCAGAGTAGCTTCAGTTCTGAGCATCTTCCTTTAAGCATGTTGCCCAGATGGAAATATATTCCAGGTGTGAACGAACTAGAGGAGGACTTTCATTAATCATCGCTTCCATTCTGTGTTCTCGCAACCTTGGAAGACTGAAGATACTACAAAGAACATAGGCTTTGAAGCCATAGGACCTGAGTTTTCACAGTGGTCACCATTAGCTGAAATGTGAAGCAAGTTACCAAATGTCTCTAAGCCTATTTTGTCATCTATAAAAGAGTGTTTTATCTACTCTCCCACAGGTATGCTATGAAAAAGAAATCAGCAGTTTGTAAAAGTGCTTAATATAGTGGACTTTCAATAGTGGTAACTAACATTAACAGTGTAAGCTAAGACCATGTCTCTTGGTAGTCACATCATACTATTTGTTCTTACTCACTAGTTACATGTATTGGTCAGGGTTCAGAGAACAGATTCCACTCTGGCTAGTTTAGCAGAAAAGAATTTATTTAAATTTTACTGACTGCAGAAATAATTTATATCACCACAGTACACACATGCACACATAAATATGTAATTCAAACAATCTTCACAATATTTACCCATCTGACATGTGTCCTGCTGTTGTTTCTATTCAATTTTTTAAAACGCTAGTTATGACCCCCTGAGTTGATTTCATGACTCACTAATGAACTGTGACCCACAAATGGAAAATACTACATTGCAGAGTATTAAATGGCCCAGAGAATCACTGGAAGCACAGAAGAAGTAAACTCTAGCCTGTGCTTCTAGGAACTGGGCGGCCAAGAGAGCTGCCAGCAACAGAAGAACTGAATTGGTATGACCCATGCTCACAAGACGATGTCTCCGGAGTCTCACACTAGATCTGACTGACAAAGCCTTACTGACACCCAAAGCCGTGGTGCAAAGGGGTCTGGGAAATACAGGAGAGGAAAGCACACTTTTGTGCAATAGATGTTAATCAAGCTAATCCCCACAAAATCAGCCCCCTGTGTGTAATGAAATGCTGCTTAAACATGTTTACTCAAAAGTACGTGGCATGGACAAACCCAGTGACCTAAACATCTATCATTACATCTATTTTATCCCTATTAAATTGCATATTTTCTTGGATACAGCTTATTATTACTTCAATGAAGGAAACTCATATAACTATAACCTGCACAATTTACTTGATGGAATGAAATTCAGAGGAACAAATCAACTGCAAATTCTCAAACTACATTCCCTTTCAAAAACATACCTCTACCCAGTCAACCCTGGGTCTACCAAAAGGGAGATTAAAAAAAAAAAAAGAAACCTAAAAAATAAAAAAATAAACTGAAGATTCTTTTTCCCACGTTCACAAAGAACCTTAAGTATATTAAAAAAATTGTTTTAGACCAATGAAGAGAAGAACAATGAATAACTTTTAACTTCTTTCTATCATCTTTTAGTTCAGTTTATGCAGTAATTTGCATCTGTGAAAGAATTTAAATTTATTGAAAGGCACTGCTTATGATTTATAAAGCAATTAAAATAAAACAACTTGCTGAAGAGGTAGGATTTAGTGAATTAAATAATAGCCATTTTTGGATCTGTAAATGATGTAACATTTGATTAAAAAAATTGTTTGCATTAGGTCACCACAGAGATTTATACAACAACCAACTGTAGAAAAACAAAAAAGTTAGTTTATCTGTGATCCCAACAGAGATGCCCTTTTCCTGATCATAAGAGAACTGGACATTTTTAGAAGTTAAAGCTATTAAGTTTACAGAAGCACAAAACACCAAAAATGCTTTAAGCAAAAAGTATGTTTTCTCATTTTCTGTTCTTGGAATTTTAATTTTTTCCAGTGGAACCAAAACCTCCTGAACCCCTTTCAGTGATATCCAAAACCTGAAAAGACATAAAGGTGGTAAGCCACACAGTTAATTTCAGATCCTCTTTCAGTTCTCTTCAGGTCCTAACTTGTACCTTTTATTATTGTGATCACATCTTTTCAAAAAGGAGATTACAAAGAGAAAATTAAACTAAAAATCTCCATAAATTAAAATACTGGATAATTTTCAAAAAAGCTACAGAAATACTAGAATTTCACAGTATAAATGATTATCCAAAGTAATACTATAAAAGTTATGAAAATCATTTCAAGAAATTCTAAAACTAAGATTTTAATTGTGCTTAAAATGGACTAGTCATATATGCTACTATTCAGTTACACAGAGCAGATTAAATCCTCAAAATTATATTTTTTTCTTCACTTAAGATGTTACATCATTCATTCCCTACTCAGCTTTTATGATACTTACTTGCACTTCCTCTATTTCTGGATAAAAAATCTGCTCACAAATGAGCTGTGCAATTCGGTCACCCTTTTTGACTTCAAAGAAAAAGAAAACAAACAACAGTTTATTACTGACATTTCATCGAGGCATTTCTATATCCTTTTGTCTAATAAGGATTAGGGGAGTCAGCATGTGTGGTTTACACATATGTAACTTAGAAAACTCACTGCGTTTATGGGACTGTATTTAACATACCTTCAAACTTTTCTTTGCCAAAATTAAACAGTACAACACCAACATTTCCTCTATAATCTTCATCTATGACACCAGCTGGAGAAAAGAAAATAATATTAGTTTGGTTTATGCTACCAAAACACTGAGAGTGTAAGATTACCTCAAAATCATTCTTATGGAGCTGTAAGATTTTTATCCTTACAACTGAAGAAGTGACTCTTGCTCTGGTACTATGCGAAGTCCCCAAACTAGGAAATGTTATTACTAAAATGCAAATGAGAATTTAGAAAATGGTCCTCATTTTCCAACCTGTCACTCTCACAAATGGTGACCATGTCCTACTGTAAACCGGGAGTGGGCACTTGTCATCTCAGACGGTCGTCTGAACAGTTCTCTCCAAACCTCCTATCTATCTGCTGCACACCTGCCAAAAAGGCTAGGAGGAAATTATGATTTGGGTTTTAAAGGCTTTTCCTGGTAGCAGCTTCTCACTAATATCCAGATTGAAAAATGATTGAGTCATAAATAAAAACGTCAAAAAAGCCTGAAGATCTGCAGCAGAATAAGTCAACGCTGACATTGTTAAGCAGCAGTCTAGCAAGTATCAGAACATTTCATTTTTATAATAAAAATAGAGCTGAGTTTTTCAGTTCATTATTCTTCCTCTCCTTTTAATCTGAGCCACCATCCTGTCTTAGAACGTCATTTCTCAGAACATGAGCACATGCTTAATAATGAGTACACTTATCATGGAACTGTGTGTAATAGTACCTGCTTGAGGTTATAAACACAAGGGCAGGAAATCTTTGCAGGAGAGAAACCTGAGCCAGAGCCCTGCCTTGGCCAAGAGAGGTTCATTTACCAGACTTGTTAGCATTTATCTTTGGGCCAAGAATCTAAAATGTTTCCATAAACACAAGCACAGATAATACAAGTGCACCAGGCTCCTCAATTCCTTTTTTGTTTTTTGGGGGGTGAGGAAGATTAGCCCTGAGCTAACATCTGTTGCCAATCCTCCTCTTTTTGCTGAGGAAGATTGGCCCTTGCCTAACATCCATGCCCACCTTCCTCTACTTTATATGTGGGATGCTGCCACAGCAGGGCTTGATGAATGGGGCATAGGTCCACGCCCAGGATCCAAACCTGTGAACCCCAGGCCACCAAAGCAGAGCACGCAAACTTAACCACTATGCCACCACCAGGCGAGCCCCTTCTCATTTCTCTTTAATATTGAGACATAATTCACGACTCAAGAGAAGTGTATTCAGTTGTCCAACCATCACCACAACCAATTTTAGAACACTTTCATCACCCCAGAAAGAAACCCCCTATTAGCAGTCCCTCCCCATTCCCCTCATCCCCTGCACTGCCAATTTCCTTTTATACATGTTAATTCTTTTCTCTCAGTTTGTAAAATGCTGCAGAGGCTTCATGTGAACCCAATTAAATGGAGCGCCATGTTACCTCTTGCATTTTCTTACCCCATCTCTTAAAAAAAAATCCTTATCAAAAAAAGGAAATAAAAACAATCAGGAATTTAGCTCAATGGGTACAAACATTAGTTGGCCAGATGCATAATTATTTGAAGGTCAACTGAATTTTTTTTTTTTTTTTTACAGAACAAGGGTAAGTATTCCCTTTCAATTTTCTTATAGAAAAAAAAAACATTAAAAAAAAGTTCCACTGTGGGGAAAAACACTCAGAAAAACCAACTTTTTAGATTTTCCAACGGATTCCAGTAGAAGTTTAAATGAATCCCTGTGCTTTATGAATGAATTACTACGGTTAAGTGTAACTGAATGTATGCCCTTCTTAAATGGTTCCTGACACAACAATTCTAAGAGTCTGAATTAAAGATAAATAACTTTTTCACAGTGAGAAGGGTGAGCACAGAAGTGGCGGAAAGGCAGCAGAGGTTGTTCCTATCACGTCTAGACTGAAGGGAACTGTCTATTCTTTTCTAGTTGCAGAGCAACAAAACTTTGACCAATTCAAATACTGAAGGCTGGTTCCTCTCCCCACTGCCAGTATACCATCAAATTAGTCCTTAATATTTATTGAGAGAATCAATATAAAGATGGACCATCTGTTCTCGATATTATGTATATGGAGAAAGTTTTGGCTGCAGATTTAATGAAGAAACCCCTCAGTAGAACATGTCATTCTGTGCAAATGACCCCAGAAGGCCATGGACTCTCCATGTTGGGAGATCTGAATTACAGCTAGGGCTTACTTATCTAGGACGCATTCAAGACAATGTAGACTGACTTCTGAACTCTTCTGTTTCTACTTTATTGGAAAAATTTTAGATTATCCAAATAGTACAAATACACATATAAAGTAAATGCTAATAATATTCCCCTACCCTCCCTCAGGTAGTCAATGTTACAGTAATATATTGCACATATTACTTTCTTTTTTCCCACTTAAAATTTCATCCACATCCTTTGAGACGACTATATATAAATCTTACTCATTCTCGTTAGATCCAAGACACTGAAATACAGTACCATCCTTTCCATGTAACTCTTCTCTCACCTAGCATCAGACACTCTGGTTGCTTTCACATTCTTGCTATCACAAACAAAGCAGCCCCTATGTCCTTGGTATGAGTGCTTTTTATTCTCATCAAAGAAGTTCCAAAAAGCACTTTCCTGGGTCAAAGGGTGTTCACATTTTAAATTTTAATGGATACTGCTAGATAACTTTGCAAAAAAGGCATAGCAGTGCAAACTTCTGTCAGCGATATTAAAGAATGCCCGTTTCCAAAGTCCTCGCGGTACCAGGTGGTAGTGATCTTGTTAATTCCAGCCAGTGTGATGAGTGAAAAATAGTATCTCGTGGTTTACTTCACGTTTCCGTGACGACTAGTGGGCTGGGCTTTTCTTCTCCATATGTTTGTTGCACATTTGCATGTCCTCTTCTATATTTTGTTTATGATTTTTTTTAAATCTCTTTGGGCATTCAACTCTTTTTCATATGCCTTGCAAGTACTTTTTTTTCACGTTATGGTATCTTCTACCATACAAAAACACTCCCATTTTGTAAAGATCATTGCTATAAATCTGTAAAGCAGTTCCATCAGGAGTACTCAAATGGTTGGGTGTCTGGAATTCTGCAAAGTCAGGTGATCTACCAAGATTTTTATGCTTGGCACACAGAAATGTGAAAAGCCTTTAACTAACTAAAAAAGAAATGAAGTTGTTTGAAGTCAATTAAAATGTATGGCAGAAAAAAAGGCCTTCAATTAGTACTTTTTTTTTAGCATGAATGCCAATAGTATAAAAAAAAATCCAATAGTTCCAAGTTCATTTATTACTCTAAGGCGATTTGACCTTCAAGAAAAACCCAAGACTTACTCTTTTTCTACATAAAGGATATAAGCATCAGGGATATTTCTCTTCATGAGAAAGCAGAAAGTATTTTGAAGTTATCACTGGAAAAATCATGCACTGGAACTGGCAGAGTGATTAACTGACTTCAGGCAAAAGTTTTACTGTGTCAAGACTTTGGCATGTCATTTGCTGGAAACCTTCTTTAGTGAAAACCATCCACACCGACCAGATGTGAATTCTGAACGGAATCCTGCATACTCAACTTTTCCCTTTGACCCTTATTTACAGCCTGGGATTTCTAACAACATCTCTCTTCTGAAATAAAAACTGTGGCCAACTATGATAAACTTGTGCCTAAGAGACATTTTTAAGATACTCTGCATCCAAGAACACACCACAATGTGATTTTATGAATAATACCACACCAACCACCAGGGAAACTAACTTTCCATTTCTTTTACATGAATTTTTTTCAGATGGTTGTTTTAAATAGAGCAAAAATTAGTAACAAAGTCAGGTAAAAAAAAGTTTCCACGTTAAAAAAAAATCTCTGAAGTCCCTAGGGGACAGGAAATACAACTTACAGGGTCTCACACGTGCCAAACGGTGTTAGATACTCTATGTACATTATCATTTAATCCTCCCGCCCTTCAGAGGCGAGCACACTTATTTTCATTTTACAGATGAGGAAACTGAGGCTCAGAAAAGTTAAGTAATAACTAGCTAGTTGGCAACAAAGCTGGGACCCAAGTCCAGTTGTTAGTCCAAAGCCCATGTTCCTTTGACAACTCTTTGAAATTTCTTTAAGAATATTTACAATCTTTTACATCCTTAAGTTACAGTCCTTTTACTTGACCTTGTAAAAGTATTTTTGAAAACCAAGCATAACTGAGCCCAGGCAATCCTCAACCTGAGTGGGCTGTCCATCCCTGCTGTATCAGACTCAGCCCCTCTTCAGTCCCTAAGATCTAGTTTTGGGTTCCTGTCTTGCCCCACAGCACCACCTAGTGACACCATAGGGGGACTGAAAGGCAGGCAGGAGACAGCCCAGGACAGGCCTCATCCAGTGCTTAACCCCTGCAAGGGCATGTAACAGGGAGCTAATTTAGGGTGGTACTTGGTTGGTGGAGTGAAGGGGAGAGTGGATCCACAGCATTTAATTGCAGTGACGAATGGAACAAGGGAGGAAATGCAATGAGGATTGGAACAACAAGGGGATTGGAATTATATGGATGGAGATTCCAGTTTTTAATATGTCAACTTGGGCTCATCTGTGAGCCAGTTTCCTCATCTGCTAAAAAGTAGCTTTGTAAACATGGTGGGAGGCAGAGAATCTAGCATAGCCACTTATCCGAAGGCCAAGATGTCTTAGTGAAGCACTCACTCACTATCAATGGGGATAGAGAGGGGTCAGGACATGGGGACCCCGTCAGTGGGGTCTATACCCTAGTAATGAGGGGATCCAAAGCAAGGAAGCCATATTAGGAAGGTGAGAATTTCCCTACAGTAAGGGGCAGTTAGAGACCCTACAGCAAGGGTGGCAGCAGAGGAGACGGGTTCCTTCATGGAAAGGGCCCCGTGAGGGTGCCTTTGGGAGAGAGGAGTCAGGCTTTGTTATAAGGGAAATAGGAGCCACCGAGGACTTACTCAGCAAGAAATGTGGACAGGGAAGCACAGTTTTCTCTCCTGACTTTATGGAAAGATTCTCTTTTATATTCTGCCAAACATGGCTGGCTTTCTTATGGAGGGAAGAAAATTCTTACTACAAGGTAAGCCTGCATTTTCTAGAACCTTTTGCTTAAATAATTCTTAATAATTATTTAATTACTATTGATCATTAATAATGACAAGCAAAATAGAATTGCTTAAATAATGACACAAAAGCTTTTCCTTCCCTTATAATAACAAACTTTCTTCTATGAATAGTCATTTTTGGACTAAATGCAGATTATCACTAAACCAAGGCAAAAATCCTACCCATCAGATAGTGTCCAGTTAGCCTATTAATAAAATAACATGCATTTCTCATAACGGTCACTTAAAAATTAGACATAACCAAATAGCATTTGAAACTGTACCACAATTGTCTATTACTTCAGAGATGGATATTTGTAAAAGCAAGACACAACAAAAATCATTTTCTTTTCCTGAAAATAAAAATTTGTCATTTGATTACTAGCTCTTAAGCAAAGACAAAGTAAATACTTGCAAATATTTACAGAATAAATACGTAAATATATTACCTCCTACATCTACGAAGTATTTTGCTGCCAAGCCAGACCGTGGAGCTGAAAAACAGAAAGGAGAACTTGGCTCTTTTAAGGGGGAAGGGCAATATTGGATATAAATGATACAATTTAAGCATGTCATCTTCTATAACATCTATATCTTCATCTTAACTTTAGCAGATGGTTCTAAATTAAAGAATGTATTTATCATACTGTTTTATTAAAGTAGAAAAGAATAGTTTAGAAAATTTTGACAAGGTTTAATTCAAAACCAACTTCAATCACTCCCACATGGCTGTAGTCAACTCAGGATCTAAGGTGGTTTGAAGTGGACTCTGGAATGAACTGAAAGGTGAGCAAGGGAGGACAACCATAGGCAACTCTGTCAGGAAGTCTGGCCAAAAGGAGGACTGTGACTGGCAAGGACACAGCACTGAGGAATAAGACTTTTGTTTGGAGGTGGGAGTTCTGAGCATGTTGCAGTGTAGACGGTAAAAAGGCAGAGAGACAGGCACAAACCTAACCAAAGAGTAGCAGAGCTCAGCCTGGAGCTTGGGACCCCCACTCATGATTCAGATGCCAAAAGACATGTCTGTATGAAACAAATGAACCCGAGTAAGGTAAAAGGCCTAATATCAGGCAATCAAAATGCCAAAAGCTCAACCTTAAAAACTCAATTCCACTATGCTTTTTATTCTTTTCTGGGGGTGAGGGAGATTGGCCCTGAGCCAACATCTGTGCCAACCTTCCTCTATTTTGCATGTGGGACACTGCCACAGCATGGTTTGATGAGCGGTGTGTAGGTCCGCGCCCAGGATCCGAACGTGCAAACCCTGGGCCGCTGAAGCAGAACCCAACCGCTACACCACCAGGCCGGCCCCACTTTTTATTCTTAAAATGAAAAAAATAAAAAGCAAGTTTATACCTTATACTTGCTCACTTGAGCATCAGGCCTACCATTAATTATCCTAACTTCTAGTATTCTATTACAGAATAGAATAACTTAAATCAGGCACTTTGTTAATAAATGCTGCCCCTTCTTGCCTTTACTTTTATTTTACTCCATCTCCTGATTTGTCCTCCCAAAATACACTAAAAGTTCGGTCAGTCTGCCAAGGAGAGATGAAGAGATCGCTCATCTCGTCTCTTTAAAGGCCAAAGTACTAGCAGTTCTCACCCTCGTGGCTAACAAGACAGTGGTAGTCTAGCCACCACTCCCTGCCTCCCGAGGGCCACAGTTCCATTTGCTCCTTTGTGTTTACTCAGAAGTTGGCCAGAAAGTAATTATGCTCTTGAAAAGAAGTTTTAAACTCTCTCTCCAGTGACAACTGACTCACTCCAGAAAAGTCAAACCTGTTGACTTGCACTCCATTTTGTCCCAGCTCCTCCCACCCTAAGGTGTCCCCTCCAGTGCACTGAAGAGCATCCCTTCCCCTCACACCCCAAAGGAGCGCATGGGGGAAAAGGCCAAGTGGCCTGATATACCCTGGGACCCACAGGGGTTAGAAGTTTTACTCTCATAATATAAAATGCCATGTGCCATTATCCTAAGCCCGTCTCTATATTCTTATATAACAAATATTAGCCGTTCTCATCACCATCTTCATGAAACTTTATATGCAATCCGATCCTTGAAGTGCAAGTTGGAAGTAACACTGCAAACAAAGCCCCAGTTAGAAATCACCTATCTTTTCAGTTTTCTCACAGTGAGGAGTTGTGAGAACAACCTCCTGGGCCACTGTGAGCCTCCTAAAAGCTCAAGTAAGGAATCAGAAAAAAAAGGAAAGAGACAGGCAAAAGCAGATACGTAAATGAAAGTTTTCAAATGGCTCCATTATTTTTGCAGTTTTTTATTTTAGGACAGAGGCCGAGCGATATCTCTTCCCTCATTTATACCCCAAATGAAACTAAGATGAAGGAACATATCACCAAGGACGAGCTTGACAAATAGTTAGCTGTGTCTTAAACCACTTACCTATTCTTCCGTAGCACCCAGAGGGAAGAGCTATCTGGATGTCAGTTTTCACAAGGGCTTTCTCCATCGGTGGTACTGTATAATCATAGGCACTAGGAAGACGGTGAAAAAAAACAACGGGGAGTTAGATGTAGTAATTCCCTGTGAATTTTTTGGGTGAACAAGGTGTCAACATGTAAATGTGTTCTCCCCTGAACAAAATTTTATTGGGAAATCAAGGTAATTATTTAGCAGGAGAGGGCAGAAAGACAGACTTTTAAAAGGTGTATGCTTCACTAACATGGCATGAAAAGAAGTTTAACAAAGAAGGGCAAATTGCTAATACCTAACATTTATTAAGCCCTTAGCATGTGCCAGGCACAGATAGTTCTAAGTGCTTTATATAACTCATTTCATTCTCACAACAATCCTCTAAGTGATTAGGGGAAATGTGCAGAAGGAAAGGGGAAAACGGGTGGACAACATAAGGGGAGGGAGAGCTGTGTTGCATGTGCTCTGCTGGTCTTGGTAGTTTCCCGAGCTTACCACACTGTGGCCATGAACTTCAATGGCTGAGGGAGAGAGCGGATGACTGAACCACTGGAAATGGACATCGCTGAGGAACTGACTCTCTAAGGTCCACCCAGCCAATGCTGCTACTGTTAATATTACTGTAACCCCCTCCTTGACAGAAACGTAAGAGATTTTACAAAAAGCAGAACTGGAAGTTACTATGAAGACCTTAATTAAGATTAGTAAAGGGGTACTATATTTTTACTTATTTCATTAGAATCTCCTCTCCTCAAATAGTTAAACCCTAATTTTTAAAAAGGAACAGTTATTTCCATGTCTATTTCCGTATACAGAAAAGCATCTGTGTTTATTAGGAGGATGCTTAAAGCACCTTAAATCAAAGTCTCTCCTAAGACTCACAACAGTTCCCAGACATGGTGTAGTCAGAATACATCACTATGTTTACTCATGAAAAGTAAGGGACTAAACTATACCCCTTTCAGCTACAACAGCCTATATCTCAATTTTCCTGTCTCCCTTACTATCATCACACACTCCTTTCTCCCCTTCTCCTGTACTTATGACTCAGACTCGTAGTTCTCACAAGGGATTACCTGGGATGCTTTAAAATACATCCTAAGGCTCTGGATTTAATAAACACCCTCTCCATCCATCATCACTTTTTTTCTTTTTGCTGAGGAAGACTCGCCCTGAGCTAATATCTGTGCCAGTCTTCCTCTATTTTGTACGTGGGCTGCTGCCACAGCATGGCCGCTGACGAGCGGTGAAGGTCTGTGCCCGGGAACCGATCTGGGCCACTGACGTATAGTGCACCAAACTTAACCACTAAGCCACGGGGCCGTCCTACCTTAATGGTTCTAAGAACTGGGCACAGTAGTCAAGGGAAAAGAGCACTGAATTCAGGGTCAAAAATTCTATTACAATCACTTGGGCAATCACTTCAGCTCTTCTCAAACTCCCTCATCTGTAAAAAGTAAGTTAACACTCATCTACCTCAGGATTGTTGTGAGGATTAAATAACGTGGTATACGGGAAAGTTTTTGGTACAGGTAAAAAGCGCCATACAAATGAAAGGGCGGTAGGATTACCAACACCTCTGCTTTTCATATTCGGACCCTTTCTGAAATTCCCAGTCCTTGGGGCAAACGTGAATATGGGTAGACAGAGAAATTTTACTAACCCTTTAAGGAAGAAAGAGCCCTCAATACTCCTGAGGTATTTTCATACTCAGTACCCAGGCTCCCACCGTGGCTTTTCTTTCTACTGAGCACATCCCGCCCAGGCCACTCCTTGAAAGGCAAGGCGGGCCTTATTCATCTCTGCCCTCCACGTGGAAACGGTACAATGAATGTTGCAAAACTAACAATGCCTCAGTGGACCTTTATTGATATTTATTTTTACATTCTACAGTCTTTGCCCAAATCCCGACTGAATTTATGCTAGAGGAAAGCTAAAATTTTCAACACAAAAAAAGGGCAGAAACCCTACCTACATGCAAAAAGCGCTTCTGTCACCTTTGAAGTGAATGTTTCAAGCTGTGGCTGCAGAGGGCCTGAACGTAAGCTAACAGGGCCGAGAGCTCTACCTCTCGGGAGCTGGGCTTCCCTGCGGGGGCAGAAGGCGGCCCTCGCAGCCTCTTCGCCGGGCCGGCCTCCGTCGGGGGCGCAGGCGGCCGGAGGGCCCCACTCACCTGTACAGGTCGTAGCCGGCGGCCCGCGCGGACCCCTTTGTCGGGGCGGTGGCGTGCTCCGAGAGCCGGGTAAAGCGGAGCCGCATGCTGCCCCCCTCGGCAGGCCGGGCCCGCTTGCTGGGGGAGACGGCGGGGGCCTCTTCAGAGCAGGGCATGGCAGAGCGGAACGCGAGCAGAGGCGGGAGCAGAGGGAACAAGAGAGCGCAGGGTCAGCCCAGCCGCAGGAACTCACAAAATTTTAAATTTCCCGCCAGCAACTCCCGGCCCCACCACCTCCTCCTGGACGAGCCCACAGTTGTGGCTGAGAGGGGAGGCAGGATTCAAATTTAGGGCTGGAAACCCTTCTCAGAAAACAGATTTGGGATGGGAAACCACCGAGCCTTTTTAACCTTTCCAAACTCAGCGCACGGGTCCAACGTAGGGGGGCAGCTCCGGTGCCCCTCCAAACCATAGAAGCGCCCCCATGAGGGGGCCCGAATGGACTCGCTCTCGCGTCGCAGTGGCTGCGCGCCCTCCCACTTCCCCCACCGCCTGAACGCCAGATAAATGGCTTCCCCGGGTCCTGCTCTCCCGCCCGTCGGGTCCCAGAGCCCGGGGTGGGCGCCGGGACACTGGCCGGGCTCCCAGCCTCCCCACGCCTTGCAAAGCGTGTTCCTCCAGCCTGGACCCCAATATTACTGGCGCCGCGGCAGCCTCGGCTCAGGCTGCGAGCGCTGGACGGCGGCCGGAACGCCCCGAGCAGCGGGGCGGGGGCGAGGGGCGGGCCTGGCCGGGAGAGCCCCGCGGCCTGGGCTCTCGGCCGAGCGCTGCGCGCGTCTGTAAACACTGAGCGGAGCAAAGACGGAAGGAAACAGCCGAGCGCGGGGAGAGGGCGGAGGGGAGTCATTTGCCCCGAGATGTGGGCGCTGGTTGGCTTGTCCGCTCCTGCAGGTGCGCGGCGGGTCTGCACCCCCGAAGACGCGTCTGGGTGAAGTGACCTCGGAAGCAGTAACGGCCGCCGTCTGACGCCCGGGGGCGCACGGAGGCGGCGCGTCGGCCGCCCTCGGACCGGAGCAGGCCGAGGCCTCCGGGAACGCGGCGCGCTCGGCGTCCTGACCGCCTCCCTCCCTGGGCTCTCGTCTTTTTTCTGTCCCCGGTTTTCAGAGACTATCCGCGAGCCCCGGGGCCCGAGCCCTGCCCCTCTACCGATTTACCTGGGGCAGCGCCGCCCGCCTCCATGATTCCCCAGGTTCTAATCTTAAGGTCCCCAAAGCAGCGGAACCGCATCACGTTGCCGGTGACAGTCACTGCGCTCCGTGCTGCGCCCTAGGCAGCGGGCATGGCAGCATGTTCGATTTCCTTGCCACACCGAGTGCAAGACGGTGTATTGTTTACTCTTAAAGGGGGGCAAGGGGCAGGGTCTTCGGAATAACCGCAATGACAACTCAGTTGAAATCCTAGCACTGTTTCGGATGATCTCACAGAAGCACAGAGGGGGACCCCTGTGGCTATGATTCGAACAAAGATTCTGGGCCACATTGGTATAACTTAGAGTGGGGATGACAAAATAACTTTCTAGGTAATTGTAAATTTATTTTTCTAGGATACATGTATCTCCAGAACCGACGCAAAAATCTGGAAACTAAATTGTAACGCACTGTGTGTAAATACAAACTATAGGGATGGGAGGCTGCGAGCCCTCCCACTTCCCCCACCACCCGAACGCCAGATAAATGGCTTCCCCGAGTCCTGCTCTCCCGCCCGTCGGGTCCCAGAGCCCGGGGCGGGCAGGGGAAAATGTTAGAAAAATGACAAAAATGTTAGGGAGTTGGGGACGTTTTTAGACTTCCTTGCTGTGCCTTTCAGGCCCCACCTTTTCACTCTCTTCCTCTTAAATGTTGGAATTCCTCTAGATGGGGTTATGGGTTATGCTCTGTTTACACTCTCTTCCCATGGCTTTAAATATTATCTATACCCTAAGGACTCCCCAAATTTATTTCCGTAGCAACATGATTTGGGCCCTGCTACTCCTCCAGCCTCATCTAGAGCCATCATCTAACAGTTTCTAGACCCACCAGATTTTCCTGCCTAGGAGTCTATACACATCTTTCCTTGGTTTATGCTTTGTGTGTTTCAAGTCTCATCTCAGAAAGGCCTTCTGTGTACAAGTAGCTGCCCTGTCTACCACTCACCACCATCTCCCATCACAGTAGTTAGTTTTTTTTCTGTTCACATCACTTATTACTACAATCTGTGCTTCTTTCATGTATCTATTTTCTTGTTCATTGTCTATTTGCTCTAGTAGATATTAGCTCCGTGAGAGTAGGGACCATGTATGTCTTCATTCACCATTGTATTCCTGGGACTAGCTTAGTGCCTGGCTCCAAGTGGTGATGCATATTTGTTATATGAATGAATGATAGAGATCTCATTGCCTATTCCCTGTATATGATATGATCACTTCTCGAAGTCTTTTGATTTTTCTGTCCACTCCTTTAACTTTTAATCAAAAGTTTTTTCCACATAACACTTTTTCAAGGCCTACAAGGAAACACAGCTGTCCCTGCCCTACCCCTCCACCATCACCTCCCCCCAACTCTCTCTTCTCAACCTCTCTCTCTTTCCTTGGGGGCAATACTTCCAACTTTCTTTAGCTCTTTTTATTGGAATTTACCTCCCTGTTTCTAAATTATACGTTGCTTTTTTTTAATGGCATAGAAATTATCTTCTGACTTAAGAGTAGTTGAGGATTATGTCGCTTATCCCTCTGTCTTCCCCATTCTGCAAATAGTTTTGTAATGGTTTTTGGATAAGTCAGCAGTTAGTATTTACTTTGTTGTGACTGTGTAAATACCATTCACTGCCAGAAAAAATAATGTGATATGATTTTTTTCTTTCTTTTTTTACACCTGTCCCCCTCAAGTTAATAATTGCCTTGTTTTCCCCTTTGTCTTTGATAGTGGTGGTGTTTTTAATTCATCTATCACTTGCTTTTTTCAAATGCTCCAGTGGATCCAATACCTCAAACATCTCTCACATCAAATGAAACATATCAAATGCCCCGTCAGTTCCATGTTTCCCCTCCCTCCCTCCTCTAGTCTCTTGCTCCAATCTGTGCAGTGACCCTCCTCCTGCTGAATAGCTGTCATCCTGGGACTTCCCTTTGCCCCTCTTTTGTGTTGGAGCCCTGGACTTTTAGATCTAGTATCTTCCGCTTAGTCTGTGCCTTCATTTTGCTGTAGCGCTTTCTCTAGTAATTTCCTGAGGAGTTCATATTATAGATAAATTGAGTCCTTGCATATCTTAAAATGTAATAACAGTAATGACTCCCTTTACCCAGACCCAAATTAAAGTCTCACTTCATTCATGAAACTTCCTTCCAACCGGTAGTGAGCTCTGCCTTGTCTTATCTCTTACAACACTTACTATATCATTCGCTAGCCATATACTTCCATTGTGTAATCATCTCATGTATATGCATTTTATCTTTCGTGTTAATGAGTCATAAACTTTTATGAATCCTTCAAAGCACCTAATTTAGTGTTTTACACAAAAATTATTTATTTGGCTCCTTATAATATCTAGCACCAAGAAAGTATTCAGCTATTTCTTCTGTTAATGTGGATACAGAAAGTGTTTATTATTGTCATTTTTTTATCTGAGGTTATTCTAGATGGAAAAGAGAAAAGGGCATAACCCAACTGGAAAAGAGTAAGAGGTTAGAGTTCTGAACCAGTAAACATTTAATAGGACATTCCTTATGATGATTAAAATATAACTTGATATAAAATACAACCATAGTTTATTTCATGCTGTTTCTTTATCAGAATATAATTATCCTATCAGTCATGCTGATAAGTTGAATTGCATAAGTCTAGTGCCAACTTGAACCTGCTGAGAATGCAAGTTGGTACTTTACAAGCAAAGTCATCCTTCCTACCTTTGCCATTATAGGGATTTTTCTCTCTCCTTTTAACAAAGACATGTTGATTACTTTGCGCCAGGTATATTCTAAGTGCTTTATCAGTACTAAATCATTTAATCACAACAACCAGAGAAAACAAGTGCCAAATTGTCCCCATTTTACAGATGGGGAAACCAAAGCACAGAGACATTAAATAATTTGTCCAAGATCACACAGCTCACAATTAGAAAGAGGAGCCAGCATTCAACTTCAGGTAGACTGACTTCAGAGTCCTTGCACTTAGCCACTCTGCCCTGTAGGTTTATAAGTGTCTAGTGAGACTATAACTCTTCTTCACCCTGAGCGTGCTGCTGGCTGTGTTCTTCAGGTCTAGGAAAAATGACTGCAGTATGTTAACCACACATTCTTGGTCTCACAGATGATCATGCCCTTCTTCACCAGGCCACACTCTGGTTTTCCTCCCGCCCCACTGGCTGCCTCTTCTCAGTCTCTTCTCTTCTCAACCTCTCTTCTTACTCACGATAAAGACCTGGGAGTCTTGCTTCCTCTCTCTTGCTCTCAGATCTTGCCTTATCTGAAAACAGTCTTCTTCTAGGCACCACCTAATGCTTTACCGTATTTGATTGTCTTCACAGCATGCACTGCTGCATGAAATTACTTATTTATTGGTTTCACTTGTTAGTTTTATGTTTCCTCCGCTGGCATGTAAGTTCCATGATGGACTTAAGTCTGTCTTAATTTGTGTTCTTTCCAGATGTGCTGCATTTCTTTTTACTCTTTCTTGCCTTCTTTTAAATTTTATTATTAATTTTATTTTAGTTAATTTAATTCTTATTATTTCACTTTTGCCTCTATTAATTTAGAAGTTTTCCTCTCTGATTCTACTGTTTTAGATAAATTAAAACATGCATGCTGAATTTATCAGTGTCTGAAATCTAAAACAAGATTATTATCTTTCTCCTGGATTATGCAGGACCTTAGAACCCTTTAACTCCATTAACCCTTCTTTTGACGTATATACAATCATTGTCTAGTATTTTAAGTGTGTCTTTTCTTTGAATCTCAGTAAGCATTATTATTATTACTACTTTTTGCAGTCACTTTTAAAAATGTTTACCCAGACTTTTATCACTTTGCTTTTCTTTCTGCATCTCAAACTTTCATCTGGGAACACTGTCATTTTGCCCAAACTTCCTATGGAGAGGTAGGTGAACTTTCTCAGTTCTTGTCGATTTGAACAAAACTCTTGAGCTCTTCCTCGGGGGGTGTGCATTCTTTGACGATCGTTCAGGAATGGAAGAGGTGAGACCATTAATGGAAAGCTATTGTAATTCCCCATAACTGCATGGTTGTACTGTATCTGAATTCAGAACATTCCAATGTGGGCCAAACTGCCTCATTTATCATGCCACAGTTTACCTTTACCAGAAATACATGTAAGCCGAGGAAAAACAGAAGCCATACTTTGAGTTCTGGCACCAAAATTTAGAAGTTCTTTGTGTCAAGCCCAGAGTATTTTATACCATGGACAAATCAAAAGAATAAGACTGAGGATGGGTGAGAAGTATGCCCAACTTTTGTAAAAGGGCAATTGAAATAAGGGAGATGGAAAAGAAGGACTAGTGCACAGGCAGATCAATTTCAGTAAAAAGTATGTATGCATGTTGACTACCTGAAAGTCCATTCTTTTAAAATCATTTGGTCCGGAATACCATCAGGATATCTTCTGGAACATCTTGTGTTTTCCCAGAAGTATCTATAATCCAATTTGAAAACACTAAAGTAGCATACAACTTGGGAAACCCACAGAATGTTCCTGCCAGGCTTTTGGGATCTGATAAATGTAGGTAGCCTTTCAATTTCATATGAGCAGCACATGCATCTTAAGCATGTAAGTAGCTCAGGAGATTGACATTAAGTTAACTGGCAGTTAAATAAACAGGTAAGGAGCTAGCAAATAGTCAACAAAACAAGCATTTATTGCTACAAAACTACTTTGGACTAACTCACCAGTTACTGCCACATCATAAGTTCGAAGGGATCAGAATAGTTAACATACAAACTCAGAACTACAGTTCTCACTAATACAATGAATACCCAATCTCTTAACTAACATAATCATCATGAAAAGCTGAATGAATTATGCCAGTGTGTGTAGGAGTATGAGGAAGTGAAATTTCTGTAATTACAGTCCAGAGAAGGACGACTGTTATTTCATTATAAAGCATCATTGAGTTTTCAGGAAGCAAAGAAAATAAAAGCAGATGGCTTCAGAGCCAGGGTACATAAGATTCACCTAGAAAGCTTGGTCAAATGCTTATGTCCAAACCCCACTACAAACTGACTCCTCAGACTCCCCAGGGTGATTCTTGTTGCCCACCACTAGTTAAAGACCACGGCTTTAGGAGATTTATTTCTAGAGAATCTGCTAGCATCAAGACATGCTGGAAAGAATTCCTTCACATTTAACCACTATTATGAGCTTTACCAAAACCACTGTACTCTGGACTGTTTTGATAGAGACTCCATTACCTTAAATATAGAGGCAAGTCCAGGGCCTTTGTTCTTAGCAATAAATTTGTAGTATAAATTTACTAGGAACAATTGCAGACCAGGCAGCATTCAGAATATCTGCTTGTTTCTCGGTTAAACCAAATGGAGACCATTAAAGCAAGTGACAAAAGGTGCCCACTAACAGTCAAATAGGACTAAAAGGCTGAAACTTACTGCAGAATGTAAAGTGAAATTTTAAGCAATAAGAAACTTGATATATTTGACAGTTTTAATTGCAAGACTACACAAAAGGGAAAGGATTAGAGGAAGGGGGGTTATATGGACTAAACAGGAAAGCTGTTCAAGAACTAAGTCAGCTTTGGACTTCCACTATCTCTCCCGGCTCACATGATCCCTTTCAATCATGTCTCCCTCTTTCATCTTTGAAGAGCATCTGATTGGACTGAAAATTAGCCATATAGTGTATTATAATGTAAGCATCTCCACTGACTAGTCCCTGGTTCAGAGATTAATTGTATGATCCACTCTGGCCAAAGTGGCAGAACTGGTTTCACTCCAGCACACTTACTGTTTTTATCAATAGGGCAGTGTAACTGGCAAACACTGTGAGACTTTATAAACCACCAGTGTATTCCTATTGTTAAACATGTTTGTTTGTGAAACACCTGGAAAATTCTGTTGACCAGTCTCTCCAAGGAATCTTTTCAGGTTGAAGGGGAGAAAGAGTTTTCTCTACCCACTCTGGATCCTTTCTGGCTGGGCTACAAATTAAATTGACATGAGGCCGAATAGCAGGAGAAAATCAAACAAAGCTTTATAACATGTATACATGGGAGAGGCCAGGGAAACTGAGTATCTCTCGACAAAATGGTGGAGGTTCTCCTCTTAAATAGACAAATGAGGATACTGGGGGTTGGTTCACTTATGGGAGATTACCAGAAAATCACAGTAAGGTTATTATGTAGCCTCGCCTTCTGCATTGATAAGTTTCCAGAAATGAGGTCATCCCCCACTCCTTCCCAGTACAGAAAGGGGAACACCTTTACAAATGGAGATTTTCCCTACAAATGTAAATGTTTGGTAAACAGAACTTTGGTAAGAATGGACTTAGGAAGGACCCTCCCAGTCTGCTGATACCCAGAGTTATCTATGGTGATGGCTTATCCTGGGGACGGGCCTTCTATCTTAAATCCTTTTGGGCAGTTAGTGGGAGAGAAGGTCATAGTTTCTTTCAGAGAAAATAATCAATGTAAAGAGACATATTTTGAGGTGGCCAATTCTGATCCCCCACACTGTATAAGTTTTCTATTGCTGCTGTAACAAATGACAACAGCAAATTACCTTAGAGGCTTAAACAATACAAATTTATCTTACAGTTCTTTAGGTCAGAAGTGTGACACAGGTGTCACTGGGCTAAAATCAAGGTGTTGGCAAGGCTGCAATCCTTTCTACAGTCTCTAAGAGAGAACCCATTTCCTTGCTTTTTGCAGCTTCTGGAGGCTGACCACATTCTGTGCCTTGTGACCTCCATCCTCCATCTTCAAAGATAGCAACAGGAGGTTGAGTCCTTCTTATGCTGTCATCTCTCTGGTTCTCTGATCATAGCTGGGAATGTTTCTCATGTGATTAGATTGGACCCATCCAGATAATCCAGGATAATCACTCCATCTCAAGGTTAGTAATCTTAATCACATCCGCGAAGTCCCTTTTGCTATATAAGGTAATGTATTCACAGGTTCCAGGGATGAAGGTGTGGATGTCTTTGGGGGCTATTACTGTGTCTACCATAAACACCTAGAATGGATATTTTAAGCAATCAGTAGGACTGCCATTTTAGCTGGGTTGATGGCCCATAAAGTCAATTTGGTATGGAAATGGGGCGGAAGAAGATATTGAGATCAGGCATTAGTCATTTGGGTAATTTTACTCCTTTTCAACCATTCTAAGTCACATGAAGTTTTGTCTGCCTGCTCCCTTTAGGAGGAAAAACCTTGTAGTCATGAAAGCATGTGTGTCTTGGGGAAGCTTCTAGATCTGGGACCAACAAGCCTTATAAAAGCAGGCCTTGTCTGTTTCTGAGTGTTCCCGGGTACAGGCTTATTTTCTCACCTTCCCTGAGAGCACTGGTGCCTCTCCCATTGGCTCCCAGTTGCCAGGGACCATCTGCCTCCTTCTGCTCCTCTTCGCCTATATGGGACCCGTCTCAGTCAGGCCCGCTTCCTGGATGGAGCAAATGGGGCCAGGAAGCAGGATATGGAGAATGATTGTGGAAACAGAAGCCGATGTTGGGGCCACACTGGAATTGGTATGTGAGTGGAGACCCACTGTGTAGTTGATTGGGGTGCAGGTGAATGTTGTGGCAGTCATTCTGAGGAGAATGTGAGCACGAGAGCCTTTCTATACCACTGGGGATGGGCTCCAGGGGAAAGAATGCCTAGTTGAGACACTACCTCAGACAGTTTTGATCTCTTTATTTCTCAGTCTCGTTGGTTGCACCTGATTTCCTCCATGACATTAAACAACTGTTGTATGATTTTTCTGTTGGTAGCACACAATTTTTCCAAATTAAGAAAAAAAAGACAGGAACAAAAAGGTTATGCTTTTCATCTCTGTCTGTGTAAAGAAACCTAGTAATTACCATAACTCAAATTGCTGCTGAAACTCTCCATATTTTAATGTGCACACTGTCACTCTTGCTACTAAATCTCTGCATATATCCTGGGAAGTTAATCCTGAATTAGGAAACAGAAAAACTGATTAAAATAAAATTGGGCCAAGTCCATGATTTTTATATTCATAAGATTCAAAATTTCTGTGAGGAAATGTGCAATGCAAATTGAATTATCTTCCAGAGTAATAACAACAACAAAAAAAGGAAACCGAAACAATGGTAAAATATGGGTATCCGTGCAGAGAGATGTATGAATTATGCTTGCTGTGGTTTTGGGTGATTGTGATTTGATATTCTGCCCCTCTGAAACAACCTTGACTTACTAGGCTGCACAAACTCAATTCTCTTCAGTATAAAAGTGGGTATTATCTAGTTTTCATGTAGCAACATTTCCTCAAATTTTATACTTTTACCATAAGAGGTTTTTTACTGAACTTTGGAGACAGCATTATTAGTCCTCATAAGTGTTTTAATCACTGTCTTCCCTGATTGCCTTTAGGACAAAAGAGCAGTTGTAAATGTTCAGAGAAAAGTCAGGAAGGTGAAATGTCATTGTTTTTGTGCCTATAGGCCTAGGCTAGGTGAAATTGAGTATTAAGGGAATAATGTAGAAAATTCAAGTCTCTACATTTTCTTTTAATAAATTGGACTAATTGGAATGTCTCTATTACATATCTTTCTTTTTCCCCTCCAGACCCACTTTCCATCCCTCCTCACCATGTTCTCTGCCCCAGGAGGCTGACCTGTATGGATCTCACCAATGAGCTCTCTTGTCCTCTGGCTTGCATTTGGGTTTGGACAATGGAGACCCCCCCCAGCAGGAGGTCAGAGGGAGAGGAGACGGTAAGGTCAGTGTCCCCTCTGGCTGGCTGTGTCCCTCCACTGAAGGCCACTGCTCTTGTCAAGCCTGCCTTTTCTTCAAGGCTCTGGAAACTAGTTTCTCCTCCTCTCCCCCCAGGCCTGGGGAAGCGGGTAACATTGCACTGTTATTGGCTTCAGGGTACTGCACTCTCCTTTGTGGTTTTGGTTTCCCATATTTTGCCCACACCTTTATAAATAGCTCCTTTAGTAAACTCTCCTCAAAGTATCCTAATTTGACTGTGCTCTGTTTCATGTTACAATCCTTACAGAGACAGAATTCGGTTCATCCAGTCCTATATCTAAATTCTTCCCACATTCTGGGACCACCATCATCTCTTACCAGGACTACTAACTGATCTCCCTACTTCCCCTTTATGGCTCAAAATCTCCTAAACATTTCCCATCACAAATATAATAAAATCCAAATTCCCTACCATGGCCCAAGGCCCTGTATGATTAGGCTCTTATTCAACTTCATCTTGAATCATGCTCATCTCCTAGGTTCTAGAACACACCAAGTTCTCTTTTGTCTGAGGGCCTTTGTCCATGTTGTTCACTCCGCCTGGACTGTGCTGCTCTTCATATGGTTAGCACTGTCAAAGACAAGAACCAGTTAAGTAAGGAGATGGAATTTATTCAGGCTGTTTCAATAGGGAAACACCCTGGATCTGAAGGTTGGAGTGTGTATTAGTTTCGTGTGGTTGCTGTAACAAATTACCACAAGATTAGAGACTTAAAACAAGAGAAGTTTATTCTCTTACAGTTCTGGAGGCCAGGAGTCTGAAATGAGTCTTATGTGGCTAAAATCGAGGTGACAGAAGGGCCACACTGCCTCTGGACACTCTAGAGGGGAATCTGTTTCCTCATTTTTTTCCCACATCTACATCTGAATTCTTTGGCTCATGGTCCCTTCCTCTATCTTCAAAACCAGTGTTGTAGCATCTTCTCTCTGACTCTGCTTCTCTCTGCTTCCATCACATACCCACCTTCTCTTCTGTCTGTAGTCAAGTCTCCTTCTGCTTCTCTCTTACAAGGATACTTGTGATCATATTTAGAGTCTACCCAGATAATCCAGGATAATTGCCCCATCTCAAACTCCTTAATCATACCTGCAAGAGCCCTTTTTCCTGTATAAGGTAACATTCATAGATTCCAGGGATTAGGACCTGAATATCTCTTAGGGGCCATTATCCAGCCTACTACAGTGTGTCTCAGCAGGGTGGTTTTGCGTTATATTTTTATAGGGAGGAGTAGACAAGTTACAGGTGGCGTAGTGTACAGTTGGGATTGTTTTTCAATTAAAGGAAGTTTCAGTGTGGAATAGGAAATGTTTACTTCTGTGTCTAGCTAGTTTTGTGGAGACAAACAATTCTAATCTCAGCTAATCATTCATGAGACACAGAACAAAGGTACAGGGTCTATGTCTGAACTTAGCAGATTGAGGTAAAAAGGGAACAATCTGGGTTTGGTCTTATTGCAGGTAAACACGGGAGTTATCTACAAGTCTTATGGGAGTCACGAGAAAGAGTGGACAGCAAGTGTTATCTAAGTCAGGTGGAGAATGGTGGTTCATTGCAGTTAGCTTTTTTCTAGATTACAAAAGGGTGGGGGATTTGGAAAAAAAGTTGGGGAGATTTCTAAAACATTGCTGTTTTCCGGGAGCTTAGGGTTCAGGTAAAGTTTAACATTGTCAGTACCTTCTCATTCTGAAATATTTTTTCATAGATGCCCTCCCTGAATACCCCAAGTACTGCCTTTTCCATTATTCTCTGTCATAATTTCCTTCACCATATTTTTCATAATCCGTAATTATTTTGTGTACTTGTTTGCTTGTCCTCCTAGACCATAAACTTTTTGAGGTCAGGGAACGTGGTTGTTTTATATCTTAAGAGCTTAGAACAGCGTATCTTTATATCTTTAGAGCCTGGTACATTTTTGTTGAATTGACAAAAGAAGCAATACCAGATGGCCGTTAAACTCATGAGAAATTGTTTAGTAATTACCTCATTGGTAGTGAAATAAGTGAGGATACAAATAACAGTGAGATAAACAAAAGAGAGTCAGAAATCCCAGGCAGGAGGACCCACATGTTCAGAGACACAGGGGCGTGTGTGGAATGTGGGGCATGGCTGGTGTGGGACGGGGTCTGAGTGGGGTGAGGTGAAGCTCCACTGTGAGTCAGAGACCAGACTCCAAAGGAGACTGGGCTTTATAAGTCCCATTCCCCTCAATGTCCTGCATTCATTCATCCTTTCAGCAAATATCTGTTGAATGTGTTCCATGTGCCAGCCGCTGGTCTAGACTTTGGGGACACAGCAGGCAACAGAAGAGACAAAAATAAGTCTGACTGTAAATAGAAGAAGTAATTTAAATAAGTAGTGCTGAGTGTTAAGCAGAAAAGCAAAGCAGGAGGATGAGATGTGGAAAGTAGACTTGTTTCTAGACAGTGGCCAGGGAAGGCCCCATGGAGAATATGCTCTCTGTCGGGTGTGGGGTTCAGGGGGTATGGGGTGTTTAACAAAACTGGAAGGAAGTGATATCTTGGGGAGGGCCATTCCGGGTAAAAGGGCACAGCAAGCATCAGATTCTGAGGTGCGAACTCACCTGTAAGAAGGCCAGGGTGGTCTGAACAGTGACAGAGGGGGTGTACACTTGTAGTGGATGAGGCCCCAGAAGTGGAGGAGGGGGTTGTAGTTGTAGGGCCTTGTAAGTTGTTGCAAGGAAAGTGGCTTTTCCACTGAGTGAAATGGGAAGCCATTGGAAGATTTCGATAAGAGGAGTGACATGCTCTATTTCGTTTTACAAGATTACTTGGGCCCTATGCTGAAATGAGACAGAAAAGGATTAAGGCCCGATGCAGGAAGACCCTTTAGGAGCCTCCTCAGTGATCCAGGTGAGAAATGATGGTGGTAGCACAGATCAGGGAGCTAGCAGTGGAGAGGGTGGGAAGGGGCTAGATTCTGTATATATTCTGAAGCCCATAGGATTTACTGATGGGTCAGGTGTGAGGTGAGGGAGGGATGTCAAGGATGACTCCAAGATTTATGGCAAGGATTTGCCGTTTGCTGAGATTTGGCAGAGTGCCAAAACAGCAGCTTTGGGAGGGAAGAGCAAGAGCTCAGTTTGGACACATTAAGTCCATAGTGCACAGGTGATACTTTTTAAAATAGAATTCATTTTGTAAATGTACCTGTGAGTGTTAGGAAATCATAGAACTGGTGATCATCTCTCTCCAATGTGCTGGTTTTATTAGCAGCTAGAGTAGTTCAATGTCTTTCAAGACCCATTATTGCTTACTTTTCTGAACTTCTAACCTTCCCTGAGAATATTTCTACCACTTCTTTGTTGGGTTAAGTACAACAGGAAAATTAGAAAATCCAAGTACATAATTGCTTTGGAAGGAATAATAGAGAAGTCCGTATGTGAAATATCTCCTTTTCCCAGTCTCTTGGGCATCTACAAGAGCAGGTGAACTGCATTCAGAAGCTCAGGAAAGCCAGCAGCTTTGGGGAAAGAGCTGCATATCAGAAGAGAGGTCTGTGTTTTGACCCTCAGGGCTCTGCAGCTGAGGCCACAGTGTGGCAGTTACCCATGTCTTTCTCTAAAAAGTTGACTGCTTAGCTTTGGCCCCAAACAACCCTCTGCTGAGAAATATTCTAGGCTGAGAAGGAAAGCAAAGGCTCCTTGCTCCAGATGTCATTGCTTGTCACCTTCTCTGAAGCAATGACATTCATAATGTGGATCCTGGCTTCCACCTCTGAATTCTCCTTCCACATTCCTCATTTTGAACTACCCAGCCTGAAAATACTCTTTGGGTCTTATGCAAGAGCACCATACACTCTGCTTCACCGCAGAGTCATTCCATGTAAATTAATTTTCCAGATAACCGAAGCTTAGCCTTCCTTTGATGTCAATCACGTGAAAGAGAATTTTTCCGAGGATGACCTGAACATATTCTTGCTTTCTTAACTAGAGTACATCGAACAAAATTGAACTTTTCTGCCATTAGGCTGTCTTCTCACAAAGGGATGACGTCCTCAGGCTCTACTGAGGTAGGTGGAGTCAGTGCCTCTTACACTTATGACTTCAGACTGCCATGTTCTTGAGGCTCGTATTTCCTTTTCAAAAACGTTTTTGATGTTTTGCTGCATCATCCCTACTGTCGTTTATTGCTAGTTACCGCTTATTTAACATGCTGGAAAACACTGACTGAAAAAACCATGTAGTCAGAATTGTGTACAGATATCCAGTCTGAGAACCCTGCTTTAGTACTAGAGGATCTCTGAGGTCTTTCAGCTTTAACCTATTTTAATGGTTTTGGATTTCCTGAAAAATGGGCATGATTTATTATGCATAGATAGTGGGCTTTCATTTGGATACTTCACAGGCCATTTTTAACTTATTATCTGATTCCTGACTTAGCTCTTAGTAGCTGATATATGGTCTTCAGAAATGTGAGAGGGCATTTGTGGTTGGCAGAATTCTAAGACGGTCCCCATGCTTCCCGCCGCCTTGTTACACATACCCTGTGTAATCTCCTCCCCTTGAGTCTGGGCAGGACCTATGAGTATGATGGGATGCCACTCCAGTGATTGGGTTACCTTATATGTTTGCAAAGGGGAAAGTATTTTGAACATGTGATTAAAGTTCCTAGTCAGTTGACTTTAAGTTAATTAAAGAGTCAGGCCTGACTTAATCAGGAAAGGCCTTGAAAAGAGAATCTAGAGATAAGAGATTTTCTCTCCTGCTGGCCTTAAAGTGGCAAGCTGCCATGAGTTCTATAGCAGCAACTAAATTACTTTGGCCAATGAGCACGTGAACTTGGGAAAAGACCCTGAGCCTCAGATGAGACCACAGCCCTGGCCAACACCGTGACTGCAGTGTTGTGAAACCATGAGCAAAGAACCCGGTTAAGCTATGTCTGTGCTCTTGACCCGTGCAAACTGTGAGATAATAAATGGGTGTTGTTTTAAGCTGATCAGTTTGTGATAATTTGTTATACGGCAATAGAAAATTAATAGAGCATCCTACTTGGGTTTTGTGTTTAAGAGGGTAAAAGAGCATACTGCACTTGCAATGCATGGGTTCACACAAACTTAATGACATTATTATAATTATCCTATCCTATTGTGGATAACATCAATTCGGAGTTTTATTCAGCCCAGGAAATAAAACCCCAAAACCTATTAAGATTATACTTGTCCATTTCTGAGCTTCAGCAAATAAAATATGCAGGGCTATAGTGGTAAATCCAACCCAATATTTCTCTTCTCTATCACTTTTTTCATCCAGGAGGGACTCATATGTTTAAAAAAAAAAATCTCATGTTTAAAAAAACAAAACTAAACTTATCAGTGCGTGTGTGATGGAGTCTTTTTTTTAACAGTGATGTTTTAGTTGCTTACTTATTTTATAAATAAGTACAACAGAATACAATAATGGTATAATATCTTACATTTTTGAACACTTTATAAAACTTTAAAAAATTTATTACATATGACCTTCACAATATATGTCACTTCAAACATAAGTTAATGATTAAACACAGCCTAGGAGGCTAGGAGTTTATTTCTTTATGGATTTAATTTTTAAAATATTATTTTTGAGTAATTATTATTGGTGTACAGTAAAAATTAAATTTGTGTCTCCTACATCTGTTCTTCTTTCATCTTGCTTTCCTCTCCAGAGTCAACCCTTAACTAGTTTCTTGTGTATTCTTCTAGAGGTAGTCTATGCATTTGCAAATAAATATTCAAATAATTATGAATAAATAAATGGTAACTAATTCTCATTAAATGTGATTGATTAGATTGACTGTTCCTAACCATAAGATATACCTGTATTCCTAAAATATCTGAATTCCTGATTATGGTGGATTACTGTGTGAATATATTGATAAAATTGAGTTGCTAGTATTTTATTTTGGAATTTTCCGTGTTTATTAATACAAGAAAGTGATTTGTACTTTACAGGTTTTGTAGTCTGTCATGTTTTGGCATTGAATTTATTCCAGTTTTGCAGAATAACTGAGGAAGAAAAAGAGAGTGTTTTATCTTGCTCTGTTTAGCAATAGCTTAACTAGAATAGTAATTATCTTTTCTTTGAAAGTTTAAAAGAAGTCACCTAGAAAAATTCTTCAGGTTGATACCTTTCTGGAGCTAATTCTTTGACAATCTTTGTGTTTCATTCTGAAGTATTAGATTTTATCAGGTATTTTATTTCTTGTGTTAATTTTAGTCATTTATATTTTACTAGAAATTGATATATTTCATTAAAATTTAAAAATTTATCAGCCTAGAGTTTTAAAGGACATTGTTCTCTAAAGTTGTACCCATAGTTCCTTGCTCATTTGTAAATTTGAGTATTTATATTTTATCCTTTGATATTCCTTTTCCAATTTTTTTTTTTTTTAGCAATAGCAGTAAATAGCAGTTGAGTTTATCAGCTGTACTGTTGTCTTTTCTGAAAATAATGTCTAACTCTGAGTTAAGTATTTACCATAAAGTGCTCAGCCAGGTACTGTGCTCGGCTATTAATACACAGGAGCTCATTTCCGTGCAACAACCCTCAAGGCTAGATTCTCTTATAATCCTCATATCACGTGGGAGAAAGTGGATTCTTCAGGAAGTTAGGTAATGAGCCCTCCACTAGTCGATGGGGAAACCGAGACTCAACTCCTTTTTCTCTGACTCCAGAACCTCAGCTTTTAATTTACTTTTCTGTTTTTCTTCCTTAATTTCTTCTTCACATTTTCCTGTAGTTACTTTGCAAAATTTCTAACTTCTTTAGTTGAATGTTAACTTTCGTTTTCCTTATTTATTAATAAATCCATTTACAGGTATAACTCTACCTCTGAGTCCTGCTTTATCAACATAAAATACAGTTTATGTGAAATTCTCAATGTTACTTTTGCTAAATAGTCTAAAATTGCATTATTTATTTCTTTTTCGACCTGAGTTATTTTGATGTTGTTGTTTATATATTTGTAAATAATATTAGGTTTATTGCATTGTGATAAAAATATGATATTTACTATTTCTACACTTTAGAATTTGCTGAATTATCTAATATATAATTTGTTTTTATAAACATTCTATAGATTGCTAAAAGACAGTGTATTTTCTGTGGGTGAGAACTATTATACCTATTAAACACGTTTTTGTGTGTGTAGTTTGAATTCTGCTATACTTGGTCTGTCAAAACTGGTGATGTAGGTGAGCTGTTTGCCGAGAAAATTGACTTTCTGTGACTCTCTCCTTTTGTTTCCAACAATTCTTGTATTGTTTATGTCAATACTATGCTGTTTGTTTACAAAAAGCTCCATTATTATTATAGCTATATCTACTTTATAAATATAAAATGATACTCTCCTGTCCTTCCTAATTCCTTTAGTATTAAACTTTGAAATTAATATTGCCAACTCTATTCTTTTTGCTTGAATGTTTCTATATATTTTGTTTATTCTTTTGTTTTTAGCCTTTTTGATATATAATTTAGAATATGATGCTAGAAGATAGAATAGACTTTGACTTTATTTTTTATTAAATTTAAGATTCTTTGTTAAGAAAGATAGACACATTTATATTTTCTGTTTATTTCTTATATGTTTGGTCTTTCTTCTATCATTTTGTGTGATTTTTCTCTTTTTTTAATGAGAATCTTTTTCTGACTTTTCTCTTTTGGATTATTTTTGTCCATTTTTATGCTCTTTATGCATTGGAATTTACACACAATATTTTAAATTCTGTTAGAAGAAAAATTTAAGCTATTTTTAAAAATCATACTCAAACCTATAATTATCCAAATAATTAATGCCAATAACAAAATAGTGTCTATTGTTTTTCCCTTGCAGGAAACCTTGAATCACTTGTGCTCCTGGTGGCACTGAAGTCCTGTCATATAGGAAAAAGGAGGCATCAACTCTGAGTGGACAGGTGAGTAGAAGAGTAGGGCTCTAAAGTGGAACCAAATTTATATTTTTTATATTTCCCTTTTTGTATATGCACAAGAATGATATATGATGTAAAATTCTATACTTATATAAGCCTAAAAAAGGTGTCTCAATTAATATAACAAAAATGCTGAGTGATAGAAAATTATGTCATAGTTTAAATGACAGAGATTTTTCTTCCTTAGTGGGACCTGAAGTAATGTGTTTAGAATGGTGTCTAGATGAGACGAAATATTGTGTGTTCTTTTTGAAAACATTTTTTTCTGCACACAAAAAAGGGAGGTTGAGATTATTGTTTTCAAGATCAGCACTCCTAAAAGAGGTAAGATTGACCAACACACCTTGCTGTGGAGAAGAGGTTTCACCAGGGCTTGAACGGTGTGGGAGAGCTGGTGGCCCTCTGAGGCTGCTGGGTCAGATGCTGGGGCCTGGAGCATGGATTTGACCTCCTGGCTGTTGCTGCAACTGATGGGGATGCCATGATGTGTCAGAAATTGGGACATCTTAGCACCTAAGTGAGTCACACCCAAAGAGGAATTTCTCCTCTTCTCCACTTGTGGAGTCCAGACGGATTTCATCCTTATGTCAGTGTGTCCCCTAAATCTCTGCAAAGGAAAACACTAGAAATATCTGGGTGAACTGGCTGTGGGTGACCTGTGCGGCAACATCCAGGAGCAAGGTCCCCGTGGGTGCTAAGTCTTGTAAGCCACGCTGACAACAAGCAGATGTGCTTCTCTTCTGTGGGGACAAAGGAAAGGACACAGGGACCACCACCACACCACCTGGTTATTGTTACAATCCTCCTGTTTAATCTCACCTAGAGGCCTGGTTGATATCAACTTGCAGTGCCAGTTTAGTGACCCAGCAGCCCAAGAGCAGTGAGACGCAGGGACAGGATCATCCATCTCGGTGAGTTTTCTTCTCTGTATTAGGAAAAGTTGTGCACCGAGGGCTGATTTTCTCTTTGGTGCAGCCTCTATGGCAGCACATATCTTTCTGGTGCCTTTCAAGGACACCCATGAGATGCCCCACTGCAACCCCCATGTTTGCCTCAAGTGTTCACCAAACACATCATTTGGCCTTTCCAGGCAGCCATTTCTGAATACTTTCAGAATCCAGCAAAAGGGATCCCACTGAGTGCTGCACTCTGTCTGTCCCACCTCCAGCTTCTCACCTCCAGCCGCACATTGAGGGGAGGGGTTAGCGGAGTTCTCGCAGGGTCTCCTGCAATGATTTCCTGTGACATGTTGATTTTTTCTCAGGAGTATTGGTTGCAAACTGACCTTTGATAGCTTCCGTCAATCTCATCCCATGTAAACTATAGCTTGATTGTGTTTCTAAAAATGCTATCATGTGGATGGCGTCTTTCCCTAGTTTCCTGCCATGATCTAGAACTTTCCTATTTTTGCGTTTCTTTGGTCATTTCAGAGGGAATCTGATAGACGATGGAGAAAGAGAATTAGATGCCTTTGCTCTAGTTGTGTGTTTGGGGATTTTTTGTTTATTTTTTTAACAGAAATCTGGTCATCCTGCACTTAGGGTGTCTGTGGGATGTACAAAGAGAAACACCATGAAAATTAGTGATTGAATATATGGACCTGAGACTTAGGGGAGATCTGGGTTAGCAATATAAACTTGGGAGACATCAGCATGTGGTGGAAGTCAAGTCACGGAACAGGAGAGACGGTCTAGAGCAGTAGTTCCAAAATCTTGCAGCTCATCAGTCCCCCTCCAGAGATTCTAATTTACTAGGCCTATGCTTGTCCCCAAGAATCTACAATCTTTTTTAAAAATCTTCCACTGAAAGATTTATAACATTGAACATTAAGGGAAGAACTTGTAAGATAATGCTCCCAGCATGGTCCTATTTATATAAGAAAGGTACATGGATCTGTTGTAGGGATGGTGGAAGGGTCATCAACTGAAAAAGTGGTGCAGATTTTGAAAAGTCATTGTGAGGAAAGAGTGGGGATGCAGATGAGAAATGTGCACAAAGTGAGGAGACAGAGAAACCTGGACACCAATGCACTTTCTCCTTTTTGCTCAGAAAGATGAGTGTAGACACGGAGATGATAGGTGGTTGGTTAATAGAGATGAGTGAAGCAAAGGACAAGGACGGGACACTGAGGGCCACAAAAGTCTGCTGTATCTGACCATAGCCCCCATCCTTTCAATTTTCTGCTACCCTAACCTATTCCCAATACAGCTGCTCTCGACATCAAAATCTCCAGTCCCTTACTGCCGCCCATCCCTTTTCTCTCAGTCCATGTCTTCCTTCTTTGTTAACCTGAACCCAAGGGACATCACTTCAGTCACTCTCCTGCCAGTAGCTTTCAGAAAATTAAATAATTAGTTTAAGGTTAAACTACTAATAAATCATGAGATCAAGATCTGAACTCAGGCCAGTCTGAGGTGTTATTTTATCACTACCTTATAAGATTGACATGGTGATGTCCCACCCAGACCCTGTTTAATGAAGGTTATTGCCCCAGCAGCTGCAAGTGCTGTCAGCAGACAGACTTCCCCTCTCAGGCCCTTTAGGGCTGCCTCAGCTGCAGAAAGCTGCCTCATCCGAGTTCCCACCCTCTCCTGGGCAGCCCGCATCCAACGACTGATCAATGTGGGAGTGTAAAGGCCTGGCCCTCTCAGCTCTGCCTGGTACTACTCTGAAGGGACCTTCTATCTCCAGAGCCCCGTGTAGGGTCGGCTGAGGCTGTCCTTGGGCCTGCATCACAGCTCACCTTTCCCTCCAACCTTCCCGCTCCTGGCCCCTCCCTTCCACAGGTGTTGATCCCAAGGGCACTCCTTAATAAACATGCTCCATGCTAAACTCTCTTTCAGGGTCTGTTTCCCAGGGAACCCAACCTGCAACAGCCTCTCAAAGAAACGAGAGCCAGACTTTCCTGTGACAGAAGTCATATTACTTCTCACCTTTCCCAGAAACTCTCTCAAGGAGAGAAACGTCAGGCCCAGATGAAGCTGGGTGCTCCTTCCCCTGGTCACCAGGATGGCATCTAGTCATCTGGGTTGCAGGTACATAGGGCTCAAGACGGGGTTTAATCCAGGGCTGAGTTAAGTCAAGTGGTCCGGGATTTGGAATAGGGACAGCCAGCTAATTAAGCTTTGCTGACTATTGCCCTTTTCCTCCCTAGTCATCCTTCTGAGCTGAGTCTGGACTTGGAAGTCCTAATCTCGAATCCCAGTTTTGGACAACCTCAGACAAGGCAACTGACTGAAATTTTCAGGCTCACAGCTGGTACACTATTACACTGCCATCTTAGCGACAAGAAAGTGAAAACATGACCTAGGACAAAGCAAACGAATTTAAAGAGTGCTTTTATTTCAGGTTCATTGTTTCTCGTATATTTTATCAGTTAGAATAAACTTTCAAAACATGTCAGGAAAAAAAATCAGGCCATCCATCAGAAAAAAAATTTGTTGGTTTTTCAATGTGATTAAGTGTTATAGGAATACAAAAACGAAAAAAATCAGTACTTGTGTATTCCAAATGTTGCAAGTTTCCCTACTTCACATTTTAATTATTCTTTTAAATCCATACAATCACTATAAAGTCACTAAGTATATGATTCGGGATATATTTATAATGGTTTGAAAATCTGTCATACTCAGTTTTCAATTAGATGCCTATGAAGATTTCATCTCTGCTAACCACTTCATTAGAAAAAATATGTAAAGTAATACTATGATGGAAGTTTCAAAATATTTAGTAGGGAGAACAATTAAAGTTTATATATTAAGAATGGAATATATATCATTTAATTGGAATATATGTTGCCTTCTAATCCAGCTAATATACTCTTCAGTCAGCAGCAAATTAAAGCCATGTGTTATCAATGGTCGCTCAGATTGAGCTAAGTGTATAATCTGTGTTACATGAAATTACCTTATTTAGGTAACTGCTTTAAACATTTTGTAGACTCAAGTACTTCTTAAAGTTTTCAGTTATTGATTTTCAAATCTTCTTTGTAGGTATAAGCCTCTCAGAAGGCCAAGCATAATCACGTTTCCAGCCTAGTTGGTCCTTTCCTTTGATAACCTCCCCTGGTTACTGTACCAGCCTGTCAATAAGCATTAATGAGAACCTGCTGTGGGGCTGAGACCTCTACCCGGTCCTGGAAGCAAACAAAAGATTAGATTTGCCTGGAGAATCTTACAATCAAGTTGGTAGTTTTCATGAGCATAAGCTGGCATGGGTTTGCTTAATTTTCTTGTTTATCAACAGTAATGACAAAAATGTTTTCCAGGGGGTAGCATTGGCTTTGACACCCCCTTAAGCTGATAGGAAAAAGAAAATGGCTCCCATTAACTAATTTAAAAAAGTGACAGTTTATGTACAACCCTGTAGGATAATCTCTAGAGGTTTGCATATCCGTGGATCAGATTTACAACATAAAGTACTGTTAAAAAAGAGGCAGCAGGCCCAAAATGGAGTCATTTGCCCCCATGAGAGCAAAACAAGATGTAATTGCAGTTTCAACCCTCCCAGAAATGTGACCTTGAAAATAGTCAATCTGAAATTTCCTGATGAGCACGAGCGAGGTAATACTCATGATAACACCCCTGCTGTTTCCTTCTCCCCACAATAAGAAGACCTGGCCTGAAACTGACCTTTCTTTTCTTTTGCTAAAAACTTCCTTGCCCCACTCTCCTTCCTATAAAAACCTTCCACTTTGTGCAGCTCTTCAGAGCGCACTACTATTTGCTGGATGAGATGCTGCCCGGTTCATAAATCGTTGAATAAAGTCAGTTAGATCTTCAAATTACTTGATTGAATATTTTGTTTTTTAACGGTACTGGAACATATTTCTTAATTATTCATACGTTAAGTTAAAATGTGTTCCAATCTTTCACGTTCTAAGAGTAAAATGTTAGGACATTTTTGTGATTTCCTCTGACTAGTAAGACAGGAGGGAGGTTCTTTGTGAGGATTTCCAGCCAGGCCATGTACAACCAATCTGATATAGATCCTTTTCTTGCCACTGGAAGGCTCCTGACAGCATGGAAGAAAAATAAAAAACAAAAGCGACAGTTACTGCAGGCAGTAATATCACTAGTTATCTGAGCTATTTAATAACCAGTGGCCTGAAAGTTTTATACCCCTCCCCTCAAAAATGAAAGCACTGACATTATTTTGAATATGGATATTAAACTGATGTATTTCTCAGATAATGCAAATATCTATAAACCAGAAAAATAGGCTTAGGCATTGTAGAGCAGAGACAAAACACCACTATAAATTTTTGCTCCTCTTTAAATAGAAAATTTGATCAACCAATACCTCTGCCCACTTTTTTGGCGGGAATGATTTTTCCCAATAGCATAAAGCTCTTATAACTGGGAGAAACCTTAGAAAACAGCTATTTGAATCCTAGCATGCAATTCAGGAGACCGTTCTACATCTTAGATGGATAGTCCTCCAGTCTGGACCTCGCTGAAGACATGTTTACCTTCCTATGTAGCAGTCAGTTGATGAGGTCAAATGTGAAATAGTTGGAGGTTTTCATTTTTAGTTATCAACCTTTAGGTAAACAAACATTAACATTTTCAGTAGGTACACCCCTAACATTCATGGGATGGAGGGCAAAGAGTGGAAATAGAAAAGCCCCCTGACTTTTTCTCCTACCCTGGCCTCTTCCCACGAGGCAAGGACCCTCGTGAACATGCTGTGAACTCCACACCTCCGGAGGCCCCACCCAGGGAAGGGGCATGTGAGCCTCAGTGGCCAGCTTGGGGCTCTTTAGGCAGGGAATTCCAGGGTCAGGTTCCTGGATCGTGGTCTAGAGAGGAGCTGGGGTTCTAGGTGGGCATGTGCCCCTGGCCCCACGGGTGGGGCACACCTGGAGGAAAGTCCAAGTGAGGGCCTTTAATGCCCGTGGGCTCCAGCTGTCAGAGTCTCAGGGTGACATTTATTTTCCTTCACTGTCTAAAATCCCACATCTTCCAAATTTTTAAAACCTTCTACCTGAATAGTCATAAACTTTTAAATTGATTAACTCACTTACCTAAGATTTCTTTGTCACATTCTTAAATGTCTGCAGTGATACTTACAGGACGATGAGATTAGCAGCTCTTGAGCGCTCCTGCAGGAGTTCATTTAGTCGAACTTGGCGATAACTCTGTGGACAACGTGTAGACTTTGTTGAGGGCAGTTCTCCCAGAATTATGAATGAGAATTTATCTTACCTCAAATTATGGACAAATAGAAAAACCTCACTTTTTAAACAAACTTACAATTATTTCATTCAGGTTTGTAAACTTACGGTACTTTAAAAATTCATAAGAAATTTTAGAAATGTAAAGAATAAGACCAGATTGTCATTGTGCTATAGGCTTATTAAATTCTAGGGGGGAAAACGAGCAAACATGGATAGCAGTAAAAAGAAGATGAGAATGGCCGGTTCTGGGGAACAGTTTTGTAGCTGAAGAAAACTAACCTAATCTTGATACCAATTTGACAGACTAAGAACATAGATTATATCCTAGTCTACCTTTCTTTAAGCTCTTTGAATATTTTATCAGCACAGGGGACTGGTTTCAACTAAAAAGTCACCAAAAGACTCACTTGGAAAAGTAACTACATTAACTATTTTGCAGTGATGAGAGTAATACTTATTATTATATTTCACTGGTTCAGAAACCAGGGCTCAGATGTGTGATTTGCTCAGTTACATGAAAAACCTTTGTTAGAACTGGGCAGTTTATTACACGCAGAGTTTATGATTCTTGGCTCGGTATTTTTTCCATGAAATTTGAAAGGCTTTTAGTATCTCTTGCTCTAACTTCAGCTCCTAATGTAGTTTATTTAAATTTTGTAATTTAGAGGTTCTTGTGATCCTTTTCCTTGAATGTCGAATCCAATTCAGATGTCAATTCTTCTGCCTAATTCTTGTGTTCCTGCCCCTTTCATTATCTTCACTATCACAATTTCACTCGGCTCACGCCAGAATGGGTTAACTCCCATTTTATGGGTTCTCTCAAAAAGCTCACCATTTTACATCCATCCTACAATGTGTGCCCATCTAACTTTCATATTCATTCTTCCAATTACTTATTTTCTCAGATCCCTTTGTTAGTGTTCGTAGCTATTTTCACCAGGTTAAAGTTCTTTGTTATTGTGTTAAATCGTGAGTCAACCTACCTTACTCTGCACATGTATTGACTTGACTTAAATTATTTTAGATTGATGGGTCTATCTCCTGTTCTTTAAAATTAAATTTGAAAGGAGACTTCACAATATGTATCAATAATCCATTTTTCTTAACTTTTAAAAAGAATTGATTTTATATTAAAAAATGAAAAGTTTTCTAAATCTTCATATCCAGTAATATGATTGAAAAGCACTTGAAAAATGCAGAAACCCTGGGTCTTGAATAATGAAATTCTGTAACAGAACATTACCTCGATCTGTAAATCAACCACTGTTTTCTTTTTCAGCTAGTTAGACAGCAAAGTAAAAATTAAGGAAGACGAGTCCTTACCTTTTCCTTGACTGCTTCCAGTTCTGCATCTGTAATTTTCCACGGAGTTTCTCTCTTTAATTTCTCAGCAGTTGCTAAATCTTTGCAGCTTTCATGGAGACGATATGGTTCAATCATCTCTTCAAAGACTTTCCAGCTGAAATTGGAATTATAAAGGAGGCCTCACAGTGGGAAACTAACTCATTATTTCACAGATACTCCAGGTATGACTAGCTCTGCTGGCTGCAGAATCAAAGCTGAATGTCATGCAAATCTTTTAAGAATTATCTTTGCAGGGGACTTACTGTGAGCGAAACCATGGCTACAGTACTGCCTCCCTGCCTAAAGAAAGGCCTTAACATGTTTGAGGTCTTGTTAGCCTATTAGGAATTAGATCCTCAATATAAACACACAGACGCATACGTAGTAATTGTTCTGCAAATACATTTTCTGCATAGCATAGTCAAAGACACAGTTGTAATGTAGACACTTTAGCTCATAAATGAGTTTCCATCCGCTTAAATGAGTTTCCATCTGCTTATTGTACAGATTCTATGGGAGACATACATGAATTAATGTAGGAGATGAACTAGGCTCCCTGGGAGCTGGATAGGGCTGCCCTCATCACCTTTAGTCCACATGACAGACAGCTCCAACTCATGGCAAGAGGCTGTGGGCAGGTAGGAGAATAGCAAGTGCTCCCACAAGTTTAATGGCTATAGAACAATTTGGATGTGTGCTGCAAATAATGCAGCCTTTGTCGTTCTGGTGTCTGTTATTGCTGCTTCAGATTTTCAAATGAATACTGTTCAGGTGCATGTTAGAGGAAAGAATAAAAATCAATAATATTTTAATGTCTAGTAATCCGAGGCCATTTTAGAGCAATTAAGAAGAAGTCGTTAAGTAGAAAACAAGGAGCAATGTCTCCGAGTTGTGAAACATTTTAAAAATTGCTGAAAAATCTCATTCTTGCCTTTCATAAGACTCTCATAAGATTTATTTTTAAAATGATAGTACAAACAAGCTTATAATTTATGAGAGTAGCTGTCTTCAGAATGCTACTATAAGATGATGTCAAATATAAACATTTTCTTTGGTTTTATATAATGTAGCTTACTTATAATTTAGTAACTTTGGAATGAGTGATAATTAGAATCAATGTGCTGTTAGGTTAAGAAATTAAAATATGAAGTGATGAGTTCAATAATCTCATCAGTTGGCCTGATTTAGGATTTGCAGATCAAAGGGCAGAGATTACAGAAGACTGGGTGTCCCTACCAGTGTGCCTTTGTTAAGGGATGAAAAGATACTAAATGCACTAGATTTCTGATGCATTGACTTATTTCCAGTGGTAGACAAGCGCAGGCAAGGAATACGACTAATATGCTCTATTATTCTTTCAACCACACAATACTTTTATTTGCTATTCCTTCCAACAGTACTGTGCCTTTAGAGAACTTTGACGGTAATCATTGCAAAGGTTCTGGCTTAGGAGAGAAGAGCCTGGGTTCTTGCTTCAGCTCTTCCATTGTCTATCTTGACCTGGATAAGCTTGCCTATAAAAGAGGATGATGATGGCTGCTCAGAGCTGGCATGAGAATTGGTGCAAGGGTCAGTATGACGATTTGGGTGACAGTGCTCTGAAAAGTGTGCAGTGCCCTGTAAAACAAGGCATTCGTTTTACTGAATAGCTACAGAACTGAGGTTAACAATTGAGAGGCTCTCTGTTTAAGATCTACGTATATTTATTTTGATCAGGATAAGAGTTTTCTTTGCATCTCAGCCCAGGTGCTTATCGGAAAGACCAGTTCAAAAAATAATTTCCTAAGAAATAGAAGGTAGAGTGGAGGTTGCTGGTTGTCTCCCTGGCACCCATCCTAGCTTCCCCATTGTAATTTGGTGGGAATGACTCATCCCCAGCACCAGCCAATCAGCACAATTCTATTCCTTCTCCCAGAGTGATTGGCCAGGGGGGCACATAACCCAGGCAACCTTGACCAACAGGCACCTAGTGTCCCACTGATCACAGTGAGGGGCTCAGTTTAGTGCAAACTGAATGGAGCCCAGGACTTGAGTGCAGTGATGGAAGAAGAGACAAACTTTCTCTCCCACTGAACATAAATGAGAAAGTATGTAGTCCTGGTTGCTGCTGGCAATCATCTTGTTTTTATAAACTAAATCAACTTTGATTGCTGATTTTGTAATGGAAGATAGAGTACAGAGAATGAAAGAGAATTAGTCCTTGATTACGAACTTAACCTTCTAGATCTAGCTTTTCCTGAAAGGCAAAACACACTTGGATTTTTCAGTTTTGTTTGACAATAATTTCCATTATTTAAATTACTATGAATTAATTTTTCTTTTACTTGCAATTGAAACATGCTAGGTGACACAGTAGTTTATAATGAAGCCATATTTGCCCATTTATTTCCTCTGAACTCTTACTGCTCCTTGTTCATCTTTGATTTCTTAATCCTAAGGCTCCTCCTTGAGCTGGCCACTTTCCATTCTCCTAGCTAGGTGATCCAAAGGTAGCTCAAGATTTCTATTTTGATTCTCATTAAATCTGATTTTTCTTATAAATATTTTTTAATTGGCTCTAGAATAGGCCAAGCATTACATGCTATTGAATATAAATGAAAATTAATTCAATTTTAAAAATTAACTTATAGCTGCCCTGCTTTCCCCATTCTTGCTCCTCATACTAACAAAGTTTAAAAATTTTTTCATTGCATAAAATTTTCCACCTAAGTTCATATAAGATTTCTTCTCTCAAATTAATGTACTAGTTGTTTTTGTGACCACTCCAGCATCTCTAAACTAAATTATCTAGTTAATTCCTTCTAGTTTCTCTTTGATTTCTGTATAAAGATTCTTGTCTTTTTGGCCTATGACTTTTAATTTGGTCTATATAATAAAAAATGAAATTTAACCGCAAGAGCTTGTTAGTTTCTCCTAGCTCAATTATTTTCTCATTAACTTTGCTTTTGTACTCCCTTTCACCCTTGGCCCACCATATTTATAGATAATACTTCTATGAGAAAATGTCTCCATCAAGACTTACTGATGTTTTATGGGTAGTTGAAAGATTTATTAAAGGCAATTTAAGGGCATTTAACATTAGCCTCCAACATGGAAATCATTGACAAACTATTTTCGACATAGTGTGTCACCTGGCCACCAAGAAAGAACAGTGATCAGGAGATAGTTGTTAATGGTAGATAACGGCTGCCTGGCCAAGCAGGCCCCTGTGGGAGCTGAAATTGAGCCAGTGCTCTGAGCTTTGGGCCCTGGGCCTGGGGCTGCAACAGCCCAGAGGAAGAGTTCTCTTTCTCTAATTGAACCATTCAGGGGAGTTGCCTTTTTAAAATTATCACAAAGGTGCCAGATGTGCTACCAGTGGCCATCTGTGAGATTTACCGAATGACCATTCTCTGTTCTAAAATTTACCTTCATATATTGGAACAGCCATTGCCCACATCCGATATGTGACTGTTGTATTAAGTAATATGGCATCAGTTATAGCAGAAGGCTGAAGGGAGGAGGATGGCAATTCCAACACACCTCTTCTTAGTGGCCTTTTGTCTCCACGCCAGGGTACATTAACTGCAAGGATTCTTTTATTCCAGTACGAATGGATTTTTTTTTTTTTTACATCTTCCTCAAGACCTTGAACCATCAGAGAGGAAATCTTCAAAATTGTGAAAACTAATTCATTTTTTTCCTGAGAAAGAGAAGTAGATCTCCTCATTGCAGGATGATGAGGATATGTAAGAAACACCAGATTTAGATGGTGTCTAAAATCAAACATAGATACTAGGACAAAAACAAAAATGCCTGGTCCTTTATTTCTTACTACTGTCCATAGAGTTTGCTCCCTAGGAAGAGGAAACCATGGCACAAAGGTCTGGGGTAGTAAGATGAAGAGTGTCTAGACCATGATAGGCATTCAAGAACAAACAGAATGGTTAGTGGAAGAGGTCCATCGACACCCTCGGTGATAGGACAGAAAGGACGGAGATGCAGAGGGTGACCATGGCAGCTGGGCAGAGACTAGCATGAAAGAAAGGGAAGGAAACAAGGACTTGGGTAGAGAAAACCAGACTGATGGGTAAAGAGACAAAGGATAAAAGAACAAATTAATCAGCAAACAGACAGTCCTTAGCTGCCGAGAAGACAAACAACAGCAAGAAGAATTTGGGTACAAAAAGATGGTGACTAATTTGTGCCCAGCATTGAGCCAGGGCTTATAGAAAATCCCAAGTCAGTAGGAGACACCGTGACTACCCTGTAGACAAGAATAAGTGGCTCTGCACTTGCAGAGGACTGGCAGGCTCTGGCCTGTTGCGAGGTGGTACATGCTAGGGAATCGTTGGACCTGCTGTGTTATGAAAGAGAATGCATTTCCACCAATTACAGCCATAAGACGAGCCTGTTTGATCATATCCCTGCAAATGCCAGGAGGCAACAACTTAGGAATTAAAATTCTTCAAATGAAATGTGGAAGGCTACTAGAGATTATTGCATGACAACCCAGTTCATATCAGAGTGTTAATTCCATTTACCAAGGAGAATTATACATCTGCTCTTAATTTTTCTGAGGTATTTATAACTGTAGAAATATAAGAATGCAAGGTATTAGTGGTATATGTGATGTGAGGAAATATTACGTAGTAATAACCGAACCCAGGTCAACTCTGTTGATTATAGCTCTCTTATCACAGTTAAGGTGTTTTGTAAAGCCATTTTTAACATAGCCCTGGAGGAATCACGAATACCCTCAAACGACATGAAATTTGAGGTTGTTGTTTGGTCAATAAGAATGCATCTTAAACAGAAATGAGAAGATGTCCAATGGGACAGCGAGGACCTCAGCCACACTGAGACCTCTGTGCCCTCTGCACGCTCAGCCTTGAGGCTCCACTCCACACCAAACCAAATGCATTGTTGCATCCACATGCAACAGTAAGTATGAATATGGAGTGTAAACAATTGAAAACATTTTATAATTGCTAAATTACAGCTCTAAGTAGTTAATTTAATTTACATTCGGCTATAATTTCCAGACAATCTTCTTATACCTTTGAGAACTCCTCTGAAGATCTAATCTACAAATTGTTTTCAAATATCATGAACTTGACAAATTTAACAGTTAGTGAGGGTTAAAATGATGTCACGATTTAAAGACATTTCAACAATTATTTCAATTTTGCCATTTTAAAATTTTGGAGCCAATACACTTCCTTGCCAGGCTTCAGATAGTTTTAGAGGTCCCTCAAAAGTTCATAGGCTCTAAGTGTTGGGTCCTTTGTGCCTAAAAGCTAAAATGGCCATGGAGGGTCAGTTTTGTCATTGTGCCTAGAAGACACAGCTGTTTCCACATATTCTCCATCAGAGCTCCTCATCCAGGGTGCCCCACCGGCAACTGTAAATGATGAAAACTTGCCCTGATTGCTCAGGTCAGAATCGTCTGAGCTTGCGCTTCCGGCTACTCATGCCACCGTAGAAACCAAGAACATCGAAGGGCAATTCTAAAATACTAACTAACCCATGTTTCAAAAATGCTCCCTCTCAAGTTCCTCTTCACCGTAAAACCTTTTCCTTCCATTAGAACATGCTTGATAGCTCTATGTCGTGATTATTTGAAGTCCCTTTTTATTACATTTTATCCGGAAGTCACCGCAGTAAATACATACCATTTTTACCCTTTAATAATCAACACAAAAGAGAACGAGTACCATGGATAAACAACGGATCTTGTTAAATGTCTCATACCTTTCTTTGTTTGGCTTCATGTTGATGTCACCAATGATGTGGATGTCTGCAAACTTTATCCTAAATTTGCTCAGAAGGGAAGCCATGCTGAAAACACAAGAGAAGCACCTCATCATGGCATATCTAAGTATTTTCAAAGAGTTTTGCATTTAGGATATCAAAAGCAATCATGTCTTATTTCAGCTTAGCTTTCAGACAAAGGCTTTGGTTACTGTTTTGTTTTTCATTATCGCACTTGATGGATACGCTAAGTGTGGAGCATGCTATTCCACCGAAGGCAAAGAGAAACTCCTGCAGGTGCAGACACTGGAAATAGCAAACCCAGCTCTGCACAAAGGTTTCAGGATAGATAACGTAGAGCTGTTTACGCTTATCATTTGAAAAAAAGAGAACAAGCTTCAGTACTTATTGACTATTATCTTGCTGATAATTTTTATAGAGTTACAAACTACTGACAAACTAATAATTATTATAGATTATATCATTATATATTGGAGGTTTTTTTCCCTGATAACTGAAAATTTTGATATATATAATTTCAAAGTTACAGAAAAGTTGCAAGGATAGTGCAAAGAAATCCCAGATTCACCAACGTTTATATTTTGCCCCATTTGATTTATCATTCTCCTTCTCTCTTTACATATATCTACATCTGTCTCTACATCTTTCTTTTCTTTTTTCTTTCTTTTTTGCTTGCTTTCTGTTTTCTACTTACCTGCCCACCTACCTACCTAGCTGCCATTTTAAGTAAGTTTCAGAATATCAGCCCCCTTTATTTCTAAACACTTCAGTGGGTATTTCCTAAGAACAAAGACATTCTCTTATATAAACAGAGGACAATTTTTGAAATCAGGAACTTTAACATTGATGCCATACTATTGTCTAATCCACCAACCATTTTCAAATTTCATCAATTATCCCAATAAGATACTGGAGGCTTTAAGAAAACATAAACTATTATGGACATGATGTTAGTTTCCATTTTAATCTGACTCTCTTTAAGGGGAATTAAATATGTATAATATTCTCCTAAGAGGAAGAGAAAATGTGAAAAATTCCTGAATAAAAGGCTGTTGTTATTTTGTGATTTCTGGAAATAGCGGTTCCCTGGGGGAACGCCCTGGGGGACTAAGAGCTGCTGAAGGTTGTTCTCCAGATTTCCACCAGAGACCTTTCCATCAGAGAACGTGGAGGCACCACGTTCTCAGCACACTTGTTGCTCTCACAACTACACATCAGCTCTCCATGACTAAATTAATAAAAAAGATACACCTTACACTGTGGGACTTGTTAATTTTATTTTTTTAATTAGACATATACTAAATAGTCATCCATTTGAACTCTTTCAAACTACGAATGAGAAACTGGGGGCCCAGATGTGTGTGGTGACTGTTGCAAAGTCCTGCAGCTCGTCGGCGACAGGGCTGGGACCAGGACTGGGCTCTGCAGCCTCTCAGTTCTCTTTTAAGTGTGCGTGTTCGAGTGACTGCAGCAAATTAACAGGTTTGAATCTCCGAGAAGAAACTATTGGACACAAATTCCTTCAGGCTTTTCCTTTCTTGGATACATTTACTAGTCAGAACAAAATAAACATTATACAAGATAATGATACTCTCATTCAAGATGTGAGATCAACCTTCTGTGCCACCATCCCCTCTTATTTTTAAATGTCTTTATTAGTATATGCTTATGATGGTAATTTTTTTTCTTTTTTTTTTTTGGTGAGGAAGATTGGCCCTGAGCTAACATCCGTGCCATTCTTCCTCTATTTTGTATGTAGGATGGCACCACAACATGGCTTGATGAGCAGTGTGTAGGTCCTCGCCCTGGATCCGAACCCGCCCACCCTGGGCTGCTGAAGTGGAGTGTGCAAACTTAAACACTATGCCACTAGGCTGGCCCCCTGACTCTCTTTTTGAAAGCGTTTGTGGCAGGGGATAAAAGACTTGAAGACAGTGATCAGAAAAATTATGCAGGTAATTTATTGACTAAAAAACGAAGTAAACATGAGGCCTGTCACAGTGACTTTGTCTTTAAATCTATTGCGCCTCAAAGACACCTAAAGTTCTTAAAATTAAAGCATGAAAACAGCAGACATCCCAAATGTTCTAACACATGAGTGATAAGTTACTTACGCAATTTTTTCTTCTTCAATGCGGTTGATCTTCCCTCCGACATAGATTCTTAATTTGCAGTCTTTCCATTTTTTTCTGAGAGTCAAGATATAGGGGATCAAGAGTGTTAACCCTGAAAAAAGAGTGAATTATGACTGAAAGGATGAGTATGTCTAACTGAAAGGAAATGAATGACTTTACATCTTTATTCATCCCCACATTGATAGCTCCTAAATAATTTAAAATCTTTGAAGAGCACAGAAATGTTACTCTTTAACTGTATCGTTTTCATACACCTTCCTATGCAGTTTGTTAAATTTATTAACATAGAAATTCTGCTCCCTGGTGTACATTCTGGAATTTTTTACCTCCATCATCAAACAACCACCAGACATCAATTGTGCCTTTTCCTTGCTTCTTTTTGAACTGGTTGCTGGCTTCCACCAGCTTCTGGTTGAACTCCCCGACGTGCATTGATTGGATTGTGTTAATGCTGCTGTCTGTAACGAGAGAGAAAGCAGTGTATCCGTCTTTGGAGGAAAGAAACAAAGTAACTTTCCAATAAATCTATTCAGGAAAATAGAGGAAGGGTCATGAATTTCTCAGTGATATTTTTATACTTATAGGTAAATAGTGAGCCCTATTCTCTGAAAAGGGGAGATAATGGTGCAATCCCACAGTAATTTAGATCACCTTCAATAGTTCAGAAAGATTTGATATTGGTTTTGTGATTAGTTTTCCTTAAAAAGCAGTGGATTATTTTTGGGTCTTTAGTAATCTGTCTCAGAGTGAAATTATTATTTAGACACATAACAATGCAAAGTTATCTGACACAATAGCCAAAATGTCCCAATTTTTCCAAATTTCAGATGTAACTCAATCATATTTTCAGATTTACTTGAAAGTAGAACATGTGGTGATTGGTTTTCTACAGATAAGCAATAGCATCAGAAGTATTCTTTCATTAGACAATTCATTCACTTGAGCACAATTTTGGCATAAATTCCTTGAATGTCTAGATTATAAAGATTGCCAAGGACCATGTACATCTTGATTCTCTATGACTCTTTGGTCCTAACGTGGGCCTGAAATACTTCTGTTTTCCTTTAAAGGAATCTTGTGAAGCTAAGGTAAAGCCATTTGAACTTTTTGAATCTCTGTAAATGAGATGAAAAAGCCAGGAAATATGGAAGGACAAAATTCCTTTACTTGAGTTATAATTAAGGGCACACATAAAATACTTAAAAAAATTTTTTTAATGCAATTTCCACCCTAACATGGACACAATGAGTGTTCTAGGGAACTAGGCCAGTGTTTGAACTGGACCCTTGTTCCTATTTTCCAAAAGGAGTTTCTTTGCTATACCATATATATTATTTCTCATTTCCATGTCTTTGAAAGTTGTGACTTCACTGCTCTATTTCAAAGAGATGATGTCAGCATGGTGCTCAGAGTAGAGCTGACAGCCTCTTCAGAGCTCCCTCTCTGATCTAAGAGGTTCTAAAGATGCTTTGTTCTGTCTCTTCCTGTTTGCATGTTTTGGGCCTGTTAATTCTGAAGCAATTATCTTATATTGTTTCTATCTCCATAGCACTGCTGAGGGAGAAAGTAAATACATTCACAAGATGGACCAAACTCTGCCCCCACTTGCATGCAAATCAAAGTATCCAGAGAACTGTGTTTGAGTGTCTGGAGGCAGAGTTGGTCCTGATCTAGAACTCGAGAGAGTTGTTAACCCACGAAAGCCCAGAGCAGTAAAGGGCCCTACTTTAGAGCTGTGTTTGAAACTTAAGGTGTTGGAAATAAAACATTATTTTGCTTTTCTGAACAATGAGACATATTGACTTGCAGAAGAGTACATTTTTGCCGCAAGTATTGTCATGCAGAAACAGGCTTCCAGAATAAATAGCAAGTCCTCCTTTCATTAATAAGGACATTAATGCTTCCCTCCTCCCCATCAGCTAAAACATAGTATTGGGCTATGACTTCTGAACTTGTCATTGCTTTTCCAGACAGCACCAGTGAAAAGAGCAGATTCAATGGATAGTTGACTCTTTTCACGAATAAACCAAATAACTGAAAAAGAAAGAACATACTAGTTAGCACCCAGATGGTCTTATTCTAATATTTACACCCTGAAAGTCCTGACGTACCTCCAACTTTAGATTCAAACACATCATTTTCCTAGATAGAAAGTGTCATTTTAAGGGTAGCCATACATAGTAGTCTCTCCTATAGCCCATGCAATATTCCAGGTTCTTGAGGGTACCTCTAGTATTTGAAGGGGGCAATGTTTGGATTGCCTATCATTCTATATAAATATATAAAAATATTTTGTTATGGGTGAAATTTCATCCTTGGGCTTTAGTAGGAAAACAAGCAAACAGAACCAAACTTTTTCCAAGGTAGGAGATAGTCCCTTTGAAAGATTGGATTCTGTCCACCTAGACCAGTAAACTACTAAGTCTCAGTTTGGATCTTAATATTTGACTTGGAGGTCCTCCCAGAGAAATGATCTTTCTTGAGCCTCACACCAATGAATGACTTCAGTAACTATAGGATTATTGGTACATGAAAGAAACGCATGCTAACATTCCAACTTTCCACCAGCAGGGGTCGCTGTGGACCTCATTAAACTCAAACCTGCAGTGTTTCTGGAAAGAAAGCAATTTTCACACACAAAATTCACATATTTGAATAACCTGTTTATAAAACTTATAACAAGCTTTCTCATTCTCTGGCCCTCCATTCCCTATATGTACCCCAGACATTCAGAGATAAGTGTACCACTCAGCCAAAACCTACAGGTAATTAGTATCGATGAAGTTCCATGTCCAGAATTCCGGTTTCTGATAAAGATGTTTTTTTTGAAATAAGAGTTTTAGCTGGATTCCTCATTTACCTGCACTGGTCGACTTTAAATCCCCTGAAATGTCTGCAAGGTGTATATGTATGGAGGGGGGTGTGTGTAGATAAATTGGTTTGAGTATTAGTTCTTTAATTTCTATCCACTTTCCATCTTAACTAAGAAATTTCTATCTTATGGCACTTAAACCAAATATCACTATTTTAAAATAAAGTTTTTACAGTAAGATAGTAGAAAGCATTTAACATTGTTGATAAATGACAATAGGTTCTATCTTTTACTCATACTACCTTCTCGAAAGAAATGTCTTTCAGTCCTTACCCACAATCAGTGCCCCCAACATCTCCGATGCTGACTTCTGACCCCTGGATACTCAAATAGTGGCTCATCTTTTAATCTTTCTTGTAAATTTCAGTACTTACCTTTTTTAGGAGTTGGCTTAGTAACGGTCAACTTGCCAGCTTTTTTAAACAAGCTTCGGATGCCTCTACTTCCTTCTTCACATTCATTATCTTTGATAGTGGCGTCCAAAGCCAGCCTCTCCTGTTCTAATTTCTCTAATTCATCTGAAGATAGAAGACAAAATTACTTAACTTATAGTGACTAACTTAGCACCACTCTTATAAACTATTCCAATGTGAAAAATGGTCTATATGCAATAAAATGATTATTTATGAATAATTATTATTTATGATTATTTATTATTTTTATGAATAATTATTAAAAAGTAACATACGCCAGGAATTGTATTCAGAAAGTAACAACTAGGTCAGAAAAATAGCTCTGGGTTAAGTTATAATACATGAAGTCACTAGGTTTTTATTTGTGAGGGCAAGGGAGGCTATATAATGCCATCTTTATTCACTTTTGGCCAAAAAACAAAAGGGCAGATCCACTGTACATAAGATCTTATACACCGAAAACCACTGATTTACTGGTCAGGTATTTTCCAAGGCGAAGTGACAAAATAACAGAAGTATACAGGTATATATCAGACATAAAACAATGCCTCCCAAATTGAGACATAAAACTAGAGAGCAAGAATTAAGGAAAGAGAACCAAATCTCACAATAAACTTCCTGGGCTCCGAATACAAATTCCCGTGAAAAATATCCACCCACAATTCTTTCTGATAAGCAAAATGTTTTCAGGAGTGAGTGACCAAAGTGAAAGAAATAAAAGCTGAGATATCTGTGTGCCTGTCAAAGTTCAAATTGCTAGAAAGGGTTTCACAACACTGGAATCTGGAACAAGAGTCAAGCTGTGCAAAATTTCCTGTCCAGGGTGTAGACCCACCATCCAAGCTCTGGTGTTGCGTCTGGCTGCTTTTTATCTTTTTTGGATTCCGGTTGTGACGAAAAATTCCTAGCGGCTATGTAATGCATTGTGTCCCTCTCTGACCTCAACCTGCATTGGTAAATAAGACTTTAAAGGCAGTCATACGACCACGCTCAAGAATGACGGGCACTCTTGCTTACAGTAGGCAAGGTGGCACTCTTGTCAGATCCCCTTATTTTATTGCCTGCTGAGAAGAGAGCCTTAGAAATGAGCAGTGTTCTGAGGAAGAGAGTCGAAAACCTAGATTTGATGTTACAAAACACTGGTAGGGCTTCTGTAAATGTCAACCCTCCGAGCCCGTTGCCTTATCTGTCTGGGAAGCGAAGCTATACAAACTCTAGATTTATCAATTATGTACTAACTAAATCTGTCAGGACAGTCACATCCCTAGACGGGGCTGTTATTCAGCTACACAGAATCGTCTGGCCCCTTTCCAGGTCTTAGCAATTAATCTTTTGCCAGTGGCATGAGATTTAAGGTCAAATCACCCATGTGATTTCCCCAAAGCTTCAAAGGTTCTTAAGATCAGCAGCCATAGAAAATCTGAGAAATTAGACTGATGGTATTAAAGCTCAGACAGGAGTTGCTTACTCCTGACTTTCCAAAGGTGAACACAAGCTGCATCGCACTGGGGGTCATGACCGATTATAGCTCTCCCACTGGCTTTATGTGACATTAGGCAAGTCATTTACTTTTTCTATGCTTCTGATTTCCTATCTGTGAAATGGAAATGGTAACCCTTCCCCTTTCCCACCCTCCGAGCTTTGCAAAAGAATAAACAACAGTTCCTGCATAGTGCTTTGGAGCTCCTTGAGGAACAAAGCAGGAGTGCATTCTATAGGCAGTGTATTTATGCAACTTCTGGAAACGGGCTTAGTCATGCAAAGCAAATTGAGTGTTTTGAGAAGCCTGGGAGTTATTTTAGCAGTTACTATTTATTGCACACTCTGGGTGCCAGGGACTGTGCTGCATATTATTCCTTCCCAAATAACTCTCAGATAGTTACTATTATTACCCTCATTTAGTAGATGAAGAAACTGAGGCTCAGAAAGGTTAAGTAACTTGTCTGATGTCACACAGCAAATAAGATGGTTCAAACGCAAAGAGGTCTGCTCGCCTCCAAATCCTGTGTGCTCCCCACTATGAAGACGTTTTGCTTTTGGCTTGTTACTAATATTTCAGAGTTGTTTTACTAACCTCCAACTCTTCACCATCAGATGAAACTAAACACTCTCAGGCACGTGGTGTAATGCCCAGTTAATTCCCCCAAACCATAGCCCCTCAAACATGTCATTTTTTTTTTTTTTTTTGTGGGGCAGACCAGCCCTGAGCTAACATCTGTTCCAGTCCTCCCCTTTTTTTGCTGAGGAAGACTGGCCCTGAGCTAACATCCGTGCCCGTCTTTCCTCTGCTCTATATGGGACGCCGCCACGGCATGGCTGACAAGCAGTGCGTCGGCGGGCGCCCGGGATCCGAACTCGCGAACCCCGGGCTGCCAAGCGCGGACTAAACCGCTGCGCCACCGGGCGGCCCCTCAAACATGTCATTTTAAAGGGAGGACTCTAAAGATACAGGTACACACGGCAGCTGCCCCAGAGAGGCAGCCTCGGCAGCATCCACTTTTTGGGGTGCTGCAGGGGTCAGCTGTGTGGTGTCCTGCACTTTGCAGTCGTCTGGAAGGTACACATTTGTGAGCTTCTTTGAAAGGGCAACTGCACAGGCTGCGTTGGGGAGGGCATTCTTTGCTGTTATTTCTCTGGCAGGATCCAGCACACCCTGTGATTAGCCACTACTTGCCATCTTCTTTGTCCTCTAGTTTGGACAAAGGAGGAAAAAAGATAAATCCTCCTTTGTAACAGAGTCAGCTGGCTGAGTGAACCGGGAGCTACTCCAACAATTTGCTTGAAGGTATGTACACAGCCCGTCCCGGACAGAGCAAACTGCAAAATCCCAGGCCTGAGAGACAAAACCAGACTGTGCTGGAACGAGTCAGACTCAGCAGTTCCCTCTGAGACGACAGACAGGCCAGCAGACAGAGTCTATCGTAGAGGCTAAAATCTGCTTGCTTGGCCACCTTGGGTTTCCAGATCCACACAGTGGTACTATCACTTGCACAGTGATTTTGCAAATTCTCATTAGAGTTAATTCCTAATTATTCCCTTTGTGGGCGATCTAAGGCCTCCTTCTGCGCGTCTCTCCTTTTCTCATTTCAGTGCTAAGTAGAAGCGATGTTTTCATTATCTGTTCTTCTGAATTATCTATCTGGTGTATCGCTTGCCTCTGTTGGCACGTGAAATCAAAAGTAGACTTTGTCAAAACAATTCTTTCAACAGGAGGACTGGCTAGCTGACTTGCAAAAGTGTACCATTAGCCACAAGGAGAGTGAATGGATAGATGTAAACTGATTTCCACAAGGCTGACAATAAAAATTACTCATTCCGTCACTGGCACCACCACCGCCACCACCGTCACTACCACATCTGTGATGTTCAGGATTCATAAAGCCCTTTCTGCATGGTACCTTCTTTGATCCCAACACCAATACCGGGATGCAGGCAGAGCAAGTAGTAGTCTCCCCATGTTACTGTGAAGGAAACTTGGGTTCAGACAGTTCAAATGATTTGTCCAAGGTTGCACAGCTGGTGACCTGAGTCTTCTGCTTCCAGCTCTTGTGTTCATCCCTCTTCGCCATTCTTCTTCAGTGCTATGCTCTGACTGCCAGTATCCGCTTGTTGAAGCAACACTCAGTCTCCATTTTTTTTTTTTTTTTTTTTTGTGGGGAAGACCAGCCCTGAGCTAACATCTGTTGCCACTCCTCCCCTTTTTGCTGAGGAAGACTGGCCCTGTGCTAACATCCACGCCCATCTTCCTCTACTTTTTTCATATGGGACGCCGCCACGGCATGGCTGACAGGCAGGCAGTGTGTCGGCGGGCGCCCGGGATCCGAACCCGCGAACCCCGGGCTGCCAAGCGCGGACTAAACCGCTGCGCCACAGGGCGGCCCCCTCAGTCTCCATTTTTTGAAGAAACCATCCCCAAATTTCTCAGAGAAATTTCCATAGTACTCTACATTTCCATAATACTCTGCTTCAAGCTTTATCCCGGTAACTATAACTGTGTGACACAGAATAGAGTTTTAAGATACATGTCTATTTTATCTCCACTAGATTGCAAATTCCTGGAGGGTAGCTTCTGTCATATTTCATAACCACCATTGAATGAGAGGTTATTTTGTGCCAAGTACAATGCTAAACACTTTGCGGCCATCATATCCTTTAATCCAAACCAATACATCTGTGAGGTAGGTACTATAATTACTCCCATTTGAAAATGTGAAAAGTGAAACACAGAGGGGATGAGTAATTTGACTAAGGTCACACTGCCAAAAAGTGTCAAGCTGGGATTTGAACCCAGGTCTGTCTGATTCCAAAGCCTGTGCTTAGACACCACATACTCCCTCTCCTATCCTTAGATGTGCCCACACCTCCCTGTTGGTGCCTCCCACCATAATAAGCACTCAAGAGGAGTTTGTTGAAATAAAAGAACAGGTCAGCGCTGTTCAATACATTCGAAAGTATTATCTCTATGAAGGAAGAGAAACAAGTGAATAGTTGTCAGGGATGGGGGTGTGTCAAGTATGTATGTGGGGGGTAGGTACAAAAGACAATGTTTGAAAGGAGTGGAGTTAATGCTGTACACAGAGTTATAAAAAGAGGGGCTGATGGTACAAACTAGGCTGGAATGTGACAGAAGGTAGGACAGGCAGGATTAACAGAAGAATGAGAGGCAAGGAAAGGGGTCCTTTCCCTGGGAAGGGCCACCACCTGGGCATCAGGTGGGATTCTGAATCCTCCATATTAGATAATTCCATAGTCTATCATGATTTACAAAGCCACAACGCTAAAGAGAGAGAGAGAGAGAGTAAAACCTTGCCCTTCTCTCACTGCAAGATGAAGAGAATCCCTGAGGTTCTAGCCATGGAAGAAAAAGCTTAGATCTATAGGTTCTCTCAGTTGGGTGGGTTTCTAACAATTCTTCATACATAATCCCAAACAGTTCTCACGATAAGAACAAAGAGTGAATCCTGAGCCATATCTTCACGTAAATGCCAAAACTACTGGAATGGTAGTTATTCCATTTTCAAGTGCTTTATAAATTGGTTGTATGGTAACCAACCAGAGTGACTACATACATACTTTTGGTAAGGAAGATTTGCCCTAAGCTAACATCTGTGCCAATCTTCCTCTATTTCGTATGTGGGACACTGCCACAGCATGTCTTGATGAATGGTGTGTAGGTCCATGCCCAGGGATCCAAACCCACGAACCCTGGGCCACCGAAGTGGAGCACATGGACCCAACCATTATGCCACCAGGCTGGCCCCTGGAGTGACTATATTTTGAAACTCAATTTAGTTGTCAAGAGTGCCTCCAAAGTTCTACCCCTCACCTTTTTTTTGTTTTTAAAGATGTCTTTTAGAAATAGGCAGGAGTCTACACATTACAATTCCCTTTGAATCTTAAGGATAGAGAGCAGTCAATTATCTGACGACAGGAGGGAGAACAGGGAAACTCACTGAAGACTCGCATTCCCTCCCATTTCACAGCATCCTTTTTCTTTATTAATTATTAAATTATGAGTCTTTCCTTGGTCAATCAACTGAAAGCTATAAATGCTCACATGAATCAACATGCCGTACCCCAGGTGAAGTCTAGTTGAACTGAAGACAGGAAGCAATCCTGCAGTGGTCGCCTTCCAATCAAGTAATTATTTACTACACTGCCATCTGTCTTTATTTTGCTAAGCCACTCCATCAGACACAGCAGAATCCCCGTGCTCTGAGATAGTCATAAATTGTTCAGTACTTACACGGAACACTTGACCGCAATATATCGCGAATCACGTTTCATCACTTTATTTCCTACCAGTACAATTTGGACTCTTTGTTGTAGTTGGAAAACTTGCTAAATACCCCTGGGAAGTGAACAATATGAAATACTGCATTTTTTGTGTTGTCAGGAGATAAATTAATTTATTAAGAGGAACTATCAGCCATCAATATTGGATGAATTGCTGCAGTATACAAGTTAGAATGTTATGAGCATCGATCTTCTTTATATAAAAAGTTATTCCCCTCACATAAGCCTGTGACACAGTATAGAAATAATTGTCATTAGCTGGTAAATTACCTATAAAGCTGATTTCTATTCACTGCTTTATTAACTACAGTATATGGGCACTCTGAATTGCTAATATTTCCTTTAAATTATAATCTGTGATGACACTGTGGTGCCTGTGTTAAAAAAGCTATGATGATAATCATTAACATAGTATAATGCAATACTTAAGATTTATCAGGCTCTTATTAAGCCCTATATTACAGTATAATATAATGAAACACAAGCTTATTTCTTCCAATTCAAAATCTAATATGAGGGTTGTGTCATAAATTACAAGAACTTCAAAACAATGCCTGGAAATGTGGTGTAAAGCTAATTTCTATCATTATGCTGTTGTTTTTCTGCATGTTCTTCATGTATTTGTGTAACATTGTTTTTTATTTACTCAAGATTATTGGTACTTATAAGTATTTTATTAGTATCCAACTATATTTTCCCTGTCTTGACTAAGAAGCAGAAATATTTCAAACATCAAAGTTGATATAAATTGGATACATCCCTTGGGAAATTAAAAGGGGATGCAGTTCACTGCTAGGATTCCTTCAGAAATACTACCGAATTTGCTTGCTGCATTGCTTTATCGAACTAAATTGATGGTGCCTTTTGGCGGATGAGCAGTGAGGGGTGGGAGTCATAGTTTTCAGCCACATCACAACTTTCAGCTTGAAGAGATCAATATATATACAACACAAATGTGTAATCTAATCACAAATTGTGTTTGTATTCTCATTTTTTAGATGGAAAAACATTACAGCACAAAAGGCAGAAAAAGTTAAAGTAAAATGTAGAAAGTTAGCAACAGAACAGGTTTCTTAATATTAGGTTCTTGTCATTGTCCTCAATGTCGTGTCTATCTTACCACAGACAGGCAGCCCCTATGTTGGATTTTTAAAGGAATAGATGGAAATAGCCTTGTTTTATTCCCATATCTCAGATTTCACCATTGCCTCTCATGCAAGTCGTCGTCCTCTTCAGCTCTCCTTTTTAAAAGGTAGAAGAGGGGCTTCAAACAGACACAGGTTTGAATCTCAGCTCTACCATTTACTAGCCTTGTGAATCTTGGGTAAGCCTCAATTTTATTACCCGTAAAATGGGGACAATGATAGTACTCTCCTCATAGGGTAGTTGGGATGATAAATGTTGTAATATATGTCAACATGAAGCATAATACACGGCACATAATAAGTGCTCAAAGATGTTAGCAATTGTTGCTATTAATGTATTAAGTTCTACTGGGAAGGAATTTAAATTAATCGTGAACACAGAGTAGGAATTAGTGTATCTGATCTGGAGAAGTAAAAGATTCATAAAGAACAAAAAGGTCCTAAAAAGGAAGGCCGAAAGCATCATAGATAACCTTTATGCTACAATTTTACATAGAATGGGCTTTACGCTGAGTTTTATTTTTTTAAGTTCTTCATACACAGTCACAGAGTATACATATCAGATAGTGGTTCTCTATCCTATCCAAACGCTTGATCCCCAGTTTCTTCTTCTTTCTTCTCTTCCCTTACAACAGACCAGAATGGCTGCATCAGAAAATCCACCTCATCTCTCATGTTCCCTTCTCTTATGATGGAGACAATCAAGAAACCTGTTCTGTTGCTAACTTCCTACATTTTACCTTAATTTTTCCACCTTTTGTGCTATAATGTTTTTCCATCTAAAAAATGAGAATACAAGATACAATTTGAATTTAGATTACACATTTGCTTTGTATGTTATGTTGATCTCTTCAAGCTGAAATAGAATCTGGACCAATCAGGCACCAGCACTCTCAAACCCCTTGCAGGCTTTTCCTTTCTGTTGAACCTACCCAGAAAACCCTGACCCTCCTCTACCCTGGAGACCAAATGCTGCTAGAGAAAAACCGGACAGCTAGAGAAATTGCTCCCACTTCAGAGAGAGAATCGAGACTACTGTACATGATCTCCCTCAATTTACCACTCCACGCTTACAAGTACACAGACCTCGTCATCAATCCTCATCTTTGCTCTAATTTCAGAAGATGAAGCATCTTTCCTCTGTTTCAGGCCAACTATTCCATCCCTGTCCTTCCCTGATTCTTCCTGTTCCTCCAGGATCTTACTCCATGGGTTATCCCTTTTTTACCTTCATCTTCAATCTCTCCCACTCTCTTGGCCCTATTTGCTCAGTCTGGAAACAAGCCTCTCTCTCCCTTTCCAAGGTCTATAGATCTCCCTATAGTAAATTTCCCCAGTCTCCTCCCTCTCCTTAGCATCCAAACTTCTAATAATGGTTGGCCACGTCCATACTCTCTGCTTCGTCATCTCATGTTCTGGATTCTGGATACTGTCTGGATTCTGTCAACACTGCTCTACAGAAATCATTCTCACTAAGATCATCTGTGCCATGTCAGTTACATTTCACTCACAATCTTACTGGTATTTTCTGCCGTATTTCACAATGTTGATAATTCTTCTCATTTTGAGCACTCTGCTCCCATGGCTTCCATGACACCACAGACTCCTGGTTCCTTTTCCTTTCTGACTGCTCCTTCCCTGCTCCTTCTTTGGGGCCCTTTTCCTGTGCCTTGGGGCTCTTGATTACACATGCTCTTTGGGTATATTTTCTATGGTTTCAATTTTCATCTTAACTACAATGTCTCCTGTATTAGTTTGGTAGGGCTGCCATAACATATACCACAGACTGGGTGACTCAAACAACAGAAACTTATTGTCTCACAGTTCTGGAGCCTAGAAGTCCAAGATCAACGTGTTGGCTGAGGCCTCTCCCCTTGGCTTGTAGATGGCCATCTTCTCTGTTTCCTCTGGGCTTGTCTGTGTCCTAATCTCCTCTTTTTATAAGGACACCAGTCATATTGGATTAGGGCCTACCTAATGATCTCATTTTACCTTATTTATCTCTTTAAAGACCTTGTCTCCAAATACAGTCACATTTTGAAGTTAGGACTTCAACATATGAATTTTAGGGGGACACAATTTGACCCATAACATCTCCTAAATCTACATCTCCAGCTCACATTTCTCCTCTAAGACTAGGACTGTCTCATCACCTATTGGACGTTTCCAGTAGCATATCCCACAGAATATTGTTTGAAACTGAACTAGGCATCTCTTCATTAAACCTACTCTTCCTCTCATGTTTCCCATTTCCATTGGTAGCCCCACCATTCATTTAGCCAGCCACGGGCTGACTCCTCCCTATCCCATATTCCACATATCCAGCCAACCCCCAAATGCTGCTCTTTGTACCTCCAAAGTACTTCTGTCCTTTTCTCTCCACCCCTAGCTCTAGTTCAGGCTGTCACTTTCTCTTGTTTGGATTATTATAAAATCTTGTTGATTTGTCTCTCTGTTTCCATTCTAATCCTCTTTGAGTCCATGCCCTATCTAACTGACAGAGTATAATATCTAAAACCCAAATTTGACCACATTACTCCCTCCTTTAAATCTCTTCAGTGGCTCCTCATTGTCTACAGAATATGATCTATGCTTTTTAATATGGCAAATGAGGCTTTTAAAACCAGGATCTTATATCAGCAGCCTCATATTTCACTACCGTCTGCTTCATATCTTTCACTTCAGTAACATTAATCTGCTTTTGGTTGCCCATATATCCCATTCCTCCATATTCCCACATCTTCACACCTTTGCTAATGCTGTCTTCTTTGCCAGGAATGCTGTTCCCCAAACTCTCTCATTCCCCGCGCCACCCCCCCCCCCAACATTGCCTAGTTAACTCCTACTCAGCCACTAGATCTCAAATCAAAGGTAATTTCCTCCAAGAAGCCTTCTTGGAGTTTGATGCCCCTTCTCTCTTTCCCATAATACCCTATTGATATACCTATTATTACACTAATAATATGCCCATTTCCATTACTAGGCTGTGAGTCCCTTGAGGATACAGGCAGACTCTTATTAGTCTTAGTCTACCCAGCACTGACACCTATACCATGCCTGGTACATAAGAGGTACCCCAAAATTATCCTTTTGTTTTAGTGTCATATCAGTGGACTCTATCTTGAAGTTCAGCTAAAGAGATAAGTCCTGTCCTAACATATCAGTGACCCTTTAGATGTGTCTTTTATTTCATACACAAGAGGGTATGTTTAAACTCTAAGACTAAACAAGTATACCGAATCCTTATAGGGAAAAAGCAGAGTCACTAATCTGAATTAGTATTTCTGCCTCTGACTTAGATTAGTGATTCACAGCATGATAAATTCAGGCTCATTTTCACGTTAGCTGCAAACCAGATCATAGACTTTTAAAAACAAAATACACGGTTTTCCAAGGAAAGAATTAATCTTCATTTTCTGAAACATCTTGCAGAAATTAATTCAGCAGTTCATTTTACCAAAGGTGTTTATTTTCAGTGATGCTGGCTTTGTGGTTTCGTGATAAGAAAAATAATTGATGACTGCCCTGGATCGTTCTATATTTCTGATTAGCAGGACAAAGGCCACTTGTGTTAGAAGGGGACAACACTGGGGAGGTGTGCACACCTCAGGTCAGCACAAGAAAGGAAGCTCCATCATTAAGGGGCTTGGTCTGCATTATACACTGCTCCATCCCCAGCACCTAGAACAATGCCAGGCATGCAGTAGGTCCTCAATAAATATTTGTTGGTTGAGTAAAGAAAGTACATACCTTGCACCTGAAGAACTTGAGAGATGTCAAACCCTTGGCTGATTCTGACTATGACCACACCAATCTCAAAATCAAATGCATCACTGAAAGTGGAAGCAAAGTGGTTAGTGATTTAAATGACTTCTTTAATCCTCAAGCTTTGGACTAATATTAAATTGCTTCTAGGATTTAAATTAATTAAACTATAAAAATTCACTTTAGAATATAGCCAAGAGCAGATGCCTTTTCTGTTAGTTTGTTTGCTCTTCCTTTATGCCTTTTAAAAATGTTTCCTTGGTAAAGGTAACTGGCTCGTTTACTCTGGGACCAATTTATTCAAATAATACTATCAACTAGAATTTTGATTAAGAGCCTGTCACATACTTTTAAAATACTGCTTCTTTTCTCATGTAAACAAAACAGTCACTGAAATATTTAGAAAAGAGAGTTTCCAGGCTGCAAAGAACCTTTGAAATTATCAGCCAAACCCCCCATGCTTTGAGGAGAAATCCTACAACATTTCTGCCATTAAGTTCCCAGTTAAAAATGTCGCCAGTTCCTCCAAGGAACTGTCCCCCTTGACTTTGGACAGACCATTTGAAGCAATGCTTTTTCATGGCAACCTTATGCAGGTGAAGTTGGCTGTTGCGTCTTCTCCACACCCAACCCAATGAAATTAGATTATGTGGAAGGGAAAGAAAACCTCTCTTTTATCTCTGTTCTTGTAGAATATTTTTTCTCTGGACCTAAATATGGAACAAAATCAATTAATATTCTGAGTTCATTTAAATTTTTTTTCTTGGGAGTTCCTTTGTTCAATCTTCTATGGACCTGAAGCCCAGGCCCCTTTTCATTGGGTGAAGTTTGTGATTGTCTTATTATACATCATATGCAAACACATTTCCAATAGCCAAAGTAAACCTGAATTTTCAAATAATTATATAAATAAGTTCAGTGAAGTATGAATATCTATTCAAAATGCAAACTGTAAGTGATCTTCACTTAACAAAATAGATCCATTGTAGCAAAAGTTGCAACAAATTCCTGACAAATCTTGTTTCTAATTGTCCTTGATTATAAAAAGTAGACAATGTGTTCCCCAAAAACATTTGGATTCTGTGTTGGGCCCCCAAATACACCCACAAATAGTGCACCCCCAAAGACATCCACATTCTAATGCCTGGAGCCTGTGACTATGTTACTTTACATGGCAAAAGGGACTCTGTACATGTGATTAGGTAGGACACTGAGATGGGGGGACTACCCTGGATTATCCAAGTGGGCCCAGTGTAATAACCAGGGTCCTTAAGAATGAAATTGGGAGGAGGAAGAGGGAGTGAGAGTAATGTGATGTGAGAAGGACTTGATCCATCAAGGGCTTTGAGGATGGAGGAAGGGGGCTGTGAGCAGTGGGCAGCTTCTAGAACCTGGAAAAGGTGAGGTCAGGAATTCTCTCCCTGCACCTCCAGAAGGGAATACAGCCCAGCCCACACCTTGATTTTAGTCCAGTTAGTTAGTGTCAGACTTTTAACCCACATAACTGCAAGCTAATAAATTTGTGTTGTTTTAAGCCACTAAGTTTGAGGTAATTTGTTATGGCAGACAATAAAACTAATACAGATTCTAATTAAAATTAAACCATACTTAAGAATATTGTAGACATTTAAAATATTTTATTTAAAGAAAAATGGTAAATACTATACTATTGTAATAATACTCTTACATTAATAATAATATTGTGCTTTGCTTTAAGTCATAAAACAAAACAAAACAAAACAAAAAATTTAGAAAGGGAAATACAATACAATACGGATGTTATGATCATCTTCCTTCTATACTGACCCCATTGCTATGGTAGTAAAGCCATTTAACTTTACCAAGCCAGCTAAGTTTTATACTAGTACAAATCTGAGCCACCTTAACATTGAAATTTATTACCAATAAGACTAATTATCAATTTGGTATAAAAGCCAGAAGTCTCCTCAGTTCAATGTTACTGGGTTTGATTATTTTGGTCCCTTTGAATTTCTAGGATGTTTGGGATGGTGGGGAGGTTGAAAGACGATCCCAGGTAGTTTTGTACCAAATAATGGACTTCCCGAAGAATTATATATTTCTTCCTATTTGCACCACCCCTTTTTGTTCCCAAAGGTGAAGATGAAATTTCTTTCCCCTCCACCTCTTTTTTTTCCCAAAGGTAAAGATGAAATTTTACTGAAGAATCTGGATAACAGGGAGCAAATCTAATCCATTTCCAAGAATGTCTGGTCAGCAACTGACTGTGATTCTAAATATATTAAAATGCTATCTGCAGAGCCTGGCAAAATTCTGACCCTGATCACCTGGTTGAGCCTTAGCCTACTGAACTGAGAGCACCAGCAGGAGCCAGATGGCAGCACATGGCTTCCAGACTTTGTATGTGGTGAACACATCTCAGGAGAACGTATTTAACACACAGGTTTCTCACGTTAGGAGGACTGGTAAGTGAATTTCTCTTTGGTTAGTAACGCATATAATTTCAGAAGATGAAAATTATTTTTTATGCTTCTTTTCAATAGAACTAATATTAGAATGCTCTTGCTATCTTCCCTAAATCTCCCCCAAATAATGATAAATGTGATGCTCATTCTGTCAGGGGCCAGAGGACAGAGCCTCATATGAGAAGCACTGAGTATATGTTGTCTGAAGGGGTGAGGATTTCTTTCCCACGTATTCTGGACTTTGAAGTGCAGCCGGACCTCTCAGGGCGTGTTCTCTTCCCTGCGGTGTGAAATCAAAGTAAAACCAGACTCCAGACAGAGGAAATCTTCCATTTTCAGAGTTGTTGACACAAAAGATGGCCATTGGACATAGCTAACATTGCTCCCCTTGGGACGAATCTGGTTAAGGATTTACAAGTCTGGAAAAAGGCTCAATTTTCTAAAATGATCACTGAGGATACCCTGTGCTTCTCTGTATGTATAGAATTTGTTTCCTCTTAGTCACAAGGACCCAAGGCAAGGCAGGTAATACTTTGGGTGTACATGTGCTTTTGGAGACAGCACAGAACTGTGGTCAGGAGTTTAAACTTTGAATTTGGATGGTCTTGGGTGGGAGTTCCAAGTCTGTCACTTACAAAACTCTGTCGTTTACTGCATGTTACTTAATTTTTAATGTCTGTGTTTCTGTTTGTGAAATGGGGATGGCAATAGTACTTACTTCAAAGCCTTCCTGTGAGAATTAAATGGGACAATTCATGTTAAGGACATTAGCCTGGTGCCTACTGGTCCTTTAAAGACAATCATTATTACCCCTATCCCAAGACTTTTCCAATATTTAGCTATTAGATGTCACACACCACCTGAAACTCACCTTCTGTGCATAAACCAACACTGCTACATGTCAGAGGCACTGGCACTTGGGATCCTCATAACAGCAAAGGGAGATCTGAGGTTCTGGGGTAGTGACCATGTTATCCAAGCTCAGAAGAAGACAATGATTGAATTGGGCACACCAGCCAACCCAAGATTCCAGGTGTTTTGAAAGAACAATTCCTTCCTTACCTAGCTGTCCTCTGCTTTTAATCTCATAGATAGGTTTTAAGGTTGAACTCTTAATATTTACCTTTTTCTTTGACACCGAATTTCCCCCACCCTGCCTCCTCTGACACTATGATTCCCTCAGTTCTGTTATTGACAGTGTTTTTTCACTTTGGTAAAGAATTCAACTATAGGGGAATGTCCCCTTCTCAGGCAATTTAATCTGGTACAGCAGTGTCAGTTATGTACTGCCCTGGTTAGTGCTTTATAAACAGGAACACGTCTTGAAAGTAAGCCATCACTTACTGTATGATTCCCACGTAGTTTTCAATCTCTGTCAAGGGAGCTTTCCTCCAGTTTTTTTTATATCCAATCACCAGAGTGTTTGGTTTCATTCGTCCTAAGCCCGAGGCCTAAAGAGAGGAGATAAAGACACGGGCAATCCTTACCATACCAGGAAACCACCACTGCAAATGAAAAATGATGTCCAAAAGAGCACTGAAGTAATGTTCTGAAGATTCTGAAGATTAGATTACATTTTCGTGCATGTCCTTCATGCCCGTAACCAAGCATAAAATAGAAAGATTAGTTTTAAATCATCTCAGCCATAAATGGATTTCAGATGACAGAAATGTAGCTTTTCTAAATTAGCAGTCATTTGCATTTCTTCTGACATACTCATTAAAATGGTTCAATAATTTAAAATCAAGTAAGCGTTGGTTTAACTGTTGGCATGCGTGTTGTAACGTAGTGGTTCAAAGCTCACTTCCACCTGTTATATCCATAATGTCATTAGCAATAAAATCCCTGTTTGGAAAATTCTCACATACAAGGATCACTGGAACTTCTACTTATATTATTTATTGAAGAGTAACCGAGCTATGTTTCCAGAACCTAATCCCGCTACATGACAGTATCATTAATAGCCATCTTCCATATCAGAAGTTTCATCCCCCCTCCCCCATTAGATGACAGGATATGGCTTCCAGTTAATTAAATTTAATTTGGCAATATTATCGAACACCTATTAATTGCAAAGTGCTATGTCAGGTGCTATGGGAGAATAGTGAGGCACGTTCTTTGGCCTTAGGGAGCTCAGAATAAGGTGAAGGAGACAACATACACACAAATAATTATAACTCAAGTGCAAATGCAGTAGGAACTCATATGGAAGCATAAAGGAAGAAAACTTGAGTTCCAGCTGAGGATTCATGGACAGCTTCACGGGAGAGGTGGCACTTGTTCTGGATCTTGCAGATTGGTTAGATGCTGACACGTAAAGATAAAGAGAGCAGTGGGAGTGAAGGAAGGATAACCAGGTCATAGGAACAGTGAAACAAATGACCAGAGTGAGGTATATTAGAGGGGACAGTAGCAAGTAGAAGGAGACAGGTATTGATGGAGGGTTCCGGAAATAAACTTTGCCTCCACCACATTTGGTGTATTGCTCTTAGAAATGCACAGATAGCAGAAAACAGCTCTTTAGAGCTGTCATTTGGCCCCTGGCAGAGTGGATGTAGTCTTTTCTAGACTACAGTTTAGGGATGTGGTCATTCATACGGTAACTTCTTAGATGCAAAGAAGGCTTTTATCCAAAATGGTGCAATTGTCAATGCTTCCCTTTAATACCACTCTGTCCTGCCCTTTTGTCATAACCCTTCTGTCCTCCACTTTTCTTTGGAGAAATTCATGAGAACAAGCTTCATGCATTGTCAAATTTTTTACAATTTCTTCTGGATTTTTAATATGAGAATTGTTTTCTATACTTATGTCTTTTCTCTGCCCGCTCTTATTGTATGTCTGTCCTCCCATTCCTAGTTGAAAATTTTATAATTTTACCAATCTTCCATGATAATTTTACATTAAATGTGTGACATTCCCAACATATTTAATCAAAGAGCTACTGAAAAGTAACTGACTACTGAAAGAAAAATCAGCATCTTGCAACAACACGTATTTCCATGGTTTAGCAAATTAATAACAGATGAAAAGAGGCTCATTGGGGGTAATAGGTCTTTCAGAAGTGGTTTCTCTGCACGTGCAGCTACTTTGTAAGTGTTCTTTGGGAATATTAGAAACAGGAATGCATCAAATACTCTTAATCTCCAAAATATTACAGTTTAATTACATTTTTCCTATCCTACCTCCATAAACATCAGAGTTACTTGGATGCAGTCCTGAATTTTGATATAACCTGTATATAGCAACCCTGAAAGCTAAATGCATCATCTGGTGTAGTACATAGAATCATGGCTTTTCAACCACATTAAAGACAAAATCACTAGAATGCCAAACCCTATAATTTCTGAGGGTCTTTTGGATTGTTTAAGAATTCTCTGGTACTCTAAATTATGAAGATCCAAAATAGGGAAAGAGTCTATGTACTTACTATAGAAGGGGATGGAAAAGGAAAGAATAAGGGAGAAAAGATGAGAGAACTGTGGACTTTCGTGTTGAGCCACAGACATTATTACATTTTATTTAACATTCTGGAAATAATTTAGGAGGATAGGGAGATTTGACGCCAAGATTACCATGCATTTATTTAGTTGAGTCTTGCAGCCGCCCTCACACCATTTGCAAAAGGAAAAAGGAAAAGAATGCCTGACTTGAGCATTGCCATGTGCAATATGAGATGCAAAAGTAGTTTGAAGTTTTAATAGGATCCTGAACGTCTCCAACCATCAGAACAAATTTGCATTTCAATAACTAAGGGGACAGAATGTATGCTGGTGGCCAAAGGCAACCTCATTTTCCATTTCCAGTGTGTCACTCATAGTTCATTGTAACAGAAACTCTCTGCTTTTGTTTTAGCTTTGCCTTACTCCCAGGAATTTGAAATGAATCCCTTAATCATCTGCATTGATCTCTGATGCTGGGCTGCCTATCTAGAGCCACTCACTTTTGGAGCTTCATTACCATGGAGTGCTAATTGTCTTTTGCCTCCTACTCATTCCCTCAATGCCGGTCTTACCTGAAGGAGACTTCGGACACCATCCCTGAAACAATCTGCTGCCACTGCAGCATAAAAAGCCTTGATTTTGTTCTTTATAAGCCAGGCCTGCTTTTTTGCCATGCCACTGTTCATCTCTTTAACACACAGCTTGCGTGGTCCCTGTACGACACAATGAAGTATTGGTTAGAAGCCCTGCTATTATACATCGCACTGCTGTTGTTTTCTAAAGGACAAAAATAGCCAGCAATGCCCCATTGAGTTAAGAAATGGGAAAGAGGGAGAAACACCTCGCTAAACAGGGTTCATGCAGATTCAACCTTCTGGAGAGGACCTGTGCTGCTCACGTTATTCACTTTCCACCCAGAATGTCAAGACGTGTTAACACCTGCTTAATGAACTGCCTCGTGCCGAATGAAAGAAGGGGCTGCGGGCATCACGGCACATGAGGAAAATACTGAAAACGTTCAGGATAAATACACAGTCAACCTTTGGCTCAACAGCGAGAGCCACTTTTAGGAAGACCAAGGAAATCTAATCTAGAGCCGAATTTCAAGAAATGGACAGTGCTTTTGGGAGACACATCCTGGTGAGTTGCAAATCCTGTCATGAACAACCACATCTTGATAATTCTATCAGGTCCATTCATTGCTTTTTGTGTGGTAAAAGTACCCTTGCACCACTTTTCCTTGTGTCATGTTGACATATTTGCGTTCAAATAAATTAACATTTCCCTTTCATTCAACGAATTTGGTGGGAACAAAAGTTCACATACCTATGGCATAGGAAGAATAGAAGAGATCAAGAGAGAAGGAGGCAGGTGTTGTGGTGGTAGATGACACGTTTTATAATTTCAAGATTTGAGTTCTGGAAACTCATTTTTAACTAAAAATTCTATCCTTGTTTCTCCTTCCTTAAAGATCCAAGCTAGCTCTCTTCTTCGCTTATTTCAATTCAATCCAAAAGGTATTTCTGATTATCTACTATGTGCCTATCAGGCACAAATCTATTTTCCTGGGAAATTCTTTCAGTTCATGGAAGATTTGGTATTTTTGCTGAATTGTCTTAGATTTCTTACAAACCACCTGGGATCTTGATAAAATGCAGTGTGTAGGTCTGGAATAGGCTCAAGATTCTGCATTTCTAACAAACTCCCAGGTGACACGGATGCTGCTGGTCCCAGATCATGCCTGGAGTTGTAGTCTTAGGGGTTCTTGGATTGGAGAGAAAGGACTTTGGATGTATGAAAAAGATACCAGTCTTTGTGGTCAAACAACTGGTTTCAAATCTAAGCTTGGCCACTTTGGAGGTAATTGATTATCTCTGAACTTTGATATGGTATTCTGAAAACAGGGATAAAAATCTCTATCCTGTAAGGTTGATTTAAGTAGTCATGATAAAGTGCCCAGTACGATGTCTGGAATACAGTAGGTGCTGATCCAAAGTTGATTTTTATTATCTTAAATGAGTGCTCACAATCTCATTGAAGCCCCAGACCTAATCCCACCACTGTATTTGTTCTACAACAGAGCTGAAAGAGGTCTGACTGAGCCAGAGTGTTGGATTTAGATGTGGCTCTGGCACTAAGCAGCTGATACCTTGGGTCATTTGTCCTCTCTTGATGTAGGTTCTACATTTATAAGAATAAGGAAATTGTCTTGGTCATCATTGACCGCTATGATAGCCCTTATCCACGTACTGCTATTGAGCATTTGAAATGTGGCTGGTCCATGTTGAGATGTGCTGGAATTGTAAAATTCACACTGGATTTCAAAGCCTTAGTACAGAAAAAATAATGTAAAATATCTCATTAATATTTTTATATTGATCTCATATTGAAATGAAAATACTTTGAATGTACTGCATTAAATAAAATATATTATTAAAATTAACTTTACCTTTTTTTTAAAATTTTTAAATTGGCTACTAGAAAAATTTAAATTACATATGTGGCACATATTGTGTTTCTATTACACAATACTAGATGATCTCTGAGGTCTCTTCCATTTTGCTGGGAAAGATTTGCCTTGAGCTAACATCTGTTGCCAATCTTCCTCTCTCCTTTTCTTTTCCCTCCCCAAAGTCCCAGTACATAGTTGTATATATTCTAGTTGTAGGTCCTTCTAGTTCTTCTGTGTGAGCTGCTGCCACAGCACGGCTACTGACAGACGAGTGGTGTGGTTCTGCACCCGGGAACTGAACCTGGGCCACTGAGGCAGAGTGCACCAAACTCTAACCATAGGCCATCAGTGCTGGCTTGAGGTCTCTTCCATTTTAATATTCTATTTAAATTGGGTCATATTCTTTATGTACTTATTTTCACCAGTATATTTTCTAGAACCTGCCAACTTTTCAAAATAGTTTGGATGACTTATGTTAAAGTTAAAAAACAAGAAGCTTCAATGAAGATGGAGAAGGTAAAGATACAGAGAGAGTAGTTACTAAACCAGCAGACCTAGCCTAAAGAAAGATAAGTCATTATGGATCAAATTTTGCTCAGGGTTCTAGACTGTCAATGCATTTTGAACCACTAGTCCTTTTTGGGCATTCTAGACTCCATCACCTGCAAAAGAAAGAAGGAATATTATATCCAAGGAAGCTCAATGGTAACAACAGCCATGAGGTAGAAGAACAACCAACAGCTAGGAAAGACACTGGACCATCAGTATGTTGAGTTATACCACAATGACTGTGAACCTTGGGGAAAGTGGCATTTATTTAAAATAAATGCAGTTTAAGGTATGTCTATTAGTATTACAAAAATCCAGATCAAACATTAATTGTGACAGAGAAATTTACTTTAATGCCTAAATTTGCCATATTGAGAAGTCATAAAAATAATATATCATGCAGAATCTGTCTTTGCTAAAAGTGATTATAATATGCTTGTAGCACACTTATTAATGTGAAGCAAGGCTGCAACAGAAATGTAGTAAGAAAAAAGTAAACTAACAAAGAGGGGATGCATACTGGAATATAATTATTCAACATTCAAGTATGTCATAGTCACAACAATGGACTTTACCACTCAATTAAAATATTACGGAGATTAGCTCAGTTAAGATCTAAAATACGACTACATAAATTAATTCAGGACTTGAAAAAAGAAGCTCTAAAATCTTGTATATATTATAACTTTGACATTGATTGAGAAAGGGGTAAAGAAATTCTAATTATTTAGTCTGGAGAAGAAGTTGATCTGACATTACTTCAAATAAATGAATATTATGAAAAAGAATTTGCAAAGGAGTTCCAATAATCATTAGGATCAAATAGAGGAATCTGGGCCAAGGGCAGTGTTCTTTCCAACTTTTATTTTTCAAAACATTGAGTCTTATTGCTCTGTCTTTGCTTTCACTACCGCTCTGGTTGGAACTGTGGGAAAGAGAATTTTTCCCTTTCTGATTTGGTCCATATTTCATTTCACTGTGCATCCTAGCACCCATTCATAGGTCATTTCATTCTTCCTGTATTTGGTCATGTCATTATTTTATTAACTTTGTGACAGAGACTCACTAACTAAAGAAGAAGAGGTGCATCTAAAAAAATGCATTTTCTTTTTGGTAGATATGAAAGTCAAGATTAAAAGGAGGTTGAAGGTAGAAGAAAAAATGAGAATTTTAGTTTTCCCTGGGTTATCTGTGCTTGAACTGCCCTCCACTCTGCCATAGTGTTAGGAGTTAGAGTTTCTTCATATTCAAAGAAGGTTTAGGTTTCATAAAGATATTTCATTAATTTTCAGAAAAGAGAAAGGGAAACAGTAAGGGTGAAATTTTGTTAAGAGGGGATCTACATGAGGAAGCTGGTCAAGAGCTATCCCTTTCCTCCTTTAAAATGAGAGGAGAGGACAGGACAATCAAGATTTAAAGACTAAAAGAGTAGGAAAACATTAATCAAAACAGATCTCCATCTCGGTACACATACGTGAAATGATTAGATTATCAATAAAACTCACATAACATTGCCTTTGGAGAGGGAGAGAGCCATGGGGCTGAGTGATCTGTAATGGTTTACTTCATTTAAAAAGTGAGTGGAAGCAACTGTAACAAAAATATTAACAGTTGTTAATTAGGAGAAGTAGAATATGGGTGTCATTTTATTCGATATGATTTAATCATATGAAATTGCCAGTATTTAATAGTTTTTGACCTACAAAAATGTAAATTTCATATGGTTCAGCCTCATATTTTCTTAATGTTTCAAAATAAAAAATAGAAGCAATAAAAAAAACAATCTTTATTTTTCAGCCACCAGCACAACACAATGTACTTAATAAAAGATGACACTGTAAACTTGAAAGCCTTTTGCAATTTTTTTTGGTGAAGAAGACCAGCCCTGAGCTAACATGCGTTGCTAATCCTCCTCTTTTTTCTTTGCTGAGGAAGACTGGTCCTGGGCTAACATCCGTGCCCATCTTCCTCTACGTTATATGGGACGCCGCCACGGCATGGCTTGACAAGCAGTGCCTCGGCCCGCGCCCGGGATCCGAACCCGCGAACTCCGGGCTGCCAAGTGCGAACTAAACTGCTGCGCCACTGGGCTGGCCCCCTTTTGCAATTTTAAGACAAACAAAATTTAGAAAAGAGGTAAGTGTTGCATTTTTTGTCAATAATGGCTTTATCTAATTTGCATTCTAAATCCCAGATCAATTGGACCAACTTTCCGTCTTTAAAGTACATTTGTTTTTGATTTGTTTTAATAAAAAATACTCTTTAAATGCAAAACTGAGAAGTATATGAGCAAGTGACTGTTGGGAAAGATAAGTATGAACTGGCCCCATAAGATTTTTAGAACTGAACCTAGTGTACCCAGAGAATTAAGAGTACATAAATCCAAACTAAGTTATCTGCAGTGATGGGTTTTACTCTCTCTCCAACTACTGTGAATAAGTGAGGAAACCGATTGACAAAGAAAGGCAGTGCTTTTTACGCCATGGTACACAGGGTAAGAATTGGTGGAGACTGTACCCCTTAAGGTAATACGTGCCTGTTGCTGAATGCACTGAACTTGGCTCTGCTTGGAAACACGAGAGGATACTAGAAGGTGGAGTCCTCTCCCTTTAGTCTTCCAATGGTGATAGGAATGAGGCACAAATGAAGAAAAAAATTACTTACATGTTGAACACAACCTCTTGGGATATAAGTATGTGTCACTGATTTATTATATGGTAATTCAAAGGAGAAGAATAGACATTATTTTAAGTTACCAAGCTGGATTCCTTAAAAAGGATCCCCAGATTTGTCTTGATGAAGGGTCCCTCATTGAGATCTTTAGGCTGAGTAGGAAAAAGGCAAGAGGGAGAAGACGCTCTGATGGGTGAGTGTAGCAGTTCGTTGGATAGCTGGCAGGCTACAGTGTGGGCTTGGGGCCCAGCAAAAAAGAATAACTCTCCTTATTTCAATTTCAGCAGCTTCCAGGGCTATGATGTCTAGTCCTTTAAAAATACCTCTGTTGCAGGAAATGGCAGCTGTAGCCACATACTTTTCATCTCCCCACCAGCATCGAAATGCCAGTGAGCTCTGGGTCCTGCTCCTAAGTGTAATGGCACATCAAGCTTCTACTTCAAATAACTGAAGGGCACCAGAGGGCCAGGGCACAGAGCCTGCTGTCCTGTGACTAGTCAGGCAGGAGTACATATCTCACTGCTCCATCATGATCGAGCTGTCGGATTCCTAAAAAGTCCAAGATCCAGTGTCTGGACCTGGTTTCTCTGAGAGGGGGTGCTTTAGGGTTCTGTTGAAGGGGATATATTTTTGGAATGAAAATGGCAACTAGGGTATACAAAAAATAATGATAATAGCAATATCAAAAGTAACAACTAAAATTAGTTGAGCATTTACTATTTGGCAGATACTGAGCTGAGCGCTAGAAAGCTTATCTTAAGGAATTCTCACAATTCTGTAACATAAGTGCTATTATTACAATTATTGTTCCCATTTTATGGAAAGTGAGGCACAGGGAGACTGAGTTATGTGCCTAAGGGACTCACAGCTAGTAGATGGCAAAACTGATTCAGAACTTGACTGTGTGTCTCGAAAGCCTGTGAGCACCAGCTTCTTAGAGTTAAAAATTAAATTGTCATCTCTTAACATCATCATTACTGTTTAACCTTTTCCACCAGGTTGGCCTAACCACCAACCACTGTGCTTTTGGAAGAATTTTTCTAATGAAGTCAACCTTCCCAACATCCCTTTCCATCTGTTTCTTTGCAAGGATGATTGACGACTGAGGATGGAGTTGAAAAATGCTGACAGCATCCACAGCCCCAGGAGCTCACAGAAAGTAACTAACTGGAAAGTCATTAACTGCTGCAGTAACTATTCTCTGTCCCCAAGAGAACCTCGGCATCTGGGAGCAAGACTCTTGGGCCTTACTTAGAGAGTCCAGCACAGTGATGTATAATGTGTTCCAATATACATGTCAAACAACCAGGCCATGGAGGCACAGATTTACGTATCTACTTCACATGAAATGATATTCCAGAATCATACTCTTTTATTATACTTAAAGCAGCAAAGGGTTAATTAAAAGCAATATCTCTTGTCTCTATAAAAAGACCTTTCCTTCCTTGCCAGTGTATGACTGTTTATACTCCTGGTTCATTTCTCCTGTCCTAAAGATATTTTATTGCCTGCTAAACCAAGTTTTCTCTAAATTGCTGGAGAAGAAAAATACCCCAAACTGCTTATTCCATCAAAACTGGCTCCTTATTATATTGGCCAAAATGAAATCCACTAAGCCCGGGCACCAAAGTTGATAATATGAGAGAAGGGTGCTTGATAAGATTTTTAACAATTCTCTGGAGTCATAGTTGGTCATTATTTAACCTGTTAATCTTATGTAGTCAGTACCATTCCCTCCACCTCCTATCAGATAATTGCATTGAGTCATACTGTTTGAGTAACTATCATATAAGCACTGAGAGGAAAGAGAATAGGACCAGCTTGCTTCATATAACATTTAGAGTATTGCCAAGTGTAAAATGATGCTTAAGTGCTGGTCATGATGACATGTGGTAAGTTCATCCCTGCATCAGGCCACAGTTGACTGGCCCCAGGGTTACACAGCTTCCTCACAGCCGTATTCCCTGGTAGAAGTTTAGGTAGTGGTACCTGATTCTAACAGCACTTCCAGGGACACAAGTCTGCTCAGGCTTTCTCCTCACAATGTAACCCAGCAAAACTGAGTGGCCTGGACTGACATCCTGGCTCTGCCACTTTCTTATCATGTGACCCTTTGCAATAATTTAATTTTCCTGAATCTCACTTTTCCAATCAGTAAAATGAGAGCAGAGTTTCTTTTCCTTCCTGCCTCACTAGGCTGTTATATAGATCAACTAAGAAAAACTGTAGGAAAATTCTTTCAGGAATAGGTAAGTACTCTAAAAATAATACATTGAAGTAGCTGAGGATTTTGAGTGGGGTTTGAGTGTATGTGTATGAGAGAGACACAGAGAGGGTTATGGGGACACAAGTAGAGACAGGCTGGTTTGGAGGACTTAGACTTATTATTTTGTTATAAGTTTAATACTTTCTCCTCACTTTAGAGTTTGGTGATTGGTCAATAACTGTGGTTAAATTTTTAGCATCTACTTTGAATACCTCCTGGGAAAACCACCAATAAGTTATGAATAGTCTACCACATATTTCCTAAACAAAAAGGAACTCAATCAGCTCTGAATGTTTATCTAAGGCAAGGAAAACTTGGTTGAATTCCCAATATACCTTTAGTATCATCAAGTTTATCCAAATATTTAGTCTAAATTTTATGTGCTGTCATTTAAGGCCATTATGTCTAGTTCCCTCCTCATCAGTTAATCTACATAATAGTACTCTCTGATTCATTCCATCCTTTTATATTTCTGCAGACAGTTATCACCCCAGTGCCTTCATTTTATTTCTGAGCCAGTTCTCTTTTTCTTGACTCAAACGCCATCATTTGGAAATATTTATCACTTTTAGTTGGTCTCCTACGAAATCTGAAACACATTTTATCCACTCATTTAAATTCAGGATCACGGGCGCTTGCCAGTCCTTGCCATTTGAATCAAGGAAAAGGGCTCTTGTCCAAACTCCCTTGCCATTCTCCTATCACTGCACGTAGCTGCTCAGCTCACCTAAAACAACACAAGGTGAACAGGGAGGAAAAAGCTCTTTCTGGGATGAAGAAGCTCTTACCACAAAGACTTCACAGCAGATGCAGAGGCCACTGTTCTTGGTAAAGGCGTGAGTTATGTCCAGGAGAGCAGGTCTTGTCATGGGTCCTCCTGTTAAAACAATGCACTGGGGCCTGGAAGTGGAGAAAAGAAGACGTGAGAACTGGCTATTGCAAGGAGCCTATGAGCCCAGAACCATCCCAATGGAAATAGTGGGCACAGAAGGTTTGGCAAAATGAGACAAAGTTTCCCCTCAACATTTCTTGGGTTTCTCATCAGAAGTCTTGAATCCTCTTGCCTGTCGATCTTGCCATCTTTGTATTCTTAGTTTAGTTAGTGATGGCAAAAATGTGAAATATGGAAAAGGTAGTTCCCTGTCCTTTGTCCTCTGGACACTACCCTATCCCAAATCCCCAACACAACCTGTCCTTCTCCAACCAGTATTTTCATGCTATTTTCCTTCCATCCTCCTTGCAAAGCTTGTGTTTTGAGGTTCCATTCAAAATGAGGTAAAACTAATGAAGAGCTTAACACGAGCTTAACTCCTAAGAGAATACAGTAAGCCACAAAGCCTTAAGCTGAAAATGGAGACAGCAGCAATGATTAAGGTCCGTGGGAATTTGGGGACATCGCTCTAAAATCATGTCACTTAGATCACCTCTCTATCTCTGTGCAGGAAGGTGACCGCCAGCACTATGAGGGTTTATAGTTGGGGGTGGGCATAGCTCAGAGTGCAAGAGAAGAGCGCTCACCATGAAAATGTGGCAGTTTTGTATGACTGCCTATTCTCCGAACATACCCATGAAGCATATAACGACTCTAGTGTATTTGTCTCCCACAAAGGAAAGCCACTTCTAATGTGGAACACCACAGGGTGCCTGAGAAGCCAATTTTACCTGAAATTTTTCACATGGTCTTCCACTGTAGTTAATTCCAGAGCATTGTCTAAAGCGCTCACATAGGAAAGAGCCTGTGTGGAGGAGCCCCAGTTCACATCTGTGGACAAAGGAAGAATTCGGCATAAAAAGCACTGACCATCCCTCCGTGTACTGTGAATGATTTTTATAAGCCTCTCTCTATGATTCTATGATTTTTCTTGGCTATGTCAGCAGTGACAAGTGCCTGAATTAGAGAAAACATGATGTAGTGTTTCCTAGAAAGAGCACTGTGTGTGTCCTCAATGAACACTTTGTGAATTCTTGGAAGTGAGACCTCTCCTTCCAGCTAAGGATTAACTTTAAAGCTGTAGTCCCAGAAATCGTGCTTGGTGGGAGAGGCTGTGTGATAACCACACTGCAGGCAGATAGACTTGGGAAAATGGTCAGCTCCTGAATAAATTCCAGGGGTCTTCACAAATACCTAATCTGAAAAGAAAAGATGCATTTCTGTATACACAGATAGTGTGCAGCAATCTTTATATTTTGGATAGTAAAACTGAATAGCTCAGGAATTCGTATTTCTGGATGTCCATGAAGAGGATCAATCTTTAGCAACCATTTTAGTTCACCTTTTAGGACCTAATCTTCATAATAAGGGAGGTAACCACTACCATTCTCTGCTTTTTTTTTAAACAAATTAAATATTAGATGGAATCTCTAAATCTTATAAGAGAAATTCCCCGATGGGAATGCACAGATTCATCCCAGATGGTAGACAGAGCCATCTCCCCAGTCTTGCTCGGAAGAGTCAGGGAAATGGTGGGGGATAATGATCTGGAGATAAAGAAGATTAATATTGATTCAGTGTAGACTATGCCCTAGGCATTTAGCGGACCTTAAGTTATTTTATTCTCATAAAAACCCTACTAGTCAATTGGATATTTATGTGTAAAAAATAAATCTTGAACCATTCTGCATACCATATACAAAAATTAACTCAAAATGGGTACTAGACATATATTTAAAATCTAAAGCATTGAAACTTCTACAAGAAGTTTGTGACCTTGGATTAAGGAAAGAAAAAAATGATAAATTAGACTTTATAGAAATTAAGAATGTCTGCTTTTCAAAACAAACTGTAGGGAAAACGACAGGACAAGTAATAGACCTGCAGAAAATATTTGCAAAACATGTACTGCTAAAGGATTTGCAAACAGAATACACAAAGAACTCTCACAGGTGAATAATAAGGAAACAGACAACTCAAAAAATAGGCAAAAGATTTCAACAGACACTTGACTAAGGAAGACATACAGATGGCAAATAAGATGTTCGACATCATTAGTTGTTGGGAGAATGCAAACCAAACCACAATAAAATAGCGGTCTACATCTACTAGAATATATTTTTTTAAAAATCAACTGACAATACTAAGTGATGACAAGGATGTGGAGCAACTAGGACTTGCAGTCGTCACTGGGAGGAATGGAACATTATACTGCTACTGTGGGGAACAGTTTGGCCGTTCTTACAAAGTTACGTATACACTTGTTATATAATCAGAAACTCCACTTCTAAATATCCCACTCTTAAAGAAATGAAAACACAGGACCACATAAAGTCCTGTGTGTGAATGTTTATAGCAGCTTTATATATAATCACCCCAAGCTGCAAACAACCCAAATCTTCATTAACTGGTGAATACATTTTTTAAAACTTTGAAATATAGTCATACATCGGAATACTACTCAACAACAAAAAAGAACAAACCACTTATACATGCAGTAACACGGATGAATCTAAAAGCATCATGCTAAGTGAAAGGAAGCATACACAAAGGCTACATACTATATGATTCTATCTAAAATTCTGGAAAAGGGAAAACTATAGGGACAGAAATCAGAAAAGTGGTTGCTGGGGGCTAAATTGGGGGATGAGATGACTACATAGCAGTGTAAAGGAACTTTTGGCGATGATGGAAATGTCCTCCTTCTTGATTGTGGTGGTGGTGGTTACAAGACTGTGTAAGTTTGTCAAAACTTAGAGATAGTACATCTAAAGGGAGTGAATTTACCATATGCAACTTATACCAGATGTTAAAAATGTGTAAAGTAATAAAGAAAAACAACAATGAAACCTCTGCGAGGTAGTTATTGCCTTCTCTCCCTTACTTGCAGCCTACAGGCGAGGGGAGAGTGAGGGTGGCTCAGGGCCCATCCGGCTCCTGGAACTGGACCTCTCCGTACTGCACTCTGCGGTCTCTAGCCTTTCCCAGCTTCAGTCCATCCTTCTCACTGGTTCTAAAGTTAACATCCAAAGTTCAGATCCAGTTGAATGATCTATGGCAGCTTTCTGTCGCTCACAACATTCCAATTCTTCAGCATGACATTTAAATTTCTTATTTATCTGGCCCCAACCTACCCTTCCAGGCTCACCTCATGCCTCTTGCCCTTAGCACCCAAGAACTCCTTTCACACTAAAGGCCTTGCAGCTTCCTAAATATGCCAGGTACTTGTTCGCTTCCTAAGTTCACTCATGCTTTTCCTTCTGCCTAGAAGAAAGTTCCCTTGCTCTATCCAATTAACCAACCCTAGTCTCTTGCCTTTTTAAAAAGAAATAGCTTATTTGTTCATTCAACACATATTTATTAAGTGCTGACTGAGTGCATGGCCCAAGGAACACAAGCCATGAACCGGGAAAGTTTTCTCCAACAATCTCATCAGAACTAATCACGCCCTCTTCTTTTCTCAGAAATTCGTTCACGTCACTCTCACGGTACTTACTATATTGTGTTGTAGTAATTGCTTATTTGTGGGTCTGCGAACTCCTTGAGGACAGGGACCATATCTCATTTATCAGAACATTAGAAGGTGATATAATGGAAAGTTTGTGGGGTTTGGTATCATACACACTCTAGAGAAAATGTCTGCTCCATCACATCCTGACTGTTACCTCAGCAAGTGGTCACTCTTTGAACTCCAGTTTCTTCATCTGTAAAATGGGACTAATAGCACCTAATATACAGCATTATTGTGAGGATTAAATGAGTGCATGCTATATAGTAGGTGCTCAACAAGGTTAACTATTGTTATTACATTACATTATTAATATCCTCCACACGTGGCACACCTAAGCACACAGAAGCTGCTCGATAAGTGTTTGTTGAATGAATAGGTGGTTGGAGTGCTTTTGAAATCCCCTCCTATCCAGTCCTTCTTATCTTACCTGGCTTCTTATAAGTCACATAGATATAGAGGAAGAACTCAATGACGTAGGTGATGACAGCTGCCCACCAGTTGATGACAAACATGACTGCACAGCACAAAACAGCTCCGAAAAGAGACACCCACATATTGTAAATTCCATATGCAGGTCTCCATCCTGAAAATAAAAAACAACAAAAAAATACTATGTGCACAGGAAAATTCCACACTATCACTGTCATGTCATTGCATATTATTAGAATGCAGGCAGCATGGTGTTTTCTAGCATAAAAATCAGAACTTTTAAGTCAACTTCCTAACTCTGTTATTAGTTCTCTGGGATCTTGGGCCCCTGGCCTATGAAGGTGTACTTATATCAAATAAGTATGCTGCGAAATACAGAAAATGTGCCACTTGTGGTCCCTCCACACTTCCTGCATGTCCCCTGATTGTCTTCTCAAACTAAGAAACCTTAAACATCTGATACCTATGCCATCAAGAGTTGAAAGGAGGCAGGAGGGATGGAAAGAGCAGGGTCTAGTGTGGAGGGGTGGAAAGAACTCCTTGGTGTCTCAAGAAAGAGAAGGACAATGGGCTTATTGTTCCCATGGAGAAGGCAGAGCAGTCAGTCATCAGAAGTCAATACACTGACTTCCTGCTGGCTCTTCCTTTCCCCTAAGAGGATAGTGCCCACCCTTTCAGAAATAATAATCTATGGGAAAAGAGGGAGAAATTTTTCTGCAATGGCTTCTTAAACCTGAAGCATTAATATATCCTGCATTTTGTAATGAAAATATTTCTCACGGTTCATACACGCATGGGGGTTTCCATGTCCTACTAGTTCCCTGAAATGAAAGAAGCTGGGACACAGTGTGGTCAGGATGGGGAAGCTCTGATTTAAAGAGCACATTTGGTCTGTGGATGAAGTCCATTTTAAATCTGGAGTTGCCAAAACACAACAGAGCTTTCAGAGTCTTCAAGAGCAGTTTCTTAAATGGCCACAAAATGGAAACAGCATTTCAAGAACATCACCAGAAATGCCCCTATTTTTCTGAGTCTGGCTTTCTCTCTCTGTGTGTGTGTGTGTGTGTGTGTGTGTGTGTGTGAGAGAGAGAGAGAGAGAGAGAGAGAGAGAGAGAAAGGGGAGGGTGGCAGGAGACAGAGAGGGAGAGAGAGAGAGAGAGTCATCTTCCGGGTCTGTGTATCCATGTGTCTCCCTCTATATGCTTTTCTATCTTTCCTCTCTCTTTTTCTCTCTTCCTCTTTCCCTCCTTCTTTTTCACTCTTTCCTCTGCCCACCTATCATTTCACCTTGTTTTTCAAAATTGGACATAACATGGCATGGAGGCATACATGTCTATGATTTGTTGTATTCTCTGACTAGAACTTTCTGTTCTCTGCTTAAATGAAGACAACAAAACAGAAACAAAAAGTCCTCAGAATCTTCTGGAGACTAGTGGCCTTGGGTGGATGAAGGCTTCCCTTCACTTTATATTTGTCTTATTGGCAGCAGGGTTTCCAAAGGAGGCTCAAGATCGTGGCAGGCCCTAAACGAGCGAAATGGTTTATATCCCTGATAAAAAGTCTTCATGGTGAAGAACTTTCCGAAGGTCGATAATGACAAGTCTCTATTCTGGTGGAAAGGCAGAAGAAGTTCTATTGGCCAATGGAAGCAAAGAAGAGGTGGGGGTGATCAGATAGGGGAAGGTTCTTTGGTGTGAAATTTTGCACCACTTTAAACCACAGTCTGAGAGTGCAGGGATGTTGCCAGCTTCAACGCGAATCTGCATCGACTACACTCAGCAGGTAATTATGGGAACTACTCATCCTTCTCTTCTGCACCATGGGCAGGAAACAAGTTGATAGTAAGGAAGTTTCAAATATATACATTTATTCCACTTCTGTGGTCACTTTCACCCTGGAAATAAATAGAGGTGTTTTTCTACTGCTGAAATAAATGTGGTTTCTCTTGCAATGAATAATTTATTGCCACAGGAGCAAATTGACTTTACGGTTGGTCAAAAAGGCCATTGCTCAAATGATTCTCTTTCTATTTCAGAACTCATCCCCCAACTCACCAAAATAAAGTGGATTACACTGCCCACTCGGATATAAGGAAACAACAAACACAGATTGAGCACTTTTGACTGACTTCTTTCATTTCATTGAGGCAAACTAACTGCTTAGGCTTACTTTAGTTTTGAAAAGTCAACTTACCTGGAGATTTGGCATAAGAGGCATGGAAGCAAGAGAAATTAATAAGTGCATATGAGGCCAGGAAAAAGTTGGAGATGATGGGAGCGATGGTGTTCAGTTCCGCTGTGAACGAAGCAGAAGTGAGCATGTAGACATGAGTGACGAGACTGGGGGCCGAACAGCTGTTATAGCTGTTTTATTTGGAAATTATAAACATAGCTATCATCTATTAAAGTTTAAGAAGTTAGCAATTTTTCTTTGGGGCTGCATTCATTTGAAAAATATATTCTTAGCCAGAGTTTCTTTTCCATAAAGTAAGGAGCAAGAAAACCTACCAATCTGAAAATAGACAATCAAGACCCCTCCCTACAAAAAATTCAAGTGGAGTGGGTAGAGGGTTTGAGGACTGGGCAGATAATAAATTCCCCTGTGGCTATTGCAGAGGCACCAAATCCTGTGTTCTTCATGTGGTTTGTATACAATCAAAAGGCTCTGAGGGCGACAGATTAGTTAATTACCGCCGCACCAGAAACTTCTACTCGGAAACCTCTCTGCATATACCAACTTGCTCTCTCTGACTTTCAGAACTCTTGTTTGTCATTTGCACTTTTCTACATCTCTAGAGAATTCTACCTTTCAAGGTCTGATTCAGTTTTACCTCAGTACCTAAATATCCAGTATGATTTAATCCCAGTTGGATTGCTTATTTTGTGATATAAGAAATAATTGACAGACATTCCTATTCAACTGAAGGTCAGACATCTATCAACCTCAGTGATACAAATGCAGATGGCAGCTGGGTGTGATTCTAGAACATGGATGCCGGCAAGAGGGTAAGCAAAAATAGCTGCCACAAAGCTGGTGCCCGGAAGCTAATCTACGCTGTTCTGAAAGAGTGATTTTTTTTAAGGATATTATTTAATTTATAAAATTTTTAAAACTTTGGCTGTTTGATTACTTAAATGCAGTATAGGGCAATGATTTGAACTCTTAAAGCTTGAATTACATAATTGAGAAGTATTTGCACATAATCACCTTTTTGTTTAACTTTTAAAAAATCGAACAAACAGAGAGAGTCATGTTTTCCCCTCTTCAACTTTGTAGAAATCTCATGGGATTCATAATTATCATCACTTCCTGAGCGTATGTGGTGAGGAGCCCTCACTGTTAGGCACCCCCGTGCTGGGGAAGGTTCTGCCGGCCTGTGCACAGCTACCATTGTAGCTCCTTGTCTTTTGCTTACCTTTTCCTCTGTTATGCTCACCAGCAAACGTGGTGCCTTAGGGAGGAGTGAGGAAGGCGCAGGCTAAAGTTGATGAATGTGCCTCTCCAAGATTATGCAGCAGTTTCTATATTGCTTAGGGAGAGGGGGCTGAGTTTGTAGTCTAGGTAGGTGGTTCTCCAACATTAGCAGTCTATGAACCTCTTGAGGGACTTGTAAAAATGCAGATTCCTTATCCCTAGAGATTCTAACTCTGGGGTTAGGCCTGAAAAATCTGCACTTTAACATACCCGCAGGTGATTCTGATTCTGCCATGAGTGGCCAATGGACCGCATTTTGAGAACAGACACTTCAATTCTCCTGCTAGCGGCCTGGCCAAGAGATGTAAAGACAGGCGGCAGCTGAGGGAGACTCTGGAACTAGACAATATCGGGCGGGTTGAAGGAAGGATTCAGTTGCATTTGGTTGGATGGATTTCCAACATTCAGATTCAAAGAAGAGATTAAGGTCCAAAGTCCACCTCAAGTCCTCAAAGGCCCTCCACACACAAGGATTTCTCATTTCCTTCTTAGATAGACTCCAATATTCCCAAATGGGATATTAAACATAAAACAGGTAATTTCTCAAGCTAAAAGAAAAACCCTATGAGTAATCAGAAGAATTCTTTGGCTTTCAGTAAGAACAAGAGAACTACGAACCAATAAGAATGAATGCCATGGCTATGACATAGGTGAGGATGTATCCCCTCAGGGGTTCATTGTTTTTCCCATATCCCTTTGCAAAGAACTGCAGGCCTTTGTAGATGTTGTCCTTGCACAGCGCCTAATGGAAAAGAAGAAGAGAAATTTGTCATTTCTGTCTATGCACAGTCATTTTCTCTAGGTGATTCAAACAAGAAGATCTGGGAGAAGATGAAGTGATACACAATACGAGGCACAAGTGAACACTGCAGTTTATCATTCTTTGATTATCTGAATCGATCTTGACTATGTGGCAGACATAGCATTTGAGCCAGATGCAAACATTAAACTGTTTCAGAAAATGATGGAAAATGATTGCCGGTGAGAATGAGTATTTCAGCTTGATCTGTGTTCAGCGGCAACAGCAGTGGGCAGAAGCACATGCTCTGTGTCTGTGTCACCTGGAACACTTTGGGTGCGCTGACGAGGGAGGCCAGGGCCGAGGAGAGTGTTGCAGAAAAGATGCCGGCAGTGATGAGGGGGCCAAACCCTGACACCATGCTCATGACCTTGAGAAGAGAGGTTCAAGTAAGGAGACTCATCCAATAGACAATAAAAAAAATTTAGCCAAATGTTTTCCACTTTCTGTGATTTGGAATCTTCTTTAGAAGTTAATTGCTTCTAAGCAGACTTTTTTTCCCCATTTCATTTTTGAATACTTAATATTTGTTTCTTCAAAATGGAAATGGCCTTTTTGTTGTTGTTGTTTATAAAAATAATAAATGCTCACCATAATACATCCAGAAGATTCCGGAAAGAATAAGGAAGGAGATGGCTTCAAGGATTCTGACAACGTTTTCCATCTCTGTCCTATCTTTCTTTGATTATGGGAAATTCTACCCAGCAGAAAGTGGTATTTTAATAAGGGTTGAGGAGGGACTCAGCTGTACACCAGTCTTTTTGAAGGCATTAGCCTTTCTTGTTCTTCCTGCACATAGAGGCTTTTCAAAGCTTTACTTTTTCTGTGCTCATTAAACATAATTTTAGGTCTGAGCTATGATGAGATTCTATCAATTTAAGTCATACTTTGGAGTAATGACTTTAGCTGAGTTAATTTCTCTTTGTTGGTTGTTAAAATAGATGAATGAAGCCTTCACACAAATTTGCTTCTCCCTCTGCTCACCAATCATTCAGACAAATTAATATGTTTCAAGTCCTACAGTTTTCCCAACTTCCCTTGTTCCTTCCTCTTCACTTACCTCCCCCTCTACCACTCACAATTTCCCTCTTGGCCTTGCCTTCCAGGCACTCCAGGACCACCACAGAGGCTTTTCCTAAGCTGAAGTCCATGCGTGCAATGCACTCCAAGTGCTAACTGATCTAAGTCTTTCCTTCTCCACCATGAAATCTTGCACGATTGGAAGATACATCATGTCGGGTGGTAATCTTTCCTTGGCGATGCAAGTCATGCAACTGCCTATTCTCTCCCCATCGCAGTAAACGCAACCACAGGATTTGCTACCACATAATGCCTGTATGATTCCCTTCCCTCCCACGCGAATTGTCCCTGGCTGGATTCAAATCGATTAATAATCAGTTGCAGATTAGGAAGTTTCATTATATATGATGTTCTAAAAATGAAAACAGTAGCAATAAACATTATTTAATTTTTTGCACTTCAAACCTGGAAATTGTTCATCAGCCCATACTGACACGGTTCATGTTGACATCTTGAGAAGTCGTAGCCCAACCCACAGGCTGCTGAACCATTGCAGTTAATCCTGGAAATGATGGTGTCGTTCATGTTCCCAGTGGCATCTCGGACCACACAGGCCCCTGGGGAAACAACAATGGCTTATCATTTCTTTATATGAAGGATTCTCCTCCCTTAAGGTTTTTTTCTGAAAATATACTTAGTTTACTTTGAGTTTGGGCAGGTCCACTGCCTATCTTCTCTTCATTTGTCAACGCTTGCTGGGACATGGTACCTGGACGTTCCCATCTTCTGAGGCCTGGGAGCGCCCCCTTCCGCTGCCTTGAGTGATTTCAGTCCTAGCTCTTGCCTGCCTCATTAAGACACCTGGGGGCTGGGACTTACTTTCTGATCTCTTAAAATGTACATTTCGCTGCTTTGCACATAATACATACTCAATTCATATTTCTGGCTTAGTGCTACTGACTGGGTGTTTTTCAAGTAGAATGATTTATTTTCTCATCGGTGAGAGAACCAAGAGATAGCATTATTGAATTCTAGTAATTAAGAGAACTGAACTCTTGTTTTCAACTGATGATATTCTTTGCATAACTTTTTAAACAGTTATAATTCTACTTTACATAAAATTTTAATGGTTTAAATAATACAGAAAATATTTAGGGATAAAATATTAAGATTTCCTAGGTAATATTAACGGTCAAATAATATTCTATCAAATATTTATCTCAGTTTATTTCATTGTTTTCATACATTTCTGTTATTTTTCTATTATAGACATTCTATGAAATCTGTGTATAAAATTTTTCTTCTGTATTTCAAAGTATTTCTCTAGGATAGATTCCCAGAAATGGAGTGATGAACTTTTTAAAGATCCTTGATATATATTTTAAACACTGACATTCCTTATGAACTTTTCTAACTATAATCTCTGCTATTACATATTTGATAGGATATAGAAATATATGAATATAAGTGTGAAATATACATAAACTTTTCTGAACTACCTGAAGGATAAATACTTTGCAAACTAAATGCTGACCAACAAAACTGTTTGTTTTGCTTTTCAAACTCCAGCCAGGGTGAGTTCTCCTTTCTTGCTAATAACTTTAAGAGAGGTCCCAGTGACAAGTACTATTGGGAATCCTCAGTTTTAGCTATGGAATTCATATTCTTTGAATCTGGGAAAGACTTAAAAACCATAGAATATTCGAGTTGAAAGGACCATTTAAAATAATCAGTGCAGGAATCCTTTTTATATAGCCTAAGGGGTGGCCTGCAAGCCTTTGCTTAAACAGTTGAAATTGTGGAAGTTGGGTACCAAGCAAAAATATCCATCCCAGATTTTACCTTTTTGCATTGTTCATTTATGTTGTCACGTATTAAATTTTAAATCACGAATTCTGACTTCTGCACAATAGAACTCCCCCAATTCCCGTGAAGCCAAGCCATGAGCCATTATTTGCTCCCATCAGGGGCAAAAACTAGAAGAATCTCTGAAATCAGGTCTATAACATTACTTATTCCTTCATTTTCACTTTGTGTGAGAAAGAAAACCATTTGGGAAATTTAAATTTAGGTAATTTCAACGTCATTTAAAAATGTGTTGATTTCGTAAAGCATTGGGATAAAATCTCTTTACATGTAACTAAACTTGGAAATGCCACAACAATGCGGTTAACAACGTTATCCAATTTCCTCATATAAGAGGCAGTGAGAGAAGCAAGAATCTAAGTCAATTGTTTTGCTTTTATCTCTAGAAACCAACTCAAGATATATGTACTTTCCCAATTCCCTTTATAGTAAGCAGAGGACAACTGGATGTGCCCTTTGGTAAGATGGTCATCCAGGCTTCCATAGTGGTCCAGCCTGAAGCTGTGTTTCCTAGTGTGCACAGAAAGGAGTTTTCTTCTCTAAATGTTCCACATTTCTTCCTCTCCTATAATGCATAAGCACGAGGTGACCTCCAACCAGGAGGAGGTGTGGCTGCAGGCAGCAGGTAGAACAAAAGTCAGCTTAGGAACAGCAGGAGAATCCTCATATTTTCTGCTCACTGAGCATCCTGGGGGCTGGCCGCCCACACTGCTGGCAGCTGGGCCCTGTTCTGATATCCCACCAATTGGTTGCAGTGACATTTCCATATTAGGGACAGCAGTGCAAGGAGGAGGCACGGTCATCAATTCTATATCTTTCATACTTTCCTAAGGCTTTTTTGGTTGTTTTTGTTCTGTTTTGGGCTTCTTTTCTCTTGTTCTGTTCTTCACCTGTCTCCCAGGGCAAGGGAGGTGGGTGCTGGAAGTGGTGGCTTCCTTGGCAGTGGGATTATCATCTAGAGTAGCGAAATGGGACCTTCTTTGTGTTCAGGTAGAATGACAATCTGATTAGCTCTACCCTAGCCCTGCCCCAGAGACACCTGTGTTATAGCTTCATTGCATTCAAACACCTAAAGCATCCAAGAAGGGAATTAAAACTGTTGCCTTTAAAAAAAACTTTCTACTTTTGTTCCATTTAAAACCCACTGGACATAAAAAACAACTGGACCCCTTGTAATTCTGGCATTTCGACACCAGACACATACAACTCACCGACACAAATAGCAACTCCTATGTAGGCGACAGTGGTGATGAAAATGGCCAGCATGGTTCCTCTGGGGATGGCATCTTGGGGATCCTTTGAAAAAATAATGTGGAGGTACAAGGAGACAGGGTGGAATAAGAAACAGAGATTACTTGGAGATATTTCTGTATTTTCAAATTTTTAGGCTACCCTCCCTGAGGAAAGTTCTAAAGAAAAGAAGCAAATGGCAGTGGTGAGCTCAAGTTGTTTTTGGACAAAGACAAGGTGTTTAGAGTGAATAATGTAATCTGTGGAACTTTGCACCAAACAGAAGAGATCTCGAACTGTCCAGGGGGGAGATTTTATAGAAAAGCACTTAAGTTAGTTCACTCACTAACCTCTTTCCCTCCCCTTTATCTCTTGTGAATTTCATGCAGATATATCAGACCTGAAAGTATTGAGGGAAATATACAAACATACCCTTCACATTGACAATATCTGTGTGTGTGCATTTGTTTTGTATTAAGCTTAGGCTTGCCTTTACAAAAAAATCACTTTAGACTGAGCAAAAAGGACGACCTACTAAATTCTCCAATCCCTCAAATTTCCCATTTGGAATCTGGTTCAGGAATGACTGCGATGGGAACTATTTAATTTCCTTAAACAGGCATAAAGAAAGAGGCAGATTTAAGCTTACACCAGAAAATGGGTTTTTCTCTTGCTTATAAATGTATATAAATTCACCAAGCTGATCTCACATCACATATAATATACCATTTTATATCCTATTTTGGGGGCTAAATCATATAATCAATTTCCAAGGAGCATAACTTCTAAATAATTGAATTCAACTTAACAGGAATTATTAAATAGAGATTTTAACGTATTCATTGCTTATACAGGACAGTGCCTGGCATATAGGAGGAGTCAATAAATATTGTATTGAGAGAAGCACAATCTCAGTAGGCATTAGTTCCCCCACCCGAGGGCATGAGACTCATCAATACAAATAAGCAGTCAATGCAGTCAAACAAAATTTGAACCTTTTTTTTTTTAATTTAAATCTGCTGCTCAAATCCATCAGAAAGGTCAAATCGTGGTGAATGCAGATTCAAGCTGACAGCTGGAAATGATAACTAAGCCAAGCAAATCTGCCCTTGCATGGGAATAAGCCAGCCCTACACAGCCACCGTTATGATCATTAATTCCCTCCCACTCTTCTAGGCATACCCGCACATGGGGTTTGTTCTGATACATACACACGCAGCCTCTTCCTTCCAAATTATTGTCTCGAGAAGTGTGCAACTGAGCAGCACACAGAAAGAAAAAGAAGGCAATCGTGGCTGAAATGGGCCCCACTCAATCTCCCAATTCATGGTATGTTTCAAATTTTATTTAATTGATTAAGGATTTCTTGAGATCTGAGTGAAATATGGAGAACTGATTTAAGTGGGAAGAAAGGAAATATATATATAAAGGGGTATTAAGAAGAAAGGCAATTTTGTATCTAAAACACAAAAACCTCGTTTTTATTTACAGCTATCTGCTACAAGTTCTGAAACTACTTTTTTAGAACTCACGTGAGGGTCTAACTTGATCCAATATAAATCGGGATGCCAATATCTTAATGCATGATTACATATTCACGTTGTCTAGTATGGCTACATTTCCCCTAGACAGGGCTCAGGACTTTGACAAATTCTTAGCTTTTACTCTGAATGTTAGTTTCCATCTCCCCAGCAGTAACCCACAATCTAACCATCCTTCATCTTTCTTCAGTAAATATTATATTTTTTTCTTAAGATTGATTTTACAAGAAATCTATTAGATTGCTGCTTTTTGATGTCAACCACATCCTAATCTTGCATCTCTGAAACTGTATCTTAACTCTCTTGATTAGACTTGGGTATCTCCCAAATCTTTTCCCAGGCACATATTTATAGATCATCAATTAATGTGTTAACAAATAGAAGGTTCAGGATGGAACTTTGTAGCATCCTCTTGTGCCAACTCTTGTTGACTGTCACTGGCAACCTGAAGTGCCATCTTGGGAAGGATTCTGAGGTTGTTAGCAGAGGCAGCACCTGGCATATCCCCATAGTGTGTAAACAATAAATGTTTCCTAAGTTAAACTGAATCTATTATGTTTTGATTGTTTCTAGTTTCACTCTCAGAGAGAAATAATAAGTCCTGAAGCATCCTTGTCACTTCCCAATATGTGGTCACCTCTCAGTCCTCAACATGTTTGACCACTCTGGTTTTTGATCATGTTAATGATTACTTCTCAAAGCACTCTCCTCTCTTGACTTTCATGACCTCACTCTCCCTTGGTTTCCCCTACCTCTTAGACAGCTCTTTCTTCTTTGTGGACTCCTTTTCTACCATTAATATTTGAATATCTGTTTCCCGGGGTACTGCCTCGGTCCTCTTCTCTCCTCCCTCTTGCACAGACCTACATGAACTCATCCACACCATGGCTTCCAGTTCTGCCCTAGTTCCTTTCCAGAGCTCTAGACTCATAAATCTAGCTACCCACTAGACATCTCCACTCTGATGTCCTTCTGCCACTTCAACCTCAATGGCCAAATCTGAGCTTCCTTTTCCTCATCTACTATACCATGAAATCAATTCAGGAGGCTGCCACTAGCATTAAAAGAATACAGTAGAATACAACTGATGTAAAAATATCACAAGACATCATTTGTAATAAAGTAAAGAACTGTTTGGGGAAAATTTTGTATGTGTGCACTCAGTTGTGATGTTATGATGTTTTCTTGCTGCAGATCATAGTAAAAAGCATGCTTTCTGTTTCCTCTCCTAATTCTAACAAAAGCTGACCCCTTTGATTCATTTTCCCTGCCATGGCCTTAATTCAGGTTTGTGTCATCTCTTGTCCAGACTACTGTAATATCCTCTAACTGACCTTTTTGCCTCCAGTCTCCCTACCCATCACCCTGCACCCTCTAATCCATCCTTCACAAGCTGCTAGCAGGCTCTCTCTAAAACACATAGCTACTCATGGTACTCCCTGATCTCACCTCCTTAGTGTCTCTAGCTAGTTTTGAGATAATATACAAACTCCGTTGTCTGTAGTTTAAAGGATCTCTGAGTTCTATTTAATAGTATATAGTAGTGTCTGTGCTAAAAGTTAAGCTTAATTGTAAAATCACCGAAGTATTTTTAGATAGGAAGAATGCAACTTTTTACAACAATACTATGAGCACATGTGCCCTGAAAATCATTACAGGACATCCTATGCATTTTCTTTACATGTGAACTTAAAGTCAGAGATTTCTCTGTACAGATTGATCGATAAATAAAATTCTTCACTGATATAGCAACCCTAAATTGTTAGCACTTATCTTGGAAGAAAGGAACTTTAAGTCTTATCTTTTTAGATAGGAATACTTCTAGTTCTTTGCTTACTCCCGGAGTGCCTTGGATACATAGAAGGTCCTTTATAAACATGTTTATTAATACAAAAGCAGAGAAAACAACATACCTCCAAATCTCCTGAGATATTGGCACCTGCAAGAATCCCAGTAGCTGCTGGGAAGAAAATGGCAAAGACAGAGAAGAAGCCTTCACCTTTTGTGAAGCTTGGCCCAAAGTTTTCTGCAAATATTGATGCTGCAACAAAAATAATGAGAAAATTATCATGTAGACTGTCCTCACAGAGTAGGAGATATGGTTACCTCTGGCTTCTGTAGTCCCAAATGCAAAATGTCCCTATATTTTAAATGGAATTAACGTGAAGATGCTGGTGTACTCCTGCTGAATCTCACATTAATATTTGCCAACAGTCAAAAATATGTATCACAAGGTTTTAGATCTCTAGGACGTAGCTCTGAAAATTCAATAATTTTTGTGCCAACGGAGACCCAAACTGCCTGACTTCTTTGAATCTAGAAGATTCAAAACGAAGGAAATGGAGAATTCTCTCATGACCATATTGCACACTTACAAATATACCACACACATAATTGCCCTACACGCATGCAACTACATATTCACATGTGTGAATACCTTATTCAACATACCGCTTTTCTGTGCTTTTTTCCTTTAATTGTAGGAGAACCCTGTGGGTGAGGCTATCTTACGATTTTGCTACTAATGTTCTAACCTCCCCACCCCTCATTTCCAGAGACTGGATCTTAGATCCTTATACCAATTTCTTATGTATGGGAGAATAATATTGTGAGGAGCTTTGTACATAAAATAATACTATCCCCCAGGCTGTCACCAAATTACTTAAATGAAAACGAAATAATCTGGAAGAAAAACAGAAAGGAAAAGGAAGAAAGAAAGAAAAGGAAGGAAGAAAAATGTGAACAAAAGAATCTGAGAATCTGAGATGATGCAAAAATAGGGAAAGAAAATTTAAATTCTCAGAAAAAAATACAGCAGGAGCTGGAAGGAGGGAAAAGAATAGAAAGGAAAAGGATGTTAACGTGCAAAGCAAATAAGACAATCTTTACAAGAAAGAGAATCGAAGAAAGAGGTGATGTGATATAAAAAGGAAACAAATACTAACAACTGAGTGAATAATGAAGGGAAATATAAAAAAAATCTCAGCAGTGAATTCTTGGGTAAGCTAGAGTGGGAAGCTAGGAAAGGGTGGATAGGTGGAGGAGAATGGGAGAGAGTAGTCAGATTTCATGCTTAGTGACATTATCACAGGATGCTACACTAAGTAACTACCATAATCTTTATGCTTGAAAACCTGACAGTAATGCTTAACTAGGTAATGTTATAGGAAAGCAAAGTGCAAGAAAGTCTAGCAGGAAAAAAATGACTGTTTGACTTTAGAGCTCTCAAAGGTTGAACAAATTGTCTGAGCTGTGTTCTCTTTTTTTGCACGTGCACTCTACCCCTACTATTTGACAGGGACAACAATTTGTCCCATGTTTTAAGGTTTTAAAAGCACTTTTACATCCTCTATCTTATTTGCTTCTCAAAAACCCCCTCAGGAAGTTATTATTATCACCCACACTTTAGCAGGAAAATCTGAGACCCAAACATGTTAGGTGACTCATCTAGCTGATAAGCAGCAGGGATGAGACTCATTCTGGATCTCCTGACTCCAATCCCAGGCTCTCCCCTGGATCACACTGGGATTCCAATGGCTAGAATGGGGGTCACAGGGATGGTGATGGAGGCAGACAATGGAGAATCATTTATTGTAACTCATTTATTGCACATACCTTGGTAATTAAAGAAACCTTTGGACCTCTTCTCGTTGTTAGATGGAATGACTGTTCCAATGAAGAAGTTTGCAATAGCAATGAGAAGAATGATCAGAAGAATCACTTGAGCCTGGAAGGGCAAAGTTAAAGGAGGCCAAATTAGGTTTATTTAACAACTTTTTACATAATTATACAAGATATATGCCTACTGAAGGAACACTTCATGTGATTATTGTAGTTAAGACTCTACCATCCAGAGTAGGTAGTAAGTGTATCCTTCCAGAATGGCATCTTAATAAGCCTTACTTGATCTGAGAGTAGATGTTACATTTTCAATGGGAGCATGGGCAGTTAAAGGTGATATTTCAACAACATTCCAAGTACTAGGTGGGTAACTTACTGCAGTGTCCTCAGGAATATAAATGGGGCCCAAAGTTTTAACACTAATAGAGCTTATTTCCTTTCTAGGCAAATCACCTACAGATTCCTCCTCTTCCCAGTGCTAACTGCAGAAGGAGTATGAGAACATAGAATGATTCATAGAATTCCCATGATGCCTAGCACATTTGATGTTGGGCTGCCAATGTGTGTCCAAGCAGTCTGCAATCTTGACCATCCACAACATCATTCTTTAGTCCTCCTACATTTCAAGGTGTTTATTGGCTTGGCATTCTCATGTGCTGTTCCCTCTGCTGGGAATGCACTTCTTCCTACTCTTTGCATAACTATTTCCTTCTTGTCATCCTTTAAGTCTTAGTTACCTCCTTAGAGAGGACTCTCTTGACCATGGAATCTAAATAATAATAGTTCACTGAGGGCTTACAATATAACAGAGGCAGATTTAACTTTAGCAGTACAGTAGTTCCCCCTTATTCACTGGGGATACAATCCAAGACCCCCAGGGGATGGCTGAAACCACCGATAGTACTGAACACTACATATACTATGTTTTTTCCTATATATACATACCTATGGTAAAGTTTAATTTAGACATTAGGTATTAACAACAACCAATAATTAGATTAACAACTAATAATAAAATAGAACAATTATAACAATATACTGTAATAAAAGTTACCATAGATCTAAGCAACCTCAGCATATGATCTTTTTTCTTTCCTTATTAAGTAGAGAACTTTAACCTTTTCATTTAAAGGAAGCACTTTATGGCTTCCCTGGCATATCCGAATTGCCAGCATCACTACTCTTGGGCTTTGGGGCCAATAATGAAGTAAAATAAGGGTTGCTTGAACAGAAGCACTGAGATACCACGACAGCTGATCTGATAACTAAGATGGCTACTAAGTGACTAACGGGCAGGTAGTGTACACAGTGTGGATACACTGGACAAAGTCTAGATGATTCATGTCCTATGGAGTGCAGCCTCTCAAGATTTCATCACACTACTTAGAACGGCGGACAATTTAAAACTTATGAATTGTATATTTCTAGAATTTTCCTTTTAATACTTTTCAGACTGCTGTTGACTGAGGGTAACTGAAACTGTGGAAAGTGAAACTGTGGATAAAGGGGGACTACTGTATTCTTTCAGATAAATAATACCACCAATAACCATATGAAGTAGATATTATTATTATCATCATTTTAAAGATAAAGAAACTGAGCCACAGAGAGGTTAAGCAATTTACTGAAGGTCATACGGATATAAACCAGCTTCAAATCCAGCCCCTCTGGCAATAGAGCTGGAGGTTTAAATTCTACCTTCTACTGCCATGAAATGATCTTGCCTCCCTCAGGGAATAAAGGCATCAAAAGTGTGTTCCCCATTATTTTCTATCTCAGTGCCCTGTTTATTTCTCTCACAATTTACCATTTTATATTTACTTGTATATCTACTTGATTATTACTCATAGTCCCATAGGCCACATGCTCAACTAGGGCAAGGATTGTGTCTCTTTTGGTCACAAGTGAATATCCAGTGACTAAAAGAATGCCCAGCACATGATAAGCACTTCATCAATTTTTGTTTAATGTGTGAATGCATAATCCACAAATAAGTCCCATGTAGGAATGTTTCCTATTGCCTTATACAGGGGGGAAGCTTTGGCCGTCTTTCCATTTCTGGAGTCCACTTAGGTCTAGTTACTGCATCTCCAGACACATAGGACCAGTTTCGACTGCACCAGTCACTGTCGAGAGTTACAAAGCCGGCAAAAAACGTGCTCCCCATCACTTGGAAATTTACTGTTTTACTACTAGTTAAATCCAGATATTCTCCAGTTCCAGGGCCTATGATGCCCTCACATTTGTTGCTGAAGTGCTGGGTTTCACAGGAGAAGGATCGTTTCTGCCCCTATTGCCTTCTCCCAACATACTTGTCATTTCTTTTGGGCTTCAGCACCCACAGCCAGCTGGACAGGGGATACCAGGGGTGTGAGTGAGAGAGACAGACTTCTAGCATGTACTATTGCTATGATCACAAGGAGTCTGTGCATGAAGATGGCAGCAACCTTGGTGGCTGCGTCACTGTGATGATAGCATGAAGAAGGACAAAGAGCAGGCTTGATCATGTGACACATGAGCGGTGAGTCATGACTGCCTGGACCTCACGCTCTGAGGGCCTGGTGTTCCACCTAGCACTAACCTGTGACTTTTACCATAGCAAGTAATAATAGCAATTTTTTCTGAATATAGGGTTCTTTCTATTCCTGCAATTTGTTCAGGATCTGACCAGCAGTTGTTGATAATATCATTTTGAGAAATTCACCTTTGCTTCCCATTCCATTCCAGCTACTGAAATTCCTAAAAGAATCACCACAGTGATAGAGCCTATTATCCGGATGTCATTGGTTGGATCCACCATCATTGAATCACTCTCCTGGAACAACAACAAAAATATCACTAAAAAGGTTAGAGATGGAGTTTTTTTGCCTGTATGTCTTATTGTAGCATTTAACAGTTAAGAAGAGATATTCTACACTAACATCTGGGACCATACAGGATAATAGAAACATAAAGTGCTCATAAATTTGAGAAGATAAGAAACCTAGCATTACTTTTTACCATGATAATAGGTCTTTGATAGCCTTGATTAGGAGTTGGAAATTTTAGAGATTCATTCTAGTCACAGCTTTTTTTTTCTTTTTTGGTGAGGAAGATTAGCCCTGAGCTTACATCTGTTGCCAATCCTTCCCTTTTTGCTGAGGAAGATTGGTGCTGGGGTAACATCTGTACTCATCTTCCTCTACTTTATATGTGGGACACCCACCACAGCACGGCTTGATAAGTGGTGCGTAGGTCTGAGCCCAGGATTGGAACCTGCGAATTCCAGGCCACAGAAGCAGAGCACGCGAACTTAACCACTACGCCACTGGGCCAGTTCCTCTAGTCACAGCTTTTGAAGCTATTGTAGCACTAAGTAAAAGTATGTGTACATACACATATCATGTTTTGTTTCAGAAGAATGACTATCTTTGTGTGTCAAGTGGAATCCTAGAGAAATAAAAAAAGTGGTTTCCAATGTGAATATTGGAAAATAAGTGCTATCCAATTAAGGAACAAACTACACAAACCAGATAATGAATCTCTTGAAGATAACATACCTTAAGAACTATATAATCCACTCATTTATTCATCTAATTTTCTAATAGAGGTATTGTTACCAATGGAATTCAATGAATTCTATCACTACCATGAAAAGAGGACTAGAAGTTAGTTCGTATACCAACTAATTAATGTGCTCACGTATATACCATCTAGCCTGGTCACCTAAACTAAGAAACACCTAATTTTCTACAGTGAGTTATTCTAATGTTTGAACTTTTGTTCCCTTTGCAAATCTATAACAATAATAGTAATATTGTTGCTGATATACCCATTATTTACCTTTGTTTCACATTTTATGCAGTATTTCATGTACATTATTTCATTTGATTTGTACCACATTTCTATGAAATATGTGGAACAGTATTATTAGCCCATATTATAGATTTGGAAAGCAAGGTTCAGATAAATAGAGGGACTGGTCCAAAACTCCTCAGCTGCTAAATGTAAGAGATGGGTGCAAGCCAGTTCTGATTCCACCTAGGGTCCCTTCAACTATATTCAACTTCCACATTCTACAGAATAAATCTATTTCCTCTCATCTTGCCATAATGATATCCCCTAGTGCCCTGAAAAAGCAAATTGAATCAAATTATCTTGCTTGGCTGAAGAAAAGAAAAGCTTTCAATTACCTTAAGAAGATCTACCACAGTTTCAGCAAATCCCACCACATACATAGCAACAGCCACTGCATTGGCAAAAGCAAAGATCAAGCCTATAGACCCACCGAACTCGGGCCCTAAGCTTCTGGAAATGAGATAGTAGGCCCCACCTGAAACAAGAAATGAACACGTTTTACATTGAGGAACTGCTAAGGGATTTAGTTTATATGATCAGATAACTTTGAACATCTGAGAACATTTGAAATATTAATTATTCTAATAAAAATATTACAATTTCATAATAGTTTTAGGAATCTGTGTCACCTTAATAAATAAGTTAGCCCTTCCTTGTACTCTGTATATAATCTACAATAGAACTATCCTAACTTAATAAAATCCAATTTGTTGAAACCTAATTGTACAAAAATGCTATAAATAAGAATACAGCAAACTTGATCCAAAAAATGCTCTGTCTTCAAAAAAATTCATTGGAGAGTTCAAATCAATAATATAACTGAAATAAAATTTTATATCTGAAATTTCCAGAAACAGACAGGCCTAGGCAGAAAATGAAGCCAGTGAAATTTATCATTGTTCTTCTAACTTCCTTTCTGGTATAATTTTCTAGTACTTATTTGCTGCATAAAAACAGGTATCTGTATAGTGCTATGTATTATAGTGCTACGTACAGAAGAAAGGTAGGGAGGGCTTGGAACAATTCCTTCTCCCTTGGACCTTGAGAAGGCGGTTCTATACATGGCTGTGTACTTCTGTGCACAAGAAAGACTGAGCTGGACTGTTAACTGCCTAGAGGGTACTGAGCAGGTTACTGAAGGTAAAAACGACTAGATGTTGAGAGGCCTAGATAACTAGATGCTATCCCAGACCAGAGTAAATTAATGACTTCCTATGCTGAGCTAGTCTTATAGGTGGACAGAATTGGTAGGGGAATGACACTGAAGAAATTTCTAAAAACAAAACTGTCTTTTACTGAAAAGGAATGTCCTCCACGGTAGGAACTCCTCTGGGTTAAAGGGTCAAAGCGCTCTCTAAAAATGTAACCTATTGTTTGGGTGGGGCAAGACCTGTTACTTCCTTTGTCCAGATTGCATTCAAGAAATTAGTTAGCCAGTTACTTAGGCTTGGTCAAAAGGAGAGCCAGGCAGAAGGTGTGAGAGGAGCATGCTGTGGGTAGGCTGGTGTTTTAGAAGGCCCAGGGTAGGGAGACCTGGATAAGGTATCCAACGAGAGATCCAAGGAGCCAAAGCAGAATGGGAAGGGGAAGAGAGGAAGTTAGAAGAACAATGATTTACTTCACCCACTTCATTTTCTGCCTAGTCCTGCTTGTTCCTGGATGATACGAAAGGAACTCTTTGTTTTGTCTGTTTGTTTTTATTTTCTTTGTAAGGATCTTCTCCTGCCTGTTGGCTGCTGGGAGCGTGGTGTTGGGGTAAAGTCTGAGGGTTACTGAGTGGGAAGTGTCAGTAGTGTCAGCCGGGGTGCTGAGAAGACCCATGCTGAGGGGACCTGGGAGAGACCCAGCGGGGCTCGTCCAAGGCACAAAGAAACCGTATATGTTCTGCCTTCTTTCTAGACACCTGCTCACTCTCCACTTTATAAACACGTTGAATCACAGGAAATAGGTCAAAGAAGTCTTTTCTGGAGATCTCTTCGTTTTCATTGAGAAGAATTTTGCCTTGCTGTTTAAATTTGGGGTTATTTTGTTTTGTTTTTAGGCTTTGAGGAGCAATTATCAATATAAAAATTTTACTTCCAACATTAAACCAACTCTAGAAATTACCACATAACCAAAGCTTCTAGTCATAAGTAAATGAATTGGCTTACCTCCTCTTACTACTCCATTTGTGCAAATAGCGGACATAGAAATACCTGTGAGTGTTGTCACTACCACACTCAGGCCAATGACGATGACTCCAAGACCTGCAAAATCCCCCAAGAAAGGTGTTTGGTGCCAATACTTGAAGAAATCTCCAGTACTTCAGGAGTCAGGGGTCTGAATCTTGTCACAGAAAGATCAGTCTCCCCATGAAAAACCTGAAATGTTCTAAAAGATCCCATTCCATGAAGATCTAGGAAGCACCTGAAATGTACTAAACTTTAAAATTGAAGCCATATCCAGGAGTCATTTTCCAGCAAACACCAGCAAGAGGTGTGCAGACTAGTCTGAAAAATAAAACATTTACCCAAGGAATCTGAGCACCTGGAAACCACGACCTGCAATGTGCCAGAAAGGTTCATTAGAAAAGAGACCATTGCAGACCAGGACTATACTCACAGTACCTTATGTTCCCTTCTGCATCCAGCTCATCCAAATAGTTAGCCGGGCTTCAAGAACATTCTTGAAGAACATACTTTCTTGTTCCCATCAAAAAAGAAGTACATAAAAAGTTTTTGCCTACCCGTAGCTAGTGATGAGAGCATTAGATATCTTAGAAATTTTACCTCCACGAACAAACCCGTTAGTTGCTATTGCAGAAGTTGACAACCCAGTAATAGAAGTTACCATGGTGGAAAGAAGAATTATGAGGACTCCAAGACCTGTTAGCAATGAAAGACAGAAGATATTACATTTTACTTTTCTTCGTTGGATTCCCTACTGCTGTAAACTATACTGCCTTTAATTTAAATTTTCACATCCAAGCCTTGGGCCCCCATGGAGTTCCTTCGCGCTAAGGAGAAACTGGTGAGCCTGGCATAAAGATCACGTCGGAGAACTGCTCATTATGATGAAGGATGGTTTCCAAAAGTAAACACAATCTAAAATGCAGCCCTGGAAAGGACAAGTTGACTTATGCTGGTGTCCTGGGAGAGAAACTACCCCGCCTGTGAAAAGAGAAAACATGGCATTTGACCTTCTCTCGTGCTTGAGAGGAACCTGAATGAGAAAGTTGAGGGTCTGACAAAGGTTAAATCCTTCCCCATTTTTCTTGCATCCCTCTTGCCTGGGGAGGAAGAAAAGGAACCAACTTGGATTACCTTTGAAAACACTGCAGAAAGGTCAGTGGTGGACTACTTGAGCCTGTGTTGCCTTTACCTTACAAATGATCCTGCGGCTCCCAAGTTTAATTACCTCCTCTGACATATCCATTTGTGGCAATAGCAGAGGTGGATAAACCAGTGATACCAGTCACTGTCACGGCTAAGCCGATGATAATCACACCAAGACCTCAGTTGAGAGAGGAAAAATAAAGGCAATTAAATGGTGGAACAATCCATTAGATCGTTTACATCAAAGCCAGCAAGTCTAGGGTAATCACCAAAGGACCACAGTGGAGGTAACAAGATGTCCTGGAAATCACCACAGAGTAAAGGCTCAGCTTTGAAGGTTTCTATCTGTAGAATCAGAAATCCTAGAAACTCAAGGGTTAAGATGTACAGTGCAAAGTTGCACACGACTGGACAACTATGGCTGGTCAAAATTTAATGTGAACCCCATTTTTGATGAAGTTCTAGACACCTATAAACATAATAATTGGCCCACAGAATTCCGAGCTGTTAATATAACTAGAAGTAAATGTTCATCCTTTGAGATAACTATCTTTTTTGGGCACTTTTGCTTGTGTAGGAGTGGAAAATTACATACAATATAGCAAATTATTCATTGTTCAAGTGGAAAGAATCAAACTGAACTACATTCACTTATTGGCTGTGTGACCTCTGGCAAGTTACTTATTTTCTGAGCCAAAAATGGCAACGAAATTAGAAAGACTACATGTGTAAAGTGGCTAGCATAGTGCATAGAACACAGCACACAATTAGTGGCCCTGCTTTTTGATCATATCCACAATAGTCCTAATAGCTATTGTTTACTAAAAGCCCTCTATATATCCAGCCATGTGTAGGTAGTGTGCGAAATGCAAGGAACAAACAAAATGAAATTTACAAAGCTGCTCTCAAGGATCATATGGTGCAGAAAGTCAATGATTATGAGAGGGAGGGAGAAAGGGGCAAACCAGGTTCAGAGGAGGGCAAGGCTGCTTTGAGCTTCAAGAAACACACAGCCAGGAGGATACTGAGGGGTAGCAGAATACACCACCCCAAAATAGGCCACTTTAGCATCAAGGTTATTTTGAGCTAAAAGCAATTGAAAAGAAGCCGATATCTCCCCCATTTGCCTAAAAACAGGACATACATTTATAAAGGTGTCTTCCTTTTCCTTTATTCCAGGAAGAACAGAAATTAATCACCAGAGACAATTCTAGACCCTCATCAGCTGGAGGCGGCACCAGAGGAACCTACATGACAAACTTTACTTACCTTCTGTTAGTTCTCCCATGTATTTGCCTTCCTACAATCTGTCACCCTAGAAACTCAGTCCTTTTCCTCTGTCTTGTCACTTCTCTGAAAATGCATTATTTTGTTAAGATGCTACACAAGCGCAAGTTCTAATCACCACTTTGAGTTACTTATTGCAGTCTTCCCATGTGTATGCACCACGCACATGTTAATAAACTTCTGATTGGTTCTCTCTTGCTAATCTGTCTTTTGTCAGTCTAATTCAGTTTAGCCAATGAGCCTAATATGAGTAGAAAGAAAACAGTTTTTCCTCCCCTACAATACCCTCCTCAATGGATGCTGACTCAGAATTCAGGGAGAAGTTGCGGTGTCACAGGCACAGAAACCACCCTGGCTCCAGTCAGAATGCTCTTGCCTGGGCCTGTTTGGTATGCTCCCCTACATAAAGTGGATGTTTCATAATTGTGGCAGGCTCCTTGTTCCAAGGATGATTAGCAGGGTAGTTGGCCAAGAGAGGCTGTGATCTCTCTGGCCATGCCCTGAATGAAGGGGAAGTGGAGGGAGACTAAGGACAGATATGGGAACTAGGTACTGGAGCTGGCTCTTTTGATGCTTCCAGCTATATCCTGGCTCTAGCAGAAGTCTCTAGGCTGTTTTACAGTTAAAGTGCAGGGAAGTGCACAATTAGGAAAAGGCTAACTATGGACACAAGATGCAAACTTGGACTATGTGGCTTTGGCCCCAATAGACTCTTAAAAGTTTGGTGTTGTAAGAAATAGTTGCACTAAATTCCTCCCATCTAATGCAGGGATCCTGTGGTGGGCATCACCTCTACATCACGACATGGCCTCAGATCTTTGTACCCCTAAAGGTGATCTCCTTTTATTTTTTGCACACTACTTTGCTCTTGACTTTCCTTTGAGGAAGTCTGATATCAAATGTTTAGCTCATTCCAGCAACTGTGGAGAACCATACAGTTTGCATTTCAGGACATTAAACCTACTCTGACTTCATTATTTCCCTACCCTTATTTTCCCTTTGAATTGCCTCTATTTTCCCAGCAATTCTTAATTTATCCTTCCGCATTGTATACATTTCTGTAAACCATCTGAAATCCTAGAACAAAGTTTTATACATTTAAACAGCAAGGGATTTGCTTCTCTCTCACAATCAAGCATAAAAATCTCAAGGTAAAAGGCAGTGTAGAGAGCATTCACTTCATAGTTTTCTCAAAGTGTGGTCCTTGAACCACCTGCTTCAGGAAATGCCTGAGGTGCTTATTAAAAATGCCCAGACCTACTGAGTTTGGCTCTTTCAAAGTGAATCCCAGGATTCTGTAGTGTTGTAACCTGACATCCCAGGTAATTCTTATGCACCCCACAGTCTGAAGACTATTGTGCTGCCCACAGTCTGAAGACTATTGTGCTGCCCTCGGCCTATCTCAATATGTGTCTGCCTGTCCAGCAAGGTTCTTTAGCTTTATCTCCAAAGAAATGGTTGGGAAGCAATTAATCCAGCTCCCTAATTTTCAGATGAGAAAGTAAAACTCCTCTAGTATGAATGACTAGCTTCAGGTCATACCTGCTTTTCACACCTTTCTTCCCTGCCTGATGATTAAGTTTACTGGAAACCATTTTGCCCCAGCCAAGGTCTCCAAGACAGAGAAGAACAACTGGATGGCATTATTGGCTCATTCTACAGTTTGCTTTTGGGGAGAAGACAACCAGAACTCATGGCCCCAGAGTGGTTACCTAAGGGCTGTAGCTACTTTTTAATCCTGGCTCCAGCTTCCTTCTGGCTTTGTTCCTAGGGTCTGGGCTTGAAAGTATATTCAGGTTTCTTCCCCCAAACTATCTCCAAAGCAAGAAGAAACTATTTGTACTCATTTCTTTTCTTACCTAACAAAGGGAACCCAAAGGGGACCCGGACGGTGTCTTAGTCAACTAATTTAGCTTTAAGTTCACAGGAAAGGCCAGTAAAACTGCGTAAGGGTGGTAATAAGTTTCTACTACTCACTAAAGTTTATTTTCTGAGAATTAAAACAAACAAACAAACAAACCTCAATTCAAAGAAAACCCACTGGACACCCATTTCAGTACAACTCTACTCTCTTCTAAAGTAGAATTTGACTACTTAAATAAAAGGTCCTTATTAAAACAATACTGATCTCTGAAAGTATAATAAACAGTTTAGCAGAAGACACGGTTCTTCATATTTTACAATTTTGCAATAAACGTGAAAGTGGATTGAGTGAAGAGTAATGTAAGACCTGATTAAAGTTCAGATTATTGCCCAAACATATGGATGTTAAATAAGTTGCATTAAAAAGAATTACTCTTGCCCTTGGCTACGCTCACACCTCCAAACAAAGTAATGTTTCTTGATGATCTCAGTAAGTTACTAAACTGCCCTTAAAAACCTAATTTTGCATGAAACCCTGGAGCAAAAACCTGGCAATATTAAGTTGCAGATTTTCCATGGAACGGCATATACTTATTTTGGCCCCTGCGGCTGTGAGCACTCATTTGCTATGCACCATAAAGCCGGCAAGCAGCCCTTTGTCAGGAACCCAGCAGTCACCAAACATGAAACATGGAAAAACTATGGGAACTGGTTCCAGTTTTTCAATTTACAACTCAGCCCTTTCTTTTTCTGAGTTAGTCTTCTGGTGATTCTAAACGTGTTTAGGGGCACAGGCAATAAATAATGGCCAAGTACCTTTTGAACGTGAATTGAGACTCATTCTGGAGTAGTCTTGGAAAGCACATATGAACCTCTATGTTCTTGATACTAATGATTTATACGTCTTCCACAAAAGTGAGTCTTAACGTATTTTCCAGAGATAGAGTAGAACATTATTCATTTTTATCACATTAAATCAGGATCATTGATAAAATTCAAATGAACTTTTCACATAAATTTTACTAATATACTCTCAATAAAAAAGATTTGCCACAGGAAATAATACTTTAAATGGAATATAATATCTAAAAACATTAAATAACCACTCAAAATAATTTCAACATCATCCATTTTCCATTTAGAAAACGTAGCAATAGTTAATATACATCATCTTAGTCATTTTATCTATCATTTTAAGCTTCTATTTGGAAATACTTTATTAACCTTTGTTTTCTTAATGCTGGTACCCGAAAATAACACAATTATTTTCTTTGGGAAATGTTCAATAATTCAGCATTTTTATTAGGTCACATTTTCACCAGTTTTCCCACAAGTTATTTTTGTTTAGTGAAGTTTTGCTGGTAATCATAAGGGAGATACTCTGATAAATGTCAGTATGTCCCAAAACATGAATACTATTATTTAAAATGAATATGTCTTTATATACCTCTACACCTAAAACTCTATGAAAAGATAGAAATATTTACTTGAGCATGCCTCTGATTGGCAAGCTGGAAAATTCCAGTCTCCCAGGAGTTAACGCTTCACCTTTCCTCTCTGACAAACATTGTCAAAGAGGCAAAATAAAAGAGCCCAAGTGCAGATTATTTCTGTGACCTTCATCTCACATTCAGCACTAACGGCGAAAACAAGTTGCTTGAGTTTACATCAAAAGTTACATAGGAGGGAAAAAATGCTTACCGATTCCAGCTTCTCCAACAATCCAGGAGAGGCGAATGAAGAGCATGACACCCCAGATATTCAGCATGCATCTCACCTGCGGGTTGAAGGAACATGGAAATGTACGTGAGAAGTGACAGTGGGGCAGAACCCAGCCGTCTTTGTAACTCTTGGTGTTCAGGGCCCGCTAACACTTAGTCCACCAGAACCTTCAATGGGTAGTTTTCATTCGTAAACATAGGAGCTTTCTCACCAGCACACCTTTCACCCATCCAAACTTCACAGCACCGCCTTTATCTTCTTCTTCCTTGTTTTCTGCTTGTTCGTCTCCAGGCATCCCATCACCGTTAGCAACCCTGTCAGCCGAACCCGGGGCCACTGCCACACTCTGCATTTTTACAGAGAGCAAAAAACACAGTGTTTGGTCAACAAACGCACAGTTCCATAAAACTTTTAAAGGCAAATCAAAATAATTGACATAAAACTTTAGACAAAAGAAAAGGAAACATATTCTAATCATTTTAATAAGATAGTTACTTTTTACTCTGGGAGTTGATGGGTTTGTTTGGTGATTTTAGGCACCGCTGAGACTGCAGGGTGGTGAAGGAACATGGGCAGTTCTTCTACCAGTGAGAATATTGCCTTAGGGGAAAATGGCCAGATTTGGATAAGTTTAGAATACAAGGAGAACAAAAGAGAAAAGAAGAGGTGAAAGGTAGGGTGCAAAGCCCGTCAAGAGTAAATGAGGGTCTTTTAGAAGGCAGGTAAATGGGCCAGACAGTTAACCTTCCTCACTAATGCAGAGTGTCTGGTCTTCTTTCCACTGACCTCCCTGGTTTTCATTTTAGTCACCTAAAATAATGATGATAAAACTTCTCTACTCGCCTCAGAGTATCTTTAAAAAGATTCAATGAAAGAACACATAGAAGTATTTTCTTTAAAAAAAAAGTTTAAAGTATTCTAAAAAGATTTAAAGGCACTGCTTGGATACAAGAATGCCTTCCTGTAGGGGAAGTTTCTTTCAGATTTAAAAAGTTTTGAATTTGCTTGAGAATTGTTGGATGTACTAGTAGTGTTGTACATGGCAAGAAGTCTCATGACTGACTACTAGAAAGACAGGCTGAGTAGAAAGAATGAAATAGTATTAAAAAATGGTTAAAATGTCTATTTAATTTTTTCTGTGGCCTAATTTTGCTCTCATTGAGATAGTCTGTGAATTCAATGGGGGAGGAAATAGCTCTGTTTCTCTCAAATTAAGAACAACTCTCTCATTTCTTTTTTAGATATGACTTGGAATAATTTCAGACAAACTCGCTTAATTTAGCCTATCTGGCACCAACTTGACTCTTTAATGGTTAGACTCCACCTCACTGAGCTCCCCAAAAGCAGTCTTTTCCAGTAAGTGTTTTGAAGTCTTTGGGGAAGTCTCTTCGATTCAGCATTTAATTATCACTATTAAAGAACAATTTTATCTTAAGTGATCCGAATCGGTTTAAGCCTAGAATGATGCGTTCTGACATTACTAGCTACGATGTCATGGACGGGGCTTGTTTTCCCCTCTAAAATGGAACCCGTATAAAATAAATATTCAGTATTTTTTGTGTGCGTGTGAGGAATATTGGCCCCGAGCTAACATCCGTTGACAATCTTCCTCTATTTTGTATGTGGGACACTGCCACAGCATGGCTTGATGAGAGGTGTGTAGGTCTGCACCTGGGATCCGAGCCCATGAACCCTGGGCTGCTGAAGCAGAGTGTGAGAACTTAACCACTCCGCCACTGGGCCAGCCCCTCAATATTTATTGAAAGGACTTTATTTGGGGATGGTTGAAGTTCTTGCCCTTGCCATACTCAACGGCTCGTGCTCCTTTGGGCTTTGGTGTACAATTAGCATGCCCGCTGTAAGCTAACCCTAATCTGGGCTGTTTACTCCAAGTGACTTTGACTTCTTGTTTCCTTCTTTCAGCATGTTCTTCTACTTCTCTTTGTAAGTAAGGATTTCTTGGGTAACCATTTCTTGTGAAACTTGGGTAACCAATGTAATCCAGTGTGAAAAGAGTCATTGTATGACAGCTGAATTGGAGGAAGATGGTAGTGTGGGTTACTTCTCAATGCCAACCAAGGGCCTGCCATACAGCTGGCCATTGGTAAACAATATTAAATCCATAAAGTAGACTTGAAGGCCACCTGATCAATACCACTTAGGGGCAGATGACCTAGTTTCTTATCCACTCTTGCCTCCTATTTCTTTTCTCTTCCTTCTTTATTTGGTATTCCATTTCTCACAGTGTCCTCTGTGCAGGCCACATTAAAAAAGGGAAAGGAAGGGAATGAATCCCAAACCAGATCATCTTATTATTTTCCAACAGCATTGGGGAAAAAATTGAATGACAAAGGAAACTGAAATTAATAGTTAAAATTTGGTTTTGAATTATCTGAGGAATATCTTAATCTTAGGCATCCTTGGTCCCTATTTGTACAGATAATTGAAAACTGACATCATATATTCATATCAATGTAAGATATGGATAAACAAAGTCCATAGGAATTTAGGTGGAACTAGCAGGGCAGAAACTGGTGCTCTATACCAGGCACAAATGCAAGTCATGCATATAATTCAAAATTTTCCAGTAGCTACTTTAAAAAAAAGTAAAAAGAAATTAGTGAAATAACTTGAGTTCAGATATGGACCCTTAAATGTTAATATATTTAATTTTTGTAGAATATCATATTTTTAACATTGGCAATGTAAATATTCATTAACAGTGGTGGTACCCCACCTTGTAGGAGGGACCTTAATCCTGACTGTTTTAATAGTATGTTTTACTTAATAGACTATATAAAATATTATCATTTCAACATAAAATCAATATAAAAATATTAATGAGATATTTTATGTTCTTTTTTTCATACTATGTCTTTGAAATCTAGTGTGTGTTTTACACTGACAGCACATCTCAATTTGGACTAGCCACGTTTCGAGTGCTCAATAGTGCATATGACTGGTGGCTGCCATATCGGATGGCACATATCTATACAATACAGCCAACTATAAGTGGATGAAACATTTGGGGTCATTCTCCAGTCAATTCAAAATTCTACTTTTATCTGAAAGGATTCTACACACATAAGGCAGTTGAATGGGTCAAATATAACTTTCATTTTCCGTAACTGAAAAATCACTGACAGCAGGAAATTGGGGAATGTGTTAAAACGGCCATGAATGTTGAAGAGATTATTTGGTTAGCAGATTCATTTATTTGATTTGATTTGAGAAAAACTTTTTAAATTGTCAATATTCTAGTTAATCAAGATCCCATGGTCAGACCATCAGCAATTTCCTTTTCCTGAATTAATTGGGGATCTCATAAGCCTTAGTCCCTTGCTTTTAAAAAGCAGTCTTGGAAATAAAATCTATGTTTTCTGATTAAACCTGAACTTGAGGGTTTGGTCCAGGAAATTGCTCTGCTCTCTGATGAACTCTAATGGTAACTAGGACTCTTAGATCTGGATTAATGAGAATACCAATGACTGTAAAAGGCATCCTACAAAGTTGGCTAAAGGATGAATAAGATATTTAAAATTTCCCCTTAAATGAACATTTCTATCTGATGAATGCCCTTCTGGTCACAGTTTAACAGTTCTTCAATTTATCACCAGGACATCGCAATATTAAGCAAAAAGAATATTCTATGAGGGTATGTCAGGGAAATCATCATATGTGGAAATTAGTAAGGCAGTAATTTTCTAAATTATTCAAAAATAGAGTTAACATAGGATGTACAACTCTCCTTTAGGTAAATATGTTCAACCTGCTAGAGTTTCAAAGTTTTAAATATATTTATACCACAGAAGGGAAAAAACCCTCGAAGGTAAATTTCTTCTCTTGACTATAAAGGTCTGATAGTAAATTTACAAGTACAAATCCATTTCCATTGCTTACTCTCATCAGGAGCTGAAAAATCACTGCACCATATAAGCTAGGAGACTTGGAATCTAGTTTTGGCTCTGCAGTTAGTTCAGGATGTGTCCTCCAGCAAGTGACTTAACCTTTCCTGGATACTACCAACGAGGACAAATCTGATGGGTTTTCTGAAAATCTTCCTTTGAAGTAGTTTGCTCTAAGGCAAAATCATTTTTCTATGTTTGCCATCTTCCTCTTCTAACATGGCAAAGCAAAACTTGGTTTCACTCTTTAATAAATGCCTCCTTTGTAAGCCCAAACACCAATTATAAAGCCAACTTATCATCAAAGTACTGAGCAAGACTTTGAGTTGAGGGTTTGTGGGGATTTGACGGCTGTGAGCTATAACCTGTGGCTGGCAGACTCCTCGCTGGTGCAAGTTCTTGGGATCAAAGTCTCAAAGACTAAAAGTTTTATGATTGCTGCCTGAAACCAGTTTTTTCCTTCACACTTTGAATTAATTGTTTGTTCACATTCCATTACCATAAATGATCACCCACAACCTTTCATAAATGCATTTTAAATTGCATAGCTTTAGGGAATGATTATTTATTTACCAAGAGTTTTACCTGTGCATTAAGCATTCAGAGAAGGTAAAATAAAGTGCATTTAGAAAGAAAGGAAGACAGACAGACAGACTTAGGGGGTAAATTCCTAATGGGTTTTTTCAGATGAGGAAAATTAATTATTTTATTTATTATAAAATATGAGATTTTTCAAACCCCAGAAAAATAACAAATGCCTTTCTACCTATCATCAAAGCAGAAGAAAATAAATATATTTATTCGTTCAGTTCCAACTAGATAATACTTGCTACTATACATGTTTTCAAGTTTTCAGCCTTTAATTTCAGCATAGTAGAACTCTTGGACCATCACTGAGAAATAGTTCCATAAATATTTACGCCTAAATGATCCCTTCCCCATTGTTTTAAACTTTCTCTTATTATTGAAACATTTAAATACATGCAACAGTAGGGAGAATAATATATTTCATGTACCCATCACTCAACTTCAACAGTTATCAATATACGGGCCAATAGTATTCCACTTACACCTCTGACACCTGTGCCACTGGATTATTTTAAAGCCAACCCCAGTTAGAACCAGAAAATTCCCAAGGTTTTTATCTCAGAATGAAAAATATATGATTCTAATCATATTTCTGTATCTTATTGATCAATATTATGTTTGTATATTTCTAGCCCTTAGTGATAACGGGGAGTATTTTAAATTATGAAAATTAAAGGGTTTTTTTCCCTTGTTTTGAAAGTTACTATAAACCATGCCTCTAAATCACTACCAATGGTCACAATTTATAATCACAGTGTTTCTCCCATATCAGAAAACATATAGCTCACATGCAAATTGACTTATATTTTTTGATAACTTAAGCCAAAAGGTAACTATGTGTAATAAACCAGCATAGGATTATAAAATTAAAAGATTCTTAATATCTCCAAGTAATACTTTAAGGGAAGTCTCACTCTATTTACCAGGTGTGGCTTGGGTAGTAAAAACTCTAACAATCATCAGAATGACCCTCTAGTTGCAGAGTGTCACTCCAACAAATATTTTAGGGGTGGCTTCTGATCATCAATGGTCTTCAAAGCATTCATTGCCCCAATTTAATGTCTATTTTATTTGGCCTGGTGATTATTTCTAATTTTGGATATCCCTAATTTGAATGCTAAAGTTCCAAATTTGAACTTTGAAACATTTTAGAAAAGATTATTTTCTAGAGAATGCATTTGTACGTTTTTGGTTGTCCTTTTACAGAAGATAAGCATTTATAAATTGATTTATGTGGTTTAATGTTTGTTAATTTGACTACATGTCCTTTTTTTCTACCCAAAACAATTCCACTCGATTTATAAAATTCTAGAGAGTAGAGGTCAAATCACTTTCACTCACTTTATACAGTGGCTCTTGTTAATAAATGGCTAATAAATGCTTTTGATGATGACAATGAAAATAATCGAGGTCTACAATTAATTCTGTAGGAGAAGCAACATGATCTCTTGGCACAGTCCCCAAAACAAGAAAGGAATTAGGATCTCCTGCTCAGCCCATCATGACTGATGTGTGACTTCTTCTTTGTGCCTGACTTCCACCATTTTCTATAACTGTTGAATGAGCTGAGGCAAAGTGCCATGGGAGAGTAGGCTGAGAATGGAAAATAGTGATAAAGAGCATGGAGTCATGCAGACACAGATTCAACTTATTAGCCATGTGACCTGGGCTTCTTGGCCTTTGAAGTTTATTGACTTCTCTAAGTCAATGTTTTCTCTTCTAAATTATCCACAGGATTTTACAAAACTTTTACCATCAATAAAATAGCAATGGTAATAGTATCTACCTTGAAGGATTGTTATAAGGATTGAATGAAAATTTGTCAAGTGTGAGCACTGTGTCTGACACATGAAAAATTCTCAACAAAAAGTTTTTATTATTATACCAGAGTCACTTTTAATGCTCTTATTTATGAATTACTTTTAGTTGCTAACAGTCTAAAAAGACCCAAATGTGAAGTCATTCCACTGTTTTGTTTTAGATCAGTTTCTAAACAGTTGGCTTCTTTAAGAATAATATTTGCATCTTAATGTTTTTAGTATTTTATACTTTTCATACACAGTTTACTTCAATGAGATCAGAACACTGACTTTGATAGAAAGGCTATGTATTTTCCTGATTCCTTTATAATTATATTTTTCTGAAAAGCTAACAACAATGATCGTTAGTGAGGCTGAAAAGGAGTTCCATTTTGGTTATCACTGTAGTTAGGAATTGTGTATAAAAAGGTAGCCACAAGAACTAGGCTGGATACTAAAAATAGAATTATTCTTACTTTGTAAAAGAAAGAAAGGAAGGACAGAAGAAGGAGGAAAAGAAAGAAAGGAAGGAAGACAGAAAGAAAGAAAGACTTAAGGGGTAAATTCCTAATGGGTTTTTCTGGATGATAAAAATTAATTATTTTATTTAATATAAAGTAAGTAAATTTTTTAGATAAAAAATTTTTTTAGATTAATTTTTACCAGATGTCTAATAATCATTATACATGTTTTAATATAGAAAGATCTCCAATGTATATTGTTTATCAAAAACAGCAGAGTGCAGGGCAACATAGTCAAATATGTCCCAATATGTGTTTGAAAAAAGGATACAGAGGTAGACAGATCAAATATAGAGATTTATAGGTATATATGTATGTTTACATAGGAATAGAAAATATCTGGAAGGATTTATAAGAAACTGTCAGTAATGATTGCCCTGGAGAGAATAACTGTAGATTTATGTTAGATAAAAGACATTTCATTACATATATTTTTAGTATTTGTTAAATATTTTATCAGAGTACATTTTACTGTTTTTTTTTTTTTGTGAGGAAGATTAGTCCCGGGCTAACATCCATGCCCATCTTCCTCTACTTTATGAGGGATGCCTGCCACAGCATGGCTTGATAAGCGGTGAGCCAGTTTGCGCCCAGGATCCAAACTTGCGAACCCCGGGTCACCAAAGAGGAGAGTGCGAGCAAAACCACTATGCCACTGGGCTGGCGTACATTTTACTTTTTAAATAAAAATTGGCTAGTATATAAATTACCATCATTATCATCAACAACCATTTACTGAGTTCCTTCCCATTGTAGGTAATGTGCTAGATTGTATAAGAATCTAAACTCTAACATTCACAAGCATCCTGCAAAATCAAAGTTATGTAGCTTGTACAATATTGCAGAGCAAGTAAGAGAGGGAGTCATTTTTTTCTGCTTTTAACTAGAGTTTTCACAAATCTGTAATTCATAGCCACTAACATAAGCATTTAGCTCTTTACTACATAGAAAATGAAAAGGATTTCTTCAACTATGGTCTCAAATCATTGAGATTACAAATTCTGTCAATATCTATCACTCCTAGAGTTTCATTTAAGGTAGAGACTTAAAATAATGTCTTTCAAACCTATTTTTCATTTTACCTATTAGGACAACCTTGTCATGTAATTTTTTTCTGACTTGGTAGTTATAACCAGGATTTGCACAAAATCCAACTGGTTGACAAATATGTTCTGCCATTTAGTTATGAACGTTTTTGTATGGATTTAAAGCATTATAATCAGAGGTCCAAAAAAAGATAGCCTAACATGTACTATGTCAATTACTTTCCATTTTAAAATTATTTAAGTAAACACTATTATTTATAATTTTTTGCATACAAAATCTGTGATGTGTCCGAATATTATTATACAATGTTTGTTCTATTGATCATTTCTGGTTGTGATTTGAGGAACTACCATAATATGCCAAGGGCCACAAGGAGGTGGCAGCATAGCTACATTACGTTGCAGGTTTTTGTCTTTTATTTGGGGGGAAAAAGCAGGAGGAACAGAGGGATCAAATTCACTCGCAAGAAAGAAAGAGATGAACTGAAAAAGGTCCAGACTGTGAATGTCTGAAGGATAGCACAGACGTAGAACACGTGGAGAGGCGGATTGGTCCCTACGACGTTAGCAATATTAGAATGATCCTGGCTATAGGAATGTGCCCATTGTAGATTCTGTGGTTGTATTTGAATTCTGCTCCCAATTTGGCCATGTGGATGCTTCTGCATGATTTAATCACGATGAAATATCCTAGATAAGTGAGGGTCCAGTTCATTAAAAGAGTAACTCATTACTATGCTCGTTCGGAATGATTATTCAGGGCATTGAGCCTAAACCTAATTTTCGATCTATTTAATTTGCCATTCCTTTTATCTGGGAAAAAAATGCTTTAAATCAAAGTTAAATCCTTACTCTCATTTTATCTTCTCAAAAATAATATGATATCCCAAACAGCTATCAAATCTGTCAAATGCCGCTAAAGCATTCCTACCTTATGGGCATTCAGCTGGCTTTCTCACAATAGCACCCTCAGAACTTTTCTCCCCTTAGATAAAGACTTACATGAGCCATGGCTTTAGAGGACTTTAGTTCATTTTCCTTCTTCAGAAATAAATAGAAATCTCTTCATAATCCCCTAAATTTCTCTTTCTGTCCTTGCCACATCTGGGAAGCTCCTTGCACCCTCTTCTCTCAACCTTCTTTTCCTTTTTTTCCTTCTTCTTTTTCTCTCTTCTCCTTTCCTCTCCCCTCACATAGAAAAGGAAAGTGACACCTCAGTCTGACAGCATGAGCTTCAAATGGCCCTCTTAAAAATCCTCATGGGGATGCCGCTTTGTCTGAAATCGCCACATTGCTAACTTCTTTTGATTAAAGCACCAAATATCCAGATAAAGTCTAAATCTAACGTCTATAAAGAAACCTGCCATTTAGCAGAATGTTGCCTATTTAGTACACAGGGCAAGTAAGTTTGGGTGGGGAGAGGAGATAAAGGCACAGAGCGTGGGCTGCTCCTTGGGAAGTCACTGTCTCTGGTGGTAGGACCCAGAGTCAGGGGCCCTGAGCAGCCAAGCTTTGGAGATGGGTTTCCCTGTGGAAGGAAGGGTGAGCAGAAACTAACGAGAGATTTTCACCTTTATTAGCATCTTTCATGAGAGCAGTATTCCTAGAATTCCCAGAGTGAGTAATCATTTAATTAAAAAACTGTTGAATGAAGGAATGAATATGAAAGGAATTGTTCCAATCCATTTTCTTCCTTACCTCAAAACTTGGACAAGAGTAAACTACATTTGGATATGTGACAGCTAATTGTTTTTCTTAGCAAGTAATTATATTCCATAAGGAATGATATTCATTCCAAACAGTGTTCCAGAAGAGCAGGAAGATAAAGTGTGTCAACATATTTCAGAGCACGTTATGGAAGAAGAAATCTACTTAGCTTATAAATGATTTGCTACAAGATTAGAAAAAGTGCTGCCTCACACTTCTAGCTCATTTGGGAACCCTGGCTATATTCCTTAAATAATGAAAAGTTTAGCCACTTCTGCTGCTTCTGTACTTCAATTTAATTTAGTTACTTTTATATGCTTAAGTGCATTCAGGAGCCTCAGGCAACGTTTTGAAAAGGAAGGGATAAAATGCTGAAACTTATAAACCTCTGCTCTCTCTTTAAAGAATATAAAAAACACCCGTGTGCACTAAAGGCTGGCACCACAGTATTAACTACAGCAGGCAACAGTGATTTTTTTTTTACAACTGTTGTGGACGCATTAATACTAGGACGAAACCAGCTTAGTATTCAGTTTGACATCTTTAACCAAGTGTGAACTGAATAGACTATAATGATAAACAAGATACAACATATTGCCTAACTTTCAGAGTTAATTCTTTAGTTCTCTGTCCTCAATCAGTAAACATCTGTGAAATGCTTTTTGTGTATTTTATGTTTATTGGGAACTAGGGACAGTTTGCAAGTAAGATGGGCGGTTTGGAATAGACCTCTCCACTTGAAGCTTTTATATTCACAGTGTTGGTAAAGAGCAGGAAATCACCTGGAGGAGTAAGAGAAGATACTTGCCTGTGCCTTAAGCTTACCTTTGCAAGTTGCTCATGAATCTCGAGCAGGCTGGGTCGGTTGATCTTGGGCCCACTGACGCTGCCGGTGTTGCGGTAGTATTCGATCTTGGGAACAGCGTCCACAGTGTTGTGGCCAAATGTTTGCAGGTAGTATGTGTTTGTGTGAGAATCATAAGCGTGAAAACTGGCATCTGTTTTAGCAGTTTCTCCATTTTGGAGGAAATTGTCATAGCACTCCTGATTCCCAGGCCTAAAGCTGATTCTGAATCTGTTCTGGGCTGCATCCCCAAAAGAGGTCTCCTCGTAATGCGGAGGGTCGGCGTTGTCATCCGCAGCCGCGCTGCTCTCCTGGCCCTCTTTTATGACATTAACTTGAAAGCGATTGGTACTAGCGGGTACTGAATCCAGAAATACGTTGGAAGAGCTGTTCAGTGACATCTTCCAAAATGGATTTTTTTTTTTTAAGTCAGCTTTCTACTTTACGCTTTTTTTAAAAATCTATATATTTCCTCCTCAGAATAAACACTAATGTGTTTTTCTCCTACCTTTTGTTCTAGAAGAACTCAATAAATGTATTTATTGTCTTGATGTATTGTCTCCTATACAATCTTCAGATTGCTCTTCAAAGCTGTCATTGAAAAAGAAAATTAAACTTGTTTCAAGTGATATAAATATATTTAAGTAGGAATGGGGATATGAGGAACAGTTTTCTTTCACAAGATATGCAATTTTAAATTCATTTCATTAAAAATTACCTGTCTAGGAACCTAAGTCACCTGAGCAATTAAATCCCATAATAAATAACTGGGGACCTGCTTCAGCAAACAGAATTTGCAATGGAGTCATTAAAAGGTTACCTGTGTTGGTGGTATTTGCCTGGACTCGGTGCAGTTGGAGTCAATATGACTTTAGAAAAGATATAACTGCTAATTGAGTACAGTAAGAGCTGATGAGAATATTCTCAGCCTAAAACACAGTTCGACAAAGAATTTTATGGTTGATATGAAAATATATTAAATGATGAATAAAATAAAAAATATTTTTAAAACTTCTAAAAAATACATTCTTGTTAGTTTATAAAAATACATCCTGGCAAGAAGATGTCTCTGTAAATTCTTGGATCTTTTACCAGCCTTCAAAATGTTTCATTTGCTCATACGTTTATTTGTTTTCTAAAGGCTGTTATGGAACCTTTAAAAAAATATGAGTATTCAGAGTAAGGAAATAAATCACAGATCTTAGTAAAGTCATATGCTATATTTAGGTAAAATAATCATGCTCTACTGATTCCTTTTAATGAAATATTCTCAATCTTCGTTGAGAGGTTTATATTTGACTGTGAGATAAATAGACTACATAATCATTTTCATAATACACATCACGAGCCCATCTTAGAATATTATTTATTAGAATATCTCTTTATAGATACCTTTAAATTTGGCTTTTCAAAGAAAATTCTAGAAGGATAAATACAAACAAAAACTTGCCTCTCTCCTGCAATTATTAAAGATATTTCTTTGAATTAAAAAAAAAATCTCAACTTCAACACTCAAACTTTCCTGGGGAAATTGTAAGTAAACCTCTCTCTTTAGTTTTTATAGAATATCCCACTTCTCTTCATAGTCCTTAACATCCTCTCCTTTACTCCATGCCTCAGAGTCTACTTTATGACATAATATTTAGTGTGATTTTTACCCTCCCCAGAAATGTTTAACTTACCACCCAGGTGCCTTCCCAGGAAATGTAACCTGCTTCACCATCCCCGGGGCTTATATGTGGTGCTTAGCTTTCAGCCTAGAACCTTAGGCTTCTTCTTATTGGTTAGAATCTTCCTTGAAAGAGATGACTGAGCAATAATTGGCTTGGAATAATATTGCAGGCTCCGCCCAGTCATTAGCCCCGAGAAACCTTAAGTACTACATCAACTAGTAACTAGTAGTAAACCATTAATCCTTTTAGACAGAAAGTAAAATAAAGTTTCTTTAACTCATAAGGGGAGTTGGATTGCTCAACAGCAATCATCCAACAAAAATATGAGCAGTGCTTCAGTTGTTAGGGGCTAAATAAGTTGAATCCCATTGTCTCATTTCACATGATTCCTAGTGATCTCCTATCATTCAGCATGTGCAGCAAAATACAGTCCTGTAGAGATGATTTCTGTGCTTTGTAACTAGAAAATGGTAATTGAGATGATTTTATCTTGCTTATAGTAGATATTACCTTGACTCTTCTCTGCATGGGAAGTGGGTATATTGAGAGTAGAATCAATTACTTACTGAAAATATTTCCGCCTAGTGGAAAACACTTTCAGCCAGGAATCAAACTGTGGGTAAGTTTCCCAGTGGCACTGCTAAATGACCTGTTTGTCTCCACCCGGCAAAACATTTTTATCAAACCTAGTTTTTGAGTTTTGTTGAGGGAAAGGTTTTGCTCAAATCTGTGTGGTGGTGATTATTAAGGCAGCACAAACAATTCTTCCTTGCAGGTTCTGTCACTTGTTTTCAATCAGGATGATTGAATGAGCCCCCCTCGTGTTTTATAAGAAACCACGCAAGTGAGTTCCAGTTGCCTCAGCAGCACGGTTGTGGGGTCACAGAGTGGGTAGGAGCAAGTCCCTGGCGTCAGGATGCTCGATTCACAGCCCCGCCCTGCCACTTCCCATCTGTGTGAACTCTGGCAGATTACTCAAATTCTCCATGCCTTAACTTTCTCATCTGTAAAATGCAGTTGTGGATAATAACATTACCTACCTTTTTGTAGAGTTATCGTGAGGAGTAAAGGAGTTGATTTGTGTATAGGATTTAGAACAGCAACCGTTTGTACTAAGCTCTTGCTTTTACTATTTTGGCAATATTTACAATGGACTGGTGACTTTTACTTAGCCACATCCAAGATTCTGGGGTGAATCATTAGAGACTGGAATAGGTACTATGCCTATTGAAGTGGGGGGAAAGTTAGGTTGGTGAACAGATACTGGATTGTAGAAAGGAATCTGGAGGTACCTAAGTAAAATGCCTTAGGTGCTCTTAGTCAGGTAAATGTCGTGCTAATCAATCAGACTAATGTCATGTGGCTGTCAGAAATAGAGACAGAATTACAAGTAACCCATTTTGCTCTTAAAGGCCACCAGTACAAGGCATTTATTTCTTCGAAAAAGGGTTCTGACTCCTCATATAGAAGGTAGTCAGGCAGAGGAATTAGTTGCATTTCAGATTCAGCTGGGTGAGGCTGGTTATTAGACCAGCTAAGATGGGGCTGGGACCCCAAACAAGTCCTGTTCACCAACCCTGGCCAGCAGCTGTGAATTTTACTTGCAGTTATTTCTGTCACCTCTAATCTCCATTTCTTTCAATCGGTCCCTGAACCCCAGCCTTCTTTCAGGAGCCCACCTATTTATTCTTTTACCTTTTTCTTCTACCCAAGACTGAGAATGCCTCTGAGAGCAGTCAATTTCCTTTTTCCATGTTGATGGACTGCCCAACTACAGCGTAGTGTGAATTAGTGTTAGTCTTGGTCTTCATCAACCATTTTCATTCTAAACCTTTTATCTCTAACTGTGAAATGAAAGTCTTTGTTCTCTATTAAGAAGATTCAGACATTCTGGAGCAGATGGGAGATGGTTTAGGGGATATGGATGAAATTAGACCATCCGTAAAGCCAACCTTGAAAGGTAAACTAATTTAGGCCTTTCAGACAGGTGAATAAGGTAAGAGGAGGAAACTTTCTGGAGGTACACTCCTCTACCTTTCCTCTTGTTCTCCCTGATAGGGCTCTTGGGAAGGGGCGGCTAAGCGTTGATCTGGCTGTGACATTGGACACCTGTTCTTAGAAGGATTAGCATTTAGTGAAGTTTCCATGTTGTATCCATACTATAACTGTCCTTTCTATCTTTTATTTTGTTTCTGGCTCTGAAAATACAGATACTGACCTCTTTTTCCCCTCTCCTCCTGCCTAAAAAGTCTAAGACACACAATAGGCCATGAATAAATACCATGAATGAAGACACTTTTGGTTAAAATAATTTCTCTTTACTGGGATTGGAAATAACATTATGGTGGAGTTGATGACATCTGAGAAGCTTGTGGGTGTTGAACTTTCAGAAAGAATGCTCATACTTCATACAGGTTTCTTGTCCTTCGGTTTTTGGAGTCTTTTTTTCTTTTTGAAATAAAGATATGGCCTTGCTGTATTCTAGTCACCAAAATAGAGGGTCTTGTTGGGTGTCTTCTCTGGGAGACAAATGGAGCATCTGGTACTTGAACGTATATCTTAGCGAGGACTTTAAAAGCCTGGGTCACAGAGGAGATGCCTAATGTCCTGGGCATATACAACTTTCAGTGTGTCCAGCTGATTTGGCTCAATGAGGTATTCTTGGGTCAAATTACTAACCGGCTACAAGGCATCCCAGGCTGACACTCCTGTACCTACTGGGGTTTAAAGAGCCTCCTTGAGTTTGGGTTTGGTCTAGAAGATCCATAGCCAATACAGATGTGTTCTAAACCTACTCGGAGATGGAAAGCATCAGGGAATTTCACTGAGACTGCTGGTTTTGGTGTGCCATTGACCTGAGCAGTGACCATATTTGCACGATATGTAAAAGTGTTGAGGACAGTGTCTGGGAGTACAGCAGGATGTTTGGAAGCAAGGACTCTGATATTAGACTGCCCAACTTCAGTTCCTAACACAACCACTCCCTGGGAAGTTACTTAATCTCTCTCAGTTTCAGTTCTTCACCTGTGAAATTGAGATAATAAAATGGAAATAGTAGTACTGAACTCAAAGGATTGATAAGAGCATCAAATAACATAATAAATGGAAAGCACCTAATTTAGCACTCTCAGTAAAGGTTAGACATTCTTTTTTGGTATGTTTGGCATTTCTGTGTTCTCAAGTAACACAAGTATTTTTGTATTAATTTCTCTCCTCCTATTGTCCTCCATTCAGTGATAATGGAGAGTCAGAATTTTAAAGTTGGAAAGACTTTTAGAATTATATAATTCTATCTTTTCACATATCAAATGAAGAGAGTAAAGACTGGAGAGGTTGAATAACTTACACTAAGCCATTGCTTCTTGAGGTTTGAGATCCTCTATTATTATTACCAATGAGGATAATAATGATAGCAAGGTATGTTTAAACAGTGTTTTATGGTTTTCAAATCGCTTTCACATTCATTATATGTCACTTGGTCATCTCAACATTCCTGTAAGATAAGCAGGATGGATTTCTTGATCCTTGTTTTGCAGATGTGGAAAATAAGTTACCTGTAGGTAACTTTCTAGGTCGTAATGCTAGTTATTGGCTAGGTCAACATTAGAATTCAGATCTCTGAGTCTCCTAAACTGAAAAACTTTTCATGACTTCTTAAATCCTCATTCATCTCAGATCTCTGGATTTACAGGTATGTTGTAGAGTTCATAGGACACAGAATTGAAAGGGGCATTAAAAATCCTCTGGCTAGCTTCCTCACTGAACTCCACAGAGATTAGATCACTTGCCCAAGATTGCATAGCTCTAATGGTGGCAGAATAGAGACTCAACTTCTTGTTTCTGGTAGAGCACTCTTTCTGCTAAGTCATGCTGGAAACTCCCTTTTTAATGCTATGTATAAAAGGGAAGGAGGAGTGAGTACCAGTATAGAGCAAATTTGGTTTGGACCCCAAGCTAGGGGATTTTGTTGCGAGAGATTCTATAAGGAGAAGAACTAGAATGGTCAAATTGAGAGATTTGGGAAACTTTAGGGCCTGTGGCTACTTCTAGGGTTTGTGTGTTAGTTTTTTGAGATGTCTTTCACTTGTGAACATTTTTGATCAACGGCTATTATTAGGAAAATCATGTTTTGTTTATTCTTTGGACTGAGGGTCCCTTATATTTAAGACAACTGATTCACTAAAGCTAGGGGACCAGGGTCGGGAATGTGGAGAGGGTATCTGGGCATTGCAGAGGGGCAGAAGAGAAGAAGCAGGCAGCCTCTATCACAGGTCATTGGCACAAAAAGGACGCAGAGATTCAAGGTAGATGTTCGAGATAAGAATAAAGGTGATATATACGGCTGGAGCAATCCTTATGCTCTATTCATTAGAAACCTCGATGTGGGGACAGAGTAAAGTAAGGAACCCCAACAATGGCTTATCTTTTACACAGCATGGTGGTTAAATTAACCACACACATTTATTGAATTCAGTGAATGAAATGAGACTCTCCAGCACACTCAAGGTAATTATAATTGTATCCACTACATGTCCCAATGGCATAATCCTGAAAACCATAAAGCTGGTACTCTCACGCAAGAGCATATTCAAATGTCCCTTTATCAAACTCTTCAACTTCATCTTCCCACGTAGAGGAAGGCATGCTACTATATGGGTCCAAGAGGATTTTGAAGCATCTGATAATAAGAAGTCCCAAGAAGATACACAAAATCCCAACAAAAGCAAAGCCAGTTTTTTGCTCCAGAGTCAATGAGAAAGCTGATACTTCGTTGACACTCATCTTAGCTGAGGAGTTGCCACAGTAGGTACTACTCATTATTCAGTGTCACATCATTGTGGTTCTTCAGAATTCCTGCTGGAGTCACCTCTTGGCCTAGATACAAAATTGGACTCAGTTTAGTTTTATCCATGTATGGTATTAGGCAGGTAATTGTTTTATAAAATCTGGCATTTTTCAAAACCTCACAGACTCACAGAAGGTGTTTGAAAACATCATCATGTGTGGATCAGAATCAAATTAGCATTGGAGATGCTACGTCTACTGTAGTAATTAAAGAATTGCTTTAACACATAAAATGGTGTCTCCCTACCCTTAGTGTAAAATCAAGTATGAAAGTGAATATTCAAATAACCTTAAAAGCTTTTGATTCATTTCAAGATGGTTAAGTCACTGCTTCTTTGACCTGAATTGTCATCTAGTTTTCATTTCATTTTTGCATGTATAGATAATACCATAAATAGTTGTAGGGTATAAGCTGGTCAAGCTCTCTAAAGTCCGCATTTCAAGGTCTATGTCCAGTGCCATTTTATCTAATACAGAATCTGATCCTTTTAAACAGGTGTAATGCCTCCCCCTTTTTCACCCTCTTACCTTTTACACTTATGTACTTCAGTTTTCTTTTTCACCAACACTCCATACACTAAATATCAATTTCTTAAAGAGAGAAACTGTGTTTTTAAAATTATGTTAATAAAAGCAGTACCCAACAGAGCAGCTTGCAAGTTACAAGCAGCAGTAGCTGTGGTCCATTAGCTATCTCCCCACCATCACCATGAGCTTTCAGAACACCCCAAAAAAGCATAAAACTCAAGTTAAACAGTATGTTTTCCACGCAAATTCAGCTTCAAGATGAGTTGCCCAGTCTCCTTCCCAACCAGATTCCCATTTCTAAGTTCCAACTATATTGAGATTCTAAAACTACAATAAAACTGTTCAGAAAGTGTATGTTGAATTGAAACAAAATACCTTTTTCCTATTTTATATCTTAATGTTAATTAAATGAAATAATTAAAAATTAAAATTTGTTAATTAAATCAAATGATTAGTAACCCACAGCCAACCTTCTTGAGAAGACTGTCACCAAATAGCTTGTGACCCAATAACTGAGAATGAGAAACTGTTGGTGTTTTAGTTTTTGTTGTTGCTTCTTCTGATAATTTTTAAGAATTATATTTATTAAAATGACTGACCCTTAGGTTTTTTTGGATTCCATTTTCAGAAAACAACTGAGACAGACAAGGGATGGGAGATAAGGAGTGGAGAAAGGGAGTAATTAGTAAGAACAAGCCTTGTAGCTTTCAAAATTATTCACCAACTACTATACTAGTTAATATCAAACAATATTTTATTTTAGAATGCTTTGGATTACAAAAGAGCTCTATCTTCAAACCTTAAGTGTCAGGAATATTCAGTACATTCAGGGGTATGCCGATTATTTGACTTTTTTGTTTAGTAAAAGGAAAAAAATATTGTTTCAAGCCCTGTTGTTGAATTTCTTTTCACCAAATCATTTTTCTGCCCTAATAAGCATGGTATAGTGACTTTAAAATTTTTTTTAAATTAAGGATAACTTAAGTGGTTCAGAGTGATTTTTCTGAAGATTGAGTTCTTGTACTATTTATCTTTTAGAGGGATAAATATATATACTTTATATATATTTACATCATATATTTACCTTATGATATTGCCTTAGGCTCATTCAGCTCTTTAGACTTCTTGACCAAAAAAAGAGGCATTTTCTAGCTTTAGCAATAAAATACTCAACTCATTTGTCACTACTAAATAAAAACAAGGTATATTCCTAGTAAGAGATATAAAATCCCTTATGTTTTATATTACAATTTATCTAACATATACCAGATAATGCTTTGTTCTTAGAATCCTAGACAATCTATAAATTAATGAGTTACTTATCATTTTTAACGGGAAAATAACTACTTATCAGGTAGTGGCCACAGTTCCTGGCACATTGTAGATATTCAACAAATATTTGAATTGAATTAAACTAAATTTATTGAAGAATATAGTTTTTGATGAATAAAGTTCTGATTTTAAAAAATGTAATTTTTAAACATCCAGACAACATGAAACCACATTTAGTTAAAATGAAATGAACAAGAAAACTTTTATTTTATTTCAAAAATTAGCCTTAGGGATAGATAGCAAAATTCAGCCTCTCCGACTTCAGTGTTTCCATTCTTTTTTATCAGAATGATTAATATAGCATTTCCAGAAAGACTCACATGATTTGTAGTATTCAAAGGTAGAGAAAGTGGATCTTTCCTAACAACGTTTTGAGTTTCCTTTTATTGTCTAAGGGAAGGTATGTAGCCATCATATTATTTTGGTGTTGATTACCAGGAAGTACAGAGTTAAATTCTGTATTCAATCGTAGTAACTTTGGGTAGCTTAGGATTTCTGGTACTGTATAATTGTCCCTTCTTCCTCTGCCCTGTCCTCTTCATTACTTGGCTGGTCCAATTAGTCTTAGCTAAGAAGGGTAAAATACTTCAAAGATGCTTAGTTAAGATACTTCAAAGTGAATAAAGTCACCATTTTTTATACTATCTTGGAGGAATAGATAAATGGTCATTTCATGGCTTTAAACATAATTTATAATTTATTTGGCTTTCTGTTGTTGATACAAATATAGAAATGCAGTGTAAGTAGGACAAATGCTGAGAAGTGACCAAAGACTTTAAGGACAGATTCAGGAAGACTAAAAAGCTGAATGAGCTTAACGTAATATATTACAATGAATATAGCAATACTATTTTAATTATTCATTGAACAAATATATATATTGAATATCTGCTATGTATTAGCGCTGTTCTTGGTGCTAGAGTATAGTGGTGTACTGGATAACAGTGTGCACCTGCCATAAGGAGTGTTACATCCCTGTGGAGGAGACAGACACAATTACTTTTTAAAATATCTCTCTATCTATCTATCTATCATCTATCTAACTATTTCTATATATTATGTCAGGTAGTCATAAATGTTATGAAAGAAAGCAAAGCAAGTTAAGAGGAAAGAGAATGATGGTGGATAAAGGACACTTCTTCAATTAAAGAAGTCAGCAAAAGCCTCCCTGGGAGACGACCTTTAGCCAGAAGTTTGAATGTTGTCAAGAAGGGATCCATGAAAATATCTGGAGGAAGAGCAGAAGTTTGAGGAAGTTTGAGGAAACGGCCATTGCAAAGGCTTTGAGGTGGGATGGTTTCATAAACGATATGTTCAGATCAAGAAACTGACCAACAAAGCATCAAACTCCCCACCGTACAAGATAGTTTGATAGTATCAGATGACAAAGGAAAGGCAAAAGTACTTAATCTACTTCTGTCTTTTTAATCAATGTAGAATGGTCTTTAGAAGTGACCAAAAAAATCAAACAGTAAAATAGGACAAAAATGTAGTAGAATAATGTTTAGCCACATTAGAGGAGTTAAAACTCCCAGGATAAGATGATTTATAACTTGCATCTGTAAAAACCTTTCAAAGCCTTTGAGGAATACCTGACCATGAGAGTGCTGCCATAAGTACGGACATGGACAGGCGAATGTCTCAATTTTCAGAAAGAGTAATGTGAATTATGAAAATTACATATGGGTAGCTTGCAATTAATCTTTGTTACAAGTCCATAATTAATTACTTAATAGGTAATTTGTCAGCACTTAAGACGTCACTAAAAGTGAACATGAGTTTAAGAAGTAATGCCAAATTCACTTCCTTTTTTGAAAGTTTACTACTAACATGGAGAATCAGGGAAATAGCATGGTCATGGTTTGGTGATTTTGGCAATGCAGTTAACAGTCTCCTATGATATCTTTTGGGGAAAGATGGTGAGATATGTCTGAATAATCATATTTTTATGTAGATTCATAGTTCACTGAAGTGCCCTAATAAATACCGGGTTCTGTAATCACAAAGACAGTTCTCCAGGGTAGTATCACAGAGATCTAACTCTGTCTACATCCTCTTCAGTGTTTTTGAACAGTTACTTGTTTGAAGACACTGAAGTGATGATCATTAAATTTGACACAAAGCTAGGCTGAAAACTATATGGTAGCTCATAGAATCAAGATTCAAGACAATTCTGATGACTAGAATTCTGGATTGAAACTAGAACATAAAATCTAATAGAAACACTTCTAAGGTCCTGTATTTAAGTGGCAGGGAGGGAGATGGCAGAGAATTTACTCGGAAGTTCATGTGAAATAAATCTGCAAGCTGCAATTAATCAAAAACCAGTATGATCCACAGATGTGAGGCGTTTGCTTGAAAAAGCAAATGCTGTCTAAGATTGAATAGGGTGTAAATGACAGAAAGTAATAACATTATTATTATGCATTAGTCAGGCCATATATATAAAGTAATATATTTTCACTATACTTTCATCCAGAAATATTTATTGAGTTGATAATATGTTCTAGTAAACATGAACCCCTCTACACAAAGAGATTCTAACTTATAGGGGAGGGAATTAATGCACAAACAAGAATAAAACAATGTAGGCTTCTGCAAAGGCAATAAAAGGTAAGAGGAAACAAACTTGTATTTAGTGTCTGCTGTGTACCAAACATTGCTTTACATGTGTTATTTTGTTTAATCCCCATAACAACCATACGGGGTTGATACCATCTTTAACATCTTGATGAAAAAAAGAGATTCAAAGAGGATAAACAAATTTAGAGGGAATAGAGATTTCACACAGGAATCAGGAAAGTTTTTCTTGTCAGAGATTATACTTGAGCTGAATCTTGAAAGGCAGAGGATTTAGACATGTGGAGAAGGAAGCAGCATTATCCTAAATATGAAGGCAGGAAAGTGCTGGATTTGTTCAGGGGATAGTGAGCATTTTGGCCTAAGCAAAGGGGAGTGTGGAAAACAAAACATTGGAAAGGCAGGTTGAAGCCAAAATGTGAAATATCTTGACTGTCAGGCTAAGAGTTTGAAATTTATTTGCCTATAGGCTTAGTTGCTTGATGACGAAACTGAAGTAGACGTAGATTTCAGGAAGGGAGCATCATGGGAAAGAAATGGTCCAGGTGAGAAGCAATGAGGGCCTGGACTAGGAAGTAGATGTGTGGAAGAACGTGTGGGTTTGAAAGATATTTAAAAAGATATGAGGGATAGGATTTGGCAACTGATGGAATGCAGTGAGCCATGGAGAGGAAGATGACTCCACTCTATTAAGTCTGGACAGGTGTAAAGATAGTGCTTTCATTAACCAAAATAAAGAAAATTTGGGCAAAGTGTAAATTTAGTAAGTAAATGAAGAGTTTAGTTCTGTACTTAGTGAATTTGTGGTGCTCATACCTGTCACATAGTAGACACTCAATAGGCAGTTTTAAATAAATCAATCCAGATCATTTTGTCACGCTGGTGGGGAGAATATCTTATGGATATTACTGTCAAATAAAGTTTGCGTAGAAGAATGCATCCTGGATGGAGAGAGTTCAGTACGTAGAAGCATTTGCAGATCAAAACTTAAGAGAAAGAATTGTTGAGTTTTGCCTAGGAAAGCGAAGACCAAGGAAGACAAGAGCTGCATTCAAATATTTGAAGTGTTATCCTGTAGAAAGCCAGATCGACTTGTTCTGAATTGATCCAGAGGGCAATTTTGTTGTAATTCCATTCAGGTTCTATTTGCAGTTACCAGAAAGGATTGGAGATGGAAGAAGGTTAGCAATGAGCCTCAAAGAATGCCTCTCTTACAAGGAGAAAACAGGATTTGCTAGTAGAGTTGTATAAGGAGTGATCCCAGTCATGAGTCAATCTGTAGTAGGAAGTTCACCTGGAACAAAGGAGGCTGGTGTTTCTAAAAGGTGGTGGTCAACGGAGTCAGATTCTGCAATGGTGATAAAAACTAAGCGCTGAAAAACAGGACCTTGAGTTTGGCATTCAGAATTTTTTCATCATTTAAAAAATTTCAGTCAAATGTCCAGGAGGGACACTTAATTGAAGAAGGTTTAGGAGTGATGAGTAATGAGAAAATGGAGTCAGGTAGTAAAGGAAACGACAGAAAAAGGTTTCCCTGCACAAAAGTTAAAAGTGCAGAAGTTTAGATCATTAGACTAATTATTTCCAATAATAAGGACATGGCTATATACTCCGTTTTTAAAAGTAGAGCCAAGTAACTTCACTGGGGGTTCAAAAAAACTACGAAATTTCCGTTTTTAACAAAAAAATTGGGTTGAGAAGAAATAGCTGTTTTATTAACATCTTAAAAGGAAGAACTTAGACTTTTGTATTCATGTTAAAATTCTACTTTATACTAAAGATGAGAACAAAACACAGGTCAAGGAGAACAACTGAAAGTGTAATATTCAAAGGTTGAAAAAAAGTCTGGCCATTGCTGCAGGCTGTGACTACACAAGCAAATAAGTGAAAAATTAAGCATTTGCCTAACAATATATTCAGCAAATAGATGCTCTTGGTAATTTAATCCATGTTTGCAGCAGCTGAGATACCAGTACTTTCAGGCCTAAATTTTTCATATACTGGCCCAAACTTTCCATTTTACTTGCTCTGTGAAATGAATATCTTGTCTCATTTCAACACCAAGTATGAAGTTTTTGAGACTATACTGCTGTGTGCTGAGTTTAGCAACTTTCTATTGATATAGAGCATAATATGATAAAAAGGTATTGTTAATAACAAAATATTGATAAGAATTAATAGTTCAGTTACAACATTGATTTCTTCCTAATTAATAAAGTATCCAAAATTACTCAACAACTGTGGTTAAAGGATACAGTTTCATTTTCTCTAATCCCTGGAAGAGATGGGAAAGCAAAAAAAAAAATCAGCAGGTTCTGCACAAGAGACATTTTAATGCCTACCTCAGAGGGAAAACATCATCTTAACATACTATTTAGTGGGAAATAGAAAATGAAAGAAATGTGAGAGAAATGTAGGCCATGAAGTTACAAAACTGTGAATAAATACACTCAGAAAAAAAATAGTTGAGAGAAAAGAGATGAATTTCCAAAAAAGGGTAGAATGTAAAATTTTGTGGTAAGAGTTATTTTAAATATGCTATACCATAAAAAATATGGGTAAAATTATCAACATTGTGCAGTTTAAATATCAGGGTCTCTATATATTTTGATTAAAGTATATTTTTGTAATACTATGGCAAATGATAAAATATTACCTCAAGCCGCATTCACTGGAATACATGTTTAGGTACTTTAGAAATGAGCAGTTGAGTTGAAAACACATCATTTCCTTCATGGAAGTTGTCAGGAACTGAGATTTCTAAGTCCTGATGAGTCATAGAATTGGGCCAAGGGTATACCTGAAGATACCAAAAGGCCTAGATCTCACTGAGTTGCTTCATAATTAGTAACCAATCCAGAAACAGGGTCTTTCTACAATCAGTTATACAAATCATACCGCTGTGAGTAGTCAAGCAAAGATGACAGTATTTTTACCTGATATGTAGCCTTTCATATACATGAATGCTGTGTGTGATTTGTTTATTCTGTGGAATGCTTACTGCTTGGGGATATAAAAATTCACTTTTCAGAAATATATAGTTATTTAATTTGCATGCAATAATGTACCATTGCAGAAACCAATATTGAAAAGTACGTGCCCATTAAAAAAAAAGAACCTCTGGTGGGAATGCAAACTGGTGCAGCCTCTATGGAAAACAGTATGGAGAGTCCTCAAAAAATTAAAAATAGAAATACCGTATGATCCAGCAATCCCACTCTTGGGCATCTACCCAATGGACATGAAATCAACCATCACAAGAGGCGTATGCACCCCTATGTTCATTGCAGCATTATTCACTATAGCCAAGAAGTGGAAGCAACCCAAGTGTCCCTCGACTGATGATTGGTTAAAGAAGATGTGGTATATACATACAATGGAATACTACTCAGCCATAAGAAAAGACACAATTGTCCCATTTGCAACAACGTGGAAGGACCTAGAGGGTATTATGTTAAGTGAAATAAGCCAGAGAGAGAAGGACAGACACTGCATGAACTCACTCATATATGGAATATAAGTGAACACACGGACAGAGAGAACTGATTGGTGGTTACCAAGGGGAAGGGGGGTGGGGGGGCACAAGGGGTGAAGGGTTACATCCACAAGGTGACGGACAAACAAAAATGTACAACTAAAACCCCACAGTGTTATAAACTATTAAGACATCAATAAAAAAAATGGTAAAAAAAAAAAAAGAACCTCCTGTATTTTATTTTAATCAACAGGGTTTTTTCTCCTGTTTATTTATCTATTAATGATATTCCAAACCGTAAAGCTGAAAAAACAACTATTAAGTGAAATATGGTGTTCTGGGTGAAAAGTATTTTGATGCTGGTCGTTAGATATAATAATCTCTAATGATAATGATATGAACTTTCATAATTTCATTAAATGAGACATATACAAAAACCCAAGCTTAAAATATAATGAATCGTCCCATACACACAACCCCCACCAAATATCAAGGTTATTAAATCCCAGTAAAAGTAAAGAGGGAAAAGAAGCATTACTGAGGCCACATCTGGACAGAGCTAGTTAATCATTAGGAATGGAATATGTTGGAATCAAAGGAAAATCTTAAATTACAAACCTAGATGTCTTCATCATGATGAAGTGCATAGATTTCAGGCCTTCCCAGGGATCCAAAACCTTAGGTTCGGCCAGAATCCACCCCCCAGTCTTTCAGATTTCAACCTTAAGAGAATGTTCCTCTTAAGAGAATCTTTGGATGGCTCCTCAAGGACTCTGACATTTCTTCCTTTCAAAGCACTGGAAACCTGGTCTGAAAATTCTCAAAACCTAGATATTGTTGTCATTCTATCTTGTTTGTCTCCAGTTCTCTTTGGACATATAAAACTGAAGAAGCATGGAAACCTCCTACAAAACATTATAGGAGAAGCATTAGCAAGCTGACTGTACATACACAAACATCCTTTTTTTTTCTTTTTTCTTTTTGGCAGCAGCAGCAGCAGCAGCAGCAGCAGCGGAAACATTAGGACTCTTTATTCTTTAGAATTTGAACTCACCAGACCTGCGGGCTCCTTCCCCGCCCCCGCGCCCCACCCCCACCTTCTTTCTTGCTCCCTAGCTTCAGAAATGCAAGAGAAGGAGGACAGGCTTCTCATCCGGACCTGCCCTGGAACCCTGTCAGTTAATGCGGAGGGCAGGGGGAGAAAGTTACTTCGCAGCAGCGGTGCCTCACCTTCCATGTTTGTTGCCATGGAGATGAAATCCAGCGAGTAGACTTAAGTTGGCAGGTTTGTCTGCGTTCGCTGATCGGTTCAGTAACAATGTAAAAGACGTGTCCTGGGAACCTGCTTGGAGTCACAGGACCGTGGTTAGCGCTTTCCTGGCCTACGTGTGTAAATGTCTGTATCTGTCGATGAGAGACAGGGGACGTGAGCGCCCGCGAAGTACGTGTGCGCGCGCGAGTGCGTTTGCAGGAAAATGTGCATGAATTTCTTCTTTGTGGCAATGTGTAAATATTTGCGCTCGCGTAGGTGTGTGTATGTGAGAGTATCTGACCGTGTGTGTCTGTGTGACCGAGAGGAGGTGGGAAATGAGAGGCGGAAGGGAATCCACCACGGCAGCAACAGGCTCAAGCTATTTCTCAGCTCTGTTGAAAAGAAAAAAAAAAAAAAGGCGCTCATTTTTGCTCATGTCACACTCTGCAGGTTAACGATCGGAGTTCATCATCATTTGGCTTCCTACGGCAGTAGGGGTTTAATTAATTTGTTGTTAAAATCCTGGTTTTCCTCTCCTCGCTGCATCAGTGGCTGTGCCGCGGGCATTTTGCTACGATTGGTGACCGCAGTCTCAGTTGGAGAGCAGGCGCTAAATTCTTAGATCTTTCTTCTCATCCGATAAGGGAAAGACGGTAGTGAAGGCTGTATTGGTTTAACTGGGGACTGCATGCGTCATTTGGAATCATTTCCCCCTATTCTTCGCCTTTTCTCTCCTATGCAAACCCAACCGGATCCCCTCCCCTTCTTAGGAGTAGGCGCCTAGGCGCTGTCCGCAGTGCTGAAACATTGTGTAGTAATACCTCGCTCCTATATAGGAGTTAAAAGACACCAGGAGAGGAAATCTCGGATAAAGCCCATATGCAGTTGCGACGTACGTTTTCTAAACAATGTTGAATATATAGAATCCAAACCTAAACCTAACTGAAAGCAAAACAACAGCAACAACAAAAAACCTCTCTCCTCATCCTTACTTAGGGGCCTTGTCGTTCTTCAAACTCGGTTATAAGGTTCCAATTCTATTCATGTTTGAATACTACATCCAGAACCTACAAGTTGCACACACCTGTAGATTCCCTAAAAACTTAATTATTGACCTTGTGAATTACTAAATTGTCAACAATTGAGGAAAATCTAGATGCAGAATTGGGTCATCGCTCATGTAAAAAAATGTTGAAAACACATAATGTAAGGGTGTGTTATAGTTCAATAACAAAGACAAACTTTATAGTCATTTAGAGTATTTACTAATTTAGGAAATTTCACGGTCTTACAAAAAATGGTCAATGTATAACTGGGAGTTCATACAAAACTATATTTTTAAAAGTTATTCTTTTTCATTTAAAACTGTTAAACCCTATAAAATAGGTGAACGAACTGCTCCCCAAAGAAGAGAGTGGAAGAACTATCTTCTTCCAGTAACACGTTCCTAGCCATGGTTTTATTGACTCTTTTTTTAAGCTCACTAAGGGCCACATCCTTTTTTTGTACTATGTGCTAGAGCAGTGCTTCTTGAAATTGAATGTGCATATGAATCCCCTGGGGATCTTGCTAAAATGCAAGTTCTCATTCAGTAAGTGTGAGGTTGGGTCTCAGATTCTGCATTTCTGACAATATCCCAGGTGATGCCAGAGGTTGCTGGTCTCGGGACCACACTTAAAGTAGGAAGATTCTAGAGATATTGTATTCTGACAATGCAGCCACTCCTAGAGTATGGGAAAGGAGGTCATTTTCTTCCATTTTCATTCTATACATGTTCCTAGACTGTAGCAAGAATATTCTATTCAAATAAATTCAGAGGTTAACCGTTTTGTTTGCACAATATTAACAAACTGCTTATGAATTTAATCTTTTGATTTTGATTTTGACATTGTCTGGACACATGCTACAGTTTACTCCACTCTGTATTTCCATACTATGATCTGCAGTCACCCATTCTCTTTGCAAGCCCAGCTCAAGGAGGCAGAACTAAGTTATATGATTCTACAGCTGATATATGGGCCCCACTCCAAGAATTTGTTATCATGGTGGAGACTGACTTGTTATTTTATGACTTTAAATATGGCTCCATAGTAAATGCTCATGATGCTGATTTAACAAATCTGAATATTAGAGATCTAATTCTCACCCAGTTTAGAAAGTAGGATACAGTCATTGCTTCATAGATCATTTGAGTGAATGCTGATACATGATACACATATACGTAAATTTTGAAGATTCCTTTGGATGGTTTTCCAGTTTTTTAAAAAATCCATATCTACATCAGTTGATACAGTGCTTTCAGTTAATGCTTTTGAATTGATGCCAAAGGAAAGTTTTAACTATAATTAGGTTCCTTGGTGTTGGTATATGACCTTGACCTTCTTTCAAGATATATGGACAGTGGTGATGTTCTGTAAAGTCTGCAAAATGGCTTATTCAGAAAAACATAATGGATTTTTTAATCCTTTATGTTCCACTTCCTTTGCTAGATGCTGGGATACAAAGATAGATGAGATTTGGTCTCTGCTTTTGATGAGATACATTGGAAAACAACATGACAAGTTATACAGAGATCTATAGAAGCACAGAGACTAATAATTTATATTTTATTCTCCATTGCCAAAGAAGTGATGAAGAACGGCAAAATATATAAAACCCAGAATACCCATATTTCAGGTCCTTGTCAACGTTTTCTGCCCAACTACTATGAAAAAAATTGTTGAAAGATATGAAATATATGGAGGCTCTTCTAAAACACACATAGTTAATTTATACTTCTGTACACTCTAGGATTTATTTTCAGAGCAATCCAAATTATTAGAAAGGTAAATATGTGAGTGGCATTGTTTAGACCTCACCTAAACAGAACTGCCTTTTTTATGCTTTGACGTTACTCTTTCAGCTTAAGTACAAATATTCTATATAAAATAACCCTCTAAGCAGCTTCCACAACCTGCTCTATGTCTACTACGGGGTTATTACTAAAGAGGTGCCCAACACATCATTTACTATGCCTTATATGACATCCTGCCAAAAACATTTCTTTTCAATACCAATCTTTCAATATCAATACATGAATTGAATTCTCACACCCTTCCTCCTCACTTAAACCACCCCAAGGTAAGTGGTGTGTTCTCTTCTTATATAAAATGTATGTCATTGTAACTGATCACATTTGCCTTTTATTTTAATTACCAGGGATAGTCAGAGTCAAATGAACAGCTAAAAATTAGCAACTACAGGGCTAGCCTTGTGGTGTAGTGGTTAAGTCCAGCGCACTCCACTTCTGTGGCCCAGGTTTGTGGCCCGGATCCTGGGTGCAGACTTACACCATTCATTGGCCATGCTGTGGTAGCAACCCACACACAAAATAGAGGAAGATTGGCACAGATGTTAGCTCAGGGCAAATCTTCCTCAGCAAAAAAACAAAAGTAACCATATAGGGCTTTATATTTGTGTTCTTTCTCTATTGCCTTGACTACAGCAATTTTGTTTTCTCAGGTATTGGTGTATTGTTTTCCTTTAATTATCTGTTTTAAGTGCGTCCTCATGTAAATTCCCTCATAAAATCAGAAATGGAGTAAATAAAAAATAAGTAAATAAATTAATTAATTTCTCTACTTTTTGGCCCCAAAGTGTTGACTACGGGGTGGGTATATATTGTTGTTTTATAAATTTGTCTTTAACAAGATACTAAAATATGGAAAAAAGATCATTTAGTTATGAAGATAAAAATCTAATTTATTATGACTAAACAATAAATGTTAAGCTAGCAAAAGAATATTTCAATTTATGTAGCTACAGATCAGCATTATTTCAAAACACTTTGTTTCCCTGTTTCTCCTTCTATACCCTAAATAATGTCCCTTATATGACTAGGGCTTTTTGTTATGTCAGAGAGCAGAAGTGTTAATTATCTACCTTGTTAGAAGACATGGAAACTACAGGAATTTAAAGAGGATGACAGTTCCACTTTAACGAATATACTGTAGAATGAGGGCATCACAAAGAAACTGAAGGCAAGAATTTCCTCTAACAAACCAGCTCAGGATTCTTTTCAAAGGAAAATTTTGCTTGCTATGAATTCTTGCCACAATGGCTCCAGTTGCCTTCTTGCTCTCAGGTTTTCTATAGTGGGATCGTCTCTTGAATTTATTAGGCCCACATGTTACCTTCAGCTTTTCATGGAAATCTACATCCTGTGTGGCTGAAGTTTAATTATTCTTTCTGAGCTAAAATTTTTAAATGTAGCTGTGCCTTTTAATTTGAAATGTTGCTTTTTATTCAAACATTGGATACTACAACTTTCAAATGCAAAACTTTAAAAAAAAGTATTAAAGACAAACATAAATTACTTTTGTTATAAACATTTAAAAAAATTAACCCAATGCTTATTTGGCTTTAGATGGTAGCAGATAACTAGCTATATCCAAGTCACTTGTTTATTTTTTAAAAATGCATTCCTACCTATTGAGTGTCATTTTTAGCTACCTATCCCTTTTCTGCTACTTACGTAGTTTTGATTTTGAAATTCCAATAAAAAATATGTACCCTTTCCCTAAAAATACATATATGCAGATGATTTTGCTCACAACTCAGGGCATGCATGGGCCCTTGGAAATCCATTTCTATAATCCCAAAGTAATCCAAGGATTGATTAAAAAATTTCTGCCATAAATGAATGGTCCATGGTCTCAATCTCAGTATTGCAACTAAATATTGACTGACTTAAAGTCCTGTATTTTTTTTAACCATCCTATTAGTTTTCTATTTTCTTTCCTTGGAGTTCTTCCTCCAGGTCATTTTACCGTCTGATCTCCAGAGAGTAGCCAATGCTGAATATGCTGAAATAGGATGAGAGAGTTCAGTAATGGGGTGATTAGATTTGATTAGAAAGTGACTGTGGGATTTTTGTCAACGGTGAAGAAATTATCTAAATAAGTGGACTCATAAATGAATTGAACATGATGACACTGGTCTATTTGATGAGTCTCATTGAAAATGAGATGTTATGTTTCGCTGGTAAACTTTTCTGCAAAGAAAAATGCACTAAATGTTTCATTTCAGAGTGATCTATTTAAATGAAGTTTCATTTAATTGGTTTTAATTTTACTGCCTGTAAGCCTTAAATCGTTTCGTTTAAAGTGTACTTCAAGCCCTCTACTATATTTACTTTGAATCTAATGAATATGATAGGGTATCTTGGGCACAATTGCCGTGAATGTGTGAGCCATAACCACAGTATAATATGTTTAATTGGCTTAAGTTGTTTTGCTGGGTTAAAGAAACAGAGAAACAAAAGCAGTTTGTTCTGCTACAGTGTAGGTTTCTGTAGTATAAATCAGTTAATATGTAATTGGCAAAGAGGGATGTCAACAGAATGTGGAAATCAATTGGTTTATACACGATTTTCCTCAATACATTAGTGTTTTGACTATCAAGTAAAAACAGTTTAACCCTAAGTTCACTAACACAGCTGAATGCAGTAAGCTGTGGAGGAAAGCAGTCCTATACACAATGCCCATTCACTCCTCCTTTCTCTTGACTAAATTTGGCCCCATACTCTGTTTTGAAAATGCGTATTGAATAGTTCTTCCTCATCTTTGTGCATTTGCCCTTGTTTTCATAATTCAACCTTTCCTTATACTTTTCCATCACTTTTCTTGAGTAAAATTTTTTTGTAAAGTTCTAGATAGGTTGTAATGTATATTTTTAACTTGTATTTTTAACTGTGCTAGTATTTTCATTAGGTTTGTAAATGTTTTTGTAGTGCTCCGCTTGTGAAGTTGTATAGGTTTTACATTGGTTTTTCCCTAAAATGATTTTTTCCCTAAATCATGCCAGTTATTTTTTTAAGTTGAATGGACTTTATTTTTCAGAGCAGTTTTAGGATTACAGAAAAATGGAGCAGAAAGTATAGAAATGTCCCATATACCTCCTCCCTTACCCCACAGTTTCATCTATTATTAACACCTTGCATTGGTATGATGCATTTGTTACAATCGATGAACCAATATTGATACATTGTTATTAACTGAAGTCTATAGGTTTGGCAAATGTGTAATGTCATGTATCCACCATTATAAAACCATCACAGAACACTTTCACTTCTCTGAATATCCCCTGTACTCCACTTATTCATTGCTCCCCTTCCTCCCATGCCCTTCGTGAGCTCCTGGAAACCACTGAACTTTTTGTCTCTATAGTTTTGTCTTTTCCAGAATTTATATATGGAGTCATACAGACTTTGTCACCTTTTCAGACTGGCTTTTTTTACTTAGCAATATGCATTTAAGATTACTCCATGACTTTTCATGGCTTGCTAGTTTATTTTTATTTCTTAATAACATTCCATTGCATGGATACACCTCTGTTTTTTTTAGCCATTTACCTATTGAAGCACATCTTGGTTGCTTTCAACTTTTGGAAATTATGAATAAAGATGCTCTAAACATTCATGTGCAGGTATTCGTGTAAACATAAGTTTTCAACTCATTTTGGTAAATAACTAAGAGTGTGATTGCCAGATTGTATGGTAAGACTATGTTTAGCTTTGTAATAAACTGCCATATTATCTTCCAAAGTGGCTGTACCATTTTGCATTCCCACCAGCAATGAATGAGAGTTCCTGTTGCTTCATATTCCTCATCAGCATTTGGTGTTGCCAGTGTTTTTTAATTAGCCATCCTAATAGCTATGTAGTGGTGTCTCATTGTTGTTTTCCTTTTTCATTCTCTAATGACGCAAGATGTTGAACATCCTATGCTTATTTTTCATCTGTATATCTTCTAAGGTGAATGTATGTTCAGATCTTTTCCCACTTTTTAACTAGGTGGTTTCTTTTCTTATCATTGTGTTTTAGAGTTCTTTGTATATTTTGAAAATGTGTTCGTTATCGGATAGGTGTTTTGCAAAGATTTTATCCTAACCTGACCTTAAGATTCTTAAGTTGTCTGTTATTTTTAGTGCATGATTTTGTAGAGCATGAATTTTTTTTCAGGACAGTACACTTTTAAAGAAGAAACACCTGTATGCTTGATATCAGATTTCTAAAACTAAGCTAGCCAAAGAAAACTCATACCTCTCATATTTTAAGCAAAACTAAACTGAATGAGTGTATAGTAAGATACAAGTCACTTTAGGCAATTACAGAAAACAACTGAAAAGACCTATGAAGGGGCCGTACCTTTCAAAACTACCTAAAAGTCAGTTGAAGTTAGTGGCTATTGTATAAAAGAATACTTAAAAATATGAAGATTTTAAGGAGAAAGTGTAAACCTAATGTTTTGAGGACTGATTAATTTTAATAATTTTTACATAGTATTCTATATACATAGTAGTTCTTATATGACTGTGCCAGGACTTTAGATGATGCTCAAAGCAATAAACATTTGGGAAGAATAAGGTCTGATCTTTCAGAAGTGTTTTTGACACTAGTTTCCAGAAACATTAGGAGTCCGGATGCAGAAATCTATGTTGAAGTAAACGGACACTTATGCAAGCCTATATTTCCTCAGTGACTTTGGGACTGTCAGAACATGTGTCAGAACACTACCGTGCAGTCTCCTTAGTAGTCTGAAGGATATCTCAAGGAGCTCACAGTTGAGATTTGTTAATGGAATCAAGAGAATAACACAAGTTACAAGTGTTTTTACATACTTAATCTTATTTAGAGGTGCAGGCATTCCTAAATTTAACAGATACAATGAATGAATGGATGAATGCACAAATAAATATGATAATTCTCTCCTTTGTTTTGGGTACCTCAGAACATATGCCAAATGGCTTAGACATTGTGCCAAATGTTACCTATTGATACTCAGCATCATCCTCACCTTTCTAAACTCTCTCTTGTATGAGACATTTCTCAGACTCTGTTGCCAGCAGTATTCCAACCTAAATTACACCAATGAAAGACACTGGTGTAAGAGTAGAGAGGAAGAAGAGAAGGAGAAACCATTAATCTCACCAGCAGTGACCTTGTAGGTATCAGCAAATGGCAGATGAGATGTTATGCCAGCAGCCTCTGGGTGTAAGGAAGTTCTGAGACTCACCTTGCTGCCACAGGCAACAAAGATCATTAGTGATAGTTCCCCATGATTCCTGTCCTTCCTAATTTTTCAAACCCTAGCCATAGTTCCTAGACCTTTGTTCCCCCAGCCCTACTAATAACTGTGTAAACTTCTAAGTCTTTGTGTGTTAAATCCTACATGAAATATCTATACTGTTGGGCTGGGTCAAAAGCTTCATTTCTTTTCCTAACTGACTACTGAATAAAGTAACAAATGAAAATCATGGAAATATATCTAATCAACTTTGTTTATATGCATACATATCTATATATATGTGCACATATACATATACATTTTGTAACACACTGAAACAGTTTGTGAATTGAAATATAATGACATGAAATCACTTCAGCCCATCATTCTGCAATACACCATGAAAAAACGTATTACATTTGTATGCTACTAAAAAACCATTGCTTCCAACAAATTAGGCTCATGAGCAGCCATTAGGAATGGTGTGACCCTTGTTAAAAAGGGTTGCAAAAGGGTAGAAATTTTGGATTCTGTTCAGTTTCATGAAACTGAGGTAACAGAAATCCAATGGCAATGTCTAAAGGCAATGGAGGTTATTTTTCTCCCCAAACAAGAAATTTGGATGTAGGCAGTCTAGGGCTTATACAAGGGCTCTGTGAGGTCATCAGTGTTTCAGTCTCTTATATTTCCATCATCCTTAGCTTGTGGCTTTTGTCCTCACACTTGTTGCCTTGTGGTTTCCAGAGGGATACTCCACCCTCTAGCCTCAGAGGAAAGAAGAAGGCGAAGAACTTATTAGGAAAGACCCTTATAGAATCCCTAGCATATTTCTCCTTACGACTTCTTAGATAGAATTTTGTCCTATGGCCACTTGCAGTATTTTAGCTGGGCACATTGCTATCTAAACAAGATTGTGGTTCTGTCAGTAAGGATAAAAGGGAGAATGGATATCTGATAGGAAACTTGTAGTGTTCTATAGCATAAAGCAAAGGAGCAAACAAAAACCAATATAAATCATGTCTTCACAAAAACAGTTCTTAAAGTAGTGTTGGTGTGACCACAGTGTAGAAGAAACTATTGAAGCAAATCAATAATTTCAATAAAAAATAACGAGCATGAGGACTAAGTTCAGCCGTGTATAATAGAAAGACTCCAAATAGTAGCAATTTAATCAGGATAGAAATTTATTTCCTCCTCTGGAAAATAAGTTTGGGGTAGGAATGTGAGGGTTGTTACTGTGGCTTCATGGAATCATCAGAGACCCTAATTCTATTTTTCTGCTCCACCATCCTCAGAATTTAGCTTCCAATTCCAAGTTGACTTCATGTTCTAACATGGATGCTACTGTTACAGACATCATTTCTCCATTCCAAGCCAGCAGCAGAAGGAAGCAAGAGAGAAAAGGGCCATTCTTCTAGTTAAGTCAGTTCATTCTAAGGAAGCTCCTACTCAGTCCTTACAGCATTTCTGCTGGTATCTTACTGGCCAGAACATAAGTCACGTGTCTGTGCATAGCTGCAAGTGAGGTTAGGAAATGAAGACTTCTGGCAATATTCAGAGTCACCTTAAATAAATTTTTATTACCAAATAAGAAAAGGAATATGGATTGTGCTAGTTATTATCTCTATCATCACCATTTACAGAATTATCTCCAAATATGCAGGACAGCATGTGGATTGAATCTTATTATTCATCACTCTTAAGAAACATATTTTCTCTTCCAAATGTTGTAATTGAAAATTTGGAATGATATTACTAAAAAGAGTAATTATTTAAATGAAAAACAATGTTTGCTATAAAGTAATCCTTTTTATTAATGCTTTTTGGGTTAGGATACCAAACTTTGAATAGTCAAAAATATTACCATACAATATCCATGGCTTTGGACAGAGGAAGCCCAGTTCATGGAATTATTAAAGAGGAGGGAGTAACTATGTCTATAGGAAGGGAAGTAGGGCAGAGCTCTGGGAAATTGGCTCTTATCCACCTTTTAATGGATTCACTGGGGTGAGATTAAGGAAAAGGCAGGGTGATTTAAGATAAGAAATTAGGAAGTGAATAAAAATTGAGATTCAAGGATATATCTAAGAATTACAGGAGTCTTCAGTCTTCCAAAAAAAAAAATGTTCTAATATTGCTTACCAAAATCAAAACTAAATCTGTTATTGGGCAATGACCCTAATATTGAAAAGTTGAAAAATGAAACAATTATCTAAGGAATTCAAGCAAAACCCTTGGTATTATCTGAATTATTTGAATAATTGAGGTGAAAGTGGAATTTCTGCCTGGATTATTCAGATAATTGCCTTAATTCTAAACTTCACTTGGCTGGTAGAAACCTTTCTTCAAGATGTATTTTTAGAATGTTAAATGCTAAAAAATAGACTCCTAAATTAAGCAGAGCAATAGAAAGAGGGAGAGAGAGAGAGGAAATAGTAAGTAGTTGATTGTCAGAATAATCTATACCTTTTTTTCTAGTGACAATAACCAACATCCACTTTTTAATCAGAGAATGAACTTCTTCCATGAAAAGAGGAACTATATATAGATTTCAAATATAACCTATAGTATTTTTTAAAGTTATAAATTCCCTTTTAAGTTTCAATTCTCTAAAGTTTGAAAACTTAGTGGCTCCAAATCCAGGCATTTAATTTTATAAAGCCAAGCAAATTGACTTAAAAATCATCTGTACTGTTTGATTTCCTATTGTTAGTCTTTGCCTTCAATTCTTAACAGCAAATTAAAAGAATGACCACATTTTGGTTGTCACCCCATTCTCTTCTTTGGTAGCAGGACCCTGGGCAGTGAACCCAGCTGAAAAATTATGTGCCAATCTCCTCTACAGCTGGATGTGTCATGTGACTAAGTTCTGGCCCATGAATGGAAGTGTCGTGTGAGACTTCTGGAAAGGATCCTTCTTTTCTGGACTGCTTCTGGCCTCCAATGCAATCAAGATACCTAGATCTCCAGCAGCCACCATGGGCCATAGGGTGACCTTAAGAATGGAAGCCACACACCAGGACGGTGGAAGATTAAGATAGAAGGAACCTGAGTCCATGGTGACCGTGGAGCGACTATACGTGCTCTGGAATGCCTCCCTCTGCACTGCGATTACTTAAGAGAGTAATAACTTCTATCTTGTTTAAGACACTATTATTTCTAGTTTCTGTTACTAGCAGGTGAATACAATTCCTAAATGATGCATGTATGAAAGTATTACTTGAAAATATTTTGGAATTTTAGGGTTAAATTTCCAGATATGTATAATGGCCTCTTAATCTCAATTTCTCTCTCTCTTTCTCTTTCACACCCAAACACACACACACATTCCAATTTGTAGAAAATAAAACTAAGCAGTTATGTGATGTTGTGCCAGTAATACATTTTGTGCAATCGAAAAGGATAACATTTGCAGTAGGAATTGTGAGAAGATAAAAACTAAAGCATATTTCAGTATGTAGATATGGACTGAAAAAAAGAGAGAGCAAGGAAGGAAGGAAAATATAGAAATGGAATGTAGCAACAGAATATTAGTTACTATTTATTATTTTTTGCATATTTAGCTAAGTACAGTATTAATAGCAAGAGAGGGATAAAATATTCATCCACAGAGCAGTCAGATGGAGCAGTAAGGATTAATCATTTTCTCTTCAGAAGCTGCCCCAGCTCTCTCCATGTTTTAAGAGCCAGCTCTTCTATGAAGCTGTCACTGATCCCCCCGTAGGAATTAACTTCTGACCTTTATGTATTATCAGGACCAAGACTAAGGTACAGTGAGGGGGGTGTTTGTCTTAGGCACGACACTTAAAGGGGTGCCAAAAAACTCAGGAATCAAGATATATATTTTAATGGAATATTTTAATTAGCACACTACAGCATGCAGGCCAGTCTCCTATTTTTGTAAACAAATTTTTAATTATACTTCATATTTACCTCTATTACAGCACTCAAATAGTGCTTTTCATAAATGTTCTCTCCCTGCAGGGCCATTCACATTTTTGTATTCCTCATGCACATACTACTCTGTTTTAAGCATAAAGGCCTCTTAAAAAATAGTAAATTGAATCTATTGAAGGATCTTGCAAGAATATACTGTACCAAAAGCATAGCAAGAGAGCGACGAATGTTTTGAAAGTACTTATAATTCAGTTCTATGAGAAAATCACCTGACTTCTCTTTAACTAAAACCCTGCCCAGCCTGGAGAGATAGGGAATTGTAATACTACTACTTTATATTCATATAGCACTTTGCCCTACATAAAGTGATTTCTTTTAATCCTCCTTAATCCTACACAGTAGGTTTTATTATCCTTATTTATTACGGAAAGATTGAGAAGTTAAGTGACTTGCCCAAGGAGTTACAGGCAGAAAGTGATAGAGCTGGGGTTCTAACCCAGGTTTTCTGTGTCAAAATCCAATGTCCTTTCTGCTACTCCAAACACCAAGTCTTGGGATTGACTGAGGAGAAACAATTTACACAGCAACTACAATAGCGTGTGTTGTGTTTATGAAATAATGCCAGTAGCACTAAACTGCAGTATTTTACCAAGTGTATTCATCATGATTAAAATTATTCTGATTTTTATGTGTGTGAGTTTGGTGAAGTAGCTCAACTCTTCTGGCATAGGATTGGATGTTTTACGGTATTTTTTTGTTGAGGGCAGAAACCTAAATACTGAAATGTCAAAGAACAGGGGGAAATTGAGAAAATTATGTACTACTTGGTTTCTAACTAAAATTTCATCGCTAACGTGCGTGTGACATTCTGCAAAGCATGTAAATCATACGTATTTGCTTCTTTATGAAAAGAAACATTTGGGAAGGCCTTTGAACTTTTCAACTGAAAAAGCTTATTTCAATGTTAAACATTATAGTACTCAAGAGTTGGGAGACAAAGTTTAATGGGTTTCTTTTTCACATTTTGGGGAAAAATCTATGACTATATTTTAAAACTCCATAGGTAATTAAATTTGAGAGCCTATAATTGCTTCAAATATAATTTCCATCAGCATATAATAAACACAACCCAAACCCAAAATGTCCATTATTAGCCAATCTAGTAGGAGATTTCTTATGAAAATTATAGATTCTCCTCATTGATTGCTGCCCAGAGAATTTAAAAAACCTCAGTCTTCTTTTTGTAAGCTGATAGCTGAGTTCTAAGGAAAGCCTCATTCTCAAGAACAACCAGAACTCAAAGAAATTCAAAGCCATTCATTTTGGTGAATTGCAACCAGTCATCAATAACTATTGAACGTCTACAGGGTGCCTAGGCATTGAAGAGGCAAGTGATTTATTTGCATTATTCAAAGGATTTCTAAGGGGAGTCTAAAGATTTGTAGACGTCTTTAAAGATGCAAAGTGGTGTGTGCTTCTCTAATTTAAACTGCCTCTACATGGAAGGAATTGAAGAGTGAGTTTCAGAGTTCTAGGGGTTTCTAACTTCCAGAGCCGACTTTTGTAAGCGAAGACCCCATTGGGTGCCATGCGACAGGCGGGCTGGTGGTCAGAACCTGGCTCCACTCGGGGCTTGTGGACAAGTGAGGCCCTCCCTGGGCTGGAGCAGGGCCGACCGCTGCAATGGCAGCCCTGACCCGCCACCCCATCGCTCCCCTCCCCTCCCCCCGCACTCCCACCCTTCCACACCCTGCTCACACCGTCTCCCGGTCTCCCAGCCCCGACCGGTTCTCGCGAGATCCGGGCAACTGAGCGCTCGGGGCCTTTTCAAATCGGGATCCGTTACCGCTTCCCCGGCCGCCGCCATTGTCGCGCTCGGAGCCCCTCAGCGCAGGCGGCCGAGGCGGAGGCAGCGGCGGCGGGATGGCGGACGCCGACAAGCCCGAGGTGCGCGGGGCCGCTGGCGACGACAGCCCGCAGCAGCAGCCCGCGGAGCCGCCGGGCGAGCCGCGGCGAGAACCGCAGCCCCCAGAGCCGGAGAAGCAGCCGCCGCAGCACAGCAGCAGCTCCAATGGCGTTAAAATGTATTGTCTTTTCCTCGGGGGACCGGGGAGGCGGAGGGCGGGGAGTCGGCCTGGGAGGGCCGAGGCCGGCCGGGCCTCTGTGAGGGATAACCGCCCCCGGGCTGTGGGCGGCGGGAGGAGCAGGTGCAGCCGGGCCGCTCCCAGGCCCTACCCCGCCCGCCCCGGGCCCGGGAAGACGGTGCGGGCCGGGGGGCCGGCGCCCCTGCCCGACTTCTAGCCCGAGAACGCGGGTCACCCCTCTTCCCTGACTTCGGCTGGAGAACCTTTGAGCAAAGCGCGGCGGCCGCCACGGTTTGCGGGAGAATGGTCCCCCTTTTAAAGACCAGTAGTTAGTGTTCATCACTAGGGAGTATCTAGGGATGACATCATCGGACTTTTCCTCGTAACCACCGAGAAAAGGAATAGCCTCCCGGCTCCCCGGCCTCCTGCTGAGCTTTACCAGTTCAGTGTTTTGTTGTTGTTTTCTAAAGTACATGTTCATTTCTGCACTGATATATACCAGGAGGAAGTTTAATAACGTGCTGTTAGACCGAATCCGTTGTGTTACTCTTGAATTGGTGAGATACTTTGAAAAGGGAAATACGCCTGATGCTTTATCCTCCCCCCTCCCTCCCCAGTGTTTGTCAGCCTTGCAGGCTACTTTTAAAAAACGCAGTGTGATGGTAGGTTCTTAATTTTGGTATAATGGTAAATAAGATTTTTTTAATTGAAGAAAACCCACTACCTTTAAGATTGTGGCTGTTATCGGTGCCTATAAAGAATTTAGTCGACTTGAATTCATAATAATTTGTAGTGTAAGGAAATGTTATGCTCCCCCTTTTTCTGTTATATAGGGGGATATGAAGTCAGGCATAGCCCAGTTCTTTAAACCTGAAGTTGAAAGTATGTTAATGATTTGGTGAAAACGTCTTTTTCCTTCACTCAGTTATGCCTCAGAGTAGAAAGCAGTGAACATATGCTCTCATTAAAATAGGAAAGGGAAACGTCATTCTTACTTTTCTTGTATAAAAGTATTTGAAAAATATGGTAAGACCTGCACCAGTCTGTGTAAGAGCTGATTGCAGATAAGGTACTTCTTCCAGCTGGGTTATGACACTCTTACTCTTAATTGGGTTTGAATGGGATAGGCAGCATCTTCCAGGCAGAATAGAAGTGCAGGTATATGAGATTCCATCTCAGTGGAGTTTGCTCCTGGGTGGAAAGTGGTGCACTTCGGTAACTGAGGAACCAGCAAGTGAGTGAAGCACGTTCTACCATGCCCGCCAAAATGTGGGCTTTCAGGGATTTAGCATCATAAATATGAATGAAAACCACTGGGTTGATAAATTTTAAATGTGTGCTTTTTGTTTATGTCTGAACGTGGGCCTGCCACCCTTTTCTCCTGAACAAATAGTACAGCCTTGAATTACAGAGAGAAGCCCTACTATACTTGGGTATGATTAGTATAATAGTGTAGTGTCGGTACAGGTGAGGCTGGTATCTAAAAGTCTCCATCAGGTCTAAAAGTCTCTAAACCCTTTTAAAGTCTCATTGTGGTTTAGCTAGACCAGAGAAGACAGAAGTGGGAAAAGAATCCCTTTCATTTCTAATTGCGGGAGAGGAAAATATAAGGTGAAGAAATTAAGAAACGTTACTAGTAAATACAAGTGCAGATTCTTTTCATATTGCTTGCAGTTCATCTCTCTTGCTTCCTCTTTTCTCAGAAATTAAAGAGGCCAATTTACTCACATGGGTTTCTTGTACTGTCTATTCTGTAAGAACATATAATGGTCCAGCACGGGCCCCTCACACTGAATAACTAGGGACATTTATCTGTATCGACTGAACAACTTTTTTTTGATCCTATGGACCAACTGGAGTAGTTAACAACCCAACACATAAACCTTGAGTTGATTACCATATGTTTTTAATGATAAGAATTCATAGAGATGATAAAAATTACCAAATATTACCTTAAAATATATATTGCTTAGAAGTGAACACAGTGCCACTTGTTGTCAAGATTGAAATGACCTGTGCTGAGGTTAATCCATAGTCATTGAGGATGGAGACCACTATGTCTTATTCATTTTTGTGTTCCCAATGCCTTATACTTAAAAAGTAAATATTTGTTTAAGAAATGCAAAAGTGAACTTTTAGGATCATGAAACTCATGTACAGAGGGTTTAGTTGGGATGTTCACATCTTTTGACAGGAAATTAAAGATGTTTCCCTAGGTCTAGTCTTTTTATTTATGCCAAAATGGTGTACTAACTCTCCTTTTCTTAAGTGAATAGGAGGAAAAATAGCAGTATTGTTATAACTCTTAATAATTCATGTGTGATTAAGCAACACCTTAGAGTATATGACATTAGAGTACTTGTATAAAATAGTGAACATTGGCACAAGGTGAAGTGATTGAGGTAGAGTAGTATTTTCTTTTATCATAATAGGAGTAAAGAATGGGACTGGGCTTAATTTTGGATCTCATTCTATAGCATTATGCTTTTAAAATCATATATTAAAACTATGTTTCCTCATTTGATGTTCGATATTGATTTTTCAGAAATATATGTTATCATTTAGTCTTAAGAGTAGATAACGTTTTTGTGACTTAGAATAGTCACATTATTTCAAGTACATTAACGGGGGTTTGCCTAAATGAATTGTTTGGGAATTATTCCATGGAATTCTGGATGTAGTGCCAATATTTTGATATTATGTAACATCATTTCCCTAAGAGTTTTCACATATATTTTTACTGTCTCTTTCATAGTGTATTTATGACATAGAAAGAGTTCAGAAATTGAGTAATTAAGTTTAGTTTCTTAATATAAGTCAGACCATACCTCTAGCCACTAAACTGATCTGCCTTCCATAGATAATTTAGGCATGTAGATGAGCAGTTTGGCAGTATCTTGATGCCACTAACTGGGGGAAACTTGAAGAAATGGCTCTCTCTGGTCATCCTTTGAGTAAATATTTTAAAAGGGTATCCTATATAATATTACTGCTTTTTAATGGAATTGTCAGATTGTTGTAAGCAAATGCTTACAACATCCATGTGAGAAGAGAAGGACATATCGAGTACTTCAGAACTTTGTGCAGTTTTTGCGATTGGTTTCATCCAGGAAGAAAATAGGCAGGGGAAGGTGTATTTGGCTAGAGACTATAGAGATGTCTGCTCACCTAACAGAGACTTAGTTATTTTAAAAACATTCACTGAATTCAGCCGACTATGTAGATGGGTTCTCTGGGGGATTAAAAAGAAGGGTTTGTTCTTGTATCTTCTATACCCAGAAGCCAGAGAAAAGGCCTCTGTGCCTTTTGGCTGCTTGCTGCCATTTTCAGTGCTTGCTGCTACCTTACAGACTGGTAGGTACTTGCCAGAGTTGGACAGTTGAGAAGATCCCTTCCAGGTTGTGCCATTTCTGATGAAGAAAGGTGTTTGACAGTGAAGGTGTGCCTGTCAAGGTCTGAAAAGGTGACAAACCAAGTTTGGCCCTAATGTCTCTTCCTTGATTTTAGCAGTTTTTCTGGTAGACAGCAGCACCATCTGTGCTCAGATGAGTATGGGTTCTTAATTGACTGTTGATTCATTCAAAAATTAATATTTGTGGAGCACGTTATGTGCAGTCACTATGCTACATGCTGCTGATACCAATGTGGATAGTTTTTGTTCTCATAGAGTTTTACCTACTATATTTATGGCTGTGTTGTTATCTGCACAGAAAAGTAGTGTGTAAAAGTTTCAATATATGATGGAACAAGTGACTACAGTAAGAGGTGAATGTGAAGCACTGCAATGTAGAGATTCCCACAGTTGCTTGGTTGAGAAGTAATTTAGAGCCTGGATTATGAAACCTGATTGGTTGTCAGAATAATCCAGGAAGCTAAAAGGTTTAGATTCCTGAATGTCATTCTCAGAGATTTTTGTTAGTTAAAATTTGCTTTAAAATCAAAATTTTAATGAAATAGTTTTAAATTCACTAATTAGTGATTTAAAATAAACTATTGTCACTTCTGTAAAAAAAGATTCCTTTTGAAAAGTAAATTGCATTTTAAAATATACATCTAGATTTTTATCTATAGGATTTACTTCAAGTGTATACTTACATCTTACAGATGGTTGGTGGATAGCATCATATAGTTGCATTGTGATTACAGTCTTATACATTAAATGTTTTTCTAGTCAGTGCCTCATTAAAAAGTAGATTTAGGGGCAGGCCCCATGACGTAGTGATTAAGTTCGGCGTGCTCCACTTTGGTGGCCAGGCTTCGCGGGTCCAGGTCCCAGGCATGGACCTACACCACTCGTCAGTCATGCTGTGGTGCAACCCACATACAAAATGGAGGAAGGTTGGCACAGACGTTAGCTCAGGGCTAACCTTCTTCAGGCGAAAAAAAGAGGAAGGTTGGCAGTGGATGTTAGCTCAGGGCGAATCTTCCTCAGCAGAAACAAAACAGTAGATTTATAAAATTCTGGTTCACATTGCATTTAAGTACTGCTTCCCTCCTTCACCTCCTCATCCCGTTATGGGTAATACTATGAATAAAAATGGCATAATTCTATGAAGTACCTTATCCTAGTTTATAGGGTAAAATGCAGAAAAGGTTGAGCATGAAAATATTAGGATACCTTATCAGTCAGAAGATGATCAAAATTGGGAATAGAAACAAATTATGAGAGACATATGGGAATGTATCCATATATAGATACAATGATATATTTTAATTATGTTTTTAAGCAGTGGAGGAGAAAAGTTCTGGGAAGAAACCATTAACATTTAAGATAAACTTTTTCAGCGTATCATTTTGTAAGTTAGGTTTTTTAGAGTTCTGAATGAGGCCCAGAAAGTTAATTCTCCATTAAAGGTGGCAGATTTATATACTGTAGGAATAAAATAATTGGTTTTCCCCTCTTGTTAAGTTCTGATAAGGTTTATTAAGTATTGTGATGGGAAAAACTGGGTGATTGTTTAGATGCTGTAGCTATTTAATATGGAAAAAAAGGAGGACTGGTAAATGAGAAGTTGGTAGTATGCCCAGATCCTTGCTTTGAAATGGCATTGGATAATTTCACAGCCAGCAGGCTGACTCTCCAGCTGCTTTGCTGAGGTCTAACTCAGTGACAGTTTTGTGAAGTGAAGTGATAAATGTGAAATATTTAATATAGACTTCTGTTATTAGAAGCACGACTGAGGTTTTTCTTTTTGTTGTTTTGTTTTTAATTTATAGAGAGAATGATGAATCAGTGAAGGAAGAGAAATCTGAATTAAAAGAAAAGTCTACAGGAAATAAGAAGGCCAATAGATTTCATCCTTATTCAAAAGACAAGAATTCGGGCACTGGAGAAAAGAAGGGTCCAAATCGTAACCGAGTTTTCATTAGCAACATCCCGTATGACATGAAATGGCAAGCTATTAAAGATCTAATGAGAGAAAAAGGTAACCATCTCTGATAAACCCACTGTTGGATAATCTTCATATAGAAAGAGGGGAGAGAGCTAAGCAAACTTTTTTATTCCTCTGAGCCACACAGACTCAGAAAATTGATTTTTGTTTTATTTCTTGACACATGAATTAATCTTTTCCTCTTCTTTCACTTGACACAATTTCCTTACAAGGTAGTATGGATACATGAAGTTTTTTTTTGTTTTTTTTTTTTGCCATTTTAGTGGGATAGTAGTGAGCCAGTATATGCATGCCACCAAGAATTTTGTTAAAGTGATTGCTTTGCCTAGTTGAAGTTTTTATAGATTTTTAAAGGACTGTTGCATTAGTTAAGCAATACATTTAGTGTGTTAAAGTACGAATAATAAGGTCTGATTATTTTTTTCCTAAAAGCTGTTTTGTTATTTTCTTGGTGGAGTCTGGAATCCGGGCTGTGGAATTCATTCTGTTTGCATTGTCATGAATGCCATGATGCTGTCTCTGCAGTTCTATATTAAAATTGTGTTACTGCTGTTGCAGTTTTGTTATCAGAATAACCTGAAAACCCTCTTTTTATATACATGGTTGGTTTTGGGGGAAAATAATTTTAATATTTGATCTTGTAAAAGTTAGTTTTGTTATCTCTTGAAAAATTGAGTTTCAACAGTCCTGCAAACTATGTACTTGGCTTTGAGGCTGATCTCTTCTAATAAATAAAAAAAAATTGCATTGGTGTATCTGTTGTAAGGTGACAACTATTTGATTGGTTTTATTCATTGACTTTATTTAGAAAGTGTGTGGCTTGCTGTGAAGCATGACTTGTAAATTTGGTTTCCTGATGGCAAACATGATTGAAGACATTCAGGTAGAAAGTCACCTTAAAACAGCTGTTGTGTGTAGGCGACCAAAGTTATTTGAAAAGTGCTAATGTTGATGTTTTTAATATGATAGGCTAAGGGACCATTTGTATGTATACGTGCATTTGTTCACCAACTATATCATGCTGGCCAAAATATGATCTGTAGTATGAATTAGGTTAATATGGTTGTTAGCTTTTTTAGAGAACGTGGATGATGTACATTTCTGAAAATTAGTTAAATTTACATAGCCATTGATAGGAGGTATGTTGGTCTGGTTTTGATTGTTGGTGAATAATAGGTGCTTTTCTGTAGAGTTGTGCACAGGTGTGCAGTAAAGCAAGATATTGGTGTTTAAATGTATTGTTTCTTGGTATCTTCCTTTTGTATGTCTTATGTAGTTGGTGAGGTTACATACGTGGAGCTCTTTAAGGATGCGGAAGGAAAATCAAGGGTAAGTGCTGTGGGCAATAATCTGCTTGAGGTTTAAAAGTTCCTCAGCAGTTTACTTTTTGTATAATACTTGTACCAGTTTTTGGAAACTTAAGTTTCATTTTGTTTTACTTTATTATGCAAGATTTGAGGCTTTATACTAGCAAGTCTGACACTTATTGAAACCAAACTAGCTCCCTGGAAGGGATGGGTTTTGTAAATGCTCATAAAAGGCATTCACTTTTCTAATGCTCTAAGGTAATGCTTCTTCTTAGCCAACAGATTTTAATATAGGGTTTTTTTTGTTGTGTTTTGATGTCTTCAAGGATATTTTAAAAGTCACTGAATTGACAATATTCCCTAAGAGTTCTATGAGAGGCCTATAACTTAAAGGTGTTAATTCAGAATGTATGTTTGAAACTTACACTGAAGAGCTTAATTTGGTAGCCTGCAGGACCACAAAAGAGGCAGTGCTCTGACCAATTGGTATGAATGACATTGATGATTAAAATTGACATAGAAGGCATTGGTTGATAGTAGATACTGATTTTAAGCAGCAAGAAAGCAATATACTGAAGAATACAATGGAAAGCTTTTAACAGTGTTTAATTCTATTAGCAAAAACCAGTTGGGTGCATGAGAAATAAAAACTTTGTCATTACATTCAAATGGTGCTTTGAACAGTAGTAATGAAAAGGAATTATTTAAAAAATGATTCTACAAGTTTGTTTCTTTAGCATAGGTGGTTTTTTTTTCCATACTTACAACTGGATGCTGTTAAAATGTGTGCAGCCAGTTTTCTCTAACAGAGAACTTTGTTAAAAATGAGATGAATATTTCCTATTTTGATTTTAATAAGATTGAAAATATACATTAAAAACTGTGCATAATAATACGTCTTTTGAAAATATTTGTAACCATGTAAGGTCAGGTATCTTGGAGCCTTCAATTATTTCTTTGAGTTACTTTTGACTGAATTTGTGCAATGACATTACTTTAGTTTTAACTTACAGAAGAGTCATTTAAAAGTAAAAATGTGCTCCAAGCTTGTTAAATGCTGGATTCTACTATCTTAAATAGATCGATATAAAAAATTTACGGAAGATTTTGGTCACTTGCCTGTTATGTTCTGAAGGTATAAAAAAAAGTGATGCTTTTGATGACTTAAATGTTAGAATCTACTATTAACTTCGTCTACTTATCTAAAACTTTTTTTCTTTTGCATATATTGACAAATCTACCTGGATATAGGGTTGTGGGTAAGAATTTTTTTTAATATCTTAAGTCAAATTTAAACTTCTGATTGGAAAAAAGACATCTCAGTACATAAACATAGCCTATAAATTTTTTCTCCATTAAGTGTGGTTGAATTCAAAGATGAAGAATTTGTAAAGAAAGCCTTAGAAACTATGAACAAATATGATCTTAGTGGAAGACCCCTGAATATTAAAGAGGTAAGATTTCTTTTATTTGGAATAATTTAAACATTTGACTATAAGGACATGTTTTCTTTGGATTTTTATCTTTGGTAATGTATTTATCTGACAACATTTTTTTTAGCATAGATGCTTATTAAAGCATTATTATAATGATGATAGTTCTGCTTGTACATGATTTCCCATTCGCCCTTAAGCAGTTATCCTATATATTTGATTTGTTCCAAGTTACTATAAACAGAGTTGCATGATTTAAAAAAATTTCAGGACCCAGAAATTTAAAGATGACACACTTTAAGTGCTGACTTTATTTGATATAGATGTTTTCAATTTTTAGGTTGTATTGTTTAATTTGAGAAATGTAGTAGGTATTCTTGTAGTTGATAATTACAGGTTGCTTAATAATGTGAATGCCTTATAGATTAGAATAAAATTGATATTCACTTTTAATAAAAACAACCTGAGACTGTACCAGATTAAAATTTAAGAGAAGTTGTAAATCTGTTAGTGAAATTTGTAATTGGAACTTGGAAACCCCTAAAATGTAGATGCTCCCTTTGTATGGAATTGTAGCAGTATAGTACGTTGACAAAAGAATGATCAGAAGATACATAAAAAAATTATTTACAGTTAGATGTAATTGACTTTGGAAATGATTAGCTTGAATAGCAGTCATTTTCACGTCTTATTTTAGTTCACATTGTTATTCTTATTTGAGTAGTTTGATCACGGGTCAGTTATGCATATATCCTTGCTAAAGTCGGTATTAAAAAAGGGTAGAGGATATAACCTTGGGACCTAGAAGAGTCTCCACCAATGTGAATGCAAATTATTGGTAGTAGAGCAGTACTGTCAGCCACAATTTAACTTAGTCTAATAGTGATTTGAGTCTGAGCTCTATCACTTTCTAGCTGTGTGACTTATTCTCTAAACCTCAGTGATTATTACTACTGATAACACTTACCTAAGAGGTTTTTTATGAGGATTAAATGAGATACATGATAAAGAAACCAGACTTGGGCATCAGAGAATCTGTGTGACTAGGGCAAATTACTTAACCTCTCTATTTCTTTGCTTCCTGATCACTAAAATGGGAATAATACTAGAACCTATCTGATAGTGTTATGAGGGCTCAGAGTTAATAGATGTAAAACATTTAATAAATGTTAGCTATTTGTTTTAATTGTGGTACTGTTATATAAAGCACACAGCACAGTGCTCAAAATATTGTAACTGTGTAATAAATATTAGCTGTAATAATAATTGTGATTGTTGTTATTCCTGTCCAAGGTGGGAATGTTGCTGGTTGTTGGTCTTTTGTTCCTGCATATGACGTGATAATAGCTTAAAGTAAAGGCCATGCTACCAACAAATAAAGAATCCCCAAACCCTTTGTTGAAGTCAGCTTCTGAATTCCTCTAATTCTGTTTGAGCCTGGGGGTTGGTTTGTTTGTTTCTTTTCTTTCTTTCTTCATTCATTTATTTATTGTAAATATATTGACCAGGAAGTGAGAATTAGTAGAGAAGGTTTAGACTGTTGTGGTCTGTGCCAGCCATTTTTTGGTAGTTTCTATGCATGAGCCAGGACCAGTGTTCCAGAAATGTGTTGATATCCTAATAATTTCCCATAAGGGTGGCATTTGTAGAACAGCCACCCTTACGGGAAATTACTATTTTGAGGATTAAGATTAGGTGTTTTATGATGTTTCCTATTCTTCTTCAAAAGACAAGTATTATAGATTCTCAATGTCCTTTTTTTTAATTGGAAAAATGTTTATTGGATGCTAAAGGCCAAGCCCATGTTTTTTTGTGTCTTTTAAGTTTTAGCACATTATAGATCTCAGTGATATTTCAGAGACCCTAGAATAGAGTGATGTGATCCAAGGTGATATAGGATACTACCATTTTTAACTTTTTTAAGAGAAAAAAATGGTTGAGTTTGATGTAGCTAAATAATGAGGTGTTCTTTATTCAATTAACTTTTTTGGATTAATATCACTAAAGGTCCCTTTTCTGGGAATATTTGATTTACAAATGAGTGGCTGGGGTCAATGCTGAGAACTACTAGTGAAAGTATAAGGAAAAGTATGTTTCTAGTGTTCCTTAACAGATATTAGAATTGCATTTTTTTCATTTAAATGGGGATTAGTAGCAGTTGTAAACTGATTATAGGCCCTCCAATAGCAATAGCAGGTTGTGACTGGCAGGCTGACATCCAAGGAGAAAAGAGGAATTAAAAACCATGTTACATAGTAGGTAATTTGTTTTATATAAATTGTATTTTATATATGTTTTATATAGTCTGTAGGTATATGTTTATATATATTTTTGTGTGTATATATATTTATATATATATTCGTCATACATATAAAAAGACAAGTCAAAACAGCAATATGCTTTATGAATGTTAAGATGTTAAGGACAAACAACTTATTGTTTGTTTATTGTTATTTGTTGTTGTTATCTTAATAGTTCATGAAGCATCTCCCCTACCGTATCTTCCTTCTTCCTCCATAGGTAACCACTATCCTAAATTTTGTATTTGTGCAAGTTTTTGAAACCTTGGAACTGAAGCATATATTATTTATTAACTTAAAGGTTTTATAGCATTCTATAAAACATTTATTTCTTCTCTATTTTTTTTTCTTCATGGTGAAGAAATAGATTGGAAGACAGAATACCTTTATTCTTGCATTAATTTTTTCACCTTCTATTCTCCCACCCTTCCTAGAGAATTTATTAAAGTCATCCAACTTTCTTTTTGTTAGTATTCCCAGACTGAAGCCAGCAGAATACAGTTGATGGTTACACGTATCATAATCATTTGGTATTGCAGATAATAGTGTATCAGTGTTATGTGGTTTTTTTGTTTGTTTGGTTTTTGCATTCCACCTAATGAGATAAGTGAGAAGTAGGTTTGAACTCGCTTTGTTTTTGTTTTGTTTAAAGGTAGAATATTTCTCTTATAAAGTTAAAGAACTAAAAAAGAGCAGTGTTTAGTCTCATTCTTCACTTGGACACTTAGCCTTTCTTTATCTCCCCCTCCCTCCATCTCAGATCATAATCATTGTTGAGGAAGGGAAGAGGTTAGAAGGTGGATAATTGTATTTTGTTCAAGAATGAAATTTATACATTATAATAGCTCCCCTCTACCCCAATATTCCTGGGTTTTATAACAGTCTCTTTGCTGTTGAAAAGCTGTTCATTAGTCTGAATTTGGCATTGCATTGGGCATCCAGTGGTGAAAATTCACCATTACTGCATTTTGAAAAGTCACAGTAAGTACTTTGTTTCTCTTTGAGTTATGTCTTTATGTGTATGTGCCATATACTTGTACACCAATATGAGGGTGAAATTAAATTAATTTCAAGTTCTTAAGTGACTTTAGTGGTTGGAAAGAGGTATTTAATTGACATTCCTGGAGACTGAAATCTTTTGTCTGTCCACAGGTTTTTATGGGACGGAATTCTCTGGATGAGAAAAAAAGCTCACTCTTCAAGAGGGCCAATAATTTGAGCCAGATGGGATAGCTACTATAGAACTTGAAGTTGTTATTTCAATGATGTAGACTTACTTATGTATCTAGTGGCATTTAACATTCAATGTGTGTTATAGGATCCTGATGGAGAAAATGCTCGTAGGGCATTGCAACGAACAGGAGCATCATTTCCAGGAGGACATGTACCTGATATGGGATCAGGGTTGATGAATTTACCACCTTCCATTCTCAATAATCCAAACATTCCTCCTGAGGTTATCAGTAATTTGCAGGCTGGTAGACTTGGTTCTACAATTTTTGTTGCAAATGTAAGTTTAAGCTTTAGTCTAAATTTTTGTTGTTCAGATATTTAGTTCTAATCATGAGATTATTAGATGAATGGGTTATAGGTTTATAGAACATTTTGCTTATTTTTAACTACAGTAAGCAAAACAGTAATTATTGTAAAAACCCCAGTATAAGTCTGTATATGTAAGGTTAGAGTGTAAATATAAGTATTTAGGATGTTTTAAGAGAGAACTGTGGAATTTATAAACACTTAGGCAGTTCTTGAAATGATTTACTTTTATTGTATGCTTTTTGTTCATGTTGGTAAATGGATTTCTTTCTTTAGCTTTGATATTTGTGAATGTGCACGTTGTAGTCGGTTTGTCATTTGTTCTAAGCTTCTGCAAGTCAGTAATATCAGCAGTACTTTCCCAAATCTGAATTTCTGTCAGTAAAAATAGATGTGCAAGTTTCAAATATGCAAAGCAGGATTGAGCAGTTGAGGGACTGTTTGGGGAATTAAAAAAAGTTAAGGATGAGGAACAATGTAGATGTAGCTTAACTGATTTTAAACAACTTAAGATGTTTTAGTTGAATACTGTTGATATACTGTTTAACAAGAATTATAAATCTTTATAGTTTTGAAAGTTTAGAAAAGATTTGTTTGTATTATTTATAAATGGGAAGAGGGGTTTATTAGGTATATAACTTTATATAATTTTATGTTAAGCTTGACTTCAAAGTTGGTTGGAAGAAGCTAAAGGAAGTGTTCAGCATAGCTGGAACTGTAAAGCGGGCAGATATTAAAGAAGACAAAGATGGCAAGAGCAGAGGAATGGGCACAGTCACTTTTGAACAAGCAATTGAAGCAGTTCAAGCAATTTGTATCCTGATTTACACTGTAGCATTATTTACTAAGGTTGAAGAAGCTTGATACCATGTTGTGGGGATCATGGAATTTAAGGTTGGCTGGCTTAGAAATGCGTTTTACAATCTCCAGCACATAAAACCTTTACTATGTCCAAGTACTAAAGTCACTCTTAAAACTTGAGTTAGCCATATTGTACAGGCCTGGTATGAACTTTTTTCTACTTTCTCTTCCTACCACGACTAATTGTATGTATACATGCTGTTGACAGTTACGTAATCCATTGTACATTAATGCAATTGCTTTAAAAGAAGCCGTATTAATTTTCTTTTTTCAATGGTTGAATTAAAAGATTATGTTTTATTTATAAAATAAAAAATATAAAGCAAAGAATTGAAGATTTTTCTTTGAGTATGTGGAAGAAACTAATACAAATAAGTAAAATATTAAAGACATTGATTAAATTATTAGAGTTAGCCTGACTCTAAAATAAGATTATTAAAGATGTGTTTGTGTTCAAGTATAATTTTATAGTTGTGTTAACTGGCTTTCCTTGACTGAACCAACAGCTATGTTCAATGGGCAGTTTTTGTTTGATAGACCTATGCATGTGAAAATGGTGAGTTCCTATATATCACTTCAACCCTCCAGCCTCTTCAAATCTTTTATCTGCTCTCCTCTACATTACAGATCTTTTTAGTTATTTATTAACCATATAACAAACTTTTTTGCAATTAGGATGACAAGTCTGTCCCTCATGAAGACTACCGTTCACATGATAGTAAAACACCACAATTACCACGTAAGTAAAAGCTATTGTTAGCAACAGTACAGACTGTTCTTTTTCAGTTTTATTATATGCTAAGCAAAACTCTTTATTTTCGTGCCTACATCCCATGTTGCCCACAGTTTAGCATTAGTTTCAAATTATAGAGATAGTTTGGCATGATTGTTTAGGAAGACTGGGAAGATAAGTATGTGCCATTTTTTTCCTTTTTGGTAGTTTTTCCTGATTATAAAAGCAATAAGTTCGTGAAAAAGGCAGGGGGGAAGTCCCTGTAATTTTGCCACCCACAAGTAACCACCATTACAATATTAGTGTGTCTTTTCTTTCAGTCTTTCCTTCTATGTATACTTTTTATGTAGTTGAGAACTACCATATAAATAATTTTATATTTTTTTAACATTAGAGTATAAGCATTATTCCATGTTGAAAATTCTTTCCAAATATTTTTATTGGCTATATAATAGTCCATCATATGGATGCTCCATAACTATTTCACTTTTATGTATTTTAGGTGTTTTAACTTTTTTTCCTTTAGTGACCAACAGAGTAATTCATGTCTTTTTGTATACAAATCTTTGGTATGTTTTGGTTTATTTCCTTAAGATAGATATCCTGAAGTAGATTTACAGGTTCTCAGGTATACTCATTGATCAGTATTATCAAATTGTTTTCCAAAGGATTGTAAAACAACAATGTAATGTACTTAACATCTGTGTCTCAATGCCCCATCTGCAAAATGAGGATGATAATAATACCTACTTCATGGGGTTGGCATGAGTATTGCATGGATTTTAATATATATATACAGCACTTAGAACAGTTCTGGCATAGTGTAAGCATCCAATAAATACTAGCTCTTCTTCTTACTATTTTAGTCTACCTTCTCTGGTTTATCATTAAAGTTTTTTTATTGTAAAATATTTTAAATATACAGACAAAAATAAAATTACTCGTGTAGCTATTATAGACCATATTTGTTTTAGGTGATTTTTCTTTAAAATGAAATTTTACAGATAAAGTTGAGATTCCCCCTCTCCCCTGCCCACCTCCCACCAGATACCTTACCCAGAGGAATCAACTTATGAATACAGTGTTTATCATTTAGGTTTTAATAACTTCACTACAATTTGTATACCCATAAACATATGGAATTGTTTTGCTGGATTTAAAATTTGGTGTGAACGACATTGTATATATTATTCTGCAACTTGTTGTTTTTGAGATTCGTTTGTGTTGCTAGATATAGCTCTAATTTCATTTTAACTGCTAATACCATAGTTTATATATTTTTCAGTTTTTTAGGTTATTCTAATTTTTTGTTATTAGAAACAATACAAACTTGGGGAGTGTTCTTTCTCTTAGAATGATCTGTTCTCTCAATGTTTGCTAGAAATAACTTATAAAACTATCTAGCCTTGTTGTATTGTTTGGGGGAAGATTTTTAACTACTGATTGTTCATATTTTCTCTTGATTCTTGAGTCAATTATGGTAATTTCTGTTTTTCTAAGAATTTTACCATTTTTGTCCATTTTCAGATGTATTAGCATAAAATAGTCCCCCTTAAATTTCTACCACATCTATAGTTCTGTTTCTTTTAAATTCCAAAGGTTTGTAATTTCTTTTTTTTCTTGGTCAGTTTGGCCTAGAGATTTGTCAGTTTTATTAGTACTTTCATAGAAGTGAATTTTGTTTTCTATATTTTAATTTCTGCTCTTAGCTTTATAATTTTATTCTGTCTATTTCTTTGGGTTTAGTCTCTTATTTCTGTCATGACTCCTTAAGTTGAATGTTTACTTCACTAATTTGCAGCCTTTCTTTTCTAGTGTAAGTAGTTATGACTATAAATTTAGCCACTGTACACAGGTTTTGCTATAGAGTATTTTTATTGTGATTTAATTTTTATTAAATTACCATTATGATTTTTTTCTTAACCCATGTATTCTTGAATTTCCACATGTACGGCTTTTTTCCCTTATTAATTTCTAATTCAGCAGTATGGTCAGAGAAGATTGTCTGTATGATTGTAATTCTTTGGAATTAATTTGGACTTTGAATTATGGCCTAATATGTGGCAGATTTTTATATTTATTCCAAGTGTGCTTAGTGAGTACAGTGTTCTATATATGTCTGCTAAATCAAGTTTATTGATCATTTAAATTGTCTCATATCTCTACTAATGATTTTGTCTGCTTGTGCTATCAATTATTTAGAGATATATATGGTAACATTTCTCACTAGAATGGTGGATTTGTCTATTTTTTCTTGTTTTTACTTTAAATATCTTGAATCTAACTTAGTAGGTACATCCAAGTTTTTGGAAATGATATATTTTCCTAATGAATCAAAATTTTATCATTATAGAGTGATTTTATATATAGTAACTACCTTTAAGTCTTTTGTCGAATATTAATGTAGATACAACAGCTTTGTTTTATTTATTCACATTTATTGATTTATTTGGATTAATTTCCATTATCTTATTTTGTGTTCTACTTTTCTGCTTTTTACAAATATTTATTATTATTCTCTCTTGCTGTCTCTTTTAGTGGTTATCCTGGATATTTTAATATGTTGATAGGAAGTCTGAAGTTAATATAATTATTTTTTTACTCAGTAGTAGAGTGACCTTTGAATACTTGGATTCTAATCACTTTCCTACTGAATTTTATGTTTTTATTGTTCAGTGTTTTTGTTCTGTATTGGTTTTTTTCAATCCCACAAATTAGGCATTATTATTAACCATTTTTATATCTCATCGTTTCTTTGCTTTCACAGACCCTGGCACAAATTTTTTTTCCCTGAAGCATGTATTTTGAAAGCTCTTTCAATGAGGATTTGTTGTTAGTAAATTCTCTGTTTTGGTTTGTCCATAAATGTCTTCAAAGGTAGTTTTACTGGTTATATCTTTGAGATTGATAGTTATTTTCTTTCAGCATTTTGAAAATATTCTATAGTCTTCTGGCTTCCATTGTTGCTATTGAGTTAGCTATCTATTGAATTGTTCTTTATAGGTAAGCTGTGTTTTTGATGTAGCTGATTTTTAAGATCTTTGTCTTGGGGATGCCGTTTTACTACAGTGTACATGTAGATTACTATTTATTGGGGTTTTATGATCTGAGAATTCAGTTTTTTAAAATAAATTCTGGAAAATTCTCAGCTCACATGTCTTTGAATATTGCCCTTTCTACCTTTATAGGGCAGTCCATTCCCACCTCCACCAAGTTTACCTTATCACTTAGGGTGTCATCTTTCGAGGTCCTTGCTTTATGCAGGGACTTCCAATTTTCTTTTCCACTATTAATACTCTTCTGTTTATTTAGATAAAATATATTCCTCTATTATATTCATACTTCTTTTATATCTATACTTTTTGAGATTTGCATTTTTATATGCTCATCTCTATTGAGATATAATATGAACTCATATACTTTGATAGAATCAGTTTGTTGTTTTAGTTAAGTTAGTCATTATTAACCTCCCCATTTTTTCTTTCTTCCTCCCTTCCTCTGCTCAAATTATTATAACTTGGCTGATGGGAACTTCCCTCATTTCCTGTGCCTCTAATATTCTTACTTTTTGGTAAAAACAGGATTTCCCAGATCCATGAAGATTTTTCTTGTTCTAAAACATGAGACTGGCCTACTTTCAAGGATTCCTGGTTCCTGTTAGTCAAGAATGATATCCGAGATGAAAATATGAGTGCTAGCTTAGACATTAGCACTGTTGATAGTTAAATGTGCTATTGCTTTCAGTTGGACCATTTCTAGGGAATGAGATGAAAAAAGATAATTCTTTTACCAGGTCACATTGATCTTTCCAGTTTAAACACAACATGCTTCTGTACTCTGTTTAAAAAAAAAAAAATAGCATATCATTTTCTCAGCCCCCTACCACTTACTAAATGCTACATCGACTGGCAAGAACTTTAAAACCATACTCAGATTTAGTAGAATAAAACAGTTCCCACTCAAATGTTAATTAGTTCTACTGTCTAAGGGTCATCAAAATATCTTCTTAAAGTCTATTTGCAATGAATTTAGTTTATTTTAAGAGAGGTAGTAAAGAGAATACTGGATTTAGAGGTAGAAAACAAATTCTAGTTCTAGCTTAATCACGTAGCTAAATGGCATTGTACAAGTAACTTAAGGTCTCAGAAATTTCCTCATCTATGGATAATAGATGTGAAAACACTTAAGGTGCCATATAAATGTAAATATGTCTGATAAAACTAGCAAATGTTCATGTAACGTTTGCTATATTTATTATGTTTTTGTGCTTGTTGACTTTGTAGTTTGATTTGAACCATCTTAAAAGTAATTCTTAGATTTTAAGTGGTTCTACAAATTTGAGCAAGATTCTCGTTTTCAGATATGTATGCCATTTATAAAGTGATATAATATTATCCAAAATCCTCTTGGTATTTCATTAGTCCTTTTCCATATGCCTTTGACTGGGGGAAATAAGATAGACCCACTTCATAAAACACTTCTCATTAATAAGTAGTCTTATAGTGAGGCTTCAGTGTGCTGCATTCCAATGAAAACAAGAACCAGTGCTCTTATTTACAAATTTTAGAAATACTACTACAGGCATATAGCTTTTAAAAAAAAATTTAGTGCCAGTTAGTTAATCATATATGGGTTGGTAATATTATTCTTATTTGTGTTTTAGGTGGTCTTGGAGGCATTGGAATGGGACTTGGTCCAGGTGGACAGCCTATTAGTGCCAGCCAGTTGAACATAGGAGGTGTAATGGGAAATTTAGGTCCCAGTGGTGAGTATTCTTTCTTATCTCTTTTTAAATGATATATTTACTAGATTATAAAGCTTACATTTACTAGTTTGTAATAATGTTCAAAGAACTCTATTTTATAGTTAAATATTTAGCATGTCACTTTAGTCAGAAAAAAGAATGAAGCCTTGGGAGCAGAGAACATGAAAGAAGATGGGCTTAGGTCAGGAGTGTTCCTCTGAGGCCAGCCATGTTGTAGTTAGCCCTTTAGCACTTTGGATTTTAAAATGTCTTTGAGGCAGAAGGAGAATGTTCAACATAGTGCCTTGTGTATCATGGATATACAGTCTTTGTGGAATGGCTGAAATGCTACCTTATCATAAGCAATTTAAATTTGTATATCTAGTTGGGAAGGTTGCTTTTCAGATAGCTATTTGGCTCTTTACCTGGACTAACTTATGGTTTATCTTTGAAGATTGGTTTTTAAACTTTTTGGTTTCAGAACCCTTTTATACTCTTAAAATTGGTTGAGGACCCCAAAGGGCTTTTATTTATGTGTTATAGTTGTCAGTATTTACTGTATTAAAAATTAAAACTTAGAAACTTAAAAAATATTTACATGTTTATTTAAAATAACAGTAATAAACCTATTGTATTAACAAAAATTTAATTTTTGAGAAAATAAATTGTATTTTCCAATACAAAAAACTTAGTGAAAAGAGTGGCATTGTTTTACATTTTTTGTACATCTCTTTAATGTTTGGCTTAATGCTTCTGCATTCAGTTTGTTACAATATCATACATCATGTAGTTTCTGGAAGATCCCACCTTATACTCATGAGAGAATGAGAGCAAACAGTCAAATAATATCGTGGTATTTTCTGATGAATGAAGTAGTTTTGACCTATTGGACCCTCAAGGGTCTCTAGACCATACTTTGAGAACTGCTGTTTTAATTGATGGTCTAATAAATGCTCTCAGATCTCTATTTTTGTTGAAATGTTATAGCTACACTTTAAATTATGAGGGTAGCTGTGGTAATCATTTTGATCCAAACTGATGGAAATTTTGTCTCTTGCTCTTAGGCCCTATACTCTCCTAAACATATGCTATTTTTATTCTTTAATTTTTTACTGCTCCCTTAGCTGCCATATTTAGAGGAGTCCTTACTTTCTGACCTGATCTTTAAATCTGCTATAGTGATATTTTTGTGTCTGTGCTGAAAAAAAATGAATGATTACCTAGTCCTAGATATTCTCTAACAATGTCGTGTGACCAGTGAATTTTGTTTTCTTGTCTAATAAATATTCAAAGAGGCTTTTTTGAAGACTCATGATTAGACAACTGCTATGGCATAGCACTTTAAACCATCCCACCTATGCCCTACTGCTTCTCTTGTGCTCTGTTGTCACTAGACCAATGGTATCTATTTTGCTGTACTGAATTATGTCATTCTTTAGTCATAAAAATAAGATTTACTGAAAGTACATACTGTGTATTTTATTTGAGGTATGGGAATGGATGGTCCAGGTTTTGGAGGAATGAATAGAATTGGAGGAGGTATGTATAAGCATTTGTTTTTTGTATGTACCCATCACCATTTTTAGTAAATTAGAAACTGTGTTGAGAATTCCAAGGGGAAAAAAACTCATGGTTTATTGGTGGCTCATGTCCTAAAGGCTGCTAGCAGAAATTGAGCCTGGTACATACTTAAGGGATATGAAGGTGATGTGTTAAGCAGCAGTTACACAAGGTAGGGTAGATGAAGAACTTACTGGCGAGACTTAACATTTACAATATGTACGTTTCACCTGCACAACTGACAGTCAAATCTCAAAATGAATCTTTATTTCATAGGAATTGGGTTTGGTGGTCTGGAAGCAATGAATAGCATGGGAGGATTTGGAGGAGTTGGCCGGATGGGAGGTAGGTAAATGTATATAGTGGGATGTGTATGCTACATTTAGTTTTCCCTATTATTAAAATTTCCACCCTTCACTTAGGAGTGGGTACTAGATGTCTTCAGAGGGCATATGGGCACTGGGGAATAGGGACAGGCATGGTGGAACTGGGCATCTATGCAGCATGTGAGGTAAGTTGAGTAAATCACAGACTATTTTATATTTGTGACTTTTATATTTGTGTCTTTTCAGTTTAGTTTCAGTATGTTCCTAAATGGATTGCCATGTATTAATGTACTTGAAAAACGGTTAATTTGTTGCATAATCTTTTCAGAGCTATACCGTGGTGCGATGACTAGTAGCATGGAGAGAGATTTTGGACGTGGTGATATTGGAATAAATCGAGGCTTTGGAGATTCCTTTGGTAGACTTGGTAGGGCTGACTGCATACTTTTCCTTTTCTCTTTGCAGGTTATATTTTTCAAAGTTTGTTTCTCTCCTTTTTTTTGGTGAAAAATTGGAAATTTATAATGTTTCACACGATTTATTACTTGAAGGAAAACACTTGAGGGATTTTAATGTATTAGCTCTTTTTTCTATTATCTTACATATTTGAACCCTCTTTCTACTAGACTTTATACTTTTCAGTTACTGTACATCTTCTGAGAGCATAGTATCTTGGGAATTTTAAAGTATGATTATTTAAATTAATTAGTATGTTATTTTTCCATCCTTGTTTAGGCAGTGCAATGATTGGAGGGTTTGCAGGAAGAATAGGAGCTTCTAACATGGGTCCAGTAGGATCTGGAATAAGTAGGTTTAAATTTTACTAGAATTTATTCAGTAATATTTGAGTGCTTGCAAAAGACTTTGCAAGAATAGTTATTGTAGTATAGTAACACTTTGTTCTTATATGTTAATATGTCGTCATAATTTAGAGAAATTTTGATAGTTATGGAGCTTTTCTGTTTGATCACTGTTTGAAATTTCTAAACTAACTTTAAATTTTACTTCTTAAACATTTCTAAACTAACACCAGAGTATATGTCAACTGTCAGCCAATTCAGGAACCTCCTTTCTAACTAAGGAATCTGGGGATTTCTCTGATCATGTGTCAGGAACAACTTTTGCTTTAGCACCAACTTTGTTTCCTTGCTTCTTCTCTACAACTGCTGTTGGTGACTAGCTTATTTCATCTGTGAACATCTTGTGTCTTTTGGTAGACACAGGTGAATTTCCCCAGGTACCACACTTTTGGAGACCTCCTGAGGTTGAGGGCTAAGGTTGAAAGAGATGCTTGTTTCCTCTCCTCTTAAACCTTTCCCATGATAGAATCAAGAGTAGTTGCAACACTGGGGAATGCCAAATCTCCCATCTATTTCCACTACCACATTTAAGGCCTTATATTAAGCCTTAACACATGGTTTAGTTTTTGACCTCTCTTGCTTATGGTACCTTGTCTCTGGGAGTTCTCCATACTTTACTGACTTCTTTTAATTGATTGAAATCTCACAAATGGGAAACACAGCCTACTTGAGCTGTTCTAAGAATGAATTCAAAAATCCTGTCAGCTAAAGATATTTACTTCCATTGTACCTTACTTGTCATTTTATTCCTTCTCTTCATCATCTTTTCAGCCTTGGCCATTTTCCTATTAAACGTAACTTCCCTACCTTCCTTTTTCACCTCGGTGTTTATACTTCTGTTTCCCTAATTTTATAGTTGTTATTCACAGAAAGCCAATTTGAGGGTGATGTTAATTTTTAGAATTTCTCTGTATGGGGATATCAGGTATGAGAAAAAAGGATAAGTTTTGAGAATGAGGAGAATTGGAGTGGTTAAAGGGGACTCAACACATAAGAAAGCAGTGGGAATGTGCTATGAGCTAAATTCTCAAGCTCTGGCTAAAGGGATGTGATTCCATTTTTTGTTGTTATCTCGACAAGTTGTGTGTAATATTGAGATTAAAAGTTAGTTTTTTCTGTGGTTATTGAAAATCAAATTGATATGAAAAGAGAAACTGTATGTGAAACAGAAAATACTGAGGTGAAAGGTAAGCTAGGAAAAGAATGTTATGATGAGAGCAACAATTGATGTGTTGGAGTTGTAGTAATTTAAATTTACCTCATGTATCTTGGTTCTAGCAATTATTAAGCTGGAATTATTAAAAAATAAAAATGAGGATAAAAATAACAGACATTAATGGATAAAGTAATTGGCAGAAAATTTATATAATTTATATGATGTTTTATGATCAGAATGTAATTTTATAGAAGTACATATGTATATTTACGTAGTGGCTAGAATTAACAGATTCAATTAGTCATTAACATTCAGCTAACTGAATTTATACCAAGTTAAATTCTGTTCCTTGGAAGATTGTTATATTGTGTGTATGAAAATAATTTTATGTTTATATATTATCTAATTACATAAATGAATTAATTTTTCTCTCTCTTTCTTTCTCAAAAATGATTCTCCTCCCTCCTCTTTCTCTCTTTCTTCCTTTTCTTTCTGTTTTTAAAACAAAAACTCCCAAACCCTCCCTTCCTTTCCTGAAAATCCAGGTGGTGGAATGGGTGGCATGAACAGTGTGACTGGAGGAATGGGAATGGGACTGGATCGGATGAGTTCCAGCTTTGATAGAATGGGACCAGGTATAGGAGCTATACTGGAAAGGAGCATCGATATGGATCGAGGATTTCTGTCGGGTCCAATGGGAAGTGGAATGAGAGACAGAATAGGCTCCAAAGGCAACCAGATATTTGTCAGAAATGTAAGCAACTAAATGTAAAGGATACTTAAAATTATTTTTTTCCTTATATATCTGTTACTAATACCTTTTTTCATTCTAGCTGCCTTTTGACTTGACTTGGCAGAAACTAAAAGAGAAATTCAGTCAGTGTGGTAAGTATGCCAATGACTGCAGATATGTTGATATCGATTATGGAGGAAATATTGATTTTAAACTTTTAAACACTATGTTTAGACTTTTGCCGGTTCAGTTGCTTATTCCTGGATAGTATGATAGGTCTAATTCCATTTCAAATAAATGAATTATTTTGCTATTGTCTGACTTAGAGAAGTGCAAATTACTACTAAATAACAAGATTTCGAGTAGAGCCTGTCATTGTCTCCTGTGGATAAAGAAAGGGCTTGTTTTAATACTTGATTGTTAACAGGTTACTATATTATCATTGCTTGCATTTGAAAAGATTTTTTTCTGTGGGAAATATTAATGAATGGTATATTTATTTCCTTGTTTATAGTGTAGTGCGGTGCACTGTAAGCATGACCCAGTGAAATACTGACATCCAAATGATATGGAGTTAATAGATGAGACCCATTCTGCACACTCTGTTGCCAACACAACACAGGAAACTTAGCTGATAGCATAGAACCCACTGCCTGGAATGCTTAGGTACATTCTGGTGGCCCTTCTAATTCTTTTACAAACTGTTCATGGCTATAGTGATGCTACCTATACACCCTTAATGTGTTCATTAGGTCTGTAGTAGATTAGGTGGTTTCTTACTTTTAAAAGAGGGCCTTTTTTGTGATGATGAAAGAGTTAGTGTGAGTGGAACAAAGTAACAGATTTCCTGCCAGTATTTTTCTGCTATTGCGTATATCCCAGAGACTGCAGTGACAATAGTAAGCTATATAGGTGACGTATAATGATGAGAAAAGGCTAAAGTGGTACATTCAACCTTTGAGAGTTAATGGAAAGTTAAGAGTATTTGGAATATGTCTTTAATTTTTTAGGATCATGAAGGAGGTAAGTTTAGTATTCTCCCACAAAAGTAGCCTTTGTGGCCCCTATCAGAAAGTGATAGTGATCACTGTGGATACTGTCATCTACTATGTTCTCAGAGTACTTTATGCTTAACTCTGTTGTAATAATCTGCACGTTTTCTTCCCTCCCCGATGGAGGCTGTTAAGGGCAAGAACTGTCATCCTTTTATCCTAGCACCTCGCATTTCCTTGGTACATACAGAAAGAGTTTATTAAATGTTTATGAGTGAGTTAAGCATTCTGAGCAGATCTTCATTCACGTATTCACTTATTTATTCATGCGTGAAATCTACAAATATTGTATTTTGGGCAGTCTCCTTGTCATTAGAATTAGAAAGGTGAACAAAGTAAATATTGTCCTGCTCTCAAAGAACATACAGCGTGAATCTGTCTAGGATGTTCTATTGGCTTGTTCTGTTGATCTTCTTTATATTTTAAAGAAAAACTTAATTTTTTTTTTTTGATAAAAACATTGTTGAAAATGAGTCAACTAGTAAATAGTCACTACTAAGAGAAAGCAGGATTATAAAGTTGTGTTGAGGTGGTGGTAGTCTTTGTAGAAATAGGAAGATCTACTAGAACGACGATTTGGCCGTGAATCCTATAGACTACAGAAGAATGAACGTATTAGAGCCTTAGTGAAATATATCAAATAAGGAGCAGTGGCGGCAAGTATAGATAATCTCTTTTGTTGAAGTTTCAGTGGGAAAAAAAATCTCCAAATGAGATATGACATTATTTTAAAAAGTAGAAATGAAACAAGATAAATGTTGAACCAAGTGGGGCAAACAAATGACGTTACTAAAAATGTGACCAATATTGATTGACTGTTCTTTATCCTATGTAGGCAGATTTCCTTTTGAAGTCAGATATGAGCAAAGCTTGCAGCAAACTTGAAGTCTTTTGGTGGGCTTCTTGTTGGAGTGGCATTGTTTTGACAGAAGGACGTCAGTAATTCAAAGACATTTCCTGAAAGGAAAAAAATAGTATCCAAATCTACAGTTAAAAAATTTGTGCAACATTTTAGCCAATAAAATTAAGTAGCTAAATTATATATATATTTTTAAATTTTAGCTTTATTCTTATGTCCCTTTTTGATCAGTCTATAGTTATATCATGAGATAATGATTTTTGTTTTTCTTCTCAATTCTAGTTGTAAAAGCTTCTGACTTTAAGATTTATGTTAAGATAATACCATACTTAAATAATTCCCTACCATCTTCCTATTTTTCACCTGGAACTGCATTGATAGGAAAGAAAATAAGTTACGGTAATGTAGAATTAAATGTCAAGCTATTGACAACTGTGGAAATTATCTGGCTTGTATGACTGAACCATCCATCCTTTTTTCTGCCACATCACTTTATTTTTAAATTTTAAGTTTTTATAGGAAGTTTCTTTTTAACCTGCTACAAGCCAGTAATGGCCTCTTTTACAGTAAAAGGCAGTTTTTTGTTGTTTTTTTTTTCCCCGGAGCCCAAGGTAAGTAAGTATATTCTCTTGGTTGCTTCTTTAGTAAGAGTCTAGTGGTATTCCATGCGTCTCCCCCAGATAATATCTGCCAGTAAATGGCATACCAGCAAACCCTCTGCTTATTAGATGTCTATAGTGGTTAACTGTCCTTGATGGGGCAATTACAAAGGCTGAGAAAATGTTGTATTATGGGTTATATTACCCTCAATACAACATTTCCTCAGCCTTCATAATTCAGGAAAAAATATGTTCAGATATCCTCAAATACAACAAGATGAGAAATAAGAGAATATAATAGATCTCTTTTTATCCTGCCCTGTGTAATTGCTTAGTGACATGCATTTTTAAGAAGGCTAAGTATAAATAAATTAACTGAGCCATTCAGAATTGGACCTCATATTAGTTCAGGTTCTGCTAATGAGGTCAAGTAGGCATAATCTTTCAAACTTACTCCTATATTGTCTATACTGTAGCCTTCTGACGTAGTATGATGCAGGACCATAACATTTTAGTATTGCAGTGCAAGGAAAGCCCATTCTTGGTAACAGATTTCCATTATGTAGTTTTCTACATCAGTATGCTTGTTAACTGCATAGAAAATGGAAACTTGTGGAGATTTTATTTACTAAAGCACATGCTGCTTTGAACATGACTAGTGGCCTTTAACTCTAGAATAACTTAACAGTAAAAATAATACAGCAGTAAAAATAATATATGAAGAACATTCATTGATAGAGTCACTTTGTAAAGAAACACTCAGACTTTGTATTTTGTCCCTTATATCATAATTATGATTTCTTGTAGAATACCTGATTTTGCTTTTTTCTCCTGTGGTTATGTTACAACTTCACTTTGGAAGTAGATTTTATTGAACTATTTATTTATTTATGCTTTAATTTGGTCTATTTTTAGATATGCTTTTATATCAGCATTTCCCAAGGTAGGCTGCACAAGATGTTAATAGTCTGGGTCAAATAGAGTGGAAAGGTTTCTTTTACTGGAGGATAAGTCATTTTTATAACTAGTGTTTTTATAACTAGCAATATGTTGGTTATTCTGTGGTACTGATTTCTCGTTGAATACTATTTTGTCCATATTATTGCTAAAATAGCAGTCCTATTTTTGTTTTTGTTGGAATCATACAAGATCAGTAGATATTTAAGTCATTTAAGAAAGTCCTCAGGGGGTGTAAAAAGCCAGGGAGGTCTGATTTTAATCAATTGTTTGAAACTAAATTTTATTCCTCAATTAGCTGTCTTTAGAAAAAAAAATACCTCAATTGGTGTTTTTATGGGATTAAGAAGAAACTTAGAAAACATAAGACTCTTTCTGGTTTTATGCCTACTAGGATTTTTTGGGGCAGTCTAACCATGAAACAAGTATCTATGGGCCACTTTCTATATAGCCTGAGTGTCCAAACTGTAAGAAGGTTCAAGTATCTTAGCTGAGAGACCTGTCAGCTAGAGACGCCTTGAGATCATTGTGATGTCAGGAATTTGGTGGTCTGAGTGATGATTCCTAAACCGAGAGAGACAATTTAAGAGGAAAGAAAAGAAAGAGAAACTTGTCCTGGAAGATTGAGAGACAGATTTTGCAAGAGATAAATACATATTTTCCTTCGAAGGTTTGAAGATTTCTTGCTTGAGTGAACCTTACTATTGCTAATAAACCTAGGGTGGGATACTTATGTTAAGAAAAACCCTAAGTTTTTAGGTAAAATCAGAATAAGGAAGAACCTTTAACCTTAAAAGCCTTCGAAAATTCTCCACAGTCCTCTTTTAAAATCACTGTGAAGTGCTGCCATTTACCAAGTTATGCTTCTTTAATTAAACTTGCTTTTGTTCAGGTCCCAGCATTCAAGATAGAGGACTATGGCAATTGCTGTGCATCTTTCTTTAAAGTTTTTTTTTTTAATACATTCTCCAGTTTCACTTTATGATGTTTATTAGAAAATGTGATTCCTGGGTGTGTGTGTGTTTTGTTTTGTTTACCACTTGTAGGTTGCATATTGTTTGGATCTGCTTTAACCATTAAAATATAATTTCTCTGGGGATTAGTCTGTTTCATAACTTTTAGAACCCAGTTAAAGACTGCCTGGCCTGGGTTACAAGATCATGGTTTTGGCTCAGCATTACATTTATTAACTTGGACCATTTAATTAGTATTGAGTGGGTGAGCAATTAACTGCCAGTTGGTTTAAAAAAATGCAGTAAAGGGGGGCAGGAGATGGATGAAAAAACAAAGTAGAAAAGTAGTCTAGGATGTTGTAGATAAGAAATTATTCAGATCAAGATTTAACCAGAAAAAAAAAATCTTAATCATGCATCGAGATTAAAAATTGATCCCATCACCTAAAAAGGGTTTAGGCAATTTTTTGATAAGCCCTCTGCTTGTACCTTTCCCTTCTTCCTTTTTTCTCCCTTTATAGAACTAAATATGTGTGGCTCTGATTTTGTTGCCAGACTAAAATTAGCTCATAGTGACTTGGCAACTATAATATTCAAGGGAAGGGAAATATTATGGTAAGTAGTCACACATCTCACACTGAATCTGTGTGGAATGGGTGATCGTGCATCCCAGTTGTCTGTAAAATCTCACTTTATATCTGTTATTTGTGTGTAATTATTAATAACTTTCCCTTCTACTCTCTAATGTGTTCTGGTTTGGATAATGGATCTTTATGGCCACTTTGTATTTTGATAAGTGATATTGATTTATTTCAAGTACCGGTCTCCAGAGTCAGCAATGTTACTAACCGTATACAGAACAATTGTCTGGTTTTCCTCCTCCTCCTGGAAGCTTCTCTGATTTTCTTCTTTGTGCTCTTACCATCACCATTTTTACCTATGTTGATTTAAGTCTACAATGTCTCTTCCATGCCTATTTCCATAACATATTTGATGCACTCTTACACTTGGAGTTCAAATTGTGATATTGAATAAATAACTTTTGCACTGTGGTTGAAAAGCAGAATTAGTGGCCCTTTGTGGCCTGGTAACAATTAAATTTCTAGGCAGTTGCTACTATTTGCAGGGATGAAGGAGTGAAATGGAGGATAAAAGGGAAGGAAGAGAGATTAGGGAGATTGGGCAGAAAGTAATAATTTTTCCCAAAAATAATTTTGTTTAAATTTGTAAGTTTGCTATTGGTCATGGTGACTTGATGGCATTTTGTGCTAGCTTGCCTTATTGCTATAAAATTCACTTCAGAAACTGTGAATTTAACATGAAAAATATTCTTTATTTTTTGTGGGTTTTTTTTAATGTCAACAGTTGTTATTTCTTTTTTTTTAATTTTTTATTTTAGTAAAATATTAAATCCTAAGCAAATTTATCTTGTTTCTAATTTTGTATATTCTAACATGCATATATTCATTACTTTAAAAATGAATTGCATTATATTCAGAATATAAAATGATGAGAATAATGCTTATATGATGTGTTATTTATAAATCATTAATGTTAACATTTTTAGCCAAGTCACTTATTACTTCATTGGCTATGAGGCATTTCAGACCTGTGTAGTGAAATAGAACGCATTTAAACTGACTAGTAATTCTATAATTTTTGTTTTACAGGTCATGTAATGTTTGCAGAAATAAAAATGGAGAATGGAAAGTCAAAAGGCTGTGGAACAGTCAGATTTGACTCCCCAGAATCAGCTGAAAAAGCCTGCAGAATAATGAATGGCATAAAAATCAGTGGCAGAGAAATAGATGTTCGATTGGATCGTAATGCATAATTTCAAACCATGGTTGGAACATTCTTACATCTGTTTCGCTGAATCTCCTAGTAAAAAAGTCATTTTTTTAGTAATACTGTAATGCTTACAAAAGCTGTAAAAATGAACTTTTAAAACTCCCACCAGCTTTTAACAGTATAGTGTTCAATATACTGTGATTTTTGTTAATCTCGAGTTTGGGTTTTTAAAGACAGCAAGTCTGGTCATTCAGTTTAAATGAATGGTTATACTGTTTTTAATGAAATAAGCCATTTTCTTGTTATTATTTTCAGTACTCCATAGTGGGATTTGTTTGTTCAAGTTTCCCCAGCTTTTATCAACTTATTGTAAGGTAAAATACAGGTAATTTTTTCAAAACTTCTGTTTTATATATGTAATTGTCCTTGAAAGGAAAGGGCTCAGACAAATTAGGATGTGATTTTCGTTGGTTTAAATTCATTTCTTTGATGATAAAGAATTACTGTAAGTAAGCCTTAGATTCTAAAGTTCAGGATATTTTTTATTTGACTTAAATGAAGAAATGGAGTTTTCCTTCTCTGCCCCTCCCCGTCATTCACATTTTCCACGTAACACTATTGATATTAATCTCCACAGCCCCTTATTTTATTATTTCCAATAATCCCAAGTTCATATAGAACTGATAATGTAGCCAGCCCCAGGTATAATAATAGGCAGACTACTCCCAACTTTCTGTCTAGTTTCCAGCCATTGAAGTGAACTGCTAAGAAAAGAAAAATAATTGAAATGTTGAGAGAGATGGTTATGTAAGTTAGTCCTCTGCTGTTCACTTCTATAGGAGCTGATGCATTTATAAATGCAGTTTTAATAAACCATGGAACACCTAGGCACAGCATATCAAACACGTTGGATCCCACGATGTTAGACATAGCCATATCTCCTTTGCCTGCAAAAAAAAGCATGTTGTTAAAATGTGCATACCAATACTGTATTTTATTAATAAGCTTCATGAAAAAAACACTGGATACTTTTTTTGTTTGTTGGTTTTGGAAAATTGTTGTATGAGAGCAAAAGTCTTACTGAATTTGTATCTTTTAATTTTGGGGGGGTTAGTATTTAAAGTCTTAACATTTATTTATCTAATAATAATTATCTTTATTTATTGAACCATTTTTTCGGTAAGGTATATAGATTACTTGTTGCTTTTCATTCTAATTTAATGTGGCTAATTACGATTTAATGCACATTTCAGATGAATATTATTTGGGGGATTAGATTTAGTGAAATTAATCTGCTATTAAATAGTAAATCCTTCCTCTTGAGTCACTCCTTATTTTTGTTCAAAGTATGTTACTGAGGAAATAAATATTTTTAAAGATACCTTTGCTCAGTGTATTTCAGCCAGGCTTGAAGAATGGGCATAGCAGCTTGAGGGACCTAGTTCTTACCTTTTCTTGCAACCAACACACTTGCAATCGTGTCTGGTATGCTTGTTCCTGCTGCTAATAAAGTCAGTCCCATTACTGTATCTGGAATGTCTAATGTTTCCCCTGTAATAAACATAGATGTTACAAGTTACAAGTCTTATAGATTCACTAACTATTCTCTGCAGATATTTTAGATATTTTCTTCCTAAACAAAAAGAAAATAGGCACATTTAGATTTCAGAACCAATATGTACTTACTTAGATTTTAGCTAGCAAAGTGTTTGAATAAGATTGGTAAATTGGGTAACACGGGTAGTACAGATTTTTGATGACAAATATCTAAAGATATTTAATAGACAAAATTCTACCAAGGAGTAATTCCCCTACCTGTTATGCTTACAGAAGTTTTGGATGTCCACTGTTATCTCATCAAGGCTGTTGCTTAATATATGCTAATAAGATCGGTCACTTTCTCTTTTTCTTCTTAAAAACATTTTCTTGAGGTGGTCAGAATTAAGCCAATTATTTAATAGTGATTTTTAGCTCTAAATGTGTTAACGTATATACATTTTCTTAAGTCTCACTTTAGTGATAAACCTTAATTTAGTGTTTTCTTTGGGAAAGTACCATAAATCTGAGGAAAACAAAATAGGGTTCTACTTGAGTCTTTCTAACATTATGGTCCCAATTTATTAATGCTTCTGTTAAATTTCATGTCAGTTCAACATTTTTCAGAAATGTATTCATTCTGGGAAACAGAATCAGAGGGAAGTTAAAAAAAGTACGTGTAATTGCTCTTTTAATGTTGTAATTGAAAACTTGCTTTAGAATCTTTTTTCTTAAAACGTCAATTAAAAGAACTTTAAGTAGTATATTTATTGCATGCTTATAAATTGATATTGGAATTGTAATTGGTTTTTTAATTTCTGTTCCTGGTTTGTTAGAGTTCATATGTATATAAATAACACTAATATTTATCATCTTGGGGGCTGTTCTAAGATCTGTTGCTTGATTTTGCTCTTTTCCTGTTTTCCTAATGTCAAATATATTCTGGCTGAGAAAATTTGGAGAGATTTAATATACAAGCTAATTGGACTTTTTCTTCTTCCTCATTAAAAAAAAAGAAGTATTTTGCTTTTTGCTAGCATACTATTCTCAGTCACTTATTAATTTGGGAAAAGTCAGAGATCAGCAAACTTTTTTTGTAAAGGGCCAGATAGTAATTATTTTAGGCTTTGCAGGCTATATGGTCTCTGTTGCAATTATTCAGCTCTGCTAGTGTAGTGTGGAAGCATCCATAGATAATATGTAAATGAATGGGTGTGATTGTTCAGTAAAACTTTACTAGCAAAAACAAGAGACCAGTTGATTTGGGCACACAGGTGGTAATTTGTTCACCTCTTGATATAAGTCCATTCAAGTTAACCTTTTTGGAAGAAATTCCTGATGTTTTTGTTCTATGTTTATATTCAGTTTTTCCGTTGGGACCAGGAGTTGTGTGGGACTGGAGCTGATTATGGCCAAGTAGTAATAGTTAAATCTTAATCATGAAAGTAGTAGAAACCTAAAAGGAAACTTTATTTTATACGCTTTTCACTTATTTCTTAGTATGTTAAAAAGCAAAATAAAATGTAATCTAGTTAAACAGCACTCATCATTTTCCCAAAATACTGGCACCTTGCTGTATTTTTCATTATGAAATGGAATTCAATATAAAGGGTATATTGTGGACCCCATGCAATGTGATTTAGTTATTAGCATAATAGAAAGATATCCTGTGAATTTGATTTCCTTTATAAGATGATCCCTTGACTAGTACCCTTAGGCTGTATAATAGTAAGAATATAGTTGATATGTAATATGTAACTCACAAAACTGAATGATCTTGTTGGTGTATTAATATTTAATCTTTTTGTAAATAGTGCTAATCTTTAGTCTTTGCTAAAAGAGAAATTTGCTCCTTAGCTAGGCTACTTTTAGTGACTATATGCAGTTCTTATATGAAACTGATTATTTTCTTTTTAAATTGTGCTCTTGTACTTAAGATACATACCAGTTACTGTGACCATCCAAACCAGGATATATGTAAATGCAGATATCCATAGTGCCGACATGAAAAAAGTTATCACAAAATAATTTTTCCAAAACTTCCTTCTACAATCTGGTGTGGTTAGAAAAAGTAATGTCATAATAGGAAGGGATAGTACCCAAAAAATTCTTTTTAAGTCTGCTTCAGGCATGTTGAAAACACTTGGTGGATCTGTTGAGGAAAAATTAAACGATTTTGAGTTTTCTCAAGTGGCCGATTAAGTTGGAAATGTCCGTTTAGAAGCTATATTGAAATAAATTAGCTGTATCAGTTTTTAAGAGGCTATTTAAAACATTTGAATACCTCATTACTGATATTGCTGGCAAAAAGAAACTAATTGAGACTTTAGGGCAGACAGTGTAAAATGTGATACTCAGCATTTCTTGATTTGGGGCCTTAAATCCTTCAAAATATCTTGGGTCATTTGCTAAATATGTTAGAAATAATGTTTATGAAGTGTCAGTTGGACATCTCTTGGTTTTCTGCAGTGTGGATGGTCTTTAGTAACTTTTTCTGCTTATGGGATTAACCTGGCTTCTACCTTAGCTACTCCAGTTCTCTCCACTTCCCAATGTTGATGATGCCTCTAGCCTGCCCTGTGTATCAGATAATGCATACTTAGGGAGTATAAAATAATTATAGCATAATCTTTTTAAGTTGAATATTTCATTCTAATTCTCATTGTAAGTGATTTTGGAGGGCTTGTTTCATTATTTTCTTTCATTAATTTACTAAATTCGGAATTCACCATATTCTTAGAAAGAACCTTTAAGAAAATAGGAACTAGTATAAAATCTACAATGTAACTTATAAAACTTGAGTCTGTTTCTTTATTCAATTTGTTCTATTAAGTTAGTGGAAGACAATAATTATGTATTGGATAAAAATGGGAATTCACTTTAAAATTGTTTAAAATTTGTATGGCATTTACAAAATAATGTACCCCTATCTTGGATCAAATCACATTATAACTAATGCTAGTAAAATAACTAAAAAAAAAAAAGTGCCAAGCCTCAGCCAATGGACCATTAAGTAATATTAGATATAATTTTAGTGTAATAAAAAAATTTAGACTGGTTCTTTTGAGTTTCTTGTTATAAAATTTAACTTAGAGATGTATGTTTTGTACCTGAAAGACTAGAAACTGTAATTTTTGTAAGGGGAAAAGTCATATTTTAATTTTTTTTCAGTAGTAAATTAGCATACATTCCCTTCCTAATGTACTTAATTAAATTTAAAATCTGTTCTATACAACCACTTTATAAAGAAATAACCCATAAATTTATATTTCGGGCCACAGCTGAATTTGACTTCCTACTAAACATGTTAACTATATGTTTTGCTACTGCTTCAAATGACGTATTTAAAACTCAGCTGTTTTCTTTTTCCCCACACCAGCCCTTTTACCTAAGTTCCTAGTTTTTGTAAGTGGTATTCCCATTTTCTCAATCATGGTCAAAGCCTTAGAATTGTCTCTGCTCACTTTACTGGCCCCATATAGTCCTTCAGTTGCCTAGTCTGATGCTTCCTCTGCATTGTCTCACATCTGTTCTCTTTCGTTCCCACTGCCTTCACTTTGTCTAGGCATCTACCACACACATGAGCTATTATAGACCTCTGTGTCTTTTATCTTGTATTTCAGTTCTAATAATTTCTCTGCTTACAATGCTGCAAAGACTCTTACACTAGCATTTAGGTCTCTTCATATCCTAATCCTTTCTGTCTACCTTTCCTCTGCTCCCTTACTATGCATATTCTGTGCTCCAGTCATGCTAGTACTTCAACAGTCCTTTTGCTCGTTATTTCCTTGGCATCAATCCATAGAATATACTTTACTCTTATCTGCATAATTTACATAATAAATACTTCAGTAGCTGTTACTTATTGGGCAGTCATAAATCAGATCATCAATTAAAATTTGACTTATTCTACAAGACTCAGTTTAAATGCTCCCTTCTCTGTGATAATCTTTCCTGTCTAACCATACTCATCGAATTTTATCCAATCTGTCCTGTTTAGGAGCCACAGTTACACTTTCTTTCTTTCCCTTTATAGCACTTAAACTTTCATATTTTAGCTATGTTGTTTTTTTCCTGCAGTATTGGAAGATTCTTAAGGATGGGGACTGCCTCTTTCAACATCTCTGAATCTCCGGTGTCTTGTACATAATAAGTATATAGTATTTGCTGAGTTGAAATGAGGTTCTTAAGTTTTTCCAGTGAATAGACTTAAGAGAGGACGGGATGTGGTTCTTACCTTCAGAAACCTGACTAAGCCCATGTAAACTTATAGAAAGCTGGGAGTAGCCAGAATCTTCATGAAATATTCCACTGTCAGTTCTTGATTGCCGACGGATGAATGGTTGACCCTCATCTTCCCATCCCATCAGTGGCTGCTGTTCACTTCTCTCCTCCATAGCTTTGGCAAGACAGGTGCAGCAAGGACTGCATTTCTTTATAATATATTGATTAATTTTAATGTCAAAACACAGCACCAAAATATATAATCCGTATATCAAAAGCAGTAGAGTTCCTTCATACCTATAAATGAGAGAAATTTGTATGTTTTTAAATTAAAAACAAAAGTTGCTTTAGAGTTAATAGCTTTTGGGCAGTTTCTGCTTAATAATTTTCTAATGCAGCAATAGAACAAAAAGGAACATTTCTAGATATATTTTGGTTTTATAGATGTGTCCAAACTTGGTTACAGCATTATTGTAAACTTATTGACAAGAGCTTGACACTGTCCTTTCTACATTTCAGGAAAAAAAAGCCCCAAACAAAAAAGGATTATAAACTCATTGTCATCATTTGTAGATTCCTTCCAAATGATAGGCATAAAAAAAGCTTTGAAAATAAAAATAATTGTAGATTTCAAAATAAAAGTGAAACTAATGAATAGTGATGGGCATTCTCCACCTCAATTCATTGGCAGAATACATTCCCCAAATACGTAATAATTATAAAAGAATATAGTGTTTGTTAGTTCATTTCAGCTGTGTCTATTCAGATTTTCTGGTGTAGGAATTTTGTGTATAATATTGAGAATATGTTAGGCTTTGGCTGGGGCTTTTCAGTTTGCTATAGAGAGATTTTTTGGTAATTTTAATGTAACTGAATTTGGCTTGTATTCACAAGAAAACAAGGATATTCTCAAAAATAAAATTATTAACTTAGACTCCGAGAACTGTTTCCCTATACTCTGCTTTCCTATTTAAAGAATTGTGATTAGCTAATGCCATCACATCTGAACCTTGTATTTACCCCTTATTTTATAGCCAGTGAATCTCTCCTCCAGCTGAAAGCGTAGAGTGCTTGATTTCCTCATGGAGGGAGCATTAGCTTAGATACTTTCACAGTCTTTGTCTCCTTACAGACAACTGCTGAGTCCCAGAAGGATCCTTACTATAACCAACAGTCTTTTGTTGGGAGACAGACTAGATTTCAGGATGATTCATTTAGAAATTTTGCTCCCTGCTAGATTTGTTTCTTGATGGCCAGTATCATGCAGGGCTGCTAAGTTGTAGTACTCCAGAGGGTACCATTTACATTGTTTTCTATTTTTCTGGTGTCCTCTGGCATTGCGTAATGCACAACCTCTGTGGCTGTGTGTTTTACATTTCTTTATCCCTTATGACTCCTAGCAGAGTGATAAACACCTCATAGGTACCTGGTGTTTATTAGTTGCAAAAGTTATTTGTCCACTAAGTCACCCCCTTTCTCATTTTCTTGGAACAGCAAGGCACGGGGAGATTACAAGGAAAGCAAACAATTTTTAATATTGAAACCTAAACATTGTTGGTTCTCAGAGGAAGAAGGCTATAGTTCCTCTTGCTAAGTGAACATCAGAGAGAAAGTTGGGGGAATTTAAAGGGACTTCTTTATCTTCGTCCATCATCTCTGTCCAGTCTTGTGACCATGACCACTTCTAACCGAGGCAGGGTAAACAATAACCCAATAGATGAAAAAGCCAACTGTTGGGGCTTTAAGGAACAACAAAAGTTGGGAGACTTCTGAACAGGCAGCATTGAGGAGAAGGAAGGGTGGTAATATCCAGTAATTAGTGAGACAAAAAAGGAGACTGATGTGACTAAAAAGAAATTGCAAAGAAGGGAGAAGAAACCACCCAGCAATTGTGATGAGGAAGTTAGCTCAGAGACCCACTGGAAAACGGTGCCGAAGTGGCAGATAATTGAGAAGTGGCTGAAATAACATTTCTGAAAAAAAGAAATGTTACTAAACCATCAGAATTTCATAAAATCCTCTCTGTAATTGTGTTTTACATTAGAGTAATGATTATTTCATACTTACCAGTAAACCTGGTTGTCGAATATTATGCCAAGAACTGCCGCTACGCTGATTGCGTATGCCGCACAGTCTCGGAATAGGGGCCAACATGATATCGTTGAAACCTGTGAAATGATAATTTACTGTTTCCATTACACTGTAACTTCTTTAAGTATATGCTTAGTGTAATACTAAAATTGTTTGTATATTTGTAGCTAAATATTATCTTTTGCATATTGCTAAGAGAAAAAGGAATTTTAAGAAAAATTGTGTTTCTAAACCTGCTCTGATTTTCATAAATTTGATCTAAAGCTATTTGTGGGTTAACTTGAATTGAATATATGTTGTTTTTCTACTGATTAATAAATTTGATTGAACACAATACTAGTACCTTGTTTATTGTAGACTATAAACAGTTCTTACAATTTGTCAAGACAATATGTTTTGTTGAATGAAGTTTTCTTACATACCATGTTAGATAGCAAGCCACAGGCTGCACAGATGCCAAGGAGATTATAAATTGCAGATCCGAGAATGGTGCTAATACCAATATCTCCTTTTGTGATAAACACGCCTATGAACAAGATAGTAGCTAAGTTAGTGTTGACTTGAAGATAAAAGCACACCGAGTAAGCGAAACATATAAGGAGCAATATTTACCTAGGAAGGCAGTAACTAGTTCAGGAGCTGAACTACCGGCTGCCATAAAAGTTGCACCTGCAACATCCTGAGACAATCCAAGGGCTGAAGACAAATGAAATTATGTTATGCCTGGTGAAGTGACAAATGAGAGAGCGTCTTTATAACTAAATACAATAGTTAAAGCTGCAGCGTCACAGAAAAGCACTAATACTCACTTCAACTGGGAAAATAAAACATGCAGGTTAAAACAATAGAGAATTCCAGTGTCTCGCTTTCTTTATGAATTCATTACTTAATGCTTCCGTAGAAAGGGAGAGGTCAGGAGACTTGGAGCTATGCTGCAGCTCAGTACCCTGCGTGCCAAGATGTCGGATCTTTGGGAACCCAGGAAAGGGTCCTTTCTAGCTGTAGGACTTGTAAGTGTGTAGCAACAGCACGACTTCTTTAAAATCACACTGTCAACAGTGCTCTGATAGGAGCTGAGAATAAATTAAGGTAGTTCAGGAGACCTAATCCAAATCGAAAGAAGAGAAAAAAATGAATATTGGTAGTTTTTAAGATCTATAAATGAGGCTGAATTAAGGAGCTTCTTCACAAATTGGCAATTTCAACCTTATCTACAAATGAGAGGAAATTAGTTAACTAAAAACCAAATAATGGGGCCGGCCCGGTGGCGCAGCGGTTTAGTCTGCGCTTGGCAGCCCAGGGTTCGCCGGTTCGGATCCCGGGCGCCCACCGACACACTGCTTGTCAGCCACGCCGTGGCGGTGTCCCATATAAAGTAGAGGAAGATGGGCACGGATGTTAGCCCAGGGCCAGTCTTCCTCAGCAAAAAGAGGAGGATTAGCAACAGATGTTAGCTCAGGGCTGGTCTTCCTCACAAAAAAAAAAAAAACCAAGTAAGATTTACTGTTGTATGTTTATAGCCTATTGATTTAAAACATGGAACCATTAAAACTGTGCTCTAGAGTAGCAAATATAAGAAAATACTATTCAAATAGTTTGTGTATATCCCCGAAACTTACAAGCACGCAAATCCATTATCCTCAGTGATTGATGGGCTGAGAGTCTTAAGAAATTTTTGGCCTTGCAATTTTAGAGCTAAGAGACCTTCTGTGGAAGGAGAAGAGAAAGCCATGTTGAAGAAACTGCCTTGCTGTGGGAAGGCTGAGAAGGTTTCATGAGAAATCCCCAATCAGGCTTTGCTGGTAGACTGAAAAATAGCCAATAGAAGTAGCATGCTGGGCATTAAATTATTTGCCGTGGGTCACAAAGTGTGAAAGAACTAAAATTCAGGTTTCCAGGGCTTTTGACAGCAACCCTTGGTTGATGTTTATTGTTTACTATACTTGTTGATTCTTGACACTCCAGTTTTCCTGGACCCTCAGACTCCAGTGTGTGGTTGAGTCCCTGTCACCTGTGGTCAGTATGTCATTTCTTCCTGCCTGTGAGGACCACTTCCTGTTGCTCACTCTCAGGTCCACCTCATGTTCTACTTTGCTGGGAGGGACACCTGCCTTTGACCTTACTGATTCCTTTTTTTTTTCTTGCTGTGGTAGACTGTATTTACAAAAATGGCTACAATGTTTCTGTTCACATGTTATTCCAGAATATTGTCATTCCTTATCAAAAAATAAAAGGTGGTGTTTACGTCTCCTCCTGAGTCTAGATTAGCCTTTGTAGATGAGTTTTGACAATCAGAATATGTCAGAGCTATAATATTTCCAAGGTTAGGATGTAAAAGATGACAAAACTTTCTCATGGTTCTCTCCCTAGGGACATTTGTTTTAGAGCCCTAAGCCACCACATAAAAACCCTGGCTACGTTGAAACTCCCATACTGCAGAGACCTCATGAAGAGCCTGTATAGAAATAGAGATGCCTGATGAACCCCTGCCGTTTCAGCCTCCAAATTTTGAATCTTCCCATCCCAGGCACCAGACATGTGAGGGAGGGAGCTTTCAGATAACTCCAGTCTTCTGACTACAACTGCATCACAGGCCTCGAGCAAGAACCACCTAGTTGAGTCCAGTAAACCCTCAAAGCTGTGAGAGGTAATCAAATGGTGGTGGTTTTAAGCCATTAGTTTTGAGGTGATTTGTTAAGCAGCCATTGATAATTGGAACACTTTGGCTATTGTTCCTTTATTTGTTACACGTACTGAGTACCCACTATGCCACATGCTCTTTTATGTGCTAGGGATATGGCAGAAAAACCAGACAAATGTTTCTGCTCTTTTGGAGCTTCAGTTCTGGTGAGAGGAAACAGACAAGAAAAATGAAATGTGTGTTATGTTAGCAAGAAGTAGGAAGGAGGAAAAGCAAGGAGGGGGATGTAAAATGTCGTGGAGGAAGGATTGTAGTTTTAAATTGGGTAAGCATCAAGGACTTCACAGAGAAGGTAACAACTAAACACTTGAAAGGGAGCTACTGCACATTTACCTGGGGTAAGAGAATTCCAGGCAGGAGTGCGTGCACAGGTTCTGAGGTGGAAGCTAGCCTGCGTGTTCAAGAAACAGAAAAAGCCCAGAGTGTCTGGAATAAAGTGTGTGAAGGGATAGCAGTAGGCAATAAGGTCAAAGGTAATGGGTGGCCAGATCATGTAAGACCTTGTGGATCCTAGTGAAGACTTTGGCTTTTATTCTGAAAGATACGGGAAGTGCCTGGAAAGTCATCCACATACTGACTGCTGGTGATACCAGCCCCAGTCATCTGTTTTATCTTGGGGTTGTTTGGTCTCAGAGGCCCAAGCAGTTCTAGTCTGAGTTGTTTTGCCACATGTTAAGCCTCTGTTGTGAAAAGTCCTCGCAGGGTAGTTGGAATGATCCAACCCAGGCTCTCCATCCTATTCCTCACAATTTGCCTTTGGTCATGTTGCTTGAGGAACATCTACCTGCAGTGACTAATGAAGGGAGAGAAGTAATGTTTTGTGTAACATACTTCATAGCATTTCTTCTACTGGTTAGAGATTTTATATATATATTTATATAAACACATTACAGCTCTGCAATGTAAGACCAATTGGCCATAAAATTTAATATAGAACAAGATAAAACATATTGCACTGTGATTAACTTTTCTCACTTCAGGAATGAAGTAAATAGTATCTTACATTCATGATATACAATTCGCGTTCATATGCATAATTTAGTAATCTCAACTATCCTCAGATATGAGTGGTGGTATTTCCATTTTTTGGATAAAGAAACAGAGTTAAGTAACTCAAAGTTACATGGATAGTAAGGATCTTAAATATGAGGAGTTAGGGCATAAACCCTGAGACTAATGGATTTAAGTCCAGTGCTATTTCTCTTTCACCACAGAGACCCAATACAAGAATGGCACTTGGGCAGGCTAATTATAACATGGTGGGTGATGGAGTTACTTTCTTCTCTGCCTCGTGGCACTGGCATGTGACTACCCCCATTCCATTTCTTCCTAGAGGAAAAAATAGTTACTGGGAGTCAGGAATACTCTGGAAGTTTTCCAGCATCTTCCAGAGAATGTATAAATTTAGTGAAATTGGATATTCTTATGCATTCTCTTCTCGAATCAGATCAGAGCTAGATAATATGTGGAGGAAATTTAAACAGAACAAAATGCTTTATCTTGAAGTAACTGCCCAAACTTGGTGCAGCTGAAGAATGAATGACCAATCTTCATTTAATGCTGGCAAAAGAATGCTTCATTAGAAAAATTCAATCTCAAGAGAGAAAAGGTGATCTATTCGGCTGTTGCAAGGTAGGAAAATAGGTGGCCCTGTCGAACACTCTCACTATTAAAAGGCAGTAGGAATAAAGCTTGTTGCTAGTCACTGGGCTCTAATTGAGTTATGAAAGGAAAGATTCTGTGTAGATGGATGCCTAAAACTTCAAAGATATTTTAACAAGTTACATCTTAAGGTTCTAAGCATATTTTGTAAAATGGTTTATACCTTTGAACTTTAGAATAGACTGGCTTTGTCTTCGCTGACCTTTAGGTAGCATTTCTCCCTGCTATAGTTTATTATTAAAGATAAATTGTTCTGATTTTTTTCTTCCCCAGAACTATTACTCCCCGCCATCCCTCCCCTCCCCCCACCATTACTCTAAAGGAATAATCACATTTCCTTCAGGAGATAATAGAAATGATCAAGGTGAGTTTTCTCTATAGGTTTAGATAGCATTACATTGTCTATGTAAAGTGCACCTTTATGATAATGAACTGATTACTAAAACTCGTCAGACTTTTTCTTAAGCATGTTCTATATGTGTTGGAAAGTTTATAACAGTTTTGAAAATCCCATTCTGGAAATGTAATATAGTAGAATGAGTTTTAAACTAAAATGGAGACCTGGATTCTGGCCCTGCCAGTAACTGAATGTGAGACTTTAGACAAATTTAGACAAGCCTCGTATTTTGTCATCTGTAAAATGAAGGGTTGGACTGCAGAATCTTTAAGGTATCTTGTAATTTTAGCAACATTTACTCAAAATGTAGAATATGAATTCTATGCCTCAAGACTCTATACCACCTTTTATTGTTACATTCCCTGTTATAATAATAAAAAACTACATTATTAAAAATTTAGAAGACAGAGGGGAAATAGAGGAAGAGTCACTTACACTTGACCATTATATATTAACCACTGCTGTTGTTTTAATGTATTTCCAGTCCTTTTCACAATGCACATTTTGATAAGAGTTACAGCCACAGGCTATATGCAGTTTGGTATCCTGTGGCACAATTTTAAAAAGTCCTCCATGATAGGAAATTTTCATGCTTTGTGAATGGATTAGAGTTTTACAAACAATCAAAAGTCGTTCAGACCCAACTCTAGTGACCAGGGTGGGTACTTAGGCTGAGTAATTCTATTTAGGGTCCAAAATGAAGTGTGACAGCAAACCAATGTTTTCTATGATTTGCAAAACTGGTTCTGACATTAAGTTCAAATAGATTTCTAGAAATAGTTTGGGTAAAGTCAGCATCATTGGAATAAATGCCTGGCCTCTCAATGCACAACTGCATATATATGCTCTGTGATGCTTTTAACAATAAATAAAAACAGTTTGAGTACTTTGTAGTTACCACCTCATATTTTGTCTGAGCTACGATGGAAAAAATTCTGAAACACTATATCATGCTTTTAAAGGCCTGATTCCACTGAAAAAGGCCTCCTTCCACCCCCCCAATCTAATAGCTGTAATATTACAGTGGATTGCCACCTTCCCTAAGCCTATCGTATAAAGCATATGCAAGACGTTTTATCTCCAAACCTCACAATTACCTGAGTTTTGGTTCCATAACTTGGCCAAGGTCACATAGGTAGTAATTGCAGAGACGGAATGGGTACCTAGATCTTTTTGACTTCAAAAAGCTGCTTTTCCCATTATCCATGTAGGTAAAGTGAAGAGATTATTACATAGCTTTATTATGATTATGATTATCAATGCTCATTCCTGCAATAGCATCTTGGTAATATCCAGACGACTTGGCACTTATTTAGATCTATATGCCTGAGGTAGATTTAGATGCAATGCAAGGGGACCACAATTTAGATCAGAGAGAAAAGAAAAACAAAGAGGATGAAAATGCTCTTAAGAGGAGGATGAGTGCCTTGTGGCAGGGAGGAAGCACTATTCTTAGATTCTTTGTTCTTTGGGAAGGCTCTGCCTCTGTAAATTTCATGAGGATTAAGAATCAAACAATCCCCTGAAACTGTAGGCTCTCCAAATGCCATACTCAGAGAATTATTCAACTCCCTCTCAATTTTATCAGTCTAGAACCATTTCTACTTGGAATTAAAACTTGCATTCCTTTCTTATTGTCTGTTTCTAAAACATAAAGTAGAACATGGGCAAATATTAGTTCAAAGAGGAGTGAGTAAAAATAATATTTAATAAAAAAGGAAATTATTTATTTATTTATGTTTCCCCCAAACCTTATTAAGATCATTTTTACTTAAGACACGTTATACCTCCAAGGATCAGCACGGTGGAGGGATTAGAATTTCTAACTGAATAGTGTATTAGTGTAACATTTAAAAAGAAAAGTTTCATAGCTAGCTCATTGTGGACTGGGAGCCATAGCAAGTGACCAAGCTTAAGGGATTCTCAGTTTTCTAGGTAGTTAACTTGGAAAAAGGTAAAGAAAGCAGCTCTACGTGATGGTTAAATAACTCTGGGAGATCCTCATCACGTATCAGAAGGATATGTAAAAAGGATTTGTTTTGGTTTTATCCTGAACTTTTGTGTTTCTAAAAATGAACTGCTTATAGAGATGAGAAATAATAGTCCTACTTGGGCTATAAGTTAATATAGTTTGGATTATATTTTAAAGATATCGCTTTTTTAAACAATAAAAGATCGCTAAAGATGGAATAAAATGGTATGGATTTTAATGTAAAAGAAATAAAAGGAACTCTACACAGAATATTCTAGAGATCTTTAAGGTATAGTTTAAAGTTGCCACATGGATTATTAGATCAAATTAAAAAATGGATTTCATAAACCTACTTCCTACCTTGTGAAGTAGTACTTGTTTTTATTTGCCTTAAACTTGGTCTTCAAGCTCTAGCAGATGCGCCCTAGATTTGGTATTTGCCCCAAACGTACTCATATTGACTTTGATCATTCACCTTCTCCACTTTCACCTTTCCTGAGTAAAGGATTCTAATCTCTGTAGTCTGTTCTTATGTAATAATGAACATTTAGTGAATGTTTACTATGTGCTAGTTCCTTGGGTAAGCAATTCTCTCATGTTTCCTCATGTACTTGGCACACAGCTCGATGAACTAAGAGCTCTAATTACCCTTGTTGCACAGCTGAGATAGCTGGAGCAGAGGAAAGTTCAGCACTTTGCCCAAGCTAGTAAATGATGGGGACAGGATTTGAACCTAGGCTGTGTCTGGCTCCATGTGGACACTTTCGACCAGCTCACTATAGTGAATGGCTCTCTAGCATATAACAGCGTTCTCCCTCTCCAGCACTTCCAAGGATTCTCAACATGGTCATAGACCATTCAGCAAGTATATCATAGAGATGTACAACAAAGTGGAAAAAGCGCCAAGCAAACAATACCAGATATGACTGCAAGGTCATGTGACTAACTTCACAAACCAAGCATGGGAATTTTAGACAAAGGTTCAAGTCAGGCTTCCATGAATGACCAGATGCCACAGAGCCTCCCCATTCTTCCTTGTTGTCGTTTGGAATCCTCTGTCTCTGCCTCTGCCTCTGTCTCTCTGTGTCTTTCTGTCTCTCTCTCTCTCACACACACACACACACAAACACACACACACAGCTTAGAGTGTCCATTCAGTACAGGGCTAGAGTGGCACAACTGGTGGGGAGAAGGGGCTCCCCTTAGATTCATTCTTTGCTCCGTTACCTCTAGCTCCCTTAGCTCTAACTTGGTCTCAGATAATGTTCACCCTCTGATGACATCTTTTAACCTCTGCCCCTGAATCCTCATCCTGTTTCCCACCATAGAAACCAGGTTTTATCTCCAAAGGTAAAATGCCCTGGACAATCAGAGTGTGATTTTCTATTCCCTCTCTAATATGGATTAATCTCACTTCAGCTTTCTGTTGAAAGAATCATTGTTAGTCTTTTTCCTACAGAATCTCAATGGATAAAAAAGAGGATAGGATTAAAGGAAGGGGGTATAGCAACAGCATTTTCTTGTATTGGTTCTACAGAGTTAAGATGACAGCAAAATGTCTCAGGTTGTCTGATAGAGTTATGTGCTTGCTTTTCCAGTGTTGAGGGGGGAGGAGAGGTTGTGTGACTTTTATGATCACGAGTAGAGCAAGTGGAAGGGAAAGATCTTTGTTGGGAGCCTCATGTGGTGGCGGCTCTAGAGGAAATTGCCAGACCAGCATATTTAGCTACAGAAAGAGAAAGCACACTTGCTTGGCTGAGCTGGGGTCTGGCCAGGGTGTCAGCAAGAGGCTTGCCCCTCCACCACCTCCAGCTCGTCCTCTGCCCGGAGTCTCCAGTCCCGAGCCTCTTCTGGTCTTCATCTTGCTGAAGACCCTTCTGCTGACCAAATGAACCACTGCTGGCAATTTGAGGAGGGGGTAATGGGGTGACAGGGCTGGGGTGGGCCAGGGGCCTGCCAACTCTTCCATGGTATTCTAGGTTGGGACTCAGAACATGTAGCCCCACAGAAAGTCATTGCATCATACATGATGACTCGGTTCCACAGTACTATACTATGATTTCATGTATATCTTAGGCAAAATGCTTAGACCTCAGAGTCTAATTATTGTGGGTAAGTATTTATAACATTAATTTACAACCCCCATAGGTTGCCAAAAGTCTAAACTGATTTTTTTTAAGTAACTCATTGAATTCTCTTTATTTTGTAGTATACTTCCTCTGTAGTTACAATGGGTATTTGATGTATTTTTTTGATCAAATTTCCAGTGCTCCTGGAAGGAAAACACCTTTTAAGATTGTTCAAATAGAACAGTTCTTCTGAAAAAACCATATTCTGGCAGCTAACCTCAAACAAGGACATGTAAAAATATGTTATAAAGCAATTGAGAACATTCTTGGGTTTACCATTAGGGACTGGGGCTCATGTACTGGCTGTGTAGTTTTGAGAAACTATCTATTCTCTTAGCGTCAATTTTCTCATCAATAAATCCAACATAATAGTCTCTACTTTGTAGCATTTTTGTGAAGACTAAATGAAACCATATATATATTTAAGTTAGAACTATGTGTGGTCTTCCATAATTGTTTTATGATAACTAATAAATAAATTAAATACTCCAGTACATTGTGGGATGTTCCGGTAAACTGTTTTGAGGATTATATTAATAATCATTAGTTGACAAAATGGGTAGAACTGATATAACTCAATGCTCATCAAAGAACTATCAGGAAAAGTAAAGCATTTGCAGACTTTTCTGAAGCCAGTTTCTGTGGATATAAACAAATTCCAGGGAAATTGTTTTTTATTGTTGATGTCCTAATTTGGATGAGACCATGCTAGACCTTGAAAAGAGAAATGACAGAATTAATTTATAGGCATTTAAAAATGAATCTAGCTAGCACGATTTCTATCTCATTTTGTTGCCAGTATTTTCAATACTCAAGACCAGGGTCAGTTCTTAGCGGCTGAAGAAGATTTGGCAATGGTGTGGGCATCCGTCAATCACCACCCATAATAGCTATTGTATTATATTGCAGAGCAAAGAGCAATCCACTTGAGAAATGCATGTTTGCTGATGATGTTTCAAAGTAATGCCACAAGTGGCATGGTGGAAGTCATTATTATAGATATTCTATGAAGTCACTCAATAAAGATTATTCTGAAGTAACAATCTAAATTTTAATGCGGTAGTTTCTTCTGCAAGTTTAGGAAAGTTATTTGTTTACCACCCCCAAGACAATTTTTTATAAACAAAATTCTTGATGGATTTATTTTTTCAGTGAAATCTTTGGAAATATGAAAGCAAAAAAAAAAGAAGTGATTTTTTTTCTTTAAATTTTCCAGGAAGAGAGAGATTTTAGGTGGGATATAGTAACTTGAATTTTAAATTCCTTAGTTGTATTTTATTGACATGATCTATTTAGTTTTTCTAATTAAAAGTGTGGTACTGACACAAAGATGAACAGATAGATTATTACAACAGAGTTGAAAGTATAGAAACAGATCCACATATATATAAGAACATAATATATGCAAATTGATCAACTTTTGGAAAAAATAGCATTGTCTCCTATAACAAAACAAGTTCTTAGTGGAAGAAATAAGAGTAAAAAAAAAAGAAAGTATAAGTAAAAGAAAATATGGCAGTTTTTCTGACCTAGGGATAAAAAGGTCTTTCTAAGTATAAAACCCAAAGGAAATAATAAAAGAAAATATTTATAAATTTATTTTAAAATGTGTAAACTTTAATGTGATAAACACACAAAGCGCAAAAGCAAACAAGAAACCATGAAAAAGCATATGATGTGAAAATTATATTAGAAAAAGTGTTAATATCCTTATATTAAAAAAAAAATCTTGGAAGTCAATAAGAAAAAGACAAATATCTCCCCATTAGAACATGGGCAAAAAAGCAAAACCACAAATTTCAATAAACATATAAAATGTTTAACCTCACCAATAATAAGATAAATGTAAATAGAGTAAAATGAAGTTCTATTTTAAAGCAATTTACAAAGACATTTAAAATGATATTATTTGTGGTTTTCTGGAATAGAAGCTACCACACGTTCTGAAGCTTTAAGTTGGCACACCCTTTGCGAACTGCTTTTGGAAATGTTGTAAGATAAAGCTTAAAATATGCAGAGCTCTGCATCCCTATCAAGAAATGATCAGAGAAGTTTGCAGAGATTTTGTATAAGTATGGGCGTAACATTATTCAGAACAAAAAAATTAAAAAACAAGTCAAATGTTCAATGAGATTAATAATTTTTAAGATTATGATAAATATCTCCTGGGTACCTACAATGTATAAAAACCAGTGATATGTGCTCAAATCATTTACAGAATCATGAACTATCATGCTACCATTAAAAATCGTGTTTTTGTATAGTATTTAATAATGAAGGAAAATGTGCACAATAAAACATGAGGAAAAAGAAAAGACTTCAAACTGTACCTATAGCAAGATCCAAAAGATGAAAGGAAATACACCAAATGGCAACTGTGGGCATCTCTGGGTGATGGAAATGTAGGTGATTTTACTTTTTTCTTCTGTTTTTCTTGTATTTCATCAATCTAAGTAAAAATACTATGTTAAATGTTAAAGTAGTTTAATCTCTATTACGAAAAAAATCAATGTCAATGCAAAATGTAACGTCAATGTAAGAAAATGTGTATTTACATCTACTTAAGTTAAATAATAATAATTACAATAAACATATGCTGACTTATTCTCTAAATTTTTTCGTTAAACAAATATATGTTGAGTACCTCCGCTATTGCCTGGGCTGTTTCAGGTGCTAGGATACTGCTATCCTGCAGTGAGCAGGAGAGAGAATGACTAGCATTTCAGCAGAGGTGGGGGCTGGGGCCATGGGAAAAGGGAGAGTTTACATTTTTGCTCTTTCTGTTTGTGAAGAAATGCTAGCAATTTGTGTGTGTGTGTGTTTGGCGGGGAGAGAGGATGCCGTTTCTGTGCAATCCTGTGAGTGTGTTCAGTAGGAAACCTAACCCTTAGCTTTGACCTCCTCTAAAGAGAGCCTGCTCAACCAGTTAAACTAACCAAGCGGAGACAGAGACCGGAAACACTGGCACTCTTGCTTATTTGGCCTAGAACATCACCGATACCCTGATTTCAGGGACAAATGCACCCGTGAAAGACCTATGCTCAGAATTCTGGGCAATGTGCGTGGCTGAAGGAATAGAACCGAGGGGCTTGGACTGGCAGATCTTATTTTCAGAAAATGGTAACTGAGCTTCATTTTTAATAACCGAATTTACAACTGTCTGATGCCTGAGGTCACCTGACCTAGCATGCAGGACTTATTTATTTATTTATTGGTTCATAAGCAGCAATTAGTTTCCTTACTGGCAGGAGGCTGGAAAAGGAAGAGTGGGGAGGGTGGTCCTTAATGGCATTTGTTTATCATCTACTTTTAAAAAAAGTTATAGTGGGACCGGCCTGGTAGCGTGGTGGTTGACTTTGCATGCTCTGCTTCAGTGGCCCGGGATTTACAGGTTCGGATCCCAGGTGTGGACCTATGCACTGCTTATCAGGTCATGCTGTGGCAGGTGTCCCACATATAGAGTAGAGGAAGATGGGCACAGATGTTAGCCCAGGGCCAATCTTCCTCACCAAAAAAAAAAAAAAGTTACGGTGATTTTAGAGTAAAAATGAAAAAAGTTTTTTGAAGTATAAAATGGCAAATATTACAAGTCCACTGTATTAGGAGTATACACTAAGTGTATGTATGTGAAAACTCGGAACAGTTTACTAACAGCCGGGCAGGGCAGGGACAAACTGAAAGTTTCTGGAGCTAGGCAAGGCAGGATAGTAATAATCGTTGGCTACTTATTTAAAGATTAAAAACCACATGCAGACCACTTCCTTAAGACACAGGACCCCACAACACAGAAGTCAGTGCTCTGCAGCCAGTGGAGATGGCCAGAATTGTCGCTCTGCTCTGTTAAAGATAGCCACATATGTGTGGCACAGCCATTCTGGAAGGTTACAGGGGAGATTTCCAGCTACTCACATTCACTGATGATTTCCAGGGAGGGTAGGAAGTACTTGTCACAGACGACAGACACGGCCATGAACATGTAAAGGATAATCAGGAAGTAGATGATGATGCCGCCCTCTGCGCGCTCCTGTTTTGTGAAAAACCCTTCAGGAAACTCCGATGATGAAGACATAACACATTGGGTGCTATTTCCTGGTAAGGAAAAGAGGTGAAAGTTTGAAGGATGTTGGAGTCACACATTCCAAGCCCACCAAGAGAGATTCCTTAAGAAAACTGTAAATGTAGGGTATCTGGGTGGAATTTTAAGAGCCCCGGTGAAAACGTATAAAGCACTTTTGAATATGATGTAGTTGTAGAGCCTTAAAAAATTAGTCTTTGGAGGCTGAAAGAGGTGCTTTAATGAAATAAAACACTGTCTGCTTTATTTCTAAAAGAGAATTCTGACCTCCTCTTCCTCCTCAAGTAGAAACCGTATCTCTGATGATAAAGATTTCTAACATCTGTACAATTTCATTTTCCCATTTCAGAGCCCAAGTTGTCCACAGGCCTGCAAAGAATCATCTACTGTTGCAGAGAGAATTTCTAGGATGAAAGAAGATTTTTTTCATGATAAAGTCTCCAGCAATAAAAACTGGAGCCTGGCCTGCTACATGTCTGTGAATTATTTCGGAGCTATCTTTGAGAACTTATTCAAGGGATCAAAGGTGTTTGATATCGTTCCAAATGCTAAAAACCACAGCAAAAATAGCAGGAAGCATAAGCAAAAGTGAGTCAAGTGAGAATCTCCTTCTCTTTGTCCCTTCATCTGTATGTGGCGGCAGCAGCAGGGGTAGCTGACCCAGTGTCCACCTACCTGTGGCCCTTGGGAGACGCTGGGGCAGGGAGGCACCTGGGGGAGGCAGCTGTGCAATAGCCCAGAGGACGCCAAGCAGCAGAGCCCTTCTTGCCCACCTTGGGCTCCCTTTTGTCTGCATTTCTGCTGCGTTCTTACTGCAGCATGCAGCTTCGGGAAGGGAGAAAAGGATTAAGCTGGATCATGTGAGGACTCTCCTTCCTGCCCAATGCCCTGCCCAGGGCACATCTCAGCAAGACCAGTGCAGGAGGGAGGGTGGTGGGAGCCAGCCAAGCTTCTCTGATCAGAGCCCTGAGCCCCAGGGAGGCTCGAGGAGGTAGGGAGGAGAGCAGACAATCTTTGTCTACAGCTGCTCCCATGGCCCACAGTCCCTGAGGGCAGATCCAGGCAGCTTGCTCTTTATGGCGTGGTTTTATTTAATGTCTTCATCCTGGCTCTGCTTTTGTCTTTCTCTAGATTTGCTAGGATCTGAGTTTGAAGTTGCTCCCACCTCTCTCTCTCCAGCTCTTGCTTTTAGAAATTGTTGGGGCTGGTGAATTCATATTAATTGGCTAGCCAGGTATCCTTTTATATTTGTTTTGGCTTTTCCCCTTCATCTCCAATTAGGGCCTGAGGCAGGAAGTTCACTAAGGAAGCTACTGCAATGATCTAGCAGAGAAATGATGGTGGCTTGAACAAAGCGGTGACAGTGGGGATGGAGAGAAGTCGACAGCTTCAGGAACTATTAAAGAGACAGTGGATGATATTTGATCATTGAATAGCTGGGCTCTCTGCCAGAGGTTGTTATCTAAAATGCAAATTTAACAAGGCAGGCAGTGTTCAAATGTAGACTAGGGCTTGACAAGATGTTAACTTGTGGCAGTATAGTGACATGTGGCTCATAGCACAGGCTCTGGAGCCAGACCATGTGGGTGGAGTCCTAGCATTGCTTACTAGCTGTGTGACCTTGGGCAAGCTATTTAACCTCTCTGCTCCTCAGCTGCACTATCTGCAAAATGGGAAAGTTATAGTGCCACCTCTATTTGGGTCGTGGTGAGGATGCATGTAATCTGCTTAGAACAGCTTCTGTCACATGGTCAGTGCGATCTATATATCACTGATTTATATTATTATTATTATTATTGTATTACTCTTGATTGAGATAGAAGCTCCTTGGCCTTAAAGGAATTTTGTAGCTTTACAACTCTCATGGTTCTTTGCTTTGCAGAAAATGCATAAAAATTGATGTGCTTGCTAAGAATTAGATTTAGAAAGTGGGTTTTTCTGGTGGAAAGAAGTAAGTTGCTTCCGGATGTTTGTGATCTTGGGTTGGTAAAAATTCTCAAACACCCTTTTGTTTTGCTGGGAATTGCTGCCCATTATAAACTTCTCTGAAACTGTCATTTCTAGGAATTGGCCATCTAGATGTGTGGTGTGGTTATGAAGCTGGGATGATGAGTCACCAAATTGTGGCCCATAACAGAGCAGATTCTCAGCAAGCGGAACTCCAGCTGCAGATACCCACAGGAGACACGCCCCGGACCACTGGACCACGGCCTCCGTGCCAGAGCGGCTAAGGTCAGGCGAGGAGACCACTTACTTTTGTGCAGAGTGAAAGTGTCTTATGAGCCTCTTTCCTCCAAAACCCAGTAGTTCAATCAGTTAATAAAACTAAACATTGTAAACAAACAAAATACCAACAATAGCACAAAAACTCAAACCCACAGCGAATACTTCCAATGCAAGGCGTGAACTAATCCAGGAGACAGAGCAAGTATCTGAAGATAGAAATCAATTACAGTGGAACAGAGTGCCTTGCACATAGTAGGGACTCAATAAACATTTGTTGATTGATTACATTGTAGTGGTTCTTGATAACACACGCCAGAACACATGTACTTGGTCTGAACAAACTATCCTACAAAATATGGATTTACCAAGGAAAGAGTACTTAGGAGACTAATTAGGTTTGCTTTAAACATTTATTCTTCATTTTGCAAAAGGATCTTAAAAAGCTTTTTACTATAAAATAAAACAGAGATAAAGAAAGCCATGAAAAATAAATGTCTAGTTTATTGTTTTGGTATTATATTGTTATTTTGTTTTATTTTTTATTTATTTATTTTTTTGGTGAGGAAGATTGTCCCTGAGCTAACATCTATGCCAATCTTCCTCTATGTTGTATGTGGGATGCCACCATAGCATGGCTGATGGGTGGTGTAGGTCCGTGCCCAGGAGCCAAACCTGTGAACCCTGGGCCGCTGAAGCGGAGCATGCTGAACTTAACCACTATGCCATGGGGCTGGCCCCCTGCTATTTTATTTTTATAAGATGGACTTCCTCATAAATACCCCAAGTCAAGAAATAGAACTTTGCCAGCCAGCCTAGAAACTCCTTCATGTGCTTCAATCCCCTTTTCTCTCAAAGTAACCATGCTCCTGACTTCTATAGTCATCACTTCCTTGTGGGTGTTGTATTTTTAATAGTTTATCACTCATTCCTGGTAGGGTGCATCCTTAGGATATCATAGCTTAGCCCTAAAAAATAAAAGTCTTTTAAGTCTCTTTTAATTTATAGGTTTCCCCTCCTTCTTTTTCTTTTTCTTATAATTTATCTCTTGGAAAACCCCAGGGCATTTGGTCTGTAGAGTTTCTCACAGTCCTGATTTTGCTCAGTGTCCTATGGTATAGCTCAATATGTTCCTCTATTTTCTATAGTTTTGTTCATTGGCAGCTGGATGCAGAGGCTTGATCAGACTCAGTTCTATCCCTTTGGCGAGGCTATAGGTGGAGGTGTGATCTTTCCTCGGAAAACACACGTTGTCTGCTTGTCTCTTTGTGATGTTAGCAGCCATTCATGCTCATCACCTAAATCCATCTGTTCTTCAGAGGTTGCAAAAGGGTGGTATTCTAATTCTATAATGTCTCTTCATTTATTACTTGGGATATTTTACAAAGAGATAATTTCTATCATCTACTCTTGGGTACCCAGGATACTCAGTTTATATAGAAAAGACAAGATACATACTCGAGTCTTTTCCTTTATTTATCAGTTCTCAAGATAATGGTTCTCCATTTTCCTCCAAAAATAACCAATTAGATTTTTAAAGTTATTATGAATTATTGTATTTAAATGTATTTGATGGGCTCCAATTGCAATTACTATCCTTTCTGAAGCTCAAATTGTCTCATCTTAGGCTTGTGGCAGCCTCTTCAAGTTGACTTCTGAGGGCCTTTGACATGATCTTAATAGTCTTTGATAGCTTCCTCACTACCCGATAGAAACAGATGTTCCAGGCTCATCTCATACATAAAATCAGCCATTTCTCCAAAATGCCTCTTTATTTTTTTAAGTAGGAAGGATGGTTGCTAGGGATGCTCATTGCTGTTGGGTTGCTCAATGTTTCTAAGTTTCTCTCACTCTAACACACACACACACACACACACACACCCCTCTTAGTAAAATACCTCATGAATTCATGAATTCATATTGATACTGCTCATTCAAGGATCCTGGTTCTCAAGGACACAGGGGGTGATAGGATTAGAATATCCAAAATTTCATAATTACTCATTTACTAGTTCTATATTATGTACACAACAGCTTCAAAATAACCATCTTGATACTACCACCATCAATACAATTACTGAGAAGAGTTAAAAAATTTTGCATATGCTCTTTCCATTCTCCGTCTATTCTAAGAGCTATAGTCTATCTACGTTGCCTGAGCATATAGTCATTAAATATAGTTTTTCTCCCTTTAACCCTCATTTAGTCTTGGTTCAACAAGTAACTAGATGTTTAATGCTTGTCACTATTCTTAGGTTGATGTTTCTCTAGATATTTTGATATTTGAAACTTATTTTCTGGTAGATTCCTTGGAAGATCTCCTGGGAACAATATTCCTTGGGCTCTTCTGTGTTGATTATGATTTGTCAATGGTCTTTATACTTGAAAGTCAGCTTTGCTGGATATAAAATCATTAGCTCACAATTTTTCCCCTCGAGTGTCTTAAATATTTTACTCTCTTTTTATCTGGAATAAAGCATTGTTGTTGACAAGTTGATAATTACATAATTTTCTTCTCCTTACAAGCCATTTGCTTTTTTTCTATATATCCAGAAGGTTTTTTCTTTTTCCTTAAAGTTCAGTAATTTTACTAGAATATATCACAGTCGTTCTAGGTCAAAGTCTCAGGTATGTAGTCTACTCTTTCAATATGTCGTTTCAAATCTCTTTATTTCAGAAAAGTTTTATTGAATTATAGTTTTTAGTGTTTGTTTTGTTCCCTTTCTTTGGATTTATTCTTTCAGTGACTTCTACTATTTCTATGCTGGATATATTTTGTGTATCTTCAATATTGTTACTTGATCATAAATCATTTTTATCTGTTTCTTCATTCCTTTTTGATTTAAAATTTTTTCACATTTTTTCCTGTCTATTTCTCTTAAGACATTATCTGTTGTGTTCATTGCTTTTGTGTTCCTTCTGATTTCATGTTTATTTTTTCAAAATTTTTTCCTTTTATGTCTAAATCTTTGCCAATTGCTATCACCTCATTTCTGAATTTTTTTTCTAACTCTGATTTATGTTGCTCTTTATGTCTTGTATGATTTTCTTCATGTCTTTTAGATTTAGGAGGGTACAGTTTTGGTCTGCTGTGTGGGCATGTCTTCCTGGCATGCTTCCATTGTCTGAAAGAGTGTCATTCTTCTGCCCCTTATTCTCACTTATTCTTATAATAACTTTGTGTGGGATTTGACCTCCACACCTTTCTTTTTTACATTTTTATGTGAAATTAACTTTTCCTGAGCTTTTAGAATAAAGTGTTGTTCAGTATAGCTTTTCTCAGTTCAGAGTGTAGTATTCAAAAATAACACGGCTTGCTGTCTGAGATTCACTGACTCTCCTCCACTTTTACTTTTACTTGGACCTTCTCTTTTCTTTTTTTCTCTGCTGGCTCTATCCTGCTTAGCTCTTTTTCCATGACTAGAAGTTTCAGTATGTAGTCTCAAATCTCTGTGCATTGGCCCCATCCTGGAAGGGAGCCCTGGTTGATGAGTTTTGAGAGTTTACATGAGTCAGAACTTACTGCGATCCCCTTTATTCACCCACTGTTGGACTGAGCCAACCCTTTTTTAGTTTTAACTGCTGCTCTCAAATAGCCCTGTTGCACTTCAGCAAGTCCCTGTAGTTATTTTGGGGTCTCCTGTTCTCAGTTGGGTCAGATTCCCTGTGCTTTTCCTGTGCTTTCTCCCACATAGAAGCTGATACCATGCCTGTTTGGTGTCACGAGGGTGGTTTGTCTCCACTCATTTGTATTTAGTGTTCGCGGAGACAGCTTCACACGATTTTATTTTAAATGTTGTCCATGGGTCTTTGGTTTTGCTATCTAGTTGCTTTGTCTGTTTCTATGTGGAGATTTGGAAAGATTGAAAAACCGTGCCACTCCTGTCTCTATCTTGAAAAACCTTTTTGTTTTTAACCAACAGGATTCCTAGCTGTATTCTTTTAACCAGAAAGTTCTTTTAGTACATTAAACTTATGGTTTACTTTACAAAGATTCTATTTACATACAACCAGTAGGAAACTCATCTGTTCTGTGAAGTTGCATACAGCTAAGTTGTTACATAGGGTCATGCTGAGCAAACAAAACAAGACTGTGAACCTATCAGATGTTTGATCTTGGGAAAATCACTTCACTTCTTAGGGCTTCCTTGTTCTCATTTGTAAAGTGAAAGGGCTGGGCTAGATGTCATTCTAAGATATGTTCTTAATTCTTCCCCCTATTAGCACTTGCTCGTATTAAACATTATTAAATTCTGCATGGTGGTTTGTACTCAAAATGGAAATAAAATAAATAAATAGAGAAGCTCCAGAACAAGCCATCTCTTGAAATAACCAAGTAAGCTAACCCATTAACATCAATGCAAAGGTGGTTACTGAGCTGTGATCAAGTTACAGATGTGTAGTCGTTTTTTCTTTTAAAGAATAAAACTGTTAGAATTTATCTTCAGCTCTTCTTTGCCCACCGACCAACTTCAGGTTAATAGTCTTTTCCAAGATACCGGGACCTCTGCTAAGGTAGACGGCACCGGTTATGCTTGGGAATCAAAGCTAACAGTTATGTGTTTACTAACTATGAGGTATTCATGTGCCTCATTCAGTGCAATTCTCCCCTCAACCCTAAAGGATAGAGGAGTAGTTCTCACTGGCTGCTGAATAGAAGTACCTGGTGGCTTTTAAAATTACTGATGATTTGGCACTTACTCAGACCAATTGAATCAAAATCTACAGGGGTGGCTCAGGCACGGATATTTTAAAAACTTTCCCAGATGATTCTAGGAGGGTTGAGAACTATTGGGATGGATGTTGCTATCACTGCTTTAGAGATGATAGATTAAGCCTGCTGCCTAAGATCTAAGCTTACATAGTCCCCAACTAAGTGGCAGAGCCAGGATGTAGACAAATGTCTGTCTAATGCCAAAGTGCATGAGCATCCTTATTTGCTAAGCTGGGCCAACTCCTTAGAATGTAAGTTTCATGAGGGCAAAACTGTGTCTATCTAATTTCATACTCAATTCCAGTGTTTAACACAGTGCTGGGCACATGGTGGGTATCTAATAAATATTGTTGAATGAATGAATGAATGAATGAAATAAGGAATTCCACAGTGATTTTTCCTTGACAATGTCCACAGGATCCCATATGAATACACAGGTCTTTTGTAAGTTGCCCTTTTGTCCCATCCAAATGCCATCTGCTCCATTGTCTAAGCATTTGTCTGAAGTGTCCCCTAAATGAATGGCTTAATTAGCTCTCCAGCTCCACCTGCTGATGCTTCAAACAAGTTTGGGCTTTCCAACTTCCTGTTGGAGGGAAAACGGGAAAAATCCACTATTGTGAAATCTGTACTTGAAAAGAAATTTTGTCTCTCCTCCATGGAATGAGAGCTAGGACTGTTGGCCGCCTCCTGCCTTTTATTATCTACACCCCCAACCCTGAAAGGAAAGTCTTCATAGGCTGCCCCTACTACAGTGAAGACAGAGGAAGGGAAAGGAAGCAGATTGCTAAGGCTGTTCCCATCTCTGACTCCAGCTTGTCAATATAACCTTTTTATCTTTTAATGTTTTATTATATAATATATGTAACGTACATACAGAAAAGTGCACATATTTTACCATTGCCTTTTGCAATTTAAACATGAGGAGTCAAGCCCCATGGGTAGTCACCAGGTTAAGAACAACGTGGGAAGGCTGGGGTAGAGTGAGTATTGAATTGTTACAAGGAGCCTTCAGTGTCTCAACTGCTGCTGTCCCGTGAGAGGCCCTCCCTCAGGATGCTTGCATAGGACAGTAGCCTAGGAATCCGCATGACTAGGAGCTTTCAGCTCAGTCTACTGAGCTCCTTCATGTTTTGTCTATAACCGTCACAGGAGTTGCTAGCTCCAGCCACGGCCCTGGCAGTGAGTGGAGCAGCATTCTACTCAATGGTTCGCATATTCACAGGTACCTGCCAACTCTCCCTCACCCTCTTCTTAGTGAGTTTACCAGAAAAATCAGGGTCGAGCGCTGGTTTAGAGTGTGAGTGAATATTCCCAATTTTCAACCCAGTTCAGATTGGTCTGGTTCACTGCTGTGTGGGTCCAACACAGTGAAAATCTATTTGAAAGACTTTTGATTCCTAGAAGGCCTTCATAGTCTTCTCAAAATTTGTGGGTTTTTTTTTTTCCTTTTACTGGAGGGCATATTCCAATTCTCTGAATACTAAGGGGGAGTTCAAGTTTTGCAGTTCACATATTATTTAAAGTAAAAACATTCTAGAGTGGAAATAATTTTAGAATTAGCTAAACCTGAGTTAAATCTCCTCCATTCTTTCTGAAACTCAATAAATGGGGATAACACCACACGGATTTTAGGCTGTGTGATTAAAGACCCAGAACATTCGTAAATATTCGTCCCCTTTCCCTCGGCACTGTGACGCCAGAGAGCACGTTTTACATGACCAGAACTTGGCAGAGTGCTGAACTTTCAATGAAACTGAGTGCATTGGGCAGGCCATCAGCTATTAAAAAAAATTAATAGAAAAGGGATTTTCATTAGCTATATTTCCAAAAAATGGAATTTTGCTTTTAGACTGCTTCTTGATACGTGTTACTCCCACTTCATTTGTGTTAGCCTTGCTCTGTCTTCGTTCTCAGAGTTTAAATACAAGCCTTCCTGGGTGTTTCAATCCTCAGTGGCTTAATGATTGTTCTGGAAAAGGGCCTGCCTCTGCCTGGTTTTGTCATTTTCTCCTCCAGCTCTATTTCACTGGGGTTTTTCGAGGGGGTGGCCAGTGAGACAAGAAGTGGAGGGGCCCTGACTCAAACAAGCTGGAGTGTGGAGATTTATTTTCTTCACTTTAATATAATGAACCCCCTCAGGGTCTGAGTTAGCATCATCATTTTTCCTTAGTCTGCTCTATGAAGGCTGCCATCCCTACATGGGGAGATTGATGCCTCCTTTACTCGAAATAATCGGTACGAAGGCATTTGTCAGGGATTCTTCAAAATTTGGTAGGCTTAGAATTTCTCCCCTAGACTTGAAACTCAAGAATCCTCGAGCTCTTAAGGACTGAATATAAGGGAATCTGGTCCTGAAGAGAGAAAGCCAGTAAGTGCTTTGTAACTCTCTCTGTGCTGGGATAAGCTATACAAATTACTTCATGTGCTTTGAAGTCCTTCCTTAGCAAGCAGAGATGGAGGTTGTCATATCTCTGTGGTTGTTGTTTTAGGGGGTATGGGGCTGGAGAAGTAGGGACTTGGACCAAAAAGATTAACCACTGTAATATGAGAGCACCACACCCACACAGTCCACGACTGACCTTGGGACTGTGACTGTGGTCACTCTTTGTAGATCAAGCTATTGAAGGCATGGCCTGCACAGGTCTCTGTGGAAAGGGCCCTTGCTTAGCTGGGCTACTCAGTCTGCTCTGTCTTTTGCTGTATTCCCAAACAACTAGAACTATATTACTTTTTCTAGAACTTAAGGACACACAAATCTCAACTTTTGCCCTTCTCTCCCCTTTTCTCTAGTTCTTCCCCAAACTGGAAGGTCACTGTGGGAGACATGGGTGTATGCCTCCCAGAACCCCCCTGAGGGAGGACTTGTTGCCTACACACTGGAGGAGCTGTCAGCCGACAGCCTCCAGCTCGCAGCCCCTGTAGGGAGCGCCTGAGTCACAGAGGCTCATGGGAGATCACACTCTTCCCAGGGCAGCCCCATTGAAGTAAGACAGGAATGTAGAGGCCCAGCCATTTCAGCTCGACCCAGATAACTCTGAGAGTCAGTGCTCATTTCAGAGCTCCTCACTGGTTTGGCTGAGGCTTCGATGAATGTGCATCGAAGTTCAAGTTCTCCCAATTCCCAATCCTGCTTCCTCCCTTTCCTCTCACAGGTGCTGAGCCCCAACAAACATCTTATGCCCCAAACTCCATCTCAGTGATGTCTTCAAAGAACCCTACCTGTGACAGGCTCTAGCCCGCCTGGTAGCTTGGTAGACTTCTATGTTCAGAACTCCAAACTTTACTCTTTTTTTGGTGAGGAAGACTGGGTCTAAGCTAACATCCATTGCCAATCCTCCTCTTTTTGCTGAGGAAGATTAACCCTGAGCTAACATCCATGCCCATCTTCCTCTATTTTGTGTGTGGGGTGCCGCCACAGCATGGCTTGATGAGTGGTGCGTAGGTCCGTGTCCAGGATCCGAACCTGCAAACCCTGGGCCTCCGAAGTGGAGCGCATGAACTTAACCACTGTGCCACTGGGCCAGCCCCTCCAGACTTTACTCTTGATATGTAAACAGTGAGTTCTAGATTTTGGAAAATGCATTTTTCCTTCAACTGATCTTGGCTTTCAAAACCGCTGTCTTCTATGAATAGAAAAAATGAACTGAATATGAAACTCAAAATTGAGGAATGACCCCTTTGTTCTAGGCTGTGTCTGCCCTTTCCTTCAAGCAATGAATGGCACTGACTCCATGGACGGATAGCTACAGGGCATGAGGAAATGAAAAAAAAGTTGGAAAGTATTTCTAAAACATATTCCCATTATATCTATATTAGAGAACTTTGTAAACTCTAGAGCACTACGCAACCCCTGGTGCTTATTGCTCTTTTGATGGAAGAGGGCTGTCCCTTATGCCGTGTCGCAGGCCACTGAACAACTGGGTTTGCCTCATTTAGTCTCTTCCTTAGCTGACTCTGTTGTTCCAGGTACTTTAGGAGGCTGGGTAGATGGGATGAGGCAGTGGCCGTGATGGCAGGAATGGCTTGAATCTAGTTACAATATTTTAATTTCAGCCCTTGTCTTTATTGTTTATTGTGCTTTCTGCCTTCCTTTTACTCATGTGCTCATTTTTGTGGCTCTGAAGGAGCCATCTATTCTGTTTTGTTTTTTCAGACTTTCCTCCTAGACACAAAGGAAATGAGAGGATCATTTTCAAAGGGTAGTCTCTCTTTCTGTGCCTACCTTTTGAGCGTGACTATGTAGCCATCAATTTGTCCTGCACGTGGACTCCTGTCACTGGAGGGTATGGCCCCTGGAGAATCCAAAGGACCCGCAGCTCTGAACTCCCTTCTGAAGGAATGTGGTTTAACTGCAACATTTAGCATTCACACAGCAGCCCTTACCAGACGAGCTTCCTCTGAGGAGGCGTCTGACGAGAAACAGGAAGAGGGCTGCCGTGTGAGTGGCGTCTCTCTGCTGACTTGTACTTCATGGATTCCAGGTCTTTATGTGCCTGGGAGACTGAAGCAGGGCTCAGAAGTTCTAGCTAAGTCTCAGGATTCTTTCTCTCTTTCTTTAAGACTCATGGTTTTCTTAAAAAAAAAAAGAGTCATAAAAGTAATTTGGCTCTTCCACAGAGCAAAGTAGAGGTTCCCTAGAAGAAAGAATATCAAAAATAAAAATAGCTTTCTTGGGCATCTTCTATGAGCCATGCACTATTCTAAGCCTTTACAGGTATTACTGCATTTACTTCGTTTTTTTTTTTGCTGAGGAAGGTTCACCCTGAGCTAACACTGTTGCTAATCATCCTCTTTTTACTTGAGGAAGATTCACCCTGAGCTAACATCTTTGCCAGTCTTCCTTTATTTTGTATTTGAGTTGGTGCCACAGCATGGCTGCTGACCAGTGGTGTAGGTCTGTGGCCAGGAACTGAACCTGGGCAGCCGAAGTGGAGCATGCCAACCTTAACCACTAGGCCACAGGGCCGGCCACTAATTCTTAACAATCACTCTAAGAGAAAGATGCTACTAATACTTCCATTTTATACAAGAAACAGGCATCCTTTCTGGTTCAGGCCCTAACTAACTGTTCATAAGGAGTTGCAAACTACATTTTCTTTTCAGTTCCTCAATAACTATTCACTGAGCTCCTGTTGTATGCCAGGGGCAAGGCCAGGACTGGAGGATAGAGTGCTGAACAAGACAGATATGGTCCCTGTGCTTTTGGAAGTTACAGATGGTCAGAACATATGGTTCCTGAGGGGCAATACCTGCATATCAGGTTTTTTGCTGGAGAATAAACCTCAAACCCTCTGCATACTGCCTAATTCTTCTTAAAGGCTCAGTTGGGAGAAACCAGGTTTCTGGAAAATTTCTAAAGGACATACTGCATGCAGCCCATATTCTTTCAAAGTTCCCAATCTTGGAGAATGACACCACCCTCGTTGTCATCCTTGACTCCCACTTCTCCCATTCCCAACCACATTTATCAGTCACCGAGTCCAGAGAACTCTTTCTCCTAAACATCTCTTGGTTCAACACACTCTTCTCCATATCCACTGGCACCATCATCTGTTTGCCCAGAGTTTTATAATAGCTTTCTGACAAAGGTGTAATCTCTCTTGCTATCCTACAGCCTTCTGTCCTTCCAACACCTGTGCGTCAAGTGGCAGTTGAATATAGGAGTACCTAGCTCAGAAGTGCAGCCTGGTAGAAGAGGAGGAGCCAGCAAATGAATTTCAGAAAGAGGGCCATTGAGGTAGGAGGAAAGCCAGAAGAATGTGGTATTGCCAGAGTAGAATATGGGAGGTTTTCAAGGAGGGAGTGGTTAGAGGTTAAGGTGAAATACAAACTATCCATTATATTTGGCAGCAGAGAGATCATGGGTGACCTTAACAGAGAAGTTTCATTGGAGTCCTTTGGACAGAAGTAAAACTGAAGTATGTGAAAGAGAAATTGAATAGCAGCTGAAGGGGATATTGACTGAAGGATTTGTTTGTTTTTGTCATGAGAAATTCTATAGCATGTTTGTGCATTGATTGGAATGATCCAATAACAAGCAAGAGACGGAAAATGCAGCAAAGAGAAGGGGCTCCTTGAGAAGGTGCTGGGTATCAGGGTTCCAGAGCTCCGGAGGGGAGATGACCCCTTGTTGGAGGAGACTTGCTTCCTCCATTGAAACAGGAGAAATGAGGAAGATGGATATAGATAAAGGAGATTTACAGATTTGGTGGGGAGGAAGATGTATAAATTCTTATCTGAGAGTTTCTATTTTTTAATCATAAAGAACATTTTAAAAATCATGTTTAATTCATATTTGAAGACGGTTTGAGGAGAGAGACTGTGGAAGGTATAAACTAATTATTATGAGACTGGAAAAGCTAATTGACCAGGGAAGCATAAGAAGAGTGTTGAGTGTTTTGTTCAGGTTATTGATCACGAGTTTCAAGTGAAACTGGTCAGCTAGATTTTGTGTGTGTTTTTCCTCCAGTAATATTCTATTCTTTAAATGCAGATGTGGATCAATTGGACTCCATCAGGCTTGGTTTTATTCCAGGCAAGAGGGACAGAAGAGAGAAGTTTAAAGGAGGAGAGGAAATTTTCAAGAAGGAGGTTATAATTATAGGCCTTGTGATCTAAATGAGTAAGATGGAAAACGGAAAGAGGAGACTGACTGGTGGATGAGAACATGGTTGACGGTTTGGAGACATGAGTGAGGTTAAAGAATTATGGAGATGAGCTGGAGCTAGGGGAGGAGGTGTGAGTTAGAGGTTGGGTTTTCTGAAACGGATTGGGAGGTGGTGCTGATAGCAGTAATAACAAGGCAGTGTGTGATAATAAGACTAGATCAGCTGTAACAATGTGGAGGAAAAGGCAACTGGAGATGAGACGGTCAAGTAGTTGAAAATCCAGTTTAGATGTCATCTCATTCTGTACTCCTCAATGTTCTGTAGTTGTTGGTCTATCTTTCCAACAAGTATGTTATTCTCTGAAGAAAGGGACTACATTTGTCTTATCACTGCTTCTTCCCTAATGCCCAGCACAGTACCTGACCCCCCCAAATCGATAAATATTTACCAAATGAACAAATAAGTCCATTCTTTTAAAAATTCTAAAAGTTATTCCTGAATCGAGAGCTGCACCCTGGAACACCATTATCTTGCCTCCTCATGCACCACTTTCTGTGAGCTGCCTTGTGGGTAGTGACATTTACTGCTGCTGTGGATGCTGTAAGAAGCAATCCTGTTTAGTTCTCCATGGTATTTAATATAGGGGATTGCTGAAGAAGTAATTCACTTCCTGACGCAGTATTTCCTTCATTAGGACCCACGAGGGAAATTTTTCTAGGATTTCATTGCTAGGAAGACCTGTGACTGTCCTAAGTGAACTGACACTTCGTGAGTCTCATAAGCAAATATCTTTTCCTCTTTGCTTTGCCCATTACAGCCAGATTTGTGCCTCAGGCTCAAGTTTAGCAATTATGCAGAAAAATATGGTATCTATTTCTTAGGAATAATTTTATCCTTTACTTTATCTGATTATCTTTTCCTGATTTCCCCATCTCGGAGTTTTGTTCTCATGTTTCTTTTTCTGTTCCAGAATCTTTCTTGAATATTTAATGCTAAAGTATATTTCCCCAAGGTTCAGCTGGATGAAATTTTCTTTTGACCACTCCAACTGGTGCACGTTTCTGGTGATCATGCGAAAAGCAAGCCTGCTGTTTCATAAACTATCATAGTAAAGATTCAGATTATGATCATTTATGAACATACATATTTCTGAGGATTTATTGAGCAAATCTTTTTGAGCTTAGCTTATAATTTCTGCAACATATAATGTTAAAACTATTTTGGATTTAATACCAGGCACAAAATTGCTTACAAAAGTAAACATGTTTCTGAGCATTTATCAATTAAATCAAAAGCTCCTATCTGAGCCTTTATTAATTTAATTAAGGAATTTTATGAAATTTTTGAGCATATATTTGCTTAATTGAATAATTTAAGAAGTGTAAAAAGAACTAAATTATGACTGAGGACTCTGGGAGCCTTATAAGAAATGCAAATGTAATAATAAAGTAGAGATTAAGGTGACAAATGAGGACAGAGGCCACTGCAGAATGAGAAGAATGAATGGAAGTGAAACTCTATGGGGCTGACCACATAGGAATACTGGATGCGAAATCTAAAGAAAATGAAAGGGAAAAGTAGAGAGAATGTGTTACAGCTGTGAGATTTGCAATACATGATATTGGAGAGTCAATTAAATACATTCAGTACATTAAATACTATCGTTATAGGAAAGTTTATTCCAGAACACTAGTTGAGACACCTACTATGTTTTACAAGCATTGTTTTTCGCAGATAGAAATGTGAAGCCCGCAGGAGAGAGAATGATACCTGAGTACAGCTCAGCAAAGGCGCCGAGTGGGGCCGAGACCAGACCACTGTGGTAATTTGGTTATGGACAACTGTATGCTCTGTAGCTAAAGTTTGATCACTAGCCTCATTTAAGTGTTGTATGAGACAAATGAGATTGTTAATTGTGTTTGCTGTGAAGTATATGAATAAGTAAATAAAACGCATTAAAATTTTATCAGCAACTGTAAAAGTATTCCAGAATGGTATAAATTATGTTGGTACAGCTAGTCTTACATATTTTTGTAAGCTACCTCAAATCCTTTCTTGAGAGAAGCTGGGTTATTCATTAAAGAATGTAAAACAAGACTACATAAAATCATACTTTCACTACTGGATTTTAAAAAAATGACTCTAGGGATTTTTACGTTTATTAGTAGTATTAGAACTACTGGGATCATACGTTGTGTACTTCTAATATGCTAAGCAATATGCTAAACATTTCTGTGCCTTGTTCGTTTAATCCTCCTAGCAATCTGATAACAGATACAATCACTATTCCCACTCATGCATTCAGCAAATATTTCCTGAGCTCCAAATACGTGCTGGCAACTCTTCTGGAGTGAGACAAACACCTTGCTTTCTTGGAGCTTTCCTACCCATAGCAGACAATGAACAAATAATCTAACAGAATATTGATAGTAATAGATGCCAGGAGGAATGTAAAGTTAGACAAGAGGACAGAGAGTGGTAGGGAATACTGTTTTAGACAGAGTGGTCTGGGAGGGCCTCTCTGAGGAGATAACATTTGAGAAGGGACATCGACAGTGAGAGAGGGAGTCATTCTAGAAGAGGCAACAAAAACTCAAAAAAGGCAAAGTAACTTGCCAAGCGTCACAGAGATAGAAAATGGCAGAGCTGGAATTCAAGCCCAGGGGTATCAGAAGCTGGAACCTTCACTTTAACCATTGTACTTCCCTGCCTCAAAGTTCTGGGCTAATTCCACTGCAGGCCCAGAGGGCGGTTTCGAATATAGGCTCTCAACTGCTGAAATTCCACCTCCCAAAGTCAGGGCTTGCTGCTTTCTGATGCTCAGTGGCAGTCCTGCTATGGCCCCTGCAGTGTGGCTAGTCTGCAATTTCATGGCAAAAAGGTAAACATGTCTTTGATGAAAACAGATTTGAAAAACAGCCAGGACTCTGTTTTGCTGTGTAAAAACAGTGGGAGGGGAGTGTCTTTGGGACCGTGTTGTGCAGTGTTAGCACTTCTAACGTGTTAACTTGATGATGTACCTGAAGAATGTTCATGTTGCTTGAGGGAAATTCATGTTGTGTCCTTAGCCTGAGTCCTACACGATAAAGTTGATAGCAGTGGAAACACATTTCCCCCTTTAATTTCCTCTCATTTATTTTCCTTGTCATGCTATAGTCACTGCTGGAAGGGAAGGCAAAGACTGTCCCATTTACATTCACCAGCCCCCCTCTGTTCAGCTAGAATTCCTGTAACCTTTCTTTCTCTCCCTTGACACCCTCAGTATGGATGGTGGATAGTCCCTGGCTGGTCCCATGGCACTGTGTAATCTGGGTGTAATCACCTTCTTTTCCAGTCCAGGAATGAGAACTAGTAGTAGGTACTTGTTCATAAGAAGGTGGAAAGAGCATGCTGTTGAGAAGAGCCTGGATCTGGGATAAGTCCCAGAAGAAACTCTGGCCCCTAAATGTGCAAAATAACAGTCTTCAAGTTGTAGAGTTGAGTACATCTCTGAAGTTTTTGGAGATGTCATAGACACACTCAAAAGAATTGTAACCTGTTCATTCATTTGCTCATCTGCACATTTTTCAAGTACATATTAAGCATCTTTAGTATGCGCATGACAGTTCTTAACTCAGGAGATACAGAAAGCAATTGGTCTCATGGGAGAGACAGATGTGAACAAGATCATTGCATTCAGTGTTATAAGTGGTGTAAAGAGGCATAACATGGGTGATGTGGGCAAAACAGAGTGACTGTTGGGGGATCCAAAAAATCTTCCCAGAGATGGTGCTGTTGGCTGTGGACCTTGCAGGATGAGTAGAATTTGCCAGGAGAGAAAGAAAAGAAGGATAATATTCTAAAATAGAGGGAATAGTGTATCCAAAGACACAGAATTCAAAAGTGGCCTTGGCTTGCTCAGAAAACAGCCTGGGGGACATGAAGATGTCCCTGCAGGGGACTGGGGGAGGAATGGCTGGAGAGGAGGCTGGGCCACACGAAGGGCCTTCTATTCCCAGCCAGTGGGCCCAGGCCTTTTTTCTCCTCCTATGGAATGGAACTATAGATTTTGGAACAGAAAGGACCATAAAGAGCATGTAATCAATAAAGAATCTGAGGCCCAGATGGCGACTTACTTAAACTACCCATTTAAAAGTAGGACATGAGGAGTTATTGCCAAATGAGAATCTCCTGAGGATTTTTGTTTGGATTGAGTACGTATATATTATTTATCATCATAAACATTTTGTTTCTTAGGTGTGCTTGTGTGCAAATGATGGACAATGTGTTTTAAGGGCTTCAGGTTCTTACAGCCGTAAGAAGAAGTTAGAGCTGTCAGTGAGTTTACTGCACAGCATTAAGATTAATGCTTTGGACACTCACCCACACTACGCAGGTGGGAGTATAAAGTGGAACAGCTCTTCTGAAGGGCAAATTGGCAATGTACATCAAAACAACCTATGAAATCTGAACAGTGTTGACCTCAAATTCCTTTTTAAAGAGTTTATCCTAAGGGGGTGGCCAGAAATGCATCTACAGGATATACATTCATTGTAGTATTGTTTATAATACTACAATACTATACTATACAATACTATAATACTATTGTCCCCAAACTGGAGATAATCTACATTTTCTGATAAAATAATTATGGTACAACGGAGTGCTCTGTTGATGTTAAAGTGGTTAAATAGAAGTTTATTTGTTTATATGACAATATATTCCTAAATGAAAAAATAGCTTACAAAATAACATGTACAATGACCTTAACCTTCTAAAAATTAGATATGTAGTCTACTTATGTGTATCTATGAAAAAAGTCTGGAAAAATATATACCAGGATATTAATAGTGGTTATTACTGGGTGGTAAGACAATGGGTAATTCTTAATTTCTACTATTGGCTCATCTATATAACTTTTAAGGGTTTTTTTTGTTGTTGTTTAACAATGAACATGTATTGCTTGATTACTTGTGCAATATAAAGTTATGCATTATTTCCCCATGTGTGCGCAGACTGGCTGGTTAAATAGGCACCCCTATTTAAGATTCTTCTGTTGTTCCATTCAGGACTGTTTGGCCAATAATTAGGGAAAAAGAAAAAGAAAAAGTTTGGAAAAAATCTGCCTTGTGTAGGTTGTGTCTGTGATGGGAAAGATAAGCTAGCCTTACCTCCACTCCTTTATGAAAAGCACAAATCTTTAGATTGAGCATGGCTGGCCAACTTCCAGAATTTCCATTTTCTTAGTAACTGAGTGGCATAATAAATTGGATAAAGGCATCTGCTATTTTTCAAATCATCTATGCTGTGCAAAAGTCTCACCCAGACACCTGGATTCCCCTTCAAAAATGGTAAGATTTTCATATTCTGCACTTACAGATGGAAATAATCTGGGGTTAAGCCAGTCCTCTAAGCGGGGGTTGCTTATTTGGTTTTGCCCACTTATTTTGACTCTGGTGCTCAAGTGTGCATCACCAAATCCAGTGTCTGTTTCTAAGGCCTTTAGAAAGGATTCCATACCTTGGGTTTTATGGAGATGGGAAATGTGTTGTGGAGAATGAATTGAAACACCGTTCACTGTTCCTATGTGCAGGCTTCAAGCTGCAGAGGAAAGATATGCAGCAGGTTCTGCCCTTTTCTCTCTTTCCTTCTCTCAAGGGAACGTGGAGATAACCTTTTACTAAATGAGTTCTGGTTCAAACTGGTTTCTTTTCTGCGTGTCTCCTGTTGCTCTTGTCTGAAAAGGTCCTATCTGTCCTGGGATAGCTGCCTGCTTATGCCTTTGTTACAGAGTCTTTGTTTATGGCAGAATAAAGGATTGAGGTATTCATTGGTGTGGGTTTTTCATTTTTCCTTCTCCTTCTCTGTTTCATGGGGGACACAGGTTGTTTGTATTTCTTTGGAAACTTTTGCAGGGCAGAGAGGAGAAGCTGCTTGAGGGCAAGAGCTCCTCTAGTGTGTTATAAAATCTGGAGCTCATCGTAGAGATGACATTGGGTGTTCTAGAGAAGAGGGGTGCAGAGGTGCACCTTCAAGGACAAGATGAGAGCATGGGAGTCCCAGATGTTAAAAAAGGATCTGGAGGCCGGCCAGTCTGGAGAGCAGTTGGGACCCACACCCTGCTCCCTGGCCCTGCTCTGGGAGGGTCGCCCAAAGCACTGGGGGAGATGGGCGTAGGCTCTCTGCTTTGGAGCAGTCAGACTTCAAGGACCATGTGGACACAAATGTTAAAGGCATAGAGGAAGCCATTAGAGAAATGGGGGCCTGCTCTTATTTTCAGGGTTCTTTGTAAATCTTCCAAATACTGGAGGGGAAAGAGGCTGGAGTAAAGTCTGAGAGGCGATGTCCCTCTAGCTCTGAATGACGTGAGCTTTGAGGTATACTTAGGTTGATGAAAAAAAATGATGTTTCTGGCTCTGGCTTCACTGGTTCTGAGTCCATCAGATATATTTTTTAGAAGACGTTGTTTGCTTCAATATTCCCCATGCTGCCTATGGTTCATATTGATTTCTGAGTTTTGCAGCTCTAAGAAGTGATTGATTGAACTGCTGCATTTCCTCTGTGAAGATTAGTAATTTTGGGGCCAGAAGCTGAACTTTTAAGAGCTGTGGTTATTAATGGGGTTTGTAACCCTTTTGTGTGGGAAAAGTCACTTCCAGGTTGGAGCTAAGAATAGATAACCCATTTTTGTAGCTTCATGAAATTTCCTATATCACATTCTTAAACATCCACCCTGCCCTCTATAGTGGCCCCAGCTCTAATTGCTCCTCTATGCTTAGGAGCAAGTAACCCATTTTTAGTTGTGCTATTAAAAGCTATGCCATTGATTATTCCTTGGTTTATGTCATGGCTTTTGTGGCTGTGAAGATATAAAGTCACAATAAGTTTGGATCACTAATAGTTGTTGTTCATGCATCGAATGGGGCTCTCAGTGCAGGCTGGAGCAATAGGGATGACACACCATGAAGGTGAACATGGTTTACAAGCTGCGGATGAGAAATAAAGGCAGGAGCCCCGACCTCAGTTTTCTGACAGCTCAGTGGAAAAGTTAGAACATAGTCACCAACACCTGTAACATAAGAATAATCTTTAAAAAGGCAGGAATTCGTAAGCGCTAGAATCACGTTACAAGACCTTATGGGCATTTAAAGAAGGGAGAGTTTATTCCTAGATGGAATATTTGTTAAATAGTCTTGAATGATGCGTATGATTTGGATAGGCAGAAGGAAAAAGTTAATCCTTGTGTCTATGCTTTATGAAGTATTGCAACTAAAAGTTGTGGATTTGCTTCTTAAAATAACCCACAGGCAACACAACCCACCATATTTTTCCATCACATCTTAAGCCTGAGTTTGAGGTAGATTGGAACAAGGTAAGATCGTGTTCCGTTTCTTTTTAGGAAAGTTTTAATTCCATTTCCTTTCTCCTTTTCATTCATTTCAACTGAAGATTTAACTGAGCCAATGGTGTAAGTTCAGGCATTCTCCAGAGATGAGGGATGACTGGGGATGAGGGGAGGTTTGGGACATCTTTTCACCCTGGAATAATACCGTGCTGGCCCTCACCATTCTGCCTGTGCTTAAGAGCTATATCAGAGCAGAGAAGAGGAGCAGGTAGAAGAGAGTCAGTGTTTCCGGGTTGTGCAGCTGTACGTTGTTGGACACCAAACATAGGAAAGGCCCGAGGCAGAATGAGGCAGTGAAATGTGGGGAACATGGTGATCAATCGAAGTGTGCTTATATTAATAGAATTGGTCAGATCATCAATAAGGCAGCGGTGAAATGGACGTTCCAGATATGATAGCCCCGAGTCTGGCTGTTGTATTACCGTATAATCATAATAGCTACCATTTGTTAGCACTCACTTGCTGCCAAGCCCTTGACATGTATCATCTTATTTTCTCCACATAACTACCCATGAGAGAGATACAACTGTTATCCCTATTTTACAGATGAGGAAACTTAGGTAGAAGAGTTAAGGTGATTGGCCAAGGTTATTAGCTAGTAGCTAGTGGAACATTAAAGTCTGGCTGTAGAGCCCAAAGCATAATTCTTATGCCACCCCGACTGTCTGATTTCAGGAGAGCAGAGCAGGTCTGTGTACCGGAGATTTCTGTTAGTACTCCCAGTATCCCGGTGGGTAAGGGGGATGTTGCTGACTTTACTTGCATCAACAGAAATAATTTAATGAACCATATTAAAACAAAAGCAATGGTTGTCCTCACAGAATTCATGTCTCACATTTCCTCAGATGTTTTCTCTTTTATCCTCTGCCATCAATAGGGTGGTGGCTAGACAGTGGCATTTTAAAAAAGCTTCAATAATGAATTAAAATAGCTTTTTGATGGAAAAACTATTGATAGCCTATAAAAGAGTAACACCCTGAATAACTCGTCTGGAGCTGACTGAAGAGAGCAAATGAAACACATTTGCAGCATGTTGTATTTTGCTGGTTGAGTTTCTGAAAAATAAATAAGCCAATATACTCTATTATTGAAAATTGCTGGCTGTGTGCCTGGAGTTACAGGACTCTAATATTTATTCACCAATCAGGAAACGAGAGTTTGCATCCCTAAATATGCCTTTGCTTCTCAGACACGTATCTGTATAATTCTTTAGCTTCCTGTAGGAGGAGCAATGTTGAACCTCTATCCTATGTCCAATTGTTACTTACAAGATCACAGCCAATTCTAGACTCCACTTCCAATACCAGAAAGAGGGAACATTTCTAAGAGAACCTTCAAATTTTCAGCTCCAACCAAGCTGTGGTGCAAACACATTGGAATGAATAGGAATTGTAACCTTGCGCCCTCCTGGAGTTGGCATGCACTGTTCTCTAGGACCACAGGGCAATGGGTCTGTTAAGAGCATACACAATTTTAAAGAAAACTCATTTATGTTTTGTTGAAAAAGTGATGCATGCACACAGTACAAAATGCAAGAGGTGTGAATCATGTATTCTGAAAAATAATGGTTCCTCTCACCCCATTCCCTGGCCACAACAACTACCAACAATTACTATTTTCCTTTTCTTGTGTCACATGACATTTTGATTCAGGTAACACAATATGAGAATATTTTGACTTGATTGAAAAACAATTAAACTTTCATCTTTAAAGAACTGATCAAATAATACTCAGGCACAATGCACCAGAGCAGTCTTCCCCTCCTCTCTCAGAACCAGTTCTTTCCTTACTGCAGCTCTGTTGCTCACCCCATGAGGATGAGATGAGGGAGAAGGTGGGGCTAAGGGATATTATGAGGCTCAGGGAGGGGCAAGGATGTTGGGCGGTCAAAGTTGGGTAGGATGAGAGATGGGGTAAGAATCAGGATTGTGGGTTGTGCAGATTAATTTTTAAAACCCAATTTTTAAAAAGCAAATTGGCTGCTTCATAATGTCATGTTTTATGTAAGCAAAGCTCTAGTGACAGCCCTCAGATGAGTTTGGAATCTGATTAGGACATTTGATTTTCTAAGACAATACAATAGGAGTTCGTGACTGAGCCCTAATGGTGAGTAAGCACTGAAGGCTTTACATGCGTCCCAGCCTCTATCACCAGTGGGACTGAGCTGCAACCCCACTTTAAGCAGCGTGAACAGGGGAAAGGTAGGAGGCCATGTAGTTTGTGCTCCTAGAATTCACTGAAGCTCTTCCATGTCCACAGGCTATGAATATTTTTGTGACACTCGTTCCTACCACCACCACCCCTCAAAAAAACAGTCTACCACGGCTCGTAGTTCCAATTTATTGCAATGTATATATAGTTGCATTTCCCAGCAGGACAAGGTAGGGGAATAGCATGAGCCAAGGCATGGAGGAGTGACAGCCCCTGTGTGTTTGTGTACTAGACAGTAGAGTGGTATGGTTAGAGTGTGGGTGAGGAGAATAGAGTGACCCATTTCTCTAGAGGAAGCTTGGGCCTGGATGATGCATGGCCTTGTATGAAATGGTGAGCCTTGGGCCACTGGAATCAGTAGAAGGATGTGGTCAGAGTTCATAATGGTGTCTTTGGTCACAGTATGGAGGGTGGCTTGGAGAGAGAAGTCAGAGTTGTCTGTTTCCCCCATGCTTACTGATTAGCAGTCCTAAATGTCATTGCACCAAGAATCCAGGAATATACTTAAAGCAAATCCTTCATCATCTCTCACCAGAGACATAAGGAATTTTAATGCTGGTTGTCTTCCTATGTGTTGGGCTTCTTAAGAAATGTATCTAGCCCTCCAGCTGACTCTTTGAACACTACCTGGTTGCATTATCATCTCTTTGGGGGTTGGAACTCAGACACTCTAGGATTCTTCATCATGACTCGGTTGTTTATGCTTTTTGGATTCCTGAGTTAAGAACTTAGTTAATTTCTATGATTGAGCAGGTCCAGATTGTCAGTTTATAGGTAGATTTGCCATATCCCGAATAGGCTGGAAACATGCTTCTGCGATAATGTAGCCACAACAGCAATGACGAGGGCCAAGATGATATCAGCAATAATGGAGCCTTTTGGTGTAGCTAACTCACTTTTTCAGAGCTGTGCTGGTGTAACTCAGCTCCACCCAGCAGGGCATGTGAGGAAAGAGGACAATGGCAAAGTGGTTGAATGGTTCCTGTATGGTGAGTACAGGGAGATGATATAGAGTAATGAGGAGGAAGGCTAAGAGAATATGCTCCAGAAGAATTTCAAGCAATGCAACACAAATAAAAGAAATGAGTGAGAATCTATAAGAGCAGATCAAGCTGTCACGGAGCAATCAGAGAGCTTGTGTGGCCCACTGAACTGACTGCAAACATCTACTGGTGACCTACTGTGTGCCTGGTACACAAGGCAGAGATGGGGGGAAATAAGACATGCTTTCTGTCCTCAAGCAACTTCCCATCTTGGGGGGAAACAGACACATAACCAAGTCATTATAAGATGTGCAGAATAAAATAAGTGCTGAATAACTGTAATAAAGTGCTGTGGAATTGTGGATTAAAAAACTCTAAGATTATTGGGGGAAATAAAAATACATTAGAATGGTGGTAACAATTGAGCTAAGACTTGACGAAGGAATAAATGAATAACTGGAGAGGAAAGAAGAAAATTCTAGGCAAAGTGAAGAGAATGAACAAAATACTGGGATCCTGACATGCGTACTGTGATTTGGGATGCTGAGTGTTCCAGCTTGAGGGTGTGGAGAGGAGTGTGGGGGAGAAGAGATGGGAAACGTGGTCTGGGGGGTAGATTGAGCAGAGCCTTTATTGCCAAACTAAGCAGGTTAGCTTTGATTCTGGAGGCAAGGAGGGGCCAGTGCAAGATTTTGAGGAGGAGAGAGATGGGATGGCAGAAAAGCAGAGATAGGCAAACAATGAAGCTGGAGAGGTTGAGCAAGGAGGGCTACTGGTGGGGACCATGTCTCATTTATTTTCTTGATAATAGCTAAAAATAGCTAACATTTATTGCATTTAGTGTCAGGCACTGTTCTAAGATCTTTTTGTTGTTTAATATTCACAGCAATCCTTTATGGTGGGGGAGATGTGAAGTAACTAGTTCAAGATCACACACCTAGAAAGGATAGAACCAGAATTCACATCTAGACCACCTGGCTCCAGAAATCATGCTCTTATCCTCAGGAATTTAATGCTCAACTCTGTAAATGTTTATTGAGTCAAAAAACACTTGAATAAATGGAAGCATCTGCCTTTAGGCACCATAGTCAAGAAGAGTCCAACATCAAATGTAACAATTATATCTGAGACCAACATGTTCAACCTGAAATAGCTGAAGAAGGAGGGCTGGGTTGGTGTCAGAAGTCTGAGAGTTGTGTAGCCTCTGCTCTTTGAGGTCATGATATCTGTGAGATGGATAACAAAAGGGAGATAGAAATGGGGTCCACCAAGATCCTGGGGCCATGTCCACAATTCAGTAACTCCAAGCAAATGAAGATTGCACTGGGTTGAATGGTACCCCACCTCCCAAATTCATGTCCATTCAGAAGCTCAGAATGTAAGATTATTTTGAAATAGAATCTTTGCCGATACAATTCATTCAGATGAGGTCACACTGTATGAGGATGGGCCCTAAGTCTGATGACTGGTGTCTTTACAGGAAGAAGTAAGGACACACAGAGACTACATCAGTCAGGGTTCTCCAGAGAAACGGAACCAATAGGATGTGTGTATATATAGAGAGATTTATTTTAAGGAATTGGCTCATGCAATTATGGAGTCAGGCAAGTCCAGAACCTGCAGTGGCCGTCAGGTTGGAGACCGAGGGATGAGCCGATATTGCAGTTCAAGAGCACCTTGTGGCAGAATTTCCTCAAGGTGAGGAGGAGGGAGTCAATCTTTTGTTGTATTTAGGCCTTCAGCTAATTGAAGGAGGCCCAATCTTCTGATGGAGGGTAATCTGCTTGACTCAAAATCCACTGATTTAAATTTTGATCTCATTCGAAAACACTTTCACAGAAATATTGAGAATAGTGTTTGACCAAATATCCAGGCAACATGGCCCAGCCAAATTGACACATAAAATTAAACATCACAGAGACTTAGGCATATGGGGATAAATAAGATGTGAAAATGGAGGCAGAGATTGGAGTGATGTGTCTACAAGCCAAGGAACACCTAGGATTGATGGCAACCATGAAAGGCCAGGAGAGATACATTAGATGGTTTCTCCCACAGAGCCTCCAGAAAAAGATCAATCCTGCCAACAACTTGATTTTGGACTTCTAGCCTCCTGAACTGTGAGAGAATAAATTTCTGTTGTTTTAAGTCATCTGCTTTGTGGTAATTTGTTACAGTAGGAGACTAACATATAGATAAACTCAGCAGTGGCAGAGCCGCACTTCCCAGGAGAAATCAGGGTCGCATGTCCCACTGAGACTAGGTTGGAATGTTTGTAATGCCAAGCACATGACAGCTTTGTGTGGTCACTGGGCAGGACCAGGGAAGGAAAAGGAAGGCTTAGATATGGGGTTTCCACGGGGCACCATATACAAAATCGAATGGCACACTGAAAATAAGTGTAACATATGATAGGAAAGCAATGGTTCCTATATATGAAGAGCTGCTACAAAAAAATCAATAAGAAAAAGATAAATACTTTTTAGAAAAATGAAGAAAGTTGAGAAACAGTCAATATACAAAGGAAGAATGACAAGTAACATATCACCACCTGGATGACCTGGGCTCATTGCGCAACCTATCTCCTCTTAAATTTGTACTCAAGATTTGTTCTTTCAACTAGACTTGCCGTGGTGATCATTTTGTAGTGCATATAAACGTTGAATCACTATGTTGTACACCTGAAACTAATATAATATTGTATGTCAGCTATACTTCGATAAAAAAATAAAAAAAGCTTTGCTCTTTCAAGTGTGTCCCAAAGATGCATGTTCATGACCCAGCTAGCAGACCAGAGAGAAGACCTTTATCAGGCCAGATGAGGTAAAGGTGGGTGCTGCACAGCTTGCTCCCTCAGTGAGACAGATGCTGTTGTACAGAAATTGTTCCAAACCTGGAACAATGTGTGTTATGAAATATAAAAGGATAATCCATTGATTAATCAATAGACAGGCATTTGTTGAAGACCTCTTTTGTCTCCCTCACTGTACTGTGCACTGTGGGGAACATGAGCACACCATGCCCTGCTCTGACCCCTCTCCCCTGGCCGTGGAGGAGAAAAGATGGCTTAGATCACACGAGTGGCTTCCAGTTCTGGCTGCACATTAGAATCCCTGGAGAGCTTTTTAAAAACACAGATGCCTACTAGAATGTTCATAGCAGCACTACTTGTAAGAGCTCCAAACTGGAAGCTATCCAAATGCACGTCAACAGTAGTATGGATAAATACTTATGGATTGTTCACATAATGGAGTACCATTTAGCAAGGAGAATGAAAGACTGACAACCACATGCAACGATGTGGATAAATCTCTTTAGTATAATGCTGAGTGAAAGAAACCGGATAAAAAAGTGCCACACTTAAATGTACCATCGGCATGTGAGACGTTAACACATGACAGGGAGACTTGGTGCAGGCCATAGAGGAACTCTCTGTACTTCCTACATTTTTTCTATAAGTCGAAACAGGATTTAAATTCTAAAATTTAAAAGTTTATTTAAATATAAAAAAGTCATACTGCATGATTCCATTTATGTCAAATACAAAGACAGACACAATTTGTCCTATGATATTAGAAGTCAGGGAAGTGTTTGCCCTGGGAGGGGTGGGGCCTGGGAGGGCACATGGGGGGCCTTTGGGGAGGTGGTGATGTTCTGTGTCCGGATCTGTGTGCTGGTGCCATGGGTGTGCTCCACTGTGAAAATTATTTGAGCTGAACACTTTGTGTACTCTCTGTATATAATATTTTATTTCAAAATGTTAGAGGCTGTCCTGATGTCCAGTCCTACCTAGACTAACTAAATCAGATTTCTGGGAGAAGGGCCTGGGCGTTAGTATTTTTTAAAAGCTCCCTAGACTGACAAACAATAATGTACAACTAAAATTTCACAATGTAATAAACTATGAATACATCAATAAAAAGGAAAAAAAAGCTCCCGAGATTACTCTAATGTGCCCCCAGGATTGAGAGCCACTGCCATTTGTCTTGCAGGCAGTGAGAGAAACCGGAAACCAGTGCAGGCTACAGCTGTGAGTTCAAGCTTCCCCGAGAAGGCAGAACATGTGTGGGTCCTCAAAGTCTGGGAGGAATTGATGAGGCCAGCAGGGCTACACCATAAATGAGCATTTTGAGCCCAGGAAACATTCCATTTCCAATTCTCATTTTTCGATTTTTCTGGGGGTAGCTACATTTTCACTTAGAAACTTGATTCCCCACCTTAAGTGCTCTTGTCATATGTTGACTCTTAGGTTCAAGAGCTGTGAACAGGGTCTCACCAGGCTTCATGCAAGTAGAATTAGAAAGCAATTAGTCTCATGCACCACAAACACTATATTTTATATAATTTGTGCTCTTTCTTGCATTTCTACTCAAGTCTCAGTAAGCCCTCAAAAAGCATGCTTGAAATAAATGACTGGAAAAACACGCCTCAGCATTTAGGTTGGATCACAGAAGCACTCCCTGTAGTGTTAGTGATCAACGGCTAAGACATAATACATCTAAGTGCACAAAATTGGGGAAGGGGGACTACTTCGGGACAAGGATTGATGGGTTCCTAACTTATGGAGGAACTTACGTCTGAGTGTATGTCCCTGTTTATGATTATTATTAGTCCAGACAGTCCAATGGACTCACTGGTAAGTTTCTTACTTACAAGGGAGAGGGGAGCCATAGAATATGCAGTAAGAGCATTTGTGAGCTTATGGTTGGCATTTCGTTCTCATAGCCTTTGCTTCCTTGGGCTCATTCTAGGTAACAAGGAGAATAACAGTGGCCTTTATTGAGAGCTCACATCACACCAGGCACTTTGCCAAGCCCTTTCCATGAACTATCTCATTTAATCCTTGCTTTGATCTTACGAATCCTCACTTGACAGGTGAGAAATCTGATGTCCAGGATTAGTAATTTATCCAAGGTCCTATGACCTGTTGGAAGCAGAGCCAGTTATGTCAAAGTGGTTGACTAGCAGACCATGTTTTAACCGTGGTGTGATCCTGTCATAGGTGTCCTGTAGAGGTGGGATGGCCTGGCCCTGGAATAACTTGTCCTTAAAGCCCTTCCCTCCCCAACTTCCTAACCCAGATTCCTTCCACCCCACCCTAAGTCTCACAGTTTGTCACCTTGTCCTTTCTTCTTCTCCCTCCGGCTTTCTTTTTCCATCTCTTGATACTTGCATTTAATCTGAAGAGTTGTTTCTCCTTCTTCCCCCACTTCTCATTGCTAGAAGAGTGGATAATGAATTAAATCATGCTAAGACGTTTGGGATTTGCTGAGTAATTTCTCTCAAGAGTGATTGCACTTAACGAGAAACTCCCCAAGGAGGACAGTGCTTACCACCCATGAGTGTTTATCAAGGTGACGTAAGCTAGCCCTGGGGTCAGCAAACCACGGCCTGCTGGCCAAATCCTGTTTTGGTAAATAAAGTTTTACGGGAACACAGCTGTGCCCCTTTGTGTATTTCTCATCTATGGCGCTTTGGCATTACAGTGGCAGGGTAGACTAGTTATGACAGAGACAGAGACTGTATGGACCACAAAGCCGAAACATTTGCTATCTGGGCCTTGCAGGGAAACTTTGCCCACCCCTGAGTTAACCCATGGAGAGGCTCTAGTGCAGAACTCGGTTCACAGGTGCTCAATAAATGGCAATTTCCTCTTGTGCAGGTTTCAGGTGTCTTCCTGTGGTGAATTCTGGGCAGGAGAAGCACTCTGAAATCACATCATGTGGGTCACTGCTGCCCCCGCCCATTCATGGCGGGCAGGGAGGCCATGATCGTTGCTGAATATTCATTTGCACTTTGGTGAAGTGGAAGAGTGACGAGTGTCCTCACAGAAACAAAGCGATGTATTATTCATTTTGCAGAGAGTATCTCCTGGTCTCCAAGCAGCAGGGAAGCCCCAGCTGGGCAGGGAGCAGCCTCGGATTGGGAGGGTCTTCTCCATGCCAGGAGCAGGGAGCTGGACTGCAGGGGTGGATGCCTCAGTGCCACAGACACAGGATAATTATGTGTCCTGACAGCCCTTTCCTTCACCAGATAAATGTTTAAAATATCAACAACTGAAATTAGTTTTGAAATACTTGAAGTTAACTGCAGTATCTGCTTCTTTATTATATTTCTGCTAAGGACAACTTTTCATCATGTAATCGTTGTTTTCCACTGGTTATTGGCAGGGGTGGCTTGGGGTTGTGTAGACAAAATCAGATCGCTTGGCTGCAGAGGTACTGCTCCGAGCTCTATCCTGGGAAACCATTAAACACAACCTCCCCAGCTCCTTCATGAATTCTACTTTCTCTAAATTGGGGGGAGCAGGGGTCCACATTTGTGGACCGTCATCTCCGGGAACTGTATTTCCCCTCCTAGAGATATCCAGGTACTGGGATCTAATATTTTCTCCTGGATGACTGAGAAGTTCTTACCTTTTTAATGGGTCACATGTGACTTGATATCCCACATCGTGCCTCTCACCACTCTAAGATTTGTCTCTGTGAGGTTGGTACAGTGACTTAGATTGGAATTAATAAGAAATTAATCCTGTTGTCTTAGCATGGCTCCCCTAGAAGGCAGAGCTTAAGGCCAAGGCTTAGTGGAAAACTTAATTCCAGGGAGCAGGAGTGAGGGCTGAGGAGAGTGAGGCGAGGAGGAGGAGGGATGAGGATGCATTGTAGAGCTAGTCTCCTCTAAGTGAGATGGAGCGCTGCATCTCATGAGGCTATTTTCCAAGAAGATATATAAACTGGGTCTTGGGACAGTCAACCCTGAAGGGAGAAAGGAGGAACAATTTATCCACCAGCTCCCGTCTTACCCACCAGCCCCTGAAAGTTTTATCCACGGGTTCTTAATCCCCCTGTGCTTCCTGGCTGCGTGCGCGGGCCGAGTGTGGTCCTGAGAAGTCCCAGGGCTCCTAGTCATAGGTGTAGCCACTCTGTCGGTGCCCTGCCCGTGTCCCTCAGCACTCCCTATTTCCATACACACCTTGGGGTTCTAGGGGAGCACCACCTGCTGTGCTCTGCTTGAGGCTTTCTCTGGTTGCAGGAGCATGCCTGGCCCACACATCAGGGAGCTAACATCCCTGAGAGCTGACGGTTTGTGGCTAAATAGTCCAGTATCACTCCTTTGGTGAGCCAACATCGAAGCATGTGCTGTGCATTCTCCTGGAGACTTCCAGTGGCATGGAGTCCCAGTTACTCACTGCGACAGCCTTTCATTGACACGCCCTTTACTGGCTTTCTTCTCATCCCCATCTCACTCCCTACTCCCTTATCATTGTTTCTAGGATTCTCTGTAAATTCTTATCTCAGAGTCTGCTTCTAGGAGAACCCAACTGAAGACAACAGAAAGGCCCTGGAGGAGGTGAGAGGTGCATGGCAGGGGCCTGTGGTGGGTGCTGCCATACTGCACCCGTGTAGCTTCTCCAGCTGCAGTGACAGCTGGGGTGGAAGTCAGGGGAGGCTGAGAGGATCTAAGGTGACATGTACAGGTGTCTGACGGGTCTGTTACATGTGGCAAGGAGGGTTACCACTCATTGATTTTAAGCAGGCCCTGAGTGAGTATTGACCCTGTGCAGAGACTGTGCTGAGCACTACATGTGGATCAGTGTGGTTAGGCCATCCCGTTGGGAAGCAGGCACTGTTATCATTGCCCGCATTTCACAAATGAGAAAACTGAAGCTCAGAAGGATGAAGGAACCTGCTGAAGGTAATACCGCAAGGAAGGGCAGAGGCAGGTCTTGAGGCCGAGGCAATCTGCATCCAGAGCTCGTGCCTGTAAGTTAATGGTTAAGCTGGTGCATCTTAACCATCACTATTGCAGGTTTACCATGACTCAATTTAATTTTAGAGGACAGAGCCATTCAGGCATCCTGTTCCATTGATCTCCTACCAGACTCGGTTCCTTAGTTGAGTGTGAGTGTGTGTGTGTGTGTGTGTGTGTGTGTGTGTGTGTGTATGCATTGGGTGGTGGGAGCTGGGGGTTAAAATGCAGAGACCCCTTTCCCCCAGGGTTTCCCAAAGAAATAGCCTTCCCCTGTTTGTAATCAAAGCAGAAGCTGAGTCTGAGGCTTATGTCTTGGTTTGGGTCCTTTTCTAGGACCAGAGGCTGTTTCTAAATTAGACTCGAACTTACTAGCCATCAAATAGCACAAAGCAAAACAATGTTTTGATGAGTTAAGTGTAAATGAGTCAGAGGCAGAGAGATTAAATTTTCCCTCAAATACACATGGGCTAAAAAAAATTATAGTCTCCAGAGAGGCTGGCTCCCGGAGGTGGAGTTTTTGCCGAGTCAGCGCATCGGAGAAGGAGTCTGTGACTCTGCCAAACCCCGAGCACCACTGGTTTCCCTGCCTGAGCTTCTTGCTGAACCCAGGAGGAATCCATCTTCCTAAATCCCCGCTGTCTGTCAGAACTGAGAGCCCATTTCTGTGCAAATAATTCATTGTTATAATATGTGCCACCTCCTCACAGACTCAGGGACTTTTCATTTTTTACATCAGTTCCTATATAGTATTTCAACAAGCCTCTCTTCCTCTCCTGTCTCCCTCCTGCCCTTCCACCGTCTCTCTGCCAACACATTCAAAACAAGAGCTCGAGACAGGGCTTTCTCTGAATCTAGCCCCGAATCTCACTCTGCCTCTGGCAGTATATCTCTGACAGGTGCAGAGTAGGCAAAAGAAATGACAGCATCATGCAAAATGCAAGCAAACATAGTACTGTGCATCATCACTTCTCCTGCTAGTGTCCCTTTGGGTTACAGTGAAATCACCTTTGGGGACAACTTTTGTTTTTTACTTAAACAAAGATATCACTGTGATATATTCATCCTCCAATTCCACTTTTGACAACACAACAATTAGAAAAAGATTAGAATGATGTTGAATATCTAGATATTTCCCATTGCAAGATTTGGGGTTAAAACCTGTCCCCTATTGCAGAGTGACTATAAAAGTGAAAGCGTGGGCAGACCACTGAGGTGTCCCTGAATATTGGTGGCGGAGGGCACCAGGATGGCATTTACAGGGAGCACATAGGTTGATCCGTGTGAAAACTGAGCACAACTGGACCAGCTTGCCTCGATTTGCTCAACTGCAGGCAATTCTACTTCCAAGGTGAGTGAAAGGAACAACCCAGAGCCAGGAAAATAAACCTCTTCTCTGTGCATGTTAATACCAATGGATATGGTTTCCAAAACTGAGCCACTGGCACTTGCCAATTCCTTTGCATTCGGTGTGGGTTTTAATGAGCCCCCAGAGCGTAGTTGTCTCTCACAAGCTTTTGCAGAGTATCCAGAGGACGCCTCAGGAGACCCTCACTTGTACAACCTATGACATCCCCACCTGCGACATTCCAGAGGGCTTGTCCACTCAGGCATTTTTTTTCCTGTGGATGCTGGAAGGCAGTTAGATCTGAGTGTGGAACAGATTCAGAGAACACGCACAGCAACCTGTCAAATGTTCTGCTGGGTTGGGGGCATACGCTGGTGTAGAATCGTGCCCATTTAACGGCCTGCATACAGCTCATAAAAGGATTCTGAAGTGCAGCCTGCTCTGACACTGAGCTGCACGCGTGGAAGCCGTAGTAAAGTTAAGCAGCAGATGGAAAATTCCACTGAACCTTTTATTGGCCATATGTCACTTTTGAGTGTTGGCCAACAAACTAAATTTGCAGCTAATATATAATGATTTAAACAGCAAAAAGAGCAGCTGCACTTTGATTTCTGATGCCTCTCCTCCAGACTTTCCCAGCTTGCTGGAGTTTCTTGAGCTTTCTTTAACCCTGCACTGTGTCTCTGAATCTTCACCAGGTGGCACCATCTTCGGGGCCATGCTGTCAGCTTTATCTAGCTGAGTTGGTTGATCTCTCTGCTCTTTCTTCCTTGTGGGCTAACAACTTCTTTATGATTACTATTATTTTTTAATTCAATAAGAAAATGCTACAAAGCACAAGACTCAAGTACTTTTATACTTCTGCCTGCTTGCCTGCTTTTCTTCAGATCCCTTTGGGTACAGGGCCCCTTGCATTCTCTTTTTGGGTGCCTGGGCTGGTCTCCTGCTCAGTCTGCAGGGCTGGTCCTCGGAGTAGACTGTGGAAGGAAAACTCATTCTGATTTATGAGGACATGACCTGGGATGGAGCTCCTCTGAAAAAATTCAGCTCTTTTACTGTCAGAATCTTCTAGAAGGAAATGATTGAAATCAGGAATAAGGAGAACAGGCCACCTCTTGGCTCTTTAGTCTCTTCTGGCTTTTCTATCCCACGCAGTTGGAGTGCCAAGTCTCCACTCCCAGCTGCCATGGACATGCTAGCTGGCTTACTGCTTGAAGCCTCGTGGAAGAAGAGGCTCCTTGTTATAAATGGAGGGTTGCACAGTTGTTTCTGGGGTCAGTGTGCTGGAAACTGCCAGGAAAGGAGTGGGAGAACAACTTGAATTTAAACTTGCATGACTGCCAACCGCTAACTCAATAACTCAATTTAGAAATATATGATTGCTGAAGTTGTACAAACATAAAATGGCTCTAGAGTTGTCACTCTAACAAACTCCAACTCAGGTTTCTGAGTATTAATTCCTGCAAAACTCAGCCACCTCCCTAAGGTTATTCAAAAGACTTTGAGCAACATTGTGAATAAAAATTATAGCAGAGGACATCAGACACATGACTTCTATAACATCGGGAGCAACGCACATTAAATGGGGAGTAAAATGCACATTCATCATGTTTGGGTTTGTTTCTGTTTTTACAAAGAAAGGAATTAAGAAATATCTTTCCTATAGAGATTTTTAGTTATCCGTTCCTGTGCTCAACTGGACACCCCACAGAAGAATTATAGCCTTGGTTTTGGTATTTATAGGTTGATTCTCTTTTTAGGTCTGATTAGGATTTTGTCCCCTAGAACTTCACTTTGGGGAGTTTATCCTACAGATGGAACGGCTGTGTGAAATCACATGTGTATATGGTTAACCTTTCCAGCATTATTTATGAAATCAGGAGTTTGGAAACAACCCAAATGTTCATCGATGGAGAACAGCCTAAATTATAATATGTCCATACACCAGAACAGAGCTGTATAAAAGAATGAAGATGCTTCCTATATACCAAGATGGAAAAAGCTCCAGGACATTTGTTAGTAAAAGTCAGGCACAGAACAGAGTGTACATTGCACTACATTTTCATCCTTGTAATATTAGTATACACATAAAGAAACAGTGGAAGCTTACATAAGAACGTAGGCTGATGGGAGAGCAAGAACAGAGCCCCTAGGAGGGAATAAGCCACTTGCTCCTTAACCTCTTGGAATCTGGCTTTTGGATCCACTGTTCTGAAGGAAATTTTCCCTACTGGCTCACCTACAATGCCCTAAATGCCAAACTCTCAACCTCCTTGCTGTCACTGCCCATTATTGACCATACACCCCTCTGGAATAAGGTAACGCCAGCATAGTACAATCAGAAATTCTGCTGCTCACTTAGCCTTTATGAACTTCAGCAGATACAGAGAGGGAAGGAGGGAGCTAGTGTTCCCGACTGCCTGCACTCTTTGCAGAGGTATCTCTTTTGATCATTACAATGGCTCTATGAAATACATATTATTATTATCTGTATTTTACAGATGAGGAAGTTGAGGCTCAGAGAGCTTAACAGACTTGCCTCAAGCTATATAACTCCTAGGTAATGGGGTCTCTAATGCGAGTTTATGAGAGTGCCTTATGAATGAGAAATACAGCAGTGTTTTCCTTCACCACTTTGGTCTTCTCTTCTCCCCGACTCTCCACTGGACTATCTCTTCCACTACTCTGGCTGCTTTTTTCCCGACTCCTTGGCTGACTCTTCTCCTTATCCTCAAACACGACTGTCTCCAAGGTCCTGCCCTTGCCCTCCTCTCTCTAGCTAACCCCCCTTTCCAGAAGAGTTTTGACTCTCATCTGGGGGTGTGCCTTCCAAGCCCATGTCTATAGCTGTAGACATTTATTTCCACTTGCTTGATGGATGTTTCTACCTGGACATCTTGCTGGAACCTGAGGGCCAATATTTCCCAAACTGAATATATCTTTGTGTTCACAATCTGGTTCTTCTCCTTGTTTCACTTTTCTGATACTACTACCCCTCAATCTCCCCATCCTTAAGCTCAAAATCTGAGAGAAGGTTTTGATTCCTTTTTATTCCCTTGCTTCCAGTTTCCAATAAGTAAAAAAACTCTGCTGTTTTGACTTCAACTGCCTTCCTTATATCTCAGTCGCTCATCACATCTTACCCGGGGAGTGCTCTCCCAACTGACCATCCCACATCCACCTTTGTTCCTCTCCTAACTATCTGACCAATAATCTTCCTATAGTGTGGCACCCATAAGATCTATGTGAAGAAAACTGTCAAATGCTAATGAGGGACACACACAAAAAGACTTCATAAATGCAAAGGCCAGGAGCGCAAATTATTATAAAGCTGCCAATCTCCCTAAATTAGTCTATAAATTTAATGGGGCCTCAGTAAAAACACCAACAGGGATTTTTCATATATTTCTGTAACCAGACAGGCTGATTGAAGGTTCTTATGGAAAAATAAGTACGCTAGGGGCCCGCCTGGTGGCGCAGAGGTTTAGTTCGCTCTTTGGCAGCCCAGGGTTTGCAAGTTCTGATCCCGGGCACCTGCCGACGCACCGCTTGTCAGCCATGCTGTGGTGGCATCCCATGTAAAGTGGAGGAAGATGGGCACAGATGTTAGCCCAGGGTCAGTCTTCCTCAGCAAAAAGAGGAGGATTGGCAACGGATGTTAGCTCAGGACTGGTCTTCCACACACACACACACACACACACACACACACACACAAAGTATGCTAGCATATTCCAAGAAAATTCTGAAAAGGATAAATAGAAAGGGAAAACTAATCCTAAAAGATAGTAGAATTATTATATAGTTATGGTAATTAATATATCTTAATATTTGTGCATGAATAAACAAGCAGAACAATAGACAGAATAGAATCAGAAATTGACCCCAATACTTTTCTGGGGATTTAGTATTTGATAAAGGTTGCACATTTCAATCAGTGGAGAAAAAATTTACAATTCCATAAATGGTGTTGTGACAATTATCTGGAAAATAATAAAATTGTATTTCTTGTAACTCTTTATACCAAGATAAGTTGCAGATAAACTATCAACATGAAAATTAAACTACCAAGGTTCTAGCAAAAAATGGAAAAATTTTCTTAATGATCTTGGAGTAGAGAAGAACATTCAAGTGTGATAAAATTCATGAGCAATAAAAGAAAAGATTAAGTTTGGATCTAAAAATAAGACATTTCTGCAGGGTAGGAAACACTATTCATAAACTGAAAAATTTGTAACAAACATGTCAGACAAAGGGCTAAATTTGTTAAAATATAAAGAACTTGTACAAACCAATAAGAAAAAGATCAACACTCTAATAGAAAAATTTGCCAAGGATATGAGCAAATAACTCACAAAAGGAAGTACAAATGTAACTAAGATAGTTGAAAAGATGCCTAGGTTCCCACATGATAAACAAATGTAAATTAAAACTGCATTTTTCACCTAATATCTAAAGTTTCTTAAAATGTGTTTTTGACAAGAGTGTGGGGAAACAGACATTTATACATTTTTACGGTATGTAAATTAATACAACTTCTAAAGAGGGTGATTTCAGAATATTTATCAATGTTTGAGATGTATATACCCTTTCACACACCAATTCCATATTTAGGAATTTCTCCTACAATTATATTTAAGCTTGTCCTGAAGAAATATATAAAGATATTCACTGCAGCATTGAGTGTAATAGCATATTTTACCGTCTCAAAAAAGAAGTGGAAAAAAACCCCATGAAGTCTGCAATGTTTACCCTTTACTTAAAACTCCCTGATTGTTTCCCACCAGCTATTGAAATTCTTATGATCTGGCCCCACCCTAACTTTTTGGTCTTGTATCTTGCTCCTCTCTACACTCCTTACACTGGGCCAAATGAACATGTTGCTTGCCATTACAACCCATCTCGGTACCTCTCTGTGCTGATCCTGTTGCCTGACGTGCACTCTTCCTAGCCTTTCTCCTCTTTCTCATCTATGTGACTCCCAACTGTCCTTTATAACCTGTCTCACATGCTACCTCTTTCTGAAGACGTCCTTGAACTCTCTACAATTCCCATCCCTACTTGAAAATCTCTACCTGCTCTGACTTTTGACATGACCCTTCTGCCACAGCAATTTGGGACAGTCTCTGAAATGACAGTGATGTTTTGATGTTCTCCCCTTGATACAACTTTAATTTGTTTAATCTGGGATGCTTTGATACAACCTACATAAGACATCATGAACTTACAGCTTTTCCCAAGAAGAAAAATATTTTCATTGTTTGTTTCTGATTATATATGTAATATGCACATACTCCAAAAAGTGGAAAATCTCAAGACTCATTTGCGTGTGTGTATTTGTGTGTAATAGAATAAAGGAAAAATAAATTTCCCAAAGTAAATTCTTGGGTCAAAGAGTATACATATTTAAAATTTTGACATACGTTGCCAAACTGTTCTGTGGAAAGATTCATAATTCATTCAACAACATTCATTGAGATCCTAGTATGTGCTAAGTACTGTGTGCTAGGTATTCACGATATGATGGTGAGCAACACCAGATGTGGTCCCTGCCCTTGTGGAGTCTGGTGTATTACTGAGTGAAAGAGTACAATAGAATGGATTTGGCCCAGTTGGGGAATTCGAGGACGATTTCCCGGAGGAAGTGGCATTTCAGATAAGGGCTGAAGGGTAAGTAGGATTTAACTAGACTGATGGGGGAGGTTAGAGCTCTTCAGCCACAGTCTGTGCAAGTGTGGGAGGATGGGGAGTTGAAGAAGGCTTGTGTGCCTGGAGTGGAAAATGATGGGGAGCACAGTGCAAGAAGAGGCTGGAGATATGGGTAGGGAGCATAGCACAGACGTGCTTAACTGTCTTGGTAAGGATTTTGTTATTCCAACAGCAAGGAGCGGTACAGGCAAGATTTAGGGATCATGTTGTGTTTTAAAAAGATAACTTTGGCTGAGTAGAGAGAATTGATAAACAGAGGCAAGAATGAATGCTGGCTGACAAGTGAGGTAGCTATTGTAGTAATCCAAGTGACAGATGATAGTAGCTTAAACTAGTCTGAATTACAGACAATAATAGCAGGATAATCAAAGCAGAAATACAGAAAAGTGGATGATTGTATGATTTTACCAGTTAAAAACACTATGAGAAGAAATATCATTGGCCTTTTTTGTCTTTGTCAATCCGAGGTGTGTATATATAATATGTATTATATATAATTTATAATATGTATTATATATATTTTCCTTTAATCATTAGTAATGTTGGACATCTTTTCATATTTTATTGGCCATATTCATTTTTATTTATTTCTTCTTTTGAATTATCTGTACATATCCTTTGTCCATTTTCTTTTTTGGGGTATATGTCCTTTTTCTGTTCCAGGGTCCGATCCAGGATCTCACATTGCTTTTAGTTATCATTTTTCCATTGTTTCCTCTGGTCAATGACAGTTTCTCAGGTGTGTGTATTTTTATTAATGATTGAATAAACAATGGTTACATTGATGCAGGGCAGAGCTCGGTAAGAATCCAAGTGCAAAATCAAGGCAAACTTAAACCAACTTAAAAAAAAGCAATGACAGTCTGTGATATATGTTGCAAATATTTTTTCAGCTTTTTTTTTTAACTTGGTTTAAGTTTTTGTGTTTGTGTACATGTGTGATTATGTGTGATATCATAGTCAAATCAATCAATCTTTTCCTTTATTATTTCTGGCTTTGATATAGTGCTTAGAGGTCCCTCCATCCCAATAGGTAAACTATTGATGTAAGTTATCATCTATTACTTTTACAACCACACATTTTCAGGTTATATCAAGTAAGATGCAAAGAAGACATACTCACCCTATTCCTTATTCTCTCTGTCTTTGACTTCACCAGACGGGTCAATAAAAAATCAGTACCAAGGTGGTGCTTATGATATAAGATCTGCAGTGTCAAAATGACAGCGTCATAATGTCTCGCTCTGCTCTGAACTGCCTTGACTTTACACCTAACTTGGGTCCTGAACAAAGCCTTCCCTGCATCAATGCAATTCTTTAGTTGTCTTACCAATCCTGCCAGGTCAGGTCCTTGAGGGCGAGAATCACATTTGTCTCATTTTGTGTGATACGCATGGAGCTGGGCCCTTCTTACCAGTCTCTGCCAACAGAGCATTTCAATGCCTCTGTTCCCACGAAGAAAACACAAACTGTAAGCACATTGATGAAAATGTTGGTTTTCTCCAAAGTTTTGTGAAGTATTTATTGGAAGTGAGGGCCATCATGAATCACACAGCATGACAGTCAAACGTCTACATCAGGAGGCATTTTTGTCCACTTTCTCTTCCTCGCTTCTCTCCAACCTCTCTCCAGTGAGAGTAAAAAGTCTACTCAGCAAAATGAAACGCTTCAAGTTAGCCTGACGGGGACCATGTATTTTTCCTTAAACCTCCCTTAAGGATTTCAGTCCATCTTATGGCTGTAACCCTTGATTTTTTTTTATCAGAAAACTTAGGGCATGGCAGAGAGTCAATAAGTGCAAGGGGGAAATCAATGAATTGGGCAACCATGCCGTTCCGATACTAGACTTATGCAGTGACTTAGTTGGTATCCAGGAGGTAAAAAAGACTATTTCCTTTCCTCATTCCTCCTCGTGTTCATTTTATGGAGGGAATCAGGACTCTACTGGAAACACACCAGAATTTTATGGGCTATCAGGTCAAGTTAATTATAATAAGGATCCGTCTTAAATTCTTACCAAAGGGCTTAGTTACTGAAGCAGCATTTTCTTAAGTGGTCCCTTAGCACGAATGCAGAGGACAATGTTATTGCAAAGTGAGCAGATGGTCTGGGTGAGCTGAAAATATGGATATCACCTGTCTGTCCTGGGTGGCCAGCCAGATGCAAATCCATTTTGGGATGAAGCCTTCGGGCTAGAAGCCAACAGCCCCCAAGTGGGAAGTTTTATCTCTTCCCTGAGGAGTGGACAGGAGGAGCTGAGATGCTAGTGCAACACTGGACAAAATAGATGTAAACAATCATGGTCCTAGGACTAAGCCATGTGCACACAGGTGAGCAAATCAGATTAGAGGGGGTTGGGAGGGTAGCTACTTAGTTTCGGGTCACCAGATGCCTCGCCCAGGGCTAGGTCAGGAGCGGAGCCACAGGATGTTTGAATATCAGTTGACCACCAGGGCACAAGATGGAGGCAAGTTCAAGTTATAAGAGGACTGACATCCTGGCGCCTAAATTCTGTCCCATTGGTGAGTGAGGTCGTTTCCCCTTTTCTCCTCCCCTCTTTCATTTCCTAATGCCTCACCCTGCTTCCTGGGCCCTTCTCAGCCTTAACTTACCTACAAGTTCACCTTATGTGAACTTATCTCTTGCTGGTGATGTGACCTCTAGAGAAATCACTTCCTCTTTCTTAGCCTCAGTTTCTTCATCTGAAAAAATATAAGGAAAATACTGAGAGACAAGGTGGGGAGGGCCCCAGCACAGTCCCGGGCACCTGGGAAGTGCTCCTGTGGTTCCAGTAAGGAGAAGCTAAGGCTGCTTCCCCCTGTCAAGGCCGCTGAGGCCTCCTCCTTCTCTTGGGGGGGGGGGGGTGTCTCAAGCAGCAGGGACAGCAGGAGACACCCTCTTTCCTGATTCCTGCCACATCAAAGTTTCCAGCATTTAGATTTCATGCCTATTTTGAAAGCCTGGATGATGGCTCCCTGGTATCTCTTCAAATGCCACAGCCCTTGAGTTATAGCTTCTGCTGACCTCTCCGCAGGGGACGATGATGGGCTGGCGATCGCCGCAGGAACCATGGTAAAGAGCCAGCAGAATCAAAGCTGCCACTGGGTTAATGACACCGTGGCGTTGGGGTGGCTGTCTTGAGGACTGTAAAAAATGAAAGAAAAACAAGGAAGAAATCACAAGCTCCAAAACAAAGGCAGATGCTTTGACTTAGGAAAATGCATAAAGGGAGAGCAGTTGAGAAATTCGTTTTCCTAATAGCAAATAGATACTTAATTGGTTTAAAAGAAATGGAAAGACATTTTATATTTACATCAAAATTAACCCAAAAAGGAAGATAAATAAAAATCTGGTCCTCTCTACTTCTCCATTTCTCCTCTTTTCTTTCTTCATTTCCTCTCTCCACCTCCAGTACAATAAACGCCCCTCCTCTTTATTATTCCACGCGGCTCAGGTAGGCTGGAACCAATGCTATGGTGGATGTAATCCATAAATGGGAATCTTGGAGATCCCACCGTCAACTTGTGCTGCTAAATGTACTTGAATCCGATTGGTACAGACTTGGTTAATTTAAATGTGAGTTTAGTGTGCTAATAACGTAAGGGGAGAAGGATTATCAGCGGCATTTGTGGAATAGTGCAAGGAGCTCACGCCCGGGATTCAGGAGACATAGGTTTTAATTCTGAGTTGGCCCCTAATTGATATATGACTTTGGGAACATAACTTCTTGTGGGCTTCACTTTCTGCTGTCTCTTCCTTGTCTAACAGTCAAAGTCTATGCCTCAGGCAGAGCTGTTTAGTTATGGAGGTTAAGAAGCACATTCTGGGGACAAGTCAGGGTTGAAATCCAGCCTCTGCTCCAAGACTCTGCCTGCCCAGAAGGGGGGACTTGTCGAGGCCTGGTAACAGGCTGGGCAAAGGCCCTCCCTAAAGTGGGCAGAGATGAAGAAGAGGGGATGTATTTTTGAGAGGCTGAGACTTGAAAACTCAGTGATGTGATTACACTTGCGTGATGTTCAGGAGTGGCCAGAGACGAGAGAAGTCTGCAGGAGACAATATGGAACAGTTTAGGAGAGTGGAGAGGAGACGGAGAGTCTAGCGGGGAGAGGAACCCGGGGGGGATCCCTCCTCCGAATGTCAGGGTGACTTGGAGCGCAGCCCAGTCTCAATGATAAGACGCAGAGAAACCAGACAGGGATCACAGTGCATCCCCCGCCCCCCCAGTCTATGCTATTATGACAGACACCTTGCTTCTGCTCAGGTGGAGTGGAGGGCTGGGCTGGGGGTGCGGTGGGCACAGGCTGGGGGAGGGTGGGGAGAAGAGCAGAATGTGAGAATGTGAGACTCAGAGCCTACACTTTTAGGTAATGGATAGCTGTGATTATCTACTTTTAGGTAGTTGAATAGAATTTGTCCCTTAGAGAGTCTACACCCTGTAGTAAAGTGGATTTGATTTGTGCCTGACTGAGCCTGACTGACTGGCCTCAGGTTGTGTTTCGAGGTCCTTAGGTGGAGAGATGCTGAAGAGGAGTGACGGGGAAAGTTGAAGGCCCACGGTGGTGTTAAAAATAAGGTTTCTACTTAGAATACCCTGGACTTGGTCTGTGTTAGAGGGTGAGATGAGTTAAGATCTGGAAGACTAGGGCAGGAAATGTGAATAAACTGAAAAAATGACTGCAGAGAATGAGGCTGCAAAGAGATGGGTAAATCCTAGATTTTCTTAGGAGCCTTCAGAAGGGTCAAAACTAGGTTCCTGATGTCCAAAGAGAAGGTTGGGGGCAAAGTGAAAAAGAAAAAAAAACTTCTTCCCAAAATACATTCATAACTGTAGGATCTGAGAAAAGTGGGAGAGATTCTGTTTGGAGAATCCAGAGGAGTGAATTGGTAGCTTAGGGTGAAAGTACTGTGGAGAGGGTTTATTTGACCTGGGCCTGGGATGGGAGAGGATGTTCTTGGCGCTTGGAGCTTAACCAGAAGGGCCTGGTTGAATTACATGGGACGTAAGAAGCAGCCAGCAGAAGCAGGGCCCCCACTACAAACTGACTTCACACCAGACTGGGCCAAGTGTCGTGGGAGATGGTGAAAACCCGTATTATGGTTGTCAGTACAGAGCTTATGCCCTGGACTCTCCCAAAATGCACTGAAGAGGTTGTTGTGTGAAGTGTGAGCTGAAGGCACACCTTGGGGGGAGTGGTTAAAATATGGAAGAAGAATGTAGAGCAGGGCAGCTACCCTGTTTGACCACCTGTGTGGAGGCTGCAGAAGACAAGGGGAGCAGACGTGAGGAGTTCCGTCATGGAGTGAACACAGCACTGTTTAGATGGGTTAGATGGGGGACACTGGCCCTTCCTCAGGCTACTGACCTTGTTAACCAAATGGGCCCCTTGCTCTTGAAGATTCTTTTTAGTTCTCTGGGACTGAGACAAGCCTCATGCCCTGTTACTGAATACTCTCAGCTCAGTCTTCCTGAACTACCAGAAGCTTGTCCATATTAATGTTGTCACAGCAGAGGGGCCCCAGTCACCCTATGTGGAAAGCCAGTCTCCAGACATCAGGACCTGATGCCCAGCCCTGCGGCCCCTGTAGGTGAACCTCGAACACCACACAATCCCCGCTGTGATGGCCACCGCTAGCTGAACACCCCGTGCTTGCACACACAGCCTAGAATCCTGACATCACTTTCTTATTTAGCAGATGAAAAATTCGGAGTTCAGGACAGGCAAATCCAAGGTCACAGAACAGACCTGCCCAAGGTCACAGAGCTGGCAGTCAGACCAGACTGTGTTTTTCCTACCATACCGTATTCTCCCAAATTCAGTCCATTCCGCACTCACTCCTTGAATTGCCCTCACTTCTTCAAACTCCCAAATTGTTATTTCACAAAAGAGAATTCTATTCCTTGTAGCAAACTCTAATAACTTCATGGGAATACTGCTTACTGGAACAGACACACTCGCAAAAACTCACCCTTGACAAACACTGTCAAATTAAGATTTGTAGGCCAGAAAAGAAAATCAGATAAAATCATATTCTTATGTTTCTTTAAGTCTACCACAAAACCAAAAATCTCCAATATACCAGAAAAATCTCTCCATAAAAATCACCGTTAAAAATAAACTTTAAAAATTGATTGGCAATCAACAAAAATAATAGAAAACTTAAAACCTGCAGACTAGAGCAGTAATTATCTTATTGATCTCAAGGAGGAAAGCAAAGAGAGGAAACTGGGGGTAGATAATGATGGATGATTACTGCCCTTTGGCTGAGAACTTCAAGGCATGATGGGTGGTTAAATTTTAGAACCCGGGAGGACGCCACCCTCTCCACGCCCTCACCATGAAGAGGTTTGTTCAACAGACTGACCACCAAGGAAGCCTTACTAGCACCTTCTAATGTGGCCACATGATCAAACAAAATAAAAGTGCTTTGTAAATTGTGAAAGGTATTACAAAAGCAAGTGGGGAGACTTTAGTCCTGCAGGGCAGACTTTAGATCACAACTACTGTTGTTCCTCAGAAGGCCTGGACTCAGTACATCTCTGTTGAATGAATGAGTCAAATATTCTATGGAAATACCCTTCGGATAGTACTCCTTCTAACTATACTCAAGGATTTTTTTTGGAGGGGGGATACTCATTTGCCTTTTATTTGCAACCTAAAAACTGCCCTCAGTGACTCTGTTGCATCCTATTCTGCTTGGGGGAATCTTATAGAAAAGGAGTCCTTTTATTGAGAAGGAGGATGGAGGCGATGGCATTGACAATACTTTCAGGTGCCAAGAATCAAGGATTGGGGACTCATCAGAATTCTCCTGGTGACACCACATGGTTTGCCCCTTACCTGTTCACTGCCACCTTCTTCTGGTGGCCTGGGTGGGCTGTCTCAGGATGTTCATTTCAGCTCCTAGAAACTCACACATCACTTGATTTCTATGATCCGGTCCTTGGAGTTTTCCTTCCCAAACCATAAATAAATCCATGGAAGGTACACCGAAGTCGTGTTTTAGGTTTCTCTCGATGGTAGACTCCATTCACTCATTTATTCAACAAACATTATTGATCACTTTCAAGGTGCCAGGCTTGCTATTAGTGGAGATCCAGCCCTCGACAGCACAGACAAGTCCCTCTTCTCACAGAACTTGAACGTTAGTGACCAGGAGGAGGGTCCCGGTGGGGTGGGCTCTGCTCTGACTGACCTCTGCGTCCCCACCCCATCCCTGGGCAGGCTTTGCAATAGGACAGGAAACAAGAGCATGTCTGATAAGTCTGGGTAAGTAACAGAGAACCTCAGCCTCAGCAATTTTAGGCTTATTAATTTTGTGTTTGTGTGGTTTGGGGGATCCTTCACGTTCTGATTAGCAGTGGACTGGGCTGCTAGTGCAGATGGCCACATAGAGCAGGCGGGACTGCTCCCAGCCATGTCTGCCTCCCAGCCTGTTACTGCATCACCCTTGTCCCTCTGCTCTGTTTCTTGGTAGAAGTGCAGCACAAATAGGTTGATTCTGATACTCACTGAAACCGTTTGGGTTAAGACTTAGGTACAACATTCTGCTACCTTGTCCTCAAAGTGTGCCCTGGTATGAACCTGCCTGCCTGGACATTTTCTTCTCTCTGTGGAGTCGTGTAGTACAGTAGCCATGAAGCACCAGATCTCAGCTGTGTACTTGGGGCTCCCAAGGCCTCCTTCCAGGGTCAGGCTGGAGCAAGGGGCACTCTGCTCCAGGAGCTCTGTGAGGACGCTTTGCCTCATGAAGCAGCGAGCTCTTGCCTCCTCTGCCCTGGCTTCTTGCAAAGAACTTAACAGGAAAGGTGTGGCCCCCATGAAGGCTCCTTGCCTTCTTGAGCTGTAGGAATGTGTGTAGTGAGATGCTACCCAACCTTTAGTGGTTGGGTTTCCCCCAGGGGTTCTTTGTGATGAAGTATTTCACCCAGACTCTGGGATGACTCCAGCCAAGTAGTCAGTTTTATTTTTAAGAGCCCTTGAACAGATCTGACCTGGTCATCAGAACTAGCTTGGGAAGATGGCTTCGTATCCCACCCAGTTCCCAGGGAGCTTGAGTCATTGGGGAATTCCAAGAGATTATTTCATTAACCACCAAAATAAATTAATCCCCAAAACTCCTTGAAGCCACCTAAAGGCTATTCTGAAAAAAAGTGAGGTTATAAATACAGAAAATAATCAAATAAAGAATTGGTGGTTAGTGTTGGGGGACCATGGGAGAGTGGAAATTTCCCACAAGATGCACCTTTACCATAACAAGAATTTATCTCATAGGGCTCTGCCCATTTCATCCTGTTTTGCCGCCCGATGATGTATACATCGCTTTCTCAACAGGCAGAGCTCTGCCTTCCTTTTCCCCTTTTCCCACCCCTCCCTTGAAGCGGGGAGGCAAACAACCAAGACATTAAGGAACAAAGCCAAATACTACAGAACATTAATGGAATATTCGCTCCAAATGAGATTTTTAAAGAGGCACTTTAAATGCAGCAGAGACTTAAGCACTAACATCAATGTTCCTGTAAGCAGAAAATAAAATCTACAAATAAAGTTTTAGTGGAAGGTGTATCATTTTATTTCATTAATATTCATATTCTGAACTCATATATGCAATTGCAGAGAACTTCATGAGACAATCTTGCAGTTAGGAAATAAATAACAGCCCCAGACCAGCCTAATAAACATTCAAGACATCATCCGCCCGGGGCACAGGTTCTCCAGTTGCTGCCTGTGTTGATGTTCAGCGGACTAGAGCTCCGAGCATCATCATAATTTGTGCTCTGGCTTTGCAGCCCATGTGCCACTTGAAATAAAATGGGCCAATTTCTCCTGCCTCGGTGTTGGAGGGGGCAGGGTCCCAGGATCCTCCTAGCAACAGATCTGTCTTCCAGTTTACCATATTTGTGGTCAGAATGACACTCCTCCCAGCCTCCCCTGACTGTTCAAGGGCAGGTTAACTCTGAAGAAAGGAGTCTGAGAGTCTCGTGGCCCACTCCACTGTTCCCTCTGGGTTCTGAGTCACCGGAGAGGCCTTCAAACCTACACTCCAGTGACCTTCTCTGAGCAGGTGCTAGGTGGTGAGACAATGTACACACCCCATCTAGAACCAGGAGAGTTGATTTTTTGATGAGCAGGTCTGCCTTCGAGAGGATCTACTGGGCTATAGGAAATGATGGTGCTTTGCTGCTCATAAAGAACAAACATGCTTCCCATGTTATTCAGCCTTCACCATGGCATTCCCCTTTTGCCCCCTGAAGCATTGAGAAGCTTTTCCATTTTCCAGGCTTCCAGCACTGGGCTTTTGTTCCCAAGTTCAGGGTTGCTCTCCTCATTCCACAGCCACTCTAAAGATAACCTGAGAGTCATTATGAATTCCCGAGGGAATTACCTCCACAGTCACATTCCTTGAGATCACGTGGGGGGAGGACAGCACGAGAGACCATCCAGGTTAAAGACATGGAGAAGGAACCTGAGGGAAAACCAAGGATTTCAGCAGAATACATTTTAATGGGAAGAAATCCTAAAGATACCCCAGGGGAGAAAACCACACACGATGCAGCCGCAAAACCTGGAGGAGGGTCTGACCCAGATAAGCAGGGTTTGGTTTCATCTCTAGATTTTGGTTGCTTAATTCCCAGACTGTTTGCTGTCAGGTCTGCACAATCAATTGGCCTAAGGAGATAAGGGACCTATTTAGATTAACATCAGAAAGAAGAAATAGCACTTTCTCTGGTGGAAGTGTCAGTTTTTCTCAGTGAATAGACAGAGAAGGTAGAGCAAAGGAGAGGCTGCTGGATGGTTACATCACATTCCACCTGACTGGACAAACCACTGGACTTGCCCAGCCTGGGGCCCTCATCTCTGGCCACTGATGGGTGGGAGTGAGGGGGAAGTGAGCTGAGGTAGAGAGAGCACTGTGGATCCAGAGGGCACTGAGCGGCAGGGCATAACCCTGGCTTCATTGGAGGCCAGAGGACTTGTCTCCAGCCTCAAGGAGCAGAATAGCAGAGTGGTCCAGAGCACAGGCTTTGAGACAGATTTTCTGGGGTCACATCTCATGTTGCCACTCTGCCTTGGCCAAACATCTTAACTGCTCTGTGTCTCAGTTTCCTCTACTATAAAATGGGAATAATAAGGCTGACATGCAGGTCAAACAAGTAACATTGTGTTTACAACAGCTCTTGGCGCATAGTAAGTATTCAGGAGATGTTAGTAGTAGTTATCACAGTCATGCAGTGCTTAATGATGGGATATGTTCTGACAAACCTGTCATTAGGTGATTTCCTTGTTGTGCAGACATTACAGAGTGTACTTGCACAAACCTGTATGGTATAGCCTACTACACACCTAGGCTATGTTGTACTAATCTTATGGGATCGCTGTTGTATGTGCAGTCCGTTGTTGACTGAAATGTCATGTGGCCCATGACTATTATTATGACAGCCACTATGGCTATATTTGTTGTGATAGCCTCCTAACTGGGTTTCATTTATTCAGACTCTTGTTTCAGTAGCTTCTAGCAGTTTATAATTCCTGGATCCAACCCCAGAATCCACAGAATCAACATCTCTGTGGTAGGGGCCTAGGAATCTGTATTTTAATAAAAGTCCCTGGCAAATCTGGAAAACACTGGTCTGCTGAGCAAATTCCTCATCTGGGCACTGGAACCAATTTAGGATGAAGCTTCCCTCACTTCAGCCCACTTTGCTTCTCCTCAGCCACCCTGCCCACTGGCCACATCTTCCCTGTGACCATGAAGAATTCTATTTTCTCATCCTTGTGTGAGGAATTACCATATTCCTCTGAGTACATGTGGACTTTCCTGCATCCTGGCTGTGCTCAGCTATCCCCATTGCCTGAAAAACTCTTTCTTCCCTTCCCATTGCCAAGCTCTCCCCAGTGTGCCATATACCAATGTTAGGCATTTTTTCTTCTTTGAGGCCTTCTCTACCTCTTCCCCCTTGTCTAGCAGAATTTCTCATGCAGCAGAACTAGTGATGGTTGTCTTCTCCATAGACCTGTCTCCCTCACGCCTGCAATCCCCACTATGGTAGAAATTGCCTTCCAGTCGTGAGAAACTAAGGAGCTGCAACCCCGTGTCATCAGCTGGTGTCTCCTCACCCAGTGACGGCGGGGTGTGGGTGAGGAGATGGTCTTATTTTCTCAAGAGTCAGATCCTGCACTTACTCTTATACTAGCTGGTACTGGTCCTACATCTTGTGGCAAACTCTTGGCCCCTCCACACCCGGTCTAAGCCCTTTTTCTTGTGTCTGGCCCAGCTCCCTGGAACTATTCTGTTGCCAGTTTACTCTCTCCACCATCACTGCCCACACAGGATGTGGATCCCCTCCCCACTGCCTTTGCTCAGTGTTTGAAACAGCCTGATGAAACCACCATTGTGGTCTGGCCTGCCCCAACCTGGACTATGGAGCACGGTCCTCTACTCTAGGCACTGTGGCCTTGCTGCCAGTGGGAGAGAATCCGTGAGTACTGTGAGTGTGTAGTGATAAGGAGTAAGAGAGGAGGTTTGGGGCCACAGCCCAGCCCCAAATAGCAGACCTCCCTGGAGATGTGGGAAGGGGCCGAGTGGCAGCCAAAGGGCAGACATTCCTGGTGTTTCTGCTGCTGCCTCTGCCACCCCCCGGGGTTCACTACATGATCTTTTAGGTCTGTTGTTTGACCTGCTTTGTTAGCAAATCTTCTCTCCCTCCTCCCAGTCCTTCTTTTGCTCTGTCCTCTGTCACAAAGGGAATGAGGGTAGAGAGGCTGGCAGTGGTGGTGGGAGAGAGGGGTGCATTTGACTTTTGGGGTGTGATATTTAGCATCCCACTGTGGCACAGGGAAGCTCCTAAGGCTTGGAGCCACAGCTGGGGAAGGTCCTGTCTTCACACATTGTCATTTCTCCAAGAGCAGGGAGAAGGCATTGAGAAGGCTCAAGGGATGGTGCTATACCTCAGGACTATTTGTTACCTCCTTGCTGCACAGATTCTATTCCTTCTCCAGTAATCAAAGCTGACTTTTTGCAAGAACAGATACATGACTTGCACTATAATTTATTCTTTCATTCAGCAAGAATTCACTGAGAATATCCTCTGCCTGGGCCCTTGGGGTAGAGGTGCTGGGAGAAAGCTGGGTGGGTAGACGAGACAAGCTTGTGGCTGACACAGTGCCTGGGGTGAGTAGGCCTCAGAGAATGGCTCTTAAAATGAATCAGGCTGCTCTGATGAAGGTGCTATAAACAAAACATGAAAGGGTCAGAACATCTTTCTTGGCTGTGGTGCCTGGGGGAGATATCACGGTAGAGGTAGCACTTGGGTTGGCCTTGAAAGGCAGGTGGGCCTGTGTAGCCAGACAGGTGAGGTGGGCACCCCAGGTGGATAAGTTGGCTTGAGTAGACGTAGGGAGATGTGAAAGTTCTGGCATACTTGGGAAGTGAATATTATTTAGTTTGGCTAAAGCTTAGGGTTTCTTAAGGCAAATGGTAAGTGAAAAGTCTGGAAAAGTTGCCCAAAGCAAGCCTTGGAAGGCCTCAGACACCAGATGAGGGGTTTTGACTTCATTTGGTCAGATATGTATCCCCTGGAGGCTGTTCTTTAATAGACAGATGAGTGAACATGACAACAAACTGTGCAGAAGGAAGCAGAATCTTGCCTTCTAGACTAGGAAGACCATCAACAAAGCAACTTGGTGGGAAAACGGTGGTGGCAGTGTGAATAGAAATGGAGATGAGATATTGAGAGGTCCTGAGGGAGGCTGAGCAGTGTTTGGCAACTTGGTGGGGATCAAAGATAGCGGAAGTATCAGGAAACCATTTTGTGCCTCTATGTACTGCTTCCTGTTGGCTGGGGAGCTACTCAGCTCAATATTCACATTTATTAGTGCTTACTTGCGTCTTGTATGAGAATAAGCAATGTAGGAACAACAAAGGTGAACAAATTGAAAATTGAAATTGAAAAAGGGACTTAGAGGAGAGCCCAGGCTGGCCCACACTATTTCCTTTGGAAAGAAAATCAGAGATGATTGAATGTTTCCTTTAATATCCTCTGTGAAGTATGGATGAGGGAAAAGGGATCCAGGTTCACTAATTCTCTAGATAGTTCGATATTTGTTCGGCTTTGTTTCATTCAGTAGATATTTCTTTTGACTCTAACATGGGATATGTTTCGAATCACAAAGATGAGTAAGAGACAGTCTTTGCACCCCCATGCCTCCAGGCTCTCCAGCTTCTGAGGATGATCAGAGGAGCATAAAAAGAACTACAGGGCTGCACTGAGGAAGAGGACACAAGCAAGTTGTATGAGACTGAAAGGTCTTGTGCCTCAGTCGGGGAAAGGAGCTGAGGCGAGTCTGTGAGAGAGGTGGCACTTAAGACTTTAGATGGAGGAGGAATTCAACAGACAGACTTAGGGGAAGTGAGAGTGGCATTCCTGGTGAGAGAAACGGGAGAGCAAAGGCGAGGAGACAGAGAACATAGGGCGTGTTTGGGGAACGTTACATCGTCTTGTTCAAAAGGTGTGTAGGCTGAACATAGCTTTGTTTATAGCTGAGATTTTGTTTTGTTTTGTGTTGTTTGTGAAGTCAAGAATAACATTTGGAAATCCAATTAAGAGGTTTAGAAGTTGTGGTTTAGTTGTTTCCAGTTATACAATATTCTGGGTTTCTTTTTGGGCCTAGAAGACATCCTTGTTTGTTAGCCAACTCTCAAGACTTCTTTGATTAGGTGGTTTCTTCATTCCACCCAGAAATACTGTTGAGCTTTGACTTTTGGCAATAATGTATCTTTGAGAAGGAGACTTTCATTACTCACTATCCAAGTGCAGGAAATCATGTTGCTTTCCATACGGCGGAGTCTGTTTAGGGACACTCAAATGTGTGGGTGACAGGATATATATGGAAACATCTGAAAACTAACCAGTTTCATAAACATGTTCAGGAAAACTCAAAGAAATGCTCACGGCCAGGACCAGTCTGAAATGGGTCTTTTGTACTCTCTTACTTCATCCCTCTGGATCTTCCTTCTCTCTCAGAGTTGTTGATTCATAGAAGAGCAACTAGAAATATTATGACAACAATATCTTTTTCATCCTCAATAAGAGGACAAGAAGGACCACCCAAGGTAGAAGGAACACCCTGATTATCAGTAATAAATTGTCAGTAATTCTTAACTATGTTCTCTTGGTAACATTATGTGCTAGTATGGTCAAAGTAAATACAAGAATAGATTTTTTTCCTTTTTGGCAGGGCATGGTAGGGGGATGGTGGTTGGAGTTGGGGACTTGCTTGTCAAAACAGAAAGGATTTTCATAAATCCATGGGAATCAAATCCTAAATGTGTCTTCAAGTGTGAGATTTTGAACTTGGTACCTGATTATACTATTTTCCTAGGGCTGATATACCAAAGGACCACAATGTAGGGGCTTAAAAACAACAAAAATTCATTTTCTCAGAATTTTGGAGACCAAAAGTGTGAAATCAAGGTGCTTCTAGGGCCACATTGCCTCTGGAGTCTCTGGGGGAGGATCCTTCCTTGCCTCTTCCAGCTTCTGGTGGTTCCAGGTGTTCATTAGCTTGAAGCTGCATAACTCTAGTCTCTGCCTCTGTCTTCACATGGCCTTCTTCTCTGTGTGTCTCTGTGTCTGAAATCTCCCTCTACCTTTCTCTTCTAAGGATATCTATCACTGGGTTTAGGGCCTATCCTAAATCCAAGAGGATCTCTGAGATCCTTACTTAATTCCATCTTCAAAGACCATTTTTCCAAATAAGGTCACGTTCACAGGGTCCAGACATTAGGACATAGACATATGTTTTGGGGGGCCACCATTCAACCCATGACACTAAAGATGCATTCTCTGCTGGCACAAAGATGTTCCCCTGGCTATTCAACAAGTCTTTGTTGCTGGACTGGTCATCCTTAGGACAGCAGAGCAGCGCTGGATTGAATTCAGTGCAAGGAGACCAGAGGATGTAGTAAATTTCTCTAAGTAAGCTGCACTTGGAACAAACAGAGTTATGTAATTTACTGGACAGAGATTACAAATTCATTAATCACAGTGTGTTCTAGAAACTTATCAACTTTCCTGATAGACTCCAAGGCTAGGAAGTAGAGATCCCCAAAGAAAGCCATCCAAATGTACTTTTGTCATTCGTAAGACACTTTGTTGTTGCTTGGTTTTTTTCCTCTCTTAAAAATAGAAAACTTTGAATTGATCTGATTGGACATTTGAAACTCTGAGAGCTCTGAAACACTGAAGTGTTATAAAATTAAAAAGTACGTCTTAAAGGAAGTCTCCCTAAAATAAATGGAAGTCAACCCAGTAAATAATACACATCTAAGAATTTTTCAAGGATATTTAACAGCACCCCATAAGGGTCAGAGTTCCTTATTTTTCATATGGAGGTATTAAGATGTAGAGAAGCCAGGGCCGTAATGCAAAGTCAGCTCCCTCAACAATAATTGCAAAGTCCCTTTTCTCTTCTAGCCACTCACATATTCCTGCCACTCTCCCCCAGTGCCTTGTGATGGTGGCAGGACATTGCCAGGAGAGCACTGACTCACCAGGAATGTTCTCCTTTCCAGAATAAACAGCAAAAATGAAATCATGTCGGCACCATTTACCAATTTTATTTTTAATTGGCTAATATGCCTCTGATCACTGAGGGGGAAATAAGTGAATGAGGGCTGGCGCAAGCTTAAGGACCAGCATTATTACCTTGTACCTTCGTTGAGATCATTTTCCGCCATCCACCTGAGATGCAGTTATTTATTAGCATAACATGGTTACGGATCTATCTGCAGGGCTTAAAGACGGAAATTGAAACTCCGTGATGATTTAGCTGAAAGTTGCTGGAGCATTCATAAAGCTGTCAGAATTACAAGAGAAACCACATTAAGAAAACGCCAGCCCTAGTTGCTATTAAATGGATATTCAAACATCGTCAGCACTGTTCTCCACAGAGGGCTGGTCTAATTTATAAGCTCCTGTACAAGAGGCTAATGGTAGCTGCAGGTTCAAAGGAAAGTGGATTGTAAGAACGACATTAGGAAGAGTGATCACATGTTTTAAAACATAAATCAGGACGTAAGACAAAGGGTTTCTCTCTGATTTGTTAATTTATTTACGTCTTTAAAAAATATTCTCACTTAATAAATCACTTCTATGGAAAACAATAAAATGAACTGAAAAGGCACAAACTCAACTTTTATTCACTTAAAAAAATACTTATTGAGTGCCGTTTGTATGCCAGGCACGGTTTTAGGTGCTGGATACAATGTAGACTAAACAGAGAGAATACCAGCCAGGGATGGTATTCAATCATTCTGTCAACAAAGGTTTATCAACTGGCTGCTTCATACCAGGCATGTTCTATGGTTGATATTCTGTTAATTCACAATCATGTACATTTGTGCTTATATATACTTGGGGAGTAGGGTGTTACTGAGTCTCTAACCCTAAGAATTCCTGGGAGTACCCAAATGTTTCCCATGAGTTGGCTGATCACTCTTGGCCTGTTGCTCTGCCGGCCAAGCTAGAGCTCTGTAGACTTGGGCCTCAATGTACAGAGCAGCTGTTCTGAGCTGAAATTTTGTTCCCATTTTCATGGCTGTCTCCATGTCTATAACCTCAGTGTTGGTGGAGCTGGAAATCTGGATGTGATGTTGGTGCCTCTGGAATGGTGCCATATGCCTTGGATCTGGTAGTCTACGTCATGACTGTGAATGTGCACCTTCTCATCACACTGAGCTCAGGTTGCTTGAGCCCCAAGTGCTGTAGAGTTTAGCCAGTCAGTTCTTTCAATTCTCTTTGTCAAGCAGACGCTCCATTGCAATCTTGCATCTACCTGACATGAATGCACCCATCTCATCAGCCCCAGATAAATCTAAGGATGTCAGTGCATGTGAGGAGAGTGGAGGCACCTCCTTCCACTCATTGTGGGCCCCTGAGACCTGGACTCTGCCAGGCCAAGACATCTTGTGACACACACATGCATCTTTGAAAACAAGGTGGCCTGAAAAAATCTGCAGCAGGTGGCCTTCGGAATATAGCCACTAGGCCAAAACTGAATGTCACAAAGTTCAAGGTAGAAAAGCTAGTATTCTACGGAAATAAACAGTTAGGAAGATGAACCAGGAGTCAATTACAAAGGCAAGAAACATTTCGGTATGAGCCCTATACTCAGAAATGAGGTTGGAGTTAGGGTGCAATAATTAGAAACATGGGAATTTGCAATTAATTTTATTAAATTAAATTGGCAAAGAACTTAAGGATCTACACCCAGATCTTCACAAGGGAGATTATAACTTACATTTCTTCTGCCATTGCAGATATGGATATTGAGCTCCCGCCCTGACACAGACACGCATTAGGCAATAGGGAGATAAGGATGAGTGAGTCTTTGTCCCTGCCTTTAAGCAGCTGAGAGTCTAAGACAAGGGTCAGCAAAGTACAGCCCTCAGGGCAAATCCAACACACTTCCTGTGTTTGTAAGTTGGAGAAAAAAAAACAGAAAGAGTAATATTTCCTGACATGTGAAAATTATATGAATTCAAATTTCAATGTGTATAAATAATTATTGGAACACAGCCATGCTTGTTCATTCACGTATTGTCTGTGGCTGCTTTCCCACTACAAAGACTGTATGAACCACAAAGCTGGAAGTATTTACCCACCCCCTCCCCGAGCTGAGAGAGGGAATGACACAGACACAAGCATATGACTTAGGGAAGAATAGAGAGGTAAGGATGTACCCAAGGGTACTCCTTGATCATCGAGGAGGGGATTAGGAAAGAGGCACAATTCTGTTTCCTTAAGGTCACCAGAACAAATGTGTAACCAACCAAAGAGAATTTAGACTCTTTTTTGTGTGTGTGATTACCTAAACATGAGCCAGAGGAACAAGAACAAAACGTTGTTATGTTTCCAGCTTAACTATTCTGTTTTTTAATTATTTCGTTATTAGTAGTAATGATATTTCAGCTTTCTCTTAATACCAGTTTATATACGCAGGTATAAATTTTGCTTTATTACAAGTTGTCTCATATGTATTATTAAAACATTATTTATTCAAGATATCCTGCTCAGGACGGAGTTTAAAGAAAATAACGATTCTTTAATTTTTAAGTAGTCTGAAAGCCATGGTCTGGAGCAGCTTGGCAAGGCTGGGTCTCTGCACATGGGTCAAATGGCAAGTCTGCCAGTGAGACCTGAGAAAGGGATGTCCTCTGAGAGATGCCTTTTTATTGGATTGGTCTTCTTAGGACGGGGAGGGGCGAACCTGGATGTCAGTGGTCAGGGGTGTACCAACTGTGGCAGTTAGCTGTGCCGGGCTGACCTCATAGGCATTTTTAGATAGGACCTCTTCCATATCTGGGTCAGGAGAGCTGAGCAGAAAAAAATCGATTGGGGACTTTTATTCCCATTTTCCTCTCTCACTTTTGGCTTTCTCTAGTGAAAGTGTAACATCACGCTATAATGGGCAAGGGGTCAAGGACGCAGGCCAGTAGTCCACACTGACTCACTGAGAGGCAACATCGCATTGGCTGTGCTGTTAGGATGCTTGGATTAGAATCCTAGTTCTGCCGTTCAGCAGCTTTGTGACTTAGGGAGATTTGCTCAGCTTCTATGCTTCAGTGCTTTTTAAATGAGGAAGATAATAGCAGCTATCATAGGGTTATTGAGGATTAAACAAATTAATCCCTGCAAATCATTTAGAACAATGCCTGGCACATAGGTGAGTCCTTAACATTTGCCATGATGATGACCGATGATGATGATGGTTACCATTACTTTGCTCTCTTGGAGACACCCATTCACGGTCAACCTTAAATACTATTTTTAGCCTCTTGACATTTTTCCTGGGACTACATCTCATAATAGATGAAGGGGAATCTTTCTCTCTGTCTTTTCTGTTGCTCTCTCTTTTTCCCTGAGGTCCTCCCCTGAATTCTGTCCTCTTCCGTTGTCTGTTCTCTCTTTTTTTTCTCCTCCCCAAAGGCCCAGTGCATGGTTGTATATCCTAGTTGTAAATCCTTCTAGTTCTTCTATGTGAACTGCTGCCACAGCATGGCAACTGACAGATGGGTGGTGTGGTTCCTCGACCAGGAAATGAACCCAGGCCACCAAAGCGGTGAGAGCACCAAACTTGAACCACTAGGCCATCAGGGCTGGCTCAGTCTGTTCTCTTTTTGTTTTACTTCAATTTTTCTAATCCTGACTATAGCAATCTAGCATAAATGCCTGGGCACTAACTTTTATCAATGTGAGAGGGAGCCTGGGAGGGGGGGTGATTAAATACTCTATAGCAATACCATTGATGATCCAGTTCCTGTTTTAGAGCATCAGTCATTTCCTTAGCAGCAGAAATGGTAACCACTACGTATTTGTTGGATTGAACTGAATTCTATTCTTGGTCTGACAGTGATAAAAAGATCCCATTCTCAAAAATTTATTGCTGCTTTAAATTAGCCCAGAGCTTGAGAACTGGACAGCTTTCCATCTATTTATGTTTAACTACCTGATACCTTCTGCCTGACTGTTTTGCTCTGGAAAACAGAGTTTGGAATCTCACTTCTGTTTTATACAAGGTACGTGTTATGCTTCTTCAGGCAGGTGATCCTTATCCACAATTTCCTGGGAGTCCTACTTTAAGCATATCCTTACTAGGCTCCTTATCTGTTCGCAACTGATTTGTCATTCACTCAGCTTTCTTCCTTTCTTTGAACTTAGCTGCTCATCTTTGAGTTTCAGAGATGCTTACAAAGGGCTGATTTGGGATCATAATAAAGGATGAGTGAATGTTTTAGCCATCTGTTTATATGTAATAAACTTAGTACCTTGAAACAGCATTTATTATGTCACAGTTTCGGTGGGCCAGGAAGCTAGGAATGGCTTGGCTGGGCTCAGGATCACTCACAATGCCACAGTCAAGGTGCCATCCAGGGCTGCCGTCATCTGAGACTTGATTGGGTTGGAGGGTCCACTTCCAAGATCATTAACATGGCTGTTTGCTGGGGGTTTCATTTCCTTGCCGTGTTGGCCTCTCCTCAGGGCTGCTCACACAGAACAGCAACTGGCTTCCTCTAGAGGGAGTAAGCCATATGAGCCAGCAAGAGATAGTCCAAGATGGAAACCACAGCTTTTATAACCTAATATTGCATGTGGTGTACTATCATTTCTGTCTAGTATTGAACACGCAGATCAACACTGGTACAATGTGGGTGGAAACTACACAAGAGTATGGATAACAGAATGTGGGTTCCTTGGGGGCCGTCCTGGAGGTGATCTACCATATTCTGTGCTCTGGTCCTTAATGATTCACATCATTCCCATATGCAATATATATTCATTCCTACACAGGGCCTCCAAAGTATCTCATTAAAGCATCAGCTTGAAATCCAGAATCTTGTTATCTAAATCAGGCCCAGGGGAGAAAGAGATTCCTCAGGTGTAGTTTCTTAAATGTAACTTCTCAAGTACAATTCCTCTTCACTATGAAACTGAAGAAATAGTTGTCTGCTCTCCACACCCAACATATAATTGTGGAACAGGCATAGGATAACTGCTGTAGACATCCCTGTTCAAAAAGGAGGGAATTGGGAGACACAAAAAAGTCACTTGTATTTTGCAAACAGCCATTCTGGAATCCAGCTGGTCAATGTCAGATATTCGTTGATTAAGCATTGAGGCCTGGCAATAATTCTCCATGGCTCTCAGCTCTGACTTCTGGGCTCTTGGTTCTTCCCTGTGAGTCATCCTTCCTTTTTTTTTTTAAATAAACTTTTAATTTTAGCATAGTTTCAGATTTACAGAAACTTGGGCAACATACTCAGCTTCTCCAAGCTTCAGTCTCTCATGTTGCTTTCTTTGTTTGGAATGTCCTCAAATACTTTTCACCCACTTGCTTCTCCAAACTAGAAACCTCCTACCTGATTTTCCAGTCTCCTTCTTCAGGGTGTATTCCCTGCCCAACCCAGGCTCAATGTGGAGTTAGACTCTCTGCTACGTGTTCCCTCAGCATCCTGTCATACAGATGAACACAGGGTGCTGGAATTATTTATTTTCTTGTCTCTTGTTTTTCAGCACCTTGGGGGCTGGAATCCAAATCAGTGTTTGAAAGAGAGGAGGCACTTAAATATTTTCTAAATAAATTGAATACATTAAAAATTAATTTTTTTGATGAACATACAGTAAATTTATAAATTCATGTCACTACCATCACAGTCAGGATACAAAACAGTTCATCACCCCATAAGACTCCTTGCTATCCTTTCCTCCATCCCTAAACCCTGGCAACCTCCAGTCTATTCTCCGTCCTACAGTTTTGCCTTTTCCTAAATGTCATATAAATGGAGTGATATGGTACCATTTCTTTTCCTTAGCATGATGCCTTTGAGATTCATCCAAATAGTTGTATATTCCAATAGTTCATGCCTTTCTATTGCTGAGTAGTGACCCATTATATGATATAGATGTACCACAGTTTGTTTATCCATCAATGCCACAAATGGAAGGCATTTGTGTTAATTCCATTTTTCAGTGATTATGCATAGAGCTGCTATAACATTCATGTAAACAGGTTTTTTGTGTGAAGGTAAGTTTTCATTTCTTTAGGCTAAATACCTTGGAGTGGTATTTCTGGGTCATATGATAATATATGTTTAACTTTATAAGAAACAGCAAATTGTTGTCCAGAGTAGCTATATTACTTACATTCCTACTAGTAATGTCTCAGAGGTCCAGTTGCTGTGAATCTTTTCCAGCACTTGGTATTGTCAATATTTTGGGGGGAACCATTTTAATACATGTGTAATGGTATCTCATATGGTTTTAATTGGCTTTTTCCTAACGGTTAACAATGTTGAACATGTTTTCAAGCGCTTATTTGTCATCAGTATGTTCTCTTTGTTGAAGTGTCTGTTCAGTTCTTTTGCCCATTTTTAAACTGTGTTGTTTATATTCTTACTGTTGAGTTTTGAGAGTTCCTTGTATATTCTGGTTACAAGTCTTTTGTTGGTTATACATTACAAGTATTTTCTCCAATCTGTAACTTTTCATTATCTTAAATGTCCTTTGTAGAGCAAAGTTTTGTAATTTTGATAAAGCTCAATTTATCTTTTTTTTTTTAATGGATAGTGCTTTTGGAGTCATATACATAAACTTTTTGCGAAAAGATTTTCTCATAAGTTTTCTTCTAAAGGCTCTGTGGTTTTACATTTTATGTTTATATCTTTGATCCATTTTGAGTTATTTTTGTGTGAGGGATAGGTCAAAATCCAATTTTTTTCATGTGGCTGTCCAATTGTTCCAATACCAATTGTTGGGAAGACCAACTTTTCACCATTGTATTACCTTTGCACCTTTCTCAAAAGTAAATTGGTCATATTTCTGGATTCTCTACTCTGTTCAATTTATTATGCCCATCTCTCCAGCAAGACCACACTGTCTTGATGACCATAGATTTATAGTAAGTCTTATAACTGAGTAGTGTTCTTTATCCAAATTTACTCCTTTTTTTCTTCAGGATTGTTTTGGCTATTCTAGTGCCTTTGGTTTTTTATGTAAATTTTAGAATCACCTTGTCTTTATCTAACAAAAATCCATATGGGATTTGAATACAATTGCATTAAATCTATGGAATAATTTGAATCTTCTAATTCATAAACACAATATGTCTCTCCATTTATTAGGTCTTTTAAAATATTTTTCATCAGCATTTTGTAGTTTTCAGCTCACGTATCCTGGACATGTCATATTTATACTTAAGTATTTCATTTTTGAGTATTTCATTATTGCAAATGGTATTTTAAAAACTTTCAGATCCCAATTATTGTTCACTGCCTGTATATAGAAATACAATTGATTTCTGTATGTGGCTTTGTATACTGAGATTTTGCTAAATTCGCTTACCAGTTAGCTGTAGGTTTTTATACATGCCCTTTATCAGATTAACCAAGTTCCATTCTATTCCTAGTTTGCTGAAGGTTTTTAGCATGGATAAGTATAGAGTTTTGTCAAATGATTTTCTGCATCAGTTGATGTGGTTTTACTTCTTTCTCTGTTAATGTGGTGAATTACGTGGACTGATTTTAGAATACTGAACCAGTCTTGCATTCCCAGAATAAATCTAACTTGGTCATAGTATATTATTATTATTATCCTATTATTTTGACATATAGCTGGATTCAATTTGCTAAAGTTTTGTTGTGAATTTTTGCATCTATATTTATGAGGAAGATTGGTTTTCTTGTACTATTTTTGTACTATCTTTGTACAAACTAGTACATTATTGGTTTATCTTGTACTAGTTTTCTTATACTATTTTTGGTATTTGGTATCTTTGGTTTTGATTTTGGCTGGCCTCATAAAATAAATTGGGGAGTATTCCCTCCTTTTCTATTTTCTATTAGAGATCATGTAGAATTTGCACTGTATCTTCTTTACATGTTTGGTAGAATTCTCCAGTGAAACCATCTGAGCCTGGAGATTCCCTTTTCTGAACATTTTAAAAATTAATTCAATTTCTTTAGTTGTTATAGGATTCTTTGGGTTATCTATTTCATCTTAGGTGAATTTTGATAGTTTTTGTGTTTCAACGAATTGGTCCATTTAATCTAACTTGGTGAATTTGTGTGCATAGAGTTGTTGATAGTATTTTCTCATTATCCTTTTAATAGCTCTAGGGACATGATGAGATAGTCCCTTTTTCATTCCTGATATTGGTAATTACTATCATCTTCCTTTTTCCCTTGTCAGCCTGGCTAGAAATTTATCCATTTAATTAATTGTTTTCAAAGAATCTGATTTTAGTTTCATTGATTTTTCTCTTTTCAATTTCATTAATTTTCCCTCTTATCTTTATTATCTCCTTCTTTCTATTTGCCCTGAGTTTATTTTGCTCTCTTCTTTTTACTTTCTTAAGGTGGAATGCTTAGAGCTGAGACATTTTTTTCTTTTCTAATGTAAACATTTAATGCTATAAGTATCCCCCTAAGCACTGCATTAGCTATATCCCATGCGTTTTGATACTGTATTTTTTATTTTTGTTCAGTTCAAAATATTTTCTAATTTTCCCCAAGACTTCCTCTTTGACTCCTGGATTGGTTAGAAGTGTGTTGCTTAACATCCAAGTATTTGGAGACTTTCTAATTATCTTTCTGTTACTGATTTCTGTTTTAATTCCATTAGAGTTAGATAACATACTCTGTATGGTTTGGATTCTTTCAGAATTGTTGAGGTTTGTTTTATGACCCAGGATATGATCTATCTTGGTGAATTTATCATGTGCAATTGAAAACAACATGCCCTGCTGTTGCTGTGTGGAATATTCTATAAATGTCAATTAGGTCAAGTTGGTTGATGGTGTTGTTCAGTTCTATATGTTTGCTGATTTTTTGCTGACCTATTCTATTGATTACTGAGTGTAAAATTTCCAACTCTATTTGTGGACTTGTCTATTTCTCCTTTCACTTCTATTTCTTTCTGCTTCATGTATTTTGAAGCTCTGTTGTTAGATGCAGTATACTTGTAGGATGGCGTTGTCAGATTAACAAAAAGAAAAACTAAACTAAACTAAACAAAAAATGACTAGGATGCCTAGTTAAATTTGAATTTTAGATAAACAATAAATAATCTGTTAGTATAAGTATGTGCCATGTAATATTTGTTGTTTATCTGGCAACCCTAATTTAGGATTGTTAGGTCTTCTTAGTGAATTGAGCCTTTTATCAACATGTAATGTCTCTCTTTATCCCTGGCAACTTTCCTTGCTCTGAAGTCTACTTTGTTTACATTAACAGTCACTCCAGTTTTCTTTTTTTCCCCCAGCTTTCTTTTGATTAGAGTTTTCATGGTCTAAGCACACCAAATAAAGGCAGACATTGTCAGATTTAAAAACAACAGCAGCAACAACCATGTGCTGTTTATGAAATTCATTTTAAATATGATATTGAATATATTATGTGCCAAGTACTATGCCAAATGCAACCCTATTTAAGCAGCCGAATATACCACGATTATCACTTTCACCAGTTAATGGAGGAGGAAACTGAAGTTAGAAAGTGATATATTTATTGTTTAAGATCAGACAGCTACTAAATAATGGAATCAGAATTCAAAGCTTAGTCTGACTCCAAATTTCATGTCTTAACCACTGGGTAATTCTGGTTACATTGCCTGTAAGCCAAGAGTTGGCAAACTTTTTTGTAAAGGGTCAGATTGTAAATATTTTAGGCTTTGCAGGTCATATGGTTTCTCTCACAACTATTCAGCTCTGCATGTAGCACAACAGCAGCCACAGATAATATATAAATGAATGTGGCCGTGTTCCAATAAAATTTTATTTAAAAAACAGATGGTAGATTGGATTTGGCCTGTGGGCTACTGTTTGCCAATTCCTATTCTAAGTTAGGGGTGGATTTTCAGTTCATGTCTTCTCTGGACTATATTTCTCCAGTTCTTGTTTTATGAGTTCATTTCAGGTCATCATATCTAGTGATGAAGCTTAATTCACATTTCAAGTAGTCATATATTTCTTGAATCAATCCTACTCCCTTACTTAAGGTATGTTTCTCTGATAAAGAACTATTTTGGGCCTTTTTTTCTTGGCTTAGCAGGTCCTACTATAAAGGTATGATTTAGAGGCAGAAGAATAGGAAGAGTGGTATAAAAGCTTCTGTCCAGGGGAACAGGAAGGGAAAGACGTAGAACACACACCAACAGCCTTCATTACACAGCTTGGTTGCCGAAACTTGAAGATTATCTAGTCCAAGTATACACATAATTCCAGTCTACTCCACCCCTCAAAGGATTATTTAGTTCCTTCCTGAATACTTCCAGAGCTATGGGACTCTCAGTCCCTAAGGATAGTCCTTTCCATATGTATCTTCCTTGGAGTTGAAATAAGTAGACCACCCTAGTTCTTCGAAATGTGAAAATAGTGAAGTGAAATGTGTCTTTGTGTAATTTGCCTCCATTGTCCAAGTTCTGGCTTTTGAAATTACACAAAATAGAAGTAATTTCTTCTACAAGGCAGTCTGGGATTGTAAATTCATTTTCCAGTGCAGGAAGGAAAAAAACCTAGATTTCACTAATAATATCAATGGCAAATGCAAAATACTTAGAAATAAATTTAAAAAGAAACTATAGGACAAATGTGAAGAAAACTTTGAACTATTTTTGAGACTATAAGAAAAATGGAAACAAACGGAGAAATATACGAGAAGACAATATTGTAAAAATGTTGATTCTTGCCAAACTAATCATTAGATGTAATGTAATTCTCATACACACCCCAACAATTTTACATTTTAGAGGGCAATGTTTTACAGATAGGGCTTTCCAGGAAGCTGACTGAGGCTGCAGTTAGCATGTGGGGCATTTATTTGGGACTGTGGAAAGATGAGAGGAAGAAGCAGGGCTGGACAGAGGAAGAAGCTGGTCAGCAAAGCAGCCCCAAAGAAGACTTCCTCTGTCTCCATGGGGGCAGTGATGCTAGCTTGAATCTTCAGAGTTATAGCACTTTGGGACTAAAAGGTTGGCTTTTATATTGCTCCCTTCACCTCTGATAATTCTGTCAGCAAATGCAGGCTACTTCTGGAAGGAGACCTGATCATAGATGCGGCTATTTTCTTTAGCTGAAGGCTCAAAGCTGAGCGATATCTTCTGGAAGCACACCCAGAAGCTGGAGGCATAAATCATTATTCCTGAAGGAGGATCTGGGTGGTTCATCACAGCATCCACCACATGGAGAAAATTGGACAAAAGTTCTGTTTGTAAAGTTCATCTGAAATAGTAAATATGATCGAACACTTCATACAGTTTTAACAAAGAAGAGTAATGTGGGAAATCTTGCTCCATGAGATGTTATCATATACTATGAAGCTACCTACAATCATTAAAAGAGTCAATTATTGGTATAGGCATCGACAGACTGATCAGTGGAACAGAAATGCAAGACCGGAACAGACCCTTGCACACATAAGAGCTTAGTTCATAATACATGTAGTCTCTCGATCTAGTAGGGAATGAAAGATTATTTAATAAATGGTATTGGAACAAAAATGAAGTTAGGATTCCTAACTCATACCTTACACTAAAGTTAATTTTATGAATTAAAATCCATCTCAAAGTAAAAAAGAAAACAATGTAATAACAAGAATAGAGAAGGACTTTCTAGGCATGATTTCAAACGCAGAATCTATAAGAGAAAAAAAATTAACTCCAAATAAGATTATTTCACAATGGCAACAAAACTACTATAATTTATAAATCCAGTATTGACTTAAAGCTTGTTACATTCCAAATACTGTTATCAGGACTTCATAGGAATTGCTAGCTAACCCTATGATCAAGGTACTGTAATGATCACTATTTCGTAGATGAGGAAACTGAAGACTAGAAAGGTCAAGAAATTTACCTAAGATCACAAAATGAGGACATGGAAAAGCCAAGATTTGACCCCATCTTGCTCAAACCCACTATGCTATAAACAAATGTAAAAGACAGTGACAACCTAGGAAAAACATCTGTGTCATCAAGGGCAGTAGGTGACTAACCCTACTTTAAACAGGTCTGTTACAAATGAATATTGAATATGTGAATACCCCCAAAGAACATTCAAGAGCCCACGGTGAAGAAGAGCAATGACCAACAAACATGGGAGAAGAGCTTCAACTTCACAGTCTGACCAGTGAAGAAAAAAGCAAAGAATTAAAATAAGGAGAAAAGATTTTTCCTCTGACCTTTAAGCCAAGAGTAAGAAAGGATACTGTCCTGAAAATGGCAAGAGTGTGGAGAAATGGCCACTCATGTAGCTAAGGAGAGTGTCGGGTGGTAGAAAGTTTCCAAAGAGCTATTTGGCAATATCTATCAAAAGCTTTGACCCAATAATGCTACTGATAGGAATTTATCTTAAGAAAATATGCAAATATATATATATCACATATATATATAATATATATTTTACTCTGCTGCTGTGATGATAATAGTTTGTTAAAAAAAGAATATATTTAGACTACTATGCTATACTGTCATTAATGACGATAGTGCATATTTAAATTAACCTAGAAAGTTGTTTAGCTTTTTTACTGAGTGAAAAAAGGTGTGTATAGTGTCACATTTTTGTAAATATGTATAGCCATAGATATAATAATCTAGAAGGCTATATCTAGAATGTTAGCAATACTTATTTCTAGATGGTGGGATTGTGGAAGATTTTTCTCTTTTTGCTAATCATTATATTCTTATTTTTCCACTATAAATGTGCATGTCTTGTGTAATAAAATATAAATTTTGGTACTTGATGTCAAAAGCATGGAGTAGATTTTCTTAAATCTGAAGCCTTCCTGGAAATAGACAAGAGCAGTCACATTCCTAGCTGGGCATTTTAAATGTCTGTCAAGTGTGTTTCAATTTGCTTCATTTTTTGGTTTCAATGTGGTTCGTTTTTTTGATTTCAACTTGGATCATTTTTTTGCATGGCTCCTCTGTGTGTGCTTGCTCCCTGTACCTAGAAAACTTGCCGTTTCATTTGGTAAGTAAAGCAGTCAGAGAACAAAGCCACCAATGTAATTTGAGTAGGTGTGGATCAGAATGAATTAGGCTGCAGGAAATGGTTTGGGACTGTTTTTCAAGATCTTTACTTTTTTCAGTCTTTTGTATTCAGGGAAGATTGAAAGCCCAAGTGAGAGAGAAAGGCTTTCAGGTTCTTGGGTTTTTAAAATGCAGGTCTCGAAGGCTGAGTTTCCCCAGCAGGACAGGAACAGAATTTGGTGCAAAAAGCAAGCAAATCCCCTCGGCCAAGATATTATCCCTGTGGTTCCTTCCATGCCCCCAGGAGTCCTGGGCTTTCTCTGCTCTCCTCCTCTGTCAAACACCCCTCTGCCTTTTTTCTTCTTCTTCCTTCTTCCAAGCTCCCTAAACTGCCAGTGTCCTTGAATTTGGACATCTTCCCAAAGAAAGTAGAATCACCTAGGGAAGTAAGGAGAGAAAATGAGAGTTTATTTTCCAGTTTTCAGGGGATGTTTTCAGTGAGACAAATAGCTTGAGGGCTGTGCCAAGGTTTTGTGTGTGTGTGTGGTGGTGGTGGGGCTCTGTTTTGTTTATTTTTGCATACATGCATTTCCCTGATGATGCATCTCTTTTACCCTCTCCCCTACTCCCTCCCTAAAACTGTCTGCACACTCTCCTCACCCCACAGGATTCCTAACTGAGGAGCAGTGGTAACAAAGAGGAGGGAAGACTGAGATACACGAGGTAGTGTTGTCATGGACACTGGGTGCAAAAGTGGGTGGGAGATGATCCGAACAGAACAGGCTATGGGATGTCTAGATACTTACAGATAGTCCTGTTCTTCTGTGATTTATTTATTAATTTATTCATTCTTTCATTTATTCAGCATTCTTCAACATGAATGTAATTTCTTCATGTGTCAGACACTCTACCAGGCCAATGGGACAGATGGCTAAACCCACTTCCAGCCCTCAAGTAGTTCACAGCCTAGAGTCAAGATTCCCAAATATGGATGCTCACCAGAATCGCTTGGAGACTTTTCTAAGAATACAGATTTCTGCGCCCCATCACAGACTTCCTGAATCAAATTGCCTAGGGGAGAGTTCAGAAATTGGTATTTTGATCAAATTTCCCAGATAATTCTGTGTAGTCAGCATGGTCTGAGGACCAATGTTAGGAAACCACTGGTAAGGGCTTTATGAAGCCAGTAAAAATAAATTAAGAACCAAATTGCAGTTAATTTTTAGGCCAGCCAGCTCTTCTCTTTCTTTCCAACCCTTCTTCCTTCTGTGAGCACCCAAGTCAAGGATGGTTTTTCAGTTTTCTATTGCTGTGTAATAAGCTGCCCCCAAACTTAGTGCCTTACAACAACAACAATTTGTTGTTTTTCAGAATTCTGTGGGTGGACTAGGATCAGCTGTGTGGTTCTTCTGCTCCACATACTATAGCTGAGGTGGCTCAGGTGATGGCATTCAGCTGGGAGCTCTGCTGAAGTTGGAACGTCCAGGACGGCCTCTCATCCTCTGAGAGTCTCTCTCCACGTAGTGTCTCAATTCAATAATTCAGCCCAATCCTCTTTGTCATGTTTGCAGCTGACTTCCAAGAAAGAAAAAGCTGCTGATGATAGTTCTTTTAAGAGCTGGGCTCAGAAGTCCCAGAATATTACTTCTGGAGCATTCTGTGTGTTCTCTTGGTCAAAGTAAGACACAGGGCCAACCCAGATTCAAGGAGAGGAGAAAAAGACTCACCTCTCATTAAGGGGAACAGGAAAGAATTCGTTCCACCATAGATTAAAAAAAATCCATGGGAATTTTTATGCTGATTTATAAGGCCTATACATCTATTGACTTTCCAGATGACTTCAGGCTAGTGGTTTCTGATAAGATTCTAGAAATCAGTCAGCTTAGAACATAACCTTGGCTAGTTGTGTGAGTGGCCATAAATGGACAATAAAATTTAATGGGGACAGGCTGTAAATACAAAATTGGTCACTCCATTGTGACTACATAAAAAAGAGCTAAAGATAAATAATGGACCAACAAGGCATGAGAATGTAATCTAGACTTTTTGCCAAAAAGACTATCATGATATTGAATATACGATCTTCCTCAACTCACGATGGAGTTATGTCCAGATAAACCCATCACAAGTTAAAACTATCGTAAGTTGAAAATGCATTTAATACACCTAACCTACGGAATATCGTAGCTTACCTAGCCTACCTAAACGTGCTCACAATACTTACATTAACCTACAGTTGGGCAAAATCACCTAACACAAAGCCTATTTTATAATAAAGTGTGGAATATCTCATGTAACCTATTGAATACTGTACTGAAAGTGAAAAACAGAATGATTGTAAGTGTGTCAGTTGTTTACCCTTGTGGGCCGGTGGCTGACTGGGAGCCACGGCTCGCTGCTGCTGCCCAGCACCACGAGAGAGTATCTACCACATATTGCTTCCTGGGAAAAGGTCAAAATTCAAAGTACGATTTCTACCGAATGTGCATCTCTCATACCATCATAAAGTCAAAAAATCATAAGTCGAACCACTGTAAGTTGGGGACCGTCTGTATCTAGAAATTCTAAAACATAGTAAAACCATGACTAGAATAGCATATCCAGTTTTGGCCTTTCTGATTGAAGGGTCAGAGATGTTCAGGCTAGGAATAGAATTAATGGTTTTTCTTTCTCCAACATGTCCCGGGTCTGAACATGATTAGGGAATCCAGGCTAGCCTGTGCTCTGAGAAATGAGGAGTTTGGATGAGTGGAGAAAAAGACAATGGAAGGCCAAGCCATCAGTTACCTGTTGACTGTAGAGCCAGGACTTAGGATGTAAGTTAGGCCATGTCAATTCTCTGTTCCACCCTCTTTTGGTCACTCAGGTTACTCAAAGTAAAGCTGAAGTCCTTGCAAGAGCCTCTAAGGCTCCATCTAGTCCGGCCTCCCTAAGTCCATTTTCTACAAATATTCCCCTTCTTCATTCCACTCCCATCAGAGAGCTTTTCTGCTGTTCCTGGGAAATTCCAGTATACAACTGCCTCTAGGCCTTTGCACTCACTCTTCCTATGCCAGGGATGGTCCTCCTGCAGATCTCTGCACGGTTCACACGCTCAATTCTCTCCAATCTCTGCTTATAATGAGGCCATACCCCTACATAAGGCAGTAACCCCTCCCTGCCCAGACTCCCTATCCCCATTACCTTGCTTTGCTCTCCTCACTGCACTTCCTAGAATCTGACACACTTTCATTTCCTTGTCTATGTGTTTGTTGTCTCTCTTCCCCCATTAGCATAGTAGCTTTGGGAAAGAGGCAGCAGCACCATTTTGTCTGCTATCTCCAGTTGCCCTCATAGTGTCCGGCACATTATAGGCACTAAGTAAGGGTTTCTTGAATAAATGAACGAGTCTTCTTGTGAGCCTTAGGGAACTGAATGCAAGACCTGGATCGTAGTGGCCCTTCCATGAAAACTTACTGAATTGACTTGTTGGCCGGTGTGTTGCAGAGTCAACGGGTCAGGAGACCTGGGTTTAAGTCTCTGTTCTGCTGCAAACTTCTTTGCGACTTTGGGCAAGTATTTAGCCTCTCCATGTCTTGTCAGGCATCTCCTCTATAAAAGTCAAAATTTAAAGGAATCCTAGGTGGGAAAGTGTTTTGCAAAGAAAACTACCAATGGCTTTGTATTATTATTCTTTGAGGGTCTTGCCTGCTGCTCAAGGCAAGAGAACTGCAGCCCACTCTCTCAGTTCAATTCTTTGTGTCCTGCTGGTGGGGAGGGATATCACCAACGCAGCCCACTGTTAATGCGTAAGGAAGTAACCGTGATGCTGGGATTCCCAGATGTGAGTGGGGCATGGAGGGTAGAGATGGGAATGTTCCAGACTCTGGGAGATGTGGGTTTTATCACTGTCAGAGTGGGTTATGATGCATGTCAGGAATACTCGAGCAGGGATTTATTAGGGTTTTGAATCCCTTTTCTGGTGGAACTTGTGGTTATTTTCTAAAATGCTAATGAATATAGCAGGAAGGTGGTCTTAGGTTTCAGATTACTTAGGTTTGAATTCCACTTCACCACTTTCTTAGCTGTGACCACAGGCAAATGACTTAATTTTTTAATGCCAGTTTCACCTTCTATAAAATGGGGATTTTAGAAACTTTCTACCTTGCGGGCCATTATGAAGATTAACTGTAAAGTGGCTGGAACATGTACATGTTTACTATTATCATCACTATTACTATTATTAGGAGTAGTAGGAGAGTAGTAATAGTAGTTCCAGATCTACCACTTAGTAACTTAAGTCCTCTGAGTCTCATTTTCCATTCAATAAAATGGGACGGTAATCTATATTACAAGGCTGGTATAGCAACCTTGCTTTGGAAACAAAATGATGGTGTATGTCAAAGAACTTTGTAAATGTGTGTAAGATTTATCCAGATGCTAGTTATTACTGAATGTTAAGATCTAGCTACTGTCACTGGCCCTAGGGACCCAGCTCCATCTCCCGTCTCCCTTGGAACACATACAATGTTCCCTCAGCTCTGGCTTTGGCCCCACAGTCTCTAGTTCCTCTGTTTGCAGAGTCAAATCATCCTCCAGACCCTAGGGGGCCAACGACCTCAGTCCCAGAGGCAGATCAACACAGTCTATTCTCTTGGAAAGCTTCCACAAGGGACCCTAGAGATCGTGATGGAGGAACATACTTTAAGAGCTACCACTGCAGACCCATCTGAGGGTTGTCAAAACTGTCAACAAAGAAGGTTGTCAAGTTTCTCTCCCTGCGGTCTTTAAAAATAAGAGTCTTGCCTGGAGATGGAGTCTGAATTATATGACCTCTCAAGATCACATCTCATTAAGATTCTGTGTCACTTCCTGAGTTTGTATAGTCTCTCTTGGAAAGTACGGCCCTTCAGTAATTAAACATTTGAAGGAACTGGGCATTCATTATCTGAGCATTAATTCTGAAGGCAGATCAGGGGATTCTGCAATTTCAAACTGTTTTGGTAAATGGTCATTTGATTATTATCCAGCTGATGGAATTAGAAAGAGATCTTTGAACTCCATCTTTGTTAACTTCCCTGTTCTTAGGGTTTCTGTCTATAAAGGTCTTTGATTAACTTGCTGTAAGGATGCTCTGGTGAATTTCCTTTGTAGACATATCTGTCCCCTCTGCGAAATAGGGAGCTCCTTATGGGCTGGGGACTTGTCTTGTCCTTGTGTATCTCTCACTGCCTGTCACTACACAGAGTATAAGTAATACAAAGTAAATACAAATAAATGCTTTTTTAAAATAAACAAATTAATAAAATTTCAGAGGAATTGGTCAATTGATGGTGACCAAGTGTGAATCGCTACTAAAAACTTTCAGCATACATCTTAGATTTGCTTTGTGGTTGTCTGTCATCTGGAAACAAAATAATTGACAAACATTTTCAAGTAAACCTCTCTGATAATTCTGAATTAATTTTGATGACATTAAGTACATATCTGGAGTTTACAGAAGTCATTTCAGGAGGTGAAGTTTATCCATAGAGAAACAAATAAGACTCTTTCCAGACCGCTGAGAAGATGGAACGGAAGAAGATCTCTAGTCACGTTAGCAATGAAAGTAGGGATAACATTCAAGTTCCAGTCCCCTGTCTGTGTTTTGTCATCTAGTTAAGATGGAAACATTCAGCAAAAATTGACTTGATTCATATAGATCCATTTTTTCTGGCCAGGAATTTCTTGAAAGAGATTGACGTCACAAGATTTGGATCCTGATTATAACTTTAACACTGAAGACCTCAGCTTCTGTGTGGCTATACTGGAGGCGGAGTGGAAAGGGGAAGTTCTAATGTTCTATGACTCAATGCTGGGTTTCTGGTAACTCACTCATCAGAGTGGAAATACCAAGGAACTTTATGGCTCTGACTGAATTCCTTGAGACCAGAATCTCTCACAGTGCCTCACGCATGAGAAGCAGCCAGGAGTGTTTATTGCCTCAGGGGTTTGTGACTGAAAGTCATGGTGGTTTGGCCACTGGCTTTCAGGACAGGTTGAACTGAGTTTTTTCCTCAGACCTGTCACTCATTAGCTTTATTATTTTATGAACATTAACCTTTGTATGTCATCATAAAATGATAATATTTGCATTCCATTGAAAAATGGAAATAAAAATAGTGTCTATGACCTAGGGTTGTTGAAAGGACTGAAATGATGAGGTATATAAGATGACATAAGAAACACCTGATACACAACAAGGTCTGAAAAAATAATAGTTGCTAATGTGGTAGTGATGGATGGAGATGATGATAACCATGATGACGAACTGAAAGAGACAAGGATGTCAGTTTCCTGTCTGCCTCTTAGATTGCGGAGAGGATTAAATGAGTCAACTTTTGTAAAGAGCTTAGCAGAATACCTGGCACACAGTCTTATTAAAGTATTAATTTTTTAAACAAAAATATATAAATAAATTTCCCACACTTTCCAATATAGACCAAGCTTCCACTGCATGAAGCTGGCAGAAGGAAGATGTTGGCTGCCACCGAGACATTTTCTGGGCAGTGTCTTTCAGTTTCATGATCAGGAAGGAACAATTCATTCCCTCTTGGATGTTCTGTTGTCTCTACAGACAACAGGTGCTCTGTCAGAGTATACCATTCCCTTCTTTCCTTTCCTCTTTCTTCATGCTCTCCTTTCTTTTGTGTTCTTCTTTCGCCTTTGGTTGGTATTCGAGTTACTTTCCCTCTGCTCTGATCTTCCCCCTCACAGCTGCTCTTATCCCTCCTTTGCTGCTAAGCCACATGAGTCATGAGGGCTGCTCTGACAGAGGTACAACTGTTCTTGCAATCAAAGAGCTTCTCATGCCCTGCTCGAAGTCATACGGTAATGCTGCAAATGCCAGCTCAAATGCCAGCTAAAAGCCAGACCCCCTTTCATCTCTCTCTTTTGAAGAAACTCTTTGTAGGGGTCTCCTCATGAATACTGTCTTGAGACAGAGTACATTTTTACCCATTTGTTTTGCTTTTCTTTCTCATTTTTTTACCAAGGGAGTGGAAAATTGGAATCCGTGAGAAAACTCCTGCTCCTCAGAGGCAGCCTCCTATGCAGCCCCACCACTAACCCGGGCTAGAAAGGAGGTAATTTCCCTGAGGGGTGGGTTTGTCATCTCTACTGGCCTATTCAGGAAGCCTCATCTGCTCCGATTTCTTTTGCACCTTACAGGTAATTTATGGAGTTATCCCAAAAGATTATGGACTTGTCTTTAAAAATCAATGGGTTTTCTCATTTGAAATTTGTGAATCTGAATTAGGTTTATCACATCAGAGTATTGTGTTTTAAATATTTTAAACTGCTTTGCTGTGAACCACCATGAATATCCCAGGCTCAAACTTATTTAGAGAGCATGTTGGATTCTGGAAATAATCCTAGCAGCCTGTCCCTCTGTCAGAGATTTTGTAAAGAGCTTTCCTCCTCACATAAGAAAACACCCCAAAATGAGATCAAAATTCCTCCTAAGTCTCAGCATTTAACTAATCATTTTTAGTTACTCGTTGTTTACGTTCAGCCTAAGAGACCTAACATAGATGCAATAACATGGGAGAAATTAACTGTCTTGATTCCAGAACGAGCTGATATCTTCTCAAGATGAGATCCTTGTAAGATGTTCCCCAGATAATTAGGAAGAGCCTAAAGGATGGGTGGTTTGACCTTTAGTCTTATTCTAGTCCTAACAAGCTTCATTCCTTGTCCTGGTGCAGGTGTGTCAGCAACCATCAGAGGAACAATAGATTGTTTCTGCTTCCCATAGTCTGACCCCCAACCTGGACTGAGAATTGGCATTAATCATCTACTGTGTGTAAGCACATAACATACATTATCTCTAACCTTTATAAGAACTCTGTGAAATAGTATTAAGTCTTCAGATAAAAAATCGAGGCTCAAAAGAATCAAGTAACTTAACCAAGTATGGCAGATGGTAGTTTCAAAATATGGTCACAGCAATATTTTCTGTCATATGGCTCCTCCACAACCTAGCCACCCTCCCATCCAGAGGTGAAGTCTATTTTCTCTCTCATTTAAACTTGGTGGGCCTTCGTGATCGCCTCAACAAGTAGAATGCTGTGGAAGTGACGCTGTGTGACTTCTCAGGTTGGGTCAATCACAAGTGATGGTTTTCTGCTGGCTCTTTCTCTCCTTAGGAACACTCACCATCGGAACCCAGGCACCATGTTGTGAGGAAGACAAACCACATAGAAAGGCCATGTGTAGACATTCCCCTCCCAGTCAACAACCAGCACCATTGCCAAGCCGTCCAACGATTCCAGTCCCCAGCCTCAAGCCACCCCAGCTTAGAGGAGCAGAGGTAAGCTGACCCTACTAAGGCTTGCCCAAATTGCAGATCCGTATGCAAAATAAATATTGTTGTACTAAGATACTGAGTTTTAGGCTAGTGCGTGACATAGCAATAAAACCAAACACTAAGCTTGTTTAGCTAGTCCATGGATGATCCAGATTTGAACTTAAATCTGTATGACTTTACTCCACTGTAGGCTAGTTCCACTGTCCTAGATCCTTATTCTCCCAAGTTTTACTCCTTAAGTAACTCTTCTCCTTCGTAGTCCTCTTTCAGCCCGGGACCCAGAGCTATTCTGCCTCTGCTGACTGTAGGTGTGCTCATTGCTATTCAGCCCCTAATTAACATCTGTAGTCATTAATGAACAGAAACCTGAACATCAGCATATACACATCGGATAGAGAGCTGCTTTATGCACTCATGGGGAAGCTTTCCACACTAAGTTGTGGCTCTCATCAATGTTTCCTGAGGGCATCATAATAAGTCTTCACAAAAACCAGTGTAGTGTAGTACTAAGTATATAGGTTCTGAAACCTGAATGTCTGGGTTCAAATCTCACCGCCTCCATTTACCAGCTGTTTGACCTCAGGCAATTTGTTTAACTCCTCTGTATCCTAGTTTTCTCATCTATAAAATGGGGCTAATAGCAGTCCCTTCTTCATAGAGTTGCCACAATGAATTAAGGAATTAAATTCTTAGAACAGTCATTGGCATATTAGCTCTCAGGAAATATAACTTATTTATGGGTCACCTATAATTTAGTACCGTATTCCATCATACATCTTTTTCTATTCAGATCACTGAACAGGAAAAAAACATTAATTTCTCCTGTTGACTGTTTTTCTCCATGGTTTTGTGTAACCCACTTTTGCTTTATGTGGAAGGTGGGGCAAATTCTGCTGGGCATGCATCTCCCAGTGGGGGAACCCCCTTCCAGGCTGGCCAGAGACTTTAGTATTGAAAGTTCAGCTTTGCCCTTATCTTAGCTACCTCAGCTGTTCTCCCAAATGGGAGCTTTTGGTTTCACTGTTAATTGTTTGTAGTGTGTGTGAATAGATGTGTGAATTGAAATTTATTTTGGAAGACACTTGAGAAAATTGGGTATCTCAACATAAGGACTCAGGGGAGCCAATGGAGAGACAGCATAAGAGGTCAGGGAAACCTTTCTGCCTTAATACAGACAACAGAGAAAGACAAACAATTGGATAGGACGGGGTAATGGCTGACATAGCATCAATGACCCCATGGGACAGAACTGTAGAGGATTTTTGGTCCAACCCCTTCACTTACAGGTGAAACACAGGAGTAAAGCAACTGTCCTCAGATGGGACCACCTGCATGGACGTTAAGAAGCTGGGGCTTGATCACTTTGTGTCCTTGATCACCAAGGACACTTGGCTTTGGGGTCCATTATTCATTTAGATTGTTCTGATAAAATGACTTGGATTTTCCATCTTCATAATTAACTTTCTATTCAGTTTCTTTTGCTTGAAGGAAAGCCAAGGCAGACAGGTAGGTGTGAAGTAATGTATATTTAGAAGTGCCATTTGCTGAGACCAGCCGAGTGTCAGAAATTGTAGGAAACATAATTATCCAGTCTGTCTCATGGCTGAGGAGCACTATTGGTGTGATGGCTAAATTAGCTTTATGATATTATTTCTGGCTTCAGTTCAGGTGAATCTAGGGACGCCAGGAGGCACACAAACTCTCTGCTATCTCTCTATTTTCAGGACCTATCATTGCTGCATGGGAACAAATGTGATATCAACACGAAATATAAATTGAAAGCTTCCCTAAGCCCGTTGTGTACCGCCCTGCTTTTTATATCAGTTACTTGATTTCTATCACTTGTCTGCCATGCTCTTGAAGTCTTTGCTGTCTCAGTGTGCTGTTTAGAAGCTTAATGCCTCCTCTGTTGAAGCCCGTTCCCTCGGAGCTGGCGTTAATGAGGTCTCAGGAAGTAGTGCTACATTTCGCAGTACAATTTCGGTTGCCCAGAGATGGATGGTATGAAACAGGCAAAAGGACTCCCTCCATTCGGCTTGGAGAACAGGACCACTGAGTGGAATTCGATCAGGTGGTGCTGTGGAGTCGAGGAGGAGAGAACGATCCCCTTGACAGGAAAACAAATTGAAAGGAAAGAAAAATCAGAAGACAAATGCCGGTTTTCTAAATGGAGCCTCGGAACAGAGGGGTGCAGCATTAGATCAAATCGAGGCTCCACACTGCAATGGTTTCCTAATATTCTTGGGGAGATTTCTATCTGACATTGGACAGTCTTGATTAAGGTGTCTCCTGAGGAAAGAAACTTTCCTTTGTAGGTTTTGGGTGCCAGGATTAATCTCAGTTCTGATGATGGCCCCATTTGGGTGGCTGAAAAAAATGCATAGATAGCTGGTGATTATGCCTCCTTCCCTCTCCTGTCAGCTTGCATTTAATAGCAGCTCTTTGCAGATAAAAAGTTGGGAGTAGTATTCCATTGCGTACACACACACACACACACGGAAATCTGAGCACTGGAGGAAGTTTTAGATGAAGGTGTCCTTGTTATTTTCTTAAAAGTAAAAATTGCACTGTCTAAAAGGTACATAGCACATCTGAGGGCTCTTTGAAACATTTTGCCTCTCTGCCTCGATGTTCTATGCATTTCTAAGCAGGCAGACTTTAGCCAACTACAAGGAAAAGGAAAACCTTTCACATACTTTTAGGTTTTAGCCAGTGAAGTGACATTCTTCTTGGGCAGTTCTGAAGTCAAAGATTTGTTTCAAGTACAGTCTAATGACTAGGAGATTTAGACAACCTGCTATAAATCCTGGCTGCTCCATTTACTTAGCATGAGATCTTAGGCATTTTAATTTATATTTTGGAGGTTCAGTCTCCTCAACTGAAAAATCGAGATGTTGAACATTATTGGGATGGTGTTGTAAGGACTGATGAGATAATGTATACAACTGTGTAGCATAGTGCTCACCAAGTAACAAGTCCTCAAGAATTGTTACTCATTTAGAAGAACAACAACAGTAGCAGCAGCCTCAAGTATTGGCTACGGTGGCACATATGAGAAAGCAGTTTTGGAGATAAAACCTGGGATTATGCACTATTAGCAAAAAAAGACGTTAAAGAATGAGCTTCACCAAAAGCAACCTGATTTGGAATATAAGGCTAAAATCTTATGGAACAGTATCTCACAGGAGGGCTTACATTGACACACTTACTTTTACAATACACCACATTACCGATTGTATTAGATAACTTATCTTTTCGGAATGCCTATAAAGGGAGGGTAGGCAGTGGATGGTGCTCTCATTTATTAGAAATGAGGACCTGAGAGAGAGAAGGTGCATCCTGTGCGTGGCTCTCAGACCTGAAGTGGAATCGTGTGTATTGCGGTGGTGACGGCTGCCTGCTCAAGCTGGAAGATGGGGCTGGGGCTTTTGACAGTGGGGAGGAGGAAGACATGGGGCTATGAAATAACGGTCCCTGCCTGGGATTGGGACACAACATCTGTGGTTGGTTATCAGTCCTTTGATTCTGCAAATTGGGTTGCTCCTATGTTTATGCCATATGGACATAACACACTATAGATAAGTGGATTCATCTAATGAGCACCTTCTCATGCTAGGGCCTGGCATCTCCATCTCCTTACAAAGTCTGCATCCCCCTGCCCCTGTGTTCCACATCTTAGTGAACAACATAGCCATGTGGTTAGCCACCTGAGCCAGATACTTTGGTGCATGCTCGGCTCCTTGCTTTCCCTTACTTGCCACTCCGAAAGAAAACATCTCACCCCCTCTCCCTTTTTCTATGTTTCTCAACTCCCTTCTCTCCTCTCCACCAGCTCTGTTGATGCCTTTTCCCTTGTTTGGCCTCCTGAGATAGCCTCCTGACGCCCTCGCCTCTAGTTGCAGGTTGTCACCTCCTGCATAAACCCTGCAAAGGCTTCTCCCAGATTGACGGCCAAATCTGTTAGCATGACCTAAAAGGCCTTTCCTAATCTGACCCATCCCATCCCCTGCCACACCCCACCTGCCTCACTGCCCCAAGAACGCTGGCATATCTTCCAGCACTACGTGCCTTCCTGCTTCGGAACCTTTGCTGTGTCCTCAGATGGGCTGTCTTTTCCCTGCCCTGATGGCCTGGAAAATGCCATCTAGATTTCTCTTAAATGTCCCCTCCTCTGGGAAGCCCTTCTTTTCTTTATCACTTCTGTACAATTCTGATTATGTTATTCATAATCATCCTTCTCTGAGTATTCTTCCAATGTTGAACTAAGCACTTTGGACTGTAATTATTCGTATATAAGTCTGTCTTCCACATTAGAAAGACAATCCTCCTTCCCCCAAGATCAGCAACCATGTCTTCAGTGATTCAATAAGATTTATGGAATTAATTAGGGAAATCTATCTATTTATGGTAGCCATATTTGAAGAGAATTGCAATGGAGATACTCTCTTTGAAAATTGCATTTTTTTTCCCCAAAATGCTCTCTGATGATTTGTGTGTATGTCAAGAATGTTTCCTGGCTATTGGTAGTAAGGATGCTGGCTTTGGTGTCACTGAAGTCATGGGGCCTGCCTTAGAGTCAGGGAAATGACTCCGGTTCCTAATTATAGGATGGGAAGAGGGTGCAGAGTCCAGAAATCAGACCCTAAAGGGCAGCCAGCCAGAAAGATTGTGGGGATTTGGAATGCACATGTGCCCCCTCAGCAGGAAACAAGTACAAATAGGAAGAGGAAGCAAAGCAGGGACAGGCAGGAGCAGAAGTCAAGAGCAGAAAAGAAAAAGGAGCAATGGTGAGATGGGACCACGGAGCCAACCAAAAACTAGACAAAGATTTGGTGCGATGGGCACCTCATTGCAGCTTTGAGACAGCAACAACTTGAGCTTTTAAATCAGACCGGTAAGTCTTCTACTTTCTTCCCGTCTTCCTTTCTTCCTCCCGTGGGAGGGAGCGTCATCATAATGTCACTTCATCTTTCTTTTTCCTTTTAAATATACTTTATTTTTTAGAGCAGTTTTTTTAGGTTCACAGCAAAACTGAGCTAAAGGTACAGAGATTTCCTATATACCCCCTGCTTCCCCCCCTCACCTCCCCTGCTACCAAAGCCCCTACCAGAGTGGTACCCTTGTGACAACAGATGTACCTACATTGACATATAATTACCCACAGTCCATAATTTATCCTAGGGTTCACTCTTGGTGTTGGGCATTCCAGGGGTTTGGACAAATGTAATGACATGAAACCACTTTTGTAGAATCATACAGAATGGTTTCACTGCCCTAAACATCTTCTGTGCTCTGCCAACACATCCCTGCCTTCCCCCTAACTCCTGGAAACCATTGATCTTTTCATAGCTTCTGTAGTTTTGCCTTTTCCAATGTTATGTAGTTGGAATCATACAGTATGTAGCCTTTTCAGATTGGCTTTTTTCACTTAGCAATATGCATTTAAGGTTCTTCCATGTCTTTTCATGGCTTGACAGCTCATTTCTTTTTAGTGCTGAATAACATTCCATTTTATGGATACACCACAGTTTACTTATCCATTCACTTACTGAAGGACATCTTGGTTGCTTCCAAGTTTCGGCAGTTATGAGTAAAGCTGTTGTAAACATCCACGTGCAGGTTTTTTTGTGGACATAAGGTTTCAACTCATTTAGATAAATACCAAGGAGCATGGTTGTTGAATTCTTTGGTAAAAATATGTTTAGTTTTGTAAGAAACTGACAGACTGTCTTACACAATGGTTGTGCCACTTTGCATTCCCACCAGCAATGAATGAGAGCTCCTGTTGCTCCACATCCTGGCCAGTGTTTAGTGTTGTCAGTATTTTGGATTTTGATGTGTAGTAGTATCTCATTTTTGTTGACGTATGATGTGGAGCATCTTTTCATATGCTTATTTGCCATCTGTATATCTTCTTTGGTGAGGTATCTATTCAGGACTTTTGCCTGTTTCTTAATTGGATTGTTTCTTTTCTTGTTGTTGAGTTTTAAGAGTTCCTTGTATATTTTGGGTAGCAGTCCTTTATCAGATGTGTCTTTTGCAAATATTTTTTCCCAGTCCATCACTTGTCTTCTCATTTTCTTGACAATGGCTTTTGCAGAGCAGAAGTTTTTAATTTTAATGATGTCTGGGTTATCAATTATTTCTTTCATGGGTCCTGCCTTTATTGTTATATCTAAAAAATCATCACCATACCCAAGATCATCTAGATTTTCTCCTATATCTTCTAGGAGTTTTATAGTTCTGAATTTTACATTTAGGCTTGTGATCCATTTTGAGTTAATTTTTGTGAAGGATGTAAAGTCTGTGTCTAGATTCATTGTTTGCATGTGGATGTCCACATTTCACTTTTGGTGCGAATACTTTATCATCAAAAAAACAAATGTAGAGGTTTATGAAGGTCCTCTGTTGTTTCATTTTGCAATGTCTACTCTTCCTGTTTATCGACACCAACCAATACTCACACTTGTCTCAAACTACTGTAAAAATCTGAGTAGGTTTAGTATTTCTCTGCTCCCCACCCCACCACCTACCACTTTTGACACAGTAGATTACATTTCAGCCCTGGGCCAATCTGTCAAAGAAACAGGAAATGTCTCTTGCTATGACATATTTGCCCGCAGCTGAGGGTTGAAACCAGGTGAGTATTAGTTCTTACACAGAAGTAATTTCTCCCCATCAAAGAGGCAGAATCACTGGATCAGCCCAGCCCAAACCTTTGCTTTGAATGATGAGTCTCCTGGCTATGAAAAAAATCTTTGGATAAATATGCTTAACAATTTGCAGAATTCTTGAGAAACTTAAGGAAATAAAGAAGACAAAATATTTTCTGCTCTGGAAGGAAAATCAAATCTAAATATAGCTGTGCTATCATTGATATTGAAACTGCATATAGATGATTTTAATATGGTTATCAGACCGTATGTGACCGGAGACAGATTGATATGTGAGGGAGAAAAATGTGTTTCTCAGAAAGCCTCACAGCACACTCTGTCCTCACAGGGAACTCTAACTAGAGGAGAGTCCCGGCTCAATTTCTCACTGCATGTGAGAGAGAAGGAGTGGCTCCTAGTTGCTTGGACTAATCGCTCTGAGCCTGTGATGGGGGAAGGGAACCCACCCCCCTCTCCTTCATGCTCTCATGCCTTTGCTATTCTGCTGGAGGAAAAATCAATATCTGACACAGAGAACAAATCTAACAGCACAAGAGAGGCAGCTTTTCCCTTGTGCCCACCTAAAGAAGACATCTTTTGCAGCCACTGGTCAAGAACTGTAATGGCTGCCACCAGCCCATGGATTCACTATGCAGAGGCGATTATTTTTGCAGTAGGGTCCACACTAGGTACCTCTCCTTTCCATCACTGCCATGTTCCTGCTTCTTTCTTGAACCAGAATTCCCTCCCGGTGGATCACCTTAGGACTCATTCCAAATCAGCCTGGAGATCCAGGTTGAAGCCCAGAGCAGAGGGAGGCATCCCACATTTTTAAGGCCGACATTCCTTCCTCCCTCTCGAGTTCTCCTTTGGATGAATGGTGAATCTGGGTCACAGACACCCCAGATAGGCTGCTCCAGGTGCGGTGGGAAGTTGTATATTTTGTCTTGAGGATTTAAGGCACTTATTTCTAACAGAAGCTAAAAAGCTGCCTTAGCAAGAAGCAGTGTGGAACTTAGCAGGGACGGCAGCCAGCAATAAGCACCAAAAAGCTGCCGGCTTCCCAGGACAACTGCTCCGCTTTGCTGTGTTGATCAATGATTCCCTTTCCATTTTTCAAATATTCTAAAAAATTACTTTGAGTTTTATATGTTGATTTATATCTACTCCCACATAGATACATAATTTCAAATGTAACTAGGAAAGGAAGCCTCATGGCTTTGCACGGTAGTCAATGAAATGATGGCCTTAAAGGATTTGCCAACAAACATTTAAGCACCTTTCCCCTTAAGACTAATAATAATAATCATAATCATAATCATACTAGTTATAGTGATAAAACACCCACAACCACACGTTGACTATGTTCTACGTCTAGGCACAGTGCTTCATACTTTATGCACATTTTCTTATTTCCTTCTTACAACAGTTCTGGTTGGGAGTTGACTTTCCCTGCAGGTGTCAGAAAATACAAAATGAAAACAAAAACAAAAAAACCACAAAAAGGCCTTAAATTCACCATCTCCTTTTGTTTTTTAGCCATTTGCTTTATTAGAATGTGCTTTCTAATACTTTTGGAATGTGGTATAGGGCCTGTAGTTATGAAATCAACATAAAGGTCGGTTGCCTACTTTAAAATGACATTTGTAGGCTTTATTGTAAAGGTTAATATTAACAACAACAATAATAATAACAAAAGGAACCTTCTATTGAGCACTTAAAATTCACCAGGCTCTGTTTTAACTGCATGGCGTATGTTAGCTCATTTCAATGCTTTGAGATGGGTATGATTGTGTCCATTTGTAAATGAGGAAACTGAGTTCAGGAAGGGTAGGTAACTTCCCTGAAGACCCTCAGATGGTAAGTGATGGAACCAATGTCTGAACCAGACTGGCCTGACCCCAAAGTGCTGTGTTGCCTGGGCTGTCTACAAAGAGCTGTGTGCGGCAGGGGATGAGCCCATGACGCATAACTGCAGTGTAGGCATGGAGGAAGAGCTATTACAACTGGGGAAGGGGCAAGGATGCCTCACGGGGCAACACTGACTGGACTCCGAGGCTGAAGTCTTTCTCTCCTGGATCAAGCCTCCTGCATCCATCTGGTAGCAATGACCTCCATGCCATTGTATTTATAATGTGGGAGATGGGCTCTACCTGAAGGAGTTGAAATTCATAAGCTTGGTTGGAGCCATCACTTGGCTTACACACTTACAGGAAACTGCCTCTCCACTCTGCTGACTCCCATAACAACTATATTACATGACGTGATCTTGACCTCCTGGCCACAGCTCATTAGTCCAGGGCTGGGTCCCCAAGCCAAGTTGGGCAGTCACAGTTCCTTCCGTGGGAATTTGGAATTGGGACTCAGAGATTGTAGCCTCAGCAAGAGCCATGTGTGGCCTGGAAATCTAAGAAAGCTGACCTGCCGCCAGAGACAGTGATAAGGATGTATTGAAACGCACAAAGAGGAAAAACTCAGAGCAGCAGTCACAAAGGCATTCCAGTTACAAGTTTTGGTCTAATCCTGAGGCCCCACTGTGTCCCTGCCCTGGGGTTCAATGAGACCATTTATAAAAAATTAAATATTATATGACAAGTTTTCATTTTTGTTTAAATTAATTAAGTGGATTTCTGTCATTGGCAGACAAAGGGTCTCAACTTTGGAGTGTTTAAGGCCCAGTCCCAGGTTAGATGAGAGCCCTGTAGAAATGGGGGAGGGCATGTGGCTGTGATGATGGCTGTAATAAAGAAGAAGCCAAAGAAAATGACTGCACCTCTAGAGTCTATGTCAAATCCTGAGAAACTGAGGACACAGGGCAGTGAAATTTACAGTCCAGTAATGGATGGAATTTCCCATGGGTAGGGAGAGGAAAGCTCACCTGTGGCTCCCTCCCCAGTGACTGCTGGAGCAGAATGGACACAGGAGTGTTGATGGGCAGGAGGCCCAGAGTAGCAGTGGAGCAGTAGCTGATGCCATCAGGGAGCCCACAGTGGGAACCGTGGAGATTTTGGCACCAGGAGTGGAAAGGGTGACTATCGCTGCCACACCCTACAGGAAACCTGCAGGAAGGGACTTGGGGTTTCTGTGATCTACGGGAGGGCCTGTGGGGGATGTGCTAGGTGGTTACTGTTGTACGGATGCTACAGCACCCCCAGGGCTGATGTGGCCTGAAGCAAGGCACTTTACACAAGCTGAGAATGACCCTGGGCCCAACTGGAGGAGAACATACAAAGCCAACTACCCACTTCAAGTTTGGCAAAGATGGTTTTTGAATGTAAAGCATTGTCTTTCTGCTTGCAGCTTCTCCTTACCTAGGCCAGAGGCATGAGGGCAGGGGGCTAACCGAAGGCCACACTGAAACAGACCCACCCTGTCCCCTCCGCCCTCCTTCCAGGCAGACTCACCCTCTGCATTCTCTGATTCAGCCCCTGTGGCCACATGCTTCCCCTTTGCAGCATGAATTCTAACTCTATAAATGAGGTAAAGAAAAATCCAGGAACGGAATCAAGCGAAATTCTTATAAGATCTCACTCCGCTTCACTACATTACCTTTTCTTGTTTTAAAAAAAAGAAATGTGTTATCTTTGCAAGGAGAAGTGCCTGAGAAATCCCATGCTAGGCTGACAGAAGGGGAAAATCTAGCAACTTGGCTATCTTTCTAAATGAGAATATTTGGACTCTTCTTACTCTTTTCTTCTTTGGAAGCTCCTTTGTCTTCCTGATCATGGTCCTGTGATCCACAAGCAGAGTATCTCCCACCTTTGTGGTTCCAGGTTATCCTGCTGATGATATGCTTTGGGTTGTGTTCAGGAGAAATTTGTTGTTTATAAATCACTGCACATGTTTTATACCTGAATAAGAGAAATATGCATAGATGTCATAGTACTTGATTGAATCCTTATGCACGATGATCTGAAAGTGCTTCTGCGAGGCATTATGAACAGTTAGTGATTTACTCAACTCTGAGTCCTAGCAACGTGTCGTGGCTGAGGAAAGACATCATATAAGTGCAAAATGTTATTAGTTGTTAGGGGAGGGATGATAAGTTTTGAAGCATAACCTAGCCCTGGTGAAATGCTCATTCTCAAGTAAGCTGCTTGCTGTTCAAATTGCAGAAGCAAAGAGGCTTTTGGTACCCACTCACATTAATCTTTTAAGCAGAAATGAAGCCTAGAAACTCACAGATCTCCAAATAGAGAAGGTGCCTGGGATGTACACTGTAGGCATCTTAAGAATCACAGTGGGGATCAAATCTGGAGACACACCCACATGACCCTCCGGGTGACCTTTCACCCGGGGTCTGGGTGGGGTGGGGTGGAGCATAGGGTGGGGCTGGGCGGAAGGCTTTGTTTGGCTCCAGGAGGCATCTCATCAGGAAAGGATGAGACACGCATCTCTGACAAGGATGGGCTGTTAGAGGTTTAAAATGTTTGCCTTGGGTGACCTTAGGGAAAAACACCATCCTCTCGAGCTTAATGTGAATTAAATTTTTCGATTACTGCAGAGGAAGGAAAGGCAGCAGCTCCAAGCATGCTTATTTGTGGAAAGTAAAATGAAATTAAACACTCCAGGAGAAGGAATCTTAGCAGCTCACTGATCCCAGGGCATCGCCCTTTGCCACTCAATGGCAGTGAAAATTCGATTTGAGGGTAACAGATATTTTAAATGGAGTGTCCTGAATCCATCTAAACATGTTTTTATTCTGAGAGAATAGCTATACTAATTTGGATATCCTGGGAAAGAAATGAAGCATTTTAATATTTTTTCTCCCTTCAAGGAGAGTGCTGTAGATCGCGTGAATAATGGAAGGGGAATTCAGTATAGGAATGTGTGGTCCTGTTGGCTGGCATTTTGTGGCTTGTCATATATACGCATGTAGAGGATTCCCTCTTGGTCATGGGATGGGCAGATAAAAAAAATGGGTATCCTGGGAATGGAAGAAAGTCCCACTGTTTTCATAAAAGTGAAAACCTAGGTGGTCCCTTCCTTCTGTTTGAAAGAGGATGAGAGAAAAAGTGTGTGTGTATGTGTGTGTGTGTGTTTCATTAGAATGTGGGCAAGCAATCTTGATTATATATCAGAAAGCCCGTGATGTATTGTATGCATGTGGGTGTTTTTAATGTCTGGAACCAACCATTGTAGAATTATCATATCCTCATCTTTGGGGGTTCCTATGAATATGCCAAATCCTTCTGAGTTTGCAGTGATTTGGACTTAATTATTCTTGATTAGAGCAGGGGAATGTTGACTGGGGGTGGGAGGAAGGCATGACTCTGGTGCTTCTGAATATTCCTCACTGCCTTTGTTTGGGGATTTCATGAAGAAGCAAACTAAGAAAGGATGAGGGAAGGAAGGACAAACAAAAAGATTCTATGATACCTTGATTTGTGCTGTGATCTGATAGTAGAAACAACAGTTTCTATTTCTGGTTAAGGCTTGAGCAAGCAGAGGTGATCTGTTCAGGTGGGCAAGTTTGAATTTTCAATCGCCAAGCAAGACTTTACAAAAAAGGAGAGGATGCAAAACAACCCTCCAACCCATGTGCCGCTTATGCACCTGTGCACAATCTTCTGTCTCCTTGATGCCTCCGAGGCTGCAGGAGGAGCTGCAGGGGTATGAAGACATGACCTCCCCAGAGCTGGGGAAGGGAGGGAAGTGCCCCCATATCAGGAGGTCTTTGGCAACAGTCCTTCATGCCATTTAGTTTGTTGAATGACTTTGTGAAATTCCTTATCCTAAAATGATTTTTGAACTAGGAATCAGAATGAAGAAAGTAGTCTTCTTTAGGTTATAGTAGGAAATGAATGTTTCAGGTTGGAACACTAATGATAATGGTATTTACCATTTCTTGATTACCTATGTGCCAGACACTCAACTGAGAACTTTAATTCTCACAATAATCCTGCAAGATAGGTTTCTGAGTATTTCTATTTTACAAATGGAAAAATTAATCTCAGAGAAGTAAAGTGATTGATTTTTTCAGAGTTATACACTGGACATATCCTGGTCAGCAGTCAGTCTGGCTCTTTCTTAGCACCTCTAATAAAGGGTGTAGTTGTTCTGAAACAATAAATTTAGACCGTAGGGTAATCATGTTGCTCTTGCTGTGTTTTTAAGATTAGAACTAGATGATGGGGAGGAAGAAAGAATGAAGGAAAGAAAAGGAAGAGGAGGAGAAGAAAAAGAAGGACAGCGGGGATGAAAAAGGGGAAGAAGACAAAAATGACATGATGTCCTATTTGGGACACACACTAAAAAATGATTTATTGTTTATCTGAAATTCAAATTTAACTCGGTGTCCTGTATTTTATATGGTAATCTCAACTATGTTCCAGACAAAAGGCTACGTATTTTTCATGTGTAATCTCATTTAAGCTGTACAAAACTTTATCAAGTGAGGACTGCTGTCCATTGTTTTTGGACTCAAAGAGGTGAAAAGACTTACCCAAGGTCACAAAACTGCTGAGTGATGGAGCCAGAGTAAGAACCCAGGCAGGGCCTACACATCAGAGCCCGAGAAAAAGAAAGAAAACAAAGCAAGGAAAGCAAGTCCATGTTGGGATAATTGGAAACAATTGAACAGAAAGCTTTAGCACAAGGAAAGAGGAAGTGATTGGTAAGACCCATGGTCTCTGAAGATTGTCAGCAACTACTTCTTGTTGGCAAGTAGCTTCCTTTAGGGAGCTCTGTTGAAATTGTAATCCCAGATCTTTGACAAAGGAGACACCCTCTCTATCCCCTGTTGGTGGAGTAAATTAAAAACCTTCATGTATTCTGAGCAGAGAAATGAACTTTTTGTAGTAAATCTCATAAAAATGTGCCCTGGAGATGAAAACTTGCATTCAGACCTCAACTGTCTATATTAATTATGAGAAAGGACAGTGTGAATAGGGAAAAAGTATGAATTATGAAATATTTCTAGGTGCCCTGTGTTGAGAGACACACTGATAAACCAGAATGTGTCTGGAGTTGTGTGATTGGGCTGTTGGTGGCGCTCTTGCTGGTGGTGGGAAGAAGATGTGCTTAGCGTGGGCTACAAGGCTCCTCAGCATCATTTGAAAGAAGTAAAGGACTGGGAGCGTTTAGCCTGGAAATAGATGACTGAGAGGAAATACAATAGCTCCCTGAATTACGTGAAAGACTATTAGTTCTAATTTCTAGTGGCTAGAATTCTGTTACCACAAAAGATAGAACTAGACCAATAAATGAAGTGTTATAGAGGTAGGTTTCTACTCAACATAGAGGATCATTTTCTGGAAACCAGAGTGGTCTAGTGGTAGGATGGGTGACCCGTGAAAAGAGTTGTATCTTCTTATATTACATGTCTGCAAGCTGCACCTGGATGCCAGGCCATCTGGGATGCTGTAGGGAGGATTCTGAATTGAGCGGACAGCTTGGCCAGGCACATGCCCGTGTGTACACACACATACACAAATATGTATATATTTAAGAAATTATACTTTAATCACAAGTGAAATTTGGAAAAATAAAATCTCTGAAGTCTTGTCATTTCAGGTCCATCCCTACTGCCATCTATTTCTGGGCGGCTCCTCCCTTCGCTGGATTACTCTCCAAACCTCCTAACTGTATGCCTTCCCAACTCTCCTCTCCATAATGAATTTTTCACAGAACCTCCAGTGTATTCTTTTCTAAATTCAAGGATAATAATTTTATTCTCTTGCTTAAAAACCTTCAGAGGCTCCCATCGTCTATAGGAAATATATTTGAGGTGCCTTGGCATGACCTAAAAGGCCGCCCTGGCCTTGGTTCCTGCTGTTTCTGCCCTTATTTCCTGGTGCATCTGCCGCTTGAGTCCCTCTAAGAGCAGTGCTGCTTTATGCCCCGCTTCCTTCACACACTCTGTCTCTTCTTGTGAACGCCTTTCCATCCCTCAAAACCTAGCTCAGTTTGCATCTTCTTGGGGCACCTTTCCAGAAGGTCCCAGAAACAGTTCATCACTCCTTTTTGTAGATGTCTCCACACAGACACACCTTCTTGCTATGCAGTCATGTCTAGTACCTGTCCGTGTCTCCTACCACATTGGCCACATTCGAAGCCTCACAAAAGCAGGGCCCCAGTCTTAGGTATCTGCCCAGCCGCACCAAGAGCACGGTGCCGGATACAAGAGAGGCGCTCGCGGGTGCAGACAATATTATCAAAGAAGAACCTTTGGGAGACAATAAAATCCACCCTTGCCTTAACATTTGCGAAGCCCGCAGTGTGAGTACAAATGGAGGCCCACATACCGTATGTCGAAATATTTAAAAATTATAAACGAAGCTAACAAACTGTTCTGTAAAATGGATTCTTATCTTCCTACCTTAACAAACATACCCTCCTCATAGCAATACCAAATACGTGTAAAGCCCTACATTTTTAATGACTGAAAGTTGGCAAAATACCAAAGATGAATGAATTTAATTATTAATGCACATGTCTAAGAATTCTCTTGATGAGTTGGTGACACTTGCATGAGAATAAAATGAAGACATACATAGTTCATAAATTACCATACATTTATTCTATTAAATGTATTCTCTTCCCTTAACTTCAGCAAAAATCACTAATTATGTGATTTTTTTACATAATTTTGGATTCTATTCATAGTGGTCATCTAAAGGATTAAAAATGTAATTGCATTCAAGATTTACAAAATTTAAATATATTTTCATATAAAAGAAAAATCAACACCAAAGTTAAAATATAAAATTAAAATTATTTTTCACATATGGTTTCAAAAATTTTAAATAAAGTCACTTAAATAAAGCTAACATTTTAAAGTTTAATTTTTGAAAAGTTAACTAAACTTTATTAGATGTTTTATAAAGTAAAACTATTTATATTTCTAGCATTCCATGCCCATCTAGGTGCTAATGTGAAACCTCAGTATCACACTTCATGTATGATGTATATAGATATTTAAATGCAATATGGGTTATTTAATATTGCAGAATATTCCTCAATTGCCATGTGCAACTGTTGCAAACACCTTGGTAATCCATGAACCCATGTGGAAATACAAACTAGAATACAAAGAGAAGCAGGAATAAGGATGCTTAGTGCTACTGGGAAATAGTACTTCATTATGCACAATTCCACTACACTCATGCTATCTTAGAGAAAGGATGTGACAAGTTAATTAATTTGTCTTTTCTCTTACCTAAGCACAAATCCTCTCCAAAGCCAGATGCTGTGTCTGCCTGCAGGGCTGGACACGTGGCAAAATTCACAAACCTTCACGGTTTCAGGTACATTTGCCTTTTGTTTGAGGACTTAGGGCAAGGGATTCAAAGTGGTGTTTGCCTGGGACCTGAGCAGTGTTAGTTATCAGAGCAGAAGTTTAAAGTTCTGAGTCAGCCTGGGTCAGTGCTAAGTGCCAGATCTTGAGTGACAAAGCTGCCCATGTGCACTGAATGCATTTACTTATTTATTCATGCATGTTCTCTAGTCCATGCAGAGCCCTCTAGAGTATAAGGTACAGGGCACAGGCCCCTTTTGCCCCAGCCTAGGGGATGTAATGATAAAATTTATTGTTTATGTGAGTGCATTTAAAATAGTTTAATACTTTCATTTTTAAGATATTATTTGCAATCTTGTTTTCTAATTCAAATTCATAGCCCAAAGGCCTAAAGTCCCGGTAGTAAGGGCACTGAAGTAGGGATAAAGAAACCTGGCTTTGAATTCTAGCCCTGGCAATAATTCAGTCTATGAATCTGAGTCTCAGTTTTCTCATCAGGAAAATGGGAGGGTAGTTAAGATTAAACAAGGTAAAGTAAGAGGAAAGGTCTTTGTAATTAAGAAGCGGTTCATAAAATAAGGGATTCGTTTGGTATAGCCTTGTACTAGTTTTCTAGGGCTACCATAACAAGATACCGTAGATTGGGTGGCTTAAACAACAGAAATTTATTTCCTCACAGTTCTGGAGGCTAGATGTCTAAGATCAAGGTGTCAACAGGGTTGATTTCTTCTGAGGCTCTTTCTCCTTGGCTTGTAGATGGCTGTCTTCTTCCTGGGACTTCATATGGTCTTTCCTGTGTGTGCCTGTGTCCTCATCTACTCTTCTCCGAAGCACACCAATCATGTAGGATTAGGGTCCACCCTAATAACCTCATTTAACCTTAATTACCTCTTTAAAGACCCTATCTCCAAGCACAGTGACATTCTTAGGCACTAGGGGCTAGAATTTCAACAATTCAGCCCACAAGAAGCTTTATCTCCTTTCTTTTAAGTGAATTTCAGATTCTATTTGAATTATCCTAATTCCAATGTAACAATTCCACTTAATGGCAAATTACTATGCTTATTCAGAGAATAGTTCCCATTGAGGATGCTGTAGGAAATACGGGGAAGAAGTCACTGCTGCATCAGTTTATCTGAAATGCCATAAACACCTTCCTGGAGTGAATAGGCTTTCAGATAGAATGTTAGGGCTGATGGGATCTGCAACACGCTCCTGTTGCTTCTGAGAAGCTCAGATGTTTTCCCGGAATGCGTAAAAGGAAGGGCTTGGGCTCCCTGTGGTTAGACGAGTTGGGGGGAAGGTCTTCCTGTTCTGTGTCAGCAGGAGCGTGAAGGTAACACGTGGATAAGCCTGAATAAGTGTGGGGGCCTCAGAGCCCAGGGGGGTCCAGGTCTGGCGGCAGTGGCTGTGTGAGTGGCAGGCCTGGCCTGTCCTGTGGCCCTCCACACCCAGGTCTCCACACCGCCCTCAAAGCAGCGAAGGAAAGTCTTCGAGTCAGCGGAGTTCTTGGCTACTGGGGAGCAATTTACCCTTCAGCTGATTTTAAACCAGATCTGGGGAAAACCTAGGAGTGAACGGAGTATCACTCATTGGCTCCTGAGAATCTGGAGGTATACAGAGAGACACTTTTCCACTTTTTATAGACTTGAAAGGTGAAATAGGAAATATTTTAAAGTAACATTTCTCAACCTTGTGTAAACTATTGACTCCTTTCAAAAGAAAAAAGTACATTTCCATTGTTGCTAGTATTATGAACATAAATTATTATGTTTCAATGTAAAATTAAGTATAAATCCTCATGCCTCCCTTCCTTCCTTGTAGCTATGAAATCAATGTTATGCTGTTAACGAAAAATGAAATATGTGTTTAGTGTTTCTTTTATTGACCTTGATTTTTTTTAAAAATTTTATTTTATTGAGGTCTCATTGGTTTATAACATTAAGTAAATTTCAGGTGCTTATCATTATATTTGGCTTCTGTATAGACTGCATTGTGTTCACCACCAAAAGTCCAGTTTCTATCCATCACTGTACATATGTGCCGCTTTACATTTTTCATCCTCCTCCCTCCACTTTCCCCTCTGGTAATCTGTTCTCTGTATCTATGTGTTTGTTTGTTTTTATCTTCCACATGTGAGTGAAATCATGTGGTATTTGTCTTTCTCATCTTTTATTGACCTTGACTTTGAGGACAAGGATATTTTCATTTGAGTCACCATCGTGATAATTTTTAACAATGGCTAATTTTATTTGTGAGTTTGATGGACTAATCAATTTAATAGTGCACCTCAAAATAAAATTTATTAAGAATACATCTTTCACCAAAAAAATTCATCACCTATATGTCATGGTTTGCTTCATTAATGGCTCCTAAAGTATTACCCAGAGGAGACCTGTGTTTGCTCCTGTCCAGTGTGAACACAGTGCATTTAGCTCTGGGCAGGTACTCTGGGTTTTGGTATGCTGGTACCACATGTGCCTTGTGACGGGTGACACAGTTCTCCCTCCACTCTGCCTCCTTGCCATGAAAGCTTTGTTTCTGCAGCACGAGGAGACATCATTATCCCACAGACGCAAGTACTCAAATTTTGGGGCAGTACTGAGTTATGGGCAACTGCCTCGTTCACTGTGGGCTTTAAATTTTGTTTAGTATTTCTTCAAATGAAGACACCAACTTAAAACAAATTCTTGAAGAATTCTTGAGACCCCTGAGAATATCGTCCATGGATCCCAAATTGAAAATGAGAGTTCTATAGGCTATTGAAAAAAGATCTGTTGTAACACATTATTTATCTCTGAAACTCAATGTATTTTAACATCTTTTTGAAATATAATTTATATACCATAAAATTCACCTATTTAAAATATAAATTCAATGGTTTTTAGTACAGTCACAGAATTGTGCATCACCACAATCTAATTTTAGAACATTTTTATTACCCCAAGAAGAATCCCTGTACCCATTAGCTATCACTCCCCACTCCCCCACCCTTGCACCCCTCCTAATCCAAGGAAACCCCTCATCTATTTTCTATCTCTATGGATTTACTTATGTTGGACATTTCATATAATGGAATCATATAATATGTGGTCTTTTGTGTCTGGATTCTTTCACTTAGCATGACATTTTTGAAGTTCATCCATGTTGTAGCATGTGTCAGCACTTTCCTTTTTATGGCTGAATAGTATTCCATTGTATGAATATACCACATTTATTTATCCGTTTATCTGTTGATGAATATTTAGGTTGATGCTAATTTTGGCTGTAATGGATAATACTGCTATGAAGGACTGTGTACAAGTTTTTGCATGTACATATGTTTTCATTTCTCTTGTGTATATACCCAGGCGTGAATTGCTGTGTCATAGGGAAACTCCATGTTTAACATTTTGAGGGACTGCCAGACTGTTTTAGAAGGCCAATGCCTTATCCATTAGGCCCCCTGGGGCTTCTGCCAGACTGTTTTAGAAAGCAACTGCATCATGTTACATTCCCACCGGAAATGTGTGAGGGTCCCGGTTTCTCCACATCCTCTTCAGCACTTGTTATTGTGTGTCTTTTTTGATTGTAGCCATCCCAGTGGTTGTGAAGTTATGTTTCATCATGGTTTTAATTTGCATTTTTTTCAATTACTCATGATGTTGGCATCTTTTCATGTGCTTATTGGCCATTTGTGTGTCTTCTTTGGAGAAATGTTTCATCAGAACCTTTGTCCCGTTTAAAATTTGGTTATTCAAACTCAATGTATTTTTAATTGGGCATTTTATGAAAATGAGATGGCAAATGTGCTATGGTTTCCAAGAGGTCAGGCTCTGTGACCTACTAGCTAGATAAGATAAGTAGATAAGATTTTAATGTTTATCCTAGATAGACTTTATTCTAGATAAGGATTTAACATCTCTGAGTGTTAGCTTCCTCATCTATAGAGGGGGGTTAACATCTGCTAGAGGAGGACTAACTAAAATACATGTGTAAAGCTCTTGGCACAGTGCCAGCACATGGTAAGTGCTCAGTAAACAGGAGCTGTTATGACCTCCACAGCTCTTCCTAGCATTGAATCCCAAATGGCCTTGTCCTCTTCTTTATTAGTTTATTGTCTCCCCAAGTAGATTATGAACTTCCTAAGGGCGGGGGTCCTGTTCTTACACTTCTCTTAAAATTCACATAGTACTTTCACTGTCTGAGCAGACCTGGAGTATGAGAGCGAATTGGGGAATGTTTCTTGGTGCCAGTTGCATGAGAACGGGGTTGTAAAGAGCAGGTAGGTTTTGAACACGCTGCTATGAAGGAGAAGGATATGTTGAGTAGAGGGAATGAAATGAGTAAAGGCATAGAAATAGGGAAACTTAGGGGACTCTATGGCAACCAGCAATGAGTTCAATTGAAGGCACTTTAGGAAACATGAAAGGGCCTGGACTAGATGAGGCTGGAAAGACAGAGGCTGGGGTTCAGCCCTGCTAGACCCCCATCCCCACACCAGACCCATAACCTTGGTCTGATGCTCAAGGTCTAAGGCACAGTGATTGCTGTTGACTCAGGCGTGTGGGCTGGGATGCCAGACCATGAAGAAGGGGGTGGGCCTGTTGCAAGGCTCAGCTCATGCTCTGAGGAGCCTGTTCTGCTTCTTAGCGAGCCTGCTGCATGATCGAAGGCGGGAACCAAGCATTTGCAATTAGTAAAAGGTCTTTACACACCAGATGGAATGACTAGCAGGACAAGCAGAAGCTGAAGGAAGACACATTGTAGGGCCTGGTCTTTCACGGTCCTCAAACAAGTCTGAGATGCAGCTTCCTCTTTGTGGTCTCTAGACATAGTCATCGCTCACTCAGGTCCCCTAGCCCATGACTAAGGGCAAGGACAAATTTTTGTCATTGTTGTTTCTGTTGTTTAAATATCTGGAATGTTACCACTTTTCTAATTGCTTAGTTAAGCCAAGCAGCCTCCAGCCCTGGTGACTGGGGGAATTTACCTGCATGACTTTACTCTCCCTTTGTCATAGGATTTTGTGACCTTTTCCAACTCAAATCGAGATTTGGAGCAGTTATCTTGCCCATCCAAGATCACTCGGGAAGTCAGCAGGGAAGAACTGAATCATTTGTTCTCCCAGCTTGTGCTTTTTTCAAAAGACAAACTGACCTCTCTTGTATCATAAAGAATTAGTAGGCACTAATTTATAGTCACTTTACTTCCCATCAAAGGACTATTAGAAGTAATAAAAGGCCTGGATAAAGGCCATCCAGAAACTCCTAAATTGGATATATCTGTGGCCAATTGTCTTCAGACTTTCAAATCCCATTCAGCAGCTGGTAACCATTCCCTTGCATGGTGTTAGATGTACTCAAATCTTTCTGTGCTTCCTGAGCATTGAAAAAAACATATATGTGGTTTTCTAAAAGGTAACTGAAAAGGTGCCACAGTCAGGAAACGCCAGAGCATGAGTCAACACACCAGGCTGAGCTGTGAGAGATTTTCCAACACAGCCTTCTCGTCTCTGCTCTTCCCCCTCATGGTGGGGGTTCATTTCTTGGGGCACAGCGTGTCCTCTGAAAAGTCACACAGCTGTTGGTGGTGAGAGGTGCTCTCCTAGCAGCAAGCCTCCTACAGGCTGGCTCACCTCACTGGGAGAGGAGAGTCCTTGGGCCTTGAGGACAAGGACAAGAAAGCACTAATGAGGAAGAATGTGCTAGAGGAAAATCATATTCAGCAAGCCTAGAGACAATGACTCCAGCTGCCAAGATCCCAGGGAACACCTTAGGTATGACCCTGAAAACACGTCCAGGGCTGGAGGAAGCCAGCGAACGTCTGCCTCTTCACTCACCACTTCTGCTTCCGCTTCTTTCCACATTTGTGGTGCTCATGTTCAGGCAAACATCTTGCTCCTTCTGAATCAGAGAGGCCATAGAGGAAGTGGAGTTAGGGTTTGGAAATATTTCTTAAGGAGTTGAGGAAGGATGTGTGGAGGACATGCAAGGTGGAAGTAGCTTAGATTGAGGGCTAAAGGGATTGAAAAAATTTAAAGAAAAGCAATATGTATAAGTGAAAAAGGGAACAGAAAGAGTGGTGCAAGGGAGGCAGGACAGGTCAGGCCTCCTACAGATTTGGCCACTGACAGATGGAAGGCTAGAAGTGAGGAATTTAACCTGTGGACTACGTCAGTGATACTGCTGGGGGGGGGGGGGCCTGAAGGAATCCTGGGCTCAGGGTCTAATCACTGCTTCTTGCTCTGATATTTCCCAGTTGTGTAAACACGGGCAAATCAGGTAGCATCCTTGACCTTCAGTCACCTCAAGTATAAATATCCACTAAAAATAATATCCAACAATACGCCCCAATGTATGGGGTCTAACAATGACCCCAACAATTGTTGTAGGGGTCAAATGACATCATGCATGTGAAAGCATTTTGTAGACTGTAAGCACTATCTAATATAAAAATGATTGCAGACCAGCTGATTTTCATTATTCACATGGACCAGGCCAGAGGCTGGTCAGAAATTACAAAGTGTCCCTTAAAGGGGTGCATTTTTATTACTTCCTACTTCATAGTAACTTGGATTATATCAACAAGCTATCTTAGTGGAAGACCTTGGAATCTTCTGTTGTGCTGTGGTAGTAGACTTTGGAGGGCTTAGTTAAAACAAAAAGAAAATCTTCATGCTTTGTAAGTTCTTATGATGCTTCCTAGCCTAGTTCATGGTCTGCATGGGGTACAGATACAAGTATTCTGGTTATAGTTCAGGAAGGAGTCCCTTCCCACCATTTCACTCTGCCTGGAAAATTGATTTCACTCTTAATCATCCTACTTTGAGGATAGAGGTCATTTGGGTGGAAATGCACTTTTGTACTCTGTGGTTTTTGAGAAGATAAATGAGATAGTGTGATGTAAAGGGCTGGTGAATTATAAAGTACTAAAGACAAGTGCTATGGGTGCACTGCAGTTGTAGTTCATAGAGGCAGCTTGCTGTAGTGGAAACAAATGGAATCTCAAGTAAGAAGAGCTGAGTTTAAGTCCTGACTGTCGCTGTCTATTTGTGTGACCTTGGGCAAGTCAGTTAACCTGTCAGTGCATTGACTGTGTTATCTGAAAAATGTGGAAAAGACCCACCACACAGGATGTGGGGAGGACAAAATGCATGACAATGGGCTTTGCAAACTAGAAAGGCGCTAAACTAAACTAATGCTCCTATTTGAATGTAAAGCATGTGAACTATCTATTTTCTCTTTCTGTTGTCCGTACTCTGTCCCTGGGGGAAGACTGAATGGTCTTTCTGCACAGGGTCTGCGCCCAGGTTATATGTGTCTGAAGCCCACTGAGTTCTGGGTGCCGATTCAATAGTTATAACCTTTAAAATCCACAGTGGCTTTTCAGACCAAGTGGCTGTAAAGAGGCAAGAAGTGTAATATCCCAGGATGGAGCCTGTGCTGTACTTCTGATGAAGGTGATCTCTGGTAATCTTTGGTTTGAATACCTCCATTGTGCGTTTTCCATCATTTTTATGATAAGAAGAATGTCATCTGTGTAGCATCTGCAGAGCTCTGGGTGACAAGTGAGTTGGTTTAAAGCGTTTCATTTCAGATTACTCATAAAGATTTCAGTGGCACTGTTCCTTCATTCCACCTGGTAGTCAATTTTCTTCACGACCACAGTGGCATGAGTGTCATCTTTTGAGCCTAAATACTGCAGTTTAAAAGTCCCCTGAACCCAAACAAAAACATTTGTTTTCTTTAAACTGTGAGCTTTTCTAGAGCCTGGCCTAAATTCCTTTGATGTCTGTTTTGAAGTGCAGCCTACGTTAGGCAGTCACAGGATATGCTTCCCTTCACTCGGCTCTTCCTTAGGATCCAACGTGGTTCCCCAGCTCAAGTACACAGGGCAGGTGCAGGCTTGGTTTGACTGACAGCTTATAGGAACTCCTGGCCCAGCATTTTAAGTGAGATGGAGTTGGCATTGAGTATGATGTCTCAGTATCTGGAGAAAATTTGTGCTTATATGGCCAGGAGTTTTCACTCACCTGAGGAAAGCTGACATCTTTCAATACTTATGATGTATTGCTGACACGTTTTCTCCTTTTTTTTGGCTAGTGCCAACTGGCAAGCATTTTTCAACTGATGGGTCTTGACTGACATTTTTGCTTTGCAGGGAAATAGCTACTATCTTTGGGACACATGTGTTATTTTTCTTAATACTAAATTTTTAGGGCGTTGGTTACAAATACACATCTGAGGCCTTAATTTAATAATATTAATGAGATGAGCATGATTCTCTCCTGTTTGGGAAGCAGAGAGTGTGGAAACAGCCCTGGTTCTGGAATCAAAAAATCTGGGCTTGAATCCTGGCTATCCTGCTAATGAGCTAGATGACCTTAAATAAGACATTTAAACTTTGTAAGTCTTAATTTCTTGCTTTATGAAGTGGGGGATAATAAGGATTGTTGGGATTTCAAATGAGCTAATGAATATGACTGTGGAGTGATACGCAAGTGAAAGGTTGTCATCAAGAATCTTTATCCTTATAGCTGCTGGGAGTTGGATAGTACCTTTTGATTTTCTTGGGTTTGGCCAATAGATTTCATATGATCCTCACTTGTAATTTCAAAGGACAGAGCAAATTCTCAGGGCTTCCTGGCAACCTTTTCAAAGGTGTCATTGTTATGAAGAGGAGGAAGAAGAGAAGAATTCCTTGAGGAAGAAATGTTCACTCAGCTGGATGATGCCTTTCTAGAATCCCTCCCATCCTGAAATCCTATTATGATAATATTCTAGCACTAACAATCCAATTAGTCTATGGAACTCGTGGAACTTAGACATTGTTTCACTCATTCACGTCACAGAGAGAGAGAACATTTAGGGAACAGGTGACACCATGCCCAGGACTTGACAAATAACAGTTTGTTTGCTTCAGTTGACAGATATCATTCCAGCCTCTCCTTAGGTCATCTGTGCCAATCCAGTTAAATGATGCTAAGATAAGTAGGTGCCTAAGTGCTATGCAAGATACAAAAATAATAGAACTTGTTCATCTCTGTTCTAAGGAGTTATAATCTTGTTAGTTCCTTCTTTTTCAGTGCTGCCTCTCGGTTATCTATATCTATATCTACATCTGCATCTATATCTATATTTGTATCTTGTTTAAACCCACACTGGACGGGGACTGTGTCTATGAGTTCCTTAAAGAAAGAGTCTTACTGCTTCCAGCTTCTGATGCACCAGGAAGCAGGTATGGCTGCCCAAAGGTTGGGCCTGGAGAGGACTGAGATCTGTGGTTGGTAGATCCAGAACAAGTGATAGAATTTTCTAGGTGCATTTGGTTCAGGAGTGGATTGGTGGAAAGCAAGACAGTGTTTGGGATCAGGAATCACTCCTGTGTGAAGGTCTACACAGCCATAAGCTCCAGCTTCAGCAGTTGCTGACAGACTGGGGACCACCTCTCCTCTTTCATCACAGGGCCTCTGATACCACCTTATAAGAAAAGGTCAGACTCAGTTCCTGAAGAGGCTGTAGTAACAGCTGCTGTTGCCATGGGCCATGGATGCTTCTACCTTGTTCATTGAATCATTCACTTGTTCATTCATTTGTTCATTCAACAAATGTTTATTGAATGTCTACTACCTGCCAAGGACTGTTCAAAATACTGGTGACAGAAAGGTGAGCAAAAATATATAATCTTTGCCTTTACAATTTCTTGAGTTTACAATTTCTTGTGAAAGAAATATGTGGATGAAAGTTATCCCTGCAATGGGCATATACACCTGCGGCAAATGCTATGAAGGAGAGGAACCAGGCCAAGAAGGAGAGACCAGGGAAGATCTGAAGGAGGGGTGGAGGATAACAAGCAAAATGGGCCTGGGAGAGCTTTCCAGGCAGAGGAAATACTATACACCAAGCCCTCCCACTCTGGTGATCTGAAAGAAGACAGTGTCTGGAGTACTGAGAGTGAGGAGAAGCAGAGGTGGGATGCAATTGGGGAGGGAGGGGTGGACGTTTGTAGGGCAGGGTCAAGGTTTTAGACTTTAAGTCCATAAGCAACGAGAAGACAAAAGAGTTTTGAGCAAGCAGGTGATATGGTCAGATTTGCATTTTGAAGCCTACTCTTCCTGCTCCTTCGAGAAGGATGGGAGGGGGACCTGATTAGGTGCAGGGACTCCAGGTGGGCTATTGTCTTAGTCTAGGTGAGAGAGGGTGGCAGCCTTGTGTTACCAAGCCCCAAGGAACCAGTGACCCGCAAGTGGGCCCTTTTGCCTGGAGCCACCCGTGCCAATAAAATGAGACCAGGTTTGGAATAGCAGAGCAGAAACATCATTCATTGATCAATGAATGGGGGAGGCAGAGCTCCTGCTCTAACACACCTTCTCCCTGAAGGGAAGGTGAACAGGGCTCTTATGGGATGTGAGGGAGGAGGGGTCTCCACATCATTGCTCAAGGCAGGGGCATTTGGTGCATGTGCAGATCTTCCCTTCTTGCACACGGCACCTTTTGCACACGTTTCCTTTTGCACCTGGTACCCCATCGCCATCTTGGACCTTTCTGGTTTGGAGTGGTTCTGCCATTTGGCCACCTGGTATTATTCTGCCTTGGTTCCTGTAAGCAAGCACAACTTAAAAATAAAGCATTAGACATGGAAAATGTTTTAGGAACTTCCCTGGGTGACACTTGGACTAGAGTCATGGCCATGGTGGGAGGGAGGGGGAGGTACTGAAACACTTAGGAGGCAAGGCCTCGGAGAAGGTTTGCTTCTGAGATGAGAGAGAAGGGAAGTAGTCAAGGAGAGGGACACCTACATGGGCCAGGAAGACCAGAAATGAAGGCAAGAGCTGGGATTGGGGGAGGCAGAGTGAGCAGGCAGCAGGGAGAGAATGGCAGGAAGGCCTTTGTTTAATTTTATTCCATCTGCTTGTGAACACTGCTGTAAGCCTGACTTGTCCAATACGGTTTCAACTTGAAGCAATTTTGCTGTAGAGGTTAACTGTGAGAGGTCATTCACCTCCTGGGTTCAGTTTTTGGTTTTTGTTTTCAGGCCTGTGTGTATCTGAGTGTGTTTGTGAGTGGGGGCACAGGAGAGGGGACACTGATATTTGGTCCTTCAGCTCTGAGTTTCCACCCACTCTTCTGGAATGTGGCTTCTACGGCCTTATGCAGTCTTCTGACATCCCCCCTTTCTCCTTGCTAACTTTCACCGATGCCAGACCAAGCAAGTTTAGTTAGCCTGAGGTTGTTTAAAGCCTTTCTCCTTTTCTTTTCAGCTCAGTGGGCATTCTCTCCTCAGGTGGTTCGTTGGGCTTATACCTGGCTGAATGCTCTCACCTGACTGTGGAGGTGTCTTCAGGAATTGTGAGGGTGGGGAGCGGACTGCAGGCTGCTTTCTTTGTTTTTCATCCATTTGAAGCATAACCAAGTCCCAGGCAGTCCCAGCCCCCTGAAGTCTCAGATTGTTATTTAGTGCTAAGTGGCCTACATTGGCAGTACATACAACTTTTATTGTATTAAAGAGAAGTTGGTATTAGAGGTAAAGACGAAGAAATCTTTGGGTGGTATTTGGTACGAAGAAAGTATTTTTTACGTAAACTTCACTGCTTCTAACTTGTATGTCCATTTGTCTATTCATCCAATTAATCAACAAATACAAATTTATTGAGCCTTTTACCACATGCCAGGAATGGGGCTGAAGGTGATGAATGGGGGAGATATTAGTGATGAATACAACCAGTCCTGACAGTGCTTCTCAGACTTTTCCATGAAATACTCTGATGGTCAAGGACACTGAAGGAGAATGGGAGGTAAGTCTTGGCTTGGGAAGTTGCTGATGGTGGTTGTGGCAGTGTAACTTGAATTTCTTGCCATAATCTCCGTTGATATTTGTTTGAGGGCTTTTGTTTTAGTTTAAAATTTCATGCACATTTTGCACTTGGCTCTATAATGTACCCCTATTTGTTTAAATATTAAAAATGTCCCCCATCCTGAAAAGAAAATTGTTGCTCCAGTTGAGGGCATCCAGCTTATCCTGAGCCCCTCGGTAACCACCTGAGCACCCCAGACACGAGTATCACAGAAAGACAGGGAAGAGAACTCCAAGTCTGGTGGGAGATACAGCCATACACCCAAATGATGACAGCACCATGGAGAAGAGAGGCAATCGTGGAAGCGGACGTTAAAACTGGGCCTTGAAGAAAGGATTACATATTTTGAGGAGGTGGGGGAAGCATTCTAGGAAATAAGAATTGCACAGGTAAGTGTGTGGAGGTTTGAAATAAAATGACTTGTGTGGGAATGATAAGCTGCAACAGCATAGTTTGTGGAGAAGGAAAGAGCTGGGAGAGCAGACTGCAGCCAGAGTGAACAGGCTTTGAGCATTGTACTGAAAGTCTGCACCAAACCCAGAGCCATTAATTCTGTAGGTGATGAGAGGCATTTTAAGTTATTCTCAGGGTAGAACCATGGGTAAGTTTGTGACCTAGAAATATCGCTGAGCCATAGATTGTTGGAGTGGGAGGGCAGTTCAGAGAGCATCAATGCCAGGATTTCCTTCACTCTCTGACTAGGTGAAACATGGGGGTGGAAGTGGGGTGGCCCACCCACTCCTGATTCTGATTAACTCTGGGGTAGGGCCTGGCAATCTGTATGTTCAAATATTTTATTTCAAATCTGAATGCGATTAGCCAGATTTGGGACTCACAGATCTGCGACCCTTTCATAGTGCACAGGTGGAGAGATAGAGGCCTAGAGAGGTGAAGCCATTTCCCCAATGTCATCCTGCTAATTATTGGCAGAACTGGACTCAGGCACAGTCCTTCTGCTCCCAGGTCATGAGTCACCTCATTAGCCCAGGCTGGGCGTTTTCCCAAGTCAGTTTCTCTGTTCACCTTCTTCCTCGCATATTTCCCCATAACTGAAGGCATGTGGGGGACAGAGTCGTTTTGCAGAGCACTGGAAGTTTTGTGTCCCAGCCAAGGTCAAGTTAGCATTCTTATTAACATACTGTAGATAATGGATGTCTAAAAGTCTGAGGCCATAAATATTTTAATGTAGCCATATTGTGTTGCTGTTTCAGACCTGCACTTCAATTTTTATTTACTTTTATATATTGCTGGCATAGGGCCACCCGGTTTTTCCGTCGACAGAAATGGCTGCTGATTGAAGCGATCTGCTTTCTGCCCCAGCGCTGGAGAGAGACCCGTTCTCCAAAGCAGGTGTTTTCAGAGCAAGATGGCTGTTGGATGACACAGTGGGGAATACACTTAGTAAAGCCATGTCATAAATTGGGCTGGTGTCGGCTTCCTGATTTAATGCTTTGCTCTATTTGGTCATGAATTATATATTCTTTTCCAGATTGATCATTTCTCCCGCTGATAAAGGGACAGTGTTCTACCCAGTGGGTTTGGCCCCTGACCTAGGAAATATACTGTTGCATCAAAATTCCCTGAGCTGACAACTTGGATGAACTCTGGAGGCTGTAAATCTGCAAAGGCAGAGAGGGGGCAGGCAGGCCTGTGTGAGAGGATTCTTCCCTCACTTAGTATGCACCGACTACCATGATGGCTGAGCAATTCCTTGTCTGCTTTTCATCCAATGTAATTTGCAAATTGATTGTTCTTCCTTGGAAGTCTTTCTTAATTAAACAGTAACTGCTGTTGCTACCCTCAGACAAAGGGGACATGTTAGTGTCTTGGCAGAGGACAGCCTTAGCTCAGTGGATTTTCATTTGTTGAAGTGCCCACCATGGGCTTGTGTGCAGAACTCTACTGGATGGCTCCTTCTAGAGGAATGAGACAGCACTTCTTGCCCACAAAGAGTTAGAATCAGGTGAGTTGCTAACTATGCCTTATAACAAAATTTCCTTTTCAATGCACTTATTTCAAATATTATTCCATTCTGTTTTCACACTATATATGGCAAACAACTGTAGTCTCTGTTTGTCAGAGGAGGAAACTGAAGGAGAGAGAATTTAGGGGTTTGTCCAAGCTCACATAGAAAAGTAAGAAACAGGACCAGAATATAGGTGACCCGCGTCCTCGTCTGCTCCCCATGTTGACAATGGGGCCCAAATTAATTTATTCAATCCCATTTTTAAAATGCCGACTATGATTGGGCACTGTGGGGATGGACAGGATGGCCGTGAGTGAACAGGTGTCTTTGATCGACATCAGCCTTCCAGCCAAGCCAGTGGTTCTGAATCCTTGAAAGGTATCAGAAATATCTGGGAAGCTCCTTAAAAAGCGTAGTTACCTAGGCCACAGCCTGGGGTTTTAATAAGTCTGGGATATGCTCCAGCATATACATTTTCAAAAGTTCTTGAGGTGAATTGGATGCCAGTCAGGGTGGAGACCACAAAACTAGGCTTTATCTTACCCATGATTGCACAAGGAAGGGTGAAGTGGAACCAGGATACCTGACACATGAGCCCAGTCAGCCTGGAGACTTGTGAGGGAACGGGTGTCACCACCAGGACGGCCTCAGAGCCCACAGCGAGGGAGGCAGTCTCTGCTCCGAGGAAACATACCAGTGTCTCCTTGATGAAGCTCTCCCGGCTTAAGTCAGGTCAACCTAATAGGCTGGAAAAAGAAAGCCTGCCCCTTTTATCCATACTGGATCCTTTTCTCCTATTACCCCTTCCTTGCTTCCTCCCTTCCTCATACACATGGAAAATTCCCTTCCTCCATCAAAATCCTCCTCATCCTCCAAGGCCCAGCTCACCGCTACCTTTTCCATGACATCTTTGATCTCTCCGCTCAGAGTGACTCTCTCCTTTCCCCATGCTCCTTAGCACTTTGTACCTCTATGGGTTTTCCTTAGCCATTGTACACAAGGGGATATTTCTGCCTTGGGGATAGATTTCCTGTTCATCTTCTTCCCTCTCAGTAGCTAACACAGAGCTGACACTTTGGAGGTGACTAATATTTGCTTGTTGAGTTACATTGACTTACTGAACTGTTACTCCTTCTGAGCCTACTGAAAAGTAATTAATGAATGTATCAGTTCAAACTTAGAACACATATCCCCGCCAATAGCTGTTATCCCTTGACAGTTTAAAAAATAATTTAAAAAGGGCAAAACATATTTAACTCAAAATACTTGAAGAGAGAATAATTGCTGGTTCCAATAATGAGTCTACATCGGCCATTGGTAAGTTAACTCGGATCACAGATGTAATTACATGTTAGATCTCTCTGATTCTATATGCATGCAGTTCCCTTTGCTGGAACACTCTCCATGGATAAACTTGACTCAATGTCTGTCTCCTCTCCTGGCAGCTCCCTATGGGAGGAATGGATTCAGTGTTCTTTGCTGGTCCTAACCTTTCAAGTTGTAAAAAAATCAGTAAAGGAATGATCGATTTAAATAAGCATTTTGTATCTCTCAGAGTTGTCCACAAATGGCATAGTTTTCCCTCAACGTTATTAAATTTCCTATCACTGGAGAGGTTCAAGCAAAGCAAATGGCCGCTTGTTGAGGATGTCGTAGAGGAGATTTAAGCCCTGAACGGCTGATTTTGAAGGTTCCTTCCAGTTATGACAGTGTATGGAATGTGGGCTTTCAGCCAACCACCCTGTGGGTAACTAATTAAATCACAAGGAAGAGGGCAACCACTCCCTCAAGTCAGGTGCTAAGTGTTCCCAGGAAAGGGTGATGTAGTTTGGGGAGTGACCTTTAAGTGGGTCAAGAGTCACATGAATATGGAATGCCTTTCCCTTCCCTTCCTCCTCTCCTCAGAGGTCATTTGACCCATGTCCTCAGGGGTAGGATCACGCTTGAACAGTTTAGAAAACATCCTTTTTCCCCCAAGTCCCATTCTTCACTCTTGCAAGTGGAGCAGGGCAGCTTTCCACGTGTGATGTGGGTGAGAAAGGAAGCCCGGCACACTTCACTGGAGGTGCAGGAGTCGCCTGGGGCAGTGTTCTTCAGACTTTGAAGGTTACAGCACCTAGGAGTTATTGCTCTATTTTTCTTTCTCTATAACTCCTTTTCCACTGGGGCAAAGAACAGTAAGTAGAGACAAATGGATGCCCTCTAGGCCCACCCTTGATTCCAGAGACTGTGGGAGAATCAGCCTCGACTGTCATTGACTGCATGCCTAGGTGCCGGGCAGTGTGCTGGGCACCTTCACTCTTCACACGCGTCATCTCAATTAATCTTCATAACCCAGTGAAGGAGAGCATTAAACCTATTTTCCAAAGAAGGAACTGAAGGGGTCAGCAACTTGCTCAACATCGCACAGCTCGTAAGGAGCCTGGGCCTGGGGCAGAATCCGTCCATACCTGCTGTGCCCCCTGCATGCCTTGCCACAAGCTGAGTGTGAAACCCCTCCACCTCAAGCTTCTGTTTTAGAGTCCTGTGAGTTGGCATAGTCATGATGAAAACTATCCTTGAACTCAGATTACTGCTGCTTTTGTGGCTGCTGCTTATGATTGACTTGATTATGCTTTTGCAAATCTCTCCTTACGTATCTGCAGCTGAGCCTTCTTGTATCATGTACTTCTGATTTAACTTGGTGAATTGTAGATGAATGTTTATTTCTCCCTAGAAACAAGAGCAGAGGGACAAAGAAGTATAAACCTACAAGGACAAAGAAAAGGAGAGTGAAGATCTCAGCCACAATTTGGAAGATGGAAACAGGATGAACAAAGAATAAATGACCTGGCATACCAGAGAAATCTGAAACCCAAATGTCTGGGTGTGGGATAGGCAGAGTGGGATGGGGTGGGGTGCAGGGCTGGCAGGGGGAAGTCAACAAGATGCATAACAAAGAATAATGGTAGAAGTGCTAAGTGCTACTAAGTACAGGAGGAAGCAGTGAGGCCACCTAGATTCTTTCCACTTCCCAGTTCAGCTATATGACCCCTCGTCTCTAACCTCAGCAGACCATCTAAGTGGAGTATACTCTGCTGAATGTGAATCAGAAAAGCTCTGGATTCAGACATGCCAGGGACAGCCAAAGCCTGGGGAGAGACATCGGTAGAGGCAGGGGCTGAAATTAAAGTTTGCACACTGAAGGGTAAGATCCCACCAACCCCTTTCTCCTGATTGGCTCTTGGATTTCTGGAAGCCAGGCTTCTACCCAATACCCCAGGTAGAAGATTAGAAAATTCTTCTCGAGGGAAACTGACCTAAGAGAAAAGACCTAAAGATTTGGACACTTTTGGTGTCCTCTAATGGAAGATCAGATCTGCATCATCCTATAGGGTAGCCCACGGTGGACAAGCCCTACCCATGCACACAGACCATCCTTTCAGTGGGTTTGTGTCTTACTCTAGAAAGCCTTAATCTATGATGTTGCTGAAATTGGAGCTTTCTTTGTTATTAAACAAGTAACTTGATTGCTATTGAGACATCTTTGCAAACTTAATATTTGAATCTCTTGATCTTCTAATTGCAAAAGGCTTAGTCCTTACTCCCTTACAGATTTTGGCCACTTCCTTTACAAAGCTGGCCCTCTTCTCCCGCCATACCCCATCCCACTCGCCACCCAATCTTCCAAGTATTGGGCTTGTTTCTTTGTTCTTATTCTGACATAGAATAAAACTTGGATCCACTTCATGGGGGCTGACATAGATTAAAACTTGGATCCACTTCATGGGGGCTGACAGTGTTAATTCTCATTGTAAGTTGCTTGACTCTAGTTTAACTATTTCATTGATTATTTTTATTGTGTTGGTGTTTTTTGTGTTTTATGCCATTTTTTCTGACCTTACTCTCTGAATGCTCTGAACCTGATCCTGGTTTCCTGGGAATAAATAACAAGTGCTTTAAAGCTTTTTGTACTCTTGCCAGATACCATTATCTAGAAATATGTTGGCATCTCATATAAACATATGTTTAGATTTCTATAACTAAATGTATCCTTACATATGACTTATTATTATAACTGAATAATCTATAAAAACATAACTTTATTTACAGGTGTGATCTATTATAAGCTTTTACATTTGTATTCAATTTGTACAGTGCCCAACAAAGAACGTGTCATTTTTCCTTAGGGATAAAATCACATTATTTGTGAAGACTTAGCAGAGTTTAAATGAGTACAAGCAGTGTTCACCTTATAAGTAGGCATTTTCAACATTTATCATTTAAAACAGACTTATGTTCTAGGGTGATGTTCTGAGACATTTTAAGGTGACCGTTAGCCAGAGCTAAAACATATGAGAAAATGGGGTAAAGGGTGGATTCCTGTGGTTGTTTTGTGAAGGAAAGCAACGTGATGGGGTGGAAATGGCAGGAGGTGTGAAGCCAGAGACTTAGTGGGCTCAAGCGCTCCATGTATTGACTGTACGATCGTGAGTAAGCCACTTCACCTGGCCGTGGGACCTAGATGACATGGGGATCATAAATATCACCTCACAGTTTATTAAGCATTGAGTTAATGTGTGTGAAAGCATAACTGTATACTGTTAGACATATTTAAGTTGTTGAATGTCCGAGTCTGTTTTATTGCCTTGTTGCTTACAGTGCCTTGAGCAGAGTACTCATTTGATAAACAATTGATGGATAATAAATTAATGAATGAACTTGTGAGTCTGGGTTTTCAAAATATTTTTGCATCCATCTGAGTCATTTATAGACATTTATAACATGGAGAATTTATAAGTTGTTCCTGAATAGTCAGATCTCTTGATTTAGAGGTAAAAGATAACTGTTCAGGCTTTCATGCCTTTCTTGCATATGGGACACTAACTGGCAGGGGGCTGATTATGAGAAATTGTCATCATCCTGCTTAAATATAAGATCACAGATTGGGGGAAACTTAGACATAATCACCTTCTTCTCAAACATGAGGAAACTAAAGCCCAGAAGCTCCTTGAAGTTAGTGACTTAATATGATTTTTCCCTTCTATAGCTCTAGGGCTATTGTAGATAGATGTGCAACAAATACATTGTTTAAGTATATTTTTCAAGGGTTGTGCTAAGCACTGGGGAAATAAACATCAAGAAGACAACCGCCCTCCCTCTTTGAGGAACTCATAATCTAGAAGGACATGGAAACCAGTAAGTATATTATTAGTTGCACTAAATGTGTGGTGAATTATAGGGGCAGAAGGGAGCTGCCAAGCGAAGCTTTGAAAGGAGACGATGTTTACCCTGTGTTTTAGCTTAGGTTCCCCAGAAATTGACCCTGAGGTGAGCGGACAAGTGAATTATTAAAGGAAGTGCTCCTGGAGAAACCTGGAAAAGGAGTGTAGAGAGGAGGAGAGGGTCAGGAGAAGAATCAAGCAAGGATGAGATTCCGGTCAAGTCCCATGGTGAGTAGGTTGGCCTGAGCCTGTGTGGGAATGCTGGGAAATGAGTGACACCTCAGAGTTTGCCCCTGTCTTCCAAACAAAGGAACTGGGCTTTTATAGTCTCACATTGGTTGGTCTTTGGCTAAGGGTCATGATGGGTTGGGTTGGGAGGATAAGTTTACCGCCAGAGACATCTGGCCTTTGAATTCACAGGTAGACTGACTCTGGTAGCCAGAAGGTGGGCCTCTGAAGGGAGTCACAGGTGTGGGCCGTTAGAAACAAAAGCACACAGAAGGTAGGGGCCAAGAGTGCGGAAATAATAATAGGACACTAGGTGAGGCACCAGCAGGGTCCACTCCACCTGGGGTCTATGAGGATGAGTTGAGGTGGGTGGGAAGGGCATTCCAGGCATAAGTTACAGAATGAGCAAAGCCTCTGAAGCATGATGATATAGGATGTGTTTAGAGATGAGAAGGTGGCTGGTGTGGCTGTATTGCTTTATATCTGGTAAAAAGCAAGAAGCTGAGAGACGAGCTTGGAAAGGTAGGCTGGAATCAGATGGTGCACTTTTTTTTTGTAATTTAGTTGCAAGAAAAAGAGATCCACCTGAGGTATGTCAAATAACGGATGTCTTATTGTAAGGATACATGTGCTCGGGAACCTATGAAGGGCCTGGCCCCAGGAAGAGCGGGTCTCAGTAAATGAGAACTCCAGAACAAGCAGGACTCAGGGATCGTCACCCTGGTGCTCAGCCACAGCAGGGCTTCATATGTCTGCTCTAATCTACCCTAACCCCTCGCTCAGTGCCTTATCCTTCCCTCTTGCACTCTGTATACCTTTTGTCTATCTCAGTCTCTGCTGACGTGTGTTTCTACCTCTGATTTGCCTTAGCCCTCATGGCCTCTTCTATAGCAAGCTTTTCTCTGTCTTCACTTTTCATGTCTGCCTCCATTTCTACCCACCTCCTCCTCTCAGCACGTCTGATTTCAGATTTCCAGGATGAGCTGAGTGGACGAGAAGATGATGTTTCCTGATGGGCCATAGCATAGGTTGCTGTCCAATCAATGAATTGAATTGCTGTCCAGGTTCACGTACACAATACTGGTCCAATTGGCTATGCCTGGGAGCAGGAGCAGAGTCATATGATAATACAATAACAGTAACTAAGGCTTACTGAGCACTGTTCTGAGCATTTCACATATATTATTTAATTTAATCATCACATTCATTTAATCAATATTCATTTAATTCACATTCACATTCATTTAATCAACCCATGAGGTTGTTCTATGATTACCTTCGGTTTATAGATGAGGAAACTAAATCTTAGAGGTTCACATAACTAGTATGTGGTGAACTCCCAGCAGGGGCCGAGTTGGTCAGCTTTCCTTAGAAGGAGCTATGACAGGGCAGAACCCAGGACTGGCAGGTCTAGTCAATAGCTTTGCTTCTGCATGAAGGAATTTGGAATGTACGTGATGGTAGTCATTAAGCCACATATCTGTAAAGGTGAAGTAAAATCTTGGGTGTGATCTGGTGTCAGGCTTGGAGTAAAAAGTTGATTAAATACTCTGGTGCTAAAAAATATCCCAAGAATATTATATTTGTTTCATTCCTGCATAATTTTTTCTACCAGCACCAGTATCAACATATTAAGCTATTTGGGGTGAGAAGTAAGGGTATCCAGCAGCTGAGTGGAAAACTCAGGAAGTTCACAAATGGTGGCAATGGTCTCCATGAAGAAAGGCTCTGTTTTCAGAGAAGTCTCTCATGTTTCCAGGCTGATTGATGTGCAGGTCTGCCCTAGTCATGAGTGGCATGCCCCGCTGAATGCAAGAAGCTGTAGGTACCAGGGGCTCGCCCTTGGGTGAAACAAAAGGTTTAACAGACTCTGCAGGTGTCCTAAGCCTGCTTCATCTTGGCAACCTGGAAACAGGGAGGTGGGTGGTTATCTACTCAGACTTTTCCTTAAAAAGGATGGAATTGAGTACTATTATTTCTTGTTAAGAGGTGGAACCACAGGGAGAGCAGACTGTTTTGGCCTAATTTTCCACATGCACTCAGGTTTAAGCTGGCTGGTGCTGCATTAAAAGGATTGGAAAAAGACTGCTAGGGAGGAGGTGAGAAGGTAAATGTGGACCTCATGACCGGCTTTTCATTGTGCTTCTTTGTCAGCGACTCAAGGCAGATCACTTTCCTGCCAGAAACCAGAAGATGTTTCATGAGCACCCTGAGTCTGCGACCTGAGCCTGAGATGTGAACAATCTAGTTGCCCACAATTAGACCTTATTTTTTACCCCATCACAGGAAAAGGATAAAATACACTCAGTGAAGAGAGCAAACCTATCCTGAGAATAGAGGGGGGAGATTGTTAAAATTCCACATTTTTTGCAGTTTCCCTGAGATTGAGCGGCAGTGGCTAGTTAGAAAAGAGCCCTGGGCTGAAGGACCTGGCTTCTTCTGATCTCATCTCAGACTGTCCCACAGTTCTGTGCCTTAGTTTCCTTGTTTGTAAAATGAGGCTTCGGGACTCAAGTCTTCAAGCTACATTTCAGCCCTCAGATTCAATGAATATGGAGGGCCTGGGTAACTCCAGCTCCCAAAAGAAAAATTAGAGGCACATCAGGGAAGGAAGAAAGCGTGGTTAAAGTTAAGTCTAGCATCAGCTATATTTCAATTTGGACTTGGGGTGGTTACTGCAGAAAGCTTTTGAAATTAAAAAAAAAAATTATATTGCTTTGTAACTTCCTATTGGAGCTGCCACTGAGCCTGTCTCAGGGTTACACCAAAGCACCTTTTTAGGCCACATTGGTTCCTGGTACCCTCCTTCCTTTCTCATAGAACATTCTAGTGTATACATACATCCATACACACATAGTACATCCAAGTCTGGCTGCAGCATGGGATGCCATTTCTTATCTGGGGAGAAGAAAAACAGCAAACTAACAGAACTTGCAAAGGTCCTTTCAAGGTTCTTGTAGTCAGTGTTCTAGAGTCTCCGGCTTCCTCCTGAGATGTAATTGGAAACACAGCCGGCCTCTGTCTTCTGTTCACTGATCCTCCTCCATCCAGCCTCTGCTTAGCCAAAGGGCACGTGCTCCCTTCCTCCCAGAGGAAAGAGAAGACAACTCAGGCAGATCAACATATGACTTTATGTGACCTCCATTTTCCTGGGCTTTTTCCTAAGGCAGGAATTTTCTTACACTTCCTCTCCTCATTATTATGTTGACCCGTGGCTATTTCTCTTTTGTAACCAGAAAACAACAGGGCTTCTGTGCATTCTTCAGGGAGGTGGGAGAGAAGGAAAAACTGTGTACAGTTGCCTGTTCCATGGTAAACCAATGGGAAGGAAAACTCTGGGGGCAAAGAGAGAAAAGAGCAAAGGATGTGAATGGATAGCCCAACCCCCAAGTCCTGCGCGGGAACCACGCTGGAGTCATCTCCAGGGTCTAGAAGTGGTTCCGGGTAAGAAAGCAGCATCAGGAGGCTGCCTCTGGAGTTCCTTAGCAATACTTGCACCTTTCCCTCATTGTGAACAGTACATGAAGAAAATTCTACCTCTTGCCCATTTTCTCGACATAGAAACACAAAGAAAGGAAGACACGGAGGCAAATACGATTGCCTTTTGCTCTGACTCTCCTCTCTGGAGGTCTTAAATGCTCCTGGAATGGACCTGGAAGACACAAATAGTAATTTACATACCCTTCTCACCTGTCACTCCAGGATTTCATTAAGCTAGAGAACAAATTAGGACTTCCTGGAAGGGTGGATGTGCTCATGGGGACTTAAATGCAACCTTACCTAAGGTAGATTTTACTGGTAATCACTAGTATTTCCAGTTCTCCTCTTTTTTCATTAAGATTATGAATGTGGAATATGGTTTTGCAACTCCCTCTGCAGACAAGATTCCTTCTTCTGACACAATGAATCCTCTGTCAAGCCTCATGTTGAAATAGAGGGACCACAAGATCAATACAGTCTGGATCGCTGAGTCACCACATGGAGGACAGCTTCCTGAAGAGTTACTCATACCCACAGCAGACCTTGTGTGAGTGGGATACTAACTTTTCTTGCATTAAGTCACTGAGATTTTGGTGGTTAACACAACAAGCCTATCCTGACTGAATCACAGACCTGGTCTGAGTGTTTCTCAAACTTACGTGTTCATCAAAAGCACCTTAGGTGCTTTAAAACTCATCCCAAAGCTTCTAATCAGGTAGATCTGAAATGGGGCCCAGGACTCTACATTTTAACTGTATGTTAAGTCACCCACAAATATTCTGGCTCAATATATCTGTGAACCTTTGTTTCCTGAGGACCACCCATGGAGAATCACTAGAAAGGGGGCTGAAGAGGTTAATTTAGATTGCTTGCTGTTGAAGTTGAGTTGTGTTTTTCTCCCACTTTGAAGGCCTCAATCACTTTCTTAGCCACCAAAAGAACGAAAAAATAGGAGGTGGGTTTACCAGCAAATGAGTGCTCATGTTACTCAAGATCACAGACACGATGGTGTGCCCACCGCATAAGTTTTTTCTGGGGGATGATTCAGTGGGATACATAAATCATTTAGCCTCTTGTCTGGAACAAGGAGGGTGGTCAATAAATGTAATTTCTTTAGAAAAGAGAAAGAAAAGCTAAGTTTCAGGAATGGTTTAATTTTAGTAAAAACAAACAACTATGGATTAGCTTCATAGTGTCAGGCACAGCCAGAGACAGGGAGATACACCTGTCCCAGCTATCACAGAACAGAGTCTGGTAGGGGGCTGAGCTGTGTGCTGCAGAAATAGCTACAGTACAAAGCTCTGTGTGATAAGGCCTGTGAGAACTGCAAACTCAAAGGACTTTGGGAGTTCAGAGAAGGGAGAGATTTCAATTTTCTTTGAATATTGACTTGCTACTGCATAGTAACGGTACTATCTTCTAAGGATGACAGTCAGGCGTTTCTCACAGGGGCTAATGAATCACTCCATTTAGCTGTGACAACAGCAAGGCAAAGAAATATCTTCAAGGGCCCAGAAGTTATTTTTCCAGCCTTGTCCTGGGGATAGAATGTGCTTAGAAGTTATGACAAATTAGCTGCTTGTGGCAAATCTACACAAGCCCTTTTATAAAAATGGAAGTTTGGGCCTGAGTTAATGGGTTATTATTGGCAAGGGAAATAAAGCTGTATAGGAAGGGTGGCCCTGGCTAGGAAGGACTTTGAAAAGCAGCAGAAGAGTTTAGACTTGACTCTGGAAGCCCAGCGATGAGCAATGGTTCAAAGGGCGTGGACAAAACCTGCATTTAGTCACGGCCATTGCTGCACTTCAGTGTCCCAACAGTCATTTACACGTGAAGGCTGAGGGCAGTCACCAGACCATTGTACCGGGTCAAGGAAAGGAAGTAAAACAGAAGTAAATAACAAAATGAAGCTATAGAGGTGAAGAGAGATAGATACGATGCTATGGTATTTATGCTAATTTTTTTCTCACCAATATCATTTTCCCAGAAGGGAGCATCCCTTACTTTCACACTGCCATGTTTGTGCTTCTCCGTAACTGAGTGTCATTTGGAATGGCTAGCTTCTGGGTTCTTTCTGTGCTTTGGGAGGAAGAAGCCATCTCTGAAGTCAGGATGCTTAGGAAGGAGAGCCTTGTTTTGGCAGAGTGTGTGTCCATATGTCCAGGTAGGCTGTTTCGATCAAAAGGACATAGCTGACCTTGAGTGACATCAAGTCCTGAGTGTTGCGTGGTTGGATGTCTGTGCATGGAGACCTAAGGAAAGCCAGCAGCCTGGCAGAGAGGGAGCAGGACAGGGCTATCTTCCAGACCCAGGGTGGCCTTGTTGCAATTCCGGGGTCTTCATTCCAACCTCCCTTGTTAATGTGGCTCTGCCACATTCAGTGCTTGCTCTCTTCTCTCTCTATGAAGTACCTCCCTCATGCTTCCTTGGCCTATTGCTCTGCTCACTCAGGGTTTCTGCCTCCTCGTAACTTGACTTCCTTATGGCCCACAATGGCCCCAGTCTTGTCTTATAACATGGCTGTTCAACTTTATTTCATATTGCAAATAGCTGCCTATATCTGTTTTGCTTATTTATTTTTTCCAATTTCAGCTCCCAAAAGAGAAAATCTGATTGGACCAGCTCATTTTACTCTGTACCAATCCACTTTACTTTTTTTTAAAAAACAGGTTTATTGAGATGTAATTGATATACAAAGAACTGCACATATTTAATGTGTGTAATTTGATGAATTTGGACATATGCAAACACCCATGAAACTGTCACCACAATGAAAGTATGGGTCACTGGTGAGTCAAAGGATTGGCTCCCATGGGTTGTGTGCCACCAAATCACAGCTGTGGTCCCTGTGGGAGAGGAGAGGGAGCTCAGGGCCATGTGGTTAGCACAGGGGTGTCCTTCAGCAGGGCCTGTGGCAGGGCAGGCCCTGTGAGTGGCACATTTTGTCAAGTTCTCTCACTCATTAGTTCCCCAGCCTCTCTGCTGGGTGGTAGAGTGGTGGGGGACTAAGGCTCCAGGGACTAGGGTTGGTGGCCATGGGAGGCCCTGGAGCATGATGGGATTAGCTCCCTTACAAGAAGAGACAGGAGAGAGCTTGCTTCTCTCCTCTCTCTGCCCTCCATGTGAGGATACAATCAGAAGACAGCCATCCGCAAACCATCAAGAGGGCCCTCACCAAGAACTGAATCTCCCAGCACCTTGATCTTGGACTTCCCAGCCTCCAGAACTGTGAGAAACAAATGTCTGTTATTTAAGCCATCCAGTCTATGGTATCTTGTTATAGCAGCCCATGCTAAGACACAGTGTTTTATGGAAGTTGGGCTGGCAGAGTGTGCAGCATAGATTGTTAGAGACCTAAATCGAGCGTCTACCGGGTGAATGGTGCAGGTATAATGTGCCAAGCTCTTACTCTTAGAGCAGTAGATCTGATCACCTTACTGTCATGTCTCACCAAGTCAGGAGAAATCTAGTCTAATATGGATAATACATTCTAAGCAGGCTCAATTTTTTTTTTTTTTTTTGCAAGAAGCTGGGATAGATAGACAAATAAATACATGGACAGATGCACAGACAGACAGATGCATCCAGAGTGCAGGAGGTGTTGTCTAGTCATGGAAGAGTGCTTCGGCCCTGGAGCTTGAGTTTGAAACTCCATTCTACCACTAGATTACTTGCTGGCAATGGAAACTTAGGTAGGTTAATTCACCTCTGAGCCTCAAACTTGTCACCTGTAGAAAAGGGGTAATGACAACACCTACTGTAAATAGTAAGAACTGGAAGAGTTAGTGCCTATGGAACTCTTAGCAAAGTGGCTGGTCCAAACCAGGTTGCCAATAAATGCTATGTATTAATAATGATATTCTGACTTGAGGTCATGAGGGCTGGTAGGCATGGAAGGGAAGGAGGGAGAGGGAGTTTGAGAGAGACATGAAAGACAGAACAGACAGGACATCGTGACAGACGGGGTAAAGGGGACGGGGAGAATGAATGGTCAAAGAAGACTCCATAAATTATTGATAAATTATCTTTCTCATTTGCTTCTTGGCATTGGGTTATTTTAATGTGAGTTGGCATTTTTCAGATAAAATAACAGGAAGAGAACAATTGAGAATTTGATCTGATACAATGAATTTTCTGAGAAGTAAAAGAATGGCTGAGTGCATACACAAAGGGAAGCTGGCGAAGCTGGCGAAGACCGCGGCTTTCCCTCTTCCTCCTCCTCTTTCTCCTCGCTCTTCATAAAAAGAGGACAATTGAAAACACAGGGGAAAATTTACATGTGACTTTACTAGTCGGATAGCCTGATCCTTAATCAGATCTCCTTGCTTTAAATCCACTTTAGAAGGAGATAGGATATAAGTTGCAAATAAATAAATCATCAGGTCAACTCCTCCACCTTAGGGATCTAGTCCTTCACCAGCAGATGGAGGTCAGACCCGTACAAGGGGCAGGATAAGAAATGGCCCTAACTCCAGAACTTCACCTGAGTGGCCCGTCCAGGGACTGGAAGTCCTTACTGTGTCATTCCCAAGAGGCCTCTGAAATCCTGCACATTCTAGTGTGTAAGAACCAGGACAGGTAATGGGTTGCTAGGCTCATAAGCTAAGAGTAGCAGATATGATCTTTCCATTAGCCTCTAATCTCACCCAACAGAAGGGCAACTAGGGAATGAAAGATGGGATTTATAGATAAGAGGCCTCAACTTATTTAATGTTTTGCTACCAAGAGTGTAGTCTGGGAACCAGAAGCATCAGCATCCCTTGGGAGGTTGGTAGAAATGCAGATTCTCAGGCCCCACTAAATTAGACCTACTAAACCAGAATCTGCAATTTAATAAGATCCCCGGTAATTTGGGGGATCGTCACATTTTGAGAAGCACTGGCTGAAGGCAGGCGAGAGAGAGAGAGATCAGTTCTCTGGAAGGCAGAGGGATGAGGCCCCGAGGGGGTGAAAGAATAATGAAGACCTGACTCATAATTTTGCCTAGAGCTGGCTTTTGAGAGGTATTTAGAAGAGTGACTCATGACACAATCCCTTGCAAGGTAGGGGCAGCAGTAACAGTCTTCACAAAGTTCTCTGCAAGCTGTAAGCATTGTGCCGAAGGCCCCAGGTGCAGAGCTGCCTGTCGACAGGTTTACTGAGCTCTGTGCGTGCAAAGCGCTTGCCTTCTTCCTCTAAATGGGAAACAGACTGTAGCGCTGTAGGCGGTGTCATTGAGAAGGTGGCAACTACCTTTTTCCATCTCCAAAGTCACCCAGAGTCAAAGTGGACTCTAACAACACCGGGCCGCTCTGGCTGGACTTTCAGGCCCTTAAATAGGGTAAATTTCTAAATAAGGCCCCTTCTTCAGTTGTTTGTTTGTTTTTTTAAATCCCTATGCCTGTGGTTCTCAAAGCATGACCCCCAGACCAGTGGCCTCAGCATCACCTGGGAACTTGTCAGAAATGCAAAATTCCTGAGTTCTGCTCCAGACCTACTGAATCAGAAACTCTTGGGGTGGGGCCCAGCAGTCTGTGCTTTCACAAGCCCCCCAGGAGTTTCTGATGCCAGCCAAGGTTTGAGAATCAGTGCCCATGTCATTTTAAAAACTTAAATGGAATGAAACAAATCTCCTTTGTCTACCTTTCGAGGCGATAGTAATGTAGACTTTCTTCTTGATGGCCATCGTATTTCTGTGCTATTCCCAAATAGGAAAAAACGTCAAGTTCTCTATAACTTAAAGAGCACTTTTGCGAGTAGTGCTCCCTTTTCCTATGACACATACACACACCCCCTTGTGAAGCAGATAGAGCAGATGTCCACTCCCTATTCTCCATCTTAATGGACAAGAAAACTGTCCCCAGCCACACAGCTGTTTGAGCCCCAGGAGTCAGTGTGATTTGGGTTTTATATTTTCAGGAAGCATCTGATGCAGAAATTCTGTCGGGTCTTATCAAGGAAGGGACATGTCTCCATCGATGAGGTTATTTTCTCTCATGCATTCTAAAGTTCAATAGTCTTTTTGGAGGCCTGTTGGGGTGACTGGAGATGTGGAAAATCTTGGACTACTTTTTGCTCTATTTGTAAAGTCCTTTTTAATATGACTCAGTGGAGCTGGTGCATCTCCAGCCTCTTCCAAAGGAGTTCAGCAACCTGAGCTGGACTTCTTGTTTGCCTTTGCTTGAAATTTGAGAGGCTCCACAGGCCCTGGAGGTTGGAATTAGGGGCTAGGGGCTCTACTTTAAGAGGCAGGACTACCAGTCCTTTGAGGTATGCCATGGTAGTATGCCATGGTAGTCACCATGTCCTGCCCCCCTTCATACCTCTCCACCCCCCCGAGAGTGTACTGTGATAAGGACATATTTGACCCGGAGTGGAGAGCAGGCAGGACCAAGAATTGGCAGGAAGTCCAGGCCAGGGGGAAGGCAGGCCTCCCCAGACCATGGGGCCATGTGGCTTTCGGTTCTAGGTTATCCCTGAAAGGCAGGTTCTGAGAAACTGCCTGGTGGTGGAGGAAGAACATTTAACTAGGATGAAAAGATGTGGGTTTTGGTCCCAGATCTCCTGATTGATTTGCTACATGAGTTTGGACAAGTCACTTAAGCTCTTGGACCTCATTTTCCTCATCTGTTAAATGAAAGTATTAAGGCCTGCCCTGCGTGTTTCCCAGAGGTGTTGCAAGACTTACACGAGGTCTGCCTCTGAAAGTAACTTGTAACCTGGGAAGTCCTGTGCAAAGGTAAAGGGCTGGGCATTCCGGACGATTCCTCCAGCTGTGTGGTCCCCACCACTCTGTCCTTTGAAGAGAACTCTGCCACTCCTCTCCCACATGGGAGCTCCTCTTCTGAGGGAGCACAGAAAATATCTTTCAGGAGGACCACACAAGCTTCTCAAAACAGGCCAGTGATTCTTTAGCAAGGCTTTTGTATGCCTACACTCAGAGCCACCCAGAGGAGCTACAAGAGGGGCCCTCACCCCTCTGCACCCACGAGTCTCTGCTGCCAGCGCCCTCTTTCACCCAAAGCACAGAATCCGACCCCATGAAGACAGTCTCTGTTCTGCCCTCCACGAAGTTGAATAGAGTCCATTCTCTGTCTTCTGCACCTTTTATCTCAAAGGACTCCCGAGCACACAATCCACTCTACAGCCTGGTCCTCTGCCACTAGACAATAAAGGGTCTTTCACTGACTGGCCCTGTTGAAATGCCACCACCTCCACTGTGCAGCTGCCAGACAGCTGTTCTGGGCTGTGCAGAAAACATCTCTCAGTTCTAGGTCATTTAGAATGTCACACGCTGACGCGAGTTCAGGAGGACAGCACAGAGGCCTGCAAGTTATAGAAAAAGTCTGGATTTTTGTAAAATGCACCCAACAAACCCAAACCAACCTCCCAACCAATCCTAAGAAAACCAGAGTGAATCCGTTAAAATGATGTTGTTTTGTGATGAAGACCCAAAAGTTTGACCCTGTCCATTTTTGTCCCATTCAAAGTGGCCTCTTTACTATAAACAATTAGGCCTCTTAAAATGGGAGTTGTATAAATACAATTTGAAAGTGGTAGAATAAACTTTATTTGGTCTTGTCCCCAAATAACTATGCATATTAGTGTTTTTTGCCTAATTCAGTTCGATGGAGTGTTTGCTATGCGTCAGAGCTGCCCAGGAGCTGGGAGACTAACCTGACTTGGACAGTTTCTCGCCTCGGAGTCTAGCATGTTCAGATGTTCATTATTTCCTATGTGAAAGGAAAGGGTTTGGCGTAATCTCAGACCCCTGACTCTTCTTGTTTACAACAGATGGGCCTTTCTCAGCACAGCAACCAACTAGAGCAGCTTTGGCAGTCAAAGGCCATCTCAGCCTGTCCTCAGTTTCCTTCTTACTATTGAAAGGAAACCAGAACAAAATAAGGAGGTTTTCAATAGTTACTGTATAAATGACCTTATAGTCACAATACCAAAAATGACTGCTGGTATTGGGTTTCTTTTCTAGTTCTAACTACACCCAAGCATAACTTTTATTAAGTTTTTTTCAAAAAGTTGATTCTAATTTTTATTCAGTGTGGTTTAGATTTTATTTTTTTAACTGCCCAAATAAATGTTCCATAACAGAGGAGATTGAGTTGTGATTATTCCATTATCTATTCATGTGGGTCTCACACAATGCTTAGAAGCCCCCACCACCTCAGCTCTTTAGTTTCTGCTGCTTTTTGTGGGTTTTAGTTATTTTTGAAATCAACATGACCCTTTCACAGAATCTTTCAGGAGCCCAATGGGGGAGGGGGGAGGAAAATTGTGAAGGCTTAAAATCTATTCAAAGATTCAAATTTGTATTTTCAGAGAACCATATAAAATCAATCACCAACAATTTGTTAAACACCAATTTGTGCCAGAGCCATGCTGGGAACTTGCTAGAAGCATAGGGGTGAGTATATGAACCATGGAAGTAAAGCTCCTTGGGGAGATCTGGTGAGTGAGATTAGATAATCATGGGAAACAATTTGAGAATACTCCAAGATGATATGTCATTAAGTATCAAGTTCTCTGCTACAGACTTCAGGGGTCAAAGGGATTCAGGTAATAGAAAAATATGGACTTATGGCTGTTCACTCAAGTCTTTGTGGAGGAGGAAGGAAAATCTGGGTCTTGAAGGATTGTATTTGGTAATTGGAATTCAGCCATCAGGGAGGCATTAATTTAGACAAAGACAGGCAAAACAGAGTGATGGCCTGGTGCATTTATGTATTGATGGACCAGGGTAAAAACCTTTTTGTTAAAACAATAATTTTGAGACATTCAGTCGACCATTGAGATTGTCCATCAGTGGCCACATGGCCATTCAGTGGAGTGGTGAACTTGCTTCTTCAGCTCCAACTTTTCCCCACTTCCCTCCACCTCCACCAAGATCAATCTTCCCAGGGATTCAGCTACTCCTCAGAGAGGTGGTTGAATTGCAGGTGACATCACTCCAGTCATGTGGATTTGCACATCAAATATTTCTAGATCATCTAATCCAGTGATTCTCTCATTTTTGTGTACATCACAATTACTTGGAGGGCTTGTTAAATCACAGATTTCTGGGTCCTCCCCAGAGTTTCCAACTCACTAAGTGTGGGGCCGGGGCAGGGCCAGAGAAACTTGCATAGGTGATGCTGATGATACTGGTCCAGGTCCCTCACTTGGCGAACCAAAGATCTAATCCATTATCCTCATTTTACAAATGAGGAGACTGAGGCCCAGAGAGTTCTGAGTTTAAAGAGTGCATTAGAAGGCAGTTGCCCACCACCCGGTTGCTGCTCGCCCTGTGGCGAGTCCAGCCTAATTCCCAATTCCTGCCGGGCGAGTCTGACTTCGGTTAGATTTTAATTATCTGAGAGCTGAGCTTCTCTAATCTCAGTGAAAGTTCTTGCATATTTAGGAACAGATCTGCCCCAAGGCGGGAGGATAAACTAGCTAACTCCACGGCTTTTAAGGCTATGAAAATGTTACATTAATAAAATAATTTTTTCTCGAAATTAAATATTAATTTACTATGTTCCTAATTTTACAGCCTGTAGGTGGCAGTACCTTCCTTCTCTACAGACAGCTAGAGGCCCGACCGGTTTCATTTCCTGAGGAGCCGCGAAGGCTGCAGCGCAAACGACATTAGGAACGCGGCCGTCTACTCCGGCCCAGGGCAGTGCCTCCAAGAGACAGCGGAATCAGATAACAGGATTTAGCATTCTGAGAACTTTATAGTCCCCGATTAACATGTGAGGTTTTAAAAAATTTTTAATGGTTTTATTTTCTCATTTTCTTGTGTGATTAGCTACAGTCTTATTCTTTGCACAAGAGCTGTGAAAAGCCAGAGAAAGAGGAGACGTGGAGAATTGGAACTATTGAAATGCTGTGAATTTACTGTAAGAGATCATTCTTCACTGAAGAGGTTTACAGCCAGCCGCCAAAGCACTCTTTTATTGGTGAAAGTCGGGGGCGGGAAGGAAGAAAAAGAAAAGTATGATTCTAGGAACCGCTTTGCAGAAATGCCGAAGGGAGGTTCAAACAAGGAAGTGATTGTTCGTAAGCTACTGTCAATGATTAAATATGAATCCCCATCTCCTTACGACCCAGGACTTGCAGATGACCTGTTACTACACGATTTCTATTGGTCAGCAGTCATTGCCACGAAGGCATAACATCATGCTAAGTTCAACCTTAAGATGAAATCATATTGTAAGAGGCTTCGGCGTGCGCTTGCTAACATCCAGCATGACATACTTGTGTACTCTGCCTCCCAAGGCCCGTCCCTTTCTTAACTTCACTTCCCCTTGAAAACCACTGAAGTCTCAGCTGCTGCCAGGGCAGAGAAATGCTCTGATCTGATGCCTTTTGGCCATTCCCATCTTTCTGTTGCCGCAGAGGGAACCATGACTTCCTGATGCTGTCTTCTAAGTCATGCAAAGATCAACTAATTCTGTCTTAGCTAATTTCCTCAGTTGTTCCAACATCCTATTACAAATGGAAACATCTCCAAGTTGCCTGCAGAACTGAGTTTAAATTCTCCTTTAACATTCAAGGACGTCAGGTTAGTTTCCACCTTATTTCTTCAGCCTCTTCTCCCTCCATTCCTCCCCTCCTTCCCTGCATTTACTCTGAACCTCGAATCATTTCCCAAACGATTTTATGCCCGTGCTTTTGTACGTTTTGTTCCTTCTGAAAATTCCTGTTCATTTTTGAAGATTAACTGTCATTTTGGGGAAGTATTTCCAGACTCCCCCAAACAACACCTTGCTCCTCTTTTAATACAGCTTGTAGCACTTTGCGGTGTAAGTTACATGTCTCTTATCTGTTCTTGCTCCCAGCCTCCTGCCTCACTGTGTTCCACCTCCACTGCAATAGGTCGGTGCCATGAAGGTAGAGAATGTCTTCTTTTCATATCCCTAAGACTTAGCATAGAGCTGGGTAGATTGTGGATGCTAAATAAACATGTGTGGGTTTTTAATCAATGAATCCTACCCAAGATGCTTCTTTCTTTTGTTTACTCAGGAAAACCCCCTTTTTCTCAATTTCAACCTTTCCCCTATTTTCTGTTATTTCATCGTGAAGCAACAAATAAATTGAGTTCTACAAGTGGTAGGGTTGTACCAATGAAAAGACAGAAATGTTGAAGTGAAAAGCTTGAATAATGATGACGATTCATCCATGAGTACTACTGAAAAAACAGCCTCCTCAGTGTCTCCAAATCCTGAAATGTTTCCTGAATTCCCCTTCAGAATATTCACAGAAGTTGTTACCTACCTTTTTGTCTCTGCTAGATGAATTGACATTCCTCAAGCACCAGAACTCAAAAAAATAAAAATGATTTCTTATTTGCAACTGTTGAATGTTATATTTTATTACTAGTTTTGAAACAATGTTGTATTCTTCTTAGTTTTTTCATTGCAATAGTATGCTATTTCTGATACTTTGTGGGTTAGATAGGGTATTGGGGCCAAATCTGTGGTCAGCACCAACACTACAAACACTGTTTTTAGAATAAAATGAGTTTCACATTTCAGCAACTGACCTATAAATGAACTTTTTGAACATGTCCTATGTTCTAATGTAAGAAATGGAGCTCTCCATACATTTGACATCAATTTGTAAGAGTGGTCAGTTCTTCCATCATGTCACATGTATAGGGCAGAACATGGGGCCAAAGACATGTATACCTGAGAATGTGCTGGAAAATCTCTTATGATCCCCAGGAACACATATCCTTAATAATCCCCAGTTACATTTCTTTGTGTTTCCTGTAACAATGGGGATGAAATGGGAGGAAACTGGGGTGAGCAGAAGGCGATCCTTTAGGAAAGCGCTGTCCGGCCCCATGCCAAGGGTGTTGGAAAGGTGTCATAACATAGGTAGGGCTTGGGAATCCAATTTAGAGAATCAGTGACCATGACTGACGGAGCCTGACATGCCCTCTCACTGTGGTTAGTGCATTTCGAGGTGTGAAAATAATTGATGTAAAAATAAAAAGTAAAAATATTTAAATAAAGAGCCCATTGCTCTGGTGTTTCACATGCAAGCAGAGACTCTGATTGTTTGGGAAATTAGGAGATTAATTTCCTCTAAAAATTCCAGAAGGAGACTCTAAGGGAGCAGTGAACACCGTGAGGCAGTCTGCAGGAGTTGCTCAGGCTGGAAGATGAGCATTCAGACCAGGGAGAGAGGAAGAGAGGAGATCTCAGCTCAGGGAGAGACCCAGGACCCACGGACATGACTTCTCCGAGCAAGATTCGTCTAAAGTAGGAATTACAGTATTAAACAGCACAAGCCCGGTGAGAACGTAAGTGGACAGGTTTTATCCACAGCTGCTGCAGCCAGGCGCTGTGTTTGACAGAAGTGTGGAGGAGGAGAACTTCAGACTGTGGAGGAGGAGCTTTCCAGGTAGCTCTCATGTTAGAAATTTTCTTTCCATCCAAAAGTTAAGATAATTTATAACACCTTCCCATCATAGCAATGCAGAAGAGAAGGCATTTTATAGCAATTATTTTGTAGAAACATTTTCATGTTGGAGTAAAATAAACCTGGAGATTTTCAGCTTTGCACATCTATGAAGTAACAAATAATAATCAAAATACCTAGAGCAAGAGAAACACTTAACAACAACCAAATAAACCAACAAACAAACCCCACATTCTTTGAAGCCTGACCTCTGAGCATTGGTAACTGCACTGGCAAGTATTTGATACATATAACAAAATAATAATTTATATATTTATATATATTCATTTATTTATATATAAACAATAATATATTATATATCATAATATATATCATATATAATATATAAATGATCATATCATATATATGAGATATATAATCATATATCATATACATATATGATATATCATATATAAATATTGATATATCTCATATATATATATATATATATATGATAGCTCCTCCACAGGATAGCTCCATAGGAGGAGCTAGCATATATACTGATCTTGATCAGTATATATATCATATCATATATATAAGTATATATCATATATCTATATATGACATATATCATATATATACATATCTACATTTTTATTAAATATAACATATATGCAAAAGAATAGATAGCACTTATATGTAAAGCTGAAGAGTAATAATGAAATGAACACCAATGGATCCAACAAGCTTAAGAAACACATCTGCTGCCCTTATGTGTTCCTGCTGCTCTGATCCCTCTGCCTCCCTCTGGGAACTAATTACTGTCTTGAATTTTGTGTTGATTACTCTCTGGCTTTTCTTTACAGTTTTTACTGCATTTATATTTCTAAATAGTTTAGTTTTGAACTTTATACAAGTGGAAGATAATACTGTATATATGTTCTCTTGGAACTTTCTCCTCTCATCTTTGTGCTTTGAGAATTCTGTTTTCCTGCTATGCAGTATTTCATTATAAGACTATTCCACAGTTTATTTATCTAGACTCTTGTCAATGGACATTTAGGCTCTTTCCAGGTATTACAATCCCAAAAATGCTGATATGAACATTCTTGTCCATGTTTCCTGGAACACATGTGCAAGGGTCTCCCAAGATCCGAATAGTTATATAGTAGGAAATGCACATTTTCCATTTGACTAGGTGATGACAAATTATTTTCCTACCAGAGTGGTTTACACTCAGTAAGTGGTATGTAGGAGTTCTGATTGCTCTACATTCTCCTCAATACTTGCTATTGCCAGACTTCTACATTTTTGCCAGTTTGCTGGGAGCAAAATAGTTGTGGTTATAATTTGCATTCTACCTTTTGATGAGCTTGAACATATTTTCATATACTTACTGGCCATAAGTATTTCTTCTTCCATGAAATGCCCAATTTTTATGGGATTGTTTGTTAATTTTATGGAATATTTAAATATCCAGTATATTAATTCTTTGTCAATTACAAATGTGTGGCAAATGTCTTTCACTAGTTGTGAGTTAAATTTTAATTTCTTTATAAAATTATGCTAATATTTTCAACATTTATTACATGCATATACAAAGCTCTATTTGCATGGAAAAAGTAAATTCCCATTGCAGTATAACAAAGCTATTTTATATCCTAGCGTCTGGCTTGTACCAACAGTGTTTTATAGAGTTGGTTACAATAGAACCTGAACAGCTAAGGCTTTGACTGCATCGTGCACATCCTGCCTAAAAGAAACACTTGATTGGTACTCTTGCTTGTTCGGAAAGAGGAGAAAATCGAGCAAGATACTGACCAGTCTCGTTTTGCTAGTAAGTAGCTGTTCTCTCCCAACTCTCAGCTCTTTCTCTGTCTCCACTTGAAACATCCTTACATCCTCCAAAAGACAGAGAAAATAAAAGATAGAGACCTAACAGCTACGAGGTTGAAACGAATGATGATGGTTAATACATTCATATCTACCCTCTCTACACTTGCTTAACAGCCTGTAATTCTCCCTGATATCACATACCACATTAGGTGCATCACTTACCATGATTCCGATGTATAAATTGTTTGTTTAATGTCTGTCCCCCCACTCCACCCAGACTATAAATCTCCATGAGTGCAGGGGTTTCTCTTTCATTTGTCATAGTGCCTCAGCACCTAGCACAGTGCCTGGCACCCAGTGGTTCCCCCAAACACACTTGTTACATAAATGAAATAGTGCTTCTATTTTACTCATCCTGCTTCTTTCTGTTCTCTATGTTTATCTCTTTTTACTGTTTGACAGGATGATACTCCTCTACTCACATTATCTCAGATGACCACCTCTACTTTTTCAATTTAAAGATTTCTCATCTCTATGGTTGAGATATATATGCTTCGATTTTCTGTACTGTTTTAAAAAAAATCAATGCTTTGGACAATGGCACTGATAAGCATCCCGATCGAATACTCATATGCATGAAGCTGGGAGGGATGGAGATTATGAGAGGCTGAATCTATCAATAGGGGATCTAATAAACACAAATGTAAAATTCTTCAGTTGCGTACAAAAACGAAACAACTGTGCAAACTGTAGAGAAAGATTTGTGCTTCAATGGCAAATGATGTATTGTGTAGGGCACACCTGTCTGGATTATCTGATCTTGATTCTATGGAGATTCTGCACATTTCATTGCCTTTTTTACAATTATGCAAATTGCAGATGACCTATAGCAGTGCAAAATAATTGTCTATAGACTTCAAAAAAATTTTGTCTAGTGGAAGTTCAATTGACACTGTGGATTGGCTGGTTTTGTATCTATTTGCAAATTCATTTCAATATTCTTAATCTATAAATGTGTCTGTTCTTTGGATTCTCCTTTGAATGAGTAGTAACATCTGTGTGGTTCCCTCATTAGATAATGAGTTAAATAAAGTATTTAATGGATGTTCATTTTATATTTAATAAGAATTATGATTTTACCTTATTTTAAAAGTTACCCTTTAACAAAATAGAGAATGGGAAAAACTTGGGTAGATAATACCATATGTGAAAAAGATTTGAAGTCTTAGTTGACAATAAATTCAGTATACGTCACAACTGTTGCTTTGGTAATTTGGATATTAACTGCTTAGTTTGGAATCACTATTCCAAGCCACTGGTCAACTCTCCTTATTTTTAACCCAATAACTGATTGTTTTGATAACTGTTGCTATAAATCATGTTTTAAAATCTGGTATAGCAAGCTGTTATAGGTATCTTTTTTAAAAGAACACTTCAATGTTCTTGATAGCTTATTCTTCTATATGAATTACAACTGTGAGTCGTCAGAGTCTATAATGGATTCATTGGAATCTTGGTTTTGCATAAAATCTATAAATATTTGCTTAGGAATTATTGTCATTACTACTGTATTTGGTCTTTCCAATGAGAAGCAATATATATCTCTTCAATTATTCCTCTTATCTTTTATTGCTCCCATTAGGAGTTTTAAATTTTATTTGAATAATTAAATCATTTATGTCATGAATTAAATAAATATGCATTTAATGGTTTCAATTGTAATAGAATCTTTTTTATTGTGTCTCTAGCTATTTGTCACGGGTCTAAAAGAATGCAATTGATTACTATGTTTATTTTTTCTAAAAAATTATCAATCTTTTGGAAAAATTTATTGTGTTTTTCTCAAATAAATATCGCCAGCATTTCTAGTGCTATGTTTTTAAAAAGTGGATTAAAAACAACTAGACATCCTTGTTTTGAAAATAGTCTCCATTCATCCTGGAGAAAGTCAAGATGAGAAAAATTTTAGGTCCTTCTTTCCCTTCCTAAAAGATACCTTGAGTAAAGGATGTTTTACTTTTTAGGTAAGTTTATTTGGGGGCAAGGCAGTTAGAAACATCAACAGAGGTTATAAGTCTTTCTAGTCCATACTTGACCAAAGCGAATTTAGCATGTGCCGTGGGTTCAATAAACGTCTGCGTGTGCAGTCCAGGGCCCAGGGGTAGATGTACTCATAGCTGCTATTAGGAGATTCCACACTATGTCTTCAGCATTCTTTTGAGTGTGAGCAGCACACAAAGGAGATCAAAAGTTTGAAATTAAAAGATAAACCAGAGTAAAATTTTTCTTAAACGTTAATATGTTTTCTGTTTATTTCCAAATTTTCCCTTCTTCCTCTTTGATAGTCACCATCTATCTTTAATTATCACTTTACTCAATTTCCTTTGAAAGTCCTTAGTATTTTCCAAATTTCAGTTGTTTGATCTTAAGAAATTGTGAAGCCCTTCAGAGCCTCCACTTCCTTAGCTGTAAAATGAGAATGAAAAATTGTTTGCCTGTCTCCCTGGGTGGCTGAGTCAGATCAAATGGTGAGGGCACCTTCTCCTTTGTAAGAATGGTTGGACATTGAGAACTGTTTCAACCAAATTTAGTAAGAATATGTTCAGTCTATTTCACGGCTGCCATGGCTCCATGTAATTACAAAAGGATGTGAATACAAGTGAAACGCAAAATAAGGTCCCTGCCTCCTAGAGACTGCCTCTCAAATATTAACGTGTACACAAATCTCTCAGGATCTTGTTAAGTGGCAGAATTTGATTTGTTTGGGGTGGAGCCCAAGATTCTGCATTTCTTTTTTTTTTTAATTTAGCATTATAGCACCTGTTCATTGAAACTACTTCTTTGATTGGAGTGTTATTAATTAGTTATCCAAAAGCAGGAGAAACACACAAACTTCTGTTGACTAGGTTACCCACAGAAATGCAGACTTTGCCAAACAATCAGAACACTTGGAATCCAGAGGATGCAAGGCCACTCCCAACCAGGGCACCAGGAACATATGGTCATTCTGGGTTTGGTCAGGGAAACAGAGCCACCGCAAGCAGGAGGGGAATATCGGGTACAGGTTGGGAATGAGAGTGTCCATGGATGTGGAGGAGCTGGGAGAGCAAAGGCTGGAGCACTGCAGGGGGCAGATCGGAGCGCTGGAGCGCTGGAGCAGGAAGAGAAAATGAATCTTGGGCAAAAGTGCGCAAAGACTTTTCCAAGGAAGAGATTCTGCATTTCTAACAACCCCCTAAGTGACGCTAATCGTGCACATGACAGGATCCCGACAGCACCAAAGTCATACATGTAGAGGCAGAGATCAGGAAAAAGTAGGTATCATTAGGTATCCAAATACATGGAAAATTGGAAAGGTCACTGTGGGCCAGAGCATGGACAAAGGTTTCACAGCCATGAAAGATGGGACAGGATTCAACTTGAGATTCCTTCCGTTCTTGGTAAGGAGACAAAGCAGGCTAAGGCACACCACAGTCTCTCACTGGAGAAAAAATGGCTTGTGTTTTGTAAGATTCTGTGGATTCATGCGTTTCAAGATGCTTGAAATGGCTTCTGAAAAAAATGTATGAGGGTGCTTAACCAAGAAACAATGGCCTTAGGTTGTTGTTGGAGCTCCACATTACTTATGCACGTACATATGGAAATTAAGATAGCTCATGCATCCACGCAACACTTATGTGTTTGTGCCCTCTTACATATGATCTGGTTACCAGTTAGGATGTTTTTTGTGCCTTTCTGTAGACAAGTCACATGCTTTGTGCTTATAATATTATTAAAGGCAGCATTTAGGCTTCACTAAGCACCAATTAGGCTCCCAAGACAGTCAGAAGCAATTCCTTCCTGCATGCTGATCAGCTTGCTCTGGAATGAGTGTGTTACTGGCTTCTTATCCCCAGGGGTGGTCTGTAGCAAAGCTGCAAAATTGGGTAAATTTATCTTCAGGGCTCACTGACTCTTTTGGTGCCCCATCCCTTGGGGACCCAGTGCCTGTATGCTTCTCCCTCATGGTCTCATCATCCTCACTCTAATTTCCATGCTCACACTCCTTCCTGCTTTCCAATCTGTTTCATTCCATGTCTATCTCTTCAATCCAGAGCTATTGCAATAACCACATCTCCCGCATAGGCCCCACCTGAACCCCTGCCTTCAACCAGAGGGGTTTACTCCTTGTTCCCTGAGCACACCTTTCACTTTCTGCTCTGTGCTTCAGCTTCCTCCTGGACTGCCCCTTCTCTTCCAGTCTTGCTGCCAGGCAGGTCCTACCCACCTTGAGCCCAGCTCAAATCCTGCCTACTTTGTAAAGCCTTCCAAGACTTCCAGAGTATGCACCCCTCAGTAAGTTATTGTTTATACCAACCATCAACAATTAATCATTTGCTGATTTATTACTGTTTTTCTACTGCTGTCTTCCATTGTCATTTAGAACTTATATTCAGCTCTTTTTGACTTGATATCTCGGCTCCCTTGCTACAAAAGCACCTTGAAGTTAGAGTTTGGATCTTACATGTTTTTGTATAGTATAAAGAGAGTCTCCTAAACAAGTAAAGTTTTACAAACTTCAGAAAGTAAGTAAAGTCTTACAAACAAGTAAATGTTTGTAAAAAGTTGTTTTGATCTGATGAATGAAGTCTAAGATTTTCAGGATGATCATAGTGAATATAGAAAGCCATGCAGTTAAAATTTAACTGGGGCTTCCACTGGCTTAACCGAAGAGAGATATAACTTCAGAAACCTGGATAGAATCAACGGAAGTCTTTCTGATTCCCTCCCGAACATACTCCAAAGCTGCCCCTTGTCCGGAGCCCACCCTCCTGTTGGGCTGGCCTTGCTGCCATGGGAACAATGCTCTCGGCCACAATCCAGCTTTCAAGCTGCCAAGTAAGAAAGGATGGAGGGGACGGCATTTCTTAGGGCTTCTTGGCTGGCCTCTTTCCACTCCTGTTTCTCTCCCAAGTAGGAGTGTGGTCTCTTTCCAAGGAGGTACACAGCCTGAAGCTGGGAAATGAAGTGTCCCTGAGGGTACAGGCAAAACCCGAGTGGGTGCTGGAGAGGCGCCCTCCTGGGAGGAGTCAATGTCTGTGACGCCTCCGTCACGCACACTCCACCTCCGTCCTCCACCCTCGGAACCCTCTGGCCTATGAGAGAACGTGATGTCTGACTCTGTCTCCCACTCTTCTTTGGGGATCTTGGAGTCCTGGTCTGAATGGCAACTCTGGTCAGCCGGGCCTGGTTCTCTGTTCTCCTGAGAGAGTAAGCTCTCGTCCCTCTGTGTGGGTGAAGTAGGGCAGGGCAGCTGTCCGGCCCAGAGAGGCAGCCAAGCCTCTATACACACGGGCTCCCTCCTAGGCAACGAGTGAGGACCTTAGTTAGCTTCAGGCATCCAGCACTGGCTCCCGGCCACTCTTTCTCCTTTCCTTCCACCCCCAAACCCTTCTATCATAACCCAAACCCAGTGACATCACTGCGAAAGGCAGGGCTTTAAATAGCTCCTTCTGATCATTGATGTCTGACATACTTTCAGCTCTAAGAAATCCTAACTGCCACCCAGGAAAATGACTGGGGAGAAGCCAGCTTTCTCCTCTGCTGGCAGCCACAAGACCAGCGGCAGCCATCTTGCCCTGATGAGATCAGAGCTGGGCTTTCATCCTTGCAGCCACACCCTGGCTACTCTACCCACAGGCTTAGATGTTCTTTCCTCTGCCCACTCATCTGAGCCTCAGAGGCTGTGCCTAGAAAGCTAAGTGCTCACAAATGCACCTCCTTCTTCCAGGCGGAGGGAGAGGGAGGGTGTCAGGGACTGGACTCAAGGAAACAAAGAGAAGGTAAGGAATTGAGACAAGAGATTGAGGTGAGGTGGGTCTGGAGCCAAGGAGCAGCATTTAGGTTTGGTCATCAGTTCCCTGAACCCTCAACCAGACAATAGGGCAGGTCTTGGGGGATAGGGAACTGTGTACGAGAAGCAGGAGGGTGGAAATAGAACAAGGAGTCTCTGTCTTTAGGGAGCTTACATTCCTATGGACACAGAATGGATTGATTGGAGGATCCACATGCACTTGCCTGAACCAAACTAGCATGCTCTGGACCCTTATCCATATAGAGGCTCTACTTTAGTATATCACAACTCACATGTCCACTCTTTATGATGTTTGATCTTAAATGCAAGAATAATGATGAAGTGAGTGTCCAACCCAATGAAGCTTATTGAGAGCTTGCCTGGGATGATCTGAAAGATGCTCAGAAACCTTCCCTGCCCGCCTCCTCCTACCCACTTCAAAAAATGAAATCTAGCCCACCGTTAATCACAGAACCTGAAATTGCATGTTAGGATCTTTTGAGGGTTAAGACATCTTGTCTCCTGAAGTCTTTAGTTAAAAGGTTGTGTCTTATAGATAAGGCAAAAAGAAAAGAAAGAAAAGATTATTTAGAATTATTTGAATGTTTGGAAAGCAATGTAATTCTCCCTCAGTGACTCCATTAACCAAAATAATTCCTAGTCTAGTGTAATACTTAAATGTAAAAAGAAAAAAACCAAATCCTTAAACTGAAAGAAGAATATGGATAAATGTTTACTTATTCCAGGCCAGAAAAGCCTCTCTAAAGCAATGAAAGAAAATATGAAGGAAAAAAGTAGATTTGACTACATAATAACTTAAAAATTCAGTTTGTCAGAATAGATTATAAACACTATTAAATGGCAAATGTCAAATTGGGAGAACTTGCAATAAATATGACAAGGGACTGATATCATGAGTGTATAAAGAGCTTTTCCAAACCAATATAAAAAACTCTAAGACCTCCATTGGAAAATTGGTAAAAAAAATGAGGATAATTCACATATGAATAAATGTTTAATTTCACTAGGAAAGAAATGCAAAATAAAATGACAAGGAGATAATATTTCATGTAAGAAATTGACATTAAATTGCCAGCCAAATGGAACACAAGTGACAGTGAGATCTCCGACTTGATGTCCCCTCCCTCCCCATGGAGCCTCCTGAATGGCCCTCTCTCCACCCTGTCAGGGACTGAATTGGTCCTTCAGCATTTCTGGGTCTTCCACTCCCCTGAATGGTCTTGCCTTGCTTTGTTTATCTGTGTGTCCGGGGTATTGCTGAGAAGGAGGGAACAGAGCATGATGGGAGGGAAGTCTGGAGTAATTATGTCTTACTTCTAGAGCTGTTCCTTTACTCAGAATATCTCACACCTTCTGGCCAAGTAATATTCTGGGTCTCACTGCCAAATTTAATAGACACTTCCAGTAGAGAATGACTATACTACTGCTTGAAAGCCATTAACTCTAGCCTTAATAAATGGATAAAGATCACTTCCCAGGTCCATATTCAGTCCATTAGCCCATGCCCAGCTTCACTTGACTACTTGCCTGGCTGGGCCTCAGTATTTGTCAATTTTAATGTTGTCCTCATCGCTAGTCTAGAATCTTGTCGTCTTAACTTTGTGTCCTGATCCTTTGCTTTGCCCCTGACTCCCAGGGGTGAATTCCCACTTTCTCTGCTCCCTACCTCTGCACCCTCCTTGCTGAAAAAGGGCACAGGACCACATTGGCTATGCCCACTGCAATCCACGTGCTGTACAATATCAATTTCCTCTTGATTTTTCCAGGGAACTTCCCATAAGGGCTATTCCAAACATGTTGTAATATCTACAAGGCTCCTTTAATAATAATAACAACAATAATAGCAAATACTACTATAGTACTTATATTTCAGGCTATTCTATAAGTGCTTAACAATTATTAAGTCCCTGAATACTCCTAGTAATCCTATAAAATAGGTAGGCATTATCTTTCCCATTTTGCAGATGAGAAAACTGAGGCACAAGGGGTTTAAGGAATGTTTGCAGGACCATCCAGGGAGTCAGTAGTAGTGCCAGAATTTGATGCTGGGTGATCTAGGGCATGTTTCTTGACCACTCTGCTGGATCACATCTTTATATTTCCATTCTCACTCTCTCAGTAGAAATTTTTGCTTCCTACATCACTGAGAAAATCAAGGCACATAAACACGGGCTTTCTTACACACTTTCTCCTTTTGTATTATGTTTTTTTGGTCTCTAAAACCCTTCTCTCCTGCTGATTTCAGTCTCAGAATATGGTGGTTACCTATCACACTAGGCAGGCCCTCCTGCTCTGTCCTTGGCCCCAGCTCTCTCTGAGGATGCAGGCTTTGCTCTCATTCATTCACTGCTCATCACCAGGATCTTCTAATCTCCCTTCACAGTGGATCTTTCCTTCCAAAGCCTTCAGATATGCACCGGTCTCTCCTCCTGAGAGAGCTCTGCGCCCTCACGTGTAGTGAGCCTAGAATGCTTTACCTGCTTCTTTCTACTTCGCTAAATCGTGTCCTTTCTTTAGGTGCTCATTGGGACCTCCTCCACTTGCCTTCTCTGAGCTCCATGGCCTGCCTTGTATCTCATGACTCTGGGCTCCTGGGGTCCCTGTGCTGAATCCACTCCTGTTGGCATTCAGGCACCTACTGTCCCAGCATGCTGATTAACTTACTCCGGCCTCATCTCCTAAAGAAGATCATGCCCCCTTAGAAACAGAAGCCATTCATCTCTCCATTGATTAATTAGCCAATTAACGGCCTCATTAGAGCTATTTATGGGGTGCCTACTGTGTATCAGGTGCTGTGCTAAGAATTAAGAACACAAAACAACTATGGCAGCCCTTGAAATTGAGGCTTGCATAGATGAAAAGTAGAAAACCACTAACTGTAATACAATAACCAACGTTTTGGTGGAACGCCCATATGCAATAGGCACTGTGCAAAACCCATTCTTATATTGTTTAAACTTCATGTGAAGGAGGCATTATCCACAATTTAAAGATGAGCCAACTGAAGCATAGAGAGAGGTGAGGCAACTCACCCAGGATTATACAGCTAAATGTGAGAACAGGAGCTCCAAGCCCATTTTCCATTTTAATTCTATTATACTTCCTAGTGCAGACACATCTGTAAGAGGACCTGGGAGCCCAGAGGACAGATGAGCTAAATCTCTGAGATGTGGTGGTCACTCTGCAAAGCTTCACAATGGAGCTAATACTTTATCCTTGTCTTGGAGGAGGAATAGACATTTTCCCAGTGGACTGGAGGGTGAGCAGGGGAAGAAAGAATCCCTGGCAGAAACACCAGGGCAGAGAATGGTGAAAAAACACGATGAGATTAAGGAACTGCAAAAATACTTCTTAGGAATGAAGGCTATAAAGGGGGAAGGCTGGAGATATGGCTCCAAGTTCCTTAGACAGTGGCTGTATCATAAAGAACCTTGTGTGATAAGTGAAGATGTTTGAATTTTACATTTTGTGATCCCTATGGTGCCTAGCAAAGTGATAACACTCCTGAGTTATCCAAATAATCTTTCTCGAACAGAAATGACTTTACAAGTATATGGAATGTGAGTCAGGAGGTTCCTAACCAGTGCTGGTAACTTTCTGATGAGCTCATTGTTTTAGCAGCCAGAGTATTAGCACCTTTCTTGACCTATTATTGCCTAGTTTCTGTGCCCTCCATCTTTTCAGAGAACAATTCTGCCATTTCTTTTCTGGTTTGAGCCTTTTCCTCCCCATGCAAAGGGAAGAGGAGGTAGTCCAAGCAACTGCTTGTTCCATTTGGAAATAATGTCAGAGACATCAACTTCTGAAATAATTCTTTTTCTCTTGATTTCTTGTGCATCCAAATGGGTATGTGCAGTAATGACTTTAAAGATCCAAATTGTTGTGCTGGCTGGGAGAGGGCGGCTTGAAGCCAGGGACCCATGCTCTGCACCTCAGCATCCCTGCATCACTCACTGAACAGTGGAACTGACAGCTTTGGCAGGTACAGCCTTAGGCTACAAAACCCTCCAGGCTGAGGGTGAAAATAAGGTCTCCCTGTTCCAGGGATTATTGCTTGTCTATCCCCCTCCTTAGAAGCAATGACTTACCCAATTCCATCTCTGTCTTCAGCACACACAGCACGGGAAACTTCTGCCTTCCCTCCCCATGAATTGGTCATCAGCACCAAATATCAGCCAAATTCTTAAGAAGTGTGTTCCACATATGCCTCATTCCACAGAAGATCCATCAAATCAGGTTTTCACAGTCAGACAACGCAGGATCAGATTTGAACTTCTCAGTCTTTAACATGCTAAGATGTTTCCTAAATCTCCAAAAAGGGTGGAATTTTAAAAGCTCCTTTGATTACAGAAGACTTTTCCTCCTGGGCCAAAATTAGAGAACTAAATATTAGACGCAAAAGATTTTAGGAGATGCTACTCAGGGCCGTTATGGGCGTAGGTTAACACAGTATTTATTCACTTAGCACACATGAGAATGAGCTATGGCATGGCTATGGATATTCTGGATAACTGAAAGTTAACTCTCTTTTGAATACCATTTGGGCAACACTCTTTCTGGAACATATTACATATATGGCAGGATAACATTTTGTGATATTCACTTTGTTCTTTTCCACTCTGCATTTCTTTTTTTTAATTTTCCATATCCAAGCAGGGTTGGCCTTCTTTGGTTTGGTCTCAGAGAAGGAACATGACAGGGTAGAAGGCAAAGGTAGCCTGTACACCTATCTGACGTTTGTGCTCCAAAGGCCCAGGCTCTTAGAAAAACTTAGAGGATTTGCAGAGGGGCTAAAAGAAAGAGGATATAGCATATAGAAACATGAAAGGGGAAGGATAACCCTTTGGACTAAACATAAATGCACCCTGGGGCAGAGGGAGGAGACAAAAGAAGAGCAGAGAAGGTGGGGAGGGAAGAGGAGAGGAGGGGGAAGGGTAGGAGAGGAGAGTGGAGAGGTAAAGAGACACAGACATAGGACACCCTGAGCCTAGAAAGCAATGCCTGAGTGGTGCATCCAGGGAGAAGGGCCAGGCATAGCTTTGGAGGAAGAACTTTACTCTCCAGGACTGGATCAGAAGCAGCAGTGAGCCAATAGGTGGGAACAGGCGTGCTGACAAGAGATCTCATCTGTGTGTTCAGGTGACTCAGGGACCGGGTGACCAGCCCACCACCTAACCAATGTTTCAACATTATTGACATCTCCCGGAACCATTGACGTAACCTCAGAGTGGGTGGAGGGTGCTGTGAAAGCTTGAGCCTTGATTTCCTAGTCCGCTCAGCTCAGCGGGATAGGGACCCTCAATAGAAATGATCGTGAACTAAAGAAAGTTACATTTCTTGCAAACCTTGCTTTCGTGAAGCGTCATGCAATCTGTTCTGTGGTTGGGACTGGCTCACAGTCAGGTCCTGAGGGTCTGTTGAGGAGGGAGCACCTTTACCCCCACGCCAATGTTTCAGGCTCTGGTGGTTTTTCAGTTTTGGCACCTGCTTTTTATATAGTTCCCTGTCCTCAGCCCAGCTTTCACTTCTTGATACTTATCATGACAGACATAGCTCTCACCCTCCCTTTTCGTCTTCAAATTTGTTCTCCTTAATGTGCTTTGGCCAGGAAGCCAGATAACGAAGCTTCTTAGAATCATATATTAGAGAGGAAATCAGTTCTGAGTCAGCTCGTTTTCCTCTTCTACAAGATGAGGGAGCTGTAATAGATCATTGCTAAGGTCCAGTCCAGCTCTAATACTTTATGATTCCTCTGAATAAAATATGTGAGCTTTTATTCCATTTTGGGAACATCCACTTTCCCCATTTCCTGATTCCCAGCCGTGTTCTCAAGGGATGAGTTTGCTCCATTTGTGATCTCTTTAAAAGTGACATTATTTAACTTGGCGTTTGTTGCTCAATTCACAATTCATCCATATATTAAAAGAAATTATTGAGCATCTACTGCATGCCCAGTGCTATACTATATGGTTGGAATACAAAGATTAATACACGATCCCTCCCTCAAGGGGTTCACAGACTAGAGCATTGATTCTCAATCTTTTCTGCAGTCACGGAACCCTTTGGGAATCTGATGAAAGCCCATTATGTTAGAGGCCAGGATTTATTAGGCACTTAGTACGTGCCAGGTTCTGTTCCAAATGCTTCAAAAGCAGCTTATTTTATCCTCAAATATCTATGAAGTAGTTGTTATTATCTGCATACACAGACGAGGAAGCAGAGACTCAAGCATGACGACACACGGCTAATAAACAGTGAGAACAAGAATTCACTCCCAAGTAGTGCAATCTAGAGCCCACATTTTAAAATCTAGAACTAAGGTGTTTCTGAAATCAACAACAACAGGAACAAGATGGTAACAACAGCAACAGTTTTTGAGAATCGATGCCATGTGCCAGCCACCGTGCTAAGCTCTCTACATTAATTATCTCATTTAATACTAATGCCATCGTGAGTGGGTACTTTATCATCTACATATTTCAGTACGGAACCCCTTGACTTACAAATGTTAAATAACTTGTCCCAAGGTACACATCTAATAATGACGGGTACATGGGTACACATCTAAAAATGCAAATAAAGTGCATTTCTGGTACAGTTTTAGGTGGTTTATGAATTTCTTGTCCCCTGAGCAAGAAGAGGAGACAGATAAGAAATATACTGATTTGTGATAAGTGCAGTGAGAAATTCTATGGGAATAGCGTAAATCATGCTGCAGGATCAGGGAAAGCTTCCTAGAAGTCATACTTGAGTGGAGTTCAAAGGAGAAAGAGGAACATAGATTGAAAGCAGTGGGGAGAAGGGCATTGAGGGGAGAGGGAAGAGCATGTGCAAAGGCAGGAACAGAGATAATAACGTGATCTATTGAATCACAGAGTTGAGTGTTGCTGGGGTTTGCTGTTCTCAAGGGCAAGGCAGGAGATGAGTGAGGCTGAGAAGGCAGGCTGGAGTCAGGTCATGCTGGGCCTGGGGGTTAACCAAAGGCGTTTGAACTTTCCCTGCTCTGTGAGGAGCCACCCAGGGCTTTAAGGGTGGTGGCTTGTTTCAATGTGCATTTTAGAAAGATGCTGCTGGCAGCAGGGAAGACTAGAAGGGGGCCCTCCTGGACTAGAACTAAACAGAAAAGTGAGTTAGGCTATCGTGATCAAGGCCAGATGTGATGAGAGCCTGAGTTAAGACACTGGAGGTAGAGGTTAATTTGAAAGACATTTCAGAGATAATATCACAGAATGGTAATAGCGAACCGGAGAGTGTGGGAAACGATCAGGCAAAGCCTGGGGTCTGGTTAGTCAGCTGCCTGGGAAACAATCTAGAAAGGTCAATAAAACAACACAGAAAATGAAATGAGATGGTGAAAATCATATTGACTAATGTCACCAGGAGATTCCTGACTATAATTGATGGTACATGATCTCCACGTACTACATGAGGTGTTGAAATGGAGCTGGGAGGTTGAGATTCCCAACTAACCAACACCAAGTGTCATGGGTTGAATTGTGTCCCTTCAAAATTCATATGTTGATGTTCTAATCTTCAGTACTTCAGAATGTGACCTTATTTGGAAATAGGGTCATTGCAGATGTAATTAGTTAAGTTAGGATAAGGTCCTATTGGAGAAGGGTAGTCCTCTAATCCACTGTGACTGGTGTTCTTTTATAAAGGCAAAATTTGGACACAGATACACACAAAGGGTCAACGCCATGTGAAGATGAAGGCAGAGATTAGGATGATGTTTATACAAGCCAAGGAATGCTAAAGATTGCCAGCAAACCTCCGGGAGGTAGGGGAGAGACATGGAACAGATTCTTTCTCACAGCCCCCAGAAGGAAAAAACCCTGCTGACAACTTGATTTTGGACTTCCAGCCTCCAGAACTGTAAGACAATAAATTTCTGTTAAAGCCCATTGGTGGTGCTTTGTTACAGCAGCTCTAGAAATCTAATACACCAGATAACCAGAGATGGTCTCTAAACTGCCTTCTAAGGAGACGTAGAGTGACCAACCATCCAGATTTGCCTGGGACTGAAGGTTTTCTTGAGGCACGGGATTTTCAATGATAAAAATCAAGGAAGTCCTGGCAAACTGGGATGAGTTTGTCACCCAAAGAGTGTGGGTCTGCTTAACTGCAGCTTGTAGGTATGAGGCCGGAGCTGAATTGCTCAGGACAGTAGGGAGTGGGGAGCACCAAAAGCCATCCTCCTCCTTCACTCTTCCCACAGGCAGTCCTTCAGGACTCTTCTAAAAATGTCAGATAAGCATTTAACGAATGCTGCTTTGAAGGCCATCTATGTTGGCCTGTCTTGGTCACTCACAGTTCCCTGGGTGGCTGGTGGTGCCATTCTCTGAGATAAGGAATGCTAGGGGTGGAGAAGGCCTGGCAGGAAAGATGGTGTCTGTTTAAGGCATGCTGAGTTTAAGGGAACAGTGATCAGTCTGGGGTGGAGTGTTGGTCATAATAGCCAGATAGAACCAAACAGGAATTCTATCTGGGATATGGTTCTTCAAAGGGAGGGAAGCTGAGGTTCCAAGAGAAGGGTGCATAGGATACAGGGCCCATGATCACTTCAAGTCATTGTTAATAAAGAAACTGTGGTGAGAAGGAAAGTAGAGGCAGGGGTGGAAGAGAGTTTGGGAAAGCAGGAGAAAAGCAAGAGGTAGCCTGACATATTCAATAAGGCGAAAGAGTCAGGCATATGGAGTGCCTGTGTATATGCAGACAAACACATGGATGCTATTATACTGTCCTGCTGGGAATGACATTCATTCTTACTGCCTCTCTCAGCCCATGAAATAGCTCCCCTGATCATATTAAATTGTACCTGGCTACCCCTGAACCTCAGGAAATGGAGTTGCCATGTGATCCTAGCATTAGGTTTGCAGATCCAATCCCAACATTTTCCTCTATTTCCTGGCCCAGGAGACAGAGTCTTAGGTTATTGACTTATTATTCAAGGATGAATGAATGAAAAAAAAGTCCTTTTCAGATGGGGTGGGTTTGGGATTTGGTTAAAGCCTGTCTATCACTTCCCGGTGATCTTGTGGTTGTTCACTTCTGGTAGAAACATCTGCCCTAAATAATAATAACAACAGGAGGATACCTTGTGTCTGCTGAGGGCTTTCTACTTAATCAAATCTTCACATATGATCCTTTGTCTCATTGCACTGTCTCATATGATCCTTTGTATACCATTGATGTGAATTCTGGCATGAATTTATACAATTCCATCACTACCATAAGTAGGAAGTTAACTTATTGACTCATTAATAATGGAAGATTCCATCCTGGTGATCTTCACAGACACCCTTTGCAGGCCCAATGGGAACTTACATTCTTACACAATAGGGAAAAAAACTGTCAGGGGATTAAGAGATAATTATTTAGCCTATAATGTGAGCAAAACACTGGACAAAGCATAGTGGGAAGATGCAAAGAGGCATTGGATGGAAACTCTGCCCTCAAGAAGCTTAAGATTTGGCTGAGAAGACAAGACACAAAAATAAGAAAAGATGACAGTAAAAGGATCTTAGGCCAAATGTGTGAGACAGACACAAGCTGAAAGGAGGATGGTTGCTGTGGAATGTTCAACTGAAGGGTTCATTGAGAAGGTGGGGCTGAAGGGCCCTCATCCTGTGGGAGGAGAAGGGAGAGGCTTCCAGAAGGGGACTCACTGCTTACTCAGAGACTTTGATGATGGATTTGTTAAACTCTGGTTTGTTTCTTGGAAAAAAAAAAAACACAGAAGGATTACTGCCAGCTGGCATATGTGTGCCTGAGAGCACAAGAATGGCATTTTCTTGTTGTGTTTTGAAGATAAGTTTTTTGCAGAGCCTAGATGTGTCCTGGAAAAGGTGGAATACTAGGTGTGGGCAGTGGCTTACTGCACTGGAAATAGGAAAAATGTGCAAACATGTGGCTACAACTTGCTTAGGGGTCAGTCCTATTAAGAAGAAAAGACACTCCAGCCTATTTAGCAACTTTTGATTTAGAGTGAGTCCCGTATTCATGAATTGGATTTGGTCCAAAGTCTTGCTACTCAAAATATGATCCATGGACCAGCAGTATCAGCATCACCTGGGAGCTTGTGGAAATGTGGAATCTCTGACCTTACTTCAGATCTACTGAATCTGAATCTGCCTGTTAATAATATCTCCATTAGGCACATAAAAGGAAATCAGCAATTAGGACTTCAGAGCAGGTCTTTACACTCAAACAGGGTTGACAATGTTATTTAACTTGTGATGGTTCTAGTCATCACAGTGCAAACCTAAACATGAATTTATATTATTATTTCTGTGCAAGAATATATTCTCAGATGCAACTTGCAACCCTAGGAACAGCCATCCTACCCCTCACCACCTTCTACACAGCAGCAGGAGCCCAGTCTTCTGCCCTTGGGTTAGTTTCTGGGGACTGTGTCACGGATTCTGCAGAGTTGGGCATGGGCATCAATTTGTACCCTACTCCCCACAAGTAGCTTGTTGTCTAACTTTCAGGGTGTCAATCAACCTCTTTGAGACTCAGTGAAATCACCTCTATGTAATGAGAGTCTGGACTAGATGATCCTAAGATCGTCCTGGAGTGTGACTGTTAAATGCCCTGGTGTTCAAGCAGAGCACCGACAGGGATGGTTGCTGCGTCACTCCACCCATGCACATCCCACCCCTGTGCTTCTTGGGCCACTGCACTCCCTCTTCACAGCCCTCTGACACCTGTCTCTGAAACTGAGGCCTGGCAGCTTAGAGGAGTTCTAGTACTGTTCCTTGAAGGACCAATTTTCATCAGGCAAGTTGACAACCTGGGTGAATTCCATAGCTGTCAGAAGTACTAACACACCCGGGATGCCAGATCTGAAGAGACGGCTCCACTGGGCATCCTTGGCTGCCAATATGGAGAACCTGGATGGGCTACATCCCTTCCCTGAGACATTATAATCCTACTTAGAGATGATGTAGGGAGCCCAGGGCTTATGTTGCACAAATAGGTGCTCAGCAACACGTCTCTCTTCATACTGCAACTGAAGCGAAGCCTTTTAGTCATGGGGCCCAATTTTACGGGGGAAGTCGCAGTAACTTGCAAATTATGAAATTATGAGGTTTAAAAAAAATTGTGTTAACTCAAGTTCCACTTGGCGAAGTTGGCTAAGCAATTTTGGTTTTGGCCGGGATTTCTCAAAACGAGAGAGGATGTTTGGTGTGTGGTTGGGAGCCGCTGAGGGGAGAACTGCCAAGGTGGTTAATCTGGGTTTTGTCTTTCTTGCTGACGTAAAGGTTTCACCTGAGTCACTGTATTTTTCTAGTCCTTTGTGAGGCACAAAAGCAAAACAAAAACAAAGCCCAAAGAAAACAAAACCCAGCTGTTTATTTCTTGGAGATTTCAATTTGGAGGGAAAACAAGACCTGCCTGTTCCTTTGCTTGAACGGGTTTGCTTCTTCTAAGACGCGTCTCTCTGAGCTCTGATTTCTCTGCCCTGTTCCTTTCTGTCATACATGCCTCATCCCCTCCTGTTCCACTCCCCCCAAGATTTCTTCCCTTGTCCCATGTTCTCTTTCTTATCACCATTCCACTGATGAGGAAACCGTCGTATGGTAGCCAAGTAGAACACTCCTCTAGTAGGAACATTCTCCAGTGCCAGGAAGGCCATTTTGCCCTTTCCACTTTCACCTAAAAGATTTGATTTTGACTCTGTGTAGCTGCTCTGAGTTTTTGGAGAAACAACAATCAATTTATCAACAAATATTTATCAAGCATTTACTCTCTTCTATTCTGTCATAGGAGTGGAAGAGCAGAGCTTCTCAAACATGAATACAAGTATGGCTAAAAGGAGAAGTATGAGCTTGACTCCAGGAAGAGCTTGGTGCAGGCTTGGGGGAGGGGTGTTGTAGCCTGAGAGGCCTTCCGCAAGAGAAAATTTCATTCAAATCAAGTTTTATCTTAGAAAATAGTGTGAATTTTCCATTCCACTCTTTAGAATATCTGTTTGTGTTCATATACAAATAATGTTTAGATTATTTACCATAGAATAAAACCAATGCTCCTGGAAGATTTTTTTCTATTTATTTAAAAAACTTTTTTTAGAGCAGTTTCAGGTTCACAGCAAAATTAAGAGGAAGGTAAGGAGATTTCCCATGTACCCTCTGTTCCCATACATGCATAACCTCCCTCATTATCAATATCCCCCACCAACGTGATACATTTGTTACAATTGACGAATCTATATTGACATAACATCATCACCCAAAGTCCATAGTTTACCTTAGAGTTGACTCTTGGTTATTCTACAGGTTTGGACAAATGTATAATGATATGTATCTGTCATTATAGTATCAAACAGAATATTTCACTGCTCTAAATATACTCTATGCTCCCGCTATTCATCCCTCCCCTTCTCCACTAATCTCTGACAACCACTTATCTTTTTACTGTCTCTATAGTTTTCCTTTTCCAGAATGTCATATAGTTGGAATCATACAGTATGTAGCCTTTTCAGATTGGCTTCTTTTACCTAGTAATATGCATTTAAGTCTTCTCCATGTCTTTTCATGGCTTGATAGCTCATTTCTTTTTAGCGCTGAATAATATTCCATTGTCTAGATGTACCAAAGTTTATTTATCCATTTCCTACTGAATGACCTCTTGGTTTCTTCCAAGTTTCGGCAATTACGATAAAGCTGCCATGAACATCCATGTGCAGGTTTTGTGTGGACATAAGTTTTCAACGCATTTGACTAAATACCAAGGAGTGCAATTGCTACATCATATGGTAAAAATGTTTAGTTTTGTAGAAATTTCCAAACTGCCTTCCAAAATGTATTTTGCATTCCTACCAGCAATGAATGGGAGCTCCTATTGCTCCACATCCAGGCCAACAATAGGTGTTGTCAGTGTTCTGAATTTTGGTGTATAGTGGTAGTTCATTGTTTTAATTTGCATTTCCCTGATCACATATAATGTGGAGCATCTCTTCATATGCTTATTTTTCATCTTTAGCTCTTCTTTGGTGAGATGTCTGCTGAGATCTTTGGCCCATTTTTTAATCTGGTTGTTTTCCTATTGTTGAGTTTTAAGAGTTCCTTTGGGGCTGGCCTGGTGACGTAGCCATTAAGTTTGCACCCTCCGCTTCGGTGGCCCGGGGTTCACAGTTTCAGATCCCGGGCGTATTGTTGAGTTCTAAGAGTTCTTTGCATATTTTGTATGAGTCCTTTTTCAGATATATGTTTTGTAAATATTTTATTTCATTCTGTGCTTTGTCTTCTCATTTTCTTGAAAGTGCCTTTTGCAGAGAAGAAGTTTCTAATTTTAATGAAGTCCAGCTTACCAATTATTTCTTTCACGGAGTGTGCCTTTGGTGTTATATCTAACATGTTGTTGCCATACCCAAGATAATTTAAGTTTTCTCTTATGTTATTATCTCCTAGGAATTTTATAATTTTGCATTTTACATTTAGGCCTATGATCCATTTTGAGTTAATTTTTGTGAAAACTTAATTTTGTCTGTGTTAAAAGTTTTTTGCACATGGATGTCCAATTGTTCCAGCACCATTTATTGAAAAGAATATCTTTCCTCTGTTGTGTTGCCTTTGCTCCTATACCAAAGATCAATTGACTATATTTGTGTAAGTCTATCTCTAGTTCTCTATTCAATTCTATTGATCTGTCTATTCATTCACCAATATCACACTGTCTTGATTACTGTAGCTTCATAGTAAGTCTTGAAGTCGAGTAGTGTCAGTCTTCCAACTTTGTTTTTCTTCTTCAATATCGAGTTGGCTCTTCTGGGTCTTTTGCCTCTCCTCATAAACTTTAGAATCAGTTTACCAATATCCACAAAATAACTTGCTGGGCTTTTGATTCGGATTGCATCGAATCTATAGATCAAGTTGACAATATTGAGTCCTCCTATCCGTGAGCATACAATATCTCTCCATTTCTTTAGTTCTTCTTTGGTTTTGTTCATCAGAGTTTTGCAGCTTTCCTCATATAGATCTTGTACATATCATATTAGATTTATACCTAAGTATTTAATTTTGGAGTGCTAGTGTAAATAGTACTATGTTTTGAATTTCAGATTTCACTTGTTCATTTATGGTATATAGAAAAATGATTGACATTTACATGTTAACTCTGTACCCTTGCCATAATCACTTATTATTTTTGGGAGTTGTTTTGTCAATTCTTTTGAATTTCCTACGTAGACAGTCATGTCATCTGTGAACAAAGAGAGTTTTATTTCTTCCTTCCCAGTCTGTATACTTTTCTTGGTTTATTGCATTTGCAAGGACTTCCAGTATAATGTTGAAAAGGAATGATGAGAGGGGAAATCCTTGGTGGCCTCATAGAATGAGTTAGGAAGCATTCCCTCTGCTTTTATTTTCTGAAAGAGATTGTAGAAAATAAGTATAATTTATTCTGTAAATGTTTCATAGAATTCACCTGTGAATCCATTTGGCTTAGTGCCTTATGTTTTGGAAGGTTATTAATTATTGATTCAGTTTCTTTAATAGATATGGACCTATTCAGACTGTCTATTTCTTCTTGTGTGAATCTTGGCAGATTTTATCTTTCAAGGAATTGGTCCATTTCATCCAGGTTATCATATTTGTGGGCATAGAGTTGTTCATAGCATAACTTTATTATCCTTTTAATGTCCACGAGATCTAGAGTGATGTCCTGCTTTCATTTCTGATACTAGTCATTTGTGTTCTCTTTCTTTTTTTCTTAATTAGCCCAGGCTATGGTGATGGTATTACGAGGTGGGGCCTTTGGGAAGTGCTTATGTCATGAAAGTGGAGCCTTCATGAATGGGATTAGTGTTCTTATAAAAGAAACCTACAGAGATCCCTTGCCCTTTCCACCATGTGTGGACAAAGTGACAAGGCACTGGCTACGAACCAAGAAGAGGGCTCTCACCAGAACGCAACCATGTTGGTGCCTTTATCTTGATCTTCTCAGCCTCCAGAACTGTGAGAAGTAAACTTCAGTTGTTTATAAGCTACCCAGACTCTGGTATTTTGTTATAGCAGTCCAAACAGACTAAGATAGCCTGGGTAGAAGCTTATAGGTTTTATCAATCTTTTCAAGGAACCAGTTTTTGGTTTAGTTGATTTTTCTCTATTGATTTCTTGTTTCCAATTTCATTAATTTCTGCTCTAATTATTATTAATTCTGTTCTTCTGCTTATTTTGGATTTAATTTGCTCTTCTTTTTCTAGTTTCCTGCAGTGGAAACTTAGATTATTGATTTTAGATCTTTCTTCTTTTGTAACATATGCATTCAATGCTAGAATTTCCCTGTCAGCACTGCTTTCTCTACATCCTACAAGTTTTGATAAGTTGTGTTTTCATTTGCATTTAGTTCAAAAATATTTTTAAATTTCTCTTGAGATTTATTCTTTGACCTGTGTGTTATTTAGAAGTGTATTGTTTAATCTCAGTCCATTTTGGGATTTTTCCAGTTATTTTTCTGTTAGTGATTTACAGTTTAATTCCATTGTGGTCTAAGAGCAGACATTATATGATTTCTATTCTTTCAAAAATTTGTTAAACTGTGTTTTATGGCCCAGAATGTGAATCTTGGTAAATGTTCCATGTGAGCTTGAGAAGAATGTATGCTTCTACTGTTGGGTAAAGCATTCTATACATGTCCATTATATCCAGTTGATTGACAATGTTGTTGAGTTCATATATGTCCTTACTGATTTTTTCTGCCTGCTAGATCTATCCATTTCTGATAGAAGGGTGTTGAAGTCTCCAACTATGATGGTGGATTCATTTATTTCTCCTTGCAGTTCTATCTGTTTTGGTCTCACATTGTTTGATTGTCTTTTGTTAGGTGCATACATGTTAAGGATTGTTATGTCTTCTTGGAGAATTGATCCCCTTATGATTATGTAACACCCTTCTTCATCCCTGATAACTTTCTTTACTCTGAAGTCTATTCTATCTGAAATTAATGTAGCTTCTCCTGCTTTGTTTTGATCAGTGGTTAGCACGATATATTTTTCTCCATCCATTCACTTTTAATCTATATGTGTCTTTATATTTAAAGTGGATTTCTTGCAGACAACATACAGCTGGGGCTTGCTTTTTGCTTCACTCTTACAATCTCTGTCTTTTAATTGGTGCATTTAGACCATTGACATTCATAGTGATTATTAATATAGTTGGATTAATATCTACCATATTTTTTACTGTGTTCTACTTGTTGCCCTTGTTTTTATTCCTATTTTTGCCTTCCACCTTTTCCCTGCTTTTATGGTTTTAACTGAGCATTTTATATGATTCCACTTTCTCTCTTAGCATATGACTTATACTCCTTTTTATTACTTCTTTTAGTGGTTTCCCTAGTTTGCAATATACATTTACAACTAATCCAAGTCTACTTTCAAATAATACTACACCACTTAGTGTGTAGTGTGAGTACCTTATAACAAAATAATCCTAATTCCTCCCATCCCTTATATCATTGCTGTCATTCATTTACCTATATATAAGCATACATAAGTAGTTACCAATATAGGCATACATAATCAAATACATTGTTGCTATTCTTATTTTGACAAACCATTATCTGTTAGATCAATTAAGAATAAGAAAAATAAAAGTTTCTATTTTTCCTTCACTTATTCATTCTAGATGTTCTTCCTTTCTTTATGTAGATCCGAGTTTCTGACCTATATCATTTTTCTTCTCTTTAAATGTTAAACTTCTTTTAACATTTCTTGCACAGCAAGTCTACTTGAAAAAAATTCCTTCAATTTTTGTTTGTCTGAGAAAATCTTTAGTTCTTCTTCACTTTTGAAGAGCTATTTTATAAGGTACGGAATTCTGGATTGGTGTTTTTTTCTCTCAACTCTTTAAATATTTTACTCCACTATATTCTTGCTTGCATGGTTTCTGAGAAAAAGTCATTTTCTGTAGTGTGAAAATCATATGCCTACATGTAATTTTTTTGGCATTTATCTTGCTTGGTGTTCCTTGAGCTTCCTGGATCTGTGGTTGTTATCTGGCATTAATTCGAGGGAAATTACCAGTTATTATTGTTTCAAATGTTTCTTTTATCATTTTCTCTCTTTCTTCTCCTTTTGGTATTCCCATTACACATGTTACATCTTTCATAATTGTCCCACAGTCCTTAGATATTCTGTTCTGTGCTTTTTCTCAGTCTTTATTCTCTTTGCTTTTCAGTTTTGGAGGTTTCTATTGATACATGCTTCAGATCAGAGCTTCTTCCTTCAGTCGTGTCCAGTGTACCAATAAGCCCATCAAAGGCATTCTTAATTTCTGTTAGAGTGTTTTCGATCTCTAGCATTTCTTTTTGGTTCTTTCTTAAGATTCTTATCTCTCTGCTTACATTGCCCATCTGTTCTTGCGTGCTATCTACTTTATCCATTAGAGCTCTTAGCACATTAATCACAGTTGTTTTAAATTCCCTGTTTGATAATTCCAACATCCCCACCATGTCTGATGTTTGCTCTGTCTCTTTAAATTGTGTGATTTGTCTTTTAGTTTGCCTTGTAATTTTTTCTTGATGGCTTGACATGATGTACCAGGTAAAAGGAACTGCTTACATAGGACTTTAGTAATGTGATAGCTGGGAGTGGGTGGGGTGGTGGGGGTGAGGTTGGGGAGTGGGTGGGGGTGGGGAGAGGAAGTGTTCTATTGTCCAATGATTAGGTCTAATTCTTTTAGTAAGCCTTTGAACTGTGAACCTCATAAGTGTTTCTCAGGTTTTTTTCTCCCCACTTAGGTGGGGCAGGATGGTTAGAGGAGTGGACAACAGTTGATTATTTCCCTTCTTCTACATGAAAGGCTAGCTGACTGGCATTGTATATTTCCCTTCCCCAGATCAGTTAAGATCTAATAATATGGTAGCAGGTTAGGTTCTAGTTAACTAGTTTCTCCCGAGGTCAGGTCTTGTTAAGAAGAACAAAGTGCTCTGGCATATTTCAAAATGGTTCTTTTTCCCCTCACCCTTCCTGAAATGGGAGGGCGTTTCCTCCAATATTTATTGTGAGAACCTGGTTGGGCTTCTGAGATAAAACTCACAAAAGACTGGATCCCTTTGGAGTTTTTAACTCTCCAAGTTGTTCATACTGAGCCCCCTGCAATTCATCAACTATAGTTCAGGTTTTCCTACCCTGGCACTCGCTCCTGTGGTAGTTTCCGCTTGTAAGTCTCTGCTCAGATAAACTATGACTCCCTATATCGCCTGTCTATCACTCCAGTCTTGGTAGCAGTGGTTTGCCCTGTGTCCTCCTCTCTCTTACAGATTCAAGAGGATTTGTTACGTTTTCAGTTTGTTCAGCTTGTTATTTGTTGTTAGGATGGACTGGTGACTTCTAAGCCCCTTACATGTGAAACTACAAGTTCCCTGGAAGATATTGTTTGGATGCTTTACATCTCCCCAACAAGCCATTGTAGGTCCCAGCAGTGTGCTGGCTCTAGTGTGAGAATAGGACTCTGGGAAACATGCATAGAGACCGTATGAATGTTCAGAGACATCTCAAATTTAGAATATCTTGCCCTATTATTCTCATACATGGTCTTATACTTGTGGACTCGTATGAGCTGCATTTTAATTTAGGAAGTAAGATTCCCATCGGCTTTTGAGACTTACAAGATATTTGTCCTGCCTGCAAAGAGTTACTGATCTGGAGAAACAAGATTATCACATGTGAAACAAAGGACAATGTGAAACATTAAATAATACCTCTCTTATTCCCTAAAAGGATTTGAGATGACAAATAAGGTCATTTTAAACTGTTTATTAGTAAGTGGTGGGTTATGAGTGCTGAAGAGGTTCAGGAAAAAGAAAGATCACTGGAGAGCGGAGAGGTCAGAACAGGAGGCTGTGCTCAAGCTGAGTTGGGAAGGGAGCTGTTTCTGGCTTTCAGAATTGCTGTAGCAATGGTAGTTGCCGCTGAAGAAGCTGAAGGTTTGAGGAGAAGGGCTTCTCCTTCTAAGAAAGACTTCTTATTTTTTCCTAGAAGTCTTGGCCCACAGGAGCAGAGAGGCCCTGTGCCTGTGGCTTGGAGTCACTAGTTTCCTTCCTGTAGTTTGTTATAAGCTCAAGTGTTCCCTGAGTGGGCCACTCACCAGACAAAGAACGCTGTCAAACGATTTATGGAGTAGCTGTATTCCATCCTATTCTACCTCCATTTAGTCTTCTTCCTGCTTTGTTAGCACCTTTTTGACTTTTCTGAAATGATGCCTGCTCTTATCTTGGAGAACACCCTCAAGGGCTCGGTCAAGCTCAGCCATGCTTCATTTCTTTTATGGGCCAGTTTTGTGAGGAGCCAGGGAAGCTTTGTATTAGTCACTACCCCTAGAAAATATAACAGAGCCATAATCTGGGGCCCTAAGAAAAGGAACAGGTATTACTATCCTCTCTCTCCTAAACCGTAATCTATTCTAGGGAGGAAGTCACTTTATGGGAGTAGAGTCACTCTCTAGTAATAGCTGCCCGCTTAGATTACACTAAACCAAAGGGTAAATGTGAAGAAGAAAGGACCAGTCAGTAGCAAAATGGAATACCTACAGTAATATTGGGCAAACTCTTAGTTATCTACCTTTTTGTAGGTTTTACAAGCAGAGCTCCTTCGAAGCAAAATAGTAAAGTATGTGGCATGTATTTCTGGTGTCTCATTCCTGGGCTTTCACCCCACTAGATGGCTTCCTACCACCCACAACTTAAGCACCCCTTGGCTTTGTGTCTCTGTCACAGAAGAATTTTTTCATAAAAGATTCCCATGTATTGGCAAATTATTATTACAACTTCAAGAGATAACTTCGTGGGATACTTGCATGTTAATAGACATGAAAATTACAGAGGGAAGAGAAGGGAAAGATGAGGTTCCTGTCTTCAATTACATCAGCCAGTCCATAAGTCTGAGAAACAAAAGGGCCAGGGGCAGCTCTGGGCTCCTGGGAAAGAAGTCCCGATTAGCTACTGTACCACCCACGAGCACAAGGAGAGAAGACAGAGTGTTCCTCCTCTCAGTATATGGATTTCTTGGCCATGCTTACTTGGGCAGCCCTGCAGGAAACATTTGTTTCTCCTTTTTAATACCCTCCTCAGTATCTAGGCTCTTAGCAGAGGCTGCCACTGCTCCCAGTACTTGGATAATAGAATGAACCTGAGTAGGATGGAAGCAGAGAAGATCTCCTACAGAGCAATGAGCAAGAACCTGAACACCCTTGTGCCCAATCCCTGTTCACTGCTGTTCATAGCCATAGGGGCAAGGCCTCATTGAATGTCACATTGACGTGAGGCCTGAAGTGACCAAAAAACCCAACCTACACACCTCTGCTTGATCATACCCTTTGACGAACCCTAGAAATGACTGTGGCCACTTGCAGAGAACTCAGTTTAAAAAAAATCCTACTTTGTGGGGCGACCCCTCCCAAGATCTTGTTTGCATCAGAATGCACAGGTTGCGATATGTTTGTGTGTGTGTGTGTGTATTTATTTCCCTCTCCCCCCTGTTGTAAAGTCTTTTAGGGCAGGGGCAGGGTAGTCTATACTCCCTGTATTATCTATACCACCTAATACCTGTTCTTGTATATAAAAGAGGTGTAATAAATATCTGTTGGATAGACGAATAGATCGAGCATCTCATTTAGAACCATTATATTTTTATGAAAGAGCAATATTAAAAAAAATGCAATTCTTCTACAAATTAACACAATCCCTGAACAAGTTATGAAGAGGTACTATTGAAGTTTGTGAAAGACAGGTCTGAGTGGAGTTATATAAAATTTGTTCTACTTTATGAGATACTACAGATTTTTTTTGTTTGAAAGAAAAAAAATTACTCCTCACATTATCTTTAGATTTCCTGCCAATATTAACATCTTTGATTCCAAATGATGATGTTTGTGAGAAAATTACTGTGGGTTAGTGTCTTGGGCAGAACTAAGTGTTGTTGGCAATAATCCAGGACCTTATTCTGAAAGATATCCTATGGACTTGAGGGAGAAAGAACAGAGGGATGGAGAGGGCCCTTGAATGACCCACAGGCCATGTGAATGCCTGAGCAGTCATGGACCACAATTCCTGCCCACCACCCCCATACACACATGGGCCTGGCCCCTCATCCCTACTTGTTATTTATTGGAGCATGATAGAAAAACAATAGTGCAATGACAGAAAAGTGAGAAAAGGAGAACAAGAAAAAATACTGGAACATAGAGTTGCAGCTGTATTAGGCCCTTAATGGATGCTGAATTAAGATGAGAGGGAGTAGAAGGTAACAGCTGGCTGGGACTTGGCCATGAAAGATGGGATGCAACGAGACAAATGCAAGGGAAATGTGGGAGAAAACGGAGTGGCAGAGGAGGCTGGAGAGGGGGCACAAGTCAGCAAGAAGCAGCGAACACCCAGGAAGTGTGTGGGGGGCAGGCCAGAGAGCAGAGAGCCAGAAGTGACTGCTGCCACAATGATACATGGGACCACTAAAAAATGTATAGGGAGCCCCCATCCCTGAGTAATGAAAGTGCAGGTTTAATCAGCAGAGAAGAACACTGTGATGTGAGGATATCGCATTGGGAAGTCCAAGATGAAGGCCGATCACATGGGGCATGTCCTAACTAGCCATTCTAACAGCAAAAAGACTATAGATAACACAAAGCAAGGAATTATACAAGGGACATTTTAAAATAATATTTAAAAATTTTATCCCAAAGATATATTTTCCCATTCCGTTATGAAACAAAATCCCTATTATAATTTTATTCACTTCCTTCTTTTCATTTTAGCATAGTAAACATGTCTTTAAGAGTTAGATAAAAGGTTAAGAATCTGGGTTTGGGGGTCATTTAGCTCTAAAAAATTAAGTTTCTAGCTCTGCTACTTTTTAGCGGTGTGACTTTGAGCAAATTACTTAATGTGTCTAAATTTTAGTCTCCTTTTCTATAAAGTGGGGACAATAATACTTACCTCTTAGGATTGTAGGGAATTAAGTGAAAATGCCCTCAAGGTCTTGCAGAGGACTTGATTTCAAGCTCAGTCAGTGGGAGGCTTTACCACCCATAGTCAGTGTCACTGCTGGGAGTAGGGTGATGCTGATAAACACATTTGTCACAATCTAAGGAGAGGGGATTGTGAGAAGATGTGACTTCCAACTAACTTTGTTCACTGATTCTTGGGTGACTTTGGGTCAAATACTATTCTTTAATGAATGGGGGTGTGAAACTTATTAAGATTAATGACTGTCACAGCTGGTAGCCAGATGTTGACATAATTCCCTCTATTTTAGAGCAAACATATCAGAGGAAAGGGGTTGAATGATAGAATTAGGCAAATAAGTGTAATATTTTGGGAATGCATTTTGAGTAGGCTAATACTAAAAATTAACATCCATAAACCAGTTATCTCAATGAGGTAGTTTTTGGACAAAGGTGACCCGTCAATGGAATCCAGCATGGGAATACATGCTTCTATCAAAACCTCCATTGATTACATTGTCCCCTGTAGAACGCAGAGAGTTGTGTGTCTTTAATAGCCTCTAGTATGAAAGGGCAGATCACTCCTTTTAATTGAAGAAGGATAAAATGTTTTTTGCTCTACACATGTATTTATGTTCTATTTTAGCATCATAATTATTTTTGCAGCTGTCAGAATTTCACACAACCTAAAAGGAAAATAAATCTGAGTCCAGAATAGCTCAATGCTTTCCAGAGAAGTCCAGTAAATAAAAACTCTACAGTAACTGACTGATCTTATTCAGGTCACTACTCCTAAGCCCAAACCCTGAGTGCATGGGAAAGAGGTTAATTAGTTGGAATAAATTCATGGGATTTTTTTTTAAAGAAACATTTCGAGTTGAGGTGATTAAAACAACACAAATGGATAAACGGTAGAGCTGTGAGAGGACAAGGTTTGCATGATTGAGTGTCTGGATTATGTGGGGAAGATGGGAAAGAGCTCTTGCCCATTCTAGTCGTGAACTACTAAATTCTGAAAAGGCCAAAAGGCAGAGTCACCAGAGTCAGAAGTGAAATTGAAAACACAGCTAAGCTGTCCACAGAATGGAGCACACGGTCTCTGGAGGGTTTTTATCACTTGTGTGGGTGAGAGTTCAGAGGCTCTGGTAATTACATTTATTTTCAGGGTTTATAAAGTTAAGTCAGGAAGCTGAATACTAACACTTCACTTCCTCACCCACTCATTCATTCACTTAGCAAATACTTATTTATAGACACTTATTGGCTCTGCACATGCCCTCAGTGAGCTGCTAACCCAAAATTGCAAAGAGGAGATCAAACAGGGAAGCTGTGGTAGATAGAATAATGGCCCCTCCAAAGACACCTATGTCTTAATCTCAGAACCTATATATATGTTATGTTTCAAGGCAAGTGGGACATTAAGTTCTGCAGATGGAATTCAGATTGCAGATCAGCTGACCTTAAAATAGGAATATCACCATGGGTAATCCCTGTGGGCTCCACGTAAACACAAGGTTCTCAAAAGATGAAAAAGGGAGGTAGAAGAGTCAATGCAGGAGTGATGCCGTGTGAGAAGGACTCAGCTGGCCACTGCTAGCTCTGAAGATGGAAGAGGGCATGAGCCAGAGAATACAGGTGACCTCTAGAACCCGGAAAAGATGAAGAAACAGATTCTCCCATAGATCCTCTAGAAGGAAAGCAGTCCTGCTGATACTTTGATCTTAGCTCAGTGAGACCCATGCTGGACTTCTGACCTCTAGAACTGCAAGATAATAAATTTGCGTTATTTTAAGCCACTAAATTTGTAGTAATTTGTTCTGGCAGATGCCAAGGCAGTGGGACAGGAAGGTACCCCAAAATCACAGCAATAAGAAGAGCAGAAAATATCCTAGGAGAAGCCAATGTTTCTTCTGAAAAGGAAAGTTCTCTGGCAACTTCCATCTGAATTTCTTAAGAAAATTTTCCTCACTTGTAGTCACCAAGCCCAAGGTGATAGATTCTACAGCTGATTGCTCATGTAGTCTTTTCTCAGGAATAATCTAGCCAACTTTGAAGGGGGCTAGGGTCATTTTCTTGACACTGCATTAAGGGGTAAGGTTGGTGGGGTGGGAACAATGTAAAGTGGAGAAGGATGACTTTTTTCCTACATAATCCAATCACGTTGCCTCCAAACTTGCTTGTCTTTCTGCTCTTTCCAAACCATGGTTCCAAAGCTTTCATAACTACAGATTTCCTGGGAATTAGACTAGAACAAGAGTCGTGCTACAGACTACTGCTCCTATTATCATTTTGTGTCCTGCTGAGCCCTCCCTACTTGGCTATGGCAGGACCACCCACTGAGCAGATAATATACAACCCATCAGGAAATTCCCAGTGCCCATCTCAGAGGCTAAGTGCTGCCAATGCTGATTGTTTCTGGAAATGCCATTTCTTCTCTGCCTGTTCAATATTCTTGTTATGCTACTCCTGTGATCACTGCCAATCTGTAGAAAATTACAGGATGAATTTTTGTGAAGGACTGAATTTGCATAACTTGTTTTTTGTTCTTCATTGTTGGGGAGGAGGGAGGATTCTGCCTTTTGCACACAATTTGTGTGCATTTTACTGGAGGTTATTGGGTTAGAATTCATCCTACTCATTCACTATCCTGGCTTTACTATGCGTGTGCTGTTGGGGCTTAGTATTAAACGATTTTCTTTGTTCAGATTTGGATTGCTGTCTCTGCTCACAAATTATTTTTCACTATGACGCCTCTTCTTCCCACTCCTGCCCCCAGCATCCACACACAACACACACCCACAGAGATGAGGTTCAATACATTTTTCCATTGTCAAGTTCAGAACCCATTAATACCTTTTCCAAGTTCAAGGCTGGGCTAAGTCTTTGTCATTTTGGTTCCTGATCATCATACAGCCATTGTGTTCTTCTAAACAAAATAAATTATTAGATAAAGACATAGAGCCCATGTTTGTGTCTTAATAGAGCATGGTTTCTCCACTTTGGCTCTATTGACATTTTCGGCTGAGTAATTCTTTGTTATATGGAGGATATCCTGAGCATTATAGGATGTTTAGCAGAAAACCCAGCCTCTACCCTCTAGATGCCAGTAACAACACCTCCCCCAGTCTTGGCAATGAAATATATCTTCAGACATTGCCGAATGTTCCCTCAGGGGTGGAGTCGCTCCTGGGTGAGAACCGCTGGAGCAGAGAGATCATACACACCCAACTTCAAGCAACTTGTTAAGACAGCCTCAAAGCTAGTGAACAGGCTCAGCTGTTCGCCCAGCTGTGTGGACCACCTGTGGCCAATTACTTTGACAAGATTATTGAGTTACAGGCTTGGGCATGTGGACTCAGCTATAGGCAACTGTATGCGCTCTGTGGGTTGGCTCCACTGGTGGGATTGGGTTACACACATTCCACTCTGCTCTGCTCTTTAACTGCTTGAAGGAAGCTCAGTTACTTGCTAACTGATGGTGATGACAGTTCAAACCGACCGTATGACCCCAACGCAGTTGAATGTGCTAAGTGGAAATAATCATAGTCACTTTTTGCCCCAATTATTATAGTTGTTATTATTATTATCATTTTAAAAAGAAAAAGTTTCCAAACTTGGAGAATGACATAGATTTTATTGACCTCTCCTTTAACAACTATAGATTTGTCTTTTCACTGACTGCTGTATCCTGATGGCATCTTAAATAAGACACATTCAAGTCCAACTTCATCATCGTTCACCTCCCAAACAGCATTTTTTTAAATTGAGGTAACATTGGATTACAAGATTATATAAATTTTAAGTGGACATCATTATATTTCAACTTCTGTACACACTAGATTGTGTTCACCACCAAAAGTCTAGTTTCCTTCTGTCACCGTGCAGGTGTTCCCTTTTATCCCCTTTCATCCTCCCCGCTCTCCCCTTCCCCTCTGGTAACCACCAATCTGGTCTCTGTAACTATGTGTTTGCTTATGATTCAAACAGCATTTTTTGAAACTTTTGAATTTCTATTAGTTCTTTCTGTTACCTAGCTTTACAAGAGCATGTGCACAAGGTGCCTAATTCAGTTATCTTTCTTCAAATCTTCTAACGTACGATCACCAGGATAATTTTTCTAAATCAAAAGTTGGATTAAAAACTCTATTCAAGAACATGAAATGGTCCATTAACTATTGAGTCCAAATTTTGTAGCTCAGCATTTAGAATTTTCCAGTATTCATCTTTAGCCTGTATTTTTTCTTCTTTCTTTGTCCTTCCTTCCTTCCACCTATTTCTCCAATCTTATCTCCTAACCAAGTATTTCTCAAAATGTGGTCTGTGGTTCATCTGAAGAAGAATCAACAAAGAATACTATTTAAAATGCAGATTTCTAGGGCTAGCCCTAGAATTTCTAAGGATGGGACCTGATTATCTCAACAAACTGAAATATCATTTATTCTTAAGACTCAGCTCAAACTAACTTCTCTATTTAAAACATTTAGTGCTTTTCTTCTGCTACTTATCACATTCTAACTTGGAGGAGGAAGAGACGAGGGTGGATAGCTATAATTTTTGTGCGAGGGACTGTGGTAGGCACTTTACATTGATTATTTCATTCAATCTTTGCAATATCATTATTCACCTTATAGAGGTGGAAACTGAGGCTTAGAAAGGTTTATGACCTTGCCCATGATTACACTTAGTAAGTCAAGGAGCTTCTCACTCCAAAGTCCACGAAGTCCATACTGAGCTGTGACCTTGATCTGGCGTCTCTTGGTACACTTATCTTACGTCTTTTACTGAGTAAACCTTTGTGTACAAGGCCTTGATAAAACGACTTGGTGAAAAGAGTGTTGGACTTAGAGTCAAACCAAGCTCTGCTTGAATTCTGGCCTTGGCATTTTTTGGCTTCTTCTAAGTGGCCCTAGGGTATGGCCATCTGCCTGTTGTTCAGAACACAGCCAGACAATGAAGTAGGAGGGATGAAGATGAAAGGTACAAAGGGCAAGCACCTGCTGTCTTTTAAGGAAGATACCTGGAAACTTCCACCTCCCCTTCTGCTTATGTCTCATAACTTAGTCCTGTGGCCAATCCAGCTTCAAGGGAAGTTGGAGCTTATTTCTTTATTCTCTGTGCCCTGAGCCCAACTGAAAATCAGAGAAGAATGGATTTGGGGAGCTTCCTCTGCCATCCAGTCATAATGGACATCTATTGGTTTTTGTTTTTTTTTTTTTCCTGCATTTCCCTTTTTCCAGTTACAATACCTTGTTCTTCCTATGGGCACCATCCATCTCCATCTCACAATCCATGAGCTTCAGGTGAACCTTATTCCAGACTCCAGACTCCTTATTCCAGAAGTCCCAGGTCCAGCCAGTCAGAGATGGGTGTATGATCCTAGTCAGGCCAAACACACCAAATTAGAGGGAACCTTAAGATTTTGCTGAAATAATTGGCTAAGAGGAGTGTCCTCCCTGCTACAGCCTTGAAACTCTGAGTGAGCAACTGGAGGCCTGCACAGTCTAGAGTCGTCACAGAGGGAAGCAGGGCTGAGAGGTGGAGAGACATGGATCCTGATGATATCACTTGAGGCCCTGGATCAAGCCCTGCTTAAGGCTACGGTCTACCCATGGATGTTGTATTTACATGTCCCAATAAATATCTTATTTTGCTGAAATTAGTTTGAGTAGGGTTTTCTGTTCCTCATGGTGTGCTAAATAAACAGAGATTCAATAAATGGTCACTAATAAGGTATTTATCTTTGACTTTCCCACCCCAGCACACTTCTTTTTACATAATTGATGCTTCAGAATTGATGATTGGGAGAATAGAAGAAAAAAAATGAATAAATAGTGACTGAGACTCAGGCCAACTGCATGAAATTACAAGAATTATATTAGTTTCTTTTGTTCCAAATATCTTCTCTGACCATGTTTACTTTTAGGAGTCACAGTTATGAAAAAATAGGCCAGATGGCCTGAGACGTTTTTTAGATCTCCCCTCAAGACCTTGAAAATAAACCAAAAATGGAAGATCTCCCCAGTGTCGGTCAGGCTGCATCCATATGTGAAAGTAGAACCGTTCCCAAATAGTTTCCAAAGAAAATTTTATTTTCACTAATCATCTGTTGCCTGTCTTCCTGGTGATGGGATGCAGTGAGGGCACCATTTCAGTGTCACCAGATGGTGTCCTCATGTAGATGGACATTTCCTGCTCAGGTCCAGTCAAAGGAGACAGGGGAAACATTTCTGCAACAGGCCCTTCAATGGAGCAAAATATGAAATTAATTCAAGCATTTGTTACTTATACCCATTTTGCTTCCAAAACAGGTTGAGTAGGCTTTCAATAAAAGACACATGTACAATAGGTCTGTTAGAATCAGAATAAAGGAACAAGTGCCATACAATGGAGGGCGATTATATCTGTTAATTACAAACATTTTTAACAATAGCTACATTTATGGGAGCTTATCGTGCACATGGTTAAGTGCACTGTTCTAAGCACTTAACTTGTATCATTTCATTTAATTCTGACAATAACTCTCTGATGGTAGCTCCTATTACTATTTGCATTTCATGATAAGGAACTGAGTACAAAGAAGTTTAGTGACCAGCTCATCGTCACACATCAGTAGTACATACATACAGCATAGCTGAGCCAGGTTTAGAACCCAGATAGTCTAACTCAGGACTTGGGTTAGGCAAAGATAAGGGTCGTCATTTTATTTTTTTAATTTTGTGTGTGTGTGAGGAAGACCAGCCCTGAGCTAACATCTGTTGCCAATCCTCCTCTTTTTGCTGAGGAAGACTGGCCCTGGGCTAACATCCCTGCCCACCTTCCTCTACTTTACATGGGACGCCGCCACGGCATGGCTGACAAGCAGTACATCAGCGGGCGCCCGGGATCCGAACCCGCGAACCCCGGGTTGCCAGGCGCGAACTAAACCAGGCGGCCCCAAGGGTCGTCATTTTAGTCTATCAGCCAGGGTGTGAGTCCCTGCTCTTCCACTTAGCCAATGACCTTGGTAAGTCACTTTGTTTCTTTAAGCTTCAGGTTATTCATCTATGAAATGGGTGTAATGATAGTAGCCTCTCGGGTTTGTGGTGAAGACTGAAAGAGATCCCGTGCAGAGATGTGGAGCACAATGATAGACAATGTGAGTACAGAGACACAGTGCTGTACTCTATGTGTAACTTTCGTTATCTGCCTTAAATGATGCTCTATTAATGTTCTAATAAGCTAATAAATAATCTGATAGTAACTAAATGTTAGATTCTTAGCTATGGAAGCATGGATTTTTTTTTCTCCTTTCTAATGTTATTTGCAAAGGACATCATCTATCTCTCACCCTTTCATTCTGGTGACATTGCTAACGTTGTACTCCTATAGGAACGACAAAACTTTAAAAATTAAGAGGAACATTCCAGGGATTACAACTGGACAAAAGAGAGGCAGTGATAGGATGTGAAATAACAACACGGAGCAGACTGTCTGTCAGTTTTCCTCACCAAGTATGCAAATCCTCCATAAAGCTCACCGAGTACAAAGGTAGGATTTAGTTGGTACCGGCCAGCTCCCCTTCACTGTGTGCTTTTGAAATGAGCTCTTCTTTTTGTTAAGCAAATAAATAAGAAACTCCCCATCCGAATCCTCAGGACCATAAGAAAGAGTGACATTGTCATTCAGGGCTGCTGACGTGAAGAAAAGATGGGGCACCAAAGCCAACTGGCCAGTGATTGTGTGGAGGGATGGTCCTGTTACAGGAATCATTGAGGGGATGTCACCACTGGTCTGAAAACGTGGGTACGTTACTGTGTCTCAGAAAGAAATAATGATGTCTAACATGACACGCCTCTGCCTAATTACTTAAAAAGCCTTAAATTCAAGAACTTTTGTGTGTGTGCGTGTGTGCACACCTGCATGTGCATGTGTTTAAGTTAAATAAATGAAACTCAACGGGCAAAAATAAATCACACACCTTCCAGATGAAATTCTGTTTCTGCAAACCTCAGTTGTGAGCTGTCTGTTTTGTGCCATCCTGAGCATTGCTCAGCAGGTCACAGGGTCGTTATTAGGAGCATACATTGTCAGGATATCCAGCCCCCTTCGCCTAGTTGGGAACTAGATCTTAGACTAGTCCAGGCAGGCCCAAACTCAAATTACTTGTCAATCTGATAGAGTTGCTTTCTCTTAGGGAAAAGAAAGGTAAAAATAATTTGCAGTGAAACCCTTGACTTGATGCTTCTACCAAAGGGAGGAGGCAGTGTCACTGGGAGCCTTCTTGGGACTTGTGAGAACTTGCTCAGTTCAGGGTGTTAAATGGGTGTTTCACCTCTGTTTTTTCCTCTCCTTCTTCTCTCATCTACGTTTTTTCCTCTTTCGTACTTACCTTTCTTCATTTCATCTTCATCCTCTTTTCTCTCCATCTTTCTTCATCCTCTTCTTGCTCCTTCCTTCCTTTTTATATTCCATTTTTAATTTCTCCTTTTTCTTACTTTTGAAATATTCCCTAATTTGTGCTCTGCATCTAGGGGGAGCAATTAAGAGGTTGGGAGTTAATCCGAGTGCTATGGTGTGAGTGTTTGCGGCATCCCCAAATTCATATGCTGAAAAGCTAATGCCCAACGTGATGGTATTAGGAGGCGGGGGCCTTTGGGGAGGTGACTAGGTCATGAGAGTGGGTTTAGGTTATGAGAACGGGATTAGTGTTCTCATAAGAGGCCTCAGAGAGCTAGCTCATCCCTCTTCTACCATGTGAGGATACAATGAAGGAGAGGTTTGCGACCCAGAAGAGGGCCCTCACCCGACCATCTTGGCATCCTGTGCTTGGACTTCTTGCCTTCAAAACTATAACAAATTTATGTTATTTATAAGCTACCCAGTCTGTTCTGTTATAGCAGCCCAAGGAATGGACACCAAGCTAACTTGAGATCTAGGCCATGCTAACCATTTGCCAGTTTTGCATTAAACACAGACTATACTCAAGCTCATTCCACTACTTAGGCATGTCATGGCATGTCCCTCAAGGTCAGCATTCATGGTGACAAGACAAAACATAATGAGGTACAATTTTATTACATCTGGTGACACATATGTCTGACTAGGTGAAAACCCAAGAGCTCTTCTTTCCTTAAAAGCTTCCTGGTTCCTAGAAATAATGCAAATTTATTATAGCTGATGGGTGGGACTCCTAGGTTTTCCAGTTCCTGTAATTCAAAACATCCAAAGTCAAGTGTATTTGTTAGCAGAGGTAGACTTAACTGTGAACCAAAGGTGGAAAAATCATGTCAAAAATTATGTTTTAGTAAGAGGCCTAAATGTGACTTGTTCTATTGCCATGTGGTCTCAATTCATAAGAAAAGAGGTTGTAGAAAGAACGTGGTGATTTCATAAGCTGGAATCACTCTACAAATCTCCTCAGTTCTCCTGGATTTCACTGGACTTTGCTTCAGGACTGACAGGGTCCTGTTAGTAGGAGGTGGTGCCCAGGGACTGCCTACAGCTAAGTGAGTGAGGGTTTTCACCTCCAGTGTGGCAAGGTACTGGCAAGGCCTGCTGAGCCACTGCAACGGTTTGGAGAGGTATCTTGGGAGAAAGCCAAGTTTAAAATGGTTAGGTGGTCCTCTGAGCTTGCACTGGCTTTCCAAAATGCTCCTCCATTTCATCTTAAAAATAATATTTTGATCCCAGCCCATACCATGTTTCTGGCTAAATGTTACACTTGACAAGCTTTACGCAAATTACCATACACAGTCACATACTGTTTGCAGCTGATTCCATTTTTAGCAACGTCAGAGGGAAGAAGGAATCTCAGAACAGTGAGTGCATTTGACACGCCTGATGCTGCTCACAGAAGGTCAGCTCCACATGGGCCTTCCCCACGGGCCAGCATTCCCTAGGGATCTTCAGACAGCGCCCTCCTGCAAGAAAACCCCAGAAGCTCCGCCAAGTTTCCCTGGCAGTGCCTGTGCCCTCTTCTCCTTCAGGAATAGAAGGAAATCTAAATGGTTCTGCATTTTGGCTGGCTTTGTTCCCCTCAGTCCCCTCTCCATCCATGATGGAGGCCTGCTCATTTTCTAGTCTCAGCAGTGGAGCTAGAGAAAGGGAAAGAAGGGTGACCATTGTGTGTGTGCAATCTGTGTGTGTCTTTGCGAAACTGTGTAAGTGTGTGTACTCCCAGCCACAGGCTCTTTGGAATTAGTTTTGCATAAAGCCACAGGGTGGGGTGAAGTCTAGTCTTGGGGAAAAAATAAAGAGTAGGAACATCAGCTGTCATAGCTCCTGTTGGAGACCTTTCATATGCCAACTGGAAGCTTCCCTTTTCTCTTTCTTTGTAGCTTTACTGCGAAATATTACATATACACAAAAGAATGAATGTAATGAATGTAACATGTGGATGAACAGAATATATATTTATATGTACATTCTTGTGTGTGTATATATATTTGTGTATTATATCCAGCATAAAGAAAAATAAATGAACGTCTGTGTACATAGCGTGCAGCTTAAGAAATAAAAGTGAAAAAATAATAGAAGGTTCTCTGTACTTTTTTCACATCTCCAGCTGAATTCTTCTCCCTTCTTTCTGATATGTATAATTATCTTTTATTTTGTTGTATACTTTGTTACACATGTATCTCTGAATAAGCATTGTTACATCTATGTTTTCATAATTTACATAAATTGAATAGTAATGTGATTTTCTGCATCGTGCTTTTTCCACTCAATATGATTTTGAGAGTCATGCATGCTAATCTCTGTGGTGTCTGTTATGAATATAGTTGAATGTACTATGACTATAGAGCATTTTATGCAATGGCTGCATCCCAATGTATTACCCATTCAACTGTTTTTGTACATTGAGCCATTTCGGGTTTCTTTGTTAGCATGAGCTGTGCCTCTGTGTCAGGTAGCATTTCTCCTACCTGACTCTTGGTGTACACATGCAAAAATTTCTCTAGGGCACAAAATACGTGTGAAAGAGCAGGGTCATGAGGTAAGCCCACCATCGATTTTACCGCCTAATGCCAAATTGCTTTGCAAAGTGGTTGCACGAACGTACATTCCCACCAGCAATATATGAAAGATCAGGCTTTCCTACATCCTTGCCAAAATTTGGTGTTGCCAGACTTTAGAACATGCGCTGATCTGATGTGTATGAAATAGTACATCGTTAAGATTTTAATTCGTGCTTCTCTGAGTACTAATGAGCCCGAACACCTTTTCATGTGTTTATTGGCCATTCATATTTCCTTTTTTGAATGCAAGCCTTTTGGCTAGTCTTCCTCTGGGATTTTTGTCTTTTACTCATTGATATAAGACCTTTTTTCTTTCTTTAAACTATATTCCAGATACTGACACTTTGTTGGTTTTACTTGTGATAAATTTCCTTTTACTTTCTTTGTGAAGCCCTTTGATAAACAGAAGTTTTAAATTTTAATGCAATCAAAATTACCAATTTTTTGTGTTATAGTTACGTTTTTCATCTTGTTTAAGGAATCTAACATCGAGATCATCAAAATATTCTATTTTGTCTCATAAAATTTTTCAAGTTTTGTTTTCACACTTAAGTCTTTCATACTCCTGTAATTGGTTTTTAGACATGGCATGGGAAGGAATCCATTTTTTTTTTCAAACGGATAATCAAATGCCTCTCCACTTTACTGTTTATTGCTTAGTCTATCATACACATCAGGTTTCCATATATGTGGGGTTCTATGTTATATTCCACTCTGAGTTCTATATTGCATCCCATGGGTCTATTTGCTACACGTACCAAGATCGTGTTCTAAACTATTCAAGCTTTGCAATAAGTCATGATTTTTGTAGTCTCCTTGCCTTGTCATTCTTCCTAGGAGTGGCGTGACTATTCTTAACCTTTTGTTCTTTCACATAAATTTTAGAATCAATTTGTCAAGAGTCACTAAGAACCCTATAGGAATTTATATTAGAATTTTATTGAATCTGTAAATCAATTTGGAGAGAATAGCTGTATTCACAATATTGAGTGTTTGGATCCTTGAACATGCTTCCTTCATTTCTCTGTCCCTCTCCCCTCTCCTTTCCTTCCTCCCTTCCTTGTTTCCCTCCCTCCCTTCCTTCCTTCCTTTCTCCCTCCCTCCCTCCTTCTCCCTTCTCCCATTTCCCCCTCCCCCATACAAACATTCATAGACAAACATTCTAATTTGGTTGATGTGAATCTTTTGGTCCATACGCATTTTTGTAACACATACTTTGCATGTATTGTAATTTCTGTAAAAGTCATTGTATAATATCATTTCTTACTCTTTTCTTCTCAGTCCTGTTTTTCAGATACTTTTAAGTGCTTATATACATATCTAGTCAGTTCCTGCTAACTGTGGCATAGAACTACAACATGTGAAGCTACCTTATTTTATCTATTCACTCCTCCAGTTATGAGTCCCCAGATTACCTTCAACTCACTCCACCTCCGTTACACACACACAAACAATGGCTCCGTGAAAACCTTGTACAAGTGTATAGGTGAATTTTTCAGGGGGGCCATTCACTCAGTGGCAGAAATGCCATGTCATAGAGTATGCATGTGCTTAACATGACTGCATTCCAACAGGTTTTTCTCCAGAATGACTGCACTGTATGAGTTTCCAATCCCTACTATTCTGTTGCATTAAATATCTTTCCAATCGTATAGGTGTAAGAGGATACTAGTTTATTTAATATACATTTTCCTGATCACTAATGCTTTATAAGTCTCCTGATGTACTTATTTGCCTTTTGTGTTTTCTTTTCTGTCAATTTTCTGTTCATATGTGATAAATATTTTTCCATTAGGGTGCTGTTCTTTTCTTGTTGATTTATAAGACATTCTTATATATTCTAGATATTAATCCCTTATCAGTTTTAAACACTGCAAATGTCTTCTTTCTATCATATGTCTATTAACTTTGTCCACCGTGTCCTTTGCTGAACAAAAGTTCTTTATTGTCCAGTTTTATGGAGATACAATTGACATATAACATTGTATTAATTTTAGGTGTACACTATAATGATTTTGATATATGTATATATTGTGAAACGATCACCACAATAAGTTTAGTTAACATCCATCACCTCACATAGTTACAATTTTTTTTCATGTGGTGAGAAATTTTAAGATCTGCTCTCTTAGCAATTTTCAAATATACAATACAGTGTTGTAACTATAGTCACCATGCTGTACATTACATCTTTAGAACTTATTTATCTTATAACTAGAAGTTTGTACCTTTTAACCATCTTCACTCATTTCCCCCAACCCTCACTCCCCAACTCTGGCAACCAATCTGTGTTCTGTTTCTATGAGTTCAGTTTTTTTAGATTCCATATATAAGTGAGATCATATGGTACTTGTCTTTCTCTATCTGACTTATTTTACTTAACATAATGCCCTAAAGGTCTACCCATATTGCAAATGGCAGGATTTCCTTCTTTTTCATGACTGAATAACATTCCATTGTATGTATACACCACATTTTATATATCCACTCATCCATCAGTGGGCACTTATGTTGTTCCCATGTCTTGATTATTGTAAATAATGCTGCAAAGAACATGGGGGTGCAGATATCTCTTTGAGATAGTGATTTTGTTTCCTTCAGATATCTACCCAGAAGTGGAATTGCTGGATCATATGGTAGTTCTATTCTTAATTTTTTAAGGAACCTCCTTACTGTTCCATAGTCATTGCATCAATTTACTTTCCCACCAACAGTGCACAAGGGTTCCTTTTTCTCCACATCTTCTCCAACATTTGTTATCTTTTGTCTTTTTGATGGTAGCCATTCTATCAGGTGTAAGGTGAATCTCATTGTGATTTTGACTTGCATTTCCCTGATGATTAGTGATGTTGAACACCTTTTCATGTACCTGCTGGCCATTCGTATGTCTTCATTGGAAAAATGTCTATTCAGTTCCTCTACCCATTTTTTAATCAAATTGTGTTGTTTTTTAATTGAGTTGTGTGAGTTTCTTGTATATATTGGATATTACCCCTTATCAGATATATGACTTGCAAATATTTTCCCCCATTCAGTAGGCTGCCTTTTAATTTTGTTGATGGTTTCCTTTGCTGTGCAGAACTTTTTAGTTTGATGTAGTCCCACTTGTTTATTTTTGCCTTTGTTGTCAAATCCAAAAAATCATTGCCAAGACTGATGTCAAGGAGCTTAGCCCCAAGCTTTCTTCTAGGAGTTTTATAGTTTCAGGTCTTACATTCAAGTCTTTAATCCATTTTGAGTTGCTTTTTGTGTATAGTGTAAGATAGGGGTCCAGTTTCATTCTTTTGTGTGTGGCTGTACAGTGTTCCCAGCACCATTTATTGAAGAGACTATCCTTTTCTTATTGTATATTGTTTGCTCTTTTGTTATAAATTAATTGAGCATATATACATGAGCTTATTACTGGGCTGTCTATTCTATTCCATTGTTCTATGTGTCTGTTTTTATGCCAATACCATGCTGTTTTGATTACTAGAGTTTTGTAATACAGTTTGAAATCAGGAAGTGTGATGCCTCCAGCTTTATTCTTCTTTCTCAAGATTGCTTTGGCTATTCAGGGTCTTTTGTGGTTCTATACAAAGTTTAGGATTGTTTTTTCTATTTGTTTGAAAAATGTGATTGGAATTTTCGTAGAGATTGCATTGAATCTGTAGATTGTTTTGAGTACTATGGACATTTTAACAATGTTAATTCTTCTAATCTATGAACACAGAGTATCTTTCCATTTATTTGTGTCTTCTTCAATTTCTTTCAGAAGTTCTTTAGTTTGATGTAATCAAATCAATTCTCTTTTTTCCTTATGATTTGACTTTTTGAAATATTGCCCAGGAAGTCCTTTCCTGTTCCTAAGTGTGGTAGACAGAATAACGGTCCCCAAAGATGTCTGTATCCGAATCCCCAGAACCTATGAATATATTATCTTACATGGAAAAGGACTTTTCAGAGGTGATTAAGTTAAGCATCTTTAGCTATGGAGATTATCCTCAATTATCTGGGAGAGCACAATGTAATCACGAGGGTCCTTATAAGAAAAGAGGAAAGCAGGAGAGTGAGAGTCAAAGAAGGATGTGTAATAACAGAAGCAGAGGTGACAGAGAGAGATTTGAAGATGCTTTGCTGTTGGCTTTGATGATGGAAGAAGGGGCCACAAGCCAAGGAATGCAGGAGGCCTCTAGAAGCTGGAAAAGGCAAGGAAAGTGATTCTATCCTAGAGCCTCCAAAAGGAACACAGCCCTGACAGCACCTTATTTTTAAGTCTTCTGACAAGAAATTTGTGTTGTTTGAGCCAACAAATTTGTTGTAATTTGTTACAGTATCAGTAGAAAACTAAAATACTAAGTCATAAAGTTATTTTTCTATGTTTCTTTTTAAGAATTTTCTAGTGTAACTTTCACAGTTAGATTTTTAATCCAACTATAGTTTACTTTGTAGTAGTGTTATACAGGAATCCACATTTATTTCTTGCCTATAGTAAATTAGTTTTCCCAGCAACATCTACTAAGTAATATATTCTCTCCTCATTGATTCATGGTGCCACTTTGTTGTATATGTAATGTTTCCTTATATACATGGGTCTGTTTCTGGGCTCCCTATTCTGTGCAGTTGGTCCACTTGTCTTTTCTCCATTTACATAGATCTTCCTTAATGCTATTTAATAAAGTTTTCTAATTTTCTCTATGAATTCTTACACACACATTCTAAGATTTATTCTTAGTATGTTGTGTTTTTTATTGCTATCACAAATTCTACATTTCAAAATACTTGTCATTTTGAATAAAAATAAATAATAATATACATAATATAATGTGCTATGTATACAATAATAAACAAATAAACAATAAATATTTGGAGATGAGGTCTTTGGGAGGCAATTTGGTTTAGATGAGGTCATGAGGGGCAGTCCTCATGATGGGATTAGTACCCTTATAAGAAGATACTAGACAGCTTGCTCTCTCTCTCTTTCCACAGTGTGAGGACACAGCAAGAAGATGGCTATTTGTAAGCCAGGAAATGAGTCTTCACCAGGAATCGCGTTGGCCAGCACCTTGATCTTGGACTTCTCAGTCTCCAGAACTGTGAGGAATAAATGTCTGTTGTCTTCACGACCCAGTTAGTGACATTTTGTTATAGCAGCTCGAGCAGACTAATACACTTCCTTTCCATATATTTCCATCAACTTTTATCTTGCCTTACTGTTCCAGCTAAGCTCTCTACTACATTGTTGAATAAAAGTAGTAATAGTAGGTATCCTCACTTTATTCCTGAAGTTAAATGGAATGCTTCTAATTTTTCACCATTACCATGATTTTTGGTAGACATGCTTTATCAAATTAAGGAAGATGCCTTCAATTCCTATTTTGCTAAAGTTGTCAAATTTTATCAACTGCTTTATCTGCATCTATTAAGATGACGATATGATTTGTCTTTTTTAACATGTTAATTTGTTAATTACATCAATAGATTTATAATGTTTCAACCTTTTATTTCTTGGATAAACATATATTTTATACATATTCCTATATATTATATATATTTTTTGACAGACTTGGTCTTCTAAATTTTGGTTTAGGAAGGATTAGTGAATCTATATTTATTAGTGAGATTAACCTGCAATTTTATTTTCTCGTATTCTTTTTGCCGGTTCTGACATCAAAGTTGTACTCCTCTTACAAAATGTGTTGGAGGAGTAGTCCCTCTTTCTCTATTCTCTGGGTTGAATAAGATGGGTATTATGTATTCCTTGGTAAAATTTATTTATAAAATTATCTGAACCTGTTATGAGATTTGAAATTACTGATTCAATTTCTTTAATGATTATAGGAATAGTCTAACTTTCTGTTTCTTCCCAGGCTTGGTAATTTATAATTTTTTTCTAGAAATGTATCTATTTTGTCTAAGGTTTCAAATTTATTGGCATTAAGTATTAATAATATTTTCTTATTAAATTTTAATCTATGCTGTATCTGCAGTTCTATCCCTCTTTTATTTCTAACATTTCTTGTGTGTTCTTTCTCTATTTCTTCTTGATTGATTTCCCCATAGGTTTGGTTATTTTATTAATCTTTTTCCAAGAACCGTCTTTTGGATTTGTTGGTTCTCTGTATTATATCTTTGTTTTCTATTTCATCTATCATCCTCATTACATAATTAGGTATTTTATGATGACTTAAAAAATATCTAACATTCATTGAGAGATTGGCATTGGCCAGGTACCAAAACACTTACAAACATATCTTACACATTATCTTATTTTGTCCTCATGATAACTTTAGGAGGAGGATACTATCATTACATCTATTTTACAAATTAGGACACTCTGTGAAAGTCATAGAGCCACTAAGTCACAAAACTGGTATTTAAATCCAAGCCACATTTACTGTGCTATTCCTCTATTTTCTTTGAAATAGAACTCAAAGAATAAAGACAATGTTAAACTCCAGGGAATAAATTAGTAATGTTGGGATTTCAGGTATCGTATGATGCCATAAAAAATTTTTGTCGACCTTGGAGTCGAAAGCTACTGTCAGTTCATGCTGCTACCCTCAGCAGTACTTCTGTGCTAAAGATGGCAGAACGGGAGAGCCCAATTATCATCTGAGTCCTATTCAGGCTTTTTAATTCCAGATATGTCTGAGCCAAAACTAATTGTCAAATATATAATGGATTGCTTCCTAGAAATTATCAAATTGTCATATAATAAATGATAATATTATTTTGAATGTCAGTTTTGAACTAGCTTGTCTGGAACCAGTTTTCAAAGCATTTTCAAATGCTGCATCTAGTTCTTATACTTCTTACAGCTTCAGCGGCCTGTTAGGTAGACAGGACCATTATTACTCCCACCTGACACACGTAAACATGAAAAGTTAACTTGCTCCAGGTTACTTACACAGTGAGAGGCAGAATGATTCTCTAATGAAGACTTCTGACTCCCAGCTTTTTTTATTTGTGCATTCCACATATATTTATTTAAGACCCACTATGTGTAATGTACAGTGTTGGGCACTGTAGTGTAATAGAAAGTTGTATAAATCATAGATATACAACATTCACAGAAATAATTATGACAAAATGTTACAAGATTCAGGTAAAAGGTTATGGGAAATGCAGAGAAGGGAGAGGATTTATTTTTGAGTAGAAGGAAGAGGAGGATTCCAATATTTTTCTACTAAGCTCCAAATCAATCTTAAGAATTAATCAACATCAAAAGTCCGGAGGGATTTTTTGGGGGAAATTTGCAACATAATATTACATTACATGCAATAAAATAAACAGACCAGCATATTAAAGAAAATTCTGGAAGGAAATGAGTAAAGTGGGTAGCTCAATATACTGTAATACTAACCTCAGCTGGATTTAAGGAACTTTCCAGATTTCTATAGCCCTGTGGTAAGACCACCACTCTCACTGTCAGACACTGCCCACTTCTCTATTATAACCAAGAAGACTGTAAATGGAATCGATGATCCATCTTCCCCTAAGAAACCATCGGGGCTAATGCCGTTATGCCTTATATAACTCAATCTCTCCCAGAAATCCAAGAACCCAGGTCATCAAAGAACACACAGAAATATCTCCATATTTAGGGATCTGCATTCCCTAGTGATCTAAATCTTTCTACTCTGCTCGCTGTCACTTATGTTCTCTCTTTGGTATAATCTTCCACATCCCCAGTCTCTCCTCTGACATTCATCAGTTGTCTTATGATCTGTCTAAAATCTGATTCTCCCCTTCATCTTATGATTTATATAAAAAGGTGAAGGAAAGTAGATTCCAACTACTTTCCTTGAGACCCTCTCAAGTGGTACCTGCTTTTTCTCACACAGTGCTCATACCGTGAGTTCATACCAAGAGATGATGTTGGTGCCCTCCTTATTTGTCAGTGTTTTCCCGCATCTTTTCTCTTTAATTTTCTCTCAAAAACTCCAACTGTTGAAGCACATGCCATTAGGCGAAACTACCTTCTACTCTTCCTTCTGGCAATCATTCTCTGATCTCTCAGTCATACAACTCATGAAGCTTTTAGCACTTGGCTCACAGTCTACCTCTGTCACTCTTCCTGTCATCATTCTTGGTGACTTCAACAATGATGTAGGTGGTCCATCCATCAACAACTTGTCCTCTCAGAGCTCTGACCCCTTTACTTGCAATAGCGTCTTCAACCAATCCATCTCAGTCACTTACCCTCAGTTAAACTTTAGACCTTGTCGTTACCTTTAACTCCAAATCTCAATTTCAAGTATTTAATTCTTTGACAATTACTCCTAACTTTCCAAAATCTTTATCCCAGTACTGTAACCACAGCATTTCTCTGACCCCATTGGGAACTTCAGTTCCTTGCCCATGACTCTTTTTCCTTTATATCATACCTCTCTTTTCATTTCTATCCTCTTTAACTAAACTAAGTTCCATGATCCATTGCTCCCTTGCATACAACCTAAACATCCTTTCCTCCTTCTCTCTCTATAAGATTTACCTAGCAAAAGCACAACGCTGGTTAAATGAAACTCTCTGCCTCCTCTTTTCCTGCATCTGAGCAGCATATGGCCGGGGGCATGAAACCTATTACCATGTTGCGTGGACTCACTCTAAATTTACGACTGCAGATTGCGAGCAGACCCTCAGTACAACTCAGCCAATCTTCTTCACCCTCCAGTCAATTTCTTTTCCCACTCTTTGAGATTATTTCACATCTTCTGTCTCTTCAGACCTGTTCTCCCCTTCTCACTCATAACTGACTGTCTCACTTCCTATTTCTCTGAGAAATAAGAACAATCAGAAGAGAAAAATGTATCTTCCAACACCAAATTTTTCAATCTAACTACTTCTGTACCCCTGCCTCCTGCCTTCTCTCCTGGTAAATGGGATAAACTTTCCTACTTCATATCAAATGCTAGATCTCATCTCCTGTAACCTACTCAAGGACTCTGGTCTTCCCCTTCTCCCCTGAATCAACAGTTTTCCCCTTTCTACTGGGTCTTTTCTACCAACGGAAATGGTGGGTAAGCAGACATGGTGGTTCTCTCTTGTTAGGGGAGAACTCCTCATTCATCTATAGGGAAGGAGTAAATTATCTGATTGATGCATAGAGGAGCTTGGCTCAACTCCTTCTTCCTCTCTTTTTCCTCTTTGGGCTCCAGGTGCCTGAATAAAGCTCATATTCTATTTTTTTTCTTAAAATTATAAGTTTCACAAGGGTAGACTCCAATAAGGAAGGTCTACAATTGTTCAGCACTTCCAGGAACTGGGCAGGTAATTCTGCCTAATTCTCGGTAAAATATTATCAACTGCATTTGGCTAATTGACTTAAATCCACCTACCTTAACAGTTTGTCAGTAATGAAAGTAATATTTTGACCTTTGACTGCCTGTTTCCTATCTCTCAGTAGATTCAAATTTGGGCAGATATGAAGGAGATATTTTTTATTGGGTTCTCTCAAACCTCGACATCTCCTATCTCAAAAAATATTCCCCAGAATTTGTTGCTCTCCATCTCTCCTATTATTTGAAATGTCCTCTGTTAAAGCCAAATGCCTCAAGAAATTTGCTCTAACTAGATGTCAATTCATCCTTATCTCCTCTTTCCTCTTCAGACTTTCAGTCCCAACATACCACTAAAACTGTTCTGTCAAGATCACTGGCAACTTACATCTTGCCAAATCCAATGGTCACCTCTCAGCACCTGAATTACTCAACCTCATTTGCCACAGTTGATTACTCCATCATTCTTAAAATGCTTTTTTTACCTCTCATGGCTTCCTGAGATCAAACTTTGCTTCTTGGAAAACACTGAGGTAGGTGTTCAATCTACTTAACTGGCTAGCTCACTGGCCAGTCCTCTTCATTCTTCATTTTCCATCTCCCACCATCACATAATAACTTTCAAAGTACCATTCCCTTATTGTTCTTAATCCTCCACCACCCCATTTTTTCTACCATCAGCAAACAAGCTAACATATGTACTCTGTGACTTCAGTAATGACCCTTTGTTTTTGTTTTTGTTTTTTTCAGAAACTTCCCTTCATTCTCAGTGGCACAGGAGACGACTTTTCCTTTCACTGCTAACTGAGAGCTGGCTCTCCTGTGAAGATGCAACTCTAGTTTAGATCGTTTTCACATTCTGTGTACTTCAGGATAGAGAGAGAATAACTAGCATTCTTTCACTTTGTCACTGCTGCTTTCAAACTATGGCTTTCCCATTCATATGTAAAATATCCTTCTCCTTTGAAACTCACTCCTTCTGGCCTCACCACTCTCATTATTATTCTCTGCCATCCTCCAGGTCTCTCACCCTCCTTCTCTGGTGACTGATCTTCTTGCTACTCTTCTAAGGCACCAGGCAAACTGCCTCAGGACCTTTGCTTATGCTATTCCTTCTTCTGAATCACTCTCCCTCCAGATTTCCATATGGCTCTCATTTAACTTCCATCTTTCAGTGAGGTCTTCCCTGACATCCTCTTTTAAATTATAAGCCTCCCAATTTAGCACTCCGTATCGCTTTTCCATGCCTTATTTTTTTCAAAGCTCTTCTTCCATCTGACATGGTGCATATTTTATCCTACCTATTTTCTTATTGTCTGTTTCTCCATTAGAATATAAATAAGCTCCATGAAGACAGTAATTTTTGTCTGTTTTGTTTCTTTAAAACAGTGCCTAGCTCATGGTAAGCCCTCCTATATTTGTTGAACAAACAAATAAATGAGTGAATGATTGAATCCCCCTTGATGAATTCAACATACCGTTAGCTGGCCCATTCCTGCTTTGCCTGGGTCTTTTGAACGCCAAAATCCGTCACCTGGCTCAGTTTCAGCCGTCACCTGCCAACTTGCTCCATCTTAGAGTCCATGACCTCATATTCTCCCAGTTTCTATAGATCCTTGTCTCTTACCAGGTGCATAACCATTTTGGACAGCATTTTTGCAACATAAATAAATTTAAAAAAAATTTTTGACCCCCAAATTCTATTTATAAAAGTATGTTTTAAGGTAAGAATCTCAGAAAAATAAGTATGCAAAGATGTCCATCTCAACCTTAATTTTAATCTGAAACAAATCCTAATATTCAATAATTTATACATAGTCAGCAAATATGATTATCTCTATAGTTATTGACATGGGAAACTGTTTATTATTTTAAGAAAGGTAAAAATCCCAGGTTACAAGATAGTAGGTATATTATGATCCCATTTTTATTGTCTATGCAATAACACATGGCAAGTAGCACATACATATAAGTCAGTTTACATAGAGGCAGAGTCTCAAAACGTATCTTTCCTTCTCCTTTATTGGACTCAGGTTTGTGGAAGGAGGGAAAGTATGGATGCTGGGTGAGACTTTCTAAGTTTGAAAAATAAGAACACAGATCAGAAAGGAGAAGATGGATAGGACTGATTATATAATAACTTCTCTATGTTCATATAGATAGAAGTTTCATAGATATGTGTTTGAAGCTGGGAAACATTTTCAGTAAATATGACATGATTATATAAATATATCATTCAAATTGATAAGAAAATCGCTAAGCCAAAAGTAAGTAACAGATATGAATCGCCAATTTTTTAGAAGAAATATAGCTGGCAAAAATCATGAAAGAATATTCAGACTCACTAGAAATCAAATGTCAGTTGAAATAGCAGTGATATAATCTCATTAAATTATCCTGTTAGTGAAATATATGTGTAACTATGTATATACATGTATGTATGTTTGTGTGTGTGTAAATATAAGCATGTATATACATACACACGCACACACGCTCTCTCTCTTTTTCTCCCCTGCTGGGTTATAAAAGGTCCATGAAGGATAAAACTATTTTTGTGTGACTGACTGCTTTACCTTCAGCACCCAGTTATGTGATTGTAATTTACCAAGCATTTAATAAATATATGTTGAATTCACAAAGGCCAATGAAGTTATGGTGAAACTGATATACATTTTCAAATTACATTTTCCACTATTATGTCTTGCCAGTTTATAAAACCATTTCAGAATTACTAGTATTTTATGTCTCTTTAACTTTTCCAGTTTCTAAACATAATCAAATGTGTATACTGACTCAGTCTTTAAAAAAATTTAACTCTTTGATTCTAGTTTATTTTTAATGTTTTTTCTGTTCTTTATTTAGCAATGTAATCTACTTATTTACATCCTGTTTTAGTGCAACTTACAAGAAAAATAACATGCCAGAGAAAATTACATCGTAAATGTAAAAAATGTAAATCAAATAAAAATTCCACAAGCCATCTCCAACATCGATTGCAGGACAAAATATAGCCACAACAACTACTGCCTTATTTTGCAGACTATAAAGTACACTTTAAAAAAACTGCAAAGGTCAAGGTCTTTCTCCTTCTCTTTTTCCAATCAGGCTGGGTAAATAATAGGGCATTAAAATGAAAAACCGTTGATTATGCTTCTTATTCTGGGGTTGGAAACTAAGGAATCTTTATAACACACATAACTCTAAAAGTGCTAGTCTTTCATTTTAGCTTGATATTTGAGTGATTTTGGTTGAAAATAGGCATAGATATATTGTAGTTCATTTGAGAATTGAAAGACGGGGCAGATCTTAGAGGGGAAGCTACAGAGTGGGCACCTGGGTGTCGTGTCCCGAGGAGCCCCATCACTGTCACAACCCAATAGTAGAAATGCATGTGTTTGGGGAAGTAAGCATCTACATTTGAAATCCTATGGGAAAGCAAGTCTGGGGAAATACTCCCCAAACTGGACTTCCTGGGCATTTTTGCCACTATAAACTTTACACCGACCTCCCTCTTCCCCTTCACGATAAGGAAGAAAACTGCTTCTTTATTTCCAACAGCATTCAAGAATACTGGCTTTTCTACTGAAGGGGAGAAAGAGCATTCTCTACCCACTCTGGCTCCTTTCTGGCTGGGCTACAAATTAAATTGACATGAGGCCGAATAGCAGAAGAAAATCAAACAAAGCTTTATAACATGTATACATGGGAGAGACCCGGGGCAACTGAGTAATAACACAGTAAGGTTATTATGCAGATTTAAGGCCTTCCACATTGACAAGTTTCTAGAGATGAGGTCACCTGCCCCTCTTCCCAGTGCAGAGAAGGAGATACCTCTACAAATGGAGATTTCCCTTACAAATGTAAATGTTTGGTAAACAGAACTTTGATAAGAATGGGCATGGCAAAGACCCTCTCAGTCTATCCATATGCAGAGTTATCCAAGGTGATGGCCCTTCCCAGGGACAGGTCTTCCATCTCAAATCCCTTTAGAGAGTTGCTCCTTCAGAGCAAGATAAAGAGACACATCCTGAGTGTGGCCGGTTCTGATCCCCCACACTACCTATTGTTTTTGGAATGCAGACTAGTGTAAGGGAGAAAACCACTGGACTAGAATTTAGGAAAACAGAGTCCAAATCTCAACTCTGCCATCAACTCTTGTAAACTCAGACAAGTCATTAAATTATTCTAAACCTTAGATTGTCATTAAATTATTCTAAACCTTAAATGGCTCATCTATGTAATAAAACTAATAATATCAGTTCCAACTGCCTCCCATGAGTTTTATGAAATTACATGGTGGTGATATCAGTTCAAGTAGCATGCACATTATATTATTCTTCTTTCTGCCCCTTTCCTTACGCTTATATATGGGATTTTAGATCTGACCTCAAAGCCAAGTTCTCCTCAACAAAGCTAGTAATTGGTTATTTACCCTTTAGTTAGAAATAACATAGACACCTACTTTCTTCTTAAGAGTGTTTTGAGATTGGTAGGGAAAGATTGGAAGCTTTAATTCATGGGGAAGAGAGAAGTAATTTTGAAATACAAGGCTTTGCCCAAAGTAAATCTTAAAGGCCCTCCCTGGTTGGTTTTTTTTATTCCCTTCATGCACCTCAACCATGTATTCATGATTCTGTGTCTGACGTCTACAGCCCTGGTCCTCCCTTAAGCTTTAGACCTCAACTCATCTGGCCATCTTGTAGGCATCTGCAACTCAACAAGTCCCATCTGAGCTCATCAGTTCCTGTGTGCATTTCCACCAAACCCCAGTCTCAACCCATGGACATACCACTTTAACCACTGCCCAAACCAGAAACCTGAGTTATCTTGCGTTCCAATCCCTTTCAACACTCAAATTTCATGATTAACCAATCTTGTTAATTCTTTCTGAAGTTTCTCTCCAAACGGCCCCTCTTCTCTCTTCTCTTCACTGCCACTTCCCCAGTTCAGAATCCCATCATCTCATGCCATCTATTGAATTAATCTTCAAACCAGATTTCTCCTCCTACTACTCATTTTCCTTCCTGCTATCACAGTGCTCTTTCTAAAAAAAAAAAAAACACCATTCTCCTGCTTTAAAGCATTCGGAGACCCACCACTGTCTAGAAAGCTCAAACTTCTTAATATGGCCTTCAAAACACTCAAACCTCTCAGTTAGGCTTCCTCCTGGTGACTCTGTCTCTCCTCCCAGCCTCATGTATCCCATGCTTTAACCTCCCTGCCTGCCTCCGTCTTCCCTGAGTGTCCTGTACACTGTCCTAACCCTAAACCTTTGCTCATGCTGTTCCCTGGGTCCCTTCCTTCCCTGCCTGAAATGTCATCTCTTTTGAAAAGACTCACCTGGACTGTTTATTCCCCAGCCCTAAGCTCTATCTGTCAGACGTGCAAACTTTGGCTCCCCTTCCTTGTGGTCCCATAACATGTCTATGCCTTTATTCCAGGATTTACAGCCTGGCACACTTACCAATCTCCACGTTTATCTCTAAACAAGGCTCTGAGCTCCCTAATGACGTGGGTTGCTTCTTGTTTAGCTCCATCTAACTAGTGATTGGCCAAAATGCTTGGATTATATTAGGTGCCTAAAGAATTCCTGGGCAGCCAAGCCAGCTTGGGAGCCCTGGGTGATGTGGACGTAGGGGATAGGGAGAGAAAAAGGAGAAATAGGAAAATTTCGATGTCAAATTTGATTTACTTCACAATTTTGCCTTGAAATTCATGAAAGAAGCCAGGCCTAGATTCAGAGAGAAGATGTCGATGCAGCCCTCTGCCTTTCTCGACTCCCATGCAAAGTTAATCCCACATCCTGTCTTCTAACCAAGTGCCCTCACCATTTGTGAATAGATAATGACACCAGGAAGCTGCAAACAGGATTCCTAAGGAGCCTCCTCGGCCTGTCCCTGCCTAGGACCTTGCCCCAGGATGTTCCACCTGACTGCCAGCTAAAAATAGAAGAATCTCAACTCCCGTGTTTTCTCCCTCTCTGCACAGGTCTCCGAGGGGCTGCGATTTCTCGTCTCTGCGCAGCTTGACACCTCCATTTGGCACACCACGGCTAGGCTGAGCGCCATGCTCCACAGAGTCACACTTCGGTTGCAAAGGCTTGAAGGAATTTCTGCCCACTCCCTGCCCCTGGGACAAATGTTCTTAATTCCCTTTGATTGACGGAAAAAGCAGGGAGATTACTGAGTGACCTGATCAAGGAGATAGAGGACCAGCTATAAATTCTCATCTAAATGTGCTGACAATGAAGCCAGGTTAGAGCTGAAGGTGGGCCCATCTCTGCTCACAGGTCTGAGTTCTGCTTCCCTCCTTCTGGGGTGTAGGACTCTGTGAAAGGAGGATTGGTAAGGCGCTCTCAAACAGGAATTACTCAAGGGCATAGAGCATTTTCTTCTTTTCTCATTATATCCAGAAGAATAAAAAGTCTTGGCTTCAATGTTCCCATCAGGAAAAAATCGTTTCCAGCTTATAGACAAGGCCTCTTGAGTGGCCTGGGAAAGGCAGCTGATGCAGCACTGAGCAGCATCACACACCCAGTTCGCTCAAGGCCCCTTCCTGCCTGGTAACACACCGCAGGCTGAGAGCGATAATTTATACAACTGCTGGCAGCTTTCCCAGGATGTTGCACAAGAAAGCTCATCACTCTCTCTCTCTGTGATGTTGGGCTTCAGAGTTCCAGAATACTTCACAATCACTTCCACTTTTCCTTGTGCATCACCTGTTATTCAACGATTCCCCCAAACTAAAGGAGGCCAAAGAAATACTGACCATCAAAGGCACCTAGAGAAAAGACAAACCACGTGGACCCAGCCTGCTCACTTAGACTGATTCAGATTAGACTCATGAGGAACCATCCCTCTCTCGTTCTTTTATCTCTCTCCTCTGGGTCAGACAATTGAGTCTTACATTGGCCTTTACTGGGAATGTTTGTTCTTTTCTATAGGGTTCCAAGCCTAACCCTCAACTCCGGGCCAAATCCGTGCTCTTAGCAACCACTGGGGCCTTGTGAAACTGGAGTTTGGTTCCTTGGATTACTTCCCAGAGCCTTTTGAACACACTTCTCTCTAGGCCCCCTCAAGTCTCTCAAGTCCCTCTTCAGTCCTTTCTCTCCTCTTTTCTCTCTTGGCCACTCTTAAACACCAGCTGCTGACTTCCTGGCCACCCACTGCAACTCATTTTCCTGGGTTTATCTCATCCTTTTCCCTGATCCTCTTTCTTTTAAGCCTCTCTCCCCCTTCAGGGACTCACTACCCAAGTGGATCCGGTTGCTATTTCCTTGCTTATTATCCTCTTGCCTCAATCACCGATGACACATTATGTCTATTATCATCTCTTAAAGCCTTTAAAGTCAACTATTTTTGTCTACCAAGAGAATCAGAGAATATTTACAATGAATATAGAATTGGGAAAGATGAGAATTTTCATCATAGTCTTTTCTTGTTTTTAGGTTTCTATTATACTATTTGATTCTATTCTGAGGAGACTTGGGAGGGTGTGAGACCAGGGGACTTACTTAGATTAGAAGCCTGGGAATTATAGTACAGAAAAGTCTGCTTTCCCTTATATACAGATACAATTTAATTGATGATTAGTAAGTGTTAAATAGGAACAAACCATAAATTTTCTTACAAGGTTCATATTCCATAAGAAAATTTGATAGACCCCATAATGGAATAGGATTCTGATTTTATTTTGCATATATTATTTTGTCCATATTTATTGTTTCATTACTTTTTTTTCACTTAAGTTTTTTGTTTTCTGTTTCATTGTCTTGCCTCCCTCGTTTCTTTCTTGGTATATATGAAAGTTGAGAGGCTATCATCAGTGGATTACATGACTTGTATAATATCTCCTATGGTTTTTGTGACAAGCCAGGCACTAAGAATGGAGGAATACTTTTAAAATTCCACAACCTTTTTTTTCACATAAAGGTATAATGAAAAGAGCAAGAGAGACTCATATACAAAGAGAGCTGTGTACCCAGAGTCACATCTAAGATGTTTCCTTACAACTTAATATATAATTTCACCTGCCTTTCAATGAATTGTTTGCAAGAAAGCTTCCTCTTAAAGTAGACCTTAAAAGTGGTCTTATGAAGATAAAGAAAAAAATATAAAACCAAGCGTGGTTCAAAAGCATGTGTCTTGGAGACATTCAGAGGGTGAAAAACTTGTGATGATTTAAAGTTTTTTAATTAGAAAATGAATACACACCTATTGCAGAAAATGTGAAGACTATAGAAAAAAGAAGTGAAATAATCATCCAGAATCTGCACTTCCCTAAAAGCAGACAGAAATATGTGCTGTTTTCATTTTGGATTTTGCTATATCTCCTTCCTAAGGATAAATTTTTCATAGTTAAAGTACTATTTCTAGATGGTATTTACAACTTATTAACTTGTTTTTAAATCTATGACATTATTAAACATTCCCCATATCTTTTAACAGCTGCATAAAATTCTTCCATCAAATAACTATTCTTTCGTTTATTCAATCACTGCACTTTCTGGAACACTTAATTTATTTTGAATGCATTGTGATAAGCATCTTTGTGCATAAATCTTTACCCAAAATTTCAAATTATTTCCCTTAGGATAGGTTCCTGAAGGTATGTAAATTGAGCCAAAGGGCTGAAACATTTGTAAGACTCTTGATGTATTTTGACAAATTGCTTTTCCAGAGGGTGGTACCAATTTACACTCCCACCAGCTGTGTATGAATGTATCTCACCTTACCTTTGCCAGGATTGAAGAAGATAATTTTCAAAATCTTTGCTAATTGAATAAGTAAGAAATATCATTCCTTTTTGGCTTTACTTTGTATTATTTTATTTCTACAGAAATTGAAAGTTTTTTTCATTTTTATCAGCTAGTTAGAAAACAAGATTTTTTTTTCTTTTAGAAAATCACATGCAAATTGAAAATCTTGTTAGCCTCTCATTGTTTTGCAAGTGTAGATAATAGTTTCAATGGATGATAAAAGGGAATAAGCCTATGCTGATAGAAGTAGAGGCATCAGCAGAAGTATTTGTTAAAAAATGTCCTGTTTGGAAGGGAACTAAAGGACTGGATTCAATCTCTCCATGTGTCTGAGGTTGGGTTCCCCAGAATCAGCCCCTGAGGATTCATGGGAAAGTGACTTATTAGGAAGTATTTCCAAGAAAAGAGAGCAGAGGGCCAGCCCCGGTGATCTAGTGGTTAAGTTCAGTGCTCTCCTCTTTGGCAGCTCGGGTTCGGTTCCTGGGTGCAGACTTACACCACTTGTCTGTCAGTGGCCATGCTGTGGTGGCAGCTCACATACAAAAAGAGGAAAATTGGCAGCAGACGTTAGCTCAGGGTGAGTCTTCCTCAGAAAAAAAAAAAAAAAAAAGACAGCAGAACAGCGAGAAGGTGGGCCTGGGACAGGAAAGAGACAAAGCAAGTGTGAGATATCAAACATGAAAGTCGAATGGAAGGTAACTACGGCATAGACTTGCAGGATTGCCCTGGAGTCATACCTCAGTGTTGCCCAACAAGGGTCTAGGGAGCTGGAGTGTTTATTTATTCCTCCCCATCCTCAGTGATTGTTAAGGTGCTCGGGGAGAGAACATGGACGTTTCCAGGCACCGCTGACTCTCTCCCCTCCATGCCTGCAGGCAAAGTGGGTTCCTGCAGCCTGAGGACAGCCCTCTGACAAAGAGATGCAGGTGCTGGCTACTGGAAGTAGGGAAAAAAAAACACTGGAAGGCAGTTGTGCACCAAATGATAGAGGGATCTGATGGTATCGGGAGGAGCACTGACAGCATCTCCCACCCCAGGCATGCTGGGACTAAATGTTGCGTGGATAACAACTCACTTGACAGCCTTCAGCAAAGTCAATCTCTGCTTGTTAAATGTAAATGGACCCATGCTTTCATGCCAATAGTGAGTCATAAAAGGTGGAGAAGAAGCAATAAAGTAAAATCTTGTTCATATCTGTGGGTGTGTAACTTGAAAATGTAAAAGAAAATTGATGGAAGAAGAACCTAAGAGGGTGGAGGGAAAACTGAAAGAAAAAAGAAACCTGATGGTAAAAAAAGAAGTGGGATCTGAAGGCTGCTGATTGGGAGATTTATCAGGAGGCTGGTGACCAGGAGAATTCCAGGTATGGAGAACAGGGAACAAGCACAGGCTATACCGTGGTGGCCATGTCAGGGTTTGGAGTTTCTCGTAGGTAATATTTTCTGTTTGACTTTAAAAGAAAATATAGATATTGACTTACGAAATTAAACAATGTATATATTGGGAACATCCATGAAAAGATTTGAATATTTTGTGTATTAAAATGCTAATATTTCATTAGGTTTACTGCAAAACCTAGATCCCCTAACATGATAAATGACCGGATATAACCACAGGAGGGAAGGCCAGGGCGAGGGGAGTTCCTAGGATTGGCCAGTCGATCTCCATTTCACTCGCCTTCTATGTGCAGAGACTGGAAATCTGAAAAACAAACAGACTCTAAGGAACAAACAAAACAAAACACATCCACGAGAACCAAAAACATCTGCCAGAATCTTTTGAAGCTAGAGCCCTGAGGAATTCATTTCCTCCAATGAGATGCACTTGTGTGACCTAGGGAACGGAAGTGAGAAACACGGGATTGGCTTCAGGTTGTTCCCACTGGTTATGAAGATTGTAGTTTTTCTGCAGCAATCTCTAGAATTTATTCTCCAGCTTCTGGATGTCGAGAAACAGTGGCGGTGACAGCAGCTGTCTCACTTTGACTTCCTGATACGTGGATAACATTTTTAGGTGTCTTTGCTTGGTTTTAAGGTGTCCAGAGGCTGCTGTGGAAAGGGCTGCAGTTCTGGACTCCAGCCAGCATGGTCCCAACAGCAGGCTCAGTCCTGCATTTTTCCAGAAATCATTCCCAAAGGCTCAGTCTAGAACCTGCTGCTTCTTCCTCCAGTGAATATGTAAGCATCCAATAACCTGAAGTAAATACCTACTGCTGAAAATACCTGGAGTGGTTTCCTTTTTACACTGAACACTGACAGACCTGGGAGTGCATAAAAAGAGCTTTTTTCTTTTTTGTGTGTGTGAGGAAAACCAACCCTGAGCTAACATCCGTTGCCAATCCTCCTCTTTTTGCTGAGGAAGACTGGCCCTGGGCTAACATCCATGCCCATCTTCCCCTACTTTATATGGGACGCCACCATGGCATGGCTGACAAGCAGTGCGTCGGTGGACACCGGCATCCGAACCCCCAAACCTCAGGCTGCCAAAGCACTAACAAAACCGCTGCACCACTGGGTTTAGACTTTTTTCTTAATAATAAAAGGAACAGTTGATTCACTTCCTCTTTCCCTCTCTTCTCTTTTCTCTCTGCCCTTTCACTTCACACCCCTGCCCTTGCCAAACAATTCAGTCCAAAAGCCATTATGTGGGCAGAGCACAATAAGCATCCATGGGGTAGGAGGACCCCCCCCCCAGTGTGGTATTAGAGCCCACATGGGGTGAGGAGGGCATCCGATGGGAGGGTGGTGGCAGTGTCAGTCTGGTGCAGGCCATCAAAGCCACAGCAGGATGAGGAGAGTGTCAGTGCAGGGAGATGCCTGCTGGGGGTGTCAGAGCCTCGCTGAGCTGAGGAAGGCATACAGATGGGAGGAGTGTGGTGGAGGAGTCAGAGCCTGAACAGGGTGAGGGCATTGTCCCCGTGTGTGCATGGCTGGAACGGGGGGAGCCAGTGCAGGATGTTGGAGCCCAAACAGAGTGGGAAGAGCATCCATGCAGGGCAGCAGCAATGGCAGTGGCCTGATGTGGGGTTGTTGGAACCTGAGACAGATGAGGAGGACATCTGTGTGAGTGCAGGTGTCGAGGGGGAGAAGAGGGGCAGCCCGGCTTGTGATGTCAGAGCCTGAATGGGATAGAGAGGGTATCCATGCAGCAGGGGAGAATAAACCCAGCAGCAACAGGATGTTGGATACATTCAGGGAGATAGAGCAAATAAGTAAATATTTTTAAAATAATGGGAGCAAGATTTCTCATTGTCAGAGAAGGGACTTATAACTATAAAAAGGGAGAAAACTAGAATGAACTCTACGGTGTTAGATTGGAATTGGAGATATTGACGTGAAGATACAGTTTTTGATAGATAGACAGATAAACAAATCTGGATGCAAATGTCTGTGGGCATGCATACGTTCTCTAGCTCTGTCCATGGAGAAAGTCTGGGAGCAGCAGTGACATCCCAATAGCAATTAATACATCAAATGTCTAGATCTTGGTAACTAAATGCCATTCTCCACTCAGAAGGATCTCTGGAGAAGCCCCAGAGATGGGACAGAGGAAATACAAGTAATCCTAGAACATTGCATGGTTCCAGAAACTAATGGTGTGTCCAATGCATGATGGGACATGTCAAAGACACAGAAACTAGCCTGAGGGTCTCCCAATGACCAAATCTGGGACAATTTGAGCTTCAAAATAAATAATGATTGTAATGGATTATAAGCCAGGGAATAGAATAGGCATCTATGAGTCCATGCTGATGTCAATAAGCAAATGAATAGGTTGAAAGTCTGATTAGGAATTGACTATTTATCAAGTCTTAAAGTGCCTCCCTACAAAATGCTTATTAATTACGAAGGAAAAAAGGATAACTTTACAGTGGAGAAGCTGGTGGTCACCACCTTAATCAACTGACCAATGTTAACATCATTAGTGATGGGACAAAATGAAATCGTGTGCCACCTAATAGGATGCAGTGGAAAGAACACAGCATCACTTCAGTGGCATTCCTGCCAAAGATGCATGATCAGAATCTAATCATGTGGAATCATCTGACAACCCCAAACTGAGGGACAGTCTACAAAATAACTGGTCTGTCATTAAAAAATGTCTAGGTTATGAAGGACTGAAAAGTTCTTTCAAATTAAAGGACACTAAAGAGACATGATAACTAAATGCAACTTGTGATTTTGGACTAGTTTATTTTGCTATAAAGGACATTATTGTGACAGCAGGTGAGACTTGAATGGGTCTGAGAATTAGATGGTAATAGCGTATCAATGGTACTTTCCCAGTTTTGATGGTTGTATTGAGTTATATAGGAGAATGTCCTTGTTTGTAGGAATTATACACCAAAGCATTCAGGAGCGATGGGGCACCATGTTAACAAGTTACTATTCAACGGTTCAGAAAAAACATTCTTGTACTGTTCCTGCAATTTTTCTGTACATTTGGCATTGTTTCACTCACACAGGAAAACAAACAAATCCCAGTTGTTCAGAGTATTACAACCTAGATGCTCAAAGAAGAAAAGAGAAGAATTTCTTCCTCCTTGGGTAGTGGCAGAGAAGTGGCCAGAAGCAAATGTGGAGGCTCCCCCTCATGGGGGCTCATTAGGGGTCTCTGAAAGGATAAGACAGCATAGAACTGGACAGTGGGTGGGGCCAGGGTTTACAGCTGGGTGGGCCCACTGAGTCTGACTCTGGTGGAGGTGTCAGTGAGTGTTTTGACCACTAAACCAATGTCATGTCATTGTCACTCGTCACATCCCGGTACATCTGAGAACAGGCTCCCCCATCCCTGTCACCTTGGGCAGTTCCAGCCATGCAGAGCCCACAGAGTCCACTTACCATCCTGACACATGTCAGGCAGTGCAGGTGTCTAACACCTGATGGGAATGAGCCTCTATCGTTCCTATTTTACTCATTCTTTCTTCACTCATGACCTACACTACGAAATTTCTGTCTCCCTCCAGTTCACATTCTCCTCATCCCTGTGGCTCTCAATGCTTTGCCTCCTTTCCTGCCTGCAGTCTTACTCTCTGCCCCTGGTGTACTTCTGTTCCTGGTTGCTCTAGTAACAAGCCTAGTTATCAATCAGGTGCTAGGCGAAGAGATGAGCCTTCCTGCTGGGAATGTCTCTTCCTGTTGAGGCAAACCAGAACAAGTAGTTCTGCTGGAAGGGGTCGAAGGGATCATATAGCCCAATTCCATCATTTTACAGATGAGGAGACTGAGGCCCGGAGAGGCTATGTGATGTGCCAGTGGTTACAGAGCTGATGTGTGATGGAGACAAAAACAAAGTCCAGGTTTTCAGTCTCTCAGTCCAGTGTAACCACTACAGGCTATATCGGGGTGGAGATGGTGGTGGCAGAATTGGAAGAATAAAAGTGGAAAAATAGGGGCCGCCCGGTGGCGTAGCGGTTTCGTCCGCGCTTGGCAGCCCGGGGTTCGCCGGTTCGGATCCCGGGCACCCGCCGACGCACTGCCTGTCAGCCACGCTGTGGCGGCGTCCCATATAAAGTGGAGGAAGATGGGCACGGATGTTAGCCCAGGGCCAGTCCTCCTCAGCAAAAAGAGGAGGATTAGCAACGGATGTTAGCTCAGGGCTGGTCTTCCTCACAAAAAAAAAAAAAGAAGAAAAGAAAAGTGGAAAAATAGAAAAAGACATCTTATGGAAGGCAGAGAATTCAAGTCCAAAACTTATGAATTTGATCTTGAAAGGAATAAGGAGTCGCTAAAGAGGGATGGTGTGTTTGAGGTGGATTATTTGGTATTGATGTAACACAGAGTTTCTCAGCAGTGGTACTATTGAGATTTGGGGCTGGATAATTCTTTGTTGTGGGGGCTTGCCCTCTTGTAGGATGGTGCAGCCTCCCTGGCCTCTACCCGCTAGATGCAGTAGCATCACCCCAACCATGACTATCAACAATGTCTCCAACATTGCTAAACGTCTACTGGAGTGAAAAATCACCCCTAGTTGAGAACCACTGGTTTAATGGATAGATTGGAACAAGGACGCACTGGAGAAAGAAAGCCAGCAGGAGCTGATGAGAATTTTGATTCACTGAGGCAGTGCAACCAGTGGTTAAGATGACTGGCTCTGCAGGTGGACCTCCTGTCTTGAATCCAGACCAAACCACTTACCACTTGTGTGGCTTCCTTTGAGTTCTCTAAATTAGGCGGTATTAATATCTACCTCTTAAGGTTGTCATAAAATAATATCTACAAAACACTGATAGCATGGCTTGGAAAATAGGTAGATGTTTAATATGTGAAGAGAAATGAGGGAAATGAGCAAACCTTCACTGACCATGTGGCAAATGAGGCAAGCCCTCAGTGATGTCAGAGTAGTGTGCCTCGCAGGATGCTGCACCAGGTGCTGTGAGCAAAACATCTAGACCATTCTAAATGGTCTATTGACTACTGAATTTACTCTAAAGGGTTTGTTGACTGATTGATAAATTTGGCATGTGGGCATGTTAGAGTTTCTACGAAAAGCTGAAACAGGTTAGCTTTTACTAAACTTCATGTTATGTGGAAATACATGAATCCAAGGAAAGAAGTCAAGTCAGATGCCTCATCTTTGTTTCAAATACGAAAATAGGTATGGTTGTACATTTCTCTAGAGTGAGAAAAGAAACCACAACAAATGCCTGGAGCTCTGGCGATTCAGGACCCTTTCTTCTGCGACCTCTTCAGGCAATTTATCAGAAATGTTTACACAGAAATGTTTCCTGAGTGCCACCTGCCTTCCACTTGCTACCTGGAACGTTCTACAGCTCCCACAACTCCCAGCATTCACAGGGCCCATACAACTGAGAGGACTTGAAGCTTCAGGTTTATTAACCCCATACAAAGTCCACCACTAATTATAGTATACAAATCCCAGATGACTGTGCAATAATGTTATTAGAGCACTCTGGGCTCTTGTTCGTGGGTCTTCTGGAAATACTTTGTGAGAATGAAAAATCCCCTGGTGATAACCACAGCATGGCTGAGCTCCAGAGGCCTATAACATCCAACTGGTGCGCATGAAAACACCCCAGCAACGGATATGTGAGCGGGTTTTACTTGGCTGCTGTTTGCTTTCCACATTTGTATTGTTTGCTCGGCCAGAGGTATGCACTTATTTTATTTTCCCAGCCTGGAGATTTATGATTCTCCCACCAAGAGGCCTCTCTCCCTCTCACAGCATTCTTTTAAATAATAGTAGTAATAATCCCCTACGTTTATAGTACTTTATACTTTTCAATGCAGTTTCATACACATTAATCCACTTGTACTATTATTTCTGCCTCTGAAATGCCTATCAGCCCTACATAGAATTTCTAATTTCGTTCTAAAACCCTGTGATCCTTCCAGTTTGCTCTTTTAACAATGTTATATGTTGTTCAGTTCACAAATTTCAATGTTAATTACACCACGTTCAGGATACAAGCAGAAATGACTAGTGGTGAGGGGCAGATTACTAACACTCCACAGCACATCCATTCTAAATTTAGACAATACCCTCAGAGTCTTCCAAATTGAATCACAACCTTATAATTAATATTTCCTGTCCTTCCTCTTGCCTGTGTGAAATTCAGTCCCAGTGGCACATCACAGTATTTGCAAGTATTTATTCTTTACAGATTATATGTTGCCATATGTGAACAAGAATAGCAAGACAGTACTTTTCATTTTTCCCGAAGAGACAATCAAAAGGTTAAATCTAAATGATAACTGCATAATTGCATATAAATATATCCTCCCCCAAAAGTCCCTAGTTTAAAAAATCTTATTTTTAAAGTTAAAATATTTTGCTGTGTGTGAATCCAAATTCTATTGTAGCGATATCTGTGCATGTGAACACACGCACGTACGTGTTTAGAATGAAGAATTTTTAAAGCACTGTGCAATTTTATAGATGATCATTTTATTTGGCAGCAGTATATAAATATGCAGGAAGAAATTATACCAGCTTACAATTTATTAACAATTTGAAGCTTTCCAAGTTTTCTCTAACTAGATTTAAAAACAGAGAAGAAAAAAAAAACTCAATTTCAAAATAATTGAAGTTCAATGTCAGGTGCCAGGAATTCTATATTCTGCTGTGTGACAAATATCTAATGGATATGGGGGCAGAGGGAGGTGAAGGAGTGGGGAGAGGAATAGGCATCAACCATCTAGTCTAAAAATGGGCAATGTTGCTTAAGACTGGTGTCCAGATACTCATATGTGACCATAATAAAAGTGCATTTTATAGCTGACTTCAATGGGACAATTAAGTGCTCAGACGCACCCATCCAAAATTGCCAGTTGAAGGTGTATTTGATAATTGGCTTTAATGATAAGGTTGCATAATAGTAACCAAGAGAAGAATTTGGCTAGCTGTGGTTTTTTTCCTGTGAAAACCACATTTTGGATGAACTAACAACAGCTGAAACTGTGATGAATCTAGGGCTCTAGCAGAAGCCAAAAGCCGACTCAATCCATTTGTAACTAAATGATCTAATTCCTGGTCAATAGCAAGCAACATGAAGCCATAGTTAAACGAACCACATACCCGAATATCATACTTGGAGAGGTCTATGGTCATTTGAGATAAGACAGCCATCTCTCTGACTGGTATGTCCCCAACTATCTACGCATCAAAGACTTATGCATATCTATCCTGGTCATTTGGTATCAGAGAGGGTGGCTATGCCTTACAGAATTATGAACATCTGTAGGCCTCTCCATATTAGGTCGGTACACATCACCTACTGGTTAATAGCTTCCCAAAGAGATTCTTGATGTCCCTATAGACCAGCAGTGTTATCATCATTGGGAGGCTTATTGGAAATGCAGTCTTGAATCCCACCCCAGACGTCCTGTATCAGATTGTACGTTTTAACAAGATCCCCAGGTAATGCACTTTAACATTTGAGAATCATTGCTTTACATGGTCTGTGACACCTTCCTTTTAAATCTGTACCACTGCCAAAACATTTGAACTGATCCTCCTGTCACTTCACTTATGTCTTCATGCAACTGCCAAGTGCATCTCTAAGGCACAATTCAGATGATACAGGAAGTGCACTGCCAATCTCCCAAAGGCTTCCTGTGGTCCTCAGAATTAAGTCCTGACTTACTCAGCCCTTTCTGGTCTACTCCCTGTCTACAATTCCAGATGTGCCTCTTAACACTTCCATAGGATGTGAGAGTGGCTCTCTAAACTAGAAGGGATAGGGATGGCTACTCTAAATTAGAAGGTCGGAGAAGACTTCTGGAAGAGGTGATGGTTGAGCTTAGACTCAAATGACAAGAGCCAACTATGCTAAGAATATGTCTCCTTGTTTTTGCACAATCCATTTCCTGTATCTGGAAGAATGTGGTCACTTTACTCTGCTCCCTGCCTCAATTTTATATTCATTCTCCCAGATTCAATGAAATGTCATTCCTTCCGGGGAGTCTTTTCTGAGAAGCCCTGGTTCATGTTTGGGTTACACACGCTATATGTCAGGCTAAAATGATCCTGTGCAGGTTTGATTCTCTGGAAGCAGACACTGATGCAGAGTTTGGGGTACAAGATATTTATTCAGGGTCAACATTTGTGAATGGAAGATAGAGGAAGTAGAACTGTGTCAAGGAAGACATAAAGCTGTGTGATGCAGATCTGAAAAAGCCTTGGCCAACCCAGTGGGGAACTGTGGAGGGGTATTGCCCATCAGTGTCCAGTATTGGGCCCAAATGGCTGGGATTTTATAAGCCTGTCTGACTCAACCACTAGATGTGGGTGCCTCTGGAAGGGTTTAACTTTGGGCAAGGCAGCTCTTTGCAGCTGAGGCTGACCCTGTTGCAGCTGGGCAACAAGTCTTTCCTTGAAGGGGAATCTAGGCAATGCATCTCCGTGTCTACCTTAGGCATGCATCACACCATGTTATTTTCTCTCTAAGTAGATTTTGAGCTCCTTGAAGGGAGCAAAACCATTTTCTTTTTCTTTTTTTTTTGTTTAAACACACAGAACATAGTGCAGAGCAGGGTACATAATAGGTATTAAATACATGTTTCCTAAATGATTGATTTGCTATTTGAGGACTGTCACTTATTGAGACCTACCCTCACACTCTGTATGTATGGCAGTGGGGATAATGTATATACACGTTTTAAGTTCTGTAGACATCTTTAGAGATTCCTCACACCATCTCTTACATTCATGGACATATGCTTGCCTTTGTCCTTTCTGTTGAGTTGAAGATATCCTACTCAGTAATCAGGCCAAGGGAAGCCAAGCTACAGGGACCATGGTTTTGAAATTGGTGGTCAGGCTACTGATGATTTTGTTTCATCATATTAAATAAGAATAATTAGAGGGAGAAGTTAATAAAACAGACCAAAATATGGCTATGGACTTGACCTCCAAGCTGACACTAGCCTCTGGACAGGGTAGCCGTGTGTCAACTTGGTGGCCACTGCCTCCCCCACCTTACCAAAACTCGTCAAGGTCGTGGTATCTAAGGTGAGTTAATAGGTCCACTTCCAGGGATCTTGAATTGGTGCCCTGAGAAACTGAGTTAGAGCAGTGCCTTTCAGGCCATTTATGGTCAAGGATCACATTGTTTTCCTTAATTTCCAAAGCACCATGGACCAATATTGTTGCAAAATACAGTAAAAATGAATTATCAAAAAATTGAATTGATCAAAGGATATAAAAACTGTAAGACCCAAATTTGCATTATTAGATTCAGCAGACATAAAATTAATTTTCAATACATATAAACATAACAGATATAACCTATGGGGAAAAAGAAAAAAATCATAAAAATTGTGCACATTGTTCATTGGAAGTATATGCATAGGTAATGAATGTAGAGAGTCACTATCACACTTGTAAATTCTAGCCGTTCCATGATCATAGCTAAACAAAAAGTTATTATTTTAATAGTAATTATCCCTAGTGCATACCTGTTTTGAATGAACACCGTGTATATTAACAAAGTTTTTAAAGTAGCAAAAAGCTTACTTCTTGCTTGTTAACTAATCTAATCTAGGCTGTATTGATGATGACTATTTACAGTGGACAACATATGTCTAAATTGCTTCTATCCTTTCTTTTAAAAGCACTTACAGTAGAGAAACCAACCTTACAGAAGTAGGTTGATGGAAATGGAAGAGGATATTTTAAGGCAAGTTCCATGTGCTCAGGATACTAACTTTTATGCAAAACGGAGTAGGTGGTAATGTATATTCAAAATTTGTTAGCAATTTGATTCAATAGCCAGTTCCAAAACCTTAAACCTATAAAGTTACAACTAAATTTAAATTTTCTTTTGATGAGTGAAATTCTGGATTTTATACATTTTAAGATTACAGTTGACAAAATAACCTTAAACTATCACATGTTGTAACACAGTCCTGCTGTATATGATGTGTGTCTCATGCAACTCACCACCTTAATTTAGTAACACCCACACTGGTCTCTACTCTACTCAAAAAGACAGGTCCGCTCATCATGCCCCACTTGGATGGTGGGGCTAGGTCAAATTGCTATGAAAGTTTCTAAACATTTACTCTCAACTTCTGTACTTTTTCTTTTACAGAGTGGTAAAAATCTTTTTGCAGACTGGTGTGTGGACACAGTTTGAGGAGTTCAGAGTTATGTAATGGGGGAAATATGGACCGAAGTCATGTGGTCTTGGGGCGAAGCAAAAATCTCCTGGAAGCTGAAGGTTTGGAGAAGCAGGGAAGCCTCTCAGTCTGCAAAGAGAAGAGTAAAGAAGAAGTCAAAGTCCATGGGATCCATTTAGAGACAGACAAGCAGCCTCAGTTCCTGACCTTCACCTTTCAGGCCCTGGGAGAAGCTGCGGTCAATGAAATTGCCTGCTCGGCCAAACCTACTCTGAGTAGAGTTCTGTTTTGTGCAATGAAAGGATCCCTGGCTAAGATGTTAGATGACATTGATACACCCCTCAAGAAAGCAGATTTAGAGTGAATTTCTAAGCCTCTTCCATTCACAGCTGGCTGCCCGGGCCCAGTCGCAAGTGATCCAGATGTGGACTGCCTGCAGAAGACAAGGCTCAAAATACTGTCAGCCTGGAAATTTACTTGCATATGTTTTTTTTTTTATAACACTACCAGGAGATTGTGATGCTCTACGCCTTAGTGTAGTCTTGCATATGGGAATATCCTGATTCGTTCTGAATATTTTGGGGAGAGAAGCAAGAAGCTGTGAGGTCGAAGGGTAATAAGAGAGTGAAAGACCAATGGTCTTCTTCAAATCATGTTGCAAGGCTTGTGAGTGCTTACTGGATATCATATAACAGAGGGATTTCCATGCCAGCAGCTCTGCCAGCTTGAGGTCATTGACTAACAGGCATGACCAATGGCTGCTGCAAAAAAGATGATCAAAATGTGACTGCTGGTATTAGCTGGAATTTTCTCAGTGAAGGTCAAGATGAATCCACCTGGAATTGCCCGGGTCAGGGAAATTAGGCTATTCTTTGCCTTATCCACTCTACTTCCACAAACAGGTTTTATAGACTTTCTGTTGTTGACGTCTTTCCTTGCTAAAATAAATCTGTTCACCTTGCCTTCACATATGTGGGTGTTTGGTGTTTGCTGGTGAGCATTTAAGATGATGTTTATATATTCTGGTTTTGCACAGATGTGTCTAGGGATTTAAAACATGGGGATTTCATTATGCCTCTCCTAATGACTAGATATTTATTGATTCGATTAATTAACATATTATATATTCTCAGACACAAATATCTCCATTGTCAATGATTTAGTAATTTCATGGGAGACATTGGAGTCCTTCATTAGGGTACATCATTACCCTTCTGGAACACAAACATGATTCTGAATTATTATTCCTGGAAAACCACACTAAATTAGAGCACTTACATAAAAAGACTTAGGGGGAAATCATGACTAGTTCATTTCTGTGTAACTCCCAAGATCTCAGCAGCATGTGTAGAAGACAATGACATTGGTTAACTCAAAGCCCTCATCTCCGACAGTAACGGAACATGCCAGTAAATCTGTCCTTTAGCAGGTGAAAAGAAAACAGAAACCATTAGGACCATAATTATGGGAGTCAGCAAAAGAGAGTCCAGCTAGACTTAAACAACAGATTTCAGCTCATACCCTGGTTTAATTCCCATCTGAATTCATTATACATCAAATAGAGTCTCTGTATCTCATAAAATTCTCAAATCTTTCCCTTGGAGAGCAGCAGCCAATATCATTTCTGACCTGTTGACTGACAGATATCCACCCCAGGCTGACCATAGTTCATTAAAAACAATAGGTGTGTTTTTCTTTATGTCATCACTTTATTGAACCCCAAATGTTCATTGCTAGTTCTGAGGCTAGAAGGTTAAATTGCTGATATTGCAGAAGTTATCTAACTTTTTTGAAAGTTATTCTTCATGACCTCAGGTTTGACTCTGAGGTAAACCTCAGGCAGGGGCATTTTTAGCACATTCTGCTTTCGAGAAGCGGGCTGCTAAAACTGCTGCTCGAAAAACATCACACTCAGATTGCTCACCGCCACCCCCCCTTCAGTTGTTGCCAGTAGACAGGTTTCAATGCGTCCGTTCACAGAGCTCTCGGGAAGCTGCCGTCACTTTTATTTTTGTCACGGTGAAGTTAGTGGATGTGCTCAGCATCGTCTGCCCTCTGTGGTGCGGGACTCGAGCTTTACACAGGCTGCATGATACATGTGGCAAACTGTCTAAGGATTTGGGAAATTAAAACTAAACATTTATATGCCTCAGATGTTCCTCACCCGAGGGCTCCCATTCTCGCGATTCCATTCCAGGTCAGGGCCTTGAATCTTTTCCCCCTGCCTCTTCCTTTATGTTGAAGCGTGGGGACGACCACACAGCATCCAAGAAAAAGATGCTGCTTGAAGATGTACCAAGCATTTTTTAAACCTCATTATGTAAATGTATTACCCTAATACACTGATTCTTCTCTTGTTCAACAGAGCCCTTAGACGTTAGACAGCCCACTACAAACTCAGAATATTAACAAGAATTCTTTTATCCATTTACTCACAACAAGGATTTTGGAGTTCCTACTGTGTGCCTTATGTACAAAGATCTAGCTAAGGCCATTTCCGAGATTCAGGTCCAAAGCAAATGACATTGTGTTTTCTTCCAATTGTACCCTCCTCTCCCCAATATTTTTATTTACTATTTACTATTAGGCTAAAATTAACTTCTAGATTGAAATGTACAAAGAGTAGCATAAAGACGGTCTATAGATTGCAAAGCGGATGTGAAGATGGAGGAGGACTGACTCACAGTATTCAACATGTTGCTTTGGGTTTTACAGGGGAATAAAGGAAGGGAGTTTCGAGGATGACCAATAAAACTCAAGAGTGTTTGGCATCTGCTGTGGAGTCACCACCTGTTCCCTCACCTGCATCCTTTCTAAGTCACTGCCAGGTACTCAGCAGGGCTCCCTCAAAGAAAGGGAGAAGCAAGGTACGTCAGCACAGAATGTGTGTGGAGTCTCAGGTTGGCCTTGAAAGCAAGTGCAGTTCTTAGTGGAGAAGAACAGAGAGGTCGTTCTTGTCCAGGGGGCCACAACACACAGGCCTCACAGTCACAAGTGTCTGACTGGAGGCTAGAGGTCGGGTAGACACTGACAACAAGGGAGGCTGGGCTGGCAGTGCTGCCTCCATTTTGTATCCTCTGCCCCTGGGTTCTCATTTTCTCACAGCTGGACCACTGATTCAGCGCCCCCACCCCCGTCCCCCATTGTAGTCTCTCCTCTTGGTTACGTTCTTTGCCAATCCCAGTGGAGACTGAAAGTATGTCCACAGCCATCCCTTCTTTCTCCACCAGGACTTGCACACCTATTTACGGTTATGTCACCATTGCAGCCCTGGGGTCAATGGTCCAGCCATACCTGCAGGACTCCAAACATTGTTCTTTATCCACCAATCAGATCCAGACTGACTGGTGCCCCTGGAGCAATGCCTGCAGTCAGATCCCTCCAAGTTACAGCTTACTTACTGCCCAGCTCCCTGCCCTTCTAGGACTAGAGTCCTGCTGTTTCCAGGTCCCTGGACTCGGGGATTTATGGCTCTGACCTGTTCTTGATGATCTCTCCTCCTCTGTGAGATGGGAAGTTTTACCCCCAACCCCAGCCCAGTGGCTGGGATCCTATTCCCCAGAGAGCTTTGTAGGACGATTATCTGTCTCCCTAGCACACAGCTCTCTGGATTTTGGGTCAATGTCCCTTGTTGGCCTGATTGGGAGCCCCAGTTGGAAGCCATGTGAATTGTGTCTGAGATCGATGCAGGTTTAAACACTATTTAGAAGAGCTTGGCACTGCTTTTTACCTGTTCTTCTTGGCCCAGGAATCAGCTCCTGCAGCCCCATCATTTTCGCACCACTCATTTTGCCCTGGTAGTTGGTTATCTTGCTTCTTGGAAAACCATAATGCATTGATTATACTTAAGTACAATTTAATAACATATCAAGACATGCTGTGTACATAGGAACGCTGGTGGGCAATCTCAGCTGATAACCTGTGATGTTAAGATCTGATTTTCTATATAATAATAATAATAACAATAATAAAAACAACAGTTAGCACTGGTATAATACAACACTTTAGATAGATAGATACTCATTTGGTCCTCATAATAACCCTATGGTAAGTACTATTGTGATCTCCATTTTATAAGTACAGAAACCAAGTCACAGAGAAGGTAGTTGACTTGCTCAAGGTCACACAGCTAGTGAGCAGATGGCTGAGACTGAAACCCAGACGTTCTGACTCCTGAGTCCACATTTTTCACCATCATGTTATGCTGCCTCTCTGAAGCAGGAGGCCACAATGTAATCACTGGTCAACTTTTGGGATATTTTTGGGACTGTTTACATAAAATATTTCTGTTAAAACAGAATTACTGCTAACTGAAGCTAATTTAGGCTTGCACTCAATACACGTGCATATACACAGACACACACACAATGACACAGATAAGTACTTACCTCTCAGTGCACAAATGATCAATTTGGGCAAGAGTTTTGGAGTGCCAATCAAACACTATAAAATACATAAAGGGATTATCACAATGCCTGGTGCATTGTAAACATTTGATAACGTGTTATTTATTAATTATTATTTTTATTAATAATACATCATATGTCAGTATTTTGAATTAATATGCAGTGTCCCCATAGACATAGATATGGTAGCTTGCTATAAAAAGAGATGGGAGAAATGTAAAATGCTGCCTTTCTCTCTGTGCCCCTTGCCTTCGCATATCCCCCTAAAATGCTTCACTTGGCAATTTCTCTATATGTAAAATGGATGCTAAAATTTTGTCTCTCTCAATATCACAATAGTGTTGGGAGGTAAAATAAAATAATTTGCAAATTAAAGCCTTTGAAATGACTATTTTAATGAAATGCTCAGAGTGTTCCTTAAAAATCAGATTATATTTCGTACTATTACCTCTAGGCACTCCCTAGAAATACACCATCTTAAAGTAGCTTATATGAACAGGAAATAGCATGCCCAATAAAGGTGATACAATTATTCTCAAGTACGTCAGAGTGGGAGCTTCTCTCTCTCATCTCTCTGTCTGCTCGGGGCCAGCTTCACGGCGTGTGACTCGTGCGGTCACACAGAGCCTCACACGTAGAAGGCCTCCGTGCTGGCTGTGCTCTCGCTGTTTTGAAATTCTTAGTAATTTGTGAACAAGGGACCCTTCGTTTTCACTTTGCATCCGGACCCACAGGATCCCATCTTGAGTCTCTCACGGGCCCAGCCTCACAATGGAGAGTTGATTCGCTCGGGGAGTAACTTCTCCACAGGGTCTAGTGACTCCCCACGGGAGGCTTAAGCTAAACCTAGAACAGAGGAGAATTAATGGCACATTTCCAATAATGATGATCTTCTTTACTATCACCACATTAGACACCTGTATATCCTGGCAAAGTGACTTAGTGAAAAACTAAGTGAGGTTCATTTTGGGGGGAAAAAAGTGATCAGTGTCAGAAATATCGCCTCAGTCAGGGAGGAGGGAGTTACACCGAGAACGCCTCCATTTCTGGGCTCTTAGTGCGAGGAAGCATCTCTCATGTTCAGCTGCCCATGCCGGGCCTGGAAGACGAAAGCTGATAGCCATGAGGGTGGCACCTGTCTGTGTCCCTTGTCCTGGGCAGGGCTGTACACTACCTTCCAGCAGACTTCTACCTCAAATGTGGAGCTGCTCATGTTTCATTGCCATTTTTAAAAAGAGCTTTATTGCAATAATTCACATACTATAAAACTCATCCTTTTAAAGTGTACAATTCAGTGGTTTTTCAGTATATTCACAGAGTTGTGCAATAATCACTGTAGTCAATTTTTCAACACCCCTAAAAGAAATCCCATACCGATTAGCAGTCGTTCTCCAGTCCTCCCCCGCTTCAGCCCCTGGCAACCACTAATCTACTTTCTGTCTCTATGGATTTGCCTATTCTAGGCATTTTATATAAATGGAATCTTACAATATTTTTCCTTTATGTCTGGCTTATTTTACTTAGCATAATGTTTTCAAGATTCATCCATGTCTTAGCACTTATTAGAATTTCATTCCTTTTTATGGTTAAATAACATTCCATTGTATGGATATACCACATTTAATTTATCCATTCATCAGTTGATTTGGGGGCTGTTATGAATGATGCTGCTATGAACATTCATGTACAAAGTTTTGTGCGGATATATGTTGTTGTTTTTCTTGGGTATATACCTAGGAGTGTAATTGCTGGGTCATATGGTGAAGCCGGTCGTTTCTCCACACGTCGACGAAAAGAAGACCTTGCTATCACTAACCAACCTGGATTTAGTGTCACTAAAACCAACTTAGACATTAAATATGAAAACCCCTAAGGCTCCAAATGAGATAGTTGATTAGAAATTAGAAAAGATTAGAAATCTTTTGTATTTAGATTCAAAACTTAGAGTCAGATTTGCTGGAACAGCCGTGGCATAAATGGATTTATAATTAAGTAAACAAAACCCAGAAAAGGTAACATCCCTCTGTCCTCCAGCACAGAGTAGATAATCCAAAATTTTTGCTCTATCTCTGCCAAAAATTGCACTTGGCATCTGCTCAGAATCATATTCTCTCCTGAGGCACTTTGAGAGGTCTGGCCTGGGAAATATTTGTAGAAAAATATGCCAAAAATTAACTGTGTCCCTAGCACAGGGTTTCAGAGGGAGAGTTTTGGGAGGTACTGTGGTCTAAATGTACCCCTCTCCATTCATATGTTGAAACATAACCCCCAGGGTGACGGTGTGAGGAGGTGTGGCCTTGGGGAGGTGATTAGGTCATGAAGGCAGAACCCTCATGAATGAGATTAGTGCTCTTATAAAAGAGACCCCACAGAGCTCCCTCTCCCTTTCCACCATGTGAGGACACAAGGAGAAGTCTGGGGCCCAGAAGAGGGCCCCACCTGGCCATGCTGCACCCTGATCTCAGACTTCCAGCCTCCAGAACTATGAGAAATAAATTTCTGTTGTTTAGAAGTCACCCAGTCTATGCCATTTTGTTATAGCAACTTGGACAGGCTAAGACAGGAGGGGAGATAAATTTGAGGGAAGAAGTTATAAAAAATTATATGAATACTGATAAGGCAGTATTGTCAGACTTTGAAGTGCGCACAAATTACCTGACTGTCTTGGTCAAAGGAGTATTCTGATTAGGCCTAAGGAAGAGGCTAAGATGCTGCGTTTCTAACAAGTTCGGAGGTGGTGCCAATGCTGCCTGTTCATTGACTCCCACACTGAATTAGCAATGCGCTCTGGGATCCGTGGCAGCAGGAGGACAGGCTAAGTGACATCTCTCCCTAGATTAAGCAGTTCATGGACCCTGATTTGTTGCCCCAAATTTGACTCCTGTGTGGTTTTCTAGGTAAAATAAATGTTGGTAGGGCCAAATATCCCATACCTAGTAAAGTGAGGGAAGAGAGGGAAAGACACGGTCACCATAGGCTGGTTCTCCTCTCACAGAATCAGCAAATCTCATCTGGTCTTCAAGTCAATGAAGCTACACGAGCTTGATTAACTGGAAACCTGTTTGAAAGTTGGGCAGCCTCATGGCTTCATGACAGCCCAGAGTCGGACCAAAAGTGAAGAATAATTGACGATAAAATTCAAAATTGTACTGTATCCTCCTGAAAAACATTAAGAGGGGATCTAATTTAAAAGCCACACACAAAAAATTAAACTGCTACTTTCCCAAACACTCTCTCAGGGCCCAAGACCCAACACAGCGGCCTTCAAGATCTTTGTTCTCACATTTCTCTCAACTTTATCTCGCTCAGTCTTGCCTGTAGAGACTTTCCTCTTCCTCTCCCCGCACCCTGAGGAGCAAGGGTATAGATTATCTTAGCTTCTCTGCTACTTTAATTATTCCTCCTCTTCTTTCAAATTAGTAGGTAGTAAATGATGATTGAATAGACTAAATGATCCTTCCTGATTCTTAGCTTTATCATCTGTAATACTGATGACAATGAAGGCCACGTCTCCAAGGTCAGATTAAAAAATAAATTTAATAATAATATGTAGAAGACCTAGCACAGTGCCTGACACACAGTAGATGCTAAATAAATATTAGTTTATTTTATTCCACCTTCCTGGGTTCCTTCTGGAGCTCTAGGCAGGCAGTTTTTGTAAGTGCAAGGGGGTAAGCAAGCATTAATAATTGATATTAACAGATATTCACCAACCACACTTTTCCCCATAAAAATGCACTCTTTACTAAAACAGAAGCATGAATGATATAATTTATCCCTGTGAAAAAGTGTAACCATATTGATTTAGAAACTGGGTGAATTGGAGATGACATCCTTTTGAGCCCAGGCCATCTAAAATGAGATCAAGATTTCAGAGAAACCCAAAGGCAAAGGACCTCATCCATGTTTATTCCCCATCAAAGATTAAGCTTCCAAAGACTAAGGTGAGAAAAGTCAGATATTACCCACATAGCTTCTAGCCCTCTGCCTGAAGCTGAATTCTTCAATTATCTGAATGATTCTGAGCCTCTGTTGACTTGGCTCTCTCTGTAATGGCTGAACAGATGACAAATGGGGTGCCTGGCTTGGTAGTGGGAGGTGTGCAGGCCTGAAGAACTTCCTTTCCAAGAAGGAGACATTCTGACCCCTGTTTAGTTCTTCCTCAAGGCAGAAAACCATGAGACCTTGGTGACACCCAATCACGAGTCTAATTTCATCAGGGACACTGAGGATCAAGATTCATATGTTATCTAATAGAACACAGAGAGTCAGGCTAGCATAATTTCCAAACAAAGAGGGACTTTTAACAAGAAAGTTGCAGACATTACACATTCTCATTCCTCGTTGCACTCTGCCGTCCATCTTCTGGGAAAAGGCATCCAGATTATGGCATAAATTGCTTAGAACAATAGACAATTGTCACAGTCTATTAATTCCATCTGCTTCTGACGGGAAGGAAAAATGGTTACATGGTGAAGTCAGAGTGTCTCAGGCACAGACGGGGATTTTCCTGAGGGTCTCCACAAGTCCTGATGTATAATTGGAAGCATGATGTAAAGAAGAGAACCAGAGCCATTCTTGGCCCTCTGGGTTATCAAGGTCTCAGTTCTGTCACTGTTTCTGTGATCTGAGCCCACTCTTTGATTTAAAAAGAAATTTTTTTCACTTGAGAGCTGGGCTTGGAGCTGCAGTATTAATATGGATAACGAGAAAGTAGAGGAAAGCAGAGAGGGACTTTTGCTTTAAATCAGAGTGAGATGATATTATCTGCTCTATAGCGTAGGATCTCTACCTTATTTGTCCTACCCGTTATCAAGCTATTCCTAAACCAAAGAGAACAATGCCTATATATTTTTAGTTTCTTGATAATTTGTAAATTACTCAGTTTTATTGTTGAAAAAAATTGTATAATATGGGGATGTCATTTAGATAAACTTGCCCTTAACTGGCTTCTTCCCAGGAAGTAGCCTTGATTGGGAGCCAGGACACCTGACTCTTTAACTAAGTGCTCATGTGATCTTGGGTGAGTAGTTTAAACTTTCTAGGCCTTTACCTATAACAGAGAGATTAGTCTCTATCGGTGTTTTCCAATGTGTATTATGTGGAATAAGTATTAGGCAAAAATAGGATTCACTGATTAAATAAATAAGGATAGTGCTGAGTTAGCATTAGTTTTCTTTATTGTAGGACTCCTCAGAGTCCATAATATGCTGACATACACTGGGACGTTCCAGAAAGAGGCTAGAGGATGCTGTTTCTTGAAAAAATTGATTAGAGACTCCCTCTCCTTTGCCCTTTCCCCATTTTAGTAGCAACTCCTGGGACTTGTTTGAGATTGAACACAGTTTGGAAAATGATGGTCTATGTGATATCTGAATTTTAACTAATAGTTATTTTAAAAGGTTATTGGATTCTACTTTTCAAGTGGCCAACCTAGAGGACATTTTCAGAAACTTCCCACATGCATTAAAAAATTCCTTTCCTCTCAGCTTTTTCATTGACATCATATGTCGATCATAAAAGCATGAATGAGTCCAATGCTTTCATATACTGCATCTGAAATGAATTATTCAGGCTCTTGAGACTGCTCTATTAATTAGTTGATCAGGGGAATGTTTATGTGATTTAAACATTAACTCCGAATATGCTTGATCCAATGTTTTAGGCTGTTTTAAGAACATATCAGATTGATTTTATGGCCAAGCTGATTGCTCAAAAACTTCTTTTGAAAATAGTTTAGGAAAAAAGAATAGACTTCATACTGGTTGATTCAACCAGTTCACTATGTGCTACATTTCCTTAAAAACCACCATTTTGGTGGATTACAAAAGTGCAGAAGGGTCCAGCAAGGGTAATTTCCAGTGAAAGAAATTATGAGCTTTCCATGATCTTTAGAACTTGGGTATTTGTCCTCAGAGGGGATATCATTGTCTATGCAGGAAGAAGTTCTAGTCACAAACAGGCTATTACAGTAATCCAAGCAGTGATGACTAACCATCTATTCATTTTAATTTCTTGGGTAATTGGTTCCATCTATTAGCAGTCAGCCACATATTTAAAAGACTTTTCTCCATAAAAATCTTTCCTCTTGGGTGTGATGGTCAGCTAAGCTAGTAAGCAGAGTGGATTTTGCCTGCATCTTATATCAGTGATTTCAGACACTCCAGGGATTGGCCATAAATACTTCTCCAAATAAGATCTACACAGTGACTCCGACCACTTTCTGACAAAAATAATCCCAGAATGGTGTACATTTTGCAATTAGTTTTCTTTTATTATACAGCACAGATTTATATCATTTACTTTGCTGTATTCACGATATCCTCAGAACATTGCAGGTATCAGTTTAATACACCATTTCAGAAGACCTAGAGTAGCTGAATCTCTTTTACAGTTTGTAATAAAAGAGATCCTTCCAGATGAGAACATGATACTGATTTTTATGTGCCTTTCGCATTTCAAACTTGGATTAAGTTGGGCTACAAAATATTTACATTTTTCACAACCAATTCCCCGTTTTGACAGATTGAATGTACAGAGTCCCAACTTTTTTCAATTTTCAAAAATGTCCAAATGCCTGACTTTCCTCTCACCAACACCATTGCCATCTAATAATCTACATTTTGGAAAAACAAACCTATGTTATCCGTTTATAAGCTGGATCCATTTATATGTGATCCACTTATAAATGTGCTATCATGTTATTATGGCGGAAGAATGATTTAATATATATCATTCCTGAAGGGCTAACAAAAATCTGCTATAAACTGACAAAAAGCACCATTTTGCAGTTCTCTGCTTCTAGAATTATACCACATTCATTGGAAAGGTGTGTGATTAATGCAAAACTCATTTTAAGGATTCAAACACCTATCACCTGAGACCACCCTCTAAAATTATAAAACATAGTCAAAAGGAGAAAAAGAGGATAGGTTTATTGTCTATAGGATCAGAGCAAGGGAATAAAATATTTATTTCATCTTTGAAGGTTAAAGTTTCATTTCAATGAATTTAACAGGCTATAAGAAATTTTTTTGTTTAAAAATTTTTTTGAATTAATTATGAAAGATTTCAAACCTAGAAAATAATACAAACAATTCAAAAATAATTTATGAATTATCGAGTAAACTTACGATAACATTTTTCTATATTTCTTCTGATATGCTTTTTAAAAAGAAGTACTGTTATAGGTACACTCAAGTCCCTTCTTTGTCCCCCTGCTTCCCTCTACAATGACAACCTCTCTCTTGAATTTGATGTGCATTACCGCAATGCATACTTTGAAGCTTTACTAAGTAGGTGTATATGGCCCCAAACAATATCTGCTTTTGTTTTCTTATTACCTAAATGTCATTCTAGTCTACGTCTTTTATAAAACCACTTTATTGAGATATAATTCACATAACATATAATTCATCCACTTGAAGTGTACAATTTAATGGCTTTTAGTGTATTCACAGATATTTGCAGCCATTTGCGACCACAGTCAATTTTATAACATTTTAATCCCCTTAAAAGGAAACCCTCTACCCTTTAAGCTTTCACCCCCTATTCTTCCAATTCTTCCATCAATTGGCCCCCCACCCCAGTCATAAGCAACCGCTAATCTACTCTCTGTCTCTTTAGATTTACCTATTCTGGACATTTCATATAAATTGAACCATATAATATGTGGTCATTTGTGACTGGCTGCTTTCACTTAACATAGTGTTTTCAAGGTTTGTCTATGTTGTAATATTCCATTATATGCACATACCACACTTTGTTTATCCATTCATCAGTTGATGGACATATGGGTTGTCTCCACCTTTCGGCTATCGCAAACAATAACTGCCGTAAACATTCATGTACCTGTTGTTGTGTGAACAGATGTTTTCAATTTTGTTGGGTATATTCCCAGGACATAGCATTTATTTTTGATTCATGTAGCTCTCATTTATTATAACTGCTGTATGATGTTGCATTGTATTAATAAGCCTTATTTATTGATTTCTCTCTTCTCTTGCCAGTAGACAGGTTGGTGATTTGTTCTTTTCATCTTCTGCTCACAGCGCTGCAGTGATGTCATTTATGGCCCTCCTTTTGTGTAAATGGGTGTTTCCAAGGGACAACTCCCAGGTGGAGGATGGGCACATCTTGAACCTTTCTCGTTATTGCCAAACTGCTCACCAATACTGCTGCAAACACGTTCACATTTACCAGCGAGATGCGAACATTCTTATTTCCCAACAGTTTCCCAAAATTCAGTGTTATCTGACAACTATCTTTGCCAATGTGATGGGCATGAACTGATGTTTCTTTAGTTTGCATTAGTATGCATTTCTCTGGTTATTAGTGAAGTTGAGCACATTTTCATGTTTATTGGTCGTTCTCATTTCCTCTGCAGTAAATTTCCTTTTCATAGTTTTTGTCTGTTTTCTACTGGGTTATAGTTTTTCTTATTAATTTTTTAGATCCTTTTTAGATATTAATTTTATCTGTTAAGAAAAGATTGCAAATATCTTCTCCTGGTCTAAAGCATTCTTCCCAACTTTTAAAAATTTTAAAAAAATTTTCCAGCTTTACTGAGATATAATTGACATACAACATTGTGTAAGTTTGAGGCGTACAACGTGATGATATGATACACTTATATGTTGCAAAATAATTACCAAAATTGGGTCAGTTAACACTTTCATCACCTCCCATAATTAGCATTTTTTGTGTGTGTGGTGAGAACATTTAAGATCCGCTATCTTAGCAACTTTCAAGTATATAATACAGTATTGTTAACTAGAATCACCATGCTGTACATTAGACCTCCAGAACTTACTCATCTTATAACTGGAAGTTTGTACCCTTCGGACAACATCTCCTCATTTCCCCGCCTCTCCCAGCCCCTGGCAATCTCCGTTCTAATCTCTGTTTCTAGGAGTTCGGCTGTTTTAGGTTTCGCATGTAAGTGATATCGTAGTGTTTGTCTTTCTCTGTCTGACATCTTTCACTTAGCATAATGCCCTCCGGGTCCATCCATGTTGTCGCAAATTGTTTCCCAACTTTTAAAATGCTTTTTATCACACATTGCTTTTAATTTTTAATAGCAAATTAATCTGTATTTTCCTTTATAAATACATATTTTGTATCTTAGTTTAAAACTTCTTTCCTATCACAATCTTGTTAGTCTTCTGCATTTTTTTTTTGAAATGCTAGGTTTTGCTTTTTTCGTATTTAAGTCTTTACTTCATTTGGAATTGTGGGTGTATGCATATTTTCATAGAACGAATTAAAAAAGTCTAATTTCAGCTTTTTTATAAAGTTATCTATTTAGATATCTAATTGTCCTAGCATTGTATATTAAACAGACTATTCTTTCCTCTTTGTCTTGAAATGCCATTTTTGTCAGACACCAATACTGTGTGTGGTGGGGGGGAGGGAGAAAGAGGGGGAAAGGAAGGGGAGTAGGGGAAGGAAGAGATCATTTCTGGGCTCTCTATTCTGCTCTGTTCGTCTATCACTGTGCTGATACCACATTATTTGCTGTAGCTTTATAGTAAGTCTTGTTATCTGAAAAGGTGCATTTCTTTCTCTTTCCCTTCTTCTTTCTTCTTCATCTTCAAAAACCAGGCTATTCATGGTCTTTTGCTATTCCATATATACTTTAGAATCCAATCACAATTGTTAATGCACACTTGTTAAGTTCCAGAAAAAGCCTGTTGGTGTTTTTCTTATAATTGTGTTGAATTTAGATTAATTTGGAGAAAGTTGATTAACTTTAGACTTTGTTGAGATAAGTATACAATCTAAAATTCAGAGAGTAACCACTAAAAAGTATAGAAATGGAATATATGACTTCCAAACCAGTTCAAAGACAAAAGGAAATAAAGAAAACACATTGACGTCTTTACAATCATGTACTATCTTTGTACATGTCATTGTGTTTACTATTTTACTAGCACCTTTATTTTATAGACCTTACAAATTATCATTAGAATGCAGTTAAGGAGGAAAAAGAGGCAAAGAAAAAAATATGGTAAATTAGAAGAACAAATATTATAAAAGTCAATTATATCAGTAATCATAATTATTGTAAATGAACTAAACTCACCAGTTACAAGTTAGAGACTCTCAGATTAGAAATTTCAAAGTCCAGTGATAAGCTGTTTATAACTGATACATTCCAAATTATATGAAAAATTAAAAGTAGAGGAACGATTTAAAACAATACTAGTCCAGTACTAACCATGGCAGTCATGAGAATGCACCTCTCAGATCTCCAACTGTAGGGAGCTTAGTTGATCAAGGGCCCCAGTGGCTATACTCTGAATCCATGCTTCCCGTGGGCTATTCCCAGCCATCGGCTCTGTGTGGCATGTACACTTCAACAGACTGATTCCTGGGAGACATGGGACTCCTCTGACAGAAGACTCTGACTTTGGACTCTCTCATGGTCTTGTTGAACTTTCTTTAGGCTGGACCACAGTCTAAGGTGCTCCCACCCAGCCTTCCTTCCTTCCTCTCTCCTTCACTCAGGGTCAGACTTGTATCATGGTGACTCTCTCAGCCTCTCCCAGTTCCTTTAACATTTTCTCTCCCCAAAATAAATTTCTTGCATGTTTAATGCCATTTTGGAGGCACGGAGGGCCTGGACTTGCAAACTACCCTGCCTCCCCAAAAAAAGCAAACATAAAAATAATCAAACAGAAAACCCAGACCTGCTATAACTATGTTACTGTTAACAAAAGACTGCCAGGCTCATAGCATTACTAAGACTAACTAGATCATAATTTAATGATAACAGGAAATTTATACCAGGACTGTAGACAATAATTACTAATTAGTAATACCACCAAGGCATCAAAATATACAAAAGAGGGGCTGGCCTGGTGGCATAATGGTTAAGTTCAGTGCACTCTGCTTTGGCTGCCTGGGTTCACAGGTTTGGATCTCGGGTGTGGACCTATACCACTCATCAAGCCATGCTGTGGCAACAGCCCACATACAAAATAGAGGAAGATGGGCACAGATGTTAGCTCAGGGCCACTCTTCCTCAAGCAAAAAGAAGAAGATTGGCAATAGGTGTTGGCTAAGGACGAATCTTCCTCACCAAAAAAAAAAAATATATACACACACACACACACACACACACACACACACACACACACACACAAGACAATTGACAGAATTACAAGGATAAATTGACAGACAACCATACTGGTTCCTTTTCAAATCTGCCTGTGCTTTTACTTAATGCCTACTGATTTTCTTAGGCTATGCATGCACACACACACATATATATACATCTTTAGTAGTTTTTAACATGCCTACTGCATATTCTCTTCCAAATTCTTGTCCTGTCATTCCAGGTTCTGGGGCTTTAATCCTGCTTTATCTGCTGACTCTTGCATATAGTGGATTGACTCCTTGTGGATTTATGATGATTTTCATTGTAGGCTCATCTTTAACAGACACTCTCTTCCCACCCCCACCCCATCCCAGGAATCCCTGTAGCTTGGGCTGTGAGACCTAAGAGGATTTGCATTTGTTTCTACCAAGTACCTCAGAGGTTATCACCAACTCTGAGACCATATTGCGTTAATTTCTTGGTGTGGGAATTCCTGGAAATGGGCTAGTGTGAATTTGGATGCCCTGACAATACAAGGTGCAGGTAGGATGAGCAACAGTCCTGGTTTGCCTAAGCCTCAGGGGGTTCCCAGGATCCGGGCTGTCAGATTTAAAACCAGGGCAGTTCCAGGCAAACTGTGACAATTGATCACCCTAAGTACAGGTCTGCTTTCAATTTTTTTCCCTCAGGGAAGAATTGTTTTCCCACCCAAATCTCAAGCAGAGACCGACAAGCTTCTATATCAGGCCCCTGATAAGGATAATATTTTCAAGCCCGCTCTTCCAATAAGGCTGCCACCCTTGGAAGCTCCTGGCTTTATTCCAGAATTTTGGTTCCTAGGTCCCTCTTATTTGGTTCAAAGGCCCTGTCTCCCAACACTGTAGAGAGTGTTAGGACGTCCCCACCCCAGCCTCACTCAGGCACTGTGGATCCATTAGCTCATGTGCTTTCAACTCTTGTTTTAGTTCCACCTTTATTTTAGGCAACGTGAGTGTTCCTCTTCTTACCTGTGAGTTCATTGTGCATTTAAACATTTTATTCTATTATATTTTTGCAGCATTTTCTAAGTCTTTGTAGCTGGAGGATTGTCATGTTCTCTTCATCTGCCATCTTGCCAAGGCCAGAACTCCTCCCACAACAAGTTTTTACCAGCCTGCCTAGCCCTGCAGCAACATGGCCTATAAAGTTCATAACATACAGCAAGCTCTAAATGATTCAAGTTGATGGAACACATGGGTTTGCCAAACAATACACATTGGATAATTTGTGTGTATTAATGAGGGTTCTCCAGAGAAATAGAACCAATAGGATATATATAGACATATGTAAGAGGAGATTTATTATAGGAATCAGCTCACAATGAGATTCACCATTTCTCTAAATTATTTCTAAAACTATGCTGTGCAATAGAAAATATAATTATTGTCTAGTGAAACAGACACAAGAAATTCTTCCTATGGTCTCAATAGCCAAGAAAAATCATCGAAACAGTGTGGTATGGGGTATATAAGCTATGGGATTTGTTTATTAAAAACGCTGATATTGACCAGCTCTCCAGCTCAGGTTTATATTGTCTCCCATCCCTATGAGAATGGCCTGTGGCTGTGTCAACACTGTGCCCCATCTTGAATTGTTGCTTCAAGCAAAGGTGACCACCTAGTGGAAAAGGTGGATGCACAGCCTGTGGACCTTAATGGTAGAGAAAAGTCCCTCTGCTGGGCAAGATCCACACATCCTAGTTTCGGAAAACTTGGCAGCTCCCATCCATCCAGTAACCAGAGTTATTCAGTGGAAAAAGGAGCATACTGCTTTCCTAGAAATTTTGAAGAAAAGCAAAAAAACTTGAAAGTAAATAATCTCACTAAAAAAAGTCTCTGAAACCCCAAGGTTTTCAATGGGAAAAAAATAGACCTAGAGAAATAAATAATATGTGTGTATTTTTGTTCTAGTCTTGATCATCCTACATATCCTTATGTCTTGAATTTTTGAGCTCTGGAGCCAGGTAATGCAGATAAGTAAGTATTTCTTACTTTTATCTTTACCCTTGGCAGAGAGGACTTTACTCCTAAAAGATTTCATGGAATACCAGATAAATGACATTCAGGAGCTTATCTGACTTTTGATACTGGCCCAAGTATGTTGGTTACATAGCCAACAGCCATTTACTCTTCTTTGCTCACAAATTCCTGATTTCATTCAGGATTCATTCAGGTTTCTGCCTTTTCCCCATGTGGCTCCCGTGAAAATCCTGATTCATCTTAATCACTGCAGCCCCATTTTCCTGGGGGTGGGTGTGTGACCCAGCCAATGAGAATTAAGAGGAGATCTGATGGGAGTTTTCCAGCAAAGGAATCCTTCTTAAAAAAAGACATGATAATAAACAACCCTCTCATTTGTTGCACATTGTTGTTTGCTGATGATGTTTGTAGTTTTGGAAGTCAGCTTGCAAGTTTGAGGGGAGCTAGTCAGGGACAAGGCCAATATGCTGAGTTTGGTGTAGTAAAAAGAAGAATGAACCAAGGTCTTGATATCCTTGAGTTGCCTTATTGAGCCACCCTAGACCAACCTATGCTAGGACTTCTTGTTATACAAGTCACAAATGTCCTCACTGTTTAAGCCAAATGAGGTAGGATTTTCTGTTATTTACAGCCCAAGTCATCCTAATTGATCCAGTAGCAATCTTTAAGAGTCTGGGCTTAAAATCACTACTCAACTGGCCTTTGTAAGATGTGGAGACCAGGGGCAGAAAGGATTTGAGATAGATCTAACTTCCCAGACAGCCTAGTGGGGGGAGGAATGATAGACGTGAAATGAGGAGGCTGTAGGGTGTGACATCAAGGCTGTTTCCAGAACTCTATCTGAAGCACAAAAACTCCATTACACATTTCAATAGAACCTTCTAACGCTGCTAGAGTACCCACTAGGTGATGATTCCATGTTCAGGCTGCTGTGGTTTAATTAGTAAAGGGGTTTTTGCCTGCATCAAAAGTACAAAATTCTCTCTTTTTTTCTTTTCTCCTGATGTACACTGTTCAAGATATTTGACACTGTAGGGAGGAAGGAGGGACTCAGAAAACCTGTTTATTTGGCACCTTCCCCCTTTGGCAATACTGGAGTTTCAGAGGTTGAGTTGCTTGTTTTGCCATTTAAAAAGGGCGAGAGACTTTCCACTTTTCCTGAGTAAATACAACAGTCTAAGCAGCTGATAACTGCCAAGTAAAGAATCTGATCTGTTGTTTTGTTTGCCTGTTTGTTATTTTCTCTTAAAATTGGAAACAGCTGGTGGCCAAGGCTCTCAGGCTTCCAGCTGCGAGCTTTCATGGACGCACTGAGGCGGGTCTTCAGGGCTGGCCCGAATTCCAATACAGCAGGGGAGATATCTACATGAGACTAAAGGACTTGCTCCAGAATTTCCTTCCTAGGAAGGCCATGCTCTGAAAGTTTGTGCCAAAATAGAAAAATGCCCTAAGAGCAACAGAGACCTATCCTTCCTTCCTGCTCCTCTCTCCAACCAGTTTAATAACAACCACAGAAGGCTCATTGCAGATTGGATCCCAAAGTACCTCATTATCACAACTCTACTGCATCTAGTTTTACCGAGACGTGAAGACACGTCTTCATTTTTTTTTTTTGCAAGGTGGGAGTGGGGAAAAAATATTCTAGAGCCTAGTAATATGTTTCAGATTGTACCCAGAAATTAGGGAGATTCAGAAAGTGTAATGCTCCCTTATGCCACTGTCCCCTGACTTTCCACTGCTGTTCACTTCTCGGCTGGGCTGCTGAGTCTGAAAGACTCTGGAGGTCCCCGGACTAGAGCAAGGGAGGTGGGAGGAAGGCTAGTTTCTCAACTGTTATGATTTTCCTCTACTGAGAATTGGGATGGACTCTGATGGAGAAAAAAGTAAAAAAAGGGTCTTGGATTATTCTCTGTTTCCAGCTTTCCTTTGTGTCTGCATGCATCAACTGCCCCCATGCTTCAGTCACAACTTGCTGGAGTCCAACAAAATACCTGGGATAAAAAGATAATTACCCAGAAATAAGATTTAAATCTGCAGTGACTAAAGTCGCTTTGTTAGAAAAATAAAAGTGTTAAGAAGTGTTTTCTTCTAAGGCTACTAAACAGTTGTAGCTGGCACAAACAGTTTTGGGGCTGTTTGTATTGAGTGATGTAAAACCCACCTTGCATGTGGAAACAGGCCGTGTTTACCTTGATTTCAAAGCTCTTGCAATCACTCAGAAAACAGGGAACAATTCCTCACTCTGATTTGGAAAAATTGATGCTTTCCTTATTAATTTTCAAGGCTCAAAATAACACAGATTTGCCTTTGGTTGGATCCCAAATGCCACCCCCTCATCAGGAAAATGAGAAGACAAATATGACATGGGAGCCCAGTGTAGGCAAAAATTACAATGCAAGTCACACTGTCATTTTACAAAGTGACTTTTTAAAATAGAAAATAAATAAATAAAGCCAGAAAAACCCCACCGAGACATGTTAATGCCTCAACCTGGGAAAATAAAGCTCCGTTAAAAACACTTGCCATTAGCCACCATCTGCTGTCAGCAATTGGGGGTAATCTTTATGTCCTCTTGACAGCTTTGCCTCATTCCCTAGCCCCTTGGTGAAGCAAAGATTCCACCGTGGAGAAAACATTCAGGGGTAAGGATCCCTCAGTTCTACGGCTTTTCAGAGCTCTGAGCTTGGTGACCAACATTCAGGGTTTTCAAGACCGCTTATTGAACTGGAGAAAATTTGCTAACTGTATTTCTTTCCCCACTCACAGTGCTCTGTCCCTGTCGGCATTTCCTGCACAAATCAGAGGTAAGGTGGGCTCACTGCCCTTGGCATATTTTGGGATTTAGGGAAATAGATCTACTTTCTTACTCTGCTCTGATAAATGAGGAAAGCTGTGTGCCACAGCAAGATTCTCTTGATCAGAATTCCTCCAGTGCACCTGCATGTTTCTCTCATTTGAACTTGTACTTTTAGACTATTTAGTAAATATAATTCTTGTTCACACCAAAAGTAAACTTATTTTCTCTTTGTAGTGCTGTGGGTTAAGAAATCTTAAAAGACATAAGCAAGATAAATGGCCGAGTCACGTGCTCCCTGACAACCTGGGAAAGAACTCTTGGGCAGATAGAGGTGCAGAGCAAAGGAAAAATGCTATTAATATTCCGAGTGCATTGAGACCAGAGTTTTCCATCTTTCAGATAAAATTTTACTGCGTATGAGGAATATGACTAGAGAAGGGAACGCAGTGTAGGTAAAATGTCTGAATGATACACGCTGTTGTCTTTTATTCCCTATGGGGTTTCCCCTATCTGGCTCTCTGTGATGGTGCAGAGCCATAAAATGCACTTTGATTTTTCTAGAATAGTCTTTCTCCAGTTTTTGGACTATGTGGACTTCTCTGAGATGAAGTTCCCACACTCTTTTGTGAATCAGCTTGTTACAGGAAAGGAAATGGACCAAGAGCGTAGGAGCAGCCAGGGGGCAGGCGATTTCCTCATTAGTCTCCAATCCCAAGGGTGGTGCCCTCTGATCTGCTCCAATCATGGTTATTGAGGTCATGCCCTGTGACTTCGATTTTGGCTTGTGCCTCCTGGTGGTACACTGAGAAGAAAAATGGGATGTCGGGGAGGGGGACACTAGAGAATGGGAAGGAAGTGCAGGGTGGCCCTAGGGCAGCCTGTCAGATATACGGTCTTTCATCCACACCTTTGCATACTCCTTACTCCTAACCTGTGGACAGTATTCCTTGCCTTAATCTCAAAAGACCTTACAGTGCACTTTCCATTTAAACCAGTAGTAATAGTACTCATGCTCTATTGGGAGGAAGCTGCTCTAGACACACAAGGTACATATTCTTTTTCTTTTCTTTTCTTTTTGCCCCTCTTCTTTTTTAAACCTTTGACTGGACATAGGCTTCACCCAGACCCCAAATGCCACAGTATAGTGGTGAATAGGTAGTCTGGAGGACTCTAGGAGACCAGCAGACATCATTCTAAAGGCTGAGAACCACTGCTCTAGGAATTTATTTTCCCTCAAAAGATTCTAATAATGAGCATTTTGCATAGATATCTAATTCACTGATCAGAACTTTCCTTCTATTGGTTGTATCACTTATGGTCTTTTAGGCAGCATGAAGAACATAAAGCCAGAATAACTTTGATAGTGGGAGTTTATTGCAGTCCCTGTGATATATTCACTTGCTTCATGGAGAATAAGAATGGTAGTTCCCCACTGTTTGGAGTATTGCTCAAACTCAAAGAATGCAACAACTCAGTGCAAATCAGAAATCATAATTCCCAAGGGAGGGGATATGATCAGGTCAGTTTTCGCCATTCAGTATCACACACCCTACTTAATCAGAGATTCTCCTCATGGTCAGGTGGCGTTGCTCATGTCTAGACCAGTCATCATTTTCATCAACTTTATCATCATCATCATCCCCAGCACTTATATAGACCCTTTCCTAAGCACTTTATATATACAAACTCAATTTAATTGTATCAACGCCATGAGATAGACACTATTATTACCCTCATTCTACAGATAAGACTGGGCACAGAAAGGGTAAGTGACTTGCTCAAAGTCGCCCAGGTAGTAACTGGAGGAGCCAGAATGCTGGCTCAGGGCTGGTGCTATTAACTGATAACACATTCATACATTCATGGGGGACCTTGCTTATCAGTGATCCCTGATTCAGTCAGGTAGGATGATTAAGGAGATAATGCTCCACTCTGTCCTGTAGGCCCCTTCTGTGCTGGTTAAATTCCTTTAATTGCTGGATCATGAGGAAGTTCTGGGATCCACAGGGAAGAGCTGGGACAGCCACTTTAGGGCTGTGGGGAGAGGCTGTTTTTCAGTCAGTAAGGAGGAAGTATTTCAGTATTTTAATAATGGGTAGTCCCCAGTGGTGCATACAGCCCTCTGAATACGTATGCATATGTACAGGACTCAAATACTGTTTAGTTTTCCTTAACTGAAAGTTCTTTCCTCTAACCAAAAATGAAGGTAGCATTTATATCACCTCTTCTCTCACACATATTCTACCTTTTCAGTAATGTACCATTTGTGCTATTTATTTTAGAATCAAACCATATCTATAAGGGTAACGTTGGAGTCTATATCTGAAATTAGTTCAGATGAAATTAGATCAGATGAGATTAGTCCAGTAGCAAAGTTCACACAGATAACTCATTTCTGAAGATTATTATTATACAGGAAGAATATGTTCTGAGGGCCAGACAGCATCTCCTTTTGCATTTAAAAGGTAGAAGTCTGTTTAGCAATACAAGAATATCTAGCTATGCTCTAAGTAAAGCTCAAGTGAAATGATGTAAAAGTCAAATATAGACATCACTTACAAAAAGAGTTCATTTAATGAGATTAGCAATCTTTAATAGAAGGAATAAGGCACATACAGATGTAAAGCTGAAATTACCACCCAATGCTTTAAATACTTGTGCTGACTTAAATATGTTACTGAGTGCGCATTACCCACTCTCAGGGTGAAACTAACTGCTTTAGGAATAACACCCATTGAAAACAAATTCTGATCTCAAGTCCAATGTTGTAATCATCTTTTGCACACAAAGTCCATATTATATGAGTGGAGTGGGGAGAATTGACCTATTCCACCAGATATAAGCTAATAACAGCCTTTCCCTTCCCCCTCCCCAAACTCTGAGTGAGTTATTGTGACTTGGCCAAGGTAAAACACCTTCTCCTTTTCATGCCTTGTAAATTTCACTAGTAGGCACTTCAAGGTCCTAACCTGACAATAGTTTAAAAAAAAAACCACCACTGCAACCCCCCCCCAGGGCTGTCAAACCATATTTTCAGTTGCTTTCCTTTCACCTATCAGAAGAGACCCATTAAGGAGATTCTGTGAGGTCCAGCAGCAGACAGGATTCCAGGTCAATTCCAAGGGTGTCACAAGCAATTCTTCTGGAGATAGTTCTAATTCAGAGAAGACACCTTTAAGCGAGTAAGAAGGCAAAAATGTCATGGATGTGCTATCACCTTGAAAATCATCTGAGCCAGTCACCCTCACTTTTTTTTTAACTGTAATAAATGGGCTGAATGGGATACACTAAAATTGCCTTGGAGGATTAAACTCCAGCTTGATGAAAGGTAGCTTTTCTTATTAAAATGGTCCCAAACTTGAAGCATTTAATCCAGAAAGTCTGTTTTCGTTTGTTTCCAGTTCTCCATGAATAGGTGACCAGCAGCAGCCAACTGTCAAAGTTGCCAGGTGGAAGTAACCAATTTGACTGAACCAGTTTGACATGGCAGCTCTTCTCACATCCCAAGACTTGACATTTTTCACGGTGAGCCTGAATTATACGCCCAGAAGGACTTAAGTCTTCTCCTCTGATAGTCTTGTACCTTACACCAACTCTAAGTTTTAGAAGAAATAAGGAAAATTTACAGTGTTGGAAATGGCCCCTTTGTGACAATAGTATTGTTCAATTCGATATCTATTCGAGTTGAGAGCATTCCCTTAACCTCCAACATGGCAGTCCCTCATAAACCATTTCTCCTCTAGGGGATGGGAATATGACCCAACATGATACTATAATCCCCATTACAAGCTGATGGGGTGAATTTACTATAATTACAGGGTTCCGGAGCTTCAGGTTAAGACTTACTTCCTTGACTTTGAAGGACAAAGGTCTCTCTGGTTTGACATATTCCATTCTGGGGGGCCATTTTCTTCTCTCTTTATTAGAACTGCAGTGTTTTAAGTGAGGACAACAATGAGTTACAACCAGGGATAAAGGTAGAATTAAGGTCTAGGAAAAATCTTGTCTTCACTTCTGAACCTTCCACAGCCATCCCAATGCAATTTAAAATGATTTCTATTCTAGGAAAGGTGAGAAAACTCTTTGCCATAATCCAATCAATCTTAGGGGTTTTCTTCTCTTCAATCCCTAAAAAGATCACTCAGTAAAAGAATCTGAGAAACCCTTCTGGTGGGATATTTGCACTGTATTATACCCATTTTTGTCAAAACTTTGTCTATTTATTTGTGTTGATTTATGAATCTTTAAGAGATTGTCCAGCTCAGCTGGCTCATTCTACAGATGAAGAGACTGAGGCCTCTGAGAGAGGAAGTGATTTACCTAAGATTCCAGTGTGAGAGACTGGAAAAGCTGGGATTAGACCTCAACATTCCCAATACTTACTTGAGTTCATTATCACCCCATGCCCTGTGATACAATTCACTGATTAACAAAAATCAAGTTATAGTAGCAACTTCCAATCCACTGAGTGGGAAAAATGTTTGGTAGGTGAATATCCATGTAAGAGGAAGGAGAAGAATCTAGGGGACAAAAGGTTCAATTTAACTTTGTCTCCCAAGCTCACGTATATAGTTTTTTCAAGTAATTTATTTTTATATACCAGGCACAATTTTACATTCAACATGAGAGAGAAGTAGAGTGCATTTCCAATTTAAGGTTAACCCAAGATAGGTCATGGTTAGAATCTTATTGGGAAGGGAATGGAAAACATGTGTTCGAAGTTGCCCGTAAGACACTCATTGTTTGTTTCAGATGCATCATATCTCAAGTCTCTTCATGATCTGGGACTCTCTAAGTCATGACACACCCATCACTTGTCAAGAATGAAATCTGAAGCCTAATTAATTTTTCTGCAGCAGTTCAGTAAATTGTTATCCCAATTATTTTTAAAAATGTATAAATCAGATCTTATTTATCAGAACATCTTATGTAATAGGAGAATTTAATGTTTTAACTTTGAATTATGGTAAAAATCTACAGGAAAGTGCATGTAAGTGTTTGGTTTGACGAATTGTCACAAGCTGTACACATTCATTTAAGCAACACCTAGATCAAGAAACAGCACATTACTAGCATCCTCTCCAGCCCCCTTTCAGTCACTAACAACCCCCCACCCCCGCCAGAGTAACAACTCTCCTGCCTTCTACCCAAGTACACCAGTATCTCCTGTTTTGTACGTAAAATGGAATGATGCAGCCTGTACCTTTTGGGGCCTGACTTCTTTTGCTCAGTCTTGTGCTTCTGAGAATCATCCATATTGTTGCATGTATTTGTAATTGTTCATCCATTGTGCACAATTTATTTAACCATTTTACTCCTTTTGGGTGTTTGGGTAGTTATCCTGAAGATTTTCAATTGTGTCGAATTATTTGCAAAAAACATTAACTCAAAGGTAATAAACACATTTTGGCAGTGTGGTATATTCCACTGAAAGTAAATACTAGCTCGTGCTATGGAATTATTTTCCAAAATCTAGTTTATGTGTTTTTGTGAGTGTGTGTGTGTGCGTTTTAATTTACTGTCCTCCCAAACAGCAGTTTCCATTGAACCTTTCAGTGGGCTAGAACCTCAGATTGGCAGTAGCGAGCCTTAAAGCTGAATATTCCAGTCAAAATGAATGGCTGAATTATTGTGACATTAGTAAGTAGATAATTCATTTCCCATGTCACCTCAAGCTAGTTAGCCAACCCTTTTCAAAAACCCCAACTTGTTCGACCTGCTACCAGTTACAGTCCATTTCCAGCTCTTCTGTATAAAATGCAGCCTTGTCAAAGGGGAGACACCTGCTCCCAGTGGGAGAGTTACTCACCAACTGCCAAGTCTTTTGTTACAGTTTCTAGAAACAAAATGATCTTTCCATCTGGAATGTGTCTGCCGCCATGACTGCCGGCCTTGGATTGACTGCCAACCTCTGGTACCAGAATGAGGCAGAGAAACATGGGAAGGTGCTAGGAAATGGATTTTGATGAGTTCTTGATATTATGAATTTAAAATTAATTTTCTCTGAAGAAAGAACATTTACTACCTGGATGACCTCAGTAAAATACACATTTCTAGGTCTAGTTTCTCCTTCTGTGACCCCAACCTAGCTCATTTACTTCTTCTGGCCTATTGTGAGTTTTTAAAAAGCCTTTCATGAACCCTTATTTTTCTCTAAAATATTCTCCTTAATGGAAAACGAACTCCTGACTGGGGTCCCAGACTTTCTTGAGGCGGGAGAAGCCAGTGAACCACTGCTTTGCTTCACTCTTCTCCCCAACAGCATAGGATGCTGGAATCCTCTGAGGGCCTCCACTGGGAAAACAGCTGTGGCACTCAGAAACACACGGGTCAGTCCTTCGAAGTCTGGGGCCATTGCAGGAAGCTCCTCATAGCTGCTATTTGACATTGTGTGACATTGATGGTTAATAGATGAGTGTTCTAGTACCAACCCCTTCCTCCTGATTGAAAATTACCAGTGTCCCCCCAATTTCCAACTGCCTGCTCCTCAGAGTCATAGGAAGCAGAGTGCTTCTGAAAACATTGCCTTTAATTTCTGTCTCCACCGGGTTGTGCCCAGAACATAGGCAGATAAAGTTTTCAGATGGTAGATATTTTTTTAATCGCAGAATGGAAAATGTACAGCAACATAGAGCACTTTAATTAAAAATTTAAAATAGTTTTCAAGATTACCATTCTCTATTGAAACTCATTTAAAAGAATTTTAAGATTTCAATGAGGGACTATTATTTGATATATTTGCTGTGGATGGGATAAAGGCTACCCAGTTTGATGCTTTAAGACAGGGTATTGAGAAAGAGAAATTTAACTATCTCAGGGCAATTTGTAAGTTGTAAAGCAAAGCACAAGTGTAACGTATTGTTATTTTAATTGACCCGGAGGAATTAAACGTTTAAGAATTGTCTAAATGTCCTTGGTCTCCAGATTGAGTGAAATTCTGAAAAACAGCAATCCTCGAACTACAAAACAAAACCCCCCTCCCCTTGTAGGAGCCCAGGACTAATCTCTCTCTTGAAATTTATTTCCTCCAAAGGTAAATAACTTCCCATGGGCTCCATCTTTGTATCCTATTTAATTAAAACAACACTAATCACCAACTAATCTAGCTCACTCTTAACAAACTATTGTATTCTACCCAGTCTGGTTTTGTTTATTTGTTTTTCCTTCTCCAGGGAGAAAAAAGGATGAGAAAAGGTAGGTATTGGTTTGAGGTCAGCAAGGAGATTTATGTAGGAAAACGAAACTACCAGGGGAATCAACTCCATTTAGCCATAAGGCATTTCCACCTGTGAGCTCAAGGATTTCCAATTATTTACAAACAGATAGCATTGTGTAGCTCCCTCAGTACTGCAGATAAGTCACCAGAAAACAACTAGTTTGCAAAATTGCCCAGCAGCCCATTAACTGTACAGCTCTGCTAAATATCCACCCTGTGCACCCCTCTGTGGAATTTGCTGAGGAACCAGAGAGTGCAATGAGTCCCCACAAGAACTCCGGAAGTCATGAAATCAGAAGAAGGAAATGGCTTATACCACTGATGCACAAGTTATATCAATCGAAGGACTAGTTGTCATGTTTGGGTACGGGATGTGTGTGCATGTGTATGTACGTGTGAGGGAGAGTAAGAGAGAGAGAGAAAGCACAAATAGAAGGTAAATATCCAATAAGAGTAAGTAAATGTTCTGGACCTTCTAACTCCTAATGAATCTTTTTATTACAATCTGTCCAGGGACGGCTCAGCTTAGTGATCACTAGAGAAAGGCCTTTCTTCTGGTTCAGTTTTTGGGAGTGAAAAGTTATTTTCCTCATCTTAGTGTAGATAAATTCCTGTTGTACTGTGGTACAATTGGGAGGGAATTCAGCCATGCTAAGCCTGAGACTCTGAGACAATGTAAATGACTCTAGTGTAGTGGTGCATACTTAAAATCCTACCAAGCAACATTTTTGAAAGTTTATCTTTTGTTTTCTGCTTTCCTAAGATGCCTTCTCTACAGATGTTGAGAAACAATCAGATCACTTCTATGTCTGTAATTACATATATAAATAACTTTATTAGGAGATAATATCAGAGATCTAAATTTCAGGCAGTCATTGAATGGGAGACCCTGGCTACAAGCACCTCTGCCCCTTTCACTCTCTTGATAGGCCATCACATTACTTCATTTCTACCTGTTCATGATGCTAAGCAAGGTTGGGGAGTGGCAAATGATTTAAGGAAATAGGTAATTCTTACCAGTGGTTCTCAAAGGCAAGTCCATGGACTGTCACCTGCTTCAGAATCATTTGGAATTCCCATTAGAAACTCAGATGCATGGGCCCCACTTTAGAACTTCTGAGTCAGTATCTTTGGGATGGATCTTAAGAATTTGCACTTATTACAATGCTTAGGTGATTTGGGGGGTACACAAATGTTTGAGAACCACTGAGCTATGGGGTCGGGATTGAGGGTAATGAGACCTGATTTCAGATGTGACTAAAGTTGCCTCTCAGAAACACCACTGTGTTCACATTTTGTGTGGAAATGCCGCCTTACAGTGGCCATATTTTTATTGTTTACCTCCTATCATTGGGGCCACCTGAATCATTCTAGCGGATTGGGAACCACTAGGGACATTTTGAGTTGGCCAGTCTTAAAATCCAAATTTTTTTTTACCAACCTGGTCCTGCCTTTGTGATGAAACACAAGAAGCAGGCATTCTGGGCCCAAGGAGTTCCCGTAGTTTTCTTACTGGTGGAGTCTTGCAGCCACCATCATCAAGGGAATAAGCCTTTCTCCTCCAGAAAAGGCTTCAGAGAACCATGAGAAATGCCTGCACACCACCATGCCTGGCAGGAATTTACCCTGGGGTGAGGGTCCACTAGGGAGCTGAAGGTAGGGTAGGTGGGCAGGACTATACTATCCCAGAGTGGCCCCACTGTACACACTCTGCTCTCTGCTCAACTCAGAGAATTCATAGGCTAAAATTCTTCCCCAGGAGTGAGATGGAAACTCAGAGATTCATGGCCAATGGGAATATGTCCTTCCTAAGAACTTGAATACAGGTCAGCCCTTCCTCCGATCCCCACCTCCACACTGTATTTTCCTTGGATAGAGAAAGAATATGTTCAATGGGTGAAAAAATGGCCTGGTTCTTCCCACAGAAAAGGATCTGCAAAGAGTCCAAAGAACAGAGATAGACAAGGGGACTGGGGACTGTTTACAAGGAGGTGATTGTAATGCATGGCATTGCAAATCATGCTGTTCCAGGTAACATAACCAGAGGGCAGGGTGCTCTGGCCACAAACAACTCCAATAAATTGAGTGCTGAGGTAGCCATCCCAATTACATCCCTGAATGAGAAGAAGGGGGTGAAAGCTATAGGTAAACTATAAAGCAGTACATGTATTAGTTTTTACTCTTATCATTAACAGCAATCAGAAATTACTAGGTGATGTCACTTGCTAATTAATCGTCTCTTTTGTTGGGGAGATTCTATCTGTGTTAGGGCTGTTACCATGTTGAAGCAAAGCTTTTTGAACTTAGAAAAGTTATACATTGTACTGGCATTTGTTTTGATTCTGGAGGTTATGTTTCATAAGATTTGGGAAACTGCTGGGAGGTTATTTATTCCTCCCATTCCCTTCCTTCCCATTGAAATCCTTCAAAGCTCAGTACAAATGTCACCTTTATAAAGCCTTCTGATGGTTCTTTCTCTAGCCAAAATTAACAGTTCATTCCTCTGCATTCTAGAAGCTTGTAATTTGCACCTCTTTTTAGCATTTATGTCTCTCTGCCTTATGTGATGGCTGTTTCCTATTGTCTCCTCACTAGATAATGGCCTCTAGGAGAACAGGGGCCATGCCGTCTCTGCTTCCCCATAAGCTTGTATCACGGTTTACAGATAGCAAGTGCTTATGAAACATCCATAAATTAAAGTTTGTATTCCTACAATAGAAGTTACACACTGGCAGGCCATAGGCCAGAAACATCTTTAAAATTTTGACATAATGGCCTATTGGCAGATTTCACGTAAGACCTTGGATATCTGACATTTCCCACGGCTATGAGCACCTTGAATGGAGTGGGAGTGCCCCTTTAGAGGGGGCACACTCCCGCTAGTTTTCCACAGTTGCTTCTCAATCATTTATATTACCCACCTGTCCTCTGCAGACACCCTTCTCACAGAGACACCATTCCCTTAACCTCTGAGAAGTTAGTCAGGACTAAATGCCTCCATGAACGGATTTATGACTGTGCTTATGGTGGAGGCAGTTCAGAACCAAAGACTATATGTTTCCCTGGATAGATCATTTATAGGCCAACTGCCAAGAAATTAATTAGTTTGCTGGGCTCTATGATCTAATTTAGTTTTTAAGTTGGCAAAATGTGATCTGATCGTATTTTGGTTAATTGTTTAAGGCTTAACGGCTTCGTGGAATGCTAATCAAGCTTCAACCTGAAGTCAGTCGAGATAAGACTGACATAAACATTGATATCTAGTTGTCATTGGTCTGAATTTCCACTAGCAGGACACTTTTACAGTCTCCCTTCTTAATTACTCCTAGGAATCCACACAGGGGCTTATACATTGACAAGGTTTTCTCTACCTGAGGTCTCTTTTTCCCCGTTTCCCCCTTTTTCCTTGACCTCCTCCAGGCTGGTCTCTGATCCCACTGTGCTAGAGAATAGTTCTGATAATCCTCTCAAGTCACCCAATGCAATGGATATTTGTTTCAGTGCTCTCTGTACCCCATCTCTTGGCTATCCTTTCACTACTGACCAGGCTCCCTGTCTCTTGAAGTTCTCTTATCCTTTGGTTATTGTGATACCACACTCTTTATATATTCCTGCTGGCTATCTGGCTTGTCTTTACCCAAAGCCCTTTGTTACATATTTCCTTCTACATGATGAATAGTATTTGGGTTCTTCACTGCTGAGCCTGCTACTTTTTTCTTCTTATTCTATATATTCTTCCTAAGAAACATATTAATGTCCTCTATGTTAATTGCCATTCAAATATCGGTGATATAAACATATGTATTTATAGCCCATATTTTTTCTTTGCGTTCTAGACCATGTAATGCATTGTCTACATGACATCTTCACTTAGATGTCTCAAGGGCATCTCTAGTTTAATCTATCCAAAACCAAATTCACACCCCATCCCAAATTGGTCCTCTTCCAGGGTTATCTAGCTAGTAAATATCACAGCCATCCAGTTAAGCAAGTGAGAAAACCGGAAATCATCTGCCTCACCTACCTTTCCACCAATTGATGACCATCATCAAGCCCAGATATTCTGCCTCCCAAATGCCTTGAATCTGTCTACTTGTCTCCATCTGTGTCATCCCATGCTGGTCCAACATACCATTATTTATCACCTGAACAACTTAGACGGTTTGTTAACTGGCTTCCTCCAGTTCATTCCCACATAGAGCCAGAACAATCCAAATGCAAATGTGACCATGCTTAAAGGACCCCTTTAGTAGCTTCCCATCGCTCCTAAAGACCAGAATCCTTGAAAAGACTGTGCATGATCTGGCCCCCACCTACTTTTTTTGGCCTCACTCACCAACATCCTCCCACTACTCTGTGTGAGCCTACTACACTAGACTTCTCCACATTTTTAAATCCTGCATACTTTTCCCCATGACAGGGCCTTTGCTCACATGGTTTTTCTGTCTACATACTTCTATTTCCAGACTGCCTCTCTTCAACTAATTATTTCTATTTCTTCTTTAGATATCAACCTAAACATCAATTCCTCCAGAAAGTCTTTCTTGGCCGTCTTTTGTATATTCTCTTTGTAATCATAGTTTGTAATTATAAATTCATTTCTGTGACTCTGATTAATGTGTCTTTCCCACCCTGTGTTTTTGTCCATTGTCACCCTAGAAGTCTCTCTAGCCTCTACCTAATGCAGGAGATAAATCTATATATTTTAGAGCGTAAAATGTGCTACTTACCAAATATCAGAAATATCTGAGCCCTAAGTCCCGCCTAGCCAAATACCCTGTTATACCTCATGACCTCACTTCCCATTTCAAAGCAGTATTGTACATAAATTGTCTATAGAATAAAGTTAACAGAAATGCTTTAGTTGAAAATAAGAACAGATTTCTATGTATGCAGCTCCATACATCTCTGCCTACATCCTAAATTTTAAATTCTTTTGTAGTTTCAAAAGGAAAGTGTCAAAGATGGATGGCTAATGGCAGAATATTTAAACTGCTTCAGTGAAACCATTAAAGGGAAACTGGGAACAATATTTTGATTGATTCAGCACAACAAACAAATTACACTGATATGCTTCTAAATTGCTACTATCATGATCTTTAGCAATTGTATAGTGTAAATTGTTAGTCAATCAAGCAGTCAATATACTGTGTGAGCTCTAACAAAAACAGGCTAGATATGATAATCAGGGGTAAGTGTGACTGTTACATGGAAATGAACACAAGTCTTCTATCAAATTTGTGGTTATGTATGGCCATCGTGGTCCCCATATACCAGTACTAACAATTATTCCACTGCTTTAAGATTCCCTCGGGGCTGGCCCAGTGGTGTAGTGGTTAAGTTCTCACACTCTGCTTCGGTGGCCCAGGGTTTGCAGGTTCGGATCCTGGGTGCAGACCTACACACCATTCATCAACCCATGCTGTGGTGGCATCCCACATACAAAATAGAGGAAGATTGGCACAGATGTTAGCTCAGGGAAAAATCCTCCTCACCAAAAAAAAAAAAAAAAAAAAAGATTCCTTTTAAAGGATTAATGCATACTTAAACTCACAATAAATTTCTACATCTGAGACATAAAGAATATTATGACTTGGGTTTAGATTTTAAAAAAATCCATAGACTTATTGGTTCTAATCATTGTTCTCCTAACTGAAAATTTCCTGAGATGGTTGCTGGGGAATGGTGAAAATATCTTTGTGGGATTCTTCTTAGGGTATCGGTAGGCAGACTTCAGGAAAAGGCATACATAACTAAGAAGCAAGAGATCATAGCAAATATCTAAAAGTCAAAGCATTGTATTCTCTAGGCTATGAAATTTTTTTTTAGGGGAAACATATTAAAAGTCAAAGACAAGTGTCTTTCAAGCAGTTTGACTACAAGTTTCTCCAGGTTTTTCCATTTGCTCTCTGAAATATCAGTTTTCAATAACAGCAATTCATCTGAATGTAAAGTGGAAAATGTCATATGTTCTGTACACTTGGCACTCCTCATCTGGATAGTTCCCCAGTCAGAACAGACCTTTAGTGAACACAGAGATAGTCTTTGGTTAAAGCAGGATGCAATTTGAGGCAACTTTTCAGCAGTTATTCTGAGTAGACTTGTTTGTTTCTGTTTGAATGCTGATCGGCTGCTGACCTGCAACGTGATGTGGAATGGAGTTAGTGCTGTGCTGCGCTTCTGAGCACTGGGGATCATTCGGAAATCGAATCTTCTAACACGATCAATGACCATCATTTATCTTCCAAAGGCACATTTGGCTAATCAGATTCTCTCATTTCCCTCTGTTCTAACTTTCAACCATGCTTCCTATTAGATAGAGGAGAAGCACAGAACTCTCCTTTCAACTGCTTTCCATACAATTAACATCAAAGAGAAATAAGTGACTCACAGTCACAGATAAAAAATTAGCCAATTATATACTGAAACTGGGACAAACAATTATGTCAATAAAATCGACTGGCACAAGAAACCAGATCCATGAAAGCACGACATTTTCCAGAATGTATGGCAGAATCTTTCTCTCCTTCCAGTCTGTCACCCACTAGTACAGCTGGACAAATGGACAATGGATAATGGAGACTTGAAAAAAAGGTCATGCCTCTGGAAGGGTCGTTTAGGGCCAATTTATCCAGCAGGGCTATATGAGTCTGGAATGGACAAAAACCACTTTCCTTTTTTTCCCTAAGCAAACCTTCACGTAAAGGCATTAACTTAGCAGTCCTTGGGGCAGATGAGCATTACTTTTCAGACATAATTCTTTTTTCCGTGGCATATAATTTGGAGGGGAAAGAGCTGTCAGTTTAAAATTTTAAATACTTAAATCTTTGAAAACTATTTGCCAGACATGAAGAATGAATGGCTTAACTCAAGGTCATGCCTCTATGCAATGAAGCGACCAGCCTGAAGCATCTCCAAGTCAGCCTCTGCACCATCGTAGCTGGGCATCATACTGAGTGGTCAGGGCACGTGAGGCACATCCATCCAGACTGAGCAGACAGACCATGGTGATCCAAAGTGACGGGTTCTATTGCTCCACGGTCTTTTTGTTCCAGTTGATTAGACACAGCTTCAATTTTGACTAGTTTACAGATGGAGATGCACAATGCATTCTAATTTGCAGTGATACTATTATGAGGCTAGAAAGTGAGCTTTCATTGGTCATCTGGAGCCTGTGCGGTACAGATAATGCTATAAGCCTTGTTATCCCCTGTGTCTGAATCACTCCCCAAGAGAAAGTTAGGTGCTTAGAGAGGTCTATTAACTATTTAAGGCCACTTAGAATACCATTTAATGCATTATTGTTACCGTAATGCTCTCTTACCCTGCAAGGGAGCAGAATGGCCATTTCTGTGGGAGATGGAGAAATGCCACTTTGCTTTGGCCTCTGACATCCTCCTAACCATCTCCAGTCATGCCCTTTTCGAGGGGAGTGGCTTCATATAGTACTGTCAATGGTGGGGCAGGGGAGGGGGCTTGCACTTATCTAAGACATAAATTCATACTCTTATAGTTACAGTATTTTTGTGTGTGTGTGAGGAAGATTAGCCCTTAGCTAACATCCACTGCCAATCCCCCTCTTTTTTGGCTGAGGAAGACCAGCCCTGAGCCAACATCTGTGCCCAGCTTCCTCTACTTTATGTGGGACACCTGCCACAGCATGGCTTGATAAGCGGTATGGAGGTCTGCTTCCAGAATCCAAACCTGTGAACCCCAGGCCATCTCAGTGGAGCTCGTGAACTTAACTACTATGCCACCGGGCCAGCCCCTGGTTACAGTAGGCCTAAATGCTGAAGGTGAATTTCTAAGAACCGAAAAACTGTTTGGACATAGTATCTGAAGGTGTCACTAGCTCTTTTTGCTTGCCGTTGGGTTTATTTCTTACCCTTTAAGATCAGAATTGCATTGGCAATCAAATGCCCTTATCTGTCTGAGGAAGAGAGATGTGGAAGTGGGACAGTGCCCCTTGTCCTGTGTCCTTTCAGATTAGACAAAATGTTCCCTCACACTGTGTCCAGAGGGCCAGTGGAACATGGAGGATGGTTAGGTAACCAGCCAGGGTCAGCCCAGTGCCCACTGCTGCCAACCAGACATGAGGAAATGAACCGTGTGAAGGTCTGATGACCAGGTAGAGTGGCAGGCACTGGAGTTGAATAGAAAAGTCTTTGAAATTTTAATTTTCATATTAGGTAACAGATTCCTGACCCCATTCATTAAGGATCAAAGTTAAGACTCAGACTTCACTATTTTTATGAACAACAGGCCTCTATTACATGAGTTGAAAAAGAAAATCCCAAGAACAGCTAACCTGAAATCCTCAGCAATTTCCTTTTCAGTTTTTTTTTTCCCCTTCTTACCACTGACTTCCAAGCTTAAGTCCACTGTGACTTGACAGAATTCTGCTGCCTGTAAATGATTTCGAGAACAACCAATAGACCACTGTAGGGAGGTGGGTCATCTTTTTCAAAGGTGTTTCCTGGGCTGACTGTCCACACCAAGAGTCTCACAGAGTCTTTTTATCAGTTCCATACTGAACTTGGATGGCAATAAATGGGGCGGCCGTGGCTGACTTTCTCTCCAGGATGTGTGACTAGCGTTATCACAGCAAGCATGCCGAGTCTAGGCAGTGCCGGGCTGAATAGAGAGAAGAGTAATCTCAGAGAGGCGGCCTGGGACAGCGTCCCAACTATTAACATTCTCAGATTTTAAGCTTCTTAGCAGCCCTTTCCATGTACACCAACAGAGTGTACATGTGTGTGTGGAGGGAGGAAGGGTGTGGAGGGGAATGTTTTCTACCACTCTATTTTTTCTGTTTTTAACATAAACTAATGGACTATTTTCTTAGAGCAGTTTTAGGTTTACAGAAAAATAAGTGGAAAGAATGGAGAGTTCCCACCCATGCCCTCACCTTCCCTCTCATTTTCCCCTATTATTAACATCTTGCATTAGTGTGGTATATTTTTTACAATCAATGAGCCAATACTGATACATAATTATGAATTAAAGTCCATAGTTGACCTTAGGGTTCACTCTTGGTGATGTACATTCTAAAGGTTTGGACAAATGTACAATAACTTTCATCCACCACTACAGTGTCATAGAGAATAGTTTCACTGCCCTAAAAATCTCCTATGGTATGTCTATTCATCCCTCCCTCCCCCAACCCCTGGCAACCACTGATCTTTTTACTGTCTCCATAGTTTTGCCTTATCCAGGATGTCATATAGCTGGAACCATATAGTATGTAGCCTTTTCAGATTGGCTTCTTTCACTTAGTAATATGCATTTAAGCTTCCTTCATGTATCTTCATGGCTTGATAGCTCATTACTTTCTATTGCTGAGTAATATTCCATTGTCTGGATGTACCACAGTTTGTTTATCCATTCACCTACTGAAGGACATCTTGGTTGCTCCAAGTTTTGGCAATTATGAACAAAGTTGCTATACACATCTGTGTGCAGGTTCTTGTGTGACACAAGTTTTCTGCCTTTCTATTTTTAGGACGGAACTTTGAGAATCTACGTTAGATACAACCTCTGCCCTGATTTGTATACTCAGGTCAAGGAAGAAAGACAAGTGTAATAACCACACATCCCAGATGTAGCACACTACTGCGCAGTTATAGTGCTTGATGAGTACTGGTCTAACAAACAATTTAATGACCCAATAAATAGGCTCATCTAGAGTATTATAGACTGAATTTTGTTCCTCCAAAATTCATATGTTGAAGCCCTACCCCCCAGTATGATTGTATTTGGAGATGGGGCCTTTAAGGACATAAGGTGAAATGAGGATGTAAGGGTGAGTCTCTGATCTGATAGGACTGGTGTCCTTATAAGAAGAGGAAAAGACACTAGAGATCTCTCTCTCTCTCTTTTCGCGTGCACACACAGAGGAAAGGTCAGGCGAAGACATAGTGAGAAGGTTGCCCTCTGCAGTCCAGGAAGAGAGCTCTCACCAGAAACCAACCCTGGTACCTAGATCTTGAACTTCCAGCCTCCAGAACTGTTTAAGCCAGCCAGACTATGGTATTTCGTCATTGCAGTCTGAGGAAGCTAATACATGGGGTCTCTCTTCCGTAGAGTTGTTGTGGGGGTTAGGGTAAGGAGATGGAGAAGAGGCTTTGTCTGTTCTGGGCACCCCGTGGATTTGCATAGGCAAGAACCCATTCATCCGTAGGCTCAGATGGGACTTCCCCCTGCAGCACATGCAGAAAGAGACTCTACTAATGCATCCCTGATTATTTCCTAGGGGTGGAATTTCTCGGTTAAGGGTATATTCGGTTTTAAAGATTGTTATGTGTTGTCCAATTACCAACTATGCTCATTTACACTTCTACTAGGAGATTTTAAAAGTTTTTATTTTATCACATTTACCAATGCTGGCTATTGCTACTCTAAAAAATGAAAGTAAAACAAACCTTGTTAACTTCATAAGCAAATCACATCTGACAGCTTTTACAATTTGTATCTATTTGGAAATTATTGAAGTAGAGTATTTTCATATTTTTGTAGTTATTTGTGTTTCTTCTGTGACTTGCAATTCACATCATTTGTTCCTTTTACCATCTTTGTGCTCATATTTTTCTTATTAAGTTGTAAGAAACCTTTATATATTGAGAAGACTCACTCTATCTGCCATATGAATTGCATGTTTTTTTGCTGAGGAAGATTCACCCTGAGCTAACATCTGTTGCCAATCTTCCTCTTTTTTTGCTTGAGGAAGACCAACCTTGGGCTAACATGAGTGCCAATCTTCCTCTATTTTGTATGTGGAATGCCACCACAGCATGGCCGACAAGTGGTGTAGGTCTGTGCCCAGGATCCAACCCTGCAAACCTGGGCCGCTGAAGCAGAGCACAGGGAACTTGAACCACTTGGCCATGGGGCTGGCCCTGAATTGCATCTTTTTTCTGTGACTTTCTTCTGACATTTAATTGTGTGTAGATATTTTAGGTGTGCAATTCTGTTTAATTTTTACATTACTACAATATTTTGATCTATTCACTTTTGGTTTCTGCCTTTAGCATCATGTTCAGAAATCCTCACCCATAGCAAACCTAAATATATATATATATATATATATATATATATATATATATATATTTCTAATATTTTGTTGTTTTGATTTTTGCAATTAAATCTTTAATCATTCTGGAAATTATTTGTATATAAAGTGTGCAATAGGAATCTTCTTCTGATTTTTTATAAAGAAGTGTGAGCCAGCTTCCTTCTCTCTCTCACCCTTTCCTCTATATCTCACTGACTTCTTGAGAAATTTTGAACTGAATTTGAAGATCTCCCATCAATAGAGATCAAGAAAAGAGAGCTAGGAAGAGGGGGGAGAAAGAAAAAGGGAGATCAAGGGGAAATTTTTGGTTTAAAAAGCCAAGTAGAAAAGTCACTTCTAAATGAGAAGGCTGGACAGGGTAATCTGTGGAGCTCTCTTCCAGCTCAACTTTATAGGATTTGAGGATTCTGAGGGTGAACTATATCTCTCATCCCGTCTTTCTAAAATGAGACTAGTGTACACTAAACAGCTCTAAGCTGAAATAACTTTCAAGCTCAGGAAATACTGAAACTTTAAAGGATTTTGAGAACTTTTAACCTCAAGAGAATCATTTTGCTGATAAGGATACTGCATTCGAGGGAGGTTAGTGGATCTACCTAAGATCCCACAGCTGGTCAGTTGCAGGGTCGGCCTATGGCTCACGCCCCAAATCTACTTGCTTCTTCTCTCTCCCGGTTCCCATTTCTTTTCAATCTTTTCATTTCCTCTTGCCTTCCTTTTCTTGTCATTTCTTTCAGTATGAAATTCATTTCACTCTAATCGTGATTGCTCCCATCCACTGGGAGCAATCTGTTTGACAGTGAAAGCCGAGAAAGAAGGTGCTTTGCACCAGGAAAAACATAATGGGTAGAGTCTCTCTCTTAGGAAATTTACTGCTTAAGGCCACTGTGCGCCTTAACCCGCCTCAGGCACTTTAAAATATTTTCCCCTGGGAGCAGAGAGATCGTTCCTCTTCTCTTCCAAGAATCTGATTGCAGCCAAAGTGACACTCTTCTATTTTTGCCTAAAAGCAATGAAATGATTACCTACATTCTTAATTTAAATTCCCACTGACAGCTCAGACACTGTTGCAGCTGGAGGGAGTGAGCTATTGTCAGTGTGGAAACAGAAGGGAATTTTATTGACCAGAGAGGATAATGTGCATTAGGGAAGCCAAGCAAAGATGCTCTGACCTATTGGAATATAGTGCAGGGTCAAAGGGCACAGGATTAGACTTACGTAGCATCTTTAGCGTAAATGCCAATTGTGTCCCTTTGCGTGCTCTGCTGCCGCTCGCCTGTCTGTACCTTGGGGACTGGCAAGAGAACCTCTTTCAGCTGCTCTTTGCTTATCTATGGTATTGAGAAGAGCTTGCTGCCAGCACCCTCGGGGCTGCCTCTTGAAAAAAGGGAAAACAACTGATTGCAACATCGCAAATCCCAGAAATTCCATCTGCATATTTTCAGAGCCTCTGGTACACTGGGTCACTCCTTAGGGGGACAGTTTACTGTATTTGCCTTCAGAAGTGAACCCTCAGAAATCACTCAAGGGACTGCCCCATGAACAATTCTGCTTTCTTTCCCTCCCTCCCCCCACTAAGCGTCTCTGAAAAGTGTCTCTCTAGGGACACTTGTTTCTGGTAATACCAGGCCCCAGTAATGCATGAGATATTTTTGTTGTTTATTTCTTTCCATACTTTCCATGTATAGGAGGAAAGGGGCAGGCTCAGGGGCCCACTACGTGTTTATGAGATGTCCTGGGAACAGCCGGCTTAGGGACTGCCCTTCCCTCTTGCAAGGATACAGCTCTGTTCTAAGTGGCAAGTACTGGCCTATGTGCTTGACATGCATCTCTCATTAGGTAGATGCTACTAGTATTCCCATTTGACAAATGAAGAAATTGTGGCACAAAAAGTTAAGTAACTTCCCAAGGTGATGCAGCAATTAAGTACCACTCTTCCTCAACTTACAATGGGGTTGAGTCCCAATAAACCTATCATAAGTTGAAAATATTGTAAGTTGAAAATGCATTTACTACACCTAACCTCCTAAACATCAGAGCTTAGCCTAGCTGACCTTAAATGTGCTCAGAACACTCACATTAGCCTACAGTTGGGCAAAATCATCTAACACAAGCCTATTTTATAGTAAAATGTTGGGTATATCATGTAATTGATTGAATACTGTACTGAAAGTGAAAAACAGAATGGTTGGATGGGTACAGAATGGTTGTAAGTGTATTTTTGTTTATCCTCATGATCGCGTGGCTGACTGGGAGCTGCAATTTGCTGCCACTGCCCAGGATCACAAGAGAGTATCTACTGCATATTGTTAGCCCAGGAAAAGATCAAAATTCAAAACTCAGGGTTGAAGTATGGTTTCTATTGAATGTGTATTGCTTTCACACCATTGTAAAAACAAAAAATTGTAAGTCCAACCATCCTAAGTCGAGGACCGTCTGTATAGGAGCTGTGATGTGAACCCAGGCATTTTGACTCTTAAAGCTCATGTCCTTAATAGCTGCCCTTTTCACCAGGACACTGTCTCTCTCTATAACAGACACTCTTAGTGCCCCACCCAGATCCCCTTTAGCAGGCAGTGCACCACTGCCTAACTACTGTCAGTGTCGACAATTACCAGTTCATGGCCTTCTCATTTGCCGGGAAGGTTATACCCTCTTTCCTACCTCTTCATTCCAGGAGTAGCTCAGTTGATCAAACTAAGTGTGCTCTAAATGCGATCTAAGTGTACCCCCCTAATCAACTTTGGGGTACAAAAGGCCCCTTGTCTCAACGTGTGACCAGCTCTGATGTGCAATTCCTGCTCCATAGTTCTCCGTGGGATCAGGGCTCGGTTGAGACCACGTCCTCGCTTAGCTTTATTTCCTCATCCTAGACTCCTTTCCTTATTCCCTACCCCAACCCCTTGTTTTAGAGCAATTCCTTAATAAATAGCTTGGACAAGAATCCCCTTCTCAGGCTCTTCTTCTAGCAAACCCAACATTGGATGCTTCTGTCACCCTTGTCTTTGCTCCTCTGTATTGGCTTCCTCCTCAGACTGAATCTTTCCATGTGGCATCAATAGGAGCTCCAATAGCACCAGGCTTTACATGGTTTCCTTATGTGGAGAGCTCCTTTCTCTCTTAGTATTTTAGCAATCCCTTAAGATAGGTTCTCATTGGCCATGTATCTCACACGCTAATGTGTTGGAGTGGAGTGAGGCCATGTGATTGACAGCTACGCAAGAAGGGGGCAATACTTGCAAAGGAGGAGACTGAGATGGTAGCTGGAAATAGTTCATGGGGCCATGTGGATTGACAAAATGATTTGAGGTTGCTTTTAACACTTGCTAGCATGTTACAGTCATAGGATAGAGAGAACTTGCATTCACACATCCTACCAGGCTGGAGTTAGGAAAATTGTCACCATGGTTTGACGGTATGATTCTCTGTAAGCATGGGGCCAGGGTTCTCTGAGTGAGGGCAGAGGGAAGGAAAAGGGAAGAGGGGGCAGACCAGGGAGAGGAAAGACTCTCAGATGCTATCCAGGTTTGTGTCTATATGAACAAAAGGACAAGTGGGTGGAAGATAATAAGACATATTTTGCATCATTCTCTGGATTTCATGTGTGATGGGTTGCTGAAAGAAGATTTTCTTTCTGGTAATGAGTGGTGGTTGTAACTTTCTAGATATTGCAGGGATTCATAGCACGTTAATTTTCCCAACAACTCTGTAAGGTAGGTGGTACTAGCTCCAAGTACAGATGAGGGGACAGAGCCTTCTCAAAATCACACAGCAAATCTGAGCCTGACAAGATGCCAACTTCCTGTCTTTTGGCTCTCCATAAGTTACCAGATAGTGGCTTTGTATTTGCTAGGCAGATGATGAGGAGCTTATAAGTCAGAGGTGCCAGAGGAGAGTTTAAAAGTCATGAACAAAGGATTTAGGGTCAAAGTTTCCCCTTCCTCTTTCTGGTGAGCCAGCCTGAGACACATCCTCACCTAATGGCCACTGATGAGTTCTGAGCTAAAACATAGGTTGTGGGCATCATAGTTACAATATTAGCTATTGTGGGCTCAGCATAGAGTCAGACAAGGACTTGGCTGGTCCCAGACAGGACAGAGCACATACCCACTGGGGAGGCTCAGACAACCAGAGAAGATTTTCAGGGGAGGATGGAGGAAGGTCTTGAGGAACAGGTTGTGCCCAGCACCGGGAGGGTACAGTGGGACTCTGATCTCCCTGGGTAGGGATGTTGTTTCTAACACCTTGAATTAGGAATGCCTTAGCAGAATCCAAATATGGTTCCACTTGTAGTTGAAACTGGTTGGCTCTGGACCTCCCCAGGCATCAATTGGTATGAGTTGATGTGCATAAGATCTTCTTTTTTTCCTTAAAAGAGAAGAGAGAGATTGGTGGGGTGATGGCATCTGGCCCCCTGCCCAGCCCCATAGTCCACAGGTAAATGGGGTACAAAGAGAAGTTGTGGGAGCAGCTTTCATGAGGATTTTTGTGAGGAATGGAGAAATGCCAACAACCCAGCACTGTTCTGGGGACTTTAGGGGCCCCTGGACAGGGAGCAGAGGTGGCAGGTCATCTGGAGGAGATGGTGGATACTTATCAGGCACTGTGAATGTCCCACGGACAAGATTGGTCATCAGCAGAGACCTGGGAGGAGACCAGCAAAAGGCACTTGAGACTCCCCTGGAGACCCCAAGAGGATTTGGCAGGAGTTGGAGGGCCTGTGTGAAGAGATGGGTGCAAGAGCAGGACACTCTGTTTATTAAAGTTAATATGATTTTATTTGAATCCGTAGCTGATGAGGCCTAGGGACACGCTAGTTACCATTGCTGAGTAACACATCACCCTAAAACTTACTGGCATAAAATAACCATTTTATTTTGCTTACATATTCCATGGGTCAGGAATGCAGGGAAGGTGCAGTAGAGACAGCTTGCCCCTGCTCCATGAGGTCTGGGCCTCAGCTGGGAAGACTCAAAAGCTGATGGTGACTTGACAGCTGGGGGCTGAAATCATCTGGAAGCGTCTTCTCTCATGTGTCTGGTTGTTGATATTCATTCTCATTAAGGACAAGAAAGACCCAAAATGATCAGCCATCTGATCAGCCACACATAGACTGATAGCAGAGTGTGCCAAAAGGGAGCGACGGACCTCGTTCATGGAGGGCACTGGGCTGGGGGCAGGCCGGTAGGATGAATGATCAAATCCAGACACAAAATAGCCTTGACATGCTGCATCCACATGCTGAAACCCAAGAGATGAACTTTCTTGTTCCTCTTTCTGTGGCTGCCGCCTTTTCCCAGGCCCCCTTGGTAGCTGCCTCCAACTCAAGTAAGTCACAGTCTGAATTCCTGATCATTCCTGAATGCTTTGGGAAATAGTTATGAGACTGACACTAGATCAAAGTCTATTATTGCTGGAAGGGATCTTGGAAACGATTTAAATTAGTCTTTTTTAACAGTTAAAAATTATGTTAATCTCTTTTTTTCAAACAGAGCATGAGTTCCAGCCTATGTTTAGAGCAAATAAAAGCACAGCTGATCTGATTGGAGCAGGGGAGGGGGGGGTCCACAGAGTCTACCTACTCAACCTCCCCTTGGACACCTGTGTGCAACCCTGCGGCTCTTTTTGATGAGGAGGATGAGTCCCAGAGACATGAATGATTTACCCAAGATCACCCAACTGGTTTTTGATGGAGATAGGAATGGAACTCAGGATTCTGACTCTCAGGTTAGGGTTATTTCTACTTTTTAAATTAGCATTTTTCATTTAGATCACATACATAGCATACTCATTGTGGAAAATCTACAAAATACAGGCATGTACAAGAAAATAAAAATAACTCTTAATCCCGTGACGGAAGAATAAACATTTTTAACATTTTAATGTATGTCATTCCAATCCTTTATCTTTGTGTATATACACATGGTAACCTAACATAAACATTGTTTTACGCCCTGTTTTTTTTCTCTTCATACTTTTACGTGAAGATTTCCCATGTCATTAATTTTTTATAACATCACTTTAATGGTTGCATAGGGTTCAATCCTAAAGAGGTGCCATGATTTATTTAATGGATTTCCTGTTATAAGATATTTCATCTATTTCTTTCATTCTCCCCTTTTGCAACTGTAAACTAAATTGTGATAAACATCCTTGCAGATATGTCTTCATGCACATCTGGGTTAATTTGATTATAATACATTCCTAGGAGTACCTTTTTGGGTGAAAGTGTACATGCATTTATTAAAGTCTTTTGATACCTTCAGCCAAATTGGCTAGGGTTCCTTCCCTACAGCACCAGGGTGCCTCTTCCTAGAAGATGACTCTGCACTGCATAGTAAAGATGCTCACCCTTGGGAAGTGTGACGTTCATTGTTTTGATTTCTCTTTACAAGATAGAACCATAGCAACCTTGACCAGAAAGAACTTCAGAAGCTAGATGGACCATCTCTCTCCCCATTCTAATTAATACAATTTAACCTGAGAGTGAGCAAAGTGAGGAGAAAAGTAGTGACAGGAAAATTTCAAAATGCAACCATTCCAGGGTCATTTACAAAAGTAATATGACTTACTTATAAAGAAATAAGTATCAAGATTCCTTGTTTTAGCCTAAGCTAGAAATTAGATGTATCTGGCTATGTTCAGAGGACTGGTAGGGTGTGCATGCCAAGGGTATTTTAATAAGAGAAGCCTAAGTAAACATAGTTGATTCAAGGATGTTGAAAGGAATGGAATCTGACTGCAAGGATGCTCGTCTTCAGACCTGTATTAGTTCCTTGTTGCCACTGTAGCAAATCACCACAAAATTAGGGGCTTAAAACAACAATGTACTCTTACAATTCTAGAGGCCAAAAGTCTGAAAAGAGTCTTGTGGGGCTAAAATCAAGATGTAGGCAAGGCTGGTTCCTTCTAGAGGCTCCAGGGGAAAATTCATTCTTTGCCTCTTCCAGCTTTTGGTGGCCACCAGTGTTCCTTGGTTTGTGGCCACATCACTCCAATCTCTGCTTCCATTGTCACATCACCTTCTCTTCTTCTGTAATCAGATCTCCCTCTGCTCCCCTCTTATAAGGACACTTGTGATTACATTTAGGGCCAGCCAAAATAACCCAGAATAATTTCCCTGTCTCAAAATCCTTAACTTAATCATACTTGCAAAATCTCTTTTGTCATACAAGGTAACATTCACAGGGTCCAGGGATTAAGGCCTGGATATCTTTGGTGGGGGGGGGGGGGTCATCATTTGGCCTACCACAAGGCCCAACTACAAAGAACTCATGCCTAAATCTTAGGTCAAGGAAGTTGTATAAGACTGTTAAGGGGAATATACCCTGAAAAAGCTATTTCATCCAACTCTAGATGGCAGTAGGCTAGCATAAGCAACCAGGAGCAAAGGCAGGGCAGCAGCAATACTGGGGCCTCAGTGTCACTCACTGGAGTCACTGAGGCCCACAGAATAAACACTGTTGGCTCAGTTATCAGTGCCCTTGGCCTTGGACTTCCTGAGCTTGGAAGACACTAGGAGAACCATGCACTTTCATGGTGGTCCCTTGGCTCAGCCTAGCTGCCACCTTTGTAACTACCACAGCAATCTGGAGCTGAAAAGATAAGAACTTTTGGAAAAGTAGCCATGAGGACTAACACTCAGAGCCTGCAGAGGTTACAGCTGTAAGAACCATCTGAGGATTTGAATGGGGACAAATTTCCCACAGAATAAGTACAAGGAGGTCAAGTCAGAAAAATCCTGTGTTGAGTTTCTGTTAGCCATTTATATCTGCAGACTGGTGGGCCCGGGTAATACGAACTTGCCAGAGCTCGTCTGTCTGTGAAGAAGGCTCAAAATACACATCTGAAAGACTGTGCTGATTACCCAGATACAGTCACTGTTGAAATGCTTGGTCACTCCTTGTGAGCTTCTTCAAGATCTTTGGCTCATCCTTTTATACTGTGTCCATTGATCACAAATATTCACCATTCCTTGAGAGAGGAACTGATTTAATTTAAAACATCCAAAAATCTTTCGAAAACAAGTTTACTGAGTAAGACTTTTGATCAGATTTTTTTTTCCTTTTTTTTTTTTTTGATCAAAAGGAAGTGTGGCTCTAAAGCAGGGGTAGGCAAACAATGGTTGATGGGCCAAATTTAGCCTGCTGCCTGTTTTTATAAATAAAGTTTTATGGCACACAGCCATGTTCGTTCATTTCTGTATTGTCTGTGGCGGCTCTCAGCTACTACAGTAGAGCTGAGTAGTCACAACAGTGATTGCATGGCCTACAGAGCCTAAAACATTTACTATCTGGTTCTTTGCAGAAAAATATCACTGATTCCTGCTTTGGAGCCACTTTTTGTCTATGTCGCTCCTCTTCCTTTTCTTTCTTTCTTCCTCCTTTCCTTCCTTCTTTCTTTTCCTTCCTTCCTTTAAAAAGGTAAATTCTTAGCTTCAGAGCCATACAAAAGCAGATTTCTGGCTATAGTTTGCCAACCTCTGCTCTAGTCTAAAGCATTGACTCTAATTGCACCTCTTAAGACTACTTTGATTAGAAGTAATAGAAAACCCAGACCAAAATGGCTTAAGCAAGGAGAAAAAGGATTTTATTGGATCATATCACTGAAAAATTCAGGAGTATCTCTAAGAGTAGGTGGGGATTGACCCAGAGTTTACAATCTCATCCCCAAGGACTCCATATCTCTGTGTTTCTCTCAGCTCTGCCCTTTACAGTAGGCGGGCTTTATCCCCATGTGGCTCCCCACTCATTGCAGCAGAAATGCACAATTCCAACTACCACTTCCTTGTACCACATCATCCAAAAAACAAACAAACAAAAACTCTTCCAGTAGATTTCTTGGAGAGTAAAAAAGCTTCTTTCTCAATAGCTCCCAGCAAACATTTCACATCTTGTTGGCTCATATTGGGTGACCTGACCATCTATGAACCAATAACTGTAGCCCAGGAATTGACTTCCCTTACTATTTAAGCTAATTTCACCTAAACATTATAGATTATGGGTCAGGACTGGTTTCACCAAGAGAAATATAGACCCTTGCTATGCAAAGAGTGGTCCATCTGCAAAGTGGTCCATCTGCAAAGTGGTCCATATGCAAAGAGCATCATAATCAGCATCACCAAGGAGAAATGCAGAATCTGAGTTCCCACCCCAGGCCTACTGAGTCAGAATCTGTGTTTTCACAAGACCCCCAGATGACTCATCTGCACATTCAAGTCTGAGAAGTCCTGCTTACTCTTACTAAGAAAGGGGAATGGATGCTGAGCAGTAGCAACAGGTGACTGCTACACAAATTTCCTTGTGATGGTGTTAAATTGATTCTGACAGCATTTTCCGTAGAGGAGATTACAAAAGAGTTGAGCAGTTATCATTTATCAATTTGAATGTTTTCAGTGACAAATAAGAAACCTCCAACTCAACAGGCTTAAAGGAGAAGGAAAAAAATTTATCTTATGTAACAAAATGTTGCAAAGTAGGGTAGCTCTTGGGCTTGTTAATTCTTTTTGAAATCTTTCCTTGAGGACTCCCAGTGGGCCTCCCTCACATTTCATTGGCCGAGACTGGCATCCATGCCCCAATTTAAACCCATCTCTGCCAAGGAAAGTGATATCTCCATCACTGGTTTGGGCAATTTAGGATGTATCTGTGATCACGAAAGGAAGGAGGATACCAAAACCAAATCAGGTCCCCGCCATCAAGGAAGAAGGGCCATCGATCCCCAGGGATAGATCACAGCTTCTTTGTTGTATTTGTGAAACCTACTAAGATTGCTACTATTTACGCCAATACTTATTTCAGTACGCTCCATTACTTTTTAATCAGTTGTTATTTTAAAGCTCTACCTTAAAATAGTTAACTTTATTTGTTTATACATCTTGTTTTTAAAAATGAACTGAGGAAAATTTTTCAGTTGAAAAGGAAAATAGACCGAGAACAGCAGGAAAGAATTTTCATATTCAGACTTCTGATTGAGTGTGATAAAAGGAAAAATAAATTAAAAAGACACGTGACAGAGGCCTTTATACAACAGGTCTCATTGGTTCTGGTTCGGGCAGCACGGCTTCCCTTTCCAAGGCCTGCAGCTGGCGGTCGGACTGTCTGTATCAACTAACATCACTAGAATTTTTGGCATTGTGCTCCTTACGCCTGGGGGTACACATTTAAATTGTCATATTTGGTCTGCCTCACAATGACATTCTTTGGCAAGTAAAGAAAAATAGGGTATGTGGTTGGTGTGCAAGAGTAAAACCAAATACACTTGCCAGTTGCACAAGAAAGTCAGAGGTTTTTTCACGCTTAGACTTGTTTTCCTTCGTTAAGGCAAAATACCAAATTCATTCTCAGTTTCCTAAGAACAAGGCTCAGCACTGGGATGAATTGGAAGGCAGTTAATTATGCACAACGCTGTGTCAATCCTCTGTTGATGACGTGAGTGTTTGTTAGGAAAGGGTGGACAATCCCAAGCACCCCAGGGGCTCAGCCAGTGAATGACTACCCTCTCTTCAGGGCTCTGTTTAATAAGGAGCTCTCCGGCCGTCCTCGGCCCCCTGCCCGGTGGCCCACCAGTCTGTTGTGGTAGGGGCAGGGGGTGGTTTTGCACTGGCTTTATTTGGTTGCTGAATGGATGGTTTCCCCACCATTTCTTTTGTTCCCTTTTTATTAACAATCCCCTGCGCAGAGGAGTTTTGGACAAGTGTGGCTGCTGGAAGGAGGTTATGTTACAAATTTCACAGGCTTGGAATGGTCATGCTGGCACTTCACCATTCTCCAGTGGGTTTTACTCTTAAAGCCTGGTTGTTTTTGAACATTCTTCTTGGATTTGACAACAATAAGAGCATTTACCATAACTGAGGCTCCTGTAGCTGCTAAGCCCTATATAAGGCCCTTTAAATGCAATAGTTCATTTAATGCTTTCAATCACCCTGTGCAACTTGTAGTATTATCTCCATGTAAAATATGAGCAACAGAGGCTCAGAGAGAGGTTGTGAGTTGTTCATGGTCACACAGCATGTCGGTGGTAAATCCAGAGTTAAAATCCAGCTTTAATTTACACCAAAGCTCTGTTACCTGGGGGTTGTGCTCTTTACTGCCCAAGGCTCTGCCCTGTTCTTTGCTTTTATTTGTGACGTGTTTGCTGCCTCCCAAGGAAGGAAGGAACTGGAGAGAGAAGGAGCCGAGGCACAGAAGCTAAAGTCTTTGAACCACAGGCTCACAGACATATATCAAATCCTTAGTTGTCCCAGCAGCAAACCAGGAAACAGACATCACTTCTCTGCGCCTAGCCATTATCATTATCATTGACATTATCATTTGGGATGGCTTCCTGCTCCTCCAGGATACAGACATTTATTTATTCATCACTGTATTCCCAGAAACTAATAGTGCCTAACACAGGCACAAAAAGCACCAAATGCATTTGAATGCCTGGTGAGGAGTGGTGGGGGACACAGCAAAGGAGCAGGTCTCACTTTTTTCTTTTTTTTTTTAAGTAGCCATAGCATATTATTTTCAGCTTGAACCTCAAATTTTAAATTGTTGCTGTGTGACATTGGGCAAGGCACTAAACATCTCTGAATTTTAAAGATAATAATATCAACCATGTAGGTTTGTTTACAGGATTAAATAAAATGAGACAAGGAATATAAAGAGTTTAGCTCCATCTCTGGATGAAGCAGGCTTTTGATAAATGGTAGCCATCATCATCATCATCGTCATGGTATTTTGCCAATGTTGGGGAGAGTAATTTCAGGTTTGTCTCTAACAGTTTCCGCCGCTGCCTGGCTCAAGAACCTTGGTCTGCTTTCTTAAGGCAAGAACACTTGTGTTTCATGACTCTCAAGAAAGGAGTTTCTTGTCACTCGGCCACATTGCTCTGCAGGGAGGGGGCCTGGAATTCTGACCATGGTGGGCAGGGCTTCCACGCTTTTCTATTTTTCATATCAATTGCCTCTTTCACAGCGCTGTCACCTGGGGGTTGACTGCTCTCTCATTCCTGACCTACCAGAGCCCTATCATTTCAAGAAACAAACATCAGAATATTCTCCTTCCAGATAATACGAATCCTAACTAGTGTTTTCCCCAATGAGTATTTTAAAGCTAGAGATTTGTATCGCTCATTCAGAACCATTTTACCAGAAGAGGCAGCCACAGGGAAAATGACTTAAAAGGACAGGTGAAAGATGGACTCAGCCTGTCTTCGTGGTAACGGAAATATTGCTATTATTAATATCATGCACTTAGAGAGTGCTGCTTTCCCAAGAAGCTCAAAGCATTGCACATATATTACCTTATTTCTCCTTGCCACATGTAAGAGAGGTAAAAGACAGGAATAGGCAATCTTCAGAAAAGAACACTGTTTACTGAAGTGCATTTGGGTTGAGCTGGAACCAGACCAAATCATCCCGGTCTGGTAGGAAGAGAGCTAATAAGTCATATTGCCAGGAGCACCTGACTTCCTGTTACACCTTGCTGAATGCCGGGGGGCGGGGGGAGGGGCGAGATCTTCCTCTGAGTGAGACACCTGCACCCCACACCTCAGGAGAGAGGTGGCTCGCTGAGTCCCTGGGCCACTCAGCAGCCTTCAGGACCCACAGCTCACCTGGGGTCCCCACTTCTCTTTAGAGCTGAGCAGCTTCCTGGATGAATGGCTGAGTCTCGTGCCTGCTCCTTGGCATTTCATTGATTTTGGCTTCTGACCTTTTCTAAGGGCATTTGTGGAATTCTGCAAGTAGAGTCAGGAGTGTTCCCCATTACACAGGACTTCTCCCTCTGAAGAATACTGGATACTTTTAGGATTAGGGTGCAGAAGATGCACTGGATTGGGCTCTCCCATTGCCGTAGCCATGGGAGAGTCTCCGCGGTGTTATACGCCTAAGCTGTCTGTGAGTTCAGGCATTTATTTCATGCTCCACACGTTTATCCTTAGTTCTAATCCAGAGCATGTCACACAAGTTCATCCTAATTAAAATTTGGCTCAACAAAGAGCTAGCAGTAAAAGGCTACAGGCCCACATTTAGATAAATGTTATGCTGCATCTGAACTGGAGCCTAGTGGAGGAATCATTCCCATCTTTGTAGGTGTTAGGAACTTTGGATGAACTGAGAGGAGAGGCATTCAGAGAAAGTAGAATCACTGTCTCAGTGCTGTGTGGTGGAGAAATCTTTAGGTATCATATTCAGACAGTCTGGAATTTCAAATCCCAGATCCATACGTGCTTATGCGTATGTCCTTGGAAAGTTCTTCAATCTTTCTGAGACTCAGTTTCCCCATCTGTAAAATGAGAATCATGACATACATTGAGAAGGGTGGTTATAAAGGTACAAAACAGGCTCTCCCTCACGAAGGGGAGCTCAGAACAAGACTGTGGGAAACTCACCTCCCTGTTTTGCCTTCAGGGAGCTCAGGTAACTTGGAACCACTGGTGTTTTCAGGAAATGGTAAAATTTGATACATCCTTCTAGGAAAAGTCAAGGAAAATGCTGGCATTTCATGACTATTTATTATAAGAACATGTGTTCATTTGTTTATCTAGTCAGTAAGAGAACAAATAGTTAGTAAACTTTAGGCACTGGGCTAAACACTACAGACACCATGATGGAAAAGGACGCAATCCCTGACTTCAGGGAGTGGTGGCTGTTGTGTTTGGCCAATTTTTTTCCCTAGTTGGTGATATAAAAACCCCAGGTGGCCTGAGTAGAGTTACTGTCCATAGAACAGTGAAAGGAAACAGCAAATACTCTGAGTTGACGTAGCCCTGGGATTCAGCAATTCCAACCATACCAATTACAGCGTTTTCTGTCAGGGCTGACCTTTGAGGAGATTGCCTCAATTATAAAAGGTCATCATCTCCTCGTTCTGGCACACACAAGTCCTAAGCAAGGTGGTAAAACATAGCCAAATAACTCCATGGAGATCCTCTGCCTTCACCATTCAGCAATGACCCAAGGCTATCAGACACCTTTGTAACATAGTGGTTAAATAGCTCTGACATACAAGGAATGTGCTGGAAAATTAGCACTTACATCTTAATATAACTTGTATGGGCTATTTTATTAGCAATTCAAAATGTGTTTTCATAGCTAGTTAGTGGTTACTCCTAAATGAATCAATTCCAAAGGTCATGCACTTCTCCATACAAAAGTTAAGGTGTATTAATTAGGGAACTATGAGGTAGCTTTTAGAGAACTCATTCCTCCAGGTAGGAGGGAAAGTAGACAAAGACATTCAGTATCAAGTTTTCATCTTGCTGCCTTGACACAAACTCCAATAAGAGAAATTACATCCTCTGATGTTACCTGTAAGGATAATAATGACTCTTGACCTAGATACAATTCCCTACCATGGAGCTCCATCTTTGTGGACTACAAGACTCCATCTCCCAGCACCCAAAGAGTAGAAGACAGACCAGGTTGAATGTTTTCTTCAGAGGGACAAGAGTTCAGAGAGAACAGTGAGCTGGGTCAGACCCACAGTGATTCTGTAGAATTGGCTTCCTACCTGCATAGCTTCTTCTGGGAACCAAATCCAGCCCTGTGTTCACAGCATTTCTAGAGAGATGTCCCTTGTGTCACTGGACAGGAAGTCCAGTCCTATTCTCAGGCCAGAGTCACAAAATCAGGCTGGGAACTAATGTTGAAGCACTTTTTCACATAGCTTAGAGTTCCTTGTCAGGGAGGGGACTGGAATTTCTACCTCTTGTGCCCTAGACATTTGGTTTGTTTTTAACTCTAATTATCAGTAGATCTTTTGATAGAATGCTATTATCAGACTCTTTGCTCACTCTTCTCAGAGTAATGCTGGCAGCAGGACCCTTTCTGACATAGTCAAATATTTGTGTTACCTGTTGGATAGTCTCCAGTTTATAAAACTTGGACCTGACAGAACTTCAAAAAGAGTCTTTAACTTCTATGTCACAAGATCTATGAATGGGTTGAAATCCTTATGATTATATGCAAGCAATTCTGAATATGTACATTTTTCTGGGGGAAAGAGCTGATGTTCTTAACAGATTCTCAAAGCGTCAGTGACCTAGAATATATTAAAAACCACTGATCTAGACAATGTTTCTTTAACTGTGGTGACTGATAGAGATTAAAGGTTAATTATAACCAGAAAGAAGCAGTAAGGGAAGATCTGTAAGCAGTAAAAGAGGGTGATTCTCAGACCCTTTGAAAATGTGTGCGTTATAATAATGGGCCTGGAGCCTAGTTCAGGTGGGATATATTTTGGATTCTGTGGCTGCATTCTGACTTCACAATAGACTTCATCCCACCATTCTGTGTTGAGTTTCTTATGAAAAAGATTTGTCCAGAGAAGCATCTCACTTTGATCACACGTAAATTGTAATTTCACAGACTTCTCATGGCCAAGAAATAGAAAGCCTTGCAAATCTAAATTGTGTTGTATTCTTGCAAGACAGTTTCTTTCACTATCAAAGGAACACCATTCCTGTTACCCAATCTTCTGTGTAACTAGTCATGGATAGTTAAAAATCATAAAGCAAATGAGGAAATACCAGAACCCAAATAATTCAACAAAAGGCGATAGAGAAAAGAAATAATTCATAAAATGAAAGAGAATTGCTTAAAACCTTCCTAAGTAATAAATTCAGAGAGATTAGAAAATATATTTATGAAATAAAATTTGAATGCTATGAAAAAGAAACACTCAGAAACCAAGAAAAAAGAAAAGCTTCCTGCTAATTAAAACACAATTGTCAAAGTAAACAAAAGGAAAAATCAAGGGATTAAGTCTAAGAAATTTCTCAGAAAATAGAGGAAAACAGACAGAGATGGAAACAAATTTCAAGAAAAGATAAGAGATGTAGGGAAAGGAAACATCCAGGGAGTTCATATTAGATTAATAAGTTGCCTAGAAAGAAAGAGTGGAGAAAACAAAGGGAAGTAAATAATAAGAAAAAAAATTTTCCCAGAGCCAAAATACTGGGATCTTCCAATGGAGAGGGCACACCAAGTGCTGACTCCAAATAATGGAAAGAAATCCTAATCTAGACAGAGCCTTGTGAATTCAGAATACCAGGGATAAAGAGAAGACCCCAAAACCTTTTAGAAATTATTATTTTTTAAACCTACAAAAGAAAAAGAATATGACTGACATCAATCTTCTCAAAAGCAACTTTGCATGCTAGAAAACAATGGAGCAAGCAAATTCAAAGTTTTGAGGAAAATGATATTCAATCTAGAATTTTATGCCCACTCAAGTGGGATGTTATAAAATAGAAACCTTTTTAGATATCAAGGACTCAGAAAATGTACATCTCGTGATTGGCAAGGTTGAAGTATCAGATTGAGAAACGTGGAGGAGAAAGGATGGCTAAACAGAAACCGGAGACTTGCCAAAGTTAGGTCACAGCTTAGTCTGGTGGGACACCACTCCCTCCACCATGGGAAAACTGACCATGTAGCTTGTTTCACTGCTGCTCCTGGCCCTGGATGGTAGACCCTCACACTACTGCCTTGGAATCCACAGAAACTCAATACTCCAACTGCTAGTGCCACCAGCACCATCTTACCCAGAACAAATACTCCATGTTCTCCATTTCTTTGAGCCACTAGTTCTCAATTCAAAGTCCTGAGTAGGGAAATCCGATAGGCAAATCCCAGGTAACTTGTTCATGGCCTAGATGCAGAGGAGTTTAGGAAGGCGGATTGTAGGCATTTTGAGCTTCCAGGAATGTGGGGTTTGACCTGCAAAGACTCATCCAGTAGAAAATTCCCCACACATAAAAAGAGAGTTTAGATTCTGAGTACAAAAATTTACAAATATCTTCACAAGTGAACTTGGACGTACTTTGTGATATCATAAAGGCCAAAATGCAAACTAAAATAAAAAACTAGAAACTCCAAGAAAAATAAACAAACAAAAGAGAAGGAGTATAATGGTCCCACTATGAAGTAAAGTAGAACGTTGCTTGAATTTATGTAATTGATTGAGTATAATGGAATAAAATGCTTTTAATTTTGATGCCAGACATTTCCTACCAACGACTCAGGGATCCTGAGGTGAGACCTGCAAAGAAAGAAATGTGTTCCAGGCGTGCTGTTCAGTACAGTGAGGAACAAAATATACGTAATCATAATAATCTAAACAGGTTTTTCTTGTTGTTGTTTTCAATGTTTCCTATCAATTTGTGAACAAAGTATATTTGCTTGTGATTGCTGGACCGTGCAGTTGGCCGAAGTGGGGAGTTACAGAGTAGGAGAAAAGGTGGAGGAAAGGTAGGACACAAATATCTTCATCTCACAAAGAGGGTGTCAAGGAATACATTGCAAGTCGATGGGGAAAGAAATAGAACAGCATTTAAAGCTACAGAGGAAAATATTAGAAAATTTTCAGAAGAAATTTGACTATCAAATGTTGGCAGCAGAAGAGGAGAAGGGGGAAGCCTAAGTGACCCAGATCTTCATCTTTCATATTTGTAAGTCAATAAAAAGGTTTCTAAATTAACAAATCAAGACCTGGTGTTATAAGAGATCTCTAGAGGTATAGTGTTAACCTCAGAACAACTGAAACCTGACTAGAATTGAGATTGCTCTTTGGGAAGAGGGCTAGAGCAAAGAGATGAAAGATAAGTCCTGCTTTCAATCATTCTCTCTTGAGTTATTATTATGTGTATAACAACTTGGATAAACGTTAAATTAAAAATAAATAAATAAGCATCTTTGAAAAATAACCAAAATGGCATTTATTTATTTCCTTTGTTTCCTGAGTAGAAGAAAAAATGGACTTATGCTGTTAGAAACCAGGATTATTTTAAAAACCTATTGTTAGTGTCCTCGAGTGGATTCTGACTCCTAGCAACTCTGTGTACAGCAGAGTGGAACCCTGTCTGATCTTTTTGCACCATCCTCTCACTTTCCAGCGCTATATCAGACAGCACTCCACTGCTATTCATGGGGTTTTCATGGCCAAGTTTTTCAGAAATGGGTGGCCAGGTTCTTCTTCCTAGTATGTCTTAGTATGTCCTAGTATGTCCTTCTTCCTTAGTATGTCAACCTCCACTGAAACCTGTCCATGGGTGACCCTGCTGGTATTTGAAATAGTGGTGACATCACAGCAACATGCAGCCACCACAGTATGACAACCAACAGATGAGTCCTGTGGTTCCCTGACCAGGAAACGAACCCTGGCCGCTGTGGTGACTGTGCTGAATCTTAACCACTAGACCACCAGGGCTGCCTATTTTTAAAATAGTTTATGGCATTTTCCCTTCTTTATTTTTGCCATGTACACAATTAAAGAGCAATAATTTATTTTAATTTCACTGAAAATTATTCCAATAAAGATGTTTAAGAAGCATTTTAAATGTGTAATGTATGCGAGCTCAGTGTGGAATATAAAGCATAAGTTTTCAAATTCCTTTTCTCAAGCCTAGATTTGCAGAGTTTTTTTCTTTTTCTTTTTTTGGTGTTGTCACCTCCTGAATTTCTATTTTAGAAGACATCAGCAAAGATCTGCAATAAAAAACTGTATTTTCCAACTAAGCACCTTACTTTGACAGAAGTTGTTGAGTTCCGCAATTAATTCTCATCTGTAGATCAATGGATTGCATAAATGGCAAATCAACCTTGACAAGATGGAACAAATACAATCATTAGTGAAATCCTGACAATACAGAACAATCCACTGTGAATTTAGGTCAGTTTGTCTGCTTTGAAACACTTTTCCTCTGTACTATTTCATACTTGACTAGTCCTTTGGTGTGCTTGACATGTTTTGTAATTGTTCATAGGCAATTTGGAATCTCTGTTTATAGAAAAAGACATTTACTTAAGATATGTGAATGTGTAGAACATGGATAGCATAGTTAACCTGAGGTTTTAACACAGTGCAGTAAACACAACAGCATATGTATTCTGAGATTTTGGAGTAATGCCTATGGCTAGAGTATGAGGTAAGTGGCAGGAGGGTATGGGGAGGAGAACAGGTCTGCTAAAAGGATGGGGACAGAGCAGCATTTTGTCTCCAGAAGACAAGAAAATCTGGATTTGAGGTTGGTATCTCACTAAAGAATTTGAGGAAGGACAAAAGCAGAGAGGACCAAAGTGATATGCTGGGGCGCCTTTACAATAGGAGCTTCAGATTTGGCGGACAATGTGGTGGGCCCAAAGAGGACCAGCTTATGCATACAGGGTGATGTTTGCCATTTTAATCACCAAAGGTCTTCTGTTGACCACCATCTGATTGGGTTCTTGTGCTGCTTCCTTCTTCCCATGGATCATTCTTCGTGTCTCTAAGAAAGACACCTCAGGCTTAGACATACTTGATTTCCTGGGAAGTTAGTAGACCTATTCTATTTACATTGAGTCTCCTTTATGTACTACAGTGTGGGAGATTTAGGAAGGACCCTAGGGATGCCTGGGCAGGAATTTACTCTTCTTACCAACTAGAAAGCATAGAATCATCTAGTTTTTATAACCTCCCAGGAGGCTCATGCTTACGAGTAAGATGCTCTCTAGCATTCTCACTTTTACCTCATGCTTTCTCTTCAACGTTACATTCAGAATTCATAACCATTTTTATAAATATTTTTTGAAGAAGCTCTGAAGACAAATACAAAGCTTGTTGGGTGGTCTCTAGATTTAATCTTGTTGCATTCAGGTGAGCACATGTTCCCTTGGTCATAAAGTTAGGCAAAACCTCAGAACCAATCAGGTTGACTTCACATACTCACTTCTGGTCATAACCTGGTCATCAAAGGAGTCTCCTTGACGTTTCTTAAGATCCTGTTTGTTACCCTTGACTAGGCAGCCTCCTTAGTTCCTGTTGTTAATGCAGTATAGGTACAGAGGATTGCTCATTCCCATCTGTGAGGAGGGTCATGACTATTACTAGCTACTTCTCACATACCCTTGACCTCCACCTCCTCCCCGACACTTTTCCATCATAGTGTGCACAACTTGCTAAGAACAGAGTTCTTGGACTTTCTAAATGTGACTCTTGATCTTTCTCCCCACAGGGAGAAATATCTACCCTCTTCATCTACCCTCTTCCACTCAGTGAGTATATCTTCATCTTTCCAAGTGCTAAAGCCAGAAACCAGGGAGCAATCCTTGATCTCTATTTTGTCATCACACACTCTAGCCAATCTATTCCAAGTTCTATAGATTTTATTTTGAGTTCATCCACTGTGTACAGCCCCATTAACCTCAAGTCTAAACACCCAAACCTCTTTCCTGGACAACAAGAGCCTCACCAGTCTCCCCACTTCCTTTCTTGGACCCTGGCAGTTCATTCTGCACATGGCTATTAGAATGATCTTAAAAAAACAAAAACCATAGATTTCATCATGTCACTGTTGAGCTTAAAAATCCTTCCATGGACAATCAGTATACTTAAAATCCAAATTTCTTAACATGATTTACAGGCCTCTTTAATGTGGCCCTTAACTCCTTCTTCAACCTCATCTTGACCTGTTCTCCTGATTCCCACATTTCAATTACATTGGTCTTTTTTTATTTAGCTGAAAGTGGCCAAACTCTTTCTTACTTTGAGGCCTTAACACAACTGAAATGTTCTTTCTCCCAGTCTTTACTTTGATGATTCCTTTCTGCCTTCCAGACCTTCTTTTTAATGCCACTTCCTTAAAAATACTCCCTATGACTCTCTCTATAAACTCACATATGTAGCTCACATTGTGTTTTTATAGAAGAGCACTGCTCTAAGGGCAAGCAGCTTCTTACAGATTGTGACAAAGGCATGGCTATGTATGTAGTATGACTAGATCCTCTATGATTTTAGATTCTCTAGTAACTACATTAGTCAGTCCTGGTGGTCTAGTGGTTTAGATTCAGCACTTTCACTGCTGGGTCCCGGGCTCATTTCCTATTCAGGGAACCACACCACCATCTGTCAGTTGTTGTACTGTAGTGGCTGCGTATTGCTGTAATGCTGAAGCTGTGCCACCAGTATTTCAAATACCAGCAGGGTCACCCATGGTAGATAGGTTTCAGCAGAGCTTCCAGAGTAAGACAGACTAGGAAGAAGGACCTGGCCACCCACTTCTGAAAAAATTGGCCTTGAAAATGCTATGAACAGCAGTGAAGCATCATCTGATATAGCACTGAAAGATGAGAGGGTGGTGCAAAAAGACTGGGCAGGTTCTACTCTGCTGTACACAGGGTTGCTAGGAGTTGGAATCGACTTAACGGTACTAACAAGTACCTACATTACAAAAGGCTGAAAAAAGGATGAAATTAATTTTAATAAAAATATCTTTAATTATCTAATATATCCAAAATGTTACTTTTCAATATGTAATCAATATGGAAAAATTAGTGAGATATTTTACATTCTTTTTTAATGCAAGTCTATAAAATCCGGTGTGTACTTTATACAGGTAACACTCAATTCAGAACAGTCATACTTCAAGTACTCAATAATCACATATGGCTAATGGCTACCATATTGGACAGAGGAGACTTACAGGTTCCCAAAGCCTTATTGGTGCTGATCATGACCTTGTCCTACTTTTTATCACAATAGGATATTATCACTCAGGTAGGTCCTGACTCCTTGAGAGGCACACTCCTGACAACTTGAATTCCACTCAAGGCTGAAGGTGGTGGGTAGAGCTGACATATAAAAGAGAAAGCTTTTGTGTAGCTCCAGTATATAAAGCTACAACTGAATTTCAAGGAGGCAGATTGTACTCAGAACTTTAAACAATGAGAACTTTCAGGAAACAAATGAGATGCCCTGTGTTGTACTTCTTGTCATTAGAAAAACCAAGTAGAGGCCGGTGCCCACTTGGGCTAGGATTCAACAGTTCAGTGCAGGCTTCCATCAGATGATCGCACAAGTTCCTTTGAATCATGAGATTCTGTAAATGAATTAACTTGAAACATTCTTCCAACAAAACATAGGTTTTTTTTTTTTTTTTTTTCTTTTTGGGGGTTTCATTTAGAGGGCCTTAGAAAACGCTTTTGAAAGTATTTTATTTTCAGAGAAAACAAGTTTTCATCTATAGCTACACATAAAAAAATAATTTGAGCATTTAGGCCACTATTCAAATAATTTAAGAGAAAAAATGATGAAAACATTTTTGAGGGGGTAAAGAAGAAATCATCTTTTCAACCCTTGTTTCTTGACTTCAGTTTTGTTAGTATAAAATAGGCCTAAATGAATTTTTACCCTCCATGGCATATTGGACTCATCTACAATCTTATTGGACTGAATGATGCACGTTAGTGTTGGCAGCTCATTTTTTAAATGAAATTCTAGCTACACATTTGTATATGAAACTAGATAATATTTGCAAATAGACACATTTTCTATACTATGGAACTCAGGAGGCCTGGGAAATGCTGACTTACTATAGTTACTTCTCCCAAACTGTTACGTCAGTCCATTGTGCTTCCTGACTGTTGCCAGGATGGGCCTGAGTGAAGTCTGGGCCGGGCTGTTGCTGAGCACTCAGATCCCTAATGCTGGGAAGAGAGAACTCAGCCCAGCCAGACTGCTGGGGATTCTCCTTGCTCTTAACCTGGGAGACAAAAAATTAACATTTTTTTTGAAAATGGAATAATGTAAAGAAAGTTGATAGTATGGAGAAGAGGGAGATAATGTATTTTGCAATAATAAGCACTTCCTATTTTTATTTGTTTTCTAAATGACTAACGTTAAGGTTGTGCATAGAATTCTGCGAATTTTCTTTAATTTTGATATTTTTGTTATAGTTATTTTCAATGTGAAAGTGCTTTCTGTATTTGTGAATAGTCTGTTATTAACTCTATCTACTCATATCATTCTCCAAGCGTGCTACCCGCCTCATTCACACCCTGCCTCCTACCGCATACGCACACATTGCGCTCACAAAGGTGTGTGGCCTCACCTGCATGCACATACACGCACACGCACACACACGAATACACAGCAATGGCGGAGTCCACCCTGCTAAGGCAGCAAATTTGCTCCTCCCAGGTGAGGTAACAACAGTGCCTTTGGTTCTCTCTTTTTCTTCTTGGGCTCTTTCTGTCCTATCGGTTACCAGATTCCTCTAAGACTAAGTTCAAAACCTTCATTCTATGCTTAAAGAGTGGTTTAGGCCATGAAAGAGTTGACAGAGTGCTAAATGGTACCCTTGTCCTGTTTAGAAAAGTTTTCACTCCAGTGAAAATGGAGAGCTCTTTCCTTTTTTACCCTTACTCTTTAATTTACTTATCTATTCATTCATTCAATTAGTAAACACTATTTCTGAACACCTACTTCATGTCAGCCGTTGTACGAGGAGAGTAGACCCATTCCTGCCCTTACTTAGTTCAAAAGTTAGTAGGGACACATTCATCAAAACACTAACTAGTACAACATGACAAATTAGGTAATGGACAAGTGTGCAAAGTGTCGTGCTGTGGGCATGCTGGGGAGGGAGTGATATGCTCCGTCTGCCTCCCAGAAGAGATGGTATTTGAGCCAGGCCCTCAAGAATGCTGTGCACTTCTGGCACTTGGTCGAGGGTGGGGGCTGCAGCCTAGGCAGAGTGAGCGATGCAGGAAAGCACAGGGCATGGGTGGGGAACAAGGAACGACAGGTGGTGTGAAGTGACAGGGTAGTTGGAGTCAAGGTTGCAAAAGCCAAGAGTGGGCAGGTTCTGAAGAGCATAAGGGCTGGATCTGCCTTGGGAACTTTCATACTTCTCTCTTGACTTTCAAAATATTTTTTAATTCTAGGTCTAAAGATGGAGACTAGAAAGTCTTCTAGAATACCGGATGGAAAAATATGAGAAAGAGTTGGGCTAAATTTCAGTGGTGGTAGCAGCAGTGGTGGCTTCTTCCTCCTCCATCTGCTCCTCCTCCCTCAATAAAATAGAAGAATGCATCTTTTTGTAATAATTTTGCAAACAATAGTGCATAGAATGCCAGACATGGGGAAATTCGGGTGCCATTCTGTACTAGTTTTCTATTCAAAAACAAAATGCTGTTATCTCATAGACATAAAATGTTAATGAGCTGAGCCTCTGTGCCCACTGGGAACCACCCATGGGCCAGCTCTGCCATGGGGAGCTCTGGAGATTGCTGAGTAGAATGTCAGAATTCAAGTGACCTCAAAGCCCTATTGTGACCAAATGGCCCTTAGCATGAATGGGAATGTTCACACTCAGGCTTGTCATCACAGCAAAAGGAGCTGCCGCCCACCCCTAGATGATTATGTAGTCTTTGCAAACCAGCATGGTCATAGGCTGATTTTCTCCTGAACTGAGGTTGAGGATCCCAGGGAAAGTAAGAACATCTAATGTGAAATCAGTGCTCCGCATGGGTTGTGACATCTGAAAAGCCACCACAATGGAAAATGACTGATTAATCCTGTTGACTCTGGCAAACTGGTACTCAGATCTTAAGAGCTGAGTCCACATTAGTATGCCAGCCAGACTAGACTAATCAGAATGGCCAAGCTATTTTATGCATACAGACACAGCCTGCATCCTCACAATAAACAGTCTCTTGGCCTGACTTTTGATAAAGCCCTACCTTGTACATCAGGTTAACTAAACATTTGCTGCTAATTCTAACTCTAAGCCCCCTACTCCTCCGGCCTTTAGAGGACCAGGAGAGCAGGCATCCAGACTTGCAAGCTCACAGCCATGAACATTTTTCTGAGCTTGTATAAGCCCATCCCAGAAGCACCTTCATGCATTTGACACAGGGATGTAAGAGATCAATGAATTGAATTTTGGCAAACTTAAGCTTCTTATACTGAAATTAGTTTCTCCAAAATCGGTCTCAATTTTTCTCCTTACCTATAATCTGTCATCAGATCTACCATTATTGATCCCTACTCTGCGCCCCCCACTCATCCACAAAGTTTGTCACTTTTTCTCTATTTGCTCCCTTTCTTAAAAAGTTAACCTCTTTTTTCTCTTACCTAAATCCTTTTTCCTTTAGCTCTTGTGACTCTGTATTATTTTTCATATTACCTCTAACTCTTCCCCCAATAATCTCTAGAAAACACAAATAACTCCCCTTCTTTCATTTTCATTTTAGTGATTATTTATTGAGTTCCTTGTTTAAGTCAGAATTATGTGCTGTGAAGAATATGAAGGTGGGTTAAGGTCCCTGTCCAAAAGAGCTTACAATTTAAAGAAAAATTAGTGAAGTAGACAAATAAACCAATAAGACATAGTGAAATAAGTGCTAAATCAAGGTTGGAATCCTGTGCTTTGGGAACCCTAAGAAAAATGGGACTGACAGTGACTAGAGAGATGAGAGAGACCAAAGAAGTCGCATTTGAACTGAGCCTCAGGGAATGTGAATGATCTTTGATTTCTGATTATTTTCAACACTTGTTGTATCTTGCACTGCAGCATTTAATTAAACACAAAGTGACAGTTTTTCAAAATACACGATTTGTTTCATGCCCAATTTGTCAGCTGTGGGTGGGTCTGGTTTCTCTGGCAGAGAGTTAACTCCTTTGGCTCAAGCCCTGACATCTTTTTCTCTCGTATTCCTCAGGCACACAGCACATGCTCAATCAACCCTGGCTGTGTCATGGACACATCATCATCATCATCATGAGAATATCAATAGATTTGGCTACTCAAACAATCTGAAATTGAAGAACCCAAGACCTCTAAAACAGGGCATGTTGTTTAGAATCATAATAGGCAATGTGATGCATTTCAAAATTCTATTGTCCTCTAAAGCTGTCATATCACTGGAGTCTGCCTAATGCCCCCAAAGGACTCTCTGTAGAGGCCTCTTTAGAGACATTGAGATCTTGGAGTCTAAACTTAGAACCAAAGTAACCAATGTTGGTGGCTGCATATCGCCTCTTCCAGAGCACAGCTAACTCTGCCCTATGGTCTAGTGTGATCAAAGGGGAGGAGCCTTCACAGCAAGTGGGCAAAGCCCACATGGGAAATATGGGCACTTCCTGCTGCCTCCAATTCCACAATGAAGCAATACATTATCACAAAGGCATTTTTCTTTTTTCCGTGGACTTGGTATTAGTAGATGCTTGTTCTGTTACATGATAAACTGATCTCGGCCTTAGGAAACTCTGGCTTCTTGACTGATGATATTTTGTAGGAGTTATTATAGCCAATCTTCTTGTTTGATGGAATTGTTGGAAAGGATGGATGAACCATTTATGGCCAGTCCCAGACAGGAGGCGGTCAATACTGCAGTCACCTCACTTTGGGGTGTCAAGGCCACATTAGTCCCTGGCTAGATGCAGTCTTCTTCTTGGGTGGTTTCTTGCCTGTGGCACCTCCTTCATTGTTTAGAAGTCAGCAAGGCCAGATCTTGGTTTATCAGACATCAGCATATGTTGATTCCTTCTACCTCTCCCCCTTGCACAATGGGAAAGAATCGAGGGCTGGCAGTTTAATGTCTCCTCATCTCATTGCTTTCAAGATTTTAGCTATCACTTACATGCAGCAATGCCCTTTGGGTCAGGAAAACCTCACTGTCTAAGGACTTGATTTTCTGGACTGCTAGCTTCTGTTCAAGGATGTTCGTTTCCCAAGCATGGCACTAAGCGGTTATAGGAAACGCTGATACAACTGTAGCAATTTTCTCCAATTTGTTCCTGACAAAGAACTCTCTTCAAAATTGAGTTGGCTTCTTTTCTTTTGTTCAAAAATGCTGGTAAACACAATTAGCCTCATTAACCTCAGTTTCTGTTTCATAACTGAAAATTAGCCTACAATCACTGGTTTGCTGGAAAGCACAGTTGTAATTAGTCTTTAACTGACTGATATGAAAAATCTGCCTCTCCTTTAATTTCTCTGACATCTCAGTGCATACGAAAACATGTCTGAACTCTCCAACACCAGCATTAGGGACAAGAGTAAAAATAAATCAGGGATTTAAATCGAGGATCTCAAGCTGAGACATGAAAACCAATATTCTTGCACATGGAAATTGGAGACAAGGAGGCATTTGTCGAAGAGGCAACGACGAGAAGGTAGACCTATGAGTCGATTCCCAACACTGCTTCTAACATGTCCAAAGAAGGTTGCTAGTATGCTGATGAATCTGTCCTCCATAGGCAAATAGTCAAATGACTATTTGCAAAAAAAGTTGGGAAAAATCACCATCTCAGTCTTTGAAATCCATATCGTTGACCTGCTTTAACAACAATGCCCTTTTTGTGGGCAAGAGAAGAAAGTCACATTCCATGAGCAGTCTTGGCACTTGTTCCTTTTTCAGGCTAGCACTTGAAGACTGGACTTCCAGGCCTTGTGATCAGACAGCTGAGAATATGAGTCTCAATGAGAAGCTCTATGGCCACCATCCCTTCAGTGGCTGGTAGCCCAAAGAAAGTGTCCAGTGCAGGAAGGATGTGGATGTTCATTTCCTTTCGACCAACAATCTGCTGAGATAAAGGGAAAGTAATTTGAAGTAGTTCAACCAGGTCTTTGGGTCTGAGTTTAACAGAGCACGATCTGGGGAGCCAGGCCGTGATGGGCATCCATTTGGTGGAGCTCATCAATCTGGATTGGACACTGAGGTGGCAAATCCACACACAATGATGTGTGCCCTTTTGGGTGATTGACTTTGGGGATGGCATGATAGAGATGAATATCTCAGTGCTCAGAAATATGAGGCTAGTAGGACCTTATGTGTGTGTTTTGGGGTAGGTCAATGGTGAAGGACAGCTCTGCAGGTCATTAGGCTGAAGCATGGATGACTCTAAAAAAAGCTCATGGTGTAGTGGTGTTCTGAACTGGGAGATGGGAGATCTATGTGGGGCAAACATATTTTCCCTTATTGGCCTCAGTTTCCCCTTGGTGGAATAAGGAGTTAGGAGTATATAATCCCTAAGACCCATCTAGCTCTGGCACTCTTTGAGTGGATACTAAGCAAAGCCATAATCTCCAGCCTGCACAAACAAGTGTGAATTCCTTAACAGATGTAATTCCTTTCTTTGTCCCCTTCACCTGCTTCCCACACTACTTTGTTCTCTTAACTCCCACTAAGGGTTCTTAATTTCTGAGTTATTTCTCTATAGACAGACAATGCCCCCTGGCATACACTTGTTCAGGGACTCTGAATTGTATCCCTGCCAGTGTGGACTCTGGCTGGAGGGCTATGAAATGGAGCCCAGTTGTTCTGTCTCGGTGCCCAAATTGCAAATGAGAAATCTTATAATTCAAATTGAAGTTCTCCTATGTCACTCCCTGCACCTCTTATCAAGCTCCATAATAGTGAAATAAAATAGTCACTAAGTCAGGAAATAATCCAGGGCAGTAAAGTAGCTTTTATTAGGCACCTAAGGCATCAGATGCAAATAAAGTAATGAGAGAGGAAATTAATATTATTTTCCCTGTGCTCGTTGGAGAAAGTGGTGTGTGACACTTGACTGAGTAGCAATATCTTTGAAACATCTTCCTTATTCTCTTCAGCATTGTTTATGCAAGAGGCTCTGTCTATGCAATAACCAGGTTGGAAATGGTCATGTGATTGGGCAAGATAACTGGGTCTAATTACCTGGAGCTCCTGGATAGGTGTCTGGGTTGAGAATTCTGTTTGAAGAATTCCCAGGAATGTACCCTTTAGGAACCACTGTATTCCAAAGAATGACGCTGAGACCCGTACTTGCAGAGACATGTTTCTGCTTAGCCATCCCACTCTGTTCCACCTTCTCTGCCCTCACAGCCATATGCTTTCTCCATCTCATTTTCTGTTCATTTCAAGCAAGCATCACATATCCCCTAGGAAGAGGAAAGAGCTTGGGGGTGGTTATTTTGACAAGACACTAAGGAATAGGGACCTCTCTCTTCCTCTGGCATTCATTTCTTGCATGTTTCTTTTGGGTAATTAAACACAGATAGGTCACCTAGCATCCTGGAAATTACAGGAAGTGGAGGGGGAGAACAAAGCAAAGGCAAACAAGTAATATGAAGAAGTCAACACTGTGTTTTTGTTTTTCTTCCAGTTTCTCTAGAAAGGGATTAGTTATTTATTGATTATTCATATGCCACCTACTTCCCCAAAGATTTTTGAGTTGGCCAAATGTCATACCATCTCAGTAACACCTGCATGCTCCTAAATTTAATTTCTTGGCAAAATAACAACAAGCCAATACAAAAAGCTGATTTAAGTGCTTCTAAATTTCAGTGAAATAAAAAAATTGTCTCAGTAAACATATCTGTATTCACTTATTCCAGTTCTCTGTTCCACCATCCAGTCATGTTATCTTCCTTTCAAGGAAGTCTTTGCCTTCTTGGACTGCTCAGCTGCATGTGTTAAAACAGGTACAATTATAAGAGTTGACTCTTTTCATTTCTGGCACCTCCTTGGTCCAGCCCAGTGAGGAGTGCAGACTGTACTCCATAGCCCCAGCATCTAAGGGGGCTTGTGTCAGAATGAACCCTCTTTCAATAGGGCTACTTGTCTCAAAGATGGCCATCCCTCTGGATCAGTTCTTATAATTGATATCATGATAGTTGAAATTCTGATCCTGTTTTGTTAAACTGGGTTATTGCCAGTCTGTGACCATACCTCAGACTTTCTCACTCATGATTTTATTTATGCTATTCCTTTGGCCTGAAAATCTCCCTATTTATACTGCCTGTTTAATCTTCCTCATTCTTCATGGCTTCGTTGAAAGACTATTATTACCTCATGAAAGCTTTGGTATCAGTTATCAGTTGTCACAATAAAGCTGAGTAACAAATAACCAAACTTTAGTGGCATACTATGGTAAACATTTATTTGTCCCCACAAGTCTACAGGTCAACTGCGTGGTTCTTATGGTCTCAGTTGGGCTCATCCACATATCTGCAGACAGCTATGTCATGGTGGAAAGGTCTACCATTCTTGGCTGGGCTCTGTCACATGTAAGGGGGTTGGCTGGCTGTGAGGGGGCCTAGGATGGCTTTAGCTGGGACCACTGTGCTTTCCTCCACATGGTCTCTCATCCTCCAGTGGGGCAGCTTGGGTTTGGTCTCATGGTGGAGACAGGGTTCTGAGAGAAAGAGGAAATGTGCAAGGCCCTTTGAAGCTTAGGCTCAGAACTGGCACACAATCATTTCTGCCATTTTATATTGGCTGAAACATGTCACAAGGCCAAGTCAGTTTCAAGGGGTGGGGAACAAGACTCTACTCCTTGATGGAAGGAACTGCAAAACTCATATTGCAATGGGCAAGGATAGGAAGAAGGATATGAAGAATTGGGGAAATTTTTGCAATCAACCTCAACTTTTCTGATTGCCTGATTTGAGGTGGCTTTTGATTGTAGTTTACTTTCATTGTTTTGATTGCAATTTAAAAATAGAATATTATTGGGGCTGGCCCAGTGGTGAAGTGGTTAAGTTCATGCCCTCCACTTCGGCAACCCAGGGTTCACAGGTTCAGATCCTGGGCACAGACCCACGCACTGCTCATTGAGCCATGCTGTGGCAGGTGTCCCACATATAAAGTAGAGGAAGATGGGCACAGATGTTAGCCCAGGGCCAGTCTTCCTCAGCAAAAAAGAGGAGGATTGGCAGCAGATATTAGCTCAGGGCTAGTCTTCCTCACCAAAAAAACACAATAGAATATTATTTGAGCACTTCCTTTATCTTCCTTTATGAGTCCTTTAAAGTCAGAGGCCATGTCTCATTCATTCTTTGGGCCTTAAGTTGCTTAATTTGGTGACCTGCCCCTTTTAAGCATTAGGCATATTTAAGAATAAAAATCGTCTACACATAAGGCAAGATAGAAAACATAAGCACACAGAACTTTAAATCTGGGATGACCTCAGAAGTTTATTCCATCATCCTGTCCTGTAGTAGTACATAAGCTGCTTTAACTGGAGAGCCAATTTAAAAAATTGTGTCAAAATTCAGAGAAGTCTCTCCCCCAGTCAATTCATGTTGCAAACTGTGCACCATCCATGTATGCATGGATGCATCCATGCACCCTAACACTCGAGCGTTAATTTTCCAATTTCTTAGCAGACAGAGAGCAGCCATTTTCCCATTTTCATCTTAGCCTTCACTGTCTGCCTTCTTCTTCTCACTATAATTCAACTACACTTCATTGGTGACAATCACATCTGCTTAGCATTCTAAGTTGGGGACAGAGCCTGAGTGCCAAGAACAGGGCTTTGCACATAGTAGGTGCTCCGTAACTGCTTGCTGAACACACAGATGCAGGAGATTCCTTCCACTTTAGTGTTTCTCTGTCCCATCTAATCGAGGGTTTTCCATGAGTCCTACTATATGATCCTGCAGGGAATTCTGGCTTCTCTGTCTTTCCCGTCTTCCTTCCTGAAACATGGCTCCCAAGGGAGTCGGTCCACCTCAGACTGTCTGAGCACGCTGAATCCCCATCCACTTGGCATTTTCCATCCAGTCTTTTGCTGAGCTGTATTTGAGGAAGACAAAGCCAATCCAGTGTGTGTGCGTGTGTGTATGTGTGGGTGGGTGTGTCAGGGGTGTGTGTAGTGAACTCTGTTCTGAAGAAAAAGAGAAGATTGGGTTCTATATTGATTCATTTATCTTGAGAGCTCTCTACTCTCAGAACAGAATTCAATTAATATTTCAGGTTTTTAATGAAACTTGTTCTCACCATGACTTTTCCTGTCACCATTTATTTGAGTTCTAGGTTTGCAGAACTCAGCATTAGAGGTCTTTTATAATCAGTATATGCCCTCATAGTTCTCCTGGTTTGGTTTAATTCCCCAGCCAAATCACTGAGAAAGAAGAGCCTGTATTTTCTTTCACTCAGAGCACAGTTTTTAAAGAAAGTCTTATTTAATCTATAATTCTGTGCTGTTTATTGCTAGTTATGGCTTAGTAGGTCTCCAACCTCAGTTTACAAAACAATGTCTCTTTCAGATTCTCTGTGAATCGTTACCTTTGAATCAGTCCCTGTGATGGTTAACTTTATGTGTTGACTTGACTGGATCACAGGGTGCCAGGATATTTGGCTACAGATTATCTCTGAGCGTGCGTGTGAGAGTGTTTCCAGATGAGATTGGCATTTGGATCTGTAGATTGAGTAAAGCAGATTGCCCTCCTCAATGCAGATGGGTATCATCCATTCCACTGAGGGCCTGAGTAGAATAAAGAAGTGGGGAAGATGAGAATCCACTTTCTCTCTCTCTCTGCACCTGACTGCTTGAGCTGAGCGTTGGTCTAACCCTCAGGCTGGGACTCACACCATTGATGCTCTTGGTTCTCAGGCTTTTGGACTCAGACTGGAATTTACGCCACCAGCTTTCCTATGTCTCCAGCTTGCAGACAGCAGATGGTGGGACTTCCCAGCCTCCATAACTGTGTGAGCCAATTCCTTATAATAAACCTCTTTTTATACATCCAGTTGGTTCTGTTTCTCTGGAGAACCCTGACTAATACAGTCCCTTATGGTGATATGACTACAGCTTAGTGACTTTAGGACAACCTGATGTCTGGAACCTTCTGTCCATTAATCCTCAACTGCCAGCATTTCTCCATCAACAGAGGTCTACAGAAGTAATTAAATGGATAGACCTCCTGCCTTCTTACTTTCAGGATGGTCTACTATTCCCTATGACTTGCAAGATTCTATCTTTCCTGAATTCGAGTTTTCTGTGAAACTTAGTCTTTCCTATCAGAAAAGGGTAGCTTTCTACTTTGCCTTTTAAAAAAAGAAAACATTTCTCCCTCTCCAAAATCATTTCTTTTCTTTTCCATAGTCAGTGTCTATTTGAAATTTATTTCTCTCTGAAGGAATCTCTTAAGACTGGCTGGAAATGGTTACCAGACCTGCAATTTAGAGTGATAAATTATCGGCTAAAATCTTTGCAAAGGTTTATTTCAAAATGTCTTAAAATGAAATCTAAAAGGGAGCCTTAAAGTAACTTTTTACTCTACAATTATTTATTCCTGATAATTTCCCAGAGATTTCACCTAATAATACAGACTTCTCCATTTTTCGTTATTTGCCTTTTTCCTTTGAGAGACACTTTTATTCTTCAGATAGTTAAAACAACTTATTGAGCAACTGCTAGATGACTGGCGCTTGTACTAGGTACTAAGGATCCAAAGATGAATGCCCTTAGGCTGTGCAAGGAACATTTTGTGTGTCTTCCTGCCAATCAGATCAGAAGCCTGAGGCTTCTGAGTAGGACTGCTGGGTGAGCCTTCCTCTTCTTCTTGCTCCCTCTGACTCCAGAATGACGTTTTGAATGCTGGATGTTCATCTAGTTACTGAGGAAGATATTGAACAGGTTTCCTTCTTGTCATTAGGATGCAATTTTAAAGGGAAATATCTCCATTTTGTTTTTCGTCTGCCACTTTTGAATACTAGGTTGTGGTTGTTCCAAACTTTATGTTTTATCACATTCTGGGTAGTATAATCTTTATACCGTCAACTACACATGCTCCCTTACATTTTCTGGCTGTGCTTTCTCCCCTCCTGAAATTTATATTTCTGTCTCCCATCTGCCAGTCTTTCCCATGAACTCTTAGGCACAGAATTTATTTCAGTTTTCTGTAATCTCACTTTCTAACACCAATAAATAACCCACCTATCTTTATGAGGCCCTGCTGACCTTTGCTTCTTATCAACTTGACATATTTTTATTTTTTGTCTTTAGTTTTTACATGTTTTTGCCTCAATTGTCTGGTCTGGCTTCTTTTTGCCTCTCTTTATACCCTGGCTAGTTAATTTTGGCTTCACAATCCCCCAACCCCCGCCATCTTCCCTTTCTTTTCCTTTGCATGAGTCTTGTTCACTACTTAGTGCTCCTGCCTTTCTCACCAGGGGCCTGCTGTCTGCTTAGCTGCTTGGGTCACAGCTTCCTTGGATTCTGTTCATTTACCTCTGTGCCCTCACCCTCTGCCTTCTCTTGCCTGTGCTCACTGTATTATTTTTCTCTTCTCTGACTGTGCAAAGCAGAATTTCCAGAGATTGGAAAGCATCCTTACCCACCCCACCCCATCATCAGTCCCCTTCACCTACTTATTGCAGTGGAACAGCGGGAGTTCAAGAGAAGGTTGATTGTATTGGAGAATACTGTGAGAAATATTGGCGATGCCTTATGACCTCTGCCAGGCAGTGTCCCCTCTCCATTCCCTGCTCCCCACCTGCTCTTTATTGGCTACTGGGGACCTATTGTGCCATGCAAAGAGATTTGTTTAATATTTTAATTTGACAGCTCCAAACTTACAGAAAAGTTGCAAGAATAGTAGAAAAACCTCCCAAACAGGCATACTTCCTTTTATTGTGCTTCATTTTATTGTGTTTCCTGGATATTGCATTTTTTGCAAATTGAGGGTTTGTGGCAACCCTGCATTGAGCCAGTCTATTGGTGCCATTTTTCCAACAGTATTTTCTCACTTAGCATCTCTGTGTCACATTTTGGTAATTCTCGCAATATTTCAAACTTTTTCATTATTATATTTGTTATGGTGGTCTGTGATCAGTGATCTTTGATGTTACTATTGTAATTGTTTTGGGGCACCACTAACCACACCCATATAAGACAGCAAAACTAATCGATAAATGTATGTGCTCTGACTGCTCCACCAGCCGGCTGTCCTGTCTCTCTCCCTCTCCTTGGGTATCCCTATTCCCTGAGAAACAAAAATATTGAAATTAGGCCTATTAATAACCCTATAGTGGCCTCTAAGTGTTCAAGTGAAAGGAAGAGTCTCATGTCACTCATTTTAAATCAAAAGTTGGAAATTACTAAACTTAGTAAGGAAGGCATGCTGAAAGCTGAGATAGGCTGAAAACTAGGCCTCTTGCACCAAACTGTTATCCAATTTGTGAATGAAAAGGAAAAGTTGTTGAAAGAAATTAAAAGTGCTACTCCAGTGAACACACAAATGATGAGAAGGAAAAACAGCCTTATTGTTGACATGGAGAAAGTTTTCATGGTCTGGATAGAAGATCAAACCAGCCACAACATTCCCCTAAGCAAAAGCCTAATCCAGAGCAAGGCCCTAACTCTCTTCAATTCTGTGAATACAGAGAGGTGAGGAAGCTGCACAAGAAAAGTCTGAAGCTAGCAGAGGTTGGTTCATGAGGTTTAAGGAAAGAAGCCATCTCCATAACATAAAAGTGCAAGGTGAAGCAGCAAGTGCTGATGTAGAAGCTGCAGCAAGTTATCCAGAAGATCTAGTTAAGATAATTAATGAAGGTGGCTACACTAAACAACAGATTTTCAATGTAGATGAAACACCCTTATACTGGAAGAAGATGCCATCTAGGACTTTCATAGCTAGAGAGGAGAAGTCAATGCCTGGCTTCAAAGCTTCAACAGGCTGACTGTCTTGTTAGAGGTTAATGTAACTGGTGACTTTAAGTTGAAGTCAGTGCTCATTTGCCATTCCAAAAATCCTAGGGCCCTTAAAAATTATGCAAAATCTACTCTGCCTGTGCTCTGTAAATGGAAAAACAAAGCCTGGATGACAGCACATCTGTTTACAACATGATTTACTGAATATTTTAAGCCCACTGTTGAAACCCAACGCTCAGAAAAAAAGATTCCCTCAAAATTATTACTGCTCATTGACAATGCACCTGGTCACCCAAGAGCTTGGATGGAGATGCACAACAAGATTAATGTTGTTTTCATGCCTGCTAACACAACATCCATTCTGCAGCCCAAGGATCAAGGAGTAATTTTGACTTTCAAGTCTCATTCTTTAATAAATACATTTCATAAGGCCATAACTGACATAGATAGTGAGTCCTCTGATGGATCTGGGCAAAGAAAATTGAAAACTTTTTGGAAAGGATTCATCATTTTAGATGCCATTAAGAACATTCATAATTCATAGGAAAAGGTTGAAATATCAACATTAACAGGAGTTGGGAATAAGTTGGCTCCAACCCTCGTGGATGACGTTGAGGCATTTGAGACTTCAATGGAGGAAGTAACTGCAGATGTGGTGGAAATAACAAGAGAACTAGACTCAGAAGTGGAGCCTGAACATGCGACTGAATTGCTACAATCTCATGATAGAACTTTCATGGATGAGGAGTTGCTTCTTACGGATGAGCAAAGGAAGTGGTTTCTTGAGATGGAATCTATTCCCAGTGAAGATGCTGTGAAGATTATTGAAATGACAGCAAAGGATTTAGAATATTACATAAACTTGGTTGATAAAGCAGCAGCAGGGTTTGAGAAGATGAACTCCAATTTTGAAAGTTCTGCTGCCGGTAAAATGCTATCAAACATCGCATGCTACAGAGAAATCGCTCATGAAAGGAAAAGTCAATCAATGCAGTCAACTTCATTGTTGTCTTATTTTAAGAAATTGCCACAGCCATCCAACCTTCAACAACCACCACCCTGATCAGTCAGCAGCCATCAACATCAAAGCAAGACCCTCCACCAGCAACAAGATTATGACTCACTGAAGGCGCAGATGATGGTTAACATTTTTTTAAGCAATAAAGTAAATTTTTAACTAAGATATGTATGTTGTTATTTTAGAAATAATACTATTGTACATCTAATGGACTACAATATAGTGTAAATGTAACTTTTATTTGCACCGGGAAACCAGAAAATTCATGTGACTTGCTTTATTGCATACCAATCCCACAATATCTCCAAGGTATGCCTGTATACTCTTGACCCGGAGCTCTATTTAATCTTTGCTAAAGGTCCAGGCAACATCCCTTAAAGCAGAAGGTTCACACATGGATCACCCTCTAAGCATGTTGTCAGTATTTCTAGTCTTTCAACCTGGAATAGTTCCTTAGTCTTCCCTAACTTCTATGACCTTGACATTTTTGAAGACTGTGGACAGTCACTTTGTGGGATAGTCTTCAATTTGGATTTTCCGGTGCTTCCTCATGACTCAGCCCCAATTATATATTTTGTGGTGGGAATATCACAGATGCTATATTCTCTCCAATGCATCCTATCCAGAGGCATATGCTGTCTATTTGTCCTGTAACTGGGGTAGTAACTTTCCTCACTTGATTGAGATGATGTCTGCCAGGTTTCTCCACTGTAGAGTAACTTTTTTTTCTTTCTAATTAATAAATATATTGTGGGGTGATATTTTGAGACTGTGTAATACCCTATTCCTCATCCAATTTTTACCCACAAGTTTTAGCACCCTTCGATATGTTTCTTGTCTAAATTAATTATTATTGTGATAGACACGGTTTTCCAATACTATCATTCCTTCTATATTTATTAGTTGGTTTCCTATTCTAAGAAAGAGCTTTCTCCCTCTACTCATTAATTTATTCATTCATTTATTTATATCAGTGTGGACACATGGCTTCCTATTTTATTCAACATACTGTAATCCATTCTCATATTATTATTTATTTTGATGCTAAAATTGTTCAACTTTTGCCAATGGAAGCCCCTACATATGCAAACTTTTGGCATGTTCCCATCATTCTTTGACCATTTGCTTACTTTCTGTCACAGAAAGGTGTTGCAGACTTACCTTCTTCATTGCCTGACCCAGCCCTGGAGAATCAGTCATTTATTTATATGTATACATGTGTATGTATGTATATGTGTGTGTACATATTTGTGTGTGCATATATATATGCACATGTGTATACACACACACACATTTATCCTATATTTATTCTCTTTCCAACTATGTTGAAAACCACGAGTGTTCACTGATACTTCCAAATCCAATCCAACACTATCTCTTTCTATATTTGTACTTCCCTGCTCTGACAATGAGAAACTTGGCTCCCAATATCTCCATCTCCCTGAATGTAACCAATCTCCTGACCCCACCTGGCTGCTATCCTCCTTGTTGCAAGCCCAACCCCTGTCTCCTTCAAATCATGTACATATTTGGCTCTTGCCTTAATGGCTTTTTTCATAAAGGAAGGAAAGAAACCAATAAGTATTTTTTAAAGAAGAGAAGAGGAAGAGCAAAAGAGCAGTGCTAAGAATTTTTATCCAAACTGCATTTGTTATTTCTCTCTTTGAATTTCAAAATTACTTCTTCACTATTTATGAAATTGTTCTAAATAATTAAAAAATATATTTTTTACTATTTTGCTCTAATAATTTTATTTTGTTAAAAGTATGTACTATTTCTACAAGTAGTCACTACTTAATTGTCTTTGAGGATGGATAGGAATATGAAATACACAGCTTTCTGTTGTGAAGAGAATAATTTCTGCTTTAATCAAAATGGGTTGTTAGGTTGTACAAACATTCCCCAAATCTCAGCCTCTTAACACAACAAAAGCTTAGTTCTTTTCCATGCTACATGCCCAAAGCCGGTGAAAAGATGGGGATTTCAGAGACCTAGACTTATGGAGACTTCATTTCTAACCGTGTTCCAAGGACTTCCATAGTTATAGGAAGAGGTGGTGACCCATTGCACACTGGCTTTTAACGTTTCTACCAGGAAGTGAAACACATCATTTCTGCTCACATTTCATTGGCCAAAGCAAGTCACATGACCATACTTCCCAGGAGGTGGAAAAGTGCATTCCTATCATGTGTCTTAAAAAGAGAAAGTGTGAGGTTGGCCCCATGGCCTAGTGGTGAAGTTCATGCGCTCTGCTTCAGCAGCCCAGGTTCGCAGGTTTGGTTCCTGGGTGCAAACCTACGCCACTTGTCAGCCACGCTGAGGCGGCAAGCCACATACAAAACAGGGGAGATTAGCACGGATGTTAGCTCAGGGCGAGTCTTCCTCAGCAAAAAAAAAAAAAGGAAAGTATGAAATAGTCAGAGAAGAGTACTAATGAGTCCCATAGTGTCCTCTGACAAGGGGCGTCAAGGCTAATGCTCTGATTTTGGCTCTGCCTTTTATTATCAGTCTGATGTTGTGTTGTTTCTATTTCTTTATCTGCAAGGCAGGAAAACCTAGCTCATGTGGTTACTAGAAAAAAAGAAAACAGTAAATATCCTTTACAAAATGTAAATACTGTAAGAAGCATGAGAGCCTCATAACTACCATTTCTCACAGCAATGCCCCCAAATGCAGATAATCTTCCAGAGAGCTGTGAAACCCAGTGGATTCCATATTCCAGGTGATGATGAGGACAATCTTTTTTTCTGATTATAAAAGTAACAGATACTTAGTGTTGATAATTTGCCCCATACAAAAACATATAAATAAGAAAATACAAAAGCATTATTTCAAAGCAGAACAATGTTTACCTTTCAATATGCATCCTTCCAGGTTTTTTTCAACTAATTTCTTCATTGAAATTATATACAATATTTTTTGCATTTACTTTCAAATTGAAATTTGAAACTATATGCAATATATATATTTTTGTGTGTGTGAGGAAGACCAGCCCTGAGCTAACATCCGTTGCCAATCCTCCTCTTTTTGCTGAGGAAGACTGGCCCTGGGCTAACATCCGTGCCCATCTTCCTCTACTTTATATGGGACGCCGCCAGGGCATGGCTGACAGGCAGTGCGTCGGCGGGCGCCCGGGATCCGAACCCGCGAACCCCGGCTGCCAAGCGCGAACTTAACCGCTGCGCCACCGGGCGGCCCCTATATGCAATATTTTTACTTCACCTTAAACTTTAAATATTTTCTCATATAATTACAAATTTTTCTTAATATTGTTTTTCAAAGCCCACATGATATTTTATAATTAATTAAACATTTATCCATCACTGGGCATTTAGGTTGTTTTCACACATATGATATTCATGGTTCTTTAACTCTGCTGAAAATGAGAGAACAATTTCTTTCTTCTACATGGTACCAGTCCTGGGCCTCAAATTCATTCCTCATCCTTTCTCTGCTCTGTTCCACATTACAGGCCCCAGGGTCAGTTGGCTGTTGGCTGAATTCATCTAGCGGACGACACTAACAGAAATTGCAGGACAGGGAGAAGGAAGAAGCCAGCTGTTTCTCCCTTTCCACTCTGCCTTGGATGGTTCCTCTGGCAGCATCCACACCTTCTCCTTGGCTTGAGGTCTCACCAAACAGGATTCCCCCACATGACTCAAGCCAGGGGCTCCAGTAATGGCTCCAGTAACACTCCCTCCTCCTTTTGTCCGTCTCGCCTACGCATGATAGTGGCCTCCTGCTGTTGCCAATCTCTGGGTTATCTCATCAGCTCCTGATTGGTGCTCAGCTCCTCTATCACTTGGGTTACCAAGTCTCCCTGTTTAATTCTCTCTGTTGGAAATACATGAAGAGATTTATGTTTTCCTGACTAGACTCTAATTTATTTACACATTGGGCCATTACAGTTTCCATCACATTTTCTATCTCCCTAACCCTGGCTTGTCTTTATCAGGGATATTTTGTTCAAGAAACAAAGCCATTAAAACTAGTTCAAACAAACGAACAAAAGAAGCAGCCCTTAGAAGGATAAACGAGCAGCCCACACTACCCATAGGCAAGAACTACAGCTGGGAATCACAAAAGGGTAAATTCAAAACTGCCCTTCACCCTTCCTCTCTGCAGAACAGAGTAAACATGAGAGAAAGAGGTACCCATAGCCCCAAGTCTACATAACTTCCCAAACCCAGTGGTCAACATGAAGGAGGCAGATCTCGGCTTCTCCACTTCTTATCCAGCCTTGTTTGTTTATAAACCGCATGCACTCAGCTACTAGTAGGAGTCTGGACAAGGTTAGTGCTCTGCTGCTGACTCAGCTGGAGGGGGCGGGGCAGCTTCTCTGAGAAAGGACACGGGAGGGCCAGCCCCTTGACTAGCGTGTCCACATAAGCCTATTATTTAGCGATATTGAAAACTATATGGACTTTCTGTTTCTGGAAATGTGGCATATCTACAGAGAAACTTCTCCTAATGCAGGATACATGAAACTGCAGGATAAATTATAAAACAAAAACGACACCTTTTGAGTTCATGGCTGACCAGGCAATAAAGTTAGGAAAGCCACTGGGGCCTGAAATGAAGAAAAGTTTCCGCTATGAATTGGGGAAGTGAGGGAAATGGATCAAGGGATGGATATGAAGTACTGGCGTTGGTGACGTTTTATTATATAAGCTTGGTGGTAAGTACAAGTGCTTTCATTTTATTATTATTTAAACTAAGTTAAATATGTATGTTTGCATATGATATTTAATGAAATAAATTAAAGTACTTTAATATATGTAAACTGGAAATACTTCTAAATCTCAGTTCATAATTGGTCAAAGCTTAATTTTGAAAGAATAAAGATGTTAGGGGCCAGTCCCATGGCACAGCAGTTAAGTTCGCACATTCTGCTTTGGTGGCCCAGGGTTCACCAGTTCGGATCCTGGGTGTGTACCTACTCACCATTCATCAAGCCATGCTGAGGCAGCACCTCACATAGAAGAAATAGAAGGACCTACAACTAGGATATACAACTATGTATTAGGGGCTTTGGGGAGAAAAAAGAAAAAAAAGAGGAAGATTGGCAACAGATGTTAGCTCAGGGCCAATCTTCCTCAAAAAAAAAAAAAAACGGTTAGAATCCCGGCTCTGAAACTTAAAAAAAAAGATTTTAAAATGTGTTTTCCTTGCTCTCTTTCTGTTATCGCTGCAACAGAAAACCCATGCACAGCTGCAAATCTCCATGTTTTTTCTACTCTAATATGAAAATTCTTTGTAGAATGATTGCTATGAAATGCCTCCTTCTGCTTACTGCTTGGTAGGAGGCTACTACAAATTTTCTTGTCTTTTTGATGAAAAGAACGTCATCCGTGAGACTCTTTCTTATGACTCAAAGATCTTGATTCCATGGTCATTTCCTGTGTCACAATATCAAGCATACCACCTGGCCACAGTAGCTGTGGGTGAAACATGTTCATGTACCTTCTCACTGGGCTTTTGCTCTTTAATGTTTAATTCCTCCTCCTAGTGAACTCACTAGCAAGATGGGTCCACGAATTCTGAGTCCATCCACGAATCACTCCCCATGGGTTTCTATTCTGCCCTCTTCGTCTGTCGTCTTAATGTCCATCCTCCAGCCTTACGAAGTTCTCCAGCCTCCTGTCCAATCTCCGTTTAGTATTTTCAAGAGGAAATTGCCTCCTGGTCTCCCCAATAATTGGAATATCAGCAGAGCCTCTGCTTTTACACTAATTTGCCAGGACAGTGGGTTCCTCATTTTAAGTGTTTATGTTTTAGCTCTCGCATCACTCAGATCTGCTCTTCTGTTTCGATTAGCCACAGGCGGAAGTCAGGTCAGGCTTTGTTGTCAGTCATGGTCATTAACTCTTCAATTTGGGTGGCCAAGTGTCCCTCAAAACATGGCATCTTTCCAGTGTCCCTGGGAACAGCCCTTCCCCAAGGGTTTACCTCTTGCCACTTGTTTTCCTGTAACATTTGCAATGGTGTGCTGGAGGGATCATAATAGCTAGTAAGAGCTGGTTGTTAAATATTCAGGAATTTTGTAAGCCAGTTGTTAAACCATTGGTAGCTTGAAATCAGTCATGGTGGGAATATTTACACCATGGAAATTGGCAAGTACTATAAATTAGGGCTTCCCCTGCCCCCAGAAAGCCAATTGACCAGCACATCACTGTATTTGGGTAATTATAATGAAAATAAAGAAATATTTTTGTGAACATGGATAATCAGGAAATTTTTATTCTTGAGAACACTTAGAAAATGTTCTTTAAAAGGTTTCAGTCAAAAAGTCACCCAAACAGGTAAACAAAGATTTTCTAAAGGAAACAAAAAATGCTAAACATAAAAGAGTTGATAAACTGAATTTTATCAAAATTTAAAACTTCTTATTAAAAAATACTGTCAAAATAAAAAGGTAAGCCACCGACTAAGAACATATTCACAATATGGCAACAAGCTTGTATCTAGAATATGTAAAACCTTCTACAAATAAATAATAAAAAGACAACTCAATAATGAAATGGGAAAAATATTTGAATAGACACGTCTCAAAAGAAGATACGCAAATGGCCAATAATCACATGAAAAAAGGTTCAAGATCATTATCATCTGCTAAATGAAAATTAAAACCGCAATGAAATGCCTTTTCACGTCTACTAGAATGGCTGAAATCAAAGAATGTGTCTAGGATGCGGAAAAACCAGAGCTTTCATATTCTGTTGGTGCAAATGAAAAATGTTTACTTTGGAAAACTGTTTGGCACTTCCTTATTAGGTTGAACATACATCTACCCTTTGATCTTGCAATTCTACTCCTACCCAAGAGAAATGAAAACATACCCACAAAAAGACTTGCACAAGATTCTCTATAGCAGGTTTATTCACAATAACTCCAAACTGGAAACTATCCAAATGTCTATCAACAGGAGAAGGAATATATAAATTGTGATAGACTTATGTAATGGAATACGACTCAGCAATAAAAATGAACCAATCCTTTATTTATGCAACAACATGGATGAATATTAAAAACTTGTTGAGCAAAGAATCAGACACCAAAGACTACATACAGTATGCTTCTATTTATATGAAGTTAGGAACAGACAGAACAGAACAATGGTGAACTTGCTGGAGATGGAGGTGGTTGGGAGTCACTGGAAAGGGACACAAGGCAACTTTCTGGGATGCTGGATGTAGTCTATGTCTTGATTAGGGAAGTGGTTACACAGGTATATACTTTTATCAAAACTCATTATCTGTATGTAAATTCAGCTCAATAATAATAAACAAAAAGGATAGAAAAAAATCTGCCCCCAAATAGCCACTTAAAGAACACAACCAAAAGGAAGTAATTTCATCAATTCTCAGGGCAATGAAGAAGTAACATTTCATCTGGCTTAACAATGGAAAACACATATCATCAGATGATATCACAGTGTCAGACCACAAGACAAAAAAGAGCAGAGAGCAGAAAGCAATTTAACCTTATATCATTATTCATTTAGCATAATTTTACAGTAAATCTCTCCACCGATCATTTTATTTCAGTTTAATGGCATCTCAGGAGTAGCAGTTTCATTCCTGGCCTTAAAAAAAAAAAGTAGTTTGGCCTGTTTACTCACATTGGTGGAAATAACAAATCCAATAAATCATCATGGCCTCCCACGCACCTTGCCCGGCGTTAAGTTGCTGACTAATGGTATAGCCGACGGGCCGGGCAGACCCTGCACTACCAGGCCTGCTAATTGCTACACGGCCACGGAGATTTGAGAAGATTAGAGGTGAAGAGTTAGGGAGTTGAGGAAGTCTGCCTAGGAATTACGCAGACAGCAGAGGCAGCTAAATCAGCATTTCTGCAACTAGACGGGGTCAGTCTGCCCTGCTGTGCAAGTGGGGTACCACTGCGCTCACAGAAGGAAATGGTTTCTGGGTCTCCCATAACCATGAGCAGCACTCAGTGGCCATGGGACATGGTAATCCCCAGTCCTGGCCTTCTGGGTTAGCTTAGGTTCTACTAGTAAAGTAGGAGAGCTCCAGCCCATCCTTCATTTTGACTGCCACCCGTTTAGAAACCCTGGACATTTCTGAGAATTCCTGGGTGGTCCCTATGTGTCCTGGTGTCACCTGTGAGCACTCTCTCTGAATGTGACCCACTTTCTCAGTCCCTTTTGGCCTCTAGGGCCCTGGGACCTGCAGTGTGATCACAGCGCACCCAAAGTGGCATTGTCACCAAGTGGACCCTAAAAATGGTTCTTGAAAGCACAGGGAAATGTGGAGAGAGATTGCAGCACATCCTGGAAACAGATTGATATCAGCTGTGGAACACCAGGGTTGCTGAACTCTAGGCTTTGGCATCCCCATCGTTGGGAATCCTTTTGTGGGAGCTCTTTCCTCAGGCCTGGCTTCCTCGTCTGACCACTGGGACCTGCTCACCCTACTGAATCCCTTCCCCCTTCTCCTTTCCTCCCTCTGTTACTGAGGCTGGCACAGGGCAAATGAAAACCTCATTTCACGTGAAAGGAAGCTCTCAGCCTCGTGATTGCCTTATTATGCACAGTAAGTTAGGTTCTTTTTTCTTGACAACCCAATTCCAGGCCACGTCTTTGCCTCCCTAACGCAAACCCCTATAAATAAGAGTGGTCCTGTCTGCACTCGCTCATGGTTTCTGCCCACATGGACATCCTACCCATTAGGCTGAAAAGCTGCCTTCAGTTTCATAAAATACTATTTTTTCCTCCCCTTTAATCCATTTATGATAAACTTTGAATTAGTTTTTCTAACGCTGGTGCTATTTAATCTGGATGTTCCTGGAAGCTCAGCATCCTACAGAAGACAGTATCGCCTAGGGTTAGACGGACAGGGAGGAGAACACACAGCTGATCCGTGTCCTGCCTGCATTTCCTCTTGCCTGGCTGTGGAGCCAGTTTTTGCTTTCTTATTTTTCAGGTTTTACTTTAATTTCTCTATTTTATAGGCACTGAGATTAGATGTCTACCTCTGTCACTTAGGGGTCTTCCTCCAGGCCAGCGTGGTCCATGCATATGAACTAAATCGAGGGGCAGCAACCCTGGGCCACTGAGTCGCCCCCACTCGGCAGCACATCATGAGCCCACACATTTGCATTTAATGTTTTGCAGCTGGTCAACTGCTTTCACACCGGCTCTCCTATCTGAAACTGTACGAGAGGCCTGGTGGAGAAATCAAGGTTCTCCTTACTGCTAAGTTTAGCCTCATCTAATGCTTCCTGACCGCTGTTTTCTGAATCCTGGTCTCTGAAAGCAGTTATGGAATAAGCTTTGCCAAATTCTTTCATGTAAAATAAAACACTGAGGCCATTCGCTCTTAGCTCCAGCGTCAACTGCCCTTGGGTTTCTATTGTGGCAAACTCTTCCTCCACAAGACTTCTGACCCATAGATGAGGCTGGAACGGGGAACAGGGTCACTCGTGGTTGCCGGTTGGTGGGCCTGCAAGCGTCCAGGCTGAGGCCAACTATAAACAAACCTGGATTAGCATTTTCAAACAGCCTTCACAGAAAGGATAACTATTTGTGACAGAAGAAAATAGTACTGATTGGAGCACCCTCAGACTGCCTTTAGACGTTCCCCCAGGCCTGTGTCCTTCGTTCCTCGTGCTGCATTACAATATTTACACGAAGCCGAGCGAGGGTCCAGCGCCTGCGAAGCTCCGAGTTTACTAGGCTACTGTCTTTCTTCCACTGCAAAGAGGGAACTGGAGCTGAAAATGAAAAATGCTCACTAGCATTTTCAACACCAGTGCACCAGAGGAGACAGACAGCAATGGCTCTTCCTTTTTTTTTTTCCAAATAAGTAGCACTAAGAATTGCAGACATCCAGCTCAGCTCGGGGCAACTTTAAAAGCCCACCACCAGATCCCCACCAAGATGAGCAGCCCCCACGCTGAGGCTGCCACCATCAGATACGGGGGATGACTGGGGCTGATGACAGGAAAAGAGGAGAGAGGCTTTTATAAAAATAAGATAATTTGGCTCCCTGAGAAAAGAAAAGGCAAAATGCAGGTTGTGTTCCTTCTTCTCTCCCTTGCTTGCTTCCCGGGGTGGAAGCACTAATAGGCTTAGTACTTATTAAGATGAAATCAAAATGAGAGAAAGACAGAGAAATTGCATGAACAGTATTACTAGAGACCTAAAGTTTGAGAGTTTCCAGCTGGCTCATTTGTTTCAAGAAAGGAGATTTAAGGAGTGCTGGAGCCCCTTTCGGTCTTCATTCAGCTTCAGAAGAAAGAAGAAAGGCAAGAAGTACACAGGTAATGTAGAAGATGTGATCCGAAATGATGGAAACCATTCCATCCTTTCATTTCAACAAACGTTTATTGAATAAATATTACATGCCCAGCACTGTGCTTGATACAGGAAATATTAAAAAGACTTAATCATAGATTCTGCTCTTAACATCTTTATAATTTAATCTCTCCAAAGATGAATGGAAGCTCATCTGTGTGAAAGAAGGCTTTCCACTTCCTGGACTGCTGAGACAGCCTTGAATGATTCAGATGGGTCAGATGCTAGCAACAGTTCAAATGTCCCGTTGTGGGTCATTTCTGAGTCTTTGTGGTGGTTGCTGCAGTGACTTCAGGATCAAGCTAACCCAATCTAATTTTGGAGCTGTTTATCTTTGCCTTTTTCCCGACATCCTACTTCTGAATTGTTTGCACCATGCTGACATCACTTACGTGAAAGGCTAACCAAATTTCTTTCCCACATTTGACCTCAGTTTCTCCATGTGTGTTGTTATAGACTCATCTGGTTTCAAGTCATTCAGTCTCTTGGCAGAGGCTCAGTGCACTTGAAAGCTAGTACATGCTCATTTCAAGTCCTTATGATTCAGCCCTCCCTGTCTGTCAGTCGAGTGTATCTGCTTAATATCTCTATATGTTATATCTATAAAGACGCCTGATTGAAGAAGTTCCCAGAAATGCTCACCAGCATAGTAGTCTCTTTTCCATTTATTTGGCATTGTTTTCTTTTTAATAAATACAAAGATTTCAGAAATATTGTGTATTTTAATTCAAGTTCAGGGCAGACTGATGTCAGAAAGTTCTGCTGGAATTCTTCCCTTTGAAAAAGAATCTGGCTGTGTGATACTCCAAGCAGCTGTAGGTGACCACGTTATCTACATTGTCTTTTTTAAGCCTAGCAGTGTGTATGTGTGTATGCGTGCATGCGCGCATGCGCGCATGCGTATGCGTGTTGGGGTTGGAAAGATGGAATGGAAATGAAACTAGACATTTTTGCAGAAATTAAGCAATTACCATTTGCTGATATAATGTCAGTTCATAAGTGACCCCTTCACAGCGTCAAAGCACATCACTTGGAAATTAAAAAATAACCACCTCACTGAGCCAACAGATGTTTGTTTAAGTGAAACGTCTAGGAGTTACCTGACCCTCCAGCTCGCCTAGACTGCAGAAGACAGGGCCCCCATGCCCATTAGCCTGAGGAGGGACTCAGAAACCTCCATTGCCTACAGCCCATGGGTTCTGACAGCAAAGTGAATCACTTTGGGGAAGACAATGACTTGTTTACTTTTCACTGAATTGAAAATTGAAGATATTTCATAATAGGATCTGGGAAAATTTGCCAGATGTTTCATTCTACTGTGTTTTTCTGGCAGGTCTACAAGATATAATGCTGAGAAAGGCTAATAAATCAAGGTAGGTATGAAAAGCTCAGGGACAAAATTCATAAAACCTTGAACTGCGGGAGGACACCTTTTCTCTAGCTGCTAGAATATGAAATTTCCTTATTTGTTTTGATGCTTCACAAACAATCTAATATAAACTATAGATCTCACTTTTACTCATTTCTCTCTCTCCTCCTCTTCCTCTTTCTCTCTGTCCTTTCTGCTCCAATTTTGCTAATCTAAGAGTCTCTAAACCTGGAATAGGAACACATATATCTTCTAAATTACTTGAAAAGGATGATCACATGAATACATAGCCACAGCTTTGAATATAGCTTCAACTTGAGGACTTTTTTGTTTGGCCCGAGGAAAGGTACACGGGAACAAATCTTGAGATGCTCCAAAATAACAAATTCATTTTGCCAAAGACAAGCACTACATGGAAACGTTTTTGGCTCATTTTCCGTTTCTCCCTTTTCAGATGATCAAGGTGCTGAGGAGCTGCGGCACGCAGTAGAGGAACACTGGCGCAGACTTCCTGTTGGTCATCTGTTACTCTCCACCACTGTCTGTATTGTGCTGACTACGATCCCAGCTGTTGTAGTTATCTACTGCTGCACAACAAATCACCCCAAAACTGGGTGGCTTAAAACAGCAAACATATTATCTCACAATTTCTGCTGGTCAGGAGTTTGGGAGTGGCTTAGCTGGGTAGTCTGGTTCAGGATCTCTTGTGAGGCTGCAGTCAGGATGTCGACTGGGGCTGCAGGAGATGAAGGCTTGACTGGGGCTGGAGGACCTGCTTCCAAGATGGTGGACTCACGTGGCTGTTGGCGGGAGGCCTGAGTTCCTTACTGTGGGGACCTCTCCACAGGCTGCCTGAGAGTCCTCGTGACATGGCAGCTGGCTTCCCCCAGAGTGAATGCTCCGAGTGAGAGAGTGAAAGAGAACAGCGTGAAGCCACAGGGCCTTCTATGATCTAGTCTTCAAGGTCACACACTGTGTGCTTTTTTCTGTTTGTTAGGAACAAGTCACTAAGTCCAGCCCACACTCAAGGGGAGGGGATTAGTCTCCATCTCTGAAAGCGGAGAGTATCACAGAATTTGTGGGCATATCTTAAAATCATCTCAGGGGTTGAATAGAATTTCTAATCTGTGCAGTTGATAGGGAGATATCAATAAACACCATGCATTAGAAAGAAGAAGAAGAAAAGAAAGAAAAAGAAAAGCACAGCTCTATTCATGTCACTCTTTATCCTACTCCACTAATTTCCCACCCACACCCCAACCCCACCCCCATCCCATTCTGAAACTGCTGATGGCTTTAACTAACTTCCCCCTAACTCCAATTGTTAGTCTTTTAATTGTTGAGATCTTACAACATTCTCAACTTCTTAGGAAAAAGAATCTAACCCAGGCAGAGGCCCAGGTACTCCTGAAGGCTGAAGTCATAAGAAAGACAAAAATCTATTAATTTGGAGGACAAAAGTGAAGTGATATGTAAAGAGAGAAATTCTCCACAGATGTGATCCTTTTTCACTTGATATCTCCTAGAGTTCTGTTGCTAAGGCCTCCCAGAGGACCCCCTTGGTTCCTTCTAATGACAGGAGCAGGCAGTCTCACCTACGTGGGGCCAGAGTATCTGATTTCTCACTCATGACTCCTCAGCAGCTCCTCTGAGCTTCCAGGGCCCAATGCTTCCAGCCTCTGTTGAGCAATAATCATGGTACTAAACCACTTTCTGCCCATTATTATCCAGAGTCTGCCCATGGACATCTTTATATCCCACCAGGAAGTCTGTTCTGATCAGCCATTCAGTGACTTCCTTTCATGCTTACAACGGGCAAGAAAAGCGGCTTCAGGGACTACCAGCTCGCACAGCGCAGTCAGTCCTAATGGCCTTATCACTTGGCTACCTGCTCCTCCCTCCCAAAGGGAGCACCAGTTAGCGTGTGTGAGTCAGAGCGTCTGGCTGAACCATCCTATTACTGTTTTATATAAAGCACTTACTGAATTCCTGGAGGGCACAGGAGTCTCCAAGGGGGGCTTGTCTCATTAAACTGCTGCCTGCCTTCCAAGCAGCCAGAGAGGGTCTGAGAGGTGGTGAGCAGAGAAGCAAGAGCTCTGGGGGGCTTGGTGATGCGAATGCACTAACCTCTGGGCACATGGGCGGTGACAAGGGGGAATAACCTCAGAGGAGAAAACGAACAATGCGCTTTTCTCCTTTGCCCCATTTAATGGGGTTGAAGAAGAAACAAAGACTATTTTATAGAGTGAAAAAAATATGCCCAATATCAAAGCTTCTAGGTTCCTGTACCTAAAAACTCTTTATGATTAGTTCTTTTCTTTCTTTTTTTTTTACGTAAAGAAAATTCTCCTCTGTCTCTGCCCTATAGGGTTCTCTACTTAGGCCCTAGATAGATAAAGAAAATGGCTTCTGAAGATGTGGTCTTTTAAAAGCCTAGAGAAGAGAGAACAGAAATTTCTTTAAAAGGCCTCTGGCCATGATGTCTTTCAACTCCAGTTGATAGGAATGATTCACAGGAACCCTCTGGTAAATGGCTTTTTGCTCAGAAAACAAGTCAGCTCCCCAGTTGACAGGATGCTGTCTGCAGAGAACTTGGGGATTGCATTTGCAAAGGTTCCCAGGGCAGACTGATGCATCTGGATGCAATGTACACTGGGTATGAAATCATTAGGGACCTCATTCTACTGCCAGGGCCAAGTCTGCAGAAAAGAGCAGGAAGCCCTTGGTACAGTGGAGGACAGTTGGGGTATGATTTCTGATTACCATTCTGCCCTAGAGTGGGGCTGGCAACCTTCTACTTCTCCTTCCAAACTGCTTAACACAGAGAGGGGGAGTCCAATTACGCCCCCTCTTACATGGGGGGTTTAAGTAAACATTTACACTAGGCCGTCTAAGGAGGGGACCGCGTGCGTGTACGCGTCTGCGTGTGTGTGTGTGTGTGTGTGTGTGTGTGTGTGGTAGTACATTGTTCCTGTGTGGTGGTACCACCTTCCAGGATCTGAGAACACCTGGATATCTACTATGACTCAGAGAGGGCAAGCTGCACTTGGAGCAAAATGCTTTACCGACCTTCCTTTCCCAGGATGTAATTTCTCCCTTTGATGACAATGCATAGAGCCACAGCCATTGGGCTGAAAGCAAATATTCTGATACTCCTTCTTTAGGACATTTGGTAGAACTGTTTTCCCTCACCCCCTTTGAAATGAACTGTGGCCGTCTGACTTGCTTTGCTAACTAAAATGTGGGTAGAAATAATTTGCCACTTCCTGTTGAAACTTTAAGAGTTATTACGTAATTCACCACCTCTTCTTTTATGTGCCAAGGTAAATTGGCAATGGTCCCATGATGGCTACTTCCAAAGTGAGGGTGACTTGGAGTAGATCCCCTGCCAACCCTTGACGGACAGTTGGGAGAGGGAGAAATAAGCTTTTACTGTCATAAGCCACTAAGATAATTGCCTTATTTGTTATTGCAGCGTAGCCTATCCTGTTCTGCCTGACTCTCACAATCCCCTCTGGGAAGAGGTGGCTTCTAGCTGCTAATGGGAGTGGGTTTTATGGGAAGAATCTGTGTTCATAGTTCATAGAAATATCTCTCTAGATGAGGGTTTGAAAAAGTCCTTCTCATTTCCAGTCTAGGGAAATACATATTATCCAGGCCATAGGAAAGAAGTAAGTTTCCATAAAAAGTTAGCTATATATGATTTTGCTGTGGAAGGATAGAGAATTAACCAATTTTTTTCAATTGCTTTGTTAAAGTTTATGATTAAACTAATCTGTCTTTCTTCCTAGGCCTGTGTGCAACCTACAGACTCTCCAACATACGTACACATGCTATTTCCACTCTTATCGGAATGCGTTTTGTCCTTTGAACAGGATTGGGGTGGAAGACCATGAGCTAATCATGCTTCAGCAGTGGTAGAACCTGGCAGCATTGCCTAGAGCATAACTGTTTTCTTAATGAACCCTTACATCTGTCCTCTGTAGGAGAGATTTGGAAAAGACTTACTTTAGGACTCTTAAGAATAAACAAAGGGTTATAATCAGTGGCCTATCACAATTTTATTCTGATCAAATGGGCACTAGGAAGAATAGTGCGTGAAGAGTCTGTATAGTAAGGCTCAGAATACATGAGCTATGATTATGATTACTTTTAAAGTAGGGGAAACTCTTGAAGATGTATGGAATTGTAGCTTGGGTTCCCCAGAACAGAGCTTAAGGCAGGGTTTAAATGCTAACGCTTCATTAGGGAATACAATTCTAGGGCTTAGAGAGTAAGGTGAGGGAAGCAGGCAAAGCAAGTCAGAGGTTGTGGTTTCTGAGCCGGCCACAGCTCCAAAGGAAACACAGCTGGTTGCTCTGAGGGTTCTGGAGATGTCATGAGGAACCTCCGAACCTCAGAACAATCTGTCAAGGAAAGGACAGGAGCGGTGTTTTCCTGCTGGCTTCTTTCTGCCTCCTGCCTCTTACTAGTCAGGCATTGTCTCACAGGGCGTTAATCTCCCGCCCCCCCCCTCCATGCACTGCCGGGTTGTGCAACTCAGCCATTCTGGAACATAGCCAATCCCAGTCTCATGCCCTGGTGTTTAATCCATGCCCCAAAATGAGGAGGACCTGAACCTTTATGGACCCAGAAGGTCTGTATAGGGTACCTGAGTTGCTGCCAATGGTGATAGGAAATGGTGGCAGCAACCAGGACTCTCTGTTGAGCAAAATCCAAGGCCTAGCGACTTGCGGGGCAGAGCAAGCCGGGGAGGTGCATAAACTGAGTCCAATACAGGTACTTGGTATTTAATTGAAAGAAGTATGAAATGTCTATGTGGAGACACTGATTAGAATCCTTGAAATTTTATTATATGGGGGCAATTAAATGCTTGTAATTATAGATCAGTGTCAGCCTGCTTTAGAGGGCTGGGAGGCTTCTCAGAAGAAAGCAGTTTGGATAAGTTTTATGATTAAAATATCACAAGTTGTGTCAAAACTGATGTATCTCAAACACCCAGATTGTTGGAAATCATGAGGCCCAGTTAGCCTACTGGAAACATAGAGTGAGATCTGAGTCAATTCTGCAAGAGTGGTCAGTAAGTCCTTTGTGGCAAAATTTTCAGAGACAAAGGGCTAGAGATGACACTCATCCTATTGCAGCCGAGTAGGGCTTGCCAGCAGACACACTTACACACACTCAAATAAACAAACAAAACCAAGGCGTTAGGTTACTGGCCACCGAAATAGTTTGAAGAGTTGGTTATGCCTACTTGGTACCAGAAATCATCCAAATATCCAAACTGTGGGTATCATATACACCAATGAGTATGACTTATTAGAGCACCTTCCAAGATGCAAGATGATCTGGAAATAAAGGTTTGTTTGGTCAAGTGTGTTTGGAATTGCCTCGTGCGTTGCCTTGTCTTGGAACACTTAAGTGGCGTGTAGGCTCCAAGATGTTTTACTGATAAGCAGCCTGCTTAACCTAGCATTTCCCAAACTTATTTCATCATAGATCATTCGTTTTTGCATGACAATTATTCACCTTCCAAGGAACTGGAAATCCTTAGAGAAAACTTAGGGAAACTCTAGACTGTTAAGAAAAGCAGTGTGATTTGATGGGAATTCGGGCAGTTGAGAGCCTGAGAAGTGTGCCCTAGGACTGCTTTTGACATTAACGCTCTGTGACTTTAAAATGAAGTCACATAACCACACTCTGCCTTAGTTTCTTTGTTTTCCAAATAGAGGTATGTTACAAGCTAACTTGTAGTAAAAAGGTAGTATGTTATAAGGTCACCAGGAAGACCAGACGAAGGAATGGATATGAAGGCGTTTTGCAAAATTAAAAGGAAACAAAAAATGAGTGAACCCTCTGCTCCGCAAATGAGCGTGGTGGTCTACAATTGATCCAATAAGCACTCTCCTCTTTACAAATGAGCCCTGTGCTGACCTGAGCAGGTTTCGCCTCTTCCAACAGGCTCTCATATAGTTCTGTGAGTGCAGAGAGCAAGGAAGAACAGATGTTGAGTGGTTCCCACAGCCAAATGAGGAAGTCCCACTGCCAGCTTCCCACCAAAAAGTAGGTTCTTAGACCGTTTTATTCAAAACCAGTTCTTTGAAGGCACTAAATATCACTAAAATATGTGTGTGGCTTCTCTATTTCAGAGATAGGAAATGAATAATTGAGTTTAGAGTTCCAGCCCGTCCACCTATCTCTTCCTGCATACGCATATCTCTTCCGGCATGTTCCTTCTGGGTAAAAAATGGAAAGAAGAGTGTGAATCATCAACTCCTAGAATAGCGGAACAGGAAGGGACTCTCAGGCTCGTCTTTTCCCACTCTCCACTTGACAGAGGAGTAAACGGAGACCCAAGAGCTATACTAACATCTCCTCTCAAAGTAACTGCTGGGGGTGGAGCTGGCCTCAGTTCTCCATCATTCTGAGCTAGCACTCCTCCACTACACCATGTGGCCTCATTTCCTCCTTTCCAATGGTTTGAAAATGTTACTATTAGAGACCCGCTAGATCTTTAAATATAAATGAACCACAGAGTAAATTTGTTAGGATTACATAAAACGCCAAAGGACAGCCATGCTGCACAGCAGTCTGCCCGCCGGTTAAAATGGCTTTTCTAGAGGGAGTTATATGGAATGACAGACTGAGGATGGACGGGCTAAATCAGATTGGGTTCCTTAGAAGCAGAGCCAGGGAAGGGCAGGGGGAAAAGCCTGGGAAGGATGTCTTGGGTAAGGTTTCCCCTTGGTATGATCCATGGGAGAAAGGTTTTGGAGCACATGTCATACAGAACAGTTGTCCCCTTTTAGGCAAGAAGTCCAGCTTTCTATATGCCCATGCATGTCAGGCATTGGCTGTAGGCCTCTGGGGAGGGTGCATATGTTCCTGGGCAAGACGGCTCCTGTCCTCTGAGGGCAGTTCTGCAGAGAAGGAGACAGCTGTGAGTCATTAGCAGCCACCTCTCATAGGAGGTTAAGTCAGGGCGTCTGCAGGTTAAGGGGATCTGGGACCAGCCCCCACAGCCTCCCACACAGGAGCAGAGTGTGGGTGCAGGAGAGGGAACAAGGTTTAACAGAAACAGTCAGATCTATTGTTATTCCCTTGGAAGCGGGCATTTGCTCAGACCCATCAAGGCTGGACAGAACAGGCAACCATGTGAGACCATCAGAGGATCATATTTGTCTCTGTTTCTTTCTGTGGTCATGGTCAGAGAGCTATGTCCCTCTCAGCTTCACATTTCCTTCAGGGTTTCTCCTACATTTCAACTGTAATAATCTAAGCAAAGTCAACAAGGAGGACAGGTGTGATAACATCTCTTGATGCCTTGGCAGACATCCTTGACCCTCATGTTGCCCAGAGAAGCCATCCAGAACTTTCCCATTCCGCAGAGTGAGAGGGCAACCATGGCTGCCCTCCATGTACTCATGGAATGAAAACGGGGTGTGATACTCTCCTACCTTGATAAGTTGGGAAGTATTTCTCTCATGCCCCTTCTCAGTTCGCTTTGGTATGTGAACTTGTGGTTCCAGGCCAAATGAGTCAGCAGAGATGCTGTTAAATTTATTTGCACAAACATGTGACAACAGTTCCCTAAAAAAACAAACCCATTCTCATCAGGCTGTGAAGAAAATATTAGTTCCTCACTTTGAAGAGATTGGGCCATGATGCTGTAGCATAACATTTTATTTGGGGGAAAGGCTTTAGGGCAATTCTTGTCCAACTTCCTCATTTTAAAATGGAGAAACTGAGGCATAGAGAAATGGGAATGATTTAGCCAAGAGCACAGAACTAGTTAATGACAGAAACTCTAAGTATCATTCTTTAAAAACAAACAAACAAAAACCTAGGAAACTTCTACTGGGTGCCAAAGTGCCAAAGCTTGTGCTGGGAGCCAAATACACCATGTTGACTAGGACACAGGGGCTGCCCTCCAGGAAGGCACAATGCACCGTGAACGGCCAACTAAACACTTATAGAATGTGCTCCATTTGAAGTCCTCAGGGGGTACCAGGGGACACTGGGAGGCAGATATAATGGGATCGACCTGGGGAATTTGGAGGAAATCTTTGCAGAGGAGGAGGTATTTACGTTGGAACTTAGAGATTTTGAAATTCACAAAAGGGAGAGAGAAGAAGTGTAAAGAAGGCACCCCCACAAAATTCACAGCCTGAATGAAGGCAGAGAGATAGGAAGGAATGGCATTTTTCAGGGGAAGGTGCAAGTGAATCTGACTAGATGCTCAGGAGAAGGAGACAGCTGTGAGAATGAACTCCAGAGAAGTGGTGTGTGAGCCATGGGTCTGGAAACTCAGCCTGGAAGGAGAGGTAGGAGAGGAAAATGAAGATTGAACTCCCAAAGCAGATTTGACCATTGAGCAGTTCTTTGAAGAGCAAAGATTAGGGCTTCTTAACTACAACATCTCTGTCTGGCCCTATCCATCACCTTTTTTAGCCATGATGCTTAAAATTCACTATTGAGGATTTATTCGTTTGGGTAGTGAAGATGTCTTTGCCTTACGTAAACCCTATTCAAATGTAATGCCTCTGAGTGAGATCAGTATAATCCATCAGGTAATACCTCCAGAAATTTGTTGACAGCTAGATGACAGCTAGATGAAAACAAGATCTGGAGGAAAGAAAACAGAGGAGGTCTGTGGGGGAGGGAGTTAGGTGCCGAGAGTGGGGAAGGTGCTGAGAGGGGAGGTTTTGAAATTGTGCCTGTGGCTGGCCCTGCCTGAAAACTGTATGTGCAGGCCAGATATGGGGTCAAAAGGAACTTTATTTGGCCTTGAGACTAATGGGGGGTGCCCAGGCCCTCAGTTCTGAGCGGGAATGCAATACATGTAGACAGGGAAGTGTCCCTTCAGCCAGAGGCCTCAGGGAATGAGAGCGCAGATTCTAAATACATCCGTCTTTTTTTATCTGAAGGGGAGAAAGAAGGAGTGCTGGCTCACATAAGACTCTAGCTTCTCTTTTTCACACAGGGAAATATGACACAGGGAAAGATGAATGTAACTCCAAATTTGGATATTCTTAGACTCTGCTAAGAAACTGCTTGTACATACTGCAAAATGGTACAGGTTTTACATTAAACTTGCTTCAATCATCTCCAGGATATGCATTACACTTATCTCCAAACTGGAGTGAAATTGCCTGGCCATTTTATAATTTAAAAACTATAAAAAAATTACTAAGTGGCAGAGCAAAGCTCTGAAGCTGTTTCTTTTGTTAAACCATGAGTAATATCTACCCACGGTAGCCAGCCCCCAAAACGGTCCGAGTATTCATGTCCTTGTTAGTGTCTCCTCCCACGTGGAATAGGACTGACTGTGTAATCAATAGGATATTGCAGAACGGAAGGAGTGTGATTTCTGAGGCTGGATCATAAAAGATAGTGTGGTTTCCAGCTTGTGTGCTCGGATCACTGGCACTGTGGGAAACCAGCTGACATGTCATGAGGACTTAGGCAGCCTATGGATGGACCAATGTGGTGAAGACCTAAGGCCTCCTGCCACAGCCATATGAGGGAGCCATCTTGGAAGTGGATCCTCTGGCTCCATCAGGCCTTCAAATGACTGCACTCGCAGCAGATATCTTGACTGCAACCTCATGAGAGACCCTTAGCCACTCCCAAATTCCTGACCCCAAAATATTATGGATAATAAATGTTTATTGTTTTAAGCTTCTAAGTTTGAGGCTAGTTTGTTACACAGCAGCAGACATCTAATATACTGCCTAATACAGTGAACTTTGGGGTAACATGTGGGAGAACGCTGAGAACCAATACATATTACTTTAGACTATAGAAAGGATATGGATTTCTCTAAACATGTCACAATGCTAAAAGGTCTATCCAATGATCTAGGGTCCTGGGCCATCAAAATAGTAGAGGGATGTCTCTATACAGATTTATTCAACAAAATGAGAGGTGGATATAAAGGAAAACCTGCTGAGACTGCCCTGTAGTTCTGATATGCAAGGGAGGCTATTGGAGATATGTCCAGATGGAAAGGGAAAGGAAGCAATAATCACGACTAGAGTCTAGTGACTTAAGTAGTATTCCTGTGAAACTCACTGACTTCTTGCTTTCCCAGAAAATGGGAAATGAAATAAAAACTGGGGTGGCTGACGTACCCCTAGGGAGGTGTAGCAGATTTAGTGAGATCATGATGTGATAGCAAACCATGAACTTGACCTATCCAGTCCTCCTGCCCCACTAGCGTAATATTCCAGCTGGCCTGAATAGAGACAGCTCCATTCAGAGATTATCATTAAAGAGAAGAGAACCAGGATAGACCTTATGCACTGATTCTCATGGTGGGAAAGGGAGGAAGGAACACAAGAAAGGCAGATGGTCAACATTCCTTCCCCTAAATTTAGTAACAGCATCCACTGTTCTTTTCAGGAACTAACTCACTGTCATTTTATGTGGCTCTGGTGTGATTACCTATCACTCTCTCTCACTTTTCCTGCCAGAGGTTGTGATCCAAATCTGGCCAATCAGAATAACCATTTATGAAGCCAAACTGATAGTTTCAAGGATGGGTATGCGATTGAATCTCGGCCAAAGAGATTCTTCCCTGGAACGTCTCTGTCAGTGCTCTGGGAAAAGATGCTCTTTTCTTAACCGTGTTGCTAAGCAATAGAATATGTCTTGGGTTGGCAGCAGCTATCATGGCAACCACTCATAGAGAGCTTAACCAATAGATGGCGACTTGAAGACATCAGGTGAGATCCTAGATGTTCCTAAGACTACTTTGCCCTGGGACTTTTCAGTGATATGAACAAATAAATTCACTTTTACACTAAGCTAGCTTGAGTTGAGTGTCTATCATTCGCAACCAAGTAAGTACAAATCAATTCATCACTATAAAATGGAAGAGTTCACAAGATACTCCCTTAGAGGAATGAAAAATGGTATAGACTTTTTGGAAGAAAAAAAATCCTCAAAAAGAAATCAGGAAGATCAAAGAAAAGATGGTGAGACAGCTGAAAAGTTGAAAAGTGAGCTGGCAGAGCACAGAAAAGAAAAGAAAATCAAACTATTACAAAGAAGAAAGCCACATAAGGAAAATACAAAAAGTAAAAAGAAATTGAATGTAAACATTGTTCAAGACACGGATAACAGACTTGAGGGAATTATCATTTTAGAATCACAAGGCATAATTTTTAAAAATAAAAGGATAGGAGTAAAATGAAAAATATGGAAGGGAGACAAAGGCAATCACGTATATACGTACATGTATACACGCATAGACAGTCATGCATTGCTTAAGGACAGGGACATGTCCTGAGAAATGCGTTAGGAGATTTTCTTGTTGTGCGAACTTCATAGAGTGGACTTACACAAACCTAGATGGTGTAGCCCTACTACACACCTGGGCTATACGGTACTAATCTTACGGGACCCCCCCGTCGTATATTCAGTCTGTTGTTGACTGAAACATTGTTATGTGGCGCGTGATCGTAGATAAGATCTATGTTATATACTATATATATGTATATGGCTGGTGTTCATGAATAATGATAACAGCTAATATTTACATAGTGCTTACTATATGTCAGGCATTTTCTAAGGCCTTTATTAACTCATTTACTCTTTTTTTTTTGTGAGGAAGACCAGCCCTGAGCTAACATCTGTTGCCAATCCTCCTCTTTTTGCTGAGGAAGACTGGCCCTGGGCTAACATCCGTGCCCATCTTCCTCCACTTTATATGGGACGCCACCACGGCGTGGCTGACAGGCAGTGCGTCGGCGGGCGACCGGGATCCGAACCCGCGAACCCTAGGCTGCCAAGCGCGGACTAAACCGCTGCGCCACCGGGCGGCCCCCTCATTTACTCTTTATAAAAGTTGTATGAAAGCAGGTCTCCATTTCATGGGTGTTATGGACTAAACATTTGTGTTCCCCTCAAATTCATATGTTGAAGCTCTAACCCCTCAGTGTGGCTGTATTTGGAGATGAGGCCTCTAAGGGAGTAACTAAGGTTAAATGACATCATAAGGGTGGGGTCCTGATCCAGTAGTTTTAGTGTCCTGAGAAGAAGAGACCCCAGAGGTCTCACTGTCTCTCTCTGTCTCTCTTTCGTCTCTCCACCACGTGTGCACGCAGTGAGAAGACAGCTGTCTGCAAGCCAGGAGGAGGGCGCTCCCCAGAACCCAACCCTGCCGGCACCCTAACCTCAGACTTTGTCTCCAGAACTGTTAGAAAATACATTTCTGTTGCTTAAGCCGCCCAGTCTATGGTATTTTGTTATGGCAGCCGAAACAGAATAACACAATAGATGAGGAAACTAGGGCACAAGGAGGTTAAGTAACTTATCCAAGGTCACTTAGAAGACAGGCGGCAGAGCTGAGATTTGAAACCTTCAGTCTGGCTCCAGGGTCCATGTACTAAACTGCCATGTTAAACAGCCTCTCATATGTGATACAAAACAAATGGAGTCTTAAATATTCAGAGATATAATAAAAGAAAATTTTGTTGAAATGTTAGCAGTAATAGTAAAATGTTTTGTGGCATTTACTGTGTGTCCGGCTATACAAAATACACTGAGTCAGCAGAAAAACTGATACAAAATGATCTCCATCAAAGTAACTCACGATAAAGGATAAAAAAAAGAATCTTATAGCATACAAGCAAATCATAAGTATGAGAAAAATATATCTGTGACCTCAAACTTCTCCATGACATTTAGTAATAAACTACAATTGACCACTCATATGAAAAATCCATATGAAAAATAATTTTGATTTTTAAATTTTTATGTTTATCTAAATTTACACTTTTGGTCCAAATATATTCATATATTATATGAAAATTACATTTGATGTGGAATCCTTTGGTTCACTACTGTCAGTAGAATACAAATTATGTGGAAATCTGAATTATAAAAACATGTGATTTGGCTAAAGTACAAAATATAAATACGTAATACTCTGTATATTATATATGCATTTATTTTATTACTTATTTAAACATTGAGACGTATCAGTAAGAACAAAAATAATTATATTCACTTGTCTGTGATATTTCCCAAATTTTAGCCATTTAAAAAAACTAGTTTTACACATTTTTCAATTTTGTCATTATGAAGGCATATTTGTCAAAGTAGGAGGGTGAAGCAAATTTTATTTAACAGTTAGCATGTATAACACTTAAATGTGTAGGCACAGGATCAGTGAGTTTCCATTCTACTACTGCCACAGACCTCACAAATGTTAGGGTCAGACTGAAAAGCATAAATAATAATAATCATAAGATGGAGAAAAAGAGTAGGATGCTAATTTCCTTGTAATTTACAGCAAGGAATCAACAAACTTGTCTAACATCAAAGTTGGGAGTTTTCCTCTTTTTAAATTATTCTCAATCTCTTAATGATCTTCACTTTCAAATTTTAGACATCTTTCAGAAACTTAAAAAATTTTTTATCTAAAGATCAATATGTTTTGCTGTGTTTTATCTGCTTGTATGCCATTAATATATGTGTAAATTAAACTTAAAACGTTAAAAAACAATAGCTCCAGAGTAACTTCATTTTTGTGAAATTTACTTCCAACCCCCTTTCTTGTCTCTCTGGAAAGATCTCTGGAATGACGTTCTCTGAAGTTCTCTGATGCCTCTGTTAGAGGTTATTTCTACTGGGAAGCCTTCTCGTGATTTTTTCACTTTGCTCTTTGTACTCTGTATTGCTTGATTCTTTTCTACCAGCAGCTATCATTTTTCTGAAAAAATAAAAGTGCACGTGCATATGTGTGTTTAGAGAAAACAAAGATGATCATATTCGCTTCACCTACGAGGGAAGAATAATTATTTGGTGACCTGTTGAATTGGGGTTCCCTGGCTTGATGATATCAGCCTATGTCATCTCATTTAGATTCCACTTGAGGGGATTTGTGTCATTCTTGCTGATTTGCATGGCACCATATGCTGCCCGGACTGAATCTTTGCACAGTATGAAATAATTCCTTTTGACAGGATAACCACGATTACAGCAGGTAGGCCAAACTGGGGAAAAACTATAATCAAATTAAGGAAGCAGTAACTAGACAATTAGGTTTACAACCCCACCAGTGCTGGCGCTAATCCGATGTTCAAGGTCTGTAGAGAGTGTTTGGTTGAGAATGGCTTGAGGTCCACTTAGAACATTACTGCAGTGTGAACATAGGACCTCCTGAAGGTTCTTATTTATAAGCTGTTCAGGCCTTATTTGAGTGTTAAATCCTGATTCTTGCCATATTTTGAAAAATGAACATTTTGGTCCATGTCTCAAAACCCAAAGGAATAGCCCCAAGACCAAGAATGCAACTACAAGTTGGCTTTTCTGTTTAGCCTGATGGCTTCATGCATTAGTTTAATAACCATGTGTTTAAATTTTAGTGTCATAGGTTAATGTTTAATTATCTAACAGAAAGATGCAGTTACATACTCCGGAATGTAATGCTCAGGTGATCCTTCCTACCCTCCAACCTTGCCACTTCCCCTCCGTCTCCCTTCTGGGCTGTCAACTAGCAAGCCATTTCAATGTTGCAGAGTGTGGATGTGATTACACAGTTAACTCAGAGAGATTCCTGCTCAAGTGGGCTGGCCACAAGGCACTAGGAATCTCTTTATGTTCAGAAAACTCACCCTTTTCCTTGATGAGCACGGGGCACTGGGCTCCTAGATTCCCTAGAACACTGCTGCTTTTGCCCCTTCTCAACGTGTGCTCCTGATGGGGATGGTGGGGATACGAGAGATCAGAGTTCCATTGGACAGCTCCTCTGGGATGAGGGAAGCTTCTGTCAAGGGAGCTGAGCAATTCTGAAGGATGCCACAGAGGCGGGAATGCTTTTTCATGTCTCCTAAAGTTAGAAGAAAAAAGACTAAGAGTGTAATTGTGGGGTCTGATGGCTTTTTTATAACCTGGGTCTTTAGGAACAGTCAATTAAGGTTTACTTGCTGAAACATTTTGCAAAACAAATCAATATCTCATTTATTAAAAATTAAGAACCCATAAGCTTCTAATACGTAAGTGAAAAAGCAGGGTAATGGTGTAGCAACGAGGCTTGGGGGAGTAGGAGAAGAAAGCATAACATATGTTTATGATTTTAAATACTTCACAAAGTTCGGGTGTTGTCGTGCTACGCTGCACCGCATTAGCATAATCAAGTTTGCTTACTTTTAGTTTATGAGCTGTAGACTGCAGGTGGGGCTTGATTTGTATCGTATTTCTTCTAAATCACAGGCTCCAGCCCTGAGGGCAGGAGAGGAGTTAAAGAAGGGACTCACAGAGGCTGGAGAGAGTAAGCAGACTACTGGTTTTCCTTGAAATGGAATAGGAAACAGAAAACATGGCAGAGTGGAGACTTTTCTTATTGAACTTTCCATTTGTGGATTTTGAATGGGTTTCTTCACCCAAGAAATTCCCCCAGGAAACAGTTCCTCTTCCCCTCCCTGCACCATAATTTTAAGAACAACAATCCATTGGCATTCCAAAAATGCTCTTGCCTGATTGACTCATCATGTCAGTACCTTTAGCCACAGGTTTTCAAACCTGCCTGTGCATTTGAATCACCTGGAGAGTTCTAGAAAACTCTGATGCCTCGGTCTCACCTCCCTCCCCCCAAGTTCTGATGTAATTGGTAGGAGGCACAGGTTGGGCACTGGAATTCTTAAATTCCCTAAGTGATTCTGATGTGCAGTGAGTTTGGTCAAAGTGTGGTCCTCGGGCCAGCAGCATCAGGATCCCCTGGGAGCCTGTCCACCACCACCGCCACCCTAACCCATTATCTCTAGGCTACAACTGTCCCCTGACTGGTATCTCTGCTACCAGCCTAGCACTCCACACAGAAGCAGAGTGGTCTTTTCATAAATATTTTTCAGATTATTACCGTAGCCCTCGCCCCATTTCAAAATATTCAAATTGCTTTTAGAGAAAATCCAAACAGAGCGTCGTGAACTTTGGCCTCTGTCTCCATCTCTGACTCCACTTCTCCCTATGCATTCGCCTCACACCCTCTAGTCCACCCACGTGGGCTCATCCCATCTGTGGGCCTCCTTGCTGCCTCTTCTTTCCATCCGGAACTCTCTTCCCCCAGAGGATTGCATGGCTGCCTTCCTCGACTCAAGCCTAAACTCAAGGGTCTTATCCTCAGAGAGGCCTTCCTCTGACCATACTATCTGAAACGAGTTCTCTTCTCAACATAGTAATACTGCAATGTCTAGGCCTATCACTATCTGCATTATCTTATTAATGTATTTTTCCTTTGTTCCTATATGTATCACCACTAGAATATAAATTCTGGAGAGCAATTACCTTGTCTGTTGTGTTCATATGTAATAGGTCCTCCATAAATTGAAGAGGATGGTGGTAGGAGAAACAGCCAATGCTATCTACACTTCCATGCTAATTCATTTAGTTTTGTAATATTTATGAAAACAAAGAGAGTTGACAAAATTAGCTGTGTGAGTTGGAAAATGCCATAAAAATGGACCTATGCTTGAACAACCAACTGTAATCCCAGCAAGCTGGAGCACCAGGTGATGCAGTGGAAATGAATCATGACTATCTGTTTCCACTCTTGGCACAGTAGTTCAAGGTGCAGGACTCAATGAGCATCCCTACTGATAATGAATGGGTTAGCAGTGTCATATGGAGAAAGGGAAATGAGGTTGAGTCACTAAAATCACTGATTTTCCCAAGAAAAGGAAAATTTTTCTTCCTGGTTTCATCTTTCATTTGGGTATGGTTCACAAAATATTAGTTAATGTCCTATGGAGACAGACTAATCCACATGGGAAGTCTAAATTCCTAACTCAAGGGCAAAAAGTTTGGAGAACGTGTCTCAAAACTAGGCCATGAATTGTCCAACTACTAAAGTATGACAAAAAGACAACAACCTAAGAAATACAGAGACTTTGATGATGGTATCTTCCCTGCCTTCATGAGTCTTCTCCATTTGCCAATGTTGGAAGACACAGGTTTCTATTTTCCTTTCCCTTGTCTACAGCATCCACATCCACGTTTTTAAGGATGAGCAACATTGATTCCTGTGTCATCAACTAAGATCTCTTTCCTGAGCTTTTATCTTTCCTGACTTTTATGTCCACCTGCCAGATGGATATTTAAAAAATAATTAACAGCCTTATTGAGGCAGAACTGGCATACAATAAACTGCACATATTTGACATATGTATACAGTTGTAAAATGATCACCACGATCAAGGTAATGAATATATCCATCACTTCAAAAAGTTTCTTTGTGCCTTTTTGTAATTCCCTCTAATCCTCCTGATCTGCTTTCACTCTACATTAGTTTGCATATTGTAGAATTTATATAGAGAATCGTTCATATGTACTCTTTGCTGTCTTACTTCTTTCACTCAGCATAATTATTTTGAGATTCATCCATGTTGTTGTGTGTATCAGTAATTCATTCCTTTTTAGTTCTGAGTAGTATTCCATTGTATGGATATACCACAATTTATCTATTCACCTGTTGATGGACTTTGGGGCTGTTTCTGGTTTATGGCTATTACAAACCAAGCTTCTGTGAAGATTTTTGTATGGTTTAATTTCTCTTGGATAAATGACAAGATGTAGAATGTTTAACTTTTTAAGAAACTCTAAAATTGCTTTTCAAAATGGTATACCAACTTACATTTCCACTGGCAGTGTGTAAGAGTTCCAGTTGCTCTACATCCTAGCCAAAACTTGGTAAGGTCAGTCTTCTTGCTTTTAGCCATTCTAATAGGTATACTTCCTTAGTTTAGGACATCATACCTGAATCTTTACAGTCTCCTGCTCTCTTCTTCCATACCTTGCCTGTATGCTATATTTTAAGACCTTATTCAGGTCTATGATGTCTTCCCACATTTATTGCCACCCAAAGAAACTATCACCTGCCATTGAATTTGCCACACTCCTCAGTATGACATCCGTATATTATAAAATACATACCTGATAGGTGCTCCTATTATTGCACCTATCATTTTATCTTCATAAAATGACACATTCATACAACTCAATAGCAAAAAAAATAATAATAATAATTTGATTTCAAGATAGGCAGAGGATTTAAATAGACATATTTCCAAAAGACACACAAATGGTCAACAGGTACATGAAAAGATGCTTAATATCACTAATCATCAGGGAAATGAAATCAAAGTCACAAAGAGCTATCACCTCATACCTGTTAGAATGGCTAAATTATAAAAAAGACAAGAGATAGCAAGTCTTGGTGAGGATGTAGAGAAAAGGGAACCCTTGCACACTGTTGGTGGGAATGTAAATTGGTGCAATAACTACGGAAAACAGTATGGAGTTTCCTCAAAAAGTTAAAAATAGAACTACCTAATAATCCATCAATCCCACATCTGGATACGTATCCAAAAGGAATGAAATCACTATCTTGAAGCAATATATGAACTACTATGTTCATTGCAGCATTATTCACAATAACCAAGACATGGAAACAACCTGTATCTGTCAACAGATAAATGGATAAAGAAGATGTGGTATATATACACAATGGAATATTATTCAGCCATAAAAAGGAGGAACTTCTGCCATTTGTGACAACATGGGTGGACCACAAGGACATTACGATAAATAAAATGTCAGACAGAGGAAGATAAATACTGTATGATATTACTTATATGTAATCGCAAAAAGCCAAAGTCATAGAAACAGAGAGTAGAATGGTGGTTTCCAGGGGCTGGGGGTTGGAGGAAATGAGATGTTAGTCAAAGGGTAGAAACTTCCAGTTATAAGATCAATAAGTTCTGGGGATCTAATATACAGCATGGTGACTATAGTTAACAATACCATATTGTATACTTGAAAGTTGCTAAGAAAGTAGATCTTAAATGTTCTCACCGTACACAAAACATGGTAATTATATGAGGCCATTGTTGTGTTAACTAACCTTATTGTGGTAATCATTTCACAATATAGGTGTGTATCAGATCACCATGTTGTACACCTTGAATGTACACAATGTTATATTAAATCTCAATAAAGCTGGAAAAATTATTTAATGATTTGGGGATATTCTGTATGTTTAACTTCTATCTACACAATGACTCATGGTCTTTTATTTTCCTCAGTTTTTACTTTCTTCTCAAAAGATGAATTAACTTTTCATCATGTTATCTGAGAGATTTAGTTTCATTAAAGGGGTGGTTAAATTGGTTGTTAATATTTTTCTTTCACATATATATACACACACACACATGTATACAGATACACACACATATTTGCAGTTTTTCAACATGTCCTCACTTACACTGGAACATTTAATCAATAAGATCATTTTTAATTTAAACAGTTTATTCCCTTCTCAGTGCTACAGTTGTTGTCCTCAAATAGTACGTCTAAATATTACAGGGTTTTTTCACCTTTATGAAAAAGTGATCTTAAAAAGGAGGAAGGAAAGAAAAGAAAATACTAAACACAGCATTGCCTCATGTACACTGGAATTCACAACAAATTATTAAAAATTTTCACTTCATTAAGGGACAATGAGTTACACTAAAATTCATACTGAGGTTTAAAACAAAATCATCTCAATATGTGGTAGATATGTGATCAAGCAAGTATATTAAAAACGTTGATAGGATAATCTTGTTGGATATGTAGTTCTTCTCAGCAAAATTCTTCCAAGTTTGTTGCATGCTTAAAAATTTCAACATAAAATGTTGGAGGAAAAAGAAGGTGAAGGAGAAGGAGGAGGAGAAGAGAAGGAGAAGGAGGAGAGAACGAGGAAAAAAAACCAAAAAAAGATCATCAAATACTTTTTCTTTATTAATGTCTCCCCTTCATAAAAGTACCGTCTATAGTGATATATGGTATCCATATTTTTGAGAAATAAACTAAAAGAGGGAACTAGCAAGAGATAATTACAAATGATGCTTCCATTAAGAATTTCAATTCATTTCAAGTTTCACGTTTATAATTTTAGTGTTTATAACCCAAGGAAAAAAGGATCTTAGGGGTGCTCAGCCCCTATTTCCTGTCCAAGAAGCAGGATTATTTTGTAGATGCCCCGGGGACCTCTACAAAAACCCATGACTGGAGCTCAGGAGTACTTACTACCCCTCCCCCCTGGGACTGAAATACCAACTGTGTGAATAGAGAAGTCAGGTAGATGGAGCAGAAGAAAGGAGATTATTTTGCGTCACTCTTCCATTGTTTTCATCTTTCTTTTGCAAAGTCAGCTATTGGTAGCTAGCTGATGTTTTATTTTAACTCTGTTCACTTAAAAAAAAAATAAAAAGCCTGTCTGTGTATTGTGTCCATCTTGGGCTTCACCAGCCAGCCAGCACGCATTGAGTTTGAATATTCAAATCTCAATAGCTGCACACCCCTTACATGGCAGACCCCACCGCACCCCATCCCCGGGGTAACTGGTCTTCTTATGGCTCATCTCTACTGCTTTCTTAGCTTGTTCTCTGTATTTCATGGAGACTCTGCAGCCCTGCCCTGATGTTTCTAGGGAGAGACCATTCTGATTCTAGAATGCAGCTCCTGTCTCTGTAGCTGTTGCCTGAATCCTGCAGAAATTGGAAATCGACTGTTCTCTTTGTCAAGGAAACTGGAGCACTACCTGGCCTGGATGCCAGAGATCCTTATCACCGCTCCTGCAAAATCGGGAGGGAGGGTTGGGCTGGGGAAATTGAGGGTGGAAGACAGGATTTCCTGCAGAAATTCAGCCTGGGCCTCAAAATATCACAGCGATCAGGGATCCAGCTCTTTCTGCTGCCCTCGGTGGGGGGTCTGAGCCGAGATCAGTAGCCATGGGCCTGCAATTCCTCAGAGATACAGCTCTGAGGAGGAAATCTGCTTATATCACTACAGCAGTGAGTACTGCCTTCACCTAAGTGAGGTCTAAAGCAATGTGCCAGATGTGCTCAGGGCCACATTTCTGAAGGAGAGGGTAGAAAAGGACTTCATTTTTAGGTTGGAAAGAGAGTAAGGATCCCAGAGTAAGACTACATGAGCAGCCCTCAAGTATTGAGAAATATGTTCTTTCAACCTACATACACACACACACACACACACACACACACACACACTGCTAGTGTAGCCAGATGTGGCAGATGAGAAATGGGGGCAAATTCTTTGACTCACTTCCCATGGACAGTGGGGCCTATTTTCCCTCCTTGTGAGTCTGGCTGGCTTGTGTTTGACTGAGAGTACAGTGGAAGTGAATCTACGCTGTGTCTGGACCTGGTCTTGAAGAGGCCTGGCAGCCTCTGCCCCGACCCCTGGGAGCACTGCGCCACCATAGACAGTGGTTCCCCCTTATCTGCGGGAGATATTTCAAGCCCCCGGTGGATGCCTGAAACCACTGATAGTATTGAACCCTATATGTATACTCTGTTTTTTCCTATATACACATACCTATGATAAAGTTTAATTTATAAATTAGGCACAGTGAGAGATTAACAACAATAACTCATAATAAAATAGAACAATTATAATATACTGTAATGAAACTTACTGTAGATCTTAACAACCTCAGCATAGGATTTCTTTTCTTTCCTTATTAAGTCAAGAACTTTCACCTTTCCCCTTAAAGGAAGCACTTTAGGCTTCTCTGGCATATCCGAATTACCAGCATCACTACTCTTGTGCTTTGGGGCCATTATGAAGTAAAATAAGTTTGACTTGAACACAAGCTCTGCAATACTGCGACAGTCAATCTGATAACCCCTGGGGCTACTAAAGGACTGACAGGCGGGAAGCCTATACAGTGTGGATATGCTGGACAAAGAGATGATTTATGTCTTGGGTGGGATGGTGCAGGACAGCTCAAGATTTCAGCAATCTACTCAGAGGGGTGTACAATTTAAACTCTATGAATTGTTTACTTCTGGAATTGTCCATTTAATATTCTTAGACCCAGGTTGACTGTGGGTAACTGAAACCTTGGAAAGTGAAACTGCAGATAAGAGGGGACTACTGTAAGAAGTCCGACTACCCTGCTTGAGAAACTATGCGGAGGGGCCCCAAGACTATGCAGAGGGAGAGGGCCTTGCCGAGTCCTGCCTTCCAGCCATCCCTGTCAAGCCCCAGGCACGTGAGTGAAGCCTCTGGCCCCTCCAGATGAACCCAGTCACCAGCTGAATACCACAGAGTGACCCCAGTCAACTCCACACGATGCAGAGGAATCAGCCAATTCCTGACCTGTATACAATGGTCATTATTTTAATTTACCAAGTTGGAGAACACTCTGTTATGTAGTCATGGATTCCTGGAGCCCTGGAAAAGGACAAATTCTACAGGAGCCTCCAAGCTGTGTTCAGAACTCCCATTCCATTTCAAGACCTAGGCCCTGTTTCTTGTCTGATCCTCCTCACCACACTCCTTTCCACCGGGTGCAGACCTTCCGGGACCCTCAGAAGTATAGTTACCATGGGACCAACCAGGTTCATTAAATGAATTTCAACTTTTTTCCTTCTAGCAATTATAGATACAGTCACTACATGTGAAGAGATACACTCAAAATATTGGAGCCCGGTTCTCTGCCCAGCCTGGACATCATGTTACACTTACCTTACTAGTTGGCACGATTGCTATTTTAAAGTTTAAAATGAAAGTTAGGAGATGAAGATTAAGCAGGAGAAAATAGCAAATATTTTCAAAATTTTTCTTCTTAGAATTCGAATGGAAGGAAATAGTCAAGGATGGAAAGTGCGTGAGTAATTATGATATTTTAGTCCTTCCTTTTTTTTGGTAATCATTATGTTTTCTTTTTCCCAAACTTCAAGTCCTAAAGTCTGTGCTGTATTTCAAGATATAAATCCAAATGTTCCCAATTATTATTCTCTGTAAGAGCTATTTTCTCTTTCTCTCCCCCTGCCAAAATTGGCATTCCTAGCTGGGATCTGTAGTTAACTCAGTACGTTGCTCCAGCACTGAGTCAGATGCCAAGAACACCTTTTCAATCTGGTTCCCTGGGTGTTGGCATTGATGTGCTGTGCTGGGGCATCAGTATGATGTGCAGTGATGCATAGCTTTTTCTATTCTAAGGGCTGCATTTGACTGTTTATAGAGCAGCAAGAAACAGCCTAATTTTCACCTGCTGACAAAATGAATGTGGGTGAGATGCTTCTAGATTCATGGCATTGATGCTTGTGACTAGTGATCAGCTGAGTTTAGGTGCAGCTTACAGCACACAGGAGCTTCCTGGGTCCTAGATCCCCAAACGTCCTTTTCATTAGATTTGGGCACAAAGAGACCTTTTCTTAGCTGGCTCAAAGCAAGAAGGGTTCAGGAATTTGATGTGTCAAAGTTACCATGTTCCATTTATAAGGGGATCTTTAATTATTTTCTAATCCTCTCACATCAAGTTGTAAAAGAAATAAAATCTGACTGAGGAAGAATTGAATGGGTTAGTTAGGACTTGTTTCAAGTGATAGAAGTACTAGGGTGGCCATATAATTTATTATCCAAATACAGAGAGTGAAAGAAGTCGCTGCTAATAATTATTTCAGGACAATAGGTACAAACCGGGACTGTCCTAGGCCAACGGGACACATTTCCACCCTTAAAATCCCCCAACTCAAGTTGGCTTAAGCAATACAGGGGATTCTCCACCCCACATAACAAGAACTCCAGAGGTTGAGTGGGCTTTGAAGCAGCTCAAGTAATTTCTTCTGATGTCTCCACTCTGCCTTTTGGATGGAAGCTTTGTCCTCAGACTGGCTCTTCTTGTGGTCGTAGGTTGGTGCCAGTAGCAGTTGAAGCTCCATGCTGCTTCTTTCACATACAGCAACAGGGAGAGCACTTCTGGCCCAGCATTCCAAGCGAGAATTTCGAGGTTCGGACGCTTATGTCACAAGCCCACCACTATATAAATGACATGGCCGATGAAACAGAATGCCTTGATTGGTTTCAACCAACAAGGGCCCACCATTGGAGCTGTGAGTGGGATCAGTTTCTCACAAGTACTGGGACAGTTTGGGGATGAGTGGCTTTTTAATTTTTTCATTAAAATCTGGGTAATATTAAGAAAGGAGAGGGGGATGAATACTGGGTAGTTAACCAGTAAAGGTCTACTCTATTGGAAACACACATGAAATTTAATGAAGTGGCTTCTTTTATGCTGTGGTAGTCAAGAGGGCGACTTTCTAGGTGTAAACCCAGGTTTTACCACTTAATAGCCCTGTGACCCTGGACAAATTGTTTAACTTAAATCTCATCATCTCCCCAACTTGGAAAATGAGATAATAATAGTAACTGCCTTATCTGGTCATTATGGGATTAAATGAGATAAGATATGCAAGAGGCTTATGACGTGGTCTGGCACATAATAAATATTATGCCTCTATTGTGCTTAAAAAATATTAGCTTCTATTTTAAAGGTCATTTAAGTGACTCTTGAGGAGGATGTTCATGGGAAGGTTGATGCTAAGGGATCAACAATAGAGAAATCCAGTTACTTGGTTGAGGGGGAAATGATGAAGGCAGAAGTAAGAGCAGGAGGAAGGAGCAGGGTGAGGGCTGCAAAGGAGAGAGAAGAATGACCCCAAATAAGCAGATGAGAAAAGTCAGGTTTCAGAAAATTTAAAATAGTTCCTGTCTAAGTTGAGTCTGTCATTCTTAAACCTTATAACAGACTCTCTTAGGATCCTTTTCCAATGTTTCATGGTCAAGAAATGCTCCCTTATATTCAAGATAAATCCTTCTGGTTGTCACAGAAGCCCATTTTATGTCTTCACACGGGATAAAACATGGGTAAAGTTTTAACGGACATGGAGAGCTAAGATGGAGCTTTAACGATGCTGCAGAGGAAAAGTGACAAGGCTTAGTGACATCCATTTCTTAGTGACAGGGAGAAAGGGGTAGTGTCAGATGCAGGCCTGTGATAGTGAGCATGAAAGATGAGGGAGACAATGGTGTCTCTGACAAAAAGGGAGAGGGGAGAGGCTGGTCTACTAGATAAGGAGTTGGGTTTATAAATATAAGGTAGTGGTATTACCAGGGCTTTGATAGTAAAATCACAATGGTGCCAGAATAGTAAAGAAGACATTTTCTCTTCCCTCTGTCCCCTCTTAGATAAGTAGACAGTTAAAAAGAGAGAGGAGGGGAAAATGTTGCAAACCGTGAGAACTTGTAATAATCTGTACACATTGTGGCAATATTTATTCATTAGAAAAACATCAAAAACAGATATTATCAAGTTCTTCTCTTTGGTGTGTGTGGGAGTGTGTGTGTGTGTCGGGGGTGTGGCGGGTGGGGGGGTGTTTTTTTGCCTCCCAGGGACTTTGGTAACAAAAGTGGTACTTTTTTGCACCAGTCTTTAATCAAGTGAGCCTTCGGCCTCATAAATGCAGTCTGCACATTTTGCAACAGCCACGCATGTGCAGTCACTTTAGTTTTTGTTTTCCTGTTTCCCTATGGATTTTCTGGGAGACTAGTCTCTTGTATTTAAAAAGACATTGCATTTTCTTACGGTTGGTTTCAACAAAAGACAAGCTAGATTATCCAAATTTTGGTTGCTTGTTAACATAACTGCATTAAATGTCATTATTCCAAAATTTAAACACATTTTCACTACACAAAGTTATCTGAGGTTTTATAAGTATTTAATTTAACTTGCTATGCACGTAGCACCTGGTAATTGTTTTGCATTGAAAATAATTAAAGAATAAGAGTCTGCCTCTGAAGTTTGTACTCAGATTCGGGAAGTGGAAATATCTAGTTGTATCACTGGTAGAAAGTTGGAATCCTGAAGAGTATTGTGTCCCATGAAAAGGAAAGAACATGAAAAGATTTTGTTTTTTTCTTCCATTTTTGCTCTCCCAGCATACTCTGCTCATGTCACAAATTATGGATTTTTTTTTTTTCCCTGAGGAAGATTCGCCCTGAGCTAACATCCACTGCCAATCTTCTTTTTGTATGTGAGCCACCGCCACAGCATGGTCACTGGCAGACAAGTGGTGTGAGTCCATGCCCAGGAATGAACCTGGGCCGCCAAAGTGGAGTACGCTGAACTTAACCACTAGGCCACCAGGGCTGGCCCTGGATTTTTCTTATATAATTACCTTATCTCCATTATCAAATTGATGGCAAATAACTTGCTTTTTTTTTTTTTTACAAATAATAGCTCCTCAAAAGATGATTGCAAATGAAAGAATCTATTATACTTGAGAAAATAATTCAGTCTTGAATTTTTTCCTGAGAAGCACTGAAACATTATGTGTGTTGATGCAAATTTATGGACACAATGAAGTTGCATTTTATATTTTAAAATATATCTGATCCTAATTTATTAATATACTTAAGAATTTAATTCTTGCTTAACCACTTGACTTACTACTGTCCACTAGTTTCAATTATTTAACAACTTAAACTGACACTTAATAAGTATGTAAATAGAAAGCACCCTAACGTAATACAGGTATCTTCCTAAGTGCCAATTATATGCCTCAACATTCCTTTCAATTTGAATGTGTTAGTAAGAATCTAATTACACTGGTTTATAGCTGATGGAATTACAGAAGGAGAAGATTTCTCTCCTACATACTTATTAGACCTCAATAAGTGTTCCTCTGCAATCTGTTGCTATTCAATTACCAAGTAATAACTGTCTTAATGAATCTAATTGAAATGCTTATTTCAGGCTCCTATCACACAAAAAAAGGAGGCTTCACTTGGAGTGCTTCCACTGGATGAGGCCTGACTTGTTAATCCAGAAAGAAGTGACTTCACATTTGTGAAAGCTTTTGCAGAGTTTCGAGGGAATTCACTTCTCCATCGATCATAAATCATAAAATTTAAGCCCCTCCACAAAATCTGGCTACTCAAGTCCATGTCTACATGAACACTCAAACAATTGTTTGGCCTGCATTTTCCCCTTACAATGAGAAACTTTGGTTTAGCTGTCCCCAGTGAAGACAGAATAATAATAAAAATGGAAATATCAGTATCTAATATGCATAGGGTACTTCCTAGTGCCAATGCTGCCTAAACACTTTACATATAAAAACTCCTTTAATCTCCACAAACTCCCTAAGAGGTATGTATACTGTTATTGTACCCATCTAACAAATAAGGAAACTGAGGATTGTTTATTTTTCAGAGAAGGGCAAATTCGCATGGCTTAGAGGAAAATGAATGGCAGAGCTCATGATGCAACCCCAGGTCAACTGGCTCCCACTGCAAAAACTCACAAAAAGCAAGACTTGAAACGAATGTTAGCCCTTAGTTGACTCAACCTCTTGTTACTTAGGAAATTGAGGCTTCAAGATCACACAGCAAAGAAGGGGTTAGATCCTGAGACCGGGTCCTGCGCACTCTGACCTAAACCATGCTGAATCATTAATAGTTACAAAACAAAACCACAACGAAACTCCTTGAGTTAGATGTTCCATGTAATTCTCTTTTTCCCCTCCCTCCACCTTTCCGTAACTTTTGTTTGGATTAGCAACTGGGTCTTAAAACTCATTCTTCTCGAGGTGATAGAATTTGTTTGAAAGAATGTATAAGAGGACAGCCCACAACATACCTCTGCGTTTATTTTCTTAAAGAAGAAATTTAAATTTTATTGGCCCAAACACAAAAGTGAGATTGATTCGGGGAATTGCAGCTCACTGACAACTCACAATTTTTATGTAGATTCTGTGAGGCTGCCCCATTTAAAACCACCCTTGGAGAACTGGCATAACCAAAGCGCCGCTGGCACAGATGTGCCAAGCTTAGAGGCTCGCTGAAAGTCCAGTTAGCCTGAGCGAGATGTGCCCTCGTAGTCATGGTGAAGGTCGGATACCAAAGTCCAATGTTGGGACATATGCTGCATAGATTTTCTTCTCCTCCAAAAATGATAACATGGTCAGGTGACACCTCAGTGATTGCAAGGATTTCTGTGGAACAATGTCTCTACGGAATTTACCAGGATTTTAGATACCAAAAAACTGTCTGACAAGAATAAAAACAACACTTTATATAGATTATCTAGGTTTGCTGAAGCATCACTTTATGACTTACACAGGTGTGGTTTTTACTTTTAACCATTGGTTCATCTCAGCGGTGACCCGTGTCATTGCTCCAGTTATGAATAGCCACAAGGGGAGTTGCTCACGCCTGTTCCTGGACCACACTGTCACTGTGCAGCATTCTTCTCATTTTAAACTGTGATGTTTTCCTCCAGACATCCATGCTGGTCCACGCCAATTCCAGGAGCTTTAAGACTCCTCTTGCATTCACTCAGGAACCATTTTTAAGAAGCAAGTGTCCTCCTTTTGTGTACCCAGTTAACATAGTATCAAAATTACAGAAACTTCTAACAGAACGATGATTTCTTTTCTATGGAAAGAAAACCACAGGATGGGAGTACGTTCTTTACCCTCTTGAGGAAGCCCTGAGTTCCTCTAGCCAGTCAACTGAATCGTTTTTGAATTCCTTCAATGTGCCAAGCACTGGACTAGGTTTCCTGGCTCAAGGACTCACAGCCTGGAGAACTATAGCCTACAACTTTTGGAAAACTCCCAGGAATGTCCTTACAAGGATATTCATGGGAAATTTGCAGTGGGGAACAGGGAACACACAATGGAGAAATGAGAGTTTAACTTAATCCTGTCCTTTCTAAACAGAAAAAGCCCATAACAGGGTTCTTATAGACATCCTATAGGCAGGCACCAGTTCTATGCAGAGAGTGGTTTATGGAACAAAATTAAAGAATTGCCAAGAATTTTTAAGTCCAAAATTGATTATTTTGGAGGAAAATGACTATTCACATGTATAGAGGATCATATGAATTTGAAATCTGTTCATTTGAAATTTTAAATGTGAAATTGTGTAGGTGTCTACTATAGTTATAAGCAGTAAATTTAGTAAAGTACATGGAAATCTTCTTCCACAAGAGAATTGATTGTATAATATTTAGAGAACATACACTACATACCATATTCTTATTTGATTTTTTTCAAGATAGTCGACTGTTTGGTTTTGAAGTTCTATGAGGGTTATTTATTTATTAAATTGTGACTATTTTTACTTTGTTGTTGCATTAAGGTGCGGAAGTATCAACAATCTTTGAAGTGTTTGCATTACTTAATGAGTTACCAGAGGACCCCACTCTTAAATGCAATCCAGAAAGTGATTCATTGGGCTTTGCATGTGCTGCAAGCAAGCTGCCCCTGTATTAGCTCCAAAGCAGCTCTTACTGCAGTGCCAGTCCTGGTGAATTTCACTTGTCTCTTCCCATTCCCTCTCTCTCTCTCAACTTTTGCTTCTTTTCGGCTCTTTAATTCTCCTCTTAAAATATCAAAATCAATTTGAGACTCCCTATTTTTGATCTGAAGAGTTGATATGGATAGAGTTTAATGATCTAAACTCTGGGTTTGAAGGTCTTGACGCAAATGGAAAGGAAATAATCCCAGGCTGTTATGAGAGACTCATAGCGTAAAGGGAGGCATGTGGGACTAAAGAAGGAGAATTTCTTTCATTCATTCAACACATATTTTCCTGCGTATCAAGTGTATTCTAAAGGGTAAAGCTGTGAATGAAACGGAATCCTGCCTCTGCGGAGCACACATTTTGGTTGGATAAGACACATAGATAATCCATCCACAAATAAGAGATTATGGTAGTGATAAGTGTTATGAGGGGGATAAAAAGTGACTGTAGGGCTTGGAGGAAGGGGTTATTTTAAGTAGGGAAGGCCTCCTGTGAAAAGGGAACACTTGAATTGAGACCTTACAAGCTGTGCAACTTTAGATAAATTACTTAATCTTACTGACCCTCTGGAGGGTAAAATTGGTTAAAAGTTTCCAGCTCTTATTCTATTGTAAGGAGGAAAGAGGGGAAAATATATGTAAAGTGATCAAACAAATAGTAATTTTTATTACTGTCATTGACAAAATACTGTGTCAGTTAGGGTCCCAGCAAGAAACTGACAACACACTCAAATTAGGATAATCTGAATAGAGTTGAACAGAGAAAGAATTTACAAAACTGCAGGCAGGGTGTAGGGAAATGAGAAGAGAAAGTGCAGTGTGTGGGATCTAGTAAGAGCGGATAGCAATTCTCATGTCTAGACCCAAACAAGAGAACAGAATGTACTTACTGGCACTTGGAGGCAGAGAAAGCTGGGTGGAGCAGGCAGCCCGACTGAGCTGAGACCTTCAGTCTGGTGACCTTGATACATTTGAGGATCTATTATGTGCAGGATTAGTTTAGGCACTATCAGGGATTACAAAGACGTGCTAGATAGGGAGTCTGTCACCAATAGGCTTATAGTCAAGAATGGGTGCATGTAGTTTGAGTACAGTGGAGAAAATAAGGAGCCATAAAATGAGTTCAGAAAAAGACTAAGGAGTTCTCAGGGGCCAGATTACTTCCAGCCAACAGACCAGAGGAATTCCCATCGAGGAGGTGGCTACGTTTGCCCCGGACCTTAAAAAAGAGCCAGGATTCAGATATGTAGTGGTGAATGGTGGTGGGAAAACTCTGCATGTGCAGAAAATAGGAAGTTTAGCTCTTCTGGAGGCTCTGGCACATGAAGGGGATTTAGATTTTGTCATTTTTGTGAATCTGCCAATCTTCACCCTCTCGCTTGTCTCCTTTCCTCTTTCAACCTATATTTCCCCTCTCCCTCTTTTGTTGGCTTTCTCATTTTCCTTGTCGCATTGTCCTCCTTTACGAGAGGAGGATTTGCATGCAAGGGCAAGTGGGAGAGAAGTGGAGTTCTGTGGAGTATCAGAAAAGCATGCAAAGCCTAGATTTCCCAAGCTCTAACTCTGTCCTATTGCAGGGATCGCTTGATGATGGGAAATGATGGGAAAAGAAACAAAATGACCCCAGAGCAAAGGCTATATACTTTATCCCTTTAAGCCAATTCTTCTTCTTCTCTCCTCATTTTCCAATAACTGGAATCAGAAAACCTGGGAAAAAAGAGAGAGATGGATTTTAGAGCTAGTTAGCTTGTCCTTTGTCCTTCAGTCTGTCACTACCAGTTTCCATGGAAAACTGATTCATTCCACACACAACGCCCCCATGTGCGCACCCTGGCTGTACTTGAGTCAGATGCCTTCTCACTGGCTACAGGGCAACAGTACTTCCCATCATGTGACAATTACGCAGACTAGAGGCTCTTCCTCTGCACTGGACAGCACTGCTTAAGGAAAGATAGATAAACTGTCCTGGACCTTTTTGTGCTTCTGGTTTTGTTTCCTCATTCTCTGTGAAAGCCCAGCTAAAGTGGAAACTTTAAGCTCAGTGCATTCCCACCAATTTCTCTAGGTGCTTTCACACTGCTCAGCAGTTGACACTCACTAAATGCACATTGATGAATGAATGCTTGCAAAAGGGCATCTGGGTTGGGAAACTATCATAATGATCACACTGCGTGCACTCCAATTGTCATTTATTGTCCTTCTTCCTCCCTCAGTAAGCCTTGCCTCCATTGGAGGGAGAAACAAAACTTTGTTTATCTTTGAGTCTCCAGGAACTGGAAGGTTAAATATGGTCCGTGATAGGCCTTCAATGCATACTTGTTTGAATGAATGAATAAATTGCTGAATGAACAATCCTATCTTCTAAGAGTGATTTAGGGCAATGATGGGAAATCATGTGGTCCCGTCACTGAGGCCCTGTTGGGAAGCGCCTTTTATACAAGACTAAGGAGGTTGGACTTCAGTACTTATTCTTCTTGCTATAAAGGATGACTGAAGCTTTTTAAGAAATCAGGGAGTAATTTAGTGACCAAGGCTGTTTTAGAAAGATCTTTTTGATGGTTATATAGATCAATGGCTGTGGTGCAAAGCCTGATGTACATCTAAGCTTTTGTTGCTTTCAAAAAGTGACAACGGAAACTTCAATACACAAAAGGTTATTTAGTTCAAATATAGATGTAGCTGCCTTAAGTCTATTGTCTATTAGTGGAAATAAATACACTTTACCCATCTTCCATAGTCCAAGGATGTTGTATAGTTTTGAAGATGACAGGTCCTCATGAAACTCGTGTAAACTAAAAGTGCTCAATTATTTATGATTTCGGTAAAGTATATAGTCACAGGAACTCCCAGAACCTTAATGGCAAACAAGACTATCCTCAAACTAAGAAATGGAAATGCTTCCCTTCTCAGTTTTTAACATTCCTCTGAGAAAGAGAATTTTTTGATTCCTGTGGCCCTTTAAAATGCCAGACATCAAATTGCATGATTTTGTGGCCACTCTAAAATTTGAAAGGTCAGACTTGTAGGAGCAGATTGTTTTGTTGGTTTCTGCCATCTGAGTATTTGGCACCTGATGGTCACACCATAACATCCTATTTTGGTCAACCACTTGGGATTTTTCTCCTCAGAGCTAACTGAAGTGTGTTGGGCTACAGTGGAGAATAGCTCAGTTTCATCTGCTTGTGCTTTTTGCACCTCTAAAACCATCCAAACACCTCTTTGCTAACATATCATCATAAATATTGATTACTCGCTATGACATATTATACATGGCTATAAATTTTTTACAGCTCCTTCCATCAAGCAGTGGAGTCTGTTTCCCCTATTCCCTGAATCTGGGCTAGCCTTGTGATTTGCCTTGTCCCAAAGGAAGTGGCAGAGGTGATTGTGCATGATTTCCAAGCCTCTGCTTAAAGAGGCCTTAGAGCTTCCACTCTCCCTCTCTTGGAACTCTATACCTTGAAGCAAGCCTAGGTTTGCCTCTTTGAGGATGAGAGGGCACGTGAAGAGAGAGAGAAGACCATGTAATAATAGAGGTCCAGCATCCCAGACATCCTAGCTGAGGCCTCAGATGTGTGAGGCACCAAGGACCAGCCAGCCACACAGCCAGCTCCACCAACTGACTGACTGACTACAGACACCCAAGAAAGCCCAGCCAATGCCATGTGGAGCTGAGGTGAGCTGTCCCAGCCGAGCCCTGCTCAAACTGCCAACCTACAGAATTGTGAGAAAGTAAATGGTTATTGTTGTCAGCCATTGAATTTCGGGGTATTGTGGTAGACAGAATTCTGAAGATGGCCCCTCCCCAAGATGCCCACTCCCAGAGTTATTCAATTAAATACTAACATGGGTACTGCCAGGAAAGGATTTTTCAGATATAACTAAAGCCCCAAGTCAGTTGACCTTGTGATATGGGCCTGCCACGATCATTTAAAATGCTGAGGAGAGCCATTTAAAAGCAGCAAGTCTCTGTCTGGCTCATTGCAGAAGGGAAATTATAGAGATTCAGAGAATGACAAGGATTTGTTGCATTCTTGCTGGCTTAAAGACAGAGGGGGCCAAATGACAAGGAATACTGGCAGCCTCTAGAAGCTGAGAGCAGCCCCAGCTGACAGCCAGCAAGAGAGCTGGGACCTCAGGCGTACAACGACAAGAAATGGAATTCTACCAAGAACCTAAGAGAGTTGGAAGCAGATACTTTCCTAGAGCCTCCAGATAAGAGCCTAGTTCAGCCAAGACCTTGATTTCAGCCTTGCGAGACCCTGAGCAGAGCACCCAGTCCAGCCTGCCCACGTCTCCAACCTACAGAATTGTGTGCAAATCGGCCTCTATGTTTGCGCTAATTCATTATGCAGCAATAGAAAACTAATACGAGTGGCTTATTTCATAGTCATAGATGATGAATACACAAACTCACAGTCTTACAACACATAGAAAAGACACAACATAGAGCAGGAGATTTCAATTCTGGCTGCATATCAGAATATCGTGGAAAGCACTTTAAAAATACCGATGCCTGGGCCCACCCCAGAGATGCTGATTTAATTGTTCTGGGATGTGGCCCAGACACTGGTATTTTTGGAAAGCTTCCCAGGTGATTCTAATATCAGCTAGAATTGAAAACCACTAATATAGAACAAATTATATATGTACAGTTAGATAGGTGAGAGAGGAAGGAAGATTTCCACCCCATCAGTCCCCATCATCCTCCACTGTGAGATAACAGCCTTAAAAGCATGTTGGTGACTAATAGTCTAGCACCAATTCCAGTGTGTAGGTTTCTTTCCCACACCAACCAATTCTCGGACATCAGCTGGGGTTCTACAGTTTAACTCAATTCTGACACTATCTACTTGGAGATAGCATCAGATTCCACAGAGTAAGAGCTCAGTCCCACAAGCCTGCCCCTCCCCCTTCAGATGCCAATCGCAAATTCAGGTTGTCATCTGCGCTTCTGACCCACCAGCTGCAGATAAGAGGTTCCCATGACCTCCTCCTTGGGTTTGACTCATTTGCTAGAGCAGCTCACAGAACTCAGAGAAATAGTTTAGTTACTAGATTACCAGTTTATTATAAAATGATATAATTTAGGCACAGCCAGATGGAAGAGATGCATAGGGCAAGGTATGGGGAAAGGGTGCGAGCTTCCAGACCTTCTCCTCAAATCTCCACGTGTTTACCAACCTGGAAGCTCTCTGAAAGTCTTCCTTTTGGTTTTTAGGGAGGCTCCATTGCATAGGCAAGATTGATTAAGTCATTGGCCATTGGCAATTGGTTCAACCTCCAGCCCCTTTCCCCTCCCTGGAAATCAAGGGGTGGGACCCAAAGTTCCAACCCTCTAATCAAAGTTGACTCCATGGCAACCAGCCCTCATCCTTAGGTTACCTAGGGGCTTTCCAAAAGTCACCTCATTAACATAACAAAAGACACCTTTATCTTTATCTTTATTCCAAGAGATTTAGGAGCTCTGGGCCAGGAACTGGACGAAGACCAGATACGTATTTCTTATTATAAATCATAATATCATAGTGGCTCTATCAGTTAGGGTGCTTTCAGCCAAAAGAAACAATATCTGATCAGCAATGGGACAACAAGAACATTAATCTCTCCTTTAATAGGAAATCCAGATATGACAGGCTTCAAAGTTGGTTAGTTCAGTGTCTCTACACAGCCATCAGGGACTTGAGGGCTTTCCACCTCTTTGCTCTGCCATCTTCAGCATGTGGGCTTTTCTCCCATTTTACCTTCATGGTACCAAGATGGCGGCTGCTGATCCATGCACCATATGTCACATCATTATCCAAAGGGAGGAAGTTTCTTGTGTATTCTATTTCTATTAGGGAAGGAAATCTTCCCCAAAGCCTTCTCAGACTTTCACTCAGGTTACTTGCCAGAAGTGGGTTACATTTCCATGTCCTCACTGTAAGAGAGATTGGAAAAGAAGTGTTTGGCATTTCAGCCTCTGTAGTACGAGGTTGGTGAGCTCTTCCAGCAAGTCAGAAGGAGGGGAAGATGGGTAGACGGTTACTGGGTAGACTACCAACCATGTTGATTCTTTCATGCATCTCCTTATGCTCACATAAAAACACTTTTATGTATGTATATACAGATATACACACATGAATAGGGTTATATACCATAGATGCTCTTTACTGTGGTCATTCTCCCTCCCACATTATGTTATTGTTGTTAGTACAGTTTTCACTCACGGCACTTTACCCCAGAAACAAATGTTCACACCTGGTGTTTATCCTTCAGTAATTTTCTCAATGCTTATATGAATCATAAAAAATGCACATACTTATGTGATAGAGGGGAGGGTGTTGTTTATTTACCAAAGCAGGATCGTGTAGCCTACTATGGCAATTCTTTCAAGTCAAATGGACACAAACACTTAGGTATCTTGCTTACTAGTCTCTATTATCCATTACTGCCCAACTTTTCTCGATTTTCCCTCTCATTCAACTCTCCTTTCCACTTCCTTCAACTTTTATCAAAGACCCCAATTAAGACTGAGGACAGAGCTTTCTAGCCTACCTCATACTTTGTTGTTTGAGATGTCAGGGCAACATAGTTATGAAGCAAAATGTTCTCTAAATGCTCCTCTATCTTTCAACCAGTTGCTCGCACTTCGAGTTTTCTGGGTCTCCTTCACTCCCAGTTAGCTTTTAAAATCCTTTATTCTTTTTCTACTTTCCCAGTGAAAGTCTGTAATTAATTTTATCCCTCCTAAGCTTCTGGAAGCTGCATTCTCTACCCTAGGGGAATGTAAGACCTTGGGATGATGTTTTCCATTTCCAAACATGCCACATGTACCCATGACTTTTGCTACCCAAATGGTAGAAGTTTCCTATTGCAGGCCAGAGAGGAATTCATTCTTTTCAGACCCCCTTCCTTCTTTTTCCATGTTTATTCCAACACTGAAGGGGGTTTCTTCACAAAGCTCTAAAATTCAACCATTCTGCCAAGTAATTTTGTTTTGTTTTATGGTGTTTGTTTTGAGGAGCTATGGTTGTTCTGCTATTTTTTTAATTAGATGTGAACAAAACCTAACAATTGTTAGAGAAAGTTATACAAGGATTGCCTTATAGATTTCTATCAAACATAGTCAACCTAAATCCTTTATGTATTTCTTCCAAACCACTTCCTGAATATACCGGTGTCTGAGTAAAGGAGAGAAGAAAGCAGCAAAAGCTCCAATCACTGGAAAAGATATAAAACCATTCAAAAAGGATTACAACAAAATTGTGATTCCTGGCGGCCTTCAATTCAGGTGTAGGGCAACAACTTGGTCAAACCAGGGCCTGACTGGATTCTGGTCAAATGTGAAAAGGCCAGAGTGGGGTCCCAAAAAGTAATAACTAATGTGTTTTCAGTGTGCCCAGCCCACCGATTTTAAAAACTGGAGATTTAGAAATTAAAATTATTCAGTTGGGGTGATTTCCTGTGTAAAGACAGAGAAAGGACTTTTCCTTTAGAGATAACTCTCCGCTGTCTGTAAGTAGGTGACCAATCGAAAGCCAAGAGACACACGTCCAGTTACGTGATTAATTTAAATTTTTTCAACAATGGGGTTAATTTTCTCTCTAGTGGCTTCATTCTCCGTTTTGCATCCTAAGCTTATATTCAGAGAACAAGAACTTCCTATTGAATTGTCTTGGTTATTGACACTTGACGTAAGTTAGTGGAAACACCATCAAATGTGATGATATACAGCCAAGCCCCAAACACCAACTTAGAGGTTGAATTCCATTTTCAACTATACTGGTTAAGATTATCCAAAAAATGTCTTTAATCTCTTGAAGGTGGTTCACAGCTACAACAGAGAGGAGAGGCAAAGTCACTTCCTCAAACGGAGAACTTGTTGAGAAAATTCACTTTTTAAAAAGTGGGGGGAGGGGAGGAAATGCAGGGAATTTTGGAAAGGGGTGTGGCTTTCCTGACAGCTTCAACTGGCGTGTTGTCACAGAGGAGAGGATTTTGCTCTACTAATTATTTTGTATTTTCACAAGTTGTCATTACCATAACAATCCCATTGTCCTCAGAGCTACCTGCTCTCTATTCATCTGCTCCCTTGCTTTCTGTTATGCTGAAATCCAGGAAAGAGAAGACAAAGGAGAAAATGGGGCTTTACAGGTTTCTGTGTCCTTGCCCTTTGAGACATGGCAGGGGCTGACTCAGCTTCTCCATTCTGTGTTCCTGCTCTGGACTCAGCCTGCTCAGCCCCTGCCCAGCTCCTCTGCCTCAGTCATAGTTCTGTCCTTTACAAGCCTCTTTTCCGCGTTTTTGTACTTTCACAATTTCCATATTTCACCAGTTCAGTCCTAGCATCTGCAGCTAAAAATGAAATACTCTATTTAGACACTTTAGAAACCAAAGGACATCGGGGTCAATTATAATCATGGACATCTTCCTTTTAGCTAAATCAAGCCTTCTGGGAGTTTGTTTTCAGTGGGAAAAGACTTCATCTTTTCTTGAGATCAGATAACTAAGTAAAATCAGGGGCTGTTTCCAGGATGTTTTTTTCTTTTAAAATCAAACTTAAAGAGACTTTTCCAAAACATATGTTTGAATCAAATACATTTCAAAATGATACAATAGTTTAATAATTATAACCAGTTCTTAATGTTTTTATGTTTCTTTCTGGACTCCTTTCTACATGTGTATATTTACATTTAAAATAATTTGAATTCTATTGCTTTCTTCAATTTACTATTTTGCTATTTTCATTAAATAAATTTATGATAAATATTTATGTAAATTGAGCAAACATCAGGAGTTCAATTGTTTCTACCTCTCTGGAGGGGGGCTGCATAGGTAACTGGAAATAGTAGCTGTGTAAGTCCTGGGGATCAGATGGACATACTCCGGGGCAGCCTTAACTTGGGCAGTCTGAACAGAGAGTCGCCAAGTCAGGCTGAATCTTAAGTTCTGATTTCAGTTTCATGAGTTGCTGCAGGTACATACTGACCATCAAACATCCAGATTGCCTGGACCAGCGAATGGTCCTGTCTCTCAACCTGAGATGTCATTGAACTTTGGAGCCCAACTCAAATCCCAAATGCTCACTGACATCCCAGGCTTTCAAGTTTGCAAAAGTACTCCAAGGGTTCCATTTCCTTTTTACACTTTCTAAAGTTGTCCCCCAAACCAATGGAATGTTCCTTTCAGAATGTTTAAAGAATTCTATAGTCCTCTCATTTGGGAACCTGATTTGCAAATGCTAAGAAGGGGTATATGCTTCTACTACGCTTATTAGCATTAATAGTTGCAAATGTCTGGCCAAGCCCTGCCACCTGGCTTAGGATAAAACTCTGGGGCAGTCATCAAATTTGCTCCCTCAACATACATGTTCTATGCGCTTACTCCATGCCCCAGGGAAGGCTAGCCAGCTCAAATCATCAGGAGACAGTCTCCTCTAAGATAAAGTCTGACTCCTATAGCTCCCCCATCCATAGGGAGCATGGAAAAATTACCACAGTGTTTAACTCCCAACACATAACCCCAGCTCAATATGAATAAATTCCAAAATAAGAAATAAAGTGACTTCCCCCCACCGAGACTCTCTGACAGTCCACAGATGTAGATCTGGCAGGATGCCCGGAAACTTAGATGGGTACAGTGTGGGCACATCAGGTTAGCTTCTTTTAACATCTCTGAATTCATCCTCTTTGGTTGCTCTCAGCCTACACTGCGTCAGCTCAATCCATGAATTTTTTTTTTTTTTCAAATAATTGATTTGGCGAGTTCGTTACAATGGCCCAGCATGTGACTGATTCACTGAGTGTTTCATTTTTCACTGGATGTTTGGCACGGACCCCTGGATACTGTAATTATTCCGCCTTTTTTGTTTCTCCTGATCATACACGAAGTGTTGGAGAGAGGCCGTCCTGTTTTGATTGAACACTGATATTCCTTGGCAGCCCTTCATGGAGTGTGTGGGTTTGCGCACGGGGCATGACTGCGAGAATATGTGAATTAGCTCTGATTTCTGAATTTGTTGTCATCTGTATTTCCATAGTTGTCACAGCCCTGCTGACCTCAATTTCTGTACCTCGAAAATGGGAATGACAAATCTTATCCCTTTGCAACAAAAAGCATGTTGAGGATTAACTGAATAGGGCTCAAAAGCACCAGGAAAACCTAAGAGAAGCCTGTCCACCCAAGCCAAGTGCTGACCTTCTCTCAGGTACAATGGATGTGCTCATCATAGTTTCTAAATAAGAAAAAAAACACCCTCAGACTAGATCTGTGATTGATCAAGTGATCACTTGTGAGCCCAGCTCTCTGTGAGGCACGAGGGTAGATATACAAAATGTACAAGGTGTGTGTCATCTTTTAATCAGAGTCAAATACCCCTTAGAATTGCTACATTCAGAGCAGCAGCCTGGCCTCTGACAGGTGTGGCAGCAGCAGTGGTGGCGTCCTAGACCGGTGCTGTCCCATATAGTACCTCAGTGGCACTGGCTGCATCCCAAGTGCTCAGAAGCCATATATGCTAGTGGCTACCATATTGGACAGCACATATATAGAACACCTCCCCAGCACAGAAAGTTCCACTGGACAGGGCTGCTTAACACTGACAAATCTTCCCTCTCACAACTTCTCTAATTGGCCTCAAGTCAATCTTTACAGTAGCATCAAGTGGGTCCAACTCACACAAAGGAAGAACAATCCCAAGTAACAGTGCATGTATAACAAATGCCATACTTTCATACTTTCCTTCACCCAAACTCAGCACAGGAGGCCAAGATAAACCAAAGTGCATGTTAGAAAGAGATTTATCAACCAGTAATCAATACCTAATTTTAAAAAGAATTATATTATTCTATTTTCCTTTATATGTGAATTCCGGTTGATTCATGGTCTGAATATCCACGATTTGCCTGTCCTTCATTCCCTCACTCCTCAATTCCTCTATGAATTAAAGATTGATTTTATTATAGGTCCGTTTCCTCCTTGTTTATGGTACCACATCTATTTGATAAAGAATGCAACATTGGCAGAGATTTAAGTCTTTTGCATGTTATATATGCAAAAAGGGTAAACATGAACTATATACCCAAGCTAAATGGCTTAAAGTGCATTGTTTATCATGCCTTAATTTATTGCTAATCTCACATCTAAAAGGGAGCAGGCCTCACACATCCATAAAAAGCCTATAAATCAAGCTATTGAAAAAGTAATATTTAAGCACAGCATTCATAAAATAGGTAATGGAAATTGAGTTGACAGATACCATAGAACTGTCAGAGAAATGGATATTGAACCATCTCTTCAAAACCGAGAAAACTGAAGTTGAGAGAGGTGTGATGCCGCAAAGTTACTTGGTGAGTGGTACCGCTGGGATTAGAACCCAGCTCCCAGACTTGGACCCAAGCCTACTTTGAACACCTTGTTCTTTGCCCTCTTCTGATGAGAAGGATGAAGGAGATGAGCTGGGAGGGGAGGGGAGAAAGTTGGCCTCTCTCAGACGGCAGGAAGGCAAGTCCTCCTGGCCAGCGCCTAGGCCACGCAAGGCCCACTACCTTGCATAGGAGATGCCCTTTTTTCCTAGCCTATACCAGCACCACAAGTGTTTCATCTAGCTTCAAAATTGTCTTTCCCAGAGTAACCTACATGCCAATCAATGGGATTTCTGGAACCAGAGTATAGGTGGTCTGTCCTGGTTAATTCATTTTCTTTGTGCCTTTGTAATGTCTTCTTATGAAAAGCTCCAAGTTCTCTAACCCCACTTTTCTCAAATGGCAACTAAGCATTTATCTTGAGGATTCATAGACTTGGTTTTAGAGGTCTGTAAATCCCCTGAAAAGGAAAATGGAATTCAACTCTCAGTCTGTACCATTCATTAAATTATCAAAGATGTCCATGATCGAAAAAAGGCTAAGATCTGCTATTAAGGAAGAAGAAAAAGATGCACTTTTTAGAATGAAAAGAAAATCACTGAACCCAGAAAACTGGTATAATGGCCATAAAGTATAATAAACAACAGTTTAATAGAAATAGACAGTGTAAATGGAAGAGCACATAATGCTTAAGAAGCCCAGAAAGAAACAAGGTTGAAGATACATTTCCCTTAATTCTCTCTTCCAGCATTTATTTGTCCAAACCCTAAGTGTTACAAATTGACTTCTGCAAGTCAGTGAGGTGGGAGACACTTTCTACCCTCTTCTCCAGCTCCGCAGGAGGTTCAAGCTGACACAGACTTCCTGCAGTGCTGGGGCAGGTTCAGAATGCCAAAGTCAGGCTCCATGACTGGTGGCACTGCCTTGCTGCCTACACAGCTGTAGTGGTGGTAGCTGTCAAAAGGGGCAAATAGGTCTTCCACTCATCTTTTTCTCTCACAAAAGGATTCCTGCAAACTCTTTCTCATATCTCTAGACTAGAGCACGCCATGAGAGGAATGAAAATGGACCCCTGATATCACTGAACCAACACTGAAAGGCAGCACCTCTGATTAGATGACACCATGAAAGAGAGCAAGGCCCAGGACAGGAATATGGCAACTTCTGCTTCTGCAGAGATGCCGCTGGGGCTCTTGTCCGTAGAGGAGGCGCAGATGGGCTTCAGCCAGGAGCAGCTGCCAGAAACAAGAGCACAGGATGGCTACAAACACTCCTATGGTCTCTTCCAGAAGTGTTGTGACACTCTCAACAGCCACAAGAGGCAATGACAGAAGCCACTGACTCGCTCCATACTAAGGGAAGAACCAAATGGAATCAAAATTTTACCTTCCATTTCAATATTTGGGGAAGATATCTCTTAATATATTCTACTCAATGAAAACAATGGAATTGAGAAATGCCATATACAAAATAGCAAGAAAGGTTCACAGGAACCTTTGCTAGCTACGGTTTTGGACTAAAAGGACATTAAAATTTTCACATGGGAGGACAAATCATGAATTTTAAAAATGTTTGTCAAACTAGACATGTGGACAAGGCAAGCCGCGGGTATGTTTGCCTGAAGTATTTGACTGTCGATGTGGCACGGTTCATCCGGCTTTCTGAATCGCTTCTCAGTTTTTCAGGGGCTCTGCTTGTCAAGAAGAGGATGGTGGTGTAACCATGACCGAGTAGCAAATATTCCAGATAAGAATATTTCGGTACATTTTTACAGAAACTCTCCCTGGTGTTGACTGACTTAAAAATATTTTTAAAACATGATACCTTATAAACCTCTTTGACATCAAGGGGCAGGATATAACGATTTGTATATTTTATTTTGACTTTACATGCGGTGTTAAAAACCCAAAGTACATATTATTTACACGTCCACAATACAAGTTTACAAGATCTCTATACATGTTAAAGCACTCTATAAAACAGTATAGAGCTACTTCACTTGAGTTACTTTTTATGCCGTACCATTAAAAAAGATACAATCTGTGTTTACCTTTGCACAAATGGATAAAGCGTTTAAAAATTAAATTAACAGGATAGAGACTAGATTTTATGTTAGAAATTTCAACATAAATACCGATAGAACTCACATTACAAACTACAAGGCAGCACAATGTTACAAAGTGTTATCCGGGGTCACATAGAGTTACTGTTCCATGTTCCGCACGCCGGGATTAATATTGGTAAGGTGAATTCAAACATGTTTGTCGGCGGTGGACTGAGCACTGTTTATCGTTGGTTGGTTTAATTTATTATTAATCTGTAATATTTTAGTTGCAAAGCTGAAGTGTTTCAAGAATAGAAGTTTTAGCTTTTGAGCTTCCAGAGATCTCAGGGAATCACGTTCTTTATAAAACAATATTCTCAAAGGAAAAGAGTAACTGCATCAGTATTCTACATTCTGTATAAAAATGCTCTGGTCTTCTGCAACCCATCCTCCCCCAAGTAATATATTTCATCAGTGTTATCACAAGAAATCAGTTGAATTTATTTGTCTGACTAAGTCAGGAGTCTTCCTCTGCCTTGATACTTTCTAGATTGGGTTCAATAAACCATGGTGTGGTGTGCAGCATATTAACTGAAAGTCATTGGGGTTGCACATTATTAACTGTAAGAGGCTTTCGCAAAACTATGAATAAATGACTCTATGGTTTCCATGGGCGTCACGTTACCCAGGAAACCTCATTAAACTTCACATTATCACTGTTTCATCCTTAGGAAAGCAGGAGTGGAATGTTTATCATGGCAAAGGATGTAATGCTGCTATTTGGGTGGATTGTTTTACAATTCATTGTTCTAGGTTGGTTTTATGATTTTTTTAAAAGTCTTTTCAGGTGCTGGTTGAAAAACGTTTACAACTGGCACTCAGTAAATGATGTGCTATACTGAAAACACTTGACATATTTTAGTACTTCTATCATTCTCATGAATAAGGCACAAAATGCACAGATTCAGGTAAACGCACATGTAATATTTACAGTATATTGTCATTACCTGCATGACTTAGGAAAAAATTCTCACATAACATGACATAGACAACATGATTGCACCACTGTTAGGTTTCATAGACTGTTTCTGTTAAGCCAATTACAATTCCTTCCACATCTTCTTTTGTCTTCTATTTCATTTTTTTTATCTTGGGGGTAGGAGGAGTTAAAGGAGAAAGCAAACACAATCAAAAGAAAACCTTATTAACACGCCCAAGGTTAAATAGAATGATTCAGGCTTGGATTCACAGTGGACAGGTAAATTTTACTACTGAATACTGGTGGATAATCAAAGATACCTCATAACATCTCTCTCTCTTTAAGCTGGCAAGACTGTAATAGAAGTTTTAATGAATAGCAGCACAAAATTACTTAGAACTCTTACATTCTGGCATTGGGCCCCATGTAAGTCAACTTAATCATTTTCACCATCAAATCAGCCTCGATTTTATTTCTTTCTCAAAGCTGCACCCAATGGACTGCTGTAGGAAGAAGTTATTGTTTCTTGTTCAGTCATGCTCAATGTAAACAACTCCATAGCATGAGAAGATGCAATGGGGACCTAAACAGATCCTAGTGGGTACAGAACACACACGCACACACGCACACGCGCACACACGCACACGTAACACAGTTCATTGGTGGCACAAAAAAATGCCACACATGAAAAAATGCTACAGTTTGGGTCAAAGACTGAATTTTTAGCAAATTGGTAATCTACAAGTTCGTTTCTTTGAGACATTACCATTATTTTTTGACATTTGTGCAAGAGGCAAGGTGAATGCATACATATTAAAATGTTCACATTTAATGGGAAGACCACACATAATGGCAGTCTAAGTTGAACCCATTTTCAAGTATTTGCTCACAGATTCTTCTGAGTATTGTATCAGCTCTTTATACTGGTAAGGTAGCCCCTCGGAGCTACACATCACTTTAGCTTCAAACAAAAGAAATGGAATGACCAGCACCTTCCTTTGTTTTCAGACAAGTACACAGAAGCCTTGTTGCAGTAGCTACATGTGGCAAGTTCTGATGTTGCCAAAGTTAGAAAGAGTTTCTTTGGCCACTTGGTTCTCTTAAAATACAAGCGAGTCTCTTGTCTTAAGGTACCCTTACAACATCATCCTCTCAACAACACGGACAGGATAAAGCCACACAGGGAATAGCACACTTGAGGCCTAGTAAGTGTATTTGTTCAGTGGTCTGACAGATGTGGTTTGAGGGACAAATGAAGGCTTTGGTGGCACATCAGGTTTTAAGGACGGTGTCCTCTTTAGTCCCGTCCTAGGAAGGGTGCCATTACTGGTGTAGCTGCTCTGTCTGGAGAGGGAAGGCTGCAGGTGTACACTCACTGGTGTTCCCTGAATATAGTCCACCTTCGCTCCTGTGGGGGTGGGCATGTACCCTCCACGGTTCATACTAGGCTGTCTAGATAACAAAACGCCATTTGGTGAGTTTAAGTTTTTAGGCATAGCAGATATAGAGTGCCTCTGGGAGGAATTTTTGTGATAACCCCTTTGTCTTTCCAGAGAAGTCATTGGGACTCCGGGAGTGGTGGGAACGTCCACTCGCTTGGTTGGGCTGTTTCTAGGGAGAGTTGAAGGAGGAGAGTATAGCGATGCCTCCCGGTTAGGGACCTTGGGCGGGACCTCAGACATAGGTCCCACAGGATCCAGCATTAGGGTCTGGTGGGCCATTTGGATATCTCCCATGATGGCTTTGGGGTTACTATTTGGGTCATTTAGATGCTTGAGGAGATCATTGAGGGTATTTCTGGAATCCACAGAACGCCGGTGATCTCTTTTACTGGATGACTTTGTAAGAGGGTGGTCAATGTTTTGAAGCTTCTTTTCAGCTTTGTGAGCATTGGAGTTTGAGAAAGACGTGTTGTAGTCATGGGTAGCATTAGGAAGAACAATGGCACTGGGGATATGCCCATGACTTAATGGAGAATGGGGTGGAGGACTAGAAGGAAAAAACTGGGGGGTTTCTTTCCTTGAAGCCCCATGGCCGTGGCCCTTGTCTGAGTGGCTCTTCATGGCCTGCAGGGTCTTCTGGTGAAGCACAGGTGTAGACTCAGGTGTGGGGAGAGCAGCCAGCTCGGGAGGTTGGCCTCGATGGTCCATTACCATGGATTTAGTATCTCCGTTGGGTGGCAGCTCCTTCCGACTGGTCAGCAGATTACTATATAATTTGGGAGAATCAATATTCTGTTGATATTCCTTGACCGGGCTGTCAAAGAGACCATTCAGTTTGGCAAAACTTCCACTGGAGTCTGTGCACGACTGGGCAGATTCTGCATCTTTATGGATCTTTCTGTTTTTCCGAACAAACATGTCACGATAGCAGTATACTGCCACACCTGCAATGAACGCACCCAAAACAAAAGCGGCAAAGACACAGGTGATGAGGACATTCATGTGGACCATCTGGTTGGACTCTCCAGACTGGACTTCCCATCGTACACCTGCAATAGACGCACAGGAAAAGAGTCTGAGTGAGGGGCTTCTTTAAAACAGTATTTGCCAGCAAATGGCTTCCACTGAGCCAACTCTACCTTCACATGGTCCATATGCTTAGCTTGGAGGGTCAGGTAGACTCTAGAATTCCATATATATTATTTTCTTTAATCACAATAGGATTCCCAGAGACATATATGGTTGCTGCAAATGCCAGGATAACTCTAATCTCCCATTGATCTCTGTCTGTCTGTCTTCTATCCCCCAATCCCTCTTAAAGAGCTGTTATATAACATTTGAAATTTTAAGAAATTCTGTCTAAAAATTAGAGTCATAAAGTGTATATTTTCTTAATGGCCAATTTTAAACTCATGAAATGCTTTGTCTCGTGATTTTCTCCTATTTCATAAATCAGGATTAAAGGGCAGCTGCTGGGATTAGGGAACTGTATGACTCGGTATCAATATATATTATGCTAAAATAATTATGCTAATATGATTACTCTATCTTAACTAGAATAAAAACACATAATTTGTTCACAAATTAAAAGCATCTGCTTTGTCATTGTTAGCTACAAATATAGATTTTCATGTTTGCTTTGATATTTTTTTTTCATTCCATCTTGGGGTGAAGCATTCTTGAATTGCCTCCTATGAAAGAAATCCAGACAGTCTAAGGAAATATACTATATATTAATTAAGTAATATCATCCAATTATCTTGAGATATTTAAGAAATATTTAGATTAGACTTGAAGAAGAAGAGCAAATTAGTTTGTAATTACCGGGATTTTTAATGCAACCACAGACATCTAACAGTCAATCAACGAAATGTTAGTTTTAGGGGTATCCAAGTCTGTTACATGCTATGAACACAGCTATCCCAGAATACGGTAAGTCAGAGTGATTTTGAAGATTCTGTTACTTTAGGTTAGTACTAAGGCCTTTGAACATTAGTTGTTTTTAATCAATGTTTGGGGTTATGGAATTCAGTGGCATCGTGAAAGACAAAGAAAGAAAAGTAAAAGAAATGGTATTACTGAAGAAAACAAAACAGAAAGAATGATAATAAAATTGTTTACCATGAAAACACATAAAACCAAAATCAACAGATGTAAATCATAAATGACAATGCACTGCCATAAAAACTGATTGGAAACCTGATACCATAGTTTCGTAAGCACTAAAGAATAGATTTTTCCAGAGTAGTATATCTAATAAGCTAACTCAACAGGCAGCAGCTTTATAACTGCTTCTATTACGGTCTGAAAATGACAGTTGCGGACAAGCACCCTGTCATGTTTTATTGCTTGTGGCATTCAAGCAGCTTAGCCCCCCACATATCCTTTCCTATTGCATGGGGAATTGCAACTAAACAAAGGCTGCAAAAGGCTCCTAGACAAAACAGCTGATATCAGGATATCTGCAATTAATGAGTTTCGTTTTTTTGATGTTGCTGGGGCGACCCTCGAAATTCTCTGATACTGAGCAGACTCTCAGCTTCTTCAGACAGAAACCAACACAGATTAGATTGTCTGAGTGGCTGAGTCACCAACCCTTTCTTTAACAGGGTTTCCACCTCTTTCATCTGTGAAGGAATGCACTCCACACAACCACAGAAAACCGAGGCGACCGTGGCCGGTGGAGGCGGCAGTAACAACAGCAGCAGGTCCATTTCCGGTTCACCTCAAGAGAACCCTAAGTCCATGTGCTCCTCAGAGATAGCAGGAATCAGGTTTCCACTCAGTGAGAGATGAGTTCCCTGGTGAGGCCTTACCCTTTGGGATACCTGATAAAGGATCAGTAAAATCAGAAGTGTTTGGGTCATCTTGAACTACAAATTTCCGGGAGCTCGTCAGTTTAGGTCTCCAGGGATCAATCACTTTAGGTGTAATTTCTGGGATACTTGCCATTGTGGTAACAGAAGACGAAGATACCTCCATGTCTGTGGTGGCAAACAGATTTTTATTAACGTGGGTAGTGTCGGCAGATTTTTCTGACTGGTCTTGTGCATTTTTAAGTAAAGTTTAAGTAAATTTTATGAGAAAGCCTGTTCCAGGATTTCATAAAAACACATCTGAGGAGACTACACCAAATCCCTTTCTCACAAAGGAAAACTAAAAACTAAAAATTAACAATGAAGATATATTAAGCAGATTTCAAAATTAAAGATACTCAACAACACTGCCATCGAAGCCCTGTGGTAATGAATGACGCTTGTGGAAACGGTAATACAAATCCCAAGGATGAAATGCGATTTTTCTCATCCTTTTGTGAGACAAAATCATTTCACTTCTTTTTGTGTATATTTTTTAAAAGCATTTTCACAGATGGTTGGAAACTGTATATCCTTCACTACGGAACCTACAGGGTAACTTCATCAGAAAACACTTAATTTTGGACCCAATCAAGCAGGCTGTCCAGCTTTATCACGGACCTCTCATCCACCTGCAGATTACTGACTGCACTGAGGGCTCCCCAGCCCTGGTATAGCTCCAAAGCAGGGATGAACCTTGCCTGCGCCTTCCAAAACGCCCGGGGAGTTTCTTCCAGAGAGTTAGCAGCAACTCATGCAAAAGAAATGGCATTTACAAGCTGAATAAAGATGTTCTGATACATGAGATCTGCCATCCTTTTCTCCCCTCGAGGAAAGAAACTGCTAGTGAGTATTAGAAGCAGCAACAGGACTGGGAGTAGCTTAACCTCTTAGCATGTCTATTCCTGATTTCCACCAAATAGATTTCCCCTCAAAATGTAAGCATATGATTTTAGGTTAAAACTCCAGAGACCCCAATTCAGACTGGTGCCGTAGTCACAGATGAAGACGCCAACACAGATACAGACAGAGGGGCGTAGAGAGCCCGTTGAACACCTCAATGCATCAGAAACCAGCTTCACTCAATGGAAGCCTTGAGACCACAACATTCAAAGATTCCCAGGATTACCGCAAATCATTCCAAAAAGATCTCTAAAATGTATAAATACACATTTTGGGGAAATGTGTATTTGTTCACTAGGTCTTAGGAAAGGTGAGGAGAGAAGGGGAACATAATGAAATTCTGCCATCCATTAAATACAGATGGCCAGAGGGAACGTTCACAAGGCACGGGGTGAGAGAGAAGAAGCTCGGTGATGTGCGTGCAGCTGGAATGCAGCCTATGTTAATCCATTTGAGTTTTCTTAAAGGATGTGCCTCGGTCAATGATGGACTATTAACATGCTACACAGGGGTGAAGTGCTGAGTCAGAAAAGGTCTTTCGGTACCATTGGTGGGATTATGAGTCGAAGCGGAAAAATGAAGGGCTGCCAAACTGCGCAAAAGGAGGGGAGAAGGGGCTGAAAATGCTGAACTGAAGGAAAGAAAAAGTCATTAATTCAAAAAAATTAAAAAAAACTAACCAGATGTTGGACCGCCAAATATTTTGTAATCTGGTGTAGTTGAAGTAGGCAAAATTTCTAAAAGAATTAAAGGAACAAGTAATCAGTGAAAAGTAACCAAAAGAAAGCAAAAATTTATGAATTCCAATTAACTAAAAAAGTCCAAAGAAAAGACTATAAATTAAAAGATTAACCTACTGGTTAGACTACGTTTCTCTAGATTTCCTACAAAATTGTAAATGGTGAAGAAAAAAAAAAAGTAAGGTTCTTCTCTACTGTATCCCCACGACCAAACAGCTCAGCTTTTGCGAAGTTTAAGTTAAATGCTAGGTGGTATGTGTCCTGAGTCATTAAAAGGCTGATTGTAAAATAATGTTCACGTGCAAATGTGGTCAAAAAGAAATGCCAGGAAGGAAAGGAAGACTGGGTCTTACCATGGCAGTCCCCTAGATGGGCCGTGTGGCCATATTCCGTGTCCTGCTCATATCCCCCAGCGCTGTGGTTATGGAAAGCAAAGAAGTCTTCGGTTAACAGCCTTCATAGGAACACAAGTGACAACCAGAGCGGAACCAAGAACACAGATCGATTAGTGAGAATAGGCAGAGAGAAAAAATGCACACTTTCACCTAGCTTGTGAAAATGGGTATTCTATTAAACATTTGGTAACTAGAATGTTTAAGAGAGCAGAAGAGAATTGATTTTTCTCTTCATCCATTTCCCTTAAGTATTATACTGTCTACAACCTCCCGTTCCTCTTACACCTCTAGATTTTCTTTTTTTTTACTTCTTCCATATAAAAAAAAAAAAAAAAAAGTAGTGCTATTGGAAGTTTTCTAAAATTTCTAGCTTTAGAGACTCCGGGGAAGATAGAAGCAGATCTGGATAAGATCTTGGCTAATGTGACAAAGTATACTTACAGCATCCCTGGGGTCACTCTACCACAGACCCCCTGGCTTAACCAGCCACAGTAAGGGTCCCGAGATGCAATGCAAGACCTGTAGAAAACCAAACAGAATGTAACTTGGATTTTCTTGTCATCAAAGGTCTTGATACTGCAGGATCCAGGTAAGTAAAGAAACATCAGCTTACTTTTTACATGATCCATAACGCTCACAGCGACTGAGGGGGATGCGAATAACGCAGCTGGAGAATGCCACATATAAAGCGTGATGATCTTTATCCAACTGTAATGAGATGACCTTTCTGTCCTCCTCATTCTCAGCATTACACCTAGATTGTGGGATACATTTTGAAGCCATACATTTAGTAAGTCAAAAGCTACATGAAGTACACAAGGCAAGTAGGGTTTGGAGTTTGCACTAACTGAGAGCCGGGGAGGTCCTAAGGAATATTCTCCATAGCAAACCAGGCAAGTACATAGTTTGGGATTCATCTTCTACCGCTCTGCATGGTTGGTTAAATTTCAGGTTGGACAAAGCATTTTTTAAGATTATTTTCCCATTCCAATGACTGAAGGGAACTACATTTATGAAGACCATGTTAGACTATAGGGAAGAAGAAGGATGTTTTAATGCATTTAAATCTTCCTGTGCTAGATGTTTCTGGATCTCTCCTTAGTCACCTTGCTCCATTTCTCTCACCTATTTCTCATTTGCTTCAATGGTCCAAATAATCTTTTATATCATTGGTTGTGAGAATTGCATTCTGTTTGTGTGTGTGTGTGTGTGTGTGCGTGCGCACACATGCTTGCAACCAACTGTCAGCTACATCCTGAAATGTATCTGCAAGGTAAGAAGAGTGGTGCTAAGATCTTCTCATTTTCCACAGGCAAAAAACAAGGGCTGAATTATTTTTAAACTCATCAAGTGCCCACCCTCCAAGCCCTAGTGGACTCAGGGAAACAAGAAACCCAGGATTTATTTCGGGGAGGAAAAAAAAAGCAACACCCAAAACACTAATATGCCAAACCACTGCTAATTTAGAAGGCTGGAAGGAAATGACTAGACGACGCACGCGCCAGAAATTTCTGAGCAGTGCTGAAGAGCATTCTCGTAAAATATACCTACTTCGCATGGTTGTATGCTTCAATCTCTTCCAGTAATACGCTGTCATTCAAAGAAAAAGGACCGGTCTTTGCCAAAACTTTAAGTACCACGCCAGCTTCCGAGCCAACAAAGATGACTGTGTAGTTCTGGTAGGGTCCGGCAGAATGGTCCACAGCGATGGCCGTCAGTCTGTACCTGCCAGAGGAGGGGGCCAGGTCAGAGCGGGAGGCCGATGGGCAGAGAAGGCTTGGATGGGAGTGGCCCGCTGCTTCCGCACACTTACCTGATCCGAGTCTTTGTGAACCAGGGCTCGTCGGCAATGGGTGGGACGGCAGAGTCCATCAGGGGGTGGGATTTGATGAAGGACAGGGTTTCATCCGGGAAATCGATGGACGTTTTATACGCTTCGGCCAGGCCATGCTTTGCACAACACCCAGGCCTGAAAGGAAAAGTGTGTTTTTCTCCTCACAAATTGTATCTAAGGAATAAATGTCCATTCTGAAAGAAGAGGTCAAGAGAGAAAGGACTGAGCAAAACCCCGGCGAGCAATGCTATTTCCCTGGATCCCGTGGGTTCTCCACGTGCCGGCTCACAGGCTTATTCTACTGACTACCTGTCTGCAGCTACACAGGCCCCTCCTGACGCGGGGGGCTGGCCCTGCTGCTCGCCGAGGATGGTGCTCCAGTGACCACAGGGTTTTGTTCAAGACAAAAACCCTTTTTGTCTCTTTTCTTTACCTTGGCTTTGGTACTTTGTCTTCAGGGACTGCCGTCCACACAGAATCTGGAGTTTTCTGTTCTTTGAACCGTCCTTTGAATACTTTTTCAATGTCGTCCATGCTAAATGCACAGACTGCAGAACCAGGAATGCTGAAAAAGGGGAAAACCATCAGGGAAACCATCAGGTGACAATGGGCCGCTCTTGGTTCCCACAAGCAAGCACAGACCGTCTTTGGAGGTGCTGGGGATGTGTTCTCACCTGTTGAGCTGGGTGGTGAACACCCCGACCACAGTGGGGATGCCATTGATTTGTATTATGTCTGTAATGGACTGCAGGACATCAAAGTAGAAAAACGAATCTCCGGGGACAGAACAATTAAGCCGAGCCTTCAGAAATGAAGTCCAGTGTTTCTCCAGGACCCGCTGGGAGCCACCCATGTCATTTTTACATATGCGGGCCACACGGGAATATACAGCCTGCCCAAGGGACAAAGTAAAGCACCAGGGTTATGAGCATGGAGGAGGAATGGAAACCAAAAGCTGCTATTTAACGAAGGGACAAAAATGCTCAAGACAGATGTGGTTCAAAAGAACCTAGCAGCCTTCTCTAGGGATCTGCATGGTAAGAATGTAAACTAGATTTGCCTGTGAGAAAAAAGGGCCATTTTCCTGTTCTGCCAAACAAGTACCCCAAGAAGTGAGCTATCCAACTGCCTCGCTGAATGGAAACCATTTCCCCACTTTGTCTCCCGCTTTGCTTCTCATATTGTTAATGAAATGTGCCATCCTTAAACTTGGCATAGAAGGGGTAGCAATACTTTAAAATTATTGGGCTTTTACTGAAGCACTCAAAATTGAACAGGGGCCCCTACTTTCCTTCCTGCCTTTTGATACTGAGAAAGAAAAAACTATCAATAGATTGGTAATGAGTTAAAGAAGCACGCATAGCTCAAGGGTGCCTGTAGTGACAGAAAAAGATGACATTTCTCAAGGCCCAAGGCTGCTCTTCCCAGTCTGGCCATTGTTCAGGTGTTTTCCAGCAATTATTCTCATGGTAAGCAACTCACCTCTCTGCACTTGGCCCTAAATGCATCGAGTGCCGGAAACTATGCAAAGACCATAATCGCTAAATTCTATGGGCTCAATTCCATGCAGTACAAGTCCACAACACAAGTCAAGTGCATATACTTGCCTTGCCCAAATTATTGTGTTCTACAGCAATTTCTCGAAAGAAGAAATAGACATAGTTTCCATATTCTATGGCATGAAGAAAGTGTGGCTCTGAAAGAAAAATGGAAAATAAACTGGTTCCTAAAGGATAATTCAATTAGCATAAGACCCCAATGGTTAGGCATGACTGACAGACGTGGCACAGCTACATTCAAGCCAATGAGAACTCTGATATGAGTTTGAGGAGTCCCAATATGGGTATGTTGAAGCTTCAGGGAACCCAGAGTCTTTAATGTCAGCTAATGGACTGTAACAAGCCTACAGGGAACTGAACTACAGCAAAGGTCTTTGTTTCAACAGATTTATTCATTAACCTATTTAACTACGGAAGAAAACCCCTTAATGCTGAGAATAAAAATCTTGATTTCCAGACTCCAAAGAACAAAATGACTCTGCAGATACAAGCTAATCGATTTTCACTGTTAACTTTCTAGGATAGGTAGATGGGAGTGAGCAAGGAGTAGGATGTGCATTTAGAGCTAGGCAAATTGGCACACAGAAATGGGATCTCTTTTTTTGAGGGCACCTAGCATAAAATCCTGGATGAATCGACTTTCCTGACATGGCCACTGGTCTCTTCATTCCTGTCAATGCTCCCATTCACAACCAAAGCAGCTTGTACTTGCTCTAAATAAACAATATAAGGTCATGCATTGAACCTCCTGATGCCCATGGCTCCTGTTGGCACTCGGCCATCCCACTACCCTTGGCAATCCCATAACACTGTTCTTCAAAGGTACCTTTTATCCATTTGGAATCATATTTTATTGTACGAAGGGCAGATCCATCACCCATGCTTCGATAAATAACAGCATCACTGGCCAAGAAGTCAGCCACTGTGGCAGAATACAGCTTCCCATCTGAAAACGAAGTCATAATTTTAGTAAAATAACCATAATTATCCTGTAGTGTGTTATCCTCTATAGTATGTTATACCCTCTGGAGTGCTTTCACCTATGTTATCACTAAATATACAAATAAATCTAAACCTGATAGTCATAATCAACCTGTGACAGGTTGGCCCATGGTATTATCTAATTTTACAGATGAGGGATCTAAGCATCAAAAAGTTAAGCAACTTAATCAGGGTCACTGGCCTAGTTAACAACAGAGCCAAGTGTCAGAATACTATTAATATGCTCATTTTTAATTCCTCTTTTTTGGAAATTTGTTCATAGCTTTTAGTCTTTGAAACACCTATATCAAGGCAGCTGTCCTAGTCATGAGTTTTTTTTTCTTCCTTTAAATTCCTTTTGCACTTTCAATGTCATTGATCATTTATATTCATTACACCAAAGGATCTTACCAGCAAAAAGGGCAACATTGGTTTGTCTGGCATCAAATGGGCATCTTGCCAGGCCACTAATTTCTTCCCCATCATACTCCAAGGTACTCAACTACAAAAAAAAATAAATAGCTGGTGTCACATCTGTTCATTGTACCTGTTTGAAGGCAATATTGCTTTATTTTTACTGAAATTCTATTTGAAGAATTCTGTCTTTATTCTTCCATAGCATTAGATATAAAACAAATTACTTGCTTATAGCAGAAAGGAGTCAACTCTAACAACATACCAGGGAAGAAAGAAAAGTTGATTAAAAAAAAGCACATCATATAAAATATACTTACCCTATAGTATCTACACATGGGATTAAATGCATTCGTACCACAAACAAAAACCATCTCATCGTTTCTTGGAACAAACACTTTAATAAAGTTGTGGCATTCATCCTAAAGAAAGTAATAATCACATTAATATTAGACATTCCATATGCCGGCACTGTGGGATCAAGCCCACATAAAGACTACATCTAGCGGGTACTTGTCTGTTTCACTTACTTTATGCTTGCCTTTCATGGCACAGTTTTCTCGATCCTGTTGTCTTGACCGCCATGTCAGTTTCTGCATGAATCAAGCAAAACCAGAGTGCCATTTTTAATTGTGAAAGTTTTTGGAGGGGAGGGGGACATTATTCAAGTTCGGAGGGAATGCAAATAAATTTGCCAACTACGCTTGCTCACCTTGCTTGGTATGACTTCTGTTTTGGGGATTTCATTTAAATTTACCGTATAAACTTGATCCCTGTTGGAAACAAGGCAGTAAGTCATATCATGAAAATGCATAAAAATATTAAGCTGTTTCTCATTTTATTTTTACAGATTTGCCTTTATTGTGTTTTGGAGATCATTTGGATTTGCTCTGTCTCCAACAAAGTCAACAAAGAGTACTTTTTCCTTAGTGAGATGCCTTTATATATCACTGTGGTTAGGGAGCAAAGAAAGCTCTTTTCTTCAGGCACGGGTCAAACTGCCACCTGGTATTAGCACAGACATACTTCTAATATGTGCTTGAATAATTCCAAGTTAAAAGAGAATAAAGAAAGATTTTTTTCCCCTGCTGTTTTAGGAACAAAGAATGGTGTATGATTTCTTGACGGCAGTAATAAAATAGGACTGCTGAAGGCTTTAGCTCTGTGTTTTGTTCCTGGTACACAACACTGACTCTTCTCGGTGAATATTTTTGGCTACTTGCAATTTTTGATCACAATCGCATATTAGTTTTTCATGAACTAGACACATTAATGCAAGCACCACAAGAGAAAAGAATTTTAATCTAATAAACCAATGAGAGGAAAATTACCTGCCAGCAATATAAAGTGTGTCTCGAATTTTCAACATCAGCTGAAAGTCCAGCCTGTGCTGCGATTCATTGCCTGAAGGGCGTCCTCTAAAAACCGGATATTGCCTTGAATCTGCAAGTAAAAATGGGCTAAACCATCAGTCAGGATTATGGAGCTGAGGAATCAATATACAGCATTGATTAGCTGTATATACTAGTTGTAGAAGGGTTTTAACTAAATTCCTCTTTTAAGGTCTTGAATATAAATGAATAAAAGATAGTGAATGTCAGCAAATGGTCTTTTTCTTTTAACTGAAAATATATAACCTATATATGGGTTGTTTTAGAAAAACATCCAAGGAAACTGTCCCATTTTCTCCAAACACTAGAAAATGATTGTGGATAAATTAACCTGCAAAACATTTTTAAGACATATGAAACTCTCCTTCTAAAAAGGAATATTTTTAAAATCAAAGGCTTCCTTCTTAGAAAAGGAGACTGTTCTTTAGATTACTTACAGTGATAGTCAACAGTATTAAGCGGCTCATCGTCTTCGGGAAAGCTGACTGCCCTCAACTGGGAAATGATCAGGAGCAGCATGTAAGCACAAAGCAGGAAGAACCGCATTGTGGGGCAAGATGAAGTCAGAGCAGGCCCTCCTCAGAAATCCCACTGAGCTACCTGGGAAAACAGAAGCAGTTTGGAAAGATCTCTATACTGTGATGAAACTTTTCTCATTTGTAATCAGCTCAATTTTCACCGCCAGCTCTCCCCAGTGCCCCGTTCCCACCAGGACCCCTGGCAGCGGTGGCGGAGGTATCTCTGAAAACACAGGCAAAAGATGGCAGCGTCCCAGGCCTGATTAAAGCATCTGGTGAGCATATTGAAGTGCTAGGCAAATGTGCAAGAGTTGTTGAGGTAACTAGGTATGTCATCACAGCAAAGTCACCAGAACCACAAACAGAAATGCTGGCTGCTGACTTGGCAAGAAGATGGGCAAAGTTGGGATTAGAATTTTAATTAAACTCCAATCTGCTTCCCTTCCCCCAGCCTTGAAATACATCCAGTATAGCTTGTCTCTGCCCCCTACAAAATGCCCAAGCTGCCTCGCAAATATCCAGGGAGCTCAGGGTCCTGTCACCCCTCATCAGATCTTTGCTTGGGGCACTGGCAAATTCCCAGCATTTCTCAAGCCTTAGCCCTAAATTCTTAAGTAGAACAGTTCCCTAAGCTTAGTAAGACCAACATGGAAGCAATGACACAAATGACCTTGAGTCAGGGTGAAAGGAAATCAAAAGAAATGAAAGGATTTCATGATCAATCAAGCAAGCAAACAGGGCAGGGATGAAGCGGCACAGCTGACACCAGACCACTGGGGAAGCCTACGTGTTTACATAAAACCATTTGGACACAAACCAATACCCTAAGTATGCCTGTCCTCTTAGCTTTATTGAACTTTAGAGCCATAGGGGACCTTGGGGACCATCTAGTCCAACCCCCTCATTTTTCAGATCAGAAAACTAAGGGCTGGAAAAATTAAGGGACTCAATGAATTTCATGGAGCTATTTAGGGCAAGATCAGAGTCCAGACCCACATCGCCTGAGCCCCCATCCAGGCTCTTTTCATCAGATTAGATGATGGGTTTTTTCCTTCAAAAATATAGCATTACAAAAAATCTTTTTGGGGTAACGGATATATTCATTATCTTTATTGAAGCGATGTTTCACAGGTGTATGCATACATTAAATTTTATCAAGTTGTGCATTTGTATATGTGCAGTACATTGTATGTCAACATCTCAACAAAGTTTATAACATTAATTGTACAATATTAACTGTCAAAAAATTTTTAAAATCTTTAAATGTTACTGATTTATTTTAAAAAATAAATTAGAACCCTACTGGGTCAATGGGATGGTTATTTTTGTAAAATTGTAAATGCTCCACTTTGCAATAATACCACCCCTTCCTCAACAGAATGGGCACTTACAGCTACTGTACCGAACAGTAAAATATTAAGCGTTATCCTCAGTCTCATATATCTAAGAACTTCAGGGAGATGATGAGAATCACTTCAAATTCTGGGGGAGTCCAACCACTCAGCCAGGCACTTACTATGCCTCTTTTATCTTCCTAATGTCAAATGCACAGATGCACATGTATGCTACACAATGCTCCAATATTTCTCTTTCTAACTAAAGTAGAAGTCAAGTATATGTGAATTTTAGAATCTTAGTTTTGCAAAAACACAGAATATTATTGCAATACAATTTTTCTTAAGGGATGATTAATCTAGCAATTAGTTAGCAGGATCTGGGGCAGCATCATTTTGTAGTTGAAAGAGTGTAGACTTTGGCAGCAGTCTGACTTGGGCTTGGCTGGAACTCCATTACTAGCTGATTGACCCAGGAAAGGTTCTTTAATCTCTCAGAGTATTAGTTTCTTTATAATATGTAGATAATACCACCTTCTCCACAGGGTGAAAAAGAATTAAATGCCTGGCACATACATATTCTGAGCAAAGTTAGTTCTCTTCACTCATTTCCTACTGGATACCATGCGTATGACCAAGTTGACCTTAGGAGTGAGCAGGGTCTGGGAAAAAGATGTCCTAAAATATTAAAGCTATTTGCCCATTTTTTTTTTTTTTTACAAATGGATAGTTATTTTAAAATACTAAAGGATTACTTTTAGAATAAATTTCACAACTTGAGCCTATTTATCAAACCTGGAAAAGAAAGTAAGAAACAATCACCAATAATCCTACCGTCCTAACTCAACAACTGTGATGATTTGCTTCTAGTCTTCTTGCCACATGCATATATTTTCAATCATGACAAGATGACATCTTTCAAGCTACCACTTCCCCTGAAGCAGTGTCTTCCTGTCTTGCTTTTCCATATATAAAGTTTTGCCATATATAAAGACCTTAGAAAGTTGAATCAGTATAAAAATATGAAATGTCACCCTAAGAACTAGATTCTGTTATGATATCAGTCCCAAACTTCATCCATCCTCCGGATGGGAAGTCACTAGGTGTTACTGCTCTGTATCAAGGGAAAAAATCAGAAACATCGATCAATCCTGAAGAAATTTAGAAGTATCTGCATGAAAACAGGAAGATAGTTCTGTGAATCGTCTTCCACCAGGACAGGTAACTGAATGGTTCATATCATGTAGGCTGAGCCTCCATGCCCAAGACGCAGAGCAGGGAGGGGCCCTCACCAGCAAGAGTGTCTCTCACAGCTGTGGTTCCAGCATGGAGCCTGAAGATGGAATCACTGCTGACTCACTGGCAAGCACGGAGCTGCTGGCTGAGCTATCATTTCCCATAACTCATTCATCTGACACTGCAGAAAGCAATTTCTCCCCATACCCCGTCCCCCCAATCTCATCCTCCAAAAATAAAGCCCCACAACTAATTGCTTCCTGTCCCTGCATAAAGCCTTACTAAAAAAAAAAAAACTTTCAGATTTGCCATAGAAATTACAAATGGAAGTATTTAATGTAAAATATATATCGAAGTAAGGATGAGTAGGGGAAGGAAGGATCTGGAAATACCTGAGAGAAATGTTCCAGGAAGGAGATTTATTTGCATGTAAACCTCTCAGGTTATTTAGCTCTTATCTTATTTAAGGAAGTATCTCAGGATTCCAGGACTCAGTAAAATCCTGAAACTAGTTATGAGGGCAAGTTAAGAAGCAGGACAAAATGTTGGAAAAGAACATTGACCTTGGGGTTAGAAAAATCTGAGTTCAAACTTGCTTCTGCCATTTACTTCCTGGCTCTGGGATCTTGTGTAAGTTAACCTCTTTTAAGCCTCATTTTCCTCAAGTGTAAAAATGGGAATAATTACCTTTATTATCTCACAGGCTCTTCTGAGCATTAAATGAGATAATCGACACAAAACATTTAACACAGGATGTGGTCCATAAATGTCTAGTAAATTTTAGTTAATGTTATTATGACTACTATTGTTGCATCTTATTTGGCAAAAATTCCAAAAAAAAAGGAAAGAAATGTTTACTCTTTCATCTTGTACAACTATTTGCAAAACTGTTTATTTATGCCATCATAACAATGGTAGGGGTATTCTTAGAGGATTAAGGTATAGCTTCATAGACATAGATGCTCCAAGGAGGAAGAGGGAACCACCTTCCTCATGTGTAAGTTTATAGTAAAGAACATATCTATATGAGGTTATTCCTTTTAGCCAGAGAATAGGGGTATCTGAGTAAGTATATTTTGTTATTTTTTGGTATTATATATGGGTTTCTTCCACACATTCTTGATGTTTAAGCCTAAATATAATGAGAAAAGCTCTGTAGAGTTCAGAGCTGCCAAGACAGTTAGGGCTTGAGTGGCAAGATCCTTGAGAGATGGGAGGTGCAAGGAAGTGAGCTGCAAACTCAGCACTTGATTTCACATTATGGGATTTGTTAATTCTTAAGCTGTATATAGATGAGAATGTAGCTATAAAGAAAAGCCAAAATTTTGGTAGTCTCAAGTTTAGAACCTGCTGAGAAGGAGGAGTCCTAGCAAATATCTAAAGTCTCTCATTTGGACCACTGGAGATCTATTCCCTAAGGAGAGGAGGCAAACATGAGGTATGCCAAACCTTACAAAAACTCCAACTTGATCTCCAATAAGCTAAGCCCTGGATGGGATGGATGTAATCTCTTCCCACTGTAGTTGTCTGCAGAAAAGATAAGGTAGATCTTCTCTAGAGGAAAATAACATCATCCAGAAACTATAATTTTTACACAAAATGGTAAGATTCAAATAGCAATTACTAGACATTCCAAGAACTAAGACTAAGAGAGATAAAAAGACAATAGGAATAGGCCTACAGGTAACTCAGATATTAGAGTTAGACATAGATTTTAAAAATAATTGTGTTCATTTTGTCCAAGAAAAAGGATGACAAGAAGAAGAATTTTACCAAAGAACTAGAATTTAAAAAGAATTAAATAGAAATTCTACAACTAAAAAGCAAATAACTAAAGCTATTTAATAGATGTGGTTAGCAACATATTTCTTGTAGGTGAAGAGAGGATTAGTCAACTGGAAGATTGGTTAATGGAAAATATCAGACAGGGGCCGCCTGGTGGCGCAGCGGTTTAGTCCGCGCTTGGCAGCCCGGGGTTCGCGGGTTCGGATCCCGGGCGCCCGCGGACGTGCACTGCCTGTCGGCCATGCCGTGGCGGCGTCCCATATAAAGTGGAGGAAGATGGGCACGGATGTTAGCTCAGGGCCGGTCTTCCTCAGCAAAAAGGGGAAGATTGGCAACAGATGTTAGCTCAGGGCTGGTCTTCCCCACAAAAAAAAAAAAAAAAAAAGAAAATATCAGACAGAAATAAGGTGAGCAAAAAGGTTGGATAAAAACAAAGAGAGTAAGAGACACATCAGATCTTGTGAAAAAAATCTAACATATTGGAGTCCCTGAGAGTGAAGAGAGAGAGAGAAATGGACAGAAGCAATATTTGACAAGATAATGGTTGTATTCTTTTTCAAAACTGATGAAAGACCATAAGTCACACATTCAAGAAACTCTAAGAACTTCTAAATACAAAGTAAAACACACTTAAACACATCATAGTCAAGATGCTGAACACAAAGACAAATATATATATATAAAAAGTAAAAGATATATTACCTTCAAAGAAGCAAGAACAATACTGACAGCTGACTTATCAGTTGAAACCACGGAAGCCAGTAGACTATAGAATGACATTTTTAAAGTGATGAAAGAAAATAAATTTTCAGCCTAGAACTCTATTACCAGTGCATATATTCTTCAAAAATGAAGGCAAAAGAAAGACATTTAGACAAACAAAAACTGAGAGATTTGTTGTTAGCAGACCCAAACTGAAAGAAATACTAAAAGAGAATTCTTTAAGCAGGAGAATTTATAGGGTTGGTTGATACAAGTTCTTTTTATGGTTAGCATGGTGGCCACGTTTGAAATTAATGAATCCCAGATAGAGAAATTGGTATATAGTCTTTGTCTCCCTGACAGCTATAGTAGTTCAAAGGAAATGAGAATTCATAAATGGAGTAGGCCTACTTTATCCCCAGCCCAAAGAAACCAGAAAGATACCATATTGATTTTAAAGCTCTCCCCTGGCTCCCTTCTGGAGATACCACTTCTCAAGGAGGAGCTGTTTAGACTTTCATACTCCACCTACCTCAGGATTTGAAAGTAGAGTTGGTCTTCCCAGTGTCCCAAAGATTCTTCCAGACCTTGGGACTCCATGCTCTTACAAATAATCTTTGCTTACTTACAAATAATCTCTGCTCCTACTCCACTCTTTTAGCTGATATCTTCCCAGTCACTTTCTCTAAGAAAGACTTTCAAAGACTAGTAGTCCCAGTCCATGTTTCCACTGTGGGGCTTGTTATCAGCTATAGCTTCTTCACCCCAAAAGTCATAAAGTCAAGCATTGCATGCTTTGATCCCAATCGCATTGTCTTCCAGCTTGCTTGTCTGATCACTTTCACCATGACTGCTCTTCCTTCTCATCAGGCCCCTCAGTCTTACTATAACTGCTCTCCTTTCTTCTAATCCATTAGCTTTCCCCAATCTTGACATACCACTTCATCCATCTTATGTGTAATAGTTGTCTGTCAATCATTTCAATAACACTTTCGCCTATACTCTAGACTGCCTCATCCTTTGTCTTGGTGTCAGACTTTCTTGCAAAGTTCTAACCTTGGATAAACTCAGTCATTCCCCTTCTGCACCTGCCCCAGAGGAGCTGAGCACTAGTAAAGACAGCCACATTCTGGGGAAATTTGGTAGTAGCGTCACTACAACTACCACTATAAAACTCAGTGGGGATCCTATGCTTCTCTACTAGATTTGCCCACTCCCCAAATCAATAAGTTTAAACTTTTCCCATTGCCCTTAAGGCCCTCATCTGTTCTCTCTCCTCAATCTACTACATTTCTTCCCTCCTGCCCCCACCCCTGCTACTTCACATAGAAAATAAAAGCCATAAGATAGGAAATTTCTCAATCCCTCCCCCATTGCCATTTCCAAATATATCAGCTTATCTGCATCTTCATTTAGTTTTTCCTCTTTCTCTCCTGTTTTAAGAGAAGATCTCACTCCCAACTCCTCTCCATGTGCTTTAAACCCAACCCTTTCCATCTTTCCTGGAACAAAAAAAAAACATGGATTATATTTTTCTCTCTCTGGGTATTCTATAACTTTGCATTGATTAAATACTATCCATCAGCACTTAAATTTGTCCAAGCCTCTCTCATCTCAAAAACAACAACAAAAAAAGTAAAAAAGCTCCTTCTGTAACCCCAGATCCTCCTCCGGGCACCACCTATCTCTTTCCTTCCATTCGCAGACATTGAAAAAAGTTTTTTTTTCTCAGTGTTGTCATGTCCTCACCTCCCACTCATTCTTCTACTTCCTCTGTTCTAGCTCCTCTCTCAATAACACCTTTCAGTAAAGACACTGATGACCTCCAGGTAGCCACCTTCAATGGATGCTTCCCGACCTCTCTGTGATTGCTCAGGGAGCTTTAGACACAGTGGACTGTTCACAGCTTTTTAAAGCACTGCTGTTCCTTGCCTTCCCTACACCACATTCTCCTGACCTTTTACCTACCCTTCTGTCTGCCCCTTGTTTGTCCCCTATTCATTTTCTAGTAGAAGTGAGAATTATCTTTCAGAATACAAAACTCATCATATAATCTCATAATCCTCCAGTAACTTCCTGTTACTGTTAGGAGAAAGCCCAGATCTTTTCCATGAGGTCTTTAAGGCTTTTCCTGTTCTAAGTCCTGTCTCCCCCTTCAGTCTTAGCTTGAACATCTCTCTCTCTTTGCGTCTGCTTCCACCGCCCTGGCTCTGTTTCTGGCCCTGGAATGTGTCATGCCACCTACATCCATCAAATCTTTGCTCCTACTTTCCCTCTGGACAGCCCTTCTTGCCGCCCATCCTTGACCTAGTTAAGTCCTCCTAATTTTTCAGAGCCTAGGGGAGATTCTTCCCAGTCCCTTGGGACAGGCATGTCTCACAGTTGTCAATACTTGAGACAACAGTGAATGAACTGTGACTGAAGGAGTAAACAAAAGAACAAATCATGTGCCCTGAATCACCACAAGCCCTGCTGAACCTCTCAGGGCAAGAGAAGCATTTTGGACTCCTGTATAATTTAGGTTCATTTAATACTGTTAAAACAACAACAACAGAGGGCAGCAAACCCAGGGAGCATGGACACCCTAGGTTCTACGCTCTGATAGCATTAATTCTTTTAGTTGAGAGTGCTGTGAACTACAGGGGAGAAGGAAGTGGAATAAGGGCTGCAGCAGAAGGGGCACCATTCACTCTGCAGTCAATGAAATCCCAGGGGATACGGTGCACATTGTAGTCCATGAGATGATGGCCCCTGGAGTCACAGGAGTTACAGGTCTATTGCCTGACAGCCCACATGACAAAACGAAATGGAGCAATGGGTTTAGGTAGATTGAAAAAGAGCAAAGACAAGCAAGTTAATTGCTATTCCTTGGAGCCTACTAAGACACTAAGGGTTGTAACTGAAGGTCAATTACAAAAGAGAGGTTTATGTTTTTATAGCATTCACGTGTCTAGATTCTAGGCAGTGTGTTCTGTGTAGGGCTGTGGATTTTAATCAGTGCTCAACATCAGTATTTAATCAGAATGGTATGACCACCAGGCTGACAGCATAACCTTTGGAGTATAAGAAGGTGATAAGAAGGGACAATGAACCATCACAGGATACATACAGATTCCAGAAGATCCCTAAGTAGAGTTGAGGCAGGGTACTCTGGGCCCCTCTGAGCAGCATGGGTAGCTACTTGCATCCAGGCTCACCAAGTGACTCTTGACTGACGGGGTCTCTTGGGAGAGCATCAGCTCTCTCATTTAAGGAATCTCTACTGCTGCTCCACCCCACCACCACCCAATCTTCTCCTGTACACAGGCTTGGGGACCAGATGCCATGTATGAACAAATATATTCTCCCTTACTCTGGTCCAGGAAGAGGCGGCTGAAAGGCCCTTGACTCCGAGACCCTTCCTTCCTCTGGGAGCTTGGGTGCCAGGTGAGAGGAAGAGACTTCCGGCACTGTTATGTTAATAATACTTTATAATTAACTACCTAAAACATTGCCCCACAGCATCTTGAGGAAATGACAAAGCAGCTCTCTGACTCACTCTGCACAGCTGAAGCCCTGCTGACCCATCAGAATCTAGAAGCTTATACATTCTGACGGAGCAGGAGAGAGCCACTCTGGAGGAGTGGGGACTCAGAATCATGAGAAACATGGGAAGGATTTTTCTTCTCCCCCTGACATTGGTAGCAGGAGAGGAAAGGGACCAGCACCAGGAGATCTGGGGTCATGGACTTGCTGTGTGACCATGGACAGGTCACTTCACTTTCGGGCTCGAGTTTCTTCATGTAATAAAAGGGAGGTAAATTGAAAGTGTAGGAACACTTTTTTCTCTAAGAGTCCATGATCTCCTTCTGAGGGCTGGAGGGGAGACTCCTAATTCCCACCCACTTGGATAAACATCCTGGTGTAATCCCCACTGCTCCACAGGTTCTTTCCCCTCTACATCCCAGCACCTCAAGTGGCTCCCATCATGAACGGTATTTCCCCTGATCCTGAGGCTGCCTCTCTTATCTCCCTGTCTCTCACCTCCATCTCCAGTCAAACTTCTTTGAAGAGAAGTCTCAGCGCCTTGTCTCCATTTTCTCACTTTCTATTAAATTTTTAACCCACTCTAGTCTAACGTCAACTCTTGCCCATCAACCACCTAACTGCCAAATCCTACTCAATCCTCATTTTAAATCTTCTTTCATCTCTCTGAGGCAATTGATCATGTTGGTCCCTCCATCAGATCTTGAAACTCCACCTTTGCCTTTCATAGTTATCTCCTCACCTCTCCAGCTACTTTTCAGCAATCTTCCCAAACTTGTCTGAACACGCCCACCCTTAAGATGTGGTTCTTCGTGGTTTCACAGGCTCTTTGGAGATTCACCCACATTACACCCACCTTTTTCACTAACACCAATTAATTGACAAATCCCAAATCCACATGTCAAGCTCAGATCACATTCCTCAGCTCCAGATCCAGCTGTCCAACTCTCTGCTAGATATTTTGACCTCAGTAAAATACAGGCAATTAAATTCAGAAGGTGCAAACCTGAACTTCAGATACTTTGCCTTGAATTGTCCTCATGCTAAATTTCCTACAGAGCACAGGCTTGGAGCTCAGAGTGCCTGGGTTCAAATTCACGACTAACATTTACCAGCTACGTGACCTTGGACATATTACTTCACCTCTTAAAGTCTCAAGTTTTCTCACCTAAAATGAAGATAATTATAGCACTAGTAGCAATATGATGATTCAGTGAAATAATCTACGTAAAGCACATAGCCAAACCCTTTGCACCTGGTAAGGATCCAATAATTACAGCCATTATTATTATTGTTGTTGTTATTGATATTTTTAATGTCCTACTCAGTCACTTAAGCCTTAAATTCCAGTCATCCTAGATCTCTCCCTCTCCATCATCCTCTCTTTCAAAAATATGTCAGTACATCCTATTGATTCTTTCCCTTCACTGTTCTAGAATCCACTCTTAACTGATTTCTACTTTCCTAGACTTCTAGTTCATTCTCCACAAAGCCACCAGAATGATCTTTCCAAAGCACAAATAGTATCATGTTACTTCCCTGTCTAAAAAACAATTTAATGGTTCCCGAAGGTCTGTATGATAACGTCCAAATTCATTTCCAAGATTCACAAGGTCCTCCACAATCTGATTCTTGCCAGCGTCTCTGTTTCAGATGCTTCCCCACCATGATCCCAAAGCAGTGTCTTCTATACACACTATTCTCTCTAAAACACCCTTCCTGGAAATTGTCTACTCACCAGCTCAAAACGTCCCTGGGCTTCTCTCCTTTCCCATTCCTCCACGCTACCCCAAATACCTCTCCCCTAACCACACTGCTCCCCTCAGGATGGCTAATCATATATGATACTGTGTAAATACTTCTACTACAGAACTTATCGCTTCATTGTAATGTTACTTATTTTCACATTTTCTGTATTGAATTGAATCAGGCCGCTCGAGGGAGACCGTATATCTTATTCATCCTCTTTATCCCTAGCATCAGGCACAGGGCCTGGCACCTAGGAGGTCTTCAGTCAGTATTTAATGAATAGAGGAAGAGGGAAGTAAATGAAGGAGGTCGTCCGTGTGACCGGATTCAGCCATGGCACAGGGGCCGCATCTTGAACACCCTCCACCATTGCCCCAAACACCTAGAGTTTTGAGTCTACCGTTGTTCTCCTACAGTGCTAGCACACAATCCTCCTTAGCCCCAGTCCATGAGTTTCCAGGTGCTGCAAAACCAAGAGGTTCTTACAAATGGCAACAGATGCCTCTTTTCACACCTACCCATCATTAACAAACTGCTCTTTGATCCAGGAGGGACAAGCAAGCCACACAGGCCAAAGAGTAAGTGATTCCTGTCACCCCCCACTGAAATTCCTGTTCATCGTGCAGCCCTCCCAGAACAAAGGAAAGGAAGGCAGAGCTGTTCCTGAGATTAAAAAGCGGGGTAAGTGGGAGAGAAGGAAGCCAACTTGACTGCCCACTACCCAACAAAGAGAAATAAAAATCAGCCTGCCTAATGGCTGGCCGATGTCTGAGATTCTGTAATGGGAAATTCTTTTCTTTGGCTGATGGTTTCTTCTCCAGTTATAATGTAAGCAGTGCTACAGCGTAACATAAGCCAGAAATCAGTATGAATACATTTATAAGATCTTTTCTTGTGGCTAGATTCTGATAGATGAGGAAAGAAAGAAAGGTGGCGGTAGAAGCCATGGGAGGGAGAAAAGAGCCGCGGTGGGTCCGGAAGCCTGTTGTGTTCTTTATTAATGCCTTGCTTGCACAAACAATATCTTCCTAAAAGTTGGGTCCATTCTGTTTAATTGTATTTTATATGCATGAGGAAAGTTGACTATTTAAAGAAGTTTTCTGAAAATTAAAGCAGCTCTTATGCAAGATTTTCACTTTAAGTCAGGATTTCCTTAAAGCAAAGCATACTAACATCTCCATCATAATGCTGCTAGTCAAATATTAATAATTCAAAAAGGAAGTGAACCTAAAAGGAATTGGGCAGGAAGGGACAGAACACAAGATCTAACATTTCTTTGCCAAATTCTAAGCAAATGTGAACAGTGATTTGACCTCTGATCAGAACCACGGCTCTGGGGAGCATAACTGTAGTGATGACTTGCCTACAAGTTTTTGCCTGTCCACCCTAGCTCAAATCAGATAACACTTTACAGCTAAATTGTCCTAGAACAATCTTCATTTAGAGTGACCCCATATCTAAGCAGAGAGAATCTGCTATCCAGGAAGATGACAAAACACATCAACTTCATAAGAGATCAAGATGAGGACTTGCTTTGTGAAAATATAAAACATAGGGACCTTCCACGATTGAAAAAGAAAAAAAAATAGATAGCAGAAGATTGCTGTGGCAGAAATGAACACAACGGTGTGTCCTTTTTTCAGGGAGGACAGCAGGGCTTTCAAGGCTAACTAGTGACAAGAGATATTAAAAGCCTTTTCCTTTGTTATCTCCTCCATACACGTAGTCCTAGCTGGGCCCGGCTGCTCCCCTTTGGCCTCCAGGAAAGGAACCATTCTAGACAAAGGAAGGGCTCAGGGTTCCAAGGCAGGACTGAGATGCCAAAGGACTCAGCCTGTCTTTGGAACATTGGCTTATTCTACCAGACGACCTGCTGGGGCTGCCATATGGCCTGCGCATGACATTCTGTTCAGGATAATAGGACCCGGGTCCACGCCTGGCTCTGCCCTCCGGGCCGGGCTGACAGAAGTAGAGCATGTTTGTTCTGATTCTACTCCCTTGTCCGATGCTGCCACTATGGAGCCCTAGCTCTCAATGTCCTCCACGGTGCCCTTTTCAGGTTTTCAAAGAACATGAACAGGGGCCGCCCGGTGGCGCAGCGGTTTAGTCCGCGCTTGGCAGCCCGGGGTTCGCGAGTTCGGATCCCGGGCGCCCGCCGACGCACTGCTTGTCAGCCAGGCCGTGGCGGCGTCCCATATAAAGTGGAGGAAGATGGGCACGGATGTTAGCCCAGGGCCAGTCTTCCTCAGCAAAAAAAGGGGGAGGATTGGCAACAGATGTTAGCTCAGGGCTGGTCTTCCCCACAAAAAAAAAAAAAAAAAAAAAAGAACATGAACAATACCCAGGCAAGAGGGGACTGAGGATGGGCTGCTGCTACTATTCCTGGGAGAGAACAAGCAGATAAATAAGGGACTTATGATCCAAGGGTGATGACGCTGGTGCAGAACCCAGATGTCACGAGAGTCCAGTGATCTATGTGTATACCATCACTGCCAACAACAGCAGGCAGTCGCCGTATATGAAGGGGTTCATGTCTTCACGTTTCATCTTCTGCAAACAACCTCACCAGAGCTTCCCAGGTGATGTCATGATTTAAAACAGTTGTTGAAGGATTTACAGAAGGTTACATTCTAACAACCCAGAGAAAGAAAAGTAGTCTTTTAAAAAATTTTAAAAGCCAAGAATTCCTGGTCCAAGTCCTAGGGTTTTCAGTTGCCAAAAATATGGCCTTTGTCTTTGTCCTCTGTATTTGAAAACGCAGTAACAGTTGCTGGTCTATGGCAAATGTGGAGAATGATTAGTGATTGTTCAGAAGGATCTAAAGCATTACCATTATCACATTCCATTAGAAAATTCAGTTCTGACTTGTTTTTAAAAACGCACTTCTTGGGTGAAGAGTACATGGGACTCTAATGTGGTTGCAACTTCCAGTGAGTTTATAATCATTTCAAAATAATTTTAAAATATATATATTTTGCCCTACTTATGGAAATGAGGTCGCTGGTGAGTTAGGATCAGCCCAACAATCCTGGACTAAAAGTGGCCCTGTAATCAAGAGAATAAATGGCCCAATTTTATGGCCAGGAAAAACTCTGGGAGGGCCCAGCCTGGGCCTGAATCCGTTTACCTGTGACTCACCTATAGACCTTTGTCTGGGCTCTGTATCTGAAATCTATGAGCTTTTGAAACCTCTGGGTCCACAGAGGCAAAACAAGAGTTTAGGTAAATTGGCGCCAATTGCTGATTTTCACTAAATGGACTCAACACTCAGAGGAGGGTGTGAGAAAAGCTGAGTGCTTCCTCCTGCAGGGATGGAGCCTGACTGAAGGCTGAGCAGTGGAGTACAGCGGTTGTGAACATGGACTCTGGAGCCAGAATGCCTGGGTGGGAGTCCCAGCTTGGCCACTAACTAGCCATCTGCCCTTGGGCAAGCTTTAACTGCTCTGTACTTCCGTTTCCCTGTGAGCTGGGGATAAGACTAGCAGCTATCGCATAGAGTTGCTGTGGAGACTGAATGAGTTACTTAAAGAGCTTACCGGAGTCCCTGGTGCGTGCTGTGTGACGATCCGATGAGTTCCAGGAAGCCTGTGGCTTCCAGGCAAAAACTTGAGGAAGGGCTGTGTGGGTCTCATGTTATTGCTGGAGATAGTTATGTTTCAAACCTTATATTACTCTTATCTACGTTTATTCTCGCCTCCCTTATGAATCACCTTGCGGATGTTAATCTTACCCCAACATCAAACACACCTGGAGGTAATAAGGATTGAGAAATCTGGATTCTACCTTTGACTTAGCCTCCAAAGAGCCGAAAGGCCATGAGAAGGCCAATTCACCTCCCCTAGCTTCAGTTTCCTTGTCTATATAATGAGAGGTTGGGCTAGAATCTACACGACCTCAAAGGCCCCCTTCCAAGTCATTACATTTTATGATTCTGAGTTTGGTGCCTGGGTTGAAAGGCTCTTTACCAAAAGTAAAATGATTCCCAAGTCACACTTCTGAATTTTTCCTATAGCATTGGCGTTGCCTAGGATACAAGATGCATGAACCCCGAGACAGGAGAGTGCTGTGATCCCCGCCTCTGATCTGTAATGCCAAGCCACAAATGGGTTTTGTAGTACACACTGACTGATGTGTTGAACACGGACTGAGTCTCCGCTGGCACTTATGAAGGTGGATTTGGCATTCTGATGGTGTCCCAGATGGAAAGGCAGAGGGTGCATTTTTTCCCTCACCATTATGTGGCCTCAGGAAATACTGCCTTTAAATGCAGCCGCTAGTTTCCCTGGACCCGGGGGGAAGGTGGTGCCAGCCCTCCCAGTGGTCAACAGATCACTTCCAATTTCTTCTTAAATTGTGTGACACGCTTGAGGGAAGGTCAGGTCACCTACACCCAGGATCTCTAGGTTTCTTAGCCCCTCACTGCGTCCCCAAATGTACTCGGTAGCTGTTGGAGGTATTTCATTAACTTCTTTTACGTGTGAGGGTGGGGATCAGGGACTTCCAGCTTCCACAGATATTCCTCCTAGACCAGGGTTGGGCAATGAGCTTTTCACTTTTATGGCGTCTTATGCTTTTCAAAGCAAATATGCCTTATCTATTTTGGTCTTTATAGGTTTAGGGCAGAAATTATTATCTCTGCTGAATTTCATGTCAGCTTCACAAGGACGGAAGTTAACGTCTGTTCTGTTTTCTGCTTTATCTTTATAACCCACCATGGTGTCTGGTACTCAGTATCTACTTAGCGAATATTTGCTGAGTTAGTGAATGAATCTCCACTGTACAGACGAGGAGTTCTAGAACTGTTTGAGGTTAGGCTGTTAGTAAGAGGCCTCTGGATCATCTGTCTCCAGGTTCACTGCTCTTTCTATCACCTCAATGGCTAATCTCAGAGGCTCAAAATGGATTTGCATAGACAAAAATAAAAACTAGATTCCACAGTAACATTCAGCAGTGATCTTACAAATATGAGGCCCAAGAGGGACCAGAGGACAGCATTTGGATGACACTTTTAGCACTCCATATTCTGGGTGTACGGATTCACCTAATTCCAAAAACAAACCTGCTTCTCCTACCTTTCTGCCTTTGGACGTGCTGTGCCCACCACCTGGAACGCCCTTCCTGTCCTTTCCTCTTTCTTTATCTGGCCAATTCCTAATCAGAAATCACTTCCCACCAGGTTTTTCCTTCCTTTCCTGCCACCAAAATCTGGCCTCACCTTTATCAGAGCACATATCACACAATATTCTACTTCCTTATTTTTTCAACTTCCTCTCCTCTTGCCCCAGCGCCACACTGTGAATTCCCCGAGGGCAGGGACTGTGTTCTTTATGTCCATAAATTCCTTAAAAAGTGGTTGGTACACAGGTTTTTAATAGTTGTTTGTTGAATGGTTACATGCAACCCTGTACCTTATCAAGAAAAAAAGTTGAAAAATCTCCAAAGAGTACTTTTTCTCACTGATGGTGAACTGCTGATGGTGAACTGCTAGTGACAGGTCACCCACGGTCACCAGTAATGAACACAGACCACCAACAACATGACGTGATGCCGCAGTGTGTGTGGAAGGCATGCTCTCTTGTAGCTGCTGACCTGACCACAGGAAGACTTGGGCTTCCATTGATTTTGCAATCACTGGGATGGACTTATAGGATGGACATGCTCCAGTGACATCCTCTGGCCCATTTCCTACAGTGACCTGGGGCCCCAAATTCTATCTTGGTCAAAAGAAGTATCCTGGGGAGGTATAGGAAAAAAGAGTGTTGCTTTAGATACGCAAACAGGCTGAACATTGTTGAAAAGATTGAGAGAAATTAGCCTAATTACCTTTGGAGGGAGGTGTGGCTGGCTTTTTTTTCACCACCTACCCTTATTACAGGCTTGCAGCTCCTTGACAAAAAGAAAGAGTTACAAAACCAGGGAGGGTGGGGGGTTTGGGACCTTTTGTATGAAGGATACAGGGACTCCGTGGGGTTATAACCAGAATAAGCAAAGAACTCTACCGGGACTTGGAGAAAAATGACAGGAGGAACCTCTGGGATTCTTCCCAAGTGGTTGTGTCCATACCAAGCTGGGGAGCAAGGGAGAGCTGCCTCTTTCATGCTGTGTGTGAAGGTCCCAGAGAGCCTTCAGGGAAGTGGGAACTCAGGCAGAAGCAGCCATTAACACAGGCACAATCCTCAGTCCAACAGGGCTGGGGGCTCTGCTTTCAGATGTGCTCTGATCAAAAGTTCCCAGGCCCCAGCTCTATCTCAGTGAGTCACTTACACCTTCTCTGCTTACTGTGTCTTTCTGCAGCATCCAGCCTGCCCGAGGGAGAGGAAAAAATGGGGGCCCGCTGTGAAGGATCAGCAGGATCCCGCAGCAAGGGCACCACCTGCATGTGTGGGCTTCCGCGACCTCCCATGCGCCCAGGCCTGCCCTGTCGCCTCTTCTCAGGTGAGATAAGGGAGCATCACGGCTGACTACCTCACATGGTTTTTTAAAGGGACAAGTGAGAAAATGTGAGTAAAAATACTTTGTAAATTGTAAAGGTGCTATCCACGTGTGAAGAAGTAGTATTATTATCAGTGCTTTATTTAGCCGCAGCATGCCTCAGCACGCTAGACTGACATCGCTTATGCTTTTGCTCAAATAAATATTAACATTCCTATTTTCTGGACGCAGCTACTCTGCAAGTCTCAAGCCCTGCTGGGCCTCCTGCTCTTGGCTCCTGCTGTCCTCTGGACTTGGAATGCCTTCTGAGGCTTCTCTGACTGGCAAGTTCCTATTGGTCCCTTAGGACCCAATAGCAGTGTGAGCCCTTTTCCATCTCTCTCTCTGGTCTCCTTTTGCAATGCTCCATCCATTCCAACTCTGGATGGACCATGGTGGGTAGCACTAGCCACCTCTTTGCTTGTCTTTCTGATTAGACCATGGGTTTCTAGAAGGCAAGATCTATGACTTATTGGTGAAAATGAGTTCACGGGCCAGAACAAGAAATATTCCGTGCCCATTCCACTAAGACAGCAGTTTGCCTGATATACTCATTTTGTTTTCATGCGACACACTGCAGATTATGTGTAATCTGCTGGAGACTGGGGAAGCAGAGGAGACGATGATCAGAACAAGCCATGGCTGAGTGCTGGGAAGCACTAGGCATGGTGCTAAGCACCCCTAGGAGGCTGGTGCTCTTCTTCCAAATGTGCAGATGAGGAAATAAAGAGATAATCTGCCTTCAGTCACAAAACTAAATATTGAGGCTTACGTCAGTTTGACTGTAGCATCTGTGGTCTTAATCACTGTGCCAGAAAAAGGTAACACAGAAGAAAAGGAAAGGAGAGGAGAAAGAAGCGTTTGTAATTTATTAAGATAAGAACACTATCACATTTTTAGCTTGATTTCATTATTGTTATTTTAAGATATGAACAGCACTATTTCCCCCATGTCCCTTCTTCTAGGCTAATGACCTAGCAGATAACTGTATCAGACAAATAAATAAAAGTCCTATGAAACATTAAAATAATAAGAGAAGAGTTTCATGCAGGAAATGAGCTAAGATCCTGCCTCCCTAAGTCTTGGGAGTTGGTTTCCACCTCTTCCTCCTACGTCCACCTTTGAAGTGGTCAGAGGCCTCTTCCCTACCATCCCTGACCCAATATCAAAGCTGTAAGTTGTTTCCAGGGACAACAGGGCAGGGGTGCAGCAGGGGCCCTACCCCAAGGTCAGGGAACCTCCTTGTTCAGGTGCTCTTGTGTGGAAACAAATTGAGGGTGGAAGGCCTGATGGGCTCCCTTCGCTCCAGGTCCCTCAAAGTTAAAGGGAGGCATCCTCCGGAATCCCTTCCTTTAAGTGTCTGGCTGGTCGGGCAGAGTAGATGCGAGGGGGAACACTAAGGAGGTAAGTCTTCACCTCTGGAAGGCTTGTCTACTTTTCTTACTTTCTATCTTCAATGACCCATAAGAGAACCGTAAAGGGTGAAGTTCTTATCCACATCCCACCTCAGCTCCATGAAATGGCTGAAAAAGGGTGTCCATGTTTAAGCCTGGACGAAGGAGTCATGGGATGATGGTCCATCTTCTCGCCACACTTAAGAATGAACTCTCTCATACAATCCAATGAGGAAACAGGCTTTAAGAATATTCTGGCTCCACCACCCATTAACTATGTGACCTTGGAAAAACTACTTCACCTTGCATCTGTAAAAAGTAGAAAATAATTGGATTTATTTTAAAGGGTTGTTTTGAGGGTTACTGACTTAATATACTGAAAACCTTTGAAACTGTGCCCGGCAAATAAGTGCAGAAAGTATTAACTATTATTATGGTTATTGCCGGTGGTATGACTATTAGCATCACTCTGCTTTCTCTCTGCTGTGCCCCCTGCTCTAGAGTAATCTATTTTTTGAAGACCACCTCTGGTGATTTCAGTGTCTTCTATGTTCCAAATTCTCTCTTGGAATATTCTTTGGAAGACTGGACAAAAAAACTGTCTTCAAATAATTTCCTTTTTCTGGCATTAGTAATAGAAACACCTAAATCAACCACTTAGCAGTCAGGTGAGATTCTCATAAATATGGCTGTCAGCATGTTAGGAGTTAGCATTTTGCCAGTGTAAATGTACCAAATATACTTAATGCCATTATTCTTCTTGAGATGCATCACACACTCAGGCCCACCTCTAATATCTATCTTACTAGAAAAGAACCATGAGCCAGATGATTAAAAGCCCTGAGACCTGGCTCCCTGGGGAAGGCTGGGGGGTGGAAGGAACACTGCCAAATTCCCAGGAATGGAAAAGTCAGCCCAAGAGACATTGGACTGAATTCCTTGTTTTGGGAAAGATGAATTAGATAAACGGAGAACTCACTCCTGGAGTGTTCTGGAAAGCAGGGGTGGATGTTAGTGCTACAATATTTCCCAGTCCATGGTGTTCCAAGTAGATTTTCAGCCACTCAAAGGGCTAGAAATACTGTATGGTAGTTTAAAAACATGGTCCCCAAATATTTTTATACTGTTCCCACTTAGAAGTGGGCATATATATCCACCTCTTGAATCTGGGATATGACTGCTTGAATAATAGAATATGGGAGTGATGTGTCAGTTCCTGGGCCCCAGACTTAATAAATGGGCAGCTTCCACTTATTTCTTCAGGCACTTGTTGAACCCAGCCACCACAGCATAAGGAAGCCCAAGCTGCCTGTGGAGAAGCCTTCATGAAGACGCCTACATGAAGAGGAACTAAGGCCATGGCTCTCAGCCCTAGCGGGGCTCCCAGCTGACAGGCAACACCCACTGGCACCCCCTGTGAGTGGGCCATCTTAGAACTGGATCCTGCAGTCCCTAGTTGAGCCACCCTGTTGATACTACGTGGAGCAGAGATGAGTCTCTCTGCTGAGCTCTGTCTAAATTGTAGATCCGCGAGTCAAATAAACGATTGTTTTTGTTTTAAACACTCAGTTTTGGGATGGTTTCTAATGCAGCCAGATAACTGATATACTCCATATTTTGGGAAGAATCCTTTCCTGGATCCTTTCAGGTATTTTCTCTGAGTACCTTTCAGTATTTCTCTCTGAAATACTGCTTTCTTTGCTCTCTCCTCTTAGTCTAGCTGAAGACTGAAATTAGCTGTCAGAGCTGGATATATTGCAGAAACACAAGGAGCCTTTGGTCAGAATGCAGATGCTATGACAATTCCCCAGGAATAGTCTTCAGATTGTCTTTCCATGTGTCAAATAGTACAAAACTTGTCCCTAAAATGTCCCAGGCTTTTAAAAATATTAGGCTTCTTGTTATTAAGCATAGAAATGCAAATTATATCACAAGGTACAATTTTACACTGGTCAAATTCATTGCTTTTTTTTTTTAAGAATAATATTTCATGCTGGGGAAGTTGGGATGAAATCAATATATTGCATATGGTAGGGTAAATTAGTACAACCATTTAGAAAACAATTTGGCAATGTGTAACTCAATGGTTCCCATCCACACGCATTAACAATACTAACCTTTGACTTAGTAATTTTACTTCTAATAATTTATCCTAAGCCAATAATCTAAACTAAGAACGAAAAAAAAAAAAACCTTATTAAAGGAATATGCTTATTGTAGCCTTATTTATTATGGTGAAAAAAAATGGAAACAGGTTAAATTTCTAAACATGGAAAAGTAATTAAAAGTATATTACACCAGCCTCATGGAATATTATATTACCATTAATATGATAATAATGAAGACCAGTAACCCTCAGTTTATGATGTATACTAAGTGGGAAAAAAATCAGAATATATAACTGTATGTCACTGATTATAACTTTATAAAAACAGAGATAAATGTAGGCAAATATTAAAAGGGAACAGATAAAGACAATATAAGTTATTTTATATAATAGTTTATATTAGTTTTTTTTCCCCTTTAGAAACAAAACTGTATTTTTTTAACATTTAGAAAAGGATGGATGGAGAGATGATCCACTAAAAAAATAAAATCACCTTCCAACTCAATTAAGTTGAGCACTTTCTTGGTGAAGACAGCTATTGTCCTTCTGTTGAACAGAACCAAGAACTAATACTTGGATCCTATGGAAGATGCTTCTTGAAATATATAAGTTATTTTAGATGGTAACTTCCTTAAGAACAAGTTCTCTATCATTTTCTACATCATATTTATCCTCTGGGTGTTCAGTAAGAAAAACTGGAGGTAAGTCAGAGATTGCAGTTAAATTAGCATATTATAATTTTGGCTTTGTTCCTCTTCCTTTCCAACCTCCTACTTTTTCCTTCCTAGGCTTCCAAAATATAAAGTGCTAAAATAAAACCAGCAACATCAGTTTCTATTTTTAGAGTGAACTTTAATCTGATTTTCACAAAGATCCATGCCAATTCAAAATCACTGCTGTTCTCTTGCTGCTAGTAATATAATGATTGTCTTTTGCATTAAAAATTAAGAATTACAGTCACACAGGAGAAAGAAAACCAGACTTAGGCTTCTCAGTGGTCAACTGTACACCAGCAAAAGCAAAGAAAAACTGATTGCAATTGTGTACTTGGATATTTAAAGCCAAAACCATTTTTAACCCAGTTCTTCAAATACTGGCATTAAGATCATCTCCTTTCTCTACTCTAAAAGCATGCACAGGAAAATGGAGAAGGAAGACTTGGCTCATTCAAATCCCAAATTTCCTCTTAAGGCCCTGTGAGTGGAGTGGCAGGAAGTAAGGATGCGTTCTCTGCCAGCCTTCTTGCTCTGTGCTGGAGTCATCACCCTACTTCACCAAGATCCAAATAAGTGATAATCTAAGCACGAAGTAAACTTTTATTTGAATGTGTAGCAAAACATTAAATACATGTTTTCATAAACTAATTTCCAAGCACAACTGTTTACATTTTACCTTAAAGATAAATGGCTGCTAGAACACAATCTATTTCAGAATTTGGTCACATTGGGCCATTTTTCTTAGCCATAAAATAAATACCATAGCAGATAAGGATAATTCTGTAATTCTGCCTCCAGTTGTTAGAGCAATAAGAAGTTAGACTTCAGCTTTCTCTGTAGCCCTTTTCAAATCAGCCCACTCGATGCCAATACAAATGTAAACACATCAGTCAGCCAACTATTAGGGGCTGAAGAAGTATCTTGGGAGCTAAAATGTAAACTTCCATTTGGTTCCAAGGCTTTTAAGCTAAGCATCCTATTGCACACAACAAAACAGGCAGAAGTCAAGATGTTCTCCACCAGGATAAAATAAAATTAAATAAGGGTAAATTAAATTAAAATAAGTAAAAAAATAAGCCCCTAAACAGGATAACTTTTAGGAGGCCCAAAGACATGATACTTCTAGCTCTTGAAAGTAGAAAAAATTACCATTTTCTCTTTCTTTCTCTCTCACATACACCCTAAATTATTTGAGTTGTTTAAAAGAATCTACATTAACACCTCTTGATCCGTGGCAAAGTAAAAATTGCTTAATGTTTAAGCGATGAAATTCGTAGCACTAGGCATCATGGCTTTGATCTTAATTGGCTTCTGGTACTGTGACTTACCCTGGAGTTGTTTGTGGGCTTTTAACATTACTGAAAGTCTCCCCATCTCTTCTTTGCTCAAACAGGCCGACAGCATGCTTAGAAAGTGGAAAGGCCCCCTCAATGATGCAAATGTTTAGGTGGGTGATTAGAGACACTTTGAGTATCAAATTCTCCTGTGATCTAAAATTTGATCAAGTAGAAGGTGACTTCAGGCAGAACAGAAGGTGTATCTAAAAATGACGATTGCTGGATCTCAGTTAACTTACAGTTGTTTTTCTTTGAAATGTCTTTATTCATTGCAATTTGCGGGTGACCTCAACTTGATAGAAAATATGAGTGTATCTGAAGTCTATGCTTGCCATTGAACAGCTATAAGTTTTAATATGGAATTTGTAACAGTGCTCTCAGAGGTGTCAGAATGACTGAACCAGAAAAAGATCTTAGTTCTCACACTGAGTAGTACAGATTCAATGGTGGTACCTCTTTCTTACACCTTGGAGACCCTGGGTCTCTGTAGGACTAAATATTTGGGCCACCATGAGTACAGCGGCACCTTTTCTAAAAGTTAACACTGAAGTGTAAGACTACATGGAATACACCCAGAGCTGGCATTCACTTGGTACCACACTGTGGGGTCTGTTTTAATTGGTCAGTGCCCACGCCAGAAGGCTGGCTAAATACATAACCACATTTCAGTCAACAACAGGCCACACATATGACGGTGGTCCCATAAGATTAGTACCATATTGTCTAGGTGTGTAGAAGGCTGTACCATCTAAGTTTGTGTAGGTACACTCTATGATGTTCGCACAACAAAATCACCTAACGACGCATTTCTCAGAATGTATCCCTATCGTTAAGAGACGCATGACTGTATTTTGATTATCACCTGGCAATATACAAAACTTCCAGGATTGTAAATTAGAGGATTCTCAAAGATGCCAATATTTGTATATTACAGTTTTAAGGTCCGAGATATAGATTTTTTTTTAAGCGTGGCAAAAGTACTGGAGTGAGTTAGATCTCCTCTGGGATAGTAGTGTAAAATCTATAGAGAGGAAAGGACAGATCGAAATGAAATGAGCAGAACAATGCCAGCGCTCAATCAATTGATTTTACGTTGTAAAACCACTAAACAGCATGTAGGCCTAGTCTGGAGGTCAAAGGTTTCAGCTACACGGCCCAACTTCTCAAGAAGAGGCTTGATTTCAATTTTTTGTTTGTTTGTTTTTGGCCTCATAATCCCCATGTCCTAATTTCAAGTTTTGAGAATATGGTCACTACTGTTATAACCCAAACCCAGGCCTGACATCATTTTACACTTGTATCTTACTCTCTTGAAGTGTGAAGATGACCCGTAGTGACCCTGGAGACCGTGTTGTATCTATTCTGCCTTAGTCTACAACTGAAAGAACCAAGGCCCAGGGAAATTTGGTGGCTTGCCTCAGCATGTGATGCAGCAGAAACCCAGACTCAGAAAATATGACTCTTTCCAACTGCTGTCTATCTACTCAGGTCAATACTGAATGAACGCCACTGGTGAAAAGGAGCAATCAGGACAGCCTATATGATTTACAGGGGCCAGTATAAAATGAAAATGTGGGACTCCTTATTCAAAAATTATTAGGAATTTCAAGAAGGCTATAGCAGAGCATTCTAGGCATGGAGCCAAGTGTGACTGCACAGGTAACACACCCATGAACCTGACCCTGGGTGCAATTATTTCATTATTTACCGGACTTCGACTCTTTGAAGGCAAAGGGGAAGAAAGGCTCTTTGAACACTGGAAACACTCAATACTTCTAAGACTTGGGGTCCAGTTGAGTTAATACAAGAAGTCACCATGAGTACTTGGTCCATTATTTAAGTGTCACAATTCATAATCTGAAAATACTTCACAATATAATAAACCTTCTCAGCCCCAACACAAATAAGTTGCCAGAACCATGTCCAAAATGTGGGTAGCAATGTGTACATGTGGTAGCATTAATGTGCTTTTATGAGCTCAAGAAATGCTAACTTCTTACCAGAACTGTTTTTGTATTTTTTCTTTATGCATTTAGAAGTAGCCATCGAGATACGTTTTGTGGAAGCTATCCATGTGCAAAATCTAGAAGCCCTTCAGATATGAATATTTCAGAAATTGCCAGGCACCGTTGATTTGAAAACAACAGTAATAATGAGAAAACTACTACAATTTATTGAGTTTTTATTATGTCAGATAGCACACTAAGTGCTGTGCATATATTTCCTCCTGAAGAAAGACCTCATAACATCTCTATGAGGTAGACATATTATCCTGATCTTCCAGTGAGGAAAACAGGCTCTGAGAGGTTGAGTGGCAAAATCAGAATTTGACCTTAGGACCATTTGGACTCCTGGAGACGAATCATTCTTTGGAAGGAAAACAGCGCAAGTTGGATATACAGAGAACAGCAGAGCACGAGCTATTGCTTGCCTTTAAGGAATGAGACTTCTATTTGGTAAGGCCTGAGTGAAGTTTCATTTTGGTGAACAAAAATGCAACCATAAAACACCAAAAGTAGAAATTTCAGACATTGAAAATCGAGGTGGTTAATTTTACAGCTTACTGCAAAGGCAGATCAGTTGCACAAAGACGTGCAAAGGCGGAGCCAACTCACCCATGCTTTATGGGGCCTTAGGATGGATTTATTGCATTAACTGTACCAGGAAAAGAGGTTAAACAGACCAGAATAAAGGAAGACTCAGAGCCAGACTAAGATTTCCGCTCAGGGAATCTGCAAGATATTCTGTTAAGGGACAAGATAAAAAAGTGGGTCACTTTCCTCAGTAGATACAGGATTTACAATATGTAACCAAAACACATGAAACTTACTTAGAGTTGCAGGGGTTTATGGTTTTTTTGAAGTAGGAACCATGAGAAAATGTGAATTTATAATCATGAAGTGTCTCCGAGTTGAAGAGGATAAGAGTTAGTGTTTCTGTCTCTGCCTCTCAAGAGATAAAAGTGCCTTCACAACTATGGTTTGTATTTATTATGATGTTTCAAAGTGTTAATCTGGCAGGAGTGTCTTATTTCTCATTTAAAACAAGCTACAGGAAAAAAATAAAGAAAAACTATGGAAGCATAGTGAAAGCAAATTCATTTTATATATTCTATCTACTTTTTTTGTAGCATTATCCTCCAATGTCATATCTTTTGTATTTTTTAATCGCCTAATTAAATGAAAATTCTGTTCTAGGTAGGCAAAATTTTTGAATAGTGGCAGAAAAATACTTCTGGCCAAAGACCAGAGTTGTATAGCTTGAGCTCACTCACGAATATGTTTATGTAATGTACACTGTGTGTCCATAATATGCATATATAACAATGTGTAAACACAAACACTTCGTGACAAAATGCTGATTTTGTTCATGTCTCCACTGGTGAGTGAGTCTTCTCCATATAAGCCAATTGTGGTGGTCCCAACCCCCTGCTTCAGGCGTGAGCAGGTATCGTGATTCTATCCATGGAGACCAAGGAGAAGTCTGTTACTAGGAAAAGTTTCTTAGGAAGACTTAGTCTCTCGATCTGCTCCATTCTCACCTGGAATGTGTCAGTCTTAGTAGGAATGAAAAGAATTAGCCAAGCAGAGATTGACAGCCTGAGAATAGCAGAGAAGAATACAGAAAGCACCTGAGTCTTTGATGACATTATTGAACCAAAGAAATAACCAACATTGGAGCCACCCCATCTCCAGACTTATTATGTGACTTTTTTTGTGTGTGTGTGTGAGGAAGACTGGCCCTGGGCTACATCCGTGCCCATCTTCCTCTACTTTATATGGGACGCCGCCACAGCATGGTTGACAAGCAGTGCGTCGGCGGGCGCCTGGATGGCAGGCGCCTGGGATCCGAACCCGCAAACCCTGGGCTGCCAAGCGTGAACTAAGCCGCTGCGCCACCAGGCTGGCCCCTTATTATGTGACTTTTTAATGTGTCCTCAGTGTTTAAGCAACTTTGAGTTGGGTTTTCTGTTACTTGTAGCCAAACCCTACATGACAGCACCTATTGTGTTCTAAGGACTATGCTGGCCAGTTTGCACGCATTACTCCTAATTTATTTTACATCTCTTTAAGATAAAGAATATTTTCTCCATTTAACAAAAAAGGAAACTAAGACTTGGAGCAACTAGTGATATACCCAATTTCACACCTCTAGTTAGCAGGTAGGGCAGGATTCCAACCTAAGTCTATCTGACTTTGAAAGTTATCATTTAAAATCTCTGTGTGTGTTTGTGTATATATGTGGTGGTGGTGTGTTTTTATATATGTTCACATTTATATACCTATGGAGAAGGTGTTATCTGTAGTAGCATAATCTCATTTTTGAGTCTTTGATAAAATGTTAAAAATAGTGAGGCATAATTGAGGGAATATGCAACAAAATAAAGCAAATGGCAAGACCTGGGGAAAGTAATCATCACCAAGTTTCCTAATTCATTGGGAGTCACTTATTTTCCTTCTCATAGGTCAGATCATTCAAGCTCTGTTCTTGCAGCCGGCTGAGACATCGTCCCAGATGACATCTGCATGAAATACTTAGCAACCTGTCCAGAGACCATTAATGAGTATGAGTGTTTTAAGGGAGATATGCATCTCTAAAGAAAATACTTAATCAAAGGGCAAATTTGCTGTATAGGGGCTGCCATGCACCCTCCCTTCTGCAGAGAAGACTTTGCTAATCAATCAAGACATTCTTCTTCTCCCCGACCTTGGATGTAGCCCTACACATTTCTACAACACCAGCTGCAGCAGCCACCACCAACCAGTCAGGCTTGGCTCTCTACTTGGAAACTCATTTGCCCTGTCTGTCCTACATATTCGATGGGGGAAGGCTCTTCAGGGATGCAACTGAAAATTACAGGGAAATTGTGCAATGGTAGCGTATCAACCCCTGAGAGCTGAATGAGGTGCAATTACTGCTAACTGAAAATATTATCTATGTATTTCTGAAAATTGAGTCTAAAAACTATATTAGCAGCAATGAAGTTTAAGTGATCCCGAAAGAAAAGGGCAAAGTGTTGTTAAATGTAAATGGCAATAATAAATTTGAGAAGTTGGACTATTTGTGCGTCTGTCTCTTTTTACAGAAAGCTATATGCACATTCATGAAGTGAATTCATATTTTTTTAAATCACCATTAGATTTGATCTTACTACCTAGGTAATTAAAATATGAAGATAAATACAGCACTAAGGAATCCTACTACTAGAAAGAACCTTGGAGATCATCTAGACTCTCTCTGCAGCCCATCCCTACCTCATTTTGTTCTAATGAGAAAACTAAGGCCAACGAGGCCAGTGCCTTGTTCATAGCTACCTGGTTGGCTAATACTTGAGCCAGGCTAAGTTTCCAGACTCCCAGTTCTGTCCTCTAACTCCTTTTTCAAACTGCTCTGACAGCCTGTCCAGTGATTGGTGCACATTTTGAACTTTAAAATTACATTAAACTTAAGAGATTAGCTAAGTGTGTGGCAAAGAGAAGAAGAAAGAGAGATGAAGAAGAGATCTCTGATAACTTTCTACAGTTCTTTGGAGACCTGGCAGAACACAGGCTCCTGATTTCCTGATTAACCTCTGAGGACATCATGCCTCATGAGACAGAGATGGTCTTGGCAATCAGTGGATGGGGTGGGGTAGACTTACCTGAGGAAGCCCATACAATTGGCCAAGAGACAGTGCCAGAGCCAGCAAAGGATGGTTGGGTTATTTCCATCACCTTTTGACAACAATCCTTTGCTCAACTGGTAACTCCATTAAAATACCTTCGTATAGTCCTCCAAAATGGTCCCCTGGTCCCCAAAGTGCTCCTTCTTTATTCAGTCACCCCATGAAAGACAGCTGGATTCAGGGACCCTGTACATGCAGTTAATCAGGTAACGAATATTCACTCTCACAAGAATAAATGAATGACTATATATAGTACGCTTAGTACAAAGTGGGACATGAAGATTAGTAAGGTTAATTTTTGTGTTGTTACTACGATAATGATTATATTTAAAACCCCCAATTGATTATTCTAAATAACAGGGCCCTCATCACCACTTATGTCCTGTGATGTTATTGTTTCTTCCACTGACTGAATTGAGGAGGTTTTGTGGTGAGTGGTTGAGATCATGGGCTTTGAAGTCAGACAGGCTTGGGCATGAATTCTGGCTCTGCCACTGTGTGCTCCTAGCAAGGGACCTGACCACAGTAGACAGAATAATGTCCCCATCCCTCCTCAAAGATGTTCATGCCCTCCTCCCTGGAACCTGTGAATAGGCTACTTGACAAGGCAAGAGGGACTCTGCATATGTGATTAAGTAAAGGATCTTAAAATAGGGAGATTTTCCTGGATTATCTGGGTGGGCCCAATGTAATCACAATGGTCCTCAGAAGATGGAAGAGGGAGGCTTAAGAGTCCAAAGAGACGTGACTATAGAAGCAGAAGTCAGAGCCACGGGATGGCTGGCTTTGAGGGAGGAACGGACCACAAGTGAAGAAATGAAGGCAGCCTCTAAAAGCTGGAGAAGGTAAGGAAATGGATTCTCCCCTTGAGCCTCCATAAGGAACACAGCCCCGCTGACACCTTGACTTTAGCCCAGTGAAACCCATTTGGACCTTCTGACCTCCAGAATGGAAAGGTAATAAATCTGCATTGTTTTAGGCATCTAGGTTTGCGGTAATTTGTTACAACAGCAACGGGAAACTAACTGATGCTCCTTGAGCATCTGTGTCCTCATCTATAAAATGGGAATAAAAAAGGTATGTGCCCCAAAGGGCTGATATAAGGATTATATAAGAGAATGCAAATAAAATGCTTCAGCGCTTGGCAGAGATTAAGAACTCAGTAAATGTTTGCTGTCATTTTGCATGTGATCTCACCATAGAGAGTGGGGATTATATATTGCTGATTCTAATAAATGGTGATTCCATGAAGTGTGATTCATTGGAGCGCAATAACACCTCACGTTTGAGCAGCGCTTATGGGGTCGTCACCAAGCACTTTCACCTCTACTGTCTTATTTAATGCTCGTTGTAACTGTGAGCCCAGAGATGAGGACACTGAGCCTCCGATAGGACAGTGCCTTCCCGAGGTCACTCAGAGAGTGCGCTGTTGGCCAAAGCTGGAGACCAGGTCACCTGATTCCAGATACAGTAGAGTCCCAAATCAATCATGTGGCCTACAGAAATATACAAGCACTGTATGCAGAATCCTAACATGAAACAAAAATGATAAAGCCAAATGATGATGGGGCTGTTCATTGCACACCAGACCATTTCCCGTATGATCTCATCCAGCAGTTTTCTGCCAGGGCCTCCAGCCCCCGCTCCTCCAAGCGCAGCCCAAGTACTCTCTCTAATGCATCTAGTCAATTGTGCAAAGCACGAGGGAAAAAATTCCATCCTGACCGCAGCAGGCAATCACCTTATGCCCTGAAGCATGAAGTTTGATTACCCTTATCTCAGTTTATCATTAAATCAAAAACTGTTGCTATGAATACTGGCCCAGGACTCCATTTACGAAATGATATAGGCCAGTCAGCAGAAATAAGTGAGTGCCCTTTTTCTTTCTTAATTTCTACTCACTGTGAAGATCTTTTGCAAACTGGAAAAAAAGAAGCCTCTTTAGCTCTGAGTAGATATTATTCCTTTCTTACTCTTTCATGAGCTAGCCGGGATGCCCTCAGCTCACCACCATTCTCCCTGCGCTGAGGGAAAAGGTTTCAGAGCTACGACCTACAGGCCTGCCAACACTAGCCTTGAAGTCTCACACCTTGTTTGGATGGGAATCTGAGCTGTGGCTATACTAGAGCATCATTTCTCAAAGTGTGGTCAACGGGCATGGGGGCACAAGTCACTCAGGGTATTTGTTAAAAAATGCAGACTCCTGGGCCCCACTCCAGACCCATTGGTACTAGGGCCCTGGGAATTTGCATTTTAACCCTATGTGATTCTGATGAATTTTAAAGTTTGAGGACCACTGGTAGTGCTCACGGATGTGGGTGATGACAGGGATGGTCTAGGAGTGTGCCTAAATTTCCATGGTGTTATTCAGGTTTTCATCAGCCCAGGGGGCAACCAGCGTAGAACACATGCCAATCATCCACATTTATCCTTCAGCACAACCAGCCAGCAGTGGGAGCCAGACTTCTGACACCATGAATCTGAAACAGCTTACATCTGGGTCAGGGAGATGCAACTAGGCGTCAAGGTCTGGGGTGAATCTCCAGGCCACTGGACCTCTCCTGCCAAATTCCCTTTTCCAGTCTGGCTGAATTTGTGGCAAGTATAGTGGGTGGGGGTGGAGGGTGGCTGGTTGTGAAACCAGTTTCAACGTCTATATATCAGTTAAACAGATATGATAAAACCACAGGTGAAAAGATGGCCCAGTGCAAGGGCTAAAAGCATAGGCTCTGGAGCCAGACTGCATTTACTTTTACTAACAGACACTGAGATATAAATAGCCCTCACTACATGCCAAGCACTATTCTGAGTGCTGTTCAAATATTAATTCATTTATGTCTCACAACAACCCTACCAGGTGGGTACTACCATCATCATCCACTTTTATGTGGTGAAACTGAGGTTCAGAGAGGTTAAGTAATTCACTCAAGATCACACAGCTTATCAGTCACACAGCCAGGACTCATGCCCCGAAAGGCTGGCTCCACAGTTCATGTTCTTAACCACCTGACTCCACTGCTTCTCATGGATACAAGTCCCCTTGTTCCACTACTCATTAGTTGTTCAACCCAGGAAAATCATTTAATTTCCCATCCCTCATTTTCCCCCTGTGTAAAATGAAGGTATTACTAATAATAGCAGCCACCTCAAAGAATGCTGATCAGATAATTTAATATACGCACTTAAAAGAGTGTCAGGCACGTAGTAAGCACTCAACAAATGGTAGCTCTTGGTTAGCTATTAGTCTACACTCTCGGGATGGTGCGAGATTAAATTAGATAACATATTTAAAGTGCTAGGCAGAGTGCCACGGCACACGGTAAGCGCACAGTAAGTGCTGGCTGTTATTATTGGTCGAGTTGAGCCAGGCCAGTTTATTTTAGGTCCTGTCTGGAAGGCAACTGGGCTCTCTGGCGGGGAGGCAGCACACCCTGCACTTCAAAAAGTAACAGAGTGGGAGCCAGACTAATTACTAGACTCAACAGGTTCTCTGCTGTATGTCACTGGAATATTCCTGAAAAGTGCATATGCTTAATCCTTTTTCTGCATTGACCTATTTTATAATTTCTGATTGATCTCTCATTGGCAGTGATTCTTCAGACTTAGAGTCTTCTCTCAGACTGTCCGTCGTGTAACTATTAACTTGTAAAAGACAAATATAACAAAGAAAATTGAGCTACTGGAGCAATTCTTGCCAAAGCAATTGGCTTCATCATTCCCTAATGTAATTGTTTTCATTTTATTTTCCCTTTATTATGTGTTGTAATATGCATGCTCATACTACACAGAATTTCCAGTCTTTCCTCCCACGAAGCTTATCACCTCCACTATTAAACTTAACTGTGGGTTGATTATAATTTATGTTAACTCAAGGGGTTAATGATGGCTTGGAAACTCTCATTCCCAAACAGGCTAGTTTGGAGGAGGGATGGAGGCTGGGAGGAGGGAGAAGGGGAGGGAGTTGGGAAGGTGGGCTAGTGGGAGCCAATGACGGGGATAAGTTTATCCTGAAAGTGGTGCCAAATCCCCAGGGACTCTCAGGGACGGGGTTTTCCAAAAGGAAGTATGAGTAACATTCCAAGTTGTTGACTGCTACTTTTTCTCTTTCTCTATTAAGGATAGACTGTCGTAGCTTCACCCTGCTCCTTGCATAGTTTACCAGCCATGACAGGCTGTAAGTGCAAGGTAATAAGAAGGAAAACTCACTGAACACATTCGCTACCATACTTGCCGCGCGTCTCCTATGTGCCACTCATTCTCCTTACTCCAGGGGTGAACATGCAGTCCGAGGGGCACCTAGAGTCCCACTCATGCTCACAGTTTCAACTCTCTGTCCATTTCCTAGCTCCACATTCCCTTTTCCCACCTCCAAAAATCCCCACATACGTATACAATTGATTATAGAGTCTATGTCTAGAGTCTTTTCAAGTTAAAAAAACATGTAAAGCCGATGAGGCAGCAACCTTCTAGTTTATTTCTGCTCAACAACTCTGTGGGGGGAACCACCACGCTGGGTAATTTGAGGCAAATCACGTTATCCCTTGCAACGTTCATGCGAAACACTGAACCCGTTGGCAGTTGATGTGGAGGTTTTAGTTCTGATCACGGAGCAATCTACTGAATTGCCACAAGATTGATCCCATTCATTCTGATGGCTTAAGCAGTGGGGCCATCTGCTGAATGGCTGAGTACAGTAGACCAGAGACACAGAATCAATATTTGTGGATGGCAGGCAAACTGCCTCTCACACCTGAAATGCAAGTCTGTCCTAGGTTAGGACTCAAACATGGACAACTGATCTAGACCCCCATCCCCATCCCCTCCCCAGGGCCTTTGCCTAAGCTGTTCTCTATGCCTGGAATGCCCTCTCTCTTATCACCTCCCCCACCGCCCATCATTGTCCACCTGTCCAAATCCTACCTAGTTCAAGGACCAGCTCAAATATCAGTGGCTCCACAAAGCCTCCCCTGACCACCCCAGCCAGAAATAACCTCTCGCTCCTCTCAATTTCCATAGATCCGTGTGTACGTTTTCTGGCACTTAACACACTCACCATTTTATTCTGGCTATGTGTTTACCTCGTCTTTTCTATACCACTCAGTAAGATCCTTGAGCTCTGGAACTGTGTCGTGTTCCTCTTTGAACCCTGTCCCCGCCCTGGCACCTACTTGTGCAGAGCAGACACGTGGTAAAAGTTAGCTGACGGAACAAACGGTTACCCCAGTAATGACAGAAAAGAGACAACTACAGCATTCTTGCTTCCTTCTTCTTCTGCCTCTCCTCCTCCTCCTTCTTCTGTAACTTTTAAAGATATATTTACTTGATCCACCAATTACCCAGGAGAGTTTGGGGGGCTTACTGATAAACGTAGACAACTCTGCAGACCAAAAAAGTTTCCAGAGATCCTTATAACGACAAGGGAGGCTGAGGCGATGTGGACGCTGGGGAGTCTGTCTCTGGTCTGCTGACAGCCGGCTCCTGGGGAATGCAAGTGTTATTTTCTCAAAGAGCTTCATCTGCTCTGGTTCATATGTGCCAGTTCCTCGGCTGAGTAGAAACTCCTGACTTTATTTTTAAATACAGACTCCAATAATAGGCTAAGTAATTGCAGATCTTCCCAAGGCCTTATTATACACATACCAACATATTGGACTTTTTAAAACCCATATTTCCTTCCCATAAACATATGTTGAAAACCTTAAATTTCAGCATTATATATAGTGGTAATGTGTATTTGTTTTTTTCCCTCCCATAGAAATCTTGAGTAAAAAAGAATAACAAGAAAATGCTGATGCATGGGTGACAATTTCTCAACAATGTGTCTGATTACTCATAGAGGTAAAAAGATTCTCCCGCAGCCATAACTAAGAAAAATGGATATTACAATACAATGCAGAGTCAAACTTCAGTAATACACTTGCCATCCTGGTGCCACTAATGCTCAAACAGCTGCAGCCCTCACTGTCTTTGCTGATGGGGCCCATAAATACTCCTGGGAAACGGGACAAGGATACATAATGGATCTTCACCTGCCAAGATCAGGGAAATGAATGTCAATCGCACCCTGACACAGAAGCACTTTTTGGTGGGGAGTGATGAATATTACCATTTGTTCTATGCCACTGTAATCTTGGACAAGAAAGCCTAACATGGAGAAAAATGGTAGGAAAGGATGCTGTTCTAGGACACTTGAAAAGAAGAGCATGTCATAACTGTTTGGCCAATAGGAATAAAAATGAAAAAAGAGTACAACATGATTTAGTTTAGAGAAAGGTTAAAATTTAAGAGCATACGCATACACCCCTGCTGTGTGACCTCAGGAAAATGACCTGACTTCTCAGGTGTCTGAGTTTCTTTTTTGATAAAGAAGTAATAATATCAGAACCCAGCTCATGAAGTTGTTTGAGGGTGACATGATATAATTAAGATAAAGATCTTGGTATGGTGCCTAGAATTCAGTAAGCAGACTGACAATAAGTGTTGAGTGTTTTGGCTGCTGTTTTCTCTTCTTCCTCTTCCTCCATTATCATCATCATCATTATCATCATATCATCCCTGTTTTGTGGGTGATTTCATTGATAAATATTAGGGAAAGAAGTGAGAAGACTATCTCCCACCAAAACATGATTCATCCTCCCGTTCTCACATCAAACTCCAAAACAGGACTTCTAACCATAAGTCTTTTTTTTTTTAAAGTTTGGCAATGTAACCTAACAAATGTAACCACCTAATTCATGTCACTCTTGCTTTAACGAGTAATAACTATTGTAACAGATATCTTACTGAGTAAAAAGAAGAAAACAAACAAAAAAAGTGATAGAAAGCATCGGGTCCTATTAGACATGAGTCCCAGATTTCGGTCCATCACATTCTTTGTGAAAAGGGATGAAGCAATGACATGCTCAGTTCTCCAAGGAACTAGACAAGGTCTTTTTCTGTTTTCAGTCATTCAGGATGACAGGCTAAAGGCTACTTCATTCCTTTCTTCCCCTTTTCAAATAGATTGAATTCTGAAGGTCTAGGATGAGTGGTGTCTGAATGGCTCCTTCTAACTCTGTAATTCTGGTAGTTTAATCGTATTAAGCCTAAAGAGGCTTTCCTGTGGGTCGTGTAAGGTTGGGGCAAGTCCCCTCTTAAGTGGAACACACCATTGTAAGCCGGCAGGGTCTTTCTGCAGGTGTGTCCCCAGAACTAGATGAAAGGCCCACCACAGGTTGCCACACAATGGAAACTTTCCGTTCTGGGTGTTAACTTTAGTTACCACAGCCAGACAATGCTGCCAGTGGTGTGGAAGAAAAAATTGCTGTAGCCAGCTGTACTGTTCACAGTCGGATGGATTCTGTGTAGCTCCAAACGGTGATGGAGCCAGCAGCCTGTTGTAGTCAAGGACAGAATGATGGATGATCTACATACTGTGTCCAAGTCGAGAGAATGGCAGAAGTTCACTTCAGGGTTGTTAAAATGCTAATCTGGGTGAGTTAACAAAAGCTTAATAGAAAAGAAAAGTTTGAGAAATAAGTACACCTCATGTGGTATCTATGTGGACCACTGATTTGATCGCCCTTGGTTACACAAATGGTTGCTTTTCAAAGTAGGTATGTTTCCTAGTTTTCCTGTCGGGATGAATAGAAGCGGCTTCAATCATCAGCTGCACTGCCACTGTTGTGGGGGGCTGAGAAGAAGTCAGCCTGACAATAGCCACCTCAACTGAAAAGGGTTATGATATGCTTAATACAGTTCTATGATTTTTATTCTCTCCATGTGTCATGGGAATAAGGCAAAACACATTTTTTTCCCAACTGGAAGTTGGCAGCTGTTCACAAAATAAGCGGCAACCGAAGACACTGGCTTTGGTAAATTTTAACACTGTCTCCATTCACATGAGCCACAAAAAGTGAGATCTCCTGCTCTAATGACAGTTTCAATACATGAATTACACTAATAGTACACCGAATTATTAGTGTCAAAGGCAGGAAGACTGTAAATATTTAGTATGGATAATCTTGCCTTAAAATCTTTAGGATAAAAGATGCTTCAAAAAAAGGTGCATATTTACATTTCTTGCTAAATGATCCGTTTTGCCGTCTTCTGCTTCCCTGCATTCTTACTAAAGTTGAACATACAGAAGCGTGTCCCCCTCACCTGGGGTTGGAACATTGGCTAGCATAGCTCCTTGCAAGACAGGTACTCAGTAAATACTGACTGGTTGGCATACCCCAAGTGCCTCCTGCTTCCTCTAGAAATGAATCTAGAATGTGTAGACTTAAAGTCTATTAATTGAAATAAAAGGTAATATTTTATCCTGCAATATGCTGGGGAAGGAGTTCACCTCCTATGGTTACACCAATAATGGTTAGGCATTCAGCCAGGCTCTTAACTCTGCATAAAATGCATCAGAAGGGTGAAAAATGACCCTATTTCAGATTCATTTTTCACTCTTTGTATCTTAGTGAAATTCACATGCAAGAACAATGACTAAGCTAATTACCAAGGTTTAATAGGATGGAGCAGCAAGAAGCGAAGAACTTCTCCAGTTTCAATAAGTCCTTAACAATGTGGGCATCTTTGTGAACCACAGCTCTGATTCCTGCTTACTTGCTTGTATGCCTTTCAAGCAACAGAAACCACCACGCAGAATTCAGGGGCCCCCTTACCCAGAGCACAGTTACTGGACAGATCCTTCCTGGGCCGCACACAGCGAGGGAACTGAAGTTCCCTGGATATCTAAGTTGCCCGCACCCTAAGGACTAATAGGTTGACGTCACAGCCATCTTTCAAATCCATCAAACCACGGGAGACATGACCAGATGGTGCTATTAGAGGGCACCAAAAGAAAAAAAAAAGGAAGAGGGCAGAATGCCCACAAATCTAAATCAAACTCGAATTAGCCAGCTGTTTGGTGATGGGGAAGTCACAATATTCCTGGCACATTGTCCTGCATCACAGAAATGTTCCTCAAAAAAGGTTATCTATGTAGCATCCCTAGTAGAAAGGAGGACCGGCAGCAATATTCTGTAAGCTCCAATAAGAAATAGTGGCTGGTTGTTAATCTAACTAAATGTGCCAGTGGAAGACAACGGTCTGCAAAACAACACATTTTGGAAGTCTTAGGGGTATCTGTTTAACGCTGTTTCTGAGAGCATATTCCAGAGACCTCAATCGAAGCAAAGACACTAACTATAAAAAACAATATTCAGCTATGGCCAAGCTATAGTTTATTTACCTGAAGATATTGAAGTTCAGGGTAATATAGGCCCAAATCTCAGAGTTTATCTGGCAATTTCTATTTATCTAAGCCAGGGTAAATGTTTGTGTAACATTTGCCAGCCTGACAGAATATGCCTGTCACTCACTACATTAAGTATGACTACACACAACTTAATTTCGTGAGTTAGATACCTAAGAGAGAGAGGGGATTTTTTAACAACATAAATAAACCAGCATCAAAACCTATTGTTTAAACCACCAAAAAGACAGTAAAATCCTCACCTTGAGCTGTCTGAGATAAGATTTCTCAATTCTACAAGGAAGAAATCTTGAAATATTTCTCCAAACAAGTATATCTCTTATTCTGAGGGACAGAGGCCAAACCAGTTTAGAAAAATGTTATACCTTGCCCTAGGACTTCAGCCTTGAAATAAACAAAAGACTCCACTTTAGTGCCCCAAATATCAAGTAGAAGGAAGGACAATCCTCAAAAAGCACCTATACTTTTTCCTGCAGACTTAAAATTCTTCGTAGCCAGAAGTTCTTTGGAAAATTGCCCTAGATATTTCTTTTCCCAAGTAACTGGAAACACTACAGTTCTTTTTAAGGGAAAGCAGACGCGTGTAGTGGTGTACCTAAATAAAGTCCAATTACTGTTTACAAAGACTATATATCTATAATAATGATCTTCTGTCCCTTCTGTGTGAACATCAACCAGCTGACAGCAGTGAGGGTTTGGAATGCTGGAACTTGGCTTACTGACTGGTCACCTCAGAACAGGGAGGACCACCCTGAGGTCTTCTACTGGTGTAATTAACACCGCTACTTCATTCCCTCTAGCCCCATGACATTGAGCTCTTTACAAGTTCAGGATTTAAACAATCACCTGACAGCAGTGGTCCCGAGAGCCAATTTAGCAGAAATTTTGCAAACTCAGTTCTCATCCACACCTTCAAGTCCTTTTATAACCTTTTTTTTCAATCCGAGAGTTATACACGATAGAGGAAGATTTAAGCCCTTCCAAATTACCCAAGGCGGCTGCTGTATCAGTTTCTGCAGACCAGGAACAAACATCATCGCTGTCAAGACGGGAAATAAAAGTTTCCCTACCTACCTCCTCACCATTCCCCTGCCAGCGGCTGCCGACGCGAGTGGCGGCTCCCTCCCGGCTGCTGGACGCCTCTCGCCGCCGGAGAAGAGGCTCATGCAAAATTGACTCTTCCTTATTTGTTTCCATCCATAATTGATGGGTAGATGAGAACGTAACACATCTCAGCGCTGAGCTCTTGCCGCCTGGCGGAGACCCTGTCCAAGACGCCTCCGTAAATCATTTCCAGCCGGAGAACAAAGCACGGAAAGTTGCGGGGGAGAGTGGCCAGGAGGAGAAACCCGGGCGCCGGGTGGGAGGTGGAGTGGGCGGTGGGCAGCTCCCAGCCCCAGAGCCCGCCGGCGGCGCGCTCTGCCAGCAGGGGGAGAGGGAGGGTGGAAGTGGCTGCCCTCCGGGCAGGAGCCGATGCTGGGGCCCGGAGGGTGGGGGTAGCGGAGACCCCCGAGCCCTCGGCCCTCGCCACCAGGCGCTACCCGGGGGCCGTCCAACCCGGGGGCGCACTGACAGGTAGCCGGCGTCCGCGGTGAGCTGCTCCGGTCTCGGCAGCTGCTCTGCGCCCCTTCTCCTGGCGCGGGCGAGTGCTCGCCCGTCCGCTTCTAGCCGACCCCCGCGGTACCCGCGTCGGCTCCGGGGCCGACGGGCGGAAGGGGGCGGCCGAGCCCGCAGCCGGCCCCTTTGGCCTTGGCTCGGCTCTCGGGCTGGCTGGAGACGCTGTGCCCGGCACCGAAGGAGCCTGGGTTCCCCCTGATAACTGCGGGCGAGCGCGAAGCTGACGCTGCCTGGCTAGAAACTTTTACTTGCCCCCTCCTTCCGCCTTTTTCCCCCGGAGGTGGATGCACAGTGGAGGGGCCCTCCAAGTCCACGAGCCCCTCCCCCCAAGCCTCCAGTTCTGCCAGTTTTGACGGGTCCGCCAAACGTCTCCAGCCCTCTGCGCGTCCCTTGCACTGTAGGCGGAGAGAGCTGCTTGGAAAAGAAATCAACTCTCCAGTGACAACACACACACACGCACATACACGCAGGCACACACACACGCATACACAGGCTGCAATTCAGGCTGAGGATATGGGTCCGATGCCCACCGGGAGCCCAGAGCATTAGCCAATTTTTACAAGAGGGTCTTACCTCATGGGGGAGGCTGGTTAAAAAAAAAAAAAAAGAAAAAAGCTTGTCACGCGCAAGGAAAAAAGAAAATAAAGACAAAAATTTATATATATCCCTCTGTCTCTTTAGGTCTTGGCTTCCTCAATATAATCCTGAAACTCGCCACCACCAGTCCTTGCAGCAGCGTCAGCGGCAGCAGCAGCGGGACGGAGCGGGAGCAAAACAAATCGAGGCACGGCAAATGGTGTAATTCGATCCATCTCCGAGTCAATCCATCAGGGGAGCAGGAGCCTGGTTCCCTCCCCGCACTCGGCGGCTCGCGGCGCGGGGCCCACCCACGGGCGCGGACGGCAGGAGGCGCGGGCGGCCCGGCGCGCTCGCTCTCGCCCGAGCGCCGCGGCCAGCGCCGCCTGGAGGCCCCCAGCCCGGCGCCGCGGCCCGGCTGACCCCTCGGTGGCCTCCGCCTCCCTCCTCCCAGCGCTCTGCTGCGCACCCTCCCTCTCCGCTCTCTGAAGAGCTGCTCCTTCCAGCAACTCCCGGTGCCTCAGTCATCCAGCTCGCGGTGGCTGCTGCAGCCTGTGAAGCAGCCTTTTCGCTTTCCTCCCTCTTTCCCTCTTTTTCTCGCTCCCTCACTTTTTTCACAGCTTTTCTCCCGACAGCCAGAGGACAAATCTTCGCGGCCCAGAGGAGCTGCAGGCGCAGATGCTCTGTCAAGTTCTGCCTTAGTTTTCTAATCTAAGATTTATTTTTTTAAGCACATCCTTACAGACCCGCCCCCATATTACCTTTCTCAACTCTCCCCCCCCCCCCGCCTCCAATTTCTCTTTATAACCACTAAGCAAAACAGCTGGGAAGAAGCAATCAAACATTGCTTTATCTTTATAAAATACAGAAATTGCCTACTAAAAATCCCATTTCTACTTTGAATGAAAGCCATTCAGTACAGTATAATTTTGCAGGCTAATGAGCCGGTTTTACAGGCAAGTGTTTCGTGTAATATGTTGAGAGAGAAATGAAAATGTCCTTGAAGTGACATCACTTAAAATTGACTGTCACAAATGAAAGAAAAGAGTCATATATTCCAAAACAGGAGGATTTTAATCCAAATTTCATTTCCATGAATGAGCTGTGTTTTATTAATTTCCAGTTGAGTTATGAATCACTGAGGGAGCTAAATGGCTGGAATGAACCACGATGCCCCTATTTAAAGAAAAAGAAACAAGAGAGCTTTTTCGCCAAACTTTTAATTTTCATTTGAGTATGGTTAATTACCGTGAAAGAGAGGAGAAGGGGGCAGAGAGCGGATTTGCTTTTCCTCAGTGGTTTCTGCTTTCTTCCCAGCACAAAGTTACATGTTTACATTTAGGAAAAATACCCAGTTCCGAGTTGTTTCGGAAACTTCCACCGACAGCCTTGAAAAGGAAATAAAAAGACACCCCAAGGAACTGCGGCAGAACCCATCCGGAGAACTGTTTCCTCACTAGTTAACACTTTGTTACCAAAAGGAAGAAGGAGGGAGGAGGAGGAACAGTCTTTTAAAATATAAACTCTCTTCCTGCTGTTCTTCCTATTCGAAGAAAGGGGTAGGGGGCGGAAAGAACAGCTTTGGCAACACAGCTCTGTGATTTTTTCTGTTGTTGTTAAGGCTTTTGTTGGCTGGCTGGCTGGTGTTTTCTAGTTGTGCTGGGCTCTGACATCACTGCAAGTTACTTGGCAGTCAGGGCCCTTCCCCAGCCAACTTCTGACCCAGAAAGCTGTGCCTGTTTTACTGGCATCCAGTCATTCCATATTTTCTCCATCAAGAGAGCCAGCCCCGATGCAGGCAGAGGGCTCTGTGCACTGAATGAAGATGCAAGGGGGTGACTGTGGCTTGATAAGGAATTAAATTGCCACCTGCCTGGGGCAGAGTTGTCCTGTGTCTGCAGTAGCAACAAAGAAAAAAAAATTCAGTTCTCTAGATTCCTGAATTCTTTCTGAAATACCACGATGGATGGCCAACTTAACAGAATGCCACATAGAGAGCGCGGTTTACCCTAGACTGAGTTCTTAAATCTAGGAATAAAAGACCTTTTAGGTTGCAGAAGGATATGCTGGGAGGTCACTTCTAGCCAAGGATTAGACACGTTTTCAGCCTAAATATCAGTCTGGCCCTCAGAGCCACCCCCTTCATTTGTTCAGCTGGGGGAAGAGGGGTAGGGAAGGGGACAATCCACTGACATGGAAAGAATGGCACCCTTTACCTTTTGGTCAGGGTCAAAATATTCCTCCTAAGGATTTATCATTTCCCTGGTTCCCAGATTCTTTATAGTCAGGAAAATGACATTCATTTTATTTAGATTTTAGTGGAAGGAAGTCTAAGAAGCCTGCTCATTCTTTATGCAGTTTATTAGCATTTGGTCCTTTCAGTTGATCTGACACACTTGGAGCCTGTTGACTTCTCCAGTCCGACTTGCCTGCCACCTTATGCTTCAGGCTCTAGCGTGGCCCTGCGACTTGCAGTCCCCACTATGTGACACTGTTTCATGTCTCCATGTCTTCACTTGTGATGTCTCTGCTTTCTGGGGTACTCTTTCCCCATAATTTCATGTACTTTAATTTCTGCTTTGCTTGACTTTTAAAAAAATTTTGTTTAGGTGTTGAAATTTCCCTCATTCCACTAGCCCCCAGGGTGCACCTCTCTTCTGTGCTCTCCCGGCAGGTTCACTTAACGTAACTTACCAAATGGAAGGAAAGATACCTGTTGGGGATGTCTTCCCTACTGGGTGCTTCTGAACTGCAGGGATGTTGTCTTATTTACCTGGACAGCCCCAGTGCTTCGAACAGTACCTGGCATGTCATGGCACTCAATAAATACTTGTTAAGCAGATCTGATAGTGGAACCCACACTTTCTCACACTCGTTTATGTGCTAAACCAGAGAGTATAGTCATCTCTAGACGATATGCTCCTCCAGAGTAGGGATTTATCACCCGTGTCCCTAGGGCAAGCATAGTACCCGTGTAAGTACAGATGTTTGTTGAATGAGTGAATAAGGAAGGAAGAAGGGAGGTAGGAGGGAAGGAAGAGGAGGGAATGAAGATGTTTGGCTCTTTTCACTCCCAGAAAGAATGCTTAAAGGGCTCAGTGCTATAGATGGTTAGTGATTACGCTTTAATGTTATCTGTATACATCTCCCATCAGTGATAAGTAGTAACTTAATTTGCAATCTTTTTGTTTGTTTACTTAGAGAGTAATGTTCAGATTTTATTTGCTTCATTTCCAATCTAGCTTTAAGAATAAAAGTTATCTGAAAATTACAGAAAATCTTTGTGTAATAGTCAATAATAGTTTATCAGTCACTAGAGAGTACAGCTCCTTAGCTATTACAGTTATTAAACAAAGCATTAGGGCTTAATATTTGCTAAACTCTGTTCTAAGCATTTTACAAATATTTATTCACAACAATTCTGTGAGGTAAGTACTATTAGTATCTTCATTTTATAGAAAAGGAAACTGAGGCTTAGAAAGTTTAATTGACTTGCCTAAGGCCACACAGGTAGTAACTAGGTAGGATCCGAACCCTACCTCTTACTTAGTTGTAATATTGTTAATAGTGAGGTCTTAGTTAATAGTGGTAGTTAACAGTGAAGGCTTTGGAACATTAGACAACCTGGATTCTAATCCAGGCTCCTCTTCTCTTGGGATCATTTATTTAACCACACTGTGTATCAGTCTTCTCATCTGTGAAATAGGTGTGATAACAATACTTCAAATGGATTTTATGAAGATTGAATGTGATAATGCATGTAAAGTGTTTACCATCTTACCTGGAACACAGCAAGCACTGACTATTAGCTAATGTTATTATACATGCCCTGTAGGCAGTGCAGCCTTTGAATCCTGCAGGATTGGATTAGAAACTTAATCCAACTTCACATTAAATGTGAGACTTCGTACAAAAGCACACGGCACACAATAGGTCTGCAATAACTTTCTGTTCCCCTCCACCTCCTTCATTCCCCCATCTATGTGTGTATGTCTATTAACTCAGATGCACACACTACTCACTATCCAGTTGATATGAAATAACATTTTGCGTGAATTTTAATGAATAATACAGTTTAGGATGTAGAATTTCATGTTTCAAAATAAAAAGACAGAGGTATTGACATTTCAAAGGTAGCTACAGCTTCTGTGATTACTTTAATTTGGAATGCACATATAGTATTCCTTGCGTTCGCACATTATAGAAAGTGCTTTTGTGGCAAGGGATTGCTTTCAAAACTAATCTAAGCTCTCCACGACATGATAAATCATTAATAATATAGACCCGAATCTCGGCATCTGCATAGACACAGCTGGCCTCCTTGCATCAAAAGTTTGCATATGAAAGGGACTCTGCCAAGATATTTCACTTTAATGAAAAATATTTATCATGGCAAATCTTAAACCTCAAGATTTTACTGACATAATTCATTTGTATTATTATGCACTATGATAGTATACCACCACAGCTACGCTTATGTTTGGAATGATAAAAATGTGCTTTTTTAATCATTTTGATTACTCTACCTATGAATAATTTTTGCTGTACACTCTGAGTAAAGGGAATGCACCGTGCATTTATGGAAATAATAAATCAGTTACTTATCTAACTTTGCTAATGACTCCACAGCTGCCACTGTGTAGAAAGACACCAAGTGCTCAAGCCAAAGAAAAAGAGCCAGGCTTTTTTTCCATCAAAAAGATGAACAGCAAACAGCCTTTAATAATACTAGCTCCTTTGAAAGTAGACAAGAGACAGGAATGCTATCACCATTTTATCAAAGATCTTTTGAACAAACAGAAGTAAAATAAACAATTTGGAAAGAGAGTCAAACAAAAAGATGCTAACTCAGTCAGAGTCACTTATTTGTACTTGTATGCACTTTGGGAAGGAATCTTGGGATTCAGGGACGGCAGCTTACATCCCAGCAGATGTGGGGAAGCTGAGATGCTGTGCAAATTCCTGACATCCTTCTCTCCACAGATGTGCAGTAACCAAGCCTCTGGCCTTGAAGAACTCGGGCTGAAGAATATCTATTAACTCTTAGAATGTCTTAACAAAGGAGAAAGATAATGAAGATAATCAAAAGTGGTCGAGACTTAGAACACTTTATCAGTTTTTAAAAATATATACTTTTTGTTTTAAAAAATAAACCTCCCTGCCTAATCTTATTTTTTTGCTTAAGCCAATGTTAAAATTCAAATCAACAAAGGGAGAAGAAACTAAGTGGGTACCTATTACATCCCAGATACTGGCTAGCCGCATCCCAGATAACTTAATTCTTAGCACAGCTCTTGGGGACAGGCATCATTTAGGAACAGAGAAACCCAGGCTTGTTTAAGTTAACCATCTCATCAGGGTTTTCAGCCCTAGTCGATGATGAGTCTAGAGTCTAATACAGGTCTGTCTGGCTCTCAAGTCTAATTTTCTTTCTAGGACACCATACTGTGAAAAATGAAAAGAGCATAGGTTTGAAAAAATATGTCTTGGATAACACAGGAAATAAAAACATTTAAAAGCCCACAACTAGATGCTCAAAGCTAGATTAAAAATGTGTGCTTCAATTTCTAATTCTTTGATAGTTTTTGCTTGACGCATACAAACTAGTGTCAGGAACTCTGCCATGGGCTTTATAGCATAGTTTAAACCTCTGTACATTACATGCATTCTATTACCCGTATAACTCCTCTGAATCACTCACAAACAATGAGAAAAAAAGACCTATTTAACAGCATGCAAATTTATATTAAAATAAACCTCACTGGTTAAGCTACAAATGTTTCTATTAATGGTTAGGGCCATATGATAGCACCTTTTGCAAAAAAAAAAGAAAAGAAAGAAATCCTAATCACTGAATGCTCTACATGCAAGAACTGTGCATAAGAGCTACAGAGCTAATTCATTGCCAGAAACCACTAGTGCCACCTATTGGTTAAAAAAAAAAAGAATAGGATTCTGGGTAATTTCCGCCTTTCCGAATAAAGGCACACAAAGGATACGTTTTTTTCTTTCCTTTTGCTTTCTCAGATAGGATGTTTACTATTATGGACATTTTATTAATATTGAATATATCAGAGTCATTTAAAAAATTACACTGCTAACATGCAAGGGAGCGAAGGGTAGTATGTATATGGGGGACAGGAAGAAGTTGACATTCTGGGATAAAAACCAATAGCAAACACTGTTCGTGTTGCACTGTAATTATAGGAGTTGTCTAAAATCCCAAATGCCCTATTAAACTGTGATGGGGTGGCAAGGCCCAGCAGCACACGGGGAGATATGTCTCACTAACAAGTGTTTAAATACAGTCTGGGATATGGTGTCAGTGAGTCAGCGATGACGCAAATGAGGTAAGAGGAGGTAATGCTCTCTCCGCCAGCCCCAGTTACAGGGGTTTCATTTCTGTCCTAGAAGGAGGCTCGGGAGAAACCTATAGTTTGTCTAACCTTTGCTTGGTTCCACAAAGTGGTCTGCCCAAGTTCTCCTTGTCCCCAGATCTCTCTGACTCTGGAACCTTTCATCAGTTGAGAGTGAGCAAGTAAAAACAATTAGGGCCTATAAAGTTTTATAACAGAGTTTCTCACCAAGTTGGCTCTAGCAACCAAGTTAGACAAACGTTATCCGATTCACTTTACTATAGTCCAGATTAAGCTCCTGGATGGCTGTCTTCTAAAAGCTTGAATTGTGATGTATCCTGAAAAAAATCACTTCAAACCTATATTCTTAAGGAAAGCTTTAAAAAGGAGCCTCAGAGAGTTTGTCATTGTCTGAACTTGTATTTCAACTACAAGGTTAAAAGAAGAAACTGTTTGGCTGAGAGCCTTTCTGGAAAATCCAGAAAGGTCCAAAAAGACTGTTTAGAGGTTTTAACCTATTAAATCACACACCTATTAAATTAGAATATTTCCATGTTATAGTTGTATTCAATGGTTGACTTTTGAAATCCTATTGCATCTGGATCCAAACTCACACAGTGTGTGTGTGTGTGTGTGTATTTTTCCTCCAAGAATTCCTATTTAAAGGTTTTGTGAATTCTTTTGCTATATTATAACCTTTGGAATTGTGGTCGTAAACTACTCCAATATGTTCTGACTTTCTGAGTCAAAATTACAGAATAAACAGATTCATTTCTCATCACAAATTTTAATTAAGAATTCCAGTTATGTGATTATTTGCTAATGAGTAATACCTATTCAGTACCAAAACATTCTATTAAATATGTTTACTCAAAAGTATGCTTCTAAGGATAGTTCCCATGGGTCAGTTTCTCATTTTTAAGTCATCAACCTAATATTAAAATAAGAGGGAAACGCTTATCTCCTATTTTATTGAGATACGTGGGGATTCAGGAGACAAGGAAAGTCTATAATTGCTGGGAATAAATTAATATGAAAGTCTAATCATTCATGATTTCAGCTCCTCATAAATATCAAGCTACTGAATTCTGTGATTTATCTTTGTTTTAGATCATTTGGTGAAGCTACCCAATTGCCCGGTCATTGGCTAGGCTTTCGCCTAGAAAAGAGGCAGTGGAAGCAATTATTTGCTCCATGTTTATTTATTGTGCTTTTGAAAAAACTATCCCAGTGTGTGCTACTGATTCCTTAAATATGCCCTTGGTTCCCATGTAATGAGGGAACAATCAATTTGCTTGCTTCTGACTTATTTACCTGCTTTTATGTTGATGAACCAAAAATATAAATAAATGAACAAGTAAATAATCCCTTTTGATATCAGGTAAGTGTGCAGCTTAGAGAAAGGGGGTATTTCTAGAAATTTCAAACAAAGTTAACCCTTTCAACTTAAACCATAACAAACATACAAGGGCTGAGATAGACTGTCAGCAGAAATATTCCCCCTAAGAGACAGTGAGTTCCAAGGGAACACGGGAACTTCCAAATCAAATCAGGACATTACAAAATCCAATCAAGGTGACAAGGAGCTATCCCATAAGAATGTAACTAAGGTGGAAGAGGGCAGGATCCTTCACTCATTCATCCTTGCACATGTTCATTTCACCATTTGTTATTAATAGCAGCAATCTGCTTTGTGTAAAGCACTGTGCAGAGAGATAAATGAGAAATACCTTGCATTTAGACAGCAACTTAAAGTTTGAAAAGCAGATATATCAGTCAGAGTCCTGGCAGGGAACAGATGGCACATTCGACTTGGGTAATTTGAGGGGCCTTTAATAAAGGGATTATTTGTAAAGGTGGATAGAGTGCAGGGAAACCACAAGGGAGTGTCACCCTGGGGCCTGACTACCCCTAGGACCCAAGGAGCCAGAGGAGGGAGCAATTAGCAAAACTTGGAGACACAGAGGCAATGTGGAGAGGACCCCCTTGCTTAGAGGTCAACTTCTAGAGACAGAGTAGAGAACAAGAACAGAGTAGATCTGGGGGAGCAAATGCAAATCACTACTTAATTTTATTTTGATCCTTATAGAACATTAGGTGGCAGCGATCCTAATTTTGCAAATAAGAAAACTGAAACTAGGAGATTTGCTTATTATAACTTAGTTACAGAGCACAGCCAGGCCCAGCACCTGAGTCTCCTGAAGCAAAGTCTGGTGCTTATCACACTGTCTCCTGATTCCCTGCCCTTTGGACTTCCCTATTACACTTATCTCACCATATCCATTATTAACATGTCTTATCACTTACTAGACCGAACTTCTTGAGAGAGAGAGAAATAGGTCTTTGTGTGTCTAGAACAATGGCTGGGACAGGAGCCCTGGAGACATTTGATGGATGGAATAATGAGTGAGAGTGTGCAACCCAACAGGAGAGACAAATATGCAAGAGGGTAACATCATACCTGGTAGAATGCTGTGAATGCTAAATCCAGAAGTAGAGGAAAAGTACCGTAGACAGACAGAAAAAGGGGCAATGAATAACAGTCTGGGTTGTAAAAGACTTGTGACGTGGGGCCACATGAGCTGAGCCAAGCATACTGAAAGACAAGTGTCAAAGGTAGAGGACTATAACCAAGCGATTGTGGGCTGAGGGGACAGCAAAGGCAGGAGAGGGTGGAGGGCACGGTGTAGTTGGAGCATGATGGCGTTCCTGGAGGCAAGTGGTAGGAGATGTGACTGGAAGGACAGGATAGGATCATTGTATGGAATTTCTGAATTGGCACTTGCTGGAGTTTGAATGTTTTTCTCGGGGTGTTTAGAAGCCATAGATTTTTGAGGAAAAGATTATCATAATCTAGACTGTGTTTTTGAGAGACAGCACTCAAGCCAGAAAGAGGAACAGCTTGGAGAAGCAGGAGGCTAAAGAAGTAAGGATGCTAGTGTAGGGGTCAGAACAGAAGATGACTTCATTGGTGGTGGAATCAATAGAAAATTAGGAATATATACCAGAGACCCAGCAGAGTGGGCTGATGTTTGAATATCAGAGCAGGGGTGTGTGGAAGATTTGTCCAAGTTTCTTAGTCTGGTCGAATTTAAGAAAAGTTGAATTATGGAGATACGGGAGGTGGATCAGGTTTGCAGGGGAGATAATTGAGTTTGGTTTTGGATAAGTGGAGCTTAAAGTGCTAGCCTAGCATCCATGAGGGGATACCCAGCAGCACATTGGAAATTGTTACTATAATTACAGTTAGTGGACAGGGGAAATTTTCTATCTTCCAGAGAAACACCAAAATCTAAATGAGCCAAATACATACAAGAAAATAAAAGGAAATATAGTTTTCATCAAATGACGTAGGTTAGCTTACATGCCCTCTGAAGTCTCATGTGCTCGGAAATATTAAGGTGAGAATCTTTAATCCTTCCCACTCCTGGACTGTTTCCTCCAACACGGAAACCACACAGTGGAAATTATGGAGTTACTCCCATTCCTCACTCATGTCTTACAAACATAGGAAAAATAGACCTGGCAATTCATCATATTTTATCTAATACCTTTTTGAGCCAACTCTTCCATGATATCTTTTCAGCCTGACCCTTTTACAGAAAATGCTGATGGACACTTTTAAAAGTTTTTGTGAAACTATCCAAAATCATTATTTGAGAAATGCTAAGGGAACTTTGGTCTTTCTTAGTGTGGTGTAGATGAGAAAAATGTCCCCAAATTAATTTACTTAAACTATTATCGGTCCATGTAACATAGGGCATCCTTCGGCTCTGATTAGCAATATTTGCTGCTGAAGTCTAAATGAATTTAGAGAAATGCAGTTCAGTGACTTCTTCTCTCAATTATCTTGGACAACTTGAACATCGTCATTTTACTTGATTTGAAATGTTAACATGAAATAGAGAGTGGATCATTTCAGAGTAAGAAATCACATCTTGACAGCCAGATGATAAAATTCTATAACAATAAAGATTAGATCACTTCCAATCCTCTTTACAAAAAATTTTGGAAAAAAATAGAATATGATTTTAATTCTTCAAGCATACTTTCCCTTTTGAATTTAGGAAAAGAAAGATTATGAAAAATGAGTGTTGGGGCCATGATATTGTTCAATGGCCAGGGTGAGCTTTGAAGTAACAGTACTTTCAAGATAATTTACAATGTACTAGTTATAGGATTAGAAAAATGGCCACTTTATTTTTTTCTTATACTATGTAGACCATTTAAAAACATATAGAGTTCCTAATATTTAAGGGAGAGAGAGAGGACGGAAAGGGGGGGACAGAAAAAAACAGTAGAGCGACAGACTGAAAAAGGAATGCAAATGAGAAATCTAATTACACTTAATGGCACATTTCCAAGAGAAAGGTAAAATCTTTAGCAACATCTGCAGTTTCAGTTTCCAAACTGTAGATACCTACACTGGCAGGAACTTATTTTTTTTCTGTTTGTTTTATTATTTGCCATTAATGGAAGGAGAAATAAAATAGATATAAGTATTTGTTAATTTCATGCAAACCATTTCAAATTACACAGAATGTCATAGAATGTATGCTTAATTACATAAGCAACCTTTGTATTAAAAACATCACTTTATTACCCTCTATAAACATTTTATGAATCCATTTAGTTTATGGTTAAATTAAGAGGAAATGAAAGGCAGGGATAAACTACAAAGGATTCTTTCCTCATCTTTTAAACTGACTTCATGAGAACCATAATTTAGTGCTATGTATTTCTGAGCAATCCAAGAGTAGAGATGGGACAAATCTACACTTGTATTATTCAGTCAAATGTTGAAAAAGTAGTGTTTGGCTTTTGATGAATATTTAACATGCCAGAGAGCTCTCCAGATTCCACTTTAGCTGTGAGATCTGGAGCGGTTTTTAGCAGAGACTGAATTGCTTATCCGGCCTCCTGAGCTTCCTCTTCCACTTTTCTTCCTCTGATTCCTTAAGTTGCAGAGAGGTAGAAAAATGCAGTCTCCTGTTGCCCAGTCTCCTATGTGTGCTCTGTAAATGAGGTAGGTTAGGAAAAGGTCTCTGGGGCTAAGGCAGTCCCCACTCTGGAGAAGGAGCAGACTCCCCTGGATTTGAGGCCATAGGAGTTTGGCTATCCAGCAAAGGTTTCTGACTCCCTGGTAACGGCCGTAAGCCTTGAAGGCTTGATAGAAAGCCAACATTTTTCAGAATGTAGCATAGAATTTGGCCCTGATTTGAGTACCCCCTCCCTTGCTTCTTGATCAGCACAAGTTGATGTGGGACAAGAACACAAGGCTTTCACAGAGGACTGGTCTTAGGTATTCCTGCAATTCACAGGGATTGGGAAAAGCACTGGTTGGGATGACCTGGTGTGATTAACAGGTGATTCTCTGGTTGAAGTGGGAAGTGTGGAGCTTTTGGGTAAAAAATCAGGGAAGAATGAATTCTGGAACTCTCTGCCAAAGATTATGAAAATTATTAAGTTATATATTATGTTATCCAATTGTTTTATTAGGTTAAGTGCAAAGAGCACAGGTTTTGGTTTTATGCTTAGCTTTGGTATCCTCATAATTCCAGGTTTCAATTTCCTCTTCCGTAATGTTGAGATAATGTTTAACGTGAGGCTATTGTTAGGAGTAAAGTAATTAATGTTTATGTAAACATTATATAAGTTTTATAGAGTAAAACCCTATATTAAGGTTAGATATTACTACAGTCCAGTGACCAACCTGGTGGCCATTTAAGAATCACTTGGGATGCTTTGTTAAATGCCTCTCTTTCTTCCCCGTTATCATCTGTCCCTCTAGTGCCCTTCTTCTCTTCCCTTTCATTAAGTATCATTGCTTTAGTGATCCATCAGTATATTGTGTCCCATAAATTCTTCAGAGTAATAAAAAGGATAAAAGTAACTACCTTCAGCAGTGAGTGCTAGAAAGCAGGGGCCATATTTGTATCCCTAGTGCTTGGGACACTGTCTGGCTAAATACATATTTATTGAATGGACAGTTCAAGTGATAACACAGAGGTTAGTACCAGAAAGGTGAATGTATTTCTACGACTATAGCACATCTTTTAAAAACTTCAAATACATCTTGAGTACAGCTCTGAAACAAAACTAGAATAGGATAATTCTTTAATGTGATCAAAATGTAAACTGCTTGTATAAAATCCAACATAATCCTTAGTAGTAAAATACAAGAATTACTCTTAAAGCAAAAAAAAAAAAGCCATGGATATCAGTCATCGATTGCTACTATTATATACCATGATTTTGAATGTGCTAGCCAAAGCAATAAGTCAAGAAAATGAAAAACAGTCATAAATATTAGAAAGAAGGAGGCAAACATTGTAAAATTTTTAGAAAGAATCAGAGAATTTAGAAAGGTTAATAGTTTATAAAATAATGCAAAAATCGCTAGCTTTCCTATATGCCAAATACCACACAAGTATTATTGCAAAACATATAATGGGAAAAGTATCCGATTCACAAAGGCAAATTAAACATAGACTACCTGTGGATAAATTTAGGAAGAAATATGCTGGATATATATAAAGATAATATATATAATGATTTTCAGAGGAACATAAAAGAAGATGAGTAAATGAAGAACCAGATTTCATTCTTATATAAGAAGTCTCAATGTGATAAATATATCTATGACCTCTAAATTAATCTCCAAGTACAGTGAAATTGTAGGTAAATTCCCAATGATTTCTTTTTGTGTGTATGGCGATATTGAAAACTGCTTTAAAAAACATTTAGAATTGAGGGGCCGCCCGGTGGCGCAGCGGTTTAGTCCGCGCTTGGCAGCCCAGGGTTCGCGAGTTCGGATCCTGGGCGCCCGCCGACGCACTGCCTGTCAGCCATGCCGTGGCGGCGTCCCATATAAAGTGGAGGAAGATGGGCACGATGTTAGCCCAGGGCCAGTCTTCCTCAGCAAAAATGGGAGGATTGGCGACGAATGTTAGCTCAGGGCTGGTCTTCCCCCCCCCAAAAAAAAAAAAAAAAAAAAAAACATTTAGAATTGTAATACATGACTATTTTGGATAGTTCTGGACAAGGGAGGTAACTCTTGCCTACTCATCTAATAACATGTATTTTAAAGCTACAACAACTAAAACAGTGCTACTGCAATGCAGGAAGAAGCATCCAAGTCAATGGAACAGAGAAGAGTACAGGGATTGACACAAATTTTAATATACAAAGTAAAATAATTTTAATATGTAAATTAAAATATAAATATGGCAGCATTTCAAGCAATAGGGAAAGGGTAAATTGTTAAATAATCAAGCTGAAACAACTGACTATCCATTTTGGAAAAAAAAAGCTGGAATCCTATTTCACACTTCACTGACCACCAAAAAATAAATTCCTAATGGATCAAATATCTACATTTTAAAAAGAGATTATAAGAAAGTGTAAGTGATTATTTCCACAAACCTAAAGTAAGGAAAGAGGTTCTAAATATGACACAAAACCAAAAATCACAGAGAAAAAGACTAATATTTTTACTATAAAATATAAAAATTTATAGCAGTGAAAAACAATAAAACTTGAAAACACCAACTAGAAACCATTTGCAATATAAGAACAAAAGAATTATTATTCTTTTTTAAATAACAGCTGTATTGAGATGTGATTCACACACTAAAAAGTTCACTCTTTTAAAATATACAATTCAGTGGTTTTTAGTATATTGACAGAGTTGAGCATCCACCATCACAATATAATTCCAGTATATTCTCATTACCCCCCAAAAACCCTGTACCCATCAGCAGTCACTCTGCATCCCTCCTTCCCCTGCCCGTGGTAACCACTAACCTACTTTTTGTCTCTATAGATTTTCCTATTCTGGACATTTTATACAAATGGAATCATACAATATGTGGCCTTTTGTGTCTGGCTCCTTTCACTTAGCATAAAGTTTCCAAGTTTCATCCATGTTGTATCACTTGTCAGTATTTTACTTTCTATGACTGAATAATATTCCTGTGTAAGAATAAACAACATTTTGTTTATCCATTCATTAGTTGATGGACATTTGGGTTGTTTCTGCTTTTTGGCTATTATGAATAATACTACTATGAACATTTATATACAAGTTTTTCTGTGGACATATGTTTTCATTTGTCTTGGGTATATGTCTAAGAGTGGAATTGCTATGATAACTCTAAGTTTACTTTGCTGAGGGACTGCCACAGTGTTTTCCACATTGGCTGCACACTTTCATATTTCTACCAGCAATGTATGAGGGTTCCAATTTCTCTACATCCTCAAAAACATTTGTCACTGTCTGCCTTTTTCATTATAGCCATCTTAGTGGGTTTGAAGTAGTGTCTCATTGTGGTATTGCTTTGCATTTTTTGAATGACTAAGATGTTGAATATCTTTTCATGTGCTTACTGGCCATTTGTATATTTTCTTTGGAGAAATGTCTATTCAAATTCTTTGCCCATTTTAGAATTATTTGCCTTTTTATTGACGAATTATAAGCGGTCTTTATATATTACGGATAAAAGTCCCTTACCAGATATTTGATTTGCAAATGTTTTCTCTCATTCCATGGGTTGTTTTTTCACTTTCTTGATGGTGTCCTTTGAAGCATAGAAGTATTACATTTTGATGAAGTTCAATTTATCTATTTTGTACTTTGTTGGCTTGAACTTTTGGTGTCATGTCTAAGAAACCATGGCTTAATCCAAGGTCATGAGGCTTTACTGCTATGTTTTCTTCTAATAGTATAATAGATTTAGCTTTTACATATATGGCTATGATCAATTTTGAGTTAATTTTATATAGTGTGAGGTAGGGGTCCAAGTTTATTCTTTTGCATGTGAAAGGACTAATATTCTTATTATAGTAAGTGCACTTTAATAAGAAAAAAATATAAATATGCCAAAAATAAAATGGGCAAATGATATTGAGCAAGTAATTTCAACTAGTTGACCTATAAAAATATATCAACTTAAATAGTAATTAAAATGCAAACTAAAATGATGTTATCATTTATATTCAATAAGGTTGAATTAAAAAGAATTAAAAAGAATAGTAAATTAATAGTATTAATTAAAAAGAATAGTAAAATTCAATGTTGAGGATGTATGGGGACACAAGCATTCTTGTATGTGTTGGTGGGAGCAGTTTGGCACTGAACATATCTGAATGTAAGATGTGCTTATCTTTTTAACCAGAAGGTCCATCTCTGTGAATTAATTCTTTAAAAAAGAATTAGGCAACTGTACATAAATGTATGTATACTTAGGACTATTTATAATAGCAATAAATTTCAAACAACCTAAATATCTATCAATAGGGAATATTTAAATTATTTTGTATTCAGTCAGTGGAATACTATACACCATTTAAAGTGATGGGACATATTAATATTTTGTGCAAAGAAATACATCTACTATATACTAAGAGATCAAGATCGGCTATAGAACAGCTTATTCATGTTCTTCCATTTTGAAAAACAAAACCAAAATATAGGATGTGTGTGTGTGCATAAATCAAAGTGTTAAAAACCCCTAGGTTTTTAAAATAGGTAATTTTCTTTCTTCTACACACTTCCGTGTACTATCAAAAGTTTTTCTTCTTTCATTGAGCAGGAATTAGTTTTATTAGCAGGAAAAAAGCAATCTTTATTAAGAAAATCTAAAACCTTGTAAAACTTTCCAATATGTTCTCACATGTGACATATGTGTATGTGTAAGCATGTGCACACATAAATCCACCCCTTCTTCCCTCCTCTCCAAAAAAGAGAGAGAGAAAACTAGGCCATTATTTAGTATTGGACCCAAACATTTTTATCTCCATTATTGATTTGGATACTTCCAAGAGGGTGTTTTTTTTTGCCAGAATTATCTAGATAATGGTATTAATTTTCTACTTTCCTTTATGAAAATATAAGTTCAAAGAGTAGGAACTATCTTTCATAGGCATCATTTTTCCCTGCAGGAAGTTTCTGGAAATTGTCACAAGTGAGTTGCTTCATGATGGGTCCTTTTTTCTTTTTCCATAGGAATAGTGATATACATGAAAGTTTACATAGCTGACCAAAAATGTGTTATGTTATTGATATTATGACATAAATAACAGCTATAGCCAATGTCCTAAATTCAAATATGAAAATGTGCACCTTTATATTTACTTTAAATAGGAAAATTATATTTCATATCCTATAAAAAAGAGTGAAAATATTTTTATTGACTACACAGAGGCCCCTAAGTACTATAAAATGAATGTATGGCCTATAAAAATACAATTCCTCCATGCCATAAATCACAGTTAGCTAGAGCTAATGGGCTAGCTAGAGCAAACATTAAACACTTGATTAACAATATATACACCTGCTTTAGAATTCAGAAATTCTTTTGAAGGATTATTTCAACATGCCATGCCTTTTTTGAAAAAGTTGTACATGGAAATTTGAAATAAGAATGATTTTACCCTTAATAATAAATTCATGGAGCCATATTCAAAATCTTTCCATCTATCCTTTTCTTTAAACATACACACACACACGGCATCATAATCATTTTTTGGAAGCACTGACAAATATTCTGCTATACGAGGATGATTGGAAAGTAGGAATACCTTGAATTGGGTTTGCTTGCTTTTCCTGTTTTCTTTTCTCCCCCAAATATTTCCCTTCCTTTCCTACTGAATTGATGCTAAATGCAACAGGGCAATTTAAGCTACATGTTTAGGCATGGCTTGGGGGGACAGCCACTATTCTCTGTTGGTGGTAGCTTATGTTTCCAGGATTCGGTTTGCTGATCTGTTAATAAAGAATGCCAAGAGTCTAAGGTCTTCTTTGGAGGTAATTTGGTGTAGTGGAAAAAGCACTGCATAGAGACAAATAAAGCCAGGTTTATATTCCAATTCCACTCCTTAATAGCTGTTTGACTTTGGAAAAGTTACTTTAATTTGATGAGTTTTAATTTCCTCCAGTATAAAATAAGAATAATATCAATCCCCATAGGGTTGTTAAAGACTTAAATGAGACAGCTTTGGCAAAGCACTTAGCATGGTGCTTGGCACATAGTAGGCTTGCAGTAAGTATTAGGTCTCATGCTCTTTTATCTAAATCCTATGACTATATGGAGGTTAGTTTCAGAGATGAACTATACATGCTAATTGAATAGCACCTATTGAATAGTATTGAATGAAAGGAGAAGTGAAATAAAGGCCTTTGAAAGGCTGGCATAGGCTTGCCCTTCTCATCTTCACTGGGCTGGGTACAGAGTAGATGTTCAGTAAATTGTATAGATAATTAGGGTAAAAAAGCAATTTAGGGATTACTCTTTTTTCACGTTCTCCCTCTTTTATAATCATAGTCACTTCCCTTGTGCCTGCCTTTGTTCTCACAGCCATTTTTAAATTTAAGTTTATTGAATGATACAATGCAGAATGTTACAGTTACTTCTTTGGAGGTGGTGGTAGACTATAACAGGGCCTGGAAAACCATACCCTTAGGGACTAGTTAGTCTCTAGCTCACGGGAGGCAAGTAAGTGTAATATATTGCGCCAACTCTGACAGATAGTGACTGCATGGGGTGCTGTGGCTGGAGGAGGGTGCATGGGGGAAAGAGTACTGTGATCGATCAGTTATGCCTGTCATGGGGACAGCAATAGGGAGTAGATGCCTGTGCGTGTGTACTTCTATTTCATATATGTGAATCAGCTACGCCAGAGAAAAAAAATGGAAGGGAAAAAGTAACAGGTAGGAAGGGGATAATCAAAGCTATAGATGTTTCTCATTTAGTAGATTCACATTTTCAGGTCCCATCTATATCAAAAAAATTTTCATTTCCCTCTTGAGAAGTTTTCCCTGGTAGGAACATTTTGATATCCATGCTTTGAAGAAGTCTTAAGAGGGTTTTATTTTTATTGCTAGAGGTTTTGCAGTAACAGTAAAAAGCATTTATAAAATTTTGTTCTTGCCATCGGAGAGTTTGATCATTTTGTCTGTTAAATAATACCTAAGCTTACACTGGCTTTCTTTTTCTCCTTTTCTCATCTCTTCCACTGGTTACATAGAGATAGAGGCAGAACATCTAAAATAGCTTGCATTTAAATGTTTATTGACCATTCCCTACTTCACCCTGAGCACTGTTCAAATGTTAAATTTTATGGATTATGCAAAAAATATGTAATCTCAAGGGATCTCACTAAACTCATATTTTAATAATGAGAAATAGCCATTGTGAGGGGAAACTAAAAAGCGCACATAGTTCCTACAAATGTGTTAAAGATCAAGTGATTTCTAATAGAAGAGACTCAATATTGAATGGATTCTAAAGATCATCGATGGCCAAGTCCTCTGTTTACTGATAGGAAAACTGAGGCCCAGGGAAGTTAATGATCCTGTGGCCTTAGTGAATTAGGTAAGCACAGTGTTGAAATGGAAGCCAAGTCTCTTGACACTCAGTCATAGCATTTCCCACCAAATGTTACTGTACCTGAAAAAAGCTGTGTCAGAAATGAGGAGAGAAGTGTATGTATTGAAGATGCTAGGAGGCTCGTCTAAGTGGAACCGGTGGGTTGCTTGAGGTGGAATAATGAGGAAGTCAGTGATAGATATAAAACTAAATTAATTAGAATTAATCTCAAATCAACAGAGCTTCTTAATATAGGAAGAGAGATTTTGAAAGAGACTAATGGACAACTAAAAAACAAACAATGGGCTACAGGCGTTTGGGGTTTGAATACTAACAAACATGATTTATTGGATTATTATCTGAAAATAATTAGAAGTTAGAAGTAAAAATAGGATCAAACTTGGAATCCAGTAAATATTAGTCAATAATCAATCAATGGGAAAAAATTGCCACCACCTTTGCTAGTGGGAGCGGAGAGAGGCAAGAGGTAAACCAGAGCAATAGACCATCGTTGTGGGCAGTCTAGTGTCCTGAGAAGTTCTTACGGGGAGTTCAGAGAGGAAAGGAAGGAAGGACGTTCCCTTTTTAGGAGAGGATGATAACTGCTAACCCTCAGAATGCGTATCAGGACACCCCTGTGAACAGACATGGCCTTCCTGTGCTTCCTGCTCTGGCAGTGAGGAGAGATATGCTGGTCCCTACATCCTGTTCCCTTGTCTCCAGCAAGCTCACAGATATGCATTGTCCTTGCCTTTCCTGGACAAGGGAAGTGCAGCTGACACATTCTAGTATGTTCTTTAAAACCTGGGTCCGATGTGAGAGTGAGAGGAGCAGTAAATACATCCTTTACCCTATTTCATAATTTTGCAAAAATTTATCGACACCTATGAAGTGCCAAGCATACCGTGACATAGTAATAGGGGCCTGGGTAGGACTTACAAGGTGACGGTGGTTACAAGGATCATAATAATAATAGCAGTTTCCATGTATTGAGTCCCTACTGTGTCAAGTACTCAGTTAGATACTTTACAAATGTTAATCTTTATAACAAATCTATGAGACAGGCATTATTATAACCAGTATTGTATGTATATCCATGAAATGCGCACGCAGTCCCTAGAGCAGCGGTTTAAATGCCAGGTCTATCACTCCCCGTGTGACTTAGAGAAAATAACCGAACTCTCAGAGTGCAAAATGGGAGTATTAATTCCCACGTCGTAGGGTTATTGGTGAAGGGCCTTTCATAGTACTTGGCCTCCAAGAAGCTGCAGAGGAGATGTCAGATCCTTACCACTGCCTCCATCCTTTCTCTTCATCTTGGCACCAAGAGAAGTCACTGGGAGATTAGTCAAATTTTCTCACCACAGAGAACCCCTCTCTCTTCTCCCTTCTATCCTTACTTTGAAAAATATCTGCTGTGAGTTGCAGTGCCTGAGAGCAATGTCTAAAATGTGTTGTTCAGGCTGAGAGAAACCCCTGGAAGTCCCTTTTCCCTCTTGAACTTAGCAAGAGACCTCATTGTTCAGGAGACTTTCAGAATTTCAACAACAGACAACTTTGACATCTGGGGATGGGTGGAGACTGCAGAACTTCCAACCAACACTTAGAGTAGATCATATGACCTGGTGGATTTGAAGACTGAATCATCTAAGGAGACTTTAGATTGAAAACAAAATTTTAAGTTCTTAATAAAAGTCTGGGAAAAGGCTTCACCTTTTGGGAAAAGATCACCTTCATAACCCATCATCAACCGATGTCAAGGAAGCACTTTGGAGATGAGTGAAAAGAAGACTTCTCTTGTGCTAAGGAAAAATATATTTCCTAGTGAGTAGAGGAGAGAATTAAACAGTGTAGATATGCACGCACATTTGTAAATATGTATATGTTCTTTCTTGCAACAAATTCTTGCAAATGTGTACTGAAACTACCAATGACCCGATCATAACAATACATTCTGAAGCCCATGCTTACTGGACATACTGATGGCTTATGGTTACAAAAATGTCAGCGTAGTTTATCACAGATCAATAACTCATTACATGCTCCAGAATATACAAAACCCAGTATGAATCAACTTGCTGTCACATCCAGGCATTCAAATCTCACACCAGTATGCACTTTTAGTCATGTGACTCGTCATTTTTCCTTCTGATACTAGCTTTTGGGATTAAAATACATTTTATATTTTGTTAGATAGAAAAATAATAAATATTGTTTAGATTTCATTTGGAAATTTTGACAGTTGAGGGGAAGGCATCCGGCAATGATAAGAATTAAGAACTTCATTTAACAAGACATATAAATTTGTGTGTATGTGTATGTGTGTGTGCACACAACTCCTCTCTTTCCTAGTCAGAGGTTGTCAGGGCTTCCATAATTCAAATTAGCAGATGATTTTATTTTTTTGTGTGAGGAAGACTAGCCCTGAGGTAACATCCATTGCCAATCCTCCTCTTTTTTTGCTGAAGAAGACTGGCCCTGGGCTAACATCTGTGCCCATCTTCCTCCACTTCGTATGGAACACCGCTACAGCATGGCTGACAAGCAGTGCATTTGTCTGTGCTGGGGATTGAACCTGAGAACCAGGGCCACGGAAGTGGAGCATGCGAACTTAACCGGTACGCCACTGGGCTGCCCCGAGCAGAAGATTTTAGCTGAGACCATTCTTGGCACCTTGCAGGGGAATGAAGATGTCCAAACTGTCCCTCCATTGTTTACCTCTACAACTTATTAGGGCCCGAAATACAGCTTCATTGAAGGGAACATAATTTACATGGATATGCTAGCAATGTTCTTAAAAGCAACAGGAACAGGAACACATTACCTTTTTTTTCTTTTCTCCATTCAGAAAAGTAGAATTTGGGTTTGGCCTTGGCATTACAAATCAGCTTGAGTCCACAGAAGTTTGATTTGCATTTGGACGCAGATGAGGAACTTCATTAAGTGTACCCACCAAACAAACATCGACCACCTAGTGGCTGGGCAATCTGCTTGTCCGCATAACTCAGGTTTTAAGCCCTGGGGGTGTATGCCAGGCACAGCGTTGCCATTCAGTGAATAAACAATCTCTATCAATATTAACTTTAATTTTTGCCCAAGGCAATGCCCTGCTCAAAAGTCTATGGTGTTTGGGACTCTGGATCCTCTCTCCCTGTTACCGGCACACATCACTACTATCTCAGAAATTGTAACACGTACTCTAACTGGACACAGATGTCTTTTAATTATCCACCTTCTCTGCCATGACTTTTCACCTTTGTCACTTTTGCATAAAAACGGTTCTAATTTGAGAAAAGCTGCTGTATTCCTCCTGTGACCCGCTGCAAAACATAACTTGCAGTTGACTGGTTACAACAGACACACGCGTTGATCTGTTCACAGCTGTGTTAGTATTCACGCGAGTCTAGGAAAAGTATTGCCATTTGTATCAGGTGAGTGAATGCACAGCTCAACCACAGGCCTGTAAACCTCAGCGTGGAGACTGATGGCCACAAGCAGGAGGCGTAATTTTCTCCCAGGCAGCCCCTGACTTAGCTGGAGAGGTGCATGTGAGTGGGACAGGCCAGAGGCCTTTTCCTTGGAAGTCTGCTTATTTTGCAATTAAGAAAGGGCAAAACACTCTCTTCTAAATTTATGGTTTGATGAGTTGGACGGAGAGAGGAGTCATCTCAGGTTCTTAAACTGGGACCTTTAGACCCTGAGACATCTCTCTCATGGTAGACTGTGAACTCTCTCATATTAAATATAAAATTTTGTGTACATATATATATTTTTTTTTTACAGAAAGCATCCATAACTTTTCAGATTCTCATGAGCTGCTGTAATTTAAAACATCAATGTACCAGACCAAAGTTTTTCAAATGTGAGCTTGCATCAGCATCATCTGGAGGGCTTGTTAAAACACTGATTCTAGAACCCCGCCCCAAGAGTTTCTGATTCAGTAGGTCTGGTGTGGGGCCTGAGAACTTGCATTTCTAACAGTTTTCCTGGTGACTCTGATGCAGGTGATCTGGGGGCCACACTTTGAGGACCACTGCACCAAACTAATGCAAGGTTTGTAAACCTGCCTACACAGGGGAGTCACTTGGGGAACTTTTAAACAATACCAGATCCTGGGCTCTATTTTCAGAAATTCTAATTCAATTGATCTGGGGTTCCCAGGCATTCACATTTTTTTTCGAAACTCTCCGGGTGATTGTCATAACTTGCAGGCAGGGCTGAGAATCACTGCTTTAGAGCAACAGGGGCAGTTGTGCACAGGGGAGGGAATGCACTGAGATAGAAGACTCCTTTCACTTTCAGTGATTCAGCCCTCTGATTTTTTCTTCCATTTCAGGTGATAAACAATTGCATTAGTTTGCTGGGGCTGCTGTAACAAAGTACCAAAGACTGGGTGGCTTACACAACACCAATCTATTGTCTCACAGTTCTGGAGGCCAGATGTCCAAAATCAAGGTGTCAGCAGGGTTGGTTCCTTCTGAGGGCTGTGAGGGAAGGATCTGTTTCAGATCTCTCTCCTTGGCTTGTAGATGGTGCTCTTCCCCCTGTGTCTCTTCACATTATCTTTCCTCTATGCACAGCTCCATGTCCAAATTTCCCTTTCATACAAGTCTGCCAGTCATGTTGGATTAGGGCCCACCCTGATGACCTCATTTTAACTTGATTACCTCTGTAAAGATCCCATCTCCATATAGGTCACATTCCGAGGTACTAAGGGCTTAGGACTGCAACATACAACTTTTTTGGGGAATGCAATTCAACCTATAACACTAACACTATTCTTTCTAAAACTGCAAATATTTCTCTTTACAAAAGAAAATCAATCTTTTGTAAATATTGTCTTCTCAGCCTCTGACTGCAGATTCCAAAACTTTCACACCATGCCTTCGAGGAAGAGCAGCGAGATACCAGAATGAGGTCCCAGGGTCACTGCCACACAACTAGAAAATAGATGGTCATTGGTATGCATTGCGATAGGCCCATCCAGGTGACATCATGGGTCATGTCTGCAAACAGACCCCAAGAAAACTTTAGTGCCCTTTTTAGTTCAGCTGGCCAAGAATTTTCCAACAGGTTTATCTGACTGCTTTGTTCTGAGCATTGGAGAATCAGGTATAATGTGTTTTTAATGTAACGTGACAATATTTAAGGTGCTAGACAACCTTGTTTTCACAGCTTAACTCTCTGTGCTGAAGGGATGTTATGTTTGCAGCCTGCTTAGGGACTTTTTTAAGCATAGCAAAATGTGTAATCAGCAAGTGGACCTTAGCAAGATCATTACCAGGGCGCAGAAAGGCAGCTGGCACAGAAGATGTGGGTAAGTGGGTGCACATTCAATATTCTGATATGTTCACTGTGGAGGAAGGAAAACTCTGTGGAATAAAGAACACTTTCAACTATGAGCAGAATTAAAGTAAAGGCTGGGGTTGGGGGAGAAATACATTTCTAACACCACTAATGACTAGAAAAATGCCTAAAACTGAGCAGAACTCTATTTGGTCATTAACTAAGAGGGAAAGAAATGTGAATATACTTTCTGAAGAGTTTTGGCTCTTAAAGGTCTGTAGCTCTAAGTCCTCCACTGTGTTCCAGCCACTCTGGCCATCTTCCATTTTCTCTAACATCTCAAGCTCTTTCCCATCTTAGGGTCTTTGCCTTTGCTCTTCCTTCTGCTAGAAATGCTTTTCCTCTGGCTCTTTGAACAGAGCAATCCTTGCCATCCTTTGGGTTTCATTGCACATGTCTCCTGTTGAGTCAAGTCTTCTTTTTCCATCCCATCTACATATGTTCCCTCTCCTATTTTTCTTTTATAAGAGTGTCACATTTTATAATTTTTCATTTATTTATTGGCTTTCCTTTCACTACAGCGTAAGTTCCATGAAGGCAGGGACTATACAACCAGCACCCGGACTCTGGTAGGCAGTCAATACAGATTTTTTGAGAGAATGATTGCATGAACGAACCAGACTAATAAAGCCCTTACACTGTGACGTGAATATGGACAGCCGACCATTGTTACACTGGAACAGAGACATCTACCCCATTTCCCATCAGGCATGGTTAATACCATTAAGTACCTATTATGGGCCCAGCCCTACATGGGAACATTATATTTATAATTTCTAATATTCAAATCAATCCTGCAAGATAGATACTATTATCACCATTTTGTAGAGGAAAAGGTTAATAACTTGTCCAAGACCACAGACCTATGATTCAAATTGAGGATGATCTGACTCATGTCATTCTCATTTTATTGTGAGAGTAACAATTGTACCTTAAGTCACTGTATTCCCCTGAGACTATAGACTAAAGCAGCCAGTGACAGTGGCAAAGATGGAAGGAGTGTTTACCTTCAGTAAATATAGACACAGATGAGAAAGAGCATGTTTCAGCTGCCCTGACTTCCCTTCATCTCAAGCACCCTGAGGTGCACAGTGATTACTGTGATGGTTTACATAGGCTTTTGGGTATCATCCTGGAAGTCTAGCTTTTAAAAATAATGGTTTCAAAGGGCAAAACAGTAACTTTTACAGTGGAGAAACCTAGGAGACACCGCTTTAACTAAGTGGTCAAACTTATCATCAGTAATAAGACATACTGACATCAAGTACCTTTTATTGCTATGTTCTGAGATGGGTTCAATATTGCTTCTTTGGTATTTAAAAAAATGCATAACCTCATTTTAATCATGAGACGACATAGCTAACTAAAAATTGAGGCACATTCTAACCAATAAATAGCCAGTACTCCTCAAAAGTGTCATATGATCATGAGGAACAGTCCCAGATCAGAGGAGACTAAGGAGACATGACAACCAAATGCAAGGTGGGTCCTGACTGACTCCTCGACCAGAAGAACGATGTTAGGGGGTCGATGGGTGAAATCCAAATAAAGTCTACAGATCAGTTAATACTATCATAACAATGTCAACTTCCTGGTTTGGATTATTGTTCTATGGTTATATAAAATGTTAACACGAGGGGGAGAAGTTGGGTGAAAGGTATAATAGAACTCTGTATATTTTTGTAACTTTTTAAAGTTTAAAATTACTATAAACTAAAATGTTAAAAAAGAGCATAGTTTCTACAAAAAAACCCCAATTTTTAGAAATTGGAACTAAATTTTTAGAAATTTAAAACTAAAGCAAAAAACTACTGAAGGGCGTTTAGAACAAAGTTTGATTGTATGTTGGGAACTCTGTCTAAGTTCGGTGCCACTGGGACCCGCTGTGTAGTATCCATGGTTGTTTAGTGGATTCTGAAGGTACATGTTGTAATGCTTTGTTATTATTGTGTCTCCTGCAGGAGGATTCAAGAAAACAACTTGTGGAGTCTATGGGATATCTCTCCACATATGAATGGAACCGGACAGTCTTTGATTCCCTCCCTCCCTCTTCTTGAATGAAGAATTCTTTGTGGAGAATGTGGATAAAGTCTGAAATCAAGAAAGGAAGTGGATACTAACTGTCTGTGTAACAACTATAGTACCTCTCAAGATTTGTGGTTCTTCTTTTTTCCATCTATCATGAAAGACTAATTCAAATGCCACCCCTTCCCTATCTTTGCCATACAACCACACCTGAAAGAGACCAGGAAAAGGTTCACAATAATAAATTATGAGCCAGCCTCTAGGAACAATGACTTCTCAAAGCCACAAGGGAAAATCACCTAGCTTTTGAGGCTTCTGAGCTTTGCAGTAGATGCAAGTTGTTTCCTACTGTAGCTGGCCTATAACTTCATAAATGGGCAAAATGCCATGCCTGCAGATGGGCAGCACAGGGTGTAATTGATGCAGGGAGCCAATGCCTCTGTCTATATGACAGTAACACTCCACTTAATAGAGGAATGGAGGCATATGGCCATGGAGGAGCTTTTTAACAGCAGAACCAGCCTGCTCAGGCAGTATGTTTCAGGGAAACACCTAGCTCTAAATCCCTGCTTTCCCTGCACCATAGCAAATCTCCTGCGGCCCAGGAAACCCCTGAGGGGCTGTGAATAGGAAAGAGATGATGATGAACAAATCCATGCATACAGAAAGGCTGTGTGCCCTGGCAAGCTCATTCCATCAGACTATTGTGGAAGCTGATGCTTTCAGGAGAGGCATGCCAAGGAGAAGGGGTAGGAATGGAGTCAGGACCTTGTTCCGAAATACGCAGTCCAACTCATTTCCCAAATAAGCTGGCAGTGTAGGTGCAGGTGGTGGCAGGGCCAGAGAAAATTGGGCTTCTTAGAAGCCAAGTCTCCCCCTTTGCTAGAGCTTTTAGGTTGACTGGGGCTCTTCACTGAAGGCTCTGAAGGGAGGAGAGGCCCTTCATTTTATTCAATGCCCGGGCGAGCCCTTACCCTGTGACATTAGAGGAAAGATACTGCAGAAAGCAATCCAAGGGTCTGCTTATTTTCTAATGTTCTTTCAATCACCTCATTGAACTAGAAGCTGACTTTACAAGGCCAGGATCCCTCCTCTGAGATATAACCAATTGGCTAAGCATGACAAAAGTCTCTGGGAATTACCATCTGATTAGTATAATTTTATACGTGCTCATTCATGAAGGAACCAAAACGATCTTTGCTATGGAATTCAGTTACATTCTGTCTGAGACTGCCTTCCTGCAGCAACTTTTAGGATTTCAGCCCTTTTTGAACAGATCTTCAGAACCTAGAGGTGTTCCTACTATTCATATAAAAATGAAATGCAAAGGAGTAACTAAAATTAGAAAGATAAATTTTAGAAATCTAAATATAATTGTTGAACAAGATGAGTGTCTGAATAAATATCATGTGTTGCAATGTGAAGTCTAAGCTAATATCTGCCACCTCCACCCTCCAGACCCTCCTTTTCCTGGGTGAGCCTTTGAACATATTAAATGCATTAAACTTGTCATGATTCAAATGGCTTATCCATGACTCAAAATTGGTTTACACTGTCTTGGCCAGCTTACACAATGAGCCAAGACTCATTTCCTTTGCCTCCCCAGAAGCCCTCTTTTTTTAAAGTTCTTTCATCCAACCAAAATATGCATGTGATAAATTTGCATAATTGAAGTGTTTTGGTTATATGTGGATAGAAAGTCTAGCCTGGAATATTAGCTAAAAAGTATGAACCTTTACAAAATTTAAGGACCTCAGCAAATATTTTGTCAATCCCTCATCTTTCAGTGAGGCAGCTGAAGCATAGTCTAGTGAGATTGCCAGGTTATAGTATAAATGGTCAACTCAAAACTAGAAAACAAGTCCTCTTCCAGAGAGTCCACTAAAATTATATTGCCTCATATATGTCCCTCTCTCATTCCCAGTCAGTGTGAATCATAGACTCTCAAGGTTGGGAAGTACATTAAAGTTTTGTTAACCTACACATCTGTCTGATATTGTCATTTTTCTCTAACAGATCTTTACCAGGTCTTCACCCAGCCTATGCTTAAATACCCTCTGTGCCAAAGCACTACCTCCATGACTTTTATAAATAATTGTAGAGTAAATGAGTACGTAATAATTTTAATCCAGCTTCTAAATGACTGCCTTTTTAACATTTGAAGAAGAATCATCTTTTATTTAGACTGAACATTCATGCTTGCTTTAGTAATCTTAGGTTTTACCTTAGTTTTCAGTCTCTTTATCACCTGGACCCTCTCTTCTGAACCTGCTTCTAGTATGGTGCCAACAGTTAACATGATTAGCTCAGGGTGGTCTGATTAGCTCCAAGGAGAACAGGATTCTCTTGTTACTTGTTATTTTAAAGCCAAATACTGTATAATGCACGCGATCATCACTTTACCTTGTTGGTAGGCATGTCTGTCACAGTGTAGGTTCTATGAACTAGTGTATATTCACATATATTCACACCCTATCTCCTATTTATTCTATCTCTAATTCTGGTTTCATTTACTCCCATGGCTTTAGTTATCATATTTATGTTGACTCAAATATGTACCTTAGTCAATGAGTGTAGACCTCATTCATGAGCTCCAGATTCTTATGTCCAACTGTACCTCAGTCATCTGTACTTGGATAGCCCACAGGAACAACAAATTCCACATGACCCAATTTTTAGTCATTCTTTTCTCTCCTTAAACTGCTGTCCCCTCAATATTTTCATTTCACTGAATGGCGTAATCATATAATCAGATTCTCAAGATGGAAATGTTGGAATTATCAATGAGTTTCCCTACCACTTCACATCTCATATGCAATAACACACCACATCCAGTTGCTTCAACATCATAAATGTCTCTCTACTTCTCTCCATTCTTACTGTTGCTGGCTATCAGCCTCTCTTGCCTGGATTTCTCCTACACATGCCTATTTTCCACATGCTTCCAGGATGATACTTCTAAGACTCATATCTAATCATGTTACTTTCCTGCTTAAAACCATTCAGGGGGCTCCCATTGCTTTTATACTAAAACCTAATCACTATGTGACTTAAGAGACCTTTCATGATCTGGCTTTTGCTACATTTTCCAATTCTTTGAATAAACCATGCCACATACTGTTCCCATTTGAAACACTCTACAACTCTGCCTCACCTAGCTAACTCCTAATCTTTTCTTTAGATGCCAGCCTAATTGTTACTTCTTGGAACTTGGAAGATGTCTTCTAGATAAGTCAGGAACTGCAACACTATTTCTACTATTGTAACACTTGGCCACACAATTTTTTTTTATAAAGACGTATCTGTTGACTTTTTGTGATTTTCATTGCTTCTAAGCTTATGTTCTCTTTACAGATGTTCGATACTCAGTTTCATTTTCTTCATTTTGGTTATTATCTGGTTTTATAGTTAACTCTTTAATCCACTTTGACTTTAATTTGTGGGAGGGCATGAAATGAGATAACTAAATTGCATATTTTCAAATTGCTAACCTGTTATCCCAACATATTTATTAAATCCTTCCCACTATTGTTATGTCTCCTACATCACATAGTAAATTATTTTATACCTGAATTATCCTTTATATTTCTTTTTTTTAATTGAGGTCATATTGGCTTTTAACATTGTGTGTTTTCCAGGTGTACATTATTATATTTCAGTTACTGTATAGATTGCATTGTGTTCACCACTAATAGTCTTGTTTTTATCTGTTACTATACACATGTGCCCCTTTACCCCTTTTGCCCTGCCCCACCCCCTTTTCCTCTGGTAACCACTAATCTGTTCTCCTTATCTATGTGTTTGTTTGTTTATCCTCCACATATGAGTGAAATCATATGGTATTTGTCTTTCTCTGTCTGACTTATTTCACTTAGCATAATACCGTCAAGGTCCATCCATATTGTCACAAATGGCACAATTTTGTCATTTTTATGGCTTAGGAGTATTCTGTTGTATATATATATCACATCTTCTTTATCCATTCATCCGTTGCTGGGCACTTGGGTTGCTTCCACATCTTGGCTATTGTGAATAATGCTGCAATGAACATAGGGGTGTGTAAATCTTTTTGAATTGTTGATTTCATACTCTTTGGATAAATACTCAGTAGTGGAATAGCTGGATCATATGGTATTTCTATCTTTAGTTTTTTGAGGAATCTCCATACTGTTTTCCATACTGGCTGCACCAGTTTGCATTCCCACCAGCACTGTATGAGGGTTCCCCTTTCTCCACATCTTCTCCAATGCTTGTTATTTCATGTCTTGTTAATTATAGCCATTTTGATGGATGTGAGGTGATATCTCATTGTAGTTTTGCATTTCCCTAATAATTAGTGATGTTGAACATCTTTTCATGTGCCTGTTGGTCATCTGTATATCTTCTTTGGAAAAATGTCTGTTCTCATCCTCTCCCCATTTTTTGATTGGGTTGTTCATCTTCTTGTTGTTGAGTTGTATGAGTTCTTTATATTTTTTGGAAATTAATCCCTTGTCAGATATATGATTTGCAAATATTTTCCCCCCGTTGGTGGGTTGTCTTTTCATTTTGTTGATGATCTCCTTTGTGTTGCAGAGCTTTTTAGTCTGATGTAGTCCCATTTGTTTATTTTTTCTTTTGTTTCCCTGGCCTGAGTAGACATGGTATTTGAAAAGATACTGCTAAGCCAGATGTCAAAGAGTGCACTGTCTATATTTTCTTCTAAGAGTTTTATGGTTTCAGGTCTTTAATCCATTTTGAGTTAATTTTTGTGTATGGTGTAAGACAATGGTCTACTTTCATTCTTTTGCATGTGGCTGTCCAGTTTTCCCAACACCATTTATTGAAGAGACTTTCCTTTCTCCATTGTATGTTCTTGGCTCCTTTGTCAAGGATTAGCTGTCCACAGTTGTGTGGTTTTATTTCTGGGCTCTCAGTTCTGTTTCATTGATCTGTGTGTCTGTTTTTGTGCCAGTACCATGCTATTTTGGTTACTATAGCTTTTGTAGTATATTTTGAAATCAGGGAGTGTTGGTCACATATTTTAATTCTGCTAGCTAAATGACCTTCCTTCCCTGCTTAGAGTCCCTGTTGGACTACAAGTGCTTTGAAGGCAGGGAAGCATCTCAATCTTGCCCATCCCTGTATTCACAGCTCCTGGCACAGTGGCAGGCATATAGCAGATGCTCAAAATTATTTGTAGACGGATGAAAGCATAGGAATTTTATCTCTGTAAAAACTTCATATTTCTTGATCTGTTTCTTTGCTTATGTCTTTCAGATTCTTTTTGGGTATTCTGTCTGTCATAATTAACACTTTAGTTTTAAGTCATCTACAATTTTGATGAGACTATCTTTTGTGTGTTCATTCAAGGCATTTGACACACCCATTGAAGTGGTGATGAGATCATAGGTGGAGAGATAGCTGCTATTGGAAAGCTGGAGGGTCTGGGAGGCTGGGAGTGGCTGACAAGGAGGATGGAAAAAACAACAGTGGAGCTATCCTGCGGGCCTCACCAAGGTTGGCAACAGTGAATTTGTGTGATACCTTTTCACTGATTTGTTCGTCCATAATGTTAGCCATCTAGGTTAATGCATTATTCTTTGGAACCTCCTAAACCTGTTTGAGGTAGCTTTTCTTGCAGAATCTCATACTATGTAATCATGTGTATCTTTCCTCTGAACATTTTCAAAGTTGGTCTAACCATGATTAGATGTCTAACCCTTCATGTCAAGGGATGAAACTGTCACTGAAGCACTTTAAGAAAGTTTCAGAAGGTTGGAACCTTATTAAATGACCCTTCTAAACATCTAAATGTTGAAAGCTTTTTCCTTTTGCCCCCAATTCATGACTTACTTTTAATTTTACTTGTGAACCACTGCAAATGATTTTAGAGTATGACTTCTCCTCCTGGGAACAAGGTAGATTATAAATTACTGAAGTCCTCTTAATAATATATTCTGTCATTGTGCAGGAATGCATCATCCAGTTCTTCTATCTGGATGTAGCTGAGAGTAAATATCCACATTTTCATTTGAATAAATAAATAATATCCAATATTTTCACTTCTGTTCCTCTCTGTAAGTCCAGACCCACTTGCTCTCCAGTAGGCTCTCTGTGTCAGTAATCATACTCCACTGGTCCATTTCTCCGCCATGCTTCTTTCAATCAGACTGTGTTTTCCCTCCGGTTATGAGTTCTTCTGGAGGTGTTGAGTGGAGTAGAAAGGAGATGCAAAGCCATAACAGAAATGTGATACATTTCCCTGGGATCAGTTTTACTCATGAGCTGTATTAGACTCCTCATATGGTCAGCTCCAGGTCCTCTGGGCCTCATCTGTCTCCAGGATCCTTGGTTACATGTCCTACCACAGCTGTTTTGGTTTGGGGCTTCCACTAGGGATCTCAGGACGCTCCCCCCACTTCGGGGTTCAGACAAAGAACTACCCACCTACGAGAGATATGGCTTGCTCTGTGGCTTCTTGAAGGGGCCGTGTGGTCCAACCCAGAATGCAGGGGAGTAACCTCCCTGTGGGGCAAATTTTGATAAACATGGAAGGGAACTAGTAGATAAATTCCCCCACCCCTTCCAACGGACTGTTCAGCAACACAGTAGTCCCCACATAGTCCTTAAAAAGACCTCCAGCTAGGCCAGGCAATCAGCTCTGTTTGCTACAAGTGATGGCTAACTTGGTGATGTCCACCCATATTCATTCTCTCTCCTTCTCTGCCTCATCCCCTTTCTCCTTCCCTCCTGCCTCCCTGGGACTGTGCTAACCAATGAAGTGTTAGCACGAAAGCATTTGCCTCAGGCTCTGTTTTCTAGGGATTCTGAGAAAACTTATTGGATGGCGTTGCATAAAAATTTCATGAATTTTATGATATTAACATGACTTGCTAAAGGTAGTTAATGCTTGTAATGGGTCCTTCATGATATACAGCCAGATTCCTTGGAAAGACAGGTTTGATCTCATCCACTCCTGGGGATTCTTCAGTGGAAACATTTGAGAAGGACTGGCATAGGTGTGAGTCTTTCAATACATTATTTAATCTTGAATTTTAGTACACTCTTTCTTCCTCCTTTTCCTTCTTCTTTGTTATGCAATCGCTTTGTTTATCATTGGTTTTTATAGTAAGTTTCCTTATGCCTCTGGTAGTTGGTATTGAGTCTGGTATATGGAATCCATATAATGAATATTTTAAAAGTCAATATAAGTGAATGAATAAATAGATGAATGGAATAATTTGATTTTTTCCTATCATAATTATTAAGTTGAATAACTGAAACCGATTACAGTTGTGATAAATCTGCCAATACAAATGTTTTAAAATGGAATTCCTATATTAAAAGGTCTTACAATTTGCTAAATGTTTAACTTTCAATTTTAATTGGATAACTGCTGGCATAGTAATTTAGACAAGCTATGTTCATTCATTCATTTATTTAATAATTATCAAGCCCCTCATATGTGCCAGCCATTATTATGGACTCTAGGAAACATAGCAGTGAACTATATGGTCAAAAATTCCTACATTCATGGAGCTTACATTCTATGCCACGTCTCTGTGCTTCAATACTAATTGTAAAATGGGTATCGTCCCTTTCTCAACCTTTTTTAAAGTAAAAAGGATGATATATGATATGGTCATAGATATATATACGTATATCCATAGTTTTTAAGACAGTACCAAACATGTAGTCAACACTCAATAAATGCTAGTCACTGTTATTACTGTTGTTATTGGGCTGGGGAATATTCCATAAAACTGCATAGGCCACATGAAAACTAATGCAAGCATGACTATGTCTTCACTGCAGGCAGTATCTGATGGGGCCATAGGAAGGCATCAGCATCTTTCAGGGAGAGGGGAATGGGGCCTGTGATACTCTTTTTTCTGCTAAAATTCCTTAGGTGTGAAGACCATTGAGTCTGCCATCCTAAAAATGACTCCATATCAATTGATACAAAACATATCCACCCTTTTAAAGAATCCTGCCTCTTTCTTGTCTGTCCTCAGCACCTTTTCGATTTTGCTATCACAAGGTATTAAACTTTAGGAGGGTCACTAAATATATCTTTCTAGAAAGAAGCAATATTAGTTACACATTATCAGAACTAAACTCAATGAAGACACAAGGCATTTCTTTTGTGCAGTCCATATTTCACTCAGCCGTGGCCTCAATGCCTGGATTCCCAGAGAAAAATGAATCATTCATGTGCTAGTACAGCCATACAAATACTTAAGTATGTAATACTAATACTAGTAATATTTAAGTAACCATTTTGCATATGCTCAGATGTAGGATGTCTGTTTATAAGAACAGAGCAAATATCAATACAAATAAATAAAATGTTCAAGGTTGAATTTTTCTGAAAAGAATGCAGACAAGATTACAACTAAAGTCATTATCACATTCAGGTAAACAGTAGATACTAAACACAAAAAGGGCCACGCTTTCCAAGGGCAGAATTTACAATATGACGCAAATTTAAGGCTTTTGAGATTTTCATAAACTACCAGCTTTTCCCTTTTCAGGACTTGGACATCACCGCTTCTAGCTGGAGATATTGACATAAAAATACACGCACAGACTAATCACTTCTCTCCATGGTCTGCTCTTTGGAGTCTCCCCGCAGCCATGGGAATTCAGCCTGAGTGCGTTCACTGTGTTCAGGAAATCAATCAACAGCATTTATATGCTTAGCATTAGTGTCGAGCATGCTCTTTTGCTGGGGAAATCCGTCCACCTTCTCTCAAATGGTGTCTGTGCGGTGTCCAGGGTTTCATCTTCATTTCTCCCAGTGGACATTTGTGAGGAGAGGTTTATGGACTGCTCAGGCCAAATGAACTCACATCAAAAAATGATTAATTTTCAGCTTTACTACGATATTATTACTTGGCAGCCTTGTGTTATTCTTAGAATACAATACCAGCTGATTTGCAATAGTTTAATTGGTCTTTTACTGTGTAGAATAATATGGCTAAGCCATCCTGGTAAAGAACCATCCAAGGCTTGGTATGCAGGGTGAGTAAGCCACGCCCTGGAAATAGGGGAACAAAGAGGGAAGCCGGTCACTGAAGTCACCAATTCTTCACATATTTTCTTTCGTGATTTAAAGATATGATTTAGAATGATACGAGTATTACAGACAAAGGTGACACAGAAGCGGTGCTGTTTGGGCAGGCTGTGGCAACCTTGTCTCCTGACACATTAACTGTTTGAGAAGAGACCTAACAGCTAACTTTACCCTTTAAGGGTTTACATATATTCCCTAAATCACAGCTCATTCAGTGACATTTAGGAAGATTAATACTATGGAACTGAAACTTGCCTTCTATAAAAATTGAATATTATTGCAAACAACTAGCCCATTAGACCCAAAAGCTTTTTCTTAGAGAGTACTTTTCATGATATTAATACTATTTTTTTACTGATTACAAATCAGCTATTTTGTCAACATCAACCATATCCCCATAATGACCTCTCCTTCAGGTAGAGAAATACTAATATTACTTATGATAACAATAATAAACCCACTTTTCCTTTTATAATGCTTTACAACTAACAATCATTTCATTTCAACCCCCACATGATCACTGTAGAGAAGATATTACTATCTAAGGGTTGGAGAGGTTAAATATCATGTCCCATGTCATATACTGATTGAGTGACAATGGTTGGTCTGATGGAGGTATTCATTCATCCATTTATTCATTCATTCAATTTTTTTTCTTTCTTTATTGTGATAAATAATACATAACATGAGATCTCCCCTCTTAACAAATCTTTAAGAACAGTATTGTTAACTACAAGCACGATGCTGTACAGCAGATCTTTAGAATTTTTTTCATCTTGCATGACTGAAAGTCCATACCCATTGGTCAGCAATCATCCCTCATCTCCCCAGCCCCTGACAACCACCATTCTACTTTCTGCTTCTGAGTTTGGTTGCTTTAGATACTTCCTATAAGTGGAATCATGCAGTATTTGTCCTTCTGCGACTGGCTTATTTCACTTAGCTTAATGTCCTCAAGGTTCATCCATGTTGTAGCATGTGTCAGATTTTCCTTCCCTTTTAAAGCTGAATAATATTCCATTTTATGTATATACCACATTTGCTTTATCCAGTCATCTGTCAACGGGCATTTAGGTTGTTTTCACCTCTTGGCTGTTGTGAATAATGCTGCAATAGACATGGAAATATAAATACCTCTCCAAGAACTTGACGGGTTTTTTTTTTTTTTTTTTTTGGATAAATACCTAGAAGTCAGACTGCTGGATCATGTGATTGTTCTAATTTTAAATTCTTCGGGAACTTCCATACTATTTTCTATAAATGCTGCACCCTTTTACATTTCCACCAACAGTGAGTGTATAAGGGTCCCAGTTTCTCCACATCCTCACCAACACTTGTTATTTTCTGTTGTTTGGATTTTTTTGATAATGGCTATCCTAACAGATGTGAGGTGATATTTCATTGTGGTTTTGAATTGCATTTCTTTGATGATTAGTGATGTTGAGCATCTTTTCATTTATCTGATGGCCATTTGTATGTCTGCTTTGGAGAAATGTCTATTCAAGTTCTTCGTCTATTTTTTAATCAGGTTATTTGCTTTTTGACTACTGAGTCATAGGAGTTCCTTATATATTTTAGATATTAACCCTTTATCAGATGTATAGTTTGCATATATTTTCTCTTTATATTATACCATGTAGTATCTGTCTACACTGAGTCATTTGAGCAGTGGACAAGGCTCCACTTTGTCAATAAATATCTGTCTTTTTGATGTGTCCGTAGCTACATTTATATCATTGGCCTCATTTCTTAGAGAGTAAGGACAGACAGTCTTTTTAAGGTGTGTATGTTATCTGAAAGGGGCAATACATTAACCAATTAATATCCATGCCTTCATATAAAAATGAATTTATTGATTAATTTTCCATCCTGTTCTGTGGTTCAGAGCAGAATTCGTAAATGATGTGACACCAAATACAAGAGCTCTAGTGAGTGAAGAGTGTCAATCCAGTTGAAGAGCATAAGGTATACCTAGGAGAACAGGTTTGGGGATATAAGGATGCATTTCAGGGAGTGCCTCTGTATCATAAGAAATAGTATGAAGAATAGGATGAAGAGTCTGGACATACGCTGGTTGCTCCCACAAGCAAGTGATGAAAAGGGCAACAGAGGCAAATTTTTGCTGTTCTGTCACAGAGAGAGGAAGCTGGTTCCCATAATTCTACCTGGACAGCACAAATTCTAATGGGGCCTATTTACACTCCAGTGCATTGTCTTCAGGGTGTCATGCAGGTGAGTGGGACAATTCCATGACGGGGAATATCTGGTGATCCTTGGACCTTCCAGCCTTGGCATGGACTCAGTTCAGTGACGCTTTAAGGCCCATTTCTGTCATTCAACAGCTTGGAGATATGAGACAATCTAGGTAACCACTCAGGAAAATCACTTAAACCATCTGGATCCCCAGTTTTCTCCTCTGTGAAAACCAGGATTGGCGTGACAACCAAACGAGCCAAGGATTGGGAAAATGTTTTAATATCTGCAAAATGTTACAGATGCATTATTTGTGATTATTATTTTTCCTTCAGGTGTCTCAGCACTTGCAAAATTTATCATGGGGAAATTGATTTTAATTTTTATCAATTTAAAATATATATACTGTGAAGCACTTTAGGGGGAAGACAGGGGAGTTGTGAGGCAGAACAAAAGTGACAGTGTGCTGCCTCTCTGGCAAGGCTGAGGGTGAGCAGAAGAGGCTGAAGGTGGCTGAGCAGCCAGAGTGGAGCTCCCGGGAAACCAGGCTCTTTCTTTTTTCCTCCCAGTGAAAATGTGAGAGACTCACTTGGAAGAACTAAGGCCAAAGCAGTATTTTCTATCTTCCTCAGCCAGAAAATATGGATGGATAACAATACCGTGTCTTTGGATCTCAGAATCATCTTCATGACTACTTAATCCAATGTCTTTATTTTATACGTAAGACAACTGCCCAGTTGCCTGAAGAGGCCAATTAAGCCCCTCACAGTCACACAGCCCTGTGTGGCAGAGTTCAGGCCCAGATCTGGGTCTTCTCGTTCTCAATTCAATGTTTGCATTTCACATCAATTGAATTTATATTAAAAAACTACATATCTACAGAACAAAAGTTAGTCAAAGCACTTTTATTTGCCACAGCAGCAAATGTAAGTTAATTCTATGTGCATGAATATACTGTCTACTACATTGGACAGATTTTTAATACCAAATTCTTATCTTTCGAGAGTCTAGAAGCATGAGTATAGAGTCACCTTCTCAGATGATCAGAGTTCATGAGAATTTTAGAATATATCTTACGAATAGTTGAGATTTGGAGTCAGACATCATGCCTTCTATTCCTGGTTCTGATACTTAATAGCCTCATGATGTTGGGACCTTAATTTAAACCTCTTTGCACCTCAGTTTACCCATCTGGAAATGGGTCTAATAATAGTAACTACCACATAATAACACTATTGTGGAGTTTAAATGAAATATCAAAAATAAAGTACCTAACACAGAGCCCAATGCATAGAAAAGACTCAATAACCCTTAGCCATTAGAACAATAATTATGACTAAAGGGAAAGAGAAAGTGTGCTGGAATAGAAATCAGTACTTCGCCACTCCATCCGCTACACTTTGTTGCTTCCTAGGTATGTGCTCTTTGGCAAGTCTCTTAACTCACAAGGGCTCCATTTCCCTCAGCTGTAAAATGTGGACAGTAGTATTTAGCAGTACCATATTGTTGATGTAAGGATTAAATAAAATAATTTAGATAGCACTTTCTGATATACAACATATTCATAAGGAAGGATTGAGAAAGACAGGAAGGATGCAAACAAGGATGGAAGGGAGGGAGTGAGGAGGACAAGGAGGGAGAAAGGAGGGAGGACGGGAGGGAGGAATGTAGGGAGGAAGGAAGCACGTGAAAATATTTGAAAATCATGCAGCATTTTTTGTCTGTCAGGGACTAAGAAAGGGGCCTCTGCTAGTCTGTGGCTGAAAAGTTCAGAACTTTACCTTCCTGCCACAGCTCAGCCACTGACTCATTGTCTGATGCTGGGGAAATCATTTAATCTCTAGATTAGGATCTCAGTGGGTGTAGATAATTTGTACTCTTCTGCCTTGTATCACCGCTTTGGATAAGATGACCTTGAGGTCCCCTTCGGCTCTAATTTTCTGTGATAAAATTATGTTCTCTGTGCCAGTGGTGCCTCGCCAATAAAAAGAAAATAGTAAAACCTTAGGCTAGTGAATGTGTCAAATGCTTTGAGATTTGCAAGAGAAAAATGAATGTTCGCAGGGTGGTTCTCACTGAGGAAGGATACTCCCCATTTTCACACTCTCTTTTTCTACTGAGGCTTTTAATTTAGTGGAATTATAATGCTTCTTTGCAGCTCTACAGCTTTCAAACGTGGTGTGCTTTTGTGAAAAGTCTTTAATCATCTAATTTCTTACATTCTCTGTCTAAAAGCTACATCATGAGAATCACTGGCAATTTAAGCTTTTCCTTTTATACTATTTCTTGGTTTACAGGACCTATAGCTAGATAGATACAGATGTCATTGTCACAATGAGCCAAACACTGGATGTTTTTAGCATGAATGAACTGTACAAAGTATCTTGTTCAATTTTCTCATTTAAGAATGAAATATCCTGGGGCTCAGAGAGGGAAGGCATCTAAACCAGAGGGAAGTCACACAGAAATGGACTCCAATTTCTGGTTCTTAGTAACCATGACAAAATTATTCATTTTCTAAAGATGGTTGTAACATTATTTCCCATTCCCACATGCTGGTCTATAATGTGATTTTTGCCACTCTTTCATTAAGATGTGGAGGCTAACTCCTCTCCCCTTGAATCAGCTTAACCAATAGAATGTGGGAAAAATGGCATCAGAAACTTGCAAGGCCAGGTCATCAGGGACCTTAGCGGCTTCTGCCTGAGCTGCTTGGGACACTCACTTAGAACCCAACCCCAATGCTGTGAGAAGTCCAAGCCACAAAGAGAAGGCAGGCACAGGCAATACAGTCAACAGCCCTGGCTGAGCCCGTGACCAGCACCTACTCCTAGCCAGAAGAGTGAGTTTTCTTTTGTTTTTTGGTGAGGAAGAGTGGCCCTGGGCTAACGTCTGTGCCCATCTTCCTCTACTTTATGTGGGATACCACCACAGCATGGCTTGATAAGGGGTGCATAGGTCCGCGCCCAGGATCCGAACCTGTAAAACTTGGCTGCTGAAGCAGAGAGCACAAACTTAACCACTATGCCACCAGGCCGGCCCCAGGAGTGTGTGTTTTCTTAGATGTCCACCTCAGGAGACCCTTCAGGAGACTGAAGCCCCAGCCATCATCTGTGGCCCCATAAGACACCCCAAGAGAGAACTCTCAATCTGAGTCCAGACTACCCACAAATGAACACTTGTTTCAAGATATGTTTTGGGGTGATTTGTAATGCAGCAATTGTCATTGCAATGCTACAAAATGTAACTCAGATAGTACCTTACCCTTCACTGGCTCTCAGATTCCACCCTAGTTCTTTTTGATTCCACACTACTTCTCAAGCTATTTGGGATTAGCAGGATAATATAATTAGTACCCTGGTCCCAATTGTTGCATAGACTTAAAAGTGAGAGCCAATTTGAGTTTGACCGGAGGAATGACTTAGTGTCAGAATTCCTGAAATTGCACAAATTGTAACTTCCCATCTTTTGCTTGTATGGAAAACTTGTCTTGGACTTCTAGCTTGCCAATATTGGACTAGCCACCCCTAGAAGTATCAGACTTCATAGAGTTTACTATGAAAGGAGTCAAGCAGGGAAATGTGGAAGTATTTTTTAAGATACAGTGGCAGAAATAACTATTTGCCACCCAGGGTCTACTTTTCCCATCTTTGGTAACAGAATCCTAATTTATTCATCATCAGTGGACTCAATTAATAGACTACATTTCCTAGCTTCCTTTGCTGCTAGGAGTAGTCATGTGACTAAATTTTGGCCACTGAGATATAGGCAGAAATGTCATATGCAAATTTTCAGAAAGGTTGTCTAAAGGAGCTGACTTAGCCAAGAGGCAAGAAGTTTTCATTAGTTTACTTCTTTAGTTTCCTTCTTCTTCTGTCCTAGAACTAGACATGATGGCTGGAGCTCCAGCAGCTAGCATGGACAATGAGGTGATATTGAGGATAGAAGTTGCATCAGGCAGGGTTTAATCAGGAAAACAAAACCACACTTTGTATTTAATACTGACTGAATTCAAAGCAGGGAATTGATAGCACAGATATTGGAATAGCTGAGAAGCCAAACAGAATGGTGAGAAGACCTAGAGATTAGTAACTGCAATTAGCCACTTCCAGTGCCACTCTGGAAGGCAAAGAAAGGAGGCAGTGTTGCTGGGGCCCAGAGTGCAGAGTCACTCAACATAAGCTGTAACACGGTCGACCTGTCCTGCTGGAGCCAGAGCCCCAGAGAGATGCAGCTGCTCCAGAGGGGCAGCCAGAGGCAGAAAAGCTTCTTCCTTCCTCCTGTCCCCAGAATTCTGGCCAATGCCTCCCATTGGCTAAATGCAGCCAGAAGCCAATGACCTCAGGAACTAGGGAAATACAAGCTTTAGGGGCCAGCTTCCCTGCAGTACAGGGAAGACCAGGGAAAAGGTTAGGAATGTCTCTGAGGGCAAGTGAGCTTAGGATCACCACCAAAGCCAGTGCTGGGATGGTGACGCAGAAAGACAGGAGGCTGAGCCCTGATGATCACCAATTGCCGTACAAGATAAATGTCTATCATCTGTAAGTTGTCGTTATTTTGGATTTTCTCTTATATATAGCAAAACACAATACCAATTAACATTGATGCCTCTTAGGGAGGGGGATGTATTAGTCTGCTAAAGCTACCATAACAAAATACAACAGACTGGGGGGCTAAACAGAAATTTTCCCACAGTTCTGGAGGCTGGAAGTCCAGGATCAAGGTGTCAGCAGGTTTGGTTTCTCCTGAGCCTCTCTCCTCGGCTCGCAAACGGCCACCTTCCTGCCATGTCCTCACACAGTTTCTCCTATGTGTGTGCATGCCTCTAGTGTCCCTCTGCGTGTCCAAATTTCCTCTTCTTGTAAGGACACCAGTCAGATTACATTAGGGCCCATTCTAATGGCTTCATTTTAACTTAATTATCCCTTTAAAGGCCTTATCTCCAAATAGGGTCACATTCTGAGGTTCTAGGGGTTAGGGTTTCAACATATGAATTTTGGGGAGACACAATTCAGCCCACAACAGGGGCTAAGGAGAAGAATCAGAAAATTGGAGAATTAAGCCAATCTAAATTATAAATGCTAACTAGGAAAAAATAGTGATGATAATACCAAAAAGCAAATAATCTAAGAAACATTTTTACATGGCTTTTATAACACTGTGGTCACTCCTTGATTAGGCACCTCTTAATCCTGCTCTGTATTTTGCATTGTTGACATGCTGTTGTGTAACTCAGCCTGTTTTATTTGCTCATGCGAAGGCTCATCATTAGTTTCCACTTAGATCATCCAGTCAGGAGGTCTTCCAAGAGATGGAGAATTTGGCAGGTGCTAATTATTTGCTAACCCCTCAACTAACAGAAAGTCCCACTTCTGCTGGGGAAGGGATGCAGATGCACTGTGAATCCTTAATAAAGGGGCAGCTGCAAAACGATGTTGCTGCCATAGTTTGTTCCTATAATTAGCTCCACCTTAATCCTCATGTACACAGTGCCTTCTGAGACTACGAAAGCCCCAGCCTTGTCCAGCTGCCATCCCTCCCCTCCAAGCTTGCTTTTGACTGGATCATGCTGCTTCTGAAGACGTAATTTAATATTTTGGTTTAAAAGGCAAAGTCTAATAAGTGATGGTGAGTGGTGATAAACAGAATCCTCACCCTTCTAACCACAGTGGCTACACAGAGGGGGCAAGAGAAAGCAGAGGTGGTCAGAAGGGCAGTGAAGGGGGCAAAAGGGACCCAGTGGGTGGGAATTTCAAGTTGTCCTCTTAATCAAAGAATTGTTAATTGATGATGTTTTCAACATGAACCAAGCTTTCTCAAAACCACGCTTTATTTAAGTTGAATTACAAGGGTTTAATGTGGCCCCAGTGACTTCTGATAACAATGATGATGATGGCTGAAGAATCAGACATTCTTTCCACAATCTACTTCCTTCCTTCCAACTCTTCCTTGCCACTCTCCCTTCTACCAGGAGAAAAAGCCAGGCTTGAGGATATTTCAGAGATTTGAAAATTACCCTGAAACTGATTTTTGAAATAGACACCAAGTTCTCATTTGGAAATGATTCAGCTACCAACAGCATATTTTCCCTGTTTCACTTTATATGGGTTCAAACCAATGGGCCTCGGGGGCACTTTACCCAGAATGGGATCCCAGGAGCCAGTGCTGGTTTTATGTTGAGGTGGGGCTGTCCCATAGGTAACACAGTGTGAAGGAGATCTACAGAGAACGTCCTGGGACAAAGTTAGATGGAACTTTGCCAAATGGCAAAGACTGAACCAGATAGGAGACATGAGATAAGAAGCAGAGGTGTTAAGACAGAGATGAACTAGCTTGAGAAAGCGTTGTGCAGAGAGCACAGCCTGAAGACCTATCCTAAGGAAAGGAGGCTCAGCATTACTTCTCCCATGCAGACATTTATATGGTATGCATGCAAGTTTTCCTATGTGGGCAGAAGGACTTCTGCAAGCGTCAGGCTAGTTGGGAAATTGACTCCTTGGTTTCTTATCTTTCTCCTTCCAATTTATCCTGGGGTTAATCCACCCACCCCCCATCCCCACATAGCAGCTCCCTCCTCTTTCCTTTTCCTACCTCACTGCAAGTTCCTGAGCAGAGCTGGCTTTGCCCCATAGACTGGACTGGTTTTTGGCTGATTATGAAGCTTACAGTGTCACTGCATCAAAACAACAAGCTTTCCCCGCAAACCTTATCCCTGGATTGAATGTGACATCTCCCACTGAATGCTTTCTGGACCAGCCCAGTTGTGGTGTGACAGGCGTGTAGGCAGCATTCCCAGACCTGGACTCTGATAGACAGCCATTTGAAAGCAGGGGTTAAGTTGGAGAGGGAAACGGGGAGGGGGAGGAGTATTCTCAGCTCGTGTTGATTTCTGTCAGATTTCAGTTGCAGTTTGTGAAGAGATAATTGTGTTATATTTTCTCATCCTTCACAGCCTGATGGTTCCTGTATAATTATATATGCCTGAGCTTAATATTATTTCAGAAAGAAGAAAAGTATACAACAGATTTTTAGCCTCAGGCTTCTTATGATTGGGTACAGATTTTACTCTTGCAAATAATTTAGTTCTTTTTTCCCTTTGCAAAGAGTAATTGTAGGGACGTGGCTCAAGTGGATAGTTGGCCACTGGGGGATTTTTCTGGGGGTGAGGGAAGATTGCCAGGCGAGGGACATATGTCGTTCAGGACCCAATGAAACGCACAGAAGTGGTCCTCCCATGTTTTCGACAGCAACCAGGGAGATGACAGATCTTTCTGCCTCTGGCATCAGAAGCTAAAGGAGTTGGCTTACAATAAAAATCCCATTTGAAAAACTTCCCTGTCTTTCTGATAAACCAACCAATTTGTTAAAATTGTAGGAACATCTCTGAATGTCATTTAATTTTTGCCACTTACATTATTAATGTGATTAAATATTATTAGGTCATATTTACTATGTTGCACTGAATTATTCTGATAATTATTAATACATTGCCTAGAGTGGAAAAATAGAAAGAAGCAATTCAGGCTGAGTGAAATTTTCATATTGATGTTATATAATTATCCTTATTTAACCAGAAAGAGAAGCCGATGTGATTAGGAAAATAAAACCTAGTCCAAACGTTTTTATTGGTATCGTTAATACATGTACTCAGGATTGCCAATAAACATTTTAATACAAGTTGGTGATAGAATAAATTATATCAGTAATATAATTATTTCCAGTTAATTAAAATATTATTGGCATATATTTTTCTTAAAACTCAGGATTTAACCCTATGTTCCTCACTATTTGCACGACTTTCAGGGTTTCGGTATCCATGTGGTTGGCTTTTATATATATCTTTAGTTTTGCCTTCTTTCATAACCTTCTGTGGTCTATAGTCAATAGAGTCTTGGGCATCCCCAATACTTCACTTTCTAAGAGTCAGTTTTGATACGTAAAATGGGAATGATCAGGCAAGTGCTTTCTCACTGCTGTTGGGCTTTGCTGTGGTGTGATCAGTTAAGGCAGTAACGTGTAGTGGCGCAGCATAGAAGAATTCAGACTCTGGAGCCAGGCTACCTGGTTTTGAATCCTGGCTTTGTGTGTGACCTTTGGCAAGTCACTTAACCTCTCTGTGCCTCAGTTCCTTCCTGTGTAAAGTGAAGATGAATATACCACGTAGGGATATTATAAAGATTATATGTGATAATAATATCACATAGGGATGTTAAAAGTCTTCAATGAATTCAGGTAACATTTTAGGACAGTGTCTGGCACGTAGTACTCAATGTAAATGAGCTCTTATTATTAGCAGACTACCTGGCATACAGTAAATGATCAATAAATAGGAGTAGTTGTTATTTTTATAAACATACCCACGCATGCTTGTCCTCAAAGCAGAACGTTCCAGCTTTCTATTCCACTGTACACATTGGTACCATATTCTTCTCTGTCTCTCAAGTTCTTTCTTTCTTGCTTGCCCTTATATCGACCCAGTTACCAACTCTCATAGCTTCTTCTTTCGCATCTCGTCAATTCCATTTTATTGCTACCACTACCAGGTTTTCAAACTTAAAATATTTTAATAGCCTTTAAACCGCTATTCCTGCCTCCTATCTTCTCCCATCCCAATCTATCCTTTGTAGTAATAAAAGACGTGTTTTTCCTGCTTAGTTACCACTGTCCAGATTCCTTACTTTGTCACCCTAAGCTTTCCATCTCTGGGCCCCAAATACGTTATTTCCTTCCATTAGCCAGTACTCCAGCCAGGCTGATTTATTCCTTGTGCTCGCAAAAAGCTATGGTCATGATCACTTTTCCTTTGTCTGAAGACCCCCTAACTTATCAAACCCTACCTGCATAAGTTCCTCTTCCTTGCCCTCAAACATTTCTCATTATGCCAATTCCCGTAGGTCTCATCTATACCTTTTAAACACTTACCATAGGAACAAATACTGTATTACACCATTTTATAATTTGACCTGTGTCCACATTTTGTATTTACCCTTGAGAGCACAGGATACTTCTGACAGTTCTCTTGTATATCCTACATTGCCTAGTGTCATGACAAGCAAAATGGTAAGTATTTCAAAAATTCTTAGAACAACTATAATATCTAGCCAAGACTACTCAGTTTTATTTTTCAACTCAATTCAGCATCATTTTCTGGTTCTTATGCACTGTGTATAATGAGATTTGCTTCGAATTATCAACACTGCAGGCAAATTTAAATTAGAAGGAAAAAACCCACTGCCAATTTCTTTGAAAATGGAATAAAAACACAAAGATATTTTTTCTATATTCTATTATCAACATAATATAAATCTAAAACCATCATCTCAACAATACCATTGTTTTATCAAGAATGCAAACTTGGTTTACAAAATGTACTTATTGAAAGTAATTAAATGGAAACTAAAATCCTTATAAAACATTACTGCATAATATTTTTTGCTACAAAAACTAGGATTGGCTAATGCTTAGTAACTAACAGAGCGGGAGGCAAAAGCAGATACCCGCAAGAAAACCACTGGATTTGGGAATTTAATAGCAGCTCTTTAAAAATGAGTGAGAAGAGAGGGAGGCAAGTGAGTTCACAAGTGTTGAAGTGTGTGTGTACGTACAGGAAGGAGACACTGGAGATTCCTTTTGTTCTTCAAGCTTCAATTCCTTAATTATTTTAATCCCTTAGAAGATTTTTCTTGCACTCATCGTGGGAAGAGAAAATTCGCTCAGCTTTATCTTAGAGCAGTCTACAGTACCAGGAAGACATCACAGAGCAAAGCTTCCCCATGCTCACTTTTCCCCATGCTCACTGGCTTTCCGCTGTTTGTTGGCCAAGACTCCCCGGGAGTCTTCACCTTGGTTCTTCAGTCAGGCACATCGCTAAGCAAGCGAGGACAGACACACAGAAACTACACCCTTCTGATTCAAGATACTTTGTAAGGCATGATTGTTTCTCAGATCATGTACCATGTTCTTGGTGGTGGGGTTGGCACATGTATATGTAAGAAAAATGAAGACGCTACAGCTCACAGAGTAGTGAGTGTGACAGACCCTCAACGGGTGTTCACAACGTAACGTGATGAATATTTTGTAACAGCGTTTATGGAAGGTTAAGGGAACATGGAGAAGGGATTGACTAATTCTGTTTTGTTTGGGGGTGTTCAAGAGGAAGGAGTGATATCCAGGAAGGCTTCACAGCAACTACTATGCCATTTGAACGAGAACTTGAAAGATGCGGAATCTCTCCAGCTGGAGGAGTGCTAGGAACATTTCAGGCGGGGGCAGCATGCCCGAAGGTGCAGAATGAGTGAAAGAACTCGATGTGCTTTGGGGAACTGAACAAGGATGGGGACCAATGCGAACTGACTGGCTAGCATATGTGAGGTAGCTGTTTCTCAAAAATTATCAAAATTTACAATGACTTATGATAACAAAACAATTCCCACATTCCAAAAGAAGAGAGGCTGGTAACAACTGCAAAATGTTAGAGCTAGATTCAAGTCCAGGTCAGACTTCAACGCAGTTTGTTCTACGCCTCATGTAACAGGACATGATCAGGGAGAGATGCAAGTGTTGCTTGGCAAAGGAGGAAAGACATTTCTTTCTCTGAAATAACTGAGAAGCAAAGGACAGATACAGGTGTGGAGGAGAAGGGTTGATGGAGGAATTGACAAATGTGTGTGAAGAGAAAGCCAGGTTATCTTTGGACAGTCAAAGGGGCAAGGCTGGGGTAAGAGAATGATAAGAATGAATGATAAGAGTTCTGAATAGTAGCTGTGGAAAATGAGAAAGGAAGTCTCTGGATTGTCAAGGCAGGCATGGCAGATGGCCAAGGGGCTGAGGGCTCTGGAGTTCTGGGACAGGAAACCAAGGGAGGACTATTCTCATTCAGCCATTCATTTATTTGGTTAACAGTTAATAAACATGCCCCATACCAGGCACCAACAATGCAGAGAAAAATAAGAAAAGGAGCCCCGCCCACGGGAGCTTATAGCTGATCAAGAAGATACAGCCTGATTAACAACTCCATGCAAGTCAGAGTTGCAGATGCTAAACTCAAGGTGTACAGGTGAGAAGCGGAGGGGGAGGCTCAGGAAGAGGCAAGGATTCCATTTGTGTGGAGGAAAAGGGTTCCAGGAAGGACTTCAAAGGTGGAGCTTTAAAAATGTCCTTGTTCTGAGGAGCTCCATGCCCAAACAGGAGTGAAATGGCCTGATGGCTCTGCCCGGCTTACTTTCAAACCATTCAGCAAAAAAACAGAGAGAGAGAAAGGTGCAGGTAAAGCCAAAGGCGGCAAAATGAGGATAACTGGTGAATCTGTAGGAGTGTTTGTTGTAATATTTCCCAACGTTTCGTAAGTTTGAATTTTTAAAAAATAAAAAGTGGTGGAGGGCAAAAGGAGGTATTACAATGAGGATTGAACTGTAATTTATTCCCTGCTAGTAGATGAGGGCTGAGGGTAGAGGGTGGGCTGGAAGATGGGAAGGGACTCCAGCAGAGGAAGCTACTACAGCATGGGGTCGATCTGCAGCCTGGGTCGGAACTGCATGCAATGGCACTCAGAAAGGTTAGACTCGCAGCAGCAAGTGGGGGAAGTGGGGAGGATGAAGCTGAAGTGGCAGAGAGAGGCTGGTCATGGTCAATAAAAGGAAGCTACTCATTAGGTCAAGGAACAAGATACTAACTTGCTGGAAGAGACTGTTCCTTCCCAATCTGCAGAGGGTCTCCCTGTGGGTTCAGCTGAGCTTCCCGTTTCTTGAAGTGCAGCATGCAGAGGGAGGTGGTGGAAGGCCGGGTCCCATTTATCTCATTGATTTTGTAATTTCTGAGACGTATGAAACCAGAGCAAGCAGCCAGGAGCAGAACAGAGCCCATATATTACCCAGCTCTTTATCCATAAGATGTTGGAATAGCATAAATGTTATAAACAGTGGAGTGGGAATTAGTTGGCCAAGACCAGGCTGGAATAGGTCAGACTTCATTTTAGTCTTAACACTTTTCAGTGTTAGATCAACTAGATGTTCATAGTATGACACAGAACAAACTGACTCAAATTATTTCAGAGCCATTAATACTGTGCATTGTTTCAGATTATTGTTTTAACGGAGTAGATTCCAGGCTACAAGGTACATCAAGTGGGAAATAAAGTCAAGGTAGCTCAGTATCAGTGATACTTTTGAGTAATCTTGGAGACAAACAAATACGCCACAGTTGTACTACTAAAGCATTAACTTTTCTAAATCAAATTTCATGAACATTTTAATTAATTGTATTTGTTTAAGAAGACTTTAAAGGAAAGAATTAAAATGTTTTTATGTAGGAATAGGAATAGAAAATAAGCGTATGGGAACCAATAAAGAAGGAAAAACTCTCTTCATCCTGGAGTCTGCCCAAGAGGGCTCCCGGGACCCTGGACACCTCCCTCAGTGTCACAGTTTGTGGAGCTGTCTGCGTTTGCAGGGGGATCACCCAGGCTGAGGAATCAGACCTCTTCATGTAGCTCTCTATGAAGTGGGAGGCCTGATTTGTGAGAGAATGCTTATAGCCCCACATAAAACTAGAGTACGTTGTGCTTGAATAGTGTTTTTTAAACATCTCTAATGCTCTGGACACCCATTTAGGGCTTCAGAAAATCAAAACTTTAGAATGACAAGTTCATTAATGATGATGATGGTGATTGTTCCAGTTATTCTCACTTTGCAACAAACCACCCCAAAATACAGTGGTGTAAAACAACTGTTTGATTATGCTCACAGATTTTGGGGGTCACAAATTTAGACAGAGCACAGTGGGGATGGCCTGGCTGTGCTCCACAATTTTTGGTGCTTCAGCTGGAAAGACATGAAGGCCGGGGGTGACTGGATGGCTTGGTGCTGGAATCATCTGGAAGATTCTTTACTCCCATGTTGGACGGCCAGGATCCAATGACTTCAAGGCTGAGCTTGTTTAGGACTGTTGATTGGAGAGCCTGTAAGTGGTCTCTCCGTGTGGCTTGGGCTCTCTCCCAGCATGGAAGCCTCCGGGTAGCTGGGCATCTACATGGCAGCTTGTTTAGGGCCACGTAAGAGCCATGTAAGGGCCATGATGGTGATGGTAACAATTTAGAAAGCACTTTTCTTTCAAACACTTAAAACACTTTCACACTGAGAAGCTTCATTTGCTGTTCATGTGATGAACACACATTCCCTGAATGGAGGGAATCGGGAGCAAGTGTCAAAGGAGCAGGGCATTCTCACAAATGGGTCAGAGTGGGAGTAATTTAGCTGTATTTTGATAACTCTAAAGAAAAAAATTCTATAAGAGCAGAAAAAATTCAGCACTGTACTCTGCACACTAAGGGTGCATATACTATGTCTCTGTCTTGCTCCGTCAACACAATTCTGATTTCTGAAAGATGCCACCAACCCACAAGACTTGCCTTGCTTGAAAGCATTCTTTCAGGTGCAGCCTCCCCAATTCTAAATGAAAATGAAGGAGTTGGTGACTAAGCATGAGATTATCTCTTAAATGTCACAATTTTGTCCCAGCCAGGCTGGTGCTAAATATAATTCCTAGTACAATTACTCAACAGGAGTAAAATAGGGATTTTTCTTGCCATTACATATGTGTCTGGGCCCAACTTCCTGAAGTGAGAAGACAGTTCTGTTTCTTGTTTTCTCTCACAGCATTCTTACGATGCAGTGAAGATGCAAACACTGTTAGAACAGGACATTGGAATAGGAATTCGTAAACAAAAGCTCAGAAAAGGTGTCATACAAAATATCCTTTAACTGCTAGCTGAAAATTTTACCATGAATGTTTTGGAAATCTGAATTCTCACGTTGCTGGGACCATTCACATATTATTGACAAGCACCTAATTTCAGGACAACGATATTTTACAGTCTAAGAATTGGGACACATGGTCTCACAGTAGGAAGAATCCTGGAACTCTAAGTTTATTCTGGATACTCTTGGATGTATTGTTGCCAAACTTAATTCTCTAACGTTGTTTCTTCATCTATAAAAATGTGAGTGCTAAAACTGATCTAATGCTGACTAGTTCTTCTAGGCTACTCACTAAGGGTAAATGTTTCTTAAAAAGGAGCTGAATGCATTTCCCCCAGGCAAAGTCTGCCCACCTGCTGTTCTGTCTTCCTGAAAAGCTTAGAGAATGGGAGAAAGGCTGGAAGGGAAATGCAGAAAATAAAAGACAAAAACGTGAATAAAGATAGGAAAGGGAAGAAGAGGCAGGAACACAGAAAGGGAAGATGGAAGGTAAGAGTTTATAACACTTAAGAGTAGAGGAGACAATCTAAAGCTGTAAAAAGCAGAGTGGAGAATAGTTTCCCTTTGACTCTCCCTTCTTCCTACTCAAGGGCTAGGAATCCCAAGAATCATTCATAATCATGATTTCAATTAAAAAAGTTAAATAACAAACCCCACCAAGTCAACACGCATTTGCTATGGCTAGGGGCATTTTTCTCAGAGGAAGACACTAAATTATAAAGCATGAAGGGCTTCTGAGATGAAAGAGGATCTTCTAGGTAACACTCAGCCTGGGAATTTTTACCTACTTCCCCCACCCCCCATTAAAGCCAGGGAGGTGAATACAATCTTTCCATCCCAAATGCAGTAGGAGTTCTGTAGCGGCCATAGTTGCTGAGGTTGTCCACTGAGCCTGCTCAGTATTTGCATCTATCTGTCCAATTAACGCAAATGCTATGAACAGCGTAAAGAGTTGATTGGTGGATATCAACTCCAAAGATGAGCTTTGAAAACTTTGCAATTAGGTGTTCAGTTCTGATACTAGGAAGTGGGTAATCACTACAGATTGGCACAGTTCAAGTGAACAGGACAGGAGAGGTCCACAGTGGGCACAAAGGAGGAGACGAAAAGCAGAACCAAGGAAGGGATCTCATTCCTCTTGAGGAAGTGCCTTCACAGAGATGCTACATGATCTGCCCAGGGTCACATCCTAGTGTGGAGGGATTGTTAGTTACCTGATACAAATTGTAGTTACGCCTACACTTGTATGTTACTTGTCGTTGAATATTTTATAGCTGTGATACATGATAAATGGTTCAGTTCCCATCACAGTACAGATTTGTGTCTAAATAATTATTTTATTGTCTTTTTAAGAAGACTTTTTAAGTGGAATCACCACTATCTAGAATTTTGCCTAGCATATGTAGTAGGAGCTCACTAAATATTCTACAAACAGAACTCAGCTATTACAGAGATGAAGAATCTTCAGAATAACCCAATCAGAGCAAATTCATCTGTAGCTGTGCTTGCATTTGTTAAGGCACCCTATAAAACAAGGGTCACCATTTTACATGTGTGTATATGTGGGTATAAATGTATGTTAGTTGAGCAGAAATAGCTACAAATAATATCCACAGTGGATATAATATCACAGGTTGAAAATTATTTTGTTTCGAGGCTCTATTCATATATCCAGTGTCATTTGTCTTCAGATTTGTTCTAATACTGATTTCTAGAATTTTTATTCATAAGAAAAATACCTACTCAGTCCAGATGAAGTCTGACACAGTAAAATACGAACAGACCCACAAGTCAAAATACTCAGGTTCTGATCCAATGAGTGCTCCTTGTAGTCTGGGTGTCCATGGGCAGCCACCTCACATTTCTGGAGCTGCATTTCTGCATCTCTGAACAAGAGAGCTGGGTTAGATGAGTTTAAGTATCATATCCATATGCCTGGATTTTCTGAAGGACAGTTGCATTTTCAAACTTTCTTTCTCTTCTCCCATCCAAACAGATAGCATATCTTGGAAATTCCAGCAGTTTTCAAATTGCATTTTACACAGACTGCCTTGAACTCAAAGAAGCACTGAGATCTTTTAATCGATTTTGTTTCCAGAAGTTTGGTGAAGAAGTATGATCACTGAATTCCAGGTGCTTCTTTCTTATGGCACTAAGTTTCATAGGTTTTTATTTCTGGACACCAGAAGGTCTAGCAACAGTGTTCACATAAATGTCTCTTTTCAAAGCTCCAACCCCATTACTACCGTGGAAACAAAACACAGCAAAATCCTGAATCTGTTACTGCAGAGATCAATCCAGGATTAATTCAGGATCAGGAAATAAGGTAATTCAGTTTTAGTGACACTGAATTGAGTTAGAATAAGCAGTATACTGGCCAAAAGGAGTGAAAAATTTCAAGTATCTTACCAGTTGGAACAAAATAATTTTCCATTGTTGAACATGACTGGCCTTTTGCACAGTGAGCAATGTTCTTGGAGCATTCTTTCTGGAAATTGTTAGTGTATGTGTAATCTTTAAGGGCCCCCACTGCCCACAAAATTAAAGGAGTTGATGTTGATTGGGCACCTACACTGTACCAGACCCTCTTAAATACCTTATGTATGTTATTTCATTTTGTCATTAAAATATATTATGCATACTTTACTCTGATCTTCAGTGGCTTCTGGAGTATGGTCTCAACTTACCTTTTGAGCCTACTTCTCCCCACAATGTAGCATAGAGCTGTTTCACCCCAACTGAACCATTTGATATTCCCAAAATACATACCCTTGATTTGCCATATCTATACCTTTTATCATTCCATATGACTCAATTTTTTTTGTGTGAACAATAACTACTTACTTTGAGCTCCTTCTTCTCTCCCACAACCTACCCCCTCAATCTAGGTGAAATCCCATCTGCTTAAAAAAAAGTCTTTTGTGCTTTAATCAACTCAAAGTTGGCATAGAGTAGTACTCAAAATATATATATTAGGTTGAATTGAATTCCTGTATTCTTTGTTTAAAATACAAATTTAAAAGAAAGTAACTCCAAGAAATGATGTAAATATGTATAGATAAAGAATGCCTAATGAGGCAGGTTATTGCTGAAATGTATTTGGACACATTAGGGCTCAAATAGAGAGGAAGATAAATTTTAAGACGGATGCGTAGAGAGTGAGGAGCTAATAGAATTTTCTGGCCTTTCTGATTTTACAACAGTGTCATTAGCAGATAAAACTGAGGCGAATGTTATTTCATAAAGACTTGGCTAATTTTAGGTTTCAGTGGTGCATTCAAAGAGGATGGTAGAATCACAGAAATGGATTTGCCACTGTCATTCTGCTGCTACTCGTCCTGCTGCTCTTGGAGATGGTATTCGAAGACTGTGAGGACACAACACAATCACACACGCATCACTCTGATTGCCGGTGTGTGTGTGTGTGTGTGTGTGTGTGTGTGTGAGTGTGTAGGGGGAGGCTGGTGCAATACTCCTGCTCCAGCACTGCATCTCTTCCGTATGCATAGCACACTGGAAACACTGCAACCTGTTGCCTTCCCAAACACCGCAGACACACGCTGATATACTAACATACAACCCCACTAGCTCTACATGTGCCTCCAAGGTGAGCACATCAGACACAGACCTGGAATGTGCACCACATTTGAAGTCGGCAGTGTCCGGCCGGGAGGGGACCCAGGTCAGTTCATTGTTGGTGTTAGGAATACCAGAAATGAAATGAAGAAGCAACTGAGCACTTTTAACTGATTTGTGCAAGACATCTGGCCCTATTGTCCAACTGGGACAAGAAATGTGTTTGAATGACAAAGTTCTGTATGAGCATGGTTTTAAAAAAAATTTACTTTAATTTAAGAACATGGGTTCTAATTCTACTCCTGCCTGCACTTTTGACATTTAGAGCAAAAAATCTCTCTGTAACTAGGCAACATGGTTTTGCTTTGAACAAAAGGACTCCAGCATCACCTTCTCAGGACACAAGCTGGTCATTATTCTTCTTGGACGCACAAACATCATTACCTTCAAAGTCTCCATTTTCCCACAGAGCCAGCGCTTCAGTGCCTCTGTTCACTTCCTGGAACGAGCTTTTCACTAATACTGTTTTTCTCTCTGAGTTTCTCCCTTCAGGAGAGAATGTGAGAAACCAGCTCTTCATGCAGTTTCCATAGCTTCACCCCTCACCCAGAAAATCTTAAGGATTGCAGATTTAGCGGGGCAGTGCCAAGGTGTCGACACCAAGATGGATTTTAAAAATCTTAGTTCAGCCTGGTAGGCAGAGACTACATCATCAGTATTTTCATCATCATCGGCTTTTATTTCATTTTTGTTCAAGTAGAAAAGAAAGATAGAGGAAGTATGTAAGAAGAAGGCATTTAAAATAGACTATCTCAAACACAAGTAGAGTCAAGTTCAATCTTCGTACACATCTCTTACGAAACAGTTTGCCAGTGGAAGTGCATATTGGAAATTTAATGGGGGGGGGAAAGGGACTGTCAGCTAAATGTTCCTTAAAGAAACGTGTAAGGATGAAAGTGGTGCTTAAGTTGATTAAGAAAGAAAATCTACTTTTCTTTTACCTGGCTTCCTAAGAAAATTAAGTTAATATGGAAAAGAACTGATATCTGTGACTGAGAGTCCAAAACTGACTGGCTCTCTTTTGCTCTAAGGAAACATTTGGCAAATGGGACTGTGTTTCTTTACCCAAAACCTAACTTTATTAACAGATGAAAGCAGCAAACTATACTTGCTTTTCAAATTATTTAAATTTGTGTTTGCAAACATGAGTTCTCTTCAACTGTCCAAACAAGTGTAAAGAAATACAGTGAAAAATCGACTCTTCAAGATCTTCAGAAAGTTTGTGAGTCATTCTGGATACAGAAAAATATCACTTGTAATGTCAAAACTAGTTCTTAAGCAAACTAGATATTTTAATTGAAAAAGCAACACATGTAGATGGCAAAAATTCAAATATTACAAAAAACTGCCCACCAAAAAGTAAGTTTTCTCCATACCCTGGTCACTGGGTCCACTTCCACAGAGCAACTCCTGTTATTAGTTACTTGTTTATTCATCCAGAAACAGTCAATAGAGCCTACACAAGCAAGCACGTCTGCTTGTGTCTACATGTTATTTTTGCCCACATATGAGATAGATATATATATATATAATCATATATGATTTTTCCATACCTTGCTATTCTTATTTTTTAAGCTTAGACCATACCATAGGTCTCTCTATATACTTACAGATCTACCCCATTTAAAAAAAAAACAACTACAAATTATCACATCACATCAATCTCCATAATTTATTTAATTTGGCCTCCTATTCATAAACATTTAGATTATTTCCAGGCATTTATTACAACTTTTCAAGAAATATCTTATGTCCCTTACAAGAAGCAAGACCTCAGGCATGTTTTTAAATCTGTGTCAGTTTCCTTATTTTTTGGTTGGGGACAATAGTACTTATCTATAGCAGACACTTTTAATTGCCTACCCAGCAACTATCTCCTCCTTCGTTTTAAAGTTTTAGAATTCTAACTTTGTCTTGGTGGCCACACAACATGCTCAGGTAAGTTGAGACCCTCCCCTGGTCCTAGAGGATAAAAAATGATTGATCTGAGCAAGATTGGCAATGACATTCCCCTTTGTTAGTGATCAGTTTAAGCACAGGCACAAGATCTGGCAATAGAATTAATTATTTAAGAGTGTGATTCTGGAGTCAGCTGCCTAAGAATCCTGGGTCCAGCATTTTTCAGCTGTGTAAACTTGGGTGTGTTACTTAAACTCTTTGTTCCTCAAAGATGATAATAACACCGATTGTATAAAGGATGTTGTGAAGATTGAATGGATATAAAGAACTTAGAGCAGTGTCTGCTAATTATTAAGTGCTCAATAAATGTTGCTATTAATATTATCTATCCATAAAACGTAAGAGGAAGTTTGTGCTGGGTGAGACATCTAGAAAGACTTTTGCTGCTGATCAAAAGAGATGGACAAAGGAGGCACTGGCTCACTTCCTGCTTCTGATGCTATCATGGGACCTTGTGTGAGACTGCAATGATCAGAGCTGCTGCAGCCAACCTGCCACCGTGCGAAGGACAAGGGACCTGCCCAGGCATCAACCAGAGCCCAGACAGCTGCACCACAGATCTGCACCGCAGATTTGCTCCTAGGATCACTTACTCCAAACTTCTTGCTTAATTAGATAACACATTTCTAAATTGTTTAGCCCACATTTCAGTGGGTATTTGGTTACTTGCAGATAATAGCACTCCTAATTGACACATAGTTTATAGGGTATTTGTGTGAATTAAGTAAATCGATATTAGAATGATGCTTGCTCTATAATAATGTTCAATAAGTCATAGTTACCATTATCACTCTTATTAGTGTATTTGAGTACATATGTAATTACATATTTTACATAAGTTCCTGTAAAAGCATCTTCTGGGTCACAGAATATGTACATTTCAAACTTTAATATGTGTCATCAAGTTACCCTTTAAAGAAGTTACATCAAATTAAAATGAGAGTATCTGTTTCCACACACCTTTGCCAACACATATAACCAAATTTTCTAATTTTTAGGTAAAAATTTTAATTTATGCCTTTTTAATTGTAAGTGGATTAAGCACCTTTCATATATTTAGAAGCCATGTGTATTTCTTTTTCTGTGACTCATGTATTCGTGATCTTCACCCTTTCCTTTATTAAAATTTAAGAACTGTATATATATATATTGGGGCCAACCCAGTGGTGTGATTCTTAAGTTCGTGTGCTCCACTTTGGTGGTCCAGGGTTTGTAAGTTCGGGTCCTGGGTGTAGACCTACACACTGCTCATCAAGCCATGCTGTGGTGGCATCCCACATACAAAGTAGAGGAAGATTGGCACAGATGTTAGCTCAGGGACCATCTTCCCCAAGCAAAAAGAGGAAGATTGGTAACAGATGTTAGCTCAGGGCCAATCTTCCTCACCAAAAAAAAAAAAAAAGAAAAGAAAAAAGAACCTTATATATATAAAGGAAATCTTCTCTTTGTCATAGAGTATGTGAAAATTAGTAAAGGAAACCTCAACTAAAGTTGAAGTCAGGAAGGCCTGTAGAGGGAGCTCTCACACCCTACCAATCATGGTCAATTACCCTAAATGGGAAGAGACACACCTTGCATCTCCAACAGGAGGTTGGTTACTACTTTACTACCCCAGGAGAAGGAAGGAAGAATTTCTTCTTGCCTGGCAACAAGCCTGGCCAATGGAAAATGCCACACTCAGCCAATAAGGAGCCATCACCACCCTGAACTCTTAATTACTCTCCTCCAATGAACTTTCATTTGGAACAGCCCCTACCAACTCTTCCCTTTTTCTCTATAAAAGCAAGCTCTGCTCCTGTGTTCTCTGGATTTGCCTATTTTTGCCATAGCTTGCTTATCCTGAATTGCAATTCCTCTGGCTATTCCTGAATAAAGTAATTTTGCTGGTAAGGTAACTGGCTATTTTATTTTAAAGTTGACATTAAATGTTATCAGAAGTGGGATCTGAAGGAAGTGAGCCCTGAGAACCAGTGACCACCGAAATCAAGTGAAGTACCTGCACAGAGGCCTTTGTGCTCATCGGTTCTGTGAGTCACCACCTGCTTTTGCTTTGGTAAGTCTCCTCTCAGATTTGAGCTCCACTCTCCTCACATTTTGAGCCCCCTGATTTTATTTGGGATCATAAAAGGCTTTGTCCTTGCTGACTCAAAGCTTCATCCTTAGTGTCAAGGCTTCATCCCTGATGAGTACTCAGTTATTTTCCTTCCGGAAGTGCACTGAAAGGGTAAGGTTCCTTGTGGACTCAGGCTAGCTAGGAATTTCCTTTTGTTTTTGGAAAAATTTGAGAAATGGGATCCCAGTCATCTAAATGCTCTAAAGGCAGTGCTCCTTCAGAGACCCTGGCTAGTTTTATGCTTAAAAACTATGGTCTCTCATGTGCATTTTTCACTACATGGACCAATTTAACCAAAAATGATTGAGAACACTAATGGTCATTATGGAAAACTTTCAATCTCCCCAAACTTGCTTTTCTCAGAAGTAAATCAGGAAGTCATGGCTCTAAAATAAAACAAACTGAATGGTATGCCTATTTTAACTGGTATCTGGAGGCTTCCAACTGTATCCAAGACTCCAAAATTGCCTCTTTGCAAAATACCAGTTCTAAATTAACCAAGGTGAACAAGCAATTGAAAGAAGTAAAAATGGCTTCTGAGGGCTCCTTTTTTCCCTTTCTCCTCTTCTTTGTCTCAGACACAGGGTGGTCACCTTGTGCTCAGGCCCCACCCCCAGCACCATCTTCCTCTCCTCCTCTCTGTGAAAATCTGCCCCTTTAAAATCAGACCCTCTGAGGATTCAAATGCTAAACCTCTAATTACTAAGTCAACTGGAGCAAATAAACAACTAGAAGGAAAAACTTAAACAGCAATTGCCCTAGACTTTTGATAACAGACAAATATACTCCAAAACTCCTAGGAGAAAACTTGCTTTCTGTTTCTGTCTGTTTGTTAGTTGAAGCTTTGTGGTAAGTTACCCATCCTGTTCAAAAAGGAGGAAATAATTCTAGGATTTGACAGCATGAAAATAAAAATCTTTAGTAAAAATAAACAAATAAACTCTTTGGTCACTTGAGCAAGTAATCTTAGCTGAATCTATTTTGTAGAAACACAATGTGGATCTAACTATTCTTTTGAGTTTTATATTATTGTATCTAAGACATAGCTAAAGTTTTAAAATGAAAGTCATGAGATTGCTGTTTGTGTCTGTCTGTATGTCTATGTATGTATGCTATAGATATGAAATATATATACATTTTTTACCTCTGGATGGTATTGAAAATTTAATTTGTAAAAGAACTCTATTTAATTGGCTTAAAGGAAATCAAGCATTTATATAAATTGAGTATTCACAAAATTCCCAGAAATATAATAGAAATTAACTCAAATGTTTTTCAGGTTCACATGATCTGGGATAATCTTTGATAAATAAAACTAATTTAAGCTTGAATTAATTAAAATAGGTATGTCTTCACAGTTATCAGCATGTACTTGAAAATCACTTCCCCAAATCTTTTTGGTAACTTGAAACTTTAGAGTTTTGTCAAGTTAAATTAAATAATGGACTTTCATTGAATACCTGGATAATTTTCCAAACAAGATAAAACACTAAGACATTAACCACTGAACATAGGTTTATTTACTTTTGGCTTCCTAATGCAAAGAAACTAAAGATAAATTCGGGTCTGTTAGTAACCATGTCTTGTGCCACATTAAAGATTACACTATTTAAAAATGCATATACTTCTAGAAATTATGAAATATATTTATAAATTTGCCAGTCCACAATTGCTTACTTCTTAGTTTTTACTAGGAATTAAGGATTCTAAGGGTTAAAAATTCTAATATATGTTACTAAAGCTACTAGAAATAAAAAGGGAAACATCTCCATATGCAAGGAAAGTAGGATGTGTGTTTCAGTAAAAGAAGGTATGAAATGTATTCTGCTGAGGAAAAAGAAAACAAATTCTGCCCTAATGAGAGGCTGGTTTTTTGGAATGGGAAGAGGAAAACATAAAACAGAATCTGAATGTAAAAGGAAAGCAGTAGAAGGTTTATGGAAAAGAATCTTGAGAAAGGAATTTTATGTGCAGTCAGGACTGGCTAAGACTGGAATGAATGAGTTTTAATGTCAAAAGTAAGGTGGTGAAAAATTAAAATTTGGCTTTCTTTTCTGTTAAAAGAACAGGGTTTACTTGGGTTATGAGTCTACTTTTGATAACAGATTGTGAAAACTTCTTTACCTTTTAGTAAAAAAGTAAAAGTAGGTAAAAAAAATAGTAAAAAAAAAAAAAAAAAAGTAGTAAAAAAGACCAGAGATTTTACTAAAATAATTTTATCAAAATAATTTCCTGTGTTGTTTTTATTAGGTCTTTCATTACTTAGGAAAACTGAGTCTTCTTAATATTAAAGGAGTTGAGTTTTGCTTAAAACTATGCAATCTTATGTATTTGCCTTTGAAATTTTTTAGTGTTATTTTGGTCAAATAGATAAAATGTTATCCTTTGTACTTCTAGTTACCATCTAAAAATGTATGTCACAAAAATACCCAAATTTCCTTGTCAATTGCATTATAATGAACTCTCATCTGATCCTTCCTCATTGCCCCCTTTTTTTAAGTCTTTTGTCATTTCCAGACAGTTATTGTTTTACTCTGATGCTCTTACAAATATGTTTCATCTTTAAGGAGATTCATGAAAAAGACTTTGACAAGTCCTCTGGATTATAGATTTTGGGTAACTTTAAGATTGTAACACTGAACTGGGTAAGAATTTCTAAAACTCTAATGGAAAAGTGATTGCTTTAATGTTTTGTTTTTTCCAAATGTAAAGGACTCCTTTTTCTCCTCTCTTTAAGCTATCTATAACTTAACTATTAAAAATACTGGAGACCTCCAAATCAAATTGACTAGGAAGAGAAGAAGCTGACATCTGAGGCAGACAGCTTTCCCCAGATGACTGGACCAGGCCTGTACACCCTTTTCTCACTGTTGCTTCTTACTTTATTTTCTCATTCACTTTCTTGGAAAGACAACACCCTTGTCCGCATTTCCAAATCTACTGTGAATGGGGGAAATCTCTCTGATTATTGGGTTTGTCATCAGAAACCTTGATCTGTCCAGAACCCCTTTGTTCACTCTGTAAGTAATTTTACTGGAATTCCAAATGCCGCCGTATATTCAAATTGTTTCGCAAGCCCATTTTATAAAGTTAGGGTACTAAGCCCAACTAACCGCATTCTTTGCTTCAATCTAACCCATCCCCTGGGATGGAAAAATGAAATCTCTTGAGTATCTATATAAGAAACTCTTGTGGGATAGCCAGTGTAATTGGGCCATTTGTAATCTTGCTGATACATCCATATATTAAGGCAGCCTTTCAATATGTAATAATATAGTATCTGAGCCTTGGTTGAATTATGCTAATGCCTCTACACCAATAAATGGGTCCATAGATACTATCACTTATGTGGGAGCCTTATGCACACTCCTTGGCTATATCTTTTATACGTGGAGGTTTTGGTAATGGCCTTAATACTTGGGCAACTCATTGTATTGACAGCTGGAGGATACAAGGACAGTGTGCCCTTGCTGTACTCACTGTTCTATTCTTTCCTCATAACAAAACAGAAGCCTCCCTTTGGTCTGTCCCATTAAACCTCTATAACTGCCTTAAATGAGAACTTCCAGCAGGCATATGTGATTCTGGGTTTGCCTCCACAAGGAGAGCTTTCTTTCTGTGGATTAGAGTAAATGCCAATGAACGAATGATCAGAAATCTCTCCCTAACATTAGGAGAGTTGGCCAATTCCATAGACAAAGCTGTTTCAGCTCAGCAATAATTGCCTAACTCATTGGCCAAAATAGTTTTGGATAATCATATAGCCCTATAATCTACTTGCTGAGCAAGGAGATGTCTGTGCAATAGCAAACACTTCCTGTTACACATAGATAAATGCCTCTGGAGAAGTAGAAACCCAATTACATAAAATTAGGGAACAAGCACATTGTCTGCAACAAATTTCACCTAAGGATCCATGGCCTTTTGATCTGTATAGCTGGTTACCTTCAGGTCTAGGCTCCTGGTTTAGAACCATCAATACAAACTGGGTTAGTTATGTTGCTTTTTAATTCTGCTCTGTATACTTATTGTTAAGTTCTGTACCTGTTGCTTGTTGAAACTTTGTAAAAATGACACACCTAATAAGATGATGCTAGCTCAGCACTTCAAGATGATTTCCAACACTTATGACCTTGACAAAATATAGACTTTGGGTAAGAGATGCCTGAAAGTTCTCCCTACTACCCTTTCTTGTTACTCAAGTGTCACCTCAGGCAGTTTCTGGTCCATACACTTTCCCTCCAACGTGGGACATGATACTCAGAAAGGTCCTTCCTGGAACCAAGGGATAAAGGCCACTGAACTCAGAAAACCTGACTCTTGATCAGCAATGGTTTCAGAGAAAGATCTTGATCAGAAGAGAGAAATGTGAAAATTAATGGAAACCTCAATTAAAATTGGAGATGGGAAGGGCTGTAGAGGGACCTCTCACACCCTACCACTCATTGTCAATTACCTCAAACAGGAAGAGACACACCTTGCGTCTCTAACGGTAAGTTGGTTACTACTTTACTACCGCAACATAAGGAAGGAAAAATTTCTTCTTGCCCAGCAACAAGAACAGCCAATGGAAAATGCCTCAGCCCAGCCAATGAGGAGTTGTTGCCACCCTGAACTCTTACTCTCCTCCAATGAACTTTCATTTAGAACAGTCCCTCCCAACTCTCCTTTTTTCCTCTATAAAAGCAAGCTCCCCTCCTTTGTTCTCTGGACTTGCATATGGTTTTTGCCATAGCTTGCTTGTCCCGAATAGCAATTCCTGTGGCTCTTCCCAAATAAACTAATTTCACTGACAAGGTAACTATTTTATTTTAAAGTTGACAGATACAAATATAAATTCGTCATTTAAAAAAAATATTTTTGTCATGCATAAACTTAATTTTTGGAATCAAATTTATAGGTCATCATTTTCTTGCTTACAAAAATCTTTTCCACTCCAAGTTCGTAAATAACAATGCAAAAATTATGATCCCATATATTCTTCTAATACTTTCTTAAAAAAAAAAAATTTGACTGGTGGATCCCTTTGTATTTGGTAACACACATAGCTTTATCTTTTTGCAGATGGCTGGCCACTTTCCCAATACCATTTTTTTGAACAATTCCTATTTCTCCATTGATTTTAACATTACATTTATTATATACTAAATTCTCTACATATATTTGGAACTGTATTCTCTATCCTATCTTATTGTTCTATTTGTATATAATGTGCTAGTACCAAATTGCTTAATGTAGAAATACATTTATATAGCAATTGGGTTATACCTCATTTATTATTTCTGTTTTTCTGAACTTTTCTGGCTAGTCTCATGTGTTCATTTTTCCAGGAGTACTTTAGAATCTGTTTTTCTAAATTAAAATATTCCATTGGTATTTTAATTTGGATTCCACCACATTCATTAATTTGAAAACTGACATCTTAACAATACTGAGAGCTCATATTCAAGGATAAGGTATGCCCTTTTTTTTTCCTCACTAGTTTTCTCAGAAAAATCCTGCTGATTTCTTGTTCAGCTTATTCTTAGCTTTTTTTGTTATTATTTAAAATGGTATCTTTTCTTCTATTATATAGTCTAAACTGTTGTTTGTGTGTGAATCTAGAAAAGTTGAATGATAGTTATGCCTTCTTAAACAAAATATGCCTAATTTAACTTTTTCTTTTAACATAAATTGCTAATATTATGTAGACTATTGTGACTAATGTGGTAAACTACAGCTACGTAAGATATAATAATAGATACTAGAATACAATGGGTCAAATCTTTAGAAACGTGGGGGGTAAAGATTGCATAATCCGGCACCAAAATTGGACAAAGATAGCTTTGTCCAGTGTCATTTATAAATGTCATTGCTAAAATTAAAGATAAATCCTTGAAATTTAAATTCAGGAGTCTTCTACCTTATTCCTTTAATTCTAAGCTGTACATTTTTTTCATATTTTAATGTTTCATGTTTTAATGGAAAAATCAATAACTTCCTTTACACTTGTAGCCTCTTACTTCAAAATTAAACTGGAAAAAATACTGTTCATGACAAAAGTAATAATGTTAAAAACCTAGGAAAAAACTAAGAATGAGTAGGAACGAGTTGAAGAAAACCATAAAACTCTACTAAAGGACATAAAAGCAACTTAAATACATGGGGAATCATATTGCTTTTTTATATACAAATCCTAAGTAGGTCACTATATATAGTTTTAAGGTATTCAAAATCCACAGATATTTAACAGCTTCCCTTTCTTAATTCTGATATTAGAGCTTAAAAGCTTACCACTCAGTTGACTCATCATTTGTTTGTGCTCACTCATTTTTGTCTACAAATGTTGGCATTACTTTTTTTGCTTCAGTCTTTTGCCTTTCACTAGAGGAAGACAAATTAAACTGGACAATTTCTCCAATGCTCTGATCCACTGCAGAGATTGCACACATCCTATTGTTCAGAGTAGCATTTTTTAGGGTAGCTCTGGCATTCAATACAATGGGTGACCTAGAGAGAACACTTTGTTGGATGACATGTTTTCAACATGGCAGCCAGATATCCTCTAGGGTTATAGGCATTACATAGGGCATTCTTTGTGCCGTACTAGTTGTAGCTCTTTCCTTTTTTTCTCTTTAGTCACTCATTATCTTCTACTCTCAGAGTGTCTACTGTTTTCCATGTCTGTCTCTGCTTCTAACTGCTGTCACTGTGCTGATCACCATCCTTCCCCTCTGCATGTTTTGTAGCTTTTTGCAAAAGGCAGGCTTAATATTTCATCAAGGGGCTCTTCCATCCATGTGGCGGCATTTATCAGCTGCATTTGGTGTTGGTCTGTTTCTTTGCTGCTACAAAGTTTCAGTATTTTTCTAGCTATTTACGAGTTTGAAGGCTTTCTGGAAGCCTAGCTATTCTAGAAGGCTCAATTCTGGACAGCAGATGCTCACATGGAATTGTCCTCACAGATAAGGAAACAATGCAATTTTTATTACAAATGGAATCAAAATGTCCATTGATATCTGGACTTAATTAAAAATAATTTTAAGATGAAAAATCCTAATAATGCATGAGAAGGGCACAGAAACTAACATTTTGTAGTGAGAATATGTGCCAGATGTGCTGTATACACTTTATATAGTCAACTCTCATTACTGCTGGTATTTATGTTCTATAAAATCACCACAAACACTGAATTAGAGAATACAGACCCAGTGCTCCCAAGGGAAATACAGGGTTATGTTCCTGTGAGCCTTTGTCACAACATTTTTGTCAACTAATCAATACATAATCTTGTTTTATATGTTTTTTGTTTAAAGGCACCTGATTTAATATATATTGTTCATTGATTCATTAACACTGAACTCACGGCCAACAGCACTACAACTCACGCCCTAGTGAAGCTCATCGAACACGTGCACTTTCTCCATAAGGCGCATCACAGCCTTCTCGCACTTACAAACACTAGACAGCACTTCAGCTCTACGCTTGACAGCCATTTCGTGAAACAGTGAAATTGCCAACAAAAAGCAAAAAAATGCAAAAAACATAGCATTCAATAGGCCATGAGAAGGACAGTTGTTTACAATACGAGGGCTGAGACAAGAAGGTAGAGCTCAGGCTTGTTCAACTCCAGCTGGAAATGGGTGTCAGGCAACTCAAATTTTTCACCCCTCTGCAAGTCCACAAATGACCAGGAAAGTGCCATTAGTATTGACTTTTGAGTTACAAACATATTTTGGCAAGTAGGCTAATTTGCAATTACTGAGTCCATGAATAATGAGGATCAATTGTATTTGAAGTTTCATTTAAGAGTTAAAATAACTCTCAAAGATAAACCTTGGTATCCCCAACTTACAGTTGAGAAAACTGAGGTATAAAGAAGCTTTATAATAGAGAAGCTTTAAGAATACATTAATAATTTGTGGGGCTTTTTTTTGTTTAATTCTAAGACCTTCATTCTCCCCACAAGATTTTTCCAAATATGAATAATGACCTTCTAATTCATCTTCTTCAAAGGAACCTGAATATATTTGCAATATTTAAAATAAGGTGCATGCTCACTTAAAAATAATATAAAATTGGTCCATGTAATTTTCTTGGGTTTCTTGTAATCTTAGTTAAGATCTTTGTAAGTATTTATAGCAACAAAACACATGAACATATGATTCCATCTTATGTTCCTGACTTTCTGTCCAGAAGGATTTAAGAATATAATTATGAAGAGGCAGGAATCATGATAGTAGTTCTCAACTTTGGCTTCACATCAGAATCATCTGGGAAGTTAAATAAGGAAATATGAATGCCCACATCCCAACCTGAGCCAATTAATCAGAATCTCTGTGGGTGAGGCCCAGGCATCTGTAATGTATTTAAAAGCATTGCAGGTTATTTGAACATGCAGCCAGGTAGAGATCCATTGAATTGTAGGGGATGTAAAACCATCAAAGCCTCAATAAGGGGTCCTGAAAGGTATGGCAAGAAGGGTAAAGACACATCATATAATTACCAAACTGGCTGAACAGTGGTGTAAGTGGTAATCTAACACCATTGAATTAAACTGAAAGAGGAAGAACCTTCTAATTTGGAATTGAAAGGTTATCATCATCCCTCCTTTCTTCCTCATCTCAGGTTAAAACAATACTAATCTTGTGAGACCTTGGTAGAAGATACAATCGCATCAACATGGAAGATGAGATTCCATATCACTATAAATGCCCAAGGGCAGGGACTATCCTTACTTTGCTCACCACTGAATTTCCAGAGCCCAGCACAGTGCCTGAAAAAATGTGTCTCATTAAATATGTGTTTTAACATATTAATGATGCATTGCACTGATTCGGGAATGGACCAGGCAGGGACCTTTAATTCTTGATTAATTCTCCATTCATTTATTCATGGACAAGCACACCTTCTATGTACACGCATGCCTTCTGTGTGTCTGTTTACTAAGTAGTATACAAATGAAATTCTTTTTTTTAACCACCAAGAAACTCATAATAAGCGTGGACAAGGCATATGAAGTATTAGTAATCCATATTAAATCATTATTTTAAGAGCACCTCATTGAATCACAAAGATAATAAGTATTGCTGTTGGGAGAGTGTTTAGGCAAAGCTTTGCAGAGGCATTGGGTCTCTAAGTGGCTCCTGGAGAACCTTCAGACTCTATAGAAAAGAACAAGTCAGTCCGAAGAACATTCAACACATGGAGGAGACGCTCGTGGCATCAGCTCTATTGTTTACAGGCCTTGCTGTGAAGGACCTGGCATTTTCTCTGGGTATAAGAAGAGTGCGTGGATACTAGGGAATGAGCACCATCAGTGGATTTTCTCTGCTTTTTGTGATTTTTATTTTCATTGCATTTTTGAAGAGTCTCTATTATCCCCTGCAGAGTCAAGTTTCTTTTTATGTGCAGACTCCATCGTACATTAAGCACGGTTACATGCGAACAGCTTCAGGTTACAGCTCTATTTGAAGTTTTTCTATGTAAAGAGTGATTCAGCCTTGATTTAAGAAAATTTCTCATTATCTTGCATTTTCCGTGTAAACTGATCTTCCCTCAATTATACCTTGCCAGGTGTGCGGGCATGTTTATCTGCTAAGAAGACAGAAGTATTTTTATCATACCCTTTCCTAGCCAAGGAGAATTGGGAGTAATAAGTATGCATGGAGAGTAAACCTATCAGTGTTCTTCCGTGCTTGGCCCCAAAAACTCCATGTACAAGGAGCACTAGGCTCCTGTATGTTTCAATATTTAAATAATTTTCGTTGCTGCCACTGAACGATGATTTGATTTAAAATCAGCTTTATTGCAGCTGGACTGAGGGTCCCTCAAAGATACATCCACTCACTGATGGGAAGCAGCATTATAGGTGTGTATCTAACTGAGGTAAAGCAGAGACCTAAACGATCACATCCTTAAATAAAGGAGACACCGATGAGCCAATTGTAGCACCAAGTCAATCCTTTAATCTTTGTTGGGCTCTTGCTTTCTTTTGAGATGTGTGGGACACAAGCTACATGTAAAGTCTTATTATCATTATTATTAGGTAAGAGTGAGTGCCACAGGAGCACAGTCTATACTTGAGGTGGACCAAAGAATGCCCAGCAAGGACCCTTGTGTATCCACGACTCAAAAGTACTCAGCATTATCTAGCTACATAATTCTGCCCCTTCATTTTTAACACTCCCTGGAAAGTGGAGAGAAGTGGGGGCTTTGAAGAAGAGGACGGGGTAGGTGGGGGTGGGGAGGGTGACTGGGGAATTCCAGAGACTAGCATAGACTTCAAAGTCCTATTCCTGCTAATCTCATAATGTCCTTGAGCTCCTCCACAAACAGCTGCAGCTGTGAGTAGAACTTTTCTTAACCCTTAATGTACTAGTCCCCTGCAAACTCAGACAACCGCACAAAGACCAGGTGGCAGATATCGTGAAAACAATGGATTTTGTTTTCTGTTTTTCTCTCCTACCTTTCTATATTTTGGAAGCATTCATTCACTCATTATTAACTGACTGAAGGTCCTATGTGCAAAACACTGTTTGAAGAGAGTAGGTAATTCCAAATATAAGAAATATTTTCTGACCACCAGGAGTTATAATTTCCTAGTGAAGGTAGAGAGTATATGATATGTGGCAAAAAAAGATTTGGAAAATAAGGTTATGAATATTAAGAGTGGGATGAGATTACTACCAACTTGGGAAATTAGGGAAGTGTTCCAGTATTTAAGCAGGCCATTCTTGAAGGACACACAGACTTTTCACTGACCAAAGTGTGTTCAGGCAGGAGCAAGATGCAGCGGTTGCAAAGCGCCAGGGAGGGACTAGTACAGCTGGGCTGCAGGAAGGATCATATACGATAGCAGTGGTTGATAAAGCTGAACAGGGAGGTTGGGGTCTAACTGTGTAGAGTGATGAAGCCTTCCTCACTCAGAAGTACATAAACAAGGGAGTGCTTTAGGAAGATGATTGCCTTGTTGGTGTGTGGCATTGTTTGGAGACAGGACAAGGGGGCACACAGTGCAGATTTGGGGGATAAGAATGATAATCCTATACATTTCTATAGAACTTTACCTTTTATGAAGTGCTTCCACATTTATCTCATTTAATACAACAAGCAGGGGAGACTGGAGCTCAGAGAATTTCACACCCTTCTTGGCAAAACCAGAACTCAAATACTACTTTGTGATGCCAAGTTAGGTATGCACTGGGGATTTCTCCCAATTCACCACAGTCCCAACTATTCCATTAGGGGCTCAAATCTGTGAACTGAGGTGGTGGCAGTAGGAAAAGGAAGGAGGGGATGGATATAAAAGAGTTTGTAAAGAAAGGACCCCCATGTCTTGACAACTGATCTTCAGGGCATGGCACTGGGGACAAGAGAATAATCTAGGCTCAATACATCTCCTGCCTCCCATGAAGCTTTTGTTGATGGTCTGTCACTTTTCTGAATTCCTAGAATATATTGTCCAAAGCACATAATCAGTCAGTTTCTTCCTTACCAATATATTCTCTGAAGGTTCTTTGAATGTTGATCTTTTATCTCCAAGTCTATTAGTGCCCAAACATGAGACGTTACTTTGTTTCTTGTCATTGTGTTCCCTATATCAGCTAGATCAGTACTACGAAAATATAAATAGATTTATTAGATAATGCTCTATCATTTACTTGAAACATAACTTCTTTAGGTAATAGTTTAGCAAAACATGTACATGTTGAAAGGGAGAAGCATACACAGTAACAACACTGATTAATAGATGGATTAGTAAAATGTTGACATATTATGACTTTTCCAGATCTAAAAGGAACTAATGTTTGGACATAACTCATTCATCTGTCAATATCTCAGAGTTTCATTTCCTGTAGGTATTAATGGTGAAGCTTTTTTTTTGTCATAGAAGATTTGTGTTGTAACATATTTTGGATTATAGTCATTTATTCATTCAACAAACATTAATGGGTGTCTCCTATGATATAGGTACTGCCCCATGGAAGTGAACCAACACTCTGAAACTCTAGCCCTTCATGAGGGTAGAGGGGTAGGTTTCCTGGGGATCAGGTACCAAGGCAAGGAGTCCTAAACTGAAACAATTGGAAATGCTACTGTCAACAGTATATCAGAAAATGTGTAGGACACAGAAGGTGCAAAATTGCTGAGATGAACATCAGAAAGGGTGCCAAATCCAGTATGGAACATGAGCAGAATATCAGATATAGTAGAATCAGGAAGTCTGACCTAAACGAAGATCCATTGAGAATAAGCTAGGATTGAAAATAGAGGCAAGGTATGGAAAGATCCTGAGTGACTGTCTTACTCTAGAACATTCCATAGGTGTCAAGATTCATAATGCAAGGGTGGGTTAACTCGGTTTAAAAAGTCCTCAATCAGATCAGTCATGAGTGGATTAGGAATCAGACAGACTAATTTCCACTGGTAGAAGCTCTTTGAGGACAGGATCTGTGTTTATTTCATGTTTGTGTTTGTGTCCCCATTAGTGAAGCTTACTATTTTTTTTTTTGGTGAGGAAGATTGTCCCTGAGCTAACATCTGTGCCAATCTTCCTCTGTTTTGTATGTGGGATGCTGCCACAGGATGGCTTGATGAGTGGTGTGTAGGTTCACGCCTGGGATCCGAACCTGTGAACCCCGGGACGCCAAGGCGGGGTGTGCGAACTTAACCGCTATGCCATGGGGCTGGCCCTTACTAATTTTTTGATGGCATATAGGTTACAGTAAAGGAAAAGGAAAATGGACCTTTACCCCTTCAGGTCATTAAGGTAAAGCTTTGCCTGAAAATATTAATAAGATCAGAAACAAGAAAACAGCACATAGACAATTATAAAAACACTCACTAGCAAGAAGTAAACAAAGAACAGATGCAAACATTGCCTGTTCTAATGAATCAATGACACAGTATGATCAGTATGAACTTCCAGATACGTTTAAAGTTCCTTCTTAGAACATGTCAGAACATGTGACAGTTCCTGTTTCCCAATAGGAAGGATGATCTGAGCGCACTTGAGATGTAGCAGAGTAAGAGAAATACCACCTTGGATTAACGCATCAGGTCGTACTAGCCTTGATATTAGTATTTATATTGTATTTAGTAATTATATTGAGCATCTCATGTGCTAGGCAGCATATCTTCAAATTCGAATTAAGCAAATATCACCAGCTGTGAGTTCCTAAGTAGTTCTAGTTCCTAAGAGTGGTCTCTTAGACGAGATGTTGCCATGCTATTTGTATGTTAAGTCCCTCCTCGCTTGACGCTGACATCTTCACCTATGGGCTGGTACATGGACATGTTGGATGAAGCCATGTAGCATAGCAGGTATGAGCTAAATCTCTAGAGTCAGACAAACCTGGTCTACTCCTGAATCCTGCCCTTAACTAGCAAGGTAACCTTGCATAAGTCAGTTAACCCAGTGCTAGAATCTTCTTCCCAAGATTGCTGGGAGGATAGAATGTGACCATGCCTGAAAGTGCTTAGCACATTACTGACATATCACAGGTGCTTAGTAAATGTTATCTGTGTTGGTGGTGGTGGTGGTTGAGAAAGGACACCAAGGGCCAATAATCTGGCTTCCAACCTCTACTTTATTACCTGGGGATGGTAAACAGCTAAGTTCACAAGAAATACTATAAGCGTAGCCTATACTTTTTCATGTAATGTTTCTTCAGCGGAGACTGAGCTGGCGGGGAAAGAAATTTTAGGAGTACACCACTAGCCCTCACTCTCTCCTTATGGAAACTGCCTACAGGAGCTATTTTGTAGCAGTATCTTCGAAAAGTTGTAGGCATCTGGCTTCTATGAAAGTGAACTGCCATCTGTTGGTCCTGCAGGCATTTGCACAAGAAATAGTTGTAGGTTTCCTGTTGATAATTTGTGGCTGGTGTCTTTTTTTTTCTTTCTTTCTATTTTTGTGAAGGTCTCTGAGCGAAGCCCTTCCTGTGCAGGCCACTTTGATTGGTGTTGGGTAGTTGTTCTCCTGTCAGCTGATAATGTTCCGACGGCTCGTGCAGTTCAGCTTTGAATGACTCGGTGTCATCTGTGTCAGGCATTTATTTTTAGTACATTTTGCCCCACAGATACATTTCTGAGATGTGCCTCTTCCATCTGTCTATCTGACTAAATGCTTCTGTTTAAGTGACACATACAGCCTTGTATCCAATTCTTTATACTTCCCTAGCGTTTCTCTTCCTTATGCCATTGAGACAGCCACACAGAGCTACAGGAATGATCATTTATTCACATTATTAAATAGGTTCCTCATGGGCATGATTATAAATATTATTATAAATATACGTTAAAATAGGCCCATTGAAAGTATATACACACACACATCTACATATAGAAATACATATGTATTCATACATAAATACACATGTGGATGTATTTTGTATTTATATTTTGTATGACCAATGTGATATTGAAATGTTAAAACAGGCACATAAAAAGACATATATATATATATATATACACACACACATTGATTTATTTATACCTAAATAAATTTTTCATACATAAATATACAGATGGACATATATCATACATACATATATGTTTTGTATCATCAAGTAGGTTTACATTCTCCTTTTGCTTTCTATTGAGTTTTATGTCCCCCAAATTATCCAGAACATGAGCAGGTGAGTGTGCAGAAAGCAATATTTCAGCTACCAGCCCTCTGTCCCTGCTTTCGTATGGAATGTTAAGTCTCCATTCCACTCTTAGGGAGTGTTCCACTGCTTCTGAACTGTGCTTTGTAACAAGCCATCGCCACCTCACAATCTGTAGAATAACTTGGGCTATTTGAATCCACTGCTTGACTTGGCTCCATGATGGCTGTCAGTGCCAATTTCCTTTGTCCACAATTGGGCGTGCCCAGTGTGAATTCTGATCCAGGAAAACTCCATTCAGAAGATCTTTAAAGATTAAAAGTGTGTTAAGTTTCAGCTGCAATTGACCAGGCTGATTTAAGAATGAATGTGTTCCTATTTTCTCCTTTTTAAAAAAAAATATATGTGCTTTGTAATTAAAACATCAATATGTCTGTATTAATTTGGAAATATATATGAACATGACATTTGCACATGCAAGCAATAACTCAATACCTCTTCAGTGTACCCTCCATGACTTATAAGGCATTTCATCTGTCAGCCCCAAAAATAAAGACCTTCAATGAATACAATTCCAATCATGTAATCCTGTTAGTTCAAAGTGAGCTTCGATAGCCCTCGACAGACCCCAGCAGAACTGCATGAAAACAAACCACACAATTCTGTTTTTATGAACACATTGGTATGTGTTGACATACTATTAAATTGTTTTAATAGGGCTTTCTTTGATAGGTGTATATCTAGGTAGTTAAAACCCACTACATCATAAAATACATTTTCATATCCAAGATATTGCTCTCATAGGAAAATTGTAATTACAATATTTAGACTACATAGCCAAACTATGTTGCTCTGTCTTGTGTTTGGAAAACCCATACTAAGCTAAAATTGTACCTGTAAAATGACTCAGCAGTGACGAGAAAAAAAAATATCACCTGGGGATTTAGTGGAATATGGAGGGTGTGTGTTGCTGCACAATTAACCACAGTTCTGCTTGATTATTTTTGGTCACAGCTGCAGCCTGGATGAAATCTAAATGTAGACCTCTGAAAATCCTGTTCTTTCACGAAATTTGTTTACCACAGCTTTCTCTCAAAGAAGATGGTGGATAGCGATACATTTTTCAGCTAGTGACATATTTTGCCAAAGGGGACACGTTTGCCTGGTGAATAAGTAAATCCAGTTCAACTCACACAAGCAGTCATTTTCTTTTATTCTTATCCTGAAGTTGAATGCCCTGGCTGCTTTTGTCATTATATCCGAGAAAGTGAATACCTGGTCCTCGGCAACTTGGGCCTGAAAGAAATACTGTGATTTGGAATCATATTGCCCACAAAACATTTCCAGCTTAGCTACAGCAATTTGATTTTCTTCTTTCCACTCTAAAAATCTTGAAAATACCATCGGGAGATTTTCTCTTTCCCCCAAATGAGTCCACTAATGTTTCCTTCTTCTGAAGTATCTTCTTCTTATTTAAAAATGGAGATATTTCCAAGTGTTTTCAGTCAGCTCTCATGTCCAGGTTGGCATTATGATCTCTAACATCCTTCTTCAGACTGCCTGGCACACACCTCACATTCATTCTGTCACCACCTTGGAGCCAATCTGAAAGTCAGTTAGTCTACGTAAAGAGAAGACTGGGAGAAAAGGCCAGGGAGTAGGTTGGACGAGGAGCAATTGTGGAAGGTTTTCTTGTTTCCGACATGTTCTGTGAATTACACATGGCAGCATATGCTTACCCTGGTGCCTTCAGAGAGGGAGAAGAGGTCTCTTAATTTGGAACTTGTTACAGTGATGACAATAGATGAGAAGAGGAAGAAGATGAAAGGAAGATGCTCATTATCCACAACGTGACTGTTTGCTTGAAGATGTTTCTAATAAGGGGCTAAAGCATCACATAATTTGGCTAAGTTCCTTTTGCCTTCTTCCTTATCAAAGCTGCTACCAATGAAACAGATTTGGAACCCAACCAGGTCTCCGTTGAGAGTCCCAGCACCCACACGCTTACTTCACTGTGGACAGGCTGAGCTCGACATCTTGACCAGAGTGGATGTTCTTTTGTTGTCTTGGAAACAGAGGTGTTTGCCCTTTTAGAGACACACAGATCAGTATGTTGTGTCCCTGAAAAATCTCCAACATGCTAATTTTAGTCCCTCTCCTAATGTTAGTAAGCTTCATTTGGTCCTTTGGGACTAAATCAGGCCTTCAAAAGGAAATACCTACAGTTAGTGGAAATTGGACAGGCCCAACGAGCCCTTCAACTGTTTCCATGACCCACCAGGATAAACTATTTGACGTGAAAAAGCCCTCATTATCGTAAGTGCATGGAAAGCTAGAAGTAATTCCATCAAAATGTATAGTTGACACAATCCAAGTTTATCATAATTAAACAGTTTTACTTAAGTGATATAACATTATCCATGACATAATGATTTTTAGTGCTGACTGTGTAATTGCGTATGCACTTAACATCTGCATATCATTTTCATTCATCAACCATGTGTTGAGGACCCACAATATGTCAAAAACTGATGAACTGTTTAAAAGTATATAATATTTGAAGGAGTAAACATTAAGTAGGAGAAAAAAGAATGGTACAAATATTTTGATCTTTGAATGTTTCTACCACTTCACAGCAAATATAAAAGAAAGGCTGGGGTGAGACCTGGTATAGATATTTTAGAAAACCCCCAGGTGTACCCAGGGTTGAGGGTCACTAGTCCAGACAAGGCAGGATTAATTGACTGTCCTCAAAGACATACTTTATGACCTTACTTATGACCAATGTCAGCATCCCTTGAAAGTCTATTATGAATGCAGAATCCCAGGCCTCATGCTAGATCAACTGAATCAGAATCTGCGTTTTAATAAGGCCCTCAGGTGATTATCAAGTACATAAAAGTTTGAGAAGACCTGCTCCACCATGTCACACACTACAGCTGGGTTACATACTTGAAGCCTATAACTAACACCCGCCTCTTCTTCCTTCAAACCTGCATCAGAAGCTTTGCTGGAGGCACTGAGAGGCTGCACTGTGCAAGCAAGACACATTTTCCTCTATTTGTCAGATCTTCCGAAGCAGGGAGAATGCAGGCCCTGGATAGTTGACGTGGCAGAGAGAGCCAAGTCCATTCATAGTAATTAGTCCAAAATATGTTCTTCATCAGAGAAGCAGAGGTCACATCTGCAGAGTGATAGATTTAAGCCTCTGCACTTACTGTGTGGTGAATTCATCACGCACTTCTTGTTAATACGAGCGTGGTGACCACAGAAAAAGATATCTCACAAATATGACTCAGTAGACACTTGCACAATTCTAACCTCCTTTTTCTTGTGCACCTGGGGAATCCTTCCTGGTAGCTGGACTGAGGAATATTCCCTATCCCTGTCCCTATTTCTGCTTCTCCCTCTCTGTTTCCATCTCCATCTCCATCTCAATATATGTAGCTTCTCTGCCATTTTCCAAAACACTATCTGTGTTTTCACAGTAAAAACACAGGATAAAGTCATCCATTGCTCCAATCCTTCCTGCCTTACTGCCCTGCTCTTGCTCTCCTGGAATGGCTTTCTCCACCATTATTGCCTATTCAGCCACATCCCCTTGGAGCTCATGGTCCACTCTCTTTCTGCTCCATTACCTCGTCCCCTTTACTCTCTCTCTCATAGACTCCTGGCTGTACCACTCCAGGCCCTCTGATACCTTATGCCTCCTCTCAGATTGCTGCATTGCTTGCATCTAGATGTGTGCATGCCTTGCCTCTCCAACTAGACAGAGAAGCCTCTGAGGGTAAAGGCAGCGGCTCTGGGTGCCCCCAAAGCCATGCACCCTGCTGTACTCACAGTGGGTGCTCAGCAGTTATTTATTGAGTGTGTGCGCTTATCTGTTTCTATCACAGGGTGCAGAAGAGTAGAAAGAGCACTGAGTTCTGAGTCAGAAAATCAACTGTTCTCCGAAAGACCTTTGCCAAGATATTTAAACTCAGCATTTCAGTTTACTCATCTGTAAAAGGAGGGGGTTGTGCCAGTCATCTCTCTGTTTTCTTCCAGCTCAGACTTGCTCTAGTTCTGTGAGTGTCCACAGCCAAAGCCTCTACTGACACTGGCTGCTTTAGAATCCACTTTAATAGCATATGACATATCTGTGCACAGAACAATAATGTCCATTAATTTGTCTCTAAAGTACAGCAAGATCTGATCCTGTCATCATCACCAAGTTAGGTAGAATGCCTCCATTAAGAAAGCTGGGGAAACAGATCCTGATTCATTCAGCAAACACTAACTGAGTAGCTACCAGGTACCAGACACTGTGTTGAGCCCTGGTGATACAGCCCATAAGGCTGGAGGGGGAGGCAGAAACCAACATAGCACAGCATGCTCTGTTCTACCTTAGAGGTATGCACAGAGCACCATCAGACAGTAGGACTGCTGGGGATTATCAAAGAGGTGATGGTTCTGGTGAGTTTTTTAGAGTGAGCAATACAAGCGGGCAGCGTTGAGGAGCTCAGTGTTTCATGGCAGAGGGAGTGGTGGGTACAGACATGAGATTTGAGGGGACTAGAAATAGCTCAGTGTGGCTGAAGGGCAAGAAAGTATGAAGGCAGATGCAGCTTGAGAGGAGCAGGAACCAACGGTCCTGCCAACCTAGATGCCTGGCTAAGGAATGGGAGTTTAGGTGGGATGAGCCATGGAAATTCCCTCTTCCTCACAAAAGGAGCTGCATTTCCCCCAAACCTCCGGCCAAGGGCTCTTCGGAATGACAAAGATGCATTCCAAAGCCTCGGCCTGATGCAGACTCCTCCAACCTTCACCGAGCCCCAGGCACTCCTGCCGGCACTTCCATAAGGATGAGGCAGGAATTAGGAATTAGGAATTTTGGAAATGGCAGACAGAGAGGAGAGGGACAGACAGACACAGAGAGACAGAAATAGAGACAGAGAGAGACAGAGACATTCCTAAGGCTATAGAAACAGCAAATAACAGACCCAGGATTCACAGCCAGATTCTCTGCCAACAAACCCAATTCTCACTCCCTCTTAGTCCTGCATCTTTAAGAGTTTCCATGTGTTTTTAAAATCTGCTTAAAGTCATGATATTTCTCTAAGTGGTTCTCGTTTCCTGCTGTCCTTGCTGCTCACCATGGCCACTCGTTATTTCACCCTGATCCCCAAGCTGCATAAACATGCGGGAAGGGGACAAAGGAGGCACGGACGCTGCAGCAGCCCGCAGGGCCAGAAGAAGCTGCTGGGGACTTGGAGCAACTCCTCTCCCCTCCCACTCTGCTCCATTTAACTCGGCTTTGAAAAGGCAGACCACTGGGTACCGGGCTTTTATCACTAGTGATTTCCTGTCCCAAGAAATTTCAGCCCTGTGGCCATGAAGAATAATTGGTGAAGTACTTTGAGATTTCTTGAATATAAAGGACTGTGTAGGTGTGTAATATTATTATTACCATTTTTTGTTCAAGAGGTGATCTTCAGAAAAAAAAAAAGCATGTAATTTTCAGCTTTTCTCCCAGACTGGCCTATGGCCATATTTAACATTAATATCGCATTCCTTTGGGTGCACACAATGAAGATGTTTCTTGTGACTAGTTAGCTCTTGACTTGAGAAGTGTATTATGTAACATCATCTTTGCTCCATAATTAAGCAGTGAGGAGTCAGGTAGCCCACCATGATGACCCTCAGTTCATAAAAGAGAGAAGAAAATATCTCCAATACATAAACTAATGCTGTTAAGACAATATTTCAAAAGATATCATGGATGTATATAATTCATTTTAATTAATTAATAAGCAACTTCCTCTATAGTGATTCCTTAAGCACACTGGAAGCTTTTTCAGGTGTACTGATCTCCTATTTGTGAGAGAATCACCAATTTCACCAGAGTATGAGATGTTTCTTTGAGCTCCCACCAGGCTCAGATAACTTCACAAGTTCACTCTAAGGTAAAGTTAGGCAGTATTTCAAGGGTTGCTCTAAAACCACAGGAAGCTTTTGAAGGTAACAGACACATATTTGTATCTTAAAAGACAGGCCCAATTCTTTACGTACTCTCTTCCTGAGACACCTAGGTTCGTCCCATCTGCAGGGCTTTCCCTGCAGATGGTGAGATGACTCGTACATGGGAATCTTGCCTCGGCTCCAGCCTGTTTGTTTATCACAGAGTGAATTATCCCTGGTGTACAATATTTCTTAAAAGAAAAAATTACATATGCTTAAAAAATAGACTTTATTTTTAGAACAGTTTTAGATATGCAGAAAAGTTTAGAAGGCAGTTACAGAGACTTCCCATATATCCCCACACTCAGTTTTTCCTATTATTAACAGCTTACATTAGTATGATACATTTGCTATATTAATGAACCAATATTGATACATTATTATTAACTAAGGTCCATAGTTTATTTAGATGTCCTTAGTTTTTACCTAATGTCCTTTTTCTGTCTCAAGATCCCATCCAGGACACCACATTACATTTAGTTGTCATGTCTCCTTAGGTTTCTCTTGACTGTGACAGTTTCTCAGACTGTTTTTGATAACCTTGGCAGTTTAGAGGAGTGCTCATCAAGTATTTTAAAGAAAGTCCCACTATTGGGATTTACATGGTGTTTTTCTCATGATAAGACTGTAGTTATGGATTATTGGGAGGAAGAACACACAGGTAGAGTGCCATTTTCATCACATCGTATCAAAGGTACAAACTATCAACATGACTTATGACTGTTGATGTTGGTGTTGATCACCTGGCTGAGGTAGTATTTGTCAGGTTTCTCCACTGTGAAGCTACTCTCTTCCCCCCTTTCCATACCGTCCATTTTGGAAGGACACACCTAAGTGCTGGAGAGTTATGTTCTCTCTGCTTGAGGGTGGTGTACCTCCATAAATTACTTGGAATTCTTCTGCATGGGAGATTTAACTCATTCCCCACTTATTAGTGTATTCAATCACTTATTTATAAAGTTTTTATTCATGGATATTTATTTTATAGTTTGGCTTACAATTCAATACTACTTTATTTATTTTGTTCCTCAGCTTGTTCCAGTTTTGGCCACTGGGAGCTCCTTCAGTTGGCCGCTGTGCCCCTTTCACATACCCCTATCAATACGTTGGCTTAAAAATTTTTGTTTATTGTTTTAAGCATGTCCTTACTTTCTGGCACTACAAGATGCCCCAGGCTCATCTTGTACATGTCCTTTTCATTGGCGGAAAACATCTGGTCACCAGTGGTTGTCCCTTTTAAAGAGATTTTCCCTCAGCCTTTGAACGAGGCTGAGGATGGTTGTGGTTTAAAACTCCACATTGACCGGTACCCTGTGGGAACAGAGTCTTGTCCTCCCGACTGAGAAAGTGGCCCAGGCTCCAGGTGTCACTGTGCATGGACATGAGGGAGGGCACCACAGACATACGGGTGACTGGACGGAAGACTATCAGAAGGAGGTTGCAGCCGAGGGCCAGCCCTCTTCCTGAGACCAAGTCCTATTTTCTCAGGATCAGAGGACTGATTGTTCGCAGCTGAGAGCCACCAGTCAGCCAACCTGATCATCTGCTGACAGAACATTTGGGTTGAGGCAGCCAGTTTTTAAAGACATTTGGGGGAAATCTTTGGTTTAGACAGGAGCAAGAAATAGGGAGGGAGAGCAGAGAGGGAAGCATCTCCTTGGTGTCACGTTAGGAAGCATCTCCTACGTGTCACGTGCAAACCCAAATTAACAACTAATGAAAGCAGATTGTATTTAGCAGATTTTAATATAAATTAGGTTAATGGTGACACATTTGAAATAGTACACTGAAAAGTCAGTCTGTAATAACAAGCTAACAGATGTTGGCATTTTTATTATTAATTATACATTTCATTATCATCTGATTATTGTCAAACATCATTTGACAGAAAAAATCATATAAATGATTCATACACATTTGTTACATTGTTAAGGTGCTTGTGTCTTTTATTAATGTAGTGACTTGAGTAGTCTGATATCATTCTAAAAATCTCAAGTTCAATCAAGACTATTGAGACATACACAATGTATAACAATAATCCTTAATTTAACTGCGCTTGTCATTGGAGGATCTCAAAGAATTTCACACCCTGACTTGCCTTACCCACCCTTCCATCCTCTTCAGCACAAAGCCTCCAGCAAGGAGGTTCAGTTTCTCAGGGAATATTACTGAACAAATATAATGGCACATCACACATCATATCATTTCTCCAAAGGATCACAGAGAGAAACTGTTATAAACTTGCTGTTCTAGAGTCTGGGGAACTGAGAAATTGGGTTTTTGTCTTATACAAGCAAAATGAAATTGAGAAATGAGCAGCATAGACCAATAACATTTTAAATAGTTTTTTCCCCTCATATTCTTGGTCAAATCTGTTTATACAATATATACGCTACAGATGATCTGTTTGCACCAGCAGCATAACCTTTCTACTCAGATATTATTCTGGTTATGGTTTGCTGAATACTTCAGACAGTTGAGGCACCGTAAGAAAGCGTAGTGATGTACGTGTCGTCTGGGTCTTATATTAGGCAAGTGGCTCCTTAACTGGGTTGGAGTGTGGATCATTGATAAAGACTGCCAAGGGTGATGTGAAAGCATCGGATGTTCCTTCCATGAAGAATTGGTAATGGAGTTGGATATACTTAGCAGAAAGGTCAGCTTGTATTCGGCCAGTGGGCAACCTCTTTATCTGCATGACTGAAAGGTCCTCAAAGTCCTTCTGAAGATATCTACTCCCCAAAGCTTATCTTTGCATCACACCTGTTTACTACCTAGTCTGTGATTCCCAATGTTAAAGTCATTCTCCTTGGAAAACTGGTAAGATACCGGTGACAGAAGGTGAGTGTGAAATGTTCCCAGTTCCTGAGCATAGGGGAAGGCCCATGGGCCCTCTGCCATTGATACACTAGGAAAAAAGTGTGTCCTTTATCTGTCAAGTGACTGACCTGTGGGCACTAATCTGGCTTTAAAGGCATAGTCAGAGTAGTGAATGGGCTAGCAGGTAGCTGCCCATGATTCCCAATTCATTAAGGATGATGGAGCATGAGTAGAAATATAGCAAAATTCAAAATACCACATTAATCAGAACCTCTCTCAGGGCGAGTGCTGTTTGTGGTGGAAAGGAGTATTTTATTAGCTGCTTGGAGTATAAGTCAAGGTCTCCTGGATCATGTTCTAGTAACAATAGGTGGTAGCTACACTGGCTTTGCAGAGGATGAGCTCAGATCAAAGTAGACAAGATGTACAAAAATTGTATCCGGAGCTGAGTTGCTGAGAACCGTAAATGAAGTCTGAACCTGTCACTCTTGGGCTCCTTTCTCCACCCTTCTCTCAATAGTGTCACACTCACCTCTACTTAAATGTTCAACCATTATTTCAAGAACACTGATTTAATTGGGTATCAAATTATTAACCTGCTAAGTGTGTCCACACATCTCAGCCCAGCCTACAGTAGCCATAAGCAGATATGGGCCTGACAAAAAATAATTAGGGACCCTCCAACAAGGAGAGATCAGCTAGAAACATGGATTTAAGATGTGTATTTATATGCATCAGGTAGGGCTCTGGCGCTTTTCTGAACCACAGGTCCCAATGCTATAGTTTGTGACAGTAGGACAGGAGCCAGCATCCTGGCTTCTCCTCTTTGACCCTGGTACAGTGCTGCCTGGGGGCACCAGTAGAACTGCACTGGGGTCAAGGAGAGTCTCTTGCCTTGGTCATGAGGTGTTCTTGATGTTAAGAGGCACAGAATCATATAAGGATGTAATAGAAGAGGACTGTCCAGAAGGCATCACCTGGGGTTTGGGTAATTGCAGAGGTGGGGAGCCCTGAGAGGGTGCCCAAGGAGGGCAGGTGCTACTTGATGAGAAATCTGGGGCAGGCGAGTTCAGGGGATGGCTATAATCCACGTTGAAAAGTAGAGAGAGAGCCTTGCAAACAGCCTGCACTTCTCTCATAATTCTGCCCATGCTTGGCTTTAAAAAGAGCTTTACCAGGGACAAAGAGGTGCATTCTTGTCCCCTTTGGGTGTTATGCTGGTTCTTCCATGATCAACATTAATTTTCAAGAATATAATTCAAGATTAAAAAACTGCTCTTAATTCAAAAAAGAGGAAATCCTGTGGTGCTTTTAAATTTTATTGTATTTTTTTATAATTCAATGATTTTTAATAAATTTGCAAAGTTGGGCAACCATCACCACAATCCAGTTTTAGAACATTTCCATCATCCCTGAAAGATTTCCTGTGCCTACCTGCAGTCAATCCTGCTCCCCATTTGCATCAGTTTTGAGAGCAAGAGCAATATACACATGCTGAATATTCAAGATTGCCTCTGTGAAAACAATTGCGTGCTTGAGGCTCCTAAACAGAATGATCCTTCTCAGTAAGGAATTGTTTTTATTTTAATTTTTTTTTTTGGTGAGGAAGACTAGCCCTGAGCTAACATCCGTGGCCAATCCTCCTCTTTTTGCTCCTCTTTTTGGATTTTATATGGCTTGACAAGCGGTGCATCGGTCCTGGCCGGGGATCCGAACCTGTGAACCCTGGGCCACTGAAGGTGAGCGTGCGAACTTAACCACAACGCCACCGGGCTGGCCCCAGTAATGAAATTTTTTTAACATTTAAGTTTTGTAAATTTTTCTTTTTTGGTCAAGGGCAGTCTTTATTGATACTGACAACCAGCAGAGAATTTCTGACTCTCACCCTGTATTCAGTTAAAACATGCATAGCGTCTATTATGCGTACCTGCTGACATGGGTGCCTGCCCGCTAAAAATCAGATCCTCAGGGCTGGATTGGTGACATAGCGGTTAAGTTCACGCTCATTCATCAAGCTGGAAGCTCTCTGAACCCCATCATTTAGAAATTTTTATGGAAGTCTCATTATGTATACCTGGTTGATTAAATCACTTGCCAATGGTAGTTAACTCAATCTCCAGCCCCTCTCCTCTCTCTGGAGGTTGAGGGTGAGGCTGAAAGTTCCAAGCTTCTAATCAAGGCTTGATCTTTCTGGTGACCAGCCTTCATTCTGAAGCTATACTGAGGCTGCCAAGAGTTGCCTCATTAGAACAAAAGATGGTCCTATCATCCTTTTCACTCAGGGAATTTCAGGAGTTTCAGGAGCTCTGTGCCAGGAACTGGGGACAAAGATCAGATATCTTTCTATGATACCATACCAGGGGACCATTTTAAAAAGAAGTATCAGTTCCTGGGTTCTACCTCTAGATTTTGATCTAGTTGATCTCGGTAGGGTCTGGGTATGGATCATTTTAAAAGTGCTCTGGACGAGTTTAAAATATAGTTGAAGTTGATAATCAATTACAAAGGAAAATAAAACTTACTCCAATACCTCAAGGGATCACAATCTAGGGTTAGGATCAGACAAATGGGTGTATATATTATGAAACAGAGAAATATAGTAATAAGATATATTATCATTCTGTGAAGACAATAAAGAAGCAACTTCTTTTGGCTGGAGGGATTGGAGAAGGCTCTACAGAGGTGGGGGCTGTGGGCTGGGCTTTGAAACATGAGGCAAACTGTTATAGGTAGAGAATGTGGAATAGGCATTGCAGTCCCAGTATATGACTTATCCTTAATTTTCATAGACAATTCTGATGTCTTGCAATGTTACTCTGAAAGAAAAAAATAACTGTTCCATTGAAAAATCCAGTTATACATGTATATGTTTAACAAAGATTCTTTATTCCTTACTTACTCTATATAGGATTTGAGGTAGACAAATAATTCAAGGAAATTGTGCAAAAATCAGCGAAGATCAAAATAAGTATATCCCACGTACTGGTACACACCACTCTGGCTTATGAGGTGTGTACTTGGTATACATTTGTACAATGAAGCTTGACCCATTTCATATGAACTGCCAAGCCAAGGTGTGAGAAAGAAAGTGTGCTAAGATAGACAGAATAGCACCTATCTTGATGTTGGTACCAATTTGCAGGACTGTTTATTTCATAAGTGGAGGATGTTTGGATCTCAAGCCAAGTCTGTGCCTTCTAAGTCTTCCATGAAATGATATAATTATTTCCTAAGGAAAAGTTAAAGGTCTGTAACATCTGGCCTCCATTAGAGAGTTGCAGAGAAAACACAATACACATGGGGCTTGTCATGGAGGAGCACAGTCCAATGCTTGAAGGTCATGGCATTGAGATGACCAGGTGGGGCAGCTCAAGGTAGCTCCATGCTCTTAACGGAGTTCTGGTGTTCATTGTCCATTTTAAAAGTCAGTGGTTCTGTCCATTCATTTGTTGTTTACCTCTGTGATTCTAATGACTGGAAGATGTCATCCTCACTGACAAAAGCTTCTCTAAAGTGAGGATGCTAAATGAAAATCACACAAAAACACGTCCCTCTAGTAGAAATCTTCCAATTGAAGGGGTTTCACTTAAAATGTGTTTCACTAACTATAAGTATGATGTCTTTGAAGTCCCATCTTCTAGCAAGAATTACAGTCTAAATTTGGCAATTACTGTTAGGAACTCTTTGTTCTAAAGAAGTCACATATGGAATATTAAAATGAAAAGGGAACTTCTGGTTCAGCCAGGATGGAGTAGCCCCATTACTCCCAGATCCTCCCTCTCTCAACTAAAATACCCTGGACATCATACAATGACAAGCATAGGAAGGCTCTGAAAGATGGAAGAAGGCAGACTACACAGGAACATCAGGATTTGAGGAATGACAAGGTGTGAGTGACCTGGATTTCTTTATTGTTTCCCATATATCCTTCACAGGGTGCTTCAGAAGCCAACAGGCACTGACTAAAAAAGCTCCAAAAAAAGGTATGTTCCCTTAGACCACACACACACACACAAAAACCAAAAACAGGAAAAGGGTGGCCTAAAAACAGGAACATTTTTGGCAATACCTGCCATATTCCTATAAACACCAATGGAAAACCTGCACCATCACCCTCTATGAGATTTCAGTGGGGCAAGTAGGAAACTGATCTTCCACCCCACACCCTACCTCTGAAGAAGAAGGCAGTGCTCTGATTGCTCTGCCTGGTGGTGTTGATGGGCAGGAAGCTGATCTTCTATTCCCTGCCTGGCACACCCAGGCAGCGCTCCAATTTCCCTCACCAGCAGTGTCAGCAGGGTCTAGAAGTGCGCTGGGCCTCCATACCTGCCCAGCAACGAGACTGAAAAAGGCTGGTTGATACTCCTGTTCTCTCTGCCTTCCCCTCCTGTGGTATATCGTGGGGTGCAGTAGGTAATTGAGCCTCCACCCCCAGCCAGAATCAATGAGGTGGTTTGAGGAAGGACTAGTGGCACTCTGTGTCCTCTTCTCCCCTCCCACAGTGTCAGTGGGGCCCAGTGAGGAGCTGAACTTCTACTCCTACCCTGCAGCAACAAAGCGGTGTGAATCAACCCTCCTCTGCCCCTCCCTGGTGGCAGTGGGCCCAGTGGAGTGGTGATCTCCACTTAATTCAAGACAATGAAGCAGTGTAAATCAGTGCCCCACTTTTTCCAGGAAGGTGTTACCAGCACCAAGGGGAGAGCTGAATGCCCACTCTACCCATCTACAACAAGGCAATATGAGTAAGTGCCCCATTTTAGCTGGTGGTGTATCGGTAAGGTCCAGCAGGAAGCTTAACATACACATCCACCTGGCTTTCACCATATACTCCAATAGGGGGATTGCCTGACAAAAAATAAAGATTAAATAGGACCCAGAGTCTCACAATATAATATCCAAAATATTCCAGATACAATAGAAAATCACTAATCATACCAAGAACCAGGAAAACCACAACATGAATGAGAAAAGACATCAAAACCAAGAGGAATTAGAGGTTGGAATTATCTGGCTAGGACTTTAAATCAGCCATCGTAAAAATGCTTCAACAAGTAATTAGGAGTTACCTTGAAACACATTTAAAAAATGGAAATCTAAGCAAAGAAATAAAAGTTATAAAAAAAGAACAAAATGAAAATTACAGAACTGAAAAATGTAATAAGCAAAATAAACACTCTCTGGATGGTTCAATAGTAGAGTGGAGGGGGCCAGCCCAGTGGCATTCCAGTTAAGTTTGCATGTTCTGCTTCGGCAGCCCGGGGTTTGCCAGTTCAGATCCTCGGACCTACACACCGCCCATCAAGCCATGCTGAGGTGGCATCCCGAACAGAAGAACTAGAAGGACCTACAACTAAGATATACAACTATGTACTGGGGCTCTGGGGAGAAAAAAGCAAAAGAGGAAGACTGGCAACAGATGTTAGCTCAGGGCCAATCTTCCTCAAAAAAAAAAAAGAAAGAAAGAAAGGAAAAAAGAAAACCTGAAAGAACTCCATGGACTGCTGCCTGAAACATCTGGAAATATGCTAATAGGCAAGAAGGAAAAAAGTACGGTGCCAACCCATCTGAAAAAATAATAGTAGAGTGGGGATGACAGAGGATAGAATCAATGAACCTGAGGACAGATCAATAGAATTTACCTACTCTGAACAACAGATAGGAAATAGACTGAAAAAATTAACTGAGTCTTGGAGGACCTGCAGGACAATACCAAAAGAGCTAACACTTGTATCTTCAGATCTCAGAAGGAAAAGAGAGAGAGAAGTTTTCTGGAAAAGTATTCAATTAAATAATAGCTGAAAATTCCACAGATTTGGCAAACAACATAAACCTACAGATTTAAGAAGTTGAGTGAACTCTGAATAGGATAAGCCTAATAAAATCCAGGCCAAGACACATTATGATTCAAATTCTGAAAAATAAAGACGAAGAAAAAATTGTGAAAGCAGCCACAGAGAAATGACATACACCTTACAGGGGACACTACTTTCAATTGCAGTAGATTTCTTATTTGAAACCATGGAAGCTAGAAGAAGTGGCACATTATTTTCAAGTACTGAAAAAAAAGAACTGTCAACTATGATTTCTATATCCAGTGAAACTATCATTTAACAATGAGGGGGAAATAAAGATATTCTCAGACAAAAGAAAACTAGGAGAATCTGTTGCTAGAAAACCTACTCTCAAAGAATGGCTGAGAAGAAAATATGGCTAAAGAAAGGAAATAATAACAGAAGAAGATTTGGAAATTCAGAAAGAAAAGAATATTGGAACGGGTAAAAATAGAAGTAAATATAATTGAATATCTTCTTCTCATGAGTTTCTTAAATCACATTTGGTGGCTGAAGCAAAAATTATAACACTATCTGATGTGGTGCTCAACATATGTAGAGTTTATACTTAAGACAATTACATTTTAAAAGTGGGGAGGGTAAAGGAACCTAAATGGAAGTAAGGCTTCTACACTTCACCTGAAGTGGTAAAATAATGACACTAGTAGACTGTGATAAGTTATGTATGTATATTGTAATAATTAAAGCAACCATTAAGAAAACTACAGAGAGTGATATACTCACAAGCTCTATAAATAAATCTAATGGATTCCTGAAACTATTCAAAGAACCCATAGTAAGGTATAAAACAAGAAACAGAGGAAGCAGAAAACAAAAAATAAAATGATGGACTTAAGCCCTAACATACTAAAATTTATCTTAAATGTAAATGGTCTAAATGTACCTACCAAATAATAAAGATTCGCAGAGTGGATAAAGAAAAAAAAACATACCTTAATTATAGACTGCCTCAATAAACTCATTTCAAATTCAATGATATAGGAAGGTTGAAAGTAAAAAGGATGGAAAATATATAGATGTAAACAGTAACCAAAAAAAATTTCAGAAGTGGCTATAGTAATATCAGATAAAATAGAATTCACAGCAAAGAAAAATTACTAGATACAAAGGGGGATCAATCTACCAGGAAGATGTAATGATCCTAAATGTGTACAAATCAAGCAAAAGAGCCTCAAAATACATGAACCAAGGGGGCCAACCCCATGGTCTAGTGGTTAAATTTGGTTCACTCTGCTTTGGCAGCCTGGGTTTGCTGGTTCGGATCCTACGTGTGGACCTACACCATTCATCAGCCATGTTGTGGTGGTGACCCACATACAAAATAGAGGAAGATTGGCACAGAGGTTAGCTCAGGGTGAATCTTCCTCAGCAATAATAATAATAATAATAATAATACATGAACCAAAAACTGATAGAGCTGAAAGGAGAAATAGACAAAATGAGCAAGGCTATACAAGTAGAACAACACAATCAATCAACAGGATGTAATTAACATATATAGAGCATTCTACCCCAAAATAGCAAAATACACTTTTTAAAAAAGTGCCCATGGACACTTCCCAAGATAGACCATGTCCTGTGCCATAAAACAAACCTCAACAAATTTAAAAGAATTGAATTCACACAGAATATGTTCTCTGATCATAATGGAATAAAACTAGAAATCAAAACCAGAAAGAAAATAGGAAAATCTTCAAATACTTGCAAATTAAACAACACATTTCTAAATAAGCCACGGCCAGAGAGGAAGTCTCAAAGAAAATTTCAAAAAATACAGAACTGAATAAAAATGAAAATACAACATACTAAAATATGTGGGATGCAGCCAAAGCCAGTGGTGAGAGAAATTTTATACTGCTAAATGCTTATTTTAGAAATGAGGAAATGTCTAAAATCAATAACCTAAGTTCCTACCTCAAGACACTAGAAAAAGAAGAATAAAATAAGTCCAAAGCAAGCAAAAGAAAGGAAATCATAATGATAAGAGCATAGATCAATGAAACTGAGAATAAGAAAGTAACAGAAAAAAATCATTAAAACAAAAATCTTATTATTTGAAAAAATCAATAAAATTGATAAATCTTGAGCAAGACTGACAAAGATAAAAGAAAGGAGACACAAATAATCAATGTCAGGAATGAAACAGGGAATATCGCTACAGATCTGGCCACCATTAAAAGAATAATAAAGAAGTATTAGTTTCCTATGGCGGCTGTAAAAAATTACCACAAACTTGGTGGTTTAAAACAACACACATTTATTCTCTCATAGTTCTGGAGATCAGAAGTGCAAAATCAATTTCACTGGGCCTCTCTCTGGAGACTCTAGGGAAGGATTCATTTTCTTGCCTTTTTCAGCTTCTAGCTCTTCACTCCTTACACTCCTCAACTCATGGCCTGTTCCTCTGTCTCAAAAGCCAGCAGCTTAGCATCTTGGTTCAGTCAATCACATTGCCTTCTTCTCCTTTCTTTGGCCAAATCTCCCTCAGCCTCTATCTTATAAGAACACTTGTGATTGCATTTATGGCCCATCTGCATAATCTAAGATGATCTCCCCATTTCAAGAGTCTTAATCACATTTGCAAAACCTCTCTGTGTCGTATCAGGTAACATTTACAGGTTCCAGAGATTAGGATCTGGATAGCTTTGGAGGCCATTATTCAACCTACCACAAAATACAGCCAACAACTTTATGCTTATAAATTCTACAATTTAGAATAAATAGATTTCAAAAATCATAAAATGCCAAAATTCAATCAAAATGAAATAGACAGCCTGAATAGTCTTGTAATCATTTAAAAAATTGAATGCTTAATTAAAAATCTTCTGGAAAAAAAAATTGAGGCCCAGAAGCTATCACCAAACATTTAAAGAAGAATTAACATTAATTTTATACAATATATTCCAGACAACAGATGAAGAGGAAACACATCCCAACTCATTTGTGAGGCTAATATTTCCCTGATACAAAACCAGACAAAGACAGCACAAAGAAAGAAAATTACAGACCAATATCTCTCATCAACTTAGACGTAAAATCTTGAAAAAAAATTTAGCAAATCAAATCCAGCAATGTATAAAAAGAAATATGCAGCATATATTCCAGGTATGAAAGCCTGATTAAACATTCAAAAATCAATCAAAGTAATACACTATACCAACAGGCTAAAGAAGAAAAAAAAATCACATGATCACATAATTAGTACAGAAAAAGAGGATTTGCCAAAGTCTAACATCCATTTATGATTAAAAAAAAAAAATCTTAGCGAAGTAGGAAGAGAGGAAAACTTCTTCAACTTAATAAAGAGCATCTACAAAAAACTAACAGCGAGTACCTTACATAATGATAAAAGACTGAATGCTGTCCTAAGGTGGGGACCAAGCAAGGCTGTCTGCTCACACTACTCATTCAACACAGTGCTGGGAGTCCTAGTCACTGCGATAGACAAAGAAAAGAAATAAAAGACATATCAACTGGGAAGGAAGAAAGAAAATTGTTCCAATTTTCAGAAGACATGACTGTCTACATAAAAGGTCTCAAACAATCTACTTTAAAAATTCCTAGAACAAGTAAGTAAGTTTAGCAAGACCACAGGATACAAGATCAATATACAAAAATCAATCTCATTTCTACATAACTAACAATGAACATATGGAAACTGAAATTAAAAATGCGGTAACATTTGCAATCACTCTTAAGAAAAAAATACTTAATTGAACTTAAAATATGCATAGGATATATATGCTGAAAATTAAAAATACCGATGAAAGAAATTAAAGAAAACCTAAATAAATCGAGAGATATACAATGTTCATGAATTGGAAGACTCAACATAGTGAAAATATCGATTGTCTCTGAATTCATCTATTGGTTTAATGCAATTACTATCTGCTCCCGGCAATGTTGTTTTTAGTCATTGAGAAGCTTATTATAAAATTTGTATGGAAAAGCACAGGCTTTAGACTAGCTAAAACAATCCTGAAAAAGAATAACAAGGTGGGAGAAATTACTCTCTCCAAAATTAGAGCCTAATACATAGTGGGAAAAATGAGTCTACCCAAATTCACAACATTATCTAGCTACAATAATCAAGAGTGTGTGGTGTTAGTGGAGGGATAGACATATAGATCAATGACACAGAATAGAGAACTCAAGAAATAGACCCAAACAAATATGCTAAACTGATTTTTGACAAAGGTGCAAAAGCAATTCAGTGGAGGAAGGATAGTCTCTTCAACAAATGGTGCTGGAGCAATTGGATATCCATAGACAAAAAAGATGAATCTTGATCTAAATCTCACAACTTATTAAAAAATTAGCTCAAAATGAATCACAGACTTAAATGTAAAATGTAAAACTATAAACTTTTTTAGAAAAAAAGAAGAGAAAGTCTTCAGGATCCAGGACTATGCAAAGAATTCATAGACTTGACACTAAAATTGCAATCCATAAAGGAAAAAAAATGATGAATCAGACCTCCTCAAATTAAAAAACGTTTGCTCTGCAAAAGACCATGTTAAGAGGATGAAAAGACAAGTTATGGACTGGGAGAAAATATTTGCAAACCATATATTTAACAAAGAACTAGGAGCCAGAATATATTAAAAATTGTCAAAACTAAATAGTAAAAAGCAAACAATTCAGTTAGAAAATGTGGAGAAGCCACTGAAGAGGATACATAGATGACAAATAAGAACATGAAATGTTCAACATCATTAGTCGTTAAGGAAATGCAAATTGAAACCACAATGAGATATCATTACACAACTATCATAAAGGCTAAAAGAAAACATAGTGACAATGCCAAATACCGATGAGGATGCAGAAAAACTGGATCACATATATTGTTGGTGGGAATGCAAAATGGTACAGCTACTCTGGAAAATAGTTTGGTAGATTCTTTTAAAATCTAAACGTGCAACTACCATACAACGTGGCAATTGCCATCTCAGGCATTTATCTCTGAGAAATGAAACTATGTTCATACAAAAACGTGTGCACAGATGTTCATAATAGTTTTATTTTATAATGATAGTTTAATGATATAATAGTTTTATGATAGTTTTATGAATATTAGAGGAAAACTGGAAACAACCCAGATGTTTTTCAGCGAGTGAGTTGTTAAAAAAACAGTGGTACATCCATAGCATATAATCAAGAGTGTGTGGTATTAGTGGAGGAGTAGATTAATAGGATAGGATAGCATGCGATACTATTCAGCCAAAAAAGGGAACAAATTATTAATACATACAACAATGTGGATGAATCCTCAGGCAATTATTCTGGGTGAAAAAAGGCAATCCTAATTGCTTACATACTGTATAATTCTATTTTTATAACATTCTTGAAATGACAAAATTATAGAAATGGAGAACAGGTGAGTGGTTGCTGGGAGTCAGGGGCCAAGGGAGGGGAGACGGTTGGATGCAGCTATGAAAGGGCAAGAGAAGGGATCCCTGTGGTGATGGAACTGTACTCTATCTTGACTGTACCAATGTCGATATCCTGATTGTGATACTGTACCGAAGTTTTGTAAGATATTACCATTGGAAGAAACTGTAAAGTGTATAAAGGATCTCTTTGTATTATTTTTTACAACTGCATGTGAATCTATAATTATCTCAAACTGAAACATTTAATTAAAAATAATCAAGTGGAGGTGAGACGAGGGCTAGCATGTAAAGAGTACTTACTATGTGGCCGACACTTAGCTGAATGCTTTTCACACATTATGGCATATATCCTTACAATATCTCTTTGAGGTATGTATTATGATCCCATTTTACAGATGGGAAACAGTAACGGCTTAGAGATGAGAATTCAATTGATTTAGGAGACATAACTGATAGAGGCAGAGCTAGAGTTTTAACCCTGGTCAAACTGAAAAAGTCGGAACACAATCAATGTGATCAATTAATTATTTCATTTACTTAATTCCACATCACCATGATTTCTGCTTATTGCGTATATTGAAATACTCTCAGTGGTCTTCCTTTAAGATCTAGACTGATCTCAAAGCAGCATTTGCTATAAATGGACCTGAGAATAATCATGTCAAAGACAAAGATGAATTTATGTTTGTTTCTTTACACTTTTTCCCTCACCCTCCAACGCCAACCCCAACCCACATCACCAGGGAAGGAGCAGGTTGGTAGCAGCTGCTAAGCAAGTCAGTGCCATTCATCGCCCTCATGGTACCAAACAAAGAGAGCTTGGCCGTAGTGAGAAGTCGAGCTCTCTCCCACCAGCTTGCTTTTGCAGAATTAAACTATTTTGGTAAGAAACTCTCTTTTTCTTATTTCATATGATTTCCCTACTGTTAGTATTCCTTTGTGCCTCCTGTTCTGTCAAATGACTTTAAATATCAGGAAATTAAATTCTGAACAACTGTTAAACACAAATTTGCATGCATTGTGGAACACCTCCATCAGCCAAAGCATTGATTTTTTGGGGGGGAATGGGAGGAACCTGTATTACTTTTTTATTAAGGAATCCACTTCTATGACTTCATGAAGCCCAGGCTGGGTTAACAGTGACGAGTTCTGTAGGTAGCTACACCCCACTCTGGACCCTCTGGTTATAACCACTGTCCTCTCTCTACCTCAATTGAAAACCCAAATCTATGAGCCTTCAATCCCTGCCCTCCTATTCCTGGAAGATGCCAAAGCCAACTACATAGGAAGGTTTTTCAGACAAGATGATTTTGTCTTCCCAGAAGACAAATCCTCTACTTTGCTTTATGAGGTAGATAGCAGCCCCAAACCACGGACGGGTTGGGGCATGCACAGGCCTCAATAAAGCATTGATTTTTTTTGGTAGATAATTTAAAGCTGACTTTCATCTACTTGTTTATCATCCCAGTCTCTTGAACAAGGGAACTTGTTATGCAATTCCAAAGTTAATGGAGTACAAAACAGACAAGGAAAAGCCCAGAAAAGGTGTATGTAGAAGGACAATTCAGGAAAACATAACAACAGAGCTGCAGTGACAACAAACCTATTGTTTCAGAGTCCTTCTTTAACTCATCTTTCTTGGTCAAATGAAAATATTGAGACTCTTCTTTTATTTTATTTTTTTTAGGATGACAAATGTAGGGCTTTATTGAATGGCCTCAGTTTCTCCAAGTCTTTGGGAAGCTGATGACGATAGTCATTCAGAAAGTCTACACACATAGTTTACTGGTCACTTTTATTAAGAAGAGCACTTCTGAGTTGGAGTACCAGCTACATGCATATTGGAGGGCAGCCACATACTCAGAGAACGCACAGTCTTTTATGTCACAGATCATAGCATCAGTACATCCAGGGAACTCGTGCCTGCTCTTCTGCCCCCGGGCTTTGTTACAGAAGTTGCCTTAGATAGAACCTTGATTTCATGTAGAGCCAGCAAGGCTGTGGCAGCCATTGCTGCCATCCCTCACAACTCCTGAGGTGAGCAATGCATCTGCATGTCCAGGGGCCAAATCTTATCAGACTGCCTTAACGGAGAAGTCTTCTGGCTTAGGAAGCCTACGTGCCTGGAAAGTTGATGATCTAGGCACAAGTCACATATTTTAAAACTCCTAATGCTCAATGTGTCTCTTCCCTCTTCCCTCTCTCTTTTTTCCCTCTTTCTCTGTCTCTCTCCCTTCCTTTTCTTCCTTTCTCTCCTGGCTTTTCATAATCTCTTGCCTCTTCAAGCCCTGAGAAATCTTCAACTAGTGGATGTCTTAATTATTGGTCTCCAAAATAAGGTGTGGTTACCTCAGGGCTATGAAAATCATTATATTGGGATATAGGGAGCAAATAAATGAATTTATATTTCTCTGTAGTTCATCACATCCTTTTAAATTCTTTCTTTGTAAATCTTGCATAGAGTTTACTAGTACATAATCATACATATAATTTATAAATAAACATTCATATTTTTGTGTGTATTCTCCATAGATACTTTACTACTCAAGATATACACACCAAAAATGTGGAGCCCACTCATCTAAACTATGCTTAGCAGATGATTACCTATCTTCTTCTTAAGGAGAGGGATTTTATATCCTTCTGTATTGAATCGTCTAAATATTTCATTGGTCTGAATTTATGCATTCATTCACTTAAATCACTTAAAAATTATTATAGCATACAACATTTAGGCCAAAAATAAGGTAAATGGCTTTGGCTTGGAATTATTTTTTCTTCCCGTGACCAAGATTCTTCTCCAAAAGCGTCTTTGGGAGAAAAATGATTTGCCAACCAGAATCTTAAGCTCATTTGGCCTTTCCTGAACATAAAAGAACAATTCAAACTTCTCATTAAAAAAAAATCTGTGAAATGGTGACAATAATATTTAACCTGCAAGATTGTTGTAGAAATTGAACACGATAATCATTAACGTAGCATGTCGTTAATTGGAACAGTTTACAAATGTAATGTAGGAATGCTGATTCTCAGAAACAGTTAATTCCCTTCTCCAGTCTACACTAAATAACCTCATATTCTTCAATATTTCCTCAAAATATATTTCATTAGTTTATGACTTGGTGACTGAAAGTGGATGCTCCACTCTGCTAAAACCACAGCGGAGGTAAAAATCCCTTCCCAGCCGAATACATCAAACCTCATTTAATGCATCTGGGAAATATGAATTTGTCCTGCATTTTCTTTCTGTAATGGCACTTCATTGCTGACTCACATTTATCTCATGGTTAGTTATGCCTCCTAAGTGTTTTTCCACTATATTTATGCTTAGCCATCCTATATTTGTGCTACTGAATTTGTGTTCTTCGGAGGATGACCTGGCATTTGCCATATTACATTTCAGTTGTGTTGACAGAATCATTTTCTAATCTTTCAAGAACACTTTCTATCTTTCCCCATGTCTAGAATTCTAGTACCCTCATCTAATTTAATATTATGTATAAATTTGATGAATATATTTATAAGTTTTTCATAGAGGTGATAAAAAAATGACACATTCCCTACCAGAAAGTGTTTGATGAAGCTTCCCAGGTCAATGCCGTTAATAACTCTTTGTATCTTCTTCCCTTAGGCTAAAAGAAATGTGCAAAGCAGCAAAATAAGTGCAATAATATGGGTAAATACCTGGACCTATGGGAGCACGCAGATGTGGTTCCTAACACAGTCTTGGTGGATCAAGGGAGTCTTTCAAGAACACGAGACATCTATACCGAGACACATAAAAAAGGGCAAGAAGAATATGCTAGAAAATAGGTGGAAAGGTCCGAAGGTGAGAGAGACAGATCATCTTTCTTCTGGGCACTGAAAGCAGTTCTGTATGGCAGAGGGGACTAGAAGTAGTGGTAAGAGATGACATTGGAGAGACTGGCAGGCCTAGTTCATGAGGGGTCTTGTCAGCCCAAGTAAGGAAGCTGGACTTTGAGGTCACTGGGAAAATGCTAAAGGACTTTTAAAGCGGGATTCTGATACCATCAGATTGTTTTGTAGAAAAATTAAAAATGATTCTCCCTTCATTGTGAAGAATGGATTATAAAGACAGCAAGGTTTGAAGTAGAGGGATATTACAGCTATCTATATGTCTGTCCTACCTGCCTTTCTGGGCTACGAGTACTCTGAAACAGGACAGAGGTCTGTTCTTGTTTCCCTTCCACCACCTGGCATAAGCCTTTGAAAATATTTTATTGAGTACATGAAAGAAGATACAGCACATCTGTACCTTCTTCCTTGTCTATCATGGCTACCATTCTATCTAAGGAGAAAATTAAACCCATCTGACTACATGCTCTTCCCAAAATACTGTTTGTGTCAAAGCAGCTTTCATTTTCTAAGCCATTGCTGATTATTCACTTGATGATGTATCATAGTATATCCCTAAGAATGATTGTTCTATTGGCTGGCATCTCAGTTAGGATATACTGGTTATCAGAAAACATTATTTTGCTTTGGTTGCTTATCTGTAAAATAAGGATGATGATTTTACCAATATAATGGGGTTCTTGTGAGGATTAAATTAGTTAATATAAGTAAAGTGCATAAGCTAGTGCCTAGCAGAAATAAGCACTCAGTAAATGCTAAGTATTGTGTTGTGATTATTATAATTATTTCACCTACAGATAACAGAAGACCCAACCAACACATAGGGTTGAGCCTGGATGAGGCAACTGATGAGCCTTGAGAGATCGGCCTGGCCAGGTCAAGGAAGGGCTCATTTGCTGTGATACGGAGTAAAGCTACCAAGTAAAGCTATAATGCCATTCAAACAGATGGAAACATGACTTGACATAACTCTCCTTTTTGACTTGAAAACAGGGCTGTTAGAAAGAGAAGGAGGGAAGAAAAGGGTAGTTTTGAAGCAGAGTTGGCGCAAGAGTGGGTAGCAGATTTTGAGCTCTGTCCAGATCCCCTTAGATGCTTTCTATCCTTTCCATGCACCCCTTCCCCAGCTCCTATGTTCTTTTACTTCTAAGAGCTACACCAGCAGCTCTCTTCAGAGAACTGTCCAAGGGCTACTGGTGGCCCTGGGCCTGCACTTTCAGAATGCCAGAAGTGTCTGAGAGTTCACAAACCCCCAGATGGCCTTACCAATGGCTGACTGGTACAGGCCTATGAAAGCCCAGGTTCAGAGCCCTCAGTGGAACAAACCCTAAGGGGTCATGAATGCTCCAGATCTCCCTGTGGGATCAGGGCGGCCTGGGACTTTCCCTGAACTCACAGTCTTGCTTGACTTCTCCTTCCCTGTCCCCTGTCCTGCTTCCCCCCTCCTTTATTGGTTTCTCCCAGAACCTGTCTGGAGTAAATCACTCATACTCATATACTTGTTTCAGAGTCTCCTTCTGCAGAACCTCCTAGACAGGTGCTCGGATCAAGGAAATGGAAAGCTGGAGAGAGGCAGTAAAAGGCCAAGGGCACTAAAGACAAACTCAGCTCCTCAGACTCGGACTGATTCTCTTATAGTTTCTGTGCTGGTTCGTTTGGATGGGTTGACTTTCCCAGCTCTAGGACACTCTCTTTCCTGCTCGGGACAGAGGCAGCATTAGAGGAAACCTCATGGAAAGCAGGCAGAATTTCAGCCTTGTTTGGAGACAAGGAAGTTGAACTTCATTTACTCTTGTTCCCAAGTTTTGAGATTCCCTGTGAATGAGGGTGGCTGAGTCAGCAATCCCTCCCATATTTCCAATGGCTGGGTTTTAACTGCATAGATTCAAGAGGCTCACTCATTTAAAGCCACCACAAAAGGTTTTGGTCAGGAAGTCATTCATAATCTCAACCGCCAGCACTCTACCCTGATGATTCTTGGGTGAGTTTCTGGTCTCGTTGAATCAGCCCTGTCAGTGGTGCCACTAGGAACTTCTGCCTCATTAACAGAACCCTCTGGGCTACTACCCTACCTGTCAAGGGGGCAGAGGTTTCCAGCTTTCATAGTCTCTGGAAATTAGGTGTGGCGTTAAAGTGTCATGCTTGAAGACTAATAATTTCTTAGTTTTCATAAACTCTTCATGCTGCAGTGTTTTCATATGTGCTAACTTGATGGCTCTTTGTAACAATATTGTGAAGCAGGTGGAATAGATTGAATCATGTCCATTCGACAAGTGAAAAAAATGAGGCAAAGAGAGGTTAAGTGAGGTCCTTTGAGGCACAGAAAGGAAAGATATGAAGTTGAGAGCTGAATCGAATTGGCACTTCCTGACTGGATGTTCTGCCAGAGGGGTTGGGGCTTGGGAGTGAGGGATGAGACCTTAACCACTTCTCAGTTCTCCAGGACACAGGAGCGTCTAAGAGAAGCATGTGGAAGTGAGCCAAATTGTGGCTGTGAACTCCTATACTCTGGGGCTCCAGAAATTGCCCATAGCCCCAAACTGGCTCTATCCGACACAGCTGCTCTCTTTGCACAGGTCTAGACTTCCTTGCCAAGGAAGATCTAAAGTGAGTCATTACTGTTGATTCACTGGGCTTATGTATTTAGCTAATTCAGCTAAAATGAAGATGCTGTCCTGGGAGAAGAGTTTGGACATGTAGACCTTATAATTCCCACATTTCTATTTCTGGTCATGACTGTGGTTTATGACATTTGGCGATCCTTTTCTTCTATTTAGCAAAACGTTAGAGACAAGTATCTATGATGCAAGTGGGCATTGCAGATTCTAGCTGCTGGGGTTCTCACCTGTTGTAGTGGGTGCACGAGCATGCATACACATGTGTTCACCCAGGCGAGGTTTGAGAAAATGCTACCATCTATACTGGAACAGACTAGGTTAGTTCTAGGATATTTTCTCACCATTGACTGTGAACTAACAAGGGTATAAGATCCCATCTATGTGAGTTTATACAACCATTGTATGTGCCACACAGATGTCTTTCCATACAACTCTGTATGTTGCCCACTGTCCTTTTTCCCCTTCCATTAGGTCCCTCCTATTATACACATTTGCGATTCCATGCTCTCAAGAGCTGGGACACAGGATGGCATGCAGCAGGACACTGGGTAGCTCTTTCTAGGAATGGTGACTAGTCACCAAGCCTGGGGTCAGGTTAGAGTTTGGTCTGCTCCAGCTTCCCCTTGCTGCATCGGAGAGGTGGGTAGATAAAATATATTTCTCTGAACCCCTCTAATCCCAAGGTAAAAAACATGCCCACTGTGAAATAATATTTGCACAAATAGGAAATAATTTGAAAAAAAAAAGGCAAGCACAACCACTCAGCCGCAACAACCACCCCCTAATTTATTGCCTTTAGTACCCACTAGATCATGGCACACTGACAGCATGATGAAGTGGGGAAGATGAACACACTGAGTGTCAGCACAGCTGGCTGATTTGCTTTTAAAAATAACCCAGGACTGGATCAATAAGTAACCAGAGGCTGCGTGTTCATCTTAATTTTTAAACTTTAAATATTAGTTATTCTTTCCCCTGTGCCCTGAAACTACAAAGAGTCTCCATTGCCTTGATATTGAAAACAGGTGGGCCAAGTGCTGCCGTGCTAAGCAGATGTTCTTATTCCCCAGCCTAGACACAACCCGCCCCCTCCCACAGGGACCCTCCCTCCCTGGCACACCCACGCAAGGTGGTCAGAACCCTTGCAAAAGGGCATACCCATCTAAAGAGTTCAAAAACGCCAACTGCACGTGCCCAGGGTGGGTGCACACTAGGCACAAGCCTTGAGTGTTGCTCTTTAGGAAGGCAGTGCAGTCTCAGCTTGCATTAACAGATGCTTAGTGTCCAGGCAAAGGTGGTGAGAGGGTCACTGCCCTGTGACCAGCTAGAACCATGTCTCAAATGTTGAGTTCAGATCTGGGGGCTGTATTTTAACCCCCTAGTTTCACTGTCACCCCTTTTCTAAGACATGTTGTTCCCTCACTCACATCCTGTATTTTTCAGCAGATGTATCATGAACGGGGAGACGAAATAAATTAAAATAATAAAATCTGAGCTTTGGAAAGTCCTCAAAGGAAATCTGTGTCCTTGATCTTTGGATTTCCCAGGCCAACAAAAATGACATAGGGTTGCTAATCTTATAACATCCTTACTTAGAAAAGTATAACAAACACAGACAAAAACTCCATTCACTTTCATCTTCATTTCATTTTAAAAAGGCATTTTAACACCCCAAATTCAGACTAAAGAGCAGTCCTCTAAGCCAAATTTTCTCAGACTTTAGAGAGCATCCGAATCACTGGGACAACTTGTTAAAAACAGATTCCTGGGCCTCGCCCCCAGGGATGCTGATTCATAAGGTCTGGGGGCCAGAATTCTGTTTCTAACAAGTTCCCAGGTCATGCTGATACTGCTGGTTGTGGGCCACATGTTAAGGAATACTGCTATGCAGACAATAGAATTAGCTTGGTTAGAAGTCACTACATACTTATTTTGTCCAGGACCACAGAGCACTTTCTCATACATCGGTTCTGGTCTGCAGACTCACTGACCAAGTGTAACTTTTCACCTGCTGCCACATCCCTTCCACTGCATATCAAAGCATATGTCCTCCATGGATTTGAACAATCCCACCTTCTGGTGCATGGCTTTAATTAAAGGTTTGAAGATGGACATCATGCTCTCCTCCACCACCTACCCAACATACTCATTGATATAGTAGCTTAATTCCCTCCAAAGGGGAGAAGTGAGGATAACCAGGAGGGAAGGAACTAGAGACAGGAAAGCAGTGTTTGTCTAGCCTAAATGGTGACTAATATAGGTCTTCCTTCAGTGATTTGGCTGTTTCTGCCAGAGTTTAACTGCCTTGGAAACCACCTGGCCTGCAGAACCGCCTGTGGTTACGCCCTGCAGTATAAGCAGTTATTCACTGAGTTCTCCCTCGACCCACCTTGACTCAAACAGGCACCAGCTCACAGCTCTTCTGGCCCCCAGGTCCAACTCTAGAAATGCCACCTTTTATCTCCATCCAGGAAGTGACACAGATGGACAGAGAGGGTTATTATATCAGGCTATATTTTTTATAAGGCATGCTCACATACATCATCTCTTTGAATCTTCAAACCGACTTAAGAAAAAGTAATTATTAACTCCATTTTTTAGATGAAAAACTGATATTTACACTCAATAAACTTGTTCAGCGTTACCCAGGAAGTTATTCTGTATCACAACAGTCATTCCATTCTGGCTGAACCATACACTTATTTTTGAGATTATTCTCATTCAGTCATGTTCCCTTTCTTACCCTTTCCAACAGAGAGAGGTGGCAAAGATCAAACATGAAGCTAAACATAGAGTGAAGATTAACTCTACAATTTCTATACTAGGAAAAATACCCCAAATCCCCATAGCTACTTCACAGAAAAGCAACCCAATTAATTCAGTGATGAGATCAGCCACATTGATCGGTTGAAGAGTCAAGTGGACAATATAACTCATTGATTGAATGTTTTACTTTTCAGAGGCTTGTGTAGACATCGCCACAGGCAAGTCTCTACTGAAAGTGTTACCATGGCACCAGGCAATTGGTTAGCTTGTCCAGCCTTCTCTGTTTCCCTGGGCAGTCCTTTCAGAGACTCAGTCAGAGGTCTGCTTGCCTAGGTCAGGATCTGGTCACCTCCCCTTGGATCAGATCACTTTTCAAACCAATGGACTTGTCTTTCAGGACGGTCTTATTCCAGCTACTAAGTACCTATTGACTCTTTACATTTACAAATTGCTATGCTCCTTTTTCGTTAGCAATCCTAGCACTGAAAGAGGGCCAATGGTATTATCCCCATCTTACAGACAGATAGGGCATTAAAGCCCAGAGAGGGTTAGGTCACCCAGCAAGCTAGATTGGGGCCAAAATTGTCCCTCCTGCTTTGAATATGCTCTGAACTGTCTTCCGCTTTCATGGGGATAAATCGATGAGGATGCATTAACCTTGAGACTCAACTCAATTAAGGAAGAAGAGACAGGAATTAGAAGAGACATCTTATCAGGACCGTACCAAATGGAGGCCTAGTGAAATGTCAGTTGGTGGAAATGAACTTAAATGAGAGGGAGATGTTAAGAGCACCCAATATACAGCATCTAGCCCTTCCTTTGTGCCAGGCATGGTTCTAAGTGCTCACACAGATTAACTCGGTTAATCCCTAGTTCAGCCCTAAGAGTTCGGTACCATTGCATTTTACAGGTGAAAAACTGAATCTTGCCCAAGGTAATTTACCCTAGGTCAACAGATCTGGGATCTAAAACCAAGGAATTTAATTCTGCAGGGTATGCTTAGGCATTGTGCTAAATGGTTCCCAAAGAAAAAGAAAATGTTCTACAATATTTCTTTATGTTTTAAAGTGGAAAAAAATACAAAGAAACCAACCAAGGCAAACATATAAACCTGGCTATTTTCTTCTTTCCTTAAAGCCTATTTCTGTTATGGTGTCACATTCAAAGCAAATAAAAATTTGTCAACAGCAGCTCTGAAAAATAATACAAATTTTTACTGATGCCTCCTAAAGAGACAACAAAGAGGGTGAATTTCATCACACAATCCACAGCAAAACTTTGTCCCATTAGCAATTACTTTTCACGGTCCCCTTAGACTCTTTAGTTTTCATTGTCCTATAATCAACTACTAACTGTGATTCTCTCAGCCAGTTTCCTACAAGCCTCCAAGCAATAGACTGGAGTCTGAGAGATGACAAATTCTTATCCTCTGCCACAGACTCCAGGTAACCTCTAGGAGACTTTGGAGAAGCAGTAACAAGCTTGAGTTTGAGAGAAATCCTGAACTCCACTGACAATGAGATCAAGGTGGAACGATGACTTTGGCAGGTGACTCCGTGTTGAATACATCGAAGGCAACAGCTCACGCCCGCTAATGTTCACGCCTGGGAGCTAAGTTTGCTGCTGCAAGTCTTGGCCCTGGGCTAAGATGTGACTAGAAATTCAGGTGTAAAAAAGCATGTATGCCCAAATCAGCTGCTTCTTAGCTGAAGCAGCTGAGGGAATTTGAGATACTTCTCAATATATGTTCAGTGCTGTCTAAAAGTCATAGAACTGTTGAGAGAAGATGGGAAGTCTGGCGCTTGAATTCCATAAGGGGGAAAACAGGAGAGTTAATGAAGAAAAGTGTACCGTCAACATTGGGTGTACAGTCTTTTATTTTTGACATCTACTGTTCCATCTTGGACCCCGGAATTCCAGCACAGAAAAAGCACACCTCCAAACCCTTCTTACCCAAACCTGTCATGCATGTATCATTTACCCACAAAAATATCTACACAATTAAACAACACCCTGTGCAGGCCCATCCATAGTTTTGTCTTTAGGCTCAGCTCTTTGGAAAGCAATGACATGCAGTCAACAATCCACATACTCTTTCTTTTTTAAGCATCCGCATGGTGCCACAGCCAAGTAGAGCACTGGAAACAGAAGTTTTTAAAGTCAAGGTCTAGATATTAGAGAAGATCACAGTTGAAAGAGGGTGAGAGATCAGTAAATGACTAATTCAAATATGACATAATCATAGTAGAGTATGCACAGAGGACTAAAGGTGCCCCAAAATTGATATAGCTGATCTATAGGAAGCCTTCCAGAAGGAGGTGATGTATGAATTGGGCCTTAATATGTATTAGAAGTTTACCAGACATTCATAAGAAAAGTGAGCTTTTCAGTAATTGTCTATTGCATGACATTGTGCATATATTTTGATTTAAAATGCAAAGCTCATGTTCATTTCAGATTTTTCACAATCTATCTGAAATGGTTTTTATATTTTTGCTTTATTAATGCAAATGGTTTCACAAAGAGAAAATTTCTGTATAGGCCTTTCATGAATGTTAAATAAAATAGAATTTCCCTCTTATATGTGATACACTTCCTTTTCCTTTTATTATTATCATTTGGGTTGAAGTGATAATAAAAGATCCTGAAACCAAGAATTCAAATATATTAGAATTCACGCCCCTTGGGTCTTCATTATTTGTTCTCTTTCATAAGGATATTTTTTAGAATAGAAGAAAAAAATCCTAAAGTTTCCTCATTTTTGCAAAATAAACACATGAGCAGACACTTTTCTTAAACATTCAAGTTTGTGTGTGTATAAATAAAATCTTAATTTTTACAGTTATAAAAAGAGAAAATAACCATGAGGAAGCTGTCATATGGTAGAGTCATGAAAGCTGGCATGTATTGGGTTGGAGGAAATTTTCCTAGAATGCTCTCGAGATTCACCCTGAGTTTCAAACACTTCAGGTTTATTCTTGAATAAGTTGTGGCTGGCACATACCAGGGCCTTAAAAAAAGTATCTGCTGAATGTATTGAGCAAATATTAATAAAAACAGTCGCCAAATACTGGCAAACAATGGCAATGTTATCTCATTTCATCATTAGATCAAACCTATAAAACAGAGATTGTTATTAATCCCATTTTACAGATGAGAACATTGAGGCTTCAAAGATTAAGTAAATTGTTAAGGTCACACATCCTTAATGACAGAGTCTGAATTCAAACAGGTGGTCTGACTTCTAAGCCTTGCATTTCAATTACTGTATGTCCTCTACTGTGCTAGATCCTGGACCCACAAAGATTGTAGGGTGGGAACTCTCAAGGACCTTGCATCATACTGGGGAGTTGATATGTGCATAAAAAAACCCTTAGCAAGATCAGGAAGGCTATGAAGACAGATGTGTAAAAGACAGTGAACAGGGCAGAAGGGCTTATTGGATGACTGTTCAGGTCTTCTGGCTCATGCAAGATCCAAATAACTTTAGACAGGAAGCTCTGCTTTCTCAGAGGAGATCCAGAGGCTGGAGAGAAAGAGAGATTTGAGCTGCAAAGAATTATATCAGGGTTGTCAACTTAAGGAATGGGTTTGGCACTTGGTACGACAAACTGTAGCAATGCTGACCCAGTTGAACCATCTAAATTGTTATGTATCGCCTGCCGGGACGAGAGGGAGGTGTAAACTCATAACTCTGCGGCACGAGGTGCTCACAAACAAAGATGCACAGCTTCTCAATCATCCAAAAAGGCACCACGCAGGTGGTTTGGGGATACACTTTGTAACCATGTTATAAGGCAGGGTTTTTTTTGCCCCCCCCACCCCGATTCAATCTTCATTTATTTGTTTAAGTTTCTTCAAAGGGGTACTTCAGGCCTTCACCTGTGAACTAGCTTTTTTTTAAGGAATTGAAACTGGTTATGAAAAGGCTTAACCGCTACTTAGTACTAACTGAACTACATTGTACTAAATTCAAATATTCCCCTAAATAATAACATTCATTAAAAAAAGCTTGGGGGACTCTTAATGGTCCAGATATATCACATCTATAAACATCTTCTTTATTTACAATTTATCCTGTAAGCACCATGATGGAAAAGGCCAAATGTTACCCATCTTAGTATCTCACCCCAATCCGGTGCTACCTAGTATTGTTGTATTGTGAATGTATTTTTTTTGCTGTCTTCCCCCAATAGAATTTTAAGCTCCCAAGAGAGGAGACCTTGTCTGTCTTGTTCACTGCTGCATCCCCAACATCTGGAGGGGTGCCTGATGCATAGGGGAGCTCAATAAAGATTTGATAATGAATGAATGATATATTAATTAAAACAGTGCTAGAAATAGAGTAGAAACTTAAAACGTTCCCTAAGGAATGAATAAACAAGTTTCGAAGAACTGCCTCCTCCCCCACCCCAGCTGAAGAGGTAGGACAGAGCGAGTTGAGATGAAATCTGCTTATTTTGCAAGAGTGTGTTGCGGGTGGGGGTGGTCTTTCCCAGCCTCGTGCTTGTAGCCAGTTATTTAGCTCTGTGTTTTGTAGATGTACATTTTTTTTAAGTTCCTTAGATTTTAGAATAATCAGTGGCATTCTTTCTCCCAAAAATAATGGAAAAGAAACAATGTGTAGTTTTAGGCTCCATATAGCTTAAAATTCACTGCCATGAAACAACTTTATCTATGTTTCTCATAAACACATTTACATCGGTTCTAAAATGTGTTTTACACTGTACATTCTACCTTAGTATTGTTGAGGTTTTTATAACTCCAAGATCTAGAAAAGTTGTAAAAGTTCCAGATTTGTAGCAAGTTGCCAAGAGAACACTTCGATATTACTTCATTTATAAGTAGCCACTTCTTTGTCAATCTCAATTATCCAGAATAAAATAAAAAAGTAAGAAGTAAGCAAAAAGGCCTTTGCATTGTCAAAATAGTCTATAAAAGTCTGAGTACCAATACCACGCCCTTCAGCCACACAAAAGCTTCTTGGGCCCTGCTCTCTGACACATGCTAACCAACAGTTTCCAAACCCAGGCACAAAGCAAGGAGAAAATGAGAAACAATAGCAGAGAGCCTGGAAATTAGAGAAAAGAGGTAATATTCATGAAAAGGAACACAGGATATCCACAAGCTTAGCCCTCCTGGAACAATTTTGGACAAGAGCTTTCTACACTGCACCAATTTTTAAAGGCATTACTGTCCAATGTAAAAATTTACTGTGTTAACTTTGCCCCAAAGGAAGAAATACATTGAATTTCTTCTGTTTAGATAGGCAAGGGACAGATGATTGCAAAGCATATGTATTTTTACTCTCAAAAATGCTTATTTTCTCAATAGAAAGTTCTGTCTTAGTCACCGTGAGTTTTGGTCACCATAACTGCAGGCTCCATTCTTTAAAGGAGTCTACTACAAATCCAAACATGCAAAAGGACAATGGTACAGCCACAGGGACAGGATAAAAAGTAGTGTTTTGCTATAAAATCTGTACGCAGTATACCATTCTTTCAAGAACACTCCATCCTAGCTTCAAGAATCAGCTTCAACTCTCGGCCAGCTAATTCCGTTTCCACAACACGATTATCTAAACCCAGGGTGATGCCAAGGGCAGAAATTCCCACCCCTCCTTCCTTCTCCTGCTCGTGTCCTCCTTGTCCCCTCACACTCTATTTTCATCCCACATCTTTATTCCTGCCCCCTTTTCTCAGGCTACTAGCAAGCAGTTCTGACATGGATTCCCCTTTTTGCCCTGGCTCCCCTGAAATGTGGCTACTTTACCTCAGCTTATTTAAAACTGCAGCCTCTTCTGAAAACATAATTTTTTGACTATTGATTTCTCAACTTTCTCCTTAGTGGCTCTTATGAGATGAGCTTTTTCTAGCGCTCCACACTTGCACTAATCCTATGTGTCTTAACCACCTGTAAACATTATTCTATTACAGGATTTACTTTCCTATATAATGTCTTATTTTTCCTTTATCTAATTAATATATACTCATTACAGAAAATGGGCCCTACAGAAAAATATACTAAAAAAATTCCCTGTAATTACATCAGCCTAATGATAAGCATATTGGGTATTTTATACATACAATATACACACACGTTCATTATATTGTATTTAAAGTTTTGCGATCAGAGTTTTCACTTAATGTTTTAGCATGAGTGTTTTCCCATATCATTAAAATTTATTAAAACACTTTTTAACACACATGCTTTTCTTTTGTCATGAAAATATATCATTGTCATTGTTGAATCATTCCTTTACTGGTAGATATTTAGGATGTAAAAAAGGCAAGATATCTTGCAGCTAAAATGTAGAGAAGTGCAAAATACTCTCAAGGTCCATCCACGTTGTCACAAATGGCATTTTTTATGGCTGAGTAGTATTCCATTGTATGTATATGCCATGTCTTCTACTGAAATTTATATAATGTTATAAACCAATGTGACCTCAATAAAATTTTAAAAATGTAGCAAAGTGCAAAGGCTATGGTATCTTTTAAATTCTGAAACAAAGTTCTAGACTCCTGTGTGTACGTGTGTGTGTGTGGGGCGGGGGGAGGCTGAGGTAGATAGGGAAATCAATTGTGTGCAACCTTGACACAGGTGCCTAAGCTGTTGCTTCCATTATGATGGGGTTTCATATGCTTTCACTCAGGTGCCGTATACGTTAGGAATGATGATAGAACCCTAGTCATCTGTGTGCCATTTGCCATATGAAGACATATGTTCTGAACACGTCTAGCTGTTTTAAAATCTTTTTAACTGCCATATAACATAAAGTTATTCCTTAAATAACTTAATCCACTTTGAAGTGAGCTATACGAGTTTCTGTTTCCTCTCCCTGTCCCGTTTTCTTTCATTCTGCACTTCACATAGGAAACAAGCATACCAAGCACTTCTATAGTTTATTAACTCTCTTCTTCAGCAGTAAAAAAGTAAGTAAGTGCTGAGAAAATTTCCTCTTTAATATTTTAGCACAGAGTATTGCTATTAAGAGTTTGGAAGAAAAATGATACCAAGAAGAAATTATTATACTATGAACGAGTAAGATAATACATCTGGGAAGGAAGCAGACTATGAAAAGTATTTCTTCAAAAGAGTGCAAAACTATAAATGTACATTGTGGTAGGGATGCTGCTTGAGCTTCATCCTGTTACTCTCCACTGCTAAAGTTCAGACACATCTGCAAATTTTTATCACACTGGTAGTGAGGATATAAGAAAGATATATTCGTACGGAGCCTAAAGTTTTTCCTGGGGTGTGGGATGTGGTTAAGGGTGAATCTGCTGTTGGAATGCCCAGCAGAAGTCGAGTAGGGGTAGGTTGGGGGTGGCAGGTGGCACTAAGTATTTTCTGGAAGAACCCATCCCAGGGGAGGAAAGACTCAGTTGAGATGCTCTTATTCATGTAAAAGTCTGAGGCATTGGTGAGGAGCAGGGAGGCTGCCTATGGTGTGGTGCCTATCACTTGAATCAGTCTCTGATCCAGTATCCTGGAAACATGGCCAGGTCCTGGGGGAAGTGGAGCCTAGAAGCAAAATTTGAAAGAACCTAAACTGTCTAACTCTTTGGGATTCAAGCCATGCTTATTTAGGACCCCTTTTTAACAACAGAAAAAAATCCATTCTCCTTACTCCATTGTAGGCTATGAGACAGTCTGGATATTTTCAAAGCAGCCAGCAGGAGATAATGACCAGGCCAGATAGGGCAGCAAGCAAGACAGGCTATTAAGCAGAACAGAGCATATGTTCAGTGCCTGGTGGGTACTGCAAAATGCAGTGGGGCCATCGAAGCAGTGGGGGCAGTAGCAGGCAATGGGAGGGGTGTTGTCCCTGGTGAGGCCTCAAGTAAATATTTATGCTGTGAAAGTTGCTCCTGAGCACATGTGAGGCATCTCCTGGGAACTCCCAGGAGGACTCACAGAAAGGGAAATTTACAGAATACTGGATGAGCAGGCAGGGGTTGGAGTCAGGTTAATTGGGTTACAGGTTAAGATGTAGTTAAGTCCTATGATTTACATATCACATACATATGCCATTTTAGTGCAGAAAGACTTCAATTTTAAATAAGTTTTAGAAGCAGTGAACTTTAAAGACCTCCTTTGGGGTCAATTAAGACCTGCGTATGTACCTTCAAAACATCAGAAGGAGTTGTTCCTCAGTGAGGGGCAGCTTATGTTGATGCATACTCAAAACAGGAAGACACTGATGAAATGGCCTCTTCAAAGGGCTTCTGTTTTGTTTTTACACTGGTGAATACACATTGTACTTTATATCAAGCTCTATGTACATAGGAGCATGATGATGATGATAAATTAGTGAATTATGCCCAAAATATATATCAGCATGGTTTTACCTGCTGAAATATGGTATACACTTACCCTCCCCCCCATATCTTCTTATTTCATTTATATAAAGTTTTATTTATTAAGCTCTATGCGATAGACTGTGTGGATAATATAGATACATAAGGTACAGTCACTAATCTTGTGGCTGCTCCATTCTTCTCTTTGTTACAAATCAGCAGAACAACGAGTGTGGCACTTAAATATCTCAAATCTGACGTCTGTGAAAATTCACAATACAACTTTAAACTATTGCACTTAATGTTTATGTGAATTTAATGACTATAGGAAGAACACATCAAATCCTTAACTATTTGCCTAATTTTTCTTTTACAAGTGTGAACCAGAATAAAATATATGAATACAGACTAAACAAAAGCAGAGTGCTTTGTAATAATTCTAGGAGTAAATATGTTTATGATTATTTTCATATAAGTTATAGTTTTTCTTTTAGGAAATTATTAGGGATTACAATGGAATTCAAAGGGAAAAAGATTCAATATAAAATGTTCCTTTAGTTGTAGCAGAAACACACAAGATGCTGCTGAAAGTATGGTTCAAAAATATATACATGAGATAAGTGAAATATTGATTTTTGTGGGCAGAAGATTGAAATATTTTGTTGAATGTGGATCCAGAGAAAATCTTATATAAGAGTTATACATCTATGTTTTGTAAATAATATATATTTATAGGTAATAATAATATATATGTTCATACCCAAACATAGGAGGTTATTTGATGCTTGTAAGTTCTTGACACACTGTTATTTAACTTTGGGAAAATAAATTATGAACAGAATAATGGAGAAAAACCAAAAAAGTAGCCTCATTCCTTCCAGATAATAGCTGGTAATTTTGCAATTTTAATGGAACTCTAGCAAATCAGGTATTGTAGAAGTGTTTTCTCTTTCCAAAAAGAAGTAAGGAGGGAGTTCATGTTCTATTATTGAAATCGACAGATGAAAATTCCTCTAAAAGTAAAACCAACCCTAGTATATGTAATTAGCCTAGTTCTTGGTCATTAACAAGTCATTTAGGTTAATCTAGGAAAGATAATTGCTAGTGCTAGAGCAGAAGAAAGAGAAGTTTAGAAATCAATAATCTATAGATTAAAGACTTTTACATCTTTTAAATCACCTAAATAAGTAAATTATCATGATGCCCCTTTAAGGAAATGACAGAGGATTCTAGCCTACTGCCATTTGGCACACAAATGAGTCATTCCATAATAATATTATCTTGACCGCAAAAAGAACAGAATCTTTGTTTACATGTAAGCTGGAAAACTTTTAAATAATAATCTTGAGAACAGAGAGTATACTATACTCTCTGAGCCCAAATTATGACCTCAGTTATATCAAACACAGTACAAAGAGCCCTGAAAAGGCATAAAAAAAGGACAAGGAGAAGAAACAGGAAAACAAAGCGTCCAGAGAAATGTTTGGCAGGAGCCCAGCATACGCCTGGCATCTCTCTGCAGGCATTCTGCCTACCTGCAGAATCACCACTCACCTCTTACTAGCTTCTCTCTCCTCAAAGAAACACCAGTGAACCCCTTCCAATGCTTCATCAATACCAAACATGTCAAGGTAAATAGGCTGCAAGCCCATATTGCATGGTTCTCCAAAGAAGCTTCGTCTCATAAGAACAAGATTTCTCTGTTGCAAGATTTACAAAATAGGGAATTACATCTTAATTAAACCTGCACTGTTCAATGAAAATATTTTCTTAAACGCATTGGCACTTTCCCCTCGAAACAAACAATGCTCTTCTTCTTGACATGGATGTTTGTTTGTTTTAAATAAAAGATAAGCAGATATTTACTTGTGGCAATAGAAAAAAAATACACCAACTGCTTAGTATAGTAGATGTGTAGAAAGGGGCAAGGATTCAGGAGTTCTCTCTTGCAATCTGCTGCCACCACTAACCTGCTTTGTAACCTTATGACAGCCTCCTAACCTTTCTGGGCCTCAGTTCCCAGAGCTACAAGTTGAGACAGTAGGAAATTTATAAGGTTCTTTGTTAGTTTGATGATCTGTGATCAATCCACACCAGTCAATTCCAAAATGTCATGCCAGAGATACCATTTTGAGGTCAATTAGAGTATCTGGTGACTGACTGAGGGAGTCATATATGATTTCAATATACTTAAAATATATATATACATATATATAAATTCTTACTCCCCCCAAAATCAATGAACTATGACCTCACCTTCACCAAAAACATCTGATACGATCCTTATCACTTGATTTAAGCAATTTTCTTTGAGCCTGCTTATAATTTTATACATTTTAGCATTAGATGGTGCAAGGTGGATCCTGTCCCTTGATTCTCTGATTTTAGAGATGGGAAAACTGAAGTCATGGCACAACTCAGCAGCAAGAATAGTACCAGAGCCTAGATCCCATGGTTTGTGCCCACTGATCTTTCCATTGTCAGATACTACCTTCAGAAGTTCGAGTTGGACACATGGCTCATTGTTGGGCCTTGAGAATTCCAGCGAGGATCATTGGATCCATGGGCAAGCTTTTGTTTCAACAACTCACATGTTCAAGAGCCACCAAGAGGTTAGTAAAATAAATGGATACGATATCATCATCAACCAAGAAATCACATTCTTGATCATACTCAAATCACAACCAAGGAGACACAAGATTTCCTTGAAACATCCCTAGATAAAGGAAGAAATATCACAGTAGATGTGAAGTCAGCCTCTAACATAGCCTCCAATGATCCCTGCTTCTTGGTGTTCATTCCCTGTGTAGTTCCCTGCCACACTGTATCAGAGTTGGTCTGTGTGATCAATAGAATACAGCAGAAGTGACAGTATGCCACTTCTGAGGCTAGGTCATGAAAGGCATTTGGTTTTTGTCCCAAGATCCTGGTACAGAGCTCCTAAAACCCTTGGAATCTCCTGAGCAATAAAGGCGATTGGAGTGTCTTTTGTTCCAGTGAGGTGACTCTTGGCAGATCCTAGATAGCTTCAGGATGAGGGTTGTTCATCAGAAAGAACAAGCCTTGATTAGAAGCTTAGAACTTTCAGCCCCACCCCTAACCTCCAGGAGAGAGGGGTTGGAGATTAAGTTAATCACCAATGGCCAGTGATTTGATTAATCATGCTACATAATGAAACCTCCATCAAAACCCCTAAATGATGGGGTTCATGAGGCTTCCAGTTTGGTGAACACATCAATGCACTTCAAGGGTGGTATACCTGAAGAGGGCATGGAAGTTATATACTCCACCACCCCCTTCTAGAATATCTTCTATGCATCTCTTCCATTTGGCTGTTCCTGAGTTACATCCTTTATAATAAACCAGTAATAGTATGTAAAGCATCTTCCTGAGTTCTGTAAGTCATTCTTGCAAATTACTGAACCTGATGGGGGATCATGGGAATCCCCAAATTTGTAGTTGGATGGGCAGAAATTTGAGTAGCCTGGCATCTGAAGTGGGGGCAGTCTTGTGGGACTGAGCCGTCAAACAATGGAATCCACACTAACTCCAAGAGTCAGTGTTAGAACTGAACTGAATTTTTGGATACCTTGTTTCTGTCAGAGGATTGGATGGTGTGAGAAAAAAAATCTCTCAGGCTTCTTTGTTTCTTTTCCTCTCACTTTTTGTCTCTCTCAGATCACTCACTCTGGGGGAAGTCAGCGGCAATGACTTGACGATACTCAAGGAGTCTATGGAGAGTCCCAGTGGTGAGGAACTGAGGCCTCTTGCCAACGGCCATGTTAACAAGTCATCGAGGAAGCAGCTGCAGGACTGATACCTGGATTGCAGTCTTGTAGGACCTTGAACTAAGCCCCTTCTAGACTCCTGACCCTCAGAAACTATGTGAGATAATATATGTTTGTTGTTTTAAGCTGCTAGCTTTCAGGGTAATTTGTTACACAGCAACAGATAACTGCTGCAGGACACAGTCCCTTACATGTACTCCACTGTCAAGTCCCAGTCATAAAATCCACCAAGGGTGGGTCCTAGCATTTGAAAAGAAGAAAGAATCCAACAAATTACCCTCTGATTTTCCAACAAAAACAAACACACATTCTAAATTTAGTATATATAGTTTGTTAATGGAAATCCTGAATAGTCACAATAGCGAATTCAATATCACCGAGTTTCAAGTTTTAGTAGCTCTCCTGGACTATATTCTTCCATTGTTTTCATTGAAATTATTAGCATATCCTTGTTTAGTTATCTTTGAACAAGCAGTGGAAAGGGCACCCACTTCTACTCCTAAGAAGTTAAGTAGTTTAACACTTTCTAGGCTCTATTTTTTTTTCTCAAGGCTTTATTTTTATCTGACCAGATAGGTTCTAGAATCTTTTTAGAAATTACATTCTTTAATAACAATTATATGTTGAGCATTTCTCTATGTAAAGCTTTAGTCTACAAACTCAGATGTGCAAGAAATGCCCCATTTCTTCATTTTTAAAAAATCAAGTTAATTTGGTTCCTGATTTCTCTTTTACCAGACAGATAAGAAATCTAATCTCAGTTACTATTGAGGCTTCCTCCTTTCCAGCCCCTAGCATCTGGCCATGGTCTTAGTCATCGCCAAAACATCAGGGAGGGCCTCTGGCCTTTGGTTCCTACCCTGGGCTGTTATGTGCTTATTGTCTGATACCACAGCCTGTTTTCCTCGGGCCCGAGTTGGCCATATGCTTGCAGTGGTGTGAGAAAAACTAAAGAGAGAAGAAACACCAGACTATACCTCAACAAATCATCCCATGGCGGAGAGTCGGAGAATGAATTAAACGTTAGGGAAAACAGAAAAGAAGTAAGCAACACAGTGCCAGCCTTTAGGTTTCTTAAACGCTCAACAGGAAACAGGAAGTGAAGAAACAATAAACCAAGGAATAAAAGTAGGGTATCTTAAGAAGTACTGTTTAAATGGCAAGCCCTGGGCTTGCAGAAAGAAATGACCAGAGTGAAATGGGCTTAATAATAATAAATATATGCATATGCAATCCCTCACATTTGTATGGAATTTTGTATATTATGAAGGACTTCTTCCACATTTATAATTTCATTGGAGATGCTCATTAAAATGAGGTCTGCAGGAGTGACGTTGACAACTTCGTTTTACAGGTGTGCAAACCGGGACTCAGCCACTTCGGTGACTTGCTCAGTATCACAGAGCTGGTTAGTGGTGGAATATAAAACTAAGCCCAGCTCTCCTTCCACCTAGTCCTTTCTCTGCCTCCTCCTCTACTTCTGTGGTGAATTGGTTGCCTGGAGGTAAGTTCTAAAGCAGGATTGGAAGTACCTATCTGGACAAAGAGAAAAGGCATCCAAGAGTGGCAAGAAGTGCAGGTGGCTGTGGAAGAGCAGGAAAACACATAAGAAGGACATGATCAAGACAGGTGGAAAGTTCCAGATATAGAACAGAAAAGCCAGGGTGTGGGATACTGAAAGAATGGCGTGTGGTGACTAAGGGAGCCATTGATATTAGATAACAAATTCTCCTCTCCCACCCCTTGAGTAAGAAGTTTATCTCCTACATCTCTCATACATGAATAACCATAAAGAAAACACTAGTATCTTCATGTAGTACATCATCCAATGTAGGAATACACAATCTTTTTTGGCCGTTTCTAAATCCTAGTCACAGTGAGTGACATTCTTCTCATTTCTCATTCTCTGACTCCTGTATCCAAGGCTTATATTCTGGTCTGGACCATACAGACAGAGGTGAAGTCTTTGAGAAGTACATCATGTCCACTTGCCATTATGCTTCTGTAATTCTTAGTGATATTCACATTGCCACCCACACTGACCCCACATAAACCCATGCAATAGCTTCCAGGGAGGCGTTACTCCTGCCAACTCCCTCCATAGAGTGCAAAGACGGGGCTGGAGTTCAGGAAATAGTGTATTGTATCTCTAGGTGGAACAAGAGAGAAGGTCTCTGAAGGAATAATGGGATTGAGGGCCCATTTAGGATGAGATGCCAGATGGGTACAGTAAACCATTATGACGTTGTGATGTTGTATCAACCTTTCCCTAAAGATCTTGGGTGGCCTGAAGCTTTGCTGTCGAGAATATACACTGATTTCTGTGCTTAGAAATAACAAATTTATTAGTAAATGAAAAAATAAACCTGCCAATATTCAGTCTCTCCCCACTACCCCTCTCTCTCAACATTGTTATCTATTTTTATAAGCAACAGTATTTTGGCAAATGAAAATTCTCAAAATCCTCAATCACACCCTTATCCCAAAGCCTGGACTTAGTTCAAAAGCTTTATGGCTCTGACTCAGTAGAGCTGGTTATCCTCTTTAATTGGATTGATGGCGACAATTGTAATTACCTTAGATGAGATTGCCGGTAATGTAATTATGCTCCCTTCATCAGCCTGAGCTGGACTTGTGGAATACATAGAGAAGATGCCTTCAATTACTGAGAGGTTAAGGAGAGCATCATATTGCCTCACAAATCATGTTTGTTACTATATAGGATTTTAAAAATTATGTAGGAAGCTGAAGGAATTATTCCTCTAAAGTGGCTTTTCTGATCCAAAGACATTTCTGTATGGAGCTATACTATAGAGTGAGATGGCTACATTCCAGAACTATAGTTTCAGTTAAATAAAAAATATATTTTAAGGGCTCAACATAGAGTACCAATAGTAAATCTGTATTTTTTCACTGTTTTGTTACTACTTATTGTTTATAAACAGTGATTGCATCTAAAAGACATTTTTAGAAAGCATACAATACATAGTAAAGTTTAACTTGATTTTTTCTATGATCTGAAAACTTAGTTTCTAAAAGTAACATAATAAATAACAAGAGAAAATTTTAAAATACTAGTCTTTATGATAGATGGAGCCACAATTAATACCTAAGGAGCCAGCTGCTCTCCTACAATGATGCCTCTCTCTATTTTCCAATTAACACATGGAGAACTTTAAAATTTTTCAATTGGAAGCCCAGCCTCTAAACAGGACAAGTCTGCCAAATGCACTGCAAACACATGTAGTTTAGGAGAAATGGCACACACTGGAAACCAACCCCAATCTTATTAGCTTTAGCATTGCTCTCATTAAAAATAGAGCCGCTTATGGGTTTTTCCTTCTGAAGCATATGAAACATAGAACTTGGAAACGTGCCCCTTTGAAAACTTATTCCTGTATTCACAAACCAGATGGTGCACATCAAATGCATCCTGATTTTCTAATGAAATAAAAAAAGGGTTCCTATTGTGTTCTTTAACAAGATGAACACATCCTCCCGTGCTAGTTTTGACAGATACTCCCGGAAAGTTAAACAATTTGGCCAGTGCTGTCCTGCTGGAGCTGGACAGGAAGCCTCATCCTAGCTGAAGAGCTGGGGCCAAGCTGAGGGGCGCTCTGCTTTTTAATTCTTTCAAAGTAGGCTTTAGTAGAGGTGCAAGCCCTGCCACAGCTGCTCACATAGAAACCTTCTGTCTTTGAATATCAGAGACGAAGTGTCTGCTGTCTCATAAAAGGGCTAATCAAACAAGAAAGGAGAGTCCATCTCTCTCTCTCTCTCTCTTTCTGTGGTTTACTGCTTAGGCAAGCCATTAAGCCATATTTGTAGGGTGCTCTCATCACTAACACCACCAATAAAAACCTAATTCTGGGCACCATTTGAATGTCACACTCATAATTTTGAGACACCATACAGTAAAAATGTATCCAAAGCCAAGAAAATTATGCTGGATTTTTCCAACCAATTAGGGAAGAATATAATATTGTTTACCTTGGAGAAGGTTGGTTTGTATGGCCAAAAATCTGAAAAAAAAGAGAAATGGATTAATTTTCTATTACTTCTGACCTTTGCCATCATGATACTGCATTCAACGTAGCTGTGGTATGCCTATTAATTTAGTAAATGCACTTGTGATTTTCTAATTAGATGTATCTCTTGCTTGAAGTAATAGAAATGGTTTAAGCCAAGTTGGATTCTAATCTGAATCCAATTTCTCTATTTAATTCCACTATTAAGTTAGGAATACGTTGAGCTGAAGAAAAGCATCCACCAGTAGACTTGAGTAGAAAACGGTGGCAGGCTAGACGTTGTAGTTGTGAAATATTTTTTTTTTTTTTTTTTTTTACTTTCAACAACTTGAAGATCTCTGGTCGGCTATGTCTTATTTTGTCTCCCTCCACAGATGAGAAAATTTTTTCTTTGTGCTGAGACATCCTGTTTCATGAAATGCAACATTGTATCTCATTTTTCTTCATGAACTGCTCTCATTTAACAGTTGGGCTGGAAGAGCACACATTACCAACAGATTCAGTCCTATAACAACCAAAACCTGGAAATAACGAGTTGGAAGCTTCACATACTACAAAATGAATCAGTTACTCCATCAATTCTATAAGCCAAAGAGTCTGAAAATTGAAGGAAGGTATTTTGAACAGCACTGTGCAAAGCTACTGCTGAGTTAGGTGTTCAGTTAAGCCGAACGCCATGTCTTGTGCCCAGTTTGCTTTGCAGAAGCATTTATTTTACATTTTAAATGTGTGTATCGTCCAACTGGGTTAGAAAGACTTAATTAAACATAACACCACTACCACCAAGTAATGCTATGGTTGATCAATACTCCAGGATTTGAAAAAATTTTCCCCAAATGTCACACAATTTCCTGGGACCTGGGAACTTTTCCTCTCCTTAGGGTGTAAGACTGCTTCTCCTCTTGGTGTTTTGCCATTAAAAAATACAAAAAAGTATTTAGCACACAGCTACCAAAGCCATCTAAAGGTTAGCATTCTTTTTATTTTAGTGCTCTTTCTTAATGGGCAAAAATTGATTGATTAGTTCACCTAGAACATTCTTAGCCTTAGGGCAAAAACAGCGCTTGGTACACAATAGTGGACTGGATTTAAAAAAGAAAACGAAAATGATTCAAGAATACAGAGAAGTTCAAAAATGGAAGAAAACAGAAAATCAAGGTCTGAAAGCTTATTTAAATTCTTATATTTATTTAAAATTTAATGAATGTCTTTTAAGTTGTATTGAATTATCACGTGTGTACTGGCTCTTTATCTTAATTGGCAATGTACTTACATTACAGAGTCTAAATTCATCTGGATAGTTTATACGGTGAACATTGGAATCGTCTTAGTTTCTCCAAACTCCACATACTTTTTGAGAAAAAAATATTAAGGCAATCTTTTTCCCAATAAATCCACAACCTCTATTGCTTCTTCCTCCCCTCCCTCCAATGACTTTGAAACTACTTTCAGGAAGAGACTTCTCTAAGTGGAAAGTTTGTTAACCTTTCAGAAAAGACAAGGAGTGCAAGACAGAAGCAGCTAATTCCTTGCCACTGGCTAGAATGAAGTGAGAGGAACTACCTAAACCCTGGGAATATCAATCCTCTTTTACTCTGATCTTATCTTTGACCCTCTTCTACTATTTATTGTTTGGGCATCTGGAAGTACCATGCCCCCAGCACATTAATTTATATCTCAGGAGAAGTGGTTTTTAAACTTAAGTGTGCATGAGAATCCTTTGGGGAGCTTATTGAAAATGCGGATCCCTGAGTTCCAGCCCAGCTTCACTAGATCGGAATCTCTAAGGGGTTAGCGCCCAGGAATGTTCATTTTCAATAAGCGTTCCAGGCCACTATGACTAGGCGATCATTGTGAGAAACGCAGACTTAGGAAGATATGTAAAGTGATCTGGGGCTGTGCCAAGTGCCAAGTGCCAAGTGCCAGGCCTTGGGTGGATAGGTGTATTGAATGATATCTGGTCTCAGAGTATGTATTCAATAAATATTTAAGTTTGAAAAAAATAGTATTTAATATTTAAGTACAACTTGTTCATTATTTGCAAATGTTTTTTCCCTCTCCTTTATGATTTCCAAACAGATATCTGACCTGCCTTAAGCATTATTTCGCTTTGGTAATCTATAAATCACTGAAAAAGTATAAAGTTTAGGTAATACAGACTCCGATTAATGTGGCCCTTATTTATTGTTTATCTCCAGGTAAGTCATAGAAGCCTTAAGTTTATAGCTGGAAGGACTTCAGAAAAAATTTAGTCCAATCCTTTCATTTTTTTCAGGTGAAGTAGCTTTCATGCAGGGAGATTAACTAACTTTAAGATTATTTTATAAATGGAGGTGATCTGAAAGATTAATGGAAAATTTTAGCAGTGATCTTGAATAATTCCCAGGTATCTGCTTAACTTTTACCCCTTCTCAGTTCAGATGGAAATATCCACAAAAAGAACTATGTAAGTAAATATAATTAATCATAATCAATCATGTACTGTCTCGTATTTGCCTAGAACCAAATACTGAAATGGACACATGGCATCCTGCTGGTTCTAATTTTCCTCTAATTCATGAAACACTTCATGCTTTGCTTGTGACAGCACAATCTTTCAACTTCCTATCATAATTAATGTTATGAAAGGCATTGATGTACCCAAATATGTGCCATAAAGTCCTTGAGTGTGGAATGGCCATTTCCAACACATATAGAGTTTGCACAAATGATAGTGAACATATTATTATCATTTTCTTTGTATCAGCCTCAGGACTTCACTTTCTTCATAACCCAGTATAAATGTTGGATTTGGACTAGATAATATCTAAGAATCTAATAGAATGATATAATTAAGCCAAAATGAAAGGACCAGTATAAAGATGCCAACTTTTAATTTAAAACATACATAAAAATATTTGAGAAATGATCATCTCCCCATCATTTTGCTGAAAAGGAAAATTTTAACACTAAAAGCATAGGAAGGACATAATTTCAAAATAAAGACATAATTTCAAAATAAAGCAACTTTTAAAAAAAACAAAACAAAAACAGCTTATTAAAATACTACATTGACGTTATGTTTTCCATATTGCTGTAGATTCATAATAACTCTGGTGTTGGTCACGGACCAACACCAGTCTATGAACTACTCTACAGGAACCACTGCTGTAAAAGTTCTTCCACAGAGAACTTAAAGGCAGCATTTCCCTGCATGTATCTGACACAACACTCATCCCCTGAGATAATTCTAAATAAAAGATTTCCTGGTTTTAGACCAAAAGGGTGTGATGGTGGTGATGGGTGCTTCACAGGATAATCCCCTTTCAGAGAGTCTTAGTGAATAATATGTAACTCAGAGTTCTTTTGAAATAAGGCAAAATGTTAACTTTATTTCATCTATCATTTTAAAAAGTTACTTATCCCAGGAAACATTTTTTGCACATAGCACCTGTTAACATTCTGCAAAACTAGTGTTCTGCGTAGTACACTCTCAGAAAGTATTCTATGATTTTCCCTACATCAGCTCCACATCCTGACATCATAGTTAATAGGCCCACTGTTCTCCCACTGCCCAGTGGTAACTTTGGAGGAATCTTTGACCTACACTCAAGAAATATTAGTTAAGTGAGCCTAACACTGCAGGTGGCAGGCACTAAGGCCAGCCCAGAATAAAGCCCTGGGAGGGAGGCCAGGTCTTCCTGAAGGAGATGGTGTCCTCCCACTCCCATCTGGGCAAGCCATGTCTTCCAGGTCTTCTCTCTTCCCCAGCATTTCAGTAGGTTCAGCTGTGATTAAGGAGATCCGAATAACAGAGGCTTAAACAAAGCAACTTTTCTGTCCTATACACGATTACTTACATAGTCCTGAGCAGTGGTTCTCAAAAGTGTGGCCCTGGGGGAGCAGCATCAGCATCACCTGGGAACCTGTTAGAAATGCAAATTCTCAAGACTCTCCCCACACCTACTGAATCAGGCTCACCAAGCCCTCCAGGTGATTCTGATGCTAAACTCTCAGAACCACTGGTCCAGAGGTAGCTGGTCCAGGGCTCAAATGGGGACTCTGCTCCAAGGAATCATCCAGGAATTCAGGCTCCTTCCCTCTTGATGCTTCACTCACTATACCCTAGGACATTTCCCGTGTACACATGTTCCCAAATGACTTGCTACCACACGTGTTCAGTCACAACTCCTGTGCTTTCTTCCACAGGAAACTTTCCTAAAGCTGGCTCCTCCACTGAGTTCTCCAGTCACAGGTCTAGTTCAGGCCCTCATTAACTCTACCTGGACTGCTTCTCTCCTGCCCACTGATCCTCCCCAACCTAGTCCATCCCCACCTATGAGCAGAGTCATCTTTTTTCGCTAAGGAAGATTTGCCCTGAGCTAACATCTGTGCCAATCTATTTTGTATGTGGTTGCCGCCACAGCATGATTGCCGACGGGTGGTGTAGGTCCATGCCCAGGCACTGAACCTGGGCTGCTGAAGCAGAGTGTGCTGAACTTAACCACAAGGCCAAGAGATTGGCCCCAAGTAATCTTTTTTTTTTTTAATGTGATTTTTTATCTCTTTCTTACTAGACCATCATCTGATTCCCCAGTAGCAAACCCCAAACTACAATGAAGGTCACAGAGCCTTTCAATATCTGACATCTATCTTTCTCCTCAAGTATCCCTCAGTCTTTCAACTGGACACCTTCTGAATTCCAGCTATAATAAATACTGTTTCCAGAACCTACCATACTGCTTCAGCCTCCATGCCTTTGCACATGTTGTTCTGCTCACTTAGAAGGCCTGTGTTCAGACTCCTCTGCATACACACACACAGACACACACACACACACCCTCAGACATACTTCTTCCAATCTTCTTTTTCACCTGCTCATCTTTCAAAATCTAACCTACACACCACTTCTGTGGGGCCTTTCTCAATTTCCCCACACTTGATTACTTGCTCCCTTGTGCTATCATTGGAGGTATTCCTACCTATTCTAGAATACTCATCAAATTGCATTATAATTTTCTGTGTACAAGTCTGCTTCCTATATTAGATGGGGAGCTTTCTGGAAGCAGGCACTACTACTTATTCAATCAACATTAAATGCCTACTTTGTGCTGGGAAGTTCATATCCTGAAGTGTAAGTCCTAGCACAATGTCAATGTCCGATGGGTACTAAATAATGGCTGATTTAAAGCATGAATGAATGAATATTTTCTGTAAATTCTCTCAAGGATGTAACAATTGTAATTAATACTTACAATACACACATGGAAGTATCTTAATTGTTAGTAATCTGTTGGGTCTGCTGAGTTCAGAAATGAGAAACTATTTTCAGAATAAGTACTGGCCTTTAAAGAGCAAAAGAAGGAGAAGGAGGGAAAAGAGAAAAAACCCTGAGGTCAGGGCAAAAGAAGTGAGATATCTATGGTCACAGCAAGGAATGTGTTTGTACCTAGGGAAATTGGGCAAAATGAGTCCTGTAATAGTGATTTCAGCTCTACAGAGAAACAAATATTATCCTTCCAAGTTTGCAAGACTTGATGGCAGCTGTCCCTCTTGCTGAGCAGGAGAGGGCGAATTATGATGTCTATGCACTCAGTGATGAATTTAAATTCCCTCAGGCATAGTTGACTGTCATGCCACTTCACCCTGAAATCTTTTCTTTCAATTTTATGAAAGGAGGGAGAATGTCCTGATGTTTGAAGCCTTTCTTCTGATTATTTAAAAAATTAAAGTCTTTCCAGGCAATTGTCCAAACCCAAGAGCTTAAATGAAAATGCTCATTTTCAGAATTTCTCATGTAATTCCCATTTGGGGTGAAGGTACAGCTCTTTTCCTGACTAATCATAGCACGAAGGGTAATGAGCGCTTCTGAAATTCCAGACCTAGTTAGAATCAAGGACACTTAGCAGAGACGAGTGGTACTGGTGTGGTTCTCAGCAAGAGGCATAACGTCAAGCCAACGTTTTTATGATCTGTCCTGTGCCAAGACCCAGTTTTGTTGATTACATCAGTGAATCCATTCTCAAAGGTTATGTTCATTATGGTACTTTGTTACTAATCTGATAAGAAAAAAAATTAATGTGATTGCCAACATTGTTACTTCTCATAATAAACCAAGCATTAGATATGTAGTTATGATGAATAATCATTGGATGTAAAGTATTATGGACTATAGTTACAATTTGTCAATTATGGAGCTACCATACAATGCAAATAAAATTTTAAAAATTCACAATCTTTTCATAATTTTCATGAAGGGCCCTTCTAGATGTAAATTTTTATTTACGTAATTTTCATAGGATGTAATTTGACAGAGTCTCCTTCTCCTAAGCAAGGGGTTTGTAGTAAACACTCTCTTTCGCTTGCAATTACCATACAGTTAAATGACTAATCACAGAAACTCACTCCATGATCATTGATGAAAATGGCCACACTTACAGCTGAAATTAACACTGAGGAAAACGGATCTGTCTCTCACCCACACCCAGGAAGTCAATCACAGCAAAATGGCCCAACCATGACTACAATTTTGTGATAAGATACAATTAATCTGTGCTATCTGAGTCAGAAAAACTTCATATGTTAGGTCCTGTTTTTCCACTCCAAGTACAGCTGGAGGCGATGAAGGAGAATGGGGAGAATTCAATCACAATGACAAGGTAAGACATTCTCTTAAGTATTTTTGGATGAGATGTTTGAACTCTTTTTCACAACATTTTTCTTACCCACTAACCTTACTCTGTGGCCTACCAAATATAAAGCTATTGATTTTTAATGAAATGTACTTATGAAACAGTGATCATATTTTCCCAACTCCCATTATCTTGATTTCAGAAATAACATCAAGTTCAATGACTGCTAGAGACTTATGTTATGGCTGGAAAACTCAGAAAATGTCACCAAGTATGCCACTGAAACAGCAGGAAACAACTGCTCCTCTCTGGATTTCACTCCTACCCCCCAATGTTTATCATTTCATACTGACAGGTGTTGGGGTCTTTTGGCATATGTTTACTGTAGTCAGCTCTCTTTCTGCTTCTCCACTGTGGCTCTTTCAAAATGTCACTCTTCCCAAGTCTACCACATTTCCTACCAGTGTCAGCAGAGAGTCTTGGTTCTTCAGACCCAGAGACACTAGAAGCCAATACATGGGAACTCCTCAACATCCAGAAACTTCTGTACCCACCTCCACATCCCATTCTTCATCCACACATCTGCTGTGTCTTTACCCATCCTCACTTGCTTCTCTCCTGATAATGAAAGAGATGTTTCCCTGATGGTCCAAAGTTGAACCCTCTAACTGAATTTTGGATCCTATCCTCTCATAGCTCATCTCTGCTATATTTTCAACTTTCAGTACATCTTTCCCATCAATATCTCAAATAAAAAAACAAACGTAAACTTTCAATCAACCTTTCTACTTCCTGGAAATCAAACTTCTTTAAAGAATTGCTTCCAACCCTTGTTATCTTCTGTGTTAGCCAGTCCACAAAAATGACCCTACAACCAACCACTACTCTTGGTAATCATGTCTTTGTTTAGATCCCTCTCTTTGAAGCTAGGCTGGACTTGTGACTCACTTTTTGGCCAAAAGAATGCAGCAAAGTGACACTGTGTAACTTTTGAGGTTAGGTCAAAAGTCTTGCACTTTCTACTTGGGTCTCTTGGAACACTCTCTCTTGGGGAAGGTAGTTGCCATGTAAAAAGATCAGCTAACTAGAGATTACTATACTGTTAAGAAACCCAAACTGGCTATGTGGAGAGGTGGTGTGGAGAGAGAGAACGGTGCTCTTCAAGCCCCCAGCAGTTCCTATCACCCCAGATGAGGCACCTGCCATGTGAATGAAGAAGCCATCTTAGACATTCAGCCCAGTAGAACCTTCAGTTGATTCCAGCCCCAGTCAAGATTTGACTGCACCTGTATGAGAGATTCTGCATTAATTTCTGAGGGATGCTGTAATAAAGTACCACAAACTGGGTAGCTTACAACAGCAGAAATTTATTCTCTTGCAGTTCTGGAAGATAGAAATCTGAAATCAAGGTGTCAGCAGGGCCATGTGCCTTTGAAACCTGTAGGGGAGAAGTCTTCCTTGCCTTTTCCCAGCTTCTGGTGGTGGCCGTCAATCCTTGGCTTGCAGCCGCATCTCTCTGATCTGTGCCCCTGTTGACACATGGTGTTCTCCTTGTGTGTTTCTCTCATCTTCTTATAAGGACACCAGTCATTGAATTAACAGCCCATGCTACTCCAGGATGACCTTATCTTAACTAATTGTATCTATAAAGACCCTATTTCTAAGTAAGGTTACATTCGGAGGTACTGGGGATTAGGACTTCAACCTATGTTTCCGAGGGACACAATTCAGCCCATAACAGACCTCAGTCTAGAACCACCCAGCTGAACCCAGTCAACTCATAAAACTGCGAGAGATAATAATAAATGGTGGCTTTAAGCCACTAAGTTTTAGGGTGGTTTGTCCCATAGCAATAAATAACCAAAATGTCTTTCTTTATTCAAATCTCCTCAACTTACTGCAATCTGGCTTCTGCCAACAATACTCTATTGATGAGGTCACTAGTGACCTCCTTGGTGTTAAATCTAATGAATAGATGTGCTGTTCTAGAAGGGTGACATAGCTTATACATCTACCTCCCTTCCTCCCTGAAGTCCATCAAAATGGCCACAGAAATTTGTATGTAAAAATAAATTAATCAAATTCCTGAAAAACAAAGAAGGGTGACATCCAGAGACCAGAAACTTGAAGTATTTCTTAGAGATGGAAAGCAGTTAGAACTGGATTGAAAGAAGAAGCAAAAACACAGCCAAGGAACGCATAGTTCAACAGGCTGAGGAGAGGACCATTGAAACAGTGAGCACTTGCTGCTGCACAGAGCCCAGGCTCAGAGGCCACAGGATCAGGAGGCTTTGTCACGGTCACTCAGAGCCAGTTTCCTGTCCCCTTCCCACCTCCCGCTCCGTGCAGAACAGCTGAGGGAGATATGCTCCCTCACCTACAGCTGTTACAGAAACAAAATAGGACCTTCCCTTAGGGGGCTCCTACCTTGGGTATTGGAGCTAGAGGGCATCAAGCCTCCTCTAGAGGGGCAAGGGGCAGTGTCTTTGACAAAGTCAGGGCTCCACAGATAGGGAGGGAACAAATTAAAGGGGGACACACACCTCAGCACAGGGGCAGGAGCCATAAAAGTGCCTCCCATCCATTCACCCTTTTCTGCTTGCTGCCACAATTCAGGTGGGCGTGTGCCCTCTACTTATAAGCCACTCTCACACCTGAAGGAAGCCTGCCCTGAGCGGACCCTCAGGTGACGAATCCAGCCTATCCACTCTTGATGTCATTTAACCACTAAAAGCGCACAGCTGTTCAGAACAAGAGACACATTTAATTCAGAATTTCTCAACATTGGCAATATTGACATTTCGGGCTGGACAATTCCTTGTTGTGGGGGTCTGTCCTGTGCATTGTAGGAATGTAGGACAAGCAATCTTTTTGTCCTCTACCCACAAGATACCATAAGTAATCCTCCCTTCTCCTGGAGTTGTGACAACTAAAATTGTCTTTAGACATTGCCAAGTCACCCCCTACTGAGAACTATTACTTTTAATTCATGACTAACCAACCTCCTCTTTGGCTCTCTGCTTATTACTAGGAGATCGTAAAACTCCATCCTCTAGGAAATACTGATCATGTCTAATTGTAACTGCCTTCTCAGCCCTGCCCCCACTCTCTAAATTCTTCCAGGGACTTGACTTTCCTTCACAAACAGAGCCACAACAGAGGCGCAAACTTTCAGACAACATCCAGATCTTCACACTGCACTTGCAAATCCCTGCAAGGGAGGCTCTCTGCCATCTCAAATGTGATTTGTGGTTTCGATACGTGCAGTTCTTGTGCTAACTCGAAACTTCTCCCAGAATAAGGACTCTGTGTGTACTGAGCCCAAGGAGTGTGGCTTACGAAAGAAGAAAGGCAGGAGTGGGAGGTTGAAAGGCTGATACTAAGGATTTGACTCCCTACTAACTCCCACTAACTTCCCATTAACTCTCAAGTTTGTGGAGGGAGTGAACTACTTTGTGAAGGACTGGGGTGGAAAAGAGAAGAGGCTAAAATTCCCTAGACAGCTGGCCTCCCTGGAGTTTCATTTGGGCTAATTGCTCCTCTTTGAAAGGGAAACGGCCTCAGAAAAGATAAGCCTCTCCTGCTTCTGGGAGAGCCTCAGACCCCAAATGCCCCCAGAGATGAGGGGTAGGGTGGCAGGAAGTCTCGGAGAATGAGAGGAGAAACTTGATTGGGGTCATGGCTGGAGTCCTTTGGAAGATCCTTGGAGCAGGCCAGCTCTTTCTAGAGGGACTGGGAGTATGGTGTCGGGAGAGGGGCGGGAGCCAGAAGAGGCCTCTTCAGCTCAGTCTTTCCATAGGCGGCGGGGGAATTTCTTCATTGGTTAGGCATCCAGTTATCTTTCTTCAGTGCTTTCCTATAGAAGTAGATGCACACATGCAACTTCCCATCCACTCTTTTCAGAGGGAGCACATCTGTCCGAGTAAATCAGTGTTGCCAGCTCAACTCTCATTTAGCTACAACAGCAAGCTCAATGCCATGCAAATAGACAAGGGGGAGGAAATCCAAGCATTCTATAATTTACCAAGATGTCAGTGGTACCTCATTTAAAAAAAGAAGACTTTGTTGCTCCAGAGCAGTGGGCAGCAAACTCTGAGCCCACCACCTATTTTTGTAAATAAAGTTTTATTGGAACACAGCCATACTCATATCATCTATGGCTGCTTACATGACAGATTAGATTAGTTGTGACAGACACCATATGACCCGCAAATCTACAATATTTACTATCTTGCCCTTTGCATAAGAAGCTTGCCAACCCAGCTCCAGAGCACTGAAGGCAGAATTTTTTTAAATATATATACCATCCAGTTGCCTGCTTTTCTTCTGTGTGCTATAGCTATACTTAAATAAAGTGAGGTTTCATTATAAGATTGACAGTTTTTGTAGAAAATATGTTTAGATTTCATCTCAGAGAGGTCTGGAATGCTGCCAGCAGAGTCTAGTTTGGACCCTCAAGTCTACAGGGTTGTAAGACGGAAAAGAGGAAAGAGACAAGGAATGTGTGGATGGACGGAGTGAAGATGAGGTGGTGAGTCTGCTCTGAAAGCTCAGGACAGAGCCAGATGATGGGTGGGGTGAGGCAGAGCAGAGGGAGCCTTGTCTCCCAGGGCCCTTCTCCACTCCCAGCCATCATGCCTTCTTTCCTGTCTGTTCCTTTCTCATGCCCCGAGGCTCCATCAGCTGTAGGAAGGGGCTTCCTCCCAAGGCGGCCATCCCGGAACACCAAGGCCCCTTCTCCCCATCTGTTGCTCCTATATTGCAATCACTCTCTGCTCTTCCCTTCCTTGCCCTCAAACCCAGACCCCCTGGAGACTTCTGCTTCCAGCCTCCCCCTTTGGCAGCTTTCCCAGCCCATTGGAAGCACCCTGGGGAGAAGAGAGCAGGCACAAACACAGGCAGGTCTTGTAAAAAACCTGTCAAATTTCATTTTGTAAATCTCACCCTGCATTTAAATACAGTTCTAGCACAAAACAAGTAGCAAAACAGAGTTTTTCTTTACAAATTGATGGCTACGGGATTGGGGTGGGGCTTGTGAATGCATCTGTTCTGTAGGATTTTTTGTTGAAGAAAATTCATTTAATTGAGCAAAGTACTGTTACCATGAGCCGGCTGCTGGGGCAGGCCGGAACCTTTGCTCATAGACCTCTAATTTAAAATGACGTGGGTTTATAAGTGGTTCGACCTTCCCAAAGTAAAATCTTGTGTATGCAATGATTGGACATCAGAATGTTTGGATAATGTAACCACCCTGTATTTGTTTGCATTTGTGTAACACTTTACAGGGAACAAAGCACTTTCACAGAGGTGACGATGTTTGGTCTTCCCAGCCAGTCTGGGAGGTAGGTACTATTCCTTTGGAAAAATAAGTAAATTAAGGCCCCACAAGATTAACTGCCTTGTTAACTAAGACTATACTAGGGGAGGAGAGGACACAAACCAAGACTTTTATTTCTAAGTTCTTGGGATTTTTCCCCGCATTCTTGCTGTGTTGTCTAAATCAGAGTGCTGGTTCTCATCTCATAACGGGTCCCTATGGTTTCTTGCAAGAAGCCCCTAGATCCTTATGCCCACTAAGCATTGTCTGTACACTAAATAAAGAATATATCACAAACACATCTGAAGAAGCTATGATAAATAGCATATAATTAACTCATTTAAAAGGCACCTTTTATCATTTTTTAAATCAACAAATATTAAAACTAAGTGGCCTTTTTTTTTCCCCTGAAACTGCAGAAAGGGCTGCTCATTTAAAAAGGCTGAGAAACAGTAAACTAATAGGTTTAATGAAGTGGGTATTGCAGGATTTGGGGGGAACCAAAAAGGCCTTGTGTGGGGATGTAATCCTGAACAAATGGTCCCTCTTGGCTCCACTGTTCCTTCAAAAAGTCAGTTAATTATAATAACTCCATGTGGAGAGGTTGCGTGCATGGGGGTTAGGGTTGCAGGCTGGAGCCTATAGACCCTGAGCAAGCTTCTAAACTTTTCTCAACTTGAGCTTCTGCACATATCAAATAGTTCTTATTTTATAAGGTTGCAGTAGGGATTGAATAGAATAATTCATTTTTGTAAATTACTTAGCATAGTGCATAACATACAGTGATTGATGGATAATTTTTTGTTATTGTTATCAATAGTGTTATTGACATAAATAATATACTCTTGGCCTCTCCTCTACCTCAGTCAGGATTCTCCCAGTTTCTGTGAAAAGATGCTTCATAGTTGGGGTGTGGGATGCTTGCAGAAACCTGTTATAGGAAAGGTGGTCTGTCTTTCTCTTATTTCTTGCTGCACAGTGTTCTTGCCTCTGTTAAGCTAGCAACAAGCCCCAGGCAATATTATCTTTTCAAGATGAGGACAGGCTCCTACATCGGGGCTGTCAGAGAGAATTTGGGCTATGTGAGCCATTTAAATGAATCAGACCTGACAAATCTGATTTACAGATTAAAATAATGTTGTGATATTTACCAAAAGTATATACAGCAAGTTAAGACACCTCCGACAGGCAGACATTGATTGCCTGTTTTAATCAGCTGGTATAATTTAGCTACCACCAGAAGCAAAATGCTTAGGAAAGGCAAATCAGATCATAAATAATTCCCATTTTGATGCATTTAAAAATCAAGTAAGAGCTTTGTTCAGGGTTTGCTACAAGGTGACACATCTACTATATTATGTGAGGTCACATCAGGTTTCATTTGGGCGTTAGGAGAAGATCTGACTTGACATAAACAGATACCAAACAAAGCATTAAAGCAATGTCACCAGGTGCTGGGATATTAAGATAGACAGAGAGATGATGGAGACCCACTGCCCGCGCATATTCACTAAATCTCTGACGCTCGTGGACTTGATCAATATCACTTCACCAATAGCCCCATTTCTGAGCAGAATCAAGAATCATAGCCTTGAAAGAGACCTCAAGAAGTCCCTCTGTCTAGAAACCCTGGAGCAAGGTTATTGCTTCAGAGAAGCATGGTCTGGCATTCAAAACTGATTTGTTGAATGAATAAATGAATGAACAAAAAAAAAATTCTCTTCCTCTCCCATCCCCAGAAGGCTGCTTTGCCCTGGGGGGATGAGACAGGCTGAAAAGTCTGGAGTGGCCCCAGGGGTTTAAAGCCCTATCCACTCATTTATTATTTATATCCTGCCTATTTCTAAAAAAGATTTGAGGCAGCTTACAACAAAAGATACCAACAATAAAGAGCCCTATCCTCAGTCATCCCTGGCAGGGTTTTATTACCACTTTCATGATCATCAAAAAGGAGTATTAAATGGCTATTTGCATGGGATGCTATGCCAGGGGCTGAATTAATCAGGCAGAGCCAGGCTCTGACCTCCGTAAATTTCCATCCGTTCCATTTGCATTCATTCATTCTTTTGCCAAATATTTATTCAGCACATTCCACATGCAAGTGCCATTAGGCAGTGTGGGGGTGGCAAAAATGAATCCCAGGTGACCCCTGCCCTGCCCTCCAAAAGTTTACAGACTAGTGTAGGGAGCCTAGGGCGAGGGTTGGTGATAATGATGTGTATGTGGATAAGATACCAACCTAAAGGAGTCAGCCTGCTGACAGCTGTTAAGTTTGCACGCACGGGTTCGGATCCTGGGTGCCGACCATCGCACCGCTCCTCAAGCCATGCTGAGGTGGCGTCCCACGTAGACCAGCTAGAAGGATGCACAACTATGACATACAACTATCTACTGGGGCTTTGGGGAGAAAAAAAAAAGCAAAAAATGAAGAAGATCGGCAACAGATCTTAGCTCAGGGCCAATCTTCCTCAAAAGCAAAAAAGATACCAACCTAAAGCCCTCCATGGCAAGCAGAAGGGATCAGTGCTGTGAGGAAGTTGCGGAGAAGTGCAGTGAAGAAGGTCGGGGAGAGTGCCTCTGCTCGTTGTGCGTCCTAAAGAGAAACCAGCTGAAGCAGATCAGGCTTCAGGCAAAGCTGTGTAGGAGAATTCAGCCTTCCCAGACAGCTCTTTGCCCTCCTGGCACTCTCTGCCTCCTCCCCCTCCTCCTTCCGTTCCCACCTGGACACCCTAAGCCCTAATGCTGTCAAAGCTGCCTAGCTTCGCCTTTCCCAGAAGACTGGCGTGCCATCTTGGTGACAGGTCCTGGGATATAAATGCCCATTTCTATGGGACTCTGCTCACTGCTGGCTATCACCAACAACAGGGATGTGGACCCTGATCCACAACAAGGCAGAAATAACTAGCCATTGTTTGTTGTCAAGCCACGCCTAGGAGTACCTGATTTTAAAAGAGGACCATGCCTGGGCATAAAAGAAGCCATCTTGACAAATTATGTGGCTCCCGGAGGTCTATTGTTGGAGAGCTTTCTGGGTGCCCTCAAATCCAGGACCCAAACAACTTCCAGCCCTGTGTACCTAGAAGGCAAGGAGTCCCCAGAGAAAATATTCCTGGAGGGTCTCACCAGCAGAAGATCTGCCCTAGCTCCGGAGCAAGACTGTAAGGAGGAGAAAGGACCTTTTCAGCTACAGTCCCTCATTCCTTGGAGCAGTAGTTCTTAAACTTTAGTTTATAGTATAAGAATCCCTGGGGGAATTTGAAAAAGTGCAGATTCCAAGTCTCCATTCCTGGAAACTGTTTCTTCAGGGAATCTGGAGTGACTCCTGGAATTCAAAATTTTTTGTTTGTTTGTTTAGGAAGATTGGCCCCGAGCTAACATCTGTGCCAGTCTTCCTCTATTTCGTATGTGGGATGCTGCCACAGCATGGCTTGATGAGCGGTGCATAGGTCCGCACCCAGTATCCAAAACTGCAAACCCTGGGCCTCCAAAGCATAGTGCGTGAACTTAACCACTATGCCCCTGGGCCGGTCCCTGGAATTCAAATTTTTGACAAACATCACAGCAGCCTCTGAGGAGGTAGTCTTAGGGCCACCCTTGAGATACATTGCCAGAAGGACGTACATGCTAGGAGGAGGTCCAGAAGAGCAGGACTTGTGTCTGTCTTGTACATAGATGAACTCCTAGTGTGTAGGAAAGTGTGTAGCTCAGATTAGACACTCAGTAAATATGTGTTGATTTAATGAAAAAGTGGGGACTTGCCCTGCCTCTGGCATCCTGTGGGAGTGGAGGGCTTGGCAATATTTTTTGGTGAATGATAGCTTTGGAGAAGGTATAAAGGTATAGTAGTGTCTACATAAAGGACTCTAGATTATGTAGATGTGGAACGAGGTGGTGGAGAACTAGTCTAGTAGTTCAGAATATGAATCACAAATGGATCTTGCCCTTCCCTCAAGAAGTCGGCAGGCTGAGGATTGGGAAGAAACGCTTTGAAGCTTAGCCTGGGAATCACAGACTTGGTTAGCATCTCATCATTCACTCTCCTTCCCCAGGCTTCTAGAGAAAAGAAGGGCCTGAAAGAGAAGTGGGGATTGGCAGACAGACCCCAGGCAGGACTGCAGGATGGAGAAGCAAGTAGCAAAGCAGTGTGGAGAGCTCAGGGCTAGGAGGCAGTGCACATAGGTGCCCCCTGCTCAGACCTACAAGGGACACTGAGCAAGTTCTTAACACCACACCCTGGAGGCAGCTGCCTCTTCTGCTTAGTGTAGAGCAAAACCCCAAATAGGCTGCTTTTGGCCAAGACATTTACCCTGTGGCATTTAGCGTATTGTCAGGTTAAATTTATTCTTTTGTCTTCTGACTGGCTTTGATAAAAAACGTCAATCTATCTAAGAAGAGAAACCCATAACTTCTTTCAATGACTCATTGCTGAACCTTGTAACCCAGTCAGGAAATGCTCATGCCTTGTGTCTGATGTCAAGTTAGCAGGCGAACAGAGAGAGCAGTCCCTACCTCCACTGACTGCATCCTCTGACTTCTTAAAAGCACTTCTTGGGGTGGGTAGATCTGGCCTCTGGCAGTTGCTCCAAGCAAGACTGGCTGCCTTACAAATCTTGCTAACGCCTATGATGGCTTAGTTGACATTTTGGCTGGTTTGTTTTCCTTTCACAAGTGGAATGAAACAGGACATTGGACATAGCCTAGTTAAACTGGACTTCTTCCTAATATCATCATGCTTGAGGAAGCAATTAATGGATCCAGAATCTGTTTTTGGACAATCTGGGAAAATTTCCCAATCAATATCTTCTTCCCCAGAATCCAAATGAAGGACTCATCTAGAGATTGCTGCATATGTATGTCTATTCCCATGCAAAAAAGTTATGAGACCTCAGTTCTGGCTGGTGATGTGACCTTGTATAAGAAGCATAAATTCTCCAGACCTCATATTCATCTGTAAATTGAGTGGGTTCTTCCATCAGTGGTGAAAAAAATCCTCCAATGGCTTCTCATCACACTTGAAATTCCAATTACTTACAATGGCCTACTAGGTCCATGTGATTTGGGCCCAGCCTCTGTTCCCAGGTGTCTGTTTCTTGCTCTGGCCCTATTCACTCTTCTGACACGGCAAACTTATTCCTGCTTTGGGACCTTTGCACATACCACCTCCCCCAACACCTCTCCACGTGGAATGCTGTTACCCCTGATTTTCTTGTTATTCAAATGTCAGTTCAGATGTGACCTTCTCAGAGAGGCTTCCAAGGCCACTCAATCTAAAACAGTGTCTCCCCACTCCATCCCGACGCTCTCAACCACGTTCCCTGATTTAATTTTTTCAAAGCACTTGCTGTTACCTGGAATGGAATTGTCTTATTTATTTGGTAGTTTGCTTGTTTACAAATAGTTCTGCTATAATGTGACATATGCTTTCCTAAAAATGAGTGAGTTACATGAAATTGCACAATATAAACCATAGAGCTTATGGGAAAAATGGGGTTGGGAACCCAACACTCAAATCAGTGACACATTAAAAAAAAAAAGATGGAAACAATAAAAATGGTAGCACAATTTTACTGTGTTAAACGGTCAAGATATACATAAATACTGCAATAAATATGTCACTTGATCTTGAAAGAGACTTGAAGTTTGCTCGTGTAAGTGGGCATGGAGACGGTTGAGATGGTGGGTTATCATGAAGCAGTAGAAAGAGGGTTATGTGAAAATGGATGGATGGCTGTGACACTCAGAGAACCGAGGGAGCTGACAGATGTTTGAGGTGTACGTGCATGTCCATTTTGCAATATTCCTATGTGACTCGGTTCAGCAGAGTGCAGTCTCCCTGCATGCTAGTGTTTCTCACAGATGAAATCACACACAAGCAAACATGAAATCTGCATTGTGCTCAAATTCTTCCCTATTATATCAGTCATGCTGGAATAAATTCATGTGTTCAAAACAAGCGTTATAGGAGATCTGATAGGATTTGCTTGCTCCACTCACCAGAATTTAAGCTCCACCAGATCAGGGAACTTTTCTGCCGTATTCATTACTATATTACCAACATCTGAACAGCCTGGCATATAGTAGGTTTTCAATCAGTATTTGTTGAATGAATGGATCTTTCTTAGACTTTCTTCTCTCCCCACATACTAGTCATACCCTTTCAAGGGTCACAGTGATCCTCATCAGTGTGGTGGTTGCTTTTGGCGAGGGGGGTGATAATTGGATGAGAGGGGTTTCAAAATTGCTGTGTTGGGGGTGTACAATCTCTGAAGACAAACACAAAAATGAAAACAAACAAACAAACAAAGGCTAAAACTACTACGAATGATTATGATATCTACCAGGTCCCTCCACCTTTTTGTCATGGAAGATCTCCAAGCCACCTTCTATCCATTACAAATACATGATTCTAATTATGGATTGTTTTGAAGAGTCATTGCAGAACTATGGATGAGGGTAGGACCTAGAAATACTGCACGGAGCCTTATGTTATAGCGAAAGGCTCCTGGAATTCATTCCATTACGAATGAAAGAAGCCTCAAGTCTAACCGAAAGCAGGCAAATTTTCAGTAAAAATCTAGCTTCTGTCCCTCCTTTCCATATAACTGTGTCTCAGACCTAAAATTTAATCACTCTTCTACCAAGTCAGAGAACAGAATTAGAAGTGGCTTTGAAAGGTCATCCCAGACTTTTATGGGTTATGTCATATTCCTAAAGGGTTTGAAAATTGTTTGAATTTCAGGGAAATTATCTAGCACTACTAAGTAAAAGGTCAAATCAGAAAGCCCCAGAAGAGCTAAGGAATGCTCTTTCTTTTAAATTTTCTCTGATTTAAATTTTGAACCTAAGAAAATGTGCCTGAAAATGTGAATGTTGTGGTTGAGTTGCTGTAGTTTATCAGGCAAAATAGGGAATATTTTGTTATGATTCCTTACTTCCTCAGTAACTGCTCAATCTTATGGAGAGTTGAGTGGAGTGGCAAAGTAATTACATGGTGAGTACCATATATTTACGATTATTTATGTTTTCTAGATTGGAGTACAGGGTAATTATTTTTGGTCTTATTAAGTGCAAATTACCAAGTAGTCTTCAGGAACATGTAATTACTATGTACTGTAGTCACATGCCACTTACCAAGCAAAATGAATGCAGTGAAAATTTTACTTAATACGAGCAAAATGATGCATGTGGTTTTATAAAGCAAAGTACAGGGACCTGCCTTCCTGACTTGGGATAAGAAACAGAAGCAGTCTTTCTTAACATGGGGCATTTCCTCATTGAACTAGGTCAACTTTTCTCAAATTTGGGTGCTCATTAAGGATGCAGATGTCTGGAGCCTCAACCTAAACCTAGAGAGTCCCACTCTCGGAGAGGAGGCCATGGAGACTGTGTCTTCAGCAAGTCCCCAAGGTGTGTTGTGGCACCCTACAGTGAGGGAGCATCTGCCTGAGAGTCACAGAACACTGACCAACAGGATTACCTTAAACACAACAGGGGGGAAAAATGGCGTCCTAGATGGTATAAATGTTTCTGTTTTTGATTGACTAGTTTGTGTTCTTTTCAGATTGTACTTTGGGAAGTATCCTTAATCCTACTGTTGCAATGATACAGAAGTGTTATTATATGTTGAGTATTCCCTGTGAGTTATTTTCTATTATACATAGATCTTCTACATTCAATGTAGTTTAGATCTTTTAGATTTTAATGAACACAAACACACATGCAATCTGAGGGACGGCAGTACAAGGAAGGGCTAGGGGCTAAACAGTGATTTGCCTCCTGGTCAGAACAAGGGCAGACTTCATTTAACAGATATTTCCTGAGCACTTAGTCTATGTAATGTAATTTTACTTTCCATACCCATTCACTCAGTAAGTCTTATTTCCTTAATTGAGATAGTTCATTAGAGTGGTGAAGGGTACAGGATGTGGATTCAAGGAACCCCAGTCTTGCCATTTACTAGTTAGGAAGCTATGGGTGCTATGGTCTGAATGTTTGTGTCCCCCCCAAATTCATATGTTGAAAACCTAAGCCCCAAAGGTGGTGATATTAGTAGGTGGTCCTTTGGGAGGTGATTAGGTCATGAGGGTGGAGCCCTCATGAATGGCCTTAGTGTTCTTATAAAAGAGACCCCAGAGAGATCCCTCACTCCTTCCACCACCACGTAAGAAGGTAGTGAAGTCTGCAACCTGGCAGAGGGCCCTCACCCAGCCGTGCTGGCCCCCTGATCTAGCCATCCAGCCTCTAGAAAGAACTGTGCAAAATAAATTTCTATTGTTTATAAGCCCCTCCGTCTGTGTCATTTTGTTATAGCAGTCCAAATGGGCTAGGACAATAGGCAAGTTACCTCTGCAGTTCCCTTTCTTCATTGTAAATTAGGAATAATAATATCTATCTCGGAGGGTTACTCTGAGGAAAAAATAATATAATGCATGCAAAGTGCTTAAAATACTGCTACCATCTATAAAGTCTTAAAAATTTAACTATCCGTGTATTAAACATGAAAATACTATATTCATACATTTGGCACTTGCATTTTCTTCCTTACTTACACCCATTCTGAAAAGAAAAATCAATAAGAGAATTTTTACACACATCTTTCCCCTCTCATTTTAAAAACTCCAACCACTCTGACAGGCAAGTGTAAAACATGCTTTGTCCTTGCTAAGGCAGAGAAAAGGTTAACTTTTTGACTTAGAGAAGCCAGCTGGCAAAGCAGACTGTCTGCTAATGGTAAGGGAGGAGAAGGAAGAACTAATTTTAGCCATCATTCCTCAATCACTGTCCAGTTCCCCCTCACACTCCACCCTGCCTGCCCCCATCCTCTCTGGACTATGAGGTGTAAGACTGTTTCCCCAGGGCACCTTCAATCCCAGGAGGGAAGGAAATAATTCTATGGCAACCACCGCCCTTTCCAGTGAATTAGAGAAGCTTACGCCCCAGCTTGAAAAATCTCCTAAACACCATAAATACTAGCCTTCTATCACTTGCAAATTATCTCTGTCTTTTTCTCAGAAACATTCACGCAACCATGTGCCTTTCCTGCCATCTTTTGCTGAAAGTGACTTTTTCAAAAATGTGAAGCATTGCTGTAGAAAAATGTGAGCAAGTCCAGATACACTTTGACTCAGTCTTATAGTAAACAAGGATGAGGAGAGCAAAGATTAATGACGATTGCTAGGGTGAACCCATATGCTTGTATAACTTTCTTCACCCTTGCTGTCAAAGCAAAGTATCAGGGGGAAAGGAGAGAAAATTATGCAAGTGAATGTTATATTTCATGAGCCTGACTTTGAGTTATAAAGATTATGAAACAGAATATATATTTGTGAAATGTAAACATTTTTCACTTACTAACGTTTATAATTAAGGCAAAAATTCTTACTCAAACAAAAAATCCTACCTTGGGGAATAGAAGCATAAACAGAAACACAATTAATGCTTTTGCTGACAGCAGGTTTCTTCTGTGGGTAAGAGCAAGCGTTCCATGTGTGCATAAATACCGAGATGAATTTCGACAAGTACACAAACATACGTGCATATAAAGTGTGATCACAGGCAGCGAGAGCTCAGAAACAAAAGGGAGCATCTAACTGCTCAGATCTGAAAACCACATGGGGCTCGTTTTGTTCTGTATTGACATAGTCTGGACACAGAATTAAAGAGGATTAGCCCTTTTCACCAAGCCAGAGAAAGCCCTACCTGAAAGTAGTCTGCTAGTGCCTAGCCCAGGCCCATGCAGTAAGTGTTGGAATAAAAGAAGTCTTGGAATCACAGGACTGTAAGAGGCCTCAATAGTTCTCTAATTCAATCCTAGATTTGCCAGCAGAATGAACGCCTCAGTGACCGCTGACCTGGGAACAGGGTGATTCAGTGCAGTCAAGTTGCCTCTGAGCCCAGTGATGGGCGAGGCTCAGACAAGGGCAATCCTTACCTGGAGCCACGTAGGATGTCAGCACGCCCGTGTTCTGAGGTAAATTCATCAAAGGTGGGGAGCTGATCAGATCACCTCACCCTTCATCCCACCACACTCATCATCAATAACTTCATTTTGAGTCAGTCTGAAGCTACACCTGGGGGCTTGCCTTGGTGCCTTGGTCCTACATTAGCCCCCATTTGCAGGTATTTGTCCCTTGGCTTCCTTTACCTGTGATGGGAAGATGTGCTGAGTTCAGCTGCATTTGGACCATAGTCTTAACAACTCATTTACTTTCTCTTTATTTCAGTTCTATATTTCTATCACTCTGCACTTTTTTTTATTTTTTATTTTTGGTGAGGAAGATTGACCCTAAGCTTACATCTGTTGCCAATCTTCCTCTCCTTTATACATGGGATACCACCACAACATGGCTTGATGAGCAGGGTGTAGGTCTGTGCCCAGGATCTGAACCCACAAACCCCAGGCCGCTGAAGGGGAGTAGGTGAACTGATCCACTACGCCACCAGGCCAGCCCCTATCACTCTGCATTTTAAAGGGTAAATTCCAATTAGATATTAAATATTACAAATGGTGGGTTTTAGTTAAAATTAAAAATAAGTACAGCCAATAAATTGGTTCCTGAAAGCTTTTTTTAAAAATAAATCCTGGTCAATTAGTAATGCTGTCAGAAACTTGCAGTTTAAAGAAGTATTAATGTAAATCATTTTGCCATATAAAAATTTTTGTGATGAAAATGTTTCATTTGGGTAAATCCAGAATTTTCCCTATCATGGCTCCTTGTTGAGCCAGGTTGGAAAAACTGAGAGGAAAAGAAGATGGTATGTATTTACTTAAATAATATGTATAAAGTCCCTATAACACATTCCGTTCTGTTAGTTTTTAAATCTGTATGTCTCTCATCCAGCTTCTACACCTACAAAGGTGAGATACCACAGTGTTTTACTGATTTCTTTAAGAGATCTCCTGGAGGCTACCTCAAAGCCCTCAAAGCTAAAGCACCCACATCTTGGACTAGCCAGCTTCCAGCTACCTGCACCTCCCTGTGCCTTCTGGCCTGGGTCACTTTAGCCTCCCCTCCCCCCAGTCTGGGCTTTGTTGAAATTTCAGCTGAGACCGTCTTGACTCTCTTAATGACCTTATATTCACCCCCACCCTAGGCAGCAGTTTATAAATATTTTCCTCTATTTAAGAAAGACTATGTGTTTGTTGGGAGAAAGCTATGCATACTCTGATCCTCTTTCAGCACTCTCAAAGAATTAAGAGATAGAGTGGAATAGATTACTACATAATTGATACTATTAATTTGTTTCAATGAATGAAATGACAGTTGTGTCTTCAGTGTCCTTGTTTCCATCAGCTTGGTGATCTGATCACCAGATCCAGTTTCATTTCATAGATATAGTTTAGCAAACACCATTTGAAAGTCCTCTCATTCAACAAACATTCTGGCATCATATTTTTAATTACATTTGTTTGTCAAGAAGCTAAGAATTCTTTGGATTTTATAGTTTGAACCAGGATTTAGCCAAACGTAAAACTGATCAGTCATTTCCAGGGTAGATCAGTGTATTCAGATCCAAATAAGACCAAACAAAAATTACTCTTTGAATAGTGACCATTCTTAATATTGTGGGGAAATCAGGAGATACCAGAGTCCTGAGAATGAGATCAGTCTCTATCCAAAAGAAGTTGGATCTTATTCACAGAATGTTTATCAGCTTGTAAGATCCATCAGGTTACTGCTTAATGATTAAGATAATTAGCAACTACAGCACCACACTACGGGCATCATCTCAAAGCAACCCGACTGGATAGGTACTATTACTCTTCCCATCTCTATCAATGACAGAAGTGACTTCTCTAGAGTCAAATAATAAGTCATTGGTGGAACCAGAATTTAAACCCAGTTTGCTTAACACCAGAGCCCAAGTTCTTGAGTACTGGGTCTAGAAATCTAAACCCCATGAGATGACAACAGCCTCAGGAGAATGGTGTATTTTGTGGGAAATGAAAATCTAGTGAGAAGGAGAGCCCCGTGAGGACTGGCTTTGTCACAGACGAGTTGATGGATTTGTGTCTGGTAGACATAATGGAGTACAGATGGCATCAGTGATGAGAGATATTATGAAATCAAAGTATGGAGCAGGAAATAGATAAAGTGTTTGGATGCCACTTAGATGTCAACACTATGAGACTGAGAGTTTAGAGTTAGGAGGGGTGGTAAATAAAGTTGGATAGGGAGGGCTGATTCCTGAGGAAATTTAAAGCCAGGGTGAGTTCAAACTTGGTTTGTTGGGTGGAAAGAGTCTAGCTGATGGTGAACCAGGTACACGTTTTAATGGTGGCATTTTGGGAAGATTCAGTGCCACATTAGCTATGAGGGTTGGGAGAAGGGAAGATCAGCAATGATGCACCACAGTAATCTCAGTGAGACTTAAGGAAATGGACAAGGTGGGCCATTTTCATAAGATATCTCAAAAGGAGAAAGGATAGAACTTGAATGATTGATGTAAGGGTCACTCTTAGCAATTACAAGGACAGTATTTAATTCAATGGAAGTCTGTCATGTTAAAATAATTTCTACAGGGGGCTGGCCCTGTGGCGTAGTGGTTAATTTTGGTGCGCTCCACTGTGGCAGCCGAGGTTCACAGGTTCGGATCCCAGGCGTGGACCTACACCACTTGTCAGCCATGCTGTGGCTGCAACTCACATATGAAAAAAAGAATAGTGGAGCAAGATGGCACAGATGTTTGCTCAGGGCTAATCTTCCTCAGCAAAATAATAATAATAATAATAATAATTTCTATGCACTAGGGGTTTCAAATAATTTCTTTAGCATGCATTTTGTGACTAAACCTTGCCTCTTTTTATACAGTTTATTTTTAGTGTTTTAGTTTATTTCCCTAACTTTGTTTTGTCGAATAAAAACTTTACAAGTTGTGAGTTCTTTTTAAAAATCTTCTTATTAATAGATAATATTGATTTTTTTTTTTTTTTTGTGAGGAAGACCAGCCCTGAGCTAACATCCGTCGCCAATCCTCCCCTTTTTGCTGAGGAAGACTGGCCCTGGGCTGACACCCGTGCCCATCTTCCTCTACTTTATATGGGACGCCGCCACAGCATGGCTGACAAGCAGATGCGTCGGCCGGCGCTCGGGATCTGAACCCGCGAACCCCGGACTGCCAAGTGTGAACGAAACCACTGCGCCACCGGGTGGCCCCAATATTGATTTTTAATTAAGTGTTTTGTACAGTTCAGCTGTTGATTTCTTGTTACATTAAAACATTTTAATGGTTGTTTCTTTAATTTAACTTACAAATTCACTTTTGGCCCTCAATTTTGTGCTTATTGCTTCTCCCTGAGTTTAAGGTACCCTATATCTTATACTTTTTGATTTCTTTTATCACACACAGTGCTTATCAAACTATTTATTTAGAATATTTATTGCATTTAGAATATTTATTGATTCAGTGATTAATTTGATTTTTAAAACAAGGCTTTATTTTTTTCAAGTGTCAAAAAATTTTAAATATTAATATGTAATATTGTTTTTCAAATGCTTTGGACTTACCTTTCTAATGTAATGCCGTGAGGACAGTCTGTCATATGCGACTTTGCATCTTCCTTAAGACCTAGCGCAGTGTCTGGCCAAGGTTGAGAAAACATTGATTGAACAAATGAATGGTTTATTTATTTGAATAAATATTTTCTTATTAAAAATAATGAGCCCAGGGCTCCAAATACGTTAAGACTTCCCAGAAAAGCAATAGTACATATTCTGTATTGGCATTTTTCTTGTATTAGAAGAAACAGCTTTGTGTACTTGTGTGTTTGTGTATCGATGTGCGTGAATACATGCGATTTGATTCTTAATGTGTCACTAGAGAAGTGCCTGTTTCTGAAACTTGATCCCAGCTAACTAGGGAAGCAAGAGAGAGGGAATACGTATCCTCTGGACAGATGGTGACAGAGGTGGACCTTAAAGGGAGGGCCAGGGTCCTTTATAGTCTCTATGCTTAATACAGAAATTGCCATCTAAAATCAAATCTTTTGTTTCAAAACACCAGTAATCCAAGTAAAACAATTATAAAAATACAAAGGATCAGTGCACTTTTCTGTATATATGGTATATCACAACAATAAGTTTAAAAAGTGTCACAGTAGTACACAAATAATTTCTTTCTAAAACTAGTTGAGGCTTAAAAAGTTTTCTCAAATTAAAAATGACCTAAAACCCTCATTTGATATACACTTGGTCAGAGAAAACTAGCAACTATCATAAACACATTTTGGATCTAGTTGTTCCCTGGAGATGACATCTAATTCTAAGATGATTGTACTAACCCTATGGCCTTTACTTAAAGAAACGTATACTGCCTTGTGACCAAAGAGGGGTTTCTCAAACTGAAATTTTCAATCTCATTTAGAGTCAAAAGTGATGCTGTTCTAAATCTATCACAATGTATAATTTGGCTTCTGTTTCTATAATACTTTGAACTAAATATTGGATAGGAAACTCAGTTCCAACCAGAAAGTAATAGGTTTTGTTTTTCAAGGACATTTTGCTAGAACAAATCATCTTGTTCTTAGTTCCAGGTAAGGATGAACTAAAGGATGTACATGTACACACACACACAGACATACACAGAGACACATATTTGTATAATCTCAGATGCCCAATTTCAGACCCCATATTTTTGTAATTTAACCAACATTTGAGCAATTTCCTATTCCTTACCAATAAAATGGTCTTACAAAACTTTAATAATTGTGGTTCCTGTGAACATTATACAATGAGGTCTATGGAACTCTAAATATGCCTCAGCCACAGCTGTTAAGTAAAACTATTTAACAGAATATTTTCTGCAATGCTTTTTCAGGAAACCATCCCAGTCACAAAATAGTTCTCAGCATCAGATATTTAGCTTTCTTCAACCCAGATTAAAGATCGGTGATGGTTCTGGGATGTTTTTAAATAATTCTGTAATTATAAATGGTTAATCAAATTCATTAATCAGAATTCAAATACCTACCCTTTGACTTAATGTACTGCTCTGAACTCAAGAATTCTCTAATCAGACAGCAGAGCATCTGTAATTGGCATTCTCAAAGCCAGTGACCATGGTGACCACTTGTATAAATTCCAGGAACATTAGCCTCTGAAAATATCCTTTGTTTTATTTTCAAATGCTTTCTTCCAAATGGGGCCCCAGAATTTCTTTCCATTCCAGTTACAGAGTGAACCTGGCTATGCTCTGAATATTGGCCTCAAATATATTTTAAATAAGTGGGCTGAAGAGTGATTCTCCGTGAGGAATGAACTTATGACCCTGTCAATTAGAAACAAACGTGGTGAGTGCGCAAGATAAAGATTGAGGCATAGCTTGCAGACCAGCAAGAAGGGAACAGGGATAGAAGGGAATTCAGATGAAGGTTGTTGTTTTCTACCATTTTGGATTGTACATGGTCTAAAATTTATGTCAGCTTTTGGATCTGTTCATAGAGTCTAAAACCCCCCAGCCCTAGATGTCTATTTGGCAGAGCACAAAAACGTCTGCACCTCGGCGACTCTTTTCAGAGTAGCTAAAACATATTGAGCCTTTCTCACAGCGTCAGGCCACTCCATCACTGTGACTCCCCTGGCCTCTTCCGACGGGCTGAAGCATTAGGTTGGACCTTGCTGTGTCTTTTGGCCACAACTTAATCATTTGGGACGGCACGGTCTGGGAAGAGCTATAAAGTACCCCAATTTGTCTTGCATCAAGGGACAGCCTCCTGGACTCTGCACTGAATGGAGCGCACCTCTGGTAGTGGGGGGAGGATGTCACCGACCAGATGAGGCCAGGGCCACAACCATAGGGGCGTGAGGCCCTGGGGCTGAACAGGGAGGCAATGACCGAAAGAGGTCCAATCCCGTATGATGCAGAGCCTTAGGGAAATCTCCCGAGTCACGTGGTAACTTACTTTTCTTTTTTTCAGCTTAAGATACACTAAAAAAATAGAGAAAAGGCAAAATGAGACTTCACCAATTGTGGCATACTGAAATATTTAAACGAAACAGAAAACACTTAACATACAAAAAAACCCCCACATACTTGTACTTTTCACAAGGTAATTATAGGATTTACAACAAATATGTCATTGTAGAGTTCACTACAAGCAGTGTGATCTAGTAACGGGTCACAATTTAAGTTAAAGTCTCAACTACTCCTCTTAACCCAGTCAGTATACCGCCTAACTGTATACATCACCTCACTTGAAGATGGCATCAAAAGCCTGATCCAGGTGAGTAATGGCCCCGTGGGCCACCTGCATGGGGGCAGGGCATGCAGCATGGGGCCAGCTGTACGGGCTTCATGAGCACACAGGTCTCTGCATTTCCTCAATTGAAAGACAAAAGTGACTCCTGGGCCTGTTGAGGGGAGATGGGTCGGGCAGCAAAGGACTCTGAAGATTTTTGATGTTAATAAAAGAGGCTTTGTACTAAAAAGAAAAAAAAAACACAGGGAAACATTGCTCTGGGTCAGCAATTTAAAAATCTTTGTACAAACATCCACTGCAAGATAATTTATTAAACTATTAATTTCTGTGTGTGTGTGTGTGTGCGTGTGTGTGTGTGTCTTTCCCTCACTGCATTTCCCTTCTCCATTCCAAGAAGGTGGTCAGCTTTTGCATTCCTGGAAAAGTGGAAGTAGTTGATCCTGGGAGAGTGAAGCTCTAAGGCTAGAAGGGGAACATGTTTGGGGGTCCTCGAGCATCAAGGACCTTTGCTTGGCACCTACAAGATGCCTTGGAGTGGTGTCTGATCATCTGAGTGGAATTGTGTGGTCCCCTCGGTTGGCTAAACCCAAGCACCTGGTCTCCAGCTGTTATAAGTGTCCTGTTCTCCAGGTAGTTCAAGATCCACTAAACCACTTCATGGTTCATATCAGCCTGTATGAAAAGCATATCAGCAACGACCATGTGCACTCTAGGCCAGAGAGTTCTCTTTGCCTAAGACCTCCAGAACCTTGCACGATCCTGGGGGATAGAGGGCAGGGCAGAAAGGGAGAGCCAGCAATAACAGATACCGAATTTCTCATCAGCCAGGAGGAATGGAGATGCAGAATCAGGTTTAATTTGATTAAAAAAAATAATGTGACATTTCTTCCATCTTCATGTGATGGTTGAAAACGTAGTTATTACAGAGCTATACACTTCTTCTTTAAATGAAACTTTATTTGGAAGCCAAAAGTAAAAGCTGATGAAAATTGAAGCTTTTCAAATTGAAATAGGTCATGACGCCTGAAATTCCATCTCCTTGTTTCCTCAAACAGTGCCTAAGAGGCTTCATAGAGGCCTTGGGGTTCCATGAAAATCTCTGGGGTTCCATGGAGCACGGTTTGAAAGCTGTTGCTCTACTTGATACCCACTAGTAAAGAATTGATGATGATGATAGCACTAATAATGTGAATAACATATTGTTCTATAGTTTAAAAAGCACTTTTATGTATGTTATCTCACTCAATCTCTGAAATAACCTGAACTAGATGAAGTAGATATCCTAATTTTTAAGATGAAACAACTTGCTCCAGACACAGTACCAGTGAGTTTAGTGCTTATTTTTGTTGATATGTTTTAATTTTGGAAAACAAAACAAAATACAAAAAGAGTACTGAGAGCACATAACAAACACTTTCTTATCACCTGAAATGAAGAAGTATTAACATTTTGTCATACTTACTTGAGATGTAATTGTTAAACAAATATAAAATTACAGATAAAGAATTCCCCTATGTTTTCCTCCCCAGTCTCATTCTTTTTCTTTTCCTCAAAGGAACCAGTATGCTTAATGTAATGTGGGCTGGATTCTCATTTTATTTATGAATGATATATAAAATCGTTTTGCAAATTTTTATTTTAGAGATATCATACTACACATCAAACTTGCATTGTCACTCAACGTTAAATCATTTTTACTGCTATTTCATAGTGCTGCATCATTTGATTACATTACAATCATTCTTTCTCCCACTGATGGGCATTTGGGTGGTTTCTGACTCTACACTGTTATAATCATTGCTACAAAGATGAACATGGCCATAGCTGCAATAGTTTCTCTAGAGGTGACAATGTTAATTTACAGGGTATGAATATCATCAGTTTTATTAGATATTGCTACTTGGTCTGCAAATTACATTCCTATCGGTGTGTGAAAGTTTTGATACATGTACCTGTCTTCTCCTCAAAATCAGAACTGGCCTGTTTTTAACTTTTCAAATCTAATGGGGGCTAAATAATATCATGTTATTGTTTTAATTAGCATTTCTTTCAATTTTAGTGAAGTTGAGTGTTTTTTCATATGATTATTGGCCATGTGGATTTCTTCTAGACATCATCTGTTTAACATTTTTGCAGATCTCCCAGTTGTTTGTCTTTTTCTTAGTGATTTCTTCTGTGCCACTCCACAGCCACTATAAATACTGGTGGCAGAATAATTCCAAACAGCAAGTTTCAGTTTCCAACAATGATCTCATCCTAGAGAGTAATGGAGAAGCTGATACTTTCACACCTGGTCCAAAAGGTGAGGCCCATTCTTTTTCCTTTCTCTATGAAACCATCTTGGTTTCTTCTCAAATGAACAAAAACATCTTCCATCTTTCTTCAGAACTCAGATTTTTTTGAGGACTAAACAGTTTGTCCTTACTGAACAGTATCATGTGACAGGTGCTGTATGAAGTACTTTCCGTGCATCAGCTCATGAATTCTCATAACAGGCCTGGGAGAAATGTATGTATTATCATCACTTTCCAGATGTGGGAACTCAGGTTCGGGGAGGTTAAGTGACTTGTTCACAGTCACACAGTTTTATGTGGCCCAGATTTGAGCTAGGTGCTTCTGATCTCAAACAGGCTCCCACTTAGCATTAAAGCAAAATGACCTGCCTAAGAAGCTCTTGAGAATGCCTCTGTGCTTTCTATGCCTTCCTTCAACTCGGAAAGCCCTGGGGACACCCTTCTTGTCTTTGCACATGTGGGAGCTCGTCTTGGGCTCTGAATCCTTGATTCATGTACATTTTGCCATTCAATAACATACAGATTGGTTCAAAGCACACTCAGCTCAAGTGAACACACTCCGACCTTCCTTTGTCTCTTCCTCTTCCCCATCATCTGCCTCACACCCTTTCATTCATTACTGCTGGCAAGAAGGGATCTCTCTTTTACTCAGTGTGGCCTGAATTGGACCCATCATGAGGTTAGTAGAACAGGTGGAAGCCCAAAACAGTATGATCCAAAGATTTTGGGAATGTTCTCTACCTCTTGTGGACCCAGAAAATCACAAATTTTAGAGCTGAAAGTGACCTCAAGAGATCACCTCATACAGCCATCTGCCTTTGTCAGACGTCAGACATTATCTCAATTTTGATGATGAGGTAACTTACACTCTGCAAGATTACATGACCAACCCAAGGTCATATGCTCAGGAAGTGACTGTCAAGGCCTGAAATCCTGGTATAATAAGCTGCTTCTCTTATTATGCTATTAGAGTATTTCTTTGGAGTTTTGAGATATTTAAAAAATATTTAAACTTATAACTCAGTTGAAAACTAAGAAAAAAATATGTGTAGTGACAGGGTGACAGCCAAGAGAGAAACATCAAAAGTGGAGAGAGAGAGGGTCTCAAGGGGAAGCGGAGAGATGAAGACGACAAATTTTGTTGACTTCCTGCTTTGTACTGAAAAATATATATTTTGCACTTCCAATGGTACTTTTCTGGAATTTTACAATGATCAAGGTAGGAAAAGAGAAAGGAAGAGAGAGATACATAATATGATACATTTGTATCTCATTTAATTTACCCCCAAAAAACCTAAGAAGTAAGAACAGGTCCCCAGTCCTTTATCCAAAACCCTTGTGGTTAGATGTCTCCCAGATTCAGAATTGTTCAGATTTTAGAAAGGCAATACAGAGCATGTATCATAAATTACAAAACATTCCCAATAGCATCTGGGATAGCATCCTGTAATCAAACACATTTGTATTTCTTCAGCCAAATGTATGAATATTCTCATTAAGTGGGATTAAATGAAGACTATAAACAGCCTCGCATCAGTTCATGTAAGGTTTTGCAGCCAACCAAGTGCAGATCAGGTCAGGTTCTGACATCAAATGAGTTACCAAAAAAAGGCCCTGTTTTGAGAGATTTCTGGAATTTGAAATTGCAGATAAGGGATTGGAGATCTACATTAATTTCCTGTTTATTTTCATATCACAACTGAAGAAACAGAGGCTTAGAGTTTAAGTAATTGCCCACGTCCCCACAGTTCCATGCCAGAAGTGGGACTGGAAACCAAAGCCCTCAACATCACCCTCTCTTCTCATTCCTCTCTCCAAGGGAGGGGGGTTTGTTCTCTCAAGGAGATGGAAGGCAAGCTTAGATGGGCAGGCTGACACTTGTGTTTTGCATTTTTAATATATTCTAGGAGGTGTTGCATGGCTTTATGTACACGGTACACAGACTAAAGGCTTACGAGTGAATAATGCTGGGGTTTACAAATGAACACAAGGAGATGGTTTGGAGATGCCACAGAGGTAGGGTTGGACTTCTTTGAGCTCATAATTAAGGTGGTGGTCAGAATCTCTCAATGGAGGTGTGACATAGGAGATGCTGATATAGATTTATACTCACAAAAAGGAGAGGCTTTTACCTGCCAACTCTTGTCTTTGTCAGGGATGGTGAAGGAAAGTATGAGGGCAGTTCCATACCTGCTGTCAAAGAGTCATCATTGGGAAGGGTGCTAACTGTGTGGATCTTTATGCTGGTAAATAACCTATGTAAATATGATACTTTCATTAATTCCATAAATATTAGTTAAGCATCTTCTACATGTCTTATGGTACTAGAGACTACTGGGTATACAAAAATAAGTAAGGCTTATTTCCTGCTCTCATAACGCCCTCAAGAGGAAGAGACAGAGGAAGGGACAGGGCATACAATGACTTAATTTTAATGCAAAGTAGAGAATTGTGAGATAATGGAAAATATGTATTGGTCTCTGCCTCCTGGTTCCTGATACAGTGCTCCTGACCACTTTGTAATTTCCTGGATGATAGGAGTGTCTTTTGTTCTAATGAGGTGACTCTGGGTGGGCTCCTGGATGAAGGCTGGTCACTGGAAAGACCAAGACATGATTAGAAGCTTGGAATTTTCAGCTCTGCCCCCCATTCTCTTGAGAAGGGAGAAGCACTGAAAATGGACTTAATGATCCTCCATGCCTGCGTGATGAGGCCTCCATAAAAATCCCAAAGTATGGGGTTCAGAGAGCTTCCAGGTTGGTGAACACACTGAGGTGCTGGGAGAGTGGCGCACCTGGAGAGGGCCTGGAAGCTCTGTGCCCCTTTCCACACACCTTGCCCTATGCATCTCTTCCATCTGGATGTTCAACCGTATTCTTTTATAATAAACCAGTAAACGTAAGTAAAATGTTCCTCTGAGTTATGTGAGCTGCTTTAGCAAATTAATCGAACCTGAAAAGGGGATTGTTGTAAACTATGATCTATAGCCAGTAGGTCAGAAGCCTAGGTGACAAAATCCTTTCTGGGATTTTGATAGAGATTGCATTGTCTCTATAGATCAATTTGGGGAGAATTGGTAACATAAAAATATTGAGTCTTCAAATCCAAAGAAATAAAATATTTCCCCATTTAATTATATCTTTAAATTTCTCAGGAATTTCATGTAGTTTTTAGAGTACAAACCTTGTACCTCTTGTGAAATTTATTCTTAATTTATTTTATCATTTTGATGCTATTGTGAATGAAATTATTTTATTAATTTCATTTTCAGTTTTACTTTTGCTGGTACTGTCATGCACCACATAACAACGTTTCAGTCAATGGCGGACAGCACATACAATGGTGGTTCCATAAGATTAGTATCATACAGCTTAGCTATGTAGTAGGCTATACCATCTAGGTTTGTGTAAGTACAATCTAGGATGTTCAAACAACAACAAAGTCACCTAATGACGCGTTTCTCAGAATGTATTCCTGTCAATTAAGTGAGGCATGACTGTAAGTAGATAAAATTGATGTTTATATATTCATTTTGTAACCTGTGATTTTTCCAGACTCATTTATTCATTCTAGAAGGTTTTATTCTTGTTGTTATTTACTGATTTCACTGTTTGGAGCATCTAGTACAATGTTGAATGGAAGTAGAATGAATGGACATCCTTGTCTTGTTCTTGATTTTAGGGGGAATGCATTCAGTCTTTCGGCATTAAGGCTAACATTAACCATAGGTTTTTGTAGGTGTCCTTTATCATATCGAGGAAGTTTTCTTCTATTCCTAGTTTGTTTAGAGTTTTTATCATCAGTGAGTGTTGGATTTTGTAAATGCCTTTTATGTGTCTAATGAAATCACCATGTGGTTTTTATTCTTTAGTCTACTAATATGATGTAGTATATTAATTTACTTTGGGATATAAATTAAACATACCTTGCTGAGATAAATTTAACTTGGTCATGATTTTAAATCTTTTATATTTTGCAAAAGACAATTAATTTTGTTAAGGAATTTTGCATCTATATATGTCCCTCTTTGTCTCTAGCAATATGTCTTGTCTTACAGTCTATTTTATCTGCCATTAATATAGCCACTCCAGCTCTGCTGTAGTTACTGTTTGCATGGTGTATCTTTTTCCACCCTCTACTTGCAACCTGTTTGTCTTTGAATCTAAAGTATGCCCCTGTAGACAGCATATACTTCCTTTTTTACCAAGTCTGATCATCTCTGGCTTTTGAGTGAAGTGTTTAGTTTATTCAGAATTATTGTAATTATTAATATGATTGTATTTACATTTGTCATGTTGCTACTTGTTTCCTATCTGTCCCATGTCTTTTTGTTCCTCTATTCTTCTTTCACTTTCTTCTTTGATGTTAACTAAATATATTTTCATGTACTACTTTAATTCTTCTGTTGACATATATATTTATAGTCATTTTCTTAGTGGTTGCTCCAGGAATTATAAGATGCATCTTAACTTATCACAATACACTTCAGAAAATTACTAACTTAGTTCTAGTAAAATATAAAAACTTTGCCCCAGTACATTTCCTCCTCTTTTGTGCTATTTTGTCATATATGGCACATCTGTATATATTATAAACCCAACAACACAGTGTTTTAATTATTGATTTTACAACCTTACCAATTTTAAAGAAATTAAGAAAAAATGAAAGAAATACATTTATAGAATATTTTATATTTTCCCGCATTTACCATTTACTGTACTCTTCAGTTCTTCAAGGTTTTTTGTGTGTGTGTGTGAGGAAGATTAGTCCTGAGCTAACATCCATTGCCAGTCCGCCTCTTTTTGCCGAGGAAGATTGGCCCTGGGCTAACATCCATGCCCATCTTCCTCCACTTTATATGGGATGCTGCCACAGCATGGCTTGACAAGCGATGCATCAGTCCGCACCCGGGACCCGAACCTGTGAATCCCGGGCCACCGAAATGGAGTGCATGAACTTAACCGCTACACTACTGGGCCAGCACCAGTACTTTGAGGTTTTGTTAGTCTTTGGTGTCATTTCCTTTCAGCCTGTATGACTTCCTTTAGTATTTATTGTAAGGCATGTCTTTTAGCAACAAATTCTTTTAGTCTTTATCTAGAAATATCTTTATTTCATCTTCATTTTTGAAGAATGCTTTTTCTAGAGACAGAATATATGGTTGATGAAATTTTTTTTCTTTCAGTTGAAGGTATCATTCCATTGACTTCTGGACTCAATTATTTCTGGAGATAAATCACCTGTTAATCATTCCCCTGTATGTTATGAGTCATTTTTCTGTTGGTGCTTTCAAAATTTTCTATTTTCCTTCAACTGTAAATAGCCTATCATATGTCTAGATGTGGATCTCTTTTGGTTTTTCTAAATGAAATTCATTGAGCTGCTTGGACCTATGGATTAATATATTTGTATTAAATTTGGGAAATTTTTTATTATTTCTTCAAATATTTTTTTCTGCTCTCCATTAGTTTCCTAAGCTGCTATAACATACCCCAAACTGGGTGCTTAAACAACGGAAATTTATAGTCTCTCAGTTCTGGAGGCTATAGGTTTGAAATCAAGGTGTTTGTGGGGTTAATTCCTTCTTAGGGATGTGACGGAGAACTTGTTCCATGCCTCTCTCCTATCTTCTGGTAGCCTTGGACATTCTTTGTCTTCCCTATTTCAACACATTTTCTTTCTTCCATGCATGTCTTTCTCTGTGTCCAAATTGCCCCTTTTTATAAGGACATCAGTCATATCGCATTAGGGCCCACCCTAATAACCTCATCTTAACTTGATCATCTTCAAATTCCCTAGTTCCAATTAAGGTCACATTCACAGGTACTGGGAGTTAGGACTTCATCATCTTTGTGGAAGACACAGTTCAATCCGTAACATGCCCCTTTCACTTTCTCTTCTCCTCTGGAACATCGATTACACGTATGATGGTATGCTGGATGTTATTCGACAGGTCTCTGACGCCCTGTTCATTTTTCCTCTAACTTTTTCTCTCTGTTCTTCAGACTAGGTAATCTCTACTGATTTATCTTCAAGGTCACACTTTTTTTTCTATCTTCCATCTCAAATCTGCTCTTGAGCCCTCTAGTGACATTCTTTATTTCAGATATTATAATTTTCAACTCTAGACTTCCCTTTTGGTTCCTTTTCATAACTTCTATCTTTTTATTGAGATTCTCTATTTGTTGAGTCATTGTCATCATGCTTTCCTTATGTTGTTTAAACACAGATTCCTTTAATTTATTGAACTTGTTAATAAAAGCTGTTTTGAAGTCTTTGTCTGCTAAATCCAACATCTGGAGATAATCAGGAACAGTTTTCATTAACTGCCTATTCCTCCCAAATATTGGTCATACTTCCTTGTTTCTTTACATGTTTGGATTTTTTTTGTTTACATTTTAGATAATAGATTGTAGCAACTCTGATTTTTATTCCCTGAGGGATATTGTTTTTGTTGTTATTTTATTCATTTGTTTGTTTAGTAATTTGCATGGACTAAATCTGTGAACTCTCTCTCCCTGCAAGTTACAGCTGCTGTTTTCGTTTGTTTTGTTTTTACTTGTAAGCCAACTTCTTAGGTATCATCTCTGTGTCTGCATAACTCAATGTTCAGTCAAAGATTGGTCAGAAGTTATGCTCAAACACCTTGAGCCCGTCTTCTAGTCTCTGCTAATGGATCTGGGTGTAGGCTGGGGAGCTCATTCAAATTTCAGGCCATTCCCAAGTTTGTCCTGGCTGTTGCTTCCTTCCTGGTTGTCTTCTATTTCCTCTGAGAATGTGTGCATGCTCCATTAACCAGGGATGTTTGGACGGCTTGAGCCTGTCCCAGTCTTTCCTGCATATCTGCACAGTGTCCAGTCAATTCAGGATATGTAAAATGTTTATCAATCCCCTTATGCCTATTTCACCTCCCAGAACTTCCTGTTAAATCTCTGGCTTTTCTGACAGTCCAGTTTACTGATTGCCCCAAATAGGACTGCAATCTCAAGCTTTTGGAGCCCCTGGGTCTCCCTATTAGCGTGCTACTAAGCTAACCACGTTAACTGCCAATGCTCCAATATAGGTGAGCATTCTCCACCATAGGTAGCAAGACTGCTGGTTTTCATGAGCTAACAGAGTTGGGAGAGAGATGGGAGAAGCCACTGACAAGAACACCACAGACTCATATCATTCTTAGCTGAAGTTCAGTATTTTTCAAGAATAAATGCTTCTTAATTTGTTGTATGCCTTTGGTTGATTTCTATAGCACTGGATGGTTGTTTCTGTCCAGTCTTACAGTTGCTTTTTGGGGAGAGAGTTTATCTTCCCGCTCTGTCGTGCTTGAAAAAAAATCTCTTATTCCAGGAGCTTTTTTTTAAACCAGTCTTGTCTTTGATTTCCTCAGCTTTGTGCATTTACTCTTTGATGTGTCCTTACAATGATGTTTTCCTCAATGCCTTTGGTCCTAGCAGCTTGGGAGATAGACTAGACTGATTCTGGAGATGGCTGAGCCAAACAAAACACACAGGACCTTCATTTCCAATCTCTATCTCTAGAAAATAACCAGCTTATTCAAGCACCCATGAGTTTTTCTCATCTATTAGCACTCTCTGGAATGTATTACCTCCCCATTTTCAAACCAGTTGCTGCTCTAAGACTCTGCTCAAGATCAGCCTCCTTATGTAATGTCATTGCTAATTACTTTGTTCCCCTCCAACTTCCCTTCTCTTTGAACTCTTTGGTTCTTATTTTTGCCATTATTTTTGGAAATTACACAGATTCTATGATATATTCTTCTCCTAACTATTCTCTTTATGCACTATTCTTTCTTATCTCCCCAGGAAGATCCCATCTATTGAAGGCAGAAGCACAGCTATTATTATTTTGCATGTCTCATAGATTTTACTGAAATCCTAGATAACTAGTGCACAATTTAGAGTTAGTTGAATTGAATATGATCAAGTGAATGGTTGCCTGATTTGAGATCATATCCTATACTTTTTGAAAAGTTGGAATCGTAAAAAGATGTTTTACATTCCTCTTCACACAGTGCAAGTCTCTGCATGCCTAAATCACCCTACTTTTCAAAGTTTAGATAAAATACCTCCTTCATGAAGCCCTTCCTGATTCCCTCCTTCCTGAACTTGCTGTGTACCCTGTACTTTGCCTGTGGCATTTATCACTTTCCGTCTTGCACCATAGCTTTATGCACATGCCCTTTTCTTTTAAATATGAACATCAGCTTCAGGCAAGGATTTATCTCTGTAACCTCATTGGTAGAATGTCCTGATATACAACTGACTTGGTACTTGTATACTAAATGAATGAATGAATTAATGAATGAGGCTGAATCTTGGATTTATAAATTACACTCAATTTGTAGAATATATTGGTTGAATGTAGAGAATGTGCCCTGTGAAGTCAGAGGAAGTCAGTGTTGGAAAGAAACTTATAGATGATCTAGAATAGTTGTTCTTCTCAGATGGGATCACTGAGGTCTAGTGAGGTGAAATGACTTGATCCAGTGAATTAGTAGCAGAGGTCTCTGGATGGCTGATAAGGTTGCCTCACATGCTTTTGCCCATTCTTCCCTCAGGAATGCAGAGTGAAACTGGCTTTGCGTATGTTCCAAGCAACTACTGGCTTCATTAGAATTCCAAGTTTCATTTAGTGCTTCTCTTCACAGCAATGAGTTTATATTCAAATCCTTACCCCACCAACAGTATAGCTGACCTTGCATTCACTGTACGGTAACAAATTAATGGGCCCACTCTAACAGCAGAGTTACCAGGTCTAACAACCAAGGCTTTTCCTTTGATGAAAAGATGTTAATAGACTCCAATGTATTGGCTGGCCCCTAACAAGGAAGTAAATTCAAAACTAACAAGAAAATGTAAACCTGATGTGATTTCCCTAACCAAAACAGAGAGTAAATAGACCCCAGTGTCTGTGAAGTGTACAGCTACTAAACTTTAATGACAATATCAGTTCTGCTTGATGAGAGCAATAGTAAGTCCTCAGTTCATCTATTATAAGGATTGGAATTCAGGCTGATTTCACTGCACTTGGCAGGTGGCCGACAATTAGCGAGTTAATGCAGGACATATCCTAGCTCTACTGAATGAAGGCAGCACCCAAGACATCAACTTCAAGCAAAAAGTTTATCTACATATCTGGTTCACACTTAACAGTATAACATTGTGTTTGCCAGGTTGCTGATGTTTAAGAGCATGTTAATGGCAAGTTAAAGAAATAGTAAAATCACAATTGTAGGTTCTTCAGACTAAACTAACTGTCAAATCTATGCTTTCATTTTAATGGGGTGAGGTACTTTTGGAAACCGCGTTAATACAGTGTGACATGCACCCCCATAGATAGACCCTTCCTTCCTTTCCTTTTAAAACAACCTGTGTTTACATCTTATAATAAGCTTCTGTAGAATTTTTCCTAGGGCTCTTTCCCCTTTACCCATTCCGCTCCTCTCTACCACCCTGACTCCTCCTCCAGCATAGGAGAATAACAAAACTAGAGATAACTGCTTTCACTAACTGAGAATGTATTATATGCCAGGCTCTCTACTAGATGCCTTACAGTGTTTATTTAATCATGACAAATCTTTTTTTTGGTGAGGAGCTAACATCTGTTGCCAATTCTCCTCTCTTTGTTGAGGAAGACTGGTCCTGGGCTAACATCCGTGCCCATCTTCCTCTACTTTATATGGGACGCCTGCCACAGCATGGCTTGATAAGCAGTACGTAGGTCTGTGCCTGGGATCCGAACCTGTGAACCTCAGGCCACCGAAGCCGAGCACGTGAACTCAACCACTATGCCACCGGGCCAGCCTCCAAATCTTTTAAAGTAAGCATTGCTACATGCACTTTAGAGATGAGGTACGCAAGACTCAGAACTGACATACTCAGGGTCACGTAGCCAGTAAGGGGTAAAGACAGATTTTGAACACCTGATCACCTTTGCACTGACACCTTGATTTCATATTTTCATCCTTGATTTTGACTTTGGGCACCCCAAAGACATCATTCCCAGTTACTGTTCTCCATCTTCTTTGTCCTAATCTCAGGGAAAAGAGCTGCACAGTAGGGAAAATAATTGGGGAAAAAGGACTTTGCATAATTTTTCTCATTTAGTTCTGTATGCCTAAAATATCTTTGGGGAGCCATCCATGGTATACACTTCTATAGGGTGGCCTGTAAACAATAACAACAAAAATACAAAAAACAGCCACAACCTTTTACTACTGTATTATATGCACAATGCCAGGCATAGTACCTCATATGTAACAGGTGAGCAATACATACAAATTTGCCATTTTTATAAGGAAGTATTCTCCCCAAAATTCATTTCTTGGTCTATTTCATATGATAATCTTTGCCTATCCATTACACACATTTATAGAGTTAAGTGGAAAAAGCAGAGAATAAAATCTCATCCATACTATGATTACAACAAGGAAGAACTATCAGTTCATATGGAAAATAACTGGACGGGAGTGCAAAAATGGAAGCAATAATTTGTTGGTGTGGTGGGATTGGGGGATAATTTTCTTCTTCCATTTTAATTCCTATTAAAGCTATTATGGTGTTGTTTGTGCAATAAATAATTTTTAAAAGCATAACAGTGAATACCAATTAAAAATAAAACATGTAAGGTGCGTGCCAACACCATCAGGAAGCATAAATGTGGCATTTCTATTTCTGCTGGAATTCTGGCTTCTAGTGAGGTCTTACTGTCATGAAGTACAGTCAACCCTCAACCAGCTGTTCTAATGGAGGGAAGCACTGATGAGGGTCATCTCAACACGGGGATGCCGAGGGACCCAGGGCATCCCACCGGGTACTCCACTGGAGACTTACTGTTGTCTGTGGGACTGAGAACATGATAGGGATGGTTCTGTAGGTCATTTCTAAATAATTGACAGTGAATATCATGAAAGTACCTATACTTTGGCTTCCTTAACAGAATTTGACCCAAATTGCAGTCATCACCTATTACGTCATGTGATTTGATAATGGTCAAAGGCACAGCAAGGTCTAAACTAGTGGCTTTCAAAATGTGGTCCCTGAGTAGCAACTTTGGGGACCTGTTAGAAATGCAAATATTCCAGCCCCTCAGTCCTTCTGAATCAGAAACTCTGGGGGTGGGCCCACAAACCTGTGTTTTAAGAAGCCTCCCAGGTGATTCTGATGATCAGTAAATTTTGAGAATCCCTGGACTAAACATACCCCATCTTGTCCCCACCCTCCATTAGCCAAAGGGTATAATATTTTACCTTTCTCAGGATTGATCACTTCGTTCATATTATTCACTTTACTATCTCAGGTTAAAACAATGAAAGTTATTTAAACTCAAATGTGTTGTGTAGAAGAGGTAGTGGTGTTTTAAGAAGTTATGTGCCATTAACATGTTAGATTGAATTAATTTGTCAGTTTGCCTTGAAAGAACAGGTTCTTTGGAGTCATGAGTTTAACAGTAGAGAGCAATTACAAGAAGACGAAACATAACTGTGGGGCAGGAGAGGCTATCACAGAGGTAGTCAGGGACAGCATTGGGACACTCTTGAAAAGGGTAAATCTGAGTCCTGCAAAGAAAACTTACCTACCTCTTAGACTACGCAAGCTAGCATCCTATGCATTCAAACCAGTTCAATGTCCTCCTTGGGCAGTGGCTCCAGTCTACCTCCCCTTGTTGTAAGTAAAAGGTGGAGGTACCTATTCTTGGAACGTACATTAGGGATTTAGTACTTAAAATGGGCCTGCTTGGAAGCCTCAATTCTTGTCCAGAAAACACTGCCTACTTATGAGATGCAAAGGTATTTCCAACCAGAGCAAAAATACTGTGCAGCTCAAATCTTGTCTTCACATATAATTATGAATCATTTCTCCTGGATTGAGCCCTGCTGAGCATGGTTTCATCCTAGGATCACCGTAATCCCCCTGAGAACACAGACCTCCTTGCTTCAGCGCTTCCCCACTGAGGGCTTATTAGAGAAAACACACAGAAGCTACACGAGCAAAACAAAACGTTTACCAGAGACTATCAAAGATGTTACCTACAGCAGCGACACACAACGGAGGACCTCAGGGTCTGTGCACCCATCATGTAACGCTACCATTCATTATCTGTGTGTCACTTTGGGTTTGGCTCTGCAAGCACATGTCTTGCTAAAAATGAGCAGCAGGATGACAAAAGAGTGAAAACATAAAGCTGCTTTCTTGGGCATTAAGAAAACTGAAGGCTGAAATCATTAACACATATTTCCCATCTAGGTAGGGCCAGGATCAACCCTAGGCAGATTTATCCTGCCATAAAGTTTATTTTCTTCCATTGCTACATCCTTTTCTCCCCAAAGAGCATCTCCTTTTCCAAAGTGCCAACCCCTCGTTCTGTAGGGCTACAGTGACTGACTGTACTCGTTTCCTCAAATAACTTACATTCACACCTTGTTCCTGCTCTTCTCCGGGCTAAATATCTGTAGTCCTCTCTTTTCTCATGACTAAGTAGGGAAGCTGGAGAGAATAATAATTATGCATATGGGCTCTTAAGCTGGAATGTCTGAGTCTAAATCCAGTCTCCACCACCCAGTGGCTGTGTGACCTTGGGCAAGTAGTTCGACCCTCATACTTGTCAGCTTTCTTGTCAATAATGTGGTGACAGTTAGAGCTACCTCATGGGGTGGTCAGAGAGAGTTCAATGAGACAATACTGAGAGATCCCCTGGCACACAGTATGTGCTTAAATAGAAGTTTGTTTCCTTTCTCAAGCCATTCTACATCCTGTCTCATCTTTGTCTTTCTCCTCTGGTCACACTCGTTTGTCAGTCTTTCTCCTAAAATGGTTGCTAAGGGCACAGTGTACCTGGAATGCATTGTGCCTGGGATGGTTTACCTCTGGACCTTATATTTCTCTAATAACATATCCATCTTTATATTTAACTGACTTTCTATAACAAAGTTTGAGAAAGCCCCTCAGATGCAATCCATTTGTTTACAAATATTTTACCATTCTTTTGCCTTCTCATCAAACCACCCTGAAATGCCCTTCTTAAGATAGGAATAATACAGAAAAAAAGTGCTTTGGCCTCACACACAGCTGAATAAAGCCTGGTTTGCACCCCAAACACAACTTCAACTTCACTTCTAATCATGATTTAAAGTCCTTTTACCCCCCTGGTGCTCTCTCTTTCAAGTCCAATATTCACTGGTACAATACATCAGTAGCTTTAAAATGTCTCTTTGAGGCAGGAAATGTGAGCTATTAGCAGCGCTGTAATATGCCGGCTGAAAAGAAAAGGGTGAGAGGCGTGGGTGTGGGCGAAACGTGTTTTATGCGACCCCACTGGGACACCATCACTTTAGAAAACAATTTTACAGCCATATAGTTAAATTAACTGGTAGTTAGAGGCAATTACGTGATAAAGCAAAAATATTTATGTTCTTTAGAGCTCCAAAACTGTCATTTGAAGTGTGACAAATTTTTGAGTAATTCCACCTGCAATTTTTGAAAGATTAGTTCTGTGACTAAGGCCATAAAATTGAAACAGGTTGCCACTGTGAAATAAAACCAAACCTATCTCCTCCTTGTAATTTTGCTTGAATTTAGTGCTCATGAGATGTCTCCCTGCCATAGATCTCACACTCAAAATCTTTGTTTTCTACACAACCACAATTTGGAATTTAAGATTTAAAAATGCCATCGCCCCCTGAGAAATCTGAAATATGTGCATGTGCACATGCAGAATCACAAACATACACTTCTTGGTGTCTTGCTCTATAATTTTTTTTGCCATTTTCCTGATGATACACATAAGTTCACACTTTTCCCCTTATTATTGTTTAAAAGGTACATTGGAAGCCATAAGGCATAAAAAAAGAAAGAAGTCACCTGGCATCATACTTCTACATAGCTATATTATGGTTGCTTATTACCATTTTTGTCTCTGTTCATGTACATTTACATTTTTACACAATTGCAAGTATAGTGTATATGCAATTTTATGGTTTTCCTCAGTATTTTCTATTGTGCATTTTCAGTGTTGTTACATAATCTTCACGACCATCATTTTAACAGGCTGCACAATATTCTTATGAATGACTGCACCATAATTCATTATACTATTCTTCTACTCTTGGCCACTTAGACGGTTTCCAGGACTTCTCTACTATACATAGTGGTGTGATGAACATTTCTACGCCTATGGATCTCTCCTTATTTCATTCCATTTCCTTGGGCTAGAGTACCACAAGTGGGATTATTAGGTCAACACATGCACACTTTCTACTTTGGTAGCTCTTGATACCTAAGGTCAAATTGCTTCTCAAAGTGTTTTATAAATTTACATGACCTCAAGCACTATATAAGTTCATCTACACCTCTGTGTATTTCAATTTCATAGCAACATGTTTATATGGTTTCAATAATATTATACATAATTCTAAAGCATTTACTACATCTCTGAATCTTTGGCCTTGGTTGAAGCCTCTTATTCCTGCAGCTTTAGTGGGTGTTAATATCACATCATCCAAATGCAAGTGCATACACAGACACACACATACACAGTCCCAGATGTTAGACTTGGGGTGGGGTGGGGGATGTCAGTCAAGTACTTGCTCTTATGTATTGGAAGCATTAAGATGAAAAGGAAAGTGAAAAGTAGTATGTGGAGTTCAATCTCTACACTTTCTCACTTCATTCTCACCTCTTTCCACCAATTCTCTGCCACAATCCCAAGCCCCAGCTTCTGTGGGGGTTGTATTCTCTATTATTCATGACAGAACACCAACCTTTGTGCATTACTGTTGGTCCTCCTAACCTTTTTGCCATGGTCTAACTGCCTCTGAAAGTCACAGTGAAAAGATGTGTATACTCAGTCCATCCCTCCCCTCAACCCTACAAACTACCCCTAACCAAATACACAAAGGACTGACCACAGAGCTGTGCATGGGGCAGACCTCTGGACTGCAGAATAGCACAGGGATAAGCATGCTCCTGGCTGGCCAAGCAATGGATAACCTTTCTGAGCTCCCACCAAAACAGATCATGAGTTGTGGTCATGTAATCATGAGAGAATGGATCAGAGCCAGCAACTCATTTCATATGGGTCACTCAGGAGCCCAAGATAGAAATCAATTTGAATCAATGCAATCAAAAGGTGAAAACCTCCATATAACTGGAGGTGTAAGAAGCAAAGTTTATGGATATCTTGAGTTGCTCTAGCTCTCATAAAAAAATCATAGCTTTAACCTTTCGTGTATGATGGTTCTAGTCTAATTTTTATTATAATGTCATGAATAATGTATGTCTATTTTATAGCAAATGTGCACTTTTGAAAATGATAATGCCCTATTTACTTTACATTTTCTTCCGCATAGAATTTTGCCCCCATTTTGGGAAATTTCTGCTTGGGATAGCAATCATAAGTGTCAGCTCCTTGGGGTTTATAGGACATCGGCTTCCCAGCCACAGGAGAGTGACTGAGATAATAATACAGGCACCATGTATCTCTGAAATAATTCTTGCAAATGAGCTTTGAGGGTTACTTGAGTTTGAGAAAAGAACTTCTCCATATCTTTGATGAATATGATGCTCACTTGTCCATTGCACTTAGAACTGGGCCTATATGGATGAGCGGGTGGGTTTCACTAAGCCACTGGATCAGCTCATCAGTGGAGATGAATACAGTCATAGATTCTCCTGAGAGCACTCCCAGATTCTTTTGCTACAGTTTGGCTCTCACATTAGGGAATACATTTTGTATCCTATAAAAAAGGTGTTGTTTCATGAAGATTTATATACAGGCATACCTCAGAGAGATTGTGAGTTCAGTTCCAGACCACCATAATAAAGCAAACATCTTAATAAAGTGAGTCACACAAATTTTTTGGTTTCCCAGTGCATATAAAATTATGTTTACACTATACTGTAGTCTATTACATGTGCAATAGCATTTTGCCTAAAAAACAATGTACATACCTTAATTAAAAAATGCTTCATTGCTAAAAAATGCCAACCATCATTTGAGCCTTTAGTGAGTCGTAATCATTTTTGCTGGTGGAGGGTCTTGCTTCAATGCCAATGGCTGCTGACTGATTAGGGTGGTGGTTGCTGAAGGATGGAGTGACTGTGGCAATTTCTCAAAACAACAATGAAGTTTGCCACATCAATTGACTCTTCTTTTCACAAATGATTTCTCTGTGGCATGTGATGCTATTTGATAGCGTTTTACCCACAGTAGAACTTCTTTCAAAATTGGAGTCAATCCTGGGGCCGGCCCAGTGGCATAAAGGTTAGGCTCGCGCGTTCCACTTTAGCAGCCCCCCGTTTGCTGGTTCGGATCCTGGCTGTGGACCTACTCACCACTCATCAAGCTATGCTAGGTGGCGTCCCATATAAAGGACCTACAACTCTACAACTGTGTACACAACTATGTACTGGGGCTTTGGGAAGAAAAAAAGAGGAAGATTGGCAACAGATGTTAGTGCAGAGCCAATCTTCCTCAAAAAAAAAATTAGAGTCAATCCTCTCGAACCCTGCCACTGCTTTATCAACTAAGTTTATGTAATATTCTAAATCCTTTGTTGTCATTTCAACACTCTTCACGGCATCTTCACCAGGAGCAGATTCCATCTCAAAAAACCAGTTTCTTTGCTCATCCATAAGAAGCAACTCCTCATCCATGAAAGTTTTATCATGAGATTGAAGCAATTCAGTCACATCTTCAGGTTCCACTTCTGATTCTAGTTCTCCTGCCATTTCCACCACATCCACAGTTACTTCCTCCACTGAAGTCTTGAACCCCTCAAAGTCATCCATGAGGGTTGGAATCAGTTTCTTCCAAACTCCTGTTAATGTTGATATTTTGACCTCTTCCCATGAATCATGAATGTTCTTAATGTCACCTAGAATGATGAATCCTTTCCAAATAATTTTCAATTTACTTTACTTTACCCAGATGAATCATTATCTGTGGCAGCACAATATCAGCACAATAAAATGAGGCACACCTGTAAAAAACTAACTGAAAGCAGGAGCAAATAGCATTGAACTATTTGTCATTTAATGGAAAGAAGTGAGCGAGAACACGACATCTCGGTATTTTCTCTTTTGCCCCTCTTCCTTGATAACTCTGCCTCTCCCACCTCCCCTGAAGACTTAGAGGAGTATTTGAGTTTTATTTTACTTTGCACCACTACTGTTCAGAAATGGACCCAGAAAAGATGACTGGCCACTCTTCCCTAGGATCAAAAACTTCAAAACTTGGAAGGACAGGAAACCCTAGCTCAAAAATTTATTCTTTCAATCACTTTTGCTCACTCTCTTTTAATTTTAGCTTCCTATCATATAACAAAAGTAAACTCTCTTGAAAGGTTATAAAGTAAAATAACAACAAGTTCTGTATTCTCTCAAACATGCCAGCACGTGGACAACAACACCTCCCTTCTCTCTCCCTAATGAGAACTTAAACCGCCCATGGAGCATTTTAGGATGAGAGAAGAGAACACCTGGTGAGAGATCCAGATTTCAATGACCTTTGTCACTATCTCCTGAGCAACTTTAGGCAAGTACTGGGTCTTTAACAAAGAATGAGACTCTCAAGGGTGGGTGACACTTGCCGAGGTCTATAGTGAAGAAAGACCCACTTTTCACACTTCTGGAATCCCTTTCATTTTCTTAAAGTTAAAAAATCTAGGGTGGGGAGAGAAACTGAACTATAAATGTTGAATCTGAACTATATAAATCTATAAAACTATATAAATCTGAACTATAAATGTTTACAATCATCTTTGTTTCAATAATTCTAAAACTGACTTTGGTTATGGTTATGCTATTTGGTAACACACAAATGAATTTATTTCCTTGTGCATAAAACCCACAGTGAAAAATTTGTTGATATTCTAGATTTTTAAACAACCATATTTAAAACATCTCTTCCATTTCCTATAAAATGGGATTAAGTGATTCCCCCCCCGCATGACACGGCATAGCACTGTAGTCATGGAGAATCTGACATCACCACTGACTGACCACAGAGTGGCGTCATGTCCTGGTAGGAGTTTCATAGGAAAGAAGCAGACTGTGCTGGGGAAGGTAAAGGATCCTCGAGGGTACCAAGACCTTGCTACCAGAAGGTTGGGAAGCTTCCCTTCAGACACACAGCTGGCACAAAGTTTCCTAGGTTTCCTTTCCAGGGACGCCTGGGTGAGCCCTCCATCCCCACTCCCGCAGCTGACTGCAGGCTCTCCTGCCACACGTTTTCTTTCCTGGTTGCTGTGGGGAAAAAAAGTACATGGGAGACTCCATAGGAGCTGGGGAATAGGGATACATATAGCTAAGTGAACGTGTGCATTTTCAGCCCCAGGGTTGGATGAGTTGATTCAGATCAAAGTGTAATGGTCTTCAGCAGCATGTCATCATAACTCATGAGGTGACCTGGAAACTGTGGATGCCACACTTCATGCTCCATGGTTGGTGCTGTTAATAATATTGATGATAATAATGACATTTTAATTAATAATAATGATAGTAATATGCAAGTTCTCCAAGGAACATCCATTATAAATTTAGGGAATCATACTTTCCTGTATTTTCCTAAATGTTTACAATAAACACATGTTTTAGACTCAGAAAAAGTTATATGTGTGTGTACATGTGTATAATCTTTACATATGTATGTATGTATACATATATCTCAATCATCACACTGAGGGGGATTCTCTTATTCTGTCAACCACTTTTTAGGAGCACAATGTGCTGTCCTAAGAGCATTCATGCTGCTTTGAAGAATGTCCAAATGGCAACTGGGATGACTCAGGAGAGTTCTGTGAAAGCTACATTGAAAGGACAATGGCTCTTTCCATATTTTTTAACATGTGCAAATTCCCTTGCCTACACTTTATATACTTCCCCATTTCTGTGTTTGCTTCCAGAAGGGAGAGGGCCAAAAAAGTGCTGAACTTGTTCCAAAGGGAGGCGTTTCTGGCAGGTGTGAGGATTCTAAGATAATAGAAACATGTAGCAACTAGCAGTCCCCTCAGCTGAGCAGCAGCTGCCTCTCCACTCTACCTACTAAAGCCTGCTTTGGACGTGTTCTTGGCTTCAGAAACTAAGCGGACCCACTTCTGTGTTTTCAACCATTTGATCTTCTTACCACTTAGCCCACTGCTGGGGATTCCCAACTACTAAATTAGGAAAGTTTGCAAAGCTCTTCATTTCAACACCAGTTCCCATCAACTGTGGTAGGCAGAACACACTGTTTTATCTTAAACGCATCATTTTCCTCAAAGAGCTTTTGGCAAATAAAAGGACACAGGGATAAAACTGAATCAAGGGGAAGAATGTGTCAGCAGTTACATCTCTTGGGGGAAAACAAGTTTTGACCTCAGAGGTGGGAAATTCCAGAATTTTCTGTGTTTCTGGACTAAACTTAGCACAAATATAGGTGAGAAAATGGAGCCGTCTTTTCTTCTTTATTTGGTTAATGTGGGCGAGAGCCACAGTGAGCTGAAACTGGCTTCATTTTGATTGCTTTCCTGTAGGTAGGAGAAGGATGTTAATAATGTTTTAGACATACATTTTTATAAGGATTTTAGAGGTCTTAGGCCAATGTGGCTTGTTTTCTAAGATTTCTTTTAGGCTGCACATTTTTTGGCTTCAAACTAAGATTCTATGAACCTGCTATTTTCAAGTGCAGACAACAATATGATTGAAACAAATCTCTATTAAAGAAGAACAAAGATGGATGAACACATTTTCTTCCATTTTATAGGGACTTACCAAATGTTGAAAGTTAAAAAAAAAAAATAGTCAAAAACCAATATAGCACAGAAACGGGAGCAGTGCTGGAATATTTGATGTTTAAAACAAGAACAAAAGCAAAAATCCTAGTCAAGATATTTCACTAAAATTAGTAGTAAAGTTGGAAAACAAAGTATTTTGGTCTGCAGCAAGGTCTCTCTCAAGCCTGGGGCTATACAAAACTAAGCACTGAATATTAATTTAGCCCCACAACAATTTTCCTCAATTAGTGGCAATGGTGTTGTTGCTAATATTTCTGGAAGGATATCAGGGGCTTGTGTGGTATAAGGGTTTAAAAGCTGGCAGATTTTGATACGGGTAGTGTATTTTCATCATTTTCCCCCTGTATTTTAAGGCTGTCTTGATTCCCCAGTCACGTACATCAGGATTCACCAGAAATAATAATAATCTTCCCAACAAATATTTATATGTGCATAATTTGATTACATGTAAAAATAGTGTCATTTCACAACTGCACATAAAGTCAGCGGTATTTGTGTGTGTGTATTTTTATAGGCAATGATCCTACCATCGACTCTCCCCAGAGCAGCCTAAGCTGGGAACAGGCTATTTCTGTCAGCTAGAATGTCTGGCTCTTGATGCACAAGTACTAGACAGAACTGGGTTAGAACATGGAGTGACGGGGCCAAGGTCACAGACTGGATACCAATTAGCTTTGCACAGAGGATACAACTGTGTCCTAGGGCCACCGATGCCCCCTGGTCATCTGATTGGGAGCTGCATATGGTGAATGGTCCAGTATGATCAGTCACATCCACTGAGACACACACCAAGTGCACATGCCGCACCACAATGGGTTTCTCCTTCATGGCCACAAGGTGCTGGTCATGTGTCCTAAATGTAAAGGGTTGGTGGGAGATGGGAGGACAGCTGCTCTGAATTCCATGGCATTATTTTCCAGGCACTTTTAAGCCAAGATTTGATTGTAATCAGAACCATATTCTGCACTGAGAGGGAATCCTATTTGGAAATATTTAGAGATGTAATATACTTACAGATGTATACCCACATCTATCCAGTATGGGTTTATTGGCTAGATTTCATTAGATAGGAAGGCAAAAGTGCAGTAAGAAGAAGCTCAACTTTGGCGTCAGACAAATTTAAATTAGAATCCCAACTCCATACTAGTTGTATAGCCTTGGGAAAATTAAATAATTTACTGAACCTCCATTTTCCAAGTCATAAAATGGAATACGTTTGACACCTGGCTTTTTCTCATTTGATTTTGATGATACTCTGAACTCCTCGTTGGCTTTCCTCACACTATTTTCCAGCTCTTTTCACTTGCATGGCTTTGGAGTTTTACGTTTCCTTAAATGAAAACTCCCTATGCCAGTTCACAACTTTGAAAACTGCCCTCCCCCTGCCAGTAGGGTCAGTTCCGACTGACCACCATGCAAATGTAGGAAGTGTGTGTGCACGTGTGTACACGCTGGAGGCAAGAGCTTCCGGCAGTACTAATCCCCACGTCCTATACTTTTCCACCTTGAGTTGTGTGCAGCTTTCTGCTTCCATCTGCAAGGCCACTTCCACATGGCCCAGCACTGTTGCCACAGTGAGAGGGGAAGAAGAAAATGAGCAAGTGCTAGGAAAAGGTGGTGTCACAAGCTATGGACAGAAGACAACATCTGAACTGGAACAAGACAGGATGTCCTCAGATGTTCATTCCAAGGCTCCTTTCATTTGTTCTGTCCTCTGAATGGCAGAACATACATATTTTTTCATCTCCTAGCTCTTTCATAAAATATAAGAGAGATACTATGAGTATATATTAAAAATTGATCATGTTTACTTAAATCTTAGAAGTTAGATTTAGAGTAACCTATTCATGGACATGCAAAGTAAAAGAAGACTACATAATTCAATTCAGAAATTTACAAATTGGGAATACATGTTGATATTCTGAGTTAATAGCTATTAATATCAAGAAGGGGTGATGTCTTGCTACTGCCCTGTGGTAAGGCTGATGTAGCATGAGGCAAACTCTAATCTGATTAGGTATTATAGCCTAAGGAATGTGTCTTTCAGGAGAGACCACCAACAACTTTAGTTATTGATCATCCAATCCAGAATAGGTATTAGTAGATAGAGTGTAAATCAATAAATGTCCACTGTATTCACCCAGTGATGGATAACTTAGCAGCCTATTTTAATTTACCTTAATTTGCAATTCAATTGGTTACATGTTTTCCCTCAAAGTGCTAATCAATTTTCAATCAAAGCAGATTAAGTGTCACCCTGGGTCCCTTCAGAGTCCTAAAACACTATTTATTTTGGAAATAAAAACTCAACTCTTTGGTATATGTCTACATTCTCCTGGCAAGCCTTGAGCTATAGATCTGTTGGCTTACCGACCTACTTGTATAATTAAAAGTCCACCTCTTCTTCCCCCACCCCATGCCATCTTACAAAAAACCCAATTCATGTACAATAATTTCCCATTATGGCAGCTTTAGATAAATTTTAATGACAATTTGCTCTTCTCCAGGTCTAGATTTTTCCATATAGTTATCTTTAAAAAGTATTTGTCCACTTACTGATTGACGCAACCATTCAGGTCACTTTATAGCTTGCTGATCTAAGTTCTTAAGGCAAAAAAATACTTGCTTCAGGCTGTAGCTGTGTTGAAAGCTGTCCAAAGAAAATACAAGTCCCCCTGCCCATACATTTCCCTCTCTCTTTGATCCTTCTGGATTTCCTAAAGCTGTTTGTAGTCCCAGAGCCACATATGGGAGCATCCTACCCTGCTGTGTATTTCCAAAGTCCTTCAAATTCTAGAAAGCTTCCTGGTCCCTTTCGCCAACAGAGTTTAACTACACTGAGTTCCATTTTCCCAAGATTTCTTGGATGACAAGTACTAATCTGAATTATTTGCCCTCAGAGGTTAATAGGCTGTGGTGGCCTGATGTACCAAGACTTTGGTATATTAAATTATAAGCTCCATAAGAGAATGGACCACAGTATTTTTTTAACTTACTTTTGAGTCTTAAGTTCCCAGAACATTGTCTAACAAATAGTAAATACTCAATTTTGAGCCCATAATAAGTATTCAATAACTATATGTTGACTAAATGAATAAGGGTACTTATTTGCATTCTAACAAGAGTCTCCAAAATTTTAATACAAAGGGGTTTATGACGATGATGATATCAAAACTCAGAACACAGTTTGAAGGGGTATTTTGGGACTGGGGTACTCCAGAAGGTATGGTCAATGCTGCATACTATTGGTTGTCTGACCTACCACAGGTAAGGTTAATAAAATTAATTTCACAAAAATAGGTCTTTATAAAATACCTGGTTACATCCATTCAGCAGGCATTAAAACATTTTAATTGAATTTAAATATTTAACCTTGAGCCTACATTCTTTAGTTTGGTTGATTCCAATGATCAAAATTAACAAAATAACTTCTCTCTACTATGTTAGAGATGAATAGGAAATCTTCTGATCAACAGTAGACTTCTGAATACTCCAAGACAAGTCTACCAAGTGACTATGGTATCTTTACTCGGGCAGTTCACTTCTTCTGGTCCAGCAAATTCCTCATTTTTCAATCTCTTGCATACATCATTTTAGCTTTATTCTTATTTGTTTGGAAGAACGCCCCCCTTTCATTCAAAACCATTTTTATTGAACATCTATAATGTGTCAGACACTGCTAAAGCATTGGTGATGCAGGAATGCAAGAAAATACTAGATTGAAGATACCCTGCTGTATTGTCCCTGCCCTCAGGGCGCTCACAGTCGAATGAGCAGAAAAAATGTCTAAACAGGCAACTATCAGCAATGTGAAACCACAGGGCATTATGGGAACACCAAGCAGGACACCTAGCTCAACCTGAGGTCAGGGAAGACACCTGAGCTGAGGCTTCTCTTCTAACCCCCATCACTAACCTGATCAGACACGTGGAATCATTGCTGAGAAAAACATCTGACTTACTGGTCATGTTTCCCCCCGCTTTTGTGACATTCTAATGATCTACTCTATAAAGTATTGACTATAACTCGCAGAAAAGATTGACTTAAGAAAAACCAAACATCTTTGAAAAAAGAGAATAGCACTGCTTTAAGCAAAATAGTATTCTACATTTTTAGAATGGATAAGAAGGAAAAGCAGGAATGCCAAAACCTCTAGCTTGGTAAGATGTTAAGCCAAAATAGGTCACATGTTCAATGGTGTCATTACTGGTGAGTTGCCCACAGGCTTGACCAGTCATTGTAAATCACCAGGCAAAACAAGCAGCTTCACAGGGCTAGAGTCCAAGAAGTGCACATGCAGAATCAGGAATCAGATGCATTTCTATGGTCTGCTGATAGGGAGTGCAGCTATGGCAGAAAGGAGCTCCTAAGCACTGGGACTTGTCGCCAGATTCAGGAAGCCATATAAGTTCTCCAAGGTTTATATATTTCAGATACCACAGGATTGGCTTTTAGTCTAATCAGTTCTTCACCAAAAATATTCTTGTCAGACAATTTGGTAATTGTGCTTTGGAGAAGAATATTTCTTGAATATTATAGTGGAAGTCAGAAGAAAATAGAACATGATATTACAGGAATTTATGGTTGGCTGATTATATAACATACCCATAACTGACGTGCACCTGCCATTCAGTTCTGTGACTAATCTTCATGAGGATTTCCCTGACTATCAATGTCTCCCTTCTCTCTTGTTATAACAGCAACCTCGCACTGTATATGTGCATATATAACAGGTTTTTAAGGGAATGTGAAATGTTTCAAAGGGTCTTTTTAAAAATCAAATAACCAGCTGCAAATGGGGAAATAACCATTCCGACTCTGTTTGGGAAACAGCTCTGATCACTCAGGGTATTCAGCAACCGCACAGGGAACTTATTTAGAACAGCTCTGAATATACCATGAAAACCAGCCTTAAGCTAATTCATCTGATTGTACTCTTGGCAGCTCCTTTTGGATTGCTAACACTTTGCAGCTGTAAAAATAAAACAAAAACACCCTTGAAATAAGTTAGGTGCATATATGAAAAGCACAGCTGGGATACTCCCCCAGATCATCTGTAGATATAGGATTCTTTTTTGTATGCTGTTTTGCAAAGGGGAAAGACCATGGCCATCTCTGAAGAAAAGCCAGAACTGCAGAGAGGATTCATTCACAGCTCTTTTCTCCCCTTTCTACCTTTTCTCTCCTGTGTCTCTGGCACCATTTCACTGAGCTCCATAGAAACTGCTGTTAGAAATATCAGTTTTGGCTGAGTCCACACAAAACTAAGCAGAGATCAAGAAACTTTTTGGAGGCCCAGAATAACAGAGAATCTGGATGATTCTAGGCATGAAAGTTCTTTATTTACTATAGGGATTCTTTCATCTTGAATTCTTTGGATAATTGTTCACGTTCACACGATCTTCATAGGAACATTTTTAGCAGTCATGGGAGTCAAATTACCTCATTGAGTTCTGGAGCTAAAATATCTTTCTGGAAAACTTTCAACCCATCTCCAGCTCACCTAATAGCACTTTCAGAACCATACACTTGACTATTCCTTATTTGCAATTTTCTTTAGTACGTTGCACATGAATGTTTTGTCATGTCCAAACGTCAGAGAGCTCCCCGGGCGAAGGGTCTACATCTCTTCTTACACACAACATCCTTGCATAATGCTCATCACAAAATTGATCGTGTCATTAAGTCTTTCATCACTCTCCTTTATCTTCATCATAAATCTTGTAATTTACACTTGAGTTTTACTTCCTGTTCAGTCTTATCTCCTGCACTCTATTCCATCAGTTTTCCTCTCCATCGATAATGAATTACTTCTTCTTGCGACACTCCACATTTGCTCACACTTCTTTGCTTTTACAAAAGCTTTTCCCTCTGTCTGGAATATGCACTTCATTTCTGCCTGGGATGCTCCACTTGTCCTTCCCATTCACTATGACTTTCCTTTTGAAGCCGTCTTTAACTTCCCCAAGGCAGCCCTCCATGTCCTTTTCCCAGCTCTTCCTGAGGATAGTGCAAATTACTTCATTATAGGATTGATCATATTGCTGTTCAATGATATGGAAGAGAACACTCCCTGGTGCCAGAGCCTTGTCTTTTCATTCTTGTATTTAGAAGTGATATATAGGCATTGACCAGTCAGGACACCAGCCACACATAGCCACAGTTCATCTGTACTGGTGCATGCTGGCTGAGCGCAGCCTGTCCGTGTTGCCAGCGACAGCAGCTGCCATACATTCATTCACCATTTACTGAACAAATCGAGAGAGTCAATGGATGAAAGAATGAATGAATGGATGAATGAATGAATGATTGTTTTTTCAACACGAATTCATAGAATAACTTACTAACTTGTCTGTTGGTGGCAAAGGATGCTTTTCTAATTTTGAAATATTATCTCATATTCAGAGGTCAGTCATCATAGAAACCTGGAAATAAAGTTTCCAGACATTCTGTTCAGATCCTGTTTGAAATGGATCTTTCTAAGCTACAGGCAAGTCTCATTTATATGTGGGTGGATTCTCTGAATTATGCTTTATTCACAATAAGCCATGTTTTAAAGTTCTTATTAAGAATTAGCACCTAAGTCTAAATTAATTAAGTGTTCACAGTGTGGCTTCATTACATGGTTTGAAGTGTTGTGAATTCCCAGAGGAGCAGACACAACCATATTCAAATGTAAGTGCAAAAAAAATTTTTTTAAGCACATTACAGAGCTAAATATAAAACCTTTTGGATCATGCTCCTACTCATTCTTACATGAATATAGTCCTTTAGACTATCCAAAGTGCATTCTCATGCATTTTATGAGGTGAGGGAAGCTGGTATCATCTCCTTTTACAGATGAGAAAACAGGTAAGGTCAGAACCAATGATTTGCCCAGTGAGACACAACTCAATAATGACAGAGAAGGGCCCGAATCCACTGTCTCCTGGATCAGACCTGGACCCAAGTCTTCTGTCCATTATCTTTTTGGTGACATGTCTCTGAAGTCATACCTGTGTTTTCAACAGTGATAAGCACACATAATCAAGAGATGTATTTCCTTTCCCTGCTGCCATTTATGTATTTATTTCCTTGGTATAAAACTGAGCCCAGGGTTATGTGGTGAAAGGCCTTTGTCTCAGAGGCATTTAAAATTATATTACTACAATATTATTAATCTTTTGATTATGTGAGCCCATTTCTTTTGAGAATAAATTTACAATGTTTTAATTGTCACCAGGGTATGTGGTAGCTAGTGACATAGTTGTAAGCAGATGTTAGTAGACATTTCAATGGCGGTACCAGGTGATGACAAGCATATCACAATATAGGAAAGACTGAAATAAAACTTTTATGTTCTAAATGATCTGGCTAGATCATAAAATTCAGCAAAGCGGGTATTTCTCACAATACGCTTTCTAACACCTTGTCCAGGGAAGGCATGGTTATCAATTTCCCTGAAGCGTAAGTCACAGCTCGAACATTTTCAATAAGAAGAGGGTTTTTTCAGGATTCTTAGCTTAATGTCCCTTTGCTTAATTTTATCCGGTGAGCTCTAAGTAGATCTTGATACCAAGGAAAGTATTTCTTTTCTTCCTCTGCATTCACCGCATGGCTGTTGAAGGTGTGTCTGGGCTTTCTTTCTCTTTAAATGACTAAGTTTTCTAGACTGATTTTTTTTTTTATAATATTTGCCATACATCAGCGTGTTGACACCAAATAATAATTTTAGTAGATTTTTATGACAATTGGAAAATCCTGAAAAGGTTATTTGTTATTAAGCTCAATAAAAAAGGGCTTCTTTATTAGAACATTAAAGTTTGTCTGATCTAAGCCTATTCATTGCTGTTTTAAACAACCACCCTCTCTCATACATTATAATAAATATCAATAGCTATTGTGCTCAGCTCACACACCAATCAGCAGACCAGTGGATTCTGGTACAGATAATTAGTTTGTCTCTACAAGATATCTTTGCTAATCTGTTTGCTTTCTTTTCTGAAGTTGGTATGATCCAAGTTTACTACTCGGACTTGGTTTGAATTTTTAACCCAAAGACCTATAAAATACTGGGGGCTCTTCTAGCCCTCAACTTACCTGACGTGCTCCTGGGTCCTACGGGAATTAGAGTGGAAGGTGAGACACATGGCAAAGCCTCTAATCCCATTGTGACAACTTCCAAGTTCTTAAAAAAAATTTTTTTTGGTAAATATGTATTGACCACTCACTGTGCTGGATGTGGGAGATACAATATGAGCCAACATGGACGCATTCTCTGTCCCCAGGTGGCTCAGGTGAAAATGAAAGAAACCATGTTACTCCGATCATATAAAAAAGTTAAATTACATCTGTATCAGGTGCTTCCAAGGAGAAAAATATGATTTGATGAAAGTATATAACAGATTTGATCTAAACAGGAAGTAACTGATAACAAATTTAAGTTGATCTATTGTAAAAACTCAAAGAGGGTTAAGAAAACTGGCATAAAAGCTGAGGGCTCAGGACAAGCAGAAAAATAGTAGGTAATATAAAGAGAGACATAGAAGAACAGAAGGGAAAAGAAAGGGGAGGAAGAGAGGAACGATGCGGGTAGGAGACTAAAAGAAAGTTGATAGAACTTCTCACATGGACTTCAACAATTGACTGTATTCAGAATGTTCTGAATCTCGAGCAATCAGAAAATATATGGTTCTATCAAATTACTATAAATTTTGAGAAAATATCTCATCATGCTTGCCCTTTTATCTCTCTGATCACATCTCCTCAGTCTCCCTACATGGAACACATTTTATATTTGCTCTCAAGCTTTGGTCTTCCATCCTGGCTTCTTCCTGAATTACACCCTTGAAGAGCACATCTAATCTCATATTTCATGGCTGCAGCCATATCACTGACTTGCAAACCTACTCCTTCAGCCCTGACTGCTCTCCTGCACTGCAGCCCCATATTTTAAATTTGGATAATCTGCTGTCAACTCCAGCTCCACACATCCAGAACCAAACTCTACATTCTCTCCTCTCTACAGGATCTTCAGCTCAGCCTTCCCACTTCTGTTAACAGCCAGGTATCGTCCCAGACACAAAGTACAATCCCTAGAGACATGCTTTCATCATCCTTGACTGCTTCCTTCCTTGCACCTCCATAGCCAGTCTAGTCCCAAGCCCCATGATTTATCCTTTGAGATGCCTCTCAAATTTGCCCCATCTTCTCCTTCCAACTGCCAACACCCTCGCCCAGGCCCATGTAGCTTCAAGTCTGACTCATGGTGGAGCCTTTGATCTGATCTCCCAGGCTTTCTTCTCTTCAATTTATTCTAAAAAATGTTTGCTTCATATCCCATAAATTAAATTTTAAACATGTTTTTCTCCCTTTTAAGAACTTATAATGGCTCCCTAATGCCTTATAGCATCCAGTCTAAACTCTTTGCCTAACTTAGTTAAGCAATCTCCCCACTGCCTCCCTCTCAGGCTGGGATAACCTCTACCTTCTTTCTACCTTGTACTTTGATTTGCCATGTTTCTTGACCAAGAAACGTTCTGCTCTCTCCTCTTAACCCACATAAATTGTATTTTTTTTTAGGTCTACATTTGTGTTTAAACCCATCCTTACTAGCTATGATATATTTGTCAAGCTTTACTCTCTATTAATTGTACTATGAAAATAAGAATGTTTGTTTTTCTCCCTTTCCAAATATGAAACAAAGTCATATTTATTGTGATTTTCTAAATTACGCACCACCTCCAAGAGATTGTGGTAACTAGCACTCCCTGTTGAGAATCACTGGCTCTATTCTTCTAAGATGCTTCTTACACCAATTGGTCCTTTCTGACTTCCATACGTAAATGCTTATAGATGCGTCACACTGATGTTTTCGTAATTAAATGCTTTCATGCCTGTTATTTAAATGTATCATGAAAATTCTTTAACTTAGACCAGTTGTAATGGTTTGAATCATTTTTACTCTTTATAAGTAATGAAGATAATGATATCAAAATAGTTCCGAAGAATTCCCTGTTTAGGCCTGGGGAATACAAAATTGATACATAATTATTGGAAAAATGAAATAGTTTTGTAAAATAAAGCAATAAGAATTTTTTTAAAAGCATGCAGTGCTTTTACATGGAGAGATTATTCCTCAAATATTCATAGATGGCTTATCTGAGTTGGGTACCTTTCTTGGTCAGGTTCCTTCATGACTTCCACTTTGTAGAATAATGTGGTCATTGGAAATTGTGGGTTTTATCGTTAGTGACCTAAATACATTCTGATTGGCCTAGTTATAATGGATGTGGAATAGCTGACTGTGTTTGTTCTTGACTACATTTTGTTTTCTCAATATTCATAATCAATATTTACCCTAGAAAAGACATCTTGGGACCAATAATGAGGTACATTCTCCATGTGAAGACATTACTCATTTTTGCACACTAGTAATTCTTCCAAATTGTCCCAAGTGATAGAAATCATTTGGTCTGAGGCTGGAAGCCAACTGTGCAATCTGACAACTGTGACTGAGCTTGCATTGGCTGAGAAAGAACTGACAGGCTCCTCACAAGTTAATCCTCTACAAGCTTTCACTGTGCCCCATTCAGAACTGAGATCGTTTTCCTCTTGGCCTTCACAGAACTTTGCACATCTTCATAACACAATACCTATATGGAGCTCCTCAAAGTCAAGGATAATACCCTATTTATTTCTATTTCCCCAAACCCACCACAAAACCATGTTCCTAGGAGGTTCTAGATATGATTGTTCCATTGAATTGAACGCAAATGAACAGCTTTATCCACCCAGATGTTAGCATTTCAAGTAGCCAAATCATTGGATTAATCTTCCCGAAGCATAGTTGAAAAATTTTTCATAGTTCCCAACGAAATAAAATCCAAATACTCTAGTAAGGCATTCAAGGGTCCTAATGGCCTGAATCTAATTCATTTGTCCTGCCTCACTGCCCAGTCATGAAGCCAACACAGGCTAACAAACTATCTGCCGCTCCCTGTATCCACCCACATTTTTCTAACAGTGTTTCCCCCTACCTGAATATCCATCCAATCTTCACATATCTAAATCCAAATTATCTTCTAAATGTCCCCTTCATGAGGCTTTTCCTCATACACTCTCCCTCTCTAACCACATCCCTTAGCCCCTACCAACTCAAAATGAATTGCTCTTTTTTGAGAATTCCCATATCATTCATTAGTGTCTTCTTTTTTACATTTATGTCACATTTTACCTAGTATTACAGTGGTTTTTATAGCTGTCTTAACTCCCTTTAGGGTGGCAGCCTATCCGATTTATTGTTCACTCCCGTAAGGTACCTAGCACTTATGTATAGTAGGTGCTTGAAAAGTATTTGTTGAATTGCTCACAAAACGGTTTCCCAGAATCAAGAACTATCTAGATCTTCTGCCCCATTTTAGGTAGGGACAAGGCTCGGGGCTATATAGTGTACTGGTTAACAGCATGGACTTTGAAGAAAACTGACTCAGTCCATACCCCATCTCTGCTTCTTCCTAGCCAATGACCTTGAGCAAGTTACTTGACCTCTGTCTGCCTCCATGTTCTTATCTGTAGAATGGAGTAACACTCATATCTAATGCACAGGGTGTAGAATTTAATGAGTAACAGATATAAAAACACTTAGAACAGTACCTGGTACATAGTAAATATCACATAAGTGTTAGCTCAACCCCTCAGAGTTTTCTCAGATTCTATTACTAATTTTCTGAAAGGTCGTTCCCTTTCATCTCACCGATTCCCTGTCATTTTCTTTCCTCTCACTTGCTTGATCCTGAATTATCTGGTATTGAATGATTTTCCCCTCGTAGCTGTTCTATTCCTTATTAAGCTTATTTTTAGTTTTCCTGTGTTTAATATTACAGATGGCTACATTTACATTTACCATGCATATGTTAATGATCATATACAGAACAAAGTGATAGACCTGTAATATGCAAATGACAAATGAGTTTCTTATCTGTCTGGCAGGGAGAGATACGGAGAGGCAGTATTGTGGTAGAAACAGTATTATAAAAGGAATTTGTGCGTGTGAGTGTATGCAGGTAAGAGGGAGGGAGATAGGGCAAAAAATTCATGCTAGGTGAAAAACTAACCTTTCCACATGAGGACTTTCTTCAAGAGTCAGAAATATTCAGAAGTGTTGCATGGTTTCCTCAATAGCAGCATATTGTCCGCCCAAAAACCTTGTTTGCCTGAGAATTTGTTTATGACAGTCAACATATGAACATACGCTTAATACAATTATATTAAGTTTAGTAACTATTCTATTTCTTTTTAATGAAAATTATATTATTAGGCTGTTTTAGCATTTAGCTTTAAGGAATAAATAGTCGTTGGCTTAGATGCATTTTTGCTAGTGATGTCCTGTAGGCGGACACATACATAGTATATTCCCACATTCTCCTCTCTGCCCTGCTCCCTCTCCAGGTAATAAGCACCCTGACAATCTGTGCCACAAAGAACTATATAACTTTGGATTGATTTCTTATGTGATGATTTAATATCAAATACATATCTCTCTGTCTTTGCACTTCAAAGTTAACACCTTGGTAACATTTTCCAGTAAAACTTTTAAAAGCACTTACATTAGTTGCAAATCTGACACAATTCTGCCATTTTGAATTTTGAGTCTTTTATCCAATTACAGCAATCACAGAACATTTAGTCTGAGTATTGCAGGCCTATGTGACATCCCAGTTTGGGTGGCTATGTTAAACTCAGTAAACAGTTCCATCTGTCCCCCATCCATTTAAGAGGTCAAAAAGCTTCTCTCTGCACATTGTTTTTCCATTTGACCCCTGTCCTCCCACAAACAGAATATAACGGTCTGGGGTGGGCAAAGTCGAAGGGTATAGCTTTGGCAGCAGTAATAGCCCTCACCCCCTCAGGCAGCCATGCACCCCTTAGAGCCCATCTCAGCTCAGGGAACTGTCACTTTTCTGTCTTCACTTCCTGTACGTCCCACACCCTACAGAGAGCAAACCTACAGACTTTATTGAGAACTCTAAAGAAAATGACCAAATGAAAACTTTCTGCTGACTATTGTCTTCTCTATGATATTTCAAAAGATAAAATAGCTATAAATGGTCATTTAATAATCTCCATGACGTGTTTTACAGATAAATGCTATATTTAATTTATTATCACCATGCTTATGCTTGAAGGTTTTTTTTTAATATTTTAAAATTTATTTTAAGAATTTCCAGAAGAGAGTAGAGGCTGTCTTTCTATTGCCTTGCAATACTTTTTTTGCTGGGTTTATCAGTTTACACTTATACCTCCTGAACTAGATTCAAGCTTTCTTTTTGCAAATTTTCAACTAAGTGATCATTATAATTTCTTATCATCTACAGAGCTATTAAGTAAGTAGGAAAAGAAAATACAACATATCTCAAGAATAAAAATTTTAGATACCAAGGACTTCTCAATTTTATTATAGCCATTCTGTGGGTTATCAGTGGTAGTGCATAAAATATTAATAACGTCTGAGGACTTTTTTTCTATTTTACTAGTGAATGTGACATATAAGATGGGCTGATTCTTCTCTAGTCTTTGCAATCTCACAATTCTCATCATCATTAATATTATCAAGCAATTTTTAGTAAATGATCAAATTGGAGTGTCATTGTGCTGAATAATATACACTTCACTATATACCCATGCCAAGTAAAATGGGCAATGAGAACACTGAAATGTGTATATCGTGAATTTTCTATTATCCAGCAGTATTGAGATTTGAAATGTTTAGCTTAATAAAAGGTTTCAGAGAAATTGAGATATTTAGTCAACGTGTCAGGCATATTCAACTTCCCCTTCTGGTTTAATCTGCCATAGATAATAGCCTTGAAGGGCATATCTCCACAGGATCTCTACCAGCCACTGCTGATTAGGCCAGGAGTGGACAAGAGACCCCAGAAGAATCAATCCACTCACTGACCAGCCACCAATTAAATATTCCTTCGTAAGAATTTGAACTGACAGAACCAGAATGACAAGGCGAGATTCAGCTGTGACATTTGATAAATGTTTGGGGCCAGAATCAGTGCCAATAACAACTCAGAGCTTCAGGAAAGCCAAAGTGATGGGGAGCTGGAACTAAGAACTTTGAGGGAAAGTCAGGGTGCAGTGAGAACAGAGCAAGTGTATAGCAGCGGTGAATGGCAGTGCCCACCCAGAGGAAGAGGGAGAGAGATGGACAGAGGTTCCAAGAAAGTCAGACTTCATGAGATTGGATTTTATGAGATTTTACTGTAGCCTTTTAATTAATGCCTTTATTCACTGAGTTTCCGCCCCTCCCGGCGGGGTGGTGGTTGAGGTGTTTAAAACTAAACTATCCTTGACAAAGACACTAGTCCACTACAACAGGCTAATTTTCAGAGGATTAAAATACATTAATGCCCATTATAGGAAACCTTCCCGGACTGTGATGTGATTTCACATTGATGCTTGAGAAAATTCTCCAGGATCCTGCTGTGACCAAGATCTTTGGAGAGCAAAAATACAGAGGTGGAGGAGATTAAGTGCTGGCAGTGGGGCTGGGGCGTGTAGAGCGCAGAGACGAGTACGGGTACCATTCTACCTCAAGGAACATTCTATTAGTCCACCGGGTGTTTTAGAACCAAAGCCACCCCCATCCCTCCCCAGCACACACACAGAACAGCGCACAGCAACACAATCTCCAATTGGGAACTCATTGGAAAGTGAATAAATAATGATGGCCGGGGTGGGGGTGCGCAGGAGGAAGGGGAGACAGCTGTAACCAGCCAGAGCCTTCTCTTCCACTGATTCCCAACACTCCATTTTGTCCTGATACTGACTCCCTAGAGAGGATGACTCTGTGTAGAGACCAGTGGCCTCTCTCACATACCCTCACCGATCCCTGTTCTAATAAACAACCACAGGGGAAGCACTGGCTAAACTATTGGATTCATTTGGCAAAATGCATATGCACATATGCATAGTTCTTTTCCTGAGAACATATGCAATGATAGAAAGTGCTATTTAAAATAGCATCTGCCAAGTGTGCAGCTCCTTTCTAACACCTGATAATTTTGGTCAAAACTATCTACAGAGTTCAGTGTGTGTGGTCATGTAATGAAAGCCCGAATATAATTTGTCTATGCATATGGAGGCAAAAGGGCAGAAATGAGGTTATGATGAGAATTTCCTGTTTGAATCCTAGTTTTTTGTGCACTTCAATTCACAATCTTAATGCCAAGCTGATGTTTTGCACATACAATTTTAAAGTGTCTATTTGCTATTTGCATATTTACAGCAAATTGACAATACACAGCTTTTATCACCGGAGTCTAATTTGGTAGGAAACTTTTCACACACATATAAACAGTACACATTTTGACCTATTTTTATGTTCAGTTAGATTTTGTTTTGGTTATATAAAGGCAAAGTGAATAGACTGTCATGATTCATTTTTGCTTATTTTAAATTTTTTGTGTAAACTTATATGTAAAAAAAATTACACCAACGGTAATGTACAATTATTGAATGCTTATCCTGGCCAGATAGTGTGCTAAGTTCCTAACTTGAATTATTTCATTTAACTCTGTCAACAACCATATGGAATAAGCACCCTTAGCCCCATCTTATAGGTAAGGAAATCAAGACTGCAAGAGGTCTTATAACTTCCTCCAAAATCATCCAGCTAATAAGCAGCAGTAGCAGGACTCAATTCCAAGCTTGCCTGCCTTCAAACTTTACCATCATCACTACTGAGCCACACTATTCTTTCTCTATGTATATCTCCTATAAAGGCAGATGATTTAAGCTAAAATTTGTATTCTGGGAAACTGGATCTTAAAAACATCACTACTGCCTTGTAACCTTTAGAAATGCCCTTTAGTACACCGAGTGTATTCAAAATTCATCTGTGGTCTCTTAGAATGTCTTGTGATCTTAATTATATAAACTAACAATGTTGAAGAAATATGTCTAACTATGTTGAAGAAATAATCATAGAGGATATTTTTAAAGGAGCAGGAAGGTTTGAGTTCAGGTGTACATTTTATATGACAATAGGCTTTTACGCAAATGGTCCAGTTTAGGGGATCATTGGTTAATTATGAAGTGCCTAATTCTGTTTTAAATTAGGGCATTTGGTATTCAGAACAAAACACGTTAATGTATTAGTTCAAGTCCCTTTGGATTACTCAGAAGTTAGATGTTCTGTCTAAAGGAGTTTGTCATGACAGGGAAGAACGTGGGGAAGATTTTAAAAATATGAAGCCTATCTTTTCTAAAAGAGATTCTATTGAACTGGAATTACCCTTTGTCTACTACTGTGGTGTGTGTCTGTCACAGCAAACAGCTTCTCCTGTTCTGTCATGTGATTCAGGGCCTGAGGCATCACTGAACACACATCTTCTTGGTCTAAAAGCACATGAGAAAATCAAGGGATGGGGTCCCTTTGCTTCCATCCTGACAGCTGAGCAGGGCTGTGGAAACCATCTTCTCCTCCCTATGGAGCTTGGCAAGCTGGCATCAAATCATGACGTGTGGTGGGAGCTGCATTTCAGACGGAGAGTGTCACCCAAAGAATGAAGACAAAATATGTAAGGCTTTAAACATCCTCCCGGGACATACACTTCCAAACCAACTCACAGCAAACGGATAGAGCAATCACCCCATTCACACGAAATAACCTAAAGATTAAGAAAAACATAGGTTCTGAAAAATAAATTTGATATTCTTCCCTAAACCCTACCATCTCTAAGAGGTTTATTCCAATGATTCTCATTTGTGGAACAAAAAATTCTTTCTAAATAGGGCTACTGAAGACATTATTAATTAAAGATTGAGAAAATAAATGAAGGAAAATTGAAAAATATGCCTCAAAGTAAGACTGACTTTTTTAGTGCCACAGCTACTTAGGGCTCAAGTATGGAAAGACTCAGAAGAATCAGAACCTCTTTTCTGAGTGTGAATTTGTTGGCCTTAAGAAAGTAGATGACAGCTTATATTGCAGCCTACCTTCTCCTACCCTCCCACCTCTGAGCCTCATCTACCAGCTCAAGTCTTATTACCTAATATCTACTTTCTCCTTCTTGCATAGTAATAGAATTATCAGTTGGGCACATGGACACTCAGGATAAACACTACATTTCCTAGCCTCCCTTGCAGCTAGACGTTGTCTCGTTTGGGCTAGTGGGATATGAGAGGAAATGATACCTCAAACTTCTGTATTGCAAACTTAAAGGAGGGGCCTTTCCCTTCCTCCATCCTGCTACATGGTGGGCCTTCTTGGACCACACACATAAGGGCAACGCCCTAGAGAGCAAAATATTCCTTCATTCCACAATGACAGATGAGGCTTAAAGTCTTCTAAGTGTTGGCCAACTGAAAGAGATGGAGGGGAATGAAAGGATAAAGGTAGGACTCAAGCTAAATGGTCCCACAGACAACCTTGTCTATTTTCCAACACTACTCCAAGTTGAACTCCTTTCACCGAAGTTTGAGGACTGTACTCTTAGTTACCTTAAAAGAAGGATTGGACAATTTAACCTTAGGAGACAAGGAGTGATGAGAAGGGTCTAGATATGGGGGTTTTCCTCTTGAGAATTCTCTCCTTAATTATTACCTAAGTAAAAACAAAACTAAAAATACGTAATAATTGGTTATGCCTCTGATCATTTATATAGTGAATGAGTGTGCGGGAGCTGAAGAAGCATCACCCTTACTCAGCTGAAAATGAATGCAGTGTCCACATTAAAGTTGAAAACAGAGATTCAGGATTACATCAACCCAGCGCCTTACACTTTCTTTGGCTTTGTTCTGGGTGCAGTCAAGCATGAGGAGTTGACGTTCTGACCCTCCCACGCCGAGTCTGGCTGGCAATAAAACGATACTACCTTTTGTCAGCTAGGAAACAGTTACTCACATAGCACAGGAACTTCTCCTGTTGAAGTAATACTGGAAACCTGGTCTTCAAAAAATAATAATAAAGAATTGTGCTTTACTACACTGACATGCAATATCTTGAAATCTGCAGGAGATTTTCCTAACTGCTGGGGGTTATAGAGGTGTGAAGAAACAGCTGTTAGCGTTTCAACAGTGGATTATTTTACAGAAATTTTCATGGAAAAAATTCACATGCATGTTCCAGTATTTCTTTTTCTTTCCCCTTTCTTCAGGAAGCATCTAAGGAAGAATATAAATTTAGTATCCTTCTTTTCTCCCCCACTGTTCAGAATGCCCTAAAGGGAACAAACGTGGTAGGGAAATAAAGTAAGGCTATGAGTTTTATAAGATTGGCATACAAAATTGCCTTACTCATTTTGTGCTGTGAACTCAATCAAACACTTTATTTTCTCCAGGAAAATAAAACCCACACCCCAAAACACACATATACTAGAACACCTTTCATCAATTACTTTCACAGAAAATATTGGAGAGGTTGATTTTCTTGTTCTCCTTTGGAACTAGATCTATAACTAACTCTAGAACAATCTACATGTGCTATCACAAGATTTTTTTGTCATTTCCCTAAAATTTGTAGTCAAACACCCTTTTGCTAAAATATCTATCCAAGATACTCATACCTTTTAAAAACTCTTATATAACAAAAACAAAACATTTATTCTTTTCAAAATTTCCTCTTAGCAAATGTATACATTTAGCGTATCACTGCCAGTTTGAAGATTAGAGCCTTATTATTTTTCTTTGGAGGGGACTATTTTGTCTGTTTCTGCCATTTTATTAGAAAAACACAATCATCATGGTTCAGGCCCAGTTTACACCCACTCAACCTGACAGGACTTTCAAGTATTTGGCAAACATTACTCTCTTGGGGGTAATTCCTGTCAGGGGCTGGTCATTGAGCAAAGTTCTGAGACACTGAGTAAATGAAGGACGGTCCAGTCAAGAATGGCTAGTTCCATTTTGGTGCCGAAAAACAACCACACTACCAAAACCCAAGTCCAAAACAAAGAACAATACTGGCTGACCAGGACAGCTGGTTGACCACCACCATAATGATGGTACTATTTACTGATTACAGATCGGAAATGAAAATGTTCACTGCACAGGCATTGCTGAATATTGGCCATGTCTCCAAAGGATTGGCTAGATGTTTTGATCTGAACAAGTCTGGTCATTGGGGAGGATTATTAATAACATCCAGGTCCCCAGTAGTGCTTCTCAAGTCACAGTCTACCTCAAAGCCAGCCTTTTATGAATAGTTATTTGCCTACATGGAACATTTTTAGAGATGCTGTCTCGACTTTCAGCCCTCAACGAGGTTCCCTCTCTTCAGATTTCTTTCTTTCAATTATGGTACATGAAAGTTTTGAGGGCTTCTTCAAGCCCCCTAATAAAAGGCAAACAACTCCAAGAAGTGGCCATAGGCCCTTACTAGTTCCAAATGAGGGAAATACATGTGACAGCTGATTGAGAGCCAAGTTTTGTAGAAACAGGGTGCCAGCTGATAGCAGAGAGGGAAGCAACAAAAATAGAAATAAAGAATTAAGGTACAGATAATGAAGGTAAGAAGATACCCAATACTGACTTTGGTGAAGAACTCAAACCCCATTTTGAGAGCCCCGAATTCCTCTTTCTTACTGCATTGCTTGCTGAAATCCCACAATTTATCCAAGAGGCCGGTGTTTTACTTCAGAGGCTTCCCCTCCCCCAAATAGATGCAGAGAGCTTCTATAGAAGGTGGTCTGCTCCCTCCCTTCTTCCACCTCACTGGACTTGTTTTTGGTCTTTTAAAGACTATTTTAAATGGCCACATGAGTAAATGACATAGGAAGCTGCCTTTCTGACTTCAGAGACTTCTCTAAGGCTCTCTTGCCTCTACTACCCTTGTTGGAAGCTGAAACTGTACAAACAGAATTACAGAATTTTACAGTGGGGTCAGACGCCTGAGAGCATTTTAAATCAGGCTCCAGCCAGTCAGGGGCTAAATCAGCTACATCGGGGGCTCTTTCTTAACCTTCTCTAGCAGATGAGTAGCAGAATGCAATTTATTTAGAAGAGACGCTCCCTGTTAAAAATAATACTTATTTTCAACTTCTGACCGCTCTTCATGGATGAGTTTTTAAAATCCACCCTGAAAAGCAAGATTTGATATAAGAGAAAGGGAGAGCATGAAGAGATTCACAAAGAGAGGAAATAGAAGGACTACTTACTCAGGTGGCAGAAGAATTTGAAGAGTCCAAAGGAAGCCCTGAAGACTTTCTTCATGTAACCAACTATGTAGCTGAGGTCCCACCCTCGCTTGATCTGAAAGCTTTGGAGCACCTTCTAAGGTCTCATTTATAAGGCAGTTGTTTGCCAAAAGATGGGGACCATAGCTATGTTTACATAAAAGGTCCATGGTGATTTGAGGCCATGCTCAGACAATAATAAATCTCTTATTTCTGCTACCCTAAAGGCAATCATTTCTCATCTTCTCTATTTCTTCAAATCATCTATTCTCATCGATCCATATCATCTATAGTGGAAGAGGGGAAGGGCAGAGAGAGAGAGAATTAGTTTAGTGGCGGGGGGGCAAAGCCACATAAAAGGATGACAGGTGAAGATACTAAGTGGGCAGAGGAAGAGACACTCTGTGACTGTGAAAAGAGGGGAACAAATGCAGAAAGGGAGCCCTTTTTCTAGCCAGTCAGCCCCTCTCTAGAAAGAGAACAGCCTAGAGAGATGCTCAGGTCGCCATGACTGTTACTGAATTTGGTCCATTAACATTGTCATGAGCAAATACTTTGTCATCTTATTATGCTTCATGCTCTACCTGGTTCCTGGTAGACATAAATCCCTTCTGTTATGAGCTGCATGCTAATGTTCCCTAAAAGTCCTATGCAGCAACACTAACCCCAATGGGGTGACATTAGGAAATAGGGCCTTTGGGAGGTACTTAGGTTCAGATGTGGTCATGACGGTGGAGATTCCTTGATGGGATTAGTGTCCTTATGAGAAGAGAAGGAGCCTACAGCTCTCTCTCCCCCCAACGTGAGGACACAAGGAGAAGACAGACATGTGCAAACCAGGAAGAGAGACTTTACCAAGAACCTGGCCATGCTGGCACTCCGATCTCAGACTTCCAGCCTCCAGAACTGTGAGAAATAAATGTTTATTGTTTTAGTCACCCAGGCTATGGTATTCTGTTATAGCAACCTGAACTAAGACACCTATGATCACTGGTCTCAGGAAAGACCTTAACATTTGCTGCCTTGGCCTAGTCCAATAAAGCAATTATTAAGCAATATATTTCAGTAGCCTGAGTCCAATTCATCTACTCAGGAAGATAAATTTCCTTATTTGACACCAGGATAATGCTAAATATGAGGGAGAAGAGACTTCCTTGCATTAATGAAAATCTCGATACTGTAGTACTTTCTCCAACTAATTAGGTTCAGAATGATCACACCCCTGAATCTTTTGGGTCTGAGTTGGTATTAAGTCATTTATAATTAGGCATAAACTACAGCAAGCTTTCTATTTGTCTATGATTTATCCATGGTATCAGGCATCTTTAGGAAACTAAGCCCTTTCTATTTCTTTTATCGGCAGAAACCTCATTAATTTGTTGTGTTTTTTTTCCCTGATAAGGCTCAAATTATTACCAAGGTAATCTTCAAGTAAGTTTCAATCAGCAGCCTCACAAGGGGGAATGGTATGCAGGCAAGTGAAAACACAGGCCCCAGCCACCTGCATGAAGAGCCTTCTGCTCATCCTCCTGCACAATTCACAGTCTCCCGGGGAGATGAGGATTAGGTTGAGCATGTTAATTCAGGATGGAATAAAATGGCTTAAATCTTTAGGCAGTTCCATCCATACCTAGATACAGCAACATTTCACCATGCAGCAATCTTGTCAGCTAGGAGACATAATGCACAAAACTGTCACTAAATTATACACTGAAGCCAGTTTGTATCGGTGGCAATAGATTTTATGATAGATCCTATGCTGAAGCAGGACACATAATTTATATCTATCCCACGTCTCTCGCCTCTCCTTGATAAAAGTCAGGAGGAAGGCATATTTGTATTCCACTGTTCTCTGCCGAGGGTGTTTAACATGCTTATGGGCCAAATGAAGCTGCTTTGTTTGTTATCTCCGGGCTTGCAGAAATAGTGGGCTCTGATAATATGCCACTGGAGTTCTGAGTTACCACATCATGATGTAATGGCTTGGGAGTACAGTGAAACCACAAACGTCCAAATGAATTGACATAATTTCCTGCAGAGGAAGCAATCTGAATATAATAGGCAGAAATTCTGGCTCCTTTTACACTTAGAGGAGATGAGAGTCATCACTGAAGGGGTGTCTGGGAGTGTCCTGGTTGATCCACAAAAGGGAATGCTCACAAAAATCAGGCTTTTCTAAATGAGTGGTGAACCCATCCAGTCTTCTTTATCTACCTTCTTAGAGCAAATTGGCAGCAGGCTTGTGGAGTAAATAACCAATGCTGAGAATCACCAAGCCATACTGTTTAAGTTTGGCCATCACTTGAAGAGTTCCACGAGAGGATCGTGTTCTCTTTCACTTCCTGACTTTGCATCTGCCATTTCCTCTGCTTGGAACCCTGCCTTCCTTCCTTCCCAACCACTCCTCCTTTCTTCCCTTACCCTGTCCTGACTCCTTTCCAGCCTTCGAGTCACAGTTTCTACTTGGTCTCCATTTGGAAGTCCTCACTGAAGAAGCCTGGAATTTGGGGGAGTCCTCTCCACATGCTTTCTCAGCAACCTCATCACCTGTTTCCTCTTAAAGCAAAGTTCTGTCCACTGGACCGGGAGCCCTTGAAGGTACACCCTGTGCTTTATGCATTCATTCTTCTATCTGCAGCCCCCACATGCTCTGTACAGAGGAGATGCTCAATCAATATTTACTGAAAGAATATCGAAAGAAAGAATCCAAACTATGGGGCTTTGTTTGTTGTTGAAGTTTGTTATTTGGGGTTTTTCTCTTTAAGCTCAGAAAGATATTTGTAAATTTTCTCTGGCAGACCTGTGCTTTGTGACATGGCCCTCTATGCTAGATATTCCATTTGCCTTTCAGGATCTACTCCTATTCTTCTGCACCTTGTTCCGTGCCCTGGGAGGCTGGCCTCTCGGGCTCCCAGGCAACTGTGCCCTCTGGCTTCCAGTTAGATTCAGCCAATGAAGGACATCATTAGGAGATGGAAGATGAGAGGAGAGCGAGATGGCAGATATTCACCCCCCACCAGATGGGTTGACTCTGTTCCTCTATTGGAAGGCCATGGTCCTTCGGACAGCCTTTTCCTACAGCTCTGTGGCTCCATGACCCCTTGCTTCCTCTGTCCATAGAGGCCTAAGGGTAGTGATGACTCCTCTCATTGCTAGGCACAGATGGCCTCATCACCTCTTATACATTTCTCTTAACCTGTGCATACCTTAATAAACGTCTATTCATTAAATTCTCCCTAATTACCTGATTTGAAAATTGTCATCTGTTTCTTGCTAGGCCCCTGATGAATGAGCCTTCCTTCCTTAATTCTGCCCGTAGTGAACAAAGGAGACCACATAATGTCATTGTCACTACCATCCCTTGCTGGAGCCACCACTCACACCTTCTATTGACCCCCTTTTGCCTCCTCTCCTTGAAGAAATATCATTAAGAACTTTTAGAATGGGGCTGATTCACTTAAATTTTCGTTTATTTATCATTTAACAAACGTGTATTGAGGTTCTGTGCTTACCTCTTGAGATAGAGTGTGAACAAGACAGGCAAGGTCCCTGACCATGTGGAGCTTATAGACTAATGGGGGAATCAGACACTAAACAGGTCATATATTTCACAACTGTAGAAAATGGTGCAAGGGAAAAAATGCATGGTGCCAGGAGATCTCTGGGAACATCCTGTAGTCCACATATGAAAATGTTTCCTCTGTGGGTTTCTGTATTGAAAAAACCTAATAAACATGAATTTGAATTATCATTACAAATGTTTTACATTGTTCTTGAAAAGCACAAGACATTCCAAGACTGCCTCTAAACTCTGAGTGCACAGCTTCCTCTGGTTTCCTGCCAGCTTCAGACCAAACCATGCCAACGTGGTTTCATGTCGTGGGATGTGCTGAGTACAGTCGACCTGGTGCCCACAGAGCTCTGCCACCCACCTGTAGTTTGGAGCTGAGTCAGACAAGTGTAGTTAGATTACTGGTAGATAAAAGGGGATACAGTCCTGCTAAAGGGCATTCCTGATAATGAATCTTTGTGACATATTTGTTGTATAGTTCTGAGAAAGGATTTTTTTAATCAAAATAATTTATTATTACCCATTATTCTAAGGGGATGGTAATCTGGAGTGATGGTATATTCAAAGAAAAGGAAACGCTTTCTAAACTGGTATCATGCAATGATTGCGAAGAAGTCATCCATTTATTCAACTAACAGTTGTTGAATGCTTGCTATGTGCCATCTCTGGCACAGACACAGGGGAGGTAGAGATGGATACAAGGTCTTGAGGAGTTTACATTTTAGCTGAGGAGATTGCCCAGAACTTCAGGGCAGGAGAAGAAGCAACCCTCAGAAAGGCAATGACCCCGGGTCTTGAGCAATAACAAGGTGGGGGAAAAGTCTCCTCTAAAAGGATCTATGGAAGCCTGAAGCTTCCATAGAACCCAGGGTACTCCTTCCACAACTGCCCCTCTCTTCCTCTTCCAGGTGCCCTCAAAGAGCACTGCAACCTATGTCCAGCCAGGTTGTGTGCATTAATGCAAAGCTGAGTGAACCCATATTTACCCGTGTACTCTCAAGGTGGCCCTAAGAATAGCACAAAGTTGCTCTTGTCAGGGGGGCACCTCTGAGCCAGCATGCACTAGAGAAGTTGGTTTTACTCTGGTATAGTAACACAAAAAAAGGCAACTTTTACACTGTTCTAACCCCAATTCCAACCCCAGTCACCCTACCCAAAGCAGGGTAATTAAGACTGAAGAGATACAAAATCCAAGTTTTCTCTTCAATTGGAGACTCTCTTCTGCCTCAAAACACAGCCAACACAGAGACACCATAAGCTGATACATCTGCCTTTGCTAGATGCTGGCTTCCTTTTGGCACCTTCCATTCTCCTTTGCTTTATTTCTCCAAATCAAAAAAAGTGCCTGGTACTTAATGTTAGATTCTCCACTGTAATAGCGCATTATTTGAACTTTGAACCCCTCAACCTCAACTCCTCCATTTCACACCATCCCCTCAAGTCACTGCTGTTTGTGGAGGAGATCACAGGTGTTTATGGGATACTTCTCAGAAATAACTAGTTTCTAGAATTTTCTGAAGACCAACGCACAGTGCAGTAACTCTTCTCCTGGCTATTTTTTGTACTATATTCTGACAGGTGGAATTGGAGGTAAAATTTTTAGAGTCAGCCTCTGGTGGTTCAAACTACATTAAATAGTTCTTGTCCAAGATGTGAGTAAAAAGGTGTTAAAGCATCTATGTCCTCTCAAGTTGAGAAAGTGTGATATGATGAGAAAGAAATGAGCACTAGTTTATGTCTCAGGAGACCTGGCTCCTGCTCCTCATTCTACCCCTGGCTGGGCCCTAGGGGCTTAGCTTCTTTGGGTCCCAATTTCCTCATAGCACTCTTTTACTATTAGGATTTGTTACATGTAAAATAAATTCCCAGGTCATTATTCTCTAAAGTATATTTTAAACAATATTTTAAAACTAAAGGAAAATTGATTTTGTATCATCCACTGGACTCGCCATTATCCTAGCAGGTGAGAACTGCTCAGGTTTCATGGAGACACAGAATCGCACATGAAGAGGCACAAGATGATGTGGGGATTCTGTTTATCATTTCCCTAAAGGTCTTGCTTAATGAGGAAATTCTTCTCCCTCTTTCCTAAGCTCCTTTAGGGAAGAACTTGGAAGGTCAGCAGCACAGAGAAAGATTAACAGAGGAGAATCCAATGCTGAAAATAGGGTCTGTCCTAGCATGAAGCACAGCATGAAAACATTTTCAAGCATTTTGTAATGATGACAATAATGACAACATCTTGTATTTCTCCAAAGAAGCTCAAAGAATTTCATTGGCCTCGCATCAATCATCCTTGCCACTTCCTCATGTGGAAGAAAGAGGGCAGGCACTAATATGATATAAATGGCAGCAGCAGAGTGAGCCATCACATTGAAGTAGAGCCTTATAAATTGTTCGTTGCCCCTTGTAACCAAACAGCAGCTACAGTGAAAGGCAGGGAGGGGGCTCAGCCCAGTCTTAGGCCAGAAGCTATATCCCCTTGGAGACCTCCAGACAAGTCGGTGCACCCGATTTTTATAAATGGCACTTTGGACAACCATTTATCACTGATTAAGGCCTGCCTGGTCTCATAATTTGAAAGTCATTTTTGCTGTCCTGATGTTTTTTACTGCATAAAACCTGGTTTCCACAAACTAGTGATTACTGGATTTTCCCTCACCCCCCTGATTGTTATCTGTATAAACAACTACTTATCACTCCCCGATTGCCATCTGAGATCCTGTTCCCGGGTTCTTTTTGTCTAAAAAGAATGAGCCAAAGAGCTTCTCATGCTTAGTCATTACCCTTTAAAAAATAAATAAAACAAAGCCTTCTCCTGCCTTTCACTCCTTAGATTTCTCCCAGGGCTTCTGCAGCCTAAATATCTTCCTCTCTTCGTTGTCCTCTCACTCCCTCTGCCCCTGTAAGTCTCCTTGATTTCCTCCTCATTATTAAAAATTAAATTCCTATTTTGTGCTCTAAAGCACACCCCACACGCACATGTAATTCCAGTTGAAAAAACTGAATAAACACCCAGATCCCTGGTCGCTGTAACTGTCTTCCTCTCACTACCGTTATCAACATTTAACGGGTCCTGTGAAGCTCAGGACACAGTTCCGGCCGAAGAGAACCGAGGCAAAGCTGCAGTCCTCGCCCTCAGGGCAATCTGGTTCTTGAAATAAGTTGGTATGGCCCAGCTTGGAAAACAAACAGTGGGTCAGGGTGGGCTCAGTGGGGGAGAAAAGCAGGAAGCCTCTGGAGGAGATGGCTTCAAGACATTTCCAGAAGATTGAGAAAAGACAGCTCTTCCAACGGGTTAATGCTAGAAAAAGAAGTTTTATTAGTTGTTAAGGTTAGAGGTCAGTCGATCAAGGGTTCAGGAGAGTGTGGGGTGAGGACTCAGAGGCATTGGGTATAGGTCACTCTTCTTAAAAACAAAAAGTGACATGAAGGAAATACAACAGCTAAGAGTCACTCCAAGGTCAGGAGAAGAGTCTCCTCCCAGGGAAAAATTTCCTGGGGAGGTGAGGTGGGGGGGGGGGTGGAGGGGAAGGAGAAGGAAACAAATAAGCAACAACAAGAGCAACAAAAACAAAAAAAAAAAGCCTCTCCCTCTTATTTTAGGCTATGTTTTGCTCCCAGTCTCAGTTTCCTGCTATACCTCTAAAAAAGAAAAAGGAGAGCTCTAAATAGAATTCACCGCATTCCTTGTACCACAATGTAGGTGTGTAATGAATGCATGGAAAGGAGCAAATAGGTTTTTCCTATAAAAAAATACACTCAGCTGTCATGCCAGAGTCCTTCAAGCAGGAGGATTTCAGAGTGGGACTGTCTGACCTCAAAGCCGTCTACCTTCCAATCTGAGAGTCTATGATCTAATTTCCAACACACCTACTCTGAAAACTCCTGGTAAGCAATAACTGACAATGTGATCACAGTGGAAAAATCAGGCAGCCAGAGAATCAGGGGCAGCCATACAACTGCCTCCTAGGAGAGTGTCTTCTCCTTGAATATCTAAGGATAATAGACAACGGTTCATTATTCACTCATTATAAAGCTAAAGACCTGAAAACTCTACTGACCAAGGTATTACTTTTCCTGGAAGCGCAGCTGGAAAATTAGAGAGCAGCACTGAGTCTTGAAAGTGGTGTTTATCTAGAAAGCACTGCCCTGCACCCCAGGAGATTGTTTCAGTCCAGCATATCCCTCAACAAGCCTTAATTCTTCTTGGGCATTTAAAGTTTATTTTTAAAAATTGTTTCTTCTTTTTACAAAAAACAAAGTTAACAAAATGCATTATTCAAAAGCTACTTCTGAATGTGAACTGCTTGCCGCACTGAAGACACAAGGCTCTGGGCGCTTGGTAATTATTTTGCATGAGCAAGTGTTATGATTCATCAATACTTATCACTTTAATGATGTCCTCTTTTAACTAATTTCTTTTAAGAAGTGAGGCACCTCAATTGTTAGCTTGGAGGAGTTGCAGCTGAGGGCACACGTCTATGACACATACTAATCATAGTGTCCCCACCAGGGAGATGGGACTTTCCTGTTCCTGTCTGTCCATAGGAGAACAGTGGGGGGAGCTCTGAACAGTTAGTATTCTAGGCTTCCTCCTATTCCCTGGGAAGGTACAACAAATTGATGAGACAGTAAATTAGGTTTTTGTTAAACCAACTCAGTTTGACTGTAATGGTTAAATTCAAAATTAGAACACCAATAGCATTGAAAAGTAAGTTGACTCTGTCACTTTGATGTGCCAGTGGCTGCCGTGATCATCCGAGAGCAAACAGACAATGTACACCATTTCATTCCAGAAGATTCTTTTATAATTTCATTTAAGTTAGTTGTGAGGCCTGGCTACTCATATTGTAGAACTGGACTGAAGTACCAGGTGGCTCAGCGTGCTAATAAGCTAGCTTTACATCAAGGTAACTGGGTGCCAACACAATTTACGCTGTTATGAAACAAATCTGGCCCTCCCGCAATCAGGGTCTGTAGAGTGACTGTAAACAGTGGTGTTGCTCCCATACAAAACCATCCATTCCACACGGCTTCATGGGGGTACCTGTGAAGTAGAATCCAACAGCTCACAAGTCTAAGGCCCCATTCTGCAGCCAACCTGTTGCCCACAGTTTGAGGGGTGGTTTTCTGGTTTCCAAAAGTAACTTTCTATCTCTGTCTTCCTTTTCAGATCCACCCAAATTACAGTCAGAAGAATGACTGCATAGAGAAAAAGATATTTTATTTTTGAAAGGTAATTGCCCTGTTTGTTGGTTCTGCTCCAAGTCTAGCCCATAGAGTCAAAATACATCAAAATGACACAAGACAGCTTCACTGAAAAGTTGTCCTATGCATGGCTCATGCCTTTCACTAACTGAAGACACATGCTCCCAATAGCCTGTGGCGGATCGTGTTCTAGGGAGATGCTAACTTTGCTCAACTCCTCAGAGATTCTCCAGGAAGAAAGGAAAACTTTTTCTGAAAACTCCACCTCTGCTGGAGCTGCCTCTAAGAGGGGATCTGATCTACTTCTTTCCACTCTCAGACCTTTGTACTCTCTCTGGGGTAAGAAATCCCTACCATTATGGAAGAGTTGCTGCAGAAATTTATATTCATCCCCAAATTAGCAAGCAGCAGCATATCTCCACTATACTCATGAATTCATTCAACGAGTATTTATTGAGAGCTTACAATGTGTCAGGGATGATTTTAGGCACTTGAGATATATTGGTGAAGCTCCTTGTGGAGCTGACATTCATAACAGGGGGCAGTGGGAAGACAGGTGATAAAAACAAACAAGATGATAAATTATAGAATATGTTAGTAGGTAATAAGGGCTAAGGGAAAAAAATGAAGCCAGATAAGGATGATTGGGAATTTTGGGAGAGGGGCAGTTAGAATAGGGTAGCCTGGGTAGGCCTCTTTGAAGAGGTGATGTTTGAGGGAAGGCTTAAAGGAGGTGAAGGAGCTGGTGATACTGATGTCCGGAGGAAGATCATTTCAGGCAGAGGGAATAGCCAGTGAGAGAGCCGTAAATCAGAAGCATGCTCACCACGTTTGAGAAAGTCTAAGAGGCCAGTGTAGACCCTTCTAGTGTGACTGATGGAGGCGAGTGGCGGGGTAGGAGATGGGGTTAGAGAATAACAGGAGTCCAGATCACATGGGCTCTTGTAGATCAGCGCTTATCAAGCTTTCAAGTGCGTGTAAATCACCCAGGATCTTGTGAAGGTGAAGAGTCATACCCACTTGGTGTGGGATAGAGCCTGAGAGTCTGCATCTCTAACAAGTTCCCAGTTGCCTCCGGTGCTGCTGCTCGATGGCCCACAGTTTGATAGCAGAATTTTTGACCACTATAAATGACTTGTACTCTGAATAAAGTGGGGAATCTATTGAAAGTTTTTGAGATTGTTGAGAATAGACTGTGGTGGAGGGAAAGGAGAGGAGAAGGGAGACCAACCAGGAGGCAGCTGTAGTAATACAGGCAAGAGATAATGATGACTTGGATCAAGGAGGTATCGGTGGCAGCAGTTAGATTCTGGACATGCTTTGAAGGGAGAGCTATCATAATTTTTGGGTGGATTAGAAGTTGTGTGTGAGAGAGAGAGGAGCCAAAATCATGCCAAGGGTTTGACCTGAGCAACTGGGAAATGGAGTGACCGTCAACTTGAAATGGGGAATGCTGCAAGTGGAATGTGTTTTAGGAGGTAGGTTAGGAGTTCAGTTTGCACCTAAGCATTTGGCAGTGTTAAAGAGGCAGAGTCTGGAACTTGGAAGACAGGGCTGGGCTGGAGATGAATGTGAGAGTGGCTGATAGAAGATATTTAAAGCCATAAAACTGGATGAGATCACCCAGAGAGTGAGTGTAGATAGAACATAATAGACCTGTAACAGCCCTGTGGCAGTCATCTCCCAGAGCTCCATCAGGGATCTCTTGCCCCAGCAGACAACATGCAGGAAGCCTGGAAAGAGAATACTCTCTCAGGCTTCGTGAGAAGCACCACTTGTGAACTGAGTGTTTGGAGTCCCCTCCCAAGCCTCCCATGCCACATCTCAGTCATGCAGGTAATGAGGCCATTGTGCCTTTAACAATGACTTATGGCCAAAGGCAGAGAGGATGAAAAGGTGTACTTTCCCACCCTCTATAATTTCAGTTTCTATGATGAAGCTTCATCCATCAGCATGAACTATCATTTGAATGGTTGACAACTTGGTTGACCTATACAGTTTGCTGAAACAGGTGAAGAACGAGCATCCATTTGAGGTAGCAGCACGAACATTTATTTATTGATTCAACAACAAAGAGTGAGCAATACAACGTGTCAGTACTTGCCTAAACAATATAGAAGCTACACAGAACATTGCCTATGTACCCTACCTATCTGACTGGTTCAGTACTCTTAACAGCTGAGCTCGGCTTGAGATGCTTCAAGAACAAACAAACCACACACACACACTCACACACACACACACACACACACACACACACATCCTTCTATTCTCCCGGGGAATCTATCTTGGATCCACTTCTCAAACCTGCTCATTCCATCTGGCCAAGCTTCTGTTGCAGATTTATCCTTTAACTACCCTTCTTTTTTCTACCTGCCACCTTGCTAATGGAAATTTAGGTTCATCTATTTTCCTGGAATACATATTTGGCTCAGTTCTACCCATGTCTGAGGCCAGCTGCAGTTCCCAAGACCCAGGGAGGGCAAAGCTGTAGGCCCTCTGCTTACTCAGGACTGGAGATGATTAAGTACCCTTCTTAAGAAAGGTATGGTGTAATAGAGATTAGTATTGTAAGATTGCTTGATAAATGAGCCAGGGTATGTATGTGTGATTATATATTTTGATGTATACATAGAAGTGGACTCTTAGTAGTATAAACACTATCATGTAATTTATGGACCAATGGTTCATTCTGCCTTGTGTTCCATTTGAAACTATGGCGCCATTTTGGGGGGGAAGAGAGGATTATCATTCCCTGATATCTATCCAAAGGTTAAGTGTGTGCCTTAAAACTTTCTGGTTTCTATTAATAATCCACTCTGGATCTCTCATCCATGAACTTATCTATACCTTTCCCGAAGCTATTGACATTTTAGAATGTACCACCTCCTGGGGGTAATGACATAGCATTTTATGCTTCACCGGAAAGTGACAATGGAGAAGAAATCTGTCAAGGCCTGCTTTGGCTCCTGCTCCCACAGCCCACCTCTCTCCACTGCAGGGGACACATTCCTCCCACCTATAGACTAAGGCCTGCCCCAGGCTCTGGGACCAATTCTATCTTTAATCACTAGGATTTAAAGAGTTCTCCTTCTACATTTAGGTGACTCAGAATTACATCACCATAGCTGCCAGTTCTGTTAGACCACATGACCCGGTTCCATAAGTGAACTTCTGTCTCGTTCCTGAGATCAGCTTCTCACTGTGCAGCCCAGTTCTGGCAGCATAATCTTTGGCTCCTTTGTATCGAGGTCCCCAACTTGGTAACCTTCCCAGTAATCTTGGCCTTTAGGAATATTTCCTGCCTTTTTTTCCCAGGGCCTCTGCCTGAGTGATGGGAATCCTCCCCCTGACCCTGGAACTGCCAGTGTCTCCCAGTGTTGCTTGTTTGCATGTCTGCCTGCTTCATGATCCTGCATTTCTGTGCTCTGCCCACCTGTCAGGACCGCACAGTATTTGGCATCGGACCCTCCACATGCAGTGCCTGCTGGACCCACCTGTTGTGGATGGTTTAACTACATGGACACTGTGAGTGATGCATGCATGATACTTGCTCTACCAAGTGCACACATGCAAGAGAAATAAAGAATATTAACCTGAGCCATTGCTTACTGCCGTGCCGATTACATACTGCTCAATTGCAGAAGGCACCATATGCAATGTCTGAAAGGTACAGCATATCGCAATGTAAATGGCACCCCCTGGAGTTGTGCTGTGCAGCAACCCTGATGCTAACCACTGCCTGATCTCCTGGGGATGTAACTAAGGGATTGCGTTTATAGCAAGTTAAGTGCTTATCAGCATATGCATCGGTATTTAACATATCATCAGCATTTAAGTTTTGGAATGCTGACTCAAAGCCAGATAAACTTTAATTATAGTCTAATAACAGGGTCAGATTCAAAGGGAAAAAAGTGATCTCAAACACTTGGTAAGGTTAAATAATTTAACAGACAATAAAAATAAAAATTTTCATGAACAAAGGCAGGCTGCTTGCCCAGGACAGGTGGCTTAATCCTAAATAATACAATACGTATTACAGACGGCAATGATCCTCAGAGCATTTGTGTGGCCTGAGGTGCGCCAAAGGCATTCTTGCTTTCAATCATCTCCTCCTCCCACCCACCATAGAGCACTCCCTCAACATTAAAGTCAGGTTTTAGGATTAATTGAATTGGAGCCCTACTCAACTCCCTCCTTTTCTCCTCTAATCCTCTCCAAAAAAAATTATCTTGGAGACCCATTAGGTACTCAAGTTAACACAAATCAGCATTATTGACTTAATGGCTCATATATAAGTTTCTGAAGAGATATGTTACAGGCCAGGTTTGTGTGGGAAGGAAGGGAGACAGTATGTCAAGACACAGAGGCAACCTAATATATTCAGGGGGTAGTGGAATTTGATCTGAGAGGCAGGAGATGTGGGATCTAGTAGAGGTTAGACAACTAACCAACTGTGCTACCTTGGTCAAGTCATGCTACATCTCTGGGCATCTGCCCTTTCAACTGTAACGATGAGGGAGTTAGGTTAGATGACTTCTAAAGTAATTTCCACCACTTACTTTGCAGACTATAAATCTGGAAGTTGAAGTTTTTTCAGCATGGAGTCCCATAGCGGTAATCTCTGGACAGCACAAGGACATAGACTAAACTGATGCTAAAGGAATCCCCAACAAGGGTGAAGGAATGCCCCAAACCAACTCCACCCCCTCCATAATTTGCCCCAAGGCAGCTCTGAAGGAAGATGAATGCTTAACTGCAAAGTAGGCACTCAAACAACAGTCATGTGTAATTGAAGAGGTGGTTTCATGGGCACAATTTAAAACCTAAGGAAATTGGAAGTGGTACATGTTGGCATTCATTCAGAAGGTGGTATTGTGAATACTTATTATACACACAGATTTTCCTCTCATAAATTAGATTATAATGTACTTGTTTAATTCTAGCAAGGTATTAATAACACATTAATCAGAGTCATAAAAATAAAGTATTTATGGATCTTATTCAGCCCTCTAAGAACAAAGTGCCATATGGAAGGTGGTGTCGGAGGAGGTGTGAGGTTCATAGACGCATCTCCCCACTCCCATTTAAGGAAATGCATCTTTGTTCTTCTAGGTCCACTGACATCCTCTGCCCTTCAGACTTAGCTCAAATCCCATTTCTCCATGAACAGCCCCCATAAAGCCAGCCTCTAGTCTCTCCTCTTCCTGATTTCCTGTGGCACTTACTGCTTGCCCTCATTATGCACCTCTGCACTCTGACCATTTTACATTTTTTCTAATCAACTCATATATGCAAGTCTTGACATTCCAATTATACTGTAAATTCCTTCAGATCAATGTCCCATGATGCATTGCTCCTTTTATCTCTTCAAGGGCCTGGCACCGAGGCTGGCACATATTTAATGCTCAACAAACACGTTTTGAATAGAATTAATTTCATAGATTTTTGAGAGTCTACTATGCGCCAGGTTGGGAGATACAGCAATGGATACAACAATCTGTCTTAAGCATTTACCCAGGGAAAGAGAAAAGAGAAATATTTACAAATAATCACTAAGACACAAAGGTCATAAAAAAAAAGAACAAAATGTTTTGCAATCAAAGAGGAGAGCAGTTCATTTCAAATGATGGGCTGAGACATGCTTCTCTAACCTGAGCATGCATTGGAGTCACCTAGAGGGCACATCTTGCTGGACACCACTTCCAGAGTTTCTTCTTCAGTTTGAAAATGGCCTGAATGTTTGCACTTCTCACTAGTCTTAGGTGATGAACTAGTCCCTTTTTCAGGGGCAATACTTTGAGAAGCACTGGACTAAAGGACAAATGGGCCTGAAATAATACATAGCATCTCAGTAGCGATTTTTACCTTCTTTAAAGGAGTGGGGGAGGACTTTGCCAAGTAAACAGTATGAGCAAAGTGGTAAAGATATGGAAGCACCCACAATGTTCAGGGACGGCAAATAGCTGTATGGGGAGATGAGGCTACCAGAATGCTTCAGTGTCACACCAGGGAACCTGGATTACTTACTGGGTGATAGAGAATATGGGGAGTGTTGTACACAGGTTCCAAGAAGAGGCTGACAAGGGGAGCCAATGGAAGAATGGGTGAGAGGGTTTGATAATTAAGCCACTAAACCAATCAGTCTTTATTAAGGAGAAACCAAAATAGAACTGAGGCGTGTGTTCTTCCAAAAGCCACTCCATATGTTTCTGGAGCTCATCCGAGTAAGTGGGACAAAGGTCTCAATTTGGTACTTGCCCAGGGTTTTGGGATTCTGCTTTTATTATCACTCATGCTCACAGAAACACACAGGTACACCAGAATTTAGAACACACTTCTTCATACACCCACACGATGCTGTAGCTCTGAAGTTAGGATTTAGCCCTAGCGCTAAATGCATGGGTGTAGAAGCATTACCAAATGCACAGGGTGAGATAGTCTCTAACTCCAGTCAGGAGCTGTCCAGAACGGGAGCCTGATCTACCAAGTAGAGCTCAAGAGGAAAATGGTACTGAATCCTCTAATCAGGCTCTGTTTGAAAGAAAAAAACTGGGTTTGAGCTCTGTCTCCCAAAGTAAAAATAGCAGCAGACACTTCTAAACACAATAAATATGTTATTTAATCCTCACAAAAGGGATGATTATCAACTCCATTTTATAAATGAGAAAACCAAGACACAGAGGAGTCAAGAAATGTGACAAGGTCACACAGCTAGTAAGAGATGGAGCCAGGATTTGACCCCAGAAAGGCCGAGAGTCAGCATTTGTTGGTTTAACCGTTTTGCTAGGTTCGCACTCTCAGTTGGGTAAGGATCCTGAGGTTATTTGAAAAATAAAGTCTTGATTTGTCTCTCATTCCTTCTTCCCTCCCTTCCTCTGGCCTCCTTTCCTCCCTTTCTTCCTTTTTTTCTGAATTATTGAATGTCTATGGTCTGTCAAACACTATGCACATAGATTGAAACTGCTTTTAAAAAGTTGAGCAAAGTAGCTGTTCTAAGCAGGGAAATAATTCTAGCAGTGAATTACACAGGTGGGACAGACACACGGTTTTCAAAAAGATCAAACTGCTTCATGGGGCCACTGTCTCGGAGTGTAGCCTTGGTTTCACTTGCAACTTAATAAAATTCCAGGACCTTGTCTCCAGCCTCATTTAGTTTCCCATCACAAACCATACTGAACCTTTTTGCAATGCCAAATAGGATTCAAAACCCCCTGAAAGAAGAGAGTGTAAAGAGGGCTTTTATACAGTTATGGGAAAAAAAATTTCTTAAAACACATTCATCTGAACCTTCTTTCAATTCTCCCATGGAATGCTAACCTTTATTTGCAGTTTGTGAGCTTCATGTCAAAAGCTTGCTGTCGCCTGAGGTTGAAACCAGAGAGATTCTGACTTGGTTCTGAGGCAGGTACCTTTGTAGCTTCCTAATCTCTCTCTCTGAAGTTTGGGGCTTTTAAGAGAGGTTGGTGGTGTTCCCTGCAGAGGGTTTCATGGGCAGGAATGCATGGTTGTGATACTAAGAACTGAAGTCTAAATTTCTTTATGTTCTGCTTAATTACCATTATTGGCCTAATTGCAGGTACAGAGCTCAAAGAGAACGCGTGTCACTTGCCATCTGTAGCTGAAGGTGCTTAAATCAAACCGAATCTGTTCAGGATGCAAAAGACACTTTAGCATGTGCAGATGCCCCAAAGGCTTTACAGACCCAAATCCTTCTAAAAAGCCTAAGACGGGCCTGAATTTATTTAAATGTCTAATTCTAAATGTACGTATGCCTGGTAGTAATGTTTACCATCTGTCTGACACTGCCTGTTGAGGTAATTGTCAAGCTACAGTATGACATATGGTGCACATATTTGGACCTTAAATATAACAGCCTTGGCATGAAACAATTGGAAACCAAGATTTAATCTTTGATGTCATTCAACTTGGAGTTGAGCAAACAGACAGTTCTGGGCTATTACTGTTTTCTTCCTTTATGATAAATACTCCTCCGTAGGCATGCATGGAAGAACAACACTGGAGGGGCAGGCCTGGTTTCAGCGCACTGCCTTTTTCTTGCTCTGGCTCCAGCACTTAGAAACCCAGTTGGAACGGCAATTCTGCAGCAGAGGCCAGAAGCCTCGGGCACAGGCACCATCTGGTCTGGGCCAAGGAATATAAGGAGGGTTCCACCTGAGAACCCAGAAGAGCTGGCTGCCCGGCTGGAAGAGACGGAGCAGAGGACAAGGCAACAGCAGCACCTGCAGCTCTTCTTTCTACTCTTCACTCTATTTGCCCATCTTCTCTTTTCACCTCCGTTCTGTTTTATTGCCCTATTTAGTTTTCCCATCATCATGTCAAATATGATGAGGTTGGAGGAAGGGTGGAGGAAAGGGTAGAGGCTGACAGCTCCAGGAGCCCCCTTAATGCCCTGGGGAAATGCACATGGCTCCGAGAGATGAGAACAACACTCTTTTCAAGTTATTTTGGTTAAATGGTAGAGACCCTAGAGTGACAAACAACTCAGGCACTGCTCGCTTTTTCCTTTAAATACTAGCAGCACTGTGGCATTAGATACAGCTGTGTAGACGCCTAAAGCCTGACTTGAAAGACCTACTTTATACTTGGATTAGAGGATGAGTGTAGCTATTGTCGTTACAGTTGCTGTCTGGATCCAAAGTGATGTAAATATGGCAACAGGAATAATGTAACTCTTGCAGTAACATAACTAAGAATGTGGTCAGTGCCCCTTCTCAATGGGGATGGCCTGTCGTTTTACACGGCACTCCATACAATAATAGCTTCCAGTATAAAGTCAACAGAGACACTCTTTCTCTCACCCTGCTCCTATCCCTGGGCTCCACTGCCTTTTCATTAAAAAAGGAGGACTTCTGCAGGATGAGCAGAATAGTCAACAATGATCTGTGTGTGTCTGTGTGCCTGTGTGTGGAGGCCTGCAGAGTTTAGAAGGTCTGGAAGATAAAAATGACAATACATGAGGTTAACCATCATGGTGATTCAGCCTTGGTTTTTCCTCCAGTCTGAAGTGAGGGCTTGATTCCATATTTGGTATCCTGCCAAGTTCTGTATCTAAGCCTGGAGCTTAACATGTCCTTTGTCCCTAATTAGTAACAAGGCTAAATTTAGCAAAGGTTTCTCTGGTGCCACCACATCCACAAAATGATTCTAACAATCTCACATGAAGGTATGTTCCTTGATGGATTTCAGAAAAGACAAAACAAACCTGAAGGTGCCTCTCCGGGATCTGATGGCCTGGGATGCTAAGAAATTTTGAGGCAAAGGGATGAAATCAGCCGTTGTGTAAATATTTACATTTTGATAAGGGAAAGTCCCTCCCTTGCGGCTCAGAGTACGCAGTGTGACAGCCCAGGGCTACACTCTCAGAGAGGCCTGGCCCGGGGAACACTGAGAAGGGAGCAAGATTTGTTTCTCACGTCTCCCAGCTCCCCATTAAAATCCTACTGCTCCCCCATTCTAACCTCTCCTCTTTGACCCCAGGACCATCCCCAACAGATCAAAGTACCCCCAGCTTCTCTGCACCTGGAGACTTCAGTTGCCTGTCAATAACATCCCATGAGTCAGCCTTCCCTCCTGGCTGGCCCCTCTGCCTCTCTAATGCTTCTTCCCTGCCCACCACAACCTTTTATTTTTAAAAATTTCAAAGCCACAGAAGAGCTGCAAGAATAAGATGATGAATGATGAACAGGTGAAGTGGTGACCTTCACTTCAGGTCACCAATTGTTAGGATTTGCCCCATTATTTTTCCTTTTCTCTTTCCTTATATGCATGTGAGTGTGTGTGTACATATGATATATGTAATATTTTTTATTTTGTTTCTGAGCCATTTGAGAGTTAGTTAGACATCCTGACTCTACTCTTAAGTATTTTCACATGTATCTCCTAAGAACAAGAACGTTATCTAGTTAACCACAATTAAAATCATCATACTTACAAAATTTAACATTGATACTCTACAACTAACTAATAGACAGCTCATGCTCATATTTCCCCAATTGTTTCATAGTGTCCGTTATAGGTCTTTTATGTATGACATTGATGTTTATGGAAGGTCTAGGCTAGTAGTTTCACAGAATGTGCCTACTGCTGTAAATGTTACTAAGTGTTGTCACTTTTGCTACCTCATTAGTGGTTCCAAATGTCGCTGGACATGGTTAAGACTTATGTTCTTATCCTCACTTACCAGATAAAGAATGAAGATGACGGATGACCTGCTGGAGGGCAGACACCCAGCCCGGGACAAACCAGAGGAGTCAGTTGATGGTCCTTTCTTTTCCCTTCCTCTTAGATCTCCCACAACCATAACTCTGACTTCGGCAAGGTCTGATTTCCTTTCTTACCCCTGGCCTACACCCACTTCTGCAAGCAGCTACTCTGAGCTACTAGAATTCTGCACTCCCTCCACGTTCCTGCCTGGTTGCCTGTGTCTTTGCAGGCTCAGATGACAGGAATGAAACAAATTCTCGTGATAGGGACAAGCCCTTGCTCCCCACTCCTCTTTTCTCCCATAGAGGAAAGGGAATTTCCACTCCCCTTTACAAAGAGAAAAATGATGTGGGAAGACTCACAGACCCCCCTCCTCTGTGAAGTAACTGGTAAAACTGGATGATGGATCTGAGCAAGCCCAGTCAGCCCCTTCCTCTTTTGTTTCAGGCTACCTGTCTGAACAACACACTTACATGCTCACAGCATCCCGTGTGTGTGTTTGGATGTGTGGTGGGTGCAGTTAGGGGGCACACGTCCAATTCAGAGGGCAGAGTAAGTTGCTCGTTTGGTGGCACATCAAAGCCACATTACATTCTCTAATTAGCTTCATCAGAAATAAAGCTGCTATTTTGATGTTTGTCTGTCTGATGCCTGCAATCCCCTGTTGTTTTCTATCTCAGGAGGACAAAAGGGTCTATTTATTGGCTCTCTGAATCCCAAACTTTTCTATCAGAGCATTAACCATAATAGAGCACCACAGGTTTCCCACTGCCCTCGCCATGGGGTGGAATGAACACCGTGCCTGCACTGAACTCTTCCCTCTTGAAGGAGACAGTGTTGCCTAGGCTGTGAGACAAGAGACAGTCGGCGCTGCTCAGGCAGGGTGGGGGTGGTGAGGACAGAGGCAGCCAGCCAGCCTCAGCTGAGCCCCAGCCAGCTGGTCTGCCCAGAGACTCCACAGAAGAATTCAGAAGGTGGGAGGAGAGGCTCATGATTCTATTAAGCAGGTGCAGAGAAGATGAAAATGGACGGGCAAAGTCCCCATTTTAAACTCTCTGGTGAAAAGGCAAACCTGGAGGAAACTGCCTGAAAAGTATTAACTCTGGTCTCCAGACAGGAGGCCGCTGGATCGCAGTGGGAGGAGCAGAGGGCTTTGTGTCCAGCTGCCAAGAGCTAATGCGTTTGCTATGGAAACTGAGCCTTGGGGTTCCTACCAGGTTCTCTGAAGACACTCTCGGGCTTTTTTATCAGGAGGTGACTGGAGCTGTCCTTTCTAGAACAAAGACTTCCCCTCAGATACAAAGAAAAATGGCCTATTGTTAGTGGGGGCTATGAGGATGGGATGAAGGTTAAGTGGCAGTAAATATAAAGATTTGGGTCTTTCAGCCTTTAGCTTACATCACTAAGACTTTAAATTATCCTGAATGATGTTTGGTTCATCTCTAAGTGTGGGAAGAAATGAAAGGAAAAGATGTCTTATTCAAAGCAGAGGGGGAGTTGTCTGGGCCTTGAGTTGTCACACATAGCGGTATGATGTGTGCGTGTGTGGGTGTTTGCACACAGAGACACAAGCAAAAATATTGATGTTTCCTCCAAGGAAGAGTGAAGCTAATGTTCATGCCGTTTCTACATAGCGGCCAGTACTTGAATAATTCAGCAAGTAGCATCACCTCCACCTCCACCTCCACCACCAGCACACACACAAGCTCGTTTTCCTTCCCAGAGTACAAGCAAAATGGCTGACTCCCTTAGTCTGCCCCTGAGTCCTGCCTAGAATCACTGCCATTCTTGGTGTGCTGGGCAGGTTTGAATAAATGGATTGGCTTCTCACATTAAGCTTTTGAGATTCTGTGATCATGGGACTTAGAACAGCTCACGGCACAAGTTAAGTGTCATGTAAATGGTAGACACGTTATGTCCTTTTCTGTGTGTGAAACAGTAGGGTATGGAGGTTAATGCTACAGGATTTTAGACACAGTTCCGTCATTTATTAATTTGGTGACTTTGGGTAAGTTTACTTCCTTAAGTCTCACTTTTCTCACTTATAAAATAATAATGACTATTTTGTGCTGTTGTTTGAAGATGTCATAATAAGGCTATAGTACGTGGCTGAGTTCCTGGCAATAATCAGAACTCAATACAATTTTGGTTGGAGCTGAGGGTAGTGCTTTATCAATAAATTGCTATATTGGAAAAAGCCTGACTGAGCCTCTGCTCCTCATCTGCATAATTAACATGGTTGGATTAGATTCTCAAATTAGTCAGAAAGTATCTGCCATCGTTTTGTGTGTGGATATGTGTGGGGTGGTGCTGCAGGGACGGGGGTTTCTTAGGGAGTCTTCATAGAAGGTCTTGGAGGCTCTCTATAACTTGGGAAATTTTTCCACAAAAACTCTCAATTTTACATAGTATCTGCATTAGTCCAGAGTTAGAAAATTGCTTTTTTGGACATATAAAAATCTCAAAGTATGTTGGAAAAAAATTAATCTGATACATGAACCTTTGACAGACATCATAGAACTTCTCAAGTCTTATATTGTCAATAAAATCTAAACATAACTTTCTCCCTTTGCCCACCAAATATTCTGAATTAGACAGAATGGACCAAAATCTTGCATTTCTATCATACTTGCATACATGATAAACTACCGAGGAAGCACATGCTTTTGTAGCAACTTAAGGGATTGCTAAACGCAAATGTCTAGTCTGTGACTAAATTAATGCATTTTGCTGCTCAGTGACATTACTTTAGCTGTGGAACTTCCCCCAAGGTTGATATCATTAGAAAAAGGGGGATTTCAACTTGTCCTTAGAAGAAGCAAGAACCATACACAGGCTCCAGAGATCATATGTAGACTGAACACGTGTGTAAGCACATATGTGTGTGTGCACGGACACAATGAACAAGCTCAGAAATGGCTAAATGCTGAACACTTTCAATTTCTTGTGCTACTGCCATCTTATTTATTTTTTCTTTGTGGTGCTCCCATTTTGTTCTTTATCTTAGGTTCCCTGGAGACCCAGGGTTCCTCTCTTCCATGTGCTGCTAGCAGGGGATGCAAGGAAATAAAATGAACCTATGCTTCAAGCCCAGACTTCCTAGGTAGGATGAAAGGGACCTGATTTCTACATGAGCATGTAAAAGAAAGCAGAGCACAGCACCAGGCACGTTCCTCACTCAAAGTCCTACAGTGCCACCCATCCTCTTCTGAGCTGACACTAGAAGTTAAGAGAGTTATTTGGCCACAGCGCATTCAAGAGCAGAATCAGGGCTACCACTGCCCTCACTGTGGAGAGCCCTGCAGAGGAATTAGAGGACTATCGGCAGTTCCTTGCTCACACTGCCTGATTCTCCCCTTCTCATTGGCCAACAGACTTCTTTAGGGGTCTGCCTGGGTCACGTAGGCTTCTTTCTCAGGATCTCCCCAAACCAGGGCTGCCCTTATCATGGGAACCCTTGAGGTGCTCCTCAAAGTACACAGTCCATGGCTTTGAATACAGACAAGTGACATAATATATGAAAGAAAATGTGTTTGAAGTTGGACAGAAAATGTGTTTGAAATCTTTGGCTCCTCCCCTTGAACTTGGGCAAGTTACTTAAACTCTTTAGAACTTATTTTCTTCATCTGTAGAGTGCAACTTGTGTATATCCTTCATCTTGATATTAAGGTGAAATGAAAGGCATTTTGAATGATACTTACTATTCAATAGATGCTCAGATGTGTAAGCTTCTTTCTCCTTGGTGACCATCATACCTACATGAGGGCTGAACAATAACTCTATCTTTCAGAAGATAGCCTGTCCAGTGGGCAAGCTTTGCTAAATGACAGCAGCAGAAACCAGTCTAGAGAATGGCAGGGCCTTGTGTTGGAGAAACCAAAATACTAAGAGTCAAGAGACCTGGGTTCTAGTTCTGGCTCCTTCCTTTACTAGCCCGTTACTGTGAGCAAGTCACTTGACCTCTCTGGGTCTGTTTTTGCCCATCTCTAAATGTCTGTTCCACTAAATTCACAAGGGTGTTATAAAAAGCAATAGAGATGCTAGTGTAACAGTGCCCTTTCGATGGTGAGGCTCCGTGTAAATACATCGGATCAACAATATCAAAAGCTGGTGGCCAGGTGTCAGCTCTAGAGGCTCCTTGCTCAGGACTGCTGCTCTGTAGGGGACGGTCCTTCTCATCCTATTCTATGGACAGTTGTAAAAAGATAGCACAGACATATCTATGAAGTAAAAACCAGGACCAGGAGAGGCCTAAACTTCCCATATCTGGCCCAATGTTATCAGTTCCCAATACAAAGGATATTAATATATCAGAACTTACTTCGCCCGAGTCTGACACAGATCTATGAAGATCTACACTCTTAGGGTAGTTCTTGGTATCCTGGTCTGGCCAGGAACCCGCAAATATGGACAGCTAACTTTTCATTAAGTAAGTCTTGCACTGTAACATTCATTTATTAAAGATTTACTACATTCATTAAGCATTTAGCAAGTGGCAGGCATCAAGCAAAGATGATCTATTATATCTTTATGGAAAATCTGCAAATATTATTTATTATCTCCATTTTAAAGATATGGGAACTTCAACTTGCCCAACACCATCTAGCTGGTGAGGGACAGATCAGTTGGAATACTCCAAGTCCATCCTCTTGTGAATTCACCACACTGACAACCTTATACTTTCAATGAGAAACAGATTTATAGGGATCTGGTGTGGTCCCACTCACTTTGTTTTTCTTTCTGGCAAAAGAAGAATTCACATTTGGAATGAAGATTCATTCAATATAATGAATGGTGATTCAAATATATATCACTTCAAGGAAAATCAACATACAGAAAACCATTTTTTCCCCTAAATAGATGCATCAGCAGAGGGATATTAGAGTTTTATCTCAAAATTCATCACAAGATATTACTAAAGATCAAGTTTCCCTAAGATATCCAACATAAAATTTGAGTTCCAAAAATCTAGTTGACGCAGATTTTTGTTTTATATTACTTGAACAAAGCAAGCATAAGATAATATATAGTCAATAAAATAGGCACCATTGAAGGCAGGAAAAATTGTATTGGCTCTAACAGTATATCAACACAGCCATAAATATAATTACTGATTTTACTGATATTTCGTATCAAGTGTCAAGACAAAAATACAAACTGAGGCAAGGCTTTAAACAAAAATAAGATTTGGCAAAGGGTAGGAGCAGATCACAGTGCACCCATCTTTTTCATTCTTCTTTGGCTCAGTTTTTATGGGGAAATCATAGTGAGAATAAAATTTGATGACAATATTCCTTAAAATCAACAGACACATGTAGTGTCTTGGAGCTGCTGGTTTGGGTCATAGGACTCAGGAATGGAGGAAGGGCAGAAACGGCATTAATACGTGGAGGTAGCGTCAAGAGACATTTCATGAACCAGTGAACATTTTTATGATCTGAACGAATTTGAAAATTTACTACAAAAGATATTCCATTCCTTTAGGTAGACAGGAACCATCTTTCTAAGGTGATGTGACATGGCCTTGTCATAGTCACATGGTTTGGGTCACAGATTTTACCAATTACTGCATAGCTTTTACTGTTTTCATCCCATATCAATTTTCTTCCATTCACACCTGAGGCCAGAGGTGGGAGGGTAGCATCTTTCTTTATTTCCATGTGGCCTTATCCCAGGAAGCCCTTTCATTTGGGGCAGGACAAAACAAAGGAGCACAGACTATGCAGCCGAATGTGCTGGATCCCCAGAGAAGCCTACTTTCTGTAGTGTACTTTTAAATCACAGAATTTATTTATGTTCTCTCTCTCCTTTCCGTGGTCAATGACATGGGTCAAAGGCATTTAATCAATCCCTTGTAGAGAGATGGGTCCCATCACCAAGCAGTGCGACGATCTAATTTGTCTTCTGTCAAAAAATGTATTTTGGGAACAGAGCTGAATATGATAAGTGTGATGTCTTTTTTACGGTCACTGCTGAAATATGTGTACGGCACAGATTTGCTAGGCTCATTATTTCATCTGTCTCTGGGTAAATATTGAAATTGTTGTTAGTGTGGGTACTAAATACTGAGGAAACATGGGAACATGTTTTCTTTACTCCACTCTGAGTTCAGCCAGCTAAAGCCAAAATTACCTTCTGATCTCTGAACCAGAATAACTGATAACCAAGAAGGCAATGCAATGACAGGAAGGTCTACAGGCCAGATGCCTAATTGCTTTTAGAGAAATAATGATGTAAATGAAGCTTATAGGAAGAAACAAAAACAAAAACAAACTCCTCCAGCCAGCAGGTGGTGCCACAATTTATAATGTTTGGCTACTTTGGGCTTTATGGACAGCTTGCCAACTGCTTTGTCAATTAATTTAAGTGATGTAATTTAATTCCTTCTGCTGTATCACATAGTGGTTTATTAAAGAACTCCTATGCAGCTCGTTGGCCCTGGATGACCAGCTTATTTGTTAATGCTGCTAACTGTTTCCAGGCACTGTCTGCTGACTTCTCCATTCTCCTAACTCCAAGAGGAAGGGAGAAGCTTGATCCCAGACATTGATCAAGTGCAGATGTAGACCTAGTTTCTGAACTAGACCCTACATTCAAACTTAAACCTGAACTTGTAAAGTAAGAAGACAGAATGAGGTCCCATTCTCAAGATATTGGAGAAAATCTATCTTTGGTTCCAGGTAAGATCCTTTCCTCTAAGTCCACTGTAAGTTTTTGCTATATGACAGACAAACCCCTGGTCAGTCCTCATGTCTTCTCCTATGTATAATTTCTTTCATTTTCTTTGCCAAAGAAGTGGAGAACAAAACAACACATGAGACAAGGAAGGGAAGTGAGAAACTTGCAAGAAACTTGACAGGAAGGGAAAATTCCACCTCTGAAAATAACTCTAACCAGTGATACATCTCCTACCACTTAGAGAGGTCCCTGATTAATTTCTAGCGTGGAAACTTGATAGCGAGATTTCTAATACAAATGAAAGAACTGAGGAGCTTGTGTGAACTGATGAGGAGAAAAAAAATGTTTGTTGTTGTTGGGATTCCCCATTTGCCCAGGTGCCAGAAATTACTTCAATTCTCTACATTGCCTTTTCTAGAAATACCCACACCAATACTTCCCTCTACTGCTTGGAAGCAACTCTACAACATGAGTCAGCCAGAATTATTTATACAAAATGGCATACCTGTTTCACAGGTGTAGAAACTGAGGCATAAGTGTTAAGTTGACTTTTGCAAAGTAAAGTCAAAAGGCAAGTTTAGCATTGGTTCAAGACTCTCTCACCTCTGTAGAATATCTATATGTAAGTGTAGGCAAATTTACCTTTCTGAATGTAAATCGTAACCAACTGACTCTGTTAAGTGAAGATATGAGGTCTGGCAAATGGAAACCTTTGAAATAGATTTAGAAGAAGAGCAGAAGTGACAAGTTACCAAGGTACGTATATACTCGTGCCCGAGCCACACACCACACTGATTACATCAAAACCTTTGTGAGTGCAACCTGGGCACTAGCATTTACTAAAATTCTCCGAGCAATTCTAATCACTACTAAAGTACTAAAATGTAATCCTGGCTAGTAGGATATTTGAAAGCAGTGAAGAAGGAAATTAGAATGATATCCGTTTTATTAAATTCATATAAAATTGTTTCAACTTCTTATTTGAGATAAGCATGGAATAAATTCATATGCATTGACTATATCACAGTCAATTATTTTAAATTATACAAATATATGCAATAGTCACAATTATTGGGCATAGAAACATGCAATTTAGGAATTGTCGGCAGATGTTGGTACCTTCATATTTTTCCCATATAATTTAGCTGCCCAATTACATTTGGTGGCATTTGTTGAACAGCTACAGACATAAGGGAAGTGCACAGTGTGTGTGTTATCAGGTTCTGTGTGATCCACCAAGCACCTGTTATACAAGAGAGCTTGCTCAAGGGCAGAGTGGCTTCTAAACAGTCAAAACCTCCTCTTTGCTTCAGAGAGGTCATTCTACCAATGTCCCACCTGACTGCCCATGAAGACGACTTCTCAAGGAACCAGACAGGCTGGTAGGATTGTAGCACCAAAGGAATTCTGGCTGGGGAGGAGCGTTTTGGTTTATCAGTGACGGGTTAAGAGCCAGACCATGAGCAACTACCTTTCAAGTAGCCATGGTAATGTCAAGGACTTCGGTGGGCAGGGATATTGGTGCTGCCTTTATTCGTTGAAGAAAAAAGAAAGCTCAAACCACTGGGACAATCACTCATATCACCATCTGTGAGCCTGCTGCTGTATGGGGGGAAAATAACAGGCTATAAACACATGATTTACCTGCAGAAGCTTTAGGACTGCAATTTCAAGCCTTACAGGCATAGCTTTATCTTTTATTTAAACAGCCTTTTGTTTCCATCCAAGAAACTATAAGCAATTTATAGATACAGATGAACCCCAAGTTTCATAAGAGATACAATCTTGAGAAATGGTATGTGACTTAAAATCACACAACAAAAAGCATTAAAATTATCTTAAATCAGTCATGAAAGCATGATCTATTCATCATATTTTATGAGGTAAAATATTTAAATATAAAACATCACAATGACATTAATAATCTTGTTCAAATGTTTGGTATGTTATAATTTGATGAAGTTACAAATTAATAAATTGCTAATTAATTTTTTATACAAATGATGTAAATGTTTTATCTTGTGGCTGGTCTTACCTGGCTTTGCAGGTTAGCAGTGGAAGATCTGCAGAGTCTGGGAGAGGGAGCAAGGCAAAGTCTTGAGTGAGTGAGCCTGGAAAGGGCACAGAAGCTGGGGTAGAAAGGCCATTTCTGGAAACAGATGAGAGGCTTAGAGAGAGAATAAATCTTTGGTCTTAGACCTTGGCCTTGGTCCCAGTCCCACCATTTACAGGGTGCGCAACCTTGAACAAGTTTCTTAATCTTTATGACTGCTGCGGTCTAAATGTTTGTGCCCCCTCTCCCATTCAAATGTTGAAATCCTAATGCCCGATGTGATGGTATTAGTAGGTGGGGCCTTTGGGATGTGCTTAAATCATGAGGTTGGAGCCCTCATGAATAGGACTCGTGTTCTTATAAAAGAGGGTCCAGAAAGCTCCCTAGCCCCTTCCACCATTTGAGGACATGGTGAGAAAGCACCAGCTATGAACCAGGAAGAAGGCCTCCACCAGAACCTGACCATGGTGGCACCTTGATCTTGAACTTCCAGCCTCCAGAACTGAGAATAAATTTCCATTGTTTATAAGCCACTCAGTCTGTGGTGTTTTGTTACAGCAGCCTGAACAAACTAAGACAATGACCTTCAGTCTCCTCATCTGAAAGATGATAACCTCATGAATCGTTTTAGGGGCTAAATTAAAATGATGCATAAAAGTGTACAGCAAGCATACAAAAAGTGGCAACAACTATAATTTATATAATTATTCATAATTGGTCTCCACTGAGTTACTTAAGAGAATCATTAACCATCATTAAACAAATAAAGTTTGCTATTACAAACTACAGCACATGATACAAGTAGGTGACAATGTAAGGAGCAGTGCAACTGCAAATCTACCTGGGATGTCTACCCTGCAACTTTTAATTTCCAGCTCATATTTGAGGCCACTGTCTTCTCTGCCCATATCATGACTATCCTGGTCTGCAGACATGAGGATCCCTTGTGCATCAGGGAGCTCTTTAGGAGGTTCACATCAATCTCTTTGAAGTGTTCCCCAAGGTCCTCCAAAGTAAATCTTTCACACAGCTTGTAATGCATATTTTGAGTTAATCCTTGATAGCTATATCTTCCAAATTTTGTGAAAATATGTCTAACCATTTTCATAATTGTGGTAATTAGAGGAAGAAATATACTTTTATTGACATTAATTAACAGTATTATTATCTCCTAAATAATTCTAGACATCTATAACTCAGAGTGGCTCAGCCTATCTGAAATTCCTCATTCTAAAATAAGATCACAGAAAGGGACTTCCTTTCCCATCCAACAATTTCTCACCTAGTAGTCTTGAGACAAGGATTTGATAATTTGATATAATTATGAAGATCGATGAGAGATGCAGGACAGGAGGTGGGTGAATGATGCCAAAATCAAATCTACCCATTTTTCAGTTTTGCTTCAGGATGGTACATAACTCTCAATCCTTAGGAGAGAAAGGAGGTATTCCTATTCCCTTCCTTGGGAAGCCTAGGGTATACGCCTATGTCTCCTTGCTAAGTCTTGGGAACCTGGAATGATAACCTCCTGGTAGAAATCCAGCTTATAAGCAGATCACTCATTTTATTGTTGTGGAAACACATGGTCTTAAAGTGGTGTTGTGGGAAGTAAGGTTGTTAAAATAGGATGAACCAAAATATGATGACAATGATTGCTACATTTTGGAATACTGACTTAGTTTGGTAAGCAGTGGAAAATCAACAAGGGTTTTAGTGGTATTGGAGCCAGGCTTTAAGAAAATAATTTGACAGCAGTGTACAAAGAGACAGAAAATCAGAGACGAGATTTATTGTACAATGGATCCTATGGGAAACCCTGAGGTCCTGAGGTAGTGTTTTCATCAGAAGGACAGAGCTAACCTCTGCAGACGTAGAACCTACTGGAAACTGACTAGGGGCCAAAGAGAGAAGCATGAGAAAGAGAGGAGAAAGATTAGGATGACTCAAGGCTTCAATGGTGGTTGACTGGGAGAAAGGTGCTGCAGTCAATAGAATTAAAAGACAGCAGTCATAGTGGAAGGTGGGCTTGATTTTACATATTGAAAGTGCTAAGGCTGTTGTAAAATTGATCAAGAAGTATTGAGAATGGAGATTTGGAACCGGGTAAGGAGGTTGATGCTAGACAAATATACTTAAGAGTCATTTACTAGGGAGATATTTGCCACCAAGAAAATGGATTAATTTGTCGAGGGAGAGAATGTATATTTATGGGAGAAAAGGCAGTCAAAGAGGAGAAGCAGAAAACAATAATGACAGGAAAGTAGAAATTTCAGAAAGGAACTAAATAGCAGTTTCAAGGTTGTGAGGTCAAAGCAAAAGATCACTGAAGAAAAGATGGACTGAAGGGGAGCCAAGGTTATAGATTTTGTTTGACACTGAAGGGAAGGAGGCAGAAAATAAAGCATCAACTTGGGGAAGTGACAAGCTTGAAAAAAGGTTTTTTTCCTTTTGTGTGTGTGTGTGGGGGAGACAGTATAAAAACTATGTTGAAATGCCAGAGTAAGAGAATGGTTTATGGAGCAAGAGATTAACAGAAACAGCAAGAAATGAAATCAAGCACACAGAAGAAAGGATGGATTCTGGCAATGAATAGGAATCCTTCTATCTCACAGACAGAGAAAGGAAGAGATGGCAAATGAGTGATAACTTGTGAAGCATAACACAGAAAATTAAGGGAACTGTGTCAGATATGAGCTTATCCATTGAAAGTGTGGAGAAAGAACTGAGACTGGGATTCTGAGACAATGGAGAGTTTAAAATCATTGCTGGGAGTTTGGCTGACACCAACTAGTGGTGAATACAGGGACTGCAATGCAGCCATGACAGCCCAAGTGAAGAAAGACAGCAAAAAGGCTTTCTCAGCAATTTTAGTGTTCAAAAACATCCAAAGATCATCTGGATTGGAGATTGGCAAGGTGGGAGGGTGGAAGATCAAGTATTTGAGACATCCTTGAATAATCCTGACTAGGATGTTGAATTTTCTAAAGGCAGTTCAGGTTAAGAAGAAAGTAGGAAAAAAGGTAACATACTGGGAAAATGAGGATTCAAGTACCAGAAAGGATGTTGAGGACAAACAGATTTAGATGAAGGGTAGGAACTTCTATCAGAGGTGAATCAGGACCACTGCAAATATGATGAGATCTAAGGTGTTGGCTGAGTCACTGGTGTCTGAGATAGAATGAAAACATGTTTCTGGAGCTGAAAACCAGAGGACATTGGGAAAGTGTTGGGGAATCTTCAATGAAATAATGGAGAGGATGTTATAAGCACACAAAGAGCAAACGTTTCAAAAAATATATCTACCTCCATTGAGTGAATCAGTGGTTGGATGGCCCCTGACTAGGTAGAACCAGCACTTTCAGAGACAACAAAATATGGTTCAGATCTAATCATGGAAATCATGGAAAATCACTGTACTGCTTAGTCTTTGACCAGCTAGTGAAAATATTGAATCTGAAAGTATAATAAATTAGCTCCAGTGTTCCATTAGGATACATTAGCATCAGTAATCAGAAATCTAAAAAAGAAGTTTAATGGAAAAATGGAGGCGAGTCCCTAGTGTTTTCGTTATACTCCATTTTTAGTGAACATTGTTTCTATTTCCTTTGGAGAATTTCCTTTAGGAGACCAAGTGAAAAATGTGCCTATAAAAGAAATATTGATTAGTTTAACAATCTCATTAAATTTGATTAACCTTTTAAGAGCATTAGGTAGATCTTTAAACTATGCAAAACTGAATAATAGTTTTATGTTCAATGAAGGGCACCTTTTAAATACGTCAGAAATTTATGAGAACTGGATACTCGTGAGACTAAAGTTAACTTTAGAATTTTAAAGTGTGTCATTCTTTCTGTACCTTATTTTTTTAAGGTTACTCAGAATTAAAAATAACTTGATAATTTTTTTATTTTTTAAAATATTCATGAAGAGAATGATACACCATACTAGGCTAAGAGAGAGGCCAGGAGGAAACAGAAAAGTTAAAGAGAGTCCTAGGACCTTCTTTTTTCTTCATTTTTCATCTTTTTCAAAATATACGTCATTACATTTACAATTCATAGAGTCATGAACAAGACATAGTAACAAAAGTTCTAATATAACTAGTAATGGAGCCAGTAGGAGAAAGGACTAAAATCAGTCCTTGAAATGCAATAGCTAACCCCTCCATTTCTATATCTTCAGTTAGGAAAGTAAGTTCTTAGGCATCAGCACAAAGTCGCCTCAACTCCATTAAGTCTCAATTTACAACCAAAGCATAATGTGGGTTTTAACAGAGAATAGAAGTCATCAGTAAATAAAAAATCAGAGAGTTTTTCTTTCTTTTACTTTTCAAAAAATAATTTATAATAAGGAACACTACTATTTCTCTGAATGGATGGCTGCAAGAATGGTTATTATTTATACAATTCCTTTAATCATGCACGATCATAAGAATGGCTTCCAGTTTTCTATTTCCCATTTAGAGTAGGTTTTTAAAATAAAAATGGTAAGTCATCAGAAACTTAGTCCCTTATGTAGTTGGCCTTTTAAAAATTCAGTATTTTTATTGACTCTTCATTGTGTTTTCTTCCCCTGAGATACTGGTATGGTAATCAAAACATGGGAATAGTCAAACATTATTACGAAACCCCAAAGCCAAATGCTCCTTCCGCATGGAAATGTAGTACTCTTCCAACAACTAACTGTGTTCATGATTAAATGCAAATATAAATGCTAGCAATCAAAACAAAGGCCCGCTCTCATGTGCAGAATGATTCATCAATTAGTATGTGTGTGTGTGTGTATATATATATATATATATACATATAATATATACATATACGTATTATATATATATATATATATTCTCCAGATTTTTTATTGCACTTTAGGGATAAGAATAAAAATAAGGAAACAGAATCCAAGTATATTAAATTATACTAGAAGATACTGCCAAATCCTTCAGCAGCTGTTTATCATGTGAAATAAGTTACACTAACTATTCACTGGTCATTTATACTGAAAATGCTTCAGATTCTACATTAATAAATTATGTCCAAGGTGCATAAAACTTAATATGAAAACTTCTGAAAGTTGATTTTCAGTACACAAAGACGTTTGACATGTTCCCTATATGTGACTTTAATGCCTCTTAGAAATTTCTTTAGGGCATTTAAAACTCCTTTTGTGACTCTTCATCAGCTGCTCTACAGACAGCAGTGATCTCTAAAATACACATTTTCAATTTCTGCATGGTTGAAGGAGTTCATGTGCTACATCCAATTTTAAGGTAGAGTATAAGATTACATTTCTAGAATATAGAAAGCCATAACCATCAAAACTGCACCATTGGTGTTTATAGTAATTCCTACTATTTACTGTTTGATAGACATTTGTGAATTGTAGAGAAGATGGTGCCAAGATGGTCGTCAGGCCACTGTAATAAGTAGCATACGTTGTCAACTGTAGCTAGGCCTGAACCAGGAAGCTCTTGGGTACTCAATACACTTTGAAGTGAGCAGCTTCTTTGCCTTCTAGAATGGAACCGACTTGGAAGAATATGTTACAAAGATATGTGAAATTCCATTGTGGCTGAATTTCTTTGTCTTATCGAAGTCTTCATGTTGAATAAGTTTGAGACTTGAATTTTCCATTGCAGATTTTATTCAAGTTGAAGTTTTGCAAACTACCCTCTATTTCCAACAGCCCGGCCATGAATTTTACAAAGGACTCCAAGGTAATTTCAAACAAAAAGTCTAGGATAAGCAGAAGAGTAGAATGATTATGAATATGAACTTTGGATGAGGCTAACTTGGCATTAGATCTTAATTGGTCTTAGACAAATTACTTGGTTTCTCTGAGCTTCAGTTTCCTCACCCTTAAAGTGAGATCATTGCGTTTTCTGTCTCCCAGGGATATAATGAGGAATAAAGGAAATAATACACATGAAGCAGGTAATAAAGTTTCTGGCAAACAGAAAGTACTCAGGACTGTTAGCTAGTATAATTATGAACTCACGCACATACGTGGGCCTTTTCTGTAAGCTATTGTCAGCTTATTGACTGATTCCCTATCAAGGATCACCGTGAATGCTGGGGTATGGCTAATCTGCCTCCAATGCCCAGAATTGGTAACTGCTTGAGATATGATTTCTAGCTAAGATACTGTGCTAGTATGATTTTTCAATTCTAAAGAGAAACCTCCACATCTGACCCTGATGATGCTTTTATTTGCCAACAAAAAGACCACAAGAGGAGGGGCCGCCTGGTGGCGCAGCAGTTTCGTCCGCGCTTGGCAGCCAGGGGTTCGCGAGTTCGGATCCCAGGCGCCCGCGGACGCACTGCCTGTCAGCCATGCCGTGGTGGCATCCCATATAAAGTAGAGGAAGATGGGCACGGATGTTAGCCCAGGGCCAGTCTTCCTCAGCAAAAAGGGGAGGATTGGCAACAGATGTTAGCTCAGGGCTGGTCTTCCCACAAAAAAAAAAAAAAAAAAAAAAAGACCACAAGATGAAAAGACCAAGAGGTGAGCGTTGCTAACAAAATCTCACGTAGTGAGTTTCTCTGGCAGAGGTATGTTTTCAGGAAGCGGAGTTTTCCCCGCTTAAGTACCAAATTCTAAGAATGGGTCATTGTTCACCTGCGCCTTCCGCTGATGTGTCTACCACCCCTGTGCCAGAATGCCAACATGAGGGATGGGAACCTCTCATGGGGAATTGGGCTCCAGTGGACGTTTGGAGAGTCTGATTGTGGTGGGTGATTCCTATACTAACACAACTTCTGTTCTGCAGCCAATCCTTGTTCATTTGAAATCCAAGTGTGTTTCTTTCCAAGCTCAGTCTTTAAGGTTGGATGCAGGAGTAAGTTTTAGTTTGTTTTCCTGCTTCCCCTGCTCAGGGACCTTGGTAATGGATATAGAGGAATTTAATACTACAAAGACTCTTCAAAAGAGTCTTACTTGGCAAATATCTAAACCAAAGTTGGGAACAAGACAACTGTCAAAAATATATGCAAAATGTTGACTCTTTCTTTCTTTTTAAATGTTCATTGTGAACTCTTTGTAACATTGCGCTCTTCCACTCAAGGGACACTAGTCAAAGTTATGCCAATGTCTTCACCATAAAACCCCTAGTCCAGGCACTGTAAACCACCTACAAAAATATATGTGGATAGAGAGTATGGTATTCCAAATCTCATTATCTGAGTATATTTTTTAGATGCACTTAAAGTATTTCCAGAGTTTTAAAAATGCTTAAGAGAAACAAAACCACATTCCGGTTCTCAAGTAGTTTTTCAAAACATCTTTATATATTGCTTGGAAAGGTATAAAAATACGGACAGGGCTGTGTAATAAATACACACATTTTAAGGTCCTGGCTAAAGATCAAATGTTCATTTGCCTCAGAAATGCATACTTCCCTCCCTCCTGGACTGGAAGCGAGAGAGAACTTTTTAAGTATTAATCACAGTTTTATTTTTGCTCCCTTTGCCGGGAATTATAGAGACAATTCTATATTTCAATACTGTGACTCTGTGGGATCTTATGGAGAACATCTCTGTTTTTTTTCCCCTTATCCTAATTCCAGTCAAATTTAGATTTACCTGGTTTTGAATCTAATTTGGACTTTTCTCTTTCATTCTGGGTAACATCATGGAACAGTATTTGAATTGGACATTTCTAATTAGGATCCTCTTATGCTTCTGTGGCCACAGTTATTCCTCATGTGTTTTCTTACATTAAGATGACCTGCCTTTACCGCAATCATAAATACTAACTGGAAAATTACTGTGTTCTTGAATTTCCACATCTTGCATTTCATGAGAGAATCTAAAACTCTGAATACCCAGCACTTGTGATCAAGACCCACTATTTTACAAAGGTAATAGCTAACTATAATAGAAAGAAGTAGAACCCAATGCATGAGTTTATGAATTAATTCAACCAGTGGGTTTACTTTTTTTAACTGCTCTCTGCTTCAGGGAAGGACAAACCACTGCCATGGAAATGAGAGACAATTAGAGCACTGACCAAAGAGAAGATGGATTACACAGAATGAGATTTCTTTGGCGGAAATTAGTAACTAAGCTCATTTTGAAATTGAATCACACATATATATGCGTTTATGTGTGTATATATACACATACATATATATAAAACTTCAAAGGGACAGACTTAATTAGATCAATCCCAGTCTTCATTTGTAAGATATTATTGACCTATGCATGGCTCTCTTTTATCTTATTTCAATTCAGAATATAATAAACTCACCACCAATTCAAGAACTAAAAACATTACAATTCACTTACATCTATTAATGAGCACCTTGTCATTCCTTGCCTCCCCTACGAAGTAAAAAATATCTTTAATTTTGTGTTTATAGTTTCCTTACTTTTTAAAGAATATAGTTTTGAAATCACATATATAGATATATGTGCATAAATAATGCATTGTTTAGTTTTGCCTATTTTTGAGTTTTGTGAGAAAAGTGTCATGCAGTCTTCTGGGACTGCTTTTTTCATTCTACATCATGTTACTAAGAGTCATCTGTGTCATCTGTAACTCTAGTTTATATGTTGACATTGCCATATAACATTCCACTGTGAGAATATATCATAAGTTATTTACACAGTCTCTTGTCAAAGACATCTTGGTTGTTTCTAGTTATAGAGTTATTTGAGAAGGGAGGAGTGGTGGGAGAATTAAGGACATTTTGTTACTTTACTGGTGAAAAATTATTGTATATGCCTCCTGATGGTGCATATATAAAAGTGCTTCTCATATGTATGTATGTATAATTGCTAGGTCATAGGGTATGTAAATATTCAGCTTTATGAGATAATACAAAATTATTTCCAAAGTGGTTGCTTCAGTTTACATTTCCACTGGCAATTTTAAAGAGACCTCACTGAACCACATCTTCTTCAGCACCAGATTTTGTCAGATTTCTCAGATTTTTTGCCATGTGAAAGGGTGTAAAGTGGAATTGCAAATTTGCATTTCTTAATGCTAATTAGATCAAGCATGTCTTCATATGTTTATTGACCAAATGTATTTATTCTTCTCTAAAGTGCCTATTGAAGTTTTTAAAGCCATTTTTTATTGTGTCATTTGTGTCTTCCTTACTTGCCTCGTGGGGTATTTTATAAACTCTGAATACTAATCCTCAGCCAGTTGTCTGTCTTACAAATATCACCTCACCAGTTTGTGACTTGCTTTTCCAATTTGTTAAGTATCTTTCGGAGAATAGAAATTTTTAATTTAATAAAGTCCAATTTATCAATCATTTCTTTTACGCATAAATTTTATAAATTAAATTAATATTGAGCACTCACTATGTGCATGGGTTATGACAAGCCCTGGGGATACAAAAATGAAAACAAAAACAGTCCTTTCTCTCAAGGAGCTCGAAGTCAAGTGAGAAAGACAAACGGGTAAATGATTATAAAATAGTGTGATACCTGCTGTAATAGAGGTAGGAAAAACTTACTGAGGACAATTAGGGAAGCTTCATAGAAGCTGAGGAAATATTTAAGCTACTACTTGACAGTTGTAGAAAAGAAATTTTATCAGCATATGCCAAGGCCCAGTGAGATAAGAACCCATGGTGAGAAACTGCAAGTAAAATCCAACCCCTCGTGGTAACTGATAAGAGCGAAGAAAAGAGAGGCCTTAAGTCTGCAGCCCCTCATGGTCCCACACTGATGGGTGATGTGCTGCGAAGAAACATAAGCTTACAAACGCAGGGACTCTTTTGTGTGTTTCCTTATTCACTGCTCTATCCCCAGGACTTTGAACAGTTTTGTATAGTGAACACTATCAACAGATATTTGTTGAATATCTGAGCAAGTAAATAAAAGGATAAAGGAAGCAATGCATATCAGTTTCCTACAGTTGCCATAACAAAGTACCACAAACTTCATGGCTGAAAAGAACAGAAGTTTATTCTCTCACTTCTGGAGACCAGAAGTCCAAAATCAAGATGTTCCCAGAGCCACGCTCCCTCCAAAGACTCCAGGGGGGAACCCTTCCTTGTCCCTGCCAGTTTCCAGTGGCTCCAGGCGTTCCTTGGCATGTGACAGTGTAACGCCAATCTCTGCCTCTTTCTTCAAATGGCCTTCTCCCTTCTGCTTTCCTCCTCCTACAGGACATTTGTCATTGGGTTTAGGGTCCACCCATGCAATCTAGGATGATGTCATCTCGAGATTCTTCACTTAATTACGTCTGCAAAGACATTTTCTTCCAAATAAAGTCACATTCACAAGTACCTGGGGTTAAGACTTGGACATAGTTTTTTTGCGGCCACAATTGAACCCACTATAGAATGTCACTTCCACACTTAAAATCTTTCAATCTACTGTTGTAGAGTAAAATATTGATTCTTTTAGATACCCTACGGGGCCCTGAGGATCTGAGCCGTCTATCTCAGCCTTCATCTCACTCGCTCCGCCGCTTCACTTACTATGCTCTAGCCACAAAGGTCTTCTGGAATTTCTCCCAGGCCACGCTTTTCCATGCTCAGGCTCTGTGCACATTGGCACTTCTGCTGTAGCTGCTCTTCCTTCCACTCTTTCTCCAGCTAACTCTGCCTCCTCCTCAGGTCTCAGTCTCTCTTCTCTGATCCTCAGATAAAAATTATCCTTTTATTGCCCTACACATTTAAATACCATACTGCATTAATTAAAAGTGTCTTCAGAAAAAAAAAGAGTAGATAAATATCTCACAGTATATACATACTATGGAATCCTATGCTGTTGTTTAAATAGAAAATAAGGTCTGACATGAAAAGATCTCCAAGGTTGATCGTTCACTGGCAAAAGAAAGTTGAAATCATATGTAGAGCAGGATCCCACTTACATTAATAAAAAGAAGAAAATCAGATACATCTACATAGCTTCATGTATATATGGAAACACATAAGGAAACCAGAATAATATCTCCCAACTGTTGACAGTTGGGAGGAAGGCAGGGGGAATAATGAGGGGAAGAAAGGGTCTTTCATGTTTCCTCTGAATACTTCTTACTCTTTCAACCATGTGCAAAGAAAATACTATGTATTACTTGTGTAACAAAAATAGTAATGACAAAACAAAAAGAAGTAAAAAATAGTATGATTGATTCAGGAATGTACACATAGACCAGTGGAACAGACTAGAGAGAATAGCAACAGGTACACACATATCAAAGATTGAGTATCTGGTAGAGATTGCCTCTCATGACATCTGTGGAAGGATCAGCTCTTCAATAAATGGTACTGCGTCAAGAGACTGGCAATTTGGTGGTGTTGGGTAGGGGGAGACAGATAATAGATTCCTGCCTCTAACCACTCACCAAAACTCAGATGAAGAACTAAAGAACTAAATATAAAAAACAAAATTCTGAGAAATATTAGAAGAATATATTTTATAATTTATAAAATAAAATATTTTATAACTTTCATAAGCAACACAGACTAGATAACCATTGTTAGATAACTACACCAGAGAAATACTCGCATATGTGCATAAAGAGGCATGTACAAGGATGTTCACTGAAGCACTGTAACTTAAAATTAGAAATAACCTAAATATCCATAAATAGGGGGAGGATTAGGTAAAATGTCATACATCTTTACTATGATGTATTTTTCAGCATTCAGAAGAATGAAGTAGATCCATATTTAGAGACGTGGAAAAGTCTTCAATATATAATGCCAAGGAAATTATAAAACAATACATATAATATAGCCCAGTTTATGTTTTTAAAAAAGGAAGTCATACACATACACATTTATGTATAGATGTATGTATATGTGAGTGCATATGTACACATGCACATGCACATATACAAATATGCACATGTATATGTACAGATGTATGCATAAATGCATATATGTATATGCACTAGAAATGTGTGGACATAGGCTTGGAAAAACAAAAACTAATTTTTATTAGTTTTTATTAGTGACCTCTTTAGAGAGAGTGGGGTTGGAGGGAGGAGCATCTATAGATATTCCCTGATTAGTAATCATTTCCTCCACTTTCCTTTCGGGAACTATTCTTCTCCAAGGTTCTTATGGGGATGTCAATTACAGTACACACTCTCTTGCATAGGGATTGGTAAGGATGGTCATATGACTTAAGAAGACCCAATCAGAGGCCTTCCCTGAGATTTTATATATGGACACTAGGAGAGGAAAGCATTGTCTTTTTTCTAGGGTCACTACCAGTATGAGTGTGATTAATCTCCAGCACTCTGAAGCCATGGTCCCAATCCCTGTCTTCCCGGACTAGGAAGAAACGAAAGAAGGGAGGAGAGAAACGAGGAGGAGGGAGAGAGGCCGATCATTTGAATCTTTGCATCTACTTGTTTACTGACTGGCCAGCCCATCTCTGGATCTCCCAGTTATAGGAACCAGTAAATTCACTTTTCTTAATTTGATTTGGCCTCTTTCACTTGCAACTGAAAGTCTAGGCACTTTCATTTTGACTCTATGTATTTGTATATTTTGATTATCTTTACAAGTAGAATGTATTGTGTGTTACTTGTATAAACATGTTACACTTTGAATTAAATATTTATTTATCTGTTTAATATTACTTTGCCCACTAGACTTGAGGGCAGAGACCACTGTAAAAGTAGGCCCCATGCCTTCTATATAGTGGTTGCTCAATGAATATTTATTTTAAAATAATAGTGTGTTACGGAAATGTTAAATCATTTTTGGCTCTACTGTAGGATGCTTAGGGAATGGCAGGACTAATAAACTGATAAGTATATAGGGGACAAATTACAAAGAACTTTTTAAGCCAGGCAATAAATTCATAGTCAATAGTAGTATAGATTTAGCATTAGTATCATCAATTCAATTTTTAGTCTAAATTCTTCTCCCTATAAAAATATGCAAACTCAGTTATAGAGAGTTTTCCCATGTCAAGAATTCATTAAAATATAATTGTACTCTCCCATGTGTCTTTGGCCAGGTGCAGAAGCTGGTTTGAGCAGGGTGCACATGAGGCCAAAATATCAGATGTGATTCTTTGGTAGGCCTCTTTTCTTCATTGCGATAATGCACGTCCAGCTGTCTGGCAGCCTTGCACTAGAGCTCATGATGGGAATGGGTGAGAGGGTGTTTCAGAATTGGCACAGATCCACTAGAGAGAGCTCAAAACATTTTGGGTTGTTGGGACACATCAACATTTTCATCTTCCTTAATAGAAGACAACTTTACAAATAGGAGACCATTCCCTACAATACCCTCTCACCAGCAGAATCAACAACAAAAGTGCAATCTTCATAAAAATCTACGAAAGTTCTTTCACTGCTGTTCCTGCTTGTGGTGCACATCTGTTTATTTTCTTGACATAAGTTGCACATTACAAATTCACTCAGTACACGGATGGAAAATATTAGTGGGAACATTGACTGCAGCTGTCCTTTTCATAGTCTGATATTGTTTGCAACTCTGCCTTGTATACTTTTTTGTGCTTTAACTAAAAATGTGTTCTTATGCTTGGTCACTAAGTATTAACAATCCCATTTTCGCACTAGCCATAACTATGGACTTCAGCAGACTTTGGCTTTTATTAGATACTTTGGATATGTATCCTAACCACCACTCTCCCACCTGGCCCTGCTGCCCTAACTCAGCTCACTACAAAGCAGCTTTTTGACAATCTTACCCTTTTATTACCAACACAAACACAGTCCAACTATGTGGACTTGCAATAAACAGTGTTGTTGGCCCAGTGGACTGAATCTTTCTGGCTCATTTTGGAAAACAATATTGTCTTCTTCTATTATGTTAACGTGGCTGATGAAAGAGCTCACAAAGTTGGGTACGCTGTAAAGAGCAGTGCCACATCTATTGCCTGCATGAAACACAGCATGGACTGGACAGCGATGCTCCTGCAGCTCAGTGCCATGCCTGTCTGCCACTCTCATGAAAGATTTACAGTCTAGCTTGCTTGGACTTTTTGCTTTGTTTCTCTCTGTGTCTCACCAGTTCTGGACAGTGGTCAAGCTAACCCAACTAAATGACATCATTCTAGAAAGCTGGATAAGTAACACAACTGAGCCTGACAAAACTCTCCTGGGTTAAATATTGTATGACTCTCTTTGGTATAGATTTAATTGCAATTAAACCAGAACATTTCACTCTCTCTGCAAATGTTTTGTTGTGTATTTGTTCCTGGTGACCTTCATTTTTTTTCTTGAGCGGTAGAGGTTATGTCCCTATCTAATTGTGGTCATTTTCTGTTTATTCCTTCTTCCAAAGTATTAACCACTTCTCCAAAAGTAGACCATGCTAGACCCTGTGAGAAACATGGATGTGACCCCCAAAAATGTTGGTTGGTTTCATTCAATGTGACCCAATACCTAAATGTGGACCTAGAAATATTGATCTTTCTTGTGCCTGCTTTGTAGGTCAGAGTGACTCAGATGTTCACCACAGAGTTAATCACATTTGGTCTAGTCATGGTGATACAGATGGCATTTACATCATCTAAGAATGTGGTGAATCTATGTCTTCTATAGCATAAAACCCATGCACAAAGTTCAATTTGGAGTGGTCTCTAGGTTGAATATTGATAAATATTCATAAATCACTACATTATTATAAGCTATGTTTGTCCAATGTGATATTCCAAAACCATCCCTGTAGTCTTTGAAGAATAAGAAGAAAAGGCTTAATAAACAACTTTTCAAATCAATCAGAGTCGGGATTCATTCCACAGGAAATCACACGGCATTCTCTTCTCCCATCCCCAAAACTGTACAATTTGAAACTGCTCTTTGAATTGACTACTCTCTTGACAATGATAGGATTTAGACAGCATTTTAATTTATTGTTTATAGTTAAGGAATGAGGAACAGAACAAAAAACACTTAGGATATAAATAGTATAGGTTTTGCTTCCTTCTTTAATGCTATTATGAATTCAGAGGTTACTTGGGGCCTTAATCCTGATTAGATTCCTTCATTTCCATACCTGGGTATCCATGCCTTGGGTGACTCTGACAAGGGAATAAAATATTAGATTCAACTAACTGGTAGTAGTATTTTATACACTTGTGAAGAATTCCAACAATATTGTAAATGACATAAATAATAAGAATCTCGAGTTGCTGTGTGGTCGCTGCAACAAAATATTTAATCAGAACCAGAAGTATCCCTACACTACTTCTCTTGGTGCAAGGACTGTAATGATGTTACATAGGATGTGTCCCTACAGTACCACAGAAGTACCCCTGCATCGCTACTCCTGGGGCAGGGATTTCAATAGTGCTACACACAGGAAATGCCCTTGAAGGGCTGTTGATGAGGTAGGGATATTTAATGGTGCTACACAGGAAGTACTTTTGCACTGCTACTGCTGAGACAATGTCAAAGCACTGCACGATGGGGAATGTTTTCAGCTTGGTGCCAGGCAAAAGATGACTCTTACTGCCAAAAAGAGACTGAAAATACCCTTCCCGCTGCCAGAGTATGCTTAGAATGCTACAAAAGCAGAGAAAGTGCTGATTGTGCCAAAGAGAATGGAGAGAGGAGGGAGCCCTCCTGCATGAGAAGAGTTGCAAATAGACCAAAGTCATTTATGAGGCTGACATGTGAAGCAGGAAGCCAGTATTTTGGTGAGCTAGACAAAAATCTCTGTAAAGGTTCAATCGAACTAAATTTTAAGCTTTTGCAGATAGGAAGCCCAAGAACTATCAACAAGGACCTTGAAATCAGAAACCCGCATCCTGGTATGAAAGAAACATGAGAGGGCATTTGTACAAACCAAAGAGGCTCCAAGAAACAGGAACAACAAAAGAGGAGAAGAGTTCAGAGTGAGCCACCATGGAGACCATTCCTCTGCCAGGAGAGCTGAGAGATTTTAACAAATTTTTACTGAGAAGGGCATGAAGATGGAAATCTGAACACCACTGAGTAATATTTATGGCCATTCTATAACACAGGTAGTCTTATGGTAACTGAGTAGTAAAATTCACTTGGTTCCCATTCCAGAGAGTAGGTTTAATCCCTCAACAAATCCTTCCATGGTCTTCAAAAAGTCCTGAGTTTAAAATCTCCTCCAGGTATTGTAATTAACAGAAATTTGGATAGACTATACTTGACTATTACAGTTAAGACTCTGGTGCCCTGAGTGGGCAAAATCAGGCAATCTGCCCTCACCATCCTTCAGAACATAAATTTATCCATGAAAGCAACACAGGGAATCCAACAGGCCAAATGTTCCATCTTGTTCAACCACTGGAGGTTACCTGGACTTTTCTTTCCTTTCCTGGAAGGCAACAAGATCAGTAGAAGAGTCAAGATGATCAATCTCTGGTCTCCTAAAAAGCCCTCACACACCTCTGTAGCCTGAAGGGTCTATGGCCAGCAAGTCTCTATGATCAGAGGTAAGAAATTAATTGTTAATACTTCTTAAGTTGCATGGGGTTGACCTAGCAAATACTCAGATGGTAGGTCAAATGGCAAGGATCTATAAATAAATGACTCCTAATTCCCTCCATGCCCCGTGAATTCATGATCATTCTTATGCTGCTATACATTTTTATTTCTTTTACTGTACTTATCATCTTCTAATAAACTAATGTGATTATTTATTATATCTATTGTTGGTTGTCTGTCTCCTCTCATTGTTGGAATTTATGCCCCAGGCTTGTTCACTCATGTATCCCAAAGCCCCCAAAAGAGTACCTGGTACAGAGTAATTGCTCAAAGTATATTTATTAAAAGCATTGAATGAATAAACTTATTAACCCCAATATTATATCTTTTCCTCTCTCTAAGCCATTTCTATGTAGTTAATTACATTCACATGGACCTAAGCTAATGGATTGATAAAGAACTCATTTTCTTATCAAAACAAGTATTCCTCCCTCATTTTTCTATTACATTCTTAAAACAACTCTTTGTAGTCCCTCAGGTTTTTACATTTTCATTCATTTCTTATTCCTCATTTTTCTTCATCCTCTACATCCAAGTCATCCTGTTCACATATCCTACATATGAGTTCTACATAATGGCCCCTGTTACATCATTTCCACATGTTACACTATAGTCTAAAACAGGAATAGCATTTAGGAATCATCTAACTTGCCAACTCAAATTGTTTTGTAGAGGCTTCCCAGAGGGCTGTGTTGAGAAGGATTCTGCTGCCATTCTGAAGGCATTTTGCTTTTGAATAGGGATACCTGTCATGGAACAGGTAATGATGGCATGTCATCCCCGGTCTAAGCCCTCATCCTCTCATACATTCAATGTAGCAAAGTTTTTCACAGTGCCCAAGTTTTAGCTCTTTCAGCTTTAACATCTTTAATGTAAAAGTTTTAAAACAATCTTCCTCAAAAATATTTTATCAAGTTTCTCTCCCCTCACTCACTAATTTATAATGGCTCCCTGTTGTCATCATGTAAAGTCATACCTTTAACCTAAATTCTAGACTTATCACTTACCCATTCTCAGAGAGTTAATCATTTATGATTTACCTCCTCAGAATCCTTGCTCTAGCCCAAGGATCGGCCTGTGTTCCTTGCATGTTTGCTTGACACTACTGTCCAAGTCCCCTCACACCATGCTGCACGCTGCACCCGACACGGTTGCCCTCCCTTTCCTTACCAAATATTTCCTTCATCTCTCAGAAAAATGACTTCTCCTAGGAAGCTTCCTATCATTAACCCGACCTGACAGGTCTCACCTCCCCTCTACCCCTCCTCAGGACTCCCATGTTCAGCCTTACTTTGCTTTTTAACACGAATTTGTACACAAACATAGAGTTATATCTCAGAGGCAGGGCTGAAATATACACAGCATATAGCTGTGTTCCTCCCTAGAAGTGGGGTCAGGGCTTAGCATGTAGAGGAAAATAGTCCACAGTGATTACAGACTAAGCCATATCACCTCCCCCTTCTGTTCAGAGCACTGCAGACATACTCATCAATGGAGAGCAACGGATTTACAAGTTGGAGGTGACTGGAGTTGGCAGTGGCCCGACTTCAGGGCCAGGTGTCTAGAAACAGCAGTTGTCATGAGTTAAAACAGGCTTGTGTCCATCAGTCTCAAATGCTGAGAAACACTCAGTCGAGGCCAGTTCGAGAAGAAGAACCATGGGAAACGTCCCAGTGCAAATAACTGGAGCTCAGGTGTCTAAAAATGTTTAAGAGTTTAAAACATTTGCTACTTTCTAGAATCCATCCAAACTCTTTTTAAATCTGCCAGTTACTTATCCTCTCCATGCACTTGAGAACAGACCTACTTTGTAGCTATAAATGGGGGCGGCCATGGAGTTCAAGAAGACAGGCTCGGGCCGAACGTCCTTTTAGAAACTGAACACTGAAAGTGTTTTGTAGCTGCTCACCTCAAAAAGGGCTCTCTATTCTTATCTAAACTGCCCTCATCTACTGTCTCCAGCCTTATCAGGAAAGCGTTATGGATTTGAGCCTTTCAAGATTCATTCTGAATGTATTGAGCACCTACAGTATGGTAGCTATGATTCTCAAGGTTCAGGGAATTTAATATCAGATAATTCCTTGGGGGGATTTTGAGTCTAATAGTGGAGACAGCCCTATAGCTAGATAATTTCATTATGATGATATAGATCCAAGATGAAGTAGGAACAAAGGACAATGAGAAAACATAAAGGTGCACTAAACCCAACCTTGAAGGTTTAAGAAGGACTTTCTACAAGAGGTGATATTCAAACTGGGTCTTCACTGTTAAATAGGAGTTCACTAGGTGAAGGAAGATAGCAAGGTTGGGAGAAGTGTGTTTATTTAAGTTGTTGTTTTCATTATGAAGATACAATGAGAAATAGGACAACTTCATCTTCACAAGAATGTTAAAGCATTATGGAGATGAGTTGAATCTAGAAATAAATAAATACAAGTTAAAATGGTACAGATAAGAAGCTTCGGAGTTCAGAGGCAGAAGTGGAGGGTGGGGAGAGAAATTAGGTAGGGGTATGCCATTAATGTGACATGTGAGGTAGGTCTTGAAATAAAGACAGAATTACAGTGTAGAAAAATAGTTGGGATAGCATAAGACAGGGAATGGAGTTGAGAAAGCTCAAGGAACGCACAGGACACATGAAAAGTGCAATTTAAATTGAAATGTAGGATGTCTGAAGGAGAATAATGGGGAATTGATTACAGAAGGCAAGTTGGGCCCAGCTTGTGGGTAATTGTGACTGTCAGGATAAGATGACTGGACTTTGTTGTGTAGACCATGGAGAGCCACTGAAGGTGTCTGAGTGGACAGTAATATGCCCAGAGTTATCCATTAGATAAGAGATGCTTATTAGATAGGAGATGTACATCAAATACATTGGAGACAGTGAGAGATGGATTAGAGGAAGCTGCTTTGAAAGTGTTGCTTTCCTCTAGGTGAGAAATAACAAAGAACTCAGGCAGTGCAATAGCAATGATAAGAAAATAATGAATTTAAGAAATGTTGCCGTGTATGATTTAACAGAATTGCAAACCGCTTGCATTTGTCTTTAGATGTGTGTTTCACTTAGAGAGTTGGGAGCCCTCTTATCCCTGCACTCTTCTGACTGCAAATGGCCCCTAGACCTCATAAATTGCAATCATTCAGTTAATAATAAAGGGGCTCCCAATTTACTCATCCCAAAGGTTGGTTTCCAACTCTTTGCTCTAAATCTTCAATCTATTTTACATAGACATAAAAGAAATCAGATTCCCCCCAATTCTTGTAAGACAGCCTCATAGAGTTGTTCCATGAGATAAGAATAAAGTGTGTAGTACATAAAAGATAATTGACACATATACATTTATTAGTATTAGCAGAATTCTTGTGTGTCAGTGGCTGTGTATAGGAGTCGTAAAAGGTCAATTTCAATAATTGAGATAGGGTTCTCAGTACTTAGCATCTTGCCTGCCCCTCACTGAACCTGGCTTACAGAAACAGGTTAGGGATGAGGATGCTAGATGGGCAATTCAGGAGACTCCTACTCATCGAATGATGCTCAACTTGGTACTGAGCATGGCAGAATACATGGATGATCCCTAAATTGAAAGTTTTGTCCCCCAAGAGCTTATAACTGCTTGGTAATGCAAAATTAATATGCACCTGAAATGACTTTTGACCAAGACCAATCAGGGCTGAAGAAGGTGGTTCACACTTTGAAGCACATAGAATGAAGGAGAACAAAGACTTATATGTTCATCCTTTGCCATCTGCTGTAGTTAATCCTTATCAAAGCTCTGGTAAAGCCACCATTGTTCATGAAGCCCGTTTTTGATTCTAGCTCCCTTCCTTCTATCCCACTCTACCCCAGCGTGTTGTCCTTGGTCCTTTGCTTTTCCCTTACATACTCCATGGTTGCTTTATAAGGGCCTAATATTAGCCCGATCCTTCTGGTTAGCATCATCTTTCTTTATGATATTTGTGGGACTTAAAGATGAACCAGACAGAGAAGAACTTTAAACTCTGTTATTGCCCTTCCTTGACACTTCCAACAAGTTAATTGTCTGTTTGCCTTCCTGTAATTACTTTAATTACATGCCATTAGTGACCATTAATAAATGCAAGTGTGTTTGATTTTCACAAATCTTACTTTTCTTACGCTCTGCAGAACTCCATCAAAGCTTTCGCATGTGGTCAAAAAAGAAAGTGAGACAACTAAGCATATTCACATTTAACCTTTGGGGCTAAAGTGAAAAATAAAAGATAATTCATGAATGGGCAAATTGTTTTTCCCTGCTTTTGACACTGGCCAGCATTCTCTCTATAGTGGTTACATACATATGCAGTGTGCTCGTTTATAAGACAGCAAAAGTTAAAAGGGGTTGAGAAATAAAAGCTGCCTAATTGCTGCTATTATCTCAACTCAAGGAGAGAATTGCTGGGTGATATTATGAGGATCGAAAAACCATTGAAGATTTTATTGATGGAACACTTTTGCTCTAACTTCAAGCCACAGAAAATGAAGGTCATAATTTCAGATTTTATGAGCACCTGATTGGGCATTTACATAGAAAGAGCTGAACTATGAGGAAACTAAGCCAAAATTCTTGTGCCACAGTTTACTAGATTACTTCACAATATCTAGCGCAAAAGCAGTTTATCCAGTATTGTCTTTTGGTCAGCTTTACCAATGAAGCCAACCACAAGCTTGAGAAAATGAAATAGTACAGAGAATGGTTAGTCAGATGCTCCTCAATGCATCACTCACCAAAAAGAAAAAAAAAAAATTGGTAAAAATGTTGAATTCTGTGGGTGTTAAATACTTCTAGCATAATTCTACTTATTAAAACATTAAATAGACTAAATTTATTTGTAATGATAGCCATGGACTCTTCTCCAAATACAAAATGATGATGTTAATCCCTAATTACTGGAATTCGTGATTTGAGTTTTTCTCTTGTGGTGTAAATGGGTTATGCCAGGTCATTCGTGATTCTTCCCTGCTGTAGAATAATGGCAACACTTGAGAGAAAGCTGGCCAGGGTTGAGTCCATGGGCTCTCCATAGTCATGGAAAGGCAATTTAAATGTGTTATTCCATCCAGGTAAACCCCAGAAGGTGGCGTCATTAGTACGCAGGGGTTCTTCACTGCATACTCTACCCAGGTTATTAGGATGGGACTGATAACATAATGCTGCTTCCTGTAGAGTTCATGTGGTATTTGAAAACACTCATCTTTTTGGAGGAATAAAAATCCAAATACTGTAATTAATTCCAGGAAAAGGATAAATTTTCCTGAAATTTTTGAAATATCTAGTTTGTGATTCTAGTCAATAAATTTTGGTTAAATGAATTAATATTCTAGGGAAAATAAAATATATTCCACATTATAAAATGCCAGTTTTCTGATTTATCCACATTGTTACCACACCATAAACCTTTAATTATACAATATAAGCTTTTTACATGACTACTAAGTATTACTCTCTCTTCTTCAAACACCAACATATTTTTGGATGAAAGATAGATTTGTACTTAAAAGGTATCATCTGCCCAAGGTCTCTCCATAAAGGAGGGAAGTAAGGGGGTGCTAAGAAAGCCGTCGGATGGGAGTCAGGAAAAAGTTCTAAGAGTTGAAGCAGGAGTTGTCTTAGGCTTGGGTGAATGGGAGTCCACAGGCAAAAAGTAAAACAATTGACTGAATTAAATCAGACAGCATGCTTGAAGTGTGTGAGCTCTAGTCTATATCCATACTTCCCCAACCCCATTCCCAGTGTTTTGTCTCTAAAGTGATTTCAGGGTTTTTTTTTGTGTGTTAATTTTCTGTGTTTTTTTGAGAGGATAGGACCGGGGGGGGGGGGGTGTTATAGCTAGGGCAATAGGTAAGTGGAAGAAACAGTACATAATTCTAAGCTATTTATAAGCTCCACCATTGATTTGTGTTTAATTGAATCTGAAAATAATGTATATCGAACTCTCAGATTCCTCACACACATAAAATGAGTACAATAATTAAGTCCACTTCCTTTCATCAAATAAAAGCCTATATTTTAAGGTGGAAAAGGTCCTTTAGAATTCTCCTTAAATGAAACCTCCAAATTAGCAAGATAAACAAAGCCCCTCCCAATCTGATCCTGAGTAACTTTTGCAGTTCATTTCTCTCCCGATCCTCCCATGAAATCTATGCTTCAACTAATGACTAGTGTCAAGAGTAGAGCTAAATGAATGAATGAATGAAAGAAGGGTCAACATATCAAATATAGAACCCTTTCTCACATCCCTGCCTGTGCTTAGAATGCCATCCTTGCCCCCTCTGCCTGGAATATTCCCATGTCTCCTTCAAGATCTAGGATAAATGTCACCTCCTCTATGACACAGCTCTTCCCCAACAATTTTCCTTGCTCTAACCATGCTCTGCACAAACTCCCACCATAGCCCCACCACTTACAGCATCATTGTAAGCCACTTGAGGGAAGTGCTCACTACTTGCTTGGCACTTGTATCAGTCAGGATAAGCTCCACTATGCAAGTCACAAACTGACGCCAACATCTCAGTGACTTAAGTTAACATGACAAAAGCTTATTTCTTGCTCATGCTTTATGTCCCATGCAGGGTCAGCAGGGACTCTGCTCCACATAGCCACTCAGGGATCCATGTTGATGGCGCTTCCATCACCCTGTAGCTATGCCATCCAGAGCATATGCCTGCTTGATTGCCATAAAATCATAAAAAACTGCATATGGGCTTTCATTCCCTCGGTCTGGAAGGGACACACTCATCACTTCTACTCACGTGTCATTGTCTGGAATTGGTCACAGTGCCCTGTCTAATTGCAAAGGGGCTAAAGAATACAGGGGAACAAAGGGAATATTTGCTGAGCATTACCATCTTTGCTTCAATACCTTATTAAAATATTGTTAAAATGCCCAAATTCTTCAAAGTAATCTATAGAGTAAATGCTATTCCGATCAAAATCCCAAATGGTATTTTTTACAAAAATTGAAAAAAATCCTAAAATTCATATAGAACCACAAAGATTCAGAATAGCCAAAGCAATCTTGAGAAGAAAGAACAAAATTGGAGGTATCACACTTCCTGATTTCAAAATATACAGTCACGTGTCACCTAATGAGGGGGATATGTTCTGAGAAATATGTTGTTAGGTGATTTTGTCATTGTGCAAACATCATAGAGTGTAGTTACATGAACCCAGATGGTATAGCTTACTACACACCTAGGCTAATATGGTACTAATCTCATGGGACCACCATCCTATATGTGGTCCAGTGTTGACTGAAGTGTTACATGTCACATGACTGTATTAAAAAGCTACAGTAATTAAAACAGTATGGTACTGGCATAAAGATGTACATAAAGACAAAAGGAACAAAAAAGAGAGTCCAGAAGTAAACCCACACATATACAGTCAACTGATTTTCAATAAGAGTGCCAAGGATACACAATGGCGACAGGATAATCTCTTCAATATTGTGTTGGGAAAACTGGGTATCCATATACAAAAGAATGAAATTGAACCCCTATCTTCCACCATACATAAAAATCAACTCAAAATGGACTAAGGACTTAATATACGACCTGGAACTATAAAACTCCCAGAAGAAAACACAAGAGAAAAGCTTCTTGACATTGGTCTTGGCAATTATTTTTGGACATGACACCAAAAGCACAAGCAACAAAAGCAAAAACAGACAAGTGGGACTATATCAAACTAAAAAACTTCTACACAGCAAAGGAAGTAATCAACAGAGTGAAAAGACAACCAATGGAATGGGAGAAAATAATTGTAAGCCATACATCTGACAAAGAATTAATTTCCAAAATACATAAGGACTCCTACAACTCAATAGCAAAAAAACAAACAGCCCAACAAAAAATGAGCAGAAGATCTGGGTAGACATTTCTTCAAAGAAGACAGACAAATGGCCAACAGGTACATGGAAAGCTGCTCAATATCACTAATCATCAGGGAAATGCAAATAAAAACCACAATGAGATATCACCTCATACTTGTTAGAATGACTGTCATCAAAAAAAAAAAAGATCAGTGTTGGCAAGGTTTTGGAGAAATTAGAACCCTTGTATACTGTTGGTGGGAATGTAAAATGGTGCAGCTGCTATGGAAAACAGTATGAAGGTTCCTCAAAAAACTGAAAATAGAACTACCATATGATCCAGCAATCCCCTGTCTGGGTACACACCCAAAAGACTTGAAATCAGGATCTCAAAAAGATATCTTCACTCCCAAGTTCATTGCAGCATTGTTTACATTACCCAAGATATGGAAACAATGTAAATGTCCATCAATGGATGAATGGATAAAAAAAAAATGTTGTATATACATACCATGGAATATTACTTGGCCCTAAAGAAGAAGGAAATCCTACTATGTGTGATAACATGGATGGACCTGGAAGACATTATGCTAAGTGAAATAAGCCAGTCACAGAAGGACAAATGCTACATGATTCCACTTACATAGCTGAAATAGTCAAACTTATAGAAGAAGAAAATAGAAGGGTGGGTGCCAGGACATGGGAGGAGGGGATAGGGAGTTGTTCAATGGGTATAAAGTTACAGTTATACAAGATGAATAAGTTCTAGAGATCTGCTGTACAATATAGTGCCTACTGTTAACAATACAATATTGTGCACTTAAAAATTCATTAAGAGGGTTAAGTGTTCTTACCACAAAACGGAAACAAAAACAAAAGCAAACCCACAGGGACATAAGGAAATTTTTGGAGGTGATGGCTATGTTTATTATTATGATTGTGGTGATGGAATCATGGGTGTATGCATATGTCCAAACTCATCAAATTGTATACATTAAATATGTGCAGTTTTTGTCTATCAATTATATTTCAATAAAGCTGCAAATAAATACTCTATTAAGCATGGGGAAACTAAAATGATTAAGACTTGGTGGCTTCTTGCATGTAGCACACTGCATAGATATTGAATGGTTTTAATAAAGCAAGTACCTACTAGAGTGATGTTGCCTAAATGAGCATTTCATTGAGGTCACATCAGTCTCTTTGAGAAGAATCATATTTTAAGGGGACTTTTTGGAGTCATGTGATATTTGCTGCAAAATATATACTCATAAGTTTAAGAACCAATGCCATGTACTTATTGATAGCTGCAATGAGATTTGTAAAGCTTAGAAATAAAAAAGTGTTTGTCGTTTATGTTTATGGTAATTTCATGGGAAAATAGAAAAGATCCCCAATGCATTGAGCAAACATTCTACAACTAATTAGGCCATTTACTCCTCATTCCATTTCTCCTCTAAACTGAAAGGAGAGAGGCTTCTGGCTAACAGATTCTGACCCCAGTGGTGACAGGGAGGGTCCATCTTCCTCGAGGCTCAGTTGTAAGCCTGTCTCAGGCAGCCCTCAGGCTTCTGCCAGACTCAGTTCACTCAGCAAGCCACCAAACAAGGCGAAAAGCTGACAGGAACTAAGCCAGGATTCTTGGCCTTCTATTCTGCTTCATGAGCCAAATGGAAAGAAGGCCACCTTCCGAGGTCCAGCCAGCTAGGAATTAAGCCTCCTCCTCCCCTCTTCCTTTACCCTCGCCAGACAGCCTGTGGACAGCCTTCGCAGGCTTCCGGCTCTCCTGGCCAGCTGGGAAAGGAACGGCCTTTCCAGACCCCTGTGAGCTTGCCAATAAGACTTTTTTTTTCCCACTCGAGAGCCAGAATTGGGAGATTACAAAGCCACCATCACAAAATGGTCACTAATAGAGGTTTTAAGAGACCAAGGGGGAAAAAAGAGTTTCTGGGTCAAATAAAAAGAAAGAAAGTGGCGAGTTTCTAGCAGCGTAGTCATGGTTTTCCATAATTTGCTGATAATCAGAGAAAACCATTTCCTTCCAAGGGACCCCAGGCAGGCTGGAAGATGTGTTTCTGAAATCTATTCAAAGCCTCATTTCATTAGTTTTATTTTATAAGAAGCTTTCTTTTTGAGCATTAATCCCAATTCTCTAACATGTGAAAAATTTAAGTTGATACTTGATGAAGAGGGGTAAACGTTGGTACCCAGACCTCTGTTTCACATATAGACTTCCTGGTGACTTGGTGAGAAAGCAGCTAGAGACACTCGTTCTTTCAGACTGTATTAATGTGTACCAGGGAACTCAAGCGTGATTATTTGATGTGACTTGTGATGTAGATCTTTTCCAAGGTTGGCCTTAGTGTCTCTTGGCCCAGAGCCTCCCTGGCCCAGCCATAGACCTCTCTCAACTGGTGCTGACTCCCTGATTTGGCCTAGTATTATCAAGGGTCCAATAGGCTCCGCAGATCACAAATCTTCTCCAGGGTTGGTTTTGGATCAGAACCAAAGCTGTCTCTTCAGTGGCCAAAGGGAAAGGCCCAGTGAGCAACAGGTACTTCAGAGCTGTGGGGCACATGTGAGGACACCATAGCTTTCCACAGAGGACTGACTGTCTGGCTCCTGCTCTCATCCTTGTCCCCATTCCCAAGCCACCAACATTATTAGCAAAGTATTTTTTTCTCAGGCTGACCCTAGAGAAGAGGTACTGTCTGAATCCCTTTTTCCTAGGAAGTTCCTATGACTCTTATGGGAACAGAGCACTAACTTCATTTACCTACAGTTTTGAATGCTAGGTCCTGGACAAGGTAAAAATGTATTCTTAAAAGTTCCCCCTCTAGAGGCTGGCCTGATAGCATGGTGGTTAAGTTTGCACACTCCACTTTGGGGGCCTGGGGTTCACAGGTTCAGATCCCGGGCACAGACCTACACACTGCTCATCAAGCCATGCTGTGGCAGTGTCTCACATACAAAATAGAGGAAGACTGGCACAGATGTTGGCTCAGGGCCAATCTTCTTCACCACCCCTGCCTAAAAAAAGCTCTCCCGTCAGAAAAATGGATCTCTACTTACTCCATGTTTACATAACTGTATGCAACCAGGTAAGTAGTTCTTGACAGAACAAAAGAACATTCGACCCTAAAAGTGAATCGACCTTCTAACTTAGACTACAAAATCCAGTTCCAATCATCAAATCAACATTTTCCAGCTACAACAACTTTAAGATCCAGTCTTCACCGGGTACTCCTTTACATACATGTGTCTCATTTAATCTTCAGTACAACTCTATCAATGTTATCCACATTTTTTTAAACGAGGAAGCTGAAGCTCGGAAGAAATCAAGTAACAAGAGCAGTGTCACACAGATTATAAAAGACGGAAACAAGATTTGACTCCAGGTGTTTTTGGTCACAGAACTCCTTGTCTTCTACCCCATCAAGGCATTCACATTCCTCCAATACAGTCCTGGAGCCATTTTGGATGAAGAGAGACAGCGTGGTTGGGAAGCAGGCAAGACTCTATCCTAACATCCTCACTCTCTCTTCCAAGTTTACGTATCTGTTCTACATATTGAATTTTCATGAAAGGTTTTCTTTGAAGATAAGAAAAGTTGGAACACAGAATACTGCATCATTTGTCCTCCTATTTCAGACTCCTTACTTAGGAACAAATAAGAGCTAAGAAAGCAAAATATGACTGCTGAGGTATCTTCTAAGGATAAAATTTCTGAGGGATCCTGAGGCACATTAATCAATTACCATATTAACTTACTAGACAATCAGAGTTGATATCCTAAACCCCCTTGTGGTCAAATTTTGTCTCATAGGCCAAAATACTAATTAAGGAAAATGAGAATGAATGAATTTCAGACTCTTTTAATAACTTCTGTTTGAGAGAAAATATCAAGTTTCCCTTGCTCTTGTGATTTAGAAAGGATAAACTATTGATAATTAGGACAAATGAACTTCTAATTCTAATATTGCCACTAGTTAACTGGGTGACAGGTGAAACGTCACCTGCTGGGTTGCAGTTTTTGAAAATGCCATATATCGTCAACATTTTCTGATTTATCTGTACAGTAGGGGATATCAAAGTGCATAGGATGTTAGAACCCACCCTGGTGTCTATTCCAGTGGCACTTTGCCCCTTGGAAGGATGGAAGATGCAATGCCAATATACGTGGCCTCAAAGCTTAGCTGTCATAAGCGGCTCCCCAACAGTCACAATTGCCTTCTGGCTTCTTGCTGGTTTTTCATGTGTCTCTTCTTTCTTTTTCTTCTCCTCCTTCCCCTGTTCCTCCCCCTCTTTCATCTCCTCCTCCTCCTTCTTCTCTCTCTCTCGCTCTCCACGTATGTGTGTGCATGTGTGTGAACATGCACATGTGTCAGCCAGGTAGAATTCTGATCACCCGAGGGTGGTATGTTTCAGGAATTATCTCCCTTTCTCTCAACATCAAGCTCAGATGTTACTATCCAGGACTTTCCTTAACAGCTATGCCTAACCCCCTCTTCAGAAGGGCACTCCTAGACAAAAACAAAGAACAAAATCAAAAGCAGCTCCCTTGGTCGTCTAGCTCCTCCCACTAGGCCCAACCCCCAGTCTGGCTCAAAAACCAAGTAATCTGGGCCTGTCTGCCAGGCTGCTCTCTACTGCCATCTCATGGCGAGCCAGCCTTTTTCTGAGAATTAACCTTTCAGCTGGCGCAAATCCTCATAGACAAAGTAGACATAAAATTATGAAGGGTCTTGTCCACCAGAGCAGCAGTCATTATAACAAATTGCTTAGGACACGAAGGTTGGAAATAAGTACATAATTATTATAAGAGTCATAAGTTTAAGCAAAGAATATCAGCACTTGATTTAAGAAATATGAAAAAGTGACAGGAGAAAGAAGAACTCTGAATCAGAAAGTCTCACCTTTTTTTCAGGGGAGAAGAAATTTTAAAAATACCAGAGTCTTGGAGATGCATTTATAGGCACTAACAGACTTAAAGTTGCACTAACGGTGAGTAATGATTTCAACTCAATCGCTATGACAGTCTATCGGTGTCTCACAGGGTCTGTACATACGTTCTCAGTAACCGTGATATTCACCCAGTAACCCCACACCACTGTAACTGCTTCAATAGAAGTGTTTACTGCCCTGACCCTGCTCCCTCAAATATTCATGAGGCAAAACAGTCACATGCCCCATCAGTTAACAATCTTTCTTTGATACTCGGTTGCTTCTACTCTTATCACTTGGTCAAAATCAGTATTTTCCTCTATACACACCACACAACTTGTCCTGCTCCATCAGATGCCTGCCAGACATGATCAGTACAGTATACATATTTGGTTACTGAAAGAACAGACTTACATTGATTAAAATTTGGAAACACCTTCATAAAGCATTTTCAGTGTACTACACACAGCAAACTGACTTAGATTGTTATTCAGATGGTATGCTTGAAGCAGTGCTTCTGTTATTTATCTTTATTCTCCTTCTATTGTGTTTCTCTAAACTGGCAAGGAAGGTTTAAAAATGGTACTACAACTTGAATTTTGATCTATACTAAATCAAGAATCCAATCTGAAAATCTGACCCAACCTGACCACTTAGTTACGCATGTCTAGCATCAGTATGAGGCAAAAATTCAGATTAGATGATAGCTATTTCCCTAAGAAGAATGAATCTTCCAAATTCAAACTTAAATCAAATAGTAGTATCATTCCATGTGGAAAAGACACAATTGCAAAAGACCCATGCCTTACCGTTAGGAGTTTTGGTCTTCCTTAGGATTCCAGGCTGACGATCTGTTACCAAGAGATCCAAGACTCTGCATTCTACAGTAAATAGAAAAGAAAATGAGCAAAAAGATATTGGGATAACTGAAAATGCATTGCCTGCAGATTGTTAAAGAAAGAGAAAATAAATTTAAATTAGGTTCATAATCCCTGTTTATCCAGTGATTCCAGGCCTTCAACAAAAAAGATTTCTCTACACAAAAGCAATATGTAAGCCAACAGCCTCATACGGGGTCTTAGAAAGTATGCAGTGTGGTTCCTGTAGGTAACAAGACTGTGTTAGTGGAGCAAGGACATGGAATAAAGTAACACCAAGGCACATATGATGACGTAATTCCCTTCTCAATAATTCTGACAAGTTCAAGGGAAAAGTCTTACATTGGTTAAAGTTGTCTCTAATCTTTGCTAATCTTTCTTTTAGCTAACCTAGCTCTCAGCAGACCACAAGATTTGGCTAGAATTTATTAATCAGATTTGTTTCCATTGTATTTATATTTACATGTCTTATATTTAAAACAAACCATAGGAATTTCTATTTACCTACTTAGAGATAAAGTGTTTCCTTTTAAAATGGTTTTAAATTTAAGAGCGTGCCAATTTAAAGAAAATGTTAAGTAAACATAGTACTTTCAATATACCAATATAGGAAAAATCATGAAGGTAATAAATAGGTGACTAAGTGTGTGTAATTCTATTTATATAAATAAGAGAGGGAAGCATGCAAAGGAGATTGGAAGCTACATCAAGACAGTCAAGTGTTCCTATGTTAACCTTATCTCCAATATCTAGCACAGTGCGTGGCTATAGTAGGCACTTGATAATTATTTTTTTTTAAATAAATGAACAAATAACCAACTAGCTTCTGGAGATTCTGGAGGATGTTTGGATGTCTGACCTGGTGAGCACAGACCAGGCTCGTCTCTTATTGTGATTCTAATATCGAGTGCAAGTACTTGACTTAACAGTACTCTGTGAGTAATTGCTGAATGTATAACTGAACAGGCTTAAGTGTCTTGACTTAAGAAAACTCCTCAAAAAATAAAAAAAAACAAAATACTAAAGACCATTTTGATGTTCCTACACTCCTCCCTCCCCCCAAAAAACCTTACAGCAATAGTGTTAAGTCTCTGGGTTTAGACGGTGGCATTCTAAGGTGGGGGTCTGCCTGAGGTTCAGACAATAAGGGAGTACACTGCTGCAGAGAATTTCAAGGCAATAATACATCCAACTAAAAGTTGGTCTGCTTTTTATCATCACCGTGCACTGATAATTCTCGACCAAGTCAGTGATGAAATACTCTTCACCAGGCAGATATCTCCCACTGCCCCCACCTGATACACCACTGGGTTCAGAAAACATCAGCTATTTACCTAAACTAAGTGAGAAATTATCCTGATAAGGAATTTGACTGTGACAGACTTTCTGTACCCAGAGACCTCAAGAGCTCAAGGGCTGATGGAAAAGGAATTCTAGGAAAAGGGATCTTGGACAGGGTGGAGTAGAAGGGATTTGTCTTGGGAATCATCCTGAATCGCCTTCCAGTGTGTTGGTGAAGGTGAGTGGATACATCCCAGAAGCAAGACTACTTTCTCTGGCCCAAGTATCTACCAGTTGTGGGAGACTTTCATCTGTGCCATTCAAACCTTGTATCTTAGATACTGTCACTTCATATCTAGTGTTACCTCTTCCAAGGTTATCATCATGGCTGACTGTGGGCCTTGCTGACTTGTCTCCCTTCTCAGATCTCAGCATTTATTCACTTAAACTAAGGCATGAATCTGATGATTCTTGCTTCTCACTGTCTGCTTCCTGGCTGAGCTAGTACTCAGGGTTTAAGCCACTGTTTCCAGATCATTTTATTCCCTGTTCAATCACAATGGTTGAAGCAGTCTCCATTTCTACTAATGCTGTTAACTCAAGCCAAATCTGCTATCATGAGGAAACTCCAGTGATGGAAATCACTGTCAGCTGCACCTGATTTTTCAACAATGAAGAAACTTAGATATGAATACATATATATCTATATATACACACATACATACAGATACATAGACACACACACATGTATGCACATATACATATATAATATCACATAATTTAAATGACAAAGGAGGCTGAAGGTGCTGATTTCCTTGATTGTACTCTATTTCCCACAAGAAGGCAGTCAGGTCCAGTGCAGCAGGTGACAAAGAGTGGCACAAGCCAGTTATTTACATAACATGTGTACCGGCCTGTGCTTCACCAAGCACTGTTACGTAAACTGTCTCATCTGAACCTCATGACAACCCCGCCGATATTATTCTTTCCCATACTACAGGTGAGAGAAAACACTAAGGCCCAGAGAAGCAAAGAAATCTTTTCCAGATCACATAGCTAGTAGGGGAGGGGGTTCAAACTTGTCTTCTTTCTACCTGCTGCTCTAGCAGGCACATCTCCTAAATAGCACCAATGCTGTCGGGTGAGGTCCTACAGAAACCCATGATGATAAAGAGTTATATCAATTTTCTCTTAGCATCCTGTCAGGGAAAGAAAAGAGACAATATCCTAGTCCCAAGCAAAACGCCATGATGTGTAAAAGAGATGTGATGAAGGTAGAGAAACTATCCCACTTCCATTTCCCACGTATCTAGATCAACTCTTACAAGTTTTTCCCTAATTAAATAGCCTTTTAAATTCTTCCATCCCTTCCTCTACTTCTAAATCTACCATTTAACTAACATTTTCAAGATGTTTTTTTCCCACAAATTTGCCAGCCTTCTTGCATTTTCAGCATTCAAATGTTTAATGAGAACACACTGGGTATAAGGCCTTATGTCAGCCACCTTCTCTAGGTTGCATTTTCTAGCAAGCATTAGCATAAATACCAACATGTTTACATCATAATTACTTTAATTCCCTTGGCCCCAACCAGAACCGGAGTGTGTCAATCCACAATGATTTCAGGGGTAAGGGATGATCACTGGTCCATGAAACATAAATTACAACAAATGCATGGAAACTTGGCACACCGCTTCTGAAACGATCCCAGCTTTGCATCAGGGAGGGCACAAGGCTTTTACGTTCATGTGAGCAAGTCACAGTTTTCTAGGTCTTCAGGTTCTTATGTATAAAATGAGGATCAAAATTCTTATCTTTATCTTTTCTCCATGAAAATTTGCAAATATGAACATTTTGGCATCGGAAAAGCATGTCAAAAAAGCATGTTTTTCCCTGGAGAAAACCGCTAGGTAAATATCATTATAGAATTAGCAAGACCCTTTCCTGGGTTTACAATGTAAAATCAGGGACCTTTCCTCTTTCATAGGTTATAAAAGAGTTTAGCACAGCTAGCAATGTTGCAAAGCACGTTTCTAGGGAGTAAGAATTTTAAATGACACGTGGACAATTATTTACACACATATGAACGTACAGAAGTCTACATTTAGGGGCTCATTCTTAATAACCAGACAATTAACAGTGGTAAACGTTGAAATTAGAGGCCGACTACAATTTTATGAGGGATAGTTCCATTTTTCCTGTATAATAGAGATCCATATATAAACTGGTCAAAGCATATTTATTGACTACTTAATGTGTGCAAAACACTGAGAATAGGACAGAAAAAGGTCTTGGGTTTATTGAGCACCTACCGTATTCTAGGTGCTGTGCAAGGTGCATTTACTGGTGCGTTTGTGAGTGGTGGGGGTGGAAGAGGAGGGAGGGAGGGGAAGTATAGGAGAAAGAGAGGAATAGAGTATGCTAGTTTGAGTCTCAGCTCTATCCGTCACTGGGATTTATACATATCTGGAAAACTTGTGGATTTATCTGTCTATTTGCACAATGGACTTAGGAATGTCTTAAGAGAATACTACTTCAGACACACCCACTTGGTCCGTGACAGGCCTTCATTTATCAGTGGGGTAGAGCAATCCATGGGACTGTCATTTTGATTTGTGTTCTGACACAATTGTGCATGGACTCATATATATGGTACTCATCTATTGAAGAGGTATTTAAATTAAGTGAGGGGGAGAGAGAGAAGAGAGTCTTTCCATTTGGGCAAGGGTTCAGAGTGATTTGTGCATGTGGAAGACTACAAAGAACACAATACAACTTTGGCACCTTGCGAGCTTGAGTAAACCAGCCACCCCACAGTAGAGGCAGCATACCAGCAGCTCCTCAAACCAACAATCTCAGAAGAGTGACAAACAGACCTGGCTGTGGAATATACTGCTGGCAGATCTGGGGGTATCAGGAAGCTTGGCCTTTGACATGGACCTGGGCACTGGTGGCAGTGGCTTGGCATGAAGCAGAGAAGACAGGTATCACCAAAGACACCTGAAGCAGGAGGCGGGGTGGGGGGGGGGCAGGTGGCTGACATCATGTGATGACTGAATGCATTTCTTCAAGAGCATATGAGACACCTCTAGGTACAAGGTGCTGGGGAGGCTGAATTTATTACAATAGCAGTGGGTAGTCCATCCAGAGAAATAATCCTTACCATTTATGTGACCCTGAAAAACATGTTTTACATGGAAAATATATTTAACAGCCATGACAATGAGATGTCACTGTCCTCATCTTACTGATGAGGAACTGCAGCTCAAAACAGTAGAATCTCTTGTTAGGATCACTGTGTAGATTGAATGGCGGCCCCTAAAAAAATGTGTCCATGTCCTAACTCTTGGAACCTATGAATATTACCTTATATAGCAAAAGATGTGATTAAGTTAAGGATCTTGAGAGGAGAAGTTTATTCTGGATTTTCCATGTAGGCCCTAAATGCAATCACATGTATCCTTATGAGAGAGGCAGAGGGAGTTTTGGGATGGATACACAGAGGAGGAGAGACACAGAAGAGGAGGAGGCAATGTGACCACAGAGGTGAAGATTAAAGTGGTGTGGCCACAAGCCTGGAGTCACCAGAAGCTAGAAGAGGCAAAGAATGGATTCTCCCTAAAGCCTTCAGAGGAGTGAGGATTTGATTTCAGACTTCTGGCCTCCAGAACTATGAGAGCATACATTTCTGTTTTAAGCCACCCAGGCTGTGATAATTTGTTACAGCAGCCATAGGAAACTAATACAGGGTCACACAATTAACCAGTAAAAGCAGGAGACATGTTTCAGATCTAAGTTCATCTTATTTTAAAATTGGTCTCTTTGGGCCCCACTGGGATGCCTCCTCTATACCATCCATACACGCTGTGGCCATGCAGCCTCTTGGGCCTTGCAAGATACTTACTTCTGCTTTGGTCAACATCGCCTTCTGTTTGGAAATATTCTGAAAACTGCAGGATATGCTAAGATTTAAATAGATGGATATGCAGTAAGGGCTACAGGAGTTGAATCAAGATAAGTTGTTATGGGCAGAGATGGTCAAGAAAGAGTTTATGGAGGAGAAGGCTTTGAATTGTGAGGAGAAGGATGTATGTAATTGGATGATTGTGAAGGACCAGGTAGAACATTGTGGGGTCTCTGAAGCACAGCTTGAGCAATATATCAAGTGGAACATTACAAGCCCATGCAGAGTACACTGTGTAACCCAACTTGCAATTGAAAATCTTGTACTAAAATGAAGAACTAATTAGATTTAGATCGTGGTTGTTTCTGCTATTGCCATAGTGGATTGTTACTGCCCCTTCTGGAATCTGAAGTATCCTTATTTACTTATTGAAGATCTTTTTCTTAGAAAAGAAATCCTTCCCACATCCAAATCCACTATTGAATCAGTTTTGTAGCTATGTCTCTTTGTGGTCAGGCATTTTCTTTCTGTCCATGTGCCTCTTTCAGTGCCATAAGTTTTGCTAAGGGATTTAATGAATGACAAGCCAGACCGGCAACATATAGGGGTGTAAAAACTGTTCTTGAAGAAAGCTTTCAGCTTTACTTCAGCCCTTCCGCCTCTCCATGGAAGGTGAATTAAGTAATCTTTACAAGAGATAACATTACCTGCATTCTGGCCTAACCTTAATAATGAAAAAGAGAAGGCCTTTTATCTATTCATTGTACATGGAGTAATCACAATTTACTATGGCTCACAGAAACAGGAAAAAACAATAACAACGAACCACCACAATTAATGTGTTTTTCATTTTATCTGAGAACACAAAGAACTTGGTAGTCTTAACTCTAGTTCATTACATCCAACGATTTAATCTTTGGTGGCAGAGGAGCAAGAAACATGTTTACGTCCAGGCCAGCAACAGTGTCGCTCCAGATCAATACAGCGACTGCAGGAGAGAGGTTCAGTCCTCGCAAAAACACCTATATTTCCCACCTGATAAGAGGGAGGCTGAGATGGGGCACCTGGAGTGTGACATCCACCCTCTAGAATCACTGGTCAGGCAACATCTGTTTGCTCTCCTGCTATGTAAAGCACAGTGCCAGGAAGCATTGGGAATAAAGAAGGTTTAGTATCATCTCTACCTTAAAAATCTAGTTGGGGAGATGAGACATAATGTCTTAATTTTAAATAATAGCCCCAAACAATCAAAACAAAAAGAACTCCAAGGAAGAGTTCAAGACAACAAAAATAGCACAAGACAGGATACATTTAATTATCAATAATTGCTACAGGATGTCAGAGAAATGGAGAGAACATATCATACTGAAGTGGTCTGGAAAAACTCCACAGCACCACCAAGATCTGAAATGAATCACGCTAGATGGATAGAAAAGGCCAAAAAAAAAAAAAAATCAATGTCTCAAATCACCAAATGGTGCCTTTATGAATATTCAGTATACCCTGGTGATGTACAAGGACCGTCTTGATCATGTGGAGGATCAAACCCGGTATGAACTGACTTGAACCAATGCACATCTATAGCGTTTTTCTTCCATCACAATATAAATTTGAGTATGCAAACAGAAACATATATACTCCTCACATATTTTACAAACGTGTCCTGCAAGTGGAAGTTCTAATCTTATGGATTTTATCCCTTTGGAACTATTTGTGTGTTTGTATTGACCTTAACTCATCCTCCTATATTAACATGCGAGGACCAGATCTTCCATTCTAAATAGAATGACTCATCCAAGGACAGAAAGCAATTAAATTTCCAAGAAAAGGCCTCTTCCTAATGTCCTGTACACCTCACTTTATCAATAAGCATGTACTTAAAGTCATTATTATTATTATTATTACTAATTTTAATGATGGAAAGACTCTGGTCCCATGCAATCTGTAATACTGTCATATGATTATCAAATCTGACAGATAAACCTCAGATTCTTGTTCTACCAGATATAACTTAACCCTCTGTCCAACAAATATACAGAATGCCTGCTTTATACTAAGTGATGTTTCAGGCACTGCAGATACAATGGCGGGGGGGAAGGTACAAGGTCTCCATGTTCATGGAGTTTACATTTGTGTGTGTGTTGGGGGAGACAGACAATAAACAAGTGGTCCAATGAGTAAAGGTAATTCAGATTGTGAGGGATCTGCTATGTAGAAATAACGACGGTGTGATGAGATGGAAAGTGACTGTTGGGGGTGGTGGACATGGGAGTGCAGTTATTTTAGGCCATGGTATGGTCACCAAAGGCCTCTCTGAGGAGGTCACATTCAAACTAAGAATTGAATGAAGGCAACTGAATGATGCAAAGACTGAGGGGAGAGTGGCCCAGGCAGAGAGAAGAGCAAATACAAAGGCCCTGGGATGGAAATGAACTTGTTCAAGGACAAGTAAGAAGGCCAGTAGGGCTGGAGCAGAGTGAGAGAGGGCCAGTGGTTGGAAAGAAGCGGGAGAGGAAATAGGCAGGAATTAGACCATGTGGGGCCTTGTGGGCCACAGAAAGGACTCTATATGCCTATTTAGGGCAAATATTAATAGTAATTTCATAAGATTAAGGCAAATTTAGTTGAATTAATTTTTAGGTCATTATATCTGCTCTTGTATCTTAAGAAACTTATTGGTAACAAACATTTTGGATACTAATTTGCAACATTTACTAAAAATATAACACTTACCCAAACTGAGATTTGTTGTTTATATAGTTGGTGATCCTATTTCGGCTTAAATAAAACTATGGGATTTTTGCAATATATTTCAATGCTTCCCAACCCCCTCACAATATTATCTACACAAAAGGTTGGAAAACAAAGGAAAAAAGTCCACAATCACATAACACTACAAATCACCTATTTTCAGTTATCTTTGCTCCTTCTTATACTCTATCCTCCAGCATATAGAATCATGATATAGTTTTAATTGTGGCAGATATACGATTCTCCTTCAGTGCTTTCAAAGCACATTTAGAGTAGGGTACTTAATGTTTCGTAAGATTTGGTCATTTGTAAGATTTTTCGGCAACTCAAAATAAGCCTGGCTACTGGGCTTCACCGATCACAGCTTGCAGTGATTTCCCCCCTCTCGTTGACTCAAATCTTCACTTTTCATCAAAATTAGCCTTTCAGGGTAAAAAAGGACTTGAGACGAAAAGTAATTTCTGATAAGCAGTAATGAGCCTGACTCCTTCTTACCAGGCTCCCTGGGTATAAAAATTAGACTCTAAGTAATTTCTAAATAATTTCTGAGAATTCACAGGAGGAGAATTCCTTCTCTTAGTTGAGTGTCATTTGGTTGCAAATGAGAAGACACAGCTGTAGGATGGCTAATTAGAAGACTTGAACCTCACCTAACTATGGCTTAACAAAACCTAGAAAATAGACATTTTTCTTAGTCTCTGTGTAAGATTTTAAAACTCCCTCACTTGGGTATTTGAATAGAGGGATCTAGAAAGCTTAAAAGGTCAATGGAAGAGTTAGTGGAATTGATTTTTAGGAATGGATTTTATTTCATAAATTCATGTGTTATTTAAGAAACTGAAGTAGAATGACCAAATACAGTATATTCTGTACTACTCCACATTTTCCCCCAGATAGTTATCTCTGTTATTGCCACAGAGATGAAAGCCTTTTTAATGGAATTTCATAGTCTTCACCAGAAATGTTACTAGAGTCTAGTATTGGTTTAAGTGGAAAGCTGTAGGGAAAAAAAAGGAGAAAATCTATCGTGGTTATTTTACAAGTTTTTAAATTTAAATATCTCCCCTTGCAGGTATCACAGGCATCTCGAACATAGTACCGTCAATACAGAATTCTTGACTCCCCTGCTTACCATCCCATCTGTTACTCCATGGTTTTTCCTAGTTTAGTGAATCACCATGCACTGAGCGTCAAGTCAAGCTAGATCATTCTGGATTCTCCTCCCTCTCAGACCCTCCTTCAATTCCATTCACATCCAATCCATATATGCAAGTCCTATTGACTCAGTTTATAAAATATATCACATGGCTGCAATCAAGGAGTGGCTGGGCTGTGTTCTCACCTGGAGGCTCAACTGGAAAGAATCTGATTCCAAGCTTATTAAGGTTGTTGGCAGAATTTATTTCCTTGTAGCTGTTTGATTGAGGGGCCTGGCTTTTTGCCAGTTGTTGGCTGAGGGTTGCTCTCAAGGTGTAGTGGTGACCAGAAGTTCCTAGAGGCGTTCTAAATGTCCTTACCAGATGGGTTTCTCCAACATAGGCACTTACTCCATCAAGCCTATGAGAAGAGTCTCTGGCTCAAGTCTGCTAAAATGGAGTTTTATATCATGTAACATATGATGGGAGTTGCATCCTATCATCTTTGCCATATAACAACACAATTACAGGAGTGACATCCCATCACCTTTACCTTATTTAACTGGTTAGAAACAAGTTACAGGTCTCACCTGCACTCAAGGGGAGGAGATTACAGAAAGGCTTGAATACAACAATGTGGGAATCATTGGGGCTTACCTTAGGGTCTGTCTGCCATATTTTAATTGATATTCTTAAGTAGAATTTTGTATTTTATTGTTTTGGACTCATATCCTTATTATTTCCTTTCTTTTGCTTACTTTGGTTTAAATTACTTTCGTCCTCCATAGTGTCTTTAGGTGGAAGCTTAGGCCATTGATTTGAGACCATTCTTCTTTCTTAATAAAGGTGTCTAGTTCTGTTAATTGCCCTTCAATCTTTGTGATAGCAGCATCCTACCCATTTGTATTTGTCATGTTTTTATTTTCATTCAGTTCAAAATACATCCTGATTTCCCTTTTGATCTCTTCTTTGACACATAAGTTAATTAGAAATTTTATTTTCTTTCCAAATACTTGAGGATTTTCCAGATATCTTTCTGTTATTGACTTGTAACTTAATTCTACTGTGGTCAAGGAATATACTTTATATGTCTTGAATCCTTTTTAAATTAAAGAAGTTTGTTTTATGGTCAGAATATTGTCTATCTTGGTAAATATTCCATGAGCACTTGAAAACACGTATCCTTTTATTTTTTGGTAGAGTCTTCCATAAATGTCAATTAGGTCAAATTGGTTGACAGTGTTAAGTCTCTATATCCTTATTTAATGTATATTTTCTATCATTTCTTAAGAGAGTGTTGTTGAAATCTCCAACTGTGATTATGGATTTGTCTAATTCTCCTCTTACTTCTATCAGTTTTTGCTTCATGCATTTGGAAGCTCTGTTTTTAACTACAGAAGTATTTAGGATTATTATGTTCTCTAGATGAGTTGAGCTCTTTGTCATTATGAAATGATACTCTTTATGCCTGGTCATATTCTTTTTCTGATATGAATATGGTCACTCAGCTTTCTTTTAATTACAGTCATGCATTGCTTAATGATGGGGATATGTTCTGAGAAATGCATCTTTAGATGACTTCATTGTGCAAACATCATAGAGTGTACTTTATACAAACCTAGCCTCCTACACACCTAGGCTACATGGTACTAATCTTATGGGACCACTGTCATATATGCAGTCCGTCAACTGGAACATCATTATGCGGTGCATGACTACAGTGTTATCATGGTATAACTCTTTGTATCATTTTACTTTTAACCAGTTTATGTCTTTATATTTTAAGTGAGTTTCATATAGGCAGCATATCTTGGATCTTGCTTTTTTATTCAGTCTGACAATCTCTCACTTTTAATTGGGTGTTTAAACCATTTACATTTAAGGTAAATATTGATATTATTGTATTTAAATCTATCATACTGTTCTTTGTTTTATATGTATCCCATCTCTTCTTTATTTCCCTTTCTCCCTTTGTTATGGACCAAATGTTTCCCCCTTCCCCCGCAAATTCATATATTGAAGCCTTAACCTACGATGTGATGGTATTTGGAAATGAGGCCTTTAGGAGGTAATTAGAGTTAGATGAGGTCATGAGGATGGGGCCCTCATGATAGGATTAGCGGCCTTATAAGAGGAGGAAAAGAGACAGATCTCCCTCTATCTCTCTACCTGCACCTACCAAGGAAAGGACACAGGAGGAAACAGCAAGAATGTGCCCATCCTCAAGCCAGGAAGAGTGCCCTCACCAGGAACTGAAATGGCCAGCACCTTGATCTTGAACTTCCTAGCCTCCAGAACTGTAATAAATAAATTTCTGTTGTTTAAGCCACCCAGATTTTGTTATGGCATCCTGAGCAGACTAAGATATCCTTTTATTTCCTGCTTTCTTTTAGATTAATTGAATATATTTTTTAATTATTCCACTTTATATCCTTCGCTGGCTAATTAGCTATATCTCTTTTCTTATTGTCGCCGCTTTAGGGTTTATAGTATATACATCTTTAAAATATTATTACCTAAATTCAAGTAATACTATGCCACTTCATGTAGAGTATAAGACCATTACAACAGTATACACTCATTTCTCCTCTCCCTTTCTTTCACTATGCTTATCACACATTTTAGTACTACATATGATAAAATCTCTCAGTATGTGGATATTATTTCTTCTTTAAATAATCAATTATATTTTAAAGAGATTTTAAAAATAAAAAGGTAATTTAATATATGCCTACATGTTTACCATTTCCAGTGCTCTTCATTTCTTTGTATGGATTTAGATTTAAGCTTTTGCCTGTGAAAAAGCCTTGATTTTTGAGAGAGATTCCTGCTGGGTATTCCAGGTTGACAATTTTGCTCTTTCAGTACTTTAAAGATGTTGCTCCTCTGTCTTCTGGCTTGCATTGTTTCCAACGAGGAATCTGCAGTCATTCTTATCTTTTTTCCTCTGTAAGGGCTGTGTCTTTTTTCCTCTGGCTACTTTTAACATTTTCTTTTTCTTACTAGTTTTGGCAGTTTGATTATGACATGCTTTGGTGTAGTTTTCTTCATGTTCTCGTGCCTGGGATTTATTGAGTTTCTGGCATCTCTGGGTTTATATTTTTCATCAAATTCATAAATTTTTACCTTTATTTCCTCAAATATTATTTCTATGCTTCTCTCCATTTTGAGAACTCTAGTAACAAATATATTAGGCTGCTTGATATTTTCCTACACCTCACTGATGCTCTGTTTATTTTTTATTTTTCAGGTTTTTTTCCTCTGTGTGCCTCATTGTAGTTATTTTCTATTGCCATGTCTTCAAATTCACTAATCTTTTCTTTTGTTGTGTCCAATGTTCTGATAATCCCATCCTATGTATTTTTAAATCTCAGACAGTTATTTTTCATCTCCATGTTTTATTTGGGTCTTTCTAAATATCTTCCACATCCTCCTTAACATACTCATGCTTTCTTTTACTTTTTTGAGCATACGGAATCTATGTATAATATTGTTTTAATATCCTTGTGTGCTAAACTTTCATCTGTGTCATTTCTGAATCTTTTGGTATTGACTGATCTTCTCTCCTAATAATGGGTGTATTTTCCTGCTTCTTTGCATGTATGAGTAAATTTTATTGGATGCTTGACATAAATTTTACATTTTTGGATGCTGGATATATTCATATTCTTATGAATATGTTTGAGCTTTATTCTAAGACTCAAATAAATTATTTGGAAGGCTTTTCAAGGCTTTCCTATAAGCTTTGTTATATGAGACCAGAGCAGTCTTTAGCTTAGGGGTACTTTTTCACCATTACTAAGGCAATACAATTCTGGATACTTTAACCAATGCCCTCTGTATTACAAGGTTGTCCCACTCTGGCTGCTAGGAACAAAAATGATTACAAGCCTGTGTGATCTCCTGGGACTGTTTCACCTGATCCTTTATAGGTTTTTTCTCCAGATGTGGTGACTTCATCACATCTTTGTGCTAAGTAGAACACAGCAGAAGATTTAAGGAGAACATTTGGGAGATCTCAAAAGCCCTCTCTCTGTGCAGCTCTCTCCTCTCTGTGTGGCTCTCTCCTCTCCAGTACTCTGCCCTGAAAATTCTAGCCTCTTTGGCCTCCCTGGATTCTCAATTCTATCTCCTCAGTTTAGGGAAACTACTGGGATCTGTTTGAGGTCCCTTTACCTGGAATCATAGGGCTTGCCTCATTTTTTTGCTTTCCATGGGTATTCTTGTTTTATACTGCCTATTGTCTAATATCTTAAAACTGTTTATATATGTTGTCCATTATTTTACTGGTTTCAGGTGATGCATAAATGTGGTCTCTGGTGTCTCATCCTTACTAGAAGTAGAAGTGCACAGGAATACTTAACCTTTTCATTTTGTGCCATGGCCTGTGTCAGCAGTCTGGTGAAATCTATGCACTCTTTTCAGAATATTGTTATTAAATTCATATAACCAAATCGTAGGATAACAAAGCAAACCAATTATCCTAAAAGACATTTAACAAAATAGTTTAAAAATAATTGTGTTACTATATGTGCTTCTTTATTAAAACATTTAAACATTCTAACAGCAGGTCTAATAATTACCAAAATTTGCAGCAGTGTTGAGCATAAATAACATTTCCAGATATCTGTAACAACTGTACATGTTATGAAAATATTTGTAATTTCTATTGGTGACAAAAATCACAAGAACTGCTAATACTACTGAGATTTGGATCCTGCATTCATAACTGAAGGAATGTTACATTTCAGTTAGAGGTTAGTGAGAAAAAAGATGCATTTTTTTCTTATCTGAGTTCACGGACCCCTGTGTTGTCCATGAACATCATGGAGATCTATGGACCCTATGATAAGAAACATTGTTGTAGTGAAACCTCCCTGATTCTTTGATTTGTGGGATTAAGTCATGGTTCACAGAATTTGCCGCCTCCAATACCTTGTTTTCTCAAGCTTGCTGGTAGTTCTATATCCTCATTGTCAGTGAGGTCCTAAAGAACAATAGGATTAAATGGAATTATAGTAAAGCATTTACCACTGTGTGTGGCACTCAGTAAACTCACAATAACCACAATAACATTAGCTATTAATTATCATGACCATCATTATCACAGGGGGGGGACCACTTTTGGAGGGGAGGTAGACTGAAGCTTATATAAGATGAGGGTCCCCTCTTAAGGAAATTTAATAAAATATTTCCCTTTTGCCAATTTTATGAAAACTTATGACTATTTGAGCCCATTACTGGGGTCTCTCCCAGGGTCTTGAGGCCACATAGGCAAATAAAGATTCCTGAAACTCAAGCTTCATCAACTTCATGGTAAATCTGCTTCTGATTGACATTCTCCTCTTCCTCATCTTCATAATTCTTATCAGTTATTCATGATGCCAGAGCAATCTCTTTGTTCTTGTTAAGGTGGAGGTAATGATGTGGGGGAATGTGGACAGGTGGTGAAAATAGGAGAACCACTAGCAGGCCTGGCCTTGATCTTTGGAGCCCTATGCTGAAATTCTGACTCCTGGAGGGATTTATTTTCCATGTTCCCAACAGCATGTGATTAGAGTGGACCAGTGACAGAGAACATAGAGAACAGAGGGCCCTGCCTATGTTACTTCTTACTCTATTGCTGTCACCTAGCAAAGTAATAGCATATAGTGGATGCTCCATGCAAATGTATCAAAGCAATGAATGAATGTAGTTTTGTTTTCAAATGAACTTTTAAAAGTAAAAATGAAGTAAAAAAAAATGAAAGAAAATACTGAATCCAGATATTGCTACAAATTTTTAAATTTTAACCATTGAATCAAATATTTTCTCATGCTGGGGTATGGAGAAGAGGGGTATATTGGGGTGAACAGGGAAAGTGATCTGTTTAGTTGTTCTTTAGTGCCTTTCCAACTGCCCTACCAACTGCTGTCATCCTTCCTCCATTATGTTCTCCTAACCTTCCCTACTTTTTTTTTTTCGCTGAGGAAGATTCACCCTGAGCCAACATCTGTTGCCAATCTTCCTCTTTTTGTATGTGAGCTGCCAGCACAGCATGGCTATTGACAGATGAGTGGTGTAGGTCCACTCTTGGAAATTGAACCCACAGAGCCGGGCCGCTGAAGTGGAGTGCGCCGAACTTAATCACTAGGCCACCAAGGCTGGCCCGACCTTCCCCACTTTTAGTGTGATATTCTTATTAATCTCTGGTTCCTACTGAGGTGTTTGTGGGTAATTAATAAGGATGATGATGATAGTAATAATAATAATATTTTATAATTATTTATATAATATATATATAATAATAATGTTTACTATATGCCAGGCTCTGGGCTGTTTTTTAACTGTATCATCTCAATCAATCCTTACACAATCCCACAGTATAGGTGCTATCATCACCCCCATTTCACAGATTGGGAAATTGATGCTCACAGCATCCAGGTAATGTGTTTGGTGTTACATAGTTAATGAGTAGTGGAGCCAAGATTCAAACTTAGGCATTCTGACTCCAGAGCTTGACTCAAGACCACTTAGTCACCATATCGCCCTTTGTCATAGGAATAAAATTCAGAGGTAATTCATTCAGAGGTCATCTGCATTTAAAAAGGATCACTCTATAATAAAAAGCCTTCAGCAATCAAAGAAATATAAATAAAAGAGTGGCATATTAGGTGGCTGAGGTAAATAAAAATCATATCAGATAAACATCAGGATGTCCTGTGTGTAAATAATAGAATAAAAAGCTGTGTGTATGTGTGTGCATGTATGTGCGTGTATGCATGGGTGGTGAACTCTCTGTGAATGCATCCTCAAGCCCAGTCTCAAGACGGCTCATTGCTTTCTGGCTAGGTGGTCTTAACACCATGACAGGCAGTCCTCACAAGCAGTGATCTATCTATTGCTCCACAAATCTGCTTAGCAAGAGGTGTTCCATACACATTTGTGGAATAAGGAAATTGTATTCTGGTACCAGAGGAATAAAACCAGGGACCACCAAAATGACAAGTTGCAAAATTAACCTAAAAATTAAGGTACATTCAGAAAAAAAGCTGCTTCACTCTAAGGATCACCAATGGGCAAGAACTCAAAAGTAGACCACAAGTTCTTGAAGCATATTATGAACTCTAAGAAGGCAGGGATTCATAACCTTTGATTCATACTTGAATCTTACTAGCACGGATCCTAGTATATCACCACCAGGCTCTCTATAAATGCTCACCGAGTGCATGAAAAAACTATACTGCTTTAAACTCTATGTTCTCCACTGACTGACCACAGGTCTTGCATTACTTAGAACACTAGTTGGTAGCAGCATGCTTTCGTTCATTCCTTCTTTAGTCCTATGAAGCAACGGATGCTACAATCACTGGGATGTCAGATACTCACAGCCAAAGAGATCAATAGGGAATGTGCTTTGTAAAGAGCATGGCTCTCTGTGCCTCACCTGAGGAGGGCTCCTATTTCCAACAGGTGTTTGTCTGGGATCACTCTACCTGTGGCTTTATCTGCAATAGCTTTCAAGCTTTGTGTATGGCATGTCAGAAATTCTGGCCACAGGATGGGACTTACATGGGCTCTTGATCCCCTTCCTATGCCATCTTTCAGAAAAGAGTTGTTAGAAGTGGTTCCCGTGATAAAGCAAGATGTTTTGAAATAGATCAAACCAGTGACATTTGATTCTCCCTCTTTGTGGAGCAGGGCTATTTGTTTTAGTCCATGGAATAAAATGGAAAACTTGCAGACATGCTGTTACTACTTAAAATTGGATTCTTCTTTGAACATGAAATACAGATAGACCCTAAGTACCATTCCCAGCTCTTTCCTCTCAGTAGGATACAAAGCTTTTGTGCACATAATGAACTCAGACATTTTAATAGCTGATTTGTACCCTTCAGGCTGCTGTTGTCATAACCTCCACTGACTCACTGTGGATTATTATGTGGGGCTTAGCATTGTTGATTTACTTTTTTCATATCTGTTCCTAAAGCGCTAGAAATTTTCACTTCTGTTTAAAACAGATTTGTTGAAATGGTGCTTTTTTCTAAAGGGCACTTAAGTCATTTTTATTTAAAATTAATTAATTAAATTTATCTTCCTCATTTTGCCTCTACATGACCTTTTGGGAACTTGGAAATTAAATTTTCTCCTAATATTTTACTTTCCAACTTGGCAAACATTGACGTTGTTTTAGATTCTGAACAAAGTTGAAAAAGCACAGATTTCTTTTCAAAATTCACTTCAACTTTGAAACAAGAAATGATAACGATTCTGGAAATTTATCTCCTGTGGTATGAGCTTTACCTTTTCTTTTTGAATGAATTACAGAGGAAAGGGATATGAACATAAAAAATAATGAGAAAATCAACTAAAGCTAACAAAAAATGGGGGTGATTTCAACTGTAAATATACTTATTTAAAAATGGAAAAATGTTCATCTTGCTATTTAATAAACACTATTATTTGATATTGATCAACATAATAAATTACTGAACAGAAATGGAAACATCCATTTTTGAGTAGGCTGAATTAAAACTTCTAGTGGTAATAACACTAAGTAAAGATCTCCAAAATGTGCCAAAATGAAAAAATAGATCAAACAGAACTTGCTATTTATAACTTAAAATACTTTTCATGCTTGATCACATAATCATGTAATAAAGATATTCCAGGAGCTTTAGGAAATATTTTAAAACATTTTTAAAAATCCCTGTTAAAGTTCAATAATGGAGATTCCTTTTCCTTAAAATGCCAGTATTTTTTTAAATGAAAGAAGAAAATTTTTTATTATAAGCTAATTACACAATATAAAAACACTAATTTCGGGGCCGCCCGGTGGCGCAGCGGTTTAGTCCGCGCTTGGCAGCCCGGGGTTCGCAAGTTCGGACCCCAGGCGCCCGCTGACGCACTGCCTGTCAGCCATGCCGTGGCGGCGTCCCATATAAAGTAGAGGAAGATGGGCACGATGTTAGCCCAGGGCCAGTCTTCTCAGCAAAAAGGGGAGGATTGGCAACGGATGTTAGCTCAGGGCTGGTCTTCCCCACAAAAAAAAAAAAAAAAAAAGAAAAAAAAACCCACTAATTTCATACAGCTTTATAATTGGTGGAGGTATCTCCATATACATCTTCTAAGAAGGTAGGTAAGACGAGTATTTCTTATTGTTCCATTTAAATATATAAAGTGGAGCTTAGAGAAGCAAAGTAACTTGCCCAAATCACACAGATTAAGTGTCATACCTGGGACTCGAAAACAAGTCATTTGATTTTGAATCCACTTTTTGGTTAATCAAGAAACACATCCTTCCTCAATTCCTGCAAAAGCAATGAAGACAATTTTCTATGTGATTTAGTGACACTGAAGGTCTCCCTTCTCTCACCTACCTCATCGTTATCATCATCAATGGGTATTTCTTTAATGTAACGTTTGCTGCTATAGAGAACTCAGAGAAGAGTGAGAAGAACAAGTCGCGGGCCAAGACTTAGGGAACTGAGAGGCCAGTAGGGGGGCGAGCCAGGAAAGGAAGTAGTGACAGAGGTCTATATGCCCAAAACAAGGGTACCAACTCCAAGTACCACTGGCCTTCACAAAAAAAGTGATCAGCGGGGAATTCAATTCAATATTTGGTTTCTGTCTTAACTATACTGGAGCATAAGTTACATACATTAAAATGCATCCATTTTCGGTATACTATTCAATGACCACCATAGTCAAGTCCAAGAGCATTTCCATCATCCCCAAAAGTTTCCTCCAGCTTTTCTGCAGTTAATCCCTCCTCCTGTATGAGGTTGGCTTCATACAACCACTGATCTAGCAGGATTTTAAAAATTTGGAAAGTGGAGAGCACAAGGGAAACGGTGAGAAGGAAGAGAGGACTTAAATCAGATGCATTTTCCAGTTGTTAGAATTCCAGGTTATAAGTATAAACAAAATTTCCAGGCAAGAAAAGAAAAGTGAGATGGGTTTGTTGGGGGAGGGGCAGCCCCTGCTCTCCCATGTAACTCTATTCCTTTCCAACAGTCATTTCCTGGTTTCTCACTCCTCATCTCATCACAACCCCAGGCCCATCCACTGCTCATATTTATAGGATGAAAATGACACCTGCAGAGCCCTGCTGTACTGGGAAGCTGCAACCTGGACCACATTGGTGACTCCAACCACCATCCTAGATGTACATGAATCCTAGTCAAGATTCTTCTCAAGTAGTTCTTAAACTTTGGGGGTCACAGACGTCTTTGAGGAAGCTTTAGATCCTCTCCCTACTAACATGCATCTCAACACACAATTATGCATTAAATTTCAGGTGGTCCACAGGGCCTCCAAAACTCATTCCTGGTATCCAAGGAGTGTCCTTGGTATTCAGTGTAAAACCTTCCCATAACCTTGTGTTTTTCAGCACCTTCCTGCTCTGGGCAGACCAGAGAAAAATACCTCATACTGTGTAAAAGAAATCAGCAAAGCTTCTGCATTACCACTTTTAAGTCCTACATTAGCACTTTCTCTGCAAAGCATTTTTGGGGCTTTTATAACATCTTATCTTTCATTGTGTTGGAGGTGGAGACTTCCTACCACTTTATACAAGGAAATAGGTTCTAAAGAAAGACTTATGGGTTTAGGGAGTGATATGTGACTTGTCAAGAAGCAATGCAGCACAGGGTGGAGAGAACACAGCACATTTCAGGGTTTCTCTTAGTCCTGTTTCCCCCCAATAGCTATGGGTATAATGTTGAGAAAATCACAAACCTCTCTGGGTATCCCCAATATGATCATCTTTCAAATGAGAAGGGACTAGATTGGATAATGCCTTTGAACTCAGTATTCTAGGATTCCATATCCATTTCCCTTAAGTCAAACTACCCTTTTCCTTTTATAATTTCAATAAAATATGCTGGACACGTGAGGTCCCCTTATAAAATATCCAGCATACACATGAAAAACATCCAGACATTTGAAAAGCTCATAAAACTGAGATGTGATCTGGAATGTAAATGGCCAGGAGGAGCCAGTTTCTGAGGAGACAGCCCATCTCCTTTAAGCCATTCTCTCACAGACAACCCCTTCCACAGGGGCTCACAGCAAAAGAGTGCTCTGCTTTAGGGATCAACTGACTATAAATACACTAACAAGGTGACACTGACAAGCATGGTGATGTCTGTGACCAGCACACTGGGGTGGGCGCGTGGGAGCTATGCCAAGGAACATCATATCCCAAAATCGTCTAGCACATCATAAGTAATCAATCAATAAATATGTCTTGAATGAATGCATAAAAAGAAGGAAATTCTGTTTACATTTTCTGGGCACAGAAGGGAGAACAGAGAATGAATTAGTTAGATATTTTGGTTTATTATAATTGGGATTATCTGACTTATTAAATGTGCATTTAAGGTAAGCCCTCCTTGGGAGGTTCTCTGCCTGTGAAACGGGCACTGAATTTGTCCTATTTGCTTCACTTCTAATCCTATTTTTAAAAGACAATTAAAATGGTGCCAAACAGTCCCCTGTGCACAAGAGGTCAACCACTTCTCAAAACAACTTTCTCTGGCTTCATAGTTGTGGAGACTGTGATGTGTCTCTGGGAGTTTCCCTAATTCTTTGTAACATTTGAAAATAAGTACTCTGGGACAGCTAAATACATAACTTGTCATCTAAATATGCATTTAGAGACTTCTAATACATATTATAAATATGTATTTAGGGATTTTCTTACAAGGAATAAAGAGCTTTATAATAACTCCTTTGGAAGTATTGTGCTCTATTGCATTATATGTGTTCAGTCTCTTAAAAAATTCATGATATTTTTCTGATAGACCAGGATGTCTGATAAGAGATGGTAATGAGACACTGTTAGTGAGGCATGGAGAATCTCAAATTCCACATATGATGCAGAACCCCATTCTTCAACAAGACAAGGTATGTGGTGGGGAGCTCAGGATACTTTGTTCTTTCTTATAAATAATGCAAAATGACTGCTCACATGTCAGCCCATAAATGGGCAAACACAATCCACATGAACTGGGTCACCCAGGTTCAAGGCAATTTGTGGGAGGAAGCCTTCCCGCAACTCTAGGTGGGAGATGGAACCAGCCTTTAGATGCAGACAGTTGAATGCAGTGAGTTTCTACATTAAATTCTGCAACCCCTTCCCCAGTCAGATCCTTTTGGTTCTGGGCATATACCCGTTACCCTTGTCTAGAGCAATGGATGCCAGCATTTTTGAATATGTACTCCATTAGTAAAGTATTTTGTAAACATATCTCCAATATATGTATATTCATCAACTTGTAAGCTATATATAGTGAATATCAGTAAAGCTTAATCTATGTTTTATTTTTAAATAAACACGAGTACAGTTGCTAATATTTTTCTCCACACCTCAATAAATCACCAGGTTCCTGATTTTGGAGAAGTCAGCCCAGATCAAGAAGCATGCTCACTTACTATAGCCTGTCAAGGACATTTTTTGCTTCATGATAGTCTCTTCAATACATGCATAGAAGGGAGTCAAAGCCTGCAACCATGGCAGCACACGTCAGTGATTCTCTTTGACCATAACAGAAGCTATGAATGGGGCAGAGGGTGAGTTTTCATCTGTTTGCTAGAATGAGATTCTGGATGGGCAAAGCACCATGACTCCCAGAAAGATGTGGCCAGAGTGGAAGGATGGAGAGGATTTGCCACATCCCTGCTTGAGTCATTGGCAGGGGCTGTCCCAGAACAAAGTCCTCTCATTGGAGGAAGGTGTCAACTTCGGTGGCTTTTACAGGGAGCACAGGCGCCTTCATGGTGAGCATCCTCTTGTGAACAGGGCAAAACTCTAAAGCAGGGCTCCTCCTTCAGCCCTATTTTCTTCCTTTTCCCCTCTCTGGTCACTATATTAAGTCCCCAAGGCCTGCGTTTCTTTCTCCTCACTACAATGAGAAGCCGCTACCAGGAAAATATTGTGATAAACAGATCATCCTTCCTTTTATTTGACAAATGTTACTGAGCTCTAACAATGTGTCAGGTTGGGAAACAAGTGATGGATCAGGCATTACTCCTCCGAGGGCTGTCTACTTAAAGAGTGTGCCCTTTGCTAATGGTTGAGGTGTCAGTAACCAGACCTCCCAAGCACTACCGAGGCCATGCCACACACCACTGAAGCCTCCCAGAACAGCCTCCACCCACAGCCTGGCCCATCAGCTGAGTCTAGATCAGACTACTTTTCTGGAAAAGAGCCAGCTCTTCTCCATTCAGTTGTCACACAAGCATAACAAAGATCATGGCCCAGGATTTATGAAACACTGGGCTTCACGCCTGGGTTGGGGATAAGCAGAAAGGAGTGCAGAATGATAGGAGGGTGGTGAGGTGAGTGCCGGGCAGTACAAGACCACATCAGTAAGGCAGCCTGCATGAAGCTAGCATTAGTGTGTCCATTGGCAAGTGTGGCTTCTGTGGCCCTCAAAAGCACAGTGTAATTGTGTGGATTTCTGAGATTGCCTCATACTTTTACCATCACCCTGAGAGGACAACATTGGGTACATTCTTTTTGAGAAATAAATGACCCATGTAGCTTGGAAAGGGTGGGTGTGGGGGTCATTTTACCTAAATGCACGTTGGCTTTAAGATCTAGAAAAATCGTCAGGTCATTAATTCATCAACCATTCATTAAGAGCTTCTCTGGACCATGAACAGTACCAGAGGCCCAAAGCAAATAAGGCACAGGCTCTCCCTACAAGAAATTTACGGTAATTTAGGGGCGACAGAAGTTTAAATTCATGATGATAGAGAGAGAAGTGTGATAGCAGACCAGTGCCATGTTCGGTAGAGGCAACTGTGAAAAAGAGATCAATTATGCTTGATGGGAAGGCTTAGTAAATGCCGACAGAGCTGAGAGGGTCTTGAAGGACGAGTAGCAGTGCCAGTGTGTTAAAGGGGGTGAGATATTCCACTGGAGGAAACATGCCAAATAGCGTGGCATAAATGGAGAACTGCACATATTTCAGTACTATTGTAACACAGGGTGTCTGTGGGGACACGGCTGGAGAAAGAGGCCAGGCATGCAGGCAGGGAAAAGATCATGGGAGGCCTCGTGTGCCATGCTGAGATTTCTGGACTTTACCCTGTATGCAGGTGGGAACTATTGAAGGTTTTTAAGAAGGGAAACATGTTTTAGAATGGATTGGGCCTGTTGAACTCATTATGGCTTTGCTGAGTATTTCAAAACAGGAGTTCTCAAACTCCCAACAACACACATGACACATGATATTCCCACTTGCATTGCAGCACACTTGCATGAAACGTTGTTATAAGTAAGATAGGCGATATTATGTTCAATTTCCAGCACACTAGCTGGAACTCCATTGATTTCTCTCTCTTTCTGAAGGAAGCTTATCAGATTTCAAGCAAAGGAGGGTGGATTTATTATAAAAATAATATTGAAAAGAAAAATAAACCATCTGTGAAGCTCACTACTGAATTACTCTGAGTAACTTAAATACCTGCTCTACACCAGATTGGGGCCTGCCAGTGGGTTATGACAATGAGGGATCACCACTGTTTTAAACACACATTTGCATTAGTAGTTCCTACTTCTTAAGAAGTCTAAACCCCCATTTTGTTAATTGAAGAATTGAAATGTATGCATAATTTATATACAACTCAGCAATGCAATTACAGGTCACTCGAATTTGTACACTAACACAAAGATACTCATATTCGTCCCTCGGACCCGCAAAGAACAGAACATCCCATGCACAACCCCAGTGGTGCAGGCTGACATCCCCCAAGGCTCATGACTCTTCCTCCCAGATCACCCTCACAGTGGCCAAGGAGGAATCCTTCCTCTCCTGGAAGTGATAGGTGCCTCCCTGTTCCACCCAGCAGGGGTCAGTGGGGACAGGTCGTCAGTGAGAAGCAGATCAGCAAGGCCGACTACCAAGGGGCAGGTGGAGAGTATGAAGAACAGAGGATGGGTGAGGAATGGAGGACATTTTCATTAGGAAAGACAACAATTGTGCACAGCTATTCATTTTCTCTTACACAAGGATACATATTTTCCTTTGGGGGAGGAAAGAGGTGATCATCCTGCAATCTTTGTGAGTCCAAAGTACTTTCATGTTTAACTCTCATCCCCCAAGTCTGTGTCGCACTGCCAGAATGTGCTTGACGTAACTTGTGTCAGAGGTGAGCCATCTCACCCTTTGAATATAACCTTTTGTAAGTTGTGATATTTGTCACATATACGAAGCTTGAATGAGGGACATGAACATATGCTGAGGGGGAGGAGGGCATGCCTTGACTTCTGAAATGCCATTTGTTTTTTTTTTTTAGTTGAAAATTTGAATCAGAATAGTAAAAATTAAAAAGTGAAAAACATAACCCTCTTACTAAACTGGGAAAAATCTAAACATCCTACAGAAGGGAAATAGCTCACTAATAGGTAACTCAGGGATATTATGCAGCTGCTAAATTAATACCAAGGAAATTAGTACTAAGTAACTAAGTACTATGTTAAATGAACAAGTGTAGAATACAAACTGGCATACACCATAATTACCAATACTGAAACATGCAGGAATGGTTAAGCCCTGAGCAGGGAGGGACACGTTAAAATGAAAAGAGTTGATATATTACTGTGGTGGGAAGATGAGTGAGTTTTACTTACTTTCCCTTTTTCCTATTTCCACAAGTTTTCTTTAACGACAGTATCATAACATGATAATATCATGACAATAACATAACATAAAAATCTAAATATTTTAAAAATCTGAGCTACAAAAAAGAATTTTATCTGACATGTAGTAATTTTGTAATTTCCCAACAAATAAACTAGTTCAGCTCATTCTGGAGGCAACTGAGCATTTGCCCTATTATCTCTGTGGCAACATGTACTTCTGATACTTACTCAAAGGACTGAGGATGGAAAAGTAGCCTTCCATTGGTGGAAGCTTATCCTGGCATCGTGGGAGTTAGTTTAGTTAAGGGAAATCAGCTAACCCAACACTCTCAGCTCTTCTTCACTCACTAGCACTTTATTGAAGGCTTATATACCTTGTCTCCATTGACGAGCCATCCTTACTCATTCTAGCTAACACAAACTTTCTCCTTTTTGTATATCGTAACTATAGATAGTACTTATCTGGAGGTCATAATCTACTTTGTATTGTTAGTAACTGTATGTGTGTGTTGATTATAAACTTCGTGGGACATTGTTCTTCTCTGAATTTCTCCTCACAGGGTCCTGCATGTAGTAAGTAGGCATAGGGGGAAAAGTCCAAGACACAGTCATTGATGAGAAAGACAACAGCATATTCAGTCACATTTCAGCCAGGTGCAGATCACATCCAGAATGGGGGTTGTGGATGACTCTAAAGGGTAAGTGAGCGCCTGATCGGGATTCTGACCACATCCCAGAGACACTGTGACTGACTGCCTTCTAGATCATTCATTTGTTTGTCATTCTTATTTGTTCTCTTTGCACTTACTTTGATCTAGAAATGGTGGGCTATTAGTAAAAGATAATGTTTCTAAATGTCCACAGTAGGTGACGATAACTAATTAATTTCCTAAAACTACCTGATGTGCGAGTGTACCCCTTTACCCTCAGAAAACTGAAGGACTTTCAAAATTGCTAACATTCATTGATTATATCTGGATGAAAAATCCTTTTAAAAGTTTTCTTTAAGGGTTAATGTTAATATTTTTCCAGTGTGTTCTAGTTATTTATTACCGTATGTGAAATCACCCTAAAACTTAGAGGCTTAAAACAATAATAATTTTATTATCTTGATGGATTTGGGAAGGGCTCAGCTGGGTGGATCTGGCTGGGGTCTCTTGTGAAGCTACAGTCAGATGGTGACTGGAACTGGGAGAGCAGGTGCTAAAGCCGGTCGGGAATCTCTCTTTGTCCACGTAGTCTCAGGACCTCTCCATGTGGTCACTCCACATGGGCTAGCTTGGGCTTCCTCACAGCACGGTGGCTTTACAGCAGTCAGATTCTCCAAATGGTAGCCAAAGGCTTTAAAAGAGTCACTTCCACAGAGCAAAGTGGAAGCTGCATTGCCTTTACAACCTCACCTCAAAAGTCATTTTAACTGTTCTCTATTGGCCAACACAGTCATAACAGCTTGCCAAGTTTCAAGGGGAGGGAACACAACACAGACTCTACCTCTCAATGGGAGGAGTGTTGGGATGGGAGATATTGTTGAGACCATCTTTGGAAATACCATCTGCCACAAGGTGACATATCTATCATTGCATTCCATCCAATTAGTAATCATTTTAATTTGCTGAATTGGAATGCACTTTTCTACCATCACTGGCAGAAGAAGGCCAATTTTTCAGTCAGTGCACTCTTTGTTTTTATTGAAGTATAATTGACATATAATATCCTATTAGTTTCAGGTGTACATCACAGTGATTTGATATTTATATACATTACAAAATGATCACCATGATAAGTCTAGTTACCATCCATCACCATACAAAGTTATTACAATATTATTGACCATATTTCCTATGTGTATATTACATCCCCATAACTTATTTATTTTATAACTGGAAGTTTGTACCCCTTAATCCCCTTCACTTATTCGCTTGCTCCCAACCCCTCCCCACTCTGGTATCCACTAGTTTGTTTCCTGTATCTATGAGTCTCTTTGTTTTATTTTGTTTTTTAGATTCCGTATGTAAGTGGAATCATATGCTATTTGTCTTTCTCTTATTTCTCTGACTTATTTCTCTTAGCATATACCCTCTAGGTCCATCCCTATTGTCACAAATGGCAAGATTTCACTCTTTTTTATGGCTGAGTAATATTCAGTTGTATATATTTACCACATCTTTATCTGTTCATCCATTGATGGGGCACTTAGGCTGTTCCTAAGTCTTGGCTATTGTTAATAATGCTGCAATGAACATTTGGGTGCATATCTCTTCAAATTAGTGTTTTTATTTTTTTTCTGATAAATACCCAGATCCAGTGGGATTGCTGGATCATATGGCAATTCTATTTTCAATTTTTTGAGGAAGCTTTATACTGTTTTCCACAGTGGCTGCACCAATTTACATTCCCACCAAACAGTGTACAAGGGTTCCCTTTCTCCGTGTCCTCACAAACACTTGTTATTTTCTGTCTTTTTGATGATAGCCATTCTGACAAGTGTGAGATGGTATCTTATCATGGTTTTGATTTGCATTTTCCTGATGATTAGTGATGTTGAGCATCTTTTCATGTGCCTGTTGGCCATCTGAATGTCTTCTTTGGAAAAATGTCTATTCAAGTCCTCTGTCCATTTTTTTAACAAGATTGTTTTTCTGATATTAAGTTGTGTAAGTTCTTTATATATTTTGGATATTAACCTTATCAGATGTAAGATTTGCAAATATCATCTCCCATTTGGTAGGCTGCCCTTTTGTTTTGTTGATGGTTTCCTTTGTTGTGCCTAAGTTTTTTAGTTTGATGTAATTGCATGTTTGTTTTTATTGCCCTTGCCTGAGGAGACTAGTCCAAAAAAATACTGCTAAGACTGATGTCAAAGAGCTGACTGCCTATGTTTTCTTCCAGGAGTTTTATGGTTTCAGGTCTTACATTCAAGTCTTTAATCCATTTTGAATTTATTTTTGTAAATGGTGTAAGGAAGTGATCTAGTTTTATTCTTTTGCATGTGGCTGTTCAGTTTTCCCAATATCATTTTTTAAACAGACTGTCTTTTCCTCATTGTATATTCTTGCCTCCTTTGTCATAGATTAATTGACAATATATGCATGGGTTTATTTGGGGGCTCTCTGTTCTATTCCATTGATATATGTCTCTGTTTTCATGCCTGTACCATATTGTTTTGATGACTATAGCTTTGTAGTATAGTTTGAAATCAGGGAGCATGATACCTCCAGCTTTGTTTTTCTTTTTTAAAATTGCTTTGGCTATTTGGAGTCTTTTTTGGTTCCATACAAATTTTAGGATTTTTTGCTCTAGTTCTGTGAAAAATGCCCCTGGTATTTTGATGGGAATTGCATTGAATCAGCAGATTGCTTTAGGTAGTATGGACATTTTAACAATGTTAATTCTTCCAATCCATGAGCACAGTATAACTTTCCTTTCATTTGTGAGCACAGTATAACTTTCCTTTCATTTGTGTTGTCTTCGATTTCTTTCATCAATATCTTATAGTTTTCAGAGTACAGTTCTTCCACTTTCTTGGTTAAATTTATTCCTAGGTATTTTATTCTTTTTGATGCAGGTATAAGTGGGATTGTTTTCTTAATTTCACTTTCTGACAGTTTGTAATTAGTATTTAGAAATGCGACAGATTTGGGGGTATTGTTTTTGTATCCTGCAACTTTACTGAATTCGTTGATTAGTTCTAACAGTTTTTTGATGGAGTCTTTAGGGTTTTCTATATATAGTATCATGCCATCTGCAAATAGTGACAGTTTTACTTCTTCCTTTCATATTACGATGCCTTTTATTTCTTTTTCTTGTCTAATTGCTATGGCTAGGCATTTAAATACAGTCATACTCTGCACAATAAAGTTTTGGTCAACAACAGTCCACACATATGATAGTGGTCCCGTAAGATTACTATTGTATAGCCTAGGTGTGTAGTAGGCTATACCATCTAGGTTTCTCTAAGTACACTCTGTGATGTTTGAACAACTACAAAATCACCTAACGGCACATTTCTCACAATGTATCCTCAACATTAAGTGACGTATGACTGTACTATGTTGAATAAAAGTGGCAAGATTGGGCATCCCTGTCTTGTTCCTGATCTTACAGGAAATGATTTCAGCTTTTCACCACTGAGCATGCCATCAGCTGTGGGTTTGTCATATAGGGACTTCATTATGTTGAGGTGCTTTCCTTCTATATTCACTTTGTTGAGAGTTTTTATCATAAGTGGATGTTGAATTTTGTTAAATATCTTTTCTGCATCTATTGAGATGATCATATGATTTTTATCCTTAATTTTGTTAATGTGGTTTATCACATTGATTGATTTCTGAGCACGGAACCATCCTTGCACCCCTGGGATAAATTCCACTTGATTATGGCATATGATCCTTTTAATGTATTGGTGAATTAAGCTTGCTAATACTTTGTTGAGGATTTTTGTATATACATTCATCAGGGATATTGGCCTATAATTTCCTTTTAATTGTGGTGTCTTTTTCTGGCTTCAATATCAGGGTAATGATGGCCTCATAAAATGAGTTTGGAAGGACTCTTTCCTCTTCAATTTTTGGAATAAATTGAGAAGGTTAGGTATTAACTCTTCTTTAAAGGTTTGGTAGAATTCACCTCTGAAGCCTTCTGGTCCAGGACTTTTGTGTTTTGGAAGTTTTAAATTACTGATTCAATTTCATTACTTGTAATCAGTCTATTCAGATTTTCTATAACTTCATGATTCAGTCTTGCAGGTTGTGTGTACCTAGAAATTTATCTATTTTTTTCTAGTTTTCCAATTTGTTGCTGTATAATTGTTTGTGGTTGTCTCTTATAATCCTTTGTTTCTCTGTGGTGTCAGTTGTAACTTCTCTTCTTTCAGTTCTGATTTTACTTATTTGGACCCTCTCTCTTTTCTTCTTGATGAGTCTGGCTAATGATTTATCAATTTTGTTTATCTTTCCAAAGAACCAGCTTTTAGTTTCATTGATCTTTTCTATTGTTTTGTTAGTCTCTATTTCATTTATTTCCACTGTTATCTTTATTTTATCCTTCCTTCTATTAATTTGGGGCATTGTTTGTTCTTCTTTTTCTAGTTCCTCTAGGTGTAAACGATTATTTGAGATTTTTCTTGTTTCTTGAGGTAGGTCTGTATCACTATGAACTTCTCTCTTGGGACAGTTTTTGCTGCATCCTATAGATTTTGGAAGTTGTGTTTCCATTTTCATTTGTCTCATCAGTACACTCTTTTGTAATAATCTGAAACCGCTCCTGGTTAGAGTAGGATTAGCTTGCCTGTTTTGGTTATGGAGAATGCTACTCGGTACACAAACCTAAGGCTCAGAGGAAAAGGACAATAAATAATAACTCTAGTCCATTTGGAATTCCTAGAGATTTACAGGTTTTAGGGTTCTGCTGGGTAGAGCCAGGTTTTCCCTATTTCATAGCAAAGCTTGTTCCATACAGAAAAGGTGACTGTCATGTTGCAGCAGAAGACCAAGGCAAATGCACTTCCAGTCTTGGCATTTCTGATCTAGCTAATAATATTAATGTAGACTTGTACAGCACTTCCTACCCTGGAAGGTGGCTATTAATCCAAACAATGCCAACTCTATAATATTTAAAACTTTAAACTTTTGGTAGCACTTCCACAGATGTTATTTATTTATAATATAGCTATCTAGGGTGGGTGTTACTCTCATTTGAATGATGAGAAAAGAGAGAGGCACAGGGAGATCCAGTGGCATAGGTCATGTGGCTAGCTGGTGGCAGAGAGTGGAGATAAGAACTCACAACCCCCAACTACAGGCTAGGCTCCTTCCTGCTCAGCTTTGTGGGGTAGAACAGGTATAAAATTTTCTGGGGCTACAGAGACATAGAGGAGGTAGCTGAGTTTCCTTTTTCTGTATATCATAGAGGGTATCTTTTGAAAGTGTGGTTATAGCCCACTTCCTCATAGGAAAAGGAGGTGAAGGGGAAGTCTTGGGGTTCTATGTGTCTCAAAGACTGTCAGGTTGGTCACAAATCTTGGAAACATTGGTGATTCTCAGAATTTGATGTGTACTATATAAAGAATATTATTCATGGATTTTAACCAAACTTAAGTGGAAATATTGTCAACGTTTTGTGAATACAAGGTTTGCTAGTCATTCAGAATTTCTTTCCAAGCTATTTACTCCAATTATAATATACTGAATGAAATTAGGATGAATTTTAGCTGCCTTTATAATGCTAGAAATTGTACACAATGAGAGAGGTGTGGCAAACTTGTTGGAAAGTGCTCATAATTCATGAGTTAAAAACTTGGCTAATTATCTCATTTAGTTATACTAATATCAATAGCAAACTAAGGAATTTGGGGCTGTGGGTGATCTCTCAGTGTAGAGATTTGGCAGTCCCCCTCCCACATTCCATCCCTCCCGACCAAAGGAATCACATGGAAATCAGCCTTAGTTGGGCTACAGATGCTTTCTCTCCTTTACTCTTTGGATTGAAAGGTTTCATATTAACAGATATTCATAATATACCATGGTTTGGAACATGTTCAAATCAACTTCATTGAAAAAATAAAATGTATTGGCTATGACTCCATAAAACATTTCAGTATATGGAATCTTCTAAGGCCAATTTTGTTCAGTCAACTGGGATCTTCTGCTGCCAAAAATCATGCAACGTCTATGGTTGAAAAGACAGCTGTGCATTTTGAAACTCCTGCCCATAAACATTTAAAAGATAAATGGTATATCAAGCTATTATACAAATGACAATGTGTCTACATTCCTTTGCAGTAATAAACATATCATTTATCTTGCTTGTTGTAACAAGAACATTCCATTTTGTCTTTGTATTGGTCATTTCTGACTACACCTTGTTCCCATCCTCCTCGTTTGCATTACAGATTTTTTTTTCACTTCTGACTTTTGTCCACTTTAGCTTCTCCCCCAAATTATTTGCTCTGTATTTCTATCCTCTGTTTAACTTGTCTTTCACTTTCCAAATGATTATTTTTACATTAAATGTCAATTACAAGGTGAAGAACTTATTTTGGGGATTAGGAATGACTGCCCAGGAAACAGAGATATTTATCTTGAAGGGCATGCGATCTACTTAGGTGACATAGCTCATATACACATAAGAAAGACCAAAAGAGATACAAAATAGTATTAGGTAAAGTGAGTGTCTAAATGCTAACAGGACACTATTTATGATTAACCTCACAGGGCTGCCATGAAAAGGGAAGTGTCAAGCAGAGTGTCAGAGGGATGGTGGCATTTCAAAGGCAAATGGAAGAAGGAGCAAGCTACATACAAGGTGATGACAAATAGATGAGCTTGCTTGTAGTGTTTGGTCTCCTAAAAGTCAAGAAAAGAATTACAAATGTAAGTCTTAGCAACAGGTTCTCTGTCAGGTTCCATAAAAATTGTCAAAATTCTCACTTTCTTTTTCTTTTTTCCTTTAAATGTGCTGAACTATCTGAATGCATATATTCTAAATATCCTCCATGTCCTCACCAATAATGTCTTTCATCCCAGACAACCTAGTTGCTTTTAGTTTTGATCAACAAAAAGTCCTTGAAGGTCACCAATAACCTGACCTATTTGTATATTTTCTGTTCTTGAGCTCAGTTTCTCCTATCTTAGACATCATTCAACATCATTTCCTTATCTTTATCTTCAGAAACATTATATATTTGCTTTCCTTTCTAATTTCATGCCTGCAAAAGCCATTCTTAAAAAAGTGGTCCTCCCATCTCCCTTATGCATGAATGGCGATTCTCTTCCAAAGTTTAGTTGGGGTTCTTGTGCTCTTTCCCCAGAGCTCTGCTCTTTTCCAGCCAACAAATCCCATAATCCCACCCAATACATGTTTGCATCTGACTCTCCCAGTGCAATCCTCAGTCCAATATTTCTTACTGATGATAGCTTGTCGTCACACAGATTTCTTGCCAATAACAAGTGAAATATAACCCAACCAAGTTCATTATAAAACCCTTATTCCCAATTTATGGCAAACACCCACTTTCATGTCATTTTTCTTTGGCTTTATTGATGATGAGGATAATCCCTTGCCTCCCTGTGTCCTCACTCATGGGAGGCCATCTTTAAGTTCTCTCTCATTTCTTCATTCTGCCAAATCCCTATATTTCTCCTTCCCTCGTAGGTCTTAGACATGTTCCTTCCTCTATTTCTGAAACCAGTCTTCATCCAATTTCTTATCTATTTACAACTGTTCTAGCGTATTCACCATCCCTGTGGATTCCATCCCTCCTTTTGTTCTCCCAAGTTCAATTTACTCACATGTGAGCAACTTGTTTTTATGTAACTCTCCAGACTCATCATAAAGTGCGTGCTCAAGAAATGTTGGAGGTTGACATTTCCTATCACTTGAGACTATACCTTGGATGAATTGTATTTTTTTTTCTCTTTTTCCTTAGTGCCTGGAATCCTTTTTCAAATGAAACTACTATCCTCTTTGTATTCAAATTCCTCTTGGCAATGGTGATCTTTTGGAAAAAACTTTAGTAGTATCTTGGTGAAGGATTTTTAAAGATTGAAGTGAGTCTGGTTTTTTTGAGACCTCACAGTTACTTTTTATCTGATTTTTATTGTCTGCTTAACTTGGCCTGTAAACCCACAGGGAAGAAATTAGGTATAAAGTGTTCAGTCATGAGAATGACATCAGCACTTAGTCAATAATGCACTGTCTACTTTTAGCTCTGCCTTTGCAAAGTGAATGAAAAATCCTGCATGGAAAAGCCTGTAATGAAAAGATACACCATGGCCAAGAGGATATTGTGCAGATCAAATCATCGCTTAGGTCACAGGATAAATTCTCCCTGTAAACGAGAGTTCACACATTCAGAGAAGAAAGTACATTCAAAATTACAGTGTTGGTACAACTCAGGCCGAATTATATCAGTTGTTTCTAGTAACTATACAAACAGAAGCACAGAATCTTGAGCAGCTTATAATTAAAGACTTCCAGAGAACTGATCTGTATAAATACAGACTGTAAGTATTCAGTTTATATAGGTTTTTTAAATAGAAGTGAGCTGACTCACAAACATTAAATATGTAAACAAAGTACTCACATCTTGGTACATAGCTATTATTTGATTATAAAAATAAAACATTGTTAATGAAATAATTTCCAGAATTATGCTCAAATGAATTGGCACAGTGCTCTAATTATAACACGCAAAGAATACAAGGTGATTCCCTTCTTTCATTGCACAGAAATCAGAAGTTAACAATTCATAAAAGCTCCAGCAGTTCTCAGATGACTTTTCAGCTTCTCTCTTTATATTGGTAGATTCAAATGTTTTCATTCTTTCCCCTTCCAGTTTTCCCCAAAATATCACCTCACTACTCCAACTGCTTACCTACGGCAAGATATTGCTAGGAGACAGCACCGTATCAAATGCGTCCACTAAATATTGATGCACATCTACTGTGTCATAGATACTGTTCTAGGCATTTGCTATACAATAATGACCTAAATTAACAAAAACTCTCCCCCACATGGAGTTTACATTTTAGAGGGGGGAAACAAAAAATAAATGAAGGAGAAAATTAAATGGCTAAGCAGAATTAGGGATACCCAGGGTGAGGACAAGGGCTAAGGATCATGGTAGGCCTCATGAAGGTGATATCTGAGCAGACTTGAAGGAGGTGAGGGAGTCAGCCATCCGTAGAAAGAACATATCTGGCAGACGAATAGCAAATGCAAAGGTCCTCGGGCAGGAGCATGTCAAGAGGGTTTCAGGAATGGCAAGCAGACCAGTGTGGCTGGAGCACTGTGAGCAAGGGGGAAAGGGGTTGATTTTATGCGAGGAGAGGGGAAAAGTAAGAAGAAGGCAGATCTCATAGGACATAATATGCTGTTATAAGGATTTTGGCTTTTACTGTGTATGAGATGAAAATCCATTATGGGATTTTAAGTAGAGAAGTGACAGGGTCATATCTGTATTTCAAAAGGTCACTCTGACTGCTATGTTGAGATAGGTTCCAGGGAATCAGGAGAGGAAGCAGAGAGACAATTTAGGAGGCTACTGCAGTCAAGAGATGATGGCAGCATACACCAGAGTGATAGCAATGGAGGTGGTGAGACGTGGTAGGATTAAGTATATATTTTGAATATAGAATCCATAGGATTTTCTGAAAGATTATATGTGAGATGTGAGAGGAGAAAAGAGTCCAGGAAAACTCCAAGATGCTTTGGTCTGAGCAACTGAGATAGGGAAGACTGCAAGTTGAATAAATTTGGGGGGAAAGATCAGAAATTCACTTTAAGACACATGAAGTCAAACAATTCATTCACACTATCCAAATTTGGTAGCAGTTATAAATTAGAAGTCCCAGGAGTGAGACAGCTTTTACAAGCCACCACTAACTCATCCAATTTTGCTAGAAGCTTAAGTCTCAGCAAGGGCACAGAGTGAGAAAGAGAACTTGTACAGTAGGCTCATGAATCAAAGAGATTTTGGGGGAGTTATTTTTGGTGCTTTCAAGGCAAACAGTAGAGAGAGTGGGAATGTAGTATATTATCTAGAAGAAAAGCCAGGCTCAAGGTTTTTATTTTGTCTCACCTCCAGGAAAAAGAAAATTCGTAATTATAGCAAATTAGCTGAATCATCTGCACTGGGCTATGACTCAAGACAAATCAATGCTGTGCAGATCTCTTGAAGGAGGTTCTCCTTTAGTCAGAGGAAATGATTAAGAGCCAGCCACCAAGGTTGGTACCCAAAGTGGGAGATCACTTCTTTTTCCTCCTAAGCTAACTAGGCATCACTTAGTTCCTTTGCTAATTTCAGACTGCTGTGGGTGGGGAATGATTCGGGATGAATGACTAGGGTTAATATTATGTAGGCAAATGCCCAGAGGGAAAATTATATAATTTATTTTCAGTTAGACTGGAAGTGATTATTCAAAAACTTTTCTGACATGCTTGCAGGTAACTAATAATTTTGACACATTGATTCATTCAACAGTAAACATTTAATATTGCTCATCAGGATTATGGATTGTGGTAGTGTTGGGGGTAAAAAACTCAATAAGGCACGACCTTTGCCCTTAAGATCACTATGGGCTTTCCAAGCCTATAAGAAGGCTAGATGTTCTTTACAATAATCTGAATGGGCACATAATATAATTTGGAATAGCCACAAGACTGAAAAGGGCTAACTAGGTGTTTGACTGAGGAAACCATTGGAAACTCCTCTTTTAGGTTGAGGAAAGGAATCCTCTTTTAAGTGTCAGTGACAGACAGACAACAGAACTATCCATTTTTAACATTGGTTCCAAGCAATCATTTTTCCACAGCATTTTTCTATATCATTGGATTCCAAAGATTAAATTTTCACTTTAGATAAATACTTAAAATATATATTAATCATTTAAAATCTTTAAAGCATCACAAATGGTTAGTATATGTATCAGTCAGGTCAGGCTAACAATGATGTGGTAACAAACAACCCCCAAATCTCAGTGCCTTAATACAAGAAGTCAAATTTTTATTTGCACTACATATCTAACACGGTCAGGGGCTCCCCTCCCTAGAGTCACGTGCTGGAACACTCAGCTTCCTCAAAGGATAAGAGACTGGTTCATTGGGCATGGATATCTTACTTCCTCAGTCTGAAAGTGACTCATGCCTCTTCCCTTCGCAGCCCTTAGGCCAAAGCTAATCATATCACCCTTACTAAATTGCAAGGATACTTGGAAATATAAGGAATATTTGGTGAGTGCTTTTCTTTTCCATGCCATCTTTTTGTTTGTCTTTAAGAAAACAAAAACACAATAACATGACTTGCGGATAGGGTCTTAGTAACCCAATGCATGATTCTTCTTTAAAATGTATGTGGAAACCAGTGGAAAACCATTTTAAAAAAGCATTCTAAATTCTTAATAAAAGTCAGACAAACAGGTCAACTTATTCCAGGTAATAGTGCTTCTACCCAGAAAGATCCCAGTATGAATCTTATCTCTCTCAAGAGCCAGATCAGAATAAGCCAAACTGAGCCAGAGTATTCTGAGGGTCCAGCAGACAGCAGCCTTAGCACCTCCCTTAGATAAAGTGCTCAGAAGGAAATGAATCTGGTTTAACTGGAGAGAGAGCACCACACCCTCAGACTTGCCGTATGCAGTTCATTGTGTCTCGTCAGGGTCTTTGAGCATGAATATTACAGGACACAAGGTATATGTGGAAAACAGAGTTGCTACCATTCCATGAAGCCAAATTTTATCATGGAAGATGGAGAAAGAGTGGAGGGAGAGCATAATCTATGTTACTAACAGTTTGAAGGATTATGGAATCCAAGACCGGGACTGATGGTTCACAAAGCAGGCTGCTTCTACTGCAGCAACCTCACAGAAGTTTCAGACTGTTGTTTAGAACATTTCCTTCTTCATTCAGGAAAATGGTCTTTTCAAGGATGACCTTCCAAGAAAAGCCCAGCTTCCCTGCCACCTACAGCTAACCCCCAAATCTATGAAGAAGAAGACAAAATATAAAAAGGGACCGAAACTTGAACATGATATTTCCAACATGGTTAAGTTTAAAATCTGGCCATACTTCACTAACTTGCAATCCAGTGATTTATTTTTAACATTTATTATCTTTCTTCGGGATCAAGATAAAGTCATCAAAGAACTGTGGTCTGTGTGTGTGTATGTGTGTGTGCGTGTGTTGTTTGTGATGACCAGCTGTGTTTAGTCCCTCTTAAAGGTCAAAGGAAGCCCCCTTTTTCTTCCCATCTGGCATATTTATTACAAAGAACACACTGATATAAACACACATATTCCTCTTGTGCACTAGGTCTTCCTTGGATTGATTCCGGGTTAGTCAATGGGCCCTCACATATGATTCAGAGAGAGCTATGCCATGTGGGACCACACATTATCCATTTGTAGAATGAATTCTATATACCAGACACTATTTATGTGCTGTGTAGGATACAAAGTTGGGCCAAACACAGACTCGACTCACGAAGTAGCTTTTCAGTTCAATGGTCTATCACCTGCCTTTAGTTATTCTTTCCCAAGACTGAGGAAAACAAAGTTATATTTACTTATCACTGCTCATGGAGGCAATCAAAATAAGGAAAACAGCAGAAAATTACCAGGATGGCATGTAGCAAGAAAAGAGACTGGGATGGAAGAGGGAAGGACTCAGATAGTTTATTCCTTCAGAGCCAGAACCCTCCTCCCACTGCTTCAGTTCTACAGCACCATCAGCCTGTTGAATATTTCAGTCTGGATGATTCAGAACGTACCCACTTCAACAAGATTAAACGCCTATTCCCAAACTGCTTTCTTATTTTTATCAATCTTTTCAATTTTCATCACCTGACTTGAAACTAGAAAATTATTTTGTTTTTCCCTTTCTCCTTCAGCCCCCAAACCTAATTACTCTGCCCAATTTTATCACACATCGTTTCTCACTTTCTAGCAATAATGCCACCATCTTAATTGAGGACTCATCATTTCATACCTAGATTGTTGTCATGGTTTCATACTTCGCTTTCTCACTTTTATTATGCCACCTCCACATTAAATGCAGTAATCACGCCAACATCAATACAATGGGTCAATTTTTGTTAAAATCTAAACCCTGGTAATTTGAGGCAAAATCATTATTTGTTTTAGTTGGAGAAGTTGACCAGTCAATGAAAAGCCATTGAAGCTTCCATTGTTGCTTTTATTGCTGTTATTCTGTGTGACAAGCTGTTGTTTAGAAGACACATTTTATAATGGTAAGACACTTGGATATATGTCTAGGAATCAAGAAATGTAAAACCTTCTATTAATATTCCAGTAATGCAAATAACTCAAGGGCCTGATTCAAACTTACGTTTGTACTATCCAAGAAAAGAGCTTAGCAAAGGAAATTAAGAGTAGAATTAGGATGAAAGTGATAATATCTAAAATACTAAAGAACAAATAGCATTTACCACAATTAGCAATTATAGATTATAGTTTATTTACAACTTATAAATAGTGATTTAACACTGTATCCCAGCACCTAGAAAGGCTCAGAACATTTTTGTGGGATGAGTCCATTTTTTTGAGTACCCTACAAATACTGGAAGGATCCATTCACAAGTAATAGGTGAATCATTTTACCCACTCTTTAAAAAGAGCTCATTAAGTTTTTGACAAATCACTGTGGCCTAATTTATGTATCATTGCTGGTGGTTGGGATGCATATCTAAAAAAAAAAATGAAAAGGAGCCATTGATACTTTTAACACATTTCAAGGTTGTCTCAGTGAATGCAAAGTCTTATGCATACACAGAGATTTATGAAATAAATAAAAGGTTTATTTACAATTATTATCCTTGTTCCAACAGAAACACTAAGATATGTTCTTGTCACACAGACATTTCTTGATATCAGAGGCATTTTCAACTGTACTGTGTCTGAAGGCTAAACTGTTCATTTCTTTTGTGCATGTAATCAACAGGAGGCACTGAAATAGACCACATAGGAAGCATTTTTGTGGGTGTCCTTGGAATTAGGGCCACCCTGATTTACTCATATCCACATGCTGGACCTTAAGGGGCAATGACAAAACTGTCCCTGCTATCCACAGTGCCATACTGCCAGCCAGCCCACAGCTCCATCCGTCCAGTCAGGACAATGGTGGTTGGTGGGCAATCTGGGATCACTGTGGGAGGATGTAAGTTTGCTGAAGAGTGGGAAGAGGAGCAGAGAGAGAATCATGTTCACAAGGAGGATACAGAGCAAGGGATAGAAATTTGGATTTGGAACGATTTAGGCTCTAAGCCATGTTAGGAGGGGAGGGGGACTGTGCTTCAAGTGGCATTACGCTCAGATTGTGCTTTGAAATATTAATTTGAAGAGTACTCCTCTAAACAAAATTTTAGTTTATTATTTATTTTATTAAATTTAATACAGTAAATTATTAATAATAGTAATACCCAACTCTGGTAAAAGCCTTAGAAACCAAAGAGTTTAAAAGGGGAGGCTTAAGACTCACACTACAAAATGCCTTACACATAAATAGCCATCTGTCCTCAAAACAGAGGCCTAGAATGAGGTAGTAGAAAAAGTGATGCCCCAACCTTGTAGCCATGGGTACCTCTCAGACTAGAAAGTTACTATTGCCAGGTATTCACACCAAGAACGTGATAAGCTTCAGCTGTGTTCTTCATGAAAAAAAAAAGTAAATATTTGGCTCAACCAACATGAGGAAAATCATACTTTGAGCCCCAAACAGACTCTAATCCATTTAGACATCATTGGCTCTTTGTTTTTTTCCTATTAAGGTAACACTGATTTATAACATTGATTCTTAAACAGATACAGAAATGATGAACATCTGTGATCCAGAGGACTAGACAGTGTGACTTGCTTCACAAGAGGTCTCATGGGTGGGGCTCCTGACCAGCAGAGCTTTGCCTGGCCTGACACGGACTTCCCAGGCAAGAGTGCTTGCTCCTGCAATTCAGCACCCCTACCCTCACCCTGTCCAAGAGGCTACATTGCTGAAATGGCAGAGGGATGGTGAAGAGTGAGGAAGCGTTGTTCCCATTTGACATGGCAGTCTCTCCAAGAGATGGCATTTACTACTTTTCGATGCTTTTCTTTCTATTTCAAAAATTTTGCATTTTTAGACAACAAACAGAATGTGTACATATGTTTCAGAAAGAATGTAGCCATCTTCATGTCTTATCAATGTTCATCTGGACTTTGAGACATTACCTTGAGCCTGTGGGGGGCTGGCGTGAGAACAGAGGCCGGGGGTCAAATTATAACCTTGAAAGGAGACGTATACTCTCTTTTCCTGCGTTTTACACATTTTCTTCCTGTCTGTCTGCTCTGCTTTAGCATTTTCAGGCACAGGCACCGAATTGTTTGACCTGCCACACAGGAGACCCACTCACTTTAGGCTGTCTCTGTCCCAATCTTTCTGCCCTTCCATCTGCCTCATTAAAAACCATACATATTTTATATTGGAGGAGGTCCAATTAACTCGCTTTTCCCAGACCAGCCCCTAGCCTGATGAGATGCCAAGGAAAGAAAAACACTTCCTGGATGATCACAGACAACAAGCAAACAAACACATACCAAGGAAGTGATAGTTTGCAGTAATCATGCAAGTCAAATGGGCCCCCAGGCAAACTGTCAGTGCTCTCCTCCTCCTTCACTGTAGGTTCCCATGCTAGCAAAAAGGCTCTCTTTTTTTTCTCTATAGCAGGGGAAATGGTTTGGCATACCAATGAGGAAATTCTTTGGAGAATAGAGTAAAGTGGGAAAGAAGGAGTAAGTATTTAATGCTAAAATCACAGAGGAGCTGGCACACTGCACTTTTATTACTTTCCCTCACTCTGATCAAAGTCTGGCACCTCAGGGTACTCACAGGAATGGTCGCTAAATCAGGTCAGAAAGCACATTAGCTCACCAGAGGGGCCTCTCACTTTCAGATGTAGCTGTATGGGCCCCTTAGAGTGACGTGCTCCAAACCAGCATACAAGATGTTTTGCCTGTGTTTTATCATTTAAAGGTGCAAACAAGTAAGAGAAACTTTCCATGGATGTCCACTCAGTTACCCCTAGGTCCCCAGACTGTAATTTTCTAATCATTGGGAAGGTCAACTGGTTTGGTCACAAAAATCAGAAAGCTTTAAAACTCCCAGGGACAAAAATAGACAAATTTTTTTCTTTTTTAAAATCTTATTAAAAACACCCTTGAACCATTTTAGTTATTGATAGACTTTGACAGGACAGAGCATAGTGGCCTTGACCATACAATATGACAAAAGTTGATTCATAAGAGTAACATCTGCCCTGTTGTATTCCTTCCCGGGCAGTTGTTTCTTGTAGAGCCAAGTGCATATGGCCAACACACAATTTTGTTAGTGTTCTATTGCCTTACCAAGAAATATGCAGTAGAATAACAGTACAGACTGCTCACAGATATTGCAAATCTATGTCAAATAAAATCCCTCAGAAGTTCACATCCGATTTTTGAAGGAGAGGCAACAGTGGATATTTCACAGCCTCTTGGAGTTTCATCTCACTTAAGTAGTAACATTATCTCACATTTTACTAATGAACTTCCCATACCTTTATTTAATCCTTACAAGAACCCTAGAAAAAGCACCTTATTGCATAAGAGGACTCAGAAAATTTAAGAGACTCACCTGAGGTCACACAGGTTGAGCGGTAGAGCCAGGAACTGACCAGCTCACAACTCCTAACAATGACTTTGGTCCTCTCTGCGCCGTATCACTGCTACCTCCAGCTTTCCTGCTTCTGAGAGCTGGGCAGGCCCTGGGCTCACACATCCTCTGCAGGAGGCCTCACATACACTAGTACTTACTCTGGATCTCTGAGGGTGGGAATGACCTGTTTTACTAGAAATGTTCTCCCCTTTGTCCCTCTCTCTCCCTTCCTTCCCTTCCTTCCTCCCACTCTTTTGTCCATTCACCCAATTACATAACACATCTGTATTGAGTATCTGAGTCCCTACAATATACAATGTACATAAATACCAAGTGATGGGGAGGCAAAAATTATGACACCCACCTTACCAATTTTTAAAGGCCAATTCAAGCCCAAATCTGCACCTGAAGATTGTTCTACCTCTATTCTTCGGCTTTTTAGTCTTATAACTGTAGTGTGCAGTTGGAACTCCAAAGCCAGGACTGACTGATCTCTATTTACGCCATGTGTTCATATTAGCTCCTCAGTGTGGCTGTAAGATGTTTTTATTAACATGCATGCATCATACTATTCTTTTTATCTTTCATGGTGCTGGGCATATGATATTATATTATACATTATATAATACATGCTAAATAAATTCTCAGTGGTTGATTTATTGGTATTCTTTTTGACTGTGTTGCAATATGGGCAGGTAGATGGACCATTTTACACCTAAAATCACCTATTTATTGTGGTTATTAATAACGCTCAGCTTCTTCTCTCTTTTTCCATATTTTTTTAGGGATAGTCTCTTTTGTAATCTGATAAAACCCTGATTTTGGACCCCCTCTGGGGAGCTAATGATTTCAAAGTAATTTGTCTGAAAGCAATTTATTTGATTATCTTGTTCCATATATCCCATTCCATTTCTTTTTTTCCCTAATAAGAATATACAACTTCTCCTTGCTTCTTCAAGAAGGGTAGGGAAGAAAGTTTAGGAAATCAAAAAGGGCTCCAGTAGGATAAGAATTTCTTCACTACTTCTGAGGCACAGCTCTTAGAGTTAATAATAATAATAACAATAATAATGCCATAAATGAGTGCTTCATGGTATAATAATACCATAAATTAGAGCACTCTCTCTTTTAGAATTTGGATCCAATAGCTCCCTGTGAGCTAGAGATGATAACACTAGTCCCATTTCATAGCAAGCTTAATTGATATCCCCAAAGTCATATATTTAGCAAAGAACAGGCAGGAATCTGACACAAGTTTTCTAATGTCACATCCAGCATCCTTTCTTATGTATATATTTCTCTTCTTTTTAAAATGGCTTCATTTACGATTCGTAAAGGATAATATTACAGAGACCAATGTTTTCCAAAGAATATTCCATGGGATGTTATAAAATGTGACAAAAAGTAAAGGAGTCTAGTAAGTTTGGGAAACACTAAGGTAAAAAATGTTAAACTGTAATATTTCTCAGAGTATTTAACCTGCCGTTATGTACTGTTGTGCACTGTGACTCTACATGAGTGTGTGGCATTTCCCACACTTATTAGGCTGTGGAGCATGCAGTACACAGCAGGTGTGTGTGCAATGTCTCTCAAACTTCTATAACCAAGAGATCATTATATTGACCCACACCTCCTGAGATTTCTGTCCCAGGACACACACTCTGGGCATTCCTGATCTCCATCAATGCCTCTTGTCTCCCTTTTAAAGTGTTTCATGTGGTGGGTACTACAGTGTCATGTCTTTAAATTAAAGGAAATGATGCTATCATTGAAAGTATATCTTACTTCAGTAAGATCACAAAAGAAAATGCAAATATGTCTTATTACACCCTACTGGCATTTGAAATTGCATTTGGTACCTGACTTATTAATTTCTTTTTATAATAGTTTAACCCGTACAAAGAAGCATGTGATTTCTAGCATTTAAACCTTATCAGTAAAATGATTGCTATGTCTTTTTAACAGAAAATATTCTCTTCAGATTTATGACTGCATCTGGCAGAGAAAAACTATGTAATTTATACAGTTCATTACCACAATGGTAATAAAAATAAGAACCACAGCAGCCCTTAGGATATTACAGAACAAATTTGAAACTAGTCCTTGCTAGCATTGGGCTCCACATAGGAAAAAATATTTGGTATTATATATGTGTGTGAAACAGCGAATTTGAGTTTCTATACCCTGCAGGAAGTACACATCAGGGATGTGCTTTTATATGTTAAAGAAAATGTTAATAAAAGACCAAAATCTATCTTCAAATATTCCTTCTGTATTTCCAAGCCTTTTAACTAGAAACTCTTAGGAAGAAAGATTTTACCATCAGTTGTCCTAAGGCTCTATCTTTCTCCATATAAAGACCACATTCTCATGTGCCCCACGTGATAGGATCAGAATGGAGTTGGTTCAGTTAATCCAAATACTTCCATGCAGGGTACTGATTATCAAAACTGAATCCATTGTATTTTGCTCTGTATCAGAAGCTCTGTGGATTCTTGTATAAAATGAGGAACCATTAGACAATAATATCAAATAAAACGGAAAAAAATAACAATTAAAACTCGTGCACTGAGCTATGTCAGGTCCTAGATAATACAAAAAACATTGTGCATATTTTTCTGAAATTTGGGAACGTGGCAAAAAAGTTGCAGAAAGGCTTTCAAGGCATGAGGCAAGTAGACCAAGTAGCATTTATTAGTACATAATAGCATAAATAAGGAATCTCTAATAGGTTCTTTCCCCCAGTTATTATGGAACACCTGCCCATAGCCAAGATGCACACAAAAATCTCCAGCAGAGAATGATTAAAAGTAATTAGAACAGGTGTTTATTGGCCTGGGAAATTAGAAGGGAGACTTTAGATTGTACATTGAAAAGACGCCCCCAAAGTGTCCTTGTATTCTGTGAAAACTTGGGAGTGGAAGAAAAGGTCCCTTTACTATTCAAGTCCAGTGAAACAAATTCCAGTTGCATTCAAGGAGAAGGTGAGGGGTATCAAACCACACCAGTACTATTCCAAGGGGCAAAGGGCTAAAGCACAGTGCAGTGAATGAGCATCCTTTTGAGCAAGGCCTCCAGTGGCCCGTTAGCCTCCTAGACCAACATGGAAGTTAAAGATAGAATTCATACATCTTATTCAGATTTGCTCTACCTACATCATATAGCATCGGTACCAATTTCCAAGATTTGAGAAGGTTTAACATTGACCAGTACTGTTGTGGGGCATGTCTCATATGCAAACAATTTTTAAAAACTGTTGCCTGTGTATAAGAAACCAGCTTACAGCCATCTTTTTACTTAGAAAATTGGTCCAAGTATGAATAAAGAAGGACTAACACTTCATATTGACCTCTTATACAATTTATTCATTCCTTGTATAATGATTTACAGACTCCTCTTTCTCCTATTCAAGTGGGAGTTCCTTGTCAGTAGGATCCACCTGTGATTTTCATTTCAGGTTTCTCAAGCTCTACCACTTGCCTTGCCCCAAGAAGTATTCATTACATTGTCAGTGAATGAATGGATGAATAAATAAATTAAAAAAGAAATAAATTGAGGACAGACATAGTGTCTTAGACATTTACTCTGAACATATTTTCCAAGTAATTATAAATGGATAGGTTCTAATTTAACCAAGACTTGGAGTAGAAGAAAATTCTATTTCATTAAAATTTGCTTTATTTCATCATAAATGATCTATAGAAACAACTGAAAGCACAAAGCACTTTTTTACTTTCAAAACTAATTTCCTTTGTTTTCTATTACTTAGAATATATGCAATATTTAAAAGCTCCATATATATTCTAAATTCTTCTTACATTTCCAAGGTAGGCATCTGTTTTTAATTCCTGGCAGGAATTAGAGGTATTAGCAAATAGTCAGTGAGCACTCCTCTTTCTAGACATGGGATGTTTTAAGTGCACTGTCCTACTTAGTACAGTTACTTTCTAAACAAATATATTGGGTAATGTCACAATTTAATAATACTACATGTGCCATATGTCATTTACTGCTTCAGATATTGTTGCCTTCTCTAGGCCTTCACTGATTTTCTTTTTTTTTTTTTTGTGAGGAAGACCAGCCCTGAGCTAACATCCGTTGCTAATCTTCCTCTTTTTGCTGCCATACCACCCTGAACGTGCCCGATCTCGTCTGATTTTCTATTTAAAATTTAGTAAAGTTGCAGAATTCTGTGAATCACAGAATCATCCTACGAGCTTGTTTATCGTTGTATTAGAAGCAAGTGGAGACTATGAGTTCCTTATCTATCAATTATGGACAAACACCTTTTGCCTGATCCCAATGGTTGGTGTTATTTTTAAAGGATTTTAGTCCTATTTAGTACTCAAAGCAACAAGGGCTCTTGGAAACAGTAATGTCAAACACCAGTGGTGTGTAGACAACTCCCATCCCTGGTACAACTTGTCCTGGCAAAGCAAGACTGTGAAAGAATGGAATTAGAGCTTGCTTACTGGATCCCTTAAGTCTGGGGAAAAATCCACACTCTAGTTTGTTTACAGCAGTGCTGAATATTTCATGTATATTGAGACACATCAAAAACATGAAGTATAATTTCTCACTTGAGGAAAAAAATTGATTCCTTTATGCTGTGGATTTGTAGTTACTGTTTTTCTTTAGTATGTCATCTCAGGGGTTAATTGTAGTATATGTTTCTTTGATGAAGACTGGGAGTTTCATTAGACAATGTCCCAGGTGAGCTATCAAGTGAGTTATTAGACGTGCTTTGACTAAGAAAGTAAGAATGCAGATTCAGAACAATTGTAAGCATTCAAATAATTCTTGTAACAAGAAAGGCTAATTATGAGTAATCTTTTTTGTTGTTTTAAGAATGCCTGAGAGGAGGTGACAGTAAAGATCGATTGTCAATGGAGTAAGTCTGAGTTCTAGGCCCCAAGGTTGCTATATATTTATTTCTTAAATACACAAACACACTTATGAGAACCTCCCTCTTTGGTCTCCTACAAAGTAGATGCTGCTTGTGTGGTTCTCTTTTATCTGAGTGTTCTACACTGAAAGCCAAAGTTAAATGTTCCCCAAGCACTAGAGATGTGATCCACCATTCTATAATATATGCAGTACAACACACGCATTACGGTGACTGAGTCAATCGGAAGGAACAGGACTCTGCTTACAGTTCTGATTTTAGCAAAAGGCCCATCTTCACCCTTCATTTATATGTCTCTGTTAAAGGCTCTTTTAGCCCAAGGGTCTTTTCTTCTCACTCTTACCAATTTCCTTTGAGGGCTGGCCTTCCGTTTCAACTGAGTTATTTTGATGATAATGTTTCCTTTAAGATGATTATTTGTTTAAAGTTCAAGCTAATAAAAGTAACTTATCCCATTAAAAATATTCTGGGGAGCAGAACAACATTTTAGGATGTTAATTGCTCATGTTACCAGTCATCCATGAAACATATGCCAAAAATACTCTAAAAGGTTCCAAAATCTCTCCTGCAGCTATAAATCTTTTACAGGTACAATTATGTGGAAACAGAAATAAGAAAAAGTGCATTCAACATCTGGAGTCAGATGGTTTACCGATGTAAAATTACAAAATTAAATTTAAATGAACTTAATTAAAAAGGGGAGGGGGATCCAATTTAATATGGACATTCATCACGTCCTCATTGAAGTTTCTTCTAGCACCAGAAAGAGACAATAAAATCTGAATACAAAAGTTAGATAAAGCCTCTAATGGAGTGTGAAAAGATGACCAAAGAGACACAGTCAGGCAGAATATATTCTCTTTTTCTCCCTGCTATTTTAACAACATAGAATACCTAATTGTTTTGAAAGACAGTATCAACCAAGAAACTGAGCTTGGAAATTTATCCATTTCAACTGTCTCATCTGTTTAGAGTTTCATTGTACATATTTCATCACTTAAGGATGGTGATTACTAGGTTTGGTTTTTAATTCAATGATACATGATTAAAGACTCTAACAACACACAGCCAAAAATAAAAATTAAAAAAAGGTCCAAAACAGGAAAGTGTTAATTTCAAATCACCTGTCCTTTGGTTTTTATTCTCTAAAAAAAAAAAAGAAAAAATCAAAATATTGACCCCCTTTAATATTGTGGTACTGAGTTCTTGCTGCTCATTGATCAGTTTCTGTCTTCCTAGTTCTTAAACAGTCTTCTCAGTTTTATGCTATGCCTATGTGCTGAGGATGATATGTTAAGAAATAAAATAACATCTCTATAATTATATGAAAACAATAGAATTTTATTTTATTAAATTGGTTGTCAGATTCCAGAAAAGATAGTGAATGTTATTTGGCAAGTTTTCACCCCTTGGTGATCCTACATACCATGGACATTGCTAGAAGTTTGGTTTATGAAAACTTTATACCATTGTTTGACAGTCAGATTCCCATCATGTCATCTTTCCCTTCTTCCCCGTAAATATTTAGTTTTGTCACACATATCATTAGCACCTTTCCTTCAGATCTCCCTTATCTAAAGAGGGACTCCTAACACCTCCCCTTCCCAACCAGAAATCTAACATGGCACACATTCACCAGTCAAGAGGAAAGTGAAGGCAAAAATGCTTAAGGGGAAAAAAGGAGTAAACATTCGAAGAGGGCAGAAAAACATAAAACATGAAAATTAACTAAGCACCTGAGCACCAAGGAGCAGATGATACACAAAGCATTCTCAATGCATATTCACTGAGTACCTAGCATGTCTAAAAGGTATGCTGAGCCCTTTCAAATACATTAGAGCAGTTCACACAGTGATCCTGCAATAAGAAACCAGGATAATGGCACTTCTCTAACTTCTTCAACGCTGTACTGCTGGGAAGTAGTAAACCAGAATTCAAACACCAGCCCTTAGATGCCACATCCCATGTTCTTACCTCTGTGACACCCCCTGCAGGTAGTGGGAATCATATTAAGGGAGACTAAGGAGTATAGCAAGAAGATTGAATCTGAGCTTGCAGTTGGGATAGAGAAGTAAGCAGTGGTACAGGTGAGAATGAATAACGAACAATTTTAACTGTTAAGAAAAGTTCATTCATCCAAATTGTGTGTTCTTCACTGACTCATAGCATCTGCTTACCATAAAAAGCAAAAAAAAATTCCACTTTGAAATCCTTACGCTATTTCTACATAGTAGGAAAATAAAATAAATAGCAATTTTATAGTTCATAATAACCCCAATTGTACTGATGGTCTGTGTCACTAATTGTGATCCCATTCTATTCATATCTAATTCATATGGATATACCTTATTTTTTCAGAGAACTGAATAGCTGAAAGGCCACAAACAAAACAGCTTTACTTTTCAGAGATATTGGGCTGAGGCTTTAAATTTCACTACAACATTGCATTTCAGTCCCATAAAGTGACTGACCATCTATGGTGCCTCCAAAAACTGTATGCTACCATCCCTCTCCAAACAGTGTTGGTTTTAGAAGTGCCTTAGAAAGAAAGAGGAAAAGTTAAGAGTCATTTATGATTCAGCTGCAGTTCTCAGGTCAGTTCTGCAAAGACAGAAGGTCAGGACAAAGGAGAGGGTCACTAGAAGTTGCAAAGCACATACCTTCACTCAGATCAGAATGCATGACACTGAAGATGAGCAAAACTGTGGGATAACCAGTATTTTAGAGAATGCACAGAATGAGAGAATGCAGTACTTTTAGAGAAAGCGGAGGACACAGTCATGTGGACAGTTATTTATTCACTTACTGCATCAAGGAATGGAACAGGTTGGAGAAGAAAAATGGGAAGGGGAGGAAGTGTTCATAAGTAGGTTGGTAGGAAAGAGTTAGAGCAAAGATCACATAAGAAGGTCATTAAAGTGCAACAATGATTTCCACAGTTGAGTCTGTATCTGATGGGCCAAACAATACAACGTTCTGCTGAGAAAGGAATTCAAGGAGGTCTTCTGATCAAAGATGAGCCACTGGGTTCTGTAATGATGAGTTCAGAGGGAGCCAGCCTGCTCAGTGTAAGACCACCTCACTGAAGATCATTGATGGCTCCAGTCAAGAGATTATCAGTGAGTTCTGCATCATACCACTCTTCTGAAGGACAAGTGACCACTCTTCTGAAAGACAACTGTCTCCTCAGCAACATTCAAGTGGGAACCTCAGAACTCTTTGTGTTCTTGGAAAGGTCTGCCTCACCACCCTTGAACCTTAAACCCAGCACTCTCTCTGCCTCAACTCACAGCCTCACTACCACCAACTGTGGGACTAGCAGGACAGACATCATCAGGCCTCTGTATGTCGGTTGCCATCATCTCTTATCCTCTCTCCTCTAATCTCCATGGGATTTTGTCCACTACTTGTTCTGACCCTGGCCCCAAACCACCTGAAACCCTTTCCCTGAACCCCCTGAGACTTTAGATCAATTGCCAGTAAGTCCACTCATTCTCAACTCCCTCTGGAAACTTCTCTTTCACTTTTTGCACTAATTGAAACCTGGTTCTTCCCATAATACTGATTCCGCTGAAGCCCTTCCAAGAGGTAGCTTTCCCTCTCAAAGATCCCTATTACCAAGGAGCCTGAAAGTATGATGGGTGTCCTCCATGCTCCTCATTACTGCGTCCAGACCTTTCTCTCTTCTTCCTCTGTAAAATTCCAGCTTTCACTTCCATGTCATCAGGCTATACCACCCTCTATCCCTGCTGGTGCTTCTTCCACCATTCTCCGGTTCATCCCCTTCCATTATTTGGAGATTTTACTGCCTGGCTCATGATCACTCTCTCTACTACTACTCCTATTTAATGTTTGCTCATTTCCAAATCCAGTGGGATATCCTTTCAATATCCTGTCTTCTCGGTTCCTGAACTGCCTCTCTTCCAAAGGTCTCATCAGCCATCCTTCCTGAGCCACTCACTTCCATAGTGGCATCCTTGATCTTGTTGTTAACAAAAAATGCAGCCCCTGCAAAATCTCAGTTTCAAATATTCCTTTCTCTGATCACGACCTCTTATCTTCCTGGTCACTCCTTCTACACTCCAAATTTACAATTCTACAACCCCACCAGGACCTAAAATCCACTCTCAGTGTTCCTGAGATATCTTCCCCATGATATCCCCTCTTGCCTCCTTTCCAGACTAAGTTCCATAATCATTATAATCATACCCTTGCTCCTTTTTTGCTTTGGTGAACTTTCCTGATGAAATCATAGCCGTCATTAAAGTCAATAAGGCACCCACTCTGTGCCCACACTTATGCTGCCTGATATGCCTGATATTTGGTAGATAATCAAAAGAGAACTTCCACGCTATCACTATCACGTCTGCCCACCTATCCACATCTCTCTTGTTACTGTGGATAAGTTCTCCATGCTCTAAGTTAAGATCAGCTTCTCCACTTAGGTACAGGACCTTATCCTCTCCTCTCTTACCAGAATTATTGCAGCATGCTTCTTAGTGGTCTCCTCACTTATGCCTTCCCTGCCCACCCCATGTGTCACCTTTCACAGTCCGCTCTCAACATGGCAGCCAGAATAATATAAACATAAGTCTGTAAACATATAAGTCAGACCAAACAAGCCACTCCTCTAGTCAAAACCCTCCAATGGTTTCCCATCTCATTGAGAAGGAACCAAACCTTCTATGGCATCAGGGCTCTACATGATCTGGCTCCACACTGCCTGTCTGATCTCATCTCCTACTGTCTTTCCTTCTTTCACTCAGATCCAACCTCAATGGCCTTCTTGCTGTTTTTCAAATATGCCAGGCGCTCTCTTGTCTCAGAGCCTTTGCACTTACTGTTCTCACTGCCTAGAAAACTCTTCCTCCAGATATCTGCATGGCTTGCTCTCTCATTTCCTCTAAGTCTTATTTCAAATGATCTCCACATAGAAAAGCTTTACTAGGTCACTCTATCTAAAATTCAACCCCCCAATCCTACAATAATTCATATCACCTTCTCTATTTTTTCTCCTTAGCATTCATTTATATATAAAATGTACATGGGTGTATAGAATATATAAATGCTATATATTTTATTTTTTTATTTTTATTTCATTATTTTTTTTGTGTGGGGAAGACCAGCCCTGAGCTAACATCCGTCGCCAATCCTCCCCTTTTTGCTGAGGAAGACTGGCCCTGGGCTAACATCGTGCCCATCTTCCTCCACTTTACATGGGACGCCGCCACGGCATGGCTGACAGGCAGTGCGTCGGCGGGCGCCCGGGATCCGAACTCGCGAACCCTGGGCTGCCAAGCGCGGACTAAACCGCTGCGCCACCGGGCGGCCCCAATGCTGTATATTTTAGATTGGTATCTTGTTCATTGCTCTCCTCCTTCATTAGAAGTCTATCCATGAAGGCAAGTATTTTTATCTGTTGGGTTTATTTCAGTACCACCAATACAAAAATTATGCCTAGCAATGCTTAGTTGGTGGTCAATAAATATTTATTCAATGAATGAATCAACAAATAAATGGGTGTATGAATGACTAGGGAAAGAGAAAATAGTTATACATATCTCTCACATGGAAAATTAACATTTAGAGATGCCTATTTTTACTATGAGATCTCCTGTTTATGAAATCAGGATTTCAGGGGGATCCTAGGATAGTTGTCATGGTGGTGCCATAACAATACAACAATATAGCTCATTGAGCAACACAAAAACACTAAGAATTAAGGCAAATCCTTGAACAATTCTAAAATGACCATGTTTAATCTTAGCAGTAATTGTCGCTCCTTAAGGAAAGAGACATTTGGTAGATATTGCCCTTTCAGGTAACCTGTAAAAGTTTCACTTTTGATGATGTCTACTTCCTGTTTCCTCGGACATTCTCTCTCTCTTTCTCTCTCTCTCTCTCACACACACACCCCCCATATAAGCAGATAGAGTCTAAAAGTTGATAGTTGATGCACATGACCAAGGGATGCGATGTCAGAGCATGTCTTCTTGCCTGATATTAGGATGAAATCATGGTATGCTTACACAGTTTAAGCCCTCCTTGCCCTCCACACTTCCATAAAAAAATTATATTTTTGAGTTTTTAAAATGTTTTCCAGGATCATATTTATGCCTTTATAATGTATTTTTATAATGTATCTTTAGATAGTTAATTAAAATTTTTTGCAAATGGTTGATAAGACACCAGGGAACACATTATTAAAAACTATTTCTCCTCTTTCTCCTCAATTCAGTAGAGTCCTTCAGTGATATAAAGATTGCCTTTTATCAGAGGCTCTCAATCTATCCCAATTTTCCATAAGTGACTATGCTCTAATGACATTTTGTCAGATGCAAAACTTAAAAATAAAAGAAGAAAATTCACTTTTGACTTTATTACACCAAAATGTCTGAGTGATAGATGGAACCATCGCAGGTACGGTGGTTCTCTGGTTCCTATTGTTAGTCAGGGGTTATTTTGATCACTACAAAGTAATAGTGGGTGACTGGAATGCAAAATACTTGCAGTTTTCTGGAGCTTCAGTGAAGTGCTAATGAAAGTATCTGAGATTTTAAAGACCCTACTTGAGCTTCTATCAATTCCATTGTTTCATGATCCCATTACTGGGAAAGATCCTAAGGAGCCCTCTTTACTGATTATATCTCACCTCTATTTTGACTTTGGGGAGAAGTAGAGGTCAATGACTGAAGACAGAAATTATCTTTTGAGTTGAGAACACTGAAAATAATAGGAGAAGTATCCAGATCAGACAGATCCCAAGAAAACTGGTTCACTGAATTGTTAGTATGGTCTGCTGTGATGATTAACACTACAATTTTCAGGCTAATTGGGTCAGTTATAAACACATGGAAATTTGGACTGAGTATCTTAGGATAGCATTTCTCATAATTAACTTTATTCTTATCTTAATTCTCTTTGGTTACTCTCCCAGATAAGTCTCAGAATTTTATGACCCAAAGAAGGCTTAAGGTAGGTTCTAACATGAAGACAAAATGAACCATATCCAGGCTTGAAGAGACCTTTAGTTACTTTTCTTCTCTTGGGAGATTAAATTAGTAGAAATGAGGGTTGGGTTTCAATAGTCAGAGAAGATACAAATGATACTACAAATGATACTTCCATGTAGTTGGGGATCTTGGGACCGAGGAAGAAGATGACAGTGCACATAGGTAAGCATCTTCACAATGGTGAACTTTGGATGGTGTTCAAATTGTATCCCTAAAAAAACCCTAAATGGATGATAGCCTTGGTTGGTATTTCATATGTCAGCCAATTTTTCTGACCCATATCCACTATGTTAACATTCTCTAGCACTCTGGATAAAAATTTGGACACTATGTTTAACTTCATCCATTATTCATAGTCCTTGATTGCTTCTAACATTAGTACATGAACTGGGAGTTCTGGAAGATTTTCTATAACATGTAATTGTTGGAATTTCCTGTTTATTATCTTGGTGATGTTTTCCAGCAATTATGGTTTTATTCTTAAAGGACATGTGATCAACAGTTTTTTGCAGGGGTAAAAACTATGGTGTGTTCGAGCAAATTGTGTTTTTTGACCCAAGACATTTTCCTCCCAATTCATATTGATTGTCTACAACGTTTGTAATGAAACGGAGTCAGAGAGTAAACTCAGGGCTATGGGGGTGTATTTGTCTTAGAGATCAAACACTTAAAGCAGGATTTATGGTAGCAGAGGGCTGTGGGTCAATAGCTAAAAAAAACCTGGATTGTAAACAACTAAAGGGCTTTCTGAGGTGTGAAGGAGAGGACAAAGGAGACTGGAGGGGGTGGAGAGGAAGATAAGGGGCAAGAAGATAAGCAGAGAATCTGGTTTAGTAAAAAGTATACATCTGAAAAGAATTACAGGGAGGGACGTCTGAGAAAGGCTGGTTCACCTCAAGGATCAACCCAGAGACCCTTTCCTCTCCATCTTGCTGACAGGGATTGTACTGTAAACATTTCTCCCATGCTCTCCTTTTGGAGTAATTCTAGGACACTGAAATTTGGGATCAGTGCAGCATAAACATCAGAAACGGGTTCAGATACAAGACAGAGACAGTTATACAACTGACTTTTGCTGTTATCATAATTTAATGAGAAAAATCAAGTATATTAGGGCTCAGAGCAATTGTAAGCTTTTGTTCAATGTGAAGACATCTATGAAGATCAATGAAAATGCTTTTTTGACATAACTTTCAAGTCAGACAAGTGCTGTTAACAAGGAATCAACTTTCTAGTAATACTAAATTCTGTGTAGTGATTTTAAGTTCCTCAAAGTGTTTCCCATTTCTTATTTTATCTTTGGATAAATCTACAGAGGAGTACAGTGAGTATTAACCTCATTATACAGATTAAAAACTAAGGCCCAACATTTAAGTGACTATTTAAGATCCCAGGCATAGAAGAAGGAAAAAGCCTCTCTAGCTAAGTCAGCTAAGATGTTAGGTCTGCTGATAACCTAAATCATTGCTCTTTCTACTATGCCACTCTGTGTCAATGTATTCTTCTCAGACAAGCCTATCTGGCTGACAGAGTGCTTGCTCTTGTACTGCAGAAGTGGCACAGGATTCAGTATCGTCTGGTTCTCTACAGAGATTAGGAACTCCAAGTCTAGTTTCAAGAAAACCTTCCTATATCCCAAATGATACAAATCAGTTTAGCATGATCTATCGGGTTTCTACGATAGGCTTTCACTCTCGGTAATAAAAAGCACAGTTAGGTATACAGAGTTCAGATAAAACTATGACTTCTGTGGTCCAGGAGTGAGTTATTAGAGGACCACTTCCATAGGGCTTTATGGTTTCATTAAGGCCAATCACATGCATGTTTCTATTACTATTTTTTTTCTCCCCAAATTGCTCAGCCTTGGGAATTTTAAAAAAGCCCTGTTCAGTTTAACTCTGACCCTTCTGATATCTGAGATTTAATGACTCTCTAATTAGGATGTTATCTTGAATTCCATGTATATATGAGAAACCATGACTTATGTATGGGAATTAGGTTTTGGCGGTAGTTCCTAGAAAGCACATCTAAATCATGAAATAAAACATTAAACTCAAGTGCAAAGTAATTTAATTTTTAAGAAGAATGTGGTATTCAGATAAAAGAAACCATAATGTTACATTCATTTACTTTTATATGTATAAAAGTGTGAAGTTGTACCGTCAGTTCTAGGTATCAGTTTAAGTAAGCATCTTCCAGGCTTTTTCACAATCATTCTTCCATTGTTCCATAAACAGATTATGTGAATACAAGCCATTAAACTAAAAGTTACTGCAACAATATAACTGAGAAAAGCAGCAGGGTGATTTGAGAGGAATATACTTAGAGGACTAAATATGAATGCTGCATTGCCAAAATATATCCTTTGAAAATTTACAGATATAAGGCCATGTCTGCTATACAAAAAAGGGCAAATAAGTTGGCTAAAAGTCACATTTTGTTTAATGTATCTGCTCCAAGGTCACATGAAAACAGGCCCCAAATACATGTAGAAAGTACTAAAATGGTAGCCCTCGGAAAATCGAATGTGCTGAATATAGTCTCACGCTATGAAGATCTGGTTCAATCTGAAGTTGGTAAGGGAATGGGTATTGTTACTGAATTTAACCTATTAAGTTCAATAATTCAGGGTTCCAAGAATCTGCCTGGGGCCTCAATGATTTTGTTTGACTCCAGTTAACTACATAATGGTGCATTTTCTACTTTATATTGGAAATGTGTCCAGAGATTCTGTTCTCTTCCACAAAAGATGGAATGCTTAATTATTACTACATGCAATATTATATCCTGGCCTCAGATCTAAGAGAGTGTGTGTGCACACATGTATATAAAAACACACACAGAGTAGAAGACTTCTCTTTTTAAAACAGTCTTCTAATAACATAATTTGCTATCCATCTGCCAACATCTTCACTATTATCACTATCTTTTTGAGAAAAATCATACGGTTGTGCCTGACAGCGATAAGTGTCCAGTGTATCACGACACCATCAGCATCAGGCATTCTTCATTTTCCTGCAATCTCTTCTTGACTCCAGATTTGGTTCTTTTAGAAACCCAATCTCTGGACCCATATTAAGGGCATGGCTACTCCCTAAGTTATTGAAAACAGAATCACTTTCCCTTTGTTTCTCCCTGTTGAGTTCAAACTTTGTGTCCCTTTGTGCTCTGATAATCATCTCTCTTCTGCATAAACACACTGTTCAAAATGAAAACCATTTCTCCCACTTGGTCCAATTGTGCAGAGTAATGAAATTTTGATATTACTTAGTTTCCCTATTTTCAACCATCCCAACAATACTAAGTTCAACGTTAATGGATTATAGATTTCTCTCATGTTTACTGTGGTTTTGCAAGGTAATTGAATAAAGATCTGTATGGGCCAAAAAATATTACACCTAAACAACTTTAGTTTCATATCCAGTGCAAAAAGCCAGAACCCAGTAATATTTAGTGTCCTTCATTGTTATATCTTTAAATCTTACCACTGCAAGCGAATGTGAAAATCCTTAAATTGCTGGCCTCAGTGTTCCCATGTCAACTGGCACATGCTCGGGCTGGAGATCCTGCCAAAAGTCAAAGGAAAACATTTATAAGACAGAGCCTGATGGACGATTATTTTAATCCTGCATGTCCAGCGCTGCTGGGAAGCTTGGTTTATGAATGCCTGCTGCTGCTTTAATGATAAGACCTCTTAAACACAGCTGAATGCAGTGCACCAATGGATTGTTTTTTTCCTGCCCTAAGAGACTGATTATTGATCTCCACCTGGATGTTCCTACCGGGAACAAGCCATTCATGAATACAAGCAGGAAGAAGAACGGTGCAGTGCATGGGTAGTTTTAATAAACTGCAATAGGGACATAGTCTCTGTGGAAAAAAAGGAAACAATCCCATCTTAATGAAGCATGTGCTTACAGAACTGAAAAGTCTGTGGGCATTCTATAGGCCAAGCATCGGACAGTCCAGGGCACCTGGGCTTTGACTGAGTGCCATGTCAGAGTGACCCCAAGGATACCCTATACTCCAACTCAGTGGAAGCTTCTAAGTTCTCTCTATTGCCCTTGGGACGAAGCTTTGAAGACTGGAATGGACTGATCTTGCTCTGACCACACTACTGGAATAAAGGGATCTGAACCCAGAAGCTGCTATACAGAAATGAAAGGGATGTGAGCACATTGGGAAACTCAAGAATCCAGAACCCGAAGACAGGAGGGTAAAAAGAAGTTGAATGAACATCCCCAGGAGTTCTCTGAAGCTGCTAGAAAACCAGAAAAGCCTGAGGTCAGGAATGGACAAGTCCATTGAGCATAACCCAGGGCCTGCAATGCTCAGTGGATTTGGGGGTTCTAGGTCATTCACTGGTAGGAGGGTGTCTGGGACAGGTATTTCAAATGCATCTGAGTAACTCAGTAGCTTGGTCTAAAGTAACAGATATCCATTCACTTGTTTATCACAATTTTTTTTTTCACTTTCAGATCTAAGGAGTTTTAAAGTTAACAAATTTCAGACAGTAATTCTTACATGGGTTTTGCTCTACTAGTATATGAGTGTGTGTGTTAGCTTGTTTGATGCAAAGAGGAGACATAACTTTACATTCACCACTTGCTAAAGTGTTTTTTGGAATAATACATTTAACATTTCTATATTAAAAGCAAAAAACAAAGCACAACTATGGAGGTAATTCTTCAGTGACAAGAATACATGCAATTGTGACTATAAAAACAAGAGTATACGCTAAGGAAGCTTCTTGAAAATGAGGGTTACAGAGAAGACGTCTCCACACCCTACACAGTGCCTATCACGGAGCCACTTGGCTCCTTGTATTTCAATTGAGGGAAACAATATTTTGTTTGAAAAATGGAAGATTACTAACTTTAGCACAAACAGTTATGTTTTATAAAAACAGGTTTTTCAAATATACTTTCTGAATTCTGCATTACTTTAACTTTTCAAAGGCCAAAGAATCATTTAGGATAGAATTTTCATTAGATTAATATTATTAAAGATTGAAAATATTTGAGGAATTTTTGAGGAAAGCAGTTCTCAAATGCGACTGTGCATAAAACGTACCTGGAGAGTTTGTAAAAATACAGATTGTGTGGCCCTACTTCCTAAAGATTCTGAATCAATAGATCTGAGATGGGGTCCAGGACTATATATTTTTAAGGAGAGGAGAGCATTCTAATGCACCTACCCCAAAGCTTCAGTTCAAGAACTAATTAGTAGAAGCCACTTTCAGACCCAGTTAGTGCAAAAATCTTTTCTGTTTCAGCCAGCCTCTTCTTGTGTTTTCTGGCTGCAGCTGACATACACTGAGCACTGAATTTAGCAGAAGTATAGGTAAGAGGGACAACAGCTGTGGTGTTGAAAAGGGGAGCTGGCTTTTTAAAAATCTGAAACTGCCATCAACAAATCAGGTGAGTAAGACTTACTTGGAGGGCAGATACAAACCCACACTTGTTCCAGTTGTGTTGAGAGGCTCTCTGTACAAAGTTGTTAAACCAAAAAAAAAGCCAGAGGCACTTTCCATCATGTCAATATGTTTCTTTTTAACATCTGATTCCAACATCTACTTTGAGCAATAAAGTGTAGCACAAAGGCTTTTAAACTGAAATCCAAGACCCCTCCCTGAAATAGTTTGCAAATTTTATGTGTTTATGTGCTTGATGCATTTGCCCCCATCCCAACCCCCACTCCCAGAAGGTCTAGAGCTTTCATCAGATTTTTAAGAGGGACTCTGACTCACGAAAGGTTAAGAACCCTTGGACTGGCAGTCTGAGGGTCTTTGTTCTAATCTTAGCTCTGCTGCTAACTGGTTTTGTGGCCTTCCGCAAGTGAGTTCCCTTCTCTACACCTCAGTTTTCTCATCTGTGAAATGAGAAAGCTGAACTAGAAAAATCTAAATATTCTTCTGGCTCCACAATTCTAGGAAATGCCAATAAAACTGGGAGCATCGAGCTGGAAGGTACCTCGCCATGTCCACTGGCCTAATTTCCTTTATTAGGCCCTGGGGAGAAAATGAAGCCCAAAGAGCTTATCATGCAATATTTATTCTGAGAGATTAAGGACTGAACCCAGAATTTCCAACTCATACATCAATTCACTCTTCATTCTAACACACAAAATGTTTGTAAAGTCCTATTCCCAGCTCACAGTTTTACTCATCGGGCTGAGGGAGCATTTCAGGCAGAAGTTTTCCTTCCTTGGCTGGGAGAGGGGTCCAATGTATCCTTTGGGGTTCACTCGCAGATTTTCTCAGGGAAAGAACATATGCTCAGGTCCCCAGAGAACTGTGCTCCCACACTCACAGCTGTACGAAAGGCAAGAGAAAGCTGTCTACAAGCTTAAAAAAATAATAATCAGCATTTGCAAAAGTGCTCTGGGGTATCTTCAGGAAGTGTTCCAGGAGAATTACTATTATAAAAAGATCACTAGGTTCTCTTCTCCCGGATCCTACTCTACACTCAGACATTAATATTTCAGGTGCATCAGTGAACTCATTTACTCATCCCAAGTTCAGCAGTCTGCAGTAGGCCTGGCAACAACAGACAGAGTCCTTGCTCTCATGCAGATTACTGTCCAGTGGGAACTACGGCCTCATGGAAGTCTGCTGCTTTCCTGCTGGTGTGCACTGAGAGCCAGGGGCAGGCGCCGCCTTCCCAAGAGAGGGGCTCATGCTTCCTTTGAGTTGCCCTCTTTCCGATTTGCAAACACAGCTCAGGAGAGCCTCTGTTATCTTAGTGTGAATAGTGTATCCAAATAGCTTTTGTTAAACCTAATAAAGCATTAGACTCTGTATGTCTTTCCTCATTCTGTCAATACCTGTTTGCTTATCAAAATCCTACTTATCCAGTAACACCTAGATCAAATTCTCCCTTCTCAATCTCCCAGTATGACTTCATCCCACCTACCTAAGAATGTACAGAGCAACCTCATTTATTCCTCTCTTATAGCACTTGAAGTGCAGGAATTCTAGACCTTCCCTAGTGTACAGGAATTATAAATCGATGAGTTTATTTTATAGATAAGGAAAGAGTCGTCTAGAAAGACAAAGTCACAGAGTAATTGTTAATGAATCAATTGTTACAAATTGTTACAAATCAAAAGGAAAATACATTTTTTGTTTAGCATTTGCTCTGTGCTACGTTCTTTGTAACATATTTTAAATACATTATTTCATCTAATTCTCAGAAAAATCTTGCTCTGTAGATATACCATCATCTCCATTTACAAATGCAGTAAGCAAGTCTCAGAGCGGAAACTTAAACCAGGTCAAACAGCTGCAAGTGGTAGTTGGCAGAGAAGGAGTTCAAACCCAGCTCTGTCTGAGGATGCCAGACCATGCCAAAGGCAGGTCTGATCCCCCGGCCCTCTCCACTTTCACCCAGGGGTGCGAGATGAGAAGAGAAAGTGTTGAAATCTACTAAGAAAGGAAATTTGGGCAGTCCTGATGGTAAACAGCAGGTCCCCGACAACTTGGTCAAGGGCCCAATCTACTGCCCTACTTCTGAGACCCTCTCTCCTTCCACTACAAAGGGGCGGAGGATGGAGAAAGGCATGAGAGTGCCATCTTTGTGGGAAAGAAAGTGAGGGCTGGCAGAATCTACAGATAATTAAACTTCTGACTGCTTATCAGTCTGATAGGCTTTGGCAATCATGTTAAATTCTGAAGCTCCAGGAATGATAACAGCTCGGCAGTTGTAAAATGTAAGAAACTGCAGGTTTCCACCTTGTATACACCACTCTTAAAGGGAAGAGAGGATCTCCCAATTCTTATTTCCAAATACTTTCCGCCTTATATACATCTCAAGTATTTGGCAGCTTTTCACACCAAAAGGTGGACAGGAATTTGGCTTGAAGGGTGAATTCAGCTGTTCCTCTGAGGATCAGTAACATTCTATATCTACTTCACGTGGACTTTTCCCAGATATTCTTGTAACTACGACACCCTAAGTACCTCCAAAATAATGATAATAACCACACTTTCTGGCTATTTGGAATTTTTCACTTTACAAAGTATCTTAACATACAGTTATTTAATTTCCACAAAAACTATATAGGACAGTTCTTGTTAGTCTAATTTTAGAAATAAGGAAATTAAAGCTAAATGAGGTGTTCAAGATAATATGTAACAATGTAAAAACAATATAAGTTGTACTTATTGAGGGCTTGCTATGTGCCACAGACCATTGCAAAGGTTATATAATTCACTTCATCCTCATAGTCACTCCATGAAGGAGGTATTCTCATCTTACTATCATCTCATACAACTGAGAAATCCAAGGATTAAGGAGGGTAAATGACTTGCTTAAGGTCACACAGCAAGTTAATACCAGAGCTAGGATTCAAATCCAGGTTTAAGTCAAAGCTGAGTCTCAATCAAAATCTGACCGCAAGTCTAAATAAGGTAATACGATTTCGGAGGGGGGTCCCCATTGCCCGAGCATCCAGACTCTCTAGCCTGTCATGCCTTGCCTTTCTATGACATTCTGTGGCTTCCATATCACACTTGGAAATATAGAAAAATTCAAGTTATTGGACACTTCTGGTCAAAATTCATTAGTATTACTCCATAATCCAGCTAGGTCAGGCAGAGTGATCTATATCAAGTAATCCAGCTACCTGATTTTATTTCCCTCGTTGTGTTCATGTAGACTGAGCTTTGTTGCTTTTCTTACTCTCTTCTGTAGCTACTGATGGTTACTCACCTACATGTGTGCAAAGCTGTGTATAATATAACGTGCACACTCAGACAAACCTTTTCCTTACTCTTTTCCTGGGTTCAGAAAAAGACAACTGAAGCATTGTAAAGAGAAGAGAGAAAAGAAAGGATATGTTAAAGTACTTTCCTCTCAAAGAGCAGTGCTCAGGTCCCCTTGCATATGGCGCCTGTGAGAGTGAAAATGTGGCAAGTACTTCAGAAACGCTGTAGGGCATGTGTCTCTGCATACATATGCATAATGTCCTTTTCACACGTTGGAGTTACCAGATGCCTGGTTCTGCTTGGAAGGGGTTTGGTAACCCACTTGAAATCATGAGGATTCATAACTCATTTATGCAAGCTGCAGAACCCCCTAGATGACATCTCCTGCTCCAAAGAATGATTGAGAGAAAGATGTAATAGAGCCGAAAATGACAATGAAATATTAGCAGCACCACAGAGTTTTATGAGGCCCTCAGCGAGATGAAGGAATTACGTAAGCCAAAAGAAGAGCATTCAGGCAACATGAGAAGCAAAAACAAAGGAAGTAAGAATGCTAGGTGTCAAGGACTAATTTTGTTGCTATGGGGAAGGCCCTGAGGCATTGATTCATTTTATAAGTAGGCATGCAGCCCTCAACCTTGGACTCTCCAGGCTAGGGAGTGCTGGGCAAAACAGCTCCTCCATTCACATTTGACCTCTATAATTACTGACCCTCTGAGGGAGTGGGGGGGTAAGGGAGCTGGGGCAGGGGGTTATAATTAGGATGGACTCAGGTTCTGCCTAAAGTGGGACTTTGGGCTCTAATCCTGTTTTCCTGGCACCATCCTCCTCCAATCAAATCCTTCCCCATTGGCTCTCAAAATTTTTTTCTGAAACACCAAACTCATGCCTTTTCCCTCCACTCCCTAACACCCCACCCTCCTCCACTAACTACACCCCACTCAGGGAAGAGATTCCTGCTCCAAAGATGAGAATACAAAGCTCTTTATAATCCCTCCCTGCCTTTTAACCTCTTGACACATGGAGCTTCTTGTATCTCCTAAAACACTTTCAGTTTACTGTGCCTTTGCTCTGCTGTCCCCAACTCCTGAAATGCCTTTCTCTCTTCTCCACTGGGCAAATTTCCTTCTTGGTCTTTAAGAAACAGCTGCCACATAACTCACTAAGTGAAGACTCTCTCAAACTCTAGGAAGGAACCAGTCATTCCCTCTGTTATATTCTCAAGACACCTTGCACACATTTCTACTTTACCACTTCGCACTCTCCATTAGAATTATATTTTACGTGTTTTAGCCTGCACAAAACTACAGATTTCTGGAGGGCAAGAGCAATGCCTATAAATATGCCTTTTTATTCTTTACACTAAGAAAAGTGCCTGAAATATATTAGCTCAATAAATACATGTTGATTGAAAAAAAATGAATGAAAGCATCTCTCACTTCCCTCCCATGTGTTTCTAGCAAATTAGCATGTGATCCTTCACCATTCTTTGATACACTCTAGTGGGGATATTAGAGAGAAAAGGTAGCTCTAGAAGGCAACAGATCAGAGTACTGGTTTGGTATCTTTGTCCTGAAACCTATCCCTTTTGCCAGTTTCTTCTTTATGACAAATGACACCCCTATGTCACGATGCTAGAGTTTTCTCAGGTCACAGTATTAAAGCTCCCAGAGAGAGGTAGTGTTGTACGCTGCACAGAGTTCAGGCTTTGTGATCAGATGGTCCTTGGCTCAAATCCAGGCCTGGGATCCAGTAGTAATGGAAGATGGAGCAAGCTTGAGAATCTAGCTAAACTTCAGGCCCCTCCTTGGTAAAATGAGGATAAGACTTGTGAAGATCAAATTAAATTACAGCTGCCAAGAATATGGCTCATTGTAGGTTCTCAATAAATGGTAACATTTATTTTCTACATTTTCAGCATCAATTCCTCCCACTTCTAGGCCCTCACATAGTTCTGCTCTTCTTCTAGAATAGGGATCATTCTTGGTGGGGAGGTTAGAAGGTGGTTTATACACCAGAATCATCTGGGGTGATTATATCCCCACATTCCTTTCTAGAAACACTTCTGTAGTGTACTATCACAATTACAGATTGAAGTATGTTTTATTTCTCAGGAGTTATCAAACAGAAAGGAGGTTAAGAATCACTTCTCTAGAGTATACCTTGAAAGTCGTGCTCTTTATTTTCACAGCCATAATTCTAACTGGGACCCTAAGCCTCTCACCCTGAAATTGTTATATTGGCTTCCTAGCTGACCTTCCTATTTAGAGGTTTTCCTCTTGTGAATCCATCCTATGTATAATAGCAAGAATCATCTCTCAAATTCCAGAAAGGCAGAGCAACCTTCTGATGAAATGGATACCTCAGTAGTCTCCACTGGGAGAGCCAGCCACCTCTCCCCTAACAACCCCTACATGCTCTTCACACCCTTGTGCCTCTGCCTATGCTCTTGATTCTAACAGGAGGGTCCTTCCCTTCCCTTCCAAGTATCTACTCCACACACACTCCCAACCCATATAGCTAAGGAATTTCATCTTTCAAGACAAACTCAAGTAGACTGTCCCCTCCTTTGTGCCACCACTGGACCTATCAGTGCATTCATCATACTGTTACAAGTTATTAGTTTACAATTCTTTCTGTTGTACTAAATTGTGAATTCTTTAAAGGAAGAAACTGTGTCTTAATTATTCATGTATCTCCCCATAAAGTAGATACTCACTAAATTTTTATTGAACTGAATTAAGTTGAACTGAGATGAATTCCTGTTCACGCTCCATTTAAGCATTTAACTTGCTACTGCCACCTCCTAGGATGTGTGTGTGCATGTGCAGTATGCTTTTCTGGGGTTTTCTCATCACTTTCACATTTTTCCCCAGGGCCATTCAGACAAAGATTGTGCAAAAAGAGTTACACATCTACTGGTCAAGTTCATCTCAGAACCCAGGGAGTCTGAGCAAGCACTCCAGCCAAAAGGCTTTGTGAAAAAAGGCTTTGTTAAAACATCTTTTTGCTTCCTATTCATTAAATCCAAACTCCCTCAGGTGGACTGTGAGATGGTACTGCCAACTCAACTGAAACTCCACCCAATCTAACTGCCTGGACTGGCCTAGAATGCATAATGGCTTTTCTTTGTGATTGTCCTGCGAACAGGACAGGATTCTGTTCCCACACGTCTCCCTCTCTAGTAGGTGACACTGCTACAGGCTGGTATCCCCCTGGTACAGTATTCCTTCTTCAGTGATGGATGTGTTAGGCCCCTTGGAGTCCCAGGAGTTGCTGGCTTATTCCTCAATTCAATGTTCATTCATTCATTCATCAAACATTTACTGACCCTCTTCTTTATGTCAAGTGCTATGGTAAGTCCTAGGGAAATAAAGATGCATACGAAAAAGTCTGGCTCTCAGTGAAGTCACCTAGGATAGAGAGAAAACAGAACATGAACAAATAATGACAGTATAATAAGACAATTGGAAACTAGATATATGTGCATAATGTCAGAGGGGTCCAGCGAAAGCAGACAAAGAGAGGCTGATGTCTCTTCCCACTTGTTACCTCTGCAGAGATCCTGAAAGCACCCAACAGACATCTTACTCAGGCCCCAAATACCCCAATGAACCCAAAGACAGTGGAGAAGACTGCTAACCCTATCAAAAATTACTGCTGTAGTTACCTGGGAGGCTCTAAGAGCCCAAACTTGCCCTCGGAAGAGCCATTATCCCCTCAGTGGAGGGAGCCATAGTGTGCTAATAGGAGAGTGTTGCTGTCTCATTTGTAGCATCTTAAAATCTGTTCTCCAACATACGTAACTTCCTGACTTTGACCAAATATAAGACACAGTACACAACTGAGAAGGAAATGTGGAAAGGCATACTGGAGAGGAACCTTCAATAAAACGCTGCTCCAGCTCTAACTCTACCACTGTGCTGTCCAGTACATTAGCTACTAGCCATATGTAGTTATTTAAATTTAGATTACTTAAAACCAAATAAAATGACAATTACAGTTTGTAGCTGCATCAGTCATATTTCATGATTTCAACAGGCATATGTGCCTCGTGGCTCCCATACTGGAGAGATATTGAACATTTTCATCATCACAAAAAGTTCTATTGGACATTGCTGCTCTAGAAAATAATCATAGATTATTTAATATCATAGATTCATAGATTCATTTATTTTATAATTTTACAACTTGCTTACTTTGTAAAAGACTCAAATCTGGGTCCTGGGGGAGGCAAAGATTAAAAGTAAAAGTTACCTATTTGTGAAGGGCTCACAGTCTGGTGGGGAAGACAAATATTTTTTTAAAAAGGAAAAGAACTGGGGCATTGTGCAATGGGCGATATGGGTGCAGGGAGACAAAACAGGCTAATCTTGCCTTAAAAAGTAAGAGAAGACCTCAAAGAAGAGGTGGCATGATGTAATTCCTTTTTTTTTTTTTTTTTTTTTTTGGTGAGGAAGACCAGCCCTGAGCTAACATCCGTTGCCAATCCTCCTCTTTTTTGTTGAGGAAGACTGGCCCTGGGCTAACATCTGTGCCCATCTTCCTCTACTTTATATGGGACGCCGCCACAGCATGGCTGACAAGCAGTGTGTTGGCAGGCGCCCGGGATCTGAACCCGCGAACCTCGGGCTGCCAAGCGCGAACTAAACTGCTGCACCACCTGGCTGGCCCATGTAATTCTTGCAGGATGAGTAGTAGTTCCTTTCCTAATTTACAAAGTGGAAAGGGCTCTGGAGATGGTAAGAACAGTATATGCAGAGCCACCGGGCACAGAAGAGCTCAGGATGCAGCAAGGCGTTGAATATTCCTGGAGTGGAGCGTAAACTTTTGGGAAGTTGGGTGAGAACAGGCTGGCAAAGTAGACGCCACAGTGTGCTGAAGGGTATTGGGCAAGCAAATGGTGGGAGGAAGGGAGGTTGCAAATTATAATACAGTGATTAAGAGCATTCATGTTATACAAAACTGGGTTTACACTCAAAATTTGCCACTGTTAGATTTATTATCTTTGGCAAGTTTTGAAATCTCTTTGAATTCCATTTTCCTCAACTGTAAAATAGTGTTAATAACACTGCCAACCTTTTATGAATGCTATGTGGATTAGATGAGACCATATGCTTGTCACAGTGCATGGGACATGTTAAATAGTCAAAAATGAAAGTTACTGTAATTTATTCTATAAGGAATGTGGAGTCATGAAAGGATTTGAGCAGAAGAATAAAATGATTATATTGAATCGAGAAATAAGACAAGACAATGACCTATGTCAATAATTACAATGAAAACAATGGCCAGGATTTACAGAGTATTTACTACATATCGGGCATGGTTCCAAGTGCTTTAAATAAGCTAATTCATTTAATCCTCTCAACAACCCTATGAGGTAGGCTACCATTACTATCTCCCTTTTACAGATTAGGAAACGAAGGCACAAAGAAGTTAAATAATTTGTCACACTACTACTAAGTGACAGAATTGGATTCAAACCCAGACATCCGGCTCCTGAATCTGTACCTTTAGCTCCCAGGCTGTTTTGTCTCTGTTAGAAATTCTTTGACAAAAGTCTGCCCAATTTTATATTGAATTATTTCCCCCCACAGCATGGCTTCAAAATAATTTATTTAAGTTCAGATCTTCAAAACAACATTCTCACACCACGAAAGCCAGGAAGCCAGTGTGTGTGCTCTAGAAATATTCCACAGAAGGTCATCTGGACAGAAACAGGTAAATGCTTGATAAATTGTGTATCATTAGAAAGGTAGGTTCAAAATCTCCTTGGAGGATCAAGCCATGACTATAATTCCAGAGCTTCCTCCACAACAGTGAGCCTGTAACCCTCTCAGAAAAGTCAGCTTCATCTTCTGAAAATGGCACTAATGCCTGCCTCATAGGTTTGCAAGAGATGTTAAATAAGAGAATGTAGAGAAAGGATTTTGCACTATGTGTGGCACACAGAAGGTGTGAATTGAGAAATAGCTTTTGCTGCTACAATTTTTGTTCTTTTAATTAAAGGAGCATCTTCCAATATGGGGTCTTCTGAGTTCTGAAAAACCTTTCCTAGGACTTACTTGAACTCTCTTAAACATCTTAAGGATGGAGAGGAAGGTATCATAGATACGAAATTCTTCAAAACCTACACATCCCAGTCTGTGACCTAAACTCCAACTGTCCTTATTTAAAACCTTCTCTGATTCAATTTCAAAAACACTTTCCAATACGTCCCTGTGTTCCCCAAATCTGGGCCCAGGTGAGCTTAACACATTGGTGTTTTCACCAACTGACCTCACTAAAGACCTCATCTCTAAGGGAAGTTATTCCAAATGTCTTTTCTTCTGATATTCTGTCCTTTAGTTTGATGTTCATCCTCACATAATTCCATTTTAATGAGTGAGGTAATATAATTATCCTTCAAATTTGTTCCACTCCTTTAGAGCACAGCCTCTCCCCACGGGGCCTTGGCTAGCATGACCCTGCTCTCCCCAGCAAAAGACACTGGCCTGGGTCTCAGCACTGCTCAAGGGGGCATGTTCTTCCCTGCTGATGATGGCAAGTGATAACTGTAGAAGCACAAATCCTCAAACCACCAAAAGCAAATCTTTATTATTATTTTTTTGCCCCAGTTTATTTTTATTTTGCACACATAGGGAACGGGATCCTATCAGAAGAGAACAAAAAAGAGAAATGAGTCAAGTGTTGCAGAGAAAACCATGCACAGATTTGCTCCAAGTTTACTCCTAACCACTGACCCTATGGGATTTCAACACACCAGGAGCCGGACTCACTCTAACAGGTGGGCACAATCCACTGACAGCACAGAGGAAATGAGAATGGTCGGGAAACATCACCACAAGTGAACAAAAGCAAATCCTTTATTGTTGGTCCTACAGATTTGGCAGATATAGGGCATCAGCCAGGAAGCCAGAGGAGTTACAGTCTAGGAGGCCAGGATTTGGGAAGAGAAGGGGGTCGGGTGGCTGGTGAATAGTTACCAAGCCCTGAGTGGAGTGGAACTCTTGGAGAGATTCAGCAGGATGATGGCTGGTAGGAGAATCAGGAAGTCGAATGTTGCTTTGGCACTTGATTAAAAGCAGATTGCTGGGAGCTGAGTTGTCATGGGAATCTCACTGGACTAAAAATCTCACTGTGGGTTTGCGGCCTAGAATTACCAGCTATGTGACCTTGAGCAAATCACTTAACCTCTTTTATTCTCCATTGTTTTTTTATCACTAAAATGCAGATAATAACTGACAATAATAAAAACTGCAAAGAGGTCTTCTTTTTTAACTGAGAAAAATGTGCAATAGTTTATATTTTTAAAGTGCCTTCAAATTTAAAAACTATTCTCATGTAAAAAATTTATGTGAGAGTTCTTGGCAACACCAGTGGCTCAAAAATATTGACTAAAACATAATCACACCAATCTTTCAGCGCTGTACTCTAATGGCCATTTTTAAAGCACATAGAGGTTAAGTATCTTGGCCAAGGTTACGCTGCTGGTAAGTTTAGCCAGGCAGTGCGGCTCCTGAGCCAGCACTCCTAGTCATAATAGTGCACTCCCTCCCCAGATGAGGGCCCATACATCACTGTGGCTTATCTGAGTTTCAAAAGCAAAGGCATCAGGTTGGTTCCTGAGAGGTTGATGACAGCTCCTCAGAGCCATCGCCTGACTCCAGGACCCCAACTGCAATGGCCATGGCACCACGCAACACCACTTCCTTGCTCTCACTTCTGAGTCTTCACACATGCCGTTCCCCGCGTCTAAAATTACGACGTCTTCCCTCTTCCCTGGCAGGTCCTATCTCTCCATTCCTTTAAAATTCTCAGTGGAAGCTTCAGGGGCATGGGGAGTAGGAAGTGGAATGGTTTCCATCAGCATTTCAGGATATTAAAACAAACAAACAAAAGCAAACAACAACAACATAAACCCTTTGTTCATTTTATTGGCATAGACAATAAAATAGCATGCTTAGTCCTACTCTGAAGACCCACCCAAGACAAGCAGAAGTTCAGGGATTTAGAGCATCAGAAGTGAGGCATCCATGACTTTAGATGGTTTGAAAGGGTATCTCATTTTGAGAGCAGCCAATAAAGCAGGAGACAGCGCCAGATCAGATAAGAAGAAAGAACATCTCCGGCCAGAATTAAAAAGGCTATTTTGGGATATGTCAAAAGGAGTGAAGCTAGATTGGAAATGACTGCAAAGGTGATTAAATAGGTGAGAACAAAGAGAACACTTCCTGAGTTCTGGCTAAGAAGGGAAACACTCTTAATCACCTTTTAATTGTACTTCATAATTAGCCAAGTCACAAATGCCATGGCTGGGATTAAAAGATTTTTCACAAGGCAGAAACTGCCATGGATTTTTCTAGGGAAAGTGTTGAGGGTTGGGGGATGGAGTGAGTGCTAAAGCCCTTTCAATTTGTGTAAGCATTTGAGAAACCAGGTTTTATAAGTATATTTGTTCATAAAGCACATTTTGAAAGATACTGTTGTTCTATTTGTGCTGTTTTTCCCTTCAAAGGAAATGAAAAACAGTGATGGAAATCTTTCTAGAGGAACGGAATCTCAAAAGTGAAGCAAATAGCCCCTGGAAATTGCTCATGAATCTCCTAGAGATAATGGATATATCCTATTATAGTTATGTTACAACGTCTTCAGTGACAAGTGGTAAAGAGTAAGAAAATGCTAAAGTTACATCTCAGTGAGTTATTCTGTACTAAATATTCTTAATTAGTATCACAGAAGGCATGGAAAACAGGTTAATTACTTACAGAAATCAAAGAATAAAATCATCTCTAACAAGCATGTATATAACATATCAATGTATAATTTCTGCTGAAAAAGCAAACCCTTTCCAAATTAGAGGGAGTTAAGGAAATGTCTGTGAGAAAAATAATAATATTTTCTAATAACTTGTTGCTAACATCTTTATTCATTCTTTGAACATTTATCTAACACTTATTACGTATAAGACTTTGCTCATTGCTAGAATTGCAAAAACGAGTCAAAACACATAATCTGCCCTTGTGAAGCCTGCAATCTAGGGAGAAAAACAAACATTTTTTTCTCATTTATCCTCTCTCTTCTATGTGATTTCATTTGGTTTATAGCTTTGAATAGCTCTACATGCAGACTTGTCCCTGAATTAAATCCCTAACCTGACCTCTACTATGAGCACAGGACCTAGGTACCCAACTAGACCCAAGTAGGCCCATTGGCTATCTACCCAGATGTCTAAGAGGGCTCTCCAAACAATGTGTCCAAATCAGAGCTGAGCGTTTCCTCCACTCCTTCCTCAGTCCTTCACAACCTCTACTAGCTGTTCAAGGTTGTCAGAGAAGAAAAACTGACATGGCAGAGAAATAGACAGGCTATAGGAATGGACCCAGAAGGGCCTCATGGTTGGTTCAATGCTCTGCTGTCACTATCTTGAAACTCTCAATAATTTTATCTTTGAACTTGTGTTTTGTCTGAGAAGTCCAATGAAGCAATGGAGCATGTGTGTGAGAAGAGAGGACACAAAGACGAAAGGAAAACCTTGACATATTAGTACTTTAATGGCACATTTTTTTCCTGCTTTTTGAACAAGGGGCCCCACATTTTCATTTTTCACTGCACCGAGAAATTGAGTGTATTGATCCTGTGTATGACCATCATGCAAGTCAGATCTGGTTTGCTTGGTCCTTCTCCCACGTTTGCTCTCTATCCTAGGCCTGCTAACCTGGCCCATTTCTTCCCCCTCGCTTCCGGCTATGTGTTTTAAATTGATCTGAATATTAGCATTTGGTCTTTCTGTTCCATGACCTGTAGGACAGCTTGCCTGGCCGTGCACTTGGAAGCTACCATCGCATCAAGACATTTCCCCACATGACAGCACTCACCTCCTGGACAGGCCTTCTCTAGCCTGTGCGCATTCTCCAGAGGGGCAGGCGATGATACCCAAATGGTTTCTTATTCTTTCAAAAGAATGTGTTCTTTTTATACCACGTGACAATTAACGAAACATCTCTCTGACAATCATAGAAAGACTGAATAATAAAAAGATGCATAGTGAACCTCTTACCACAGCCTTCTGGTTTGAAAACCAGGGTTTGCTCCACGGGATTTGAGTCCTTCATTTGATTTCTCCACTGACAAAGCCAATGAAGATTTTGCATCTTAAATTTCACAACTTTCTGATGACATTTTAAAACCCGCACTCTCCAAAAGCAGAAACGTTTTTGAAATCCCAAGAGTACTCTTTCAAGGAAATTTCTTCCCCCTCACAGTGCTTAGTAGAACCATGTTGTATAATATATTTTCCAAAGTACAACTACTCGAAGCACTTTGTCTTTCTTAGTTTCCTACATTTCAAAATACCTATTATGTGTGTAATTTTATAAATCAGATATACTGTAATACCATACCTTGAGGTATATGGGAATTTCATCATTTCTCAGTTTTTAAAAAATGTCAAGGAAAGCTACAAATTTGGGGGCATGGCATCTCAGAAAAATTTATCTTTATGACCACAGCGATCTTAATGAGGTTTGCTTTGGTATAAAATGGCAACAGGGAAGAAGTGAAGGATTACCCCTTTCTTCACCTAAAAAAATAGGTATCATAGATTGCCACTTCACAGTAATGTCTTAATATTCTCTCATTTAATTATGCAAACCATCAAAGAAGGTTGTTGTTTATGGTAATTTGCACATGTGGTGATCTGCTTCCCAAGGTAAGCTAATTTAAATCAAATTATAACTAAGGGAGATTTACCACTTGTTGATTTAGACAGACAATCATTTATAATTCCACCAAATGGCTAGCAAAGACCGCAGGATTTCAAAAGTGAGGTGAAACAGTAGTGATCCCACTGTGAAAGCAATCAGCTGAAATGCTATGGAAGGGTTTAGTGTCCCTATTGATGTCAGCAAGAACTGAAGCAGCCTCTTTTGTGAGGGAAGTGATTAGTGAATACCGTTGACCCTCACTACCTCCACATTCAAGCCTTCCTTTACACATGAAGTTAAAGCTCTTCTCCCCAACCAGTTCACCACTTTCTTTTGATACAAATCCAGCACTTTTCAGAATCTGCCTGCATTCTATCGCAGTCATACCCAGTGTTGAATGCAACTGAGAAAAGACCCTTGTAAACCGCTGAAGTGTTCATGTGCCCCCAGCTCCTTTCTTTCTTTTCTTTTCTTTCAGTTTTTTTAACCATTGAAGATACTCCATCTCGGTTTGAGAAACAAAGCATGTACAAATTCATTCTTTGTCTTATGGGCACGTGTGTTACAGAGCAAATGCCCTCCTCAGCTAATGAAATTGGCCATGCGGGTCTCTGGTAGGCCGAGAAAGATGCACAAGTCCTGGATGCTGACACAGGTGTCCATGACAATGTCCATGACTTGGATTTAGCAACCAGGAGGATGCAAGTATAGCAAACTGATTCAGAGAACGGATTTAAGAACCAGACAGAACTGGGTCCAAATACCCGCCTCGCCACTCACTTGCTAAAAGACTTAAAGAAATTTGCTCAATCGCTCTGAATCTCTTATGAAAAGATAGCATTAATTATATCTTCCTCATAAGGCTAATATGTGACTTAACAAGCCAATGCATATAAAGCACAAACCTTTACATAAGTGTTCATCTTCAAAAATAGCAGCTACAAATAACAACAATTATGATGATAATGAAGTGCTATACATAGAAAATGGACAATTTTCAACATATTTATGGGTAAAGAGTTAGCAAAACCTTTTCCATTCTGCATGAGAATTTGACCTTCATTTAACTTTCAAACTTGGTTAATTTGTGAAGCATAATACGTTGGCTATGTTGCTGACCGATGTTGTTCATGATACAATGTGGTCCATGACTGATAAATTGCATCTGGATTCAGAGGCACATACACGAACTATAAAATACCTAGTGGGAGGCCACTCTCGAGACTTCCTTGAGTGTGCTGAATTTGTCACTGAGATGTCTTTGTGGGGACCCTGGAAATTATGCCTATATTGTTGTTATTACACAAGATATTGGCTCTTGGGGGCATGAGGCTTCGAAGCACCTGCCCAATGTAAACCTCATCTCCTTGCAACCAGCCTGTGCTGCACAGAATTCTGAGAAGACTCCCACAGAAGAGAAATGCCTGGGGATGTCCTGCTGCCATCCTAGGTTTCCCATCCAGGACCTTCTAAGTGAATATGGTGTCGAATATCTTCTATGGTAATCTTGTGGGTCTGCATGCTTAGCTGAGCCCATGAAAACACTTTGTAGATATTGCAGAATATTTTAGTTTAGTTTTTTGGCCATCAAAGCATATGCTTGAAAGCTAAGAGTATGATGACATTAGAATAATATAGGTTCTGGATCAACTAAGAATACATATGGAATAACAGAATTCTCCCCAGCCTATATATGTGTTCCCATTTCCTTGAGGGAGACATTTCTGCTTCTGATGATTCTTAGAGACTGATGAAGCCATTTTTGGAGGCCAAAGACTTTTTGATTAGAATCAATTCATAAATGTAGTCTTCTCAATGTGCTACATGAAGGTGGCCAAACAGAACTAAAACACAGACCTGCTGGAGAGGACTTTCTCTCCAGAGACATATTCAGTGGCCGCCTGAATGGCAACGACAACCAGAGATATCCCTCATTTTAATTAGCAGCCTTTGCTTACCCTGGTGGCAACCTTTCTCAACTGGAGTTCCTGGAGAAAATGAAGTCCTCGTGCACTAAAGCATCTATATTAATTTCTTGTTGTTGCTATAACAAATTGCCACCGAATTTGTGGCTTAAAACAACACAAATTTATTATCTTACAGTTCTGGAAGTGAGAAGTCCGAAATGGGTCTCACTGGACTAAAATCAAGGTGTCGACAGAGCTGTGTTCCTTCTGGAAGCTCTAGGGGGAATCCACTTTCTTGTCTACAAACGTCTACAGGCTGCCTGCATTCCCTGGTTCATGGTCTCTTCTTCCATCACCAAAACTAGCAGGATAGCATCTTCACATCTGTCTCTGACTCCGACCCTCCTGCCTCCTTCTTTGATTTATAGGGACCCTTGTGATTACATTAGGCTCATCCAGGAAATCTAGGATAATCTCCCCATCTCAAAATACTAAACATATGTATGGTGATGGATAACAACCAGACTATTGGTGGTGAGCATGACGCAGTCTATACAGAAACTGATATATAATAATGTACACCTGAAATTACACAGTGTTGTAAATCAATATGACCTCAATAAAATAATTTAAAAAATAAAAATCAAATCTCCACCAAAAAAAGAAAAAAAAGATCCTTAACTTAATCACCTCTGCAAAGTCTCTTTTGCCATGTGCAGTAACAGACTCACAAGTTCCAGAGATTAGGAGGTGGACATCTTTGGGTGGGGGCCATTACTCTGGCATCCTTTGTTTGTAATAAATTAACTTCTCTTGTGCAACTAGAATAATACTAGTTATGTATCATCCTTAGAATAATTGAGAAAACTGTCACTCAAATCATTTTCTGTGCCCTGTGATTCAGATGAGGAACTTCGGTTGGGAAAGAGTGCTTGGTGGGAACAGCGCCTTTAATGAACAGGCAATGAGACATTTTTAATAACAACAGTTTTACAAATTCTTTCAAAAACTGGATCGAGAAGCAGGCAAAGGAGGTGGGCATTGGAAATTAAGTATGAGCCCAGAAAGCACATGGTAGTGGTTTTAAGATGCCTTGTTGGGGGGAAATACATCAACAAAGAGAGGGATGTTGGGGCAACAGGAGTGGGAGAGAATGTGAATATAAACGGTTGGTGCCCCTAAATTCCATCTTTTCTAAAAATGTGCCAGCTATCAAAGTAGTCTTTCTTTCTCTTTTAAAAATCTAGCCTTTATTCTAATGACCCTTGCATACTTCAGTGGATACTCCCACAAGAAAGAATTTCAGCAAAGAAATGCGTGTGTGTAGAAACCATATAATAGTTAGTTTCACTCCTCTTGGGAAAAAAAAAATCAATAGTTGTTTTTGCCCCCAAATTTCATCTTGGGCCTGTTTGTAAAATGTGCAGTTCAATTCAGTGTTGATAGGTCATTCTAGTCAGTGTGAGTTTACATACAATTCAGTATAATTTCCAACCACCTGAAAACCAAAGCACTCCAGTTAGTCACCTCTTCCCCAGTCTGCTTGACATTGTCTTTTAACCAGTAACAAGAACCATTGCCTGATGGATTGATCCTTACGACCATCACATAATATCCAGCAGGAAGACTAAAAGATTCATTACTGTCAGTACTTAGATAGAGCTGAATGAAGCCTTTGGTATAAACTTTAGGCTACCTAACCTAGCATTTAGAATGTTTTCCATCATAAGAAAGAGTTCTGTAGTGGTAGAGAGGAGGCATGACTGTGGTCGCGGCTCTGCCAGTATCCAGTGTGTATGTGACTGGAGAGCAATTCAGACAGCAGAGGAGAGCTGGCTGGCTGAGTGTGGTTACTGATGCCTTATTTGGAGGAAGCTTTTAGGAGGAGGAGCAGAAGCTGCTGTATCTCACAACTTAAGAGGAAATACTTTCAGAAGAGAAAGCAGAGCAAAAGGGGTTAATTGTCAGACTGTGGTAAACTGAGGAAGCAAGGGCCAAATTCAGGAAGGAAAGCTCATACCAGAGCCCGAATTCTCTTGAGAATGAGGAGAATAAGAATAAGAATAAGAAAAAGAGGGACTGGCCCAGGTGGTGTAGTGGTTAAGTTTGTGTGCTCCACTTCTGTGGCCCGGGGTTTCTAGGTTCGGATCCCGGCCACAGACCTATGCACTGCTCATCAAGCCATGCTGTGGTGGCATCCCACATACAAAAATAGAGGAGGATTGGCATAGATATTAGCTCAGGGACCATCTTCCTCAAGCAAAAAGAGGAAGATTGGCAACGGATGTTAGCTCAGGGCCAATCTTCCTCAAAAAAACAAAACAAAAAAAGAATAAGAATTGGGCTACAGTAGAATTTGAGCTGCATGTGCACCCCTGGAAGTACTAGACTTTGCTTCTGACTCACATCCCCTCCCCTCACCTCTTGATTATTAATTACAAAGGGAAGCTAACATTTCAGACAACACAAAAAAACGGAGAAAAAAATATCAGTCTAGTAGGGGAGACAGGTCCCAAAGCTGGTAAAAAGAAAACAAAGATAACAAACTGATATAAATGCTATGAAAGAAGGATACTGAGAGAATCACAGGAGGTTACGTCCTACTAATGTCTCCAGGAGAGACCTTTCTGAGGAAGTGATATTTCAACTAAAATTAGAAAGAACAGCCCCGTGAAGACTTAGAGTTTGAGGGAATCACATTTGCAAGTGTCTTGAGGCAGGAAAGAGCTTGTCCTGTCTGAAGAACTGGGTAAAAAACCAATGAGGCTAGTTCAAGGTGAATAAGCGAGGTGAGGTTAGAAAGGCATGTGTGGCAGATTACCCTCAGGCAAATATTCACTTCCTCCCTCCTACCCACTTCCACAGATGAATGCACTTGCCCAGTTTGTTGTTGGACTTGGCCATGTGAATTGCTTTGGCTTCATGGTGGCTGAGTGAACTCTGCTAATCCCTAACTTTGGCCTCAGCCTTTCACTTCTTTGGTCAAGGGGACATGAGTAGATATGATGCAAGAAGAGGTTTAAAATATGCTTGCACAGTTGGGCTTGCTCTATTGCACTTCTGTCACTGTGGTGAAAGAATATGTCCTGGATAGTCCACTGGTAACAGGAGGATGACAGACGTGTAGCAAACACAGATCCAACATGCAGCTTACAGTCAAGTCCAGCTGAGCCCCACCTGGATCAGCCAACCTCCAGCTGATCTGCAGATGCTTGAGTAAGATGAAGTCATTATTGTCTTAAGCCACTGAGTTTTGGGGTGGTTTGTTATGCAGTATTATTATGCAAATAGCTAACAGAGTATATAAGGATCATCTTACAGAACTTGTGACAAAATAATTGAAGAGTTTTAAGTAGGGAGGGATTTGATATGAATTATGTTTATCGAAACTCACTCTGGCTGCTGTGAGAGGCCAGCGAGGAGGAAGCAGTTGGAATAGTCCATTTGCAGAGAATGTAGCAATGGAGTAAAAGGGAAGTGAATATATTTGAAATAAATCTTGGAGGCAGAAGCAGTAATACTTGCTAATGAGTTATATACAGAGAGAGGAAAGTGAAGAACTAATGAGTGACCCACAGGTTTCCAGCCTGGATAACTGGGTAGGGAGTAAAACACTTGCTTTTCCATGTTGCTATTTTTTTTTCACAGTAATAATTTAAATAGTTATATAGTCATTTAGCATAGCATAAATTACTTAATCACTACTTTATGTTGGACGCTGACTTGTTTCCAGTTTTATTCTTTTATTAAAAACTCTGACATCATTAATTAAATTAAATTAAATGTGGGACATTTAATTTTCATATATTTTAGATTTGTGAAGGGGTTAGATTCCTAGAAATGGGATAACTGGGTCAAAGCATTTCAGTGATGTCTTTTCTTTCTTTCTTTTTTTTTTCTCCAGAGTGTCCATTCCTTTCCATAGGTAGGCAGTGAAGTGTGGAATGTGGAAAAGGCACATTCACAAAGAGCAATGTGTTTTGCTTTGATGAAATGTCACAGCCTTCTGGAGGCTCCTAATAATAGCAATGGCAAACCTTTATAAAAGGTTTTGTATGTGTCAGATACTGTTCTAGGCACTTTATATATATAATAACTGATCTAATCCTCACAACAAATCTAGGAAGTAGGCACTAATATTCCCATTTTACAGAAAAAAATCCAAGGCAGAGATGCTAAATAACTTGCCTCTAAGAACATAAGAAACACTTGTGTAGAATTCACTGATGCTGAAACATTCTGTTAGTTCACCACAGGTACATTATTTGAACTTGTGGAAGAAATCACTTCTCACTTTTGTGCCAAATAATCCTTATGCTTGTTCTACGGAAATGGTAGATTTTTATCTGATGAGTTTTGTACCAAATAATCATGTGTTTCTCCTAAGCAAGTGGCAGATTTTTATTGAACAGACTTTCTAACTGATTAGATTCTACCTAGAAAATATCGGGCCCACTTGTGGCAAATGTCTAGATCTTTATGCATGTTCATCCTCCTTCCTGTGTCCCTGTTATGTCTCCACCCTATTTTCTTTTCTCATTGATTTCTAATTTTAATTTATACCATCGTGGATTTTATATATCCTGTAAGCTTCCTTAAGTCCTTTTTGAAACAAAGAGATATAAAAAAATAAGTAAACAGACTCAGTCAAGCCTTAAGAAAAAGAATATTAATATGAAAACAACTCAAAGTATGTCTCCACATTGCACAGGATACATTTCACTGATGTATATTCACTTATCGTTTCTTTGCTTTAACAATCTCTTTCACTTGTGATTTTAAGTGGTGTATTCAATGAACTTGATCTGGAAACGGCACCCGAAAAAGTCCCCTCTTCCCAACCCCCTTTTCTACTTTGTTCCCAGAGAGCCCTAGTACAACCAAATAATAATAACAATCCTTAAAATTGCAATATAAAATTTAAGGGGCCGGCCCAGTGGCGTAGTGGTTAAGTCTGTGCGCTCTGCTGCAGCAGCCTGGGGTTCATAGGTTCGGATCTCAGGCGCGGACCTATGCACCACTTGTCAAGCCACCCTGCGGCAGTGTCCCAGAGGAAGATGGGCATGGATGTTAGCCCGGGGCCCATCTTCCTCAGCAAAAAGAGGAGGATTGGCAACGCATGTGAGTTCAGGGCTAATCTTCCTCACACACACATAAAATTAAAAATAATAATAATCATGATGATGATAGTGCCATTTACTGAGTGCTTACTATTGTTCTAAGTGGTGGAACTTAGCATTTTTCTAAGAAGTTTATAACAAATTATCTTACTGAATCCTTACAACAATCCCATGAGGGCCTTGCTAGCATTCTACACATGTTACAGATGAGGAAACAGGTTCAGGAGGTTAAGTAACTTGCCCGATGCTGCATAGCTAGCAAATGGCAGATCTGGGGAGTGAACGGACATTCAGTTTAGCACCCAAACCTGAGTTATTATTTACACAATATTTACATATATTTGTGGGATTACCAGCTCCCAATTTTTAAAAAAATTATGTCTGATTCCCTTTTAAACATTATCTGTCCTGATGTAACATTTATCTGAATCAACTGTAAATCAATTCATCAGAGGAAAGAAATGAGAATTTATTGAATCCCTCCAACACACTGGGGGTGGGACTAGGCACTTTAAACATTTTTCATTCAATCCTCACAACAATTTCATGAGGTAGATATCAGTGATCATGTTTTAAATTTGAACATATTGGAACTCAAAAGGTTTAAGTTACTAATCCAAGGTGACAAAATTAGTAAGGAGCAGGACTGAATCCGAGTGCTCCCAAATCCACGTCTTGTCTTGTTTTTTCTACTGGTAGGGTAGAAGCATGACCTTGGGAAAATTACAACTTTAATGCACTTCAACCTTCTCATCAGAAAAATGGAATAATAGGCTGGCCTTAAATTTCCTGGATAGTGTGCTCGAAATGACCACATACAACAATCAGATGGGAAAATGCATGGAAAATTACTTCCCTCTGCACTTTCTGGGTTACTATTAATGAAGGATTTTTGGTGTTCTAGAAGACTGCTTACCCCTGGGGATATGGCCACATGTCTAAGGCCACATGTCACTGCCCACAAGCTTACAGTCTGATAAAGGGGAGCCACCAGGAGCGTGACGGAGCCACGTAAACAGCAGGGCCCATGGACAGGTCCAGTGATGGATGGCCTCAGTGTGCACGAGCACGCATAATGACCGTGTTTGCAGGGGCAGTGCCATTGCTCCTGCTTCCCTACTTGCCTTCCCCACCCCGCCCCCCCCACCACCGCTGCATTTGTAAGAAAGTAAAAATCAAGATGAATGTTCCTGCCTCCGTACCCAAGCCCTGCTGGCCTGTGGCATAGTTTAATAACTCTAAACAACCAATCATTTCTAGCCTCTGTGCCACCGCTTATGAGGTGGCCATAAGAACCTGCCTGACAGACTTCCAACTCCCGGGACCATAACTGACCAAGGCCCTCAGCTGCTGACCTCTGAAACCCCACACCAGGTCTGCCCAGAGGTCATGCTTCCCACAGGCAGTCATACTGCCAGTCAATGACTGAGCAGGCAGGGCTACTAAGACAGGTCTGAGCCTGGAAGACGCAGACTCCACTAACAGCCCACTTTGGCTGCAGGACTCCCTTGCTGAGCCTTCATTAGACTACGCGACAGTCTAGGACTTTCCCTCCCTCTCTCCTCCAATGGGGCCAGTCTTGGATCAAGGCCTGACATTTCACCCAGACTCCCCCTATCTCTTTATTTTCACTAACAGGCATTTCCCCTAATAAAATCCTCATACATTTAATCCCACATTGGTGAATGCTTCTCAAATGACCTGGACTAACACAGTTTATGCTTCCTGCTGCTTAGCTTTCTCTTAATTCTACCCTTCAGACCTTTCCCAGGGAGCAATAATTGTTTCCCCCGAGCCTCCATCTCCAGCTGGAAGCTTTTCCTGTTACCTCTTATCTTTACTTCCTTTAGGATATATGTTATTTTTCCATAAATTACAGTCATTGATGTAGATATTTTATCTCCTCCACCAGACGCTGAGCCCCTTGAACATAATGGCATCAAAACTTATTGATACACCGTATCACTCCATGCCAGGCCTTGTACTATGGGCTTCACATATGTCACATATCTATTTAATCCTCATCAACGCTCTACAAGTATACATTATCAACTCCATTTTACAGAGAAGAAAATTGAAGCCCAGAGAAATTAAATGACTTGCCCAATGCTGCACAACTAGTTAGTAGTAGACCTTATTTTGAATTTGGCCTTTGAGACTACATCATGCTCAAATTATTATTCAACCTGTGTCAAAAGCCCTTGCTGATATAATAAGTGCTCGATAGCTCATCCTATTCCTTATCTCAACTCCTAGGAAGCAGAGGGCTGAATTTTATGCCCTGTTGGAGCAGATGTCCTTTGCTTTGGGGTTTGGTACAGTTATTGCTTCCTAGCCTGAACCTTAATTATATAGTTATTTTTAAAAAAAATTTTATTGCTGTAGTTTTAACGTACATGAACCTTTTCCTTTGGGGGAGTGGGCGGGTATAAAAAGCAAACAAAAACCTCTTGATCTGTATGCGTTGAGTTCAGCTGCATAGGCACATAGAGATATATTTCTCTGAGAAAGCCAAAGCAGGCTATAAAAAATGATCTCAGAGAAAGTAGAGGCCAGGTGGGGCTTTTCTTTGTTAGAACAAAAAGAAATTAATTTTTACAAATTCACAGAGCAATTTGGTTATGGAAATTAGAATGGAATTCAGCACTCCCAGCTCCCAGAGCGAAGACAACATCGCCTTCAGAGCAGAAAGGAACAGCATAATGTCTACTGTGACTACGCCAAAATGTATATTCATGTGTCTTGAGACAAGGTATTTGTAAATGGAAACCAGGTCTATGAAGCCCCTTACTTGACTTAATGGCACTTATTCGCTCTTGAATTCTTTATTGCAGTGTTCTGTTTGTAGTGCAAATTGCATTATTAAGTATTGATGAAAATTCCTAAAAATATCCCTCTATCTATCCAAAAGTTGGATGCAATATTTGCATGAGTTATGAAAACTGTTGTATATAATGAGTCAGAACACTGCCTTGTGAATTCTGCGGTAAAAAAAATTACAGTCCAGCTCCATGAATATAATTATTCAGGCACCCAGTCTGATTTATCATCTTGATGAGAAACTAAGCCATGAAATATCCCCTGCTAGAAATCAGCCTTCGCTCATTGTGCAAATACACCTGAGAGAAGCAGGAGGGGTGAGAAAAACAACAAATGATCTGCCAGGACTAGAGGAAACATATTTCTTTTTCTTTACTTAAAAAAAAAAAAAAAAAAAAAAACTTTAGTAATCAAATGTTAATTTTGAAGTAGATAAATGGGAAAATATGCACTCCAGTATATGCTTTCGGCAGTGTGAGCCTGACTCAGGGCAAGAGATGTTTGCTTTCCCACCACTCACTCAAGATCAAAACCTAGGGGAGGGAGACCCAGAGGGTGGAGCTTGTGGGCGTGCGGCGAGGAGGCTGTTTGGAGCTCTGCGCACAGACAACCTCTGATGCCACAGCCGGTAGCTGATTAGTCTTTTGCAGGCAGCAGTGTCTCTGCTGGCCTCTGCTCACTGCTCATTGCACAAATTAGTGAAAATGAGTCACAGCGTGTGCAAGCAAGTGGGGCTGACAAAATCTGCAGAGGTCAGCTTGCTGAGAAATCATTTCAAAGGAAAACAGGAACTTCAGACAGATGGAAGAGTAGGAAGCTGATAAAGATGCTTCAGGAGAAAGGGAAAGGTGAGGCGGGAAAAGAACCAACCTTCCCGGCTCAGAACAACAAGAGAACACGTAATGAATAGGCATGAGAAAGGCAGCAAATATTTTGAATTTGCCCTTTTTTCCTTTCCCTGTTTAAAAGCACCTTTTACGCATTGCTAAACACGCATACAGTGCTTTGGCTTTTCTATTCTTTTGATATAACTGCTGTCACTCCTCGGCGTTGGTGGGAGAGGTCAGCTGCAGGTGGACGCTGGCCATTGCATAGTCTGATTTGTGGGGAAACAAATTCTGCTGCTTTGGTCTTAAACCATTCTGCGAAGCTCTCTGTAATTCTTAACATTTAAAAAGCATTTAAAGACCCAACCCCAAAATGAAATTGGGTCTGAGCAATAACCGAGCCTACTGTAAATGAGACAGTGGATATACACTTCCAGTATGCAAGGGTGAGAGTGTGTGTGTGTGTGCTTCGTGGCAGCAGGAGCTTGAACTTGGGTCGGGAGATACATATCGATGCTTCTGAGAACAAAGGTAAAATGTTATGAGAAACTGAATGTGTGCTAAAATTTCTCAGCGTGCCGGAGACCACTTAGTATAGCTCGGCAGTGAAGAGTTCTGCCTCTGGAATCACACAGAGCAGAGTTCAAGTACAGTCTTACCCCTAGATCTGTAAATCTGGGCCATTAGTTAACCTCTCTGGGCCTCAATTTTCATTACCTTATAAGGTGGAGATTATTATAATATTTAACTCATAGGGTTCTTGTGAAGTAAGGCATTTAGCTCATGGTCATTGTCTGACACAAGGAAAGCACTCCATAAATTATTATTACGGTGTTGTGAGTACCGAGCCTCTGCCAGCGCCAGATGTGAAAACAATGGAAGCCGGATCTGAAAGAGAAATGTCAGTGCAGGCCGCTTTAAAAATCAACTAGTGGCCAGGAGATAGGAGGAGTTAGAGAACAAGTACAGTGCTGATGCCCATTTCCCTCTGTGTGGGAGGCACTATTATCTGACATCGTCTCATATTTTCCACGTGTGCCATCTGAGCTAATGGATCACCAAGATGAATCAGAACCTCTGCAAGAAGCCTTTGCCCACCACTCTCCCCAGATGAGCTGAGGCATAAATGAAGTGACTAAGATCTTGCCTCTTTAACCCTAGGTAATCATGATCCTCCATATCCCTGGAAATAGAGGATTGGCTTAAGACCACTTAGTTGTATCCGAGCTCTGGAATACCAGAGGGCTGAGAAAAAATTCTCTGTCCCCCTCAGGACAGGTACAGAGGGAAGACCCCTGGATCATTCTGAGAAATAAAAATTAGAACCATGTGAATGCACGTATCTTCACCAAATGGTATCACAAGATTAACAAGTAAGAGTTAAGTACCATCAGAGGGCTGTTCCTCTGGTCTCCTGCTTTCTCTTGTCCCACCTAGTAGACCGCAGGCTCTGTAAGGACAGAAACCATGTCTGTATTCACCTAGGCACTTGAGCAGCACTTGACTGGTCTCATAACAACTCTATAAATGTTGGTTAACTTGAAATCTCCTTTAGCATAAAAATGCCTCAGTGATCCCATCTTAAAAGACTTGATTCATCATATAATTGTTTCTTTGTAAGAGAGTTTATATAATAATACTATTCCTGTGTCTCTTTTGCTATGTTAATCTAGTAATGTTCTACTGAAAGCAAGCAACAGCGATTCATCAACTCTTCTCTCTTTATTTCATCAAATATTTTCTTACCAAGGAGAAAAGCAATTGTAAAACATGCTCAGGGCATTTATAGGTCTTATTCACCTTTGTGTTCTCTAAACCCAAACACAGATTCAACATATTTTCATTGAATGAATGAACAGAGAGGGGCCGGGTGGGATAAAGATCATTTATAACCATGCATGACAGGAGTTAGCCCACATGTTCCCACTGTCTCATTCCCACCCCTCAGAAGGTTTGTTCACGGTGGCTACAGGTTCATTGTAAAACAGTGAGGTTTACAACCATTTTCTCCGTAATTTTATATCAATATCACATTACTTTTCTTTTGTATACAACGTATTTTTTTCTTTTTAAATGTGGTCACAGCTGTTACTTTGTCTTTCTTTTGCTCAAAAATATTTCCATTTATAATAAACTCTATGATGCCCCCTTTGATACAACACTTTGAAATCCTCAAGAAAGCACCCAAGTCACTCCTATTAGAGAAAGATCACCTTCCCAATGACTTTTATTGGAGCATCTCCAAGGCCACAGGTGTGGCTAGTTTGCCCCTGAGTCTGAGGCATGGATTAGACTGGTTTCAGGAAATCATCCTGTAGTTATCTCTCCAGAAACTAATTTGGGTAAGAAAGACCCCATAGAATGAGGCCTTTTGGTCAGTGTGCAAGGGTTATCTGTGGAAAGGCTTTAGCTCAAAGATAGAAATTACACCTATTGGCTGTTTCCAGTGAGGAGCTAAAGCCTCAAATATGATGCCCAAATTTTTGGTGGAACCTGTGGATTTGCTCTGAAATGGTATATTTTGGAGATTGCAAATCTATCATAATCCATTGCAATTTGTACCATGAAGTCATAGTCTAAGTTCTCTACTGCAGTAATATCGAACCAGATGTTCAAAGCGTAAAATCTACTAAAAGAATGTTTGGCCCTGAGCCCAGCAGGCTGGTAGCTTCAGCCTGGCTTAATGCACAATTTTGCATTTCTGTTACGTTTCTGGGCCACAGAGATGTTTAACTTGTTCGCTGATTGCAGCTATTTTAATTTTCTTTTTTTAGTATTTTATTTATCATCACTAGGGATTAGAGTTGTGGGTGATTTATCTTGACCTCCAGCTATGTTGACTGCAAGTTCTAGAGTCACTCTCAATTGACTCCTAATCTGATGAGCCTACCTTCATAATTTTATCACAATAGCTATTTCAATAGAATATCTCTCTATTGACTGATCTTTACTTACCTAACTTAACATATCATTCATCTCTAAAATATACATAATGAAACCCTCTATACACTGAATTCTCTCATTCATCAGGTTGTCATTAGTAAGCCCTTACATTTCTGCTCCCATAAAATGAGTTGACTGCTTTCCAATAGTCACTTATATATGTTCCTAAATCCGGTAATATAGTTGTTCTTCTTATGGCATTTGTATAATTGAATTAAAACAAATGAACCAATTACATATGAATATGAAAATAAAGAGAATTGTTGTTATAAGTGAAATTACATTGCTATTGTGGAAAGATTTTTCTGAAGGTGCATCCCAAGAAATCAGCTTCCAAATTTTGTATAGTTGGAATAATTATAAACACTTTTGGGGGCAAATGAGAGCCACAGTAGAAGGAGTCTGTACTCACATTGGTTAGCAAATGTCTCCGAGTTCCAATCTCATGCCCATGGAATTGAACCTGGAAACAGAATAATGCACGTGGCTGTGGTTAATGCGAGAGAGTCATTAGAAAGAAAAAAGAATCAACAGATCCAGCTGAGAGGAAATACACTGGCATTATGTTGAAAAACTTGTGACTGAGTGTACATTTATAGGCTTTATGTTAAAACGCTTAAGGTGTGTATGCTCCAGATTTTATAATTTCCTTCTTTAATGTTATTTAAAAATTTTTCTTTTGGTGAGGAGATTGGCTGTGAGCTAACATCTGTGCCCATCTTCCTCTATTTTGTATGTGGAATGCCACCACAAACAGCATGGCTTGATGAGCGGTGCATGAGTCGGCGCCCGGGATTCGGAACCTGTGAACCCCAGGTTGCCGAAACAAAGCATGCAAACTTAACCACTACACCACTGGGCCAGCCCCCTCTTTAATCTTATTTTTTGATTAACCAACACATACATTCCAGGTGAAAGGACTTCTACTATATTTCTAAATGTGGTGTTTTCTCAGACTAAAGAAAGAATCTCCTTGTTCTCTGCTCAAAACTTTTCCATTTCATGTATCTAGTTGTAAAGGCTATTTACCTCATTAAAGTTTCTCCCCACCAATCTTTTATTAAAGTCCTACTCAAAATTCACCTCTTTCAGGAAGGCTTCTCTGATTAATTCCACCTGTGTTTTAATTATCTTTATATCTCCTTATCACTTATGGGCTCAATCTACCTATCTCAATTGCTTCTTCTTTTTATACTGCCAAATATTAAATGCTTTTCTTATCTGTTAAACTGGTTTCCCTAAATAGATTGTAAAATTTTCCAAAGCAAAGACTGCTTCTTCTCTGTTTTGAAATTTCCTTCAGGGCCTTTGATAATACTCTCTATAGAGCGAAGTTACTCAATATAGCTTAACTGACCTGTCATCTTAGACATTTAATTGAATGGATTAAATAAATGATTTCATTTACACAGATAATTTCTTCCTTGCAAATCCCAGTTTTGAGAAAGGCATAAACAGTTCCTCCAAGGACATGATTTCTACCCTAAAAGCTGTGGAAATTTGGTCAGAGAAACGTAAAAGATTTGCATTAATTTACTAGCAAGATAATATGGAAGAGGTCTTAATCACAGTTAACTGTGTCAACGAAGGCTTTATAAGTTCAAAGGTTCATAGCTGGGTTGTAAATTATATTCCAGGCTACAGCAGTTGTAGAACCAGAAAGAATTTTCCATCATAATTCCAACCTTTCTGTCTCCGTTTTAACAAAGTCTCTGGTTGGAGGAGGAGGGAAAGAATCACATGTGAAAACAGTGTATGTCTTCTAATATACCCCCTGCCAAATGCCTACAAACTGCTCACCCCGACTGTCAGAGTTAATGTGGCGTCCACAATGTCTAGTTTATTTCTGGAAGTAAGATATATATATTCTGGAACTGGCCCAGTGAGTAGCTCATTAAATTTTGTGATTTCAGAACAGAGCATACTACTAATAGAGCTTTCTGTCATTTGTAGTACCCATTTTACAGATTATAAAACCGATTAAGTCAAGTCTGGATTCATTTAGCAGATTCTTATCTTTCCAAGCCATAGTACACTATAGAGTGGATGGCAGCATCTGGTGGAAAATAATGTATTTAGGCCAGCTTTATGCAATGCAGCGTCCTAGCTGAAATAAGTGCGGCAGTAGGAAGTCTGTCTCAGAAGTGGGCACCAACACTATTCAGGGAATTTTTAGATTATCACGAAAATTCTTAGATTGGGAGGAAAGACTGGATTCACCTAAGTTTTAAAAGATGTGCAAAGCACACTTCCCGATCATATTACCCAATTGGCCAAACATTTGCTCAGGAAGATCCTTCGATCTTTAGTATTGAGAAAATGGATCTGATTTTAAAAAGGGAGACAGGGAGGGGCCGGCCCAGTGGCATAGCAGTGAAGTTTGCATGCTCGGCTTCAGCAGTCCGGGGTTCATGGGTTTGGATCCTGGGCAGGGACCTATGCACTGCTTGTCAAGCCATGCTGTCGCAGCGTCCCACATACAAAATAAAGGAAGATGGGCACAGATGTCAGCTCAGGGCCAATCTTTCTCACCAAAAAAATAATACTAAAAAAATATATAAAAAGGGAGGCAGAGGAAAAGCCACATTTATTTTAAATGCTGTTCTTTTGGTAACCACCTTTGCTGGGGACATTCTGCTTCTAGAAAGGAGAGAATTGTGCTTCTATCACCCTATCAAGATGCTTTAAAACTGTTTTCAAGGCCCAAGTATATGTTTTTAAGCATTTCTCCCATTAAGGACATTTCCAGTTAATACATCCAATTGAAAGTGACCACATGATACAAACTTTCTTCTAAAGACTTTATCACAAACATGTAGGAGTATCAGCACGCAGGTAGATTTCCCCAAACATCAGTCTAGAAGGACAGCACTGCCCTGACAAAAGGAAATTAAGAAGCAGTAGCTTTGTGACTTGTCTCTACTCCTCTCACTAGCCATAAACACCTTAATATTCCCCTCAGACTCTTAGGGAAGGGGTTAGAGGTCACCTATGAGACTGCACTTATTTCCTAGACTCCAGATAACTTTTCTAGTTCTATGTTCAGGCACTTTCCCACTTCAGACTCAGCCACTACTTCCCTGCCTTACTCTGGGATTGACTCTGTACTAGTCAGGATGGTAGAAAATCTTCTGACAATTTCCGATCCTCCCACTTATTGAGGAATGCTTTTTCATTTTATGAGGCCTTATTTTCCACATACCCTTTGCTACTTCCCAGCAAGAACTCATAGGCGCTGATTCTTAGTTCTCCTGAAATAGCATTTTTTTTCTCTCTAAGCATTGCCCTCTATTTCTCATCCCTGTAGCCCAGGAGACATTCAGCAGCAGTGGCAGACATAAGTTACTATTTCCATCTGATTGCATTGCTAGGAATTACTGAATTTCCCCACGAGGCCACTTGTACTATTTCCTGATGGTTCCAAAGATGACAGCCAATCCCTGAAATCATTTCATGTTATTAAGACACAAATTTATTATCACTGAATAAATTATATATATGATTCAAAATTCAGGCTAAATCGAAAAATTAGATTATTACTATCATCCTGCACAGATTTTATTATTAATTTGTTCATTTGAAATTTAATAATTCTAGGCAGGTCAAATAAATTATTTAAAATTGTATTCTGCCCTTAGACACAAATCCAACATGTCTTCAGGCATTCAATTACTCACCATATACAGCTTCTTTAGAAATCAAGATGATATCTGGCAAATCATTATAGGGGGAAGCAGGGTCACTGATCATCAGCTATCGGGCACCAATTATTGATTATTTTAAGCCAAATTGGTTGTTTAAATTATGGTTACAATATAAGAACAATAGATGACAATATCCAAATTATGCTTCTGATGTAATCATGGGAAAAATAAGGGGTTGATCAATTTCTCAGGAACAAATCCACAAAAGGTCAACTCAGGGATCTGCAGAGACTGCTGATATTTAACATAGTTTACCCCACAAGAAGGCAACCGCCTTTAAAGCACACAGATCTGCCCATCCCCACAGTAATATGTAACCTAATAAAGAGCCAGTGCTCCCAGGCTACCCATTGTCTGGGTAGAGTTGTTTATCTTTCTTTAGCAAGCTCTGCAGAAAGAAGAGCAGTTTTCCAAAACTTAGATGAACAGGCTGGGCTTACAAAATAGCATTTTGGTTTTCTCACAGTAGCAATTTTAAGGCGACACTAGTGCTTGGCTAGAAAGCTGAACATAAGTTATAAACAACCATTCACATAACGACCGGGTGGACATCAGGATGGAGCCAACTTGTATGCTCAACATCTCCATTGTGAAACCAGTTTGGCATTTGGTTTTGTAAAAGTAGGAGGCAGTTTGTGCAGGGGGTGCTGATGTGGATTTCTTGCTGTGCTCAGCATCAAACAGCAGTTGAATTAGTTATATTCAAATACAGGTTGTGATGAAGAAAAGAAGTTGAAAGGAGTACGCCCAAAAGACAGATTTGTCAAGGAAGGGCAGATGGAGATCCAAATGGGAGAACTGCATTAAAGAAAGCACCAGTCAGCAAGGGCAGCACTACCCAACCCTCCCACTGTCTCCTAGAAATTCTTGTCCCTGAAAATAACTGATCAGGTGTTCAAGGAATGCTTCTAAAAAAGATTTATCAAACTTTTAAGTTCATTTTAATGGTGTTCACTGTTTGAGGACACAGTGTTAGCTCCATTGTAGATAATTTGCCTTCTTTACATGGGTTACATCCCGCAGTTATTAACATATTAACATAAACAACGTAGAACTGTAGGTTGGGAACAGGCAATGTGAGTGGATTCAAACTCATTCTAGAAATGCACTCAGTTTTTCTTTTTTTCTCTCTATATAAAAATCAGCATTTGCCTCATTCATTTTTTTCCTATTAATACAATAGAGCATAAATGTATACATAATGTCTGTTGTCCTTTAAATTATTTTCAATGCATTATAAATCCTAATTCACACAATTTATTAGTGGAATAAAATTATATTTGCTATGCACCCCTGGTAATTTAATTTTTAACAGACTTCTGTAAGTATATCCACATCCTTCTCTTTGTCTTCTAAGAATTAGCATTGTAAACGTCAATAGACCAATTCTTTGCTGAAGTGTTGGGAAACTTAATTTGACTTTTTTATCTTCTCTGGCTTGGTGTGAAGTCATGTTACCTGCTCACCAGTCAGTTAAAGTAACTAAGATATGCACCAATATTATTATTCAGCAGGCACGTGGAAGAAAAGAATTCAAAGAAGTAATTCTCTTAGAAGAAAATAAGAATAGAGGAGGTATATTTGAGAGGAGAAGATGAAGACTGAGAAAATAGAAAGAGGGAGGTGGAGGAGGATAGTGAGGGAAGGAAGAGGAGCAGAGAGAGGGAAAGGGGAAGTTAGCGTGAGAGTCCATGGTTGACAAATGGGCAGCTAAAACTTTATACTCAGAATGTTCGAGTTATTCTACACCAACACCATTCCTTCATTTCCTAGACCCTCTGATTTATACTCTTGCTGCTCCCAACTGCCTCACCCATCTTTTGGGGGCCAGGTATTTTTTATTTTACAGCGTCTATACCACCTGGAGACTTCATTCCTAGTATGGTTAGTCAGCTTTTTCAGACATCTCACAAGGAGCAATGCAGACAAAATATAGTTAAGAAATAAGCAGAATGGCACAGACTACTGTTTGTAGTATCTATTGTTTATAGATAAGGTGAGAGGTGAAAAGTTATGAAGTGCCCCGTGGGGGACAAGAAAGAGAGAATGGTAAGGAGCTGCTGCTAACGACCCCCTCAGGCCTCTGTGACAGGCCTATGACAAAGCTGGAGCAGCCAGCCTTGAACCTGATCAGGAGGCTGGAAGACATTGCAGCAGTCACTTTCCTACCTTTTCCACTCAGCTTCAGGTACTCGGATCTGCTCAGTGTTCCATATCCAGGCTCCTGGAGCATTGGGGTGGCAGGATCAGTAAGGCGTCTAGCCCAAAGACAGAGACATCCGTATTTTGCCCCTGCAGCTCCTCCCCGTCATTTCGGCACAATAACCCTGGGCCTTGGACAGGTGATAAAAGGTCTCACCAATTACATAGGAAACCCTTGTATTTAATAAAGTGTGCCTCACATATAGTAGAAGCAGCCAAATCAAGCTTTAACAGCTACTGACAATTGGCCTTTGGAGGGGCCTCCCAGGCAGGGAAGAAAGGAGAGCTTCAGAAGTCAGTGAGGGAGGATGAGAGGTGTGAGTCCAGCAGGGGTAAGGAGCACTAATCCCGCCAGCTTGTATTTGGCTTGCACACAAAAGACAGGCCCATTGTCATTCTTGCTGCCTTACAGGCTCCTCCAAAAGAAGGGAGAAGATTCAGTCTTCACCCCAAGAATGAGCTCTGCCACCATTTTCTGCTTGGTTTTTCCCCTCTCACAGCTGTGAGGAAGGATAATGGGAGATTAGAGGGCTTCTTTATACCACCACCCCCACCGGCTCCTGTTCCTTCAGTGGGATTTCTTCCATGAGCCAATTTCCTAATTTTGACCCCATTTCTTCCCTCTAGTTCCTTATATTAACATCCTTCTCGTTTACTCTGGAATACAGCGTAGTGGTTATATGTCCTCAACACTGGAAGACAGTGAATTTTTGGAGCTACAATGAGTATCTCTCTTTTTATTTGCTAGTATTCAGCATTCTTTGCCTCAGGACATGTCCAAAATAAGGTTGGTTTCTGGCAGCTAATCTTCTCATCTGCTGTGGTTCAGCCTTTAGCCATTACATGGACAACAAGTTATGTACTGCTGGATGGATTTGTGCCGTGACCCTGCTCATGGTCACGCCTAAGAACCCCAGTGAAATGGGAGAAGCCAATTATTTGCCTTTATCCAACTAAAGAGTTAGCGCTTCCATTTGGACTTTTGGTTCAAAAGTCAGGGAAACTATTACAGTAGAAAAAAACACAGGTTTTGGCAAAAATTAAAAAAACAAACAAACCACAACTGTATGAAACAGCACCTGGAACTTAACAGAAAGTATCATGAATAATAATAGTTCAATAACTAAGTGATAAATGGTAATATTTAGTCACTAGGTTGGGAAATATCCAATTTATCTATCATATATAGAAACCTCATAATGTTAACACCTGTACCAAATACAATTCAATTTACACGTGGATGGGTTTGTCAGAGGAGTGAGGTAGGAGAACGCTGTTTTAGCTCTTCCTCCCTTTCTCACCTTCTGTCAGGGACCTTTCTTCTTACTCTAGGTCTCCAGTATCCAAAGCCATTGGGTTCTCTCTTCCCTCTTAAAAAAGGAACTCTCTGAAAAGACGCTGATCATGGTCATGTGTGAGAGCTAATGTATGTCATGGTGCTGTTTCAAATATGGAGTACGTTTACATTTTAAGATATCTGTAATTTCTACCCCTTTCTTTTCAAAACACAAAGGTATGAAAAACAGGTGGAGGAGGAGTGGGAGAGGAAGCTTCCAGGCCTGCAAAAATCCCACTGTCCCCCTATGTGACAAGTTACTACAAACACAAGTAGACAGCTGTATCAATAGCACCTGAGGTGACATCTCAGAGCCCTCTGGATTGGATGGGCACTGTGCAGTTGTGAACATCTGGTTTATTCACCCCTTGATTCCTGTCAGTGTCCCAGACAGTGCAATGCACAAGGCTAGCGCTTAGCACTGAGGTTGAAGGCGGCAAGGAAGCCCTCTGAGGACTAGGCAGGGAAATAGAAACTGAGATAGATTTCGTGCCTGTTGTGTTCTTGGTAGAATTACCGTTCCGTGATCTAAGTTTGGCATTTAGTGACCTTGTCATCAAGGAGCTGGAAGTTAGGAATTAAAGTTATGTTTCTTGTGACACACAATCTGGATTCTATTTCTTTCCTCAAGCCTGAAAATGACCCTGGCCAGTCCTATGATTATCGACTCGAATTAGCAGCAGAGGATGTTCTAGTGAAAACATAGCTAGGGTGGCAGGAGGATAACATTTATAAGTATCCTGGAGGGAGTTGCTGGAGTTTTAGGGTCAAAGTTTAATGTGGCTGTTTCTTTCCCTTTTGGAACCTGAGGCCACAAAATAAACAATATTGTGGTTTTATTAAAACTCTAAATACATGGCTATTTTCCAGTGACATTTACCTAATCATGGGACAGAGTATACCAAAGGGGCTCAGAGGCCCCTGCAGATTTGTGCTTTGTAAGCTGTAGCATCAGCAAACATTTGCAGCAGAAGCAGGGAGGTGAGCTAAATAGGGAGCTCTCAGGTCATGTGTATTTTGAGGCTAACTAAATATGGAGTCGGTTTTTGCTTTGCATCTGTTTCTTCAAGTCCAGCTCTGCCTTTGCAAATAAAGAGAAAGAAGCAATTTCCATGTTATTCCATCCATCGGTTCAAGCATGCAAAATTTTAGAATTTCCTATTAAAGGTATCCCAAGCTAGATATGTCTGATCTCCTCTTTGCCTGAGGATCAGGGGAGGCCTGAGAGTGGTGCCAACCAAATGACTTGGGGTCCCAGGCCTAAGTTTGATCATGTAGTATGGTGACAAAGCCAGAGGCTGGTACCAATTAAGTAAGAGTTCTAAAGTCAAAATCACTGCAGCGTTAACCAAGTCCAATCAATGAGTGAAGAGCTGAGGACTGGAGATGAAACCAAAAGACATGGGATTGCTACAGGCAGATACAAAATATTACAGTGGGTTCCAGTTCAGGGATTGGACAAGGTGAGCTTGAATATTGACTCCAACACTTAACAGTTGTGTGGCCTTGGGCACATTATTGGATCTCGCTAAGCTTCCGTTTCCTCATCTACAAATGGGACACAATATTACTGCCTACCTCATAGGACTGTTGTCATTATTGAGAAAATGCTTGTAAAGCACTCAACACAGTGCCTGATAAGCAATTAAGTATTCAATAAATATTATCTATGATGATGATCATCATTAAACACAAAATAGAACAAGCAGCAGCAAAAGTGAGCCTGAGGCCGAAGGGCCTCCAGCATTAACCTCCAAATGCTTAGAATGTCTGAATGTGTTTTTAATGGCTCACCAGTTATATGGCGGTTAGTTCACCCTGAAAACAGTGGCACGCAAGAGTCAACAGTTTGCTCTGCACCACAGGTGCAGGGAGGGAAACGGTGCATGCATGGAGAATGTTTTCCTTCTACTCTTCCTGAATTTTCTGGCATTCATATCACTTTAGAAGGGTTTTCTTAAGAAGGTATATGATTTCATTCATTTGGGGTGGGATCCTAATTGAGGGAAGAGAGTAGTAGACACATTTAAGATTTCTCAAGCATGATGGTTAGCAGATACATTGGCTTAATTCATTTGTTTGCTTAATCTATAATGGTTCATTTATTTTATTCAACAAACCTTTCTGCCCATATGCAAGACATGGTGATAGGAGTTAAGTGCCTATCATCACCACCTGGAAAAAAGCTGGACTTTGAGGGCCCTTTTGTGATGAATGAGCATTATGGTGGAGAAAAAAACATCTCCAGAATGTCATCGTAGGTTAAGAACTTTGTTTAATGAAACACACAGGTACTGGCTTTTCTTGAACTGTGGTCCTAAAGGGAAAGTAAATGGGAGTCCATATTGATCAGGGAAACCCTAAGCCAACTGTGATATTTGGCCATCCATTGTTTCGTTTGGCACTGGACCCAGGGAACAGATCCTGCCCAGTGGCTGGGCACTAACCAGCAGCAAGTTGTATCCAAAGTCTTACCTTCTGCATCCAAGTCCTCTACAAAGCTACCTAAGTTACGTCACTCCCTTTGCTGCCTCCTGCATTATCCCCCATTCTTTCCTCTCCAACAAATGAACTCTATACTCTCTTCATATAATCATCGCTACCCTTCAATTTATGAGACTGTCTCCCCATTTTTCTTACCTCAAGGCTGCCAAGCCCTCACTGCTCTTTCATTTAAACTATTTCTGAAATACCAACAGACTTTTGCTAAGCATTAGAGAGTGAGGGAGTGAAACCTTTAAAATGACCCACTTCCCCTTTACCAGAAGACAGAAGCCAAAGTGAGTAGGTGTATGTCCCAGCTCTCTCTCTCACTGACTGTAAAATCTTAGGCAAGTTACGTAACATATGTGTGCCTTAGTTTCATCCCTAAAATGGAGATAATAAGAGATCTCTCTCATGGGGCTGATAAGTGGCTCAACCCAATGCAATATGTTTAAAACAGTGCCTGGTACATGCAATAAGCATTCAATTAATGCAGGCTATTTTCATACTTATTTTGTCATAGGTGGCTCCTGAAAAGATGTGAATGCTTACTGCATTGTATGTAGATTTGGTAGTCAAAATCATAGTGTCTCGCTATTTAAAAATTTTCCTTTCGGTAGAAACCTCCTTTATTCTTATGGCAATAACATATACTTTAGCAGGGGCTGGTAGTCCAACACAATTCTAATGTACTAACCTTTTATGTATATGGTAAAATACATCAGTGATTACTATAACGATGAGTAAGGTTAAAAAATGAACCACATTTTATCATAATAGGTATCTTATAATAGAAGGAAAAAAGGAGAATTGTTACTTTTGAGTTTCAATGGGAGGATTTAAAACCATGATAATGAATTGGGATTCAAATTTTCACTCTAAGCCCAGCATAGTAGATGAAACATTGGCAATAATGGAAAGATACGGAGAGCAACTTTCTAAGATGTTTTTTCTTTTATAAACTTCTTGTCTTTTTTCCCCCTGAAAATTTCAATACATTGTAAAGGTGTCAGATAATTCAAAGAAGTTGCTTCAAAACCCTTTGAGCTCTAAGCCTGAAGCAACTTTTAGAAATGTTTTTATTGAATTAGATAATCCACACAAAAAAGTGCACAAATCATAGGTGTATGATTTGATTAACTTTCACAAACTGAAAATTAATCCCCTGTCATCAGTTCCAGATCATGAAAGAGAACAAGACCAGCACCCAGAAGCTCCTGGGGCCCTTTCATTTCCTATCCTCTGGAAACAACCACTACCTTGATTTCTGACACCATCAATTAGTTTTGCCTCCTTTTGGACTTTTATAAATGGAAACATAGGGTAGTCATCTGGCTTCTTTTGTTCCACATGGTTTATGACATTCACCCATACTGCATAGCCCCCAAGTTACTTATAGATTAAAACAATGATACAGCTCTCCTGCCCAAACCCCACAGATCATTTGGGATGTTCAGTGTAATCCCTGACGGCCTAAAAGGACCAAGAAGCCTCTTTAAGGGAGACGCATCTCGCTCCAGGGGCAAAGTGAAGAAATGTTAAATGCTGAAATGTAGCAAAAAGTAAAAGACTTTTGATCAGATGAATCTGGGCTCCAAATCCTGCTCTGTTACTCTGCTATGAACTCTGAGCTTCCAGTTACATATCTGTGAAAACGGAAATGGAAAGGTCTGGCAATTAATGTAAGGATCAGGGCAGCATTTGTGGAATTCCTTCTAGGTGCCTGGCATATAGTTCAATAAAGGCTGGTTTCCCTGCCCTCTGTTAAAAGGGAAAATACACCCAAAAGGGTAGTCCAGGTGTGTGGAGTGGGTATGTGAGGGAAGTAGAAAAGGAGCCAGGCAAAGTGTCTTTTTGTTGTTGCTGTTGTTGAGGAAGCTTCGCCCTCAGCTAACATCTGTTGCCAACATCTTCCTCTACTTTGTATGTGGGTCACTGCCACAGCACGGCTGATGAGTGGTGTAGGTCTGTGCCCAGGATCCAAACCTGCAAACTTAGGTCACTGAACCGGAGCACACTGAACTTAACCACTATGCTCCCAAACTTATTTTTTTGCCTTAATGATGGTGCTGAAGAGTCAGACTTATGGAATGATTTCATGGCTATAAGACTCAAGGCTTTCTGATCACCAGTGTCTGGAGCTGCCTCCATTTCCTCCCCCTGGATGCCTCGCTGAATAACTGCATGGCCAGCTGCTCCGGGCTTGGGGAGCCTTGCACAATGCTGTTGGTTTGTCATATCTTAGAGGTAACTCCTGCAATGGTTTTAGGGTTAGGGACACTAGTATCTAAATAGAAATATGAAATGCTGATGCACCTTTGGAAAGAGATCCAAAACGCTGGTGAAAGGCTTGTCCTTCTACTATTTTACATTGGTCCCAAACATTATGTTCTAGGCACACACCAAATGTTCTTATGAAAAGAAAAAGGGAGCGTTAAGCAACAGGGGGCCCTTGGTCTCTTAGAAGTGTCCTCATCTTGTCAAAGCTAAACTGGGAGCTTTTGACCATGAGCCAAGGCTTGTCAGCAGAAAAGCAGAAAGGCTTGCTCCAACATTATTTAATTAAAGTGTTAACGGGAGGCTTGTGTTGTCAGCTTAAATACAGGGATTGTAGTATTACTTAACGAAGAAGCCAGTGGTATGTATCTCTCTCTCTCTCTCTTTCTCTCTGTATTTGTGTATAAGGGGAAGGGGAGAGTAGTCATAATGGCAAAATCCCAGATTAACAGTTCTCCTTTCCAGCAATTTCTTTTAAAATAGCTTAAACTGACTTGCTAAAGTTTAGAAAAAAAAAGAAAATTATGGTAAAGCAATGAACAGTAAACAGTTCATATGCCCCATAGCTGAGTATTCCAGAAGGCAGTAGAGCTTAAAAAAAGTGATTATTTGATGTGAGAAGGCAAAATATGTGGGATTTACCTAATTTTCTTCTGTTTTTGGTGCTGCTAATTGCAAGTAGATATTCAGATGACCTGAGGTTTGCTGTCCACCCAAACTAGACTAGTTATTTGTAATCTAGTCAGGGTAGGATTAAGGAGAAAATCTAGACTGTGGGCTCTGTGAAATTTATAATAATAAAAGTAATAATAATTAGAAGAAGAGGAGGAGGGGGAGGACAAAGGCAGGAGGTGAAGCAGCCACAGTAAAAGAAGATCCACCAATAGTTATTGTGCAATTACTAAATACCAGACACTCCGGCAAACGAATTACATCTCATGTAAAACTCACATCAACTCCATGAGGCAGATTCTATTATGAATGCCCTGTAAGAGCTGATGAACTTGAGTGCACAGGGGTTAAATAATGCGTGAGAGTGACCCACGCATTCCCATTCCAGAGCCCATCTTCTTAATACTTTGCTGCCTCTACAGGCAAGACAAAGCCTATTGGCTGCTATTTTTCTGATTGGAGCTTAACTGGCCAAGCAGTCAGTATTGAATCCATTTCTTGATAAAATTTTATATTAGATGTCCAAACAGTTGGTCAACGGTCCTTTGTGATCTGTCCCTACTCCCCCTTTCTCACTGTTTCTTTCATTACACCCCTTCTTGCCTGTACCCACTGTCCCCATTGTTTTTTAGTACTGAGTAATTTCTTGCCTCTATAAATTGTGCTCTTTATTATCTTACTATTTTTTACACAAGGATTCCTCTGCCTGAAATTCTTTATTCACTCTATGTAATATCTACTTATCCCTCAAGACCAAGGTCTAATGTCATCTCCTCTGTGAAGTCTCCTTTGATTTCTTCTAGCAGAGCTAATAACTCTCTTCTCTGTTCCCCAACAGCACTCCACATATCACAAATACAGTCTTAGGGCATTCAGAGCCATTTTCCTGTCCTAACATACTTGCCTTTGTCACAGTTCTTTTTGGTAGGCAGGAACTGCACCATCATCTCTGTACTCTTACTCTGTGTTATTGAATAGATTATTGCTTTTGTCCCTCTAGAAGAACAGAGGGACACATATGGCCACACAGATTTTAAATGGCACAACTCCAGAGGGCGCCATCCACAAAAATTATAAATGGCTCCTCTACAGTCATGCAGTGCATTCCCCGCACAACTACACACAACAGCCTGGTGTCAACAATAAGATATTTAAAAATATGAATGCATATGGTACAAATGGACTAAAGCCTGTAGCACATGGCATATGCATAAATAACTGAGATCAGAGTGACAAGATTTGGACCTTCAGTCCAAACCTTCTCTGTCATTTGTGCTCAGTTAAATAAAACATTGATACTATAAAGAGGGTAGTCGGCTCATAACTGACCCAGGGCGCAATCTAAACATCTCCTAAATGAAACATGCTCCAGAAAAAAACTTGGTGGATTCTGTTTCTAATACTTTGTCTAAATTTGCTCAAGCGTGGGCAGGCTAGTTTTATCATAAATATATGGAAACTTGACCCAGTCGAGAGATTAGATGCTGATAGACACAAATTGCTGTTAGAGGAAGAGTTAGTCACAGCTATTCTATTGCCACGGTGGAGTTCTCTGTGCTTCGGTGGGGTTATCCACCTGCAGGAGTCCCCGGGCACAGTTGTAGGTGCAGGGAGATAAAGATTATCCACACTTCACCAAGCAAAACATCAAACCCCAAGAAGAGGAAAGAGTGCATATGCTAAACAAAGGAGAAAACAAGCCAGTGTGCAATGTATAAATAAAATTGGCTTTCCTGTTTTCACTTTGCTTAGCCAGGCTGTCATCTTAGGGCCTGATGATCAGCAGGTTGTCTATTTTGCTAGAGTCCATTCCTAATGAAGGTTCTATCTGTGGGATGCCCTCTCAGGAGCCTTTTAGGCCCTACCAGGCCAGCTGAAGGGCTAATGATTGGAAGCTGCTTTTAATTTCCTCTGGCTTCCCTTTTGTTATCTTACTGCTTGCCATCTCTCAAATGCTTGTACTTGATGGATTCTGTGGAGATAAAGATAAGGGTAATTTCTTGCCTGCAATGCTTTTCTTTTGATCTTTTGTGGTTTTATTTTTGCACTTTAGAGTGTGGCACTCCTACTGTGCAGCCAGATGGGCCCCGGATCTTATCGAGACGCAGCCCAGAGCACACAGACCACAGCAAGACTGTTCTGAGAGGGCCAGAATCATTTGTGTCCTGGACTCAGGAACAAGAGGGGGAGGTCAGACAGGGATGGAGGAGGTCACGGAGTAGGTGTGAGGCTCAAGGCAGGGAAGGCACTGGGGGAGGGGCAACGGAAGGAGGCCCTAGAGTTGAGAGAGGGCCCGCTGCCTGCTCTACCCTCAGTGTTGAGCAACATATTTCAGGGGACTGGAATACATTCTGTGTTGGTTACAGAGAAAACAAATCACAGCTACTGTATGAAATTCCACATTTGCAGTGCACAGCTATAAATAATGGTAATTACGCCGCTCCTTCCCCAGCATCTTGCATGTTGAACCTGAGCAGGCCCCTGGAGCTAGCTTATTTCAACTAAAAAATCCCCTTTAGACCTTTTCCTCTCTGCTTTCTGGCATCTTTTGAGTGACTGATTATGAGATAAACAGTCATGTAGGCTGTGGTCATTTTGGAGCTGCGATAATATAATACAGTTGGGCCCCTGCTGCCCGCAGATTCAGTCACAGCTGGTTTTGACCTGTGGCTCCAAAGGTATGAAAATAGTTCCACACCTACTCTGCCAGGACTTTTTAAGAAATTTTTGTTTCAGAACAAGTGTAACTGAACGACAGATGGATCAACACGTTGCGCATGCGCCGTCTTGCTCAGCTGGCTCCTCACCGGGAAGTAACGTCTTAATTTTGTAGCCTTCCTCCCTAGAGTAGCCGTGCTGTCCACTTTTTTGACTGCATGCTGTCTTTCTCACAGATTTCAACTTCAGCACTTTCATTCCACTTTCTTTTTACAAAATAGTCTGCTACTTGCTTTGTACTCTACGTCTCGTTTTGTTTTGTTTTTCTGGGAAGTGGGGGCAGGGCCAGCTTTATGAGCATGTCACCTGTGCTGTCCTTCAAAAGGATCCCATGCTTAGTTTAATGTTCTGTGGCTTAAATTCATCTGGAAATTCTTCATAATTTTTGAAAAAGGGACACAGCAAGTTACTTACCCAGTCCCGAATTCTGCCCCCGTCCCATCTCAGAAGGTGAACTCAAATTCATAGACCCCCAGATGGCATATTTTGTGCTAGGCCCGTAATAGGTATTTAACGAATGTTCAGTTTTGGGGCAGTGTTCATAACATAGTGGCTAAGAGTCTCGACTCTGAAGCCAAATACTTAGGTTCACATTTCAGACGCTTCCACTTACTAGCTCTGTGAACTTGGACAGGTCACCTTTTTGTGCCTTAGATTTTTTTTCCTGTAAAACAGAACATTAATAGTACCTATAAAGTTTTTGTGAGGATAAACTGAGTTAACACATTTAAGTTCATACAATAGTTTCTGACATGTAGTAAGTAAATGCTATGTATTAGCTGCTGTTATTATTGTTGTCATTGTTATTATTTGGAGATCTTTTTCTTTCTAATTGAATTTGATACAGGTATTGAAGGGCAGCGTGTTCAGAAGCTTTCCTAAAGAAGTCAGACTGTCTCAGCAGGCTCCCAAGGAGTTGGTCATTGGCCTCAGAGAGCCTAAATTTTTCCCCAAGAGCAAATGAGTAGCATGAGGTCATCACCTCTGGAAGTTCCCACTGGCCCTAATTCAAGAAATTCAGCCTTTCTCTCTCAGCCAGTCCTCTAGTGTCAAGGGGGCTCCTCTCTGAGTGGAGAAAATGATTGTGTGGCGGCAATAGCAACTCAGAAGCTTGCAGCTGCCTCCTCCCCAGCCCTTCCTCTGACCACCCCTGTGGGGGCTTCATTATGGTTGGCCACAGCCACTGTTCTCCTCTCCAAACTGGTGGTTAGGAGGCTCCAGAGAGGGCTACTCTGCCTTCTCCACACTGATTATTATGATGTCCAAGAAGTTCAGAGCCTAAAGCAGATTGTTTTGGGGCTAGTAAAGCCACACAAGAGCCCAGTGAGGAGTGGGGTCAGCAGGCATCACTGACTGTGTGAGACAGGGACATTGAGAGTTCAGAGGTTAAAGTCATCCTAGTAAGGGGCAGAACTGAGAACCCAGGGCAGTTCTGCTGGTCAGTCTCTGTTAGACCACGTTCCAGTAACATGAGCAAAGATGTTCCTGCCTGGGAAACAAGAATTCTCATTTTTGCTATAGAATCATGAGGCTCCATATTTGTACTCCTCCCCTCAGCATACTATTTCTTCACTCCTCCCCCAGACTAGTCTTATTATTCTAACAGAGCTGCACCAAGGAAGGAGTGTGTCTGTTTCCCCATGATGACTTCCACTTGACCATGTAGCTAGATCTGTCTCCCATTCTTTGTTATTTCTTTCTTCATCCCCACATACCCACTTCCTGGTTTTCATGGTAGTTCCTTGATGACCTTTCTCCTGCCAATTAAGGCAGTCCACTCAGCTTTCAATAATTTAGAGAAGGTGACCACAGAAATCAATGTTTTATAATAAAAGGAGAACACATTTATGAAGCCTAATTTACTCTAACAAGCTCATTTTTGTTTTAATGTTTTTAAATCTGGTAATTCTATTAAATTGGAAGTCTTCGAGGAGAATGTTGAAAGGATAATTATACAATACAGTTTGTTTTCCAGTCCCAGCTTTATGGAGAAGTCAGAAAAGGTGGTGAAATGCAGTGGAGCTTCTAGAGCTTTCTAAAAAGAAAAGATACAGCAGCAGTAATACCAGAAACAGTGGGATGCAAGAGGCTGAGCAGAGTGAAGGTAGTGGGTGAGAGAGGCACTGAGTCCAGCAGAAAAGCACATACAGGAGAAAGAGGTTGTCTCTGTTCATTCATTCATCCCACAAATGTGCAGTGGGCAGCTACTGAGTGACCAGCACTCTGCTAGACCTTGGGAGATAAAGGAGGGAGCAGGCAGCCAGAGTCCCTGTCCTTATAGAATTGCCTGTCTAGCTGGGAGGCAGTTAGTGATTCCTACAGAAGTCTGAACAGAAAGGGGCAATAAGACACTTTGTGGTCCAACCTTTCCATTTTATGGAAATGAGGAACCGTACCTTGAGTATAGGATTTGCAGAAATCATCATCAGCACTGAGACTTACACCCAGATCTCCTAATTTCTACTTTAATGCTGTTCCCCTTCTCATGTGACTCAAGGAATAATAAAAAGTTGCCTAGAATTTCTCCATCGGTGGCCTGCCATGGGGCCAGCTTCCCATTGCTGGTGTTCCTTCCCGAGAGGATGTGCACCTTTTGACCGAATGAAAGCATGGTGTTACCTGAAGGGGTGACTGGTCAGGGGGATGTTACAGAAAGAGAGAGGAGATTCTCTCGCCAGCACAGCTGGATCCTGAAACACAGAATGGCCAGCGTGGAAGTGCCAGGCTCCAGGCTCCAGGATACAATGGAGGAAGAAGGCAAAAGAAGACCCTGCAGAGAAGGTGAAGAAAAAGGGAGGAATGGAGAAAGGGCCTTCCTTGTTCCCAAGTACTCTATGCACATATGCTTCTGCGGTGAATCCTCAGGATAATCCTGTGGGGTAAGTTTTGCACATTTTTGCCCAAGAGGCAAAGTCAGGACCCAAATCCAGGTTGGCTGGTTTCAAATATATATGTGGATATATTTTTCAAATATTCACTCCACCATCCTGATAAAATTTCCCAGCTGCATGGTTTCCCATGACTTAGTGTTTCATTATAGCCTTACATTTTATTTTACTTTATTTTCTATTTATTTTATTTTTGACTGCTCTCTAAATATAATTAAGGATCCATAAACAGTCAAAAATCAGTGGAGGGGGCTGGCCCCATGGCCTAGTGGTTAAGTTCGGCACGCTCCACCTCAGGGGCCCGGGTTCAGTTCCCGGGCGTGGACCTACACCACTAGTTGGCGGTATGCTGTGGCTGCGACCCACATACAAAATAGATGAAAATTGGCAACAGATGTTAGCTCAGGGTGTATCTTCCTCAGGAAAAAAAAAAATCAGTTGGAGGTACTTGAATAGAATCTATTTTAAATCGCCATGTAAAGAGAATGAACTCTTCCTAAATTGTTCTTTTTGTAAGCCTGCGTTTACACAGGCTGGGTTTTCTTAGAACAGGACACACTTGCTTTCTATTGGCAACTGGTAAATTTTCTTGCCTTATACCTATAGTGGGGCCATCCAATAGAACTTCCTGCAATAACGGATATGTTTCAAATCTGTGCTGTCCAATATGGTAGCCACTGGACACATGGTGACTACTGAGCACTTGTAATGTGACTAGTGTGACTGAGGAACTGAAATTTAAATTTTGCTTCATTTTAATTTAAAATGGCCACATCATGGGTGACATACTGAACAGCATTATCTCAAAGGTTCTGTAAACATAAGTTGCATAGACTTACACTTATCTGCTAAGCAAGCTCAGTGTGTACTGTGGGAAACTGAAGAATGCTGGCACACTGATATGAAGACACAAATGTCAGAAGCAATCTGGGATAATAGCTTCAGTAACATCCAGACATCATTAGTGGACTTGAGGATTCATTAAGTTTTAGAATCCCTTTGCTGATGAGCAGGATGCACTTGTCTGATATGGCTAGCTGTGTCACATTATTTTACAGGCAGAATGAACATTCTGGAAAATTTATGTTCTTGTTTAGAAGGCTAGGAAGAAAAAAAAAAAAACAAAAACCTCTTAGCCTGAAGGACTATGTCACACAGAAATCTATGTCACACTTCTGAAATCTCCTTTGGGCCCAAATCACACCAAGGATCATAATCCAGCATTGCTCTGTGTCTTTTAGCCCAACCACATTAGGATCTGCTTTAGAGCTTTTGTTTTTTCCTCCCCTCAAAACATGCTAAGTTTCACAGTATTCCTAGCAAACTTGTCATAAGACTGAAGCTAATTTTGAATAGAAGCTCTGAATGAAAAGCTGTTATAACCTAGCTAGAAATGTGATTTTTTCTTTTTCTCTTTTATATTTTTATTCTATCAAGTAGGTACTAATCCCCAGAAAGATTGTTTTAGTTAGTATAAACTAAGTATTTGAATTTTTATAATAACTTTCAGTGGTGGAAATAATTAATAAATATGCCTGTTAATTGCATGACATCTTCCTCTCAGAACCTTAAGTGTTCACGCTCCTGCTTCGTTCCCAGAGAGTAGGGGAAAGAGGACTCCCCCCTCTCTCTCCCACACTTTCCATATTCCAGGTAAATATCGATTGCCACTATGTGCCAGGCACTGCTCTAAGAATCATCCACGTATAGCTCATTTAATCCTCACAACAAACCTTATGAAATCACTATTATAGATGAGGAAACTGAGGTACAGAGAGGCTAAGGAGCTTGATTATTCAACAAATATCGATCAGGTGCCAGATTTACACACACTAGCACTGTGCTAGGTGCTGTAGGAGACATAGTTCTTAGCCTCAAGAAATCTCCAGTCCAGGAAGTGGAGAAGATATGCATCTGGCTATGTAAGATTCAAAGACATGACATGATAGATTCCATAAAGGTATCAAGCAGACCAAGGATGATCAGAACTAAAACTGTTCTTAATACAAAAATGAAAAGCCTCTCTTCTCTTCTGTCGTCTGAGAGCCCTACAGGTCAGAGTTAAGGCTCTACTCCCCAAAGATGGACACCCTAAATTCATGTCTAAAACATGAAAATACTCTCATAAAACACTTTACTGATTTTATGCATAAAACAGCTGTAACCATGATGCCTAGTCAGGGCCCTGCCTTATGGAGTACACATATTGCTTTCCTCTGAGACTGATGAAATCCAGATCTCTACCCATGCAGGTGTTGAAAGAGCCTCATTCGCACATTACCACTTCTGCCCCAGGAAATAAACTACAGCCAGGTGGTCTCCTACCCATTTCAGAAACCAGGAAAGCAGAACGTATAAAGACAATGCTTTCACTAGATGACTCAGAAAGCTTTTGGAGGATAGAGGTATAGGAATCCTATTTCTTATCATCCCAGTCCATTCCTTTCCATCCTCCCCAAAAGACCATGATAAGTTCCCACATTTACACAGGGTTCATCACGAGGAAGCAATTATAGTAAAAGGCAAAACCTATACTCTGTTATTTTATTATTACTTTTAAAAATATTTCTCCATAAATAAACTGGGGGGAGCATGGGAGACCAAAGTTACTGAGCAGAAAAGGACAGATTATGAACAAAAAAAAGGCCAAGAAATAAGTGGTGATTATGATGGTATCCATGGCTGGCCTTCCTTGGGTCATGGTAATCATTTTCCATAGGAAAGTAACCACTAATCATCCAAGGCCACTAACATCATTTTATTCAAAGTCATGGGGAGGCTCCCTTTCACATGTCGTGGCCACACAATCTTTGGACAGGCAAATGAAGAGTTTGGAGGATAACATCATCTGCCTACAGGAAAAACCCAGAGCCCTGACCTAGAATAAATTGTGGGATTCTGGGAAAATGGTTCTCTAAAAATTCTCAAAGTCTATAGAAATATGGAGCTTTTTCTAAACTGAGTTTAAACAAATTTAGTTAGTTTTCAATATATTGGTAAACTTTGTTATGGTATGCCTTCCTATTAAGGATAATTGTGGAGAAGATTCTCTACCAAAATCACCTCTGCATTGGATCAGTTGATTGCATTGCTAATAGCTTCGGAGAGTGGAAAGGTGTCAATCTCTGATATTACTATGCAAACACAGCAGATGGCTGTGTACATATTCAAGCATTTCTCAGGTTCCTCTGGTCTTTTCATTGGGTGGTTCTCTTGGTCTTTGGGGTTTCATTTTTTGTGTTTTTTTGGAGTGTTTTACCAAAATGTCATGAACAGCACCCATTTTATTTAAGTATTAAAATCTGTTCACATCCACATAGAAAGGATTTGAAGATTTTCTGCCCATTTGGCATAGTCAACATCTCTATTCCCCTACATGACTGTAAACAATTGAAGTTGACCCTATTCTCATGCACACATAGAATGAAATAAAATGGTTGGGGTGTTATTATAAATGAGCAGTAGACTGAGAGGGGAGCTGGCTCTCCTAACAAACTCTGGGCCTTCAGGAAGGATAGAAGAGTAGGTGGATGGATGGGAGTTCAGGAGATAAATGGATGTGTAGACAGACCTGACAGACCAATGAATTTCCTGAACAATGGATGCCTTACCTATACAACTGCACTTGAATTTTAATAGAAACTTTGTTCAATTTTTCTTTATCCTTCTGTGAAATGAAAGGGATGGAAGCTTGTTCCAGTTCTCAAATCCTATGATCACACCTTTGTAAAGATTTTTTTGTTCCCTCCCTTCTCTCTCCTCCTCGCCTTCCTACAGCATGTACGCTGGTGAACTGATCCTTCAAATCTAGGCTCAAAATTTCTTGATTTTTCCAGCATTAATTGTGCACTCCAGTATGCTCCTATGTGTCTTCTGAGGCACTTATCATTTTTAAACGTTCATTGGATCATCATATAGTTTTCTAAACTGTCAAATTCTTCTATTCTTCCCTTGGGGGAGAGAGGGTCTTGTCTAATTTATCCGGAAATTGGCAGAAACCTAGTAGGTGTTTAATGACATTTGTTGTGATCCATTTTCCTTCTATTTTAAGGATTTAGGTTTATTTTCTTTCTTCCCACCTTTTTTCTCTTCTCTGCTTGTCTCTCTCAAATGAACATTAAAAAGGGAGGGGAGAGGAGAAAAGAAAGAAACACTGAGAGAGAGAGACCAAAAGAGGGGAACTTGGTCAATGGGAATAACCACATAACCAAGCACCGAGGAGCCTGCCAACTCCCACCCTTTCTCAGAATTTTCCTCTTGGTTAGACTGTCCCCATTTGGAGCTTTGAAATTCTACGGTTTCCTTCCTCTAAGGTGGTATCGAGTAGAATGTCATGTTTAACTAGAAATACTGTAAACAGAAGCTGGGAAGAGCAATTTAAAACAGCAAAATCTTGCCCCTGAAATTGTTTTGGTAGTTGTAATCTTTGCAATGGGAAAACACAGCCTTCTAATTGACATGCGCTCCTAGTGCGAAGGTCTGAGACATGCTGATCCGCGATGTTAATCACGAGGAACCATGGCTGCATTTAAGAGAGCAGGTCCCCTGGGGCCGCCTGGTGGCGCAGCGGTTTAGTCCGCGCTTGGCAGCCCAGGGTTCGCGAGTTCGGATCCCGGGCGCCCGCCGACGCGCTGCCTGTCAGCATGCCGTGGCGGCGTCCCATATAAAGTAGAGGAAGATGGGCACGATGTTAGCCCAGGGCCAGTCTTCCTCGGCAAAAAGGGGAGGAGTGGCAACAGATGTTAGCTCAGGGCTGGTCTTCCCCGCAAAAAAAAAAAAAAAAAAAAAGAGAGCAGGTCCCTAACTCCATAGTCAAGCGTATTAAGTTCTTTTTTTCCTTCTCAGGTCTGGTTTCAAAGCTATTTAAGCAGGTAAGCGTAGTCCTGAGAGGAAGAGCAGATGGAAAGGAGGGTTATAGTCTGTAGCAAAACCAAGGAGCTAGAGCAGAGGTCTGTCTCTGAAAAGACTACGATGATGGATGCATTTCTGAAACTTTCTCTTTCACACACACGTATGCACACAGAGCCTTTATTCTGACAATTATCTAATCTGAATAATTTTCCACCTCTGATCTTTGATTCCTGAATACCTTTCTTAGGCAACATAATTTGCGAAGAAAACATAAAGCTTTTCATTTTTATCTAGAAACAAAAGGAAAACAACAGCTATAATAGGAAATGTTGGAGGAGGTAAAGTTATCAGCCTCTGCTATTTTCTTTTTAATTTAATTTTTTGTTTCAACTCTTTGATATTTTAGTCCTCTTATCTGATTTAACTGGAATCGTTCATTCATTACTTGCAGTCTTCAACTACATTCCCCCCCCAACTTCTCCCTCCAGCCCCCTCAGCCTCCTACTCCGACTCCTCTAAACTGAACACTAAGTAAGACCTCTGAAGAGAATAAAGTCTCAAAACATGGAACTTTGGTACACGAGGGTACAGTTTGATGCCCCAGATAGAAAATCCTATATATTATTTTTTTAAATCTTTATTTAGAATTTACTTTTTTTGTGTGTGAGGAAGACCAGCCCTGAGCTAACATCCGTTGCCAATCCTCCTCTTTCTGCTGAGGAAGACTGGCCCTGGGCTAACATCCGTGTCCATCTTCCTCTACTTTATATGGGATGCCGCCAGGGCATGGCTGACGAGCAGTGTGTCGGCGGGTGCCCAGGATCCGAACCCGCGAACCCCGGGCTGCCAAGCACAAACTAAACTGCTGCGCCACCGGGCGGCCCAGAAAATCCTATATCTTGAATCACATGAATTCAAATATTCCTTCCTGGCCTCTTAAATCTTCTCCTAAGTTGGTTTCAAATAATATGCAAAAAAAATCTTATGAATTCATTGGAACAATTTCACAAATTCTTCAATGATTTTGTCCCCTAGGGTCGGGCACACACATTTTAGGCAGCTTAAAGCTGTTAAGTAAACCCACTTTGTCACTTTTTTTTCCCTCCTGGACTTATGCTGCCAGCAATAGAGACACAATGTGGACTGCACGGCCTTCTGCTGACCACACGAGTCTCCTCTTTGCAGAATAGCAAGCAGCCACTACTAACCATAACTAGTATGTGCCTGTATCCTTGCTGGCACCATCCCACTTCCCATCACCCTTACCCCCTCTTCCCTAGCCGGGAGACATGCTAACAGAAAACTCACAGGGAAAAGGACATATTGTGGTTCAATGGTATAATCCAAGTTGCCTTTCCTCTGCCAAATCACAGTGGACTCCTAATCTTAAATTTCAACCTCAAAAAAGATCAGGGAGGGACCACGGGAGGAGGAGTGGTGGGGGAGGGGGGCAACTGAGCCATGAGAATTGTTAGTTGTGACTTATAGAAATTAAACACAAAATATAAAATTAAAAACAAAGGAAAAAATGTTAACCAGTCAATTAACTGGTGGCAAAACAAAACAAAAAAAGCCTTTCTTTTTCTATTTTCTTCAAGTGAAGGACTAAAGGAACTGAGAATGCTTATCCTGGAAAAGAAAATTATAGGAAGGCTAGGGGTGCGGGGACAAGGAAACCTCAGTTGTCTTTGAATAGTTGAAGTACTGCAACAGGAAAGAAGGAACAGGTTCGATGTGTGTGGCCCTAAGGAGAAAAAGCAGGTCCATTGGGTGGAAGTTACAGAAAATGAGATTTTGAGAATGTCACTAATATTAGATAGAGTTCGTAATAGTCAGACCTACCCAGTGATGGAGTGGGGCATCTTGGTGGAAGACAGGGTGAAGTTTAAAGCCTCCAAGTTTGTTCCACAAAAGGCTGAATGAGCACCAGAGAATTCATTACTGAAGCTAGTTCTTCCTTATATGAAACTAATGGTATGATGGAAGGAGCACTGGACCAGGAGTCGGGAGTCCTTGCTTTGTCATTTAATGGCTAAATGATATTGAGAAAAGTCAATTAACCCATTTGGACTTCAGTTTTCTCATCTTCCAAATGAGAGACTTCAATGTGCTTTTCTCTATAATCCTTCCAGCAATCATAATATCCTATTATTCTTTCTTGACAGTTTTTTCTACTAGTTATTCATGAATTGATGGGTGCTTAGGTATCATGTAGACACAACGTAGGCATACTATTTGGATGAACATTTCTCAAATTTTACTCTCACCATACAGAATGCCTGCAAGTATTACCCTTATGCATTGCAGAGAAAATCCCTCTTGTAGCCAGACATGCCTGAGGATTTTGGTCAACCTCTGTTTCCTGCAAATGGTACAGCTAAAGTTCTTCAAGGAAAAGCTGTAAGTAATATAGACGGGGAAAAAACATGTTATACCCAACTAGGATCAGAGCTTACCAGTTTTACTGATGATGAATTCTGCTGTGTGTTGTTCAAAGTAAAATAGAGAACCATGAAAAAGATTCAGTCTCTGCTAGGCTCTTGCAGGAAGCAAGATAAGGGTTCAGTGAAGCACAGTAGTATTTTTTTTCCTAAGACTGAGGAACCACAAGATTGGATATTGGCAAATGCTCTGCCACCACTGTAAAATCTCAATTATTGCTCTGTAGAGTGGGTGAACTCTCACATTCCTCTCATTCTTTGCACTTCCCCCCACCCCACGAACATACACACCTGCATCAAATCATTCAGAAGACATTTCACTAAAAGACATTATGATAAAATGGTGTGGTTAAATTTAAAGGAAGAGTATTTGTGGCCTTATATTCGCTTTACCTTGGGAAAAGTACGAAATGGAATCACCACACTCATGAACAATCCACCTCTCTGTTGAAAGCCATTGACATTCAGTGGGGAATGTTTATATCTCCTTCTATTCTTAAATCACCAAAAGGGGTAGCCTCAAAAAACACTTATTGAGAAAACTACCAGCACACCAAAGACCATGGACTGATGCCAAGATATCAAAAGTCACCTTAGAAACAGAAAGAGTAAGAAAGAGAGGGAGAGAGAAAGCACTTATCAATGGAGATGATAAAAAAATCCCACAGAAAAAGAACTAAATATTTTAAATTCTGGTTCCCTGTGAAACATATTTTTCAAAATCCTGAAACTCTTTCCAGCCACTTGTCTTAAGATATATCCTTCATAATTGTCTGCGTATCCCTTGTCTCTATGTTAATGGCCTCAATAAGAAAGGAAAAGATTCTGCATGCAACAGTCTTGAGAAGATTGCCCAATATTTTACACAAATGGTAGAAAACTGGCTTCATTGTTGTCTTTAGGAAAAGGACAATTCACTCATTCTTCCCTGACAAATGTTTACTCTCTACCATTTTTAGGTATTGCCCCAGGAGCTGTGGTGGATTCAAAAATGAGATTAATATGTTCCCAAACTTCAAGTAATTTATTCTCAAGCTGGGAAGATCAGATGTGTAACAAAATGTAAAATAATATAAGGGCTAAAAAAAGAGGTGTAAGTTTAGAGAACAGAGAGATCAATTCTGCTGGACAGAATGAGAGATCTCCTCATGGAGAAGGTAATGTATGCATGACCTGAGTGTGACACATTCCCAGTGGAAACAGCATATGGAAAGGTACCAAGGTAGAGAGTACTGGAGGTGTGCCTTCTTGTTAGAAGCATAAAGTACAGAGATAATTGGAAGAAAACTCATGATTCACCATTTATGCCAGGAAAAGGGATTTGATATTTATTTGGTTGACTCTAGGAAACCCTTGAACTTGCTCATTATGGTCAGGGACTCCTAAATGGAATGCAGGTCTAAGGCCTCTGTTACAAAGACAAAACAGATAACTCTTTGGGAAGTATCAATGTAATTTGCCATCATAAAACTCAGTATCTTTTGTGAGACCCTTGGGGTAGCTTGAAACGGTTAATCATGAAGATTTCTTTATGAACAGAATTTGACTGGAAGTAGGAGATATATATATATATATATATATATACACATATGTGTGTGTGTATATATATACACACACACACACACACACACATATATAAATGAATAAACTGTCAGTGGAAAATAAAAGCAGCAAATCAAGATCCTAATAGTACCCCTCATGACATCTGTGTAGAGTTAAATAAACCTTTGTATGGAAGATTACTAGTTAGAGCTATTGATGTCCCAGTATCCAAACAATATACATCCAACAACCATTTCATGAAAATTCTATCAACCTGGTTGTGTCTAAATGATGCTAACTATGTATAGGCAGGAAGTAATCAGAATAAATCCTCCTGGGTGACTGGGTCTTTATAGCACAATATATCCAATATTGGGGATTTAGTTAATGTTCAGGAAGTTTTGCAGGACACACTATTCAATTAGAACCTTGAAAATATAATCAAAAACTGTCAATCAACTAAGCCTTCATCCCTCTCTTTTATCTCATGAACAGGAGATGGGTGAATAACGTCAAACCAACTCTTTTTAGCATTCCACGTACAAGTGGGGATGGAGTTAGGATGACCGAGATAAATGATCCAGAACAGAAGGTTCATCACCCTTAGAAGGTGAGCTTCTCAAGGATCTACCTCCTACCTCATAAGCCTGAACTACATCCCATCTTTCTGATGGGACATTTCCTCTCTAAATCAGTCTCAGGACATGATGGTGGAAATAGCAGTGTTTATTCAAGGCTGCCAGTCTCTTGAGATTCTAAGGCAGAGTAATAAAGATAAGATAGCTTGTTAAAGACAAAAAGGTTATTAGTCTCCAGATAAGATATCTTATCATCAACACCTTCTCCTACTTCAACACTGAGACTCTGTCAATTCAATTACAAACACCTTGATGAAAATCAGCCAATCATCCATCTGCATAATATAAATATAAATAAATAGAAAATGTTATTATTCACTTTCCTATTAATTATTAAAATATCTTTGATATTAACCATTGTTTCATTAATATTAATTTTTGTTTTACTCTAACATAATCTCTTTCACTTCAGTGGGAAATAGATTTCCCCTTTCCACATTTGTGTATATTATACAGTGCCTGTGAAAGTTTAAAGACATTTACTCACTTCAATCAGGGGATTGTCCTTATTTATTTTCAGATCGACTGGATAATGGATTTTAAAATCTTGTTTTAATTTTATTCTTTTGGAATATATCATTTCTTTTGGTCAAAGCTATATTTTCCATTTTATTTTGATGACAGTTGAACATAGTACTTTCCTCTCTCAACAAATCTTCCATGTTAGAGCTATAAAAGAATATATGAAAGGTTCTAAATTTTTCGTTGTTCACCTAATAGTTTTGGACCACCCTTACTTTTGCATGAGGCACTGAGTTGAATCCTGCGTAAAATACCAGGAAGAATCAAACATAAATTTGGCCCTCAAGAAACAACAACTATAGTAATTCACGTCATAGGTAATTACACAACAAAGTAGAAGGTGGTAAGTGACAAGCAAAAGGAGGTATAGCTGTGACGTGCAGTCTCGCCTGTTGGTTGAGGACAAGGTCAGTGAGTTAGAAATCCAGATCTAAAACATCCACCTGACCTTGGATAATTGTTGTGCCCTCTCTAAGGATTTCCTCTTAGGTGAATCAGGAATAATAATACTGTTTATATTATGGAGTTGTTTGTGGATTAAATGAGATAATGTACATAAGAAATGATTTATATTATCGAACAGCCTTTAACGTTTATCATTATTATTATTGTCATTGGTAAAGAAGAAAAGAGAGCATCACAAAATAAGATTTAATACATGAGAGATTTTATAAATGTGAGAGAGAGAGGGAAATTATGTCCAGCTTAAAAATCAGGGAATTCTTCAAAGAACTTTGACATTTGAGTTGAACCTTTAAAGACAAAGATATAAACATGTGGAAATGGATAGAAAGAACATTTCTTTAGAAGGAAGAGAATGTACTGAGAGACAGACCACTAAAGCATTAGGTATCCAAGGGAATAAGAGGCTGTTCAGCTTGTCAGTGGGCGGGGAATAGGAAAAGAGAAGCTAAGGTGTACTGCTAATATCCATCCAGCATAGACATTCAATCTTGATTCTGTAGGAAATGTAGAGCGCTTCAGGAGTTTTGATGATGAATGTTATCATATAACCAAAACAGTGTAAGCCATAGATGTAATATGGTGCCACCTCCTACGTAGGACAGAAAACTTTGTAAACAGAATGGCCTGATGAGTTAAAATAAGCCACTCATGATCCCATTTTCTTTAAAATGTATATTTACACCAAAGTTCAAACAGTTTGGATCCACAACATCTGTTCCAAGCTCAGTCGCAATAACTAAAACAGCTACAGTTCTTTTTTAAAGTATTAGTTGTCTGATCATTTTAGGTATTTTAATAAAAATGCAAAGGAAGTTTTACCATTATTAATAATAAAGGTGAACACAAGCTTTTGCATATATGGATTTTTGTCTTTTCTCCCCTCCCCCCCCACTTTTTATGAAAGTGATGTGGAAAAGCAAACACCAAAAGTTGTGTTTAAGTGGAAAGGCCAGGTCTATGGAGATGGCTGGTGGAAAAGAACAGAGCAATGACTCACAAGGGTCTGTGGTTTGCTGCTGTCTCTTGAAACATAGAGGCCATGTAAAAATGAGCCCCTGCTAACAGAAGACCTTGAGTATCATAGCCCAAAGATATCCAGATGTTCAAACTCATGTTCAAAGTTACTGTTTGAAATTCAATGTTCCAACATTTGTTTAGTAGCTGCTATATGCAAAGTACAAGGCTGGTTATTTTAGCCCCTGTTATTGGCTTAGTTTCTGCCCTAGTGACTGCGCTGGTTTAGGAGTCCAGGGCAGGTTTTACAACAAAAAAGGACTATTTATTAAAAGCCTATTAATCTCAGGTCATTGTTTTTGATACCTATACTATGAAATGATATGATTTTTTATCAAGATCAGTTAAATTAGAAACTTGATTTGTGATAAAGGGACATGACTGGGTTATCATGAAACATACTTATGTGACCACACACACACACACACACACACATACACACTTCCCAGGGATGCTGAAAAAAATAAAATGCTCTTTTATTACACTGACTTCTGAAATGAGTCAATTGCTCTGAAGCTGACATGAAGTCACTCTCCAATAATAGAACCTACTTTGTTAATTCGTTGTGGTTGGGTTGTTATCATGCACTAAACAGTAATGGCATGAAACCTGCACGGGTTATTTCATCTTCCATGGATGAGGGCATTATCTCCATGGAGTGATAACCAAGACCAAGCCAGTATTTTAGTCTTGAATGTATTCGACAACATTAGCATTAAGGCCAAATTTCAATTTACTCCAGGCAGTTACCAAAATCTGTTTTTATATTAGGCCTTATCTCTAGATCCATATTTTTTTATAATGATCTCAATTCCACTCTCTCTCCTGCATCTTTTGGTAGTTGCACTGCCTGTTTAAAAGCAGTTAAAATTCATTGTCACACCTTATTTAGACTACAGCCCCAAACAATATTTTCTATGAAAATAGTATTCACATTTTAAAACTATCAGACAAAGGCCCTTCAGGCAGCAGAATCACTGGATAATATTTCCCTGTCTTTACATTCAAACCGTCTTGGCACACGGATAGGCTAGGGAGGCTTGATCCTGTGACTGCCTCTTCTCTGGGCTTAACCAGATGCACCGACACGCCCTGTAGAGTCATGAAGGGTGAGCAAATAAACAAAAGCGCCTCTGCCTCATGGAGATGTGAGGCTGCACCTGCAAAATCTCAAATAACATCCTCTGATGAGCCAATCAAATCAAATCCACAATAAGTGCCTTCTGCTTTTCAGAAGAAAAACCCCTTTGGAAGAAGGAGCAGATTCTCACCGAGTTTATAGGAGAAAACATATAGCACAAAGCACTGAGACTCTTATTTTGGACACTTATTATTACCTTTGGATTCCTAAGTATCTCCAGTTAGTTCCAGCTACCTGGTGCCACACTGTGATTATGGAGACCCAGCAGGTCATTGAAACAAGTGCTGTAGGCTGAAAAGACCGGATATTTTGATCAATGTTCTCAATTGTTATTTGGAGGGAAATAGCCACTTGCTGTCAGAAGAGGCCGCTCCAGGTCGTTTTCAACCCTGGCATCGTGAGTATGTCTCCAGTTGTTTGCAGAAATACTAACGGTGTTGGATTGGGTTTTAACTTTTACCAGTTACTCTAAAGCTGTCCCTGACATTCCAAGGCAAATTGGCTTTATGTTAAAAAATATGTTTCAATGGGCTCACAAAAGCTATGGTAAGATTGCAGGCTTCCATCAATCATACAAACACCAGTTCTGCTCGAGTTAGGTAGGACTCTGACAGTATTGACTTCCTTTTTAATGTTGTAAGAAAAAAATACAAAAATTCACTTAAGACAGAAACCTGGCACCATTCCTAGATGAGAAGATTGTACTTTTAAAACTCTTTATGTAAAATTAGAGAGAGAGCTTAGCACATCTTTTATTCAACTCTTACTATGTCACCATAGAATATCACTATAATTATTCTGTTTCTAAATTTGAATTGCCTTTATTTTATTTTTATTTAAAGTCATATAACTCTTCTCTCATTACCTTGTGCTATCATCTGGTGGTTGAACTTCTAGTCACCTCAGCCTCTTGAACACAACTACAACCTGGAGGCAAAATGACAGCCGTGGAAGAAGTTTTAGGGATTAAGTTTCAGCTCCTTGTTTTCCATATGTGGCCCAGAGACGTTAAGTGACTTTCTCGGACACACGGAGCAAACAGAGGCAAGGGTCCAGGTGCTGTTAGGCCAAAAACCTCGGTCTGCAATGCTGTTCCACTGCCTTCCAAAACTCCAGTTTGTCTTTCAAAGGAAAACCCTGAGCAACACTAAAAACTAGTCTCCTGGAGTCCTTCTACTTTACTTATTAGAAGAGATGGACATGCCTGCAAACCAGAACTCAGTGATGTAATATAGTTAGCAAGATTGGAATCACTAAACTAAGTCTTTGTCTTATCGTTCCTTTGAGGACCTTAAGTTCTAATATAGGTAGCAACAGGGTTTCCTGTGGTGGTGTATGCAAGATGACTTTGGGCGATATGTGAACCAACCTTTTTTAACAGTTATATATTTAATATTTTAAATAGCTGTATGGGGTAAAATTGACACAATAAAATGCCCATATTTAAAATGTACAATCTGATAGGTTTAGACATATAAATGTATATATATACATCTCTGAAACGTCATCATAATCAAGTAATCAAGATAAGAACATATATATCAATCACTCCCAAAGTTTCCTTATGCCCTTCCTACCCTCTTCGACCTCCCTATCCCTACGTAACCACTGATTCACTTCACATCACAATAGATTAGTTTGCATTTCCTAGAATTTTTGTTAAATGTTATCATACAATACAGATTTATTTGTTTTGATCTGGCTTCTTTCATTCAGTTTTATTATTTTGAGATTCATCCATGTTGTTGCACATATCAATAGTGCATTTTTTTAAATTTCATAGTAGTACTCCATTGTATGGATGTACCATGTTTGCTTATCCATTCACTTGTTAATGGACATTTGGGTTGTTTCTAGTTTGGGGCTATTACAAATAAAGCTTCTATGAAGATTCATGTACAATTGTATGGACATATGCTATCATTTCTCTTGAGTGAACATCTAGGCATAAAATGGCTATGTATTTAACTTTTTAAGAAAATGGCAAATTGTTTTCTCAAGTGGTTGCCTCATTTTACATTCCCACGAGGAGAGTATGAAAGTTCCAGTTCTCCAAATGCTTGTTAACACTTGGCATGGTCAGTCTTTCAATTTTAGTCATCCTAAAAGGTGTGTAGTGGGATCTTTTTGTGATTTTAATTTGCATTTCTCTAATGATTAATGGTGTTGAGCATTTTTATGTTAGTATTTGTCAACTTGCATGTCTTCCTTGATGAAGTGTCTGTTCAAATATTTTGCCCAATTTTTAATTTTTTTGTTTTCTTATTATTAAGTTTGAAAGTTCTTTTAAGTTCTGATATATGCTTTTTATCAGATATATGCTTATTCTGTGTCTTTTCATTCCCTTAGCACTGTCTGTTGAAGAGTAGAAGTGTTTAATCTTGATAAAATTCACTTTATCAATTCTTTTATGGACCATGCATCTGGTTTCATATCTAATTAATCTTTGCCTGGCCCAAGTAAACAAAGGTTTTCTTTATGTTGCTCTCTTCTTGACATTTTATAGCTTTAGGTTTTACATTTAGGTCTGTGATCCAATTCAAATTATTTTTTGTATATGGTATGGTATTAATTTTTTGTGTAGAGCATGAGGTACAGAACAAAGCTTTTTCCTTTTTTGTTCTTTCTTTTTTTTGCATATGGTATCTGTTTGTTCTATCACAATTTGTTAAAAAGATCATACTTTCTTCGTGTAATTGCATTTGACCTTGTGTTGGAAATCAAGTGTCCATACAGGAGTGCATCTGTTTCTGTACTCTTTATTTTGTCCCATTGATCTATTTGTCTATCTTTATCCAATACCATACTGTCTTGATTATTGCAGCCATATAATAAGTCTTACAATCTTGTAGTGTTAGTTTTCTGAATTTATTTTTTTCAAAGTCATTTTGGCATTTTAGCTAATTCGCATTTTCACATGAATTTCAGAATTGGCTCATCAACTTCTACAAAAAGCTCGCTGCAATTTGATTTGGAATTGTGTTGTATCTATAGATCAATAAGGGGAGAATTTCACATCTTAACAATATCAAGTCTTCCACCCATAAACTCAGTATATCAATCCATTTATTTAGGTCTTCTTTAATTTCTTGTAGTGATGTTTTAAAGTTTTCAGTGTATAGCACATGCATATCTTTTTTCAGATTTACCCCTAAATACTTCATATTTTTGATGCTATTCTAAATGGCTTTGACTTTTTATTTCACTTCTAAATATTCATTGTTACTATACAAAAGTATAATTGATTTTTGTATATTGATCTTATATCTTGTAACCTTGCTAAACTCACTTCTTGATTTAAGTAGTTTTTTGTAGATTCCACTAGATTTTCCACATAGATATTCGTGTTGTCTGCAAATAAAAATGTTTTACTTCTTTTTTCCTACCTAGACAGATTTTTTTTTTTTTGCCATACTTTGCTGCCTGAAATTTCCAGTACAATATTGCACTGAATAGTACTTAACTGAATCTTCAAGGTGGACACTCTGTAGGTCTTCAGAGTTCTCTCTGCAATTCTCTCTTCTCAGGATCTCTATCCCTGATCTCCTCACACTCCCAGCCTTGTATCCTCAACTCAGGAATCTATCATGGTCCTCCTTGGTCTCCCCTCCTTGTACTGTGCACTAGAGACTCTCCAAAGAGAGTCAGTTGGGGGCAATAATGGTTTTTTCTCCCATCTCTCAGGAATCACTGCCCTTCATTGCCTAACATACAGCATCTTGAAAACCATTATTACATATATTTAGTACATTTTTTTGGTTGTTTTAGGCAGGAGTATAAATTCATTCCTTGTTACTTTATCTTGGCTGAAAGTGGGAATCCTTATATATTTATTTTCATGTACACTGAAGTATAAGTGATGGTTATACTGGAAATAGAATAGTGATATAATTTTCTTTTAAAATAACTTTAAGTAAAAAAAACTAGTTTTTTTTTATAAAGCATTACATGCATAATAATGCAGATAAAACTAATGTGGCAAAAAACCTGAAGGTAGTACTAAAATCATTGTTTATTAATGATTAATTAAAAGTAGAGGTGGGTGAGGGCTTATGCTGAAAGGAGGTCAGCTGGGAAGATACAGGTGACTCTAAGCAAAGGAGCAAAAAATCTAGATGCCTTGAAAGTAATTTGGGCCTATTTATGGACAAGGGGGCTGCACCCAGCAAAAGTTATTTTAGTAATCACTGTTCTAAAGAACACAATAACTGTTGCTCATAATGATAATTTTCAATCCAAAAAAGGTTAAACTGTGTTCAGAATACTATGCTAAAGTAAGTAATCATAATACACTTTAGGAACAATTCAATAAACATTTGTTAAAATTTCTTGCTTAAGGAGGTAAGACTCAGAGATTTGCAGTCACTGAGAACATCTTAATAGTGTTTCCTGAAAACTACAGAAGAACAAGATGTTATTGTTCACTCCTTTTTAGATGATTAAGGGTAAAGTAATTTGGTGTTCTAGGGCAAACAAGGAACAACTGCATCAATTTAAAGGCTCAGACGTGGAGCAGCCCAAAAGTACTCAGGCATGGCAGTGATCTTTCAGATCTGCAGGTGGAAGGAGGGTGGGGAGGGAGCAAAACATGAGCTTACCATTAGGGACGCTTAGCTTCCCAGATGTCACAAGGAAGGTCATGAGCCTAAAAGCAGTGCCCTCTGAAGTCCCATACAATAGATTTGTATTTGTATTTTTGGAATAACAAGTGTCTCATTCAAATGGTGCCTAAGAATCACTGCAGAGTGATTCTTTAAGTTCTACAAAGCTGTTTAGTAATAGAAGTAAATATTTATTTATAAATTTTACAGTTAAGAAAGTACTTGATCACATCTTATCTCAACTTTAATACTGAGAAAAATCTAGAGACAGAGAGGGTTATAATTACCCTTACATTATAGATAAGAAGGTCCTGAAAGAACATGACCTGTCCAAAATCATATGGTGGCTAAGTGGCAAAACTTGCAAATAAACACAGACTTTTCTCTCTCAAGCTAGTGCTATTTACAACACACAGATGTAAGTCTGCGTCTCACTCCTAATTCCAGTTTTAATCCTCTGGTAGGGTTAAATCCTAACCTGAATCCATTGGCAGGATTGAGAAGACTCTAAATCTCCTAAAATGATTTCATACATATGGACATTTTTAATGAGTGAAAGGTCCGAGACTTTAAGACCCAAAATGGGTTAAAAAGTTCTACTCGTTCTAGATAGTTTTGGAATGATCACTTAAACTGGAGTTATAAATCTCTCAGCTTGGACATTCCCAACAGTTCCTCCTGTTCCAGGGGCACAATGGGATTTTGGAGATTATATCAATGAGCACCAGGAGCCTAAGGGGGGATAGAGTGGTGTTTCAACTTCTATCTGAATCGGTGCTTTCCAACTGCTTCCTTCTCTTTTGCTCAGGACAGTTTATTTTAAGCCTGGGGCTACGGCTCTAACAATATGATTTAACTCATAGCTCCACACCCACACAATGTTTCTATCAGCCAACTGAAACCAGCTCTAGGGATTCCGCTGATGGCTTCCAGATCTGACCCCTGAAAAAAGTAAATATTGCCTAGAAAGAATGATTTTGACTAGAAATGTAAAGTCATAGGCATATATTATTTTCTCCTGTCAGCAAGAGTTTATCAGTTTTCTGAAAAGGGAAACAGCAAGTAGGTAACAATATATGACTAACTGGAAAGGGAAGAGGGTCCTCTATTCTCTCTAGAGAGGTTTGCAGCAGAATTATCACCCCAACTGTGCCTTCTCCCAAGCAGATTTCTCCTTCACTTTTTTTTTTTTAATTAATTAACGCTTGGGTAGTTGTTTTGCCTGGTTCACAGACAAAGCTGGTTCTGAGGAATGATTTACTTGGCTCGCTGTCATCTTCTCCAATGCTCTCCCTTCTCCTTAATTTCCAGGCAATTCCTTCTCCAACAATGGCTTTTCCCTCATCGGCTGGCTCCCACTCAGCTCTGTGACGCCATCTCCTCCCATTATTTCCTCTGCCCAATCTGCTCCATCCACACATCCCTGCTCTTCTTCGAAACTACCAACCCTCTGGCTCCTCAGAGCCTTTGTACCTAACGTCCCCTCTGCCTAGTATGTCTTTCCCTCAGATAGCCACACGGCTTGCTTCTTCAATCTATTTACGTCTTTGCTTCACTTTATTAAAGTCCACCTTGTAAAAAATAGAGACCTCCCTACTCCCAACACTATCTCACTTATCCTGCTTTATTTTTCTTCATAGCACTTCACAACATCTGGCATTTTATACATTTACTTGTTTATTGTCTGCCTCTCCCCAGTTAGAATGTAACTTCTGTGACAGCAGAGGTTTTGTCTGTTTTGTTTCCTGATGATCTCCAGCAACTAGAATAATATCTGGGAAAGGAGGCACTCAGTAAATCTGCTGACTGACTGACTGAATGAATGATGTGTGCCATCAAATTAACTTCTTCATTTTCCATTACATATTATGACACTTGCCATCAAATTTTAGGTAGTTCTTTCAGGTCCAATACTAATGAGATATTGCCATCCAGACACTTGGATAAGGTGTTACAAAGTGGACAGTGAGGTCTCGTGTACGGTTTTTTGATCAAACTACTAGGCCTGAACCATGTGTCACTAAAAGGGAAATACATTAGAATGCCTCAGCTCTCATTTATGGTTTATAATTTTTTTCTTCATTTTCCACCAATTTTTCTTCAGGTTTTGATCAGTTACTCTATTTTGCATTATGATACACACAACAATAATGTGGATTATTATAAACAGCAAATATTTACTCACTAAATCTTACATTATTAACCATAGCTTAATCTAACTGGAATAAGCCCTGTAGATTTGAATACAGCATATTTTAAACTTATGAACATTTAGGGTCATAAGGAATAATCAAAGGTCACCAAACCCAGTCTCCCACCTCACTTAGGAATTCCTTCCAATAAAAACAATATACAATAACCACAGAAGTGACAGCTTCCATGTATAGAGTTCTTATCTCACTATTATCTAATTATCTTAGGTTACAATAAATGTTTGTTTGAATTTGTTAAGCTGTGACTTCCACTGGCTTCTTTCAGTAACACAGCTAAATAGATGGGCCATAGTCATTGGAGTGGCAGCACTGTGTAAATGACTGGTTATTTGTGCACACGGCTGAATGGTGCCTATGTTTGGGATATTATATTCTGCATGTATGCAGATCTGTTCTGTGATTTAGGACCCATCCCACGTAGGGCCTTAATCTACTGCCACAATCCTTTATCCAAGAAGCATGATTATCTTGTGGGCACCCCTCGGCCCTGACCTGGCAGACAGAGGCTTTTCAGATTGTGGGCAGGCATGTCTCTGTCACCCACATCACTCCTTAAGAATGAATGGCCCCACAGGCACAGCTCGATTCCAGAGGGAGAGCTCTGTTCTTGACTTAAACCTTCAGTGGACTTGGAAAATCATCTTCAGTTACATCCCAAAGTAGAGCTTGAAAGGTAAGAGAAAAGCTGCCATCTCTCCCTTTTTGTGCCACCCAGGGATACGTTCCCAAGCTCCTCCTGGTTATGCTTAACCAGAGCAGCAACATCAACAACAAACAATTAGGTGAAAGCCTTGAGCTTGAAAATAAGCTCCCAGGGACGGGACCTACTTCCTTCATGGGCTTCCTGCTCAGGCTCAGTATTCCAGCAGCCAGCCTTTCCGATGTGCCTTCCCTGGCTGACACGTCCAAGGCTGGGAGGGGAGCCTGAGCATTTCTTCACCCTTGCAAGCATTTTTTTATTTCCACTCAGGATCACATAAATATGTGCAAACCAATTAAAGCTCAGTTATTGTGTAAACAAGGGGGCAGTGTTTGTTGGCACTGCAGCACACCGCAGTGCTATTATTAAGGAAAAGTGGACTTATCAAAGATGTCTTTTTAGGTGCATTAATTCCATTTACACTCATTCTTCAGATAAGTAAGCTAATTAGAAACAGACTTTAGCCTCAGCACTTCTCATTCAAAACCCTAACACGTTGGAAGAATGATAATAAAGAGAAAGAGAGGTGAGTTTCCTGCCAAAGTTGTGCATAGATTTAGGGCAAAGGCAGGACTGTGTTACTGAGCTCCTCGTTCCAAGACTGTAACTGATTCAGTCATCACTGCATCAGGCCGCTGCTGGTACAACATGAGAACAGAAATGCATTAAGTGACTGAAAGCATAGCTTATTGCTGTTTGCATGTTCTCCTATGTTGTCTCTTCTCATAATGGCTCGGGTCAGGAATATTTACCCCAGATCTACTTTGGCTTCTATTTTTATTTACACTTCAGTCCTATTATTTTTAAATAATATTTTTATTATAGAAAATTTTGACAGTGTAGAAAAATCCAGACAGGGCAATAAAAATCACCTATTAATTACACCATCCAAAGATGCTACTGTTATTTAGCTTTATTGCATTTCCTTATATAATCCCGTGTCCATACTCACATGTTTATACATATATCCATGCATTATTTTTTCCAAAAACTAGGTATAATACTATATATTGAGTTTCATATCCTGTTTTTTCCAAGGTACATAGGAAACATTTTCCCATATAATTAAGATGAAAATATGATTTAATGATTGCATGGTATTCTATCATATTGAATGTACAATATTTGCTTAAATAAATTGTTTGAAATTTAACAGGTTTCAATTTTTCACTATTATAAATAGTGCTGCATTGAATATCCTTCTGTATATATCTTGGCACACATATGAGATTATTTCCTTATAGCCTCTGCTTTTAAAGCACAGAAAAACATATAATCATTGATAAGGTCAATGTTCATGAGTGTTAGCTCAAGGAAATTAAAAAGCAAAAATAATGTGGCCAAAGGTTGGACTGTCCCAAGAGACATCCAGATTTTCCTGTGGTGACCCTTTCTCACTGTGGCCTGGGACACAGGCAGAGCGCATTATGAGATTAAAGGCAAGTAGCATTTAGCAGTGAGATTTGGGATCGGATCAGAAATTAAACTCATGACTTGGACTATTCTGATGCCAATGCTCTCACACAGCTAAAGACTGAAATCGGGTGACATAAACAAGACCGTGCAATGTGGAGAAGGAGAAGCCACGTTTCTAAGCATGGCATCTATCTCTTTCACATACATAACTCAGTGTGCATTCTCGATACACATTTCCCTTGTATTTGTCCATGTTCTGTGTCCTCTAATCAGAAACTTTCTTTTGTCTACCTGGAGTTTTACAGTGCACCCATTGAAGCCCACCTTGAAAGTCATTTCCTCTGAGAAGCCTTCCCTGCCCTTTCCAGAGAATTGTGACTACCTGAGATCCCATAACATTTTGTATTGAGAAAGCATTATTTGGTTGTGTGTGCAGGTTACACTCAAACAATATTCCAGGAAGACAGAGACTATGTCTTCTTTATCTTTGTAGGTCCACAGATTCTGGTATATAGTACAGATTTGATAAACATAGGCTGAATTAAGGAGTAGTGATCAGGACTGATATTAATACCATGAACTGTGGCCCACTCACCCCTATACAACCCTGACAGGCTCCTCAGCCAGGTCTAGTACATGGAAAATATGGAAGCAGAAAATGTAGTGCCTGGCTTCTCAGTCATGCCAGCCTCACCCATCGATCAGTGACTCTGGTCGCTATCACCATTGCTAGTCAACTTCTTAAGGTCCCTCACCTCCTTAATGATCCTTTTCATGAGATAGTACCTTTCCCTGAATGCCTTATCACAGGCAGAAAAACAATGGGCTGCTTGGTTACCAATGAACTGTGGGTGACCTACATCATGCACACACAAACACACACACATGTGCACACACGTAGACACGCACAGATGCATGGAGACATCACTCATTTTTATAGTTGCATGTAAACATACACATGCACAGTCCCAGGCAGGGCATAAGGAAGAAAAAGAAAGGATAAAATGGGAAAAGCAGAATCTAAAATGAAACGTATAACAAGAAACCGTGAATGGTTTGCATGTGAATGGTCTCTGGTGGGAGAGAGAGAAGGTGAACGTGTGGTCAGCAAAGGGGCCCCCAGTTGCTACTTGTAAACAGAGGCAGCATTGGATGAGCAGCTTAGCTCTATTTTCTTTTAATCTGTCACCTTACCAAGTGGCCAACCTGGAGGCCTCAGGCTGGTCACAGAGGCAGCGTGCAGTTCTTCAACAGCGTCTGTATCGGCTGATTGAGGCAATGATGGCAACATTAATGAGACAACAGGAGAAAGATATGACTCTAAAGCTGGGTCTCTCAAACTTTAGTGTGCAGGAGAAAGGTCTTGGGATCTTGTTAAAAATTCAGATAGTCCCTACCCTAAATAATTTTGGTTCTGCAAGTCTGTGGTGGAGGCCAAGAAACTGCATTTTTAGCAACCACTCCAGTGGATTCTGAAGTAGGTCTGAGGGCCATTCTTAAAGGAAACACTGCTATAAAGGGAACGAAAAGAGATACAGAAGGGAAGAGGAAGTGAGCTAAATTACCTGAAGTCACTCAAACAATGCACACTTTGGTATATCACAATCACTAGAGTAAATCACGATGATTTACTCTTCTGCAGCTAAAATATTCTGACATTACTTTTACTTCATTGGCTTGAGATAATGAGGCCAAAACTTTATAAGCCTGTTTATTTTCTCACATACAAAGTTTATAGTCAGGATATATAGTGCCACCGTGAGAACCATGACTTTGTTATAGGTATGTGCTGTTAGCTACATGGCTCGTCACTGAAGAGGTTAAGAAACGGTAAGAGAATAATTTCTCCTTTCATTTTAAACATTCCTTCCACCGAGCTTTCCCTGACCCCTCAACTCATTCTATCGCACCAAAACGCCCTATGACTCCTCTCTCTAGTGTTTGTAATACTTGAAATTACTTACCCCACTCAGTCCTGCTCACCATTTGGAAAGCTCCATGAGGACAGAATCTTATTTGTCTTGTTCAACAGTGAATGACCAGCACCATCAACAGTATCTGGCACATTTTAGGTTCTCAAACTCTTTTTCTGGAAGAATGAATAAGCTTTACCCTGAATGATGAAAATCTACTCCAAGATAATTTGGATAAAAGGAGAATCATGAAATAAGAAGCTTAGATTGACTGAAAGAAGGAATGAACTACATCTTGATCGATGAAAATCTACTCCAATGACTTGACTGAAGAGAGAATAATTAAATGACAAGATACAAACGATTGAAATGATAGAACAGGCACAGGAATGTCCCCCCCCCCCACACGTAAAATCAATCATCACTTCTTGGTGGTCCACTTCTTTCCTTCCTACTCAGCACCGAGTTGGTGAGAAGGTGAGGACCCCGTCAGGTGAGGGGTGCACCCGAGTTTGCGGTTGGAGGGAGACAGAGGCTGACTAGCAGCCTTAGGTGGAATATGTCCACAGGGGGGACCTGAGCTGGAAGCCTGACCAGAGAAGCGGCAGGCCAACTTTGGTCACCTACCTGAAGGAGCACTGGGAGATGCTCTGATGATGGTCTGAAACAAATGCTGCCCTTTAACCCAGAGCAGTTCAGGTATTCTCCATTGTTTCTGCCTTAAAATGAACCGTTTATGCCTTCAAGGGCCGATCAGGACCTTGACCTGCTTTGAAGAAGGCTTCATCCTCTCAGGAATCTCTGGTTTATTGCCCAACAGCATAATTATATCTTCTGGGTGGGAAAATCGGGATTTTTCAGGAACAGAGACCAGGCTTTGGTGTTTTAGAAAAGCTCCCCCAGGTATTCTGATGTACTCTCTTGGTTAGGAGTTTAGAATTTAAGTCAGCTTGGCATCAAAGAAGAGCCTGCATGCTCTTGCTAGCTCTATAGTTATCCTAAGAAACATTACATTTCCTGACTTCTTTGTTCCATCTGAGATATACAGAATCAAGACTCAAGACTGGTTGTGTCTTTGTGCCTGAATGATCAGATTTTAACAATTGGTTAGGCAGCTTCCCTCACATCTGTGAACTGAGACCTACACCCTAGAGGAGCATACACTTGAAAGCTGGTACACCTGGATTCGAATTCTGGTTCTGCTATTTTCTTACAATATATCCATGAACAAATTAGTTAGCCTCACTTTCCACAGGTGTAAAATGGAGACAATGATAACAAACATCTTAGATATAATTCTGTAAAAATTAAATGAGGAAAGAATTAAAAGAACTTTGATTCTAGCATTTAGTAAGTGTTCAATAAATATTACTCCCTCCCCATCCTGTCTCTCAGAAAGGTCTTAGTTTGCCTGCAAAGCCCTCCTGAGCATCTAAGCATTGAGGATTCTGCAACCCTCCTCTCAGAGGCAGACAGTATGCACCAGTATTCCCCAGTCCAACCTATGCTTTCCTTTTCCTTAATGAGGAAAGGATTTCTTAGCCGAGTGAACAATGTCCTTTATTGTTGCTTGTATCTAAGCCCATCTAATACTTATCTCGTATTCATATTTTCTACTTCTAAGTCACAACTTAAAGGACAGAAAGTACTATCTGCATAGGCTTGTATGTAAATACAAACATAAGCTTTCTGCTAACATATCTTTTTAAAAAACTTTAAAATATTTAAACGGAACATAAAGTAATCTTACTGCAAGCTTCAGTTCAAACACACACGTGCCTCTTCATAACTAAATGTGATTAAGGGAGCAGAGTGGTCCCTCACGCATGGATTTTAACAAAAAAGCTGGAAAATATGGGCACAGAGCTATTAATGTAATGAGGATAACTACCATTTACATTGCGCTTATTATGTGCCTGGCACTAAGCTGAGTGGTTTACATTTAGGATCTGATTTGATTCTTATAATAATGCTATGAGTTAGAAGTGGTTATCAGTATTTTACACCTGAGGAAACTTCAGAAAAAAGAGGATAAATAACTTACCCAAGGTCATCTAGCTAATACGTGGGGAGCCAGGAAGCAAACTCATTACCAGTGGACACCAGGGCACACACAGTATTACACAGGATCTGCCTCCCAAGGACTTCACCACCACTGATATAACCAACCCCTGATCACCCAAGGGGCATGGTCACACCACAAGACAGCGAGACCCTGACTGGGCCAACTCTTACTGTCATGGAATAAACTGGCACAGAACTCTGGCTGGTGGAGCCTGTCTCTTAGAAATGGCACTTCCAGAAGTCCAGGGCATAAGCTGAGAATCTGGGATTTGTGCTGAGAATTTTCCAGAGAGGTGTGGGTGGCCTACTCACTGTAACCACGTGAATAACCAGCCTTGCATGGCTTTGATGGGGCTTGAGGGAGAGGGGCAAAGAGAATTAATCTGGCACAGGGAAAATCTCTTTCTCCCCTGACAAATGACAAACCCTAATTACTACAACCCACACACATCTAAGGAAGTCCCTGATTTTCCTTCAACGGTCAGTGCCTGACAACCAACATATTACAAACCTGATTCCTACATTCTGAGCTTCAGCTTGGCACTTTCAAAATTCCCCGTCGGATCTGTTTTCAAGGTTCACATGGTAATACTGCTTGTAAACAAGTCAGCCCTCACTAACAAACACATAAATGTAAACCGGGCTACAACCTCACTGAAGGTCAGACGCAAATTTTAAGCACGGGGAAGAGAAAGATGTACTTGCCATTTGACCCGCTTGCAATTCTGATCTTCACACACCACGTGAATGCGTTAGAAAAGCAACGCCTTTTGAACAAGAATGTTCATAGCAAATGCTTTTAACAGGCCAAGCCAGATGGGATGAAATGATCTCTTCTCCCTCTGATTGAGAGCAGTACGACTGCGGGACTGGTCAATAGCAGAGCCATTATTGTCATAAGTAAAAAGAAATAACGTTTATTATAACATTTCTGTAACTCCCTGATGATTGCTCTGACTTGAGATTTTAAGCATGATTGTGAGAGAATTTAGTTCCTGTTATTTTCATGCCCAGCAGTAAAGAAATTAATGAAAATTGCATTAGAGAATCCGTTTCCGGAATGGTTTCTCCTATGGGTGCTCTCCTCCGATGCGGGACAGCTCAGGGAGGTCTCACCAGCAGAGCAGACGGCAGCTTTGCTTTGGACCCCTAATGCTCAAAGTAATTTAATAGCAGCCACTTCTCTGGAAAACCTTCTGAATTTCCTGCGAATCTAAATCCAGTGACCTGTGCAAGGTCTAATAACTAGTTACATGAGTTTTTTGTTGTTGTTTTTGTTTTCCCGGTACCTGGGAAACTGCTAGAGGCAGCTAATTTGTGTCTCTTATAAGCAATTTTTAGATTTTAATTTTTGACTATGAAGGAAGCCCTAAAGATAAAACACCAATCACAAAGGAAATATCAAGATGTAAATCAGTCCTTTCATTAATGACTTGGCAACTCTAAGCAGGGAGGAGATGCAGGGAGGGAAAGAGCATGGTGAATGGAGACACTGAACATTTAGACCCAACACCACAGAATGGAGCAGGGACAGTAAGAAGTGGATTGGCGGCCAGGGGAGCAGTATAAAGGTGATTTAAATGGGAAAGCAGGTTTAAGGTTGTTTTCACCTTTGGAGAAGAGGCCTTGGTAGGTAGTGCATTTTAAAGGGGAGACATTCTGTCACAGTTCATTAGAATATGTGAGAAGAAATCATACTGACAGATTTTGGATCTGAAAATCTCCACCGTGTGCTCCTATTTTGAAAGAGCATGTAATAGTTAAGGACAATGGATAATTGAGTGTTGCCTATTCTAGATAAAATAAAAACAATGCATTGAGTAAGTTGGGAAGTGTTACAAGGTTGAGCTGAAAGTTTCTGCTGTGTGTGAGGGAGGATTATGATAGAGATCAACTTAGAAAATAAATACTTTTTTCTGCAGAATTCTGTTAAGTTGAGCAAAGCACTTCAGAGAAGTATACAAAAAATGGTCAAGAAACACAAGGAAAACTATTCAAACTTACTAGAAAACAGAAATAAAAGAATGAGGTACTATTTTTTTCCTAGCAAAAAAGATGAAAAAGAGCGACAGTAGCAGTATCTGGAGAAGCTGTGGCACGTCCGTCAGGTGCAGTGCCACCTGGGGGAGAGTAAATTAGAACCTTTCTGGAGTGTGATTCGGGAGACTTGTGTAAAGATGGACTTGGACTCAATGGCTCCACAAAGACATGTTCATCAAAAGATTTTCTGTAACAGGAAACGGTAGAGCCGGAAATCAAATGCCAAAAAATAGAGTTTTAAACAAATTAATGAACCGCATTACAGTGGAATAACAGCCTTTAAAAGTGATGTTGAACTATATTCACCGACATGGGAGGATGCTCACAATGTATTTCTAAGTGAAAAGAGCAGATTATAAAACAGTATATCCTATATTTACCATATCTAGACATAATATATACACATATATACATAATATCCCATACTTCCTATATATACATGTACACACATACTTATGCATATACATAGTAAGTGGATAATTATAGCTGGTATATAAGTAGCATATATTTATATATAATATAATACGGTTTATATACACATATATATGTATATATGTCACATACTAGTTGGCTTCACTGTGTTTGCTTAAGACAATCATTAACAATTGTTAAATAAATAAATCCATGCTGCTACCCATCTTAGAACTTGCAGTAATATTTTCCACATGGATAGCAGTTGATTATGAAGTTTTGAAGTCTGTAGTTTTAAAGATCCGACCCTAAGTCTTTTTATTTGGTGTTTATATTTGAAACCAATATGCTTTTCCACCATGGCTTCTTAATACACGCGCGCACACACACACACACACACACACATATAGATAATATATATAATCTAAATTAGGTAAACACAGGTCATTTTTTTTGTGAGGCATAAAAGATGACACCAAGCTAAATCTCATTTTTTTTTTTTTTTTGTGAGGAAGACCGCCCTGAGCTAACATCCGTTGCTAATCCTCCTCTTTTTGCTGAGGAAGACTGGCCCTGGGCTAACATCTGTGCCCATCTTCCTCTACTTTATATGGGACACCGCCACGGCATGGCTGACAGGCAGTGCGTTGTGGGCGCCCGGGATCCGAACCGGCGAACCCCGGGCTGCCAAGCGCAGACGAAACCGCTACGCCACCGGGCGGCCCCATAAATCTCATTTTTATAGATTTATAAATTAATGTTTATGAAAGAAAAACATTTAGGTAAGTATCTAGGCACAAGAAAATATTAATAGGGTTATCTCTGGATTGTTAAATTTGTGTGAACTTGTGTTATATATTATGTATTGACTGCCTTTTGTTTACTTTGATGTTTAAATTTGTTTCTTTTGGTCTTCTGGTCTATGTACTTTAACAAAAGAAGAAAGGCGAACCGGCATAAACCAAGCAAAGTGCCTGTAACATCAGATGTGTGCTTTCTTCTCAGCTGCCACAGTCCCAAAATAAACCCAGAAGATTCCTGTTCTTCGGTCAGGAATCCCTTTTCTTCTGGCCACTTGTAGAGGTTCTTTGTGCCCCAAACAAGTTTGTTATCTTTCCTTTTATTTCCTCGTGGCCGTTCCTTTCATCAATGGCATCTGTCAACTCAGAAAGAAGTTTGGCTCTTCGGATAATAAAGTGGAAGAGTGATGATTTTAGGGGACAAAAAAGAGGAATAAGTTAGCTCCCTTTTCTTTTCCTTTCTTTTTTTTTTCTTCTTTTTATATTGACTTCCAAGACTGATTGGCCTTTAAAAGGTACAAATATATGCCACACCTTATCCAGACCAAATGGAAAGATGAGAGATATACATTTACCAGCTATAATATTTGGCTGAGGAAATGAGACGTGGTTTGAATAATTTGACTTTCTATTATCATGAGTTTATTGATATGAATGTATAAATAGATGCATAGTTGGATAGATGGATGGAAGGATAAATAGATAAATAGGCAAACAGATAAAGACTAAGGCAGACTAATATAAGCAAATCTAAAAAATTCAGTGCACTAACCACTTCTGCAAATATATCAACTTTTGAATCAGAGTCTAGGTAGATGTCACAATATGTTCTCAAAGGGAAGAAAGACAGAAAAATAATTGCCATCTGAGGGAAATGAAAAATCACTATTAGGCAAACACCACAGGTGCAGGCAACATCCACTAATGGATGCTAAAATCAATGTACAAATGTTTGAGAAGAAATAAGATGTTGGCATTAACTCAAAATATCTCCTCCAAGATATTTATCAATTAGAAAATTAGTCACTTTACAGTGCAGAAATCCAGCAGATATTATCTTAACCAAGTGATCAAGGTTAATACCACCAGACATCATGGACCCCTGACATAAGACACAGAGAAGCGTGCAACATTACCTCCATGGTATTCTTCCCAAAGGTGTATAGCCTCAACCGAATCACAAAGAGACATCTAAAAAACCTAAGTTCAGAGAGACTGTACAAAATAACTGGCCTGATCTCAGCGGTGCAGCGGTTTAGTTTGCGCTTGGCAGCCCGGGGGTTGCGGGTTCGGATCCCGGACGCCCACCAACACACTGCTTGTCAGCCACGCTGTGGCGGCGTCCCATATAAAGTAGAGGAAGATGGGCACGGATGTTAGCCCAGGGCCAGTGTTCCTCAGCAAAAAGAGGAGGATTAGCAACAGATGTGAGCTCAGGGCTGGTCTTCCTCACAAAAAAAAAAAAAAAAAACACCAGTAATTAAAAAAAAAAAAAGTATCAAGGTCATGAGAGACAAGGAAAGAATGAGGAACTGTCACAAACTGGAATAGACTAAGGATACACAACAATTAAACGCAATGTGAGATCCTGGATTGCATCCTAGAACAGAAAAATAATATTAGGGGATGGGAAAAAACTAGTAAATTCTAATAAGGTCTGAAGTTTAGTTAATAGTATTTTACCAATATTAGTTTCTTACATTTAGGGGAAGCTGAGTTAAGGGTATAATTGGTGAACTCTCTGTACTACTTTTGCAACTTTTTGGTAAGTATTAAATTATTTGAAAACAGTTTTTAAAAATGGGAAAAATTGCCACGCCTTCCTTCTGGGTTTGATTCTTGTTCCATAGACGTCAAAGAAACTTTGAAGTCTTCACATAGACTTTTCTAGTTTATATAAGCATAGACTTACCTTGAGTCTTAACAACACCACTAAAAGAGACTTTTCACAGTCCATAGTGTTAAATTGATAGTGTTTCCCAGTGTTTTAATGGTGTCCTCTAATCAAGAGAGGGCTTTCCTGCTCTCTACACAGTTATCAGAGGGAGGAGGGACATTATTTTATTAAGCATTTAAAAAATAATCCCATTGTATAGCATTGAAAGGGTTTATCTAGTCATCTTCTGTAATGATCAATGACAATATAAATGGACGGTACCTAAAGAAGGGCTAGACACAGAAATTTGTGTTGACTGGTGAATAAGGAACATAAAACAACTATGCTCTATCTCCTTATATTGAAAAGGTAAAAATGATTTTTCTCATAAAAAACTTCTTCAAATGTATGTTCATCATACTATGGGATCATTTCTTATGAGGAACATATATATTCTTCTAATGAGAATGGTGACAGTAACACATGGTTTATAGAGTATTTTCTTTGTAGAGGGTGAAAAAATTGAAACAGACATAGATCCCTCTCATTTTTGACTCTGAGATTGTGGGTAATGACCACATTTTTTCACTCAATAAATATTATTGAATGATGGCTGATGAAATAAATGTATTCCATTATCTATCCATAAAGTGTCCAAGCAAAACACCTGGACATTATTCTCTGCATCCCCTTCTAGAACAGCTCCAAAGTCTGCAACATGGATGAGACTCAGTTCTGTCTTATTTGACCTAGCAAGAGACAGAGCCCACAAAGACAGAAGCGAATCCCTGACACTGTACCAAATACTCCTTACCAGGATGAAAGGGCTTCCCCTGGTTGAACTAAGTTAATGACATTCTTTCAAATTAACTTTTACATAGCTAATGCTGTGTGAGTAATAAGAGATAGAGCCTTGTTATCAAGTAGTTTATAATCCAGCATGGAAGACAAAAATAATATTTCTAAAATAATCACAGAGTATATAAGTATCAAGCCATGCAGTGGGGTCAATATTCCATTCAGCAGCACAGCAAATATCCACGTGTTAAATCACTGCTATCTATGTAACAGGCACTGCTTGGTGTTAGAGATATAAAGATAAAAGCAGACTTTATTCTCAAGGAATTCACAAGTCTAAGGGAGGAGTAAGGAAATGTTTAAAAAAAGCAATATAGGTGGTAAAGTGTTAAAACAAAAGAGGAGGCATTTAAACCGTTCCTCAATAGAAGAAGGAAGACTCTAGACAGGAGGTGATGTTTGACCTGAGACTTAATGAATGAAAGGGAAATTTTAAGGAAAACACACAGGTTGGGAGAAAAGGCATCTTGGGCATAGAGAACAGCAGGTATTAAGTCAGGAAAGCATGAAAAGAGATAAAGTGTGAGGAATCATAACATGCGTGGATAACTGCAGCATGACAAAGGGAGAACGGGGCAGAAGCTATGGCTGGAAAAGCAGACTAGGGCCAGGGCAGGGAGGACCTTTATGACACATTGGGAAACTCGGGCTTTATAAGATAGTGAGAAATAACTGCATATTAAATGAAATTGAGTGATATAATTTTGGCTGCTGCAAAGATAAAATATGGAATAGGGGCAACAGAGAAAAGAAGACAAGTCAGAACACTATTATATATTATCAGCAGCACACCTCTTAGGGTGAAGAAAGAGGATTTCAACAATGACTGGAAGGTTTCTGGCCAGGGCTGTTGAGTGGATGGTGCTGGGGTGAGGAACGCAGGGAGGAAGCTCATGAGGTCTCTCTCCTTGGATGTGATGAGCTGGAGGAGCCTGAGAAGCATCCCTGCAGACATATCCAGCGGTGGTCAGAAAAATAGGGGCAACAGAAAGGCAGAGGATAAGAAAAAAGCATGGCCTAAAATGGTCTAAGGCTATGCTGCCCAATACAGTAGCCACTAATTCCATGTGGCAATTGAGTCTCTGAAATGTGGCTAGTCTGAATGAGATTTGCTGTAAGTGTAAAAGCACACCTGATTCCAAAGATTTCACTAAAAAAAATAAAATGTCTCATTAATAATTTGTATGTTGATTATATGTTGAAATAATATTTTGAATAGACCTGTTTATATTTACTATTTTTAATATAGCTATTAGAAAAGTTAAAATAACATATGTAATTACATATGTGGCTTGCATTACCTTTCTGTTGGACAGTGCTGGTCTAAGGGCTCCAGCCTTAACTTTGTGGTAGGGTTTAAAGATGTAAAGAGCGAAGCAAGGGTAGTCCAGGCACGTGTTTCGAGGTAGAGGCTGTTCAAAGACTGAGACGGGGAACAGAAGCAGCAGAAGCACTAAAGACATGGTCAGTTATCATTTTGACAGGTCGTAGTGAGGAAAACAGCCTGAATGGAGCAGACGTGCATAAAGACGGACATGTAAAAAGAAAGGAATTTGATTATGGAGAGTAATGAATTATTATGGCCAAACATATATGGAGTGTAAAATAGAGACCAACTGGAAAGGGTAGCATCGGAACGAGAACACTGTTAGGAAGAACATTAAGTCATCGGTACACACGATGAAGTGGAGACAGGGAGAGACTGAAGACAAGAAAGCAGAGGGTGCTATGACTGTCGTCTACCCGTGAAATGATGCGTTTTTAGATGAGAGGGATAGTAATGGGAAGAGGAAAAGGAAAACCTAAGAAAGATGCCTAAACAAGAATGAATGGTGTCAACTGCAACTATGATTTAAGCCTTAGCCCATCATTGATTGGGGTGGTCAGGCCATCACATTCAGAGCTGAGACACCAGAGACATGAGGCCACACCATTTCTCTTGCCTTAGCAAACACCTGGGAGGTGATTTATTGGATCAAAACTGCTGAAGATGGCAAACCGGAATGTCTCCTCATGAGAGCTTCAGGAAATGGTGAGATCACTGGAGACAGCTCCATAATTAAGACCCATTGCCAGGACGGTCTCCCGTGGCTTTTAGCTGCTGCAGACATTTGGTTTTCCTGCCTCATGTAGACACAGAATAAAACCCACTGAAAGAGATTTCCCATAGGCAAAGAAGAAATGTGAACAGCCTAGGGTACTTCTTGACTTCTGTTGCTAACTGCTGTGTGAAAGGAAAAGCTATATATAGATTTTTTCATTCCTGTTTCTGTAATTTTAATGAGACTGAAAGTTAAAGAGATTCAAATTTTCAAATCCAAAAGATAACTTTTAATATGTAAAAGAAATGGAAATACATCTTTTACTTCAGGGTAAATATCACTGTGCTGATCTGCAAAATGACCTGATTCTGGAACTGAATACATCAAAATATATGTAAAAATAATCCACACAACCCCTCCTGCAGGCATTACATTCAATGTCCTCCCATGATCCCCTGTTGGCTCCAAAGTAGATTATATTCAAGAATCACGAGGCGAAAACACTTGATGAATAAGGGTATTAAAATGACTGCTGTGTCTATGAGATAGCAATTACATTACTAACTTCTGAATTCTTAAAAAAAATGAAGTTAGCTCTCACAAAGGGTGTCAGATTGAGCACACGGGCGACTAAATGCTACATTACCTATATAAACTCTTTAAATGGAAGAGAACACATTACACACCCTTCTTGCTGCCTAAACTGACCGATCAAGTCACTCCATAAAGGGAAAAGTGTGTCAGTAACGTAACAAAAGTCAAGCTCTCTGGGTCAGTTCTTCCCATTTTGTGCTGATAGGAAATCTTGAACAGGCAGCAGCAGGACAATGAGGTGTTTAATGAATGGTCCTTAGTTGAAATTCCAAATCAAAGTGCTATCACGCTTTGTTTTGAATTTTACCTCCCAAGTATGCATTGCATTGTACCTTTGTTCAGAGTTTCAGCCAAGAAATTAGGCAGTATGGGATATAATTAATCGTAATCAAGCAAGAAATTCTGAGCTCAATTACAGCCATAAACCCAAAGTAGGGACACTTCCATGAATTTTTTAAGGAAAGGAACAATGGAGGAACTAGAATTTATATGTCTAGCTTCAAATTCTGCAGACTATATTCAGACATTTCTTTCCTTCTGATTTTACCTCAATCCTCCCAATAGACTGTGATTCAGTGTAACATTTAGAAAGTAGCTGCGTGATCTTAGGCCTCCGTTTCCTCATAGATACTGTACGGAAAACATCATCTCCCCTCATAGGACTGTTGTGAAGATTAAGTGAGAGGAAAATTTCTAGTTTAAAGTAGATTCTCCATAACAATTAATAATAACTACTATTGCTATTCAAAGAGTATATAAGGTTTGGTAAAAAAAATCATGAACTATATTTGTGTGTCTTTAGAGCATTATTTTTGCTCCTAGGCAATTCCTTCAAGACTTTACAAACTCCTCTAAAGTAGTCTACATGTTGGGTAAACCACGGGAACAAATGTGAAAAGAGCAGTTGGCCCATTTCAAATAAGTAACATATTACATTCAAAAATAGAGTCATGCTTACTCTACCAAAAGCAGACATTGGCTTAAACACAACCTAGACCAGGAATCTAACATCCTTCCCATCATCAGCCTTGTAGCCTCTGCCCCACCCCACGTCCCTGTGACTGGCAGCTTTTATCTCATTTTCCAGCTCATAGTTATGATGGGGTATATGGTTCCTAAATGTAAGCTGAGCTTTCAGCCCTTCCATCTCTAAGTCCGTGTTGAGCATGTGGTTTTGTCAGTACCAAGCAAACACTTGTCACATGAAAAAGACACACTTCATCTATCTTTTCCACTTGACACAGACCTGAAAGGATGTGTTCACAAGGATCTCCCTCACACCACACACATACCAGCAATTTAGAAGGTTGTAGTGGGGAAGCTGAAAACAAGTGTAACGATGAACCATGTTCCCTTTTCCTGTACAGGCAGGCAGGGGTCCTTCTGAGAAGCATGATCCCGTATTGCTCTTAGTAAAGATGTACTTTATAATTTTATAAATGCATCTCTGAAAGTAAATGTCAATCTTGTAGTAATGCTGGAGGGGCAAACTGAGTGTCATGCTTGAAAGATCTTAAGAGATTTAGCAGACGTGTGTTTTAACTTTGGCCACATCCATATGATGCCAAACCAACAAATTAACAGAAAGGAAAATAAAATTTTTCAAGGGGGTTAGTATTTTTAAATAACTAGAGCAGACAAGGTTGTTTGATTTCAGTTCCTGTCTAAAATAGTTCCAATCTAATGGAGAAGAGTTAGCACTTATATAATTTTTTCCATTAAGTTTCTTTCTAGAGTTATAGGAGCAAAAAGGCAAAACTTGACTTCAACTTTCTGTCAATGATCACTATGGTCTTTTTACAGAAATGCATGAAGAGCCCAACCCAATACTTTGATGCCATTGCCAACACTGTTATGTAAGAGCACCTGGATCATTTGTCCAAGTGTTACTCTGAGAGATGATTATGGAAGTGTTCTGCCAATGAGCCTCTGTGACTCAGGAGGCTGGTTCTAAAGACTTCAAGGGGATGGTCTTCTTAATTAAGGAGACAGGCCTACTCGAATCTTCCTTTATTTTAGAGATTATGGATAAAGGACAATGATTTAAGACTCAAAAGATAAGGAAGGGTAAAGGCTTAATATTTATTGAATGTCTACAGTATACCAGAAATTATGCCAGATGCAGTAAACATTCTTATTTAACCCCAAGATGGCACATTCCCATTTTGCACCTGAGGAAACTGAGGCCTGGAAAGAATGGTAATTTATCCAACAGTACGCAACGACTCTGTTGCAGAGCTGGGATTTGAACAAAGGGTCTTCTACCAATGTAGAAAACATAGACCAGGGAGAAAAGACCACTTAAGCCAGTATTTAAATATTGGAAGATTGTTCTTTTGGTTTCTTACCTTTTTACAAAATATGTTCTGAAATGTATAAGCATAATGTCAAGTTGCTTACCTCTTAACTATCTTGAAAAAAAAATAGCCAGGTCAAATTCTGATACATTTTTGCAGGCAGCAAATATGCGAAACTCAAAACTTCTCTCCTCATCATAAGATTCTTGATTAAACTGGTGAACAAAATATGCTTTGATCAAACAAGTATGTCATCACATATAGATCCCTTTTACGTAATTCTTATAAATCATCTTCAAGGAGATGGTTTTAAATGGTGAAATCTAATTACTATAGTTGTCATTTTGCAAGTAACAGTCAGTCATTGTCTTTTATGTGGAAGGAAATGAAAGACATTTTGGAGATGAAGGGGAGATATTGACAAAAACCATTAGAATTTCTCTCTTTTCCTTATTGGATCCCCTTTACCTGTTAGCTTTTAGCAAACAGCTAGCCTTGAATGGACATTCTGTTCATAGTGATAGTCACTCTTTTTCCTGCTTTACATTCTGAAGTTTGGCCACTTTCTCAGTTTTGTAATTTGTGTTTCCTGGAGAACTTAGGGGAAAACCTTATAGTAATTGAACTGAGAAAATCCATAATACTTTTTCCTAGGCCTGGGATTAAGCAGGAGTTGGCAGGGAAAATTGTGAAGAAAAATTCTGAGAGTTTCCACCAATTTCATCACCTCCCATCTTCCAAATGCATATCCCATCTTTAACTTTTCTCTAGGTTCACTGACACTTGATGGTGTTCAGTTCCTAGCAAAAAAGTGACAATGGAAGTGACTAATTCTAAAAGGTTTGATTTGCCAAAATGATATCGTATATTTGCAGTTAATAAACTCCTTTAGTCTAAATGTATAATAACAGAGAATTAATTAATAATAACAGTTAACATTTATTAACTATTCCCTATGTGTAGGGCAATATTCTTAGTGCTTTACATATAACTATCTCATTAACCCTCACAACAGTCCAATGAGATAGATGCTACTATTATCCTCCCATTATACAGTTGAGGAAATGGAAGCACAGGGAATTTTAGTTACTACCTTAGATCACACATCTATTCAGAGGTGAAACCAGGATTCAAATGTAAGAAGTTTGGCTCAAGTGCTTGTGTTCTTAAATACCACAAGATACTGCCACCAACAAAGTGGAATATGCACACATATAAGTGGTTTTGTCAAAAAATATCTACCTGTTGTTGAATTTGTAGATACAACTATCTAAATTGAATTGAAGAGCCACGTATCTTCCATAAATTATATTATAGAAGGGTATGTACACAATTTGTTAGAAAGGAAAATGCTAGCGATTGCCTCTACTTGGTGGGACTATGATTGATCTCTATTTTTACTTGTATACACATGTTTATTTATTTTCTACTGTATTCTCTATTTCTTTTCACAATGAATATGCATTGCCTGCATGTCTAAAACAGTTTAAGAAAAGAAAAAAAGTAAAAGCAAAATTCCTAGGAGAGCCCTCTAATACCAGAGCTAGGTAGAAGACGAGTTACCATTAAACCTTGACTCTCTTCCCACTGGAAGTCCCACCTACCTATTTCAATAAAACCTTTCATTTTGCACAGCATTTAGAGTTTACAGAAAATTTTCACATGCTATCTAAGCATTATCCATCCGAACTTTCAGTTTAATTTATTATTCATTGTGACACAGAGATGAGAGGAAGGCCAAGAGCAGGTGCTAGTACAAAGGACACCGAAGAATGTGTGATGGCCTGGACAGGAGCAGGCCATGATCTATATTGGGAAGGACCCCTTTTGGGTGAGCAGCTCATCCTGGTAGCCTTGGTGGCAACTCAACTCGCATAGAGGTGTCCTGGCCTCTGGTCCAAAACCCAGAGCTTCCAAGTGGTCAGGAAAAGTCAGAACACACAATGCTTCTTCAAAGCAAGAGTGTTATGATGGTGGCAACAAAATTGAAAAGTTAGGAAAATTCAATAGAATGTTCCTCATAAGAAAAAAAATACTACCTTAAACTAATTCTACTTAGTTCCCTATAGTATAAAATTGCAAAAACTAAGATGGAACAAAACAACCAGCACTGAATTACAGCATTCTATAATATAACAGCTTTACCATTATTTAACATAATCTAGTAACAAAAGGACAGGGGCCTTCTTTTTTATCTTTTTTACCAGGGGATGCTACTTCTGGGGCAATGATCACTGGGGTATCATGGCTTCTTTCACAATGTGGCTTTGGTACAGCCCAAGGAAGTTTAGCTAAGCAATCAGTGCCATGTTTCCCTACAGATATCGCCAATGGCTTTGCTATCTTCAGGTCACCTCATGGGCCACACCCATGGAAATCCACGTGGCAGTGCCACACCAAGCCATCTGCACTCTGGTCACCAACCCAGTGAGAGTGATTATAGTGGAAAGGTTGCACTATATTCTAACCCAGTGAATCAAACTTTAAAACACATAATAATCATCTGGGAAGCTTGTTTAAAATGCATTCTCCAAGCCCTATTTTTGTAGAATTTGATTCAGTTGGTATAGGGAAAGACCCATGAATTTACACTTTTAATAATCAAAACAGGTGATTCTTTCTAGCCTTTATGGTAGTCATAAATGAAAAACAGGTGCTAGTATAACAACACTCGGCATATATTCTGTTTGCTGTATAAATTCTCATCTAAGTATGAATAGAGACGGCCAGGATGAGTCTTTCAGCTTTGCTTCATTAATAATTCAGCAGGACTGAATATTGTCGTTGAATATATTTGAGTGATTGCAAACTTGGCAGGTCTTGTAGGCAAATTTCTTCCCATATTTCACATCATCAGAACAGCCTTAGTCATCGGCACTATAGCAGTCTGTCCATTTACTCAAGGGCGATGAGGTGTGAGGTGATGGTTCAGAGAAGAATCTTGCCCACACTTTCAACGCAAATGCAACTGAAGAAAAAAAAAATATGCATCCATCCTCAGAACAAGAGAATGCCTAGCAATTGAGATTTACAAATAATGGAGAAATAAGAAATATTAAGCTATGTAGCAGAAGTTTAAGATGAAATTTGGAGCATTTTGGACTATTTTGAGAAAGTGCCTAATATGCACAAGAATATGGAGTAGTTCTGTCAAAATCAATGTATTATTGACCATGTTTTTGTTTGTTTGTTTATGTTTTTGGCCCCTTTCCATGGAAGAATATGTGTCTTACATTGAGTAGAATAGTCCAGATGTGGCGTACTCCGTTGAAATCTAGATAAGAATAAATTCTAGGCCACCCTATAAACTCTTAATAGAAGCTTTTATACACAGAATTCCCAGAGGTGCTACTTATAGTATGACTAAGATAACATGACAACCTCTTTCTGGAGAGAGTGTGATTTAGGCATAACAGTGTAAAACCCATACTAAAACATTGCAACTAGTCTGAATCCCTCAGGCAGTATATTTAAACATAATATCCTCTACACTCAATCAACCTTGCATCCTAGGTAGTTTTCCATGTGACCTGACCAGTCAGAAAGTGATGTGGGGGTAAGGGATAGGTGAGTGGGTGGGAAAGTTATTTCGACATCAAGGAAGTTGGCAAATACCAGTCTAAGCTCTTAGGTGCAAGCAGCTCAGGGTCCCAGCATTTGAATGGCCATTCCTGGAACTGAGAAAATAATGCCATCGCTAACACTGGGCTTGAACCTGTGTAGTGAGTGACATATTTGAGAGGAAAAGGCTTACACTTCACCAACTCTCCCCCAAAGTATAACAATTATTTATTCACTCAATAAATATTGAATGGGTATCTACTAAGAGCCAGACAATGCTGGGAATGCATAAGTGAACCAAACAGATAAAAATCCTACTCTTATGAAGCATATATTTTAATGAGAGAAGAGAAAAAGTCAAGAAACTAAATGTCAGACATATAATACATCCAAGGGTGGTAAGGACCGTGGAGAAAGAGCAAGGAAGGGGTGGAGAGTCCAAGGGTGGAGGGGTGGGAGCATCATTTTAAATAGATTGGGTAGGGAGAGTCTCAGTAAGAACGTGAGATTTAGGCAAAGAATGGAAGAAGTGAGGAAGTAAACCATGTGGAAGTTGTCGGGAAGAGCATTCCAGGAGACTGGAACAGCAAGTGCAAAGGGACATGGAGCTCATGAGAGACCTTGGGAATTTCAGCATCTGAGTCAGTGGTGTGGCTTCACGACATAGGCACCGACACCTATTTTGAAGTTCAAATCTATGCATTATACGGGATCATAGGATCACATTGTTGAGAAGTGTGCTTTCAGTAATTCCACAACTTTATCAGTTGCCTTAGACTTCTGGAGAGCAAGGCTGTGGCGAAGTTTGGTTATGTATATCTTTGGGAATCTTGTCAGGCATACTTTTGTTCCTGTCTTTCCTTTTTTTCCAAGAAAGGACAATTTCTTATATGAATCTGGAGAAGTAACATGAATTAAATCGGAATCTTCAGTCTGCCCCGAAACAACCAGCATAAGTACAGGGCCAGCTCGATTTCCAGAGTGGCAGCCATGAGTCCTTGCCATGTATACCTCTGGTAAATTTATACTACTTACTATTGGTTAGTGTATTTAATTTCCATGTAACAAATTGCAGCTTAACCCACAAATTTATTATCTTACAGTCTGTAGGCAGAAATCTGACATGGGACTCTCCCGGCTAATATCAAGATGTTGGTAGGGCGGCATTCCTTTCTGTAACCTCCGGGTAGGATCCGTGTCCTCACTTTCTCCCTTTTCTAGAGACCACTCACATTCTTTGGTTCATGGCTGTCTTTCTCCATCTTCAAAGCCAGCAAAGCCGAGCTGAGTCCTTCTCACGTCGTATCACTCTCACCTTGCTTCTGTAGGAGTCACATCTCCTTCTGTCACTCTCAGACTCTCTTCTGTCTCCCTCTTCCACTTTTAAGGATCCTTGTGATTACACTGGACCCACCCAGTAATCCAGGATATCCTCTAAGTCCCAACTTATCACATCTGCAAAGCCCCTTTTGCCATGTAAGATAACATATTTATGGGTCCTGAGGATTAAGACGCGGATATATTTGAAGGCCATTATTCTGCCTAACATGGTTAGTATGCTTTTCTCTTTTTATTTTTTTTCCAGTTTTCAGTATCTGATCAAAATTTTATATAAAAAGTTTGCATTAGTCATTGCAAAACTGGCAAGGGACAGAAAGTCATCTTGCAAATGAGCAGTTATTTGAACAAAAAGTTTTTCTGGGATAGTATCACCCTAAAAGGGTAGCATATGACTATAGGATCTTAAAAGGAAAAAAATAAAAGAATGAAGGAGTTAAGCCAACCATAGCGTCCTTGAATATTCCAATAATGTGTAAATTGAAGCAAATTAATTGAACACTGTGAACCTCAGTTTCCTTAAAGCAGTATTTCAGGGTTGTTGTGAGAATTAAAGAGGATAAACTGTATACCACATGGACTAACATGGCACTGGCCCACACTGGCCACTTATTTTGTTGTTATTGCTTTGTTCTTATCATCATCAACATTTTTTTCTTTCACTCACTTCCTACTTCCTCTATCTAGTCTCTGAATAAAAACCTAGATTTTAAAATATTTTCTATGTAATCTAGTTCTAGATATTGCATCTGACCTAAATAAATATTGCTGTTTTTCTCTCCTTTAGAGTTTGGGGGACTGTTGAACTCACTATGCAAATTAAATCCACCCAAAGGCCAAATCAGTATGCTGTGGCACGAACTCTGAAGCTATTTTTAAGATAACTGCCCAGTGGTCACTGCCCCTCTCTTTTCTTCCCTCTCACAGCTGTTGCTGAGAGGGACAGTCACCTGGCAGAGAGTGGCAGCAGCAACTGTCTGTGCAGAGAAAGGCTGCAGCCCAGCAGCCGTGGTCCTGCCTCCTGCTGAAGGCAGCCAGCGAGCTCAGATCAGGTGAGCGGTGATACTCAAGACCAGACTGCCCCTGGGGCAGCTGGACATCTGCCTGGTGACCTTCAGGGCCACCTGCCTCTTCAGAGAAGACCTGGGTGGAGGGAAGAGCAGCAGCTACCTGTTGTCACTTCTGCTCTTTTTCTGATGAGTGTCGAGTTCGTCTCTTATGTTGTTGTTAAGTCCCAGATGCCTCAACACTAGATAACTAGTATGTCTAGTATCTGACATATAAGATAGTTTGGACAGCACGGGCCCTGGAGCCTCTGCTCCCATTGGCCTCATGTTAACAGTGGGGTTGATGGAGATCCAGCTGTCACTGTTTACACTGGCTTACTTCTCTCTGACATTTGCTGACATGAATCCTAGAGATGTTGAATGATCCATTTGTGCCTTAGAGATCACTGAGTCCAACCACCTAATATGAGAGATAAGGAAATGGAGTCCTACAAAGGAAGTGGTTGCCCTAAGACAGGACTAGAACCCTGTTTGATCTGCTTCCCAATTCACTTCTCTTTCTATGGCATCTCCTTCTCCCACACTTTGAGTCTATGCTGCTTGTCCTCAGTACCTCAAGATATGTTCAGTGCATGGAAGGAGCAGGTGAGTAGCCATGTTCTTTTCAGAGTTTAACATCAAAAATTCTTTTCTTGCAGGTGAAAAGACTGGGGGCAATAAGATGCAGTGGCCCCCTGTGAGTGGTTTAGAGCAATGGCAAGAATGGTCAGGGACATCACTGCATTGAAGATGCAGCACCATGGATTGGGCTTGGTGGCTACAATACACACAACAGCTGTGTTGGCCTAACTAGCCTTTGGAAACTGGACAGAAGGCAGATGGGTGGCAGGAGGAAAAGCCGGTGAGTGATCAGGGGAAGACAAGTAAACATGGTCCTGAACCTCGCTGAAAAATTGATCCACAATTTCCATGTTCTCAAACATTCCCCTATCACTAATTAATAAAGTGAAACCTATAGACACCAAAATGAGAGCCTCAAAGAAAATCATCTAAAATGTCACATATGTCTGTTCTATTAAAAAACACCTAACTATATAAGTAGAAAAAAAGAGTTGTAGGACATAACCTTGTGTGATTCGATGGCAGGGGAACATGTTTGAGACAGGTTTTTTTCCTTTTGGTCATCACCAGGCCTCTCCATATACCCCCAGGACTCAATACTGTGTAGTACACGAAACAGGCATTCAATAAATGTTTTAACTTGATGGCATTCTTTTACACCCACCTAAAATAAGCAAAACTCTTTAATTTCCTTTTTTCATGATTTTTCAAGTGGCCCAGGTTCAGTTAGCACTACAGACAATACAAGAGCAATCAGCCAAGAATGAAATGCCCTAAAGACTGGAAAAGCAGACGTTAAAGCATTACAGAGCAGCCAGTTGCTGGAGAAAGTCCTCAGCAGGAGCAGGCAAGCACTGCAACCAAGCCTCAGAGGGCACAGACCAGGTGGAACACAGCTGCTCCCTGAGATCCGATGATCCCATTATTTCCCAAGTTTGCTCAGATTAATCAGAATCTCCAAATCTTCTGTGGCTCCCTAACACCCATCATAATAGCTACATTAAGGATAAATTTATGCTAATCTCTTAATGTGAACACCCCACCCTCATTAGCTGAGGAGATTGGTTCCTCTATACAATTGTTAAGGATTTCATCAATAGAGAACTAATGGAAATGTCTACGATAATTCTCCATGCCAACTCTGTATTGTTTTTAGTGCTCACACATATGCGCCTGCAATTTTTCATCAAGTATATACAGAATCTTGTTATTTTGCAGGACGGCTTCTAGTAGACGGTAGCTTCTAAGGGAGAAACAGCTTTTTGAAGCATGTAGGATACTCAAGTGCATTTAATAGATTCCATTGAGGGTAGTCTGTCGTCAAGAATAACAATATAAATATTTTGATTTATGTCAGACTCATTAATTATTTCCTTACCAGTCCATATTTTGGAGTAGCTCCATATAAGCTGAATATACTTGTTATTTTCATCTTCATTTAACTGAAAGCCCTCCTGCCGTTCGGACTGAAACAACTGTTGTTTATTGGCCATGCAGATCAGCTTCACTTTCTCTGCCAAAGGTAAATACCCCAAAGGAATCCAAAATTACACTGAATGAAAATTTGAATGTGCACCACTTGTGCTTTAATTCGGGTAAAAACAGTCTTCAAAAGTTATGTGCTGTGAGGGAGATTTGGCATATTAAGTGGGCCCAAGGTCCCTAAGTGACTGTAGTTATTCCAAGCAGACTGGGTTTTGTCCCAAACTGGTTATTTCATGTGGACCCACCAGGGAAATAAAACAATTAATTGGAAAGCAATGGTGTGTCTGGTTGGTTTAGGACCACATGGCTCATTTATGTGCTCAGTGTCAATGTGGCTAGACTGGCCCACACGTTCACCTGGTACTCACCCAGCAAGCAATCGCCTGGACGCATCCCACCTCAGCCTTCCCTCTGCACCTTCATGCACATCCCTGTCTCTTCTCTGGACTTCTTTGCTTCCTTACCTATTCCACTGGTCCACCACGGCCTTGGGCAAGTCACAGTCTCCCTGATACTCAGTCATAATGTTAAAATGGGAATAATTTTTACCTTATAAATTTAAAGACACCTTTAGGGAATGCCCTAAAAATTGAATGAGATAATGTAGGTAAAGCAGCACAATGTCTAAAACACAGTAAATACACAAGTAATGTAAGTTATTATTATTACTAATAATATTACTATCATCATTATCCTCTTCACCTATTGGCACAAAGTACGGGGCAGGGCAATAGCAGCGTGGTGGAGAAAGTTGGACACAGAGCCGGGTCAGGAGGGTCCTTGTGGTGGGAAAAGGGATGTGGGACTGAGGCCTGAAACATTACTGTAAGCCGGAACTCTCACCAACCCTTCAGCCTGCTTGAGGGCAAATGTGAATAGAGAGTCGATGGAGCATTATGCTGACATAATGGGCCATTTCACCACGAGGGAAATAAGAACACAATGTCTATGAAAGGCTTGGGGCAAGTGTCACATCTAGTAGATACAACTGGTCATTAAGTCACACTGCTTGGAACTCTATATCTCATCTTACTCCATATCAAACAGCTGTTTCCTGTAGGTAGCTCATGCTGCAAGCTGTCCTAAATGCCTTTGGCATTTTTTACTTCCCCTTTATTGACGTTTAGAATAAAGGTATGTGTTCCAAGTGAGAAAAAAAAAAAAAAAAAACTTTTTGTCTGTATTAAGCTAAACTTGGAAATTTCGAAGTTGGTCACCAACAACCACACCTAAGTACTCCACAGAGTTATGTGATGGCAGTCAACGCACAGTCCTTCCCAGTGGGAGCTCTGCCCCTCACCCTTGTGGGTTTCAGACCAGTCTTCTGTGAGCCCTTCTCATCACCTATTCCCACTCCTTACTGGTATTGCCCTACTCATTAACTTCACCCTTTGGAAGTGATCCTATTACAGCATAAATCAGATCATGTCACGTCAAAACAATTACACTTTAGAATAAAATCCAAAGTTCCTCATGCTATGAGGACCAGCATGCTCTGGCCCTTCTTTACATCCCCAAACTCCTCTAGGACTCCTCTATCCCTTCTTCCAGTGCCTCCACTGGTTTACCTTCTGTTCTTCCAACTCACCAACCTCTTTCATACCTCATTGTGTTTGCCTTCCTCTCTGTGTGGAACTATCTTCCTCATTGCCCCCTCTTGGCCACTTGTACTCAACCTAAATGTCACCTTCTCAGATGGGCTTTCCTGGTCACCCTGTTAGAAGGAACCCTTAGCTAATAAACCTACTAACTCTCTACCTCATCAGTATTTTTATACCTTTTGAGCTTTTATCACAATGTGTCCTCATTTTGTGTATTTGCTTGTTTACTTGTTTAATAATAACGTAGTCCCTTGTGAGGAGGAACCTCTAACACTGCTATATCCACAGCACCCAGGCCAGGGTTTGGAACAGAATAGACACAGATTAAGTATTTAATGAATGAATAAATGAATGCTTCTTTCAAGACTTTCCCATTTTGTGCAAAACAGCATGATGTTTTATAATTATGCTCACAATCATTTTGTAAACATTTTTGGGGGATAGGTTTGAGATCACACAGACCAGAGTGGGAGGGAAAAAAGTCATGGGATCTATAAAAAAGCCAGAGAATCAGTGATTAGAGCTAAGACAGTTGTTTAAAAGGGAGTTTCTGGAATCTTGTGCAAGAAACAAAACTTAGAACTAATAAATATATGTAGGTGAAATGTCTACTTTATGAAGCAATTGAAATCATAAAAATGTCTTGTACCCTTAGGGCCTAAATATTTGCAAGACAAACATTTTCTTGCAAATATTTATTTATTATTTATTCCTTTTTAAAAAATCTGACTCTGTGTTCCCGTGTGCATCACTAATGATAACCTATGCACCCAACTGCCTTGCAACAGGGATTCTGGCTAAGATTTGTGTGCCCTTGAACAAGGGAAAATAACTCTTCCCTGATCATTCATTTTAAAAAGTGGAAAGAAATTCTCAAAATGAGCTTGAGAACTGTTCTGGGGAGAGGAGAGGGCTGTCTTATAATTACAGTTATTTTATTTTCTTTTTTACAGATAAAAATGTAAAGATGATTTTTAGAATTCAATTTGCTTCTCTCCTTTTCCACTCAGCCACATGCCTACCAATTCCCCCTACCGAACAGTGAGCTTTAAAGGGATGCAGGTGTTAAAGCATCTTCATATGGAAAATGTTCCTCAAATACAGTCCTAAATTATACTTGGTGACCAATTGTGTGAATATTTATGGCGGAGTTTGCTCATCCATTAACGGAAAGAGTATTTTTCCATTACAAGTCTCACATCTTGATAAAACTCACCATATTATATTCTGCCTTTCTGAAGGAATCCTCTGTTATAACAGTATACTATCTAGTTCTTTACTTTTACATTGTTATAAAATATGTTCAGGCACATAAATTGTTTTTCAGTTAACATTCCCTCCTGCTTTATTTTCTGTTTCACCTACATAGATTTCAATGGATGTATAAATGTCAGCTGGGTATCTGGACAGGCTCGGTTGCATACACAACCATAGGCTTTTGTGACTTTAATTTTCAGCATGCTAGACTAAAGTTTTATCTATTTTTCGTAATGTCATAAAGCAAATATCTGTTGAAAAGAGGGCAATATGGTAACAACTACTATTTCTAGAGGCAACCATACCTTAGTGAAGTTAGGCTCATTGCTGTATACACACAAATACATACACACACTCACACACCACTTCTTCATCTCTCCAAAAGCCATCATTAGATTGTTCTGGTCTGTAGCTTTGAGACCTCCTACATTGTATAGCAAGTTGCCTACATGTAAACCACTAGGAAAGGAAAACAGGGTGGGGTGGGAAGGTGCAGGAAGGGGGTTGAATTTGAAATGCAAGTCCTTCATTAAACTAGAATCTCGAAATAGGGACTTCCACTTCTAACACTTTAGCATAAATACTTGATTAAATCAGCAAATAGACACCTGGGGCCTTTGGGGTTAAGAGTGGCTTAGTGATACTGGCCCGAGAGAAAATGCCACCAAATTCCAGCTGTGTGGGCCAGCAGGAGGGAAACAGGCTAATCATGTAGGTAATATTGGGCCCCTATCTATATATAATAGGAGAATCTTCCAGGGGGTGGAGCTAAAAATGGAATAGATTTGTGACAGGTATCTGAAAGGCCGAGAAACATCTCAGATAATATCAGGAGAAAGAGTATCTTCTGGTATTTGTTTTGGCTCCCAACTAAAGGGCTTTTAACTGTGGAGCCAAGCACATATCAAACCAAAATTTTAATTTAACTCCGATAAGATATGCACCTCATTTTAACTCCATGATTAATTCTAACATTTGACTTTTCAACATTATAAATTGTAAGGCCCATAACAGGCACTCTGTACCTCTTTTTGAATACAATTCCTAAATCATCACTTAAAGATCTCCAGCTCTGCCACAGGAGCTCTCCTCATTTGTGTAACGGTGGTTATTTGAATGAATAGGTCTTGCTTACTCTCCCAAAGATCTATCAATAATTTTTTCAGGAGTTTGGATCTGTAAGTTCATAGTGACCTTAGGCCTTGAAAAGTACCAAACTGTTTGTGCCTATATTAGAGAGAGGAAAAGCAGAATGGAGGAAGGAGAGCATCTTCATTCTTCCAACTGTGGAATCTTAGCTCCCACAAAAGTTGGGAAAATAAGGTCAATAATTTATATTTATCTAACAATGATTTTGAAAAATAATTTCTCATACATGATCCCACTTGATATTCTCACATATGCAAAAATATAACAAAGAATTTTTTAAATCTCCTTATTAGAGAAATAATTACATTTATTTGCCTTCGTTGTATAGTTGGCAAAACTCTTGCGGAGAATATCGGCCTTTCAGCTAGAGTGTGCGGGAGTGACTATGACTCAAGCCCGAAGCCCGATGCCCCTCTTTCCAGCCCTGCTGTCTTCCTGCATCTCTTGGCTCCCAGGCTCTATTTACAGCCGAGGGCTAGGCTAAGGCTGAAAGTGTCTTCATGATTCCTTTCGAAATGGATAGCAGCAAAGACAAAGGAAATACTGCACAAGAGAATTAAATGTTTCAGATTTTGTTCCACTCTGGGCAGGGAATAAGAGACATAAACATTCTCAAATATTGAGATTGTTGCTTCCCCTCTCTGTCTCTGTCAACTGATGGCAATAGCTGGGAAGAAAAGAATAAAAATTTAGGCAATATACACATTCCACCTAGCTAGAAGTAGAAAAAAGTGAAGGTTTCTGCAAAGTACAGAGGTAAAATCCTGCAGGAAGAGACCCAGAGGCATTTTGCCAAAAGAGCTCATTGGGTTGTTTTGGGCTTTTTTCTATGCAAGACAGAATCATCTCATTATTAATAACAAGAGATATCCTCTTCCCACCTCAAGAAGAAGCCAGAAAATAAGAAACAATGCAGAAACTCTTTTTGTAACATTTTAAATTTTATTTTTTATTTTTGAGAAAGAGATTTAAATGAACTAGCATTGTCACAAAGTAGGGAGATGGAGCGAGATTCCCGCAGTCTTTTTTCTTCCCCTCAGCGCTCTAAAGTTCTTAACTTCTCAGAAGTACAGGGCTCTCAAAAATACTTTCAGAACATAGTTCCAACATTTCTTTTCAGGCAGTTCTTAAGAATGTTGGAATGTGAACAAAAAAGAATGTTGCTTCAACTGCAGTCTTCACTCCGCGTTTGGCCCATAAGCACTGCTGACGTTGCAGAATAAATACCAGCGACACCACAAGCAACTTGAAAAAAATAATTTTTGGACGGACAGAGTACACGTTATGCAAGACTTAACTGAATACACTTCTTTACATAGAGAGAAACAGCACAGTGGTCACAGGACAAAATCCAATGAATTGAATACACCGGGCATTTTAATTACAGAAAATTGGGCATTCTTACCATGATTGTTTATAATAACTGTATCCATGTGCTGCATTAAACCAGTTATGATTTTAAGACTTAAGCAAACTAGACCCAGACACACAGACTGATTTCCAACTCCCTATTGCCACTGTAGACTAAAAAACTATTGGTCATTAATAAAACATCAAGGTGAGATATGAATATACATATCACCCCTCTCAAAGGTGTCACGGCAAAGGCCCCTACACATAATGAAACTGCTTGTGCATCTCTTTTGGAAAGATATAGAGTGCAACCAGCTGTGCCCATCTTGGACCCAGGAGTCCAATTTGTATTAATCCAAAGCTTAGGCCTTGTAGCCACCTCTCATCACCAAGGAAGAATGGTGAACTTAGGCCGTTTTGACCAAAAAGGCAAAAATGCACAACGGTATGAGCAGATAGCACAGTAAGGAATTGCCAGGATGTGTAGGAAATAAGATCGAGAAAGCTCAGTCAAGATTTAGAATTAGGGAAGGAAAGTGAAAAGCTACATCGGAGCAGGATGCTTCCTAGGGTGGAAAGAGGGGCTCAGAGCCCCACAGGAGGAGGAGCATTGATGGAGGCTGGTTGGTTCACAAGGGAGAAGGACCCGGTAGTCCAGGAGGCACTTATTCTGCCTCTGTTACCGGCACGCTCACACTCAGCTTTGATGCTGTGACCGGAAAAAAAAAATCAACCACCAGGCTTCCAAATTAGACGTTTTTCCAAGAATTGAGTTATTCTACTCCAAGATTGGATTCAGTAATCTCAGAAAGAGATGCAAGAAAATCAATTTCCTGATAAAGAAAAAATATCTCATCAAGAGCACTCTTGGGAGATGGGCTGCATGGCCAGGCGAATGAGTCCTAGTGCAAAGGAAACAAAGACTGCCAAGGAACATGAAATGAATAGCAAATATTTAAATTGGCATATCCATCCACTCCGGAAATGGGGTTTCAACGAAAAAGCTATCAAAACTAATGATAAATATTTTCTCCATCTAAGTCAGGTCACCCTTCATTGCCCACTCTGCACACACAGCACGCAGACCCTGGTTTAACACACCGGTCTTCATGGAGCTACACAATACGTAATGAGGTTTGCTACTCAAATGGTGCAAGGCTGATGTTTGCCCTAATCATGTTTGTCTGTGTGTGTGCATGGAAATAGCAGACCTTCCAGGCCCTGCAATGCGTGCACCAAGCTAGCTCACAGTTCAGATCTCAGGACCCAGCTCATCAAATCCACGGTTTACAAGCTTTCTTGAAGGTCCTAAATGCAATCATTGTTTTAAAAACTCATCTGCTTAAAATAAAAAAGAAAGCACTGCCAGGAACCACTTAAAGGAAAACAAAAAGCTCATTTGATTTTTTTTTTAACTTTGCCCATCAGCTGCCAAGTAAACTTATTAAGTCTTTGTTTTATGAGGAATCATGAAACATGTCCAAAAGCAATTTTATATAGCCGGTAGGTATCAACCAAATACACTGCCATTCACTTTTACAGGATTTTTCTTCCTGCATCACACTGTAAACCTCTAAAAATGAAGGTACCACATCTTTTGTACACTCCTTTATTTTCGGTCACAGTTCCCTGAGCACAGTGGCCTTTTAATCAATGTTCATAGTGCCCTTTCAATCAATGTTCAAACAGTGTTTCAAGGAGTGAAATGGTACATCTTCCGATCACATATTTATTTGTTTTTCTCTTTCCTAAAAATAACATGAATTATCTATTTATTTAATGTGTTCTTTCTACATTGAAGAAAAGGTTTCCTGAGAAATAAAGAGTAGAAATTCTGTATGATGTGTGCATACACACAAGATTTTATTTACAAAGATATCAACAGGTGGAGCATGGTAACTTAATTTCACAGGAGTCCAGGGACCAAAATTTTACTTACTGTTTCATACTTTGTTTTGACTTGAGAGAGAAAGAGAGACAGAGACAGAGAGCGAAAGAGGATAGCTAAAGACAGACCTAATGTAGACACACATAGACAAACACAGCAAGGATCCTATTACAGTGTTAAGACATTATCAAAAAATGATAATGGTAAAAATAACTTTGTAAAATAATGTCAAATGTGTGAGTGGTGGAAGATGTAGAGAGGAAACTATTTAAAGAGTTATAGACATTGGTGGGATAACAGAGTGGCGTATAGGGCAGAATGGAGAAGTATTGGGAGTAAAGGTGATATCAGTTTAAAAGGAAGTGACCCCTATTCCCTAAAACTCGTGGGACAAATTCTTCAAATAAAGGCAGTCAGTTAGGAGGGGAGGAGAGGGAAAGGTAGACCAAAGTATGGGCTTAATAAATCTCCACTAAGGTTTTCAGTCCCATCCTAGATGCCATCTGTGGGTGAGAGTCCTGTGCTGCAGGTCAAAGCCTCCATCCTCAGTCTCCACTTTACAGGGATGAGTTTTGGAATCATGTGAGTGAGAAGTGTGGAGAAGATAATGAGGCTTTAGATAATAGACTTAAGACCATGGGCACTGGCCCAGGTTTCTTCTCCGGCTGCAACATATGAACACAAAGGCAACATAGGATCTGTAATCTTCTACAAAAAAAGCAGCTCCTTCTGTCCTTGTAGCACTCAGGAACTCCAAATAGGATCATTCAAATTTTCATGGCCCTTCAGACAGTTTCCCTGTTAGATTTGGGGCTTTTCCTCCCATCGATTTTCCTGCCATTAAATACCCAAGTTGGAGAGATTCATCTGGAAAATGCTTTACTTCATCCATTCTTCATGCACACCTTTTGTTTAGGAAGGATGGAAACTACACCTAAGCCAGGCATCCCAGGGACAATAATACCAGGCTTTTGTTTCTGTTTTTTTGTTTTTTAGCCAACTGTTGTTCTTCACTATCAGCCTTTTAGCCAAAAAAAAAAAATCTCCTGGTAGAACGCTCCTTTTGTATGTATTTAAGAGCCTAGTCTCCACAGTGTAGATTTTGTTGGTCAGCGAAGACTACCGTGAATAGGTAACATTTGAGCAGAGAACTGAAGGAAGAGAGAGAGCAGGTCATGCAGGTATGTGGTGGAAGAGCACGTTAGGAAAAAAGAACAGAATTGAGAAGTCCCTGAGAGGGGAGACTGCCTGGTATATGCTAGAGCAGCAAAGAAGTGAGCATGGATGAAGCAGGTGGGACAAAGGAAAGTGTGGTAGAAGCTTTCAGAGAGGAGGCCGCAGTGGGGGGTAGGGAGACATAGAAGGCCTGGTAAGCAATTGAGAGGATTTTGGCTTTCTTTTGATTGAAACGGGGAGCCAATGGAAGGTTCTGAACATAGGAGTAGCATGATCCAGCTCATGTTTGAAAATCCCCCACAAGCCACTCTGTGGAAATTACTTGGTTGGGGGCGGGGAAGAGGAGGTGAGACCAGAAGCAGAGAGATCAGTCAGGAGGCTCTTAAAATAGTTTAAGTAAGAGATGTTGTTAGCGTGAACCAGAGTGGTGGCAGTGGAGGTGGTGACAGGTGACCAGATTCTGGATATTTATGTAAACAAGATTTTTTTAAAGGATTAGATATGGTATCTGAGAGAAAGAGGAGTTGAGACGAGAGGGTAGTCAAGACCTGGGGAAGTCTATGGGTCACTTTAGGCATGATTCTGTCCTTTTACTTGCAGAGCTTGAAACTGTAGGTGGGGAATAAGGAAGGATTCGTAAGGAATAGGGACACATTTTTGAGTGAGCAATTGGGCTGTCATAATATCCTGGATGTGCTTCTACCTTAAGAATTATCACACTGTGTTATTATAATCTTCACTGGCCCTCCTCTCCATGACAGACACTTTGTCTTGTCTATTTCATATCAAGAGTGCTTGACTGAAAGAAAGTGTTCAATCATTTAAATATTTTCTTTTAATTCATTAATTTATTTACATTATTGTGATCAGAAGGCTCTGGGATCACAAGAAATATTTTAAAGTGATAGACACAATTTGGGAGATAAAGGCAATAGTTTATAAGTAAAAAACAGTTTAATGTGGATAATATCAGAGCTGCATGAGCTGCCTGACTATTTTAGGAAAGAGTTAAAGGGCAGATACTTTAAGGTAGACATCTGTATTAGTCAGCTTTGCTTTGCTATCAAACAACCTCCGTATGTCAGTAGCTTACCAAAATATAGGTTTATTTCTCATTGATGTTACAAGTTGGACACAGGTTAGCTATGGCTCTGCTCTACCTGCCTTCTCATTCCAGAACTGAAGAAGCAGTCCAAATCTGAAACATACAGAGGGAAAGAGCAAAATTGGTGGCAGAAACTTACAATGTCTCTAAAAGTTTCTGCACAAAAGTGGTGTGGGTCACACCCACTCACATTCCATTGGCTAAAGCAAGTAATTTGTCCAACCTCAAAGTCAATAAAGGTAGGAATGTATAATCCTTTTACAGGAAACTGGAGAGTAAATAATTGCAAATAGCAATATATCTACTATAAGATAGTAAGGATATAAAAAAACTATGAGGTTCCTCTAGCCTTCTGGGTCCCAAGTGGAACCATAGCCAAGGATTGGTGTATCTACTACCATAGCCATCCATGTCCATTTTTATTTATTTATTTATTTTTATTTTTTTGGTCAGGAAGATTAGCCTTGAGCTAACATCCCTTGCCAATCTTCCTTGTTTTGCTTGAGAAAGATTGTCCCTGAGCTAATACCTGTGCCAATCTTCCTCTATTTTGTATGTGGGACTTGATGAGTGGTGTGTGGGTCCGTGTACGGGATCTGAATCTGTGAACCCTGAGCCACTGAAGCAGAGCATGCAAACTTAACCGCTACACCACTGGGCCAGCCCTGATCCGTGTCCATAAAGTTTGGACCTGAGTGCCAAAGAAGCCAGTGGAAAACCAATACTAGTCACTGGGAACCATACTGCCCTTTTGTTTCTTTTGAGTCAACAGAGAATCATCTTTAAGTAAATTCAAGGATCTCTGGCTTCAGAAAATGCTGCAGGTCACCACCCACAGGGCATAGCCTGGTAAAATTTATTTTGTTTAGCTTCTCAAGGATCCATTCCTCTGGTGGTTTTGTTCTGAACTGTGGAAGTGGGGACAGCATTAGGCACAGTAAGTGCCTCAGTTCTAAGGAGTCAGTTCCTTCCAAATTTCTCCTCCCCAACCTTGGATATTAATACTACCCAGGTGGGAAAACTGCTTAAGTTTGTAACTAATCAAAGGCAATTGACCGCTTTTGTGCTTGGAAGCCCTAAACTATGTATTAAAAATCACTCATAATGTCATGACATCTAAGCACGGCATGTTTACAAGGACACAGGGAGATAATGAATCAATGCTCCAGCATTCAATGATTCTATGACTTGTGATGTGTTTTGGCTAAAGTTTTAGGAAGCACCTCTTTATAAAGGGGCACCAACCAAAGAAATATTTTGATGCTGAATGACTGTGTGGTTAGAACTACTTTTTAATATGAAGAATGTTATGCTGTGGTCCCTTCTCCCAAGGATCTGAGTGAAGATGTAAAACCCAGTGGGACACCTGGGCTAGCTGGGGTATACATCAAAACAGAGAAATTCAGTACAAGAGATGCCATCACATCGACGGTTCTATACAAGAGGGCTATATCCACATCTTACCGAAGGTCCTGAATCATACAACTCTGTTCATTTGGCTAAAAATCCCTTACGACAAATTACCTCACGCAACAAATGTTTTACTTACTCTGTGTACATGGGTGAGTGTGTGTGTTTTTGTTTTTCTGGTCCCTACATATTGGCTGTGTGTATTGGAGAGAAGGCTAATGGAAAGTATTAATCCTGAAGCCGCGGTCATTTTTATTGCCTTGTCTTGTGTCAGTTATTGTTCAAATAAGTGAGTTGACACTAGCATGGTAGAATGAATATTCACTCTAAATTTGAACTCTAAACATATGTATATATAATTACTCTAAATATATGCATATTTTCACTCTAAATATATGTATATATAATTAAATTTATATTATGTTATATATTTATATTTACCAAATATAAATCACTTCCAGTGACATATTTACATATTAATAATTTATATTTATTTAATTTAACTTTAGATTTTAAAATGTTCTATTATTACTTACTTAAAAGATATATAATTGTTTACATGTCAACCATGTTATTCTTCTATTTACACAGAAGTGGACAATTCTCAATCTCCCAGTTTCTCAATCTCTCTCCCTCTTTCATTTCAGTTAAATTCCCATGGAACTGATGGAAGTAATTGCCCTTTGAGAATATGGGACTGGAAGTTAAGTGAAATATTCTCGTTTTATTTTCAGGAAAAAGAATGTTTCATTGTTTTCAATGGGTTAGTGCTTGATATGCCAGAAGTGACAGAATGACCCCAGTGGGCTTTGGAATTTTAGCTTTAGTTGAAATCTCTGCAGCGACTCCTGTAATTTCTGTTATGTATAGGCCTTAACCACACATGTGAATGTACCCTTGTATTTCTTAGATGAAAAATACCTCTGTCAAATAGGCAGCATATTGCAGACATATTGCAGAGGCTCTAAAGAGAAAGACATTTCTTACCCAAGATCATCGGGAGATTTGTCTTGACTTTTAGATTATTGCACTGCTCTTCCCTTTTACACGCAGCCAATGTGTGTGAGAGGAGCCTGCCTTTCCCGGGCAATTATTTCATTCCTTCCAGGATGAAGCTGTAGTGGCGTGGCCCACCTTCTAAGGATCAGCCTGCCACCATCAACACTTCCAGGACTGACATGGGGAGGGACGGTTATCCAGAATATATGGGGCTGGGGCATGAATGCCCGCATTTCATGTCCTCTCTTATCTTTGATATCTGTACACAGGGCCCTGAGTTCCCCTCTACCCCAAGATTTTATTTATTTATTTGCATCTCTACAATATTAGTATTTCCTGTAAGATTCAGCCTCCTGCTTTGTGCTTCTGAAGTTTCTGCAGGATTGAACACTCAGCTCTTTAATCCACTTTTGTAGAAACAACACAGTCATCCCAGAGGGGAGCTGCCATTTCACAACCACTCTTGCTTTCCCCGAAGCCACACTTTTTTCCTTTCACTCAAAATCTAATCCCCTCAGCTCTTTGTTGCCACGCTGCTTCAGAAGAAAAATTAGATTATGCTAAGAAAGTAAATACTGAAAAACAAAGGTTCTGAACTGAATTTAGCTCACCTTTTAAATGTTCACTATGGAATGATCTGTTTGTACCCTAAAATAAATCCTCTCTGACATTTGATTCTCATTTAATATTCACCTTGGTTGAAGCTTCTGGGTCTCCATCTCTCTCCCTTCAACTCTTGGTTGCCAGGCAACCTCAAACAGCTGGTTGCCCAAACAGGAAAAGTAAATGGGATTAACTCTAGAGGAAACTAATTGAAGGAAGCATCAGTAGTCCCCCAATCAGAATTCTTTCAATACTAGCTGATTAGCTTGTGCTTTGCTGTCCTAGGAAGAACACGGACTGCGGAGTGTACAGGTGGAAGAACTGTCACCAACTTGAAAACTGAATATTCACAGCAGTGGTGACAGCAGCTATTACATAATAGCACTTAATAGGCCACAGTCTTCTACTTGCAAAAGGTTACAAAATTATATCACAAGTCTTTTGCCCACTTCTCTCCTCATTCACATATTCATGCATGAATTCATACATTCATTCACTCACTCCATTACTTATCCGTTCAGTTAAGTATTTATTGAAAGACAGCAGGCTATTACAGAAATTCCATGAACTCTGGGGTGAACCAGACATTGGTTTCAATCCTAGTTTCACCACTTTCTAGCTCTGTAATACTGAACTAATTTTCTTAAACTTTCTAGGTCTTCAACATTGGTAAAATCAAATTATCAATACCTACCTTAAAGAGACATTGTGAGGATTAAGTAAGATAGAATATGCAGCCACTACAGTGATTTCCCAGGTTAGACTTTCCATTAATTCACTTCCCCTTCTACGATATGCCACTGGAATATGGGAGAAAAACTGGAGGTGTGTTAACTAGTTTGATACCTGTGGCTGTATGTCAAGCATAAAGCCAAGACAAGAATGGAATTTTAGCTGTCATAATTGAGAGGAATGGATAGATATGACACTTTCTTTTTTTAATGAATAGAATGGGGTGAATGATAAATCAGTGGAAATTGTCAAAGTTACCTCAAATGTTTTGAGACTGAATAATCTCAGAGAACAGTGGTGTCATTGAGGAACTAGCAACCAAGGAAGGGAAGTCAGTGTGTTGAACAATCTAGGTTTAAATACCTGGGGGTATAGCAGTGAAGGCCATACTCTTGACTTCTATTTGCCTTGTTCCCACTCTGCTCTCAGACCCAGCTGGCTAGAACAGTGGAGACAGCAGGGGCAGGTAAAGAACCGGGGGTAGTCAGCTGGAGTTAAAAGAACCTAGGCTGCTTGTACGAGCTAGAATTCTGACATCCAAAAATTTAGCATCAACTTTTTAAACTATTTTCAAGATTTCTATTCCTTCAGAGCAAAAAATTTGACAACCACTTTCTAGACCAATTCATGTTGTTCGTATATCGCCCTCAGAACTTCTGTCTGCTGGAGAAGTTCACTCAAGGGGTTGGGGCTCCAGAATGTCTGTAGACTGGAAGAGCCCGTTCAGAACCTAGGTTCTAATATTCTCTGCAGCTCAGACAAGTGGGTTTGGGGACTGAGGAGATAAGGAACCGTGAGGGCTAGACTGGTCCAACCCCAAGTTCTAAAGTTCAGACAAGTCCTCCTGGGACGTGCATTTTGAGTGAGGCATAGAGCCGATACGTGAGATGGAATGATTTAGCTGTGAATAAGCCCATCTTAGTTGTTCTTTGCTCATTATCACCCATAAAAGTAATCCTAAAAACTTTGCTTCTTTTTGAAAATGGTCATCCAATGTGCTGCAAAATGTTAGTAAAAGTTAAAGAGGTAGTTAACAGGAAAAGGATAACTTGCGGTATAAAGATAGGATAGAAGTGAGACTAGAAAGAAAGGCAGGAACCTGTGCAATGATTTTCCCATTTGCAAATTTATAGATGCTTGAAGAACTTCTTAAAAGAGTGATAAGTCGTGCAGGAGCAGCTGCTAGCAATTTCATTCCTCAGGATGAGTGATGCTTTTTGCAGTTCTTTCCCTGTTATTTACCCTTCAAGAATGTCCTTGTGCAGTTTATCCACCTTTCATCTGAATAATAATAATATAAAAAATTCTGTTGGGGAGGGGATAGAAGTAATATATAACATAGGTTTCAGGAGATCTACACAGTTTGGGGGTCTGCTCCTGTCGTAGGATATCCTCCTACCTTCTCCTTCCTTTTTTTCTTTTTCAAACATCTATATCCTTGCAACTGTTTCTTGTAGAAAGAAAACAAAATGTGAACTCCTCACCAATAAAGTAAGAAACAAGATTTGTTATCCCTGTTCTTTTTCTTCCACCAAAGACAGAGGCCATCTTTGTAATCTGTCCTTGCTGGAGATTATATATTTCCTCCACTCTGAATCAGTCACCAGAAAGGTTAAAAAAAAAAAAAGAAGGCAGAAAATAGGGATGTTTAAACTATACAGAATAAATAAATAATTCAGTGATATTAACCTCTCAACTACCTGCAAAGCATTCTTTGTAGCTCAAATGGTGAGCCGCCCTTGTGAGAGAAATGGTGTTTATCATTTATTTAATACACACGGCTGCAGCCTAAGGAAGAAAAGTTTAAAACTAACGTCAACAGGCAAAGGATCACACTAGGAGTCATCGAGCTCACCTTGCATTTCTCCCTGAGGCAGAGCTGATGTGAATTCATTCAGGGCCATTCTATTATTCATGTCAAGAACTGTCTATCACAAATGCAATATGAAAAGGAGGTGCACCCCATGTGAGGCATGAAATATCATCTCTAATAACTGGCAGTTTAATTTCAAGATTTCGGGACTGCTCATTTAAAAGTACCTGAAGCAAAGTTCTAAAGCACAGAATGATAAAGGAAATCATTGTTGTTACACTTTAGGAAACCGTGTCCTATTTCTGCTAGAAAATACAAGAAATTGGGTTAAAAAGAAGATATGGAAAATAATGCAAAAACTGACAATAGAATGTCATGGCAGCCAGTGCCCCCAAGTAAGAACTTTTCATAACTCTGGAACACATTCACTAGGACACAGTCCTTGTAATTGTCTTGGAAAGCTGGTCTTGTTCTTTTCTAATTCAAGGACAACTGAGAAAAGAATTCACAAAATTTACGGCAGAATCTAGAATTTACGGGAGAACCTAGATCTTGAAGCACAATTATTTTTGTCTGCTGATAGACTCATAGCGCTTCTAACTTACACATCTAGAAAGGACCTAAGGAATCACCCATTATAATAAACTTACGTGAGTGGTTAAGAATCTGAGACCTACTGGCAGACATAAGAGCATAACTGTAGACTCAACATAAGCCAGTATTCTTTCTACCATACTCTATAAGTTTTTAAAATTATCTTTTAAAAATAATATGACATTAATGATAAAAAGTATTTAAATTTCACTATATGAACAATAGGTTCAAGTACATATTCTGGCACACACTCAATCCCCTTCATATCTATGATGCTATATGCTCTGCTTAATGGATGCCTCTTGTTTTTGTACTAAAGAGGAGGACTACTGTCTAAAACCCCTGAATTGGATGCATTGTGGGGATTGGTGGTGGTTTTGGTAGCAATAGCTAGACTTGTAGGATTCCAAGGTCAAGCCTCTACAGGAGAACCAAAATTAGAGCAGTGGGTAGAGATGATAATAGAAAGGGAAGCCATAGGAGGGCTACGGTCCCAGGACTTCCGCTCCCAAGTAGGCAAGTGCAAGAGCAGTAGCAGATGATCAGGACCCTGTCTGATTGGGGGTCCTGGGACAGATGCTGTCTGTGAATGGTCTCTATGTGCCAGCTGTGGCAGGGTGGGTGGGTGGGACGGATATGATTAAACAGAGGGTTGAGACAGACTTATATATATGGAAAATGTTAAGCTGGTTTTCTTGCTGTGTTTCTGGTCTAGCCCCAGATTTTCTCCAGCTGGACACTTCTCCTAGCATAGGAGAAAAACATAAGCAACAACCAGAGCCTCAGCCCACCCACAACTGATGAAACTTGGCTCTCCTCTTGGGGTCAACTAAACCCAAGTGCACCTCTGGCTACTTCCAGTAGAATGTGAAAGTCATCAAAGTAAGGGGTTTATAGGCAAAGAAAATGAGAATCTGGGATGAATAGTAGCAGAGATCGAGTGAGAGAAGACAGATGTTAGCTGTAAGTGAACACCAAACCTCCAACTGAAAGTCAAAGAATGATTCAATCAATTAACCAGTCTTTGACCAAAGTCTGCAATGCCAAGCAGCTGACTCTTGTGATGTCACAGCCTCCGTGGGTGTTTAAATTTAATGATTCAAGACAGGGTGTGAGGTTGAGTAAAAATACACACATACATACACACACACACACTGTTCCTCCTACTGATTTTGTTCAGTGTGTCTGCCAAACAACCACACTCCAAGGCCTGCCACTTTGGGGTTTAGAGGGCCTAGGTATTTAGGACAAAGGAGTAGAATATGCGGTACTGCTGTTCCTCAAATGAGAGACAGTAAACTGCTGTGGAGGATCTTCCAGTAGTTTGGCTTCTGAGAAACCAGGACTAAAAGTTACCCTGGAGTCTAGAAATTCTAGATCCTGTTATGCTCAATATCAGAGAATCATAGTGAATAAATAATAGGGTAGGGCAGTAAGGATTTGAAAAAAGCTGAGGATAGCAGGAAAGAGGGAGCAGAGTGGCCAGAGAAATAGCTTAAAGAAAGAGTTTGGGAGAGAGATCACATAGAGAGATACATACAAAGTGATCAAAGGTGTAGTTTGCTGCCCAACAGTACTAGAGTCCACCTGGAAATGAGAAAAGACATGGTTTGAACCTTCAGCTGATGTGGGGAATTATGGAATAGGAAAGATATAGACAAGGGTCCATAGCATCATCTACCTTGAAAGTTTCCAGGAAAGCATCCAGCAGAGTGTCTGGCACATAACCAGATTCTCAAAATATGTTAGCACTTTTCCTTTCTGTAAAATCTCTTTGAGTAACATTGAAATAAGGTAGTCTCCACAGTTCACAAAACATTGAAAAATACTATATAACTGAATATATGCATATTCTATGACCATCCCAGTCCTAGGTATATATTCAACAGATAAGTGTCCATACATTTACCAAAATACATTTACTAGAGTGTCTGTAGCAGCAGTACTCATAATAGCTAGAACCTGAAAACTACCAAAATGCTCAACAGTAGAATGGATAAATAAAATGTAGTAAAACATTAATAGGATATTGTAATTATTTTTTCCCACTGCCGTGTTCTGTTGTAAATCTATAGTGCTCTACTGTAAAAATAAGGATAAATCTCACAAACATAATGTTAAGCAAAAGAAGCCAGACATAAAAGAGTACATATTGTATAACTCCATTTATATAAAGTTCAAAAACAGGTAAAGAGCATCTATACTACTAGACGTCAGTATAGTTGTTACTCTTGGTAGGGGGCGGGTAGTGACAAGGAGGTTTTCTGGGGAGTGGATAATATTCCTGACAATAATTGTCATGTCAAAATTAGCCAATGCCCTGTTTTTAGGGAGAATACATACATGTACACATACACATGCATTCTTTGTGTTGAAAGAGCAGGATATTGAGCACATTATTATCAGGTAATTTATAGTAATAAGGATGGATGTAACTCCTCCCTGTCAGACAGTCTAGTATTGTAGTGGAGAAAGGATAGGTTCTAGTGAGAAACAAAGCTGAATTAAACCACCATTCAGCTGCTCACTAGTTCCGTAATTGAGGCAAACCTCTATATGCTTTAATTTCCTTGCTTGTAAAATGGGGATAAAAATATCTACATCATAGGGGTGCTGTGAAAATTTAAATGACAAATGATATGTACTACTTCTGTTAATAATAATGTTAATTTTATTCTTACTTTCTCAGTCAGCATATATATATATTCTATCTTTGTGATATGGTCATAAGTGCACATTTCAATGCTACTGCATCTCTTGGTCACAGAAAAAGCAGGCGACCTTTAAGCCAAACTGACACCCTGTCTCTGAGATGTACCATTTGTTACTGTTATTTCTTCTTACTGGACAACCACTACCATAGTTTCTGAGGTTGGATGTCAATGGATGCTATTAATGTTTTCTTTGCCTATTTTGCTAATAGTTAGTCGGTTGAATTTAGCATATGGAGTCTGCTTCATTCTCATTCATACTAGCAAGACACTGCCCGCTTCCCAACAGCTCTTAACTGCAGCTTCAGTGCTGGGGGATAGGTGCATCCACAGGCCTTTTTGGAGAACCTGCCTTTCTGTTAGAAGTCAGGCACAGTTCAGGTAATGAATGATTCCCCATCCACCTGCTGGGAGACTCGACCATCTTTGAACTTCCTGACTGACCTTAACGGTCCAGGGGACAGAGGTGAGAAGCCCCTGAGGAGATGGAACATCAGGGAATTCAACTGCGCAGGGCTGGGGATGATATCGGCTCAATAGAAGGTTGACATAAGGGAAGCCATATTGTAGAAAAAAAACCATATTGTAACGCTGAACGACCTCTGATTGACTAACCCAGCTGGATATGCAACCTCCAGGAGAAATGCATGCTCTGTAGATTTTATGGCCCCTCCCAGCTGCAATAAGTTGATAACTTTGTTCTTTTAGTTCCTTAGGAATGTGATAACCCCCAGGCAGAGAGTCTATGCTGATGGCCATCATCAATGACAACTGAAAGCTCTGGGTATAGGGCATTGCTCTGGTCTCTGATGCATATCCAGTAAAACAAAAGATTATCAGGAAGTAAGACCAGATGTCTGCCCCTACTCAGAGATCAGATGGAAGTCCCCATCTAGAGACCAGCTGCCTCCCCCACCTGGAGACCAGCCCCCTATAAAACTGGCCTGTAGTCTTTGTTCTGTAAGATGGTTCTTTCAGACATTAGTCAGCCATCTTCCCCCTTGCTAGCAAGCTGTAATAAAACCCTCTGTCTCCTACCACTTTGCCTCTTGACTATCGGCATGTCTTACGGTGGGCAGACGACCCCCCTTGGGCAGTAACAGGGAGGCAGAGGTGGAAGAGATGAGGCAGGGGGTGAAGGTCACTTCTCTGATACTTTCCCTTCCTCCCATGCTTTACAGACAGCTTCTGAAATCTTCATAGAAGGCCTTTTCCCTAATTTCTCACCCCATTTTCTTTTCCCACATCCTACTCTCCCTTCCTAATTCTCTTATTTTTTTAAAATTTTTCTTTGCTTTATGTTTCTATTTCTCTATCAATCCAGATTTGGTATTATATATTTATTGAGCTCCTAAATAAAGCTCATGCCCCAGAGGAACATCCTGAGAAATTAAATACATTGTATTCAATTTATTTTAAAATTAATATGACAGCAAGTGAACCAAACTTTCATTTCTTTATATACTGATTAATGAACCTAGATTTTGGCAGACAGGAAAGCTTCTTTCAGAGCTTTCCCTTCCTCTTCTTTTATTTTGAAAAAGTAGCTTTCCAGGCAAGTTTCAGTAGGGGGTTGAGGAGGGAAGTTTGATACTACAAACCTTCTCTTTTCTCTCAAATCTCAAGCTTCCCTTCTTTTGCTGAGCATCTTAAACAAGCAGGCGGATGTTCTTCCTCTTTTATTTTTTAATTGCTTATGTTGATGTGCAGACAACATTTTCAATGAGTTGCAAACGGAGTTGCCCACACAGCAATAATGGGGGCTTTGTGGGCTGCTCAGCATGTGCTATGTTTCTCTGAAGCTTTTAGGACCATATCCCTGGCTCTACAAAGGGGTCAGCACATTTCAGCTTCCCTCCCTCCTACACCAAAGAGATGCTCTGACTGTGAGAAAAACAGCAGGTAGAATAGCCACTGACAGAAGCTCCTCCCTTCCCCCCACTATGCATATCACTTCTTTTCCACTGACAGTCAATTATTACATTTTAAATAATCAGTTGCACGCTTTGAGAATTTAATGAAATGCTGCCATGATATGGTAAGCCAGAGCTGAGTAAAAGAGCTATTTCACTCAAAGATTTTTGCTATTCAATTAGCTTTCCCTGTTAAGACATCATCATAGCAACTGTGATGAGAAAAAATAACATTCACTAATTTACACCTGAATGACATATAAAAGGTTGCTAAGTGCTTTGGAGGTATAACAGAATTATTTTTTTGACGTGGGGAGTAATATATTTTCTGGCCCAGGACAGAATTCTGGCTAAAGTCTACAGAATGAACAAATAGAAATTACCTATCTTGATTTAGCACTATTCTCAAGGCTAACTATTCATTTAAGTAAGGATTTTTGCTATATAACTATAAGTACTTTTGAATGCTTTTATTCAAGATGGGCAGCACAGACTATTGATATTTATCCTTTCTCAGGTCCTCTTAACATAAATTATAAGTAACCAAACCCAGGAAATCCCTATTAGAAATAACGTTACAGGGGAAGAGTGCAGATGTTGTTGTCTGGGTAACAGGCTTGGGCACTGTAAGTACTAGAGACTTCTATGGGCCTATTTTTGTAAGGCAGGACAAAAGAGGGTTCCCACTTCAGAAGGGTTAGCTCACTCTTGAGGCATTAAAATTGGAAAGGAAGGGTGAAACTAAGGACACCTATTCCCCTAGAATTCCCTAGAAGACTCACAGCCAATGGTGAGTCTTCCATAAACCAGTGATCAAACAGTGGTATAAATAAGAATAGACTTACAAGGTTCCCAGCCTCACAGAGGGATTGAGGAACGTCATGTCCTGGCAGGCTCAGGAACCCTAGGATATTGCAGGGACCTTGAGAAAAAGAGGAATTCACTCAAATTTATAGGTTTTATAGGTGAAGTCAGCTGGCAAGTTCTTAGCTTGGCCTGCTATGCTTAAGAGGCTTTTAAAAGTCCAATCTGTGAGGCCAGCCTGGTGGCCTAGAGGTTAAGTACACACGCTCCACTTCGGTGGCCCGGGGTTTGCAGGTTCAAATCCCAGCATGGACCTACACACCACTCATCAAGCCATGCTGTGGAGGTGTCCCATACACAGAGGAAGATGGGCACAGATGTTAGCTCAGAGCCAATCTTCCTCAGCAAAGAAGAGGAAGATTAACAACAGATGTTAGCTCAGGGCCAATCTTCCTCACCAAAAAAAAAAAAAAGTCAAATCTGAGATTCCTTATAAAAATTTCCAGCAAAGCAAATATAAGGTCTAAATGGTAAATTACCATTCTTGCTGTACCTGTATAAATAATTAGGCCAACTCTAATGTAACCACCTTATTTTGTGATCAAAAATAATCTCAAAGAAAGATTATTTTTGATCAAAAGAAGGGTAACTGTAGAGAGAAGTGTTGTGTTTCAATGGAACACTTTTCATCATCTAAAGCACACTCTTCTGGGTCATCATTTGTAAATTGTAAATTGAAAGTAACTGTTAAATATACAAACTCTGTCTTGTCTTTTAGAGATTTAATTGACTTCCTCTCCAACTGTGGAAAAAAATAGTTTTGGTACATAGATGTAAACTCGACTGGAGTCTGTTACTTGCACAAATTAATCCTTACCAAATTTTCAATGCTTCCAGTTTTCTTCAATGTCTGACTACAATCCTCCAAACTAACTTTTCAGATTCTGCCTCCTGTCTGACTTGGCATCACCGAGACCTGAGATCTAACCGCTCAGATCCCCGACTGGTTTCTAGGCTTTGCAGTTGGCTCTTTGACTCAAGATCTGAAGAAGCCCTGCAAACTGAATCCAGGCAACTTGGCATAAGTCCTGAAGGACTTATCATCACAAGAGGTCATTCATGGGCCAGAATTCTCCTTGGAAAGAAAGTCTGGCAAAATACTTGAGTCACACACGCCCCTATATAAGAATGTGGCTAACATCACCCAAGCATCGACATCCCAGCTTAAGAGCTTCAAGAACCTCAATGAGTGTCCTGCATAACTGAAAGATTCTCCTCCACTCAGCTCTTAGAAGCCACTGGACTGATTACTCTCAAGGATCCACTCCTAGTTCTTTACTTTCATACCACTTTTTATATTAATATTTCCTCTTTTTCATTCAGGCATCCCTCTTTTAAAATAACTGATCTCTAGAACTCTGAAACAATTAACTTTTGCCACCAACTCTCAACTCAACTGGAGACTGACAATGCTGAACTTTATCTGAGCCCTGTGTTCCCCAAAACCAAAAATGGTTAAGAAATCCCCTCCCTCTGTTCATCTGGAAACAGCTAACTGCCAGTGACCACCCTGCCCTGTCATATTCCCAGATAAGACCCATCTCTGTCCTTCCTCATGATTCCCATAAAACTTGTGGATGATTTTCTTGTTTCCCTACCTCTAGCAAACCCTAGGCTCACATCCTTCTCTTTGAGATGTTCTTCGTTAATGAATGTTTTCCCTGTTGCAAGAGCCTGAATAAAATCATCTCCTTAATCATCTAGTGCATTTTGTCTTCCACAAAAGGCGTTGGGTTACACAGCTGCCTGTATTTGTCAAAAAATCATGAAATGATACAATTCAGGTTTGTGTATTTCATTAAATATAAATTTTTCCTCAAAAGAAAAAAAATTGGTTTGTAAATAAGCAAGGAACCATAGTCACTGATATGCAGGCTTAGTTGTTTAGGGGTGAGGAAAATGGATGTCTGCAACTTACTTTGAAGTATATCAAATAAAGAGATGAATTGATCCATCCAGAAAAGGATGGATTGCTAGTTTGTGATTAAGCAAATATAGTAAAAGATTAATTATTGAATCTAGGTTTTGAGTTTATTTGTGTTCACATCAAACTTAATGGTAAAATATAGAATTCTCTTATTGTAAGATTGGGAAGAAAGCAAGGCTATCATCTTTCACTATTTCTATTCAAATGTGTACTACAGGCTTAGTACAATAAGAAAAGAAAAGAAATAAAAGGCATAAAAATTGGAATGAAGAAAATAAAACTGTTTCAATTTTCAAATGGTAGGATTGTCCATGTAAAAAATCCTAAGGAATCTACAAAGCAATTACTAGCACTAGTAAGTGAACTTAGCCAGGTCATAGGATAAGAAGCCAGGTCATAGGATATGAATATTAATTATACTTTTATATACCAGCACAAATAACTAGAAAATGAAATTTAAAAAAAATCACTTACAACAGTATCAACAAAATCAAATACCTATGAACATATATAATGAGATTCAAGATCTCTACTTTATAAACTATGAAACATTTCGTAGGAAAATAAAGAAGATCTAAAAAAATGAAGCTATACCACGTCCTTGAGTTAGAAGACTCAATATTCTCAGAATGATGTCAGTTCTCCTCAAATTGATTCATAGATTCAATTAAATTTCCAGTGACCTCAGACTTATGACAGTAAAAATAAAATAATAAACAATTAAAACGTATAAGTAAGCTATTCAGATTTTGAGAATCTTTAGAGACTTTTAAAGACAACAGAGCTAGTTTTAACTTAATAAGAATTCATCTAATTTGCTGATGTTGCAATATATCATTAAAACAAAAGTGTCTTATTTGAAAGAACATGGGATTAGTGAGGGAACTTAGATTTCAGTGTCATCTGTGTCGTAAATCTTCTCAATGACCTTAGACACATTACTGAACCTTTACCCATTAGATATTCAGTTGGTAGACCCTTATTAACCCAGAAAAACTTTACTGAAAGCCAGAAACAAATCAATTAATAAAATATTACATTTATATAATTTTAAAATAGGTGAAGTGCAAGTAAAAATCAGGTAAAAATAAGCTGTTGAATTAATGTACAGTAAGTTAAAACTATTTGACTTATTGTATGTTAATATATGGATTTAACCTGTAATGTAATTCACTTTTTTTTTAAAAAATCAGTAAGGATGGGGCCCAGCCTGGTGGCGTAGCAGTTGGGTTTGCGTGCTCCGCTTCAGCGGCCTGGGGTTCGCGGGTTCGGATCCTGGACTTGAACAGACGCACCGCTTGTCAGCCATGCCGTGGCGGCGTCCCATGTAAAGTAGAGAAAGGTGGGCACGGATGTTGGCCCAGAGCCAGTCTTCCTCAGCAAAAATGAGGAGGATTGGCAACAGATGTTAGCTCGGGGCTAGTCTTCCTCACACACACACACACACACACACACACACACACACAAATCAGTAAGGATGTTGAGCTCTTCTACTTTAAATTGAGCTCTATTTTTAACTGTCAATTCTTTTTTCACTGATGAGCTGTATTGTTCTTTAAGTTCCAAATCCGATTCATTTATGCTTGGATAGATCTCATCTGTAAGCACTGACAACAGTATTAATATGAACACTCCTGAATATGTAGGTACTCCTATTTGAAAGACAGATTATTTTTACATAAGTGCTATAGTGCATACACACAGGCACACAATATTTCTAATTATAAGATTGAGAAATAGACCTACATTGTGTAAATAAATTGACAATGATTTTTAAAAATTAAAGCATAAATAATGAAACATAATATAGAAAACTACTAAAATCAAATATAAAATGGTGGGGATTAAAAAAAATTCTGACTAGAGTCTACAGTTTACAGCCTAATGTATGTAAAAAATGTCAAGTATTTTTGCATGAAATACAAATGCAAATTTAGTTTGAATGAATTGCCACATGGCATCTAGATTAATGGCAAAATTAAGCAGGGCCTCTGTAATCAATTCTCTAATAAAATGAAGAAAAAAAGACTAAAAAATCACCAGTAGTAAAAGGATAGAGTGGTAGACAACCTTGAACCATAAATATTAAAAAGTAAAACTGAAAATTCTGTTATGAAATGGCTTGACATAACTCCTAACCCCACAACAATCCACAAAAGTAATATTAAGAAAAGAAGATAAGTCAGCATATCCTACAAATTGTTCATTAACCTCCTACAATATAGGGAGAAGCAGGTCTGGAAGGTGCATAGGTGGTCTGAGATGAAGAAAGGAATAATCCTTAAGAGTGAAAGCTCCCAGTATTCCAACAGAATGATCATAAGTGCTTGCCATGTTCAAAGATGACATCCACAAGAATTGGGCTGCAACCCTGGCTGGTGAAGTTAGACGTTTAATAGGATCTCAGAAGAAAGAGCTGAACTCAGTTCCACCATCCATAGCTGAACTACCTCTCCTCCTCTGCCACCTCCATCCTCTTAATACTCCCTCTCAGATTAATTCTCAAAATAAATACAAAGCAATATCCAGTTTGTTGGGTGTGTACAGAGGAGGGTAGAATGGAAGGGATAGAAGACAAACTAAATAAATTGAGAAAGGGGATGAAAATAAATGTCCCACACAATATCAGAAATAAATGGAAGGTCTAGGTCTGTAGTTCTCACACTTAGTTGCATTTTAGGATAACTCTCATGCCTAGGCCATTTCCCATACCGATTAAATCAGAATCTCAGGCATTAGTATTCTTTAAAGCTCCCCAGGTTACTTCAATGAACAATGAAGTTTGAGCAGCACCTCTCAAACATTAATGTGCATAAGGATCATCTGAGGATCTTGTTAAAATGCAGTTTTTGTTTCAGAAGGTCCAGAGTGGGGTCTTTGAGTCTGCATTTCTAATAAGCCTCCAGGTGATACCAACGTGTCCTCTGGTTTGAAGACCACACTGTGGGTAGCAAGAGTCTAAATAGAACTGATGACGTAAAGTTGAGAAAAATGAAAGGAGAAAAAGCATAGAAATTAGCAAATATACATTTTAAAAAAGAAAACAAAAGAAGAAAAGGAACATAAAATCAAAGGCAGTCAGAGAATCCAGTTGGAAAAAAAATACAATCAAAGAAAGAGCAGCAGAATCTGGAAAGTTGCTGTGTGCTCCAGAATTTAATAAGAATTTGAAACAAGTAAAACATCAGCTCAATAGGAAGATAATAAGACAACAGATAAAAAAAACGAAAAAGAGAATGCCAAGATAAGGGGAAAAGATGGAGAACCAAAACATTATCAGATATCTAAAAGCTTAGAAAAAATAAAAAACAGATTAGAGTTGTGAAATGACCAGAATGAACCACAAAAAAACAAAAGTCAAAAGGATTAAAACAAATATTGAGAAAATGATGAACATGAGGAATCTGGATAATTCAATAAGGGTAACTGATATCTCCTAATTAAAGAATCCAATAAGTAGAAGAGAAAAAAAAATTCACAGACATATGGGAAATGTTCTCTTAAGTGAGGAAAAGCAAAGAATCTGTAGCTTGAAAGGATACAACATACATCAAGATGTAAAATAGCCAAAGTTAAAATATATGTTCAATAAGTTACTTAATTTCAAGAATAAAGAAAAACAGTTTGCAGGAAAAAAATGAAGTTACTTCCAAGCACAAAAGGAAAAAAATTAGGCCCACATTTTTCCATAGCATCCTTCAATGTCAAAAGACAATGGAAGAAGGTCTACAAAGCTCTGAGGAAACCAAAGGTATATACTAAGAATATTTTAAGTGACTAATCTTATTCAAATACAAACACAACAGGCAGATATTCTTGATAATGAAAAATCTCAGCGAACACACGAACTCTTGTTAAAAAACAAATGAGTCAGTGATGACATGGAGGCAACCAAGGCATAAAGTAAAATGAGGAAATCAGGAATGAGGAAAGCCATGTTGAAATTATTGAAGCTGGTTCTGCTTCTGACATGACACGGAGAGGAGCTTTGTGGACCTGCTTCCCAGTGGAAATGGTAAAGGTTATTTAAAAACAACATTTAAAGTCTCTGGAAATGGTCCTAAGTGCATACAGAAAATGAGGAAACATTTATTCAAGAAAATCTACTGAAACTTGGTAAGGACAACAAGCGTCTGTGAAATTTGAACCCACAACCTGCTCCCTCCCTTTCCTCTTCCAGCTCAGAGGGAAACTCTGATCCCGACTTGGTGTAGCCAAAAACACAAGGCTCCCTCTCCCCTTGGCTACCAGGCAGAGGGTTATCGTTTGGGGGTAGGGGAAAGAACATTAATATTTCTCATCCTGAACCAGCTACGTGTTACTGAGGCAAATTTTAGGTGGATACAGATGAAAAATGGAGGTTTACTTCTTCTATTCAACCTCATCTCATGGGATGGAGGCTCTGTCTTGAGAATCATCCTGCTAAGAATACTGGGGCCCCAACTGCCCTCACCCCAGCTTGTAAGGCAGTGGTTTCACACTGGGAGAGGCAAGCTGGAAAGACTTAAGGATACTGCCTACCCCACCTCACTAAGCACTCTGCTCTAAAAGCAGGGTTGTCATTCACAGAGAAGCATGTCATTGTCCTCCCCCACACAACAGCTCCAGAGCTATGGCTCAGAGATTTTGCCCAGAAGGAGTAGCAGCTCTAACACAGATAGATCCAAACCTCTTCTGAAAGGAACCAACCTCATCTGTGACAGAGTGTGGAGAAGTTCAAGCCTAAGGGAGCTCTGAACAAACAAGTAGTGTTGTGGTGAAAGATAATTCAAAGGAAATTAGTAGAGTCATTGGAGATAAACGCTAAACAGGCTGGATTGTTTGCCAGAGAGAATGGAGGAAAAAGACAGCTGAGAGGAACTTTCCTGGAGTCAGAACCAATCTCCTATACTGATCTCAGGAATTATCCCTCAAAGGAGCCCAAATTTGACTGGAACCATTTGTAGAGCAATTTAAGCCCTAGGGCATTAATGAAAACATTAGAAGAAACAATCAGCAATTGTTGGGACTTCACAACTGGATGTATTCAAGGATTGAAACAGTGATGGAAAGCCCTGCTCAAACCACTGTCATCTCAGGGTGACTGTGGTCATACCCAAGGCTGCACCCCCTGAGGAGCAATACCAGAGGTTTTGTATTCCTCAATGTATTCCTCGGTGTGAGGAATACAGACTTCATGAAAATAATCCAGCCAGTCACTAAATAAATAAAGAAGCAAGTAACAATAGCAAGTCCCAAAGTAGGGGACCAGTACCCAGACTGGCTACAATATATTATTTAAAATGTCCGGTTTCCAACAAAAAAATTAGGAGGCATGCAAAGAAACAGGAAAGTATGATGCACAGACCAAAAAGTAAAAAGAAAAAGTAAGCACCAGAAACTGCCTGTGAGAGTAACCAGATATCAGATTAACAAGTAAGACTTAAAAGTAGCCATAATAAATATTTTCAAACAACTCTAAGAAACCATGATTAAAGTAAAGGAAGGTATGACAACAACATCACACCAAATAGATAATACCAATAAAGAGTCAGAAGTTATAAAAAAGAAAGAACCACATGGACATAGTGGAGTTGTAAAGTACAATGACTGAAATGAAAATTTCACTAGAGGGGTTTCATAGTATATTTGAATTGGCAGAAGAAATAATTAGTAAACTTGAAGATAGATCAATAGTGATTATATACTCCAAAGAACAGAGAGAAAAAAATAATTAAGAACAATGAACACAGCCTATGAGAAATGTGGGACTCAATTAAGAATATAAATATACATGTAACAGGAATGCTAGAAGGAGGAGAGAGAGAGAAAAGAGCAGACAAAAATATTCAAAGAAATAATGGCTGAAAAATTCCCAAATTTGTTGAAAAATATAATCTACACAGGAAGCTCAACAAATTCCAAGTAGGATAAATGCAAAGAGATCCACAAACAGAAACATCATAGCAAAAATGTTGAAAGTCAAGACAAAGGGGAAAATGTTGAAAACAGCAAGAGAAAAAGTACTGATAACTTGCATAGGAACCCCAGTAAGATTAAGAGCTGACTTTTCATCAGAATAATGGAGTCTAAAAGACACCGGCATAACACGTTCTAAGTGCTTGAAGAAAACACTCTCAACCGAAAATCCTATATGGAAGAAAGCTATCTTGCAAAAAGGAAAGTGAAATAAAAATATTCTCAGGTAAACAAAAACTGAGAAAATTTGTTGCTAGCAAATAACACATAAGAAATACAAAAGGAAGTTCTTCAGGATGAAAGCATGTGATCCCAGGCAGTAATCTGAATCAAAACGATAAAACAAAGAGCACTGGTAAAGGTGATTATGTAATTATTAAAGACAGTATAAATGCACATTTTTCTCATTTTGTCTCTTAACTGATTCTAAAAGCAACTGAATGAAATAATACGGATATAATATATCATTGTACCCATAACAAATATAAATGCAATATATTTGTTAATAACAGCACAAAAAGATTGATGGGAAAAAAACCATATTGGGCTAAGGAAATAACTCCAGATGGTAACTTAATTCCACATGAACAAACGAAGAGAACCATAAATGCTAAATAAGAAGATTAATACAACAAAAGTTATAAATTTAACTTGTTCTCTATATTTATCTCAGCTTTTTAAAAAGACATTAAATTATATAAAGCAATAATTACCGCAATGGCATGTTGGGTTTGTAACATTTACAGATATAATATGTATACAAATAACATCATAAAAGAGGAAAAAAGGAATAGATTTACATAGGAGCAGCATTTCTATAGCTCATTAGAATTAAGTTAGCATAAATCTAAAGCTGATCCTGAAAAGTTAAGATGTATATGGTAAACACTAGAGCAACCACTAAGGAAATAACTCAAAAAAAATACTGAAAAAAATTACCACAGAAATTAAAATGCTACATTAGGAAATACTTAATGTTAAAGGAAGCAATTAAGGAGGAATAAAGGCACAAAAAAGACATGAGATATATATAGAACACAAAAGAAAAATGGCAGATGTAAATCCAACTATATCAATAATAAATAACATTAAATGTGAATGGATTAAACAATCCAGTCAAAAGGCAGAGACTGTCAAACTGGATAAAAAAACAAGACTCAACTCAATGCTGTCTACAGGAGATGCACTTTAGATTCAAAGACAAACAGATTAAAAGTAGAAAGGGAGACAGATACATCATGCAAACAGCAACTACAAGAAAGAGGGAGTGGGTATAATAATGTCAGGGAGAGCAGACATTAAAATAAAAAATGCTAAGAGAGATGAAGGATATTTTTAATGATAAAATGAGCAAAAAAACCAGAAAGATGTAACAATTATAAACATTTATGCACCTAATAGCAGAGCACGAAACTTTATGAAGCAAAACTGACAGAAATAAAGGGAGAAACAGACAATTCAACAATAATAGTTGGAGATTCAATACCCCACTGTCAACAATAGAACAATTAGGCAAAAGATCAATAAAGAAACAGAAGTCTTGAATAACACAATAAACCAACTAGATGTAACAGACCTCTATAGAATACTCCACTGAAGGACAGCAGAATATATATCTTTCTCAAGTGCACAAGGAACATTCTCCAGGATAGGCCATAAAACAAACCTAAATACATTTAAAAGCACACACATAATACAAGTGTGTTCTCCAACAATAGTGGAATGAAATTAGAAACCAATAGCAGAAAGAAACTTGGGAAACTACAAATATGTGGAAATTAAACAACACATTCCTAAATTACCATATAAGTCAAAGAAGAAATCATAATGGAAATTAGAAAATACTTTTAGATAAATGAAAACAAAGACACAACATACCAAAACTTACGAGATGCAGCTAAATCAGGGTTTTTAGAGAAATTTATAGCTACAGATGCCCCATTACAGGAGAAGAGAGATCTCAAATCAATAACATAAACTTCCACCTTAACACACTGGGGAAAAAAAGAGAAAACTATACCTAAAGCAAACACAAAGAAGGAAATAATAAAGATTAGATCAGAAATTAAATAGAGATTAGAAAATCAATGAAACTAAAAGCTGGTTCTTTTAAAAGATCAACAAAATTGACAACTTTTGTGGTAGGCTGAAAAGTCACTCTCCATGCCCCCACAAGTGATATCCATATAAATCTCTGAAACTTGTGAGTGACACTTTACATGGTAAAAGGTGTGCTTACATTAATGATCCAGAGAGGAGGAGCTTAAGCTGAATTATCGGAGTTGCGGCCAAAATGCCATTACAAAAAGATAAAGCCAGAGGGAGATTTGACACAGATACACAGAGAGGAGAACAGAGACAGGAAGAGGCAATGTGAATACAGAGGCAACAAGGAATGCCAAGGATTGCTGCAGCCATCAGAATCTAGGACAGAGCCATGGGAGAGATTCTTCCCTAGAGACACCAGAGGGAGAAAGGCCCTACCAACACCTTGATTTCAGACTTCTGGGTTCCAAAACTGTGAGGAAATAAATTCTGTCATTTTAGGCCACCCATTTTGTGGTAATATTATGGCAGCCAGAGGGAATTAATACATCTCTAGCTATACTGACCAAGAGAAGAAAAAAGAAGATTCCAATTACTGAATTAAGAAATGAAAGAGGTGAGGCCGGCCCGGTGGTGTAGCAGTTAAGTTTGCACTCTCCACTTTGACCGCCCGGGGTTTCGCAGGTTCAGATCCTGGGCGCGGACAGACGCACCGCTTGTCAGCCATGCTGTGGCAGCATTCCATATAATGTAGAGGAAGATGGGCACGGATGTTAGACCAGGGCCAGTCTTCCTCAGCAAAAAAAGAGGAGGATTGGCAACGGATGTTAGCTCAGGGCTAGTCTTCCTCACAAAAACAAAAGAAAAAAAAAAAAGAAATGAAAGAGGGGTTATTACTACTGACATTAAAATATTTAAAAAGATTATAAAGGAATACTATGAATAATGTGTACTAACAAATTAGACAACTTAAATGAAATGGATAAGTTCCTAGAAAGACACAAACTACTAAAAGGTTTCCACACTTTACTTAAAGTGGTAAAATGTTGATATCTGTAGAGTGGAATAAGTCACATATATATAGTATAACATCCAGAAACACCATTACACAAAGTATACAAAGATATACACTCAAAAACACTAAATAAAGATAAAATCCTAAAAGAATGTTCCAGTAACCCTCAGGAAGGCAAGACAAGAGAAAGAGAGGAAAGAGAATGGCAGAAAACAAGCAGAAGACAAATAATAAAATAGCTCTAAACATACAAATATATTTGGTACTAACATATCAATGATTACCTTAAATGTAAATGGTCAAAATATATACCAACCAAAAGAAAGAGATTTGCATTGTGAATTTAAGGAAATGGATCCAACTATATGTGACTAAAAAGCAACTCAAATTCAAAATTTACCACTTTGAGTGAGGTATGAAAAACTTACTTCAAATTGAAAGTAAAAAGATATGCAAACATTAATCAAAAAATGCACAAGTGGCTATATTAATATCTAATAAAGTATACTTTAGAGCAAAGAAAGTTATTAGAAACAAATATAATAATAAAATAATCAACCAACCAAGAGGACATATGGTCTTAAATATGTATGTACTAAATGACAGCGTCTCAAAATACATGAAACACAAATGAACAGAACCGAAAGGAGAAACAGATAAATCCACAATTATAGTTGGCAGCTTCAACACTCTCCCCATCCCTAGCAAATCAGAAAATCAGCAAGGATGTAGTAGATCTGAACAACTCAATCAACCAACAGAATCTAAATGACATATGTAGAAAAATCCACGCCAAACAGCAGAGTACACATTTTTTTTCAAGTGCTTATGTTACATTCACCAAGATAGACCATAATTTTGATCCATAAAACACACTTCACAAATTTAAAGAATTGAAATAATCCCGAGTGTGTTCTCTGACCTTAACAAAATTAAACTAGAAACCAATAACAGAAAGACAACAGGAAAATCTCTAAACAACACACGTGTAAATAACCCATGGTTCAAAGAAGAAGTCTATTAAAGCACATATAACTGAGTACAAATGAAAACACAACATATCAAAATATGTGGGATACAGCTGAAGCAGTGCTAAGAGGGAAATTTTAGAAATGAGGAAGGGTCTCACATCAATAATCTAAATTCCTACATAAAAAAACTAGAAAAAGAAAAGCAAAATAACAAAAGCATGTAGAAAAGGGAAGTAATAAAGATAAGAGCAGAAACTAATGACACTGAAAATAGGAAAGCAACAGAGAAAATCAATGAAACCAAAAGCAGGCGTTTTTGGAAAAATTAATAAACCTCTGGCAAACTTAACAAAAAATTAAAGGAAAGAAGACACAGATCATCAATATCAGAAATAACACAAGGGATATTACCACAGATCCTGCAGCCATAAAAGGATAATAAAGGAATAATACAAACAATTTTACACTCATAAATTTGACAATTTAGTAGAAATGGACAATTTCCTCAAAAACCACAAACTACCAAAACTCAACCAAGATAAAACAGATAATCTTAAAAGTACCAAAACCATTTTAAAAATAGGATTCATAACTAAAATCTCTAGAAAAAGAAATCTCCACATGGAGATGGTTTCACTGGAGACTCTTACAAAACATTTAATGGAGAATTAACACCAATTTTACAGAATCTCTTCCAGAAAATATAAGAAGAGGGTATACTTCCCAACTCATTTTATGAGGCCAATAGTACTCTGATATTAAAACTAAACAAAGACAGTACAAAGAAAGAAATCTACAAACTAATATCTCTCAAGAACTTAGACACAAAAATCCTCAATAAAATACTGGCAAACCAAATCCAACAACTTTCAAAAAGAATTATGTACCATTATCAAGTGGAATTTATTCCAGATACACAAGGCTAGTTCAATTAGAAAATCAATTAATGTAATCCACTATATCAACAAGCCAAAGAACAAAAGTTAAATGATCATATCAATTAACATTGAAAAGACACTTGACAAAATCCAATACCCATTCATGATAAAAGTTGGAAATAGAGAGAATTACCACCACTTGATAAAGAACATACAAAAATAACCTACAGTTAATATACTTAATGATGAAAAACAAAATACTTTCCACTAAGATCAGGATCAAGACAAGAATTTCTGTTCTCAAAACTATTATTCAACATAACACTGAAAATTCTAGCCAGCATAATAGGGCAAAAAATAAATAAACTAAAATCACATGGAACAGAAAGAAAGAAACCTGTTCTGATTTGCAGTAGGCATGATTATGTACATAAAAAATCCAAAGGAATCTACAAAAGAATCTAGATTTATTAAGTGCTTCCAGTAATGTCACAGGATACAAGATCAGCACACAAATGTTAATTACATTTCTATATACTAACACTGTCCATGTGACAGTGAAATTTTAAAAAAATTATAACTGCTCAAAAGAAAATGCAATACTTAACGAAACTGTTGTGGGATCTGTGCACTGAAAATTATAAAATGGTGATAAAAAAATTAAAAGACAACCTAAATAAATGGGAAGACATACCATATTCACAGAATGGAAGACTCACCATACTAAGGATACCCACTCGTCCCAAGTTGATCTATAGGTTTAATGCAGTTCTTATCAAAATCTCAGCAAGTTTTTTTACAAAGAGACAAAGATATTTTAAAATTTGTATGGTAAGACACAGACCCCAAAATAGCTAAAACATTGACAAAGAAGAATAAAATGCGAAGAATTACTCTACTCAATATTCAGGCTCACTATATAGCTACATTAATCAAGCTCTACGGTATTAGTGGAGGAATAGACACATAGATTAATGGAACAAAATATAGAATTCAGAAATAGACCTACACAAGAATGTTTAACTAATTTTTGAAAAAAGTGAAAAAGCAACTCCGTGGAAGAAGGACAGCCTTTTCAACAAATGGTTGCTGGAGTGACTAGATATCCATAGGCAATAAAAATGAACCTCAATCTAAACCTCACACCTTATATGAAAATTAACTCAAAATGGATCACAGACTTAAAAGTAAAACATAAAACTAGAAAACTTTCAGAAATAACTATAGGAGAAAATCTTCTAGATTTAGGGCTAGGCAAAGAGTTCTTAGACTTGACACCTAAAACATGATCCATAAAAAAAATTGGTGGGGCTGGCCCTATGGCGCAGCAGTTTAGTTCGCGCTTTGGCAGCCCAGGGTTTGCGGGTTCGGATCCCGGGCGCCCGCCGACACACTGCTTGTCAGCCACGCCGTGGCGGCGTCCCATATAAAGTAGAGGAAGATGGGCACGGATGTTAGCCCAGGGCCAGTCTTCCTCAGCAAAAAAAGAGGAGGATTAGCAATGGATGTTAGCTCAGGGCTGGTCTTCCTCACAAAAGACAAACAGACAAACAACAAAAAGAAATTGGTAAAATTAAAAACTTAAATTGATAAATTTTAAAACTTTTGCTCTGTGAAAGCCCCTGTGAAGAGGATGAAAAGATAAGCTACAGACTGGGAGAAAATATTTACAAACCACACACACAAAAAAGGACTAATATCCAGAAAATATAAAGAAATCCCAAAACTCAACAGTAAATTTTTTAAAAATCCAATTAGAAAATGGACAAAATACATTAACAGAGATTTCTGAAGAGGGTATACACTGAAGAGGATATACAGATGGCAAATAAACACAGGAAAAGAGGTTCATCATCCTTAACGATCAGGGAAATGCAAATTTAAACCCAATGAGGTATAACTGCACACTTATCAGAATGGCTATAATAAAGAACAGAGAAGAAAAGAAGTGGACATGTTTAAGATAAAATTTATAGGTAAAGTCAAGTGTATACACACATGGAGAGATGTGTAAAATGATCACCAATGTAAAAACTAGTTATTTCTGGGTGGAGGGAATTTGGTTGTTATGGCTATTTTCTTTGTATTTATTTGTATTACTTGAACTTTCATAATATATCATTTAAAAGATCACAAAGTCATTAATTTGAAAACAAAAATAAAGTAAAAAATAAGCACTAATTCTACTCTACTAACCTATTTGGATTCTACCTTGAGTCCCTTATACACAATTTAAGAAGGAAATTGGAAGTGGTAGCACATCCAGAAGAGAACAAGCAGGATGACATGTTTGAAGAAATCTGAACTAAAGTGTTGTAGGGGGAAGGATCATAGCCATCTTTAAACTATTTAAGAGCTGTCATATAGAAGTGGAAGCAGATATTATGCATTATTTTCTAGAAACAAGGGCTGTGAGTAGAACTTTCATGACAACAGATTTCCTAATAATCTGCCTCACAAAGTACAGAAGGAGTTCAAGAAGAGGCAGGATAAACTTTATGTCAGGAATGTTGTAGAAAGAATGCCCGCAGTTCAGAGGAAAACTAGAATTGTGGAGTGCTAAGGTCTATTTAACTAGAATTCTGCTTTTTAAAAAGGAAAGGCCTCTGGCTACTTTTTTTTTTTTTGTGAGGAAGACCAGCCCTGAGCTCACATCTGTTGCTAATCCTCCTCTTTTTCGCTGAGGAAGACTGGCCCTGGGCTAACATCTGTGCCCATCTTCCTCTACTTTTATATGGGACGCCGCCACGGCAGGGCTGACGAGCAGTGCGTCGGCAGGCGCCCAGGATCCGAACCCGCGAACCCCGGGCTGCAAAGCGCGAACTAAACCGCTGTGCCACCGGGCCAGCCCCCCTCTGGCTACTTTTATTTGTCATTTATCTTGTATATGGGGTTTCTGGCACTTTCTGACCCATCCCTTTGTATTTGCTCTCTCTGGGAGGTGCTCTCTCAAAGACAGATCTCAGGTAGCTTTGATCTGATGCTTCAAGATGGAAAACAATATGTAAACGTGAATCAAGGTGCCTAAACCTCTCAATGCATTAATTATTACACATCATATCTTTCTACATTATGAACTAGAGAAAGGATTCTCTCCTTCATCCCTCCTTTTTGAAAATGTAACTGGAAAATTTCTAAAAAAAGATGCATCTGTTCACACTAGAGTTCTCACAGCCATGTCAAATAGCACTTGGCATGTGACAGAAGAGCCACAAGCAGTGACCTTCATCTCTTCTGGTCCTCAGCTCTCTCTCCAGGGCGGTGCATCCGACTTTCTACAGCAGACCTTTAGGGCACAGTGGAAGCTGTTTACTCCTTTTATTCCTTAAAGACAATATTCGGTCAAACTGGGGGCTAGTGACAGCAATTGTTATTGAAAGGACCTGTCATTCATTTTATACAATTTCCAAAGTATTTGGAAAATTATGTGAAGAGAGTTTTTAAATATAACGGAACCATTCCTCTGCAGCATTTAGAAGTGTTTTCTTTCAGCTTTTGCTTTTCGTTGCTGTTGTTCTATTCACGGACATCCCAAGGAGTTAGGCATTCCATGGATATCCACAGACAATGTAATGACTTATATACACTTTCATCAATATATAAATCATCCTGTGTGTTCCTTTAGTTATAAAATACAGACAATTCCCACCCTGCAGGTTTACTGTCAACATTAGAGAACCTGCCAGTAAAAAAGTCCACAGTGATCAGTTTCATTTTACAGGAATTATTCTTCTGGACTGCAAGCTCCTCTAAGGCAGGATCCATGACCTACTCATTTCTAATGGATATGAATTTGCTTCACAACTCTCAGGTTTATGGACATAACTTTATTTTATATTTTAAATTCAAATTAAATATTGTTCTAATCTTCACTAGGAGTCTGCATTGCTCTCCACTGCCCAGTTTGATAGTCCCAGGATGTTTAGACTGTATAGAAATGTGGGGAGTGGTCACTGTTTTCAGTTCTTTGGGCTAGTTGTTGAGAAGTTTATTAACAAAATTCAAGCGGTCCTTTTAAAGACAAGAACTCCTCTGGTCAAAGCAGCCCCTTCCCCATGCTTCATTTGGCCAAGGGCCTTTAACTACTATGTTTCTCAAGATTAGCAGCTCTTCTCTGTCACCTCTTCCCACGCCCTTTCTCTGGTCCTTCCACCTCTTGGGACGTGGATTCAGCCACCTCTTGGCTCCTGGTCCACAGCCTAGCCCTTAATCTCCCTGAATCTAGCTAGACATTCTAAATCACAAGTCTTTGAGCTCTTTCCTGGATAACAGAAAGGCCTAGAACCCAGGATGCCATGCTCTCACCTTCTTAAAGGGTGTGTGTGTGCATGTGTGTGTGTGTGTGGCAGAGTGGGGAATTTATAATGAACCCATAGAGAAATAAAATCACTGTTTTTTTCAGGTTATCCCACTATTCACTTGTATCCTCAGTGTCTAACACAGACCTAATACTCTATGTCTAGCATAGAGTAGGTGTTCAGAAATATTTAGTAAGTGTGCAAATGAACCGCAGGTAATGCAGGTGCACACTCATTAGGCATGCCCACTCTAAGATCATAGAACACAGCTAACCCACTGTTCACTGAAGTCGCAGAACTTGGTAAATGTTATTAAACACATCATAAACCTGCTTAACTCCTTGGCTATGTCACTGAAAGTCCCAAGTCCTAAAGCCAAGGTTAGCCAAACTTCTTCAAACAAGGCGACAGGACACCCAGCACTTGGAGGCCTCTGTTACTTCATACTCAACTCTGTAAATACACACATCTTAGGAAGCCAGACAAATGACTGATTGTCATGTCTGGCATTCTATACTGTAAATCAGTGGAACAGTATAATAAAACGTCAGCTATTGAGAGCTGTGTTTTCCAAATAACTTTAAATTCTTCCAAAATCATTAAAATTTCAACCATTTTGAATGAATATCTTTCTAGAATATATTATATATATCCTGCCTTCTGGAGCAAATCACAGTAAATGTAATTTAACCTTTCCATGATAATCTAATGTAATCATTACAAACATTCATTATTCCAGCCAATATAAACAGTGGTGTCTTCTGGCACTTTGGAGTAAATTGTGTCCTTTGCATTGCAGGAAATGACCCTGACTGCTGGATTTTCCTAAACCCACAAAATCTGTCTTTCATTAATTTTTGAATGCTTTTTTTAATAAGCATTTTTCTCACTCCTTTCTTGATAATGGGATATGATGCTTTGTTGGATGATAGCTGTTGTCTTTCCTTTATTATTTTTAATTTTTTGTTCTAAATTGCTAAAGCTTAGAATATGGGAAACCAAGCTTCTTTTTCAATTTAGGAATAAATAAGAACAATTTGTCTCTGATTTTCATTGGGCCTATATTTTGTCACCTATTTTTGCTAAAAAGGATTTGGATTCCTTTGGGTTCATGGCTATGTGAAGGCCATGATGTTGCAGCTAACTAACTTACATGTATTTACATGGTACTTTGTATTTTTCAGAATAAGGTCATAGCTTTGAACCATTTGCTTCTTATATCAGTCCCATGAGTATTATTTTATGTATTTTATAGATGAGAACTTGAGGTTTAGAAGGCCCACTTCCCCATAGTCGATGTAGGAAATTAAAACTTCATCCCTTGCCTCTTGACCCCAAAGTCTGACACAGTTCACAGCACACCACACTCGGCAAATGTTCTGGTCTATTAAAAACTAATTGACTTGATAGGGTCTGATAATCTCACAAATGATGAAATGGCTGATGGAATTTTAAAATTCAGACTATTTCTTCTCATATATTTAGAATCAAATCTCAACTATTAATCCAGCTACACATATGTACACTGACTAGAAGTTTGAGAACTAGAAGAAATTAAGCAACGTCAAATAAGACCAAGTAGTAAGCAAATATTGGATGGATAAATAGAGACATAAATAGATATGGAAGTATGTTTACAGTGATGAGTTTACTACATTTCTTCCATCAATGATTATGATATCAATGGCTATGATCAATGATAGAAATGGTTCCCCACTGGTTGTTAGTTTCTGGGAGTGTCTCTAAGCCTGGTTTATTCACTTAACCCTGCCCACACCTCTGCTAGTGGTCCCCCATTATTCATTTTTTATTTGAACAGTCTGGGGTGAATGTTTCTTGCTAGGACCTAGACTAGGGCAGTCTTGAGTCCTTAAAGCATTATGAAAGGTTGCTGAAAGTTCATGTAGTCTTGGGAGAGGAACATATAGCAGAGACACGAGGAAGGGTCCTGAGAAACCATCTGATCTGTGAAATTTCTGTGAAATTCAATTTCTTATGACTTTTCCATTCCCACCAGGTACGTCCATGACTTTCCACCTCATTCTGTGATATCCCTGTATCCTTGCAACCCTCACTCGTGCCCCTCCGCTACAGCCATATATACACAAATATTTTTTCTTGATGGATATTTACTTTCTGTGTTTGCAATTTCTTATGTTTAGAATCCTCTTTCACCTTTTTGTATTTAATGTTCAGAACACAAACACATCTCTGAAAACAAGAGGATCAAGTTCTCAGAATCAGCATCACAAAGATCACCGATTTGTCTATGCCAAGCTACATTCCATACTCAGCATGCGCAAAATTGGCACACTGGCGAGAGAAGGACTGTGAACAGTAAGATGGGTATATAACAGCAGAGCCCCTTCCTTATCGGTACAGGTATCCAGGTATTCCAGATCATTCTGAGCTGTGGCCAGATGCTGACATTCCTGAACAACCACATTCTGGCCCTATCCAGGTGTCCAGGCCTTACCTCAGATAAGATCTACTTCCTCACCGTGCTCATAGATCATAGAACACAAGAATGTATTGTGCTGAGGAACTATCTACTCCAACTCCTTCATTTCATAAATGAGGAAAGTAAAGCTCTTAAAATGCTGTGGTGGGTAGGCAGGTGCAGTGCTTAAGGGCTTGGATCACAAAATCAGGCTTCTTGGGGGTTTGAAAGAGAGCTCCATCACTTAACTGTGCAAACATGGGCAAGTTACTTCACTTGTCTGTGCTTAAGTTTTCACATCTGTCTAATGAGGGTAATAATAGCATCTACCACAGGGTTGTTCTGAGGATTAAATGAGATAATATCTACAATGGGCTTTACAACACACACCTATAATCAGTAAATGAGTTAAGGATATTAAGAGGAAAATTGTAATATATTTTCATGCATAATTAATCCTTAACAATCCTGCAGAAAAGATATTCTTCTTTACAGATGATGAAACTGAGGTTCACAGAGTCTAAGTAACTTGGAAAAAGTTACAAAGTTCTTGCTCAGTTGTAAAGATTCAAATCCAGATTTCCCTGAGCCTAAAACCCATGCTGCTCACTCACACTCTCCGATACTGTGACCTCTTTATTCTGGACAGTAAGTTCGTCAGCTCCTCCCATGGCCCTTCCTAATGTCCAGTCAATACTCCTGAGGTTCATTTTCCTGAAGTTACTGTTGGCTCTTCTCTCCCTCTATTTCAAATATCCATTTAAACGAGCACAACCACATGCTCTCTAACCCTTCATTTGCCGTATTTTTCGTCTTACCACTTATTGTTACCTGACATCACATTATGTATTTATTTGCTTATTTTCCATCTTCTCCACTGAGATAGTCAACTCCATGCAAGTAAGGACTTTCGTCAGTTTTGTCCATTGCTGTATCCATGTATCAATAGCATGTAAAATGCAGCCTAGAACATGACAGGTGTTCAAAAACATTTCTGATGAAATGTGAATGAATGAATAAATGAGTGAATGGATGAATAAAATTCTGTCTCTCAACAAACACTGCACAACAAATACACTTAACAAGAATACTCCACATAGCTATTGCTTTCCTTTCTAGGCTCATAGTCACAACCATTTACTAGGGTGTGAAACTCACACACCAGAAATATCCCCTTTATTGGGCTCTGCCATTTAAAGTCATTTTCCATATCAAGCCATTGTACACAGAGTGGTAAAAACACTTTCTGCCATTTTGATTATGCTCCTTTCCTACTTAAAAACTTACTGTGTTTGACATTTGCCAGCACACTTCAAATCTAACCTGCTCATCAAGGCTTTCCGGGCTCTTCACTAGTTTCCTCATTTTGTTTTAAAACTAACTCTTTTCATTTCCTGGTATGTTTCAAATTCTAATTATTATTGCCTGTTTTATATTGAACATAACTATACTGACTTGAATTTGCCTGATGAAAACTTCCTCTTCTTCCTATCATGTAGCTATTCGAGTTCAAATCAATTCTTCCCAAGAGCTGGGTCCCCATAAGATCGTTACAAACCATTTGTTTTTTATTTCGCCTGGTACTCTAAAAAAGAAAATTAAATTGTCCCAGTACTTCCCTTCCAGGTTCTTAAAAATTTAATACAAATAGTGATGGTGTAAGAAGTTAGTTATATTGGGACACAAAACACACATAAATAACCAATTCATGAGTTGATGCCATGAGAGGTAAGGGGATTTTGAGAATGGAGTCAAACCAATCTGTCTACCACCTATGTATGCAACAGTGAGATGTCCTAGTCTGGGATTTACTGTTTCCCATTTCTTCTACTTTGAATCTTCTTCCACTTTTTGTATTAAAATTGCATTTCTCCCTAAATGGCTTCCCAAATTCCAAACTGCACTCAGGCTTGGAGATTTCCATTTCTCAGGTAGCTCACAAAACAAAGATACTCAGTATAGCTTTGTGAGTGTGCGTAAGTGCTTATTCGTGTGTGTGCGTGTTTCCAGGGTGCTGGAAGTTTACATTGGGAAGTTTCAAGAAGGTAATACACAGCTACTACATCCTCAAACAATCTATGATCAAGAAGTTGTTACAGACCATAGCTGTTAAATGATAGTTTAACTTCAGTTTTCTAAAAAATGTTTATATGGTAGGTATATACATATACTATGCATAATATATTTGCATAGATAATGCACTAAAAGGTTAAAGAACTTCTTGTTAACAATGGTTACCTCAACTTGTATAAATTTTCCAAATTTTCTATAACGATCAGAGACTGCTTTTATAATCGGAAATAATATTATTTAGAAAGAAATATATTTCCAATCCAGCACAAAGTTGACTATAAGGATACTAATAACATTTTCTCTGAGGATCTTTTCCCCTCCAGATCCCTGAGCAAATTACCATTCGTTTGTAATTTAACTCAATATCTGTTCTTTGCAGATTTAACAAACTTCAATCCTGACCCCCAAAGTTTGCATATATATGCATATGCCCTATGGCTTCATCTTTATCACATACCAACCATAAGTCATTAGCATGAAGCATTACTTGATTGAGCCTTATGGACCAAAGTCTATAAGGCATTATGTAGAACATGAAGGAATAACCAGGAAGAAAATTCTGATTAAGCAGCTCAGCTTTAAGAACCATAAAAAACTTCGTAAAGCAACTACAGAAAGTAAACCAAGATAATCGGGAGAGAATGGGTTAATACCTCAACATATCTAAATTGATATCTAAATTCATTCTTTACAATATTAATGCCTCAAAATTAAGTACTGAATCCGTGCTAGCCCCCAAATCAAGTCGTTGTCACAACAACATTGTGACAATAACATTGTGAAGTAGGTATTATTTTTATGCCCATTATAAAGGTGGGTTTAGGATTCCAGAGTGATTAAGTGACTTGCCCAAGGTCATAGAGGTAGGAAATACCAAAACTACAATTCACACCTCTGTCTCCCTGACTCAGACCCCAGTTCTCTTCTTTACATCCAGCTGGTCCATACTGGGTAATCCAGCCCCTCCCAGGAAACTCAGAGCACCAGGGCCAGACAGGAAGGAAGCATTATAGAATTTTTTATCCAGTGATGGGGCTCAGGACACACTACCCCAAAATACGGCATCTTGGCATACTGAATATCTTAAGCTGAAGGAGTTTGAGAAAATGGCAGAAGCAGGAATGTCATTCTGACGCCCCGCCTTGCTCTTCTTCCCTAAAAGTGGGAGACAGGTCTCCCCTGTGAAAGGTACTCTCCTGTACCGGCAGGAAGGGAGACATCCTCACCACCAGAGACAGGGAATTTGGAGCTGAGAAATCTGTACAAAGAAACCTTGTTTAACTAACCCTTATCTTCCTAGTTACTTCTTCACCACTAACTACCCCTAGCCCAAACCCATTTGTCCTGTCACTTCTTCACAAATTTATTGTTTCTTTGTCTAAAAGGTATAAAAGCTTCCTGCTCTGGTCACTCCTTCAGGTCTTCATTCTCTTGTGAAGCCTCCCATGTACATGTAAAAATTCAATAAAATTTGTATGCATTTCTCCTGTTAATCTGTCTTTGTCAGTTTAATTTTCAGACCCAGCCAGGGACCCTAAGAAGGAAAACATTTTTTCCCCGCACCAACCACCCCCTATACCCAGGCAAATTCTTTTAGATGAGGGGAATTAACAGGAAAATGTGTAATCAAGTAGAGCTAGAAGGTCCCCATGAGCCAGAGACACATTTAGTAAGCAGTGCTTTGGGTCACAGATTGATTTTAAAGAGTTCTTTTTTCAGCATTTTATTCTTTCCTTCCTTTCTCCCTCCTTCCTACCTTCCCTATCCCCAGCCAGCTGGTTCTACAACCCAACTCTAGGTCACGTCTGTAGTATTTCCTCTCACTGTACTTGGCCTTAGAATATATTTGGGACCAGAATGCACTAAGTCAGCTAGGAGAGAGGGGGAGTGGAATAACGTTGTTGTAGTTCTGAGCAAACAAAATAAAGCTTCCAGGATTAAAAAAAAAATATATATATATATATATATATATACACACACACATATATATATATAGACACTTTTTACCCTGTAGGTGGTGACCACTTATGCACAGTCTGGTCCTATGGACAGCTGTCCCTTTCCTTTTTCTTTCAGTCATTTCCTTTGCAAAATCCAGGGGACAGACTCCGACATTCAAGGCCCCTTATATGTTTGACATTCTGAGGTTCCTATCGCGCCTACTAGAGCTAAATAGCAATGGACTATTGAACAGTAAGAGGGAAAATACACTCCAACAGAACTATTTAAAACTAGGAATGTTTTTTAAATATACCTTTTGGCTGCACATTGTTTTATATAAATCTGGATAACAGTGCCATTTGCATTCTAATCCTGGCTCTGTCCCTGCCATGCTAAGAGATAGATGAATCTCTCATTCTTTTGGTGTTCTAATTTCCTCAGTGGTTAAAGAAAGGATGATACATCTAATCTACCTTTCAGAATTTCTGAATAGATTATAGCAAAACCTTTCATAATGTTTTTGGCTTAAAAGATTTCTCTCTGAACTGTATTTATGTTTTCATATTCTATTTTCCCCAAACAGTCATCAACAGGATTCACAAAGGAAATATATCCATATAATTGGATTAATTTCCCTAAATCCTTGGATGATCCCAAAATGTTTGGCCGTGACTAGTCAATGAATTTGAATTTTTGGCAAATGGCAATCATTATGTACATGTTGCAAATATCTGCTCTTTTCTCCATAGTCATGGCAGTCTGGTTTAACTAATTGTGAGAACATAAATGTTAATATTCAACAGCATTAAAATACTGTTTTGTTGGAATAAAATTCCCCTGATGACACAAGAAATCAAGATGCAAAAATTCCTTGTTGGGGCCGCCCGGTGGCGCAGCGGTTTAGTCCGCGCTTGGCAGCCCAGGGTTCGCGAGTTCGGATCCCGGGCGCCCGCCGACGCACTGCCTGTCAGCCATGCCGTGGTGGCGTCCCATATAAAGTGGAGGAAGATGGGCACGGATGTTAGCCCAGGGCCAGTCTTCCTCAGCAAAAAGGGGAGGATTGGCAACAGATGTTAGCTCAGGGCTGGTCTTCCCCACAAAAACAAACAAACAAACAAACAAAAAATTCCTTGTTGATGCCAATGCATGAAGTATAACAAATTCTATAACATCATATTGAAAATGAATACTGAAGTTGGCGATGATCTTAATATGAAAAAAACTAATGAAAAGGCTTGATTTTATAGATGAGGAAAGGAGGAAAGCAAAATTTTCTGAGGACCAGAGGTATTATGCCAGTTGCTTTACTGTAGCAGAGTATTCAGTCCTCATCATTGCTCCATCACAGCCCCCATTTTACCTCAGAATAATCTGAAGGCCAAGAAGGCGAAGTAACTAACCCAAATTCAGTGGTTATGGCTTTGATCAAACTCCAGATTCTCCATCAGATGGCTTAGTTCAGAGATCGAACCCAAAACCTATAATTCTACTTCAGTAGCAAATACTAACAAGCTGAGCAACAAATTTTTCCCTCTGGGAGAAACAATTCATGGTAGAAAGCTTGTACAGAGACAATTGGAGAATGATAAGACTACCTGTGTGCCCCCTTTTGGGAAGACAAATCACCCTATACGTAGAAGAACATCAGGCTTATTCCAACTACACATCATATAATTGAGATCAGAACTTGTAATAATCATGCCATAAAAATAACAGCTTCAATTTATTGAACATTTATAACATGTCAGGGACTTCAAAAATGTTATTTCAAAGCCTCATGTAACCTTTGAAGGTAAATATTACAACCTCATTTTACAGATAAAGTGAAGCTTAGACAGGTAAACAATAATGACAATAATAATTAAAAAAATATTTGTATAGGATTTACAACGGGCCAGGTACTAGGTCCTTTCTTCTATTATTTATCTCTTACATATATAACATTTAACCTTCATAATAACTCTACAACGCAAGCATTAGCATCACACCCATTTACCATATGGGAAACTGATATACAGAGAGGTTAAATGACTTCTCCAAACCCAAGCAGTTTGGCTCCAACAGCCAGGCTCTTAAGCAGTGGTCCACACTCAATATCACACAAAGGGTAAGGGGCTGTAGAAGGATTGGAATTTTGGACTTGGACTCAAAGCCAGCGTTCTTTCTAAGTCTTCATGTTTCTCAACCCTGGCTGCTCATTAAAATAATCTGGGGAGCATTGTGGGGGGCAGGTAGGACTTGCACTGAAGGGATGTGATCATTTTCTTATGTGTGCAAACCGAAGGAGATTTCAGTTGAATTGCCTACTTTTTCCTAATTGTTAGTGAATCTTAAAAGAGTTGGAGAGCACCTTTCCTGTTGCTTGGAATGCAAATTCTCATCAGCTCTCAACTGATTCATCAGTTGACTTGTGGGTAGGCACTGAGGCAAGTCCTAGGCCCATTGCCACTGGCCCCATCCTAAGCATGGCTGCCAGTAACCAGGGCCAGAAAACCTGCATGGGTTCTGCAGAAATGCTTTTATGCCCTAAGATAAAGTTTTGATCTATACTACCCTCATCTTTTCACTTTGACAAACATGTATTGAGTTCCAACTATGGGCAAAGTGCTATGAAATACCATGGTGGGCACTTTGGGGAACTCAGATTCCTTGTCCTCAAGAAAAGCACAATCTAGTGGGGAAAATATAAACACTGGCAGCTAAGTATAATTCATACGATACTACTAAGGAGCCCTTTTGGCTCTCTACCCAAGTTCAAGCTTCTGTTATGTGTGAGAAAATTTGAATGGGTTCAGATACACTCTGGGGGTGAAATCAAGGCACCTAAAGGTGAGATATGGGGCCTTACAATGTGCTGTACTCTCATAAATGAGTTTAGACAACACTGTGTTCTTTTAACGCACCCTGGAGAATTAGGCAGATGATCATTATTGCTGTTGCTATTTTATTCTCCATCTACGAGTTCATAGCATCTTCTCTTCAGTGGTTTGTATCCCTGAGAGCAAAATAAACTCAACATTTTCATCTTGCAACCTCTCATGAATATTAATGCTGTCTTTATTTATTGTTTGGCAAAATATGACAAAAATAAAAATGCACTGCAGCGAAAAAGAACACGCATACACCAAAAATATCTAGCTACTGTCAGAATACTTGTGTCATCATCATTATCAATAAATGCACACTTGACAAGCACGCTCCATACACTGCATCATCCCACAATTCCTTCTAACCACTGACCTTTCTTAAAGGGTCCTGTTGGTTCTTTGGTTGATACTTGTAGAACTCCTATTAATTTTAAAGTTGTACAGTTTTGTCATCCTTAAACATGGAGTTCAGTAAAAATCAGCCAAAGAGATTTATAAGAGCAGTCATCCAGAAACAGACTTTCAGAGCCTCAGAATCTTCCCTCAAAGAGCTTCATACCCAGAAGCTCTAAGATATAAAACAAACAAAAGTAGAACCGTTCTGCTTGAAAGGGGGGTAGAGATGAAGTCCCACCTGTTCAGACCTATCCTCACATCCTAGAACAGCTGAAGAAACTCCATAGAGCCCTTTGAGTTCTGCACATCACACTTGAACAGCCACTGATCCAGTCCATTTTGTAGATGCAGGACCAAAGTACCAAGCCAATTGAAGTAGCTAAGGCCACAGAATTACTAACTGCAGAGCTGGGACTGACATTCCTATATCTTCTGTCCTAGTCCAGTGATCTTTTTACACTACTTCCTGCTTCTCTACATAGTTCAATTTGAAGGAAGGACAGTGGGACAATTATTAGAAACATTATCATGACAGTCTGTTTCCCATTGTTGGCAAGTTAAAACTCCTCTGAGGTTTGTCAGATACTCCTGAGATAACTACTGCACGTTGGACCAACAAGTAAAGAAGACAGCAAGATGTCTACCCCGTGTTCTTAGACTTGGAATAGAACATATGAAAATCCCAGTAACCTTGAGCTTTGGCAGCCAAGAGGGAGTTTGGCCACACTGAGAACTTAACCAAGATTCTAGATAGTATGGATAGGCTCTTCTCTAGTTCAACCTTATTCCTAAGCGTGGTATTGAACTATATAACCTAGCTGGTGCTTTTGAACAATTCCAATAAAACTCTGTTCAAGGACAAAAAAATTCTAAAGGCTGGTCGTATTTTGTTGCATATGTATTCATTTCATTCAACAAAAGACAAGCATTATCCAGGAGAATAGATCTAATGTCACTGTCACCTGTTTGCAGCTTGGATCTAAACAAATCCCTCAGGAGCTATATGATTATTTGAGCTTTAGAGAACATTAGAGGCTATATGGTAAATTAGTGACACAGTCATGATTTGAACTCTATCTTGATTCCCAGTCCAGTGTTGCTTGCCCAAGTTGCTTCATAATCTGTGTTCTTCTCTTTCCTAAGGGAGTTGTTAGCTGATGTTCAAGATGACAAAGAATTCCTAAGCATTTCCTTATTCCCTTTTACAGAGAAGGATAGATCCTTAGCCTGACCATACCTATAGCAGGATTTTCTCCATATAAAATGTTCTTGAGCAATTACTCTTCCCAGTAACCTTCAGCAATAGCAGAATTTATCTTAAGGCAATCAGAATTATTTTCTCATAAATATCTTTTTATTCTCTATGGTGAAAGGTTAAAAAAAAAACTCCTTTACATAGTATGATAGATAAAAATAAACTGATAATATACATTATTGTTGTTAAAATTTTAAAAGGCTGTATAAATTTATGATCTGGTTATTAATTGCATTATTATTGCTATTGGTCACATAGAATGTTGTGAATCATAATATTCAAGACTTAGAATTCTATTATATACAATACTGGATAAATATGGAGACACAGGGCTAGAGAGAATCCCAAGTGAATCCTCCCTCTTCTGGCAGGACTAAACATAACTACTGGGTATAATTCATTTCTCAAGGACCCAAGACAGGGTAATAAAACAAACAACAACAACAAAAGAGTTACTGGCTAACTCTCAGTAAGAAGTGCGAATTTGTGACTTAATTTACCCTAGTCCTATGCCCCAATACCCAGCTCAATAGCATCCTTGAAAGTAACAGCCTGCATTCCAGGTACCAATACCTAAGGCAACAGAATGGAACACATTAGCAACAAATTCTTCTTTGGTCTGTCTCATGGCTCCCTGGAAGACCTGCTCAAAAGGCCCATCTTTATCTCACCTAATTGGGAACTTGCCCAGTGCTAAAGCTGGAGACTTTGTCAAAAACATTTCCAGGTGAACGTTCTAGTCTCTGCTTATCTTTACTTCCTGATTGCACAGAGCCTGGAGGTCATCCAGAAGTGACAACGTCAGGTCTTCTCAGGTCTTTTCTGAGCTTGGGCATAGCCCTCGGCCTGCAAATGAGCTTCAAGAACCCCAGAAATAAGTCAGAGTTTTTCAAAGCCCGTATTCCCCAAAGCGTCTCATTCCCAGCCTTTCCTCCCAAGTGTTTTGGTTAGTAAATACTATTTATGTTAGCACAAAAAAATGAAACATTTAGGTATAAATCTAAGAAAATAACATACAAGATGTATATAAGGAAAACTAAAAAATGCTGATGTCAGGAATCAAAGATCTAAATAAATGAAAAGATAGTTCATGTTCTTGCATAGGAAAATTCAATATTGTTAAGATATCAGTTCTTCCCAACTGATCTATAGATTGGAAAGGAAATCCCAAACAAAATCCTAGCAGGTTATTTTGAACGTATTGACAAACTGATTCTATAGTATGAGGAAAGGCAAAAGACTCAGAATAGCACACAATACTGAAGAAGAACAAGGTCCAAAGACTGACACTACTTGACAGCCTAGAAACAGACCCACGCAAATATAGTCAACTGATCTTTGACAAAGGAGCAAAGGCAATTCAATGGAGAAAAGATAGTCTTTTCAACAAATGGTGCTAGAACACCTTGATATACACACGAGAGAATGAAGTTAGACATAAATCTTACACCTTTCACAAAAATAACTCAAAATTGATCATAGACTTAATTGTAAAACACAAAAGTATAAAACTTCTAGAAGATAACATAGGAGAAAATCTAGCTGATCTTGGGTTTGGCAATGAGTTTTTAGATACAATACCAAAAATATGATTTATATTTTATGAAAGATAAAATTGATGAAGTTCTACTTCATTAATATCAAAAACCTCTACTCTGTGAAAGACACTGTTTATAGAAAGAAAACGCAAGTCACAGAGTGGGAGATAATATTTGCAGAACTCATATCTGATCAAAGAACTTGCATCCAAAAATATACAAAGAATGCTTAAAACTCAACAACAAGAAAAAAACCCAATTAAGTAATGGGCAAGAGATCTGAACAAACATCTCACCAAAGAAAATATACAGATCAGATAGCAAATAACCATAGGAAAAGATGCTCAACCGCATATGCCAATAGGGAATTGCAAATTAAAACAACAATGAGATATCACTACGTACCTATTAGATGGGACAAAATCCAAAACACTGACTAAATCAAATGCTGGTGAGGATGTGGGAGCAATGGAAACTCTCATTCACTGCTGATAGAAATGCAAAATGGGACAGCTGCTTTGGAAGACAGTTTGACAGTATTATACAGAATAGTTTCACTAACATTATGCATTTGTCAAAACACATAAAACTGTACAACAAAAAGAGTGGACCATAATGTAAACAATTATAGATTTTAGTTAATAATAGTGGCTTAATTTTAGTTTATCAATTGTAATAAAGGTGCTATACTAATTGGGAGTCCTTTCCTGTTTTCTGACACAAGACGTTCCAGGCTCATTTTCACTCGCTCTGTACTGACCCTGGAATTGGTCATTTCTCTAAGATCCAGCTAAATGCTTGCTGCTGAGTAGAAACTCAGTTTAGATTTACAGACATAAATAAATTGAAAGCAAAAGGTTAGGAAGGATAATCCATGCAAACAATAACCAAAAAAGAGCTGAGGTAGCTATACAAAATAGACTTTAAGACAAAAATTGATGTGCAAGACAAATAGGGTCAGTATCTAATGACACAACAGTCAATTCTTCAAGAAGATACAAAAATATGAACATATATGTAGCTAATATGAGCCCCAAAATACATGAACTGAAAACTGACAGAAATGAGGAGTGGAGAAGACAGTTCAACAGTAATAGAGAGAGACTTTAATATCTCACTTTTAGTTATAGATAAAACAACTAGATAGACAATTGATAGAAAATAGAAGACTTGGAAAACAATAGAAACCAACTAAACTTAACAGACATCCATAGAACACTCCACTCAACAACAGAAGAATATACAGTCTTCTCAAGTGCACATGGAACATTCTCCAGGATAGACCATTTGTTAGAGCACAAAATAAGTCTCAGTAAACTCAAAAAGAATGAAATCATGTAAAGTATATTCTCTGACCACATGAAATAAAAATAAAAATCAATAAGAGAAGAAAATATGGGAAATTCCCAAATTTATAGAAAATAAACACTTTAAATAAATAATGGGTCAAAGAGGAAATCATGGGGGAAATTAGACAATACTTTGAGATAATTGAAAATGAAAACACAACATATAAAAAGTTACGGGATGTAGTGCTCAGAGGGAAATGTATAGCTGTAAATGCTACTTTAAAATATAAGAAAGATCTAAGGGCCAGCCTAGTGGCATAGGGGTTAAGTTTGCGTGCTCCTCTGCAGCGGCCCAGGGTTCGCAGGTTCAGATCCTGGGTGCAGACCAACACACCACTTGTCAAGTCATGCTGTGGCGGCGTCCCATATAAAGTAGAAGAAGATGGGCATGGATGTTAGCCCAGGGCCAATCTTCCTCAGCAAAAAGAGGAGGATTGGCAACGGATGTTCACTCAGGGCTAACCTTCCTCTCTCTCTCTCTCACACACACACACACACACACACACACACACACACACTATATATATATTAGAAACATCTCAAATCAATAACTTAATCTTCCATCTTAAGAAACGAGCAGAACAAGAGCAAACTAAACCCAAAGTAAGAAGAAGGAAGGAAATAATAAAGATTAGAGCACAGAAATAGAGAATAGAAAAACAATAGAGAAAATCAATGAAACCAAAAGTTGATTCTTTGAGCAGATCAATAAAATTGACAAACCTTTAGCTAGACGGACCTAGACAAAATGTGAGAACATTCAAATTATTAAAATCAGGAATGAAAGCAGGATGTTACTACTGACTATACAGAAATAGAAATATATAAGAAAATCTTATAACCAACAAACTAGAAAACTCAGACAAAATGGATGAAGTCCTAAAAATACACAAACTGGGCCAGCCCAGTGGCGCAGCGGTTTAGTTCGCGCTTGGCAGCCCAGGGTTCGCGAGTTCGGATCCCGGGCACCCGCCGACGCACTGCTTGTCAGCCATGCCGTGGCGGCGTCCCATATAAAGTAAAGGAAGATGGGCATGGATGTTAGCCCAGGGCCAGTCTTCCTCAGCAAAAAGAGGTGGATTGGCAACGGATGTTAGCTCAGGGCTGGTCTTCCTCACAAAAAACAAACAAAAAGTACACAAACTACCAAAACTGACTCAGGAAGAAACAGAAAATCTGAAGAGACCTATCACAAGTGAAGAGATGGACTTAGTAATCAAAAAACTTCAAAGAAATCCTAGAATTTCTTTTCAGATGGCTTTACTGGTGAATTCTACCAAATATTTTTAAAGAATTAACACCAATCCTTCTTAAACTCTTCCATAAAATGAAAAAGAAGGGAATACTGCCCAACTGTTTCTACGAGGTCAGTGTTACTTTGATACCAATATCAAATAAAGACACCGCAGGAAATAAAAAGTACATATTAATACCCCTTATGAATATAGATGCAAAAATGTTAGCAAACTGAATCCAAAGCATGAAAGGGATTATACACCAAGACTAATTGAGACTTATTCCAGGAATGAAAGTTTGGTTCAACATATGAGGTCAATCAATGTAATAAATCATATTAATAGAATAAAAATAACAAAACCACATGATCATTTCAATAGATGTACCAAAAGCATCTGTCAATATACAACACCTTTTATGATAAAAATAATCAAAAAACTAGGAATAGAAGGGAAATTCCCCAATCTGATAAAGGGAATCTACAAAAAACACATAATTAACATCATGCCTAATTGTGAAAAACCAGATACTTTCTCCTTAAGATCAGGAACAAGTCAAAGGTATCTGCTTTAGCCATTTCTATTCAACATTGTACTGGAAGCTTTAGCTAGGCCAGGGCAATAAAGTAAGGAAAATATAAAAGGCATCCAAACTGGAAAGGAAGAAGTAAAACTATCTCTATTTGCAGATGACGTGATATTTTATACGGAAAATCCTAAAGAATACACACACACACACACACACACACACACACACACACAAGCATACACATAAAACACTGGAAGAGGGGTGGGCGCAGTGGTGTAGTGGTTAAGTTCAAGTGTTCTGCTTCAGCAGGCTGGTGTTCATGGGTTCAGATCCCAGGTGCAGACTTACACATCACTCATCAAGTGGTGGTATCCCAGACACAAAATAGAGGAAGATTGGCACAGATGTTAGTTCACAGCCAAATCTTCCTCACACACACAAAAAAAAAAAAATTGAGAGAGCTCATAAAAGAATTCAGCAAAGTTGCAGAATAAGATCAATAAGCAAAACCTTATTGTACTTCTTTACATTTGCAGTGGACAACCTGAAAATGAAATGAAGATAATTTCCATTTATAATAGCATTTAAAACTATCAACTACTTAGGGGCAAATTTAACCAAGGAAGTGCAAGACCTGTACAGTAAAAACTGTGAAACATTCTGGAAAGAAATGAAAGAAGACTGTAACAAATGGAAAGACATCCATGTTCACAGACTAGAAGACTCCCTGTGATTAACATGGCACTACTCCTCAAATTCATCTACAGATACAATTCCATCACTATCAAAATTTTAACTGCCATTTTTACAGAAATGAGCAAGCTGATCCTAAAATTCATATGGAATTCCAAAAGACCCTAAATAGTCAAAATAATCTTGAAAATTAAAAAAGTTGGAAGACTGACACTTCCTGACTTCAAAACTTATTACAAAGATATAGTAACCAAAACACTGTGGTACCAGCATAGGAGAGATAAAGAGATCAATGGATTAAAATTGAGAGTTCATGTGTTTGTAGTCAACCAATTTTTAATAAAGGGTGCCAAGACCATTCTAATAGGAAGAAATAGTCTTTTCAACAAATGGTGCTGGGGAAACTGATATCCACAAGCAAAAGTATGATTTTGGACCACTACCTCACACCATATACAAAATTAACTCAAAATGGATCAAAGACCTAAATATTAGAGCTAAAAGTATAAAACTCTCAGATGGAAACAGGTATAAATCTTTGTGACCTTGGATCAAGCAAGTTTCTTAAATATGACACTAAAAGTATATGCAACAAAAGAAAAAAATTAATAAATTTGACTTGATCATTATGAAATTTTTGTGTGTCAAAGAACACTATGAAGAAAGGGATAAAACAACCCAGAGTAGAGGAGAAAATATTTGCATATCTGAGATAGAAAGATAGACAGATAGATAGAGGTAGAGATATATAGACACAGATATAGATACACATATTTTTATATATATATATATATTTGATAAGTATTCAGGATATATAAAGAACTCTTACAACTCAACAATAAAAACATAGCACAATTAAAAAATTGGCAAAGGATTTGAATAGTCATTTCTCCAAACTAGATATACAAAGGCAAATAAGCACACGAAAAAATGCTCAACATTATTATTCATTAGAGAAATGCAAATCAAAACCATAATGAGATACCACTTCACAGCCACTAGGTTGGCTATAATAATAATTTTTAAAAAACATAAAATAACAAGTGTGAGAGAGAATGTAGATAAATTAGAATCTGCATACACTGCTGATGGGAATGTAAAATCTGACAGCCACTGTGGAAAACAGTATGACTATTCCTCAAAAATTTCAACAGAGAGTTAACCATACACCCCAGCAATTCCATCCCTAGATATACACTCAGGAGAATTGTTCACACGAAAGTTTCTCCACAAATGTTTAGAGCAGCATTATCCCTCATAGCCAAATGTTGGAAACAACCTAAATGTTAATCAACTGATAAAGGGAAAAATACTATAGTCTATAGTGGAATATCACACAGCCTAAAAAGACTGAGGTACTGATACATGATAAAACATGGATGAACTTTCAAAACACTATACGAAGTAAAAGTGTCCAGACAGAAAAGGCCACACATAGTATGATTCCATCTAAAAGAAATGTCCAGAAAAGGTAAATCCATAGAGACACTAAGTAGATCAGTGGTTTCCAGGGGCTAGAGGGAGGAGGAAACTGGGATTGCCTGCTAACAGTTACAGGATTTCTTTGTGGGGTGATGGAAATGTTCTGGAATTAGATTGTGATGTTTACACAATATCGTGAATTTTCTAAAACCACTGAAATGTATACTTTAAAAAGATTAGAATGGTGAATTTTATGTTATGTGAATTTTATATATATAAAAAAAGAATCAATTGCCAAAGAAAGGTTTTAATTTCTTTCTAGCCTATGGCTTACCCTCAGACAGTTTTTGGAAACAACAAACACAGGATAAGAATTAGGAAGTATTTCTTGTTCTAACTGACATCTCCTGAAGGGATAAACCACTGGGGCACAATTTCATGTAATAAGAAATAGAAGAATCATCCTATGTAAGAAACAAAAGCAATTATGAATTAGATACATGGAAGCTTAGTGAATGGCTAATTCTGGAAAGTATAAGTGACAGATTTCATTTCCTCAAATATGTGTGTGAATTTAAAAGCATCCCTGGCTTGAAAAAGTGGGAGTAATGGTGACGAACAGTGGATTTTAGTGATGATAATGCATATAGCAAGTGGGGATTGTTTTGGGGGTGGTGATTTGCTAGAATAGCAAGTACTAGCAGAGATCTGAAAGAGTGATTTGATTAAGAGAGATGTATTTAGAAGATAGAGAACTAGAAAGGGGACAAGAAAGGCTGGTTAAGAGCAGCCAGTTCAGGTGAGTTGAAAAGGAGGCTTGCCCATTGGTAAAGAAGATGCTAGTCCAGGGAATGGAAGACAAGGATTGGGAGAATTGCCTGCTTGAAGGATTTCAATGGCTAAACTGGGAATTTCAACCAAATAAGATAGAGAGAAAAGGAGAAGGGGGAGAAGAGGAAAGAGAGGAGGAAGGGAGGGAGGGAGAGAAGGAGGAGAGGGAGAGGAGGAGAGGGAAGATGACCAGACCTTTTCTTTTCAGCACATCTACTTGGTAAAAGTAAAGAAACAAGGCTTAGTTCATGAGGAAGAAGACAACAGAGGAGGAGAAAAAGAAAGTAAAACAGAAGAAAAGTCTATTAAAGTCTGAATAGTGACCTACATTTATTTGCATCAGGTATATTTAAGCAGTGTGATAATTACCCAAACATCCTGTATTTTATCTGTAGTAACATAGGAAACCATTGGTGGTCCTAGTGGCTCTTTAAGAGTGCACCAGAGTCACCTGGAGAGGGCTTGTTAAAACCCAGATTGTTGACCCCATCCCTAGAGTTTCTCAGGCAACAGGACCCCGGGATGGGGTCCAAGAATGTGCATCTCTAACAAGTTCCCAGGTGTAGCTGAAAGTTGGTGGTCCAGGGACCACACTTTGAGAACCACAGACTTAAAAAAGCAGGGTACAAAGGAAGAAATCCTAATAGGCTGTGACTCTAATGTCTGTAGAAGGGTGGATGAGGGTGAAGGCAGATTGTTCTTTATAGAGCACCTGCCACCTGTGCTAGGTACTAGAGATCAGAGCCAGAGGACGGCAACACAGGCAAATCTTTACTCTTGTAGAACTGACAGAATACTGATGTATATGCATTAATATGTCAGTCATTGGTGGTGGTTTTTGGTTTGATTTTTACATGCTAATTGTTCTTACATGTAACCATGGAAATCCAGGATTAGTACAAAGTATGGTGAATTTCAAACCAAGAGATACAACTTTGCATATCTCAGATTTTGTATGAGAAGAAAAGATGTCACAATAAATTTTATTAAACAAGAGTGTGAGGATTAAGCAGCAAAAGCTGGAACAGATAAATCAAGAAATTCTGGTAGATCTGAGCTCTAAGAGATAAAAGATAAAAGTTTAGTTGGTTGCTTAATTTCCAAATAGTCTTTACTGCAAAGGAGAATTTCTTTAAGAGAGGCCTGAAGAAAAAACACATCCAAGTTAGAGTTGCCAGAATTAGCAAATAAAAATATAGAACACCCAGTTAAATTTGAATTTCAGATAAACAATGAATTTTTTTTTAATATCAGTAAGTTTCCTGCACTATTTGGAACAAGCTTATACTAAAAAGTTTCTTGTTGTTTATCTGAAATTCAAATTTAACTGGGTATTCTGTATTTTATCTGGCAACTCTAATCCAAGTGGATTTTGACCAAACATTCATTCAATGAACATCTAATATGTCATCAGTCATATAAAGAAGATAGAATCTTAGAGCATATTCGGTGCCATGCATGAGACAATGAAGAATAAAAGGTGGTCAAATGGCTTCAAGGGTCCAGTGGAGAGGGAGAACAATATGACTGGAAGAGTCAAGGCAGGGGAGCTTCACCAGCAAATATGACTTCAGCTAGTCCTGAAGTCAGGTGGGATTTGATTAGCCAAAAGCTGATACCAAAACTATGGATGTGAATAGCATGAATATGAATTGTAGGGTTTGCACCAGGGACAGCAGGCAAATGGGAGAGGAGCAAGATCACTTGTGACAGACTGAGCCAATGCCCTCACCAGCTGTATAGCACAAGACCTCTTAGAGCACAATTACTGGCTCTCATCAGTATTTCAATACATATCCATGACCACCAGCAGCATCCTCATTGTTTTCAGCTTCATGAGGACCACATGGAGAGATCTGAACGCAAAACACACCACAGGGTATCCAGACATTCTGAGCCCTTAAGACAAAGAAATAGCATCGGATTGTTGGGGTGTTTTTAATTAGAAAATAAGTAGATCTTTGGTCCCAATGCATTCTCTGATTCTAGTCTGAAGGGAAGGTCTGTGCTACAGCATCGGGCCTCTGTCTTGGAGTCAGCAGATCTGGGTCCTAGTCTCTTGAGTATGCTCAAATGTGAGCGTCTAGGCTTCAGTTTCCCGGCTGTAATTGCAACAGTTTGGGATTATATGATCTCTCAGGGCCCTTCCAATTTAACATTCAGTGATTAATTGAATAAATCATCCATTCATTAAACACTTACTGAGAGCCTGCCATATGTAAGGCAATTTGCTAGGGGCTGTGATGGATACAAAGAGAGTTATTTATTCATAGTTATTTATTCATCACTAGGCGAAACTTTGAAGCAAGTAGTTTGCCCCCTTCCCCCATCCTTATGCCGAGAGACCCACTTGGGCACTCCAGAGAGGCTGGCCTCTAGCCCACTGAACTCAGGCTGCCAGGATTTGTTCTGCTGCCTCTCCTTTGTCTTTATTTTACTCCCTCCCCTAAGTTTCCTCAAGGAAACTCCACCTGTCTGCATTTCATTCCCTGCGGGGTCCTGGTCTCAACCTTCCAGGGTGAGAATTAATCCATCTGACAAACTCAAAAGTGCCAAAGCCCTAAACAAACAAAGGAAGGGGCCACCTCTGAGTAACCCGAAGGGGAAAGTGGACTTCAATTTATTTTTCTTTCTACAAATTAGTGACTTCAGTTAGAAATTGATTCAGATTAAACAAATCAGAAAGAAAGAAAATAAACATTTATCAGAGCTTATTGGTGCTAGGACAGAGCTAAGTGCTATCATGTATCATCTTCTTTGATCTGTATAACCACCTTGTGACAGCAGTTTGTTATCCTCACAGATGAACCCCAGGCAAGGGGTAGGCAGTAAACTTGCCCCAGGTCAAAAGCGCCAGGGCCAGGAGTAATCTAGATTTGTCTTAATACTAAACCAATGCTCTTCCCAGTAAACCAGCGAATCCATAGGCATGGTTCCAGGCTGCCAGTATGTTTCAAATAGTTGTGTGGTGTATCAGCTAATAATGGTTGAAGTAACAAAGAGTTTTTCAAAAAATAAAGTAGATTCCATTTATTTATAATAATGTCAACCTCAGTGACTTCATTCCAACATGCTTTTTCGTTGTTGTTCAAATTAGGAGACTTATGACCCAAGGGGCCCTTGAGGGACTACACTTAATTCCTGCCACAGGAATATTTGCTCACATAATGCCATATGTCATTCATATTTTAGCTGGAAAAAAATGTTGGAAAGTACTAAATGGCAATCAGGTGACTGTGAGGCTGTTTTTGAGCAGGTGAACCTCACTCCAGTCCCAGACATATGTGCCACTAGCCCCACATCTTTAAAGGAGGGGTGTGTGTGTGTGTGTGTGTGTGACAGAGATAGGGGAGAGGATGTGGGAGAGAGAGAAGGAAAGGAAGAAGGAGCAGGAGAGGGAGAGGGAGAGAACACAGAACAGAGGCAGAAACAGCTCTCCAATACCCATAAGGAGTTAATTTGGACCACCATGACTTTAAGGCAACTGAGCTTTTACCAATTGATGCAACAAAAGTAGAAGCTTTTCTAAGCTGCATTGTTATATATGTAGCTGTCTTTTTAATATTTTTGCGACCCAGGGTCATTGTAATGATCATATAGTATTTTGTAAAATACAATGATACCCTTGAGGATAATCACATGTGCGAGGAAGTAGGCTTCTACCCTGATGAGCTCCTGATCACTCTGCTTTTTGTGGTCTTGGGCATTTTAAGGAATGAGTCCTATTTCCCTTGGCTGACAAGAGGGGCTTTGAAGAAAAACTTGTTTGGGTGTAGGACACATATTGAACCAATGGACTTAACCAGGTTAAAAATTCAGAACGGAGAGCATGGTAGAGCCAGGAAGAACAATTAGAAAAATGAAACCAGAAAATAAGGCAGCATAATACTTGGTGCGAACCAAAGCAAAGATATTAAATGGGATAAAGGAATGGGCTCTAGGGAGTTAGAAAGAGGGAGACTCCAAGGCAAAGTCTATGGACAAGGAGCCAGGCTCTGCCCATCGTGTTCACTGCATGGCCTCTTTACAAGCACCAGTGATCCTTGATTGTCTCTAACACTGTTTGCTATTCCCGGGTCCTCTGACTCCTCCCTTGCTATCTTATCAGTGTAGATTGCTACCTTCCACTGTCAGTGTCTACGTGGAAACTCCTTTGACCCTTTGAATCATCTGGTGCAGCGATGGATTTGAAAAAGAGAAAGACAGCTGATAGAACTGTAAGTTAAAAAGGAATGAACAGGCTCCAAGTGAGGGGGGCCTACAGGCAACAATGTACTCGTGTTTGGATCTGAGTATGACATCTATTGTGGCTACCCAGATACCTTCTTGGTTTATTTCTGGATTTCGTCTATGCTTTGGACAGGGGGAATGGCCAAATCTGGATAGATAATTGCATTAGTTTCCTCAGACTGCCGTAACAAAGTACCACAAACCGGGGGCTTAAACAACACAAACTACTGTCTCACAGTTCTAGAGGCTAGAAGTCTAGGATCAGGATGTTGGCAGGGTTGGTTCCTTTTGGGGACTGTAATGGAAAATCTGTTCTATGCCTCTCCCTTAGCTTCTGGTGGTTTGCTGGCAATTTTTGGCATTCCTCAACTTGGAGATGCATCAGCTAGATCTCTGCTTTCATCTTCATGTGGCCTTCTCCATATGTGTGTCTCTAAGTCCACATTTCCCCTCTTTATAAGGATGCAGTCATTGGATTAGGGCCCACATCTTAATGACCTCACTTAACTTGATCATCTGCAAAGATCCTGTTTCCAAATAAGGTCACATCCACAGGTACTGGGGTTTAGGACTTAGGCATCTTTTGGTGGGGACACAATTCAACCCGTAACAGTAACGTTACTATGAGCGTGTTCTGTAAAGGAAAAGGAACTCTACTTAGGCTCCAATGTAAATGTGGCCCCAGTGAGGTAGGCCTTTTCCTGCTCGGGTCTCCAGAGATGACAGAGTCCCCAGTTAGAAAAGGCAGACCCATCAAATCTGAGTAGACCACAAGACTCAAAGGCTTGGTGCTCGAGACTGGGAAATGCCAGGGGTTCCATTGCCAGGGTGTAATGGGGAGAGGAAGAAGGGCACTCAGGATCTCAGAAATCAGAACAAGGATCTTCTGCTGCTACACAACCAAGCAAGGTCCCCTCCGCCATCCCCATATCTTCACAGAGCGGTAAGGGGAGAAAGTGCCTTAGAAGAAGTAGGAAAGGTAAAACTATTGGTTTGGAGCAACAGGAAGTAGGAGATCAAGATGGGATTAAATAAGAATAAAAGAGCAATTTTTTTATGAGTTGTGGTTGTTAGTAGGTCCCAGATTATAAATTCAACTGAATAATTCTCACTGATATAAAGAATTTCCTTTCATAGTCATTTATTCAACAAATATTCTTTGAGCACATACCACGTGACAAGAATTTTGGTGACTAGGAATAAAAAAGTAAACCACAATGTTTCTTTCGAGATAACAGTCCTGAGTGGTCACTAAAGTTTTAAGGTCAAAAAGACCTGAGATCAAATTTTATTTGCACGGTCTATCTGTGGGTCAGTTTCCTTATATGTAAAATGGAGACATAATAATACTTAATTCACAGTGTTATTGTTAAAAGTAAGTTAGCTATTATATGGCAAGTACTTTGCATAGTGCCTGGAAAACATTAAGTGCTGATGAATGCAATAATCATTATTAAGATATATTAATAATTAATATTATCATAATTATATCTGTAGCACACAGGAGGGAAGAACTAATTCTGCTGGAAAAAGTGTAAGAATGGATTCACCAAGGAGATGACCTTCAACCTGGTCCTTGAAGTCAGGGTCAGGATGACAGGTAAAGCAAAAGAAATTTAATAACAAATAATATTCCATCTTTTCTACTGTAGACACTGAAGTTGTCCAGAAGTAAAGTGCTTTGGCATTTTAATCACAATCTTATAGCAAACATAAAAAAAAGAATCTGCAGTTGTTGCTGAGGTTCATAAATTAATATAGATATTACTTCAGAAGGTAAAGAAGAGAGAGCAGAGTAGGGGAATGTAATTGGAGATGTAAAAAGAGTAGTTCAAATAAATCTACATACCATTTGTAAATCCAAGAATTACATTTGGCCAAACAATGTCCTCTCCTATGCTATCTACAGTCTTACTTACTGGACAGAATTTGAGCTTCGCAGTAAGGTAAGTGACCACCAGAAAAAGCAAGACAGAGGCACATGATCACTTTATGTATCAACTGTTAGAGTGCACACACAGGAAGGCGATCTTCAAGCCTCCCCCTTCAAAGCTGAAGGGTAACTTGGAGCCATCTGACGGGAGATAACAACACACGAGTTTGATGTCGGAAAACTGGCCATGTGAAGCGCAGTTCAAAACATTGACTTCAATGTAAAAATCCTTAAAGAGCGCTGCCACAGGTGACAAAAAAATGAAAATCAAAGAGAGAAAACTTGGAGAGAACTCAAACTTCAGTCAGACCCTTAAAAAGCTCTAGGGGGAAAAGAGACTATAAATATCTTTGGGAGAAAAAGTTATAGACATAAAACAGAGAGAACAGATAAAAAGTAGAAAATATCCCTCAAAGGGTAAGAGTAGTAGGAAAATTAACTTTAAAAGACACAAAAAATTTACCAATTTAAACCTTATGTGATTCCTAGTACTTTAATAAAATAATTCTAAAATAGAATTTTTCATATTCTAAACAAGAAATTTGGTTAAAAAGGGAGATAGGAAAAATGAGAGAGGATAGTTAACCAAGAGGAAAAACTTTGGAATATTTATATGTAATATAATATTGTATATATTCTATGATATATTACATGCATAATTAAAAGAACAAGTGCAAATTTTTTTTCTCTATCTCTTAAAGAAGATAACAAAGAATTATTATTTGGAAGCTTAGTCTTAGCATAGACATGGTTTAGCATTCATCTACATGGGACCAAAAAAACCCAAAGAACATAGTCACAACCTTTGTGAAGATTTTGGAGATACCTGCAAAGACACAAAATATTCAGGAAGAATGGTCAGCATTGTAGTTTATCATTCTACAGGGTAAATGTGTTACCTCCGGCTCTGCCTCCGAGAAATATGGATGGCACCTGAGATCATGGCCCCATCAGTAAGCATCCAACACTATGCACATGGTCCTTAGTGAGTCTAATGATGAATAAAATATGAATGCTGTCCTTAAACTTCCTTTAGTATGGTTTTTCAGTCACTAAATCTGTTGACAAAGCAAAGCCTCCTTGTCCTGGCTTAAATTTGCATTTCATTTATTCATCCAATAAGCATAATTGAACTCCTGGTACTGAGACCTGAGAATACTAAAATAAATAAATGGAAAATGTTGCTCTCAGAGAGCACAGTTAATGGAAGAGACAGTGCATTTTGTAATATCACAGTAGTGGTCATCCCTAGCTCTTCGTGGTTAATTAGTAGAGAACCAGAGATAAATGAGAAAAAAATGTGTGAGATTGTTTGACTATCCTGACAGGACTAAATTATGTTTTCAGGGACAAAGGCAGAGTAGCTAACAGATTTGCTGCAGGTGGAAAATGAATATTGAGACTTTTTGGTGCTGTGGGTCACTGTTTTGTTTTTGGTATGTTTGGCTGTAGGAGATGTTGTAATCCCATGAGTGTGTTCCTACCCTGGGAATGAAAATGTAGGATTTGTGAAATAGGACTCAGGACATGGGACAGGGGTTCAAGCAGAGACTTATTGAAGAGAAAGGAGGTAAGGGACAAGAGCATGGAACCTGAGAGAAAAATAAGTAGCATCTGGAAAGAAAACAAGTTGGGGAAAAGGACAAGTGGCAGAAAAAGTCTGAGAAGCCTGAACCTGGTACCCAGTGGGACTGGAGGGTCAACAATCCCTTTCTAGGCAGACATCTCCATGACTGATTGCTCCCATTTCTGGAAATCTCATATGATGGGTCATTCTTGCAGGATATCTTTTCCTAAGTGTGTTTTGTGAAAGACTAGTTCCATGAAATACTAATCCATGAACATGAAAACTGGGTTCCCTGGTCAAATAAATTGGGAAGCTCATGTTGTATCAGTCACGGCCCTGCAGGAAATACAATTCACTCAGATGGTTTAGGAGTACTTAATCGTGTGTGTGTGTGTCTGTGTGTGTGTTTGAGGAAATTCTTTGGGAGTCTGGTGAAGACTATGAAAATACATAAAAGAAAATATATAAAGATTACAAAACAATACCAATTAAATTGAAATTCAGCTAAAATACTTTTAAGAAAACAAATTTTTAATATAGGAATAAATGTGCTTCTTTTCCAAGGCATTTAAATAATATGATCTAGTATCAGGTCTCATAATGAGTAGTTTCAAAGTAGTGATAACGAGAACCAATATTTCAAGAAATCAACAAAACATGCAATGTGATATGAAAATATCTGTGATATCTGTTGACGACAAAGTCAGAGGTACTGCTAATGTCTTTTGCCTGCATTCATAACTGAAGGAAATGCTAAATTTATTTTAGAGTTTAGTGAAAATAAAGGGGTAATTTTTTTTATCAAGTTCAAAGTATTTTTTCCCAACCAAGTTAACTAATGACCAGTTTTCTATCTATAGACGTCATTGGGGTCCTTGAATCCCAGGCTAAGTGCCCCTAGGAGCAGACTTTAATGAAGAGGCTGCTTAAGGAAGTGTATGCTGGGTTAATGAAATAATCAGGGGATGCAGAAGCACCCAGGGAGTAGCAACAGCAGGGAAGCCTGGGGCTGATGTTGTGGGGGAGGAGAAATAGTGTTTCTAGAGCCCAGCGAGGACTGGAGCCATGAGGAGGGCCTGCCCCACAAGCACGGTAGTCAGAGAGGAAGCCAGCTACTTCCAGAGGATTGGCACCAAAGCAGCAAAAAAAAGCTGAGAAGAAAAATGCATTCTCCTCCCGCCCTTTTTATCTTCTGCAGGCATCTTCTATCGGCCAAACCCAACAAAAGGTCAGCTGGCACACAGCCTGGGTGAGTCTTGCCACAGGGATTAGCCTCCAGGGCACCCACAGCAGGGCACAGAAGGGTGGAAGATGGGGCGGTGTGGGAAGGTGCACAAGAAAAAGTAGCCCACTAGGTAGCTATGTTTCTTTAGGGCAGATTTTTCCAGATTCTTCAATATACTAACATGAATTGTGGCTATTCCATTCCATTGTACTTAGCTCAGAAACTCCAAACGCCTTCTCTGGCAAGCGGTTCACACATTCCAAGTGGTCAGTTTGGGTCCTGGACAGATGAAAGTGTTTACAGCCTTTCCATTGAGGGCATCAGCTTGTGGTAACCACCCTAATCGCAAGCTCTTTCACAATACATCCTTTAAACATCACAAATAAACCATTGTGTATTGGTCACTGCAGTTACCTAGCTCACAGGGACAGCACCTTGGCATGAATTATCCAAGAGCTAAAAATTACTTTGTCGAGAGGTAGAGAAGAGCAATAAAGAAGGGAGTTTGGGCTGATTGCTTGCAGAAAGGACCTCAATTCTCCACTGCTTCCTGTATCCACACAATTTGCATTGTGGCTTTGCAGCTCCTCCTTTTAAGGGGTACAGTCTATTTCCCCCACTTGCTGTATTTGAGGTAGCCTTGCAACTTGCTTTGGACAATAAAATATTGCAGAGATGACATTGTGCCAGTTCTGAGCCTAGGCATTAAGAGACCTTGCCTGTATCTGCTCACTCTCTTGGAACACTGCCCAGCTGCCATGTGAACGAGCCTGAGTAGCCCACTGGAGGATGAGATCATGAGGATCAGAGTCCAGTTTGTCCCAGCCAAGGCCTCAGATGTGTGAGAGTCCAGCCAAGATCAGTAAAGCTGGTACATATCTGACCTGAGCTGACCACAAATTCATAAAGAAGTCCAGCCAAGACTAGAAAAAGTACCCGGCAAACCCCAGCTTATATCGCTGACCTGCACAATCGTGAGTGAAATAAATGGATGTTGTTTTCAGTCAATACTTCTTGGGTTGGTTTGTTATGCACCAATAGCTAAGTGATACAGTAAAGCACAGAATACAACTCGATCTAGCCCCAGTGTAGCACACGATGTTGAAAGGAATGTGGGTAGCAGGAAAACATCAGGTTTCTTGTGCTTGAAAAGTGAGGCAGATTCTGACTAGAAATACAGAACAGAGGTAGCACAAAAATTCAACTCTGGACACTTGCATTTGTGAAGGAAACAGTTACAGACCCAGGTACAGTACACAAGGAGGGAGGTAACCACAGTCCATAAACAGAAAAGGGCAATAAAAAACACCTTCTTGGGGGCACCCAGTGGCGCAGCGGTTTAGTCCGCGCTTGGCAGCCCGGGTTTCACGAGTTCGGATCCCGGGCGCCCGCTGATGCACTGCTCCTCAGCCATGCCGTGGCGGCGTCCCATATAAAGTGGAGGAAGATGGGCACGATGTTAGCCCAGGGCCAGTCTTCCTCAGCAAAAAGAGGAGGATTAGCAACGGATGTTAGCTCAGGGCTGGTCTTCCTCATACACACACACACACAAACACATTCTTAAGGATCCTATACCATGTTTCCTAAAATCTTGAACTTAGCCATGCTACAGCAGCAGTGCTGATGACCTGGCAGCCTCTACCCCCCTCATGGAACCTTAGCGAATGTGTTTTTGTGTGTGGGCAGGAGTCCGAGGCTCATGGTCCACCTCTGGCAGCTGTGGACAGGAGTGGTGAGCATCCTGGCACAGTGTACTTATAGGAAATCCACGCCAGATCCTTTAGCAAGTGCACGGGTATCCATACAAATAATAACGGCCCCTGCCAACAAAAAAAAGTATCCCTCTACAAGGTAGTCATTGAGAAGTTACTCTACCAAGGTCAAAAAGCTTTACTTCTTTAAATAGCAAGTTCAAAACTACGTAGAAGGACTATATATGGGTTAAACGTTGTAATGCAATGCTGACAGAAAAAAGTAAAGAACAGCTTTGGAAATAAGATGTAAAAATCTTTCAAGGAACAAACTTCAATCAGTTAGCAACCAGTAGCAAAAGCATGGGCTCTGGCACCAGATGGACCTGGATTTGAACTTTGATCCTGCCCTTTATAAGCTACATGGCCTTGTCCATGTTGCTTAACCTCTCTGAGACTATTTCCTGTTTTAGAAGACGGTAGGAGTAATATTTGCCTCATAGGGTGATTGTGAGATTAAATGAGATAACATGTATCAAACAATGGACACGCTGTCTGGCATACAGCAAGTGCTCAATAAATGTACATTGACAGTTCCCTATGCTGAAGGCAAAGCACAATCTCCATGAATACCTTGCCTTGGCTATCACAGTGTTTAAACTGAAAGAGCTTTCATCAAGAGCTCAATCACACTCTTTGCAGGCAGTGAAAAGCATGACTGAGTTGTAGATAATAAGCAAAATGGAGAAAGAATGCATCTTTGTTTGATGCTGTTAGTCACAGTCCAGGTACCCTCCAATTTTCAAAGGATTGTGTTCTAAAACTTAATTTGTGAGTCACTTTCTGGAAACAATTTTATAGATGGTGGTTAGACTCTCAGGTCACCTCAGAAGAGTATTTTTTACTCATAATGTGGTTGACTAAAGTACTTTAACTCTGGGTCCCAAGAGCAGAGCCTCACGTGGTAGAAGAGAAAGACATAGTGAAGAAGGGGGAAGGGGGAAGCGGCATTGTGCAGGGAAAAAACCCAAAAGCACTAGACGAGGGAAAAACACTATTTATGGTGCATCCTTTAGATTCCAGGCATTGAACTATGTGCATACCAATTTCATTATTAGCATCTCCTTGACACAGGCATTTCCCTCATGCTACCAATAATCATAAATAAACAACAATAACAACAACAACCTAGAAGCTCATAAAGATCAATTAATGTGTCCAAAGTCACATAACAAGCAAATAATGAAAGAAGAGCATTTTGAATGCAATAAAGTCAGTGACCAATCAAGAAGTGATCAGAAAACAAAATTTCAGCTGACAGAGTTCAGATGGTGCCATCTTTATAGGGGGAAGATCCTTTCAAGTTATTTGGCTATGGAATACTTTACAAAAGCGTGTGTGTGCGCTTGTGTGTGCTTGAGTGTGTGTGTATACATATATAGACACATGTATACATATGCACATATATAATGTGTCTATTTAAATATATATTTGATTGTAATTAAATGAAATCTAGGCAAATGATATAAAATTTTTCAAATAGTACAGGAAGGTATAAAATGAAAACTAAACATCTACTACCTAGAGTTTCATCTGTATTCTTTTAGTAAAATACATATGACTTTGTGTACACATACTTATACAAAGGAGAATATAAAATGCACACTCTGTATATCACTTAACACTACATCTTAAAGCTCTTTCTATATCATCATCAACAGATCTAACTCACTCTTTTCATAGATGCAGGGTATTCTGATTGAGACATTAATTTAATTTATTCACAGGTCCCCTGTTGAAGGGAATTGCCTGTTTTCCACTTCTGCTATTACAGAGTGCATCCCATTCAGATATCTTAGCATACTTTTGCAAGCGTATTATTAGAGTAAATCCTGAACTGTGAAGTTGCTGGATCAAAGAGCCTGTAAATTAAATTTTTTTATTAATAATGCCAAATTTCCTTTCAGAATTGCTGTACCAGTTTCTAGCTCTGCTCAGATTGTCTGAGATAGTTTCTTTCTTCACATGCTCACAAATGCTAAATATTATTGGAGTTTTAAATTTTTGCCAAACTCATAGAAAAAAATTGTGTCTTATTTTGATTTTCATTTCTTTAATTATGTGTGATGTTTATCCTTTTTTGTATGTTTATTAGTCATTTGTATTTATTTTTCTGTGAACTGTTTTCACTGGTTGGGTATTTATCTTTTTGATCATTTTTTTAAATTTATTTTTTATTGAGTGGTTTAGAACAGTGTATAAATTTCAGGTGTACATCATTATACTTCTATTTTGGCATAGATTACATCATGTTCACCACCCAAATACTAATTACAATCCATCACCACACACATGTGCCTAATCATCCCTTTCACCCTCCTCCCTCTCCTGTTCCCCTCTGGTAACCATCAATCCAATCTCTGTCTCTATGTGTTTCTCATTCTTTTTATCTTCTACTTATGAATGACATCATTCACTTTTTACCTTCTCCCTCTGACTTATTTTACTTAGCATAATACCCTCAATGTCCATCCATGTTGTCACAAATGGCTGGATTTCATCATTTCTTAAGGCTGACTAGTATTCTATTGTGTATATATACCACATCTTCTTTATCCATTCGTCCCTTCATGGGCACCTAGGTTGCTTCCAAGTCTTGGCTATTGTGAACAATGCTGCAGTGAACACATGGGTGCATGTATCTTTACGTATTGGTATTTTCGTGTTCTTTGGATATATATCCAGCAGTGGAATAGCTAGATCGTATGGTAGTTCTATTCTTAATTTTTTGAGGAATCTCCATACTGTTTTCCACAGTGGCTGCACCTGTTTGCACTCCCACCAGCAATGTATGAGGGTTCCCTTCTCTCCACATCCTCTCCAACACTTGTTGTTTCCTGTCTTGTTAATTATAGCCATTCTGATGGGCGTGAGGTGATATCTCATTGTAGTTTTGATTTGCATTTCCCTGATAGTTAACGATGTTGAGCATCTTTTCATGTGCTTGTTGGCCATCTGTATATCTTATTTGGAGAAATGTCTGTTCAGATCTTTTGCCCATTTTTTAATTGGATTGTCAGTTTTTTTTTATTGTTGAGATGTATGAGTTCTTTATATATTTTGGAGATTAACCCCTTATTAGACATACGGTTTGCAAATGTCTTCTCCTGATTGTGAGGGTGTCTTTTCCTTTTGTTGATGGTTTCCTTTGCTGTGCAGAAGGTTTTTAGGTTGATGTAGTCCCATTTGTTTATTTTTTCTATTGTTTCCCTTGCCTGGTCAGACAAGGTACCTGAAAATATGTTGCTAAGACCAATGTTGAAGAGAGTACTCCCTATGTTTTTTTCTAGAAGTTTCATGGTTTCAGGTCTTATATTCAAGCGTTTAATCCATTTTGAGTTAATTTTTGTGTATGGTGTAAGAAAATTGTCTACTTTCATTTTTTTGCATGTGGCTGTCCAGTTTTCCCAACACCATTTGTTGAAGAGACTTTCCTTTCTCCATTCTATGTTCTTGGCTCCCTTGTTGAAAATTAGCTGTCCATACATGTGTGTGTTTATTTCTGGGCTCTCGATTCTATTCCACTGATCAGTGTGTCTGTTTTTGTGCCAGTACCATGCTGTTTTGGTTACTATAGCTTTGTAGTATATTTTGAAATCAGGGAGTGAAATCAGGAAATGGACTCTTTTTTCTCAGTAGTCCATTAGCTATTTGGGGTCTTTTGTTGTTCCATATAAATTTTAGGATTCCTTGTTCTATTTCTGCAAAAAATGTTGTTGGAACTTTGATAGGGATTGCACTGAATCTATAGATTGCTTTAGGAAATACAAACATTTTAATTATTTTTAATTGACATTAGTTTTTTTTTTAATGATTTGTACAAGCTCTTTGAAAATTAAGGAACGGGCTCTTTGTTTTTCAGGTGTCTTGCATATTTTTCTCTTAAGGAACATTTTTTTACCATTCAGCTACTTCTTTGACTTCAATTTCATCTTCATAAGCAAATTTCTGATTCTGATTTGATTTTCTCTTACACTGGCTTATAAGAGAGTATGTTCTGGTTATAATATTAGGAATATTATGGTATATGTAAAGGTTATATTTACTTCTGTGAAGTAATAAATTGGCAATCTGGTTTTAAATATACTACTCTGGATTATGTGTGTTTGCATGTATATGTTTGTTTTACATCTTTGTTAATTTGAGTCCTCCTTGAGAGACAGATCCTATTTTGGTGAGCTAAGAAATTATTTTCTGATCCTGCAAGACCAAGAGCAATACATGGGGTCATTGTTAATGTCACATCTGTGCTACTCTGCAAGGTGACTCAGTGTGTCCCGTATGAGTCACATACGGGACGGCTTCTTCTGGCAATTTCCCAACCTTGCCCTCACCCTTCATTGCAACTTTTATGGAGCATTCTGGCCATCAGTAGGAGAAAAATGTAAAGGTAAGGCTAGGGTCACATTTAATCTTTGTTAACCAGAAAGAATTCTGGGGAGATGGATTATTAGGGAGCATGAGACATCTTTTAACATTTAAAGAGAAGATTAGATGGTGCACAGGGAGGATTCAAGGGATTTGGGACACTGAACCTGTGAACTCTCCGCCCCTCCTGAGAACCTTGTAAATGTTCACATTTACTCAACTCCGTTCAAGATTGTTAATAACTAACATTTTTTACAGATTTTGCAGCTTCAAAATTATAGCCTGTCAAAGAAATAATTAGTAAATAAATACTTACATAATTCAAAGACCTTAAAGTCTTTTTCAAGCACATGCTCATGAAAAATCTGTTGTATTTGTAAATACTTTTATGCTGGTTTCACAGTAAAGTCTTCTCAAATAAGGTAAATCACCCTAGTACTATTTTTAAAAGATTAAGACGACCATTCAATAGGATCAGTTACCTCTTTATAGCTGTAGATTAGATATCAGGACTAATTTTATACAGAATATCATGCCATAAGAACTTCCTGTCATTTCATAAATTGTATAATTAATTTTGGAGAAATGCCAATTCTATGATTCTATAATTTAAAAAAATAACACTTATAAGTGGACTGCATATGTCTTTGCCCACAAGTCTGTAGTAATCCTTGAGCATTGATTCTCTACTCCTCTGTCATTGTGCTTTACATGCTTCTCAGGTGAAAAGCACATTCTTCAAGCATTTGGCAACACATGGATACTTAGCTCCCATGTAATCTATAATGTTATTATGTGATCTGTAAGTGGAGTAGAGTTGTTTAAAGAAAAGAAAAATACCCAAAACCATGAGCTATAGCTAATTATTTCCAGTTTTGAAATTCTGAAAAAATGATTTGTTATATACATATATGAATATCTATTTATTTATATATATCCATCTACCTATAGATAAATATTACCATTTATGAGTATGTGGTTCATATATATGAAGTATAAATGAATTCATGTATGAATAGAATTAACACATATGGACTGAACTGTACTTATGAATGTATATGAACTAAATTCTTAAATAAGACAATAATTGAACAAAAATATATGAATAGCATAATATGTGTGTTATTCATTCAAAACATATATTATTTGAAAAATGCCAAATGTTTTTAACAGCCCCTTTTTGGCAAAATGGGATTATGCTTATTTGTACAACCCCCTTTAATACATCTGTGGACAAAGGAAAGCATCCTTGATTTTCAAGGGCAACTACAATCTGGTTCCAATAACAAGAGTTTAGAAAATGCTCTTTTTTTCCTTTAAACTCTTCAGAGAACAAAGATTCTCTAGCCACAGATCTTTAATAGCTTCTGTCTAGATTCAGGTAGATTGCACAATACAAAGTATAAACAGCAGATGTTAATTGAATTTAAATGCAATTGAATTGTCCATCAAAAGGAATATTGTTCCGATTTATAATTAGCCTCCAAATAAATGAAAACCTATTCCTGTCTAAAATGAAGCTTAGGTCTTTTTATAGAACAGTCATCAGATCACATGCTTCTACTGCTTACAGACAAAACATGCTCTTCCCTAATGGGCTTTTAAATCCGTGTAACTGTCAGCAAAGAAAAAAACTAAATGGGCAGATGAAACTACATTAGCCAAACTTCCCTCTTTCTCCAGTGGTCAGAAGGACTGATATGGTCTTTGTGCCCATCTGCCATTTTCTAGAATGAAGTCAGACTCCAACTGAAAAAACTGGGAAATACAAATCTTCTGATGCAGTTTACCTTAATAACAAGATGAATTAGAAGTGATCGCAGTTTTCCTGAGGATAAAACTTTGTAGATGTTCATTTATTTCTATCTGGGCTGAGTCCAATGACAATTTCTAACATGGAATTTTTATCTATAACAATTTTGTTCTGCCCATAAGTAAAATAAAGAAACCAGACAAGAACAGATGCCAAATTCCCTCATTATGTGTATTCTAAACACAAGTGTCTTCAGGAATCCCCAGACAAAACCTGAACACATTCAGGGAACTCAGTTAAATAATCATTCTGCATGCTGCTAGCAATATTATATTACTTCCTGACCTTCAGACATGTCTTCGTGTGACCTTTTCCTCCTTTTCCATTAAATGTTTAAACCTCTCTTTGCTTGTGAAGACTTCCAGACTCTGTGCTCGTCAACTTTGTCCTAATCCCCCCAATACCTCTTCCACTGCATCACCTTTCCCTTCTGTCAACAAGATGAATCCTTGACCCTATTTCACCTTAAAATACATTCATTTAAGTCAGACTTTTCACATTTAAAAGAGTCTAATTACTAAATAACCATTGTCTATTTTTTTTCAATAAGATTCAGGCAGTGGGAGAGAAATGATCAGTCCCCATGACCAGGCATCAGTATCATGTATTGCTTGACATCATATTGCTTATGATGCTTTTAACAGTTTTCTCCAGGGTGACACACATGGATGATATTTTGATCAATGATCCAATCTCATAAGTGAACCCAGGTAAGGGGGCAAACACTAGTGTGCCAGATGTGACTCCACACCATCTCTCTTTCCCACTCAAGAGAGCATGACATCAGGGGCTGGCCCGGTGGCATAGTGGTTAAGTTCACGTGCTCTGCTGCATTGGCCCAGGGTTTACAGGTTTGGATCCTGGGTGCAGACCTATGCACTGCTTATCAAGCCATGCTGTGGCAGGCGTCCCACATAAAGTAGAGGAAGATGGGCACAGATGTTAGCTCAGGGCTGGTCTTCCTCAGCAAAAAGAGGGGGATTGGCAGTGGATGTTACCTAAGGGCTAATATTCCTCACACACACAAAAAAGATCCTTTTTGGGGCCGGCCCGGTGGCATAGTGGTTAAGTTCGCACGCTCTGCTTCTGGCCGCCCAGGGTTCACAGGTTCAGATTCCAGATGCGGACCAATGCACCCCTTGTCAGCCATGCTGTGGTGGCATCCCATGTAAAGTAGAGGAAGATGGGCAGGATGTTAGCCCAGGGCCAATGTTCCTCAGCAAAAAGAGGAGGATTAGCAACGGATGTTAGCTCAGGGCTGGTCTTTCTCACACACAAAAAAAAGAGAGAGAGCATGACATCATTATACCTGTAATCAAGACAGTTTTAATTTCTTAAAAAAGGGAATAATTCGCAAATGTTGACACTTTAATAATAGCGACAAAGTACTCATCACACACCCCAAAATGATCACAGATCATCAGTGTGTTGTGTCTCTGTGGTTAAGACCTCCTGCTACAGACTGTCATTTTCTCATATACTTTCTCTAAACCTTGTCATTCACCAAACAATGTCAGACACATCCACAAAAAGTCCTTTATTGATTTTGAAGCTAGGTTTAAAAATAAGTGAGATCAGTAAAATCTAATGAGATATGTAAAAGCTTTTGAATTAAAAAAATTGGGGACAACTAAGCATGTAAGTACATCAGATGTGGGCTAAGTTAAGCCTAGTCATAGTGGAGAAGAGGAAGCCAAAAACATATTACAAACACTTGGAGTTGACAGACTAATCTACCCACTCCTCAGAATCACTGGCATCAGATAAAAATCTCAAAATGCCAATTAAAACCTGCAAGGCTTCTGACTAGCACTTGGGATACTCTATAACCGTGGCATTCAATATGGTAGCCAGTAGCCAACTGTGGCTATTTAAATTTAAATGAAAATGAATTAAAATGTACTAAAATTAAAAATTCACTTGTGCAGTCACACCAGTCACATTTACAGCCTATAGTTTCAAGTAATGCTATTCAATCAAAATTTAAAAAAAGGGAAATGTTCTGTATTTCTGCTGTCCAATATGTGTAGCCACTGAGCATTTGAAATGTGGCCAGTGCAAATAAGGAACTGAAGTTTTAATTTCATTTTAATTAAGTTAAATTTAAATTTAAATAGCCAAATGTGGATAGTGGCTACAGTAGATATAGAACATTTCCATCATTGCAGAAAGTTCTGTTGGACAGTGCTGCTCTAGAACCATAGGATCCCTTATACTAGGATACCAAAAGGAAGGAAGGGAAGAATGTAAGGAATAGGGGTGGTGCTGGAACAGAAAAATAATATTTTCTCACCACCTACTACCCGCCAAGCACTTTGCTATGTTCTTTCCATACGGCATTTTATTTAATCCTCACAGCCCCAAAATTGCTATTGACCTAACAGTGGAGGCTCAGAAAAGATTGAATCCACATATACCTGACATCTCATGCCATACTTTTCCACTACTTCTTGACATGAATATAATCATGAATGGTGTTCATATGGTCAATATAGGAAAAAAAGAAGATTAAATAATGAGGTGTCACGTCATTAAGGCATGCAGAAAGAAGGGAAATGCTATTTTATACAGCAAGAAGCAAACATACAAAATATGTTACTTTAAGAGATGGTATAGACTTAAAAGGAAATAGAATGATGGAAAATGATAATTTCATTATTAAGGGAAGCTAGAAATGAGTGCATTGCCAAAACTAAAATTGTAGTAACAGTGATCATCATAACAATAGCTATCATTTATTGAATCCTGACTGTGCTCAATACTTCATAATCACCTACCCTCACAAGTACAGGTGAGGATGTCACTGCCAGAGATAAAATAGCAGTCTGGAAAGCAGAAAGGTCTGACTGATTAACCTCTTTCTTATCTTAAGTAAAATTTCCCAAAGCCTTCTCACAGGTACACACAACAAAGTGATGAAAGAATAATGTCCAACATCAGTCAGTGAAGAAATGCATTGCCATTGTTGAAAGTCCTCATTTAATTTTAATTTGCCTGTTTCTTAATTATCCTTGCATATATCCTGATTTTTTTCCCTAAGCTTTGTATCTGGTGTTCATAATCATTTGCAAGGCTGACAGTAAAATTTGCTAGGTTGGTAGGTTTGGGTGAACAGCTTAATTTTCATGCACCTTTTACGGCCCTGTTATTGTTGATATTAGAAAGAATCTCAGTCTATCTTGGCCTTCTTAATATTGTCTCAATTCTAGTTGTTTTTATCATCAGTCATAGGGGCAGAACTGTTATGGATAAGAGTACATTCAAGGAAACAATAAAGCCTCTTGACTGTCTGCACTATCCATCTCATAGTGGCTAGAAATAACTTCAGGAAAGCTAATTATTAAATAATCAGTTACAATAATCCCTTAATTAAAGATAATGCATGTGTTAACACTTAACCCAATCCTTGGCACTTAAAAGTCACTCAACAACTGTTTCTATTTCTCCCTTTCCTAGTCTTACCTCCTTGACCGTCAGATTATAAAAAATTATGATTACAAGTAAATTTGGCTAAATGTTTTCCTCTTTGATTTAAGGTCACCACAGAAAAACAAAATTTCTATTTCAAATTTCTAAATATCGCTTCAGGAGAATAACTGCCAATTCTGACTTTCAAATCTCCTGTAATTACTACTTATGCTAATGGATACTTAGGCTACATAGAAGATTGGCAAATTAGGATCACACATTAAGATGTGTATCTTAATAAGAAAATATATTCTTGGAAATACTACTTTGTCTTATCAATGGGCTAAAACAAGATAAGGAAAATATATTCTTAGTTCGTGTATATGACAACTCTAGAAATTGTCCCCATTCGTCAAATAATTTATGATAGATCTTGTGGCAGAATATTATGTAGCCATTAAAGAGAATGAAGTAAATCCGTAATTATTAGAATGGAAAGAGATTCAAGACATATAGTTATTATGTGAAAACAGCCAGGTGTACAAGGGTACATATGCTAAGATTTTTTAAAGCAAACTGAAAATCTGAATGATTATCAAATTGATAGACAAGAAATACATAGAGTGATGGCTGGATGCTGGTAGGTTATTATTATTATTAGCATTCACACACACAGAAAACTGTTAACAATAGTTACCTCTGTGGAGGGCGGTGAGACATTTACATCTTATATGTACTTATGTACAATTCTAATTTTCTAATCATGTACACCTATTTCTTTCTAAACATATCATCAAGATTTATATGGGCATTGACATTATGATCCACTTCTGATTTTCTACTTCTCTCTATTAAAAAAAATAGCATATGTTATTTTTAAATGATCTTTTGTATTTTTGATGAAAGGTTTAACTGGGCCATCATTTTCTCTGCCAAATTCACATTACCAAATGGCTGGATTTTTAAAGGGCTGCCTTCTAAAATAACAGAGCAAACCTGGTTTGGGCACATACCTTGGTCAAAGAAATATCAACTGGTCATGATTGCCCATCCCCCCAAAACATCATGGCTTATATCTTCAGAGAAAGGGAGGTCGTATAAAACCTCCCCTAAACTTATGTCAACTTTCAGAAACTCCGCTTTCTTTTGTGCTCCTCTGGCTTCAGACTGAAACAGAAATGTGCAAAAAGAAGAAATTCTGGCTTGAATGAATTATTATTTGAAACCTACTCAGGGTTCCACTAAAGTCTGGATATAGTAGAAGTGAGTGAAATCTCCCTTTAAGAAAATATTATAGAATTTAAGAAGCTAACTATATTCAAAAAAATTAAAGTTTGAAAGGTAAAGGGTAGGTCATGGGGAAAAAGATCTAGCACCTTTTCCAGAAACAGGACACCTATCACAAGTAAAGACTTATCTCATTTTCTTTACCCCATGCCCCTTTTTTAGAGAAAGGGTATGTAGTAACTTTTCTTTAATTCAGGACAAAAACCTAACACTGACACTGGAACAGGAACTGCCATCCATTCCATTTTAAGGGCTCGATGGACCCTTGGCAATTGCTCTTTAGGCCCAATGAATCAAGCTTGAAGAGCAATTTCAGTCTTTTCCTTTTTATATAGAAAGACTAGGTCAGGATAGGCGACCTTTTAGAAACTAGGTGTCAGGAAGTTTTTTGTTTTTGTTTGGCATATGAGCATTGGTGAGGATCAGCACAACTGACCTGGGCAGGCAACAGGGACTAAGAAATGACTGGGGCTTAAGATTTCTTACTCACAGCCCACGTTTGTATTCATTCGTAAACGTCAAAAACTTTACAGTGTTCCTGAGATAGCTGAACCGAAAGAATGGAATGTGTTCTGGTGTAGGGGTGGATAAACATATAGTTTTCAAATTCGTCATGTGTCTTTGGGTAAGTTACTTTTCCTCACAGAATCTCAGATAGAAAATGTACTCACTATATGGTTGACGCTTGTTTAGAAAGCCAAAAATGGTAAATACTCCTTTAGCATTTACAAAAGTGTACTCCTTGTAACTCTGATCCCACAAGATATTTCTTGAAAGTTAAGGTTCCATGATCAAAATATTTTGGAAGCATTTTGTACTGTATTCTCTTATTGGTAATCCACAGTATACATTTACATATTACAGATTCTGAGTAGTCAAAAAAATGAACCAGTTCAAATTTGTTAACATATTGTTTTGCAATCTTTTTTCATCATGGAAATATTTTCTTCACACTTTTATTAATATTTTATTGAATTAATATCCTAATAGAAGATACTTTGGGAAACACTAGATAATCCTACCTGTTGATAATAATAGAAGGGCCTTGGGCTCAGCTACCACAGTAGACAGTGAGTATCTAGAAGAGAAAGAGGGTAAAAAGGAGAGATCCATGTGCTAGGTCTGCGGCCCAATCAGCATCCAGAAATTGGGCCAATTATATTCTTGCCTTAATGTGGTGCAAATTTGGACAACAGGCAGAGTAAAACAAACCACTGGGGGAGAAGGGGATGCTCTTTAGTTATTCCTAGAGATCAACCCAGTCTCATTTATAAATGAAAATAATAAGCACAGAGACTCTGGTGGTCAGGAATAGCCCCGGTACAAGAATGCAGTCTTCTGAGTCTGACGCCAAGGTACTTCCTCGCAGCCCATACCAACCTCTGCCCAGTGACGAACAGAAAGATTATTGATTGACTCAAATATAACTGAACATTAATATTACTTAGGGGCCCACTTAAGGCCATGATGAGAAATGGACAATTGAAGACATTTAAAAATTGTTTAATGTTTCTTCCGTGCTTTATAATTTCTATTGTTTCTAAGATCTTTGAGCTGAAGAAATGGAAAGCAATAGAACACATATCAGTATAGTGTAGTGGTGAGTGTAGTAGCTACATATCACCCATCTACTGAACACAGAAAACACAAAACAGCCTACAAGCCTCTAAGGAACCACAAGTTAAAAATTACCTAGTCTACTGTATGACGGGTTTAGAGAGTTTCACGTATTAGCAGGTTTTTTTGCTTTATTTACTCTGAGGGATTAAATAGAGGCAAACTCCTACCCCTCACCTGTATTTTTGTAAGACTCTAAGCATAAACTTCCTTATGATAAGAAGAAGAGAGTGAAGAAGAAGAACTTGTAGTAGTAGCAGCAACACATATTGGATGTTTTCTATATCCCCAGTATCGTTCTTAGTGCTTTAAATATGTTAACTCATTTAATCCCTATAATAATCTCCTGAGGTAGGTCATATTTTTCTCATTTTACAAAATGTGGAAACTAAAGACTAGCCCCAAATCTCACAGCTCTAACTGGCAGAGACAGGATTTGAACCCAGGCAGCCTGATTCCACAGGTGACAGTCTTTAACCATTATGTATATTGCCTCCTATGTGTCTGCTGGTGGTTATTTACCTTATCCATTTCCACAATCACTCCCTCTTGTCCATTATTGATTCCTCCATTGCTGATTTCCAAATCCAATGAAGTATCAGAATCACCTAGAGAGCATCTTTAAAATAGATATCATAGTCCTCTCCTCAAGAAGCTCTGATCCATACTAGATTAAGTAGTTTCAAAAAGCACAACAGGCTAATCTGGAAGTACAGGTCCAAGGACCCATGTTTGGGAGCCATTAATTAGAGCCCTTCTCTCCTGGACCGTTGCCTTATTCATCTAAGACACTGGGTTCACAGAAGCCAGGAGAGAAGGAAGGACACAAAAGATAGCCAGAAAGATTGGCTAAATCAGCACCTTATCCTAGGAAGTCTTCACATCCCCTTCTCACACCATGAAATCCTAGAGGACAAAGACAAAGCATTACTCAGATTTCGACCTTCCATGATGGCTAGGCTAGTGCCTGATTCATAGTAGGCACTCAGTTAATATTTACTGTCTAGTTTCTGGGTGAATATTATTGAAAAAAGGCAATAAATAATGGTTTTCCAAAGAGACTAAGAAGACTTTTCTGACTAATAATCACCTACTTCTCTGATAATGAAAGAATCATAAATTTTCCCACAATTGTAGATGGGAGGTACAGCAGGAGGACTTATTAACCATATTGACACAGGGAAAGAATAAGAAGAGCAATAATAAATGGGAACAAAGGAGAAAACCATGTTTAAATGAAGCCTGATTGGACAAATGACACATCCAAGTAGAGATTAAATATAATCATCTATGTTCATTTTACCACACTCATTAAATCAAGTGAGCACATTTTTTTTTTAAATTCTTTCAAGGATGACGCCATAGGATCTTCAAATGAATTTACTCCTTCCTCCTCCCTTCCATTGCTGACTAATTGGCCCACCACAAGCTAATGGGCAAACAGTCCTCAGCAACCATTTCTCTTCTTTGAAGACTTCTAGAGCCCCTTTTAAGAATAGCGGTAGGTTTTCCCTTGAAGCTGTTTTTTCTCTCATTTGTTTGTTTTGTTCAGGCATTTTGGAGAGGCTTCTTTGCTGTTTGTTTCTGAAGCAAATCAAGAACACTAATTTGTTCCTTGTGGATTTTTGGAAGCTACCCCGTGGGAGCAGCTTGCTGTGACCAGGATTTCTGCCTATGAATGGTGGGGAGGGGGACTGCAGGAAGGCTGTTGAAACAGACAGGAATGCTATAGCTAGGTGAACACATTAATGCTGTAGAGCTGAGAAGCAGAACTCCTGATTTTGAGGAGATGCAACTAATGAGAACATGTAGACAAGACTACCCAAGAGCCATGCACTTACCTCTGTGCAACTGTGTACAAAGCAGAAATTTCTGGCTGAGATGGAAACTCCTGTTTTCCTTAGACATGGGAATGTAGTGAAAATGTGACACTGCAGGTAGAGAAAAATCTTCATGGGCTCTGAAGCTGGAAGGAAGCTGACGGCTCATTTTAGGGTGACGGGAAAAGTATTCTGGATGAGGGGTGGGTGGAAAAGCTCTCACCTCACTCAGAATATGTACATTTTAATCCTGGCCCTGCCATTAATCGGCATTATATCCCTGTCCAAATCACTTCATCTCTCTGCCTCCCAGGTATCCCCATCTGCAAAATCAAGAGATCCAACCTGTTGGCCAAGAGTTCCTTTCCACTATAACGCGCTGCCTCCAGATTAACAAAGCCTTTGACTTTTTACCTTAAATTGACTTTCAGGAAAAACAAACTATAGAAGAAAATGAATGTGTACCAGGGCTTTATTTTTTAAAACAACCTTCAAAGTATATAGCCAGAGCTCAATATTACACACATTTAACCCAGTCATCTATGTATTCCAAAATTTTAGTATAGGGATGTTGACAGCAAGTGGTGATGAATCATAGCCCTATAAAGACACTGAATTATCGGAAGAAAAGGCACTACAGTATCTATTTATGACAAAAGAAAATAAGATAATCTTTAGAAGTGTATAATAATGTATAATAATGTACAATAATGTACATACATTATTATACCATAATGGTATACGTGGTATTTTATATTTCACTATTTTCATGTATATTGGCTCATAAACATAACTTGATGTTTCCACATAATTATCATTACAATGGCTTCATAATACTAAATTGTGTTGATGTACCATAATCTATAAAATCATTATTTTGCTGGACTTTTAGTTTGTCTACAGCTTTTTTCTATTAATATTGATTGAAGTAAATTTTTTTATGTTTAGCTTGTTTTGTTCCTGTTCAAATATTTCCATAAGAGAAAGAAGAATTTCTAAGGCAAGGGATATGAATATATTTGTGGCTTTTGCTATAAATGGGCATGTTACTTTCTAAAGGGATTATCAATTGATAATGCCACCTGCAAGGAATGCACACATCATTTTTATCAAAACCTCACCATCTTTGATGATGATCATAATATTTTATGCATTTCAGAACTGGTAGAGTGACAATGATGTGTATGACAAAGGGTCCTCAATAAATGTTTCGACCCTGTGCATAAAAACTTTGGACTTAACTTGGAGATTCATTTATTCATTCACTCACTCTGACTCATTATTCCTTCACTCATTTATTCATTCAAAATCCTTTCACTGGGCACAACTATGTAATGACAACATGTTAGGCCCTGGCTGTACAAAGTTATGTCTTCCCTTTCTTGGTTCACTTACTCAAGTAGATAAATTTATGTGAGCATATATGTGGTCACTGCCTTAATCGCAGCCTGTTCCAGGATGCATAAGGACACAGAGGGGAAGACAAAAAATAGCTCATTATTTTGCCTTAATAACATACTTTCAACAAAATATACTAGGTATCTCCAATTATCAAAACTAGTTTTTTAATCCTTGCCTTGAATGAGCAAACTACTTATAAAAGTGAGACCCAGATTATTTTCAAAGGCAGAAAGTTTTGCAAAGAAATTGGTAAGAACTGTAATCAGCTAAATATTAATTTTGATCTTCTCCTACTTCCTCCTAGATGGCGTTCTCTTCTTCTGTGTGTCTGGTACAGGGTCCAAAACATAGTAGATAATAAACTGTGATTCTTTATGACTCTTTCTCCTTCATCCCCAAGCCTTTATACTACCTTCTTTTGGTTCAAATCCTTTCTCCTGAAAAATTCCACCTAGGCCCATATTCCAATAAATTTAACTATTCTCCAACATTAATCCTCCCTCAAAATAACAAAAAGCATAATTAATTGAGTGCTTAAAATATGCCATGCACTGTAGTAGATGATACATATATTATTTTAATTCTTAATCTGATTTATACCCCCATTTATCAGAGAAATTATGTAATTTGGCCAAGGTCACAGAGCCAATAGGTGAGACAGTTGGGATTTCCACCTAACTCCATGCTCTCTAAACTCCTCTTTGACTCTATATTGTATAATTGTAGTGTTTCAACCCTGGAGAAAAATCCAATACCTATGCCCAGTTTCCCTACTGTATTACTCATCTATAAGAAGTCTATCATGATAATTCAGGGGAACCAAAATGAAAAAAAAAATCAGACAACTGTGTTAGGCAAATTTTCCTCTGATAAAATAAGTGGTCAAATCTGTCAATTCAATACACACCTTAACAGAATAAGTAATTTAAAATGGTCATTATTATACAGTCACCATTTCTACAGTGATTAACTTACTAGGATATTATTGTGAAGATATGACCTCAATTTTACCGTAAGCAATAACCTCTGGCCCCATATTTTACTATGGTTCATTAGTGATCCCTCACACATATGAAATTGGCTCTCGCACATATGAATTGTCTTCTGAGAGAGAGTTTATATCTATACCTCACCAGGTCTCCACTGATACTGCATTTAGAAGACATAGTGCTGCAGTGCGTTAAATTTTGCACTGAATTTGGCTTTATTGTTCATGAATATCTTAAGATGATCATTTCTGAACCATAGCCAAAATTAAATAGTGCTGACAATTGAAGTGAAAGTTCCTCACAAATCATCTTGAAAGATCTTCTATAGGGATAGAAACTGAATTCTTACAGCAATTTGACTCTTCTCTGAGGTCTCATCAAGTGCCAATGGTCCAAAGAGCCATGGCTCTCTTCTCTCTTCGAAAGGGGTTTGCTATTAATGCCTATGGTTACTGATGGATTCTGTGTTACTAAATTCTTTCGTATAATCTACTCCATGAATATTTACTTTTTAAAATATTACATTTTGCACAAAAATACTGATACATACAAGACCCTAATTACAACATTTTCAGTCTCAAATTAAATAAGCAAATAAATCCTCATAATATGCACAAAGCAATGAGATTCATTCAAGAACTCTTAAAATGTACAAGGTATTTTACTTTTAGTAGTGAAAGGTGTCATCAACCGAGTCTGTTCAAATTGGCGGATCCAGAACATGATGTTGAAGATACAAGGGTCCAGATTCTCTTTGAAAAAGACTTTTTTTTTTTTTCAATATTTAGGTATCTAATTACATAAACCTTTCTCACTCTGTTTTTACTAAAATGCTTTGAAACGAGATGGTCAGTCTTGTTGGGAGAAATGTCTCTGAGATGTATTTTATACACCATGGTGGATAGAATCTACCTCTTAGAAATTCTTTGGTTATAGAATTCCCTACAGTTTTGTCAAATTTCTTTCTCTTATAAGTGCAATGATATTGGAAGCTCTCCTATCCTCCAAAACACCTACTCCGAGAACTGATACTGCCAAACTTCTAAGCCTAAATAATTTCTATATTATTAAACCAATCCTGATAAGACTTAATAGATAATGCAAAATCAGGGTCACAGGAAAGATTATTAATGTGTCTTTTATATTTACCATGTTTTTATTTTTTTTCTTTGGCTTGAAAGCATTATCACTCTATTTCTTAGATAAATTAGCTCTTATGAATTCCGTAAATAAGCTTGGTACAACAGACCCATTCAGACATATGGTAGAGATATCTGTAACACATGCCACTTTTCCTTAATGGTTTTTATTTTGAAATTCTTTTTGTAGAGTGCAGTCTTAGTTCATTTTACTTCATGAAACACTTGTGGAAGTATTGTTCTCTACAAACAAAGCAGCATAATGTAGAAACAAATTATTTAGAAGTAAATTAAAAGGACTGAACATTCCAAAATGCAAATCACACAAGCTTTCTACCAAACAGATGAACAAGAGAAGACAAAAGATGGTTTCTCTTAGTTCTACTAAGACAGACACTACCTTGAGGACAGTTTACATATTGATTCCTCATATCCTCCCTCCCTTCTCCCTCCCCCTTTAAGCACACTCAGAGAAACCATGCAGCTCTGGCAAAAGAAGAAATCAGTAAGTCATTACATTGTTCTGGTAATTTTTTTTCAAAACAATCAAGAATTATTTTGTTAGGTACAGAAACCAGGAAACATGGTGGCAGCACTCTAAGTTAACCTTAGGAAACATCTTCTTATACTTGTAAATGTGTAAAATGTGTTCACATGATGTTTATAGGGCAGTTAAAAAAATAAAAAACTGCAACACATTTTTAATTTAGCCTCAAAATGTCAGCACAAGTGAAATGGCGAAATTATTTGTGCAATTTTATTCTAATACCAGGTTGAAACTTTTAATGGCTTTACTCCAGAAATTTTGAGCTGTTAGAATTATATAATTATTTTTTTCTTCATTTTATCCATTCACTAGAATAAAATAGTTAAAAATAGTTAACATTGACTGAGATGCTAAGAGTTATAAATTAAAAGTAGCTCTTTGAGGGCCGGCCCCATGGCCTGGTGGTTAAGTTTGGTGCACTCTGTTTTGGTGGCCCGGGTTTGGTTCCTGGGCACAAGACCTATACCACTCGTTGGCAGCCATGCTGTGGCAATGACCCACATACAAAATAGAGAAAAACTGGCGTAAATGTTAGCTCAGGGTGAATCTTCCTCAGAAAAACAACAACAAAAAAGTAGCTCTTGAACTTACTTCCAGGCATATTTTTTGCTTTACAATAAACGTTTTGTTTCCAATAGATACCTGAATTTTATAAAATGTAATATCCCAGCCAGGGAAGGATTGCCAATTCTTCCTCAAACAAGCACCACTTAAATTTGCTTGGTCAGTTGGTTGTACTTTGTTTCCTGGTCCTTCATAGTCTTACAACACTTTTCACAAATATAGTTGTCTTCCAATAAAGTAACTACATCAGATATTCACACAGCAAGGAAGTGAAGGAGCTGGACTAAAACGCAGGTCCTCTGATTCACTCTACTGTTCTTTGCCTTATCCCACAACAACTTAAGTACATACGCAATCTTCTCTGTGCTCCTTTCTTGAGGAATCTTGCTTCCAGGCTTACTGACCACTTTGCTTTGCTTCAGGAGGCAGCAGAACACGGTGATGAAGAGTGTGGTCTCTGCAGTTGGCCTCAGTTTCACCCCCAACCAGCTGAAGGTTGGGCATGCTGTTTGACCTCTCAAAGACTTAGTTTTCTCATCCGTCAAGTAGTGCTAATAATATGAACTTTCATAATGAGGACTAAATGAAATAATATATGTAATTAGCTACCTAAGACAGTGCAAGTCACATAGTATGAACTTAGTAAATGCTAACTATTTTTACTATTAGGCATCTCAGCTCACACACACACACAAATACTCTGAAATAAATCTTACACTTTGCTTCTGAGAAGGCTTGAGAGAAGAGAGATCCACTTTAGGAAGTTTTTATGGAAAAGAAAAACATATAGGGAAAATACATTTTTAGCTCTTTTGCAGTTAGATTTTCACACTGAGACTACATCATTTTCTCGAAGGAATTGCTAAAATATCACACATACACACAGACACATGGACATAACCACTGAGATATTTAAATGTTCATTCTAAAACATATTTCAAGTGAAACAGGAGCTTTGGCACTCTCCACCATTTGGGTGAGGCACACATACACGCACTCTTCCTCGGGTACAGAGTTGACAGCAGCTTAAGCTTTGCCTCGTTTACCACAAACCTCCTCTGCCCACCAAGAGTGCACAGCCAACACCTTGCTGGAAAGGTATTGTTAATTCACAGGAAGAGCAGAGTTCTCCAGGTGGTGTGAATCGTGGCTGGTAATGAGAGCCGAAACAATCTGTTTTCATAAATTTCTTCCCCACCTCAATATAAATCTCTTCATTAGTCAATAGCCCCATTGAACTAGCCTAACAGATTTTCTACTTAAATATTTTTGTGGAAAGATTCGAAATAAAGAGACAGAAACAAATAAACAAAAACAATTGGACTTGTAGCTGGAAACTTTCAATGGCTTTAAGGGCCAGTTACCTACTGCAGATGCTTAGGTACACAGGCAAAACCAGTAAGGGAAGATATATAAGGCGTTAACATTCTTCTCTTCCACATCTCCCTTTTTCCTGTTTAAAGTCCTCAGAGTGAGGCTTTTAGAGAAAGTTCCTTCCCAGGAAGGGACTCCACACCGTACTCATTGAAATCTCATCATTTAGGGGTTTCAGAGAGTCTCAAAACCATATTGACAAATAGCTGCCCTCCCTCCTGTCACCATATATTTTTTGTTACCCTTTGCTACCAACAGTTCATAAAAATATCAGTGCCAATGGAGTGTAATTAAAATGTGGGGCTCTGGATTTAGGAAAAACTAAGTTTGAATACAGGCTCTCTTGCTTAGTAATTTATTAACTCTTCTTACCCTCCCCCAAATAAAAGAAAAAAAATTATCTCATTAAATTGCAAGTGGGAATCCAGGTCCCCACTTTGTACAGCCATAATGTTAAAGGTTCACCTTGGAGTTATGCACACAGCAGCCCTTCTAAGCAGAGGGAGTTTCAGAGATGAAAAAGATTCAAGGTGTTATTATTCCCACCTGTTTCACTGTCTTAGATCACTATCTTGAATGAACAACATGATCTTAGCCACAGTAGGGTCCGCATTTTTAGAAAGGAAGAAGAATACCATACAGGTTAAGAGAGAAATGGGTTTATTACTAGGTTTGGAAATGGATCCACTCAGGTTGATGTCCTTAGAGGGAGGTTACAAAGGGAAAGAGGCTGAAGGCCCTATACCTGAACTAGACCTGGAAATGTCTAGTGAAAGTGAAACAGTTAAAGGAGGAGGCTAACCAAAGCAACCTGTGACTCTCTGTACATTACTGTACACGTGAGAAGCAAGAGGTACAAACACAAGAATCAGAAGCCAGCTCAGGCCATAGTTCCAAAGTAATTGCTCCTGTAGGGGACACAGCAGGAGTATGTAGGAGGTGGGTGAAGATTTACTCATCCTATTCGAGATGTGAAAATAACATATAGTTTCTTTACTTCTCTGATATAATTCCTATGTAAGTTGCCCTACCCCACTTAGACTTACTAATTCACAATATTTTAATTTTTTTCTTGTTTGAGCAGTCTTAGTAAATTTAAATATTGATTCTATTCAAAGTTAACTCCTTAGTAAGACTATTTTTATAGTCATTTTCTGGAGGATATACTCTTTTGCAATAAATGCTTAGTCTTTCAGATTTCTCCCTCTTTTTCCTTTCTTCCCCAAGAGAATTCCTGGGTTGACCACAGGTTTATGACAGTGAATGGAAGCGAGCTCCAATCCATGCCAGTGAACTTCAGATGCTTTCAAATCCCTGAGCTAGAGGAGTAGGACTAGTCTATTTCTGATGTGGATGACCTAGAATAATATTCAGAATATTTCACAATAGGAATGGCATGGCATGAACCAATCAGAATGGATGCCAGTCCAATAAAAACTATCAGCATAAACACTGACTATAAACAAATGATGCGAGCATGCCATTGTAGCCCTGCGAAATATAAGCCATGAGGGTAACTACCAAAATTTGACTGTCCCATCTAGCCTTTTGGAAGAACCTGTTGGTGCCCCTCATTGGTGTTCATAGGCACAATCATTTGTCCTAGTCTTTAAAGCCCCATCCATGGCAGGCAGCTTCTTCATTCAGACCACAGATCTCCACTAGTCTCCTGGCTACCCCATAATCTCTACATCCCCTCATTGTGACATGGCTTCTAAATCCCTCTTTGGAGGCTCATCAGCCAAGAAGACCATGGCCACCACTGCTCTACTCTTGCCCATGTCATACTGGGGCTTCTCCTACAATTTTGTAGTTTCCTCCTAAAATCTGGGAAGCACATCACTGGCATTCCTACCAAACCCCACTCTTTTTCTGGTCTTGAATGCAAAGAAGGAAGGTCAGGATCTTAACCCACTACCTGGTTCCCTAATTCCATAACTAATTCCATAATGTTTTTCCTGCCACAGTTCTTTAGGGCCAAAGGAGTGGACTTTCCATTCCCTCTGTCTCATGTTGAGTTTGCTCTACTCCCCGGAATGCACTAAAACTCTCTGATCTATTCTACCAGTCTTGGTTCTTGATTTGCTGAGAGCTAATGGATTTGATTTACTGAGAGCTATTGGATTTAGAAAATCCTTTTTCCTCAACAATACGAGATTTTCAAAAACATTATTGTGCTAAAGTAAAGAAGTTAAGCTTTGAAATGCAAAGTTGATTAGTGGGCTTTTTGTTTAAAGTAGTACCAACCCCATCCTTTTCTAGGGCAATAAGCTCTTGGCTCTGCAAGAAAATGATTTAAATATATCCAAAAATTGTATCTTTAAAAATATAATTATATATTGATAACAAAAAATTATAATCTATTTTGGAAAATTAGAAAAATATATAGGAAATATAAGTAATACTTAGAACATTATAAAGTATTTATATACTAAGCAGTGTGTTAATTAAAGGCAGGATAGAAATGCAGATCTCGAGATCAAGGGATCAAATCAAGACATTTTTGATAAATTGCCCAAAGCCGCCAAAGAAATGGAAACTGGTGGGCTGGGAAAAGCCCTTCAGTGAATCATTGGTCATCAAGCAGGACTTTAGGCTATACTGGGATTTTTTTCCCTACTAATTTTGTTGTTGTGGTTGGAGTTAAATCAGAGATTATAAATAAACCATTGTGGACCTATCTCAATTAATTCCCCATCCCCACCCCTTACTTTCATCCCCTAGCCTAGGTCTTCATCACAAAAAAGACACTATTGCAAGTTCAATCTTTGATATAAATTTAACAAAGCAAAGGAAGATAGAATAGCAACCTGTACAACAACCGCCATCTAATCTAAAAATAGAATTTGAGGGGCCATCCTAATTGTCCTTCTGATTTTCTACCCTATTCCAAGAATTTAAAGAGACCAAATTTATCACCTGCTAAAACTTAAAAGTGTCAGCACATGGAGAACCAGTTAAGTTGGCTCTCTAAAAATCTAGAAAATAACCTCCCATACAGAATGCAACTTTAAATCATTATGGGCTACCAAGAGAAACTATTCTGTGATGGAAAGTAAAATCTCACAGGTTTAGGGGAAGAACAATTGTTCTCAAAAGTACCAAAGTGAGAGGCCAGCCTGGTGGCGTAGTGGTTAGGTTTGCATGCTCCACTTCAGCGGCCCAGGGTTCGCAGGTTCGAATCCCGGGTGTTGACTGAGGCACCGCTCATCAAGCCATGCTATGGTGCTGTCCCACATACAAAATAGAGGAAGATGGGCACAGATGTTAGCTCAGAGCCAATCTTCCTCACCAAAAAGAGAAAGATTGGCAACAGATGTTAGCTCAGAACCAATCTTCCTCAAAAAAAAAAAAAGTACCCAAGTGATATTAAATAATTCACTGAAGAGGCTACAAACCACTGCCTAACACCAACCACCAGAAGTATGTAGATCCAAAGTATAGAAAGGTCCAGATTCCCCATTTGGTTGCAGATACGAACAAATGTTTTCTGAATCCATAAGTGGCTTTTTCTCAACAGTGCTAAGATCTACTAGTATATCCTATTCCAGACACCGTTTTCTAGCGTTTAGAATCTGGCATTTTTCCCAGTTACTAAAAATTCTAATGAAAAGAAGCAGTCACACAAACCCAGCCTGACAAGCTTAAGCTCTTTTGTTGGTTGTCTTCTATAATTGATATTACATGTATATTTAGAATAAATGGACGCTGTACCCTTGTGTCAGTCTCTCATTCTAACATGTTTCACATTCTCTTGAATTGTGTGCAACTTTAGAAATTTCCAATCATCTTACTTTTAAATACCTCGGCTTACAATATAAAAGGGCTTGGAGCTTATTTAAATAAAGACATTATACATAGCTCTGCCTGCACTCTTTCAAAATACTCAGTCAATTAACATAAGCTACCTTCCAGAGGATTTGCTTTAAGTCAGGTGGAAAGGAATATTATTTCAGAAACAAAGAAAGAAATAAGAATATGGAATGCATAATGAACCAAACATCTGAAAAAACATTAAGACTGTTCAATTTCCCCATATTTGAAGGGTGGTGGTAGTGGATTTTTTTCCCCTTTAAAGCGTTCTACTAAGACTGCTTTCTGGGCGCAACAGAAAGGCCTCCGGGTCTCCGAAGGGATATAATGTCCAAAATGTCGCAGCCCCTTCTATCAGGAAGTCTCCCTGCAGCCTCCAAAATATTGCAGGCTCAATTACGCTCAGGGCGCAGCTAGTGGGCAGCACTATTAATCATTCCCTGGGCACTTAATGCCCTGAGAACAATCTGTGTCTGCCGCTTTAGGGGTGTCCAAGAACTGAGCTGGTCCCTGACAGCTGGGCCATGCTGCCACCTGGAGGTCACCACAAAACACAGCTTCTCGGATGCCAGTCTTTTCCCTCCAATTCTAGAGGAGCTACTAGGTGTGAGCCTTGCTGAATATCCCCTTCTTCTTGGGCACTTAACTCTGTTCTTCTTCCCCCCCAAAAAACTGGGACTTTCCTCTTCATTGTTCAGTTGTCTATGGAGCAAGCGAGGCCAGCGTCAGTGGGTGACGGCCGGCGGCCCAGTGGTCCTTGCCTTCTTGCTTTCCTCACCCGCACCCTCACCCACCTTGGAGCCCCATCTTTGGCTGCACTTTTCTCTTGTTCACCCATCCAGTTGGTCAACATTAGGGATCTCATGTTCTAGTCTAGAGATAAGACATCATACCCACCCTCAGAGTGCTCCCATTCTGGGTGAAGAGGTAGGTAAGACTATAGAGGGTCGTGGCCCATCATGATGCCTGTTCACATGGGGTTGAGCACCAGATGCTGTAGGACCCAGAGGAGGGATACCTAAATCAGTCACAACCCTTAGGAACATCTCCAGTGGGAGGGACTCTGAAGAAGCATCATGAAATGAACAAGGGTGTGGTTTTGAAATCTGATGGGCCTATGGGCAAATCATAGCCACAAATCATGCAACATTTCCAATTTGCATTTTCCTCACCTGAAAAATTTTTAGTAATAATACCTATTTTATAATGTTATCAGGGGGGATAGAAATTCTACGTGTCAAAGAGCTGGGATAATGTATCAGCTCAACACTAGATAGTCATTTTTGTTTTAATTACAACAGCTCCAGCAGAGCAAGCTGGACTTATCTGGGCAGAGAAGAGGGCAGGGAAGGGACAACACACCCCAGGTCAGACCTGTCAGGGAACAGTTGTTCAGGAATCTTCCAGCAGTGTGTAATTATTGGAAACCCTGTTTTACTCTTTTTTTCATGTTTCTCTATGTCTCTCTCCTCCTTTATCTTGCTCCTTGTTTTTTTAATCTCCACTACCCCCACTCAACATTCCAAGGAAAGGAAGAATACCATTTGTTTCCAGAATATTAAACAAGTCATCAAGTTTTCAGCTACTTCATGATAAGAACATTTGTTTGGAGGACAAATAACCACATGGAAAGAATTCTGTTTTCATCAAATTTCCTTTAGGCAACTTAGTAGAGAACTTGATAGGTGGGTACTGACATTCTGATAAAATGCTGGCACTAGTTTGTCCCTACAGAATGCTCCAGGAAATTTGAGTGAGCTGTAGTGACACCTCCTGGTAAGAGAAAGGGAACATCACTTGATACAAAACTTTCTATGCCTTTACAATTTTATGATCAAAAACAATACATGAAAACATCTTTTCCACATAAACTGTTTTTTCTGTCAAAAAAAAATTTGCAAGACACACACTCACATATACACGTACTGAGGTTTGACTGACTTCCATTTTAAACACCAGCCGACTCAAAGAAAGAAAACCATTCTGTTTTTACTTCATGACATCAAATAACTAATTTGACTTTTAAAAAAATCTTTCATCCACTTATTTTAGCATTATGTATACAGAGCTTTATTAAACATTTTTGAAAGCTAAGAAGTAAATGCTATGGAAGTGACTTTATGTAGTATTTATAACTTGCTTCTTTGTGAAATGCTGGTCTGAAAGTTCCTCTTGAATGCCCGAACAGTCAACACTCCAATACCTCACCCCAAGCCCACCCCCAACACTGCAGTTCCCACTTAGGCCGTCCCTGGCCTGAAACATCTTCAGATCTAGAGTCCCCCAATCCACCTACCACTTCCCTCGCCACTCTCTACCTCTTTCTAAACGCACCTGTGTTCTGACAAGTATTTTTAAGGTCCTGCATACCAGAGCTAAAATGAAAACAAGTGTTAATAACTTAACCTTCTATAGCTTCTTAGTGACATATAGACTTGGCAAATATGAAGTTATACAATTCCAAGATTATAACAGTTAGAATCTCAGCCATCCATCCATCCATCCATCCAATATTGATTCAGTACTACATGCCGGACCCTCTGCTAGGTGTCGGGGAAACAAATATAACCATGACAGATGTTATTTTTGTTTCACAGAATTTAAATTCTAGTGGTCACATAAAGGGAAAAAAGTTAACAAAAATACAGCTCAAGTTGTGATATGGTCTATTAAGGAAACAATAAGGTGTGGGAGTGAAGAATAGCAGGAAGTGTCCTTTGTTGTTGTTAGTGCCATCGAGTCAATTCTGACTCCTAGTGACCCTGTGTACAGCAGAGCAGAACCCTGCCCACTCTTTTTGCACCATCCTCTCACCTCCCAGCTCTAGACCAGACAATGCTCTGCTGCTATTCATAGGGTTTTCATGGCCAATTTTTTCAGAAGTGGGTGGCCAGGTCCTTCTTCCTAGTCTGTCTAGGCTGGAAGCTCTGCTGAAACCTGTCCACCATGGGTGACCCTGCTGGTATTTTAAATCCCAGTGGCATAGCTTTCAGCATCACAGTAACATGCAGCTGCCACGGTCTGACAACCGACAGATGGGTGGTGTGGCCCCCTGACTGGGAAACAAATTCTGGCCATGGCACTGAGAGCACTGAATCTCAACCACTAGACCACCAAGGCTGGCTACGTGTCCTTTAGATGACTAGAAATCAGGCAAGAGCTCTTAGAGGAGGTGGCAGAAGCTGAAACCTGTAAGACAAGAAGAAGCTATAGAGAGAGTCAGAGGAGACTGTTCCAGGCAGAGGGAAAAGCATGTGCGAAGGCCCAGTGACAGAATAGGACTTGGTGTTTTCACGGAAATAGTGAGGAACCAGAAAGTGGCAAGAGTTGAAGTTGATACAGGTGATCATATGGATTTAATTCAAAGTGCATGAGAAGTCCTTGAATGATTTTAAACAAGGAAGGATATAATCTAATTTAGGTCTCGACAAATAACTAATATATCATAGTACTTACTTTATGCCAGTTGTGCATTTAATCCTCATAATAACTTTAAAAGACAGGTATTAACATCTTCAATTTTATCAATGGAAAAAGTGAAGTAAAGAGAAGTCAAGTAACTTTCCCCATTCTCACAGCTAGTAAGTGGCAGTGCTGGGATTCATACTCAAGCAGCCCATCCATGGGGTCCATGCTTCAAACACTACACAATACTGCCTTCTCAGACCATCATCTCTGCAACAGCAAGAGTGGGAAGAACCTTCCAGAAGCTAAGGCAACCATCCAGGTTAGAAATTATGTTGTCTTACACCAGAAGGACAGCAGTGGAGATGGTGAAAATCAAATGGATTTGTGATATATTTTGGCAGTAAATTCTATGGGTCCTGGTGGACTGGATATGGGAGGTAAGGGGACTGCCTGGTGGGAACAGATATTTCAGTCACAGGTGAATCACAATACAGAGATGGCTTCTCTACTGTGTTTATTCATTGGACATTTTCTGTCACCAGGATCTTCCCATTGAGAAGTTTTCTCTTCTAAGCTGAGTATATTTTCAAAGGACTTGCTATACAGAAAAATTTTTACCTCAATGTCCAATGAGACAACCATTTAACATGGTTCATTTATTTTTCTGATCTTTTCTGTGTATACATGAAAAAATTGTATCATGTACTATGTACAGTTTTGGCCTTTTTTTTTTTTTGAGGAAGACTGGCCCTGCGCTAACATCTGTTACCAATTTTCCTCTTTTTTCTTTTTTTCTCCCCAAAGCCCCAGTACATAGTTGTGTATCATAGTTGTAGAGTTGCAGCTCTTCTACGTGGGACATGGCCTCAGCATGGCTTAATGAGCGGTGAGTAGGTCTGCGCCCACGATCCGAACCTGCAAACACTGGGCACCAAAGCGGAATAGGTGAACTCAACCACTATGCCATTGGGCTGGCCTGAGTTTTTTTTTCTTTTTCCACTACATCGTCTATTTTTACCTTGTCAATAATTATTTTTGAAAAAATACTTTTAAATGATGCTTAACATTCTATCATACGAATGTGCTATACTTTATTGTTTTTTCTATCTTTGGGCAGGTGTGTTGTTTCCAATTTTTCACTATTCTAGGTAACATGCTTTACATAAATCTTTGACTGCAATCCTAATTATCTCCCAATGCTAAACAACTAAAAATGGAAGTTCCAGGTCTAAAGGAATAGCTTTATTCACTGATAAATTGCATTTACATAGTTTTACATCATATTCCACTAAAATATAACAGCTGAAACTACATCAGTGGTATGTGAGAGAGCCTGCAAGAAGGTAGATTATACGGGAGCAGATAATGGTAGGTGGATAAATGTGGAGGTGGGTATCTGTGGAAATTCTCTTCTGATGGCTCAATTATATCAGTGAATAGGAAGCAAGACCTTCATCCGAGAGTGAGGGTATAGACGGAGGTACTGAGCATTTCAAGAAAGAGGAGGAAGTATGATATAGTTTTCTAGGAGAGTGAACAGAGTAGGCTAGACAGTCAGATTACCTGATAACTTCGAGAACCCATTCAAGATTAACAAATATGAAACGATATCATGGTTGTATACTTTTCCTCGGATATGTTCAGCTGCATGAGTGCTGGCACAGAATATAAGAGAGTTGGATTTAGTCAGGATTAAACTCCCAAATCCTGATCTCTGGTCTAGACTACTATGCTAGTCTTCAGTCTAATGTATGATACTTCTTGCGGGACATTCTGGATTTTCCATGTGTGCCTCACTTTTCTCCTGTTCTCCAGCAACTCTGTGCCAGAGACCCATAACCACTGCTTCTTCACCCACTAGACTTCCACATGTCCTTTTTATTGTTTTATTAGTTTTTTTGTAATAAAAAACTCATTTCCCATCATAATACTTGGTGCATAGTAAATCCTCATTCAATGTTTATGAATGAAAGTAAGCAAATTTTTCCTAACGAAGGGATAAATATCCTGATAAAACTTCATCAGCAAGAAATCAAGTTGCCTTGGTCATACCATACCATATCCTACGTGACTAGTGAAGACATGTCAATAAAAAGTAACAGGCCTAAGAACAAATTATCGGACTACTAGTCAAAAGTGTTAAAAACAAGAAAAATATTCACTTCCACATGTAGCTTGGATCCAACATTTAGCTTACCTCATTAGCTTTAGAATAACAGTAATAAATAATAAATACTATTTTTGTATAGAATCCTTCAGATTTTGTAAACATTTTCATGTTTACAACATGACTGTAAAACACACATACACACACACATAAACACATACACACACACTCTTCCCTAAAAATACCAAGGTCAATCCAACTATGGGAATTCCTTCAAAGAGAAAGTGTCTTCTAAATAAATCTCTAAGAAAAGATAGGCATTTCACCAATTTGGTAGGGAAAGGAGAACATTCCACGTTGAGTTTAGCATGAATAAGATATCTAAAGGTTAATAAACTGTAAATTTCTCTAAGAAGTTATATCTTTGTAGGCAGAAATTTATTGCTTATATATCTTTGCCTCATGGGGTCATGTACAAAATCCATCCTGAACAGAAGTGTGCGGAATAAATGAAAAGACTTGTTTTCATTTTTTATTTGGTCATTCTTCCTTTAGGCAGACATGGACATGGAATGAAAAAAGGAAAGGCCAAATTTTGACCTAATAACATAGTATGGGAATTGCAGATATATTATAATTCTCTCACTGCATTCTTTATATACAAAATATAATGGGAAGTAGAGATGAAAGAAACCTCAATTGCCATTGGAGAATAAAATAGGATTTCCACTTAGATCTTTAGAGGCAGCTATTCTTAAAAATTAATTCACTTGATAAATGTTCAAGTTTCTTTCTCACTTTTTCTGTGTGAACATTTTATCCTATGCGCTCAGGATGGAAATGGATGTTACCAAATCTCTGAGTTCAAATTCATAGCCCCAAGAGTTATTCACACCTGAACAAGCTAGTGAGGGATATTTAACTTGCCTCCAAATCTCCAAGGGATAATTCGAAGACAAATTCTCTGCCCAAATGTTATTAATTATATATTTAGGTAGCTTATTTCTGAGAGGTTTTAGAGATCAAAAGAGATGTGAAAAAAGTGAAAAGAATCAAAGCTAAAACATCAATTTGAACTGAGCCGCACAATGAGAATTTACTCCAGCACTTTGTTGCAATGTGATCTATAAATAACCCTCTGAGGTTCACTTGCCAACTAGGAATCATCACATGGCATGCACCTTGGATGTCAGTAGTTAATTTGCATGTCAGTGAAACATTAATTTGATGAAAATTTTAAAGCTTTATGCACTATTTATATCATAATTGGAAGCACAGTAAGTGTACTAATACAAGGATTTTCATTGTATCCAATGTGCTTTTTAAAAGGCCAAGTTTAAATGATCAGTATTTATCATAGTCTGTTTGAAAGTTTGCTTCAGTTCAGGACAACAGATCTGCATTTTAGACTTTAAATTATTTTTAACATTAAATGTAATGGAGATGTCTGAAAAAATTGGTGTCTATGTGGGAGATAGAGAAGATGAGAATCAGATTTACACCCAGAGGTAGCTGCTTAGATTTGGAAGTTTAATTCAGAGTTTGTGGCCTTAGCCATAAACATGTCACCTGGGTCAATAATTTAGTTCTAATTTTTTTTTCAGGTTGTTACTTTTTTTTCTCATTCCCTGTGTTTTCCTGCAGTCAAAAAGAACAGGTTTGTGGGTGGTCTCTTCTAAAAGCTAAAAATGGTTGTTGATTCAAGTGCAAAGGGAAAAAAGCAGTGGGCACTTAAACTTAACTACTGTATTTAAGTACAGTACTTAGAACAAATATTGTATTTACATAGCCAGAAATTTCATAAACTGCTGGCCTGGTGGGGTGTAGCTTGCCATGGGAATTGCCACACCTGTCAATCAGGTCCAGCCACGGCTGATTGGATAGCAAGCAGAAAAGCCAACGAGAGAGAGAGAGAGAGAAAAAAAAGAAAGAGAAGGGAAGAGAAAGAGAACAGAAATGTCTGGAAGTCCCCACTACCATAGAATCACAGTGCTTTTTCCAACAGTGATTTTCATCCTCCCATCCTCAAACTATTTGGAGTTTAGTATTCCCAGAGGGGAATTCTCTTTAATGAAAAGGTTTGGTTCCTTTGCTTTACAGGTTGGTAGTATTACTAGTGCCTTTCCAGAAAGTGGAAGCTGAGCATCATTAAAGACAAGGTCTAGGTTTTCAATTTAATCAACAGATTGTGTGTGTGTGTGTGTGTGTACATATATATATATATATATATGTTGACTCATTATTAGCTAATTTTTCATGTGTTTATGGCTTCTCTATCCAGCTAGAATACAGTATAAGTATCTTTAGATCAGAAATCACACCTTAGTTTGCCCAATATCCCCTCAGCATTTGCAATATTAGACCTTAATAATATTTGCAGACTGGATTGTATTTTTAAACACTCACTCATATTAACTTTGATGGTCTGTCTATGCCCACAAAATAAAATAGACATTTTGACAGAGAAAATACATACATAAGTAAAATAAGGTAAAGTCATCGAGAAAGATAACACACATGCACTCCACGGAGCTTTACAGAATCAATAAATTAGATCTCAGATTGGCTCTGAGCTTTCTAGTAGCCAAAGCAAAAGAGAAATATGATCAGTTAAGAAATTCGCATTACCCCTGAGATTAAAAATACTAATTTATCAGGAAAAAAAGCTATATATCAAAAGTATACACAATCGTTAATTTGCATTGTCTTATACGGTCATTTCATAAATGTTTACATTTTTATTACTCATCATGTTAATCTTCATTTTCAAGAAAATCTAAATGAATATTAGTTATTAAAAATAAAACCTAATTCAAAACCTTTTCTTCATATTCTTTTAAAGAAAGGAAAACTAAATTTAAGATTTAAATGCACTAATTTGAATCACTTAACCTATGTGTTTCTGATTGCACCTGGTTATGAAAACTGAGTGTCAAACTTCATTTTCCTCAGTAAACACTTAATAAGCACTAAACTTAGAGAAGAAACTGAACTTTTTAAAGAAAATGTTTCCAAAATAAACATTGACAATCTTCACTTTTACATAAATAGAACAGCACTCCCTTTCCTCCCAGCCCCCCATCTACCCCCGCCCCCTCAAAAAAAAAAAAAAAGTACGAGAAGAGTGGATAGTTTTCATCACTTAGTGTGAAGAAAAGTGAAGGGAATTAAAGCTACCATTCAAAAGTAGCAAAGCAAAGACATTATGATACTTTATCACTTTGCCTTATGATATGTGAAGTTAGTGCCTGAATTACCCAAATGTGTATTATGCACTACATAGCTTGGACTTTTAAAGGTCAAAGAAGTATTCCACAATGAATTTTATTCAGTGCAACCTGTCCTTCTCTTCCTGTGGTAAGCACTGACTCTTTCCAGGTTTAATAAAAGTTGTTCTCTCTCTCTTCATCTCTCCCCCCACTAATTCCCACATGTTTTGAACAGGAAGTCTCCTAACCAGACAATGTTGAAGATATTTACACATAAATTTATAACAAAGGAGAAAAATGACAAACCATTCAGAGCCAACAGAGTATTAATTTAAAAGGCAATTAGTTTTGCAGAAGAAAAAGGGATCAACATAAACTCAGCTAGGGTCTGAATAATCGTATACAGTACAAATAATTCTCTATTTGGGGGTCCTGAGAAATTTCAGCAAGTGGTTGTGGAGTGATGAATGTTTGTAATTCATTAGCTACTATTTTAAAATGCAAAGCACACCATGACATCAATGATGTTCTTTTTAATCTCAACAAACAGGCTATTACAATTAAAGCACTTGCAAAAAGACAGTATATTTAAATATAGATTTTGATGAGATTTCAATGTTTTTAATAACATTTCATAATTCTATAGAAAGAGTAAAATGTGTTATGAGATTGGTTCAAAAATACATGTATACACGAACCTTTTATGAGTATTCAGTAACAGCTAGCATTTCTATCCTGAAAATTTCTTTTCCTCAGGATCCCTTAGTAAGGTTTTAGTGTATCTTTAAGAAAATAATCACTATTTACTTAAAAAATTTTTTTTTCCCAAGTAGAGAAAATAATAGCATTTTAAAGTGCTTGATTTTCTTTTCTCACTTTCCATCTTCCTTCAGCTCCTCGACAACAAAACAATGGTTCTTTCTTCATGTGGAAGAGTAAACTCAATAAACACAAATGGCTAGGGGGCCTCGCAGCAGTGAAATTATGGCTTCACAAGGACTTTTTTTCCTTTACGAAGAAACAAGTTTAAAGGGACCTTTTTCAACATACTTTCAAGTCATGCATATTTCAATGATATAATTAAATTGGCAACACTAAACATCGCTGACTGATAAATGAGACCAAAATAATTAAGTTCTGTTCTTTGTACAATCAAGATTTACTGCAGCAATCAATCTGGGTAAGAATTTGGAGTCTGGAGACTTCAGAAGATGAACAAGCAACTAGCTAAAATTGGTCATGTGGGAAGCTGGTTAAATGAGTATACAGTTCATACATAGCTGTGGATACCTTCCATGTCTTAATCTTCATTAAAACCTGGTGGATTCATTGCTTATGTGGTCCCATACTAAGTTGGACATGGTATGCAAGTAGACAAACAAAAGAACAGTTTAAAAGATAATCCTATGCATTCAGTGAGCACTATGGATATTGAAAATGTAAAATAATAACAGACAAAATATAAAAGTCTTTTTTAAAGACAAAAAAACAAAGAGGCACAAATACTGTGATGAAAGCATTAAGGACATAAATATTAAGAGTGATGAAGGAGAGAGAGAATACAATATACTTTCCACACATTTATTTGTGGAACTGTGAGCATGGTCTGGATGCCTACTCAGGTTTCCATTTTTATTTATCTTCTGCCTAACTCCCTCTTCCCTCCTTAGAATAAATCACACAGCTTTCTGTACCCTAAATAACACTTCCACTGGATGCTTTTTCCCTGTGGAATCAGACTGTGGTCAGAGAGCGGTGTTCATATTATTCCTCCTGGGGGCTGGAACTCCAGGCTGCAGCAGACTAATGCACTTAGCAAGTCCATCAGCCAAGTCAAAGTAAAACATAAGCAGGGCAGTTAGGTGTGTTAGCAACTACGGGGATTTACAACTAGCTACAAATGTGTGTGTGTGTGTGTGTGTGTGATTTTTAAAAATCCTTCTTGTCAAGAGCTTACTCTGATTATTACCCAGAGACCTTAGTAAAAGAAGGAACATCCCTCTCAGGAAAAGCCACCCTCCTTTGTAGTGGGCTAAGGAACAGACACACGAGCAAGCGATATCATTGTAATTTAGGGAAATGGGAAAACTCACATAAGAGTGTCCTAGCCAACAAAATGAGCATGCACTAGCCGTGTTTTGGCATCTCCAGCTAGGGATAACGGACTCCCTTCGACTCTGGATGCACATCTGCCTCCATGAACGTTAGCATGCGGCTAGGGTGGGGGAGAAATGGATGTCCACAACAGCGCTCGGCTGTCTGTAGAGTGGAAATTGCACTTTTTAAAACCGGAGTCTTGTCCTGGAACCATGCAATTCGACTAGCTGAAGGCCCAAATGGAATAAACACACATTCCATAAAGGGGGTGGGGGGGGAGTGGAGGAGGAATAAACCCCACCCAGGAACCTTTAAGAGAAACAGGTGCTAACAAGAGAAAGCAGTGGCTGCCAATAACACTTAAAACTCTATCTTCATTACTCTGAAAACAATTTCAATGGGGGAAATATCGCGCCCTGTTTCTGAGGGTTTAATTCACTAGGCTGTGTCCGTGAATTAGAGTCAGATCCAAGTTTCACACTCAGAAGCGGTTTTCGCTGTCGACTACTATTGCCCTCCGAGCTCGAAGTCCGTTTCCAAACTGGGTAATCCCTTTCCTCCAGGCAGCCTTGACCCTCACTCCTCCAAGTCGTCACTTTTATTTACGGCCCCGTGAACGGTGTCTGTGTCGCTCAGCCGGCCCCAAGAACAGTCACCGCGAACAATGAGCCAGACAAGGGACCCACCCAGCGAACGCCTGCTAGCCGGCCGCGTGCAAGCGCGCCAGCGCGGGACACTCGGGGCTCCGGGGCTCTCCGTGCCCCTATCCTTGCCCCTCCAGAACCCAAGAAAAGCAAGAAGGTAGGTCGTTCCCTACACCCAGACTCCTGTAACCACTCAGTCAGCCTCCCACCCAGCACCCACCAGTTCAAGACGCTGTATCTTAAAAGAAAAATCAGATGAGGGGGCGGCCTGGCAGTCGGCCGGCTGCCCACCCGGATCCAACTAGTCCAGCCCGGGGGTTTGGCACTCACTTGTGCCCGAGTCCGCGGCATACTGAAATCCCCAAGGATTCGGGTGGGGGCAAGAGGTGGGGCCAGGAGCCATAAAGTGGCTTCCGCTCCCTCCCCCCGGCCTGGCACGGCTCGGGGATCGGGCAAGACACAAAAGACGGGTAGTCTCAGTGCCAACAACTCTGCCGCCGCCTCCGTCTGCGCGGCGCAGGCGAACCGGGCTGCGGGGCCTCGGCTGGCCCCCGCGCCGGCCGGGGCGCGCCCGGAGGCTGGAGCATCCCTGGACGCCGCCGGAGCTCCCGGGAGCGCTTGTCGCGCAGCTCCTCAACAGGAGCTCCTAGCCCCGCGGATAAAGAGGCTGAGGCGCGGGGGAGAAACAGAGAGAAAAGGCAAGACTTACTTGGGGGCCGAAGGCTCAGTCGGACTCCCGCTTCGGACTCGGCAGGTGTCTGGCACCGCGGGCCCAGGCCGAAGGCGCTGGCGCAGCTCCGAGCCCGGCTCCACTTAGGAGACGGGAAACTCCCCTTGCCACCCGGCCCCGCGCCGCGCTCCTCGCTGTCACGGCACCCAGCGACGCAGGCACGCTGCCCACTGCCTCCTCGGTCCTGGTGGGGCTCTCTGCCCTCCGCTCCCGCTTCGCCTGCGCCCCCCCAGACCACACCCTGTCACCTCAGCAGCCCTCCACTCCTTCCTCTTTGACACTTCCACCGGTTACTCCTCCGTCTGCGTCCTCCCACCCCCCTTTGCCCACGTGCTTCTGCCGCTCCCTGGGCTCTGAACTTCCCTCGCCGGAGCCCCCACCTCTGCACTGAAAACCCCACGGTCTCCAAGCAGAGGAAAGGTACCCGGGGTGGCAGGGCTGCTGACTGACCTCTAGGACCTTGCCCGCATTCCCCTAGCCCCTTGAGTAGGCAGGACCCATCATTCGGACTTTGTTAATACGACGGTTTAGATATTGTGTATTGTATATAAGGATGTAATTTTTAATGTGCCATATATCACTTTTAATATTATAGAAATTTATTCCCGAGTACCATTTAGTAATCTTCTAGCAACTATTCATTGGCCTTTGGGACTGAACTGTCAGCCCAGCTTTCTCCATATGCAAAAAGCCTAGCAAAATTCCAGAACACCCTGTCTCCCAATCCAAACCAAAAATGCCATTTTCTACTGACCTCTCCCTCCTTTTTTGCTGTTGTTATAAAAACATTTTGATACTTACTTTTCCCTGTTCTTGCAAAGTTAGAGGTTCCTTTCCAAGGGCCCCCCTCGCCCTCTGTTCATAGTTCCATAACAGTCCCTACCACCCATATGATATTCTCTCTTCACATGACTGCATCTACTACTGGGCCATAAGTTTCCCTAGGCAAAACTTTGTCATGTTCATAACTTTATCAGCAGCTTCTAGTGTAGTCCCCGGTACATACTGTATGCTCCAAAAACTGTTCAAGGAATGAATGCTTTTTAAATATGATGCAAGTGTTGGTGGTTTTATATCCTATTTAAGGAAAAAAAAAAACCTTAAATCACATGCTTGTCTGTATCCCAACTAATAGGTCATGTAGAAAACTAAAAACCTTTTGCATTTGGCCTGGTGATTTCTCATACATTCCTTAACATAATCCTTAAAACAAGCCTTCTTTGTAGATATTTCCTACTTTTTCTAACTTGGTGAAGGTCACTAAATTCCAAGCTCGTCAGTGTCCGAGCTAGGGTTCCATGTCTCTTCAGAGTAGCACAAGCTGCGTGGCACTGAGGTTCTTATCACACTACTGTCCTGCCCTGACTGTCCGATGCCACACGCTAAAGCTACCTACCAGCTCCACGGAGAGTCTGCCCATCCGCCTCTCCTTCAAAGACAGCATTGTTCCCTTCCCTTGTCCTCTTCTCAAACTCTTGACCCCCTAAGTCAGAGTTCTGAGTTAAAACCAAAAAAGCAGGCGAACAAACAAGCACCTCTGTAAGCTCAGATCTCTTGTAGCACTTGTTGTCTTAACTCTTACACTGAAAAAATTGTTTTCTTTTTTTTGCATATATCTTGCCTCAGCTATCCTTGCATCTTTCACTGGGATTCTTAGGTCTTTGGTTTCTTCATTGAAATAAACAGCAGCTAACATTTGTTAAGTTAAAGACATCATCTAGCAGCCAGCTGTTGCTCTGAGCACTTTACACATGTTTGAGCTAATTTAATCCTCAACAACCTCATGAAGTACAGAGTATTTTATAGATGGGAAACAGAGGCATAGAGGTGGGGTCGCATAGCCAGTAATTAGTGGAGCAGGGATTGGATTCCTGACAATCTGCTTCAGAGGCTGCTCTCCAACCACCCTGCTACCTGACCTTCCACAATCCCTTGCATCTAAGAGATGTTAACAAATGTTTTTAAGTAATAAATATTTATTCGTCTACACTTAGCTTCATGACAGGAAAAAGAGACAGTAATGAAATACAGAACTTCAGGTTGTCCAGGACATATGATTGGCCCCAACACCACCAGAACTGCTTTCTCTGGTGGGTTATGGACCCCAGTATTTGACACATGAGAAGGACTCAATCCAGGCTCTTGACTTCAGGTGTGTGTGAGAGATAGGGCTTCAAGGTTGGATTCCAGGTCTTTCTTCACAATTGGTGAAAGACGTCCCCAGCTAAGCTGACTCCTGGCTAAGCCCATCTACAAGCCAATTTGTGTTCTTCAGGGACCCTGCTCTGTGCAAGGCATCCCCTCAGTCCCTGTGGCAGGCTGAATAATGCCCCCCAAAAGACATCCATGTATTAATCCCCAGAACCTGTGAATGTTACCTCATGTGGCAAAAAATGGACTTTGCAGATGTGATTAATTAAGGATCTTGAGATGGGGAGATTATCCTGGATTATCAAGGTGGGTCCTAAATGCAATCACATGTCCTTATAAGAGGGGAATTTGACATGCAAAAGAGGACAAGGCAATGTGACCACAGAGGCAAAGATTGGAGTGATACAGCCACAAGCCTAGAGATGCCACCAGAAGCTGGAGGAGGCACCAGAGGGATTCTCCCCAAGAGCTGCTTGAGGAAGCACGGTCCTGCCTACATGTTGCTTCCTTTCCAGAGAAAGTGATTTTGGACTTCTGGCCTGTAGAACTGTAAGAAAATAGATGTATGTTGTTTTAAGTCATCAAGTTTGTGGTAATTTGCTATAGCAACCAAAGGAAACTAATAGTCACCAAATCTGGAAGATGATTTTCTATACCTGGGGATGAAATAGAAGAAAGATGTTCCAAGAAATTGGTCAGTCCCCTCTTTGGCGACTAGTGGAGCCACTCACTTCGGGGAGGGAAGGGGGTATTTGACCCCCAGCATAATATTGTGTAAAAGCCCTCCAATTTAGACTTTGTCATTATCGCCAAATAATAAATACATACAATAATTTTATCCGATTTAAAGTGAACTTGAAATTTTAAATTTGTTTCCCACTATCCGACCATACTTCCTAGTGTGTGATGATTTAATTTTAAAATATGTATTCTATAATTATCTAGTTTTCATTGAGTTAGAAGTGTTAATTTGTAAAATAAAAAATATAGAAATTCTTCATAAACTTTGGAACCCTTTCTGGAGCTTTGCTCACATTTTGCTGTATTTGGAACCTCAGAACAAACAAGCAAACAAAAAATGTTTCCCAGGCTCTCCTAATATCTGAGAGGCCCTAGCAGCTGAAATTAAGAACTTTGATAAATGTACTCGATTTTTTTTTAAACTAGGGCTACCAGATAAAATACAAGACACCCAATTAAACTTGAATTACAGATGAAAATTAATAATTTTTTAGTATGAGTCCATGTGCCATGCAATATTTGGGACAATATGTTGTCTCTGTTTTGCAACCTATTGTTAACCATGAAGTATTTGGAATTTGAGGACATAGTTATACTAAAAAGTTATTCATTGTTTATCTGAAATTCAAATTTAACTGGGTACCCTGTATTTTTATTTGCTCAATCTGATAATCCTATTTTGACTCTGCAGTTGCTTATCCATTTTCTCATTCTTCTCCCTTCCCCCCACCATCCCCCCCACCTCAGTTTTCATTGAGACTAACTAGTTTATGTTTACTTAAAGCAAGACTAAAAGAAGATTTAACCCCTCACTGCAGGTCTGGGCCTGATGTCTTGCTCCATACAGAAGAAAAGAGAGAGTGATGTGATACTTCTAAGATAGAGCATAAATCTACTCCACCAGTGGGGATTTCCCATTAGGTCACACAAAATGTTTAGCATGCTACTATTTATCATGCAAATAGTAGACTGGATTAAGATGAAAACTTGTTTTTTCCTTTGGAACTACCTTCCCATCATTCACAGTCCTTTGGATTTAATGGAATAATTCTGATCAGCAGTAGGTAAATATTTTTTGCTCCTTTTACATCCCTTCCCCTGTGATTTCTGGCAGCTCGATGTATAGTGGGTGGTACAAAAGGGCAGAGGCAGAAAGGGTGATAATTTGTCTAGTCTACATTGGAAACATGAGAGAGAAATAAAGCAAGTCAGGTAAATCACTCAGTTATCTGAGACTTAGTTTCCTCTTCTGTAGAAATAGAACACAAACCCTGATTCTACATTTATATCTCTAAACTCTTGTACCATTTTTACAACTTTTTTTAGACATCTAATATTTTCCATTTTGAATTATAATTATTTGGAGGCATGAGAGTCATACAGTTCTTGATTTGGATCCCAGTGCCTCTGCTTTCTAGTTGAGTGAACTTGGCACCTTTTTAATTTCTCTGAACTTCAAGATTCTCTACTGAAAACAGAGGGATAACAATAATCACCTCATAAAGCTTTTATGAAATTAAATGAGAAAACATCTGTAAAATGTTTCACATAGTGCCTCATACAATGTAATCAGTCAATAAATGATAACTATTTTTTTGGCCTTACCTGATGCGATGATTCCATGCAGTGCTTTATCCCCCAGACATGTCTACTACAATGATTTCACATATTAAGTGCTCAAAACATATTAGCTAAATAAATGCATGAATGGATGTAAGGTAATTTATATAAAAGTGCTGTGAAATTGACAAAGCATTGTAGAATTTTAAGAGGTTAGCACTAATAGTAATAATTAATAAGTAATAATAGGTGACACTGCTGAGTCTTTGATTCTGGCTCAGCTTTGGAGAACTGCTGTGCAGGAAATGTTTGATGTTTAACCTTTTCATCTAAAAATTCAATTGGAAGAGACACTGTCTACAGAACAGCAGCATCTACCAATCAATGGAAAAACGTTTCATTCATTTTACTTTGCTCAATAAAAATTCCCATTCTTCCTTCAAAGACTTTTTACTATATTTCTTTCACTGTACCTATATCAATTAAATTAATCGTGGCTAAATTTCACAAAGACTTCCCCTTCCCCCTCACAAGTGGCTATTTTTTGGCTATCCTGTAGCAAGGTACAGAGTTCAGCAGGCCACAGTCAATGTAGTGGCCTCACAGTCATCGGGATGCAAGCTCCAACTTCCTTGCACTGCCTGTTAGCTGATGATGGCTGTTAGGACTCCAGTCATCAAAATCCTTTGTGCACTGCAGTTGAGGGAAAACGATAAAGTGCAAAAAGGGTAAAAAGTGAGGCCCTCCAGGTGATCAGCCTTCTTTAAAGAGCCTTTCCAAAGTTCTGCGCAATGGATTTCACCTACTCTCTGTGAAAGGAGAAGCTGGGAAGTGTCTGTTTCAGCAGGACACATTGCTACCTGGATACAATTAGAGTATGTTACTCAGGAGAAAGAGGAGAAAGGATATTAGGCAAATAACTAGCAGTGTTTGCCATTGACCTCTTCACTTTTCCCTTTCATCTTCATCTTCTAAGTCCTAGTTTGTTATCCTATTGGCAACTCCTTGAATGTTCTGTAACCTGAATAATTTTCTCCCCTCTTTTGTATCTTTTCCACTATTTCACAAGTCCACTGCCTCCTCTTTTATGTTATCCATGCAGTCTTTTTCCTATCCTTATATTGGGTACTTAATCATCCTCAGTTCTTCATGTTTCATTTTTATTCAATTCTGAACTGCTCATACTATCCAGATTTCTCTCAATGCTGTCCAACTCTGCTCTGACTGCACAATCATTGACTTTATACATTTTTCCACATTTAATCCAGATGCTTTCAGGGGCTTTGATCCTTTTGATCTAGAAAACATGAGCCTGTGATATGATGTCTAAATAATCCAGTGTTGAGAGGGAGGAAAATCAGTGGTGTACAAATCAAATAAGATTAGCCGTGTGTTGAAATTATTGAAACCGGGTAATGGATAGGTGGGGGGTTCATTATATCATTACTTCTAACCTGGTGCATGTTTTAAAATTTATATAATAAAAAGTAAAGAAAGAAATGATTGATTTAATCTCTATTTTGCAAACTGTTGAAGTGTAAAGTCCTCCCCAAAATTTCTTCAGAAAACTCTGGGAGGTTTACATTGTGTTGGTCACCTCCACTTCTGGGATCTCCTCTCACGTTGTTGTCACTCTGCCAACCACATCTTCCTGTATATGACTCCCATACTTTTCATCAAATTAGACACACATGCCCACACACACACATATTCCTATCACACAAAGTAATTTGAGTAAGGTAGTCTTTATGAAGAGCTGTCGGCCATGCAGTGCTCACACCACGCGTTGCACAGCAATATAAAAGACTACACTTCTCTTCACTCCTTAGAGCTATGTGTTGCCTTTTATCTTAGTTCTCCTTGAGATACAAACAAAAGTTTCACACAGTCTTTTTCTTTCTCTTCCCTTCCTTCTTTTTCCCTGCTGACTGAAATATATACCTGAGTTCCAGAGCCTGACCAGCCAGCACGGGCCATGAAGCGATATAATTAGACGGCAGAGTATCAGGATACAAGGAGCCCGGGCCCCAGAAAACCAGACTACCACAACAGCTCTGGACTGTCTTCCTTTGGTTTTGTTTATGAACACAAGAAAAATAAACATCTATCTTATTTAAGCCACTGTTACTGTTATGTGTTTTTTTCTATTACATGCTGCCAAACCTAATCCTACTTGATATACTTACCAAGAAATTTTCTTTTTTCTAGACAAGTGCAATTCTGAGCCTAAGAGAAATTCAACTGCCAGATGTTAAGAACTTATTTTCTCCTTCATCTCATTACAGTTAATTCCTATATCCATTCTCAGGTCCAGTTATAGACTCTTTCTTCTCTCCTTGACTTGCTATTGTCTGAACCAGTGTCATAAATAAAAATCTATTGCAAAGGCCAAATGTAAGTGGTTTAAATATTACATTACATTAAAAGAAGGATATATTGACTGTTTCAGTTATCTACTTTTGCTAACAAATCACTCTAAAACTTAATAGTGAAAATAGCAATGTTTTATTGTTTCTCACAATTCTTCGGGTTTACTGGGATCAACTGGATTGTTCTTCTGTTCCAGACAGTGTAACTGAGGTCACTCAGATGGGTACATTCAGCTGGAAGATCAGTTGTGGCTGGAATGTCCACCACTGCCTTCCACCTTCTGGGGCCTCCCTCCATCTGGCCTTTCATTATTTTGCTGTCTAGGCTGAGTATCTTTAAAGCATGGTGGCTGACTTCCGAGAATAGGTGTTCCGAGAGGACAAGCCCTAATGTGCAAGCACTTATTAAGCCTCTACTTGCATAATGCTTGCTAATTCCCAATTAACCTAAATTTACAGATGAGGAAACTGAGCACAGGGAGTTTTAGTAATTTATCCAGAGTCATGGGTTTAGTAAGTAGTAGAGTCAGGATTTAAAACTAGTTAGGCTGACTTCACTGTGAGAATACAGTATGCAATTATGGCTAGGGCTACAGAGTTTGAAACTTGATTATTGTCTATTTTACATATGTAAGCTTTGGCTCTCCAATTATTTCCAACTAGAAAAACTAAAGGCAGCATGTTGTGCAGCTTTTCTGGGTAAAACCATGAGTGTGTTTTGAATTTATAAAACATTATACAAATGCTAAAAATGTGAGAGCTGCCTTATCTTAGTGTATCCTCCACAGTGCTGGGCGGGGACTCACTGTGTTACATGGTAGGGGCACACGATGTGACTGGAAGCTGTGTCCCCTGGAGCTAGGCTGGAACACAGTTGTTACTCAGGGGATGAGGCAAGTGGGAGGAGGACTGTATCCTTATCCTGTCAGTTGAATTTGCAGGCATAACTCTGCCGCCCTGAGAACTGAGACTCCTTCTTCTCCCAATGAATGCAGGAGATGTAATAGAGACACTTCCGTCGCTGGGTGAGCTTGCATGAATCATCACCTCATTTCAACACCACCAGAGAAGTCTGAGGAGTAGGCATGAGGCACCTTTGGCATTTTTAATGACATCCATTTCAGTTCACAACATTATGCCAACAATGCAATGAACTGAAATCAATTGTTTTAGGTAGTAAATGGAGCCCCAAATGCATTGTAATATAATTTATTTTGCAGAAATATCACAAAATACTTCACAGGTAATTATGTTTGATGTAGAAAAACACAAACCCTGAATGTGAAAATTTGTTATGTAGGTGGCATTTAGAAAAGCGGTGGGTAGGGTTAAGGCAATTTTCAAAGACTAGGAAAACAGAAATTTCACAAATAGGACTCTAGTTTAATTAAAGGAGTAATGGGGAAAATTTTTAAAAGGCTTGAAGGTGAGAGGGAATTTCTGTATGGAATCAGGTTCCTATTGTCCTTTGGTCTAAAACCTACAAAATACACCTAATTAAATTTAGGATGCTAATGACACTAACATATTTAATATCTATCTTTTTTTTCTTGTGTACCATTTTGGTTGTCTGAGCAAAGTGACACGCCCTAAATTATCTGTCCCTCCCCTCCTCCGCCATCTCCCACTGTTGCTCTGTCTCCGGTTTCCTCTGCTCCAGCCACATTGGCATCCTTCCTGTTCCTCAAACACACCAGGCCCACTCCTGTTCCCCACACCTGCAACATCTTTCCTGCAGCTGTATGCATTGCTCTCTTACCTCTTTCAAACCTTTGCTTAAATGTCACCTTCTCCATAAGGCCTTAGTTAAAACTGCACTCCACCACCATCCTCACTATTCCCAGTCTCCTTCATCTGCTCTGCTATTTTTTAGAGCAAAAATTACCTTCTAATATACAACATAAGTTACTGTTCTCTTTATTGTTTGTCTCCATCTCTGCCATGTCCAACTAGAAAGCCCTACAATGGCCTGAAACCTTTCAATTTGTTAAATGATGTGTCTCAAGAGCTAGCACATTGCCTAGTATATATAAGAAATTCAACAAATATTTGTTGAATAAATAATAAAGCTCTCAGTTGTGCAATGTCTTTTCTTAAATAATCCTCTCATGACTACACTGGTGTTCAGCTTTTGCATTGCCGTGTGGTTGTAACAGAGAATAATGTCTAACAGAATGAGAAATGAAGGGTGAGGTGTATGAAAAAAAAAATATGGAGAAAGGATCTGCACCAAAAGAAGGAAGGTGTTGTTCTGAGATAACATAGTTGGGGTACAAATGCTCTAATGCCGCAGATCTCCAAATAATAGTCCTAAAAATTGTCTGAGCTGGAAGAGGCATAGGGCTAAGAATGAGCAGTATGACAAAATACATTTCAATTTGCCTCACTTTAAAACTAAGCCCTGTTTGAAAATTCCAACTTACAAAATTGTTATTCAAGGAGATTCTTTTAAATATGGATCTACTAATTATTTTATGTTTTTAAATTTTAGTTAGCAATAACTTCGCTCACTCTCAAACAAGAATTTTGCCAAACAGGCCTCATCTCATGTTCAAAACTTCAGATGGTTAGTGAAAACTAGAATGATGTGATGGAGTGACTGCTGGTCTGTACCCAGCCTTAAAGTAAATGAGCATCAAGATTGATTGCCGATGTCTGCCAGGGGTGTGGGAAGTGGGTCTGTGACATTGGTGCCTATATTTACCATCCTGGGCCTAAAAGATCTCTAGGGTCTTTTCAGCTGTGTTATTCTTTGTGAAAGGTAAGGTACTAAGTGTTAGCAGAAATTCTGAAACAGGGAAATTTCAGGTGAATATATTAAGGGTCATAACTGGTTGAAAGGCAAGCAATGGCTTCACTGAAGATAAATTTAAGCTAGAACTTCCATGTTAATATATGGCTTACTCATATATATTACCTAATACATGAGGTCTCTTCCTGCCTCATTGAAATACATCTGAAAAATGACCAAAAGACAAGAGAGATGTGTGTGTGTGTGTTTATTATCTGTTTTCCCAACTAGGCTGTATGTTTCATAATGACAGAAACCATATCTGCTTTGTTCAGAGTCCCTAGAACATAATAGGAAATCATTAAATGCATGAGTCGAAATAAGGCTGACACTTTTGCAGCATGATCCAAAGGAGGATGTCATAACATTTTGTTGGGAAAATAGTGGCAAGAAAATCATCACTTTGATTAATTTTTTGTTCCTTTTAAGAATTGCAGCATAGTTGCAATTATAAAAAACGTTTTTATTTAGAAACCTCAGACCTATTTCCATAATAAATAATTACACTTTTCAGTTTTTCACTAAGATGCACTGGCTATACATTATGTTTTGCCCTATCCCAACTATGTACAGCATCATTTGGATCTCACTTTAAATAAATCTATTTTAAATGCGTATTTCTAAGCAATTACTTTCAAAGAAGAAGAAATTCATTTAAATATTTGACAAAGTTAAGGCCAACTCCCAGTAAAACTAAAAATAGGATTTCTACTTGGCAAACAGAAAGAAAAAGCAAATAAAACAAAGCCTAGGAAGCAAAATACAGAAATACAAAGTAACTAGTAAGCAAAAAAAAAAAAAAAAATAGAGAAGATATAAAATAATAGAACTAATATTAAATATATTGATTATGATATTTATATGAGAGTTAAACTCTCCTGTTAACAAAAAAGAAAGAAAAAGAGGGAAACAGAAGTCACAATAATAATATCCAAGTGGAACTCAAGAAGATAAAAAGTATTGAAAGGGACAGTGGGTAATTCTATTGATATAATCCATTATGAAGGGATAACAGCAATAAATCTTCATGCACACAAAATATAGCAATAAAAATGTTAGAAATAACTTGATAGAAAAATAATTATAGTGAGATGCTGGGATGCTTTAGCTTAGTACTATCAGACTATGACAAATCAAGACATGAAGCAAATAAGCACAAATACTTATGAACAATATAAACTTATACTCAATAGAAAATATTTACTTTGCCAAATGCCTGAGGAATGTTTATAAGATTTAATCATATTCAAAGCCATGCAAAAAGCCTCAACTTCTAAAAAAATGGAAACTAGAGATCCAGTTTACATCTTTTGTCCAAGAACAAACAAAACTAAAAATTAATTAAGATTCTATTAAAAAGCAATTTAGTTAAAGAGGGAATAAAAATTCAATTTAAATATCTTTAGAATATAATTGAACTGAGAATAGTATGTATCAAAATTTCTGGGATAGTCTAAAATACATACTCCAAGGTAAACTTATATCCTTAGGGACTATCATTTAAGAAAAATAAAATAAGCATTTTATTTAAGAAGTTGGAAATTTTTAAAGAAGGCAGCCCTACAGAAAGCAGGGAAAAGAAAAGTAAAGAACTAGTAAATAGAAAAATATAAAGTGAATAAACAGAAATATGTAAGGATATTTTTTAATGAAGATTAGCCCTGAACCAACATCTGTTGCCAATCCTCATCTTTTTGCTGAGGAAGATTGGCCCAAACCAACATTCGTGCCCATCCTCCTCTATTTTATGTGGGACACCTGCCACAGCATGGCTTAATAAGCAGTGGGTAGGTCTGTGCCAAGAATCCAAACCAGTGAACCCTGGGCTGCTGAAGCAGAGAGCACAAACCCAACCATCACGCCACCAGGCTGGCCCCTATGTAAGGATTTTTTTAATGGACATCTCTCAGAAATATAATTATTAAAAAGAGAAAATTATTTTAAAAATTAAGTCCAAAAATACACAAGGGAGAGATTTTAACTTTACATAACAATTCAATGCATAGTTGCATATAAATATATTGGGAAGTCTTTGTGCAAAAAATATATCAGAGTAGAAACGCTTATTATATATATATAGTTATAAAAAATACCTTTATTAAGAAAGTTTTCCAAGCAAGTTCTGAGTTTGCAAGAAAAAGGTAATTTCAGTGCAATATGAAAAGTTCCAGAGCTTTAAAAATACATGGAATACAAACCAAATAATTTTATTAAGTTATCTTCATAATGAAAGAAAAATTGTTCAAGATACGAGTATAGAACGATCTCACTGATAATAGAAAGACACAATTCAATAATAATATACAAAGAAATCATATTTAGCACCACATTTAATAAATTTCCCACCCTAATTTCATAGGATTAAGTCCCAGGATTGCAAGGATGGTTTAATATTTGGAAAGATGTTAATGGCTTTCACTATAATCATGTTAAGAGATTACATGCTTATGTGTAATACAACCCAAACCATTCCTTCAGTGTTTGTAAAGATGTTTCAAACCATTTTGAATTAATTTATACTTTAAGGTAATTCCAATCAACCCCAAAAGATTTTTTTTTGTTATTTGCACTAGGAGATAATGATTCTACACGTCTTTAATAAAAGTAAAGAAACGAGTGGCTAAGAACATTGATGATAAAGAACTTACTCTGTCATAGTGCATATTTTAGGGCCTTACAGAAGTACATTAATTAAAATATTATTTTCTGTGTATCAGAAGTGAAAATCAGATACATGGAACAGAACAGAGGGCACTAAAACTGATGCTAATTTATGTAAAATGTTAACATGTGATAGGGAGTATCACAAAACAATGTAAAAGAGATTTTGTGACAGTTTAAAATGTTTAATTATATAACAAATTAGAAGGAAATATAAGTGAATATCAACAAAGGGCTGGATATATAGAGGCTTTCTAAGCTTGAAAGCAATATATGAAATTACACAATAAGAGATATGTTGGATTAGCCAAACAATAATTTTAAAACATCTGTATGGCAAAAGACTAATCATATTAAAGGCAAAGGGGGAAAATACTGTGCATCTGATATAACGGACAAAGGTTAATATCCTTAATTTCTAAGAAGGTGTTATAAATTATTAAGAAAGTAATAATACTCCTTTGGAAAAATGCCAAAGAACATATGAAAACATGTGTAACCTCATTAGAAACAAAGTGGAAATTAACATAACAAAAGCTATATAACACTAATCAATTTGATGTTTTAAAAATTATGGTGTCTGTTGCTAGGAAAGGATGTAATAAAATGTGTACTTTCTTACCATATAGTTACTAAACTAAATGTGCTGAAGATCTAAACCTTCACATACATGTTAAATATGAATAAAAGCATAGAAAAAGAATTGGATAGAAATACAACAGTGTACAATAAAACTCATCTCTTTGCTGTGGGAATTTATAAGTTTTTATTTTAGTCTTTATAATTTTCTTTATTGTCCAAAAATTTTACACAAAATTAACCCTATAATTAGACTAAGTAGGTAATTAAAATATATAATGTGTATATTGGTAAATAAAAAAGACAGCATAAAGAAATGTAACTACCATGTGATCTCAAGTATATAAACAAAAAGTTATAAAAACATAATAGAAGATAGCACTGAAAATTTTAACAATGATTCGTTCTGGATCATTTGATTAAGTGAAATTTTTTTCTCCTTTACACTTGGGTATACTCTATTTTTTCCTATGAGCATATATTACCTTCATAACCAGAAAAAATGAATTCAAATTTAAAACATCAATGGAAATAAAGTTGATTCAATTGTAATAACATGGTTTATAAGTTTCAAGGTGGTATTTTGCATAATTTGAGATGTGCTATTTATAGCTTTTTTTCTGTTAGGAAAACTAACAAGAATTTCTTTCTTAGGATTGTGTGAGTGTGAATGGCATTGAAGAGGCTTGATTTAATAGATATCACCTGTATAATAGAGCAGTAATTAAATGATTATGTTCTGATTAGATTCAATGTTCAAATACATTACTACAATAACATTCTTATGTATATCTGTACTTCCTTATCCGATAAAGGGATTGCATTTTTGTCAGTTATTTGGTCAAGTCAAAGCAAAATTCCCATTCCGATTCTGTTGAGTTTAATATGAGATCAGTCTGCTTCTCAATGGATAGCCCTGGGAAATTTCCAGGATAGAGGAAAGAGCATGAAGCACTGCAGTTAGCATTTATATAATTGTGATGCTATAAAGCTAAGTGATAACTCTGTAATGGGTTGGGTATATGCAAGACAAGAATAGCCCATTAAAACGTATAACTTTTATTTGTGGGGCTTCTCTGCCTCCACCCCTGTGGATTCTGCTTGGGTGTTATCACTGATTTGTTATCATCAAAAATAATTATGATGAAAAATCTGGGGCTCAGATTATGGCAATAATATTAAAAGGAATGAAGTTTTTGTTGAGAATATTTTCTTTCGTATGTGTCCAAGTGTCTATTTTTTTATTGGGTTGGTTGATTTTTATTATTGAGTTATGGTGATTCTTTATATGATTTGGATACAAGCCTTTTGTCAGATACACATATCACAAATATTTTCTTCCAGTCAATTGATCGCCTTTTCATTTTCTTGATAATGTCATTTAAAGATAAAAAGATATAAATGTTGGTGAAGAATGCTATCTCTTTTTTTATTTCATGGTCAGTGCTTTTCATATAGTATCTAATAAATCTTTGTCTACCCCAGAGCCATGAAGTTTTCCTCTTGTGTTTTCTTCGAGAAAGTTTAGCATTTTAGCTTTTACATTTAGGTCTATGATTCATTTCAGATTAAATTTTGTGTACAAGGTGACATTGCTTGAGGTTTATTAATTTCAATAGAGGTATCCAGTTGTTTTAGCACACTTGTTGAAAAGACATTTTCCTTCAATGAATTGAATTGATGCATTTGTAAAAATGATTTGACCATATATGTATGGTCTATTGATGGAATCTCGAATCTGTTCCATGGATCTGTAGGTTTACCTTTATATCAAAACAATGCTATCATGATTACTATAGCTGTATTCTAAGTGTTGAAATCAGGTATTGTACAATTCAAGATGTTTTCACTATTCTAAATGCTTTGATTTTCCATATAAATTTTAGAATCAGCTCAACAACAAGATAAAAAGCCTGCTGGAAATTTGATTGAGATTTCATTGAATATACTGATCAATTTGGGGAAAATGGACATTTTGACAGTTTTGAGTTTTCTAATCCTTGAAAATGGTTTATGTCTGTTTAGTTATATATTCTTTTTATGTCTCTCAACTTAGTTTTAAGTATGGAGGTTTTACACCTTTTTTTGTTAAATTTCTTTCTAAATGGTTAATGTTTTTGATACTATTAAAAATGACTTTAGTTTTAATTTCATTTTCCAATTGTTTGTTGCTAATATATAGAAATACAAAAATACAATTAATTTTACTATATGACCTCGTATCCTGCAACCTTGCTAAATTCACTCATTTTTCTAGTGGAGGTTTTCTTTTTAGTGCTTCTTAGTATTTTCTATGTAGACAATCATATAATTTATGGATAAGGAAAATTTTACTTCTATCTTTCTATCTTTTGTCTTAAAAAAAAGTCTTTTGTCTTTTTTTTGCCTGATTGACTAGCTAAGAACTATGGTGCAATGTCAATTAGAAGTTTTGAGAATAGACATCTTGCCTTTTTTCCAGGTCTTTTCCTGGGTCAAACATTCCATCTTTTACCACTAAGTATGTTACCTTTAGATATTGAAGATACACATACTCTCACACATATTTTAATGTTATGGAAAAAACAGATATTTGGTCAGTAAGGTAAATGGCTTATGTATTTGAACGCTTATTAATACATTTAAATATTACTTTTAAAGTATTACTATCCACCAACTCAAACATTAAACTTCAAGCCTTTAACAAATTAAGGCATCAAGACTAGCATTTTGAAGAGGTGTGGCAGTAAGGGTACTTAGAGAGGTCATCCCCAAAGCCTTTGTGTTATTTTTAAGTTAAAAAAACTACATACAATACTTCTCTAAAAGTTCAAATAGGAAAGAATAACAACTGATGAAGACATCGACTGACAGCAGTATATTCCCATGAAACATCACTATATTAAGGAACTTGGTAAGCTTATCTTCCCAGATGCCTCTTATGAGATTTTGATTATCTCATTTGCTCCAACCAAGAATTCAAGACACTCTTATGACTATCCTCACATTTCCTGTACCCCAAGTCTCCACTCATTACCAGGAATCTTTGGTGCCAATTGTTACACAGTGCCAGTGTCCCCATTAGTGTCCCCTATAGATTTGGGGACCCTCATCTCCACCATGGGCTTTGTTTGTCAATTCTCCAGCTCTAGCTCTGGGATGTTCTGATCTGACCCCATGAGGGCTACTTGCGTGATTCCTTTTCTTTCCTGCCCTTCAGTTTGTTTATCAATAAAGGAGGGAAGTGTTGGAAGTTAAACTCAAATATTTACTAAAAGCATATTGGAAATACAGATTCTTGTCTTATATAAAATTAGTATTAAGTTCTGGATATGCAGAACTTTAACTTTAAAAACAAAACAGGAAAAAAAAATAGTTCTACTGAGGAGTCAGAAGTGTGTCAGGAATAGCTCCATTCTGGGGGACTCCTGACATCCAGAGAGTTGGCAAGCTCAGGCACTAGTTTTGTATTTGAGAACAAAGAAAGTAAATCCTTTTACAAAATTAAGAACCCTTTGTTCACAAAATAATCACATCCTATTTTATCTGTTTTGTAAGTTTGGATTTTTGTACTCTGAGTCTAGTTAAAGCCAAGCACATGCCTGGTGAAAACAGTCTGCTACTTTGTTCTACGGTACTTTCAAGTCTGCTGTTCCATATGGTCAAAATACAGGGCAGCATATGAATGCATTCAATGTATGTTGAAACTCTTAATGTGTGTTGGGAAGATGGATTCATTTCCAGGCTCCTCTTCTACAAAGCCACTCCCTCACCAGCACCGGACTCCACCACACACCCTCTTCTCTCCTCTTCACTGATTTAATCTCACCCAGTTCTTAAAATCTCATGCAAATGTTTCTCTTCTCTGAAGCCTTCCCAGAATTGCTGGCCATTACTGGGAATCACCATAGCACTCTGTAACCATTTTTATTAGGGCATTTACAAAATAAGAGCTTGGTTCTTCCTGTTGTTCATGTATGTCAACTAGACTAAGCAGGGCCATAGTCTTTATGCTCTGAATGCTGAGGACAAAGTACACGCTCAGGAACTGCTGGCTGGGTGGCTAAGTGAGTGAGTGAATGAATGATGAATTTTTAATTTTCTTTTGTTCTGCTTTCTTGAACTCCCTTACTTTGCTCTAAATATTTTTCCATGGCACTTAACACGTTCTAACATATTACATAATTTTCCTATTTATTATATTTATTGCAGGTGTCCTCCCTTTAAAGCAGTGTGTCTGTCTTTAGTATGCATTAATATTTATTTAAGAAATTGATAAAATAAATAAATCCTACCACATTTTCCTTCTAATCTCATGTTCTTGATGTCCTTGATTTTTGTGATTTAGGAAGTATGCTGTATTTATGTAGTATCCATATTCCTAATTTACCTATAGGCCTGGCACCTTTGTCTGAAATTCCTCACCATCTGAACAAGATTCTTTGTGATAAGGCTTTGAGTCTCTGTTAACTATTTAACTATTAGCTAAACATTATCACCTTTTATCAGCCTTAACAAGTTAACCCAGAGAAATTTATCAGATTGGCCCTAGTAGAAAACAAGGCAAGGGAAATCATTCATTCGTTCAACTGATATTTCTCCAGCACTGCCTATGTGCCTTTGTTCACTAACTTGGACATGGTCACTGCCCTAATAGAGCTTACATCTACTGCTGAGATCCTCCACAATTTGGCATTTGCAACATACTTACAAATGCTAGAATTTTTGGTAGATTAAAACACTTAAAAATGTTCATAATACAGTCACTACTATAGTGTAAGACGGCATCTCTATAAGTGTCCATGGTTATCACATACTTCATTTGGCATCCCTTTAGCACCATGACTCTGTTTTCTGAAAACTGTTTACTGTAATAAACTAAGGTTTCATATATAATGAAGAGACAAAGTTCTCATGTGACCCAGTGAACATTCTGCCTTTCGTTAATGTCAGCTTGACTTCAAAGTATGGTCATCTCTTGCTTTCTACACCTTTAATAAACTAGTCAATAAATTTTTCTATCTTTCATAAGTCAATGTGAGAGAAGCTTAGTTCCAAGAATAAATTTTACACTTTGATCAAAATTTAGGGAAACACTGACCAAGAATTTCTGGTCTTGGACAACATGCAACTTTGCCATGGGAATGGGAAAATGAAAACGTCTGCTCTGTGGAATGCTGTGCAGCTGGTTGGCAGGGATGTAAGCGTTTTATGTAGCAGGCAGGCAGCATGAAGGCCCTAAGAATGGGTACTCACCAAAGGAAGAAGGATGGTGGTGCTGCCAAAGAAAAATGCTTCTACCTCACAAATCAGTCCAGGCCAGCCCAAGTTCAAGATCTCATGGAATCTTCTGAGGTGCTATTGACTCATGGCTATGGTAATTTTCACTCGACCTTAGGATCTAATCATTGTTAGCCTGGTGTATAACTGTATGTCCATCATCACATTCTGTTCCCCTGGATCCGTGCATTCCCCAAGCACTCTTCCAGATCTAGAATATTCTTCACTATCAAGCCTTCTCCAAAAAAGTACAAGCCCTTTTTATACCATCTCTTTTCCCTCTTTCTCCAGACAGGGCTCTAATTCTTCCCAGTAACCACTGCTTTTTAAGTCACACGCTACAATTTCCTCATGAACTACCTCTGTTTGTACTCTGTTCCTTCCTAGTGACCCTCATTTGTTTCTGAGTATAAATCTCATTTTAATCATCCAATTCTAGTTGACAGCAGCTTTTTTTTCTTTCTTCCAGGAGCTAACTAAACTTTTCAATTAATAGACAGTATATAAACATGTGTGTGTGTGTGCGCGCGCGCGTGTGTGTGTGTGTGTGTGTGTTTGGGGATACATGGGTTGAGAATCATTATATATTTATAGTTAACATGAGATACCTCTAAAATATAAGGACTTCCAAATCTTTGAAAGTATAAAGATAAAAAAGATGTAACAGGGAATTCCAAGCAAAAGAGAGTTGATTAACTATTTTCATGTACCATATGCATAAGGAGATATGCCCAAGTATGTTCAAAGCAGGAATGTTCATACTAGACCAGTCTACAGGTGAATGGATAAATGAATCAGGGTATGTTCATAATGAATACTCTATATCAGAGTCAAAGAGTGAGCACCACTATATACATTGACATGGATGAATCTTAGGAATATGCTGTTTGGCGAAAGATAAAAATCATCAAGAGTACATAAAAAGAATTTAACTTATATGTAAAATGATCACTATTGATTAAAAATATGAAGATACTGGTTAAACTGGAAAAAATGTTGAGATAATTAGCTCCAAATAATCAAATTTGTAGTCACCTAAGAGTGGGGTGTGTGGAAGGAAGATGATAAAATCGGTGAGGGGCACACAGGGGCTTCAAAGTACTGGCTATGTTCTATTTCTAGAACTGGGCAAGGGAATATATGGATCTTCATTTTATTATTACTCTGTATACTTCAATATATTATAAATATAATTGTGCACATGTTTAATAATTAATAAAACAATTAAAAATCAAACAGTAATAACACTATAATGAAAAGAAATGGGAAAATATTAAGTCGCACGCCTACTTAGCAGAATGGTAAGACTAAAACTTCATAGGAACAGCTTCTTCTAAAGAAGTGAATAGACTTTGACAACTTTTTTGTGGGGTATAAAATCTGAAACTAATCACAGATTTTCTGAAAATTGCCCTGTGGCTTTCTTGCCTCACATTCTATGAATAACACAATAATTGAATATTAATAACAGATTCATAAATGGTTAAACACATTTAATGGTGCAATTTGCTTAGGAATTTTTAGTGCAATGTACACACGCAACATATTTTAAGAGGCATATTATCTTTGGTGTGTTGTGTGTGTGTTTGCAATTGTGTGCTTCCAATTTCTCTATAAGACTCACAGAAAGATGTAGAAACTGAGGAATCATCCATGACTTCCCTATCTCCAATTTTTTTCACTCTGCTTCCTAGATAACATTTAAACTCATTCTCTGCTCAGCATTCTCATTGTCTTCATCTTGGTTCAGACCCTCATCATCTCTTGCTTTTATGATTTTCATAGCTCTACCACTGTTTCCCTGTCTCATCTCTTTTTCTACCATTTCAACTTCCACAGAACTTGTAGCCAGACTGATCTTTCTAAAACACAAATTCTGCCCTATATTCCTAATTTCCTACAGAATAAAACATAAACTCCTCAGAATGGCATGAAATCCTTTTAAAAATCCAGGTTCAGCCTATTTCTCTAGTCTTTTACATCCCTTGTGCTTCAGTTTTACCAAACTATTTCTACTTCCCCTGACATGCTGTGCACTTTCATGCAAGGATGTCTTTGCATATGATTTTCCCTCTTGGCAACCGATTACCATTTGTACACTCTTCAAGAACCTGCATCTACTCTCTAGAACTTGGCTTCATTGTTACCACCTTTATCCTCATCCCTTCTGACCTTATCCCACCTCTGGTACATTTAGGCACTTTTTCTTCTGTACTTCCTTAATATGAAGAACATATTTCTGTGACAGAATTTTTAATAATATAGTGGAATCATTAATCCTTTGTTTGTCTCTTCCTCTAGTCTTTGCGCACCTTGAAAGAGGAGACTCAAGCTTATTTCTATTTGTATTCCTGGGTCTAAAACATTATCTGGAAAATAGTTTTGTTGAGAACCAAGATGATGAAACCAATGAAGAGGGCAAATATGGATGCAGGGTTTGGGCTGAATATGGGAGGAAAGAAACAGATCATGAGTTTCAAATCAGGAAGTAGGGAAATTAACCAGAGGACATAGTCAAAGAGTTCATTCACTCAGGGCGAAGTATGCTTCATCATATACCATTGGCCTTAATCGAATAAAACACTAAGAAAAAAATCATTAAACAATGACAGTGAGTCTGGACAATTGATGGTTAAAATAAGAAACAAAAAAGAAAAGAAAAAGATTTTATTTTTAGTGGTCTCAACCTGTGTCCAGAAAACGCCAAGCAAATATTTTGGAAGGAGAAAACCAGTGCACATAGGTGCAGAAGCTTCTTTGTGGGCAAACATGATCTATGTGATGAAATGTTTGATCAAAATATTTATTTGAAACGTTGGTGTTCTACTAGACTGAGGAAAGGTTTCTATCCCAAACATTTGCTTTCTGTCATTGTGAAAGAGAGTTCAGTGAATCCAATTAACTGAGCAGAAAAAGACTACCTAAGGCCACACGCACTCCTTTATTCCTTCCCTGAGGGTCGCTATGTTGTTTAAACTTACTTGGGCACTCCAGCATTTGTCTGGGCTTCTGAGAAGTCAGCTAGACTATCTGTACTTTTCTGGGAGAGAAACAATAAAGGGAGCAGCTGTGGCCTGCTGTGGTCAGTGTAAAGTCTGTAGAAGCCTAACTCAGAGGCCTGCTCTCTGACAGCACCACTAGCTATCATTTCACATGAGCCAAAGCACTTCACATACACTTCTGGTCTCATTTAACTGTCAGAACAGTACTGTAAGGAACATTATTTACTCCCATTTTACAGAAAACAGTCACATGTTAAATAACTTGCTTAAGGTCACATAACACAATCAGTTAAGCACCTGAGCCAAGAATTGAACACAGAGCTTTCCAAGTTAGTTGCAAGATTTAGCAAAAGAAAATTCAGAATGCCTAAATATTGTATGAGACATGCCTACACTAAAAAATTAGTCATTGTTTATCTTAAATTCAAAATCATTTGAGTGTCGTGTATTTTACCTGGTACCTTATTTTAAGTGAGCCTCTAGCCTGTGGCTACCCAGTTGACTGCTTTGGCAGATGATTCCAGGAATATCTCTGAGTGAACAAATTGACAAAGCACAGGCTAAAAGCACGTGAATCCAGATTTGACAGAGTTGCAAGTGTTCCATGTGCCATATGCAATCACTTATACATATCACTGCTACCTGTGAGGCTGGGATTAGGACCTTGAATTGAGGAAACGGAAACACAAGGTCACACCCAGCTACAGAGGTAGATTTCTGTGAAGTAGGTGAAGCTTCAGCTTTAGGGCTTCTCACTTGCATGGGCCTGTAATCCTAATTTTATATATTTTTTCTTATAGAGAAACCCACAAATTATACAAGCTTCAGGCTCCAAAAACCTGGGTCTGCCCGACACAATGTGTTTATGTCAGAACCAGAATGCAAAGCCAAAACTTGCCCCTCCCCAAGTTCTTTGTTTTTGTATTCTTGCTTAAAACTGTCTAGAATTAGTCCTTACACCTAAAAGAGCTAAATGCATGTTTGGTAAATGGATGAATGAACAAATGAATATATAGATAGCAGATTTGGGAAAATAAATTAGAAAATTCATTCTCTTGAACATACCATTGTGAACTTGATTATTCACATTGTTATACAAGTCATGACCACCTGACCTTTTTCTTCATATTGTGCCATGTTTTCTCTCCGGAGATAAGTGCACTTATTTGACAATATAACATCTGTTAACAGGGACAGGGATTAGGGACCGGATGCCCCTTCAGCCCTCAGGCCTAGTGAAAGTGGAAGGTGGTCCCAGTGTTTGTATTTCTAGGGTTATCCTTTCCATTATCTAAGCTGGGGTGTCCCGGCATGGCTTTATTTGATTGTATTTATTCCTATTGTGTTACAAGGGGGTTGTGCCAGCTGTTTTACCTTATTAGACTGTTTAGAAGGCCTGCTTATCTTCTGCCTCGTTACTCTTAATTAATTGAATGCTTGGGATAAAGCTTCATCTAAAATGGACTCTGGGCATATTTCTTACCCAGTTAATTACTTTCCTGCTTATTGGGATAATTGTATGTTTTGCCTGCCCTAGAGAAAGAACACCGAAATCAATGGTAGGGAGACTGGAGAGACGGGGGGACAGGTTAAGCATGGGATGCTTGATTTTATATGTACTCAGTAACCATGCAGCCCACCGCAGAAGTGAAACTCCATACTGCCAGTCCTGAAGGGCCACACAGCCACCTCCCTTACAATGTATCCTTCCAGTACTGCAATATGACATTATGATAAAGCAATATCCTGTAAGGACATATAGCTACAAAGGGTAGAGTTGGAACTTAGACTACATTGAATTCCAAGTCTTTGTCTTCTACAAAAAAATAGTCAGAATCCGGTCACATTTTAAAAATGTTTATCTATATTTATTCTTTGATATTAAAAGTTTTTTATGCATACATAGTACATTTGTAAAATTTAGAAAAGCACAGAGAAGAAAATAAAAATCAGCTGTATTCTCTGCTAGGCACTAACATTTTATATGTATGTTGTTTTCCAATATTTTCATACATATATATATGTACACACGAATTTTTTTACAGTAGAGTTGAGATCATGTATTCTATAGAGCGCACTATAATTTTTAAGGCTTTCTCTTGCACAATATATCTGATAGAATTTAAGAAATAAGCAGGACGTTAGTCTGTAAATAGGCTCTAAGCCAACTCATTAATTAGCATCATATTTATCCCTATATTGTTCATTGCAATCCTCTGTTTGTTTGAACTCACGTCTCTAGTGGTTTATCATTCAATGATATCTATGAGTAAAAGAAAATGTTCATAAGTTTCACAAGTATGTCTGAGTTCAATGTCTTTATTTTTATTTTCCTTGGTGAGGAAGATTGGCCCTGAGCTAACATCTGTTGCCAATCCTCCTCTTTTTGCTTGAGGAAGATTGGCCCTGAGCTAACATCTGTGTCCATCTTCCTCTATTTTGTATGTGGGATGCCGCCACAGCATGGCTTGATGAGCACTGTAGGTCCACGCCCAGGATCCAAACCCATGAACCCCGGCCACCAAAGCGGAGTGCGCAAACTTAACCAACATAGAACTAGGCCTGTCCCTCAATGTCTTTAATTTCCTTAGATTAACCTAAGTTCAAAGTATTTTCCCCCATAAATTTGCATTCATAGAATAGGGTCTTACCCAATCTATAAACAACTGTCTTTCACATTAGAGGTATAACTAGAACCATAATAAATGTGATACTTGTTGTTTTCCAGTTAAGACTATTTGTACTCATTCAGAAATCTGTTAGTATTAAAAAAATATACATGAGTGACTCAGTTTAGAATGGCCCAAAAGCCTGTTGCCTAAAACATTTGCACTGTGAATGGACTTTTAATCAGATATATCTAGCCATTTTTTTTTTAATGAGTCACAACCTAGATCCTGGAATTTGAGAACTCATTGATTAGGCTCCCATAATGGGCTTAAGGCTCTACCCTGGGCTTCTGAGTCTCCAAATTCACACAATTTTTAAGCAATAAATTATGATATGTCCTTAATGAAGGATAATGCCAAAGATTATTTCTTCACTTCTTGACAGCCATGTGAATTAGACAAAGGTCGCAGACTTTTTTTCTTTCAAAATTGGTGGAAAGTAGAGGCAAGGCAATGAGGTCTTTATGTTGCTGTTTCCAGCAGTGATTATTCTTGTTGCCATGAGTCCTGTCACAAGTTCTGGTAGCTGCTCCAACCAGAGACCAATAGCTGTTTGCTACCTTGTGTAGATACACTATTACGTTACAGAACATCAACTCTAGAAATGAAATATATGTTATAGTAATCTCCTGCTAAACCGACAGCATTTGAAAATTACACATAATAATCTGACATTAAACAAGATAAACTATCAATTTCCTAACAGACAGTAATTGTCATGAGAACAAATTTTAGCCTGCCCAACTATATAGCTAGATTGTGGCTATTTTAATTATTTATATTTTAATATCCCCGTCCTCTTACTTATACCTTAAATCTTAAAAAAAGAGACTTAAGCTTAAATAAATTGCACATATGCAATAAAACTGTTGAAAAAGATATAAATATAAAATCATAAGGAACAAGGGGGAAGCATATTTTATAGTTAAGAAATATTGACAGTGATTTAACATTAAATTTGGCTCTGAGCATCCTAGCAGTCAAGACAAAAGCAGAAGCACAAAATATTCTATAATCTTTTTTACATAATAGAACAAAACATATTAATTATTCAAGATTGACAAACATTTCCTGGTACAAATGACTATTAAGAATCTTTTGCAAAAGACTTTAATGAAAGTAGTGTAGTTGAATTTTTTTCAATAACCACTTTACAGAAAATGCCAAAGTTATCTTTAAATACTTTTTTTTTTTCCAGTTTGGCCCTCAGGTGCAGTCTTGAGTTAATCATACTCCTGGTTAATGGCTTATGATTTTTTCACTTTTTAGCCTTCAAAAATATCAGAGATATATTATATCTCAATGAGGATGGTTCTAGGGAACCATGTGGCTTTCTGATGATGTAAATTTTTAGAAGTCTAAAGAGCAACATAGAAAAAAATTTTTCTTAGATAAAATTAGTCTTACATTTGTTATTTCAGTGATCTTCATGCTGGAATATGCTTTTCCCTGTGGATCCATTAAGACTTTCTACCAGGCAATCAGGCAGGAATAGTTTTAAGGAAATCCATTTCCAAATCTTCAACTGCCATATATTTAGTTTCCTAGGACGGATGTGTCTGACAATTTGCTAGTGGCCAATGCATCATGCTAGAAGCTTCCTGTTATTCTCCTTTCCTAATTTCTCTTTCCTAGTTGCTTTTCTCCCACTTTACAAAAGAAAGTCATAGATTTCACACAAAGGGAATCTGTATATGGTACATTAACTTTGGGCGAGGACCCAATCAAAGGGATAATTTAAGTGATACTAAAGCCTGGGAAATAATTTCTTTTGCCAATCAAGTGGCTTCTAATTCTTCGCGTTCAATAAAATTGAATGAGGAACTAATCTAGTAATTAGATCACTACAGATGCAGTTTTAATGATAGATCAACATGTGATTTTTGTCTTACAACTCAAGAGGAGTTCAATGAATTGAGTTTCATTGCCATAATGAAACTCTTTTCATTCCCATCTATTTATATGAGAACAAGTTATCTCAATGAATATGCCTATAAAAAATAGGAATAGAATTGATCCTCGACTCTGTTTCATTTTAAGAGGTTACACAAACTGAAACATAACAAGAGCATCCATCATCTCTTTCATTAAGAAACGCATTCCAATCACATTTTACTTACTGTCCTCAACTATTATTTATTAAAATTCATAATAAATTTGTTTTGCCTTGGTTAACATAGATGACCATAGAAAATTACAAACAAATATATTTGTTTGTATGTATTTGCTGGAATTAAGTATAATAGGATTGTCTGGAAAAGATTTTCATACGTTAAAATTATTTTATAAGGATGAGATTAAATGAGGGAGGTGGAATGGAAATGTAACAATAAGATCAAAAAGGAATGATGGTAGATTTTTGAAGAATACCTTGTTCATTTTTTTTCTTTAATGGATGATGGTGGGCATCAAATCAAAATGGTAATTAAATTTCATTAAAGACATTTGAAATAGTGATCTAGCATTTTTGTTTTAAAATGTTAATACTTTAAAAAACACTGGCTCTTATACATTTTTGAAACTATTTGAAGTTAAAATAACAGAAAAATTTGGATGTCAACTGAAAATGTACAAGATAGTTCATAGTTTTTCAAAATTATTTTAAAGGATATAAATAAAATGTTAGAAAGCCACTATTTTTATCTACCCTGTGTAGATATCATTTCTTTCACCCAGGCTTTTGATGAAGGAAAGATAGTAGGAAGTATAAGGCCCTTTTATCTCAAGAGAACCAGCAGTGCTGGAATTCTGTGATCCTGACTGACATACTCTATGATGCTTAAAATGCCCAATCAGGGCTAGGATACAAGGTCAACACAACTTGGCATGAGATAAACCAACGTTTCTCCCAACAAAGAAACATCAGATCCTCCTAAGAACAGCAAAGGGTTTGATCAAAACCCCATATGATTTTTGTTTTGTGTCTATGGTGGGTGGAGTCTTTCTTGGTTTTCCAATACAGTGTCTTTTTCTACTGCACACCCACCCCACACCCAAATTTCATAGTTTATTTCTTTAATGTACATATTATTTTCTTTTAAGTATGTTTTCCTTGGCATACACCATTGAGATTTCTGAATTCCAACAATAAAGAAAATTTTGTAGGTGCTTCCAGACTAAAAGAGTAAGTACTCTCTCCAGTGCTTGCACTCCAAATGAGGGCAGTATTTGTTGTTCACTGCGCCTGTGTTCACTGGTCCTGGTCCCATGTGTGGCTGCATTTTTTTGGATAGCCCTGAGAGTGCTGAACCTTCCCTAGAACCTTATGGCTCCATGGAGCCAGTATAGAAAGGAAGAAGATAACTGAGTCCAGAGGAAGGAGATTTGAGATATTTAACAGTTTGACACTGCTGAGGTAAGAGTGCATGGATAATCTTCTGCACTTCACAGGATCTTAATTTCCTCATCTATAAAATAAGGAAATTGGACTAGCCACAAAATTTTCTTCAAGTCTTAAAAGTCTCCGACTCTATGTGGGAACTTTTTAGGATGATGAAATGTTCTATTTGATGACTATTGTCATGGCTGTGCTACATTGTAAAAATTCACTGGTGAATTTTGTTGTAATAAAGCTGACAAAAACTTATGACTTTCAGAAATAATGATAATAGCAACACTTATTAAGTGTTATGTGCCAGCCACTAATTTCTTTACATGTGTTGTTTCATCGGTGTTTCATATGTGCTTTAAGAATTTGATACAATTTTTATCCTCATTCTAGTGGGGGATAACACTGACAAAGTCTGTTTTATGTAATTTCATTACTGTTAGAAGAAAAGCTGGAGAATGAGGGATATATACTGAGCTGCTCCCTCTCAGATCTACACATCAGGAACAAGACAGAGGGGACTTTTTTTTTTTTTTAACCCCTACCAAGGATTAGTGAGGGTTTTCAGGATCATCCTGATTCCCACAACAGACCTTGAGATCCCATACCTTTCATTGTGGACTCAAAAGCGCTACTACTTATATGGAAAAATGCAGAGAAAGGAGACACACAAACTGAAAAAAAATCACAACACAGGAATTTATGTTTTTGCTGTTGATGCACATACACATTTTAATTTAAGATGCACTCAACTGATTGTAAATCATGTACACATAGAATCTTAAGGGAATGCTAAACTTTGCCATCCAGTGAACCTGGATATGGTCATATTTCCCCTATAAATCAACCCTGCAATGTATGGTTTTGTCAGAGTATGTGCTGTATCAGGTGATTTTTAGAGGTAGAGAATTTCCTATAATCAGCAAGGTTATTTGTGATCTAATGTTAAATAGCAGTAAACAAACATGTCTAAAAGAACTGATAGAAGAAGACTTGGCTAACAAAGCTAAGTTAAAAAAAAGAAGTGGCCGTTGGTTTTTTTCCATTAGAATTCCTTATAGCAGCCTATATTGTTTTGGGTGCAGTTAAATGCCTTTTTGAAGAAAGATGTGATTATAATATGTGTTCTGTAATGATATATGGCATGAAGTAATGACTGAAATGCCCCCTCTCTCCAAATCGACATGAAAGTTGCCTAAACTGGTAGTATCCAGAGGGACCTGGACTCTGTCTATGAATTAAAGATTGATACTGGGAGCCTTTAGTCTTTCCCAGGAGAACATTAACTGCATTTGAGGCCTAAAAGTCATACCCTCAGTAATTTCGCCTGAGAAATTATCACTGGATCTTTGAATCATTGATTCTACTAATGTATGTGGAGTAGATGCCATCTGCTTCAGTGTTTGAGATCTAATTATACTCATTCATATGAATTAAAAGTATTTATTTTACGTCCAGAAATTCCTTAAATATGGGTTCATTCCTTAAATATTGGTTTTCTGGAAGATTTAAATGGTAACATTAAAAATATGTTTAAAATTATTGCAGGTTTTCTTTTCTTGGGGTGAGGGAGAGGAAGCTATCAAGATTAAGACTAATTTACAAAATGGGCTTTAAGGAAAAAAAAAAAAACTACCTCATTAAATTTTTCAAAATTTGGTGTCATCTGTGTTACAACCACCCAGTGAGATTTGCAAAGCACTTGTCTTACCCCAGGCTTGCTTTTGAATTGAGCTTTATTTCTGTGTGCAGAAGCAGAATGAATTATAAATGATTATAACATTTAAATTCTAGGTTTATTTTCAAGTGTAGTTGATTTGACTCAAGTGGGAATTCTGTAGCTATTTAGTAATTAGGAGTGATCGTTCTCTGCAATTCATAATGGGACCCCAAACAGGTGTTTCTTTCTTTCTTTTTTTAAATTAGAAGAATTTTCAGCTTTGGCAGAAGAATACATTTGCAAATGGCTATGAACTAATGAAAAATTTAGTTGAGTATAAAAGACAGGAAGTTTGTGTTTTTTGTTACATTTTTGAAAGTATTTTTATTGAACAAATCAAAGGAATCTGCATTTTTAATTAATGTGTGCATCATTTGAGGTTTTGATATCAGTTAACCAGGTAGAGGTGATGGTTCAAATAATGAGCCCTAAAGGATAGTAATAAGAGAATTAAAAGGAAATAAAGTGAAACAGCTACATATAACCTGTTATTCCAGAGCAAATGCACACATGAGTGTGTAAAATCAGACTATAGTATGAACTAAACATTAATATGGAACAAAAGTTACACCCTATTTCACCGTCATAATCAAAATAATGATGGATCATAATTTATTTGGGATCATTAAAGACCACATGAGTCTAGGAATTGTGTAATCCTAATAAGAGAAGTTCATAATAAATGGCCCATAGCAATTTCCCAACCTAAAAAGTCAATTTAAAAATGGTTTGGATGGAGTATTTCCTATTATATTCCCAAAGTAACATATGCTTAAAATGGTTTACAGACTGCAAAACAGAATTAAGAGGAAGGTTATCGCAAGCTAGACCTATCAAGAGGATTCTGCTGTCTCATTAGGGTGCGCTATCTTGGACTAATACCAGTTGGCTCATGGGATTGTTCCCAAGAATGACCACAGAAGCAAAACAGATAGTCTGCAACAAACAATGTTACCAACTGAGATAAAGATTTCCTTCTTTCAAGGGAATGTGAAGTAAAAAGGCTCTGATGTACATAAAACAACGAATTAAGAAACAATGACCCAAACTGAAGATGTTTACTGGAAGATTGTAGCAATTAGTGAGATGGTAGGTCATTCCTCTTCCTATTTTGCTTCATTACGTATCCAAATTGTCTTACAGATGTATAATGTCTGTCTAAAAATTTGTCTTTAATTAGCTACTTTGCCAGGTTTATGTCTGGAAATTTACTGAGTTAGAATTCACCCTATTTTAAAGTTTACTTTAGCTTTTGCTCTCTGAAAAATGAATGCAGTCTTGTTTGAAATATTCTGAATATGGAGTAATGTAGAAAAAAGAAAAAAGCATAGGTAGGGTCTTTTTCCTCAGTGATGAACATTTTGATGTACTGTGTGACTTGAATGACTCCTAGTAATTCCTTGATATTTTTACTATGTTGTATAAATACAGACTTTAGTGTGATCAAGTGTATGTCCACACATACAACATAGATGACCACAGGTCTGGAGAAAGTACAGGGACTGTAGGCACTACGTGTACAGGAAATTGAGGGGACCACTCTGTGAGCCACCCCATCTATTGCCAGCATCCTTCACTGAGGGGAAGATGCAGGGGCAAGAGGGAATACCTTTGGACCATTCTTGGGCCTTCTTAAATCCAACCACATTGCTCCTCTAGGCAAGAATGCTTTCTTAGCACACTCCTTTGCAATTTATTATAACTCCTTCTTAACATGTTTGGTATTCACATTTAAGCTGTCTATGTGAGGATCTTTGGGCTCTTCATAGGATTCTGCCTTCATCCCGGTACATATGCTAATCATAGAAGAGGTCTGAACAAAGTTTCAAGTAGGTGATAGTATGACCTACGAATTAACCAGATTGTGCCACAGCCCTGCCATAAATTTATCAAATTCCTATCATTATAACCCATTGGGTAAAATTTCTTCTTCTCCTTTCAGTTGCCTCCTTATAAAATGTCTATTATTTTTTAAGCATAAGAAATGTATAGCTTCAGAAATGTATAGCTCTAATAATTCTGCTAATACTAAGCATAACTACCAAGATAAGGTTCATTCCAGAACTCCAAAAACCCATTCCTTCCAGACAGACACCAGATGTATATAGTTTTGAATTAAACATAAGTCCTCCTGATTATTAAAAATCGAAGTGCACTGTGCACTAATCTGTTTATATTGGGTCTTTATCAGAGTCCAGACCTTAGTCAATGTCAGAATATGGAAAGAAAAACCTAATATTGATTTTGAAGTCTACCACTGAGAGACTAAGAGTTTAAACAACTTTCTAGTGACATTTTTCATGTCAAGATTTAAGAAAGAAGAGAACAAAGGTCACTTTGATAACTTGCTTCATTGAACTACTTGGCTGAGCCCACAGTATATGAACATGTTGACAAATATTTTTCCATGATAGACAAAAAGGATAATCTTTAGGTCTATTTTAAAAAATGGGTCTCCATTATATTTAAGCTCCTAACCAAAGTATCAGCCTATTTCTCTGGAAAATTTTTCTCTTGACATTTCTGCCTTCAATGCATCCAGCTTCTATTCATATATATTTGTGTCTGTCCTTTTAACAGCTATGTCATCTAGCAATCGAGTATCTGATTTGATTTTCTTCAAAGATCTGATCTCAGATAACTTATCCTCACAGCAGGCAATTTTTATGTAAAATACTAGTATCAACTCTAATGGATCTGATGACAGTTTAAAAACCTTTCTACATTAATGACCTTTCCATTGTATTTAAGTGTCATGTCTTCTATATGCTGTGATGAATATGACAGCACCATTATAATGTCCTAAGTAACCACTCTGAGTGGGACACCATCCATTGTTCAAAATTGTAATTGCCTAATGCACTATATCATTACAATTTATGACTTCCAGGGGGAAAATATTCCTTGAACTTAGATGACTGTTTAGTTATAAATGTGTAATTATGTGGTTACTTTGCTATTGGAATATATTTAGAAAAGATAGGCCTTAGAGTCAAGAACTGGTCCTGATAGAGTTATTAGAGTTCCATGTGTTGATATGTACATGACGTCTCCAAATTCCTTTTTTAGGGGAAAATGTGGGGCAGGTGACATAGTGATTATTAGTATATTGTCAGATATCCAGAACCAATTTAGTAATACTGAGTAAAACAAACCAACTTTATTGAGTTATAATTGCCATACATTAAACTGCAAGCATTTAAATTATACAATTTGATCAGTACTGATCTATGTATACACCCATGGACCCATCACCACAATCAAGAGAGTGAACATATCCATCACTCCCAAAAGTGTACCTGTTCCCCGTTGTAAATTCTCCATTCTACTCCACTCTGTCTGCCTCTATCCCATACCCTGGCAACCATTGACTTGTCACTATTGATTAGCTTACATTTTCTAGAGTTTTAAATAAACAAAATCATACAGAATGTACTGCTTTTTGACTGGCTTCTTTCAGTCAGCATAGTTATTTTTAAAATTCAGATATGTTATTGTATGTATCAACAGTTTATTCTTTTTATTGCTGAGTAGTATTCCACGGTATAGATACCAAAATTTGTTTACTATTTACCTGTTGATGGGCATTCGGGTTGTTTCCATGTTTGGTTAGTACAATTAAAGCCTGCTAATACTACAAACTGATAAAAGGAATCAGATTTCCACTACACATGTGTGATATGAGAGAGATACTGTGTTCATGGATTAGAAGATGAAAACTTAGATGTCAGTTGTCTCCAATTTGATCTATATTTAACTTAATCTCAATGAAAATCCCAGAAGTATTTCTATAGATATTAACAAGATGATTCTCTAATTTATATGAAAAGGCAAAGGAACTAGAATAAACAAAACAATTTTGAAAAAAAGTATGAGGTTGGGGGACACAAATGACTTAATTTCAAGGTTAATCATAAGCTACAGTAACTGAGAGTGTGGGATTGGTGAAAGGATATAACGTATAGATAATGGAACAGATTTCAGAGGCCCGAAAGAAGCCCATGCAAATATGGTCAATTTATTTTTGACAAAATTGCAAAGACCATTCAATGGAGGAATGGTTGTCTTTTAAACAAATGGTGCCAGAACAATTGGATATCTCCATATGCAAAAAAAAAAAAAAAAAAAAAAAAGGAGCCTCAGTAGATATCTCACAGTTTAAATGAAATTAACCCAAAAATGAATCATAGCCCTATGATATTAGCTGTAGGCTTTTTGCAGATGCCCTTAATTAGCTAAAGAATGTTCTATCTGTATTTTAGTGGGAGTTTTCATTATGAATGGATGTTGAATTTTGCAATATTTTGTCATTATTTTTGCATCTATTGATATAATCGAGTGTTTTTTCTTAGTCTAATATGGCAAATAAAGTGTATTGATTTTTAAATGTTCAACAAGACTTGTATTCTTGGAATGAATCCCACTTGATCATGATGTATTATCCTTACCCATGATGTATTATTCTTTTTATATATTGCTATATTTGATACTTTTCTTTCTTATAATGTCTTTGTCTCGTTTGGTACTGGAGTATTGCTGGCCTCATAAAATGAGTTCTGAAGTATTTCCTTCTTTTCTATTTTCTGGAGGAGACTGCAAAGAATTAGAATTATTTCTTGTCTAAATGTTTGATCGAATTTGCCAGTGAAACTATCTGGGTATTCAGTTTTCTATTTTGGTAGATTTTAACTATAAATTCAATTTCATTAGATACGAATTATTATGTTACCTGTTTCTTCTAAAGTGAGTCTTGGTAGTTTGTGTTTTTCAAGGAATTGGTCCATTTTATATAAGTTGTCAAATTTATTGGCATCGTGTTGTTTATAGTAAGTATTTCCTTATTTTCCATTTGATGTCCATAGGAGGAGTAGAATGTCCCTACTGTTATTCCTGATATTAGTCATTTATGTCCTCTCTCGTTCTCTCTCATCAGCTGGATAGCAGTTTGTCAATTTCATTCATCTTCTCAAAGATCCCAATTTTGATTTCACTTAATTTCTCTGTTTTTCTGTTTCAATTTCTGCTCTGATTACGTTTTTCTTTCCTTTTACTTTTGTTTTATTTGTCTTTTTTGTCGAGTATCTTAAGGTGGAAGGTTAGGTTACTGATTGCCTATCTTCTCTTTGAATATAAGTATTTAATGTTATACATTTCCCTTTAAACTGCTTTAGCTGCATTCCACAAATTTTGGTATGTTATATTTTCACCTTTATTTAGCTTAAAATATTTTTAAACTTCCCTTGAGTCTTCCTCTTTGACCCATGGATTATTTAGAAGTGTATTTTCAAATTTCCAAATATTTAGTGATTTTTCTGGATAGTGTTCTGTTCACAATGCTAGTTTAATATCATTATGGTCTGAGAACATGAACCTTTTAAAATTTGTTTGAGACTTGTTTTATTTCCCAGAATAAGTTCTACCTTCATAAATATAAATATTTAATATACATATATCCCGAAAGAAATATTACACCTGTATCCTCATTTTTTAAATGTTTTGTGTGTCAGATACCCTTAAGTGAAAAAGTTATTATTTAAAATAATAGTTCTTATTTAAAATAAATACATACAAAAAGAGAAGGAAAGAAAGATGGAAAAGAAAAATAGAAAGTAAAATGTTCATAGATTATTAAAGCAGCAAATGAAGCTTGACTTAGAATATGTGAAGTGGTAATGTTACAGAATTTTGGAAGGACCAAGGATAACTGAAACATTGCCTGTAACCAGCATGCCTTGTCATCCCACTTCCTAAACTTACTGAAGGTACCTTTGACCCTTAATTTTCACCATCTTATTATATAGGCCTAAAACCTCAAGGTCAAGTTAACAAATGTGGCATTTGCTTAATGACTATTTTACTTCTTACCATGAGCCAATAACTCAAAAACTATCACAGTCCAAAATACACCACGCACCAGACTATTTCTAGATTTGTGAATAAATTGGGTCAAAATTAACACAGTTTTCATGAAAGACCGTAATATGTATTTTCCCTCTCATTGATTATGTATATAATTTGCTCAAGCATCTATTTCATTTCCGTAATGAGGACATATTCTGAGATTAGTGCTGCAGGTCTCAGTTTATTCTCTCTCTTATGTCATTAGAAAGGCTTCCCAGAAGTGCCCCAAATGGCATTTTAACTGTGCTGTAGAATTCTCTTATCCAGTTTTTGGACAGAAGAATTATCTTAGAAGAAAAATGTGGTGAGATATTTCAAATTAAGTGGGCTTGAGCCATGTGATTTTTTTCAATGTTCTTTCTAAAGAAAATTCTTGCTTTCCTTCATAATACATTATATTAGAATTTTGCAAACAAAGAATGGTTTTAAACGGTGTCTGAATAGCAATTTGGCAATAACTTCTAATTTTTAATTTTTTGAGGAATCACTATACTGTTTTCCACAGTGGCTGTATCATTTTACATTCCCACTAATAATGCACAAGGGTTCCAATATCTCCATATCCTCACTAACATTTATCTCCTTTTGTTTTTGATAGTAGCCATTGTAGTGGATGTGAGGTGATAGCACATTGTGGTTTTGATTTGCATTCTCCTAATGATTAGTGATATTGAGCATCTTTTCATGTGCTTATTGGCAGTTTGTGTATCTTCTTTGGAGAAATGCTTGTTCAAATCCTTTGCCCATGTTTGAACTGGGTTGTTTTTTTTGTTTTTTGAGTTTTAGTAGTTGTCTATATATTCTAGATATTAATCCCTTATTAGATATATGATTTGCAAATATTTCCTCCCATTCTTTAGGTTGCCTTTTTACTCTGTTGATAATGTCTTTTGATACATAGTTTAAAAAATTTTTCATGAATGATTCTGTTTTTCCTCTTGTTACACTGTGCCTTTGGTGTATTATCCAAGCAATTATTGCCAACTCAGTGTCATGAAACTTTAGGTCATGGAACTATTTTGAGTCAGTGTTTGTATATGGTGTTAGGTAAAGATCCAGCTTGATTCTTTTGAATGTAGATATCCAGTTTTCCCATAAGCATTTTTGAAAATATTGTCTTTTCCCTAATGGTCTTGGCATCTTTGTTGAAAATCATTTGACTATATATGCGAGGATTTATTTCTAGACTCTCTATTCTAATCTATTTGTCTATATGTCTGTTCTTTATACCACCACTATACTGTTTTGATTACTGTAGCTTTGTAGTAAGTTTTGAAATCAGGAAATGTGAGTCCTCTCGCTTTTTTATTCTATTTCAAGATTGTTTTGGCTATTTGGAGTCCTTTGACATTCCATATGAATTTTAGAATGTGTTTCTGTCTGCAAGAAACTCATTGGGATTTTGATAGGGATTGCATTAAATCTGTAAGTAATTTTGGGTAGTATTGGCATTTTAGCGATAGTAAGTCTCCCAATCCATGAACATGAGATGCTTTTCCATTTTTAAAATATCATCTTTAATTTCTTTCAGCAATGTTTTGTAGTTTTCATTGTACAAGTCTTTCAACTCCTTGATTAAATCAATTCCTCAGTATTTTAACATTTTTGATGCTATTGTAAATAGTATTGTTTTCTTAATTTCCTTTACAGATTGTTCATTGTTGGTGTGTAGAAATGCAACTGATATTTGTGTATTGACTTTGTATCCTGTTACTTTTGCTGAATTTTTTATTAGTTCTAACAGTTTTTTGTGGAATCTTTATGGTTTTCTACATATAAGATCATATTATCAGAAGAGAGATTATTTTACTTCTTCCTTTCCAATTTGGATGCTTTTTATTTCTTTTTCTTGACTAATTGCTATGACCAGGACTTTCAGTACTATGTTGAACAGAAGTGACAAAAGCAGGTGTACTTGCTTTGTTCATGATCTTATGGGAAAAGCTTTCAATCTTTCACCATTGAGTATGATATGTTCTGCAAATTTTTCACATATTGTTTTTATTATGTTGAGGTAGTTTCCTTCATTCCTAATTGGTTCTGTGTTTTTATCATGAAAGAGTGTTGTGTTTTGTCAAATGCTTTTTTAGCATCGAGTTGATCATGTGTTTTTTTTCCCCTATTTTGTTAATGTGGTCTGTTACATTGACTGATTTTTGTATGTTAAACTATCCTTGCATTCCAGAAATAAATCACACTTGGTCGTGGTGTATAATCTTTTAATATGCAGCCAAATTTTATTTCTTAGTATTTTGTTGAGGATTTATGCATCATTGTTCTTAAGGGATAATTGTCTGTAGTTTTCTTTTCTTCTAGTGTCTTTGTCTTGCTTTGGTCTTGGGGTAATACTGGCCTCACAGAACTAGTTAGAAAGTGTTTCCTCCTCTTCAAATTTTGCATACATTTGAGAAGGATCAATTTTAGTTCTACTTTAAATGTTTGGTAGAATTCACCGGTGAGTTATTAGGTATAGGGCTTTTGTCAGGAGATCTTTTTATTACTGATTGAATCTCCTTACTAGTTATAGGTCTATTCAGATTTTCTATATCTTTCTAAGTTAGTCTTGACAGGTTTTGTGTTTCTAGGAATTTGTTCATTTCATCTAGGTTATACAATTTGTTGTAGTACAATTGCTTATAGTACTTTTGTATAATCTTTTTTATTTCTGTAGAATTATTAGTATTTCTTTTTGGTTCCTGGACCCAATCCCAACATTTGTGTGGGGGCTTCCCACATACACAAAGCAATTCTGAGACACCAGCAGAGTGTCTGAGAATTCAAGTGAATTCTGGCACTATCTACCTGGAGATAGCATCAGATTCCACAAGTTGAGGGCTCAGTCCCACAAGACTGCCTTTCCTGCCCCCACTTCAGACACCAATCACAAGCCTGGCTATTGGTCACTATCTTCTTGAAATATCCTTTTTCTTCCTTTCACTGTCAACCTACAGGTTTACCTCAGAGATATTGCTGGTTCAGTTCCAGACCACCACAATAAAGTGAATATCACAGTAAAGTGAGTCACACAAAGTTTTTGGTTTCTCAGTACATATAAAAGTTATGTTGACACTATACTGTAGTCTATTAATTGTGCAATAGCATTATGTCTAAAAAAACAATGTACATACCTTAATAAAAAATTCTTTATTGCTAAAAAATGTTAACCATCATCTGAGTTATAATCTTCAGTGAGTTATAATCTTTTTGCTGGAGGAGGGTCTTGCCATGATGTTGACGGCTCCTGACTGATCACGATGGTGGTTGCTGAAGATTGCTTGGAGTGGCTGTGGCAGTTTCTTAAAATAAGACAGCAGTGAAGTTTGCTGCATTGATTGACTCTTCCTTTCACGAATGATTTCTCTGTAGCATGTGATGTTATTTGATAGCATTTTGCCCACAGTAGAACTTTCAAAATTGGAGTCAGTCTTCTCAAACCCTGCTGCTGCTTTGTCAACTAAGTTTATGTAATATTCTGTTATGTAATATGCTTTGCTGACATTTCAACAATCTTCATAGCATCTTCACCAGGAGTAGATTCTACCTCAAGAAACCACTTTATTTGCTCATCCATAAGAAGTCACTCCTCATTTCTTAACATTTTATCATGAGATTGCAGCAATTCAGTCACATCTTCATGCTCCATTTCTAATTCTAATTCTCTTGCTGTTACTACCACATCTGCAATTATTCCTCTGTTGAATTCCTGAACCCCTCAAAGTCATCCATGAGGGTTGGAATCAACTTCTTCCCAACTCCTGTTAATGTTGTTATTTTGACCTCTCCCCATGAATCACAAATATTCTTAATGGCATCTTGGATAGTTAATCTTTTCCAGAAGGTTTTCAATTTACTTTGCTTAGATCCATCAGAGGAATGACTATCTATGGCAGCTATAGCCTTATGAATTTTTTTTCTTATATAATAAGACTTGAAAGTCAAAATTACTTCTTGGACCGTGGAGTGCAGATGGATGTTGTATTAGCAGAAATGAAAACATCATTAATCTAATCAGATGTGTTCATCAGAACTTTTGGGTAACCAGGTGCATTGTCAATAAGCAGTGATATTTTGAAAGGAGTCTTTTCAAAGGTGTAGGTCTCAACAGTGGGCTTAAGATATTCAGTAAACCATGTTGTAAACAGACGTGCTGCCATCCAGGCTTTGCTGTTCCATTTATAGAGCACACGTAAATCTATAGAGTAGATTTAGCATAATTCCTAAAGGCCCTAGGATTTTTGGAATGGTACGTGGAGCACTGACTTCAACTTAAAGTCACCAGCTGCATTAGCCCCTAACAGGAGAGTTAGCCTGTTAGCCTTTGAAGCCAGGCTTTGACTTCTCCTCTATAGCTACAAAAGTCCTAGATGGCATCTTCTTCCAATATAAGGCTGTTTTGTCTACATTGAAAATCTGTTGTTTAGTGTAGCCACCTTCATTAATTATCTTAGCTAGATCTTCTGGATAACTTGCTGCAGCTTCTACACCAGCACTTGCTGCTTCACCTTGCACTTTTATCTTATGGAGATGACGTCTTTCCTTAAACCTCATGAACCAACCTCTGCTAGCTTCATACTTTTCTTCAGCAGCTTCCTCACCTCTCTAAGTCTTCATAGAATTAAAGAGAGTTAGGGCCTTGATCTCAATTAGGTTTTGGCTTAAGGGAATGTTGTGGCTGGTTTGATATCTATCCAGACCACTAAAACTTTCTCCATATCAGCAATAAGGTTGTTTCACATACCTATCATTTGTGTGTTCACTGGAGTAGAACTTTTAATTTCATTAAAGAACTTTTCCTTTGCATTCGTAACTTGGCTAATTGTTTGGCACAAGAGGCCTAGCTTTTGGCCTATCTCAGCCTTTGACATTCTTCCTCACTGAGCTTAATCATTTCTAGCTATTGATTTAAAGTGAGAGATGTGCACTTGAACACTTCTTCCCTTCACTTGAACATTTAGAGACCATTGTTGGGTTATTAATTGGCCTAATTTAATATTGTTGCTTCTCAAAGAAGAGGGAGGCCTGGGGAGAGGAAAAGAGATGGGGGAATGGCCAGTCGGTGGAGTAGTCAGTACACACACAATGTTTATTGACTAAGTTTGCCATCTTATATGGGTTCAGTTCATGGTGTCCCCAAACAATTACAATAGTAACGTTGAAGATGACTGATCACAGATTGCCATAACAAATATAATAGTAATGAAAAAGTTTAAAATATTGTGAGAATTACCAAAATGTGACAAACACATGAATTGAGCAAATGCTTTTGGAAAAATGGCACTGTTAGACTTGCTTTACACAGGGTTACCACAAATCTTTAGTTTTTAATATCTGTGAGACACAATAAATTGAAGCACAGTAAAATGAGGTATTCCTGTATTTGTGTCTTTGAATCTAAATTAGTCTGTTATGGAATACTTATGGTTGTAACATGTTTCTTAATACTTTCTGTCAACCTCTGTGCTTTGATTAGATAGTTTAATTTATTTACATTAAAAGCAGTTATTGATAAGGAAGATCCTAACTTCTGTCATTTTGCTGTTTGTTTTCTATATGCCTTATAGCTTTTTTGTCCCTTAATTCCTGCATTACTGTCTTTCTTTGTGTTTGGTTGGTTTTTTGTAATGAAGTGTTTAAATTCCTTTCTCATCTCCTTTTTTATATATATTTTAGCTATATTTTGTGATTACCATGGGGATTACATTTAACATCCTAAAGTTAAAACAATCTAATTTGAATTCATTCTAGCTTAACTTCAATGACATACAAAAACTCTGCTCGTTTTCAGCTCCATCCCCACACCTTTCAGGTGTACATCGCAAAGTTACATTTTATTCATGTGTGTCCCAAGACAACCCAATAATTTTTAATGCATTAACCTCTTAAACTGTGTAGAAAATAAAATGTGGGGTTACAAACCAATGTTACAATAATATTAGTTTTTAAACTAAAAGCTTTTAAATCTTTTTAAAATGTATCTTAAAATGCATTACATTTCTAAAATGTATTATTTTTATATACATTAATTTTTCAATCTACAATTTCAAGAGATTTAATTGATATAAATTTCTTAAATCATATATAAAACAAAAATTGGAGTTACACACCATTGTTACAATAATACTAGCTTTTATAGTTACCCATGTATTTACCTTTACTGAAATTTTTATTTCATCAGATGTCTTCAAGTTATTGTCTAGTGTCTTTTTATTTCAACCTGCAGGGTCCCTTTAGCATTTCTTGCAGGGCAAGTCTAGTGGCAGCAAACTCTCAGCTTTTGTTTATCTGGGAATGTCTGAATTTCTCCTTCACTTTTGAAGGACAGTTTTGGTAGCTATAGAATTCTTGGTTGACAGTTTTTTTTCTTTTAGCACTTTGAATACATCAGCTGAGTTCCTTCTGGACTTTAAAGTTTCTGATCAGAAATCTGCTACTCTTATTGAGCAGCCCTTATATGTGGTGAGTTGCTTCTCTTGCTCCTTGTTAAATTCTGTCTTTGTCTTTGGATAGTTTGATTATAATGTGTCTTAGGGTGGAGCTCTTTGATTTCATCCTACGTAGAGTTCATTGAGCTTCTTGAATGTTTATATTCATGTCTTTCATCAAATTTGGGAGTTTTTCAGCTATTATTTCTTCAAATATCCTTTCTGTCCCTTTCTCTCTCCTCCTTCTGGGATTCCTATAATGCATAAGTTGGACCACTTGATGGCATTCCACAGGTCCCTTATACTTTGCTCAATTTTCTTCAATCCTTTTTCTTTCTGTTCCCCAGACTCAATAATTTCCATTGTCCTATTGCATCAAGTTCATTGATTCTTTCTTCTGTCTGCTCAAATATGCCTTTGACTTCCTATAGTGAATTTTTTATTTCAGTTGTTGTACTTTTCAGCTCCAGAATTTCTTTTTGGTTTGTTTTAGATTTTCTTTGTCTTTATTGATATTTCCATTTTGTGCATACATTGTTTTCTTGACTTTATCTGAGTATTCCTTTTTGTTCTTTGAGCATCTTAAGACAGTTGTTTTAAAGTCTTTGCATCAGGTCTTCAGGGACGGTTCATCTTGTTATCTTGTTATTTTTTTTCTTTTGAATGAACTATACTTTCCTGTTTCTTTGTATGCCTTGTGATTTTTTTTGCTGTTGAAAACTGGATATTTCCATCTAATAATGTTGTTACTCTGGAAAACAGATTCTTTTCCTTCCCTAGAGTTTTCTGTTTTTTGTTCTGTTTTTTTATTTTTATTATTTTTAAAATTTTAATCTGTCTCTGTACTGAGGATTAGCCTGAGGTAGGTGTAAACTTAAGGTCACCTCATGTCTTTTGAGCCTGTACCTTCCCTTGGGCATGTGTGATGACTTTGTAATTTCCTCCATATATGCAGTTCCTTATGAATGTCCTAGTATTCAATGTCTGGCTCCCAAAAGGGGAAAAAGATAAAAATGAAGGGGGGAAAGGATGCTGGCCCTTTCAGTCCCCTGGAAGTCACTTCAGCCATAGGGGGAAGGGCTTGCAACAATGGGAAGCAATGCACCAATAATGGCCACCACTATTTTGTCTACACCACTGTGATCAGAGGCAGCAATCAGTAACCAAAGCACAGATCCCCGATATTTGGAGGACAGGGTTGTTTTTGTCCACCTGGCTCCAGCAAGCTGTGTGTAAGGTGCTCTGGAATCATGTACACAGCTGCCTGCCATGGGGCTGAGGAGTAAGGGATAGGTAGCTGCTACTGTTATAAGAGCTGAAATTGACTGCCCTTCACCATCCAAGGCCTCCTCTTGAAGTTGCAAGCCTTTAATAGACTCCAAAGTTCAAAATAGTTACATCAGACAGATTCTGCCAATATAATTGTTGTCTGGTTGAATAGACGGATTTCTGATGCTTCCTACTCTGCCCTCTTCCCAGAATCCTCTACAATCCATTTTAATAGATTCTGTACCCATGATTGTGGTGATCACTCTGAGATCAGCTTCATCATAGGAATGGCATAGGCAGTCAGCATTGATCAGAGGGGAGGAAAGAACACTTGCAGTTGGAGAAGATGATGTAATTTGTTCTTTGGGGTTATTCAGCACTGAAAAATTTGGGCAACAGATGTGTAAACCAAATAGTGTTTATTGTTAAACATATTAATAAATGTGAACACATGTAAACAAATATTGTTTCTTTATCCAAATGCTGTAACTATGCTTTTCTTCCAGAAATCTGTTTAGAACCATGACTCCCAACTTGGTATGACAGTCATATATCAAGGGGAGGAAAAAAGATTTCTTTAAGCCACTTAAACTAGCCTGAGACACTGCTAAAACTTCTTCCCTGTCTCCCAAATTTCACAATTGTGAAGAGATATTCAAAATTTGAGTAAAAAGTTGCCAATTTTTTTTTTTTTTTTTTTTTTTGGTGAGGGAGACCAGCCCTGAGCTAACATCTGTTGCTAATCCTCCTCTTTTTGCTGAGGAAGACTGGCCCTGGGCTAACATCTGCACCCATCTTCCTCTACTTTATATGGGACGCTGCCGCAGCATGGCTGACAAGCAGTGTGGTGGCAGGTGCCCAGGATCTGAACCCATGAACCCCGGGCTGCCAAGCGTGAACTAAACCACTGTGCCACCGGGCCGGCCCCAAAAGTTGCCAATTTTTAATGCTTTTTGAAGCCATATTTTATAATTTGGTTAAATTTGATGGCTTCTGTATTGGAATAGTTCTTTAATGTTAAATTATATATAAAGCGTCTTGTTTTGTGTGTATATAGTAATAATTATTTCGTTAATTATCCTTAAAAATTTAATAAATTACCCTGGAATTGCTTTAATTTTATTTAAATATGTATAACAGTCATTTTTCTCTTTTATAAATCAATAAGATTTTGAAAACTAAAAGAAAAATAAAATTACCTCATTTTAAAGCTCATTTTTTTTCAGCATTTACTTTTGAATTTGTCAGTCTGCAGATAATGGACATTTTCATTGAGAAAAGAAAACAATAACAGTTTTGTATATATATATTTTCATCAGTATTCCAAAATTTTACCATCTTTCTATGACTCCTGACAACTCAGCCAATTATTCTGTAGAAGCTTAAAAACAGGAGATGCAGCATCTCTGGTGTCAGTCATCAAAATTAGGATTCAAGTCCACAAGCAACCCATGTGAGAACCTATAGACCAGGACACACATTAGAGAGACAGGAGACAAAAATGAGTATTCCACTTTAATTACCCTCAGGAGACTAAAGGTAGCAACAGAACAATCTACTTTAATGCAGACATGGGAGGAGGAAAACACTCCTGAAGCTGAGAAGAAATTTCAGTTATGCTCTGGAAGACCCTAGGCTAGCTCTGTCTAAAAGTAAAGGACTATTCCCTCTAGCAGCACATTTTGAAGTGTGAGCCAAGGATTCCCTCATTGAAGATCAAATTGTGGATTCTGGGACTCGATCCTCCTATATCTCCTGAATTAGAATCTCTGAGATTGAGTTTCAAGAATTTGCATTTCTAACCAGATAGCCAGTAGATTAGTTTTTAAATAATACTCCATGGAGATACAACTATATATAGTAAATTTTGTGTGATGACCACCCAGATCAAGATATAGAACATTTTTATCATCTCAGAAAGTTCCTCTTGCCCTTTTCCAGTCAATTCTCCTCCACTGTGTTAAGCACAATTCTGACTTTTCTTAGCATATATTGGTTATATCTGTTCATGAGCCTCATCAAAATAGAATTTATAGCAGATAATCTCTTGCTTCTGTTTTCCTTCCCTCAGCACACTATTTTTGAAGCCAGATACTTTTTAGGCACACTAGAATTTGAGAACCAAAACTCTCTAAAGCAGAAATTATCATAAGGAAACTTGATGTTGGAACTATTCTGAGATGATGGAATCTTTTCAAACTCCTGTTTTAAGGCCACCCTGCACCCGAGACAGATCCATTAAATGGTTGCTAAAGTCTGTGATGTTGAGTTCTCCTGCGTTAATGATTTCACTCATGGAGGCCAAACCAGCTTAAGAAATCAACCACTGATTTTCATTATCATACTTTCCATTTCCAAGGCTATACTTGTCTTCATTTTGAAATTATTAGAGAAAAATTTTAATAATACTACAGTGACAGCCAGTCAAAATTTTAGTAATATCTGGCTTTAAATAAAATAATCACAAGTGGCTGAATAACTCAGCATTCAACATTTCTTCCCAGAGTCCTTTCACCTTGATTTCCACAGGTTTTCACTCAGGAGTTCTAAGTAGTTTCTTGGAATGGGGAGAATTACACAGCAAGAAAGAGAAGTTATAATTATCAGAGAAGCCTGAAAATTATGATGAAAAAACACCTATTAGACTACCTAGGCTTTAGCCCTGCCAAGGAGATGTTGGTCCCTGCAGTAGGTTGCCGAGTGTTTTGCTGAGTTCAGTGCTTTAAGCAATTTGGCTTCTGCTACTCTTTTGGCTGAGTCTTCTGCAATCAGGTAATTGTTGCAGGATCAAAGTTTTACTGAAGATGTAATAACTTTTCCTTCTAAGTTGTAAAAACACAATTCTGTGTTTCTCCTCTATTCTCACACTACTACTGCACTTCACTTCTGACACCAGATGTGTGGGTTTTCCACCCCGAGCAATTCTCCAACACCAGATGGGTATCTCATTATTCAATTCAGTTCTAACACTATCCACCTGGAGATAGCATCATATCCCACAAGTTAAGAGCTCGGTCTCACAAGACTCGCCCATTTCAGACACAAATCATAAGTCTAGGTTGTCACTGTACTTCTGACCAACAGCCTATAAATTGAGGTTTCCATGACCCCTTTCTTGTGTTTGATAATTTGTTAGAATGGCTCACAGAACTCAGGGAGACACTTATGTTTACTGGTTTTTTATAAAGGATATAATAAGTGATACAGATAAATAGACAGATGAAGGGATACATGGAGTGAGGTCTGGAAGGGTCCTGAGCACAGGGGCTTCTGTCCTCATGGAGTGGGGAATGTCACCCTCCCAGCCTGTGGATGTGTTCATCAACCTAGAAGCTTCCCCAACCCTGTATTTTTGAGATTTTTATGGAGGCTTCATCACATAGGCATGGTCGATCATTAACTCAATCTCCAGCCCCTCTCCCCTTCCCAGAGGATGACAGGTAGGGCTAAATTCCAAGCTTCTAATCATGGCTTGGTCTCTGGTGACCAGCTCCCATCCTGAAGCTATTCATGAGCCTACCAAGAGTTGCCTCATTAGAACAAAAGACACTACTATCACCCGGGAAATTCCAAGGGATTTAGGAGCTCTGTGTTAGGAACCAGGGTCAAAGAGACCAAATATTAGAACAAAAGATGCTCCTAGAGTTCTTATCACTTAGGATACTACAGGGATTTAGGAGCAATGTGCCAGGAACAGGGAGCAGAGACCAATGTATCTATTTTCTCTTATTTTACACCTTCTCTTTTGTTTCCCTCTGCAGACTCAAGTGATGTCACCTAGCTTTTCTTTAAATAGTGGTTTCTTGGCCTCTGATGTCACAAGACTTGATGATAAAAGTTAGAAGTGATTGTCTCACTTCCCTAGTATTATACCAAAAGGCCCCTTTGAGGGGGTGGGGGAAAACATGTGAGATTAAATGAGTAGAAGAATAATCTAGACCATGGGGGACATCTGCATGACTGATGAGCAGCATGGGAACACTCATACAGGGACTAGTGAGAGAGGCCACTAAAGGCAATATTAGCTAAAATTGAGCCCATCAGGGGTATATGCTGGGGAAATCTGGAACCTCAAATATTCCCTTTTTCACTTGCATCATTAACACAGAGAACTTTTGTTTTTTTTATAAGCTTGCCATACATTTAGATTTTATCCTGTTTGGTTTAATTCCTTTCTTGAATTAACTATCAGTGCTTAGGAAAAACGTATGAACTATAATACAAGTCATAGATTTGTAAATTGTTCTTTCCTGAAGCAAATATTTATCCACATTGGATCTTTAACTCTATCATGCACAAAACATATTAAATTTCACCAAGAAATGACTCAACTTGTAATTGTGGGACTTTTAAAATGGTCAGTAACAGGCTCGTAGATTATAGTCACAGTTCTGTAGGATACTGTGGTTTCTACTCTCATTTATTGTAGGTGTAAGGGAATGAAAGCCACTATAATTCTGGGTAACTCAAATGGCCTAGTAGCCCCATTACTTTCTGCTTCAAAGACGAATACATCATTGAAAATGTTACTAATTCTGAGCTGAGGTCTTTTCCATCTCTTTGACCTTTGATGCTTTCCCATTGATTCAGCATGAGTTCTGTTTCATAGAGATGGAGATAAAATGCACATTTCCACCCTATGTTCCATTCTGTACATCTCTATTGGAGACATGGACATTTTATAGCTTTGAAGTTTTGTGCTGAAAGATGAGGCATCAAAAAAAAAAAAGAGCAAAATATTTGATTCCTAGGAATCTTAAAATGGGTAAACTCTACAAAGTGATCTGTAGAAACAGAACATTTGGATTGGGAACAAAAAGATGTGGGTCAGAATCATGTCTCTGCTGCTGACTAGCTGCAAATCGCATAATCTGAACCTCATTTTCTTCATCTGTGAACTGGGGATAGCAATATTTGGTCTACCTGGTGGAGAGATTTTTTTTTCTTTGTGAAGATTAAATGAGATAGTCTATGTGAATGCACCTTGTATACCAAAAAGTGCTATGGAGGTGTTAGCCGCTGCCTTTATTGCTACTGGGGCTGGTCCTGATGGTGACGGCAACCATTACAGCATGCTGGAAGTCAGACAGCCTGGAGTTCAAACCCAAGTTGCTGTTATACTTAGTGTGTGTCATATTTTTATATCGTTGTTACAAATTACTGTTTATAACAGACTCACCGAAATATAGCTATTTAAATAATATATAAAGTATATAGTTGTGAGTAAATGCTAAACACATAAGAGATGACCAATGAATATTAAGTTTTTTTCTAATTCTTCCCCTGCCCCATGCACATACATACATGCATACTCCAAAACATAAATTTGGGACTAGGGCAAGAGTTGGTAACTTTACAGCCTGTGGGTTAAATCTAACCCACCATCTGTCTTAGTAAGTAAAGTTTTAGTTGAACACAGCCACACTTATTTGCTTGCATAGTGTCTATAAATGCTTCTGCACTATAATAGCAGAATTGACTAGTTGTGACAGAGACTGTATGGCCCACAAAGCCCAAAATATTTACAGGCCCATATGGACCTTTACAGAAAAAGTTAGCTGATTTCTGGTCTGGAGACATGTCTAAATCTAGTGTTAAAAAATAAGGAATGCATAGTCTTGTCACTGTTCACCTAGTGATTACTTACTTGGACCACAGACAAACTTGGGGGTGTAGAGGAGATCTCAAACTTTTTGGTGTCAGGACCACTTTATCATTTAAAAAACTTTTATTTATGTTGGTTATAGCTGTCTATATATGTCATATTCAAAATTAAAAACAGAATTTAAAAACGTTGTATATTTAAAATATACATAAATTTATTACATATTAAAATAAATGACATTTTTATGAAAAAAATTAGTGAAAAGATTAACATTTCTTAATGGTTTTGCAAATCTCTTCAATGCCTGGCTTAATTGGAGACTGGGAATCTCATATTTGTGTCTGCATTTAAATCTGTTCTGATATCACATGTATGCAGCCCCTGTGAAATCCTACTGTACACTGTAAGGGAATGAGAGTACAACCGGAAAAGAATGTCCTAGCATTATTATGAAAATAGTTTTGAGTTTGGGGACCCACAATTGTTCCAGATTACACTTTGATAACCACTTTTATAAGGGGATGTGTACATGAAGATATACTGGTGCAAAATCCAAACCAGGATAATAACCTATAACTCCTCAAAAAACAAAATTTAACTTACAATTTTGAGACCTGATCAATTTTACTCTCTGCCTTACAGCAAATAATTTGCTCTTAATACAGATATATTTTGTTAAACAAAAAACTGTGGTCTAAAAGAGTCTTAAACTAAAATCCCGCATATAAAACCATACAATTTCTATTGATTTGCATTTTTAAAAATAAAGATGGATTCAGATGTTCCAGGCTTAAAATACTTTTACAGCTGTAATTCCATAACTGAGGAGGTACAATTTACTAGCCAAGAATCAGGGTTTTGTGAGGAGACATTTTAAATATAGTTGCCTCTACTATTTCTAAGTCCCTGCTGTAAAAAGAAAGAAACATAAAGTTTGATGTAAATAAAGTGTTCTTTAAGAATTACATGCTCATTGTAGATGACTTAGAAATACGCACGAGCAAACCCCCCAAAAAATCCTAAATATGACCAGGAGCAACTACCTTTGGAATTTTTCTAATATTATTCTTATTATTTTAATTAGACACCTGTGATTCCATGTACCCAAAACTTAAAAGCTATAGTATTGAATTTTAAAATTTTTTCTATAATATTCACTTAATTGAAAAATCTGGCATACTATCTTCACAAAATTTCATCACAATAAATGCTCATTTGAAAATATTAAAAATATATTATCTTTTAAAAATATTTCCTTAAAAATTATTTTGCTTAGGATGTGGGAAATTACTTAGGAAAACTTAACATTTTATTTTTGCATATAAGGGCAAAGTATTCATTTATTTTTTATTAGAGGATAGAAAAATAGAGGAAATAGTCCTAGAGATTTAATAAGGTCAAATAAACTGATGTAAAAATGCATATTGTAATAAGTTGAATTTCATATTATTTCAGGTAGGGAAGACTGTAATGAAATGAACAATGTTGGGATTCTGATCAGCTGAACAATGAAAATTTATTTTTTCAAAAGTAGAGTGACTAACACTAAAAAACAATAGAAAAGAAGTTTTGACTTATAGCCAATAAGATCCCTCGGTCATCATATTTAGGATAATTAAGTTTAAAAATGATAGCGAACTCAGAAATTTTTACAAGCTGCTATGACACATGATATGTATCGCTGTACTTTAGATGTACAATTTCAGTATTTGAAAGTCTCCTACAGCTTCATAGAACCTCTAACTTATGAATGTAGTCAACACACAGCAAAGTAATTGCAACGGTACCATGAGAAAAAGATTTCATGAAAGCATATGTTTATTGAATAAGTGTGTTTCAGGAAAAGCATAGTCTTATTTCAAGAAAACATAGTGTTATATCAGTTTATGGCATACAATGTTTTCTTTTCTGCCAGCCATGTACGTCTTTTACAAAATGCATATAGCAACAGTATTGAATTAATAGTCTACCCTCATTAGTATCAATAAATATTAATTCTCAAAGGAATATAAGTTAATATAAATTCCTCAGTGAAATTTCACAGACTATCTTTTTGCCTAAAAGATTATCCATTTTGTAAATGGACCAGGTTTTATGCTTGTACTGGGTGTTGGAGATATAAACGTGAAAAAAAGAGATTCTCACTTCAGAAGAAGGAACTTCAAAGTCAAGTGCAAAGTGCAGGGAGCACTAATTTGGCATGGATGAGATGGGATAGCATAAGCAAGTTGTGGTGTGTGGAAGAGAATCTTTCTTCTCATGCATGGATCTACTGGTATAAGCAAGCTTTCATCAAAAAGTGACTTCCTTCCAGATGTTTCATATGATATAAACATTATCATTTTTCCTTTTTTGTCCTACAGATCACCTTTTTCTCCAAAGTTTCTCCTTTCTGGAGAAGTGAAGTCCAGGAGAAGAAATGTTTAATTGTTATGATCATTAAAGTTATGCTCATTTGCTAAGGCTGCAGCTAGGGTAGGAGAGACAGAAGTCCCAACTTTAGCAATACCTCCGCCAACTTTTCTTTCTCTCCGAAGAACGCATATAGGCATGAAAGTGAGTGGTGGTGTTCTGGGGAAATCCTTGAATCCTCTTAATTGATGAAAGAATAAATTTTTCATAATTATGAGACTTTATTATCAGTAATACATTACTTGTGACAGTTTTTATCAGTGTGCCTCAACTCTGAAGTTTGAGACTTTCTGCTAACAATGTCGTTCCCATTCGCTCCAGTTCATAATCCTCATAGTTATGAGGCTCCTCTCTTATGAGTCGTAATCTGTGGCTCCTCATTCTTCCATGCCTTGCATAACTAATTGTCAAGTCTAGTCAGTTCTTATTCCTTTGCAATGTGTTTAGTATCCTTTCATTATCATTTCCATTGCCACATCTTAATATAGATTTCTGTTATCTGTCATCTGGAAAATCACCAACTTTCCAAACTATGACACATTGGGAGCTGAGAATATCTATATGGATATTTTCCATTTCTATTGCACTCTAGTCATCAGATTCTGTGACCATATCATTTTCCCGCTCAAAAGCCACCAATGGCCTTCTATTGCTTATCTAAAAGAGTCCAAGTAGCCTGGTTGAATGCCGATATATCTTACAGTGGGATCACTCTTATTCTGTTACATAAAGGTTGTGTTTCAATCTGGACATTATATTAAAGGAAAGAAATATAAAAATTGGAATAGATATCATAAAGTTATTGAACAAAATTGAAGACTGATTTCTGATTAAAAACAAAACAAAATTACTAGAAGAAGAAAAAATACTGGTATCCTAAACTAATATGTCAAGTATACCAATAAAATTTATGAACATCATATTTACTAAATTCATTACTATTAAATGAGTAGGAATCTAAGCATTGATGATTAGCATTTGACACATTTCTGAGAATCCTGATCAATGCAATAAAATATTAAAGAGAAATAAGCAATGATAGCTTTTATTATTTATAAATATTACAGATATAAGGAACCTTAAAATGACCATGACCTCTGATTAATCATAATGAATTTTTGAAGTCTACCTTAATAAAATAATACTAAGGAAAAAGTTATTAACAAAAATATTTTTGGGGGACCCGCCCGGTGGCGTTGTGGTTCAGTTTGCGAGCTCCGCTTCAGGCCGCCCAGGGTTTGCAGGTTCCGATCCCCGGCGCGGACTGACACACCGCTTGTCGAGCGATGCTGTTGAGGACTGCCATATAAAGTGGAGGAAGATGGGCATGGATATTAGCCCAGGGCCAGTCTTCCTCAGCAAACAGAGGAGGATTGGCAACGGATGTCAGCTCAGGGCTAATCTTCACACACACAAAAATGTTTTTTGAAGTTATTCATGTTAACAAAAATTTGGAAAAAATCTAAATGTTTAGCTATAGGGAAATGATTTGTGAATATGGTACATTTATTTGGACTGGCATTAAACTTAATTTTTATGAGGCATTTATATCACTCAACGTTTGTGCATGTAAACACTGCTGAAACACAAGATTATAAAACTGAATATATCGTATTATGGTAGCTGTGTAGAAAATATCAAAGAACAAAAGGGAAGGAATAGAACAGAATCTGAATAGTGATTATCTTTGGATGGTAGATTCTTAGTTTCTTTTATTCTTCTTACTAATTTGAAATTTGCAAATTTATCACTATGAGAATATATTATATTTATAATTAGAAAATGTAAAACGAGTGCTAAATAAACAAATATATCAAATTCAATTTAGAATTCACTTCCCCCAAGAAACCTTCCTTGATTAATCCCATTGGCATTGATCATTGCTTTATCCTGTGCCCCCATATTAATGTATTCAGTTTGTACCATATTAATTTGCATGTTTTGAAAAATCAATTTATGAGCATAATTATGGTATTTCTGCATGTATATAGTGTAGTCTCCACACTGAATTATAAACTTGAGGATATGAGGACCCACAAGTATATTTCCTATTATATTTCTTCAGTAATTCATGTAGTACTTTTCACAGAGTGAATGTTAGCTTACTAAACACCTGATGAACCATTAGAAATGTGGCAATGTCTGATGAGAGGAATAAACATGAAATACCATCCAACACTCTACAATTTTTATTGCCACTAAACCTTAGTTGCTGAATTAAAAAAATATATAAGTTGATTATTACAGTCTTTTAGCTGTATATTATTATTTCAAATCAAACATAAAAAGTTTGTCCAACACTGCTGTCCTTGTAAAAATTTTTAAGCTCTAATTTTCTGCCATTACTACATTACCTTTATTTTCATATATGCCATAGTTCTTTCTGAATTTCCATCAAAATTTATCTAAAGTATTTTCTGGTAAAATTAGACAGTAAAGAGAAAATGGATAGCTGCTTCTAGTAGGTAGAAGTCATTACCACTGCATCGCCTGTTAACACATATACACTCTTTCTTTGTGTCCCAGATGTTCAGGCATATGGGAATGAAAAAAATCAATGAATTGGAACCTCTTGATTCAGTTAGTCTGGTGATAAACAGTCTGTATAGCTCACTGATGGTTGTTTTACCCTTGACAAAGTGGCCGCAATTGTTACTTGCAGATGTAGCTACACTTAATTTATTTTCTCCACTCCCCACCCCATTGTATTTGTTATTCTGGATCAGAGAAATAAGTTAAGAAATGTGCCACTAATTGCATGTCCTCCCTACACTTATTAATTAGGTAAGGAATACTGTTAGTATTTCCTATTGAAACCAGATGAGAAAACACGACATATTAAATACAGTAACTTAGTGAAGATCTTTATTCACTTCAGGAAACAGGGCTTTGAGCAGGAATTGTGAAGAACTCTTGAAAAAGGATAATAAAATAGGCCTCAATGAAAGTAATATTTTTCCAAAAGCAAAGCAAAGAATACAGATATATAAATTGAAATAGTATTTTAAGATTTGGGAAAAGTAGATATGGAATGATTGAGTCATATATGAATTGATGTAAAAGTGAAGAATGACCTAGAAATCCAGAAAGAAAAGAAGGAAAATAAAGTAGGTGAATAATGGTTGCAATGCTAATTAAATAATGCGATTAGCAACTCGCTCAATTCAAGCTTGGAAGAAGTAGTTAGAGTGTTGATGCCACTACATTTAATGTACAGCTGACAATATGAAGGCAAATGTTAGAATATAGTTTAAAAAAAAAGAAACTACTGAAAACAGAGAATGAAAGAAAAATTGAACTTGTCTGCTTTGTTTTTATGAAAATTTTCCTATATCCAACACATATGCTCAAAAACAAAGTATTGGGAATAGAGAGCAAATCTTGGCCATTTTAAATGTCAGTCAGCTATTAATTCTTTGGCTTTTGCTCTATTTCTACAAGCAAATTTTTACTAAAATATGTGATTCAATATAAATACTATTTTTCCCCAACATGTTTACAGTCCAAAGATTGGAGTTTGAGGTACTTATCAAAAATACACATTTGAAAAGAGCAGAAAGCTTAGAATGATAAATGGATTACATTAGCAGAGGCAAATTCTAAAAACAAAATGGAATAGAATGCAAACACAGAGACTCACATAGAGGAACATTTAATTTTAATGCTGAGAAAAAATTTTGAACATGGGTTCTGTTTAATGGCACAGTAGTTCAACAAACACAGCAACAAACTTTTCTTTTTCAACTGACATAAAAATCTCTTTCATTTAGATGTAATGCCAGGAGAAGGATTAATATTTTGGAGGGATTGCAATAAATTAAAGCATTAATTGGGTTCTGTTTGCACATGCCATGCACCGTTCTCAATATGTATATTTTGGCAAGATTTACATGTCTAATAAAGTCTTGGCTGCTGACCTTACAGCAATTATTACCAATATATACACTGGCGAAAAAAATTATCTTCTCCTCTCCTAGGTGAGCATGGACATGTGGTGTTTATACAAATTAAAGAATTTGGGAATATATTCATTTAATTTATTGAACATTTATTGACAATGTGCTAATCTTGGAGAGGCATGAGGATAACAGTGGAGAATGGAGAGAGATTTAAGTATGGAAAGCCATACTGCTAACTCTATACAGGCTGACAATACAAGTCCGAAATACATTGAAATCACTGAAATACAAGGTAGATGGCTAAAAATTCAATAATGTATCCAAATCAAGTCCTATGTATATAGTCCTTTGAATGGACAAATAAAAAGAGGTTAATTCTGACTGGGATGGGAGAAGTCATCTAGGAAGATTTCTTGGAAAATTTGCATCAATTATGATTGGTATATAGGGAGAGGCAGGTCATTCTAGGAAGAAGAGATAGCTAAAGCAAGGCAGAGAGTAATTTCCTTCTTGTACATTATCAGAGAATCCAACAGTTTTATCAGCAGAAGCTACTTTTTATTTTCTTGAATCCTTGAGACCATCTGGGAGGGTGGTAAGTAAGGCTGCTGATGAAGACTTTGGTCTTCCCATTTGAAATGGGAAAGATATTACTCCAGGTCAGGTTTTCCAAGAGTAGAATCCTGCTTCTCCTGGCCACTTTCAGCTCCAGGCAGACGCCAGCATGCTCAACGACCTTCAGTACTAAGCCGGTCCCTACCAAAAGCTGGAAGCATTTGAGTAGGCTGAACCAGACTTGAGGTAGATGTGGAATTAGGTACACAATGAATCACAGATTTCTCATAAACAAAGTCTAGTGGATTTTCTCATTAGTTATGATTATAATTTTGCCTTAATTACATATTAATGCAATTTCCCTGCTGGATCTACATTACTATCCCAAATGTTTTTAATATACTGATAAGTTGCCTAGTGCTTTTTAGTTTCATATTCCAGTAGCTGGAGTGTTCTCTAAAATAAAATGATCACTCATATGGCCATCCTTGTATGACTATGTCAGATAAATGTTTCAGTATCAGTATCACCTCTGTTCAAGCTTGAATTTGTTTTGCTTGGAGTGACGGATCTATAACTAAGTTGAATTCACATTCCCCCAGTGTGGCCCAATGCTGTCTTCTTTTTCTTACACCACCAACAGTTATCAAGATGCCAGTTTTCCTTAAGGCTAAGTCTGTGTTAGTTATCACAATTGAACCCTATAAGCTATATCTTAGTTGTCCTTTTCATATTTTTTTCATAATGGAAAAAATACATCCTCAACATTATTCTCATTCTAAGAACCTCAGCTATATCTTGACAACAAAAATGAAGTGGAAACTTGCCAAGTGTTTCAGTAGAGAAAGTAAAATCATTGCTCTGAATTATTCACAAAAACACAGAATTTAGGGGCAAACACTAAACAAGGAGGCATTACTCAATGACCTGAAACAGAAATTTTCTTTAGTTTCTCATGTGATTTGAAATGTATTGCATTTCACACTCTCACTGTTATAAACATATGGATGGTTCCTTTTTAGTGAAAAGCACCCAATAGAATTGTTAGACAAATAAGATGAGCTTTTCTCCTCTTCCCATCTCTAAAAGCAATTTTCTCACCATGTCTACAAATGTGTGTTTTAATAGACCTAATCTCTCTATGATGTCATTTCCCCCTGAATACCAGAATATATATTTATTCCTCTAGAATTATTTAGCTCTCAGGTGCTGAGTTACGATTTCCCTTGAGTTGCATTATCCAAAGTAATGTGGACATTTTTCTCATTTTAACTCTCACCTCATATGGTCCCTTGGTTTGTAACATTTTGCAGCTGTTTTGATTTCTTTTCCTCTCAATGGAAATTCTTTGCAATGTCAGGAGAAAAAGTGTTGATGTTTTTTCCTTGTTCAAAAATTATGGTGGATGAAAACAAAATCTGGTTAGGTGACTTCACTGCAGCCTGTCCCAACTTTTTACTAAGATAAACATGAGGCCACTGAGAAGGTGAGAACTCAGGCCATCGAAAATTTAGAATGTAGGACAATATCATGCCACAATTTGAGGAAAAGCATCAATAATTTAGTGAGAGATGGTGGTGAATTTGTGAAAAGTAACAAGTAGAAGCAAAAATGCTTTGGCTTCTTTTTATGACAAAGACAAGGCATCCTGAAAATAAGTAGAAAAACTGTTTATATTTCTCTTATAGTCATTCCCTAACAGAATACAAAGACCCACACCAATAGGAAAACTGTATAGAAGTCTCTATTCTGGTGCTGATATTGACATAGGAGAGGAACTTCCCCTCTTCACTATTCCTCTAACCTCTATATTACTATATCAAGCAATATCAAAACATTTGAAGTCTGGATACTGACAAGATAGTAAACTGAAGTGGACTGCTGAGTCTCTAACCAGGATCCAGATCTAAGATGTCACAGAAGTGAAGGGATTATGTTTGCACTTGAGAAACAAAATGTAAAAGCTGTGAGGCAGCCCTGGGGAGTCTTTTGTCTTTGAGCTCTGATGTCTAGAAGAAATGGCAGCAGGAGGCTGATGACCTCTCATCACCTCCACTATTTCTCACATAAGAATATTACAGTAAGCGCCCTAACTGGTCTCACTGCTTCTAGCTTTGCACTACGGTCTCCACTCCACAGAGCAGGTAGAGTGATCCTTTTAAAATATAAGGCAGATCATTGTACTGTTCTCCTTATAGACGTTCTTCTGCTTTCAATGGCTTCCTATCTTATCCAGAATAAAACTCAAAAGTTCTTGCCAAATCTAAAAGCCCCTACAGGACCCTGTCCCTCAGCTACCTCTCTGACAAAATTCTCAACCTCCCCATTGCTCACTCCTGTCAGTCACACCAGTGTCCTTGCTGTTGTTTTGAAATAGTGAAGCATGATTTCACTTCAGGGTCTTTATCCTTACTGTTTTCTCTGCGTGTATTTTTGAATGCCTTGGGCATTCCACATGGTTCACCTCCTTACTCCCTTCCGTTCTTTGCTCATATGCCATCTTAATACGGAAATCTTTACTAACTAAAATTGCACTCACACATCCTTAATTCTTTCTCTTGCTCTTGATGTCCTTGCAGCATTTATCACTACTATTTATTAGTTTATTTATTATTTCTTACTAAAATGTAAGCTCAATATAGACAATATGTTTTTATAGTGGTAAGAAACACATAGTATGAAATCTACCCTCTTAACAAAATTTCCAGTGTACAGCAAAGTATTGTTAACTACATGCACATTGTTTTACATCAGATCCCTAGAACTTATTCGTTGTCTTAACTGAAACTCTTCACCCATTGAACAGCAACTCCCCATTTCTCTCTCCTGCTAGCCTCTGACAATGACCACTTTACTTTCTGTTTCTATGAATTGACCAATTTTGATACCTCATATAAGTTGAATCATGTAGATATGATAGGATTTCCTTCTTATTCAGGTCTGAATAATATTCCATTGTACCACATTTTCTTTATCTGTTCATCTGTCAGTGGGCATTTAGGTTGTTTCTACCTCTTGGCTATTGTGAATAATGCTGCAATACATCATGAAATGCATAATGGAGTGCGAATATCTCTTTGAGATCCCATTTTCAGTACTTTCAGATAAATACCCACAAGTGGGATTGTTGGATCATATGTTAGTTCTAGTGTTAATTTTTTTAGGAACCTGCATATTGTGTTCCATAGCTGCTACATGACTTTACATTCCCATCAGCATGCACATGGTTCCAATCTCTCCATATTCTGATACTTGTTATTTTCTCTTTTTCTGATAATGGCCATCCTAACAGTTGTGATATGAAATCTCATTGTGGTTTTGGTTTGCATTTCCCTGATGATTAGTGATGCTGAGCATCTTTTCATATATCTGTGGCCACTTGTATGTCTTCTTTGAAGAAATGTCTAAGTCCTCTGCCCATGTTTAATTGGGTTATTATTTTTTTGATATTGAGTTGTAGGAGTTCTTTATATATTTTGGATATTAATCCCTTATTGTATACGTGGTTTGCAAATATTTTCTCACATTTCACAAGTTGGCTTTTCACTTTGTTGATTTTTTTTTATTACATAGTAGCCTTTTTTTTTTGGTGAGGAAGACCAGCCCTGAGCTAACATCCGTTGCTAATCCTCCTCTTTTTGCTGAGGAAGACTGGCCCTGGGCTAACATCCGTGCCCATCTTCTTCCACTTTATATGGGACGCCGCCACGGCATGGCTGACAGGCAGTGCGTCGGCGGGCGCCTGGGATCCGAACCAGCGAACCCTGGGCTGCCAAGCGCGGACTAAACCGCTGCGCCACCGGGCCGGCCCCTAGCTTTTTATTTTGATGTAGTCCCACTTCTCTACTTCCATTTTGTTGCTTGTGCTTTTGATGTCATTTCCAAGAAATCTTTGCCAATACCAATGTTATGAAGCTTTTCCCCTGTTTTCTTCTAGAAGTTTTGTAGTTTGGGGTCTTATGTTTAAGTCTTTAATCCATTTTGAGTTGATTTTTGTGTATGGTGTAAGATAAGGGTCTGGTTTCGTTCTTTTGCATGTAGATATACAGTTTTCCCAACACAATTAGTTGCAAAAATCATCCTTTCTGCAGTATGTAATCTTGGCACCCTTGTCGAAGATCAGTTGACCATATATGAGTGAGTTTATTTCTGGGTGGTCTTTTCTTTCCTTTGGTCTATGTCTGTCTTTATGTAGCTACCATACTTCTTTGATCACTGTAGCATTGTAATATGTTCTTAAGTCAGGAAGTATGAGGCTTCCAGCTTTGTTCTTCTTTCTCAGGCTTATTTTGGCTGTCCTTTGTGGTTCCATGTAAATTTTAGGATGGGTTTTTCTTTTTCTGCAAAAAAAAAAATATCATTGGGATTTTGATAGAGATTGCATTGAATCTGTAGATCTCTTTGGCTAGTAGACATTTTAAGAATTTAGGTCTTCCAGTGCATGAACATGGGATGCCATTCTGTTTATTTGTGTCTTTAATTTCTTTCAGAAATGTTTTCTAGTTTTATTTGTACAAGTCTTTCACCTTCTTGATTAAGTTTATTCCTAAGTATTTTATTCTTTTTGATGCTATTGTAAATGATATTGTTTTTCTAGTTTGCTTTTCAGATTGTTCATTGTTAGTGTATAGATGTGCAACTAATTTTTTAATGTTTTGTATCCTATGACTTTGTTGAATTTGTTTATTAATTCTAACAGTTGTTTTTTTTGTAGAATCTTTAGGGTTTCTACATATAAGATTATGTCATCTACAAAGAAAGATACTTTTACCTCCTCCTTTCCAGTTTGGAAAGCTTTTTATTTCTTTTTCTTGCCTAATTGCTCCAGCTGGGGCTTTCAGTACTATGTGGAATAGAAGTGGTGAGAGTGGGCATCCTTGCCTTGTTCCTGATTGAGAGGAAAATTTTTCAGTTTTTGTTATTGGTGTGATGTTAGCTGTTGGCTTTTCATATGTAGCCTTTGTTATTTTCAAGAAATTTCCTTCTATTCCCAGCTTTATTTTGCTTTTTTATTTTTATCTTGAAAGGGTATTGAATTTTGTCAAATACTTTTTCTACATCTCTTGAGATGATCATCTGATTTTTATCCTTTATTCTGTTATTGTGGTATATCACATTGTTTTATTTTTATATGTTATGCCATCATTGCATCCTAAGGAAAAATCTCACTTAGTTATGGTATATGATCCCTTTAACGTGCTATTAAATTCAGTTTGCTAGTGTTTTGTTGACGATTTTGTGTCTATATTCCACAGGGATATTGGCCTGTAGTTTTTTTCCTGTATTGTCTTTGGTTTTGGTATCAGGGCAATGCTTGCCTCATAAAATTAGTTTGAAAGTGTTCCCTCTGTTTCAATTTTTTTTTTTTTTTTTGAAGAGACTGAAAAGAATTGGCATTGATTTTCTTTAAATGATTGGCAGATTTCTCCAGTGAAATCATCTGGTCCTGGGGTTTTCTTTGTTGGCAGATTTTTTGATTACTGATTCAATCTTCTTCTTAGTTGTAGATCTGTTCAGATTTTTTTTTTTTTCTTCATGATTCAGTTTTGGTAGGTGATACATTTCTAGTATTCATCCATTTCTTCTATGTTATCCAATTTGTTGGTGTATAACTGTTCATAGTAGTATCATAAATTTTTATTTATATTCTTATTTCTGTGGCATTATTTGTAATGTGTTTCATTTCTGATTTTATCTGATAGAATCTTCTTTTTCTCTTAGTCTTCCTGAAAGTTTGTTAAATTTGTTCATCTTTTAGAAAAACTACTCATTCTTTCTTTTTTTTAATTCTCTATTTCATTTATTTACACTCTAATTTCTATTATTTCCTTCTTTTTGCTAACTTTGGGCTTGGTTTGTTCTTTGTTTTCTGGTTACTTGAGGTGTGAATTTAGATTGTTTATTTGAGAGATCCTTCTTCTTTTTTAATGTAGGTGTTTATTACTGTGAACTTCCCTCTTAGTACTACTTTTGCTGCATTCCATAGGTTTTCATTTTAATTTTTCTCAATATATTTTCTAATTTCCCCTTTGATTTCTTCTTTGACCTACTGATTGTTCCAAGATTTTGTTGTTTATTTTCCAGATATTTCTGAATATTCTAGTTTTCCTGCTGTTGCTGATTTCTAGTTTCATTCTTTATGGTCAGAAAAGTAATTTGGTATAATTTCAGTCTTCTTAAATTTGTTGAGTTATTTTGGGACCTCACATGTGACCTATCCTGGAGGATTTCCCTGTACACTTGAGAAGAATATGTATTTTGAAGCTGTTAGATGTAAAGTTCTGTATTTGTCTATTAGGTCTATAGTGTTGTTCAAGTCCTCTGTTTCCTTATTGTTCTTCTGTCTAGATGTTCTATACATTTTGAAAGTGGGGTGTTGAAATCTCCTCTAATTGTTGTGTTGCTGTCTATCTCTCTTCAGTTCTGTCAAGGTTTGATTCATATATTTGGGTGCTCTGGTGTTGGGTGCATATATATTTATAGTTGTATCTTTCTGGCTAATTGGCCCTTTTATCTTGGTATAATGTTCCTTTTTGTCTCTTGTAACAGTTCTTGGCTTAAAGTCTATTTTGTCTGATATAAGTATGGCTACTTTTGCTCTCTTTTGATTACCATTTGCATAGAATATGTTGTTCCATCCTTTTACTTTCAGTGTGTGTGTCCTTAAATCTACAACGAGTCCCTTGTAGACAGTATGTGGTTGGATTTTTTTTTTCCATTCACCATCCTGTCTTTTGATTCTGGAATTCATTCCATTTACTTTTAAAGTAATTACTGATAGAGAAGGACTTACTATTGCCATTTCATTAATTGTTTTCTGTTTTTCTTAATAGTTTTTTTGTCCCTCTTTTCCTCTCTTACTGTCTTTGTGTCTCATTGATTTTTTTTTTGTAGTGACATGCTTTGATTTCTTTCTTATTTTCTTTTGTGTGTCTTCTATAGATATCTTCTTTATGGTTAATGTGCAGTTTATGAGAACAACTTATAGTCATAGCAATCTATTTTAAGCTGATTATTTAACTTTAATTGCATGCAGAAGCTCTATTCTTTTACCTCTCCCTTCACTTGCTTTTTGTTATTAATATTATAAATACACATTTTTATGTGTGTATTCATTAAGATATTTGTATATTTATTCTTATTTTTTATACTTTTATCTCTTAATTTTTATATCAGAATGAAAGATGCTTTATGCACCACTGTTACTGTTCACTGTATAGTTTATACATACAGTCTATATATGTATAGAATATACAGTATTCTATATTTATCTGTATATTTACCTTTGCCAACAAGCTTTATACTTTTATATGCTTTTGTGTTGCTGTCAAGTGTCCTTTTGTTTCAACTGAAAGGTCTCCTTTTAGCACTACTTGTGAGATTGGTCTAGTGGTGAAGAACTCGAACTTTTGTTTTTCCAGGGAAGCCTTTATTTCTCTTTAATTTTTGAAGGCCAGGTTTTGCCTGATACAGTAGTCTTGGCAGTTTTTTTCTTTCAGCACTTTGAATATATCTTCCCACAGCCTTCTGGCCAGCAAGGTTTCTGCTGAGAAATCCTCTGTCTTATGGAGGATCCCTTATAAGTGGTGAGTCACTTTTCTCCTGCTGCTTTCTAAACTCTCTCTTTGTCTTAGACTTTTGACAGTTTGATTATAATATATCTTCATTTGGATTTCTTTGGTTTCATCCTTATTGGAATCACTTGGGTTTCTTGAATCTGGATGTTCATTTTCTTCCTCAGAGTTGGGAAGAATTCAGCCACCATTTCTTCAAATAAACTTTCTGCCCCTTTCTTTCTCTCTTCCCCTTGTGGACCGCTATAATGCATTTAGTGGTCCAGTTAGTCCCTTAGTCTTTCTTCACTCTTTTGCATTCTTTTTTCTTTTTGCTCCTCTGACTGAATAATTTGCAATGATCTGTCTTTGAGTTCACTGATTCTTTCTTCTGATTGATCAAATCTGATGCTGAATACTTCCAATGAGTTTTTCAATTCAGTTGTTGTATTCTTCAGCTCCAAAATGTCTGTTTAGTTCTCTTTTTATACTTTCTATCTCTTTGTTGATATTCTCATTTTGTACATGCACTGTTTTCCTGAGTTCATTGAGCACCTTTATGACAGTTATTTTGAATTCTTTGTCAGGTAATTCTTACATCTCCATTTCTTTAGGGTAGGTTTCTGAAGATTTATTTTTTTCCTTTATTGGGCCATGTTTTCCTTTTTCTTCAAGTGCTTTGCAACTTTATGTTAGGATCAAAGCATTTGAAAAAAACTGCCACTTCTCACAGTCTTAACAGACTGGCTTTGTACAGGGAAAGCCCTTTACCAATCATCCTGGCTGGAGATTCTGGGGACCTCTCAAACTTTTTCTGTGGATGCAATTTCTCTGGACTTATGCATTTTTAAGTACAGATTAGAGGGATTTGCCTGGTCCTTTTGTCGGGAGCTCATAATTTCTTACTCCCTCTCGTGTCTGTCTTTGGTACTGCAAGTTCTCTGGGGCTGCTGTCACTTCCCAGCCCCCAGGTTTGTAGAATATGCTGTGTCCCATCAATGCTCGAAGTTAGGTGAGGCAGAAACCAGTTCCTAGGGCAGCCCCTCAGAAGCCTGAATGTTGGATGAATGCTCCACTCTTCTCTTTCTCCCTTGAGGGATAGACTGCTGAGCTGTATCAACCTTTGTTTGCTGTATGTGGGCCCTCTGGAGCTGTAGGAAGCCACCCAACTCACTTTCATTTTTAGTGGCCTCAGGCCCTCACATATGGCAGGTTTCATCACACTCAAGATGGAAACCAGTCCCTTGGTTAGCCCCTGCAAAAGGTGGAACATTAGACACACATTCCAACTCTTTCACTCCCCAGAGAGAATCCAGGAGTTGGGAGTTTCCACCCATTCATTCCACACTGAACTGAGGGGAGGGACTATAGCTAGTGTATACTCCAAACCATTGCCTTTCTTCTCAGTTGCCTCCACCCTGATGCTTTTTCCTGTCAATGTTTAGATTCAGGAAGACAAAAGCCAGTACCCTGGGCAGTCCATCCAAAAAGTTAGAATGTTAGATGTATGATCTAGACATTTCTTTTATTTGCTAAGGAGAATCTGGGAGTTGAGAGTTTCGTCCCAATTGTGTTGCACTGTGCTGGGAGAGGGACTATGGTAAGTGCCAAAAATCTTCTACCATTTTTATGCAGCTGGTTTAGCACTTGCCTGGGGTGCAGGATTCTCTTAACTGGTGTCTGAATCTTTTACAAAGGGAATTAGTCTATGTATTCTTGTTGAGTCAGTGTCTCTGTGGGGGAAAGAAGGTCTGGGGTTTCCCATTCCTCCATCTTACTGATGTCTGAACAGTAATTTTTAACCTGGCCTTCCTCCACTCATGGTTGGAAAATAGACCCTGATAGACAATAGACACCCATGAAATTTTTGTTGGGTGAATTATTATTTATTATTGATTTTCAAATATTTAAAATTTTCAGTATGGGAAATAACTTTTTGATCATGAGCGAAAGTTGTTGAAGCACCAATCCATTACTTTGAAAAGCGAGGAAATTAAGCAGTTATCTTGGTTTCCCTATTCAAACTGTGTTTTGGGATAACCAACAAACATTGGGGAGAAAATGTTCTTTTAAGAATTATTTCAGCTAATAAATGAGAGAATTTACTACCCTTTTGTAATATCTAGTAAAATAATAGTTTAAGGCAAGTTTCACAATGAAAGCTGAAACTATTAGGTGAAAGATTGATGGACAACTTTATTGTAGTGGAATTTAGCTGACACTGATTTCTTATCTGAATTAGATCTTTGAAACTTTAGGACCCTTTTGAATTTAAAAGGAATTTTAGTCTAACTTTTTTCTCTTTTACCTTCATGTAAATAAAGATTCCTGCAAAAATCAACTGTTAACTAGGTGGTTGAATTCTTTTGGTGAGAGACTTTATAAATTCTGCTTTTTGTATGAAGATCTTTTCTACACGGTCAGAGGAAATCTTATTTCAGATAAGTTCCGGTTCCACCTTTCAATTTTGACTTTGAACATCTTTATCTTTTGTTTTAGCAGGACCTTGTTTATTTTTAATTTGAAATTGATTGAATGTCAACAGTCAGTGAGTTAACTCGAGGAGCTAGTTTATCCAGAAATACAAAAATTTCCTGGAAGAATATAAGTTACACATTCTTTCAAATCTCTAATATATATATTCTAAAAATAAAGTTTGGGCAATTTGCTTGATTCCTGAACATATGCAATGAATAATTTTACCAAAGTAAGCAAACATTCTTGGAAAATTTTTATATAATGAATACATGGAGAAAGCTTTTAATATAATGTTAGCATTCTATTAAGATGAAGAGAATTTACCAAAATCATTATGTTCTTTATATGACTACATTTCACATAAGTTACTTAGTACTCTTCATTTGCAGTATTTTAAACTATGTTCATTGATTTTAATTTAATGCTGATTTTATTTTCCAAACAATTTATAGGACACTGCAGTATCATATAAACATGAGAATTCAATATTTATTTTCGTATTTTATAACAATAAGCTTTTTTTTATCCATTTAACTTTTATCAAACTACCCATTGGAGCAGTTAAAACGTCTCTATTTACATTTCCATGATGATACACACCATTTTTTTCTTTCTTTCCCCAGTATAATATGGGCAAAATCTCTCCTTCATACATTGTGATTTTAATTGCTTAAGGTGCTCTCTGTCTATATTCTGTGACGAATTTTAATTCTCCTTTTTTGAGGCTTACTTCAGTAACTTTTAAACATTAAATTTCCATCCAGCTTTGTGCATTGTAGGATCCACGTTAACCTTCCTGTCATAACAGTTTCCACCACTCTAAGGGACTAGGTCTTATGAGAACAAAATAGTCACATGTTCTTTAAACTAAAGAAAAATTTTAGGACCAATTGCAGTGTAGAGACTAAAAATGTAAGTTTATTGTAAACTAGAGTCCATTTAGAAGGGAACCATTTGAAGATGAATGTTTCAGGATACAGCCGCTATATTGAAGCTGAATCTGGTTATGGGCTACATTAGTTATATCTATTTGGGATCAAAGGGTCAGAGTAACAGATCTTACCTTTCTGAAAAAAATCAAATCTGAAACACGGTAGTGAAGTGTAAGCCTTGACCAAGAGATTTTGGTGGAAGGTATGGATTGATTTATAATAAATATTATTTGAAGTAGTAAAATTCCATATTTTACTTGTTTAGAACACATGCAATTACGTTTTCTAAATTTATACGTTGATACTTTTTGTGTAACTCATTTACAGAAAGTATCTGATTAACTTAGATATGTAAATTCTTTAAGTTCTAAGAAAAAGCTATATTCATTTAAGAGAGAAGCTATGGTTAGTTTCTCTGACTTTTATCCCTTTCTATCCATCATTCATTCTGAGGACAGAATAATCTACAATGTGACTTTAATCATTGCATCCTTTGATCAGAAACCTACGAATATTCTCAATTTTCTTCTCTTTATATTTAAATTCTTCTTCATTGCTTTAATCTTACTCTATTCCCTGGTTCCACAATACTTAATTAAGTTGTTGTTGTTGTTTTTTAATTTTCCCAACTCAGCTCCCAAGCATGCTGAGTATTCTTTTCTGTCCTTCCTATGTGTTCTCTTTGTGTCGGACCCCATTACTTCTCTCTTGTGTTCTCCTGGCCAGGAATGTTCTTTCTTGTCACCCTGCCCTTATAACTATTAGCCATCCTTCATTTACTGGCTTAAATTGTTTTCTTTTCTCATCTATTCCCTCCTTGATCACTGTCCTTTCTGAATTCTTCCAGTACTCACAACCTGTCCCCTGAAAGGCAGCACTTAATTGTATACTCTTGTGATGTTATTTACAAATTTTTTTTGCTTTCATTTTAGAATAATGGTCAATAGACGGGGACCATCTACAGCAGGCCATCAACAGCATCCATTATTTTGCCAGAAATTATTCCAAGCCAAATTTACCTTGTATTATTGCTATAACTACATGATCTCAAAAAGGACTGAAAATCTCCATCACTGAACCACACTTTTCCTTAGCATTTTTAATGTACATTTTTTCTTACCTAACATAATATTTTCACCATCAAGAAAATGTCGTTTGGCAAAACTATCTCTGTTTCACTAGTATATATAGAAGCTTGGACCCCATGGCTTCCCAGCTTGAAAAGGCACCCAGATGGGTAATCTTCCTTTCGTTTATAAGTATATCCTCATTGCACACAATATGGAATCTGCCTCTTTCTCGAGTAGGCACACATTACCACAACATGAAGGCAGGAAATAGTCATTTATGAAAACTACAATGGCTGCAGTTGTTACCTGATATCCCCCTTTTTTCTTTTTAGTTGAAATAACATTTTACAAATGATCATTAGGAAAACTGAAACAGTCAGAAGTGGATTAAACATAAATTGAAATCTCCCTTTCTCCACAGTCCAACTTGCCACACCTTTCTCTCTTAGAAACCACTGTTAAAAATTGATTATTTCCCAAATACTTGAATTCATAAATAGACATATATATGTACCTTTTGAAAAATGAATGAGATTATACTAATTATGAGTTGTAGTTCCTCATATTTTGTTCAAAAATACATTGAACATCTTACCATTATTTAAAAATGACTGTAAAGTGTTAATTTTTACCTGCATTTAAGCAAATTGTAATTGGTGAAAATTCAGGGTGTTTCCGGTTTTTCAATTTTATAAACAATTGTGTAATGAATAGCCTGTCACATGTTGGTTTGCATACTTGTTCAATTATTTAATAGCGGTCCAATCTGAGAAGAAAAGTTGAGAGTTTTCAACTGTTTCTTAGGACCACTTCTTTAGAATGCTTTTAGAAATGTAGGTCATTTTTGGTTTTATCAATGACAGGGACATGACTAGCATTTACCAGGTAGAGGTTAAGAGACGCTGTGCATCCTGCATTGGACCAGACAGTCCTACACAAGGAAAAATTGTTTAGTCTGAAGGTCCTGTTGTACCCCTTGGAGAAACATGGTGGCGTGAAGTATTCACTATCTACTTTAAGAAATTTTGCACTATTTGTGTATTTTATGCAAACATGTATTACTCATAATCTGCAAAACAATATACTCCCATATAAAAGATTTAACCTTCTCCCACACCAACCAATAGAATTTTAATGTAAATCAAGGGAGGGGTTCCTTGAAAAGACAAATACATTAGACACCCAATAAGAAGGAGAATATAAGTATATACATCAAGAAAATGAGAAACTCGGTGATTTAAAATTTTCAAAAGAATACTATATATCAATTTTGGCCAACATATTTGAAAATGTATATGAAGAGGTTAATTTTTTAGGAAAATTTAACTATAAAAATTCAATCCATAGGAATGAAAACGTTTTGAATATACCATCAACATAGAAAAAATGGAAAAATTTGTAAAGTCATACAACTCCTAAAATCTTGAGGCCCGCCCACATGATTTCTCAAGCAGGTCCTATTAAATTTAACAGAAAAGCTAATTCCCATGTTGTTTAAACTGTTAGTTTTGTTAGTGAAAGCACAGGAAATATATCTCTGCCCTTCATTTCTTTCTTGAAACGACTGAAAACAAAAAGGAGTGTAAAAGAAAAATGAAAAAAATCATCAGTTTTGTTAAAAATAAACACCATGAAAAACCCTAAAACAAACTCTTAAGAATCATTGCTCAATGCCATGACAATTTGTTCTGCTCTTCAAAAAAAGGCAAGAGGAGGTGCAGGGGTCTCAGCAAATATGACACATTAAATACACATGTACTTTTTTTCCTCCTGAAATGCTCGAAATTGATGGTAAATGGTGTATTAAAATGATATAAGCCTAAAGGAGCAGAGAAAACAGCAATATTTTTGAAGATAGGAAATCCGTGGAGGGCTGGAACTGACTTAGCAGAACTAAGAGAACAAAATTTTACACTGACAGTGGAGAGATGTGATCTCTCAAAATGCTCATGAATTGGTGGCACAAAATACCTGTGAAAGTAGAGGTAAAATTAGAGATAAAACCCAGGAAGACTGGTTGGAATTGTGTTTGTAATGCCCACTCCACCAAGTCTAGTGAATGCTGCTTGGGCCCCCTGGCAGAAAAGTAGAGATTCATCCTCTGGAGAGACTCAGAACAATATCAGAACAAGAGATATTAACTTCATTGGTCATACATAAAATAGAAGGCTAAAATAAACATTAACTACTGAAAGCTGAGAGCTCTCCCATCTTCATCCCTCTCTTGGCTCACAGTATGAAGATCTGTTAGTTCTATACCCTCAGAGAAGGAGACTGGAAGATCTACCTTGAAGAAAATGATCATCCCAAAGGAATAGGCTAAAGGATATGTTATGAGGGGTTTTTCCATGGAAATAGAACACCTAGATTACCCTGTAGTGAAGCCACAGTTGGAAATTACTACTCATGAATTTAGACATTGCTATCAAGATTTTTTGTACTACTCTTGAACATAAATATTCTCCACTACTATGAGAATTTATCTTACTGGGGATAACCAGTAAGATAAAATACAGAGACAAAAATAAATAAAACAACTAGAAGTAAACAGAGTCTATATAGAGGGGAAAGAAAGCTATCATTAATGTCCTCAGAGCTAAGATAAGAAAATACACCCATGCAACAAGCAAGATGTGACATAAAATGAATTATCAAAAAACATAATAGAATTCTTGAAAATTAAAAATTTTATTGCAAAAAGGTATAACTTAATAGTAGATTTGGAAGATAAAATTGACTGCATTTCCTGGAAAAGTGAGTAGAAATAACAGAGTTGGAAATTAGGTGAGAAAAGTTTAGTGAACTAAAGGCCAGCAGCTAAAATATAGAGTAAAAGAAATCTATAATGAAAGGGAGAATAATACAATGGAGTGTGTATACATAAATTAAGTAATTTTTAAAAGTGAATAAGAATTAAAGTGCCTGAGTTTTCAAATTGAATATATCCACCGGGGTTTGATCCAGTGGATGAAAATAGACCTATATCAACATCAAGAAAAATAATGAAGAAAATCAGCACACTGAGAAAAAACAGACGATAATTCAAGCTTTCTGAGAAGAAAAATAAAAATAAGTCACTAGAAAACAATGAAGCAAAATCTTATAAATTGTAAGAGAAAATTATTCCCAATGTAGAATAATATGCTTAGCCAAACTATCAATCAGATATGAGAAAGTAATAAAAAAGCATTTTCAACCTTCAAGGTTCCAAAATGATACTTTTAATGTGTACATCCCAGAAAGTTACTGAAGAATGTTCCACTAAATTGAGTAGTAAATGACAAAAGAGAAGAATGTAGTGCATAAGGAGTCTCCAGGTTGTTAAAGAAGTAGAACATATGTAAATGACAATCTGTGTAAATCAGAACCAAGGAAAAAAATTCTTCAAAAAGATAGAATACCTAATGCTTCGGAATGTATTGGTAGACTCATTAGACAACTGGAGTAGAATTTGGAGCTCATTTTTTGATACATATGTAGAAAACTAAATAAAACAAAAATTAGAAAATTATCAACTAAAGAAAAGAAAATATTGTGTAGGAGAGTAATGCAATCATTTATGCTAAATGGGTCAGCAGTGAGTAGCATTAACCTAATCATAATAAAATGAAAACTAAGTATTGATCCAAACAAAGATAAGATAATTATATAGGGAGGATGGGAAGGAGGGTTAAATCTTTAGCTATCATAGTGGTAAATCAATAGAAAATATTTAATGATGAACAATAATGAAGTTTCGGTATTAGATTATTATTTAGAGATATAGAAGTAAAATCCAAAAGAAATGCTAAATTAATTGAAAGTTGTATCTCCTGAGGAGGGAGAAATGGGATAGAAGTTACGGGCTATTGCCATTTTATATAACAAGCTTTGAAGAACTATTTGACCCCTTAACCTATGTACAAGCGTAAGATTTTAAAATTAAGAACAAAATAACAGGAAGAAAGAATGACACATGATCTTCAAATCATGGAGAGTAAAATCTATATAGGACCTATACCTTACAGAGTTTTATAGTAGTTACCAGTTTTACAGTAACTACAGGCATTTTGGGGTGTTTTTCAGTGTAACTTTTGAATATAAAAAGGAATATTGACAATAAGTTCAGTATTTTAAATTAATGTGCAGCACATTAAAATAAAGATTTTAAAATGCTTTATAAAATTTGAGAGTTTAAATTATAAATCTTATTTTATTTATAAATCTAGTACATTTAAAAATAATTTTTAAGGGAGACTTTGATTAATGTTTGGTTCCATTTATAACTTAGCTAATTAAAATCCTTTAAAGATTTTAAACTGCATTTATAAATTTATGTTCAATTATCTTTGTGAACATTTTAATTATCTTATAAACAAAACCTTCCAGAATACTTAAACAATCCTTATAGAGCTAATAAATCAAACTCACAAAATGGTGAATCTTAAGTTGTCTTAAATGTGAAACAATTGCTGGCAACTTAGTAAAACTTCTTATAGTTTTCCACTCAAAAAAGCAAAGCTTAAAATTATTACTCAGTTACATATTTAAAATCAGAATTTAAAGTGCTAATCTGTAAATATTTAAATACGAACATCAATACATATAACCTCTCTAAAATATGAATATTATAGTTTTGATCTGCTTCATCATCTCTACACTTTTAAAAAAACTTTCCCCAGGGTAAAAAAAAAGATCCCATGGAAACAATTATGGTCTCTTAAGCAAATGAGGTTATCAACCCAAGTGAATTGTAGCTACCTTCTCAGGTTGTTTACCAGATATTTTCGTTGGAAAATGGGATCTGGAGCTGCAGATATTCAGGGTGTTTTTTTTTATTAATGTGGTGGACAAGTTGGGACCTTTATAGAGTTATAGTAATAAATAGACTCTAAGTCCACGAGCTCTAAACGAGGTAGGCGCGTAACTCATGTTCATTAGAGTCACCTTACCTGTATCTTATTCATATTACCATATATCCAGCCTGATTCTAATATCTAATCTCCCTACCCAGATTGTTTAAGCAAGAGATTGGATTCCAAAAAATCTTTATTGTATGATTCTTGTCAGAGTCCTTTTTGTATTCTTACTATCTGGTGAATACATAACTTTTCTAGATATTTAAATAACATACAAATGGATTCTTCATCTCATATCTATATCCAGCTCAGTGGTCCTGGTTTCCAAGGCCAGATTAATGATATAGCCAGACACACTTACTGCTGACCATGAAAAGAGTTATTCCTATGGATTACTGAGTTGCTGAGAAAATGTTCAGGGAAAATAAACTTAAATTGATGCTGCCTGTTGACATAATTTATTCTACTGATCTCCTCCTTCACCATTTTAGCAAATAACTCGGACAAAAATGGGCCCCATTCAAAGATGATAATTGAAAAGATATCACCATTGTGCCAGTGCAAAATATATTTCAAGTTAAACAGAGAAAAGCAGCAGGGACAATATGACAATAAAAGATGAATAAGAATATATACCACATTGATTACCATTGAGCCACAAAGCTGATAAAAATTTGAAATACATTGTCCCATAAAGTCAAAACAAAACAAATAAAACTCCTCAAACTAGGGCTTCTCTGATGTAAGTGATCAAAAATGAGATAATAGGGCTTAAAGTAGATATAAGATAAATGGAATTTATGAAAAGTGAGCTTAGAAAAAAATAAAAGAGAAAATAAATATCTTTAATTTCAGAAATATATATCATACCAGAAATAGCCAAGTGGAAAATAGACATTTTCAAAATTTAGTAAAGGAAATGGAGTACAAGCAGGAAAAAAAGCAAGGAAAACAAAATAGAAAAGGATAGAGAAATAACAAGGGTAGAACAATATTTATAGTTATTTGAAGACAGACAAAGCTGACCCAACGTATGTTGTATACATTTTAATTAGTTTTATAATTTTTTTTATGGCCGGAGAGTGAGATTGGGAACAGTTACTTCATCATGTCTGCAAGTGTAAGTCTCCAAACTCAAAGCCTTTACTTCTTATATCTTTAGCCTATTATATATTATTCTTTATTATTCTATATTTTATAATATATATTACATACTGAATTATGCAGTCAATTAAAAAATGTAAAATATTAACAAAATAACTTCAAAGGAATGGTAAGCTTTTTTTAAAAATCGAAGCAGAAATTTATGACTTGAAAATATATTAGGATTAAAAACAAATTCAAGAATTAGTTCTTTGGAAAAAGTAAAAACAATTTACAATATTAAAATAATTCACTAGAGTCTCGATCTAGATGAACAGGGAATAAAGCCAAAATATTAAAATTGAAGGGGAATGGAAATGTAATTACAGATATTGATCAAATTAAATAATTATATAAGATCATTTTCTTAACTTGCAAATATATTAGAAATCCTGGATGATATGATTTTCTCCTTAGGAAAACATAAATGACCAAAATGTCTAAAAGGGTTAGAGAATCTAAATATCTTATTAACACAGAAAAAGATGTGAAAGGTATAAAAGTATTAATATTCTCCTCTCAATAAACAAACGAATTGGCGGGCATAGACATTGTCAGGTAGAAATGTATTGATACTGTATTGATACACGAAGGTACTGATAACTCAATGCCATTTAAAGTTTTCCACTTCCAGTTCCAGCTATCACAAGGTAATTTGTATTAAGCCATTCCACCTGGCAAGAAGAATTGTGAAAGCTGCATAAAATTAATTCGGAATAAGTAGCTATTTAAAGGCATCAGATAGCAATTGAAGCATCTAGAACTGAGTGTCAGCTCTTAGAGACAAGGGAAACACATTGAAGTGATTCCAACATTCTCTACCACTTTCCATTTGATATATTTGCTGAGCAGATGGCCAAGAAGAAAGTTAGTGGCTCAGAGGTTGTGCAAATCTCATAGATCTGCAAAGACAAAAATTGGAATTCATGACGACCAAGGTGGCCAGGGCTTAAGGGCCAATAGAAAGGAAATCATTGTGATATTCTGTATGGGTTCTCCCCTCAAAACGTTTTCTGATTCTTTAGTTGCAGAGGGTGAGAGACTGAGAAGCTTAGAATAAAATGGCAGCTAACTGACAGAAAAAAAATTGTTAAGCAGACCTCTCAGCAAAAGGATAGGCAAAACTAAGTTCAGAGGCCACCAAGGAAGAGGGGCCTAAGTACCACCCTAGGAATTGAGACTCCTGGAAAGTTAGTCCCTAGTTGTAAAGGCAAACTAGAAATGAACTATTCTCCAAAAAGATGGAAATCAAACTTCAGAGCATTTCATCTTTGTGTCTGGACCAAGATGATCTGTCTCTAAGCCAGAATTTCTGAAAATTACAACTTCTTTGGAGGGATATATCATCTAAAGACTATAATTTTTTAAGTCAATGTCTGGCTTTTGATTAAAAAAAATGGGCATATTGGTCAGTAGGACTAACTGACAGAGAGAGAGAAAGAGAGAGGGAGAGAAATCTATAGCCTTAAATGTTTTCAAGCACAGAACATGAAAATACTTCCCGAACTATTTATGGATAATTATTGTATTGACACCAAACCTGACAAAATTGAACACATATTCTCTTCCCACTCCATGTCTCACACACACACACCACACAGAATAAAGTACAGGCCTATCTCACTTATGAATATTCTAAAAATATATTTTGCAATGAAAAATCACAAGCACAATAAAATCATACTTCATAATCAAGTGGAAGTCATATCAGTAAGCAAGAATGGATAACTATTAGGAAATACTTTACTATAATTCACCATATTAATAGGTCAAAGAAAAATAGTGATCATCTCCAGAAACTTCAACCTTCATAACCAATCAATGATCTTAACAGAATGGTTAAATAATAAATAGATAATAAAATAGAAAATAAAAACAATAAAAGAGAAGTAATTTAACCCAAATGCAGCACCATGTTTAAACAGGAGAATTCTATTAAATTCTGGAAAAAGGTAAGGATGTTAATTCTAAACATATTAATGTTTGCATTTGTATTTATTGCATATTATTTAACATTATGCAAAATTAGTACAATGGTATAAAAGGAAGATAGAAGAAATAGCCAATTTGGAAAAAGGCAAGATTTACATCATTTGTGAACATTTTTATTTTATTAAAAATCTATGAGAATCAACTAAAAAATCCATAATAAGTGAGTTTAGAAATGTGACTGGTGATAAAATTAATATGTGAACATCAATAGTTTTCCTTTCTACTAACAATAACTACAAACAACTACCCAAGGATAAACAAAACAACAAATGAAAAATACAAGAAGAAAATCTAAAACTCTTCTGATGGACAAAAATGATATTTGAACAAGTTGAAAAGTATGCATCTTTTTAAAGAAGATTCAATAAAAAATATAAAAAGTCTCCCTAAATTCATCAAAATATAACTCCATCCTCATACGCATACTCACAGGCTTTCATTTAGAACTAAGGTAACCTTATTATAAAGCACATACGGAAAAAAAAAGCAAATGAGGAAAACACTTTCAGTCACGCCTTCCCTTTAGTGTTAGAGTTATCTCTGAAAATGCAAACTTGGTCACTTTACTCACCCTTCCTCCAATCTCTTAAAACTTCTCAGTGGCACATAATTAACAATAGGATGAAATCCAAACACTTTAGCATGCATTACAAATACCCAACTGTAATCACTCTCTCACCTGGTGCCTTTTTCTCAGATTCCCTCCAGAGTTAACTCTGAAGCTTTCTCTCATTGTACCCTTGTCCACCATACCATAGTTGGGGTTTCTTTTCTTATGGTTTCTTAATGCATTATTTTTACATAATAGTATATATAAATATAGTATATAAATATAGTATATATTTTTACATATATAGTTTTTGAATAATTGGATTATGTGCTTATCTCTCCAGCTACACTGATACCTCATTCTTCTTTGCATTCAAGGTGCCATGCATATAGATAGCACTTTTTGATGCCTGAATGCAAGAGATTTATGTGTGTGTATGTTTATGTGTGTGTGTGTGTATATGCATGCTATACATGCAGTTTCCACATGTAGATGACACCTATCTTGAGTAAAAAGTAATTGTTAGTGCCCCAGAATCAGTTGACATATTTGATTTGACAAAGGTACTACCTTTTAAGGCAAAATGAAAGGAATAATTTCCATAATTTAATAGCATGAATTTAGAAATCAATTAATGATTGTCATCCTGGAAAGCATGTTGGTGAATCTGATATTACAGAAAACAAAACTTTTCTTTGGGTGCTGAAGTGGCACCAACTTTTGTGGCCTCAAAAATTTTGAAGATCTTATATTATTTCTGCCATGACCATATCATGGATTACTTGTATTTTATCATTAACACATTTACACATAACACATATCAATTAAGGTGATTTTTTTCTATTTTTCTCCAGTGGATATCTTATCCATATACATATTTTAGGAATCCTTGGTTCATAACTTTATTTTCTGTTGATTCCACGAGGAATAAGTTGACGTCAAAATCCAATGTTCTAATACCCTGGAATCCTAGAAAGATGTCTTGAAGCACTGGAAGAATTCCAGAGGTACGAGAAATTCCAGAAAGAGGACAGAATGAAGTAGTAACATCTACCTATTACCAAGCATTGCTCACTATAGCATAGAAGCAATACCAGGCAATTGTTGTACGGTATTTCCTTTAATCATTACTAAACAATTTACAGCATCTTTAATTTACAGTTGAGGAAAGAGAAGATTCTTTAGGGATTGGTTTATGGCAATAAGTGTATGCTCTTGAATTGCATTAGTTCCAAGGTATGCAGAGCTAGGCTTTAGGAATGTAAGAATGAGCCAGATAAACATATTCCTGGCTCTGAAGAAGGTCAAATGTCAAAGGCCTCCAGCTTTGTTCCTTGAATCCCCATCAGTGAAGGAATTTATACAAACTGAACATTTATAGCTTGTAAATGTACATGTGCTACATGGAAGTATAGAAAATAATATAAAAATTAAGAGTTAAGGAAGCAGTAATAATTTTAAATATATTTATTTAATTTCCTTTATTATCATTTCATCATAGAAGTTTATGGGAATAAATCCATTCAAAGCATTTTCTTGATAATTAAAATAATTTTGGCTAATTTTTGTCAGATATGTTTAGATTGTCAATGTTGACCCTAGAAATAATGCTGATAAAGACCTAGCTTATTTGAAAAGTAGGGAGAAGCATTGACTTTACCATTTTCTTGTTATTGTTGCATAACTGACTAAGAATATGTTAAATATGTAATATCATTTTAGAAATCAATTCAATTGATCATTTTATGAAGGTTAGTTAAAACTATTTAACTGGATACACATCAATTGCAATAGATCATAATATGCTGAAAACTAACAAATAAAAGAGGACACCCTGGCCATTCTCTTTAGAAGGTGGAACTCCCATTGTCCTCAGGTTTCCACAGCTGCTATTGATAAAACACAACCTTTTGATGTAACAACCAATAGGGGGCACTGCTCTGAGTCTATATGGAAATGTTAGAAAGCTTATTTTCCTTAATTTTTAGATTAAAAGATAAATATGAATAGAATTATTAAAAATTTCTTTCAACACTCCAGTGGATGATCTTGCCTACCCCTTGGTTTACATACATCCCATTGTAGAAACCACTGGTCTAGCTGGTAAACTCGAATCAAGATCCCAACACAGACCTGCCTGGCTCCAAATTCCTCCCACAAACCCAACAGTGTGACCTGGTTGAGTGATCACTCTCTGATATTTTTACCAGGCAGCTGTTGATAAAATTGAGCCCATTAAAAAAATATGTAAAGTCTTTCTCATTCCATTGCAAGAACAGAACACAAAGTAAAATTTAGGTAAAATATAAAACATCTCAAAGCATAGAAAACATGATAAAATATAAGCAAATATTAGAGAGGATGATAATTATAGGTGGTTTTATTTCCTTACTAGAAGGCAAAGACTGTCAGAATGAATTAATAAAAAGCAATCTCTGCCCTATGATGCTTATAAAAATACTCTTAAAACCCAGTGAAATAGCACAAGTGTTTATTAGTGGGGAAGGGGTTGGAGATGGACAAAGACATACCCAGCAAATGGAAAGCAGAATCAAATCCAGATGGGTCGTGTTAATTTTAGAATAGAATTCAAGATAAAATCTTTCCAGGCTAAAAGTGCACACATTTACCTGTATTTTATCTTTCTTCTAGATATATCAATAAATATGATCCTGTACATAACAAAGCAATTATATAGAGAGCAAAATTCAAACTATACAATATTCATCCTTTATTCAAACTATACAATATTCATCCTTTATAACAAAATACTCTCAAACTGGAAATTAGAAGCCAAATTTAGGTAAGAAAGTCTAAAACCATCTCATCAAGATTAAGAACTAAAATAATCATGCTAAATATCAATAAGTTCAGAGATAAAAATTTAAAACTTATAAATAATTTAGAGAATCACAGAAGTGAGAGCACTAAATAAGACTCTAGATGAGATGAGACCTCCAAAAGGGAAGTTAAAAGAAAGAACAGAGCTAATTTAATTAAATTTCCAACACCGTGTGTCAGGATTTGGGTGATGAGACCATAGCTCTATCCAGAATTTTGTGCATAGTATTAAATGCCTGCCAGGGGTAAAAAAGAAAATCAAAATCAAACAAAATAATTCATACCAAGAAGCTCAAAGAAGAATGTGAAACCACCTCTATGAAAAGTAAAATAAAAAGACAATATTAATTTTAAAATACATTGATATAATACAAAACTGAAAAAACAAAAGTGAAGAATTGATAAATTTAACCAGAATTATTTTTAACAATGACACAAAACCTGATCTTTACCTTTAACCAACACGCAAACAAATCCCAGTCGGATTAAAGAATAAATTTCCCAAAAAAGGTAAACTTAAAGCATAAAGAATTAAAATGAATTGTAGGTGAAGACTCACAATACAATTGGAGGCAAAGAAATATATCCTAAGGAAATTAGTAGAGATATATTAAAAAAATGTGTGCTAAAGTTCTCATGGTAGCACTATTCGTAAATCTAAAAAGTTGTAAACAGTAACTGAGTTATAGTTATGTTGATTATGGTGAATCCATATCCTAGAAAATAATGTGATAATTTTAAAAAGTTTATGAAGAATTTTCAGTAAATTAGAAAATTTTTTGATGTGTCAAATAAAAATTCTGAATAAATTTGTAAAAATGTATAATTTGAACTATTTTCTAACAATTGCATAGGTTAAGACTAAAAGATGCAATAAATTATTAATAGCTGAATTTATTCTTTGGTAGTTACAAAATGAAACAAGTGCTTTGACTTACTACTTATGCTTTTGTACATTTTCTGCATAACAGTAAGTTCAATACTTCTATCTTACTGAACTTCAAGTAAGTTCAATACTTCTGCTTAAACCATTGACTTTCCCCTAGGCATTGTGGCTTTGTCATTGTTCCATTCACTGGACTGTAGGTAATGTGGCTGTATGTCTCAGTTTATGGCTGTTGTCCTGATGTAATTTTTAATATTGCCCCTTTCACTTTCACTGTGCCCTAGTTTGGACAATAAATTATATGGTACCTGAGATATGGGAAACCTAATTCTCATTCTGATTTTCCATTGGTAGCCTACAAAATTCTGGATAAGTCATCTATTCCATGGAAGGCTTTGATCCCTACTATAAAATAGAAATAATCTCTCTGCTGGCTAACTTCATAGGAATGTTGTGAGGATTAATGAAGAGATGCTTGGAAACTACTTTGAGCTCCTCAGAGAAAAGTGCTATGATATTGTCATTACATTTCTCTACTAGCTTGCTGAGTGGGAAGTCAGGGTAAAACAAGATTTTGTGAGTATCAGCAATGAAACCAAATCAATCATACGTGTTCTTGCAGCACAATTTGTACAAGTGCCCCAGATTGCAGAATCTAGTGACCCTAAAACTCCCCCAAACATATATATTACCGGAGACATATAGACTAAATTTTGACTCTAAATTGGCTATTCAATTAGGAGTTATGAGTAAATGTGCTGAACTTCCCTTTCTGGGGGAAAATATTGTGCCCTATCGAGTATTAACCATAGGAGTGTTTGGAAGCTGAACAGACTGTTCATTAAGCTTGAAAGGGACAGAACTGAGCCAGCCAGCACTTTGTAATCCGGCATCAGGCCTCTAAATCAAACCTGTTATTTTAGAGGCCAATTAAGTGCTCTAGTAACTCAATGGAAAGGCTGCATCTTCACAAAATATTTCTAGCACCTTATAAATTAGGTACCTTGGTCTGGCACTAAAAGATCTTTGTTGAAATTCTTACAAATTGAAATCAAAATCAATAAATCAATCCAGTTCTGAGGCAACAAAGAAGCAGATGAAAGGCAAGAATGAAGCAGATTAAAGTTCTAGCAATGATTCCCCAAGCATAATGGAGGCTTAGTTTGATTAAGACTCAGAGGAAACACTGAAAGAAGTGCAGCCAAGTCTGGCTCTTGGTCCCTTTGTTCTCCCTAAAACCCATGTCCCTTGGGTTAACTCTGGCACCATCCTTGATACTTTGAAGCTAAAACATAATACTTAATCATTTCTGACATTGCAAGTACATCACATATCACCAAGTTGGTTCTCTTTTCACAAGAGAAGCTATTCCCCTCTCTATCTAAAGTTCATACGTTGACCTTACATGTCTGCCTTTGAGAACAAATCATCTTTCTTCCCACTGTCCATCACTTTGTTTTTTTTCCCTCTTTGCTGTATACTGAAGGCAAGGAAGGCATATCTGTATCATTTGCCTGTTTGTCAGAATGAAACTTGTTCTTGGAGAGTGTTGAGCAGTTACTTATGCAAAGGTGGACGAGTTATTTTGTATTTTACTAGGTGCAAAAGAGAAATAAATACTGAAAACTGGCACTTCTTAAAATATTTGTTTTCTTCCTTTTTATTTTAATTAGAACACAGATAAAAGATACAATTTCTAATTCATTACGGAATAAAAGGCTTTAGTTATGAATTCTGAAGAATATTTACATCTTAGAATTGTTATCACATTTCTGGTTCTACAGCATTTAATTGAGGAAATTTTTTCTAAAGCTTAGTATTTCCAAATGAGAGTTGCATAAATATATCTAGAAATTGAAAAACAAACAGCAATGAGAAGATGATCTGAACTTGAGAGAACACTCTAATTGTGAAAAGCAATCGTTTGGTGCTATCATTTTAATGATCTTTAAATTGCACTTTAGAAATTCTTGCTTTTACTGTGTCCTCTTTTTTGGACTTTTTCTACATACTGTTTAAAAAATTCACTAAAGGACTATTTGAAGGATTGTCTAGGGAAAGGGCTGCATGCTCTTTCACTGTTACTTCGGGGCAATTAGGGATATTACATTTGAGTTCATTGGACTTGTGTTCTTCCTTTCACAGGCTAAACATTGTGGCTGTTGCCGCTTTGAATGCCTATTGGCTTAATTAGTATTATTTGGAATTCTGTGGAAATACAAACTTATGCACTTTCTCTGATAAGACACAGTTTTGGCTCCTAATTGCTTTCTTTTGCCTACATTTTTAGAACACTGATCTCATGAAGTCAAGCATTAGACCAGCATGTTATTGACTTGCACATTAGCCGTGTGATTACCTCTGAGTTGCTTTCCTTTATGATATTCTCAGATGCAAAATCTTGAAAGAGAGAATGTAGCCAGACTGATTTTGTTTGCTAATGGTTTTGCCTCTCATTCTCTGTTTCAGTTAGCATCACTTTTGGGAGACTTTAGCAGTGAGAGCTCTCATAATGGCGATCTTGTGACCTGTGGATATGACAGCTATAGACTGCATTTAGTTTATCTTTTGTATGAGAAGCAGGGAAGAGATTATTACTGCCCACTACCCAAGCTCTGGTTTTGGTTGCAATGCACAACCAATGTGGAATGGCACAGCTTCAAAGTGGGTCCTCACTCTCACTTGGAAGTATGGCAGCTGAGTTGTTGGTTTGAGTTTATGCTAGAATCTAATCACTAATTCATTCATAATAAACATTTTGTTAGTACCGTATAGTGTGAGATACTGTGCTAGACTCTGGTGTTAAAATCTGTATAAACCACGACCACAATTCTCAAGGAACTAATTGTGTTTGTGTGTAGTGCGTGTGTTTTGTGGGAGGGGTTAGGTAATGGAGAATGAAGGAGAGCAAGAGTTGGGGAGAACACAGATACGTATATAATTCATGATGAGTTCATTGAATAGTCTGCACCTATTAAACGCCAACCCACTCATCTGATTCAGTCATAACTGAATTCGAATCATTGTAGACGGCAGTGGAACATATCAGAATTTTTAATTTTTACTCTGAAGACAGCTGACTTCGGTACCATATCCCAACAAATTTGTTTGTTGGCCATGCCACTTTTACTCACAAAGCACTTCTGTTTCCTCGTCTATAAAATAGATGAGATATTCTGTTTTATATGCTTCTCTTATAAAATTATTGTCATAATCAGAAAACAAATGTAATACACACAGAATAATGCATAATATACAGTATGTACTAAATAAGTTGCTATGTAAACAACTATTCCTCTTTTTGTTATTTTCATTCTTATAATTATGTATGTTTCATTTAAATACATTTTATAGTAATAACTTTACTCCTGAATAGTACATGCTTATTATTTAAAAAATTTAACAATATTCAAAAACTGCAAAGAAGAAACAAACAAATTACCCCAAATTGCCAGAAATAACCAGTGTTAAGAGTTAGTAAAATACATGTTGGGTGATGTTTTTGTTTCTTCTTTGTACTTTTTGGTATTGTATAAATTTAAAAATAATAAGCACGTAGTATTATTATAAAATCTATAAAAAAATGATGTGTGTTTCAAATTTCATACATCCTAAAAGTTTGAACGGATTGATACATAAATATGTATATAGATGGAAGATGAATATATAGAGATAGAAAATATAAGAAAAATAATTTAATAAGAGAATCTGTTATTTCAAGTAAACATACTACATTTATTTACTTGACTGTGTTATTTCCTAAAAGATCAGACTTTTATGAAGAAAAGATAAATCATGAAAAACAGTAGGTGATTGGTCATTATGGTCTCTCTTTTTTTTTTTTTTTTTTGTGAGGAAGACCGACCCTGAGCTAACATCCGTCGCCAATCCTCCTCTTTTTGCTGAGGAAGACTGGCCCTGGGCTAACATCTGTGCCCATCTTCCTCCACTTTATATGGGACGCCGCCACGGCATGGCTGACAGGCAGTGCGTCGGCGGGCGCCCGGGATCCGAACCAGCGAACCACGGACTGCCAAGCGCGGACTAAACCGCTGCGCCACCAGGCGGCCCCATTATGGTTTCTTTGTTAAATTTTAATTATATGTACTATCTATGACTTATTCACACACACACACACACACACACACACATATAAGTATATGTAAGGCCAAAACATAAAAGTGGACAAAATTTATACAGTTCAAGGAATTATCACAAACTAAATACCTCAGCCTCTACCACTCAGGTGAAGAAATATTTTCTGCAAAATAGATCACTACCTCTTCCTTTGTCTTCAAAGATACCCACTATTTGGAGTATACTTTTCTTGGTGTTGTGAAATTTATATATCCACTCTGTGGTAGGCTGACAATGGCCCCCCAAAATATGCCCAAATCTTAATCCCTGTGAATTTTACCTTATTTGAAAAATGGATATTTGCAGATGTAATTAAGTTAAGGATTTTGAAATGAGAAGATTATCCTGGGTTTTCTGGGTGGGCCCTAAATGTCATCACAAGTGTCTATATAAGAGAGAAGGTGGAAGGCAATGTGACAGTGAGAGCAGAGAGATTTGAAGATGTGATGCTGCTGGTTTTGAAAATGGGAAAAGGGGCCATGAGCCAAGGAATGTAGCTTCAGAGGCTGGAGGGGTCAATGAAGGGATTATCTTCTAGAGCCTCCAAAGGGCATGCAGCTCTGTGAAACTGACATTGGACTTCTGGCCTCTTGAACTATGAGATAATAAATTTCTGTGTTTTAAGTGACTAAGTTTGTAGTAATTTGTTAGAACAGCCACAGGAAACTAATACACATTCCCTTTTTTTTTGCTTAACATTATGCCTGTGAGATTGATCAATGTTGTTAAATGTAGTTCTAATTTGTTCATTTTCATTGTATAATATTCAATATAAAGTTTTAAAATTCATTGTACCTTTTTCTTTTTTCAAATAATGCTGTTATGAACATCCTTGCACATGTCTTATACTGTAAATGCGTTAAGTGGGTAGCTTCACTCATTTATTTCCTCTCCAACAATGTATGAATATTCTCATTGTTCTATATCTTCATTAATAATTGTTATTGTTAGTAATTTTAATGTTAGAGAACCTGGTATGTGTACAATGGTATCTGTTTACAGTTGAAATTGAATTTCCCTAATGAATAATGAATAGCTTTTCATATTTCTTGGGTATAGCTGGGCCAAGACTAGGGTGAGTTAAGAGAAGCACCTAGGGTACACAATTTAAGGTTAGGCTTATTCCCTCTCCTTTTTCTTCCCATTTTAGATGCATTATTTCTACTCTGTCAAGCAAGCAGCACAATGCATACAACACATATACTGTTTTCACCCTTGTCCCCAACTTTGTTATAGACTTAGATCTACAATTAACTATATATATAATGTATATTATATATACATATAATAACTGCATTGAATTTTGGGAGAATGGACATTTTAAACATTACTCAGTCTTCCAGTCCTTGGGTTTGGGATATCCTATGTACGTGGATCTTATTAATTTTCTCAGTGCTGCTTTGTAATTTCACTGTAGAGGTCTTACACATCTTTAGTTGAAATCATATACAGGCAAATAATTTTTTGCTATTTTAAATGACATTTTTAAAATTTCATTTTTCAATTGATAGTGTATAAGTTTGCAATTTACTTTTGCTTTTTATGCATTTGTCATAATTTCAGCCATTTTATTAAATTTACTTTTAGTTCTAACTGCTTGTGGATAATTTTGGATCTTCTTTGTACATAGCCATGTCCTCTGCAAAATGTTTACCTCTTCTTTGCCATCTTTATAAATTTAACTTCTTTTCATTGCCTTATTGCACTAACTATGATCACTAGGATATCTTTTGTAAATCTTTTGCTTTCTATTGAATCTGTGGTGATGTCTTCTCTTTATTTCTGATATTGGTATATTGTGTTCTTTCTCTTCCTCCCTTTCTGTTTTTCTGTCTTTCTCTCTCTGTCTGAAACAATTTAAATATATGTTATTATTCAAGAATTATAAAGGAGATTTGTAGATTTTTCAAGGAAAAAACGTTTTTTCTCTGTTGACTTTCGGTCTTGTATTTTTTTTCCCCAATGATTTCTTCGCTGTCATATCTCCTCATGTGCCTATTTATTTGTATTTTTTGAGTACTAGACATTATATATTTGAAAACAACTTGAGGCCTAGGAAAATGTTAAGTTTCTCTAGAGAGGAATTAAATTTACTCTTTGTAGGCAGCTAAGGACACTGGCATTTCAGTGTTATTTTAATGCAACTACCAACATACATGTGATTAGACACTGATCTTGTGTCCGTATGTGGGCTGGTCTTCCTAGAATGTAGTCCATGGCTCCAACTCAAAATTTGGAGGACCCTTTACTCCAATTCTCTACACCACCTCACATACACACAAACATATACACATTTGGCTGTCAAAAGTACTCGTCAGTTTCACAATCTATTTTGTAACTTCCTAGAATTAGCAGAAATCTTGAGCTGAAAAGCAGTTCTCAATGCCAAGCTCATTTTCTCTTGGATCTTGACTTTGTAATCCTTCATTATTGTGTTAACACTTGATGTCTTGAGGAAGATTTTTGTGGTGTTGTCCTCAGTGGGAGAAATGATAAGAGTGTGCTACTACTGGTAGTAGAAGTCCTTGTCCTTTTTCTTTTACCTTCAGATTTTACTTTTAGACAATATCAATCTACATCTGATTATAAAAGATTACATAGTTAGCAGTCTTCTGGTTTTGATTTTTTTTCACTTTCCTGTGCAACTTGTGGAGTTTTGTGATTTGCATTATTTTTTTGCCAGAATTTATAACTTTTACCCCATGTTCTGCATAAATTTTTCTTTAGTTGTTTAATCTTGGTTCTGTATTTATAGGATTTCTTGTTTATGTCTTCATTTTATAAAATATCTCTTCTTCCTAGTTCTTTATTTTGGTTCATTCTATGTTGGCTAGATTTTGTTGGGCTGTGTTCTCTGGGATCTTTTATGTATGTTTGTGGCTTGCATGACCATTTGGGCTTCATATAATTTTGCGGGGGCGGGGGGATCATCTTTAGGAAAATCCTAAGAATTTCCTGGTAATATGTTTGCCTCTCTCAATCTTCATCCAATTTCTTCTTCATTTTAGGGAAATTTTATATTCTCTCTGAACTCTTTATTCTCTTTTGTTTCAGCTTGGGTTATCAATTTCAGTGCTAATTACCCTTATTTAAAATTTTACTTCCTGCTGTCCTTGAATAGTAACTTGTTTCGAATTGCTTGAACCTCTTTGTTTATTAACCTATGTAGCTACTAACACCTTGTAGGAAAAGGGAACTACCATATCAAAAAGAAAATCTGTTGGGGGGCCGCCCGGTGGCGCAGCGGTTTAGTTCGCGCTTGGCAGCCCGGGGTTCGCGAGTTTGGATCCCGGGCGGCCGCCGGCGCACTGCATGTCAGCCACGCTGTGGCGGCGTCCCATATAAAGTGGAGGAAGATGGGCACGGATGTTAGCCCAGGGCCAGTCTTCCTCAGCAAAAAGAGGAGGATTGGCGACGGATGTTAGCTCAGGGCTGGTCTTCCCCACAAAAAAAAAAAAAAAAAAAAAAGAAAATCTGTTGGGACACCCACAACAGATTTCGTCTATCATCCACAATTGCTGAGTAAAGGCTCTTAAAATAAGTCTTCAAAACAAAAAGATTATGAGAAGCTGTCATATGCATGAAAAAAAAAGAGAATCTTAGAAATTTAGGAAAAACAGGATTTCCAATAAAAAACTAAGGAGTGGACTCTATAGCAGAAAGAGCACAGGTTGAACTGATGAGCATAAAATTATTAAATGGAAAACAAAAAATAGGAAGAGATAATCAATATTTTCAAAATATGGTTTTGGAAAAGACCAATAAAATAGATAAACTTTTTGCAAGTCCCAAGAAAAATTAAAGAGAAAGAAGAAGCTTTTTAAAATAGAAAATGGTACTATACCTACAGATACTGAAGAAATTTTAAAACTTCAAAACCATGTTAATTATACCAATAAAATGGGTGATTTAGAAGCCTACATTAAAAATATACCAAAATAAATTCTAGATGTATGTTTAAAAATAAAAATAAAATAAAAATTATTGATGTATAAAAAGAAAATATAATGTTTTGATAATAGAGGATGTGGAAGACCTGCTTAAATAATAAAAGTACTTGAAGCAAAAATAGATTTGAATATATTAAGAAAAAATTACTTTGAACTATGAGAGTTATCATAAACAAAGTTAATCACATGGTATAGATTAGGAGAAAATGCCTGCATAGTACTAACAGAAAAAGCTTATTAGTAGTACATTTTGACAATACCATATTTTAATTGAATTAAAGATGTTATTAGTTATAAGACAAACTATTATTTTATGTACCAAGAACAAAGAATAAAATACTGGCAATTAAGCTATGATACAATTCTTTCTTATTACATTGGATTTTTATTTTATATTCTTTAAATGTGTTTAAACATAGATTTTAAAATTATATATCACTAGTGTGCATACATTTAAAAGAAGGTAAATTTCTAAATTCCCCTTGAATTAACAAGCAAAAATTTTAATTATTTTTTGACTCAGAGACATCAGTGTCTCTCTTTGTCCACTCATGATTATTCTCCCTACCATCATGAGCAGTGGTGATAAATCATTTCTCATAAACAGTGCTCTGATACTGTCACCAGGACTTTCTTCCAAGCCATTCTGCAAGTTTTGATTCTAGTGCTTTCTTGATCTTATCAGAATGTGTCAAGGGAAGGTTTTCAGATAACAAGCAGAAATTAACAAATAGGTTGTTGTCAGAAAAATAAGCAGGTTATATTTGTCTAGTCATGCCATCAAGAATTACAACCAAATTTACCTGCATAAGCAATGACAACCATATAAGGACTTTTGCCTTACCAGAAGCAATTGTGACACAGGATTCTCTGGGTGATACATTCTAATTTCAAATCTGTTAAAATTTAAAAAGGTAATCTTAGAATTATTAAATAAGGTAATTATATGAATTTAAATGCACATATCCTTTGACTCAGCATTCTTACCTATCATCTCCAGCAGATACTCTTAGTTGTTTGGCAAGATCAGTAACAGTACCTTGCCAAGCCATATGGGAGCCTGAAGCAAAGGAAAAATCAGTACTACTGATTCTGTCTTTATTTAAAATGTTGATATGTTGCTCATCATGGATTTTTTGCATTGACTTTGATTTTATAAAATATTGCATTAAAATGTTATTTACCTCGATTACTGAGTTTTTTGGGCACCCTTTTAAATTTTGCACCTGAAGCAAAGGCCTCACTTGCCTCACCCTAGATCAGGGCCTGCACAAGACCTAGAAATTTTACATTTACATCCACTTAGGAGCATTAATAGACAGATGAGAACTTGTCTTTCTACATTTCTCTATAGCTTACTACAAAGAAATGGTAAGAGATATTGGGAGAAGGCTACATTCTGGTGGTGTTAGTTCCAGAAAGATGCCTATATGCCCCCGACTGCATTACAGAGTTTACAGATTCCTTGCTTCACTGCTTTTTCTACTCTTTCTCTTCTCCAGGTTGTTCCCCTGCCAGAAAGCCAGATAATAGGCATTGGAATTAGGTAAACAAGGATAGAAATTCCACTTTTGTAACCTTGGATAAATTACTTTACTTGTCTGAGTCTCAATTTTCTTGTCTGTAAAATGGGGATAATTTTCAATTTATAAAGTTCTTGTGTGAATAAATATCATGTACAGAGAATCCATCACATGTCTAGTTCACAGCACACACTTAATAAATTTCATTTCTCTTGTCTTCTCTTCTGCTTCCTATTCCTCAACTTGATACTAAAGAGCTAATATACATATATACATGATATGTTTAGTGTATTATTCAGTTCTATCATGTAAAACTGAAAAAATTTTTTGAAGTGCTTCTACACATGTCTTTTATTGCTATAATCACAAATGTGTTACATAGACCTAAGTGATAGAGTTTCTTCATTTGGGGTTGGTCCAGTTATATTTAAAAACAGTTTAACACTTCCAACATAGCAAAAAGGAGGAATTCGTTGGTTACTTATAATAGGAGGAGGGAAGTAACCAATAAGACTATTAAACCTACTCTGATTCCTGATCTAAACCCCAATATTTCATTTAAATTGTTATGATGATGCATATAATTTCAGAAATTCATATTGCTTTTCCTAAAATCTAATGTATTTTTCAGTTGTTGGAAAGAGAAACAAGGGAAAAAAAGAAAACTTACTTATTTTATCCTTGTTCTCACTCAATAGACTACAAAATGATATTTATATGAAATTAAAAAATTTCTAATTTCATCTTAAATAAACTTGAGCAAACCACTTCCTCATATTTATGCAACAAAATATAAGCCTCAGTTCTTAAATTGCTTTGAAATCACATAAGCACTTGTTTAAAATTTTAATGAACAAAACTGATTTTTCAAATGACAAATATAATTAATATCAAAAAATAAGAAAATTTGACACTGATTCTCAGATACCTGAAATAGGAACCCAACCTCATAAATAGTAAAACAATTTACTGCTCATCATTGTTCAAGTGCAATTAATAAAAAGAAATAAAACAGTATCTGAAAAGGAATTACTATCAGAAAGTAATTAATGATATCTGAATTAAAAACTAAGAAGGTTTGAAGGGCAAATGTATTCAAGTCTTTGCTTTAAAATAAAAAATAACATTAGAGATTTTATACTTTTCTCTATATTATATCAGGCTTATTTGCAATAGAATATGAATATTCTTATGTGGACAGGCGAGTCAGTACTAACTATGCAATAGATCTTTTCTATGGATTGTGTTTAAATTACATCAGTTTAGAACAAACACATTTAATTAAAGCCAATAAATTCAGGTGTCCTTCTGTAATTGTTATCCTGTTTTTTTAAATGATAAATAGCAGTTTTGTTCACTGGGGCTTGTTGTATTCATGGAGTGAATAAACCATCATTTAATGTTCCAACAAGAAAGTGTTTCTCCATTAAAGAACTTTGAGATTTCTTAAATTAGTGTTTGTTAAATAATGACGCAGGGAACAGTTCCTTTCTGAGATCAGATTGGATTAAAAAAACGAAAAAATTCGTCTCAAGTAATGGTGGAAAGTTACCCCCTCAGTGACTATAGGGAGTAAGATTGCGTGTAGTTTTGGTTTCTAATCTTTCACTCCTGCTCAGCATGAAAAAGTATCCTTCACAGGCAAGAGAAGACATTGTACCTGGGATGCGGCTTCTGATGAAGAACAGCAGCAGTGGCTTGTAAAAGCTCTCCTGAAAGTGGTGACAAGCGTGAAACATGGGAAAGCTTTATTTTAACTACATGTAATGATTTTCTGGAAGGGGTAGGGGAAGAGTATGTGTGAGGGAACAAGGAAGGAACCTGAAAGTATCAGGTACTGGTGCCACTTTGTGAAACAGATTCTCCCAAATTGATCCGAGCTTGACAAACAGGCCGTGAGGCCATATCTGAAGATTTTGGTTTGATTTCCAAATAAAGTCTTGGAAATCAAAAGATTTCCATCATTTTTTTCCCTGTATAACTAGTGCAATCAAAAGAAGAATGTGGACTTAAAAAAAAGTTCCTATATATAAATAAAGTTGAAACACCAAGTATACCCACACACTCAGTTTTATTTACTGAGAATAAAATTTATCCCTGGAGAGGATTTTAATACAATCAATGAGAAGCTCTAAGAAAACAAAAAGGAGAGGGATGGGCTAACAGAAGGGATGTGGCAGAATTTGATACAAATTAAACATGAATGTAAAAGACATCGTGAATTGATCCTCTGCAGATCTCCTATGTTTTCACAAGATTTATAAGATATATTTTTTAACCTTCCTGAAAATCAAGATCCCTTCACGTTCTAGTCTCATTCTGAAATACTTTATTAGTTTTCTATTGCCATCATAATAAATGACAACAAACTTAATGGCTTAAGCAACATAAATGATTACCTCACAGTTCTGTAGGTCAGAGGTCTCACAAGGTCCAAATCAAGGTGTCAGCCAGGGCGGCTCTGACTGGGAAGCTTTGGGGAAGAATCTGCTTCTAAATTCGTTCAGGTTGTTGGCAGAGTTTGCGGTTGTGGGTCACCATTTCCACTCTCTTGTGCAATTGTAGTTCACTCTTTCCTCGCTGGTGTCAGCTGGAGGCTGCCTTTAGCTCCTAGAGGCCTGGCTCCTGTCTTCACATGTGAACCCCCACATCTCAAAACCAGCAGTGGCACATCAGATCCTTCTCACTGGGAATTTTTCCAGTTTCTCCTTCTGTCACATCTCTCTTGCTCCAATTGGAGAAAGTTCTCTGCTTTTAAGGGTTCATGTGGTTAGATGGGGCCCACTTGGATAATTGAGGATAATCTTCCTATCTTGAGGTTCGTAACTTAATTATAGCTATAAAGTCCCTTCTGCCATATTCACAGATTCCAGGAATTAGGACATGGACGTCTTTGAGGGGCTGCTGTGCACACCACAAATGCTAATCTGGTGATAATTTGTTCATTGCTGACTTTTTGGCCATTACTTCACTGAAATTTATACTCTGCATTTTGTTAAAAATTCACTCTCTGGGCTGAAGCACAAGAATATGGGAAAATCTAGACCATTAAAAATGAAAATTATGTTAATAGAGTAAGAGGAATATCAGAAATCATTGGTTCTTTAGACTAATGTGCAGAGTTTTATTTTCCCAAGTTTTTAGATAGTTTTTTTCCTTCTTTTTAATTGTAGCATACTTTAGATACAGTGAAACACAAAAATCTTGTCATTGTTTAAAGACTTTTGACAAAAGCATACATCTGAGTAACCCACACCTCAGTCCAGATATGGAACATTTTCGTCACCTCAGAAATGTCTTGTACTGCATTCTAACCAATTTCCATCACCCCTCAACCATTGATCTGATTTCTATCACTATAGATTGATTTTGCCCATTCTAAAACTTTCTAGAATATTATCACACAGTATGTACTTTTCATGTTTGACTTTTTTTGCTTTGAGTATTGTGGAGATTCTTTCATGTCATTGTATGTATCGGTAGCTCATTACTTTTCCTTGCTGTAGTATTTATGAGTACTTTTCAATTCTTCGATTGTATCACATTTTTAAACTCATTCTCTTATTTTGGAGCATTTGAGTTCTTTCTAATTTTTAGTTATTGAGAACAAAGATACTATTATCTTCATTACTGCTGGGCTTGATAATATTTCATAATCATTTTTTCTTAGACTAATGTGCAATTTATTTATTTAAGCAGTCACACTGAATTGAGAGGTAAACATTTTTTAGATTACCTTCCCAGAAACATAAACTACCAATTGACGCCCTGCTTTTGTTTTGGTGGGTATATGCACATATACACTTGTACTTATCCAGAAAGATGGAAAATGTGATAAGAAATATGATTAATTTAACTTAAGGAACTAGTGTCATTCTCATAAAATAATTGTTAGATTCTCCAGTTTATAAACGTGGTGACGTTGCTTACAGGATGCTGGAAAACAATCTTCATTATATAGTATTTACAGAGGTAAGGTTTTGAAATTGATAAAACACTTTTCCAGGATTTTCTCATATATTTTCTGATGTATTCAATTAGTGTGTCCTATATAATTGATACATTATATATAATATCATTGGAATAGGTTTATGCTATTTATTTATCTGGAAAAATATTTTGAATTCTTATTTCTTTGATACATAAGTTTTCATCTCTGTTAGTTAAGTAACCAGTCTGATAAACTGGCCCCAACTCCAAATATTTCAAACAATTCTCCCGAAATGTCTTATAGTAGAAGTTATACTCTCAAACTCTTTTATTATTATAATGAATCAACTATAAAATTAGATTCCCAGAATGATGTGAAAATCTAAATCAAAACTAATATTATGGGCAGAAATTTCTCCGATGCTAATTGATATATTTGTATCTTTGTTTTTTCTGAAACATTGAGAAACAAGATAAAACCCAGACTTTTAATTGATGAATGGACTTCCAAAAATAAATTTCTGAAAAAAAAATTTTTGAGAGCTTGGAGAAAATCGGATACCTGAATATGTTAAGCTAACTAATCAAATATTAAAAACTAAAGACCTTTGTTAAAAGACCTAGAGCTAAGCAGTGTTCGATTTATACCTGAGTAATGTGAAACTTCTTAAAAAGATGCTCCTATAACAGATTTTAAGTTTCTCTTTGTTTTTGGCAGCAGAATAACTGAAATCAACATAAAGATATCTTAGAAGGGTTCACAGTCACATTCAGGAATAACTAAGCAGATAACTTTCAAACCTAATAAATAAAATAGGAACTTTCATAATCTTTTTTCTAGACTAAATACAGTTGTTTATTCAAATAAAGACATCCCTGTAGGGGCCGCCCGGTGGCGCAGTGGTTTAGTCCACGCTTGGCAGCCCAGGGTTCGCGGGTTCGGATCCCGGGCGCCCGCCGATGCACTGCCTGTCAGCCATGCTGTGGCGGCGTCCCATATAAAGTAGAGGAAGATGGGCACGATGTTAGCCCAGGGCCAGTCTTCCTCGGCAAAAAGAGGAAGATTGGACGGATGTTAGCTCAGGGCTGGTCTTCCTCACAAAAAAATTAAAAAAAAAAAAAAAAGACATCCCTGTAGGTACCTAGTTTCAAAACTGTACAAGCAATTTATCGAAATAAACTCATTCTTAAAATTGTTTTTCTTCTCCTTTGTCCTACCATGGATGTTCTCAAGTTCTTTTGTAACACCTCTAAGGGGAGAGAAGTAAGATATGGAGAAAAAATAAGCTTGAGAAGTCTTAGGGCTCTAAAAACTTTTTCTGTAGCTAGCCATGGAAGCTCATTTTTCAATAAGGTGTAAAACTTTATATTTCGGGGGAAAAAGTCTTGGATACATTCAGTTCCCTGACAAAGATCATCATATATGGCAGTACTAAGTATGACATTAGCCTAAAGCTATCAGATAAGGATGCTAAAAATTATGTATTTTCCTGATGAAACTTTTTATTCTTTGCTGTTGCCGTTGTTGCCTAAGGAACACGTGTATGCCATTGTGCCTCACCTTCCCACCCAGTGACTTCCAGCACCAACTAGTAATAGGCTATTAAGAACCAGGCCTATTTTTTTTTTGAAGTTTTATTCAGTTGACAGTTAACATGTAACTGATCATTTATTTCATATAATGTTTTAACTAACACTCATAATTTGCATTGATTAAGTGGCAGGACGTGAGGGATTAATGTTAATTCAAATGGTTATCTCTGAAAAGATTTCTCAGTTTTCTAACTATTGCTAGAACTTTTATAAAACTTTGATGAAAGACTGGAATTTCCTACTAATCTGAAACTACATGCTAGTTTTTTCAACATTAATTTAAAAAAACAAGAATTACAAGACGATATGCAATAGACTTCCACAAAGTCATTGACCAAATGAGTTCTGTGAATTGTTTCAGGAGGCAAATAAGTGCTCTTTCATGGGAATGTGGAGGCAGGGGATTACTGAATCCATTACTGAAAGGAAGGGGCAACAACACTGTTGTTGGAAGGGGCAACAACACTGTTCTCCTCACACTGCCACTGTGACCACATGCAGAGATAGAGACTTGGGAGTACTGACACACTTAAGAAGGCAAGGTTCATGTTCATGCACGCCAATCTATGTGCGAGTGTGGTTGTTTCTATTTATCCCTTACTGTTCCTTGTGATACATCTATCATACATTATACTTCCACACATGTTATATGTCCTGCAATATATCATTTTTCACTAAACAGTCATATGTTTTAAGTAGATAATGAAACAAAAATATATTTTTTATTTATCCAAATATTTCCCATTTCTGGGACTCTTTATGCCTTTGGTAGATTTGAGTCTACATTTGTATCTCTATCCTTCTCCTGAAAAACCTCCTTTAACATTTCTCCTAGTGCTGTTCCATTGGTAAAAAATTCTCTAGCCTTTTCTTTTAATCTAAAAAGTGGTCATCTTGTCTTTGCTTTTGAAAGTTGTTTTCACTGGGTATATTATTCTGGAGTGATGTTTTATTTCTTTTCAGTTCTTAAAATATTTTTCCAGTTGTCATCAGCTTACATTTGTTTTGATGAGAAGTTAGCAATTTTCTTTATCATCATTCCTTTTTATGTTATGTGTCTTCCCTGGTGGCTGCATTTAAGATTTTTAAGTTTTTATTTCTCTGCTGATAATCCCCATATCTTCACTCTCTTCCACTTTTTCCTTTAAATCTTTGGCCTGTTTTCATATCTGTTATGAGCTTGTCCACTGTTAACAACATTCTGGTTATTTGCAGGTCTGTTTCTATTGCTTGTTTGTTCTGATTGTGTCACAATTTCCCACTTTTTTTGGTATGTTTAATAATTGTTTTTAATTTATGCTTGAGATTTTCCATACTATGTTATTGACAGTCTAGATTTTTTTGTCTTCTTTGAAATTGTGTTGAATTTTGTTCTGAGCAGGCAGTTAATTTACTGTCAGATAAGCTTGATCCATTTGATCCTTGGTTTTAAGTTTTTAAAGGCTGATTTTAGAGCATTTCTTCTGATAGGGCTAGATTAGCCCTACTTTGGAGGCATTACTCCTCTGGGTTCTCATTTAAGTATCAGGGGATCCTCAGTGAGGTCTCTTCACTTTGGCTGGTTGAAACTCTAATGGCTCCCAACATTGTACAACCAGTGGAATCTCCATGTAGCTCATTGGTGCTCAGTGACTCTTCTCTGTCTGGCCTTGTGAAATCTTACTCTGTGCATGCACAATTTAGTATTCAGTCAAAAAATAAAAATAGATCCATATGTAGGTGTTTGGATCTCCTTCTCATTGCAGCTCTTTCCTCTCCGGGACCTTCCTAATAAATTCCAGCCACCTCAGCTTCATCCTGCAATCTATTTCTCTATCCTGAAAAATTACTGCTGTCTGTTGGGTTTTTTCTTCCTTTCTTGCAGTTTTAAAAGTAGCCATATATGGAAGCCCAGCTTTAAATATGGAGTTCATTTTAAGGATCACAACTCTATACTGTTTGTTGTACAATACTTGAAAACTGTTGCATCATATATTTTGTCTAGTTTTATAGTTGTTCATTGCAGGGGAATAAGTCTGAAGTCCATTATTTTGTTATGACCAGAACCAGAAATCAAACACTCTGGTTTTAAAAGAGCATGTATTATGTACTTGCTATCTGCCATGCACCATACTAAATGTTTTCAAATACATAATCACATCAGCTTTTACTATTTGCTGTTCACCAGGTAGGGCTTAAGTTTTATTATTTTTTTGGGGGGGGGAGACTTAGGGAAGACTTTTATTCACCTCTATTGTATTTGATCATGCTGAATATGTCTGGTATATTCTTTGCGTATTGCCTAAATTCTGTTTATCTTATGGGATTTATGGCATCTCTTTTCTACATTTTTTTCCTAATTCATCCCCAAAACCAACCTGACTTTCCCAATTTTATTTGTTTATAAAACACTTTTTAATTCACCTCTTATAATAGCATTTACCATGTTGAATTATAGTTATTTCTTCATGTGCCATAAACTCTAGCAAAGTTTTAGCTGTAATTGCCTCTTTCTCATCTCTGAGTCTCTGTAATGCTGTCTTGTACACATTAAGTCATCTTTAAGGGTTTGTTGTATTGAATATGTGCCATCTAATTTAACTCAAATAATAACCATGTGAGGTAGATAGTATAATTATCATTATTTTTAATAAAATAACTGAGACCCAGATAAGTTAATTTTTTAAATTCCAAGTTGCTAGAATCAGTGATAGAATGGAATTCAAGCCCCCAGTTTCCAACTCCAAATCTGGTAATTGTCACTATACCACGTTTATCATGCATTCATTATCTTCACTCCTATTAGCCCAACCAATAGTAAAAGAATACCATGATCCTTAAATACCAGTGCAGTTTCATACAATTACAGAATATCAGAATTGAAAGAGTCAAATAGCTTAATTAGTCTAACTCCCCATTCAATGCCCAAATTTCCTCTACAGCATCTCTAACAACAAAACTCTGTTATGACCCTTCTATTTGCATCCCTAACCTGTTAAAGCAATCTATATTGTTATCATTAATTCCTTATAGTAGTTTAAATCTGCAATCCTAAAATTTCTATCCACCGTTCTTTTCTCTACCCGTTATGGCAATATAAAGTTTGTCTCCATAGTCATCTACTGGCAAGCCTTCAAATATTTGAAGACAGCTCTGACATCACCCTTAAATCTTCTTTCTTTCAAGCTAAGCATCTCTAGTTGCTTTATCTGCTCTTTACATTACCTGGTTTCTACTCCTTACATCAAATATTCTGTTATAGCCCAGTTCTGTTATTCAGTTATAGCCCAGTCTTTTAAGAAATATAAAACTATAAAACACATTATCCTATATGATCACACAGATTACTGTGAGACTCTTATCTTAGGTGTTATTACAAAGCTCTTACTTTACCTTTCCAAGATAAACAACATAACAACATAAATAAAGGAAATTTTCCCTGTGGTAACTGGAAGAGTTATGTGATTTACAGATGAAAGCCTAGGGGCAGAGTCTTCCTATAGGAGATTAGACTGCCTTTTCAGGAGGTGGATCATATACAATATTTTTCGATTCTCTGCCCTCTTCCTCCAATCCTGCTGCTCTCTTGTGCTCCCTTGACTAGTGAAAAAAAGGAAGTAAGAGAGGCAGTGCATGAGTTGATGAGAAACATGCTCCATCTTTATTCTGACCACTGGTCAAGATGAATAAGCAGTGAAATGGAGAGGTGAATATGGATTTTATGAGTGTGTAGTGTTAGGGAGTATGTATTTCAAAAATTAATTCTACAATCTTAAAAATAGCTTTCACTGTAAAACACCAGCTGATGGGTGGGAGTAGGACATAATGGAGAAAACATGGACTAAAAGAAATTATGAATAGGTATTATAGAGGATCTGCATTTTAACTGAGTGAATGAAGTAAACTCTTGGCTGAATGGAAAGGTTAGATTCTGGTTGATTGTGGTTTTCTCTTAAGTTCCAGAAATATGTCAACTTAAAACAAAGACCCAAATTCACCAAAAAGAGGAAAGCGCTTCCTTCCCTACCCAGTGGAAGAAACTAACATAGCCATCAGATTATCCATAATGCCATTATTTTGAGATTTTACTGATCCTATAATAGGGAGTGAACTTTCAGTGATACCTCATCTAATTCTTTGGTGTTTATTGGAAATCCATAATCTTTCTCTGCGAAGGAGAATTAGCCCATGAACCAATATACCCAAGTGTGTAAAGGCAGGGTCAGTGCCCAGGTGTTCCTGAGCAGGCTGTTCCGGAGCAATCTAGTGGCTGACAGTGCTAAGAAATTATTGTCCTGAACTATAACATCAAGCTTTAAAATTCTGGTTACTAAAATTTCAATAACAAAGTTGCAATTGCAGTTGAGTTTGATGAAAGTTTGGATTCATTCTATGATAGTAATATTTAGCTTCAGGTGAATAATGACTTTGACACTGGACCTTACAACATTTGGCCAAACATTTATTTAGTACATCTCTGTATATATTTGCAAATTTAAGTCAGTTTTTATTTTCTTTAGTAGTAATCTTCGTAACTGATATATACACATACATAGATACGTAGTCTGACGGAAAACAAACACAAATGTATACACACTGCAATATATTATAGGAAAATGTAAAAAAATGTAACCATTCAAAGCAAAAATCATTACATAAGTTGACAAAACTGAAACTAAACATATCTTCACTGTTATTATATGTAAATTAAGTAAAATTAACCATTAAAGGCAAAAAGAATTACATTGGACAAAAAAAATGTGTTGGTTATCCTGTTTCTTCCATTCACATCCCTTCTCCAACCTTCACTGCTCTTCAGTGCTCTAGCAGGCCAACTCATGAGACCCTATCACTGGGTTCTCCTGCTAGTGGCGTCTAGTCAAACTGGGTTAATTCAAGGCACTGGCAGGAGGTCAGAAGGCACAAGAAGAGAGAAAAAGCATGGCATTTCTTCCCTATTCCCTTACTAGTTCTTCACGAGTATACTGTCTGCCAGATAACCTTTCTCTACAGCTCCCACCCTTCCTGGACTTCAATAGTGCTGTTTATCCCTCTGTCCCTTCAGGTCTAGGGGTGGTAACAGCTCTTCACTGTTTTTGATCTCTGAGTTTTGCAGCATCCTTTGTTGAGTTCCTAAATCCTGCTTACATTGAGGTAAGTGATTCCTTCACTAAAGTCTCTATGGTAGACCATTGAAGCCGAATTCTGTTTCTTGCAAGGATCCTGACTAATATAGTAGCCATTACAAAGTGAGGTATATAAGAATATCACCTTTATAGAGAATGCCAAGCAACTGCTCCTTGCACTGCCCACCATGCAGAAAGAGCACTTTGCAGCAGGTCCAGTTGATCCTGTAAGCTCCCCTGCCCTGTGAGCATTGTAACTGAGTAGATCTAATAGTACTTGAAGTCTCTGTGGCTGAGAGTGGTGCTGTTTGAAGTTTCTAGCTAGCCCCTAGAGGAGAATCACAGTTTACTTGCCTAGGATTTTGGAGCAAAGCCACTTCCCTCTTCTGCCAAATATTCTTCTCTATTTGAGAAGCAGTTTCTGGTTTGCTACTGGGCCCAAGAAGAAATAAAATACTTGAAAATGGGACACCAGATAACTGTTTGATTTGAAGTGTTCATAACAACTGGGTGCTATCTGAGTTATTGTTTCTTAAAGTTGTGCATGCATGTTAGCATTATAAGTTATAAAATGGAAATTATATATACGAGACAGAGTCTGAACAGGTATGGGAGTCACAAGAATATTGAATGAGCAGGTGACTCAGACTCCTATATAATCTACTCCTGCTTATTTACCAAATCTCCCTCAACCCACATTCATATTCACCAGAGGAATCCTCTGAAGAGAAGGTGCTCAGTAATCAGGTGGGTCAGGTGTATGACCTCTCCCATGGCTGAATGTCTATAAACTGCTTTTCCCAGTGACTCTGGTGCTTAATTACTGGGACCATGTGAAAAGTAATCATGGACGGTGAATATGTGTGAACTCAACCAGATGGGCTGCTCTTTAGCAAGCCTGATCTGGGTACTATCACTGAGTGTCCAACCAACCAATACCAGAGGCAATGCTGAGCTCCTGAGAATGAGACCATTCCACAGGGACACCAGCCAGTCACCTGGTGGCAGTGTGATCACATTGAACTCTTTACATTATGGATTAAGCAATGATTTGTCCACATAGAAACAGATACATATTCTGGAAATGGTTTCCTCTTCCCCTGCCCTCAATGCTTCTAACAGTTTCACCATAGGTGGCCTTATAGAATGCCTTATTCATTGCCATAATGTCCAACACTATGTTGCCTTTGACCAAGAAAATCATTTCTACAGCAAAAGAGTTGTCACAATAGATTCATGGCCATGAAATTCATATTTCTTCACATGCCCCATTACCAATAAGCAGCTGGCCTAATAGAATGATGGAATGGCCTCCTGGAAGCTAAGTTACAATGCCATGTGGGAGACAATATTATTTGAAATTGTGATGCTGGCTTAGCAGATTAGACCATCAGCCAATATATGATGCCATATTCCCAAAGCCAGAATATGCAGGTCCAAGAACTAAGAGGTAGAATTGAGAGGAATCTATCTCGTTAATTTACCTAATATCCTATTTACAAAATTTTGTTTGCCTTCCCTGTAACCTTGTACTTGGTGGTTTGGTGGTTCTGCTTTCCAAGGAAGGAATACTTCTGCCAAGAAATATAGCTGTGTTTCTATTAAATTGGGATTTGAAACTGCACCCTTGCCATTTTTAGCTCCTAATGCTATTGACCTAACTGGCAACAATGAAGTTTACCCTACTGGCTAGGGTGATTAATTCTGATTAACAAGGGAAAATTGGTCTAGAAGGACTGGTTTGGAATCCACGAGATTCACTATGGAGACTTTTAGCACTTACATGTCCCACAAAAACAATCAATAAAACATTGTGGCCACCAAATAAAGAAAGGATCACCAAGGGCTCTGATTCTATGAAATGAAGATTTGCATCATCTCATGAGACAAAAATTGCTATCCTGCTGAAATTGGGCAAAGTGTGGTTTGAACATGGAGTGTTCAAAAAATAAAGATAGAAAAAAGAAATTATGGTGATCAAATTTGGCCTCATGAACAAAGGCAAGAACAATAGCAGCTAATTGACATATTTTATGTTAATTGAATATTTCTTTCCTCCACTCTCCTTGCTATCTGGTATGAAGTGTGAATTCTAGCAGAATGCACTCAGTGACAAGCTCCTGTAGGGTTCAAGTTAGGAAGAGAAAGAGAGAACTGGGGATTTCTTCCCTGTTTCCTCCCTACTTTGATGCTGTGCCTCTGCTGCATTTCTCCATGTACGTCTCCTGCTAGGTGGCCTTTCCTCACAGCTCCAGCATTCATTTGACTCTGGTGACACTCTTCATGTCTTGTCCCTTCACGCCTTTCTGTGGTTGGTATGTCTCTTCGTTCCTGAGCATCTTTCCCTTTCTCTTATTTTTTTTTTTTTAACCCTAGCTACATCTCTGCAAACAGGCTCTTTATTAAGTTCTCTACAGTTGAACCTCTGAGAGGAATCATGATTCCTTCCAGGATTGTATATAGTAACAATACAAATGATTTATTGTATCCAAGAAACATATCTAATAAAAATTAATTCAAAAAGCTTGAAAGTGACGCTTTGGACAAAGGCATGGCAGGCAAATGGAAACTAAGAAAAAAAAGCAAGCATCACAATATTAATATCAAATAATTTTCATTTGTGGTTGGTAAAAATATTAAATAGGGCAAAGACAGACATTGTATATGAATAAAGAGGATAATATACATAAATAATTGATATAAATATTTATTTATTAAATAGCATGTCTACAAAATTTATAGAATGGAAACTTCAGTAAGTGGAAACATATTTTTAAAATAAAACTTAAAATGCTTTTTTTCTCAGCTGATGAAAGATCAAGTAGACAAAACATAAGTGATATTAAGGAGGACATAAATAACTAATGGGGGAGAACTAATATGTGCGTATTCATTCAAATGCTCATGGAATGAGCTAAAACGAGCAAAGTACTGGGCCTTAAGGGAGACCACAGTATATTCGAAAAAAGAAAAGCAATGCAGAACTTAGTTCACGATGACAATGTAATAAAACTAGAAATTAATAATAACAATTGTAAGCAAAACATCCACACCACCTGGTGTAAAAATCTTTCAGTCATCTCATTGGGTCAAAGAACAAATCAAAATTAAAACTGTAGTATAACTGGGAAATAATAATAAAGTACCATGTTTTAAGACATTGAATATAGCTATAGCAACAGTGAGACATTAATTATTTAAATACTTAAACATAAAAAATACACACAAGATCAATAACTTTAGCATTCAAGTAAAGAATTAACAATGAAACAATGAAATAGATCTAAGGAAAGCGTAAATAAGGAATAAAAATAGAAATAGAAATGAATGAACTAGAAAATAGAAAATAGTATAACTATTGAATAAATCCAAGAGCTATTCTTAAAAATTAAAATAAAAAATGTAAACTATTGTTTATACTTATTAAAACAAAGTAAAGGAAAGAGTCCTAAAGTATATACACAAAATTATAAAATAGAAAGGAGAAGTAACCATAGGCTAATAGATAAAGGTATAGCTCTTTTTCTATCTATCTATCTATCTATCTATCTATCTATCTATCTATCTATTTACCACCTATCCACCTAAAAAGATAATGAACTGATACTGGTTTGAACAAATAAGATATCTGTTGATTTATGTATGTATTGATCTATCTATTTAATCTATCTATCTACCTGAATAGATACTGAACTGATACTGATTTGAACAAATAAGATAGAGTGATAGACAGACATAGAACTGCCCTCTTTTTGTGACTCTGACTTGTTGAAGGAATGAGGTCAGTTAGTCTACAAAATGTCCTGCCTTCTGGACTTGTCTGATTGCTTTCTTGTGGAATCACTCAGTCTGGATCTACAGTTATAGCTTAAGCCTTAATGGTTTCAAGTTAAACATGCTTGACTAGAATAAATTTTAGGTGATATTTTGTATCTCATGGTACATCACATCAGAAAATACACAATATTGGGTTGACTCACCTTTAGTGATGATAAGATTAATCACTGGTTTTATGTGATATCTATTGATCCTTCTATTGTTCAGTAGATTGTTCCCCTTCCAAGTGTAGGATGCTCTGAATTCCTGCTTCCCCATAAAACATTCACTTAATGGATTTTAACAATTGCTTGAATCGATGATTTTGTTTACGGTTTGAAAAATTATTTTTTCCTAACTCAAATGATTCCTTCTCTGTATTAGCTGGTGATGGGAATACCTATAAAGTAGAGCTTTCCTTCATCAACAGGGGCTATTTAATTGACTTGAAATATAATTCTTTACTGGAAGGATAATATAATTACTTAAATCTTTATCAATTTTCAAAGTAAGGAGATGTTTTGTTTTTGTTTTGATGAGGAAGATCGACCCTGAGCTAACCTCTGTGCCAATCTTCCTCTATTTTTTGTATGTGAGATGCTGCCACAGCATGGCTTGATGAGTGGTATGTAGGTCTGCACCTGATATCTGAACCCATGAACCCCAGACCACTGAAGCAGAGTGAACTTAACCACTACACCACCAGGCTGGCCCCAGGAGTTGTTTTTAATAACTATCTCAAAGGGTGACAAATGAGATTTTTCTGACTTTTTCTTTTAAAAAAAAATAATTATGGACTCTTGGATTTTTATTGGTCCAATGTGTTCCAACCCACTGCAATCTTTTTTTTTTTTTGATGCTAAAATTGTCACAAAATTGACCAGTATGAACTCTGTCAAGCTGTGTGCTTGGTACTTTTGACATAATTCCATTTCTCTGCTAAATAAAATAGTGCCATTTTATTTTAATGTTTCTCTTTTTTAAACTTTTGGTGGAATATAATACACATACATTAAATTGTACAAATCATTAGTTTACAGCTCAGTGAATTTACTACAGAGTGAATATGTCTATGAAACTACCAACCTAGGTTGAGAAATAGAAGATTACTAGGACCTAGAAGTCTCCTCATGCCCCATCCCAATCATTATCCTTGCCCTTCTCCCAAAATGTAACTACTGTCCTGACTTCTAATGGCATAGAATAATTTAAACCTCAAAATTTACATAAGTAGATTCATACAGAATGTGTTTGTATTTGTTCCTCTTGCTCAAAATTATGACTGAGTTTCACATACATTATTGTGTGTATCTTTATCGTATTTATTTTGGTAGATATATAGTAGTCTATGCATATACCACGATTTATTCTTTCCTGTCTTGCTAGATATTGTTTTCAGTTTGGGGCTCTTATAAATAATCCTTTTGTGCACATTTGTATAGTTTTCTATTGGTGCGTATGTACTCACATTTCTATTGAATACATACCTAGAAATGAACTCCTGGGTCATACAGTAAGCATGTGTTCAAATATAGTAGACAATGTGAAACGCTTTTCCAAAATGGTTGTTCCAGTTGCATCCCCAAAACACGGTAAGAGATTGCTAGTTGCTCCAAAACCTCATTAACACTTTAAATTGTTTTTGTTTTGTTACTGTTTTTTTTTTTAAATTGCTCTGGTGGACCTGTAGTGGTTTCTCATGGTGGATTTGGTTATGGTTTAGCTGGAGACTAGTGAAGTGGAGCACTCAAATGTTTATTGGATATTTGTATAGCTTCTTTTGTAAACTGCTTCTTCAAAACTCTTTACCTATTTTTATGTCGGGTTGCCTCTCTTTTTATTGTTGGAATTTTCTGTGTACTCTGCATATAAGCCATTTGTCAATTATATGAGTTGCAAATAATCTTCTCCTAGTTTTTTGGCTTGCTTTTGAACTCTTACTGGTGTCTTTTAGGGACTGCAATACTTAATTTTAATGTAGTTCAAATTAGTAATGTTTTTTATGTCCTATATAAAAAATCTTCGCCTGCCAAGACCCTGAAGATATTCTTCTATGTTATCATCTAAAATTACTATTGATTTACCTTTCCCATTTAGATCTACAATAAATAAAAATGATTTGGGGGAATGATGTAAAAGCCTAGATTTGTTTTTTCTTATGGATACCCAGTTGCTAAGCACCTTTTATTGAAAAGATTATTCTTCCTCCACTGCAGTGTCCCCTTGTCACAAATCAGGTCATTCTTTTTCAGGACTCTGTTTTGTTACATTGGTCTATCTACTCTTGCAATAATCCTTCACTTTCTTCATTACTATAGTTATATAATAGGTCTTGATATCTGGTAATGTAAGTCCTTTGTTCTATTTCAAGATATTCGCTATTCTTAGTCTTTTGCAATTCCATCTAAATTTGAGAACCAATGTGTCAATTTTTGAAAATAAATAAGCTTGCTGGAACTATGATTGGTGTTGTAATGGCCTTCTATGGTTTGCTGAGGCTTTACATAAATTGGTTTGATTTAGTCAATGCCATTCTTCATAGATTTTACAAAATCATCTGAATTTTCTCTTCATTCACTAATGAATTATACTGATTGATATTTAAAGGTATTTTTGGCAAATTTGGAAGGAAGGGGATAACATTTCAAACTAATAGGAAAGTTGGAAGAAAAGTACAAGAAACTACTATACATTCAGATTTGTCAAATGTTTACACTTTGCCCATTTATTTGTGATTCTCCCTCTCTTTCTTTCTGAATCATTTTAGAGTAATTTGCCAAATCTGTCCCTTTATCAGCTTGATTTCCTAAAAAGAAAGACATCTCCCCATAACCACAGTACATATATCAAAATCAAAGTTTACTTATTGATAGTTGAATATTAAAACATCCTTGCATTTTGGGAATAAAAAGAAATATTTTAGGTGATATTAAACTTTTTAATATGTTACTGGATTTGTTTTGCAAATATTTTTGTTGGATTTTTGTCCATTTTTATGATGAGACTGGACTGTGCTTTGCTTTCATGTAGTGCTCTGTCAGATTTTTTATCACAATAATGTTGGCTTCCATAAAATGTGTTGGAAAGGGTTTCCACAGTTTATAATCTCTATAAGTGTTAGACTAGAATTATTATTGCTTTCTTAAATTTAAAAAAAAAGTTACAGATGGGGCCGGCCCAGTGGCGCAGCAGTTAAGTTCGGGTGCTCCGCTTCGGCTGCCCCGGGTTTTGCAGGTTTGGATGCCGGGCACGGACAGATGCCGCACTTGTCAGGCCATGCTGTGGCGGGGTCCCATATAAAGTAGAGGAAGATGGGAATGGATGTTAGCCCAGCGCTAGTCTTCCTCACCAAAAAAAAAAAAAAAAAGTTACAGGTGAATTCTGTCATGGAGTATTCCAAAATTGAATATATTAAATATTTAATTTCATTAATATATATCAGATTACTCATATTTTTCTGTGTTTTGGTAAGTAGTATTTTTCTTTAAATTATCTTTTTATTCTAAATTTTTCAAATTATTGCTGTAAAGTCCATAAGAGCATTTTAATAATTTTTTTTTAAATCACATTTATTGATGCAAAATCAACATTCATTAAAATTCACCCTTTTTAGGTATACCATTCTATGATTATTGGCAAATATATACAATGATGTAACCACTATCACTGTCAAGGTATAGAATATTCCTATCATCCCAATAAGTTCTTTCATGTTCCTTTGTACTCAATCTTCAACTCCTACCTGTAGGCTCAGGCAACCACTGATCTGATTTCTGCCTCTACAGTTTTGCCTTTTCCAGAATATCGTATAAATTGAATGAAACAGTTTGTAGACGTGTGTCTTTTGTGAGATTAACCCATGTTCTTGCATGGATTTGAAGTGTATTATTTTTAAATTGCTAATGTTAATCTACTGAATGTATGTATCTCAATTTGTTTATCACTAGCTAATTGATGTACATTTGGGTTGTTTCCTATTTTAGGGCATTGCTAATAAGGATGCTATAAATATTTGCATATTGGTATTTACATGGACTTCTCCCCATCCCTTTTTTGGGCTAAATTTTTGGGAAAGGAATATCTAGGTTGTATGTAAGTGTATGTTTAAAGTTATAAGAAACTGCCAAACTGTATTCCAAAGTAACTGTATCATTTTGTATCCCCACTAGCAAAATAGGAGAGTTCTGTTACTCCACATCCTCCTTAGCACTTGGTATTTTCAGTCTTAATTTTTAAATTTTAAATCAATTTAGTGTATGTACAGGGGCATCTCTTTGTGCTTTTAATTTGTGTTTCTCTAATGAGTAACGATGCTGATCATCTTTTCATGTGTTTATTGGCCATTTATATATCTTCCTTAGTGAAGTGTTTGTTCAAATCTTTTCCCTCATCTTAATTTTTAAATTTAAAATAATTGCAGATTTACTTTATATTGTGTAATGTTTTAAAACAGACACTGCATGAACTCACTCATATATGTAATATAAATGAACACACGGACAGAGAGAACTGGTTGGTGGTTACAAAGGGGAAGGGGGGTGGAGGTTGGGCACAGGGGTGAAGGGTTACATCCACATGGTGACAGACAAACAAAAATGTACAACTAAAACCCCACAGTGTTATAAACTATTAAGACATCAATAAAAAAAAACCAAAAAACAAAAAACTTTAGTTTGTAAAATACTGAAAGGGTTAATTCAAATACACTGGCAGATATGTAACCTGTGTATTACCGATAACTCATGCTGAGTTGTGATTACTGATTAAAAGTCTGAGGAAGAGCAAGAGACAAGCACTTTTGAGCCATTGGAGAATTTATCATTTTCCTGGACTGGACTTACAAACCGAAACTGATCTTTAGCTACATGTTTTTGGTCATGCTAAAAGAATAACGTGGTCAAGAGGTAATAATTAATGTCCTGAAAAATATTACACTTATTTCCAGTCTACTTCTGTCGCCTTAAATTTGTCCCAACTTCCCACACACTTATTCCAGGCAATTACTTTGTGTTTCTCTAATTCATTTTCATATCAGGATCTTAAGCTCTTTTTCCTCTGGATTACTTGAACTGATGGTATCTGTGAGAATTATGCTTTGAAAAACAGAACACACAGCTAACTGAGAGTCAAAAATTTGATGAGCAATGAACAATATCATGGTGAATGTTAGAACACCAGACTGTCAGCATGCTTCTATATTTGGTTGCAGATTTAATGAAATCAAACATATGACCCTCAGAAAACAGAAAGATAGAGCCTGATTTCTTAAATATGTCTTAGACTTAAGATTTGGTCAGGTTCCAAGGGGAAGGCTGTATCCAATTGTTTTTTGGCTCTTACTCCAATAAGATTTTATCTTTATCAGGAGTAAAGATGTTTTATAAAGGTAGTTAAAAATAGGTAAGAAATGAACAGGACTCTTGTACTGCAACAATTACAACTCCTTTGTAAGTCATAGCAGTGCTAATCATGCAGAAAGGACCAAGAGAGACCCTCATCATTGCACAACAGTGCATTCTGTAGTATGTAATATGCACCTCTGTTTCTGCACATAACAATCTGCATTAAAATGCTACTATTTCATTAATAAATATGATATTTAAATCAGCAAATTAAAAATCACCACTACGTGTTAAAATTCCCTCTGATGACACTTCACTATGTACATGGTAATTACTGTGAGAAATCAGCTATTCCAAGGTAACTGGGCAGTTACAATATTTTATCAGGTAAATTACCAGCCACCATCAACATTCATCAAGGACTCATTTGGATTTTATTACAGGCTGACATTTACTTATTTGCCCAATTTTTAAAATTACAACTGTTGCACGATTGCCCCAGGGCGCAACTGTAGAAAATTAGCACACTAATCACATTAATTATCATAAATAAAAGGTTATAAAAGAGCAGCAAGTAATAGCATAGAATTTTTTAAAAGCAACTTAGGCCGTCCCTAATAATACCTTAAATTTATCTACCACATTGAAATTGTCAAGACTCTTTACGTCTATAGTTTTTAACTTTAATAACTCTGCCATAGGGATGCTGTTATTGATACCATTTTAGAAAGGAAGAAGTGGAAGCCTAAAACAGCTGGCTGGCTGACCTAAGATCATGCAGGTAGATAGGTTTACAGTCAAGAACCAAGTTTCCTGACCTCCCAACACTTCACTTTTTTCCCTATATTTTTATGTCTTTCAGTGATCAAGAGTAGAATATCATTTATCTTCTATGCTCCAGTCTGTCAATACGTTCAGTGATCTAAAGATCCAAAATATATGCTTATCTGCTTGCCTCTTTCTACCTCCACTGCTACCAATCTAGTCTAAGCAGGCATCATCTCTTCTTTGGATTACTGACTGTCATAACTCCCTTCTTTCTTGCCCCAATAAAACTCCATATTGTACGAAGTAACCCAAATGATTTTCTAGAATATAAATGAGATCATACCATTTTTGTGCTTAAAATGATCTTTGTCTTCCTAATGTATTAAAATAAAATCTAAATGACTTACCTCATCCTTTAAGATCCGTGTACTCTGACCCCCTCTCCAATTTCATCTCCTATCACTCTCTACTGGCTTGTTACTCTGCTCCCTGTTTTCTAATTGCTGAGCATGCCAAGGTTAATCCTGCCCCTGAGTCTTTGTTCTTATGTTTAGCTCTGTTTGGAATGTTCTACTCCCAGATTTCTGCAGAACTTATTTCAGATTCCTCTTCTTCAGAGAGACTTGCTTTGATAGCTGAACCTAACCTGACCTCTCTTCTTTCCACTTTCTTTCTCTCATTCTATCCTCCAATCATTCCTTATCAAATGATTCTATTTTATTTTTATAGCATATTTCTTTTGCTCTCAGAAATTACCTCTTCCATTTATTTGTTTACTTGTTTATGTACATCAACTCCCATGCATTATAAGATCCATCATAGCAGAGATCTTGTATATCTTTTTCACTTCCTGTAACAAATGCTATTCATTCTCCACTCATGTCTCATAAGGCCATCCTGGAAATCACCTGCCTTAGTCGACAGTTCCCATATATGCCAAAGTGCTTTCTACCTCAACACCTCCCTGCCTGAGGGCATTCTCTGGGCATTCTTCCTGGCAGGCAAGAAATGACAGAAAGTTAATACCTCCAGGTACAAACCTTCATCAGTAAATAAAATCAGGAAATCAGTAAGTAAATTACAGTTTCCTCATTCCTCAGACAATTGTAAGGTAAAAATTATAAGGCATGTTTTACATCTTGCAGAGAGTCTCTAGCATGACTGAGCCTTAGTTGCACAATAAAAACAGGCTTATTCATGTACATTTCATTGGCTTTCATTTCTCCATCTTTTTTGGTAGTTATTAAATAAAACCAAAATGATATTTATAGAATCATGTTCATTTCCACATCCCGGTGCCTAATTGTATTCATTATCCATTGTACCATCCCCTTCCCTGATGTTTGTTTCTGCCTTCCTTTCTTTTTTCTGTCTTGTCCCCTCTAATGATTTTTTTTTTTTCAGTATTTCCTTCTCTGGTCCATATGCCTTTATCTCGCACCCATATGATGTTTAATCTTCATTTGCAGGTTTGAGTATAAGGTGAGCACTGAATAGTCTGGTACTGTGTCAACAATTCGTGTAGGGTACAAGAATAGGCATGAATCCCTTGTAACATTCCTTTCTAATCCAAAGGAATCAGTTTTCATGACAAATACCTTCTGAGTCACTCCAAATAACTTTTTGTTTTTTTGATCAGAGGTGGCTAGTTGTCCTCAATATCCATGTTTTCCTCTTCCATAGTTATGTTTGTGGGCACCCAAAATAAAGAATACGTTTCCCAGCCTCCCTTGCAAAAAAGGTGTGGCCCTATGAATAAGTTTTGGCCAAAAGGATGATATGAGCAAAGGAGATATGGGCAATTTCAAGTTTATGCCTTTGCAGGGAGTGAGTGTATCTTTCTCTTTCCATTTTCTTTTTCTTTCTGGCTATAATGAGGATGTGGTGATGCAACATTCTTGGGCAATGTAAAATAAAAAACTGGGTCTTTGCAGATTGGGTGGAACTTCATAGCAGTATCCCATTTCTAATGACTCTGTGAAGCAGGCTGCCATACCAGAATGGACTTAATGTGAAGGAGAAAAATACTATCTTAAGTTAATCTTACTTTGCATCTTTGTTCCATGTTGCTGACCCATGGATGGTCCTAATGACTAGGGCTGTCCAGCAGACTTATATTCTGGAATTTTCTCTCTCTTATATATACGTATATATACACATATACTTACATACATATATATTTCCCTAATAAAGTGGTACAGATGCTTAAAAATCAAACAAATATAGCCAGAACATGTGATATATAAAAAGGGCATGTTATGTTTCTAAAACAAAGATAGAACATTAGAGTGTTTATCCCTCAAAATGTGATGTGTTTATTCTCTTTGGGGTTATCTGTAAGGTATATGCACAGGTATAATAGAGCATGGGAAAAAATAGCAATGATATATCCTACACTCGTGTTCTCCTCCCACTGTAGTCTAGGGGTCTCCAGCTTTATTCTCTTGATAGATATTAATGTAGGATTTGAATTATGAGTAGTCTAGCAATGGTTGAAAGATGGCAGTGTTTGATGTTAGTTGTATTAAAGCTATTACTGAAGAAGCTATATAAAAATTAAAATTTACTCTGCCTCTTTGGCGGTTACCTCTAAGTTTGTTATATAATCCAGCCAACTCTCAGGTGTTCTAATTCTGTTTTTAAAATTATAGTAGAGAAACTCTACAGCACTGTGATAATAAGTAGACCAACACACAATTCTACAGCCTACTTCCACTTTCAAACCATGTCTGAAATGGGTCAAAATGAAGCAAATGGAGTGCATGAACATCCTGGAATACCGAGTTAGTGGTTTCTCTGTCTATATGGAAAGTTGTAAAGTTGGGCAATGGAGGGCACTTAACTTTGTGGGCAGGTCCCGGGTCCCCCAGCTAAGAAATACCCAGTGTTGTTCTCCGTCCTTCATGTACTCTGTGGCCGTAGGAATCTGACGATATGGAGCTCAGTGTGCTCCTTTGTCTTCTGGCTTCTGACGGGGTGTTATCAGTAGTGAGTGAAGAAGGAGATAAGGATCTCTTTCCCTTTGGGGTGATCACAGGATGGGTGTTCCTCAAAAGGAAGTCACTACTCTTAAAGGTGGCTATCTCCACACATCCTTTTTGTCTCCAGGTTTTGATAAACTACTCCTACTCTCTGCCCCTTCAGGCCTAGAGATGGTACCAGCTGCAGGGTACGTACAGCATTAGCCCCTTTGGTTTATCTACACACTACCCACAACTTTTAAATAGCTCCTTTATTGTACTCTTGTCAGATTACCCTGTTTAAGTGTAATATGTACTTCTCCCCAGTACCCTGACTGGAATAGTTTGCAAATTCAGGTTTTAGTGAATATTCCAAGAGGGATTTCTTATTTCTTCCTTCTTATGATATTTTTCATTTATTCATGCACTTGGTTTAAATAGTATAGCAGATTCAGTAGTTAGGGCAGAACAGATTCAGGGCTAAAAATCATTATGCCAGATTGGGAAAGCATATCACGCTGAGTTCTGTAAATATATTCATATTACTTTGCTAGTCACTAAATTTGTAAGAACTATGATGATTTTTATCTATTTCTGCTTCTTTTTTTGATTCCTGGAGACACCTCTTTTTCTCCTATATCTATTCTTTCTTCAGAAGATTTATTTTTGTTCTAGCTTAAAGCAACCCTCTACCAGGCTTCTCTTTTGGAGGCAAATCTTCTCTTTAGATTAGCATGGAATTTTTTTCTCTTATTTACCTCTCTTCAGTTTTATTTTATTTATTGAGGTATTAATTTATAGAGTGAAATGCAGACATCTTAAATGTATAGACTTTTGTAACCCACACCTTAACCAGGACACAAGACCTTTCTATCATCTCATAACTTCCCTCATGCCCCTTTCTAGTCAATACTCCCCCAACCTAAGATAAGCAGTTATTTGATTCCTATAACTTTAGGTTAATTCTGCTAGTTCTTGAACTTCGTATAAATGAAACCATAGTGTATGTAGTCTTTTGTGTCTGGCTTCTTTCACTCTATATAGTGTTTTGAAATTCATCTGTATTTCTGTATTTGTCATCTGTTCTTTTTTATTACTGAATAGTATTTCCTTGTATGCATATACTATAATTTGCTTATTCTTCTGTTGATGGGCACGTGGTTGTTTTCAGATATGCTTCTCCTCTTGTCCTTCACTTTTTTTGTAATGGTGAAAGTCTATGGCAATTAAGTGGTACGTTGGAATTTCCCTCCTATTAGTCCTCTCTCACCACCTGAGAGGTGAATTCCATGTTGATGTCTAAGTATGACTCAGAATTTGACTTTTAAAGAAGACAATTATTTTGATCCTCTAACAACAAAAGATTAATTGAATATTGTTAAACCACTTAACAGAACACTTATAAGTTGACATAATTAAAAAGCAGACTTCATTACAAGTAAGAATGAAGAAGAGTAATCTCTAGCTTTGGGGAAATAAGAAGTGAAAGTGATCCCCAATCACATACATTATGCCACAATTACACCTCTGCTTTTATGACTCAAAGCCACTGCAGAATATTTTGCAGATTTGTGTCCTCTGCAAAGATGCCCAACAGATAGGGGAAGTGGAACACATTTATATTAGTGCTCTGCTCTCAAGCCCGCAGTTCTGGAGTGGGACTGCTTCCTCCAGTTTGCAGCAAATAAAGGGCCCTGTCTTCTAATTTTGTAAAGAATACATAGGTGGGATAAGCCATGAGCTTTAGGAGTGCATCTACCTGGAGACTATGTCTTTTTTTTAAGTCCTTCAAAAAAGCTATTGGGGCTGGCTACTTGCCATTTCAAAGGTTTTACCCTTTCAAAAGCAAATGCTTATAATCAATACATTTTCATAAAGAATCTTGAAAGCATATTTACATATGGCATTGTGACTCTATTACTTTTTTTTAATTCCTGAAACTTTAATGGAAGACAATAATTTCAAAGCATAAGTTTTCGGTTCTAAACAGGTTGTGCCATGAATTTACCTTTGAGCTTTTCCTTTTTTCTGAAAAAAATTGCAAAAATATGATCATTTAATTATGCAAATGTAAAACAAGTACCCACCAATTTATTCCTGGGGAAAGCATGAGCTAACATACAAAGAATCCTTTCATTTTGAAGCAGAGTTTTTTTTGGTGTCACTGACTATCAAAGGTTTTAAAAACTGTTGACAAATTCTCCCTGGATTTCAAAAGAAACAGAAACTTTCCTCCTAAATGTCTGTGAAAAAAGTGAGAAATAGAGCTTGATAGGATGAGTGAATAGATATTTTAAGACCAAGAAGCCAAATGTTCTGGTTAGGACATGTGAATGGGAGTCTGTTTATGCAGATATTCTGCTTTATGGTCAGCTAATGGTTTATTTTTTATTTTATTTTTTTTATTTATTTTTTTTTTTTTTGGTGAGGAAGACCAGCCCTGAGCTAACATCCGTTGCTAATCCTCCTCTTTTTGCTGAGGAAGACTGGCCCTGGGCTAACATCCGTGCCCATCTTCCTCCACTTTATATGGGACGCCGCCACGGCATGGCTGACAGGCAGTGCGTCCGCGGGCGCCCGGGATCCGAACCCGCGAACCCCGGGCTGCCAAGCGCGGATGAAACCGCTGCGCCACCGGGCCGGCCCCTGGTTTATTTTTCATATAAGGATTTAGATTTCACCATCCTTGAAAATTATCACTTACTCTTGGGGAAAATATTTGTATTTTATCCTGTCCAACAAGTTATTTTATTAGATTGGAACAGTTGCCACAGAGATTACAAAAAAAGATGTGTAGGCCTGATTTTCATCTCACAGCAGTGGAAAGATAGTAAAACGGAGATTAGACTGGGTGACCGAAGCTCAATCTGGACCAGTCAGCTGGTGTCCCAGACCTGACTGAGTACTCAGATTTAAGGAAGATGCTTACATCATGCAATTGAATGCTATCGAGATTATTCCATGGATACTCATCAAGCAAGTTCACCCCCACGAAGTGGAGATGAGTGTCTTCTGAGAGCTTTGGAAACGCCAACTGTAAATCATTTTTGGAAGAGGGGACAAGAAATGAGGACTGAAAAGATGAACCATGGGCTCTGGGCACCAGTTGTTTTCTTTTTCATTCTGAACTTTGTGGTTATTGCCCTTGGAATAAGGGCAGTTAGGAAAGAATACATCATCACGCAGAAGGAATTCATCTCCTGCTTCAGGGCAGCGGTCAGGGAACCAGGCAGGTGACACCCTATTTGAAACTCCTAAGAATGAATTTGGGTCTAAATCTGTGGGCTTGCGGACTGGTCACATCTAGCAGCACTTACTGGCTGTACTATACTTACATTCTTTCTTTTATTCTTGAACTTTTGTAAACTTGAAGTGTTGCAGCATTATCTCAGCTATCCCTGCTGAGAATTAGGAAAGTGTTTGTCCCCACATATGAAACAAAAGTATTTGCAGCTGTTCTAGCACACGTGTAAGCGCTACAGGAGCTGTGGAGGTGGTCAACAGTGGAGCCAGCCAAATGGATGCTTGAGCTGCAAGGAGCATCGTAACAGATATGAGGAATATATAAGTCTGCTCTGGGGAATCCAGAAAGTAAGACTAACGAACAAATCAACAAGACTGAAAAAACACCAAACTCTTACTGCAGAGTAGTGGGATGGGATCTTGAGTTACCGTAATTTCAGGGCTAACAAATATGACCTTGTTTTGTGGTTATAAGCTAGTAAAACCTTGTCATGTATAACTATTTTTATTTAATTCTGTAATTTTTAGGAGATAGCCAAGAAGGTTTGGTTTCTCCATTCTTGATTGGCTACATACTGAAAGTAGAAATGCACTGGAGAGCGGCTTGATTAGGATAAAGGAGACTGCTTCTGCCACAGCTTCCTAGTCTGTTCACAGTATCAGCCAGGATGGGGGCTGAGGGATAGGAATGGAAATACAGGGTTCTAGAGATTCAAATTACATTACTTTCTACTTCCATTCATTTATAAATAAGTGAAATCCAGTTAAAACAAACACAAAGAACAGCCTCCCAGAAGAAAAAGTTGTAAGGGCTCTCAAAAATGGGCAATTTGTAGGAAAGGGAGATCATCATCATCATCAATTTATAGTAATAGCTACCTTTTACAGGGCACTTACTCTTTGCCGATATGCTTTGCTATATCATCTCTAATCCTTTTTACAGTGGGAATGAAGTGTTGTTATTCCCGTTTACGGAGCTAAGACTCAGAGATGTTAAGTGACTTGGCTAAAGATAGCACAGCTAAAAAGTGACTGTGTTGAAACTCAAACCAAGTTTGGACTGGCTCCAATGCCAATGAGTTTAGCAAACCAGAGTACTGCCAGACACAGTTTTGTCTAGATTGTATATTTGTGATTTCTTTGGTCTTTTTTTTTTCATTTTTATTTCATAAGCCAACCAAGCTATCTTCTTTCCATTACTGTCTATGATTCACTCATCCAAATAAGTCTGATTTCTCATTACCTACGGATGTGTCTCTGGAATACCACCAAAGTTAGCCCATGATTTCCAATGAGTAGCCAATCTCTTTCTTTTCAATGAGCAGAAGCCTAGAGGTTCTTAGACTGACATAACATCATTTGCTATATCAGTTCCTAAACTATTTGAATTGTTTGCCTTATGCATCTCCACTGGCAGCTAATCAGAAATTGACTAGAGTTAGGATCAATAAGATTCAAAATTAAATCAAATTATACCTTTATTTAAATCATTAGTCAGAAAGATTTGATTTATTTCTTTCCTCCCCCTACTCCACATGAAGCGTTTACTACTTGACATAACCTAAACCATAACACATAATTTTCACAACTCAGACAAAAATGTCAATTTAATTTTTAGAAGCTACACAGTGTACATTTGCAATGATTTATAATGTTATTTTATCAGATTAATTCTACAGTTGCATCAGAAAATTGCACATCTAGATTTGCACATCTAGACAGTTTTACATTTATCATCTTCAAAGCAGTTTCTTCCAGAAAGGAGCATTTTTCATAAGGGTTAGTATGAGCTATTTCTTAGGTGAGTTGTTTGAATTTTCCATAAATGCTATCTCAAATATGGAGGGAAACTTCACTAAAATATTCTGAAACAGAAAGGTCAGTTTCTGGTTATGCTCCAGGGTTGGTTTTCTTTGTTTCATACCATCTTGTCACTGACTCTCAAATGAATGGAAGCTAGTACATACAAATACAAATAGTTGATTCTTTAAAATTCCTATTATTTGCTAGGTACTCTGCTGATCACTTTGCCTTCATGATTTTATGTAATTCTTATACTCACATTCAGAGGCAGGTTTTATTATCCCTATTTTATTTATCAAAACAAATCCGACACAAAGAGGTAAGAGGTAAAGTGTCAAAAGCCACACTGTCAGTGTGATTCAGTACTATGTTAGTGTGACCCTAAAACCCATGCTGTAGCCACCATGTTGTATCCTTTTACTGGGCCACTTGAAATCCAGCTCCTTACTGTTTCTGGACTATTTTACTGAAATGATTGCACTGGCCCTTCTTTGCATCTTCCCTCCTTGATTTGATCCACACTGTTCCTGAAGGTTATTTTACTCTTTTGAAATTTATCAACTTTTAAAACTGCTCCAATTTGACAAGAAAGAGAAGAGGAAAATAAATACATCAATCTAACTTAAAAAGTTAAATAAAAAGGATACACGCGGAGCTGGCCTGGTGGCATAGTGGTTAAGTTCACGTGCTCCACCTCTGGCAACCCGGGATTCGCAGGTTCGGATCCCAGGCTCGGACTGACGCACAGCTTGTCAAGCCACAGGCGTACCATATAAAGTAGAGGAAGATGGGCAATGGGTGTTAGCTCAGGGCTAATCTTCCTCACCAAGAAACAAAAAACAAACAAAAAAAGATATACACCCATTTTATGTCTGAGACAAGTTAATGTGCAGAAATATTAAGTTACTTATACAGGTATCAGCAAGGATGATGAGGACCAGAAAAGAAGCTGATGTCTCACTTTTGCATTTTATCCTTTGGAAAATGTGTTTTCTTTATCCTTGTGAGAGTGAACACTAAATTCCATGATCTCAAAGACAGGTTATTTAGCAACAGCAGATCTCACTTAAAGCTTACTATAGAAAAACAATGTTTAGAGCTCATCATCTCTGAAAAGAAAGGATAAATTTTGACTTCCAAAAATTAGGATCAAAATGCAATGTGGATCATAACATATAAAACTAGGATAATGATGAAAAGGAAAGAAAATGAAAGAAATTATTCCTTTTATTCAAACTCAGAAGTTACATATAAAAGAATTTATAATGCATTAATGGAACAAATATTAAATACAATGGATGGGTGTAGGGAGAGTTTCCAAAAAAAATTAACGTAAAGTAATAAATTCAAAGAATTCAACAAATCATTAAATCAATTTAAAAGTAGCTATGTAATAGCACATCATAAAACTTTTAATTACTCATAAGAATCCACAGTAATTGAAGCACTGAATGAAAATGCAAGCTATAATGCAAAGATCTCTGACAATTAGGTAATACATGAAAACAAACGTGCAATTAGCATAAATCAGAAAATTAAAAACAGTTTATTTGGTATGGTCAAGAAATCCTGCACTCATCTGAGTAAGAAAAAAATAAAATGCCATCCAAACAAAGAAGAATGAAGAGAAATTTAAGTAATATAGCTAAATAGACAAATTTCTGGAAAACCTCAAGTCACTAATGATAATACAGCACTCTTTAAAGGGCATTTACAGTATTCTAACATCTTGAAAAGTGAGGAGCAAATTTAATTAGACCACAATAAATCTTATTTATTTTAAAATGTAAAATAACAATTGTATTTTCTAGGATTTTGGTTTTTTTGACATCATTAGTGAGCTGTAGAAGAGCTATGGCAACACTCAAATGGGACATATTATCGTTCTCTTATTATTTCATTGGTAGCAGAAGTCAACATTGGGCACAGCTAGTTTGTCCCTAACCACGTTTACCTCCCTCAGTTTGTATTCTGCTTCAGAAAACAAAAACACATTTACCCCCTCTGTGGCTAGCCTTGACCACTTTCTCTGTCTGCTTCATTTGGGCACCCCAACTAACTAAAAATTTTTGGTGTTGATAATTCAGATGCATAGAAAGATAACAGAAATGAATTTCTCAAACTAAGCTAATTCTATATAAAAATAGAGAGAGAGGCCGGCCCGGTAGCCTGGTGCTTAAATTTGCACACTTTGCTTCCGTGGCCTGGAGTTTGCAGGTTTGGATCCTGGGTGTAGAACCTACATGTGGCTTATCAAGCCATGCTGTGGCAGCCGTGCTGCATATAAAGTAGAGGAAGGTGGAACAGATGTTAGCCCAGGGCCAATCTTCCTCAGCAAAAAGAGGAGGATTGGCAACAGATGTTAGCTCACGGCTAATGTTCCTCACCAAAACCCAAACTCCCCCTACCAAAAAAAAACAACAAACAAACGAAAAAACACAGAGAACTAAAATACCCTATTTTGGTAATTGCAATGTGGTTTTACAAAGGTGTGTAACCAGTTTCAAGTTTTATATGCTACTTTGAGTATCTAACTTTGTTTCATTCATTCCTCATGGTTATTCTATTTTCCATTCCATGTGTATGGAAATGGAAAATAAATAAGTATATATAATATATTATTATGTAATATATTTACATAAAATTTACACATATATAATATACACATTTAAAAAAATTCACGTGCTCTCAACTGTCTTTTGATTAATCTCAATTCAAAGATAAACTACACAATTTTAAAAAGTGTAGAAGTTAAAGGCTATTGGATTAAAGATAGTTTTCATAGGGATAAATATTATCTCAGTTATGTGTCTAAAAGACATCTTTTACAATCATTTTAACTCAATGACTTGTTACAGTTCCATCTGATCCAACGAATCTTGCAGTGCTGAAATGAGTAAGAAACTTTGGAACAATTTAGAAATAGAGTCTGAAGAGCTAAGTATGTCTACAGATAAACATCCTTCAAAATAGTGATTGGTCTTGGGTGACAAAGCTTTGCTTCTGTGATAAAAAGCTTGCTCACTGTGTTTTAATTGAAACTTTTAATCTGAATGTTATCTGAATCCTGTTAAATGTTACTTTCCTGCCTCAATTCAAATTTTCTTAATCTTCATTTTCACTTTGAACATTGTTACACTGTCTGCCTCATTATGCTAAAGAAAGATGAAGTAAGCTATTAACATTCTGAACGGCCTATGAGATGTTCTGATATAGAATGTCATTCATTTTTATGAGTTGGCTGTCAGTGTGGGCTGCAATAAAGTTATAATTCCTGCCTAGCAGTGTGTGATGTCTGGTGTTGCTGCAAGTCCTTATTAAAATTTCAATAATTGTAAATTAAAGCAAAAGTAAATCGGACTTTTGTGGAATGGTTGCTTCTGAAAGTGAAGTGGTACAGAACAGGACTCTACAAGACTGACATTATTTGCTGTGTAGCTCTGAATCATCATAATCCCACTGTTGTTTTCTTTACTGATAAAAAATTTGGACTCAGAGTCATTCCATACTTTAAGTTGCAGAGCCGGGCATGCCAATGCTGAAAGAAAAGTGAGATGACAGAGCCGTATTACTGCTTCACCAAGTCTACCCTTAAATTGCTGCATGATGTCATTTTCTAGAAAACCTGAAAGTTGCAATTTGAACAGTAGATTTTTCTATTTAAATATTTGGAAGGGAAGGGACAGCCAGTGCTTTACATATCATCTCATGGCCTTGTTAAATGAATATGTAAATGTAGCATTCAGCTTGCAAATTTTCTCACACAAAATAGAAAACAACTATAAGAAAGATTCTCCTAGGACAGATAATGCTTTATTATTTAAGCATGTGTTACAAAAAAATGAAACTGTCATTCAAAGCAAAGGAATTTATATTCAGAGTTCTGTGAATTCATTGTTTAGCTGGGTGAAAAGTATGTAGTTGTGAAAATAGGAAATATTTTAAATTAATTAGATGATAAATTTCATTATAATACATGTGATTGAGGGCCAGCCCAGTGGCCTAGTGGTTAAGTTTGGTGTACTTCACTTCAGCGGCCCATACTCAGTTCCCAGGCACGAACCTACACCACTCATCTGTCAGTGGCCATGCTCTGGTGGCGGCTCACATACAAAAAGAGGAAAATTGTCAGAGGATGTTAGCTCAGAGCGAATCTTCCTCAGGAAAAAAAAATGAGATTGAAAAAAGAATATAAAGGAAGACTAGTAAATTTTATGTTGTATATTTCATTGCATTTATTCTCATCTCTATCATCTTCCTAGATTACAGTGGCTTGAGGATAGAAATTTGATGCTTTAAAGATTTGTCTAACTCTGTTTAGTGCTAGTAAGATACCATACTCAGAGCCAACTTGACAAATATGTCCATAGAGGTCCATGAAATATGATTGGAGCACCAGTAAGAAGGCAGCCTGCCTCAAAACAGACTCATCCACTAAGTTGTCATGGCACCTAAATTCTACCACTTAATAAAGAATATTTATTATGAACCTGTAGCTATGAGTCATTAATTATTATTCACTAACACTGTAGTAGTATATTGTTTTTGTTGTTTTATTTTATTTTGTTTTGCTCACAATTTATTTACTTTTTTTGTGAGGAAGACCAGCCCTGAGCTAACATCCGTTGCCAATCTTCCTCTTTTTGCTGAGGAAGACTGGCCCTGGGCTAACATCCGTGCCCATCTTCCTCCACTTTATACGAGACGCTGCCACAGCATGGCTTGACAAGCAGTGCGTCTGTCTGTGCCCGGGATATGAACATGCGAAACCCCGGGCCGCTGAAGCGGAGTGCACGAACTTAACCACTTTGCCACCAGGCTGGCCCCATTTACCCACAATTTAAAGGTGTGGGTTGGTGAGATGTCCCAGTAGACTCCAGAATATTCATATCTTCTGGCCACCACAGTTGCACTTCCATGGCTTCTATCAATCGAACCTAGTTGCACCTGGTTATGGTATGAATAATTGAGAAAGCATAAAAAATATCATAGAATCAGCAAAAATATGCCTGTTCTATGAACCTTCATTAGAGTAACAGCCTAGTTGCTTCTCTAAGTATAATCCATGGATCATGTGCATCAGAATCATCTGGAATGCTTGTTAAAATATCAATTTCAGGATCCCACCTCAGAGCTACTGAAGTGGAATCTGTATGCATTTTATTTGGTGACCAGCATCTTACAAATTCCAAGATGATTCCAATGGACAAGGAAGCTTATATTAGTGGTATAAATATTTGTCAGTGATGGCTCCTATGCTGCTAAAAGCATTAACTCTAATTGTTATCTTTGTTCTAAAAATATATCAGGGCACCGTATAGAAGTAATTTTGAAACCATTCAAGAGTAGACTAGTAATTTTGTCATGAAAGCAACATGTTGAATGCTCCTTTATGTCCATCTATTTTATTTTAAAAAATACTTTGCATCCAGGGTTGAGTCCCTGAGCCTTCAGCCTGTGGTCAGCATTTGCAGGATCATTTTCTTTACTATTTCTTGAGGAGGCAACATAAAGCAGCAGTTCATAGTTAGAACTTGTATGGTCAGTGTCCCAGCAGAAAACAGACGGTACACTGGATAATAAGGGACAAGGGATGGGGCACAAAATTTAAGGAGGTACATAATCTGAGTGTTGTGTAAGCAACCTAGGTGCCTGGGTTGCCTTACTCTTATTTCTGGCTATTTAGACTAGTGCAATACCCAGGATTTCCAGAGGAATGAGATGAGGGAGTAGTTACCAGAACTCAGAGAGGAGACAGCACCTAATGGAAGCTGTAACTTTGATGGAGGGAGGCCTCTTGCCAGCAGCCACCCTACAGGGAGGAAACCAGAGAAATATACACACAGACCTCTCCCTCTCTTCATTGGGTGAACTTAACTGGAAACAAGAGGGCAAGAGAAACTTTCGCTGGAGTCTATATTCTCGGTCACCTTACCAGGGTCCCAGCAGGGTGGAGAAGACTGAGAAGTGGATCTGTGGCAAGGCAGACAGAAGATATCTGGAATAAGAATCAGAGTGTCTGGGCTTCCCAGTTCTCCACTTTGCTGCCAAGTAATGTGGGTAAATTACTTAATTTCTTAGTGCTGCTGCTCACCTCATCCAAATGCAGGAATAATAACATCTGCCTCATAGAGTTGTTTTTAGGATTAAACAGCATAATACCTATAAAGACTTTAAACAGGGCCTGACACATTTAAATCAATAAATGTTAGCCAGTATCATTTTTAATATTATTGTATGAAGTTCAGGGACTTTAGGTGAGATTGACTCAAAGAGTTTAGTCTGATTACTGTTTTTCAGAAAGCATATAGTTATCCATTCCTAGTCAAGAATTGCCCATCTAGAGAACTAAAGGGGAAAGGAATGTAGTATCCCCAAAGAACCTCTCTGTCTTCTCTTTCACAAAAGGTCTTTGTGTTTCTCTGTTGTCACTTCAGTCACTTTTTAAAAATGTATTTTTTTCATTTTTTATTAAGGTATAATTTATACGCAATAAAATTTGCTCTTTTTGGTGTACTGCTCAATGAATTTTGACAAATTTTTAAAGATATGTAACCACCACCATAATCAAAACATAAAACGTTTTCTTCACCTAAAATGTTCTCCCTCCTGCCAATTTTCTGTCAGTCTTCTCTCCCGCACTCTTGCCTTCAGGAGAAGAACTGATCTGGCTTTTGGTCTCTATAGTTTTGTCTTTTCTGTGTATGTCATGTAAATGTCATATATATATATATATATATATATATATATATATATATATATATAGTCTTTTGTCTGTCTTCTTTCATTAGTCTAATATTTTTGAGATTTAATCCATGTTGTTGTAAGTATCAGAGATTTGTTACTCTGTATTGATGAGTAATATTCCATTGGTTGGATGTAGTAAAATTTACCTATTGTATTAGTCAGGGTTCTCCAGAGAAACAGAAACAACAGGATATATATAGTGAGAGATATATGTAAGAGGAGTTTTGTTATGAGAATTGGCTCACATGATTATGGAAGCTGAGAAGTCCCATGATCTGCCATCTGGAAGCTGGAAAACCAGGAAATCTGGTGATATAATAGTCTGAATTCAAAAGGTCTGAGAACCAGGAGTGCTGATGTTTCAGGGCAGGAAAAGATGGATGTCACAGCTCAAACAAAGAGAGCAAATTTACCCTTCCACTGCCTTTTTGTTCTATTTGGGCCCTCACTAGGTTGGACGATTCTCGCTGGCATTGATGAGGATGATCTTTATTCAGCCTAACAATTCAAATGCTAATGTCTTCTGGAAACACCCTCACAGTCATACTCCAAAATAATGTTTTACTAGCATCTGGGCATCTCTTAGCCTAGTCAGTCTGGTACATAAAATTAAATATCTCTTGTATCAGTTGTCAGTTGAGCTGTTTCCAGTTCTTAGAAATTATGAATAAAGATATTACTAACTTTCACATACAGATCTCTGTGTAGACATAAGTTTTCATTCTTCTTGTGTAAAATACCTAATAATGATATTTTTGAATTATATGATACAATTATATTTTTCTTTAGAAGAAACAGAAAAATCACTTTCTAAAATGACTGTGACATTTTGTTTTCCAAACACCAGTTTGTTTTATTTTTTTATCTCTTTTCTTTTTTTGCCTTCTTTAGTGATTGCTCTAGGGCTTACAGTATATACTTTTAACTTATCTCAGTGCACCATCAAATATCACACCACTTTGCATGTAATGTAAGAATCTTATAACATTATATTTCTGTTTCTTTACCTTTTGGACTTTGTATTATTGTTCTATGTAAGTTATAAAACCCACAAAATATTGGAATTATTTTTTTGCTGTTTGCTGTAAATTATCTTCTAAAGAGATTAGATATAAAGACAACATGATTTTCTTTATGACTCTTTACTAACTCTTTAATCAGCCTTAACTGTTTATTCTTTGTGTAGGTCTAAATTTCCATGTGGTATTATTTTTCCTTTTCTAAAGAAATTCTTTTTAACATTTGTTATAGTGCAGTCCTGTTGTCAATTAATTTTCTCAGCTGTTGTTGTTTATTATACCTTTTTATTTTGAAAGATATTTTTACTGGGTATAGAACTCTAATTTGACAGTGTTTCTTTTAGTACTTTAAAGATGCTGTTTTATTGTTTTATGATTTGGAGAGTTTATAGTGAAAATGTGCTGTAATTTTAATTTTGTTCCTCTGGTTGAAATGTTTCCCCCTAAGGCTGTCTTCAAGATTTTCTATTTAGCTTTGGATCTTAGCTTTTTAAGTATTACATGCCTAGGAGTATATTTCTTGGGTTAGGTTGTCCTACCACTTTAGATACACCTGATAGGAGAGACAGAGGGAAAGAAGAGTGATGTGATACTGAACCTCTTAATCTCAGGTCCATGCCTGATGCACAGGAAGAAAATCACCGAGACACTGGTGCTTGGAGATAGAGAAAGGTTCATTCAAATTGGCCAAACTAAGAAGGTGAGAGAGTAGGTTCTCTCAGATCTGCCTTAACAAAAGAAGGAAGCAGGGGTCTTTATAGGACTAAGGAGCTTAGGAGGAAGAGCTTTGGGCAAACAAAGGGGAAGTCTGTGTTTCTTTCACTTCAGATAAGACCTTGAGCAGTCAGACTTCTTGGTATCAGTGACAGCCGGTGGCTGGTTATTGGGTAGTAGTAACTTCCTTGAAGTCATTCTTTTTCCTCTGCAAAACAAGCTCATAACTCTTTGTGACCCTTGAGTCACCCCTTTGGTTAGACAAGAAAACTACAAATTACCAAGCTGTAATTATTCATGGGCCTTGAAGCTAGCATTTGGACTCAACAAATGCATCTAACAGGGACTAAGATTATTTATTAACGTCTTTTCTTCTGTGTCTGTGTTGGGAACAAGGTCAGAGGGTAACCATGTTCTTATGGAATGGTTACAGTAACCCTCAGGTACCCAGCTTCAGATGGAGTTGTTTCAACAGTCTTTTAGCATCCAAGTAAATTGGATTCTTTCTGGTCCAGTTGGGATGAAGAGCAACACCTCTGTCACTGGTATTAAGGTCTTCAAGGACTAGACTGTCCAGGCATTACCCATTATAAAACAATGATAATTGAAATAAACATATAAATTTAGATGACTTAAGAATTAAGAATATGACTAAATTGACATTTTAAATTAATGGCAAAAGTTTGGATTATTTAAAATGTGACAACTGGGTAACTATTTGTTAAATATAGGATTATCTCTTTATCCCACATCTTATGGTGAAATAAATTCAAAACATGGAAAAAATATAGAGAAAAAAGTATAGGGACAAATATTTATGTAACCTGGGTGTGGGGAAGGACTTTAAAGAAGTGACATCAAATGTAGAAGCCACACAGAAAAAGGATTGACTATTTGAGTACATAAGAATGAAAATAATGAAAAATTACAACTGAATATATTTAATATATAAAGAATCAATAAATTAATTAGGAAAATAGAAAATGACCTCATAGAAAATCTACAAAAAATGTGGATAAGCAATTCATCAAGGAAGAAATGCAATTGGCCAGGAAACATATTTTAAAATCTTACTATTTCTGATAATGGAAATGCAAACTAAAATGTATATTTATATCTTGTATGATCAAATTGCTAAAAATTATTTAAAAACAATTCCTTTGTTTATATTTGGGAAAATACATTCTCATGAAGTGCTAAAAATGGATCTAATATGATAAAATATCGATATAAAATTGATAAAATATGAAAGACAACTTGACGCCAAGAATTAAAAGCATTGTAAATTTGCCTATTCCTTTGCCTGTGTCTTCACATATTTCTTCAAAATAAATTTCCGAAACAGAAGTGAAATTGATTGGCTACAAGTATACTCATCAAAATATTTACAGTAAAAGAAAAATGGAGAACTGGTAAATCAAAACAAGAGATTATTACATAGATATTTAAGGTGATGCTTTAAAAGTGCATCTGTAGATATGATATATTGCCTTAAAGTATCGTTAGGTGAAGAAACATATATGAAAACCTGCTTGGAGTATAATTATATTTTCATTAAATGTAAGCAACTATACATTAAGATGTTTAACACAGTTACCTCTATGTTGTGTACTTAGGAATAATTGTTTCATTTTTTTCTTTTTACTTACTTTTAGTCCTTTTGTTTCTGTAATGAATAATTTCTACTTGTGCATTTTTGAGATTATTTTTAAAATAATAAAACTGGGTTTGAATTCTTGTTAAGTCATTTATTAGCTATGTACTTTGGATTTCATATTACCTTTTAACCTCACTTTCCACATCTTTGAAATAAAGTAAAAATATTCATTGAATATTGTTTTGAGGACCACATAATATAAGGAATAGAAATAAATATTACTTTTCTCCTTCCCTTCTCAAGGCATTTTCCTTGGGTAAAATTTCTGTTATACATTTTTTCAGAATCTTTTTTTCAAATCTACATTTTTTGCTAACTTTGTATTGTTGCAAATTTGGCTAATGACATAAACTTCAGAAGTTGCCTAACCTTCACAAGAGTCAGAGTAGCAGTATCAACTTCAAAAGTTGTCCCTAATAGAGCCAGCCCTGATGGCCTAGTGGTTAAGGTTCAGGCTCTCACTGTTTTAGTGGCCTGAGTTCACTTCCCAGTCACAGAAGCTCACCGCCCATCTCTCAGTCGCCATGCTGTCGCCATGGCTCACATAGAATAATTAGAAGGACTTACATTTTTATAGTTGTAGGATAGAATATACAACCATGCACTGGGTTTTGGAGAGGAAAAAAAGAAAAAGAAAAGAGGAAAGATTGGCAACAGATGTTAGCTCAGGGTGAATATTCCCCCTGCAAAAAAAAAAAAAGAAAAAGAAAAAGTTGGTTCTAATAAGCCCTTATTTTCCAGCTTCTTCACATGTAAATACATTCTCCCTCAAGTGAAAATCCAGTTTTGGGGATGTAGTGGCTTAACTTATTGTACTTTGAATGCCCAGAGACAAGATATCCCTGGAGGAAGCCTGGAGAAATGAGATCAGTGCTGGACATTTCCATTCTTGTCATAAATATTTCACATCCAGGTATTGCCAGCAGCACGATGACACTGCTTCTATAGAAGCTCTTGGCATTGCTTATGGCACTGACTGCAGTATGTGAAGAGTCAGTGAAAGAAGGGATGCATCTGACAAAATAGGATTGCTGTCCAGATCACACATTTTCGATCTTCAACAATCACATCTTCACTTCAACTTAGTGTAGTGCATACTACACTAAGAGCTTTACATTTTAAAATCTTATTCAGTTCTCACGATATTCCAGTTGAGAAAGCAGACTCAGAAAGGTTAAGTAATTTCCCCATAGCCACATAGCTAGTAAAGTGTCTTGAACAAAGACTCACTGGCCCTGACTCTCAAGGCCTTTCATAGTAGCCTCCCTTGCCTTTTCACTCTGCGGTTTTACTTTTCCCTTTCCAGGTTTTTGGGAAGCATAGGAGTGCTTAGATCTTCATTGGCCTGAGCTTTGAGTAATGTAATAAAGATATCCCTACCTGAGACTCTTGTATCAGGCTTGTTGGAAAATGCTACATTGCCTGTCCTAGATTGTCATCCCTCCTCCGAACTGGGAATTGCTGACTGTGGTTTAGCCTGGCTTTTCTGATAAATAATAATCTGCCGGTGTGTCTCCATCAGTGACAAATTCATCATCCCCTCCCTCTCCAATGCCCCAGAGATAGTACAGATGAGTAGAATTAGTACTCATCCTCTGGGGCAGTCTGCTGAACACCCCCCACCCCACCGCACTGCACTTGTCCCTTTAGAGATCAAACTGAGCTCCTCTGACCACTCACACTCTTGGCCCTCAGCCTGTGGTTGCTCCTGTCATGGGACTTATATTATTTTGCCTCTATGTCCAGTGGAGAAAGTGTTCTTTGTTTTTTAGTTGTTTGTTAAGTTTAAGAATATTAAGAATCAAGGAGTTTACTTCAACTGAACAGTCTTTTCTAGGAATAGTCATTAAGATATCACTTTATAAATAAGTTTATCTTTAAAAATTTACAAACTTGAGTTAGAATTTTGATATAATCTTGATTGATATAGGAAATGATTTAAGGTTGCTAGCACATCTAGTGATTTTTGGAAATATCTCTGGTCAATCACAAAGCTGCCATATGGTTTATATATGAATTAAATAGAATAACCATAGGATTCTCAGATGAGTCTCATTCACTAGCTGTATAATATTGGACCAGTTGGGTCATGTCCTTCGTCTTCAATTTACTCACCTCTAAAATAAAGATAAAAAAATGGTGGAAAAGTGCTGAACTGTTTTAGGTGTCTAACATAGTGCCTAGAAGTCAGGAGACATTCAATTAATGCTAGTTCCCTTCATTTGTCTTACCAAACCGCCATGTACTTTCCAATTGTTAACATTTATCTCCCTTAAATACATGAATCCAAACACAGTCATGTTGCGTTAGATAGCCAAACAGATGATTATTTTTTAGCAGCTATCTTGGCAAGTAAAGATCTTGGACGCTATTCCTTTCTCTCTTCTTATCAGCTAAGATTATTACAACAAAATGAAAAGAAGTAAAAAAATATATATTTCTTTACTTATCCCTAGGAATTCAACATGTCAAAACTTCCTAGTGAATGTGGCTTGTGAGTATTTTTTTACACACATCATATACTTATCACTCTAAAAAGAATCCTTTGAATGACTCCCCTAAAAATTTTTTCTATTTGTAGCTACTATTTCTAATCTTCCCATAAGGAACACAGAAGAGAAACAGCATAGACACACACACACAAGTATATGGATATATAGGTATCATACAAAAAAGTGGAATCTCTTCCAATAGGGCTAGTTTTCACAATGTATTCCTGAAAAACTATACTAAGCCATATTATAAGTATTCATTATCAATTGCTTTGTGAAAGCAAAGCAAATAATGTGTAAGACATGCGACCAATTTTTATTTTCTTTTGCAGCTTCTTGTCTTTCATAATCCATCCTGCTTATAGTTGTGGGGATTGGTGGGCAAAGTACCTCCCTTCCTCCTTTCAGGATATTTGTTTGTTACAATAGCCTTTATAGTTTCAAAATGGATTTGAGGAGTTTGCAAATTAGACAGATATGTATTTTTCTTGTATCTTGGAAACCCAAGGACAAAAGATTCTGTATTATGTACTACCACTATGGTCACTAAGCCCATTAAAGGTAACTGAATTATGTAGACAGATTAAGAAATCAGAGAAAGATTTTAGTATTTTGACTTGGAGTCATTTAGTCTTTTCCAAGTTCTGTTATGAATTCACTTCTTCAGCAGTAGTGTTGACTATTTACTGAATGCACATTCTTGTGACAGTGGCACATGAGAGTTGATGACAATACAAGATCTCCACTCTTGATATATTTGCAGTTTAATAGAAAAATGGATATTGGTTAATGTGCATGTAAATAGAAATACAAAAAAATGCAATCTGTGAGCAGATAATGCTATTTTTAAACATACAAGTTAGTATAGTCATCTTGGAAAGCTTTTATTATAACGTTTCCATTGCAGAAATTATTTTGGAAACCTCATAAGCTATGTGAGGACATCTGTTTCATAATTTAAAATTTTATTTCATTGTGTTAAGAACACAACGTGAGGTCTACCCTCTTAAATTAAGTACATAATACATTATCATTGACTGTAGGTACAATGTTTTACAGCAAGTCTCTAGAGCTTACTCATTTTACTTAACTGAAACTTTATTCTCATTGATTAGTAACTTCCCACAACCCTAGTTCCTGGCAACTACCATTGGCTCTTTGCTTCTATGAATTTGACTGTTTTAGATACCTCATGTAATCATGCAGTATTTGCCTTTCTATGACTGACTTATTTCACTTAGCATAATATCCTCAAGTTTCATCCATGTTGTGGCATATTGCAGAATTTCCTTCTGTTTTAAGGCTAAATAGCATCCCATTGTATGTATATACCACATTTTCTTTATCTATTCATCTATTGATGGATAGATACTTAGATTGGTAACACATCTTGGCTTATGTGAATAATGCTGCAATGAACATAGGAATGCTAATATCTCTTTAAGATCCTGATTTTAATTCTCTTGGATAAATATCCAGAAGTGGGATTGCTGGATAATATGGCCATTCGATTTTTAATCTTTTGAGGCAACTCCATACTGTTTTCCATAGCAGCTGCACCATTTTGCATTCTTACTAACAGTGTGCAAGTGTTCCAGTTTTTCCACATCCACACTAAAACTTGTTGTCATTTGTTTATTGATAATAGCTATCCTAAGAGGTGAGATGATATCTCAATGTGGTTTTGACCCATTAGAAGTCCAAAACAGGTAAGTCAGATACCAATTCTTTGCACAGCCCGGAAGAAGTTGGGGCATTAGACACACAGATCTGCTCTTTCCCTGCCTAGGGAAAATTGAGAATTGTGATTTTTCATCTGTTCACTCTGTGATGAACAAGGGGGGCAGATCTATGATGGCTACCAGCCCAAGGCTCCATCTCCATTTTCCCCTGGTTTACTGGACTATGTTGGGCCTATCAGAGCTCTAAGATTAGCAAGACAGAAGCCAGTCCTCTGGGGAGCACTCTCAGAAAGGTTAGGACACTGGATGCATGAACCAACCCCTTCCTCCCCTGGGAGAAGCTGGGAGCTAAGGGGTCCTCTTAATTGTATGGTGCTGCACCAGGGGCAGGGTGAAAAGGTAAAAAAGTGTCCTGATCTCCCTACTGGCTTCAGTGAGTCTGGTTTTGCATTCACCTTGGGTTCTGGAGCATTTCAACTAGTTTCTGGATTTTAACAAAGGGAATTTGTCTGTGGATTGTTGCTGATTCTGTATGTTTATTGGGGGAAGGAGGGTGGAGTGGTTCCTTCTTGCCATCTTGCTTATTTCACTCCCTATTTACTGTTTATTTATAACTTACTTTCATCCAATTATGCAGCTTGAACTACCCACATTATTTAGCAGAATTACATTTGAATAACTTTGGCTGCCTCCAACTCTCCAATATTCCATCAAAAGTGCTTAGTGATACTGAAGACATGCCAAAGAATGTCTCCATAAGGTAAGATGCAGTACTGTTAATGTTCTCACCATTTTCCTCTACAGATTCAGTGCAATCCCACTCAAAATCCTCATCCACTTGAGAAAATAGATATTAACAAGCTGATTCCAAAATTGATATGGAAAGATAAAAGAACTAGAAAAATCAAAATAACTCTGTAAAAAGAACAGATTGGAGGACCCACATTATTCAATATCAAAACTTACTATAAATCTACAATAATCAAGACAGTATGGTGTGGTTAAAAGGTGGACACTCGATTAACTCAGAATAGGGAGTTCAGAAATAACCCTCACAATTTATTTAAGAGATTTGTGATAAAAATACAAAGGCAGCTCAAAGGGAAAGAGGTAGTCTTTTCAACAAATTGTGCTGGAACACCAGCTGGTATTTGGACATTCATAAGCATCATGATGAATCTCGACCCCCACCTAACACTTTGGACAAATATTAACTTAAAATGAATCATCAATATAAATGAAAACTTAAAACTATAACTTCTAGAAGAATGCTAGGAAAAACATCTCCATGAACTTGAGTTAGGCAAGGACTTTTGGATGTAACATCTAAAGCATGATTCAAAAAAATGATAACTTGAACTTTACCAACACTAAAAATTTTTGTTCAATGAAAGACACTGTGAAGAAAATAGACATGCCAGAGACCAGGAGAAAATATTTGCCTATAACATTTCTGACCAAGAATTTTTATTGAGAATGTATAAAAAATCTCTCAAAAGTCAAATAATAAAAACTTAATAAAAAGAGGCAAAGGTTCTGAACCTATGCTTCACCAAAGAAGATATGTGAGTGATGAATAAACATGAAAAGAGGCTCAATAGCATTAGCCATTAGGAAAATGTGAACTAAAACCACAATGAGATGCCTCTACACAATTATTGGAGTAGCTGATAAAAAAGAGAAGCTAGTACTATCATAAGTAAAATAAGGTCAAGGAAATTTTCAAGAATGCAGGAAATTTTCAAGAATGCTGAGCAGAAAGATTAAGAGACAGAAAATGTGAGCTAAAAGTTGAGACATGGAAAATTATTAGAATATCCCGTATCTGTCTGATAGAATGTCCAATAAAAGGAGTCAGTGATAGATAATGGAAGAATAAGCTAAAAGATAATAGAAGGAAATTTCCTTTGGGTGAATAGAACGTTCAAACTGAAAGGGCCCATCAAGGGATGAATTCGCTGAATGAAGAAAGACTCCATACCAAGGCATATCCTGCTCATGTTTCCGAATTCTAAAGATGAAGAGTAAATTTCAAGAATTTACGCAAAAGGAAAACAAAACATCCACAAGCAAATGAGCACCAGACTCAATTTAGAAATGTTCTATTTACTCATGATATGGCGCATGAGCACATAGCTCTTTTACACTGCCCTTGTCTCTTCTACCCCATCCTCCCCAAATTGTTAAGAAACTATTTGTCATCCAGATAGTTAAAGTGTTTACATTAATGTCACCATCCAAATGTTTCAGTGCCAAACTGGCCTGTAGCTTCTGATCACACTTCCTTACTTGGGTAGACTTTTTCTTCTTTAATTTTCATTTGTCTTTTTCTCTTTCAATATTTTTCCTTATGTTTTCCTCAAATATTTCAATTGCTCCATCATATCAATTATTTTTCTAGTTTCCTCTATTGAGAGAGATGGTCAGTGAGACCTCTCCGCCATGGTGTTCCAATAATTGCTGCTTGTTTCAAGACTTGCTGCATTGTATCAATCTATCAGGGATGCATCCGTTGCTACTTGAAGGTAAAGTTTTCCACTTTCTATGTTTACATCATTATTCTGTTGTTACATCCCCTCCTGTAACTTTCTTAGAAAATACCTATAAAGGTAAAATTACTATGCCATTATGTGCTTGGAAATGCCTTTACTGTACTCTCTTATTTTATTCTTTACTCAAGAACTGAGTATAGAATTATACGTTGAAGATATTTTTTCCTCAAAATTCTAAGATATTGTTCATTTTTTTAAAGTAGCTGTTACTGCTGCTGAATAGTCTCATACTCTTCTTATTATGTCTTTTTTATCTCATTTTTTCCTCACTTTTGGGGCTTTTGGAGCATCTCTTAACTCTAATTTTCAGAAATTTTCTGATGATATAATGCATGTCTGTTTTCATTCACTTTTCTGAGCACTTAATATATCCATTCAATCTCTAGACCCACACACATTAAAAAATGTTATTTGATTATATGATTCCTGCTCTCTGGAATTTTTATCAGTCAGCTAATGGACCTCTTAGTTTAATCCTCTGCATTTAAAAAAAAACATTTTGTTTGTTTTATGAATTTTATCCTAGTCCCTGTCTCTTGAGAAGATTCTTCAAATTTTTATTTGAATTGCATCTCAGTAATAATACTTTTAACTTCTAAGAGTCATTTATTATTCTCTGATTATTGTTTTCCTTAGCATTTTATACTTGTTTTATGGTTAAACATGAGGTTGATCCAGCAGTTTTAACTGGAACTCAGTGGTTTTACACACACATATACACACAAACATGTTAAGAAAATGTATGTAAAGGGACAGGGGATCTCATCAATAGGGAACAGATTAAATGTGTAGTACTATGTATCAACACAGAGGAATACTTTGGAGTCATTAGAAAAATTAAGGTAGATCTTTATGTACTAACATGAAAAGTATCCATAAAAGGAATTGCATATTCATTATTCATTCTACAAATGTTTATTGAACATATAATATGTATTGGGCACTGTTCTAGGCACTGGGAATATAGCTGTGAACAAAATAAACAAATCCCTGCCCTTTTACCTCAAGTGGTGATAAATTATATAAAAATTAAATCAGAGGGAGAAATGATAGAAGAATGATAGAAAATAGAAGAAAGATCAAGGAAGGCCTCTCTGATAATATTTAAACATGTATATGATTGAAATGAGGTTTTAAGCAATATGTATGTATATCTGAATATGGGTGGACTGATACAATTAATGGAAAATATTTATATATATAAATTTATGTTTATTTCATTTATGTTTACATTTATGGTGAAATAAAAACAAGTCTTGAAGTATACACACTAAATGTTGGTAATTGGGAAGATAAAAGAGGAAATGGTTTTTACTGAGCTTTTCTTAGTAACAATCAGTGTACATTCCTTATATAGTTTATGAAACACAATAAGCCTTATATAAATAAATATATAAATGCTTTAAAGCAAAATGTAACAACGCTTTTAAAAACAGTTTCATTTATTTTTCTGCTATCTTTAAAGAACACATTACATTTAAAAATATCTTTCTAGGTTTTTTGCTTGATTGCTGTTATAGACTCAGTATTGATATCAGTCTTTGCCAAAAGATACTGGCCCAAATATTATCCAAATTTTCAAATGTAAATTATTGATATCTTTAATTTTTACTTTTTAGGTCTAAAGTACATATATTCTTATTTCATCCTGGCCTGAATGGGGGACATCTCATTAACCACAGTATGCTAGTTATTATGTAATATGCATATTATGAATTACCTTAATTCCATCTTCATAAATGAGCACAGATCAAGAAAATTACAAAACCGCTGAGATATTGCCACCCCACCCCAAGGGCTGCCTATCTTTTTCTTGAAAGTTACTTGAGGTAGAGGCTCTACAGTGTGTACTAATGATAACTCATTCATGTTTTTAAAATCTTTTCTTTAGAAAGTTCATATTGATATTGATTTAGCATCTTTTTCAAAAAGTTTTATTGAGGTATAATTCATACATCATATTCTTCACCCATTTAAAGTGTGCAATTCAGTGGTTTTCAGTATATTCACAGAACATTTTCATCACCTCAAAAAGAGGCTGTCTACTTTAGGTTATCAATCTCCTACTCCCCATCCCTTCCCCAGCCCCAAGCAAACACTAAGCTATTTTATGCCTCTACTTTATGATTGTGTAGATGTTCTTATTCTGGACATTTCATGTAGAAGAATCATACAATTGGTGGTCTTTTGTGAACAGCTTTTTCATTTATCATATTTTCAAGGTTCATCCGTGTTACAGCACATATCTGCATTTAATTTACTTTTATGGCTGAATAATATTCCATTGTATGAATATACCATGTTTTGTTTATCCGTTCATTAGTTGATGAGCATTTGGGCTGTTTCCACAATTTGGCTATTATGAATAATGCTATAAACATCTGTGTACAAGTTTTCGGGTGAATGTATGTTTTCATTTCTCTTGGGTATATATCTAGGAGTAGAATTCCTGGGTCACATTGTAACTCTTTGCTGAATCATTTGAGGAACTTCAAGACTATTTTCCAAAGTGGCTGTACAACTTTACATTCCTACCAGCAGTGTGTGAAGGTTCCAATTGTTCCACATCCTTGCCAGCACTGGTTATTATCCGACTTTTTGATTCTAGGTATCATAATGGATGTGATATGGTATCTCATTGTGGTTTTGATTTGCATTTTCCTGGTGAATAGTGATGTTGAGTGTCTTTTCAAGTGCTTATTGATTATATGTGTATTTTCCTTGGAGGAATGTCTATTAAGATCCTTTGCCCATTTTTTAATTTGGTTGTTTGTTTCTTACTATTGAGTTATAAGAATTCTTTATATATTCTAGACCTAAGTTTCTTATCATATATATAATTTGCAAATATTTTCTTCAGTTCTGTGGGTTGTCCTTTCTCTCTCTCTCTCTTTTTTTTTTTTTTTGCTGAGGAAGATTTGCCCTGAGCTAACATCTGTGCCAATCTTCCTCTATTTTGTACGTGGGTTGCCGCCACAGCGTGGCTTGATGAGTGGTGTAGGTTTGCACCTGGGATCTGAACCCGTGAACCCAGCCCACCAAAGCTGAGTGCACTGGACTTAACCACTACACCATGGGGCCAGCCCCTGTCCTTTCTCTTTCTTGATAGTTCCCTGTGAAGTACAAAGTTTTTTATTTTGGTGAAGTCCAATTTATTTATGTTTACTTTGGTTGCTTGTACTATTGATATCATATCTAAGAATCCATTGCCAAATCCAAGTTCATAAAGATTTACCCATAAACTTTTTTCTAAGAGTTTTATAATTTCATCTTTTACATTTTGCTCTTCCATTTTGTCTAAGTTTTTGTATATGGTGAGAGGTAAAGGTTCAGCTTCATTCTTGTGCATGTGACTTTCCCATTCCAGCTGATTTGTTGAAAAGACTATTATTTTCCCATTGAATGGTCTTGGCACCTTTGTCAAAAATCAGTTGACTATAGTTTTATTTCAATTACAGATATCTATGCGGTTCTTTTTTTATAGTTTCTAGCTCTTTATTGAAACTGGTTGTTTGATGTGACGTTGTCATCAGACCTTACTTTACTTTTTAATCATGATTTTCTTTGAACATATTTATAATGGATGCTTTGAAGGTTTTGTCTGTTAAATATAACACCTGGATTCACTCACAGGCTGTTTCTGGTGTTTTTCTGTTTTATGAGTCATACTTTCCTCTTTCTTTGTGGTTCATAATGTTTTGTTGGAAACTGGACATTTTAGATAATGCTCTGGGTACTGCCACCCTCTCTCCCCTATCCCTGGGACTTGTTGTTATTTGCTGGTATGTTTATGACTGGCTGGATGATTTTAGTGGATTCCATTTCCTTCTGGTAGCGTGAAGCCTCTGATGTTGTTCCTCAGTGGGTGCAGCCTTGGGTATGCCCACAGTCACTTTGGGATGACAGCAGTATTGGCAGGGCTCTTTGACTGCCATCTTACCTGACCACAATTAGGCTGACTCCTTCCATCTTTCTCATCCATCTCCCTCAAGCTCCCTCTTCTCTCAGGCAAACTAGCTGGATATATGTCCAGTGAATCTGCCAGTCTCCTTCCAGTTGTGTTTGACTTAGTATCTGAACCATTGCTGTTTTCCAATGCCCATTATAGTGCTTTGCTCTGAATCAATGACAGAACAACCTGTCAACGATGCAGCCACATCTGCTGCTGAAACACCTTAAAATCTGGAAAGTACAATTTGAATAATAAGAGTGCATATATAAGGAATTTATCCATTCATCTTACTATTTATGTATTTTGCCTGGTTATCAATGAACATCTTATAAAATATTTAATGTCAATAATATGCCTATTTAATTTCTCCAAATGCAAGTTCTAAATTGTTCAAATGAAAAAAATACCAAGATTTCACCTGAAAAGTGGTTGCCTTCTAATTTTGAATGCAACTAAAAGCCTCTTCTTTCCAATGAATTCATAATCTCAGTAAAATCCATAGGAAAAATTGTGTATTTATTATAGAGAGAATAAAATATGGGAAGAAGGGGTATTTTTTTTGCACTGCAACATATACTTTTTATTTAAAAATCACTTTCAGCTGTGTTGTATACATTTATGGATTAAAATTTTTATTAGTTTAAAAGTAAAATGGTACCTATGCTGGTAATGCACATATTTACCATTTAAGTGTCTAATATGTCTAGACTCATATGATAAATTGGAAAGATGTACCCAAATAAAAACATAAGTTACCCACAAATTAAATAGCATATTCATATTTGGAGCATTCAACAAAATTTTCTTTAAGAGTAATACCAGTGGCATCAATACCTAATATAATATTTTTAATCTCTCAGGTTATGTTTAAGTAAGCTTAACAATAACATGCAAGCTAAATGTACAATATTTGGATTATTGATGTCAGTGGTTTTAAGGATGTGTGAAGAATTGTCCATAATCCTGTAGCATGTTTATTGAGAAGAAAAAAGGGAGTCAGGACTTTCACCATTGTCCACTGGCAATGAGGCCACTCTTACCACATTGTCAGTGGAGATCAAGTGGGTAGCCAGAACTCACCCTTCTGCCCATTAACAAGAAGAAATCCCTCACCTCTGGCATCAACAGAGGTCAAGTGGGGAATTTGGACTTCTACCTTCACCTGACAGTAAGGAAATGGTGTCCCTGCTTCCCCTGCATGAATGGTGTCTCTCCAAGACTTAAATAGGACCCAGAGTCTCATAACATAATGTCAAAATGTCTAGATTTCAACTAGAAAAAATCACTTGTTATTCCAAGAACCAGGGAGATCTCAAACTGAATGAAAAAAGAAAAGCAATAGTTGTCACTGAAATGACAAGAGATTTCAGAAATAGCTGACAAAAATTTTAATGCTGCCATGATAAAAAAGCTTTAATAAGCAAACACACTTGAAACAAATAAAATCATAGAAAATCTCAGCAAAGAAATAGAAAGTCTTAACAAAGAAACTGACTCTGAAAAATCAAATGGAAATTTTAGAACAACAAAATCTAATAACTGAAATAAAAAGCTTAGTGGATGAGCTCAACAAGAGAATGGATGAGGCAGAGAAAAGAATCAATGAACTGGAAGATCAAATAATGGAAATTACTAGTCTAAACAACAGAGAGAAAATGTACTAAGTTAAAAAAAATGAAAAAATCTTTCAAAAGCATTGTGGGACTAAAATAAGACATCTAACGCTTGTGTCTTTGAGTCCAGGAAAGAGGAGAAAGCACAGGGTTAAAAAATTATTGAGGAAATTATAGCTGAAAACTTTCCAAACTTAGCAAGAGACATAAAAAGATTAAAGAAGCTGAGAAAATTCAAATGGGATTAACCCCCCAAATTCATGCAAAACACATCAAAGTTAAACTTCCAATAACTGTAGACAGAGAAGAAAATCTTGATAAATTCAGTGAAAATTGTTACATTAGCTATAGGAGAAGGCAGTTCAAATGACAGTAGATTTCTCATGAGAAATCATGGAGACCAGAAAGATGTAGCACAATATTTTTCACGTGCTGAAAGAAAAAAGAAAAAAAAAAACAAAAAAAAAACCTGCCAACATAGATCCTAAACCCAGTGAAAATATACTTCAGGAATGAAAGGGAAATCTAGACATTTTTGGATGAACGAAAACTAAGTGAATTTGTTGCCAATAGACCTAACCTAAAAGAATGGCTAAAGGATGTTCTCTAAACATAAAGGAAATGATAAAAGAAGGCATTTTGGAACATTAGGAAGGCAGAAGGAACATGGCCAGCAAAATGTAGGTAAATACAGTAGACTTTCCTTCTCTTGCGTTTTCTGCATTATCTTTGATGTTTGAAGCAAAAATTACAACACTTTCTTATGTCATTCTAATTGTATGTAGGGGAATTATTTATGACAATTATAACTGGGGGAGAGAAAGGGATAGAAAAAGAGATAGGTTTCTATACTTCACTCAAGTGATCAACAGAAACACCAATAGAGGGGCCGGCCTGGTGGCATAGCAGTTAAGTTCCCACGTTCAGCTTCAGCGGCCCAGGGTTTGCCAGTTCAGATCCTGGGCGTGGACCTACTCACCACTCATCAAGCCATGCTGAAGAGGCATCCCATGTAGAAGAGCTACAACTCTACAACTATGATACACAGCTGTGTACTGGGACTTTGGGGAGAAAAAAGAAAAAAGAGGAAGATTGGCAACAGATGTTTGTGCAGGGCCAATCTTCCTCAAAAAAGCCCCCCAAAAACAAGAAAACAAAAAAAACACCAATAGACTGATAAATTATGTATGTATAATGTAATACATGGAGCAATCACTAAAAATTTTGTATGAAGAGATATACTCAAAAACTCTTTTATATAATGATAAAAGAATCAATCCATATGAATCAAATGGAATTCAAAAAAAATGTTCAAATAGCCCAGAGGATAATAGGAAAAAGTGAACAGTAAGTAAAAGCAAAGAACACAAAAACCATGAATAAAATGGAAGACTGTAAAAGATATCAATAATTAGATTAAACTTGAACGATCTAAATATACCAAATGGAAGACAGATACTGGCAGAATGGACTAAAAATTTGATCCAACTGTATGTCTTCTATAAAAAAACTCCACTTCAAGTATAACAATATAGGCAAGTTGAAAGTAAAAGGATGGAAAAATTTATATCATATAAACATTAATTAGAGGAAATCAGTAATGACTATATTAGTATAAGATAAAGTCAACTTCAGAGCAAAGAAGGTTATTAGAGGGAGATTATATAATGATAAAGAGTCAATACATGAAGAAGACATAATTATAAATGTGTATGCACCAACCAACAGAACTGCAAATATGTTAAACAAAAACTGATAGGATTACAAGAAGAAATAGACAAATTCACAATTATCATTGGAGACTTCAATACCCCTCTCTTAACATTTGAAGGAATAACAAGACTCAAATTAAGAAGGATACAGAGCAACTCAACAACACCATCAAATAACAGGATCTAATCGATATTTATAGAACACTTCACCCACCAATAGCAGTATACGTATTCTTTTCAAGCACTGACAGAACACTTACCAAGATAGACCATGTATAGGACCATAAAACAAACTTCAATAAATTTAAAAGAATTGATATCACACAGTGTGTTCTCTGACCACAATGAAATCAAACTAGAAATCAAGGTCAGAAAGATAACATGAAATCCCAAAACATTTGGAAAATAGACAATATACTTCTAAATAATCTGTGGATTCAAGAAGTCTTAAAGGAAATAAAAAATTAATAATGAACTGAATGAAAATGAATATACAACATATCAAAATTTGCAAGACCAAGCTAAAGTTTTGCTGAGAGAGAAATTTATAGCAGTAAATGTATATATTAGAAAAGAAGAAAAGCCTCAAATTAATAATCCAAGATCCTATTTCAAGAACATGGAAATTGAAGAGCAAACTAAACCCAAGGCTAGCAAAAGGAAGGTAATAAACAAAAGAGCAGAAATCAATGTAATTAAAGACATGAAAAACAGTAAAGAAAAGCAATGAAATAGGGAGCTTGTTCTTTAAAAACAACAGTAAAATTGACAAACCTGTAAAAAGAAGAGAGAAGACTTAATTACTAGTATCAAGAATGAAAGAGGGGATATCACTACAGATTGTAGACTTCAAAAGGATAAAAACAAAATACTACAAACAACTCTACGTATATAAACTTGACAGCTAAGATGGCCCCAATCCTCTAAAACCACAAACTACCACAACTCACCATTATGAAATAGATAATTTTAATTGCCTTATAACTATTAAGGAGTTGAATTTATAATTTGAAAACTGCGAAAAAAGAAATCTTCAAGCTCAGATATTTTTACTAGAGAAAGCTACCAAATGTTTAAAAAGAAGTGAAACAAATTCTACATCATGTCTTCTAGAAAATAGAAGAGGAGAGAAGAATTCCCAACTACAGACTAATATTCTTCATAAATATATGTACAAAGATCCTTAACAAAATATTAGCAAATAATCCAACAATAATAAAGATTGTATATTATGACTATGTTATGTTTATTCCAGGGATTAAAGGCTGGTTTCACTCTGGAAAGTAGCTTGTCAGGTTTTTTAAAAACTAAGCATATAGTTACCATATGACCCAGCATTTATATTTCCAGGCATTTATCCCACAGAAATAAATACTTATGTTTTCACAAAAACTTGTACATGAATGTTTGTAGCAGCTTTATTTATAATAGCCCAAACTAGAAAAAAACCCAGATGTCTTTCAATGGGTGAATGCTTAAACAGACTGTGGTACATCGATACTACGAAATACTACTATGCATAAAAAGACAAACTGTTGATACTGTTGATACATGTGACAATCTGGTTGAATCTCCCAAGAAGTATGTTGAGTGAAAAGAGCTCATCCCAAAGAGTTACATACTGCATGATTCCATTTATATAACATTCTTTACATGACAAAACTGTAAAAATGGAGAACATATTAATGTTTGCCACAGGTTAAGGAGGGAGTGGGTGGGGGAGTAAGGAGGGCATGGCTATGAAAGGCAACAGAAGGGATCCTTGTGGTGAGGAAAATGTTCTGTGTCTTGACTCTATCAATGTCAATATCCTGGTTGTGATTGTGTATGATGGTTTTGTAAAATGCCTTTTTGGGGAGAAACTGCATAAAGTCTGTATGGGATTTCTGTATTATTTTTTACAATTATAAGTATATCTAAAGTATCTCAAAATTAAAAGTTCCATTTGAAAAAACAAGCATGAATCTTAGTTGAGTCTGATTGGATTTTGTAATTTTTAAAAAACCCCTCAAATTATGCCTAATTGGATCCTCTGAATAGAGAAAAATATAGAACCAAAAGAATACAAAGGATATGCTGTGATTGAGTACTATGATTGGCTAAGGGAATGTCATAATTATTCACAACCACAAGAAATAAATTTTTATTTCCAGGGTTTCCAATGGTTAAGGATGTGACAAACATTTATATATTTATATGTCTTAAACAGTATAAGAGTGCTTGTCATTTCTATAGACCTATTGAGAATCTAGCATAGATATTAGCAATAAAAGTCTATATTTTTCTTTCTTCAATTGACATCTTATTAGGAATTTCTGTAGCAGATATGTGTGGTTATGCCCACATTTGTATAGCAAAATAAGTATTTTACACTGTAATAATGTGCATAAAACAAGATTGTAGACAATCACAATTAAGGTATTTGACAGTAAAACTGGTTGTTTTAAATTGGGGCAAAGAAAAATGGATGAATAGTTTTTTGAAGAATATATTTATTCATTTTATCCTTTTATAGGGATAGCTCTTTTTCCTTTCAACATCTGACTATGCTTTTAAATTAAAAATAGTACCCATCTGTGTTTCAGCCTTGCAAAATGCTAAGGGACTTTGGTGTAAAAGCCTGGAATGGATTTACTACGTCATTTGCTACTGGTAGCCCTGAGAGGAGGAGGTAATAAAAATATATTTTCACAGCAGCTCTGGTGGATATGATTCTGGGGATCTCCTAGCAGGAAGAAACTGGCATGTGGCACCTTGTGCTACATGTGAAAGAAACATAATGGGAAAAATCACGCAGTTAGACTGAGAGCTATGACAGAGTCACAAATATGTGCATATGTGTGTGCAAGCCAAGAATGCACTTTGTGATGTTCCAGTGCTTCTAAAGAAAAGTACAGAACCAATTCTTTTGTCTGTTCTCAGGCTCTCCATACACTTGCTTACACTCTCCATCCATGCTTAGTACAGGAGGAAAATAGAGTCAGAAATGTCACCCAAAGTAAGAACCCTATCAATGTTTTTAGCATGCACTGTGGGGAGAAAGGAAGTGTTGGATTATTCCATTGAAGGAAGATGCCCCCCCAACCCTCTGCCCAATACCCACAACATATTCACACATATAGTTCTGTGTCAGTGCACCAAAATATTGTAAAAATTATAGAATAATGTCATGCAATAAATATTATTTCTTTGAAAATATGATTATTTTACTTTAATTGCCCAGTATTATTTGACTTTCCAGACCTTTCATGACCTCTAGTTTAATTTCTCAAAGGCCTCATGAATTACAGATGCAAATTAAGAATTACCCATGAATCCATTAAATCTTTGAAAGCTGTGTTGGTCAGATTTCAGCTGGAATAATGCTGCATACAAACAATCCAAAACTCAGTGGTTCACTGCAACAAGCATTTATTTCCTTCTCATGGGTATACAAGCAGGCTGTAGTTCTGCTGGGCTTGGTTGGGATTAGCTGAAGTCAGCTCCTGGCTGACATTTGGATTCAAGACTGCTCCACAAGTCTCCTCATTCTCTTTGGGCTGGTGATATCCAGGACATGTTCTTTTCATGACGCGTGCAGAAGCCTAAGGGACTAAACTAAACCACGCAATTATATGTAAAACCTCCATTTGAATTGAGCTCCTTAACATTGCAGTGGTCAACGCAGCCATATTGCCAAGCCAAACATCAATGGGACAGGGCAATAAACTGCACCCACAATATTTGGAGGTGCTTCAAAGTTGCGTGGTACTCATAATTTAAATTTGAAGAGGAAGCAAATGGATAATTGGATAAAATAACTTAATATACTATAGAAGCAAGAAAATAAGCAGGGAGACATGGTCATTCAGATGTTCAAATTTATTCACCTGTTTATTTGTAACATAAACATTTTATTGAAGTTTAACATGTATACAAAAAGGTGCACAAATCATAAGTATATAGTTCAATGAATTTTTATGTAGTTTGCTAAGCGTTTCTATCATAACTAAATGCTGAAATTGATGAAAAGCTTTAAGGCATGTTGAAATGACTTCATAATTTTTTTCTATTAACATACTGAATTGCATTAACTATAACAATTTTTTAATGTTGAACCATACTAGCACTCATGGAATAACTCGAATTGTTAACATTTTATATAAATTATAAAATTCAATTTATTATTACTTGGAGTAGAATTTGTGTCTACGCTAATGTGAAAAATTAGTCTTACATTTTTGTTTCTTGTCACGTTCTTTTCAGGTTTTGATGTCAAGTTCATTGTAGCCACATAAAATGAAATGGGGAATGTTCCCTCTTTTTTTTTTTTTTGGTGAGGAAGATTAGCCCTGAACTAACATCTGTTGCTAACCCTCCTCTTTTTGCTAAAGAAGATTGGCCCTGAGCTAACATCTGTGCCCATCTTCCTCTATTTTATATGTGGGATACCTGCCACAGCATGGCATGATAAGTGGTGTGTAAGTCCACACCCGGGATCCGAACCCAGGAATCCCAGGCTGCTGAAGTGGAGCTTGCAAACTTAACTACAATGTCACCGGGCCAGCCTGCCCCTCTTTGTTTTTTTTCTACTCTAAGTTTTTAGAAGATTGATGTTATTTCATTGTTAAAATTTCAAAAGAACTTAAAAGGAAGCCGTCTGGACCTTATGCTTCATTTGTGGGGACATTTTAGATACTGTTTTGATTTCGTTAATAAAATAGACTATTGAGGTTTTCATTTCTTCTTGTGCCAGTTTTGGTGTATGGTATTTTAAAAGAAATTTGCCAGATGTATTGGCTAAATTTCTTCAGAGTTTACTTTCATTGTCTTTTTAATTTCTGTAGAATCTGCAGTAATGTCTCATTTTTCATTCTTGATATTTATAATATGTGATTTCTTTTTTGTTCATTACTCTTGCTTGAGACTTATCAATTGTATTTGTCTTCTCGAGGACCCAACATTTATCACTATTTATTTTCTCTATTGTATATTTGTTTTCTTTTTCATTAATAGCTACTGTTATTTTAGTGTTTCCATTTATCAACTTTCTTTGAATTTGATTTTCTGGTATTCACTAACTTTTTGAAATGGATACTTATATTAATTTCCAGGCCTTATTTCTTTTATATGAATTTTAGTCCCTAATTTTTTTTCTAAGCACTGATTTAGCTGTATATCTCCCAGAATTTTTGATGTAGTATTGTAATTGTCATTCAACTAAAATATTTTCTAATGCCCTTCCTGTTGGCTATCTACTTTAGGCATTGTCTTACTTAAAAGTATGAGGCTTAATTTCCAAACAGCTGAGGGTTTCCTAGACATCTTTTTGTTACAGATTTCTGTTTTAATTCTACTTTGGTCAAAGAGCATCCTTGAGGATTTCTTTATGTTTAAGTATATGATTATATTTGGTAAATAGTCTGTATGCATGTGAAAAGAATGTGTACCCTGGCCTTTTGTGGTTGCAATATTCTATACAGGTAAATTGAGATGAATTTTTAAATCATGTTGTTCACATTTTCTAATCATCTACAGATTTTTTTCTTGTTTTATCAATTACTAAGAAATAAATGTGAAAATCTTTCCCTATGATTTTGGATGTCCCTGTTTCTTTTTTGACTTTTGACTTTAGCTTTTTAGATGCATGCTAATTTAGAATGTCTTTCTGAAAGATTGAACCTTTGTTATTTTGAAATTCATTTTTATATCTACTAATATTTTTGTCTCAGTGTCTCCTGTGTCTAATATTAGTGAAGCTGCACTAGCTTTCATTTGGTTAGTGTTTTCATACAATACATTTTTGCATTATTTTCAACTTTTCTATGTGCTTAAATTTATGCTATTCTGTTATGCGGAATATAAAATTGTTTTCAAATCTAATTTGAGCGTTTAATCTATCTAAATGTAATTATAAAAATATTTGGGTTTAAATCTGTTATACTATTTGCTTTATTTGCTCCGTCTTTATTTTGTTGCTGTTTTTTTTCTTTTCCCACTTTTAGGATTAATCAATTATTTTTTAAATTCCATATTTCCTCTCTATTGGCCTTGTAGTTATACATTCTTTGATGATTCTTTCCATGGTTACCCAATAAATTAAAGTGTGCATCCTTGACTTATTAAAACTTAAAATAAATTAGAGCATTTACCACTTTACTGACAAAGCAACAACCTAAGAACACTTAAGTCCGTTTATCTGCCTACTAACTTTTGTTAGGGGTCAAATATTCTAATTTTACATAATTTTGTGTGTGTGTGTGTGAGGAAGATTAGTCCTGAGCTAATGTCTATTGCCAATCCTCCTCTTTTTGCTGAGGGAGATTGGCCCTAGGCTGACATTTGTGCCCATCTTCCTCTGCTTTATATGTGGGACACCTGCCACAGCATGACTTGATAAGTGGTCTGTAAGTCCATGCCCGGGACCTGAACTGGCGAACTTAACTTAAGCGGAGCGCACAAACTTAACACCATGCCACGGCGCCGGCCCCTCTACATAAATTTTTAATCACACAAAATTAATATTGTTTAATACAGTCAATATTTACTTATACATAACCAAATATATACCATTTTCTTTGATCTATATTCATTTTTTTGTACTTCCATTGAGCATCATTTATCTCCTGCCAGAAGAATTCACTTTGCAGCTTTAGTAGGGTTTTTAGTAAGATTCAGCAGGTGATGAATTCTTTCAGTTTTCGTTTTTTCTGAATAGCATCTTCACATGGCTTTATTTTTGAAGAACATTCTCATTGCATATAGAATTCTAGTTTGGCAGTTATTTTCTTTCAGCACTTTAAAGAAATTGTTTCCTAGTGTTCTAGTTTCCATCATTTTTGTTGGAAAGTAAGCTATGAGTTTATTGTTACTCTTGGACGGCAATGTGCCTTTTTTTTTTTTTAATTTCTGGCTGCTTGTAAGATTTTCTTCTCTATCTTTAGTTTTCAATAGTTTGACTCTACTCAGCCTAGGTATGGTTTTCTTTGTATTTTTCTTTCTTATGCTTCACTGAGCTACTTAAATCTCTACGTGTTTGGTTGTTTTTCATCAGTTTTGGAAAATTCTTGGCCAGTATCATTTCAACTGTTGTTTTTACTCCATCCATTCTGTTCTCTCCTTTTGGAATTCCTTTTACAGGTATTTTAGACATTCTTACTATGGCCCACAAGTCTCTTACCTACTTTTTAAAATTGGTTACACCCTCTATCTCTGTGCTTCAGTCTGGATATAGTCTATTCGATTATTGTCAATTAATTAACCCTTTCATCTGCTCCATTTCATGTTTTTGAAACTGTATGCTACATTCTCATCTTCGATTATAGTAATTTCAGTTCTATAATTTACATGTGATATTTTTATTATGAGTCTTGTGGTACGATTTTCTATCTTGTAATTTATTTCATTAAACTTTTTTTGGGGGGTGAAAAACAACATAAACTTTATTTTTAAAAAAGAATCAATATAAAAGTTTGATTTCATTTCTTTTTTAAATTTAAATTTTATTTTTTTTCCTCTTTTAACTGAGATATAATTACTTATAATGTTATATTACTTTCAGGCATACAATATAATGATTTGATATTTGTGTATATTGTGAAATGATCACCACAAAAAGTCTAGTTATCTGTCACCTTATGTAGTTTCATTTATCATATTAATTATGATTATTTTAAAGTCCAAGTTTGGAACTGTAATATTTAGATTATTTGAAGTTTATTTCTATGTTCTCAACCTCCCCTCCCCCCATGATGTTTGGTCATATGCTTTTAACAGCTGGTATGTGTGTGATATTTTATTAAGTGTCAGACTGTGTGTGTAGAAATTTTAGTGGGCTCTGGATATTATTTGTATATCATTTGCTATATGTTTTTGAATGCTATTTATCAATTTAAGTGAGTCTAATTCTATTATTTGTTTACTACTAATTTTTAAAATTATGAAATGTATTAAATTTCATCAAATATTTATTCCTCATTAATTGAGATAATTTACAGCTTTTTCTGCCTTCATCTCTAGTGAATCACATTAATAAATTCTTATGTTTTACTGAGACATAAATAATGTACTATAAAATTCAGCCTTTTGAAGCTGAAAGAATTAATCACACACACACACACAAAAATCACCAGCAGACCCATAGTAAAAGAAATGTTAAAGGAAGACTTTTGGGCAGAGGAAAGTGATACCAAATGAGAATTTGGATCTCAAGAAAGGAATGAAGAGCACTGGAAATGTAACTACATGGGTAAGTATAAAAGATTTTTTCTAATTACCTGTTTCAACAAAAACAATAGTGTATTGTGGGTTTTATAACATATATAAAAATAAAATACAATAACAAAGAAAAAAAATTCAGCCTTTTGAAGTATACAATTGAGTGGTTTTTAGTATATTCACACAACACAATATCTGCAAAGTGCAATAAAATGAGGTATGCCTGTACTATGAACAATCAACTGCTAGATTTTAACAACATTTATTAAATGTTGACATAAATATTTTTTAGCTGATTTTATCACAACACTCTCAAGCATTTCACTCAATCAGCATTTTACTGGGCTCCATAAAGATTACTGTACCAGACTATATAAGGCTCACCAGCATCAATGGCCAAGCCACTGAGAATACTTGAAAGTACTGAGCAATTGGGTCAGTGTGGTAGGGTAGCAGTTAGGTTCGCATGCTTCATTTCTGGCGGCCCCGGGGTTCACCGGTTCGGATCCGGGCACGGACAGACGCACCGCTTGTCAAGCCATGCTGTGGCGGCATCCCATATAAAGTAGAGGAAGATGGGCATGGATGTTAGCCCAGGGCCGATCTTCCTCAGCAAAAAAGAGGAGGATTGGTAATGAATGTTAGCTCAGGGCTAATCTTCCTCCCCCCAAAAAACAAACAAACAAAAATAAGTACTGAGCATTACTTCATGTTGAACGTGTTTTCTAGATGTGTACATTTCAAATTCCACCTCCAACACTTTGAATGCCACAACATCATCTTTCTGATACATTTATACCTTTATAATATGTGTAAAATAGATTTAGTTTGACCTAACAATTTTATGTCACATCATTTGAAAATATACTGGGAAACATATTAGTAAGTTTGGTATTCATGCATCCATCTACAAATCCATTCATTCATTGACCCCTGCTCCTAACAAAATATTCAGTGTTGGCCATGTACCACACATTATATGGGCCACTGGTGATATAAAGATGAATAATGCACATTGTCTTTCTCTTCAAGGGATCCACAGACTAGTGAGGAGGCAGGTACGTAAACAAAATCTTGCAATGCTTTGGAATAAGTGTCATACTTTGGATGACCGTGTGAATGGGTTTTCCTAGAGCAGTCCTAGATTATACCTGTTGTCCTAATATAATTATTAATAGCACCTTCTCTGAATTTAATAAAGGATCCAACTTGGATGATAAAATATCCTTCCTGTCTATAATATCCAAAAGGGTATGAAACAAAAATTGAGGGGAAGATGGACTATAAATTTTGGAAAAGTATAACCTTTATTTTCTAATTTTTTTCTCTTTATTTCTCTGTATACTTACTAAATGTTGCCCCTTTTGCTACAATATCTTAGACCCAGGCTAATTCAGTAATTTCTTATTAACCACCTGTCTTCAGACTTTATTTTCTCTTCCCCGAAGGTCTGGGATTTATCAAAGTCAGGATTTAATCACATAGGCTCAGGCCAGACATACCGTGAGGACACGTTCCATTTGTTACTTGGCTCTGCCAATGCACATAAATCTGTCCTGACTTAAGACTGCTTTGTATCAGAGAAAAACATCCACAAAGGAGTCTCAGATCATTCTAATAGTGCTTTGGCTGAGATCATCAGATGCATCTGCCGGTGGGTACAAGGTTCCCATCCAGACTGAGGTTCCTGAAATAAAATTCTCAACACGAAAATATCTATGCTCACAGAAGCATATCTATGCTTTTGTTTTTAATTGCAGTAATTCAGATAAGATAAAAAACCACTTGTAAACTTTTTCTTTTTGTCTTCCACTAACATCAGAAGAGGAATTTCCAGGTGTCCTTAAGATGTAGGGGCTTAATAGGGCATTGTAAGCCAGAACACTTCTTGGACTACATCTGTAGTCAGAGGAAGCAGGTAGGGACAAGAAAATAATTTGAGGGGTTGAAAGTCTTCTCATGGTATTCATGAAATATCTATGTTAATGCTTTGGTTTATTTCTTGGATTAAGAATTACTCCTACTCATTTTGTGAATTTTTATTCTTCTAAATTGTGTATACTTGAGTTTTGAATAGGTAATACATAAACGTGGTGGAAAATCAAAACATTATATAGACGTATTTAGCAAACAGTCTTCAATCTACCTCATCCCAGACAAATAGTTCTTCTACCATAGGCAAATGATATTTTCTGTCCTTTAAATATTTTTCTAAAAGTGTTTTATGCATATACAATCAAATACATACATACATAGTTATGTAATTCTCTTAGGGTTTCTTCAAATACTACTATGGTTTTATTTATTTATTTACGTCTTTATGTATTTAAATGTAAATGTTTGCTTTATTTGGGACTTAATCTGGATAAAGTTATTATTTCCATGTAGATTTTCAACATAGTTTATTAAATAATCCAACTTTCCTCTTTCAATTTAGATACCTGCTTAATCATATACTAAATTCCTGTCTGTATTTGGATCTGTTTCTACATTTTTCCATTCCATCCATTTGATGTATCTCTCTTTTACATGAACAAAACTGACATTATTTTAATTACTTAATATTTATAATATGTTTTAATATCTGCTTGAGATAATTATTTCTCAATATTCTTCCCTTTTCTTATGTTCTCAGACTGTTCTTATCCATATGACTTTGATATCATCTTGCATATGCTTTTGGTATTTTAGTTGCCAACATGTTAAATTTAAAGGTTATTTTATTTAAAACCTTTGTTTTTACAATGTTGACCCTTTCCATTAAAGAAAAATCTGATGTGAGTTTCCATTTGTCTTACTTTGAGTCTCTCAGGAAAATTTTCAAGTTTTATCCATATGGGTCTTACATATTCCTTAATACATTTATTCCTAATATATTTCAACATATTTTTATACTGAAAATGGATGCGTATTTTATTATATCTTTTAAACTGTAACTGTTTTAATACATGACATAGATTTCTGTACATCAAGTTAATAACTACTCACCTTGTGGAATTCTATTTGTTATTGATTTTCAGTAAAAGTTCTCTTTTTAGCACAATTTGTGCTAAAATTAGAGATAATTCCATACCAGTCTCCTTTCCCTCCTTTATAACTGCCATGGTAGTACTCTAAGAACAATGCTAGATAATAGTAGTGACAATGGACATCTTACCTTGCTTCTAATTTTTGGAGAATGTTTTCGGTGTTTCCCATTATGAGTGACGCTGGATTTGAAGTTAACTGTATAATCATGTCATTCATATCACCCTATTTTATTAAGATTTTTGAAATCATGAGTGGATGATTAATATTACCAATTTCTGTTAATGATCTATGGGAATTACCTTTTTTTCTCTTTGAACTATTAATATGTTTAATTATATAAGTAGATTTTTTCTTTTTTTTTGTTTTATCATTTTTGCATTTCTAGAAAAAAAATCCCATTTGGTCTTGTTGTATTAGTCTTTTTAATGTGCTGGTGGTTTCTGTTTGTTAATATTTTACTTAAAATTTATCAATTGCCATGGTGAAATTTGTCTACATTAATATTGCTTGCAATATTCGTTGCTATGGCTGTTGTTTTTAAATTGTTATCCTCTCTTCACATTAAGAATTTAGATGCTTTCCTTTTATGTGCTTTGGAAAAATTTGAATAGCATTAACTTGTCTGGTCTTGAGAGATGTTGTAGATCTGTTTTTAAAACTGTCTTAGTCTAGTGTTTTTTGAGGAGTAGCTCTTTGACATCTTTTTCTTTTTTCTGGTTGTCTTTTCTGATTTTCTATATCTTTAGACTGAGTTTTGATAAATACAAATATTTCTCCAGGGCCAGATGGCTTTGCTTATAAATTCTATCAAATATTTAAGGATGAAAAATGTCAGTAATACACCAACTCAAAATAGGGATGGTAGGGACACTTGCCAACTCATCTTATATAGCCATATAACTTATTAATTGTGTCATTTAGATCATCTGTAGGCTTAGATTTTTTTAAATATTCGTTTGATCTGTCATAGACTGAGAGATTAGTGAATTAAAATATTTTGGTAATTTATTTCTCTTTGGTTATCATATATTTTTAATCTTTGCTTTATGGTTGTTCATGCTGTGTTATTTGGTTACTATGTCTGTTACTTCATCATAAATTTCACTCTTAAATTGTTGAAAGTGCACTTCTACAATTTACTTAATGCCTTTTAAATGAATTTATCTCTATCTGATATAAAGGTCATGCCCACTGTTCTTTTGTTTGTTTGTTTGCATTTTACTAACATTTCTTTACAAATCTTTTTATTTACTTTTCCAACTCACTTTGCTTTTAAATTGTCTTATAAATAACATAAACAGGTTTTTTTTTATTTGTAAGGTAATGTGAATGACTTTTTCTTTTACTAAGTGAATATAAGCCATTTGCATTTATTGATATGGCATATATGTTTGAGTTATCTCAAATTATTTTATGATCTGTTTTCTGTTTTGATAACTTGTAAAAAAATCTGTGATCTGACGTTTTGTTTTGTTTTTTAACATGTATTTCCCTTGCTACATTTATTTTTGCCATACTGGTTATTTTTATAACTGTAATACCATATAATCCCCTAGATGATCTATTTCTTGGGCAATATTTATTAATTCTTTATCACACCACACATCTTGTTTGCCTCTCCAGATCCACTTTCCATATGTTTTACTCCCTCTCTGTGATCTAGAAGTCTGACCCTTATGGGCCATATCAATAAATTCCTGTGACCTCTGGCTTCTAGTTGGGCTCAGCCAATGATGAAACCTGGCAAGTAATAGGATGGAGGAAGAAGAGAAAGACCGTGTCCCTTGACCTGCCATCACTGTCCCTCTTATGGTGAGTGATTCTACATGACTCTCTGTACTGCTCCCCTCATTCTTTCTGGGCTGGGGTTAGTAACCCTGGTTCTTGCCTTGTTTCTCATTATTTCGCTAAAACCACACTTTGGGAATTATTCCTTTGAAAACAAACTTACTTCAAATTTTCCTATTTTCGGCATAGCATCCTGACTTTCCTGTTGGGTCCCTGACTGATATGCCTATTATAAGCAATGATAAAATTTGCATAGTTCCTTTTCTATTGTCTCCCTCTCTCTCCTCCAATGCCAGATTTTAACTAAGTATGATTTTTCTTAATGTATATCATTGTGCTATTAACTATACTTACACTTCTATTATTGAATAGTAACTTCTAACTTATAAACTCTGATTCCCTGGTATTAAAAATGAAGAACTCTGCACATTTATGCTCCTTCCCCCACACCTGCCAAATGATTGATAATTATGTTTTCTACACAGGGCGTATGTTTATATACTGTTTTAATAAACTAATCACCATATTTTGTTATCTTGCATTCTATTAAATAAATTTAATGCTTACTGGCAAATATTTTACTCTAGTTTTATAATTATCTTTTGGTTGGCTGGAGTTCCACCTCCAGTACATGTCTTAAATTATTGTTTAGAAGGGTTGCCAGATAAAATAAAAGATGTCTAGTTAAATTGTGAAGTTAAGACAAACAGCAAAATTTTTAGTATAAGTATGTCCCAAGTTTTACATGAGGCATTTTTATTTGCTAAATCTGGCAAGCTCATGTCTGGCATATAGCTACTGAGTAACACTCTTAGTAAGTGTTAGCTATTTGTATAATTTGGAGTTTGTGACAGTTATAAGTCTATGTCTTGATGGCAATTATTTAGTTTTAGTTTTTCCTGGAACACATGGTGTACTTTCAACATGTTATTTAAATTATCTTTTATTTCTAGTATCGTTTTCTTGAATTATGTACTTGTTGAGTAGTAGATTAAAGATGGCTATAAGTTGTTTGCCACCCCCTACCAAAACTGAGTAGTGGGAATATTTTCCTTTCTTTTGAATCGGCTGGCTCTGTATCTTTCTTTGACCAACAGAATGTGATAGGAGTGATGCTGTACAACTTCTGAGGCCAGGTCTCAAGAATCAGCAACTTTGGCTTTCACCTCTCATGGAACACTCTCTCTTGGAAGCTAGTCACTACAAACAAGTCAGACTACCCTGGGATGAAGCCCATGTTAGCCGTGTAGAAAGATAGGCCATGTGTAAGAGCCAAATGTACTTGGAACTTCTGATCCAACTCAGACACTAGCTGAGTGCAGTTGACAGGACAGGGAGCAAAAGAACAGGCCAGCACAGCCCTTCCTCACCCACAGAATCTAAGCAAGTAAAATGGTTCTTGTGTTAAGCCACTACATTTTAGGGTAGTTTATTATGTAGTAATAAAATTATTATATCAGATTTTAAAAAATTTGAGTATTCAGTTTTATAATATAATATCCTTTTTCTCTACTATATGCAGCATTTTCTATTTAATTCTTCTAAGGATTTCTTTATTTAATATTGCTGTTTTATTTTGTTCACTTTTTTAATTTCTATATTTTATGATCATTACTGTGTTTTTAGCATCGTCTTTTTCTTCTTGCAGTCTTTTCAAATTTACCTTAATTTCTCTAATGGCTTTATTTTATATTTATCTTACACTTCTACCCTGAACAACGCCTACTCATTGTTAAGCTCTTTTGGCTATTGGTAATCACTTTCCTCAACTTTTGCATTTTGTGCTTTGTTTCAGAGAAGCAATAGCTTCTTTGATCTTTTTTTAATTCATGGTGAAATTTGGCCACAATTTTCGCCTTCTTCTAGCTTTTCTTCCTTTTCTTGTAGTACGGTTGTGCAGATTCTCTGCTGTTTCCTTTTCTGAAAATCATTTAAGTCACAGGTGAGTATTTTTGCCCCCATATCAGGTATTTTCCTAAATATTTGTTCAAAGGAAGGGTGGTTTGCAGGAATTTCCTTTATTTCCAAGGGTTTTGTGTGTGAAATCACATGATCTTGACTTCTTGCCATCTACTGGTGATAGGTGGTTCTGAGATATTTCTCAAAGCAATGACTTCCTTCTCCCTTGAAGCCACTAAGGCCACTAGTCATGAAAACATGACTCGTATGTCTGACTTTTATTTAGCCCTATTTACGTGCTTCTCAGGGTCTAAACTCATCCAGGGAAATTTCAGATTCCAGTGCATGTACCCTATTTCTGCTCTTACGAAAGACTTTAGGGATTATGCTTTAGGATATGCCCTGCTCCTGCGGGACGTGCGGGTTGCTGGTTTGTTATCCGCAGCCTCAGTGTTTGCTCTCCTCATCCTCCCCAAAGTGCATCTGCTTGGTTCCACTGCCCGTAGCAACACTTCCTCCTCTCCTAGCCTTTGAGGTTTTCATCTGTGTCCTTGTTACATAGTTAAAGGACTGTGTAGTTTTTAAAAATTCTTCTTGTTGCCTTTAGACAATTCCAAAAAAGACAAGCAGAAATTGTCAAATTGTTATCATTATGTTCAAATGGAGCTCTCCATAGAAACTTTTAAGGTTGTCATGTTTTGTATTTTTTTTTTTAGTGACATATCAAAGACATAAAAGTGGACATAAAGTATAAAGTATATAATTTAAAAATATAATAAAATGAACACTATTTATCAAACACCAGCATGAGAAAGATAAGAAAGTGACTAGTACATAAGCTCTATGTGGCTTCTCCATGAACAGATCCTTCTTCATCCTTCCATTGGTTTACCATATAAGTCATGTTCCAAGGTGACATTTTTGAAAATATGCCTTTTTTTTCACTTTATATGAATGAATATATAAAACATACTCTTTTGCGACTTGTATTTTTTATGCTTTGCTATCCCTTTGAGAATCGCCGTGATGACATGTGCATCTGTAGATCATTCATTTTTATTTTGTTTTTCTGGTGAGGAAGATTAGCTCTGAGTTGTCATCTGTTGCCAATCCTCCTTTTCTACTGAGGAAGACTGGCCCTGGGCTAACATCTGCTCCCATTTTCCTCTACTTTATATGTGTGATACCTGCCACAGCATGGCTCGATAAGCAGCGCATAGGTCCGCGCCTGGGATCTGAACCTGCGAACCCTGGGTTGCCGAAGCAGAGCGCACGAACTTAACTGCTACACCACTGGGTTGGTGACTGAAGTTAATTCTTTAAAGAGCTTGTTGGTATTGCAATCTACTTTATTGGTCAATTTAGGAAAAATTGATAATTTTATCATGAGTGTTTTGATCTCTAAACATGCCATATAACTTCATTCATTTATCTCTCCTTTAATGTCTTTCAAAAAAGTTTTACAATTCACTCAATGTATTTGCTGATTTCTTTTCTTCATATTCCATTTTTTGACCTTTATCATTTTTACAAACTGAGCACACCCATATATAAAGTAGCAGATCAAGAAACAGAACATTACTCTAGAAGTTGCATTAATATTCCCTTCCAGTAATTAAGATAACTACCACCTTGGCTTCTAACAGAATATTTAATTTTGCCTATTTCAGTATTTTATATAAATGGAGTCATGCATTATATACTCTTATGTGTCTGGATTCTTTTGCTCACTATTCTGTGCGTGCTAATGATTCATATTTCTGCATGTTGTTAGAAATAATTTATTTTCAGTACTGTATGATATTTTATTGTATGAATATACCACACTTATTTTATCCATCCTATGTTTTGTAGACATTTCACAAATAGTGAAAAAATTTGAAGGTATAACCAAAAGTGCTGCTATGAACATTCTAGTCCATGGTTTTTGGTACACAAAGCTACAAATTTCTGTTTCATGTATATCTATTCTGATGTAGGGATGAAGTTACAAAGTTTTAAGGTTTGTAGATTTCCAAGTTTACTATGTATTCCAAAGTGGTTGTACCAATTTGTACCCTACATCGTCAGTGTCAGAGAGTTCTGGCTTCTTCACATCCTCATCTTATCTACCCTTGCTCAGTCTCTCTCTCTCTGTCTCTCATTTTGGCTGATTTGGTCCATATATACTTGTATCACAGTGTGATTTTAACTAGAATTTGCCTAATGATTAACAAAGGCAACAGGAAGTCATAGGTCATGGGAACCTTGTTGATATATACCAAATACATCAGATACATTAGCTTTTCAGGGTAGAGACCAGAGTAGAGAGGGTTGAAGAATGAATCTGGAGGGACAAGTGGAAGATGTCTAGCACAAGATGTCTAGCTAAGTAATTAGGATGTGGTTCTGGAGCCTAGAGAAATGATCAGGGCTAAAAATACAAATCTGGTAAGTATCAGTATATTGATTGTATTTGAATCCATAGAACTGAATGTAATATTAGTTTGTGATTATAGACAGAAAAAAAGAAAGAAACCAAGGATCATTCTCCTGCTACTATTAATATGCAGAGCCCGGGGACAAGAGAGATTGAAAAAGAGCAGACATTGAGGTATGAGTAAAATCAGAATATTGAGTCCTAGAAGCCATGTAAAGAAATTGTTTCAAGGAGGAAGTAGTAACTAAATATGTCAAGTGATTTTGATAGAATAAATAGATTAAAGCCTAAAAGTTGACAATTGAATATGGTAAGATGGAGTCATTGTATGACAAGAATTTTTTCAATGGGGTAGTGGCAAAGAAAGGCTAAATGGAATGTAATTAAGTGAAGAGAGTAGGTATATGTGGCCCATTTGGGGACCTTTTAAAATAAATGGGAACAGGAAAAATGGGGCTTCAATTGGAAAAGGACCTGGCATAAAGAGAATTATTTTCAGATAAAGATATTTTGTATGTTGATTGGAAAAAAAATCCATTATGAGAGTAAACTTTGTTGACCTGGAAGATAGAGGAGTAACTGAAGTAGCAAAGAATTAAAGTAAGCAAAAGAGACTGAGAGAATGGTAGACAGTGCATAAAGAGAGAGGTTGGCATTAGATAAAATCAGGAGTGGCTCATATATTAAAACAGGAAGGAAGAGCATATGGGCACAATTAGAGGTAAGTGGGTGGATTTGTTGCTGGGAAGCTAAGATTATTTAGTTGTGGTTGGCTATATTTTACGTGATATAAGAAGTGAAGTCATCAACCTAGAACAAAGGATAGGGACAGAATATTGCATATTTGGGAGAAGAGAAAGAGCAAGCATAGTGAGTGATCCGAGAGAATATATAATTGCAAAGGCACACTTTGATGGAAAGAAGAGAATCACTGGTTTGAACCATGGGGTGGGATACTGCCCAGTGACCTGGGAGAAAAACAGTAGGGGTCTTTGGGTGCCAGAAGTAGGGCTGAATAAATGAAAATGGTGGAAATGGGAAAAAAGAATATTATGATTCCCATGTAAACTATGTTAATCACTTCACCCACCTTGACTTTACAAACTGCAAATAGCTATACTAGAGAAAAAGTCAGTGTTTTGGCAAATTTGGGGGAGTGTGTACTACGCTATGTTTAGTATGACACTCTACCATTCTCTGAAGTATCTGAATGAATTAAAGAGATTTATGACATTTTATTTGTAGTCCATTGATTTCCAAATATTTCTTAGCTGTTCTCACTTTCTGCTATTAGTTTACAGGAAAATACCTATTTAGCTCTGACAGTTAAGTAGGGTTAACATAAGGACCATAATATCTGTCTATGGAAAACAAGAGAGAAACAACAACTAAGAATAAATTTGCTATTGGTAGTCAAGGTACATCTCAGCCACAGTATTCCAAATGCAATGAATTAGTCAAACTGGGAAAAACTAAGAAAAATAGGTGTCAGCCACATTGTTTCAAAAGAAAGGGAGTGAGTCAAAGTTTAAGAAAAGTCAAAAGTCACCTGAAGGGCAGGAGAATTTAGAATTCAGGGTTATTAGTATTGGAATAATAATTTGGAGATAGGCTTGGAAATTCCCTGTGATGTTATTTAATTGGGGATAGCATGGTAAGGGATGGAGAATCTGCAGAACAGAGGATGGCTCCAAGATTGAGAGAAGGGATTAATGGGAAGTTACACTATTATTGAAGCAGAAGTCTCAAGACGGTGGCTTTTGAACTGAATATGATTGAATGACTGATGGGCTTCTTGTCCTGAATAGCGTTTAAAATAAACTGATTTAGTTTCTGACTCTAAGAACTTTGAAATTTCACATAAACACCAGGATTTCCAGTTTCTTTAAAAAACAGAAAGGTGTAGGAATACCGCACTTGAACTTCTGCACGAGAATAACTAGCTGGAGCTAAGTAGCTGCTGTCATACATAAGAAGATTGGTCACTTTCTCCAGTTTTACATCATCTCCACCCAACCAATTTCTCTCATGTTTAGGGTCTGCCTCGCTCCTGTCTCCGGTTTATATAAACACACAGAAGTAGGGAAGCATTTTTAGGAGGGGAAGAGACACTGTGTTTTAGATAAATGGTTCTGAACTAGTAATATGTCTGACCCTCATTAGTATGGGTATGCTAATAATAGTGTTCTGCTTCAGTAACAGTGTAACTTCCTGTGAGTATGGACTTGGGTCAGGTTGTGGACGTGAGAGTAACAATCTGCCCCGTTACAGTCTGCTGTGCTTACAAGTCATAAAATAATCCAGAGGGTGGGAGAGAAGGGTATAGAAAGGGGAGAGGAACATACACAAATAATGGATTTGCTCAGATTCATGTGACATAAAAATGGTAGCCATACAGCAATGTATCTGATTCATAAAGATATTGTATCAATAAGAGCTGTTTGTATTGAAGATGAGCACATTGAGCACAGTGTTATTACTGGAATGCTGTTATTCTCTTCTGCCTAGCAAATCCAGTTTACTACCAGTTCTAGCTCAGCCTTCCAGAAGTCTCATGGGATGGAACCAACAGTGGGCGTGCAAGTGCAAAACCCCTTCTGTTCCACCATAACCCTAATGAACAAGTAAGAGAGAGTAAATGCGGTTGTTAACTCTCAGTACATTTAGGAAATCTTTAAAGGGCAGTAACTCTCACCATGTCATCTAGTTTGAAGTAGCAGTACATTAGGTTATAATTGGAAGCTCTTTTTTTGGAAACCTATTCATTTGCGAAATATTCTAAACATGATGCTGAAGGATTTCCATAAAAAAAAGCTCCGTGAAATATTGATTGTCGTTGACTCCACTGGACCAAGCACCCTGAGCTCTCCTAATATCTGTTGCTGTGTTACTTGGTCAGGCCATTTAGTATCTGGGTACCTCACTTTCCTTGTCTACAAATGAGTGATAATATTTTCTCTAGCTAGCAAGTAGAGTTGCTACCAAAAGTCAAGATTATACTAATGTACATAAAAACTCCTTAAATAACATAATTACTCTATAAATGAGGTTGATAATTTGTTGTGCTTGAATTTTGGTATTATAAATAAACTATTAATGGGTAATAAAATAATGGGAAATATATTCCAAGTATTTGTTAAAGATATGATTGTTTACAGTAAAATGTGTAGATCTTAAGTGTTAGATGAGTGTTAACAAATGTACGCATTCCTTGAACTAACACCCCAATTAAGGTAGAGAACATTTCTATCATGCTAGAAAATGCCCTAAGATCCAGAAAATCTGCTCCCAGTTATATATTCAAGATAAATGAAAGCATCTATCCACAAAAATAGCTATACAAGAATTTTATATAAGCATTACTCATAATAGCCAAGAACTATAAACAACCAAATGTCCAATATCAACCTACAGACAAATCATGACCTATTCATACAATAAAATACCATTCAGTAATAAAATGGAACTAAACATCAATACATGCAACAACATGAATGAATTCCTTAAACACTGAAAGAAGCCAAACACAAAGAAATGATTCCATATGATTAAGTCTTGAGGTTCTAAATATCAAATAATGATGATGCCCAGCCCTCTATAGCAAAGAGATTAAAACACGAAAACAAATGCTCTGAATCTCAAGAAGAAAGGGAGGAGGTATCTGAGCATACCTAATTTTGCTTTTTTTCTCCTCTGAACATAAGAATCTTCTTTGTTTAATATGCTGCATTTTATAACTTTGGGTATATTTTTCTGTTGAAAATTATTAAAATGTTTGAGATTATAAGGGATAAGAAAAATTGCTTTAAATATTAAATGCTCCGTGAAAGGAAAACACAAATAATCACCAAACAAAATGAATAATTCAACTCAGATCCTCCCATTTTTTGAGTGTAAACAATATGTAATAAAAAAAATGTATTATTGAGTGGCTGCTACATGAATTTTGAATAAAAATGATTTTATAGGGGCTTTTACTATACAGTATTCATCATAAATATCCCAACAAGAGTCTCTTGGGAATTGCTTTCATATATATTTCATTGTGACATGGTACAGATTTTGTCAGAATTTACATGACACAGTGTTTGGGATTTCTTGGTAATTTTTATGGACTGTGATGTGACAGTATACGTGGACAAAATTAACACTACCTACCATTTATTTGATAGATTAATGACTCCTCTGTAACTTCTATGCTCCATTTTATGCTGAAAATTCATGAAGAGTGTCTGACAAAGATGCTAATACTGATAGGGCATTATTAAAAATGTTATGAGAGAAGTAAAAAATGTGCTGCCTTCACATTAAAAAAAAGTTGCAATTGCATTTGTGCAACTTTGTAGATGGTTTAAGAAGTTGATGACGTGTGTACCTGACATACAAACAGGTTGCTCCTTGGTTATCATTTGGTTAAGTGACTGAACTCTGTCTTGTTCAGTGGAGATCATAGAATATTCATATTGGAAGGTATGCAAAGGATCATCTAAGAATCCTCTCCTTGGGGAAACTTACATACATTGTGCTGCTTCTTCTCAAGTTATAACCTGCTTCTCTCTCTGTTTCTCATGCTTTTTAATATTAATTTTTATTAAATTTTTAGTTTTTCTTGCTAGACTTAGCAGAAGTGAAAGTAAATGCTGATGGTGGTAGCTGACATCAGCATTCTTATTTTTCACTGTGGAGACTCAAAGATAGAAGAAATCTTACACTGATATGAAAAGATTGTTTATAGCACTTGAATACCCTCAGAAGAATTTTATAAAAAGGATAAACATCTCTCATTATCTCTTAACTATGCAGAATTGGTTTTCTGAGGAACTAGTTATTCATAGACACATCCTAAAGAATTCTTATATGGAATCTGTCCTTATAATACCTTCAATTATTTTAGACATGTTTATCTGGCTCCCCTCCAGAGCTGAGCTTTCTTTCAGAGTGAATGTAAATCTGATTGTAAACGTAGAACTTCAAATAAACCAAAGTAGCATGTTTCTTCCCAGTTTGTCTTCAATACCCTTCCTGCAGAGGCCCAGTAGTTTGAGGTCATTAGCAAGTGAAGAAAACATCTTCAGGAACCTCTTCCATTATTTTCAAATCTCTTCCACTGATATTTTAGTGATCACTTAGAGGTTCACTATCTTATAGATTTTTTTTTATCTTGCTATTGATATTTGTGTGTCAATTTTCTCTCATTGAAAAAGCTTTGTAATATTATCCCATGGTGCATTACCATCAAATTGAATGCCCAGAGCAGCATTTATTTTTCGGAGATATTCATTTGTGAATTAAACATGTGTTGACACAATGTTTTATGGATTGTATTTACTCATCTGTATTTTTATAGGTTTTGCATGACTGTCATAAAAATTTTTGCATAAGGGTTGAATTTGTGTATCATATTTATTTTGTTCTCTGTAATCAAGTCCTTCCAACATTTTGCGTTATCACTCACAGTACACTAAGGCAATGATAATATTAGTACACGGGGAGTAAACACATAAGGCTGCTTTCAGCAAATAGTCTAGGGGTTTCAGCCACCTGGAGACTGGGGTATCAAGGATCAATATCTTGGGCCAGGCACTATTCTACATGCTGGAAATATAGCAGTGAACAACACAGGCAAAGTTCCTGTCTTTGTTGTGTTTATGTTGTAAAGGTGGATAATATACTGTGAAAAATTTCATTTGTCTATAAAGCATAAGTAGGGAAAAGAGACAAAGAATGATGGGACAATGAGATAGTGAGTGCCATTTTGGGTAGGGTCATCTGAAGAGGTTCTCTGTGAAGATGGCTTTTGAAAAGATCAAGACGGGCTGGCCCTGTGGCATAGTGGTTAAGTTTGGCGCACTCCACTTTGGTGGCCCGGGTTCGTGGGTTCAGATCCTGGGTGTGGACCTACACCACTTGTCAGCCATGCTGCAGCAGCAACCCACATACAAAAAAAAAAAAAAAAGAAGGAAGATTGGCACAGGCGTTAGCTCAGGGTGAATCTTCTTCAGGGGGAGGAAAACGAGATCAAGAACTAAACTAAGTGAGGGAATGGGCTTTGAGGGAAATGTGAGAGAAGAGAATTTCAATCAGAGGGAACAGTAAGTACAAAAGTTAGAGTGTTAACAGAGAAGTTTGAGAAATGGAGAGAAGACCAACGTGGCTGAAGTGCGATGGAATGAGGTGAGTGGGAAGAGTTAGGGTTAGGGAGGCAATGACAAGATTATGCGGTACCTTCTTAGCCATGGTGAGAAGTTAGGATTTTATTCTAAGTGAGGTGGAAAATGATTACTAGTTTTTTGATCAGAGGAGTTACATGATTTGACTTATATATTTGTGTGTGTGTGTGTCAGGAAGATTAGCCCTTAGCTAACATCTGCTGCCAATCCCCCTCTTTTTTGCTGAGGAAGACCAGCCCTAAGCTAACTTGTGTGACCATCTTCCTCTATTTTTATGGGGGACACCTGCCATAACATGGCTTGCGTAGGTCCACACCAGGGATCCAAACCTGTGAAACCCTGGGCCGCCACAGCAGAGCACATAAACTTAACCACCATGCCACCAGGCCAGCCCCTTGACTTCTATTTTAAAAGAATCATTTTGGCTTCTATGGGAAGAATAGAAGACAGGGAGACAGAGGACAAATCTGGGAGCCAGTTACAAAGTTAGAGCAATAGTTCAATCAAGAGATCTTGGTGACTTGGTCTAGAGGGTCTAGGGATTTTGTGGCAGAGGTGGCAAGATATGTTCAGATTCTGGATATATTTTGAAGACTGAACCAAAGAGATTTGACGATGGACAGGTCATTATCTCTTTTATATATGATAAAATAAATGTTTATAAAAGTTAAACAGCCAAAAGCAAAGGAATGGAAAGTACAACACTAAGAAGGTTGGTAATATTTGGGTAGTTCTTTATTTGGGTATAGGGCTTATGAGTGCTCATTTTAAAATTATGCTTTAAAACTTATGTAAATATTAAGGGTATCTTTTTTATATGCCTCAAAACTTACATAAATATGTGTATCTTTTTATATGTATGAAATAGCACATAGAACTTAATATTTAAAAGTTTGAGCATCTTCCTTATGATTTCCAAGCTAGTATGTAGCCTTAGCTAGATAGAGAAAAGTAGAAAGTGAATATGGAGAAGCAAAGGCAGACTATCTAGCACATCCTACCCCTTTTCCCTGCAGTATCCACTCATCCTTGATTCACACTCGTACAAGTTTACTTATCCAACACAGGGGGCATACAAAGTCACATCATTGCCATATCATCATGGAGTGGTATTAATTTAGTCGTACTTCGTCTCAAACTGAAAATGTTAGCTGCGCTGTTCATATAATGGAAAAAAAATGAAGGAACATTAAACGATAAATTAACATAAATCATAGCTGCTGCTATATAAACCATTGCTACCATTTCTAAAGCTGGTAATGAGGTACTCCGCCTCAGCAGTCATACTTTCCCAACACTCGGTCCATATTACCCATACCATCTGCCAGTGTATCAACTGAATGGTGTTACCTGTTGGGTGACACAGCACTTCATTCCTGCAGGATCTGAGTCCTTGGTAGTCTTGTCTTTATTGAGTTGCTGCAGTTTCCCATTTACTATGACTATTGGACAAAAGAATACTATCAGTTCTGTGGGATTAAAACAGTATTCCATGTGTCTATTACATATCACCAATACAATTGGCCCTGGTAATCATGACCAATCATCCTGATCAGTAAAATGACCCCCTTCTCTGAATGTTAGTTTACCGTTATATAGAAACTAAAATGGCCAGTAATGATAGCAGCATCCAAATCACTGGAACCATGATGATGTTTGGTAATAAAAACATTCTTCCTTTGGGCTTTAGGATCTCTAAATCCATTGAGCTCACGCTCATAGAGACAGGAATCAGATTCTTCATTGGGTCAGTAGAGTAATAGAAAGAAAAGTCAGTCCTACCTTCTTCTTTTTGTACCTGAGCTTATATGGAGAAAGTAGAACCATATTTTGTCTTCTGTTTTAAGAGATATACTATATCTTGTAAAACAGCACCCTGAACCCATAGGGTTATCTACATGCTGGTGCCATAGGTGACCTTCAGCAGTACGTTTCCCTCTTCTGTCAAACCAAAGGCTCTGAATAATTGGATATGTTTTAAGAATAATGAATTCTGTGGACCTGAGCCCACTGCTTCTTCCTTTTCCTTAAAATCCATGCTTCAACTAATATATTATTAGCCAGAGAAGTCAAAGCTTACCAGTTTTCACTCAACCTTTGTATATCCAACTTCTAAAATTAAATGTGCTGTGCTATTTGCCCCAAGATATGTTTTTGCCACTTTAATTAATAGTGCACATGGCCTGTGTAACTAGTAATGACACGTAACAACAGCAAATTTGTCCTAAGCCTGTCGCTTTACAACTTAAGTAATTTGGCCCAAGTACATTAGCATGAAAGCCACTAAAGCATGGAGCTTTAGGTCAATTGCTTTAAAATCCTTGGTTATTAAGTAACTAAGGGAGTTGTGTTTTTTTTTTTTTTTAAGAAAGATTAAGGAGGAAAATTGGATCATACATCTAATTCAGCACAGGAATTGAATCTGAATGTTCTAGACCCATCAATGATGCTTGTGCTCAGTTTCAAGGCATTTTAGAAGTTGAGTTACTCCATCTTCCTTTGCTTTTCTCTCTTAGAGTCTGGAGTCCTTATTGTTAGTAATGCAGGGTTTGGCTCCAAAGACAATAATGAGGGCCCTTACTTTCAGTAGTGGGATGATCTGAATGATATTCTTTCCACTTTTCTGTAAATGTCCTTTTGTTGATAACGAGCATTAAAACATGAGAGTGTCTTCCTTGAGTGATTTGCAGGATCTTTCTGCAGGCATCAAACATATGAAGAAATGCCAGTGAAAAGTTTAGGAAACAATCCATACCCAGCTTGGATGCTGTATGAACTGAAGTAGTCCTATCCCAAATACTTAATATCACAACATGCTGATACATACACAACAGTCTTCAGAACCAGAGGTGTTTTATAGGTGTCACAAGGACAAAAATAATAACATAAACATATTTATAAATTCTCCCTTCAAGGGTTGCAGATAAAATACAGTACATACACTAGTTAAATTTTAATTCCAGATAAACAACAAATATGTTTTTTTAGTGTCAGTACGTCCAAAATATTTCTTTGGGAAATTGTTATACTAAAAAATAAAATTTTTTTTTAATCTGAAGCTCATATTTAACTGAGTCTCCTGTATTTCCATTTGTAAAACCTGGCAACTCTGTGGTTCCCCAAGATCTCCCAGGAAAATTCTTTTTATGATATACTGACCCCTTGGGATTTTATTGTTCTGACTAGGGTATTGGTTAAGAAGAGACTAAATAATTAGTAAAAGAAGATACATTCATTTAGAGTAGAAACAACTTGAAAATGCTTTCTGAAAGACAAAATACATCTGAGAAGTAGGGATTGGGGTAAAAATAAGAGGAGTGGGTAGAGATAGCGTGTAATGGTGGGTTGAAGCTTTGGCAGAGTTAGAAGAGAGTTTGGGGAGCCAGTGCCAAATTATGAGAGGGATTTAGAATAGAATTGGGCAAAGATGATTTTTAGAAAGTTTTGCTCTTTATTATTCATCGTAATTTTTCTTTTGGTGTCTCATCAATAGGCTTCAGGAAATACATTACTCTACTAGGGGTCTGTGTGTGTATGCATGTGTGTGGATAAGGTGTTGGTTTTAGTTTCTTTAAGTTTTGACATCTATCAGGAATTGGCCAACTGATGGCCCAGTTTAAGTTAGGTTACATCACACTGATCATTCTCAGAGCATGTGGGCAGTCTTGTCAAAGGCCAAAAATGTTTCCATGCAGCTTTCTATAAAATTGGTAAACAGTAATTTAATATTGACTAAAGAGTTTGGAGTGGTTTGTGAAGTAGGGAAAAATCTTTTTCAAAACAGGAACTATAAAACAGACAAGTGTTAATTTTTAAATTTAGGAAGTCATTTCAGTGAAAGATTCTTGTTGGGGGTGTGTTCTGTCTAGTTCCTACAGACATACTTGTCAGTTCAATAGTTCTGCTTCAGGGATTCCCATTAAGTTCTTGAGTTACAGGCCCATGTCTGACTGCCCCTAATTATAATAACTGCAAAATGAGCTGTAGCTAACAGTGTCATTTAGTTCCCCATTAGCATTTATATCATTGCTGTAGAGTTTTGAGTTCCTGCCTTTGTGAGGACCCTTAAAGTTTCAAAGCAGATTGTAAACTCAGAAATCACCAATAGTAGGGCCATTTTTCAGGCTAGCAGTATAAATCACCATGTCTTTGTGGATTAAACAAAAGTAGGATTTGTGACGACTAAGAATATATCCATTTAATGGAAGAAACCCAGTTTTAAAAGAGAGAGGAAAAAGTATCAAGAATAATATAATAAACATTCATACACCCCCACATCCACAATCTTTAACAAAGGTTAACACTACAGCTTTAGATAGTTTTTTGATAAAAGATATAATGTTGTTAAATGTATGATGTTGAACTAACCTTGCTAGCATCCCCCCAGGGACCACTACCATCGAGATTTTGGTACATATCCTTCCAGCCTACATTTTGCTTCCATATGCAACTGATAAATTGGACAAGCATGAATATGTGGAACTTAATCTTGAAGCAACTTCATGTGTCTCTCCTATTCCTTTAATCTGATGTTCTGGGCATTTACTCTTCCCAAGTAATAAGGCAAGAATTAGGGTAGTCTATGACATTTCTGGCTGCCCTTGGCTAATAAAGAATCATAGGTTATTTAGAGGCACTAAATATTGTCTCAATCCGGTAATTAAAATTTGGGGTCCCATGGGATCATTAGAGTCTCATGTAATAGACAAAACTCTAAATTTGATTTAGCTTCGAAATTTCTCCCCATCTCTAGCTTGGGCCAAGTGCGTGAATAAAGTCCGAGGTTGGGAAGGGGTATGTATGGTCTGCTGCTTCTCTCTCCCTGCCTTGAATTTCTACAGGGCTTTACTTGGCTTCCTAACCTTGTGTCTGAGGCCTCGAGAGTTGAAGTTTGGGTAGCAAGGAGGTGTAAGGGGATGAAGAAAGTTCTAACTTGACTGATAGAGGTCTGTGTCAGTCAGGGTGCTAGCAGGAAACAGGTGGCACATCCAAAAGGGGTGATTGCCAAGAGTTTAATGAAAAGATTGTTTTCAAAGGAAAGGTGAAACACTCCATGACTAGTAAGAGTGAAAAGCCACCACCATACCTGAGGTTACCCGTCACCAGCTTTAGCCTTAGGTGGAGGAATGCAGACACTGCCAACCCACATCCCAGCTGATAGGGAACCAAGGAAATAAATAAACCAAGTTCTTTTTCATCCCACCTCCCCAATATCTTGCAGGTGTTTTCCACTGGCTGAAGCAAACCAAGAGCTAGAGGCTTGATGCAATCCATATGGGTCAGCCTTCAGGAGTATAGAGTAGAAGCAGATCTATAAGGCTAAATCTTTTCTCTTGTGGGCACTTGGATGGGTCTTTAAATATTCTCTCTTTTACCCTCACCTAATTTGTGGGGAATTCCCAATTGCCTTTCCTAGATTAGGGAGAATGTATCCTAATCATAGCTTGTTGCTGTCTCTTTTTTAAACGCCCAGCTATCTAGCTATATGTCAGCTTTCCAACTCTGAATATATTTATTCCTCCAGGGATGTTCTCTCTTTCACATGGCCCACATCTAGTCCGAGGGAATCACTCAATCACTCTTGGCCCTGAAAACTGCTAAGAGTGCATATCAAAACAGAGTAGCACTTCACCTTTATCCCCGCCTTCAAATCAGCAGGTCCACTAATCTCCATTCCTTTGTGATTTTCCGGACTAGGTTTAGAAACTGATCCCAAACTTTAGGGACATATGTTAGTCTTTCTGAGTGTTCTACTTAAAGCCCTTCTCTCTTCACTCAAAGTACAGAGGAATTACTTCATCTCATACTGTCTTGTCCTTGCCTTATGGTTTCCATTTCATTTTTTAAAATTATCTTTGAACATTTAAAATATTCTTAGTCTAAATGTCCCTTTTAGAATAATCCAGTTATTCTGGATTATCTAGCATTTCACAGATGGTGGTTTGTGATTTTTGATCATGAATTAAACTTCATTGATACTTATTTTCTAGGGGGTGCCCAAGTTATAGAAGTGACTTTACAGAGATGACTTCATATTTGCCTCTGTCAGGCCTCATGTGTGTTATTGACTACAGACTATTTGTATGTTAAATATTTGTTTTGAGATCCCACACCACAAACTGTATGTGTTTTGGCCCACACATGGATGTGGCACAGGAAGGAGGTTCAATATTCCTGCTGTTTATTTTATTTCTACCTGTGGCCCCTCAAAGATGGCAAACTTCCTTGCTGCCTTTGTGGATTGATAGGTAGAATTTTTCCCAATCTTTATTTTTTGTATAGAGAAATGTTTTGGGATATCCTGGCTTTAATCAAATACAACAGGTGCTTAGCTTGAACCCCTCTCTCACATGGAGAATTCAGGTCCTAGAATTCTCTTCTAAACCACTTTTGGTTTCTTCTTGGTTTCAAGCTTAGCTTTATAATATAAATATTTTTCTATATTTTATCTGACATTCCTATATGTTTGGATTATATGTGTGGTGGGTGACATGTCAACTTAGTGTGACTTATTGACTGGAGTTCAGTAATTTTAGTTTAAAGGGTGATTTTTGTAAGGAATGGGCATTTTTATTTCCATATAATTTTAGCACTTGTAATTTCAGTAATGCAATATAGGCTAAATTACATAATTTCTAACTCAATTTAATCCATTAAATAATAGCTCCAAAATTTATAAAGATACTCCAAATGTATATTAAGGAAGGAACTTTTTATTTGCATGTAAGTATGGAAGTAGTCAATCACAATCATGTCATATTTCTAGATTTATTATATTCTAAAAGTACAGTTATATTCTACAGTAAATAGTGATTGAAAAAAATCAATTCTTTCCATTACACATAACAAAAATTAAAAACAAGGAAAGCCATGACAGTTTGTATTTTGTTTTGAGGAAAGAATAATCATTTAGTTCTCTCAAGAAATTGATAAATGTAGTGAAACTTTTATGTATAATATTTGTGGTCTTGTTTTTTCTCACTTATTTGATTATGTAATTTCAAGATGCATGAAGCATCAGTCTTGAAAATGGATAATCAAGGAAGTCTGCCAGGAATTAAAAAAGAGCAGAATATGATACATTGGAAAACTACTTGTGAATCACCATCTAATATTTCAAAATTCAAATTAATCATTAGGTTTGAGAAAATAAATGTAAAACCAAGAACTCCATTATAACTGTGGAAGTGCAATTGAATAGAGAATTTATTCATTAAGGTTATAAATCCCATTACTGGTTTTTAATGCTTCTTTTTATACTGCTAATGTTAATGCTGAATGAAGACTGGGCTGCTACGCATTAGACCTAAAAATGCATAATTACATTAATTCTGGTCTAAAGCCTGTGGGTAAGATCTTTTGAGGCATTACGCAGGAATAAACCAAATATTCATGGTGTTAGACATAAGGATTTACATCATTTTCCCATCCATGTCTTGATTAACATCTCAATTTTGGAGAGAGCTTAGTAAAATATCAATGAGAATTAGGTTGTTACAGGGAAGTAATATAATAGTGGACTATTTACAAGAAATGCGAAAATGGCTTCAATTACCAAATGTAATTTTTTTCCTCTGCCTGAAGGTCACATGAGGCTTTACTTTATAAAAAATATTACAATATACAAACAACAAACTTTTTTTTCTTTGGAATTTTCTGCTCTACATTTATGGTAATAGGTTTTTGAAGTCAAAGACAATTATGCCTGATAATTAATATGCTATGTTAAGATGATAATCAAAAAATTATACTTTCACCAGTTAATTATTTACTATACATTCTTTTTCTGAGAGATGAAGGGAAATTTTCCTTTGGGGTGTATGTGTGAGAAAGTGGGTGGATGATGCTTAGGATGAAGAAAGTAGAATTGTTAGATTTTCTTCTCTCTCATGAAACAAACCTCTGGATCAGAGGTAAATAAGTGAGTATGATCAGGCTTAGCTCTTATTTTGCCTCCTCCTCCTATATCTTCAAACAACATTATTTTGGAGGCCCCCCCCCACCAATCACAGCAAAATCAGTCTTTCTAGATTTGCCTTCTGGGTTGTACAATTTATTGGACACTTTTTTAGTACTATTCTTGGTTGACTGTTCATCCTTTTTCAACAAAGTGGAAACACCCTCTAATCTTGGTTACATTGACTCCATACTGTCTTCAAGTTTCTTTTTCTCACACTGAATTCTCCTTCTTTGTCTTTAATTTTCAATTTCATTGTTGATTCAAGACCCAGTCTAAATCAACAGTGAGGTATTACCTTTTTCTATATAATTCACCACTCTTTTAGACTACAGGAGAAAACTATTATGTTAATAGATAGAGGAAAATACTTTTATAAGGTTCAGCAATAATTATAATGAAAACATTCAGAAAACTAGGAATACAGGCAATGATCTTTAATTTGATACAAGCCAAATACATATCTCTCTTATAATTGATAAATCAGACTGTCTAAAAATTAGTAAGAATATAAACAGTACTGTCTATTAAAAACATAATGTAAAGCACATGTAATTTATATCAAAATTACTCACATTTAATTTAAAATTTTCTGGTAGCCATATTTAAAAAGTAAAATGAAAATGATGAAATTAAATAATACACTTCTAAATAACTCATGGGTCAAAGAAAAAAATCACTGGAAAAAATGTAAAATACTTCAAATTGAAAGACAATGAGAAAATAACATATCAAAATCTGTTGGATGCAGTTAGATCAGCCATTAGAGGAAAACTTATAGTCATATGTACACCTCGCTATATATGTTGCAATAAAAAATGTAAAAAAGAAATAGGTTCATCTAAAGTGAAAAAGACTTGAGTATGTGTATACCAATACAAATGTACAAAGGAAGAGAGATAGTCAAGAGATATAGCAACCAAATGTAATGCTCATTTTTTATTAAATTTTATTTTAAAAAATGGGGATATATTGTGGAAGCTTGAATATAGACTGGATATTAGATTATATTAGGAAAATTTAATTTTTTATGTGTGATATTGATATATTATAATAGAGGAGAATATAGATGCATGTTGAAGTGTCAAGTATCTGTAATTTACTTTGAAATGGTTTAAGAAACATATAGATGTGTATATCTATATCTATATCTGTGTTTCTATCTCTATATATCTATCATAGAGATAGATATATATAGAGAGAAGAGAAGAATGAGAGATATATGGCAAAATGTTAGCAATTGTTGAATATGCAGTTTGATGATACTATTCTTTCTACTTTCCTTCTGTTTAAAATTTTTTCTACTAAAAAGTTTTATTATATTTTATAATATCAAAAATTGTTATAAACTAATATAATTATATTTATTACAGATTTTTTTCCTTTTCTGTGTGTGAGGAAGATTGGTCCTGAGCTAACATCTGTTGCCAGTCTTCCTCTATTTTTTCGCATGTGGAATGCCACCTCAGCATCGCTTGATTAGTGGTGTGTAGGTCTGCACCTGGGATCCGAACCTGCAAACCCTGGGCCGCTGAAGCAGAGCACATGAACTTAACCACTGTGCCACTGGGCTGGCCCTTATTTTTTATTTTTATTTAAAAAATAAAATATATAATATCTTTTCATAAAAATTTTAAAACACAGTAGAGAAAACAAGGAATACCGGGTAGGAATGAGGATGTGCACATTCTTTACTGTAACTACTGTTCCACTTGTCCAGCACCGCAGATGATCTGTCATGGTTCCAGGTAGGTTGGGTTCCTGGAAAAATTTGATGTATTCTTTAGTTTGTTTGGTTTATGGAGCCAAAGCTGCCAGATGGGGCCCTGTGGTAAGTTTCAGCGCCAAGGAGAGGCTCTGAGACACTGGCACTTGACTTCCATCTGATCCTTGGAAGGCTGCACAGCATGGTCCCACCCAGACTTAGATAGCTTCCTGGGGGAGTCAGTAGGAACTGCAGCTGGACTTTGCATTAGCATGGCTTTCTAAATTTTGTTCAGACTTTTTCAGTCAGCTGAAAGATTATTTTACATAAAAGGGAAAAAACAGCTTGCCCCAAATCTTACTGAACCAATTCAGGGGATATTAAAATCCTTGGCAAGCTCAACTCTGTTCAAAAGTAGTATGAAATACAGTCGAGTCATCCTTAGAGAATAACAATCTAAATAAACAATCATCAGAAATATAAAGCCGAGAGGAAAGCTATAAAAAGTTAAAGAGCACCAACTTAGATCTTACAGAGGACATAAATTCTTGAGAGCAGGAGTTCAACAAAGACAGATCCAACACTCACAACAGGATGAGCTAATGGCTTTAATTATAAGAATGATCCAGCTGCTAGATAGTGAATCTAGAGTTATCTCATCCCAATTAGCTTTTCCAAGCAGTGTTGGAACTTATTAAGATGAACCTTACCTGAAAGCAAAGCTTTACTTTTCCTTCAATCTGGCTTTTACCTATATTGTCTGTCTATGTTTGCCTTCTTCCCACTCCATCTGAGATTCGCTGTTGCTAATGGATCTAAGAACAGATAATGACAAGAAGTCCTCTTTTTCGCGTGGGCTTGATTTTTCTGTCAGTTTCAGATCCTGAAAATAGAGGAGGTTTTTTTCGAGTTTAATTTAACCTTTAAATAAAACAACTGTTTGGTGTGACTTCCAGAATCACACCAAAAATCTTTGGATTTTTTTCTCTCTCATCAAAATGAGTTTGATTATTTCTTTTTTAGTATCAGTTTAAGAATTGGTGCTACTTAAGAGACTACCCTTTTGTTTAAATTAAATATGGATGGAACTATATTTTTGGAAAAGTTTTTGGTAAATATTATTTATAAATGAATCTTATATGTGAGATGTTTATATTTTTAATTATAATTACTACTGCATTAAAATATCAATATTTATTGGAGTATTATACATATGGTTTATCAATAGAGGTAAAAATGCAAAGATAATTTTGGTTTGACTAGAGTTATTTACTATCGACCTATGACAAATGTAAAAGCAACTTGATTTTTACTTTAATAGTGTTTATTTGTAAAAATATAGTAATGAAAATATCACATAACTCTGAGCTGCAGCTGAAGCTGTATGCATTTTTAGAGGGCAATTTATAGCATAAAACATTTCTATTAAAAAAAGAAGAAAGGCTCAAATTTATTAACTATACATCTTGCCTAGGAAAGTAAAAAATGGGAGCAAACCTAAATTAAGTGAGAAGAAAGAAAATAAAGGTAAGAGGAGAAATTAATGAGATATAAAGCAAAAGATTCAAGAGAAGATCATAAAGAGACAAAAATTGTTTCTTGGAAAAGACTGAAAGATAAAACATTTGAGATTTTTTTTTTTAACCCAGAGGAAGGCACAAACAATATTAGGAAAGATAAGTGGAATCTAACTAGAGAAATAGCAGATTTAAAAGACTTAATAAAAGCATCATTACAATTTTATTCATATAAATTTAAATACCTAGAAAAAATAAACATAGAGATATGAGTAGATCTTGGGAAAAGATTATTGAATGAGAAAATTGGTAAAAACGTGAAATTTATAGCACAGCTTCATTTAGTTGAGTTAGAAACATACACCTAAAGCATCATTATATATTTTACAAGAGTATGTGCATTAAGTTTTTTAAAATAAACATTATTGAGCCATAATTCATAAACAATAATACAAATCACCCCTTTTAAGTGCACAGTTTGATATGTTTGGCAAATATATACACCAATATAACAACCACTAAAATCAAGATATAATAATATCTTGAATATAATGAATGACTATAATGAATATAATAATTCATTAATTTCAATTATTCCAAAAAATTTTCTTAAGCCTCTTTGCCGCAAATTTTCTCTCTCCAGCCATAGGCAATCACTGATCTGTCTTCACCCTCCAGTAAGGATGAATTTCGCTCGTTCTAATATTTTATGTAAATGGAATTATAGTTTGTACACTTTTGTGGCTGATTTCTTTTGCTCAGCACAGTGTATTTGAGATTTACCCACATTGTCGCCTGTATCAGTAGCTTTGTTCCTTTTTATTGCTGTGCAGTGGATATTTCCCAACTTATTTATCCGTTTACCTGTTGATAGGCATTTGTCTTGTTTCCAAGTTTATGGCTAATATGTATAAAGCTACAATGAACATTCTCATAGAAGTCTTTGTGTAGACAGTTTCAACTATCTTGGAAGAGGAATTTCTGGGTCATATAGTGAATGGATATTTAATTTAATTTTTTAAAAACCTGCTAAATAATTCTTGTATTGGTTGTACTTTTTTACACTCCCACCAGCAATAATGAGAGTTTAAGTTCTTCCATATCCTTGCCAATTATTGGTATTGTCAGGTTTTACTTTTAGGCATTGTAGTGGGAAGGCTGTTTTTTATCTTTTTAGGGTTTTAATTAGCATTCCTCTGATCATTAATGATGCTGAATCTTTTTTATGTGCTTAGTGGCCATTTGTATGTTTCCTTTTGTGAAGTGGCCATTCAAAGGTTTTGTCCATATTTGTTTAATTAGGATGTTTGTCTTCTTACTTTTGCATTGTAAGCATTCTTTTATGTATTCTATATACAAGTCATTTGTCAGATATGTGTAGTGGAGATACATTCCCTGTTTGTGATTGGCTGTTTCATTTTCTTAATAGTACCTTTCACAAAGCAGACACTATTAATTTGATGAAGTCTAACTTATTATTTTTTCTCTTTATTATTTGTGTTTTGGTGTGACATCTAAAAAATCTTTACATAACTCCAAATCCCAGAATTTTTACTCGCATTCATCTAGTACTTTTAGAGTTTTGGCTTATGCATTTAGATTTATGATCTATTTTGAGCTAATTTTTGTGTATGATGTGAGGCAAACGTAAAGGTCCATTTTTTTCCCCATACATATGTAGGATTTCCAGCATCATTTGTGGAAAATGCTATGCTTTCCTCATTGATTTATCTTGGTATCCATGTCAAAATTCAATTAGCCATATATTTATGGACTGGCTTTCATCTCTATTTTGTTTCATTGATCTATATGTCTGTCCTTCTTCAAATATCTCTTGTTTTGATTAACGTAGCTTTATATTATGTCTCGAAAACAGGTTAAGCTCTCTGCCTTCTAATTTCTCAAAATTAGTTTGGCTATTTTGGTCCTTTGTATTTTTATTTAAATTTTTACACACAATCTTCTTGAGATTTTGAACTGGGTTGTGCTGAATCTATAGATCAGTTTGAGGAAAATTGAAATCTTAATAATGTTGAATCTTCCAATCTGTAAACGTCATATATCTCTCCACTAATTTAGGACTTAATTTCTCCCAGCAAAATTTTGTGGTTGTCATGTATCTTGCACTTAGCTTGTAATATTTATTTCTACATATTTTATGACTTTTATACAATTGTAAAAGACAATGCTTTTTAAATTTCTTTTTCCAAGTGTCACTATTATATTGAAATATAATTGATATTTGTATAATAATTTTATATCCTACAATTTTACTAAATTCATTTATTAATTCTGGTAGCATTTTTTGTGGATTTTTTTGAATTTTCTACATACGTAACCATGCAGTCTACAAATGATTTTACCTCTACCTTTCCAACTTATGTATTTTTTTTCCTCGATTTATTTATCAGCTATGTCTTCCTGTACTGTGTTGAATGGAAATGGTAAAAGAGGAAACTACCGTTTTATTCCCAGCCCTGGGGAGAAGGTGTTCACTATTTCAGCATTAGGCATGATGTCAACTATAAGTTTTCCTTAGGTGCTCTTCATCATGTTGAGTAAGTACTTTTCTAATCTTAGTTGGCTGATAGTTTTTATTATGAACATGTGTTGATGTTTTTCCAAATGCCTTTTTGAAATCTAATGACATTAGCATATGATATTTTTTCCCATTATCCCATCACTATAGTGAACTGCAGTGTTTGATTTTTGAATGTTAACATAGCTTAGCATTTGTAGGATAAACCCCACTTGATCATGATATAGAATGCTTTTCAAATGTTAGTAGATTTGATTTGTTAACATTTTGTTAAGGATTTTTACCTCTACATGTTTGTGGGTTTACAAATGATTTTGGTCTTTATTTTCTTTACTTGCAATATCTTTAACCGAGTTTCATATGATAATAATACTGCTTCATAAAATGAGTTGAGAAGTGTCCCCACTTCTATTCTGAAACAGTTTGTGTATCATTGGTATTATTTCATCCTTAAATGTTTGATAAAATTCATCAGCAAAACCATCTGGCCCTGGAGAAATTATATATTTGTATACTGTATCATATAAAACATAAAATAAAGAAAATTTCAATTTACATATTTCATTTTGTGTCAGTGTTAGTAGCTTTTTCTTTTAAGGAATTTGTTTCACCTAGGTTGTCAAGTTATTGTTGTAAAGTTGTTATTAATACTCTTTGCTTTTGATGTCGACAGCGTCTGTTAGGATATTCTCTCTTTAAGTACTGATATTGCTAATTCATATCTTCCATCTTTTTAATTTATTATTTTAAGTAGCTATTTATAATTATATTGATCTTTTTAAAAACACTATTTTTCATTGATTTCTGTGTTGTTTGTTTTCAATTAATTGATTTTCACTGTTTATTACTTTCTTTCTACACTTTTTAGGCTTTATTGTCTCATTTTTTTCTAGCTTATAGTAGAAATTTAGATAATTAGTTTTAGATTCTCTTTCTTTTCTACTATCAAATACTTAAAATTATATGTATTTCTCCTAGCACTGCTTTAGTTCCAGCAAACACATTGTCATTTCACTGTTATGTGTTCTTGTTGAATTAATCCTTTTATCATTATGAAATGTTTATCCTTGTGTCTGATAATATTCCTTGTTCTGAAGTCTGCTTCATCTATTGTTAATATAGTCACTTCTGATTTCTTATGATTAATATTCATATGACAAAATTTTCTATCCTTTTGATTTTAAACTGTCAGTCTCTTTAAGATTAATATTTGCATGAGATATATTTTCCCACTATTTTAATTATATTGTATTTCTATTTTAAGTAGTCTTGTAGACCACATATAGTCAAATCTTTCAATTTTCTCCAGTCTGGTAATCTCTGCCTTTTAAGTGAAAATTTAAAACCATTTACATTTAATATAGTTATCAATAAGGTTAGTTTTAATTCTACCATCACGCTATTTATCTCTGATTTCTATTATTTGCACTTTCTTCTTCTCCCTTTCCTGCCTTTTTTTGGATTGAGTATCTGTTATTTAATTTCACATCTGCAAATGGCTTATTAGCTATAACCTCTTTGTTTTATTTTTTTAGTGGTTACTTCAGAGTTTAAAATATACATATTGAACATATCACTATCTAATTTCATAATAATAATATAACAATGCACATACAATTCAATATCCTTACAACAATATATTTCCATTTATTGTCATATATTTTGGTTCTCTGCATATTTTGAAACCTAAACCCACACCATATTATTAATTTTATATATTTTTATATTTGTGTTATTATTTTGATTTTAATCAGTTAATTATCTTTTAAAGAAATATGAAAATGAAAAAAAGTCTTTTATTTACACAGATAGTTACAATTTCTAGTAATCTACATTTCTTTGCATAGATCCAAGTTTTCATTTGATAGCATTTCCTTCATTCTGAAGAAGTTCCTTCAAATTTTTTTGTAGTGTAGGTGTGCTGGCAAAAAATTCTCATAGTGTTTGTTTTCCTGCCTATTTGAATTTGAAAGATATTTTTGTCATAAATTGAATTCTAGGTTGACAGGTTTTTTTTTTTTTTTTCCATTCAGCATTTTAACAGTTTCATTGCATTCTCTTCTGGCTTGCATTATTTTTGATTATGATGTACCTTGGTGTATTTTTCTTTGTGATTATCATGCTTTGGTTTTATTTACCTTCTTTGATCTGTGGACTTACAATTTTCATCAAATTTTTAAACATTTTGGGTATTCTTTAAATATTTGTCTCCCCTCCTACTCTATCATTTCAATTACACATATGTCAGACTTCTTGATGTTACTACACAAGTTATGGTGGCTCTGTTCATTTTTTCAGTCTTTTATTTTTGTGGTTCACTATAAATAGCTTTTACTTTTGTTTGCAAGTTTAGTGATCATTTCTTCTTTACTGTCTTATGTTCTGTTAAACCCAATCAATGAATTTTTCAAGTATGTTGATTTTTAGCTCTAAAAATTTCAGTTGGTTCTATCTTCTGTCTTTAATTTCTTCACTCTTTGTGTTCATAAGTCCTTAAACATGTTCATAATAACTATTTAAAAGTTCTTGGCTAATTCAATCATTCTGTCATTTTTGAATGTGTTTCTATTGACTGATTTTTCTGCAGGTTATAGATTTAGCTTTTGTTTCTTCACATGTCTAATAATTTTTTATTGGATCCTTATAATTGTAAATATTTTATTTCTGAGTGTCTTTATTTTGCTGTCTTTTTAAAAGAGAATTGAATTTGATTGTGGTTTGCAGTTGTATAACTTGTGGATCAGTTAATCATTTGAGGCTTCGTTTTAAGAACTGTTATGGCAAGTCTAGATTAGCCTTTACCCTAAAACTAATTTAGCCTTACTTTTAAGGCATGACTCTTCTAGGCGTCTCTAGTGAATTTTCTGAGTATCCCACAAGGTCTCTCCACTCTATTTTTTTAGAATTTGACTATCTCCTAGTGCAGTGTGAGCTCTAGGAAATTTTCAGCTTATATTTCTTTGCCTACTAGCTGCTCAGAGTCTTACCATATATATTGCAATTTATTTTCTGGAAAAGACTTAAGAAAGTCATTTTACCTATTTCTGGAGCTGTCTTTACTGTTCTCCCCTCTCTCCTATACTTTGCTGCATAAATTCCTGTCACCTTAGTCTCCTTCCTCGACTTCTAATCTCTGTCTTCTCAACTCAGTGTGACTGACACTTTCTGCTTGGGTTGCCTGTCTGTCTTTCACAGACTGGAATGATCCTCTGTGTAGAAAACAAGAATGATCACAGAGCTCACTTTATTTGTTTTCTCTCTCTCAGTAATCCCAGCCCTGCATTAACTATAATCAAATGTCTAAAAAGAGTTGTTTAGTATACTTTTGTGTAGTTTTCTAGTTGTTTATGGACCTTTATAAAATGTAACCTTGTAGGTGACTGGTAGCATTGTGTTTTGGGGTTAAAGAGTTAAAAAGCAAAGGAGAGGCCTTGCCTAAATTAGTGATAAGTGTTCTGTGAACAAAAGGTATGTATTACTAAACCCAATAAATATATCTGAAGTACATTTACAAAATTAAATTTAAAATATAGATGTATCCAGGCAGAACTCATAGGAAGTGCTCACTAGATTATATGGTCCCCTAATTGTTGGAGTGGTTTACCAGGGGGATTAATCAGTGCTCAAAACTGTGGCAGCAGACTTCACTGTGGCTGCTGGTAACAGGAATTAGTGATGGGCTAAAGGAAGGTGGAAAGGGCACAGTTGTGTATGGGAGGAAAGCTTGGGTATACAAATACTGAACTCAAAGGCCAGTTTTGATAGAGAAGCTTTGTTCTTCCTTATGTGAAAAGCTACTCTGAAGAAATTACTAGTCGAAGCCCTAAAGGTTCATTTGGCAGGAAATTGGCATCTTGCCCTAGCACAATGACTGAAGGTGTCCCTACATGAGATTAAAAGGGTTGGAGTAGCTGCAGTGGAGGTCTCATCCAGAGATAGCCCCCAGAATATTCCCACATAAAGGCCTAAGCTTCCAGACTGGCTTGAGTTGTGAATGCCATCTGTGGTTGGATGACATAGGCAATCTCCATGTTAGGTGAGCAGGCTGAGTTGGCTATATGTGTGTCCCCCAAGCTAAGGAAATTCCCCTGGCAGCCTAAGAGACTGGAGAAGCTGGAGGTATATGGATTCTCTTGGAGGGCTAGGTGACTTAGGAACCTTTTCCTGGAGTGTTTGTTCCTAGGATGCAGTTGTGCTCATCATTGCCGAGAGCTACTCTTCACAAAGACCTAGTTACACAAGACGGACTTTCTATTTTTGTTCTACTCAGTGGCCTGAGTTCCTTATGTGGGAAGATCTGATTCTACTCTGTGGCCTAACCCTATTTAATTTCCATACAATGGCTCCCTGGTGTCTGATTTTCCTGAGAAGATTTTTTGTAGAGTTGTCCATCAAAGATCTGAGTATTTAGAGAAATGTGATGAAGTGGTCTCTGAAGGGAAACGTAGGGTCTCAGATACCCCCAGGTAGTGCTGTGGTCCCACGTTCAGCTTGGCTATCTGGAGCTAGATACACTAACTTTTTTGCTGGCTCCAGGATAAGGCAGGCTCCCACCATTGGCACTGTGGTTTCTAGGGAACAATGGCTAAAGCACTACTTTTTGTTTATCAGATTAGGAAGGGTTTTCTTAAAGGTATAATATCTACTTTGGTAAGGATCAATTGACATAATCATTCTCACAAACTGCTTATATGAAAATAAACTGCATAAAGTTTTCTGGAAAGAAATTTTGTCAGTATGAATCAAGAATATTTAAAATAATCATATTATTTACCAAATATTTCACTATTGAGGAATCTAACAAGGAAATAGAAATTCTGTCATAGATGATTTTTCAAACTGTTTATTGTAGCATTATTTGTAATAATAAAATTAAGAACAAATCAAATACCCTAAATAATAGAGTAATTAACTTATTTATGGTAAATTCACTTGACACAATCCTAGTTAGGCATTACAGTGGCATTTCTCAGAGATATCTTATATAATAGGAAAATGCTCATTACATAATATGAAGTGAAACTATCAGGATACTAATCATATACAACTTGATTTCAATCATGTAGAAATGCTTATACATAGACAATTGTGGAAAGCAAAGCACAAAAATATCAACAATGGTTACTGCTGTCATTATGAAGAAAATCATTATTTTGGTCTTTTTACCTTGATTTTTCTTTAAATTCTCTACGATGACCTATATTATGTGTTATTAAAAATAAGTTAATGGGACTTTATGTACTAGTCTTGCAATTTCCTGGGAGTCTAAAATTATTTCACAATAGAAAATTTTGTTTGCTTTTGACGTAAATCTTATTCTAATCCTCAGCTGTGATTGACTCTCCCTGTGTTGTTAAGATCTGCTTATGACAGGAAGTGTGACCATTCCTTTAAACAGATGGCAGAAGCAAAGCATTTCTTCTTCTTTAGATGTCAATTATCAAGCAAAAAGGAATCTTTCAAAAATGTATCAGTTAGTATCCATTTATGCATCCAATATATGTTGAGTGCCTACTATATGCCAGGCACTGTGCTGTGTGCTGGAAAAACAAGGATGAGAAAACAGGACTAAGTCATTTCATTCAATGTGTTTATATTATTGTGGGGAAGTTGATAATCTACACATATAAATTATGATAAGTGCTATGAAAAAAGTACAGAATACTAAGAGAGAATAAAACAAGAGGATCTGATCTAATCTGAGAGGTAGTTATTTTCCATAAAATATTTAAATCTCAAAGGAGGGCCATACAATGCTGAGCTTTAGTGAAAGACTTAATTTGATTTGAATAGTGCTGTTAAGACTTACCAGCTATATGAACATGAGGGAAGTTATTTAAATTCTCTGAACATCAGTTTTCTTATCTGCAAATAGAAGATATAGTACTGACCTCAAAAGATTTTGTGAATAATACGTAACATGTAAGGTGAATTGTACAGTGCTTGACACATAATATGAATTCAATAAAAGTTAGCTGTCATTAACTTTAACAGCTGATTGATATATAATGAGACCGAGAGTATGCAAATAATAATAAGAAAGAGATTGAGATACTGAATCAAATTGTAGTTTATAACAATTATTATAGTAGTGTATACTAAGGAGAGCACAGAGATAATTAGTTCTGAGGTCATTAAAAGCAAATGCAGAATGATTAAGTAAAGACAAAGCAATAGAAAAAATAATCAAGTGTAAAAATATTTTATTAACCTAGTAATGCAGAAATAGTGTTAGCAAGGATAAAGAATGAAAACAAGACTGAGAGATAGTGAGGTCTAATACTGTTGAAATATGTACAATGTTCAATTAGGATATTTTATCAAATGGTTTTCAGTTTCTGTTTTTTACACCCTTACTCTCAGTAAACATCCCCCTGAAAGTAGATATATAACCAAAATTATGTCCTTTTCCAATCAATGTCCCAAAGAACTTTTGTTCTCATTAAAAGGAAAAACAATGAAGAATATTGAATAAATGTTTTTGCTGATTACTGTCCATGTGGCCTTCACTCTCTAAGATTACAAGATACATAATTATGTGTTGTTGGCATTGCCAGTGAAGAAAGGAAGTCTGAAGTCTTATCTGATTGAAGAAAACATGATGGAATATCTGGGGATCATAGTAATCTTTGTAGGACTCAGTGGAACACAGATCCATTGAGTAAACTTAACATAACAGTATTCACATATGTGGCAAATTAGAGACCACCTTCTATTACATTCTAATACTATGATAAGAACAGGAAACATTTGTTGAGTGCTGATTACAGGCCGTGCTCTATTCTAAGCACGTTGTACATAGTAACCCCTTCATTCCAACAACAACTTTAGAGAGTAGTTACTAGGATTCTTCCCCATTTCACAGATAAATAAACAGAAGCAGAAAGAGAATAAATAACTTTTCCAAAGTCACACAGCAGAGGATTTAAAACCAAATCACTAAGCTGCAGGCTCCAGGCCTGCTCATTACACCTCTATTTTCTGCTGCCAGAGATTTATGGAAAATGAACAAACAAAAGATTAATATAGCATTTGCCAGTTTTAATAATTAGTTATTAATTAATTGTGTAAGCAGGAGACTTTGCCCAATTTCATGAAATATCATAGTTCAGCTGGAATAAAATTTAAAGAGTTCTTGTGGAAAATATTCTGCCAAAGCTCCAAAGATTTAAGATAGACCAGGAAGTAAATAAGTAGATGAGATATTTTTCTTTTCCTTCTCTGGATTCATATGGCATAATGATAAAGACAATAATAAAAATAATGATAAAAAAGTAGCTAATAACACCCACTACAAGGATTGTTGCATTGTAGGTGCTCAATAAATATTGTTGAATGAATGACTAATAATTGAATATTTCTTACATGCCAGAGAAAACAGACCTTATATAAACAATTTAATATTATTTACTGCTTTACAAATGAGGAAATTTAGATACTGAGAGATTGAGTGATTTATTTAAAAGTCAGTTTTAAAGTGGTGAAGCTAAGATTCATACATAATTTCTCTTATTTTAGTTCCTACAGCACCTTCTATTTCTAAATTTTCTGCAAAGATGTTAAACCTCTCCTTATTATTTTAAAGCTCCATATTTTGCAGGCTGGAAATAGATCTAGCAGGTACTAATCTAGCAAAACTATTTTTAAAACTGTCTAGTTTGTTTTATAGAATTTGCTGTAATGGCTTTTTATGTTTAAATAATATGTGTAAGCACTGTAATGCAAAAAGATCTGCATTTGATAGCTCTGAAATGGGATTTTGAGCCGAATGTCTAGCAAGGCATCACTGGTGGTAGATGTAGTGTAGATATATTCTGGAATTGGATAGTGTGCAATTGTCGAAACTTTCACCCGTGGTGAAGTGGAATGGTATACTAGTGAAATGGGATGTTCTGATTGGTGCAATGTATGAGATCTTTGAGAAGTACAGGGAAAATATAAAGACTATGGAATCAGATGCCTTTTGGGGCTATTGGTGTGTTGGAGATGTCTAAGGACTATCTTGGTGAAGGTATCCAGTAGGTAATGGGAGCTCAAGAGAGAAGTTGGTTCAGAAAATAGGTTTTTGTAAGATATCTGCCTGTGAAAAGAGCTTGAAAAAAGCACTTGTGGTAAAAAAGAGACTTCTAAGGGAAGTGCCCTCTAGAACATAAACCTTAAAAGAGTAGCAGGATAAGGACTACTCTGACAAGAAGATGAGGAAGGAATGGTTATAAAAGTGAGGAGAAGAGCCGAGTAGTATGGCAAAAGCTAAGGGAGTAGAAATTTCAACTGTCAAGGGGATGGTCAATAGGATAGGACTAATAACAGGATAGCTTTTGGTAATTAAGAGGCCATTGCTGATCTTATAAAAAATGAACTAAGTATAAGCAAAATTATCCTGGGAGTGAGTCAGAATTGAAAAAATAAGAAAATAGTGAACATAAACCACACTTTGAATAAGTTTAGTGGAAAGGAAGAAATAGGATAGACACTTAATGAGTAGGATGCATGGAGTTTTAGAGGAGAGAGATCCTTATGGAGAAAAGAAAATGTACTAAGACACCAACATGTGGATGATTTAATGTCAAGCGTTTGGGGAAGCATCCTGAAGACAATTTGGAAGTCCCAGAGACACAAAGGTTGAAATTTCAAGAAGAGTTAATCTTTAAAAAAACAAGTATCTGTGAAAAAGGCTAAACACATATGTCTACAACTCATGAGAATTTTTAGATAACATTAATTCCCTAAAATATACATTAGGCTAAAATATGAAATAAAACAGAAAAAACAGTCATCTGAAAATAGTAAAGATGGTACTAGAATCATATTACCAGTTACTTTTTTCTATTTCACTAATGACTGTTGATATTTAAAAGAGGAATTGTAGAAAATGTGATAGATTAGAACTTAAATACTTAATGTGTTTGCAAGAATGGAATGTTTTTGTATTTGTTTGCTTCCTCAGAAAACTTCTTTTTGGTAATAAAACGTGTTTTGATAAATGAGGTAATATGTTAGATGACATGGACTTCTCTGAACAAGGCCCTCTATAAATCTTAGGTTTTGTTTGCTAATTTAGGCTTACTTGACATTCATTTGGAACAGCTATGATCGCCTTAGACCTTTGCAAGTATAGTCAGCTCCAAGAAGGTGTTCAGTGTCAACAAATTTATGATTTGGAATGTTATATCTTAGTAGAAAAGTCTTAGATCTTAGAAGAAAAGAATAGCTGCAAGGTCAAGCCTTCTCTACTAAAAGTCAAGGTTCCTTGCTTGACCTGGTGAAATTACAGACTCGATTGTTTCCCCAGAGAATGTGGTTCTCCTATCACGATATTTACTAAGTTCACTGAGGAGCAGATCAGCGTTGAGGGCCAGAATGTGACAAACTTTTTCATCCCTCTGTCTAACTCTCCCCAGGCTCCCTCACATGCACACCTAATCAAGATCTAGTTGTGCAGCTGAAGCACATGTAGGAAATTCGAAAGCTCTTATGCTACTTCATAATCAAAGAATACAACCTCTGCTGATTTCATTTGTTGAAATTAACAAAATCATTTCTATGCACTGTAAAAATTTTCCCATTTCCATATTGGTTATGGTTTTATTGAAAGGTCAAATTGTAAGGAATATGATTCAATAAATCCTTTGACCAGCTGACTTCTGTGCATGTATTTTTATACTGCCTATAATTTTTTATATATTTTTTTATTTCTGTTGTTTCAATTAAAGTATCTACTGCATTTCACAGCACTGTTCTAGGTCAAATGGGAACAATTTACCTTTAAATAGCATAAAACACAAGAGAAAAATATTGGACAGCAAATGGTGTCAGATTTATATTTTCTAGTTTTATGGTATCAGTTTCCAAGTAACCGTCAAGCTCTACATGTAGTACTTGGGTGGAGCATTTGAATAATGCTTGTACCTTTAGGAAAGGAGAGTTGTTCCAAAGCACACATTGGTATTCAATCTTTATTAATGGCTTTGCATCACAAAAAGCTTCCTAAATTTGCTTTTCATCAGCAGTTTTGTTATTTTTGTACATTTTATTTCTAAACTCCTCAAATTTATGATATGCAGAAAGTTTTTGAGTGCCTTATTCTATGGTCAGTGTGCACTAATTAGTATTGTATTTGAACCAGCACTGGAGTGTAAGTTAGAAGATGCATTCAAGTTCCAGCACCATTTCATTATTACCTGAGAAACTGGAATAAAAAGATTCAATCTCTCTGAAAATTGCCAACTATTTACCCCTAGGATTGCTGTGAGAATTAAAACAGACGTAAGAAACCTGCAAGGTGATTCTCAGTGGAGACTCAATGACAGTTGCCTCCATTCTCTGCTTTTTTTATCCTTTCTGATTCTCAGTTTCCTCATCTGTTATGAATACAAGTTTTCTGAAGCACCTCCGGAAAGTAGATCATATTTCTATTTATGAATCACAAATGCAATGTCAAAAGGAATTGTGATCACTGGCCTACACTGCCTGATGAAAGATGTATGGAGAGACATCAGAGAATCATAATGCAATGAAGGATGATCCCCACAGAGCCAGTTACCTGAAGGAGATCCTGGATTAGTCCTTCCCTACCCAAATATTGGACTTAACTGAGGTTCTCTCCCTAGCATACACTGATTTGCTCACAACTGTTGTCTGCAGTTTTTCTTCTCCTTATTCAAGTCCAAATGAAGCAATCCAAAAAGCTTTCTGAGCAGAAACTGTGACCTGAGAAATGAATTGGGTAACTTAAAAATTGTAGAAGTATGTGACATGTTTCCTCACTCCTAAGGTTCTTATACTCCATGTGTCAAGAAAACAAGTAGACTTTGAGTTCCAGCTGTGGCAGAATAGCTTGTATCAGATTAACTTTCCCACTGACGGAACAGGAAGGGTGGTAGTAGATGGGAATACAAAGGCTGGAAAAAATAGATTAGAAAAAAAAGCTATTGGAAGGCAATGGAGAGCAACCAATGCAGGCAGGGCTTCAGGGTCTACGATCCTTGAGAGGACAGAAGCGCGGTAGGTGAGCTCCATTTTTTATCCCAGCTTTGTCTTCTGAGGGCATTTTCCAACTGTCCTGCTGGGAAAAGAAAACTAGAATTAACTGGCAGAGAAGACAGAATTCAGGTTGGCACTTCACAGGCCAAATCCTGAACAGAAGGACAATCTAGTGAAGGCACTCCAAAATCTGCCTACACGTTCCCATGAGTCTTTGGCCAGTCTTAAACTGTGTATGTACAGAGCAAGTCACCTAAAAATTCCATAAAACACGGCATCTAGAAGGTTGAAAAGCAGAGCAGGGATTTTAGCATTTGCGTTGTGGCTGTGGAGACAGAGGTTGGAATTCAAGAGTTTCAAAGGTGGAGGAGCCTTCATAAACACCCTGAGCTTTCAGATAAGCCTCCAGAGAGGCCACATCCTAAGAGTAAGGGCCCCACCAAAGGAACAAGATTCATAAGATTCCCTGAGAGTAAGGGAAAACCTGAAGAAGAGCAGTTCTAAGAAAGCCAGAAGACATTCCTCCATAGGATCATGGCATTGTGCCAGTTTTTCTGCCTGTCAGAAAAACTTAACCCTCCTTGGGGGGAGATAATATCATCAAGAGCATTTATGATTTTTTAAAACTTGTTCTTTGGAGGTACAATTTACATACTGTAGGTCAATTGCATAAAAAGCATTAAGCATACAGCTTAATAAATATCTTCAAATATTTACACCTTTATAATTACCACTCATTTCAAGATATAGAACATTTCTCTAGAATCCTGGAAGGTTCTCTCATGTCTCAGGGGTAAGCAATATTCTGACACATATCACCATCAGTGTTGCTTCTTCTGAAATTAATATAAATGGAGTCGTTTGTATGTTTGATGCCTAACTCCTTTCACTCAATATAATAACTACAAAATTCATCCATACTGTTGTATGTATCTATAGTTTCTTTTTATTGCTTTGTGGTATCCCATTATATGAATATTCTGTAATTTATTAATTTACTGTTGATAGAATTTAAGGTTATTTCTAATTTAGGGCTGTTATGAATTTTTTTTTTTTTTGGTGAGGAAGATGGGCCCTGAACTAACATCTGTGCCCATCTCCCTCTACTTTATATGTGGGATGCCTGCCACAGCATGGCTTGATGCGTGGTGCATAGGTCTGTGTCCGGGATCCAAACCCACAACACCAGGCTGCTGAAGCAGAGCATGCGAACTTAACTACTACACCACTGGACCAGCACCTGAAATATTCTTGTATGCACATTTGGGGGAACTTATGCACTGATTTCACTTGTGTATATGGCTAGGAGTGGGATGACTTTAGCAGATATTGGCAAAGTGTTTTCCAAAGTGTTGGTAAATATTTACACTCCCAACAATGATTTTTGAGAGTTCCGATTACTCCACATCATTGCTGACATTGGTATTGTCACTCTTTGGAATCTGAGTTTTCAGGGAAGATATGTAGTGGTATCAAATTATGGTTTTAATTTTCATTCCCTTTGTAAGTAAAGATATTGAGCACATTTTCCTATTCTTATTGACCAATTGTATTTCTTCTTATGTATTTCCTTTTAAACAGGGACTTCCTGTTTAAAACTTTTGCCCATTTTCATTGGATGTCTTTTTTTTTTATTCATTTAGAGGAGTGCTTCATATATTCTAGTTATGAGTCTCTTGTTTTATATGTGAATTGCAGTATCTTCTCCCAGTCTGTGAACTGTCTTCTCATTTACTTAATGGTGTATTTTGATGATAAAAATCTTTTATTTTCATGACTTCAAAGGGTAATTCTATTTTCTTTTATAAGGAGTGGTTTGGAGTACTTCTTGAGAAATATTTTGCCTACATTAAAGTTATGAAAATATTGTCCTGTTTTCTTCTAGAAGCTTTATTGGTTGCCTATCACATATAGGCCTATGATCCATCTTGAATAAACTTGTGCATATCATATGAGCACATAAGGTAGGGGTCTATGTTCTTTCTTTATACTTACAAATTAGCAATTTTCCAGTGTAATTTATTGAAAGGACCATCTTATCCTCCAGCGAATTAGAGTTGGAACATTTGATGACCATACATTGCAGGTCTGTTACTAGATTATGTATTCTGTTACACTGGTCTATTTTTCTATGCATGTACCAAACCACACTTTCTTAATTACTCTAGGTTTAGAATAAGTCTTGAAATCTTACAGTGTAATTCCTCAGACTTCGTTGTTCATCATCAAGATTGTCTTGGCTATTCTAAGTTCTTTCCATTTATATACAAATTTTAGAATCTGTTTCCCCCCGAAATCTGCTGAGTTTGCAGAGAATTCAAAGATAACTTGGAAGGAGAATTGTCATTCTAATCATATGGAGTTTTCTAATCCTTAAAAATTGGGCTATGAAGTCCTTTAATGTTTTGAGCAGTGTTTTATAGTTTTTGGTGTATAATTCTTGCACATATTGTATTATATTTACTCGTAGGCATACTAGTGTAAGTGATATTTTATTTTATGTTTTTTGTGTGAGGAAGACCAGCCCTGAGCTAACATCTGTTGCCAATCTTCCTCTTTTTTTTTTTTTTTGCCGAGGAAGACTGACCCTGGGCTAACATCCGTGCCCATCTTCTTCTACTTTATATGGGACGCCGCCAAGGCATGGCTGACAGGCAGTGCGTTGGCGGGCGCCCGGGATCCGAACCTGCGAACCCTGGGCTGCCAAGCGTGGACTAAACCGCTGAGCCACCAGGTGGCCCCGTAAGTGATATTTTAAAAAAATTTCCTTTTATACTTGTTTACTGCTGGTATAGAAACATTTTTTTGATGACTGACATATCCTGCAACTCTGCTAAATTAATTCATTAATTCCAATAGTTTAAATTCTTCTGGATATTTTTTCATACATACACAATCATGTCATCTACAAATAAAAATACACTCATGTGTTGCTTAATGACGGGGATATGCTCTGAGAAATGTATCATTAGGTGATTTTGTCTTTGTGTGAACATCATAGAGTATACTTACATAAACCCAGATGGCATTAGCCTGCTACACACCTAGGCTATATGGTACTAATCTTATGGGACCACCATCCTATATATGATCCGTTGTTGACCGAAACGTCCTTATGTGGCACATGACTATAGTTTATTAATTTATAATCTTTATATTTTTATACCTTTTTGTAACTTCATTTTGAGTTAATTGTAGATGCACATACAGTTGTAAGAAAAGCTACAGCACGATTTCATATACGCTTTATCCAGTTTGTGCCTGTGATTAGATCTTGCATAACTATAGTACAATATCATAACCAGGAAATGGATATTGATAACAATCCATTCCAACAGTTTCACATGCACTCTTGTGTATATTTGCATGTATGTGTGTATTTTGTTTTATGATATTTTTTCATATCATGTGATCACCATCATAGTCAAGATACAGAAGAGTTCCATTACAAAGATATCCTGTGCTACTCTTTTATAGCCATGGCTGCCTCCCTCCTCACTTCAACCCCCTTTCTGCCCTCAGCCCTGGCAACCACTAACATATTCTTCATTTCTATAATTTTATCATGTCTAGAATGTTATGTAAATGGAATCCTACTACATGAATCCATTTGAGACTTTTTTCTCAGCATAATGATCTTGAGATTCATCCAAGTTGTATCAACAATTTATTCCTTCTTATTGCTGATATTCCATGGTATGGATGTATCACATTTTGTTTAACCATTCACCCACTGAACCACAAATGGGTTATTTCTGGGTTTTGGCTATTATGAGTAAAGCTGCTATGAACATTCAAGTGCGGTTTCTGTGTAAACATAAGTTTCTAGTTCTCAGGGATAAATGCCCAGGATTGCCATTACTGAGTCATATGGTAAGCTCATGTTTAATTTTTTAAGAAACTGACAAACTATTTTCCAGAGTACCATCAGACATTTCCATCATCAGTATACGAATGATCCAGTTTCTCCACATTCTTGACAGCATTTGGTGTTGAGGTTTATTCTACTTTGGGTTTGCCCAGCTTTCTGAATCTGTAGATTTATATCTTTCACCAAACTTGGGAAGTTTTCAGCCATTATTTTCTTGAATAATTTTTCAGTTCCTTCCTTCCTTCCTTATAGGATTTTAATCATACCCATGTTAGCTCTTTTGTTATTGCCACAGGTCCCTGAGACCATTCTTATTTTTTTCAGTCTATTTTCTCTCTTTTGTTCTGACTGGGTAAATTCTATTGATCTGTCTTCAAATTCACTGATTCTATCCTCTGTTATCTCCATTCTGCTATTGAGCCTATCCCGCAAGTTTTTAATTTCAGTTTTGTATTTTTCAGTTCTATAATTTCCAGTTGGTTCCTTTTTATATCTTCTATTTATTTTTTGATATGTTCTGTTTTCATTTGTTTTAAGAAGATTCACAATTACTTGTTCAAGCATTTTTGTGATGGATGCTTTAAAATCCTTTTCAGATAATTCCAACATATAAATCATCTTAGTGTTGACATCTGTTATCTATTTTTATTCAGGGTGTGATTTTTCTGGTTCTTGGTAAGATGAGTGATTTTTTATTGCATGCTAGATATTTTGGATATTACATTATGAAACTTTGGATACTGGGTAACCTTGTAACAGGTAGTCCCCCTGTTGAAGTGTGTCTGTTCAGCCTCAGGCCAGGCCCTGGCAATACCACTCTACCAAAAGTGGAGTCCCAACTCACATTGCCTTATTACAGAGAAACTCAGTTCCCCTTCTGCCCCACTGACACCTTCTAGGTGAAACTGGGGCACTGATTTGTACTTCCTTGCTGCCTCCAAGTGGAATTTAGGCTCAGCTTCCTTCTGGGCCCCACTGACACCAGTGGAGGGGAGCACAGGAAGCAGAGAGCCAACTAGCCTTGCCTGTTCTCAGCCACCTCATTCTGCCTCCTTAATGCTAGGTGGGGTGGAGGTTCAGCTCCCCCATTGGGCCCCACTGACACTGGGAGATGGCCAGCCTTAGTGTCAATTAGCCTTTGCACTGCCTTATTGAGTCTCATTGCAGCTGGGTGGGTGTGGAGGTTCTGCTCCCCATGGGGCCCTGATAACACCAGAGATGAGGAAAACTTAGGGTATTGACTAGTCCTGACTTCCAGCACCTTGCACAGTCTCATTGCTGTGGAAGGGGTGGAGATTCAGCTTGTGGCTGAACTCCAATGACACTACCTTGGTGGAGTAATTGCAGCACCGCCTACTTCCAGGTGGGAGATCAGGGAATTGGAGCACCACCATCTGTTTCAGGCATATGGAGGATAGGCTAGAAGATCAACCCCTTTACTGTCTGCTGACGTTGCTTGATCAGGGAATTGGGGTACTGCCAGCTTGGTGAGGTGGGGAATGGAAGATTAGCTGCCACTTTAGCCCTACCCATACCACCAGGGAGGAGAATTGGAGAGCCACTGTCTGATTCAACCAGGCAGGGGTGAGGTTGGGTAGAAGATCAGCTTCTGGTTCAGCCTTGCTGAAACCTTGTAGAGAGTGGTGCAGTTTTTCTGTTGGTGTTTGACTGGAGTAGGGCAGATACTGCCAATAACGATTTTTGCTGTAAGTCCACATGTTTCTGGTCCTTTGGCTAAGTGGAACAGGCTTTGCTTGAAGCTTTTTTTATTGGCTGTGCCTGTTGCAGGTTTTGGGTTGGCGGCTTCTGCAGCACCCTGCTGGGATATATGGGAACCAGTAAGGACACCAGGGAACTCACTGTTCTGCCGTTCCTCAAGTCCCAAGGTCCCCAGGCAGTTTGCCTTCTTCTTTCCACCTTTTCGAGTCTTTTTGTGCTTTTCTGTTATGTTACGTCCAGTCCAGAGTTTTTAGTTGTAAGAGGCAATGCCTAAGAAGAATGGGACTACTTCATCTTAGCCAGAACAAGAAGTCTTTTTTATGGATTTTTGTACTGGCCAAGACCTCCAGTACAATATCTAAGCCAAATCAAAATAGTTGACATTCTTGTTTTGTTCCTGGATCAGGGAAATTGTTCAGTACATTATTAGTATGCTCTTTTTGTAGAAATTTTTGTCTGATTAAGAAAATTTTTCTTATATTCCTAGTTTACTGAGAGTTTTTAGAATAAACAGATATTGAAATTTATTCAGTGCTTTTTTTTTTTTGCCTTTATTGAAAGGACCATATGGTTTTTCTTCTTTATTTTGCCAAGGAGGTGAATTATATTGATTGATTTTCAAATGTTAAATCAAACATATTTTTGGAATAAAATGTACTTTGTCATGATGTTTTATCCTTTTCATTTAGTGTTGGATTTGGTATTTTAATATATCATTAAGGACTTTGCTTTTATGGTTATGAGAGAGATTAGCTTCTTAAATTTATTCATTGGATTTTTAATTTTATAGTTCATATTTTTTCAGTTCTAGAAGTTCTATTTTCTTTCAAATCTAACTCCCTTCATATTATTACTAATTTTCTTTCAAAATACTCAACTTACTTCATATATTAAAATACATGAGTTATAATTTCAATATCTAACTCCCTGTTCTGTTTATTTTGTCAGTTACTTCCTTTAGTTTTCATTCATTAGTCTTTCTTTTTATTTTTATTTTAAATAAGAGCTATGATGTCAGGGAGATATGGTTTCAAATCCTCCTGGTTTTGCCATTTACTGACTGTGTTATTATGAATAACCAACAAAACTCAGTTTTCCTGACTGCAATATGGGAATAAGAACACTTTTCTTGTAGAGTTGAAGTGAGTATTAAATGGGCTAACTGTGAGTATAGCTGGTATGGTTTAATCTTTCTTGACAAATTGATTCTTTTTACTATTTTCTATCTCCTTTTATAACTTTTCATTTCTGTGGAAAGCAGGAGAAGAAATATTTTCCCCTGACTACCACATTTTTTATTTATTTTAATATTGTATATTAGACTTGATAGCTCCCTTCTTTCAAAGCAAATTCTAAGTACCATGACCTATGCTTTGGGCACATGATGGTAAAAATAACTATTTTTGAGCACCTTACTATTGGCCAAACACTGTAGACACCATTTTCATGAATTCTTACAGAATTTGTGTGAGGTATGTGCTATCAACATTCACATTTTAACAGACAGAAGGAAGCATGAAGTACATTGCACAAGGTCATGGAGCCAGAATCCAAGCCCAAGCAATCTGACTCCAATTCAGATAACACACTTAGCTATTTCTGCTTTGTTTCTCACCTATACATTTTGATTAAGAGGCAGCGTGCTGTAGTGTTTAGAACACAGACTCTAGCAGTCACATTGCCTCAGTTTGAAGGCTCTGTAGCTTGGTGTGAGACATCAGGCAAGTTGCTGAACCTGAGTTTTCCCATATAGAGTAATTTGTATTATGATATGTATTAAATCTTGCATCATTCATGCAATCTTATCTCCTGTAGGCTTGATCATTGCAACTGACATTATATTTGGAAATTTATTTGTAGAAATGATTTGAGGATTAGAATAATGTTATAATTGTGCATAGAGGACTCATCTTTACTTCTGCTAAGTGTCTGGGGACAGCAGCAATTTGAGATTACTTTAATCAATTCCCAGGAATTGAGAATATTTGAAGCTTTTTCTTTTTAAGTCTCTGTGAGAGCCAATCTAGTTCTATTTACAGTTTACTCTTTTCCTAAGTTGCAGCCCTTTAGGGTCCCAATCCAAAGTGTTAGAGTTACCAAGACTTTCATGTTTTTTGAATCCTGGACTCCAAAGAGTTTTTCCCTGACCCAAGATGTTTTCAGAAGTGCTTCTCAGATTCTCAGCATGTCAAACAGTACCAGCAGAAAAGCTGCCCCAAGTGCTGGTTTACCTCTTTGGATTTCTGTCTTCAGTTGGATACGTACCAGTGAAATGTCTTCATCTTATTAGTGTTCGAGGATATTTATATATCTTTATATCAATCTATCTGATTGTTCTAATTGTCCATGGTTGGAAGATTGATCCAAAATTTTTATTCTACTATTAAATAGAAAATGTGACTTTTACATTTAGGTTCAAGTGGTTAATAATTCTTTGAATGCCAAGTTTATGATTTTTATTTTTTCTTTTTTACTTACCTTTATCTTCTACAATGAATAGGTATTACATGTGTAATAAGAAATATTTATTTAAAAATATAAATTGTAAAAGACCAGGATAGGAGAGATCACATTTGACAGTAGGTCATATGAAAGTCATGGAAGAAAATATAACATGAAAGTCACAGAATTCATATAATCATAGGCAATACAAAAATTAAGGCCAGATCCACCTGCTCTCCATATACTGTAGTGTCCTGGTCTTAGGAGTACTCAATTCAGTTCAAGCAGTAAATTTTTCAGTGTATCATTGATGAACTATGATACCAAAAGAGAGCAGAAAAATCTTGAGTTTCCAATTGCAATGAGAAAGAGCTTGATAAACAGGGAACACTTAACTGAGACAATATGATTTAGAAGAGATATGTTAACTATCTTCAAATATTTGAAAATTTATTATGCTGGAGAGAGAGTTAATTTAGTGCATGTGGCTTTAAAAGGCAAAAATAGGAAGCTAAATGAAAAGGAAAGAATGTTTTCCAAATAATCAAAAAGTTTACCAATGCTACATAGGATGGAAAGCCTTGCAAAACATAGCATTTTCTGTCATTGGAAGCGTTAAACCAAAGGGTTGGATGGCTACTTCTCAAGCTTCCCTTAAATGAGTGAATCCATTACAAATCTAAAATACTTGTAAAATTTTGTGTTTCTAGGGTTGTTATAGCAGCAGCATATAGGATATATTGTAGGAGTGAGAGTTTAAGATCAAATAAACTAGGTAATCTAAACACTAAATTATGTCATACCTGGGCATGACTGTTGACAGTGAGTATGGTAAGGACATGGAAACCTAAAATATTCTGAAAAATTATCAAGTGATTTGGTAGTTTACCAGATGTAGAAGATGAAGTATAAGAGAGTAAATAAAGATGCCTTTTCAATGTGCCTTGATAACTAGGAAAAATGTAGACTTTAAGTGGGGTGACATATGTGAAAACTCACATCATAAATTGTAAAAGATTTTTAAATATTTGTTATTACATAAGTTTTTGTATAAATTTTCACTTCCTGATTTTTAAAACTACTTCTTTTCCTGAGAAGCATTCATTTCTTCTATAAAATTTTCTGCCTCTGTAATCTGTCCTGCTGAAAAATTGCAACAACCCACGTGTGAATAATAGAAAATTTTCATTATTTCTGCCTAATTCAATTTTTAGCTTTCCCAATAAGGGAAGTTCAGGCTCATTATCCATCCTGGAAAGGTAGATTATTGCTGATATAATAGTATTACTTTAGTATGGAATTTTAAAAAATGGTATAGTAGTTTCCATGGCTGGTAAGATAATTCTTTTTTCATCATCCTTCTACTCTTTGCATAAATCTATACAAGAAACTGAGTTGTACCAGGGTATTAGGTCATGTAATTCACAATTTATATGGTTTTCTTTATGTTGTTGTGGTAGGCAGAATAATAGCTACCCAAAGATGTCCACACCTTAATCGCCAGAACCTGTGAATATTTACCTCACATGGCAAAAGGGATGTTGCATGTGTAACTAAGTTAAGGACCAGGATGTGGGGAGATTGTCTTGGATTATCCCAGCCCAGTCTGATCATGTGAGTCCTTTATGCAGAGAACCTTTCCTGGCTGGAGTCAGAGAGAGATGTAATTAATGATGAGTGGTTTTGAAGATGGAGGAAGGGGGCCATGAGCCAAGGAATATGTGTGGCCTCTAGAAGTTGGAAAAGTGAAGGGATTCTCCCCTAGAGCTTTCATAAAGGAACACAGTGCTGCCAATACCTTGATTTTAGCTAGTGAGACCTGTGTCAGATCTGACCTAAAGAAGTGTAAAATAATGTTTGCCTTGTTTTAAGCCACTAAGTTAGTGGCTACAGCAACCATAGAAAACTAGTACAGTCATGTTCTCATATTTACCACAATCATGGATTTTCTTACTCATTTTATTGGTTTGGAATGTAGACAGAAAAAAAAATACCATGTCCAATTGCCAATGGCTTAAACAGACGGAATTTTATTTTTCCTCATGTAATAAGAAATCCAGGGTTAGGCAGCCCAAGGCAGGTGCTGCAGCTCAAGGTTATCATCCAGACTCAGATTGATTTTAGCTTCCTGCTCTGTCATTCTTAGCAGATGTTTGTCATTCTTATTGTTGCAAGATGGTTGCTGCTTCTCTAGATATTTCATCCTTACTCCAAGAAGGAAGAGGAGGAAGAGACAGGTGAGCAGACAGCAAAATGGCATCTTTACAAAGCTTTTCCAGAATGCCCGCTCAGCTTCAGACTTTATGTCGTTGCCCAGACAAGTTCACGGCCACTCTAGTCACAGGGTAGCTTAGAACTTGAAATTCTTAGCCAGGTACATTGCTGCCCTGAACAAACTTGGGATTCAGTAGTAAGGATCAGGGGAGTGGGTTGGAACTTATCACTGCCTTTTACTTCCATGAATACACATTTTAGGAAGTGCAGAGCCTACTGCTGGAGTTGAAAGGACATCCCTGCACTGTGAAAAAGTAACTATGAGCAAATTGTGTAAAAGGTTGGAGCACAAAGTCCGTGATTTGGAGACATGAATGATAGGAATTAAAAGGTAGAGAAGAATTACTTGGCAAAGGGGTCTGTGATTAAGAAGAAAATTTCTTTATCAGCATATTCCTCTCATCTATCTATTTTTCCTTTCCATTTATTCTCTCTGGGCTTTCTTCATAGAAATATTCCAAAATTTAAGTTTAGGACTTATCTTTCTGTTCTACAGTAGAGATTCTCTATAAAACTCTTCTAATAATAATTTCAAATACCTATAGGTTGATGTTTAGTATATTGCCAAGGGTTAACTTGACCACAGCTAATTTAAATGCCCTGGGCTGATTTTCAAAGCCGTTTGTCAAGTAAAAGGAATGTCCTTTTACTTTTCCCCCTATTCGGTAAATAAGAGGTCAGCAAAACTAGACTTGCAGGCCAAATCTAGCCCATCACTTAGTTTTGTAAAGTTTTATTGGAAGACTTATTTATATATCACCTATGGCAGCTTTTGTGCCACAATGACAGATTTGGGTGGTGGTAACAGTGACATATGTGCCAAAGAGCTGAAAATATATACTGTCTGATGCTACAGAAAACATTTGCCAACCTCTGTCCTAAATTAATCATCATTATTTTATGATACAAGGTTGAAGTGGGTTGAGGAGTATTATCAGAAGAGATTGAATTAATCCAACCACTACAAAATGTTTTTTCCTTGGCCTGGGAGTTTATTTCTCATTTTCTTGTGACACTTCAACTTGCATCACTTAAGTTTTGTAAAAACACCTTGATACTTTGATTCTCCCTCTTATCCAGCATTAATAGATCAGCACATGAATACCCAGAACTATTCATCTTCAATATCCACTAGAAGAAAGGGTAAAAACAATCTGAGGCAAGCTATAGAGGTTATTACCAAGTGGTTCTTTTTAATAGAAACAAAAATACAGGCAAGTGTCTTGCCTAATCCTGGAATTGCTGTAATTCCAGACCTCCATACTAAATTGTTGAGTCAAAAATATTTTTCCAATTAAATTCAAGTCATTCTAACAAGATAATTAAAGAATGATGTTACATATGCCAAAAGAACAAGGTATATAAAGTACTTAGGCGGGGGGAAAGAGGACATTTCTCAGATGAAATTGAGCTGAGTCGTAAAGGATGAGTGGAATCTTACCAGGGAGACAATGCAAGGAAAGGCATCTTAGGTAGAGGGAAGAGAACATTTAAAAACATGTTACTTTGGAAACTTAAATGAATGTTATTTTGTACTAGTTTGCTAAGACTACCATATCAAAGTACCAGAGACAATGGGAATTTATTTTTTCACAATTCTGGAGATCAAGGTGTTGGCAGGGTTAGTTTCTACTGAAGCTAATTTTCTAGGCTTGTAGATGGTTGTCTCCTTACTGGGTCTTCATACGGTCTTCCCTCTGCATCTGCCTGTGTCCTAATTTTCTCTTCTAATAAGGACACCAGTCATATTGGATTAAGGCCTGCCATAATTATCTCATTTGACCTTAATTACCTCTCTAAAGTTCCTATTTCCAAATACAGTCACATTCTGAGATACTGGGGGTTAGGACTTCAACATATGAATTTGGGGATGTCATAGTCAGCCCATAATAAAAGTATTCATGTATTTAGAAATATTTTGATTCAAGTATAGGATGTGATGATGCAATAGGAGGAATGGTGAGATATGTGACTGTGAAGGTAGTCAAAACCCAGATTTGAATAATGTCATGCTAAGGAGTTTGGACTTATTTTGCAAATAATGAAGAATCAAAGACTATTTTAAACAGAGAAATATCATGATCAGAATTGCATTTTAGAAAAATAAGTCTATAGTAGTGGAGAAAGTCAGAGTGGGAAAGATTACAAGCAGGAAGACCAGGAGGTTAGTTTTTGCAATAATCCATGCCATTGAGGATGGAGATCTGAATGAAGGGAGTGGAACATTATACAGAAGTGAGGGGGCAGATTTCTAGGATAATTATCTTTCTCAACACCTTGATAATGGGGTGGAGAGAGGGAGTAGAAGAAGCTTGGTTTGCTAGATTGACAGTGACTCTATCAGTGGAGATAGGAATGGCGAAGATTTCAGTTTGGGAATGTTTTACCCTGAGGTACTTGTGACGATTAATTTTATATGTGAACTTGACTGGGCCACAGGGTGCCCAGATATTTAGTTAAACATTATTTCGCGTGTGTCTGGGTGATATTAACCTTTGAATCAGTAGAATGAATAAAGCAGATTGCTCTTCCCAGTGTGGGCAGGACTCATCCAATCCAGTGAATGCCTGAATAGAACCAAATGCTGAGCAAGAGAGAATTCATTCTCTTCCTAACGGTCTTAGGACATCCATCTTCTACCTTCAGGCTTGCAATGAAATTTACAGCATTGGCTTTCCTGGTTCTCAAGCCTTCAAATTACAGATCTCAGGATTTTTCAGCCTCCCAATAGCATGAGCCAATTCCTTATAATAAATCACTTTATATATATTCCTATCGGTTCTGTGTCTCTAGAGAACCCTGACTAGTACAGTAAGTACTCATGGGTCATGCAGTAAGTCACTGAAAAAACACCTTTGAAGCAGTTAAAGATATAGGTCTAGATTAGAGAACAAATTTGTGAGTTATTAATGTTCATAAGAGTTAACTGAAGTCCCAATAGGGAAAATGAAAGTCACCGTTCAACAGTTTATTTCAAATGTAACTTTGTGTGTGGTCCTGTGCTTTCCTTTAGAACTCCTCAGGCTGTGCCTTTGATCTTCGCTGTTTCTACAACTTTCCTTCAGATGGGAACCATCTTAGACCCCTCAGAACTTGTGGCCATGAAAACATAATAATTTTATTTACTCTTTCCTAGTTCATGAGATGATAAAACCTCTGATTAGTTGTTACCATCAGAGGTAAACCTCTCCTTATCTCCTGATTAAACTAAAGCAAAACATTCAAATTAGTTGCCCCGCTTTACATCTATATCACTTCAATACACTAGTGCCCCATATATATATTCCTAAACTTTTAGCTTGTTTTACTGCTCCATCTGATTCCTTAGCCTGGTATTGGTAATGCCATGTCTGGGCCCAATCTACTCATGTGACTGACTCCATCTCCGTCCCTCTTACATGAACCTCTGCTTTAGTCAGACTGTGCTCAGAACATCCATGCTCAGCCCACCTCTCTGTTCTTGTGTGCACACTGTCTAATTTGTATTCATCCAAGTTCTTGCTTTGCTCCTTGAAGCAGAAATGCTCAAGAACTGCCTCTTTCATAAAGGCTTCCTTGACTGTCCCAGCAATGCTTTTTCTCTGAATTATCTATGACATTTATTTGGGTCAAAAGTCATTTCCTGCCTTATGTAATATATTAGTCAGATTGGGCTGCCATAACAAAATACCATAGACTGGGTAGCTTAAACAACAGAAATTTGCTACTCACAGTTCTGGAAGCTAGGAAGTCCAAGATCAAGGTGCTGACTGTGATTTGGTTTCTGGTAAGAGCTCTTTTCCTGGCTTGCAGTGGCCACGTTCTTGCTGTGTGCTTACATGACCTTGGTGTGTGTGCATGGAAAGACAGCTCTCTCTCTCTGTATATATCTTCTTATAAAGCACCAATCCTATCAGATTAGGACCCCACACTTATGACTTCATTTAACTTTATCTCCTCTCCTAAAAGCCCTATCTCCAAATACGGTCACAGTGGGGGTTAGGATTTCAACATATGTATTTTGAGGCGACAGAATTCAATCCATAGCATATGGTCACTTAACTGAGTTATATTTGTGTATATCTTATTGCCTCAGCTAGACTTGATTTCCTCTAAGGAAGAGTCTCTGCTTTATATTTGCTCTTTCTATCTTTATTCAGAGTTTCCCACCTGGTTGCTGGGCATCTAGTCATAAATACATATTTGATGAAAGAGTGGCACTGGATCCCTTCTCTTAACACATACAGTGTCCCAGTGTCCCTTGGCTCTTATTTTCCTATGATCTTCCAGATTTAGGTTTCCAGATGGAGCATATTTATTACTCAGATAGCTTAGCTTGACAAATGACGAACATTAAGAATTAAATCCCATCCAGCCCTAAATTTTCTCCTTGGTATGGGCATATGTTTTAATACACTAATCTCTCTATCTTTCTTTGGCCAGTGATATATAAGCCCCAGCTATTGTTTTCATCAGTTCTCTCCTCCTCTCTCTTTCTCTCTCTCCCTCCTTCCCTCTCTCTAGTTTTCATTTTTGAAAGGGGTGCGAGAAGATCTTAAGGAAGAAGAGGGAGCCAATTTTTCCCTTAACTGTGAACAAGGACTTAAATTTTAAAAACAAAAAGTGTAAAAATGATCCTAGACAAAGATTGAATTTTCTTTTAATGCATTAATACCCAATTTTTAGGTCATTTGTATCTTGCAGCCTATCAAATCAAAGCCTATGGGTAGACTTTAATCCATGAATTATTGACAGCAAAACCAGTAGTGGGTCCTTTGAGGCTTTTATAGTCTATTTTGTAAAAGCTCAAGTGGGTTTTTTTGATGTATAGTTCAACAGTGGTTTGCTTTGCCAAAGAAGTTTAGAGTCAGACTACTTAGGAACAACATAAAAGTTCCTTTAGCTCATAATTATTGAGGGAATGACAACCTGAATTAGTTATATTTGAATTTATACTGTTAAGGAAATGCATTTTTGTTTATTTCTATTCTTGACAAAGCAAGTTTTCTAATTTTACTTTGAAATAATAGCAAACTTTTAGGATTTTGATGTAACTTCTTTAGAAACATAGTCATCAATGACTTCTACATAGAGCAGGGAATGGCCCAAAGTGGAGACAGGGTCCTAGGAAGCTAATATTTGTGGACTTGAACTTTTGCTTTTTATTTTAACAACTCTAAAAGTGAACCTTCCCTCCTGCATTGCCCACTTTCACAGCATCACCCTTTACTAACTCCACCGATGTCCTTCCTGACTTTAGTGCTTTGCACCCTACCACACACACATAAGCAAATCCCTGAGAATTAACAAAACAATGTAGTTTTAAAAAGTCTGACCAATACATAGCCAGGCTATATATGAGTATGTACATCATACAGGATTTCTTTGTATAATAGAGTTTATTAATGTCTTAATGCTGCTGTGCTAGAGATTATACATAGAAATCATTTTGTAAGCAGAAATAGAGAAACAATATGTCAGAAGAGTTAAAAACCCATGACTCAGTGTCAGACAGACCTGACTCTGAGGCCTATCTGGGCCATATATTAGCCATTTGGCCTTGAGCAAGTTGCTTTTAACTGCTTAAGCTACAGTATCTTACTCTATAAAACATAATAAGGAAGTACCTAACTGTTACATTTGTTGTGATAACTAAATTTCATAATGCAGGTACAGTGCTGTCACATATTAAATATTCAATAAAAGTCAGCCTTTCTTATATAGATTGGCACCAAGTACATTGTCTCCAAGTCACTGATACAAATCCCTTCTCTGTAATGCTATCTTTAAAATAATTCGTACCTATATTGATATTAACGAAAATGAAAATATTAAGTTTTTGCTGGAGAACATTCTGACATTTTAATGAATAGATGAACATCACTTGTTATTTTTAATTTACTTAATGTTTTTATTAATTGTTTGCAAATTCTTAAAAGAACCTAAATTGATGGGAGCCATCTATGATAACATTTTGTCTGTTTTATTGCATTTTTTGGTAGCAAACCCCTTCTAAAAGTAGACTTATCTCTAGTCTGGCTTGGTATTAGAATAACTTCCTCATTACTGGAGTCCAAAAAGAAATTTTCACCTTATTTTATTTCGTGGGCTATTATTGCCACTACCCATTTGGAATGTCAGTTCTGCTTAGTAGCTCTATTCTTTGATAGCAAAAAGTGCTTTTCAAAGATGAGACCTAGAAAGACTTTATTTTCATTTCCATTTTTCAGGACAACCCAAGCTTTTACTAGGCTAGCAAAAGCTTAAAAGTTTCTCACTCATCCACTGCACCCTTTGTAATATAAACCAAATTAATCCCAAGGAAAAGAACACCTCTCTCCAATAATTGGGAATTTGCTAGAGTGATAACAGTCTAGTCCCTGAACACCCACGAGCTTCCATTGTGAGGCATGACTCATGTGAGAGCTTTGACTCCATACTTAGGCTGTGAAATATGCTTTCTACACCCAGGGAAGAAATGAGCTTGGTAAGGGGTCAGGAGGAAGCTCTTCAGTGTGGCAGTCAGGAAAGAGCCTCAAATGCACATGAGGACCTTTTATTTGGAGTCAAGATATCCACTGCTGTAAAGGATCTTCCTATGTGCTCCCTTTTCTTGACTCTACTAGAAGAAACTTTTGCTGTCAATATTAAAGTAATTAAAAGTTTCTAGAAAAAAGCTGTTTATCAGACTCCATTTCAGGTTCTATATTGCTCCATTTCAAAGTTCCAGCAGAAGGCTGGGGTGAGTGAGAAAACCAATGGGAAGCATGACCCCTGAGAAATGAATTCTGGACTTCCCTCACCAGAGCTCCTCACTACATACAAGTGTGCTCCCAGCTCTACACCCCTGCTGCAACTGACATATGTCTCTGCTGGCAACTTTCAGTTCCTCCTGAGTTGGGAATATGGGAGTACTGTATGCCCACAGAATCACCCCAACATTGATTTGCATCAGAGCAAAGGATTTTTAAGTGGCAAGATATCTCATGTGAGCTCAGAATATAAGACATTTTTTTAAACCATTTTTATGGAGGTATGAGTGACATACAAAAAACAGATTTAATGTTTACGCCTTGATGAGTTTGGAGATAAGTATAGTACGTCATGAAACCATCACCACAATCTATGCTGTAAATATATTCATCACTTCCAAAGTTTCCTCCTGTCCTCTTTATTTATTATTATTTTTTTATGATACAAACACTGAACATAAGACCTACCCTTTTAGCAAAATTTTAAATATACCATAGAGTATTATTAACTATAGGCATTATACTGTACAGCAGATCTCTAGGATTTATTCATCTTTCATAACTGAAACTTTGTACCCGTTGAGCTTCTTTGCTCTCTGATTTAAATTATTTCAGAATCTCAACTCTCACTCAATTTAATAAACATTCACTGAGGACATGTCAAGAGCAGGGATCTGTGCTGAGGGCCGTGAAGGATACAGGGTTGAAGAAGGCAAGCTTTCGGTTTCCTTTCTGCGAACTCAATAAATCATGAGTGATCAAATAGATTAGTGCAAAATTCCATGTAACTACACACAACTTTTGTATTGTCAGCTAGCCCCATGTTCAAGTTTTAATAAATGTTTAACGATGATTGCTTCTTAGTTGAGCCTCTGACTTAAGATATATTCACAGATGCTTGGCCCCATAATCTATTTTACACCAACATTGTCTGCCCATTAAAGGACTAATGTAAAATCTGAGATTTTTTGGTACACAGGCCTTGTAGTTAACTGAAGACCTCTTTAGTATCATTAGATTAGGAGACATAGAGCTACTTCCTGTCTAGGAAAATCAAGTGTAAACTATTGCTTGGACATCAGGCTACTGGAATGACCTTCTTTCAGTTTATTAGGTGACATACTGGCCTGGACAGCATCATGCAGTTAGATGCTTAAAACATCTTTCCTAAAAACAAATTTAGTTTGCAATTAAGCATTTGTTGATATATAACATGATGTAAGCACAGAAAATGGTCCTGATGAATCAGAAATGTTGCTAAAGTTATAAACATCACTAGAATGGCAATTTGTTCCTTATTTGGATAAATGGGAGAGAGGGGAGATTCTCAAGGACATGTATTAAAGTTCAGTCAACGAATCAATTAACTACAACCTAAATACTACTTTCACCATTTATATTTTAAAATTGACCCCTGAGAATTGAAATAAATATATTTCTAATAGTTTCTGAGGAAATTCATGTGGAAAATAACCTGCAAAGCCGATGGTAAAACATCAGGTGAGTGTTGTTCAGATTCAGCCTGGAGAAAGTTCAGTGTCAACTAAGATTCCTCCCATTGCTGTCCCTTTCTCCACTGGGGTCCTTACCACACCCACCCCAGGAATTATGAATCCTATTTTTGCCATCCTCTGCTTACAATTAAATAAATATTTGTGACTGGACAAATAAATATGGGATTATCTGGCAAAGGATTCTATTATGTAACCACTTCCAGAAATAATATAAAAGGGATTTCTTTTTTTTTTTTTTTTTTTTGCTGGGAAAGATTCGCCCTGAGCTAACATCTGTTGCCAATCTTCCTATCTTTTATTTTTTCCTCTCTCTTTTTTGGGGGGAAAAAAAAGCCCCAGCACATACTTGTATATTTTAGTTGTAAGTGCTTCTAATTTTTCTATGTGAGCCACCACCACAGCATGGCTACTGACAGATGAGTGGTGTGGTTCTGCACCCAGGAACCTAACCCAGACTGACAGAGCGGAGCACACTGAACTTTAACCACTAGACCATCAGAGCTGGCTCTAGGAGTGATTTCTTAAAAATCAAAAATCAGTCACAACGCATTATAGGACTATTATAAAGGTGAAATGACAAATGCATCAGTTGAATCAACTTATATTCCTTCCCCTCCCATATGTCCCAATAACATCTCATACTCAAACTTTGTAGTGGAGCCTCATGGTTACAATCTTTGGAGTCAAGACAGTCTATGTGCAAATTCCCACTTTGGCCACATCCTATCTGCTTGACCCTGGGCATGTTATCCAATCACTGTATGCCTCCATCTCCCCGTTTGTATAAAAAGTGAGTAATTATTACATCCACTTCATATGACCATTGAGAAAGATTTAACATGATAGTGAATATGAAGCTCTTTGCACAGTTCCTGACATAGAAAACAGTCAGTAAGTGTATGTATACACATATAACATCTAGAGTTGGCTTGCTGACTTCCTTTGCAAATTAGTTCTTTCTCCTGGCATTCTCATTTTGGTGAATTAAGGTTGATATCCTTCTAAGTGCTAAGGCTAAAAACCTTAAGCATCATCAACTCCATAATTTGCATTGAGACAGCCTATCTCTTTTCACCTCATATGATCAATTGCTGAATTCTGGCATTTCTTTTATCCACTGTAATGTCTTTTGAATATCCCCCTTCTGTACCATGTATTCTCACAACAATCATGCATTGCTTCTCATCTCGGTTAATTGTGATGGTGTTCCCACAAAGGAGGTCCCTACCTCTTCTCACTCTAATCCTTCCTACATAGAACTTCCAGACTAATCTTCCTAAAGTTTTATTTTGACAGTAATGAGTATTCATAACAAACTGAGTATGATTATTAATCATTCATTCATTTAATAAATATTTATTGATCAAATGTTATAATCCAGGCAATGTTCTAATCACTAGGGATATAGCAGTAAATAACAAAGATAAGTTCCTGCCCTCGGGAAGCTTAAATTCTGGTGAACATACTAGTTCTACAAATAGTAATAATTTAAAAAGTAATATGACAATATAGTTCAATAAAAGAGTAAACTCCAGTGAATACTTATGATTAATCCTTTTTGCTATATGCCTAAATATTGACAACGATAACAATAGATATTTTGTGTATATTACCTGTAAACTTTAGACAACCCTGAAAATTAGGTATGATTCTCATTTTACAAAGGAGATAACTGAGGCTCAGAAAGATTATGGAACTTGCTTAGCATCGTGCAATTAGCGGGAACCAGATCCATTACGTGACTCTAACTCTATCTGATAACAAAGCCAAGCAATTTTTATTACAAGTGGCCTCTGTCATATGGCTTAATAAATGGCCAAATGGTTTGTTTAATATTAACTAAGACACCATCAGCCCCTACTCAACCCTTTTTTCTGATTTTATTGCCTACTTCTTCAGTTCTTGCATCCTACCTTCAAGCAATTTAGGTCCACTCTCTCTTCCACAAATTACATTCCACTTTCTTCCCTCTGTACAATGTCACCTTGAGTTTCCTAGATCTCATTTCCTAGACCTAGACTCATTTTTTTTGTCTCTCTGTCTCCCTCCTTCCCTCACTCCCTCCCCTACCTTTCTCTTCTAGTATCCGAAATCCAAGAAGTTTTCTAAATCTCCCCACCATAGTTTAACTGTCCCTAACATAGACCCCATTACATTTTTTGCACTTCCATATGATGCCAACTTTAAGCTACCTTTTATTATAGAATTTAAATAAATCTTTGATTATCTTCAGGCAACTAGATTTATTCTTGGATCGCTGTATTACTCTGTATGATAAAGTGTTTATCATAATGCTTTTGTATGAGTCCAGTATATTTGATGGAAATTTGGGGGAGGAAACAAATGATCGCTTAATTTGCATGAGGAAGTGGCTGCCAACCACTCCATATTTAGATCGGCCTAGTTGGTGAAAACTTTAAAATCTATAAAGGATTAATAACAAATATGGCTGAATCATAGTAGGTAAATGCAAAAAGACACATGAGTTTGATTGGTTTAGAGGAAAAGTGATAGAAAAATGATAATCGATTATATGGATTATTAAAATGACATGTCATATATTGGCTTTAATCCAACTTTTTCCTTTCTTCAGCAGCTTCTTGTCCAGTGTTCGATTATTATGGGATTTTCAATGACTTCCTTAATAAAGACTACTGATACTTTAGGACTTATCTTTGGACACCCTGTCAAGATAATTCCAAAGGCACAGGGAATGTTTAAATTGTAAGGACAATAAAATGCACTTGACTTTTCATACCCTTACTCTACAGATTGGAATGTTTTAAAATAGCAGGAATTTTTAAAGAGCAATCTTTTCTGATATAGTGAAACAGGAAAGCCTTGGGTCAGAACCATCAGCTTTACAAAAAATGCCTTGAGGGAGGTCCAGATGTATTATCTAGAGGCCTTTCACCTCTTCCTCCAGCCCTGGTGCCTGTCACAGCACCATCAATCCATTTCTAGCATTTTACTTAGCTATGAACTTCTTAAAGTGACAAGAGAGTGATTCATAATATATAGTAAGGCTTCCAGGAAGCTATTTTACTTTAAGCTGCAGGGCAAGTGAATCAGCCTTTTGCTTTCTCGCAGGAACTACTTATCTTCAATCTTTCAATTAAGGGTCAAAAAATGAAAAAAGACACTCTGGTCATCTATTACAATGTTTTGTTCCCATTGTCAGAGAGTCTATAGTTGTCTCTCAACCTGTTCAATGTTTGTGCTTTTCTCTCCCTGTTTCTGATTTAAAAATGTGAGAAAATTTTCTCAGGAGGTCTGGAAATCTTTGTGAATTAGAAAAAAAAAAAAAGGAAAAAAAAGACATGGAGAATTATAATCACTTTGAAAAAGGAAAAAAAAAAATGGGCCTCTCATGGTAAGAATAATGTCTAAAGCCTTCACCAAAGGAGATTAAAGGCAAAAATTTATGAGTCAAGCTAAAATATATTTTAGGAAGTTAAAATCATGCTTCTTAGTGTCTTACTCTGTGTCTCCCTAACTAAGTGGAAGCTAAATAAGTTTATGCAATAAAAAAAAACAGTTAACAATTATTAGTTGCTTACGATGTGCCAGGCTTGACATGAATTGATATACTTAATCCTCAAAGCAACTCTCTGAGATAGCTCTGTTAGTGCCCCTACCCTAAAGGTGAGAAGTCTGAAGAATACATTTCCCAAGGGCATAGAGCTAGAAAGTGACAGGGCAGGGACTTTATTCCACGAGGTCTGATTTCAGAGCCCATGCTCTTAACCACTATGCATTACCATTCTATAATGCAGGAAAGTGATACAGAAAATTAAGACTCCTAGCATTAAGAATGGGTTTGGAGTCTGAAATATTTTAGTGACTTCTCAACTCTTCATTTGCTCTATATATGCTGAAGTAAGATACTTCTATGAATACATTATTCTTAGCCTGTGAAAAATCATTTAGGAACTATGACATACATTCTTTAATCTAAATTCAATTTATTTATTGACTATCTCATGACCTATTGTGGACATTCAACAAATACTGAAATACTCTTGGATGAATGTGTGAAACTACAATTTATTTAACTAACTTCCATTATTTCCCTTCATGTATCAGTCACTGTGCCAGGCACTTCTACAGACATTATATTTTCTAAACCTCAAAATGCTCCTGAGAGGTATGTGTACCCCACCCTGTTCTGAAGATGGGTCACTGATGTCTAAGAGGTTGAATAGTTTACTCTAGGACAACAGATCAAAAGAACAGAACTGACATTTGGAATTCTGGTAATCTCTGAGACCGAAAAGTTTACCAGCCATCCGGTGGCTTAAATCACTGTAAAAAAAAAAAAAAAAATCTCCTATGCTGAAATATAATTCATTCACTCATGCCTCCTGTAGAGTGAGTGATGGGAGAATTGTTTAAGTACCAGCCTTCCAAATGATAAAGCACAAGTTCTAGCAAAGATTCATTAATAGATTATGTTAACACCTTTGTGTCTGAAGGATTTAAAACCATCCAGGTATCATAGTAATAACATGTTAACAGTATTTCAAATACTTCTATTTCTAGGGACTTTTAATTTTCCAGAATCCTGAGCCCAACTCTTAGCAATTGAAAATATTAAGAACACTTTTCTGTAGTACAATTCTTTCCATATCTCAATGCATTTTGTATATAATTAAAAGTTATTATAATTGCCCTCTTAAGGAATTCCAAAATTCCTAATTAAAACAAAGATATTTTAAAACAGAAAAACCTAGAACAGAGAGAGGTGAAAATAATGAGGTGTTAACTTTAATAGTTCTATTTTCAGGGAAGTTATGCCACATATCACGAGGAATCCAATGAAATGAAGTCTCCCAACAAAATTCACTCATGTGTTATTGAGGTCCAAGAGAGATAAATATAACCTCTAAGCAAGTCTTATTGATGAATCTCACTGATCTGATTATGGCTACTACATTAATATTGCAGGTACTTATTTCAAATTCTTCTCCAACTGATATTTTATCCACAAGCTACAATAATAAAGAAATCAGTGTATTTGGTGACTTGTGAGGCAAACACCATTTTCTGGTTGTGAAAATACTGAGAATTAAACTTAATGGACTTAGCCAGCTGCAGAAGTAACCCCATGATGTGGCTGGTTCAGGTATGCTTGTGTAGAATGACATTTACCTGAAAAATCTAATAAATAGTTCTGTGGTCAAAATATTAATTGGAGAATGCTGACTTAGACAAAGGGAAACCTTTAGATTTCTCAGCTTGTATCCAGCACTATCCAAATATTGGAATTGGCAACTTCATTTGGCACATCTCCTACTGCAGAGGAAATAGATATGTCAGGTGGTCAGAGTTTGATGCTACTATCCATTAGAGTTTTCTTTTTCTATTTTACTTTTTGTTATAAGAACACTTAACTTGAGATCTACTCTCAAGATATTTTTTAGTTTATCATTTATATCATTGTTGACTGTCAGTACAATATTGTGCAATAGATCTCTAGAGCTTATTCATCATCTGAAACTTTATGCCTGTCGATTAGTAACCGCCCATATCCCCCTCCCCGTAGCCCCTGGCAATGACCATTTCATTCTTTGTTTCTGTGAATTTGACTGTTTTAGATATCCTATATAAATGGAATCATGCAGTATTTGTCTTTCTGTAGTTGACTTATTTCACTTAGAATATTGTCCTCAAGGTTCATCCATGTTGTGGAATAATACAGAATTTCTTTCTTTTTTTAAGGCTGAATAGTACTCCACTGTACATATATGCCACATTTTTTTTATCCATTCAACTGTCGATGGACATTTAGGTTGTTTTCACATCTTGGCTGTGCTTTTGGCTACATATCCATGAAATTGTTGCCAAGACCAATATCAAGGTTCATTTCCCCTATGTTTTCTTCTAGGAGTTTTACGGTTTTAGGTCTTACATTTAAGTCTTAAGTTTGAGTTGATTTTTGTGTGTAGTGTAAGATAAGGGTCCAATTTCATTCTTCTGGTGGATATCCAGTTTTCCCAACATTGTTTGTTAAAGAGACTATCATTTCCCTATTGTGTATTCTATATTCCTGGCACCTTTGTTGAAGATCAGTTGACTGTAAATATGCATGTTTATTTCTGGATTCTCTATTCACTTCCATTCTATAGTCTATATATCTGTCTTTATGCTGGTACCATACTGTTTTGATTATTGTAGCTTTGTAGTATATTTTGAAACCAGGAAGTGTAATGCCTCTACCTTTGTTTTTCTCACTATTGATTTGACTATTAATGGTCTTTTGTGTCTCTGTATGAATTGGATAATTGTTTTTTTTTATTTCTGTAAAAAATGCCATTGAGATTTTGTATGGTCTGTAGATTAGTTTGGGTGGAATGGACATTTTAATAATATTAAGTCTTCCAATCCAGAACAGAGGATGTCTTTCCATTTGTTTGTGTCTGCTTTAATTTCTTCTGTCAATGTTTTATAGTTTTCAGTGTACAAGTCTTTCACCTCCTTAGTTGTTTATTCCTAATTATTTATTATTTTTGGAACTATTCTAAATGATATTGTTTTCCCAATTTCTTTTTGAGTAGTTCATTGTTAGTGTATAGAAGCACAACTGATTTTTTGTATGTTGATTTTGTATCCTGCAACTTTACTATATTTATTTATTAGTTCTAACAGTTGTGTGTGTGTGTATGTGTAGAGTCTTCAGGGTTTTCTATATAAGATGATGTAATCTGAAAACAGGGACAACTTTACTTCTTTGTTGCTTATTCATATGTCTTTTATTTCTTTTTCTTGCCTAATTGCTCTGGCTAGGACTTCCAATACTTTGTTGAATACAAATGACTAGAGTGGACATCCTTGCCATGTTCCTGATTTTAGAGGAAAAACTTTCAGTTTTTAGTACTGAATATGATGTAAGGAATGAGCTTTCCATATATGGCCTTTATTATGTTGAGATAATTTCTTTCTATTCCTAGTTTGTTGAGAAGTTTTAACATGAAAAGATAGTGAATTTTGTCAAATAATTTTTCTTCATCTATTGAGATGATTATGTGATTTTTGTCCTTTATTCTGTTAATGTAGTGCACCACATTAATTGATTTTCAAATGTTGAAACATCCTTGCATCCCAGGGATAAATCCCACTTGTTTGTGGTGTTTGAGACTTTCAGTGTGCTCTTAGATTCAGTTTGCTAGTATTTTGTTGAGGGTTTTTGCATTTATATTTATCAGGGATATTGGCCTGTAGTTTTCTTCTCTCATTGTGTCATTGTCTGATTTTGATATCAGGGTAGTGCTGGCCTCATAAAATGAATTTGGAAGTATTCCATCCTCTTCAATATTTTGGAAGAGTTTGAGAGGCATTGGTATTATTTCTCCTTTAAATGTTTGGTAGAATTCACAATTGAAACTCTGTCTTCCTAGGTTTTATTTATTGGGAGGTTTCTGATTACTGATTCAATCTCCATAGTAGTTATGGGTCTGTTCAGACTTTCTATTTGTTCATGAGTTAGTCTTGTTAGGTTGTATGCTAGGAATGTATTCATTTTCTAGATGTTTTTGGCAGTTTGTTGGCATATAATTGTTCATAAGAGTCTCTTATGATTCTTTTTAATTTGGTGGCATCAGTTCTAATTTCTCTTCTTTAATTTCTGATTTTATATATTTGAATCTTCTTTCTCTCTTTCTTAGTCTAGCTAAGGGTTTGTTAATTTTGTTTATCTTTTCAAAAAACCCAACTCAGTTTCTCCTATTGCATTTCTAATTTCTATTTTATTTATTTCTGCTCTGTTATTTTCTTCCCTGCTAACTTTGGGTTTAGTTTGTTTCTTCATTTTCCAGCTCCTTGAACTGTAAAATTAAGTCATAATTTGAGATCTTTCTTCTTTTTAATGTAGGCATTTATTGCCATGAATGTCCCTTTTAGTACTATTTTTGCTGCATCCCATACGTTTTGATATGTTGTATTTCATCTTCTTTTGTTTTGAGGTATTTTCTAATTTCCCTTTTGATTTCTTATTTGACTCCATGGTTGTTCCAGAGTGTGTGGTTTAATTTCCACATATTTGTAAATTTTCCAGTTTTGCTTCAGCTGTTTTTTAGTTTCATTACATTGTGGACAGAAAAGATACTTGATATGATTTAAAACCTAAATTTATTAAGACTTGTTTTGTGACCTAAAAAGTGATTGATCCTTGATAAAGATCCATGTGTACTTGAGAAATATGAATATTATGCTGCTGTTGAGTAGAATGTTCTATTTATGTCTGTTAGGTCCATTTGGTCTATGGTATTATTCAAGTCCTCTCTTTCCTTATTAATCTTCTCTCTGGCTGTTCTCTCCATTATTGAAAGTGGTATATTAAAATCTCCTACTATTATTGTATTGCTGTCTAATTCTCCCTTCAGTTTTGCCAATGCTTGCTTTCTCTGTATAGGTGCTTTGATGTTGGATGCATATATTTATAATTGTTATATCTTCCTGGTGGATTGACCATTTTATCATTATAAAATATTTTTCTTTGTCTCATGTGATAGTTTTTGACTTAAAGTCCATTTTGTCTGATGTGAATATGGCCACCTCTTCTCTCTTTAGGTTACCATTTGTAGGAAGTACCTTTTTCCATTCCTTCATTTAGCCTATGGGTACCCTGAAATCTAAAGTGAGTTTCTGTTAGACAGCATATATTTGAGTTTTTCTTTTTTTAATCCAGTTATTCACTCTGTGTCTATTGATTGGGGAGTTTAATTTATTTAAAATTAAAGTAGTTATTGATAAAGAAGGATTTACAATTGCGTTTTGTTAGATGTTTTCTGTTAATTTTGTATTTCTATTGTCTGTATTTTCCCCTTTTTCTGTCTTCCTTTGTGGTTTGATTTTTTTTTGTATTGATATGTTTTGATTCCTTTCTCCTTTTCTTTTGTGGTTACATTGAAGCTTATATAAAATATTTTCTAGTTATAACAGTCTAAGCTGATAACTTAAGCTCATTCGCCTAAAAGAATTGCTCATGCATTAGACAAAGCAAGAATGGGAGCATTCTTCACAAACTGGCCTTGTACAGTGAAGACCCCCCACTGGCCTGGCACAAGATTCTGGGGGTCTCTACCAACTTTTTCCCTCCCCAGGGATAAACAGGCAGCTGGACAAAGTGGACAGAAGCCATTCACTCTGTGCTGAGCTGGGGGTAGGGGAAGAGCAGGGAAGGGAGCTATGGCATCTAGTCCAAACTGTCATCTGTGTTCTTCCCCAGGTGCCTAGACTCTGCCATACCCATTGGAGCTCCAAGACTGGCAAGTCTTCCTCTAGTGACTAATGATGTTGACAGCATGCTTTCATGTGCTTCTTTGCCATCCTGAGTATATCTTCTTTAATGAAATGTCTGTCAAATCTTATGCCCATCTTCTATTGTTTTTTTTTTTTTTTCTTATATTGACTTTTGAGAGTTCTTTATATATTCTGGTGTTGCAATATTTTGTTCCAATCTGTGACTTGTCTTTTCATTTTCTAAACAATTATCTTCCAAGAGCAAAGTTTTTAATTTTGATGAGGTTTAACAGTCTTTTACATGTATGTTTGTGTTCTTAGCATCATATCTAAGAAATCTTTGACCAACCCAAGGTCGTAATGATTGTCTTCTGTTTTCTTCCACACATTTTGTACTTTCAGGTTTTACTTTTAGGTCTATGATCCATTTTGAGTTGATTTTTTATATGGCATGAGGTCAAGGTTTCTTTTATTTTATTATTTAATTTTGGGCATGTAGATATCTAATTGATCCAGCACCATTTGTTGATAAAACTATCCTTGCTCCATTGAATTCTCTTAGATCCTTTGTGTAAAATAATTGACCATACATATTTGGGTCTATTTCTGGAGTCTTTATTTGGTTCCAACTATTAACCTTCAAAATACAAGTAGAGGTACATAGGGTTTTACAGAACTGAGATCACATCATGTTTTTGTTTTTAACCTATTGTTTCTGTTATTATGTTATGAATATTTTCATTTTATTAAATGTCATTGAAAAACATGATTTTTTTTAATGTTAAATATATTTCCATGTAAGAGTTCCATGTTACAGATGAAATAAAATATCAGAATGAGATATTAAGGAGGTGGACTAATTTTTAATTCAAATATACTTTTTTCATCTTAATTAGGACTAAATGAGAGTTGAATATTCCTAAAAAGAATTTACAAATAATGTTAATGTGTAAAGTCTAGCATCAGTAGTACACACACACAAAATAGAGCCATTTACAATTAAAGATTGGTATAGACAGGTCTGATGGGATTGTCTAGATCCATACCTAAAAAAAAACAACCACATTTGTGACTTGTCATAGAACATCTAGAATCTCACTTGGTTAGGAAATAAACAAAAAAAGCACCTCATTAGTAACAGCTTCAACAATGAGTACCACAGCAAGCAATGCATTCTCAGCCTGTCTTCAGTAATAAAAGTACAAGCCACCTTGTGTGGGCTGCTTGTCAACTTCTAGGAACATTCCTGCCAGCTAGAAAGAGAGGCTGTAGTTGTCCAGTCAGTCACTTTGCCCACAACAGAGAAAGGATATTATAGCAAAGGCTGGGCTGCAAAGGAAAACCTTTTAGATTTATCAGAATATCAGAAAGCGTCTCAGTCTTGCCTGATTTCCTTGTTCAGAATTGTCAGTTTCTCCCTCCCCATCTTTACTTCTGCAGCAAGTGGCATTTTTACTGAACAAAAGAATCAAACAGAAACACCTCTGTGGGGCGACTCCCTATCCTAAAAGCACATCTCCAGTATACTTTGATCACAGTCTCTCTGCATTAGCATTCTGTGCAGGAGTAAAAGAAAAGCTATTCATACTGCAGAAGAGAAACTTCCCCAAGGTTTTAATGAATTACTGTGTTTGTTCAACAGTTGTCAGGTGTTTCAAATCGTTCTATTGATAGTACAGTACTATGTGTGTTTATGAGTGACAGTTAAGCCTAAATACAGAAGAAAATCTGTCCTTATATAACATGCAACTATACTTTTCGGAAATCTGAACACATCTGTAAATTATAGTTAAAATGAACTCGGTGCAACCTGATTTAGAATCACTTGCTTTGATTCTCCAAACATCTTAGAAATTCTTCCCTACAGCTCCACATTAGTTAAGAAGTGAATTCAGTGGTAAAACGGATGGTAAAGACACTTACAAAGAAAACTAAGTTCACCATAGGCCAAAATAGAACTATATTCATTCAATTACCATTTTCTTTATTTTGACTCAAAAAAACTTGGGTAATTACTAAAGCTGATGTAGGCATAACTCTGTTGAGGGAATCTTTGAGAGCCCACAGGGCAACAAAGGTAGCAAAGAATGTCATTAAAGTGTTGCTGAGTATCTCTTAAATCAAATCGTGGAAACTTGCAAACCAAAGTCTCCAAGGACATCCATGCAATGTATGTAAATTTTTGTCTCTTCCTGAAAATTCAATTTGATAATTGCATTAGACAGGTTTAGGAGCATACTCATGAATTGGGGATTGTTTAAGATTTGGTTATTTGTGTTTTCTTCATGTTTAAAAGAAAACTTTACTTGAAAAGTAATGCAGATCAGAACTTGTAGTTTTCATTTGGGAATGTAGATAGCTGGGAAAAAATGTCACTCCCAAATATGCAAAAGAAAAAAGCTAGACAAACTGCAAGTTCACGATATTTCCTGAGCCTAAAATGGAATACCCATTATAGCAAATTAGTCTAATGGTATTACCGGTCACTAACATAATCACGCTGAAAGGGATAGGGAAGAACAGAATTAATATAATTAACTTTGGAAAACAGTATTTTGACTGCACATTGTAAGGCAAAAGACAATAAGAACTGTATAAAAATACTGTACTCTAGTTAATAAATACATTTCCCTCTTTCAGGACAAACAGGATATTTGTATATTATCAAAGTATTTCCCCCAAAATATTTATTAAACATAAAGCAGAGTTATACAGTGGAAAAATAGGGCAAACTATTCAAACATTTCTTGCTACCTCATTCTTTATAAGATCTGCATAGGACACCATCACATGGAAGTGCATTAATTTATGTAACAATACTTTATTAAAATGCACTTACTTTCAGCTTATATACTTACAAAGAGTGCAGTGAAATCAATCTTCTATTTACATCTTTGCACAATTGTGTGAGTACATTATACAGATTCAAGACTGGAAATGATATGGGTCAAAAGGTATGCTTATTAAAGTGCGTATATTCTCATATGTATTTTGTGCTATTTCTGGAGTCTTTATTCTCTATGTACATACAGATGGAAGGATGATAGATAGGTAAATATAAGGATAATCAAAATGCCTTTCAAAATGATTGTACACTCACAGTCTCTCTTAGAGTGCATGAGAGTTTCATACATTAATATTTCTTAACATTTATCAATCTCATTGGTCAAAGTGCTATCAAAAGTGTTCAAATTTGCATTTCTTTAATTATATGTCAATTGACTGTTTTAATTCATTTCCTAGGCAATGTTGTTTATTTCCTTTGACTATCTTTATGTATTTGAGTATTGGTCATTTCAAAAAGATTTTTTGTTAAGAAAAACTAGTCTTTTGGCACATATATATAATTTATGTGTTTAATATATGCATATGAGATATATATTTTTGTAAGATTTTCTATTTATATTTTACTTTTGTTAATGGGGCTGAAGTTTTGCTGCACACAAATTTAACATTTTTTTCATAACTACATCTATCAATTGCTTCCATTTTGGTCTGGGATTTATGTCTTTCATAGAAAGACCTTATCTAACGTAAGATCATAAAAATATTCACCTACGTTTTTTCTAGAAATATTATAATGTTTATTTTTTAAATTAAAATCTACTCTTTATCTAGAATCTATTTGAGTATGAGGAGTGAGATATGTATCCAGCTTTCTTCACCTGTTTTTCAAACTATTAAAGGTATCCAAATGTTACTTACTGAAAAATCCTTACTGGATGAAATGAATCATATATCATATATTAATTCTCCATACATATTTTGTACAATTTCCAGAGTTTAAATTCTGTTCTGTTAATTCGTCTATGCATGTGACAATACCAAACTTTTATAAAATCTGTATTATCAAATATAATATCTTTGTGACTACTCCCTACTCTTCTGATTAAGAAATTCTCTGGTTATTTATTCATATTTAATTTTTCAGGTTAACATTAAAACTGTGTTGTTAATATCCCACTGATTCTTGTGAGAATTTTGACTTTTATAAATTTGATTACATCAGAAGGTTTTTTTTGGTTTGTTTTTTAGTTTTGAGGAAAAAATTATCTTTATAAATTTCAATTACCTGAGTATTAACTAAATGCATCTTCGTTTTAAAATTTTTAAACTATAAATAATTATTCAGAATAAAGTATAAAATTTCTTCCTCATATCCTCTGCTAATTCTACTTTTCTCTTCAGAGGTAATCACAGGCAACAGTCCAGTGTCCATACTTTCATTTCTCTATATTTTTCCTGTTTGAGCTATCTTTGTCAAATGTTGTTAAGGTATTATAAGAAATGTGAAATTAATTAATTAATATAGAAGATTTATTTTTTCTCTACATTCTCGGACAATTAAATATTTACTCTATCCACCCAGTAAATACTTGAATACATAATATTTGCTGGGCACCCTTTCCAGTACTAGGAATACAGTAGTGAATGAAACAGTATAAAAATCTTTGCCTTCATGAAATTATATTTTAAGAGTTTGTTCATAAATGATAAACAAGTATATTATATAACAAGTAAATTATGATTAGTTCTCGTGAGAAAAAGTAAGTAATAAAAGGATTGGTAGTGTGAACGTAGACTGTTGCTATTCAAAACAGAATGGTCAAGGTGGGGTGATTGGCAGAATGGCCCCCCAAAGATGTGCACACTCTAATCCCTGGAACCTATTGATTTATTATGTTACATGGCAAAAGGAACTTTGAAGATAAAATTAAAGTTACAGACTTTAAAATGGAGAGATTATCCTAGATTATCTAGTGGTCCCAATCTGATCATATGAGCTCTCAAAGCAGAGAACTTTCTCCAGCTGGAGGCAGAAGAGATGTGGCAAAAGAAGTCAGAGAGATTAGAATTGTGAGAAAGAAAACACTCTTGTTGATTTGAAGAGGAGGAGCTAACGTGATGAGATATGCAGGTGACCTTAAGGAGAGGAGAAACTTGGTTGACAAGCAGCAAGAAAACAGAAATCTCAGTCCTACAGCCGCAAGGAACTAAATTCTACCAACTTGAATAGGCGTGGGAGCATATTTCTCCCCAGAGACTCAAGGTAAACAGCTATACTGGCTGACACCCTTATTTGGGCTTAGTGAAACCTGGAGAAGATAAAGTAGCCAAGCCAACCCAGGCTTCTGACCTACAGAGCTGTAAAATCAGAGATTTATGTTGTTTCAACCTGCTAAATTGTAGTAATTTGTTATGGCAGCAATAAAAAACAAAATCTCACTTAGAAGGTGACATTTGACCTAAGTAGGTGATGGAGTGGACTACACAGTTATATAGGAGGACAGTCTAAGCAGAGGGGATAGCAAGTTATAAGACCCTGAAACCAGAACATACTTTGCATGTCACAAGAAAGACTAGTAGAATGGTGTAGCTAGACTAACATGAGCAAGGGGGAGGATAATGGGGATTAAAATCAGAGATGTAACAGAAGTCAGGTTGTTTGGGGCTTCTGGATGATTTGGGGCATTTTTTTATCCTGAGTTAGATGGGAAACCTTTGGAAGGGGTCTGAACAGAGGAATAATACGTTCTGATTTTTGGCAGAACAGCATTCTGGCTGCTTTGTTGAAAAAGACTGGGTGCACAAGGTGTACAAGAACAAATTTTCAAAAAAAAAAAAAATGAAGCAAGGACAGAAGTGGGAAAATCAGCGAGAAGGGTACTGCATAGTCTGGATGAGAGACAATGGTGGTTTAGACCAGGGTGGCATAAAGGGGAGAAGGAGAAAAAGCTAGATATCAAAGAAACTGGAAATATTTTGAAGCAGAGCCAATAGGATTTATTGATAGAATGGATGTGTGTTGGGAGAAAAAGAGAAGAATAAATGGTGAGAGTGAATGTTGTTGATTTGAGCAAATGGAAAATACAGTTTCCATAGTTGTGATGAAAACCCATTCTAATGGAGAAGGCTCAGGCTTGCAGTAGGAGTAGAATGGAAGGGTGGACCAAGGCAGACTCTGTCAAACCTTACTGATAAATCAAGTAAGAAGAGGACTGAGGATTATATAGTCTTGAGATTATCTGTTCCTTGAAATTTAAAGTCATAGAACTTGGCTCAAGTTTGGGGTTTAACCATTTAGAAACTTTCTGTTTCTTTTATTAGCAAGTGTATATTCAAGTGTATATATCTCTTCTTGAGGTATTTTTGCCAATTTATATTCAAGAAAAATGATCCATTTCAACTTAGCATTCAAATCTGTTTGCATTTAATTGTACAAACTATTTTAATTCATGGATGTGCACACACTATATACATACATATATATAAAATACTTTTTTCTTTCAGACAATTTTCCCCATTTCATAACCAACTTCATAAGATTATATTTTTCTCCCCTCTTTTATATTAATTAATATAGACGATTTTTCTATTTTATTGTTTTTCTTGTATCTGAGGTCCTAATATTCGAATTATTATTTCTATTTCCTTTCTGTTTTCTAATTCATAATTTATATTCATATCGTTAATAATGCCTCCTCACTACTCTTTTTCTAAACTTTGAGTTGATTGTTCAATTCCTTCTTCATTTTTTTCTGTTTATTAGTGGATTTATATGTTTAATAGAGATTATTTTCATTATTGCTATTTTCTAGGTATTCTACAAGTTTGGTTCTGATTTCCTATTTGATTCAAGGATTGATTAACAAAGGTATAAAAATAGATTGTAGAAGGATTTTTATACATTTAAAATTTATTAAAATACAGACTCATTTTAAAATATGTTCCATTTATTTCAGAAAAAAATAGTTTATTAACATTAGGGTAAAAATATTTGTGGGACCATCTACATTTCCATCTATTTATATAGCTAATCTTAGTAACATTTTATTCAAGTCCTCTGTCTTTACTTATTTTCTGTTCAGTTGTCAGTGGGATAAAAAATGAGTTAAGCACCATTGTGATTCAATCTATTTGTTTTACTATTTCTTGCATGTATGGTTTATGTAGTTTGATGAAATACCACTTATAATGTCCTTTTGGAGTGTATGCTTTTTTTGTGACCTTCTGATATATTTTGATTTTTGCTTACTTTTCCATTTTATGTTTTGGCCCAATTTTTAAACCTATAATCATTTTGAGCCCTTTGGTTTTACATACTTGCATACAATACATAAATGGATTTTACTTTGTTTATCTTGATGGAAAGTTCCCACCATGAAAGATGGAAAAATAAACATAACTAAATTTTCTCATACATCCATTTTCTCTCCTGCCCTCTCATTTTTGTTTTTATATTGTCAAGGTTTATGACATTTATATTTTGTTTTTAAATCATTATTGCCATAGTTCTAGACTTAAATTCTTAAATACCTTGGTTGTATACTTAAATTAGTCTTCAGTGCTCACTGGATTCGTCCGTACCAAGCATAGGTTTTCTGTTTCTGAGTTCTTTATTTTTATTCATCTGTTACCTTTGCAGATTACACCTTTAAATTTTTTTTTTAATCTGGTTTTGTGGGTGGTACATTCACTGAGAACTTCATATCACAATACACCTTAATGTTTACTTCAGGTGTGAAAAACAATTGGAAATAAAGTTCTTGTGACATAATTTTTTCTTTAAAATATTGTAAATATTATTCTATTGTTTTCTGGTACCAAATGTTATTGTGAAACAATAAGCCATCAGCCTAATGTTCACCCTATGGAGATTACCTACTGATTTGATCTCAATTTCCTTTGGACTCTTTCTTTAAACTTGAATTCAGTAAATTCATCACAATATGATTAGGTTAATGTATTCTGAGTCATTTGCTTTCTATTCCATTTAAACTTACTATTCAGTTTTTCATTTATTTTAGTTACTGTATGGGAATTTATTTCTTATTTTATCATTCTGTTTTGTTCAAGAATATTAATAATGCATACTCTGGACATCCTTGTCTTCCATCTTTAACTATCATATTCTTTGTAAGCATTGTATGTCATTGCTCCTTTTTACTTTAGATTTTGATAATTTTTCTCAAGAAAATCTTTCAAGTCATAGAGTGTGTTTTGCTGATTCAAATGTGTTTAGTGAACGCTGTCACGTGCTGCCCTGATATCTACCCGCCAACTTCAGGAATAAAGCACTCATTCCTCCAACTATTGCAGATTGCTGTCAGCTGAAGGGAGATGCCCAATCTCTATGGAAGTGTTCAATAACTGGAAATGTCAGGTTATAAAAGGCTGGTCCCTTGTGCCAATTTGGGACAACTCTGTAGAGCTATTCCAACTCCCAAGCCACCATGACATCAGTTCATGCCTTTACTGCAACTGCCTTAACAGCCAACTTCTCATTCTATCTAGATACTGCTTCCTTCACTTCCCAGTAGGTGTTGATCCCAAAAGCACTCCACAACAAAATCCAGTCTTCTGTGTCTTATATTTTGAGGACATATCTATCCTCAGATTGTATCCTATGGAAATGAACAGAAATCACCTGGCTGAAAGTTGAGGTGGCCATCTCTGAAAGTCATAGGGCTTTTGTTTAATTTTTTGTTCTCTGATATGTTAAATGAGGTCAGCAGACAATAGCTGATTACTACTTCTCCCCCCCATTTACCCTTTTCATATTTAGAAAATTTTTTGACTTAGGAGATTGGTTCAATATGACTAAGCTGTGCATTTCCTTCTTTACCATTGTCTCCTCTGTTGATTTTCCCTCCAAAATTATGTACACTAGAGATTGTCAACTATTGATTTTCCTGTAGCACCCTCCATCTAACTTTTCCAAGAAAAGGATTAAAAATTAGGTGCCCAGAAGTCCCATGCATACCTTTTAGGGAAATATACATGCTATTTGAACTATGAAAGAGTGTACTGAGTTTTAGGATCTACTTTGATTTAAGCCAAGTGGCATAATATTTGATAGGCATTTTTTCCTTTTTTCTTTTTTTTGGGTGAGGAAGATGGTCCCCGAGCTAACATCTGTGCCAATCTTCCTCTGCTTTGTATGTGGGACCCCACCACAGCATGGCTTGATGAGCAGTGTGTAGGTCCATGCCTGGGATCCAAACCCATGAACCCCAGACCACCAAAGCGGAGCACATGAACTTAACCGCTATGCCACCAGATTGGCCCCGATAGACATTTTTAACAGAACTTGGTTTGAGATTTTAGCCATTTTTAGTCTTACTGTAGCCAGAATTTCCATCTCACTTTTTTCCTAATCATTTATTTTACTTAGGGAGAGGAATTAAATAAACATGGCTTTACTCCATCATATATTATTGAAAGTTATTGTTTTCCTGTGTTTTAAGCTATTGTCTATTATATGACATTTCTCAGAAAACAATAAAGACTTTTATCTCAGAAGATATTAGGAGATTTTTCTTTCTCTAATTACTCACATTTTAATGCATCTTAAAATTAATTTTTATTGAAATATTTAAAATTTGTATTATTGTTTAGACCATCAAATCATAAGCTATATTTAGGAGTGTGCTTTTTCTCTCCAAATTACTAATTCCTAATGCTTATAATAGATAATAACATACCAAAATATTTTTATATTTTGGAGTCAATAATAGCAACATTTACTGAAAAATAACCTGAGGTCTCACACACGCCAAGTTTTGAGGAATTCGATAAAAATGTAAGCATTTGCTGAAATTATTTATGCTAAATATAACTTATATTCTGAGTTGTGTATTTATGGATTTCTTGATGGTTCTTTAGTTGTGAAATAGTCTAATCTTCCATCAGATGCTTCACTGGAACTTGTCTTATCATTCAATGCCTGCTTCACGCTATTCTTTGATCCTGACACATTCAAGGAATTCTTTGGAAACAGCTGGTCCTTACTGTGGCATAGGGCTGCCATTTGGGGTTTTATTTTACAACTAGTTCCCATGAGAAATGCCCCTTTGGTTTCAAATTTAGGAGATCTTTGTATATTTAATGGGGGCAGTCATGAAGCCCCTTCAAGTTCCCTTCAGGAAATCATTATATGCTCAAAGGAGTAGCTAAAGCCAGCTTTGCATCTCATTGCTGTCGTTTGGAAATCTGGAGAGACCCTAATCTACTAAAATGTGGGGTGCTCTGCTGAGACCATGACTTAATCTATTTTTTTCTTCCTCTCTTGATGCTGAGGCTGATTGTATACGTTATCTCATGCAAATGAATGTAAATATAGTCAACTTCCTGCTATGCATTTAATTATTTATTCACCCATTAATTTGCTTCTTGAGCAAGCATTTATTGAGTGTCTGCTTTCTGTAAATCACTTGGCTGGGCCCTCAATAATATTAGGCTCCAAGGATCTAATATTGTAGCAGTTAAGTATCCAAACATTATAATGCAAAGAAATGCACGTTATAGGAAAATAATGGACACCATAGTATCATTTTTGGTATCATCCACCTTCTGCAAATGCTTTTTCAATAAAGAAACCACAAGTATATTTTCAAGCAAATAATTACTTCTGCAAGGCTGTTGTTAGAGGGAGAATACATTCCAGTAATGAAAATCATCTCAGTTGTTAGAGGAATAGTCATTGACCAGGATCTTGTAGCAATTCCCAGGTATCTTTGCTAGCTCTGCAGGAAGATATTTGCCTTTAGCATTGATAGATCAAAGAAAAGTACAGCTTTCGCAAATTACCTAACCACTGTCTCATAGCATCCTGATTAGAAGCTACAAGGGTAAAATCATCAGTATACAGGTAGACTTGAATGATTAATATCAGCACTTCTCTTTTTCCTATTGAAGTATCAATGACTCAAACATGAAACTAAGAGTTAATGCAGAAAAATAATAAAAAATAACAATACTCATTTAGCACTTTATAAAGTTTCATTTGTATTTTCATTCATTTAATTGTTTATTTATTCGATGAGTACAGATGGGTTGGACATATTATTTATTTTATTAGACACACTGAACAGTAATAGAAACTGAGGCTCAGAGCTTAAAATTTAATTATGCTAAGTCATGCAGCTAATAGATGGTGAAGCTATTATTTAAATTGTCTATCTAATCCAAAGCCTATGATCAAAATCTACACATTTTACAACCTTGGAGTGAAACTCTAAATTACATAGCTACAGATGTAATTCTGAGATTTGTTGCTATTTTATCGGTCTTTGTTTGAAAACCTAGATCGAGATTCACAAACTCACCTGCATACAGGGCCAGTGGTGACATAAGTGTTTAAGGAAGGACTGACAGAATACCAAGCCCCCTTGAGCTATCTTTCGGGTTCAAGATACCTTTCACTTTCCTTTCATCTCTACTATAGGAAAAGCAACAAGTATAATGTTATAGGAAATGTTATAGGAAAAGGCAAGTATAATGTTAAAGGGTTGCCTGTCAGGGAGACAATAGATAGGAATGGACTGTGCCAAAATGGTTATGTGTGTGTGCTGGCACAGGGGAGTAGCCACCACCCCTCCAGCCCATTGGGGTCATGACCAAATAAGGGGCTAATTTTGCCAGATCATCTGATTTATCCACAGGTGCCAGAAACAGGAGTTATAATGTGAAATCTTCTGATCTCAGAGGCAGTATGGCACAGGGCAGACTTTAGAGCCTGAGACCCTGCATGTGAATCCTGTCTGTGACTCTGCTGTTACTCAACTTGCTCTGTGCCTCAGTGTCCTCAACTGAAAATGGGGTCCAAAATAGTGCTGTCATGAAGGTTATGAAGACTACACCATGACTGTTATCTTGGGAAGTGTGCGTTGTTGCAGTACTGCCCACTTCATAGGATTTTTTTGGGGACTAAATAAGTTAACTTCATGTAAGGCCCTACATAATAAGCACTTAATAAATGTCAGCTAACATTATTGTTACTATTTAATTATTATCAATTAACTATTTTTAAATTATAAACACTGTGTAGGCCAAACAAAAATATTCACCAATTTGCAACCTTTGATTAAGTTTAATAGAAATACTTTATTTCTGCCACTGCCTACATAATTTATATAAGTATCCAGTAGGCAGTTGGTAGTGTCTGGATTAAGCTCTTATGATAAAAAAAAGAAAACTAGCTTCTCATAGGTATGATACCTATATTTTATATAACATTTTCCCCCACTTGAACATGTTTCACTATAAAAGTAGAGTTCTTAATTTAACCAACAAAACATAACTATTACTTCAGTAGCAGTGGTCTTTATTGGACTGTAAATGAAATTGGACAAATATGGTAATGGATCAAGAGAAGCTCATTCACATGAGACATGGAAGCTCTTGGAGCAATGTACACTGGGTGTGTAGGTATTTGGGAAGGCACCCCCAGGGTCATATCTAAGTTCCATGAAAATTAGAGCACTTGTAAGCAAAAAGAGCAAAAGCTCCGTAAAACATCATCCTAAAGCTCAAGCATTCAGAATGCACTCTAATGTGGTATGAACCAGAGGAGAGAGAAGTAGCTTTCTCCATTTTGCAAAAGAACGCCATGGAGGTTTATCATCTTGCGAGTGCGAATGACTTGGCTGTGGAAGGAGATTACAGCATCTGGTGGACTAGGAGGTACTTAGTGATGACTGACAAGAGATGATAGGAACTTGGCAAACATAGAGGCACCTAGATGAGCCAAGCAACTCAGCATCTGCATAATACAAGAGGATCTATTTCTGAGCATACATGACACTTCTGGATTTCTCCCAGAAGCAGTGGAGTGGACTTTGTCATGGGAATAGAAGTCCTTTGTAAGCAGGGCAAGTAGGGAAAAGATTAAAACCGTTGCTATTAATATGATTTTTATCTCTACCTATAGGCTCTTTAGGCCTGAGAAACTTGGGATATGCTTGTAACATATTTTATATTATAAACATAAATTTTATTTTAAAATAAATATATATAGATATTAAGTGACAGAAAATCAGGGCCTGATTAAAAGACAAACTCCTATGTGCAATTAGATACCTCTTTTGCAAGCAGTTACTATTTGTAAGTTTTGATTTTTTTCCTACATTTTTAACTCTTTCTCTAACTTATAGTACGTTATCTATCTTAAGCTCTAGACTTGCATGATTTAATGTTTCCATAGACTGTTTCTATGTTTCTTACATGGTACGTATGTGAAATTTCTACCTCTCGTTCTTCAAGTCAACAGAATCAGTTCAATAAAATTTGTTTTGTTTATTATAAAAGAGAGTTCTACATGTTGATTTCTCAAGTTGTGTAGAACAATTGTCTAGTGTAATTTCCCTTCACTGCACTTTTTTAATCATGAGATTTTTATTGTTTATAGTTAATCACTTCTATACTTGGACCAACTTTCTGTAGTGTGAAGCCAGAACTAGTTAAGTTTTAAATTACCAATAATTGTTATATACACTGGCTACCACCCTCCTTTGCTTCCTTTAGCAATTGTGTGATCTCTGTGGCAGTGTTTCTCAAAATGTGGTGCTCAGACCACCTGCATCAGAATCACTTGAGTTGCTTGTTAAAAATGCAACTGTCTGAACCTATCACAGACTGCATAAATCAAGTTCCCTTTGGCTTTGCCCACAAAAGTTTGTGAACTACTGCTATTGGCTTCACTTTGAAGCTTCTGCTTCTGCTTTTTAGGAATGGATTCCTCCCTTTTGAAAATATACCATTTAAATCAGCCAATACATTTTTGATTCCAAAGGGCACAATGCTGAATTTAAAAATTTTGCAGTCCTGTGGAAATGAGCAAGAGGCTCATGATGGTAATATAAAAGCAAAAGGCAGACTAAGAAAAATGCAAAAAAAAAATAATATTAATAAAGCACCATAAGGGTTTAGCAGAGAGAGAGAGAGAGAGAGAGAGAGAGATCAGCACACATTGGGAAAGAATAACCAAGGATTTGTGAAGGAGGCAGCCTTAACATGGGACTTGAGATGACTCGCATATTTAGAGGTGGGCGTAAGGACAGTCCGCCAAGACAGTAGCAGAGAAAAGGCACAGAGGGGAAAGATGAGAATGATAATCAATGCCAACTCATAATTCAGCTCAGCTGAGTCATAAAATACTCCCATGGGAGTTGTGGGTGACAAGGCTGAGGATGTAAGTTGGAATGGTACTGTGGAGAATCTTGAAGGCCATACCAAATACTTTGTATTTATTTGTCACCTTCTGAATGTCTGCAACATTTTAGGTGGGCTATAATTTAAGATAGAATGTCACGCACTCATGCATTGTAAGAATATATTTCTGATTTAATTAGCCATATTTGCAGTCAAATCTGAAGTGAAGTGGCTACGCAGAGGAGAAAGTTGCAGCAAATAGTGCAAACTCTTGGTCTCCAGAGAACTTAATGGGGAACACACAGCATGTGGACCACAGTCTCTTTACAAGATAAGATCTTGCAAGTTCTGACAAGTTCAATTCTCTCTGTGTCACAGTCATTTTCTACTTTGGCATTGTAGCATGATTCATAAAGAACTTACACAATTTGTGGGTTTCCATTGAATAGTATGTTTGAGAAATGGCAGGGTTTTTTTGGATTAAAGTTGATGTCAGTAAGACCACATTTTCATTCTGGGTATATGAGAGGGTGGCTTCATAGGGAGGAAGCACAGCTAGAGCACAGGACATCTGATGAATATCTTTGCCTACTACTTTCCAACATGCTGGAAAACAAGTTTCTTTAAAGTGCACTGCCTAACACATGCAATATCTTCTTTTCTGGGATTTCTGATCCTAACTTTGGTCAAAAATCCATAGTAGAGCCATTTCCCTGTAGTGTATTATGAGATATCTGGAACTTGTGACACCTACAGGAAGCAGGTTAGGAGAAACAGAGAAACCAGCCAGGTCAGTTTTCCCTGGGAGACACTGCTGCACTCCAGAGAGGTTGGGTGAAGACTTCTGAATGTATTTTAAGTGCTGAAGAGACAAACACTGACCAGCAGAGAGGGAAGTATCCAAGGAAACCTCAAAAAGCTGACCATCACTCAGGAGTGTAGTCAGTCTCTGGGGAATGGCCGCAGAATCCTACAGGGGATGCTGGGACATGAAAATCACAAAAAGAGCTCAAATAAAGTTGTCAGCATAAGAGCCAGAGGTTGAGTTCAGAGCAAGGAAGAATAGTTTTTAAGTGTAACTGGAATTTGCACATATTGAAGTTCCAGTCCAGGTTCCTGACTTGTGCTCTCATAATTCAGAGGTGATATGGGTCTGAGCTAGAGTGGAAATTAGAAGATAATTGATAAAAATTAGTCCATTGAACTCATCTTCTAATTGGGTGTATATATGTCAAGTGATAAGATTGGGGAGAGGTGGAACTCAATGTACACATCACATTGATTTTGAATATTCTTTAGGGAAGTTGGAGACAGGGAGAGAGATTTGGACTAGAGATACATACTTGATATGAAAATCGCTAAATTCTAAAATACACTGAAACCTGTCACCTTCTGTTTTTAAAAAGTCAAGATGTAATATTTTTTATAGCACTGCAAGTAAAAATACCACATTACCTCCCCCTAAATGTAACCACATCTGCGGCATGATTACTCTATGATTAGTCCGTAACATAGGACATCTACCCATTTTTTTAAAAACTAAAGTCATGTACAATGATTCCCCCTTGCTGCAATGCCATATTTAAAGGCAGCGTGGAGTGCTCTGGAATGCACATCATATTAATGGTTGAGAGATGCTACTTTGGCCTGTACTCCTAGTCACAGTAAATGAATTTGATATCTCTCTCACAGCTACATCTCTCTTCATGATTTCCTCATGCAGTGAGAGAATGATGTGTAAACTTCCTTTGACAGCTGATCTCTCATAGGATTCCGGATACACTGATGTATTTGACAGAATCAACTATCTGAGTTAAATCCACATACACAATCCAGCCATCACCACACTCTGCCTGTCGCTGCTCCCGCTGCTGTCTAAGGGAGGTTATAACAGGCAGTTCCCTGGCTGCCATGAAAATGCCACTGCCTTGGCATGGATGACTTAATACTTTGCTGCAAACTGTGTGTGAATGTGCCAGGTGACATTGCTGATATCAAGGCCCAGGTGACATTGCTGATATCAAGGCTGTTTACCAAGGAAAGGATAGGATAAGATTCGCACATTAATGCAGTACCTATAGTATGGAAAATGGATTAGATATAGAATAATGAGTAGAATATTCTGAAGGGCAGAAATCTTTACTTTTCAATTGAAATCGTATTTGAAACCTCAGGTAGAAGAGACATACTTGCTTGAAATGAGGATGAGAAACTTAGGGCTTGATTGTTCTGCCTCTCTCCTCCCTTCCCTCAGCAATCCAGGAAGTACCCAGAGTTCTGAGAACATAGTTTAACAATTTCTGCAGTAGGAACAGTCATTTGGTGAGAAATGGGTTGTCCATTATTACAGTGCTGGAGGTGAACACAGAGTATATGGGGCAGAGTCAAGAGGTATTTAGGAATTAAAATTAACATTGCTTTGTGTGAGTGGTATGGAAAAGGTAGAAATCTAGGATTCTTTCAGGCCAGTGGATTAATTGATGGTGTCATTTCCTGAGAAGGTACCACTAATAGACACGTTAATTTGAGTCTATTGAAGAGTTTGTGGTTGATTCAAGCCATGATGTGCAATAAGGCTGGAGCTCATGAGAGAGGTCTTCTGTAGAAACATGGCTTTAAATTATTGCAAAGGTGAGTCAGTTCTAGATTAGGAAGAATAGATTGAGAAGAGCTAAGGCACAAATATAGACTCTGAGAAATAGCAACATTAATGTAGTCATAAAGGCAAGAAGTCCTTGAGTTGCTATAAACATAGGAGAACCAGGAAAAAAGAATCCACGGACTCTAAGCGGAGCATTTCAAGGAAAGGCTGGTCAACACCATGAAATGTCAAGCATGCCAAGGTTATAAAATATCCTTTAGATTTAGCAATTGTGGCGTCATTGAGTAATGTATGAGGAGTAAGAGGGAGGTAGGAGTTGCCTCTAGGAATGAATGAGAAAAAGGTCATGGAGGAAGTGAGTATGTTGTGAAGGAAAAGAGTAAGAGGTGAGCTATAGAAAGGATGTGGGGTCAAGGACGTGATTTTTTTTTTGAAAGCGGCAACCTGAGGGGAAAGAGTAAATTATTGTGTATTAATCTCTGAGTTAGTCATTGTTTTCATTGAGTTTCTATCCCATTGTCTTCATCTACAAATATCTTTTCTCCAAGATCTGTCCTGTCCTCTTAAATAGCAGAAAACTCTCTGCTCTTTATGGCTACAAAGTATCATGCTCAAACTGTTAAAAGCATTAAATATTAAACATCTTTTCTTCTCCTTTAGCTCAGGTGTTGGCCTTGCTCATAAGTTAGACCACTTACTAGAAGTGCAGCCAGGTTCCTGAACGTTCACAGCTGCTGAAGGTTCTATACTTAACTATCCAAGTTCAGGACTGTGGTTCCCCTCCCTTTCTAACTCCTGCTCCTAGTTTTGACGTTTTCCTTTACTGTACTGTATGAAGATACACAGTTTTAAAGCAAACAACCATAGGCAGAACATGATTATTTTTTCTTTCTCAAATTTTCTAGAGGGTAAGTTCTTGATGCCATGTTTAAAATGATCACTTAGCATGTATCTATTCCACACCAGCCACTCTACTTTTGCATTTATCTCCTTTAATTCTCACAACAACCCTGTTTGAGAGGTATTATTATACCATTTTTATAGAAGATGATTGAGTCTCAGAGAGGTGAAAAAAGTTGTTCAAATATACAAAATTAATAAATATCAGAACAAGAATTAAAATTCACTAAATATAATAATATAAGCGTAGTACCTGGCATATAGCAAGTACTGAAGATCATGTTTTATTGTTAATACTATTTCTAACAGTTTTTATAATCCATATCCAGTGATCTTCCATTGTGATGCAATTTCATCCTACTCTCACACAATTGATTAAAAAAGATAACAAAGAATCACTTAGATGATATCAAGATACAATAAATGTTGTTAGCTAATATTCTGAAATTAACACAATTGAGCATCAGAAAGAATGCCTGGGATAGGATAAAAAAATGAAATTGAGACATAGTGATAGATGCCCTTCCCACAAGTAGCAGTACTGAAATTGCGTTAGAGGTTAGTTTCCAATAGTAGATTTAATATAAAATCGATAACTTCTCATCTTTGGTTGATGCATGGTGATGAATTTTGTGATAAGGTATTTAAGAAAACACTGAGGGAGACATGGACTTTTGGAACTTCTCTAATAATCATTTCCTGAATGTAAGAGGGTCTGAATTCAATTGCTTTTTAAATCCTTTGTCCACAAAATTTCTTCTAGGTATTTTGTTTGCACCTGAAGAAATGGCTACAAGAGCAGAATAGATGAAAAGAGGCAAAAGAAAGGAAAAAAGATGTTTAAATTCTGATCAATTCTGATAGGATATATAATGCTTTTAAAGGCCATTCCTGAAAAAAATAGGAAAGATAATAGTTTTAAGATTTCACAATCAGTTAATAAAAAACACAAAGCTCTGTGATTGGAACCCAGGTTTGTTTGACTCTGAAGATGGCTCTGCACCCATACGCTGCCCTGAATTTTCAGTCCTTCAATAATCAGTTCTCAGAGACTGCAATCACCGTCTGGCTCCCTATTAATTATCATCTTAGCAGCCGCAGAAAGGAACAATATACTGTTATGGTTTTCACAGCATGCATGATTGCCTCCATGCTTTCTAACCCAAGCAGTTCTTTATTCTGCAGCAGATTCCTTTCTTCCATCTGTAGCTGAGTGGTTTTAGAAATCTCCATGAGAATTCTTGGCCACTGCATTTGTGCGTGTCAGTAATTAAGCTATCTCCTCCAGCTGCAAGCTGTTGGACAACATGGGTAGTAGAACGGCAAAGTCTTGCTGCAAAGCCTGGTCATAGTGAGAACAGAAAGGTCAATGCCCTCTGGTTGGTTGCCATGCATTGGGGAGTTCGTTTTATCCTGGGTTCACCCCATGATTTTCTCATCAGTCTTTCTCATCATTTTTACAAGAAGGTGATATTTGCCACAAGCCACGTGGCCTGTAAGTTGCTTTTAAGTTGCTTTTAGGCTTTTATAGTGTCTATACACAAAGAACAACTGTTCTCTGTAACTGCAATCAGTGTTCCATGCCATAGAATTATACTGGGCACATGGCTGATTCTATTATAGGTCTGTACTTTATTTTATAGCTTGTCCCTGACCTGGACTGGGGTTGGTTTCACGTCACTCATTGTTAATTATGCATTTCCATGGTTTCTGTCAAAATCATTTCTGTCTGTACCCTTTGGAATAGAGAACAATTGTTACACATTTTTAATATTTTTACTTTGTTTAATCATTGAAGCATAGCTGCAGGAGTGAGAGCTTTCTGTGAAGTATCATCTGGGATCATTTCACAATGTGTGAGCTTCCATGCATCCTGTTTGCCTGTTTCAGTTGTCTTTGATAATGTACTTTTCACTCACAATTGAAATGTACTGATGATTGGACTAGCGGTCAGGGCTGATTGTGTCTTCTTATCATTGTAGCTCCAACACCGAGCATGTATCTGTATATGTGCATATAGTAGGTGCTAAAGAATGAGTCATTGAATGAATGAATGAATGAAATATCCCTGTTTTCAAAATGCCTTTCCAAGTAGTGCCCAATTTCTGATCTTTTCATTTTAATATGCAAGCTTCTTCCTTCATTTATTCAACACAAAATTTATTTTGTATTTACTATGCACCAGTCACTTCCCTAAAATGCATCTGTGGTACGTGTGTGTGTGTGTGACAAGGAGAGATTGAGAACAAGCGTGAGCATCGGGTGAGGTGTAAACAGACATGTAAACAGGCAGTCACAATCCAGTGTGTAAATTAAGTACAGGCGCAGTGCAGCACAGGTAGGATAGTAAACCCAAACCCAGACCTATGGGTGACTTCCTGAAAGAGATGATTCCTTTACTAGGCTTTTTAAAAAAGTGAGCTATCCAGGACAACGCATGTGGAGAGAAGAAAGGATTCACTGGCAGAGCTAACAGCACATGGCGGGGGTGTGAGCATAGCATGCAAGTACTGAGGTATGGTTGCTGGAGGGAAGTGTTAAGTGAGGCACTGCCAATTTTTAACACCTCTGATAACCACCATATTCCGAGCCCGTATCATTTCCTTGCCTACAATAGCCTTCTGCATGGCTCCCTGATTCTACTCTTCTATCTAATAGTCTCTTTGCACAATAGCTGCCTGGGAGACCTTTTTAAAATGCAAGTCATGTCAGCCCTTTGCTCAAAACTCTAAGTGGCTGACCATCTCATTGGAATGAAATAAAAAATCCTTAAAATGGCCTACAAATCTCTAGATGCTCTGGCTCCTGGCTCGCCCTCTCCTCTTGCTTCCCGTCAGTCTTCCCATGCTCACTCCTTTCCAGCCACACATGGGATTCCTGCTCTCTCGAGGGCACCAAACGTTCTCCCAACTCAGCATTTTTGTACTTGTTGTTCTCTATTCTTAGAACATTATTTTCCCCAAATATTCCCAAGACTGTGTTTCATGCTCAGCTGTCACTCAGAGAGGTCTTTTTTGTTTGTTTGTTTATTGCAGTAAGATTGGTTTATAACATTGTATAAATTTCAGGTGTACATCATTATACTTCTATTTCTGCATAAATGACATCATGTTCAGTACCCTAATACTAATTACAATCCATCACCACACACATGTGCCTAATCATCCCTTTCGCCTGCCTCCCTCCCCGCTTCCCCTCTGGTAACCACCAATCCAATCTCTGTCTCTATGTGTTTGTTTGTTGTTATTTTTATCTTCTACTTATGAGCGACATCATACAGTTTTTGACCTTCTCCCTCTGACTTCTTTCGCTCAGCATAATACCCTCAATGTCCATCCACGTTGTCAAAAATGGCTGGGTTTCATCGTTTCTTATGGCTGAGAAGTATTCCATTGTGTATATCTACCACATCATCTTTATCCATTCGTCCCTTGATGGGCACTTACGTTGCTTCCAAGTCTTGGCTATTGTGAACAATGCTGCAATGAACACACGGGTGCATGTATCTTTACATATTGGTGTTTTCGTGTTCTTTGGATAAATACCCAGCAGTGGAATAGCTGGGTCATATGTTATTCTTAATTTTTTGAGGAAGTTCCATACTGTTTTCCATAGTGGCTGCACCAGTCTGCACTCCCACCAGCAGTGTATGAGAATTCCCTTCTCTCCACATCCTCTCCAACACTTACTGTTTCCTGTCTTGTTAATTATGGCCATTCTGATGGGCCTGAGGTGATATCTCATTGTAGTTTTGATTTGCATTTCCCTGATAGTTAATGATGTTGAGCATCTTTTCGTGTGCCTGATCTGACCACACTATCTAAAATGGTACCCACCCTTTATTCTCTTACTTGTCTTTGCTTTTTTTGAAAGCCTAACAGCATATCACTAACTGACATTGCACTCAATATGTTTTTGTTTACCGTCTGCCCCTGCCCCACTAGAATGTATGCTTCATGAAGATGGGGAAGTTGCCTGCTTTTCTCACCATATTAACCCTGGTTCCTAGAACAGTGTTAGAAATATAGTAGACCTCAACACATATTCACTGGGTTAATAAACACATGAATGAATGAGAATTTATTTTTTTAAAAAACCTCTCCTCCTACATGATTATTGTACACACTAAAGAAATTGAATATTATCCTGAATGTAATGAGGAGTGATTGAAGAATTCTAAGCAGGGGTGTGACATGACCAGAATTATTTTTAGAAAGATCATTCTGTCATCCAGGAGGAGGATGGATAGAAGGCTTTTGAAGTAATCCAGACAAGAAATTATGAAAATTGAGCGGAAAATATGGAAGCACTGAAAGACAGGAGGAGACACTTCAAAGAAATAGTCAATTGATGAAATCAAAAGGTCACTCAAATCACACGTGTGCATTGGTGCAAGAGTAGGAAATGTAGGGTGACCAGTTTGCCCAAGAATCTCCCAGTTTTAATACTGAAATTGCATCCAGAGAAAGCCCTCAGTCCTGGGTTAAAAAGACTGGTTGTTCACCCTAAAAAAGTCAAAGATGCTTATAGAACATAATCCTTTCCTACATCTGCATCTAAATGGTGGCAATGATTCCCACATGAATTATTGTATTCTCTTAAAAGTCACTTCAAATCCTATGTCCTCCTAAATATTCTTCACCTTCACCTCCTCTTCCTCTCCTTTCCCACCATGCCACAGCCTTATCTCACCTCCCTCTTCTGAAAGACCACAGTATCTGTTTTTAACCTCTCCTAGAATAAGGGGCCTAATCTGCTTTGTATAATATCTGAATTGATCACTTTTCACATTTACCTTTTAAACTCAAAGCTCATGCAGGGTGATGACTATGCTTATTCATCCCATTATCCTTGCCAAGTCATGTAGTATAGCTATGAATCCATGTCTGTTGAGGGAATTGAAGCAGGCATGTGTGCATGCTATGAGTTTGGGGAAACAGAAGGTGAAAGCTGATAGTGTTGATCTCTGCTTGGAAAAGGAAACTGGTGTGATCACATATTAGTTGGCTACCTGGAAACATTAACCAAGGACATGCTGGCAACCATTTCCAAAGGAGAGAGTAGAGAATATAACAGTTATCATTACTCACAGACATGATTCTCAGCACAGCCAGGGCCTGTACATCTGGTTCACGTGAGGACTTGCTTTGTGCACCATCTTGGGCCCATGTACTCTACGTTCCCAGAGGGGAAGGGGGACAAATATTGTAAAATGAGTGTCAGAGTTTTCAGATAAATAGGGGTACATATTTTCAGCCTGTGCATATATGGAACATGGAAATATAGTCTTGACCATTGTTATGTTGGCCAACAATCTGAGCCAGAATTTATTAAAATAAAATCCCTAGAGAACTGATTTTTACATGATGTTACATTCTTGGCAAATGTCACATTAACACTGAATACTTCCTCAGATTTCTGACATTCTAATGAAGGGATACGTGTGTATTTCTCAATCTTATATTTCTTCAAACCCTACTTGTTCTGTTTAGCACCTGGTATTATTCCCTTGTAGTTAGATACAAGCCTATATATTCATGCCTATATATAATGCATGGAAACCAATTGAAAACTTGTGTTTGGTTTCAAAAACAGAGGCCAGGGTGGCAGGAGCCACTTGTTGTGACTTAAACAGTCCTCTTGTTGTCAGAGCACCTTGCACAGACTAGGAATCACACAGGAACTTTAAATCCAATCCCTCAAAACCCACAGGTAAAGGATATCAACAATATATTCTTCTTGACTATTTTTTGGCATGAGGACTACTTGTTTTCTTTGTTAGTTAAGATGTTTTGACATCAGGTGACCAGATATAGCTTCCTTAAGCACAGCCAAGAGAGTCCCTGCTTTAAACAAAGCCAGTCTCTTCTTCTTTGATACCAGATTTTCCCACAACCAGTCCTCTAATCTTTTCTCTTCTGAAGTGAAAAAAAGAGTTATCTATTTTTCTCAATATTCACTTTGTGTTATAGTAACTCTCTGAACAAAGGATTTGAAATACCAGTGTCCCTGGGGCTCCCTATTGAGCTCCCTATGAGCTTAAGAACTGTGGGAGAAAATTCCCAAGAATAAAAATTCTGGGAAAAAAATTCCCAAAGTTAGAGTGAATTGCCTTGGCATAGCAGTAGGTTGGACTTGTTCAATAGTAGACTAAGTTCCAGGCATTAGAATGTCACATGATCAGGACACTAATATATATGGGATGATCCTTCAGGGGCTATACTAGTACCAATTTATATTCTAAAAATCATCTAAATATTTGAAGAATCATCTTTAAGATTAAACCATGAAGACAAGTGGTACCTCCTGATCCAAAAGGGTTACCTTCTTGAACATAGAAAACATTAATTTTCTTTTTAAGTTTCTTATACTTTAGGATATTCAATTCACTAGAAGCATAATGACAAATGGATGTCACATGGATCCATGTGTGATATGTGATAATGTGTTTTAATGATATTTTAAAAAAAGATAAATTAAAGAATGATAATTCCAGTGCTGGACCAGAGTCCTATCATATTAAACACTCACTCTTCACACTCAGGCCGAAGCTAGTATCTATAATCCTGATTTATAATCATATTTACCTAACACCTTTCTTTTCTAAGCTGTCTTGCTTAGAAGGAGATGAATGTACTTACTGGTCTTTGAGGCCAAGGATTCGATGATTAAATCACATAATGTTTTAGTGCAGTACTTTTGGAAAGATGATGTAGTGGCCTCAGCAAGAGGCTCTACATGGCCAGGCAGGCTGACCTGGAGTTTGCGTTACACTGAGGAAGGTAATGAGAGGCCTTTCACTTTTGACTTAAGCATCCCCGTCTCCGCTTAAAAGTTGGGCATTGTTTTAGCTGTTTTGAAGGGCTCAAATATAAAGTAGTGGCACACATACTTCTGCTGTATTCACTGAAGATCTTTCACAATGATGAAAATTGCTTGCCTGTGCAGGGAGCTTTACAATCCACAAAGGTCTTTTAAAGTCATTATATCCTTTGCACTTTACTGTAGGGCTAGATAAATATCTCCATTCTCATTTTGTAAATGGAAAATTGAATCCATGAGTGATTCTCTTGACTTAATACAGTAAATATTCAATTATTTAGCATGAGTATGGAATATGTTATACTATATTCTGTTTAGTATTTATATAATAGGTCAGGTATTGTTTATCAATTTTCAAAATATATTGACATATATAGGAAAAGTGTAAGGATCATAATTTAAACCTCATTGGTAAAAATGGGAGGCTAAATGTACAAAATTACAGAAAAAAAAAGAGTGCGTTGAGTACCTACAGTCTGCAGGACACTGTGCTAAACACAATGTTGACATAGAGGGTTCTAAAGAGGTCTGGGTTGTGATAAAACAATGATAAACTCTTCACTGTTACTTGTAATTTTATGAAATTGACATTTCTCTACAAATGTCAACAAGAGATTTTTCTAAAATAATAGAATGATGCTTAAAGAAGCTGGTGACTTCTTGAAAGCATCTAAGTAGAAAATGGTTTAGAAGCTTCAACTGGAAATTCCCTCTTCCCATGGAAAGCATTGGCTCTTCACACAGGGCAGTTGGGTTGGGCAGGAGTTTAATAGAAAGTGCTGACTCTCCAATGCCATGTAGAGAAAAGATTGGTAAAATGGATGATCTTCAAAACAAAATGTCCTTGGCTGTGTGCAGAGTTCTCAGATAGTGTTTTGCCTTTAATGTCCCCAGTCTAATCTCCTACAAGCACAGACAAATATTTGTCAAGGTAATGTCTCAGATTTCTAAGTTAGTCAACACACTTACTGAATGTCACTATGTGCAGTACACAGTACGTAACTGTTGTCATGATGTCTCAAAGAAAATTAACTGTCACTTTTCTTTGCCACATGTTCAATTTTTTTTTCTGGGAAGAAAAACAGTTCTATATGAAAAATCTGCTTACATAGCTGCAAGCTATGTAAAACACTCAATTCTAATTTTCAGTTTCCTCAGTGAAATTATCATGAGTCAATCATAGGTATTAAAGGTAAATATTAATTACATAGTAGCTGAATTTTTGATTTTGGCCTACAGGGTCTGAGGAGAAATCCATGTACCATAGACTGAAAATGTCAATCCAATATTTTGAAATATTTACCGTCTTTCTCTAAGAAAATGATTAGGGCGGAAATACCTGACGCACTTTAAGAAGTTTTAGAATTGGAGGGAAAGATAGGGGACTAAAAACAATGGTGTCTTGAAGGCAATGTGAGAATGTAAAGTAACTTTTCTGCAATTACCTAATTACATTTTACAACCTTTTTTTTTCCAGATTCCTTCAAGGCTCCTCTGTTGTTCCAAGCACGAAGGTCAGTTATAAGATTTGCCAAGGGAAACACTTACATAAAATTGTTCCAGAAACACAAAGGGATTGCTTGAAGAACCTGAGTATGTTAGAGTGAAACAAACCATTTAAAAATGGACTTTCACGTTGGTTTCCTCTTACTAGACATCTCCCCATCATAACTAGCGAGATCACTGCTTCTGTTTACTTAAAGCTAGGGTGTTATTTTCAGGGGATGCAGCAAAAGATTATAATTTTCTTTCTGTGTGTGTTTTTGCTGATTCACTAACAGCCTTTATGAAAACTATGTGTTCTCAAAGACTCCCTTTCTTCCCGGTACAGTTCGCAATATTTTCATCATTCAAAAATAGACCTCAATAGCATCTCCCCTATGAAGATCTTCTGGAATCTTCTCCAATGTTCCATCAAGTCACTCATCCCACTAGGGTCCCATAACATTCCATATCCATCACTACCAATGCTAACTCACTATATTGTGCAAACAAGACTGTCTCCCCTTATGGACTAGGAGGCCCTCGAAGGGAAGAACTACCAGAGTAGTGACTTGAGACTACTTGTTGGCTAGACAAACAGAAGTGAACACATCATCCAATTCACTAGTTTATTGCATATATGTTCTTATCTCTCCCTTAAATTGGGCTTTCTCTCCAAATGCCCTGGTTCCTATGATACATGTGGTTTAACAGATGCATCAGGAGATTAGGAACATTGAGCAGGTGACAAATATCAACAATGAGCTGGGGATTTATTGTAATCAACCAATATGCTCAGCCTTGTAATTGCTCAGAGCTTTTTGCTCCATAATTATATGGTTGCCTCAGTGTAGCCATTCAGTGATGTTATAATTAGTGGGTAATTAACTAAAGCATTTGCTGAGATGCTGCAGAGCATGAAACGTGTGTGCAGGTTGATAACACGAGGATTGATAAACTACTTAGTCAACAATTTTCTAAAAACACTTTAGCAGATCCTTTTCAAGCCTCAGCAACTGTAAAACCCTTTCCAGCTTACAGTATCTGCACCTTATTCCACCAGTTGTTTTGTGTGCCCTTCCAAGCCTGGAATGGAGCCATCTAAGTTCTGCCTTACTGTCTCTCCCACCCCACCTGCACTTCCACACATGTCCTTTCCCCCTTCTACAATACCTTAATCTTCATAGCAGTTGCTGGTTCACAAAGGGGTTCCACATGTGTTACTATATTTATGTATGAGGTGGATTTTGCAGAGCACTGGCTCCAAATTAGAGATGGAAAAAACCTCAGAGGGCTTAAGGCACTTGCCTTAGTTTAAATGCCTTAATAAAAAGCTGTTGATAAAACAGACCTGTCTCAAACCGGAGCCTTTTCAGACTCTATATCAGTGCTCTTTACAATGTACTTTGTGTAACATGGGGCATATCAGAAGCAGAAGAGGAGGCAAAGCAGAGTACGTTTGGGAGAGAAAGAAAGAAAAAGGTAGAATAAAAAATAAAAGCGAGTTAGTGTTGAGGGAAGATATTAGGGATTGCTGTTGATACCTAACAAAATGCCCCAAAATACTCATCCATACATCAACACATGCTGGGTGCTGGGACATCCTTTCAGGCAATAGCTTACCCCTCTGTAAGAAGACAATACCATTAGTACCTAAGTCATAATGCTGCTTGGAAGATTAACTAACTGAGAAAATGTATGTTAAGCACTTAGGATAGTGCTAGACTTTGAGTAACAACCAGTGACTGAGAACTATTAGGATGTGACAGGGATATAGAGAGATGGAGATAGAGCTGAGAAAGAGAGACAGAGATGAGAGAGAGAGAGAGATGAAACGTGAATCTAAGGGGTTTGAGAGGAGAAATGGGCCCTGCCCACTCAGAGCTGCCCAGGGGAAGTATGACCGGACTCCTCAGTTCAGAGAGTCAGGGTGTGGGGGCCAGGGCACAGGTTCTCTATCGTGGAGGTGGTTGCTTCTGCTTGCGCAGCCTGAAGCCATTGAATATTGAACTCCAATGGCAAAGTCTTCTTATTCTGATTCCATCTTTACTAAGCAATCTTGTTTACGATTTGATTTCCCTCAGAGGCAGGGAGATGCTGCTCTCCAAATGCCAGCACATGTGTCTCAGTCCAGAAGGCATCTATGTCACTGCAGTAAATTTGAAAGTATCCTTCTGGGTTGTGCATTATTAACAGCAGTAACTGGTTCTGTAGCTCTCCTTTTGTTGCTTCCTTTTCTTCCCGGTCTCATTTCCCTACTGGTGAGCCTTTTACTTTCTAAATAAACTAGTTTCCTGGCATCCTTGGCTCAGGGTCTGCCCCTGGGGCAATCCAAATGATGACAATCACCATGCTACTTCCTGTCTCTCTGCCTGTCATCTTGGCCTCTGTCTCTTAGATTGCTCTGCATGGTGGGAGGCATGGCCACCAGCGAGACAGACGTCATGTATGTATAGGTCATGATACATGGGAAGAAGAGAGCCATCTGTTCAACTCTAATTCTGAAAAGTCCTGGGAAGAATTCTTGTCAGTCATGAAGTAGGTATTAAGGGAATAGGGAGTTTTGGTTTTCCTGGCCTCAGTGACAAGCCCAGAAAGCAAGGACAGGCTGCTGTGACTAGTAGCCCTGTCAGAAACTCAGAGTGAATGAGGAGCAATCCCCAAAAGGAAGGAAAAGAGAATTACTGTTACGGAGAGAAGAGATGAAGTGTGCTAAGCAGACAAAAGCAGTAGATGTCCAGCATAGGTAGATAAAAAATAGCACCACTCACCAAATATAAATCAACAGCAATGATATTATGTCATTCCTCCAGAGATCAAGAGGGCAACTCCAGAAAGTGTGTCCAGTCCCACTGTACCCCTTGCTAGATGCATCCGCAAACCCTGCCTCCCAGTCCCACTTCTCCTGGGCTCTACCCTAGAGCATCAGAGGGAAACAGAGCCAAGCAATCAGTTATCACGTCTGCCTAATCACTAGGTGCTGCTGGTGAAAGAGCACTTGACCAGGAGTCAGTAAAACTGGGCATTAGCCTCTGTTCATCCTGAAGCTGTGCCTTCCTCTTTAGGCCTCAACTTCCTGTTTGTGAAGGTGTTTGAACTGGGTCTCTAAAATCCTGGCTTTAATATGCTGTAATTGCTGGAAACTTTGTAATCCCTGTGTACCAGATCAAAATTACCCCAGTGAGGACCAGATAAGGGAAAATCTTCTTTGTGTTGTGGTTTTATTAAGATTGAATAACATTCAACAATACCATTTAAAAAGGTTGGCAATTGCTCATGCTTGAATACAGAGTAAATCCTCAATAATAGCTTTATTTTATAATTAGTTTCACTGTTGCCTGTCTTCCCAACTGTCTTCCCTACTATAGCCAGAGTGAGCTTTGTGAAAAAAAAAACAAAAACATATATATATATGTACATAAAAGCAAAGAAATCATCACACCATTTTCCTACTGAAACCCACTCCCCCTATTTGGTTCCAGAAGAGAAAATAACCTTGTTTAGCTTGTCGTTAAAAATAATAATAACAAATAAATAAAACCTTCACAAACCGACCCCAAGCTTTCTCTCCTGACTCCCACATGCCCTTCATCTAGCTGCTTCTAGTGTTAACATCTTATATAACCATACACATTTATCACAGCTAAGAAATTAATATTTGTACAATACTATTAACTGAACTACAGATGTTATTCAGATTTTGCCAGTTTTTCCGCTAATGTCCTTCTGTGTGCCAGGATCCAATCCAGGATACACATTGCATTTGGTCATCCAGTCTCTTTATTATCCTCCATTCTGACAGTTTCATGGTCTTTCCTTGTCTTTTGTGACCTTGACACTTTTGAAGAGTACTAGGAAGGTATTTTATATACATTTTTTTCTCTTTTGTCTTATAGTAACTGGGCAAAACAGGGTTTTCCAAATTTTTTAGGTCACCTCCTTTCTTCTCATCTCCTTCAGTGAGGTTATATCATACATTTGTAGAACAGACACATTTAAACAGTCTGTATCCTATCCTGGGTTCTCCCAACATCTTAGGGGATTTTTTTAAAATTTGCATACAGTAAAAGTCACTCAGTGATGTGCAGTTCTGTGAATTTTAATAATTAGAGTCACATGTCCACCACCACAGTACCATATGGAATTGTTCCATCATCCTAAAAATTCCCTGTGAACCCCTTGGTACTCAAACCTCCCTCAGCCCCAACCCTGGCAACAACTGATCTTAGTTTTGCCTTTTCCAGAATTTCATACAAATAGAATCATACAATATCTAGGCATTTAGGTCTGGCTTCTTTCACTAAGCAAAATGCATTTTAAGATTCACTCATTTTGGTGCATGAATCAGTAGTCAGTTCTCTTTTGTTCTAAGTAGTAGTCCATTAGAGGTACCACAGTTTGTCCATTTACCTGTTGAGAGACATTCGAGTTGTTTTCACTTTTTGGCAATTATGAATAAAGGTGCTAGAAACATTGCTATACAAGTTTTTGTGTGAATATAAGTTTTCAATTCATGTGGTAAATTCCTAGGAGTAGGAGTGCTCAATCATATGGTAAGTGTATGTTTAACTTTATAAGAAACGGGTAAAATACTTTCCAAAGTGATTATGATATTTTGGGTTCCAAACAGCAGTGAATGGGAGTTCCTGTTGCTCTATATCCTCACTACCACTTAAAATTGTCAGTTTATTTATTTTAGCAATTCTAATAGGTGTATAGAGGTATATAATTTTGTTTTTAATTTGCAGTTCCCTAATAATCAGTGCATCTTCTTGTATGCTTAGTTTTCAATAGCATATCTTTTTTGGTGGTGAGTCAATTCAGTTTTACTATTTTTTTTTTCCTGAGGAAGATTCACCCTGACCTAACATCTGTTGCCAATCTTCCTCTTTTTGCTTGAGGAAAATTTGCCCTGAGCTAACATATGTACCAATCTCCCTTCATTTTGTATGTGGGTTGCTGCCTCAGCATGGCTGCTGATGAATGGTATAAGTCCACACACAGGAACTGAACCCAAGCTGCCAAAGCAGAGCATGCCGAACTTAACCACTAGGCCACGGGGCCAGCCCCCTAGATTTACTATTTTTTATTGGGTTGTTTTCTGTTATTGAGTTTTAAGTATTCTTTATATTTTCTGGATATACATCCTTTAGCAGAGGCGTGAATTACAAATATTTTCTCAATGTCCGTGTCTTGTCTTTTTTTATCTTAAAAATGTCTTTTCACAGATCAAAGCTTTGGTAAAGTCTAATTTATTAGTATGTTCTTTTATTCATGCTTTGGAAATCATATCTAAAAACTTCTAATCAAACTCAGGTTATGTAAATTTTCTCCTGTTTTCTTCTAAAGAATTTTAAGTATTACATGTTACACTTGGGGCTATAATCTATATTAACTTAACATTGGCATCCGGTTTGAGACATATGTCAAGGTTTGTTGTTTTGTAAATGGTGTCCAATTTTTTCCACACCATTAAATGGAAAGATTTTTCTATCTCCTTTAAATTGTCTTTGTACTTTTGTAAAAAATCAGTTCACTATATTTTTTTAGATCTGTTTTTGAGCTCTCTATTCTGTTTAATTAATCTGTGTCTGTATTTTCAGCATTACTCTGCTTGATTACTGTAGATTTAATAACTCTTGAAATTGGATAGCATGGGACCTCTAACTTTGTTCTTCTTTTTTCATAATTATTTTGGTTATTCTAGTTAGTTTACCATTCTCTAAAAAATTTTAAACCGTATTGTAAATATCTGTAAAAAGAGATTGTGATTGGAATGGCATTGAATCTGTAGATAAATTGGAGAGATTTGACATCTTAACAATATTCAGTCTCCTATTCCATGAACATGGTATATCTCTCCATTTTAATATCTTCTTTGGAAAAATGTATATATATTCAGGTTCTTTGCCCATTTTTTAACCAGGTTATTTGTGTGTTTGCTACTGAGTTGTAAGAGTTCCTCATAATTTTAGATAATAACCCATAATCAGACATATGGCTTGCAAATATTTTCTCCCGTTCTGTAGTTTGCCTTTTCATTTTGTTGATTGTTTGCTATGCAGAAACTTTTTAGTTTTATGTAGTCACACTTGTTTACTTTTGCTTTTGTTACCTGTGCTTTTGGTGTCAAATCCAAGACCAATGTCAAGGAGCTTTTCTCTTATGTTTTCTTCTGGGAGTTTTATGGTTTCATATCTTATGTTTAAGTGTTTAATCTGTTGTGAGTTGATTTTTTATATGATGTAAAATAAGGGTCCAATGTCATTATTTTGCATGTGAATATCCAGTTTTCCCAGCACCAATTACTGAAGAGATCAATTCCTCATTGCGTAGTTTTGTTGCCTTTGTCAAAAATTAGTTGACTGCATGTGTGTATGAGTTTATTTTGGGGCTGTCAATTCCATTCCACTGTGCTTTGTGTCTGTTTTCATGCCAGTACCATACTGTTTTGATTAGTATAGCATTGTAATATAACTTGAAATCAGGAAATGTGATGCCTCCAACTTTGTTATTCTTGCTCAAGCTTGCTTTAGCTATTCGGGGTCTTTTGTGGTTCCATACAAATTTTAGGGTTGTTTTATCTACTTCTGTGAAAAATTCCATTAGAACATTGATAGAGATTGCATTGACTCTGTAGATCACTTTGGGTAGAAAGGACATTTTAACAATATCATTTCTTCCAATCCATGAACACAGGATATCTTTCCATTTGTTTGTGTCTTCTTCAGTTTCATTTATCATTGTTTTATAGCTTCAGTATACATATCTTCCACTTCCTTAGTTAGATTTATGCCTAAGTATTTTATTCTTGTGATGCTTTCATAAATGGGATTATTTTCTTTTCCAGAGAGTTCATTGTTAGTATATTGACATGCAACTGATTTATGTATGTTGGTTTTATATCCTGCAACTTAACTGAATTTGTTAGTTGGTTCTAACAGTTTTTGTGGTAGAATATTTAGAGTTTCTATATATATATATGATCATGTGATGTGCAAATATACGCAATTTTACTTCTTCCTTTCTGATTTGGATGCCTTTATTTATTTATTTATTTATTTGCCTAATTGCTATGGCTAGGACTTCTAGTACTTTGTTGAATAGAAGTGTTGAGAGTGAGTATCCTTATTTTGTTTCTGATCTTAGAGGAAAAGCTTTCAGCTTTACACCATTGAGTATGATGTTAGCTGTGGGCTTGTCATATATGGATTTTATTATGTTAAGATACATTTTTTTCTATACATGATTTGTTGAGAGTTTTTGTCATGAAAGGATGTTGAATTTTGTCGAGTATGTTTTCTGCATCTACTGAGATAATTATAATGTTTTTATCCTTCATTCTGTTAATTTGCTTTATCACATTTATTGATATGCACATATGTTGAACTGTCCTTGCATCCCAGGGATAAATTCCACTTGATTATGGTTTATGATCGTTTTAATGTGATGTTGAATTTGATTTGCTAGTTTTTTTTTTTTAGGATTTTTGCATCTAGGTTTATGAGGGATCTTGGCCTGCAAAGTTCTTTTCTTGTAGTATCCTTATGTGCCTTTGGTATCTGGGTAATGCTGGTCTCATAAAATGAGTTTGGAAGTGTTCCCTCCTCTTCATTTTTTTGGAAGAGTTTGAGAAGGATTGCTATTAATTCTTTAAATGTTTGGTAGAATTCACCAGTGAAGCCAACTGGTCCTCACCTTTTTTGCTGGGAGATTTTTGATTACTGATTCAATCTCCTTACTGGTTATAGGTCTGTTCAGACTTACTATTTCCCCATGATTCAGTCTTGGCAGATTGTATATTTTGGGCATTTTTCCCATTTCTTCTAGGTTATCCAATTTGTTGACATAAAATTTTTCATAATAGTCTCTTATGATTCTTTTTATTTCTGTGGTATCTGTTGTAAAGTCTCCTTTTTCATTTCTTATTTTATTTGCTTAGGTTTTCTATCTGTTTTTCTAGATTAAGTTTTGTGAATTTAGTTTATCTTTTCAAACAACTCAATTTGGTTGATCTTTTATATTGTTTTTCTAGTCTCTATTTCATTTGTTTCTTCTCTGATGTTTGTTAGTTCCTTTCTTCTGCTACTTTGGGCTTACTTTGTTCTTGTTTTTCTAGTTCATTGAGGTATAGTGTTAGATTGTTTATTTGAGATCTTTTTCCCTTTTTTGCCAAGGAAGGTTCACCCTGAGCTAACATCTGTGCCAGTCTTCCTCTATTTTGTATGTGGGTCACCGCCACAGCTTGGCTGATGAGTGGTGTAAGTCTGCACCTGAGATCTGAACCCACAAACCTGGGCCGCCAAAGTGGGGTGCGCCAAACTTAACCACTACACCATGGGACTTGCCCCAATCTTTCTCTTTTCTTAATGTAGGCATTTATCTCTATAATCTTCCCTCTCAGAACTGCTTTTACTTCATCCTATAAGTTTTAATACATTGTTTCCATTTTTGTTTGTCTCAAGATATTTTTTGATTTCCCTTTTAATGTTTTGTTTGACCCACTGGGTTCCTTATATATAAAGATTTGTGCATATATAAAGAAACGTGTGTTCTTTAATTTCCATCTATTTGAGAATTTTCTGGTTTCTTCCTGTTACTGATTTCTAATTTCATACCATTGTGGTCAGAAAAGATACTTGACATGATTTCAATCTCCTTAAATTTGTTAAGACCTATTATGTGGCCTAACATATAACTTATCCTGGAGAATGTTTTGCATGTGCTTGAGAGGAATGTGTATTCTGTTAGTCTTGGATTGAATATTCTATATATGTGTGTTAGGTCCACTTGGTCTATTGTGTTATTCAAGTATACTGTTTCCTTATTGATTTTCTGTGGATAATTTATCTAAGGTTGAAAGTGGGGTATTGAAGTCTTATACTATTATTGTATTACTGTCTATTTCTTTCTTATATCTGTTAATATTTGCCTTATATATTTAGCTGCTCCAATATTGGGTGCATATATATTTACAATCATTATATCCTCTTGATGAATTGGCCCCTTTTCCACTATATAATGACTTTTATTGTTTCTTGTTGCAGTTTTTGACGTGGAGTCTACTTTTTCTGATATAAATATAGCTACCCCTGTTTCTTTTTGGTTTCCATTGCATGGAATGCCTTTTTCCATTCCTCCATTTTCAGATTATCTGTGTCCTTAAAATTGAAGTGAGGCTCTTGTAGGCAGCATATAGTTGGGTCTTGTTTTTGTTCATTCTGCCACTTTCTGTCTTTTTGTGTGTGTGTGAGGAAGACCAGCCCTGAGCTAACATCTGTTGCCAATCCTCTTCTTTTTTGCTGAGGAAGACTGGCCTTGGGTTAACATCCGTGCCCATCTTCCTCTACTTTATGTGGGACACTGCTACAGCATGACTGATGAGCAGTGCATCGGCTGGCCCCCGGGATCCAAACCCATTAAATCCCGGGCTGCCAAAGTGCAACCTAAACCACTGCACCACAGGGCCAGCCTTATCTTATCTTCCTTATATATGTGGAATATCCACATATATAATTTAGAATTATTATGTAGGAGAGGTCTTTACTTCTCCCTATTTACTTATTAATTCCTTTACTTGTGTATGGACTCATAGATATGTATTTTTTTGGGGGGGGTCTGATCCAAAACTAGTGATATTTATTTTGTTGCTGACATTATTCCATGTTTAGCCATTGAAACATCTTTTAGGATGACTTCCATGTATTTGGTTTTGCTATTGTTTTTCTTTGTAATTTCAAATAAACATTGTATTTTATAATAATTTTATTTTTATAGAATCATTGTGAAGATAGTACAGATGTTCTCATATACCCCACAACCAGTTATCCCTATTATTAGCATCTTACATTATTATAATGCATTTTTCACAATTAAAGAATTAATATTGATATATAATTATTAACTTAAGTCCATACTTTATTCAGATAAAGTTTTCCCCTAATGTACTTTATCTGTCCCTGAATTTCATCCTGGAAACCATTTAGTACTCATGTTTCTTTGGGGTACTCTTGCTTGTGAAAGTTTTTTGGGTGTTTCTTGTTTTTTATGACCTGGATGGTTTTGAGGATTACTGGTCAAGAATAATATTGAATGTCCCTTAATTGGGATTTGTCTGATGTTTTTCTTATGATTGGACTGAGATTATAATTTTTGGTAGGAAGACAGCACAGATAAAGCACCATCTTCATCACATCATATCAAAAGTAAAACTATCAAAATGCTTTATCACTTTTGACATTAACCTTGATCACTTGGCTTGAAGTAGAGGTAGCATTTGTCAGTTTTATCCACTGTAAAGTTATTATTTTCCATTTCCATACTGTATATACTTTGGGAAGAAAGTCATCATATACAGCCCATACTGAAGGAGTGGAGTTATACCTCACTTCCTTGAGGGCAGAGTATCTGCATAAATTATCTGGAATTCTTCTGCATGGGAGACTTGTCTAATATTTCCCGTTTATTTATTTAGCCAATCTGTTATTTATATTAGTAAGGACTCATTGATATTTATTTTATATTTTGGGTTATAATCCAATACTACTTCATTTATTATGTTCCTCAAATTATTCCAGCTTTGGTTATTGGAAGGTATTTCAGTTAGCTCTTGAATCCTTTGTCATGCTTGCAACATTGTGGGGCTTTTTTCTCTTTTGTATGCTTTCTTACCCCTGGCACTATAGTTTACTCCAAGCTCACCTTGTATATTTCATACTTAGTATACATTTGAAGTAGTTTCAAAATTGCTAACCCATACCCCTGTGAGAAACACATTTACCAGAGGTGTATAGTGTTTATGTATTTAATCATGTAGATTCCAATCAAAACACCATCTTCTAAAGTTACTTACATGAGCTCCTTTGTGCTTATCTCCTTCAGGGAGATCATATGTCTTACATTTGTAATATAGTTACATTCATTTGTCACAGTCTTCTTGCTATATGTATTGATATTGGTTTAAATTTTAATTGTACAATTATTAATTGTACTTTGCTAGAATAAGAAATACAATTGATATTTGTATATTGATTTAATATCCTTTAACCTTGAAAAATTCACTTATAAATTCTTGTGTTGTTTTTGTTGAGTTCATCATATTTTCTGCATATATCATGTTGTTTGCAAATAAAGACAGTTTTACTTCTTCATTTCCAATCTAAATGCTTTTATTTATTTTCCTGCATTATTGCCTTGGCTGGAATCTCCAGTACAATGTTGAATAGAAATGGTGAGGGTGAGTATCTTGCTCTTCTGCCTGATTTTAGGGGAAAGACATTCAGTCTTTCATGATTAGGTATAAGGTTAACTGTAGATTTTTCACAGATGCTCTTTAATGAGAATTTCTTCTTGGCTGAGATTTTAAAATCAAGAATGGAATGGATATTGAATTTCTCAAATGGTTTTCTACATCTATTGATATTATTTTTTCTTTTTAATCTTTTAAAATAAAGAATTATAATGTTATTTTCAAATGTTAATCTAAGTTTGCACTCAAAGAAAAACACCGTTTGATCACAATGTATTATTCTTTTTATGAATTATTTGACTCAATCTGTTAAGTTTTCTTTAAATTTTTGCATGTAGGTTTATGAGGGATACAGATTTATAGTTTTCTTTTCTTGCAATATCTGTCTGGTTTGATATTAGGGTAATGATAGATTCTAGAATGAGTTACAAAGTAATCTATCTTCCTCAATTTTCTGAATAATTTGCTTACAATTGATTTTATTTCTTTCTGAAGTGTTTGGTAGAATTCACCAGTTAAGTCATTTGTGTCTGGAGTTTTCTTTGTGGAAAGATTTTTAACTACAAATTCAATTATATACATAGAAAATAAAAAAAATAAATTATAAATATATATATATTTGTTTATATTAATGCAATGATTTATATGTAATTTATAACTTTAATATTAATTTTAAATTATTTACTAATTATATATAAATTCAAATATATATATATACACACACGTTCAATTTGTCTACTTTTTCATGAGTGAATTTTTGGGGAGCTTCGGTCTTTCAAAGTACCAGTTCATCTAATTTGCTAAATTTAATGGTATAAGCTTGGATATATTTTCTTATTTTTATTTGAACATCTGAAAAATCTTTAGTGGTATCACCTCTTTCTTTCCATGTATTTGTAATTGAAGTCTTCTTTCTTTCTTGAATGGTCAATTTAGAGGTTTATGAATTTTACTGATCTCAAAGAATGAACTTTTGGTTTCACTGATTTTTAAAATTGTTTGATATTTTGTTTATTTGTGCTCTCATGTTTATTATTTTCTTTATGACTCTCTTTGGTTTTAATAGATTTTCTCTTTTCATTTTCTTAATACAGAGTCTGTCATCATTAATTTGAGACCTTTCATGTTTTCCAATGTAGGCATTTAGTGCTATAAATTTACCCTTAAGTATGGCTTTAGTGATGTTTCACGAATTCTGGTATGTCTTGTTTTCATTTTCATTCAGTTCTGAATACTTAGGAATTTTCCTTTTGATTTTTTTTTGGCTAGTGTTATTTAGAAATTATTTAGATTCAAAATATTTTGGGGTTTTCCAGATATCTTTCTGTTACTGATTTCTAATTTTAATTCTATTGTGGTTAGAGAACATACTTTATTTTAATTGCATCTTTTAAAAAATATTTGATCTTGTTTTACCATCTGACAGAAGTACCAGAATTTAATAGACAGAATTAGTCTATCCAGGTAAATGTACTGTTATCCAGAAAATAATGTGTATTCTGCAGTAGTTGGGTATAGTGTCCTATACACGTTAAATAGGTCAAGTTGGTTAATCATACTACAGTCATGCATTGCTTAATGAAGGGGATATGTTCCGAGAAATGCATTGTCAGGAGATTTCACCCTTATGTTAATATCATACAGTGTACTTACACAAACCTAGATAGTACAGCCTACTACACACCTAGGCCATATTGTACTAATCTCATGGGAACACCATCATATACGTGGTCCATTGTTGACTGAAACATTATGCAGTGCATGACCCTATTTAAATCTTCTGTATTCCCTATAATTTTCTATCTCCTTGTTTCATTAATTATGATTACAGGGTATTGAACTCTATGACAATGATTGTGTTTTTGTCTATTTTTCTTGGCAGTTCTGTTATTTTTTGTTGTTGTTGTTCCATGTATTTTGAAGCTCTGATGCTAGTTTTATAAAGGTTTAGGACTGCTATGGCCTTTGTGGTGAATTGGCCATTTTATCAAAATGAAATGACCTTCTTTATTCCTCATAATATTGGTTGATTTGAAATCTACTTTGATATTAATATAGCTACCTCAGCTTTAATTTGGTTTGTGTTAACATGGTATACTTTTTCTGTTCTTTTATTTTAAACCTATTAGTGCATTTGTATTGGAAGTATATTTTTCTGAAAGCAACATATAATGAGGTCTTACTCTTTATTCAATCTAAGAATCTCTGCTATTTATTGGATTATTTAAAACATTTATCTTTGATGTGATTATTGTATGGTTACTTTTAAATCTATCCATTTCTTATTTTATTTCTATTTGTGTCATATCCTCTTTGCTTCCCTTTTTCTATTTTTTTTTTCTGCATTCTGTTCCATTAGTTGAACATGTTTTATTTTCTCCCTTTGGCTGGCCTATTAACTCTTTGATTTGTTATTTTAAGTTGATTTGGAGTTTATAGTATGCCTACTTCACTTATTATAGTCTACTTTCAAGTAATACTATACCACTTCACATATAGCATAAGAACCTTATAATAGTATACTTTGAATTTTCCCCTGTGACTTGCTATTGTTTACATATATTTTACTTTTGCATAACTTTATAAACTCCATATCATAGTAGCATTATCTTTGTTTAAATAAATGATTATATTTTAAAGAGATTGAACTAATAAGAAAAAATATTATATATTTACCCTTGTGATTACTCCTCTCAGTGCTTTTTATTAATTTGTGTAGATCTATAGTTCCATCTAGTATCATTTCCTTCTGCCTGAGGAATCCCTTTATCTTTCTTTATAGTGTAATTTTGCTGGTTATGAAATCTTTTCATCTTTTTTGTGTGTCTGAACATTCTTTTTTTGGCCTTCCTGTTTGAAAGATATGTTCACTGCATATAGAATTTTAAGATGACAGGTTTTTTTTTTTTTTTTCCCTTTCAGTACTTTAAAACGGTCTTCCATTGTCTTCTCGGATTATTTTTGATGAGAATTCTGAGGTCATTTTACCTTTTTTCCTGCATACATACTGTGTTTTGTTTTGTTTTGTTTTGTTTCCACAGGCTGCTTTTAAGAATTTCTCTTTCTTTTGGTTCTGAGAAGTTTGATTATGTATTTTCCTGTAGTTTTCTTCATGGTCTTATACTTGGAGTTTGTTCAGTTTCATAAGTCTGTGGACATCTAGTTTTCATCAAATTTGGAAAAATTTGAGCCACTATGTCTTCAAATATTTTCTCTTTTCCTCTTTTTCCTCTACTCTGGGCACCCCACTTAAACATATGTCAGATTGTTTGAAGTTGCTTCACAACTAACCCACTGACACTCTTTTCATTTTATTAGTTGTTTTTTCTGTGTGTGTTTCATATTGGATAGTTCCTATACTATGCCTTAAAGTTTAATTAACCTTTACTTCTGCAATGTCTACTGTGCCGTTAATTCCATCCAGTGGGTTTTTCATCTTAAACACTGTAAGTTTTCACCTGTCAAAGGTTGATTTGGGTCTTTTTTTAATATCTTTGATGTCTCTACTTCAGGTTTGAACATATGCCATAATAGTAACTTTTTAAATGCCCTTCTCTATTAATTCTAATTTCTGCATCAATTCTGCATTGGTTTTGATTTGTTGCTTTTCTCCTCATTATGGGTTATGTTTGTTTGCCTCTTTGGCATGGCTGGTAATCTCTGATTGGATGTTAGACATAATGAATTTTACGTTGTTGGGTTCTGAGTATTTTCATATTTTTGTAAATCTTCTTGAGCTTTATTCTGGGATGCACTTCGGTTGCCTGGGAAAAGTTTTATTATTTTGAGTCTGTGTATTTTTTAGGAGAGACTGGAGCATTGCTTATTCTACAGATAATTATTTCTCACTACTGAGGCAAGACTCTTCTGTTTGCATTGCCCACAGTCCCGTGAAGGTTATCCAGTATTGTTGGTAGGAACAGGTGCTGTTCTTGGCCCTGTGTGGGCACCAGGCACTGTTGCCTTCAATCTTAATTGTATTGTTCTTTCTCTGACCTTGGGTAGTTTCCACATACACTGGCGATCACTACTCTGCTGATTACTTGAGAGTGGTTCTCTGCAGATCTCTAGAGCTTTCTCTCTGTGTAGCTCTCTCCTCTCTGTTACTACATTCTGTGAACTCTGGCCTCCTGTTCTCCCCAAAATCTCAGCTCCATCTTCTCAAGTCAGGTAATCTTCTTTCTCTGCCTGAGTTCTTCCTCCCTGTGCTACAGCCTGGAAACTCTCCAGGCAGTTAACTGTAGCAATCACAATAGTCTGGCTCACCTCATTTGTTTCCAGTGTCTTGCAAACCCTTATTTTTAATATTTTACCCCTTCCTTCCTTGTTTCCTTTCTTTATTTCTTTTATAATTTCATGAGGGAATTACTCTATCTTGATCAGAAGCAAACTCCCAAAGAACCACTTCTTATTTTATTTAAATATCACATATATTTTAAAATTGTGTGCAACATTATCCATGTTGTGTGCAACATGAAGATTTGATATACATATACATAATGAAGTGATTACTATAGTCAGGAGTTCATTATGCTAAGTGAACTAAGCCAGACACAGAAGTAAAAACACTGCATTATCTCACTAAATGTGGAATCTAAAAAAGTCTAATACATAGAAGCAGAGAGTAGAACTAGGGTTCTAACAGGGGTTGGGAGGTGGCGGAAATGAGGATATCTTGGTCTAAAGGTACAAAGTCGCAGTTATGTAGGATGAATAAGTCCAGAGATCTAATATGCAGCATGATAACTATAGTTAATAATACTGTACTGAATATTGGAAATTTGCTAAGAGAGTAGATTTCAGGTGCTCTCATTACAAAGAACCACTTTTTTTTTGATCATCTCTATTGTTTCATTGTTCTTTAGTGCATTATTTTCTGCTTCTTTGTTTTCTCTTTTGCTCAGTTTATTCTCTTTTTATTTTCTTAACTTTTAGACATGGATACTTGGATCATTAGTTTTTAGTTTTTCTTTTCTAATGTAAATATTCAGTAACTTTTCATTAGTTTGCTACATCGTGTTTTAAGTATTGTTCAGTACCAAATATTTTCTAATTTCTATTATGATTTCTTCTTTGATCAATGAGTATTTTGAAAATTATTTGTAAAATGTTCAAATATATTTGAGTTAATTACAGTTTTGTTATTGGCTTCTAATGTAAATACGTTTTTAACAAAGAACATAGTCTGTATGGTTGAAATTCTTTGGTAATAATTGAGATTTTGTGACCTACTCTTGTTTTGAGTTCTTTATTGAAGTTTGATAAACATTTGATTGATTTAAATTATTTGATGGTGAATCCTCAGTTAAATAGAACTGAAAACTGTACACTTTAGATTGTTTCAGTATGTTACTCTGGGCACTGAAGAAATAATGCATAAATCATGCAGTAAGATGAACGATAAAATAGAGTCCAATCTGATTATTTTAATAACAGCACACTCTGCTTATTCCATTAAATGATTTTGAATTGTTTTATTAATTTTAATCACAGTGATAGCAAGTTTACCAGCAGACAAAAAATAATCAGTATACAATTTTAAATACTACTATAATAAAATGACTATTAAAGTCTTACTGTGTATGTACATGTTGCATAAGGATTTCTCTTATAAGGCACAAAACAAATCCTTTTGGAATAATAGTTCATAAAGTTTAAATGGCCTTTAAAATACATCAGATCAATTATTTAAATTATGGTTCATACTTAGGTTAGTTCACTCAGACCCTCCTTTTCTTTCATTCCCACAAAGTTTTAAAGAACTTGAGTGAATTTTAGAGTCACCTATGTTTAATAGCATGAGCTGTTGGACAGGTCTGTGTGGTCTGAATTGGTTTTCTTTTAAGTAAAGTAGTTTAGATTTTACATTTGTAATGCCTGAAGTAGGTGTATTATAAATACTATGTGAAATATAGACTTTATTTTCACAGTGACTCTGTCAAGTTGAATTTGGCAGGACCAGCCAGCCAGTTTAAGTTATGAGTTCTTGCAGCACTGGAAAAATACTGCCTCTTTGGGATGTTGTGAAAAATCTTGAAGAGCCAAGAATTGCATCTAGGCCTTCTAAATAAAGAGCTGTCCTTTTTCTTTTTCTTTTTATAGGATGCAAATAGTGAATATGGTGGTATTAACCTATTGTAGAATGGCAGATAAACTTAAAAAAAAAAAACTCTGCTAAGGGGAGAAGTCAGAATGGCTAGAACACATCTCTGCTGGCCTCATATTGGTACCATCCTCAGATTGAGTTGAATCATCTCTCTTTCTCCTTTTTCACTTTGGGTTGCAGCTAAAAATTACACACCAAAAAACCCCTAGGTCCTGAGTGAGCAAAGTAATTGACCAGCATTTACTATGTTGATTGTGGAGTGAACGAAAAAGGAAATAACAATTAAGAGGCTACAAACTCTTCTGATGAATCTTTTGAGAATAACGCATCAAGTAATTAAATTCACTCTTCTATTAGGATTATATATAATTTTTTTTTTTTTTGGTTTTTCCTGGGTAGCTAGAAACAAAGTATCCAGGAATAGGTCAAAGAATATGAAAATGAAAGAAAAATGTTTAAATGTGGCCCACTACTGAGGTCAAAAATGGTAATGTATTCAGCTTTTTGGTGGTGGACCTAAAGGCGTAAAGTCTGCCAGTCTTTCAGACATACTTCTCCACTTCTTAGTATCTTCCATATGTCTGGGTCCTAGTTGAGGAAATAAAACCGAAGATCCACTTAAGATGTTATCTACTATACTGCTCTATAAGCTTCTTGAACACAAAGATTGCTTATTTCTCTTGGGACTTCCCATATCCCAGAATTGTTCCAGGCATACCATAGGTAGCAGTCCTATATAAAGCCTTTAAATTGAATTACTGGAGCAGCCACATGCCAATCATTGCCCTAAAAAATAATTTTTGTTGTTTAGATGTGCTTTTTCTGTTAAATCACTCTTCTCAGACAAATTGATTATGAGCACATGTCAAAGTGTTTTTGCAAACTTTTCATGAGAGAAGAGGCTCCTTAAAAAAGACTATTTAAAGGTTTTTGTCCTGGAAGAGACATTTTATAGGAAAGAAAAATTGTTAGATAATTATTGTTAGGATAGATTAAAAAATATATATCTCTGTTAAAATATTTTTATGACTTTTCCTCAGCTGGATGGGCAATGGTAAACTTCCCAGAATTTCTTAATCTCATTCAGGTATATGAAAAACCTACTCAAGCGTTTTATCAGAAATCATCATTACTTCCTAGATGAAGGTCATGAATTATGTCAAGTGAAAATATTCTGTCTCAGTCCAGGTTTGAGAAACATCCCTTTCTCATTAATTTTATTATAAAGTGGACCAAAGCAAAGTAAGTTAAAACTACTATGGCATTCCCAAATTAAAATGAATTTGGATATAACTTTGTTGGTGGTTGGCTCCTTTCCTCTGGCCAGCTCTTTTCCTCAAAAAGAGCAGGCTGTTATTATTTCTGGTGGAAGTGAGAGAGGAGATGTGGAGAGAAGGTCATGGCTGTGCAGAAACTGGTAGGCAACCCCTCTAGGGAAGCAAGGAGGCAGAGCACGGATCCCCAGATCACCACTGTTTACTTACTTTCTCTTTTGTTAATTTTATATTTTCTAGATATTATAGATTACATAATTATTATATTATAATTAATATATAATGTATACAATAATACTACATAATATATATTATGTAATACTTAAAATATATAATATATATTATATGAATAAATATAAAATTAATTTTAAATATATTTATATCATGTATATATTCAATTTGGAGTTTACCTCTGTAGTTGATAGTAGGTAAAGATCAAATTTTGCATTTCTTTTTCTAATGAGTCAGTGTTGCCACCCTGTGTTCACAGTCTATCTTTTCCCTATTGATTAGTTATGCCATCCATGTGGTATATTAAAACCCATATATGTAAGTCTCTCTGTGAGCCTTTTATTCTTTTTTTTAGATAATCTATGTGTCTTTTGTTGTGCTAATAAAACAATGCTTCTATTACTATGCTTTGTATTACGTCTTAGTAACTTGTGGATCAAGTCCTTTTCCATAGTATTTTTAATGGCTATCTTTATATTTAGGCCTTCACTATTCCATAAAAAATATTTAAGTAATTTTAATTGGTTTTCTAAAAATTATGAAGTAGATACAATAAAAGGTTGAGATTACATTGAATTTTTACATTAAACTGGAAAGAATTGATATATTTATTATATTAGGAAGCCCTAATAATGAGGAATTTTCTTCCAATTATTTAAATGACCTATGTCTTTTATTGAAGCTTCAGCTTTATTTAGCTTTAGCTTTATTGAAGCTTTATTGTTTTTTTTACACAAGTATTATGTATTCCTTAGTAAATCAGTTTTTAGAAAATTAATATTTTTATTTTTTACTCTAATGGTAAATGTACTTTTTATTATAATTTACAGTTGGTTTATGTCAGTGTGAAAAAAATCCTATTGTTATTTTTTGTTGAATTTGTATTTAGAAAATTGCTAAACCCCTAAAATTTTCTAATAGTTTTCTTGTTGATCTGTTTAGTTTTAGACAATCATATCACCCAACAATAGTGACTGTTTTGTCTTTTTTTGTTTTTAATTGAATTTTTCTTTTTTTATAGCATTGGTCAGCACCACCGCTACTTTGTTAAAGAGTAATAGCAAAAGTTTACATTCAGACTATTGCTTATTTTTCTTTTTAACCTTAGCATCCAGCTCAGTGTCCAGCATATTGTAGGCAATAATCAATATATATTGAATGAATTACATAGTACTACAATAGCTCACCCTCACCAACAATGTAAAAAGTCAGGTTAAAAAAATAAATTGCATCAAATCTAGGGTAGCATTATCACTAGGTTAATGAAATCATCAAAAAAAGAGAAAGTGAGTGAATATCTTTGTGACTTTTAGGTGAAGAAGAATGTCTTAAAGCAAACTTTAGTAGTGAAAAGATAAGTCAATAATGATAATAATAATATGTTTGATTTCATCAAAATTAAAGATTTCCCTTTTATGAAGAAAAATATGGGCATTTAATTGATAGACTACTGAATGGGAAAAGATATTTGCAATTTTTAAACCAGTAAGAGATTAATATCTAGCACAAATAGAGAACTCTTACAAATAAAAGAGTAAAGAGAGCAATCCTAACAGAAAAATAGGCAAAAGATACAATAAGAAATTCATAGAGGAAAAGCCCAAAAGACTATAAAGTATAGGAAGGCATGCTCAAAACTATTAATAATTGGAGAAATGAAACAAAATATCAGTGAGATATTGCTTTAAACACATTCCTTTTCTAAGAAATTAGCTGGATAACTTCAAGTGTTATCTGTGGTACAGGAACCCTCTTGCATGTATGTTAGAAATGCAGAATGGTGCAGCTATTCTGAGAAAAATGTAACATTCTTAAATAAATATAAAGTTTTTGCACATAAAGTACACACATACACACACACACACCATGACCCAGAAATTTCCCTCTGAAATAAGTTTTCACACTGTTGTGAAACAATTTCTCGAAGGGGACAGGTACAAGCATATTTATTGCAACTGCTTTTGTTGTTTTTGGTAATGGTGGGATATTTGAGACAATCTAGCTAGAGAGTTGTGCAAAATATCGTGGCTACACAACATAGAGTTCAATCCAGCAATTAGAAGAAATGGTAGATGTACACAGCACAAAAGAATTGATCCTAAAAGCAGAGCTGAGTGAATCAAGTAAGAAGCAGAATGAGATAGATAACATAACATCTTGTTAATTTTATGCAAATTTTACAATAACACTTATAAGCAAATAACAGATTATTCACATGATATATATTGGAATATGGGGTAGGAGAATGAAAATGGAAATGGGAATAAAAACAAATAAATGACTTATGTAAAACAGTTATGGAGGAACAAATGATAATAAAGTTACATTACAACCATAACTTAACTGGCTGCATCTGAGATCCAATAAAGAAAATTAAATAATCTGACATCAACCACGTTGTCTTTCCTTTGTAAGTACTCTGTTTTTCTTCATGGCTACTTTTAAGAACTCTGTGTCTTTGATTTTCTGCTGTTTCACTGTAATGTTTCTACCCTGACATTTTTATTTTTAGCTTCCTCAGTCTAAGAATTGGTGTCTTTTCAATTCTCAGCCACATCTCCTCATATATTGCTCATTGCCCATTTTCTCTTTTATAAGAATGTGAACTTAATATGTTGGAACATCTCAGCCTTTTCTCCATGTTTCTTATTTCTTTTTTATATTTTCTATCTTTTAATATCTCTGGGTTGCATCGTGAGCAATTTATTCAATTCTATAGTTTGGTTCATAAATTCTCTTTAAATGTGTCCAATCTGGTGCTTATCCCAATTGTTACGTTACTATTTTCTATTATTAACTCTTCAAATCTGTTTGGTCACCTTTGATAGGCCCCTGTGCCTTCATCATTCCTGTAAGTCCTTTTTATCTTGTTAGAAATGTTGAAATAATTTCTTTATATTCTGAATCTGATGATTCTAGCATCTTCAGTCTTAGGGAGTCTGAGTCCCTGTTCTTTATACTGAATCATGCTCATAGTTCTTATGTCCTTTTATGTCTAGTGTTTTGGTTTTGAGTTTGCACTTTTGAAACATAATTGTAATTATGTGTAGCCTGACAGAGGATTTGTGTTTACTTCTTCCAAGAACTTAGAGTAAACCACAACTTGGGATCATGTAAAACTAAATCTCTAGCTTGGACTTCATTGGAATGCACAGGTTATGTGCATTCCTTTCCTAAGTCCACATAACCGTGAATTTGTGGTCCGCATTTTCAGGGGAGACTCTTTTTTTAATCTTACCTACCTAGACCAAAGGCTAACACAGCACATTTCTCAGTTTTCTCCCTTTATGGAATGTGTTTTAGTTTATCGGCTGAGGGTGCTGCCCTTTCAGGAATCTTGGCTTTATAAGAGATCTCCAGTCGGACCTCTTATCTTCCTTGAAGCTTAGACTTTGTCTCTTGTCCATAACAGCATCCATTAAAATTGAGGCTATGGGCCACAAGTATGACAGATGCCCCAGTGCTCTGGTCCTCATTTTGGCTTCATGCATCCTTACCATTTCTGATTAATTTTTCTGATTGTCACCAACTCAACCATATTATATATACTGTGCACACACATGCACACACTATATTCATTTTGTACAGGATTACTACTTTGGAGTATTTTCTCTGAGCATTTGGTCTGCCTTATTACTAGAAATAGAAACTTTACAATGGTAGCTTTACTTTTATGTATTCTCAAGCATCATGTGATCCCCCCTTGAGGAAATATGCCTTCTTTGCTTTTTCAGCACCATAACCATTTCTAGCACATAATGGTCATCAAATGATTGATGATTTGATGAGTGCATTGATGAATGAATAGATGAATAAAGAAAAGAAAAATATTGTCCTATGGAGCCTATATAATTTTTTTTTGTAGGATGTCTGAGATCTTGAGATTCATAATATACTTTATATTTTGCTTTGATGAAGAAGTTGACTGATAATACTGTTTATATTCACATGTTTGCTCTACTGAAGTTTTCAGGAATAGGCAACTATGTTCAGACTCTGCAATTCCTAGCAGAAGGAAACTACTCTTATTGTTTTATTTATGGAAAGAAATAAAAGAACTCACAGTTTAGCAATAATTAGTGACTTGTTAAACTTAAATTTTATGTAGGATATAGAACAACAGTAGTCACATTAATAGCAAGTAAATGAATTAATTTCAAAATTTGATATCACATAAACTGCTGAGTATTTATTGGTTTTCCAATACAACATGAATATACTATCTTTTTGCTATTAAATATTTCTGACAGAAAAGCCTTTCTCAACAATTTAATTTGTTAGTTTATCACTGGAAATAGAAGTAGTACTTCTTTACTTGAAATTTTATTAAAATGTAACCATTGCTTTTTCCTTATTTTAGCTATGTCCGCAACTTTGCAATTTTCTTTAATAGAAAGAGCTTAAAAATCCTTAAAATCAAACTTAGGTTAAGCCTGGTCAGGTAAATATTCATGGACGACAGCAGGCTCTGCATATAAATGTAAGTTTTATTAAAATTCTGGGTTGTATAACCATACTCCACAACCTACCCGTAGAGGCTGAGAGAGCTGAGAATGTCTGAGAGAGCTGAGAATGTCTGAGAGAGCTGGAAGATCTTCGAAGATGCCATTCTGTTAACACATGTAAATTGGCATTATTTAGGGTATGAGGAACCAATTGTGCGAGAGAATGATTTCTGGGAATGGAGGAAATACTTTATCTAGTTTTACACAAATAGTGATTTTTAAAGGTTCTTGCTTTTCTAAAGGATGCAAAGTTCACAATAGAGCACAGTGAGAAGTCAGGGTTGTGAGTTCTTAGGCAAGTTACTTACACCTAAGGTTGGGGGCAGGGATTTTGGTATAACACAAATCTGCGTTGAAGACTCAGTCTCTTCAACTTATGTAGCTATATGAATTAGGCATGTTACTATACCTTGATCCACTTTTTCATCTCTGAAATTAGCATGATCATACCTTCCCTACAGGGTCATCAGAGGAATGTGAAAATGGAGGCAGAGTACTGACCAATGCATCTGACACATACAAGACACTCAACTTCATAACTTGCAGAGTTGCTATGAGGATCATGTGATATAAAGAAAGTGAGAATGTTTTGAAAACACTGAAGCACTATACAAATGTATCAGTGTTTTAATTAGGGTTAAATTGAGATGATAACATCATCTTTCTTGAAAATTATACAAACTCAATTTTCCAGAAAAAGCAAAACAGTTTAGCTTTTTCCAAGGACTCATGATGAGCCAAGAAGTCCTTATGCTATCTTCTTGTATATACCAAAATAATAGTTTATTGTTATCTATCCATCAACTCTTATCAAAAATTTTTAAAGAAATGCTATGTGCCTAATTCCATAGTAGGGATTTAGAGAATAAAGACACACCTAGGAAACACTATTTGCCTGAGGAAATTGGTATGGAAGCAGAAAACCATTCTAAAGGCAGGATAAAACAGAAGCTCTAACAGGAATAGAAACAGCGTGATGGAGAACCATAAAGGGAGGTATATACATTTTGGTTCAGGCAGTAGGAAAGGCTCAGGGAAACTGCTGAATTTGAGCCAAGTCTTGAAATAAAAATAGCATATCATCCTGCATGGGCAACAGTAGGGACATGACAGGTTGTGCTCAGGCTAAACAATGGCATGGAGGTTTGTGTGTAGGCACTGTGCTTGGCACAGGTCAGCAGTCTGATGGAGTTGAAGTGTACTGTATATGAAAGGTATAGCTGTCAATGAGAAGGCCCAACCACCATTGGCATGAAATTTGCCAGTGTGCCCTGGACTTGGCTGTTGTGAATGGATGGCCTCTCCCCAAGGCATTTCTGGATCAACTCTTCTTATTTCCAGATTGCTCCATGATTGCACTACAGGGTCTATGTAAATCTTTGTGGAAATTAGTCATGAATCCCTTCATTTTACAAATAAGGAAAATGAGACTTAGAGAGTTTTGGGACCCAGGTCAGCCACTTTTTCCCCACTTCATTATAGCTGCACCCACAGTGGACTCTATAGTCTCTTGAATAGCCTTGAAGTCTTCGGTCAGTTTAGAAGGCATGGAAACATCAGTTCCTTCTCAAGCTATATAACATTTTTATACTATATAACATTTTTAATTAGACAAGAAGATCTCCCCTTCACTTCAAATTCACTTCACTTTCACCTGAAAACAAATCTGCCTAAGTATTTGCAACAAAAAGAAGATAAGAGGGCAGTAAGGAAAGCTGTATAAGTGCATGCTGGGTAGGGGTGGGGGGATCTATGCACTACAAAAAAAATTTCGGAGAAGGGCAGATCTAACACCCTGAGGATGAAGCCCATGGCTTTTGGCAGTAGAATGTATAGACTAGTGTGGAAAAGACAGTTCAAAAAAAACTAAGAGTCCTAGTCTGGATCAGAATTGGGCCCTGACATTATTTTTCTCTCTGCAAAGAATTGAAAAATGAAATGAGCAGTGAACTGCCAAACTAAGCTATACAGAGCTACAAACATAAGGACAGCTTTGGGTTAGGGCCCCCTCAAATAAGAAAATGTGGACTCAATAGAGATCACAACATGCATTAAGTATACACAGGAAAGAAGAGACCACCATTTGGTGACATTCATCACTTACTTAAAGCCATACTTTATAGCATTTCTGTAAGTACTGGAACACTGTTTTTGAAAAATATGCAGAACACACAGGTATGGAACATATATTTGGTTATGCTTTATCTTAATAGTTTAAAAGCTGTCTCTGTAGATGCTTATCATTTTTTCTCAGTGCATCATTATTTATTATTTCATATTTACATTAATAAATAATAGAAAATATCAAAGTTTAGAGAATGATTAAATTATTAATTAAATAATGATACCTGTACTTGCTGAAATAGTATACCATCATTTAATGACATTTGTAAAGGCAATGTAGCAGTGTTCTTGATAAACTGTGAAATGAAAACATTGTAGAAATTGATATTTGCATTGAGAGTACCAGGATAAATGCATACAGAAAAATAATAAAAAGAAGCATAGAAAATAAAAGTTGATGTGCTATTTGATAGGAGATGACATACTTCTTTATTTCCATTTTTATTTTATAATCCTATTTTTGTAATCAACATGGAAAAATCAATCCTCGTTTAAAATGCTGTGAAAATTTCTGAACTTGATATAGGATGTCTGAAACACTATATAACACTTTTAATTAGACAAGAAGATCTCCCCTTCACTTCAAATTCAGTTCACTTTCACCTGAAAACAAATCTGCCTAAGTATTTGCAACAAAAGGAAGATACTAGGGCAGTAAGGAAAGCTGTGCAAGTGCATGCTGGGTAGGGGTGGGGGGATCTATGCACTACAAAAAAATTTCAAAGAAGTATTTTAGACAGAGGGCTTACACTGTGTTCAAATGTAAAATGTACTATTTTACACATTTCAAACATTGCAGTGGAAATCTATGGAGTTATTGTTGAAATGTTGATGTATATCATGAAGCATGGAAAAAAAAGAGAGACGATATCTAGGCTGGAGGCAGAAAAAAGGAATATTCCTTTCAATCAGGTTATCTGTGAGGTGGTGATAACCAGGCATTAAATTGTAAAAAAGTGTGGAGGTTTTTTGTTTCTTTTTAAGCAGAGAAAGGCCACTGTAGTATGATAGGGAGGAATGAAAGTGCAGAGAAGGCAAGAGAGAAGAAGAGATTGTCTCAAAAATGGAGGCCAGAACGAAAATAGAGGAAAAACTGGAAAAGTCAGTAAGGAAGAAAATAAGGAAACATATAATAACAGAATAAAGATGAAGAACTGATTATCCACGATTCTTGGGTGAGAATATAGTGCCTACCTCATAGATTAAAAAGTGAAGATAAAGAGGGATTCCTAGTACAGAAGTGTGAGTCATTGGAAATGGAAAGTGACGACAATGGATGACCTTACACTTTTAATGGAGAAATTCCTAAGTATCTACTTTATGCTAATCACCATGCTGGGTGTTTTCACAGATGTGAGCTCACAGATTCAGCATCTGCTGTCATCCAAAACGACAAAAAAGTATGTATGTGTGTGTGTGTGTTGGCGGGATGTTGTTCAACAATAGACGTGTAATTAATTTAAACTTTGCTTTGGCAAAGACAACAGAGTAACATGATTATTCCTATGAAACACTTTACATTTATATAGTTGACGAATAGGAAAAAAAATCTCTTATATTTGTATAGTACTTTGCAGGTGAGAAAATATCCTCCAAAATCATAGGTAAATTTACTGTGACTGCTACATGGTAAAAAATATAAAGTGGCTCTTTGAACACTGCTGAAAATAGTTACCAAGTCCAGTGCTAGATGAGGGTGGATAAAGATGAATTAAAACCAGTTGTTTGACTTCAGAAACTCATAGTCTTGCTTTTAGAATGATGTAATAAACTGTTGGAACCAGCACCTGGTACTTTTTATCTGCTGTTGCTGCTGCTTCTGGCTTGTGGATTGAACTTGAACTTGCACCTGGGGTATTAGTGAGCCAACTGTAGCGACATTGATTCTACTCATGCTCTGCTCCAAAATGTTCCTCTCATTTGATTACAGGAAGGTTGGTTGTTTTCTTTCTCGCAGTGCTATGTGTGAGGCAGCTCTTACAAGGCATAGCAGGTGACTTGGGTGCCCCTGCCAAATCCGTTTAGCTCACCTGACATCAGCCCAGCTGTAGCGGGCAGCTTCATCGTGCTGCCAGCCTCCCTCAAGAATGCTGCCTTCCGTATTTCTCTCAGGCCTTTGTCTGCTCTGCTGTGACCTTTAGCAACACTAAGTAGGCAATCATGCTGCGTCAAACTCCAATCCTGCCCTTGGCCACTAGTTAAGCTATGAAGCAGGGTTTCAAAGCCACATCCAAAGAGACTTTGCCTCTAAAGATTATAAAAATAATCAGTTGAAGATATGAGCAAACAGGGAATAATATCTGCCCATAATGTTTGTAAAGTATGAATGAAGGGGAGAAAAATTTATGCATAAGAACTTCAAATATAACCCAGGAAAAGCTCAAAGATTTATTACTAAAATTAACACAGGTAAACAAAATGTTTCCATCCCCAAATCAAAAGAGAATTCAGTATTCAGAAATAAAGAAGCTGATTGACACAAAATGATTCTTATAATGATTGGAATAATAAAATAATAATTGAATTGATGCTGAGAAGTGATATTAGAAAAATAGAAGGCAGACATGCAACACAAGGAAGAAATGATCAAATGAGAAAAATGTCAAAATATATAGAAAAATATCAAAATAGAGGGCAGATACTGAGAAAAAGACAGGAAGAAAATAGGACTAACGGCAAAAGAAAACATTTAAGGCTATTAAAACTAAGATTTAAATTTAAAACAAAAATCTATAAATCTACCACAGAGAAATATCAGCAAGCAGCCATATGTACCTGGTTTATTGAGCCTGGTGGACTCTAAAAGTCTCATGTAAAAAAAAAAGTCTTTTCTATCGGTGTCTATTAAACCAGTTCTGCTGACTTTTCTTCTGCATATCTGGATGAAATCACAAGCAAATCCCACTATGGCAGTGGTCCTTAGACTCTAGCTTGATCAAAATTACCTGGAGAGCTTGTGAAAGACCTCTGTACTCCAGAGTCTCTCATTTAGCAGGTTTGGAGTGGACTTGAGAATTTGCATTTGTAAGAAGTTTCCACATGATTCTGATGCGGCTGGAGATGGTGGGAGGATCACACTTAGAGAACCGTTGCATTAGGATTTCTAGTTACTCTCAAGGAACTAGTAGCTACATTTTTGAGGTATGAAAAACTAAGGAATTATTTATAATTACAGCTTTACTTCTTCATCTGATTTGTAACTTTTCATCCACCTCCACTGCCATCTCCCCAAAAAAGAAAACTGCTTTAGCTGCAGTTTTGGTGTGGAAGCTTGCAGTCAGGAAGAGGTATGTATTAGGTTTCCTTGTTCCTTCTGGATACACCCTTATTCTACCTATTACCTGCATTTTTGCCCCTTCAGGCCTGGTAAGGGAATGGGGAGCACAGTCTTAGTGCTAATGCATTGTCATTGGGGTCCTCTATATGTTGAATGTCAAATGCTGATGCTTTTTCACCTGGAAAACACAGGGGGCTCCCAGGAGTACATTCAGTAGTGGTGATGTTCCTGCAGTCTAGCCATATCAGCTTCCCCTCAGTTCCTGGCTTCCTGCCAAAAGGGTCCCACAGACTCCCTTTGCTCTAGTTGCATTTCCTTTCTAGGCAGTCCCATTTTATAGCTGAGAGGTGGGGTAGGAAATGGGCTAGGATTTAAAAACTGATCTCATAAGTTTTTAGCCATCTTTCATTGTATTCTAGTATTTTCAGACTTTGGGGATGCTTCTGAAACTCCAAAGCATCAGAAAAAGGTGAATTTAACATTTATTTTACTATAAAATGTAAAATACTTAGATATATTCTATATATTAACTTAAGGCCATAGACTCTACAAAAAATATACAATACTCTGTTATCTCCCATGAATTAAAATTGAACACCAACTCCATCTTGCAGTTATTGGGATTCCACTCCCTCCTAGGATTATACTAGTATGTGGGAAGAAAATGAGAGTGAACCTTCTAAAGTGAGGATAGGACTTTGAACCTCTACTTCACAATGATTGCCACTGACCTCCTAACTGTCCGAGCTCCCAGAGACCCCTCTATTTTGATAGCTCTTTGATTCCAAAAGCCACATGTTGGACACTGAAAGTCTATTTGATGATATTGGAAACTCGCTTAGTGCAGCTGCTCCTTAGGAGTCATCATTTTCCTGAGGACACTGCCACATAGGGAAGCGAGGCACTTTGGGGATAGGATGGCATCACAGTTAGTCAAATAATCACATGCATTGGTGGAGGATGAAGTGCTAGTGGATAAAAAGGCACGAGGCAATCAAAGGACGGGTGCCATGTTCATGCTTTACTGACAGTGGTGATGATAAAAACTACCGCGGAGAGTTCACAAAATTAAAATACTAAGCTTAAGGCCTTGTACTCTCAACTCAAGTCATGGGTGGAGAATCAGAATGCCTCTAGGTTGTTGTTAAAGGAATCCCTTATCACTTGCAGCTGCAAGGCAGGCACAGCTGAGGCTTAGATCCAGAACTTGACTGTACAAGTTACCGTGTTGTAAAGTCATTTAAATCTCCACTTTGCCAGGTCTCTTATGCCAAAATGTGATAAACAGGAAATAGCGAGATCCTGAGACTTGCGATGGGGATGAATTTGGGCATACTCAAACACGGCTGAGAATTTTAAACCAGAAAGTACTGCAAAATCTTCCTTTACCTGTGAAAGCAGCCCTTGTCCCACCTCAGGGAGGGAACCAGACTTCCCTTGCAGAGAAGCTTTTCAAGGACTTCAAACGGGGATCGGGCTTTATAAAGAGATTCAGATTGTCTTTAGGACCCACGCCCACCATGGATTATTGCCTCCAGACCCATAACTAGACATATTCCAGCAGCGCCCTAGTGTGATATGTGGTCTGTCCAAGGAGGAGATAGCATAGACACTGAAATAGTGCAGAATGTTGCCAATTTGTATCTATAAGAACTGAGGGAGCATGTATGGAACTGGTTTCTAAGGGTGTTGGTCCCAAGATGACAAAATGGAAAGTTGGCTTAAGTCTATTTTATTGGTATGAGTGTACTCATCTGGAATTTGTGATTTATATTGTTGGCTCAAGCATGTGATCATGGGCCTGGCCTTAAAGGTGACCTACAGGAAAGGGAGATGGTGGGACTTCCCAAGCATAATCTAGAGGAAATTTTCTCAAGGATATGGGAATGTTGGAGTGGAATCTCTTCAGACCCCTCTCCCTAGGAAAGCGTAAAGAACACTCCCTTCATGAGGGCATTAAAAAGCAAAAAAAATCAGCATCTATAAAAAGATATTTGGAGCCTGTCCCCTCAAGGCCAGAGATGATCGTGGACAATGCCAATATGTAATTGGGCTCCCAAGTTATAGTAGGAACAATCAGACCACAGAGTAATAGAGGACAGGTGGTAACACTTCAGCACAGGTGGGTGCCATTTTCACAAGTCATTAAACTGAGTGGAATGTGAAGTGTTTTGACTCTCAGGCTTCTGTGTTGGTGAGTAATGGATTGATCAAGGGAGGGAACCCTATGAATGAAATAGAAGGGCAGCCTCAACTTATACAAACAGATAAATTCTAGGTCCAGTGGGAAGAAACCTGACTCAAGTCACCATAGTGGTGATTCACAACCCCTTACTTTTGCAGACCCAGAGTTACTTCATTAAGGAGAAGCCTACTCCCTTTGCAATGTGGCCACAAGTGTATGATGTAATTCTTCCTCCAAGCCTTTATGATCTGTGGCCATTTACCACTGTGTGTGCACTGGAAAAAAGAAAACTTTTAGATTTTCTAGAGGTTATTAGGTACTGACTTCAGATGAAAGCTAGTCCCTTACCACTTCACTTTCCCATTAACCACCATGGCCACTGATCAATGTGTGGCTTCTAGATATTAGATGATAGAAAGTGTCTTCGCCAGAATCCATCTCAGTGTAGGTCTGATTGGTACCACAGAAACATCTGTGGTTATTTCCCTCGTTTGGGTATGTATAGTAGAAATCTAACTATCTCTGTCTACCTAGTAACTGGCAGAATCCCACTTTGGTTCTCTGATCCATGAAATAAGTGCTATTATGTAGGAAAGACCAAATTCACATTCCTGGTGCTCACACTTTGCCATGATAGTAAACTAAAAAGCAACATCACTTCTGAAGAAAGTGTAGAAATTAGTGCTACTGTCAAAGACTTGAAAGTTGTAGAGGTGTTTATGCCTGTCAAACCTTTATTTAAATTGCCTATTTGACCAATCAAATGCCATGTAAATCTTGGGGAGTGACTGTGTATAATCTTAAATGTAATCAGATAACATCTTGGTTTGAGTTCTTGCAAAAGCTGACCCTGAGATAAGGACTTGGATGCAGGGGTTTGTAGGAGAGTGATCTCAGGAAGCACAAGTATAGGAATGGGGAAAGTGAAATAGGGAACTTTGCCATTTTAATGCGCATTAATGGAGTGGGGTTACTGCAATGGGAAACAGGGACTTGGTGCTCCTGGGAATCTTTTGAGGGACCATATGACTTAGAATTGTCCAGTAAGGGATTGGGAAGCTGGCGTGTTTATTGCTGATTTCTGCCCTTCACTGGTTGAGATTTGCTTTTGGTGACCTGGTCTCTGGCATTTTGGGGTTGACCTGTGCTTGGGCTGGGCAAGCTCTCATGTTCCCAAGAAAAGCTGTCAGGCCAAGAAGCAGAGAGATGCATGTGTTTGACTCAGAAGCCGTTAGTGTGCACAGGAACTGAAGCTACGTGGAAACTGAAAGAGGGGATAAGGGGATGCAATATGGGGTGTGAACAGCATCTGTTATAGGTGGAGATGCCAATGGACTTCTCCAGCCCCTGGTATTCAGCTATTAACATGGCAAATATGTTCTTTTCTATTTCAATCAAAAAGACACTTGGAAAGTGAGTGATAGACTAGCTCCCAAGGATCTCTCCCCTTCCTCCCTCTCTCTTGGCCCTTAATGGCACTCCTGTCACTCCCCTATGCCAGTTGGATACCTACACTAATCTCTTCCATTTGTTTAGGCTTTTACAAAACAAAGCAAAAACTTAAACTGCCTCTGGCTTTTAGCATCTTTTGCTTTTTGCCTTACAAAATAAATCAACAAACAATAAAACACCCACATCTCAGAATTAAGGAATTACTTACCTGACTACCACATTGAAAAAACAAAAACAGAAACACATCAGGAGAATATACACAGTCTGATATTTTAAATGTCATCCTCTTATACATTTTCCCCCAGTGTTCTCCTAAGCATAGTTTTTGCTGTTCCCTCAAGATTTGGCTGGGTACGGTTTTCACATGATCAACAGTAAATGAATACAAAACCTTCTAGTAAGGGCAGGAAAATCTCACCCCGGTGAATCTTGGGAACCTGTGCAGAAATTTTATATATACAGAATAAAATGAGTTCTCACTTCTTAAATGTTTGCTCTGTTTCAGGCATTGTGCTAAGTACTTTGCATGCAACTAGCTCACAAAAATTTTATGAGGCAAGTACTATTGTTATCACCATTTTAAAGTCTAGGAAACTGAGGATCAGAGGGGTCAAGTCGTTTGTCGAAGGTCACATAATTTGAAAGTGGCAGAATGGGGTCTTGGACCAAGTTTTCTTTCTCCAGAATCATATTTTCTCATACTGCTGCACCTATGCAAATGCCCAGGAGTTGAAGAAAGTGGCTGTTGGTACCAAAAATTAAGAGATTCCTCACCACATGGTGGTATAGGGATAAGAAGCTTAGGGGAAGTTTAAGGCAGTGTGTGGGTGGTACTGGTTGTGTGTGTGTATATGTATGTGTGTGTTTGTGAGAATCAGGGGGCATAGTCAAGCCAAATTATTTATCTGGGGCACAGGCTAGGATTCAGGCATGGGTTGGTCTCCCTTTTGATCTACTCTTTCCGCATTCATGACATTAGACATGCTGGCAGGGTAGGCAGAACTGAGGCCAGGCAGATTTTCATCTTCTTCACTGCTGTTTCCAGAGGTCTTGGGATATACTCTTTGCAGAAAGAATGGTTCAGAGAGACACTCACATAGGGCAATAGAAGCCAGGATTCCACAAGGAGTCACCGAGCTTCTTCAAAATTTACCTCACTCCAGCACATACTCAATGAAGAAATATGCAGAACATATATAAACTATATGTATTTTGAAAAAATGTCCTTGGATGAAACATTAATATTATAAAGAGATGAAGTCTGCCAAAATTAACTTACAAATACAATCTACAATCAATCAAAAGTGTTTGATTGGGAGAAGGACTACTGGTTATGGTGGTAGAACAGTGGAAGTCTGTGGCCTTTTGACTGAGGCTGCTCTCATCTGACCTCAGCTCTCCCACCCCATGCAATGTCTGCCCACCCCAAGTTTGGTTGGTGAGAATGGCAATTTTACCAGCATATAATTTGCCATAAAACCCAGAAACTTTGTTTCTAATGGAGTGGGCTAAAATCTGGAAGTGGAGGGCAAAAACACATGGTTTTGCTAGCTAAAGGTGGTGGAATCGATTGGGAACGAAGAGTAAAAACCTGTATCTTTGCTATCCTAATGCTACAATCCCTACTGAAGAGAGCAGCAGATCAGCCAGATATATTTTTTATTTTATTTTATTTTATTGAGGTCATAATAGTTTATAACATTGTGAAATTTCAGTTGTGCCTTATTATTTGTCAGTCACCATATAAATGTACCCCTTATGCCTGCCCCCCAACCCTTTTCCCCTTTGGTAATCTGGTAACTAATCAGTTCTCTTTGTCCATGTGTTAGTTTATCTTCCACATATGAGTGAACTCATATGGTGTTTGTCTTTCTCTGTCTCAGCCAGACACTTTTTAATAGGGAGATCCTGGAAATGAAAGAGCCATAGGAAGGCTGATGTAAGCTCTCCACACATCCCAGGCTGACTGGAAAACCATGCATACACAACAAAGAACCAAATGGTGGCAGTTCAGTGAAAGCAAAGGGAAGAAATAAAAATTGACTGCAACTCTGCCTGCATTCCCTAACCCATACATAGATCACTTGGCAGAGTGAGGAAGCCTTATGGGATAACAGGTTGTTGAGCACAATCTTTGCCAAAATCATTGGCTGATTACTAAGCTATGTAGACACATGGGTGGCCCCTAGGAAGCCTGGTTAAAAAGTAATAATAAGAATTTTTTAAAAAGTAACTGAGCAGAGACATCAATGGTCACACACCATGGAGGAGATAGATTCCAAAGTTTAAGTCTAGGCAGTTACTAAAATAAAACCAACAGACTTCAGAAAAACAAAACACAATCCAGTGTGGCTATACAATGGTATTCTCTAAAATGTTTAGTTTTCAACAACAACAACAACAAAATGCTAGATATGCAAAGAAATAGGAAAGTGTGACCTATACTCAGGAAAAAAAATAAGTTAATAGAAACTGACTGAATTGAAGGAAAATATATGAAAGTGACTCAGTGAATAGGAGATCTTAATAGAAAAATAGAAACTATAAAAAAGGATAATGTGAAAATTCTAGAGATGAAAACTACAACAACCCAAGTGAAAAATGTAGTAGATGGACTCAACAGAAAACTTTAGATGTCATAGGAAATAATCAGTAAATTTGAAGATAGAACACTGGAAAGTTGCCAATCCAGAAAATACAGAAAAACAATTGAAAGAAAATGAATAGAATCTCAGAAACCTATTATACGATCCTAAACATCCCAACATATATTTAAAAGGATCCCAGCATGAGAGAAGTAATTGAATGGTGCTGGAAAAACTATTTGAAGAAAAACTGGCTGAAACTTCCAAAATTTGATTAAAAACAATTAATGTATCAATTCAAGAAGCTGAAGGAATTTCTAGTAGGAAAAACACAAAGGAAACTACATCTAGACAAATCAAAGCCATGATACTAAAAGACAAAGAGAAAATTATTAACCTAGGTTTCCACCTCAGGAAACCACAAAAAGAAAAGCAAATAAAATTTAAGAGAGAATAAGGAAATAATAAAGATCAGAACATAAATCAATGAAATAGAAAAAAAGTTTAAAGAAAATGAGTGAAAACAAAAGGTGTTTCTATAAAAAGATCAATAAAATTGATATTACTTTAACAAGTTAGGCCAAGGGAAAAAAAGACAGAATGCAAAAATTACCATCAGAAGTGAAGGAGGGGACATCTCTACAAACTCTACCCAAATTAAAAAATTTGAAGGGAATGTTATTAACAACTTTATGTCAACATACTACATAACAGATGAAATAGATTCCCAGAAAGACACAAGTTATCTAAATTAATTTTTGAAAATAGAAAAATTGAATAGACTTCTATCAAGCAAAGTTATTGAATCTTTATTATAAATCTTCATTTAAAAAAAAACCCCAGGCCAAAAAGACTTCATTGGTGAATTCTTTCAAAATAAGGAAGTAATAATACCAATCCTATGCAACCTTCTTCAGAAATAGAGGAGAAGAGACAATTTTCTAACTCATTTATGAGACCAGTATTAATCTAATAAAATTAGCAATACATTACAAGAAAATGACACCCTATGTGCCTCATCAACATTAATGCAAAAATTTTCATAAAATATTAGCAAACTAAATCAATCAATGTATATAAAGAATTATTCATCTATGATCAAGTTTGGTTTATCCCAATAATGCAAGTTTTTTTTAACATCTGGAAATAAACTAACAAAATACACTGTGTTAGTGAAATGAAGATGAAAAGCCAAGTGATTATAATAGATATTGAAAATGCATTTGACAAAATCCAACATTCATTCCTAGTAAAAACTCATCAAAATATGAATAGAAGGAAATGGTTGAGAGAAAATTGTCCATAGGTCTCTTGTATTTTGGCATGTCTTGTAAGCAAGATATTGATAGTCCTTTTGTTCTGGACTATCCTTTCAAGGATGTTTGTAGAGCAACAGGCTTGGAAAATAGAGAAAATATCTCCCTCCAGAATAGACAATGCACATCCTTACATGTTTAGTAAAGATAATGTCTACCTCTGAATCTCAAGGCAAGCATTCTTACTGCCTATTATAGAATATTTGGGTCCCCTAAGTTCAAAGCTCCCCTTCAGTAACACAACCCACCAAATGTGCAGGTATAACAGCGCTCTTTACATCACATTAGGGGAATTAGGCCTCAAGGAACTATTGCAAAAAATGCTGATACTTTAGCAGCAGCTATTAATGTGAGTTAAAATCTTTCTGCCTTTGAATCAGAAGTCTTACCTCTTCTGCCAATATCCATTAAACTGTGGCAGGCTAACTCATTAGCTTGAAAATACAGTAAAATCTCAGACCTTTCACAATTCTGTAAAGGAATATCCTCAATCTGATAAAGGACAGCTACCAATAACCTACATCATACTTAACGATGAAAGACTTAATTCTTTCCCACCAAGATCAGAAACAAGTCGAGGGCGTCCACTATCATCACCTCTACTCAATATTGTCCCTGAGGCTGTAGTCAGTACAAAAGGAAGGGAAAAAACAGGGGCATAAAGATTAGAAAGGAAGAAGTAAAACTCTCTTTATTTTGAGATAACTTGATTTCTATGTAGAAGGTCCTACAGATTTTAGGCGAAGGTGTTGGGGGGAAGAAGCTACTAGATTCTAAATGTATTTAGATAAATATATTTAACAAAATTGAAAGATTCAAGACCAATGCACAAAAATCAATTGTATTATTATATACTAGTAACAAGTAATTGAAAACATAAAAGCAATACCGTTTAGAATAGCATCAAAAATATGAAATATTATGGTATGCATTTGAGAAAAACATATAGAAGACATATACTAAAATTATGAAACTTTGCTGATTAAAATTAAAGCGAATCTAAATAAGTGGAGTGTTAATGCCATGTCAGTTAATCAGAAGTTTCAGTATATTAAGATGTCAAATCTCCAAACTGATACATAGATTCAATGCAATCCCCATCAAAATATCAGCAACCTGTTTTGTAAAAATTGACAGGCCGATTCATAATTTTTGTGGAAATGAAAAAGATCTAGAATAGCAAAACAACTTTGAAATAGAACAATAAAGTTAAAGGACTTATATTATTTCACTTCAAGTCTTTTTGTAGAGCTAAACTAATCAAGACAGTATGGCATTGGTGTAAGGACAAATGAATCAGTGAAACAAAAGAGAATTCAGAAGTAGATTTTAGAATTCTCAGTCTTTCCGTTCTTTTCATGACCTTGACATTTTTTTCTCTTATTCTTGTACTCACAGCTGAGATTTATTACAGTGAAAGGATATAAAGTAAAATCAATGAAGGGAAAAGTGCATGAGGTGAAATCCAGAGGAATCCAGACACAAGCTTCCAAGAGTCCTCTCCCAAAGGAGTAACACAACGTGCTTAACTCCTCAGGTATTTTGTAGAATGTCCTTCGATTGATGTTTTGTCATGATTAGACTGTGATTTTGGGGAAAAATACCACAAAGCTTAGTAGCTTCTCATCACATCATATCTGCATGTATAGGGTAATAACATGAGTGTATGTTTTCTTCAGTGAAGTGTCTGAATTGACATTTTAAAGATATTTATTCTTATTCTCAAAGAATGTGCTAAATCTTTTCAATTATGCTAATATTATTTTATACCTCTCAGCAACATTTAGAATGTTTTTGATTTTGAATGTTTTCTCATGTAAATTCGACAAATGTTTCAATAAGTATATTCCCATGTAATTATATTTTTATTACTTTTTCATTCCATTTTATCCATTAACAGATTATTACATGTCTAAACAAAGAACACTAATTCATGCATACTTATTCTTTATTCAGCTACTTCAATGGGCTATCTTTTAGTTTACAATGGTTTTTAATTGATTATTTTGAATATTCCAGATACACTATGTACAATAAAAACTTAAAAAATTATAGCATTGCCACATGATGGAATATTATAATATCTTTAAAATAATTTTTAATTCTGTGTTAATACACAGAAAAATATTAAGTAAACAAAGCAGAATAGAAAATGATGGATTTCATCTACAGTTAAATTTACTTGGAATGCTTACTAAAAATATAGATTACTGTCCATTCCAAAACTACTGAATTAAAAATTCATGGGACAAGACCCAGAATTCTGCATTATTAATAAACACTCTGGGTACCTCTGATATGTATAGAAAGTTCACAATAAAATCTGATATATAATGACATATGTAAAAGAAAATTTTAAAATTATGCACTTGTTTAGTAGTGAATTAAATGATAATTTTCAATAAACTTTTATTCTCTGATCATCATACTATCTCTAAATTTAAAATAAGATCCGATGGAATCTCATCAATGGTGTAAGGAATTCATCGAATTACTTCTACTTCAGTATTAGCAGGAAATTAAAAAGGTCTTTTAAGTCATTAATTATTTTAAGAAGCAACATAGGGTTGTGGCTTTTTAGAATATTTTTTGAAAGACAGTGGTTCTATTAATGTGAGAAAGAGATAGAGAGACCCTGAAGAAGAAGGACGGTATTGTTGGTTGAGGGGGATCAACAATAACTCACTTAAAAATTAAGATCAGCGAAATAATTTTTGAGGCCTAGTGCAAAATGAAAATATGATGCCTTTTGTACAAAAGTTACGAAGAATTTTAAGAGGGACACAGCAGAGCATTGAACTGAGTACAGGGCCCTTCTCAGCATAGGTCCTTTGTGACCGCCCAGGTTGCACACGCATGAAGCTGGCTCTGCACTTAATACTCTAACAGCAAGTTACAATTTAAAAAATAATTGTAGTCTCAGCTTTTCATGTACTCACTATCATTTTTTGGAACCATTATATATAGAGTTTTGAATAAGATTGCAAATGGTAAGTCTTTTATTTTTTTGGTGGGGAACATTAGCCCTGAGCTGACATCTGTTGCCAATCCTCCTCTTTTTGCTGAGGAAGATTGGCCTGGGCTGACATCTGTGCCCATCTTCCTCTACTTTATATGTGGGACGCTGCCACAGCATGGCTTGATAAGCGGTGCATAGGCCTCTGCCTGAGATCCGAACCTGTGGACCCTGAGTCGCCAAAGTGGAGCACGTGAACTTAACCACTATGCAACCAGGCCAGTCCCCAAATGGTAAGTCTTTATAAAAGACATTCATTTTTCAAACACTCTGCCCTCAGGTGACTTAATTACTGTATTTCTTTTTCTATTGTAAAACATTTCTTGCATAGTGATTTAAATTCATCCCATGGAAAGTTCTTTGCTTTTCTAAATAATCTTTTAAAAACATTTTAATGTGTCTATATAGTAAAATCCTTGTAAATAATAAATGAATGCATGTAAGGGTGATGATAAACATATATTTTAGAATGTGGCAAGGTAAAAGTCAATTTTAGCCAGTTGGTATTGCTTCTTTTAAAAAAACACTTCAATTATTCTAGGAAAAAAGGATATTTTATTCTCTCAAGAATATTCATCCTAAGAGGTCAAAAGCTTTGAGCCTTAGAACAATTTTAACTCTCTCAAGTTCCTTTCACTATGAGTCCTTCCAGTGGAAGGAGAAATTCTTTCTTGTTTACTGTAATTTTATTAGTGAAGTTTTCTCATTTAAACTTTTTCACCACTGGTAGCAAATCCTGGTGTTTTCTGAGTAATAGGGGAAAGATTTTTTTAAAAGTTAGAGTTAGGTTCATTTGTAGTTCTTCTGAATTTTAGGTCTTCAAAAAATTAGGTAATGAGGCTCAGTTCACAAAAAAATGCACTCTCTCCTCCCTCCCCCGCCACATGCATATTCACTGTGAGACTAGTAGAGTCTGGTTTTCAACTGTAATGGACATTAGTATACCTGTGAGTATTCAGAAAGTCTCATCTAACGGAAATGTACAATGGAGTCATTTAAGTTAAGTCTTAAGTCATATTTCTAAATTCTTACTGTTAACAAAATCCCTGTGGTTTTAGGGCAGTGTATTATAGCCCATTCTGGCTCTTTAAAGATTTAATTCAACAATAGGAATATCCTTTGAGGGTTTTTTATTGTTTTTGTTTTTGATTGAATGCAGTCATATGAAAAATGAAGACATATATTAAGCAAAAATAAATTGTAAAACTTAATTCTACAATCATGCAATTGTATCTACACAGGCAGCAAGAACTAACATTTATAAGGCATTAAATTTAGATAGCATTAAAACATCCTTACAGTCACCCTATGAAATGAGTATCCTTCCCATTACACTGAAGAAGAAACAGGCTTGGAGAGGACAACATGACCTTTAGTAAGGCAGGAATACTTTCCATGAACCTGACCCTTCAGCCCCCAAATCCCAGGATTATTCCGCACACACCATAGAGGTCCAGGATAGAAGTGTATAATGCCTCATCTTCACTATATTCGTCACAATGTCTCCACTAGTTCCATCACTGCTCCTCATCAACACATTCTTTGCCCAGAGAGGAACTGGATCATTCACCTTAGTTATCTTGGATTTAATAGTCTTTCTGTTTATTTATGCCCATTAACTATTCTTATCGCATTCAAAGCCCAAGCCAGTTTCACCTCTAGAATTATTCTCTAAATCCAAACCACATGGAGGTCTGTTAACACATAAGAACATGGTTTGTATTAAGTGCTGGGGTGGCAGTCAGTTGTATTGGAAAGAAAATGACTCTAGAGGCAGAGAAACCTAGGTTTATGATCTAGAGTTGTGCGATATTCTACAAGAGATACTATATTTTGGTTTTCTCAACCATTAATGGAGCTAGTAGCTAACACATAATTTTGTGAAGATTAAATAAAAAATCATATTTAAAGCACCAAACACAGTAATCGGCACATGGGAAGTCATTAGAAACATTATATCCTTTTTTATTTTTTTCTATTGTAAATCAGTGAACCCTTACTATCTATAATCAACACAATCGATACGTTCAAATCACCTGTTATCTTAATCTAGCACTTTAACAATTGATGTTCACCAAATGATGCAGCAACAACACTAGGTCCTGGAGTATGTTTCAAATGAAAGGAAAACTTATATGTGTAATTTGCAATAATCTCTTCTCAAACTTCACGTAAAGCAATGCCAGCCTTCTGGCCAAATCAGAACAACACGTATATTCTGTTGGGCTTGGCAGTGTTTTTAAAATTTTCAAATTAGTGGTCAATATTTAAAAATTAGGATATTTCCAATTTATCTTAAAACGTCTGAAAAGTTTATAAGACTGGTGCTGCATTCCTTTTGGGCAAAAGTCAGCCAGAATTCCTAAGTAGGTACTCCACCTATTCGGGACATGCCTTCTCCATTTCTCTGTGTTCCCACTTCTGCTTATTTTCCTGTACCCAGACACGTTCATTCAATCACCTGCCAGATAATTCTTCCTTCTGTGTCCACACTGGCAGAACTGCTAACATCCATGTATCTACTAACAGTCTGGTTAAGGCAATCCAGGCCTTTTCTGTCATGCTTTTTAATATTTTTAGCCTCTGCCCACTGTCCGATACTAAAGCTACTTCCACACTGTTAGCTATTTGTTACAGTGGCACGCCACATCCAGGTACCAAAATCTGCATTATTTTCCTGTTGCTGCTGTAACAAATTACCACACTTCAGTGGCTTGAAGCAACACTAATTTATTGTCTTCCCATTCTAGACATCAGAAATCTGAAATAAGTTTCACTAGGCTAAAATGAAGGTGTCAGGTGGATTGCACGCCTTCTGGGTGCTCTAGTGGAAAATCCGTTTCCTTTCCTTTTCCAGCTTCTATAATCTTTTCACATTCCTTGGGTCATCGCCCCCTTCCAGCACTCAAATCACTTCGACCTCTGTTTCCTTCATCACATCCTCTCTAACTCTGACCCTTTTGCCTCCCTTTTATAGGGATTCTTATAATTACATTGGGTCGACCTGGATAATCCAGGATCATCTCCCCATCTCAAAACCCTTAACATGATCACATTCCTTTTGCTGTATAAAATAATATATTCACAGGTTCTGGGAATTAGTGTGTGGACATCTTTGGGGTGTGTGGGGGCTGTTGTTCTGCCTACCACACTTATTTAATGAAATTCAACCCTCAATGCCTTACCATTCATGGTAAGAGTCATATTCTATCTAGCTGGCCCTACAAGAAGGTGAGGCCTGGTGACCTATCCCTAAGAGAGTCTTGGTCACTCATTTGGTTCATGCAGATGAGATTGCTGTACCTACCTAGGACCCATTTTTGGCAAGTCTCTTCCTTCTCTAGCCCGACAATTTAGGGTCCTTCTCTGCCCTTCTCGGCCACATCATAATGCAAATTTTCTTCCTGAAGTGGTCAGAAATTATTACTTTAACTTCCCTCTGGGAATGGCTGGGAATCCTCTACTTTTCTCAGAAAGAATGGGAGACAGCATTATAACTTGCTTGCATTTTTGTCATGCTCTGTGAAAGAAATTCTTATGTAGTGATTCACTCATTTAGAGAGGGGGAAAATAACCCAGCTCAAAATCCCATCTGTAAAAGTAAAATAATTAGCCTTTAAAAATAAAACTGATTCATAGCTCTATTAATGAAGGTACTTTCTTATAACATGTTGCGTTGACAGATATGTCACTGTCCCCATTCGGGATAAAATATATTGCAGGAGACAAGTGTTGTGTGAGAATGCATTCATGTCACACTTGCCAAAACCTCTCGAGAGAGGCTTTGCCTATGTCTCAGTGACTTGGGGTGATCATTAGTCTCCCTGACTCCAAGGATTCCATTCCATGAGCCATTCTCTCTCAGCCTCACTCTTGTCTTGTCCTAACCTCAAGAAGCATGCAATTAAGGTAATATGATTGTTTGAAGAAATCGTCAAAACCATTTATACTAACCCAGAGCTGAGGAAACCAACATTGCATGCTACCTTTGTACAAATCAGACCATCTTTACTTTCTAGGAATTTTTAATTTGTGTAAAAGTTTTCAGAACCATTTATTTTTTTCATTCATCCTAATGAAAGGCTGATAAGTATAGATTTCTTTAAAGAAATGTTATGTTTAGTGGCTAAAGACCATATTAATAAGTAATTTACTTAAATTTAGCTTTTAATGGATAGAGTACACAATAGGAAAATGATGACATCACTGAAAAACACAGTCTTTTTTTTTCAGCACTATTGTATTTTGTAATTATTCTGTTACCTGCCAGGTGCCTATCTCCCAATTAATCATTGATGCCTTTATTTACTTTTAGATTGTAAAGTCCATGAAATTAGGTACTTATTTCCTAGAATCTGAATTTCTAACCTTCATTCTTCCAAATGTAGGTCTTTTTATTGATCAGCTGAATGTCTAGCTAAACAACTACAATAAAACCAGATATTTGGAAAGGAAATATGACTTTGTCTAAACTTATGTTTTCTTTCAAAAAATCTGTTTTATTTTACCAGTGTTTTACACTGATGTAAAATTATTTTAATTATTGTAACTATTTATGAAATATGAACACCAGGAATCTTTCTCTTTTCTGCTGTTTAAAATACATCTTACCCTGTGGCATCAGCTTATTAAGATGGATAAGATAGGAAAAAAGAAATTTTTCTGCCAGCAGTTGAGCAGAACCTTCATTTGCCAGGAAGCACTATTATACATCAGAGAATATCAGAATATAAGACATTGATTTTACTACTGAAGAGAATCTGGATGAAATTCTAAAGAGGAGAAAGATATGTAAAGCTAAGGCTGCCTTACCTTACCCCTGAAAATATTTGTGAAGGTACTTAGTAAAAATGAATCCTTTCTTCTGAGGGAAAATAATGAACACAATCAGTCATGTTCTCTTTATAGCCTATGGATACAGATTGCTAGTCTAGCCTGTGTTCATTTAAAAATGTTTTAAATTTTTAATATAAGATAATCTACTAATGTTAACTAGCAAAAGGAAAAAATAAAAACTGTATTCAGGATTATTTCAGGTATGTGTGCTTACTAATATTTTAATATTATTTTAATATTATAGAAGCATTACAAAAACAATGAACTTGCTGTTGGTCTAGACATGGGATGAATTGAAAAGCACTGTGTCTTTTGTAGTGTAGTACGAATACAACTACCCAAAGTTCGAGATTGAAAGAAAAAATAAAACCATGTCTTAAGATGATATGAGACAACCTCCAAAGTTATTATTATTTGCTCCCTATATTGAGGGGATGATTAACTTTGAGCACACACACACAATAGCAGCAGCAGGAGCAGGAACTAAAGAGGCTAGATACCTGATAACACATGAATGTGTTAAGAATTAATTAGTAAAGAAAACTTTACAAAAGTTGTTAGGGACATGAAAGATGCCATTACATCTATATATAGGAAAATCAAAGGATATGTCTTTCTACTAAAAGGAAGAATAATAATAATTTTGAGAGTAGATTTACAATATTACTTTAAGCATAAAGAAGGTCCAGTGTTCTGAGCATCTTTCTTTGGCACTTTCAGATATTTCTATTCACCTTCACCCAGCCCAGTGCTGCCCTAGATGGATGGCATTAATAGGTTCTTTTGACCTCTGGCTTCCAGATGGGTTTTGTCAGGGAAAATAAAGGGAGGGTCACATGCAGCAGATAAGAGAGAAGTGGTATCAGTGTATTTGTTCTCTTGGCTCCCTCCCTACATGGTCACCTTATGCTGGTTGTGTGTCCCCATCAAAAAATCTCAGCCTCATACCCTCTCCACCCAGCCCTCTCTCTCATACTGTAGTTCCCACCTTCCTTTTACACTTCAGGTCTACTGTTCTAGCCAACTAGCCCAAGTGTGGAACTCACTTTTTTTTCTACCAGTTGCCTATGACTTTGCAAATACACCCTCTATGAAACTTCCCTCATGTTATCTTAACTTGAGTGTTCCATCTATTTTATCCTGAGACTAGATCTGATACATGAAGTATATGACCATATGGCCTTAGATTCTTAAAGTTTAAAATAAGGATGGCATGGTTCACCTTTATTGTCTCTGAGTCACCAGATCAGAAATTTCCAAGAACAAGAGTGAACTGGAAAAAAGTTATTTCCATTCCTTTATATTAATATTTCAATATGTTCATAGTCTAAACAAGAATATTTGCAGTACATATAGTGTGATCTACTTGCCAATATTCCAAAACTCCTATCAACAATGCAGGCTTAAATAGACGTGAAAATTAGCTGTTGTGGCCACTCTGAAGTATCAGGATGGACCCACACCCAAAATTTGATTTGGATGTTGAGATGGATGACACCACACACACACCAAGAGGGGGCAGAGTTTTATCACTTACATAATTGAGGCTTTTCTGGGAAAAGCAGAGTAGGCCTCCCAAGAAGGTCCAAAAATGGTTTGAGAAGTTAAGGAAAGGAGACTGGCTAGAGATTTTTCTTGTGATTATGGGGTGGGGCCAGGGGGAGGGCTCCCAGGCAGTTGAAAAGGGGTTAAATGGTTTGAATCTCCCCCAAGTGCCAAAGGATTTCTTATCAGCTTTCCCAATTGTGGGACAGAGGTAAGGAGGAGGGGAAAAGTTTGAAAGCTGTTAGCCATTAAACATAAAAAATGGGGTCAAATTCTGTATTACATTAGCCAGTTACTAACTTTAATCCAAGTATATTTTGCCTATGCATCATTTCCTCAACCCAGTTCATAATACCTAACCTAACAATCAAGATCCTTTATTAAAAGGTGTCTTTTCTTTCAGAGATGGTGTCTTAATTTTAAGACATGCATTAATTATTTTAAAATTAATATAATTATATTTTAATAGGCATCTTCGTGTAAAATCAGAGAATCAAGGGCTAAGGTCTCTTTTGCCCAATATTTCATTTTAAAAAAATAGAGCTTCCATTTGGAAAGTAGAAACCCAGCAAGAACATCACTCCCACACTAAAGCAAGAACAACAACAACAAAAATAACAGAAAATTCCAGAGAACCGGCAAATTCAGGATTTTTTGATCCTGTCAAAGAACTGAACCTACAGGCCATGATCTAACCTGACATCTAAGGAACTGCAGGGACTTTCAAGGAGAGATAGGACAGGAGCACTTGCTTCCCTGGGTCAGATGCTTCTGGGCCCATCAGTAAATCCAGATAAAATTTTTAACAAACTGGTAGAGGCTAAATACGGGCTAGTTAGGTCATGTAGAATATCAGAGGTACACTTACTTGATGGGAATTCAATATTTGCAGACGTCACTGGATGCTCATATAAAAAGTTTATCAAAAGTCCTGAGATAGCCTTTGTCATTGTACAGGCCTGGGAGAGGAAAAGCAACCATTATAGAGAAGGCATAAAACCCCGCCCAAGTTCCTCTCTCCTACCTCTCCTATAGAACAAGAATTTTAACTGTTCAAGGAAGGGCAAAAAAACTAACAAAAAACCTGTCACACTTAGGGAACCAAAGAAAACAGCTGCTGATAAAAGGGAACCAAATAAGACCCTGTATCCTGTGGGAATGGTAGGAATGCTTGTTGATCCGAAATCAACAGAGGTCTACTACAGCTGAAGGTGGGACAGAACTGAGAATGACCCACCCCTAGGAACCAGGAACCTAGTGCCCTCCTGCAACTTAGGCTAAATCAGAATACAAGTGGACACCCCCTCCCTGCACCCCACCGCCAGGCTAAAAATTATCAAGTAACAAGACACAGTGATTTTCTGCTAGGCAAAGACCAAGAGAATGTAGAGAGACTCTTTCTGGCTGAGACACACTACAAAAGGAAGACCTAAAGATGAGGATGAGCAGATATTGAGATAAAACCACTGACAAACCAACTCCTACCCTACAATGAGGTAATACTAGTGGAATTTGAACTCTGTGCTACACTGAAGGAAACCATAGTAACAATAATTCCAAACACATATCAACTCCTGAAGATTGACTCAATTCCCACACTAATAGCTTAGCAGAAGGACCACACTGTAGAGTAAGAGCTATGTTGAAGAACTAAGGGCAAAACTAAAATAGCCCTAAAGTCTCAACAAGATCAGGAAGGTCCTCTAGTGATATAGCTGCCTTCTAGAACAAAAGTCAGCATGCATTGCAGTAAGATAAGATAATCAAGAAACTCTACAATGCATCTGTCATACCGTCCAATGTACAATCAAATTTAAAAGATATGCAAATAAGAAAAAGTGTGACCTTTTATCAAGAAAAAAGAAAGACAATAAAAACAATGGCACAGATGACTCAGATGTTAGATTTATCAGGACTTTAAATCATTCATATGCAAGTTAAAGACACAGTAGAAAAAAATGCACAGAATGTAAACACACGAATTTAGGAGGAAAAAATGGAAGTTTTAAACATAAACAAACAGAAATTCTGGAACTAAAAAATTCAAAATCTGAAATAAAGAATTTATTTAAAGCACTTAGAAGCAGACTGGCACAGCAGAAGAAATAACAACATATCAGTGAACTCAAGTTATACAAACTGAAGCACATGAGACAAAGAAATAAAGACAGAAAAAGCATCCAAGACCTGAGGAAAAACAATTAATAGTATAATTCATGTTTAATTAATAACCAAGAAAGAGACAAGAAAATGGAGAAAAGTGTGCAAAAATAATACAAAACTTCTTCAAAATTGATGAAACACATCCACCCACAGAAACACAGCAAACTCCAAGCAACGTAAGTACGAAAAGGATTTTAATGGTGCCCAAGACAAAACTAGGTCTGAGACAAAATTTAAAAGACTGTTCATTCATAAACTTGTGGCAAGAAAACACATCTGCTATCCTTTTCATTTCAACAGAGATTCAAAAGTTTTAGAAAGGAGAATAAGTTATATAGAATAAAAAGAGGAAATAATGAGACAGTCACGAATTGGCAAGCATTTTATTAAGGTAGGATTTTTAGAAATGAGATTTTCTAACTGGTTTGGTACACTTATTGATCCCTGTTGGCTACAAGAGGGCAAACGAGCAGTTTGGGAACATGTCAAAAGAGGGAGGAGTGTTAAATATTAGGGGTGTAGGATTTCTGTGGCTAGCCACGTCCTGGAACAAGAAGTAGTTGATGAGATGCATTTTTCTGCGATCCAGCTGTCATTGTGGTCCTCATGTGGGGGTGTCTGCCATGGCAGGCAGTTTCTTAATGGAAAACTGGTGAAATCTACATAAAGTCTGGAGTTTAGATAGTAGTCACATACCAACGTCAATTTCTTAGTTTTGCCAAATGTATCATGTTAATATAAGATGATAACAATGGGAGAAGGTGGATAAGGGGTATACAGGAACTCTGTGTGATCTTTGCAAATCTATAAATGTATAATTATCCCAAAATGAAAAGTTTATTTTAAAAAATGGTTTTATTCTTGTTTCAACTGAGGCAAAGAGGTGCATCTAGTTACCCATTGTCCCCTTGTACCCTTTTACTTATCTCACAAAAGCTATCTATAGGATTGAGGAGTATGAGAGACAAAATACACAAGACAATTAAGAGGATGAGTTTATTCCGGCTGTTGCAATTAGGAGAATGTTCATCACTGCAGAGAAACCTCTCAAAGAAAAGAAAATGGGTGGGGGTTTTATGGAGACGGGTAAATAAGGAAGTCATGAGAGGGAGTGGACATGGAGTCCTATCTGAAGGGCGGAGGCAAGTCTTATATCTGAATATGTGAGGGCAGGGTGGTCCTTTGGGTTAGCTGTTTCTCAGAACAGGACAGGGTGGGGAAATTTGCAACCATGGCTGCTTTCCAGGAGCACAGAGCGTAGGTCAAGTTTAACAATGTCAGGGGTTTGACTGCTAATGCTCCTGTGTTTGCTCCCAGGAAATTATCATTTTCTCAGACCCAAGGTTTTGTAGAAGGACTGAAATGGAATCACTGGGTTTCATCTGAAAGCTCCTAGAAGGCTCTCTAGAGGCCCCTGAGAGGCTGATACTGAATAGGACTAGGACTCTGAGTGGGAGGACTCTCTTCCGGAACAGATTACACACCTTAACTCTTGAGGGGAAAGGCTTAAAGATTGACAAAAATGCTCAAGGAAACACTGGCAATGTCAATATGGGGTGTTACCATTGTCTCTCACTCCAACCCACCAAACTAACCCTAGAATTGCCAGCCCAATTTCTCCCATTTTACACCCCCCCAAAAGAGAAAGGATTCCTTTTTGCTGATTTTGTCAATATAGATAATAAAATACTAAGCAGAAGGAGATGGTGAGTAATGAAAATGAAAGAGGCAGAAAGAAAATAGAAAACTAGAGTGCTGATGGTAGAAGGGATGATTTTGTTGAGTGTTTGAAAACGCAGCTGAAAAAGTTGTGAAGTGTAAGGGAATACACAGGAGAGGAAAGGTATGTTGTAACAAGTTTCTTTTTAGAAACTATATGTTTAAATTCTCCATAATAATTTTTAGATATGTGCATAAACATTGAAATTTCTTTTTCATTACTTCTGCCTATTGATCTGTTTTTCTTAAACACAATATCATTCTGAGACTGAACAATATGGGCCCAGGTTTCTTCCAGTTTCCATAAGAAAATATGTTCACACTGGTGCTGCTGACAATTGGGGCTTGGCTCAGTGGTTCTCAGTCTTGACTACTCATTGGAATCATCTGGGGAGCCCCCAAAATACTGATTCCTGGATTCTATCTGCAGAAGTTCTGATTGAATTGGTCTGATGTGGCCTAGGACTCAGTACTTTTTAAATATCCCCCAGTAATGCTAATGTGCAGCCAAGATTGAGAATCACTGAATACTAGGTTCATGCAAAGCTGACAGTAATGGGTAACCCATTTCTGCTTAAAAAATGATCGGTTGTTGTTTTTACCTTAAGTTAGGAGCAGTCCTCTGGTATCTTAATGAAGTAGCTGCCATCCTTGCTAACAAATGTGATAAGTAGGAGTTAAGAGCACATCTTTCAGATTGCCTTTCCTCTATTAGCCATTTCTGTCCACTCCCTCACTAATTCCACTTTCCCACCATCAGAGTCATGCTCAGTAACACAAATAAAGAGGATGCATCAATGGCAGACAGCATGGAATCCAGGAATGGGAGAATTCCCTAAATAAAGCTTTGTTTTTACCCAACTGCACAAATAAACACTTTACAACCAACTTTTCAAGGTGGTAGGTAATGCATAAAACAAGATTGAAGGATATATCATAATTATATAGTATTTATTTTATTCCTTTAATATAGACTGGAAATACCCAATAGCATTTTATGTGATCTTTTTGACTCTGTTTAAAGAGAAGCTTATGAAGCAGATGGATGTCCTGCTGACAACCACCCAGGAGGCCAGCATCTGAGAGATATGTGGGAAGCTGAAAGCGGTTTCAAAGTGATGAGGGGGAGTAGCTCAAATCCAATTAGCAAATAATAGAATTTGTACTTCCCCTGCACTTCCAAAGAGGAGCTAGCCTGCATGCCTTTTCTTACTATTTGTTTTCACTTAAAAGGCTATTAAAGACTTCTCTACTCTTGGAATAGAGCACATCTTCTCATTGTGCCCATTATCAGCCACAATAAATAGATTTGAGCTCAGAGACTCAGGCACTTTAATTGCCTCTATGCACTTTTCTCAAGTAATAAAAAGAAAATATCAACTTTTATGTGTCCCCTTTGATATGGTCTATGTATAGTGCCAGCTCTTTATTCCCCCAAAGACTCACTCTCTGGAAAAGAAAAACTGGTCTGATGGTATTGTTTGCCTTTAAAGAAAATCAATAGTCAAACTCAAAAAGTGATCTCACTTGAAATAAAACATAGATGCTATTCAACATATTAAACAGATACTCAGGGGCAACAGTTTGTTTTCTTTGGTTATAAATGACCTAAAAAGGAAGTTACTGAAGCAGCATGGTGAATGGCCTAAATATAAGTGTTAAGTGACTTTATCAGACTGCTTTAGACATAACCAATCTCAGATTTTCGTTGTATTGCATAGTGTAAAGAACATACACCTTAATGTAAAGAAAATCTGGATTTCAGTCTGGACTTCATCATTTACAATTTGCATGACACTGGGCAAATTACGTAACCTGTCTGTGCCCCATTTACACAGGCGTAAAATAAGAATAATGGTATCTATTGTATATAGCTGTTATATTCATGAGACATTGTGTGTATAATGCCTAACCTAGCATATTGTAGGCACTCAACAAAAAGTAGTAGGCAAATTTTCTTGCCCTGCATCATTTACTTCTCCATATTGTACAATCGATACCAAAGACCCTGGACTCTTTTTTGTGTCTTCAAAGAACAGTTTTTAATTTTTTTTCTGAGTTGTGAACTTTGAAAAGGGACCGAACACTATGAATTCTTCCTACAACTACCAACTTTATATGTACATTACAGTTTATATACAAGTCCGTTTAAAACCTCTGTCATACATCAACCCTTCCGTCTTTCAAATCCTATAATACTCATTTTTCAGAAAGGTGCTGTTACTAGGGAAGATAATGAGGGTTGAGTAAGAGGTCACGAGGTCAGTAGAAGTGATTTCATTCACAGTGAAGTGCTCAGTAGTCTTCTCTCTGTTTCAAGAGGAAAGGTCAATCTAATGATTTCCTGAGGACATATTATCGGGAATATGATTTGTTATCCCGTATGGTAGAACTTGGAAGCTTGAAATTAAAAGAATGACAGAAATGTCACTTGAATTCCCAGCCTTCAAAGTGTGATTATTATGCCGGGAATATGGTGTTTTCAGTTAATCAATACCTTTCTGACATTGCAGGCATGTATTTTTTGATACGCTACGCTGTGGCTGTAGGCTTCATTTTTTGTAGTAATATTCATTTACCAGAATTTTACAATAATAAACTTGAAAGCAATGAGAATATTTGGTCCATAAAAGACAGGCATGAGCATATATTGAGATAAGAGATGCACAATATAATCTTTTTGGTTGCTGTTTGATAAAAGGACATTTTCAATTTTCCTGTTCTTTTAACCATAGAGACTAAGGCTGGACCACGCAACAGTATGCTAAAGCGGTACTAAGCTCTGCCAACTTATATCTTACATTCAATTACTGCTATTCTTGCAATACTGTGTTTTAAATATGGCAATGAATTAAGTATTGTGTGAGAAGTCGACTTGCTACTAAATGAAAGATATAATCCACTTTTCATTCAATTATTTAAAACTTAAGTATGTCTATACTTGTTTAGTCTCAATCTCACCAGACTTGTATCATCTGTGTAATGACATTATGGGATGCTTTTTTTGAAAGGATTAGTTTGTGGTAATGATTTAAGGGATAGGCCAAAGATATCACCATTTCCTTTCATATCTGGTTTATCCTTCCTTGTTATGTTAACATAGTTTTAAGAGTACATGTTTATTGATTTACTTATTTGGGACTTACCAAACAGGAACTGAATTACATAGAAAGAAGTTTCAGTGTTTGCTTTTAAAAAGCTCTCAAGCTAAAAGATGATTATATACATACTAATATACGTTATGCTAACATATAAATATGTATAAAAATACATATGTTATATTAACATATATGTAATTGTATACATCATAGTATTTATCATTATAATAAATACTATTTATGGTTTGTCCAATGTGCTATGGTGCTCCAATTTAATTATTTTTTCCTTTGCTTTTCATCCTGACTTCTGAATCCTTGCTTCTCTAAAATGAAAAGAATATTTTATAGCCATAAATCATATCAGTTGAAATTAGCTTTCTAAAGAGGCCCTATTTGAGCAATATTTTGTAGCATTTAAACCATAGGTATGGATTACAGGGAAGCATTGGTCAGGCACTCTTTAGTAAATGTTTGGAATGGCTTGGGCAATATACCAAAGAAGATCAGTTGCTTTCTCTTTATGACCAAATTCATTTTGGTTGTCTAAAATATAGTTTAACTAGTCTGCTATTATACTCAGTTCAATTCTGCTATTATGCTCAGTTAATAATTGACTCATTATCTTAAACCAAACCTCAGTATTCCTCTATAATACCTTAGAAAAACCACAGTTATCTTCAAAATAGATTGAATTTGTGGAATAAAGTCCTTTCTAGGTATCTAACTCATCATTTGAAGTGCATATCAGGTCACTCTTCATCAAGTCTGCTACTCCATCTCTTTCGTTAATAAAAACTGACATTTCAAATTTCAGCTGTTGTGAACCTAAATAGATAGACATTATACAAAGAAAAGAGCAACTGCAGAAACCTCCTGTATCCATTCTGCCATGTGGAGGCTTCTAAAAAGATTTTGTTTAGATTTTATTTTAGTTGGCTTCCCAGACATGATTGTGAAGTTTTTTTTCACATGCTCTCAAGAATAGTAATAGCAATAAGGCAGTATTCATCTACAGATTTAAATTCTAGAGAAACATCAGCAGATGCTGTGATCAGTAATGTGTGATCAGTGCTTGACCTTTTGCCTTCCCTGTGGAGTTTCATTAATTCTGATATGGATTGGGAAAAGATCTGTTTGCAAAAATTCACGCAACTCAATGGAATTGTATTCTTTAGGGATGTGACTTACTCTGCAGAGGTGATATTAATGATGGTAGGTTCATTTCACAAATAACAAATTCAAGGTGTAATAAAATAACAAAATGGGTATGGATGTTGCTAGGAAAGTTTAAAGGAAGAAGATATAGAAGTCAAATGTGGAATTAGAAATGACTTAATATTGATTCATGTGTTCAGTCATTCCACAAATATCAATTGCCTTTAATATGCCAAGTAATAAGGGAGTTAGGTGGGGTATTCAATGACAAATTCACATGCTGTACATTATAGAGGAGACTACCAGTAAGTACACAGAAACACAGTGTACTGAAATCTATAAGAGGCAAAGAATAAGGATCTGGGAAAATATAGGAGGAGCACGTAATTTATAATTTACCCTGGAGGAACGAGAGAAAGAACCCAGGAAGGACATGTAAACATTTGCTAAGTGGAGGAAGTGGTGAGAGAATGCAGTAATTGAGAGACAAGAGAAGACAGGGCATGTCCAAAAAGTAGAAATTATTCAGGATGTTTACAGCACATAGTATGAAGAACAGGCATGGTAAAAAACGAAACTCAAGTGGTCTTGGGGACTTGAATTCCATATTAGAATTTGTCTTCAGGCTGTTGGAAACCATTAAGAAGTTTTAAGCAGAGGATGATCACAATCAGATTAATCCTTTAGAAAAATCACTTTGTATACAGTATGAGGGGTTAATGATGGGGTGGAGAGGACTAGTGGTACCATTTAGGAGGTTATTACAGAAATCTGGGCAAAGAATAACGTGGAATACAATTATTTAATGGCATGATGAATAGAATGTATGGATCAAGAGATAAAGGATATAAAAGGACATAAAACTCGGTGGCTTATGAAATGCACAGGATGAGGTAGAAGAAAATATTAATGCTTATATTTTGGTTAGATAATGGGGTAGTTGATGGAATGATTCAATGAGATAGGAAAAAGAGAGTATAAGAATGAAAGGGAAAATGATAATCAAATTGAGTTTTTAGTATCAATGTGGTAATTCAGAAGTGATATCCTATGGCATTTAGATGTTAGGGTCAGGAGCTCAGAAATAGAACTAGCCTGCAAATACAGTTTGGAGAATCAGGAACATGGAAGTAGATATAATTCTCCTGAGGTAAAATGTGCAGTGAGAAGGACAAAACTGTGAAGAACATCAAGGATTAAGAGACTGGTCTAAGAAGAGTGACCCATGAAGGAAACTTAGAAATATATAGAATCACAAAAGCCAAGGAAATACCAGGAGAGAATAATCAACAATGACCAATTTTAGTTAGAAGTTCTGTAACATTAGGCCCAAAGTTGTCATTTTCTATGGTTATTATTGTAAGAGCAGTTTCGGTGCAGAGAAGTAAATGGCAAACGGGGAAATAATAGCATAAATGATGGGCAACACTTTCAAGAGTAGATAATCAAGATAAGCCTTGAGAAATGGCTAACATATTTGTAGATGGAGATGCTTGAGGGCTTAAGACTGGTGAGTGGTCTAAGCAATGTAGAAAGGCAAGACAGGGCTGCCAAAAGAGTAGTGAATATTCTTTGGCTGGAACAGAATCTGTGAAGAGAGGGATTCAAAGCCTTTTACATTCCCATGCATGCAACTGCCTCTGCACTTTCCTCACCTTCGAATCCAAGCCTCACAGAAGTGCCTCTGATTGGCAGAGCCTAGGTCACATGACCACACAGAGGATGTCTGGGTGAGTTTTCTAGCTTCTTTCTCAGAAAGCAGGACTCATAATGTAGACAATTTACCCAAATATAAGAAGGGGTTCAAAGGTGATGACCAAAAGATTGAAAATATCCACTATATTCCCTATTATTGGAGACTAAATTTGGAGCGTTATAAGACAAGTCAGAAGTAAAACTAGCTTAGAAACTATGCTTACAGAGGTTCAATTTAGTTTGGGATATGCTGAATGTGACGTTTGAAGTTAAAAAAAAAAAAAACCACATAATCTCAAATATAAAGTTCAGGAATATGGTACAAGGTTAGGAGTCCTCTGGTAAGAAATTATGGTTACAATTATGGGCATGGGTGACATCAAGAAAAGAGAGAGTAGAGAATGACAAGATAATTTTCTCAAGGTATTGGAAGATGCCTTTGCTCAAAGGGTATGGTGAAGTGAAAAGAAGACTCAGGAAAAATATAGTGAGAAATATAGAGAAGATAAATAGGTGCCGAACCAAAAGAGTACAGTGTTTTAGGATAGATAAATGCTTAAAAGTGCAAATTCAACAGAGTAGTCAAAGGATGAGGAGTTGATTTGGATTTTGAGAAGTTATTGGTGACCTTAGAGAGAATATCTTCATTATTACACTAAAGATTAAAGGCTATGATTACCGGGAGTGTTAGTCCAGGTCCTCCAAGAAGTACACACAAGACAGTATTAAAGACTCAAGGATTTTATTAGAGGAAATACCTGTGAAAGATAATGGAGATGGAGCAGGAGAAAGCTGGGAGAGTAACAAGGTAGTGATACGAGTATGACTCCGAGTGAAGGAGAGAAGGAGGGAAGGTGAGTAGAGGGTCTCAGACTCATGTGCAGTTTAATGAAGGTTCAGCAAGGTCATCAGGGAGTCCACAAGCCAAAACTGGCCATCAGAGGAATCCTGTGTCTCTTAGGAATGAGCCTGCCTTTGTATCCCTGTTGCCCTCAGTCATTGCTTGGAAGCAGCTCGTAGGAAACTTGCTCTCAGAGCCAAGGTGGCAGTGGATTTCAGAGCACAGCAACGGGGGCCCTTGATCAGTTTTGCTGCATGTAATTGGAGACCTACAAGGCAAATTCTCATGGCAACACAGCAGAGGTGAATGAGGATATGGGGGAAAATTGACAGTAACGCTATCTAAAAGCAAATCCAAGGGGAGAGATGAGAAAGTTTCACAGGCAAAGTATGTTATGTAATATGAGATGATATGGTATCAGGCGTTCTATCTTATTTATTAGGATACTGAGGATGTCAGACTATTTACAGCTGTTTAGATGTTGTCTACAGAGTGTGCTAATTGCAAACATCTAAGTGCCAGCAGATAATAAAATGTAGTCCCACAATTGCTGGGAGGTCATGAAGCCAAAGTACAGGTGGTGGGCTTAGTGTGGGCAAGGAAGAGAAATAGTTTGACCTCAAAAACCAAACTGAGAAAAATATAGAAGAGGAAATAATGAGAGGTTTTTAAAGGAGGGGGAGGGGGATTGACTTCTGTAAATTAGGAAGCAAGATCATCTGGTGGAAGAAAAGTGTGGATATGATAAAGTTGGGGCTGAGCCAAGAGAATGAAATTTGCTCCTCACAATATTTGGTGCATCTACTTAGTACCAACACTGGGTTAATAAAGGGACTTCTGTGAAGCCATGTGAATACAGCCAGAAAATGTCCTTCAGACTTCAGCAGCCTTTTTCTCAAAGATAAACACTAAAGGTTGGGAAGAGCAGATAATTAGAAAAGTTATTCTAAAATGATATCGAGAATAGAAATAAACTGATTCTAAATGTGAGAAGGCAAGTGAAAGTGTGACCAGAGTGGCGGATCCTGGTAGTATAAATTTCGACGCTTACACAATACGCAATTATTCCAAAATTTTTTTTCTTTAATCTTTTCTCTAGGGAATTCTTTAACATCTTATTTTCTTGGATACAATCAGTTTAATATTCCAGATCATAATAAAATTGGTAATAAATAAGTCATAATAAAATTGGATCATAATGAAAATTGATATTCTTAGTACCATTTACAACAAATACAGAATTCTGCTTGTCTTACGGGAATTAGAATTAACCAACTTTGTGATTTACGGATCTAAGTGAAACACATATGCCCTCCATCCACCTTCTTCTACCCCTTTATTAGGTAACCTACAAATCACTCACATGTGATCATGAAGAAAATATGATTACTTGGGCCCAGAAAGCAGTTTTCAATGTATCATATGGCTGAAGATTTGTAGGCAGCAGCCATTATCTGATTGGCAGAATCAAAAATTAGTTTCATATACATCATGAACAAAATAGAATAAATTTTACTCAAATGGCCATGGTCAGGACATGAAACTCAAATAGTTCATAAATTAATATTGATTCTCAATTTCTTTTCAATAGCCAGTCTTGTAAAGAGCATGAATGATGTCTTTATGCGTTGTTACATTGATATAGTATATACTCACTGAACGTCTACTCTGTGCCAGCCACCCGATTAGGCAGTAGTGCTACAAGGGCGATCAGGAGAGCCTCAGTTTCTACCTTTGTGAATTTTGCCTTTCCTCAGGGCTTCACTGCTCCGAGTGTGGTCCCTAGGCCTGTAGTATCTGCATTACCTGGGAGGAGCTTGTTGACATGGAGAATCCACAGCCTTGTCCAGACCTGCTGAATCCAAATCTGCATTTTAATGAAAGTCCTGAGTGATCCAAATTCAGAGAAACATTTGATAAGCATTGTTTGGTGAATATCAGCTGGTTAAAACAGTATTCAGTGCCATAAGTGCTCGTAGGAATACACAGGGCACCATGGGCACACACAGGAAGACCACCTGGCTCAGACTAGAGTGCCAGGGTACCCTAGTAACTACTCATTAACCCTTTACTCTGTAAAACTTCTTTCAGATGAGAGGACTCTGACTATTCAAAATATACAACAGCAAGAAGGTTCTGACTAGAAAATACGCCCCCCACTCCAAGGTGGCTCTCTCCTGCCTCCTTGGCTAATTATTAGACCTATACTAAAATGTTGCAACTTTTAAACATATTCTAGATTCTATATTAATCCTTCACCCTGTTTTTTATTTATAAATGTATTTCACCTCATTGCTACATCATTCTATCATTTTTTTTTCCACTTCATGTATCGTACTGGAAGTTACTTTTAATTGGTTACCTTCCAGTTGGTTTCAGAAAGTTTCTGTAGCTAATAATGTCCCTCAGAACATACAGATTAGTAAGTGTTTTCCACAAGAGCAACTTTCAAGCTTCCCCCATCCCCATTTTACTTAATCCCTGCCCACATTAAGGTCTAAAATCCCTTATAGGTTACCTCTGGCAATAATCAATTTTGTATTTGATTTTCTCCAGATCCTTTGAAATCTCCGCTAAAGGATCATCAAAAATGGTTTCATGCAGTAGTGCTCTGATAAAAATCACTGCTACTAGTAATAATGATAATAACAATTATTATCGCTTACATTTATAGAGCATGTTTTATATGCCAGGCCCTGGGCTAAGTTCCCTGCATGTATTTTTTCATTCCATCTCATGACCCCATGAGGTATTTACAATTATTAGTCCGATTTTATCACTGTGAAACCAATACTTAGAGGGAGGTTAAATGCATTGCTTATCACCTCAGAACTGGCAGAGCCAAAAATAACATCCAGCTATGCTGAATTTCATCACCTGAGCTTGATGCCCCTACTCTCCTGAGGAAGACATGAAAAATGAACAATGGTAAAGATGTTACCACACATAGTATTGGGAGGAAATCACTCAAGAAATAACATCTTTAACATACCTATGCAAATCTGTCTGTTTTTTGAAATACTAGATCTTAGGGATTCCAATTAATCTTGAATTTTTGAAAAGGAATATGGTTAGGGAAGAAATATTCTTTATCGTTCAAGTCAGTGATCCTCATAGAGAGGGTTCCTAGCTTCTGTGTTTTAGTTTCTTGGTCTTCCAACAAGCTAGAATGTTGTTCTACTGTGGTAATATCCTATCTCAGCTCTTCTTGTCCAAACTGCCTTTATTTATTTGGAAAATGTACCACCTTAACTATCACAGTTGTCTGATTTTCCAGCTATGAAAACACAGTGTTTTTCCCGCCTTTCCTCAAGCTTTTCCAATAGAGAATCCAGCATTGATTGCAAATGGTAAATGGCATGATATGCCTATACCGAGCACTCTTTTGTTGATTTACTTGACTGTTGATTTTTCAAATCTTTTTCAATCTCCATACTCTATTTAAGCAATAAAATTTAGTAAAGTCATGGTGTGTGTGACTCAAGGAAAACAAAGATTCATGAAAAAAAGAGAAGTCAAGGAAGCTTTACCCCCCAAAGAGCACAACAATAACTTTGCTATCCAGAATAGAGGACTTCATATTATAATTCTAGAATAGAATTTGTACTGACAGACCGAAGTGGCCGATAAGAAAAGAGGCTTGGCTGGCTTCCATTGATGTGACCCTGACATCCTGGTGGACCAAACTAAAGATCTATTTCTAACTTGAATACCCAATTGAACATGCCACAATCTTTTAAAAATTCAAACTAATGAAACTACTCTGATAAATTTTCTGAAAATGATGCCTATTTTATTTCTGACATTCACTAACATTTTCATAACATTAATAATAGAATGAAAGAAGGGGTAACCCAGCTGTGCTTTGTTTCTTTCTCAATGTTCTCCATTTCTACATGAAAATGTCTTCTAAGTTTAAGAACAAGTGCCTGATGTCTAGAGGATGGAAGAAAACAAACAAGAGGATGGAAATAGAGTTGTAAAAGAAAGACAATATTGACCTTGAACTATTTTGAAAAAAAGAAGGTTTTCTTTCCAGAAGTTCTTTTATTTAAACTATCTGTTGTTGAAAACACTTGAAAAACCTCCTTTAGACCCATTCTTAGAATTAATGTGTGTGCACTTCACAAATCTTCTGGAACTTTGTACAGTGCATCTCACAGCAGGGATAAGGCTCAGTAGATCTGTCAATATGGTCTTAGCTCCAACAGAGCCACGGCAAATTAACTTAGAACTTCAAACATAGCTTTCGCACTTAGCTTTGAAACTAGAAATGTAAATAGATGCACAAGTCATGAATTAATTATCCTGTCCTAAGAATTCAGCTTTGAATCCCTTAATGTCAATACCAAAATCAAGAAAGAACTAAGAAACAAATAAAATTTTAAAATTATAAAATATTTTGCTAAGAAGAATGCACGTGCCATGTGGTATGGTCACTTTTAATAAAAATCTTTAGTAAATATATTCTTTTCACAAAATTTTGAAGTGCGAGGTAATGGATGCAAGAGGTTTCCTTTCAAGAAGGGTAGCTTCAAGGTCATGTAAAGTTGTTTAATTTTAATGGGTGACCTGGAGAAAGGATGAGAGAGACCTAAGGTTTAACCACTGTAAATAAGTTGATAAATTTGTGGCCCCATTTTTTCTGACTTGCTCTATTTGAGGTCTTTTACATCTGAATCGCCCCAAAAAGTGTTTCTTTGTCTTTTCAGGGACTCAGTACCCAAGTCTGCTTGGGGAAAGGAGGTAGGAAGGAATAAAAAAAAGGACTTTTAATTTTGAATCTCTCCAGAACCTTTGCTTTCAGAAACTCAATAACTTGAAGCAACATTATAACTAGCTTGGTTGCTATTCTTTGTTCTTGCTTGAAGTAGTCATGCATTCAGCAAAAATAATATCTATTTTTACCAAAGTCCTCCTGTGGATTTGGTAGCAAATATGGAGACCAATGAGAAATAGAGACAAAGTTCTAGACCTATAGGAGCTAACAGCAGAATAGAGAAGCCTAAGAGCATGAACAAATACATAGTAATATGTAGTAGCGGGTAGAAAATGCCACACAAGGGTACCTAAAATGTGCTTTGAATGTTCAGAGGAGGTAAAGAGATTAAGATAAATGGATGTGGAATTTGTAGGTCACACCACTGGATTGAACACAATGAAGTCACTGAAAAGAATGCTGTGTATGTATGTTTACAATAGAAATGTTTTCATGTGTTGCTATGAAACCTCCTCCGGAGCTTCCCGGGTATAATCTGAAATTGGCCCCCACAAAGGAGGGTAGAGAAATCAAAGAGACAGTCCACCCCAGATTGGTAGGTGGCAGGTTTAATAAGCAAGGGAACTTACTTAGGAGGCTTGTCTTGGGCGGCTGCAAGATGAGTAGGTCTCCAAACCTGCTGGCCAAAATCTTAAAAACTTATACAGAGGCTTTAACTGGGTTCAGTTACGTACACAGGGAGCCTTAACTGGGTCTAGTCATGTATCCAGTCCAGACAGTCTCATCACCACATTACTATCTCAAGGCTGTATCCTTGCAGCAGCTTCTGGGATGGGGAATGCAAGTAGAGCACACATTCCAAAGACAGAGGAGGGAATGGGGAGCCCCCAAATGCCTGGATCCAGCTTATAGGTCAACTGGTGGTTGTTTTCTTGATGACCTGCTCCATCACCATGATTTATTGTAAAATAAACAGTTTCAAAAATAGCAATTAGGATATAATCCAATTTTTAAAAAATACTTATGTTTGGATCTATCTATACTGCATATCCAATGTATATTTATGTACAAAAATGGTCTGGATCTCCAAAAGTTTAATGGTAGGTGTGTCTAACTAGTGGGGCTTGACCAAGATGGCCTTAATATTCTCTCAGCTTGACTAAACTTTAGAGAGCTTTTTTTCTGACTATAGGCCCACAACTCCCTTTTCTTATAGTATTTATTTTAGAAATTTGCAGTTCCAAATTCTTTCTCTATCCCCTTAGGGCTGTAAATCTCCATCTAGCTTCTCCCCAGTTTTACAAGGCAGGAGTGTCTTTCTCAAGGACCTGGTAACCACCCCTTTGAAATGTAATCACTGAGGACGACAGAGACCCTGTTTCTCAGCTTCTGTGGGGGAATAGGAGCCTAACTTCCATAATCGCCAATTAGCAAACACAGATGGCCTAATCACACTGACGAACCTCTCCCTTAACACATCCAGTACTTTTCAGACAGCTCACTCCACTGCTTAGAGATTCCCCTGCCTTTTGTTTCAATAAAGTTGAGTTCAAACTTTCTATGCTATCGCAATAGTCTTAACACCTATTGAAAGTCTTGAAGAAAGTCTTCTTTGCCTAATTAACTCCATATGGTGCAGTTTTTCCTTAACAGGCTTCGTGTGTGTGTGTGTGTGTGTGCGCGTATATATATATACACATATATATGTGTATATACATATTTTATATGTGTAATTTTAAAAATGTTATAAGTATCATGTGATACCACTTGGAGCAACCAAAAAGCCTCAACACTGAAAAAAAACCAAAACCCTAATCTCATTAATGGTAATATTGCCATTGGAATTCACCAGAAAACATTTGCCTTTGAAGTTTAACATAAGACATTTCTGTTTAGATTCTTCCAAGGGTATAGCATTTGTGCACCCAGAAAATAAATACATTTTTTTTCTCTCATAGACTCCTCTGCTACTTATTCTCCAAACTCCTCCTAGCAGTTACTCCTTTCAGCATTCCCTTTTTCTTGTGTTATTGTCCCGTTGTGCAATTGAAACTGTCACTTGGCACATACTATAAACCATAATGCCTTCCCTGCTTTACATTTAATTTGGCAAAAAAATAAATCTAGTCCTGTGCTATATATCTTAAAGGTAGGATGAATGATAGTAAGTTTTATGCATTATTTTACTAGAATTCTGACCTCTAAATCTAACACAAAAATCTCAATTGCTTAATGCAGATTTATTTTCCTAAACAATGAAATCTTCATATCTCCCATTGGTCATAAAAACATCTTCTAATTATTGCTTTTCTTCTCTGGTTCATTTTGCTCACTTTGTGGTTGATAATACTGCAAATCAAATAGCAATCAGAATAATGAGCTGCCACCAGTTGGAGTCATAGCTGGTGCTACATATTGTCAAAGATTGTTCACACTAATCAACTAATAATGGCATTGCTGCTTCCATCGTGCTAAAGAAAATTCCCTCAGTTGTGCAACACAATTACTACTAATAACCTCTGAAACCTTTGCGTGCTAGAGGATACTGTCTCAGAGATCATCTGGAGACCTATCAGAGAATAAACCAGGGAAGACAGAATCTACCAGATGGAGATTACTCTTTAGTAATTAACTAGACATTGCTCCTTTGGGTCCAAAACATTTTCTAACATCATGAGGCATTTCCTCTAGCATAATGATGCATCCATATTAATATATTAGATTGGGAACAGCTAGGATGTAGTGTTAAATATTAAACATTTCTTACATGAATTATATTATTAATAGCCTTTCTTTAGTTTAAAAAGAAGCTATGCTAAAATGACAGTCAATAAACAAATTTAGAGGCATTAATATTAAAGGAGAGCCAATGAATTCAGACTCATGACAAAATGCGTATTTGTTCATTTCTCATGAGAGACTTACCTTCATGATTATTAATATAGTAGGTAGAGATTTACTTTGAAATGGAAAAGCTGAAAATACCTTAAGTAGAGTTAACACAATGAGTCACACGTTCAGAGCGCATTGGAATTCTTAGAGACCTATTCTCTTCCTGTGTGGGTACCAGGCTGCTCAGAGGTTTGAGGTGAGATGACAAATGAGCCATGACATCCTCTGTGATGCAGACATTGTACATCTTGTTTCAGGAAACATTTAAGAGTTGGGGGGGGGAATCTCTCAGAGGTGGTGAGTTTCATTAGGTTAAAGAAGCCATCCCTCCATTTGTCACTGTTAAAATTTGCGGTGAAAAGCGTAAAAACACATTTAGGTTCAAGCTGAATGATTTCTGACAGGCTGACAGACAGCTGCATTTTTCTGGTTTTGAAATGCAGATTCAGGGTGATACAATGTGGTGTCATTATTTCAGACCTCATAAGGCATTTTGTCTAAGTGACAGCTGGTTGCCTCAAGGTCATTTTACTAATAGCCCGAGGTGAGGGCCTTAGTAATGTGTGAAGCTCTGCAATGTTTATTAACCCTTTATTACTGGCAGGGAATTTGCAATATCCTAATCACAATTACTTGGAATATTTTACAGGAATTTCTAATTTAATTGTCAAAACTATCCCTCAAGGGGAAAACAGACTCAAGCATATCTGTCACAAGGAAAATCACATTACAGATGGTGGAAAGATGTTCAGAAGACACCTGTTGCACCAAAGATATTTATTGAGGATCAGACACTGGTGATTTAATTGAATTACCACATTCACTTCTTTTCAGCAACCATAAAGGGAGTTATGATATCTTCCCTAGAGACTAGAAAGAGCCTTGGCAATCGTATGTGGTTTGTCCTAGGGCCAGCCCCAGTGGCCTAGTGGTTAAGTTTGGTATGCTCCACCTCAGCAGCCCTGGTTCAGTCCCTGGGCATGGACCTACACCAAAAAGAAAAAAAAAAAAAGGCAGACTCTCAGAACCCCCCACAAACCTACTGAGTCAGAACTCATTTTAACAAGATTCTTACGTGATTGGTATGCACACCCAAGTTTGATAATCATTTTCCTGGGACGCATAGCTAGTAAGTGAGTCTGCTTTCAGATCCAGCGTGGTTTAGCAACATATGAATCCCATTCTCTTTTCAGTAAGTCCATGCCATTTGTTACCACATGTTTGTTGTTGTTCTTGTTTTTTGTTTGTCTTTTTTGTTTCATTTTTATGAATCTGTTCTTCAATGAGGCATGAACTGGAGTTAAAGCACTTTATGCAGGGTCAAGGCTAGTTCAAGTATAGATCTTTTCAGGTCCATTTTCCTTTTCCACTACCAAATTTTTGTGCTACAGGTATCTTGAGTCAATGAAAAACAGAGTTCGACTTAGGAACTAGAGGTTTAAAATATAGCTGTACCAAGTTATTTGCATGTTACAAAGACTGTATGTGTAGATGTGAGTCTGTGTGGGGTAGGGGCACAATTATAGATACAAAAAAATGAAATACTACTGTTAATGTTTTACTGAATCATTGAATGGGATATCAGAGATAATTGAGACTTAAAACCATTGAAAAATTCCTGACAATTCAACAGATCTTACTGTGTACCTCATATTTTTTTACCAGTCACAATATCTTCTTTTCTCTTCCTCCTTCTTTCATCTTCTCCCCTCTCCCCAATTCTGATTTATTTGTTTATAAATTTGAAAACTATTTCCCATCCCTATTTTCACACAGGTCCTCAGAGCTTAACTATCTGTACTAGGGACTAAGAGTCAGGCTTGTGGATGCTATGTACTTTTAAACTATGGCTTTTGTTTAAAGAAAAAAATGTGCATAAAGCAATGAAACCACATTATGCAACAATATCATGTTTAGAAAATCTTATTCATTATAAGTAAAAGTGAGTCTAAAAATATCTGGACAGCAGTTATTCCTAACATTCTAATTATTTTACTCTAAATCTATTTTTAACATAAAAATCTATTTTTCTTGAATGGAGTGAGTACACTGCACTTGTCATTTTGTGTTATAGCTAAAACATGATTAGGTGCTGCCTCTGTATTATTTTTTTAATATACAATTCAGCTATCATTTAAAGAAGATTTTATACATTTCTTTATGATGTTCTTGTGGACTGAGTGTTTGTGCCCCCCTCTCTAATTTCATATGTTGAAATCCTAACTCCCAAGGTGATGGTAGATGGAGGTTAGGCCTTTGGGAGGCAAGAGGTCATGGGGTGAAGCCCTCATGAATGAGATTAGTGCCCTTATAAAAGAGACCCCAGAGAGCTCTCTCACCCTTTCCTCCAGATGAGGATACAGCAAGAAGACAGTCGTCTATGAACCAGGGACGATGAATCCACCAGCATCTTGATCTTGGACTTCCCAGGCTCCAGACTGTGAGAAATATGTTTCTGTTGTTTATAAGCCACCCAGTTTATGGTATTTTTGTTATAGCAGCCTGAACCAACTAAGACAGAAGTCAAGTGTCTTATTCTATTATCTCTGTAACTCCAAGGAATGATTGTTTTTACAGTTAAACCACATTGTATTCCCAGCTTACATAGATTCAAAAAGACAAAGCACAGCGCCATCACAAATTTAAACCCCAAGTGTATCTGATATCATTTCCATTCCTCTCATCTGTGAGAGCCTCCTGCTTTTGCTCTAGCTCTCTGAAGCCTGCCCCGTTCCCTCAGGCCCACCTCAAACCCAACTTCTTCTACTGGTCTTTCTCACTAAAACTCTGCTTCAGACAAGTGCTTCATTGACTTTTCTTAGCACTTGCTGCTTCTAACACTAATTTTCACATTGGATTATATTTTATTTATACGCTTTCCTAAGAAGGGACTAAATCACTCAAAAGCAGAAACCTCATACTTTTTTTGATATGGGACTGAGAACTTAGAACCTACAGATAGTTACTGAAAACGAAGATTTCTCCAGCCATAAGGGGTGCTTGTAAGGTGAAAGTAAGTTCTTTCATCCTGTAATTATTCAGAAAACAGTTGCATCTTTCCTCTTGTCCTTTGTTATCATGCACTTGGACAGAACATCCTTTAAAAATAGTTATTAGTAGCTTGAGATATTGGAAAATTGTCTTGGTCAAGTAGTATGGAAAAAAGGATTAGAATTATGGCTTTGTTCTTACCGCTCTGTGACTTGGACAAGTTTCTTAACGTTTCCAAGCCTCAAATGCATTATTCACAATGGCGCTAGTGGTGATACCTTTATTTGGGCTTTTTTGATGCTAAATAAAAACATATATGAAAAATTACTTAGTGCAATGCCTTGTGAAAAGTGGGTACTCAATGAATATTTTTTGTCAAACAGTGTGAATGCAGTATCTGTATTCAAGCCCAGTGAATACTGTAAAATATATCTTAATCATAAGTGAAAGGTCCAAGCAAGCTAGCAAAAGTCTAGTAGGTACTATTTATTTAATTGTTATTATGAGTCAGACACAGTGTTAGATAATTTTTAAGTAATAATTTTTCTTGTAACTTTAAAGGAATATTTGACTCTTCACAGCAATATTATGAAATACTAACAGTTAACTTAATTTTACAGATGAGGAATTGAGAGTTTAAGTAACTTGCTCAAGGCCATAAACCTAATGGAGTTAATCAAGCAAGACTCGTGGGGTTTAAATATAAAAGCAATTTTATGTCTGTTTCCTACTGTCCCTTTAAACTGTCTCAGTGGATATAATCCTTTACCCCAAGAGAAAAACTTGGATAGAAATGAGACTTTTTTTGGTCATTGGTAGATAGTAGACAGTCCAAGTCAATTTGTTTCACAAACAATTTAATTTCTTAATTAAAAATGCCCACTCCCATATAATCATCAAAGCTTCCAAGTTGAGTAAAGGTAAAAAGCTTCTTTCCACCTTCTCTGGCTAGGACCAGTTACCTCAAGGAATAGGCTGTGGTCAGCCTCATTCCTCTTGCTCACTTCTTCCCCCACCCTGGAGCTACAACTCTGAACCCCTTCAAGATAGTAAGGAACAAGCCAAGCGAGGAGAGTTAAAGGGTGTAGGAGAATTATTTTTTGATTGGTACTGTGGTAAGTTGGCTTTCTGCTCTCTGTTGAAAGTTCCTTTTTAGTCTGGGACTTCATGGAGTCTTTGGAAATCACCTTTACCACTCCTACATCTCACTATTGATGTTTTCTCACCTACAATTTCCTAAATCTGGGCAAGTGCACTCTATTCTGAAGATCACTTACTCCTTCCTCAGCCTCTAGGAATCCAGTCATTTAACTCATTGTTAGCTGTGCCAACTCTAGGTTGTGCAGGCTTATCCTAGCACATCAGCAACTCTCCTTCACGTTGCCTTCAAACCTACTACCCATCCTTATGCTGCAGATTTCCTAGGCGGGAGCAAGACACTAACTTAGTGTGTCTTCTAAGTACTTGGGATACATATCAAACTCTCTGAATGGTCCTGTTTAAGACTCTCTTACTAAAGATGAAAGACAGGTACCTACTCCCACCTCTTCCCTGTATATACGTGTGTGTTTGTGCATGTGTATGGGGTGGGTTGGCGTGAACAGGAGGTATTAACAGCATATAAGAAGCTTTATCCAAATTATCTTCATAAGAATCCCCTATGTATACCCCCTCCACCACATCCAATCTACAACTTCACAACACTTTTATAATCTTAATGTGGGTGGACTGTTCAAAAGCTGCTGACCTATTTTAGGCTAAGTCTTTGCAAAATTTAAATATGGCTGATAACTTCCTTTGGAATGGAAAATTCAAGGTATGGAGTTTAAGTTGAACTCGTGTCTGTCTATAATCATGCTCTTTAAACTTTATGTAGGAAATTAGGTCAAAGGATAGTTTGAGTTAATTACTCAGTTTAGGTTCAGAGTAATTTCTAAATATTTGTATCATTTAACTAGTTAGAGAAGTCAGCAATAATTCCTTTTTGTATCTCTTTTGGTCAAATCCAATTATACTTTCTTATTTCCAGCCCCATTATATAACTGGAAACAATAGATTCTTCAAAGAGATACATGACAGGAATTGCAGAAATGGAATCTCCCAATACACAAGATTTCAGAAGTGTAACATCAAAAACAAAACCACAAGATTTGTAAATTAGACAATAATACAGGATAATTGGATGTATTCTTAAGAAGGTGCTGTATGGATAAATCTACAGCTGTGGCAGAAAAAAAATAGAGAAAGAAAAAGATTAAAAGAAAATATACAATGATGCATTTAGGATAGATTTTTAAACTATTCAGGGAAATATTTCTTCCATTCTTATGTAATCTAATATGGCAGATGCCAGAAGACATTAAGAATAAGAACAAGTAATGATATAAAATTTTACAAGAACTCCTGAAAGCTGCCAACTTACAAAGATAGCAGGTGAAAGATGGATAAAGGAAATAAAGAGTAATTGAAGAAGAGGAAGAAAAAGAGTGATATTTTTGTATACTTGTGTGCAATTAAGAAGGAAAAATAGCATCACTTAAACTACAAAACTTCCAAGAGTTGGATCACATTTAGTCCAGGACACTTCTCAGTATTCAGATTTGGCATGCAGAAATCGTTCAGTGTCTGCAACTTAGCAAATGAAGAAAGCTCCATTTGTGTGTCTATTATAATTTTGAAATCACCATATTAGACATTGTTTTAAGAGCTATTTTTCTTATTCTTTTTTTCTCATCTTCCTTTTAATTGCTAAGAGAGATTTATATATAAGACCTATTCACAGGGTTCATATTCAGAATCACATTTAAAAAATATTTGTATGGAGTAACTTCATATTTTATAGTTCACTTCTTTATTTTTATTGAGATATAATTTGACATATAATAATATATTAGTTTCAGGTATACAACATAATGATTCGATATTTGTGTATATTGCGAAATGATCACCACAATAAGTCTAGTTAACATCTATAACATACATAGTTACAAATTTATTTTTCTTGTGCTGAGAAGTTTTAAGAGCTACTCTCAGAGGTTTTCAAATATACAACACAGTATTATTAACTATAGTCACCATGCTGTACATTATACCCTATGACATTTATTTTATAAATGGAAGTTTGTACATTTTGACCCCCTTCACCCATTTGACTCCCCCCACCATCTCTTGCCTCTGGCACTCTGGCAAGCATCAATCTGTTCTGTGTATCTATGAACTCTTTCCCCCCCCTTTTTTAGATTCCACATATAAGTGAGATCATATGGTATTTCTCTTTTTCTGTCTGACTCATTTCACTTAGTATAATGCCCTAAAGGTCCATCCATGTTGTTGCAAATGGCAAGATTTCCTTCTTGTTTATGGTTGAATAATATTACATTGTATGTGTGTGCGTATATATATATGTATACACACACACATACACACACACCTCATTTTCTTTATCCATTCATCAATTGATGGACACAGGTTTATTCCATGTCTTGACTATGATAAATAATGCCGCAATCACTATGGAGATGCATACATTTTTTCAAGCTAGTGTTTTTGTTTTCTTCAGATAAAAATACCCATAAGTGTAATTGCTGGATCATATGGTAATTCTATTTTAATTTTTTGAAGAACGTCCTTACAGTTCTCCATAGTGTTTGAACCAGTTTACATTTCCACCAACAGTGCACAAGGGTTCCCTTTTCTTAACATTCTCACCAACACTTATCTTTTGTCTTCTTCATGGTAGCCATTCTAACAGGTGTGAGGTGATATTGTAGTTTTGATTTGCATTTCCCTGACAATTTGTGATGGTGAGCACAGTGTCATGTACCTGTTGGCCATGTGTATGTCTTCTTTGGAAAAATGTCTATTCAGATCCCCTGCCCATTTTTTAACCAGATTGTTTGTTTGTTTTTGCTGTTGAATTATATGAGTTCTTTATATTCTGCATATTAACCACTTATCAAATATGTGATTTGCAAATATTTTCTCCCATTTTGTAGGTTGCCTTTTCCTTTCGTTGACGGTTTCTTTTGCTATGCAGAAGCTTTTTAGTTTGTTGCCGTGGCTTTTAGTGTCAAATGCAAAAAATCTTCTCTAACCAATATCAAGGAGCCTACCACCTATGTTTTCTTCTAGGAGTTTTATGGCTTTAGGTCTTACACTCAAGTCTTTAATCCATTTTGAATTAGTTTTTGTGTATGGTGTAAGATAGTGGTCTAGTTTCATTCTTTTCTTTTTTTTTTCCTGAGGAAGATTAGCCCTGAGCTAACATCTGTGCCAATCTTCCTCTATTTTGTCTGTGGGTTGCCACTGCAGCATGGCTGACAAGTGACGTAGCTCCACACCCAGGATCTGAACCCACAAGCCTGGGCTGCTGGAGTGGAGCGTGCCAAGCAACCACTACGCCATGGGGCTGGCCCCCAGTTTCATTCTTTTGCATGTGGCTGTCCAGTTTTCCCAACACCATTTATTGAAGAGACTATCCTTTTCCCATTGTATATTCTTGGCTCGTTTGTCATAAATTAATTGACTATATATGCATGGGTTTATTTCTGGGCTCTGTATTCTGTTCCGTTGATCTATATGTCTGTTTTTATTCCAATACCACTCTATTTTGGTTACTATAGCTTTGTAATATATTTTGAAATCAGGAAGTGTGATGCCTCCAGCTTTGTTCTCCTTTATCAAGATTGCTTTGGCTACTTGTGGTCTTTTGTGTTTCTGTATAAATTTTAGGATCATTTGTTCTATTTGGGTGAAAAGTGCCATTGGGATTTTGATAGGGATTGGATTGAATCCGTAGACTGCTTTGGGTAGTATGGACGTTTTAACAATAATAATTCTCCCAATCTATGAGCATGGAATATCTTTCTGTTTATTTGTGTATTCTTCAATTTCTTTCACCAATGTCTTATAGTTTTCAGTATACAGCTCTTTCACCTTCTTGGTTAAATTTATTCCTAGGTATTTTATTCTTTTTAATGCAATTGTAACTGGGATTGTTTTCTTAATTTCTCTTTCTCATAGCTTATTATTAGAGTATAGAAATGCAACAGATTTTTACATATTAATTTTGTATCCCGCAACTTTACTGAAATTGTTATTTCTAACAGTTTTTTCGTGGTCGTTAGTGTTTTCTACATATAATATCATATTGTCTGCAAATAGTGACAGTTTTACTTCTTCCTTTCCAATTTGGATGCCTTTTATTATTTTTTCTTGCCCGATTGCTCTAAGACTTCCAGTACTGTGTTAAATAAAAGTGACGAGTGGAGATCCTTGTCTTTTTCCTGATCTTAGAGGAAAATCTTTCAGCTTTTCACCATTGAGTATGATGTTAGCTGCGGGCTTGTAACATATGGCCTTTATTATGTTGAGGTACGTACCTCTATGCCTGCTTTGAGAGTTTTTGTCATAAGTGGATGTTGAATTTTGTCAAATGCTTTTTCTGCATCTATTGAGATGATCTTATGATTTTTATCCTTCATTTTGTTAATGTCATGTATCATATTGATTGATTTGTGGATGTTGAACTATCCTTGCATCCCTGGAATAAATCCCACTTAATCATGGTATATGATCCTTTTAATGTCTTGTTGAATTTGGTTTATTAATATTTTATTGAGGATTTTTGAAAGTATGCTCATCAGGTATATTGGCTTGTAATTTTATTTTCTTGTGGCATCCTTGTCTGGTTCCAGTATCAGGGTAATGCTGGCTTTGTAAAATAAGTTCAGAAGACTTCCCTCCTCTTCTATTTTATTTGATACGTTTGAGAAGAATTAGTATTAATTCATATTTAAATGTTTAGTAGAATTCACCAGTGAGGTCATCTGGTCTTGGACTTTCATGTACAGGTTTCTATATGTCAATCATATCTCAAAAAAGTGGTTTAACCATGGGAAAAAGTTCAGAATAGATGGCAAATGAGCATATGAAATAAATGGCAAATGAGCATATGAAAACATGCTTGATATAATATATCATTAGGAAATTGCAAATTAAAACAATTCGATACTACTACATACTAGTTAAAATGGCTAAAATCCAAAACACTAATAACATCATATGCTGGAGGGAATGTATAGCAACAGGAACTCTCATCCATCACCAGTGGACATACAAAATGGTACAGACACTTTGGAAGATAGTTTGGCACTTTCTTACAAATCTAAATAGGCTTACCAAACAATCCAGTAATTGTATTCCTAGGTATTTATCCAAATGAATTGAAAACATATGTCCACAAAAATATCTGCCCACAACCGTGTATAGCAGATATATTCATAGTTGCCCAATGCTGTAAACAATCAAGATGTTCTTTAAAAGGTAAATGGATAAACAAACTGGTGAATCCATAGAATGAGATATTCAAGAATGAAAGGAAATGAACTATCAAGCCACCAAAAGACATGGAAGAACTTTAATGCATTTTACTAAGTGAAAGAAGCCAATGAGAAAGGCTACATATGGCATGAATCTAACTATATGGGATTCTGGAAAAAGCAAAACTGTAGGGGTAGTAAAAAGATTAGTGGTTACTAGGGTTCTGGAGGAAGGAGGAGAGGATGAATTAGGTGGAGTAAAGTGTATTTTTAGGGCAGTGAAACTATTCTGTATGACACTGTAATAGTGGATACATGATATTAAGCATTTGTCAAAACCCATGGAATTGTTCAACTCAAATAATAAACCCTAACGTAAACTATGGACTTAATAATAATGTATCAATGTTGGTTCGTCAATTGTAACAAATATACCACATTAGTACAAGGTATTAATAATAGGGGAAACTGCCAGCAGGGGAGAAAGGGGGTATATGGGAAATCTCTTTGTTATCTGCTCAATTTTTTATGAACCTAAAACTTCTCTAAAAAACTAAAGTCTATTAATATTTTTAAAAGATGGGAAAAAAACCCAAGAGATACTTTACCAGGAAAATATTAAAAAGCCAAAATAAATGCCATAAAATATTAACATACTTGTCTATCTGCTTTCCCTGCTCACACTTGATTAGAAGCCATTTACACATACGTATATATATGTGTGTATATATATATATATACACACATATATATATGTATATATATATAATGTAACAAATGATACTCTAGAACGATTTAGCGTAGGGAAAATCCCCCTATATGCTTTTGATAGCTATTAAGAGAGAGTGTCATTTAGGATACTTTTTATCTGTAACTGAACAAACACTCAGACTTCTATTTGCCTAAAGTTTATGAAGAGCTATTGTCTCACAAAACAGGAAATATTAATGGAGTATACCTATAAGTTTGGCTTAGTCAATGGAATATCAGTTAGGAATGCTTTTCTCTCTAATGATAAAAACAGCAAAAAATAATGGCTTCAACAAAATAAAGGTTTTACTTTATTCCCATTATGAGAAATCTAGGGTCTAGAGTTTGGCAATTGCAAACATTGGTTCAGGGAATCAATGGCATCAAAGTCAAAGTATTAATCTCTTGTTTTTTCCTCACGGTTGCCTTGTTGCAGCATTCTCTATCTCGAGTGTTTCATGTCTTTTCCAGTCAGGAAAAGAAATAGGTCAGAACAAAAGGGTACATTTCATGTGACTCTATTTCCCTTTTAAAAAGTTTTCCTGGGGGCCGGCCCAGTGGCATGGCAGTTAAGTTTGCGTGCTCCACTTCAGTGGCCCGGGGTTCGCAGGTTTGGATCCCGGGCATGGAGCGACACACTGCTTGTCGAGCCATGCTGTGGTGGCGTCCTGTATAAAGCAGAGGAAGATGGGCACGGATGTTAGCCCAGGGCCAGTCTTCCTCAGCAAAAAGAGGAGGATTGGCAACGGATGTTAGCTCAGGGCTAATCTTCCTCATGAAAAAACCAAAAAGTTTTCCTGGATGCTTCATCCATCCAGCCCTTCTACTTACATGTCACTTGCCACAACACTATATCATAGTCTCCCTTGTGGAAGGAATGCTAGAAAGTGTACATTTTAGTTTGTCACATTGATGACCCCAACAAAATAAGAGATCTATTGGTAAGGAAGAAGGGACGAATGGATACTGTGCATGCAACTAGAAGTTCCAGCACAAGATACTTGTCTCTCTGCTCTGCCATCCTCAGTGTCTCAGCTTTGCCCTTGACCTGACTCCCTTCATATTTGCAAATCTACTGTAACAGTTTCAAAAATTAACCACATCCCACTTGAGAACATTCAGAGGCTGAAAGAACTGTTTACTTTGGTCATGTCCTACCTAGGAGCCAGGAACAATTTCACAGATGCCCCTACCCTCACCAGACTTTGATTTGTTGACTAGAATAAGCCATAAACACACTCTTAAACTAATCTCCTCCGAGGAATATGGGCCAGTCATAATTACTCTAGAATGATCAAGATTGACAAAGTGTAAATTCTGACATCAAAGGAGAATTGAGGAATATTTGCTGGATAGGTATCTAAAAATGTTTGCTACAGTGTTGCTATATAATATAATAAATACTATTCTAAATACCAGCCCTGGGGCCCGCCCGGTGGCGCAGCGGTTAAGTCCGCGCTTGGCAGCCCGGGGCTCGCGGGTTGGTTCGGATCCCGGTCGTCCGCCGACGCACTGCCTGTCAGCCATGCCGTGGTGGTGTCCCATATAAAGTGGAGGAAGATGGGCACGGATGTTAGCCCAGGGCCAGTCTTCCTCGGCAAAAAGAGGAGGATTGGCAACAGATGTTAGCTCAGGGCTGGTCTTCCTCACAAAAAAAATAAATAAATAAAATAAATACCAGCCCTGGGCGATCAAACAAATTGACTTTTCTTGATAATTTGCTTCCTTATATAGAAAATTTACCTCTGTGGAGCTCCTTATTCCCTGATGAAAAATAAATTAGTCACTCCCATATGTTAGTCGTAAACAACCCTTTCATATTTTCTCACAAGGTTGCTATTTGGGGATATGGCAAATGGGACATTTGGTACTGTCTCCTCGTGAGGGTCATCTTCAGAGTGAAGCACCATTACTCATGCTGAATGGCTGCCTTTGCTGTTATAGAGTGGGCTGCTCATTCTAAGCTTCTGGGTTAGTGAAATATGGACAATAATTGGTTTGTGCCATAATATAATAAAAGCACAATAATATTATACATCGTTGATTGAACACTTAGTCATGTTACTTACTTTATTACATTTAATTTGCATTATAAGCATATGAATAAGTATTATATACTTTTTACTGCCTCAGAAAATATAAGTAATTTGTCCAAAGTCATACAGCTAGGAAATGGCAAGTTGAAGGTTTGAATCCAGTCTTGATTACTTACTTACGTTTTTGTGTTCTTTACATGATTGATGTACGCCCTCCTTTTTTAATGAAAAATGGTGGGGTTTTTTTTTTTTGATGCTCAGCAGGGGAGCTAGAGTGCACTAGATTTATCCAGGCATCAGAGTTTCCATTTAGAGATATTACTTAGTACAAAACAGCAAACAAACATTAGGTTTTGATTGATAGCAATTACATATTCTTCTTTTGTTTCTTCTTATCTGTTCTTCCCTCTTTTTAGCTGATGGTGTGCTTAAAATAAAAACTCTTTGAAAGTAAACTGAGGAGGAGACAACCTATGCCCACTAATATACTGACACTTTGAAAAATTGCCTCCAGTAGTGTAGACTTGGGAATAAATATCAATGCAAATAATTCTCCTAGTACAGAATCTGATTTTGGTTGGAATAAGGATATCAAAAGCTCAGCTATTCTGGAGAGTGGCTAGGACAGCTATTGCCTACCAAAAGGCCACAGGTAGGGCTGGTCTCAGTTCAAGGCCGTGAAAATCACTTTAGGCAAGAATTAGAAATTGATGCCAAGAAGTAGGGAACAGAGCCTGGTTAGAGGTTCGATGCTGGAGTTTAAGGAGAAGCGCCAGGCATAAACAAACCAAACCAAAATTATCAGTAGCACAAACCAAACAACTGGAAAATTAGAAGAAGTTCTAAATAATAAACACAGAGTAACAGGAACAAACCAGCAGTGTTAAGTCAGTCATTCATAGAAAGACAATTCCCTCACTAGCAGAAACTTCTATTCTTCATTTTAAGGTTCAGAGTAGTCTTGGGGTGTGAAGGGATGAAGTCCACCAGCATATCTAACCAGAAATGGGATATGGAATGACATAGAGGTGGACTTGAGTACAGATCTCCAATTTCCTGATCTTTGTTCACTTAATAAGCTCCTTTGAATATCCTTTTGGTTAAGATGAAACATCTAACTGAATCATTCTCTATTGTAGCTTTGTTAACACATGGATTTTAACATCTTTCAAAAGTATTTTAATACTACAAGTTCAAGGCCATTTGCAGAATATAAAAGATCACCGATGACGTTGGAATATCAAAACGATACTGACACTCAGGTGAAGAAGGTGACATTCAGATGGAAGTCTCAAGCACTACAATAAAAATGATTTTTAGAAGCTTCTTTGCTGATTTTTTTCTGCATTTGCCTTGTTTGCATTCTGAATTAATACCATAACTTGCAGTTTCTAGCCTAAGTAAGAAGAAATAAGGCAGATATGTTTCTATAATTTAAGGACAATATTACTTTATTTGATTAAGCTGTATTACTGCCCAGACATATGGAGAATTTATAAAATTAGAATATTATTTAGTAAAATGTATGTATTTATGCCCAAATATTTCAAACAAATAAACAAAAAAAAAAAAACTGTTATAATGCATTTGAAATATTCTGAGTCCATTGGGTAGAATTAAAATCAACATGCATTCTACCTTATTTCCTGAGAGTTGTGAAATATACATTATTTCATTCATTCATTAAATAAAAATGAATGTGAATCTAAAGTTGCATCCAAGATATAACAAAGAATAAAGGTATACTACTCCATATATGCTCAATTAAATGAAATTCAGCAATGGAAATGAGAATGTTACAGAAAGAAAGAAAAAAACCCAACAACATTAAAGTGACTTAAACGCATAATGAGCAAGGAAGAGTTTATTTAACAATACTATTCTTTACATTTTTCAAAGTATAACTTTCAAAAAGTTAAAGAATGATTCTTGTAAAAATATATTAACATATCAATTTATTAAATTCATTAATTTATGAGGGAATTAGTACAACAATTAAGCTGGTTCCAATAACATTTGAGGAATATAAGTTTATATAGTCCATTATAAATGGTGTTTAAAAAAATGAATGTTAGCTATTACATGAGTTTCCTATGGGTCAGATGGATATCATGGAAAAAGAGCCAAGTTGAGCCATCTTGTAGGCAACAAAGGAGAGATACTCTAGCAACAAGAGGCTGCAGGGATATTGCTTGGTCAGTGAGTGAGACAGAGTGGGAAGAGAAAGATCCAGAATGGCCCTTCCACAAGAACCCTAGCCTCCACAGGGAATCCCAGAAACTCACTACTCCCTCTTCCCAGAGCTATCACTCGGAGGACTAAAATACGGAGGACATTGACAGTGAGTTGGTGAAAAAAAAAGAAGAATGTTAGAATGAGATTGCAAGTTAGATAAAACTGATTAAAGTCATAAAGGGCAATAAAACCATAACATTTGGATTATCTTTTATACTCAGTAGAAATCTACATGTTAAGTGCAATTTCACAATTTCTCAGCTCGAATGATTTTGTATATAGCAAATTTAAATACAGATATATTCTAGTAGAAAATTGAATAATCCTTAGGTGGAGTTGGTAATCCAAGTTCTAGGATGATCGAAAGATCAAGCTGCCAGTTTTTTAAAAGCTTATTTCCTAGTTTTAAATAATTATCAACACATTTAAGTGGAGTTACAATAGATTTTTAAAAGTATTTTAATTCACTGTTAACATTGGAAATATTCTTGGAAATCTTTTACAATTGTGGAAAGTGTGGTTTTATTTGGCAAGAGGCTATGTTTTTGGAGGAATGTCTTTATTTATACAACTTTCAGAATCTCATCTCTAATAATTTTCAAACCCATAAATGTGGTGATCTCTAATGCTAAGTCCTGAGGCTGAAAAACACTAAGTTAAAACTAAGTCTGCCCTTGTACTACACCAACTGTGAATAGAAAAGATCTGGGTTCATAGACATAAAAGAAAGTCTCAGAGAACTAAAGGACAGTTCCAAAGAAAATAAAGACACAGATATCTGAAACTGTGAAATTATTGAAATTAAATTACCCAACTTTTGTGGTCTTTTGAGATTGCCTAGAATCTGTGTGTTAAGAAACTGCTAAAGGAATTAGGATGGAAGATATAAATGCAATAACTGGAGATGTTTTGAAGGCAGAGACTGTCATATTCATTAGTTTCTTAAATTTTTGATTTGAAAAGAATTGAACAGAATAGAATTAGAGTGAAGAGACTTGGAACTGTTGAACAAATAGTAGGCCAATATGAATATTGCTAGACAAATAGATGTATATACATTATTTAAATTAGTATTGAAAATTATTTGCAGACCTCACCAAGCAACAATAAATCCCATACTTATCATTGGGAGGTTAAGGGGGGCAGCCTATGATAAGGAAGAAGGAGAAGAAAATTCCTCAGATCCAGTACACTTTAATTGGCTATAGGACTTTGTAGAAGATGCTTCCTCCTGTTTAGCCCTCCATTCTACCATTACCTGAAAAAGAGGAGGTAGCTCTAGAACAGGAGATCTCACCATTTGAAAGCTGGAAATTGTTATAATCTATATATAATACAAAGTCAAATATGAACTTCCAGTTTCAGCTCTAACAGGTAGAGTTTAGAAGCTGTTATCCCTCTTCTTACAATAAGGAAAAACTGGACAAACTGGAAAATCAATCACTTTTTTGACTCATCCTGTTCCTCAGGATGTGCAGCAAAACATGACACTGAAATGGGAAGAGACAAGCAAATCCAGAGTCACAGCCAAGATCTGCTTCCCTGGAGCAGAATCTGCTGGAGCCACAAACTGACATGAACACTGAAATGGTTATTATGACAAATTGCTGAAGACTGAGTGTGAATTGCATAAGAATGAGAAATTTCTGGAGTCTTCATTTAAGGGGAGCCCATATGTTTGTGACCTTTAACGTTAGGAACCCTATCCAATTCTCATGGTGAAGATCTTAGAGAGATTTCCTTTCTGGTTGTGAAAGGGTAAGGAGAAGAGTAACCATTGTGAAATGTGCCCACAGTATTCCCCAGAACAAAGGTTTACTCTCCAGGGAAAAATACTTTACCAGAGATTTATCCCACCTGGAAGAAGTACATTTCTCCAACTTCAGCCCTGCTGTCACATTTAAGGGGGAAAAGCTATAACAATGGAGAATCACTTGTGAAAGTGGAGACAAAATCAAGGACACAAGAGAAATTTGAAACCTCTAGCACCCACAACTGTAAGCAATAAACACAACCCATCTCCTAGCCAGATTAACATAAATCCTCATACTAAAGGCCTATGTAACTCAGTTCCTATTACTCAATACAGTATTTCCAGCTTTCAACAAAAAAAATTACAAAGCATATCAAAAGACAAGATAAAAACACGACTTGAGAGAACAAAGGAAACGTCAGAACCAGACTCAGATAAAACAAAGATATTGGAATTATACAACAGGAATTTTTTTTAACTATAACATATTTGTCATAGGCACTAATTGAAAACTAGATAACATGCAAAAGCAAATTGGTAACATAAGCAGAGAGATGGAAGTTCTATGAAAAACATCAAAAGGAAATGCTAGAAATAAAAAAGTTTGTAAGAGGATTACAGGTAAAGAACAGCAAGCCTCAGACCCTATTTAAGATGGAGTCTCTAGTGAAACCTAAAACAACAGAGGAGACCAAAACCAAATATTGGAGAAACTTTTAATCTCTGATACCATAACTACAGTGAACAGTAAAGAAACTTAACTCCAAGCCTGATAAACATAAACTTCACACTAAAAACCTATCTACCTCAGTTCCTTTTGTCCAATATATCATCTGGATTTCAGTGAAAAACTACAAGGTGTGCTAAAAGGCAAAAACAACAACAAACACCACAGTCTGTAAAGACAAAGGAAACATCACAATGTATAATTACACAAATAAAGACCAGACTCAGATATGGCAGAGATTTTGAAATGATCAAACCGGAAAATTAAAATAACTGTGATTAATATGCTAAGAGCTCTAATGGAAAAAGTGGACAACATGCAATAGTAAATGGATAATGTAATCAGATGAATGGAAACTCTAACCAAGAATCAAAAGTAAATGCTAGAAATTGAAAACACCGTAACAGAAGTAAAGAATGCCTTTGATGGGACAATCGCTAGACTGGACACAGCTGAGGAAAGCATTATGAGATGAAAGATATGTCAATAGAGAGTTCCCAAACTGAAGAGTAAAGAGAAAAAAAGAATAAAAACATTGAAGGTTAAACAGAAATACCAAAACCGTGCGACAATTACAAAGAGTGCAATATACACAAAATGGAAATGCCAGAGGAGAAAAAAGAGAAAGGAAGAGGAAGAAATATTTGAAGTAATAACAGCTGCTAATTTTCCAGAAGTAATTTGACACCAAACCACATATCCAGGAAGCTCAGAAAACACCTAGCAGGAAAAATACTAAAAACTACACCAAGGAATATCATATTCAAACTACAGGAAATCAAAGACAAAGAGAAAATATTGAAATAAGTCAGAAGAAAAAAAAAAGACTCCTACCTATAGAAGAACAAGAAAAATACACTGGAATTCTTTTCAGAAACCATGCAATCAAGAAGAGAGTAGAGTGAAATATTCACTGTTGAAAGAAAAAGTGCCAACCTATAATTCTGTGCACAGTGAAATTATTCTTCAAAAGTGAGGAAGGACCACTTTCTCAGACCAACAAAAATTGACCAAATTTTTCACAAGTAAACCTGTGTTGCACAAAATGTTAAAATGAAGCTCTTAAAAGAAAAGGAAAATGATATAGGTCAGAAACTGAGATCTACATAAAGAAAGGAAGGGAATCAAAGCAATAAATACAGATAAAATAAAATCTTTTACTTTTCTTATTTGCAATTGATCTAACATTTGAACAGTTTGTTTAAAATGATAATAGCAACAAAGTATCAGGTGATGATAGCATATGGATAAGTGAAATGAACAACAGCAACGTAATAAGGGAAAGAGGGAAGAATTGGGAATACTCTGTTATAAGGTAGTTACACTCCCCGTGAAATGCTATAGTGTTATTTGAAAGTGTAGTTGGATTTGTTGTAAATATGTATTTCAAACTCTGGAGCAACCATGAAAAACATTTAAAAGAGAAGCACAATTGATATGCTGAAAGAGGAGAGAAAAATGGAATCATACAAGATTCTCAGTTGAAATCAGAGAAGGCAAAAAAGAATGGAAGACAAAAAAAAAAAATATTCAGATGCTATAGAAAGTCTAGAGAATTAAGGTACTATAAAAGTTTATATAAAATTAGGATCGAAAACTTTTTCTAAGTATGACACAGAGGCAAAAGCTATAGAGAAAAAGAAAAATAGATTTAAACACAAAATTTAATTATTTATGTTTTTTTAACTGCCATAAATAAAATTTTTAAAAGAGGAAATATTTACGCATACATGATAAAGGATTGTCTTACAGAACAAACACTTACAGATCAATACGAAAACAATGCCAACTTCAGCGCAATGTGGACCTCTATGGTCACAATGAAGGGATAAACTTCCGCAATGCAGAAGGAATCCCTCACTTTCAAGAAATCTAATTTATTTTCCTGGGGTTTTCTGAGGTCATCCACCACTGGCCTAACCCCTACTTCATCATCTCTTCATTTCTTCATGATGGCTTTTGCCCAGTCTTAACACCATCGTGTATTTATAGTGTGGGGATCAGAATTGGCCACCTCAAGCACTGAAGGAGGATTTGACCCCTCCCCCCAACTGTCTAAAGGGTTTTGGTATTGAAGGCCTGTCCCTGGAAAGGGCCATCACCTTGGATAACTCTGGGTATCAATAGACTGGGAGGGTCTTTGCTACTCCCATTCTTATTAAAGTTCTGTTTACCAAATATTTACATTTGTAAGGGAAATCTCCATTTGTAAAGGTATCTCCTTCTCTGTACTGGGAAGAGGGGTGGACGACTTCATCTCTAGAAACTTGTCAATGTGGAAGGCGAGGCTTTAAATCTGCACTTACTGCCTTACTGTGCCTTTCTGGTAATCTCCCATAGCTGACCCAACCCCCAATATCCTTGTTTGTCTATTTAAGAGGAGAATCTCTACCATTTTGTTGAGAGATACTCAGTTTCCCCAGGTCTCTTCCATGTATACATGTTATAAAGCTTTTTTTGATTTTCTCCTGCTATTCAGCCTCATGTTGATTTAATTTGTAGCCCAGCCAGAAATGACCCAGAGTGGGTAGAGAATGCTCTTTCTCCTCTTCGATAGTCTATAGATCAACTATGTTTCAGAGTTCCTCTGAAAAGTGGAGTTTTCAGATTCTTTATACCTGGGTGAATTTTATGATTTCTAGAAGGAGAAGAGAAAAGATACTGACTTCTACAGGTGTATTTATACCATAATTCCCTGATACCTTTCTGCTTAACAAGGATTTACCAGCTACTTATTTAAATTTACATTGACTAGATTTAATGCAGTTGAACCAAAAAAAGTAATTAGACACAGATTAATATTATATTCCATGAGAGATAAAATTGAAAATTTGAAGTTCAGACATTGTAAGTGAGACTGCTAGCAACTTAAATCACCTAGCAAAAACATTTTTGGCTATAAGATACAGATATTACAATATGCAGAAGAGGTGAAATCTAATTTGAAGATTCTTTCAGGTAACATAGTTTATGATTATTTCCTTATTATCTCCAAGTCAGTCTCTTCCAAAAATTCCTCCTTTCCTTTTTATCTAATAGTTTTCTGGATGATTGAGCAGCTCTAAGTTGTGTCTTCTCATGGCTCTCATATACTTTTGGAATTGTTAGATTCCACTAACAATTGGTAATTAGAGGTTTACAGTCTGGATCTAGTCATGATATGTGTAACAGGGACAATACATAGTTTTTACATATGAAGACCTTACCCAAAGAATATAGGGTTTAAAATTTTACATTAAAGAATTACATTATTTTTTTCTACCTTGGGATTGAATCCGGTAATGAATGTGAAGGCTTACTGTAAGTCTGGCACAAAGAAGAGCATCATAGTTCTTGTTTTTATTATAAATCATCATCATCATTATTGCTATTCAGTAGCGAATAAATATAAGGGCTTTTTTCCAAATAAATTTTTCAGATTGAAAACACAAAGATGGGAAAAAAAAAAAAAACCTCATGCCAAATATTCAGTTTTATTAAAAAAAGATAGCTATGTATGATTGGGGCATTTTTTTTTCTTTACTTCCAAGATTGATAAAATGTTAGAACTTGATAAAGAGAGAAGGTTGGCTGACTGAAACCAGGATCTGAGTCCCTGTAGTATCTTTGGCTCTTATTTATTCATTTCCAGCATATATGACATAGAATCAAGTAAAAAAGCAGCATTAGCAACACGAGTAAATTTGGATTACAAATATTTACTCAGAGCAGCCAAAGCATATAGTGAAATGAGATTTGTGTGACTATGTAGGGGAGTATAAATTTTGATAATTTTTCTCTAAAGCAAGTTAGTAAAATATGTCAAGAACCTTTAAAATGGCCATATCATTTCAACTAGTAATGCTACTTAAAATAAATAAATATGTTAAAGAAATTTATGAAGAAAATGCTCAGTAAAATATATTATAATAAAGTTAAAAAAACCTAAATGCCAAAAATAGAGAAATTCTTAAAAATATATAGCATATTCGTGTAATAGAATGTTATATAGTCATTGATAAAAATAACTTAAAAGTTTTTAGTATCATGGATAATGTTTCACATTAAAATTTTAAGTAAAAAATGCAAGATATATAATTATTTACAGTATGTTATCAATTATGTAAAATTTATATGCAAAAAGAAAACATATTAAAGGAAATTCAGTAAAATATAAATGATAGTTATTTCTAGATTGTGGGAGTAATGGTAGTATTTGCTTTCTTATTGTGTAATTTTTTTAAACTTTATACAATCAATATGTATTTACAATTATAATTTTAATTTTTATAATGTAATAAAATAAGTACAAAGCATTTCAGAGTTAAAGAAAGAAAATTTGTCCCTCTATTAAGCCTCCTTTCTTAGTAAATGTCAAGATATTTTAATATTATCAAATGTGTCATATGGAATTCGTATTTTTCAAATGTCTCATTTAACTCTGAGAAGCAAATATCTCTCATTTTCTGAATTATCAAGCTACAATTACTATGATCACATTCTGAGCATTAAAAAGCTATTAAAGCTGTGGTATGACTTCCTCTCCTGTGACATTTAAACAGATCCCTCTCATTGTCTTTGAGGCATAATATACCTTGTCTGGAGAACTAATCAGATTCTTCCCTAAAATGCTTTCATATATTAGTATACCTAAAGTCATATTTAATACAAAGAGACTTCGACTTACTTCACAGGCAACTATGCATCTTTCAACTTGCGTATCAGTGTGTATAAAGTCTTTGCTCACGTTATGTTACTTCTTTAATATTTTCAAAACTTCTGTGATTTGTAAAGAATTGATTAATTTCTTTTATGAATCTAGATATATTCAGTAAGTTATACTGGGCCTTACTTCTGTAAGTAGCTAGAATCTCCTGACTCATGACCTCTGAAGTTCCAAGTGATTTTATTCCTTTTTATAAAGGGATATCAATATTATTAGTCATTTATTGTTTAATTTTTTAAAAAGTGATAACCTACAACATATAAGCATTGGTAGATTCTGTGGAAGGTACAAAGATGAATAAGACATTGGAGCAGATTTTCAAAAGCACATAATCAAGGGGAAATATACAATTAACTCAAATATGAGGCAAACTGTGATGAGAGCTATAATAAAAGAACCAATGAGTTGTTTTGCAAATATAGGGATGGGAGAGATTATTTCTACCTGAGTGGATTCATGCAGACTTCTTTAAGTAGCCAAGATGCCTCATTAAAAGGGAGAGATTTCTCATATTTTGATAAAAAATGAAGATGATTAAAACACAGTGGGAATGGGATTTATACTAGAGAATAGTTCTAATCCTAGCAATCCCTTTGGCAAAAGATGGTTCTAGTCGCAATGAAAGAGCAGAAATCCATCTCCACTGCCAGAAAACAACACAAAGATCACCTGATAATTTGGGGATAGTAGCTTCAGCTTTGTGTACAAAGGATGCAAGTTTACTCACTGGGTTGATGGCTTCATTTGTCACGCTGTATTGGCAATATTGCGTTGACCTAATTACAGTCATCTATAATTACATGGCTCACAATGTCACCGTGACTTCATTGGAGTTTTCTAAAGTTAAAGGAGACAATATTCAATAATCAATATTATATTTTAAGAACAGTATCTAATTAAATTACCTTTGCCGAATAGAGGATGCCTTTATATTGATTAGATCATTCCTGAAGTCGAATTCCTCAGTTAACCATTACTCTAACACTGAGCAGGGATACCTGAGACTGGTGACTCTTTTTGCCGAGTTTCTGGAATTCATTGGCTAATGATGTAATCCCAGGTATACATTTTAATTTTTCTTTTATTCTGCCTCACACTTAGCTCCAGTAAGGGATATGTGCATAAGATTCCTGCTCATGTCTCCAAACATCGCTATAATCAGTTAATGTAATCTGGCCAGAGCCAGCTAAGTGAAAGTTCAAGAAAAATGGAAAAATGGTTTCAGAAAATAGCTGACTCCAGGAAAGCTAAGGTTAAAGGAAATGCATTTATTCTGAAAAGCATCTATTAATCAGGACTCTGTCTATTTGATTAAAAGCTCTTTTGGTAAAAAGCAACAGAAATCCATTTAAACTTAACTTACATATAAAAGAGAATTTATTATAAAAGCAAGGAAGTATGCCCTAGCACCCAAGGGGAAAGTCACACCAGGACTGATACCAGAAAATGGGAAAATCAGGCAGCAAGGCAGGTATTCTCTGTTTGTCTGTCTCTCTGTATCTCTTCCTGATTATCTCTTGCTTTTGACTCTTGTATTCAGATTCAGTCTGCTCTCTTTCTGTGTGTGTGATTTGATGTGCACGTGATGAAAGTTGACCACACTACAGTGACAGTGTTTGTTATAAACTTGTTTTTCTTCCAAGTGTACGTGTTATTAGCCACTGACGTGCAACCTAATCCCAAATTTCTGGAAGACAGATCCCAACTGGCACATTGTGAATCAGGTGTCTACCACAGGTGCTTGCAGGTGTGGCCAGTTGTGCAGGCTCACGTAATATAAGCACAGATGCTCATGGGGGGAGTCTCTACAAAAGTCTCCCCTCCTTGAGAAACTGTGCTTGAAAGTTTCTACCATACTGCCCTAGTGAGGACTTTTCTTGAGGAGGACAAGCATTTACATGAGTTGTTTAACATCATGCAGCACATAAGTGGCAAAACTGGGATCAGCCTGAGGTCTGTCTCACACCAAAGACCCCTTTCATTGCCAAATTCACAGATGAAAGAAATGTACTAAAATTTCTTCTCTGCTAATTTTAAGAAAGGGACAGTTTACCGGGGTAAAGGTTATAAAGACATTTCAAGAGAAATTTCACAGTGTGAGGAAAAATTTTCTGAACATCTTTGACAGCAATGTGGAGGCTGGTAAATCTGTAGAGGCCTTGGAAATGTGCCTCTCAGAGTCCTGCTGAAGGGAGTGGAGGTGAGCAGCGCCCCTCCTTGAGTCCATCTCTGAGTTTTCATGGGGGCCAGGCTTTTCCCTCGTTGTTCCCAGTGAATGACTGTGCATGGGAGACAGGGAACCAGTGGTATCCATTCTTGCAGGAAGGAGGCCTTCTCTAATGAGCAACGTTGACTTGATATACTCCATCAGCTGCAGCCTGAATCTTTTCCCACCTGGTACTCCTTTCTGTCCTCTCCTTTCTCAGGTATCAAACCTGCAGCTCAGTCTGGAGGCTCTCCCCGCCTCCCCTTGCCCTCTCCTCTTCATCCTTCCCAGGGGTTTCTCTCAGTTAATCTCTTGCATGTTTAATTTTATCTTGGCATATGCTTATTTGGGGGCATGATGACACAAAAAGTTTAGAGGAATAAAAAAAAAGGAAAGAAGAGAAAGCTGTATTAAAATTAAAGATAGAAGCAACTGGAAAAGGAATTAAAATAGATTTCTTTCCATATTGTTTGTGGGAATATAGGACTTTCCACTGATTTCATTTTAATTTTCAGAATAGCATTTATTGCTTTTCCTTCTTGAGGGAAACATATATATAGCATATATAACACGTGTTAAAAAAATAAAAATACAGAACTTTAAAGCTACAAAATAAAATTAACTCACAAATTACTATCATTAAATTTTAATGTATTTTCCAGTCTTTTGGTTATGATTTTTAATTTTTTCTAAATTATGATTAAATATTTGGATCTTTTTCTTTTCACTAATCTTATGTTGTCAACACTTTCCAATGTCATTAAATCTATATTTTCTTTTTAATTGATAACACAGATTTATACTTAGGATCTCCTAACAATTTTTCATTATATCCCTCTTTTCATTCTTAATGACCCTTTTGGACAAAAGGTGCAAGTAGAGGGCGATTATAGAAAAGGTGAAGATATAGCTACTGGAATGGGAAATACCCATTTTTGGTGTTGGAGGGAAAGCAATGACCCAGCACCAGGAGGTGGGGTGAGGGTGGTCTAAGGAACACTGGATATATGGAGGAAGGAGAGGTATTAATAATCTTTGTCTTTCAGAACTGCCCTGAAGCCTTCCTCCTCAAGGAAAATGCCCTGGTGGGGCGCTCCCAAACTGTAGCAAGTACGTTAAATATAACTGATTGCTGGGTCTGCTGTTTCCCACCAGATGGCTCTGACCATAATTTGATCACCATTTCCCTTAACCATACCAAGTCTATTGAAAATAACAGGGATGGCCCCAGTTTCTTTACCAACCACACAAAATGCCTCCAGATGATTTTCTCACCCTCAGATTCAGTCTTTCTGTGAGGCAAACAAATGTCACCCCCACTGGTGGGATGATCTAACAGGACAGATTAGACTGACTACCCTCAGGTGGTGCCTCCAAAAATAAGGACTAGATTCAATCATTGGAACCCATTTGGGAATGCTAAGGCCTACCAGTCAGTCGGGAGGCCACATTGGAGACACTGTCAACCTGCACATCCCTCCACTGATGTAGGAACCACTTGGGTTGGGGTAATTATAAACAACACTTTCTTTCTAGGGGCACCATGTGTGCCCATGGGATTTTACTTCGTGTGAGGAAACCAGGCAGTATCTTGCCTCCCCCCTGAGAACAGAGTGATTTGTTCCTTCCTTGATGCTGGAAGGCATTCAGGTCAGCCTCACTGACTGGGCTTGTATTAGGTGATGGAATTACCCTAGACTTCCTCCTCGTGGGCCAAGATGGATTCTGTGCAATTCTCAATACATCCTACTGTATCTAGATTAATGCTCAGGCCAAGTAGAAAAGTCAATACGGAAATTTAAGGAGAAAACTCCTTGATTTTCTAAGGTGGACACTAATGGTTTATGGGATTTGTTCAGCTGGGACCCTGGGAGGTATGGCTGAGGTCAGTACAGGTCCACTTCTTATAAGAAGTTATTCTAAAGTATTAAAGTATTTGTTTGATGCAAATTTATATCAGCATCATAGGGTGCAACACCTTAAGGATCTTGATAGATAGCTTGGACATCATTATTTGGGTTGTTTGGGTTGTTGGATTTTACTTTTCTACGTTGGAAGATATGACTGTGCCAGAGCTAGCTGTTGGTCGACATCCATCTATGTGGTGTAGATTCTGAACTGGGTCATTCTATGGCTGTGTCTGGATTTCTTTCTGGCACTGGTGCCTATGTATCAAGGAAATCCCCATTACCTCAGGAAGATGACAGCTTTTTTCTTGAGGTAGTGACTCTTCAAAATCAGGAACCTCCCAGGTAAATACATACTCTCAGTTGATACAAATCTCCAGCCGTCAGAGTGCTTCCAAGTGATGAATTATGATTCCAAGCTTTTCAGGCCTTGGAAATGAGGCCTTGTCAATGGGATTCTGCCAATATTTTGCTGAGCTGCTTTTCAAGGGGGTAAATTTGGGGGTCTTCAAAAAGGTCTTCACTTTTTTCAATCCCTTGATCATTTATATGGGCTTCTGGAGGTAAGATGGGCATTATCAAGTTGTGTGTTATCAAGTTGCTGTCTTAACCAGAACCGTGGTTCCCCTATGAATCACACCCTGTCACTGAATATTACAGTGGAGGTGAAAGAAGCAGGTGGGATGTAATGTCCTGCGAAGTGGTATCATACGTGTGTAAAGACCCCTGCCAACATAATTACTCCTCACTCAGTCTGTTAATGGCATGCCATTCCAGATCTCTAGAGAGCTCCTGAAGTAAGACTTATCAGAGCAGTGACCAGATTCAGTGAACCAAAAACCACAACACATGTTCTGTTGGGGGGGTGGGATGTACCTCTCCCAGGTGTTGACAATTTTCATAACTACTATTTATTAAGTACCTCATCCTCACCTGTTTCTGTAATAATCAAATTACATATCATCATTTCTCACTCCCTGTAACACTTATTATGACCCCTGTTTTTCACACAAGGAGCCAGGCTCAGGAATAAATTACTTACTTGGTAGAACTAAGATTTGAACAGGAAACTTTCTGGCTCTCAAATCGATGCTATTTCTCCAGGGTAAGGTGAGGAAATACACAAACTATTAATGATCTTACCAAAGATCTCACCTTAAATAAGTCTGTGCCCATTGTGGCAAGCATTCTTAATATGACTAAGAAAACTACAAATACACACATATGCAAGCCCTGAAAAAGACAAAGACAGTACAGTAAATGAAGAAAACAGAGAGAGGAAAAACGTTCAAATTATTGCATATATACTCATCAATCTAGATATGTGGAAACTGCATATTCTAGAGGGCACAAGGTCAATTAGATACTTCATAAATATCAAGTGATGGTGACACTAGGAATTTTTATGGTCTGGAAAAGTTTTGAAGTCACAGTCTCTTGTAGGTGACTTTTATGTCAAATATTTAGAAAGACTAAATAAACTAAATTAGGTTTCTGACTAAAGTTTAAAAGGGTAGAATTAGTAGGCAGTAAAAAGAACAGCAAAAAAAATAAAAAAACCTAGAAGAGTGATTTGTAGTCTTGGATATCCAGCTAAATACTGTAACTAAGTTAGTCCTGTTTTAGTTTTTAACTTTTTAGGTTTAGAGTCTCAGGGACTGAACCCTCAGTCTTATTTGTAGTGCTCATGGAGATGTCTGCTGCTTATGGTTTATGAATATCAACATTCTGAAGTGAAGACAAAACTCTTTCATTAATTTTGTATGACAGATTTTCAAGACTAGACTTCAGTGATTTTTTTTAATTTGATTTAAAGATAGTGAAAGCTGGATATATAAAGTAATTGATAAGAATCTTTTGTGAAATAAAACCACTTATTTAAGATACATAAAACTGAAGATTTAATGACTAAGCAAGACAGAATCCAAAGGATTCCTCCAGAGATATAAATAAGAAATCTGTAGCTGTATCTTTGAAAACTTTGAATATTGCCAAGAAATGATCAAACAGAAACCAAAGGAGGTAACAATATTAGTTGAATACTGTATAAGTTGTGCCCCATAACAATTGATCAGTTCTGATCTGGAGTTCTAGGCTTTTTTGGGGGAAAGGTGTCTAAGTGTATTTTTACATTTGGAGCCACTGTAATTACCTAATACAATAATATTTGGGTACATTTTCAATCTAATTCAAATAGGAAAAAATTAACTTATGCTTTCAAACCAATTTTTAAAAGATTATTTTATTTAATCTTCACAATAATCCTATGTAATATTTATTTTCCATTTTAGAGATGAGGAAACTGTAGTTCAGAAAGAAATAACGTGCTATGTTTCAAACAGTAGAAATTTAATTTGCCTCTCTAATTCTCAGCCCAGTATTCCTTCCATTTCACTACAATATTTCCCAATCATTGTTTTCATATTTTTAATGGGGAATTTTCTATGGCCTGCTCATTATCTGACCTTGAGAAAGGAGAGCAGGAGAACCAGTGTCAAGACGGATTCTGAACTGCAAGTACATTAAGTTCACGAGAGTAACCTTAGACTGGTAAGCCTGATCAGGCGGAGTGTGTTTTAATTTATACTATGAGTTAAAGCATTATCTCTTTATAAAATATAAAGCCATTGTGATTCTCTTGACTGTGTCTTAAAAAATAAATAGGTTAATGAGAATTAAGGTCTCACTTTTGATGTATCTCCTTGGAAGAGAGGACCAGTCAGGAGAAGGTGATAGGTTTCAAACAGAAGTGGAAGAGAATCTACAAGGACTTTTCATTTTCATTATATTGGATAACATTATTATATATATTATATAATAGACAGTAATGCTATATATATATAATAGTAATTATATGTATATATAGTAATGATATGTATATCAGAAAGGCCACTGCTGTGAACCATTTTTCAGTTACAGCTCTGCCACCGTTTCCTTAAAACGAAGTCAGCATATCAAGTATTCATGTTGGGATAAGGCTTTTTAAAGATATTGGGCAAATAAAAATGTGGCCTTTAAAAAAGATATGAAGGGTGATTTGTTCAGAACAAATACTGAGTCATCTGTGCTATGACTCAACTATATCATTTATTGTTCTATAAACTCACAGTATAGACATTTTCCTTAATTTTTCATTGGTAACTGAGACTCATCTGAAGAGAATAATCTATTTAAATAAAATTTGAATACTTTCATGATGAACTACATGGGCCATCTAATTTATTTTACAGGAAGTCGTGATATATTGCTCAAATTAAAATATTGCTAGAAATGGCTTGCTCAGTCTGAACATAGATATAAACAGAACTGAGACCAGCATTCTTTCTGAAAAATTTGCCTTGTTGAAATAAAATATTTTAAATCCAGGAGGGAAGGAGTTTCATTTCTTGATGATTATTCTGTCATTCTAATTTATTAAAAGCCTAGTGTTGGTTGGTATGTAATAATTCATAAGTCTGCTTAGGAATAGAACTTCCTAGCAGAGTTCATGGTTCTCCTTTAAATTATTTTTTTAATTATCATAAAGTAAAATTGATATTTCTTTTATTTTGTTGAACTATTCAATGAATTTTAACACATATATGGATTTATGTTATCATCAACACAATCAGGATATAGCATAGGTTCATCCCTCCAAACAAAACTCCCTTGTACTCTCCCTTTGTAGTTACACTGTACTCCCACCCATACACCCCCATGTTATGCAGTACATAGGGCTTGTGGTTGCTTATTAAATACAGAATTAATATACTAGTTATACCATAGAGCAATGATTCTATGATCATATGTGTGTAATTGAGGATGGGGGTGGAGTATGTTTTACTACCCGGGGAAGAGGCATTTAATAATTGCATGAAGGTTTTTTAAAATGAATTACCTCCCATTGATTCTGATAAACACTTTCTCTCTCTTTGGGAGGAGACAATTACTTTCCCTCCCCTATTTGAAAATCAATACAATTATTGAGCACCAGCATTTATGAAAATATATGCTATCCCACAGGGATACTTGGGAAGATGGAAAAGTAAAGGTTTAAGAACAATGGCTTTGAGAAAAGTAATGATTCTTTGGTATTAAAGATCCCTCTTTAAGGTCCAGTTGGGTTATCGACCATAAGAAAGTATTTTAAGGTCTGTATAGTTTTCTGGGTTGGAACTCTTTGAGGATATGAACTGAATCTTCTATGCTGTTGAATTCTCAGGGCCTGGAACATTTCTTAGAATTTTGTAGGTAATCAATAAGGAAATGGTGAATACATTTTCTGAACTTCAATCTACTCTTTAAAATTAAATTGATAGAACTCAGAGATTTCTGCTTCTTAGCACAATGTAATAACAGGAACTAGATTTACCTTTCCATGTCAAAAAATTAGAGAGCCAGTAAAAGAATATATAGAACAATAGTTTTCAGACATTGGGCAGCAGACAGCAGAGAACTATGATTTCTAAGAGAAACAGTACAAATAAACAAGATGAATGCTGTATTTTCCCCAACTAATAGTCTGGATGCAGATCCTTAGAGGAAGTACAGAGCAGAGGAACCCAAACAAAGTTTAGCATCCTTGCTGAGCAGAAAAGAAAGAGAGCAGAAGTCAGGCAAAGCCATTCAAGTTCATGGAGACAATGAACTGGAGGGAAGGGAACACAGCACTGGAGATCTACAGAGGAGTCCCCTCAGGTCTTTGGCTGAGTATAGATTTGTGCATGCGTGGGAAGAAATTACCTAAAGTGCTTGAAAAGAACCACTAAAAGGCAAGTGTTCAAACAATTTTTGGAGCTCATGTAGGTGAAGAATAGTTCATGTTCCCAAACAGACAGAATAGAAAGACCTTATAAAATATGTGACATTGGATGGAGTCCTCAAAAAAAGTATTGCATGCCTCAGCATTTCCACTTCTAGGTATATGCCCAAGAAATCTGATAACATAAGTTTACTCAAAAACATGCATACAAATATTCATGACAGCATTATTCATAATATCCCCAAAGTAGAAACAACCCGAATGACCATCAACTGATGGATTGATGAACAAAATGTGGTATATACATATGATGGAACATTATTCAGCCTTATAAAAAGAATGCTACTCGCATATATGCTACACAACATGGATGAACTTTGAAAATACGCTATGTGAAAGAAGGCAGACACAAAAGACCATGTATTATGTGATTCCATTTATATAAAATGTCCAGAACAGTCAAATCCATTTAGACAAAAAATAAATGGTTGCCAGGGGTTGAGAGTGGGAGTGGAGTTACTACTCCATGGTATGGAGTATAGACTTTCTTTGGGAGGTGATGAAAATTTTGGGGAACAGATAGTTGTGATGGTTGCATAACCTTGTGAATATATAAAAAACCCCACTGAATTGTACACTTTTAAAGAGAAAATTTTGCAGTATGTGAATTATATCTCAAAAAAGGAGAAAGGTATTACATTACTAGTGGGACTAAATTAGCTCTAAACTAAAGGGAGCCCTGATTCACCCTAACAAAACTTAACAGCAAGCCTTGGGCTATGGCCTAATGAGGAGATCAGCAAATTCCTTCTCCACAAAAGCAACTGTAAAGCTGGGCAAAATTGACAAAAACAACTATTTCAGTGCTCTGAAAATCAATCAAAGCAATAAACATTCTGAGAAGTATTTACACTTTTAAAAATACTGAGTTTCAGTAAAGAAGAATGAGAATCTGTGTTCTGGCCTGGGATTGCTGTCTTCCCCTAATCTTGATTGATGCAGAGGTTTGACCAGGACAGGGCAGGTGATGAGTAGTGGCAGAGCTCTTCTGCCATCTCAGGGACTCTCTTGATTTGTAGCAGTGAGCAATGCCCATGCCCTGTGGCAATATCAGTAGAAGTGTCCTCTCAGAGTCAGGTGAGTTTGGGAGAGCCAATAAGTCAGATCTATTAGCTGGAGGTTATGCATTTAGTTGGGACATGAATGTACAGCCCAGAATTGAGAGGGCTCAAGCATTCAAACACACCCCTGGACAACCCTGAGACTGAACACAAGTGCATAGGAAACTCAAAAAGGCCTGGCTGAAAGTGAAACCCAGGGCAGATGTCAAAAGAGTCTGGAGTTTAAATTCACTCCCCTACCCAAAGACAGAACTATCAGCAGAGGACACAAACCTTACTGGCTCAAAGAGTTTGAGAACACGTCGTATCTAATTATTAGCTAAACATTAAATGACACAGACATGAGAAAAAACCCTTAGGAAGTCAAGCTTAAAAATGAAAACAAGAAAAATAACAGCAGAGACCATAAAGCACAGAGTAGACAGATTTTCACAGATTTGTTTCAGGAAAGCAATTAAACAAACAAACAAACAAGAAATAGCAACAATAACAATCTTCAGGGTGAAAAATTGGAATCCATAGTGATTAAAATATATTATCTAAAATGTCCAGTTTTAGACATCCAAAAAATTAGGAATGCAACCTACATTGTGGGTGGCAAAGAGACAAAACCTCTCTGAGTATGTCCAGGTGTTCACATCTATGAAGCTATTATGAAATATTCAAAGAACTAAGGGAAATCATGTTTAAAGGATTAAAAGAAAGTATGGCAACAATGAATTAACCAATAGAGAATCTCAGTAAGTATACATACAAAATTAAAAAAGAACAAATGGAAATTCTGGAGTGGAAGAATACAATAACTGAGATAAAGGATTCACCAGAGAGGCTCACAGCAGATTGAAGATGGTGGAAGAAAAAATAATCAGTGAATTGAAGATAAATCAATAGAAATTATCCAATGTAAATAAGAGAAAGAAGAGAGATTAAAGACATCTCCCCAACTTGATCTATACATTTAATGCAATTCCTATAAAAAAAATCTCTGCAACATTTTTTTGTAGACATAGACGACCTTATTCTAAAATTTATATGAAAGAACACAGGATTTAGAACTGCTAAAACAATCTTCACAAGGAAGAACAAAGTGGGAAGAATCACATTCCTCTATATTAAAGACTCACTATAGAGCTACAATAATCAAGAGTGTGGTATTGGCAGAGATAGACACATAGATTATCAGAACTGAACAGAGAACCCAGAAATAGATCTAAACAAATAAACCCAACTGATTTTTGACAATCGTGACAATAGCAATTCAACAGAGCAACAATAGACTTTGCAACAAATGATGCTGAAACATTGGACATCAATGGCCCCCTCCTCCACCAAAACATAAACCTTAACCAAACCTGACACCTTACACCAAAATTAACTCAAAACAGATCATAGACTTAAGTGTAAAACTATGAAACTTTTAGGGGAAAAATGATAGAAAATCTTCAGGTCTAGGCTAGGCAAAGAATTCCTACACTTGATACCAAAACTGCAATGCATAAAATTAAAAGTTGTTGACTTGAACTTCATCAAAATGAAAAACTTTTACTCTTTGAAACTATGTGAAGAGGAAAAAAAGACCAGCTACAAGCTGAGAAAATATTTGCAAGTACATATCTAGATAAAAAAAAAAAGCATTGTATCTAGAATATATAAAGAACTCTGATAATACAACAGGAATAAAATGAATAATCCAATTGGAAAATGGCCTAAAGGCATGAATAGACACTCCACTAATGAGGTCATACAGATGGCAAATAAGCACACAAGAAGGTGCATACATCATTAGCCATAAAGGAAATGCAGATCAGGACCACAATGAAATACTACTACACATCTATCAGAATGGCTAAAATAAAAAATAATGATAACATCAGACACTGGCAAAGATGTGGAGAAAATGTATCAATATCATACATTGCTAGTGGGAATCTAAAATGGTATATTTACTCTGAAAAATAGTTTATAAGTTTCTTGTGCAGTTAAACTTGGAATTATCGTATGACCCAACAATTGCACTCTTGGGCATTAATTCTAGAGTAATGAAAATTTAAGTTTATACAAAAACCTATACTAAATGTTTATAGCAGCTTTAATTGTAAGAACCAAGAGCTGGAATAAGGCCAAATGTCCGTTAACAAGTGATTGGTTAAACAAACTGTGGTAGATCTGTACTATGGAATACTACTCAGCAACAATAAGTAACAAACTACTGATATATGCAACAACTTGAATGATTCTCTAGGGAATTATATTGAGTGAAAAAAGCCAATTTCAAAAGGTTATACACTATTTAATTCCAGTTTTATAACATTTTTGAAATGATACAGTTTTAAAAATGGTGAACAGATTAGTGGTTCCAGGGCATTAAAGAGGGGGTGGAGATGAGAGAGAAATGAGTGTGGCATTACAGAAAAATATGAGGAGTTCTTGTGGTGATAAGAATGTTCTGTATTTTGACTGGATTTTCAATATCAATATCCTGGTTAGAATATTGTAATATAGTTTTGGAATATGCTATCATAGAGGAAAATGGGTAAAGGATACATGTGATCTCCGAATGCCATTGTGGGAGAAACAGACTTCATGAACTAGTCCAGCCAAGTCAATAAATAAATAAACAAGTACACAATAACAACAATGAGCTTCAGGAGGGTGTGGATTATATTAATATAAAAGTAACAAAAGAATTTAGTTTTCAAAAATAATTTTGAGTCACGATAAGGAAATACCAGGAACATGTGACCCATAACACAGGAAAATATAAGGCAACAGAAACTTCTTTTGAGAAGGTCCTCGTTTTGGACTTAGCAGACAAGGACTTCAAAGCAGGTATTATAAATAAATTCAAAGAACTAAAGAATAGCACACTTAAAAAAGGAAAATATCAGAACAATGTCTTACTAAATAAACACTATCCATAGAGAAGAAAATTATACAAATGAACTAAATAGAAAGTCTGGAGTTGAAAAGTACAATAATGGAAATGAAACATTCATTAGAGGGTCTCAACAGCAGATTTGAAATGACAGGAAAAAGAATCAGTGAGCTTGAACACAGGTCGATTGAGATTATCCAGTCTAAAGAACAAAAAGAAAAAGAATCTTCAGAGACCTTTGAGATACCATCAAATACAACTACATGTACATAAAGGAAGTTCCAAAAGAAGACAAAGAGAAAGGGACAGAAAAAAGTTTTGAAGAGATAATGGCTGAAAACTTTACAAATTTGATGAAAAACAATATGCTTATTCAAGGAGCTCAAGAAACTCCAAGTATGCTAAACTCAAAGAGATGTACGCCTAGATACATCATTGTCAAACTGTCAAAAGCCACAGCCAAAAATAGAATCTTGAAAGCAGCAAATTGACTCATCATGTACCAGTGTTTCTCATGAAAATTGGCAGCTGACTTCTCCATGATCTCCTTGATCAGAAATCAGAAGATAGAAGTCAGTAGGAAGATATATTTAAAGTGATGAAATAAAAAGACTGTCAACCAAGAATTGTATATCTAGCAAAACTATTCATCGAAAACAAAGTTGAAATTCAAACATTCCCAGATAAACAAAAGTAAAAACAGAAGATAATTTGTCACTAGCAGACCTGCCCTACAAGAAATAATAAAGAGACTCCTTCTGGCTGAAATGAAGGTCAATCAACAGAAACTCAAACCCACGGGAAGAAATAAAGAGCACAGGTAAAGGTAAATACATAGGTAAATATAAAAAAGTGTATAAATGTAATTTTTGTTTCTTCTCCTATCTTACTTAAAAGACAACTGTGTGTAAGTAATGACTATAAAACAGTGAGATGGGCTTACAATGTGTAAATATGTAATCTGTAACATGATATAATAATACAAAGGAAAGATGAGGAAACAGAGCTATGTGGAGTAAAGTTTTTGTGTACTATTGAAATTAAGCTGATATTGTTTTAAGGAAAGATGTTAGTTGTAATATACAAGGCAATCAATAAGAAAATAGCTCAAAAGGTAATAAAAGAAACAAGAGAATTAAAATAGTTTATTAGAAAATATATTTTTGACACAAAAGACATCAGTAATAGAAAAATAGAGGATCAGAAAAGACATAAGGCTCACAGAAACCAAATAGCAAAATGATAGGTGCAAATTTTATCTTACTAGTAATTACATTAACGGAAATGGACTAAACCCTCTGATCAAAAGAAGAGATTGGAAGACTGAATTAAATAAAACCCTACAATTAAATTATATGCTGTCAATAAGAGAAACACTTTAGATTCAAAGACACAAATAGATTGAAAGTAAGACAAAGAAAAAAGTATACCATGCAAACAGTACCTAATGAGAACTGGAGTGACTATATTAATGTCAAACAGAACAGACTGTAAGACAAAAAGTTTTACTAGAGAAAAAGAATTTATTGTAATAAAATGGTCAAACTGTTAGACAAGTATACAATTATAAACATATATGCACCTGACAACAGAGTCCCACATATATGAAGCAAAAATAATACTAAGAAAGCAATTCCATTTATGATATCAAAAATAATAAATATTTAGGAATAAATTTACCAAATTATTGCAAGACTTATACTGAAAATTATAAAACATTGTTGAAAGAAATTAAAGGAGAACAAAATAATTGGAAAGATAGTCCATGTTCATGGTTGGAAGATTAAATATTTTAGGGTGCCAATACTCCCCAAATTGATCTAGAGAGTCATTACAATCTCTATCAAAATGGCAACTACCTTTTTTTGCATAAATGGACAAATGGGTCATAAATTCATATGGAAATTCAAGAGACTGAGGATAGTCAAAACAATCTTGGAAAAGAAGAACAAAGTTGGAGGACTCACATTTTCCAATTTCAAAACTTACTGCAAAGCTGCAATAATCAATAGTGTTGGATTGGTTTACAGATATAAATATAGACCATTGGAATGGAATTGAAAGTCCAGAAATAAACCTTTAGATTATGGTCAATTGATTTTGACAAAGGTACGCAGACAATTCAGTGGGGGAAGGAATAGTGTTTTCAATGAATGGTGCCAAGAAAAATAGACATTCAAAAAGGAATGAATTTGGATCCCTACTGCAAACCATATAAAAAATTTAACTCAAAGCACATTAGAGAACTAAATTTGAGAGCTTAAACTATGAAACTCTTCAAAGAAAATATTAGAGTAAATCTTTGTGGCTTTAGATTATGGAATGATTTCTTAGCTATGACACCAAAAGTTCACTCAACACATGAAAAAATAAATAAATTGGAATTATTCAAAATAGAATACTTTTATAAAGGACACCATCAAGAAAGTGAAAAGACAACCCACAGAATGAGAGAATATTTGCAAATCCTATGTATGATCAAGGACTCATATCCAGGTTTAAAGAACTGTTACTAGTCAACAAATAAAAAAACATATAACCCATTTAGTAATTAGGCAAAAGATTTGAATAGACATTTCTCCAAAGAAGATAAACAAATGGCCAGTAAGCACATGAGAAGATATTCAACATCAGTAGTCTCTATGGAATGTAAACAAAACCATGATGAGATACTACTTCATACCCCCTAGGATGGTTACAATAAAAAAGATGGGTAATAATATGTGTTGGTGAGGATATGGAGAAATCCAAACATTCATACATTGTTGATGGAAATGTGAAATGGTATATTCAATTTTGAAAACAGTTTGGCAGTTCCTCAAAATGTTACACATGGAGTTACCATATGATCCAGCAATTCCACACAGAGGTGTATACCCAATAGAAATGAAAACTATTTTCACACACAAAAACTTGTACATCAATATTCATAGTATCCTTATGTATTATAGTCATAAGTGTCCATAAACTGATAAATAGATAAACAAAATGTGGTCCAGCCATATGATGGAATATTATTTGGCCATTAGAAGGAATGAAGTACTCACACATGCTACAGGATGGATGAACCTTGAGAAAATATGCTAAGTGAAAGAAGCCAGACACAAAAGGCCACATATTGTATGATTCCATTTATATGAAATGTTCAGAACAAGAAAATTCATATATACAGAGGATAGATTAATGGTTGCCAGGGGCAAGAGGTAAGGGTATAGGGTTTCCCTTTGGGGTAATGAAAATGTTCTGGAATTAGATAGCAATGATTGTTGTACAATGCTGTTAACTATATTAAAAGCTACTGAATTGTGTATGTATGTGAATTGAATCTCTTAACTGTGTATGTATGTGAATTGTATCTCTATAAGGCTATTTAAAAAAATATGAATGGTTTAAACAGTCTAATCAAAAGTCAGAATTTTTCAGACTGGATTAAAAAACAAGATCCCACTATATGCTGTCTACAGGAGACACGTTAGATCACAAAAGATACAGATTGGAAGTAAAGGGTTAGAAAAAGATATACCATGTAAATAGTAACATACTTGATAGATCTAAATGTGAGGACTACTTCATAGTCCTAAAAGTGAGGACTAAAGGGGAACATAGAGGTGAAATTACATGGTTAACTGATAGCTCCATAGTCATAGAATTAATGCTGATGCATTGCTTAGTGAGCATGCGAAACACTTAACCGATTTGAAAGGCAATTGAAAATTATGAACACAGTGACAGACAAAACATATACAGTTATGTGTGACAAAATGACATTGCGGTCAATGACGGACTGCATATATGATGTGTCCCATAAGATTAGTAGCATATAGCCTGGGTATGTAGTAGTCTTACCATCTGGATTTGTGTAAGTGCACTCTATGATGTTCGCACAATGACAAAATCACCTAACAACACATTTCTCAGAATGTATCCCCGTTGTTAAGTGATGAATGACTGTATTTGTAATCCCCAAAATGGCACATGTGAGAAGTCTGCTTGTAAATGTTTCGTAAGGGGAAGGCTGATATTCTGGCCACTGTATTACTCCCAACTGGATTGTCTTTGGGTCGATCCTTCAGCTGACTTTCCCCACATAAAATTTTTAACAAAATCATTTGGGAAGCATTTCGTGAAAGTGTCATGTGGACTGTAACTCTCCCTGAGCCTGTATCAGCAGGAGAAATGCATTTGAAGAGAGCTGAAATATTGACTGCCAGCTTTTCTCTAATCCATACTGAGTGTTCTATCTGTGCTTATGATATTCTCCATAGGAAGCTTTAAGATAAGTTAAATAACCTGGCAAAGAAAGCCTGTGAACCTGAGGAGAATGTGTCAGTTGTATTCATTTAAGTCATATTTGCCTGAAAATATCTAGGTAATGCAGAAGGAATATAATATACTGCCCTTGACTTACTAATGTGATGTTCTTGACCCATTGTTGGTAGACTTATGGACAGGCGGAGCCAAAAGGAAAGGCTGAGTATGAAATGGAGGCTTGTTAGGTTTCAGCATGTAATCCTACTTCAGAGCCTGGGCCCTGGATCCAATCTTGATGGTCTAAATCTTGTATGACCTTAAGCACGTGCCTCCCTTCAAACCTCATCAGGTAACAGGGATGATAATGAAAGTACGTGGCAGGTTGTGGGAGAGTTACCACACAGGGCCTGCCTCATAGTAAATACTCTTAAATATCAGATATTGTTGTTGCTATTGTATTGTTATTATCATTATCCTCGTTCCATAATCCCTAGTTCAAAATTCGATATCCGAAAAGCTCTGGGAATGAAAATCTTTTTCATAAGTTTGGCACAAACCCATTTGGTAGCAAAGCCTGACATGTGATGATATAAGGCTATCTATAGTGTTTTTATTCCCATTTGATACATATGTCCATTTGTTTAACTGTAGAAATATATTAAAGTGTTTGATTATGGGATGCTGCCCTAGGCCTTGCTGGGAAGTGTTCAGTAATATGTACCATATCAACTTCCTAAAATTTGAAAAATTTTGAATTTGGAAGCCCATTTATTTTCAAGAGTTTTAGATAAGGAGTGATTGACCTTTTCTTCATTATTATTATCATCACCAAAGGTCATAAAGTTAATAATCTTTCCTCTATACACAGCAGGGAAAGATTAGAGAGGACACAGTTCTATTGGGAAATGGTGCCACCGATAAGTAAGAGGTGAACAACTAACACTGAATTTAATTACAGTCCTGCCTAACATCGGCACACTTTGATCCAAATGTCGACAACAAGATTAAAGATAAAACCTAAAATCTAAAAGGAGAGAAGTAAAAATGGCTATCCACAATTTACTGCATCCTTTGAAAAATGGGTATTATTTTGCAAAGATATAGTCAAATTACTATTTTTTCCTAACCAGATAATTATGGAACAGATTGAGGAGCAGAGCTGAACAGAAAAATCAGTGGTTTGAGTTGGCAATAGAAATACACCACAAAATTGTCCCAGATTCAGAATCACTCCTAGAGATGTAAATAAAATAGCCCAGTCAAAAGAAACACAAAGATGCGAGCCCAGTGCTGCGCTGAAAGAAGACCCAAGAATCTCTTTTGCCTATTTCAAGTTCTGGATAAATTTTGACAGTCTTGATCTCTGTCAAACAATTCTACATGCCCCTCAGGAGATATATGACAATGTCTGAAGACATTTTGGGGGGGGAGGTGTGCTTCAGGCTAGGAATGCTTCTAAACATTCTACAATGCACAAGACAGTCTTCTACAACAAAGTATCAACAGTGCCAGCCAATTTGAAAAACCTCACTCTAGAAGGAGAGGTTAACTTAAACATTTTCATCCAATAGACGTAAAAATAATTTCTTATTGGTGGAAAATATAACTCCAAAGTTACAGTTTAGTACCCTGTTGGACGTGAACTAACTTTGTATCCAACACTGCAGTCTTATCCTTACAACTCTTTGTTAAATTGCATATAAATCTCGAGCTCCTCAAATGTATTTGGAACTGGCATCTTGCTGTGTTTTTCATTACTTAAAATCTTTGACACGTGTTCCTTATATACTTACATGTTGGTTATGCTTTTTAATCTTTTGAAAATTATATTTTAATAACTGATGGGAGACTGGCTAGAAGAATGGATAATTTTGTAAAACTGTACATTTGAAGATAATCCATTCATTGGCTTTCACAGAAAGGGTGAAATATCAGACACTGCCATAGTCAGCGCAGGTACATCAAGCTTACTTAGCTTGATCTTCACCAGTCATTTCTGGGGCCTCAGAGATGTCATTGCTAATCAGATCCTGCAATTCTTTGACCCTGATTGAGTTCACCTTCCTACTCAGGTAACCACTCCACACTTTATGTGTAAAGACGTCTTTTTTTCATAATGCTTTTCTTCCTAACTCGAAACTGACGCTCAGCTAAAATCGGATCTGTTTCCTCTATTATGCTCTCCCTTCATCATGGTCTCCTGAGAAAAATAATTTTTGCCAAGATGTGAAATTCCTCTTGCTGTAAAAAATACCCGGTTGTCCCATGTATGGAAAGGTTTTGAAATTTTCTGAGGCCTTTATCTGGGTCTCCAGAGGAAGAGTGTCAACAAACAATAGGCCTTAATTACGACCCAATCTGCTGAGCTGAGAGCTTCTGCCTCAGAAGCTGCAGCGATTTTACATGACAAAATTAACAAAAGGAAACCACATAAATACGTTTAGATATTTGGAGTAGTGAAAAGAACTTGACTGTTATGCCAAAATTATTTCAAATCCTGGCTCCACCCTTCATTAGTGTTTGACATTAGGTAAACTACAGATGGTCCCTGAATCTCTGTTTCCCGCCTATAATACTTTTCTAGCAGGGTTGCTGTTATGCTAAATGATAAGGTCAAATGTGAATTATATATCATGAAGCTTAATGAATAGATATTGGTATTTGTTAGACATAGATAATTATATTTTTTATTCACTATACCTTTGGTATTCGTGAAGAATAATAGACTTTCCAAAATGCTGCAAATGTGGCCACACTATAGAATATAATTTTTGCCATAAAACAATACAATAAATGTTTGAAAGAGCCACGTTAAATGTTGACACTGAATGTAGAGTGGACTAGGTTCACTCCCTCACTAACAATCTTATTTCCAAAGCTTTGATTAAAATTTATGCCCAACAAAATTATAATGCAAAATGCAATGGACTTCCCAGTTTTTTAACAAATAGTTGAAACTATGAAAGTCACATGTGTAAATTACAAGTGACTATTGCATAGCCTCCTTCATGGCAGATTAATATTTTAGTGAGTCTTGTGATGGAGAGAAGGAGAAGGAGTAGAAGTGAGACTTTTGAGGGTTCAGTCAGGTATGAATATTCTGTGCTAAAAGATAGTTTGGGAGTAAGTGCAGGTATGGTATGTAGAATAATGTTCCCTTACCCCTCAAAAAAAGAAGTCGGTGTCCTAATCCCTGCATCCTGTGAGTGTTACCTTACATGGGATATAAATACAGATGTCAAGGTCAGAATGATTCAGTGCAAGAAGGGCTCAGCCTGCCTTTGCTGCCTTTGAAGATGGAGGAAGAGAGCCAGGAACCAAGAAAGGCAGGCAGTTTCTACAAGCTGGGAAAGGGCAAGGAAGTGGCTTCTCCTCAAGAGCCTCCAGAAGGAACACAGTGCTGCTAAGACCTTGATTTTAGCCCATTGAAATCCATTTTGGACACCTCTGAAACTATAAGATAATAATTTTGTGTTGTTTAAGCCACCAAGTTTGTGATAATTTGTTACAGCAGCAACAGGAAGCTGATAAAGCAGAGAATGTTATTGTTCATGGAATACATAGGAGAAGACAGAAGAGGTGTATTTCCTTTCTTAATCCATGGGGTTAAAAGAGGAAGGGAAACCTGCTATACATAAATTATAGGGAGGTGTAGGCCTGGATAGGGGGACATCAAAGGAAGTGAGATCCCAGAGCACCCATGTGAGCAGAGATAAAAGACACACAGGGACACATCTCACTCATTAATGGGGGGAAGGAATTTGTGTCAAATTTAGGAGTGGGGAAAGGAATTACAATGATTGATTCATTCATGCATTCATTTATTCATTCATTCAATTGACATCTATTTAAGATGGCTTACTGTTTCGGGCACTGGGCAACAGAGCCAGTATTGCACATACTGGCCACCATCCCTGTCCTTCAGGAGCCTACAGTCTTCTGAAGAAAAAGACACTTAATAAATAGAACACAGTTAGATATAAATTACACACTTCAGTGATGGTGTAAAGGAAAAGAATAAAGTGTTATAGAAAGGAATATTTACTGAGAACCTAGTTTAGACTGGGAGAGTCAGGAAAAGTTTCCTTGAGAAAGTGACATTTGTGTTAAAACACAGAGAATAGTCAGCTTAAGAACTGTGCAGGAGTCTTACAGAAGGAGGAAATAGAATATGGGGAAAACTGGGGACTATGGAGAGTGTCTTGAGCAAGAAGGAGAATGTCTAGAAATGAGCTGACTGGGCAGGCAGAGACAAGAATACACAGGAATTCTGGGCTTTCATTTTAATACTTGTATACTCTGATCTTTGATTACTCTGATTTCCCACATTTAAAATTTAGCTTTAAATGGCAGGATAATGAAATGTCAGAGACGGAAGTGTCTTTAGCTCTCATCTAGCCTAACTGCTTTAATTTCGAGTTGAAGAAAGTGAGGTACAAAGGGCTTACCTTAGCTAGGTCAAACTTGAACAAGGCAGCCCTGGGTCAAGAAACCAAGTTCCCCAGACTCTCTCAACCGCTGCCCTCCTTCACGTACAGCTCTGCCAACTTCTGAGACCCCAGCAGCTCCAGAAGGGACTGCTTTCAAAAGAACAGGCTGACAACAGGTGCATCTGTCGTTCTGGTGTAAACCTCCTGGCTCAGCCTCCCTCAGACGCCATTGTACCAGGCCTCTGGAATGCTGAGCACCTCTTCCCTCTCGGAGAAAAGAGCCCTATTCTGGAGAGGAGCATCAAATTTGTGCTTCAGGAATAAGAGTGTGTACCCTGGAGTCCTCACAGTTCTTGTCCCCACAGGAAAAGAATCTGGTTAATTAGGTGTCACTTGTACTTTTTCTCCATTCTAAACTTTCCAGCCTTCTCAAGGTGGAAATTTTACTGCTAAGAGAAATACTAAGAATGACCAAGAAGTGATTTAATTCTCTCTAGTTGATGAATAAAAATACTTTCATTTCAAACTAAGCTAATCGCTTACTTTTGTAATTATATGTCTATTTCTTAAGCATCTGTAGTCCACTCAGATTTGTTGCCATTTTGTAAGCTGAGAAGTTTTTCTGCAAGTTGAGTGGCTTTTTTTTCCCAGCTGAACATAGATATGTGTAATCTTACAAATATATGTATAGTGAGTTGTTACTGTGTCATTTAGTTGCATTATGCTGTTAGCTTGTATTACATAATTCTCTGGTATCCTATGTCTAAATGATAAAATGCAGCCTCTCAGAGCTGAAAGACGTTGAGGGGGAGAGAAAATTTTTCTGCTAAATATCTGTTCTGAGTAACATAAAGTTTTGTTTCCTCAAAAGAGAGTGTGAGCTAACAAACACCAAAAAAGCATCCTGCTCCACCCCACGCCACTCCTAACATCACTATAGTTTACACCCAGATGCCCTTTGCCTAGATAGTTACAGTCACCTAATTGCCTGCTATCTTTTAGGACAGCATTTTTCAAACTATGGTTTCAAGACTACCTACCTTACACCTAAAGTCATCCCCACCACACTCGTGGCTCTGTGTATGAGAACCTGCATACCAAAGATTGAGGACCAATGCCCTAGACCTACTCACTTTCAGGCATTATGAAAACAGCTTCTACATTGCAAGTTCTGTGGATTTCTGCATTAGACTATGATGACCTAGCTGAATTCTTCATAACATTCCTGTGTAGACCCATACTATTGAGCATTTGAAGTTAGACACTTTTACAAAAGAAAAGACTTTGGATGCAGTGGATAAACAAGGGTGCAGTGGTACAGTTATAGGTCTGCCCAGTGTGCAACCCTTGTCCCCAAGGCAAGGCACATTCACAGTCCAGCTTTCCTTCTTTGAAATCCTATGGTTCTTGATGGATGTGGAGGTTGTGTCTCCTGGAGGATAATATCAATGTCATTAATTGGATGAAACAAAGAACTGAGTCAGGATCAAGTATGTCTTTAAAACTAGTAAAATGCCCACTTACGTTGTACCAGGCTATAACTATGGTTTAGCTACCCCTCTCCACGGACGTCAGAAGTAGGGGCTGTATTCCTCACTGTCCCATCCCTCCAAGATTTTTGTGTAAAGAGATAAGGATTCACTATCTTTTCATTGGCTTAGTTACTCTGAAGACCTGCTTTTTAGAAGCAGGGGTCTAATTCTTATAGGCTCAATTGCTTAGTTTAACTGAACAAATCAGAGTCTATCAGTGCCTAAAATACTGAAATATTTTGGGGTCTTCAGCACAGAATAAGATAAGGTCATTAATTTTTCACTGTAATCACAATATTTGCTCTTCATAGACAAGCTGGTACTTGATCTGCTTTATGTAGTTCCCAAGGAAAAGGAATCACAACCAGAAACTAAGAAATTTCCTCTACAATTATATGTACTAAATGGTCACATGTGTACTACTTTAAAATCATAATTTGCTTAATTTTACCTGCAGAGGATAAAATCAAAGTTCATTGAGTGAATGCTTCATTGCCGCCACCCGAGAGGTTATAAGTAACTCACCTGAGGTTTCACAGCTGTGAAGCCACGGAGCCGGGATTTGAACCTAAATGGCCCAATTCTGGAATCTTCCTATAAAACACGGCCAGTCTCCCCACACAGGGAAAATGAGCATATGTAGGATAAAGACAGATAACTGTGAAGGGGTCCCCTTATTGACAACTGTCTGTCTGACCTCAAGCAAAATGCTGACGTGGCCTCCAAGATTCCTGCCCCCTGGTGTCCATGGCCTGTATAACCCCCTCCATTTGAGTGTGCTTGGAACCAATAGATCTGAGGGAATATCTCTCCTGTGATTATATGACTAATCATTTGACTGTGAGTTAATCCAAAGGGAGATCATCCTGAATGGGCTTGACCTAATGAGATGAGCTCTGGAAAAGAAGGTGAGATGTCAGAAAGACTCTTTCTTGCTAGCCTGAAGACATAGCGTTCATGACCTTATAGCTCTTAGGTAAACAGCCACGTGGCTTAGAAGAGGATACCTTGATTGCTGCCTTGTGATACCCTGAGTGGTGGACCCCGCTAACCCATCTCCTCGAGTTTGTGGTAATTTGTTACGTGCGATAGAAAATCAATACAGGCTGTTGTTGTCTTATTTCTTTGACATATCACTCTGGCTCTGACTCCTCCATCTGATCCCAGTGTCCTTATCCTCAATAACTCATGACTCATGCCATCCAGTGAGGATCCCTTTTGATCCTGCATGTGAATCTATAGCAAATCTGTGTCAACAAATCATTTCCCAGTTTCTATGTATTTTGATTGTTTTTTTTACAGCATCTTATTGTCCCTGCTCAATATATATCTTACTAAATAATTATGTTTTCTATGTGTTTTGATCTCTCTGCACATCTTACTGTTCTGTGAACAAAGGAATTTCTCAAAATGGTTGTGGATCAGCTATTGGTTATTGATCAATACTAAGCTTTGTGATCACAGGCCTTGTCTGTGTTGTTTCCCACTGAATCTCTAGCACGTAACACTGTGCCAAGCATATAGTAGATGCTTAAAAAGTCTTTGTCAAATACGTGAATGTATGTGTTATCATACAGAGAAAAACATGTAGTCGCTGAGCTAATTTATTTTTCTTTTCAAGCAACAGATGTATTAAGCAGCTGAATCATGGTCATTCCACTGCTTTTGTGGGTCCCTCTGTCCTCACAGTGTCAGATGTAACTGTGTCTACACTAGATGCTTAGACAGTGTTGCTGAAAGGCCTAGGAATAGGAACCGTCTAGGCAAGAACAGTTTCATTTATGTGCAACCTTAACTGGGGCTTCAAAACTAGCTGACTTAGCGTGTGGGCTTTGTTATCAGACATTTTTTTTTCGTCTGTGTCTCTTCTAAGTACAAATGAGATGGAATGAGTGTGGTGCTCTGAATCTGTGCAAAATCAGGGGAAGTGAGCTAGCTGTTTTGCACTGAGCAGCACAGCTCTCATCGTGCCTGTGTCAGCAATCCAGGCCACACAGGGCGTCCAGGGAATCTCAGGGGTCAGCAGAACACACTGCACATAGCAGGATTTACTGTTGATGTTCAGCCCTGACTGGTATTACACTCTCCTCCACACAGTCTCTTACATAGCTAATGCACATAGTATTCCACCTCCATCCTCCCATCTCCTCAGCCTGGTACAAGGTACAGCATGCAACATACAGTCAATGTATAAAAAGGAAAACATCACAAGCATGCACTGAGGGAACAGAAAAGGTAACTAAAAATTCCAGGGCACTGTCTATTTGCCAAGTAATGTGCCAGGCACTTTATAAACATTAGTTCATCTGATGCTCACATTAACCCACTTGAAAAATGACATGTTATTCCCATCATACAGATAATGAAGTGAAGACCCATAAAGGGCCAAACAATAAATCCTGCAAGTGGCAGGGATTTGAACCAAGGACTGTTCGAATTCCAGGCCAGAGTTTGTTTTATAATTTCCAGTTTCTCAAAATACATCCAGGAGCCAGGGTCTGCATCTGATTTGTGTGGCTAAGATACTGTCTGACGGTCTTGGTCAGGCCCAAAGAATTGGTTTATTGTCTGAAATTCTTTGAAAAGGAGCCCTTTCTAAGTGATGCTTGGGATCCACCAGGTGTACCTTTCCCAAAGAAGCATTCCTGTTTGTGAGTAATAAGAGATCAATGCCTCATTCTTAGCATACCTAAATTCTACGCATTCTTTAAGACTCACGTTAAATGCCCCTTTTTATGTGAGAACATATTCCTTCCTTTTTTGATGCTACTAGAGAATATTATTTCACTTTTATTTGTAATTTATTTTTTCTTTATTTTTTTACTGTTCTTTCATTCAAGTACTGTATAATTTTCTAAACCTACAGATTATAAGGAAAAGTAGAAAAACCCTCAATCTGTGGAGCAGAGACACGTGACTAGAAATAATTGCACATTAGGTTAAAAGTGCTAGATAGAAGTAACTATAGATTTTACGTGAATGAGTGTCATGGGGCTACTAACTGTCTCTGAGGGTGAGGTAAGGGATAGAGAGGATATTTTAATTGAGTTTTGATGGTTGAATAGGCTCTTCACTAGGCAGATAAAGAGGTAGAAAAGCATCCTGGGAAGAAATCAGAGCATATGCAAATACATAGAGGTGGGTGAAAGAGTATATTTTGGAGACTGCAAATAACACCATATGGTTGGAGTACAATGCATTCTGGGATTTGTAGGCAGAATGAACATGGAAAAATATGCCAGAGACAGATCTTCAAGGGATTTGTAAACAAGTTAAAATGATTGGACTTTTTTTTTTTTTTCTGAAAATCAAGCAAAGATAGGGCTTGCTCTCAAGCAGATGAGTGACTGATTAGGTTTGCATTTTAGAAAGATCATATTGGAAGCAGTAGGGAGGAAATATTAAGACAGAGAGGGTAATATTGAGGATAGGGAGACAGTTAGTTTGGGTATTCACTATTGCTTTCCAAGAAAGTTTTTAATAACCTCCTTAATCCGTGCCAATAGTAACAAAGCGTCAAGGAGAAATTTGAAAAATGTTGAGGTAACTGGTACCAAAGCTAATAGTTGATGAAATAAGGGAATGAGGAGAGGGAGAAAAAGAAGATGACCTTAAGATTTCTAATTTAGGAAGCCAAAATAAGAAACACTTAAGGAGGAGGGTGGACTGTGGGCAAGATAATTACATTTTATTTTTGTCTATACTTTTCAATTCCAATTATATAATATATATAAACATGACCACAAAGAATCTATGGTCATAGAGGTTAGAATATCAGTTACGCTTGGGGAAAGTATGGTTGATGACTGGGGTGGAGCACAGTGAAGGCCTCTGGTGATATATTCTTGATCTGGGTGGTGGTTACATGGCTAAGTTCTCATGGTGAAAATTCATTGAGCTGTACACTTAGAATTAGTATGCTTCCCTGTATATAGTTTGTATTTCAGTAATATGTTTGCTTAAAAATAATTTTTAAATAAGCTCAATGGATGATTATAAGAGCAGTGTAAACACAGCTAAAGAAAGAATCAGTTAAATGGAGGACAGATTTGAAGAAATTATGTTGAATGTAGCACAGTCTTTGCCTTGCACAGTAATCATAGTAATCTTTCTTAGTTCTTCTGCCATCCCCCTTTCACTGGCTTCTTCTTGTATCTTAATTCTTGGTACTTTCTAGTAGTATATCAATGGCCTTCTTCTTTTCTTAATCATAAATATTCTGTTGTATCTACTCAATAAAAGTAGATACAAAAATAAAAAGCAACATTTTTCAAAGAAATACATTTATCTGAGGTGTATGAGGTTGATAAAAATATTAATCAAATTGTATCTATTTAGTATCAGACATGTTTGAAATATTTGAAATTCCTTTTAAAAACATTTCCTAATAAGTTTTTTACTTTATGGTTTAAGAGATGATTTCTCTCACAGAAACCCCAAAGAAATTGATTCTATGTAGAATTTCTAAGAGGAAAATAGAGAAAAATCATACAAATTTTGTCATTTCAAGGTGGAGAAAATTAAGTCTTTTAGAATATGGTTAATGAAAGTTTTGATGAAATAATTTAGAAGAAAGGATGCAGTTATACTATGCAATGTAATATTTAAGAGCAACTTTCTCATTCTGAGAACTAAAATGGTTTCTTTTTACTTTGCTCTTCTAACTTACTTATTCTGTACTATTCTAAACAAATATGATTAAAATTTTAATTAAATTTTAAGTTTGGAGATGATTGTAGATTTACATGCAGTTGTAAAAAATAATTCAGAGAGGTCCCATGTACCCTTTACTCAGTTTCTCCCAACAGTTAAATATTGCAAAACTATACTACAATATCACAACCAGGATACTGACATTGATCCAGTCAAGATACAGAACATTTCCATCACCACAATGGTCCCTCACCTGGCCATTTTATTAAGCCACACCCACCTCCCTCTCCCCACCTCACCCAGATCTCAACCCCCAGGAATCACTAATATGTTCTCCATTTCTAAAGTTTTCTAACATTTTTCATTTCTCTGGGATAAGTGCCCAAGAGTGTAATCTGGGTTATGCAATAGTTGCATGTTTTAGAAAAGTGTTAAACCATTTCTCAGAGTTGCTGTGCCATTTTACATTCCCACCAACATTGTGTGAGTGATCCAGTTTCTCCACATCCTTGCCAGCATTTTACTTTATCCATTCTGATAGGTGTGTAGTGATAACTCATTATGGTTTTAATTTGCACCTACCTACTAGCTAATTATGTTTAACATATTTTAAATGTAGATTGTTTGCCATCAATTATAATTTGAAAAGTTGAAAATGAGATGCTGATGGACCTTTGGGGTTGAGATATAGAGAAGGCAATTATAAATAGGCTTCCCAGTATCAGGAGAATAGAGTGGGATATAGATACAAATTTGGACGCAATGGACCAACAGGGTGTTAGCAGTTGGATGGGACAAGATAATTTAAAGAGAAAGTGGGTGTATGTATAAAGTTGGATAAGAAAAAGAGATCTTTGATAAAGTCAGCATTTTTTAAATGGGGTAAGCTGTCATGGAAACACTAAAAAAGTAATGCTTTCTGAAGCTTCAAAATCCATGGAAGCCTAGTTGGGGAGAGGAGTGGAAAGTAGTTTGTGAAGAAGAGAGTCTGATACTGGGATCACAAATAAGTAAAACAAATTCCAAGTGGGGCATGCTTGAGAAACACAGAAACAGGGATAGTCCATGTCCAAAGCCAATGGGAGGAGTTACCAACATAAAGAGGAGAGGGGCCTTCCAAGAAGTTGGTTAAGATACATTTCCTGAAGAGTAGATTTTTTTTTTTTTTGAAGGTTCAGGATTTCATAATTGGAAATAGTTCGTAACATGAAGCATCTTATAAAACTTGGGTTCTTGCAAGGAAAAAACAAGGAAAGTCTAGAAGATGAGCCCATATATATATGGTTCTTTACTCTGCTAGGACCCACACTGGGCTAGAATAATAAAAGTGCCCCGTTTTCGATTTACCTAAGAGTGTGCTGTGGACTCCACTACCGCATTCCTGACAATAAACACTAGCCAAGGAGCCCCAGCTGCCATGAGAAGCAGTCCATGTTCAGTCAGTTAATCATGATTAGCCACTGCCTCTCCTTCCTATTCACTTTGTTCCTCCCTCAGGAGGAAAAAATCTAGCGTTATTGATTAGTTTCTTGCTGATGCAGAGACAGATAGACATAAAAATGTGGGAAATGGTTAGGGCTAATTTGTGAGCCTCGGGGATTGGTCTGTGACAAAAAAGGTGAAGTAAGAAAAAGAAAGGTGACAATGAATGCCCTATCTATATGTGAATTTGAGCTGCTTAAACAATGCCAGCAACTGCCTCTGGTCTCCTCATGTGAGAGAAACAAACCACTATTTGCTTAAAACACTTTTAGTCTGGTATTCTGTTACTTGCAAGGAGTCTCTGAAAGGATTCCCAATTTGTTTAGACACTCAGATGGATGAGAGAGAAAAGTGAGTTAGTGGTTTTCTACTGGTTCTAGTGGTTTTCTAAACCACTAACTCACTTTCTCTCTGCATTACCCTGGCCTCCCAAATCCTGACTTAGCTTTTAGAATAAAACACCATGAGGAGCCAGTGAGAGCATCGCAGCTGGCCTCATGCAGGACGGGACTAGAGAAGTCCTGTGTACCCTGAGATAGGAAGTTTGGGGAAGATCTTTTGCCTCCAAGGTTCTCCCCCACCTAGGTGCCACAAGTATGAATTCATTTTTGTTTGTATTTTCTCCATTTGTTCCTTTTGAAATTACAGTGATCCTAGGACAAAACATGTTAAACACATGCACATAAATGTTAGTGGATCATGGGATAATATTTCCTCTTGGAATGAAAAACCTCAAATTTTAAAAGCTCTGGGAATTTGGGAATATGGGAAGACAGGGCAAAAAAGAGAATAAAATAGCCAGCAAGGGCAAGTGAGGACCTGTATGTTAAATTCACTCTGTGCCCTTTCTCATCAACAAATTCAGCCTTGGTTGGGTCTGCTTACCAGCCCTGACTGTGCTATGATATTGTTGGAACCTCTGGAACCTGAAGATGTACTCCCGGGGCAACATGACCACCTGGATAGGCTCTGACCATAAGATGACAGATTTAAAACACATTTCAATAACCCTCTTCCTCCTCCTGCCTGCCAATAAATCCAACCTTGCCGACCACACTGCCAAGGCTTCTATGCAAGAGCTATTTTCCACCCTGCTCTTGACACAGGCTCTTCCACGAGGTGCAGCCTGTGCATCTCACCAGGGATGTGCCCAGGGTTTAGAGAGGTACAAATCACTAAATCAACATGCTTATGTTATTGATTATCAGTTTGGGGCAGAACTCAAGATAATCTTTGCCCCTTTCTTAATCTTCCAACTAATATAATGTTTTTGATGATGACATGTAAGACATACCTAATGAACTTCTTTCCCTGTATTTTGAAAAGAATTATACTTAGTTATGGAAGGTGGGTAAAGGTCAAAAGTGAAAATAATTATGGATGTACAGATTATTTCTTTGTCATAGTAGAACACTTGCCTCATGCAACTTTAGAGTTTATCCCAATATGGGATGATTAACATTACTATTAATCTGCTACTTACCTGTCTCAATATAAAATTCTTATTTTAACCAAACATATGGCTGATTCAGCTCCTTATACTTACAGTTGTTGGGTAATGGATGTATTCTCAAGCAAATAACAAGCTTCTAAGAAATTACCGTAATCGACAAATACCTTTACTCCAAACTGCTCGCAGCGAGTGGTAGAGTGCATCAGAATCAATTTCTCTGTCCTCAAGCCATAATAGAAGCAGATAACAAACACGAAGCACTCAGCTTTTCTGCAGTTAGTTTGGAAGACACTGTTATACTTGGAGAAAGCCTGATGGTACTTAGTTGGTGGAAACAATCACATATGCCCTAAGTGTGGAGTATTTGAGGGATGGCTGTTTTGAATGTCTCTAAACATCCTTTATCAGATCAAAGAGAGGTGAAACCCTTGCTCTGGATTTGGGCAGAGTAAGGTTTCTTAGCATCTTCTCTCTATTTCATATTTTACACTTATGCACTCCAAGCTGTTAAAAAAGAAAATGAAATTACCTCACCAAGGGCTTAATTATATCCTCTTCAATGGGCATCCATACTATTGGCAGCCCTCACAGGGACAGTCTCTTGACAAATCAAGTTGTCTGAGGCATGAAGTGTTAGATTAGGATCGAGCCAGCGTGACGCTGTGATTCATGGCTACTCTGTTACTGAGGGGAAGTGGGAGTTCTGTTTCATAACGACTTTGAATTTCTGGTGAGACAAGTGAATCCTTTTGTTCAACCTGCGGAGTTCATCTTAAGTATCTTAGAGCAGAATTGTTTTACAGACTCAAACATGTGAAGACACAGAGGGGTATTAAATAATGATGTGGGAGAGCTTCTCCTCCTGCAACAACCCCTTTGGAATTCTAAGAAGGGCCCAAAGTGAGCGAAGCAACCCAAATAACAAGTGATAAAGGTTGAATCTTTCCGTTGTGGAATTTCGTGTTTTAATGGATATCTTTTAGCATTCTATTTTTCATATCACTGTTAGTAGCTGACAGTAGCACTACTTGGCTGATATGGGCAGTGTACATTTTATTAAAGAAAATTCTCTGGTTAGCAGGAATTCACAAACCTCTGGTTATATAATTGGCAATGTTTCTCCAGTATGATTTTTAAGGCTATTTAGTTACTTTATGTAAAATAATTCTGTAAAATAAAATATTTGTTATAAAAATATTTTTAAATAACAGGAAAACACAAAGAATTAAATTTTAAAAATCACTTTCTTGCCACCGGGAGATATATTTTTGGTCATTTCTGTGTATACATTTCCAGTCCTTTAATATGCATAGAATTTTTTTTTTCAACAAAGCAGCTGCATAACTCTGTCTGTTGTTTTGTACCTGAATTTTTCATTTAACTATGTGGTATGAACATTTTCCCATTAACAGTTAATCTTGTTAATGAAAATGCTATTTTGGCTGAATGTTTATGTATAGAAACTGCAGCTGAATACCTGTACAAAGTTAAATATTTTAAAATAAATTCAGAAATAATTTATAGGTTGCTAGGTTTATGCTTTCATAATTGTGGTAGGAAGTGTTTCACACCCTCCCTTTGTTTCACATCAGAGGGCTACAGGCTCATATACTTACACTCTGGTCCTGAGAACCTCATTTTTTTTCCCCATGATTTTTCAGTGTGTGGGTTAGCAGACAAGAGGTAAGAACAGGGAGCTGCTTCTGTCTCAAAAGTGTGGAAGATGGAGAATGTGTATTAATAATGAGTATCAGGAAGCAGTTCTATGCATCATTCTTTCCAATCCTAGTTCTCAGCCTTCTCCAAATACCTCCATTAGCTTCAGGGCAAGAGAAATGTAGAAAATCTCTCTTTCATTAGAAATAGAAAAAGATGAAGAAACTATAACTTGAAAGGGCTTATGCAGCTGTCAGTCCATGTTTCCACCTTCATAAACTCCATGGTTGTGGTTTGGATTCAGCCTCTGTCACTACATATAGACTTTGTACTTTCATTAACGTCCTTCATGCATAACGATACCACAAGTCCTTCTTAAAGAACATGGACATTGAGACATTACTCAGAAGTCATTTGTCCTTGGACAGTCTGACAATTTGTCCTTCATACAATATACCAAAAAAAAAACCACTCTCAAAAAGGATCATAGACATAAATGGATTACCTAAAAATATAAAACTTCTAGAGGAAAACAGAGGAGGAAATCTTTGTGAACTTTAGTTAGGCAATGATTTCTTGGCTATGACACCAAAAGCATGACTCCAAAAAGGAAATATTGATAAATAGGACATCATCAAAACTAAAATTTTTGCTCTTCAAAAAATACTATTAGTTCAATGAAGAGATCTATAGTGTAGGAGAAAATATTTGCAAGGCAAATATCTGCTAAACGATTTTATCCAGAATGCATAACAAGCTCTCAAATCTCAATAACCGGAAAATAAGACACAATAAATAAATAAATAAATGGACAAAAGATTTGAACAGACACTTCACCAAAGAAGTTATATAGGTAGGAAATAAGCAAATGAAAAGATGTTCAATATCATTAATAATCAAGGAAAGTGAAAACCATGATGTGATACCACTATACAAATATTAAAATAGCTAAAATTAAAAGGCAGACCCTTTCAAACGTTGGTGAGGATGTGGAAGAACTAAAACTCTCATGTGCTGCTGATTAGAATGTAAAATGGTACATTCGCTTTGGAAAAAAATTTGGCAGCTTCTTATAGTATTAACAACACATCTACCATTTGATCCAGGCTAGGAATTTACCCAAGAGAAAAGAACTAATATACCCACTTAAGAACTTGAACACAAATGTTCATAGCAGCTTTATATGCAATAGTCAAAAAAAGAAAACAACCTAAATGTATTAAGAGATGAATGCTTAAGCAAATTGTGGTATATCCTTACCATGGGATACTACTCAGTTATAAAAAGGAATGAACCATTAATATATACTGGATGAACATCAAAATAACTATGATAAGTGGAAGAAGCCAGAAAGTAAAGAGTACATACTGTGTGATTTCATTTATGCAAAACTTTAGGTAAAACAAACTAATCCATAGTGACAGAAAACTTACGAATGATTGAATTTGTGGGAGTGGAGGTGGTAGGCTAGAATGAGTGAAAAGAAGAGAAGGGAAGAATTACAAAAGCATACAAGAAAATTTTGCAGGTTGATAGATATGTCCACGATCTTGATTGTGGTGATGGTTTCATGAGCGTATACTGATGTTGAAATATATCAAATTGTACACTTACATATGTACAGTTTATTGTATGTCAATTATACCTTAATGAAGCCTAAAAATACAATATGTTAGAAAGGTATATGTTACTAAATAAATACTATAAATTTTTAAAAACACTGTGTGTATACATAAATAAGTATATATATATATATATATATATATATATATATATAAATTTCAAGACTGTATTACAGGATTACCTTTATAGTGACTGTTAACATTTTAACTTTATTCCTTTAACATAGTTAGAAACTATGGGATAATTTGAAACCTATAATATAATGTCCAGCCAACAGTAAGAAATGAGTTCATTGTTGTTGATTGATAAAAAGGAAAACGTTGCTCCCTCTGCGGGGTGGGGAGGTGTCTTAATTCATAACGTCAGGGAAACCTCTTTGTGTGAAACATCAGGGAAGATGGCAACTCTTATGAATGAGGGTTACTGCTATGCCCAGTGGCTCACTGGAGTATCAAGCCCAGCCAAGGGACAACCCTGGAGCCAGAAATCATGGTCACTGTTTCTCTGTCCCTTCCCCGATGGGAATTCCTGACTCTGGTGGTTGAAATGTTTCCATCTACACAGGCATTCAGCATTACCATCCCCTGCCCACACATATAGTTATTTACATAAGATAAAAGAAGCTTCTCGCTGGAAATCATTTGAGGAGCCATGCTGGAGCCTTACGCTTAATAACGTGTTTTTCAAACTTCAGTGTGAATATAAATCAATATGAATCATCTACGAAAACTTGTTAAACATGTAAATTCCTGAATCTCCCTTCTAGTTTTGCTTCAATAAGTCTGGAATGGGGGCACTGGCCTGAATCTGATGTAGGTCGTTCCCAAATTATATTTTGAGATATCTGAATTCAGTGGTTATTTTTCTACGCATTTTCTGTTTTAATAGGAATTTAATGTTTTAGGTCAAACTATGTATTAAACTGAAAATTCGATTTCATATTTAAAACCTCAAAATCCTTGTTACAGTTAGGTTTTGGAGCTTTTTCTCTCTGGCTCCTCCTTTCATGACATTTTCAGAAAGACTACTATGGGCTAGACATTAGGCTCAGCATTGAGAGGACAAGGGTCCTTGGCCTTCAGGACAGTGGAGTTGGGAGAGTATGGTAGATTAAAATGACCACGCAGGAGATTCTGAGGCAGGGTCAATTGATCCTTCCCTAGAATTATAGTGTCTGATTCTTCCATTAATGTGTTGTGTAATCTATGAACCGATTGGTTAATTAGATGCTCTCTAACTTTTCTTCCAAAACTTACATTATATCACTTTAGTTTAGATGTAAAATAGATTAGTTCCAGACCTGTTGTCCAAAAGAAACACCTAGTAGAATCTAGACGTATAAATACGTAAAAATAACAGGAAGTTATATTATTTATCTCCTTCAGTTTCCTGTCGATTAGGTATGTGTTTTTGTTTTGGCCTATTCCTAAATGGAAGAGCACCAAAGTTCTCTGGTTTACTTCTAATTCACTAAAATTTCTTTTCAGTAATAAAATGCTTCCATCTGGCTCCAAATTTTCTGAGACATATGGATACCTTATATCACCAAAAAGTAGGTAAATGAAGAATGCATTCAACAGAGCAAACTCTAATACATTGGAAGACTGAGATGACGTCATATTATGGATACTGCGGCCGGCACTGTGAGGAGACCTACACTATGAAGAAGGTGAAGTGACCTCAGATGACAGGTCAACTTAGGGGGGCACCAAGAAGCAGCAGTGCTTCCTCTTTCCTTTGTACATTATTCAGCAGACATCATGCAGCCTTCTGACGGCAGTCAGATTACAGAATGCATGCATCTCTAATAGACTTTCCTTGGCTTAGAATGACAGCTACCAACCCTCCTACCCACCTTTCTACTGCCCCCTACACTCTAAGGCTGGCATATTGAGAGCCCACGTTGCATGATTAGACTTCAGAGAGAGTTAGCTTTTCTGTTGGAAATGGATAGTGATAAATCAGTTGCACGGCCATCATTATTTCTGCAGAGGATGTGCATATTTGCTTTCTCTACATTTCAAGGAGGCCAGTGACAAATGCTAAGGCAATGGCATCCAAAAGTTGCAGATTGCTCAGTTGGCAGATGGACCTGCAGGACTGATTTTTCCAGCTGTCCTGAAATGGGTTATTTTAAATGGAATATTAAAGACTTTAAACCATGTGGAGCCCAGTGATTGAGGCTCTTAACAAAACTAAGGACTGTATGATTTTCTAGATAAGCCTACACCACAGAGTGACCAGAGAGAAGGACGTTCACATGACTAACAAATTACCTCCACTAACAATCCCAGTTTAATTGGGTTTACTATAGTTTTATGCCCCAATTAATTCTGTTTGGTCTTTTGGCTGGCAGCCTGTCCTTTGAAGGCTCCTAAGAGATTTTCTTGCTGATGGCAATGAGACTGAGCTCAGACAAAGCAGATCACTGCAGCCTTTCCTGCTGCAAAATATAATCAACATGTCATATATAATCCCCATAGCTGCGTACACTGAAAGAGCCAGATCTGAAACTCATTGACACCGAGAACCAAATGATCATTTAAGCAGTCATGTCGGGCATCCTGCTGGAGAGTAATAGCCAACTTCATTAGTCTATCGACGAGGCTTGCCAACGTCTTTTTCCCCAATTACTTTTATTCTTTCAAATCTACAGTGAAGGATGATGATTTTGTGAAAAGGCACAGGCTTTCAAATGCTTTTAAATACTTATCAATGTTGAAGAACAAGTGAAAATATATGAAAATAAAAGAACTTGTGAAATTTTGTTTGCTTTGCTAAGGAAGGAATGTCTTCCATAATCAAAAGAACTATGCTTTTTTTCCCAAGTGTAATTGTTGCTCTTTATCTTCTCACTTTGTTTGAGCTACCGGGATTGGGATTATGGTTCTCCATGTCACTAGAGAGCTTTGCAAAATTTAACCCTTTTCATTAACTGTGAATGGGGTTAGTCACAGGGCTCTGTCTACACTTTGGGGCTGCACATATCTTGTGCTAAATGGCTGGATGGACACTGGGAAACTCTTTCAAACACTTTCCTGATATGATAATCAACATCAAACATATGTAAGATCCTCACAATCCTTCCAACAGCAAAAAAGTTTGCAAAATGGTGGCCTACAGATAGAAGCTGGCCTAAAGATAGATTCTATTTGACCAGAACAAGGTTTTAAATGTTTTAATTTGGAAGCAAACGCTTTTAAGTGGAGAATGTTCTCTAGCTCCTTTGTTCCTATAGTCCTTACCAATCCCTATTTGGAACCCACATCTTGATGTGTTAATGTTTTCGTCCCGGCCCATTTAGACATGTGAGCTTGTATTTTTAGATTTAGGTGTGTGAATCTTCTATAAAGTGAAACTGCTGAAAACACAAGCTTCTTGAGGTTGGTAGAAAAACAGAAGCACCTGTTTCCAGGAAGTCAAAGATTTTATGCCTCATTTTTCTCATAAGATTTTATTTTTGCAGTTGTATGTTTTCAAACCTTGTGTACATGTTTTTAGATCTTCTTTAGGAAGAGATGGAGACTCTTTATGAAAATAGTTCAACATAACTTTACTATCTCAGGAAACCCGTGCCTGGGAAGATAAAAGCTGCAAATGACTTATTGTTTTTTCAGGGAACTTCTTGAAAAACCTATCAATTATTTAATAGAAAGCATCAAAGGACAGTTTATTCCCTAACTCTTGAAACAAAACTTGAGTCAAAACTGTCATCTTGCTATATCTACCAACCTTAAACTCTTATTTCGTGATCTTTACTCAATATAAACCAGTCCCTGCATTGGAAGATCCACCTTAAACCAGACTTCAAAATCTTATTAAATATCTTAAGTTTGTGCTTTCCCTCTGAGACACTACTAAGACTTTGTCAAGGTAGTGGTCTCCCCATCTAGGTAAGCCATACACCAGCTTTGTCTTATCAAGAGATTGTTTTGGTGATGTTTAGAGAAGCCATCATTTGACAATATTTCATAATACTGTGGTCTTTCTGTTTCCTGGTGTGTATGGAAAATTAAGTAAGACTAGAGAAAAATATAAATATAATAAAAGCATGAACCTAAGAAAGAAAGTTAGATATCATGGAATGCCCAAGTTGGAAAGAAGATGAGAAGTATTGTCATTTCCCTTAATTATCTTTTCTTTTGACAGTCTCCTTTGCTCTCGTGTGTTCTCCTAAGATTTGGTTTCTGGACTCTTCACTCTTATAGGCAAAGAAATCAGGAAAAATGTCATATAATGGTTCAGATGTGAGTTGATGAGGCTTAGAGATTTAGTCATAAACACAGAAACAGAAAAGTAAGGGAGATATCAATGATGCTCAAAAGAAAAAGTCAATATACTTGTTAATGAGTAGAGCCATAGAAGAAAGAGAAAAAACTTGAAGATAACTAAGACTTTAGGTGTTAAATATCTGGAGAATGGTGATACCAGTGTTAGAATGGGGAAAAAATGGCATATTATAATTATTTTGTGGACAAATTATAAACTTGTATTCAACCCATTTTAGACTTTGTATATGAAAGTGGAGATATTTTTTTAAAATACAAATTGAAGAAAATAGTTCTGGAGAGAATGTGGAGTCAAGGTGAGAAATGGATATTTGGGAGTCTTGTTTATGAACTGAGCTCTTCATAGGCACAGAAAGGAATGAGGAGAAATCTCCTAATGAGCCTTAAGGAAAAAGGAAAAAGATAAGGAGAAGAAGAAAAGGAAGAAAAATAAGGAAAGAAGGAAGAAAGAGAGAGAAGGAGAAAGAACAAGACAGAGGAAGAGAAGAGAAGAGAGAAAGCAAAGGAAAGGAAAAAGGAAAACATTTCAGTGAAGAAAACTAAGTGAGTCAAAGAGAGAAAGGGCCAAATCAAGATTAAAAATAATTTTTTTCAGAAGGAAGGAGGTGGCTAACTCTCTTAAGCAAAGGTGAAAAATACATGAGGGTAAAATTTTACAGAAAAAACCCCATCAAAATAATAATCTTGTCCAGAAAAAGAATATTAGCTTACTTTAGGGAGAAATCTTACAGGCAGTTGAAAATAAAAGGCAAATTGAAAAAATTAAGATTTTATATGTACATAAGAAGGAAAGGTGTTTGAATACTTACAATTTTCAATGATCTCTATTGCATTTTAAAGCAAAACCCAAAACAAATAAATAGAAATATAAAAGTGAAACAATTAGTGAAGCATGGAATAAAAAACTCATTTGTGGTTTGCAGATTTCTTTGATCTATTACCAGAATTTGGGAAAAAGACGGTTTCTGAGGAGTAACGTTCATGCATGGATAATCATGAGAGCCAGCAACTACTGACGTCAGTGAGGAGGCACAGCCCTCCAGAGTTCCTGTGTGGAAACCCCCCTCAGCACTTCCCAGAGTCTCATCACTAGTCTTTTTCTCTTTCCCAAAAATGAAACACAAGGACTGCAGGGTGCATGGCTAGTTTTCTGGCACTTTGGAAAGAATCTGCCCAAACCTTTGAATCCTTCTTACTGATAAAGGCTGAAGAGTCATGGATCAGACTCTGATATAAGAGAATTAGAAGAAGGGAAGGAATTGAGATATCAGTGCCAATTCAAAGGCACAGATTGTAAAATAAGAAGGTGAGCAGAAAGAGCTCAAGAGATCACAGCTGTTACTGGAAAAGAAAAAGGCTTAAGTTATTTATGAAAGTGCCTGGTGAGAACAATGCGGGGAAGTTAGCTAGGTTTAATGCATATGGAGAAGAGAAAAAATACAATTTCTGGTTATGGAACCTCAGAATTGAAGAAATACCAGCTGTGTAATGTCATGAATTGAGTGCTTACTCTTTCAGGTACTGTGTGAAGCACTTTACAGACATTTAATTTAATCTCCATAAGTCTTTGCTTCTGAGGCAAACATTATTATTTACATTTTACAGATGAGTAAATAAGGCTTAGGAGGATAAATCACTTACCTCAAGTTCACATAGCTGTAGGTGCTGAGTTTAAAAGACAAATCTAGGACAAACTCTAAACAATGCTTTATGGCAGAATCACTTTGAACTGAAACTGAGAAGACATACTCCCCTTGAAGACCAGAAAAGGATGTAGTTGACATAAGGGTAAAGTAGATATGTTTGGAGAAAGAAGTCAGATTATATATAAGCCTGAATCTATCTCTATTTGGAACTTTACTATTTGCAAAAGCCTAGTAACCTATTGTTCTAATTTGTTTGTTGACTCGTCTGGGTTTATTGCTATCCTTTGCTAGCCTGTATAATGGTATGTACCTGAAGGAGTCCCAAGAATAGTGAAATGACACTGGGTCTCAATTGCTGATAGAGTGATGATTTGGATGGCTCCTTATGGAAGGCGGCTTTATTCTCAAGTGTACAGAGAAAATTCTCCATCTTAGCACACTTGGCCATGTCCCTTACCACTGGCAAGGCTGTTGTTCTGCCCTGTATTTTCATTTTCCGCCTCATTAATCATCAGATCTTTACCTCCTACTCACCCTGAATTCTCATTCTGAATGACCCAGTTCATTACAAACAAATAAAGAAAAATAAAACAACCATTTCAAATTGAAAGAATTCAACAGATTCTTTTCTTTACCTGCTTCATTGTATTTTCCTAAAAGACATTATAAATTGTGTGCACATAGTTATATCACAATACATAAAATGAAAACAACGTTCTTTCTATGACTCCTACATGAGTAAAAACTAATAAGCATATCTATTCTACTATAGTTTTATTTTTAAGAAGAATTAAAGGGACCTTAGTCAACAGAACAATCTTATTATGGTCCATCTACAGTCTATTTGTGATCTATGGAAGTATTTTTAATTAAAAACTCAACTAAAATAATATTACAGTAGTTCGCTTTTTAAATCTCTCTCTGGTCTAGACTGTTTATTAAACAAATTTATTTTCTATTCACTGGCCTTTTTTTCCCCCATTCTCCATTTCCTATTTCATTCCATGATGCACCAGTCAGCTCAGATTGCTATAACAAAATACCATAGACTGAGTATAAGTTTTTAGTGTATTCACAAGGTTGTGCAACCATCACCACTATCTAATTCCAGAATATTTTTATCACCCTAAAAAGAAATCTCATACCGATTTGCAGTCACTCCCCATCTTCCCTCTCCCCAGTTCCTGGCAACCACTAATCCACTTTCTGTTGTATGAATTTGCAAATTCTGAATATTTCAAATAAATGGAATCTTACAATCAATGACCTTTTCTGTTTGACTTCCTTCACTTAGCATAACGTTTTCAAGGTTCATCCATCCTATAGCATGTATCAGTACTTCATTCCTTTTTATGTATGATTAATATTCCATTGTATGTATATACCACATTTTGTTTATACTTCATCAGTTGATGCACGGTTGGATTGTTTGTATATTTTGGCTCTTATGAATTATGCTGCATAAACATTGTGTGAACAAATGGTTTCAATTGTCTTAAGCATATAACTAGGAGTAGAATTGCTGGTTCCTAACGTTTAACTTTTTGAAGAACTAACTTTTCCACAGAAGTTGCATCCTTGTACACTCCCACCAGCAATATATGAGGGTGCCAATTTCTCCTCACTCTCATCAACACTATTTTCCTTTTTTAAATTTTTACTATATCCACCCTAGTAGGTGAAGTGATGTCTCATCGTGATTTTAATTTGCATGTCCTTAATGACTAATGGCACTGAGTATATTTTCATATGTTTATTGACCATTTTTATACTTAGAAGAAATGTCTGTTCAAATCCTTTACCTATTTTTAAGTTAGGCTATTTGTCTTTTTATTGTCAAGTTATAACAGTACTTTATATAAGCTGGAAACTAGACTCTTGTCAGATACATGGTTTTCAAATATTTTCTTCCATTCTGTGGTTTGTCTTTTCATTTTCCTGATAATGTGCTTTGACACACACAAGTTTTTAATTTTGGTGAAGTTAGATTTATCTATTTTTTCTTTGGTTTCTTATGCTTTGTGTCATATCTAAGAAAATGTCACCCAGTCCAAAGTCACAAAGATTTGTACCTATCTGTTCTTCCAAGTGTTTTATAGGTTTAGCTCGTACATTCAGGTCTTTTATCCATTTTGAGCTAATTTTTTATATCATGTGAAATAGGGGGTCCAGCTTCATTCTTTTGCATGTGGATATCTAGTTATTCCCACCCATTTGTTGAAAAGACTCTTCTTTTCCCCATGAATGGTCTTAGCATCTTTGTTGAAATTCAATTGACCATAGATGTATGTGTTTATTTCTGGAATCTTAATTCTATTCCATTGATCTATATGTCTATGACAGTACCACATTGTCCTGAGTATTGAAGCTTTGTAGTTTGGAAGCTTTGAAATTGGAAGATGTGAGTCCTCCAACTTTGTTCTTTTTCAAGATTGTTTTGGCTACTCTGGTTTCCTTGCATTTCCTATTTGGATTCTAAATTTCCTATTTGATTCTAAAATTTATTTATTTTAGAATCATCTTTTCTATTTTTGCAACAAAGGCAGTTGGAATTTTGATAGAGTTTGCACAGATTCTATAGGTTAATTTGGGAGCATGGTAATGAATAATGCACTCCTCCAAAAATGTCCATATCTGAATCCCCAGAAACTGTGAATATGGTATCTTATTTGGCAAAAGGGACTTTGCAGTTGTGATTAAGTTAAGGATCATAAGATTTACCTGGGTTTTCTTGGTGAACCAAATGCAATCATAAATGTCCTTACAAGAGGGAGACAGAAGGAGACTTGACTATAAGAGAAGACAATGTGATGATGGAAGCAGATTGAAGTGATGAGGCCACAAACTGAGGAATGCCGTCAGCCTCTATGAGCTTGAAGAGGCAAGGAAGGGATTCTCCCCAGCAGCCTCCAGAAGGAACCATCACTGCCGATATGTTGATTTTAGCCCATAAGACCCATGTTCTTGGAGTTCTCGGAGGAACTTCTAACCTCCAGACTGTAAGAGAATAAATTTGTGTTGTTTTAAAGTACGAAAGTTGTGCTAATTTGTTATAGCAGCCACAAGAAAACTAAAACAGGGAGTATTGCCATGTTAACAATATTGTCTTCCAACCCACAACCATAGGATGTTTTTACATTTATTTAGGTCTTCTTTAATTTCTTTTGATAATGTTATGTAGTTTTCAGTGTACAAGTCTTACACTACTTTGGTTAAATTTATTCCTAAATATTTTATTCTTTCTGATTAGATTTTAAATGAATTTTTTTCTCAATTTCATTTCCATACTGTTCATTGCTAGTGTAGAAATACACTGATTTTTGTATATTGACACTATATCACAGTGGAAGTTTAACTTACCCTCTTGATTTTTTTGCTTAAAAAGTTAGTCCAGGAACTGGAGGTTGTCTATCTACGTCTCTTAAGTCAATCAGCATCCCCAGGGCTTTATTTTTGCCTTGGGAACTCGTAGTAGCCCTAGTTGGCCAAATATTGGTAATTCTTTTTCCCACATGCACAGAGCTATAGGTCTTACTTTGCTCTTGTGACTTCACCAAAAAGTTAAGACCATGTTTAACTTAAGATCAGAAGTTTGATGTACTCTGGATATAAACTGTCAATGCCAACCTTTAAAATCAGTAAGAAGATAGCAATACTTGTATGTAAGTAAACAAAAAAAAGTCTACCCATTGCTCCCTTCCTGCTTCTTCCTCTTTAGACTAACTTCTCTGTTCATTCATAGAAGTTCTATAATTTTGCTACATTCCTTCAAATACGATTACAAAGGATGCCAGCTGGTGAGCAAAGAAAAGCTCAGAAAATCAATGAGGGGAGCCCTGAACATTGTCAATCTTTGGATAATCAAGTTCTCAAGTTATAAGAAGCCCATAAAGAGCTGGCATTTACTCCACACAGCTGGCATTTGGAGAGCATGGACATTACAGACAGGATAGCTGATGCCACAAGAGTTTCTTTACTCCAGGATAGACAGCCTGAAGCCTTCAGACAAGGAAAAAAAAGAAAGCTTTGCATATGTTCATTACAACCATATAAAGCTTAGCATTTCACACCTTGTCAGAGTTATCAGGTACAGAGCTGTCCTTGAATCTAATTTTCATTTCAACAGAAATGTGAGAAGTCAAATCACTGCATAGCAAAAAAAGGAATGATTTCTTCACTGTGTGGTTTGCTGCAATCATGTCTGAGGGGAATTCAGAAAAAAAAACCATACATTAAAAAGCATTAGGTTGAATTAGGTTCAATGCAAACTGTTTCACCTGATAATGGAAAATACTAGCTTTAAATTGCCCATATTTAGAAAACTTACATTAGCAAGTGTCCCGTGAGACATAGATCTAACTTGTTTACTGACTCAGCCTGGTATATTTCTCGATTTAAAAAATAGTCAATCTTCTAGATTTTTTCAGTGTTAAGAAATTCTAACACGTTAGAAAAAGAACTAGGAAAACTATGAGGAAGGTACATGCACAAACTTTTGTGAAATCCTATCTTTTGTGATTCTCAATTTACAGACAAATTTACCAAAAAAGAACAGGGAAGCTAAAGGGAGCTAATTTCCTTAAAATTCTACACTTATGAGGAAAAAAAAAAAAAAAAACCTCCTCAAGGATTGAAAATATAGAGGATGGGGGGGGCAATGTTATTGGAAAATTTTTATTTCTTAACTTGGGTGCTGCTTGCATTGGGGTTTACCTTGTGATAAATGACTAAGCTGTTAAAAAATATAGTAATCACATGATTAGATGGATTGATGGTTGGATAAAGGGGTGGATAGGTAGAGAGAGATGAGATAAAGCAAGTTAAATAAAATGTTAATGGTAGAGAGTAGTAGGTGGGTATGTGAACATTAAGTGTGAAATTCTTTCAACTTAGCTGTGTATTTAACGTTTTCTTAATAAAATGTTGAAAAAATAGTAAATAAATGCAAGTGATATGCCTAGTTTGAGTTGCCATGGGGAAGAAACTTCCACTTAAGTTCCCACTATACCGTACAGCAAAGTCCGCATGAGACATGGTAAGAAACATCATAGAACTATCAAAAAGACAGAAAAATAGCCACATAAATTGTGAATCCTCTTATATTTTACTTGGCTACTGGATTAAAACATCACAAAATTTTTTACCAAGATAGAAAGTAAAAACAAATATAAATGGTGAATGGTATCTAACTAAGAGGCCTATTGCTACACAAGTAATTTGTGCCCTCACGAACATTTCAGTCATGCCAGGACTATGATAAAAGAGAATCCTGAGATTAAATCAGTATCCAAGTGAGAAAAGACTGTTTTGTTTATCTGGACTTCCTGGCAGAGTGATTATATTGCGTAACATCAGATGGTGCTCTGCACCTTGTAGCTTGTGGGAAGAGTAACCTAAGAGTTAGGCAGTGACTGCACAGCGTGTGGTGGCCCTGATTTTTGGTTAATCCCTTCAACTGGGATTGTTCAAAATGGTGAAAAACATCTTAGTAGTAACATAAAGACTCAATTCCATCTTCATGCCTCCCTTCAGTCACTAATTTTTCTCCCTGTCAAAGGTCACCACCTGAATATTTTTAGTTGTTGGTTTTTAGTTAACATTTATTTTTGGTTAACATTTCCTTGCATTTCTTTATAGTTTTAACAAATAAGTATACATTTTTATATAGCACTATATATTTCTTGTGTCCTGTTATATAAATGAGATTCTACCATATGTATGCTTTTGTGGTGAAGCTCTTTTCATCAACATTATGTTTGTGAGTTTTGTTCATGTTGTTACATGTACTTGTTTTTCACTTATTTTCATTGCTGCATACTATTTCACTGTATGATTACATCTCGTTTATTTATCCTTTCTAATATTGGCAAAAATTGAGTTACTGCCATTTTGGAGCTATTATGAATTTTGTAGCCATGCACATTCTTGTCCTTATCTCTTTGGTGCACATGGAAATCCATTTCTCTTGGGTATACTTAAGAGTGCAATTGCTGAGTCATAGGATAGGAAGCATTGATAATGCTTGAGAGCTTTCCAAAATGATTATATTAATGTATGTTCCCACAAGCCATGGCTGAAAGTTTCCAGTTGTCCACATCCTTGCCAACATATGATATCATTTTTATTTTAGACATTCCCTTAGGTATTAATGATATCTCACTGTTGTTTTAATTTTTACTTATTTGATTAATCATGATATTAGGCAAACTATGGTTACTTGAATATTCCCTTTTGTGAAATGCATGTTCAAGTATTTTGCCCATTTTTCTATTGAGTTGCCTGTAGTTTTCTTTTTGATTTGTAGAACTTCATTATATATTTTGAATAGGGTCCCTTTGTTAGTGGTAAGTATTGCAGGTATCATCTCCCATTTCATGTATTTCGTTTGCATTATTTTATTAACAGATAATTTTTATTAATATTTTGAATTTTAATATCCAATCTTTTGATATTTTTGTATCATTAGCTTTTATGTCAATATTCAAGAAGTGATTCTATATCATGAGACTATGTAGCTATTCTTCTCTATTATTTTCTATAAATTTTATTGGTTTTGTTTTATATTTAGTTCTAAAATTCACCTAGGATGGATTTTTGTTTTATTTTTTCCCAAATGAATATTTTATTTTCCCAGCAACATTTTTAAATAAGAATATCATTTTCCCATAATTCTACAGTATCATAGCATGGTTATGTTTTTGAGCTCTCTATTCTATTCTATTCTGTTCTGTTCTATTCTATTCTATTCTGTTTATTTGTCTATCCAAGAGCAAATACTTTACCTATTTAGTTACTGTAGCTTTGTAAGTCTTGCCATCCAGTAGAGAAAGTCCTTATACCATGTATTGTTCTGCAAGATTGTCTTTATCATTTTTGACCCACTGTACTTTCACATAAATTTTGGAATCAAATTTGTCAATTTCTACAAAACTGAGATTGTATTCAATCTGTGTATTAGGTTCAGAGAAGTGGCATCTTTATAAGACTGCTTTTTTTTCCAATCCATAGTTTTCTGAAAGAAATTTTGCCCAACTATTATAACTATTATATTTGAATATAATATCAGAAAAAGCACAAGTTTTCAGTGAATAATTCAGTGCATTTTCACAAAGCAAGAGTACTCTTGTCACCAGCACTAGATCAAGAAATAGAACATTACTGACACCCCAGAAGCCTCCCTTCTGTCCCCTTTGAATCTACTTTTGAACTTTAAATAATCTGAATCATCCAGTAAGTATTCTTTTGATGTCTTTTGGCCAACATTATATTTACAAAATTCACTCATAATTTTGCATATATTTTATTCATTCATTCTCGTTGCTGTATATATTGCATTTTGTAAACACATCAAATATTTTATCCATTCTACCATTGATGAGCATTTGGGAGATTTCCAATTGGGGCTATTATGAATAGTGCTACTGTAAACATATGTATGAGTTTTTGTTGGTTATGTACCTGGAAGTGGAATTGCTGAGTCCTAGGGTGTCCATGTGTTTACTTTTGGTAGATGTTGCCAAAGACTTTTCCAAAGTGCTTGCATTAATATTTGATATTTTTGATGCTACTGTAAAAGTAATCTCTTCAAAATGCTTACTTTCCACTTGCTTCTGGTGTAGATAAATACAATTGATATCTAATTATGTTTGCCTATATCCAGCATCTTTACTAAGGTCATTTATCAATTTTAATAATTCAATTAAAGGGGGTTTTTTTGGATGTTTTGTGTGCATAATCTTACTGTATATAAATAATGACAGTTTTTTTCCTTCCTTTCTAATTCTGATGCCTTGGCCTGGATCTATTGTACAACGTATAATAGAAGTAATAACGATAACATCCTTGTCTTCTTCCTGATCTTGGGAGAAAAGCTTAAAACATACCATTAAAATTGATATTTTTCATGCATTTACTACACATTCTATCTATTACTAGTTTTCAGGGATTTTTATTGTGAATAGATGTTGAATTTTGTCATATGTATTTCCACATCCATTGAGATTGTCTTATGATATGATAATTCTCTTCTTTTTTGTTACTGTGGATTATATTAATTGGCTTTTAGATGTTAATCTAATCTTATATTTCTCTAATAAATGAAACTTAGCTACTATGAATTAATCATTTGATAAATTCTGGATTCAGTCTGATATTTTTAAAAAACATTTCTATGTTTATGTCCAAGAATGAGATTAGCCTGTAATTTTTCTTATATCATCCTTGAGAAGTTTTGACATGAAGATCATTCTGGCCTCATAGAACAAAAAGTTATTGTAAAGTTGGCATTATTTCTACCATAAATGATTGAAATAACTCCTCAGTTGAGGAGTTGGAAGAAGATTTTTTTTCTTATACAAAAGTTTTAAATCACAAATTCAATTTCTTTTATAGTTATAAGATTATTCATATTTTCTGTTTCTTTTTATGTCAGTTTTGATAAGTTGAATTTTTACTTCATCTACATTTCAAATTTTATTGGCATAACATTATTTCACTTATTTTCTTTCTAATGTCTGTGACATTTGTTTTGATATCTCCTTTTTAATTCTCACTACTGATTATTGTGCCTTCTCTTTATAAAACCATGTTTTTTCTCTCTCTGTCTTCTATAATTTTAGTTCATTCTTCAACTTTTCTTGCTTCATACCACTTCAGGAAGTCCTTGGAAACAGACTTAATAAAGAATATTCATTTTAGTGAACTATCAGTGGTCTCTCTGTGTAAACTAGTTCAGTCTGAAACACCAGAATCTCAGTAAGTAAAACTCAATAATATACACACAATTTCTCATCCAAATAAGTGTCCTAAATCCAAAGCTTTCCCAAATTAGGAAAAGTAATTTTTTTTACAGGCCCATGTTCAACAGGATATGAGGGTATGTTGCAGGTTAGGTGGCTTAGTAAGCAGACTCTGAGGCAGAGATTAACATGCTAGAGGTTTATCGGACAGTGAGTGGTCTTGTGAGTGCACCCATGCAAGGGAAGGGCAGGGTAGGGAAGGAAGCAGGTTTGGGCAGATGGAGTTTAGTTTTGATGTAATCTCAGTAGATGCCTCAAATAAATCTGTGTGCACCTCTGCAGTTGGAATGACCTTCTTATTTGTCCTAAATTTGGGTGGAAAGGCTGGGCCCACATATTTTCATATTGTTTGGTCAAGGCCACTTCTAGAAAGGCCTTTGACAAATAATTTTTGTGAGGCCCTGGTCTGTATAAACAATTGGATTTAGAAAAAGATTACAAGATTCACAGGCCCATGTGATACATAGTGATTTCTTTTTTTATATATATATTGATTAGTCCTTTGCCTCTTATATGTGTTGAAAAATATTGTCTTCTTGTTTATCTTGTAATTCTTTCACTGTCTTTACATTAACCTTTGATGATCAGAAGTTAGAAGTTTTGATAGTTAGATTAATGCATTTTGTTAATCTCTTCTCCTGTGGTTTACATTTTTATGTTTTGTTTAAGAAATTCATATCTTTCTGGAGGTCATAAAGATATTGTCTTATAGAGTATTATAGTTTTGCTTTTTATTTCATATCTTTAACCTATCTAGATTTAATATTGTATATGGTGATTAGATAAGGGTCCACTTTTTCTTTTTGTTTTACCATATGACTAATCATTTGTTCCAGCAACATTTGTTTATTTTATTCAATTTATTTAAACTAAAAAACAAAACAAAACAAAACAGTTCACCCATTTCTCTCACCCTCCCACAGCTTTCCCAGCTCTGGCAACCACCAATCTGCTCTCTGTATCTATGGGCTTGTTTTGTTTTGTTTTTTTAGATTCCACATGTAAGAGAGTTCTTATGGCATTTGTCTTTCTTCCTCTGACTTATTTCACTTAGCATTTTGCCCTTGAGGTCTATCCATGTTGTCACAAATGGCAAAATTTCCTTTTTGTGTGTGTGAGGATGATTAGCCCTTAGCTAACATCTGCTGCCAATCCCCCTCTTTTTGCTGAGAAAGATTGGTTCTGAGCTAACATCTGTGCCCATCTTCCTCTACTTTATGTGGGACGCCTGACATGGCATGGCTTGATAAGTGGTGCATAGGTCCCCTCCCGGGATCGGAACCTGCAAACTTCGGGCCACCACAATGGAGCACGCAAACTTAACTGCTACATCACCAGACAGGCCCCAAATTTCCTTCTTTTTTATGCTGAATAATATTCCATTGTGTGTGTATATATATACATGTATATGTATACACCACAATTTCTTTAGTCATTCATCCATCAATGGGTACTTAGGTTGTTTCCATATCTTGGCTATTGTAAATGTTGCGATGAACATGTGGGTGCATATATCTTTTTTAGTTATTGTTTTCGTTTTCTTCAGATAAATACCCAGAAGTAGAATTGCTAGATTATATGGTAGTTATATTTTTAATATTTTGAGGAAACTCCATACTGTTTTCCATAGTGGCTGCACCAATTTACATTCCTACCAAGAGTACTCAAGGATTCCCTTTTCTCCACATCCTCACCAACACTTGTTATTTCTTGTCTTTTTGATAGCAGTCATTCTAACAGCTGTGAGGTGATACCTCATTGTGGTTTTGATTTGCATTTCCCTGATGATTAATGATGTTGAGCATGTTTTCATGTACCTGTTGGCCATCTGTATGTCTTCTTTGGAAAAATGTCTATTCAGATCTTCTGCCCATTTTTTAATCAGATTTTTTTTGCTATTGAGTTGTATGTTCTTTATATGCTTGCATATTAGCCCTGTATCAGATAAATGATTTGCAAATACTGTCTCCCATTCAGTAGGTTGCCTTTTCATTTTATTGATGGTTTCCTTTGCTACACAGAACATATTTACGGAGATATAGTTCCACTTGTTTATTTTTGCTTTTGTTTTTTTCTTGTAACTGGAGCCCAGCTGTGGGGTCTCAGGATAAGCCCATAGCTACAAGTCCTAGAACTCCTCTGGGTAACAGGTCAACCCAGTGCAGGGCTAGAGTGGGTTGGTATAAGTTTGGAAAGTGCCCTAAATGCGAAAAGCAGGGACTGGGCCTACAGTGGTCCATATCTAGGTTTGGGATCATGGAGTCTCACCCAGACAGTACTGTTGGCCCCAGCTGGTCTCAGACACCGTAGGGAGACTTAGAATATTTGGAGAAAGGCACTACAAAAGGCAGGAGCCCCTGAGCCACAGAGCCATGACAACGGCCCCACTTGGGCAGTATTGATCCTAGTTATTTGAGCAGCTGCCCTGGGTAGAGGACGTGGCTTTGGAAGAGGTGGTTCTCTTCATCTGAAGCAACCGCCATAGTATGGAGCACCATCAGCAGAGGGCTTTCCTCTGACAGCATTTTAGAAGATGAGGTAATAAACCCTTCATTCCAGCAGGGGGATCTGGGTCATATACCACAGGTTCCACCACAAAGAACTATTTTAAAATAAAAACAATGTCCAGAGTTGTTTCATGTTTTTTGTGCTTGTAATCTTTTACAATGACAAATTAAGAGGTATGAACTTGTGATAAATGATTGATATTCCTAAACTATTTTTACTGCATATTTTTTAATCTTCTTGGACTAACTAGATTAAAAGCAAATTTAATTTGAAAAGAAATGAAAGGTAAAATCAATGAAGTAAACCATGGTTTTAAAATGCTGCTTGCAAGTATTTTGGAATGAGACAACTCCACTTTGGAGACTTTGGCCAATGGTAATAAAGTGTTGGGCCCATAAAAGTAAAAAGCATTTTCTTCACACACGTGTAAAATCTACTGAATTCCATAATAAAATTTTATTCTGAAATCACATTTTAATTTATGAATGATAGCAGCCCTATTTCCTAGTGTTGCATTAATTATTGCAACCAATGGGATATGTCGAAGCGTGGGTACAGCAGTGATAACTTACTCAATGCTCATATGTCAATGGGTACCGGATATGGGGCAAGAAGCATTTACCCATCTTTAACATTCATTATTTTTTCATAGTTGTTTCTTTCTTCTGTCTGTCTTTTCCCAATCATCTGGACTCCAGTCACTAAGGTTTCTTTCTTGTTCTCCTTTCTCTTTGTCCCTCACTTTCCTCTCTGTGTTACTGGTGTTCTAGTTGTCTTCTTATCCTACCCTCCTCACTCTCCCTCCACCCTTCTTATTTAAAGAGCTCTTTAGCCCTTCTCCCTTATCTCTATTCCTTTCTTTACTAATTCCTCTTCTCTCACTTCCTTTACAGGTCAGAAGGTGAAACTAAAATATATTTTAGTTTTATCATATGTAATAATTATTGGATTGAATTACAATTTCCAGTCATCATTTTAAGAGATTTATTTTTTTAATTTTCTCTGTAAACAAAATAAAAGAGATAGAGTCAATTTCTACAGAAGTGCATCCCATTGTTCTTTTTTATTCCTATTAATGGGTGACTCCTGGGAGAGTAAAGTTTTTCACCCCTTCCTCTAGGCTTATCTATTGTCGTGCCACAAAAGAATCAGAAAAGAAGCTCTGGACACAATTTTTATATCCTTTATTACGATCATTCGATCATTCCCAGAACATAGCTGTTGCCTGGTCCTAAAATTCCAAGGTTGACTGACTTTTTTCTGAAGTTGTGTTGGAGGAGACACTGCACAAGATACCCTAGGGGAATCGTCTGAAAGCCTGGTGACCAGTTGAACTCCCAGAGAGCTCAAGCTGAGTCACTCCATCACTTCCCAGGAGCAAGAACGAGTGTTTTCTAGTTTTACCTACTTCCCGAAACACAGACGCTCTTTTCCTATCCTTGTTTCGTGATAATGAGGGCCTCTGCTCCAAGCCAGACCTTAAGCAGTTTGAGTTCCACCACACACACTCTCAATTCTCTCAGGCGACAGTATAGCCCCTTGGTCAAGAAAGTACAATAACCCAGTAACTTAATGAGTTAGCACAGTAAGGGAGCCTTGTCTTTTAGGATAGGGAGATGACAATGCTTACTAATATACAGTGTTCTAAGCTTTAATAATGGGATTTTAAACATGTGGCCACCCGGATGCTTTTAGTCTATTTGTTGAGGAGGGGCGTTTTATGTAGTTTTTCAGGTCATACCCCAGAGGCAACAACTTACTCTAAACACAAAGGCAGCTCTGCTCATGATGTGTGGGTGGCAATTAAGATCATCAAAGAAAAGAGGAAAGAAAAAAAAAGAAGTAAGGAAATTTCACTGATCTAGTTGTTAATATGAACAGAATGTTCTAATCAAGTATAAGCAGATCAGTTTATGGCCAAAAAGACAGAACTCACTGCAATTGGTCATTCTTCCCTTTCTTCTACTTTTGTTTCCGTGTCAAGTGGAGTATTCTCAGATTCTATCTCACTCATTCACTCCAGTAACAAGTTGAACACTGACTTCATTCTGGACATGGGGGGTAGAAAGACTATCTTCAAGAAACTGAATTTATAGAGGGATATGTGAACATTACATTAAATAATCAAATTTAGCCAACCTATTTAAAATCCACAGTCCTGCTCTACCTCTTCTTCTTGCTATAGCATATATCACCTTCTAACATTCTATATAGTTTTCTCTATTTTATTATGTTAAACCATTGGTGATGTATCTCCTCTGCTAGAACATAAGCTCCATAGGGCAAGTATATTTAGCTGTTTTGATTAACAATGTTTCCGAACACCTAGAAAAAGTGCCTTCCATAAAGTAAGTATTGCTTACATGAATGAATTACAGTTTACTTGTAAGGCCTATGATGGATACTGTGGTGCATCGTGAAGATCTCTTCTTCCCAGCCAATGCACCCACACCTAGCTGCTGGGCCTATTGGCTGCTGATAGCTGCTCACAGTTGTATTCCTCACTAGATATTGCCTTTAGCTGCAGGGAACTGCATTGCCCAAGATTACACGTCCTTTAAAGGTGTGGCCTGGGTCTAGTGATTGTATGATGTAGGAATACAAATAGTCAATCCCCTTGCCTTAACTTGGAACAAGCATGAAGGGACGTGCTATCTTTAGAACTGGTTAAATAAGGTTAGGCCTCATCTACAACTGCATTGAGTCTGTTTCTCTTGCCTTTCTTTAACAGATGTGGCTCCCCAGAGAATCCACTCTAAACCATATAGATATAAAAGTGTTGACTGATTTTTCCTTGGTACATAAGGGATGGCTTCAATGAGTAGTTATTGGATAAATAAGGGGAGAATCGTAGTTCAAGTGAATGACACAACTTATACAAAGTCAGAGAAACACAGAATAATGTTGTATGTTCATCATGACTTCTATTTTCTTCCATTCTCCTGATGAACTAAGAGGAAGTCAGGGGTTATAAGCAGAGATTTATCATTCCAATTTTATTGATAAAAAACCAAAGAACAAAACTGGAACAAATTTCCCAGGCCAGAGGACATGTTTAATAATTCTTCATAATCCCTTCCCCTTTAAGCCATTGCCACCTCCCACTCCCAATGCCTTGGGATATAATTGGACATCATAAATTCATCAATGTTATTAGTTGATTCAATAAATGAAATATTGTCCTAAAGTAAAATAGAAAAATACTATCTATATTCATTAAGAGTACATTTTAGACTAGTAGAATAACAGATCAACATTTATTCTTTAAGATTAATAACCTGAATATAGAACACAGCCCACAAAAATGCCAGGAGGAAAAATAAATTACATTCACTGATTCTATAAAGCAATCATTTTCTGTTATTAATTTTGACCGTCTCTGTCACCAACTGTATCCATATCTGATAATAAGCCTCCCGATGTATTTGTGCTTTGCCTTTCTTCCTTCCTTTATCTGGGCAACTTCTGAGTGTGTGAGTGCTCCATAGAAATGGCTTACAGGAGCTCTGATAGGATGGAAAAGCATAGAAACTTGTCATGAGCACAGTGCCCAGTGCAGCGAACTTTAACCTTTTTCTGGAATTCCCTCTAAAGGAACTTTGAAAAATGATATACCCTGTTGGCTTGTATGTTTTTAAGATTATATTATATTTAATCTCTAATTCTATATTGTAGTTGTAAATGGTCGCAAGGGGTTATAATTTCTGCCATGTTGTGAAGATTGACATTTAAAACTAAAATTGTCACATCATTTTCCTAAATGTTTCCAGAGGACTGTAAATACTATACTGTTTTGATAGTCCCCAGCATCCATTGAAGAAATACTTGACGAAGCTGTTTTTTGCATTCAGAAATTTAAAATCAGTACTCTTTCTCTATAAGCTTGTGTTGCCATTCACTTCCTTCACATAATTTTACACTGATGTATTTTTCATAAAAATCTTTTCATTGATTATACTGTCATATTCTCTATGACAACAAACAAAAATAGATGTATGACATATGTATGTATACGTGTGTGTACACACACACACACTATATATACACACACACACACACACATGCACAGAGAGAGAGAGAGACAGAGAGAAAGACAAATTAAATTTTTTTTTAAATCCTGTAATCTTGAAGTTTTAAGCTTTGGAAAATGTCCTCTGGATTGATTATCATTAATGGCACAGAATTGATAAGAAATAAGTATATTCAAAATTTTGATCAATAATTCTAAACACAAAAATTTGTTGTCAATCTGTTACTGATATGGGTGGAGCTTTTCCCTTTAATTTATCACTTATTGCTAGAAGAAGACAGGTTTCTATATCAATTCTATTCCTGTCTCTGATTGTTATCAGTATAAGCACTGAGAAAACTTACCTAAATAATTAGGTAGAAATAGAAGTTTTCTTATAGTGATATCACTTACTTCTTTCAACTTCTTCTGAGTTATATGTCTTCCACTCGCAAAACCACACAGCGATCTAGCATCAGAAATTATGAAATATAAATTCTTCCTACCTCAACTGCACTGAAAGCAAAAAAAGCCACTGCTGTTTCCTAAGGATGTGTTGTTTTAGCAGTATAGTCATTCAGTTCCTCAGCATCTGTATTAGTATTTAGACTACTCTGTGTGTGAGTGTGTATGTGTGTGTGTGTAAGTTCTAGAGGTTCATGCTTCTAATTGCAATGGGTAGAAAGATGATTGATTAGAAATGAGGTGATGGGAAAATGGAACCGGAAGAGCAGCCTTGTTCTTAGGTGGATCAATATCAGTAATGAGTACCCATGAAAGTTGGACATCTGAAAACAAATCCACTTAAAACCATTTATATCTATATCCTTCTTGTGAAGTCTTCTCATTTTCTAAAGATACTAGTACTCTAGATTGAACACTGCTAACTTAGTATGAATTAAGTGCTTGCTTGTGTAATGAATAAAGAAGTGAATGAATAAAATTAATATATTTAAGCTTATTTAGTTATGAGTAAGTTATTCAATTTATAATTTAACATTATTTTTGGCAATAATCCTGTGTAATTTTTGACAATCATTATATAAAAAAGCTTAACCTATAAAGTATTTTCAAAGGGATAGTTTTGTGAACAGTGAAATTAATAATTAATGAAGTTCAATGATGTTACATTTGGCAGACACAGAGTTAAAATTAATTTTGTTTGGAGTTTTTGTTTCTTCTTTTGTACTAAATGAAGCATTTTTCTAGAACCTCAAACATTTTCACAGGCCGATAAAAAGCTTATAGTCCCTTAGCACTATGCCTTTTGTGACTAATAGATAAAATAGCTCTTTCCTTGTGTCCACTGAGGAAAAAAAGGGAGACATTGAAACTGGATAAGGGCTTCAACTTTAGAGCTTTTATTGAGCTGCCCTTGATCATGGCCAGGTCACATAGGAATTGAAGTCTCTTCTGCCCAAAACAGGCTACCTGCCTGACTAGAGTCCCATCAGTAGAGATTCAGTACTCCTAGGGCAGGCCTTGTTTGAAAATCCTTATAACAAAGCTTTGTTTTTGTAGGCAGATGTGATACATATGAAAGGTATTGAACTTCCAACTTAAAGATCTTACTTTTTTTTAATCACATGTGATTTTCCTGGGCAAGAAAAAGGGTCAGCCTGAGATTTGTGAGAGCCCTATGTGTGGGCCAAAGGCATGAGGGCCTCAATGAAACAATAAAGGGCACAGAGAAGTGATGTATCATACATTCAAGATAAGATTTCCAATTCTGCCTGGCCAAATGCTTTTTCATTCACTTAGATCATCTCTATCAATATAATCTAAGTGATCTGGCATGTGTTAGAGCCATAAATAGGAATAGAGAGCAGATGTCTTAGCACACAGACCGTGTTTTTTGACATAAGAGACCTCAATGAGCAGTGTCTTCCCAGTAGCTTTAGAAAGCTCTCGATTCAAAATGAAACAATTGGCAAGGCCTACCCCAGGAACTACCTTTTCCCACTCATTCACACCCTAGATTATCATGCTTCCTTGATCCCCAGTTGCACCTTTCTTGCCAATCCCAGCCCTAGGCAAACCTCACCATTTACAATCAATCCTCTTGCTTCTAGTCCATTGAACAAGTCCAGAAGCCATGAAGAAGTGGTTCTTTTGGCTCTACAAAAAGCACAAATTACTCAGCCTAAGCAGGGCCATCATCTACACTCTCCCATGCTTAGTTGGCTCTGTATTTCATTTCCATAATACCTGGACTCAACCGTTTTGACTCTTTTCAAGCCCCCACACTCATCCCATGGTCTTCACTAGGATCAATACCCTCACCTCCTCTCTCTCAGATCCCTTAGCTTTTGGCATGTACTACTGTCATAGCATTCAGTCATTTTTGCATTATTCCATCCATTTTACACTTGAGGAAACTGGATGTAAAAAAGGCAAGTGAGTAGTCCAAAGTCACACAGCTAGTTAAGAGATAGAGCCAGAATTAGAAGTCAGGTTTTCTAAATCCAAATTTGCTGTTCTTTCTGTTTCATCAAAGCTCTGTTATAGGAAAAGTGATTTTCCATTAATAAAAACAACTCCAGAATCTTGAAGTGGAAGGAGAATCTTTAGAAGGAGATGGACTGATAACCCAACAGTTTAGAACTATGACTACTATTTTTTTCTTTCTTCTTTGCTTCACTAAATTAAAATAAACTGGCATCATATCGTTTCACAAAGATGAACTCCATTGCTTCAGTGGTTAAAAACACCTTCTGTTGGGTTGAAGTGAAATAGCTAGTCAGAGAGCTACAGTTTTTTGTTTGTTTTTATGCTTACTGTGTCACCTGCATTTACCTCCTGTTCATTTTCCACTGGTATTAGGGGAAACGTGACATAGTTATACTTTCACTTGCAAGGGCTAATGCAATATATAGGCCTGGTGTTGACAGCCTCTAAAATGACCCCCAACAACCTTTACCTCCAAGTATTCACACTTTTGTGTAATCTCCTCCCCATGAGTGTGGGCTGGACTGAGTGACTTACCTCTCACAAATAGGATACTATGGTAGTGATAGAATGTTTTTTTCAATATTAAGTTGTAAAAAGACTGTGGCTCCCATTTTGGGAGCTCTCTCTGCTCTCTCTCTTTCTCTTTCTCTTTTTTCACTGAGGCTTACCAACAGTCAAGTGAGTAAGCTTGGAGGCCAACCCTTCCCTTGAAACTTGCCTCTCCCTTTTATAGTCTTTCTCCTCAAATAAGTAGTAATTTTTTAAGAACACAAATCATGTTATATTTCCCTCTCCCTCTCTCACACTGTCTAATGTTTTATCTGGCACACATTAGGTATTACATCAATGATACATTTTGTATGTGTCAATCAGGATACTTTTATTGAATTAAATACCATTTGATGTTGTTTCCCTTATAAAATTCAGTCAAAGCATTTTTACGCCACCATTTACAAATCAGCATCTTTCAGGGACAAAATAAATGAAATGATACACAGATGTGGAGGTTATTTTTTTCCCCAAATAATCAATTTGTGGGATTTGCATAAGACTAAAATTAAAAATAAAAAACACATGCCACTTTAAACTATCATTAAACCAGCATAGAAGTGTGTTCTTTGCAATAATATCATTAATAAGTAAGATCAAATGGTTTATAAACCCCCAGGTAGCATGATTAAAAATCCGATATAAAGGTTACCGTAAAAGACTTTAGTTTATTTAATTTAACAAAATAGATCTCTGATTCAATGTCTTTTGTGTTGTATATTTTTAATTTTAACAATTAATGTGGCACAGGGAATTCTTTATGCTAATGTTATAGCTCCTTGGTTGAGCCCTAACACCATTATCTGCTTTAATGAATAATTCATTCCCTGTTGAAGACTTAACTATATCATTTTTGCTGGATATGAATGAAACTTTGAAGTGCAATTTAAGCTGAAAGAATTAAGATTGTGGAGAATTCCCATAAACCATCAGAAAGTGCTGTGCTGGCAATATTACCTAGCATTCAAGTGTAATCACTTTACAGAAAGCTCATGTGAGATTCTAAATTTTGTTTCTTTTGTAAAATATATGGATGGGATTCATTTCTTACTGTATTTTCACACTGTGCAGTGACTACTTCTGCCTCTAATTATCTAAAACAATACGATCTTTATTCTCAGCTGTAGATTGAGAGCCTAGATAGTCATTGGAAAGAAAGCTAGCATTTGCTCTTCCAATACAGGCATACCTCAGAGATAACGTGGGTTTGGATCCAGACCACCACAATAAAGCAAATATTGCAGTAAAGCCAGTCACATGAATTATTTGGTTTTCCAGTGCATATAAAAGTTATGTTTATACTATACTATCATCTATTAAGTGTGCAATAGCATTATATCTAGAGAACAAAGTACATACCTTAATTTAAAAAATACTTTATTATTAAAAAATGCTAACCATCATCTGAGCCTTCAGCGAGTCATAATCTTTTTGCTGGTGGAGGGTCTTGCCTCAGTGTTGATGGCTGCTGACTGATCAGGGTGGTGGTTTCTGATAATGTTGATAATTTGACATCTTCCCATGAATCACAAATGTTTTTAATGGCATCTAGAATGGAGAATCCTTTCCAGAAGGTTTTTAATTTACTTTTCCCAGCTCCATCAAAGGAATCACTATCTATGAAATCTATAGCCTTACGAAATGTGCTTCCTAAATCATAAAAAATGCAATATCTGTGAAGCGCAATAAAGCAAAGTGCAATAAAATGAGGTATGCCTGTACCACGTTTGCCATGGAGACAACTCTTTTCTAGTAAATAATCCTAATACTGGAAATGGCTTAAATATTTCAACAAAAATTTATGAGTGGAATTAATGGATTTTCAGTCCATTACATCCTAAAAACTCAATAGATGGAATGCTGATGACCCACTGTTAGAAAAGAAGCTAAACAATGTAACTACCTCAAAGTCCTAAAGAGTTTGCCACCAATCAGAGTATTGCTCTTCCTGGCTCTGAATCAGGGATGGGTACATATGGAGTGAAGATTTTCCTCAACACTGGAAGAGGCTAGTTACCTTGGCCAACGTGGGAAAACTGGGGAAGCATTAGGTTTATACCATGTCACATGAGCAAACATGAAAATTTAGCAACATTCCATAATCAAATAAGACATAAGGAAAACAACAGAAAAAATGTGTCTTTTCCAAGAAATGATGCACTACTTCCTTATGTTCAATATGAATCTTGTGATCACTTATTTCTCTTTATCGCTTTAGCCAAGAGGAAGCTCATATTAAAATTTATAGCACAACTTTAGCATAACTGTATAAAAATATTTTCTATAACCTGCATATCTGTAGATACATCTTACCCTTTGTCTTATTTTCTATGTAATCTGGAGTTTCCTCAACTTTGTTTTTAAATGTTTATGTTTTCTTTAGTCTTGAAAGTAATTGAAATTATTTGTTAAACTAGATAGAGAAGAGAGAGAGCGAAAGAGAAAGAAGAAGGAGGAGGAGGAGAAAAAGGAGGAGGAGAAAGAAAGAAGGGATGAAGAAAGAAAAGAAGGAAAAGTAGGGGGATATGGGAGGAGAATGACAGAAAAAAGACAAGCAGAAAGGAAGAGAGAGAAACCAAGATGTTAAGATTTTAGTCTGGGTCCCCATCCTTGAAGATGTATTTAAAGTTGGCCCAAACCTTCCTCTATTGACGTTGGAAAAGCAAAAGCCCTCTGCAAACTTCCAAGCCTTTAAAGACTTACTGTCTCATACTTTTCTCTGTCTCTTTTCTCCAAGTCCTCTTGTTTGCTGCCCCATAGAACAGAACCCTGGATTGGCAGGTCAGATGCTTCATCAGTTTCCACTAGAAATGAGCTTGCTTTGAGATTTTTGTAGAACTTTATTGAACATTCTGGAGGGGACCTGGGTGGCATTCAATTGTGGAACTTGAGTAGCCCACAATCTCACAGGTTTATCTCCTCCAACTTCCTCTTTCCGCTCCCATCTTCTCTTCTTTCTTGATGTCAAAACAATTTGGGACAATTAAAGATCCCTTCCTTTGTCTTATGAAAAATAGTTATTCTTATTTCCAGGTATGGCACAGGCCTACAAGCAAACTCTATATACATACAAAGAATTTTCCTCTTCCTAAGGAGAATTTTTGCCAGTTATTAACATATTAACACACACACATACCCACGTATATACCTGCTTACTAGCTTTGCAACCTGGAGCAAGTCATTGAACTTTTCTATGCTTCAGTTTCCTCATCTATGAAATTGAGATATGAATACCATTCAGCTCATGGACTGTTATGGGTCTTAAGTAAGATAATGTATAAAGTACTTAAAACACTACCTAGCATTCAGTAAGTCATAAATAATTGTTAGCTATCATTTTTATTCACAAGTATGATAATTATAGAAGTCACACTAGGACGACAAGAAATGCCTAAAGTCAGGTGGGCTGTGAATATCATGCACTGAAACACTGATTCTAATAAACATGGTATATATTAGTCAGATTTATTAGATAACTGTGCTAAAAAGAGCATCTTCACCAGCACCCCCCAAACACACACACACACACAAACACACACACACACGAGTTCTTAACTAAAGCTCAACTTAACTGTCTTGCTAACTCCATTCCCCAAAAGTCTCAATCACAGAAGAGTCTGGATAAAAGCACTTGAATGGCAGGATTGTGACCAGAGTTGAAGGGAAAGAAAATGGTGGGAGAGTCCTCTCTTCATTAAAAGCTTCAAACACTTCAATTCACAAACCAATGTCTGGGTGAAGAGAAAACACCCAGAGAGTAAATTGACCTCTTCAGGACTGGATATTTTCAAAGACCTCAGATATGGGCAAAAGGCTGAGGCGACTGCAGACAGCTGGTGGGCTCTCTACCCTTGAGGGAGATGATATACCCTGTTTTAGTGAGCTACTTGTGTTCCTGCCAAGTGATGTTTGTTTTTAAGATCATATAGTAGAACTAACCTAAAGTTCTTAGGCTATAACAGAAAGGAAAGATGATATTTAATGTGATCTTATTCTCTGGGGTATAGTGATACTGAAGCCGATACTGATTTAGGTTCCCTCCTTTCCTTGCAGTGGGCATTATGCGTTTTATGTGGATTGCACCCTCCCCTCCAGATTTTCGTTTTTAACACTTTATGAATAAAATTCAGAGGAGCTTTAAGATCGTAATCTGTCCAGTGGGCTCTCAGACTCTACTTCTTTCTTAAAGCACTCTTAGTCAAAAATTTAAAGGGTGAGTTTGGGGGGAGAAATATTTAATTAAAGCCTATGGCAATATCACCAAGAGGATAGAAAGTAATAATCTTTTGATTTTGCTTTTGTGTAGATAAAAAAGAAAATGCAGGCTTTCCATTTCTCTTAGATGTTATTTTCAAGATAAAAGCACTGAATTTCCAAATACTTCTATTGTCAGCTTTCTGGCATGTAACCCTTTCTCTTGAAAAATAAGAAAGGCAGAAATGTGCAACGATGTTCCTTAGCTTGAATCTGTGGACATGGCATTGCACCTCCTCTCTTAAATATCATTTTATAAAACCAGGTTTCACCTCGATTACATTCCCTACACATCTCTCCCTTTTTGCCTACTTTCAGTCTTTTAAATTTAGCTTCAAGAAAAGTGCTGTATTATGAAATCAAATCTCCTTATCTTTTTTCCTGAAAGAATTGCGTGCAATATTTATTTCTCTTAGGTTGCAATTTAAAACACACAGGAAACTGTTGAATACCATCACTCTAACTCTCATCTCTCTATCAAGATATACTTATACACATCTCTATATCGTGTATAAAGAAGTGAAGCTACACATTTCTTCATTTTCTGCATAGCCTACCAGAATTTAGATGTTTAAAACCAAGGAAATATTTGGTATTGTAATACTCTGCAGGGTAAATGTTTTTCATGTTTGGCAGGGTGAATAATAAATAGAATTTCATATTAAAAACAAGTGCAGTTCCTGCATAACTCAATACTGTGAACTGTTCCTCCAAGAGTTAAACAACATGTGCATATTTATGATGTTTTGTTCACAGTAAGCATTCAATAATCATTTAATATATGAGGGATGAGTGAATGACAATATCACAATTCTAAAGAACCTCGATGTACTCAAAGTAGCACATCAATTAGACTGCTTAAAATAAAGGTGTTATTATTATTTTTTTTCATATTTTCCCTCTTCAAGTGAAAATTTGATAGGACTCCTATGGCCTTTTTCTCAGGAAAACTTGGTATTTCTGATAAATTTATGATGGCCTGCCATTAAATTTCATGAGTCATCTTTTTCTGCAAAGGATTACTGGCCCTGTGAATGGAAAAAATCCAAATGGTCAGGCACATGATTTTAAAAAGAAATTTTCAGGCAAAATAACCTACCCTAAATACAAGTTCATTGATCCACTTTGGTTGTTGCTTGTATATATTAAATGGAATTGGTTAATTTTCAAAAGACCTACTCAGGAATTATGTATTTCTTTTAAATCATCTGAGGAGTTTAAGGTATGAAAAATATTCCTCATTGCTCCTCTGATATACCTTGAAATGATGCTTGATAATTGATAATAGAGAAAAAATATAGAGAGAAAGGCAGAAAAATTAAATACATTGATTTGAAAGGCACATAAATTAGAATCATAAAGTAAAAACAAACCTGTTTTCAACTCTAGTCACCCTTAGGAATGTTTTTGGCACTCAGCAGTATCGATGACTATATGAAACACATAAATCCTTCAGGAATTAAAAATTGGAAGGAAAATATTTTTAAAAAAGACGAGGTATTTGGTGCTTCTGTCATCAGTTGGAAAAGCATAAAAATTTCTAGAATTTTTCTATGAAAAGCAATAGCATTTAAGCTTTACAGGTTTCGCCTAAGATAGTTACAAAAAAGAAAAAGTGAAAACCAGTTTTCTGCATGTTTTAAAAAAATTAATTTAGATAATGTGTGGCACACCTACAATTAATAAGCCTTGTTTAGGTGCAATTGTCTGAAAGGTTTTTTTTCCTTTTATTTTTATTTTTTGCCTTTCTGCTCGTTATTAGTCCTGAAATACTTTCCGGAATTGTTGACTGGGTTCACCAATCTCAAGTACTTCTCTTTAATAGTAATTAAAAAGGAATTTTTTAAGAGCTGTTTAAGAAATAAATCTATGCATTTACGGTCAAATGACCTTTGGCAAGGGTGCCAAAAACACAAAATGGGGGAAAAGATAATCTCCTTAATAAACAGTGTTAGGCAAATTGGATATCCATATGCAAAAAATGAAATTGGACCCTTATTTCCCATGAAAAACAAAAGTAGACTCAAAACAGATTAAACACTTAAATGTAAGACCTGAAATCATAAAACTGCTAAAAGAAAATATAGGGGAAATTGTTTCCCCTATGGCAAATTGACATTGGTCTTGGCAATGAGTTTTTGGCTATGACACCAAAACAAAAGTAACAAAAGCAAAAATAGACAAGTGGGATTGTACTAAAACCTTCTGCATGGCAATGGAAACAATCAACGGTGTCAAAAGATAACCTATGGAATGGGAGAAAACATTTGCAAACTATATATCTGATAAGGGGTTAATATTGAAAACATATTAGGAACTTATATGACTCAATAGCAAAAAGCCAAATAATCTGATTTTTAAAAAAAGAGCCAAGAACCCAAATAGATATTTTTCCAAAGAAGACATATAAATGTCCAACAGGTACATGAAAAGGTGCTCAATATCACTAATCATCAGGGAAATGCAAATCAAAACCACAATGAGATATCACCTCACATCTGTCAGAATGTCTATTATTAAGAAGACAAAATATAACAGGTGTTGATGAGGATGTGGAGAAAAGGTAACACTTATCTGTAGTGGGAATGTATGTTGGTACAGACATTATGGAAAACAGTAGGGAAGTTCCTGAAAAATTAAAAATAGAACCACCACGGGGCCAGCCCAGTAGCATAGTGGTTAAGTTCGCCCACTCTGCTTTGGTGGCTCGGGGTTCACCGGTTCAGATCCCAGGCACGGACCTTCACACCACTTATCAAGCCATGCTGTGGCAGGCATCCCACCTATAAAGTAGAGGAAGATGGGCATGGATGTTAGCTCAGGGCTAATCTTCCTCAGCAAAAAAAAACCTACAACTACCTTATGATCCAACAATCCAACTTCTGGGTTTATCCAAAGGAAATTCAATTGGTATCTCAAAGAAATACCTGCATCCCCATGTTCATTGCAGCATTATTCACAATAGCCAAGATATGGAAACAACTTACATGTCGATCAACAGATGAATGGATAAAGAAAATGTAGTATATTTGTATACAATACAATGCTATTCAGCCATAAAAAAGAAGGAAATCCTGCCATTTGCAACAACATGGATGAAACTGGAGGGCATTGTGCTAAGTAAAATAAGCCAGACACAGAAACTAAAACTGCATCATTTCACTTATATGTGGAAACTAGACAAACTCATGGAAGCAGAGAATAGAATGGTAGTTGCCAGAGGCTGGGGGGAGGGGAAAATGGGGAGATGTTGGTCAATGGGTGCAAAGTTTCAGTCATACAAGATGAATAAGTTCTGGAGATATAAAGTACAGGAAGATGAGTATAGCTAGCAGCTCTATATTGTATACCTGAAATTTGCTAAGAGGAAAATCTTGTGTTCTCACCACAAACCAATAAAAAGGAATGTGTAACTACGCAAGGTGATGGATATGTTAATTAGCTTGATTGTGGTGATCATTTCACAATGTATATGGTAAACATAGATCAAAACATCAAATTGTACAGCTTAAAAGAAAAAGTCTAACATCCTGAATGAACTATATTCTAATTACCCAATTGAATTGTGTTATTAAAATTTAAATTATAAAGCCACAAAGTTATGAATTCATTTTGGTTTTGGAGTTGAACTCCAATTATTCCTCCCCAAATACTGGTTAATTGTTTAGCTATGAGTAGTCCCTACCCTGATTTTGCTTTGACTGTCTCCTCCCTTGTTGCCATAGGTCTCCATCTTCTGCAGACAGTTCTTCCTCTGTCCCACACCAGTCTGTGTTAGAATGGTAACTGCCACATAATGGAGTCCATCTGCACATTTCAGAACCATTCCCAGTTTTTCTATAATTGTTTAAAGACTTCACTTTATTTGTTGTTTTTAAAACAAATTGTATAGATGTAGAAAATGAGGTAACAACCTAAGGAGATTTACTTCTTTCACACCCTCTTAGCCACCTGTAACTGCTCCAAAGGGTTCCTGTTATTGCACTGTGGAACAGTGAGTGGGGGTAGGGGTGCTTCAATAGATTATTCTAGACCCTCTCTTATCGTTTCCACTTGGGTTACTTCATGTTCAACAGCATTCTGTGTATCTGTTTTAGATTCACTTATGCATGGGTTATCTGGACTTCTGCTTATGTGTACCTCTATTTGGGGGAGGAAAAGGATGCCAGCAAGCATCTCATTCATCACCAAAGGAGAGAAGGACATCATTGTTTCAGATTGTTTTTAAAATTTATTTGAAATAATACTAGTTTGGAGATTTAAAATAAAGAGAACACCATATCAACCCTTTGGATAATGCTGTTTCCAGAATGACAATTTTCTTTACTACCCTTTTTGTTATTGGACCTACCCTTTAAAGTGAGTTATGACTCAGAACCCCTGTAGGTCATCTGCCATGATTTTTCCAGTAAATATTAGTTCCCTTTCTCCTAAAGCAAGTAGGACTTGTTTATAACACACAATCTAATATGTGTTTATACAGTCTGTTTATCTTTCTCTGATTTGTTTTTTTTTAACAAAACCATGTTTAGAAGTTCCTTAGAGGATAGAATCATGTCTTATACTTGTTTACACATTTCAGTTACATACCTAAGACAGTGTGAAGCAAACAATAGCACTCAATAAACATTTTTTGAGCTTAACTGATAGAAGGTCTAGTATTAGCTTAACTGATAGAAACTCAACTTTTGGCTGATAGATACCCAAAGTAACAGACTAAAGATGATTCCCTCAATTATCTTTTTCTAACCACAGAGGTAGTATCCAAAACAGAACCACAGATGGGAAGATTTGCCTTTCTATACCTCTTGCACATTTATTTTTTCATTGGTGAACTTTTGCTTACCTCCTAAAAATCATCTTCAACAAAAATTGCCTTCAAATTATTGGGGACAGGTTGTCTAATCTGAGTAATTACTAGGGAGAATTAGAGAACATACTGTAGGCTAGGAGTCAATGTAAAAGTTAAACTCAAGATCCTGAATGACTTGTTGAAATATCTGTGTAAAAAAGGAGAGCTGTATAAGTGGAAGAGATCCTAAACCCTGGACTAATTGAATGCAGAAAAATTTAATAATATTGCTTCAAACATTGGGCTTACTAGAGGAGCAGGCCTCCATAACAATTTATAATCATAAATGATAAGACAGTCTGATTAAATGACTAGGGGTTGTAAGACTGGACATCATCTAGCATTCTCTCCAGTGCTACGGTGACATTGTGATGCTGATAGGCATCTAATTTTATATCACACATGTGTTGAGAAATGGGGGATTCCCTCAGTGATCTATCTTCAATTTGGATATGGCTAAATGTAGTAAAGGATTGCATATGGGTATTTCTAGAGCATAAGAGGAGAAAGAATACCTAGAATTGATGTCAATATAGACCCACATAGCTGGCACCAGTCAACCAAACCAATATTACGGCAGTTGAAGCCAAAGAACCTCTTTTCTTTTTTCTACTTTTATTTCTTCTCTGATCCCATGTCTGTCTTATTCGTTTTGATCCTGTAGTCTTTATAGTTTGGGTCACATTTGACATGAAAGCTTTTGGCCTGAAAATGGCCCCCCTGGGGTTTTAGCTAAAACTAACTTCCCTGGATATTCCCATTTTGTATGATCTCATCCAGGCTATGTGACCTCAGTTGAGACTAACCCACTATACAGAGCCCCAAGCATGTTCTCCCATTACCCCTGAGGACTGGGGAAATTCAAAAACCAAGAATTTGGTCCACATGAGAAAAACAAGAATATGGGCCACATGTCATGGTTAAAGAAAGAGAATAGAAGTCAACTTGAGATTTAGCAACGTGAATGCTCATGAAGCAGTCAGTTTGATATTGCAGGTGCAGGAAGAAGACCCAGCAACAAAGGAGACTAACCTCTTAGGAAGACAGATGAACAAACCCATCATTTAAAAACTGAGACAGGAAACCATGGGTCAGAACAAGGAGATTTATAATAAAGGTACAAAGGAAAAAGAAGTACTGATGGTATACTACATAACTCAATACTTGGGTATTCTACTTGGAGAGTCAGACAATAGGGAAAAATTAATGGTATCATGCTCATAAAACTACAGCTGCTATCAAGGCCACTGGAAGATGATTCCTTCCAATCGTTGCCCTCAAAGCATGAAGTAATCTGTAGGTATTTACTGATCAATGATTCCCTCAACGAGAAAGTGAGTGACTGAAGGACTGGGAACATAACCCTGGGGCTCCACTTTCATCTCCAATGCCACCATCAACCTAGAGGCAAACATGTCACTCTTTTAGAGACCAAATCGGCTAGTCAGTGGTGGATTCATTTTACAACTGTTACTATATTTTGTATCCCTCATAATGCCTATTGCAGTGAGACTCACAGTAGATATTCAATAAGTAATTGCTGAACAAAAACATGATTCTGAGCTCTTGAGGTTATCATGCACACACACATATTTTTTGGACTGATGAGATTTTTCTCTTCATTTCTTGGCTTCTCTGTTTACTTTCATCTGTCAGCATCTGGCCATATATGAAATGACTGCTCGTAGATTCAGGTAAATGTGGATGGGGTTAGAGAAGTGCAGTGTGTGTAACTTGGAGACACTGAGCACAAGGAAGAGTGTGGTCAGTGTAGCTGTGTTATTTTAATGGTGAGGGAACTTCTGGGCCTAAACATTCACTCCAAGTGTCCCAACTACTTTCTCATTAACAGTGGAAGAATCTACAGTAGATTAACAGGGAGTGAGGAGGCTTGATCACAGAGGTTCTCGGGGTCATCCTGATGCTTTTCTCTTAGGTCAGGGAACTCTAGTGAGCCTTACCTGATAAAGGTCTGGATTCAAGTAGAGAGAGTGTTTTTGCATGCAAATATTAAGCCAAGGTGGTGTGGCCTGTGAACAATGGGCATAATCACAACTATTTTGAGTCCCAGTAGTGATAGGCTAACTAAAGGCATTCTAGGAGAGACAAATAAGAATTAAGTCAGATTGGATGTATTTAGGAATACAATAGAATTAAGTAAATATCATTTACAATAATAGAAAGGAGTTAAGTATGACTTACAGGAAATTTAACTGACAAAGTAGAATATACAGAGTCCATGAGGTACTTTTTTTTAACTTCTTTGAATCCTGAAGAAAATTCCAAGCTGAATTGGCTAGAGAAGCTTTTCTATTATACACAAATTTAAACTGGGTTTCCTCAGAGGATTAATCCTTTCTAATAATAGTTTAGTCTAAGTCTACCCACCTAGATTTGTACAGATCTAGAAAAGCTTGCAGAAAACACCATATTGTTCAGCAAAGTAAACAGACATGTGAGTTTATATTTCTCTGAGGGACTCAATATTCTTCCTCTGGCAAATAAGTAATCCCTCTGTTGGAAGATGGCTTTTAATCTTTTTAAATTCAATATTGTCTAAAATATATATTTGTATGAGTAGTCATGTGAATTCAGCTCAATTCAACAAACATTGAACTCTTACTGTGCACGAAGCATGTTTTACGTGGAAAGATACTAGAGACACACATAAGTACATGTCATTTTAAGGCCACATTTTTTTGAATTTTGTCATGGACCTGAAGCAAGAAAACATCTATTTGGTCAATATGTGCATATGCTCACTGTTTAATTGGTTTAATTGTGTGCAAGTTTATGTGGATGAATTTGACCTGAAAAAAATGAGTGTCTATTTATTTAATAGTTCATTGGTAAATTGAGAGCCCTAGGTTTTTCTAAGTTAATTTCAAAGTTAAAAATTAAATATATGGCTCCAAATGATGTTAAATGTTCAGTAAAATGAAATGAAATAGAAAAATAAGTTAAAGTTGGAAAAATTAAAATTTATTTGGAAGTTTTTTATTTGGAACAGTAATATTTTTACAATTAGTGGAGAAATTATTGAAACTGGCATGTCACCTTTAGTTTTGGACAAAATAAGTGAGATAGATAGTGTTCCATCTATTTATACAGATAAGGAAATGTGAAGTTCAAAGCATTTAGTTGATTAAAACTCACTTATACAAAGGATTTTGACACAGTAAATTATAAGTATATGACAATAAACTATCAGAAGTTACTTACAATTTGAAGTTTGACAAATGAGTTTAACCTGATCTACTTTATAAAATTGAATTTTATACTTGCGACCTAATTAGTGTGAGCTTCTTACAGATATACTTTCAGTAAATAAAAATTGATTGAATTTAATTTTTTTTTTTTTGAGGAAGATTAGCTCTTAGCTAACATTCGCTGCCAATTCCCCTCATTTTTGCTGAGGAAGATTGGCCCTGAGCTAACATCTGTGCCCATCTTCCTCTACTTTATGTGGGACGCTTGCCACAGCGTGGCTTGGTAAGTGGCGTGTAGGTCCACGCCTGGGATCTGAACCTGCAAACCCCGGGCCGCCGCCCCTGTGGAGCATGGGAATTTAACCACTATGCCACCGGGCGAGCCCCAAATTTAAATTTTTACAAGGGAAAATTAAGATAAATAAGGTTGAAGAAATTCTAACTGGAAATATTCATTGTTCTCGAATTCATTTGTTTGATGATGTCAATTACAAGAACAGAAATTATCATGAATTGGGCTATTATTATTTGATCTTATTTCATTCTAATTAATGAGAGAGAGCTACACACCTTTTTAAAGGTAATGAGCCTGCAATAATGCACTCCTCTCCTGTGGCATTGAATGCAATTTTTGTGGATTATAAATTAGGAAGAGGAGTACATAAAGAATCAGCCCGTGAGAGAAAGGCAAGGACATTTGTACCCTGAAAACAGCTATGCTTATGGAAAAATGTTTAAATTTAGACAATATATGTGTTTAGCTACTTTGTTTAGATCCAAAAATAAATGGAGCTTTTTACTGATGCCCTCAAAGTAATTTTAACAAGAGTGGAAATGTTTGAGAGTGAATTTAACAGCAAAGGAACTAAAACCATCAGTGCAAGACAGGTAGAGTTTGAAGTTTCTCAGAGGCTATCTGAATAGTTACCAGGGTACTTTGACAGATTATTTGAATTGCAGTTCTTAAGTTCAATGAGTTTTGACAATTGCATGTGCTTCTGTAACCACCACCCAAACACTCTAGAAGTTACCTCCACATAGGGCCAACACATGCAGGCTTCCATCATGTATTATTATGCCTGTTCTAGGGCTTCATGTAAATGAATCGTATAGTATGATTCCTTTGTTTCTATTTATGTGGCTTCTTTGACTCAACATAGTGATTTTGTGATTCAGCCATATGACATTGAGTACATGAGTAATTTGTTCCTGTTTCTGAATATACCAAAATTTGTGTATCTATATTCCTGTATATGAACTTTTGGATTGTTTCCAGCTTTTGGCTATTACAAATAAAGCTGCTATGAACATTCACGTACAAGTCTTTCTGTGACCACAGCCCTGCCCACACTCTGATTTTAGCCCAAGACCAATATAAGTGCAATATCGTAAATTTGTGTTGTTTTAAGCCACTAAGTCTGTGGTAATTTTTAACAGTAGCAATAGGAAACCAATACACCTATAATGAAGCCAAATTAATTAAAAACATGATATTAAAGCTTCAGATTGACATTAAGTTCCCCAAATTGTGATTATTTTGTACTATTCTGGTGTGTTTAGATTGAGTCACATGTTACCATTTTCTTGGCTTCCCATACCTTATTTGCAGTGTAAATTTTACTTTACGTGAAGGATATTCTGTATGTCTGTTGATAGAAAAAAATGCAATTTTGAGCCTCTTGTTGAAAATTAGTTTGGTGAATTTAGAATTTTAACTTGACAGTTATTTTCTCTTAACATATTGAAGAAATCGTTTCATTTTTTTTTTCTGGTTTCCATTATTGCTGTGAAGATATCAGCTGTCAAGTTAATAGTTTTCCTTTAGAGATAACCGAAATTCGCACTTTGACTGCTTATAGGATTTTCCCATCTGTGTTTCATGTTCTTCAGTTTCTCTATTATGTTTCTAGGTGAGGATTTTTTTTTCTCATTTATCATACATGGGGTTTTTTGGGTTCCTTGAGTGTTTAAGTAGTGGTGTTTCTGATCCATACAGGAAAAATGTCAGCCATCATCTTTTTGAATATTGCTTTTCTTTCTTCCTTCCTTCCTTCCTTCCATCGTCCCTCCCTGCCTCCCTTCCTTCCTTCCCTTCTTTCTCATTATTTCAGGCTGGGATTCTAACTGCATGTGTATTGAAACTCCTCAGTCTATCCTCTGTATGTCTTAACTTCCTTTTATATTCTTGCTGTCTTCTTTTTCTGTCTTATCCTAGTTCTGAAGATCTTCCCACATCTCAACCTTGAAAGGGCTTTTATAGCCTCTCAGTGTTACAGGAAAATCAATTATGCTAGGGCTTCATTTCTTGAGCCTCAAAAAATACTTTTCTCTCAAGGCTCTTGTTTCAATTTTGGGTTTTAAGGGCCTCATGTGGAAGTCATAAGATGAACATGGACTTCTTTTGGTATTTATGCTTATAATCAAAACCGTTCCTGAGACAACACACACTTCTGACAAAATAGGGGAAATGTTATATAGAAAAGTACAAGAATGGGAGGCAAGGATAAAATTTTAGGATTCTGTACTAGTATTTCTCTTTTATTCAGTTTATTTATTCATCAAAAATATGTGTATTGAGTATTTCTTGTGTTCTAAGCTCTATCCAGGCACTAGAGATGAAGTTCAGCTAGATATGATTTCTTGTTTAATGGAGCTTGCAATCTTTGGGGGAGATAAGAGACTCAAAAATAAAGCGATATTGATTGATTTTTCCCCTATTACAAATGAGAACTCAGGTTGGTGAATGTGCTGATTGCTCCTGGCCTTCTGTGTAGTGGGGTGTGTGTTTTTTGCCCCCCAGCCTTTGCCTTTGCAGTATTTTTAAAAGAATGGGCTGTAGAATCAGACAGTCTGAGTGCAAATGTTAGCTCTAACAATTAACTACTGTGGACTTTGGGCAGGTTATGTTACACCTCCACATAACTGATTCCTCATTTATATAATAAGAAAATATTGGTACATTCCTCAAAGGGTGATTAGAAGAATCAAATGAGTTAATACACATAAAAGTACTCAATAAATATAAGCATGTGCTGCCTTTGTCCAAGTTAACAAGGCCCTATCTCTCCCATAGTCCAAACTCACTTCCAGATGTTTTTTCTCCTTGTTAAAGAAGTTCTTCTGTGTCTGAAAATGTACAAGCAGTTCAACTTCTTCTGCCCATTCCTGCTTTCAATACTCCCACAGAGGTGCCGATCTTATAAATGTTCCCCAATAAACTTGCTGCATGCAAATCTCTGTTTTAGTCTCTGCTGGACCAGCTCTGAATGGCAAGGGGTAGGCATTTGCTCTTACAGTCATTGCTGCAGAGAGGGGCCACTAATCCCTACAAATTATGTAGCTTTTCAGAATTTCTTTTACTTACTTCAGCAACATTTGTTTTGGAAGAAAAGTTATATATTAGTTACCCACATAGTCCATATTTTGGCCCCAAATACATAATGTATATGAATGTAATATGTGGTAAAAATCGCATTTCAAAATTGATGGCATATAATGACACAATTAATTTTAGCATTGGTGTCATCCCTTTCTCCAACTCCTCCTCCTTCCACTTCCTTGAACATCATTTTTGCTTACTTGTACTATTTTTGATGAGTTTGAAGTTTGAAAAAAGAATGTTTACTCAACAGTAAACATTATTACAACAGTAAACATTATCTCTTTTGTTTTGGAATGTTATGACTTGACATCAATCACCCGAAGGACCATTCTAAAAATGAGTGGCATTACCCAAATATGAAAGAAATGGAGAAATAATAATTGTCAGCTTAAGCCTGTGACAGACCCAAGATCTGTGCTGAGATTGGTGAAGTTGAAGTTTCAAAGAACTAGGCATAGAATATAGAATATCACATTTGATGTTGTTGTGCATACTTATATTCGTGATTTACTAATTATAATGATTTTCCTGGAGAGAAGGTAGTAAGTCTTTAACATATGACATTTTCACTGCTTTAGGCCCCTGATATCATGTCGCAGTATGGGTACTCCATTAGAATTAAAGTATTAACAAACTTTAATAAAAAATAGAAGTAAGACAAAAATAAAGGACCAAATCTGAAGGGGTGTTCTACATCCTTATTTTAAGCACGCTCTATATAACCAAAGGAAAAAATAAATATATATTGTCAGCAGAAATTGGCTGAGGGCAATTAAGGTTAAGTGTTGTTATAATTGTTTTCAACAGAGGAGAAGGGAGAAGAAACAGCTGCGGGAATTAAATGGAGTTTTAAGATAACAACATAGGGCAGGAAGAACATAAATGTTGCATCCGTAGCCCAGAAAACTGAGTTGTTGCTAAATAATGTGCAAACTTACTTATTAAAGAAATTTTCATGGACAATTGGAAGCCACTGGAAAAACACTTTCCAGTGGCTTCCAATTGTCTGGGTAATTTTGTTCAATTTTGACTAGCCAATAAACACTGAGTCTGCCTTTCATGACAAGGGTCAAGGATTCAACCCTTCTCTTAAGTATGTTTTTGTATTGCTTTCCATTTATTTATTTGGTTATTTAGTCATTAAATCGTTATTTATATTGATTTTCAAGGTTAGGGCAAGTTCTTTATTCAGTCCCATTTATCTAAGGAAAAATTTTTTTTATCTAGGCCCCAGGACATATTTCAGCTTCATATTGAAATATGCATCCTTATAGGTGCTCAGATACCAATGTACTAGTGGCTGCTGTCTTCTGCCACAGTAAATCTGATCAAACCTATTCCCTCTTTCACATATTCCTGGGGCCTGTCATGGCTGTGACGCTCACCTGAATTCATCCATTCCATCTTTTGATGTCTCAGGTTAGGTTCCCTGAAAGCAGGGACTAAAACAGAGATTTGCATGCAGCAAGTTTATTGGGGAACATTTATAAGATCAGCACCTCTGTGGGAGTATTGAAAGCAGGAATGGGCAGAAGTTGAACTGCAATGTGGATGTGACCAAGGCCTCAGCAATTACTATGACAGCTCTGAAGCTGAGGTAGCCCTTCAGATTTGTCCCAGCTAAAGTTAAGTCAGCCAGGCATTTGATACCTCATATTGACCCCTAGAGAGGAGGCCTGATCTTGGGTGAGGTGGCTCTCTTTGCTAAGGGCAAGTCATGGAGTGTCTCAGCTGAGAGTTTTGGGCCACCAACACTCCCAGCAACTGTGTAATGAGAGCTTCAGCTGGAGGCAAGATCTGGTGCCTTCCACAGCTTATTACCATTGCCCCCGAGAAGTCTTACTGTCTAATCCCTTCTGCTCTAAAAGTTTCCACCTCCTTTCTAATTTCCTTCCCTATGTCCCAGCCTAAAGGACTTCTGGTCTCCTCTATGAGGTCTCCACGTTCCACTGAGGCTCTACTCCATGGGCCATTATCTTTTAAAATATTTAAGCCCAGAATGTTACAAGGAGTCATTGACACTTCTTCTCTGCCAGATGTAGGGATTTCAATAACTTAAGGAAATGTGATAAATCTGTGGGAGGATTAGTATTAGAACTTGCAGTTTCTGCTTTTTCATTTATAGTTTAGCTTAAGGAAGAATCTTCTTTTTAGTAGCCTCTCCTGTCTGCAAGTCTGAAAGTTGGAAAGAAAACTCACAATATATATTCACTTTTGCAGCCAGATCCTTTGGGATTCAGAGATAAGAGAGGAAAGCATCGGTTATGGTAACACACAAAAAATATCTTCTCTTTTCTATATGTTCTAATGTTGTTTTTCTTCCTGATCTTCTACTTCCATTAACTGTAAAGTATGTACAATGACCTACAGATTTTCTGTGGATAAAGTCATATAATCAAGTATTTAGCTGGGAGGAAACTATCATCTATTGATTCTTTATTAGGCATTTCCACATACATTGTCATTTTATCTTTACAGCATATTTGCAATATAAAGACTATTGTATCTGATTTTCTAGATAAGGAAGCTAAAGCCCAGTGGGATAAAATGGACTGCTCAAAGCACATGGAATTCAAGTATGGTTTCTTACCACTTGAGGACTTTTTCTCTGTAGTCTGAAGCCTGACTTTTTTTTTCTTCCCACTTTTAATAGACTTTATTTTTTAAAGCCGTTTTAGGTTCACAGGAAAATTGGGCAGAAGGTACAGTGATATCCCATATACCCCTGCCCCCACACATGCATAACCTCCCCCATTGTCAACATCCCTGTCAGAGTTGTACATTTGCTTCAATTGATGGATCTACATTGGCACATCATAATCACCCAAAGTCCATACTTCGTGTTACGGTTCACTCTTGGTGGTGTACATTCCATGAGTTTGGACGAATTTATAATGACATGTATTCACCATTATAGTATCATACAGAGTTGTTTCACTGCCCTAAAATCCTCTGTGTTCCATTTATTCTTCCCCCTCTGTCTCCGAAACTCTGACAACCACTGATCTTTTTTACTGTCTCCATAGTTTCACCTTTTCCAGAATGTCATATGATTGGAGTCACACTGTATGTAGCCTTTTCAGATGGGCTTCTTTTACTTAGTAATGTGCATTTAAGTTTCCTCCATGTCTTTTCCTGGCTTGATAGCTCATTTCTTTTAGTGCTGAATAATATCCCATTATCTGGATGTACCACAGTTTATTGATCCATTCACCTACTGTAGGACATCTTGTTTGCTTCCAAATTTTGGCAATTATAAATAAAGCTGCTGTAAACATCTATGTGCAGGCTTTTGTGTTGAAAACATGAGTTTTCAACTCCTTTGGGTAAATACTTAGGAGCATGATTGCTGAATTTTACCATTTTGCATTCCCACCAGCAGTGAATGAGAATTTCTCTTGCTCCACATTCTCACCAGCATTGAGTGTTGTCAGTGTTCTGGATTTTGGCCACTTTTGAAGGCTGGCTTTTTGCATTCTAAAACTTAAACTGGCTGTGAAAATGTACACCAGATATCCAATTAAAACACTAATTTTTCAGGTGGTCCTATTTGCTTAAATCGTTAGCCTTGTAGGTTGTTGGCAGAAAACTGCAAAGCCACCATTTAAACCTTGCATAATTACTTTGGAAGCATTTCTCTGAGAGGATTCAGTGAATGAATAATGCATATTTTTACCCCTAAATTATACTTCTTTGTGTCAGTTTGGGTTTTCATGGAAAAATTTGTCAAGAAAGATTAGATGAACAAGAAAGTTATTGGAAGAAACACCTATAAAGGATAAAGAAGGGAGGAGCATGAGAAGGCTGGGAGAACCTTGAGAATATGATCAGGTCTGACATCTGTGAAAGGAGAGAGGAAAGGAAAAAGGATTGGGTAGAAGGAGCTTTGGACTGCAGAAAGCTTCATCCAGGCTGATGGGGCATCCTAGATCAAGGGGCATCTATTAAAGGAGTCCTGCACTGGGCGGAAATGACCCAACCCTGGTGCCTCTGCTGTGCTCAGTCTCCGACAGGGAGCAGCCCTGCAGGAGCACGGCCTCAGTGCGGGCGCTACAGCAGAACCGAAGGCACAGCACAGAGGGGCTGCCTGCAACACGCCCTGTAGCAGATATTTACAGGGAGATCTGAGTGCTGCATCCAGGCCTGCCAAGCTCTTCGTTCCCCTTGCTTTTCCACTGGATTGCTTACCTTTCCATTTTTTAAATTTTAATTGCCTACTCCCATGCAGTCATCTACATTCATATATAATGTACTCCTAGACCAAACACAAAAGTTTTAAAAAAGATTTACTATATTCTTCTTCCTTTAGACAAAATACTCAATGCTATATTTCCAGGCTTCTGTACATGTTCTTTAATTTTGTCTGTTTCCTTCACAACCGATTACCTTATGTTGATTTAGTCTGAATGAGACTAAAGCCTCACCATTCAGTACAGCTCTAATGATTTTCATCTTTGCTTCAATTTTATTGTTTTTTGTTTTAGGGCTACATCCCTTGTCCTTATTATGAGCACTTAAATTTTTCAATTTCCTATTAATTCTCATAAAATTATGGGTGAAAAGCAATAAAATATTCAAATAAGTGCAAAAACTCTGCTCTACCAAGAAAAGTAGTATTAATATCCAGTTTAACTGCTGGCTGGCAGTCAGCACCACAATAAGATTCTCAAAATGCTCGTTCAATGATTGATGAACAAAAAGTCTACACTTAGAACATAAAATGGCATTTAGGAACATTTTGGAACATCATTTGTAACTATTTGTCTTAGGTCTGGCTCCCTTGGAAGCAGAGCCTGAGACATGATTCTTATGTGAATGATTTATTTAGAGAGGGCTTCGAGGAGAAGCCTCAAAGGAGGTTAGGATGGGCAGGAGAGAAGCTAAGGAAAGATACGATTTCAGGTGACATCTAGCTTCAACCTGGTGCCACATAAGTCTTTGCACTGTCAAGTCCGCCTGCCCTTTGGCGATAAAGTGGTGGAGATTTTATTACCACCCCTGCCACCCACCCACTCATATACTCACACCACTCAGCGCTGGTTCCAGGCTGCCTCTGGGGTGAAGCAGATCCAGTCACCCAAGGACAATCTTCTGGAGAAGGTTGCAGGTGTGATAGGTTAGCATTAAAACCCCACACTAGCAGTAAAATGGATGGGGGGGGGGCGGCTGCACCAAGAGTGTCTCCTCAAGAGTGTTCCTCTTAGGAGAGTCACTCCCAGAAAGCTTTCCTCTATTGAAACAGATAGTTGTTAGATTGTGGAAACAGGGAAATAATACCAGGCCAAATATCTCTGCCTATTACTTCACGTACCTCCTCATTAACTCCCAGGTGCTGAATCCCTTGTTTCCAATGTGGAAGACTTTCAGTTATCTCTTTTAGGTAGCTATCCGGAGTTCCTGTGTATTGTCAGTCATTCACTTCACAACACACACACACACATATATGCACATACACACACGCACACACACCTGGGGCAAGTGAACCGTATTACATGCCTTCTCGTTTCAGCCACGTGGGGAGAACAGAAAATGGTAGAATCAATGGTTTTAGTCATAGGTTAAAAGTGAATGTTTTAGATAACATGGTGTCACTGAATCACCAAATGTATCTTTCTGTTTCTTTTCTTTTAACATTTGAAATTTAAAAGGGTTATGAAGAAATCATATTAAATGATTTTTAGCCAGAAAACTTCAATTTCAATTCTCTCAAATGGTACATTCAGGCACTATTCTCCTCATGAGCTCTTTATGTAGGAAAAGGAGACTAATTTTAGGACCTAGTCAGTGATAAGTAAATTGATCCATTACCTACCCCCTGAGGAAATTCCTATAGGGCTATCTTGCTCTGGGCTGCCTAAGTGTCTCATTTGTACCTAAAAACAAGAAGTGTCATTTTTTCCTCTATTCAAGATGTCACCAGCCCAATTTTCTCTTTCTAAGGATCACAGTTATTAGTCTCTGAAGGTGCTCGCACTTGAGGCCAAGTCTGAGGTGATTAAAATACCACAGCACTTTGAGGATTCGTGCCCTTCCATCACTTCTCATCTCCAGCTGCTCCCCTGTCTGACTCTCCTTCTGTCTCTCATTATGAGCCATCATTATCTGTTTTAAGGTCTGTGGAAGTCATGTGAATCAAAGAAAATTGAGAACCTTAGGAAAATACATTTCTACAGACATGTACCACTGGTAAGAGATGGAAGCACTGACTCAATCCCATTTATGTCTCCAATTTTATAAATGCGCTTATTTTACCTTTCAAATGCCTTCTGTTCTCACTAATGCTCTCTCTCTTTCTCTCTCTCACACACACACGAACACACACTCATGCATGCATGCACAAGCACACATACACATACCATCCATTAGCCCAGATGAGCTATAAAGGCCTTATGCCAGGTGAGGTTTTGGTTTTAATGTCCTTACAACCAGAGCACTGCAACGGTAATTTGGCACCTGGTATTAGCTGCATTTGTATAATATGTAGCTTCCTGGCTAATCCCAATATACACCATCTTTGTTGCACTCAGCTGAACCAAAGAGCTTTACTCCATAGTTTCACTCAGGGAGACAATGGTCTTATGCATTCCAGGACTTCTAAGAAGCCCCAAATCAGAAACGTCTAGAAATTGGACCCACAAAGATATAATCCAAACAAAGTATCTGGATTTTCAGTATTTCCTTCACTCTGAATTCAGTGGAAAATGAGATTGAGGATAGAGAAAAGAAAGAATAGTGGGTATGGTAGGTTTTTAAAGATTTGCCCCTTCTAGTGGATTTTAGTTATTTAAGACTACCTCTTTGAGGTAATGTACACCACAGGTAAGTAACTCAGCCGTCAGCCTTAATGGAGGTGAGAACATGAATTCCTCAGGCTTAATTCTGCAACATGTGATAAGATGGCAGTGAGTGTTCTACACAATAGAGACTGAAGAGCCTGCACGTTAAAAAAAGTACCCCAAGAAAGAGATAGTTAGAGAGGTGTGGTCGTATAAGCCTATAGACAGGCAAGCTGAGTGCCCACAATAGAAGAGCTATTCAGTCAGGATGTGTCAGGGAATAACGTCCAGCGTAGCCTGTGTTTATGATTACCACCAAGACGTGCAGTCCTGCATAAGGGGACTTTGAGACCAACTCCTGAGAGGAGGTGCCTTTGCTGCTCCTCTTCCTGTTCCTTTATTCGCGACTTTTGTCAGGTACATGGACTTACATTCATGTACTCTTGGAGCCACATAAGGGAACTGAAATCTGTCTTAACACGGAGCATATAGAATCTCCTAGATGAGATGCTCCTTTTAAATGCCTTATGGGGAAATAGTCATATTGCAAAACCAATAGTTCCAGGATCAGAAAGAAAAACCAGTTGGGTAGGTATAGCAATGACCAGGAAGAGTAAGTGTTAAGGAAAAAAAAGTCAATAATCAAGGTTTGTAAAAGGCAGATAAATAAAGATTTTAGCTGAGTTCAACTGAGATGCTAAATAAATGGATATATAGAAATAAAAATACAAAAAAAAATATTGCATCTATTCTTCCTGGACTTTCTCCCTCATGTTTTTACAAAAGAGAAAACAAATGCCACTTTAAAATGATTGCTGGCATGAGCCACACTTGGGTAACTATGATAGAGAGGAATATTTAGTACATATGGATTCCAGAGTAGAATCTTCGGATAAGAAATCCTTCTCCCTCCCACTTCCCAGGTGTTGCGGGGCTGTGACCAGAGAAAAACAGCAACAGCGCTTGGTCTACAAACTGTTAATCCATTGTTTATACCTCAACTATCCACAAGTTTATAATTAGCAGTCAAGTTATCAGAAACAGAAATGGGCAGGGAACTGGGTGTGCACAGTTAGGTTTTGGAAACAGTGATAAATGGGTGGAAATGTCTGAAGATGATACTTGTGTTTCTGCTACCTGGGAGGTAGAGACCTGAAAGAGAAACTGGAACGGAACGCTCTGCTTTTATGCCCATAATCCCTGTACACTTTGGGATTGTCTCCACTTCATAAACAAAATAACATCTGCTGCACTTTTACTTATCACTTGCAGTGATTCAGAAATCAAATATTAAGATATGAAAATCACATGGTTTTCTAATGCATTTACCTCATGTAGAGGATTGAAATAATCAGAAATAATCAGTGCTAATCCATTTCTTCAATCGAGCATTCTGACTCAGCTGTCCCATTTTTTCCCCTTCCAAATCAAAATCACACACACACGTACAAATCCATTTTTACCTTGAATAACATAAACAGTAATCATCACCCACCATTATTACAGAAGATTAGCGGTACCATTAAGGGACGTAATCTGCACTGTACTTTTATTCATCAAGCGGCATTTATGAGAAGAAAATTTAGATGGATAATTCCACAGCCTGGAAATTATAAAGAATGAGCTTACCGAAACAGAGCTGCAGAACATGTAGCAGCCTGCTTTTGTGATTACCATCAAACACATAATCCTGTGTGGGAGGCTTTGGGACCGACCCCTGGAAGGAACTGCCCTTTGGAAGCTCTGCTGTTGCCTGCTTCTTCGTGCACCAGTACTGCTGTGCATCGTCGGATATCCACTTGCCTCCCTCTTGAAGCTACACATGGCAACTGGTACCTGCCTTAACAGGAAGCATGTGAATCTCCTAGATGGATTAAAGAGATGCCTAAATTGTAAGGTCCTCCTCATTGCTATTAAATGGTAATTGCGTTCCTTGTTTTGTCCCACTCAATCCTTTCATTTGCATCTTACTAGTTCTAATCTATTTATCTTTTGAATCACAGATTTTCTGATACTTAATCCTTCCACATTGCACCCTTCAGCATGGTAGTGAAAAAGAAAAGAATAGGAGAGACACTGTGGAGGTATTGATAGGAACTATTGGCTGGACATGGGAAGTCATGGAGAAGAGGAGTCAAAAGGTACTAAAGCTTTGAAACTGGCTAAGTAGAATAGTAACAAATGGACAGAAGTAAAAAGTGAGAAGAAGTGAGAGCAAGGGAAAATATGACAAATTTTGTTTGGGTACTTTTCAGCTAGTTGCTGCAGGTAAGCAAATGGCTGCATTTGGGAGACTGTAGCTCAGAAGAGTTGGCTGTACAGGCTGGAGCCTGAGGTCAGGGCGTCATCCACGCATCCACACAGGGAGGCATCTGAATGCCTACATTCTGGGTGTGAGGAGGAAAAGAAAGGTAGCAAAATGACATAGAAGGAATACTCAAAGGTGGAGGAATCCATTTGTGCACTCATTGATTGATGGATAGATTCATTCACTCATTTAACAAAAGATGTTGAGCTCACACAATGTGCCAGTGTGAGTGCTAGGCATACAAAAGTGAGACAAAGCAGATGTGCCACTACTCTCGTGGAACTTAGTTTGGCAGGGGAGACAGACATTAATCAAATAATCTGACAAATATATATGAAATTAGAGCTGTGATAAGTTCTCTGAAGGAGAAGAATGGCACCCTCTAAGAGGGTTTAATGGAAGCAATTGACCCAGTCAGGGAGTCCAGGAAAGATGGTCCTGGGAAACTGGTGTCTAATATAGGAAGGTAACATAGGAGTTAAAAGGCTAGGATGAGGGAAAAAAATGTGCAAAGGGACTCCACATACCCTAGGGCCAGTGGGGAGAATGGAATTGTAAATGAATCTAAAGAAAGCTGGTTGGCTGGAGCTTAGGTAGCAAAAGGAAGCCTGCTGGATGTGAGGGTGAAGCAGTGAGGGAAGGGCCAGATCATATTTGACCAGGCCAGCCATGTCAGGGTTGTTGTTCTTTATTCTTAGAGCAAAGGGAAGGCATTGGTGGTTTTCATGATATAATCAGAGTTGTATTTTGAAAAGAGAACTTTAGCCAAAGTATCATAAAAGGATGAGACTGAGGAAAGAGTGCGTGCGAGATGACTAAGCAGGAGCCATTCCTGTAGTCTCGGTATGAGGTTATAAAAACTAGGATTGGATGCACAGCAGTACATGTGAGTAGAGGGAAGTAGACTGCAGAGATTTTGTAGGAGGTAAAATCAACAGATTTGGTGTATTGGTGTTAGTGGAAGCCAGATTACAAGAGTTTAAGGAAAAATAAGTTAAAAGCAACAAGTAAAGACCCCTCTTAACTGTACTCATTTGTTCAACAAAATTTTATGAAATTCTTATGAATCAGACATCATGCTCGGTGCAATAGACACGCAAATGTCACACAATTGCTGCCCTTTAGTTTATCAGCCTAAAATAGCAGTCAGTGTTTATTGTGCTCTTACTATATGACAACTGAGATTATTTCAGCCTATAACAACGCTATGAGGTAAATATTTTTACTTTTCACTTTTGTACAGTGGATAAAGTGCAAAAGAGGGTAAGTAACTTTCCCAAGCTCACTCAGCTAGTCAGGGTAAGGCTGAATATGAATTCAAGTAGTCTAGCACCTGAACTCGTCATTTTAAATGCTTTGCTTTGCTGGAATCCAGAAAAGGAGACAGGCTTGCACAGCAATGGCTCTAACAGAATTACGAACAGAGAGCTAGAGGTGTGGCAAGGAGGCAGGGAGCTGTGCTGACTGGAGGGGCAACTGGGAGTTGTCAGAAGACATTTGGACTAAGCAGATAGAAGCCAGAAGGGGTGGCAGGGTCAAAGGTTTTTTTGTTTTTTACAACAGAGGAGATTTGCAGCTTGGCAAGGCTGAGTGATACAGAGCGCAGGCTCTGGAGTGAAATAGATCTGACTTTAAACACCAACAGTGCAGTGTAACCTCATTCAAGCTACTTAAACTCCTGAAGTCTCGGGTTTTTGATCTGCAAAATGAATTAGAATTGGTATTTTGCACGACTGATGTGAAGGTTCGTAATTTTGAGGGATGTTGAAATAAGAACACATACATAAATTGCTTGGTCCAAAATATGTACCCAACAAACAAACATGTTCTCTCTCTTTATTTATTATTATTTTTTGGTTCCTCCCACCAAACATGTGTTTAAGGCAAAGAGAAGTATGAGATGATAGAAGCAAAACAGGTTGGTCAATAGAGAAAAGTCAGGAGGAGATGGGATGAGGGAGAAGAAGGGATTAGCTTTGGTGGAGGGGAAGGACAACTTCTCCTCAGACATCAGAGTAGTTAGTGACAATGCAGAGAACACTCTAGAAGTAGACTCCTGATACATGTCCTATCCCTTTCCCTTCATTTCCCCTTCTACGCCCCAGCCAGAGAGACATACTCTATGTACTAGGAAGATGTGCTTGTTAATTTGGCTTTCTGGCTGTAGACATGACTAATTCTTTTAAAACAGAATTCTTTCATAACAGAAGGACCCCTGTTTACTGAGGAGTCAAGCTATTAAAGAAATATATTTGTGTTTTAGCTCAGTATTTATATTTTGTGAATTTGTGGATATAAAGAAAGTTAAAAGTTAGCTTTCTTCAGTTACTTACTTGTATTTTTTACTTTGTAGAGAAATTCTAGCTTTAAGTAAAACCAAGCAGGATAGCCTTATGAGGCTAAATCAGAAAAAAAGGGGAATGAGAAATTAGGAAAATCCAGAGCTACTTGCCCTGTGACCATCCCCAGCTTCTGGTTGGTGTGACCCTTCACCCCTGGTTCTGCACATGGAATAGAGGGGCTGACTTCCTCTTGGGTCTAGAAGGGAACCACGGCCCTCATGGGACTTTAGGTCCTCACTGCCTCTGTGAGCTCCTGGCTACTGGGAAATGAGACCTGACCAGCCTTGTTTTCAAAGATGTCATTAGGGAAAGGAAGAAGAAAACTGACTACAAGTCTCTTTTATTTTCAACAAAGATTTATTTTATTTTAATTTTAACAAAGCTTTTTTATTTGATTTGGTTTTGGTTTTGGTTTTTGTGTGTGTGTGAGGAAGATTAGCCCTGAGCTAACATCCGCTGCCAATCCTCCTCTTTTTGCTGAGGAAGATTGACCCTGGGCTAACATCCGTGCCCATCTTCCTTTACTTTATATGTGGGACGCCTGCCACAGCGTGGCTTGATAAGCAGTGCATATGTCCACACCTGGTATCCGAACCTGCGAACCCTAGGCCGCCGAAGCTTAGCATGCGAACTTAACCACTATGCCACTGGGCCAGCCCCTATTTGATTGGTTTTTTATGTCCTCACTTGATAAAAGAAAAAACTTAAGTTCTCTCTTCTTCTTTATATCTACATTATGCTCAATTACCTGATTTAAATAAAATTTCCTTTCCTTACAAATTTTGGTCTAAAAATCTCATGCTAGAGTAAAAGATAGGTCCTTAGGCTACTTTTCTAAACTATCTTAAAGCAGTTTAACCCATCAATCTAGTTCCCACACCACAGGTAGTAACTCAAGGTCTCACGCCTGATTGAAAATTCCGACACAGGGACTGCCAAAGCCTGGACTGTAAAGTAGATACTTTACCTTCTGTTCTTCCAGCAGCCCTGTCTGTGCTCTTCCTTTCACCACTCCTCTCTTCTTGGCTCCATCCTCCCAGAAACCAAAGTGGTCATAGGCTCGTCCCATCACCAAACTCTTCAAGTAACTCCTGTCATGAAAATAAAATTTGCCCTTGACAAAACACTGTTTTTGAGAATTTGGAAAAACAAAAACCTACTTCAACATTGAATATCAATACCAGATTCCAAAATATATTACAAGTCTATGAAAGAGATAAACATAAAACTATTGTTTTAAAGATGAAAATAAAATTGTTATCTGATCTCTAGAAGAGATGGATTTCTCAGCCTTGAAGCAAAAAGAACAATCACATAGGGAAAGACTGACCAATTCAAAGGATATGTAAAATATATTTGGAATGAAATACTTCACTGAAATGAAAAACAGTAAAACAAGTTAAAATATTTGCATCAAGTACAGCAGAAAAAAAGTTGGTGGTCTTTGTGTGCAAATAGTATTCAAATCTAAAAACAAAACAAATGACAAAGACAAATGTTCACAATATAGGCAATGATCCAAGTGTGTGGATAAAGCATTCAAGTTAGAGAAAATACGGATAGAAAACAAATATATGAGGAAACTATTTTCATCCTTCTGCATAGTAGGAAAATAGAAATAATGTTGAGAACATTTTGGTATGGTTTTTAACTTATACACAACTGAGAGCTCTGTTAACTGATACAACCTATTCAGAAAATAATGCAACATAAAGATATTCATATCCTTTGACCCAGTAATCTCCCTTCTGGGAATGTATCCCAAAGAAATAATTCAATAGAAACAAAGTCCAAATGAATAAAAATGTTTGCCGTGGTGTTACATAAAACAGAAACAAATAAACAACAACAAAAAACACTAAAACCACCAAAATATTCAACAATAAAAGAATAGTTTATTAATTATGGAACATCAGCAGGAGATAATTTAATAAGCCATTAAAATGATAATTACAAAGGCTACATAACTACATAGAAACAGATTCTAATAGAAACACAATGTTTCATCACTATATACCATTATGACTTTCTGAGGCTGTAGAATTTATTCTGGGGAAGGCAGGTTGTAGCTGAACAACACCTAGATGCTTTTGTAGGCTGGTCGGGGAGCATGGGCTGAGAGGACCTGAATGTTCCGTACAATTGAGAAAAAAGAACCAGAAATTTGCAGGGGAACGCAGAGGCTGCAGACAGTTGCTGGAGATGAGAGCTTCACGGAGGTGGGGACAACACAGAGAAATGCCCTGTAGGGGATGAGATTGTCAAGAAGGGATTTCAGAGAACATAAATATACAATTTGTATTTTTAGATTGTTTGCTGTTGGTGGAGAGTGTAAGCCCTTCTCTGTCTCCCTGCCAAAGTTGTAGGAAAAGTCTACATTGTTTCCTAATGATTTTCTGCAGGAGAACTTCAGAGGAGCTCCACAGCTGGATTAATGAGGAGTGGCTGAAACAGGAGGTCTGAAACTATTTCAGACTCTTAATACTATCATGGCCTTGGCCAACTTTCTAAGCCTCTTTGGGATTCAGCTTCCTCATCTATACAATGGGCATTGTAATCTTTCTACTTTCAAAGGGTTTCTGTGAGGATTAAATGAGTTAATATATATAAAGGACTTAGTGTCCGGTACATAGGAAGCCCTAGATACACATTTTTTATCATCATCATCCTTACAGTTCAGGGCAGAGACAGCTTATGAGGATTCAAGATTTAGGTGACAACAGTTGTAATTAGGGCCTTGGGCCTATAAAAAAAGTTTTTTTCAAAATTTAGGTCAATATTTCTGTTGCATCAACTAAACTTTTTTAAAGCACAGGGAAAACAATTTAGTAATGGCCTAAGTATTTAGTCTTCACTTAGAGATATTTAATAGGTAGCCATTTAAAGCAAAGGGAAAAAAAAGGTTATCAAAGTGTGTTATGTGTGTATATTATATATACATATGTATATGTGTATTATATATACATACATAATACTTTAAATTTTAATTTAATTGATCCCTTAGGAGAGAAAACTACCAGAAATCCGATCATTCAGAGAGCTGATTTGTAGTGCTGGATGTCAACCTGAAATTTTCCCTGGAATTATGAGAAATGCCTAAAGGCATTCTATCAAAAAGAGAGAAAGAGAAAAAAGTGATTTTAGCTTGGATTTTGGTATCTTCCAAACTTGAAACATTAAAGGACTTAATGTAATGGAGAAAAAAGGAAAAATGATTATAAGATGACATGAATATATGGTTATGATAGAAATTTAATTTTAAAAGCCATATGTAATTTTAAAATCATTTTTAAATTCTCTATTATATGTATAAGTATTATTTAATTATTATGTTTAGATGTTTAAATATAGATATTTAGTTTTTAATGAGAGGTATAACTATGTGGAGGAAAATTATTAATCTAATTTTTAAAGTTAACTTCAATAGAGAGCTTATGATGTAACTCAGGCAGCACCATTTATCTGCTAGCAGCACAAGTGGATGGCAGGAACAGAGCTTTGGCAAAAACATAACCTTTGAGATATTTGTTTGCAAATCCAAAACTATTATGGAAGTGAAGTAGTCATAGGAATAACTTTAATTAATTAATAAACATAGAAATATGTCTTTAATTCCTGGATCCTGAAATAAGGGCTGAAGGACTGAAGATGGGCTGAATACAGATGTGCTTAGAGGCTGGATTAGGTCTCCTGGGTCCCAGTCCAGACCAGAGATTCACACCCACATACACACGCCCTAACTCCAATTGCCTCGGCCATGAAATCCAACGTCCGCACTTTCCCCCTAGTGACCACGTATATCCTGATGGTCATTAGTACTGTTCAGAAGAATTGCATCTCTGAAGTCCAAACCTCTGAGCAACTGGTAAGATCTTAAGGGCCATCCACTGGTTCTTAAATTGTGCAATTATGTATGGGTCTGTCATGGATCAAGGGGAGGAAAAGAGGTAGAGCTGTAGAAAACTTACAGGGAATTCCAGGTAACCCCAGAACTAGCTGGTTCATCTAATACTTCTACCCATCTGATGGGAGCACATCATGCACATGAAACTTGTCCTCCCTTCAGCTATCCCCAAACCTCTTCCCTCTCCAAAAAAGTATGTTAGCTAGTTAGCAAACACCACAGAAAAAGAACATTTAGCTCCAAGTCAAGCTACTTGAGCTGTGAGATGCTGACCTGAGATGCCAAATCATATGTGACTTGATGGTGTTTCCGTGTTTGATCCTCTCTACAGCAAGGGGTCACTTGGCTTCACAGTAGCAGGTGAGGGCATAAGACATTCTTCACCAACTCTCTCAGGAAATTTCATACCAGGGGGTTCCTACAAAGGAACTGTAATGCAGACAATGTTAAAACAATGCCCATAGTAGTTTGAAGTCAATGCACCTTAAAAAAAAAAAGAAAGAAAAAGTAAAGAAAGCTAACTTCCACTTACTCGTTCTCAGGAGAGCTTCCCTCTAGATATGTCTGTTCTCAGCCTTTCTCTGTGTTTGATATCATCCCTGTCCCCTTCGAAGTGTGTCCCAGAAGGGATCGTGTCTAGATGAACAGCCCATTGATCCAGTATATGAGCATTTCCTCTCTGCTCAGCAGAAGATTGGACACCTAGGATGAGGCTGGCTTAGTGACAGAGAACAACTACTTGTTCTTTCCATTTAAGAGCATGCACATTGCATGATCACCCTCCCTCCATCCCCAACACACACATAGAGTTTCTTTGTAGTTGAATTTCCCTTGCTGATGGTAGGCTTTGGGAGAGAGAGACCAGAGGGCTGCAATTCCTGTTCCCACCTCATGATCCCAGCACTTTGCACGGCAACAGCTACAGGCATGCAATGCAGCCTAGGGCACGAAACTGATTGCTCAACTGGAAATATATTGAAAAGAGAGAAAAAAGAAATGAGCACATTAAATGCATTTTGGTCTGGGTTTTGTCTCACTGTATAGAAGGTTCAGAGCCTGCTGGGTTTCCAAAGCTTTGTATAAACTAAATATTACAAGAAACAGTGCATCGCAGCAGTCATTGCTCAGCGCTATTTCTCTTTTTATGCTGTAGGAAAGGTTTGTCACTCCATACATCATTTACACCTTGCTGCAGTGATTCCTCAGATTTAAAAAGCACTGTATGTTGTGAGTAAAAACACAAAGAGGGAAAAGAGTTTTATACTCTTTTATACTCTAGAATTCTCCTCACCTAGCATTCCTAAGTAAAATGTATCTGACACCAGTAACAGGAAACACACACTGAAACAAATGCCAAGGAAATTGATAATTACAGAAACCATGTGGTTAAGAGCATGGCTTATGTGCTTTTTCTCTTGGTGCTGATTTCTCATTTGACATTTAAAATTCTATAAAGGGATACAGAAATTTAAAAAATAGCTTTTCATAAACTACAAACCTATACCACCAAACCAAAAATCAAGTGTTGGGTGTCCTCAATCCTCTAGAACACAGCTTAGAACACAAGAGAGAAAAAAATTTTAAAATGCTAGGAGACAGCTGTCACAGAACCAGATCCCTAACCCTGCTACTTCATTCCCCAGCAAAGCCACCGACCGTCACTAGGAGACAGATGGAGTCTTACAACATACTCACTGTTGTTGTATATAGGAATACCTATTTTCCAGGCTTAAACAAGTTAGAAGCATTAATTTAGAAGAGATTGGAAGGGAAGGAAAGGGAAAGAAAGAAGTGTGGGAAGACAGTACATCCAGCAGGCACTCTGGTGAGAAGTCTCAACTGAAGACAGCCTGTCCACAGGGGAGGAGCCAGAAACACTTAAAAGCAGAAATAGAACTGCTTGAGGCCATTTAGTGAAGAAGGAAGCTTCACATGCTTCAAGAGTCTCTAAAGGCATCAATTTATAGAGTACAGCAAAATCATTGATGTTCCTCATGTAGTATCATTAGGGGAAAAACTATATTCAGTATATTTTGTTTTAGAAAGTCAGAGAATGTAGAATAAACTTTGGAGAGATTTTTTTAAACGACATGATTGAATTTTTAAAGTGATTTTTTACTTGAAATAGTTACATGTAAAGTCTCTTTATACAAAAAAATTCCCTCCGTGAAAATGCCCAGAAAACAAAAAAGATTACTGTATATGTTAGTTGTGTGAATACATCATAATTATGTTTTCTTTAATTAAGATGAGCAAATAGCAAATCACTGATCTGCATTCATTTACTTCTGTTGGTGGTGAGTAAGTGGGGGTGGGGATAAGGGGTCAGCACATCATGGAGTTTATGCCTAGAGCTTTGTGTGACCCTGAAAATTTCATTCTGTCTTGGGGAGAGTAAATACCCTCTAGGAATTAGCCCTCTGTTCCCCTGGTACCTAAAGCCTGCGTGTTGTCTCTTACACATTCATGGATGCACTTCTGTTCCTATAACTCCGCCTCCATCTCTGAGTGGATTTTGTTAAACCTTTAGGAAACTTTATCTTACTTCTGAGACACCTATCACCTCAATCCCGGAAACAGATGTTGTAGATTTCATTCTACATCCCCACCCCACCCCCACATGCAGACATCGGCTGCGTCATTGGCTCCCCACACTTGATGCCTTAGATACAACTTCCCAAGGAGTAAAAACTAAAAAAGTAAGTCCCTCCTGAAAAGTATACATAGATTGGAGACACTGACAGCCTGCTTGATCACCCCAATAATATTCTCAAAGTCCTGTTTTGTAACAAGTGATCCACATGAGTTAGGTGGGTTACGGAAAAATAATTTGAATATATATTTCAAAAATTAGAATGTGACATTGATTGTGATCTTCGCATAAATCTTGTTTCATTCAATATTTTCACCTTCTTAAAAGCTGCACACAATTTTAAGACAATGTAATTTACCACAGCTAATATAATTTCACATCCTACATATATTTATTCAATTTATATATGTAGTATATATGATATTTATATTTTATATATATCAAATTTGCATTTTTTTGGTGAGGAAGATTCACCCTGAGATAACATCTGTGCCAGTCCTCCTCTATTTTGTGTGTGGGTTGCTGCCACGGCATGGCTGATGAGTGGTGTAGGTCTATGCCCAGGATCCAAACCCATGAACCCAGGCCTCCAAAGCAGAGCACATCGAACTTAACTACTAGGCCCAGGGCCAGCCCCTCAAATTTGCATTTTTGACTATATTGATTTGTTATATCTCCTACTGACAAAATGGATCAATAACTCCAAAAATTGTTTATTGAAGCATAAAACCTTGATAGAGATGGGAACACAAAACACTGGCCCCTCTGAGAAGCCTTGTTAATAGAAATAATAAATGAGACTCCAGTGGTAGTATAGAATTGAATGTGTATATTTTAGGATATTGAATCTTTAAGTATAATGATCTTATCATATCAACCAAATAAAACTAGAATTATAAAATATACAGTTATTTAAAAATTGGATTCTATTGGGCCATTGAACAATTTTCTTAGGCCACAATGAGTTTGCTGTTAATAAAATTTAACAAATAGCAACATAAAGTCATTGAAATTTTTTCATAGTTTTCAAATAATTATAAAATTTACCATAAATATAATAAAAAAGGCTTTTTAGTATAAAGTTGATAATTTTTTTCCACTAAAGGCAAGAGCCCAAATGACAGAAACATTATCCAAAATTACATTCCTTATGGTAAAAGCAAATACAAATGACCCTTAGACTATTGTTGAGAAGGTTGTAAAGCCACATCAGTGACAAATATTATGCCAGAAAAATAAGAATAAGTTGCTGGTAAAATTTATCTATAAGATGATACTATTAGATGCCAATGATATCATAAGCATATAAGAAAAAAGAGAGATTAAAACATGTTTGCATTAAAGTGTATGTGTGGAGTGCATGTAGGTATGTTTGTGTGTGTTTGCGTGTGTCCCAGGAAATATTTCTTGTTACAACTGGATAGAATTACTAATGTGTGGAATATCAGCTTTTGGCACAGGTATAGAACATATAAGACAAATATGTGTTGTGTTCCATTTTTCACCAAACTCATGGGGATGCAGAAGAGAATTTTTTGTTTGGTTTTGGAGTAGTTAATGATTATCTTGTGAGGTATGATATAGACTAGAAAAGGCACCTTTAGAACCTGGTGAAAGAGCATTGGATATGTGTGCAGCAAGGAAAACATGTCACACGGGCAAAGAAACTGTCTATGAAAGTTAATCCAAACATTATTTATTCAAAGAGAATAGATGATGGTCAATAATATTCCTTAATTCATTGTTCTAAAACAACACTGACCAAAAGAACCTTCTGCAATGATGAAGATTTTTTTCTATTTGCTCTGTCCATTGGTATCCCCTAGACACATATGGCAGTTGAGTACTTGAAACATGGCTAGTGCAACCGAGAAATGAATTCTAATTTTATTTACCTTTAATTCATTTAAATTTAAATGTCCACAGATGTTTAGTGGCTACAGTATTGGACAGCGCATTTCTCTGAAATAGTAAACATACTGATATGATGAAATCACAGCTATGGTGAGTCCATCTTCATTCTACCACGTGAGGAAATGGGCTGCAAATCAAAGACTGCTTTTCCACACAACCTCTCTTGCTCTCAGTGGAAAGATTTGAAGTCTTGAGTTAATAAAATCAAAACCATTTCTTTAGTACACTAATAATACAAAGAGAATTTGTATGATTTTAAGTGGCTTATTCAAATAACACATTTAAAGGTATACTCAATTATTTGAATAGTCTGACCCTAAAAATTCAAAGGAAAATATGATTTTTAAATTGAGGATAAAGTATCAGGATTTCTTTTGAAGACCAAACGGTGATATGAATAACTTCCTTACAAAGGGTTTAACTTTTTCCTTAATATTTGCTTTCACTTATTGGAGATAGAACGTGGTAACAGATTATTGAGTTTACTATTTTTCATCTAAAAGAGGAAATAATTTCTGGCACCCAAAGCAACCAGAGTAGATTAGGGAACTGATTACTGCTGTCATCCAAGTTGAAATATTTAACACTTAAGCTTTGCAGTGTGATATAGTCATTTATTTTATATCTGATGTAGCTCTGAAAATAGCTTTTAATGAGAAAGATGAGTCATTCATTGTTTTGTAATATCTGAATCCATGTTTGACATGAATGTCCATAACTGACAAAACCATAAGTAGTTGCTCCTATTTCCTCAAAATCTGTAATTGAAAATTAGGATGTTTTAACTTAATAGAACCTACTTCATGTAGAACTTGGCCACTTGGTCATACTAACCATATATATCATGGTAAAACCTTAAAAACAATAGCATATCTACCACAGATATTAAATAAGTATTATTTTTAAAAATAAAAGATTGTTTTCTAATAATCATTTTAAAAACTATTAATATTTATTTTAAATTTATTTAACTAAAATGTGGTAACCTATAATTGCAGCAGCCATCCAGTAATTGGTTATAGGATTGCCAAAACTTTGAGAAACACTGCTCTATAATACAGACTTAGAGATTTAATCAAGGACTAAGATTTACTGTGGATTTACTTTTTAACCTGCTCATTCTCCTTTTTTTCATTGTCAATCTTTTTATTTATTGATTGATATTTTAACAGTTTTATTGAGGTATATTTGGGAGACGAAGGGTACATATTTAATATGTATAATTTAATGCATTTGGACATATGTAAACACTTGTGATACTACCACCACAATTAAGGTAATAGATATAGCTAACACCTTCCAGAGTTTCTTTGTGTCCCTTGTGTGTGTGTGTGTGTGTGTGTGTGTAAAGAATACTTACTATGAGACCTACCCTCTTCACAAATTTTGAAGTGCACAATACTGTATCATTAACTATAGGCACTGGGTTTGCAGCAGATCTCTAGAACTAGTGTAACTGAAACTTTATACCCTTGGAATAACAACTCCGCATTTCCCTCACCCCTCAGCATGTGGTAGCCGCTGTTGTGTTCTCTGCTTCTATGAGTCTGACTATTCTAAATACCTCATAGAAGTGGAATCATGCAGTGTTTTTCCTTCTATGACTGGCTTATTTCTCTTAGCATAATGGCCTCCAGGTTCATCCACATTGTCACAGATGGCAGGATTTTCTTCTTTTTTAAAGCTGAATAATATTCCATTCTATATATTTTTTAATCCATTCATCTGTCAATGAACACTTGTGTTGTTTCCATATCTTGGCTCTTGTGAAAAGTGCTACAGTGAACATGGGAGTGCAGATATCTCCTGCTCGTTCTCCTTTATCTGCCATTTCAGGAAACAGTCAGAAATCTGAAAGTAAATCTAAACACCTCCCTTACCCCATATTAAGTCAACATCCAAGTTCTACCAATTTTATCTCAACCCTATTCATTCATTCTCCATCTTCTCCACCTTGACAGCTACATCTTGTTTCAGGCGTTTATTTCCTCTCACTTGAACTGAAACAATGGCTTCCTAATTGGCCTCTCTATCCCCATCCTTATTTAACAAAAATCTATTCTCCATTTATCACCAAGTTTCTACTTAAAAATCATGTTTGTTGTATCTCAGCACTGTTTGAAATACTATTATGTTTTTTTTCTATGTGAGCAGTAAGCACTGAGCAATGAAAATGGTGAAAATATTCCATTGACTACCATGACAAAAAAGTATATAATACTTAGGAATAAATTTAATTAAAAAAGTACAAAGAAGTGGAAATCTGATTAAAAAATTTAAAAATCAGAAAAGAATTGAAATAACATGCCATATTCACAGATGGAAAGGATTATTAGACTAAAAATGTCAATTTCCTCAATATTAATAAATAAATGTATTTCAAGTCCAATTAAAATAGTTATAAGAATTAGGGTTTTAAATTACTTTTGGAAATTACAAAAATATCTTAAATTGATACAAAAGAATAATTTCTGAAAATAGTCAATAAAAGCTAAAGTGAGAATAGTGAAGAGGAACTTATCTTAATAAATGTTAAAAACATTATAAACATTCAGTAATGTAAAAATGGAACATTGATATAGAAATAGAAATCAATGGGATCTAATGGAAAATTCAGACACAGACCACAGATCACATGAAAATCTAATATATGACAAGAGTGGTATTTTATTTCAATAGTGCTCACACACTGCCCGTACATCTAAAATAAAAGAAAGTTGGACTCCTATCTCACACCATAAATAAAAAAGATTCAGATAGATTGAGAACTTTAAAGTAAAGGAAAAGACAACTTAGTAGAGACTGTAAGAGATGAATGCACAATAAAAGAGTGGGGAAAAACTTCATCATCAAGATGGGAAATCCAGAAACAATAAAGGTATAAAAATAACAATATTTGTTTACAAAAGGTTATAAACTTTTGTGTGAAAAAAATACTATATAAAACCATTAGTTAAACTATACACATCTGAATTGTAGATGGCAGACAAAATATTAATATTTAAAACAAAGACCACTTACAAATTCATATGAAAAAGCTAATGAACAATAAGCAGAATTCACAGAGAAGCAAGCCCAAATGGCCAATAAACACATTCCCAAACCTACCAGTAGTCAGAGAAATGAAAAGTATAGTAACAATGAAATATTTTATACAGTCAAATTGGTGCGAATTAAACAGAATAATGATATCTATTGTTGGCGAGGATATGGGGAAAACAACCTTCTCTTAATTTGCTGGTGGACATATGACATAGTCTTCTGGAGAAGTAATTTAGAAAAAAATCTATTAAATTTGAAAATACACATCCCTTTCAATCTGTAATTCAGCATCTGGGACCTATCTCATAAAATTAAAACAAATATGTGCCAAGATATACGTACAAGGATGTTTATTTCAGCATTGTTCATTGTGACATAAAACTGGAAGCAAAGATAATAACTATCAACAAGAGAATGGTTGGATAAATTATGGTACATCCACATGGTGGAATATTTTGCAGCCATTAAGAATAATCAATTAAAGCTGTATGAGTTCACTTGAAAGTATGTCTGTGATTTCTAGCTGAAAACTTGTACAATAGGACCTAATTTTTTTAAATGACTAAACAAACGTGAAACAGATAATGAATTGATAAAATTAGAAATGAATATAGAAATGTAAAAGATGGATGTATGTTTACACATGATTATTTCAGCATAGATGAAATTACAGAACGATACATACCAGTCTGTTTAGACACGTCAACTTATTTTAGTGGTGGAAAAGGTGAGAATTTGTTGCTAGAGGTGAAACAAAAAGGGTAAGGAGAGAGTTTAGATAAATACATATATAGATACAGATAATTGTCTGTTCTAAAGCAAAGACAACATGGGTCATATCATCCTATTTTGGGGGAGAAAAGAGATCCATAATTTCTGACCTATAAATGATGTCTAGTTGGTAAGCTAAAAAAGCGAATATAAGTAACACATATAAAATGATTCTGTTATAAAAACAAAATAAACCAGAAAAAAAATTTATGATGGAACCCAAACACCTGCAAGAAAAATTCAAGGTACTTACCATGCCATACCAGGCACTTCAAGAAAGTACCTGTTCCCAGACGTCTTTCCTGCCACATCTCCTGTGATATCACACTCCAGTAACAGTTTGAAAATGCTTTTATTGTCACATAAGTACATACAGACACAAATGTATATTATTTTGTGATTTCATGCCCTTATTCATACTGAACTTATTATTGATATAAGTTCATACAGAACTTATTATTGATCCTGACGTCTAGAATTATGTTTGGAATAAAATGATATTCTATAAATGCTTATTGATTAAATTAGTAAAGGAATTAACAAATAAATGAATGAATGAATGTTACTCTCTCTACCAGGAATGTCCTTCACCTACTTCTTCATTTGATTAACTCTTATGCCATTTTAAATTTTTAGCTTGAGTGTTATCTCTTCCAGGGAATGTTCCCTAAATTCTCTCGAGGAGTGTCCTTCCTCCACACACTCTGTCTTTCTGTTCATCCCATCCACCAGCACTTACCACATTAGAGTGCTATCATCAGATTTCATATCTATATCTATCTCTCAGTAGATGAAAGAAAATTGAAGGACACTGGAACTAATTCATATTTGGGTTCCCCGTTCCTATCATAGTGTCTGGTATATAATGGATGTTCAATTAATGTTTACTAAAATTATAAACGTATTTCCAGTATCTTTTCCTTTCAAAACCTAACCTCAAACAAATAAATTTACAATTCAGTATTTGACACAAAAACAAAATAAATTGCAGAAGAGAAATTTCCAGAACTTAAAGACAACTTCCCAGAACTCAGGATTGAAGAGGCCAACCAATTAATCGCATAACTATTTTTCAAAAAATCAAAGTGTCAAGAATCGGAATTGCTTTGGACTTTTTCAGAGTAAAATGGAAAACAGAATATAATATTCTAAGTGAGGAATGTGTTAAATGTAAATTTTTATGCCAACCAAAGTAGCAATCATGGATGACGGTAAAATAAAATTATTCTGAGACATGAAAAGTGTCTCAAAAACTACCTTTTCAAAGGAAAGTACTGAAGGACATTCTCCACAAAAAATATATACATAAATAAATAAAAAACAACTAAGAAAAGGAGAGCATGGATACAGAGACCAGATGATCAAAATTAATGAGAGGAGAAAGACATTCTCAGAATAATGGCTTAGAGAACAGCAAACCTGGATAACAATTGTCCAAATTGTTTTGATGAGGCTGCTGAGGAGAATTGAGTTACAGATTATCAGATTGTACAGACCTATGAGAAGCTATGGGAGGATGTAGCAATAGGTTCAAAGAAATCTAGAGAACTATGATAGCAGCAAATCAAAACCAGTAATATAAAATAGGATAATATATCATGACCAAGTAGGGTTTATCCCAGGAATGAAGGATGGGTTGAATTGTCATAAAATCAATTCATTAACATTTAGTGTTGTTAATTTAATAATTTAGCTAATTTAATTTTATTTCATTCACTGTATCAACAGGCTAAAACGGAATATGGATAATTATCTCAATTGATGTCGAAGGTGATTTGAGAAAATTCAACATACTTTTATAATAACAAATCTCAACAAATTAGGAGAAAAAGGGAATTTTCTCAACTTGATAAAGGACATCTGTGAAAAACCGACAAGTAACGTTTTATCTAATGCTTTCCCTTTAAGACTAGGGAAAAAGAGGGGCGGCCCAGTGGCGCAGCGGTTTAGTTCGCGCTTGGCAGCCCAGGGTTCACGGGTTCGGATCACCGATGCACTGCCCATCAGCCCTGCTGTGGCGGCGTCCCATATAAAGTAGAGGAAGATGGGCAAGGATGTTAGCCCAGGGCCAGTCATCCTCAGCAAAAAGAGGAGGATTGGCAACGGATGTTAGCTCAGGGCTGGTCTTCCTCCCAAAAAAAAAAAAAAAAGATTGGGAAAAAGAGTTTGGGGCCACTGGAGGCCAAGGCACTGCTGCGTTCCCTTACAGAAAACTTTTAGAGTAAATTTACCTTTTAAACTTTGTATTACTTTGTATATGTATCAAATGTATTACTTTTGTAAATATAGAATTTAATCTAAAATAGGGCTGTGATTTATGAACAAAAAATAAAGTAATAAACCAAGAGAAGTGAACTGTATTTTGTCTACATTTTGAAGTGCTTCTGAGTCTGTTGTTCTTAAATTATTTTTGATTTGGAATCATAATTTCAGCATTGAGTCCTTGCATTTGAGCTGGTTTCCTACAAAACTCTCCAGGAAATCTGAGAAAAGTAAATGAGTTCCCCCAAAACGGGAAGTGAGTCCACATGAAATGATCTGATAAAAATCAAACCAAAGCCCTTGCCTACACAGAGGGTCTAATCTGGTTAGTGGGAAAAGATGTGAAAATGACATTGCCAAACAAGGTAGGAAAATAAACCTGTTCTTCCCCAGCTGTCACTTTGGAATAGAACTGACAAGCTGTTCACACTATGTTACTTTGATGGATTACACTCTCATGGATTATTCTCCTCAGGAATGTGCATTTTAATAAGTAAAAAAAAAAAAAAACTAAACCTGTAAAGTAATAAAGGTAGGATTTTAGGGATCTACATAGACTTAAGAAGAAACTTGAAGGGGTTTGGGGGGTTTGCTGGAATGCCCCAAATGAAACAAGTAGGTAGAGATCTACTTGGCCTGTGCATCTGTATATTAGGATATGTGTCTGAACTAGATGTTGTAAAAACAGAAAAACAGTTCTCTGACTTTCCTGTGGCCCAACTCCTGGAATTTTACTCCACTGTGAAATCCAGTATAACCAATATTTCATTTTCAATTTCAACTTGTAAATTACTTCTATAAGGAGAATATTATAAGAGTAAGTGATATATTTTGAGAGCAACTGAAAAATCTCAAGACCTAAAATTTCCAGTATCTGCAATCAAGTTATACTTTCCTTAATCCATGCAGAGCAAGGTATTTTCAGTGTAATGGAGGTAATTTCATTCATAATCATGAACTGTGTATTTAAGTAATCAGTTCTATGCATAATTATTCATTTTGGATGAAAACCTGTACCTAGCTTTTCTGGGGCTATGTGTACATCTTTTCCAAATTCAAAACCAACCATAAATCCTTTAAAACTTGGTTCTGACCTGATTTCTGCCCATGGATAACATATACTGAATGTGTATAGAATTGGTTCTTGGAAGCAAATGGAGTGGGGAGGGGACAGTTCCTATGGAAGAGGAGTGTGGCATGATTGTCTGCAGTGCCCACAGCCTGTGACTATTATGTGGCTATGTTAACAATAATTCCCATTAATTCTGTGAGATCATAACCCACCTAAATTTTTGGCAGTTCTCAGGCTCCTGCAAAGTATACCCCACCCACTCCAAGAGCTTCTGGGCAGGTCCCACCTGTGTCCAACAAAGTGACCACAGCTTCTGGAGGCTATTGCTTCCCACCAGGCTGCTACTGGGCGTCCCCTCTGCTGGCTGGACATTTACGCCTTTGTCAAACCCTGAAATATCCTCTAGGGCTTAGTCACACACGCTTCTGCTATTCCTCTGAGAAAACACTGACTGCCACTGGGTGCTGTTCCCCCAGAATGTTTCAAAATAGCAGACACCTAAAAAGTCAAAATGATGCTATCTTCCTTCCAGTATTCACTGCGCTGAGGCCATGCTGAGTTCTGTAAGGAACAGCTGTGGGGGATCAGAATTGGCCACCCCAAAATGTGTCTCTTTGCCTTGCCTTGATTATTTTTAAGAACAAAGGCTCTAAAAGAAGCTTTGAACTTCCCCCTAACTGCCTGAAAGAATTAAAGATAAAAAGCCTGTCCCCAGGACAGGCCATCACCATAGATAATTCTGGGTATTGGTAGACTGTGAGGGTCCTTGCTAAGCCCATTCTTATCAAAGTTCTGTTTACCAAACATTTGTTTTTCCATTTCCATGTGAATTACGTTTGTCTCCTTTGAAGTCCCAAACCACCACCCCCAACATCCTCCTTTGTCTTTAGCTGAAGATGATATTTAAGGTGACAGCTTTGGCCATTCTGGTGAGTTACCCAGTTTTCCTGCGTCTCTCCCATGTATACATGTTATTAAACTTGTTTGATTTTCCTCCTGTTTTTCTGTCTCATGTCAATTTAATTCACAGTCCAGCCAGAAGGAACTACACAGGGTAGAGGATATGTCTTCCTCCCCTACACAGGCAAGTGCCCACCCCTCTCTGTGCCAGTTTGTGAGAATGTGGTCAAAAGAAGCACTCCCTCTTGGCTCAAGGATGTCCGTCTTCTTGCACCAAAATTACCATATTGTCCCTCAAACTCTCTGTTCCTCTTGAGCTGACTTTTTTTCTGTAATCGTTATCACTGTTCTCTCAACCATTCAGGTTCAAATTCTCTGAAATCTCTCTGTTCCAGTCCCTACATCACATGACTCAAAAGATTCCATTGATTTCAATCTGTCATTTGCAATCTTTCCCACTTATCATGGACTCATTTGTTCACTTACTAAAAGCATATTTTTTGAAAAGCAAACTATGGATTAGCACTGTATTAGAAGTTTAGATTCAAAAATTTAAATGATATAGAACAGTAGATAAATAATTGCAATATTGTGTAAAAATACTTAATTTAGAACTTCTAACTTCTTACTTGAACTATTTAAATATTCTTTTAAGTATTTCTCAAAATTCTGGACTCTTCAACCCAAATTGCTCCAACTCAAATTAATTTTTTAAAAGCCTAGTTCTAAACCTACACAGCATCCTCCTTCTTAACAACCCTGGAACTATTCCCACTGTTTAGTTAATGAAGTCCTAAGTCCTTTGGTCAGCATTTAGAACATTCACAAGATTCAAATCACCTTGCTAAACTTTTATCATTTATCCGTTCTCCTACAAATAACCTATGCTCCGGCCAATCTGGACTAGTAACCATTTCCTTAAAGATTTTGCCCTTTATTTTTCTTTCATGTCTTGATTACAATGCTTTGTTTCTGCTTAAAATGTCCTCCTTCCTGGCCCTTCCAGAGATCTCACATCCAGCAGAGTTAGAGTTACTTTCTTCTGAAGTCTTACATTATTTTTCTTGTCATCTGGCACTTAATACATATTGTTTTATATTTTATTTCTGTCCATCTCTCATCTGTCTTAAAAGAATGGAGATCCTTTTAAAGAAAGAGGTTACAGCCTATTCATCTTTTAATTCACATGCCACTCAGTATATAAACCAGATCACATACTCAATTTGTTAATTGCATGAAAAATTATTTTATCAGCAATAAACTCCATGACTTATAGCAAGGTGACTGAATGGAAATATTTGTCATGTAAATCCTATTTTCTACTGACTTCCATTATGTAATTAAAAATATGTTCCCACAGGGGGAAAAAAAACCCTGCAATACACATAGGAAGAAACTGGTGAGAAACATGGTGACTAGCTTCATGAGAAACTGAGCAGTGTGCACAAAAGACGTATTAAGTCTAGAGGCTATTTGCCTTCCTTGGTTATTTTCATTTCTTGACACCTAGTTCAATAATTATTTGGTGAAAAATTAAATGAGAGTCTCCATTCCATTAAAGAAGGCTGATTTTGTATTTAAACTGTTTTAAGTGAGGTGTCTGAGCTGACATATCTGGGGGGGAAAAGTCAAAGCCAAACTGTTGGACAAGTCCAGCCAGGGGAAACCTTGTTGCTCTCTCATCCTACTTGTCACAGCCTGCGCTGACACGATCAAATGTGAGGTAGAAGGAAAAGATGATTTGATGCAAATTAGATACAGCATTTAGAAGAAATTTATTCCTATCTGAATATAAATTATGCAATCAGGCATCTATGCCTTCGATGCTGGAACTCCAACTAACCCGTTTAATCTTACCTTCTATTATTTGCTGTGGTCAATGTGAAAATGTGCTCTCCATATCCCCTTTTAAGGTGGGACTTGTTGCCCCAGCTTTCAGGGAAGAGCCTCCAGCTTTGAATTACTTTTCGGTTTGCCTCAATTGCAGAAATCTGCATCATCCAAGGGCACACACTTCCTGGTGCAACTTATATCCAGTAATACAATAAGTGAGAATATAAAGGCCTGGCTATTTTGGTCCAATCTAGGGCAACTGTAACAGGCTGCATATGATCCAGAGCCACTGTCAGGTTCACTGACTCTCTTCCCAGTCTGCACCTAAGCTTAGGTCTCCCTCTGCCCAACCCTGTTCCTCCCTCTCCCTTCCACAGGTGTTGATTTCTAACAAATACCCAATGCCTTATTAGTTTATTAAAGTATTAATAAATCAGTTCCTTATTTCAGAGTACTCAACCTGTAAAAATTGATATCAGTAGTGACCCAAGAAAATAAAATATAAGATGAGGTTTTCAACCTGGGTCATTTGCTGCCCCTCTGGCAATGAGAACCTCATCACTGGTGGTAGCTGAGGCATACACAGACAAGTGGTTGTCTAGTTTGTTAAAACTTTCACCATGCTATACTAGTAGAAGAGACTGGCACAGATGTAGTGGGTGACATGAGAGTTGAGGCTACCAGCTCATATGACTTAATCATTCCCTCTAACCTTCAATCTCAATTATACTAATTCCATCTAACAGTGGAGTGACACCTACAGCATCATTGAATCTTCTGGAGGATAAGACCCCAAGAGATAGAGCTGATTGCACCATGGCCTTGCCTTGCTACAGAGTCCTTTATTGCTCTGGACTCTACTCAAAACTAGCAGCCTCCAAGTTATCCAGGTTATGGTCTGGAACAGTTCTGCTAGATGTGGAACATATTGCCTGCAGAACCCATTAAAGTCTACCTGGCACTGTGCTTCCTCCTTTGTGGTAGGGAATGCTAGATAGAGCAATTTGTCTTATTTTGTAGGAAATGTGCTAGCACGCTGCTTACTACTGGGCTTCCATATATTTCACTGAAGCCATAGGTCCCATCTTCCAACCTCTGGAGAGCATGTGTCTTACCAGGGCCTCCAGTATACAAGCCAACCTTTGCTTTCCCTGTCCAATCAGCTTAATGTCAGTGATGTAACGGTCAATGCCGTATTATATGGAATATCAAAACAGTTCATCTCTCTTTAGTATAACAACAAGAAACAGAGAGTTTAGACAATATTATTGCAGTTAACATCTCTTTAGATATCATTATGGTAAAGGCAGGCAAAACTACAAATGAATAGCAATGTTTATTCCACTTGAATGCAAACTGTTTCTGATCTTCTTTTCTAATCTTTGTGTGTGTGTGTGTGTGTGTGAGGAAGATTAGCCCTGAGTTCATATCTGTTGCAAATCCTCCTCTTTCTTGATGAGGAAGACTGGCCCTGGGCTAACATCCGTACCCACCTTCCTCTACTTTATATGGGACACCACCACAGCATGGCTTGATAAGCGGTGCGTGGATCCATACCCAGGACCCGAACCTGCGAACCCTGGGCCGCCAAAGCAGAGCACATGAACTTAACCACTACGCCATCAGGCTGGCCCCCTTCCTTTCTAATCTTAATAGCAAAGAACGCGTTTGCCAAATCAATGGGTGCATTTCATGCAGTGGAGGCCTTATTAATCAGCTCTCACAAATGTACCACTTGCAGCATAGCAGCAGCCATCAAGCACTACTTATTTGTGCTTGTGGCATTCTAAAGTCATTCTCCAGAATCCACCCAGTTTCTGGAGACTGTCCAGACTTGCAGATTAAATGAATACGTGGTAGGGACCACTGGCCCTGCAAGACTTAAGTCTTTAATGGTGACACTAATCTCTGCTACCATTTCATCCCCCTCCCAGGAAGCAGTGCTGTTTTTGATTTACTCTTTTGGCTGGGAAGGGGACCAATTTCTGAGATTTCCACTTGCCCTTCCCCTCTATGATAGTTCTTACCTCACAAGAAAACAACCCCCTGTGGGAGTTATTCCAAATTCCAAGTAGGCCAATCCCAGTTATACACTTAGAGACTGAGCAATAACCACTGGGTAAGGCTACAAACACAGTGAGCCCACTGTAAGCTAGATGTAGCCAGGATTTCATTTGTTACCTGACTCTCATAAAATCCCACTCCAATGAAGGGGCAAGAAGGGTCATGTAAATAAATGCATTGGAGGTCCAATTATCGACTTCAATTGAGACCCTCTGCCCAATAGTTCTTTAAATGTCGAGGTAGCCCCTTTCCATGAATTTAGCCACTTTTAGTATTACTATTAATGCAATTCTTCTGCCAAAAAAAAAAAAGCCCAAACAAACAAAATAAAACCTCAGTTTTTTTTATTATTATCATCTTCAAATGTCCTTATGTTGCCTTCATATTTAAAGAATGTTTTCCATGAGAACATTATTCTTAGTTGTCAGTTATTTTCCTCTTTTGTTTGAAAGGTAATATTTCATTAACTTCTGGTCTACATCACTAAAAACTAGCTGTATATGTTACTGTTGCTCATTTAATGTCCTTTTTTCTCTTGATGATTTAAAAATATTCTCTTTGTCTTTATTTTTATCCATTTGACTATGATTGTCTTGGTGTGGTTTCTTCAAATTTCTCAAGCTCAATGTGCCTATAAGATCCCCTTTAGAAATGCAGGATATATGAACCACGGGTTCTGGGGTTGCCGTCAGCAGCCCCCACTCCCCACCTGCCAGTCCTCTTAGGAGATTGCCTTAGTTGGAGAGTCACCATGGCCAAGGTTATGTCACTTTCCTGAGGAGACTCATATCCAATGACCTATACAAGTGTGTATGGAGAGCTCTGAAAGGTTATTCTATCTTCAAACCCCCACTCCACCTCCCTCACATACACAGTGTCATCTGAGGCTTCTGTAGAGACTATATCTCAGCTCACCTTCTCCCTGTACCCATTCTTGCTTCTCTCCCTTCACTTCCCCAATATTGATCCTGAAAGGATGCCCAAATTAACCTCCTGCATGCCTACCAGAGAACCCAACCTGCAATAGTTGGTGTAAAGAGCATTCCACAAAAACAGGAGGATGAGATTTTGGAGCTGGACCACGTACTGTCTGTTAGCAATGAGGAATTCATCATTTGTGATAGGTGGAGCAAAGACGGCTTCTGGCACAAGGCAGTAGTCCAACTTTGTTAAAATTTTCACCAGTAGACAACTAGAATGATATACTGGTAGAAAGGAATGCATTAGCTACTGTGATATATCAGGTAATTGAAAAATATTGAGACAAATGGTCACTGGCAGGACAAAGTACTAGCTGCCTGTTGCTAAGCTATATTGATACTCTGGAAAAATAATAAAAGGCTGAATATGATAAATCAGTAGTTAAAAGCTAAATGTGAAAGCAGTGGTAGGGCAAAGGGAGTTGATGACCTTAGGGCTTAATCATAAGAGAAGATAAACTCCAAAGGAAGTTAATGTCCCAACTAAGGTAGGTCTGCAATGCCAGCATCAGGGTCCAAAATGGGAAAGAATGTTAACTCTGACACCTGCTATAAAGACATCTGGGATGAAGTTCCTGGCACTCTGGAATCCCCAAATTTCTCTGTAACTCATTGCCTGAAGAAGTAGCCCAGTAGTCCATACTAAAGGCTGGTATTTCCTAATTGCTTGAAAATTCTGCATAGGCCTTTCCCTCATGTGACCTCTCCCAAATCTGTCTCCATCTCCCCTCCAAGACATTAGGACTATAACTAGGATTAAAGTGGGACTATAACTTATCTGGAGATGTGCTGGGCCTGATAAAGGAGGAAAGGGACTATACCCCAAAGCAGCTGTGGGATTTAGGCAGGATACCTACAGACACCAGGGGAGTATCTGGAGCTGGATTCTGAGGGCTTGACCAAAGGGCGATGAAACATAAAGCCAGAGAAAGGAGAGTGTATTGGTCTTCCAGCACACTCCTGGGGTAGAGAACCTAATACTCTGGCAAAGATGCTGGAGATGGCATTGGCATATTGCTAGAATGGCTTCTAGAAGCACAAAAAAAGTGATATTCCATACTAACTGAGGTAGAAATGCTAGAATTGCCATGGAAGTTGGTGGACAAAGGCAGTGTCAGGCTCAGAGAAGATGGTATGCTCCAGGGGATGTACTATGTAATGTAAGAAAAACCGCCAGAGAACTGTTTCAAAGGAAGGCCGGAAGGATACATCATTTACCAAAGCAACATGAAACACACTGATGAGTTCCACTGCTTCTTAGGATATAGAAAGCCAATAGAAAATGTTGCCTCCACCCTAACAATGAGGAAAAGCTGGATGATACACTAAATCATAACAGTTTCTGAGCCCATCAGAGAACAAGATAACAAGATAAACTGAATTTCAAAGAGTGACAAGCTCCTGTGAGAAGATACTGGACCCATGTACTCTTTGCCTTTGGCAGAACATGGGAGGGAGAAGTAAGAGCCATAAAAGCAGAGTTGCAAAAAACAATTGACAATATTAATTAACTCTGAAAAGCTAAGTGTGGCCAAGCATAACAGTTTAGCATCCCTGGGAGCCCCAGAAATAAGGGCAATTCCCCTGTAAGTTCTTTCCCATGGGTTTTAACAGGGTGCTCGTGAAAAAGATCAGGGACTAGATCCAGGGAGTGTGCCCCTCAGTGATGGCTGTCAACAGGAGGTAACTGGCTGCCACTAGAAAACTGGCACAAAGATCTATTGTTTCTGGAATATAATAGAAGCAAAATATGTCTGCCTCTGGGGGAGGGACAGGAGACTCCCACCGTCAGGTCACAGACAAAAATCGATTGCTTCTAAGTAAAGAGAAAAGGAAGAATACTCTGCTCCTGACTGAGGAACAGGAAACTCCTCTGAGCTCAGGCTTCAAGCTGTTACAAAGCTGAGGTCTGCTCCTATGGGGAGGGCCTGGAAATGCTCTCCTGCGCAAGACCCACCACAAATATAAGGCGGAGTTAGGCAGCCATGGGGAGGAGAAGCAAGGACCCTGTAAAAACCTCACCCAGAAGGCCTCGTTGCACAGGGCCAGCCAAAGACAGAAGTGGGACCAGGAGAATAGAGAACACTGCCACCATGTGCTTTAGCACTGAGTAAAAAATCACAGCAGTCCACTGCTGTCAAAGGGACAAAAATGTGTGGACAGAGGCCCTGCTGTGGCACATGCAGAGAAGGACTGCTGAGAACAGAGATGGTACCATAGGCCACATTCTGAAGCTAAAGGTAACAGCAACCCACCACTGTCATGTGCAGAAGGTTATGACAGAGGTGACAAAAGCCAAACCCAGCTCAACTCCTTACTGTGTGGACTCAATTCTGCCCCCATCCCCCACAAACATACTAAGGGACTATTTCCGAGTGTAAAGACCCTTACCTCAGGCTATAATGGTCTTTCATACCCAATGTGAAGAATTTAATAAAAACCTGTGAGACACACAAAAGAGCAAGAAGAGAAAAGATACATTGTCAAAAGATAAAATAATAAAAAAATAATATTCAGAGATGACCTTGATATTCTATGTAGAAGACAGGAACTTTTGAAACACTATGATTAATGTGTTGACATAACTAGTGGAAGAGTTATGCATAAAAAGATGCAGAGTTTCAGCAGAGAGATAAAAATTACAAAAAAAGATGAATAAAAATCTAGAAATTAAAATGTAATATGAGAGAAAAAGAATTCTTTCAGTGTGCAAAAGTAAGACTGGATATATCTGATTAAAGAGTCATTGTACTTGAAGACAGATCAATAAAAATTATCTAAACAGAAAGAGAAATAGTAAGAAAGATAAAGTAGAATATTCAGCAGCTGTGGTACAATATCAGTCTAGTCTATGTGTAATTAGAGTTGCAAACAAGAATAGAGATTAGGACACAAAAAAATATTTTAAGAAATAATGACCAACTAATTTTTCAAAATTTAATAAGATGAAAAAATCCTACATATCCAAGAAGGCCAGAGACTTCCAAGAATGAAAAAAGATGAAATGCACATACAAATGCACACATGCACATTCAGGCATATCGTACACAAAGGTCTGAAAATCAGAAATAGAAAAAAATCTTGAAAGCAACAAAATAAAAAGAAACACACATACAGAGGAGCAAGGGTAAGAATTATAGCGCATTTAAAAACATAAGAAAATGGGGTGATATCTTTAATTTGCCGAAATTTAAAACCAAACAAAAACTAACTCAGAATTATTCATTTGAGTAGCATATCTCTCAAAAATGAAGGCAAAATTGAGACTCTTTCAGAGAAACAGAAGATGAGAGAATTCATTACCAGCAGAGAAGAAATGCTGAAGAAAATTCTTTGGGAATAAGTTGTATAATACCAGATGAAAATAAATTTAGATACACACAAAGAAATGAAGAGTGCCATAGATACTAAAAATGAAGGTGAATTTAAAAGATAGTTTTCATATATTTAATTGTTATCAAGAACAATTGACTATAATAACAATTTATTTTGGCAATTATAATATATTTAGAAGTAAAATGTATGACAACAACCGCACACAAGATGGAAATGAGGAGAAGGACTTGTATGATTGTGCAAGTGTCACACTATGTTTGACATGGCATAATATTATTGAAGGCAGGCTATAAGTTAAAAATGTAGGATGTAAAGTCTAAAGCAACAAATTAAAAAATTAAAAACAGTATAACTACTGAGCTAATAGTGGAGATAAAAATGGAATAATGAAAAATATTATATCCAAAACAAGGCAGGAAAAGAGGAGGGGAAGGAACAAAGAACAGATGTGACTAACAAAAAACAATTAGCAATATGATAGATTTATCAGTAAATACATTAAATGTAAATGACTGAACAGCCCCATTTAAAATATGGAGAATAACAGATTGGATAAAAATAAAAGCAAGACCAGACTACATGCAATCTACAAGAAATGTAGAGACATAAAGTAAAGGATGAAAAATCAGGTAATATGAAAACATTAATTAAAGACACTGAGGTGGCTCTATTAATATCAGAGAAAGTACTCTTCAGAGAAAGTGCATTACCAGAGATACAGAGAGCATCAGATAATGATAAAAATGTCAATTCAACAAGAAGACATACAGAATTCCTAAATGTATATATACACTTAATAACAGAGATTCTAAATTCACCAAACCAAAACCGATAGAATTTAAAGGAGAAACAGACAAATTCACAATTATGGCTGGAGACTTCAACATTCATTTCAGTAATTTATAGAAAAAAGAAACAGAAAATTAGCAGGGATGGAGAAGACTTAAGATACACTATCAACTCACTTGACATAACTGATGCTTGTCAGTTATGTCAAACATCCTACCCAACAATAGCCAACTTCATGTTGTTTATAAGTGTACATGAAATATTCACCAAGACAGATCATATTCTGAGCCAGAAAACAAGTCTTAGTCATTTTAAAAAAAATTGAAATCTACATAAAACATATGCTCTCTAATTACAATAGAATTAAACTAGAAATTGATTACAGAAAAGATATTTGGAAAATGTCCAAAGAGTTGATAATCAACACAAACACAAACAAAACATAATTCTAAGTAACTCCTGTGTTGATTTAAAAACAAAATACAGAAATTTAGAAAATATTTGGAATGCAATGAAAATAAAAGCACAACATATCAATATTTAGGGAATGCAGCTAAAGTAGTATTTACAGGAAAACTTATAATATTAAACATTTATGTTAGAAAAAATAATATCTCACATTGATAATCTAAGCTTCTACTATAAGTAGAAAAATAAGAGTAAATAAGACTCAAAGAAAGCAGTGGGAAGAGGAAAAAGTTACAAGAGCACAAATCAATAAAACAGAATAAAAGAGAGAGAATCAATGAAATCAAAATCCAAGCCAGACTGATTAGTAAAAAAAGATAGAAGACACAAATTATCAATATCAATAATTGAAGAAGATACGAAACTATAAAACTCCTAGAAGATAACAGGAGAAAATCTAGACAACCTTGGGTTTGGTGATGACTTTTTAGATAAAATGCCCAAGGCACCGTCCATGAAAGAAAGAATTGATAAACTGGATTTCATTAAAATTAAAAATTTCTGCCCTGTGAAAGACACTGTCAAGAGAATTAAAAGGCAAGCTACAGACTGGGAGAAAATATTTGCAAAAGACATAGCTGATAAAGGAATGTTATCCAAAATATGCAAAGAACTCTTAAAACTCAAAAATAAAAAAATGAACAACCTGATTAAAAATGGGCCAAAGACCTAAAAGACGCCTAATCAAAGAAGATATACAGATGGCAAACAAGCATATGAAAAGATACTCCACATCATAAGTCGTAGACAAACGCAAATTAAAATAACAAGATACAACTACACACCAATTAGAATGGCCAAAATCCAGAGCACTGACATCAAATGCTGACAAGGAATGGAGCAACAGGAACTCTCATTCATTGCTGGTGGGAATGAAAAATGGTACAGCCACTTTGGAAGACAGTTTGCTGGTTTCTTAAAAAACTAAACATACTCTTATCAAACAATGCGGTAATTGTGCTCCCCGGTATTTACCCAAGGGAGTTGAAAATTCATGTTCACACAAAGCCTGCATACAGATGTTTATAGAAGATTTATTCTTAATTGCCAAAATGTGGAAGCAACCAAGTTGTCCTTCAGTAGGTGAATGGATAAAAAACTGTGGTACATCTAGACAATGGAATATTATTCAGAACTAAAAAGAAATGAACTATCAAGCCATGGAAAGACATGGAGGAAACTTAATGCATATTACTAAGTAGAGAAGCCAATCTGAAAATGATACATACAGCATGATTCCAACTATATGACATTCTGGAAAAGGTAAATATGGAGACAGTAAAAAAATCAGTGGTTGCCAAGGGCTAGGATAGAGAGAAGGATGAATAAGCAGAGCACAGAGGATTTTTAGGGCAGTGAAAATATTCTACATGATACTACAATGGTGGACACATGTCATTATAAATTTGTTCAAACCCATGGACTGCACAACACAAAGGATGAACCCTAATGTAAACTGTGTACTCTGGGTAATAATGGTGTGTTGAACCACTCTGGTGGGGATGTTGATAATGCAGGAGGCTATGCGTGTGTGTGCTGGGAATATATGGGAAACCTCTGTACTTTCTGCTCAGTTTTGCTGTGAATCTGAAACTACTCTAAAAATAAAAGTCTATAAAAAAAAAAAAAGAATGAAAGAAGGACATCATTAAAGATCCTGCAAAGCATAATAATGGAATACTGTGAAAACACTATGCCCATAAATTTGACAACTTAAATGAAATGGAGAAATTCCTTGAAATTCACAAAGTCAAAGTTCACTCAAGAAAATAGAAATCACGGAGAGCCCTATATCAATAAAAGACAAGGAATGTGTGGTTAAAAGTGTTTCCACAAAGAACATTTTACTGATGAACTCTACCAAACATTTAAGGAAGAAATAATACCAACTCTATACAAGTTCTTCTAGAACAGCAAACAGCAGAGAATCCTTGTGACACATTTTATGAGGCCAGCAGTGATAACGAAACCAGGCAAAGACATCGTAAGTAACGAAAATCACTATATTGCCAAGAACATAAGCAGAAAAATTCTTTAATAAAGTAAAAGCAAAGCAAATCTAGTAATATATCAAAACAATAATACATGATCAAGTATGATGCATCCTAGAATTGCAAGAGTATTTTAATACTTGAAAAATTGAACATAACATACCATATTAACATAAGAGAAAAACAAAATATAAACAGAAAAAAGAAAATGTGTAATTTTCTAAATAGATACAGAAAAAAAAAATCCTACACCCATTCATGACAAAAATTCTTACCAAACGAGGAATGGAAGGAACTACTTGGTTGGCTGTGTGACCTTGTGCGTGCTCACTGTGGCAGTGGGTTAACGTCTTAAAGGGAAAACTGCATGTGTAAATGGGGACTGCTGTCTCTGGCTCCTTTTTTTCTGGGGTGTTGATCCTCAAGCTCTACCTTAAGGATCAGTTTTTGCCTCCTCAGCCCAGTATAACGGTCCCAAGCTTTAAGTCACTGCTTTCTGTCTGGCTTCTATGAAACTGGTTATGTATTGGCAAATGTCCTGAAAAGAAAAAAGTGGAGGCAAGGATAGCACTCTCCTCAGAGCACTTCCTGTCTCTCCAGGATCTTACCCCTTCAAGTTGTGGCTACTTCTTTCTTCTATTATGCCTCCAAATATGTTTTCTATATTTTGTTCAGCTTTAATGGTTGCTTTTAACAGGAAGTTTCGTTTAATACAAGTTGCTCCATCATAGAAACAGAAGTCTCTTTTTACTTACATTTCATCTCTTATACCTCTAGACATATTCTACATGCTTATTTTATAGTCTGTGTAATAATTTCCATATGTGAACTTTTTGTGGATCTGCTTCTCATGTCTTTCTAGACTGCTGGATGTTGATCATGGAGTCCCCCTAGTTTACCCATTTAATGATGTTTGACTGTAAGCTTACCTTCTACTGAGACTTAGGCTGAAGTTTGGTTCCTCCATAAATGATTGACATTTACTTCTGCCACATATCTGGAGTGCTACTACTCCAGAGATTTTTGAGATTAAAATCTCCATATCTTACACCAGCAAAAGAGTATAAATTTGGTAGACAAATCTATATGAGATATTACTTACAGTTGTAGGTTTCCAGAGGAAATATTTTTTCCTTATCCCCAAATAATGGTTTGAGAAAGGAGATTTTCCTAAATAGTTTCCTGGGAAAAACGTCAGGTTTATTTCTAGATGCCCTTATACCAAGGTATAGTCCTTGGAGATTCTAGCCTAATGTCAAGGTAGGGGGACCTCCTGTTAGATTGCCCACCTGAAGCTGGTCTCAGGCTTTGTCTTATGTATTCTGTGAGGCCGGGAAAGCCCAATATGAAGTTCATTCAGATCTGGCAAGTGTCTTCAGAGTGGAACTAAAATTCAATTTCTTGCTAATCCCTCTAGGTTCCCAGTTTTACTGATTTTTTGAATTCTGATATTCCATTTTAATTTGCCAGCCCTTTACTGTATTTTTTTAAAGGGAGTTTAAAATAGTTTATTCATTTGGTTTAGTTGTTTTCAGGGGGAAAGTTGGTAAGATTCTGTAGAACACCTGACTCTAAGAAATCGATGTCTATAATCACTTTCACATATACCATTTTAGTTGATTCTTATGACTCCCTATGAAATAGATGTCATTATTATTCTCATCACATGAACAGGGATACTGATACTCAAGGAGGTGGAGTGACTTGCCCCAAATCCACAGCCAGAAAGCAGTAGAGCTTGGCTTCAAACCAGATTTTCTGACACCAGACCCCACATACTTTTCATAATATTTACTGGTCATTGTTCCACCTATGGATAAGTTTGGCCTCCAAAGTTTATGTCAGTTCTAAAGTTGGAAAAATAACACACACACAAATTTTACTCTGGTTCCCACTTATATGTAGCTCTAAAATTTCTTTTGATTCATCAAACAAGCCCAGTTTAGAAAGAACAGCCATCATCATTTGTGCTGCTATTCAGACTGGCATCACCAGATATTCTCCATCAAAAGAACATCTCTGAATAGCACATAATATCAGTTCTGGCTGCCTCCGAGAGAAAATTAATCATAATACCAGGAGTTAGAAAGATCCTACACAGATTTCAGGAATATTGCATTTCTTTACCTTAAAGTTCACATTCTACCTGCTGTGTTTCATTACAAAATCCAGATATCACACACAAAAACATCACAGCTACACTCCTCACTATATGTGTTTTAATCAAAAATCTTTGACCCATGTGATATAGGCCCTGCAGGCAAAAACTTCCTTTTGTGTTGAGAAGCACTGTATCACGACTACGTGATCCATTCTTGTTGGTAAAAATATTTCCAGCAAAATCAAGAGGAAAATAGTGTACTTAAACAAAACAAGTAGATCATGTGAGAATTAGCAAAAGGTAATATTTAGATTGATGAAATATTCATTCATCTTCATCCTCTTGAGTTTGTAGAAAACGTGTGGTTTGGGGCAATATTTGTTTTTGTGTATTAGCCCTTGTCATAAGGTCTGATATCTTTCCTTCGCAAGCCTTGCTTCTGCCCTTTAAGAGACTGGCCAGTCGTTTTGGAAACCCACGAGCTGGATTTAGCTGCAAAGAAACGCATTACTGGCTTTAGAAATTTTTGCAATTTGGGCATTCTTGCAAATGTTGGTTAATGTTTTTGTGTTTTATTGCTGAATTCCATTTGTCTAATAACGTCTACATTTCCTTTGCAGATGTCAGGATATATGCCTGCCCTATTGTCTTCTCAGATTCTCTAGGTTTTTATAGAGGGTCAGAGCACTAAGGGATTTTTGTATACTAAGAAATATACTAAGAAATAAAGGAAACAGTTTTTATTAGCCACCTGGCTTCATCGCATTTATGTGGGGCCTGAGGTCCTAATATACATATGGGCAGCAATGTCATATATTGAAACCTAAGGCCACTAATGGTTCCCTAAATTTAGAGAAAACAACAATACTTGATCTATGGCCCCCAGAGCACAGAAAACCATAGATAAGGTATTGTTGTTCTTGTTGTTGTTTTTCCTAATTGTATTTTTTTCTCCAACTTATTGAAGTATAATTGACAAATAGAAATTGTTATATTTAAGGTGTACAACTTGATGTTTTGATATACGTATACACTGTAAATAATTGCCACAATCAAGTTAATTAATATATTCAGCACCTCACATAGTTACCATTTTCTTTCTTTTCTTTTCTTGTTTTCTGGTGAGAACACTTGGAATCTACCTTCTTAGCAAGTTTCAAATACAGTATTATTTCAAATACAGTAAATTTCAAATACAGTATTATTAACTGTCATCACATTGCTTGCCTCATCTTATTTTTTTAAATTGTGTAGGAATAGTGAGCAGTTAAGAGACTCTCCCAGATACACACAGTTCCAGAAGAATCCAGGCCTCCTTCATTGTGGCCGGGTATATGGTTTTATAATGTTGCTCACCCTGAGTGTAATTGTGTCTTCATAACTCTTACGAAAAAATTGAGAAAAAAAACACATTCACTTCTGAAAGAGCCTGCTCCATTCTTGCCTCTGTTGTCCTCTTCTCTTCACACTCAATCCGGTTGCTCTACTCCTGCAGTTCTGTCACCAAATCACTTCATTATTTAGTCAGCTCAGTATCAAGCAAAACTTGTCGCTGGTCTGGTTCTGATCTTTTGACCTATTTCTAATAAATGGCCCTTTATTCTTAATCATGTAGTGTGATAAAATGTGTATGGGTTTTGGACAGCTGGGCTCAAGTCTCAGGTCTACTAATTTTAGAGGTGTGACTTTGAACAAGTTACTTAACCTTTTTGGATCTTAATTCTCCTTTATTTTTTATTCTATAAAATGGGGTTGATAATTCATTCTCTGGAAGGTTTTTGTGATAACCAAATAAAGTAATGTGTATTAAAATGTTTGGGGCATAATAGACACTCAACAAATATTAGTTCCTTTGTCACTGAGAGTCCTGGTATGACAAAGATGATCAACTCAAAAGTTAATTAAAGATAATTTAATTAGGATACTTAATACAGAAGTGTGAGTAGGGTTAAGGGATGAACAGCAGATGGTGAAGCACACAGGAACTGTTAACAGCAAGTGGAAGTTGTTACCACCGTAGGCCTAAGTGGATGGAGGGATCCATGTTCCTGAACCTACTGAGAGCTAGAGGCGGGTGTGAGAGGCTGCTTGACACAAGCTGTGGTCCTCAGAAGAAGAAAGCAGCTGCTGCCAAAATCCCCCTATCAGGGGTAGAGGGAAGACAGGTGGAGGCAGAAATAATATCCTAATCTTTCTGTACTCAAGCCCTCTGATATCCTGCTGGGATCTTTTATTAACTGATTCCAACTGGAAACTAGAAGACAAGGGAGCCCAATAATGCCATCCACAGCCATCACCTCCTTGGGACACAGAGTAGAAACAGACAAGTAAATAATGAATCCAAGGGAGCAAATGGAGAACCAACAGCACAGTTTCTTTCCTTTATCCTCCGCTTCTATTACTCCAGTGTTCTGTTACCTACATTGATCTCTTTCCCCACTATTAGCTGTCAATAGACTGTGAGGTCTTTGAAGTCAAAGATAGTATTTATATCATGATGCCAGCATTTTCTGAAGGATGCACCATTAAACAGGCTGTGTGTGGAAAATGCAACCCACTATATGCCTCTTTTGGAAAAGCACATTAGCACTATAGAAGCTCCCAAAAGTTTTGTAGAAAATGCTAGTAATAATATACATTTGCCCAAGAAATTATTTTTCAAGAAATATCACTAATACATAAGCATGAGTTCTAGGAAATGCATTTTTGAAAATAATTTCATCCCTAGTGCCTCATCCAGACATGGAATATAGTGTACACTCAATAAACGCTTAGTAAATGCATCAGTAATGGGGTTCCTCCACAACTGGGTCCTGTTTACGTTTGCAGAAGGAGGCCTTACCTTCTCTTCCCTTCCCCACTCCAGAAACCGGAATCTCGTCTCCTAATAAGAGTCTGATTGATTGGAATTCCATATCTTCTCTCAAAGTTCCTATATGGTTAGCTGCCTCTGGGTGATTTAGTTATATTATATTATAAATTTCCACATTTTGCCTTTATTTTAGACTCCCGAATATGATGCTCTATCTTGCCATGTTTGAGGAGATCTGAGGTGAGCTCTGAACTCACGAGATGCCTCCTGCCTTAGCTTCCTTCCATAACCTGCACCTGAGTGTGTTCCTCTGGCACCAGCCCTATCCCGATGGATAAGGCTATTCCAGTTTCCAACCCCTCCCAGGGAATGCTGACCACCATTTTCCCTTTCATACACAGACACTTGATCATGCAGCATCATCTTAGTTCTTTATTTTCTAGGTCAAAAAGTCCATAAGGATGAGACAATATTTCTGTAGAACTTCCTTGAAGTGCTATCAGGCTCTCTCCTCACCACCATAGCCCTTTCTGTCTGTAAATAACATTAAACATGAAATTAAACCAAAAGTGGTATAGAAGAGTCAAATTTAATGAGTAAACAGAGGAGATGAGGAAGACAAGTTTCTAGAGGAGATAAACTATATTTTCTCAAGAGAGTTGTTGATCTAAGGAAGTAGAACCAGAAAGAACAAGAGGCCAGGAGAAGAAAGACAACTCCTATAGAAGAGATAAACTCCTTAATAATTGCCCAGGTTTAGGGCTTTTCTCTTCTCTCCTCCAGGTTTGGTGACAATGGGAACAGACTGGTGGAGGAAAGGATCCATTGTCCCACAGAAATATATGCATTCTTGACATTTAGAATACCAAAGGCAACAATCGGAGGGTAGCAGAGACTTTGACCATAATGAGCCAAGGTCCTCTGGCTTCATTTCCACAAATTCCCTGGATGGTATGAAACTGCTTTCTGCATTTTAAAGGGATACATGTGTACAAACATGTGTACAAACTCGGGAGGACAGAATAAAACCCACGTCCATATCCCAGCTCAATGATGTGGTGTTTTGCAGAAGAGGCTGGTGCCCGTCACCGCTAAGCTGTGTACATGCCTGGCCTAGGACTTAGAGAAGCTGAAGGTGTACAGAAAGGACCTGGAAGAGTTCCAGGTCAGACTGCTGTCTCTCCCCAATCAGGTGAGATGGCAGGTCAGTGACAGTATGCACCTGTCATGCTACACCAACCCTCAGAGCGTAACGACTGCTACTTCTCTTCTTCCTTCCAAATCTTGCACAAATTTCTTTTATGGCCCATTTTAACCCAGAACCATAGAGAGAAGGAAATTCTGGAAATCATAGTTCTAACAGTTGCAATATATAACAATAGCAATTATGATACTTTTATGTTAGAAATTTAGAAACTCAGAAAGGTATCTGAATAGATTCTGGGGACAATATCAGTCATGGAATTCAGAGGGTGGTTTGGAGCACAAAGAACTTCACAGGTATTGAGGTCAAACAGCCGTGTATCTCCTTATTCTGATGTTCTAGAAGGTGTGGTCATGCATCTCTATTCCCTGCATAAAACCAAAGATTTCACTGATCTGCAGTCTGTCCTATACCTGAATGTCAAACTTTTTACTCAGCAGTTAAATAGACTTCATATAAGTAATGATAAAACCTCTCCATATTTTTCTCCTGCCATGGTATTTGCTTTATTTCTAAAACACTTTTCATAAAGGCTTAAACATCTGTGATAAGAAAGCAGATGGAAATTAAACCAAAAAAATTCTGACAGCTGAAGATTAAACTGTGAGTGCAAATTATCAATCTGAAAATAAAGTGCTTTACTGCATGTAAAATAAAAAAGGTTTTGATTTATACTTGATTCATGGTGTGAGTAGTTGCATTATGAATGATCAATGAACATTATCATTAGAACAATGTGACACTACTACAATTATGGTGCATCAAAAATGCAAACCTAATTGCTTAGCTCTTAATGAAATACAAAAGCCACATTTTAATAATGTTAGGGTGGTTCAAACTGAAAAACATATATAGTCAAAGTTAAGGTGACAACAATCAATCTTTAACCTTTGACATCATAATCTAAAATAGGTCACAGAGGTTCCATACCTCACTTCTACCCCTCGCCATCATGAACATCAGAGGATGTCTTTTCAAAATCTAGTTGGCTGGCTTTCAGAAGAAAGAACGTGGTTCTCAGTCAGGTTGACAACTCAATTTCTTCATCTGGCCCAATCTGAAAATAGATCAACATACATAATTAAGGAAAAGGAAAATACAAATTTTGCTATAAATACTTATAAACATTTTGCATCAGAATATAATCTTAGCTCAAATTTGCACCAACCAACACACTTAAGGCAAACCTGTAATATAACTGAGGGCTGTAGCTACAGTATCTCAGATAATTCTAAGATATATATACAGAGAGAGAAATTGAGATGGCTGAGATATGTGGCTATCTCTACACATTTACAACAAATAACTATTTCTTCTAATGGATTAAAATTTGGGACCTCATCATCCAACTGTTGAAAAATCACCCATCCATCATATTCTCCAACTCTTGAAAAAGTGGTGCCAAGAACAAATGCTGTTGTTAAGACAGAAAGAGTTACTGAAAGAGATTCTGGGCAATACTGTAAAGCGGGTATGTTTTGCATCCATCGCCTCCTTGATCCATTCATGTTACCATATAGTGAGAACTGCTGGTGAAGGACAGAACTGACAAAACCTCAAACAGACTAACCACCAGGTTCTGGGTTCACACCCCCTGTTCTACTCTTAAGCATATGGTAATTTCCTGGGTGTCTTTCATCTTCATAGATTATTCTTAAATCGACTGTAAAATTTAGTATGGGTTTTTGCTTTCATTATGCAGATAGCACAAATAACGTTGGGCATAGTAGTATCTGATTCCATACATTATACATTTTCATCCATCATTTCAGTAACTGCACTCCTTCAACTCTAGGGGATGCATCTGAGTGAAATGGTTATTTGTTTATTTATGTGCTTATTTATTTTTGGATATTTTTTCACATGTATAGAATGTCAGGAGATCTGGAAAAGCCCTGTGAGAATACAGCTAGCATCCCTAATCCTTCCGACCTATTTGCTTCAAAGAATACATTAGGTGTGGGAATCTAACAACTTCAGTGAAGTCAGTAATAACGAAACCACTGAGTTTTCCTGATAATCTTCTCTTCATCCCTAAAGCACCTTGTACACCAGAGTTATCAGCATCTCCCCACCGTATATAACTTAAGTATATTTTATTGGCTTAGAGTTCCTTTTACAAAATACTCATTAAATCACTGTTTCACCCTGAGGAAATTTCTGATTTCCTTACTTTAATACACCCAGAGAATTCCTTTTTCTCCACACTTTAGCAATCTTTCCACATTTAAAGACCTCTGTTTTAACTTACTTTGATATTTATCCAAGCAAGGGTTTTATTTCAGTACTTGTTCTTTCTGAATATTGAGTGCATCTCTTCTGGCTCTTGTACCTGCGTTGCCAATTAGGTCAAAAGAGATTCCAAGTTAGTTAGATTCCAGAGTGCTTACTGCAGGCACAAAACAGTTTTAAACATGATCTCCTGGAATTTCATGGATTATGTACTATGGCAGCTCTTTCTCTGCATTAAAAAAAAAAATTAGATACTAAGATCCACATTTTGCTATTCTTAAACTTAAGAACTATAAGAGAAAAATGTTCCTTATCAAATAAAATACCCCAAATCCTGATGCTTCTAAAACCTTCCTTCTTGCAGAAATCTCATCTATACTAGGAGATTTAAAAGCCCTCTCTCATTTATATTGTCAGCATCAAGTATATTGGTATAATCTGCTCAATCCTCAACATCTTCCTCTCCAGCCATCGTCAAGATTCAAAGGAATCCTTGTAAGCCCCTGGCAGGGAGATGTAGCGCATTGATTTTTACCCTCAGGTGGAAATTACTTCTTCTTGATTGCTGCTTTTGCCCGTTTTCCCACAATAGTTCTGCCTCTCTGCCCTGCTCCTGTGGTGTTTCACTTTGTCTACTTGTCTTTCTTTCGGCTTCCCCAGAATCTGGCTTCAGTCCTGAGCATTGCTTTCTTTCCTTGTGATACAGACTAGAAACTTCCAACTTCTATACCCAGCTCAGATTCCTGGGATCCACGGCCCCAAAACTGGATATGATATCCCAGACATCCCCCCTTATCCAGAAGGAAATTTCTAATCTCTCCCCGCCTCTCTCTTCCGTATTTTATTCAATATCACTTATCAATCAAGGAAGAACACTAGGAAAAAGTCACTGTTCCTGGCACTAAGAAAACAAAATAGGTAAAGGCTTTTTTTTGGAAACAGCAACAGTTCAGAAAAAAACAGTTTAGAGTTGAGAGTTTCTAATCTTTCATTTCCTGACTTGCAACCAGATTTAAGATAAAGAAACTATCTAATATACTTTCCTACTGGGGAGAATATAATTGTTATTTGATTGCTGCTTTTTCCCAGAGAACATGAAAAGAGATTCCAAGTTAGATTAATAATTCTGAACATTTAAAGTTGAAGAGTGCTTGAGAAAGAACAAAGCAGATTGAAAACAAAGCAAAACGTTTTTTGGTGTCTGAGGAGCAGTTTTTGAAATTGTATTTTGCTCATCCTCCAAAGGGACGTGCATATGTCAACTTATTACAGCAAACAGTGTCATTATGTATTATTTGTGGAATATTCATGCTGTTTATTTCCACTAATGTATCACTTAGTAGAAGTTACCTGCCTACCACAGAGGCCCCTGTCAACTCTGACCTTTTATGATTTGAAAACCAGCTACTCACTTGGGTCTAGAAGCTGTTGCCGACAAACCAGTTGTGTAAGCTCCCAGCAGTCAGAGCACGTTTTCACAGTCTGATATAACACAAATCCACCCACTGTCCACCCTACAATGGACAGTCTTTTATTTACTGGCACATTCAATAAGCTGTGTCAATATACTTTGTAGTGTGTGTGTGTGTGTGTGTATGAAAATGAAGTGTTATGCACAGATAACCTGTTTGTCCTGTCACTTTCTTGGTCTGATGAACCAAAATGTGACCTCCTCTGTGAAACCTTCCTGGCTTTCCCAGACTTAGTTGCCCCTTTATGTTCCTTTGTAATATTTTGTTGGCATTTCCAATATTAGATTTTTTCACACTGCATTGTAATGATTTTTTTGTACATCTGTCTTCCTACTGGACTTTGAGCATCTTAGGAGTTTGATTTTTCTCTTAATTCCTTATACTGAGCACATTACCTGGCATATAGTAAAGAAATAGATGTTGGTTGGAAAATGAATGAATATTCTTTGTATTTAATTTATCCTTCTTGAGAAGAAGCCCAGGTCTAAAATGGTCAGAAGCATTTTAGATGTGGGAAATCTAGAAGTTGGTTCTTCTACTCAGAAAAATACTAAAATTGGTTTATATTCTTTTGCAAGTAATACCATGAAAAGGTTGTTAAATAGACATACTGTAAAAGTTTTAGTTTTCTTACTCTTACCATAAGACTCGCTGAATTGTGCCACAGAGGCTTACTTTTTCACATTTATTTTATTTTTCACAGTTTGCAAATTGTCTATATATAATTACTTTCAATTAACTTCACTCAGCCAGTCAACAGACCATAAACTCAACTTAAGCAGTTACGAACAGAGCTTTGTGATGAGAATTTGTCCTTACATTAATTGTTAGTTCATTAAAAGTTTGGGTTCAGGGACTAATAGTAGTACGTTTGAGTTCCTCATTTATGGTTGCATTAATATATTTAAAAATAAGACTTCTCAATCAGGGAGCCCAGGATATTAAATGTTTTAAATCATTTTTATCTGAATTCTTAAGATGGCTCTAACAATGCAGTAAACATATTTAGGAAGATTCTGAAATTTGTTTAATGTTACTTGTTGTTGTTAGTGCTGTCCAGTCGATTCCCACTCCTAGCAACTCTGTGTACAGCAGACTGGAACCCTGTTGGGTCTTTTTGTGCCATCCTCTCACCTTCTGGCACTATATCAGACAATGCTCCGCTGCTATTCATAGGGTTTTTATGGCCAGTTTTTTTGGAAGTTGGGTGGCCAGGTCCTTCTTCCTAGTCTGTCTTAGTCTGGAAGCTCTGCTGAAACCTATCCACCATGGGTGACCCTGCTGCTATTTGAAATACTAGTGGCATAGCTTTCAGCATCACAGCAACATGCAAGCCACCACAGTATGACAACCAACAGATGGGTTGTGTGGTTCCCTGACAGGGAAATGAACCTAGGTCATGGCAGTGAGAGCCCGAATCTTAACCAGTAGACCACCAGAGCTAGATTTTATTAGAGAGAAGAAAAGCAGGAATTCAATGCTAAAAAGAAATGAGCTAGCAAGCCATGAAAAGACATGGAAGAACACTGAATAGATGTTAGTAACTAAAAGAAGCCAATCTGAGAAGGCTACATATTTTATGATTCCAATCATAAGACATTCTGGAAAAGGCAAAACTATGAAGACAATAAAAACATCAGTGGTTGCCGAGGGTGGGGAAAAGGAAAGAGATGAAATAGGTAGAGCATAGCGGATTTTTAGGTCAGTGAAAATACTCTGTATGATATTATAATGATGGGTCTATGTCATTATACATTTGTCCAACCCTACAGACTGTACAACACAAGAGTGAATCCTAAGGTAAACGAGGGATTTGGGGTGATTATGATGTGTTGATGTAGGTCATCCTTGGTAATAAATGTACCATGCTGTTGAGTGATGTTGATAATGGGGGAGGCTATGCATGTGTGGGGGCAGGGGGTGTATGGTAAATCTCTGTACCTTCCTCTCAATTTTAATGTAAACCTAAAACTGCCCTAAAAAAAGTGTTTAATTTTTATTTTTTTAAATTTTTTTTGGTGAAGAAGGTTGTCACTGAGCTAGCATCTGTGCCGGTCTTCCTCTATTTTGTATGTGGGACACTGCCACACAATGGTTTGATGAGCAGTGTGGAGGTCTGTGCTTGGGATCTGAACCCGTGGACCTCAGGCCACCAAATCAGAGTGCGTGAACTTAATCACTAAGTCACCAGGCTGGCCCCTAAATTGAAAAATAAATAAATAAATAAATAAAATAAATTTTAAAAAAGAAAAGCAGGAGAAGTTAAAGCAACCAAACTAAAGAGTAGATTTTCACATTGAAAGATTACTGAGAAGAGGAAAGGTGAGCATATGTTTCACATAAAAAGGATGAGCAGAGGAAATAATGCCTATTGATCCCTTTATTGAAGGTTAGTTGTGGGAATGATGAGCGTAACTCACATGGGCCCTTTGCTTTGGGGTATCCTCACAGTTCTCAAAGATGCCAAATCCTTTTTAACATGGTAAAAAGTTAATTCAAATAGACGGTAAATTAGTAAAGATAGGATAAGTTATGCTGTGATAATAAACAACCTCCAAATCTCAGTGATTTAACTCAAAAGAATTTTGTTTCTCTCTAATGCAGAGTTCTGGGGAAACTGTCCTCTACGTACTAGAGAACATACTAGTTGGATGTCTAGGCTAATGAAAGGTCTATTATCCTACAGTTTCGCCATTTGGCACTATGGCCTCCTTAATTGACGAGGTTGGGTAAGAAAATGCTGTTGAGTCCTGCACTTGCATTAGATGTTTCAGCAAGGCAACAACACACATCACTTCTCCTTGCAACTCATTGGCTATAATTGTCTATGGCCTCATCCAATTGCAAGGTGCTGAGAATTTCAGTCTTCTCTGTGCCCAGAAGGAAAGGAGAACCAGATACTGGTGAACACAAGTAACATCTACCACAGGTGGCTTTCCTGAGTGACAGGTGCTTACTGTCCCCCAAATTCCCTAATCTGTATTTTAGGTCCTCCTCGTATAATTTATTGTAGATCTTTGTTTAAAACCCTGAAATGCCCTGTTTACAGAGATTCTAATGAAGTGGAGGACTTTTGTATTTTATCTTTATATAACTGGGTTCAAATTTTCAAAAAATTAGTAGAGAGTATCAAGGACCAATGCAAAAAGACTCACACTATCCTTCTCTACCTCTTTCAAAATCTTCCCAAATGGCCCACATCACTTCATTTATGTATGTATGTCTGTACATATATGAGAAACACTCAGAGTTTCTTGGTTAGAGTTCCTTGTTAGAGTATCAAAAGATACTCTACAGGAGATACTTAAGACCTGGAAGATATGGCAAAAATGGCACTATGACAGATCCCAAACAGTGAAGAATCAGAGAGGCAAATATGATTTTCTGGGCTGTGAGCCTGTGAGGTAAAGGCCCTGAAATCATTCAACTCTGCATTCTTTGCAATTAGCACAGTGCCTGGCAATTTGTAGGTGCTCAGTAAATATTTGTGAGAGAATGGTTGAACTTAAAAAGATCTGTAGGATAATAAAGTTTAATTGATGACAATAAATAACCCCCGACATTTCTATTTCTCATCTATCCCTCTGTTTCTGCCCCATCTTTTCCAAGATCTTTGACAAAACCATAGACCTGAAAGTTTCCTCAGAAATCATCTAAGGATTTGTCCCAGAGAGGCTAAGGGATTTTCCCAAAACATATATGAGGGAGAGAGGCAATAAAAAACACGAATCTTCTTGACCTTCGGTCCAATTCCCTTTCATTCTGGTGAAGCAGTTCTCCTTCCCACAGGGCCAACCAGGGCTCTTTCAATCGTAATGAACGTACCTGTCTTCTCCATGTTCCACGACCCCACCCCCACCCCTGCACATACACATCACAACCACTACTCTTCAAATGCTTTCATTTTCTTCATGGGGTTTATCACACTCTGACATTATATTCCAAGTTTTGTTGGTTATCTGTGTTGTCCACTCAAAAGTAAATTTCACGAGGGCAGGTTTTTTTCTCTCTTTGGCCTGTCGCATTCTGAAACTTAGAACGGTGCCTGGAAAATAGTAAAATCTCAATAAATATTTTTTGACTAAATTAATGAAGCAATAAATGAATGCATTGCAGAGGGAATAATTTGGTACAAATGATATGAATTCTCCAGCGCATAGAAAGGTGAAAACTGCCTTTATAATAAAAATTAATATGTCTTCATTTATTTCAAGGTTAAACTACAGAAGTAGCTGGGAATGCTCAGAGAGAAAATGTAAGTTCTAAAGAGAGGAGAGGTTAGGACCAATCCTTGAGAAACTTCATGTTTTAAAAATTTTACAGGCTACTCCAGTAAAAAAAAAAAAGAGTAGAAAGAAGCAGGAGCTGCTAAAGTAGGAGAAAAACTAGGAGAAGGTTTCAGTCTGGAGTCACTGGGCAGCTGTGTCAATATACTGCTGGGAGGATACACATTATAGAAACATGGAGGTGATCAACGATCTTTGTACGTGTAGCTTTGCTCTGAAGTGACCTGAGTGGAAGTCTGATTGGAGGGGGGTGAGGAGTAAATAGAAACGCCATTCATTTGTTTGAGACCTGTTTTCTGGGACACAAGTGCTATGTGATACAGAACCATAATATCTGTGACCTAGTTTCTTCATATATAAAATGAAGATAATAAAACGTGTCTCATCTACCTCACAGGGTAACTATAAGGATCGAGTGACCACAGCAGGGAGGCTGTCCGATCGTGTCAAATATAACTATAGAAAATATTATTTGGGGCAGTAATCTTTCAATTGAATTCTTTAAAAAGAAAATACATATGGATATTAATTTGTAAGCTATCTTTCACAGTGATCTAGGTTTACCTGAATCTAGGCTGAGTCTGTTAAAAGGCTAGTAACCATTTCTTCCTTGTCTTCTTTTACAGTATTTGTCTATGGTAAACAGGAGATACACAATACTACACACACTGGACTACACAATCTTTGATATCAGGTCATCAGGTTAAGGGACATGTTTCAGCTTACTAAACCCTGGGCGACACCAAATCATCTCATGCTTAACTCTTTAGCCCAAACTCACTACTTTCCAAGTCAAACCCCAGTGCCCCAATCTTCAGCCTCCATAATTAAGCATGCAAATGTCCTTAGACAGTTCAAGTGTTCATTAGGCCACTTAGAGAATCGAGCAAACCCTAACAGTAAAGAGAGGATAGTTTCATCACAGTTAGCTGTGGCTCTGAAAGATCTGTACAAAGGCAGTGAAAGGGAACATTAGGAAACTATTGCTCTGAAAACGGCTTTCTGAAGTTTACTGTCTCCACATCCACATGTAAGTTCAGGGAGGTGACTGGGCTCTGCGGAGGGGCTTGTTAGTGGTGCATTATTTTTTCCTCCCTGATTTCACAGTAATTGTATGTGTAGGTAACAAAGTCCTCACTAACTTTATTTTTCTTATCCACAAAATAGGTCAAGGGTATCTACTTAGAAAATCTGTCTGCAGTAACTAAATGATGTATACACACTCACTGTATCTCTCATATTCAGGGCTTTGCCCCTTCTTGAGTTTCACGTAATTTCAAACATCCACTACTAATTTATTAACCCAATAGCATATGTTCTGTATAAAAAGCCACCCCACCTTAACAAGGGCTGCACCTCTCCACTGGAAAACCAGGGTCAGACACTTCAATTAGCAAGACAAGGGAAGAGGATGGGGTGAGTGTGAGATTTTAACTTCTTTTAGCAGTGTCATTTCTGAAAATACATTGTTTTTGGAGCATAGTGCCCTGTGAGTCACAGAGCTTACCGTTAGAAGAAAGAAACTAGAAATATGGAAATACACACATTTGTAATTGTGAAAGTACAGAACTAAGTGCATGAGTACGTATGTAAATAAGAATGAAATGACCACGGGTTCCTGTTCTGGGTAAGATGGAATCAGAATACTCCACCCTGTCTCTCTCAAGGAATGCACTTATAAAACCTGGAGAGATGCATGGAGGAGCCCTTTGAGGACTCAGAAAAGGCAATTGAAGCAGGCAGATTGGAGAAGAATACTCGAATTTGAAGTACCACTGAACTAGGGGTGGTGAGTTAATTTTTTTCATCTCTAGTATGCCCCAGTCTGTTCTCAAGGCTGCCGGAAACTGAGAAGTGGGCCTGGGCATGAACAAAGCGAGTTCCAGGAGAACATCCTAGTTCAGGCTTAAGAAGTGAGCAACGGGTTTCCTGCAAGCAAAAAAAGGTGGCAGCCTGCGAGACCCACAGACTCCTGTGAAGGAGGCAGGGGAACCTTCATGTCTAACCAGAGTAGCTGTGGTCCCAAAAGAGTAGGGGAAATATACATTCCTTTCTTTTTCTCTCTCTCTTCTCCTGCTGCCTGACCCCAGACAGGAGCATAGAGGTAGGAGGGCATGATAGGGTAAAATAAATAACGCCCCAGCTTTCTAGTCACAGAATCAAAAAGCCCCAGGAATCAGAGAGTACCAGGGAGATGGTGGAGCAAGTTACCACATGCTGTCATATCTGAACTCCTTGGTTTATCCTCGAGATGCGCGTGTGGTGCTCCTACACAACATACCAAAAACTTTGAGAACTGAAACAAAAGATAGACCACAACCCAGGTCCCAGACTAGTCATGGGGTGATGCTCACCCAGGAAAGATCCAAAAAGAATTACAAAGGCTTTGAAAATGGAAATGATGTTGGAACCACATCCTATAGAAGTCTTCTGGTCAGAACTTGTGACCTGAACCTAATTAGATCGATTGCCTGATAAAAACCAAAACATCAACATTCTTCATAGGATTTAAACAAGACCCAAAGCTTCATAACACAAGATTCAAATGTCAGAATGGAATACAAATTTGCTCAGCATATGAAGAAACAGGAAAATCTCAATTTGCGTAAGGAAATAAAAGACACCCATGCAAAGATAACACCGATGTTGGATTTATTGAATAAAGACTTTAAAGTAGCTATTATAGTAATACTCCAGGAAATAAAGGCAAGCATTCTTGAAACAAATGGAAAGATAGAGAATATAAGCAAAGAAATAGAAGACTTGAAGAACTGAATGAAAACTTTAGAATTAGGAGACACAATTATCAAACTAAAATATTTAAAATGCTCAAAAGCAGAGTGGAAATGACAGAGGAAATGGTCATTGAACTGGAGGATATATGAATAAAAAATATGTAATTTAAGAACAGAGAGACAAATAGATTGAATAAAAAAATAACAGAGGCTCAGAGATCTGGGTGGCAATATCAAATATCTAACTGGTGTCATCAGATTGCTAAAATATTTTTTTAAATAATGGCTAAAAACTTCCCAAATTTGGTAAAAGAAATAAACTTAAAGACTCAAGTAGCTCAGCGAACACTCAAAACTATAAACTCAAAGAAATCCATGCCCAGACACATCATAATCAAGTTGCTGAAAATTAATATTGAAAAAAAAAATCAGGAGGGGGCCAGCCCCATGGCCTAGTGGTTAAGTTGGACACACTCTACTTTGGTGGCCCAGGTTTGGTTCCTGGGCATGGTCCTACAGCTCTTGTCAGCAGCCAGGCTGTGGCAACAACCCACGTACAAAATAGAGGAAGAGTGGCAGAGATGTTAACTCAGGGTGAATCTTCCTCAAGCAAAAAGAGGAAGATTGGCAACAGATGTTAGTTCCGGGTAAATCTTCCTCAGCAAAAAAACAAAAAAATCAGGAAAATAGCCAGAGGAAAATGATACATTATTCCTAAGGGAATAACGATTCAAATCACTGAAGATTTCAGATCAGAAATTTTGGAGGCCAGAAGCAAGTGGAACAACATTTTTAAAGTGCTGAACTTTAGAACATGAATTTAGACAGGTGCTAAAATTCATGGAACCATAGCCAGAAAAGGCAATTTTACTGTTTATTAATTTAAAAAATACAACTCAAAATAAAATAAATACTTGAATAAAATGAATGAACTGACCAGAGTCAAGTAACTTGGCTTTGCTTTCTTCTCTTTCAAGAGCTGCCACATTCTATTCCATTACTTTTAATCTCAAAATCTTCTGTAAGAGAGAACCCATCCTCCAAATCCTCACTTCTCCTGCTTCCACTGAGGTCAGGCTCACCTCAAGTGGTCACTGAAGAACAGAGATTATAACAAAAACCCAAGGAAATCTACATGTCTTAAAATGTGTTTTATTTAAATAATTTAGTTTTTAAATTTTTTTATTCAAGTTATAGCCTTAATTTTCAGAGTCAAATTGTTCTATAAGCCTAATTAATTAATTATTTTGACTACTACCAATTACCAGTTCCCCAAAGGCAGTCACTTTCAACATTTTTAGCTGATTCTTTCAGTACTTAAAGATTTTATTGCTACTTTAAAATTTGTTTAGGGGTAAGAATTATCTTTTAGCTTTTCCAAATGCAATTTGATGATTTAGTCTGTTTCTTACACACACACACACACACACACACACTGAAAAATTTGCATGCTTCCTGTCTCCCATATTCTCTCAAAATAGACCAAATTTTAAAAAATATTCAGTGTTTGCATTATTTTACATTATAAAAACTGTCAGTAATGAGCCATGCATATTACTATGGCTATTTTTCTCTCTTTGCAATTTTTTTGTTATCTGTATATTGGCAATTGTCTCAGTTTAGTTTATTTCTTTTTCTATGTATTTATCATAAATCATTACCACAACCTTGAAAGTGATGCAAATCTCCTCTTTCAATTTGTTTAAACCCATTGGACAGTCTATCACTTTTTTTTTATCCTTTGAAGAAGTATCTCCCAGAGTCTTCTGACCTGCTTTGGTGTTGCCTGGCAGATCTCTAGACCTGCTGAACACTGATCATTAAGACTCTCCTTTCATCATCCTCCTGAGGATTCTCTTTGCCTTCGTCTTCCATGAGATACCCCATTTCCTAGATTAAATATTTTCAAACATTCTCACTTCATAATAACCTTTATGTCACATTAATTTTTTTCATGACACTCTAGGCTAAAGAATTACCTAACAGTTCTGTGTATTAAGTAGTTAAGTCCAAACAAATTAATACTGGTAGTTCATGTGGTGTCTAACAACTGTCACTGTATCTCCCTTGATGACTAAAATATTCCATGGTACCTGAGATTTTGCTGTGGCTTTCCAGGGTATGTTGGTGCAGTTTGAGAAATGTGGTCCCAAATCCTAAGTCTTCCTCTTGCACAGTTCACTTTTTTATTTTGGTGGTGCACGTCCTCTAGAAGCTTCCTGCAAAGGAGTATATCAGAGTTAATTCTTTTGAGACATTAACATTTTAAAAAGTCTTTCTTCTGCCCTAAGCTTGATTGATACTTTGGCTAAGTACAGATTTGAGAAAATCTGATATTATAGGCACATTTTGGAGCTTTCTGTATGTAAGCTCAATGAGGACAATGACTTTTTCTATATTATTTCCAAATATCTAGCAGATGGTAGGCAGATGGTGGTGAGAGAATGAGTAGATACCCCTGTGTAGAACTAAGACATGTTCATCAATGACATGTCAACATGATTAGGTCTGTCTGTCATTTTTTTTAAATGACTAGAAAGTGTGATCGATTGTCTGGAAAAGTGAAAAATCCAATTATCTGAGACAGTAGTGCAGAAATAGATTAAAATGCTTACACTTTACCAAGTAGAAATGGAAAATTGGAGGAAAATTTGTAGTTTGGAGCTGAATTATACCATTGTTACCCTTCCTTTATATTAATAAAATATTACTTCTTCTTTTAATGATGTTGTCAATAGTGCAGTCAGCTTAATCTCAATAGGTAAGCTAGTTTATCATAACTTGAAAGCCATCCTATATTTATACCATATTAAATGCATGAGCCAACAATTCTGAGGCTGGAATAATGCATCAATCCATAATGAGAATTGCTTTTAATTTAGCCATTGATAAGTAAAAGATAATTCAATATTCATTTTCTAGGAAGGCTATTTTAATAATGATCCAATTGTCCTTTCTCAATAATAAAGTCAACCACTCAAGCAAGCATGCCATGTTCTAACCCAGTGGAAATGATCAGGTCCCAGCCCTGTTGGATCAATGCTAATGAGGCTGGCGTCAGAGCCTTCAGTCCTTCATGAGCCCCATGGCCTCATGCTATTTTCCATTCCAATGCAAACTCCACGCAATTGCAAGTAGGAGAATTAAATGCGAGGTCTATCAATGCAAACTTATTATTACAATATAATAGTTCAAATCAGCAGCATCAGCAGCTTGTATACAGAGGGCAGAATATCATATGTTCGTTCATTAACTTTGATTCTATATCTTGAATTCATACACTCTCAAGTTGGGAGTATCATATCTATATTTTATGTATTCCTAATCTCCCATCTACTTATACAGAAGTTGAGTTATAGGGTAACTTCTAAGTAGTTGTCCTACTACCATTCAAACCTCAAAAGAAAAAAGGTACTTTCTTTGACTTCCATGTAAAACTCTTCAGTTTTGAAAACAGCTATTATCTTCAGCCCCCATCCCAACAATCTTCACCTCTCCTATTTGAATATTCATATGGTTCTGTTCTTCATATGGTACTGTTTTGTCCAGTCTCTCTTGGAGTATGTTAAGTTAAGCTGAATACAATCCTCTGCATATGGTCTGACTAGCTGAACAAACAGGGGTATGAGCATCCTCACCCTAGATGAATCACTCTACCAACACGTCCAGAGGTTGCCTTAGCTTTGCTACAACAACACAGTAGCCCTGTTTCACTCTAAACTTACTGTTGACTAAAACTCATAGAAGTTTCTAGTGGGTGTTCTTCTTTGTCATTGGCTACCCAGTCTGCCCTCCTCTCAATCTTTTGGGGAATCCAAGTACCAGACTCTGTTTACACTTAGACATGTATTGATATTAGTGCCACCAGGCAAATATTCCTAAAAGACCCCTTTCATCCTCTCACTTTCTGACGGAACTCCATAATCACTCTCTGTGATTTCAGGTTCAAGTTTTCATGGCCCTATTTGTCTTAATGTAGCCAAACCTGCATTTGGTCCTAATAAACCATCAGAACAAAGTTCCAGTAGAGTCCACCGTTCATATTTGACTTTTTGGTTTCAGGAAGAGACAAATGGCTTCCTCCATAAGCCTCCTTCCTTCACCTCACTTCTGGTTTTCTTTGTACCAAAAGACACATTTCTCCCCTTTTCAGGAATCACCAAATACCCCCTGACTTTTCTATTCTTAACTGCTGCTGAGGCTGTTTGTGTTTTATTTCTAATTCTTCTATTCTTTCAAAGAAATTTCTACAGTTTCGTTTTTGTAGGCTACTTAAATTTCAGCATAGAAAGCTAGATGCAGTTTTATAGCTATGCTTGAGAGGTTGTATTTGAAAGTATTTTAAGATGGATAAGTGTTAAGTTATACAGCTGAACTGTTACGGTAATATTGTAACTGATTTTATCATGCACATAATGACGTAATCAATCTGAATATGCATGTTCGAAAGACAGGTAAATACCTAACTTCCTAGTTTCACTCAAAATAGAAATAAGACTCGTAGTGTTTGTATTTGGAAATGCTTTGTATAATTCATAAGTAATAACTGAATTAGTATTATGTTCTCTGCTTTTAAGATGTTTAGAACATATTTGGGCAGACATTTAAACCTTCTGTAAACATCAGCTTAGAATGTAATAATAACAAGCACCTTCACAGACATGATCTTGTTTAATTCTCACAACAACCACGTGATTTAAACCCATATGGTATTATAATGTTTATTTTACAAGTGAGGATCTGTGGCTAAGAGAAAAAAGGGGAAATTCCCAAGGTCACATGGCCTGTAAGTGGGTAGAACTTGTGTCAGCCTCAAGTATGCTAACTCCTAACCTGGTGCTCTTTCCACTTCAGTTCTAACATGACCTCTGCCCATTCCTCTTTTCCAAATTTAGGAAGAGAGTCTAATTAGAAAGTTGGTTTTTATTTATTCTTTTAGTCGGTATGCCATATTGCATTTAGATTTCTTACCAATTTCCCAAGAATTTCTGAATTCTTAGAAGTTAAGTACACAGCTATAAACAGAAATATTAGGTGTAAAGTGTATATGTTATAGATGACACTAGTCAGTGATTTGCTGGTAAATATTGAGCAATAGGTTCTTGGGGAGAAGGGGGATGCTAACTTGTAGCATTTACATATTTCCATGGTGTAAATACTCCTATCATGGCTGATTTCAAGCTGCTAGCAAGATATTATTGACTGTCCAATGTTTGTAGAGTTGGAAAAAGATGTGCATAATCAGCTCTCATGGGTTACCACCAGCCTTCATTGATTATTCTCCCCTCTAGGACATCGTGTTTGAATTAGTCACACACTACGCTGTCATCCATAGTTTTTATTTTTCCCTTGATGAACTTTATTGAAGAATAATTTACATACAATAAATTGCATCCATTTAAAGTGTATGAGTCAATGATTTTTGACAATTGTGTACACCCATGAAACCACCAACTACATTAAAGATATATCACCTCCATTGTGCCCCATTGTAAGGAATCCCTCACTCCATTCCTGGCAACAAGTTATCTACTTTCTGTCCCTACAGATTAGTTTACTTTTTATATAAATGGAATCATACAGTCTTCTACATCTAACTTCTTTCACTCAGGGTAATGATTTTGAGATTCATCCATGTTGTAGCGTATGTTAATAGTTCATATTGTTCAATGGCGTTCCATTGTATAGATATACCATAGTTTGTCTTTCCATTCAACTTGTTGGTGCACAGTTGAATTATTGCTAGTTTTTAGCTATGGGAAATAGAGCTGTTATGAGTAATAACATATAAATCATTGTGGAGACATATGTTTTCATTTCTATTGGGTAAATATCTAAGAGAATATTGGCTGGAAAGCGTATGTTAAACTTTTTACAAAATTACCAAAAGTTTCCAAAGTAGACATCCCACTGAGGTTCCCACATGTCTCCCTTTTTAATGTTAACTGTACTAATGGTTAGGTAATAACATCTCATTGTGGTTCTAATTTTACTTCCCTGATGATTAATGATGTTGATCATTTATCTATGTGCTTATTGGCCATTCATACATATTATTTTCTTAAGTGTCTTTTCATATTGTTTGCCTTAAAAAAAATTAGACCGTCTTCATATTGAGTTGTAAGAATTCTTTATATATTTTGGATACTAGTAAAAACATTTACTTTTCATTTTTCATAAAAAGACAGAGGAATATTACATGAAGTTTAAAATGAATTATGGAAAAATAATAAACTCATACATCCAACAGTACTTTTCTGGCATAATTATATACCTTTTTTTACTTTGATGAGCACAACAGTTCTGTGGAAAGTAGGGCAATTATAATCATCCTCACTTTCAGAATGAATAAACCAAGTCTCAGGTAGACAGTAGAGCACGTGTTGAGCCTATGGACTTTGGAACTAGACTACCTCAGTGCAAATTCTTATTCACTATTTACGAACTGAGGAATCTTAAGCAAGTTAATTGAGAATCTCTAAAACTAGATTTCTCACTGGCAAAATGTGAAGAATAATAGTGCTTAAATCAAAGAGTTATTGTAAATATTAAAGAAGATAATATTTATAAAATTACAAGTTTGCACAAGCTATAATTAAAGGGAGAACATAAGTGCCATAAAGCTGTCCAAACAGATTGGTACAGGGGATTAAAGGCAAGGATGACAATATTCAATTGAGAGAATCGTGTAGATGGAATAAGAATTCAAGCTTCTAGTGGTTGTTTTTATCACCCGAGAGGGAAACCCGTCTAAAAATAAAGTCAAAATAAAGGGAAGCAATGTCAAAGAGTGGAGAAAGATTCCTACAGATATGATTTGCACAACTGGATTCAGACATCCCTGAATCTAGATCACCCCACACTGTCAGTAAAAATCTACTACATACACTAGCCTTGATTCAGTGTTATCTGGAGAGCAGAAGGGCCATGGGAGGGCTATTCTGTGATGATGTGGTGCAGAAGTAGGACACACACGAGATGTCGATGTGATCTTAAACAAAATTAACCTGGTGAAAGCAGTATCTGATTAGTTCTGACATGTCTTTCCCTTGGCTCTTGCCATCCTGCTACAAATATAAATCAACTCTGGTTAGTTAAACACAATGTGTGCCTTGCACACCAGCACATGCAAGCATCCTTCCTGCCAGGCTTAGGTTTTCTCTGAGCAATGTTATGTTGTAAATCAATACTGTTGCCATTGCCTCTCAGAAAGGAAATTTTCCCCAATATCCATATTCATTATGTCCATGGAGAGTTATATTGTTTACTAACAGACTGACTTATTTTGATCACCATCTGAAAGAATTTTGACTGACAGAGATGGGAATGTAGGCATGTAGCCAGAGGAAAGAGCAAAGACATCAAGAGACAAATGTGTAAGAAATAGAAAGCCTTCCATTTTGGCTAGTGCATAGTGGATGAATAGGTAAATAGCAAGAGTAGAAAGACTAGCTGAGGAAAAGACGTAGAGAGCCCCAGAGGGCAGGCTGAGGAGCCTGGACTTCCCTCCTTAAATAAAGGAGAGTCAGAAAGTGGGTTTGAGCAAGGTAACAGCTTCTTCAGAGCTGTGAGCCAGAGTGGAATGGCTTAATGCAGGGAAAGCGGCAAGAAGGAACGATATAAAAGGCTCTGGCAATAGTTTAAACAGTAAATAAGAAAAACCTGACCCAGAGTCATTACAGTAAGAATCAGTAGAAGAGGCATCTTGAAGGATGAGACCTATAGATCTTGTCACAGGATTGGTTACTGAGGGTACAGGAAGAATCAGAGGTGACTCCTGGGTTTGGACCAAGTCTGTCTGAGAAGAGGTCCTGCTGCCATTCACAAAGCAAGGACCTGCAAAAAGAGGAAGAAAAGGGTAGTTTTTTGGGGGGTGGGATTAGGAATGATAATAACATAATTGTGGGCCATTTGAGGTTGAAGTACAGGAAGGTCACCCAAGTAGCAGACAATTGAAAATGAATATCTGGATCAAGAGAGGCGAAGACCAGAAATAGAAAATTGGGAACCATATGCATGGGGGCTAGATTTTAAAAATAAATGAGGAAAGTACTGCTCTAGGACAGGAGTCAGCAGTCTACCACCCTTGGGTCAGATTTGGCCTACCATGTGTTTATTACCATTACTAAACTTTTTATTTTCAAATAATTGTAGACTCGCATGTATTAAAAATAATGCAGAGAGGTCCCATATAACCTCTAATCAGTTTCCTGCAACAGTAACTCTAGTACGATATCATAACCAAAATGTTGACACAATAACAGACTACCAATCTTTTTCAGATTTCCCCAGTTTTTCTTGTACTCGTGTGTGTGTGTGTGTGTGTGTGTGTGTGTGTGTGTGTTTAGTTCTGTGCAATTTTATCACATTTGGGTTCAGGTATCCACCACATTAGTCGAGATACAGAACAGTTCCATCAGCACAAGGACCTCTTATGTTGCACTTTTATAACCACACTCACCTTCCTCGTTCCCCACCCCATGCCCTGCAACCACTAATCTGTTCTCCATTTTTATATTTTTGTAATTTAAAAAATTTTATATAAATAGAATTATGCAGTGTGTAACCTTTTGGGATTGGCTTTTTTCACTCAGCATTAGTCCCTGGAGATTTGTCCAACTTGTATGTATCAAAAATTCTTGTCTTTTTATTGGTGAGTAATATTCCATGGTATGGATTTACTACAGTTTGTTTAATCATTTACCTGTCAAAGGACATCTGGGTTGTTTTTGGCTTTGGATTATCATAAATAAAACTGCTATGAAGATTTGTGTACAGGTTTTTGTGTGAAAATAAGTTTTCATTTCTCTGGGATAAATGCCAAAGAATGTAATTGCTGGGTTATATGGTATTTGCATGTTTAATTTTATGAAAACTACAGAACTGTTTTACAGAGCGGCTGTACCATTTTACATTCCTATCAGCAATGTACCATGCACAGTGATTCTCTTCCACCTGTTTTTGTAAATAAAGTTTTATTAGAACACAGCCACACTCCTTTGTTTACATATATGTCTGTAGCTGCTTTCATACTACAACGACAGAGTTGAATAGTTGTGATACACGCCATCTGGTCCACAAAGACTTAAATATTTACTATCTGACCCTTTACAGGAAAAAGTTTCTGACTTCTTCTCTAGGGATTGATGCCTGTCTTGCTGGGAAAGTGGACCAGGGCTCAGAAGCCTGGGCTGGGTGTGGTTAGCTACAGCAGCAGAGTAAAACATAGAAGAAAGAAATCTGAGTTTCCGTCGAAGTAATCCATGGCTACTGAAAGCAAAGGGAGCTCTGTGCTTGTCTTGAGTTAGACAGATTGCTTTGAGGGAAATTCTGAAAAGCATGTCTGTAAAACTGGGGAAATCCAGGGTTGAATGGGAGAACTGGATAGAGGGGGTGTCTGGAAAGATCTTCTGAGGCAACAACTTACAACAGGAGGAAGTCATTGATGAAATGCTATAAACATAGAGTGTGTAGGAGATGGTAAAGATGTCATCAGATCAAGGGGAATTATCACATTTCTTTCGTCCTAATGTCATCAATTATAAGGAGTACAATTATTTAAATAGCAAGATTTTAAGGGGAAAATGTGGTTGAAAATTTTAAAAATCAATTGTAAAATGCACCCAACTGAAACTGAAACATTTGAAAAATGTATGTCTGAAAATGGAAGAAATGTAGGTGTTTAGAGGTACAACAGAGTGATATGGTGAGGGAGGGATAATGGCTACCATCGTATGATATTGAAGTCCTGGAGGATGATTTAAAGGATAGGCTGGAAAAGAAGATTTGGAACAGATGCTAAAACCTTAAGAAAGCTGATAATATTGCCAATCTTATCAATCACCACCAAGTATTACATTTCCAGGAAGTCACAGTTAAGTTTCTTTCACATTGGATCATTGGTTCTCTTCACATTTTCCTCAAATAGGTGTCATGATCTCCATTTCACAGACATGTAAACTGGCCAGAGAGTTCCAGGGATTTGCCTAAAGTTAAAAGACAGGGAAGTGGCAGAACCAATACATAAATTCAAGCAAGCACAGCTGCCTGCTAGAATGCTCTAAGACTGCAGGCAAAGATGACTAGGATGGAGAGTGTGTCATATGGATAACATGGACTTCACTCCACTTACTTTTATGATAAAATTTCTTCATTTGAATGGCCTGGTAGGCAGCAAAGAACAAGAATAAGAACACTGATGCCTCCAACTCCATCCCCTCCCCCCATGTTTCAGGGGTATGGTTACAGGTTATTCATCAGGGAAGAAGCTGGGAATAGGAGGCCAGGTGAGGAGGCATGAATGGAAGAGAAAGAGCCTACAGATGTAGGGAATCTGTTCCCAGTCACCCAGGGCCTGCTGAGGTATAGTGCGAAGGGCCCAGAAGATGGTAGACAGGAGTAGAGAGGGCCTCGAGAACCCTGAGCCACTCCAGATGGAAATCCCACATCCCCCGACTCTCCTTCTTCCTCTTCTGCTCTTGTAGCCTGGCTTACGATGTGTTTCCATCAGACGTCTGTTCCAAGCTGCTCTATTCTTGGTCAGCTCTGATGCCATGGGGTCTCTGAAAGCTCGTATTACTTTATTTTCTTGCCAGACCACATCAGCTTGCTTAAGCAACACTGATGTCAGGTACTCTGGGTACTTTCCCATGTTGAAGAGTATCCAGTCAATTTCTATATCCTGCAGCATTAAAAGAGAACAATAGCATTATATTCTTTTCATCTATAACTATCTTCTCTAGAACTTTTTCAATTCACTGTTACTTTCGGGAAAGGCTCTGTTTTGTTTCTTCTGTTTATGATTTTGCCATACCCACTGCCTGATTTCTGTACAAGCCTCTCACAATTTTTTTAAGGCCCTCAGCCCGTGGTTTGCGTAACCTGTGCAGTTATATCAGACGGCCCAGGAAACACAAAGCAGCAGAGAAAAAGTAGAACATTAATCTATAGATGATTAAATGGGGTACTTAAGAGCTTACATGGCAACTGAAAGCTCTCCAAAGGGCTTACGGATGCCGCTAAGGATGACCTCAGATAAATTTGGCAGCTGGCCAAATACTAAGAACTGAGCAGACACTTTGGTTGTTTTTTCTCCCTCTCTTATTCATTCAATAGATTTCAAAAAACATATGAATGATTAATTCAGTCTCAAGAGGCTGCCTGTGATCTAATTCACTGAGGCTGTCTGTGAAACAAAAGAGAAACAAAATCAGAAGGATTTGGGAATTCTAGCAAGGCTAAGATAAAATGGCACATCTGTTTGATTTCCCCCATTGTTTTTGCACTTAGTAATATCTGTACTATTTAAGTGGATCCTCAGATACCTTGGAAATGAAAAGAAGATGATGGCAACAGTAAAATGGTGGTGGCTTTCAAGATACTCAAAACATTTAATTTTACTTTTACTGAACCCACTGACTTTGGTTTCTTGGACACGATTAAGACCACCAAAGCAATTTTACCATCATTCTCCCTTCTTGTTTTTACTACTTGATTTTCCAGCACTGATGAATAGGTATGGTAGTGTTAAGTAAAGACAAGAAGGCAAAGGGGCACATGTGTGCCCTGCAAAAGAGGTTTATATAAAAGCAGCAAATGTTTTTCTTCCTTTTTTTCTCTTTCTTCCTTTCTTTCTTTCTTTCCTTCCTTCCTTCCTTTTTTTTTTTTTTTCTTTTGTAGTCAGAGAGAAGGTGGGCATTCTAAGAATTTTCTAAAATGAATTTTGTGCTGCCACTTCCCAGTGTTGAGCCTACCTATAAACTCTTGAATATGAAGGTGTTAAGAGACACATGTATTTTGAACTGGGAGAAGACAAGCAAGAGGACTGAGTGACCCAGTTTTGAGCTTTGCCTAATCTATTATGAAAACAATTAAGAGGATGAAACTACAATTTAAGAACCAATAAGAAAAGGATACTAGTGGACAGAGTTATTAAAAAAAGCAATTTTTAGGTGCAAAAGGGAATATAGTTAGATTATATAAGTTTCAGTATTATTGCACATTTTTCTTTTAAGTTTCTCAGAATTTATTACCCACATTTTTCTGGCTTATAAATAATTTAATTTTGATTGCTTAAAATTTGCTAGGTAAATTGAATCAGCTATACAAATTTATTAAACATTTGAAATATGTTATTGATATTTCCTGCTTCACCAGTTTGAGGAATAAAATAGAAAAACATCCTTTCATATTCAAATTATAATGACTCTGAGACCCAATTCCCTTTTTCTGGGCTTCTTACTAGACCCTTAAGGTATGAATAGGGGCCAGAGAATCAGCTCTTACATAGCTAGCTTTCAGCTACCTGCCTAGACAGCAGGAACTGGATAAGCCCTGATGAAGCTATTTTCAAGACAAAAAGAAAGTGAAACTTTGTTTTCCTCTTGAATTTTCTGTGTGTTATTGGCATTTTTTGTTAAATATCACCTTCCCATTAGCACTGTAAACATCTCCACAACATATAGGAGCATCCAGCATTTGGATGCAAAGGTAGCACTTAAATCCATCCATTTTTCGATCAACATCCAGTATTCCTACATTTAAAAAAACAACCAGTTCTAAATTAGTATCCTACATATATATAGGAAAATATTGAAGGATTCAATATAAAATATAGATAAGAAAATATAGGATGTTACAGAAGTTTTCCAGGAAAAAAAAAAAAAGACTCAAAAGCAAACTCCCTGGGTGGTATCCTGCAAATGAAGATTCATACCCCAGCAGCACGCACACCAGGCCTGAGAGATTTCAGCAGGGAAAGCTCACAGTGATATGAGCAGCAGTAGCTATGTAGGTCTTGAATTGCCCACTGCATTCTACAACAGCACACAGAAATCTATCTAGCATGACTGAATGTAAGATTCTAAGAACTGGATCCCCATTCTTTGGTTGTGGGACTTCTAAACTGGATGATTAGGAAGCAGCAGTCTCTCCTCTGGTGTGATCCAGGGCAGAGGTATAAGCCTTGAAATTCTAGCCATATGACTTGGCAATATGACTTTTCCAATGACTTTAGAAAAAGGCTTTGCTATATGATTGGCAAACTAGTAGCAAGATGTCACCATGTCAGCACCAGCCTTCTCCTGGCATAATGTGGAAGCCAGTTTGAGGGACTTGATTCCAAGTATATTTGTTGACCAGGAATCTTGGGCTGTACCTAGTTTCCATTGAACTTTGAAGGAATTCAACTGATTTTCAGAGACACCATCCTGGAGGCAGTCTTAGACAAGTTATTTCTTAGTACTCAGTCCACCTCCCAAAGATGCCCTCTAGCCGTATGGCAGGCTTCATTATGCTAACTTGTACCATTTAAACTTGCACTCATTTTCAATGAGAGGCAGTGCAAATGATTGATTTCCTTGTGGGAGACCATAAAAGATGGTCAATATTGACCAGGTGACTAATCCCAGGGTGCAAATCATATTTACCCAAAGCAGACAGGGTACTGCCATTTGTAAGAATTAGCCTAGGAGGAGTACATTGTCAAGTCCAGAGAAAGTAAAAGGACTGACATCCTTGACTGTGGCTAAGCAAAGGTCAATCATGGTGTCCAAATCTTTTCCATGACTGAGGAATCTGTGTCATCTTGAAGGGAGAAATAGGTATACTGTATGCCTTGCTTAGCCTCTTATGGACCCTTTGCTGGCCATCATTTTCATTGGCTTGTACTGGTGGTATATCTTGACAGAGTTCAGCAAGAAAGCAAGAGGACTGGGAGCAGGGTAGTTCCATTAGCAGACACTAAAATGGCTGCCATCTCTTTTGCTATCACTTCTGGTGGTAGATGGCAAGTTCATTATCATGACACATTGGCTGAGGAAGCTCATCACTGTGAGGGAAACACAAGCTTGTGTTTTTTGGTATTGCATCACCAAATTGAATAAGAAACAGAGTGGTCCATCCAGTATATGAATTGTATGTGGAAGCATCTGCAATTGGACAGCCTGTGTCTCGACATCAACCTCTGAGTCACTGGATGATTCTAATGTCAAGGAAGTGGTCAGTTAGTATCCCTCCCAGGGACTCTATTTGGGAGCCCTCTTTATCCTTGTCTTACACATGGTCTTCACACTTCCCTAATATCTCCTCTATCTTATACCAACTAGTCAGTCCTTCAGTGAACATCTGGTGGGTTCATCTCCATTGTCTCTGTGTGTGCACATGTGTGAATGGGTGTGGTTATCAAGGGGCATGGTTCAATATTCCCCTCAATGGAACTCACTCCTTTCTGAGTGACTCTCTCCAAGGCCCTTATTAACAACTTAGGAATTCAATAGAGGTTTTCTTATTCCCTGCAAATTTTCCATTTCTCAGGACATCACAGACTAGTTTCCAATGAACAGTGACCAGCCATCCCAATAGCCAGCCATACTGCCGAAAGTAGACACCCCTAAGACTTATCCTATCTGCAAGGTGGGGCTTTGATCTCTAATCTTTTTATTTACACTAGAAGCCCATAGTGGGTCGTTGGTCAGATGCTTAGTACCAATTGTCATGGAAACAAGGCAAATGTCCAAGGAGCACTCTCACAAAGCCTGCTGTAGCAATATCATTGGGTAAAATAGAAGACAAGAGAAGTAGCAGGCATGTGAGCCCCCACTGCCTATTACATGCTAGGGCTAAGCACAGAGATCTAACAAGACTGAGGATCAGACTTGGCAGGAGATCCTAAAGCTTAGGCTGTGGAACTTTTAATCTGTATGACAAAGAAAAACACCAGCTCATGCTAGTGTGACCAGGGGCCAGGATATAAACACATAGCTTAGTAAAATCATGTCTTTGACCACATCTTGTCAGCTCAGCTTTCATGATTGAGGGTGAGAACAAGCCCCTCCTCTGACATGATCAAGGGACTAGTCTCAAGTCTTGCAGTAGCCGTTGTATGACTTGACAAGCTAGTAGCACAATTCATCACATCAGTATCCATGGTTGAGGAAGCACCAGTCTTATTTTTCAATATTATCAGAGGTGGACTAGGGTCCAGACCACCATTGATTGCCATAAGCACTGAGCTGTCTCTAGTTTCTTTGGAACTTGAGGAGGCCAGCTTGCAAGGGATTGGTCTTGAATAAATTAACCCTTACCTCTCAGAAGACTTAAGGCAGAAATTGCAAATATCTTCAGAGTTCAGCCAAGTCACTTAAATGAATGAAGTGAAATACATTAAGGGATGGTAAGTGATATGGTTAACTAGAGAGGAACCACTCAAATGAGGAAGTCATTGCCCAGCAACAACCATTGTTGCCCTATGGGAATGTGGACCTGATATTGCCAGATCTTCCTTTTATCAAGAAACAAGAAAAATGACAAATATAGAGTTTGATATGAACTCTGATTATTTTTACAACAAAATCCCTCTTGCACCTGGCTTGAATTCTTGGATCACTGGATCATTGGAGTTTGCAACCTCCAATAACATATAGCTTGTTATAAAGTTCCAAAGCACCCAAATAAGGCGTAAAAAGTGAGGAGGATACAGACCAAGGTTTATTTCAACTCCTCCAGACCTCTGCCCTTTAAGGTACTTCTCCAGAAAGTACTCTGTGATCCTATTTGAGTAGCTCCCTTTTTAAGCCTAATCAGCATCTACTAACCCTGTAAATCTGTTTCTTTGAGAAATGGCTTTACATCTGCTTGGAAGACTGACTACATTTTACTGCTGCCATGATTCCCTATGATATTTCAAAGATATTATTTGCTGCCTTCTTGTTGCTTTCGCAGGTTCTTTATGCTACCATAAACATGAACATGGGACAAAAGAACTTGTTTAGATAAAGTTCAGCCCTCTGGAGCTAAATCTGGAGTGTTATTGCAAAATACCATGAATAATGTCATTTCATCCTTGAGATGGAAGAAGGGAGTGTGGTGGTGGGCGTGCTTGAGTGGCAGCTCAATCTCTTCTCATCAGTTTATCGGTTTCCTCTTGGTTATCTCAGGGAGAAAGTAAAAGAATGGTTTTGGAGAAGAAATACTTCTCAAAATTTAACTAGGAGTTTTTGAAGTGTGCAGTTACTTGCCTAATCATCAATAATAATTTTAATTTTCAATTATGCTGAATAAAAGAGAATACAAGCAGAAATAGACACAAAGGAACAAAAAAGTACAAGGTCCTTTAAAGAAAGCATGCAGTAGAAAAATGAGTAAAATCAGGTGCAGAAAGGAATTCAGGGATCATTACCTTGCAGCAGGAGGTGTTACAAATTCAGGGATCATTACCCTGAAGTGGGGAAAAGGAAGAAGAGAGAGTTGAGACAAAGAAAACATGTGAGATTGTCTACACTAAGACACTGATAAACTCTTCAGTGAAAAATGCGTCCCACCCATCTGCAGGGTTGTGAAAACATCAGTTTCAGAGATTGGAGAAGGATTTGGGGAGTAGGCTCATACTGGAATTTGTGGTCTTCTCTTCCTGGGCTCCGAACGAACCAGCCTTAGCTGGTTATTTAATTGTTAAATTATTTAATTGTTCAAGTCATCAGCAAGAAATTCATGAGGTCTTCTACGTTCCCCTCACAGTGCCTGGTACTTAGGGTTAAAAACAAAACAACAACAACAAAAATAAGCAAATAAAAAATATATGTTATGCTCTCTTTCTCCAAGGGGTTTGCAAGCTACTTGTATGTAGTGATCTCTTTCCTTTACTGATAAGATGCAAGGGGGGAATTAGTATAAATCACATGTGCAAGACAGGAAATGGTCAGCTATGGCTTTTACCCCAAGTCAGCATTACTGTATTTATGAATCCTGTCAGCCATAGTGAGATGTATGTGTGTGTGTGGTGGTGGTGGTGGTAGTGGTGTTTGGGAGGGGAAATATTTAAATTAGGTAAATTGAAAAGATCATAGAGAAGGAAACTTGTGGTTTTTGTTGTTATTTTTGGTCTGATAGAGTTGCAGTCTCTCAAGTTAGTCCTTTCCTTCCAAAAATTATGGAAATAGATGAGCAGCTACTCTTGCATAAGCATGGAGCAAGCCTGAGAGAGGAGGTCAACTGATTGTGTGTGAATAAGCAGTTCAGTCACGAAGACCGGAACACATGATGGTCCAGGGTGACCAGGGTTTTCATTGAGAGGAGAAGTGGGAGACGGCGTGATCTGGGTGACCGTGAGACCAGGAGAGAGCATGTAAGATGACCTGAGCTCTGTCTTTAGGGAGCCGATGGGGAAAGAAAACAAACTGCTTGGCTAGTAGATACAGGACCCGACATGGGAACAAATGAGAAGGGAAAATGAACTATCACACTTCCTCACTGTGAATAGATATCAGGAAGCAAAAACATGTAAAAGAGAAATCAGAAATGCAATGAACGTGACCCAGGAAAAAAAATCAAAAAAACTAGCAATGATCGCAGAGATAACAACCAAAAGAGACTTTTCTCATTAGAATGGAAAACCATTGGCATAAAATGGCTAGAATGGAGTAGAGTCAGAAGGATGCTATAGGACCTGCAGTATGAATGGAGTGGAACAGGCACACTGAACTGGACAGACTAAGGCACGGGAGACTGCTGGGATGGAAGAGGGGTGCCGAGCTGAAAACAAACCCCAGCAGAAGAGTGAGAAATGACAGACTACAGAAGACCTGACTCTCTCGTCTGGCCCTGCCTCTTTCCCACGTCTCCTCCTCAAATAACTCCTTTGTGATGTGTGTCACTACTTTCTAACATCCTGCATTTCTTTTTCTCTTGAAGGGTTTGTAGAGTCCTTTGGGAACTGGGTATATTTAGAATTGGAGTTGTTGACTTTCACAATATTTGCTCTGTAGGGCCTATGCAATCTAGTATTGCTTATTTATTTTTCACTGGGTTGTGTGGGGTAGGGGTAGCATGTGCCTCTGGGCAGTATCCTTATGCCAGCAAACCTGAAAAATCCAGAATCAAAAAGGTCTTCAGATTCTGAATGTGAGGAGCTACTAACCTCAGGCTTGTCAAGGGCCCAGAAGATCACTAGATAAAATACCCCCAGCCACAGAGCAGCACTTACAGACCCCTACTTCCTCTGCTGGGGTAAGATTAGTGTGGAGACAGAAGGGGCTGGGGGGGGTCCTTAACTTGCAGAGGATAGTGAGTCATATTGCAGTACAGAGAGGCTGAGCCTGCATAAACTTTTGTCAAAGCTTCCTCCTTTGAGCCACACACCATGAGATCAATAAATTTTGGTAAAGTTCCACAAGCAAAATCAGCCTCTGTTTTCCATACATTGCATCCGGTTGACCCTACCCGAAGGACTGAAAGCACCAGGGCATTATTCTAGTTCTTAGCTATAGGATCACTATCAAATCCCCGCTAGAAAGATGCTGGCAGATAAAATTTTGGAGCTATAGCTATAATAACCTGGAATTTTAGGGGGTTGGTAAAACGGTATACACTTTACCTCATAGTGTGCTTTGGTTATTTTTAAAACGACATCTTTATTTCTCAACTCCCAAATAAGAAACACTTTTACATAATATTTAGGGTTGTACTAGAGGAACTCATGAGAAGTCAGCATACAATTCAGTCATTATAATGTTGTTAACTAAAACCTTCCAAGTCCTAGAAGGGACAAGTTATAAAATTGATGTCTCTATAGATATCATCTTTGATTAAAACTATTTCTATTTACCAGATATAGGAGATGAGTAGCTGGGCTAGGGTAGGGAGATTTTTTAAATGTTTGCATACAAATATGAATTAACTTTTACAACGGTGTTCTGGGCAGTCAAATCTGGTCACTGGCAAATCAAAATCCTGAAATCCTTGGCTGTCCCATAGCGGGTTCAGAACAGGATAAAAACACCAGGAGCAGTCAGTGACAAGACCAAAGTAGGGTGGTTAAAACCAGATTGCCCACTTGCACTGGGGTTTCATGCCTGAAGATTCCGACATCAACAAGATTCAAGCTTGGGTTCCAATGAGTATGAAGAAGAGAATTCAGTAATGAGACCGTCTTGAGTTGACAGAATATTCAGGTACAGAAACTTATTTTTCAATAGGCATTGCAAAGCCATCAGCCCAGTTTCCTGAAGCACATGGCTTGCAAGAGCAATATTTTTGGTGAGGGCTGTGAGTCTCTTAAACGTCTCCTCCTTCTCAGCACTTCATTGCAGGTCTCTGCATAGTACACAAGTTCATTGACTCATAGCCTTTCCTCAGAGGAGCCTCTTCACCCATCATCTCTTTCTTCAAGGGCTTCCCTGACTCATGCATTTAGGTCTCTCCATTAGACTCAATTGCAAAATAGCACAAATGTTAGTAAAATTAAAATTTATTTAAATTATAATTTAGGGTAGTTGGCCTGGTTTGGCACCCCTGCCTCCCTCCTCCACCCAGCTTCAATGTGTCACCTCACATACCTTTTAAAAAGTCACACAAAAAGTTTGCTATGCACATCCATAGTGCCAAAATATTAAAGAAGAATGTTTTGCCTAATTAAGAGGAGAAAATTGTCGTAAAACACTTCAGCACAAACATTAACCTGCTTCCTACCACTGCAAATATTAGCTCATGTTGAAAGAAAAATAAGCAAAAGCACTTTTGAATTGGAGGTTGGTAAACTCCCAAAATAGATTGACTGGCGACAGGATTCATCCAGGCCTGAACAGCATGCTTGACCCAAACCCCTTTCCTTCTTTGATCCAGAATTTCGTGTTTGATATCTCTTAGCAAGTGGCTAGCACTGACCTACAGAGTGTTAATGCAGTGATCAATACAACTCTTAGATAAAGCACTTAGGGTTTCATTTTTACCTTCAAATTCCCTGTATCATAGATTGGGGCATCCACACATTTTTCCACTTAACTACTCAGTGCCTGGCATCTAATTGTTTCAGGTGTGTGTGCAAACTCCCCGTGACACTATGCAGGGCTTGGTGGCATGGTCCACTTCTTAACCCTCTCCAAGTCACTGGCAGTAGCGAAGGGCAATAGCAGTGATAAGAGCGTGGATGCTGGAGCCAGGCATCAGTGCTCTGGTTTTGAAACTTGGCTCCATTGCTTGCCTGGTTTGTTACCTTGGGAGGTTATTCACCTTCAGTTTTCTTATTAGTTGTCATAATGAGCTAATCCTTTAAACTTGAACAATGCCCCTCACTGTTAGGGTGAGGTGAACAAGGTACTTGTTTTGGGCATGAAATTCAAGGGGGCGCCAAAAACCTCAGTCATCAAGATAAATAATATTTTAATGTTTGGAAAACTCAAAAGGTCAGTGGTGATTAACTTGTTGATTTGACTCCATAGTTGAATTCTCAAGATCCACGGTTTTTTCAGGAGCTTAGAAGAAAAGAACTCTGAGCCAGACATTTGCAGCCACTTTGCAAAGTACACACATTCATCAGCCCTGAAAAAACATTGGTAGCTACTAAAAGTAAAAGATCACCCCCACAATTATTAAGTCAGCGGTTCCATGCCACATGTGGAGTCCCTGGGGATGCTCAATCATATGCGATATTTCTTTTGAACCCCCTTAAATATTAGAGCACGCAGATAAAGCCTAGACGGCTCAGTTGCAATTGTGCTTGCCTTTTCTTATTTGCAAAGGAAACCACATAGAATTCCACCCTGGCAAATTTTCTAATTATTTTTTCTCAAGACAGTGCTAAATCACAGACAGTGACAACTGGAGGCATCATGATCTCTGGGCACATATAAAAACCCTGAATCATTGATTGGCAATAGCGTATCAGAAGGTTCTGTCATTGCTTTGTGACTTTAGAATGTGTAGCTGTTTGGAAGATAAGAATGCCCCCATGCACCTTCTTCCTCCTCCCCAAGACAGACTGTCTTTTCCCCTCTCCCTCCTTCAAGGAAAATTAAATGAAGACAGCTAACGAGCAGTTTTATTTTCTTTCAGCAAAGGTCAGCAATCCCACAGCAGCAAATTAATCCCAATTAGTAATGATATTTTGTCTTGATAAATGATGACACATTTGATTTACTGTGTTTCCAGGATGCAGGCAGCAAATGTTAATGATTTGGTTTGCTGGGAATTTATACTCTTGCTCATTTCCCATTTGCTGATCAGTTGCGGCTCGTGAAAACTTGGCTGCTTCAACTAATGAACCGAGGGCCTCGCAGGAATAATGGTGTGTTCTGCAGCCTCATTTTTTTCATGCCATCTGCAAAAATGCGGGTTCCTCTCAGAAAATATCTCTGGCAGCCAGGAAGGAGCGATTATGATCATATCAATGTCACTTGTAATTTGTATTTCACTTGTTTAATGGCATCTCCAATAAATGAAGCTTTCTGTAGAGAACAAAACTAATTATAGCAAATTCAGCATTTGTGTGTGCGTGTGCATGTGTGGAGGAAGGAGAGAATTCATTAATAGAAACATACCTAGTCTTTCCTCATTTCCTTAAAATATTCTGATAGCAGGGATACGGTTTACATAATGATTTATCTGCCCAGCTGGTATGGTTTTAAATTAGACCTATGAGGATGTTTTCTTGAGGTCTTCCTAACTGAACACAGCATCTCTTTTGTTTGCAATAAATGCAGACATGAGTCAAATGTTCTCTCTTTTTCACCCCCTGGCTCCCATCTTGATCATTTAGTACTTTGGGGGTTGCCAGAGGCACTTCGGCTCCTCAGAAAGGCTGCCAAGGCTGTCCCCCGAGGCTGTGCAAGTCAGGCTGTGAGCAATTCCAGAACCAGCACCTGCCTTCCAAGCATCACCAAAGATTCAAGCCAACAGGAAGCCCTAGGAAAGGTTGGCTCTTCCACCTCTGAAAGGCTGATATGCCTTTCACACATCAGATATAATCTTTGTCACCAAAAACTGCTGCGATTGGCTGAAACTCCAGACAGCCTGGTCTATGAGCTGTTTACATGACACTGTGAGAATGAAATATGAGGGATCATTACCCATCCTCATTTAAGAGCTGGAATGTTAGAAGACCTATTAGAATCTCCTTCAGGGGAGTGGATGTTTTTCTCTCATTCTTAATCATTGTTCTTAGCATCAAGTAATATAAAATCAATAAACCTCGCTCTTCTTGCTTAAGGGGACACTTGTTATTATGGTAAATTACCGGATCTACATTATGTATCTTCCATTCTCCTCTCCTTTCCTGAGGCTTCTGTCCCACCACTCTATCCCTGACTCAATTGGTTTTTCACTCTGGGATGGAGTTGACATCATCTGCTGTGCCTGGAATGCAAATGGTTGGTGACATTTGACTATGGTTTCCAAGTCTGATGATTTGGACTGGTGCAGGGAGAGGTATGCATGAGATGTTTCTTTGCCAGACAACTCGCCTATTTCAGTCATGTGCCCTGCTTTTCAGGCAGAGAAGAGGGTTTGTTTTTTTCTCTTATTGTCTCCACAGGGCCCAGGAGGGCAGTAGTTCCCTGTATTAGTCCAAGTCCTCTGGGAAGCAGATATCAAGATGGAATTAAATGTGCAAGGATTTTACAAGGGGACATGCCTCTGCGAAAAGAAATAGGAAGGGAGGCAGAGCAGGAGAGAAGTTTAAAGTTTATCTCACAGTGAATACGATGTGGGATTCACTAGTATCCTCCAGCTTTGTGACTGTACCTAAGTAAGGCATGGTCTCCTAGGGTTACTCCTCAGTGAGAATACCACACACGCTAGAGGACAAGAGCAGAGAGCAGGATTGGGGATTGAAAGGAGTAACAATCCTTTTAATCCTCATCTCTATGTTTGGGATAAAACTTTACATTTTACCAAAGCACTTTCATACACGTTGTTGCTTTTGATTCTGACAATAAAGATGAAGTTATTCTTGTCAAAAATGCATAACCTGAATTAACACGTAAGGAAACATTAAAAAACCCTATTGAGGGAGATTTTTAAAAATAAGTGGCTTTGGGGCCGGCCCAGTGGTGCAGCGGTTTAGTTCGCGCTTGGCGGCCCGGGGTTCCCTGGTTCGGATCCTGGGCGCCTGCCGACACACTGCTTGTCAGCCATGCTGTGGTGGCATCCCATATAAAGTAGAGGAAGACAAGCACAGATGTTAGCCCAGGGCCTGGGAATTATCCTGAGCAAAAAGAAGAGGATTGGCAACGGATGTTAGCTCAGGGCTGGTCTTCCTCACCAAAAATAAATAAATAAATAAGTGGCCTGTACCCTTGAAAAGTGTTAAGGTCATGAAAGACAAAGACTGAGGAACTGTCCATATTAAAAAAGACGAGACTTGACAGCTAAATACAACATAAGATCCTGGATTGGATCCTATACCAAACCAAAAAAATCTTTTCCCTTAAAGGGCACTTTGGATAATTGGCAAAATCTGAATTTCTCTTAGGTTGGATAATTAATTTGCTGATTTTTAGAATTGTTTTTGTGTATGTCAGAGAATATTCTTGTTAGAAGGAATACACACTGAAGTATTGGGGGGTGATGGGGCAACATGTCTGTAACCCACTCTGAAATTGTTCAGAAAAAGTTACATACACACACAGAATGATGAAGCAAATGTGATTCAGAAAAAACTATTATTTAGGGAATCTGGTTGAAGGGTTTACAGTGTATATGGTTATCCTTTATACTGTTTTTGTAACTCTTTTGTAAGTCTGAAATTATTTTGAAAAAATAATTTTAAAAAATATACGCTAAAAAATGTGACAAGAGCAAGGCAGTCCCTGTGACACATCTTATAGGTGAACAAATTTGCCTCCAGGAGGGTAAATAAGTGCCTTGACTTAGTTCACACAATAGATCAGCGTTAGACTGCAAACTTCAACTCAGATTTACCTCCAATCCCAGTGATCTTTTCCCAGGCCAAACATATCATTTCTATGTACAGGGGAGCAGCAAAGTGACTCGGGTCCAGAATCCACAGCTTTATCTCCCTAGTTTTTCTTTTGTAATACCTTTGTCTCTATGGCACACCATTACATGTTAACATAGCTGACCCTCAGAGAGAGAAGCTTGTCTCTGTTGATGGTGAAATGTTTCAATTCTAGATTCCGTTGCCTTGACAATCCAAATTTTGGTTAACTCATCCAGCTCTACCTGTCGATAATTCTGTTCTTGGCCAAAGGGAATTCTCAAATCCTTGGGCTCGTAGATAAGTGTCACAATAGCCGTGCTGTTGGCCCTGCTCCGACCATGTGTCTGAGTACCAACACTAAGACTGACATGTTTTATTCCTCAAAATTAATTCCCTTCTTGGTATCCCAGTTCCAACATGACTTATTTCCTTATGCCTGAATCCCCGCCTTTGTTTTCTTTCTGGTATTTTGTTCTCTAGGTCCTATTTACTCCAACAATCCTCCTGGGAATTTAATTCCTGTTGCCTAAATCCCAGTCTCCGGGAATAGTTTCACCTTCAAGACCTCCCTGACCTGTCTGGACTTTCTGCTCCTACATCTGAGATGTGTTAGTCAGTGTCTCAGTTTTCCAGGTCCCAGACATTCCTTACTTGGCTATCTCTCCAAAAACCTAGTTTCAGTATGATTTCCACTCCCTGGGTTCCATGATAACCATAGAGTATAGTCCCTTTTAATGTGACTTTCTTATTAGAAAACTGAATTCGCATCTGGTTCATTCTTCCTTTGAAGTCCATCTTCAGTCCCACATATCCTCTAAAACTTTCCCTGGTCACCCCTGTCCTTATGACACCTCATGTTCAAACAACTCAGTACAAACACACCTATCCTGTGTATTACAGGTTACCTTGGGTTGGTAGCATTCTTTTCCTGCATAAAGCTTATCCTCTGTTCTCCTGTGGACAATGTGGTTTAGAGGAAAACTAGGCTGAGGAGACAATTCAGGACCATTCATAGCCTAACTGGCTGTGTTGTCCTGCACAAGTCACTTAATATCTCTAGACCTCAGATTTCTAATCTGTGAGTAGAGTTGGATTAAAGAGTCTCTAAGGTCTCTTAGTGCCACTATTCACAAAACTTTGGACTATCCACTGTCAAATAGCAAACATTCTATAAGTGTTTGATAATGTAATTCTGATCTCACAAGGGGCTTATCATTATCAGAAGGTCAGGTAATAGAGTATCTCCTATGGAGGCACTGGAGAGCCCTCACTGAACCCCATTTCCATCATGTCCCCAGACAATCTGACTTGAAAGCAGGAAATCCTATGCGACTTCAGTCAAAGGAAATAGGATCAGTCCCCCCAAACAGCCAAATGGAAATCTAATCACATTTCCACTCCCCAACTGTGTTGACTATGTCCTGACATTACAGTGCATCACCCAGTGAAAATGCAGGATCAAGATGTGTGGTCACGTATGCACTAAGGGATTTTTGGTCAGGGTAACTGTGATGGCATTGTTGATATGACACGATGGAGAAAGGGAAGGTCCAATGTTGCGTTCAATTTTATCTTTACTCAAAATGCTCTCTGTTCTTATTACTCATAATGTGCTCTCTGAGAGATCACCAGCATTGATATCCGCTTGTTAGAAATCTAGAAACTTGGGTCCACCCCAGACCTACTGAATCAAAATTTGACTTTTAACAAAAATGCCCAAGTGGTGCATATGTATATTAAATTTTGAGAAGCATTGCTTGCCTTAACAGGAAAGGATCCATGTCTTGTGGGGCTTGAAACTTATGTGATTTTGGAAACCATCTTTAAGAATAATGACAAATTTTATACATATATATGTGTAAACATAAAATTTATGTAGATATAAAATATATATAAATATAAAAAATATACATATATATAGAATCTAAACCAAGACTACACTTTCTTAATATCCTTTAGTACTCAAGACATATCTCGACCTTCCCCTCATCTGTTCTTTGCTCCATCAATGGAGAATCATGCTAGAATGAGAAGTACATTCTACCAAAGTAGTTAGTGCTTGGTGACTGGTGATAAATTTATTTCCCCTCCTAGATAATAATATTAATAGCTAATATTTAATGAGTGCTTACTAAGTGTCAGGAGTTGTTTTAGGAACTGGATATGAATATTTCATTTAATCCTCTTAGCAATCTTAAGAGATCAGAAGACTTCTTTTAGATTAACTCTTTATCTTAGAAATAAGATTAAGTATCTTTCCCATAGTAAATATCAGAGCAAAAATTAGAGCACAGGGGATCTGGCTCTATGACCAGATTGGGCCATACTGCCTCTTGATGATAAAACTAAGATTTCCAAAGAGTATTTAGTCACCAAGCAAAAAGAAAGATTGAATTGTGGGAAACTGAGATACTGTGATGTAATAAAGCCTGCAAATGAGGAGGGGATAAGGGAAGTGTCTGTCTTTTGTCCTCTCCTATCTCATCTTGTAAAGCAGTTGTATTATTCCACCAACCCATAAGGCAGGTTCTGACACTTGCTCTTTTATTAAGTGTTTTTACTCATAACTTGATGTTAGAGGTAGCTCTTACTGCAAAGCTCAAAGGGGGAGGGAAACTTTCCAAGAACCAATAACAAATAGTGTGTCACTTAGTATGTTTTTACTAGATCTTTTTCTAAGAAAGTCCCTGATGTTCGAATGGTTTTTCAGTTCCTTAAAACAAAGCCATTGGAACTCATAGAAGTAATTTCCCTTTCTGTGTCACTATTTGGAAGGAGATAAGTAGATACTTATAAACTTTTCAAAAATGCTGTCAACCAACAACAAAAAAATGAACAAAATGCATATATAAGAGAGCTAAAATTAACATTTTTTTGTTTCCTTTTGGTGAAAAAGAAAATACTATTTAGTACATATATCATTTTACATTTTCTTTCTTCTGGCCAAATTTTTAGGACTGCAGCCCAACCAATAACATGTAAAATATTACATAGATATGAGTCTACCACATCACTAAGTCAGTGTAATGGACATATACATGTCACAACCAATCTTGCTAGACTGCACTGGCTGGGAGATGCACCCCAGCACAATGGCCCCTGTGTCTTGGTCCGTTACCACTGACCTTCAGGATCTCAGTGGGCATTTCCCTGATCCTTCTGGATGACAATTGTTGTGCTGTTCTTCAATTCAGTCACATAAAGAAAGAAGAAAGAAATCTTATTTACGTTATATGTTGAGAGTCTATGATTCATAGTCAAGTTTCTGAAGAATGGGAAAGCAAACATTAATGAAAAATAAAAATGTTCCCTATTTTTTACTTAGATTAAAGAAGAATTAAATCTATCTGGATTCTGTGTGTAGGTAGGGGAAGGAAATGAGAAGGCAAGCTGTAAAGAGAAAGGGTATCTGAGTAGAAACTGAAACCCAAAAGCATGTTCACAAAAAATGCAGCTAGACAAGCAAAGGTTACCTGAAAATATTGTTTCTAAATATAGCCTTAATCATATTGACATGGAACATAAATGACATAAAAAGTGATGAAATCAAAATAAGGCAATTTATGCCATGAAGAAACTTGAGCTATAACGATTTCTGAAACAGATGTTATAAAGAAAAAAATTGCATAACTTTTTAACTGCACTGTTATGTTTAAGAAAAATGAAAATTATATAAGAAGTCTATGGCAATTTGCAAAATATCAAGAGCAAAGAGGTTAGCACAGTAACTCTATTATATCTCAGTGCTAGACTTTTCGGGAGGTAAACGTGGTTGAGTGATGATCCAAGTGTGAATACCAAGGCCAAATTTCCTGTTGGTAGAAGAATATGACAGGCTTTATGGAACAGGGAATCGGGAAGCCATTTAACAGACTGGTATTATTATCTTACCTGCTTGGACATAGGTAAATAAATGTTCTAGAAAAGCTGAAGTGGTAATTTGGGACATAAATCAACAAGTAGAAGAAGCACTGGGTTACTTTTAGAGTTAGGAGCAAGAGGCAAATTAGCACATTATCTCTGATAAATGATGGAGTTAAGACACCAGAATCTACACTGACCTTCTGCAAGAACCAAAGCAGCTAATGCAGACTTGAAGTAAAAAAAGCATCATGACAGATAAATTCATAGGAGTCCAAGTGCAGTGTTTGCCTTCTGTGTTTTTGTTTGTTTTTGTTACCGACAGCATCAAAAATGAGCAAATAATATTAGCAATTTTCTTAAAGCAGAAACAAAGTGGCAACTTTGTTCAGTGGTAACTGACAATTTAGTTGCTTAAATAAATATATATTTAATAAAACCATATTTTAAATTCTTAAGGAATATTTCATTCCCACCCTTAGTTGCCAAATGACAAAAAATAAAGTAAAGAAATGTTTAAGTAAATAAAATGATTATTTTATAAATCAAAAGTATCTAACAGATTGTACAAAGCATAGCAATGGCCTAACTTGCCCCAGTATGTCTCTGGGTGCACTTCATATAAAAAGCACCCTTGATTCCTCTTTCTCTTTCATTCTCACATATAATGGGCCTATAATTTTGTCAATACTTCTTTTCTTTTCTTTTATTTTTTATTTTATTTGTCAATAAAAGTTCCAGATTTTTATTTACTTATTTTTTTAAATAAAATTTTCACTGTTATTTCTTTAGTTCAGGCTCTCATGATCATTTGCCTGGACACAAACTTATATACAAATTTTAATAGGGGCATTATTTATAATAACCAAAAAGTGGAAAACTCCAAAGGTGCACCAACTGATGAATGTGGTATATCCATACAATGTAATATTATTCATCCATGTAAAGAAATGAAGTTCCGATACTGCTACAACATGGATGAACCTTAAAAATGTGCTAAATGAAAGAAACCCATCACAAAATACCACACATATATGATTCCATGTATTTAAAAAGTCCAGAATAGGCAAAACTATGGAGACAGAAGGTAGATTAGTGGTTATTTAGGACTGAGAGAGAAAAGTGGTTAGTGATTGCTAATGCTTATGGAGTTTCTTTTGGAGATGATGAAAATGTTCTAAAATTAGTGATGTTGATTGCACAACTCTGTGAATATACTAATAATAACTACATATTTTAAATGGATAAATTTTACAGTATTTGAATCATATTTCAATAAAGCTGTTAAAAATAACAATAATAATCAATAGAGTTCTACTTAGACCTAGGACATATAAAGCTGGAGTCCTGTTTTCAGTAACAAGCAAAAGATGGATCAACTACAAAATCATAATTTTTCTTGACCCTATAAGAGACCTCATGTCACCAGGCAACCAAATAGCTTGCTATCAAAAGACAGATTCCCTCCAATTAGATGAGATGTGGGCACTGACTCACCTGTGGCAGAGGAAGGGAGAAACATACAAAGCATGGAAAAGGAAATTAGTTAAAAGTTTTGAAGAAATACTAAGGACTAGGTCACAGGTGTAAATACAAAATCTAAAAATACAAAAGTCTAGGAAAGCATATTGGAGAAAATATTTGAGATCTTGGGATAGGAAAAGATTTGTTAGAAATGATACCAAAAGCAAGACTTATAAAAGAAAAGCTTGCTGAATTGGACTGCATCCAATTGAGGACTCCCACTCTTTGTAAGACGCTGGTAAAAGAATGAACAGACAAGGCACAAACTGGGAGAAAATATTTGCAAGTCACATGTCTCACAATGGATTTGTATCCAGTACATATAAAGATCTCTCAAATCTCAGTAATAATAATAATAATAGAACTGAATTAATAGACAAACGATTTGAATCAACACATCATGAAAGAATATACATGGATGACAAATAAGCACATGAAAATATGCTCAACATCATTAGCAAACCACTTGCCTATTCCAATGGCTAAAGAAAAAAGAAAGAAAGAAAAAAAACTGCCAATACTAAGCACTGTTGAGGATTAGGAACAACTCGAACTTCATCCATTTTTTTGGAGGAAATGCAAAAATGGCACAGCAACTTTGGACAAGAGTTTGAAAGTTCCTTAAAAAATTAAATATACACTTATCATGCAGCCTAGTACTTCCCAGCCTAGGTATTTACCCAAGTGAAGTGAAAATTTATGTTCACACAGAAGTCTGCAGGTAAATGTTTATGGCCACTTTATTTATAACCACTCAAAACTGGAAACAACTCAAATGTCTTTCAGCTGGTGAATGGATAAACAAACTATGGTACATCCATGCAATAGAATACTTTCTCAGCAATAACAAGAATGAACTGCTGAACCAAGCAGTAACATGAACAAATGCCTATATGATTCCATTTATGTAACATTCTGGAAAAGGCAAACCTATAGGAATCCAAAAGAGGTCAGTCATTGCTATGGGTTACGGGTCCAGGGAGGGGTAACTACTAATGGGCAGGGAGGATATTTTTAGGGTGATGAAAGTGATTTGTATCTTGATTTTGAGTGGTAGATACCTGATTATATACATTTGTCAAAAGTCATAGAACTGTACACTACAAGGTAAATTTTACCTCAATTTTAAAAAGTCATTACCAAATAGTCTTACTTTCAGAATTAAAAAAAGGAAAAATAATAAACTATAGATAAAATTTTTAATGACTTATCCTTACTCAAAATGGCAAAAAGTCTTTTCAGAAGTGCATCCAAGTTCTTTCAGGATCAGGCCTTATTTACCTCTCCCACCTACACCCCACCTGTACCAACGTTCATTTTCACAGACACACTCTGCTCTCATCATTTCATGACTTAATGAAGAATTTCAGTTCATCAGTCATACTATTTATCTCCAAGCATTTGAACAATCTGTTTTGTTTTGTTTGTTAGTTTTTATTTTTGCCTGGAGAGTATAAATAAACATGGTTGTGGCACAAGGACAGTGTTAATACCAGTCAAATTAGGCAGTTTTCTTTCTGGAAATTTTTAATAGATGCCCAGAAAAACGCCCTCTGCTACCAGCCAAGTAGTGCCCTTGGCAATGCAAGAGTTCCAAGTTGCCTAATTTGTCAAAGAAAGGAAAAGAAAGTAAGAGACATGGCAGGTGATTGATAGAATGAAAACTATTCACTCAGGAAATGTTCGTACTCTACCCAGCACTTCAGTTATAAGCTCTTGACTTTGCGGATTCAACGTTCACAGTTTCAATGATCCAAGGATATTTCTCTGCCATTGCCAATATACTAGATAAATTTATTTTGATGAGTTGACCATTCCATTAGTTTGTTAGTATTAGTCATTTATTGAGAGAAGTAATTTATCTGACCATTCCACCTATGCATCTGAATACAGCCATTTGTTTCCTATTCTTTGTCACAAATGATTTTAATTTTGAAGAGAAATTTTATATAATACAGTATTAAAAGCATAGGAAATTTCTTAAAATCTAGGGTCATACTGATACAAGTGTCAAGGCATCATTGTACTGGGGAAGCTAGCTCAAGTAAATAATGGTGGTGTTCTAACCAGATTCCCTCTTCTGCACAAAGGAATATTGTTCTGACTCATTTACTGGGTGGCACAAAAATACTGTTAATTTGAGTAGAGTCCAGATCAGAAAAGAAATGTGTAACAAGTCCAAGCTGTGGTACATATATTTTTACTAACTGGGCCATATAGCCTGGCAGATCTTATGATATTAAAGGCTTCTATGATGGGAAAAGATGCCATGTAGAGTTTACAGCAAGCTCCAGTAGGAGAATCAGAATGTAGATTCTTGGTGTTCTGGACCAAGGAAGTATCATCTGCAGAAAAAGGCAGCTTTGCTGATATGCTGCTAGATGCTTTTCAAGATGGAGCATCTGACCATGAAACATCAACTTCCGTTGTGAGTCAGTTCTGTGAGACCCTTCAAGTCATAAGATTAGGAGAGCACAGCAGCAATCTATCTTGAGTTGGAAATGATATACTTGGATTGGATATGAGCAGAGCCAGAATACATAAGAACTGCATGAGCAGATAGTCTGATCCCATGTGATATACTACTGTTGCATGGGTTCTTCTCCCTCAGCTCACATCTACAGCTTATGTGATAGCTTAATGACCACCTGACAGGGAAGGGAGGAGTCCAGACTTGGTTTCTGGATAGAATGGCTTGGTATGCTAGTGTGAATCAAAAATTAAAGGCTGCTAACACTAAACCTCACTCAGGCATGTCCTTCAAAGAGCAATGAGGGAAAACTCCTCCCAATTGGCAGAGCTCTGGGAAATTCACCTGGTTAGCCACTTTGCGTAGATAGAGAAATGGCCCCAAATAAGATTATCCACAATCTCATGATCAGTGATAAATGGCCTGGTTGGTTAGGGGCCTTGAAAGAGAAATGTTGAAAGATCAAGGCCAGAAAGGTCTGGGGAAGAGGCATATGGATGGATAAATAGGGTAGGAAGAACGTGTGAAGATCTTTGTAGTACATGTTAACTCCCACCAGAAAGAGTTCACTACAAAAAGAATTACAAAACATCTGAGCAGACAGAATGGGCCACTGCATTGCTGGCTGATGGGCTCATGAGCAGCAATGGAGGCAGGGACAAAGCATATGCATGGGCTTAGTAGCATAGGCTCCAACTCACCAAGACTGATCAAGCTACTGCCATTGCTGAAGGGGCTCAAACTGTCAGCAACAGAGACCAAGCCTGCCTCACCAATATGGCACAATTCTTTGAGGAGATCAAACAGCCATTTGATGACAGTTGACTAGATTGAGCACTTTCCACCCTGAAAGGGGCAGAGATTCATCTTCACTGGAACTGACTGGATTCAAGGTATAGGTTTGCTTTTTCTGCCTCAGGACCTGGGCCAGGACAACTTCTAAGGGCTTACAGAATATTTGATACAGAGACACAGGATCCACCACACTGCAACCACCTACAAGTTCCCAGCCTGAGAGGTCGCTGAAATAGCCTCTTGAAAACACTGCTGAGGCATCAGTTTAGAGACGATAATCTAAGAGTATGGGCCACCATCCTCCGGGATGTGGTAATCACCATAAATTAAGTGCTGTGTCCTCAGTAGCCAGAATGTATGGGTCTGGGAACCAACATGTACAAATACGGATGGCCCCACTTAATATCACCTCCATTGTTTTTCCTGGGGTGCGCTTTCCATTCCTGTAACATTTTAGTCTCTGTTCATCTAGAGGACCTGGTTCCAGATGGCGACCACTTCAACCAGGGAATTTGATGCAGCCCCATTGAAATTTAAGCTATGACTACAACTCAGTTATCTGTACCAAAGACCAAGAGGCAAGAAAAGTAGTCAGTATGCTGGCAGGGACCCTTGTCCCTTATCCTCAGGAGTTGATAGGTAAGAATATGTTTGGCATACAGGTGATACACTAGGGTACTTCTAGGTGCTTCCATGCTTAAATATGGTGGTAAATGCATAAGTGCAGCAGCCATAGCATGAGAAGGGCATGTAAATGATGGCTCATATCCCTTAGGGATGAGAATCTCAGTGCACACACCAGGCAAGTCATTAAAATCAGGAGAGGGGTTAGCTGAATGTGAGGTGAGTCTAAAAAGGATAGTAAAGGAGATAAGTGAGATAAGTGATGAGCATCAGTTGTCACTCCAAGACCAATATTGGTGGTGGGTGCTATCATATTTATCCCTAACCCATGAAATAAGAACAAGCCAAATACTGGAGTAGTTATTCCCAGATGGAGGGAATTACCTTAAAAAGCAAGTGGTGCTCTGTCCATATTCCTTCTTCAGAGTGAGGCATTCAGCTCCCCACTGCTATGAACTTCGTTCACCAGGCATTGCTTTCAGCATCAAGGAACTGCTTATCCTAAGGTTCCATTCCCTCCTGGGGGTGGCTGGCAGCCAGTGATTGGTTTGTGTGTAGATACGAAGGCCTAAGTCCTCCCCTCAATTTAAGACAACTCTGAAGGACTATTCTAGCTTCAGAATAACCTACCCCCTATCAAGTTGTAGGCTCTACCGAGGTCTCAGGTACAACCACATTGCAGGTCAGCTTCTTCCCATTCCCAATCCCAGCTTCCATATAGGTGTATATCCTGTAAGAATTCCCTCCAAAATCTTCACCCAATTCTCTGTCTCAAAGTCTGTTACAGGAACACATTCTAAAATTAAAAACGCATTCTAAAACACAGCTAACATGGTTAATCATTAATCTCAGTAAAAACCTTGGTTTTGATATACCACCTAATCAAATCAATGTCAGTGATGAAGTTCATAGGAAGCAATAAAGAAGCAGAAGATAACTGAAAGTTTGTCAAAATGAGCATTGGCAATTCTGATCTTGTCTAACAGTATCATCTGATACCAACAATCTGAAATGTGTTGAGGACCAATGACTCAGAATAAACAACCTGACAACTTTACCATGGGTTTATTTAGGTGCCATTTTTCTTTGCATTTCTAGACAAAATTTTAATAGTAGAAATCTAGTATATAGTACAGGATGCTTTATTTAAAGTTCAGTGAAAGAGTGGCCTCCTTCTGTGGAAATCTATTTATCTTCATTCCAAAATCAAATCAAGTAATCAGTAGATTGAATAAATGGAAAAACATTGGTAGTCCCCAGGAAACATAAAATGTCATATCTGTATCCTACTGAATATGAGTTGAAGCCAAATAGAGTTTGAAATACTTGCCTTGATGCTGACCTTCAGTGTGAAACTGAATATGAGCAAAGCACTGGAAAGAAATTTGGAAGCAAGGAAGAAATGGAACTCTCTACCTAGCAAGAGAGAAATCAGAGTTCTGTGGAATTTGTGACAGACCCTCTGTGGATCTTAAAAGAAAGTTGTTAGGAATACTTCTTGAAGTACAAAGTGATTCTTATTTAGCACCAATGTGTAAGGTGATTTCACCTAAATTATATGTATGAAAGGCTCAACAGAGAAATGAAGGGCACTTAGTGTGTTTCTTGTCACAGGATGTAATGGCTTACAATTATGGTACAAACGGATTCTTGAAGAACTTGTTGAATTCACGGCAGATAGGGTTTTTGAGAACAGTTTTTAAACCTGAATGGGGCACAAATTTATGAGACTGAAATTGGAAGTTAGCCTCTTGGAAGAGACGTCTGTTTGAATGAGACTTGTTGACATCAGTGTGCAAAATGAAAATCCGGGAGCATTTTATTGGTTTTATAACATTGGAGAAGACCAAGGGTCAGGAACTTTCCTAAGTCATCTTGTCAGTGCTGACAAGTCTAAAATTGACATCCAAGGCTCCCAGGAGGTAAACTGGGACAAAGATAAGAACATAATGAAAATTATAGAAAATTTCATTTGCTAAGCATGAACTTTTCCTCCACGTAAAATTATATTGCTGCAAAACCATGTAAGTGTGATGCCTCATTTTCATCTATAGAAAGTGACTGGGCTTTCTCGGCACTTAAGATTTGCCTTAGTTATTCTTGGCTGTTTGAATTCCTATATAAATTCTAGAATCAGCCTTTAAATTTCAAAATCAATCAATAAATAAACAAACTTCTGTTGGGATTTTGTTGTGATTTACTTAAGTCTATAGTTTAATTTGGAGAGATTGTTTCTTTTTATAATACTGAGATTTATAAAATATGAACTTATATGCATTCATTTATTCATTTTTTTAAAATTAATTTGTCACAATAAGATTTCATAGATTTTCATGTAGTTTTGTGAATTTTTTGTTAAATTTAATTCTAGATTTTTAATTTTTTTGAAGAAAAACTCCACAACTCTATTGAGGTATAATTTGCATAGCAAAAAACACATGAATTTTAAAGATACAGCTTGATGTGTTTTGCCAAATATGTACATCTGTATAACTACCATAATGAAGGTATCAAACAAATAGGGTTATCTTGTACCCTTTCCCAGTCAACCTCAACCCTACTCCTATATCCAGGGTAAGTACTGATCTGGTTTTTTGTTGCTCTATATTAGGCTTGTCTCCCTAGGAGTATGAATGGAATAAGATGGTATGAATGTGTTCATTTGCCTCTGTATTCTTTTTGTTAGCATTTTTGAGATTCATCCATGTTATTGCATGTATCAGTAGTCCATTTCATATTTTTTGCTGTTGTATTCCATTAAATGTGTGTATCACAACATGTTTATCCATTCGCCGGTTGACTGATTTTGTCCAGGTTTTGGTTCTGAAGGGGAGAAAGAGTGTTCTTTACCCACTCTGGGTCCTTTATTCTGGGCTACAAATTAAATTGACATGAGGCTGAATAGTAGGAGAAAATCAAACCAAGCTTTATGGTATGTATACATGGGAGAGACCAGGGAAACTGAGTATCTCTCAACAGAATGGCGGAGGTTCTCCTCTTAAATAGACAAAAGAAGATTTGGGGGGTTGGGGATGTCAGCCATGAGGGATTACAAGAAAACCACAGTAAACAAAAGTATGCAGATTTAAGTCTTGGCTTTCTGCACTGATAAGATTTTCTAGAGATATGGTCATTCCCCCTTCTTCCTGGTACAGAGAGGGAGATACCTTTACAAATGCAGATTTCCCCCACAAATGTAGATGTCTGGTAAACAGAATTTTGACAAGAATGGGCCCAGCAAAGTCCATCCCAGTCTATTGATACCCAGAGTTGTCCATGGTGACAGCATGTCCCTGGGACAGGCCTTCCATCCCAAATCCCTTCAGACAGTTAGTGGAGCCAGGGAAAGTCAAAGCCTCCTTCAGTGAAAATAATCAAGGTAGAGAGACACATATTGAGGTGGCCAGATCTGGTCCCCACAGTTCTTATGGCTAAAGCTGCTATGAATACCCTCGTATATATCTTTTTATGTATGTAAGCTTCCATTTCTCTTGGGTAAATACTATGAGGGGAGTGACTGGGTCATATGATAAATTTATGTTCATCTTTATGTGAAACTGACAAACTTTTTTCTATGTGGCTGTACCATTTTGTGACATTTTGGATTACCAGTAGTGGATGAGAATCCTTGTGGCTCCATATCCTCACCAACACTTGGCATGATCAAGATTTTTGATTTGGGCTATTCTAATGGATGTGTAGTGGTATTTCATTGGGGTTGTAAGTTACATTTTTCTGGTAACTAACGAGATTGAGCACCTATTAATGTGCTTATTAGCCATTTGTGTAGCTTTGTGATGTTTCTGCTCAAAAATTTTTCCCCAGTTTTGGGAGGCTGTCTTCTTTTTATGGAGATGTATAATTTTATTATATATATATGTGTTTTGAAAATATTTTCCTAAGGCTGTGGATTTTCTTTTTCTTTTTGAAGTGAAGTCTTTTGGGGAAAAAACCCCACAGTTTTTAATGTAATGAAGTCCAACTTTTTAAATTTTAATTTATGGTTCAAGCTTTTGGTGTCCTATCTAAAAGATCTTGGTCTTTCTCCTATATTTCCTTCTAAAAGTCTTATTTTGTCATTTTTAAGCACACATAAATAATACATTTCAAGTCAATTTTGGCATGTGTTGTAAGCTAAGGGTAGAAGTTCATTTATTTCACATTAGATGTCCAGTTTTTCCAGCACCTTTTGTTGAAAATAATATACTTTTCCCATTTAATGACCTTGGAGCTTTTGTTGGACTTAACTGACTATGTACATATGGATCTATTTTTAGACCACCATCTCTTGATTACCATAGTTCCATAGTAAGCCTTGAAATCAGGTAGGGTAAGGCTTTCAACTTTGTTCTATTTCAAAATTGTTTTGGCTATTCTAGATCCTTTGCATTTTCATATAAATTTCAGAATCCGCTTGTCAATTTTTACCAAAAAAATGGTTCGCTGCGATTTTGATTGGTGTTGCTTTGAATATAGAGATTACTTTGGAGGAGAATTCGTATCTTAAAAATATTTAGTCTGTTGATTCATGAGCATTGTATCACTCTTCATTTGTTTAGGTCTTCTTTAATTTCTCTCAGTGATGTTTTGTGCTTTTCAGTGTATGTGTCATGCACAAAATGCATCCCTAAGTATTTCAGAGATATTTTTTGATGTGAATTTTTCAGATAATTTACACTTTTTCAATTACATAGAAATACAGTTGATTTTTTCAATTTATTGACTTTATATCCTACAATCTTACTAAACTCACTTATGCATTCTAGTAGCTGTTAGCAAATAAAGGCAGTTTTACATCTTCCATTTCAATCTTAAATCCTTTTACTTCTTTTTCTCACCTTATTGCACTGACTAGGATCACCAATATGTTGTCATTTTCTTTGTATGCACTGCAAATCTCTCAAACACTCTGCCCCACAAATTCTAGCCCATGTTTCCTCACCAAACCCAATTTCTGTCTCCTCAAATCAGCAAGAATGTCAGGCCCTATTTGGGTTACTGTCACTGACCTATGGCCCAGAAACTGTCCCAATCAGTGACAGAGCTCACCTTGTTTATTTGTTCTCTCTCAAGGATCATAGTCCTGATCTTCCTGTTGTCTAGTGTCTGAAAACTATTTTTTCATGGATTTTTCTTGGGTTTTTTTAGGTGGTAGGGTATATCCAGTTCCTGTTACTCCAAATGACTTGAAGCAAAATTCCTTTTGTCTATCATTGAAATTAAAGTATTACCTGGAAATAGCATAAACTTGGGTCTTTCTATTTTATTTGTTATGACAATCACTGCCTTTTAATAAGACTCAAGCGTATTTATATTTGGTGTAAAGACTTGTATGGTTGAGTCTAAGTCTACTCTCTAGCTGTATTTTTTTCTATTGTTGTCTTAATAGTTTTTAATATTGTGAAATTTTAGTTGCACATTATCGTCAGTCACCATATTCACGCATCCCTTCACCCCTTGTGCCTACCCCTCCTCCCCCTTGCCCCTGGTAACCACCAAACAGTTCTCTCTGTCCATGTGTTAGTTTATATTCCACACATATGAGTGAATCATGTGGTGTCTTTTTTCTCTCTGGCTTATTTTATTTAACATAATACTCTCCAGGTCCATCCATGTTGTTGTGAATGGGACAGTGTTGTCTTTTTTATGGCTGAGTAGTATTCATTGTATATATATATATATATATGTAGATGTATATATGTATATGTATATATATATGTGTATATATATATATATATATATATACCACATCTTCTTTATCCAATCATCTGTCAGGAGACACTTCAGTTGCTTCCACTTTTTGGCTATAATGAATAATGCTGCAATAAACATAGGGGTGCATAGCCTCTTTGGATTGTTTATTTCCGCTTCATTGGATAGATACCCAATAGTGGGGTAGCTGGATCATAAGGTATTTCTATTTTCCATTTTTTGAGGAATTTCTATACTGTTTTCCATAAAAGTTGCACCAGTTTGGATTGCCACCAGCAGTGAGTTAGGGATCCCATTTCTCCACAAGTTCTCCAACATTTGTTGTTTTTTTGTCTTGGTGATTATAGCCATTCTAACAGGTGTAATGTGATAACTCAGTGTAGTTTTGATTTGTATTTCCCTGATGATTAGTGATGTTGAACATCTTTTCATGTGCCTGTTGGCCATCTGTATATCTTCCTTGGAAAAATGTCTGTTCGTATACTCTGCCCATTTTTTGATCAGGTTGCTTGTTTTTTTTGTTGTTCCGTTATGTGAGTTCTTTATATATTATGGAGATTAACTCCTTGTCAGATATGAATTGCAAATATTTTCTCCCAGCTGGTGGGCTATCTATTCATTTTGATCCTAGTTTCATTTACCTTGTAGAAGCTCTTTAATCTGATGAAGTCCCACTTGTTTATTTTTTCTTCTGTTTCCCTTGTCTGAGCAGACATGAAATTCGAAAAGATCACTTTATGACTGATGTCAAATAGTGTATTGCCTATATTTTCTTCCAGGAGTTTTATAGTTTCAGGCCTCACTTTCAGGTCTTTGATCCATTTTGAGTTAATTTTTGGGTATGGCAATAAAAAATGGTCTACTTTCATTCTTTTGCATGTGGCTGTCCAATTTTCCCAGCACCATTTATTGAAGAGATTTTCCTTTCTCCATTGTATGTTCTTAGCTCCTTTGTCAAAGGTTAGTTTTCCATAGATGTGTGGTTTTATTTCTGGGCTTTCAATTCTGTTCCATAGATCTGTGTGTCTATTTTTGTACCAGTACCATGCTGTTTTGATTACTATAGCTTTGTAGTATATTTTTAAGTCAGGGATTGTGATGGCTCCAGCTTTGTTCTTTTTCTCAGGATTGCTTTAGCTATTTGGGGTCTTTTGTTGCCTCATATTAATTTTAGAATTCTTTATTCTGTTTCTGTGAAGAATGTCCTTGGAATTCTGATTGGGATTGCATTGAATCTGTAGATTGCTTTAGGTAGTATGGACATTTTAACTATGCTTATTCTTCCAATCCATGTGCATGGGATATTTTTTCATTTCTTTTTTCTTCATCAATTTCTTTCAATGGTGTCTTATAGTTTTCATTGTATAGATCTTTCACCTCCTTAGTTAAATTTATTCCCAGATATTTTATTCTTTTTGTTGTGATTGTAAATGGGATTGTCTTTTTGAGTTATCTTTCCATTAGTTTGTTCTTGGCATATAGAAATGCGACTGATTTTTGTAAGTTGATTTCATGCCCTGCTACTTTGCTGTGGTTGTTGATTATTTCTAATAGTTTTCCAATGGATTCTTTAGGGTTTTCTATGTATAAAATCATGTCATCTGCAAATAGTGAGAGTTTCACCTCTTTGTTGCCTATTTGGAATCCTTTTATTCCTTTTTCTTGCCTAATTGCTCTGGCCAAAACCTCCAGTACTATGTTGAATAAGAGTGGCAAGACTGGGCACCCTTGTCTTGTTCCTGTTCTCAGAGGAATGGCTTTCAGTTTTTCCTCATTGAGTAAGATGTTGGCTGTGGGCTTGTCATATATGGCCTTTATTATGTTGAGGTACTTTCCTTCTATATCCATTTTGTTGAGAGTTTTTATCATAAATGGATGTTGGATCTTGTCAAATGCCTTCTCTGTGTCAATTGAGATGGTCATATGGTTTTTATTCTTCGTTTTGTTAACGTGGTGTATCACGTTGATTGATTTGTGGATGTTGAGCCATACCTTTGTCCATGGTATAAATCTCACTTGGTCATGGTGTATGATTTTTTTGATGTGTTGCTGTATTCAGTTTGCCAATATTTTGTTGAGGATGTTTGCATCTATGTTCATTAGCATTATTGGCCTTTAGTTTTCCTTTTTTGTATTGTCCTTGTCTGACTTTGGCATCAGGGTGATGTTGGCCTCATAGAATGTGTTAGGAAGTATTCCATCATCTTCTCTTTTTTGGAAAAGTTTGAGAGGGATAGGTATTAAGTCTTCTTTGAATGTTTAGTAAAGTTCTCCAGAGAAGCCATCTGGTCCTGGACTTTTTTTGGTGGGGGGGGTGATTACTGTTTCAGTCTCTTTCCTTGTGATTGGTCTATTCAGATTCTCTATTTCTTCTTGATGCAGTTTTGGTAGGTTGTCTGCATCCAAGAATTTATCCATTTCTCCTAGATTGTCCAATTTGTTGGCATATAGTTTTTCATAATATTCTCCTATAATCCTCTGTATTTCTGTTGTACCTGTTGTAATCTCTCCTCTTTCATTTCTAATTTTATTTATTTGAGGCTTCTCTCTTTTTTTCTTAGTGAGTCTAGCTATGGATTTGTCAATTTTGTTCGTCTTCTCAAAGAAACAACTCTTTGTTTCATTGATCCTTTCTCCTGCTTATTTTGGTTTCAGTTTCATTTATTTCTGCTCTTATTTTTATTTCCCTCCTTCTGCTGACTTTGGGCTTTGTTTGTTGTTCTTTTTCTAGTTTTGTTAGATGTAGTTTGAGGCTGCTTATTTGGGATTTTTCTTGTTTGCTGAGGTGGGCCTGTATTGCTATGAGTTTTCCTCTCAGGACTGCTTTTCCTGCATCCCATATGAGTTGGTATGGTATATTTTCATTTTTGTTTGTCTCCAAATATGTTTTAATTTCTCCTTTAATTTCATCAATGATCCATTGGTTGCTCAGTAGCTTGTTGTTTAGTCTCCACGTCTTTGTCACTTTCCCAGTTTTTTCCTTGTAGCTGATTTCTAGTTTCATAGCCTTATGGTCAGAAAAGATGCTTGTTATGATTTCAATCTTCTTAAATTTATAGAGATTTGCCTTGTTTCCAGTATATGGTCTATCCTTGAAAAATGTTCCATGTGTACTTGAGAAGAATGTGTAATCTGCTGTTTTGGGGTGGAGTGCTCTGTATATATCTATTAAGTTCATCTCGTCTAGCTTTTCATTTAGGTCTGCTATTTCCTTATTGACTTTTTGTTTGGATAATCTATCCATTGATGTGAGTGGGGTGTTAAGCTCCCCTACCATTATTGTGTTGTTGTTAATATCTGCTTTTAGGTTTGTTAATAATTGCTTCATGTACTTTGGTGCTCCTGTGTTGGATACATATATATTTATAAGTGATATGTCTTCTTGGTGGAAAGTCCCTTTTATCATTATAAATTGCCACTCTTTATCTCTCATTACTCTTTTTATCTTGAAGTCTACTTTGTCTGATACAAGTATGGCCACACCTGCTTTTTTTTGTTTGCCATTAGCTTGGAGTATTGTCTTCCATCCTTCTACTCTGAGCCTATGTTTGTCTTTAGAGCTCAGATGTGTTTCCTGGAGGCAGCATATTGTTGGATCTTGTCTTTTAAGCCATCCCACCACTCTGTGTCTTTTGATTGGAGAATTGAATCCATTTACATTTAGAGTGATTAGTGATGTATGAGGGCTTAGTGTTGCTACTTTATCACTCATTTTCTAGATCTTTTGCATTTGTTTTGTTTCTTGTCCTGTGTGTTTCACACTACCAATTAGGTTTGGTAGTTCTGTATGATGGTTTTCTTAGTTTTCTCTTTATTTATTGTATGTGTCTCTGCTCTGAATATTAGTTTAATGGTTACCATGAGGTTTGTATTAAAAATCTCATAGATGAGATAGTCCATTTTCTGATGGCCTCTTATTTCCTTTGACTAACTTGATTCCATCCCTTTCCTCTTTCTCTTCTAAGTTATTGTTGTCACAACTTATTCAATCTTGTGTTGTGATTTTGTGTTTAAAGTGATGAGGTTATGTTTATTTTTGGTGTTTTCCTTCCCTTGATCTTTGATGTTATAATTAAATGTTTGCTAACCTATTCTGAGAGAGAGCTGCAATTTATCTGATTCTGTCTACCTATTTTCTCCTTGCTCAAAGATTTGTATCCCCTTTCTCTCTCTCTCTCTCTCTCTTTTTTTTTTTTTCCAGGCATGAGGGCCTTCTCGAGCATTTCTTGCAGTGGGAGTCTTGTGGAAATGAACCCCTTACCTTTTGTTTATCTGGGAAAGTTATTATTTCTCCATCATATCTGAAGGATATTTTCACTGGATAGAGTATTCTTGGCTGGAAGTTTTTATCTTTCAGAATTTTGAACATATCATTCCACTCTCTCCTAGCTTGTAGATTTTCTGATGAAAAATCTGCTGAGAGCCTGATTGGAATTATCTTTTTCTCTCTTGCTACCCTTAATATTTTTTCTTTGTCATTAACTTTTGCCAGCTTTCCTAATAGATACCTTGGAGATGGCCTTTTTCATTGATATATTTAGGAGATCTATTGATTTCATTCATTTGTATTTCCAGTTCCTTCTCCAGGTTTGGGAACTTCTCGGCTATTATTTTTTTGAACAATCTCTCTGCTCCTTTTTCCCTCTCTTCTCCCTCTGGGATACCTACAATGCTTATGTTGCATTTCTTAATTGAGTCAGATATTTCTCAGATAATTTCTTCATTTCTTTTTAGTCTTAGTTGTCTCTCTTCCTCCATCTGGAGCCTTTCTACATTCCTATCCTCAATAAGACTAATTCTTTCCTCCTTATTGTCAGCTCTGTTCTTTAACAATTCCAGATTTTTCTTTATCTTCTCCATTGTGTTTTTCATGTCCAACATTTCTGGTTGTTTTTTCTTTATACTGTCAATCTCCTTTGTAAAGTCATTCCTAATTTCCTTGAATTGTCTATCCATGTTTTCTTGTAATTCATTGAGTTTCTTTACGATAGCTATTTTGAATTCTCTGTCATTTAGGTTATTAATTTCTGTGCCTTCAGCTTTGATTTCTGGATGCTTGTCATTTTCCTTCTGGTCTGGAGATTTAATTTATTTTTGTATTGTTCTTGAGGATGTGGTTTTATTTTTTCTCATCCTGAAGATGTCAGGTCATAGATTCCACTTGCCACCACTAGGTAGGAGTCAATAGCTGTGTATTCTGAACTCACTGAGTCTGTGGGGATTCTGGCCAGACTGAAGCACAGCTAGGCTGATGTGTGGCTGAGCTGGGGCACCAAGCTGGGGTGCAATGTGCCGCCAAGCTAGGGCACAGGGCTGGGGCACCACCAGGCCAAGGTGCTGTGCACTGCTGCTGGGCAGGGGTGCCACTGGACCGGGGTGCTGTGTGCCGTTGCTGGGCTGGGGAGCTGCTGGACTGGAGAGCCTAGCTGGGCACTGACTGTGGCTGAGCTGAGGCACCAAGCTGGAGTGCTGAGCTGGGGCACCTAGCATGGCTGAGCTGGGACACTGAGAGGGGGGCGAGGGGTGCTCACTTTAGCCTCCCTGGTCCCAGGGGCTTGTCATTCTTCCCTCGCTGTCTGCTTTCCTGGGGTGTTAGTTTGGTAAGGACACCTCCGCAACTGTTCCATTCCTTCCATGTGGGAGTTCCCCACTGGCTTTGAGGGAAGTTGGAGAGCGAAGGTTTTCCCATAGAGAGCTGCCCCTTCCTTGCCTCTCTGAGAGCCATGTGGTCTCAGTCTCAGGGTCACTGTCATTGGGGAAGGAGTGGAGCCTTCCTTACCTCCTTCAACTTCCCCTGGGGTTTCCAGCACCTCTGCCATCAAATGTAAGGCTGCGTGGGTCTCCCAGACATCTTATGTGTAGTGTGAAAGACCTCTGTTGATATATGAGTGAACTTTTTGTTGTATCTTAGCGGGAGAGAGTTTAGGGGAAAAGCTCACTCCACCATGATGCTGATATCACTCTCCAGCTATATTTTTTTATGTTTGTTTTCTATACTTCTCTCTTCTTTTATACTTCATTTCCTGTCTTCTTTTCAAGGATATCTCTTTTTGGTATTCCATTTCTTCCTCTCTGTTGGCTTTAGTTATACCTTTTGATATTTGTTTGTTAACATATGTTTGATATTTGTTTCTTAACATGTGATTATTAACAGGATTAAAATATGTTTCCTTAATTTATCACCATCTGTTTTGAATTATTATTATAGGACTACACATATGATGTAAGAACCTTCCAATATTATAATTCAGTTTTATCATCCTTTGTGCTATTCTCATCCATATCTTCATTCTACATATGTTATGAACTCCACACTGTATAATTTTTGCTATAGTCAATTGACTTAAAAGTATTTAAGAATATAAAAATTATCTTTCATATTTATTCACAGAGCTACCATTTCCAATCATCCTTATTCTTCCCTGTAGACCCTTGATTCCATTCACTTAGAATTCCCTTCAGCCAAAAGAAAGCTTTCTTTAGCATTCCTTATTGTATTGATCTGCTGATGATAAATTCCCTCTGTTTTCATGTATCTAAAATATCCTTATTTTGCCTTCACTTTTGAAAGATACTTTACCAGATATAGAATTCTAAGGTGACAGATTTTTTTCCTAAATTCTGCATTTTAAGAGCATGGTTCTGTTACTTTTGGCCCTCATTATTTCTGAAGATGTGAATTGCTGTTTTTATTATTGTTCCTCTTATTGTAATGTGCCTATTTCCCACTAGTTGTGTTTAAAGTTTTCCTCTTATCTTTAGCTTTCAGCATTTTGACTTGATATCCATAATTGTGTTTCCTTTGAATTTATCCTAGTTAAGGTTTGCTGAATCTCCTGGATCTTTGAGTTGATGACTCTTATTAATTTAGGACTATTTTTGGACAATATTTTTTCAAATTATCTTGTCTGCCTCTTCCTCTCTCTCTGTTCTTTCTGAGACTATAATTACACATATATCAGATAGATGATTTTACTTCAGAGGTTACTAGGACTATTCTATTCTATTAATCTCAATGAATTTTTTAAAATTTCAGATATTTTATTTTTTATTGCTAAGATTTTCATTTGCATCTTAGTTAAGGTTTTCACATCACTCCACCAATTATATACATTTTCCTATAGATGTTGTAAATGTAGCCTAATATTTTAGAATTATTGCCTGCTAATTGCAACATTTATGTTCTCTGTGGGTCTATTTCTATTGATAGATTTTTCTCTTAACTGTCAATCAAGTTTTCTGTTTCTTTTCCTATTTAGTTCTTTTTAAAATTTTTTATTTAAATCCCTGTGCACCAGGGATGCTATTTTGTAGGGACTTTAGATTATGGGTCTTTTTCCTCCAAAGTGTATTGAGTTTGTTTACCAGTCAGATAAATAATTTTGCCCTTAAACCTAGAGCAAATCCCTTAGTATTTAGGTATAATATTTGCTTCTAAGTCATGAAAGTCCAAGCTGTTTACCAAGCCATTCCAACTTGACAAAATTTGAACTTCTGTCTTCTTTCGTTGGACAGCTGCTGAAATCTCAGATCAGGCATTTCTATCTTCCAGCTACCATTTACTTTGGGGTAACTGGAGTTTCTTCTAGTGCATCAGAGTTCAGATGTCATCTAAGAATTTAGGGAGAATTTACATTCTGATTTGGGACTCTCTTCTATTTGTGGCTATCTCCAATTCTCCTCTTTTTGACCCTTCAGTAACTAGTATTTTTATTCTTCAGTTTTCAGACCTGTTCTCCCTACTCCCTGTTTCCCTAGTCAGGGTGTAATCGTCTCTTTCTACTGCTGAATTATTTTGTCTTGTCATGGTTAAGCAGCTTTGTGAACTCCTATTTTTTTCAGTCTCCAATTGAACCCCCAATCTTTTGTGGGGTTTGCAGATGGCTCTACTACTTTCAGGCACTTATTTCCCCATTTTCACATAAATTAAAGTTTTTATTGTCTGCTGTCTCCTTGTTATGCTGTAGGCATGAGTAATAGAAGGTTTTGTAGTCTCTTCTTATTGATTACTTTGTGTTATTGGAGGATGTGTAGAGAGATTAAAATATATGCTGCTGTTTTTATGCTATGTAAACATAGAATTACATTTAGAAAATACTTGAATGTCCAAAAGTGAATAGAAAAACAGAAACCATTATCTTCCCAAAGTATTGTTCAGGGGATAGGGAAAGGATTTCTGATTGAAGGCAGTGTTGGCAAAAGTTAATAGCCATTTCCTGTCTAGACATTGTGTCCAGTCAGTTTAATAAATTAATTACAGATGGATAACATATGTTCATGATTGAGCTAGGCACTTCAGGAAAAGAGAAAAAGCAAACAAACATGGCTCTTGCTTTAAAATTATTACTGATTAGTTGGGGAAATAAGACATTTATACAAAGGTAAATATGAATATGAGTTAATAATACAAAAGTTTAATAAGCAGTATAACTAAGGGTCAAATAAGTGGAACTGACACAAATTATACTTTTAGAGAAGATTCTGTGAACTGACTTACGTAGAGATTTTCTATCATAGTGGCAGTAGCCAAGCCTCTTTTCACAAGTTCTGGGCTATTCAGAAATATATATTAAGTAATTTATTAATGGTCTGTCCAGGTATTTCAATCTAAGAGACCTCATAACCATTAGCCATGACCAAAGATCCCTACGGGGAGAATTATTCTTATAATCACAGTAGAAACCCAGGAGTCTATTTCACTTTCATCTTCTCTTACCATTATCTCTTAGCAGAGAGAATAGCCACTATATTTCTTCCTAAAAGTGTTCTTACCCCTTTCACCAAATATTTTTCAACATCTTTATGAAGAGAAAATCATCTAAATCTTCTGCAGAGAAAAAGTGAGGGGGTAAGGATTAGGTCACAGCCACAACTCATAAATCTGTATCAGCATTCCTATCCTTAGAAAGTGTTTAGCTTTTTGGGGCAAATGATTATAGTTGCCTACCTGATTCCAGGCAGGTAACTAGAATTCCCTTTTCCTTTACAGACAGAAATTCTATATTATTTCTGCTGACAATAGACTTCAATGTGAAAAAAGAGGACCATATTTTCAGCCTCATTTTAGCTCAAGGTGGCCAATAAAATATAAGCAATAGACATTGGGTAGGCTTATTAAGAAAGCTGTTTAAAGATAACTGACTTACATGTCAGCCTTCCAGCTATTATTTACCCTGTGATTATTGGATGCTGGAGTTTGGGGGCCAGTCAAGAATTTGGAGAGAATTTATATGCTGCTTTGGGACTTCTCCCTATTTTTGGCTACCTTCAATTTTCCCCCTTTGACTCTTCAGTAACCATATTCTTATTCACCAGTTTTCATATCTGCTTTCCCTATCACAGCTTCCCTACTTATGGTGAAGTCTTCTCTTTCTATTGCTGAATTATCTTGTTTTGCCATGGTTAGGCTGTTTTCTGATATCCTATTTTCTTTATAGTGAATCTCCATTCCTTTGTAGGATCACCATAGTGCTTTTCTTCTCTTCTTTCTTTCAGCCTGGGAGATCAAGCATCCATCTTAGACTAAGGGTCTAAGATGGCTATTCACGTGGTTGATGCCTTGGTGGGAGGACTGGAAGTCTGAGCTTATCTAGGGCCTCTTCTCTTCATTTTGTCTCAGGGGCCAAGAGGGAATGTTTCAAGAGGTCCAGGTAGAAGCTGCAAGACTTATTATGATTTAGCCTCAGAATTTCAGAAGGTAACTTGTGTTGTATTCCATTGGTTAATAAGCCCATAAAGCCAGTGCCAATTCAGGAGTGGGGGTTAGACTCTATACCTTAATTGGAAGAGTAGCAAAGAATTTGCAGCCATCTTTAATCTACCACAGATTGTTTTTCTTATTTCAGAAATCCTTAACGGGGTAAAAAGGATCTACATACCATAGATAGATATGAAAGTTAACTCAGAAAAACTTGAAACAGGTAAAATTTCAGCCAAAGGTGAAAGAGATCTGATATAAAAAGGAGAACAAAGTAAGAAATTAAACTCCCAGCAGATATTATTGTCGAGGCAATGTGGACCTGAGAGGAGAGGGACAGGCTTTTAAATACCTAACGGAGACCCTAGAACTCATGTTCTTTAGGGATCTTAAAAATAAGCAAGTCATATCCAAACTAATAATGCAGTCCATCAGAGGTTCCTCAAATCTCTGAACAGGAGCTCTTGAGTTTATCACACTATGGTCAGCAGGGAAAGTGGGGCCTCCGTTCATACAACATGGACCCTGCTGGTGCTGAGACACCCAAGCTCTGTTGATCAAACACAGGACCTAACTGTTCTACCAAAGTTCCCACAGATGTTCCAGCACTGAACCCACTTTTAAATTTTTGTAAATCTTCCTGCTCTGGGAACTCTGATTAAATAGATCTCTCACCCCTTGGTAGTATCTCAGTTTTTCCTTTGACGAGGAAGGGCATAATAAAAATTGGAAGAAAGAAAATGCCTTTTACTTATTAGTTTTTCACTGACTCTCTTCATTCCTGCTAAATGCAATGTTCACATAAGAAAAATAGGATATTGGCCCATCATTTGAGGAACTTGTTTTCCTGAGTGGTTCTGAAAATGACTCACTTTCAGACATGGGTGAAAGTGTCTTTCTTGAGCCCTCTCTTGAGCCCCACTATGACAAACTGCAAACCTTTGTGAGACTGTTGCAGGGAGAGGAATCTGAGGTCACAGAATAAGCACAATGATATGCAGCGGAATCAAAATGATGCCCTTTACTCTACTGACAGTGTTGTTTGATCAAATACATGAAACATGATTCATTTAATCGCCTTAATATAAGGGATTCTAGCTCAAATTCCTTCACTAAATTTTAAAAACATTCTCTGTAACAATAGATTTTACTTTGCTTGAGGAATCAACCGCTAATTACTTTTTTTTCCCCATGGTAAATAAATACCTTAAAAATAAAAATAAAGAATCAATGCTCAAAATATTTTTAAAACTAATTACATTGAGCTTATTTTATACTGTTTTTATTTAAAAATATTTTCATTTGAACTCCATTATTTCTTCAGGGCGTTGACTTTAATTGATCTAATTTTAATGGTTTCTCACATGATGCATGTCACTGGTTTATATTAACATTCTGTCATCAGCTAAATAAATAGCTTTTCCTTGGTATAGTTTCTCTCTAGTTAAAATCATTTCCATAAATGCACCTTTTTTAGAGTTTAGAATTAGTTTTTTTAAAAAAAATACTCAAATATAGGAAAAACAAATGGAAATTTCTGGGACATTTATCAACAGTCCTGAATTTTACCAAAAATCAATTATAAGGGAAGTTATTATTTCCTAGACATGTTCATGTGTTTTCAAACAACCTGGACAAAATTTCTGGATGCTGTCTATTTGTTTAGTTACTTTCATTATTCAAGGGACAAATGTTTTTAGATTGTCATTAGGAAGAAGTCCTTGGTCCCTTAGTACCTCCACAAACTCTGCCAATGGAGAAGTTAATATATTAGAACAATAAGAGACAGAGGAAAGAGTTAAAAGTGATATTTTAGACTCTGAGACATCTCTTAAAACTTCTCGAAAAAGTAAAGTAAGAGCTCTAATAGTTCTAAGAACATTTTCACTCCATTCATAAGCTGTTATGTACTCTTTCTCTTTTTATCTGTTGAGATAGAATAAGTGTAACCCTCATTCATGTACAAAAAGTGTCTTATTAAAGTGTAAGGAATCTGTCCAGGAAGACAATTTATAGATATACAGCTTAGTTACAGATTTCAGCTCACCCTCACTTGGACAAATATGGCTTCCTATCTTCAACTTCTTTATGTACATGATAGCTAGATAATTCATTCTACTACTCAACACATGATATAGAGAGCTTGTTATTGAGAAGGATGTCTACATACCTTATGATATGGCAGTGAACAAGACAGTCTATGTCCTCATGAAACTTGCATATAGCACTTCTTAAAAAAAAAAAAGAGGGGGCCTCCCGGTGGCGCAGCGGTTAAGTTCGTGCTTGGCAGCCTGGGGTTCGCAAGTTCGGAGCCTGGGCGCCGGCCGACGCACTGCCTGTCAGCCATGCGGTGGCGGCCTCCCATATAAAGTGGAGGAAGATGGGCACGGATGTTAGCTCAGGGCCAATCTTCCTCAGCAAAAAGGGGAGGATTGGCAACAGATGTTAGCTCAGGGCTGGTCTTCCCCACAAAAAAAAAAAAAAGAGAAAAAAGAAACCATTCTCCAGAAGTACCTGATACTCTAAATTTGTCTTCTCATCTTCAGATTCCACACCCATCATCCACTGATCTTGATTGAATCCAGGTCATCTCCTATTAACTACTGTTTGTTATTTTTTTTCTTTCAAGGTTAGGTGTTTCCTTACCCTCAATTACTTAATTTTCCTCATATTTGAACACATGATAGTTTTCATCATACACCCTTCACTTATCTATTCTCTGGTTCATACCTTCTGCTTCCAAGCTAGCTTTAAGGTCAAACTGTGGGTTCCAGCTAGCTACTAATGTCATTCAGGCATCAGCTTAAATGTGGCTTCCTTCCTTACTTTTCCAATCCAAATTAGGTGGCCCTCCTGTACTTTAAATGTCATAGCACTCAAAAAATATTTTTTACATCATCCATTTACAATTCTTATATTCCAAACAAAAATATAAGCTCCCTGAGGCAAACATATGTGTTTTTATATGACAAAAGGAATATAATGACGACACACACATAGTAGGGAGGGGGTGCTTTCTTCCATTCACCATCTTAAAATCATGAATCTTGTGATTGGCCAGTTAAATAAATGAAAGCCTGGCAGCCCAAAATTAGGAATGCAACAGGGTATCATATGTGAGCAGTTCGTGTGTAGATAGTATATATATGGACTTGAACAAATAACAACCCCACACCCCTCCTTCCCCCATCAAAAAAAAACCCAGCAAAAAGCCTCAACTCCTGAAAAATAATAACTTCCAACTTATTAGTTCTATATGACAGGGGTAAAAAGGGATAAGAACAAAGGTAATACAATGGCTCTATTGGAAATGTATCAACTAAACTGGCTAGTCATAGTATTTCCCCTCCCCCATATGTGTTGTTAATGTCACTGATTCATCATATTCAATGCAGTATTTTCAAAAACAGTTGATTAATTACAGCTTATAATGACAGCTACAGCAGTGGCTGCCACTCTGCTAGGTGTCACAGAGTTGAGTTGTGTCTAGGATTCTGCCTAACAGTTGTCAGCCATGCAGGGACTCAGGTGATAGAAGACAGTTTCTGTCTAAAAATTAGTCTTTTCAAAGGTGCTAAAGACGACAACAAAAACATGACATTGGCCTAAGGAGCATTTTTCAAAGTTTACAAGTTCCTTTCTTCCAGAGGATTTTACTAGTTTTCCCATAAGATAATGATGGCTGTATCTTATTAAATCATGCAGAAATTATTCCTGTCAGTATTATAATAAACCAAAAAGTATTTTTATGAGGTAAGCACTAAAACCAAATTCTCCTTGAAAACATTGGATGAATTATTAATTCACAACATTGAAAAAAAAACAATTTATATTGTGGAGATCTATATTGGCATCTATTAAGTTTTCTTAGTTACAATTGACTATGCTGTATTAGGACTGGCCACATAATTTGCAGTGTCTACTGCAAAAAGAAAATGTGAGACCCTTGTTCAAAATTATTAAAACTTTCAGAACTTTCAAAATTATTAAACCAAGGACAGGGCACTATGTGACCACACTGGCTGCATGCCCCGGCTATAATTTAGAGTTTTTATATCAAGTATCTTGCTATATACATATAATCACAAATAAAAGTCTTTTATCTTCTAGAAAAACAGGCACAGCTATCAACATTTGCACATGAAGAAACTGTAGCACAGAAAAGCACCCTGTGCCTAGCTAAAGCATCCCACAAAGTCAGAGGGAGGAGTCAAGCAGCAACTTAGATGTCCTAACTCCAGTGTAGCTCTCTGTTTACTTTAACAGATTTCATCTCCAAATCAAACTCCAATTTCAACAAATGGCAAAGACATTTATGACCAATATATCCTGCTTCCCCTCAAAACCACCTCTGGAGTCAATTCTAGGAATTTAATTGTATGAGACAACAACAGTTGCTTTGATGAATTACTTTTTTGCCCCATTCAGAGTCCAAACTTTGCAGGATTGGGAAAATAAGAAAACTCATAAAGCAGCAGTTCTTTTCTATCCAGCGCAGCTGAGATATACAATTAATAAAAATGGCAAGACTCAACAGCCTACCAGCGCCCAGAGTAATAACTCCTTTTATGAATATGAGACATAGGTCCCAGGGCATCTTGAGGCAGGTTTCTGCCCTATTGATTACATTGTCAGACGACACATTTCATATCACTGAACACATCCTATTTCAGGAGATATGAGAAGGGGACACCAGAGGAAACATAAATGTCAGAGGAAATAGGAATGCCTGTGAACCTTAGCACACGTTTCTTAGAGCAATAAAGGTGATCTGGCTTGGGAAGCCAGTCCCAAGAGTGATCAGAAATTAGAAAAGCATCCATAGCTGGGGAAGAACTTGACCATGTGCTAAGCACAGACAACACAGGCACGAAAGTCCAAGCTATTGCAAGTACTCATTTCCTGGGAACTAGCACAATGCTATCAATTTCTCATTCTTGCTTTCATGCACTTGGCAAATTTTAATGTGCCAGGTCACACACTTAGCCACACTGACTCCTTTGATAAAAGTCATTCTGTGCATTGTGTGCGGGTATAAATTCAATGTAATTGTCATGCTACTCTATGCCCTATCTCCACAAATTTTTTTCTCCCATTAATCTTACTAGCAAGTTAAAACTGCCAGTGAAGAGATTTCTTCAGATATTTACTAAGAAACGAAGGATCCTTGGTGTGTCAACTGCATGTTTTTCAATGATTGTCCTAAATGATTGTCTTTTTAAACTGGTGAGCAGAAAGTTCCCAGATTCTCCAACTCTCTAATGCCCCCAACCTAGCTCTCCCTCATTCTATTTTCTCAATCCCCAGCTGGACCCTCCATCCTTTTAACTGAAAGACAGGAAGGGTATTGTTGGAACACAGGCATTTCCAACCAAGAAAAATCTTTCCAGGTGGAAACATTTCTGTCTTTCAGAGATCCTATTAGTTTGACTAAGTCCCTTTCAGTGAGTCAGAAATTGTGTTGAACACCTACTATGCACATTATTTCTAGATGTTTAAAACACTGCACATGGAAATGTCATTCACACTTCAAAAGTTAGGTGGGGATGGAGTTAGATTTTGAAAAGAAAGATATGAAGTAAGAGACAGTTTGCAGCTGTGGGGTCAAGGTGGGGGGAAGGTGGAGACAACCTAAATTGGCAGTATCCAATTTTCTGAGATGGGTGAAATTGCAGGTGAGACTCTCTTTATGCGTGGGGATTTAGAGAGTAAAACACAGTTTCAAAATTTTCCTTTTTCCTGTTGAATTGAATTAGGCAAAATGTGTGGCTCTTCTATAAAACTTCTCCTGACAAGCAACATACTCTGTAAATATGTCTTTTTCAGAACAAGTATTACTCTATTGTTCTAAATTCTTTTCATATCTATCTCTCTCAATTAGGCTGTACACCTTTTGAAGCAAAAACAAATGCTAATTACTGCTTTATCTCTAGAACCTAGCATATTGTATGGCAAATCAAATCCATAATAACCACAATTTTAAAAACATATTAAACTCTTACATGATATTAGGTGTTGTGTTAAATGCGTGGTGTTCATAATGCTAGCTCATCTTCATGATAACCCAGTGACTTGAATACTTATTATTTCCATTTCACTAATGGGAAAACTGAGGCTTACAATTACACACACACTAAATTTAGGCTCTACATTCAGATCAACAACCAGAAGCTCCTTCCTAATCAAAAGCCTCAGTTTAGCTTCCCTTCAGCTGCAACAGCAGCATCTGAGTACTGAGATGTAAATAAAGGAAACACTCGGACTCCTGTGAGGGGCCCCAGAAATGATGCTTAAGGTGAGGTACACGGCAGCGGGTCAAGTAATGAATGCTTCGCTGGAGCAACCGCCTCTCTTCAACTTAGGAGCATGATCACCATGATAGCTGGCAGCAGAAGCTTCTTCATCCTGTTGAAAAAGCAATACACCCAGACCATAAGTTCCTAATATTCAGGTTTTATCTGACTAGTTTTCTCCCATGTCCAAGGACAGAGAAGGTATGGATGTGTGTTTCCATTTTGTGTCTTGTTTCCTTTAGATTGTTCCCACATATAGAACCAAAGCTGGGCCTGTCTACTTTACATCATCCTAAAGTCCTTTGGTTTTAAACATTTCTCTTTGAATTACCACTTTAGAAGAAGGGGATCAATCAGTGGATGTATGGTTCATTTATGTTGTACTTACTTCCACAGTAACCAGTGTGTTATTTTCTCATCCTTTTTTTATACATCAGCCTGAAGAGGAGGAAAATTCTGCCTTTACCACTCCTTTCTCTCTCTACCATTACTATCTCCCAAAAGGAGGAGAAACTGAAGTGACTGGTCAGAGCTAAGTACTGAATGTAACTTAAGAGGCACCCAACTATTAGTGGACTTTTTCTTCCAGGTCTTTCTCCCAAATGCAGCATTGTCTCTTCTGTGTCTGGAATTCATGAGGCGGGCACACGCTGGGCAGGACCCCCAGCCTCTTCACACTTTCAGTTCCATCAGCTTGGGAGAGGAGGGGTGTGTGTGAAGCATACTTCCCATTCTTGTCCATGTGACTTGCAGGATAAAAAGATTCAGTCAACTCCACAGACCCCAGAAATGGAAAGGAGGAGGATAGTATACTTTGACTTGCAGACTGATGTTTCCTGAAGAAAAAAAAAAGAAATCTAGAAAAGCCCTCATTCGTTTGCTGGAAATAATGTTGGCCCTTTATTTCCCATTTAGCTATTGTTTTTTGAATGTCATCAATCCCAGAAAGGTGGAATGATGAATGATGGGATTTCAGCAACAAAACCCCACCTTGCATGCTTAACAACTATGTATTTCTTTCCTTTACTTTGTAATCCTCCAGAGATAGTTAGGGCAAAGAGAAGTATCCAGAAAAAGGGGAGGGAATTTGAGGAGACTAAGAGAAATCCCCAACGCAACCATTGGACCATGATGTTTCCTGGGGTTCAGCTACTAGGTTCCTTCCTTCCCTGGCTGGATGTGGCAGATATTGGTGGTTGTCCACCAGTATTCATACTCTCCTTTCAGAGTCTTAGCAGGGCACACGGTCAGTCAGCAAAAGATTCCATTTCCCAGGGGCCCTTGTGGCCAGATGACTAAGTTCTAATCAGCAGCCATATGTGTGCTACTTCTGGATCTTGCTCTTAAATGGAACAACTCTTCTCTTTCCTTGTCTCTCTCCTCTTTGCCGTTGGCTGTCATATAGGTATGACGGCAGATACAGATGCCAGGGATCCACAGATGAAAATATATCTTGAAGATGGCAGAGCTTCCCTAGTGGCCATGGACTTCTTATTTTTAACTACTATGTGAAGGAAAAGTAAGCTTCTCTAATGCTTAAGCCATCGTACCTTAGGTCTTTGTTACATCAATTTAGGCTGTACCCCAACTAATACGGGGGAAAGGATTTCTCTGAAACCTGGCCTACTCTCTTTCTCTGTATTTCCTTTCCCACCATTCCCTAATTACACAGATCCTAGTTCACACCATAGTTTTCTAAATGTCTTTGTCATGATACATTTGAGAGCTAAAGTACCATTTTATCTCTAGGTACAAAGAATTATGTATTTCTTCCTCTTTACTGATGTTCTTCTAGGCTGATGATGCCTTGCTTTCATTTTAAAATCAGATAGTCATATTCTTTTTAGTCCTCCTATTTTTAATTCTTATCAAAAATAAATGAAAACTTTTGGATATTTATGAGTTCACCTTTGCAAATACAAGTACGGAGTGATGGATGGTGCTTGACTCTCATCCATTAACAATTTCAACATGTTTTTTCTCTCTTTGTAGTGGCTGCCTTCACCAGCCTCTTCACAGTGAATGCATTTGCTCCTCTGGAACATTTTTCACTAAGATGCATAGCAAACATCACTCCAAAGAGCAGCTCAAAGGAAAAAATCCACAATATAAATTTTCATGCATTGCAGAATCTGTGGAAAGTAAGATGGTATAATTCAGAGAATCAAGGATTATAAATTAGACAGACCTGGGTTCCAATATCATTTGTTATCTACGACTATTGACCAAGTTTACCTCTTCTATGGAAGAGAATAGCAATAGTTGCCCTTTGTGGATTAAATGAGATAATGTAATGTGTAGTTTGTAGAGTGAATAGCACATTGCCAAAACATGGTAATCACTCACTCACTGTTAATTCTTCTCCTTGTAGTTAATGTTTTGATTCTTTTGTAAATTCATCTTCACAAGTAATTGACAGTCAGTGTATTTGGAAGCAGTGTCTGAAGCCAAGATGTTTCCCTGGTTTAGGAAGAGTGAATGTTTTGTCAAGCCATTGGGGCCTACTCCAAATTCACAAAAACAACACAAAATGCTTACTGAACTGTAGAACACTAATTATGCACCCTATTTATAATAATCTTACAAAGTCTCATTATATACAGCAGTCACAATACATTCATCTCATGTCTGTTTAGGCCGGGAAAATTACAGGAAGGCCTTGTCATTCTTTTTGGAGTTTTCTGTATTTGGTGACATTTCCCCAGCTTGCTGCAAAACAGCAGCTGCAATTAATTACTTTTTGAATCGACTAGAGGACAGCTTGTAAGTTTTCTGCTGCCCTCTGTCAATTCTGGCACAACGAATTCTCTTTTAGACTTGCATTTTACAACTTGCATTTTAAGCATTTCAAAGATTTCAGGGCCTGAACACAAAATGGTAGAATGGAGGACCATTTTGTATTTAGTATTTTCCCAGAAAATGCAGCACTATAATAAAAATCAACTAAGGATCCTAATGTTTGCAATTAACAGATATTTTTACTTTTAAAAAGTTTGAAACTTTGTAGAAATCACTTAATTGTCGAGTTGACATCATCTTATGACCCTAAAAAGTTAGTAAAGATCTCAACCACTTTGGGCTCACCTAAGTTGGCTTCATCATTTTTCAAAGCCTTAATCATCTGAAAGTGAAATGCAATGAGTAAAGAAAATCCCAACCTGGAAGTTCTTGTCAGTCCCATTTAGTCAGTAATTACAAATACTTCTACTCTGTTCAGAGGCTGTTAAATGAAATGTCTTGCATTTATTTTGTCTTCAAGTTTTCAAGTCATATGCAGATACGTACAGTAGAACATTTTCTGTTACTGGAACCCATCTCCATAATTGACATTAAAATAAGGTGAGGGGCCGTGAACAGTACAGAAACTCACATAATCTCAATCAGATAGATGTTTCCCTAGTTGATCATTTATGAATGATTTCAGAAGGTATTTTTGAATATACATTTTATGTAGGAAATCTGATGTCTTCTAAATTCACTTTAAACATAATGATGATGTTACATATATAAGAAGACAATTTTGGAGATGAAATCACTTTCTTTAATCTACACCTCTGCTCGGCACCTGCTTTGTACCTACTCTACATAAATAGCAAATCGTTCTCAGCTTCACAGATAATGGAAGCCAGGCCAATTCATATTTACCTCTTTCAGAAGTTTCTAGACATAAACACTGTGAAATTGTGAGGTTCAAAGACTACTGCCAGCTGAATCCACATTGAGAACAAAAAGGATTTATTTTTAAAAAGGTGTTGCAAATGTGAAAACTTGGTTTCCTACAAGTGAGTCAAAGGTCAAAGGTAGACACGTTTGCTTTTGTCGTTTCAGTCAATTTTTTCTTGTATTTTAATAGTAGTAGAACAAGTTGTTAAAGGATGACTTTTTGTGTCTCAGATTAACTGAGGTGTCAATATGACACTTTATCAGGGAGTCAAACATAAGTGAGAGACAAACCCTCCAGATACCAATTTTCAAAGGAAATGATCCACAACCTGTTCCCAGAATCCTGAATCTTTTCATCCGTTCATGAATATAATCAGGGAACAGACTGTGAGGAGAGGATTTTGTGAAAGAGATGGGTGAACACCTTTAAAGAGAGCTGTTGCTTTGCTAAGCTCTCACCACCTCCCTTCAAGGGATGAGAAGTGAGGCACCACATTCTAATTTCAAGCTTAGAAAGGGGGCTTCAAGGGCATCAAAATGTAATTTTCAGAAAGTTAACTCTCACGCAAGTGAACAGTGAGACTGTGTCAATAACTTATTTCACTGATTAATAAGTAAACCAGCCTGAGGACAAAATAAGTACATATACATATATATATACACACACACACATATAAATATATATATATTCAGTAAAACAACAAATGCCAGATAAGATTTCAAAATTAAGTAGAAAATTGTGTAGTGTCCTATATGACAAAAAACAACAACCCATAACCAATCATTTTCTCTACTAAAAAGATCATTTGCATTTCTACTGATCAAAAATACTTTGCAGCTGGTCAACATTCTATAAGTTAATATCTAATTTTTCAGAGTCTGAGACCCTATTATTAGTAAATATCAAGTCAAAAATGTTATCTTTTTCTAGAGCAGCAGATGACCTTTGGGCAGACAATGCTCTGGTATGAATTTGAAAGGACACATGGTAATCGTTTCTGCCTTATTAATAAATTTTGGATAACATCCTTGATAAAGAGATCACTCAGAGTGTTTTGAGATATATTCCCTTCAGTCCAAAGACAGAGAGGAGTGACTGACTCCTGCCTGAAGAAGCTAAAATGGACTACAGCTGGGGGCTGATCAGATCCCAGGAAATCTGGAAGGCACAGTCAGGCAGATAAACATCCTTGGTGCTAGAGTCAGTTTACTACTGCACTGAGCTAATGATCCTGAAACCCCAAGTGTTGTAGGGCTGTTCTCCACTGACCAGGTCTCGGTTGAGAGAGTAGGAACAGAGTCCTCTTGGTTCTGACCAGTGTGGTCTCCTGGAGGGGCACTAGGACCTCAAGAGGAAGACTGGGGGTGTGCTGCTGGATGCCCAGGGGCTGAGTTAGAGGTTACAAGAGACCATCTGGGAGATAGATCCATCTGGCTGATCACGGCAACTGTAGGAAAGAGGGGCCAAGCAGGCAACCTTTGAAATGCCAACAAAAGAAAAGTACCCACAAGAGAAAGATCTAGCTTCCATCTTTAGCTAGGCCCACTCGGGATCACTAACTTTAGCTGTCTGCCAGGCCTGTATTGCTAAGAAGTGAAACAAGTAAGAACTGGCCTATAGGCTCACCTGCCTCAACCCTCTCCCTGGCAGGACATGGAGAACGTGAGCCTGAAGAAAGCAAAGAACAGAAGTACCTCACGCCCTCCCTGTGCAGGCTTTCCGCCTGAGGTAGGTTAAATCAGATGTTTTTGGTTTTTTTTCAGTTGTGGTCTTCACTTATTTCCACAACACATGCTCCACAGACACTGCAGTGATTCTTCTTTTTTTCTACATTTTAACTGAACCATGTCTTTTTTCCCTAGTTTTACTGAGATATAATTGACATATAACATTGTATTAGTTTAAGATGTACAACATGATTTCATATATTTGTATACTGCAAAATGATTACCACACTAAATTTAGTTAACATCCATCACCTCACATAGTTACAAATTTACTTTCTTGTGATGAGAAATTTTAAGATGTACTCTCTTAGCAAATTTCAAATATACAATGCAGTATTGTTAACTATAGTCATCACACTGTACATCACATCCCCAGAACTTAGTTATCTTATAACTGGAAGTTTGTTCCATTTGACCACCTTCACCCATTTCCCCCAACCCCCGCCAGAAGTAGATTAAGTCAGAGATTTACCACTAAGTCAGGTTTAGAATTTTGACTCTTATTTCGGACTGGATATTAACTTTATTGAATTTCTGAATTATGACTTTTTATGACTAAAAATGACTATTTTTGTTTGTTTTTTAATCTAAATGAAAACAGAAAAGTCATGAGCCTGCCCAAGTTTTCTTTGAGGGACAGGGGAGGAATACCCATCTAAATAAAATTTTAAAGGAAGAATGGGAAGTAGAAATAAAAATGCATTGTGGTTACCATCTATGTGCCATGCTTTTTCATCAGTAGTAGAAATTGCTTCCCTTATATGAGGAAACCAAAGAATGGAATTTAAACACATTTCAGGGACCACATCTACTCACCTGGCCATGAGCCCGCATTACTATTCTGGAGTTTAGGAATTGAAGGTAGAACTTCACCCCCAAGTTGATAGAGAACAACCACAACTAAAGAAATTGAAATTATAGGTAAATGATACTTTGTTCCCCTTTCCACTTTTAGATGTCTGTGCTAAACTTTTCAGGTGTGTGATATAAAGGGAAATATATGCCATTCCAATGGGGGAAACATTTTTTGCTTTCCAACATGACATTAACTTGACAGCCTGGAAGATATGTGATATTCCTCATAAATAAAATTTTATCTTTCAAGGTGCAAATAAAAGTTGTCCATTTTAACAAAATCTTTTTGGTCTATTTTGGCTAGGGATGCTGCATGGTATTGTAGCAAAAGCGAGGCTTTTGAAATTCAATAGTCCTTGTGTTGAATCCCATCTCACCACCTTCTAACCGTCTGACTTTGAGGAAGATATTTAATCCTTTACAGCCTCAGTTTCCTCATCAATAAAATAGGGATAATACGCACTCTATTACATTTTAAATGGAATTTCCCACCCTCCTGTATTTTAAATGGAGATCAGATAGTATATTAATCATTCCATGCCTGACAGGGAAAAAGTATTCAACTTTTTGAAAAAAAATAACTTGTAATCTCCAATGCTTATTATAATGTACATGACCTGGTGAATAGTTTTTCCTTCTAAGCTTGACATAGAACTTTTGGATTTGAACTTCAAACTCAAATGGCTTTCCATTAGGTTCACTGTGCTGATCTCTGCTCCTGGGACCACCAGAGGGTCATTTATTTTCCTCAGAACTCTGAGCTGTCTGGCTGCAGCAAGTGACCCTTAGACTGTAAAGCCAGGCACATTGATCACTCCCCTGCTTCAGGTCATAATTCCAAGGATAGAATTGGTTTTAAAAATCTCTAAGCAATTTAGGTCCTGAGATAGAAATGCTAATTTCAAAAAGCCAATGGTTTGAATTTCCAAGCTCGAGACAGAACAATTTATTAGAGAGCTATGTACAGACCTGGATACTAGCTTGCTGTGAAATTTTGAGAGAAAAATCAAGACCCTTTAGAAAAAGGATTATGAAACAGATGAGTGCTGAAGATTCTGATGTTCTTGTCAGAACTCAGTGGGGAAGAGGTGGTTGATGAGCCAAGCTCCAGAACAAGGGGGATATTCCTGGGTCTCCATGACCTCACCTGGGAACAAGGAGTAAGTACTAGCTCTGACGTTGTCAGGAAAGGAGAATTCTGAGCATGAATCTGGAGACAGAGCCCAGTAAAAGGCAATACTGAGGTGTGAAGATCAGCTGATCAGTTGACAAAGGGCAAAAGAACCCTAGGGGCAGTGCAAGGTAAACCATTTTGACACACTGTCTGAGGGCTCAAAATTCTACAAACCCAGGGATCTATATTAATTGCATTTAAGAAGAAAAATCAGACCTTATTCAATATGCACATGAATACCTTGGTCAAGATTCCTGGGCAAATGGGCTGCATTCACAATTATATAGCATTTGGTAGAGCCAATGTAGGTATGGCACTCTACATATGAGTGAGTCCAATAGTTCAGCATTGTCCACCCGAGGATAAACCAATTTCTCCATCAGTTCTGGACTGCATTGGATGAAAATTGTCCCCAGGGACATTAACTTCCTGCATTCCAGATTGCAGATGCCTGCTTGATCCCACAAAGACTGCAGCATAGGAGAAACTCAAGGGGTAAAATGAAAGATTCCTGGAGGCAAGAAACTCATCATCGTGAGATAAGTGGCTGAAATCAGAGGTGAGGCTGTGAGGATATTAGTCTGGGCACAGGAGGTACACAATACAACTAAAGCTAATGGTTTAATGGGATGGTAGACATCAGACAAGCGTAAATAAATTTTAAATTACCAATTATAATAAAGGTTGGGAAAAAATAAACAGGTTCTATGAGAAAGAAACTAGTGGAGGGGGAGACTTAATTTTGATGGAGGGAGTCAGACAAAGACCTCTTTGAGAAACTGACCTATACTCTGAGATCAAATTATAATCATGATAGAATACCTCTAAGGGCTCTTCCAGTTAACAGTCTACAAGCTATGCAAGGGAACAGGATGGGCAAGGGTAAATACCCATTTCCAGTGACATGGATGAATATAGGATGCATTAAATAGTGTCTGGGGGTATTGAATGAGGCCCCTGACACAAATTAGCCCCCTCGGTGCCTGTCAGAGTGTCTAGAATTCTAGTATTATTCCATTCCCTCCAGTCTTGCATTATACTACAGGAAACATTTTAAAAAATCAGTCGCACTGAGGTTAATGAATACAATTCTTCTATATGTAGGGAGGTGAGTTCCCATAACCTCTGGAACTATTCCTGGAAATAAGAAAGATATTAACAGGTTATCCTATTTCATGACAAGAGATAACTCAATGTGTTCATCCCAGAAAACTGGATTCCTTTCATGTCTTCCCAACAAACTCATACATGTCCTTGATTTTGCCAAACACCACAACAAATTTTCAATTTTTTGCTTTTGGAAAGACCCAGTGTATGGTTTTCCAAAGGCGTTTTCCCCTATTATTTGAGATATGTTTTTGATTCATTTGTACTCAATTCAAACTGTCGCTTAATAAAAACCATTTGATGTCCACGCCAAATTTTGAAGATGATTACGTCTTTCCTCAAACAGCCTTTAAGAGGAAATTGTGTTCTGCCAGAAAGAACTGGACTTGTGAATAATAGTAAATTTTGTTCTGTCATAAGTCAGGGGCTGGAGTTTGGAGGGTTAAAAAAAAAAAAAAAGAACGGCCCTTCATTCGTGGCTACAGGAAACTGGCAAACTTTTAAATCTCCAACAAATGGAAAAGATTCTTAACTAGTGAAGGAAGACACGATTCCAGGGAAGCCAAAAGCTTGGTTTTAGATAAACATATTAGAGACCAAATTCAGTTTACAAGTTTATTTTTTTAAAAAACAGGTGAAAGACTTTAGTTCCAGCTAACTGGTTTGCTGCTTGTGCCCTGAGGAAAAACAGATGGGTGGGACAGTCTGAAGGTGCTCCGCTAGCTGAGGAGCAAATAGACCTTGAAATAGATCACTTAGTCAGACCTCTCATTATTTTAACTACTACTCAGCATAGAATGGCACAACGCGGATAATAAAGTATTATGTTCCCAAAGGCAGCTTCTTGAAAGACTAGCCTGGCAGCTATTCCTTTCACCTGGAAACTTATTCAACACTACATGAGTGGAGTCTGGCATGGAACTGTGAGAGGTCCCTAATTTATTAACATGAAGGGGCAAGTTTTAAGGGGAAGTTTCGCTTTCTGCTCATGATACTTTAGCAAAGGTCAGAATCATTTACAATTCCCAAAATGTGCAAGTAAATAACTTTGATTACACAGTAATGCAAGGCGAGGAATGTTCTCCCTCACACTGATTTGTTGAGCCTAAGAAAATCCAAAGAATAAGACGATCACAACATTGTGAGGCATTTTTCCTTCCAGTGCCATTCTTCCCAAAGATCTCGATTTATCTCTTTCCCTGCCTGTCCCCAAATATTTTTCTAAATATCTCAGTAGGGATAGGCCACTGATGCTGAAAATACAGAGATGTCCTCTGAGATTGTGTTGCCCAGAGCTGTTTGTTAATAGTAATTATTAATTAGTAAAGCTATCTCAGCAATAATTTTTGCCAACATATGAACCTAAAGAAAAGGTTTGTTATTTAAAGTTTAGATTTATAGTTTCAGCTTCCAATTTTTCTAAAAGCCACGCACAGAAATAAGCCTTTAATTAAAGTGAAAGGCTAATAAATATGAAAAAGTTTCTTAATCGTGACTAGATTGAATGGGTTTAGATTTATTGGGCTAACAAAGCACAGACCTCTGGGGATTGGACATCACTGAGATTATCCTTGGCACCTAAAGAGAAGCAACTGAGTCAGGATTTAGTGATTGAGAACAAGCACAATTTTCTGGAGTTCAAGCACATTGATGGTATTTTTATGAGGTTAAGCTAAGGCAGATCATAGGCTTGCATTGCATAAGGAAATCCTATTTCTGGATCTTCAGAGATTCTGTGGGGGCCCCAGACTGGCTAAAAGGAAATCCACTGACTACTTAATTTCTGCTAATCCCCAACTCCACTCATTTTCCCTTTTTCTTATCATGCATTATTTCAATAATATTCTTGGCCATACCTTAAACTCCTTTGCTCTCCTGTCACACCTCATGAGCCAAATCTTATCCCTCGTGTAGCCACTCACTGCTTTCTCTGTCTTCACCCAAGTGCCCAACTGCCCCATAACATGCCTATTGGTATTATTACAAATTTGAGTCCACTAGCCTCAAAGGAGCCATCAAATATGTTTAGCAATCCTACTCAGTTCTCCAGTCTCCTGCTCTCTCAATTCCCCATAACCTTGCTGCTGAACTACATAGAAATACACAAACACGTACATACACACACACATTTTTGACCCTTATCTGTAAAAAGAAACTAGTAATAAACAAACTTTCTAGGTTTGTTGGAAGAATTAAATGAATTCTTATATGAAGCTCTTAGAATAATGCCCAGCAAAAAATCAGGGCTACTAAGTGTTACTTATCATTATTATGATTATATACTGTTGCCTACTCTATATTTCTATTTGAAGGCCAATAAATTCAACATATCAGGGCTGAATTTATGACATTCCCAAACAAACATTTCAAGAGCACCTGGTTCAATGAATCGTCCCACCATTCATCCAATCTTGCAAGCCAAAGCTAAGGAGACATTCTTGACCCTCTCTTCTCTCACCAGTCCTCGCTCTGATATGAAATCCATTAAGCAGCCAACATTGTGGTAGGCACAGTGTGTTGTGGTAGGCACTAGACTGTCTCTCTCCTCTCTCTTCTATATTCTAGCCACATTTTCCTCCTTCCACTTCCTTACACATGCAAAGCTTTTGCAAACATTGCATCTTCTGTCTACAATGCTCTTGCTCCACCTGCTCAGATCTAATCTTGATTAATTCTTTCCTCTATTTACTTCCACTCATATAGTCTCTGTTCTCTCTCTAGGTCAGGTAGCACTTTTTATCTTCTGTTAGAAGTGCGTTGCTTTTCTTCATAAGACTCTTAATCAGTTTTAACTAAGCATTTGTTGATCTGATAATGTGATTATCTTCTATCTAAAATACAAGATCCATGGATTGGGAACCGTGCCTCGTTTTTCTCACCATTATATCCACAGAGCCTAGCAGAGTGCCTACTGCCCACTTGAAGATTAAAATATATTTTTCCAGTAAATGAAAGAAGGACTATTTGGAATAAGAAAATAGAAAGTCTTAAAAGACATCAGAGGAACCAGTAAATAAATGAAATATAGAATAGAAAAAAAAATAGAGAAAATCAGTGGAGCCAAACGTTGGTTCTTTGAATCAAAAAAATTGAAGCATCTTTAGCTAGACTCACCAAGAAAAAAGAAGACTCAAATTACTAAAATAAGAAATGAAAGAGATGGGGCCAGACTAGTGGCGCAACAGTTTACTTCGTGCTTTGGCAGCCTGGGGTTTGTGGGTTCGGGTCCCGGGCGCCTGCTGATGCACTGCTTGTCAGCCATGCTGTGGCGGTGTCCCATATAAAGTAGAGGAAGATGGGCATGGATGTTAGCCCAGGGCCAGTCTTCCTCAGCAAAAAGGGGAGGATTGGCAACAGATGTTAGCTCAGGGCTGGTCTTCCTCACACACACACACACACACAAAAAGAAATAAAAGAGAGGAGATTACTGCCCACCTTGCAGAAATAAAAAGAAGAAAATACTCATTGTATGCCAATAAAGTAGATTATGTAGACAAGATTTTAAAACTCCTAGAAAGACACGAACTACTGAAATTGACTTAGGAAAAATAAAAACCAAAATATATATAAGTAAAAATTGAATTAGTAATTTAGAAAACTTCTCACAAAAAAGCCCCAGCCCAGATGGCCTTCACTGATGCATTCAAACAAATATTTAAAGAAGAATTAATATAAATCCTTCAAAAACTCTTACAAAATATAGAAGAGAAGGGATTACTTCCCAACTCATTATACAAGATCATAATTATTATGATACCAACCAAATAAAGACAATTTAAAAAAGAAAATTATAGAACAGTATCCATTACAAATATAGATTCAAATGTCTTCAGCAAAATACTAGCACTGATTCCAGAAACATATAGAAAGGCTTACTCAGGGACAACTGGAAATCGTGATGTAAAAGAATGAATTTGGACCCCTACCTCATATCATATAAAAAATTACCTCAAACGGATCAAAGCTCTAAATGTAAGTAATAAAACTCTTAGAAGAAAACATAGGTGTAAATCTTCATGACATGATATTAGGCAATGGTTTTGTAGCTATGACACCTAAAGCACAAGGAATCAAAGAAAAACTGGATACATTGGACTTCATAAAAATTAAAAACTTTTGTGCTTCAAAGTACACCATCAAGAAAGTGAAAAGACAACCCACAAACTGGGAGAAAATATTTTCAAATCATATATCTGACAGGAGACTTAGAATATATAAAGAATTCTTATAAGTCAACAACAAAAAGACAGTCCCAATTTAAAAATGAGCAAAGAATCTGAATAGACATTTCTTCGAAAAGTATATGCAAACTGGAACAGTCACTGTGGAAAATAAGCAGTTCCTCAGAAAGTTAAACATAAAGTTTCCACGTGACCCAGCAATTTTATTCCTAGGTATATACTCAAGGGAAATGTAGACATATGTTCACACAAATATTTGTACACAAATATTTATAGCAGCATTATTCCTAAGAACTAAAAAGTAGAAACAACCCAAATGCCCCATCAACTGACAAATGGATAAACAAAATGTTGTATATCCATACCATAAAATATTATTCAGCCATAAAAGGAATGAAGTACTGATACAAGCTATAACATAGACGAACCTTGAAAATATGCTAAGGGAAAGAAGCCAATGACAAAGACCACATATTGTATGATTCCATTTATATGAAATGTCCAGAATAGACAGATCTATTAGTACAGAAAGTAGATTTGTGGTTGCCTAGGGCTGGGAGGGTTTGGGGGAAATGTGAAGGGACTACTAATGGGTACATGCGTTCTTTTAGAGGAGATGAAAATTTTCTAAAATTGATTGTGGTGATGGTGGGCAACTCTGAGAATCTAATAAAACTAGCGATTTGTACAGTTTAAATGAGTGAATTATATGGCGTGTAAATTATATCATAATAAAGATAAATGTGTGTGTATGTACCTGTGTGTATATTTCAAGCCACATATGTAATTTCAAATGTTTTAGTAGTCACTTTAAAAAGTTTTTACTTTAAGGGGGCCGCCCGATGGCACAGCGGTTTAGTCCGCGCTTTGGCAGCCCAGGGCTTCGCGGGTTCGGATCCCAGGCGCCCGCCGACACACTGCTTGTCAGCCACGCCGTGGCGGCGTCCCATATAAAGTAGAGGAAGATGGGCACGGATGTTAGCCCACGGCCGGTCTTCCTTTCTTGAGCAAAAAGAGGAGGATTGGCAACGGATGCTAGCTCAGGGCTAGTCTTCTTCACACACAAAAAAAAGTTTTTACTTTAAAAAAATAGTTAATGGTAAAAATTTGAATGCTTCCCTTCTAAGATAAGGAACCAGGTGAGAAAGTCTGCTATTGCTACTTCTATTCAAGATAATGATGGTTCTAGCTAGTACAAGACAAGAAACAAGAATTAAATCATCCAGATGGGAAAAGAAGAAACAAAACTTTCTTTGATCACATATGGCATAATTGTCTAAGGAGAAAAATCTCACAGAATCTACAAAAAAACTACTAGAACCAATATGTGAGTTTAGGAAAATTTCAGGATGCAATACCAGTATAAAAAAATCAATTGTATTTCTAAATACTAGTAACAAACAATTGGATATTGAAATAAAAAATACCACTTAAAAAATTAGCAAAAATAGGGATAAATCTGATAGAATATGTGCAAGACCCATTCACTGTAAACTATAAAACATTTATGAGAGGAATTAAAGCTATAAACAAATTGAGAGACATACGATATTTATGAATTGAAAGTCTTAATATTGTTAATGTCACTTCTTCCACATTAGTATATAGATGCAATGCCATGAAATCAAAATCCCAGCAGGTATTTTATAAAAATTGACAACTTCAAAATAAAGAATAAATTTGGAGCACTTACACTACGTATCATATAGCTATAATATTAAGACAATTTGGTATTGGCGTCAAGATAGACACATAGATCAATGTGATAGAATAGAGAATCCAGAAATTTTATTTACATATTTTTTCAAGTAATTTTCTACAAATATTCAAAGGCAATTCAATGGAGAAATAATAGTCATTTCAATAATTACAATGGAACAATTAGATGTCCAGAAGCAAAAAAATTAACTTGAATCTGTCTCTTGCACCATATACAAAAATTAACTAAAAATGAATCATATTACTAAATGTAAAAACTAAAACATAGCAGAAAATCTTTGCCTACTGTAACGTTGTAGGCAAAGATTTCTCACATACAATACCAATTAATAATTGGACTTCATCAAAATTAAGAACTTCTGCTCTTTGAAAGAAAGAGAATGAAAACCCAAGTCATAGACTAGGAGAAAATATTTGCCTATCATTCATCTAATGAAGGACATATATATAATATATATCCACAAGATACAAATAATTCTCAAAACTCAATAACAGGATTACACAAAAAATGGAATATATTGTAATAATATAATAAATTGGGCAAAAAAATTAAAAAGACACTTCAGAAAAGAAGATATACAGATTGCAAATAAGTACATGAAAAGATATTCACCATAATTAGTCATTAGGGGAATGCAAATTAAGACCACAATATGATACCAGCACACATTATTAGAATGTCTAAAATTAAAAAGACAAATCATATTAAGTATTGGAGAGGATGTGAAGAAACTATATCTCTCATGTACTGCTGGTGGGAATATAAAATGTTGCAATCACTTTGGAAATAGTTCAGCAACTTCTTAAAAAGCTAAGTATACATTTACTATATGATCTAATCATTCCACTCATAGGTATTTATCCAAGAGAAAGGAAAGCATATGTCCACAAGTGACTGACACTCAAATTTTCATAGCAGCTTTATTTGTAATAGACAAAAACCTGACACAACCCAAATGTCCATCATCATGTGAATGGACAAGCAAATTGTGGTATATCCATAAAAGAGAATAGTATCCTGTGATAAAAAGGAATAAGCTATTGCTATATGCAAAAGCATAGATGTATAAGCTATTGCTATATGCAAAAGCATAGATGTATTTCAAAGTAATTATTCTGAATGAAAGAAGCCAGAGAAATAGGGTACCTACTGTGTGGTTGCACTTGTATGAATTCTAGGAAATTCAAACTATCTTGTATGAATTATAGGAAATTCAAATGATCTATAGTGAAAGAAAGCAAATTAGTGTTTGCCTTGGGATGAGTGTGAGCATGAAGTGATGAAAGGGAGGTATCACAGCGATCATGAGGAAATGATTGGGGATGTGTTCGTTATCTTGATTGTGGAGATGGTTTCACAGGTGCATGTGTATGTAACAAGTTATCAAATTGTGCACTCTAAACGTGTTCTGCTTATTGAATATCAATTATACCTAGATAGAGCTGTTTAAAAACCATCGTGGAGGCTCTGCTAGAAGTTTGTACTGAATATAATTGTGTCAGACAGAAATGTCATTTCAAGGAGGACCAAAAAAAGACTTGCCTTGATTAAGATTGCTTATTACTTGCTTGAATTTTAGAGTTTGTCTGTTGTGGTAGCTGTTGTTATTGATGTTATTTTAATTATATAATTGTTTAAATTATTTTTATTGCAGTGAAATCATATTTCCAAATGTGATCTGAGTTCTCCTTCTAGGTTTCGTTTGAAAGAAATCAACAAGCGTGTCATTGAGAACACAAATCACAATGTTTGATGGATAATTAAACACAGCACTTATATTCAGCCCTCCCTTGAGTATGACACCAGGTATCAAGAGTTGGTTCAATAATATTTCAAATATAAAGTTGAGAAATCTTCCCTTCCTTTCCAAGGACAGGAAATTCCTCTCACTAAGGCTTCCACAAGTTTTACTTGAAGTGTAAATACAATCGCTCTTATAGGCTGTGGCTGTCTCCAATAACCTGCACATTTATCTTTGCCTTCTCATGTGGATCTTGTACCTATTAACAAAGAGCATTGTTTAGAACATTTTTCAATGGAAAACTTAAACAGGAAATGCTTTAAACGATGTTACACTCGAGGAATATGCCACATTCACAAAAGTAACAGTAACTCTCTAGTTCTCAGTCTAGAATAGAGGATGGGGACAGAGTAGATTTTACTCTAGATATGACGATGTGAAAAAAAAAGATATACTAAAATATGAAAAGTTTATATAACCAAGAGGAAGAATTATTGGTGAGTTTTATTTTCTTCTTTGTGTTTGTATATCTTACAATTCTCTTACAATAAACATGGTATTCCATTTTAATAAGAAAAAAATTAAAAGGAACAACTTGGAAAAAGCAGAAACAACTTTCTAGTCTTTCAATTTGGTGAAGCTAAAATCCAAACCATTTTCCCATAGAGGGTAGAAAATTTTCTGAATTGATAAAACATGACTGAAGTGTAGATTTCTTGAAATCAATGATGATACCTTATTCTCTTCAATAAAAATTATATTTTGTTGAGATCCGTCTATACAGTATCAGGCACTATGATATACATGAAGGCTACAAAAATTAGTAAAACACCACTGCTGTCCTCAGAATAGCCAAATGGAGGAGATGGACACATACACAAGTATAGAAGCTGCTCTACTGACATACGTACTAGGTTCTGAAAATTTCTCCTCAAATTCAATTTCTTAGTTAGACCAAAGTGCTATATAAGAAAACACTAACACCATCTGTTGGTGGTAGTCACACTTGACTGGCTTTTAACTTGAACGTAGTTTCCCTTTTTTAAATGAAATTTCACAAGGATAAGCAACGTTGTGTATATAAGAGTGGTGCTTCTCCAACATGTAATATGGTGGAGAGAAGTGTACTAAATGTCAAGAAGACACAGAAGAGAGAGAAGTGGGGGATGTGGAGACTGCCAAATCTCTCTCTTTTTGAGAATCTGAAGGCTAGGACATAACATTAATGAGAGGGCGAGGAAATCCTAGGGAAGGAATACAACTTTATCTTGTGGGGAACTGAAGGTCACAGGGTCATACTTCTGAGGATCAGCGTCTTTATTGAGCAATCGTAAATGGAGACACGGAAGGCGAATGGTACAGCTGAGTCTCCACTCATCTAAGGACTGCCCAGGAAATTACCAATATTGCCAATTTAGGCTTTTAGATTTGTTAAGGTTTTTGCAAATTGCTCATCTGAAATTAATTTAGATAAGTATACACACACACACGCACTTATAAACAACTTATCCTCATTATTTGTGGCTTCCATATTATAAATTCACCTACTTGCTAAAATTCATTTGTAACCATAAAGTCAACACTTGTGGGGTTTTCATGGCTACTCGCAGACATTGCAGAGTGAAGAAATATTTGAATCACCCAATGCACATTCCCAGCTGAAGTCAAACAAGGTGACACTGTCTTCTTGTTTCAGCTCTCCTACTGTAGACAAGTGTCTTTTTCATGGTCCATTAAGTGACACATTTTCACATTTTTTGTGCTTTTTGTTGATTTTGCTGCTTAAAATGAACCGCAAGTGTAGTACTGAAGTGCTGTCTAGTGTTACCAAGTGCAAGAAGGCCGGACGTGCCTTAAAGAGAAATACACTTGTTAGATAACCTTCACTTGAGCGTAAGTTATAGTGCTGTTGGTCTTGAGCTCAATGTTAATGATTTGGCAATATATATTAAGTATGGTATCTTCAAAGAGAAACACACATAAAACAAGTCTATGTACTGATCAGTTGACAAGAATGTTGTGGCGAGAGGCTTGTAGGAAACTAACTCTGTATTGATTCAGTGTTTGCAACTACTTCACAGAACGGAACTCAGAAGAATGAGAATCATCTATGAGCATGTGTATATATATATTCAATGACACCAGTTCTGCCTGGAGGAGCAGTGAGCGGCTACTAGAGAAGGCATAGGGAATGAAGAAATCTGCCTGTTTGCTTCAGCTTCAGCATTCTGGCCAAAGAATATTTTCCAGTGCCTGAGCAAAGGGAATTAGAAAAGGAAGAGGAATGACTACCAAAAATAATAAATTATTAATTAATTAGAACTTCTGAGTACTGTTAAATCCCCTGCCTCTCAAATCAGGATATTTGTACATCCTTCTCATTATCTTTAATATTTGTTACTGCCTTTATAGCCCTCAGCTTTCCATCTTCCAGATGAATTTAATTGAATTCCTCAGGCTAAAAAGCAAAAATCAAGGAAGATTTCATATATAGAGAGAGAGATGCTCTTGAATCTAATAAAAAGAAGTCATAGAAAGGACTGAAAATGAAATACAGTCAAGAAATATGTAACTCAGACTGGCCAAAAAAACTAGAAAAGAGAGGCAAATTTGAAAGCTGAAGTTATGTGATTTCCCTTCTGTTCAGAGGATGGTGACAAAATTTGGATTTTTATTCAAACTGGCCCCTATATTTTCGATGTCACCTTCTAGAAACAACTACCTCTTTGTGAATAGATGTGTGAGTAATGACACAAAATGATTAATCCTAGAAGCTTGCAGTTCAATGTGGAAATCACATGCATATTTTTCAAGGTGGTCTCTAATTCTTTATCTAATTCATCAAAACTTAGTCCTGTTTCAGGGCTATCCTACAGGTTTTTGGTGAGTTTTTTACATGTAAACAATGACTATCAAAAGAGTGCTCTAAATTTATCCCCCACCTCTTTGGAGAATGAGGAAAATCATCAATCTTCTTTAAATCTGTATTAGGGAATTTGATCTTAATTTCAACTGCCAAGAGCAGTGGCAAAATTGCAATCCTGTAGCATTCTCAGCTACATTAGCTGACAGGAACAAAGTCCACTCAGTGTGCATAGATACTACTGGTCCCGTGACAAGTTCTGCATATTAACAGACGCGTCCCTGCCTTTGCAGACATAAGAGGACCCCTGACAAATGATGTGCACCAAGAGACTGACAGCTCATCTTCTCCTGCACTTGTCCGCTGCACTACACTAGGTGGAGACATGTGTAGTAAGCTGGTAACATACACAATCCCTCCTCTCCCCATAACATGTTCTCCATCATTCTTCTTATTCAGTCCTTTGTAGCAATCATGCTTGTCCAAAGTTCGAGGCTCTTTTAAAGCTAATGATCTTAGACTCTGGAAATAGTCTTTAAATGTATGAAAGGTTATTATATAGAGAATGATAGCCAGCTGTTTCTCATCTCAACTGAGGATAAAGTTTGGGCTGCTGCCATTCATTCCAGAAGGACCAAATAAATGCTTCTTGATCATGAAGATGATGATGATGATTGTGATGATGATGGTGATCAAACAGCAACAGGCATAGAGTAAGACCTGCACTGCAATCTGAGGAGCATCACTTTGATAAAAGAAATAACCTGACATCAAAAATTCTGTATCTAGCTACTGATTCAGATTTACTCCTCATTTAACAAGAATTTTCTAAGCATCAACTGTGAGACCAATGCTGCAATTGAACCCAAGAAGTGTGTAAAATTATGGGTTAAAAACCTGTCTCTAAGTTGATTTACAATTTGCTTCCACCATTTACTTTACAAGGACTTCCACATGTGAAATTATGAAGCAAAGTTTAAAGATAACATGTAATGACTGTACTGACTATTTATGAGTTCAGGCAGTTTGAGTACTTAGGAGTCTTCAGCTGGGCCTTGAAGAGTAGAGAGGATTAGGAAGTAACTAGAAGATATGCATTCATTCTATAAATACTTACTGTATAACTAATGATGTTCTAGTACTACCAGAATCAGAGAATGATGCAGATAAAAGGCATGTTTGAGATTATGAAGTGTCCTTTTATTGCACAAAAGAGGAAATGGTATTTAACCCTATACTCTCTGAATGGCCAATTATAGAAATTAGTGGCAGAACCAGAAACGGAATCAATTTCTACTTTAGCACATATATTTCTCTATAAAAAGTATATCATTTCTCTTGCCTTAATTGTCCAGTTAGGAAACCAAGACCTACATTAAAATGACCTGAGAATAACTACAAAGCATCATATGCACATCATTATGATAAAAAAAGGGGAAAAAAAAATCCTTCCATCCACCAAAATCATCACCCCAAAGACAAAACAAAACAAGAATCATTTTCATTGTTAAGAAATTAATGTCCATATAAAGCAGACTTTTTTCTTGTAAAAAATAAAACTATAGTTTGCCAAACATTTCCTATATTGATTAATCCTTTTTTATTTTATTTTTGATAAATATATTGTCTTTAGCAAAATGTCTACAACTAATCTCTAATTTAGTGTGGTTGTTTAGTTTACATATTAGCCACAGCTGTTAAATTCCAAGTTATTTTATACTAACTTTCCAGACATCAATAAATCTTAGATTATACTTTGGAATAGTTTTTCTTTTCTTCTTCTCAGTAGTGAAAGCAAAGGAAAGATGTCAGATATGCATGAGGCTATTATGGAGAGGCAGCATACACAGCAGGCAAAGCTTAGTCTCCGAGTCAGACTGATTTGGCATTCAGTTCCAGTCTTGGGATTTGTGCAACTGTGGACAAGTTAATCTCAATAGGCCTCGAATCCCTCTTCTTCCATAAAATAGAGAATATTGTACATAATTCACGGGATAATTGTCAAGATCAAAGTAGATAATGCATGCAAAATAATTAACAATGTCTGGCATATAGTATATTCTCAATAAATGATAGGGAAATGTTAATTACTAAGTACCTTGAAAATGGAGATGAGTTATGTTTATGTTTGGGTAATAAATTGGTTCAAGGTTGCTGCCCAGGTAATTATAGTTATATTCATGACAAGAGGTTATCAATTGTGCATGAAGTTGTAAATGCATCTAATTGAGCATGAAACTGTCAGGGAAAGAAAGATGAGTGGGAGACTACCAGGGATTGCTCTAGCTTGAACATCTGTTAATTACATATAAAGTGCTTAAGGAGACTTTTATCAAATTTTTTTCTAATTTTATAACTAATTAATGCTCTTCATAAAAATCTTAGAAAACACAAAAATATAAAGAAGTCAACAAAAATCGCCCACAATAATGCCAAAGTCAATAATTTTGATAAATTTCTTTTCAGATTTTCATATATATAAGAAATTTTCATTTTATATATAGAACTTTGTGCATATGTATAATTTGTAAAATTTATGTTTTAGAGTAAACATTAGAGTCCAACCACATGAACATTTTATATTCTGCTTTTTCACATATTTTCTGACACTAAATAATATTCAGAAGTGTTATTTGTTACATAATACTCCATTGAATGATTTTTATATTGCCATTTTTAGACATCGTTTCTAAGGATTATCTATAAATGATGCTAAAATGAACATCCTTGGAAAGAAATCTTTGTCTCTGTGATAATTTCCTTAGGATAAATGGTTAGAAATGATTTTATTGTATTAAAGAACTCTAACTTTTTAAAGCTTGATATGCATACAGGTAAACTTCCCTCCAGAAAGTTTATGCCAATTTACACTCTTATTACAGTATAAAGAAGTGTTTAACACCCAATTCACTGCCCTTCTCACTGCAGGTTGTCATTCATCAGAGCTGTAATGATAATTGCTGATAATTACTAAGCCCTTACCATGTGGCAGGTCTTGTTCTATTTTACAGATACTATCTTTTAAAATCTTTTCTATAACTCTGTAAGGTATATTATAATTATCCCTATTTTACAGATTAAAAAACTGTGGCGCAAACAGATCGAGTTAAATATCCAAAGTTACTCAGTTAGAAATGAAGTAGGGACACAAATTCAGGCAGTGTGACTTCAAAGATCATGCTTTCAATTGCAATACAATAGTATTTTCCCATGGCATTCATCAATATTATTTTTTAAATATTTTTCCAATTTGAAAGACAAAAAAACCCGTTTTATTTTCCATAAAATCATTAGCATTGTTAATGTTCTTAATCGGTTTATTTGTTTCTTTACATTTTATTTTTTTAGTGTGAATTTTCTCTTCATGGTCATCCCTTTATATAATACTTTCCTCTGGAGGCTAGATTCTAAAATTAGATTCTGACTGACTCTTTTTGGAGTAATAATAAATGTGGATTTTCAAGATGGTGACAAATTTATTCATTTGCATGAATTTGGAGAAATTTTGCCAATTGTACTCTCTGGTGAGCTTTGGACTCCCTGCCTGCCAATGTGTATTGCATTTTACAGGTTCCTTTAGATGTTTGCTTTGGTTTGTAATTGATGGATTTCCTGAAAGCAAAAAGTCAAGGGAGATTTAGTAATGTGAAATGGTGAATATTAAAAGCATTTTAAATATTGATATGAAAATAGATCTCCTAGCTGGATATCTTTTTGTTCTGCTGTTTCTGGAATGAATACATTAGTTTAAAAATTTTAAGCATAACAGATGTGAAAGTGTTAGAGTTTGGATTGGTAACAGACTGTTCTCTGCCAGATTTGCCGGTAGCCTTTCTATATACTGGAAATACTAGAGACATTTATAGCCATAGTGATATTTCCAAATGCTTTAATAAATCTAGTACACTCACATGATTATTTGCAATTGCAGAAATACTCCTGGATTAGAAGAAATTGCTACACTTAATGGAGTTTGAAAAGTAACTGTTGTGTTAAGGGCAACAGACAAGAGGATGGGCGTGAGGTTGGGGTGCAATAAAAAGAGAAAGGAATTCATGAGCCAAGTGTCTTTTGCAATAAAAAAGCAAAAAATGAGAAATTAGAATAACTTGGTGAGGCCAAAAGAAGTGGCATTATTCCTTGGAGGACAGAGACCCCCTGGGGAAATCTGGGGGCCAACAAAGTGCTGTAGTTTGGTATGGGCCTGAGTATGTAAGAGAGTCCCAGCAGCAACAAAAAACATCTCTCCCCATTTTCTCTTCACTAAAAATCCATATTTAAAACATCATTATAGCAATGTATTAGTTATGGCCCTAACAGGACATAGATGGTCCAATGAAATGAGGTAACTGAAGAGTGTTAAATAAAGGATTTTTTTTTTAAAGGGAGTATAGGTTGAGGGAACCAACAGGGTTTGGTGATGCACCCAGGGTCTGTTACACTTCTACCAGGATGGAGCTGTTACTACATCTAACATAAAGAGATGGGAGTTGTCAGGGAAGGTGAGTACTCTGGGAATTAGAGAGAGCCATAGTTATTGGCAGAGAAACAGTCATTGCTAAACTGATTTCTCTCTTCTTCTTCCTCTGATCTCCAGCTGGTGCCTCCTGTTGAGTAAACTCCATAGGAAGTAGAAGGCAAAGGAACCTCAGTATACAGTCCACAGATGTGTGCCTCCCAGGGCTCATAGCAGTACAGAAAAGAGCAGAGAAGGGATCTGGAATGGCAAACAGGACAAATAAATTTTGGCTTTGATCAGTGTTAATAAGCTCTCTAAGGCAAGTCTCAGCTCTAATGCCCTTCCATCACTGATTCCACATCTGGAAACAATGAACTCTGAACCTCCATGGCACTACAGAGACACCTGCCCTACCTACACATAATAATTATCCAAGAAGGAAGGTTATAAATACGAATGTCTTCCTAAACCCCACAGGTATCTGCTGCACCCCAGTTCTCTCTCGTGCCCCTCAGCACCCAGCACAGTATCCTATACATCATGGTCCATCATTTTGATTGAATGGAAATACTGACACATTCACAGGAGGATATAGCAATAACAAACAAAAAAACCCCATCCCCACTGACATGGAGCAACTCACCTGGGTCGATAAATATGCAATAAAACAGGTAAACAGTTGCAAAGATGTAACTAAGCCAAAATGATACAAAAAAGAGCATGTATAGACTGATTCAGGACTTTTTACAGGCTAACATGAAAGTTATAAATTCCCTAACACCCTGATCGGCTGGTACTTCTGTGGTTAGGGAGAGGAGAATTCAAAAATTGGGAAATTTTAGGGAAACTGGCAATCAAATTTTGAGAGAAAAACAACAAAACAAGGAGGGTAAATCCTCACATCTGAGACCTAGCAGAAAGTTCTGTCTCCTAGAACTCACCTCAATAATTTATTCACAGAATTTCCATATGCAGAGGCAGTGGTGTGCTGCTCAGTGTTTAAAAACAAACTCTCTAAGGGAAGCAAATAAAATGATTTATAGAGTTTACAGATTTCCGTGGTATAAATTCTCATACCATGGCCAATTTCAAGCTACCAACGTGATGTTCTGAATTGAAATTGGGAAGCGATTCAAGCAATTGGCTCTTGTGAGTTGGTACCAACTGGCTGCAGCACATCACTGGGCAGAGGCCTCCATGAGATGGACAATAGACACAGAAGAGCTGACGTGGAGAAGTGCACCAATTCTTTCCATTAATCACTTACCATGGAGGGTTCCTTGAAGAAGAAAACATCCACATCCAGTGTTCACTTTACCCAGTTATAGCCATTATCCTGCTGAATCACAAGAAACAGCAAAAATGGTGACTTGAGATTGTGGACCCAGAGCAGAGCTAGTACCTGATTGGTTAGGGCCTTGCTGGGTCAACCTACAGCTTATTGCTAGTTGCCCCTTTGGAATGAATCAACAAAAGCAATTCTCTGAGGCCTGGCATCTTGCATGCTACACACACACACACACACACATACACACACACACGCACACACACATCAGAAAGAGACACATAAAACCAACATCTGTGTGTTTTGTGTTGGATATTCTCCATTTATACTCCAAAGACACTCCACCCTGCTTTACGCCTTATGAGTCTGACTTATAGGAAGTACATCAATAGGCTCCATTGCCCTTTAGCTTACAACTGTGTTTGGGCAATAGGGAGAATGAGCTGGTTGTCAAAGGGAGAAGAGTAACATCAGAGTATTCTTCTGACTCCCTCTCACAGGTTTCCTTAGGCTGATGGCATCCCTCCTCCAGAGGTCACAGGTCCTGTTGCGTCTCTCTTTACACAGTCTCTCTGTCTCCAAGTTTCTTTTTTTAAAATTTAAACTAAAACTGAAGTAAAAACTGTTCACCTATTTCTCCCATCCCCCATCCCCTGCCTCAGGCAACCGACCACCAATCTGTACTTTGTATCTATGAGCTTGTGTGTATGTGTATATATGTTTATATATACATTTTTTTAGATTCCACATGTAAGAGAAATCATACAGTATTTGTCTTTGTATGACTTATTTAATTTAGCATAATGCTCTTCAAATCCATCCATATTATCGCAAATGGAAAGATTTCCTTCTTTTTTATGTCTGAATGATATTCCGTTGTGTGTGTATATATATACTATATATATGTATTTATACCACAATTTCTTTAACCATTGATCCATTGATGGACACTTGGGTTGTTTCCATATCTTGGCAATCGTAAATAATGCTGCATTGAACATGGGGGTGCATATATCTTTTTGAGTTAGTGTTTTCATTTTCTTTGGATAAATACCCAGAAGTGGAATTGCTGGATCATATGGTAGTTCTACTTTTAATTTTTTGAGGAACCTCCACACTGTTTCCCATAGTGGCTACACCAATTTACATTCCCACCAACAGTGCACAAGTGTTCCCTTTTCTCCACATCCTTGCCATCACTTGCTATTTCTGGTCTTCTTGATGATAGACATTCTAATAGGTGTGAGGTGATATTTCATTGTTTTGCATTTCCCTGAGGATTAATGATGTAGAGCATCTTTTCATGTACCTGTTGGCTATCTGTATATCTTCTTTGGAAAAATGTCTATTCAAATCTTCTGCCCATTTTTAACTGGATTTTTTGGGTTTTGCTATTGAATTGCATGAGTTCTTTATGTATTTTGTATATTAGCCCCTTATCAAATAGATGATTTGCAAAAATTACTCCCATTCAGTAGGTTGCCTTTTCACTTTGTTGATGGTTTCCTTTGTTGTTCAGAAGATTTTTAGTTTGTTGTAGTCCCACTTATTTATTTTTGCTTTTGTTGCCTCGGCTTCTGGTGTCAGATCCAAAAAATCATTGCCAAGACTTATGTCAAGGAGCTTACTGTCCATGTTTTCTTCTAGGAGTTTTATGGTTGCAGGTCTTATGTTCAAGTCTTTAATCCATTTTGAGTTAATTTTTGTATGTGGTGTATGACAGTGGTCCAGTTTCATTCTTTTGGATGTGGCTGTCCAGTTTTCCCAACATCATTTATTGAAGAAACTGTCCTTTCCCTGTTGTATATTCTTGGCTCCTTTGTCATAAATTCATTAACCATATACATGTGGGGTTATTTCTGGACTCTCTATTCTGTTCTGTTGATCTGTACGTCTGTTTTTATGCCAATACCATACTGTTCTAATTACTATAGGTTTGTAACATAGTTTGAAATTAGAGAGCATGATGCCTCCTGCTTTGTTCTTCCTTCTCAACATTGCCTTGGTATTCAGGGTCTTTTATGGTTCCATACAAATTTTAGGTTTGTTCTATTTCTGTGAAAAATGCCGTTGGAATTTTGGTAGGGATTACACTGAATCTACATATTGCTTTGGGTAGTATGGATATTTTAACAATATTAATTCTTTCAATCCATAGGCATGGAATATCTTTCCATTTATTTGTGCCTTCTTTAATTTCTTTCATTAATGTATTGTGGTTTTCAATGTATAGGTCTTTCAGCTCCTTGGTTAAATTTATTCCTAGGTATTTTATTCTTTTTGATTCGATTGTAAATGAGATTTTTTTTAAATTTCTCTTTCTGATAGTTCATTGTTAATGTTTGGAAACACAACAGACTTTTGTGTATTGATTTTGTAACCTGCAACTTTACTGAATATTTTTTATTAGTTCTAACAGCTTTTTGATGGAGTCTTTAGTCTTTTCTATATGTAATATCATGTCATCTGCAAATAGTGGCAGTTTTACTCCTTACTTTCTAATTTGAATACATTTTATTTCTTTTTCTTGCCTAATTGCTCTGGCTAGGACTTCCAATACTATGTTAATTAAAAGTGGCAGGAGTGGGCATCTTTGTCTTGTTCCTGATCTTAAAGGAAAAGTTTTCAGATTTTCACCATTGAGTATGATGTTAGCAATGGGCTTGTCATATATGGCCTTTATTATGTTGAAGTACATTTCCTCTGTACCTGCTTCATTGAGAATTTTTATCATAAGAGCATGTTGAATTTTGTCAAATGCTTTTTCTGCATCTATTGAGATGATCATATGATTTTTGTGATTCATTTTGTTAATGCGGTTTATCACATTGACTGATTTGCAGATGTTGAACCATCCCTGCATCCCTTTAATAAACCCCTTTGATCATAGTGTATGTTCCTTTTAATGTATTGTCAAATTTGGTGTGCTAATATTTTATTGAGGATTTTCGCATCTATGTTCATCAGGGGTATTGGCCTATAATTTTCTTTTCTTCTGGCATCCTTGTCTGGTTTTGATATCAGGGTTATGTTGGCCTTGAAAAATGAGTTTGGAAGAGTTCCCCCCTCGTCTACTTTTTAGAACATTTTTGAGAAGGATTGATGTTAATTCTTTGAATGTTTGGTAGAATTCACCAGTGAAGCTGTGTGGTCCTAAACTTTTGTTTGTTTGGAAGGTTTCTGATTAGTGATTAAATCTCTTTACTAGTAATTGGTCTGTTCAGATTTTCTGGTTCATCATGATTCAGTCTTGGTAGGTTGTATGTTTCTAGAAATATATCCATTTCTTCTAGGTTGTCCAATTTTTTAGTGTATAATTATTCATAGTAGTCTCTTATGATCTTTTGTATTTCTGTGGTATCAGTTGTAACATCTCCCCTTTCATTTCTGATTTTATTTATTTGAGTCCTCTTTCTTTTTTTTCTTGGTGAGTCTAGCTAAAGGTTTGTCAATTTTGTTTATCTTTTCAAAGAACAAGCTCTTGGTTTTATTGATCTCTTCTATTGACTTTTTAGTCTCTATTTTATTTATTTCTGCTCTAATCTTTGTTATATCCTTCCTTCTGCTAACTCTGGATTTCATTGGCTCTTCATTATTTAGTTCCTTGATGTGTAAAGTTAGTTTATTTATTTGAAGATTTCTTGTTTCTTGAGGTAGGCATTTATTTCTATGAACTTCCCTCTTGGAACTGCTTTTGCTGCATCCCATAAAATTTTGGTATGTTAGATGTTCATTTTCATTAGTCTCAAGGTATTTTTTGGTTTATCTTTTGATTTCTTTATTGACCCATTGGTTGTTTGGTAGCATGTTGTTTAATCTCCACATATTTGTGAATTTTAAATTTTTCTTCCTGTAATTAATTTCTAGTTTGATACCATTGTGGATGGAAAAGATACTTGAAATAATTTCAATTCTCTTAAATTTATGAAGACTTGTTTCATGGCCTAACATACAATCTATATTGCAAAATGTTCCATGTGCACTTGAGAAGAATGTGTGCTCTATTGCTTTTAGATGAAATGTTCTGTCAATATCTGTTAAGTCCATCTGGTCTAATGTGTTGTTTAAGGCCAATGTTTCTTCATTTATTTTCTGTCTGGATGATCTATCCATTGATGTAAGTGGGGTATTAGTCTCATACTATTATTGTATTGCTGTCTCTTTCTCTCTTTAGGTTTGTTAATATTTGCTTTATATATTTAGGTACTTCTATGGTGAGTGCATAAATATTTACAAATGTTATATCTTCTTGTTGGATGCCCCCTTATCATTATGCAGTGCCTTTCCTTGACATTTATTACAGTCTTTGTTTTAAAGTCTATTTTGTCTGATATAAGTATGGCTACTCTAGCTTTCTTTTGGTTTCCATTTGCATGGAATATCTTTTTCCATCTCTCACTTTCAGTCTGTGTGTGTCCTTAAATCAAAGTGAGTCTCTTGTAGCCATCATATAGATGGGTCTTATATTTTTTATCCATTCAGCCTCTCTATGGGTTTTGATTGGAGAATTTAGTCCATTTACATTTAGAGTGATTATTGATAGGTACATACTTATTGCCATTTTGTTAATTGTTTTCTGGCTGCTTTTGTAGTTCCTCTCTATTCCTTTCTTCTTTTCTTATTCTCTTCCTTTGTGGTCTGATGACTTTCTTTAGCATACGCTTATATTCCTTTCTCTTTATCTTTTGTGTATTTACTATAGATTTTTGTTTTGTAGTTACCATGAGGCTTACATATGATAACTTATATCTAAGCAGTCTATTTTAAGTTGATAATAACTTAAGTTTGATCCCATTGTAAAGCTGAATTTACTACTCTCCCCACTCACATTTTATGTCTTTGATGTCATATTTTACATCTTTTTATCTTGTGTACCCCTTACCTAGTTGTTGTAATCACAGTTATTTTCACTACTTTTTTCTTTTAACCTTCATACTAGCTTTATAAGTGATTAATTCACCACTTTTACTGTATATTTACTTTTCCAGTGAGATTTATTCTTTCATATGTGTTCTTGTTACTAATTAGCACTCTTTCATTTCAGCCTAAAGAAGTCCCTTTAACATTTTTTTGTAAGCCTGATTTAGTGGTGATGAACTCCTTTAGCTTGTTCATCTGAAGTGTGCTGATAATGAATCCCTTCCCTATTTTCTTCAGGCTAAAAATAATAAGGGCTCTCCACTATTATTTGCAATGTTCCTTTTAGTTTCTATTCACCATGCCCTAAATCCTAATCAAAATACCCTTTTTGAGTGAGCTATTTTTCCCTTCCAGGATCCTGGCTGATACTGGTACTAAGTGTGGTAAAGGCACAACCTATTATGCTGGTAGTAAGTAATATTATATATAGTAGGCACAATAGCATAAGAGAGACAATCTTTCTTATAGACTCCTTGGTGCCAGGTACATCTTTTGTCGTCTTAATTCAATCTATTTCCAATGATAAGTTGGCAAACATTCAACAACCAGCTCTAAAGAAAAAAGAATAATAATGCTATCTTCCTTGTTTTATCTCCAAGTCTGGGGTGGATTGTCTGAGGATAAACAAATCAATGCTTCATCTGCCATAACTCCCCAAGTATCTAGTGAGCTAAGTTATGCCTTTCTCTCTTGCCCTAACTCTCTACTGCCCCTGAGTATACTCTTTTGGCCACTGGGATGTCTGAGATAATATCTCTTCTATATGCACCAGAGATAAACACTTTATAAATCAAAAGCAGTGAAAATATAACAATTAACCATAAAACTTGGCAGGTGATTTGGCATTTGAGGAAGGTTACAACAAATGGATATTACACAATCAGGCATATGCAATGGGGGCATTTTAGCTGCAGGCCAGTAAAAGTTCCTTTATAAAGCAAATCTCAGAGGAGAAGAAAAGGAGAGCCTAAAAGAGCTTCTCTTCCCTTTGCCTGAACAAGAGTTTGGTATCCTTCTGAGGGAAAAGAAATGAGAAATGTATACCATGTGGGTCATTTCCCCCAAGGACATGGGAACATAAAGCATAAAGATTGTTAAAGTCTAATTTGAGACACCTCTCCTCCCCCTATAATAAATTCTACAGTCCTGGAGGCTGCAATACAGTTTAGGGTCTCTGACGGGGGAGTGGTGGGAGCATGTGGAGGCAGGGTCACAAAATGCCTAGGAGATAGTCATTGTACCCTTGAGTAAGAAAATGAGGCCATTTAATTCACAATGGAGACAATAATTCTGAATGTTACGGGGAAAAGTTGTTTATTATCCTCAGAATCCCTTCATAGTAGTAATATAACTGAACCCATCACAGAGAAATTTGTTATTTCTTTTACAAGTTAATTCTTTTCTCTAGTTGCATCAGTTTTGAAAATCTTCATGGTTAAAAACTATAACGGCAAATACTCTTATTCACACCATCACCGTACTTTTTCTGGTGGGTTCCACGTGTTTCAAGTGGTCAGGATTCTATAAAAGCAAGCCATTGTTTTTTGGGAACAGATTAATTCTAAAGTTGATTTGATTCAAGAAACTAAACTCTGAGGAAGAAGAATAGACGCAGCTCCTACTCTCTACCAAGTAGAGATGTAATGAAACGAAATACAGCCTGCTCAGATCAGTGGACTCACGTGGCACAAATATGTAATACAGAGAAAAGAAAGGGGAAAGCTTTCTGGGAGAAGTGAAATCTGAGCTGGGCTTTCAAAGAGAGAAGAGAAGTTCTCCAGAGCAGTAAAGGAAGGAAGAGAACTCCAAATGGATGGAAAAGTATTTACGAAGGAGAGGAGCTGTGAAATAACAAAATGTATGTGATGGGTTAACAGTAGTTTGGCATTATGAGCTTGTAAACACAAGGTGATGAGACTAGAAAGGAAGAAAAAAACAGTGAGGGCTTGTATCTTGTGGGTCAGTGCTTTTAAGAGGAGTTCATAACCTCAGATAGGGACATAAGATGATCCATTTAGTGTTTAAACTTCAAGTCCTATTTTTTTAAACATCTATTCACAAGATGGTCATAGGTCAAGTGTCACATGAAATATGTGAGGTAATCTTGAAGGAATAGAGAGTTCCTCAACATAAAGGTGGGGGGAGAGAAATAGGGCTCTCAATCATTCTTTCATATTAAGCAATTTATGTAGCTTACCTGTGCCTAGTTAAGGAGATTTACTCCATAAATATCTAGTTTTAATTAAATACTCAGAACAAAAGGGACTAAAAAAAGAAACTAGGTTAAAGATAATACATTATTGCACGCACTAATATAAAACAATAAAAAGACAGAACTGACATATTTTCTAATCTACGAAAACTGTCATCCACATATCTTTTTTTAAAAAGTGATCTAATCAGATTGCACAAAACATCAGCCTAGACACAAAAATTATCAATAGTTATCTGAAACATGATTCATGTCCTTTATTATAAACAAAGAACCTTGCCCCAAGCACACATTTTTCTCTCAGTTGATTAGGTAATGGATACTATGAAGGCAAAACATTCACAAACTAAGCAGCCAGATTGTAATACACAGCTTAATTATTTGTTCAGGAATACTTGAGGTCACTTTACATTCAAGCCAGTGTTTACAAAGTTTCACTAAACTTTAATAATGAATAAGGCCTGCAGATTGTACTGATGCCAATGTCCTAGTTTTGATATTTGATGTTATATAAGATGTTATCTTTGAAGGAAGCTGAGAGAAGGGTATATGGGACCTCTCTTGACTATTTTTGAAAATTCCTGTGAGTCTATAATTACTTCAAAGTTAAAAATTAAAAAAGAAACCAATGATAAGAAGTTGGAAGTTGATTTTAAGGTTTCATATCATAGCAAAAACCAAAAAGAAACAAAAACATACCATTGGGTAAATACCTGTTCTTCCTTCTTGATATAGTAAAAATGGCTGAAATAATACATGAAAAGCAATATGGAAATAAACTAAAATGTGTTCTTCTATCAGCAAAGATGTCGAGAAAACTCATAGAAAATATTGCTGAAGGTTTGAAAAAAAAGTTGGAATAAATTGTACAGTGAGCAAGATTTACTACAGAGTTGCAAAAAAATGCAGATGTTTATAACAAGTCTTAGCTTTGGTGTTTGTTACATTCTGTTTCAATAGTTAAATATACGTAGAACTTTTTTCTAAATAAAAAAGCATGAACCAGGGGAGATAAATTTTCAACAGCAATTTTTTCTTTAATAGTAATAATAATAGTGTATGGTGGGAAAACCTATTATAAGTAACTACTAATAGAGTTGTTGCCTTGAACGTAATTTTAAAAAAATTCCAGGACTATTTTTAAAAATTAAAAAAAGAAGGCTTTAAATATAATGGAATCTTTAAATTCATTTAATACGCTGGCAAGCCTATCTGACTTCCCTGATGCTGGCATGTCCTGATGTCAAAATGACCGTTGTCCTACATCCCCTACCGTAAACCTGTATAGTCACCTAGAGCTTGTAATAGTTACGTGCATGCCAAACTCAAGAGGACTGGAGCCATAGCACTGAGGATAATATTCACAATGTGAGAGTCAAACATTTGATTTTACCAAACCTGTTTGATTTTAACAAAACAGGTTTATATCTGTCACATTAAATTAATGTTGTTAATTTGACTTTTATTGGTTTTGTAGTTTCCTTTATATTTAATATGTAAATTTATCTTGGTTGTATTCGTGGATAACAGCTGTAAGCAGATGGAGTTTCTACCTAACTTTATGTTCATAAATACTTAAGTAAGATTGTAGTATCAATCATTTAAGTTAATATTCAGGATCCAGGGGTATTTTTTTATTCTTTAAAAAGGGACATACTTTACTCTACTCAACATAGGCTAGGTCCCTATTAATTCTCCCAAGACCCAAGTAAGGTTTCCTTGGAATAAACCAACAGATAAGTAACTTCTGTGGGAAGGAAGAGGTAAGTGGACGAGAGGGAAGTAGAAGTACCATTAAAAGCAGAAGCAGCAATTAAAAAGATGAGATGATACTAAGGGAAAATTTTACCAACCACACGCTTTTGTCTTGTTCCAACGTTGAAGATATGATGCATATCACTGACTCCTGTGACTGCATCAGTTACGTGGATACTTGAACAGCACACAAAGAGACAAAAGCATGACCCTTCTATCTAGTTGGATGCAGTTCCATCCTAGGTCCATTTTGCCTGAAAACGTCTCAGTGGCCTGTATTGTGTTCCTACCTGAGAAGTAAGACAATTTCATCTTGTGGCAGACGAAATAGTTGTATCACTGGAGATGAAGGCTACCAGCATTTCTAACACCAACTGTGTAAAAATTACACTTCAACCGGTCTCCAAATAAAGATCATAACTTTTTCAGGAGGGTAACTGCAGTGAAGATTTTTATTACAGCCTGAGATGAGGTCAGGATTAGGATGCCCTGTAACAGTGATTTCTTCCCCTATGTTCCCACTCTGAAAAAAGAGGAGTGCACAAATATTATTATAAGGAGATATTTATGAACCTAGAGTGTAATGTCAACCACTACAAAATGCCCAGGAAATATTGTATTTTTTATGATTTCCAAGAGCAAGAATCATATCAAACCGGCTATGAGGTGATAGAAGAATTTCTTTTGATTTGTCAGAGCTTCAACATTCATCTTTCCTTTGTTTGTGCTCTTTTTATGGAATCTCTTTCTTCCTCACGCTCAGTATGCTCCCAGTCTCTTCCCAGAGCAGGTTTCACTTTTTTTTCCAAATGGTATTCCAACATGCTTTCCCGAGTTCCTATCTGCCTTCCAACGACTGACACCTGGGTGGCAGATGGTGCAAATGGCCCACTATATATCTCCTGGATTGATGAAGAAAACTGTCAGGAACCTGACTGCTTTGGCTTGGTGCCTCATGGCAGAAAATGCTGCTCAGGAGGAGTGACAGTGACTGGAAATAATTTTGATTAAAATGATCTGGAACTTGTTGAGTTTCAAATGTTGCTTTCATTCCTCCTCTTCTTTACACATACACAATCCTGGGTTTTTGCCTTGAAAATGTATTATAAAGAAATTGGACACCACAGTATCTTAAAGGTCGGACATAATCCACTTTTTCTGGGCATGCATTTTTCCTGGGACAGATGCACTTCATAGCTCACCATGTCCTTCTGCATATCAGTCTTGTCTAATCATATGTGGATATGGCTTTGCAATTTCTACCATGAACGTGACTGTTCTGGAGTGGCAAGGACAAACCGATCTGGCACCCTGGCATCCTGGATATAGAGAATGATCACAGAATCCAAAGTCCTCGACACGTGTTTAAAATAGAGAAATATGGAGTTTTAAAAAAGGATTCAATTTAAAATCTGCATAATTCACCAATGCAGAATTAATTCATTGATTCCTTAGATCAAATGAATCTACCTGTGAAATCTGTCAAGGAAATCATCTGTGCTCATTTATTCAGTCAACAAACATTTAGCAAATAGCCTGCCAGAAGCCAGGGATATTGCTAGAGCCTGGGTATTGCCTTCCCCAGGGGCTTCCTATGCCCTTCCCTTCGACCCCTCCTCCTAGTGCTCTGGGGAATTCTCACGTTTTCTCTGGTTCTGAAACAGATGTTATGCCTGTCCCATGTTCTCTTTGCTCCGTCACTTCAGAAGATCAGCATTACCCAAGAGAAGTTGAGCTTGTTTCCACCACGAAGCCATTAAAGTTTAGGCTCCCCAGCTCGTCCTCCTCATGAGCCTCTTCCTAAGACCCGGGAGGAGCCTTACCAATGTGTTCATGTTGTGCAAATGTAAGATGTCTTCATATTATATTTCCTTAATTGCATGAGCTTCAGGCTCCGCAAAAGCTGGGTCCACCCTTTGTAACAGAAAGCGGGCATGAAAGAGTAAGACACTCACCTCTTACGCTAAGCTGCTGTAGCGAGAACATGGGGAACACCAGGAGGAAGAGCACCTCTTAGTACAAGGGACATGCCTTCCCCTCAGCCTCGTTAGTGAATGCCTATAGTACTTCACACAGGAGGATGGTAAGTCTCACAAAGTCAAAAACAAAGAACATTCCTAGGTAGACAATTGGACTGTTTTTACTCACAACATTTCTGACACCAAACAAGTGTGGGGGTTTTTTTGCTCCCTGACACCAAATACCAGGTATCTTTTCCAGCACCACTTCTCCAATTCTCTGACACCAATGAGGGATCCTACAATTCAATTCAATTCTGCCACTAACTACCCAGAGTTAGCTCAGACCCCACCAATTAAGGGCTCTGTCCCATAAGACCGCCCCACCTCAGACACCAGCCACAAATGGGGTGCCCAGGCTACCCACACTTCTGCGTGGTCTACTACCAATCTGGGGTTCCTCCAATCCCCCTCAGTTTCAATAAATTCCTAGAGTCACTCACAGAACTCAGAAAAACTCTTGACTGGTTTATTATAAGGATACAACTCAAGAAAAGCCAAATGGAAGAGATACACAGGGCAAGGGATGGGAGAAGGGGCTCAGAGCTTCATGTCCTCTGTGGGCATGCCACCCTCCCAGCACATCAATGTCTTCACCAGCCCAGACGCTCTCTAAACCCCAATGTTTAGAGGTTCGTAAGGAGGTTTCCTTATGTAGGTGATATCGAACCTCTTAATCTCAAGTTCGTGTGCCCGATGCCCAGCAAGCCAAACACTGAGACATCAGTGCTTGGAGATAAAGATTTATTCGACTTGGCCAAAACGAGTAGGTGGGAGCCTGGGTTCTCTCAAATCCACCTCCCCAAGAACAGACATCAGGGGCGGTTTATAGAGTTGGGCAGGAAGGGCTTCAGGGAAACAAAGGGGTCACTCCCGATAAGCCTCTGGGCAATCTGACTTCTGGCTTCGACAGCTGCTGAGGGTGGGCCATCCCGTGACCACAACCTCCCCGAGGGCATCTCTTTCTCCTGCAAAACAGGCTCACAACCCCCTGGAAAATAAACTCACAAATCCGAGACCTCTGAGTCACCCCTCAAGTTATACAGGAAAAAGCAGCAAATTGGTTTAATATCTACAGTGCCCCTCAGGTACCCGGCTTCATAGGCATGGCTGATTAAATCATTGGTCTTTGGTGAGTAACCCAATCTCCAGCCCCTCTTCCCTCCCCAGACGTTAGGTAGATGAGGCTGCAAGTTCCAAACTTCTAATCAAGGCTTGGTCTTGCTGGTGACCAGCCCCCATCCTGAAGCTATCTGGGGGCTGCCAAGAATCACCTCATTAGAACAAAAGATGTTCCTATCACCCTTATCACTCAGGAAATCCCAAAGCTTTTTTAGGAGCTCTGTGACAGGAACTGGGGACAAAAAATCAAATATCTTTCTATGATACCACAACAATATTCGCAGGGGGGCATTCCAGTTTGAAGGAAACATGAAAGGAATCGTATTTTCTAAAATCCTTGTTTTCCTTTGCTATGTGCAGTAGCATTTAGCAACAGAAAAGAGATATAGGTAAGTCAGTGATAGCTGGGGAAGAAGACTCTGAAATTAAAGTCTGACTTTTGAAGAGTTTTTGCAAAAAGAGAACTTGAAAACTGCTGTGATTATTATGTCAGTATGTGCCCCAGATGTCCCCTGATAAGCAGGAACCTGTGTTGGCCTCAGGGAGACTGGCTAGCGCCTCCAGAACAAGGGGTTCCCTAATGTCCTGTGAGGATTCATTACATAGCAGTTAAAAGCATTGATTTTTTTAAATTCAACTTAAGTTCAAATCTTGAATTCTTCATTTATTGTGACGTAAGACAATTTATTCTATCAAAGCTCAATTTCCTCATTTGTAAAAGAAAAATTTTAACACCTACCCCATAGAGAGGCTAGGAATACTAAATATGATAACGTAAAGCACACTGGAAACACCCAAAGAACGTTTACTATGGCATTTTTCAGGCTCTTCTCTAACAATAGAGCTATCTGTGTGGTCCCAGTAACTTGCTGAATATATTTATGCGTAAGTCAACTTTATGTAAAAATTATGTATACTAGATATACACCGTAGTATGAAAGATTGATTCATGTTAACAATTTTTTTACTGTTTTATGAAAGCACCCTTCCAGGTATTTATGAAGAGAGGAAACTGAGCAGTGTGGAGTCAAGTATTCGTAGTGACGTTCTGGTCCATGGCTGAGCACACCCTGTTGCAGGCCACACACAGCGGCACTGCTGAGAGCTCCCCTCCAGTGAATGTCACTGGCGGGCTGGGATAGCACTAACGATGCATGTACTCAGATAAAACACTCAAAGGAGCGGACTGGGGTGTCTTCTAAGTCTAGGACAGCTGTCAGGTCTCAAATATAAAAACAATAAAACGATTGGTTATCTAATCAGACTGCACAAGACATAAGCCTAAAAACACAAAGTTATCAATAAGATTCTTTGAAACATGCATTTATATCTACTATTATAAAGAAAGAACTTTGTTCTAAGAGCATTTTTCCCTCAATTGATTAACTGAGGAATAATATGAAAGCATCATGATAGGCATCAAAACATTTCAAAACTAAGTGACCACAACATGATACGCACCTTAATTTTTTTCAGTAATATATGAGACCTTTTTTGTTACCAAGTCAAGCGAGTATTTACTTTTGCTAAAATGTAGTAATGAATAAGTCTTGTATATTGTCCCGATGCCCATTTCCTGGTTTTGATATTTGAGGTTATACTAGCGTTATAAAAGATGTTACCTTTGAGGGAAATTGGGTAAAGGGTACATGGGACTTCTCTGTAGTATTTTTGCAAATTTCTGTGAGTCAAGAATTATTTCAAAATAAAAACTTTAAAAACTTCTGCTTCTGTTTGATGTATTTGGGTTTTTAATAATATTTCAATTACAAAGAGAATTTTAATCAAGTCAGAAAGCCACTTCCTCACAGAACAGCACCTAAAGAGACCTTGTCTTCTGTCCCCCTGCAACGGGGCGCCGTGGTACCCCGAATTACTGAGACTCAATCTGACCACAGCGAGGCCGTGCAGTCATTCAAACCAAGGCCCAAACTGAGTCTGTTGTGGAAGAGGGAAGAAGCAAAGGATGCCTGATAAGCCACCATATTCGATGACAAAGCCTCAGACCCTTGGGGACTGGGTGGCAGAGTTTTCTCCCAGCGCAGTGGACTCAGAGCATGGCAGGAATCGCTGCTGTATTTGCTTCAGTGAAGTTACCAGGGTAGCCGTGGTTGAAGTGTGGTGGTGGGGGGGGGCGGATGAACTCCAGTGACCTTCACGTCTTTGACAACCACTGCAAATTGAGGCATCATAACCTGACAGCAAGAATTAGCCTGTGGAATGTTAGTTCTGCACCATGCTCTCTGCTCTGTGTTTCCTCAAGAAGCTCACAGAACATTTTCCACATGGCAGCCTTCTGTGTGACTTCCTTTCCTGCTGCATCTATAACTGTTGATATAGCTCCTGCCTTTCAATTTGCAGTTGCTCCTTGCTTTATCATAAAGATTGTTGCTTTCTGCTTGGTTAGGCTCCTGATCTTGCGTTATTCCCACAGGCTTTTGGCGTCCCTTGGTTAAAGCCCACCCTTCTTAGATTCTTCCTAATTTCTGCTCCAAATTCACAGCTATGTGGGTGCTAAAGCCATTCATATAGAGACAGGCTGTGCCTTTATCAGCACTAGGAAACCATTCCGGAAGGACAGGGTCTCCTTGCTGGGCTTCAATAACCATTCTCCAATATATCACCCACCCTGCTGCAGCCTAGGATCCAGAAATCACTTCTGCAGCTTGTCTACGCAGGCCTGCTTTTTGGGGCTCAGGACTATGTCTTTGCAGACAAGTACTCAGTTCAATGTTTCCCAAACAGATTTCTCCTAACATTCCAACGAGGTAAATAGACCTATCAGTTCTTATTAGGATTTTGGTGGGTGAGCATGAATAAATATGCTATCAGTGCTATAGCAGGGGCTTCCCAAGTTTTCTCAGTTTTTGTCTTCCTTGAGACTCACTTCATGTACTCACCGAGGCTGGCATAATAGATCATTTCAGTCCATCAGGTGCTTTCTGGCATCCTTCCAATTTTATGACTTGTTCCTTATTGGTGTGCTCCTTCCCCCACATACTCTGTAACAGTGCGACCGGAAAACCTAGCACTGGGAACTGAGATAGGACCACAGTCTTCCATCTCCTTGACCTCACTTGTGGAACCTGCATTCCTGGACGCTAGCAAGTGGGAAAAAAGCCACACACACAGATTACCCTAAGGTTAGATTTCCTTCACCGTATGACTCCTCACAGGTGAAACATTTTAATGGAAGTGAGATGACACACAGGGCTGGAACGAAAACAACATATTTTAGCAGCACTTTGTTCAACTTCAGAGTCCTCAGTGGGGACACAAGGCTGCAGTGGCATTGCCCACACGAAGTAGGGTCTTAACAGATGTTAAAAGCTCTATTTACGCGACACCAATGTCTTTTATACTTGAGGCACACATCTCCATCTAGAAGAAATTACACTAAATTTATTCACTACAATTTAAAGGAATGTTATTAAATATTGGGCTCTTGCAGTTCTTCAAACAAATTCAAAGGCAGCGAGACCACATCAACAGCTGAGGTGTGAAAGCAGATTCGGTACCCAAGTGTTTCTGATTACGCCTCTATGTCTAGTTTTTCAGCATTCCAGAAACTCTACTTCCCCCAAGAGAGAAAAACTTTCCCACATCCAAATGGTATGCATGTTATTTTGTTCTGCATCACCACTGTCCCTCCCAGTTCTCAGAGAATTATCCCTTCAGTCCTTCACTCCCTTCACAAAACCAAAGAAAAGGGACATAGTAGTCACTCTGTAATCCTCTCAGCAATATTGGTGCTAAGGAACTCAGATTAAAATATAATACTTAGAAGGAGCAAAGTGGAACGGATGAATAAGTCTACAGAAGTAAAATACAAAGTGGAATGGATGATGAATTCTACAGAGAAATATAAATTTGAACTCTAGGCCCCCCAGGAAAAATGTCTCAGTTCCATTACCTTCTCAGATATTCTTGCCTTCTTATCCCTCTCTTCTTTACCCTTCCTACTACTGTGCATTGAAGAGACTATGTGGTCAACACTTACTAGTAATTCTCTAGAAGAACTTAGCCCTTTTCTTTTTAAGTAAACTTCTTTCAAAAATGATTCTCTACCTCCTGGAGAGGTGTAGCAGATCCAGTGGAGGTTGGCTCCTCCAGAGCCACTCCCCCATTTTCCTTGAGAGAAGTACCCAGTCAGTTCAGAGAAGTGATATTCACAGCCTCAGGCAATGGCTCATGAATCAATCCTCTCTCATCCTTTCCAGACTCAGTTACAGTTAGGAATGGCTGTGGGATCCAGTTCTCTTCAGTGACATGTCTGCTGTGGTGGAGGAGGGGCAGTGTTCTGGGAAAGCTTTTACTTATGTTTTCCTAACTAAACGCGACAAAATTCCTGACATAACTGTTGTTGCCTTCCCCTTCTTTCTGCTTGAATACAGACAAAACTAATACTACAACAGCCATCTTGTGGTCATGATGTGAAAGCATTAAGAGATGGCCAGAATAATCATAGAGATGCCAGATCTGATGTCATAAGCCACCAAAACAATGCAATCAGCTGCATTGCTCGAGACATTTTGCATGTAGAAGCAGCCTTCATTATTTAATCTTAATAGCCAAATGGTTCCTAAATGATACAGGATGCCTTCTGTTTAAAGGCTTAAACAGTAGGGAGACCAGTCTAGGTAATTCAATAATATATACCCATTAGTGGACACCCAGGCTCGATGGGGGTAAACTTGATCAGAAACTGACAACTCATGACCCTCTCAAGAAAGTTGCAGTTTAAATAAATGAAAGATTGGATGACCTGTCTAGAGTTCTTATCTCATAAATAGCTTGTCTTAGAATAGGCTCTTTAGGGCAATTATTGCCTGAAGTAGGCACTTAAATATTTCATTGTTTTGGAATTAGCCCATGAAGGTCTCACAAGTTTTCTAGTACTGGGGAGGAGAAGCAATGGGCAGTGTGCCCAGCTTGATATTCCAAAGATGTGTGACCCCCTGCACTTTGATGAACTCAACGAGGGGGAAGAGAAGGAGTTGCTAGTAGGAAACGTATTCTATTGTTTCCTCTGTGCCTCTCCCAGACTGCAGGTGAGGAGCTAAGCTGCACTCTTTTCACTTTTCTCATCACGACTTTGAATTGCTGTTCCTGACCTTGCAGAGTCATTTGCAAAAAATCATCAGTTAGAGATGAATGTAGCAATAAGGTGAACATTCACTCTCTGCCTCCCTGCCTTTAACCCTTTGCCCAAGAACTGGATGGAGACAGGGGATGAGGAGAGCGATGAGAAAATACTGAGAACAGAAGATAAACTATACTTCTCGGGAGGCTGAAAAGTCAGGAAGAACCTGTGTAAAACAGGAAATAAATAGGAGGAAATGATGGGAGAAAGAAGGAGGTGAGATATTATAGGGTCTTCTGCCTTTTGGGGAGGAAGAGTCTCCAGAGAATTTTATGAAGATAAAGAATTGAAGAGAAGACAGGGGATGTTAAGAAATATTTCTGTGAACTATTTGTTTGGAGAATGTCTTAGTTTTGAGGATTTCAAGAAAATATTTGGATTACTTCTAAATTCATTTTAGAAGCTGGACTATGTTTTCCTTAATGCAATAACATCTGCAATTCAATTATATGGGCTTATAATGATCCATCCACATTTTAAAAACCTAATACATATATAGATACATGAAATGGCAATTAATGGCACAGGAAAACAATTAAGTATACGTATAAGGAAAATCTCTAAACAACTCACAAAGAAATGCAGAAACTAACCATTGATAGAAACATCAACAAGAGCTAGAATCTTAGAATGTCACAGGTGAAGGGATGATGTAGGTTAACATGTGCATTGCACTGATAAAGAAGCTGAGGTCAAAGCAGGTTAATGAATTTGTCCAAGGTTTTTCCCAAGTTTTCCCCCCGGCTCTATGTCACGGTCCCCTTGATCTCCTGCTGGCAATAACCTCAGACTGGACAGCAGTTCAGGATTCAGGCTTGCATTTTATAAACTTTAGACCAATAGGAGCTATGAGAAACCAAGAGTGACATTTACTTCAAGAAGGACAGAAGAAGTAAATTACAGGGAAAACACAGCTGAACATGGTTAATGACACCTGCCAACAGCCAAGGGAACATGCACTTATCTGTCACGACACCAGGAAATGAAACTAAAATGAAAGACAAAAGTGTTCTCCAGGTGTTGTTATCCAACCTGGTTCTCCAGGACACATGAATACTGACTGTACAAGTCTGAGAAAGCAACAATGGTACAGGGGTGCAGAGTGGGGCTCCATGTCCAGCCCTTGCAGATCTCCAACCTTGTACCCTGTATAAATCTCTAGATATAGTAAAATGTTGGGATAGACTAATAGGAAAATACGGCATTTGCCTGCTGAAAAAGACGTTGGCAGATGAGAAGGGAATCCTAGTCCCTTGCAATCTGGACATAGAGCACCAAGCTCCATGTGCTTCAACCCTCAAATAAAGGGCAATTCCTGAAGGAGAATTGAAGACACACAGCCTAAAACCATATTCCTAAGGTGTTAGGCAAGAAATATGACAAAACCTCCTCACTCATCATGATCATGTTATGAAACTATGAACATTAAGGAAAGGTAAGACCTATCTAGCACTGATGACATTATGGGAGCAGAGGTCCACCTTTCATAGAGTGAGGGATGGGATATCTCCATTTGCTATAACGTGCAAGGGATTCTGATCACAGCTCAGGAGCACTCCTTTACAGGGCTTTGTAATTCACAGATTCTTGATCTGCATAGAGATTTCTGCAGATCTCTAAGTTTATTATTTTCCAATTTATCCAACATTTACTGATCACCTCCTATATGTCAGGCACTGTGTTAGATTCTGAACATCTGTTCAGTTGATATCCTAACTGATTTAGATTAGCAAACTTGGACTTCTGTTCTCTGCAATATGGTGAACTGGACGACCTGAAAGCCTTCCAAAAACAAACCACCTAGAAATACAGGCTAACAGCAATTAAAATGCTTTTGAGCTCACAAAACAAAAAAAAGACAGAAAAGAGGGAACTGGAACCAGAGCATTCAGTCCATGAGCAACCCTAGGATTACCCTGTGGTGATTTGCTGACAAGACATGGCAAAGACTATTAGTGAACCTCCATATTCATGTGTTTTCCTATATTTCCCAGCCTCACTTGCAGTTAGGTTGACGATGCGACTGAGTTCTGAACAATAGACTGTGGGTGGGAGTGATCGCCCCTAAATATATACTGTGCACTCTTCTACCACCTCTCTCCCCCATCCATGTATCTGGAAGTGAAGGAAAATGGGGAAACCACGAGATGGAAAACATCTGGATCCCCAACTCACTGCTTAGAGGAAAGCTCCCAAGAGAGGTGCTCAAGCTTTATTGGATTATGCACGAACAATAAAATTGTATTTTGTTAAGCCTTTAAGTTGTTGGGGTCATTTGCTATAGCAGCTGGCATTGATTACTGATATACAAGTTTATCTAAACTTGCAATTTAATTTTCCCACAAAAATAGGAGATGAGACCATGCATGGGCCTTTGTGAGAAAGAGATGTAAAGCTAGTACCCCCAAATAATGTTCAAATGAACTAGAAAAGGTGAAACTAGGAAAAAGTCCAGCCCAAGGAGACAATAAAGAAGGTTATTTTTCTCTACTTGGGCTCTGGCTGAAGGAATATGAACAACAACCACCACAACAACATCAAAGACTTTCCCAAGAATTTGATATCCTGGACCCGAACCTGAGTGGGTTTGGAGTTCAAATGTGTACTAACCATATGCAACAAGAACGCCCAAGTTAAAGTCACCATAAAATAGGAAGCTATGAAAACTGAGAGCAACATGCACTGGAAAATATAAACACTCTCTAGAAGGATAAAACTTTAATACAAGCTATAGAGAATTTCTACTGTTGAATTCCCACAAAAATGAACTCCTAGTACATAATTATAAAATATACCAGGAAAATGTCCTGGTGTCATTAGCATTAACAGGAGTCATCAGACTCAGTAAACCATACAATTAGACCTTCAAGAAATTCAGATAATTAAACTACAAGGTAACATATATTAACTATTTACAATTAAAATGAATAAAGACATGCAAAAAAGAGAAGAAAACTTAAGATAATGTGTGGTGTTTGCTGTGAGGGGCTACATGGATCCTTCAGGAATGAAGTATTTATTTCCCCAGCTGTTGGGAGGGGTTCCAGGATAGAGTCCTTAGCTGTAAGTTCTCTTTGTAGGTTGCCTCAGATAAAGACAACAGCTTCACCCAACGTCGCATCACCTTCCAGGGGCACTCCACATCCAACGACTGATCAGGCAGATTATAAAGGCCTGACCCGTGGGCCAGTGCAGGACAAATCTGAAAGGCCATCCCATCTCCAGCTCCTGATGGAGAGCTGAAGCCTTCACTGGGACTGCCATGCAGTTCATCTTCTTACACTGTTCGACCCTGCTTTGTCCTTCTCCCTTTCACAGATGTTGATCCCAAGCATTACTTTAAAAATGTCCTGCTTGCTCAACTACATTTTAGAGTTTGCTTCTTGAGGAACCCAATCAGAGATAACATGGAACCATGAAAAAAACAAAGAAACAAACAAAAAACAGCCAGTTTGAAAAATAATTAAATAGAAATTTTATAAAAGAAAAATGTGGCCACGGGAAAAAAATTCAAAGGAACTAATTAATGGCAGATTATACACAACTGAAGAGAAAATTCGTGAAAATTAGGAAAATTAGTGGGAATTAGGAAAACAAATATGACAACATTACCAAGATCATGTATGTTGATACCTTCTGTTTGCCCCTCTAAGTCCACTTTATACCCTTCTCTACCCTATCCTTGCCCTGAGATGCTGACTGGTATCGTCGGGTAACCAATTATCCCAATTTTCCTGGAACTGAGAGGTTTCGCTGGCTACAGGACTTTCAGTGCTAAAACTGGGACACTCTCAGGCAAACAGGGATGCTTATTTGTCCTACCTGTCTGGACTATATCAATCAGCTCCCTTGCCCTCTCACTTCCAGTGGGAAAAAAGAGAGAGAGACAAATTACCTACAAACAAATGACAAATACATTGACAGCAAATGTCTCAACCACAAGTGCATAAATAATATGTGGAAAAGTGCTGAAAGAAAACAGCTAATCGATCATTCAAGAGTGAAGGTGGAGTTGTAGACTTCTCCTAGCCATGATGGTATAATAGGGAATGGATTGACTCTCCTAACTTAAACAATTAGAAAGCTAGACAAAATAAATGAAACAATGGTTTTCAGACATTGCACAAGAGTCGGCACAGGGCTGTGAGAGAAGGGAAGGCAACACGAGAAGCACAACTGCCAACTTTCCACCTAGAGGGAATTTCTAGGCCACAGTGCGGGAGGGATGACCCCTAACAGAGCCCAGCAGGATTTCTGACTTGAGGAGACACAGATTGGAGTTTGGGGAAGCCAAGCAGGCTCAGTTTTAGGAGCAGGGTTCTAGGGACGAGGGAGCCGCACAGAAAGCAGCAACATCTGGGGGATCTATAGCGATGACCCTTTGAGCCTCTGAGTACTAATATGCACATTCATGAGGGGAAACTACCTGAGATTGGGGAAAGAACCACCATAAAACAGCAGGTAAACAGTTCTCCGAGTTCCCAGATGACCAGCCAGCAGGGAAAAACTCCACAATTCAAGAGGCATCAGATAGAATGTTCCAAAAGGCATCACTTTAGTAGCAGGACTAAATTAACCTGGAAAAAAAGGTTGCACTTGAACAGCCTTAACAGAGCTTAAAAGCGATGACCCAAATGTTTCCAAGCAATGTGCCACAATGCAAATACTGTTTAAAGGAATACAACTAAATCTAGCACCTGACAATGTAAACTTTAAAATGTGAGCTCTCCATTAAAAAATTACAAGGCACGCAAAAAAGCAGAATATGTGGATCAAAAACAGGAAAACTAATCAATCAGTAGAAAAGGCCACCAAATGGGAGAGGCAAGGGAATTAATAGAAAAGAACTTTGAAACAGAGATACTAAATATGGTCCACAAGCTCAACAATGTAGAAGATGACATGATATGAATCAAGAGAGAAATGTAAGATATAAAAAAAATAACTTCTAGAAGTAAAAATGCATTTTTAATTTCTTGAAAAGACAATTATCTACAGTAAAGGAAAAATAATAACAAAGTATTATAAGATATATCCAAAAATACTCTGGCAAAAATAAAGAATGCTGTATGTGCAAAGTTATTCACTGCAACTGGATTGTACAATGCATGAACCTCTGAGATCCTAAGCTTTTTTAGCTTAAGGCCCAGAATGGGAACTGACTTAATTGACCTAATCCACCCAAGTCCTGCTTATCCTCTCCAGATTTTGCCTCTGTATTGGTTACAAGAGGAAGAGAGGGTCATTTTCTCCAAAGTTCAGCAGTTATTAACAGCTGTAATTTGTTGGATGTTTACAGTGTGCCAGTCAAGAGCTTTACATGGATTATCTCATTTAACACAACCATCCTATCCTCATTTAGGAAGCCAAAACTAAGAGCTGTCAAGGTATTTACTCAAGATTTCACATATGGTCAGTAAAACAGAGGACTCTTTGGTTCCAGAACCTTGCTTTTTAACCACTATGCTATACTGCCCTCTAAGAGCAGAACGGACCTAAGTTATTCACCATGTGCACCCTTTCCTCTTTACCTCAACTGATGACCCCTGACTTTCCAGATGTTGGGAACTATCTAAGAAGAACGTTCTCTGATATCTGGGCATACCATATTGTCCACAGAGAATGAAAGGAAAGAGTGAACCATAAAGAGGAAGAAAACTTTAAACTCTTCCTAGCTCCCTCTTTAAAAGTCAGTACCTATTCGAAAACCAAGTTGTGCATCATTTAGGACTCCACGTGGTCTCTGATCCAAATCAGAGCTCTTTGTCTTTGTGTAAAGTGAGGAGAGAGACCATGAATTCAAACTGTGGGACTAACTTGTTTTCTATTTCAAGTTTATTTTGTTTTCTCATCTATGTTTTAAATTTCATTAAAGCATTCTGTATCCTGTATTTTCATGAATCATCCACAATATGTAATATAGAACGAGGCATATATCACAGAGAAGTCACATAAATTTAAAAGAAAATGTGAAAAGTCTTTGTAAGCTATGAGTATTGTAAAAATAGGGCAAAAAAATTACCATTAAGACTAAGTATTTGGAAAATACGCTGGTCAATTGAGGTAGATTGTAATTGTAATAATGACTTCCCATATTTTCACAGCACTTTTCACTTTATGAAACGCATGACTTATTTCATCTGATTCCATCCTTACAATATGCTGGTGGAATAGATACAAGATGTTTCTCTATTGTGTAAATGAGGAAACTAAAACACAAACAGATCATGTGCTTGTCCAAAGTCACACATCTAGTAAAGCATTGTCTGGCCAGGATTCAAATCCATATGTCTGACTCCACATCCAAGTTTCTCGCACACACTACACTGCTTTCTTGATAGCTAAGCGAACATTGGTTTATGAGCTTGTTTAGATTTTCTGCTGGTTTCATTACATTCACCTTGGCTAGATAACCTCTCACTTTTAACTCTGTTAAATGGATTTCCCTTTGTTGGTAGTATGTTCATTTTCATAAACTTCTTTATGACTCTCAAAAATATTTTAAATTGCTTTCTACAAGCAATTTCAGGTAACCAAAATGTCTTTGATAGTAATAGAAAAGGAGGAAAAACTAATATATTCCAGATAACCTTTTATGTGTTAGTAAACAAGATAATGAATGTATCCACCCACCAACCCCGGGAGATGAACGCTTTCATCCCACCTCGCAGGTGATATCTCGGAAGCCCAGAGCCCCTCAGTAACTGCCCAGGATAATTCCTTTTGTGAACCTATGTCTGGGATTCAACATAATCTTGCCTGATTCCTAAATAGGGTTAGGATTTAACTTCTGGTTGACAGATACAATACTTTGTGGCTATGATTTTCATCTTTTAAAATAAGTATTTTACATATTCTTTGAATCTTTGAATATTTTTGGAATTCAGTTCTAGCTTCTACTTAAAATGAAACCAGCCAGGTTGTATTAGTCTGCTGATGTGCAGGAGTGTTACAATATTTCAATACAATAATACTATACTTATTTGGCAACTTCAATTATCTGAAATATTTTCGAGATTAAATTAGCAAAAATTGTATCAAATGAATGATACAAAAGCATATATATTAATCATAAGACAGTAAGTCAGTTCCTTATCCTGAATTCAACACTTACTGTATGCACACTTGTAGCAAGTACAGTGATTTTTGATTTCCCAACTCACAGCAAGTTGAAAACCTCAAATTAGAAAATAGAGGAAAGAGCTATTAAGGTGGACTGAGAATCACATAAAGATATAAATGATTCCAGAATGAGAAGGTAAAAAAAATACCAAGATAGATACAAATATTTTACAAAGGGTAGCATGCTGGTCCCATATTATGGTGAGACATGTATTCATTTATTTCTTTATTGGAAAGTTTTGTTTATTCCATAAACTCTATTCCTAAATGCATCACTATAACAGTAACTGAGGTTCATAATAACTACAAACAATTCAAACGAAAAAGTCAAAATTGAATCCCAGAATATCAGACGTAGAAGAGGTCTTAGAAATGTATGGTTGAGTTAAAGCTCTCATTTTTCAGATGAAACCACTTAGTCTCAGAGAAGTTAAGTAACTGCCCAAAGCTACACAGCTTCACCTGGAGAGGTTGTCAAGAGTTAAGAAAATAACTCAGATAGCCAGAGTTCACCACACTGCCTCCCTTTTGCAGCATTTTACAATGAGGCTGCTGTTTAGCAAGTACATTATGCAATAATCAGTCTTCATAAAGACTCCATTTAAAAAGAAAAAGTTACTTCTTTTAACTATTGGAGCTTGAGAAGCAGTAAGTTCCTATTATCTTTAAAAATCACTTCTGTGGAACACCTCACTCCCTTAGGAAATGAGGTAAATGTGCTGTTGGTGTATGCTAAATTTTTAACTACCATGGACAAATAGGTCACCCATTTCTTGCTCTTTTTGACTAACCTCCATGGGCCTCTGCTATGGAAGAAAATGAAATGGAGAATTTGTGACTGACCAATACACACTTTGGTCCTCTGAAATGAATGCGGGTGATTTAATTTTCTCACAGCAGTCTGGGGATGTCAATTAGAAATGAAGGAAAGGTCAAGATGAGAAAGCTGAAATGATTAAAATAAAAGGAAAATTAACCTGAGTGCCAGGGACTCATCACTGAAGCTGAAAAGGAAAATAGGCAGAGTGGAGAAGCAGGATGGGAATCACATTAATATTAAACAGGAAGGAAATTCAGGAGGAGAGCCTGTGGGGGAGGAAACAATCCCAAGAAGTGCAAAATAAATTAGGAGAATTTAGAGTCTTTTCTGAATATCTGTAACTATTATAAAGGCATTAGTAATTTAAAAAGGAAGGAAGGAAGGGAGGAAGGAAGGAGGGAAGGAAGGAAGGAAGGAAGAACGAAAAACGAGTTACTGTTTTCCCTTTTGACAGTACATTTTCTAGCCTTCCTCTGAGAATCTTCCCCAAGGAAATCCCTCTTCTAATCTGCTTCTCTCCAAGCCCCAAGCCCCTTGCCCTGCTGCAACATCTAGATTCCAGGCGTGAGTGAAATGACCCCTGGCCAGAAAGATCATCAGAAGTAGGAGCGCCCCCACCCCCTCCACGTGCTCTGGCTCTGATCAGCACTCCTGCTTTTTGTCCGCAGTGCTTGTTCTACTAGAGAGTCACTTACCTACAGCTCAAGCCTCAGCCAGGGCCACAAGCAGCCCTGACAGTGATCAGGCTGAGTTAGTGTGTAAAAGCCCTGAAGGGAAGTAGCTGTACTAGTAATGGGAGAGCGGGAGAGAGGGGGAGAGACAGAATACCATGAATAGGAATCCAGATCCTACGTCACTTCAGGCCATCCGTATGGTGTTCAAACGCGTGAAGGAGACTTGATTAAAATCAGTTAGCTGTTCAAAAGTAGCCTAATTGTTCAAACTGATGAAAGTTCTATGATGATCAATCTTCTTTTGCAGTTTTAATTTCTCACTCTCTACCCATAGGTTCATTTCACCCCGAATTATCTCCTATTTATATATATTTTAAAAAGGACTAACAACTGTGCTTCCCTCCCTTTAATGCCCTGCTGGCCTGGAAAACTCTGAAAATGTATTCCATTTCTCCTTAAGTACTACATCCGTGTTCTAACTCCTCTTTCACTGCTCAGGTCTTCACAATCGGATTTCAGCACCATCACTTCACTGCCAAATGCTTCTGCTTCAGATTCTATAGTCTCTTCTCAGACCTTACCTGATTAGCCCCTCCAACAGCATGATAATATCGGCCATGCCCTTTTTCTTAAAGCTCTTTCTTTCTTAATTTCTATAATGGTCCTTTCTTCTGCTTCATCTCTTGTCATTGACATTTCAGTCACATCCAGGACTCCTCTTTCACACCCCCCATCAATGTGGAAGTTCTCCAGTCTGGTTCTTTGCTTTCTTCTTCTCTCTCTTCATTCCTTCAATGCTGAACAAATTCTTTGGGATGACTTCATCCACTTGCTAATGGGAAGATGATTCAGAAATTTCAAGTTCCACATTCAGCTGGGACAATGTTCAGAGGAAAAAGAGAACCATCTTTTCCTGTGACTCTTTTTAATGAATGGATTAACTTTTCCCTGGAAGCTAATTAGCAGATTTCTTGTTCCATTTAATAGGCCAAAATTGGATCACATGTCAACAAATATTTGTTGGGCCAATGACAGAAAAGAAGTATGGAATTTCTGTGGTGGCTAATACTAACCGTCTTAAGAAGGGATAATATTTGTCAGGGTCCTAGCAGGAGAGTTTAATAAAGGACATTTTGCTCAAATGTGGCTAAAATGTAGGGAAACCACAAGGGATAGTATAGTTCCTTGGGTCTGGTTACAGGGTCCCCATAAAGGAGGCGGGGAGGTTTGCCAGTCTTAGATGTGAAGCGGAAAAAGGGAGAAAGCGGAGTGGGGAGAACCTCTGAGTGGATATGTGGCCTTTGGCAGAGCTGGTTTGGGTGCAGTTTGTTGATCTTTTGTGTGTTGATTTTTAATGTGATCTTGTGTTTAGGAAATGGATGGACTCTTTTTAGTTTTAACAGTTTGTGGGTTTTTGTGTGTGTTTGTGTATCTCATTACATCATCTGGAAAAAATCACGCACTGTCTCATCCCTTCCAATCTATACACATCTTATTTCTTTTTCTAAAATTTCTGAATTGACCGGAATCTCTGTGCTATACTGAAAAGTAGCAGTGATAGCAGAGACTCATGGCTTATTCCAACTTTAAATAGCATGCATCTAAATTTTCTCCATTATGTTTGCTATTTTCTGAAGGTTTTTATTAGATAACCTCATCATCTCCTTTCTATTCCCAGTGGCTCTTAGTTTAATCCCTCATTATCTCTCCCCAGAAGTATTGCAATAGCCTTCTAACTAATTTGTCTGCCTCCAGCCTCATCCCCCACAAATTCATCTTCTGCATTGTGATCAAGGTAATATTTATGAAATGCAAATCTGATCATAACTCTACAAGCTTAAAATTCTTCATTAGCCCTGCAAAATGTATAGAGCACACAAGCCCAGGTTCCTGATGAAAAAAGTCAACTCTCCTATATTACAGAACTTCATCTTACATAACTTTCTGTTAGTTAGAAAAGTATATGGTCTCAACAAAACGAGGAGACTTTAATATTTACAAGACAAGTCCTGGGCCCCTTTCAAGTCCAAGTTGTCACTACTCTCTACAAACAGCCCTTTGAAGAGGGCTTTTCATATTTTTTTCCCCAAGAATCCCCCTGTCCCTGCATCACAAGTTATACCCCCACCACCTGTGTATCACAAAATCTCCACTCCACTACTGACAAAATTCTACTCTCAAATGGATCTTAGATTGTGCTCATATAAAAGAAAGTCTGTGATTTCTTTTTCTTCTCATTTTTATTGAGATATAATTGACATACACCACTGTAAAGTTTAAGATGTATAGCATAATGGTTTGACTTACATATATTGTGAAATGACTACTATAATAAGTTTAGTAAACATCCATCATCTCACATAGATACAATAAAAAGAAAAAGCAAAAAAAGAACAAAAAAATGTTTTCTCCTTGTAACGAGAACTTTTAGGATTTCTTCTCTTAGCAACTTTCATGTGTACTGTATGGGAATGTTAACTATAGTCATCATGTTAGACATTACATTCCTAATACTTATTTATCTTATAACTGGAAGTTTGTACCTCTTGACCAGAAAGTCTGTGATTTCTATGTGCGAAAAGAAATGAAATGTGATAGCAGCCCAGTCATGAGCCGGTGAGATTTCCTTCCTTCCTTCCTTCCTTCGTAAGCAACATAGTTTTAGATTAAATTCCATATCTGTGGCCTTGTTTTGCAAAACACCCTCTTTTCTAGCTTAAACCATTTTCACAAACCCCTTTTGCATGTCAAGCTTCTGTAATATCAACATGTGGGCATTTCCGTAGCAAGCTATGTGAGGTCAAGCTTCTTGTACTTTCAAATGTATGTTTCCCATGCCCAAACTATTCTTCCCTTTGAAAGCCTATTCTCTTTCAGACCTCAGTTCTTATGTCATTTCTTCCAGAATCTTCCAACCCCAGAGAGTTGAGATTCCTTTCTCTGTATAATTTCTCTATATTTTACACATTTCACTGTACTTTTTACTATACTGTAACTACTTCTCTGAGACTGTCACACACAACTTGGCCCAGAGGTGACTAGCAATAGTTTTTTGTTGTTGCTGTTGTTGAGAAAGATTTGCCCTGAGCTAACATCTGCTGCCAGTCTTCCTCTATTTCGTATGTGGGTTGCCCACAGCATGGCTGCTGATGTGTGGTGTAGGTCCATACCTGGGAACTGAACTTGGGCTGCCAAAGCGGAGCATGCAGAACTTAAATGCTAGGCCACGGGGCCAGCCCCTTGCAATAGTTTTTGGTGAATAAATGAATGAGTGCATGAATGAATGCGTAAATATCTCAGTGAGTGTTTCTGAGGCACAGACCTGGCACAGTTCTTGGCATGTGATCAGTATGCCATACATGCTTCCTTCCCCTTGTTTCACTGAGCAATAGCCATCAGGCTGCTCTCATCCATAGCCATTCCAAGAAGACCAACAAGAGGACTTTTGAGGCAAGGCAGCCTCAGTTACTCGGGGACACACCAAACTGGGTCACTGACACATTCAATTCCTCGTCAGTCTGTGTGTTACCAGCACTGTTATTATTCTGAGGAATAAGAGTAAGGTAGCTCAGTTCATATCTGATGCTTTCACCACTGCTGAGGTGCTCTCATTTTAGAATCATACAATTGGAGGAGGTAAGAGCTCAAAGCAGAAAGTGCCACCTGGCCTGAGTGTGTGACCGGAGAGTGTCCTGAGCAGCAATACTGTGCGGGAGAGTGTGGGGGCTGGGGAAGCTATTGAAAGCTGAGAGAGAAAGTTTCTCTGCACTAGCTTTGAAACAGGAGAAACAATAGCCCAGCATCTTACTAGCTGAAGTGTGCTAAAGTGCCTCATTTAATTATCACAACAGGACTGCAAAGTCAATATTATTCCCATTTTATAGATGAAGACCCTAGGGCTGAGTGAAATTAACTCATTTAATGAAGGTTGTATAAATAGTAACTTTCTAGGCCAAGTTAGAAAATTAGATCTGGTCTTATTTCAAAGAATTCATTGTTTGATAGTTATCTTCTTACTGTCTTACAACACACTCTGTCTGGAAGCAGAAGTGGCTTCAGCTCACACCGTCCTCGCAGCCCTTCCACTCTCAGTGCGCCTTAGCTGGCAGTGCAATTACAGTGCAATACATCAAGCTATTTCGATGAAAGAGGGAACTTAGCAAGTGTCTGCTGCCAGATGTCATACAAACTGACCACCCACCTCCCACATACCAAGAAGCAAGAACAAGAGCAATTAGACTGTGGTGATTGATGTCAGACTAAAGAAAAGAGGCCAGAGGTGGTAAGATATTTTTAAAAGAGGACAGCTTTAGTTTAAAAACAACATGAATCAGAATTTAAGCTAAACTGTAATTTCTGTAATTTGGTGAATAAAAAAGAAATTAAACTTCTATTCACATCTAGTTCAAAAAGGTCTTGATTGTCATATTACATTTTTATGTTGCATAGAAATACAAAATTGGGAATTCATTCCCAATTTGCAATGGTAATTCAAGGCTGTCATGTGAAAGAGATATTTGATGTGTTTTGCTTGATCCCAATGGCAGAACTAAGTCCAGTGAATGGAAGCTTTAGGTAGCATAATAAAAGAAAACACTCTGCAGTAGATAGAGTTGTCGAAAGTTGGAATGAGTTGCTTCCAGGGAGACCGTCTCCTCAGAGATACTCAAGAGTAAGTAGGGCAGTTCTTACCTGGGGTGTTTCAGGAAGATCAAAGACTCTAGTGAGATTGGACCAAATGATCTCTGAGGGCCTTTTCTAACCTGTACTTCTTTGGTTCCAGAACAGCTGAAAGGATTTCCACCTTCTCTAGTATTGGTTAAACATCTTACCTTTATTTGGAAACGATGTACTATTATACCAGTAATTTATCTTTGCGTGTATCTAAGTACTTTTTGTGTCTACAGTCTTCATCTTGCCCCTCATTAATATTATATGTTAGTAGAAGGTCTTTACCAGTACTAACTAGCTGAACTTGATTTAGTCTGTATTATGGTGGGCTTTAACCATCTCGACGAGCAAGTCTACTGCTGGGCTTATCTAAATAGTTATAACATACAAAGTCAGACTTGAAGAATCCAGGCATAAAGTTATTTTAAAAAAATACTTATGGCACTTCTAATGTTGGTTTTTGACAGAAATCTGAAATCCATTTCTACTTCTGTATTTTTGGACATCACCTCAATTCGAACCTTATTTTTGAATCTCTGTCTACATTTGGCAATCAATAAGACTTAAATTACTCCATGTTGTTTATTTTCATAGATTCACATAATCTTAAATCTGAAGAAAATTTTCTTTATCCTTATTTGTACAGATGATAAAATTTAAGCTCAAAGTATTTGAATGTCATTTATAAAGTCATATTCTGCTTTGTAAGGACAGAATTTTATATAGAACTCCATTTCCTAGTTCCTAATCCATTACCTATCTTTCTCTCTATGTATATAAATATAATACATAATATATAACTATATCTTAGACATATTATATAAAATTACTTTATTATTATAAATTACAATGGACATAAATGAAGATATGTCATAATGAATGCAAAAATTGAGAATTTGGGTCTCCTTGTACATTTGTTTTTGTTTTATGTTTGCTAGGTAATTTTAAAAATATTCACTTCTACTAATATGTATTTAACTTTTATTGTGATTCTTTGAGCTTAATTATTGACAAGGCAAACATTTCTTCTGTTTTGCTTGAGCTTACAATGTAGAAGTGAAGCCAGACAATTAAGGGTCCAATTTCAATACTGGTGATTAAGCACTGTGATAAAGTAGAAGTACATCAAAGAGTTACCTAAGGTGGGCTTGGGGAGGGTGGGAATGGTGCAAGGAAGGCTTCCAGGGAAGTGAGGGCTAAGTGGAAAACTGAAGGCCGAATAGCAGTGAGCCAAGGAAAGAAGACTAGATTGAGGGAGAAGAACCCTCAGGAAACAAAGGGATATGCAAAATCACAGAGTGAGATAGGGCAAGCAGCATTCAAGGAAGTAAAAGTGTATAAGTGTGTTGGGGAAAGAGGAATCGAAGCCAGTGGGTATGAAAGTGTATTGAAAGAAGTAAGGCCGGAGAGAGAGTCGCATAGAATATTATACAAACAAACAAAAAACAATGAGGTCACAAGATTTGCACCACAGTTTAAGATTCCAGTAGAATTTTACATATATCCTTTATATGACTATACTTCCCAATTACCTCCAACCCAGCTAGCCACGTTTTTGTTTTCCTAGCTCCATGAATGATGCTGCTCTCCACCCAGTTACTCAAGCAAGAATTCTCTGCTTAATTCGCACCCCTGATTAGGTTGCCAAGACCTTTCAATTCTGCCTCCTAAATTTTTCTTGTATCTTCAACTTTTTCACATCTCCATAGTCACTACTTGCTCAGTGTATCCTGGTTTATTGCAATAGCCAGGAAGTCTTCCTGCCTTTGATCTATCCTTTCCCTTGCCAACCCATTCTCAACATAGCACCTGCCTCACCTGGAGGCAGAATGGTGCAGTGAGGGAGAACACTGGGATTCAAGAGGGGAGAGTGAGTGATTTCCCACCAAAATTCTGACATCTAAGAGTCAGATGTTAAATCTGGTTGATGTACCCAGCCAAGTACTATATAGAAAACATGAAGACACTGAGTCCCCAATGTCCCTTTCAACACCCTCCCCCCAACACACACACACATGCACATTCTTGTTTCTAGAAATACCTGTTGCTAGGACACAGCTCTGAGAAAGAGCCCAAGAGCCGTGACTTTTGGCATTGAATTTAGCATCGGGCACAACCTAGATCCTCTCTGTCAGATCTTTCCTGTGCTGCTGCCAAACTATCCTAATTGGCTGTAAACACTGTTAGGAAACTGTCAGCAGCTTGGAATTGCCAGCTTTCTGTAAGTGACAGTATACTAAAAACGATGAATGCCCATTGTCCCCTTTGTATTCTATGACCTCTGGTACCAAAAATAGCAATAGGAGCTTAAAGAAGATGTCAGGTAGATTATTCATGTTCTGAATTCCCAGGGATACTACTAAGATACATTTTGAATTTTTCATCCTTAAAACAATTGCCAAAAAATTTAAAAAAAAAAAAAAGCTTTGTTAGTAGGTTGATACCACCACAGTCAAATTATTGCCATTTTAGCTCCATTCATCTCTCAGTATAGATAAGTAACCTTCTGTGCCTCATTTTCACCCATTCAAATAGCAATAACTGAGCTTTTTCTCCTTCTCTCTCTTTTTTTTAATAGGAAATTTTAATCCAATTAGAAGCATTTTCATTCATTCTTTTGGAAGGCAAGTCTTACATACAAGGAATTCCATGAGGCATCAAGCCAAAGAGGAGGAGGGTGGAAAAGGAGGCCATACCTAGTGAGTATCCTCTGAGAGGATTCTGGACCTGGGGTAGGGCTAAGACGGCATCACTCACCCCTTGTTGAGTGCTTTTACGTGTCAGATTCTGCTCTAAGCACTTTGCATGTGATAATTCTTTTAAATCCTCACAACAACAAATGGGAGGAAGGAACTAGCATTATCTTCTTCTGACACAGAAGGAAGACAGAAGATTGTGAGGTAACACTATGAAGCAACTTCTTGCAGAAGCACTTTGTGACCATAAGGTACAGTCAGCAAGCATGTCATATAAGAGATTGGCCTTTACTTAGAACTGACTTAGGAACTGTGTATTTAAAGTCACACAGTCTATTAACAATTTCAGTGGGAGGACATTTTACTATGACTGAGTCATAGGATTGAGTGTAAGTAGATCTTAGTGTTTCCTGAGGCTTTTAGTGCCTGTGCCAAAGTATAAGACTGGTTTCCATGCTACATCTTCACGTTTAATGAGTTTTGTACTACTGCAGTTTCTGTGATCATACTTGTCATTTTGTCAGAAACGGTACTAGAAAGAAAATTAAACTTCCCACAGAAGATAGAGTCTGAGTATGTAAAAGCACATTCTCAATACATTTTTTTTAATTTGCAAAATCTGCCCTTTTAAAGTGTCTAATTTCATGAGTTTTGTCAAATTTGTACAGCTATGGTATTGCTACTACAATCACAATTCAAAATATTCCCTTCATCCCAGCAAGTTCTCATATGCCCCTTTGCAATCAATTTCTTCCGCCCACCCACTGAACCCTGGCAACCACTGATCTGCTTTCCATCACTACATTCGTTTTCTTTCTTAAAATTCCATATGCACTTATCATAGAATGTGTAATATTTTGTTTCTGACTTCCTTTACTTAACACAATGCTATTGAGATTCAGCCATGATGTGCATATCAGTAGTTTCTTCCTTTTTATTGCTGAATTGCATTTCATTTTATGGATATTCCAAAATTTGTTTATGCATTCTCCAGTTGATAAATATTTGGGTTGTTTCCAGTTTTTCATTATTATGAATAAAACTGCTATGAACGTCTGTTTACAAGTCTTTCTGTGGACATATGTTTTTATTTTCCTTGTGTCAACATCTAGGAGTGAAGTTGCTAGGTAGTTTGAACACTGTATGTTTAACTTTGCATTCCCACCTGTTGTTCCACACCCTAGTCAGCTCTTGGTATTGTCAATCTTTTTCATTTTTGCAGTTTTAATGGGTGTGTAGTGACATCTCATTGTGGTTTTAATTTGCATTTCTCTAATGACTGTTGGTGAGCATCTCTTCATATGTTTATTGGGCGTCTGTAGATTTTAGTAAAGGGTCTGTTAAATTTTTTGCCCCCGCTTAATTGGATTGTTTGTCTTATTATTGATTTGTTCCAATTGATTTTTTAAGTTAAAAAAATCTTTTATTTGTATGCATGAGCAATTAGATTTATTTTTTTAGACCAAATATAAGAAAGATTTGAGTCTTAAAAGATTAGTGGATAACCCCATTTTCCAATCATTGTCATGTTACTATTTGTATTGCATATCAAATTATTTTTAACTTTTTATTATAGGAAAAATAAAATATAAAAAGTAAACAAAATACTATACTGAAACCCCATGGACCTATTATCTAGCTTCCACATTTATCAACATTCTGCCATTCTAACTTTATACCTTCATTCATTTTTGACCCACCACTTTATTAGTAGTAGTAGTAGTAATAGTAGTAGTAGTCGTAGTAGTATTTTAATTTGTTTTAATTTAAACCTTTGTTTTTTGCTGGAAGAGATTCACCCTGAGCTAACATCTGTTGCCAGTGTTCCTCTTTGTTTTTCCCCCTCCTCAAAGCCCCACTACCTAGTTGTATATTCTAGTTGTAAGCTGCTGCCACAGCATGGCTACTGACAGATAAGTGCTGTGGTTCTGCAACTGGGAACTGAACCCGGGCCACTGAAGGGGAGAGCGCCAAATGTTAACCACTAGGCCGTCCGGGCTGGCTCTTTAATTTCTTTTTTGTTGAAGTAAAATTCACATACAAAAATACACAGATATTAGATGTACAATGGATACAGCTCAGTAACCCTCAATTCATACCTCTATCATATTATGGGGCATTCTTGTTTCCCCAGAAAGTTCTGTTGTGTCCCATTTCAGTCATACTCCCTTCATCCCAACCCAGGCAAATAGTATCCTGATTTTCTTCTCACTTTAGATAAGTTTTGCCTGTTCTAAAACCTAACATAAATGGACTCATTCAGGACGTACTGTTTGTGTCTGGCTTCTTTCACTCTGCACATTATTTGGGAGAGGCATCCGTGTTGTTAAGTCAATCAACAAATCATTCATCATTGAGTAGTATTCTGTTTCATGGCTGTACAATAGCTTGTTTATCCATTTTTCTGCAGATGTACATTTGGACTGTTTACAGTTTGAGGCTATTGTGATTAAAGCTGCTATGAACATTTTGGTCTGGGTCTTGGTGTGGACAGATGTTTTCATACCTAGAATGAAATGCTGGATCAAGGAGTGGGCAATTTAAAAGAAACTACCAAATCTCTTTTCAAAGTGGTTATACCATTTTACATTTCTATGAGCAACGTATGAGAGTTCCAGTTACTACAGGTTTTTGCACTTTCAATCTTGTTAGTCTTTCACATTTTAGCCATCTTATTGAGTATTTAGTGATAGATCATTTAAATTTGCATTTCCCTGGTAATTAATCACGTTGAGTACTTTTTCATGTATTTATTGGACATTTGTGTAACTTTATTTGTGATGTGTCTGTTCACATCTATTGCCCATATTTTTATTGGCTTAACTTTTGTTTTATTATTGAGTCATGGGAATTCTGAATATATTCTGGATGTAAGTCCTTTGTCAAATACATTTTGTGAATATATATTTTTGAATAATTTTATCCCATTCTGTGGCTTGCCTATTCATGTTCTTAATGTTTTTGATAATGATAAAAATATTCTTGAATGTTGTTTTCTAAAAGCTTTATAGATTTAGTTTTTATCTTGAGGTCTACGATCCATCACAAATTAATTTTTGTGTATGGTGTGAGAAAGGGTGGATAATTTATTTTTGTTTCCACGTGGATATTCAGTTGTCTCAGCACCATTTGTTGGGAAGACTGTCCTTTACTCATTGAATTGATTTGGCACCTTTATTGAAAGTCAATTTTCTATATTAATATGGGTTCATCTGGACCCCCTATTCTATTCCATTGATCTATTGGTCTGTCTTTCTGACGCCACACTGTCTTGACTAACATAACTTATAGTAAGTCTTGAAATCAGGTAGTACAAGCCTTTCAGCTTTTTTTTCTTTCTTTTCAAGATTGTTTTGAAAATTCTAGGAGCTTTGCATATTCATATACATTTTTGTACAAGCTTATCAATTTCTATAAAAAATATCTGCAGGAACTCTGATTGAGATTATGTGCACTCTATAGATTAATTTGGGAGAAATGGACATCTTTAAATTATGGAATCTTTCAAGCTATGAACATGTCTCTCTATTCCTTTCAGCAATATCCTGTGGTTTTAAAAATGGAGGTTTTGCATGACTTTCAAAAATTATTCCTATGTACTTTATGAATATTTGTATACAACTGTAAAAGGAATTAAAATTTTTTTCTTTTCCAGTTGTTTGCTCCTATTGTATAGAAATATAATTGTTTTTTGTATACTGATCTTGTAACCTTAGGTCTTGTGAACCTCACTTGTTAGTTTGAGAAGTTTTTTTTTTATTGTTTTTAATTCCTTAGGTTTATTTTCCTACAAAAAGAAATCATGTTGTCTCTGAATAGGGATGATTTAATTTCTTTCATTCCAATCTATATGCATTTTATTTCTTTTTTCTTCACTTATTGCAATGGCCAGGTCCTCCAATAAAATGTTAAATAGAAGTGGTAAGAGCATTCAGCCATGCATAAACCCCAATCATAGGGAGATTATTAGGTGTGATATAAGTTGTAGATTTTTCATACAAGCCATATATCAGGATGAGAATGTTCCTTTCTATTCCAAGTTTCCTAAGAGATTTTCTTTTTCTATATCATGAATAAGTTTTGTATTTGGTCATATGGTTTGGCTTTATATATTAAAATAATGAGATTTAACACATCACAGAGTTTTTCTCCTTTATATTGGCACTATAGTAGATTTCATTAATTGATTTTTAAATGTTAAAACAATCTTGAATTACTTAGATAAATACCACTTGGCCATGGTGCATCATCATTTTTAGAAATTATTGCATTTGCTTTACTAATATTTTGTTAAGGATTTTTGCACTATGTTTATGAGGGCTACTGCTCTGCAATTATTTTGTAATTGTAAGATTTTCCTATCAGGATTGTGGTGGCCTCATCAAATTCGTTTGGAAATATTTTCTCCTCTTCCATTATCTAAAATAACTTAAGATTGGTATTATTTTTCACTACCTGTTTCATAGAATTCATTAGTGAAATCTTAGTACAAAGAGGGGTTCTAGAGGAACAGAATTTTAAGGATGAGTTTTCTAAATTGGTTCTAAGGTTTCTGGAACCAGTTGAAATTGGCTATCTAGTGTGATTAGGTTTAAAGATGTTAATGACTTTGTTTCCTGTAGTGAAGAGAGCACTGATAGTCCATGGTGTGATCTGGCAATATAGATACACAAAATATCACCACTGGAAACTCCTAATCATCCACTTATAAAAAGCAAGTATCTGGGAACCTATGCATATGATACTTTCAAAGATTTTGGCCAAACTAACAAATATAGTGAAATTATCTGGTTGCTCCTAGTATTGTTGTACAAAGGGGGAAGGAAAAAGAATGAGCTCAGGGATTCAAATGCCTGGCTTAAGTGCTGCACAAGTGACCTGAAAGCTTCTATGTGTTCCCTGAAGGAGACTCATCTCCTGTAGCTAAGGACTGAAAATCAAACCCAAAATCTCATCCTGCAACTGGCTGAGTTACAATTCAAAGGTGTCAGCTATTGAAGTGAGGACATTAGTGGGAAGGAATGGAATCATTAAAGTTGGAGTGGGATGTATGGGAAGAACCTGAGGAAGCTGGAGACATTGAGCCCTAAATTCTGATGAGTCTTCCTTGCCAGTAGAAGCAGCCTCTCCATCCCCAATGGAAATGGCCTCTCCACCCAGTCTGAGGGAATTAACTCTGTATTGCCTGAGAAAACAGTAACAGCCTCCCCTGAGGCAGTCACCACGCAAAACAGTGCCTGTTCTCCTCAGGATATACCCTCACCACCTTTCTTTGCTTCTAGACCTAACTAGACTCAAGTCCCAGCAGGTGCCCTAAAAGTGAGGTACAAAGTGTGACCTGTAAGGAGATGCACTACACTCTAGAAGAACTACTTGAGTTTTCTAATTTTAACAGACAAAAATTGGGGAACATATGTGGGAATGGAGAGTAAGGGTCTGGGATAATGGTAGAAGGAACATAAAGTTGGATCAGGCAAAATTTATTGATATGGGCTCACTACATGGAGATTCTGCCTCTAATATTGCATCTCAGGAGTTAGAAATGACTGTGACGGTTTGTTTGGTTGGTCAGCTGATCCATGAACCAAAAGGTGGCTGAGAGCAAGCAAGTTAAAAATGCCATACCTGCCTTGGTTTAATGTAGAGATGGAGATTCAAAGGCTTAGGGAGACTGAAATGTTGGAGTGAATTTGTCATTTAAGACCTACTCTTCTCCTTGGGAGGGTCTAAAAGACTAACTTTTCACCAGGACTGTGAGAAATAAATTTGTGAGGGGAGTCTCAGCATCCTTGAAGAGCTCTCTGATTGTTCTTCTCTGCAGGCCAGACCTTACAGTGGGAACTGCACTTACTGAATTGGGAAACTTGAATGCAGTGGGAGCAATTGGATCCTGGGGTATCAGGGGCCAAGTGGCAGCGCTCAAATACCAAAGGCCAGGTGAGTGTGCTTACTATAATGGACAGCAGGGTCAAAGCAGCAATGAAAAGAGTCTGACTCATGCAAACTATGGGGTTGGCTAGTTGATCATGGTGTTCCTGGAAGTGAAATAGATAAGAAGCCTATTAAATTTCTACTTGACCTGTATAAGTAGAAAAGTTCTAGGTCAAGTGAACAAAAGTCTAATCTGAATCATAAAACCAGAGAGTCATGGTCCCTCAACTAATTCTCAGAGTTGAGACAGTTTATAGATCCAGAACTTCTTGAATGAAGCAGAAGCCAGTTTCCCTTAAGGAAGAACCCAGGTACACTGCCAAAAATTTATACTGTTAATCTTTCTCCCAGCCTTCCTCAAGTGGGCATATAGCCTCCTACTGGGGTAACTGTACATTGGAGGAAAGAAAATAACCAGACTTTTCAGGGACTACTGGACATTGGCTCTGAACTGACATTAATTCCAGGAGACCCAAAACATCACTGTGATCTACCAGTCAGAGTAAGGGCTTATGGAGGTAAGGTGATCAATGGAGTTTTAGCTCAGATTCATTTCACAGTGGGCCCTGTGAGTCCCTGAACCCATCCTGCAGTTATTTTCCCCGTTCCAGAATGTGTAATTGGAATAGATATACTCCTCAAAAGGCAAAATCCCCATGTTGATTCCCTAACCTGTGGAGTGAGGGCTATTAGGGTAGGAAAGGCCAAATGGAAGCCACTAGAACTTCCTCTACCTAGGAAAATAGTAAACCAAAAGCAATATTCTATTCCTAGCAGGATTGCAGAGATTAGTGCCGCTATTAGTAGAGGGGTAGTGATTCCCACCACATCCTCATTCAGCTTGCCTATTTGGCTCATGTAGAAGACAGGCTCATTTGGGGGAATAACAGTAGATTATTGTAAGCTTAATCAGATGGTGAGTCCATTTGCAACTGCTGCACCAGAAGCATTTTTATATCTTGTACAAATTAATACATCTCCTAGTACCTAATATGTAGCTAATGATCTGACAAATGCTTTTTCCCCCCATATCTGTTCATAAGGACCACCAGAAGCCGTTTGCTTTCAGCTGGCAAGGCCAGCAATATACATTCACTCTCCTACCTCAGGGGTATTTCAGTTCTCCAGTTCTACATTATAATTTAGTTCACAAGGACCCTGATTGCCTTTCCTTTCCACAAGATATCACATTGGTCCATTGCATTGATTACAATTGTGTTGATTGGACTTGGTGAGCAAGAAGTGCAATGAATCTAGACTTATTGGTAATATATTTGCATGTCACAGGATGGAACATAAATCCAACAAAAATTAAGAGGTTTATACCTCAGAAAAATGTCTTGGTGTGGGACATGTAGAGATATCCCTTCTAAGATGAAGAATAAGTTGTTGCATCTGCTCCCTACTATAACCAAAAAAAAAAAAAAAAAAAAATCACAGTGCTTAGTGGGTCCCTTTGGATTGTTGGAGGTAACATATTTCTCATTTCAGTGTTACTCCAGCCTGTTTACTGAGTGACCTGAAAAGCTGCTAGTTTTAAACAGGGCCTAGACCAAGAGGAGGCTCCGCAACCAGTCCAGCCTGCTGTGCAAGCTGCTCTGCCACTTGGGCCATGTGATCCAGCAGATCCAATGGGACTTGAAGTATCAATGGCAGAAAGGTATACTATTTAGAACCTTTGGCAGGCCCCTATAGGTGAATTGCATTGCAGGCTCTTGGTATTTGGTGCAAAGCCCTATCATCCTCTGTGAATAACTACTCTCCTTTTGAAAAGCATCTTTACTAAGGCCTACTACTAGGCCTAGTAGAGATTGAACTCTTAACCATGGGCCACCAAGTTATTATGCAACCTGAGCTGCCCACCATAAATTGGGTGTTACTTGACCCACCAAGCCATAAAACTGGTCATGCACAGCAGCGCTCCATCATCAAATGGAAGTGGTATATACATCATCAGGACCAAACAGCCTCTGAAAGCACATGTAAGTTACATGAATAAGTGGCCAAAATGCCCATGGTCCCCACTCCTGTGACACTATTTTCTCTCTCTCAGCCTTCACCTATGGCTCATGGGGAGTTCCCTAAGATCAATTGACAGAGGAAGAGAAGACTTGGGCCTTGGATACGGATGGTTCCGCACAATACACAGGCACTGCCACAAAGTGGACAGCTGCAGCACTACAGTCCCATTCTGAGACATCCCTGAAAGACAACGGTAAAGGCAAATCCTCCCAGTAGGCAGAACTCTGAACAGCTCAACTGGTTGTTCACTTTACTTGGAAAGAGAAAAGAGTAGATGTATGATTATATACTGATTCATGGGCTGTGGCCAATGGTTTGGATGGTAAGTCAGAGACTCGGCAGGAAGATGACTGGAAAATTGCCAGCAAAGAAACTTGGAAAAGAGATATGCAATAGACCTCTCTGAATGGGGAAAAAACTGAAGATATTTGTGTCCCAAGTAAATACTTACCAAAGGGTGGCCTCAGCAGAGGAGGATTTTAATAATCAAGTGGATAGGATAACCCATTCTGTAGATACCAGTGAGCCTCCTTCCCCAGTCACCGGTGTCATCACCGAATAGGCTCATGAACAAAATGGCTATGGTAGGAGGGATGAAGATTATGCATAGTTCAACAACATGGATTTCCATTAACCAAGGCTGACCTGGCTATGGCCACTGGTGAGTGCCCAACCTTTGAGAGAGTGAATGCCAACAATGGCCCCCTAATATAGCACCATTCCCCTGGGTGATCAGCCAGCTCCTGGTGGCAGGTTGATTACATTAGACCGCATCCATCTTGAAAGAGGCAGTGTTTTGTTCTTACTGAGATAGGCACTCTGGACATGGATTTGCCTTTCCTGCATGCAATGCTTCTCTCGAAACTTCAAACCGTGGACTTATAGAATGTGTTATCCACTGTCATGGTAACAGCATGATGGTTGACAACACATGCATTCTATGATCAAGGAACTTCACAGCAAAAGAAGTGCAGCAATAGATCCATGCTCAATTCACTGGTCTAACCATGTTCCCCACCGTTCTGAAGCAGCTGGCTGGAAAGAATGGTGAAATAGTCTTTTGAAGACGCATATACAGCTCCAGCTGGGTGGCAATATCTTGCAGGGCTGGGGCAAGGTTCTCCAGAAGGCTCCATATGCTTTGATTCAGCATCCAAAATATGGTGCTATTTTTCCCATAGTCAGGATTCATGAGTCCAGGAATCAAGGGGTGGAAATGAGAGTAGCACCATTCACTATTATCCTAGGAAAATTTTTGCTTTTTGATCATGTGATCTTATCCTCTGCTGGTCTAGAAGTCTCAGTTTTAAAGGGAGGGATGCTTCCACCAGGAGACACAATAATGATTCCACTGAGCTGGAAGTTAAGACTGCCACCCAGCCACTTTGAATTCCTCATGCCTCTGAATCAACAGGCAAAGAAGGGAGTTTTTGAGCTTGATGGGGTGATTGATTCTGATTACCAAGGGGAAATTGGACTACTACTTCATGTGGACGAAAGGAATACAGGAGATCTTTAGGATGTCTCCTAGTATTATCAGGCCTTGTGATTAAGGTTAATGGAAACTACAACAACCCAATCCAGGCAGAAGTACTAAGGTCCTAGACTATTCAGGAAGGAAGGTTTGAGTACCCCACCAGGTACAGAACCACAATCAGCTGAGGTGCTTGCTGAAGGCAAAGGGAATACAGAATGGGTAGTGGAAGAAGGTAGTTATAAATACCAAGTACAACCTCATGACCAGTTATAGAATTTGTCATGAGTGTTTTTTCCTTATTTTGTTATAAATATGTTTGTGTGTATAACATCTTTGTTTTCTTCCCTCTTTTACTCCGTTATCATGTAATAAGATGTATTGACTTCACATCATAGTATTTAAGTATTGTTAACTTTACATAATAATGTTTGAGTTATAGGATATCAAGGAGTAAAGATCACTCAAAGATTTTATCTCCTCTTCTGGGGAAGGGGTTAATGCATTTTCAGTTGTATGCAGAATAGTTGTGTCATGTTAGGCAGAATTATGACCTTGTAATTGTCTTTATTTGGAGATTAAGTATGGTTTAAGGGGATGCATAAGGGTGTCAAGTTGACAAGGGGTGGACTTGTGATGATTAATTTTATGTGCCAAGTTGACTGGGCCATGGGGTGCCTAGATATTTGGTCAAACATTATTCTCGACGTTTCTGTGAGGGTGTTTTTGGATGAGATTAATATTGAAATCTATAGAATAAGTAAAGCAGATTGTCCTCCCTAATGTGAGTAGGCCTCATCCAATCAGTTGAAGGCTCAAATAGAACAAAGAAAAGCTGACCCTCCCTTGAGTAAGACAGAATTCTTCCTGTCTAACTGCCTTCACACTAGGACAGTAGCTTTCTTCCAGCCTCTGGACCTGAACTGAAACACCAGCTCTCCTGGTTCTCAGGCCTTTGACTTGGACTGGAACTAAACCATTAGCTCTCCTGAGTTTCCAGCTTGACAGTTCATCCTGCGGATCTTGGGATTTGCCAGCCTCCATAATAGTGTGAGCCATATCCTTATAATAAATACATATGTATCCTGTTGGTTCCATTTCTCTGGAGAACCCTGAATAATACAGCCACAATGCATTATCATATTTAGACATTACTGCATTTGACTTGTTAATGTTTTATTAAGGATGTTTGCACTATGTTTATGAGGGCTGTTGCTCTATAATTTTCTTGTAATGTCTTTGTAAGGTTTTCCTGTCAGGGTCATGTTGGCCTCATCAAATAAGTTCGGAAATATTTTCTCCTCTTTTATTATCTGAAATAATTTGTTTAAGGTTGGTATTATTGTTCACTAAATGTTTGATAGACTTCACTAGTGAAATTATATAAGCCTGGAATTTTGTTTGGGGGATTTTTTTTAATAGCAAATTAATTTTCTTTGGTAGGTATAAGTCTACTCAGATTTATATTTGATTTTGCTTCCTTCTTCTAGAGAGTTGTGCTTTACAAAAAACTTGTCCATCATGTATGTTGTCAAATTTACTGGCATAAAATTATTCACAATGTTCTCTTATTCTTTTAATTTCTTAGCATATGCACTGATATTCCCTCTTTTACTCATGATTAGGTAATTTAGGTTTTTTTCTTTTGTTTGTGTGATCAGTTTTTCCAGGTGTTTAATTAATATATTCAAAGAAACCATTTTTTGTTTTGTTAATTTTCTCTATTTCTATGTTTTCTACTTTTATCAGTATCTGTTCTTTTATTCTTTTTCTTCTACTTATTTTAAATTCAATTTGCTTGCCTTCTTAAAGTGGAAACTGTGATAGTTCATCTTAAGCCTTTAAATCTTTCCAATAGAAATATTTAAAGCAAGATACAACAAAAAAATTCTAAATAGCTTTTTAGCTGCATTAAACATTTTCATATATTCTGTTTATTATAATTTAGTTCAGAATATTTTATATTTTTCTCTACAATTCCTTCTTTAACTCATGGGTTAAAGTGTGCTGTTTAGTTTTCAAATATTTAGTGATCCATAATTCAATTTTATTATGGTCAAAGAACAGTTGTTCTATGATTTCAGTCTTTGAAATTTAGTGATACTTGTTTCATAGCCAACATAAGCCCATCTTGGTGAACCATGTGCACTTGAAAAGAGCGCATATTCTGTAGTTGTAGGATGTAGCTTTCTATTATTGTCAATTAGGTCAAAATAGTTGATAATGCCATTTAGATTTTCGGTATCTTTTATATGTTCTTAACGATTTGGGGGCCTAACTGCTATCACAATTATTGAGAGAGGGCTACTAAAATACCGAACAATGATTTTACTTCAGTGGATTTCTTTCTTTTGCTCTCTCAGTTTCTCAATTCTGTCAGGTCCCTTCTTGTACTTTGAAGCTGTTGTTGTCAGGTGCAAAGTAATTTATAAATGCTATATCTTCCTGATGTATTGACCCTTTTATGATTATGAAATGCTCACATTTATCTTTGTTAATATGCTTAGTCTTGATGTCTATTTTGACTGATATAAACAGAGCAATGTTTGTGTGTGCTATCTTCTTCTATCCTTTTACATTCATTGCATTTGTTTCTTTGTATGTAAAGAGTGTCTCTTGTAGATAACAGGTGATTGGGTCTTAAAATTGTATCCAGTCTGACAATCTCTGCCTTTTAATTATAGTGTCTATTATATTTATATTTAATATAATTAATGCTATGATTGGATTTAGATTGATAACTGTGCTCTTTTTTTCCATTTGCATCATCAATTTTTGTTTCCCTATTTCTCCTTTTCTGCTTTTTGAGGGGATTATTCAAAAATTTAATATTCCATTGGCTTTTTAGCTATATCTCTTTGCTCTGAGAATTATAATATACATCTTTTACTGATCATAATTTACTTGGAGCTACTCCTGTACTAATTCACATGAAATAGTAGAACCTTGCAACAGTCTTGTTGCATTTATTTCTCCCCAATATATTGTGCTATTATTGCTATTACATGCAATTATACATTGCATACATATATACAGATATTATAAACTATGTAATACAGTGTTGTAATTTTTGCATTAAGCCAACCTAAGTCTTTTAAAGAAACATATATAGATATAGCTATATAGGTAGCTCTAGATACATATATAATATATATACTAAATTTTGTATATTTATCCACATATTTATACTTTAAAAAGGTATTCACTCTTTCTCATAGATCCTACTTACCCCATGTTGTCATTTTCCTTCAGCCTAAATATCTTCATTTAGCATTTCTTGTAGTATGGATCTTTTGGCAATAAATTCTTGGTTTTATTTTTTTAATCTAAAATATCTTTATTTCACTTTAATCTGTGAAGCATATTTTTTTCTTATATATAATTCTGATTTAGTAGGATTTTTTTTTACCTTTCCTTTAGCACTTTCAAAATATCATTTAATTGTCTCTCTTCCATTTTAACTGATGAGAAGTTACCTTCATTTGTATTGTTTGCCCCTATAGGCCTTGAGTCTTTTTGTCTCTGGCTACTTTCTAGATTTTCTCTTGAGCTTTGGATTGCAGCAGTAGGACTAATTGAACCCATGTGTGATTTTCTTTGTATTTTCACTGCTTGCTGTCCATGAGCTTGTTTGACCTACAAATTGATGTTTTTCAGCCATTATTTTCTGTTTGTTTTGTTTTTGCATTGTTCTCTCTTATCTTGCCTCCTGGAATTCAAATTACATGTATATTAGGCTTGTTGTTATTGTCTCATGGACCTCTGAGGCTCCATGCAAGTTTCTTCTATCGCTCACTCCTCTTTGTTTTTTAGAATGGATCATTTCTGTTGATCTTTCTTCAAGTTCACTGACTCTTATGCCATCCCAAATCTGTTTTGAATGCCCTCCAGTGAATGTTATTTCAATTATTGTACTTTTCAGATCTATAATTCCCATTTTGTTCTTTTTTTTTAATAGTTTCTATTTCTGTGCTGAGATTTTCCATCTGTTCGTCCATTGTGCATATATTTCTCTTTAAGAACTTAAACATATTTGTAAGTGTTGTTTCAAAGTCTTTGCTCATTGCAACATCTGGCTCACCTTGGGGTTTGTTTCCTTTGATTTTTCATAAGCTAGGGCCACATTTTCCTTTATTTTTACATATCTATAGATTTTTATTTGGATACTGGACATTATGAGTGATACGTTATAAAGACTCTGAATTCTGTTATGTTTATCAGCAGTGTTTTTTTTTTTTTTTAACAGCAACTATTATATAATTGATATACAAAGAACTGCACATATTTAATGTGTATAATTTGATGAGTTTGGACATATGCAAACACCTGTGATACCATCACCACAATCAAGGTAATAGACATATCCAGCAGAGTGATTTTTAAAATTCTAGCAGGCAGTTAATTTGACAGTCAAACTCTGTCTCTTCTATATTGACAGTAGCTGAACTCTCCACTCAGTATTTCAGCCTCCACCTGCCGTTCTTTTTCCGCACCCCTCCAGTCTCCCTGCAATTACTTAAATAGTCAGCCAAGAGAATGGGTAGATTTTACACACTTATTTTGGGGCTCATTCCTTTTTCTCTGTAGTCCCTTCCTTTTCAAGATTTCCTTCCAAACATTCTGACTACTCTGACAACCCAACACTATATTCTCTGACACCTCAGCGTGTAAATTTGTGTCTTTCTGCTGTACTTGATATTTTTTAGTCAAAGAACCACATAATGGCAAGTTTCATCTATTTCAGCTCATCTTTCAAAAGTAGTCCCATCTCCAGTTCTGCCTTTTTTTAGGATCTCTTCAGTGCCTTCAAATAGTTAGTTATTTGTTTTTTTTAATTTTGTTTAGGTTTGATAATTGTTACCAATGGGAGGGTTGGTCTAACTAAGTTATTCCATAGAAGCCAAACCCACAAATCCTTTATTGTTAATCCAAAGGTTAACAATTCAAGAATCACAAAAGTCACCAGTGTTTTAATAAAATCTGTTTAACACATGTTTAACAACACAGCAAGAGTCCAAGGGACTTGGTCATTTCTTTTTCATGAGTTTTCTTCAATAACAAACAGAAGAAACTTTATTGATTATTCTGTGTATTTTCCCTTAGACACTTTACTAAAGAATTAGGACAAATCTGATGAAAACAAATTTTTGTTAAAAAAAAAGATATGGGCAATGTATGAAATCCTGCCAAACACCAGTTATTCCCCACCCTCTATTTCCCAGGTGTAAGGAGTTAAAAGAATCAAGGTTATATAAAATTCAAGTCTGCTATTGTAATCGACAGGCATGACCTATTTCACCACTTTAAGTCCCCCAGTATATGAAAAACTGACATAAAAAGAATTGGGACCAGCTGTTCCCTCTTTGAACTGAGGACCTAAAAGGAAGAAATAGATAAACTGCTGCACTGGAGATTAAGATCAGCTATATGAGAGAATATTTCTCACTGTTGAAAGTGATTAAAACCCCTCAATGGGTAACCAATGGCAGTGTCTGAGGGAATGTTTATGTGAGTGTGTGTGTGTGTTTGTGTGTGTGTGTGAACACGCGATTGACTGTACCTCTTCTGGGTTTAAAAATTATAGCATGTGCTTTTATCGTTTGTGAGTTTTTAATCTAGGCACTGTCATAAAAGAGTGTGTCAAATATTTAAAAGATACCATTTAAAAATAGGCCTTATTTTCCAGGATGCATAGGAGCACCCAGCATAATAATGTGGCAAGATCACACATCTCAGTTATTTGGGACTTTGGATCCCTTCAAAAAAAGGATAAGTTCAACTAAGTGTCAATACTATTTCAGATCCTTCTCCCACTATCCCAAGCACAGTACTTACTACTCATGTAGTTAGTATTTAATAAACACTCAAATACCAGTATGTTCTAAAATTGTTCAAGCCTATATACTAAAAAAGTAAAGACTGAGCATCAGGATAGCTTGTTTCAAAACCCAACTCTGCCATAGAAAGGCAGAGCTATTGAAAGGTTGTTCTGTTTTGTTACTGCTCTGAGTCACAATGTGGATGGGCCTAAGGGTGTCCACAGCCATGGGATGCTACAATGTCCAGTAGTTCCTAGGAGTGAAGAACACTGAATGCTGCTCAGGCAAATCTGTAAAAATCACCCTTCTTCTGCTAGACACTCTCCATAGACTTTCAGTCTTGTTACTAAATAACCAGGGTTGAATTACTTATGGAAATAGGATCTGGGTCTGTGACTTTGACCACTTTCAAGACATGTGTCCTAAGGGCTTACTAAGATCTGTTTTTTCCTTATTGCAAATTTCTTTGAGCTAATTAAAGCCGAAATGACTGGATTCGAGATCTCTAACACCCATATTTTCGCTCTATGGCACTGTTTTAGTCTGCTCAGGCTGCCATAACAGAATACCACAGACTGGGTGCTTTAAACAATTGAAACTTCTTTTCTCACAGTACTAGAGGCCGGAAGTCCAAGATCAAAGTGCCAGTAGGGTTGGTTTCTTGTAAGGCCACTCTCTGGCTTGCAGATGGCCACACATTCACTGCCTCTTCACATGGTTGGGTCGATGCAAAATAACCAATGACCACTCTATAGCTAAGAGAAAGGAGGTGAGTCTACTTGAGCCAAAGTGAGGATTATAACCTGGGAAGGCCTTAGGAAGCGTTCCAGAGAAGCATGGTTTTCAGTACAGTCTTTTTTCTTTTTAGAACAAAGAACACACAGTAAACACACCCAGGGTACTTTTTCATCAAATTTTCAAAAGGTATTCAGTTGCAAATGTCAGGAAAGGGACTAATCCAGGCATTACCAATAGGGTGTAGGAGGGAAGTATGCAATCTTATCTTAAGACAGTACATTCTTTACTTTAATGGTTAAGCCGATGTACAACATATATTTGATAGGCCATAAGTCGGGCTTTTTAGGTCAAGCCGAGTCAGTTTTGAACCCCAATAGCTACTCCATATATTCACTATGTGAGAATCTCTTGTCAGTTGTCCATCTGTGTGGGCACCCTTGCTTTTTGGGCCTGTTTCCACGTTCAGATTTCTTCTTCTCATACAGACATCAGTCAGATCGGATTAGGGCCCACCCTCAGGGCCTCACGTGAGCTGAATCACATCTTTGGAAGGCCCTATCACCAAATACAGTCACATGAATTAAGGCTGACCCTAATGACCTTATTTAACCTTAATTACCTCCTGAAAGGCCCTATCTCCAAATGCGGTCATTTTCTGAGGTACTGAGGGTTAGGACTTTAACCTATGAATTTGGGGGGGCATAAAATATAGCCCATAACAGGCGCCAGTCTATCACTAGCCATTTTGGAACAAACACAAACATAACTAAAGACCTATCAAAGAAAAGGCACATATACAATTGAGGCCATTGAGAAACTACACAGTACAGTTTATACTCATTGCTTACCTGTCCCCCCTATGTCTTCTGAATTTTCTTTGCCCTTTCTTGCCAAAGGGGAAATTTCCAAGCCAAGTTTGCAATATTGGAATGAATAAATAAAGTCATAGATTACCCAAATGATGAAATGTCAATAGCTTTTAAAAATCAAATTAAAAAAATGATGTAGGAAAATGCAAACAAAACAATATTAAGTAAAATAAATATGAGACAAAACTATTTACATACTATAGTCCAATTAACTATCTTATAAGGTTTATATGAGATTAAATTAGTTAATATATGTAATGCACTTAGAAGATTTTGTGGCATTAGGTAAGCATTCAATACATGATAACTTTTATTATTTCTTGTATTATCATATAAAAGAATTTAAGATTTTTACTGTCCACCTGGTTGTCTTCCTCTGTACTACAGTACTAAGTGACCTTTCTGCTGCCATTCATACTCCAATTCTCTTGCATAGCCTCCTCTTTCATATTCAACATCTCCAGTGAGTGTCACAGGTGAGGCTGCTATTTTAAGTCTAGCCTACCTAAAAAGACTTGAGAATTTCCTTAGAGGTTGCTTTGTGATTGAAATTGAGAGGAATACTTTTCTTCAGTAGGATCTATTGACCAGTCTGTCAAAAACACACTAGATACAAAGGACTTAAATTATAGAATTGTTTGGGGAAGGCTCCTGCAGCTTGTACTATCATTAGTCAGGAGGAAGCGGGTCTTATATTAATCAGGCCCCCTAAGGATGTTGACAAGGATAATAATTCTTTTCCAATGTGCTGATATAACTCTCAATTGTTTCATATTAAAGCAAGAGGGGAATAAGGCTTTGAGAAAGAATACATATTTTTAATAGAAGCTATAATTCTGTGTGAAGGGTTATCTGAATAGTTTGCACAAGAAATGAAATTATAGCACTTATTCCACTGATACAGCCATTGAGGGACCGAAGCCAAAGTTCTATCACTCCTTACAATAGAGGTTTGTAAGGACATAATAAACTCTGTGTAACTTCTGTCTGTACGTCCATGGGCTTTTGCTTTTCTCTGAAAAGAACACACTGGTGTTGTTAACCTGTGCTTAATCTGACGACATAGCCTTATAGAAAATAAATAGCCTTATAGCCACTGAATCCTTCCAGGTATTAATATTATTTATATACTTAAAATAAATGACAAGTCACAAACATAAGAAGGATATAAAACTTCATGGATAACCTTCACCACATTGGGTGCAGATAGTTAATAATAAATCTTAGTATAGTTAATACAGTTTACTTGGCATCATCTTGACTCTATGAGATATATAAAATTCTGTCTCAGTTTATTTAAACATATCAGAAATATATAACTTGCCTGAGTAATTTTTTTGTCCCTCCGTCCTCTAGAAAATTACTGGAGGCTTGAGCAGGACCAAGGTTTGTTCTAGTTAGAGCCCTCCAGGGAGCAGAACTATGTCTCCTTGTTTAACTATAACTTCTTTTGAGTACCTAGCCATCACCGGCTCTCACAGGGAAAATATAAAATCCCCAATCAATTTAGAAGCAGATTTAGACCCAGAAGATAGCCAATTAATGCATCTCAACTTTTCAGAAAGCCTGAGTACAAGCAAGTAGCCCCCAAGGCCCCAGGTAATGATTGCTATTTTCATCTTCATCCAGAAGAAAAAAAGCTGGAAACAGCTATTATTCCAAGAGTGTTTTGGGCCACTGATTTTTATCATCCAGGTAAGAGTCATTTGCAATTAACGTATAGAATCATAGCCTCTTAGAGCTATGAGGATCCATAGAGAAAATCTAATCTAATGCTCTCATTTTACAGATGAGCAGACTGAGGCCTACAGAGGTTTAGAGATTTGTCTGAGGTCACATGCTTGTTAGCAGCTCATCTGGGATATTGATCAAAGGTACTATTTCTAAAAGGCTTAATGGTGCTTGAAAAACAATTGATTCTCCTCAGTAGCATAAACACGTCCCCTTTGATGTTATTTATGCTATTGTTTGCAGAAAGTACAAAATTGTATTTCGGCCCAGCTCCCACTTGAAATAAATGAAAATTAAATTAAAATCCAAAGATTTTTGTTTAGAATTTGATGTTGCTTTAAGCAAAGCAGGGCTTAAAACAACTCTGCTGATGAGTGTCTCGTGAGAGTGGGGAGAAAGATACCTGCCAAGTTCCTGGATAAAAGAGATTGCTGGCCCTTGAGTGTTTTTCTCTCAGAGGCAGAGGGAGCCCATTCTCATTTTGAAGAGCATTACTGTTACTTGGCTTCTTGGACTTGGGGGTACCTTCTCCCTACTCTTCTCACTGTGGCAGATTTGAGAGACTCTGAGTGGCACCCAGTGTCCTGGTCACTTCTTGTTCATACCCCCATACAGGTTGGAGAATAGGAAGGAAACAGCTGGATAGAAAAAAAAAATAGTGACGTGACAGTTACTGTTTAATAAATAACTATGGTATCTGAAGTCATAGCCATGAAATATTCAGGCATAATTAAATATACGTGTATATAGATTGCAAAACCCTGCTTATAAATTAGTTGAGCCAGTTTGATTACTGGAGTCATGTTAGTAATGAGACTGGCAGGATATTCTACAGATTTAGAGGATGTCGATGAAGTGGGTACCTTGTAGAAAAGCAACATACTGCAGAGTAATAGAGGTCTCAGCTTCTCTACCATCCTTAATTGAATTAGGAATTTCATTTGAGAAGGTAGGGTTAGAGTCAATCTTACGTTTGGGCTCAAGTAAGCATGGAAGCTGGGATGTTAGGCAGGATTTCATCATCGTTGTTGCCATTGTGCAGTGTCCCCTGAGCACACCCTGCCATAGGCCAGAGAGAGAGAAGCTGATCTGTGGTGAGAGGTCAGCAGTTTGCAGAGCATGGGTCTAGGGAGGAGGTGAGAAATTATTGCAGCTGCTCCACTGCATTACTTTCTCATCTGTAAATGAGGTTTCTCATTAATGAATCATGCATACAGACTGCCAGGGTCTCACCATTAATTGGCACTAATGGGAACATCTTATGGTTGAAGGGAGAGCTATGGGAGCCATTTTTAGTCTGATTTGATTTGGAGGGGAGCTTGGACAATTTACATTTTCCATTAAATTCTAGGGCAGCCTTCTTGAAGCACCACCTTTGCACTCCAGACCACAAATAGGTTGCTGAGTATCTGCAGAAAAGTCTATCGAATTCTTCATGAGGGAGAAGGAATATCAACAAGTGCTTCAGTGAGATTTGCCTTTCTCTCTTTGGCATGGCACCTACGGAGAGTGTTTGAAATCTGCTTTTTTGTGTGTGAGGAAGACCAGCCCTGGGCTAACATCCATGCCCATCTTCCTCTACTTTATATGGGATGCTGCCACAGCATGGCTGACGAGCGGTGCATTGGCGGGCACCCGGGATCCGAACCGGCGAACCCCGGGCTGCCAAGTGCGAACTAATGCGCCAACGGGCCACCCCCCTGAATCTGCTTTTGACTGTACTATGTATGCTAAGGCCTAATGCAGTGTATGTGATTTGTTTTATTCCTTTGAGATCATTCAGCAGGGATTCAGTGCAAGTTTGCCCTGGGGAAATTTTGACCGATAAAATGTGTTTAAAAAAATGTGCCCCCTCATGATAATGTACTGTTATTCCAACAAAACAGGCTGATGCAAATGTTTAATCTGAACTGCCTGGAATATCTTACCCCTTAAGTGGAACTGACAGTGTCATTTTTTTTTTTTTTTTTTTGCCCCAAACAGAGTCCCTTTGTTTGTAAAACATTAGTTTTGTGATATATGTTCGGCATTGGGGAATGGATGTTCATAGTGTTAGGATAGTTCAGATCTTTTCAGATCATGGAACAAATGGATGAATCCCACCTCCCAGAACACCCCAAGCCCATACCACACCTTAGAGTGAATTAGGAAAAGGCATGTCTGCCTTTATGTGGATGCACCTGCACAAAGGCACACTGCCTGCAGCCCCCACTTGCTCCTTCAGTTGGGTGCCTTTGTGCAGTGCCCAACCTGTACAAGGTACATAACAGCCTTGGTATCATCCTTGTGAATATTAATACCTCTCTAACCCACCAATGAGTCTGTGGGAAGGACCCAGAATAACCAAGATGATCTTATAAAGAAAAATGTAGGGTTCAGAGAAGAGGATGTGGAACAGGCCTATGGGGAAGACATAATGATGTCATGATTTTCAGTAGAGGAGGATGTGATACAAAGCTTGTGGTGTGCATCCCTGGAAACTATTTTTATTTTTAGTCAATACAACTTGACAGTAATATGTTCTACAGTTGATCCACTCACTGTAAGAAGTAAATATTTTCTTTAGGATCATGTAATGTATTGCTGAAGAAAAATGTACAAATCATTTAGTCTACCCCCTCATTTCACAGATGAGAAATCACGAGTACAACTCAGTGCTACATAGCTAGCTAACGATGGAGCCTGGACTAGAATCCAGGTCTCATGACAAGAAGTCCAGCTCACGTTCCATCTCTGCCAAGCTAAATGCCGCAAACACACACCCATCTCTTGTGTTCAAGAGGTGCCTTTAAGTCTGATATTCTGCTATTAGATGAATGCGTCTGAGTATACACTACCAATACCCTTCCCACATTAATAGTTAGATTCCTCCCCTCTTGGTCTTCATCTTTGCAAAATGAAGAATGATAATATTCTAACCCAGCCTTCTGAGGACAGTTGATACTCACTGTTGACCATGGAAATGGCATTCCCCAGGGGTGAGGGAGTTGTATTAGCTGACCTCCAAGTTTCCTTCCATCTCAGGATCTAGTTTTACTAGCATGGCAATGTCTTTTTTTTTTTTTTTTTTTTGCTTATTTAGTTACTCTCCCTTACTCTACTATTATGTCTTTCTTGAGGGGCAGTACAAGACCTGTCTGTTATGATACAAAAACAAGGTTAAAATAACGTTTTCAGTCCACCACTCTGCTCCCACATCTCTGCCCCCCCACCCACTATATGCACATCACACACACACACACACACACACACACACACGTTTTTGGTTACATGTAGTATTGTGCTGATATTTTGTACGTAGCAGTACATTGAAATCGGTCCCCTATGGTTCCTTAAATTAAGTCTGGTAGATCCTGTTAGAATTTGATACTGCTTTAGTAAAGCTGTGCTTAAAATTACTCTACTGATGAATGTCTCACGCTTACCTCTGGGAGCACCTTCTATATGTGACTGGACCAATCATGAAATTCTGGGCAATTGCCAGAGCCACAGGCAGGTCCTTATGCAAAGGCAGCCAAGTTTTCTGAAATGTAACCTTAAAAAATCTGGTCACAACTGGTTGGACTAAGGATTATTAGTTAAAGGAATATATTTACAGACTTAACATTAGACTAGCAGCCTACTAGATGGCCAATAAGGCTTCTCTATATTTGATAGTGAATAATAAGATCTTCTGTCTAGAAAAGAGTTAATGCAAGATACACAGGGAGAAGGTAGTAGATATAGATATTACAGGAAAAACAAAGAAAGCAGCAAAGTCACATAAATAACCTATTTGTCACAACCACTTCGTCTCTTAGTCATAATAGTAAAGGAGGAAATATTTGAGTTTTAGAGTTAGGCAGATCTGGGTTCAAATCCTTCATATCCTCTTTGAGCCTCAATTTTCTTATTTTAAAAGTGGTAATAGTAATACTTGCTTTGTAAGATCACTAAAAATATTAAATTACAAGATGTTTTAAAAGACAGGGAATAATGTATGTCACATAGGTAAATAACCAACGCATAAGAGAATAGCTCATGAATTTCTTGAAAGAATTAAATGAGGTAACATTTGCTGTGCTCCAGACACAGGCATCTGCTTATAATAAGTGTTCCCTCTGTCCCATGTGACTCCAGGAAGTATAAAGACTTCCTTTAAATATCTAAGTAGATTTGAATTCACTGGTCTTCATTTGTTCATGTACTCAAGAAATGTTTAGTAAGCATCTGCTACATGCCAGATTAAAATAGAAAGATAAATCAGAAAGAGTTCCTGCTAACTAGGAGTGCATAATATGGGTTTCAGATGGATAGAAAAATAGATAAATGGCATTTCAGTGTGGTGAGTGCTATTACAGGGTGTTATGGTAGCATGCATGGTTATCTGAATCTTTGAAGATTTTAATAGATCAAGAAGCATAATTTTCCCTCCCAGAAACCAATCGGAAGGGCATACTATGCCTAGAAATGCCAAGACAGCCACTGCATCTAAGAGGTACATTAAAGAAGGCCACAGTGTCTGTGAATGCAGAGAAGGGAGGAAATGTGTCTGGGTAGCAAAATTCAGAGAAGATGCCCATCATCAAGAAAACAAAAGCTTTCCTCTGACACCATCTGGCATAAGAAAGGTCTGAGTTAATAGTAAAATAGCATCTTGTGCATTTTAGCTTCCATCCTGATGTTTCCTATGTTTCCCCTCTTTTAGATGAGACTGAAATGGGAATATCAGCTGCATTCATCTATCCATTCATCCAAATCCTCACTCTCTATGAAGCAGGCGATATGTGAAAGAAAAGCTTTAAAAATACATAATGCTTCTATTTTCATCCACTTCCATAAATAAGCATTATAAATTATGCCCAGCCATCAAGTAATATTACTGAGCATCTGTTCATGGCACTTAAATGTCTAAAGGGGCTAAGGTTGTTTAGGCAAGAAAGGAGAAAACCAGAAGTAGCATTTGTGACAGCCTATTATTCAAAGGGCAGTAAACAACTATTTATCATGCCCTCTTAGGAATGAATAAGAGAAAAGAAGCTTGCAAGAGTAAGAACTTCTTGAATCTGAAGTTTCCAATAAAACAGTGAAATAACTATTTATACATCTCTATATTTACATCTATAACTATATTTATACATATATACCTATATAAATAAAGAATTATAGAACCAAGTTTCCCCAAATTTTATGAGAAAGTCAAAAATTGGGAGAGAACAATCAGAAAACTGACTAAGAACCATGTTACTTTATAAACATATATTTTTTAAAGTTATCTACAAACCCATTTTCCTCAATCAGCAAGTATTCATTGAGTAAATATCATGTTATCAGGCCAAGTGCCTTGAAGGATTACAGAATGTCTAAATTGTAATCCCTGCACTGAAGGGGTTTATAGTCTGGTTGGGAGACAAAATGAGTGGATAACGCAGTGGACAACACAACGCTATTCATAATTATATCCTATATTGGTTGTGTAATGTGGGTGGGACTACTGCACGTGTTCTGAAGATGACAAGCTTAGACTAGTTTGAGAGTCTTAGATTAGCCTGGAGGCAGAGAAACTTGAGTTGATCCTTGAAGGATCAGATTTTATAGGAATAAGGTAAAAAGAAAAAACAAAAAAGAGGGCGTTGTGAGAAAAGGCAGTGAAGTAGAAATTAATAAAGTTTTTTCATGGTGTTAACAAAAATATAGATTGAACCAGAGGAGAAGGAATATGTCAAGGGGTAGTGAGGAATAAGTCCCAGCAGGTAGAGCGGGATAACCCACCAAACTGTCTTCCATTCATGGCCAGGACAATACCTACACACACTCCTTGTCATGTGCCTTCTAGTCGTTTGTAGTCCAGCTGAACACCCTATCCTCACCAACCTCATTGCTTACCTCCATTCTCCCAGAACAATAGGCATAGCCAATCACATAGCCCACAGAGGATAGCACTAGAATCAAAATCAATGCAATTTTCTCATAAGATTGTGCTTTGGATTCTCAAGGTAAATACAGACAAGCTCTTTCCAATAGCACATTCCTTCTCGCCATTATTTGCTTCTCTCTCCTTTCCATTTCTTTTTATTGTTGTTGTTGCTCCATTGTTCGTTATTAATTCAACAAACATGTAGTTGGGCTTCTACTCTGCCTCACACTCTGGGCTGGCCACTGGGAATAGGTAAGACACTCTTTTTACCCTCAAGAAGCTTTTAGTCTAGAAAGAGATACAGACAAGGCAAACACACAACCCCAACAGAGTTTGATGCATGTTATGTGTTGCAACACCTCCCCCAGCTCCCTGAGGAAGGTCATCTAAACCGAACACTATATGGAACAACTAAGTGAAAGTGGGTGCAGAAAGGGGTCTGCTCCCGTCAGAAAGAACAGTGTGTGAAACCTGATGTGAGAAAACACAGTGTCTGAAGAGGACCACAAGAAGTATGACATGGGCTACAGCTTGAAAGAGGAGGACAGATAAGTGACAGGACAACCCTGCAATCTGAACCTCATCATCACAAGTCTTTGATAATTTCATTCAGCCTTTGATTCATTGAGTACACATGTAATGAGCACTCGTTGTGTCAGGAATTGTGCTAGAGACTAGACACAGTACTCCCCACAGGGCACAGAGCTGCCTCAGAGGAGCTTGCAATCGGACTGAGATGTCCCAGCAGTAAACTGACAGTTTATGAGATTTGTGATGGGCATGGAGGGGCACACGACTTGTCCCAAATCCATCCTCTAACAGTCTCTCTGCCTCTGATCTCCTTTACTTCTCTTCCGGACTTATTTTTTTATTTTTATTTTTTTGAAGCATGTGTGAGGTTTGTTAAATTCTGCTGCTCTGCTCTTTATTTCATTCTTTTTCCTTTTATTGTTTAAACAACCAAAATGGCCATCTTTCTATTAATATTCAGAAATATGTCCTTCCAAATAAATCCCATGGATGCATGTACTGAGGTTCATTTTATTCTTAAATTGCTGGGAAATCTATAATGGTTTTTTTAGCCTAATTTTTATCTAAATCTTTTACATTTTTGAATAATATAGAAAGCAAGAATTGAAAATAAATGTGCAGGAAAAGACTATCCATTCTCATATTAAATTGTTTTTTGCACTTTTGTCAAAAAAAAAAAAAAGAAAAGAAATGTGCAAAAAAGAAAGATAGTATAGCTGTTATTCCCCTTGTGTCTATATCCCTTCACCTAAGCCAAAATAAAATGTAGAAATACAAAATTAAGAAAATAAACTTAATAATATAAAAAATTACAAGAGCACCAAGAGTTTATCTCCATAATTTAATTCAGCACTTCTTCAAGGAGGCAGGAATTTGTCAATAAGCAAGGTGTCACTAACAGTAAGTTCCTGGAGAAGGATCAAGAGCTGGCAGAAACAAATAAAACAGTAATAACATGACTGAGAAAAGGTAAATAGGATACTGGAGCAAACAGTAGCACAAAGGAATGAGACAGGGAAGAATAAATAATAGAAACACTGAGAAAGCAATGTTTTGGGATTGACTATAACAAGAAAATTAAACTCGGAGAAAGATAGGACATGAAAAAGAGAATAATGCACAGTTTTCTGTCTCCTGCTTCTCCATCCAAGGGAAATAACTGTCAGCTACAGGTCATAAAGTTTTATAGACTAGTGACCTCTGACCTCTGACCCTGTGATTTATTTCCTCTGAGCAGAGGCACAACCATTCCTCCTTGTGAGAAAAATGATGCAACATGGCTGGGTGGCTTCTCTCATCCATCAGGCAATGAAATGTGTCTCTGGGTCTGAATTTTCCATCAGCGCTCTTGCTCCAGGCCAACTCAAGACTGGCTTACAGACCAATACAAAGAGTCAGCAAACGTATTTTGTTTAAAAATATATAAATATATATATATATTCACACAGACACTCAACTTATAAATCCTTTCTACTGAACCACAGAAAGCAAGCAGTTCCCAGTTTAATTAACGGATTTAAATTGCTGAGAGTCGGCAGAACCAGTTTATAATTGGCCAGAGATGACCTGCCCCATTTGCAAAAATGTTCACTCAATGTAAAGAAAGAAGAGCTCTTTCATTTGCATTGGCCTTTTCTACTTGGCAAGTAGAGGTGTCCATTTGTAAGTGGGCACATTTCCACATACAGGCCATCAAAAAGGTATTTCCAGAAGAGCAGTGATAATTAAAGACAGTACACACACCCTCTCTGATGCCATCTGAAGCAGCAGGGAGACTGATTGGAGTCAGGGAGGGGACCTGGGGTAAATTGTTCTTTTGTGAAGCCAAGACTGCTGGTAGCTAGAGTTGGCGCTGGCTCTCAGGGGCAAAGAAGACTGAGTCATCTCCCTCCATAAAACTGATTTGTTGAAAGGGCACAAGAAGTTCCCAGGGATTTCATGCTGCTTTGAAGCAACCTGCATTTCAAATGGATGGGAAAGGGGTGGGGGAAGTGGGTGTTGTTGCTAGGTCTCCCAAAGACTTGCCAAAATTTTGCCTGTTTCTTTGTGAACCCAGTAACCACCCCATCTGGGCTCCCCATTACTCTAAACAGGAAAGAAATGAATATGCCCCATCCTTTTCAGCTTTCAAATGTGCCCTAGTGAGGGCAAACATGGCTGTGTTTGTTCTCCCTGGGGAACAAGTCAGGCATGAAGTCCCTTTTGTTCAGGCTAAGAACAACCCCCCCTCATTCCCAAGTCCCAGAGGGGCTGGGAACTTAATCTGGAAATGTGAACATGAATCCTACCTAGCAAGGGCTGGGCTCTGCCCAGGAGCTTCAGTCTGTGTGAAGTCCTGGGAGACAGAGAGATGCAGTTGATTCCTGGGAGAGGCCCCTTTAGCAGGTGTACGACTCCATAAAGGGAGTCTCCGGGACACACAGGAGAGCACAGAGCTGATCCAGCAGTGTCTTTGGTCTTAATTAGCTTACAAAGCTGTTATGAGCTGAAGGAGTGAAACGTGTCTTAGATGCCATGGGAATATGAAAGTACAGCTGTGATTAGTGTGTTAGTATACGTTTCCTGATGAATATATGCCAAAAAGAGAGCAGAGGCATTGATGTTTCTCTATTCTTTTCTTCATGGAGGCAGTGAGTGCAGGAGACCTTGTGCATTCTGGTATGTAGATATTGCCATGTATAAGGGGAGCTATAGTTGGCGCTGGGATGGGTTGATAACAAAAATAAGTAAGCCATAATTCTTACTTTCAGTGAATTTACAGGAAGAGAAAAAGAGTATTAGTCATAGGATTATACTAAAGGACAAGTACTGATATGGTACTGATGTGTACCAGATAAGAGAAACAAAGAACTCTGGGGGTTTAAAAATGGCAGAAATCAGGGGCCGCCCGGTGGCGCAGCGGTTTAGTCCGCGCTTGGCAGCCCGGGGTTCGCGGGTTCAGATCCCGGGCACCCACCGATGCACTGCTCGTCAGCCCGGCTGTGGCGGAGTCCCATCTAAAGTGGAGGAAGATGGGCACAGATGTTAGCCCAGGGCCAGTCTTCCTCAGCAAAAAGAGGAGGATTGGCAACGGATGTTAGCTCAGGGCTGGTCTTCCTCACAAAAAAAAAATTAAAATTAAAATTAAAAAATGGGAGAAATCATATTTCATCAAGTAAAATCAGGGAAAGCTTAATGGTGGAGGCAGCCTTGACGAGGAACCGTGATGCATGTGAAGAGAAGGGATGGAAAGAAGGGCATTCCACTAAAGGGAGAGATGCCCAGGTAGGAAAGTACAGGACTTGCTGATGGAATAGTGTGGTTTGACTGAAGCATCACATCCTTAGAGGAAAATAGTAGGAAATAAGGATGAACAGCCAGATCAGGGCCATATTAGTAAAGACCTTAAGTGTTAGGCTGAGTATCTGATTTTTAACTAAATAAAGAATAGGGAATCTTTGAACATTTTGCATAAAGAAGTAATATAATTGAAACTATGCTTTACAGAAACTAATCTAATAATGGGATATATTGGAAGGAGATTAGAGACTCCCATGAGATGGTCTACTTTAGTCATCTAGTCAAAATTTAACAAATCCTTTATATTAGGATGGTGGAGGTGGGAATAGTAAAAGAGAGAGATTGGAGAGACTGAAAAAGTAGAATCTACAGGCTTGACAACTCAGTGATGTGGCTGGAAAGGGAGAGAGAAGAGTCAGAGAGGATGCCTGGGTCTGAAACCCAAAGAATTGGAATAATAGTGTTGCCATGGAAAGAAAAGAAAGTTTGAAGTTTTGGAGAAAGTGGAGTTCAATTTGGAGTGTATTGAAGTGAAGGTACTAGCTAGAAACTGGCTTGGAAATGCTCAGCAGGGAGCTAAATTATAGGAAACAGGCCAGGGCTAAGACATAGAATTGGGAGTCAACGATTTAACAAATTGTTATGGGGAACCTATGTGCCAGGCACTGTGTGAGGTACTGGGGTTACAGAAATAAACAAAGTCAATGGCTTCTGATATCACAGAGAGTTTACAGTCCAGTAAGGAACACAGACAGGTAAACCTGCCAGTCCCCTGCAAGGTGACTGCTACGAAGGAGGGAGCGAAGCACAGGGAGTTATCCGAGAAAATTTCCGAGAAATTTTTCCGAAAATTTTTCCGAGAAAAATTCCAAAACACCTTACTTAGACTTGGGGGTCAGGGAAGGATCCTAGCAGAAAGTGACCTCTAAGTGGCAGGAGACTGGGGGGTAGGGAATCACAATGAGCATTTCCATGCAGTGTGAAAATCCAGTTTGGAGTGAGAGCAAGGCACGCAGGATGGAGAACAGTGAGAGAGGAGGCTGAAAAGATAAGGTCAATTATTTTGAGCCTTGAGGATTGCATTAAGGAGTTTGGAATCTGTCCAGAGAATCATAGGAAGCAGCTGATGGGTTTAAGCCCTGGAACGATCAGATTTTAATTTCATAAAAGTCATTCCGGCGGCAGCGTGGAAATAGAGAAGGAAAAACAGGGCAGTGAGATTCAGGAGACCTGGTCCTGAATAGTATTGATGTGGATTGAGAAATGCGAATGGACTCAAAACGCAGAGGTAGAAGACTTGATGATTGCCTTGACGGGGGTGAGGAGTGTGAGAGAAGAGTCAAGAGAAATATCTAGCTTTTTCTTCACCACCAGGTGGTTGGTGTTACCATTCACTAAGTACAAAACACAAAAGTAGCTAGGGATTATGGTGGGGGGAACGTGCATGGTTTACTTTGGTATGATGAGGAAGAGGTTCAGTCTTGCAATGTTAAGTTTGAGATTATATCTAAAGAGAGATGTCTAGTAGGCAGTTAAATATGTTTGATGTGATGAGAGAGGTCGAGTCTGGGCATATAAATTGGAAGTCATTACCACATAGCAAATGAAAACTAGAACCTCAGAAGAAAACAAGCTTACTATACAGATTCCCAGGGGAAAAAATAGGAAAGGGCCTCAAACGGATCCCTGAATAGTATCAATATTTAAGGTGGAGGAAGAATAGACAACAATGAAGGCTGGGAAACTGTTGGCAGAGAAGTAGGAGGAAAAGCAGAAAAGGTCTGTGTTTAAGAAAACAAGGGAGGAATGTGTCAACTGGGAGGAGGGATCAACTATACTAAAGATTAAACCAAACACTGCCAAGAGATCAACTGAGAAGTCGCTATTGGATATCATGGAAAAAGATCATTGGTGACTCAGGCAAGAGCAGTTTCAGGGGAAAGGGGGGACAAAGGTCAAAATATAGTGGATTGTTGTGTCAATACACTGTGTTGTTTGACAGGTCAGGGAGCTGACTAAACAAGGCAGTGGGATTGGTCTATTAGCGATGTTGCAGAGTTGAGTGGTGGGAACAGAGACCAGACAGCAAGGGCTGAAGAATAAGTAAGTGCATGGGGTGAGAAGGGCAAAGAGGAAAGGGGTGGAGGACACTCATTCTAGAAATTTGTTGAGGAAAACAAAGACGAAAAACTGTAGCTAGAAGATCAACTGGACATGTTTGCCAGCAAAGAAGGGGTCAGTAGACGTGGTAAAATTGAAAGTGCAAAGGAGAACCCTGAGGGAAGAGCGCTGGGCAGATGCTTGGTGGGAACTCAAGTTTCAATGAGAAACCACTGGGACAAGGGAGTCAGGGCACAGTGTGGTGATGCCCTAGGAGATTTCTCCCATTTTGTTCTATAAATAGATTTTAAGAGGAAGAACCGTCAGCACTGTCTCGTGGAATAGACAGGAAGTAGCAGAGAGTTGCGCCTAAAATATGCTAGCATAATACACCAGCTGGAAAGGCATTAGCAAACACTTCTTTGAAAACACAAATGTTCCCTTGGTGGTTTAAGGTCCTTGGGCTCTGACTCATTTACTTTTTCATGTAAATAACATCAGCTTTGATGAAAAAAATTCTCCTGGTGTCTTGGTCTGTTTGTGCTGCTATAACAGCATCCCATAGCCTGGGTAGCTTATAAGCAACAGAAATTTATTTCTCACAGTTCAGAAAGCTGGAAATATGAGATCAGGGTGCCAGCATGGTCAAGTTCTGGTGAGGGCCCTTTTCTGGGTTGCAGACTTCTTCTTGTGTCCTCACATGATGGATAGCAAAGAGGAGAAGCAAAGCTCTCTCGTGAGTGACTCTTATAAGGGCACCAATCCCATTCGTGAGGGCTCCACTCTCATGACCTCATCTAATCCTAATCACCTTCCAAAGGCCCCACCTCCAAGTACCATGACATTGGAGGAGAGACTTTCAACATATGCATTTTGGGGAGACACAAATATTTAGTCCATAATACTTGGTCATGGTTATGAGAACGGGATCCATGGGAGAAAGATGAGGGATTTAAGAGAAGTTGGGGAAGGGTAAGAAGGGAAGAAATAGATCAATTCAGTTCAGATCTGTCTCTCACTCAGGTAAACACCCCTCTCCTCCTCCTCAAGCTCCTCCTGCCTTCTGGTATTGATTTTCTGGTATTGCTATACCAGATCCCTTTCTGGTATTGTTTACCGACAAGCACCCAGGTCACTAGAAACATTAACTGTTCACAAAATGTTTTAAACAGCCTTGTAGCAGAAGTAGCTCGGCAGCCAGGACCATAAATAGGATCTGGGTTCTGAGATTCGGGTAATCTCCCTGAAAGATAGGACAACAGACATACCTTGTGTACATCATGGCAGAACAACGGGAAAGATGCATAGTTCCAAGCGAGGCTCACAGGGTAACTGCAGAGCTTCACTGGGGCTATCACGGTGAGCAAGGAGGTAAAATACCTTGATTTTGTTTTCTGGAAAAAAGGGCACATATTTGTTCTTCCTTTAAATATAAACACATACTAATTAGTTCTAATGCTTTCTTTTCCTTTCATGGTTAGCTCCAGGGACAAGAAGCAAGGTACCTGTTTTCAGAACCTTTCACATTTTGAATGCTCAGTAAATATGAAGAAAGCAATTCAATACATGAAAATTAAAAGCCAGAATAAATCTGCCTCCTTTCTTGAATGCTGAACCTCTAAGCATTCAGCAGGGAGGAAGCATTATTCCTAATAGAGGGACAGAGAGTTGTTTGTTACAAAAAGGGAAAAAAATCCAATTAAAAAGTGGGATTTATGAGGCCCCTGCTTTGGCACGAACCACACAGCAGCGTCAATACATCAGCTCTAATGCCAAAGGCGAGGAAGCCTGATACTGGAGATTATAAGCCACTTTCCAGTCTATTGTCTTTCTCATCTTAGGAGGTAGTCTAATGTCTAATTTCAGTAATGCATATCACTGAATAAACTTAAGTAATAAGGTCTAAACTTTTTTTGCCTTAAATGCTTATGCAAAAATGTCTAAAACTTGCCCAAGTGTTCAACTAAAAACTGAAAAATTGTCATACTGGTTGTTTTATATCACGCAGAACAAAAATGATCGTTTAACTGAATAATCTACCATTTAAGCCCAAAACCTAATTATTGGGTCCAATAAGAGCATTTCCAATGACATCCATGTCATTCTTTAAGGAAAATGAAACAATGTAATGAATGCTTTTGGCACAGGCGCTGTCAGTGCTCTGCCGGTATCCCCTCCGCCCCCTTTGCTATCCTCATGTACACCTGCCCCCAGAGTGCTCATGCTCCCAACAGCTAGCACCTGCCTCTCCTTGTTTGAGAACTGCCCTGAAGCTGCTGGATCTTGCTTCACCTGCAGGCGTTGACAGCCACAGGTGCCCCACTAATGATACATAGTTTACTGAGTGCTTACTATATGCTGGACCCTGTATGAAACTCTTTATCTAAATTATCCTATTAAATTCTCACAGTAATGGTATAAATGAAGAAGTTATTGACTCAGTAATTTCCCTTCTATGAAGTTGTTATACCAGTATTGCTATATATATGTACTATGATGTGTGTGCAAAGATGTTTACTGTAACAATTTTTTAAAAAACACTGAAAACCTAAATTTTCATCGACAAGCAACTGATCAAATAAATGTTGGCACATTCCTAGAGTCCTATGCAGCCGGGCAAAAGAATGAGGCAGCTCTACATGCACTTTAACGGGACAATTGCTAAGATATATTGTTATCTAAAATACCAAGGTGCTGAACAGCAGTATATGCATAGGTGTGTATGAGTGTGCATTGACTATTTCTGCAAAGAGAATAAGAAATTGGAAGAATTTAGTAGGAAGATACACCTCTGGAGAGGGGGACCGGGGGTTTGGGGCAAGAGAGACTTATTTTTGTTTTATTCTCTTGTTTAACTGTGTACTTTTTCAATTTGAAGATAAATAAATGAAAAATTAAGTGCAGAGTTTCAGAGAGAGAGAGAGAGGCTGATCAGCTCTTTCAAAGTTTATTTAGAGATCAAATGTTTCAAATACATATATTTATCAATCTTATTTACACAACCTCAGAAGTGGGTGTTATTATTCCTATCTTAAGGAAAAGAAATGGAGACTGAGAATTCACTAAACTGCTCAAGTGCACACAGCTGCTGAATAGCAGAGCCAGGATTTGAATTCAAGGTAGTTTGATTTCTAAGCCCTTCTTTTTACTCTATATCATTTTCCCTTCAAAATCCAAAATGGAATAATGAAACTATTTTAGTAACTTTACAAAAATGAAGTAAATTTGAACAACAAAGTGTCTCAATTTTACCTTTTCTATTTAATTATGATAAAATCTACTTGCTTCCAACACAGATTTAATAGGAACATCAATTCAGCCACAGGAAAATGTCTCTCGTGCAGCACTAGTAATTATAATTAATTAATTTCTAATGAAAATATAACATAAATTGATCAGAAAGTATGGAAAATTAATGGAATGATAGCATAAAAAAAGATTTCTTTATGTCTATTTTTCTAAGGGAAATTTATTTCCCAGGTAAATGAATAATTTCCCTGAAAACCCAAGCTATTATGTTTCACTTAGAAGCTGTTTATAAAGTCAATTCGGAAAACCAGTCTCAGAAAGACTCAACCAGTGATGCGCTGCAGATACTCCTTCTGGCTCATAAGAGCCAAACTAAATTTTCAGGAATTTTGAGAATCAATTGTTAGGACAGCCATTAATTAAAAAGTAATTATATAAACCTACAAGTAAATAAATTATATTAAAAACCAAGGAAATATATAATCAAAACTCATTACTTTCTAATTAATTTAATATTATCTATGCTCTTGAGGTTATTTACATCTAATGAATCTATACAGTGGGAATAATCTAACGGTGCACTGATATGACTCTCTTCCCAATGACCATTAAAAATGACCATTAAAACATCCACTGATGAAAATTGTCTAGTCATTCTTATGGATGGTCCTAGAAACTGTATTTCCAACTATCATTGACCAAATGTACTCACCTAGGTTGTTTAAAAAAAAATAAATCAAAAAAGAGAGAGTAAAAGGCAAAATATTCCCCTCTTTTAGTAAGAATTGTGGCCCTAGATTCATAATCTACTCTTTAGAAATTGTGTATGGGGCCCAAAGAATGGAGCTTCTGTAGGTGGATTTATTCTCTGTGTTATGAGAGATGTTTGTAGACTTAAAATAAAAGGAAATCGTTCTCTACTCATAATAAAGGCATTTTTTTTTTCATATTTTTCTGGAACACAATGATAGACAAAGACACCAACGATTAAAATCATTTGAAACCCAGGAAACCGTAATAATGGAAACTAATCTAAATGGAATAACATGAATGAATCTGCAAAGACAGCACCCTATGAGTTGCTGTAATGCATGGCTATGACATCTGCAAGGGATGTGGGGAAGATTTCTAATGGTCTTGGGTAAAGGTTTTGGAAATTAAAATATTTTTAAAAGACCCCCCCCCCAAAAAAAGTGCCCAGAACTTGCTAGAAAACTCAGTAAGTCATAAGTACATAAGGTAAATGGTCTTATTGATACACCTCAGGTTTCAACACTATTTTTAGTTAGAGAAAAAACGAAGTTTGGCCAATTGAGGGACCTACCCCATAGAATCAGCTTGCAATCCCCTGCCAATAAGTCATTTGTTTTAAGAAGGAAATGTTACATATACCTATATATAGTTTAAACCATTCTGGCTTTTCACACACATGGAAAGGAGCTGTCCAGTTAGGGTATTTGATTGCCCCCAAGGACAATAATACGTACTGAAAGGCATAATTAGAGGACCTGAATTAAGCTGATAGTATGTGAGGATAACTCCCTAGTCACACAGTCATGTTTCTAGAAGTTGTTCCAGTGAGTAGGTTCACTGATCTCCTTATTAAACAGAATTCTAACTTCTTTATTTATAAGACAACCTAAAGGGAGCAGAGCTGAAGCTTCTTAATTGGAAAAAGCACTCGTTCATAATTACTGGGCATGCCAGCTTAAACACAATTAAATTTGTACTATATATGCAAAACCTGCCCCAACCATCTAGGCTGCCTAGGTAGCCACCCATTTTATGTGACTGCAAGGAACCCGAAAGAATCCTCTTGCTTTAAAAAATTGTTACGTATCACAGCCTGTTATTCTTAAAATTCCCACTGTTTAAATTACTGCATTGAATGAATCATTGTCTTCAGAGGAAAGTCTTGAGAACCAAAGCAAGCTTTTCATGCATATTTAAAGAAAAAAAAGATAAAGGAAGCGTGGAAAAAATGAGTTAAGAATTCACCTTAAGAATCTGGAGAAAAAAAGACAAAGGGGTAAATACAAAGAAAACAGATAACAAGAAATTATAAATAGAAAGCAAAAATTAATGGGGAAGAAAGGTTGGAAAGACACTATCACCAAAGTATAAAGGCAAATAAGAAACTGGAAAAATATTTGGAACTCCTGTCACAATGGGCTTATTGGCAATCAACAGGGTGCAAATTAAGACAAAAAATTGAGTTACCATTTCAAATCTTTCACAATGACAAAATTAAAAAGCCTGATAATAACAAGTTTTGGTGAGGATGTGGGATAATACGAAATTTTATATACCACAATTTAAATTGTATAAACACAATGGAAAGCAATCTGGTGTTCTAATAAAGTCAAAGATGCCCTTCCCAGCAACTCAACAATTCTACCTCTAGTCAAGTTCCACAGTTTAGTTCTTGCATATGTGCTCAAGGGGACATGTACAAGAATAATTGCTGCTTGATTTATTAAAAGAATAACAGATTTGGAAATAACTTAAATGTCTATCTATTTGAAAATGGATAAAAATAATGTTATAGTTTTACAGTGAATCCTACTTAGCAGTTAAAATTATTTCACTAGAGCTATCAATATAAATATGTATCAATACAAGTAAATTTCAAAAACACATTTTTAAGCAAAAAAAGATAAACACGAATGGCATTTACAACAGAATGTTATTTCCATAAAGTAAAAAGAAATGCAGATAATGTGTTATATATTTAACATGATTAAATATTAAAAGGACAAAATCATGAATGGAAGGGATACCAGACTTCAGGATAGTGATTACTTGTGGGGAGACAAGGAAGGAAATTAGTTTGTAAAAGAGTATACAGGACCTTCTACTAAAACTGTAACATTTGGAAAAAAAAGTTAATATGCCACATGGTAGATTTAACTAAATCTGGTAGTAGCTACAGGGCATTTGTTTTATTTTTCTCTAGACATTTTGTGAGTTTTTGAATGTCATAATAAAAAATTCAAAAAATAATAAAACACACTCTTTAAGCTTCTTCTAAAGTCATTTTAATCAGAACTCTCTCCTCACTATTTTGAAAAAAAATTGAGAGAATATTACCTGATTTTGTCATGTATTTTTATATATTGTTAAATTCCTATTTTTAAAACAAAATGTTTGATGCTATAACAGATCCTACTTTTGTCCTTAAAACAACTTTAAGCAAGTTGCCTTTTCCCCAAGAGAAATATATTTATCCATTTTATTTATAATGAGTAAGAGCACAATTGAAAACACACATATATACATACATACAGCCTCACATCTGCTTAAACAAAACAGACATACACAAACACACATATGTACATACACATACACGTGCTTATGCACATGTTCACTCACACACATACACACATACTTCTAATTTCCCCTTTTAATTGATATACACTTATCTGAGTTTCCTCATATTTACACTGTAGAATCTTGTTATACGACGGAGGTACCATGAGGCGTGTTCCTGGCATTGCTGGATCACGTACTCACCGTTAAAACATCACTGGTTTCTTTTACAGTTCTACATTTGTGTTTGTAATTTGTATTGAATCTGAAATCTCTTGGATCTGAAAGAGTTTTGGAGGTCATCTGCCACTTTTCTGATAAGTGTTTTGTCTTCTAATAGCTCAATTTATTTCTTTTTAGCCATTTCTATAACCTACGCTTACTGCTCATTTTTTTAGCATTAATACGCAGTTCCTTTTTAGAGTAGGAGTAACTAAACTACCCCCAATGATTATGACTTAGAAATTTACATATGCTACACTGGGAATCAGTTTTAATAACAATCTTTATGCTACTATTCCATTTATGGTTAGTGTAAAATATAGTAACAGTTCAATTTCTGTATGTAAACACAATTTGAAATTTAGCAAGAAATTAAAGTATTGGGAAATGAGCTTTACTCCTTTTTTTAAAAGGCTCTGTAATAAGATCCATTTGTTGAACTGATATTGTTTCTGGTGATTAAGTTAAATTTTAGTGTTGCCTGAAGGGTTTCTCTTGTGGCGAATGATTGAAAAAATAATTGTAATGGACTATGTCTTTGACAGAGTCTATAAACACTGGGATGGCAGCACATGATTAAATTTATGTTTAGATTGTAGAAATCGTTGCTACTTAAGAAGAGAACAAGGGTATTGATCTTCAAGAGTGAAATAAGGCAAGATGAAAGGCATAATTAAATCTGGCAGTACTGGTGTTCCTATCCATGGCACTACAATTAGACAAATTACATCTTTCCTCACCTTGCCCCTTTTTCTCTCCTTTTTAGGTTTGAATTCAAGACCCCCTGAGCAAATGCTGTGAAAAGGATTTTGTTTTCCTTTGCCTTGCTAAATCAGCTTGTTTTCAGTAGAGAAAGGCTCTGGACTGCTCCCGGAATAAGGTTATCTTGTAATCCCCATTTGGGATGGAAACATGTACAGTGTTTAAACCTATTTCAACTTTTGTGTATAAATCCTCTTTGGTCCTAAAACCCTGTAAGTAATCTAGGTGCTTGAGGAGGTAAACAATGAACTCACTTAGACCAGGAGGATACAATTTAATGCCAAGGCAGACATTGAGCTAATTTAGGGAAGAGGGGACACAACTGGGGCTATGATCCTTCAAGATGAAAAAATAAATCCTCATGTGTTCAAGCCAAGCTTTGTTTGGGATGAAAAACTCAGCATCCCTTTTTAGCCACCCTTATCTATTGGATTTCACCTAAAATGTCTGGGAGTGACTTAGAATGTATAAGGAGTTCTGAGAACTGAATACTTCCTTTCTTAGGATTCCTTTTGATTGGAAAAATGACTAAATTTAGAAGGACTCACTATCCCCCCTAGAGCCTCTGAGTTCAAGGGTCCTTCTGTTTGAACACCAGGATCTCCCCTGCAAGGCTGTACTTGGTGTGCTCTCCAGCTCTTGCTCTGACCACCGCTCACTCCCTTATACTTGTTGATATGTTGCATTTTCGTTTTCCTTCTGCCTGTTCATCAGGGTAATCTAGTTGAATGTCAGTCTTCTCGTGCGTATAGGTCAATACACTAAGGCGTGATACCTGTGTGATGCTAAGTTAATATTCACAACAACCATGCAGGCTTCATGTTTGCTCAGATCTCATATCTTGGTGACATTTTCCATCCCCTCACTCTTCTCTTGCATCTGGTGATATCTCCATTAGTCTCCTCCATAAATGAGTGTTTCTCAAACTGTATTTCAAGAAATATAATCCCTCAACATGTCCCATAAAACAGAAGCCATGGAAAAGCAAGTTTGAGAAATACTGCATAGTCTAGCCCTGCACTGTCAAGTGTAGTAGCCACTCACTACACACAACTATCAAGCTCTTCAAATGCAGTTCATCCAAATTGAGATGGGCTGCAAGTTGAAAATACACATTGGATTTCAAACACTTACTATGGGGAAAAAAAAGAATGTAAAATATCTCATTAATAATTTTATATTGATTATATGCTAAAATGATATCATTTTGGATATATTGGATTAAGAAAATATATGATTAATACTAATTTTACCTCTTTCATTTTTAATATGCCTTCCTGGAAATTAAAAAATGTATGTGGCTCACATTATATTTCTATTATATATTATAATTATATATTTCTATGATCTAACCCCTCTTAGAAACCTATAACTTATAATAGTAAAATTTGTGAGAAGTCTTACAGTAAGGAATTCTGTTTAATTTTGCTAAAACTGGCCAACATGTACATGAAAAGATGTTGAGCATCACTAATCATCAGGGAAATTGAATGAGATATCATCTCACAGCTGTTAGAACGGCTATTATCAAAAAGACAGAGATAAGTGTTGATGAGGACATAGAGAAAAGGAAACCCTTGTACACTGTTGGTGAGAATGTAAATTGGCACAGTCATTATGGAAAAAAATTTGGAGGTTCCTCAAAAAATTAAAAATAAAACTACCATTTGATCCAGCAATCCTACTTCTAGGTATATATCCGAAGGAAATGAAATCAGTATCTTGAAGAGATAACTGCACCGCCCTCCCATGTTCATTGCAGCATTATTCACGACAGCTAAGACATGGAAATAACCTGAGTGTCCATTGACAGATGAATGGATAAAGAAAATGTGATACACACACACACACACACACACACACACACACATGAATATTATTCATCCATGAAAAGGAAGGAAATCCTGCCATTTGAGACAACATGGATGGACCTTGAGTGCTAAGTGAAATAAATGAGACAGAAAAAGACAAATACGGTATGATCTCACTTACATGTGGAATCTAAAAAAGCCATACTCATAGAAACAGAGAGTAGATTGGTAGTTACCAAGGGCTGGGAGGGTGGAGGAGACGGGAAGATGTTAGTCAAAGGACACAAAATTCCAGTTATAAGATGAATAGGTTCTAGGGATCTAATTTCAGCATGGTAACTAGAGTTAACAATACTGTATTATATACTTCAAAGTTGCTAAGGGAGTAGATCCTAAATGTCCTCAACACACACACACACACAAAGGTAATTATGTGACGTGCTGGATGTGTTAACTAACCTTATTGCGGTAATCATTTCACAATATACACCTGTATCAAATCATCGCATTGCACATCTTAAACTTACACAATGTTATATGTCAATTACATCTAAATAAAGCTGGAATAAAACTCTATATTTCCTGAGCCTCTTTGACTATGGAACCCATTTTCACATAAGAACTATTCATAATCCCCAACAACTAGTAGTTTTCAAAACCCACTTTGAAAAATACTGTGTGAGGTGCAATGTATGAGAAACTTTGATCCTTTTTTTTCTACATAGCATTCTTCCTGATTCTCAGTAAGAAACAGAGGGTATGGATTAAATGGGACAAATGTCTGTTTATTATAAATATACCCGGTATCCCTGACATTAATATAAATTAATTACACACATTTTCAGTGATTATTTTTGTCAATAAAGCTAAGTAGAATTCAAATTCATGAATTTGCAAATGGTTGTTCTCTGCCATGAACATTAACCTTCATTCAGGATTTGGCAGTGTTAAATACATACATAAAGGTAATGATTAGATGTTGCTAGAGAATAGATTTTCTATCTCCATAATCATGAACATGAGCTTAAAACTTGGTCTGGAGCCACCCTGAGTCATGGGAAAGAAGTGAGAGTCAAGATCATGGTAAAGAGAACCAAAATGAGTCCACCATCCTATTATGCTTATCTAAACTCTGATATTTGGAGGGCATTATACAAATATTTCAAGTAATAATAATAAAATAATAGCTAATTCTGGAGCATTTTTCATACCCCAGCACTTTGCTAAGCACTTTTTTGTCCTCATCTCACTTAATCCTCATAGTAACTTCATTAGTTAGAGACAAATTCTCTTCATTTCGCATAAAAGGAACTGCCGTTTAGATAGGTTAAGTAATTTGCTCAGAATTTCATAGCCAATAACTCATGGAGCCCTGAACCCAGAGCCTACATTATCAACCACTGTGGCATATTGTAAGGTAATATATCCATATGCATAAACCTCTTTCCAGGGCAAATCCCCAAGGATTAAAATGAGCAAGGGGCAAGGGGTTAGTTCTTCCAATTTCTTTTTCTCCTTCATAAGATTTGAGCAATATTGCCTGTGCAGTGGGGTAGGAGAGATTAAAAGTATTTGTACCTTGTGGACACTTTTCTGGAGCCTCTCCCGCTAATATTAAACAATCTCCATCTACACTGGTAGGGTAGACTAGAGGCCTCCCCAGGTAGACCAGGGTGCTTGCAAATTAGATGAGATGCAAAGTTAATTTCAAAACTTACAGTACAGCGAATATGATTTGTACTATCTCACCATACTGCTTTGACAAATGTTGCTTCCTTGGCTGAGAATGCCCTTGCATCTTTTTTTGTTCCTTTAGTCCCTTTATTCAGACGCATTCCTCAAATTCCATCCCAGATGTCCCTACCTCCTGGGATCCTTACTTGAATCATTCTCTATTCCAAGCTGGCTTAGATGAGCCACCATCACCACCATGGGCATTCTTAATCCAATACATTTTGCTCTATTACAAAGCCTATTTTACTTTTCTGAAATGTAACAGTAAGAAGGGTCTAATAGTGATCATTTGTCACCTGCATCTAAAGTTCTTTTTTGATGTTTGGAAAATGCTTCACTTAACAAGATTTGGTGAAAAGTAGAGCTCACCTCTCTGCTATGCAGTAGACAAGTTGTATTCACAGTGTCTTTGGATGATTTGGATGTGCCTTGAGTGAGTTTCCCTGAAAAGCAAATTTCAGGGAAGTTCTGCGGGGTTTGGGAATGAAGTCACAGCTATGTGGGAAAGTTACTAGACTCTTTTCTAGAGTCAGATCTTACTCTTCTAACTAAACACCTGATTTTAGATTAACTGGTGACCATATGATCTGAACAATCTATTCTAAACTGGGTCTATCTAGTATACTAGCCATAAAGTAAAGCAGGTCCTTAATCACTCCATCATCATGTGGAAGTGGTACATAGAAATTCTGGCTTAAGCAAGTCCTGAAAGCACAATTAGTTTACAGGAGCATGAAGTTTTCACTCCAGGGCAGCTAATCTTGTCATATAGCCAAACCTCCTTCAACCTCTATCTACGGATCAGCTCCTATACTAGTTGACTAAGAAGGAAAACATTCCAGCTTGATTTACACATGATATCACAGGTTAGGTTCTCAAGAAGTAGATGCTGAGATGGAGTTTGGAAGGTAGACAATTTACTAGGAATCAATACCCGAGAAAGGAAGGGAGGAAAAGCAGGATTGAAGAGAAGAAGAAGTCAAATGGTGGGGGCCCGCCCGGTGGCCTAGTGGTTAAGTTTTCGCTCTCCGCTTCGGCGGCCCAGGGTTTTCCGGTTTAGCTCCTGGGCGCGGACTGATGTACCACTCATCAAGCCATGCTGAGGCGGCATCCCACATGGCACAACTATGACATACAACTATCTACTGGGGCTTTGGGGAGAAAAAAAGCAAAAAAAAAAAAAAAAAAAGGGAGGAAGATTGGCAACAGGTTGTTAGCTCAGGGACAATCTTCCTCAAAAAAAGAAAAAAGAAAAAAGAAGTCAAATGGTGGTGGAGGATCAGCAAAACTTGGTCCCATGGGGAACTCTAGAGCATATTCATCAACATTGTCCTGCACTGGGCCAAGATGTCCTGGCATTTACACTTCCACCTCTATCAGTCATTGGGTGTGTGCTACCCTGGGAAAGTTACGCCCTTTGGCAAGGTGACTTTTGGCACTGAAGCAAACTCTAAGGGAGCTGACAGCTGGAGCCTGTCTGATGACAGATGAGACAACTAGTCCTTTCTTAAAGGATTAAAAAAATCCTCCTGGTGAGGCAGAACTTTAAGTGGCATATCTGATGGTTCACTTTTCCTTGAAGGAAATATGACCTGAAGGAAGGCTTTTCATCTTGAGATAACAAAATGGGAAGATTGGTGTCAAGAAGGTTTGATGAAGCATGGATGGACCTCTTGGAATGGGCTCAAAGTGGGAGAACCTTGGTTCCAATGTAAACATTAATCAAAAGACCTCTTTGGTAGATAAGGCTCTCAATAATCAGGTGAACAAGATGATTGTCTTTGTGAATGTTGATCAGCCTCTTTCCACATTCACTCCAACCCCTGCTCAATAGGCTCAAAAACAAAGTGACCTTAGTATCAAGGATGAAGTTATGCAGGAATTCAACATTATGGATCTCACCTTCCCAAGGCCGACCTATTTACTTCCACTGATGAGTGATCAATCATTTGGTAGCAGGAATCAATGCTGAGTGACCCCCTCCCTCCCAAAGTGGGATAATATCTCAGGAGAGCCCACCATCCAGTCGAAGTTCAATTGCACTGGATCCTTACCATCATGGAAGAAATGGCAATTGGACATTTTTATCTAGTGATAGTTTTGCTTTCCCTGCTCACCATGCTCATATAGCATCTCTATCTGAGGAATCACAAAATGCCTTATTAAACATTGCAGTGCACTACAAACATGCTTCTAACTAAAGAATATTCACTTTATAGAAAAAGAGGCAATGACAATGCACAGAACTGCATTTTCTAAAAGCAGTTGGACATGTAATGTGATGGGATGGCCTATTAAAAACTCAGGCATTGCACCAACAGCACATTCTCTGAACTATTACTCAATATCTTTTACACATCACCAGAATATATGGGTCTTAGAACCAAAGATTAGAAGTGGAACAGCCTCCTGTTGGTATTAGACCTAGCAATCTAATGATCCACTTGAAAACTTTTGCTTCTCTTGCCCTGTAACTTTGATTTAGAGTTCTCAATCCCTAATGAAGGAACGTTTCCATCAGCACATGGAGCTCTTATCTTGGCTGACTATCAGTAGGCTTGCTGCTGCAAAATGGTAAAGGGGAAGGAATGCATAGGACATATAGAATCCCCCATAATTCCCTTTTCTGTGGTAAAATTTAATGGAAGATAATAGCAAATCTGTATAGGAGTATCACAAAGCACTCAGATCCTTCAGTGATAAGAGATTGGTCAGAGAACCCTAAACAAGAGAAGTGGTGGCTGAAAGCAAGGGGTACACAGAATAGGTGATAGAAGAGGCAAATCAAGACCAAATATTGCCTGTAAGTCAGCTTCAGAGATGAAAACTATGGCTCTTACCCATATTTCACGTTTTGCTCTGTGCTGCATGTATTATAAATTTTACCTTATTTTCCTCTTCTTTCCTTTCCCTCCCCCACTATCTTATACTGGGTGGTGGTGAACCTTCCAGTGTAGTCCCTACACTATAGCTAGACTTGTGACAGAACTGAAGGAGAATGGACATCACCCGGAGATCTTGGCTTGTTGCTGGCACCAAAAACTGTGAATTTTACCCCTCTTGGGAAGGGGGTAAGACTGTTTGTGGTACGACAGATTTTTGCATCATGTTAATGAAAGCACTTTTTGAAGTTCAAATATTTCTACTGTAAGAGATTTATGTATTCCTGGAAACATCATGTCCTACAAAATCACAAATAATTACAGGGCTTATCAGAAAAAATAGATTGGGGCTGACAGGGAGAAAGAGCATTCTCTACCCACTCTGGGTCCTTTCTGGCTGTGCTACAAATTAAATTGACATGAGGCCAAATAGCAGGAGAAAATCAAACAAAGCTTTATAAAACATGTATACATGGGAGACACCAGGGGGTGTTTCTTGACAAAATGGTGAAGATTCTCCTCTTATATAAACACAATTCTGGGGGGAGTTGGGAGTGTGAGCCACGAGGGATTACAAGAAAAGCACAGTAAAGTTATTAGGCAGTTTTAGGCCTCACCTTCCACATAGACAAATTTCTAGAGGTGAGGTCATCCACCACTCTTCCCAGTATAGAGAAGGTGATACCTTTACAAATGGAGATTCCCCTTACAAATGTAAATGTATGGTAAACAGAACTTTGATAAGAATGGGTGTAGCAAAGACCCTCCCAGTCTATGATACCTGGAGTCATCCAAGGTGAAGGCCCATCCCAAATCCCTTTAGAGAGTTGGGGGTGGGGGGGTGGGTAGGGGTCAAAGCTTCCTTCAGAGCATGGTAGAGACAGACACATCTTGAGGTGGCCACTTCTGATCCCCCACAGGGCAAACACTCAAAACCTATGCACTTTTGTAACCAGAGCAATTACAAGCACAATAACTTTTCTAGCCCAGTTTTTTCTTCTTTAAAAAAAGATGTTATAATTCCTAACAAATGCTACATAATATCTTGGACTTTATTTTTTTAATGAGTTGTATACAAAAAAGGGTTGAAGCTGCTGATCTGTGGAGACAACGGCAAAATGCACAAAGATTGCACAGAACCATACAATAAGCACTTGTTGAGCAGAGCACATGCCCAAAAAAACCCAGGAGGGAGAGTGTGAATGGGCACCGTGTAGAGTACTCTGCTCCTCCACAGCTTGCTGTGTCAGCATTCACTAGTTACTACTTGATAACACAAAACATTTGTCTGCTGAGAAAAATCATAAATGGACCAACACAAGTTCTGTGTTACATTGACGTCATTCCCTTATCAACAAATTGTGTAAACTCATTTCTTTATAGACACACCATAGCAGGCTGTGGAAGTAAGGAAAGAAGAGGACACACTGATTTGGGGCAACTAAAATCAGGACTATAATGGACATTTGTCACTGTGGTTGTCCTGTATGCCAATACTGTTCTTAAATTTGGAGAATTCCGCTACAGAAGCTGAAAATGTCAGATATTCACTTTCCTGGCTTCTCTTTTACCTAGGCCCAGGCACATAACATAGGCTCACTGGTAGACAGACCCACAGGAGCTTTTAAACCACAACTAATAATGCAAAGAAGCAGAGACTAGGAGGAACTCTTTCAGGGGATGAAAAGAGCAACTGCAGCAACATAAGTGCACTTAAGAGCAGGCAGCAGGGGCAGAGGTGAAGGCGGCAGCCTCCAGGGCCCGGTACGGACGTGTCTCCAGGGCGAGCTGCAGGGTCCAGGGCTTGTGCCTGCAGCACAGATGCCCTTGCTGCCTCTATGGTGGTATCGTTTTGGACATTGTTTCTGGCTGTTTAGACTTGAATCTGATTCCCTAGTTTTCTGGGTGATTCTTTGAGCTACTTCATGTCCTTTAATGGAATTCTTTTCCTGCTTAACTCAAGACAGCATAGCTTCTGTAGCTTGCAGCTGAGTGCCCTGACTGTCACAGTCGACTAGACTGTGAATGACTTGAGAGAAAGGACTGTGCCTCTTGTCACTGAGTCCAGAGTACAGAACCTTGGGCCTAGAAGGCAAGAAGTGCTCATAAATGCTTCTCGTGTGAATAAAGGAAGAGATGATGTGATTGTGAGAAATATATTGGCCTTAAAAGCAATGAGGTCCAAGTGATTAAAATAATAACTAATATATTAAAAGTAGAGTAGCATTAAGATACTAATATGATCCTAATAATAAATAGTAATCTTTTGCACAAATGGCAGGGAGTTCTGCCATTTTATCTTAGATAACCATTTCATGTTAGACTTGTATTAAGAAAAGAAAACTGGGTATCTATTTGGTTTGTTGTTTGGGTTGTTTTATTTTTCCTGCCTGGTGCTAAGATATTGGTCACAGTTACCTTCATTATGGTCTCAGCAACCTGACATTTCCCATTGCCAACCTTGGGAATTTTTGCTAATTATTCAGACTATAACCTCCATCCACTAAAGAACAGTGACTCAGTCTGAATTGTATAGCACGCTTTGTAAAACTTAGCTGGAATCTAAAACCTATGATATGTCAACCTTGCTTCTGATATTTTCAGAAAGGTAAAACAACTGAAAAAATAAGGGAATTCATGATAATAACAGAATGAGAAGGAAGCAAAGAAATTATTTTTAGCTTATTGAGAGTTGATATTTACATGCAGGATTTCCTTGTCTTTTAAGCTTAATGATTGACAATTAAGCAAATTTAACTCAAGGTATCTCCTGGCTCCAGCAGCCCTTCCTCAGTATTCCAATCAGACAAGTTTGGAGAAGCATTAAGAAGCCAGCCGCTCAGATCTCTTGACCAGAAAAGGTCAGGGTAAGAAGACAAGGTTAGAAAGGAATATGAATGGAGTCAGGCTACAGGATGTATAGTGAGCTGCTCTTTTGCACTGTAGCCGACAGCAAATGCCTAGATGTCCCTTGATTAACATTTTGTTTCTCAAAAAGAAAGCTGTTGTTTTTGCTATTGTTTTAATCTTGACAACAGACAAAGGGAATATTATATACATTAGAACCAAACTTTTCTCCTTTTTTCTTTCCCTTCAGAAAAGGTAAAGTGATGTAAGGAAGGAAATACATGTATAAATACGATGTATTCATTTTGGATTTGGATTCAAAGAAATCGGTGGGCATCACTTTGTTTCTACCAGCCTAGGCTGAAAGGTGCTTTAGTTAAGCAATTTCCCAGGTCCCATTCTACATGTAAATGCCTTAGATTGTTATCTATGAAAAATAGAGAAATGAAAGAAGGAAAAGGCCTACTGTCTCTTCACATGACTGACAGTCAATTTTCTACTATACTTTTCTTTTCATTTTAAAACGTTCTTATTGAGCCAGTTTCCAATGCATTAACTTGTGAGAGCTATTACATTTGAACGGGTTCCATGCTGGCAAACTGCATTTTGGAGTCACCAAGGGTCCGTTGATGCTTTACCATCAGCTGACTAAATTAGTCTCCATTCCTATGGTTTTACACTTGGATTGATGAATACGTTACCTCACACACTTCAACTCTAGGGGTTGTTATAGACTCTGAGGAATAGCATACGGTTCATACTAGGAGTGAAATGGGTCCCAGGGCCCACTTAAGCAAATACTCATACTGTAAAGATCATCTCTGAACTTTGGTTGCTTCCTCAGATATGAAGGAATCTCAAGGAGGTGAATTGGTTTGAAATTCCTCCTAGAGATCCATGATTATTTGGGAAAAAACTGTTTTCATTCTATGTGCAAAGTAGTAAGCTAGGCACCAAGGAACACTCAAAAGAAGCACAGCTTCGCTCTTTGAGTGGCAGACAAAATAACTCCCAGAGAATTTTAGAGAACAAACCAGTCTGGTTGGAGCAGGGGAGGGATGCCTTATTCTACTAGATAGAACCTGTCATTGTTCCATCCGGGTCTCCTAGAATCCCTCTTACCAATCCATTCTGTGCATCCAAATCCCAGCTTCTGTGTGCTTTGCTTCAAGGGTTTCCACCTGAGATTGTATTCAGAGGCCTGGCCTCGGGCTAGTGGAGCAGCTTTGCCTGCAGGTGTGGAGAATCAGAAGTGCTTAGTAGTTTGCACTCCCAACACCTCCCTCCTGGGAGAAGCCAACAGCCAATGATTGACTGGTGTAGGAGTATGAAAGTCCAGCCCCCTTGCCTGGAGGCAGGACAAACTTGAGGTACAGTTTGCACTATGGAGCTCCCCATAGAATCGAGATGAAGCTTGAACACTTGTTTGGCTTCTTCTTCTTCCCTGTCCCGCTTCCCCCACTCTCTTGCCAGTTTTTCCTAGGAATACTTCTTAATAAATCACTTGCTCGGGAATCCTTGTCACAGGACTTGCTTCTGAAGAGGCTGACCTGACAGACCTTATTGAGGAGTCAGGACTTGCTTCTGCCTGAAGGAGAGATGGTATTAGATTTAGAAGTGAAGAGGGAGAAGCACTCTGTCCCTAAGAGGCAGAATTAACAACAAGAGAAAAGGACCAGGCTGGACTCAGGAACTGGAATGGTGCATTGGAGTGCAACGAAGGGAATAGTACGGCTGGATTAAAAAATCGTATAAGGAAAAAAGAGAAATGTCTCTTCTCTTCAATTCATCTCTACATTCCCAACAAGAAGTGAGCTTTTTAAAAACAAAATTCCTCTTCCTAAAACTTATGATTTAATTTGTTTTTTTCCTCCCAGAAAACCTGGGAGATAAAATCATAAGTACTCATCTCAGGTTTAAAGATGTGCAAAATTAATCATATTAAGAGACCAGGAGGAGAGAATTTCTCTCTGGCCCTTACTGCACATGGACAAGAAATTACTCTCCAGTCAAGGGATATAGGCAAATTCAAGTTCTCTATATTTTTGTCATGCACATACTTGAGAGTGAATGCTAAAAAGAAAATAAATGTTAATTTAAAAAAATTAAAAACCACAATTATTGTTTAATCCCTGGCATGGCATGCAAGGACCTTCATAATCTGGCCCTATGCCGCATTTCCTGACTTCTCTTCCTCTGTTTTCCTCCGTGCACATAATTGGTTAGCCCTTCACTGAGCTCCTTGCCATTATTTGAACACACTATACTGTTTCACACTCTCATGCGTTGCTCTGCTGCTCCTTGAAATGTCCTCCTATCTCTTCTCTGCCTGATAAACTTCTGCTCATACTTCAATACCCAGCTCAAATTTCACATTCTCTGTTACCTTATCCTATCTTTCCAGGCAATTTATCATTTTTGCCTCTGTGTTGGTCATACATGGAACATACCTTCAGTATAGCTCTTAGAATATTACCTTTAAATGCAAACAACAAGTCCACAGGATCCTGGAGAAATGTGTTTACTTCATCTTTGTTTCTTCTCCCCACTGTAGTGCCTGGCACGCTCCTAGTTCTCCATGAATGTCTGTGGATTTTGAAATAAATTGAATAAATTTGGACTAATAAGGAAGAACCAAATTACAAAACCTCTTGGATGGCAAACTAACTTGAATTATAGCCTAAATTATAAGGTAGAAAATTTGGAATTCTTTCATTAAAAAATTCTTTGATTAAAATTTTTGATATAAGGAAAACATGTCTTAAATGTCTGGTGAGAAACAAAACCATCACTATTTGCTCCCTGCCTCCAGCCTCTAGACATGCAGTATGTTTCCAGCAGCCAGGGAGAGATGATGCCCAAACTGGTCAATACAATTGTGATTAGTTCAAGCATTTCTTATTTCATATATTCACCAACAGATGTGAGAAGAGAAGTGGTTTCCTAAAAGCATAATGGCAAAAAAAAAAGGAGTTTAAATCTGGGAGACTTAGACCAAAAATATTGACATTGCCAATTACAACTGTGTAACTTTTGACAAGTATTTTTCATTAGAGAAATAAAGATAAAGGGACTGACTTCATACAGTTGTAAAGAATAGTGTGCTGCCTCAAATTTTAGGTATTATAAATAGTAATACTATTGAGGCTTTCTTTGACAATTATTCCTCCTTTCATCAGGAAGGATTTCCCCAGGATGCCCCATTCAAAATGTGTCAGCATTAAGTTATCCTATAGGTGGTTAAGATGAGAATGGGAATTCCAGTTTGAGGGACCAGCCATGTGGAGGCATAAAACCACGTGACTTGTTCAGAGAGTATCATGGCTCAGTTTTCTGCTCTCACCCTTAAGCCTCTTCTCATAGACTGAAGCAGTGGCTAAACCACGTCTAAACTCCTCAAACCTGAATGTCCCCTTGAAGTATGATGGACTTTCCGGGCCTGGCTTAGCTGTAAGAATAGCCTCAAGTCACTGACTGGTTTTCTACTGCCCCTTCACTCTGCTGCATGGACCTAGCCATAGGTCCTCCGGCTCCCAAACAGCGACTCCCCTGCCAGGTCCCTTTGTGACTTAGGTAACATCTAGGCATCTGTGACCACTACAGGATCAGGTGTATTTCTTTTCAAAAGACTGTATTCTCACGACATGGAGTCTCATCTCTTCCATTTTGAACTGTGATTATCTGCAGTGACTAACACTGCAAAGCATAGCCAGAAATTCTAAAATATGAGGGAATCCCTTGATTTGAGCCACATTCTGATCAAGTGAGTAAGAGGGGCCCCGGATTTGCCCTGGAGGTTTGTCTCTTTCTCAGATTCTCTCACATCAGGAAAGAAGCTCTAGCATATCCTAAACTTATAGGTTCCTCTCTCCTTCTTTTCACCTATTTTCCATTAATCTAAGGCCAAAGCTCTCCGTTGTGGAGAGAACAAAGTCCTTTTTCTGGTTTCCAAAGCTCTGCTTTATTTTATGTAAAAATTGTTTTCCATAAAGGCCCGGCAACACAGTAGAATGGTTTCACCTACTTCTGATCGTAGAATTCACCTGTCATCATGGAGGTTCCCGTCCTCACTTGCTTCAACTCTTCTTCAGCAAGCCCATCCCACACCGTAGGGCTTGCACTCACTGCTGCAGAGACCAGCTCCACCTCCCAGTCTCCCCATTTGGAGTTTCCAATTTCTTGTTGAGCAACATAGGCGACAACCCACCCTCCTCAGTAAATCACCCCCCTGGACACTCCGTTCCTAATCCTCTCTCTCTTACACACGTACACATACTCATACAAACATAAATATCAACCACATGTGGCTGACCCCACAGACAGCATATTTTTCCCATTCTGTCATAACCATAAAGCGAGATTCACAATATTTTTTTATTCACACAAAAAAACTCTACACCACTAGGAGTAATGAGAAATACATATTCAAAATCCATAGGGATTATGGGGGTATATATGGTGTAGTTTTATTATAATACATATGCAGCATTTCACCCAAAAATTAATAACTAGACATTTCTATGTCTATTCCCAAGGTCCCTCACCTGCCACTCACTACCAGTACTTCATCTGTCTCCTTACAATAGCTTCCAAAGCTCCCCTGACCACAGTTCTATGCACCTTCCATCCTTGCTGGCCTCTCTATAGCACTTACGATTTCTTACATTTCTTACATTTCCCTCCTCTGAACATGCATCTCCAAGCCCTCTTTTAATAAAGTCAAGTTTGTGAAAGATTCTCCACTTACTAGGATCCCTCTGCCTTAGAAAACAGATAAGGAATTATAAATAGTACATTTTTGTGTTAAAATTATTGTTTTTCCAATCACAAAGGCAGAGGAATGAGATTTTAGTCCACATGCAGATAAACCAGTGGGTAAGGTAGCAAGAGGTTCAGGGAGTTTATGCCAACAAGCCCTTGAGGTTTTTTTGTTTTTTTCCTCAATTTCTCCAACTTTCCTCAAGTTTCCCCAATTGATTTGGTCATTTCCATATAGTAGTAGCTTCATAACATCGAACGGCAGTATGCCTAAAACTGAATTTACTGTCTCCACTCAATCTGCTCTTCTGATCCCATTTATAACACTCCCATTTTCCTTAGTCATTCAGCCTTCAAAGCTGAAAACAATCTTTGGCTCACCTCTATTCTTTATTTTCTATATCCAATCTATCACTGGTTAATTTTTCCTCTTAAATGTTCCTTAATATGAAGTCCTTTCCATTTTTACTGTGCGGGGCTGTTCAAAACTCTGACACCTTCTGCCTGAGAACTATAAACCCTACTAACGAGTCTACCACTCTCTAATTCTTCCTGCTCATCATTGACAGATAAATCTTCCTTAAAAAATTGCTTTCCTGATGCCATTTCTTTGTTCAAAAATCTCCAATGGCTCCCCAATGCCTGCTTGTTGAATAAGTAAGGAGAATTAGTATCGTTACTCTCCAATGACTCTGATTCAAACAAGCAAGGAATGGAAGTGGGATGGCTTGTCACAAGCACCTTGAGGTATCAGTCCAACACCTCACATTGCTGACATAATTAACTGTCTTCTAGAAGTACTTGGTCAAACAAGAAGGGAACGAAGAAAGGTGTGTGGGAGGAAGAGCAAAGAGGAGGAGAGAAGAGAAGAAAAAGAAGGGAGGGAGGGTGGATGGGAAGAAGAGAGGGACAGAGAAAGACTGGAAGAGAGGAAGAACTCAGCTAAGAATAAGACATAATTGCTTCCTTCCAGACTGCTTCCTTCCTTTCAACATCTGGATTTCTCTTTTCGTATTAGGCCAATTTTTAATCAAAAACAAGTTTGTTCTAAGTCAAGAAAAAATAAAAGTAAAACTCATGAAACTAAAGAAAAAAACACATGATTTGCCTTGATTTTTATGCTTTCCTGAAAGATATTAAACCAAGATAGTGCTCTCTATTCCAATTTTCCAATTTAGAAAGGGAAAACAGAAAAATATTTTTGTGGTTTTCTCTCATAAAAGTCAGAACATCCTGTATATTTGAACCCTACGTGGCTCAGATGTGGTGCTTAACTTTTTTCTCTCTTTTAAGATTGTTTTTTCTGCCACCTTTCAACACACACACCTTGTGTGTTGGTTAGTATCTCAAAGAGAATTTTGAGACTGAGAGATGGCAGTCTGCATTTAAGGTGCTTTATTGGCACAAGATGTAGACAGTAAACAACTTTAAAACTGGCAAGCAAGCTTTTTCAATTAATCTACGATTTTAAGAGTGACTGCAGAGGCATAGTTGAGAGAATGAAATTAATGATCAAAGTCTCTTTCAACCAAAAATAATTTGTTTTAAAGAAGAAGAAATAACAAGTAATAGCTGCCGCTAATTTTAATATTGAGCTTGGTTCTTAAAGTCACCCTGTAGAAAATCCGTTGGGAAGTAGACCCTAATGCGAGGGAGTTGAGTTAAGGTCTTTTAATTAAATTTAAAGATTTTCTTACCCATGGGAAAGGGCATAATTAGCTATTTTCTAACGCATTTGACCTGAAGATGCTTGAGTCAGCAGATAATTGAATGTATTAAAAGAAGTAGCAAATTCTAATTATGAGACTTGGTTGTTGAAGTGGGGGAAAAAAGAAGTTATGCATTATTTATTCAAGAGAGTTCATACACATGTAGAAGGGGGTCGAGAAAGAGGCAATTACCAACTGTCTCAGGCCCGAGACTGTGCATCTTCACACAGTGGCTCTTAGGAGGGGAATTGAGCAGCTCAGGACTTGAGTCTATTCTGTTATTCCCACACAAGACCTCAATCTGAATGCCAAATAAATTACCGCTACAAACAGAGTGAAGTACTCACAGCAGTAGAATGTACCAGCTGGACTGATGCCTGCACCACAGATTAACTCTGATATATTGGGCTTTGGTATGTTGCTGTGATGTTTCTGAGGGCACATATATCCAAATCTACAGGCTAACAAGCTGTGCTGAGACAGAGTTCTATTGAATAAGTACTTGGGTCATATGGTGCTTACACAAATTTGAGTAAGTCATGGTCTCCTTTTAAAGGAAAACAAGTGTCATGAACTCCAAGTCTGAAATTATTTTATTATTGTGTCATTTAAATATTGATACACGTGAAAGCTGTGAACTTAAATACATATTCTTATGTGTCTTAATTTGGGTATAATTTAAAAAACAAGACAGTTTATAAATACAAACAATGAACCAATAAAATTCAAATTAACAAAATTTAACATGATGATACCGTTTTGCTGAAAATGAATCTCCACTCAAAACCCAGATATAATATTGGCTACTGTGACACAGATTCTGTTAAGTTTGTCATGACGAAACCGTTGTGTGCCTTGTGGTGATTCAATTCTCCATCACTCTTCTTTATTTGAACTAATGCAAAACTGACCTTCCTATGTTATGCCATGAGGGCATTTGGCTTTTATTTGCATTAATACATCGTTTAAGTATAGTCAACCTTTTTTCTCCCTTAAAACACTATCACTATTCATTATAGATTGGTTCACAGTTATAATTTAACATGCAATTTTTTGTTGTATTTATAAAAATCGTGAATGAGAGGAAGTGTGAGTTCAACACCAGTCTCAGTTAACCATGGCTATAACTGTATCTGTTCATTTGGACCATGAAGTTGTTATACAGATATCACTATGCACCTATTGATAATTTATGTAGACTGCAGACATAATTTGTGAAAAGAGAGAAAAACAATTATATTTGTTTACTTGGAAAACCCCAAACTCAGAGGAAATATCAATTGTCCTGAGTAATATAACAGGAATGCTATAGCTGGATGTCCAGCATAACAATATAAGTAAATAGGTGATTATCCAAGGCCCCCATGGCTTATAGGATTGTGGGAAGTATTTCTACAGGTGCAATGTACATTGCTGAATTGGATCCTCTAGGGAACATGTAACGACTCCAGAATAATTATGCAGTGACACTTGGAGTGGCAGCTATGGAATAACTAGCACTTCCCCTTTCAACATTTGGCTGCCTTTAAACCTAACTTTTTCTGATACCAAATGTCTGAGAGTCTCTATAAAAATGTTTAACATATTTTAAACAGTAACTTTATAAATACTAGATACTTTTAACTAAATTATAAACTTCAGATACACTTTGTAACTCCACGGACACAGTTTTCTCCTGAAACAAATCCTCCATGGCTCTGAATCCCAAATTATGTCTGATTTTGTTTTAGATCTCAACTGAATATTTTAAAAACACTTTCATCATGTTTGAAGTAAAATAATTAATGAAATTTATACAAACAATATCCTCTGAGGGATTGCTAACCAATCACCGAGGACAGCACACAAAATGTTTCCTAGAAGTAGCATGACAGCACATCATTCTAAATTTAGTTACTCCCAGAGAGTCTAAAGGAACATTATCAAAAGATATGGCTCAATGATTATGTAGCCTCAAGTAACTGAATAATTAAGTCATGACTTAACCCAATAATATCACTGTCCTAATTTACTTTATATTGTGCAGCTTTCCTACCTACATGGAAGATCTAAGGTGCATGAGACAAATCTGAAGAAGCAATCATCTCTAAATCATGTTGTCCCAGACCTAGAAGCCCAATTTCCCCCCAAATTAAGTAGTTATTCTAGTAAAGTAAATTCACCATGCTGACATTCCCCACTTAAAAAATTCCCATAACTAAACATCAATAAGCACATACGATAAATTACAAGACAGCAAAATAGTAAAAGCCAAATTATTATAGTAAGTTAAGGGTATTTTTTTTTAAATGACTATACGAGTGCTTTGTTCTTTTTGTTTTTTCTTTTGCTTTTATTTTTCTCCCCGAAGCCCCAGTAGATAGCTGTATGTCATAGTTGTGCATCCTTCTGGTCGCTCTATGTGGGACGCCGCCTCAGCACGGCTTGATGGGTGGTGTGTCGGTCCATACCCAGGATCCGAACCGGCGAACCCCAGGCCATGGAAGCAGAGTGCATGAACTTAACCACTACACCACCAGGGTGACCCCCATTATGGGTATTTTTAATATCGATTTTCACTCTTGTGTTTTGCCAGCCCTGCATATGATTGAATGTTTTATGGCTACGACATGCACCCTAAATATCTGGAAAATTCTTAAAGTATTGGCACTTAGGACTCAATCAATGGTACCTGGGCTTTCAGACAAGCACAGTGTCCAATTAGGAAAAACCCTGGCATTGCTTAATTGGCATTTCCTTCTTTAATTTTAATCACAGAGGTGAAAGAATATTAAAGAAGAATATTAAGAATGTGAGAGATGGAAAGAGAGGCTCTGGAGAGACTAAGAAGTTTGAGAGATACAAAAGGAGGGAAGGAATGGGGTGTGGAGACATGCTGCCTTGGGAATGAAAGATTGGATGTTCTTTCATGTTCAGCAAAAGAAGAAGCAAAAAGTGATGACTGGAACTGTAATAAATTACTTTTGTTTGCTTGACTGTGCTTCTTTGAATGGGACACCTCACCAGGACTGGAATTTTCAGGCACACCCACAGCATTAGCAGAACAATAGGCAACAAAGGTAGGAGCAAGTCCTGACACACCACTGACCAACAACCACAGGGTCAAGTGGAGCCTGTGTGGACAACTGAAGATAAATAGGTCTGCTGGAGAATACAACAAATATAACCAAAGAAAAATCCAAACTGATGACCAGTATTCAGAAATTGATCAGAAATTAGAGTGGGTCGATAAATATGCAATTTTTTTTATTGTAAGGTATATGCATTTCTCACATTTTCATATTACCGAAATCATGATGAATCTTAAAATTAAACATAGTTTATTGTGTATCATTTCTTATTTTCCCTGAAAAGCTGTTATTAAATCAATGGAGGATCAAAATCTACTGTAAGCTCCATGAATGCAAGAGAACCATGTCTATTTATTATGATGGTGATGATTATTAACTATTTATACAGCACTATCTATTGTACACTATTGTGCACAAAGCTGTAACATAAGTGTTCAATAAATATTGGTTGAATGATCAGTAGTGTCCCAGAGTTGAAGAAAGTGATCATATTAAAAAAACAGCTATTTTTTTCCCAGAAATTTTTAGTTTTAATATATGCCAGATGGGGTTGATTTGATACAAATATTACTGCATTTAATCCTCCCTACATTATAAATATTACTATGTTAATTTTACAGGTGAGAAAACTGAGACTCAGAGAGGTTAAGAAACTTAGCGAAAGTACTGAACTAGAAAAGAGATGGAGATGCTTTCAGATTCATGTCTAGGTCACTCTAAAGCACTAGGTCTTACCACTACAATATTTTGTTTCAAAAGGAGAATTTAGAAGACAAATTCAGTGAAAATCTGAAGGAGGAAAGAGACAGAAGCAGAGTCCAAGAACAGGGTCTGAGTGGATGGAGTTATGGTTGGAGTCAGATAGCAATGAGAAAAAAGAGATGAAGTGAGCGGCTGTGCCTGCCCTGACCTAAATTCCAGATGAAGAGCTCCCCTGACTATTAAGAAAATCTGCATTTCATCACCATTCTTTTATCCATATAATACTCCATTCAAGATTCTTCAGAAGGAATTAGCACCACCGCCCCAAGTTTCAGATCTGTGTAACCCACCAACTTGAACTTAGTACATAATTTAAAGCATTAATTTTCCAAATAGTGAATTATTGATCCAATGACCAAAAGAAGTTCCCAAAAATGCTTAACATACTCCAAAGGGGTAACTTGTTACAGTGGAGGAAAGTAGAATTTCTTTCTAAATCAGTGTGACTTACAGACATACATATTTTGCATTTATATTACACGAGCTAAAAATGTCATGCTGCAGTTCACAGATGCCATCTACATAAACAAAGGGAATTGATGTCAGTCAATTCCTGCTAATGTATAATAAGCACAGAATAACAGAGAAGACAATGGTCCAAACCAGTTATAAAGGACTCAGGATGGGGTGGGGCTCAGTGTTGGAAGGTTGCTTTTCACGGACAGATGGTTTACTTGGCGTTATTTGTGGCACCAACTAAAACTTGTGTGACAGGGAGGCAGACATCACTTCCTGTTTGCACACTGTTCTGCTTTGCGATTCCATTCATTTCGTGGGGTCTCTCCTAGTAAGTGATGAGCCTTCTTTTTCCTGGCTACAATGCATCCTGGAGTTGATAACAAATTGCAGCTGTCTCCTAGCCTATTGCATCTTAATGACCAGAGCAAATCCATGCTTGTGTAAATGTGCCTTTCCCTCGGTGGAAGCCGAAATCATACACACAGTTAATCATACCATAGTCTTGCTTATACAGTCAACTCTTTAATTGCTTTTGTTTTACTCTCATAACCTCTGGAATCTATCCAAATTCTCCATTTTTTAGAACACCCCAAAATGGTGTTCTGATTTTTTCTTATTCCTTCCTGAGTGAATTATACTGAACTTATCTATTGAAATATCAAGCTTAATAATTTATCCAATTTCTAAGGACATTTAAATTTTAATTAATTTCTGTAGGATCCTAGTCTTAAGTTGTATTATCCACATTAAAGTATATATATATATACATTAAAGCATATATGTATAGAGAGAGTATGTATATATATATTCCTTATTTATATATATGTATAAAATATTATATAATCCATTTAAAAAAACTTCTAAGAGTAGTCAATAGTCACAGAATCGTGGAATCTTAGAAGCAGAAGAACATTATGCCAGATTCTATTCCTTCAGAGGCAGCAGCCTAGTTACCTTGGTTTTCAAAAAAGGAAGATGGCAAATTCTGTGATCTTGGAGTATACAATCCAGCCCACCTCCAAGAATGAAGATTCTAATGAGCTTGTGATAGATACTATAATAAGGAAATAATAAAAAATGCAGTCAAAGATTATTCAAAAGATGCATCAAAGACATTCATCACAGAATTTATTAGAGGAAATAATTATAAATTCCCCTAACTAAAATTCCCAACACTGAAAGTATGATTAAATGCTCATACTGGAGTTGGCCTTTCTTCTTAACTTAATTAATAGGAGGAAATCCTCCATATATAATTTTAGTATAGCTTTTTTGCAACAGGTTTGCTGCCAGAACACAGGTGCTATGAAAACCACCACTAAATCTAAGCCAAAATGGGGAAAGAAAAGACTCATATTAATATTGACATCATTGGACATGTAGATTTAAGCAAGTCTACCACTACTGGCCATCTCATCTACAAATGTTGTGGGATTGACAAAAGAACCATGGAAAATTTTGAGAAGGAGGCTGCTGAAATGGGAGAAGTCTCCTTCAAGTAAGCCTGGGCCTTGGATAAACTGAAAGCTGAATGTGAGTGTGGTATCGCTGATATCTCCATGAGGAAATTTGAGACCAGTTAGTACTATGTGACCATCATTGATGCCCAGGACACAGGGACTTTCTCAAAAACATGATTATAGGCACACCTCAAGCTAACACTGCTGTCCTGATGTTGCTCTTGGTGTTGGTGAATTTGAAGCAGTCATCTCCAAGAATGGGCAGACTTGTGAGCATGTCCTTCTGGCTTACACACTGGTTGTGAAACAACTAATTGTTGGCATTAAAATGGATTCCATTGAGCCACCCTTCAGCCAGAGATATAGTGAGGAAATCATTAAGGAAGTCAGCATCTACTTTAAGAAAATTGGCTACAAACCAGGTGCAGTAGCATTTGTGCCAGTTTCTAGGTGGAATAGTAACAACACGATGGAGCCAAGTACAAACATGCCTTGGTTCAAGGAATGGAAAATCACGCATAAAGATGGCAATGCCAGTGGAACCATTGCTGCTTAAAGCTTGGATTGCATCCTGCCACCAATTCATCCTTCTGACAAGCCCTTGAGTTTGTTCTTCCAGGAATCTACAAAATTGGTGATATTGATACTGTCCCTGTGAGCCTACAGGAGACTGGTGTTCTCAAACACGGCATGGTGGGCAGCTTTACTCCAGTCAATGCTACAACTGAGGGGAAGTCTGTTGAAATGCACCGTGAAGCTCTTCCTGGAGACAAGGTGGACTTTGATGTTAAGAATGTGTCTGTCAAAGATGTTCATTGTGGCAATGTGGCTGGTGATAACAAAAGTGACCCACCCGTGGAAGCAGCTGGCTTCACTGCTCGGGTGATTACCGTGAACAGTCAGGCCAAATCAGTGTTGACTACGAACCTGTGCTGGCTTGTCACACAGCTCACATTGCTTGCAGGTTTGTTGAGCTGAAGGAGAGGATTGATCACCATTCTTGTAAGAAGCTGGAAAATGGCCTCAAATTTGTGAAATCTGGTGATGCTTCCCTGGTTGATATGGTTCTTGGAAAGCCTATGTGTTGAGAGCTTCTCTGATTATCCTTCTCTGGGTCATTTGGCTGTTCGTGACATGAGACAGACCATTGCTGTTGGTGTCATCAAATCAGTGGGCAAAGAGGCTCATGGAGCTGGTAAGATCTCCAAGTCTGGCCGTAAAGCTCAGAAGGTTAAATGAATATTGTTCCTAATACTTGCCACCCCAGACTTATTCAGTGGTGGAAGAAGTTCTCAGAACTGTTTGTCTCAATTGGCCATTTAAGTTTAATAGTAAAAATCTGGTTAATTATAGCAGTGCAGTGTAAAACCTTCAGAGGCAAAAGAGGATGTTTTGTGGATCATTTGTTTTTTCCTGTGGCATTTTTAAGTTATTAGTTTTTATAATCAGCACTTTTTAATGGAAACAATTTGACCAAAAATATATCATAGAATTTTGAGACTCATAAAACAAAGTTTAATGGGAAAAAATTCAGTGTAAAAAAAACAAAATACAAAACTATACCTATAAGATCATCCCCCAAAAATCAAAAGAAAGTTATGTAGATACATGGATAAATATATACACATATAGAAATGTAAAAAAATGACTGAAGGTACTCAATTGATAGCAGTTATTATAACTTGATAATTTCAGCGTTTTGTTTTCTAAAATTGTTTTCTGACTTTTTAAACTATGCACGTGCATTACATCTCTAACTCGAAATTAAGCTACTTTTATTTTAGAATTTTCTGAATCCATAAAATTAATCATTAGTCTTCGTTTTGCATTCCTTTGCCTGATTGCTCTTAAACTAAGGTATTCAGCTTCATAGCTAACCCGAGTCACTAACTAAACACAATAAACAAAACAAAAGCACCCTCCACTTCCAAAATTGATATTTCTCCATGAGTTACATCAAACTAATATCTGGCCCACAAAATGACAAAAAGATCTATAGAAAATCTTGGAAATGTGAGGAAGGTGAGCTGATTCAGGGGTTGAAGAGCTAAAACAGAAAGTCCAAGGAAGCTTCTGCACAATCCTGATTTGGTCAAGTTAAAGGGTACATAAAAATCATTGGAATTGGAAAACACTGCCTCAATCAGTTGATCAAGATCAACATCAACAGTGATAACTCATGTTGATAGCATACACTCTTGATTAATGTGATGAAAGTGGTACTTTACCTCTTTGGTCTTCTTCCCCAAAACCCATAACCTCAGTGTAATCATAAGGTAAACATCATACCCAGCTGAGGGGCATTCCTCAAAATACCTGACTAGCACTCCTCAAAACTGTCAAAGTCATCAAAAACAAGGAAAGTCTGAGAAACTGTCATGACCAAGAGGAACCTAAGGAGACATGATGGCTAAATGTAATGTGGTATTCTGAATGTGATCCTGGAACAGAGAAAAGACATTAATTTAAAAAAAAGAAAGAAAAAGAAAAAGGAAATTTGAATATAGTATGGACTTTAGTTAATAATAATGTATCAATATTGGTTCGTTAGCTATAATATGTACCATAATAATGAAAAATGTTAATAATAGGGAAAACTGGGTGTGGAGCATATCAGAAGTCTCTATTCTATCTTCACAACTTTTATGTAAATCTAACTCTATTATAAAATGGAAAGTTGATTTAAAAATTATACACACAGAGGAACCTGTACACACAGTGTATTCCACCACTGCAGACACCATTGACACCTCTCCTCAACTACAATCTCTTGAAACAGAATATTGTTTTGCTCATCTTTGTGTTTCCTACAACTACTTAAGCCATGGCTTTTACACAATCATTACAGGATAAATGTCATGGAATTGAAAGAGAAGATGATCCAATGTCCAGAGTCCAGCTGACTGCACAGTTAGAAAACAAAAGTTCCTGTTAAGATGCAACTTTTACACTCCTAGCAATTATTGCAGAATTTAATCTCAATTAGAAAGAAAGACCCGTAATGATGGACTGAAATTGAAAGAAAGAAAAAAAATGAACTCAGAGTAGCATCCATAGCGCCACCAGCAACATATAAAAATCTCATAGAACCTGTAGGCATCTTAGTCTACAAAATTACCTTAAATGTCATTGCTTAAAGCTTGAAAGTCAAAACAGGGGGAACATATTAAAGAAGATAACACATAATACTTGCATTTTGAAGGTTATTCTGATGATTAGATGAGAAAAATATGTGAACGCCCTTCGAAAATCATCACACAATCAAATAGCAGTTCTTAAATTTCCTCAGGTGTGGAGCACCTGAAAGTCATAGTGCTCCTTGGAGATCACAATGAATACTGATGTGTTGAATTGCATTAGAGGAGCCACTTTAATGGTAGAAAATATAACAATGTAATGCAGAGGAGATCACAACTATAAGTATGTGCAGACACATTCACATACACAAAACTATTAGACTCAGCCTAATTGTTCCATGATGATTTCTTCCATTATTATTCATTTGCAGTTTTGTTCTTTTCTTTTTCCTGTATCTGCTTGTTAATTGTATGTCTTCCCCACTGGACTATAAGCAAGCATGTATGTGTTGTTAATTCTTGTATCTTCAGAATGTAATAGAGTTTGGCATATAATGGACATTCATTTATTCAACAATTATTTCTAGAGCTCTTACTAGAAGTGAAATACAGTAAAAGACCAAGATTCCTGTACTCACGGTACTGGCATTCCAATTCTAATGGGTTAAAACGCTGGAAGGTAATATGTGTGATGGAAAAAAGTAGAGCAGGGTAAGAGAGAATGGGAGTTGCAAGCGTTGGAAAGGGAAACAGGTTGCAGTATTAAGCAGGGTGGTTGCATCGAGAAGATGAGATTTGAGCAAAATCTTGAAAGAAGTAATGATTTCAGGCAAGCAGATATCCAGGGGCAAAGAATTCCAGGCAGAAAAATAGGGCACTGGCCCTAAGATGCAAGTGTACCTGGTATGTTCAAAGAACAGTCAGGAGGCCAAAGTGCCTGGAGCAGTGTGAATGTAAGGACGAGTGGTAGGCAAGGAGAGGGATGGACAGGCCATATAGGGCCTTGTATGGCACTGTAAAAACTTGTGCTTTCCTCTGTAGTGAAATGGGGAGCCATTGCCAAGTTTTGAGCAAGAGTCACATTATATGACCACCTGATTTTCAAAGGCTCATTCCGTCTGCTCTGTGAAGAATAGAATATGCAGCAGCAAAGGCAGAAGCAAAAAGACCTGATACAAGGTGATTTCCATAATTTTTGGTGGCTCAGACCAAAGTAGGAGGTGTGCCCATGATGAACATTAGTTGAATGCTGGATATACCAAAGTGGAGTCAACAGAATTTGGATTCAACAAATAGTTTAAATGGATAAATACTGGCCAACATTCATCAGTAGGCAAACATCATCAAGTGCCAAAGTCTTAATAAACATTTATGGGCAAAAAAGCTTAAAATAAAACAAAAACCATATCTGCTACATTAACATTATTACATTTCTATTATGTTGACAATGACTAATCGTTGGACTTCAGCCTTAGAACACTGGCACCCAGCTTGCAGACTCCCCAAGCTTTTTAGGGACAGAGTATGAGAACCACTAAGCTGAACATATGTGAGGAATCATGATCCTGATATTGCAACTGGTTTTTCACAGGTACTAGTGGGGGGCTTCTCACCTATTAAAAGGGTCTGATTTCAACCTGAGTTTGGGGAGTGCATCTGGAGCCAGGCAGGTGAAAAGGCTCTCCTTGCTGAGTTCTGGCTCAGGCTCTGCTTACCAATCGATACCACTTTCTGGTGCTCATTATTTTGATAAATATATTAGCAAAGCAACAGTAAAAATTAAAGTGCTCCATAATCCTCAGCACCCACCATTAATTTCTGAAATATTATTGCATGTTAGCTTTTACTGTTATTTTACAAAAGCACTTACTGAAAGACAGGGTAGCCAGAAAAAAAAAAAAAAAAAGAAAAATTTGCTGCTGGCGTAAAGGGGAGGATGATTGCCTCTTTGCAGATTGTGGCATCCCCTTTCCCAAAGCAACAGGGGGCACAGAGGTCTTCTGAGTCTCCTTTTTGCTGAACTTGGCAGGAAAGTGGTAGGTATCTTCTAGAGTATAGAGGGGGCAGAACGTGTCCCTCCAGAGATCAAGAAATGGGTGAGCTGTGCCTCCTGTTTTCCTTCCTCACTCTTATATTTTTCTTCTCTGCTTTCACTGGACTCCCAGGGATCGAACCCTGCTCACGGGAAATTAATTGAGATTAGTTATATACATTCCATGGGCCCTCTTCCAGGGGAATCACATTATGGGCTTAAATTGTAGAACGTCAGATTTTGTCCACCTCCTATCCACCAAGTGGGGATATCATTTTATTTATTCAGGGGCTTTATGGAGCATGGCGTATTTCCTCAGGGGAGAGGGGGAGGATTTTGGTATCTGGGGCACATTCAGGTTCCCCAAATCAGCCATCTAGCAGCAGCAGCCTCCTCTAATCCCATGCCTAATTCCAGTCATGCTGAGAATGTACGAGGCCCCAAGTTTTCTCTTTACAAAATTGTATCACTATACACACTCTGCCTCACAGGGCCTTTCTGAAGACAAATGAAATAATGTCATCCGTTCAATACAAGCCCGTCCCCCCACAACTAATGAAAGATGCTATGTATTACGTATGACCAAGCTTTCTCCTCAGCTGAATTTAGAAACTGCAGCTTACAGTGCTTCTTATGTTTATTCACAGTGGTATCTAATTTTGCATAGGAAAGTGGAGGCCTGGGCATTTGCATTTCTTCCAGTGGTTCCACTCTCCTAGCCAAGAAATACATGAAGAAGGGTCTTCACTGGCCCAGAGCCCCTGATAGGATTCCATTCATGCCCGTCGCTCACTGACAGAGAAAGCCCCCCACAAGAAGGCTCAGCTCCCATAAAGAGCTCTCCCAGATTCAGGAAGACGTGGCTTTTTGTTCATCGCCACAGGACTTTGTGTGACACTCCATGGCCCGGGCTAGGGGCTGTCACAGCCGCCTTTCACAATTCAAAGAGAAAAGGAAAATAGCCTGCCTTTGAGCGTCAGAGATGTGGGAGAGGCAGGAATCAAATCATGAATAAATAAATAAAAACACCAACAGCTGTGATATTTAAAACAGACAATCACTATAACAGCAAATGACAACCCTGCAGCCTGCAGAATCTGCTAATAAACTGTCTGCTGTGACTGTTATTAAAGATTAACTTATGAGCCATGATTATTCAACCATTAAACCTAAGTGGAAATCAAAAGAAGATCTGTGTCAGATGATATATTTGGTGCCTCATGGCCTAGAAAAATTACTCATCAAATTCAAATCCTGACGTCTCTGTCCTCTAAGGATTGGTCCCTTGAAATTTTGGCACTATTTATACAGAAGCTTTCTTCTCTTTTTCCTTTAATTATAATTTTAGTTTGCTAATATGTGGCTTTTTGTTTTCAATAAATTGCTGTGATAAGCACATCTCATCTCATTATCCACAGAATAATAGGAGTGACATTCAATTCAGTGAGGGCACAGCTACTGGAAGATAAGAATCTAAGACCTCCCTCATAGCCACCTGCTGACCAGAGCGCCTTCAGCCCTGAGGCCAATGTTGAAAAAGCTCCCTGGGAGTCTGGATGGTGGGCAGTTTCGTCGATGTATTACCTAATTTAACTTAACAAGAATCCATTTCCAATTCAGAGGTCAGCTGATTCACATTTCACTTGGATCTCAATCACTGCCATTGCTATTACAGTCGGTGACACGGTTAATAGCAAGAGTGGTCTATTATGGCAGAAACAACATTATAGAATAAGATTATTATATGAGCATGCCATTTTGAAGACATAAAACGATGGCCCAGATTGAAAATAATCTTCAGTTATTGTCCTATGTTATTATTTTATACAGAATGCAGCAGAGCATAACAGTAGAGTGAGAGCTATTCAGTATGGTAGGGTTCTCAAAGGTTGCCTTTCTAATCTTTGCTTGCTGTTGATATTTCCTGAGAGCTTTGAATTAGGAATTTGAAGTAATCCCCAATAATCAGGATAATAGTCTCTAATTTTTTTTTTTAAATAAGGAACACAATACTAACTGCTAAATTTGCACAACCTAAAGTGGTGCAAAAGTGTGTGACAGGTTAAGAGGATAAAGAGTCAATAAAACTTCACCTTTTTAATATCCTACATTTATCGCTTTGTTTTGTTTTATTTTGCCCTTTCCACCTCACCCACTCTAACATCTCCATTTGATGCCCCTTCCTCAGGGAGACTTGCTGTGGTTGGGGGGCGTCTTCCTCCTTTGTGCTCTCATGTCTGCAATAAATGTTCCTGCTGGGCACATAGTATACACTCCACAGATTTGGAAAGAACAAATTAATAAATGGCCTAAGCACTTGGATACAGGCCTAATTCTCAAATTATTTCAGGTTAGGGCATAAAGGGAGGAAATAAATAAACACGGTGTTTATAGCACACATGAAATAGAAGTCAAGAGGCCAAGCACCAGCTGCATACAAGCATCATGAGTGGGAAATAAGCCCACGTGAAGTCTGGGCTGGGGATTCAAAATGTTGGTGCTGGTCAATCACTTAGGTAACATTTATCCTAAATTCATGGAAGCCTTCAAGACAGTAATTCTCATGCATGGCTGGACATTAGAATCATCTGGAAACTTTTCCTTTTCAATTCAAATTCCTTGGTCACCTCTCCAACCAGATAAATAGAAATATCCAGGGAAGGCACCCACAAATCTGTCTTTATATTTGATAACAACCACTGAGCCGGCGACTTAGCCTCCACTTGACCTTCGCCTACTCTGTGAGCCACTTTGTGAGAGGAATGAAGTCCCTTAAAGTAGCCATTACTTCAGCAAAACCAAGGTTAACCTAAACATTTACCGAGTAACGCAACTGAAGTAATATGCAGAACGATAGAACTCAGTCATGTGCTCAATCCCTGAATATCACAAAATGGAAGTGAAGCTGAAATAAACCTCTTTGGATTCAACAGGTGAATGCTACAGGATGATCTAGGAAATAACCAAGAGCTTTCCTTTTGTACACTGGACGTCGTTATTATGAAAGTTCACTTAGGAGAAGTAAAGCCACATGCTACATCCAGAGACACTCCTGCTTCCAATGACCCAGCAGCAACCTGAATGCTGTTTTCATCTCATGACGTGCGAGCAGAATGTGCCTTGTTCTTGTGACAGATGTGTTCCCTAAATGTTTTGCAGACTGAATTTTTTAAGTAGTTGAAATGATGAGCTTGCTATTTAAAGAACGCAAGAAATGAATTATTTTTGTGTATTAAAAAGTATTTAGAGTTTCTAAAACCACCTCTGAATGTGTCTATCTGTTTTATACTGTAGAACTATATAACAACTACCTTGTTATTACATGGACTTGGGTATTATGCTGTCCTCTGAAACACGAAGCGACATATAACAAAAGTCTGCTGTAACCCAGAAATTATTAGAAAACTGATCGTACTGGAATTTTGGAAAAAAGGACACATCTGCTTTACGAGAAAATCATGTTACTAAAAATATAATTTAATGACTGCTATTACGTGCTAGAGTCAACAGTTTTTAATGTGGGTACATCATCATTCTAAAAATTGAAAAGAATACAATGTGTTATACATTATACCAAATTTTCAGAAATGTGCATGTTCCTTGAAGTGAATCATGCCATCAAAACTTGCCTTTAGATGAAACTTTTATTTTTCAACTTTTATTCATATGAGCCATTTAATTGTATCCTTATTAGTGAGAGAGACTTTTTAAGATTTATGTATGGGAATCTAAGCAATGAAGCAAATATCCACTATTGTTATCCCCATTTTACAGAAGGAGAAAATAGGCTTAGGAAGTTAAAAGCTCTGTCCAAGGTCACACATGAAGTCAATGACAGAAATGGAAATTCAATTCACATCTTCTGGCTCCCAAGTCATTTTCATCAGACCATGAATTCAAAGAAACAGCTTGCAAATGTTAATGAACAATTCCCTTTGGTTCCATATAAAGTAGAGCCAAAAATGTCATTTTGTAGGGCCCAGAAATTAATTCATGGCCCAAAATAGAACTGCCATCAATTTCCATCCAAAATTTAGAGTAATTTAGACCAAAAAGCCAGCAATAATGGTCTTTTTGCCTACAGTGGTTTTAAGAAAAAAGTTTCCCAATGAAGTTATCCTTTGCTTTGAGCTGGTTCATGAGTCAATTGGTCTTTGGTGAAAGGAAATGAAAAATTCATCACATGTGATGACTGATTGTTCACGTGAAAGGCATCACAATACATGAAGAAGTAATTATAGTGTATGCGTGGTAAACCCTCATCCTAAAGGTCTAAGTAAACACGATGAATATCAATTCTCCTCACTGAATATCTTGGGAAGGTGGGATGGGGAGGTGAGCAGGAAAGAATCAAGACCTGCACCAGAGCCCAGCACCTTTCCAGAGGTATTTGGTACATGGTTTGGGGGAAAGTGCTTATTCTCCACCTCTTATGTTTCTTTTCACACAGATGACTACATGTTAGCATTACAATCCTGGTCTCCCTACATTCCCTCGTTCACTCCACTGTCATTACTGAGTTTGGAAGGAGAAACTGGGCAGGTATAGCTGAAGTCCTCCTCTTCTCTTTGTCTTTCGAGTCAGCCTGTCCACAGAGATCATGGTCTCCTAATTATGCTCCCCCATGGGTAAGTCTCTCTACTGAGAGGCCCTGTCCCCTTACTGGAGATGTCTCAGGTGGATTCTCTGAGAAGCAGACTCTGAAACAGAGATTAGCCTGCAGGATTTGAATAGAGGTCCTCTTTCCTAATTTGGAGACAAGGCCAAATTTTTACATCGATTTCTAAGGCCACCACACTTACATACAAGGAATTAATCCTTCCATGTTTCCCGTAAACATTCACTTGGAAAATAGTATATTTAACCTAAAACTTTGTGAAAGAATTTAGTTATGGGTAAGTATGTGCTCAAACATGTATGGTAACCATTAAAACACATTTGTATCTGTGGTGCCAAGACAATTCAGTGGGAAAAGAATAATCTATTCAACTAATGATGCTGAGAAAACTAGATAACAATATGTAAAAGAATGAAGTTGGACCCCTACCTCAGACCACATACAAAACTTAAGTGGAAATGGATCATAGATCTAAATATAAGAGCTAAAACTCTCAGAATAAAACATAAGAGTAAATCTTCATTAGGTTAGGCAATGGTATCTTAGATATAATACCAAAAGCACAAGTGACAAAAAAATAGATAAATTGAACTCCATCAAAATGTAAAACTTTTGTGTTTCAAAGGACATCACAGAGAAAGTGAAAATATGATCCAAAGAATTGGAGGAAATATTTGTAAATCATATATCTGATAAGGGACTTATATCCAGAACATATAAAGAACTCATACAACTCAAAGACAAATAACCCAATTTTAAAAATGAGCAAGTATTTTGAAAAGACATTTATTGAAAGAATATATAAATGGCAAAAACAAGTACATGACAAGATACTCATCATCATTGGTCATTAGAGAAATGCAAATCAAAATGACAAGAAGATACCAATTTATACGCACTAGGATAGCTAAAAAAGAAAAAAAACAACAAATTTTGGTAAAGATATGAAAAAAAATTAAACTTTCATTTATCATACATTGTTGGTGGGATTATATAATAGTGCAGCCACTTTGGAAAACAGTGGACAGTTCTTCAAAATGTTAAATATACAGTTACCATGACAACAGCAATTCCACTCCTAGATATATACCCAAGAGTAATGAAACATATGTCTAAACAAAAATGTGTCCATGATTATTCTCAACAGCATCATTCATAATAGGCAAAAAGTGAAAACAGCCTAAATGTCCGTCAACTGATGAATGGATAAGCAAAATGTGGTATATCCAATCAATGAAATATTTTTCTACCATAAAAAGGAATGAAATACTGATACATGCTACAACATGGATGAACCTTGAAAACATTATATTAAGTGAAAGACGGCAGACACAAAAGGCCACTGTGATGGTTAATTTTATGTGCCAACTTGATTGGCCTAAGGAATGCCCAGATAACTTGTAAAACATTACTTCTGGGTGTCTACGAGGGTGTTTCTGGAAGAGATTAACTGATTCAGTAGACTGTTAAAAGATCCACCCTCACCAGTGTGGGTGGGCATCATACAATCCATTGGGGACCTAAATGGGACAAAAAAGCAAAGGAAGGGAAAATTTTCTCATCCATCTTCTCCTGCCCTTGGACATCGGTAATCCTGGTTCTCGGGCCTTCATACTCTAGGAGTAACACCATCAGCTCCCCTGGTTCTCAGGCCTTCAGACTCAGACCGAATTATACCACTTGCTTTCCTGGTTCTCCAGCTTGCAGACAGCAGATTGTAGGATTTCTCCACCTCCATAGTCATGTGAGTCAATTCTCATAATAAATTTCCTCTTATATATAACTATATATACATGCTGTTTATTCTGTTTTTCTGGAGAACCCTGACCAATATAGCCACATATCTTATAATTCTATTTATATGAAATGTCCAGAATAGACAAAGCCACAGAGACAGAAAGTAGATTAGTGGTTTCCAGGGCCTGGGGATAGGAAGAATAGGCAAGTAATAGTTAATAGTTTGGGGTTTCTTTTTGGGGGTGATAAAAATGTTCTAAAATTAGTGGTAATGGTAGCACAACTCTGTAATGTGCTAAGAAACACTGAATTGTATAATTTAAAAGGATGAATTTTATGGTATGTGAATTGTATTTAATAAATCTGTTATAAAAATGTTTGCATTCATAAACAGCGGTAAAGAGTGTCACTGGAGCAACTGTTGAGCAGTTGAGCACATAAATCATCAAGGAAAGAAATAATTTCCCCCATGCATTTAAAACTAAGAACTCATGGAAACCTGGTCAGGCAGATCTCCTAGCATTTTGCTGAAGGCCTTGAGATCTAGGCCATTTGTACTCAAAAGTGACCTTGAGAGAGCCTCCAGTTTAGGGCCGATTCCATAGCAAAACAAGCATGTTTTAAATGAAAGGTGTATAAAAGCCTTCGTTTGGCATTCAGAGCCTTATGATGTAACTTCAACCTAACCCAAACTTATCTATCAGTTTCCCTACTCAGTATCCTTTGTTTGGAAAGAACTGTATTACTCAGCATTTCTACCAAATCCATCTCACTCTTTACCACCCGCTTGTGCTTTTACAGTCCCTAACATGCCCTACTACCTTATCTTCTTACACGTAGATTCTATCATTCAAAGCCCTTCTTAAATGCCATCTTCTCTATGGAGCCATTGCTAATCTTCTTCATTTAAATGTACTTCCCCCCTGCTTTGCTTCTCAATTTACTTTGCTTTGTATTAGTTATCTATGCGTTCATATTATTTTCTCTCCTTCTAGGGCCATCTCAGTGGCCCTCAGTGAGAGCAGAGACTATGTATCACTCCACTCTACGGCATTTGCAGAATTCAAACTTGCTAGTGGTAGGGATTCAAACATTTGTTGTTTGGATTGGACTACCTGCTGATTTCACAGTTTTTCAACTTCATTTGCATGTGTAGAGATAAAACCTTACCTTTGATTACCTGACATTTAAAAAATCCAAACTTTAACCTATTAAATTGTCCCTTCATATTGAATGTCCTAACACAGAAACATCACATATATTTATATTTATGTATTTATATTGTGTTTTTGTCTTAAAATTTAAAACCAAAATGCAAGATAAAATATGTTTCCTAGCATAGTAACATCCAATTTATTCAGCATCATAATGAAAGAGAATTTTCCAGGTGGTAAAAGCTTACCTCTTCAAGTTCCAGAATTTTAAAAGATTTTTACATATTTGGGAATGGAAATTTTACTAAATTATACTGCATATATTAGTGTATGGCAAGAGGACTACTTAATTGGAACATTTTGACCTTAAGCCGTGCTTTTATTGAGGAGTCATCCTTAAAATCATGATGTTATATTAAGCATAGAACCTCAATTATTACTTATAACCTAAGTTGACTAGCAAACAACGAAGTACCTTTGCTTTGAAAACTGAGGCAAGTCCAGCGAGCTGCATGCCCATGACCTATATGGGCATTTGCCATATATTTCTTCTTCATAGAATAGCATGTCTCTGAGAATAGGGGCTGTGCCTTCCATTTCTCTGTGTCAATTTTATTGTGTTTCCATGTGTGCAGAACAGTTATTGCTGACTTTCATTTTAGAAAAAGAAATAGATTACCCATTAAAAGGAAAGCCCTGCTTTTCAAAAGGTTGAATGCGATAGTAGTTTTTAAAACTTTAAATAAAAATCCAGCTGGTTACACTAAAGCCACTGAAAAGAAGCTTAATTGAGGAATATTTTTTGGATCTGAGCCCACTATCTTTTCATTTGATTGTAAATTGGACACAATTTTATTCACTTCGAGCTCTTGTCTTTCAATATTTTATTCCACTGGGACCAGTAAAGAAGTTTTAATAGCCATGTTGAGCTCAGTTAGACTACTTTCTTCACTTAAATTACCCATTTTGGTTGTGTTATTGCCAGCCAGCCTTTTGCTTGTTGACATTTTTATTGAATGATTGTGGAAGAAATGTTCATATCTTCATATATTGTTTTGACCCTTCACTAATCCTCTTTGTCTGTCATTTCTTTCATCTGAAATATCTTCTTCTTCCCCCATGCTTTATTATCCATCTATCAAAGCATGCCCTTTTTTTCTCCTATAAAATGATGCTAACTCATGTCCTTCAGGAATCTTTCCAGAGGATGTCACCTCTTATTTTTAAGAGTAATACAAGCCAAAAGGACACTGAGTTGCCATGATGGCAGACAGTTTTATCTTCTTCTTCGCCACAATTTTGTGGTTTTTTGGAGGAAGAGAAAGACAAAATTGGTGAGGTGTGGGAATGTTCGAAAGTAATGAAGGACTGCTTGCTGAAAAAAATGCCTATTCTAAGGCCTTCGTGATGATTTGTGCTTTGTTAATATAAAGCACTTGCTGACTAAAGCAGATCTCAAGTAATGTCAACAAATTAGACCCGACTCTCACGCCCACATTCTTTTCCCTACAATTTCCAGTTGCATTTCTACCTAACTTTACGACCTTAGAATCATACTCAAAATTCAGCTACTTCATTGTTTTTATCTAGCCTTTATTCACATGAAATAGTCTCATACTAGTATATTTGGGCATGTACTATGTGTCACACAATGTGGATATACAATGATGAACATGTTGGAGATATATTTGGTAGGCTGAATAAAAAGGAACACAGCACAAGACGGGGCCAGGGCAAAGAGAGGATACTTCTAGACCTGTTGAGCTTGAGGTTTCTTTTGAGTATTCAAGTGGACATAGCCAAAATGCAGATGGATATACAAATTTTGGTTCAGAATAAATAGATCTTGGCAGACATATAATAATAGCTAACACTTACTGAGTACACGCTTTATACTATATGATGCTTTTTCTATTCTATTTCTAGATAAGAATTATAAGCATATAGATGGTAACTGACATCATTGCAATGGATATGGTCACTGACATAGTGAAAGAAGAGAACCTCAGACAGAAATCTAAGGAATACCAAGTCTACTGATTCTTCCCTATAGTCTTTAGGATTCACCTTCTATTCTGGCAGTTCCTGGGCATCCATGTCTGTACTCCAGCACCAACCATTTTGGCAGCTTCTCCTTATCCAACCTACCTTACGTACAAATCCAGGAACTGTATCTCCAAACCTGCCTAATGAGAACCTGAATGGATTTGAATTTTCACTTTGAACTATGAAGAAACTCCTGGTCATAAGTTTTAAGACTCTATGGATTATTAGAACTTTCTTCCCCCTGCTACTTTCCATTATATACTCCTCTCTAGTCACACAAACACAATTAATGTGACCAAGTCTCACATCTGTTTCTAAATGACCTCATTCCTTTTTCTGAGATGCTTCCCCCTACCTTTATCTCCTTATGCACCAAAATACCTCTTGCCTCTCCTGAAAAACATACTCATCTTCTTCAGATAGACTTTTTATGTAAACACCTACTTAACCCACTTCCATCTCACTCCCATTATAAATCACCATGATTGCTCAATATGCATGAGCAACTCTGTGCAGATGTTGCTAGAAGCAAATGTTTATCTGTTTCTCTAATTTTGTTTATAAATGATCAGAGAAGGGGGTACTGTAGTTCATCACAGATTCAAGTTACTAGAGATATGTAATATATACTGTACATGAATGGCCACTTGTCTGGTATTAAAATTCAATAATAGCCTCAAACCCAAACTATACTGAAAATACTTCAATCTTCCTTTAATGATTCTGAAAGCACTTTAGGGTTTTGCAGAGTCTCAAGGTTATCATTGTCATTGTCCTATATATGTAATGAAGTAATAAAGATTTCTAGTTCATAGATTATCGGATTGATCAGTTTTTACTGCATTTCTTTAGGTTTGCTTCACCTCCCCATTATATCGTAAGATATTTTAAGAGCCAGAATCATATCTTCCACTTATTTTGCTTTTTGCATAGGACTTCACATAAATGAGTACAAATTTCATATTTTTTGTTGTCTGGATTAGAGATTAGAGTGCACAGGGGGACCCTTATTTTAATGATGTCCTATCTTTTCCCTTTACTATATATGTCAGGACTTACCAACTTATTTTTCTATCCCACAAGTAGAGGAAAATACAAGCAATGGCCACTTTATCCTCTGTTACTAACTGACTAGTGACCCACAATCCTTTGACCATAGCTCTGTTGTATAGGATAGGATAGTGTAGCAGCCAGCACTTTTCACTCATACCTAATTCTCCTCTACTTACAGGCACATGGGGCAGTTGAATTTCCCTGCCAGGAAGTTAAGAATGGCCATACTCCTTACTTGGGCAATGAAATACAAGTGAAAGTGACAAGTGTCACTTCCTAGCAGAATATTTAATTCTGATGCTCTACTCTCTAGCTCTCCCTTCCTCTGTCATGGTGATCCTGAAATCACCCGTTGATGCGGGATTGCTGCAAGATTGAAGTAGCTGGAACAATGAACAAACATATGGAGTCACTCAGACCCACAACAGGCAATGCATGAAAAGTAAATAAAAATGTATCATGCAAGCCACATAGATTTGGAGGTTGTTCTTTAACCACTGCATAACTTAGCATAACCTGATATAGTACTTACTTTATAAGTGTCTTATTATGTATTTCGTTCCATAAACAGTACATTTCTTGAGGGCAGAGACCATGACTGAATCATTTATTTACCCTCAGCATTTTGCCAAGACAGTTTTTAGTAGGCTGTCAAATAGTATTTGTGGAATGAAAAGTAAATAATCTTTATTTCCATAAAAAATATGATAATATTCTTCACTTGACTATTTTTTATAGAAATGAAAAAATTAAGTAGAGTTTAGCTTGAGGAATATGCAGTCCTACTACAGTTTGTCAGTCTGAAGTTTCTTCAAGCTGCCAAGTAATCATAAATTGCCCCTAGATGAGTCGCCCCAAACCTAAAGTGTCTCCTCAGTCCTTTCTTGGCTCAACTTGTACCCCTTTCTTCTTTTTTTCTGAAGCTAATTTTCTTCTGCTTTTTAAAGGTGTTTGTACTATTGTTTAAGTCATTTCCCTCCAACACCAGCTTCGAGACAGTAGGAGACCATTTCCTCAGCTCCCTCTGCCATACTGATCCATTAAAGAAGCCTGCCGGAATATCTCATGGGAAACATTTCTCACTAACTCTATGTGGAAACAGACTGGGAGTGACAGATGTAACTAATACTTACAGATATCCCTGAAGTTTCCGAAGCTCTCATGTCTCCTAGTTCATAATTCTTAATTTTCGTATTAAATGATTCAAGGAAGACTTCCTGGGATCCTTCTGAAATCTGACATAAGCAGTTTAAAGAGTAATCCAAGGTAGATTTGAGACGATTCTTATCCATCTCCTATCGAGCTGGGAGCACGAGGTATTAGGAAGGAACCAGGCAAAGGTCAATGCATTGGGTCACCTCCAACGGATCCAGGTTATGTAAACAATGCATCGTTCTCTTTCAGCTCAGCAAGCCAGAAGGTCTTGAAAATAAGGCAATATTTAAGCATGATAAATACATACAGAAAGGTAATATTATGTATTGGAAATAATATGGCCTTAGAAGTCTGGCAAACCTGGATTCAGATTGCAAATCTATCACTTAACTGTTGTGTAAAACAGTGGAAAAACTGCTTATATGAGATAAGAATTTTTCTTTTTGCTTTACACACAAACAAAACACACGATTTCTGTTGAACACGTTCATGTATGTGGCATATTTCTATTTATTTCAGTATGTCCATTTTTTCTCAGCTTAGTTTTATAGTTCTTATTGTACAGATTTTACAGCTATTTTGTTGAATTTATTTCCAATATTTTATATTTTTGATGCTATTGTAAATGTTCCTTGAAAATTTCTGTTGTTAGACTAAATAGTACGATCAAAAGGCAGATATTGTCAGACTAGCTCAAAAAGCAAGACCAACTGTAGTCCACCTATGAGAAATGCACTTTAAATGCAAAGAAATACAAGTTGAAAATAAAAGGAAGAAAACAAGTGTGTATAGTCAAGATAAGAATATTGAGGTGACAACATTAATATTAGATAAAATAAGGAGAGGAGAATCTTTTCAGTAAATGGTGTTGAAACAATTGGATATCTTTAAGGGAAAAAAATGAATATCAATTCTTATCCCATACCATAAACAAAAGTCATCTAAAAATAGAACTAAATGTAAAACTCTAACACTTCTAGAAGAAATTATAGAGGAAAATCTGTGAGTTCAGAATTGGCAGATTATTTAGATAAAACCCAAAAATCATGAACCATAAATTTGATAAATTCAACTTTATGAAAATTAAAAACTTTTGCTCTTTGAATATCATGGTTAAGAAATTTAAAGGCAAGCCAAAGAATGGAGAAAAAAATATGTATATACCTTGGACTAGTATCCAGAATATATGCAAAATTCTTTCAACTCAATATTAAGAAACAAAAACAAAAAATAAAAAGTGGGTAAAAATATTTGAACAGACACTTCGCAAGATATTCAAATGGCCAATAAGCACAGGAAAATGCTCAATATTATTAGTGATAAGAGAAATGCAAATTAAAACCACAATGAAAGACCACTGTCAACCTATTGAAATGGATAAAACTAAAAAAACTGATAATACCAAGTGCTGGTAAAGATATAGAGCAACTAGAATGCTCATACAATTTTGGTAGGAATGTAATATAATAAACTACTTTTTAAAAAAAGTTTGGCAATTTCTTATAAAGTTAAATATACACTTATTATATGACCCAGAAAGTCTACTCCTAGGTATTTACTGAAGAAAAATGAAAACATTTCTACACAAAGACAGGACAATACTCATAGCAGCTTTTTTATAATAGCCAAAACCTGGAAACTACATAAATGTCAATAAACTGAGGGAGGCATAAACAAGTTGTGATATATTTTTACAACAAAATAATAGTCAAAAGAAGAATGAACTTCTGTTATGTAAAATAAGATGGATGAATCTTAAAAAAGAAAAGAAATTCCTGAGTGAAAAAGTTCAGATTACCTAAGAGTAAATACTCTATGGTTTATTTTTATGAAAGTAAAGAAAATCCAAAAATAATCTCTATTGATATAAAATAGATCAGTGGTTGCCTGGGGCCACGGAGTGGGGGAATTTTCAGGGAAAGGACATAAGAGAACTTTCAGGAAATGAAAAGTGATGGAAAATGTTCTGCATCTTGATTGTAGGAGTTGATACACAGTATAAAAATTTGTGATAATTCGTTAAAATGTATGCATTTTTACTATATACAAATTGTACCTCTATAAAGTTAAAATAAGTCAAAATACATCTTAGAGATCAATATTCAGAAATATGTCTTATTATATCTCTGAGAATTGAGGATAAAAATGAAGTAGTTCCTCTTATTATCCATAGTGATGAGCTAGCAAAATATTCTCACCCCAAACCCACAACTTTGGGTCTGCTAGTCCAGAGGGCTTAGTACCCAAGGGAAGAATGCTTCCAGTGGTTCTAGTAAAAGTGGAAGTTGACATTGCCACCAGGTCAGTTTGGGCTCCTCACACCAATGGATCAACAGGGAAAGAAGGGAGTTATCTTGTCACCTGGGATGATTGATCTTGACTTTCAAGGGGCAAATGGGCTGCTATTCCACAATGGGAATATGAATGAGTATGTCTGGAATACATGCAATACCCTGAGGAGCATCTTACTAATACCACGTCCTATGATAAATGTTAATGTAAAACTACAATAATCCAATAAAAGGTGGAGTGCTACTGGCTCATACCATTCTGGAATTAAGTCTTGGGTCACCCCACCAGTGAAGAACCACTACCAGCTGAGATGCTTGCTGAGAACCAAGGGAATACAGAATGGATAGTGGCAGAAGGTAGTTTTAAATTCCAGCTATGACCATGTGATGAGTGACAGAAACAAGAACTATAATTGTTATTAATAAATTCCTTATTTTGATATGAACAAATGTGTGGATATATTCATCATTTTTCCTCCTTTTTTCCATTTCACTTAGATATGTTAAAAGCTCATTACTTATAGCTCAGTAATTAAATGCAAGTATGCTCAACTAGAAGAAGAATGAACATCCCCCAAATATAGATAGAGGGACTTTATATCTTATTTTGTAATAAGGCTAGTAAGGAATTTAAGTATGAATAAAAGAGGTGTATATGGATGCCAAATTGACAGAGTGGACTATGATGGCTTTGTGCTGTGTCAATGTACCTAAGCTGGAACTAAATGTCCCAGACTTTTCTTCCTTGTATAATTCTGGGTTAGGATTGGCCACTTACCTTGTATAAAAATCTTGTGTAAAAACTTTACACAAGGACTGACATTTTACCTTGTATAATACTCTATACAGGATTTGGAAAGCGGAAGTAAAGAAGCAGTAATTTTTATGTTCTGAAGGCTAGTGTAGAACTGTAGGCACTATGGCCACTCATGCACACTTTCGTTTATCTACTGGCTCCCTTTGTTGAGGGAGCCCCACCCCCCACCCCCAGATCTTTTTCCTCAGCTTCTCCAAGTCCTGGTGCAGACACATGTGTAACACTGTGCCCTAAGACACTAGCTTCTCCCATAGGTCACTAGCGTCACTGAAGCTGGAAGTGAAGAGAGACAGATGTAGGTTCATTTGTCCTCATGGGTTCCTGCTTCTCTTCAGTCCTTCCACTTCACATCCAGCTTTCCTTCCCAACTGCCAGCCCAGCTGACCTAAAGCTTCCCTCTACCGTCGGTATACTTCTTTTTCTCTAGGAACCTGCTATTAATACTGTAACAATTTGATTAATTTAATTATATAGTAAAAACACCTTTTTACAGCCAGGAAGAAATTTCACAATTCTCTGATGTCATTTTATCATTTGAAAAGTTAGCATGCATTTCATGAGTTGCAATTTAACCTTTGCATAAAGAACAAATTTTTAAGGAAAAGTTAAGAGAAGGAGAGACAGAATGTGAGAGAGGACTTGATATCTTGTCTAAAGATGGGAGACACAGGACAAGTGACAAGCATCACTCGATAGAGGAAGAATGGCCACAGGGCCAGGACTACAATGAAACACATAGAGATCAAATCACTGGTACTAGATAAATTGGTATTGCATGTGCCATTTTTATGTAGCTAATGGTATTTCCCCATACGTGACTCAATCACCATTTGAAAAGATACACTCAGTGAGTATAATTCAGACCAAGGTCCAAGGGGGAAAAGCTTTCTCCTCAGAAACCAGTACGACTTTTCCCTTAAGAATAAAAATTATGTAATCAAACATATCTTCATTTCTTTTTCTCTGGCCACTGGAAGCTCTGTCACCTTTAAAAACCAATTTTAGAAATATTTTTCTCCCTATTCTAAATTTTTCTGGTCTTTTTATGGGCAATTAATTATATTTTTCCAAATTATGATCTACAGTCTTAAAGCTACCAGAAATATTTATTTTAAAAAAATTGAAAAAGAAAGAAATTCATACATGAACAAATGAATGAAAAACAAACAAATTTAATAGACATTTTCCCAAATGAATACTCCAATATACATGACTGGATTTATTCTGTTATTAATACTAAATATATATCTGCTCACTTCATTTATTATTAGTAAAGAATCTTAGTCATTTGAGATGATTTTATCTAATCTATTTCACTTAGAACAATGTTTTGTAAAAGACATGATCAAAATTATATTGATGGTATATATGTTTAACACCCAACCTTTTCCAATGTAAACAGTCTATGTTTCTTTAACCTACGAACATAATAGAATTGTTTCAACTAATAGATTATCTTCATGAAGGTCAACTCTAGGCACCAACAATTTATGGAACTATAGCCTTTACCTCATTTACAGCAAACTTAATATATTTTAATTTTTAGCTATTACTCAGTTTTGGCTTATTACATGGTATGGTTTAAGAAAATATCTGAAATTGAGGAAAATATTAATATGTAGTTAAGTCTCATAGTTGATTTCAATCTGTACATCATGGGGGTTATCTGTTCCACTATGAGAATATTCTCATGTTTTCCACAACAGTGTTACTTTAGCACACAAGATCTAACAAGACAGATATCATGGTCACTCCTGATTCCACATGTCCCAGTGCCATCAACATTCATGCTAAATGAATGCCATTTACCTTAATAAGAAATCTATTTCCTCTGTCCATTTACTGCCCCTTTAAGTACCTATTTTCCTTCCTAAACCTGCGGCAAGGCATATGGGTGACCAGTAAATTGAGGATTTAAAAAGATTTTTACTTCATATGCCTGGAACTGCATTGCTCTTTATTGGCATTCTAAAAGTGGATGGGATCTATGGCTGAGTCCCACTCTTTGTCTTCTTTCCTCACATCTTAGCAATTTCCATAATGTTCCCACCAATGTGGCTTATTCAATAATCTAATAATTTGAGCATCAACCTTTCAGTCCCATTTATTTTTGGATGAATTATTTTTATTTTTTATTTTTCTTTAGAAATGAATGTTTGGGTACCACCGTCATGGCTGAAAGAAAAGCATGATGCCTTATTAATCTCAGGTACTGTTGCATTTAAGTGTTTAAATGCCTTTTTATATTTATTTGATTGAAGTTCACAATAAGAAAGCACAAATTCTAAGAAATTATGTGGCTGTTGCAATAGAGCTGCCGTTTTCTAAAGCATAACACCCATTTCTTGTATGAATTTTTATTCAAGATGCTGAAGTGCAAACCACAGAGAATGAGATATTGGCAAAGGGATGCTATAGAAAGAACAAAAAAAATCCTGATGGATTCCTTAATCATATAAGTCACTGGTGAACAACAAAACACTGTTAAGATTGCTTTAGAAATTAGGTCTTGACCTGACTTTTTGAAAAATAGCACAAAGTAAATTGAAAACATAAATGGATACGTGTTTTTGAGAGAGGTTGGGAGAACTGCATTTCAGTAGAGTGAAGATGAAGGATGTTTGTTCTATCAAACATGAACATTAAAATTAATGACACCAATCCTACAAAGGATGAATTATTCAATTTTAGAGTATATAGCATATATTCATGTCATAGGTATGTTATGGAAAGGGTGTGTCTCTACTCACAAAATAATTTGACTAAGATGAGGAAAATCAAACCAGGAAAGCATACAGTTCACTCAGAGGTGCATGTCACTGCCCCACAATTTGAGGACCAAAGGAGCCGTGATGTGCCCATGACAGTTTGCAGGTGTGGCAATGTTATCCTCTCAGGCCCCACCGCACAGGCACAGTTTATTACTCTTCCGAGTCTTTGCTTTCCTCTAGCTTCCTCACTTCACTCAGCTTTCTTTCCCTGCTGCCAGCCTTTTTGGCTCTTTTCACCACCTGTCTGGCTCCAGATTTATGGACGTTTTCTTCCACCGCCAGCCTGAGTCTGCTGAGCCAGCACAATGCACACCCCGGGGCAGGACTCCCTGGCCTTCAATCTCAGGCATTAAGATTCAGCTCTGCTCACCACAAGGGCCAACTACTGCATTGCTTATCATTGTTTTGACCATTTTTGTGCTTATTGTTATCTAAAGTTTCAGAAGCCAAACTGAAAACAATACCTGCCCCCTTAGGTGTGGCCATCAACAGGTACTTCAAGAGCGGAAACAGAGCAGCCTGGTGACTTCAGCATTTGCCTGAACCAGATTCACAAGGAAAACGTGAATTAAAGAGAGAATAGTTTCAGTCAACAAACAAAAGGTACACAATCTACAAACCAATACTATTCTGATCCACATGGTGACAATTAAGCCTAAAATATCAAGTAATAAGAATTGCAAAATTGCCTCTACACCTGATGTTTATAAAGTTTACACTATTTAAACTTTTCTGGATGATTTGGTGTTGTGCTAAGTGCATGGTTTTGGTTTTTTGGTTTGTTAAAATTTAAAAACTAGTGTATACTAGGCACTCAGTGATATATTTACTATTATAAAATTAAAATTACTATAGCATACCACATATGTAAATATGCCTACATGTAACATTCTTATAATTACTCTGATTATATATACACACATATATGCATGTATGTGTATATATATATAGTATACAGATACTATAATTAATGATATTAAAGAAATGTTTCAAATATAACAATGGACTTTCCCCACAACGCCCCGTCTCTGACATTCTGTCACTTTGCCTTATTTCCTCCTTCTCCTCTCAGCTCATAATACGTTCCTCTGTGTTCCCTTTGCTAAGGAAGCTGAAAGCCTATCTGGTCCCTCAGTTCTTACGAAGGAAGAGAGGGAAATAGGGAAATCTCCACACTTTTTAATACACCCTGTGAGGAATAAATATGTTTCAGAATATGTCTGTCCCTTCCAGTCTGTTTTTATTCAACCTAAAGTGATGTTAACTTAGAAAGATCAGACAGAGGTATCTTTTCACTTAAAATCAGCTTTCACCCCTGACTAGTCCTCACTTGAAATACTAGTGTCTCTTCTTTCTAGTGTGTTTCAAACTTCACTTTGCCTTTATAGCTTTAGGCAGATTGTGCTGCTACAGAGAGGACTGTGCTCACGTCAATTTGTGCCCCTCTGGCTGAATTCCTTTGATGACAGAGCCCCATCGTAAAAACGGAATAATCAGGGAAAAGTTATCCTTGCTCTCCTTGCACTGATGGATGTGTTTATTCACAAGCCTATTATTAACTGTTACTTTCTCTACATCTTCCATAAGGAGCCCCTTCTCCCCTCAATTCCCTGCACATGTTGGAATTTCCTGCTCAGCTAACATCACTTCCAAGGCTTTTTTAGTTGAATACTTCAATGTTTTTAACTTATCTTAAATACTTGATATACTGGTATCAGTATATTTGCACAGTTTGAAATTACTCCAGATAAAAAAAACCCTCAATAATAAAAAAGATGTTTATGCAAATTGACTTGTTTTCAAAATGGTCTATCTAAGATCACTTTGGCATTTCTCAAAGAGAGGTGTATTTCCATATATAAAAAGCCTCTTAAATCTGGGTAGAATCAGAAAAGCTAGAAAACCTGACTATATCAAATGACAGTTTCAGCTTCAGGAGTTGAAACCCCTTGAATGTGTGCGTGTGTGTGCGTGTGTGTGTGTGTAGTTTTCACACCCCCGTACTCCGTGACCCTATAACTGTTACTACAACAGAGGATCGCTCCCCTTCCCCTTCTCAAATACTGAATCAGAGCATCAAACTTTTTAATACAAAAAGATCTCAGAACTTCATACTTCATCTCATTTATTCTTTATTAACAACCCTATAAGATAGGTTGTATGAGCCTTATTTTAGAGATGTGGAAACAAGGTTCAAACAGGTAAATAACTTGGGACCGGCCCGTGGTGTAATGGTAGAGTTCTCGCTCTGCTTCCGCGGCCCTGCGTTCGCGGATTCATATACCGGGCGTGCCCTGCACACCGCTCGTCAAGCCACGCTGTGTGGGCCATGGGGAACTAGTGGAGGTATTTGAGAAAAGAGATGTATTTCAAGAAAAGCAATGTGGAGACAGTTCGTAAAGAAGAAACATGGGGAAGGAGACTCGAGTTGGGGAGATCAGTTATCCAGCAATCAGAGTGGTCCAGAAGTGGTAGTGAAGTCTTTTAATAGGGTTGAGACAATGGGAAGAAGGGAGGGAACAGCTATAATGTTAAAGGAGGATTAAACATGGAGTGGGAGGTCATTCTGAAGGTCCCTCCAACCTGTGTTTTTCTCAATAGCTCATGATTTGTGCGCAAGGCCTAGTCAATGTCTAGCGGTTGTATAAAAATAGAAACTGTCAATTTGGATCAGGAAGCAATTAGAAAGTTTGGGCCAATACTGTGAAGAAATAGAATAATTCTAACTTAAAGCCACTGGCACTAAAAATAAATATTAATATCCTGGAAAGATGGGGTAAACGTAGGAGAAAATGAAGTTCACAGGTATATCTCCATAATTAGCTTGATATATTTTATGTTGAAATTTCATTATTGGAAAGAAAGAAAAACATAACGGGGAAACTTAAAGGGCTATTTAGTGAGGTATTTAGGAGAACAAGGAATCCAATTGCTCTTGTTTAGGTTAGAGACTGTCCTCTAGCTGGTCATTCTCATGCCTGCACTTTCTCTTGCCATTAAAGATAAAATAAAGTGTAAATAAAGTTGAAACCACACATATAAAGCAAATACATACAATTTAGATAAAAGGAGATAACCTAGTATAACATAAACAAGATAAAATAGCAAACTAAAAATTCAGGCTATATAAGATACAGTAAAAAAGATAAGACAATAAAACAAAAAGATTAAAGAAATTTAAAGTAAGTAAATATTGACGAAACGAGTACACTAAGAAGGTAGGCTATTTAAGGGTAAAGAATTCAGCTAAAAGAACACCCTTTAAAAAAGGATAGAAAAATTAAGAAGTCCTCCTGAGCTCAGAGTTAACCCTGGGACAAACTGAGCTATATCAATTTCCAGCAGTCACCCTTCTGCACATCTTCCTTCTTAGGCTGGGCTTCACTCCAAAAGGTCCATCATCAAGAGTTGGGGGACCCAGGGAAATGTACTCAGGTAAAGACACTCTGAGAGTTTTTGTCCTTTAGGAAGAAATCTTTCATTTCCAACACCTAGGCTTCTTTACACATTTGACAAACAGTTCCAATGGCACAATTCCAGCCAATTTTTCTACCTAGGCTCTGCAAGTTAGCGAGTCTCTCCTACACAAAATAAGGAGATGAACTGTGAATATTCAGAAGCTATTTGAATGTGGGAAAACAAAGGAATGGAAGAAACAAAGAAGGCTCCAATGTTATGTTTTCATCTAAGGCTATAGTAGGCACCAGGGGGCATTAAAAATGTGAGATATGTTCCCTTCTTATGTGTGAAGCCATTAACACTGAAAGAAAGCAGCTCACAGATAAATCATATGGAGATGCATCAGCAAGAACCACTATTAGAAAAACATTTGTGTCTCTAATTAATTTGATTATTGGAAAGAATCACACTTTTGATCAATTTCACTAATATATCTCTTAGAGTCATAGATGAGCCAGTGACTCAAAAGTTCTGGTTAGTTACCAACCCCCCAATAAGGCTGGAGCTCTTATATTGCCCAAAGGATAACCAAAGGCCATCAACTTGATGGCAGGTAGTTGTGGTTTCTGCTAAGAGTGTGAAAGTGTGCTTCTGGAGCCAGCCTGCCCGGCTTGGCCACTGGCTCTGCCATTTCCTAGCTGGACAATCTCTGGCAAGACACTTCACCATTTATGTATCTCAAGTTCTTTATCTGTCAAATGGGGATAATGCTATAGGGTTGTTATGAGGAATAAATGCATTAATCCATGTAAAGCTCTTAGAACTCTGCCTGGCACAGAAAACGGGCTCAGTAAGTATTTGCTATTACTATTATTATTCTAATAGCAATGGCTTAATGTTTGGAAAAGATGATAGCCAGAATATCTTGAATTCTTAAAGAAATCTCAAAATGCAGTGCAGCATCTGGGTAACAGCTGTAAACCTAGGACAAATGAAAAAAAATCTCAATCTTAAGACAAAATTTCTAATACCAACACCTAACCTATCTTAAGAAAGTTTTGACAAAATGTCAAAGATAAAGGGCACAAAAATAATAAGAGCTAGTATTTCTTGCATACTTCCTATGAGCCAGACACTGTTCTAAGCATTTTACATTTATTAGATTATTGACTCCTGATAATAATATTATGAGGTAGGTCTACTATGACCAACTCAGTTTACTGATGAAAAGTAGAGTGGTTAAGTGACTTGCCCAAGGTTACACAGCTAGTTTGTAGAGAAGCCGGGATCAGAACACAGGCATGAGTTGGCAGAGGCTGCTTGTTTAACAACTAAACCCTCTAAGAGAATTCTAGTCTTCTAATGAAGGAAAATTAAATTTTCTCTTCTTCCCAGAAGGCCACATTTATTGGGTGAATAGTCTTTCCTATGGCCTATTTTCCTTTGGGATTCTTTAGCTGAAACTTCTGTTTCCCTAAGCTTTACTGGTGGGACCCTTTGTTCTTTCCCCCTCTCCCCTTCTCCCATTCTCTCTTCCTGGGCTGTGTGAGTCACAGCTGGAATGAGAGACCTAAGGGAGAGAGAAGGCTAAATCTAAATTAAGATCTACATACCAAAAAAATGACCTTCTTTATTTCAAAGCCTGTTAGAATGAAGCTTTTGTTTACTTTTGAAATGTATTTGAAATATATATATATATATAATACTATTCCCAGAAATCAACACCATTCTGTTTACAATACACAGTATGTTTTCAACATTGTTCAAAAACAAATTCTGAGTAATCAGCCACAGCCTGCATTTGACATTGATTTGTTTCTCTTTTTAATTGACATTTCTAATAGTTCACTCCATCTTCTTTTCAGCCATCCCCACCCTCTCCTGCCAGCCCATTCTGTAGGCATAAAATTGTAAAATAAAAACCTCTGGCATAAAATACAGGGGACCTAATGGCCTTAGGTTGAGCAAACAGCTATGAACAAGATACTACTGAGAAGTGTAAAGAAAAACCAGATGAACAGGGAATCTGCCAATTTGGAATGAGAAAAAATGGTGACTACATCACGCAGAGGGACTAGAGCACAGAAATAGCAACAGAATGTTGTAATTACTATCCCCATCCATTGATTTATGGAGCAAGGGTTCCAGGGACCCCATAGAACTGGTATCCCAAAGGCATAATGCAGCACTACCTGATCAATTCATGGCTGACCCCACAGCATCTGTCAATGGAGGTTAGCAGTCATTTTAAATTCACTGTGAAAGAAGAGCTTTTAAGGAAGCCCTTAATCAAATGTAGTTAGTCTGGGAGGTGATGGAGGACCCATTTAACCATGTCTATGTGCAGTAGTATAAAGACAACTTAAGTCGGGTTGGCCTTGGGGCATCTTGTTTACCAAATCAAATTCAGTTTGATTTTATGCTTTGCTCAAATGGCATCTGGAAATTTCTTTCATTTACTTACCTAACCTGATCCTGGACCATTGCAATGACCAAAGAGGTCTCTGTGGTTGGTCTCTTCACGCTCTACCTTACGGTTAAAAAGAGAAGTACAATTGTTCTCACTGACAACATATATCATTTTCTTTCTGATTCATTGTTTGTGATAAAAATAAATTTCAAAAATACAGAGAATCACACACACACAAAATCAATACTCAGCAATAACTACTGTTAGTATTTTGATATATGGCCTTACTCTTATTTTTTCTTTGCCTTTATGCAGATTGCTAATACCTTGGACTTTCCTGTCTTGTGCTTTCTTATCTTTGACCCTTCCCTTAGTCAGAGAAATCCAGCAGCACTGGGGTTCTTATAACAGGAAGGCAAAGACACAGTAAACTAGCAAAACTTAGTCTGCTTGAGCTACAAGACAGGCAGTTAAAATAAAAGCTGAAGACTTGAGGTGAGCTAGGCATAGAGTTTATTACAAGGAATAGATTAAGGAAAGAATAGGAAATCTGAGTTGTCCACCCCTTGGGAGACTGATTGAGGGTCACTGACATGAGTTGGGACAAGTCATGGGTGGGGTGGTGAGCAGATGACCAGACTGGAGGGACCATGCGCGGGCAGTCATGTGAGAATTGAGGGACTACTGAGAGCCATCCTGTCCCAGCACCTGTGAGAAGCTAAGGCAATGTCTGCAGGCCTCCTGAGCTATCAAGTCATTATTTTATCATCTGTGCCAGGGAGACCTGTTAGCCAATCTTGTAACTCTTATGAGAGGCCCTTTCAATCATAGAAGAAAGCAGGCTAGCCAGCTGACAGTGTCCCCAAAAGGAAACATGTGAAGCCTGCATTTTCAACCCCCAGACAAGGGTAAATAACTTACATTTTCATATTTGGTTGTGGATTTTGTTAGGCTACCTGGATGGTCTTGCTGTTACTGTGAAAAGACTTTAACCTCCTTTGAGTTCCTCAGAAAAACAAATTCTAAGGAGTCCCTTTCTATCCGAGGTATTTTGAAACATATGTATATTCCTATTTAAACCTAAGATCACTGGATTATAACTTTAATTAACAGGAGGAGGATGACTCAGAACCTCACAGCTCTTTGCCACCATGATCATATTGAACCCAAGCGTATTATTCCAAGAGCTGCAAAAACGATTTTGAATGTATTTGACATATAGTAACAAACATCGGGCTGGCAGACATATGGTAAAGCTATGTATGGGTGCACGTGGAGAGAACCAATGGCATCGTTTGTTCAGCCCCAAACCCCTGGGGGAACAGTCAGTTCAGTTCTGCTTTAAGCTCAGGCGCATTGATGCTCCATGTGAGGGAAGAAGAGCTTCCTCCACCTGATCCACGTTGTTGTAGCAGTCACATCCAACAGCTCCCATTCGTGTCCCTGTAGGATGCCCGTGGGAGTGGAGGGGACCGGCCTGTTGCTCCTGTGCTGCTTCCCAGAAGGCTGGGCCAGCAGCGGGTTGCTTCCTAACCATGAGAGAGCTCGCCTCTGGGGAGGTAAGCAAACCTATTCTCCAGGTTGAAAAAGAGACAGCCAGATTTTACTCTTCTGAAATGTACTGGGAAATACATGCTACTGTTTCTACTTTATCAATGATGGAGTAATAGCACCAGGTTTTCAGACTAGTCCCTAACTAACGGAGCATCTGAGTCTGAATTTAGAAATTCCCAAAGCCTGGTTTCCAGTGGACATGTTGGGGCCTCCTGCCAGTGAGATCCATGGTCACCATCCTTTATTTCTTTCTTTCACATTCTATTCCTCTTTGTAACCCTTCCACATGGCAGCTGCTTTATGAATTTTCATTGACTACATAATAAATCAAAGTGTGGCCCTGGACGTGCCACTGTTTCTCTGGGACTTATTTCCCATCAATAAGTGAAGGGTTGGACTCCATAATTTCTAAGTTGTCTTCAAGCTCCAAAATCTTCTCTAGTTTTGCCATTAGCTTTTTACTCATACTACCTGCTTTTCTGTCCTGGCTACTGTCTTCCCTGGACCAGCACAGAGGGTACCCTGAAATGGCTCATGAGCCCCAAAACCTGAGGCTTCATCTATGATATTATACACCCAAAGGAAGAATTTACCATCTGAAGGGGGGGAGCAGTGCAGAACATGGAAGTCTAAGAGTGAATTATGACAGCGTCAGACAGGAGACCAGAGGAGAGAGGCTCTGGTTCACACGAGCCATCAGCCAGGAGGGAGTGCTGTGGGTTAGAGGTGCTTCTGCAGGGCTACTCTGGCTTCCACAAAACAGCCCTTCCTTGTGCCTTGTTCTCTATTGTCCAAGTCACTTTCTGACACTAATTTGTCTTCCCAATACCAAGGAAAAAGTTAGGCTGCTCTAACCAATGCAAAAGCATATTTTATGTTATCTCTTAATAAATTAACATTCTGATTTAAACACTATGGTAGCCTGAATAATGGCCCCCAAAGATATCCAGACCCTGATCCCTGGAACCTGTGAATGTGACCTTATATGGAAAAAGTGACTTTGCAGATGTGACTAAACTAAGGATGTTGAGATGAGAGAGATTATCCTTCATTATCCAGGAGGGACCTAAATGTAATCACAAGTGTACTGATGAGGGAGGCGGAGCGAGAAATGACACAGAAGAAGGCAGTGTGATGACAGGAGCAAGATGCTATGCTGCTGGCTTCAAAGATGGAGGAAAGGGTCATAAGGTAGAGAGGGCAATTGGTGCAGGCGGCAGGCTCTGGCAGCTGGAAGAGACAAAAAGAGATTCTCCCCTGGGTCCTCCGGAAAGGAGCCCTGCCGAAACCTTGACGCTGGCCCAGAGAAACTGATTTTGGACTTCTGGCCTCCAGAACTGTAAGAGAATGTGTAATAATACAATAATAATGTAAGAGAATACATCTGTGTTGTTTTAAGCCACTAAATTTGTGGTAATTTGTTACAGCAGCAATAAGACAATAATACAAACATAAACTCCCTTGTAATGTTAGTACAAATGATACCTTGTCTAATAGTCTAATCGCTTTTGGTTAGCCTAAAAACATATATTAAAATCTAGTTTCTGGACATGCAGGCCCTGGACCATACATAGCAAGAACCTTACGAGAACCCCCCTGTTCACCTCTGGCAATGCTTTCAACTAGGATTCACACCCTCTTTCAGACTGCAGTAGGACACAGTTTCCCCACTATCCTGCCTCTGAAAAAGACATTGGTTAGTTGGTTCTGCATGTAACTATAAGGAATCTAATAGGGTTTAACAAAAATAAGCCAAAAGAAAGTACCAAGGTTACGTATTGGTAACAGGTGCACCTACTCTCATTCAAAATTCAGCTCATCTCCCTCACTTCCTTATTATAGGATGCCCTTATTAATCTTCTATAGGCATCAACGCCACCCAGCCCTATCTGGACTTGCTCCTAGACTGGTATTTCTCAAACGTTAATATGCACAGGCATCACCTGGGGATCTTATTAAAATGCAAATTCTGGTTCAATAGGTCTGAGGTGGGACCTGAAATTCTAAATTTTAATAACCTCCCAAGTGATGTCAATGCTGCTGGTCTGCAGACCACACTTGAAGTAACAAGATGCTAAACCTCATTCTGGAAGTTTTGGCCTAAGGTAGATTCAAACTGGCACTACCAATAACAAAATCTTGTGGGGTCTTGAAACTCTTGCAGAACTTACTTTGAAACGCCTTCTCTAGATGTGGCGCTCTGGCTCACCCTCCCTGGTCCTGGCCTGTACATTAGATCCTTCCTGTATGTCTCTGTGCACGTTAACACCCTGAGGTCCTGGCCCGGCCTTCTAAAGATTCTTTCTTTATGGCATAGGCACTGACCTTGCAGGGATCTCTTGGGCCCTTCCTAAGTGTCAGGACTGCTTCAGTTCCCTGGAATCTTATCCTATAATTTTCATCTCCTTTCTGTTCACATGTATCCCTAGGTTGTTAAGACTTGCTCAGCCCTTGAGTACGGGCTTTTTTCTCTTGATTTGAGTCTGTTTCTAGGCCTAGACTCACGAGGGCCTTGAGCCTCCTGAGCAGTCATTGGTCCACCGTCACTCCACAAGCTGGCTTGCCTTTATAGGCTCCCAGCAATATCTCAGAGCGTATTCTCATCTCTTCCTGTTTTAAAACGGCCACTCCCTATTGCATCCCCTATTGATTTCAGTTTCTGTTCTGAGTAATAACTCTGGTCTGTGGTTAATTTATGGAGCACAGACAACTGGCATACCTTTCGCCTCATAAAGGATCAAATATTTCCTCCTTCTCCACCTGCTACAGGTTCTCCCACTCAGCCCGCTTCCTCCAGCCTATAGCAAAGTGCTTCCCAGCTCTCTGCTGCCCTCTCCTGGCATCCATTAGCACTGTGCTCACACCAGCCCATGGAGCACCGAAACCAATGCCAGATCATCACAAACCCTGCGTGATCTAAGAGCCCTAGGAAGTGGACCGAACTAGTAAGATGAACTGGGCATCTACTACCTTTATCGGTATTTTTTTAAATTAGGATTTCCACAGAGATATCAAAGGAGAACTTCCCTAACAGAATTTCGCTGCTAACAGAATGAAAATCATGAAACAAGCATAGAGGAGGGAACCTATTCAAAGAAGAAAGAGAATCCCAGTTTGGCTAAACCAGTGGCTCCCAGTCCTAGCTGGAAAGATATCGGGAAATATTGTCCCTCTGGGTCCCACTCCAGTCCAACTAAATAAGAATCTCTATGGGTGGTCCTGAGTATTTCTACTTTTAATAACCCTTCCTGGTGATTCCAATGAATATTAAGAGATCCTTGGTTAGACTGTAAAGTGTAAAAGAGTTGTGAACTAAAACCTGGGTCACATTATGGAAAATATTAAATGACATATTTGTAATTTGTAGATGATTTTTGAATCTCTTTTTGGGAGCTGTCCCCAGCAGACCCCACATAGACGTATACACCTTCACTTTACACAGCAGTTCCTGAACCTCCCAACTGGACCGTGCTTTGAGGCCTGATCCCATACCTCTGTACTTGCTCAGCCTTCACCTCATTAGGCGGTTTGCACTCTAGCTTCAGTGGTAACCCAGAGAGGATAAACGGCTCCTCCTCACTAGGCGCTGCCCCTCCATCCGAGCAGTGTCTCAGACGAACTCAGGGAAGCCCCCTCCAGCTTCATGCACATCAAATAGCACACCTTGCCCCCTCAGCCAGTGCCCCCTCTCCATGGGCAGACCCAGATGGTGAAGGGTTGGGTTGGGGAGACAAGTGGAGCTAAACTAACAAGTGACACAACAGGACTCTGATACTGTCGTCACCACTAATGTTGCCCCTATAATGTCCTGATTCCACAAAAGTGGTTGTCTCAGCCATGATCTTTACCATCCTTCATTTCTATGCTACTCAACAGAATCACCACCCTTTCCCAAAAGACTTGCCTGACCACGCCACCTCTCACTCAAAGTCCCCTGGCACTTCTCCTGTGTACCATTATTTTGCATTTATATTCTTTTGCAATTATACATGCATATTTTCTTTTCTTCAAGGTGTGTAGTTCTCAATCTTAATTAACTCTCTGTATGTTTAGTTGTTACATTGCCAGCTTATCTCATCTTTATTCTTCTTAGTTGCCCTGGAAATGCACAGCATGATGTCTTGCACATAGTGGGTGTTCAGCTAGAATTTGCTGACTGGATTTCCTGCAAGCATCACTGATTCAATCCATGGACATAAAACCTAAACCTTGCCAAGCATCCTTCTGGGAGTCTTGACTTTTTGTTCCCTAATTCACCAGGGCTTACCCAGTCTTCCCATATTCTCCAGGGGCCAGACTACACATTTCTTTCCTCCTTCGGCACACATGATCATTGCAACGATCTAACCAACCTCAACCTGCCTTTCCTCCTCCCCTGTGTTAACTCTGCTTAGCTAGAAAAATCACTGGCCAATTCAAATTTGCATTTTTAATCAGGCATTGCAGCAGATTTTTACTCTATTATTCTGAGTTCCTTTCACATTTAAGCTACTGCTGGGTGTATGGCTGACAGCATAAATGTAAATAAGAAAGTAATTTGCTTTTCTTCATCTTTAAAAAAAACTCTAAGCCTTGGAGAATCTTATATGAAGCAATATCACTTTTTCTTTCTTGCATGGAAATGTTGCCAGTTATTTTTAGGGTAAAAACAAAAGCTCTCCTACAGCAAAACCCACCTCTTCTAAGTCCTTTCTAGGAACAGCATTATTTAAATTCAGTCACAGCATTTGCCCAGGGTGCACTTCCAGAGGGGATGCATTTCATGTTGTCCTGTTCTGCTCAGCTTGCAATGCTTCTTCCCTAAAATTCTTGTCCTTTACAACTTCTCCCTGATCCTGGAATGGGGTGTCTACCTACTCTCTGCATGGATACATCTCATCCTGACTAAGCTGCCCAACTCCAGGAAAACTCCAGCTCCGTGATGATGGCATGGGGCTGCTATAACCTTCCAGGTTTCTCTGTTGCAGTTTACTTCCTATGCATCGGGGTTCCCCCACTCCCGGGCATCTGGCTTCCCCCATCATCCAAGTTCACACAACCAGGTGAACATCCTCAGATGTTCCCTGCTTTTAGGCTCCTTGTTGCCCTCTTCTGATGTCCTTTAACAATGGCACACCATCCCAAGAACACCCAAGTGATCATTCTCTCTCCTCTCTCTGGATCCCACTCCCAAGTCTGACAGCCCCTGAATGATCTCAGGATAAACCCGAGAATTTGACCATCTGAAATGGAACACAAATGATCTCTGCTCTTCAAATTAACTGAGAATATAAAGTGACCCCCAAACCACAACCAGAAAGGCGATGGGACACCCAACAACGTGGAAAGTTGATAGAGGCCTGCAGGGAGCTCCTCTGCAGGGAGCTGAGGGAGGAGGAGAATATTAAGGCACGGGCACTACCAGCTCTGCCAGTTACAAGTATTATTTCCTTATGCCAAGTTATTTAGCCACTTCTGCTCCATTTTTCACATCCACAGAATGAATATAATATTACCTCTGGGCAATCTGAGTAAGAAAATAACAAAAAAATAGTAAGCACTCATATTGTGCCAGGTGCTGTGCTGAGTGTTACATATATTTTGTCTTTTAATCTGCGTAATATCCACAGGAGGTAGATACTATCCCAGTTCCACTTTACAGATGGAAAAACTGACATGATGGCCATGGAGGCACTTCTTAAAACTTTGCAGCATGTTGTATTTGACTGAGCTATTGACTTAGAACAATAGAAGCCAAAGCCAAAAAAACAATGGCCACATAGTGAATACATTACAGGGAAAATAAAGAGAATGCAGCAAACAGAGGCAGAGCTGGAGTTAGAAGGTCCTGAGGGGGAGGGGAGGGAAGTTCTAGACAGTTCAGGGCAAACTGAAACTCAACAGAGGAAACTGTGGGAAGTCCTGTAGGGAAGTGCATGAATGTGGTGTGGAAGAACACAGCTATGGGCTCAGGCTTCCTGTGTCTAAACCTTATTTTGACCAATTATTAGCTACCTTCAGGCACTTAACCGCTATAAAATGGAGATAATAACAAAACCTACATCATTGGATTATAACGGATAAAATGCTTAGCAGAATGTCAGGTATACAGTAAGTGCTCAATAAGTGCTAGCTATTATTAATGGCTTAATCACCTGTGAATCTACACAGTTTTTCTCTCAGCAGGGAAATCAAAAGTCACAGTACCAGGAAGTCATTTAACATGTAAATAAAACTGGGCTGTAGGGTTATGGCGTTTTTAAGAATTCAAAGAAAATAGCAGTTGGACAGATGCACAGGTCAGAGTTCCTGGAACATAAGATGACATATTCGTAGACACTTGTCGGTGGCCCCGAGTGTGACTTTAGACTAAGAGAAAGTCCAGAGGGAGGAAAATGGAGAAACAGCAATTTATTTTCTTTTCTGTCCTTGTACTATACACGTGTGTGTGTGTGTGTGTGTGTGTGTGTGTGTGTATTGTGTATTTGGACTTTCTTCTTCTATGGCTGAGCAGATGTGCTTCCCATCTCCTCCCTTGGGCTATCGTGACATTCTAGACAGGGCTCTAACCTTCAACTCTACCCGGAATGTGCCTGGATCCTTGCCTTGTAACGCTGGCAAAGCAGAAGTTTCTAAACAGCTAATTAACTACAGGTACGGCCGCTTTACTGGTGGACAGGAGAGTCAATGATCAGTAGTTGCAATAGTGCACAGCTCTGGATGGGAACCATCTGTCTAGCAGGAAGGGTTTAATGGGACTAATTCTTAAAGCAAAACTTAGCATGTATCTGATGGCCCGAAGCGGAGTAGCTTCCTCTGCTCTGCACTTCAGAACAGAGACAAAGACAATAAAGATCTGAAGATTTCTTTGAAGATTAACTTTGCCAGTGTGGTTATTTTTGTTACTCCCTAGCTGTTTTTCTGTAGTGTTTTGCAATAAAATCCTTAAAAAGAAAAAGAACAGTGTGTTTATGTCAAACATATAAAGGGAGAGAGGGGAGGAGTGATGTGTTTTTATCTCCTTCACGCACTGTCTTTGCTTAAAGGGAATTCCTTAGAAAATGCCAACTTCACAAACCAAGGGGTGATGGCTGACGCTGTCTCAGGACTTAACTTACCTGAGGGAGAAAGTGAAGGTGAGTGTAAGAGGCAAGGGAGGAACTTCTCTGGATTTTAACAGGGAAGATGGAGTTGGCTGAACTTTCTCTGGCCGTAGCTCAAACTACCCACCAGATTGGGCTGTCTCTATTTTTCCTGCCTATTTTTTTTTTTAAACTTCCAGATGGATAAGCACTGACATCTTGAGGAAATAGTTTCTCTTCACTCTAGATCTGCTGGGTTGAAGTTGTACGGAGAGCTTGAAATTTGCATCTCTATCCCTCTTCTCTGAGGGCTTCTTCAACTCTTGAATCATTGCCACCAGCTGACTTCTGACATTTCCGCTGGAACGTCATTTTAGAAAAGACCATCACTTCTCATCAACATTAGACTTTGTTCTTTCTGTGTGTGTGCTCTTTTATCTTCCCTGGCTGAACAACCTGTCGCTGACAGAAAGACTTCATTTTCCCTCCGGCTAAGTTAAATCATTAGGAGCAACTTCAAATTTAGAAAACCTCGATTCCTAATAATTTTTTAAATGATTTATTTTTCTGCGTGTTCTGAGTAAAATCATTCTTTTCCTCACTCAAGTTATATTAACTCAAAAGTGTTTCCTCTAGTTTTGTAGTTCTTAAACAATATTGGACTAAACATACACCTCTGGAACTGGAAATTCTTAAACACTAAGAGCAATTTTCTACTTCAAATAAGGGGAGAGCCCTGAGCCAGATCTTTACCTCTTTGACTTTCCTTCCAGAGACCCAGAGGCTGCCTTTATTCCTGAGATAAACTGTGACTCAGTCTCATCTGTGAGCCAAACTAGGCGAGAGTTGGGATTGCCCATAAGAAGAGCACAGAGTTTGGGAGCTCCTGGGGGTGAAATATCCTGGCGGGTTATAGACTGAGGACCATTTGTAGAGCCACAAGATTCCCTGAAGGAGGAAGATAAGTTAGGTAACCAGAAAGGAAGCCCCACTCAGAAGTTTAGAAGGGTGCCTTTCATGTTGATGAGTCCATTTGGATTCAACTGTTCTGATGTAGAGATGTTGTGAGGTAAGATTTTTAAAAATACAAGTTATTAAATATTCGGTTGCTTTTGAGTAGTATTATCAATGCTTCCTCAGCCTATTGTTTAAAGATAAACTAAGGCACATGAACATTTTCAAGAGTTTATCTGAGCATACATCAATGTGAATTGAGCAGTGCCAAACTGAAAGTGGTTAGGTGTGCTCCACTGAAGGAGCTGGCAGGGGGAGATTTTTATAGGGAAGACTTGGAAGCAAAGCAAGGAAATTATTTGACTGACTATAGTTTAAGTAGTTGCCTTATTTGGGAAAGTCTAGTTAGCTGTTTGTGATTGGTTGTTCTTAAGTGCTTTACCTGGCTGAGGTTTTGGTTTGCTTGCATAGGCTACAAAGACATCAGAACCACCTCAGCCCAATGGCCTCCTTGTTCAATTACTTTAACACTATTTGGAGATGATGTGAAGCTAGGGATGCTTGTTGTGCCTATTTTTCAGTAATTAGAAACAATTATCTCTTTTGAATGTGGCATGGAATTGGTTCTATTAAAATGTCTTGCTTTGCCCTTGGAATTACCCAACCAAGGTGAACCAAGAGCAACCAAGCCTATGTGGAAACAGGTCAAGCAGGACCAGTAATGATAGGGAAAGAAAAGACAGAATAGGCAGCTTGGTCAGCTTGCACATAGAAGGATGTTTCCCACTTCTTTAACTTTCATGCCGCCTCCGTCTCCTGATCCTTTTCCTACAGCTCTGACCATTTCTTCGCAGTCTTCTTAATGGTTTCTTATCTTTTTCCTAGAACATCAACATTGATGTCCCCAGGGTAGCATTCTCATGTTGTTTTGTTTTACTCTGTAGGTAACCCAAGACAATCTTAAACACCTCAATGGATTGTGCTATCACATACATACCTATAACTTCCAATTCTACATTTTTCATTCAACTTTCTATCCAGACTCATATTTCTAATTTCTACTAGACATCTCCACCTGAATCATTTTAAAAATCTATAACTCAATGTGTCCAAACTAAAATTATCATCCTCCATTAACACGTTTCTTGTTTTATGTCATCAGTATTTGCTAAAGGTTCCCCAAAGCATGCTGATTCTCAGTCTTTTTGGATCTTCTTCCCCCTTCCCATCTCTAGAATTTTCAAATCTAATCCTCTATCTCTGTTCCTATCTCCATGGTGTAAGTTTTCATTTCCATTATCTCTCACCTGAACTATTTCAGTGGCTACCTCATTGAGTTCTATGCTGTAAACAAAAATTTTTTTTGAGGTCTGCACTAACATCTCTTGCCAACCTTCCTCTTTTTTCTTTTTTCTCCCCAAAGTTCCAGTACATAGTTGTGTATCATAGTTGTAGAGTTGCAGCTCTTCTATACAGCACACAGCCTCAGCATGGCTTGATGAGCGGTGAGTAGGTCTGCGCCCAGGATCCGAACCAGTGAACCCTGGGCCTCCGAAGCAGAACGCACAAACTTAACTGCTACACCACTGGGCTGGCCCCCATTTTTTTTTAATATAGCTTTTGATTTTATTCTTGTTACAAGAGTAATGGAAGTAAATTGTTGACATTTTAGAAAACAAAGATTAAAAATGAAACAGAAAAACCACTTAAAATTCCACCACCCAGAGACAACTACTAGCTATTTTGATGTTCATTCAGAAAGAAATTTATACACCATAAGGTGGTGCCTTAAGTTGGTTTCCCCCAGAAGTTGACTCTGAGTGAAAGATTGAGTAGGAGTATTTTGTTTGGGAGGTGATTCTAGGAAGCATCAGTATGAGCCAGGAAATGTGAGCAATGGAAAGAAAAAGAGCCAAAAGGGGTGCATTAAGGAGCAAAGTACTGCCATGGGCACTGGAGCTCAGTTCCACCAGAGATATCTGGGAGACCATATAGAACACATTTGAGTTCACCCAAAGGGCAAGAAAGCTGGGGTATTTATCCACCAACTCATTTGTTCACATTTAGCTGAAAGCTGCTCCCAGGAGGTTAACTTCCTGGCATTTCTGATCTGTTCTGTATGTGGGCCAAGCACATTCCTATAACCCAAGAAAGCTGCTGGGCTGAGAGTTGCAGGTGCCGCTGGCATGTGAAGAATGGAGATGGCAGTGGGAAATGGGAGGGACATTAACAAAATCTGCTTGATATTCCGCTGCTTAAAATCCTTCTGCAGTTTTTCACCAACAGAAGATTTATCCAAGCTCCTTCTCTTAGCTTATAAACTCTATCCTCCATCTATCCTTGGAAAAATGGTCTTCTACCTCTGAATCTCAGACAGCGATACACACTGACTGGGTCACACTCTCTCACACCTCCACTCACTAGTGCAGTTGTTCCCTGGGTTACCCTTCCTCATTAGGCCTAATAACCATAGCTTCTCCTTCAAGACTCAGTTCATGAGATATCTTTTCCCCGATCCTTTTCAACAGTTAGTCACCTCTATTTGCTCCTACTGCACATTACATATTCTCCATTATAACATTCTTCTTTTGTATTTTTAAAATATATATGTATGTATAATTATAAAATGGATACTTCTTAAATTTAAACGGAAGAAAATAAAGAACGAAAAAATGCACTGACACTCCACCTGAAAAGATAAACATCTTTACTACTTTGGCAAACATCTTACCAGGCAATTATTTATTTCTTCACAAACACAGACAATCACATAATTTTATATAAATAGGACCATCCCCTACTATACTATTTTTGTAATCTACTTTTTTTTTCACTCATCTTTCCAAGCCAGTAAATATAGATCCTAACCTTCATGTGTAATGGTTGGACGTGTTTGATTGTAAATATATCCTCTAATTTATTTATCCAAGCCTCTATTTGTGGGTCATGTAAGCTATTTCCAATAGTTTGCTATTAGAAGCAACCTGTAATGGCCAGACCCCATAGGGTAACTGCTTATTTATTTGACTGTCTCCCCCTCTTGGCCTATGGCCTCTCCAGCGCAGTGCCTTTGACTGCTCACACTTCCACTTCTTTCTTCTGAGAGGAAAGCTCTTTCTCTTTTGCTTAGTAGTTTTTATGTCTTTTTAAAATCTGTTTCCACCAGGCAAAAGTAGGCATTCACAGTCCATTAAAGCATATCCCTCATCCTCTATTGCCCAGTTAAATCAAGGAAACCTCACTATAATTTAGGGAAGTGAGTTTTAAACGTTTTTAACCATGACTCACACTAAGAAATTTTTTAAATCATAAATCAGGACATACATTTATAGAACCAAAAATTCACAAAATAACACTATTACAGCATTCAATACAGTCTGATATTTTCTATTCTATTCTAAATGAATATACTATTATATTTTTTTCTTTAAATCTGGATGTAGCTCTCTACATTGACCACAGTGTTGTGACCACAGTGTGTAAAACACTCATGTTGGGTCCCAGAAGGACTTCTGAAACATTCTAGTCCTGCTGCCATTTATTTTTTTATTTTTGGCTTTCCAGCTTCACTGTAAGCACACAACTCTGAAATAATATTTTCTTTTCTTTACTGCTGAGGTTTTATATATATATATTTGTGTATATATTTATGTGTGTGTGTATATATATATATATATTTTTTTTTTGGTGAGGAAGATTAGTCCTGAGCTAACACCTGTTGCCAATCCTACTCTTTTTGCTGAGGAAGATTGGCCCTGAGCTAAGATGCCTGCCCACCTTCCTCTACTTTATATGTGGGATGCCTTCCACAGCATGGCTTGATGAGCCCGGGATCCAAATCTTCCCTCCACCCAGCATGAAGGACAATCATTGCCCAGGCCCAGTCTTCCTTCATTATGGAGAATCCACCTCACCTCCCTCCCAGCCCGAGCACATGAAAGCTCATCCTCTATCACTTCCTCTTTACAAGGACCAAGAGGTCTCCATGGGATGCCCCCTTCCCCCTGCCAACTAGGTGAACCTCTGAGGGGACTCTCCCTCCCCCTAATTAGCAACTTCCCTAACCTCCCTTCTCACCTTAACCTACCCATCAGAAATTACTTTTCAGGAGAGGCATTTGGAAAAGTTGTAAGAGTTACAATCATGCTTGTTTTTCAGCCCTTTCCTTTAGCTTTCTCTTTGAATAATGGTCTTTGGAGGTAGGGGTTACAGATGAATTTATCATTTTTATTGGTGTTATTCTATTAGATAACAGCATCAACCAACTGATATCTCATATACCCCTTTTGTATCCTGGGCACCTATAGGTCCTTGAAAAAGAGCCAAGATTCAGATCTTGGGTGCCAGCAAAAGCAGTGAAAAAATATTATCCCATTATAGGAACTTTAAAAAAAATTTTTAATGGTTTTTGGGTTTTTTGCTGATTTATGCATCTTCTTGTTTTTTTTCCAATTTTAATCAGGTACACAGCTGACATGTATGTATAAATTGATCTTTTCATGTAATCAATTGCTAATTGAGTGTCCGCTGTGCCTCTAGTAGTGACTGGGCATAATTCGAGCTTCTATGAGGAATACAAAGAAGTGAAGAATGTGTTCCTGGCCCTCAAGGAAAAATGCTTCTGTGGGTAGGACAGGGTACATGTATATGAAAAGAAAATGTGCAGCACTTGAAGCTAAAGGCAAATTAACTAATTTAGAAAGTTATTTTTCTAGGAGTTCAAAAGCAGGTATGATAAAGGTGGGCTTTATCTGGGGAGGTAAGATTTGAGGTGGATCTGAAAGATGGGTAGCATTCAAATATTCGATAGCCTGGAAAATGTATGCTGGACAGCTAAATATAAGCAAAACAGCAGAGAGGAAATATGGTGAGGTTTGGGAGCAGTGAGTAGATCCTTCAGGCAACAGCAGGGTTCCAGAACTACCCTAAAGGCCAAGTTGGGGGCTGGGCAAAGCAATCTGTTCAGGGCCTAATATTGCTGCATACTCAGGTTACACAGACATAAATAAATCCTTTGAATTTTCAGTTTGTCATCTTGTCCCCCATTTTTGATGAATTTTTTGAATGCTCTCTCTAAGCATGTGTTTCCAAGAGCTCTCCAGACAGCAATCCGTGTTCTGTTGGCTCAGCGAGGAGCATTCTCTGGAATCTACAGCTGCTGAGAGATTGGAGAGCAAACGTGAGCAATGGTTGAATGGCAGTCACATATAGGTTCACTCAATATTGCTTCAGGGACCTGCAGCGTTGTTTGTAAATCCTTCAGCTTTTCCCTGATAAATTAGTGACACTATTTATAATATGCAGCCAATAGTCTAATTACGGGAATGTTCAGCGCCTGCACACGGAAGGCAGCATCGTGTGAAGAAAGCACCCCAGCGCAGGAATCAGCACAGACCTGGGTTTTGTAGTTATTCTGGGCAACGTCGGGCGAGTCCCTTGCTTTCCCTGAACCAAATAATCTCATCTGTAAAATGGGGTAATGTGCCCATCTCATAGTGACTGCAAGGACCAATTTGAGGAAAACATATACAAGAGGATTTTGTAAACTCTAAATTGCTGTGTAAATGTAGGGTGTGATTGGTTTTGCCTCATTGCTACCAGGCTACTGTGTTAAACTGTTAATTGGAGATGTTACAGAAATTTGTCATTAACATTGTGTTTCAGCAAGTTCCAGAGCAGTGAATCTGAATTTTGTTTGGTTATAAATGTAACTGAAAATAATGATAAAAAAGAAAAACAGCAATAAAGATAGCCATTATCAGTGTTAACTGTATGACAGGCACAGTTATAAAAGTTTCACTTGTGCTATATCATCAATCCTCATAAATCCATGAGGTACGTTCTACTATCATCCCACTTTATAGATGGGAAAAGTGAGCCTCAGAGGAGTCGGGTAATTTGTCCAGTAAGTAGAAGAGTTGAAATTCCACCCCAGGCAGTTGGCTCTGAGGTCCACATTCTAAACCACACACTCTTCCCTAAGTAGACAGAGGCACTCAAATTTCATAGCTTCCCTAAAGATCTGTGGATTACAAATTAAAACTCCCACTTTGGAGAAAAACAATAGTCCACATTTAGCATTCTTTAGAATGTATGATTCATTTATACATTTTTCCTAACACAGTAGCTCTATTTTAAGAGAATCACACATACACACAGACCCCAAATGGAATTTCCTATTCCTCACTTTTACCCACCCTCCTTTTTATCCTAATTCTATGTGACCATCTGTGTTTGAAAAGGTTAAGGCTAGAGATCAGTGTGGTTCACTCTCTCCCCCCAGTCCCCGAGGCTTCCCTTCCATCACCTGGCCAGGTGACACCTTGCTGAGAACAGCATGAATGTTCAGAATGTCCTGCTGTTCAGTCCTTAAAAGTGAATATTGTTTGGATGAATGTCTTCCAACTTCAGAAATCAAAGAGCCTCCTCCCGAGTTGGCAGCACAGAGCTCTTAGGGAGAAAATTAAAACGGCTTCCGTAATCGGCAGGGAAACCTGCTGCAGAGAGAGCTACACATGGAGTAAAGGTAAAGTGTTGCTCAGAACGGCCGTCACAGACAGCAATTTTCAGCTGGTGAACACTCCTCCCCAGAATGTTCCCTCCACCAAGAAGACGCTTTAGAAGGCAGATCTGCAGAAACACGACAGCCTGCCAGAGGTCAGTGCCCTAAGAAGACCTGCCAGAGGTCAGTGCCCTAAGAAGACCTGCCAGAGGTCAGTGCCCTAAGAAGACGCGTGAGACTGCTGGAATGCGCCATGGCCGTCCCAGCCAGAGCAGGGATTCTGAGATCTTAACTTTCATTGCGGAAGTTTTGGATTGCATGTAGCTTGTTCTTATGTAGATTTTATGAAATGTGAAGAGGGAGGATTTCAGCAGCATGCAACTTGACACTCCCCTTCTATTCTCCATAAAGTCATTATGGGAGAATTACCACACTCCACAGAGCCTCGGCTTTTTACCTTGACAACATCTCCCCAGGTAACATTAAAAATATGTCATCTATAAAATCAAATGACATTTGTTTCAAACGTTCTTTCCTGTTCTCACTTTTTTTTTTCATGAAAAATAGAGTACATTTACTTGTTTGGGGGAAGGGACGTGTCCTATCTGGACTTGAACAACAGAAATATGTGGGGAAGGTGAGGGAGAGAAGGTAGACACAACCAGCAAGGCTGAGGGTTGGGAAAGCTACGATCATCATCGTCATCATCAACATCATCATCATCACCATCATCATGTGAACATTTGCATCCATTATATCACTTCATCCTCACCATAACCTTATCAAGTAGACACTATTATTTTCTCATCCTGAGAAAACTGAATCATAGAGAGTCTAAATATCTTGTCCAAACTCACACAGTGAGTTATTGAGAGTGTGAACCCAGGCATTCTGGCTCCACTGCTACTACACTCTACTCAACATCAACTTAGTGTTTTTTAACAAATATTTATTACTTACTTACTCTGAGCATGTGAAATGGAGGAGGGGAGAAACAAGTCCTTATGGCATACCGACAACATTAACTTACCTTCAGCGACAGTTTTATCCCTATTTGGATTCCTATGTCATTGTTTTATTTATAGAAATAAAAAGGCAGAGGTTAAGGAATGTGCTAAGTCCGCTCTGTTAAGAAGTAATGGTGCCAGCATCCAGGGACCATCTGGGACACTGATACCAAGCAGAACACAAGAGATGGATGCTAACAGAAGGAGCTTCTTGATGCCTCCTCGCTGCCTTTTTTTTTTTTGAACTGCAGGTGGACATCCTCCTTGGAGAGGGATGAGATATAGGCTGCTGTGGCATATACCTGGCAGGATTCCTTGTGGCCGTCTGTCACATTCCCTTGTTCCTATTACAACTTTGAACTTGCCTCTGAACTTGGACTTGCTTGGGCTTCCTAGCTCCTCCCCACCTTCCCTGTCAGCCCATCCCTCAGATGTGCTAGTCCAGTTTTTCCTCCACTTACCTCCCAGTTTCCAGATATCTATGCTCATGCTGCCCAGTCAGGCTCCAGGCCAGCCCCGGACCACTGCTCCTCCCTCACCCTCCCCTCCCAATTCCAGGGCAGGGCACAGAACATGGAGTCTGAAAGTCGATCTCTTTCCCTCAGAAGCTCACAGGGTAATCAGGAATTCAAAACACACATTTGTGAAACAACAGCTAACAATAACAAGACAGCTTGTAAGCAAAGAGTGTGTGTAAAGACTGAACAAAGAGGCAGAGAGAGTGAAAAGAAATTCAGTACAAATCTGGGCTATTTTCTATGAGTGCTGGTGACAGCTGAGCTTTCCTCTGGCTGACAGTGTCCCAGGGCAATTCAGACTCTCCAGTGGCCGGAGCTTTAACTTTCAACAGAGATCAGCCAACTAACTACCAGTGAACAGCATGTATTCTTTTAGCAGATGGAATGCAAAAGAAGTCCACAGGGGGCTTGACACCTAGTTGGGCAGTGCACATCCCTGTGGTCTGTCCAGGGAGGATGATAGTGTTTCTACAGCTGAGGATTCCATGATATGGCTTTTAACTCAAACCTAGCCATGCTGCCCCACCCTCCTTCCTTTTCCTACCCGCAAATCATTACCCTAAAAAGAATTTTCACTCTAGAAAGTGACCTTGCTGAACTGAAGCTTGTAGTTTTAAAAGCCCCCTAAGGTTTCATTTTGAAAAGTCACTGTAGACTTTAGATTGACTTTCTCTTGAAGGGAGCTTAAACCTTGTTCATTTGGGAGCACAAAAGAGAAGGTTTGGGAATCCCAAGGCTGCAATTGCCAGCTGTCTCCTTTCTCTGCTCACATTTTTTTCTCCTCTCCAGCAAGATTAAGATGAGTGAAATAATTTCTTTCTTTTTAGATATCATTGTAACATTCAAATTTTCCATTACTGTCAATTTCTTGAAACTTGTCTCATTAGCATTTTCAGAACAGTTAAAAAAAACCCTTTCATAGAGGAAAAAAACATGCATGATTTCTAAATGCAAGTAAGTTGTCACAGGATTTCATTGACACAAATTTGTCCTCTCTTGTCTTCATTTCTGCTTTCTCAGTTCCTCTTTTTTTTTTTTTTGGTGAGGAAGATTAGCCCTGAGCTAACATCTGTTGCTAATCCTCCTCTTTTTGCTGAGGAATACTGGCCCTGGGCCCTGAGGAATAACTGCCCATCTTCCTCTACTTCCTCTATATGTGGGACGCCTGCACAGCATGATTTGATAAGCGGTGTGTACATCCTCATTCGTGCCCACACCTGGGATCCAAACGTGCGAACCCCGGGCTGCCAAAGTGGAGGGAGAACTTGACCACAATACCACTGGGCCGGCCCCTCTCAGTTCCTCTTTTAATATCTGAGAGCCTGGGAAACATATCCAAGTCTCTTTGATTTGAAGAGTTGGAAAGAAGTGGCCTAGATGACAAAGTGTCTTGGTCACAAAATATACGGAAGGATTGTAGGGCTCTTAGATCACACCCTATAGAACTTCTAAAAACAAAGAGAGAAATGCCAAAAGCCCAATCAAAGTAATTTAAATAACATTCTAGAGAAAATCAGCTGGTGACTCCAGGGTTTTCTGCAAGCTCCACATGTTTTTCATGTTTTTTAAAGCGAGGAAGGAGAGTAGGTTAGTGAGCAAACCTGAGGAGCCTGGGATCTCCTTATCACCAATACAACCAGCAGGTAAGAGCTCCCAGGTGGTATATCTCAGTGATAAAGATCTAATCGAGTCTTTATTTCTCCTAACCTGAAAGCACTTTTGTAAATGCACATGGATTAGCACTAAGGAGCTAATTATTTTGTGAGCTGAGATCACTTTGTCAAAGAGAAAAAAAATCTCCCAGGAGCAGGAGCAGGAGTAGCAGCCTCTCTTTCCTGGAAACGGGGACGTAGACTTGGAAGCTGCCCCAGCACGTGGAGTATGCGGTCTCTCGTGGGAACTGGGGCATTGTGAGGTAGGAAATGTGGGTCTTGCGTGTGGCAGCAGGCAGAGTGAGAGAACATGCAGACTGATGGCCTTCAAACCAGAAATGGAGGGTTTGCAAACCTAGAATTGTGCGCTCCTTAGCTTCCCTGCAAACTTGGTTTGTTGGAAATTGTATAGTACTCACAGGATGTGGAAGGTTTTGTTGTTCTCTTAAGGGAACCAGGATTTCTGTTGGCAATTTCTGCCCCAACCCCTCCCTATAAGAGAGAGGGCAAAACCCAGAGTGGGGGTCACTTACAATCTAAGAAGCATAACTTTCTAGGCACCATATTTCAACTATGGTGAATATAGAGTTGAAGAGGGTATCTGGCTCTCAGGCCTCCGTTATTTCAGAGACTCCATATTTGCAAACTCAACCATTTGAATGTTGTTTGTATTTTCTCTATTAATCAACTTCTTTTCTTTTTCCTTTGATTTTAAGTAAAATCCCCTTTGAAGTTTTACCTCATTTCACAAAAGGAATTATTTTGTCTGACTAGGTTGAAAAAATTCATCTTCTAAAATCCATCATATGCTTTAAAATTTTCTCCCTTATTAATTCAATAAATATTCGTTGAGGGCTTACTATGCTCCAGGCATGGTTCTAGGAGCTGGGGAATCATTCATGAGCAAAATTAACCAACTCTCTGCCTTCTAGGCAAGGGCAAGTAACAAAACAAATAAATTATTATACAGTTATACAGTGTATTAGAAGGTGAAAAAAGTTACAGGGACAAATGAAGCCTGGAAGGAGAATCCGGAGTTGGGGAAGAGGAGGGGATTCACGTTACATGGTGTGACCAGGGGCAGCCTCACTGTAATGGTGACACATGAAGGAGGAGAAGGAGGGAGCCATGTGGTGTTGGGGGGAGGGAGTGATCAAAGCAGAGGGAACAGTAGAAGCAAAGGCCCTGAGAAGAGTTCACACCTGTAGCAGGATGTATCAGGGGGAGAGAATTAACGGGGCCAGGTCACGTAGGATTTTGTAGGTCCTTGTAAAGATGGTGGCTTTTATTTGGAGGGAATGGGAGTTCTTGGAGTTTTAATCAGAGGAGTGACATGAAATGACAATATTTTTAAAAGATCATTCTAGCTCTAATGTTGGGACTAGACTCTAGGGAGACGAAGATGAAAGCAGGATTTTGTATTTTTTGGACAATTGAGATAAAATACATTAAGTAAAATAAACCATGGGAAGGAAGGTTATATATATATATATTCTGTCTTCAGATGCTTGCCTTTGACTCCCCAGAGGCAAATCCTTCTACCAAGTCACCTCTGTCTTTTAAATTTTCCCAGAGTTTGGACCTAGATCACTTTTCATCAGAATATTCTAGTTGGACTTTTTATTGCTCTTGAAAAATGGAAAGAACATATAACAGGCTTTTTTCTTAATGCAAAACAATTGTTAGTTTTAACTACAATTTCTCCAAATGCTTAAAAAATAAGAAGCATTTGGAGAAAGCTAATTAGTATTCTAAGGACCTTTGCAAGAGAAAGTATCTTCAAGTGCTCTCTTCAAAGAACTTAATTCTCTATCATAAAGGAGTGACCATACTTCTGCAGATGGGGATAGTTGTAGGGAACCTAGTAGTCACCATCTCATTTTACAGATGGAGAGACAAGCCCGAAGTCACACAGCTGAGACGTGACCAAGTTAGAATGTCAGCTCGGCTCTGTCCGGCTAAAAGCCCTTCACTAATGGCTAAATTCAATATGTTGTGGCCTATCCCACAGAAGCCATGTTTTAAAGCATGTCAGAAATCTGAATTACTTTCTTCTACTTCTACACTTCCTTACGAAACAAACTTCTATTCCTGTCTCCAAAAAAAGATAGGATGTTTGGTTGGCTGTAATTATGGGGAGAAGAGTTGGAAATAGAAAGACTAAAATGTATGGAGTGGGGAGTCAAGCTGGGGACCCTAGAGACTAGGCTTCCCTCTCAAATTGTCTCATCACAGTATGGGCATGGGACCCACGTGCCGAATCACGTCACCTGGAGAGGAACCCAGACCTGAGGGAGCAGCCGTGTTTGCCCTTCCCAGTACTGGGAGTTATTAAAGTGATTCATTTAGTTTCAGATGGAATGGATTGAAATAATCTCCTTTATCCTGAACTAAGAGAAGTTACGAAAACCAAGAGACAGCCAAGAGGCAGTGGATAGGGAGCTGTGGCTGTCAGAAAATAAATCAAACACTTAACAAACAACTCAAACTACAAACAATTTCCCTCAGAAGATCCTTCTGGGAAAAATTGGTCAAACCTGACCTTTAAAAACAGAACAATTGGCTAATTATCATCAAATTTTTTAAGTCAGTCTGTCAGAATCTGAATAGAACAACCTTTAGGATAGTCTAAAAAATTAATTCAAATAGAAAATAATTATTTCAGAGCGATGCTAGGAGACATGGTGGCCCTTGCCACACCTGTTGCAACCTTGTGTGAGAATCACTCGTGAGCCTGCCTGGCCCACTTGGGACACAAAGAAGGTGAGCCCAGGCAGGCAGCTGCTGATTTGAAACCAGTTGCTCCAGGGGAACAAAGCTGAAAAGCTGTCAGCCCCCAGGTTTGCTGGAGAGCTCTGACAGGGAAGCACACATCAGGACTGCCCCGGGCTTTGCTTGACAGGCGACCAGTCATCTGGGAAGAGATAAGCAACAAGAGGCACCGGACCTGAAACTAAGCTTTGAGGCTGTGGGGAGACAGGCTCAGGTAATGTTGAGGAAGCAGGTCCTCGTGGAGCTAAGGCTGTAGATGCCAGTGGAGCTGAAGGCACAGAGACAGCCTCCTCCTCCCACTACTGCCATGGAAGACTCGCCTTCAAAGAGATGTTTCCCACTGTCTGCATATAAAAATTATTCTAGGTAGGAAAAAGTGGATTTATGCTCTGAAAAAAAAAAATTCAGGATATTGATTGCTCAGTCTTCTCTCTCTCGGGCTGTCGTCGTGCACAAAGTATTTTGTGTATACACAAAGTGTTCTGACATATCAGGCAAAAAAAAAAAAAAAATCCCAAAGGCAAAATAGAGTTTTCACATTTTTAAGATACATGTCTTCTTCCATTTATTGCCTTTTGTTGTCGTTGTTAACCTGGAAAACTAGTGACGAGAAATGAACTGGTTTATTCCCAGGATGGAGCGGATTAAAGGGAGGCATTCACCAGGATTGATATGGGGACACTAGGTGGCCTCCGGGTACCTCCAGAAGAAGACATTCTCAAGATGAGGCATACTATATGTTCAGAAATATTTTCCTAAACACCAAAGGGGAAGAGGCATGGGGGTGGGGAGAGAAAGAGAGAAGAACCGAAACAGTTCAGAGTTGATAAACATTTATTTTCATCACCCATCTCAGGAGATTATCCTTTCAGTATTTCTTTCCAATAATATAATTATATGTGTAAATATTCAAACCTAGAAAACATAGGATTTTTTGAACCTTTAAAATTTTATGACAAATAGCTATTAAGACAAAAAACATGTTTTTTGCTTTTAAAGAAAAGTCTCTTATCAAATTGGCAAATATAAAATATTAATAACACCAAATAATGATGAGGATATAGAGCACTTTCATTTTTATTAATGAAAATGTAAATTAGTACAACCCTTTGAAAAGTACTTTTGTGAACTATATCAACATATAGTCCAGCAATGCTACACTAGCAATATAGCCTATAAAAATAACTTTAAGCACATAAAAAACATTATTTAAAAATGTCTTTATAGCAGCATTCTTTAAAAAATAGTAGTAAAAAATTGAAGATAGTGTGTCTAACCCTGAGGGAATGTTAAGCATCTCCACTTGCTGTTACAATAATGCTTCTAAATATTACATGAAATACTTTTGATATAATGTTGAATGATTAAAAAAATTAACCAGACTTCTAATTTGACTTCTGATTCTGGCAGTATAGTGCATTAGATTTTCTTAAAAACCCTCCCACTGAAAACAATAGAAATGCTAAATATTTGTTTTTATTTTAATGAATCGTTAGATACCAAAACAAGTGAAAGAGGCAAGCACTGCTAGGTAAGCCAATGTGTAGCCCAGCATTTGCTCTAGTGGCACCTGCCAAATCCTGGTGACCTTGAGCTTCTGATTTAATAGCTGCTCAGAGTCACCCTTCATTAGAGACAGGATATAAAGCCCAAGACCCACCTAAGGAGGAAAATCTGATGGGAGATTCCAACATTAAGCTGGAAGCCCAAAGGTCAACATTCACAGTGTGGGGTAAATGAGAAACAAACCATCGTGCAGGAAAGCAAAAAAACCCAGCAATGTAGAAGGTAAATAATTCTCTCTTGAGAATGTATAACTGCAAGCCAGTTTTCACACGGATTGATGGTCAGAAAAACCTCAAGCTGAAAAATATAAATTATTTGAGTTTCAGGTTGGTAGTATCCCAGCCAACATCAGAAGCAAAGACAACTCCTCTCTGAAGAGACCCAGCTTCAAACCAATCCTCAGATAATTCCTGCAAATAAAGTTCCAAGGAATATGCAGTCGCAGTCAAGTATCACAACATATCATGAAGAATGCCAACCGGAAAAACTAGCAGCAAAATCAAGGTTGCAAAGAATTCAGATATTATCAGAGAGTATACAAAAGGCATGGTTAACATATCTAAAGAAATAAAAGAGGCTTAAAAATATGGACAAGGAACAAAAAATTATAAAAATCAACACAACAGATATGAAAAGAACAAAATCTAATTTCCAGAAACAAAAATATAATTATTGAAATAAAAACCTCAGTGGATGGGTTAACTGATTGAACGTGACTGAGAAAATCAGTGAAATGGAATACAGATCTGAGTGAATTATGCAGACTGCAGTACAGTGTTAAAAAGACAAACTATGAAGAGGCATTAAGAGACACTGAAGGTGGAGTGAGAAGTTCTAACAAGTGTCTAACTGGAGTTTGAGAAGGAAATAAAGAGAATGTGTTAGAAGCAATAGTTCAAGAGATGATAATGGCCAAAAGTTTCCAGATGTTTAAAAAAAACACTGATCCTCAGATTTGGCAAGTCCAAAAAATTCTAGGCAATATAAATAAAAAGAAATTCCCATCTAGATATAAATTACAGTGAAATTGCTAAACATTAAAGGCAAAGAGAAGATCTGTAAAGCAGCTAGAGAATAAAGATGTTTCTACAAAGGCATTATAAATAGCCTGATTGAGTGATTTTTCTAATAATGAAAACCAGAAGACAGTGAATGATATTTTAAAATTCTGAGAAAAAATAACTATCAACTTACAATAGACTACGTGATGAAATTATCTTTCGAGAATAGGAGGGAAAAAATAACACATCCAGGCTAAAAGAAAACAGGATACCAGAATTTACCACCAATAGATTCTTATTAAAGGTGATTCTCATTGATGAGTTTCAAGTAGACATAATACCAAAGGGAAAGTCAAGGATGCAGAAAGAAATGGTGAGCAAAGATTTCTGTAAATATGCAGGTAAATCTAAACAAATATTGACTGTATAAAATAATATCTACTTTGTCAAGTTAAAGAAAAATACTAGACAATAATAGCATGCGATTTGAGAGATGATTGATTAGAAGTGATTCTGATACCTTCTGATAGTGCATTCTGATATCTTTTTATTTGGGAAGAGCAAAGATATTGATTAACATTAGGCTTTTTAAGTATCCGTGTTAAAATATCTGGAGTAACCACTAAAAGAATGGGTGTGGAAAACATAGCCTCCAAACTCATAGAAAGCAAAATAAAAGAGAAAATAAATTTAATCACTCATGCAAACTTAACCTAATATAGTTAGGAATATACCTGATATATACACTATGTATACATACATACATGTACATATATATGTATTTATGTGGTAAAACTATTTTTAGTTTTTTATTTTTAGTATTATAATTTTAGATATTTTTATTGAGATATAATTGGCCTATAACACTGTAAGTTTAAGGTGTACAACATATTGATTTGATACATTTATATTGCAATATGATTGCCATTGTACCATTAGCTAACACCTCTGTCACATCACATAATTTCTTCTAGTGTTGGGAACAATAAGATCTAACCTCTTAACAAGTTAAATGTTTATAATACAGTTTTGCTGTCTATAGTCACTGTACTGTGTATCAAAACTCCACAACTTACTATTCTACTAGTTTCAAGTATGTGCCTTTAAACAACATCTCTCCCATTCTCATACCCCCAGCATCTGGTAACAACTATTCCAATCTCTGTTTTTTCAAGTTTGATTTTATCAGATTCCACATATAAGGGCTATCATAGCGTATTTTATCTTTTTCTCTCTGACTTATCTCACTTAGCATAATGTCCTCAAGCCTGTACGTTATCACAAATGGCAGGATTTCCTTTTCTCTCATGGCTGAATAGTATTCCATCATGGTGTATGTGTGTGTGTGTGTATATCACATCTTCTTTATCCATTCATCCATTGCCAGATAATTAGGTTATTTCCAAATCTTGGCTATTGTGAATAATGCTGCAAGAAACATGTGAGTGCGTATATCTTTTTGATAACCTGTTTTCATTCCCTTTGGATATATACCCAGAAGTGGGATTGCTGGACAGTATGGTAGTTTTATTTTTAATTTTTTGAAGAACCCCCATACTGTTCTCCATAGTGGCTGAAACAGTTTACAACCCCACCAACAGTGCACAAGGGTTCCTTTTTCTCCACATCCTCGCCAACACTTGTTATCTCTTGTCTTCTTGAACATATGGTGATATCTCATTGTGGTTTTGATTTGCATTTCCCTGATGATTAGTGATGTTGAGCACTTTTTAATGTACCCGTTGGCCATTTAGATGTCTTCTTTGGATAAGTGTCTATTTAGTTCCTCTGCCCATTATTTAATGGAATTGTTTGGTTTTTTGCTATTGAGTTGTATGAGTTCTTTATAAATTTTGGATATTAAGCCCTTATCTGATACATGGTTTGCAAATATTTTCTCCCATTCCATAGGTTATCTTTTCATTTTGTTAATTCTTTTGCAGTGCAGAAGTTTTTAAGTTTGTTGTAGCCTCACTTGTTGATTTTCTTTTTGTTTGTGCTTTTGGTGTCTTATCCAAAAAGTCATTGCCAAGACCAATGTCAAGGAGCTTCCTCTGTATGTTTTCTTCTAGGAGTTTTATGGTATTCAGCTCTTATATTTAAGTCTTGGATTCATTTCAAGTTAATTTTTGTGAATGGCATAACATAAGGTCCAATTTCATTTTTTGGCATGTGGTTATCCAGCACCATTTGTTAAACAAACAATCCATTCCCCATTGGATGCTCTTGGCTCCTTTATCAAATATTAGTTGACTATATATACAGGGGCTATATTTTAATTCTGGGCTCTCTATCCTGTCCCATTTATCTATGTGTCTATTTTTAGCATTGGCTATTCATGTCTTTTGTGGTTCCATACAACATTTAGGATTTTTTTTTTCTATTTCTGTGAAAAATGTCATTGGAATTTTTATAGAATCTTCTATACCCAATCTGTTGAGAGTTTGTATCATGAAAGGATGTTGTATTTTGTCAAATGCTTTTTCTGCACCTATTGAGATAATCATATGATTTTTATCTTTCATTCTGTTAGTGGGGTATATCACATTTGTTGATTTGTGTATGTCAAACAATCTTTGCATCCCAGGGATAAATCTCTCTTGGACATGTGTATAAATAAATTCTTGAATGCAGTTTGCTAGCATTTTGTTGTGGATTTTTGCATCTGTTAATCAGAAATATTGGTCTATAGTTTTCTTTTTTTCTGGTGTCCTTATCTGGCTTTGGTATGCTGGCCTCATAGAATGAGATTGGAAGTGTTCCCTCCTCTTCAATTTTTTGGAAAAGTTTGAGAAGGATTGGCAATAAGTCTTCTTTAAATGTTTGTTAGAATTTACCAAAGAACCCACCTGGTCCTGGGGTTCACTGTGTTGGAAGGTTTTTGATTACTGATTCTATCTCATTACGTGTTATTGGTCTGTTCAGACTTTCTATTTCTTCCTGGTTCAGTTTTGGTAGGTTGTATGATTCTAGGAAATTATCCTTTTCTTCTAGGTTATCTAACTTGTTGGCATATAATTGTTCATAGTAGTCTCTTATGATCCTATGTATTTCTGTAGTGTCAATTGTAATTTCTCTTCTTTCATTTCCGATTTTGAGTCTTCTTTTTTTTGTTAGTTTCACTAAACTTTTGTCAATTTCGTTTATCTTTTCAAAAACCCAGCTGTTAGTTTTGTTGATCTTCTCTATTGTTTTTCTGGCTTCTCTTTGTTATTTCTCTCTGATCTTTTTTATTTCCTTCCCTCTGCTAATTTTGGCCTTAATTTGTTCTTTTTCTAGTTCCTTGAAGTGTAAAGTCAGATTGTTTTGTTTTTTTGTGTGTGATCTCTCGAATTTTTTAATATATGCATTTATCTCTATCACCTGCTCTCTCAGAACTGCTTTTGCAGTGTCCCATAGGTTTTGGTATGTTGCAGTTCCATTTTCATTTGTTTAGAGATATTCATTGATTTACCTTTTTATTTCTTCTTTGATACGTTGGTTGTTTAGCAGTGTGTTGTTTAGTTTCCACATATTTATAAATTCTCCAGCTTTCCTCATATTTTTGATTTCTAGTTTCATACCACTGTGGTGGGAAAAGGTACTTGTTACAATTTCAATCTTCTTAAATTTGCTAGGACTTGTTTTGTGTTGTATCATGTGATCTATCCTTGAGAATGTTCCATGTGCACTTGATTTAACACAAATAAGAAAGTACAGTTTAAAAGTTGTATAGAGAATTCTATATGTGATATGATTAGAATTATATTTTAAAAAACATGCATAGAGAAAAGATTAAAGACGAATATGCCAAAATGCTTTTTATAAAATGCATTTAAGGGGTAAGGCTGAGTGGGAAATTTTTCCTTGATCTATTTTTTCTATATTTTATGAATTTTATTCAATAAGCATACACTAATTTTATGGTTAAAAAGTAAAAGGTTTTAGTTCATTCAGTAGCCGAGATGTCACTAAATCTAACATTTAGGAAAGAAGCATTTATTTTCAAACCACCAAAAAATGTTCACAAGAATAAGAAATTACTTTGAGTAGCATCTTTGGGTAGCCTTTCTCAACATCATCAAGGATGAGGCATGTCCCTTTCCCACTGAAGAGTGAGTGACTTATTAGTGTTCCATGAAATGTTGACTTTGAGAGTCCCTGCTGCTTGTGCCCACTACCTATCCACTTGAGAAGTCTGACAGTTCATCTTTCATAATACCTCCTGCACCCATCTCTCTTCTCCACCCTAATGAATCCTACTCAGAGTGACCAGGGTGCTTCTCCCATTCACCTGCTTGAAAGTGTGCTGTGTTCCCTTATACAAACTCTTCCCAACTCTGAAAATAGCTTGGTTTGTTCACTTATTTCAAAAGCATGCATGGCACCTCTCCACTCCAATGCCTGTGGCATGCTTTTCCTACTAGCTCTTCTCCACGTATTTATCCTTCTAGGACCAGTTTAAACTCCATCTTCTTTATAAATTCTTCCGAGACCAACCCAGATGCAACAGGTTTCTTCCTCCTCAGAACTTCCATTTTTGGCCTTTCTCCTTTGCTGCTTTAAAAGTATCAATACTTATTCTAAGTTATTTTTTAAAAAGACTTTGTTTTTGGAGCAGTCTTAGGTTTGCAGCAAAATTGAGCTAAAAATATAGAGATTTCCATGTACTCCCTTCTACCACACATGCGTACCTTCTCCTGTTATCAACATCCCCCACCATAGTGATACATTTGTTAAAATTGATGGACCTACATTGACACATCATTATCAGTCAAAGTCCATAGTTTACATTATGGTTCACTCTTGGTGTTGTACATATGGGTTTGTACAAATGTATAATGACATGTATTCACTATTGTAGTAGCATACAGAGTAGTTTCACTGCCCTAGAAATCTTCTGTGCTCCGCCTAATCACCCTTTCCTCTCCCTGACCCCTGGCAACCACTGATCCTTTTACTGTCTCCATAATTTTGCCTTTTCCAGAATGTCATATAGTTGGAATCATGTAGTATGTAACACTTTCAGACTGGCTTCTTTCACTTAGTAATATGCATTTAGGTTTCCTCCATGTCTTTTCATAGTTTGATAGCTCATTACTTTTTAGCACTAAATAATACTTCATTATCTAGATGTACCACAGTTTATGTATCCATTCACCTACTGAAGGACATCTTGGTTGCTTCCAAGTTTTGGCAATTATCAATAAAGCTGCTATAAACATTCTTGTACAAATTTCTGTGTGGACACTGTTTTCAACTCCTTTGTGTGAATGCCAAGGAGCGTGATTGCTGGATTGTATGGTAAGACTATGATTAGTTTTATAAGAAACCACCAAAATTATCTTCCAAAGTGACTGTTCCATTTTTATATTCCCACCAGCAACGCATGAGAACTCCTGTTGCTCCACATCTTGGCCAAGATTTGGTGTTGTCGGAGTTCTGGATTTCGGCCTTTCTAATAGGTGTATAGTGGTATCTCATTGTTGTTTTAATTTGTATTTCCCTAATGACATATTACATGGAGCATATTTTCACATGCTTATTTGCCATCTGTTTATCTTCTTCTAAGCTATTTTTAAACTACTTTTTGTGCTTAATTGGGCTATCAACCTCTAAGCATTCAATTCCACCTATCTACCCACAATTCTCAGCCCAGCTAACCTATAGGTGCCTGCCTTTCATGCTTTAGAATGGCATTCTTCCACCCATCAGGAGAATTTTTGAGATTCTGAGGTTTCTTCTAAGACATAGTTCAATTCGAGGTTAGCCTTTAAGAATCAGTTACACACGTTTTGTTCTATTAGTGGAAACAGAATGAAGACAAGTGTAGGGGACATAGCCTTGACTCATCTAGGGAGTGAAGACCACAGAACATCCCAAAGGATGGTGCTACAGAGAAAAAATATGAGAGAATAAGGATCAGACTCCAGGATGGGTACATAGTCCCTTACTTGGGCCCTTGCAAAAATGCCTATTCATTGAGCTATCTGACCCTCCTCAGCAGAGGCAGAAAGCAATAGTTTCCCCTATCAGAGTTAGCACCGAGCAGCTGCAAAGTGCCCCATTGATAGCAGAGACTACCTTGGGTGCCCTTGGAAGAACAGAGCTAAGGCAATATCCTGAATTAATTGTTTTGTAGGTTGTTAAGGAGGAACAAAAATACTTCCCCCAAATATAGTGAGAGCTCACTTTGGAGTTCAATTATAGCCACACAGACTGAAGGGGGTTGACCGTGGCTGAGTTGTACCTTAAACTACTGATAGCCAACTCTTGTACCAGGGATTGGATTTTAGTGATAGCCAGCTAACAAAACTCAAAGTGTCTATCATCTGAAACAAGGGAAATCAATGAATTGGTATAAAACCTCTTTAGGCAGCCAGATAAACCTTTCGATTTGATGATTTAATGGAATATTTGGTGGTAGAATAACCTGTTTGGACAAAAACAGTGGTTCTCAGGACATCACATTCTGACTAATTTAATACCACCTTCATATACAGCTGCACACTCAGAGAATACATAGATCTTCCGTGGAAAAACATACATTCTCCTCTTTTCCACCCTTTAATCAAAGAACATATAAGAGTAGCCATAAGGAGAGGAGGAGCCCTTTGCCATTCTCTTTTAAATAATTAATGGCATAAATGTATCTGCTATTCTTGGATGACCCTTTGCACAGTCAGAAGCACCTCAGCCTCCTCCTTTCACTGTTCTGCCACGTGAGAAAGGTGAAGCTGAGAAAGGTGAGTCACTTGCTATCAGGCATGTCATTGTAGCTGGAACAGCCTGGAGCTGTCAAGCCAGCAGCTCTCCATCACACTACTGTAGTGGGTCACAGCTGTCTTTGTCCATTAGAAATAATTCTAGTCCAGGTCTGTAGTTTGGGATTTTTTTAATTTTATTTTTTCCATTTTTGGTATAATATATAACTTTGTCAAATTGTTGTACATAGACCAAGTTGCTTTTATAACTGAGGAAGACTAGAAGGGAAATACTTTATATGGCCTTGCTAATCTATCCAAGTCTCCCTGCAGTACACAATGTGTGCCTGCCTCCTGCATGTAAATATTGGGCCCGAGTGCTTTAACTTCCGCCAGGCATCCTGCCTGAGTCACTGCCTAAGTCATGAATTTGCACTGAAGCATACAGTCAAAAGGAGGGAGGGCAGTAGTGCACTATGATCAGGTATAACAACCACCTTGGTGTCCATTTTGCACGTCCTCAACTTCTCACCAAACGCACTGTTTATAAATTTAAGAGTGGAATTTACCAGGCAGGAGAAGGGGAATAGTTTTATGGGAAGATAAAGTTGTCCTTTCTAATGTCAGTCTCAAGGAATGTATGTGTTTGCTAATGAGAGGTTTATTAAGTCTTTTGCGTCCATTGTCTCCTTTACTCTAACCGCCCTGTGAAATAGGTGTTATATGTTCTCTTTGCAAATGGGAAAACTGAGGTAATGTAACATGCCCAAAGTCATTCAAAATAGTTTGTGACGAAGGCAGATTCCATCCTAAATCTTATGACTCTCAACCCAGTGCTTTTTCACTAGAGCATCCCGCCTCTCTGTACTTTGGATTCTCTCGATAATGAATGTGGATCTACCATCCATGAATTTTTGCAAACACTTTTACAGTATTGAGACATACAATATAATCAACCCACACCAACTTAGAGCACCTGGTCCTGTAAGATTACTTTTCACCATGAAAAGCAGAACTTCTCTCCTTCCTTCCTTTCGTCTCTCCCTCTCTCCCATTTTCCTTTCTTCCCTCCTTCCCTCCCTTCATTCTTCCCTTCTTTTCTTTTCTTTTATTTGGGAAGGATGCTATTGTATTGCTCTGAGAAGATCTTCCTGTTTCTAGCACTTCTCCATTTCTCCATTTGGGAAAGAAGTTTGTGTTCAATCTGTTCCACTTGTCTTCATAAATTTTGGTTAGATCCTCTTTTGGGCTTTGACTCTCTGCACTGTTAAGTTCTTTACTTAACCACAGAGCCTGCCCTCCCGCCTCTAGTCCAGGGCAAACTTTGCTTAGATCGAGGACAGCTACATGATAGTTCATTAACATTGGCCCCTCACTCCAAGAAGCTTGGAGTTAGCTCACCCCAGGCTCAACACACACAGCACTTCTACTTGCCTGCTCCTTTATTTATTCTCTTGCATTATTTAGGCATATATAAATGGCCTTCCTCTGTTTAATTGTAAGCTCCTTACAGATAAAGATAAAGCTGTGTTTCTTTCTACTTCTCCTTACACTATCTAGCCCAACATCTAAAAACTGAGCAGCTAAAGAGTAAACATGTGCAAAATGAAGACTTCTCCCCTTGCTTGTACTGAGGTTCCTCCGTCTCTTTGGCCATTTTAACATCCCTTTTCCAGGCATTCTCCAGTTTCAGGGTCTAGAACTTTAGGGATCCCTATACTGCAGATTGCTGTCATTTTGTCCATCAGTATGGGTGCTGTGTTCCAGCTTACTACTAAGCCCTGCTAGCAGTGTCTGGCATCTTATTGGTCTTTATGGCCACATGGCTCATAGCTATAAGATTCCTGCCCCAGGGTGTGGTTAGCAGAATAGAGCTTATTGATCTTTATCATATAACTACACAGTTAAGTATTTTCTGAAGTGCTTTCGCACACTGGTTCTTCCAGGGTTTGTATGCTATTTTTCTTCTCATCCTCACAGCCTACGTCATCTTACTATCCTGTATTGCAGCATCCTGCTGTTTGACTCCACCAATGAATTTAGTGTCATACATAAACATATAGATTATAAAGCATTCTCTCCTACAGATAATTTATCAAATTGATATGTTAACAAATAAAAATTCTAGATTCCAGGTAACATCAGGGCTCACTTTTCCCCCCTAATTCACCCATTCTTCTCTCCCATTTACCTGAGACTTAGGAAGATGGGTTAGCTCCAACCTCTCAGAAAATAGTAATGTCAACCTATCCTAATTTTAAATACCCAAATACACAATGCCTATATAATTTTATCCTCAGATTAATTAAAGACAATTCTAATTTTGTTTCCTGTCTTGAGTAAAAATAAATACTCCGATTGACATAGACTTGTAAAAAGTTCTTTTCAACCTCTCAAGTCCAAATCTTCATGATAGAGAATGTATCTGATAATTGTTAGTGCTATTTTTGACAGATGTTCAATATGTAATAATGATCTGCTGCTTTGACTAATCCAGCCAAATCAACAGCTTTAGACAGAATCCAAAGGCCAGTTTGGGAGCATAGCCAATATCTATTCCAAAGGATTTTAACAATATAAATCCTCAAATAAAAAAAGAGAGAAATGTAAATCATCAGACTATTTCCAAATAACTGCGCATAGCATAGCTCAAAAAAAAAATCCAAGCAGAAAAAAAGTGAAATAAAAATATGGCCAGTATAACAGTTCATAGGTTCAATATTTACCAGTTTGTTTACCATCTGAGCTATTTCCTTTAATCAACCATGCACATGGCACTTTATTCTCAGGGGACATTATCACCATGACAACTTTATCAGACTAAACACTGAAACACAGTTCTTGGAGCAATCTCAATTTGGGTATGGTTTGGAACGTTATTTATGTTATTCTTTTATAAACATCCTTGGTATGCCAGAGATGAGAAAAATTTTTAAATGACTATTAAAATCACAATAAAAAACGTAAAAACTTTACAAAGAGAAAAGGAATAAGCCATTAGGCTGAAAAATGGGCAATCAAAGGAGCTATTGCGCTCGGCAGATGGAAAAGCAGCAGGTGCCATGGTGGGATGGGACCTTGCTTCCCATCATGCATGCTCTACAATGATGCAGGCTGACAGGGAAGGGAATTAATGTGTCAGAGCAGGTACTTTCTGTCCATTAGCTGATTCCCAATACATCCTCACAGACTGCTACCCGTGGCTCTTTGATAAAATGGTTTGCAATACACGGCTCCAGAAGTTGTGTATGGAAGGACAGCTGTGAGTGACCCTCCCTTCAATGCCTCAGCCTAACATAGTGTGAGTGAGCAAGTAAATGTTTCTCCACCCCAAACTGGGATTAGCGATTCCAGTACATGAATAAATTATTTGAATACAGATGCTGTGAATATAGCAAGGTGACCAAGGGCCACAGGCTCTTAGTGTGGGGGGGGGATGGAAGGGGACACTGATGAAGAGAATTCTCAAGGTAACAAATTAGCTCTCAAACAAATGAGTCTCAGGAAGGCTATGAGAGTACACTCACCTCTCTACTTTCAGAGACAAAGTGCCAAATTATGAAGAGGCAACCTGAATTGATGAGTCAGCTTAGAAACACATAGCACATTAGGCATGGTAAACACTGAGGCTCTGGGGCTTTGTCATGCGTCAAGCTGGTTTTTCCTTCTCTCTTCCCTCCTTCCCTTTCCTTCCCTTCCCTTCTCTTCCCTTCTCTTCCCTTTCCTTTCCTTTCCAAGCCTGAGTTTGTTTATGTTCCAAATCTGTAACACAGCCAAACGTGAAACTTCAAAATGAGAGTGAAATAGAAGCACAGAGTTTAAAATTAAATTTGTACAATTGATGAGATTAGCTCTTTCCAGATATTTGTCCAATAAACTGATTGAATTGCCAAATTATTTATTAGCATTGGCTGTTGATACAACTAGATTAAGAAATGGCAGACCTTATTTTTTTCCTGTCCCTTTTCATGACAGAATTGGAATCCCAAGGCTGGCTATTCCACTCATTATGTGTGGTCATCAAAAGAGGGAAATGGGTGTTAACTGGTATTTATGTTAAAACCTTAGAAATTATATACACATCAAAGGAGCATTAACAATCTAAGGATTCAATTCAAGACTTCTCCATCCCCTAGTCTAGGTAAGGGACATGTTATTCTATCTCAAAACTTCCTATATTTTTCTCTGCATACTTATAACATTGGCATTTGTAACTAATTTTCATTTAATGTCTGTCAGACCTCACTAAATTCTAAGTGACACGAAGAAAGAAACTGGATATATCTGCCCCAGCCCTTAGCAAAATACCAGTCACGTGGTAGGAGCTCGGTAAATATTTGTGGAAAGAAGAAAAGAAGGAAGTAAGGAGATAAATAATGTGAGAAGAAAAGAAGGAAGGAGGCAAGAGAGGACCCAAAAGATGAAAAATAATCTTAAGCATCTTTCTATTTCTGTATGTCTTTTTTAGAAGCCTCTATAGCCTTAAATTTATTGAGGTGTCTAAACAACTTCTACACTAAATAAAAAGGAGGAGGAGGAAGAGTCAGGAGGAAGTGGAAGAGAATATATTTATGTTGACAATGTTAGGATGGATATCATTGAATAGTGTCTAAGGACCTTTGAATAGACAGGTATGCACACCCTTGGTCTTGAAATTCATTTCATAAAGAGACAATGAAAGTGGAAATATTTCAGCCAAAATAGAATGAGTTTTAGCCTATTCAGAGGCCATACCCAGGGAGCTTAAAATTATCCTTGGATGGCTGGTGATTCTTCTCTCAGGTGTTTGGAACGAGGATCCGTATTTGGCAGTGCAGGACGTTTAACTTGGATCAGATGACCCTGTTATTCACATCCCTCCTTAAATCAAGTGTGAGTGTACTAACTATGCAGGACTACACAAGGCAGTGATAACACATTTTTAATGTGAAAGTAAAAATGGAGATACAGTAAATTCTGTGGGAATTACAATGACCAATGATAATAACACCTAAAGTGCACAACACCTAATAGTTTCCAGAATGATTTGATATTGTTATTTAACCCTTAACAGGATTAATTAATCCTGTTATTTAACCCTTAACAGGATAATTAATCTGGGCGTGAGGATTTACTAACCATGTAATATTGGTAAAGTTACTTAACTTCTCTCCTTAGTTTTCTCTCTTAAAACTATCATATAGGGTTGATCAAAGATTCAATAGGATAATGCATGGAAAATACTATCATCAATAAACGTTAATGATTATTAGTGTCGTTATTACTATTTAGTAGCACAGATATCACTACCTACAATTTACAAATCATAAAAGAACCTCAAAAAGTCAAACAATTTCCTTGCTGGTTAAGAACTGGCCCCAGAACTCTCATTTCAAATTCTGAAACCATAACACTTTGTACTATGTCAATTTTACTCTGAGTTGCAGTTGACTTTAAGACCTAAGTTTGAGGATATGTCCCCTTTGGAACAACCTTCATTACTGGATCCTAGGAACAGCAACTTGATGTAGAGCTAATGCATCAAGCTGGCAGGATCAGGGTCCTGGAACACCAGGCCTGCTGAAGAGGTCACTCAATATCAGCTGCCTCCCAAAGCCTCCAGAGAACCTGATGCTTTGGCTTTCCTTCATTTTAGTTCCTGTCAATTTCAAGAGACAAGCTTCTGGGGCTGAAATTGATGTGTCTGTGGGACTATTCCAGTTTGCTGAAATTGACAGAGGCTGAAACTGATGAAAGTTAACCAATTTGTCAATTTCAGCAAAGGGACAGCTTTGAAGGCAGAGATTGACTAAGTCCATACCTTTCCTGCCTGATCAGAAAATTTAATTTTTCCCTCACTTTAAAAAAGTTTTCTGTTTACTCTCAGAAGTTATTTTGGACTGTCCTCTAGATATAATCAGAATTGGCCTGACAGTTGAAACAGATGGTCAATCCCATCAAAATCCAATCCAGTGTATTGTTTAGCAGAATGTTGTTTTCCACTGGATTGGCTGACCAATTTATTCAAAATGGTTAAAAAAGTTGTAAAATGCGGAATAGCTCTAAACCCTGCTGCTTGTGAGTTTTGATGCATCCTATGAAAACCACATAGCTTTGACTGATTTGCCAGTCAAAAACTCAGTCAAATCAGTCCAGAAATCCCCATTGCATCTGCCAACTATCTGGCTTTGACGAATTTTGGACTCATTAAATCAAAATGGTTTGTAGAGGCTTAAAAATACACTAGGGGAAGCATTGGAGTTGTAGTAGTACTGGATTCCAGTTCTGCTGTCTACCAGTTGTCTGAGCTTGTCCAAGTTACCAGCTTTGATTCTCAGCCTTTCCCTCTACAAAATGAGGGGTTTAGACTATAGCAGTACTTTCCAAAGTGTCTTCTTTAGAAAAGAATACTTTCTTTCAGAGGACATTAATAGATCTAACAAAAATTCATGATTAAATAACTTTGGAAAACATTAGTTAAATGTTTATTGACTGCAGGACGTCCCAGAGCCTTAAACAGCTTAACATCTTTAATGGATATGAATCTCAGGCACAAACCCTTGTGTACAATAAAATTAACTGCACCTTCTAGACCTCATCCTGCCAAACTGATGAGAATCTTCTCTTCAGTCGTGTTGGGGTGCTTGGTTCAAGAATCTCAACAGGCAGAGGATATGGGTAGCTCATTTCATCCTAAGTCATCAGTAGACAAAGTTTGTTTGGGACTGTTTACATAAGGGGTCAGCAAACTTTTCCTGTAAAGGGCAAGACAGAAAATATTTTAGTCTTTGCAGGCCATTCAGACTCTGTTGTAACTGCTCAACTCTGCCGCTACTCAGTGCTGTCACTGTAGCGCAAAAGTAGCCATACACAATATATAATATGTACAAAACTTTCTCCCTTTTTAAAACTACTTTAAAATGTAAAACCAATTTTAGTTGTGGACTGTACAAAAAAACAGATGGTGAACTGGATTTGGCTTGCAGGCTATAGTTTGCCATCCTCTGGTCTAAATGACTGGCTCCTTCATACTTCTGTGCCATGCTTGTGTCATAGGAACCTTGGCAAGATTATGTATAGCCCCATCTGCCTAGACATACCCATAAGCCATTCCCTCATGAGGTCTTAGCATCACAATATCATCTCTATTCAGGAAACAGAGCAGAGGTTCTCTTTCATCCAAGACCGCTATATCCCTCTAAACATGTCCAACAACACCACCACCTTTCACTGCCTTCTCAAGTCCCAGGGAATCACAGAGAAATTAGTCTCCTTTTGCATTTTGATAATAACTCCAAGCCTTCCTCCCTTTCTGAGTTATTTCTTATTTCCACCCTTCACAACCCTCCCTGAGCACAGGACCTGATCCAATCAGAGAAATGTGAAGCTATGGGAAAGGCAAAAAGTATTTAAATCTCTCAAAATGCCATCCTTAAGTTGCATATGCTTTAAGTCTCCCAAATGTTAGATAACATTTTCCAAATGGTTTGACCATGGAATGCTTTCTTAGGACACCTTGTGGGGGAGTTTTTCAATGCCTGCACTTTGGGAAACAATGGTTCACAGGATATCTAAGGTTCCTTATACCTCAGCAACTCTCAGAAGGACCCTGTGCCCTGCAGGAAGAAAGAATCACAGATTAGATCTGGGCTGATGTTGCTATAAATCTAGGGGCTATCTTTCATCCCCAGCCTTCTCTCTTCCTACTCTAATCCAAAATTCTCTCATGTATAATAACTTTTGCATATTGGGGAATATATTTCTTTGTGAAGCGAATGTCAAGATGTTCATAGTTATGACTCTCCTACTGCCTCTTATATATTATATTATAGCTAGATGGTTGGATGTATGGATGGGTGGATGATGAATGAACTGGTTTTCCCCACTTTAACTTCTTTTGTCTTCAATCTCTTATAAATTGCTGCTTGATTTGACACAATTGTCAAATCTTTCTTTCTGGGAAATAGTTGTCTCCAACTAGATATCTTATATGACCAATATGGCTTCTTTAGAAACGATCAATCTGTGCCCGGAAGAATGCCCTTAAAATGCAGAGTCCCTGGAACTTTACATGATAAAAACAAAACAAATCTAGAAGCAACCTCATTCATGAAATGACTTCTTTGGTTTCTCTGAAATAATCCTATCCTCTGATCCCTGTTCTCTCTCCCAGCCATGTCTCCGCTTTCCACCACCTATATGTAAGAACAAATCATCTGCAGCTCTCTACTTCATAAAAGAACTCTCTTCATCTGACAACTTCAATTAGCTGACTCCAAATGTAAGTTTTTTTTCTGAACTCCCAATATCTGGTTTTTTGATTTATTTATGTATTCATTCACTCACTCAATATTTATTGAGTGTCTACTATGTGGCTGGTTCTGTGAGAGATGTAGGGCACACAATGGTGAACAAAAGAGACATGGCCCTGGCCTCCATGGACCTTAATGCCTAATGGGGAAATAGATATTCTACAAGTAAATGAACAAAAATACAGTTCAAATTAACTAAGTTCTATAAGTAGGATAACCAACCATCCTGATTTGCCAAAGACTGTCCTAGTATGAGTGCTGAAAGACGTGCATCCCAGGAAACCTCCGATTCCTAGGCAAACAGGGATACCCCTAAAGGGGTAAAAGCTGGGTGCTATAAAAGAGAATAACACAGAGGATATACTTTGTATCGCATAGCCTGGAAACCTTTCTGAGGAGGTTTCACTTAAGTTGAGAACTGAAAGAAAAAAAAAAAAAGATATCCAGCCATATGAAGAGAGGAAGGAAAGGGAAGTCCAGGCAAAAGAAATAATTTGTTTACAAAGAGCTTTGGGCATTCAGAAAACTAAAAAAGCTATTCTAGCTGAATCGTATTCAACACGGTAGATGGCAAGTTGAGATGAAATTAGAGAGACAGGAATTACTCATATCAGAGCCCATGGTAAGAAGTTTCAGTCCTATTCTAAATCCAGTAGGAAACCATTGTCTAATTTATAAAGAACACTTTCCAAGTATTTATTGAGACCCTGTTTTGTATTTACCCCATGGATACAGAAACATTAATCATAATCCTTTTTTCAAGACATACATCATCTATCAGATAAGACCATCCTTGATGTAACCAACTGAAATACAGGGGTTGAGTGCTAAAGCAGGGTGAGCAATGAGGAAGGGAAGTTCAGAAGTAAAGGCTTAAACTCTTCTTTCCACCTGGGGAATTTCTCGGGCTCTCCCTCCCACCTTCTGCTTCAAATTCTCCAACAGTCATTTGTTTTCCACTTTTTCGTATACTATTATTTCGTATTTTCATTTGTTTGCTCTGTCTGGGGCCTTACAGACTGGTGACTGGGGTGAACTTAATTTGCAGTTCTCCCCAGATACTGCCTTTTGTTTGGCTTCTCTTGGCCTCACCCACCACCGCAGTCAGGGGAGTAGGATATTCCCTTCCAAGACACTCTAGGACTGCATCCAGGACCACAGGCCTGTTCCTCTAGGAGGGGAAAGACCCTTTAAGGCTCAAAGGATCCCTTTTTGCATGTGCAGATATAGCCACAGTTCATCTACATGTTGATGTTTGAAACTTTAAAGAAGGTACAGTAAGCCTTCACAAAAAACTGCAAGAAATGCTACAGGCTTTGATTTCTGGCCTAGGTCTCATGCAGGAATGGTGCATTCCCTCAGCTTGCATTAACAACTCTGGTAATGAGAATGGAGTTATTGACAGACATTTCCATTCCATGGAGTGAACACTCGCTCATAATGAGGGGGAGTGTGTTGTTAACCGCCGTGTTGTGAGGACGGGAAAATCAAAATTATTTTTCATCGTTTGTCCCATGTGAAAAATACCCTCATTTAAATGTCCTGAGATTGCTCCCAATCAAGTCCAAGGATCAGACTGGTCCACAAATTTGCCTTTGGTTAGTATGATAATGAGACTTCAACTGCACACCAAATAATTGTGTTTATTAAAATTTATGATTGAGCATTAGAGAGTCCAGTAGTATTCAGGAGGTCTCGAAGCCATACTTAGAGCCTCAACTTCACCTTCTTCTATACATTTAACTTTTAGAAACTGCTATTTAAATGCAGATTGCTGTATAAATTTCTACTCCTAACCTGAAATATTTCCAGCAATATATGCCACGATTAATTGGCACTTCAGACCTCCTTTTTTTCCCCAGGGATTATCAGTTTTGCAGCTTATGAGATAGAGTGATAGGCTCCTCTCTGTCAACACACCTTCTCCCTGCAGCTCTCAAAGACTACCACAAAGCAGCAGTGGTGGGCATTTAATCTCGATCCACTATCATAGCTTGTTTTAGAGTTACATCCAAGAGCCAGCCAAGCACGCAGTCTGTGGAAGCCATGCTCCCTGAGTTCAGAGTTTTTCAGTCACTTTCTTTTTTTATTGTTAAAGGCCAAGCTCAGAATCCCTGACTATGTTTCTCACTGCTGAGTGCTGACAAATCACAAACACTGTCCCTGAGAGTAGTTAAAAATGCTGCTGGGCTAATGCTGACATATTGCTATCTTCTGGGGGCCGGTTGATGTGTGTTCATTTATAATCTAATTGCATGTCCACTTTTAAAAATCAGCTCCCAGTGTGGAATGGATAAACATACAATTACCAAATGATATGCGTAATCATTCAGTGCTGTTAGTCCCAAAAGGTGATATTGCAGTGACATTGAGAAAATTAGAGCTATTCTTCATACAATTATATGGCTACACTTTCACTCTAATGCCATTCTAATTGGGAAGGAGCATTGAAATGTGAAGCTGGGTGCGTTTCGCTCTCTAATCATCACTGAGCAACTCATTCTTAAGCTAGTTTCTAGAAAAGACAGTTGCCAGAATGCTTTGATAGTCCCAAATGTTCATTGTTGATTTCATGTCAGGTAAAGCTTGTTTCCTTCCTGTAAAATTTAGATTGCCACTGAGAGCTCACTAGCAGTGAAGATTTGGGTGAATGCCTACAATTTATTTTGTCCATTTATGTCTTTGAAAAGAAAAATTCTATCTGGTTATACTCCCCTTACTTTTATTTTCAAATGGACCCTCAGAATGTGAATACTTGCCCCCCTCTTTTACAGGGTGGTTGGGAGGCTCAAATTTCACAATAAAAGTGCAAGCCATTTTGTAAACTGTTAAGTGATATACAAACGTGAGCTATTACTGTTGTAACTGTTGCTGCTGCTGCTGTTATTATCATCTGTCAATAGGTGTCAGGAACAGACTTAGTCAGTTAGTTGCCTTTGTGAACACTGCCTGTAGAAATTATGAAGTACAATTAATATCTCTGGCCTTAACTCAGTTGGATCCCTGCTGTACAAATCAGAGGTGTCTGGATATATGTGTATTTATTGAGGGTTCCCCTCTATTCCTTATTCTTGGAATCATAGATTTATAGAACAAACAGTACAGCTGAAGTGACGTTATATCCTATCAATTATTGTGTTAGACTATAAACTCTAAGGTATTGAATAAATAGTTGCAGACTGTCTGAACTAATGAATGAACACATTTATATTTCTTCATTCTTTATGAACATATATTCCTTTATGTCACTGAGCACAGGTATAATAACTGCTTTAAAATTCTTGTCTATGAATTCCAACATCTGGGTTTTTACTTACTGTAGTGTAAGTCTCCACTTACTGTCTTTCCCCTTGAGATTGGATCAAATTTTCCAGATTTTTAAATTTGGATTGCATTCTGAATATTATGAGTGCTTTTGTGGAAACTCTGGATTATGTTATATTCTTGCAAAGATTACTGATTTTATTATTGTTTCAGTAGGCAATTTGTCTTGCCTCCAACGGAAAACTCTCCTTGGGCAGCAACTCAAATATCGGATTGGCAGCTGGGCTGCTTGCAGCCTGTCCTGTATGTGTGTGGTGCAGGGGTCAGTTAGAGATTTGCACAGACTGTATACATAGAGCATGCTGCTCACCTTCCCTGGCTCTTTCCTTTCCAGGATTTCCTCCACCCTTTCTAGTGGCTTGCCCCAATTCTAGTGATTGCCCCAATTCTGTCTTTTGGTTCTTCATGCCAGAAAGACCAAAGGTTTCTATAGGAGTTTTAGCTGTCCCATGTATTCTGACTACATCCTGTCCTTGAGCTAAGAGCAGTAAAAAATGCCTTGTCATTTCCTTCCTCCAAATGTCAACATCCCTTCAGTATCTGCCTACCTTTGTTCACTCCTCAGAGCCTTGTATTTTCCAGAGTTTTTAGTTTTTGTCTGTGGGTGGGCTTCTTTTATATTATATATGATGAAAATTTGGTTCAAAGAGGTAATATGACTTGTCTAAGGCCGTACAGCTGCTTTCAATTCTCTAGTCATGACCAAACAAACACAGTCATGCAGATATTATCTTTCTTGATTCTAATCCAGGACTTCTTTTATCCCAGATGACTGTCCTCTCAGTTAATGTAGCCCACTGTAAGTGGTCCCTCTCAGTGTAAGCCTACACTAGAATAAAGTTTAAAGATGCCCCAATGGGGTCCAGTTGCATTAAAGATACTTCCCTTTGCTACTGAAGCTTAATTCAAAATTTGATCAGTAGCTACAACAGTAGTTTCCAAACACCCAACCAACAATTAGTGGCCATCTAGGATAAAGAGATGGTAATATTAGATGATAAACCCAAAGGACAAACAACAAAAAGCAAGCTTACATCTACCTCCTAATTTTTTTTAAAATGTACCAGCCTAGAAAATCCATAAGTCTAGAAATCACTGCATATCATCAAAGTGAGTAATTTTACAGGCTTAATTTCCTCTTTATAAATTGAAATGTTGTATTAAATCATCTCTGTAAGCTCTTGTAGCCCAATGATTTTATTCTGTTGTTTTCACAAAGACACTGATTACCATTTAGATTGTCAATATCCATTCAGATTGCAGGTCTGGGAACTTTAGACAAAGGAAAAAGAAACAGCAAAACTGTAAGTTTGTAAATCCATCAAAAGGTATACTGCATTTTAGTATAATCAACAAAAAACCTTCTCCTTAATTTTCCCCTGTTTTCAAAATGTTATGGGGCTGCTGTGCAGATACAATCATAATCTCCTCTTAACCTTTGGTTTTCCAGAAATAAATTTTCCTGAATCTAAGATTGATTGGTTCATTACATGGGGATTTAAGCATCTCCAGTGCTTTTCATAGGGAGATAGCTCCTTGACTCTTCCTTCTCAGCTGGTTTCTTACATTCTCTGAGCATCTGGTCATCAACTACACATCAGTTATTGGGTTGAAAGAACTAAGAGCTATGCTGATGGGAAAATAATTCATATGCCAAACTCTAGGATTATGCTGATCAGTCTATAATTTATAGCTATGTACTTAGAGGGATATAGTAAAATGCCTCTGAACTTATAGACAATGGTATCTCTCTGAGAGTCAAATTATATGGTCAACATGTAGTATGTACATCAGGCTACTCTCAGGAAGAGCAAAACTAGGATATATTCTCCAAAAGATATAATTCTGTGAAAAAAATCTAGCATTATAGAAAACACTATTTATTGAAGGCATATTCTGTGCTGGGAATTTTAGATATATTCTCAAAACAACCTTTTGAATTAGGGGTTACTGTCATCGCCATTTTGCAGATGAAAAATCTGAAGCTCAAAGAGGATTTGTAATTTGTTCAAAGTCATTTGTCTGGTCAGCATCAAAGCCAGGGATCAAATTTCACTTTGTCAACTTCTAAGCCCATGCACCCCCTTCCCAGTTGTTGCAAGGCCTCTCAGAAAGCTATAACCAAAAATGCCCCCAAAAGGGGAAGTAACAGTAATAGGGAGTGGTTTCTACGAATCTAGAAAAAGAAGAGTTAAATGCGCCAATGAAGATTTATCAGGGTTTTTTTTTAAGGTTTTTAAATATTGCTCGATTTTATTTGATCTTTTTAGCACTGATTCTTTGCAGTCCAACTCTGCGCCTCCGAACTGGGTGCCAGATTTTCTTCCACATTATAGGCAAAAGTCATAAAACAATGTCTCCTTGGCATTTTTGCTTTGTAGGTATTGGTCTTCATCCTGTAACCTCTTCGAGCCTTGGAGTCTATTTCCCAGAAATGTTCTTATCTCAGCCATGGCAAGATGCCAATCATTTTCCATCACGCCTTTGGAACTGATGCCAGACTCTGCCCCTTTTGTCTTAACCTGAGCTCCAATTCACAGTTATCCTTCTGATGGCCTGCACTTCCAACCACTGGAGAAAACAGCGCAGCCTGACCCGGGCCTACCAGACTAGCCCCTGAGACTATGCCCGCAGTGTCATGTCCATGCTGCCAGACTAACCTTCCTTAAACATCAATCTCATCTTGACCTCTAGGCCTGCCTCCTCATTTGTAAAACAAGATGTTTGAACTAGATGATCTCTAAGATCATTTCTTGCTCTAAAACTATACAAATTCCTCTCCGGTATAAGTATGCATCTTATTCTAGTATTCTCTAGAGAGTGGAATGAGACACACAAACCTGTGTTCTTTTAGCATGCTTTCTTTGCAAAAAAGTTTTACAGAAATAAAACACTTTTCAGTCAAGATATCATTTATTAAAATCCATCACAATACAATTTGAATGTAGACTGTTTAGCCACAGAAGTACTTTGAAATGACCTTGTCATGCCTATCCATTTGATTTAAGTTATAATTTACATCCTTTGTACTAAAAGAGAGAAGTATATTTTTTCTCTGAAGATATTTCTTGAGCTTAGAGGACCCATGGGAAATATAGAATTCCATGTGCAATGCAAACACTGTTTTCTTTACCAGTGTTCAATTTTGTTTCAATTTTTAAGGTTACTGTAGCAACAGAATGCCCCCAAAATCTTGCTGCCGTTGTGAATGAAAGCAGCATTTTATTTCAAGGAGTAATAGCTATAGGAAGATAATTTCAGAAGGATGATGTGACTCTAATATCAAAGTTTCGTAGAAGCTGTTTATCCTTCCTTGAGAATCAGGTTATCCCACATCATCAGCTACCTTCAGCTGAGGATGCTCTCCAAGGAACTGTATATTGTTGGATGGGCTTAAATTTCTTCAGCTTGGTACAGAGGACAGTTTACCATGAGCCTATCCAGATATCTCAGGTAATTTTTTATAATTTATTTTATACTAATGTTAGGGTTCTTCTTTGAAGTAGATTATTATTTGTGATTCAGTTACAGCATGGGCCAAACATTAACTGCCCAGTCTTACTAATGGTCCTATATCTATATAGTTGACAAATCTAGCCCTAGTACATACGTACATATATAACATTAGTAATACAATCATACATCGCTTAACGATAGGGATACATGCTAAGAAATGCATCGTTAGGCAATTTCATCATTGTGTAAACATCATAGAATGTACTTACACAAACCTAGATGTTATAGCCTACTACACACGTAGGCGATATGGTACTAATCTTATGGGGCCACCAACGTATATTCGGTCCACCATTGACTGAAACATCATTATGAGGCACATGACTGTATGAAGAATCATTTTCAATGCATTGACATAAGCCTTTTCCCAAATAGATTCACTGAAAGTTTCCTCATATAGAATTCAGTTAATGAACTTAGTTTTTAAGTATTATCACCTCTACCCTCTGGATTGTGCCTCAAAAATTAAATTTTAGAGACCTGTGACACCAGTACTCAAGATATAACTCATGAAATAAAAAAAAAACAAAAAAAAAACCCCACTAGATACTATATATATAAGCTGGTTTGAAGAATAGGGGATAATTTTGTGTCAGTTATTTTAAATTGTTCTTCCCTCCTAAAACTACCAGATGCTATTTTGATGTTTGGCTGAAGGCAATGTTCACATTTATTTAATTAGTTTGCTTACTTCTGTTAAATTACTTTTTCTTTACCATCATATTTCCTCATCTCACCCCTGTCCCATCACCTCTCAATGTTCTTTGTCATCCCCTTAGCCTTTTGTAATCCTATTTGATTGAGCTAAAATCCCATCTTTTTTTTTTTTTTTTTGAAGCTTCCCTGGGCAAAAGGCAGATCCCACCTATGAACTCTGTCTTCCCTATTCTTTTGGTATTTACCACTTCCTGGTCGCTTGGCTACTTCTGTCATGTTTTGATATTTTGTCTCTCTAATTAGACTATAAACTCCTTTAGGACAGTATCTCTTCATTTCCCCCATAGCACAAAGCAGAGTGCTTGTGTTTCTGAGAGGTACCTAGAAAAATCAGTGTGTGTGTAGGGGGAGTTACAGATTGCGGGTGAGGGGGGTGGGTAAAACTGTCACCAAACCAAGTGGGCTCACCTCCTGGTGAGTTAAATAAGACTCGACACCAGTAGAAGTTGTCTCACAAAGTAAAGTGTATTTGCAGCAAATAGGAGGCCATGAGGAATCATTTCCAAAGTCATGGTGTCCCCGAACAAAGGGAAGCAGGAACTTTTATCTTTCAGTTGGGAAGTGAATATTCAAACGGGAGAGGCAGGGGTTTGCCTGCCCAGGCTCAGTTGGAGAACAGCTTCCACATAATGAGGCCTAAGCTCCTCCTGGAGAGATCTTTGCATTAAAAATAAGGCAAAGATCATGGATGCAGCTCTTGAGGTGAGGCTTGATCAGTTTCAGGATGTTTGGTGGTTACATCTCCTTAACATACAAAAAAAAAAAAAAAAGGAACAACTTGGAAAAACAGTTAATTGCTTCCAAACCTACCTTTGAGTTTCTTGAGGCACGTAGTTGGTGACAAAAACCACAACTACCAGTCGTTTCAGGCATCAGCTTCAATGCTGACATTGACCAGTCATATCAGGAGCTGAACTCGAGTATCTTAAAAAAAATGAAAAAGCCTATTATTTAGCCACTGAACAAAGAAGGACAACTCCAAGACTCAAATGAGGATGCTCCTACTATTCAAATTAAATCTTCTAGTAGTCCCCTTACTTTGCCCAAACCCATTCAGCCTGATTCTCAGTCATCCATTTCCCTCAGGTTGTGACATCAGAAGTGAGGTCTTACGTCAGACTGGCTTATTTGGTCTAAGGTACATACATATGAAGCAGGGGTCAACTGCGCTGAGAAACAGTCTTGCTAACATTAGGAATAAAATATTGCTATGGTCAAGTTTTCCAGATTAGTACATGGTTACTTTTTATTTCACTCTAAATTTATAAACAAATCTAGCTTTTTTTTTTCTTTTCTCATTTCCCAAGACATAATCATCTCAAATAAAGACTGAAGAAATTTCACAAAGACCCTAGTTTGTAGTATGTGTTCAGCAATATGTATTTATTGATTGATTTGTACTATTTTGCATGTTATTTGTTATATAGACATTCAATAACCCCAATGTTTGACACTTAGAGGAAAAATATAATGATTCCCTGACTTCAAGGAGATTAGTCTAAAAAAGAAAACTGAGGAAATAAGTAACAGCAATTCAAGTTGATAATAACAGGTCTATAAAAAGACAAAAAATACTTCTATTTTAGCTTTGTCAGGGAATAATTGACATAAAAACTGCACATATTAAAGTGAACAATTTGATATTTTTTGACAAATGTATATCCCCTTAAAACAGTCATTGCAATCAAGATGACACATCCATATGCCCAAGAGTTTTCTCCTGCCTCTGTGTAAGCCCTTCCCCCCCTTCCAAATCCCACCCACCCCCACTGACAACTAATGATCTGATTTCTACGACTATGGATTATTTTCCATTTTCCAAAATTTTACATAAATACAATTATGCAGTATGTATACTTGCATCTTTCACTCAGCATAATTATCTTGGGATTCATCCATGTTGCAGTGTATGTCAGTTCATTTCTTTTTATTCATAAGCAAAATTTTATTGTATGGATATATATCAATTTAATTATTGTTGATGGATATTTGGGTTATTTCCACTTTTTGTCTACTGCAAATAAAGCTATGAACACATTTTTGTATGAAAATATGCTTTCAGTTCTCATAGGTAAATACCTAGAAATCAAATGGCCAGGTCACATGATTGACTTTTTAACAAACTGCCATGCTCTTTTCCAAAATGTTTGTACCATTTTACAGTCCCAGCATATGAGACTTCTAGTTGCTTTTGTTGGTTAGTGTTTCCAATTGTAGCCATTCCAGTAGCCAGTATTGGCTCTTAGTTGCAATTTGTGTCTCCCTAGTTAGTAATGCTGACAGCAACTTTTTATGTGCTTATTCCCCATCTGTATATCTTCTTTGGTGAAGTGTCTGAGCAAATCTTTGGCCATTTTAAAAATAGCTTCTTGATTGTCTTCTTATTGAGTTGTAAGAGTGCTTCACATATTTTAGAAACAGATTCTTGGTTGGATACATGTTTTACAAATGTTTTCCTGGTCTGTAACTTGCTTTACATTTTCTTGTCCAAGTTATTTGAAAATCAAAAAGTTCTTAATTTTTATGAAATCCATTTATTGATATTTTTCATATATAGTTAGTGAATGTTGTGTAATATTTTAAAAATCTTAGCCAAGAACATGGGTAACTAACATTTTTTTCTGCTATGTTTTCTTCTAAACTTTAAAAGTTTTAGCTCTTGTATTTAGGTTTGTGATGAATTTTAAGTTAATTTTTGTATATAGTATTTGCTTAAGGCTTTTTTTTTGTATATAGTTATCCACTTGTTCAAGCACAATTTGTTATAAAGATTAACCTGTACCCATTGAATTTCCTCTCAAATTTGTAAAAAAAATGAGTCGAACATATGTCTTTTATCTGAACACTCTATTCTATTCCAATGAACTGTTGTCCGTCTTCACGCTAATACCATATTATCTTGATCACTGTAGTTTTAAGATAGTCTTGAAATCAGGTAGTACAAGTCTCCCAAATTTGGTCTTCTCTTTCAAAGTTATTTTAGCTTTTCTAAGCCCATTTCATTTTGATATAAATTTTAGAAAATTGCTTGTCAATTTCTACAAAAAATCTTGAGTGGATTTTATTTGGAGTTACATTGAATAAGTACATCAATTTAGAGACAATTGTAATCTCAACAATGCCGAGGATTCCTGTCCATGAATACAGTGTGTCTCTCTATTTATTTGGCCTTTGTTAATTTCTCTCAACGATGTTTGGTAGTGTACAGTGTACAATCTCGCACATAATTTGACAAACTTATTCCTAAATATTTCATATCTTATGTGCTTTTTTAAACAGCATTGTATATTTTATTTGAACTTCCAATTGTTCATTGCCAGTATATAGGAACACATTAGTTTCTGTACATCAATCTTGTATCCTGCAAACATACTAAGCTCATTTATTAGTTCTAGTAGCATATTTATAGATTCCCTAGGATTTTCTATATGAATGATCAGGTGTTCTATGAATAAAGATAAATTTACAGCTTTTGTTTCAATCTAGATGACTTTTATTTCTTTTCTTGCCTTATTGAACTGTCTAGAACCTTGAGAACAGAATTGAACAGAAATGGTGAGAGCAGACATCTTTGCCTTATTCCTGATCTTAGGGAAAAATCATTTTGTCTTTCATTATTAAGTATGATTTTAGAAGTAGCTTTTTCTTCAATGCTCTTTATCAGGTTGAGAAAATTCTCTTCTAGTTCTAATTTCTAAGAGCTTTTATAAGGGAAGGTATTGGATTTTGTCAAACTGGTTTTTTTACATCTTATTTAGATAATTGTGTGTTTTCTTTTTTAGTCTGTTAATATGGTAAATTGCATTACTTTATTTTTAATAGACTTTATTTCTAGAACAGTTTTAGAATTACAGAAAAATTGAAAAGATAGTGCAGAGAGTTCCCATATGTCCCATATCCAGTTTCTCCTATTATTAATAACTTGCATTCGTATGATACATTTGTACAATTAATAAATTAATACAGATAAACTATTTCCAACTAAAATCCATAGTTTGTTTAGATTTCCTTAATTTTTACCTAATGTCCTTTTTCTATTCCAGGATCCTATCCAAGTAATCACATTACATGTAGTTTTCATGTCTCTTTGGGCTTCTTATAGTTGTGGCAGTTTCTCAGACTTTTCTTATATTGATGACTTTGATAGTTTTAATACTGGTCAGGTGTTTTGTAGGATGCCCCCTACTGGAATTAATATGACGTTTTTTCTCATGATAAGACTGGACTTGTGAGTTACTGAAAGGAAGAACACAGTGGTAAAGTGACATTTTTCATCACATCAAAAATCAAGTATATGTAATATCAATATCAACATAACTTGTTACAGTTGGCCTTCCCTATCCATGGTTCCACATCCGTGGATTCAACCAACTGAGGATGAAAAAGTCTACAATGGTTGCATCTGTACTGAATATGTACAGACTTCTTTTTCTTGTCATTATTCCCTAAACAAACAGTATAACAGTTTATACTATGTATACTGTATAACAGTATATACATAGCATTTACATTGTATTAAGGATTATTAGTAATTTAGAGATGATATAAAGCATTCAGAAGGATATGCATAGGTTATATACAAATGTTATGCCATTTTATGTAAAGGAGTTGAGCATCCTCCAATTTTGGTATCCATGGGGTCCTGGAACCAATCTGCAGATACTGAGGAAAGACTGTACTGTTGGTGTTCCTTGATCACCTGGCTCAGAAAGTATTTATTAGGTTTCTCCACTGTAAAGCTACTCCTATTTCCCCTTTCTGTTACTGTACTCTTTGGAAAGAAGTCACTATACACAGCCCACATTAAGGAGTGGGGAGTTATGCTACACTTCCTTGAGGGAAGAATATTTATATAAATTATTTGGCATGTTTCTGCACAGAAGATTTGTCTTTTCTGCTATATTTAGTTATTTATTCAATCATTACTTTTATCAATATTGACTCATGATTTTTTTTTTTTTTTTGCACTTTGGGTTATAATCCAATACTACTTTATTTTCTTGCCCAAATTGTTGTGGCTTTGGACTTTGGGGACTGTCAGTTGACTCCCTTTGACATACTCCTACCACTGTGTTTTTGTTTGATTTTTTTTTTTTTTTTTGAGTACTTCTTTCCTTTCTGACACCAAAGGATACGCCAGGCTCATCTTGCATATTTCCTATCCAAGTCCTAGAATTAGCTATTACTCTAAGGAGCTCTCGTTCTTATAAGTGGAAACTGGTATTAGAAACCAAGATCCAGGTGCTGGGTATGCCTGTTGTTTCTATTCTCGATAGAAGCATAGAACCATTGCTTCTATTCTCTCTCAATTGACAGAACAAGGAAATATCAGTGTGTATAATCTGTTATATGTATACCTATGTTGTGTATATTCTATGTAAATATAACTATGTTTATCTGTATCTATGTTAAGCTAAATGAGTTCACACCAATGACTCCAATTCTAATTCATTAATACATGGATCATTTTACCTTCCTCCTCTTTCTTAAGAGTAAGCTCTCTAACAATGAGAAGCCTGATTCCCACCATCCACTATTCATTTACTTAATCACCCAATTCCGATATACACATATCGCAGTATCAGAATCATTAACCTGTACACTGTGAGAGACAACTTTATAAACCTCAGTACAGTGCTCATGCTGTAATCTTTGCTTTTAATCTTATAGACTCCACTCATTTCCAAAGTTACGTAGGTCAGCACCTTTTCCCTCCACCCCATTCAGTTAGGTTGTTTCATACATTTGTAACGCAGTTAGATTCTCTTCTCACAGTATGCAATCATTCCTTGGATCCCTCAACCTCCTAAATATTTTTTTAACTTCATACAGTCAGTCTTTGCAATGTAAAGTTCTATGGATTTTGAAAAATGCATAATGTCTTGTAACCACCATTATAATATCATACAGAATAATTTTACTGCCCTAAAAATCCCCTGTGCCTCACCTATTCATCCATCTCCCCTCCCCCAACCTCTACCAGTCACTGATCATTTTACTGTCTAAATAACTGGCTTTTCCAGAAAGTTATATAATTAGACTCATACAATATTTAACCTTTCAGAGTGGTTTTTTTCACTTAGCAACATACATTGAAGGTTCTTCCATGTCTTCGTGACTTATAGTTCATTTTTATCTCTAAATAATATTCTATTATATGGGTATACTAGTTTGTTTATTCATTCACCCATTCAAGGACAGCTTGGCTGCTTACAGTTATTGCAAATTGAATAAAGCTTCTACAGACATCTGTGTGTAGGTTTTTGTGTGAACATAAGTATTTAAATCAACTGGATAAACACCTAGCAGCATGAATGCTGGATTGTATAATAAGAATATGTTTCGTTTTGTAAGAAGTTGTCAAACTGTCTTCCAAAGTGGCTGTAACATTTTGCATTCCCACCATCAATGAATGACAGTTCTCGTTGCTCCACATCCTCAGCAGCATTTGGTATTGTCTGTTTTGTTTTAATTTTTAAGGATATTAGCCATCCTAACAGAGGTTCAGCGGTATTTCATTGTTGTCTTAATTTGCGGTTTCCTGATGACAAATGATGTTGAACCTCTTTCATACGCTTATTTGCCATCTGTATATTTTTTGGTGAGGTGTCCAGATCTTTTGCCCATTTGTAAATTTTTTGTTGTTTTCTTATTGTTGAGTTTTACGAGTTCTTTGTATACTTTGAGGACAAATCCTTTATCATATATATGGTTTACAAGTATTTTCTTCCAGTCTGTGTCTTGTCTTTTTTTTTTTTTTTGGCTGAGAAAGATTAGCCCTGAGCTATCATCTGTGCCAATCTTCCTCTATGTTGTATGTGTGGTACTACCAAGCACAGCAGATGAGTGGTGTATGTCCATGCGCCTGGGGTCTGAACCCATGAACCTGAGCTACTGGAGTGCGCTGTACTTAACTACTGTGCCACGGGGCTGGCCCCCTCTGTCTTGTCTTTTGATTCTCTTAGCAGTGACTTTTGCAGAGCAAAAGTTTTTAATTTTGATAATGTCCAATTTATCAATTTTTTCCTTCATGGATTGTGCTTTTGGTGCTGTATCTAAAAACTCATTGCCATATGCAAGGTCCTGTAGATTTTCTCCTACGATTTCTTCTAGAAGTTTTACAGTATCTTAATTAGTATATATATTTAGTATACATAGTATAGTATTTTATATTTAGATCTATAATCATTTTAAGTTATTTTGTGAAAGGTATAAGTCTCTGGTTAGCTTTCTTCTTCTTTTTTTGTGTGTGTATAGATGCCCAATTGTTCAGCAGCATTTTTTTTTCATCCCAGGACTTATTTATCTTATGACTAGACATTTAGCATTTGTTGAAGAGAATACTCTTTCTCCAAGGAACTACCTTTCTTCCTTTGTCAAATATCAATTAGCTATATTTGTGTGGCTCTACTTCTGGGCTCTCTATCTTATTGCATTGATCTATAAGTCTATTTTTTTTTTTGCCAGTACAACTCTGTCTTGATAACTGTAGCCTTATAGTAAGGCTTGAAGTGTCAGTCCTCCAACTTTGTTCTTCACTGTTGTGATGGCCATTTTGAGTCTTTTTCCTTCCAAAAAACTTTAGAATCAGTTTCTCAATATCCATAATATATTTCACTAGGATTTTAAGTGATATTCTCATGATTGATCCCTGTTGATGTGAAGGATTACATTAATTGATTTTCAAGTGTTGAACCAGCATTGCATACCTGCAATAAATCCCACTTGGTGTTGGTACATAATTCTTTATACATTGTTGAACTGGATTTGCTAATATTCTCTTTAGGATTTTTTCATCTGAGATCATGAGAGAAATTGGTCTGTAGTTTTCCTTTCTTGTAATGTCTTTACCTGGTTTTAGTTTTAGGGTAATGCTGGCCTCATAAAATGAGTTAGGAAGTGTTCCTCTGCTTCTATTTTCTTGAGGAGATTGGAGAGAATTGGTATCATTTCTTCCTTAAATCTTTGGTAGGATTACCAGTAAAAACATCTAGACCTGGTGTTTTCTTGTGGCAGATTATTAATTATTGATTCAATTTCTTTAATTGATATAGATCTATTCAGATTATTTATTTTGCCTTATGTAACTTTTGGTAGTTTGTATCTTTTAAGGAATTGATACATTTCATTTAAGTTATCAAATTTGTAGGCATAAAGTTTTTCATCATATTCCTTTATTATCCTTTTGATGTCTTAGGAATCAGTAGTAATGATCCCTCTTTCATTTCTAATATTGGTAATTTGTATCTTCTCTCTTTTTTTCTTGGTTAATGTGTCTAGAAATTAATCAATTTTATTTATCTTTTCAAAGAAACAGTGTTTGGTTTTGTTGATTTACTCCAATATTTTCTGTTTTCAGTTTCACTGATTTCTGCTCTAATTTCTTAGTTATTTTCTTTTGCTTGCTTTAGACCTATATTTCTCATCTTTCTCTAGTTTTCTAAAGTGTAAGTTAGACATGATCTATCAATTATTTAAAGAGGGATGTAGAAGTCTCTAAGTATAAAAGTGTATTGATCTATTTCTCATTATGGATCTATCAGTTTTTACCTCACATATTTTGACACACTATTGTTTGGTGACAAAATATTAAGAATTATGATGTTTCCTAAGAGAAATGACTCCTTTATAATTACATAATGCTCTTCTTTATCTCTGATAATTTTCCTTGTCCTGAAGTCTGTTTTGTCTGAAATTAACATGGCTTCTCCACCCTTCTTTTGATTAGTGTTAGCATTATATGTTTCTCCATCTGTTTACTTTTAGTTTATGTGTCTTTAGATTTAAAGCAGGTTTCTTATAGACAATATGTAGTTGGATCTTGTTTTTTAATCCACTCTGACAATCTCTGACTTTAATTGAGCATATTATATGAATCCATTTTCTCTCCTTAGCATACTGATTGTATATATTTTTCAAATTAGTGGCTGCCCTTAAGTTTGCTATATACATTTACAAATCATTTAAGTTCACTCTCAAATAACACTATATGACTTCACAGGTAGTACAGACACCTTATAACAGAATATTCCCAATTCCTCCCTTCCACCCCTTACTGTTATGTAAATAAGTCAAAGATGGCCACTATGAATTGGCCTCTAGACTATTTTTTCATTGCATGCTGAGATCCATTAGCTTAAAAGCCTACAGGTGCCAAACTCAAATGTTTACATATCCAATTATTTTAGGAATAGCCCAAACAAGCAGATTTTTAGCCATTTGAAGACTGACTGCTTTGCATATCTCATGAAACTTCACCCACATCTGCCAGTTATTGATAAGATACAGACATGTGTTTATGAAACCCTAAGCTGCTAGACGTTTCAGAGTTCTCTGACCTAGAATCTCCCTGCCTTGCTGCTTAGTGACATAACCGAAACAGTTAACTCCCTCTCCAGTTCTCCTTTCCTGTGGGACTTCCTTTGCCCTCCTCCCCTCCTAAGTAGTGACCCCCATGCTGTAGTTTCTGAACAGATTCCTGCTGTAAGAGACTTTCTCCATATTCAACCCTGTCACAGTGTCACTCATTAAAGCTTATGTGTGCTACTGCTCCTCATGGTCATATCATTTTCCTAAATCATCTCCCAAATCCCTTGACTCTCTTATATTTATAACATGGCTGTCATTCTTGCCACTTATTTGTATCCTATAATTACCCAATACATTGTTACTACTATTACTCGGAACAGTTGTCTATTAAATGAATGAAGAATAAGAAAAATAAAATACTTTACCTTTTTTATTCCTTCTTAGATGCTCTTCCTTTCTTTATGCAGATCTGGGTTTCTGACCTATATCGTTTTCCTTCTCCCTGAAAACTTCTTTTAATATTTTCTGCAGAGCAAGTCTGTTAGCAATGAGCTCCCTCAGTTTTTGTTTGTCTGATAGAGTCATTATTTCTCCCTCACTTTTGAAAGATAATTTTGCTAGATATAGAATTCTAGGTTGGGGTGTTTTTCTTTCAGAACTTTAAATACTTTCCTCTATTCTTTTTTTTTTTTTTTTTTTGCATGCGTGATTTCTCACAAGAAGTAAGATATAATTCTTATTCTTGTTCTTCTATACTTAAGGTGCACAACCTGTCTGCTTACAAGATTTTCTTTTTTTTTTTTTTCAGTTTTCTGCAGTTTGAATATGATGTGCTGATGTGTAGAATTTTTGGTTTTATCCTGCTTGGTGTTTTCTGAGCTAAAGTTTCTACTGACATATCTTCAAGTCCCCTGCTTCTTTCTTTGACCATGTCCAGTCTACTGATGGTCATATCAAAAGCATTCTCCATTTCTCTTACAGTGGGTTTTTTTTTATTTCTAGCATTTCCTTTTGATTCTTTCTTAGTATTTTCCTCCCTCTGCTTACATTACCCATCTGTTCTTGTATGTTTTCTATTTTATCTATTAGAGTTCTTAACATATTAATTAGTTATTTTAAATTCTCTGCCTGGTAATTCCAAATTCTGTGCCATATCTGAATCTGGATATGATACTTGATTTGTCTCTCCAGACTATGTTTTTGTTTGCCTTTTAGCACGCCTTGTAGTTTTTGTTGAAACCCATACACTATGTACCATGTAATAGGATTTGAAGTAAATAGGGATTTAGTGTCAGGTCTTTTGTTAATCTGGCTGGGAGATAGGCTTTGTTTAATGTTTGCTCTAGCTGTAGATGTCAGAGCCTTCTATTTCCTCTGGTGTTCTTGTTATTTGCAGCCCATCTGTCTTTGGGTTTTCCTAAAAACACTATCTTAAATAGAGTCTGAGCCTTGGAGCTCTTTCAATATAATGTACTGTTACTGTACTAGAGGCCTGTTGTGATGGTAAGGTGTGGGAGAAAGAGAAGCAGTCTATAATCCTATGATTAAGTCTTGGTCTTCAAGTGGGCTGTGTCACTGGGTGTGATATTCACAAGTGTTTCCAAGCTTTTCTTTTTCTCCTTAAGTAAGATAGAAAGACTTATAGGAGACTGGAGTGAATAATTTCTATTCCTCAACTGCAGGTAAGGTTCTGCTAATCTTTCCCCTTGCTGAGCAGTCCTTGTAATGGAGAATGTTCTGGTTATATCTCATGTGTTACGTTTTCCCTCCCCTGACAGAAACATGAGTGTGTTTTCATGGCTCTTCACCATAAGTACCTGAGTATCTCCAGGTAAAATCCATAAAATGTGCCCCCCAACAAGACTGCTACTCCCAGAAGTGTCTCACTCTCATGCTAGACCATACTTAGACTCCAGCAATTTATAAAAGTTACCATTTAAGTGTTCCCATCAGTTTTTGGCTCCATCAGCTTCTGTTCCATTTAGGCTGGTCTCAGCTGTGACTCTCTGTTCACCTGTCTCTCCAGATTTCACGGTGGCAGTTTGCCCTGACACCTTGATTCTGTGGTGGGTCCAAGAAAAGTCATTAATTTTCAGTTTATCTGTCTTTTTCTTGTTGAAAAGACAGCAATGATGATTTCCAAGCTCTTTTTGTGGCAGACCTGAAAACAAAAATCTCCTTCATTTATTTTTTGAATGCTAAAATAACCTTGGCATTTCATGGATAAAGCTCATTTGATAATAGTGTATTATCATTTTCATATTTTACATGATTGGATTTGCTAAAATTTTGTGAATAATTTTTACATGTATATTCATTAGAGGTGTTGGCTTATAGTTTCCTTTTCTTGTAATGTCTTCCTATTATTTTGGTATCATGGTAATGTTGACTTCACAGAATTAGTTGGAAAGTATGCCCCCTCTTTAGTTTTTCTGGAAGAGTAAAATTTGCACTATTTCTCCCTGAAATGTTTGGTAGAATTCACTAGTGAAGCCATCTGGGTCTGAGCTTTCTTTGTGGGAAGTGTTTATCAATTCAATTACTTTCGTACATATAAAGCTTTCAAGTGATCTATTTCTTCATGAATAAACTTTTGTATCTTGTGTCTTTCAAGGAAGTTGTCCAGTTCAGTAAGTTGAATTTATTGGCATGAAATTGTTCATAATATTCCCTTATTAACTCTTTAACATCTGTGGAATATTTCCAGATGTTACCCTCTCCTTCCTGATATTGGTGATTTTTTATTTCTCTCTCTTTCTCCCTTGTATGTATGTATGTATTTGTTCCCTGATAAGCCTGGCTAGAGATTTGTCATTTTATTGAATTTCTCAGAGAACTAGATTTGGTTTCACTCTTTTTATCTACTTTTTTTAAATTTCATGGATTTCTACTCTCACCTTTATCGTTTCCTTTTCTTCTGCTTACATTGGTTTAGTTTTTTTCTTTTCTATTTTCTTATGGTGGAAGCAAAAGTCATTGATTTAAGACCTTTCTCCCTTTCTATGGAGGTAGAAATTTCTTCCATAAATTTCTGCAATGCTTTAGATGTCTTGTACACATTTTAATATGTTATATTATCATTTTCTTTCAGTTCAAAATACTTTCTAATTGCCCTTTACATTTCTTATTTGAATTAGGAGGTATTTAGAAGTATTTTATTTCATTGCCAAAATGGTCATGGATTATTTAAATATCTTTGTTATTAATTTTTCATTTAATTCCTTTGTCAGAGAACAGAGTTTGTATGATTTGAATTCTTTTAAATTTACTAAGAATTATCTTATGGCCCAGAATAAAATTTATCGAGTTAAATTTTCCAAATACACTGGAAAACAATGTGAAGCATATTTATTTGGCTGTTTTAGGCAGAATGTTTTATAAATTTTAATTAGATGTAGTTGGTTGATAGTGTTGTTCAAGCCTAGTATATTTAATGATTTTCCATCTACTTGTTCTACAAATTATTAAGAGAAGTGTTGTAATATTATACTCTAATTGTGAATTTGCCTATTTTTCCTTGTTATTCAACCAGATTTTGTTTCATGTGTTTTTAAGCTCTGTTAGCTAGGTGCATATGCATTTAGGACTGCTGTGTCTTCTTGATGAATTGATAAAAAAATTTTCTTTATCTCTGGTAATATTTTCTATGAAATCTAGTTTTTCTGGTATTAATATAGCCACTTGGGCTTTCTTTTGATTAGAGTTAGCATGCTATATCTTTATCTGTCTTTTTACTTTTAGCCCATTTCTGCCTTTATATTCAAAATGAGTTTCTCATTGACTGTTTTAATGCCTTGTCTACTGATTTTATCATCTGTGTCATTTCTGAGTTTGTTTTATTGATTAATTGACGTTTTTTCATTATTAATTGCAGTTTCCTGTTTTTTTTCCATAGCTGGTGATTTTTTTTTTTTTCGGTGCGGAAGACCAGCCCTGAGCTAACATCCGTTGCCAATCCTCCTCTTTTTGCTGAGGACGACTGGCCATGGGCTAACATCTGTGCCCATCTTCCTCTACTTCATATGGGACTCTGCCACAGCATGGCTGACGACAAACCCAAGAACCCCGGGCTGCCAAGCACTAACTAAACCGCTGCGCCACAGCCCCGTGATTTTTTTATTGGATGTCAGATGTTATGAATTTTACTTTGTTGAGTGCTGTATATTTTTATGTTTCTATACATATTCTTAAACTTAGTTGGGGGATGCAGTTAAGTTACTCAGCAATATTTCTTTTCCTTTCAAAGCTTGCTTTTAAGTTTTGTTTTGGTGTGACCAGAGCTTACCCAGTGCCTCAAGAATTATGAGATTTTTTTCTGTCTGGCTGATGACAGCATGACATATTTCTGACCCTGTACAAACTCCAAGGATTTTTTCCCTTAGCTTTCCTCACATCGTTTTTTCCTTGGCTTCAGGTAATTTCCTCACATGCACATGCTGAGTGGTGATTAGTTAATGACTCAAAGGGTACCCTCTGCAGATTTATGTAGCTCTCTCCATGTAGCTATCTCTTCTTCCTTACTCTGCCCTCTTCAAGTGTAGCTGCTTTGACCTCCTGGGTATCCAGCTCCATCTTCTCACTCAGGAAGACTTTTGGGCTCTGCCTATATATATATATATATATTTTTTTTTTCCATGAATTTCAGCCTGGAAACTCTCTCCAAGAAGTAAGTCAAGGACAATTTTAGGACTTAAACTCTTTGTTTGCCCTTTCATTGGTTACTGTCCTGGGCTACTTAATGTCCAATGTCTGAATCTGGTCCCTCTTACTCCATATTGGCCCAGCACACTTGCATTTATTCAGAAAGTTAAGCAGGGTACAGACTGTGTTATAAAATTTACTCATCTAATGTTTTTCTTCTGAGGGGAAAACATTCAACAAAGGCACTGTAAGAACAGCTCATCTTTTTACCCCTCCCCCCATCTAAATATAGCCGTACAGCCTGGTAATGGTCACATCAGAACTGGGCTTGCGGAGGCATTTTGCCATCCCACTCTCATCTCCATCAGACTTCTACTGCCATTCTTTGACATGGACAATTAATCTATTCTCAATCTTATTTGAATAGCTAGCTAAAACCTGTGCTAAGTGCTATTCCTAGCACTGCCATACCCACCTTTCCCCCCTCTTCCAATAAGATAGTTGTCCATGAGGCCCTCTCATATAAGAATTTTAGTGCTTTCTCCATCACCTTGGGATTAGTCCTGGGCAAGCCACCTGGATGATATGTGACTTACATTTAAAGATGCAAAACCAGGGCCATTAGGTTACTCATTGATCTTGAATGGAGAATGGTGCTAAGGAGGATAGTTAACATCTCTCTTAAATGAGATGCTTAGGGAGCAATGAATTGAATGAAAAGGCATTCTTCGCAATAGTGTAAATTTTATGCAGTGATGTGATTAATGTGCTTGTTTTGTGAAGAGGTTGTTGAATTTGTTTTCCTTAGTACTCAGCTGCATAAAGAAAGGCTAAAACCTAAGGGGCAGCAGGGGTAGTTTTTCACTTCAAGGGTGATTCCAAGCGAAGTATATAGGTTGATTTTACCCTTGAGTTTTATTTCATGTAGTGTCACAAAAGAATTAACGTTCATTTTGGAAAAATGTTAAAAACCCAGGAACTATCTTTTTATTTTTCTAATTTATGAAAAGGATCAATGAGGGAGAAAATAAAGAGAGAGATTAAGGATGAGCAGGATTTACTCCACAGGAGCCACAAGCCCTCCAAGTGTCACCATCAGAGCTCAGGATTGTTGTTGGATTTGTTATGGTCCATGATTTGCCCAAACGAGCATGCTCATTTCTTCATTTGCTTCATCTATTTGCAAACAGTCACATCATTAGTGCTAATAAGGATGAATTACTGATTTTAGGATCTCCAATTTTCACTTGAGCCTAGGTCCTACTGTCCAATTTTTACCTACTCTTGACACTTTGCTTTCCAACCAAAAAACACTATCTGATTTCATGACTTAACTATAAGTGTTTTGAAAACAGCTACATTTCCTTATACATATCTGTGCTGCTTGCAATACCTACCAAGGGCCTTGCATATGGCTGAATTAATTGGCAACCAAATTATTTTACTGAAATTCAAGTTTGAAATTGTTGGACTTTGGCTTCAATTTTTGCTAATGGTTTTGAATGTATATGTGTGTTTATGTGTGTGTTTGTGTGTGTACTCAATACAGATAAACAAGCAGATGAAGAGTGTCAGATATCTTCCATTTGACCCTCCAAATCCACTTTCCGCTCTTCAGATGCCCTCTGTCCCAAAGGGCTGCCTGTTTGGATTATATCTGCGTGCTCTTCTTGTGCCCCCTCTAGCTTCTATTTGGGTTTGGCTAATGTGAGATTCTCAGCAGCAGATTGGAGATGGATCCTGGGTACTCACATGTGGACAGCTGATGTAAGAATAGAGTGTATGTGAGGCAGGAGAATTAGGTCTTAGAGTGCTTTGGGAAAAGAAGAAAAACGCCTTACTGGTGTATTCTAACATGCTCTACTTAACCTATCCTTAATCCTTGAGACCCATGAGTCCAGCACAAGACTGGAAAAAATGCTGAAAGAATTTGTATCCTCCCCAATCATTTAGTAGCATCTTGCACACAGTAAGTGCCCAATAAATGTTTGTTAAAAGTCAAAAATGCTAAATTGCCTGCATGAGGCTCAAATGTTCAGCGCCTGGCAACAGAATATGCAATCCAATGGAAATCTCTCTAGCTGAGTTCTGACCCCCTGCCAATTAGAGTTGAGAATGTGCTACTATTCAGATGAAGATGGACCACAGAACCTATTGAGTTTCTCAGTATGCCAGGAACCTGGCAAATTAGTCCTGCATATTAAGGACTTATATTTCCCTCATTTTCCTATCACTTAAACCTTCTTCCTTCACGCTGCAAAACTGGGGGAAAAATACATGTTTTCCTCTAGTATCTCAGTTCCCACTGGGCTGAGATCAGAGAGAAAAATGAATAGCAGTGTGAGGGGATGCTTAAAACAGAAATCAGGATGTAGGGGGAGGAGGAGAAACTAGTTCATCCTGGTTTAAAGATTTCTTTAATATGTAGTTTCCTTCTTCTTACCTGCAGGCAGTTTTCTGAGGGTGCACATTTAACTTCTAGGGTATATATGAAGCTTGAAACCACAGATCCACACTGAAGCTACTGGTACTGCGGCATAAATTAAATAAGGGGAAAATGGAGAGTGATTTGTTTTTCTCCTGGAATAAAACCCCAGTACTCCTCTAAGGTTGTGTGAAAGGCTGAGGAATCTGTGGTACAAATACTTTAATTAGCTGACAGTATGTGGGATGAATTACATTTGATCTCTGTTCAAGATGCTTGTATAACAAAGGATTTAATTGTTTCATTTTTTTACAGTATAATGAATGGAAGGAGGAGGATGATAGCTTGAGAATTCATTTAAAGCAGTGATTGCAATATTGTTCTGAAAGTGGAATATGACACGAAGAAGGTTGTAAAGAAAGTGTGTAGGGGTCTTCAGCCTCTGGGGATTCTTTGTACCTTTGCCCTTCTGGCTGGCTGTGAAGCTGACATATCACAATCAAACAGCTCTATAACTTTGCCACTTGCCATCTCTTGCCAGCAAGAATGTAATAGCATCTTAATTGGTCTCTCTGCCTTGGGTTTTACCTTCCCACATCCTCTTCCTTCCTCCACTCTACAGCCAGAGTGTTCTACCAATAATGATAATCTAACTGGGCTCTACCCTATTTGAAAACCTTTCAAAGCTGCCCTACAAGATGAACTACAATATTCTTAACATGGACTTGAAATGCCCTGGCTGGCTTTCCAGTCTCATCCTCCTCTACTCTGTTACATACAATATGCTGCAGTGGTACCTGACTACTGGAAAGTCCCCAGTGAAATCATACCGTCTCTCTGAATTTCTGCTTATGCCATCTCATCTCCAAGGGATGTTCTCTTCTCCAATAGTTTTTATATTCATCCTTTAAGAAAAATTAGTCATTACCTCTTCCCACCTTCCCACCTTCCTCCTGTCTGGATGAGCTGCCCCTCGTTGATGCCTCCATTTGACCCTGTAAGTATTCTATCAAAGCATTTCTCCCACTTCATTAAAAGTTTCTGCTCATGTGTCCACTCCCCATTAGATGGTGAGTTCCTTGAGAACAGGTCCCATGTTTTATTCACCTGTGTGTCTCCAGCCTTTAGTACAGGACAGAGTGAGTAAATGAAAATATGTTTTCTATTGCTTCAACAATATTATAGTAAAAGTAATGTTATACCAAATATTCAAGTGAAGCAGGTGTAAATAAGTCACACACTTATGAAGCTGGATACCTGAGATATTCAATAAGATATTCAATAAGAACACGATTGCCTTTTGACCTTGTTCCCAACATAGATGAATCTTGTCAATTTGCTGTTTTCTTGTTTAACTTGAGGGGTGACTCAGGGCTCTTGAGGATTTGTGAGCTTATTTTGCAGAAGAAACAGAATGCCTTCAGGGAGGTTGCGATCGCCAGATGACTGGCCCCAGCTACTGTTGATGCCTAGAAGTCAGATTGCCCAGGGGCATACTGGGAGTAACAACTTTGTTCCTCTGAAGCTCCTGCTGCCGAGCCCCTTAGCTCTATAAAACCCTTCCCTTTCTGCTCTTGTTAAGGCAGATTTGAGCAAGCCCATGCTCCCACCTTCTTGTTTTGGCCTATTTGAACAAAACCTTTCTCCATCTCCAAGTGCCAATGTCTCAGTGTTTGGCTTACTGTACATCAGGCACACAAACTTGAGATTAAGAGGTTTGGTCTCACTCACACATGGCTTACATTTGTGAAATGAAATGCCACAAAGAACGTAATTGCTGAGAAAGAGACTTAGACACATGCACTATTCAATGTAATTGCACATATTTGGCATTTCATTTAATGGTAGCTATTATTTAAAATGAGTCTTCATCCTACCTATATTATGGTATAGGGAACCTGGCCATTTATCTAGTTACATTCACAGGGAGGAAGGTACCTTGCACTAAGAGATTTCTCTTTGGCTCTGAGCTTCTCCAACTCCATTATGCATAAAAACAGCCTGATGATCCCGTGAAAATGGTGATTCTCAACATCCACAAATCAATCAACGTGATACACCACATTAACAAAATGAAGAATAAAAATCACATGTTCATCTCAATAGATACAGAGAAAGAATTTGACAAGATACAGCATCCATGTATGATAAAAACTCTGAATAAAATGGATATAAAGGAAAGTACCTCAACATAATAAAGGTCATATATGACAAACCCACAGCTAATATCATTCTCAATGGTGAAAACCTGAAGCTATCCCTTAAGAACGGGAACCAGAAAAGGATGCCCACTTTCACCACTCCTATCTAATATAGTATTGGAAGTCCTAGCCAGAGCAATCAGGCAAGAAAAAGAAATAAAAGGGATCCAAATTGGAAAGGAAGAAGTGAAACTGTCACTATTTGCAGATGACATGCTTATATATATAGAAAACCCTAAAGAATCCACCAAAAAATTTCTAGAAATAATAAATGAATATGGTAAAGTTGCAGGATACAAAATCAACATACAAAAATCAGTTCCATTCCAATACGCTAACAATGAAGTAGCAGAAAGAGAAATTAAGAATACAATCCCACTTACAATTGCAACAAAAACAATAAAATACCTAGGAATAAACTTAACCATAGAGGTGAATGGTCTGTACACTGAAAACTATAAAACATTGTTGAAAGCAATTGAAGAAGACACAAAGAAATGGAAAGATATCCCATGCTCTTGGATTGGAGGAATTAACATAGTTAAAATATCCATACTTCCTAAAGCCATCTCTGGATTCAATGCAATCCTCATCCCAACAACATTTTTCACAGAAAAAGAACAAAGAATTCTAAAATTTATATAGAACAACAAAAGACCCTGAATAGCCAAAGGAATCCTGAGAAAAAAGAACAAAGCTGGAGTTATCACATTCCCTGATTTCCAAATACACCACAAAGCTATAGTAACCAAAACAGCATGGTACTGGCACAAAAACAGACACAGAGATCAATGGAACAGAATTGAGAGCCCAGAAATAAATGCACACATCTATGGAGAGCTATTTTGACAAGGGAGTCAAGAATATACAATGGAAAAGAGAAAGTCTCTTCAAGAAATGGTGTTGAGAAAACTGGACAGCCACATGCAAAAGAATGAAAGTAGACCATTATCTTACACATCTCAAAATGGATTAAAGACTTGAATGTAAAACCTGAAACCACGAAACTTCTTGAAGAAAACATAGGCGGTATGCTCTTTGACATCAGTCTTAGCAACATATTTTCAAGTACCATGTCTGACTGGGCAAGTGAAACAACAGAAAAAATAAACAAATGGGGCTACATCAAACTAAAAACCTTCTGCACAGCCAAGGAAACCATCATCAAAATGAAAAGACAACCTAACAACTGGGAGAAGATATTTCTAAACCATATATCTGATAAGGGGTTAATATCCAAAATATATAAAGAACTCATACATCTCAACAACAAAAAAATTAACAACCCAATTAAAACATGGGCAAAAGACCTGAACAGACGTTTCTCCAAAGAATATATACTGATGGTCGACAGGCACATGAAAAGATGCTCAACATCATTAACATCAGGGAAATGCAAATCAAAACTACAATGAGATATCACCTCACTCCCATCAGAGTGGCTATAATTAACAAGACAGGAAATAACAAGTGTTGGAGAAGATGTGGAGAGAAGGGAACTCTCATACACTGCTGGTTAGAGTGCAAACTGGTACAGCCACTAAGGTAAACAGTATGGAGATTCCTCAAAAACTTAAGAATAGAACTACCATAGGATCTAGCTATTCTGCTACTGGGTGTTTATCCAAAGAACATAAAAACACACATGCATAAAGATACATGCACCCTGTGTTCATTGAAGCATTATTCACATTAGCCAAGACTTGGAAGCAACCTAAGTGCCAATCAAGGGACAAATGGATAAAGAAGATGTCGTGTATATATATACAAGAATACTACTCAGCCATAAGAAATGATGAAATCCAGCCATTTGTGACAACATGGATGGACTTTGAGTGTATTATGTTAAGCAAAATAAGTCAGAGGGAGAAGGTCAAATACTGTATGATCTTACTCATAAGTGTTAGATAACAACAAACAAACACATAGAGACAGAGATTGGATTGGTGATTACCAGAGGGGAAGGGGGGATGGAGGAGGGTGAAAGAGATGATTAGGCACAGGTGTGTGGTGATGGAATGTAATTAGTTTTGGGTGGTGAACATGATATAATCTATGCAGAAACTGAAGTATAATGATGTATACCTGAAATCTATATAATGTTATAAATCGGTGTTACTGCAAGAAATTTTTTAAAATGGTGATTCTGAGTCAGCAGTTCTGGAAAGGTATTTTAAACTTTGTGAATCCAGCAAACTCCCAGATAATGCTGATGCTACTGGCCCTTGGCCCTCACTTTGAGTGGCAAAAATCGAGAGCACCTCAACTCCATGCAGAGTAAGATGACTTAAAGAGAATTGAATGTCAAAGCATTTTATTGTTGTGCACAGGTATTGTGTTAATATCTAAGTGGATTTTGGTTGGTATTGTTGACCCATAGTTTGATGATCAAGTATTTTCATGATTAAATTGAGTTCTGAATATTGCAGGGCTTTTTCTCATAATAACCTCAGAAATTTTTATTTTCTTATTTTATTTTTATTTTTTTATGTTATATTATATTGCATTGTTTAATTTTTCAATACTAAACAAATTAGGCTAACCCTCAAATTTCATAGAGTTTAAAACCAAAGAGAATAACCTTATCAAATAGAAAAAAAAATAATAGTACTGGCTGCCCACGTTCTCCCACCACCATCAGGCACAGAAGACTTTCTAAGCACATTATCAATTTTATCTCACTTAATTCTCTCAACAACCCCATAGGTAGGTCCTGTTATTAAGGGAAGATGGATAGAAAGGAATAAAACTAAATTTAACAAGTTCTTAGGAAGTAAAAGGTGCAATAACCTACGTTTTTTTAATAGTCCTTTCCAAGACTCTGTAGTGAAAATAAGAATTATTCATTTTATTAACATTTACTGAGCAAATAACAAGAAAGCACACTTGTAAAAATAGTACAGGTATTACTTAATTTTTATAACAGTCTGAGTTAGGAGCCACTATTGTTTTCATTTTACTGATGAGGGAATTGCAGTTTAGTGAAGTTAAGAAATTGCCCAGTCACCCAACTAGTAAGAAACAGAATCCAGACTCAAAATCCTCCTGACACCAGTTGGTTCATTTCCAGTTTTGAAATATTGCTTTTAAAAGGCTGTGTCCTCATGCACATACTGGTGTGCAAAAGTTTCTTTAGGTGTACATCTATAAGTGGTATCGATAGATCATAGGAAATACACATGTTCAACTCTACCATGAAATACCCAACCACATTTATAGTGAAATTATACAGTTTACACTCCTTTTGAAAGTGAATGAGAGTTCCTGTGGCTCTACATACTGGCCAACACTTCATACATTTTTGAGAGTTTAATTTTTGCTAATTTTGTGGTTTTAATTTTCTTTCCTCTGATTTATGAGATTGAATATTTTCAAATGTTTATGGACCATTTTTGTTTTATCATCTATGAAGTTCCTGCTCGTTGATTTTTTTCCCATCTCTCTATTGAGTTTTCTTTCACTTTTTGATTCATAGGGGTATTTAGCTATACTAGACACTAATCCTCTATTGTTTATATGTATTGCAAATATCTTCTCCAAGTTTGTAACATTTTTTTATTCACAGTGTCTTTTAGTAAAGAGAAATTATTGATTTTTTTTATGCTTTGTGCTTTTTGTATCTTTTTAAAGAAATCTTTTTCTACTACAAGGTCTAACAAGTACAAGGTTGTCTTCTAAGAGTTTTATAGTTCTTTTTTCCCCACATTTAAGCCTTTAACCTTCCTGAATTTGGTTTTTGTCTGGATGTGAGGTAGAGATCTGTGACAGATATTGTCAGAGCCCTGCCCTTATTCCTTAATCCAACTCAGCTTCAGTAAAAAAGAGTCCTATGCTTGACTTTCTACCTCAGGCATCTGCCTGAGGGTGTTCTCTGACCGCTGAAGCAGGCTTGGCCCTATAGGGCCAGCTGAAAGAGAGAGAAGGCCAACGCCCCAGGAATGATCTTCAACTCCTGAGGGAAAGGAGTAAGTAGAAAAGTAACTTCTCCCCCCTCAATGGGACATTTGTGAGGTATGTTGCAGTCTCTCAGGGAGTTCACAGAAGACTGAGGTCCTAGTTGCCAACAGTGATAACCTGTTTATTGACATACACTTTATTGACTTTTTTTCCTTCCCTATTGCATTTCCCCACTCACTGACTTGCTTCCCAAGATCACCCCCCAAATAAATACTTCTTCCTGAATTCTTGGTTAAGGTTTGGTTTTGGCTGGAATCCAAACTGCCCTAGAAAGCAGACCCTCAGGATGAGATTCTAAAACTAGATCACTTGCTAGTCAGATAGCAAAGGGTTTGCCTTCCTGATAATAAGTGGAGTGGTGATGAACACTTGCATGTTTGCAGCATCACATTTACTAAGACTCTCACCTTGGGTGTATTGGGAAGAAGCACAGAAAACACTGACTTATACATAGTTCCAACATTTGAAATATATGAGAGTAATAATCAGAATAGTGGAGTTGGTTGGGTTTTGTTTACTATCTTGGAAGCATGAAACAAGACAGGTTCATGTCACTCAATTATTAACTTAGGGTGTGTTATGAGAGGCAGAAGTCCTCTAGTAGATATTTAAGGATTTCTCGTCTCCCTGCAGCCAGAGGGAAGAATGTACTGAAAATCAGGATTAATATTTGATTGTACAGATGGCAGGAGTTAAGAAGAAGCTAAATTAATAGCCATGGCAAGTCTCCTATGTAAAAACACAGTCCTGATTAAGAAGAGATGGGACCATGAAGTCTGGGATGGAGATATTTGAAAACCCTGAACCCCTAGATTGAACCCTATGGGCCAGGAGAAGAAACCTCTTATCTCTTTGTGACTTACAATGCTTAGAAACCATGAAAAGGTGACAGTTCACAAGATGAGTTTGTTCTCCTCAATACAAAACAATTAAATAAAATTCAATATGATACAATAAAATCAATGTCTCACCTCATTGATTATATTTAGACTCCTGGAGCCAGTCCTGATACACTGCTGGAATGGTACCTTACAGCTTGGAAATGATGCTGCCACAGCAGCAGTTCTCAAAATGTGGTCTCCAAACCCCTAGGGATCCTAGAGATACTTTTAGGGAGTCCACAAAGTCAAATTATTTTCATAATAATGTTAAGATCATTTTTTTATATTTCATTTTGTTGACATCTCCACTGATAATGTCAAAGCAATTGTGTATCAAATTGCTGGTGCCTCAGCAAAAATCAAGGCAGTGGTACTAAACTTGTACTAATATTCTCCAACGCCGATTTTTAAAGTCAGTTTTCCTATAGATGCTCTTGATGAAGCAGTCAAAATTATTAATTGTTAAAATCATGATACTTGAGTACATTTCTTTTTAATAGTCTGTGTGACGAAATAGGAAGTACGCATAAAGCTTTTGCTGCATACCAAAGTATGATCATTATATCAAGGAAAAACACTTCTGCAATTATTTCACTTGAAAGCTGAAGAAGCCCCTTTAAGGGAACAGCATTTTGCCTTGAAATAACTGACAGGCAAATGATGGTTATTCAGACTTGGTTACTTGGCAGTTATTTTCTCAAAAATTCACAAAGGAATTCTGCCATTTCAAGGAAAACAACTGACTATTTGTTGCCGATGATAAAATTTGAAGTTTTAAGTGAAAATTAGAATTGTGGGAAATTTGTATATTATACCTTGAGCCTGACCACTTCCCAATACCTAAAGACTTCTTGATGAATCAGTGATTTTATTAAAGAATGTGACTTTTTAATATTGTATAATGAAATGAACCAATGTTTAGAAGATTTGCTTAACTCACTGAGCTAATATTTTCTAAATGGATAATGTTACAAGATCATGCATGGTTAAAGGATTTATTTAAAGTCCACAGTAGGCCAATGGATTTTAATGTAACAGAGGATGAAAAGTTCATGGAAATTATTTCAGATTCCACATCACAACTATGCTTTAAGAAACTACTGCTTGTCAAGTTTTGATATAGTATTAAAAACAAATATTCACAACTATCTGAAAAGGCTATTATAATACTCCTCCCTTTTCAAACTACGTATCTTGTGAAGCTGGATTTTCTGCATATACTTCAACCAAAACAACATATTACTATACATTGACTCCACAAGCAGAAAATCTAGCTATCTTCTATTGAGTCAAATATCAAAAAGACTTGCAAAATGTAAAATAATCCCACTACTCTCACTACTTTTTAAAAATATGGTTATTTTTTATAAAAACGTATTACATATATTAACCTATCCTGAGTTTACTTTTGCTGTTTTCAAATAAAGTAATACATATACATTTTAATATGTTACAGTTTAATTTCTAATATAAAAATTTTGGTAGATATAACCTACATAAGCAAAAGTTCTTTAGAGTTCTTATAGACTGTTAAAAGTGTAAATGGGTCTTGAGACCAAAAAGTTTGAGAACCACTGGCCTATAGTAAATGAAGTGTAGGTGTGGGAATTGCCTTGTCAGTATATGGAGGAAGGAGTCAGAAAATTCAGAGAGATGTGCCTGCTAAAATAGATTTGTCATATAAAACCAGAAAATCACCAGTTGACTGTCCTGGGAGGGCCCAGAGGACACTCTGTTTACCAAAGTTGTAAGAAATGTGTAAGTGAGGAAGGCACAGTCTGTCCTCTACAGGCCAAAGTGGATGACAGGAGACACTATTATTGAACTGGGCTTCCTTGGTGTCAATGGGGATGATAGAATTCCAGAATAACAATATAATTCGTGACACAACAATCAGAGGAAAGGTGGAGATAATTATGGTAATTGTCAGCAAGAATGGAATGGCAACCAATGGCCTTGATTCACTGAGATCTTCACTGTGGCTAAGAGACCCTGCTCTTCACAGGAGTGAAACAGATAGGAAGCCAATGAAAATATTTCTTGGCTCACGTTATTGAAAGAAAAAGATTTAGAGTTGGCAAGCAGAAGGCTGAAATCAGTTGATGCAATGTAAAATCAGGGATCCTCACTCAATTTCCAAACTTGAGCCAGTTCTCAGACTCAGAGTCCATCAGTTGAAGGACAGAGCAGACACTCTTGAGGGAGAACCCTACATCCTTATCACAAGTGTGCACAAAATCTTCCCCCAATCCTTCCTCAAAAGGACCTACATCCATTTACTCGGGTAACTATACACTAGGGAAAGGGGACTACTCAGACCTTTGAGGGGTATTGAACATAGAGTCTGAGGTGACAGAGATATCAAGTGTCCAAGAATGCCAACCCTCCCTCAGTTAGAGTGGAGCAAAATGGACACCATGTGATAAATGGAGTCCTGGACCGAGTATATCTAAGTATCTCACGGTGGGTCCAGTGGGTCTGCGGACCACTCTATGTCCACTTCCCTAGTCCCTGAATGGAGTAAATATACACAGGAGCTTAAAAAACTCTCACTTTTTTTTTCCAACCTGTGGAGTGAGGGTCTTTATAATAGAAAAGGCCAAATTGAAGGAATTGAAACTGCATTGCCCTAGCCAACATACTAAATTTTAAGAATATCATAACCCAGATGGAATTGCAGAGAATTGAAGATTTAAAGGATATAGGGATGATGGTCTCCCACATATCTCTGTTTAATTCACTAGTATGGCCCTGTGAAAAAACAGATGGATATGGCAGATGGTGATAGACTATAGTAAATTTAACAAATGTTAGTCCCAATCATAGATGCTGTGCTGAAGATAGTATCTTTACTAGAGCAGATAAACACAGCCTCTGGTTTAGAGTGCTATTGATTTCCTTAATATGTTCTTTTCAATACCCATCAGGAAGGAGAATCAAAAACAGTGCACTGACCTGGGATAGATGGTAATATATTTTCACTCTCTTGCCCCGTAGTTCTCTTAGCCCTCCTCCTATCTGCCCCAATATATACTACAGGGGAACCTAGGTCATATAAATACCCTATAGGTCATTACACTAGTCCATTATGTTCATTACATCATGTTAAAATTAGACCTAGTGAGCATGAAAGTGACGTATTCTAGACGGCCTGCTAAGACACATGTATACCAAAAGATGAGAGGTAATTCCCAAGAGATTCAGGGAGATTGACGAATATTTTAGAGATCTTGTGATAGCCATGTGAATGTACCATTCAGATCTCTTTAAGAGAACTGGCTGTATGGAGTGCAATTGCCTGAGAACCTCAGCTGCCACCATTGGAACCACCACTGCATTTGTGCAAATATCATGTTTCCCCCAAGTTGTTCCTAGTCAATAACTGAGCACTATGGAGGTATAAACACTGGCCCATTACTATGGGAGGTGGGCTGCCTGCTCTAACAGGTAAGTTTGACTCATAATTTCTATAAGCCTGACCTAAACTTTCTTAGAACTGTCCTACAGTCTGATAGTCTTCCTACCCAATCCTCCTTCATTTCCGTTCTCTCATCACAGATGTCAGACTTGCGTCATGGTCTGAAGGCCTGCCAAGCCTACTCCTGCTTATTCCCCTTTATCTCCCATCAGTATTTCCCCTCAGTAAATCTCTTGCACACCTAATCCAATCTTAGTGTCTGCTTCTAGGAGGACCTGAGCTAACACAGGGTCCAAAGTTCTGGGACATATTAGAACATTCTCTTCAATATAAAGGACAATTTATTACAACTTGTACCTCCTACCACTAAAAAAGAAGCACACATTTTATAAGGTTCTTTGGATTTTAAGGGAGTATATATCACATATAGGAATGACCTTCCAACGCATGTCAAGTGAAGTGGAAGACTGTCAGTTTTGAGTGAAGCCCCAAACAAGCATTGAGTGACCATCCCCCAGAGTTTGTTATAAGCTAAGTGTTGTCATGTCCCTCAAGGCTTAAGACTGATTTGGAGCAATAGCAATCTACCATATGATGACAACAGGGCATGTGGAGTCCTAAGGGAATAAATAAGTTACACAAAGAGGTGACCCAAACCACAATGTCCCTTATCTCTGTTGCACTATTGCCTTTCCTTCAGCTCACACTTATGGTCTCATTGGGGTTTCCTTATGGCCAGCTGATATACAAAGAAAAAACCTAGATCAGGTTCACAGATGAGGTGGCTATATTAGTGCTAGTCAAAACTGGACAACTGCTACACTGCAGTTCCATTCGGCGGGGGTGGGGGAGCGGCTCTGAAAAACTGTTTTGAAGAAAAATCCTCCTATGGGCAGAAACTTAAATATTGGATTTATGTGAAGGGATAAGTTGTAAGAGCTAAGGACTCTTGAATACAAAGTCCTACATGGACAGAAAGTCCTTTAACAGAAAGGCTACATGGACAATTGAACAGAAAAAAAAATGGCTTAGCTAGATCATCAGGGTCTAGATGGAGCAAGATTGGAAGATCAGAGACAAGGCATTCTAGGGAAGAAGGATGTGGAAGGACCAAAGGAGGTAAGCACAAAGAGGATCTTTTTTAGGTTAATGGCTACCAGATATTGCAAATATGGCACTGAACAATTAGGTAGAAAGAGTGACTCATCCAGAAGAGGCCAGTCAACCTCCCTCTTTGGCCACCCATCCCAGTGTTTGCACATTGGGACCATGAATGGAGTAGTTAAGGTGGTAAGAATAAAGATTATGCATGGATTCATCAGTATGGACTCCCTCTCACAAGGCTAAGCTAGATATTATCACTGCTGGATGTCCAACCTGAAAGCAGTAAGACCTATGCTGAACTCTCAACATGGTTCCATCTCTTGAGAACAACTAGCCACTTGGTAGAGAGTTGATTAAATCTAACCCTTTCCACTCTGGAGGGTGCAGCAATTTATCCTAATTGGAACTGATGTGCATTCTGGGTGCGAGCTTGTATTTCCTGCTCACAGGAAATAGTTTCTAATTTATTAATATGGAATCCTATACAAGATTGTTTCACAAAAAGGACCCGTTTTATATCAAAGGAGATGGAACAAAAAGTACACTATCACAGGATCTAATAACTAACCACTATGATACATAGGTATATCTATCAAATACCACTTCACCTGGCAGCTGCAGGCCTGATAAAATCTTAGAGCGGCCTTTTTAATACTCAGTTAAGGTACTAGCTTAGGGATAACACTCTGTAAGTTTAGAATGTTGTCCTTCAAAACACAGTATATAGGGTGAACCGATGACCTTTTTATTTTCTGTTTCCCAAATATTTAGGTTATATGGATTCAGAGACCATGGGATAGAAATAGGATTACTCTCCCTTACCGTCACTTGAAGTGACCCAACTGACAAATTTGTCATTTCCATACCCACAATTTTAGACTCCGCTAAATTAGAGGCCCTCATTCCTAAACATGTAACATTTCTACCAGGGTGATAGTAAGTGTTCAATTAAACCAAAAACAATGTCTGCCATCTGATCATTGTGGACTCCTCTAGCCAGTGGACCAACAGACAAAAACAAAAATGAGTTACTATACTGGCTAGGGTGATATAGCCAGTGAATATGAATGAGGAGCTAGGATTGCTGCTTTATATTAGGAGCAGAGAGAAATATGTCTGGAACTCTGAGGATTCTGTGGTGTACCTCTTGGTCCTTGCATGCCTGGTGGTAATAGTAAATGGGCATGACAAGGCAAAGGTAACCAGAGGTTCAGGACTTGCAGGGAGAACGATGTGTCACTCCACTGGGCAAGCAACCTATAAAAGTAGAAATTCTGGATGATGGGAAGGGAAGGGGAGATACGAAGATTAATTTCATCCTCAGGATTGACTGAACAAGAGTAACTGTACTCTGTCTCACTGAACTCCTATTTTAGGATTTTTGTTTGTTTGTTTTTAGGTTGTAAAAGGCTAATACCTTTAAGAACTAGAGATAGGACATAGTGAACTTAAAGTGAGGCACAAGGAGCTCTGATACAAATGATGGACTGTAACGTTGGGGCCCTGCTCATACGAATCATTCCTATCCCAGAGATCATAGGCAGCTTTGTTGGACAATCACTGAACACACCTACAATGGCCTATTTCAAACACCTGCATCTCTATGCCTAAGATTTTTCTCTGTCTTTGGGAACATATTTAGTCTGTAGATACAGGCAGGACAGAAATTCCAGAGAGGTAACACCTTTTGTAGTTCTAAAGATGGCCACACATTTTTGACACTCCTCCCATCAAGAAGTGGAGTGTCAGTTTCCTCCCTTGTATTTGGGCTGGCTTTGGTGACTTGCTTGAAATGGAAGTGGTGCTGCACGACTTCTGAGTCTAGGTTAGAATTTGCCATGCAGATTCCATCTTTTTGCTCATTCTTGGAGCCTGTGCCACAATATAAGAAATCCAGCTACCTTTAGACTTCCAGGATATGAAAAAGCTCAAGCCATACAAAGAGACCACAAGTAGGTATTCTAGTTGCTAGCCTCAGCTGATGCCAGCCTTTGATTCATTCCAGATCAAGTGCCAGATATGGTAGAAGAAGCCTCCAGATGATTCTAGTCCCTTTTGTTTGAGTCACTTCCAGTCATTTGAGTCTTTTTAGTTAAGTCCCCAGGCACTGTGGAATAGAGACAGGCCATCTCCAAATTTGTCCTGTCCAAATCCCTGCCCACAGAATCCAGGAGCAAGTAAAGAGTTTGGTTTTTCTTTTTTTATGCCACTAAATCTTAGGGTGGTTTGTTTCAAGCAATCAACAACCAGAACCTGGCTCTAGGATCAACAAGCAACCAATGAGAGATAGGCATTGGTCAGTAAATGCCCCAGCTTCTTTATCCTTTAAATTCCAAGGTGTGTTCTACAGAGTCTCTCACGGGTTTCCCACCAGGATTGAGTCTTCCTTGTCCATAGAGGCAACTGACTCATAAATACACACGTTGTTTGCATCTATTCCCTGCCTTACTTTCCCCATCTCTGACTCTGCTTCCTAGGATTCATCACTCAAGTAAACTGCTTTCACCCAAATCCTTGTCTCAGAGTCTGCTTTTGCAGAAACTCAAACCAAGAGTGGATCTGATTTTGTTTTGCTATTTTCTGTTTTTGTTTCTAATGTTGCATAACTGTTCTCCATGCCGTTTACTGAAAACTCATTTTCTCCCCTTTGACCAGTAGTACCACGTCTGTTACAGATCAAGCGTCTACTTATAATTAAGTATCTTTCTGGGATAACTATTTTGTTCCTTTGATCTATTTATCTATCCCTGCACCATTATTAAGCATTCTTATCTGTTAGGGCCAGTCCTCTCATCTCTCTTTTCTTATTTAAGAGAATAAGTTAATATTCATATTTATATATAAATTTTACCATAAGTTTTTCAAGTTATACAAAATACATATTGGAGTTTCTATTGGGATGATATTTAGAGATTGTTTTGGGAATAACTGATAACTTTACGATGTTGGATGTATTAGTTATCAATATACTGCTGTGTAAAAAATTACTCAAAAGTATAGTAACTTAAAATAGCAACTACAATTATGTATTATCTCACTTTTTTTTTTTTTGGTGAGGAAGATTGGCCCTGGGTTAACATCTGTTGCCAAGCTTCCTCTTTTTGCTGAGGATGACTAGCCCTGAGCTAATATCCATGCCCATCTTCCTCTATTTTTGTATATGGGACACCACCACAGCATGGCTTGATGAGCAGTGCATAGGCCCACACCCAGGATCCGAACCTGTGAACCCCGGGCTGCCAAAGCAGAGTGCATGAACTCAACCACTATGCCATCAGGCTGGCCCTTATTTCACATAATTTTTGAGGGTCAGGAATTCATTTAGAAGCAGCTTAGCTGAGTGGTTCTGGCTCAGGGTTTTTCATGAGTTTTCAGTCCAAGATGCCATCCATGATTTCAGTCATCTGAAGACTTGACTGGGGCTGAAGGATATGCTTCCAGGATGGCTCACTCATGTAGATGTTGGCCAGAGGCCTCAGTTTCTCATGATATAGGCCCCTATATAGGGCAGCTTCAGTGCCTTGATGACATGCCAGCTGGTTTGCCTCAAAGTGACCAAGGGAAAGAGAGAGTATTTCTGACCTCATCACACACTATCCCTTCTACTATATTCTATTTCTTAAAAGCCAGTCACTAAGTCCAACCCACACTCCAGAGGAGGGGAATTAGTTTCTATCATTTGAAGGGAAAAGTATCAAACAATGTGTGGACATGTTTTAAAACCATTACATTGTGTCTTACCAATCCATGAACATAATGTATCTCCACATATTTAGATTTTCTAAAATTTCAATAAAGATTCATCATTTCTTCACAAAGTCTTGGAAAATTTTTGCTAGGTTTATTCTGAGCTACATTGGTGAGTTGATGTTTTTTGCAAATTATACCTTTTAAAGATTGTTATTTTCTATTTCTGACTATGGCATAGAAATATAACTTATTTGTGCACACCAAACATAGGACAAAAACCTTGCTAAGTTTTCTCATCGGTGGATTTTTCTAAGTACATAATCATGTAATTTGTGCATTAATCAAGCTCCCAGTAGGAAGTAGATGGCACCCTAAAACTGGGTAATTGAGGAGAACTTAACAAAATGGTGACTGTTTACAAAGTGGGCAGCATTTAGGGAAAGCAACAATTTATGATGCAAAATCCAGGGTTAGTAACCTAGGGAGTGATTACCATCCCCAGGCCTGAGGGGCAAAGTGGGGCAGTGGTGAACTGAACCTCAAGAAACAGCTGTATGGGGAGGGCAATCTGGCAGGATTCATGGCTTTTGTTAGAAGGACAAAGAGAGGGAGCCAGGGAAATACATGCCCCAACCTTTCTCTCCTCTTACCCTCCAGTATTCTACTGGTGTCTCCTATTGGTTGAATTCAAATAAATGCCAAAAAAAAGTCACTGATACAGTTCATTCAGGTCAGTCTCCTGGAGCACAGAGCAGAAGGGAGTAGGTAGAATGAAGATCCAAAGGGGGAAATGGAAGGTATCTAGCACAATCTGCAAAAAAATGATGACTTTATGTATTCTTTTCTAATTCTTATTCCTTCAGATGTGAATTGTTAGTTAATATGCCTAAGTGTTGATGGGAGGAAAAGATTCCATACAAAAAAATGCCACATATATATATACATATATATATATGTATATACATATATATATATATAGTGAAAAAGTTCCCAAACATAATGTATGTAAATCAACAGTACCTGAATTCATGTACACTTAGGTACTAAGAGAACTAGCAAGTAAACCTGAAGGCCCCCTAGAAATCATAGAAGGATTTCTATGGAAGCTAACCCAAGAAGTTAAGTCAATTTAAAATTAAAACTTGGAAAGAAACTAATACAATTCATCACACAATGTCCTATCCCCTAGGAGATCTAAAGATCATAGGTGGCAGCCATTTGACTGTGTGATAATGAAACCATGCCACTAATAATTCAGGATTTTTTTAAGAGATTTTCAGACCACATTAAAAATGTAGAAATTATAGCTGTTTTGTGAAATTTCAATCCTATATGACATCATCATAGGATGGTTTGAAGTACGTAGTCCTCATTCCAGTACTAAGGTAGTAAAATAATTCGTCTCCCTCCAGGGTACCTAAAAGCTTAAGATTGACCTTAGAGGTAATATCACAAGGTGGTCTACCAGGATCATGATGAATCAATGTTTTTGTCAACGACTTGGAAAGGACTTCCAAGAGTATATCCATCAAAGTTGCAAATATTCGTAAATTAAGAGACACTCAGGTTCTGAAAGACTTAAATAGACTTGACATTAATCTTGGGAAAAAAGTACTTTTGAAAAACCTGTAATCCAATAGTTGAAAATGGCAAATTGTCCACTTGGACCTAATATATACACAGGCATAACACATAGGAAAATGATGAGGTGTAAGAATAGAATGAAAGTTCCAGGACCTCAACCTCTTTCTCTCCTATGATGCATAGTCAGGGTACAGTTGATGGTGTACAATGTGTTACAGATATATTCATGTGTTGACTGACACTTTTTATAAAGCATGTGGAGACTTGGGATTAAAGGGAAGAGGATACTATGGATTAGAGGGAAGGCATATGGAAACATTATCAAGAAAGTTTATAGAAAAGTTTCAGGAGAAAATACGCAGGATTTTCAGAAAGTACTGCAGGGAGTCAGTACAGAGAATTGGATAGATTGGTGGACTCTGGAGTCCATCTATTTTAATTCAAATCACATTTCCACCACCCCTGCTGTTTCACTTCAGAGGGGTTACTTAATTTCTTGAAGCTTCAGTTTTCTTATTTGTAAAATGGTGATAACAATTTTACATACATCATAGCACTGTAATACTAGAATAAATGGGATAATAAGTGTAAAGAAATTAGGACATTCACTGGCAGCTGGAAAGCACTATGCTAGAGGAAATCCTCCTGTAAGAGGTAGGCTTTGAAGGAGGCCTGAGACCAGAGGCTGAGTGAGGAATCTGAACTCCATGGATATTAGAGACAGGGATTTATAAATCCGTGTTTCCAAGGAGCCTTCCAAGTGTACCCCTTTATACATATTATACCTAACAAGAAGTGGATTAAGAGAATTCAGCCGAGAAGATATGGCCAATTCATAGGGGGCACTAACACTATCACTAATAGATCTCTACATCACCTTAGAGGGAATACTTTGATAAACTTCTTAGGCTGAGGAGCAGGAGCAAAGACCTCATCCACACACACACACAAAGGGCATGCCCAAGGAACCAGAGATGGCGGGTGGCCACTAACCTGCCGTTGAGATGATGGGACTGGCATCCAGTGACCCATAAAGCTGCTGTTTCACTGGATAAGCTGAGCCTATTGAGAGCAAAATTGCTCAAGATATTAGAGAGGACAAAGACTGAGATCCACGGGAAACATTGTCCTTTTCCCCTGTTTCCTTTCCAGTGCTTGGCCTCTTCTCCTAACAATTGCTGTTCAAAGTTGCAAAGAATATTTGCTTGATAAGATTCCAAAGTACTACATTTTTCAGAACGCTCCTATGTCTTGGTCTGGCCCTGACCATACAGTAAATTTTCCTGAGCCTGGTTGTCATCCTGTCATATTACCTAGGTCTCCTGCTACTTCTGTGCTTGTTCATCCTTTATGAACTGGAGGACATTCTGGGGGGAAGGGGAGTAGGAATGAAAACACACAGAAAACAAACAAGAATACTTAAAAATTTGCCACATTTAAAAGAATTTAATGAGAGGAGAAGGAAATAAATACTTCAAGTCTTTAGAAACTCTATGTTGATATCTGCCATGTCCAGGCTCTTTCTTTCCGAAGTGATGAAATCCTATTATACACTTGCTCCCTGAAGAGTCAGGATCCAGAGGCTGGAAGAGTGTCTTAATGGTTAAAATTTTGTTTTTCAGCCTGCTAAGTTAGAAAATAGTGTCTGACTAAAGAAGTAGTGGTCCTCCAGCCACCATTCAGAATCCAAGAATAGGATGAAATCCTTTAGGAGTAAGTAGCTACTTCACCAAGGTTACATGATGTGAGGTGGGGGAGGCATCTTGGGACCACTTTGGGAACAGAGGCTCAAAGATTCTGTGCATTTGAGCTTTATTTATATTCCCTGATATTAGGCACTCCTCTTATATGGTACTTTTGGTTAGTGGGAATAAAATCTAAGTCTGTGCTTATCACCAATTACTCAATAAATTGAAGACTCAGTTGTTTACTAAAAACCAAATCCAAAAACAAACCTCCCCGTGGCTATACCAAGCATTTGTACCTTACATTATTAAGCATTTTAATAGTATTACCCCAAAGTAGTATGTCTACTATTATCAGAAAATTGAAAATGTATATAAGGCTCCTGAACTTCAGGTTCCTTATCCATAAAATTGAAATCTTGGGCCACAAAAGAGATTCTCAGACTTCATTTTGCAAAGTACCAAAGTTCCTTTTAGACACCTCAGTTACCACTGCATGGAGAGTCTCCCAGAACACGTTGCCCAAAGCAGCTCTGCTTGTATCAATTTCCATACATTAGGATTAAGATTGCACTTAATAATATGATCTGACTGCTTAAAAATAAAGTTTAAAAATATTAGACTAGAAGATCCCTAAGATTCCTTCCTGTTTTGATATTCTTTAATTCTGTTAATTAACTGGGGACTGTTGAAGCAGAAAACGGAAGGCTAAGGTGTGACAATTCATGTCTTCAATAGCGTGAGGAGTTTTATGAGGGGAAAGCTTATTAGCCTTTTCACGCCCACAGGGGCCAACATGAAAGAAACAGGCTTAGATTAAAAGAGGGATATTTCTATTTGAATTTAAGGCAAAGACTTTTGACCATCACAGTGATGAACAAGGGAAATGGAGTAGGTAATCATCAGCCTGGGAGAATTGGGAACATTTTCTTCAGTTGTGGAGTCAATTACCTTGAGAAGTGCATCCTGGCCACATGATGAGAAAAGTCAATAACTTTTAAGAAACTGGTGGGGGACAGCGATATCTCATATTTGATGCAAGGATCATCAAACTAACTGCGGAGGCAGCTCATTGCGGTCTGATCTTTCTGTGCACTTCGTTAAGCTTGTCTGAATGCAAACAGCTTGAGCACAGTTATTTTAGGTGTGAAACTGGTATAGGTAGTGGTTCTCAACCTCGGCTGCAAATCAAAACCACCTGAGGAGATTTAAAACAATACGTGTGCCTGGGTCCCACCCCAGACCACTCAAATGAGAATCTTTGTACAGGAGTAACTTGTGGGAGGAAGGTCACACAGCTACAAACCATGCATGGATAGGTTCACATAACCAAGGAGAGAGGTTGAGGCTGGGCCGGCTCTAGTGTTTTATATAAAAGAGCAAGAAACCAGCTGGGAGACTACTTGCAGAGAGCAATGCTGAAAGCTGTGGGAGGAGGTGTCTGTGTGCGGGGAGGAAGAAAAAGCAACTACTGCTGATTTAGTTGATGGTCAGGGAAGGTTACGGGGGAAACGGTAGGAAGGTTTAGGAAAGAACATCAACAAAGATAGGGAAGAGTTGTGGCAGAATGATAAAGGTCTGTTGTGAAGAAGCTACTTTGTTACAGAGTGGCGCAGGAGAGAGCAAGAATTTCAAGAGAGGGGGCAATGAGAGGAAAGTGGAGAGCAGCTTCACCACGGAAGGAGCCAGGCATCGAACGTTAAATGAGAGCACAAGTGAAGTCGGAGTCAAGACTGAAGCCTGGCCTGTCTGGGCCTGAAGCCGGTGAAGGGAGTAAAAGCTGTTGTGGACAGGGTGCTGCCCAGAGTGATGAAGTTGGCCTCAAGTGTGAGAAAAGTCTGCCTTAAGAGCAAGCCAGTCAGCAGAGATTTGTTCAAGAGGAAGAGACTGAGGAAAATGTCTCCTCAGGCATCAAGACCCTACTGACAAGGGAACAGCTGAGGAGTAAACTGTTGAGTCACCTGTGTGAAGAAATCTTAATAAGGAAAGACAGATGGTCTAGAGGTGCCAGCTGCTCTGGACTCACTGAAAGAGGAGGGAGGGAGGTGATTTTAAAGACTCTAAAGTAAGAGGCTTGCAAGGGGCTTATCTGAGCCCAAGGAAGGAGTACCATTCTCAAGCTTCTAACTTAGAGATAAATGTTTTCCCCGGGGATTCCTCAAGGAGTTCGGGCTTCTCCTATAAGCGGGTCTTTATAAACATGAAAAAAGCAGGAGAAGACTTAGGAGGCCTTGGCTGCTAATTTCTAGGGAAGATGCTTACCCCAAGGCTGCTGAAACTGCTTATCAAGGAAGGGCTTTCATTACTTCTTTTGGAATTTTCTTACAAAATTGGAAGTTTGTAGGTAACAATGTGGTACAAAGTTATGGTGAAGTGGGAGAAAATGGCCATTGTAGCCATTATTAGCCTTTTATTTTTTAAAGGGAATTCCAGGAGCCTTTCCTTCAAACACTCAGAAACGGAAACAGTGTGAGCTAGGATTCAGCCCTATTTCCTCCTGGCCTTGGCCACCATCTTTTCATTTGCCCTGACATATGCCTCCTGTATCAACATGTCAGAGATCAGCGGTTCCTCATACTGATTATATCTGCCTCTTACCACACTACCAGGGACTGAGGTCTCCAGGAAGCATTCTTTTCCTGATCTCAAATAGATAAGCTTCAGAGTATCTAACAAATCGTAGAAAATGTATACACGTTAACACAAGCTTGTGCACATACACTTTCCCTAAGAAGAAGGCCACAGCTTTCAAGACTCCCAAATAGCTTTGAAGCCCTTATTTCAGAGAGTAAGAATATTTGCAATTGCCCTGAACATCATTCTAGACACTATATTAGGATAATTAATGATGCTGAGCCACTCAATATAAAGAAAATACAGACTGATTGAAAGAAGTTAGGAACACATTGACTCTTCATGTGTCCAAGAAACAACCTTAGTTTCTGACTAACATAGTACAGGCTCCTCCATAATTTTTATATTTTTGCCCTCCTGGGATTTTTCTTTCAGAGAAAAAGTTCTTGCTGACTGAAGTGATCACAAGACTTTATCAATAACGTGCTTCATTTTTCCCCAAAGCTTGAACATGAAACACATAGTTTGCCCGTCTCTATTCAGGAGTTCTGATACTATAGATAGGGACTGGCCAACAAAACCTTGAGCTAAATATAACATGTGAAAGAGAATAAGTGGAATAATTAACCAAAAACTTTAAAAGCATTGTTTATCGATGTTAGAACAATGTTCTTCATCTTTGTCTTTTGGGGCCCTTGTTAGGTAATGTTTAGTACAACTTTGCTTCCTGTAATAAACTTCCAGATTTGAAGCAGAGTTTCTCTTCCCCGCAAGCATTTTATCCTCACTTTTCCGTGATAGGACAGAGGCTGGCGCAATAGTGGGTGGAGCCATCCATGAGTGTGGTTAAGGAAGTTTAACTTTCTATCCCTCCAATCCTAGTTTTGCTCTTGTAATTCTCTATGTCCTTCTCAGTCCTCACCCTTCTCAGGATTTCCCCTTAGGGTAAGGAAATCCTAGCCCCGGTCCCTTCTTGAGTGCTGAAAATAATGTTTTAGGAGTCAGTCAGTGGAGCTGACTTCTCTGTCTTCTGCTTAACTGCCATGGGGGAGGGTTCAGGTTGGTCACACTAGGTGTTTCAACTCCATTTCTGTCTACCAGTTATGGCCTTGATAATTTATACCTAAATTGTTTAAAGGCAAATATGTCACTACTGTTAATTCTGTCAACCATACAATCTAGACTTGAATGCATTTTAACTTTGAATCTACTCCTGGCTAAAGAACTCTTTTGACGAAAGGCTCACTCTTAGGTCTAATTCTTACTACAAAGGTCATGCATTCACTGATAAATCTTTACCTGAGCCTTCTGGTATGAATGACACCACTCAAGTAGTCTCTGGTTCCCAGGTGTAGTCTTCCATAGAAGTGTGTTTGCAGTCTAATAGAATATTTTACCCTGCCAAGAGTAAGGGTGGTGTGGAGAAAGGGAAGCAGATAGAGAAGTAATTAAGTCCCCACAACGAAAGCACCAGATCAGGGAATAAATCTCCCCTGGGCTTGCCCTGTTCCTCATGATCAGTACAGCCCTTCTACCTTCCCACCTTTCCACCTCTCCAGCTTCCTCTTTCAGAAGCAGTGTCCTCCTCTTATCTGTTCTGTCTTTCCAAGTCATAATTTATAACATATGTAACTGGCTTGCAATCAAGTCATAAGAAGACTAAAGAAGACATAGAATCTGATCTCATCCTTCCAAGGGTTTGAAAATGGCCCTTTTTGGACTCCATTTGAAGTACTTTTTAAAAACTGCCTTGTGCATTGTCTTATCAGTTTGGATTACTATAAAAACTACCATAGACTGGATGGCTTTAAACAACCAACATTTATTTCTCACAGTTCTGGAGGCTGGGAAGTCTAAGTTCAAGGCACCAGCAGATTTGGTGTCTGGTGAGATCTCGCTACCTCATTCATAGATGGTGGTCTTCTCACTGTGTCTTCACATGGCAAAAGTGGTGGAGGGAGTTCCCTGGGGTCTCTTTTATAAGAGCACTAATTCCATTCATGAGGGCTCCACCCTCATGACCTAATCACCTCCCAAAGGCCCCACCTCCAAATATCATCATACTGAAGATTAGGTGTCAACAGATAAATTTGGGGGGGTGCAAACATTCAGTCTATAGCACACATTTTTTGTGGCTTGTTTTTTTTTTTACCAGGATTCAAGTTTGGATAAAAATCCCATTCCACAAGCTCCTCAATGGTTTAACATGACATCTATAGGTTTGTTTAGCTCTACAACTTAAATCAATATTGATCAAAACTGGCTGATTACTTCACAAAGTATGATCTTCCACTCATCTTGTCTTATGCTGATTCAGAAGACCTCAGCTGTACAACAGAATTATATTCATAGCTTACTGATGCCAGAAATACATTCACCTGTCACTTATGCTCTCGGTATGGACTGCTAAAAGAGAAAATAGATAAGGAAGTTGAGGATTATTCTTTTTACTATTTATTTATTTATTCATTTTTTATTGAGTTAACATTGGTTTATAACATTATACAAATTTCAGGTACATTATTACATTTTGACTTCTGTGTAGACTCCATCACCAAAAGTCTAGTTACCATCTGTCACTGTACACCTGTTTCCCTTTACCCCTTTTGTCTTCCACCCACCCCCATTCCCCTCTGGTAACCACCAATCTATTCTCTGTATCTATGTGTTTGTTCTTGTTGTTTTATCCTCCACATATGAGTGAAATCATACGGTATTTGGCTTTCTCCATCTGACTTATTTCATTTATCCTAATACCCTCAAGGTTCATCCATGTTTTCACAAATGGAAAGATTTCATCTTTTTTATGGCTGACTAGTATTTCATTGTGTGCATGTGTGTGCGTGTGTGTGTGTGTATGTGTGTGTATATATATATATATATATACACCACATCTTCCTTATCCATGTCTCTGTTGATGGGAACCAGGTTGTTTCCAAGTCTTGTAAATAATGCTGCAGTGAATACGGGGGTGCATCTATCTTTTCAAATTAGTGGGTTTTATTTTATTTTTTGTGTGTGAGGAACATTGGCCCTGAGCTAACACCTGTGCCAATCTTTCCTCTATTTTATATGTGGGTCGCTGCCACAGCATGGCTTGATGAGTGGTATAGGTCCACACCCAGGATCCAAAACTGCGTACCCAGGCAGCCAAAGTGGAGTGTGCCAAACTTAACCACTATGCCACTGGGCTAGCCCCTCAAATTAGTGTTTTTGTGTTCTTTGGATAAATACCCAGAAGTGGAATGGCTAGATCATATGGTAGTTCTATTCTCAATTTCTTGAGGACTCTCCATACTGTTTTCCATAGTGTCTGAACCAATTTACTTTCCCATCAGCAGTACATAAGGATTCCTTTTTCTCCACATCCTCTCCAACACTTATTTCTTGTCTTTTTAAGAATAGCCATTCTGATGGGCATAAGGTGATATCTCATTGTGGTTTTGAGTCACATTTCCCTAATAATTAGTGATGTTGTAAATCTCTTCGTGTGCCTGTTGGCCATCTGTATATCTTCTTTGGAAACATGTCTTTTCAAATCCTCTGTCCATTTTTTAATCGGGTTGTTTGTTTTTTTATTATTGAGTTGTATGAGTTCTTTATACATTTTAAATATCACCCCCTTATCAGATATATGATTTGAAAATATCTTCTCCCAATCAGTAGGTTGTTTTTTATTTTGTTGATGGTTTCCTTTCCTGTGCAGAAGCATTTTAGTTGGATGTAGGCCCATTTGTTTATTTTTGCTTTTGTTTCCTTTGCCAGAAGAGACATATTCAAGAAGATATTACTAAGACCCATGTCAAAGAGCATACTGCCTATGTTTTCTATTAGGAGTTATATGGTTTCAGGTCTTACATTCAAGTCTTTAATCTATTTTGAGTTAATTTTTGTGTATGGTGTAAGATAGTGGTCTAGTTTCATTCTTTTGCATGTGGCTGTCCAGTTTTCCCAACACCATTTATTCAAGAGACTTTTCTTTCTCCATTGTATGTTCTTGGCCATCTTGTCAAAAATTAGCTGTCTATAAATGTGTGGATTTATTTCTGGGCTCTCAATTCTGTTTCATTGATTTGTGTGTCCATTTTTCTGCCAGTACTATACTGTTTTGATTACTGTAGTTTTGTACTATACTTTGAAATCAGGGAGTGTGATACCTCCATCTTTGTTCTTTTTTCTCAGCATTTCTTTGGCTATTCAGGATCATTCATTGTTCCATAGAAATTATAGGATTCTTTAATTTCTGCAGAAAGTGTCATTGGTATTTTGATAGGGGTTGCTTTAAATCTGTAAATTGCTTAGATAATATAGAAATTTTAACTATTTTAATTCTTTCAATCCATGAGCACAAAATATTTTCCATTTCTTTGTGTCTTTTTTGATTTCTTTCAACAATGTCTTATAGTTTTCAGTGTACAAGTCTTTCACCATTGGTTAAATTTATTCCTACATATTTTATTCTTTTTGTTACAATTATAAATGGGATTATATTCTTCATTTATCTTTCTGCTTGTTTGTTATTAGTATATAGAAATGCAACTAATTTTTGTATGTTGATTTTGTATCCTGCAATTTTACTATATTTGTTTATTGTTTCTGGTAGTTTTTTTGGTGGATTCTTTAGGGTTTTTTATATATATAATTATGTCATCCACAAATAGTGACAGTTTTACTTCATCCTTTCCAATGTGGATACCTTTTTCTTTTTCTTGCCTAATTGCTCTGGCTAGGACTTCCATTACTTTGTTGAATAACAGTGACAAAAGTGGGCATCCTTGTTTTGTTCCTGTTCTTAGAGGAATAGCTTTCAGTTTGTCCACTGTTGAGCACGATTTAGTGTGGATTTGTTGTATATGGCCTTTATTGTGTTGAGGCACTTTTCCTTCTATACTCATTTTATTAAGAGTTTTTATCATAAATGGATACTGAATCTTGTCAAATGTTTTCACTGCATCTATTGAGATGATCATGTGATTTTTATGCTTCATTTTGTTACTGTAGGGTAGCACATTGGTTGATTTGCAGATGTCAGACAATCCTTGCATCCCTGTAACAAATCCTAGTTGATTGTGGTATATCATCCTTTTAACATTTTTTTGTATTTGATTTACTAATATTTTGTTGAGGATGTTTGCATCTATGTTCATCAGCGATATTGGCCTGTAATTTTCTTTTTTTGTGATGTTCTTTTCTGGTTTTGGTATCAGGGTAATGTTGGCCTCCTGAAATGAGTTAGGAAGCATTCCTTCCTCTTAATTTTTTTGGAAGGGATTGAGAAGGATAGGTATTAAATCTTTGAATGTTTGGTAGAATTTGCCAAAGAAGGTGTCTGGTCCTAGATTTTTGTTTTTTGGGAGGTTTTTGATTACTATTTCAATCTCCTTACTAGTGATTGGTCTATTCAGATTCACTATTTATTCTTGGTTCAGTTTCAAAAGGTTGTATGATTCCAAGAATTTATCCATTTCTTTTAGGTTATCCAATTTGTTGGCATATAGCTTTTCATAGCATTCTCTTATAATCCTTTGTATTTCATGAAATATGTAGGGCCATGAAAATCCTGTGAGTAGTAATAAAGCATCCTCTGAAATAGCACTGGAAGGTGAGATGATGATGCAATAAACAGGGCAGAGTTCCGCTCTGCTGTCCACAGAGTCACTAGGAGTTGGAATCAACTGGACATCACTGACAAATTTCTGTGGTATTCGTTGTATATTCTCCTCTTTCATTTCTGATTTTATTTATTGGAGCCTTATCTCTTTTTCCTTAGTGAGTTTACTAAAGGTTTGTCAACTTCATTTACCTTTTCAAAGAACCAGCTCTTCGTTTCATTGATCTTTTCTAATGTCTTTTGAGTCTTTATTTCATTAACTTTCACTCTGATTTTTATTTCTTTCCTTCTACTGACTTTAGGCTCCATTTGTTCTTCTTTTTCTCATTCCTTTAGGTGTAGTGTTAGATTTTTTTATTTGAAATTTTTCTTGTTTCTTGAGGTAGGTCTGTATTGCTATAAACTGCCCTATTTGCTGCATCCCACAGATTTTGGTATGTAGTGTTCTCATTTTCATTTGCCTCAAGGTATTTTTTGATTTCTCCTTTGACTTCTTCAACGATCCCATAATTGTTCAGTAGCAGGTTGTTTAGTCTCCACATATCTGTGACTTTTCCAAGCTTTCTTCTTGTGGTTGATTGCTAGTTTCATACCATTGTGGTTGGAAAAGGTGCTTGGTATGATTTTAATCTTCTTAAATTTATTGACACTTGTTTTGTGTCCCAACATATGGTCTATCTTTGAGAATGTTCCATATGCACTTGAGAAGAATGTGTATTCTGCTTCTTTTGGATGGCATGTTATATGTATATAAAGTCTGTCTGGTCTAATATTTCATTCAAGACCAATGTTTCCTTATTGAATTTCTGTCTGGATGATCTGTCCATTGATGTAAATGGGATATAAATGTCCCCTACTATTATTGTGTTGCTGTCAATTTCTCCCTTTATGTCTGTTAATAATTGTTTTATATTCTTTGGTGCTCCTATGTTAGGTGCATATATATTAATAATATCTTCCTAATGGATTGTCCCCTCTATCATTATATAATTTCCATCTTTGTCTCTTATTATCTTTTTTGGCTTGAAGTCTATTTTATTTTATATAAGTATGGATATACCTGCTTTCTTTTGGTTGCCATTTGCTTGGAGTATCATCTTCCATCACTTCACACTGAGCCTATGTTTGTCTTTAGAGCTGAGATGTGTCTCTTGTAGGCAGCATATTTTTGGGTCTTGTTTTTTGATCCATCCAGCCACTCTGTGCCTCTTGATTGGTGATTTCAATCCATTTACATTCAATGTGATTATTGATATATAAGGACTTAATACTGCCATTATATCTTTTCTTTTCTGGTTGCTCTATATTTCCATTGTTTCTTTTTCCTTGTGTTTCTGTCTGCCATTTCAGTGTGATGGTTTTTGTTAATATGTTTATCAGTTTCCTCTTTTCTTATGTTTCGTGATTCTGCTTGGTATTTTTCTTTTGTGATTACCATGAGGTTTGTATAAAGGGTCTCATAGATAAAATAGTCCTTTTTCTGCTGATAACATCTTAGCTTTATTTGCCAATCTAGGTTCCATCCTTTTCCTCCTCCCCTTCTATGTTTTTTTGTTACAAATTATCCCTTTTTGTATTGTGAGTTTGTGACCAAAGTGAAGTGGCTCTAGTTATTTTTAATGCATCCTTTTCCTTTAAACTTGTAGGTTGTTGTTTCCTCTCCCATCCCACCCCTGCTGGCTGCCTTTAATATTCTTTCTTTGTCATTGACTTTTCACATTGTTATTATCATGTGCCTTGGAGAAGGTCTTTTTGCATTGAGATAATTGGGTGTTCTATTAGCTTCATGGATTTGTATACCTAGTTTCCTCCCCAGGTTTGAGAAATTCTCAGCTATTATTTCTTCAAATAAGTTCTCTGCTCCCTTCTCTCTTCTTCTTCTGGGATACCCATTATCCTTACATTGTCTTTTTTAATGGAGTCAGATAATTCTTGTAGAAGTTCTACATTTTTAAAAAATCTTAGTTCTCTTTCCTTTTCTAATTGCATCATTTCTAGGTTTCTATCTTTGAGCTCACTAATCCTCTCTTCTATATGACCACCTCTATTTCCAGTGCTTTCTAATGCATTCTTAATCTCATTTATTGAGTTCTTTAGCTCCAGAATTTCTGCTTGGTTCTTTTTCAGAGTTTCAATCTCTTTGGCAAAGTATTCCTTCTGTTCATTAATTTTATTCCTGAGCTCATTAACTACCTGAGTTTTCTTGTTTCTCATTGAGTTTCTTTGGCATAGCTATTTTGAGTTCTTTATCAGTTAGATCACAATTTTCCATGATTTTTATGTTCAGTTTCTAGAGAATTGTTAGTTTCTTTTTGTGATGCCATGTTACCATAGCTTTGTGTGGTGCTGGCTGAGTTACTGCTCTGCTGGTGCATTTGTCATAGCAAACACTTTTCTTATTTAGGTGTAGCTTTGTTTGGTTTCATTTGAACTTTTCAATTGGTTGGAAATTCGAGGCCTTTCTTTTGTTTTTCAGTAGGTGCTACTATACCACTATTTTTTAGCTTTTCTTACCTGAGCTGCCTCTGGCTATTTTGAGGATCTGTATGTTTCACCCTCCACCACCTCTATTCAGGATGTCGCTGGTACTCTCATCATGCCTGTGCCTCTGGGGGTCACCAATGCCTTGCTATTGCTGGTGTTGCTACAGTCACTGGCTTCACTGCTGGGGATGCAGGGATGGCTGACACCTCCACCGCAAGTGGGATCACCTGGCTCAGATGCTCTGCTACCATGGCGGGGGAGGGGGAGGGTTGGGAGGGAGCCGGGTTCGGGAGGCATCACCTCTGCTGTTGCCCATTACCTTGTGGCCACAGGTGCCACTGCAGTTGGGATATGGGAGTCCTATGTGCACCTCCACTGCTGCTACCAGACTCTGAGCTGCAGCCAGAGACCTGAGATCATGGGGCTCCATCTTTCCCCAATGATCCTCCTGTGATCATGTAGCTCCATGCTCCACTCCCTATGGCCACAGGGGCCACTGAGGCCAGCTGGCTGGAGTCACATGCATGCCCTCACTGCTGCCCACCAGGTTCTCTGGGGCTGGGGACAGCTAGCTCAGCCACCATAGCCAGTGTCCAATGTCCTAGGCACCACCTCTTCTGTTCCCCTATCTAGCCTCCTCTATGTGCCCCAATTCACCCACCTTCATATGAACCAATGTGTGGGGCTTTCCAGCATACTGATATGTTTGGCAATGTAGCCTTTTTGGGGTTATTGTTGTTTAACTCACTGTAGATTGAAGGGGAAAGACAAAGGGATCCTTTCATGCTACCATGATAATTGAGGTTTATTCTTAAGCTTCTGTGGATTCTGTAGATGTCCACAGCTCTCCACCTATTGCCTATCCTAAAACAGTCAATAAGCAACCAGGGTTCTCACAGCATAATCTTAGTTGCACAGTATAAAAGGCCCATGTTGTCTTCCTGGTCCTTTTAATCCAGATACAACATCCTCCGCATGTTTAACAATGTTTTGTGAAATTATTTTCCAATTGTGGATCTTCTTTTGAGTAATTAATTAGCAATGGTACTAGAATTTTATTTTTATCAATAACACATATAACATAGAAACTGTCTCTTTATCTGAATGAATTCATTCTAGATATCCATGTGCTGATCTTTCCTCTCCTTCCCCACAAAAAATACTTAGGTAATTTGTGAGGCATGTTGGTCACTGGTTGGATTTGCCTAAACCTAGTCAGTTAAATGATCTTTCACCATGGAAATTATGTGAATTCTTGACTGTCATCTAAGCTGGACAAAGGCACAACAGCCCCTGGATAGAAGTGCCGGTTTGAACTTGTCACTGCCTGCCAGTGTTGTCCAATGACTCTGCATTCCTCTGTTCTAATGTCTGCTCCTACCCTAAATACCTAAGATCAGACACTGTTCTCATGCCCTTAGAATGTTGTATTTGGCAGAGAATCAGCCACTTTCCCCAGCCTGTTCAGAGCACTGCAATCCTCAGTATAGAACATTGCTTGAGTATTAATTGTTGGTCTTAGCAGTTTCCTCCATCCACTGAAAGAGGAGGAGACTCTCCCTACCTGGATCTTGCACCTTTTCCTCCTGACTGCCTTAAGCGGTTGGGAGTTTTTCCACTGAGTTTTTCTGTCCTGTCTCCATCATGAGGAGCAGTGACTAATAGGGGCTTCAGCTACCTGAGGCTTATTTTTTGCTGTAGAACTGTGTCCTCCATGCTCTACCAAGGGGCAGCAGAATTCTCATTCATCAAATTAATCAAAAAACATGCTATTCATAAAGAGCTCTGCTCCTCCAGAATCTTGCCAAAGAAATTATGGTCCAGGTAAATTACACTTTGCAAGTAATGTGATTCTGCAAAGTCTTATTTCATTAGTCATTGGAAGGTTCTCTTGACATACACTGTTCTTGTTGAAGAAAATTCTCCTGAACAGACAAATGTCTGTGCCAGTCGTGGAGATGATATAACCATCATCCTTTATTCTCAATATAGAGCCACTGAGTCCTTCCTGAACACTTTCGTCACCCATTTAGACACTATCGATGGACATATCACTCTTAACCTGGAAGGTCTGGTATTTCAACAAGAGAGACAGTGGTGAACAGAGTTTTGCATCACTCTTTGGTTGCACGAAGCTCTGGATTCTCTAACAGTACATGAATATTGCTTTAAAATATGCCAAGTGTCAGTTACTTTTCTAAATAAAGTATGAAAATCTTGGTGCTAAAGCAACTTTTACCCACAATTCAGTTACTTAGGAAATTCTGATCTTATGAAATTAACATTGTGATGTTGAGATTGAAATAGTAAGCTTGGGCTTTCTCAGATGATGATTATCACTGAGAAGTCATTTGAAGACAAATGACTTCTAATATTCAATATTATGAATTAATGTTTCTCATACCTCATTTAAAAATGCATTTTAAACAGCTTTTTCCTTGGACAGCCTGCAAATTTGGTTCAGACAATCTGGTTCTTACCATATAACTTACTTTACATCACATTTCAAGGCAGACTCAGTTGATAAGTGTCCAACTTTTATTTTCATTCAATACTGGATCAAGATTAGGAGGCACTACTGGCTAACATCTGTCCTCTGTGAACAAGGTAATGAGCATTGGCATGCAGATACAAACCTCTTGCTCATCAGCTACACTGTAGCATGCTGAGACCTGGCTAAAGCTGGTTAATGATCCCTAGAAAACCTATTTACCCTATTCTCATTCAAGTCTACATTGTGGCTCACAATGGCTCAAACTGCTCAAGAAAAAAAGTTACAACTCTTTCTATATGTCATGGGTTTTCAGTAATCCACAGAAGTTGATTTCTCCCCCACAAAGCATGCTGAGAGCTAATTTGTACTCTGAACCACAGTGGGTTTTGTTCCACTCTAAAGACATATCTGAAAGTACAAATGTTACTTATTCACCTAATTTACCATTGATAATAGAGCTTTTGCCAGTGACTCATTTTGATTTCTCTCTGAGCATAAATGCTTGCCATTAACTTGCTAGTGATCTTACAAGGCTCTCAGAAACAGGGATCCACATCTTTATTTCCTATGCAGGGTATGTAAGGGCCTGTGGTTTCAGATTTTTCTATGTCTGAGGACAAAATTCAGTAATTTCATGCTAAGAAATGTTATTCTTTTTGCCTGGAAAGAATTAAATGGCCTGCCAGAATCTTGTGCCTTAATGGAAAATGGTGCAAAAGCTTCTGAGACTTTATGTAAACTTCTTGACGAATAAGGAACTGTGGGCAAACTGCCAATCCAACAGAACTCAATTCATATTTTTATTTCTTGCCACTTTCTTGGCTGCTTGAACAAAATAATTACTCATTCTCACATTTCAGCACATAAAACTGACATCCTATACTTGCATTAAAGTCCTGTTAAAAATTTCTTAATGATGTCCTAACTTGCAGGATTTCATTTTCATTCTTATAAAAGTGTCATCAAATACCCACTTATTTCATTGGCAATAATAATAATAAGGCTTATTTTAAGTGCAGTTTTGTGCCTGTGTGTATGGATGACATCTCCAAAATGTCTTTACTACCATCCCCTGAGCGAGTGGGAGGCCATCCTCACTCTTTATCTAGAGTCCAGTGACCAATCAGTTACTCTGTGACAGAGGAAACATGTCCCTCCAGGAAAACCCATACCCTGCCTTCCTTCTTCCTTGACACTGCCTAGGCCACCTTCCGGCAGTTCAGGGATCTAAGTATGATTTTAAAACAAACAAACACAACACTTTGCAGTTGTACTTCCACAGTCCTCCAGGTGCTAGATGATGAACTAAGAATAGAACCCAGTCCTCTCACGTTCCTGAGCCAAATATTCTATAAAGTCACAAATTTTAATAGAGGGATTTTGAAATTCAAAGGGGGTCATTTTACATGTACTCAGGTTCATTCAACCTGGAACATTTCTTTGTAAAAGGCATATCCAGGCTTTATTTTAGGTGAAAGAATCACACCATTAATCCCTTAAAAGTGTGCATATTCCTTTTGCATTTTCTGCTGAGCGGGTCTGAGGCCCTATTAGGAGTTTTAGATTAGCTTTTGGACATGGTAGCAAGAGCACCGCAGAGGTTAAGCAAGTCTCATATTGCTTCTCAGCAGTTCTACTCTTCTACAACCAAGAGTTTCTAGAGTTCCTGATGTGTAAGATCCATGCCTTCCCCTGTGACCTCAAACCTGAAAAGTGGTAGAATAAAGAAAGGACATTTATTAGTTGATCATTGCCTTAAGGTCACAGATGTGGCAAAGTCATGGCAACTTCTTCCCCAGACAGGATTGGGAAACAGATGCTCACAAGCAGTCCTTGTATGAGGACAAATTCTTGATTTCCTGCCCAGAGAGGGGAAAAATATTCTTTCCAGATCCAAACCTCTTAGGATGAAGCCTTTTATCAAAGGTCTCTGTCCTCAATTTTTTCAGTAGTTAAAAGAAAGATTTATGTATTATCTATAATTTTCCCAAACACCACATTCTTAGATTACAGATGTTCTGTATAATTAAGTAGGTACCCACCTCCAAAAGGCCTAAGCAATATGGAGAGGAAAAGCTATCCTTTTATCACTGGGGTGAATTTCACCTCAGTATTATATAAATATATAAAATCCAATTATATATATATACACACATGCACACAGTCTGACTATAGACACATATACATGTGCAATATGATTATGTACATAAAATCAGATTATATGTATAATCAAATCTTATGCATAAATATATTCAAATGTTATGCATAATCAAGGTATATATAAAATCTGATTTTATATATATGAAATCAAATTATATGTGAAATCAAATATATATGTAATCAAATTATATATAATCACGTTTATGCTATATATTTCTTTATAATGTTAACATTCTGTATATTTGTAGTATTTAACCATCTCATTTTACATTTTTTGTGTGTGGTAACATTGGCTTATAACATTATATAAATGTCAGGTGTACATCATTATATTTCGATTTCTGTGTAGATTACATCATGTTCACCACCCAAAGACTAACTACAATCTATCACCATACACATGGGCCTAACCACCCCTTTCCTCCTCCCCCCTTCCCCTCTGGTAACCACCAATCTAATCTCTGTCTCTATGTGTTTCTTTGTTGTTGTTTTTATCTTCTATTTATGAGGGAGATCATACGGTATTTACTTTCTCCTTCTGACTTATTTTGCTTGGCATAACACATTCAAGTTCCGTCCATGTTGTCACAAATCACCCAATTTTATCATTTTTATGGCTGAGTAGTATTCCATTGTGTATATATACTACATCTTCTTCATCCACTTGTCCCTTGATGGGCACCTAGGTTACTTCCGAGTCTTGGCTATTGTGAATAATGCTGCAATGAACGTGGGGTGCATGTATCTTTACTCATTCACGTTTTCACGTTCTTTGGGTAAATACCCAGCAGCAGAATAGCTGGATCATATTGTAGTTTTATTCTTAACTTTTTGAGGAATTTCCATACTGTTTTCCATAGTGGCTGCACCAGTTTGCATTCCTACCAGCAGTGTTTGAGAGTTCCCTTTTCTCCACAACCTCTCCAACACTTGTTATTTCCTGTCTTATTAATTATAGCCATTCTGACGGGCATGAGGTGATATCTCATTGTGCTTTTGATTTGTATTTCCCTGATAGTTAATGATGTTGAACACCTTGTCATGTCTCCGTTGGCCACCTGTACATCTTCTTTGGAGAAATGGCTGTTCAAATTTTTTGCCCATTTTTCAATTGGGTTGTTAGTTTTTTTTTGTTGTTGAGATATATGAGTTCTTTACATATTTTGGATATTAACCCCTTATCAGATATATGGTTTGCAAATATCTTCTCCCAATTGTAGGTTGTCTTTTTGTTGTATTGATGGTGTCCTTGGCTGTGCAGAAGCTTTTTAGTTTCATGTGGTCCCATTTGTTTATTTTTTCTTTTGTTTCCTTTGCCTAATCAGACATGGTACTTGAAAATATGCTGCTAAGACCAATGTCAAGAAGCATACTGCCTGTGTTTTCTTCTAGAAGTTGCATGGTGTCAGATCTTACATTCAAGTCTTTAATCCATTTTGAGTTCATTTTTGTGTATGGTGTAAGATAATGGTCTACTTTCATTCTTTTGCATGTGGCTGTCCAGTTTTCCCAATACCATTTATTGAAGAGGCTTTCCTTTCTCAATTGTATGTTCTTGGCTCCCTTGTCAAAATTAGCTGTCCATAGATGTGCAGGTTTGTTTCTGGACTCTTGATTCTGTTCCATTGGTCTGTGTGTCTGTTTTTGTGCCAGTGCCATGCTGTTTTGATTACTATAGCTTTGTAGTATTTTGGAAGTCAGGGAGTGTGATACCTCCAGCTTCGTTCTTTTTTCTCAGGATTCCTTTGGCTATTCAGGGTCTTTTTTTTGTTCCATACAAATTTTAGGATTCTTTGTTCTTTTTCTGTGAAAAATGTGTTGGAACTTTGATAGAGATTGCATTGAATCTATAGATTGCTTTAGGAAGTATGGACATTTTAACTATGTTAATTCTTCCAATCCAAGAGCATGGAATATCTTTCCATTTATTTCTGTCTGCTTTAATTTCTTTCAACAATATTTTTTAGTTTTCAGTGTACAGATCTTTCACCTCTTTGGTTAAGTATATTCCTAGGTATTTTATTCTTTTTGTTGTAATTGTAAGTGGGATTGTATTCTAATTTCTCTTTCTGCTACTCGGTTGTTAGTGTATAGAACCACAACTGATTTTTGTATGTTGAGTTTGTATCCTGCAACTGTACCATATTCATTTACTATTTCTAAAAGTTTTTTGGTGGATTCTTTAGGGTTTTCTATACATAAAATCATATCATCTGCAAATAGTGACAGTTTCACTTCTTCCTTTCCAATTTGGATCCCTTTTATTTCTTTTTGTTGCCTGATTGCTCTGGCTAGGACTTCTAATTCTATGTTAAATAAGAGTGGTGAGAGTGGGCATCCTTGTCTGGTTCCTGTTCGTAGAGGGATAGCTTTCAGTTTTTCTCCATTGAGAATGATATTAGCTGTGGGTTTGTCATATATGGCCTTTATTATGTTGAGGTACTTTCCTTCTATACCCATTTTATTCAGAATTTTTATCACAAATGGATGCTTATCTTGTCAAATTCTTTCTCTGTATCTATTGAGATGAGCATGTGATTTTTATTCTTCATTTCCTTAATGTGGTGTATCATGTTGATTGATTTTTGGATGTTGAACATCCCTGCATCTCTGGAATAAATCCCACTTGATCATGGTTTATGATCTTTTTAATGCATCATTGTATTTGATTCGCTAGTATTTTTTGAGGATTTCTGCATCAATATTCATCAGTGATCTTGGCCTGTAATTTCCTTTTTTGTGTGTTGTCCTTGTCTGGTTTTGGTACAAGGGTAATAATGGCTTTGTAGAATGAGTTAGGAAGCTTCCCCTCCTCTTCAATTTTTTGGAAGAGTTTAAGAAGAAGAGGTATTAAGTCTTCTTTGAATGTTTTGTAGAATTCACCAGGGAAGCCATCTGGTCCTGGCCTTTTACCTTTTGGGAGGTTTTTGATTACTGTTTCGATCTCCTGAATGGTGATTGGTCTATTCAAATTCTCTATTTCTTCTTGATTCAGTTTTGGAATGTTGTATGACTCTAAGAGTTTATCCATTTCTTCTAGATTATCCAATTTGTTGGCATATAGCTTTTTGTAGTATTCTCTTATCATCTTTTGTATTTCTGAGGTGTCCATTGTAATTTCTCCTCTTTCATTTCTGATTTTATGTATTTGAGGTTTCTCTCTTTTCTTCTTAGTGAGTCTAGCTAAAGGTTTGTCAATTTTGTTTATCTTTCAAATAACCAGCTCTTAGTTTCATTGATTTTTTTCTATTGTTGTTTTGGTCACTATTTCATTTATTTCTGCTCAGAAGTTTTATTATTTCTCTCCTTCTACTGATTCTAGGCTTAGTTTGTTCTTCCTTTTCCAGTTTGTTTAGGTGCACTGTTAGATTGTTCCTTTGATATTTTTCATGTTTGTCAAGATAGGCTTAATCTTCCTTCTTAGAACTGCTTTTGCTGTATCCCACAAACTTTGGCATGTTATACTTTCATTTTCATTTGTCTCCAGGTATTTTTTGATGTCTCCTTTGTTTTCTTCATTGACTCAATCATTGTTCAGTAGTATTATGTTTAATCTCCACATATTTGTGGCTTTTCTGATTTTCTTCCTGTAGTTGATTTCTAGTTTCATACTGTTGTGGTCAGAAAAGATGCTTGGTATTATTTCAATCTTCTTAAGTTTACTGACACTTGTTTTGTGGCCTAATATGTGATCTACCTGGTGAATGTTCCATGTGTATTTGAAAAGAATGTGTATTCTGTGGTTTTTGGATGGAATGTTCTGTATGTATCTACTAAGTCCATCTGGTCTAACATGTCATTTAAGGCCAATGTTTCCCTACTGATCTTCTGTTTGGATGATCTATCCACTGGTGTAAGTTTTGTTATTCAATATATTGACTCAAACACCTGAAATATCTATCCATTTCTCTGCTTGTTAGTTATAGTCTGGAGTCAATTCTTGTGTATTTGAAGGCCTACAGCAATCATAAGCCCCTAAGCCTAGCAACCAGACACACTGGGAGCCTACTCACTTAACAGAAAAATTGCAACAGGAATGTGCTATCAGACCTTACAGCCAAGTGTACTGGGACTCCCCATGCCCAATAAAGTAACTGAAAGGACCATAGCAGCCACATGCAGCTGAGCATTACAACCAGCTGGCCAGAGGACAGCCTAGCCTCTCTGGGCACCAGCAGCAAGAGCAACCCTGCCACACAGAGGGACACACATAACCAACAAAGGGGTCATTCCTGGAATATTTGGAACTCATGATGAGAGGGAAGCACACTGCTGGGCCTCATAAGGCATCTCTTATATAAGGCCACCTCTCCAAGATCAGGATATGTAGCTGACCTACCTAATACATAGATATAAGCACAGAGAAAGAGGCAAAATGAGGAGACAAAGGAATATGTTCCAAGTAAGGGAACAGGACAAAACTCCAGAGAAACAACTAAATGAAACAGAAATAAACAATCTACCTGACAAAGAGTTCAAGCAAAAAGTCATAAGGATGCTCACTGATCTTGGGAGAAGAATGGATAAACTCAGTGAGAACATCAACAAAGAATTGGAAAATATGAAAAAGAACCAATCAGAAATGAAGAATACAATACTGGAAATGAAAAATTCACTAAAGGGACTCAATAGCAGAGTAGATGATACAGAAGAACGGATCAGTGAGCTGGACAAAAGACTGGAAGAAATCATCTAAGCTGAACAGATAAAAGAAAAAAGAATTAAAAAGAACGAGGACAGTCTAAGGGACACTGGGGACAATATCAAGTGCACTAACATCCATGTTATAGGTGTCTCAGAAGGAGAAGAGAGAGACAAAGTGGCAGATGACCTATTTGAAGAAATAATAACTGAAAACTTTCCTAACCTAAGAAAGAAAGCAGACATCCAGGCACAGGAAGGACAGAGAGTACCAAACAAGAAAAACCCAAAGAGGCCCACACCAACACACATTACAATTAAAATGTCAAGAATTAAAGATAAAGAGAGAATCCTAAAAGCTTCAAGATAAAGGCAACAAGTTACATACAAAGGAAGCCCCATAAGGCTATCAGCTGACTTCTCAGGAGAAACCTTACAGGCTAGAAGGCAGTGGCATGATATATTTAAAGTGCTGAAAGGAAAAAACCTACAGCCAAGAATACTCTACTCAGCAAGATCATCATTCAGAATGGAAGGAGAGATAAAGAGTTTCCCAAACAAGCAAATCTAAAGGAGTTTATCACCAAGAAACCAGCCTTACAGGAAATGCTAAAGGGATTTATTTAAGTGGAAAAGAGAAGACCACAAATAGGAATAAGAAAATTATAAAAAAAAAAAAGCAGTAAAATCACTGGTAAAGGCAAATGCACAATAAAGGTAGCAGATCAACCACCTATGAAGATAACATAAAGGTCAAAAGACAAAAGTAGTAAAATTATCTATTTCCATGAAATCAAAGAAGACATAAAGAAATGTAAAGATATTCTATGCTCTTGGGTTGGAAAAATTAACATAATTACAATGTCCACACTTCTAAAACAATCTACAGATTCAATGCAATCTCTATCAAAGTTCCAAAGAATTTTTCACAGAAATAGGACAAAGAGTCCCAAAATTTATATAGAACAACAAAAGACCCTGAATAGCCAAAGGAATCCTGAGAAAAAAGAACAAAGCTGGAGATATTACCTCTCTGACTTCAAAATATACTACAAAGCTATAGTCATCAAAACAGCATGGTCCTGGCACAAAAACACACACACAGATCAGTGGAACAGAATTGAGAGCCCAGAAATAAACCCATACATCTATGGACAGCTAATTTTCAGCAAGGGAGCCAAGAACATACAATGGAGAAGGAAAGCCTCTTCAATAAATGGTGTTGAGAAAACTGGACAGCCACATGCAAAAGAATGAAAGCAGACCATTATCTTACACCACACACAAAAATTAACTCAAAATGGATTAAAGACTTGAATGTAAGATCTGAAACTATGCAACTTCCAGAAGAAAATACAGGCAGTATTCTCTTCCACATTGGTCTTAGCAGCATATTTTCAAGTACCATGTCTGACCGGGCAAGGGAAACAATACAAACAATAAACAAATGGGACTACACCAAACTAAAAAGCTTCTGCACAGCAAAGGAAACCATCAACAAAATGAAAATACACCCTAACAATTGGGAGAAGATCTTTGCAAACCATATACCTGATAAGGGATTGATATCCAAAATATATAAAGAACTCATACATCTCAACAACAAAAAAACTAACAACCTAATTAGAAAATGGGCAAGAGATGAACATATAGTTTTCCAAAGAAGATAAACAAATGGCCAATAGGCACATGAAAAGTTGTTCAACATCACTAATTATTGGGGACATTCAAATCAAAACTACAATGACATATCACCTCAAGCCCATCAGAATGGCCATAATTAACAAGACAGGAAATAAGTGTTGGAGAGGATGTGGAGAAAAGGGAACTCTCATACACTACTGGTGGGAATGTAAACCGGTACAGCCACTATGTAAAACAGTATGGAGATTCCTCAAAAAATGAAGAATAGAACTATCATATGATCCAGCTATTCCACCACTGGGTATTTATCCAAAGAACATGAAAACACAAATGTATAAAGATACATGCACCCTGTGTTTATTGCAGCATTATTCACAACAGCCAAGACTTGGAAGCAACCTAGGTGCCCATCAAGAGATGAATGGATAAAGAAGATGTGGTATATATACACAATGGAATACTACTCAGCCATAAAAAAGGATGAAATCTGGCCATTTGTGACAACATAGATGGACCTTGAGGGTATTATGCTAAGCAAAATAAGTCAGAGGGAGAAAGTCAAATACTGTATGATCTCACTCATAAATAGAAGATAAAAACAACAACACAGAAACACATAGAGACAGAGGTTGGATTGTTGGTTCCCAGAGAGGAAGTGGGGGAGGGAGGCAGACGAAAGGGGTGACTAGGCACATGTGTATGATGATGGATTGTAATTAGTCTTTGAGTGGTGAACATGATATAATCTACACAGAAATTGAAATATAATGATGTACATCCAAAATTTAATGTTGTAAACCAATGCTACCACAATAAAAAAAGAAAAAATTAAAAAAGAATGAGTAAACAGGAATGACAAACCACCCTCAAACCCTTTCCTAAACCTTAGGAGGTCTAGGCCTCCTACTCAAAGGACCTGTTTCTCGGGCCCTGGTCTCCCGGTTTGCAGCCAATGTCACAGGTTCATTCAGGGGGGCTTGAAGTCAGAAGTGGGCAAGTGGAGAGATGTTCACACTACAACTGATTTTGCAGCCTGAGATACCTTGTCTTGGTGATGGTAGCAGAAATGAAATCAATCAGAATTCACATTTGCTCTTACCAGGAAGGAAATGAGGCAACTTCTAGCATGATATAAATGAGTTTCTCTGCATTACCAAGGAAGAGCGATATCAAGAACACTGTTCTGTGATTCTTTTCCCTAGATTTCTGAGGAGGTTGAGTTCCCCAGTAGCTAAGAATTACTGCAGGGAATACAATTGTCAGCACTGCAATTCTTTAGTGGGAACTCCAGAACCAACCAACCAGAAGATTGCAATGTTTTGACAGTCTTTCCCTGAGAATGCTCAATTTCTGATGTGTTGGGCTTTGCCTAGCTGTACTCTTTGTGGGAGAGTAGATAGTCTTCAGCGTAAAATGTAAGGTCTAGGACAGCAATGCAGAAACACTGCTCAGAGTGTGGACACCATGCAACAGGCAGGAAAAATACCAAAAACCAGTAAACTAAGAAATCAAATTGAAAATCTAGACTCTTTTAGACTTTTTTTTAAGATGTGGATTTGAATCATGTGGATTTGAATAGAGGTGGCAGAATAAGCAATGACTCAGATGCAGGTGACCAAGGAGTGATTCTGGCTTCTTAACTCAGCCATTGTGCCAGGGAAATCCTTATATTGAGCTTGGTCAAGAGTGATAAGCCTTCCTACCTGGTATCTAGTGCAAACACTGAGTGAATAAATAGGAAAAAAAAAAAAAAAAACCCTAGAGGATTGTGTTTTCTTGAGATTAGGAGAAGCAGGCACCAGATTCTCAAGTTTAAGATTACTTTACCTCTGGCTCTAACCAAAGGGGCCCCAAATATTGGGCAAGGCAGATATGATAACAAAGACTGACTAACTTCCATTAACTTTTCACCATATGAATTCTTGTAGAACCAGGATATTCACATATGAAATGGAAATGGATATTGATCTCAAGCCACGTAGTTCCTTCTATATTATTTCTCCTATCCATACGTTAAGGCATGGCAATACCCAGGTGGGGCAAACAGGTTCCGGTTGCCCACTGTCTTAGTTTAGCTTCCCTCAGCAGCAGATCATGAGACAAAGACACAAGTACAAGTGGTTTATTTGGGAAATAATCTTCAGGAAATACTAGTATAAGATAACGGACAGGGAAGGAAAGGAAGCTAATAGTGCATTACCAAACCAGTTACCACTGGGGAACTCAGAGTTAAAGGAATTCCACTGCCAGTCATGCAGGGATTGCCCAGCTTGAGTGTCTCCACTGTGCTCACTCATTCGCTGGGAGCAGCCCTGGGGAAGCCTGGCCTTGGCATGAATGCCACAATACAGCCAAATGTGCCTGTCAGCCAACTATGCTCCCCAACCACCAGCAAGTATTGAAGGCATATCTGAGTAAAGCACCTCCATGGCAGCTACATCCTTCATTTAATCATTGAAGATATAGCGGCTTATGATATGGCAAAGGATGTCTTCAAAGTTTGGGTGACATTCAAATATCAGCATTCCCTCAATTACTCTGGGATTTTTGAAGTGCTAACTAAAATCTTTGCTTTTAGAGGATGTTTATCCAAACTATAAGGTTGGCACTATTGGCTTATGTATACTGTGAAAGATGCTGAAGGACTGATAATTTTCCACTGACTATTGCAAGACCTTGCCCCCAACTACTCCTCTCCACTCACCTTGCTAAATTCAAATTGACCCACCATCTGCTAAGCTGCAGCCCCAGTCTTGCATCTGTCTTGTGACTGAAGTTCAATTTCCTCAGACTTTCTGAGAATCTAAACAGTGAAAAATTCTGAGAACAAAACTGAACTTTGAACTATCTCAATCTTTCCCATAAAAATTCTAAGCCACTTGTTCCTTACAGAGCAGTCATCTTGAGCTGTTCTTACTTTTTAGTGAAGACTTGAACTAACAGCTTTTGGTGGGTTTTTCTCCTCCCAAAATTCTCTGGCACTCTTTTTTATTCTTCTCAAATAAATATGAGATTGCATTCATTTTCAAAGAGTACTTGTTTTACCAAGATTTTAATGGATAGCAAATAAAATCTTCTCTGATAAACTTCAGAAAGCACTGAGAAATATGGAAGGTACTTTGCAATATGTAGACCTCCATTCCCTCTTTCCCACCCAGGCATGCACTTTGGAGGTTCATGGAACTGAGGAACTTCCCCATTTGACTGGTAAGTAAGAAACCAGGATCCTATGTAGTGTCACAATCTTCTTCCAAGAGGAATTGCAAAAGCAGACTAAGTCTTAAATTAAAAAGCGAGCTTAGCAGTCTTAAAGCTTGAGTCACTATCTTTTGCATAGAGAGGGTAACAAAATTCACTTACACACTTTTCAGACTCTTACTGGGTTCATGTTAGACCCCAAATTATCAATTTCCAACATCATGAAAAGTTACTCGGTGAAAGTCAATTACACATTAAATAATGGAGTTCTAGAGTGATGTAAATTTCAGGAGAGGGGCATAAAAGCAACCATCTGAAGTAAATTTTCCTTGAAGTTGGCCATGTGTATTTTGATAATTCCCTCTCCACAATTCTTATCCAGAGAATCCAGGTAACCAAGAGAATCAGGAAGGTGAAATCTGAATGTGGAAGTAGAACAAATGATGGGGGCACGGAAAGATGTTTTTACCCCTTTTTGTTTGTTCTCCTAACAGTTGGTGTCTTGGCATGTCAGGTCTCTCTTCAATGTGAAGTTGACTGCTTTCTATCATTCATTTAGTTGAATAAAAGCCTCTTGATGTTGACTATTATCTGTTGTTCCTTTATACCTGGAAGGAATATGGGTAAAGATCCCAGGGCCTTTTTATGATTAGTATGGACAGGACCTTTTTTTCTCTGTCAAACTGTAACTGTATCCTAACTCCTGCTTGAACAAAGCATGGCCCAGGCCACTGGCAGATCAGAGAATCTGAAAATCATCTCTGCCTCTCGCTTTAGGAATATTCACTCTCCATCCTGATTTAAACTGTGTTTAACCTGACACAGGCTGACTGAAGACTTGGTCACAGGCAGAGTTCTATAAACACGCTACAAATTTTCTTTCAACCCCCATGGCAATCAAGACAAATTACATAATGTCTGAAACAAGGTCATCCATGAAGATTACAAGTATAGTTTCTAGCTGGGTGGTTGGAGATCAATTATCATAACCCTACATAGTGCGATACAGGACCATCCTACGTATATACAAAGAGTGAATAAAATAGAGAGGATGGTCATGGAAGTAGGGGACTAAAGACAGACTCTCTAGTATGGTAGACAGAGACACTATGTAAAAATCTAAAACCATTTTCCTCCTCGGGGAAGACGTGGTTCCAGGAGGTGACTGAGAGACTTTTGATGAAGTGGAGAAGGTTCTCCTAAAACTACCCGTCAAAGAAATTTAACTAAAAGTGTATTGTCTCTGCAAATACAGCTCCATGAAAAGCCACTTAGCCTCTCCCTGCAAACCAAGTTGCCATCCCAAATTCCCAACTCCTTTGATGCCATTCTAGAGCATCTATATTTCTCAAAATAATGGCAGAATAGCTATGGCCTAAAGAAACATTCTCACCCCATTGTCTGCATCTCTCAATGTCCCATATGACTGTTATCTGAAGGTTCTTCTAGCTTGTCAAATATCCTTCAGGACATTTCCCTTACTGAACCTCTTAATAGTCAATAGCTGTGCTGAGCTCAGAAATGGGAAGGTATCAATGAGGTCAATCTAGTTACCTGGAAAATTGTATTTTTAGAAACCATTTTGGTGTGTTTTCTATTTTTTTCCTTAAACTAGACAGCTATTCTTCACAATTGCCATCCCTGGTGGTCTAGCAGTTAAGACTTGGCACTCTCACCATCACAGCCCAGGTTTGTTTCCTGGTTGGGGAACCACACTACCCAGCTGTCAGTTGTCATACTGTGGCAACTGCTTGTTGCTGTGATGCTGAAAGCTATGCCACCAGTATGTCAAATACCAGCAGGGTCACCCATGGTGGACAGGTTTCAGTGGAGTTTTCAGACTAAGACAACCTAGGAAGAAGGATCTGGCTATCCCCTTCCAAAAAAATTGGCCATGAAAACCCTAGGAATAGCAGTGGAGCATTGTCTGATATAGCATCAGAAGGTGAGAGGATGGTGCAAAAACACCAAGCAAGGTTCAGCTCTGCTGTACACAGCGTTGCTAGGAGTCAGAATCGACTTGACAGCACTAACAATTCTTCACAGGGAGCAATTTGAATATAAAGGGATTCCAGTATTTTAAGACTGCATTCTGATTTTTATGGAATATGTTTAACAGAAAGTTATTCTAGTGCATGGAATATAATGGAAAGTCTGTTGAGCTTCATTGTTGTTTGAGGCATCCTAAACTGTTGAAATGGATCTGGATGTTATGTCCTCTAAATACCCCTTGGGATCATTTCCCAAGAGATTTACCAAATTAGATAGCAGAACCTAGAAAAGGTAACATAGGAATCAAAGAGGGCAAAATTAAAGATTCCAGTTACATTTCAGAACCAGAAAATATAGGAGCAGAACTAGTCGATGAGTACAGAGGAGATTCATGTATGATGGTGTATAAAGTCTTTAATGTCTCACTGAACACTAAAGTGAGTCCTAGGAAATTAACAGATTTTTTAAACTGACACATACTTGACATATAGTTTTAAGTGTACAACATAATGATTTGACATATGTATATATTGTGAAATGATTACCACAATAACTTTAGCTAACGTCCATCATCTCATATAGTGACAATATTTTTTCTTATGATGAACTTTTAAGATTGCATCCTTACTGACTTTCAAATACATAAAGTAATGTTAACTACAGTCACCATGTTATACATTACATTCCCCATATTTATTATCTTATAACTGGAAGTTTGTACCATTTAGCCCCCTTCCCCCATTTTGCCTACGACTGGCAACCACCAATCTATTCTCTGTATCTGTGAGTTTTGTTTGTTTGTGTTTTTCTTTTTCAGATCACACATAAGTGAGATTATGCAGTATTTGTCTTTCTCTCTCTGATTTATTTCACCAGGCATAATGCCCTCAAAGTTCCATCCCTGTTGCTGTAAATGGCAGGATTTCCTTCTGTCTCATGACTGAATAATACAAACACACACACACCGTGTTTTCTTTATCCATTCATCCATTGATATACACTTAGGTTGTTTCCATGTCTTAACTATTGTAAACAATGCTGCAATGAACACAGAGGTGCATTTATCTTTTCAAGATAGTGATTTCATTTCCTTCAGATATATACCCAGAATGGAATTGCTAGATCATATGGTAGTTCTATTTTCACTTTTTTGAGGAACCTCTCTACTGTTTTCCATAGTGGCTGCACCATTTACATTCCCACCAACAGTGCCAAGGGCTCCCTTTTCTCTGCATCCTCACCAACAATTGTTATTTCTTATCTTTTTGATAATAACCATTCTAACAGGTGGAAGGTGGTCTTGCATTTTGCATTTCCCTGACGATTAGTGATGCTGAGCACCTTTTCATGTACCTGTTGGCCAACTGTATGACTTCTTTGGAAAGAGGTTTTTCACTTTCAATGCCTATTTCTTAATCAGATTGTTTGGTTTTTTACTATTGAGTTGTATGAGTTCTTTATATATTTCAGATTTTAACCCCTTAACAGATATATAATTTGCAAACATTTTCTCCCTTTTGGTAGGTTGGCTTTTCATCTTGTTGATAGTTTGCTATGCAGAAGCTTTTTAGTTTGATGTAGTCCCACTTGCTTATCTTTCTTTGCTTTTGGGGTCAGATCCAGAAACATCATCATCAAGATTAATGCCAAGGAGCTTGTTCCCTATGTTTCTTCTAGGAGGTTTAAGGTTTCAGATCTCACATTCAAGTCTTTAATCCATTGTGATTTTTTGTATATGGTGCAAAACAGCGGTCCAGTTTCATTCTTTTCATGTGGCTATGTGGTTTTCCCAGCACCAGTTATTGAAGAGATTATTCTTTACCCATTGCGTATTTTTGGCTCCTTTGCCATAAATTAATTAACCATATATGTGTGAGTTTATGTCTGTGCTCTCTATTCTGTTCCATTGATCAATGTATCTGTTTTTATGCCAATACCATACTATTTTGATTACTACAGCTATGTAATATATTTTGAAATCAGGAAGTGTGATGCCTCTGTCTTTGTTCTTCTTTCTCATAATTACTTTGGATATTTAGTGTCTTCTGTGGTTGCATACAAATTTTAGGATTGTCTTATTTCTGTGAAAAATGCCATTGGAATTTTGATAGGGATTGCATTGAATCTGTAGATAGCTTTGGGTACTACACATATTTTAACAATATTGATTCTTCCAATCCATGAGCACAGTATATCTTTCCATTTATTTATGTTATCTTCTATTTCTTTTGTCAATGTCCTATAGTTTTCAGTGTACAGATATTTTACCTCCTTGGTTAAATTTATTCCTAGGTATTTTATTCTACTTGATGTAATTGTGAATGGGATTGTTTTCTTAATTTCTCTTTCTGATAGTTTGTTATTAGTGTATAACAATGCAATTGAGTTTTGTATATTAATTTTACATCCTGCACTTTTACTGAATTCTTTTATTATTTCTAATAGTTTTTTGGTGGAGTCTTTAGGGTTTCTATATGCAGTATCATGTCAACTTCGAATAGCGACAATTTTACTACTTTTCTGATTCGAATGCCTTTTATTTCTTTTTCTTGCCTGATAGTTCTGGCTAGGACTTCCAGTACTATGTTGAATAAAAGTGGCAAGAATGGACATCCTTGTCTTGTTCCTGATCTTAGAGGAAAAGCTTTCAGCTTTCACCTCTGAGTATGATGTTAGTAGTAGGCTTGTCACATACAGCCTTTATTAGGTTGAGGTACCTTCCTTCTACACCAACTTTGTTGAGCGTTTTTATCACGTATGGATGGTGAATGTTATCAAATGTTTTTTTCTGTATCTATTGAAATTATATACTTGTTATTCTTTATTTTGTTAATGTGCTATATCACATTGATTGATTTGTGGATGTTGAACCATCCTTGCTCCCTGGAATAAATCCTACTTGATCATGGTATATGATCCCTTTAATGGGCATGGAATTCAGTTTGCTAATATTTGGTTGAGGATTTTTTAATCTATGTTAATCAGGGATATTGGCTTGTGGTTTTCTTTCCTGGTACTGTCTTTGACTAGGGTATCATTGTGATGCTGGCCACATAAAATGTGTTTGGAAGTGTTCCTTCCTTTTCTATTTTTTGGAGCACTTTGAGAAGGATTGGTAGTAATTCTTCTTTCAATGATTGGTAGAATTCACCAGTGAAGCCATGTGGTCCTGGACTTTTGTTTATTGGGGGGTTCTTGATTAATGATTCAATCTCCTGACTAGTAATAGGTCTGTTCAGATTTTCTATTTCTTCATGATTAATCTTGGTAGATTGTATGTTTCTGGGAATATATCTATTTCTTTTAGGGTGTCCAATCTGTTGGCATATAATTGTTCATACTGGTCTCTTATGATCCTTTGTATTTCTGTGGTAGCTGTTGTAATTTCTTCTTTTTTCATTTCTAATTGTATTTATTTGAGTCTTCTCTCCTTTTTACTTGGTGAGTCTATTTTGTTTATCTCTGCAAAAAACCAGCTCTTAGTTTCATTGATCTTTTCTGTTGTCTTTTTAGTCTCTATTTCATATATTTCCACACTGGTCTGTTGTTTCCTTACTAACTTTGCTTAGTGTATTCTTCTGATTCTAGTTCTTTGAGTTGTAAAGTTAGGTTGTTTATTTGAGATCTTTCATGTTTTCTTATGTAAGCATTTATTGCCATGAACCTCTCTCTTAAAACTGCATTTTCTGCATCCATAGTTTTGGTAAATTGTATTTCCATTATCTTTTGTTTCAATAAATTTTATAACTCTTTTATTTCTTCTTTGACCCATGGGTTATTCATTAGTATATTGTTTAATCTCCACATATGTGAATTTTCCAGTTTTATTCTTGTAATTGATTTCTAGTTTCATACCATTGTATTTGGAAAAGATTATTGATATGATTTCAATTTTAAAATTATTAAGACTTGTTTTGTAGCCTAAGGCTTGTTTTGATCTATCCTGGAGAATGTTCCGTGTGTGCTTGAGAAGAATGTGTATTCTCCTACTTTTGTCTAAGTCCATCTGGTCCAACATGTTGTTTAAAGATAATATTTCCTTACTGATTTTTTAAAAATTATTTTATTGAGGTTATATTGGCTTATAATGTGTAAATTTCAAGTGCACATTATTATATTCCAGTTTCTGTATAGACTGCATTGTGTTCACTACTGATAGTCTAGTTTTTATCCATCACCATACATATGTGCCCCTTTACCCCTTTCACCCTCCCCCTACCCCGTGCCCCTCTGGTGACCACAAATCTGTTCTCCTTATTTATATGTTTGTTTATCTTCCACATATGAGTGAAATCATACAGTATTTGTCTTTCTCTGTCTGACTTATTTCACTTAACATAATACCCTCAAGGTCCATGTTGTCACAAATGGCATGATTTTGTCTTTTTTGTGGTTGAGTATATTCCACTGTACAGATGTTCAAATCACTAATTATTAGGGAAATGCAAATCAAAACTATAATGAGGGGCCAGCCCTGTGGCTTAGTAGTTAAGTTCGCATGCTCCACTTCAGCAGCCCAGGGTTCGTGGATTCAGACTCCAGTTGCGGACCTATGCACCACTTATCAAAGCCATGCTGTGGTAGCATACCACATAAAGTAGAGGAAGATGGGCATGGATATTAGCCCAGGGCCAATCTCCCTCAGCAAAAAGGAGGAGAATTGGCAACAGATGTTAGTTCAGGGCTAATCTTCCTCAAAAAAATGTTTTTAAGACTACAATCAGATATCACCTCACACCCATCAGAATGGCTATAATTAACAAGCCAAGAAATAACGAGTTTGGGAGAGGATGTGGAGAAAAGAGAATCCTCATACACTGCTGATAGGAATGAAAATTGGTGCAGCCACTATGGAAAACAGTATGGAGAGTTCTCAAAAAATTAAAAATAGAAATACTATATGATCAAGGTCTTTCACTACTGAGTATTTATCCAAAGAACATGAAATCAATAATTCAAAAAGATTTATGCACCCCTTTGTTCCTTGCTGCATTATTCACATTAGCCAAGACGTGGAAGCAACCCAAGTGCCCACCAATGGATAAATGGATAAAGATCATCCCTGTTGAATTTTTGTCTAGATGATCTATCCATTGATGAATGTGGGGTCTTGAAGTTCACTGCTATTATTGTATTGCTATTTCTCTGTTTAGATCTGTTAAAATTTGCTTTATATATTTATGTGATTCTACATTGGGTGCATAAATATTTTAAAATGTTATATCCTCTTGTTGGATTGACCCCTTTATCATTAAGTTGTGACCTTCTTTGTCTCTTATGACAGTCTTTTTCTTAAAGTCTATTTTATCTAATATAAGGATAGTTACCCAAGCTTTCTTTTGGTTTCCATTTGCATAGAATTTCTTTTTCCATCCCTTCACTTTCAGTCTTTAAATGTGTGTCCTTAAAGCTGAAGTGAGTTTCTTGTATAGTTGGATCTTGTTTTTGTATCTACCAGCCACTCTCTTTTATTTGGAGAATTTAGTCCATTTATATTTAAAGTAATTACTGATAGCTGTGGACTTACTATTGCCTTTTTGTTCATTGTTTTTTGGCTGTTTTGTAATTCCTTTGTTTCTTCTCATGCTCTCTTATTTATGATTTGATGATTTTCTGTAGCATAATGGTTAGATTCTTTTATGTTTTGTGTATCTACTATAGGTTTTTATTTGTGGTTAACATGAGATTTACATATCTTATAACAGTCTATTTTAAGTTGATAACCTCAGCTTGAACACACATTCTAAAGCTCTACATTTTTCTTCTCCCCACATGTTTTATGTTTTTACTCTCACCCTTACATCTTTTTATCCTGTGTATCCATTAACAAATTATTGTGGTTATAGTTATTTTTTACTACTTTTGTCTTTAGCCTTCATACCAGATTTATAAGTGATTAGCCAACCACCATTACAACATTAGATTATTCTAAATTTTACTGTATGTTGACTTCACCAGTGAGATTTATACTTTCATATGTTTACCTGATAATAATTAGCATCCTTTTGTTTCAGCTTAAAGAAGTCTCTTTAACATTTCTTGTAAGACCAACTCTTCCAGCTTTTGCTTGCCTGGAAAACTCTTTTCCTCTCCAATTCTGAGGGACATCTTTGCTAGGTAGAGTGTTCTTTGCCAGCAGTTTTATCTTTCAGCACTTCAAATATATTATCACACTCCCTTCTCATCTGCAAAGCTTCCTCTGAAAAATCTATTGATAGTCTTATGGAGGTTCCTTTGTACTTAAGGAGTTGCTTTTCTCTTTTTGCTTTAAGAGTCTCTCCTCATTTTAACTTTTGTTTATTTAACTATAATGTGTCTTGCTGTGGGAATCTTTGGATTCCTCTTATTTGGAACTCTCTGGGCTTCCTGGATCTGGATGACTGTTTCCTTTCCCAGGTAAGAGAAGTTTTCTGCTCCTTTCTTTTTTTCTTCTCCTTTGGGATCCCTATAATGCAAATGTTGGTCTGCTTGATGTTGTCCCATAAGTCCCTTCAGCTATCTTCACTCCTTTTCATTCTTTCTTTTTGCTCCTTTAATTGGATGAATTCCACTGCCCTGTCTTTGAGTCACTAATCCTTTCTTCTACTTCATCTAGTCTGGTGTTGAACTCCTTTATGGAATTTTTCAGCTCAGTTATTGTATTCTTCAGCTCAGTGATTTCTGTTTGGTGATTTTTTATATTTTCTTTTTGTTTAAATTCATACTTTGTTCATGCATTGTTCTTCTGACCTCAGCGAGCATTGTTATGACTGTAATTTTGAACTCTTTATCAGATATATCTCTTCTCTGCAGTTTATTAAGGTCTTTTTCTGGGGTTTAATCTTGTTCTTTATTTTGGAACATATTCTTCTGTTTCTTCATTTTCCTTGACTCTCTTTGTTGGTTTCTCTGCATTAGACAAAACAGCCACCTCTCCCAGTCTTGAAGGACTACTCTTACATAGGAGTTGAACCTTATTTTCAATTCTGTCCTAGTTCTTCATTTTCTCTCAATCTCTTGTGATTGTCCAAGCAGTTTTTTTTTTCTTAGTGGCTCCCAGTACTTGAGAGTGTGCCAAGATCTGCCAGTGTCCCAAGGGGAGGATCAGCACCTGGATGCAGACTGACTGGAAGCCAAACTCGCAGTCAACAGCTTTTAAAGTATAAAAACATACCTCTTTCAGGGGAAGAATGGGAGATGGGTGTTTCTGTGTACTCCTTCTGCACTGAGCCCTGAGGGGATAAACAGTTAAAAACTGTTTGGCCACCAGAGCCGGGCTAATAAGGCATATCTCCTGGGTCGTGGCTGTAAAAACCAGGCATTCAACATGTATACAAGCCCCTTTTCAGGAGATATTGGTGACCTGGAGCAAGGGAGAGCATGAAGATTGTGCCTGCTGGCAACCCCCATCTCTGGAGATTATTGCAGTTGGCCCCTAGATGTGTGTGAAATTAGAAGCCTGTTCCTCAGGCTGAATCTTTTAAGATATACAAATAGGCCCCTTTTACAGAACAGCTGGGCACATTTCAGTCTGATGCATTTGTGCTGGGTCATGAGGAATTAACAATGGTGAATCTGCATGAGCCCTTTAAGAACTGTTTCTTAGTTTGCTATAGTGAGTCTCATGGATGAAAGCTCCATTGGCTCTCAGAGCTAAATGTTTGGGGGGCCCATCTCTTATGTGATAGTTTTAAATGTTGGGGCACCAGATGTGGGGTCCAAACACTTCACTCCTCAGGAAGAAGCTGGGAGTTCCCTCCCACTTGCTGTCACCACACCAGAGGTGGGATTTGTAGTGAGATTGTATCTCAGCCTCTCCTACCCATTTTGATGTGGGTTTTTTTTTCTTGTTCGTCTAATATGTAGGAGTTGCTCACCCAGCTTCTGGATTTCTTACAGAGGGAATTTTTCTGTAGGTAGCTGTAGATTCTGTGTGTCTGTGGGAGGAGGTGAGTTCAGAAACCTTCTACATTGCCATCTTGAACTGGAACCTCAGAAATTATCAGATTTAATATTGTCTTTGAACTGACTAGTAGCAGAATTGCTATTGCATCTGTGATCTATCACTTATGTGACGTTAGAATCTATCATAGTCATTGACTCTGTCTGAAAGTCACTCAGATATGTTCCACTAGAAAACTTCCTTTTGCCCCCAGATGCCTGGGACAAAGTGTGTATCCAACTTATTCTTCTCTATAACTTCATGAAAGTACGAAATGTAATTTTCCTACAGAAAAACACCCAGGACACACAGATAGATAACTAAATATAATGAGACATTTAATATTGATATGGGGTCACTGGTCTATGAGGGTGAAACTTTACACAATTGTATCAGACCTTTTGCATGAAAATCATGTGTACCCAAGTAAATGATCTCCTTTTCAAGGCTGACCTAGATATTAGAGGTAGTCATGGAGGAATGCCAGAAATTTCTTTAAGAACAGCCCATTGAAGTTTGCAAGGTATATTAGACTAATTTTTGGAGCAAGATAGTGCCACATGAAAATATTTCTTTAGATAACTTCTATAATATTCATCTTAAGGTCTATTCTGCAGTGGAGTTAGACTACATTTGTTTAGTAGACAAGGGAAAATATAAATAAATAGGAGTATACAATGAACTAAACTGGAAAAGCTGATGCAGTGGTTTAAGGTAGTCATTCACTAGAAAAGCCCAAAGAGTAAGTGAATGGCAGTGACATCAGAATAGTTTTCAGGCATTTCTCTCCCTGTGGTGTCCCATTTAGGATTTTCATCTTTTCTGGTTTGGTAAGATACTTATAAGACTCTAGGGGAAGATGCACAAATGGCTCTAAGGTAACAAAAGAATCCCCTAAGTGGTGATGTACTGGGCTGAAAACTATAGAAGCAAGCGAACAAAGATAAATAAACTGGAGTGGTCAAAAACAGATGCAACAAAAGGTCCATCTGGAAAAACGTTACCTGAATAAATTGCATTCACACTGAGGATTGGATCAGTTGTGGTAATGCCGAGTTAATTGCCATGTTATACAGTGTTAGGTGATCTAGACAGTGCAAAATATGGGACTGATATTGAAAAAGGGGCTTCTAAGCCACAAATAATAACTTGAAAGAGATTCCAAGACAAGCATGATACTGATCCCAACAGAGCCACAATGTTTTAACAGCAGGCAGGGGTCTTCAAGTGTGTCTACAAATCCTTAACTGGTGGACCATTTCACTCCCTGCTGCAACGAGGAGTAGAGTCTGTGGGGCATGAAGCACACAGTATCCACAGTAATCCAACAGTCCAAGGAAGAGTTGCACTTCGAGGTGGGAATCATTAACAATTGAAATCTGTTGTTTCCCTGTGAGAAGATAAAGGTGATCTAATTGACAGGCAGTGTATAAGAAAAGCCATTTATGTTTATATTAAATATATAGGTCATATAATTTGGTTTTAATTTATTATTTATAAAAAAGCTTACCATATCAAAATCCTAGAACCAAATTTCCAATCCAGAAATTAGAGAATTTTAAATAATTTATATATGTTTCCTTCCACAGCCTATTATTCCCTTAAGCTTAAAAGTAAATGCATTTTAAAGGATTTATCACATTTACTTCAAATATCTTTCTTCAGTATATCATTCACATATAGTCTTAAAAGTTGAGCATAATAAATAAGGTCATTTTATTCTGTGCTATATGAAGTTTTAGTGCAGTTATTTTAATTGCTTATAATATTTCATAGCTGTTTATTTGTCTTGTGTTAAGTTCTCCAGTCAAATTTCTCTTGTCTCAACAATCTAAAATCTGAGGGCGTATGTTTTGCTTTCATTTACAAATGCAAAGCCGATATTACTAATCAATGATGCCCTAATTTTTGACCTGCATTACACATGTGTGTGTATATACAACAAATATATTCAAATATTTTTGAAAGGATGCAACATTTTTCTCTCGTAGGTACCTATCTCCAGTAGGATAGTTGAGTTTGTTTAAAGAAAGCCTAAATCTCACTTAGAAGAATATACTTTCAATTCCTCAGGGTTCTCCACTCTTAACAGTACTAGAAGTTGAAATTGATCTTTCCATGTGCTCTTATTCAATTTGTTCTAAGGAAATGTAGTTGAGATGAGGTGAATTAGCCTGCTCCCTATTTATAACCAGGTTCCCAGGGGATGGCCATGGAATTAACTGGTAGATTTTGCTAAAGACAACTTCAAAGCTTTGTGCTGTCTCTAAGCAGAGCCATAAGATGTGGTGCTGGTATTCATATCTGGTGACTTCAGTGCCCTCCTCCCTAACAATAACCTTAACAATCTTAACAATAACCTCAGCGGCAGAACTTAAGTTTCCTTTACAATGAAATACAGATGCCACTTGCTACAAAGAAGCTTGTTCCAAATTGCTTGGGAAAAGAGATAGACTCTAGAAATGTGTGGGTAGAGGATAGTCTGCAAAATGGAGCAAATACAGAACAGCAGAGGATATTACAATTCACCTGCTCTGATACTTGGACTGTTTATGAATGTGAGAATCAGCCTAAGGATCTAAAAGAACAAATCATGGCACAGTTAATGCTGTATCCTCAATTTTCCCAACAAAAAAGAGATCTCTGCTTTCAGATTTGTAGCCTGAAGGCTGGCAAGATATTCCGCTAAGGTGGTAAAGCCTTGATATTTCACTGAGGTAACTGGATGGTGACTGTGAAATTTATCTGCCGTTAGGATCAGAAAAGTAATCTTTCTTAGGGTCAGTCAGGCCCTGGAGCCCTACCCACAGTCTAGACTTCCTAATAGAAAGAAAGTTTTATCCATACAAAGAATCCAGTTCACTTCCAAAGTCTCATTCCTGATCTGCTTATGCATCTTACTGAGGCTGTTCATCAATATCCAGGCATATAAGAAAAATGCCAAAAGATGATCTCAAATTCTGACACTTATTTTAAAATTTAAGCACTTGGACATGACCAAGATGGTGACATGGGTTGTTCCCAACTTCATTTCCCCTCACAAGAAAACCAGCTAACAACTATTCATGAACAAGACACTGCTGAGAAAATCCTAGAACATGGGGGTGAGGCTGAAGCACCTCCCTGTATGACAGAGACTGAGATGGACTATATTAGAAAAGTAAGAGGAGCAGCTACACACTGACTACATTGCCATTCATACAGACTGGTGCAGCACCACACCAAGAGGTCTCCCTGAGCCCACAGTTCCTCCATTAGGAAAAGAGAGCCCAGGGGAATATCAGCTTCCTCAGCATTATGGGTCGCTTCTTGAGAGTCCCACTCTGGTCTCACCTCATAGAGATTGTGGGGTAGTCTACAGACCTTGTCTTCCAGGAATTGGATTGTGACAGAGAAGTGGGGAGGGGCTTGAAACAACCAGTGCTTGGATCTTGGCATACTGAACCTCTCTGGCCAGAGACTTTGGTGAACAGGTTTACCTGATTAGCATCGCAAACAAGATTCTTGCCAGCCTTGGGACTTGCTCTGCACTACCACCCTCCACCCTACCACCTAGCAGAAAAGTTAATCCATAGCCCCGCCCCTGACTGAATTCAGCCCCCAACTCTGCTAACCAGGAAACCAAACCAGAGCTCCTGACACCTTGCAACTCCAATTACAGCAGCACTTGAGCAGAGACCCTGGCTGGTGGCCCTATTCATCTGCAGAGAACCTGGCTGCGGGCCCTAACCATCTGCAGAGCTAGTATGTTGGCCCATCGGGCCAGAGAACTTGGTCCATAGTTGTGCCTAATTTGATCCCCAGACAAGAACTTTGCCAGCCTTGGGGCCTATACAGGGTCTTTCCCAGGCAGGGAAACTAAATTTGTATCCCTGCCCACTGCCAAATAGAATCTTCAGCCTATCCAACCAGGGGACCTAACCAGAGCATATGAGAAGCTTCATAGCCTATCCTACACCCCTACCTACAGTGGCACTTGAACAGAGAGCACAACCTGGGTCTTTCCCCATCTGCAGATTAAAACTGGTGGCCCCATCTGTTCAGGATATTCAGTGCAGTCTTACCTGATTGAGGTCTGGAGAAAATGAGCAGTGCAGGCCTTGAGGCCCATCTGCTGCCCTACCTACAGCTAAGTATGGTATCCAGTCCTGGCCATCTAGGAAGCCTGACCAAAGAACCCAGCAACTGTGGAGTCCAAACTACAGCCTCACTTGGACAAGAAGCTGAGCCAACAGTCCCATCCAACTATTCTCGGCCAGAAGCATCCCGTTTCTCACCTCAGAGCATGGGCAGTGACCTTGCCCAAGGATGTTACCAACAGGCATGCACAGAAACCCAAACTGAGCTGACTGATGAAGAACTGTGTCTGCCAAAGCAAACCAGTAAAGACTGAAAGAGGAGACTGCTTATTCAAATGCACAGATACCAACATAAGGAATCAAGGATCACAAAAAATCAGGTAAACATGATGCCACCAAAAAAACTAATAAAGCTCCAATAATTAAGAGAAAGAACTAGAAATCTGTGAACTGTCAGAAAAAGAATTCAGAATGATCCTCTTAAATAAGTTCAGTGAACTACAAGATACACAGAAAGACAACTAAACAAAATTAGAAAAACAATGCATGAACAAAATGAGAAGTTCAAACAAGAAATAGAAATTTAAAACAACTTAACAGAAATCCTACAGCTGAAAAATACAATGATTGAATTTAAGAATTCAATACAGAGCTTGAAGAGCAGACTTGACCATGCAGAAGAAAAAATCAGTGATCTATAAGACAGGACATTTGAAATTACCCAATCAGAGAACAAAAAGATAGAATGATGAAAGCCTATGGGACCTATGAGACACAATCAAAAGAAACAAGAATCCACGTTATGGATCAAAGAGACAAAGAGAAAGGGACAGAAAGTATATTTAAAGCAATAACAGGTGAAAATTTCCTGATTCTTCATCAACCAAGAATTCTACACCCAGAAGAGCTATCCTTCAGAAATTAAGAAGAAATAAAGACTTTCCCACGCAAACAAAAGCTGACAGAATTCATTAGCACAAGAACTGTCTGACAAGAAATGCTAAAAGGAGTTCTTGAGTGGAAGTAAAAGGATGCTAGTTAATATCATAAAAACATAAGAAAGTAGTGTAACACTCACTGATAAAGGTAAATATATAGTCAAAGGTAGATAAGGATACTACAAGAAAAAAAATGAAACTACAGGCCAATATTCCTGATGAATATAGGTGAAAAAATTCTCAATAAAATACTAGCAAAGTGAATTCAGCAGCACATTAAAAGAGTCATACACCATGTTCCAGTGGGATTTATCCCTGTGATACAAGGATGGCTCAACATATGCAAATAAATCAATGTCATACATCACATTAATAGAATTGAAAGAAAAAAATCATACAATAATCTCAATAAATGCAGAAAAAGCATTTTACAAAATTCAACATCTGTTCATGATAAAAACTCTTAACAAATTAGGTATAAAATAAATATACCTCAATGCAATAAAAGCCATATGTGACAAGCCCACAGCTAACATCAACAGTAAAAGGTTGAAAGCTTTTTCTCTAAGATCAGGAAGAAGACAAGGGTGCCCACTTGCACCACACCTATTCAATATAGTACTGGAAGTCTTGGCCAGAGCAATGTGAACAGAAAAAAAAATAAAAAGTATCAGAACTGGAAAGGAAAAAGTAAAATTGTCTCCAATTGTAGGTGACAAGATTATGTATTAGAAAAACCTAAAGACTCCACCAAAAACTGTTAGATCTAATTACTGAATTCAGTAAAGTTGCAAGATAAAAAATTAACATGCAAAAATCAGTAGTGTGTACATACAACAACAATATCTGAAAAAGAAACAAAGAAAATGATCCCATTTATGATAGCAAAAACAATAAAATACTTAGGAGTAAATTTAACCAAGGAAGTGAAAGATCTCTACACAGAAAACTACAAGACATTAATGAAAAACATTGAAGATGGCACAAATAAATGGAAGGGTATCTTGTGTTCATGAATTAAAATAATATTGTTAAAATGTCCATACTACCAAAACCATCTACATATTCAATGCAATCCCTATCAAGAGTCTAATGCATTTTTAATGAAGTAAAAACATTATAAAATTTATATGGAAGCACAAATGACCTCGAATAGTCAAAAGCAATCCTGAGAAGAAGAAAGCAGAGGCATCACATTTCCTGATTTCAAGCTATATCATAAAGCTGTAGTGATCAAAATAGTGTGGTACTTGCATAAAAACAGACACATAGTCTAGTGGAACAGAATTGAGATCTCAAAATAAACTCATGTAAATATAGTTACCTAATATCTGAGAAGGGACCCAAGAATACTCCAAGGAGAAAGGACAGTCTCTTCACTAAATGGCAATGGAAAAGTTGGAGATTCACATGTAAAAGAATGAAACTAGACCCCTATCTTAACCACTCACAAAATTTAACTTGAAATGGATTAAACACTTAAACGTAAGCCCTAAACCATAAAACTCCTAGAAGAAAACGTTGGAAAAAAGCTCCTTGACATGGGTCTTAGTAATGATTTTTTTGGATATGACACTTAAATCACAAGCAATAAAATAAAAAATAAACAAGTGTAACTACATCAAACTAAAAGGTTTCTGCACAGCAAAAGAAATGATTAACAAAATAAAAAGACAACCTGTGGAATGGGAAAAAATATTTGCAAATCATATACCTGATAAGGGGTTAATAGCCAAAATATATGAAGAACTCATATAGGTCAATAGCAAAAAAAAAAAAAAGTTAATTAATTAATTAAAAATTTGGCAAAGGACCTGAATAGACATTTTTCCAAAGAAGATATACAAGTAGCCAACTGCTACATGAAAAGGTGCTCAACATCACTAATCATTAGGGAAATGTCAATCAAATCCACATTAAGATATCACCTTGTGACTGTTAGAATGGCTATCATCAAAAACACAAGAGATAATAAATTCTGGTGAGGTTGTGGAGAAAAGGGAACCCTTGTGCACTCTTGGTGGGATTATAAATTGTTATAGCTACTGTGGAAAATAGGATAGAGGTTCCTCAAAAAGTTAAAAATAGAACTACCATATGATTCAGCTATTCCACTTCTGGGTAAGTATATAAAGGGCATGAAATCACTATGTCAAAGAGATATCTGCACCCTTTTGTTCATTGCAGCATTATTTACAATAGCCAAGATATAGAAACAATCTTCATGTCCATCAACAGATGGATGGATAAGGAGAATATATATAGACACATACATGCCTACATACACACACAGTGGAATACTATTCAGCCATAAAAAATGAAATCCTGTGGATGGCCCTTGAGGGCATCAGGCTACGTGAAATAAGTCAGACAGGGAAAGACAAATATTGTATGATCTCACTTATATGTGGAACCAAACAAACAAACTCATTGAAAAAGAGATCAGATGTGTGGTTTCCAGAAGCTAGGGTAGGGGTTGGGAAAATCGGATGAAGGTGGTTAAAAGTTATAAACTTCTAGGTATAAGATATATAAGTACTGTGGATGTAACATACAACATGACTGTAGGTAACACTCCTATGTGATCTATTTGAAACTTGCTAAGAAAGTAGATCCTAACTTTCTCATCTCAAGGAAAAAAACATTTTTTCTTTATCTATATGAGATGATGGATGTCAAGTAAACTTTTTGCGGTAATCATATCGCAATAGATGTGTCAAGTCATTAAGCTGTGCAACTTAAGCATATACAGTGCTATATGTCAATTAGATCTCAATAAAACTCAAAGAAAAATAAAATTTAAGCACTTACTGTCAAGCAATTGACACATATAATTTGATTTAATTGTACAGGTCACAGAATATATATGTAAAAGTTGGGTTTTTTTAAAGGCAGTGTGGTCCATTTGAGAAACAAGCTTAAATGAACTTTACAATCTCTATACTTTTGAGTCTATTGTAATGATGTAAAAATGATAGAAATAATGTCTAAATTGGGGAAGTTCATGTATGTGGTAGAAATGTGAACCAATACCTACTGTGCATAAAAATCATGCAGGGAATGAAGATTAAATGGTATCCCACTTTAGTTAAGAACTGTAATCTCTTGAGTGGCAACAAACTTCACTGGAGAAGTTCCTTAGCTCTCCAGCATACTGAGCCTTATCTAAGAGAATGCTGTTCAACTCAGTTATTTGTTGGGAAGATGAAAAACATCTGGTCCATGACCAAAAATGCCACCAACTGCTCTGGGTGTAGAATTCCAATTGTAGGTGACAAAGAAGTGGGCCCATGTCAAAGATTAGTAAACCTAGAAGACAGAATGAAAGGAGTAGAGTAGATTAAGAAAAAAAATTGGAGATGATGTGGAACAAGCATGACTGAGTTGTAGGTGAATCAGGTGCTGGTCCCCGGTGGCTTGTTTGGGCACTGCTACTCTGTAAAGACAAGCTCATTTAAAAGCAAGTTCATCTTCCAATTGATGATCTCTCTTTATTTCTCACACTGCTTTTGTTGAGAGTCTATCCATGGCCCAGCACTAAATTTTGGCTTGAACTTGTAACATAAAATTGAGTTACTGGAAATGAAGATTGGCAGAGTGGCCAGCAAGTCAGAAGTTAGGAAAGGAGCAACACAGAAGAGTCACAGATTAAACAAGGCCTGGGTTACCTTCACTGACTCATCAGTAAGTTCTCAGGAAGGCAGGCAGTCACAGGCATTATTAATGGAATGGAGACCATCTAATTTGGGTGGCACTGAAAAGTGATCCTGAGACAGGGACTTGGATGCAGGTCACTGTTTTGGAAAATGGTCCCAAGATCTGAAGAGGAGGAGCAGGGAGTATAAGACAAGGATGGAAAGAGACAGACAGTGAAGGGTGGCTGCATGGGCAACCAGAGCTCAGTCTCTCTGGGAACCTTCAATGTTAAGGGCATTAGGACCCCTGACCAATCTTGTTTTGAAGGACAAAAAGCTTCAAGTGCCAGGGAAGCTCGTTCCAGTCAACCATGGTGTAATGACTATCCTATCAGCCATAAGTTAATTCACCATGGTAGAAGTTGCTCAGTGTCTCCTATAACAGTGATTTAAGACAACGTGCATCTTGTTGGGTTTTTTTTTCTTGAGAAGAGATGAAGTAGGTCTGTATTTACTTATCTGTTTCTATTTTCTAATTGCTACCTTAACTTTCCATTTGCATACAGAAATAACAAGTTTCCTCTTGTGTGTAATATCATTGGAAAAGAATTACACCCACATTTTGACTTAATCTCTACAAACAAAATGATGCGATGTTTTGCAAAATGGCAGGTCTGTAACCAGTTTTGATTAGGAAGGTACATTTTTAGTTGTGTTCACTTGTTTGTCACAGCAAAACCTGGACTTTCAGGTGGCGACGTTAAACATCTGTTACTCAGAATCTAAAGACAGCTGAGCAAACTCCCTAAAATGAACATAATTCTCCCAATGAACTCTCATGATTCTTCCCCAGGTCCACTCTATTCTTTGCCAAGGTCCACTATCTTTTCTGTGAAAGCTGAAATCTGTCCTCTAATGTCCACTTAATGGGTAGAGACTTCTAGAAAATGAAGTACCATGTAAAGTGTATGGCCCACCACCAGATGATGGTTGCCTACCTCTGATCCCTACATTCTTGTTCTTCTTCCCCTTGTCTATCCCTAAGCATGGCTCTCACTGCCTATCCTACCTACTGTCCTCAGATGGGGCAGTACTCAGGAGTTTATGGCCATCTGTTCTCAGTTACTCATACTGTCTGAGAAGGCTCTTTATAGCTTCCACTTCCAAAAGTACCTTCACAATTGGCCCTGTGGAAAATGGGAAACTGGGGCATTTATGCACTGACTCCTATCTTCCACTGGTAATGGCTATCCTTTGTGGATTTAAATTTCCTTTTCTCTGGGCTGCTACTGTGTTTGAGCTGAATGGCATTCCAGAGCCCCACAGAAAGGAAAGCTTAGAAATGTGACAGGCACTTGAAACAGGAAATGATAGTCAAGCATGAGAACTGTTCACCACAGTACAATTGCTATCAATTGATAGGCAAAGAGGATATTGCTCAGAGTTCCAATGGAATCTGCCATGAAAATAAACAAATAAATCAGTTACTTATGTATTTTGTTTTGCCACTCAGGCTAAAGTAATACTGGAAATGAGTTGTTGAGATACCTACCAACCTACCATGTCAAAGGTTTTACAGATTTCTCTGATTATGCATCTCTCATGGAACAAAGATAGGATGAAGTCTCAGCTGCCTAGATTAGCTCCTCCTTGATGTAGCTCCTTGTGGACACATGGGCCTTTCTTCAACTCTCCCAACCCACTTGCCTCAGGCATTTATGATAGTGAGTCACACGTCCCCACAAACTCTGCTGGAACAGAGTACAAAGGGCAACATAAAGATTGACTTCCAGGATAATAGAGTGAGGACCATGGTGAACTCTCCCATGAAAATAACTGGCAAAACAACAAAAATCAACCATTCCAGAACTCTGGAAATTAATCAAAATCAGAGATGGAACTGAAAATCAGTGAACCTCAGTAAAACTGTGGGATTTTTAAAATTTTTATCTTTTTAAAATTTCTAATTTGGAGTTATTCACATTCCCCTCTCGAATCACCTCAATAGTGCAATAGCTGTAAAAACCAATGGCCTCAAAGTTAATGGAGATGACTAATTTCTTTTGCAGCTGCTTTAAATACACAATCCCCAAAGCACAGCCAATAATTTGTCCCCACTTGAAGCTCACTGGGAAACCTCTATTCTCCTGGTATTTTGTCCATTGACTTCATCTCGGGGGAAAAAAACCTCTAACCCTAGGGCATTACCAAAAATATAATCTGCTGGCAATATCACACCTGCCTAAGACTGTGATTTCAGTTACATAAAATAAGAGCCTAGCCAAGAATTTAAGAGGAAGTTCTAGAAAATTAGATGGCCATAGGAAACTTTAAAAAGCTCAGATATCTTTCTCAGGATCTGAATTGTATATGGTTCATGGTAACGGAGAAGTTACTGACCTCTGACTGATCTTGAGACCCTGTGCAAGGAGGAAATAAAAGACTGAAGGTTGAAGACATGCCTTAGGTTCAACATCCACAAATCAATCAATGTGATACACCACATTAACAAAATGAGGAATGAAAACCACATGATCTTCTCAATTGATGCAGAGGAAGCACTTAACAAGATCCAAATCCATTTATGATAAATGGCAAAAAAAAAAAAAAAAAAAACACCCACCAATCTAAAAAATGGGTAGAGGAACCTAATAGACATTTTTCAGAGACAACATACAGATGGCCAACAGGTACATGAAAAGGTACTCAACATCAGTAACCATCAGGAAATGTTTAGCAAAATCACAGTGAGATGTTACTCACATCTGTTAGAATGACTATTACCAAAAAGAAAGAAATAACAAGTGTTGTCAAGAGTGTGGAGAGAAGGGGGCCACCCGGTGGCGCAGAGGTTTAGTTCATGCTTGGCAGCCTGGTGTTCGCAGGTTCGATCCCGGGCGCGCGCCAACGCACTGCTTGTCAGCCATGCCATGGCGGCGTCCCATATAAAGTAGAGGAAGATGGGCACGGATGTTGGCCCAGGGCCAGTCTTCCTCAGCAAAAAAGAGGAGGATCGGCAAAAGATGTTACCTCAGGGCTGGTCTTCCTCACACACACAAAAAAAGAATGTGGAGAGAAGGGAACACTTGTTTACTATGGTGGGAATGTAAATTGATGTAACCACTATGGAAAACAGTATGGAGGTTCCTCAAAATATTAAAAATAGAACCACCATATCATCCAGCAATTCCACTTCTGAGTGTTTATCTGAAGGAAATGAAAATGATAACTCAAAAAGATATCTGTACCCCCATGTTCATAGCAGCATTATTTACAATAGCCAAGACATTAAAACAACCTCAGTGTCCATTGATGGATGAATGGGTAAAGAAAATATGGTATATAAATAAAATGGAATATTGTTCTGTCTTTAAAAAGAAGGAAATTCTGCCATTTACAACAACATGAATGGACCTTGAGGGCATTATGCTAAGTGAAATAAATCAGACAAAGGAAGACAAATACTGTTTAATCTCATTTATATGTGGAATCTAAAATAAAAATCGAACTCACAGATATCAAGAACAGATTGGTGGTTGGAAGAGGGGTGGGGGCGAGGAAAATGGGTGAAGGTGGTCAAAAGGTGCAAATTTCCCAATATAAGATAAGTCCTGGTATATAAAGTAGAGCATGGTGACTATAGTTAATAGCACAGTATTGCATATTTTAAACTCAATAGAGAGTAGATCTTAAAAGTTCTCATCACAAGAAAAAAAATTGTAACTACATGGTGTGATTGATGTTAACTAGGTTTATTCTGGTGATCATTCACAATATATAGATATATTGAATCATTATGATGTGCACCTAAAACTAATATAATGTTATATGTCAATGATATCTCAATAAAAAATAAAATAATAAATCAAAGAGAAATGAAAAACAACAAGAAAAAAAAAGCTAGCAGAGAACTCAGAGGCCACACACTGCATGAAATGAAGAATCTATAGAGTTAGTCCAAAAAGTCTCTAAACAAATAGGCAACAACAACAAGAACAATAACAAACTTTGGGAATGGGGGAGACATCTGACACTAGAGTTGTTACAACACATCATCTAAAATATTCATATTTCAACAACATTGTGACACAAAAACAAACAGGAAATTATGCCATATATACACATATACAGTGGATAAAAAGCAGCTAAGAGAAAATGTTGTTAAAGTAGTCCAGGTTTTGGACTTGGCAGACAAAGACTTTAAATTGCCTACTTAAATTTAAGTTCAAGATTAAAGTAGACCAATTCTAAAGAATTAAAATATGACAAAGATGTCTCACCAAGTGGATGATATCAAAATGAGATGGAAAATTTGTTTTAAAAAACTAGAAATTGTATATTTAAAAAGTACAATAACTGAACTGAAAACTTAACTTCTAGGGTTCAGTAACATAATTTGACCTAGAAAAAGAAAGAATCAATATGTTGAAGATAGTCAATCTGAGGATCAGAAGAGAAAAGTCTGAAGAGACTTAACAGACACTAAGAGACATATGGGACACCAACATATACAAGTAGGAATCCCAAATGAGAAGAGAAAGAAGGGGACAGAGAAAATATTTGAAGGAATAATGACTGTAAACTTATTAATATACACATCAAAGAAGCTCAATGAACTCCCAATAAAATAATGCAATGATTTCCATACCTAGACCCATTATAGTCAAAGTCACAAAAGTCAAAGACAAAGGAAACTTTGAAAGCAGCAAGAGAAAAATGATGTACAAGGCATCCCTGAAGAGATTAATAGTTATTTTCTCATCAAAGAGTGTACAGACAAAAAAAGTGAGATGACGTCTTCAAAGTGTTGAAAGGAAAAGAACGTCAGTCAAGAATTCTATATCCAAAAACACTATCCTTCAAAAATGAAAAATGAATACATTCCTAGAAAACAAAAACTAGGAGAATTCACCACTAGCAGACTTGTCCTATGAGAAATGCTATGTTATTGTGAACCAAAGCAACACCAGAGAATTTCTAGCATAAGGAAGGGCTTGGGTATAGCTGCCAACTCAGATGGGGATCCTATAGTAAGGCCCTCAGTCAGACCAAGGAGTCTCACACGTGAAGTAATAGCCTTATTTAGACCTATGAAAAAAGGGAGGTAGACTTAGATGCAATGGAAATTTCAGATCTGTCCCTGGGGCCCCTGCATTTCTATAAAAATGGTACCTACTGATAAGTTACTGTTCCTTCTTGGCCAGGGATGTGCCTTCACCCGGTTTAAACTGATACATATCCCAAGAGTATCCCTTTATAGTGGTCACACAGCCCTTGGTGGGACAGAAGCAGATGGATCTTACTATGATTTATTGGGCAATTATATCAAGCACACCTTTGGAGCTGAAGATAGGCTCATGCTAGAAATGATTGCCTTTCTCCTTGTATATACCTCACCCTGCTAGAACATGGCAAAGTCATCTAAGTTCTCCTGGTTCAAAGCAAAAGCCTTGTCTTCATTCTTATTTGTAGTGGACTGTGACTTCCCAGAGGTTTAATTTCAGTCCATCCCATTGTCCAAATGTCTGCAACTAGCCCTCTGTATAGGGGTTTGCTATCTTAAATGGATTTCTCACAGAATTAAGTCCTGACAGGCAAGTAGTTTGGTAAATCAGGATATGTAAGTAAAGCTGGAGGCCAAAAACTGAATTGGTAAGCTTGACCTAGTACAGAGGACCAAGCCTGGCTCACGACACCACAGCTACTCCTTCCAGCCCATATGGATATGTGTACAGATCTCAGAACTAATTCTTCACTACCAAAGAAAAGCAGAAGGCCATGGTCATCCAGAATCTCCACTGTTAATCCCTTTATTCCTCTGTTCACTGACTGCAGCATAGTGGCCTCAGTAGTTATGAATTTGACCCTTCTTTATTTTCCTATCACTAAGAACTTACAATGTAACTACAAGGACTAGAAAGGATATAAACCAAGTTATATCTTCCAAATTCCCTTCTGCTGAGGAGGGTAGATCAATGACCAAACAATTATTACTATAGCACTTTAGCAATTTAGGGTATCTCATTTTTTCTATGATTGTTTATGGAAGAATATAGTTCTATGATAAAGGACCACATTATAACTAATAAGAAGGTGAGATTTGTATTTGTTTGATAAACATTCAAGTCATTCCATAAGTAGTGACCTCCAGATTCTAAGAAAAACAGTGGAGTTTGAACCTAAGATATTTTCCAACAGAGTCCTAACTCAAACCCATCTTCTTCTGAAATGCTCTCATCATGTTCTAACTGATGCCCGACTGACTCAAGCAGAACCTGCACTTCTACCATGATCCAATGGCACAGCTCTACTCATACAGAACGGAAATGGGGAAATTTTTCTGCCTCTTATATTTGGATACTCTGAATTTCCTTCTCCTGACTTGTGGGTGTTGATTTCGTATTGAATTGAATACTGCATGAGCTAGCCATTCTATAAATGTCATCTTCTTTTATGTTCACAACTCTCAATGTTGGGTGGCACCTGATTTTGGTCACAACACCTAATGACTCCTCACTTATAAAGTCCACTATTTGGGGGTTTTTGTCCCAGTGACCCTATGAGCGACCTATTTAGCCCTGGATCTCTGAGTTTCTTCCTGTTACTTCCTAGTTCATTATCTAAATATATAACAATCTCCCAGCTTGCAGTCATGTTAAAAGTTATTAATTAGATAGTGGGACGTGGTGAGGGCCCAATAAATGCCAAGATCCATGACCATGTATTCAAATGTTCCCTACATGATCAAATGACCCTCTTCAACTTCATATTTCCAAAAGCTATAAGTTCCCTAGAAACTATTTCATAAGACTGAGCCTCTAAAATTCACAAATATGTGCAGACTAAACAACATGCTACTGAACAATCAATGGGTCAAAGAAGAAATCAAGAGGAATAAAAAAATACCTTGAAAAAAATGAAAATGGAGCTGCAACATACCAAAAGTGTGGGAAGCAGCAAAGGCATTTCTAAGAGGGAAGTTCACAGCAATAAATGCCTACATCAAGAAACAATAAAGATCTCAAACAGACTGGCTAACTTTACACCACAAGGAATTAGGAAAAGAAAAACAAATTAAGCCCAACATTAATAGAAGGAAGGAAATAACAAAGATCAGAGTGGAAATAAATGAAATAGAGACTACAGAGACAATAGAAAAAGTCAATGATTAACAGCTGTTTTTCTCAAAAGAGAAACAAAACTGACACATTTACTTAGACTCATCAATAACAACAAAAAAGATGACTCAAACACAATCAAATATGAAAGAAGAGACATTCAAACTGATACTACAAATACACAAAAGATCATAAGAGACTACTATGAACAATTACATGCCAATAAATTGGACACCCTAGAAGATGTGGACAAATTCCTATAAACATACAACCTACCAAGACTAATCCATGAAAAATAGAAAATCTGAACAGACCAATTACTAATAAGGAGATTGAGTCAGTAATCAAAAACCTCCAAACAAACAAAAGTCACAGACCATATGGCTTCATTGGTGAATTTTAGCAAACATTATAGGATTAATACCAAACCTTCTCAAACTCCTCCAAAAAAGGAAGAGGGGGAACACTCCCAAACTCATTTTGGCTAGCATTACCCTAATACAAAAATTAAACAAGGACACTGCAAGAAAAGAATATTACAGGCCAATATTCCCAATGAACATAAATACAAAAATCCTCAACACTATTAGCAAACCAGATTCAACAATACATTAAAAGGATCATACACCATGGTCAAGTGATATTTATTCCAGGGAAGCAAGGATGGTTCAACATTCACAAACCAGTCAATCAGATACACCAGATTAACAAAATGAAGGATAAAAATCATATGATCATCTCAATAGATGCAGAAAAAGCATATGACAAAATTCAACATCCATTTATGAAAAAAATCTCAAAGTGGGTATTCAGTGAACATACCTCAACATATTAAAGGCCATAGATGACAAGCCCACAGCTATTATCATACTCAATGGAGATAAGCTTAAAATTTTTCTTTTAAGAGCAGGAACAAGACAAGGATGCCCACTCTCACCACTCTTATTCAACATAGTATTGGAAGTCCTAGCCAGAGCAATTAGGCAAGAAAAAGAAATGAAAGGCATCCAAATCTAAAAGGAAGAAGTACAACTGTCTCTATTTGTAGGTGACATATTATATATAGAAAACCCTAAAGACACCAAAAAACTGTTTGAACTAATAAATAAATTCAGTAAAGTTCCAGGATAAAAAACAATATACAAAATCAGTTGTATGTCTATACACTAATAACAAACCATCAGAAAGAGAAATTCAGAGAACAATCTGAGTGCTAGGAAGATTGTAGCACAGGAGGATTCCGAACTCACGTCCTCCCATGGACACAACAAATTTACAACTACCTGCGGAATTATCTTTGAGAGAGAACTGGAAACTGGAAAAAAAAAACCCCACAAAAAAGGACAACACTGACTGAGATGTAAGAGGCAGAAATACCTTTCTGCTGAGGAAAAAACCACATTCTAGCATGGCACTTCACTGCTGGGAGCAATCTTAAGGTATAAAGCTTTTCTTGGAGGAGTAGGGGATATGAGCAGGAGAGCTATGCCACAAGAATCAGTTTTTGAATTCAGCATAATCAAGATGAGTGTCATAACACCTGACTTTGCTGTCTATTAAAACCAATGAGGAATACCCCCAGAAAAGCTATCAAACATAAGAGAAAGAAAAACATGCTCTTAAAGGGTCCATGCACAAATTTACCTGTTCCAAAAACCAACACAAAATCACCAAAGAAAGATATATAGTCCTTTGGTGAAAGAGACTCACTTGATAAGCTCTGAGTTCATCTCAGAGAGGCAGGAGGCAGCTGGGACCACCTCCTCAAGGAGTGAGACACTGGCAGCAGTCATTATTGTGACCTAATAAAGGCTGCCGACACAAACGCTGGCAGACACCATTGGAGTTCTTCCCCTGGCCTGTTAGTACAGGGATTTGCCCCATCCACTAGATCACTGATTTAATCCAGCTCAGCCAGCACAGGCAGCTCATCCTAGGGACTGGGCCCACCCACCAGCAAGCCTGTGGGGAACTTGTAGGCCTGCAGAGGCAGGGTGTGTGGGACCTCTGCAGTAGGGCTAGTGGGTCTGCCTCCACAGAGCAGGGCTTGCACAAAAGGCAGGCCTGTATTGGCAGAGTGTGTAAGACGTCTATGACAGGACAAGTGGGTCTTCAGCAGGGCGGGGCATGTGTGTGGAGCAGGACCATGTGGGCCCAGAGGCAGTGGGGCTTGTTGGCTGCAGCAGACTTGTGCCACTGGCCTTCTCAAACAGCTGCATAGGGGTCTGCCCCCCCTTCTAACTCCAGAAACAATTGTGTGCTGCCATACCTGAGACCAACCCCACACAGCTGCACTTCTCAGAGAGCTAACAAGAGCCTTGGAGGCCAGAGGCCTACAGCAATTGTGAGACTGTGAGCCTAACAACCAGCCACACTGAGGGCCTGACTCACTTAACAGCAAAACAGCAGCAGGTGTGTGCTATTAGACCTTGCAGCCAGCCATGCTGGAGCTCTCCTGCCCAACACAGTGACTAAAGTGACCACAGCAGCTGCATACAGCTGAGCCTTACAACCAGCCAGCCAAGGGGCCAGCCTAGGCTACCCATGCACCTGCAGCAAAAGCAACCCTGTCACAACAGAAGGGCACATGTAGCCCAAACAGGGGACACTCCTGGAACATTTGGAACTAGTGACAAGAAGTAAGCAGATTGCTGGGCCTCATAAGCCATCTCTTATATAAGGTCATATCTCCAAGATTGATAGCCATAGCTGATCTACCTAATACATAGACATAAGCACAGAGAAATACACCAAATGAGGAGATGAAGAAATATGTTCCAAATAAGGGAACAGGACAAATGCTCAGAAAAAGAACTAAATGAAACAGAGATAAACAATCTACCTGATAAAGAGTATAAACTAATTGTCACAAGGATGCTCACTGATCTTGGGAGAATAGATGAACACGCTGATAACTTCAACAAAGAATTGGAAAATATAAAAAAGAGCCAATCAGAACTGAAGAATACAATATGCAAATGAAAAACTCACTAGAGGGAATCAACAGCAATGTAGATGACACAGAACGGATTAGTGAGCTGACAAAAGAGTAGAGGAAGTCACCCAAGATGAACAGAAAAAGGAAAAAAGTATTAAAAAGAATGAGGACAGTCTAAGGGTGCTCTGGGACAATATCAAGTGTACTAACAGCTGTATTATAGGTGTCCCAGAAGGAAAAGAAAGAGACAAAGGGGTAGAGGACCTATTTGAAGAAATAATAGCTGAAAACATTCCTAACCTAAGGAAGAAAACAGACTTCCAGGAACAGGAAACACAGAGAGCAACAAACGAGATGAACCCAAAGAGGCCTACACCAAGACACATTATAATCAAAATGTCAAGAATTAAAGATAAAGAGAGAATCCTAAAAGCTGCAAGAAAAAGGCAACAAGTTACATACAAAGGAAATCCCATAAGGCTATCAGCTGACTTCTCAGCAGAAAACTTATAGGCTAGAAGGGAGTGGCACTATACATTCAAAGTGTTGAAAGGAAAAACCTACAGCCAGGAATACTCTACTCAGCAAGGTTATCATTCAGAATGGAAGGAGAGATGAAGAGTTTTCCAGACAAGCAAAAACTAAAGGAGTTTATCACCAATAAACTGGCTTTACAAGAAATGTTAAAGGGGGTATTTAAGTGTAAAAGAAAAGACCACAAATAAGAATAAGACAATTATCAAAGAAAAAAAATCACTCATAAAGGCAAATATACTGTAAAAGTAGCACATCAACCACCTTTGAAGCTAATATGAAGGTCAAAAGACACAAGTACTAAAATTATCTATTTCCATGATAAGAGGTTAAGGGATACACACACAAAAAAAAAGAGGTAAAAGATGATATCAAAAATATAAAATGGGGGGGAGGGGAGTAAAAATGTGGGCTTTTAGTAAGAGGTCAAACTTAGGAGACTGTCAACTTAATATAGATTGCTATTTACATAGACTATTATATATGAACCTCACAGTAACCACAAACCAGAAACCTATAATAAATACACAAAAAATTGAGGGAAAGGAACCCAAACATAATGCTAAAGAAAGTCATCAAATCACAAGGGAAAGGAGCAAGAGAGGAAAGGAACAGAGAAGAACTACTAAAATCCCCAGTAAAAAAGTAAGAAAATGGCAATGAGTACATACTTATCAATGGCTACTTTAAATGTCAATGGACTAAATGCTCCAATCAAAAGACATAGGGTGGGGCCGGCCCGGTGGCACAGCAGTTTAGTTTGTGCTTGGGCAGCCCGGGGTTCGTGGGTACAGATCCTGGACGCCTGGGGATGCACTGCTTGTCAGCAGTGCTGTGGCGGCATCCCATATAAAGTGAAGGAAGATGGGCATGGATGTTAGCCCAGGGCCAGTCTTCCTCAGCAAAAAAGAGGTAGATTGGCAACGGATGTTAGCTCAGGGCTGGTCTTCCTCATACACACAAAAAAAGACATAGGGTGGCTGAATGGATAGAAAACAAGACCCATGTATATGTTGCATACAACAGATACACTTCAGATCTAATGACACTCACAAACTGAAAGTGAAGGGATGGAAAAAGATACTCCATGCAAATGGAAACAAAAAGAAAGCTGGGGTTGCAATACTTATAACAGACAAAATAGAGTTTAAAACAAAAACTATAACAAGAGAAAAAGAATGGCACTACATAGTGGTAAAGGGAAAAATCCAACAAGAGGTTATAACACTTGTAAATATCTAGGCACCTAACACAAGAGCACCTAAATATATAAAGCAATTATTAACAGACATAAAAGGAGAAAGAGACAGTAACACAATAATAGTAAGGGACTTTAACACTCGATTTACATCAATGGATTGATCATCCAAACAGAAGATCAATAAGGAAACATTGGCCTTAAACAACACATTAGAACAGATGCACTTAGTAGATACATACAGAACATTCCATCCAAAAATTGCAGAATACACATTCTTTTCAAATACACTTGAAACATTCTCCAGGATAGATCACATATTAGACCACAAAACAAGTCAATAAATTTAAGAAGACTGAAAAAATATCAAGCAATTTTTCTGACCTCAGTGGTATGAAACTAGAAGTCAACTACAAAAAGAAAACTGGAAAAGTCACAAATACTTGCAGATTAAACAAAATGCCACTGAACAACTATTGGGTCAACAAAGAAATCAAAGGAGAAATCAAAAAAATACCTGGAGACAAATGAAAATGAAAATATGACATGTGAAAATTTATGAGATACAGCAAAAGTGGTACCAAGAGGAAAGTATATAGCAATACAGGCCTACCTCAAGGAATAAGAAAAATCTCAAATAATCTAACAGTGTATGTAAAGGAACTAGAAAAAGAAGAACAAACAAAGCCCCAAATCAGTAGAAGAAAGGAAAAAATAAAAATCAGAATGGAAAGAAATGAAACAGAGACCAAAAAAACAATAGAAAAAATAAATGAAACTAAGACCTGGTTCTTTGAAAAGATAAACAATATTGACAAACCTTTAGCTAGACTCACCAAGAAAAAAGAGAGAGGGCCCAAATAAATAGTCAGAGGAGAAATTACTATGGACACCTCAGAAATACAAAGGATTATAGGAGAATACTACGAAAAGCTATACACCAACAAAGTGGATAATCTAGAAGAAATGGATAAATTCTTACAATCATACAAACTTCCAAAACTGAATCAAGAAGAAATAGAAAATTTGAATAGATCAATCACCAGCAGGGAGATCAAAACAGTAATCAAAAACCTTTCCAAGGGCCAGACGGCTTCCCTGGTGAATTCTACCAAACATTCAAAGAAGACTTAATGCCTATCCTTCTCAAACTCTTCCAAAATTGGAGAGGAGGGGGAGTTTCCTGACTCATTCTATGAGGCCAACATTACCCTGATACCAAAACCAGACAAGGACAATACAAAAACATAAAATTACAGGGCAATATCACTGATGAACATAGATGCAAATATCAAAATACTAGCAAATTGAATAGAACAATACATTAAAAAGATCATAAACCATGATCAAGTGGGATTTATTCCAGGGATACAGGGATGGTTCAACATTCACAAATCAATCAATGTGATATGCCACATTAATAAAATGAAGAATAAAAATCACATGATCATCTCAATAAATGCAGAGAAAGCATTCAACAAGACACAGCATTCATTTGTGATAAAACTCTAAATAAAATAGGTATAGAAGGAAAGTACCTCAAAATAATTAAGGCCATATATGACACACCCCCAGCCAATATCATACTCAATGGCGAAAAACTGAAAGCTATCTCTTTAGGAACAGGAACCAGACAAGGAGCCCATTTTCACCATGCTTTCTTTGTTTGTTTTATTTAAAAAAATTTTTTTTAATTTCTTTTGTGAGGAAGACCAGCCCTGAGCTAACATCCGTTGCCAATCCTCCTCTTTCCGCTGAGGAAGACTGGCCCTGGGCTAACATCCGTGCCCATCTTCCTCTACTTTATATGCGACGCCGCCACAGCATGGCTGACAAGCAGAGTGTTGGCGGGCACCCGGGATCCGAACCCTTGAATCTCAGGCTGCCAAACCGTGGACTAAACTGCTGCACCACTGGGTGGCCCATTCACCAGTCTTATTTAACATAATTCTGGAAGTCCTCGCCAGTGCAATCAGGGAAGAAAAAGAAATGAAAGGGATCCAAACTGGAAAGGAAGAAGTAAAGCTATCACTATTTGCAGACAACATGATTTTGTGTATGGAAAACCCTGAAGAACCCACCAAAAAACTATTAGAAATAATAAATGAATACAGTAAGAAAAGTTTCAGGATACAAAATCAACATACAAAAATCAGTTGCGTTTCTATACACTAACAACAAAGTAGCATAAAGGGAAATGAAGAATACCATCCCATTTACAACTGCAACAAAAAGAATAAAATACCCAGGAATAACTTTAACCAAAGAGGTGAAAGACTTGTATACTGAAAACTATAAAACATTGTTGAAAGAAATTGAAGAAGACACAAAGTAATGGAAAGACATTCCATGTTCTTGGAGTAGAAGAATTAAGAGTTAAATGTCCATACTTCCTAGAGCAATCTACGGGTTCAATACAATCCCTATCAAAGTTCCAACAACATTTTTCACAGAAATTGAACAAAGAATCCTAAAATTTATATGGAACAACAAAATACCCTGAATAGCCAAAGCAATCCTGAGGGGGAAAAAAGCTGGAGGCATCACAATCCCTGATCTCAAAATATACTACAAAGCTATAGAAATCAAAACAGCATGGTACTGGCACAAAAACAGACACACAGATCAGTGGAACAGAATTGAGAGCCCAGAAATAAACCCACACATCTATGGACAGCTAATTTTCAGCAACAGAGCCAGGAACGTACAATAGAGAGAGGAAATTCTCTTCAATAAGTGGTGCTGGGAAAACTGGTCAGCCACATGCAAAAGAATGAAAGTAGATCATTATCTTACACCATACACAAAAATTAACTCAAAATGGATTAAAGACTTGAATGTAAGACCTGAAACCATGAAACTTCTAGAAGAAAATATAGGCAGTACACTCTTCAACATTGGTCTTGGCAGCATCTTTCAACATACCTTGTCACACCAGGGAAGGGAAACAAAAGAAAAAATAAACAAATTTTAAAAGCTTCTACACAGCAAAGGAAATCATCAACAAAACAAAAAGACAACCTAACAATTGGGAGAAGATATTTGCAAACCACATATATCTGATAAGGGGTTAATATCCAAAATAGATAAAGAACTCATACATCTCAACAACAAAGAAACAAACAACCCAATTTAAAACGGGCAAAAGATCTGAACAGATATTTTTCCAAAGAAAATATACAGATGGCCAACAGGTACATGAAAAGACATTCAACATCACTAATTATTAGGGAAGTGCAAATCAAAACTACAATGAGATATCAGCTCGTGCCAGTCAGAATGGCTGTAATTAACAAGACAAGAAATAACAAGTGTTGGAGAGGATGTGGAGAAAAGAGAACTCTCATACACTGCCAGTGGGAATGTAAACTCATGCAGACACTATGGAAAACAGTATGGAGATTCCTCAAAAAATTAAGAATAGAACTACCATATGATCCAGCTATTCCACTGCTGGTATTTATCCAAAAAACATGAATGTGTAAAGATAATATGCACCTCTATGTTCAGTGCAGCATTTTCACAATAGCCAAGACTTGGAAACAACCTAAGTGCCCATTGAGGGATGAATGGATAAAGAAGATGTGGTATATATACACAATACTATTCAGCTATAAAAAAGATGAAATTTTGTGTTTGCAACAACATGGATGGACCTTGAGGGTATTATGCTAAGTGAAATAAGTCAGATGGAGAAAGCCAAATACCATATGATCTCAGTCATAAGTAGAAGATAAAAATAACAACAACAAACAAACATGTAGATACAGAAATTGGTGATTACCAGAGGGAAAGAGAAGAGGGAGGATGGCAAAAGGGGTATCAAGGCACATGTGTATGGTGATGGGCAGTAATTAGTCTTTGGGTGGTGAACATGATGTAGTCTAAACAGAAATCAAAATATATTGATGTATATCTGAAATCTATGTAATGTTATAAACCAAAGTCATCTTAATTTTAAAAAGTCAACAATCTCATTGAAGTGCATCAAAAAAAGAATAAAATACCTAGAATAAATTTAGCCAAGGAGATGAAAGACCTGTACACTGAAAACTATAATACATTCACAAAAAAAATTGAAGACCCAAATAAATGAAGAGATATTCCATGCTCATTGATTGGAAGAATATTTTTTAAATGTCCATACAGTCCAAAGCCATCTACAGATTTAATGCAATCCCTATGAAAATTCAAATTGTATTCCAATGACAGATTAGAACACACAATCCTAAAATTTGTACCAAACCATAAAACACCTGAATACCCAAAGCTATCTTGAGAAAGAAGAACAAAGCTGGAGGCATCCCACTTCCTGATCAAACTATATTACAAAGCCAAAGTAATCAAAACAGTATGATATTGGCATAAAAACAGACACTTAGATCAATGGAACAGAATAGAGAGCCCAGAAATAAACCCATGTATATACTGTCAATTAATTTGTGACAAAGGAGCCAAGAATACACAATGGGGAAAGGACAGTCTCTTCAATAAATGATGTTGGGGAAACTGGACAGCTACATGCAAAAGAATGAAGCTGGACCACTATCTTTTTGTGTGTGTGTGTGAGGAAGACCAGCCCTGAGCTAACATCTTTTGCCAATCTTCCCCTTTTTTGCTGAGGAAGACTGGCCCTGGGCTAACATCCATGCCCATCTTCCTCTACTTTATATGGGACACCGCCACATAATGGCTGACAGGCAGTGCGTTGGCGGGCGCCCCGGATCCAAACCTGCGAACCCCGGGCTGCCAAGCACGGACTAAACCGCTGTGCCACCGGGCAGCCCCTGGACCACTATCTTACACCACACACAAAAATCAACTCAAAATGATGAAAGACTTGAACATAAGACCTGAAACCATAAAATTTCTCAAAGAAAACATAGGCAGTAAGCTTCTAGACATAAGTCTTGGTGATGATTTTTTGAATTTGGCAACAAAAGCAAAACATGCAAGTAGAACTAGATCACACTAAAAAGCTCTGCACAGCAAAAGAAACCATCAACAAAATGAAAAATAAAGCTACCAAAGGGGAGAAAATATTTTCAAATCATGTATCTGATAAGGGGTTAATATATAAAATACGTAAAAACTCATACAGCTCAATAGCAAAAAAACAAATAACCTGATTAAAAATTGGGTAGAGGAACCGAATAGACATTTTCCAAAGAAGACATATAGATAGTCAACAGGTACATGAAAAAGTGCTCATCATTACTAATAATTAAGGAAATGCAAATCCAAACTACCATGAGATGTCACCTAACACCTGTTAGAATCGCTATTATCAAAACGACAAGAAATAATAAATGTTGGCAAGGATGTGGAGAAAAGGAACTTTTGTGCACTGTGGGTGAGAATGTAAACTGGTGCAGCCACTATGGGAAAACAGTATGGAGTTTTGTCAAACGATTAAAAATAGAACTACCATATGATCTAGCTATTCCACTGTCAGGTATTTATCCAAAGGAAATGAAAACAATAACTCGAAAATATATCTGTCCCCCTATGTTTGTTGCAGTATTATGTACAATAGCCAAGACATGGAAACATCCTAAGTGTCCATTGATGGATGGACGGATAAAGAAAATGTGTTATATATACGTACAATGTAATATTATTCATCCGTAAAAATAAGGTTGTCTTGTCATTTGCAACAACATGGATGGACCTTGAGGGCATTATGCTAAGTGAAAGAAGTCAGACAGAGAAAGACAAACATATGATCTCACTTATATGTGGAATCTAAAAAGGATAAAAATGAATGGAACTTCCTACAAGTGTTATAGTAGGTCAAAAGTGAGGCAGTAGAGACAGCACTCTGCTTCTATACTGCAGGGACTGTTCTCAGATGGTCTCAACTATACAGTTAAGGCGAAGACTCAGACAAGGTTGGCAAACTCCTTCCCAAGAATGTACAGATCATCTCCCAACAGCTGATAATTAAAACGGTGACTAAGAAAAAAATACTACTAGGTTATCTCCTGTGTATATGATCAAGAATATGATAGATTTAATTATGAGAAACAGTCTTCAGATGACACACATTGTTACATCATATCCTTGGAATAGTTACAAAAATTAATTTAATTGCTGTCCTTACTGTATTCTAGATCTGTCCAATTATGAGAGATATAACAAATCTTCTACTTTAAATACCTTTCTATCAAGCTCTTTCATTTCTAATAATGCTTTGTTTGCTTTTTATGTGTATATGTTTCATAATATGGGTTTATGACTTCATGAATCATGCCGTATCATTAATGTATTTTACCTTAAGCACTGCTATTATTAATATTGCCACCATGGCTTTATTTTTATTTGCATACCAGGAATCTCTTTGCCCATGCATTTATTTTTAACTTGTATCACCTTGGTTTAAATACTTCTTTTAGAAAGTGTACAGCTAGGTTTTTTTCTTAAGTCAATATGACAGTCTTTTTTCTTTTTTTCTGCTGAGGAAGATTAGCCCTGAGCTAACATCTGTGACAAACTTCCTCTATTTTGTATGTGGGTCACCACCACAGCATGGCTGACGAGTGGTTATAGGTCTGTGCCTGGGATCTGAACCTGCGAACCTGGACCACCAAAGCAGAGCACACTGAACTTAACTACTATGCCATGAGGCTGGCCCTGACAGTCTATTTTTTAAAGGATAATTCAGTTCAGTATATTTGGTATAGTGAATGCTTAACTCATTTTCTTCCATCTTTGTATTCTTTTTTCCAATATTTTTCTGATTTTATCAATTTGCTATACACTATATCCTTTTCAAGTTCATTAATGCTTGCCATTCCTTTATTCTCACAAACTAACATGACAATAGAATAATCTAGTAGAGCAAATAGTTGCTACCCCAGTCCCAGTAAGACAAGACCCACAGAATACTTTCATTTCTTTCCCTTACCTTTTCTTTTGACTGCCTCTCTCCATGAGAATTTTGAAGACTTTTAGTTTACCTTTTCATTGTAGGCATCTCCCACCAACCCCCTCTGACAACTTCTAGATTTTGCTGAGATAGTTTAGTAATTTTAATTATAGTCTCAAGGAATTATCCTTACAGTTTGTCCTTATTTGGCATTTATGCTGTGTATTCCCAGGTAGCCTAATATCCATTTAGATTTAATTATATTTCAAGGTTTATTATTCACCATTGTTTCCTTTCTGCATCTTCCCCCATGTCAGTCTCTTTCTTGCTCAGTGGTTTGAAGATTTTCTCAAATGTTTCCTCAGATGTAGTAAATGTGTACTTATCTACTATATGTAGATACACATATAGTGTACACATATATACATATAGTGTACACATATATACAGTGTACAAATGTGTACTTATCTACTATAAGTAGATATGCCTGAATTCTGAGATTATAGATTCCTTTTTTCTTTCTGAGATAAAAGGACTGCAAGCCAAAAGTTCTATATGGAGCAAAGGTAGTCTGCTGTCAGTCTGGAAGCTAGGAGAAAGTGATATCGCATCTACAATGTTGCCACCTGTTTTTTTTCTTTGTTTATTATTTGGTTTTTCTGTTTAGAACCTTTTGAAACTTTCTTTTGTTCTTGGAGTTCAGAAAAGTTTTATTAAGATTTGTTGAAGTGGATCTTTTCTCATCAATCCATCTTGGAATTTACTGGGTCCTTTCAATATTCAAACTCAGTTTGGTCTTGATTTCATGGAAAATTTATTCTATTTAATGACTGTCTTTCTTCCATATCAATGGTACATATCTACCTACCTGCAACTGGAACTTCTATTACATACATGTTAGTTTCCCAGAGCTATCTTCCAAGTTTCTAATTTTCCCTCATGATAACTATCTCTTTGTACTTTTATCCTGTGATTAAAAAAAAATCTTTTATTTGAGTACCAATTCAGTGGCCTAGAAGATCAGTAATCATTTTATTCATTCATCTACTTAAGAGTTTAGATAGAAAATCATGCCATTAATCTCTACAGAACGTCTTTGTTGCTCTTGAATTTTCTTGATTAAAAATAATAGAAGCTAAGTTATCTGTCTCCTCTAGTAGCATTATTTCACTAGGATTTTGTTCTGTTTGGTATATCAGACCATATGGCAGCATGGATGTTCATTCTAACTTCGCTTAAAGAAAGAATTTGTGGGACCGCCCAGTGGCGCAGCGGTTTAGTCCGCGCTTGGCAGCCCGGGGTTCGCAGGTTTGGATCCCGGGCGCCCGCCGATGCACTGCTCGTCAGCCATGCCGTGGCGGCGTCCCATATAAAGTAAAGGAAGATGGACACGGATGTTAGCCCAGGGCCAGTCTTCCTCACCAAAAAGAGGAGGATTGGCGACGGATGTTAGCTCAGGGCTGGTTTTCCTCACAAAAAAAAAAAAAAAGAAAGAAAGAATTTGCGTCAGTTGTAAGGAGTTCCTTTAGGATCCACTGGAGTATTCAAGCCAAGGCCACGCTTTTCCTGAGCAGCCCCCAACCAATGACTGAATTATACTAGACCCAAGACATTTCTGCCTAACATGGGACTTTTCTACAGCCAATGTTAGTCTTGGCCAGCCCCGTTGGGAGCCCCAGGGAATTCTTAGAGCTGCATCATAGTTTGAGGCTCTTCCTTTCCCAATTTTTTCATTTTCCCTCTCCTTTCACAGGTATAAGACCTTAATCATGGCCTAAAGTCTTTCCCCGCCTTCTTCTGCTCTCTCTCCCCTTTATATATCACAACAACTCTCTTGTACTTTTAACTCCTTCTTAGTATTTACTTCCCAATGGACCAGAACCAACACAGTTGGTAATTGGAGTGGTCTGAAAAAGTAGGAGATAAGATGGAGTTTTGAGAATAGATCATTCATCACTAGACTGGTAAGGATGACCCCCATCTTGAGTGGAATGTGGACATAGATAATGCATGGCATAAAGTGGCAGCCCCATTACTAAAGATTTTTCCAGTAGTCACTTAGGAAAATATTATGATTGGCAGGACATCCTGGTTGATGCTGGGATTCAGACTTTTGTCTTTGTATGCATTGTTCCCCCAATCCTTTGGGACTGGCTATGTATATCCTCAAAGATGACTTGATACCCTACAGAGAGACAATGAGAAAATAAAGGTGGTTAACAAACAATTAAAAGCTAAATGTGAGAGCAGAAGTTCCTCTTATAATTTTCAAAGAGGCTCTTATCTACTGCAATGGAAGAGTAGACACAGCCAAGAAAGAGACTAAAGACCTGATAGTTATGGTTGCTGAGCTTCAAAGATGGTTGAACTCTCAGCCAAAGAGATCTGTTATGTTAAGGCTAGGGCCCTGGTTGGGAAAACCTAGAAATCTGACGTGGGATAGGCATACCTGGGTGGATACCTCCTACAAACTGTGGCTCTGCTGACTTTCCTAAACTTTCAGAACCTCCTGAGCTAGTGCAACACTCCTTTTTGAAGCTAGTCCCATTCCCATTCCCATTCCTATTCTGTGGAAAGGTACTACACAGTCCTCTCCTATACTAAGTGGCAGCAGCTCTCATCAGAAACTTCCCCCAGGCATATAATTAGGGTTATCTCATTACAACATGGCTAGGGATATCTGGGTCAGAGGGAAGGAAGAGATCATAACCACAGGAAATTGTAAGAATAAATCAACATGTGTTGACCAGGGAAGTAACTGTAGGATTGGATTTTGAGGGTTCTTTGACTGGAATATAAGGCTGGATATGCAATAATTCATTCAATTGGGTACACGAGAATTAAACCCCTCCCCACCCCACCCCCAGGGGATAGGGCAAACTCATTGCTAAAGTGTCACTAAAAGCCTAGAGAAAATGATGACCCATGCTGAGCAAAGTTGAAATGCCTGAGTTACCACAGTAGATTACGGGGTGCCTCATTATATTATGGCAAGGATGAATCCTGAAAATGACTGTATACTACCACAAACTCAGCCAAGCATAAACCATAATTGCGACTGCTGTGCTGGAGGTAGTATCTTTCTGAGAGCAGATTAATGAGTAAATTGTATACAGCCATTGATTAGGTGAATGGATGCTTTTTCTATCCAATTCAGGAAAAAATATCAAAAATAGCCCTGGTGAAATTTTATTCACATGGAATATACAAGAAAATGCATTTCTAAACTATGATAACTCTTCGTACCTGTCATAATATAGTCAGAAGAGATCTGGACCATGTAAATATGTGAAGAATATCATATTGATCCATTACATCCATGAAAACATGCTGATGAGGCAGGATGCATAAGAGGTGGCCAGTATACTGGAGGCTTTGATAAGAACTGTGTTCTCTGGAAGGCAAGAGAGGAATCCTTCCAAGATTCAGGAATCTGTCATTTTAACAAACTTTCTAGAGACCTAGTGACCAGGAATGTACCTGGACATCTCCAAACTAAAACACAAATTGCTGCAGCTTGTATACCTTGTTACAAAGAAGGAAGCACAATGTGTGGTCAGCCTCTTTGCATTCTGGGGACATGAAATCCCTCACCTGAGATACTGGTCTGACCTATAAACTAGGTGACAGAAAAGCCTGCTTGTTTTAAGTGGGACGTAGGCAGAAATGTGTTCTTTGTCAGGTCCAGACTGTGATGCAAGCAGCTTGAACCCTTTAGTCACATGATTCAGCAGATGTGATGGTGTCAATGGTGAGAAATGTTTCATTATAGAGTTTATGAAAAGCCCCTGGGGTTTTGAAGCAAGGCCATGTCCTCAGCAACAGAGAATTATATACTTCTGAGAAATAGTTGTGTTTCTAGTGTGTTACTAGGATCTGGTAGAGATGGAATACTTGACCATGGAACACTAAATGACCATTTGTCTCATCTGCTATAAGCTCGGTAATATCTGGCATGAAGTCACAGTGGATTGTTGCATGGCTTGTCCAACCTTATAAGATGGAAATGGTACATTTGGAATTGAGCCCAAGCAGGAGGGGTGCTGGTACAGCTTACTTTTGCCCTCAAGTCCTGACCCCTACCCAGTGTTGATGAGGATATGGAGCAACTTTCATTCTCATACACTGCCCATGAGAAGCTGAAATCGTATAACCACATTGGTAAACAGTTTGGCAGTTTCATTAAAAAGTTAAACATTCACTTACTATGTAATCCAGCCATTCCACACCTAGATATTTATCCAAGATAAATGAAGGCATATGCTTATACAAAAACTCATACGCAAATATTCATATGTGTATGTGTATTCATTATTTGTAGTAGCCCAAAACTGGAAACAACCCAAATATCCATCAACAGATGAGTGGATAGACAAACTGTGGTATATCCAGGGAGGGAATACTATTCAGCAATATAAAGGGGTAAATTATTGATTCAATGACATGGATGAACCTCAATATAATTATGCTGAATGATAGAAGCCATATATTTTGTGTGTGTGTGAGGAAGACCAGCCCTGAGCTAACATCCATTGCTAATCCTCCTCTTTTCACTGAGGAAGACTGGCCCTGGGCTAACATCTGTGCCCATCTTCCTCTACTTTATATGGGACGCTGCCATGGCATGGCTGACAAGCAGTGCCTCACAGGCGCCCGGGATCTGAACCCGCAAACCCCAGGCTGCCAAAGCGCGAAATAAACCGCTGCGCCACCGGGCTGGCCCCAGAAGCCATATTTTTTTAAAGAGTACACACTGTATGATTCCATTCTAGAAAATGCAAACTAACATGCAATGACAAAGCCAGTCAGTGGGAGGGAGGGGTTATGACACGGCATGAGGAAACTTGGCAATGATGGATTTGTTCATTATCTTCACTGAGTTGACAGTTTCACAGGTATATACACGTCAAGACATACTAAATTGTGTATATTAAATATGTTGTTTATTGTATATCAATGATACCTCAATAAAGCTAAGTTTTTTAACATAGCAGAAATCCAGGAAATGGTGGTAACATGCCAGGAAAAGCTTATTCTGAGCTCTAGTGTTGCCAGACTGACCAAGTTCATAGGCAATGACCGTGCTTGGGTGCTGTTCTTATGAGACTCATGAAGAACTAGATGGTAATCAGTAATCAAACAAAGGAAATGAGGCTGTCCCATTCACTCTGGCCCACCATGCCAGACTATCAAAATACCCTTCTTTGGCATGCTAAAGTCTCCTACATTTCTTTACAAATCACTCCTCTCTCTCCTAGAGAGAATATGCCTAGAAGCCGAGAAAGCAAGGGAAAAAGGTAGCAAGTTATGGCCCAGCTGGTTCCCCTACCACAAGCAGTCTGGGGTTATTTCTGCTGCCAGGCACCCAGAGAGAGAATCAAGCACTGGTGACCACAGGGTTCCCACACAACTGGCCCACTCTTTCAGGACAGAAGGTCTAGGCCTTGCCATGTTGGATTTTCTTTGCCAAGTTAGAAGGCAGTCTAACAGAATGGTGAGGTACATGTAGAGATAGATGCCAACTCCTCTGTGAGGAGTGAGGTCTCAGGTATCTTGAAGTAAGTGTCCTAGCCTTGGCCATCTTCTAAAATATATATATCACATAGAGTCCTTTTTAACTAGGGGAGGTATGTAATGGAAAGGTGTATTTACTGCCTGCAGTGGCATTCAGAAGTAATGAGAACTGATCTGAGCCAATGCAATCCTGTAAACTGTGATACTGTTGTATAGGATCTTAAGGTATCATCTCACTGAGAAAGACACATGAGGAACTTGTTTGTTCTAGATTTAGGTAACTGGACATTGACCAGTGAACTGTTTGGTCAATGGGAGGTACTTCCTGTGCTCTTTGAAGAAAAATTTGAACTTGGGAATTCACACGACAAGGACTAAGAAGGGAGATTCATTGGCTTAGCACTATTACCAATACAGGGTAAACTAAGTGCTTCATATTCCCATCACTTTTTACTTTTGGCACCTCTATTTTTTAAGTGAGGAAGCTAAAACTTGCTTCTATCACTCACCATGGAGATATTGGGGATGTTGTAGAGACCAAGATCATAACCCAGGCCTAGACTGACTCCAAGGCCTATGAGCTTTGGCTATACTACGCTGCCCAGGGTTTGAGGTAAAACTGCCTTCCAAGCCATGCTTGAGAGGTCAATTTATTGTGTTAGAATGTTCTGACAGCACTGTTGAAGCCAGTCTCCAATATGACGTTGAAATATACAAAGAGTATGGCTTATTATTCAGATGCCTAAAAGAGGTAGTGAGTGAAAACCTAACCTCTTCAAAAACCTTCACCCCTTGAAACCAACCCTGCAGGCAGGATGAGAGGGCTAGGGACAAATCTCAGGCTGGTCCTTGCCTTATGACAAGAATAATAACAACAGAGTCATGGATTCTTTATTTGTTTAACTCAGTTGAATGAAAGAAGTTGTCACAGGGCAGATAAACCACGTGTTAATTCCAATGCTGACCCTGGTTGGGGGAAACTGTTTATCCAAAACTACTGGTATAAGGTCAACAGTTCAGTTTAACCTGCAGTATTCTTTCTACCTACTATCCCAAAGACTACATAACATGAACAACCCATATGTAAAACAATAAGCTCTGTGGCCACCTGGAGAGACTCACTGTCCACACATAATAGACCTTATCAGTGCTGCCCACAAAGTGTGTTTGCAAAATATAAGGCCTGGGAATTTAGATTTCTAAATTCTAATTTAGATTTCTAAAGTCTACCATGGCCTGATTCTGCAGGAGCCCAAAAATGTTTCTGGTGGCAGGTTCTAAAGCAAGATAAAGTCACCCCTTGATATGCCCCTTCCCAAGGCTATGGGACAGTGGGACCCCATCTCAGCTCAGATGCATTGGTTCTTTGTTGGGGATGTAAGCGCAGACATGGGGATTTTCTTTTCAGCTTAACCAAATTGCCTGCTTAGGCATCCACACCAGCTCATCTCAAGGGCCTGATCATTCTTTGCTGGAACTGGATGAAAAAGCTGTTGCATCCCATGCCTAGCTGCAAGCCACGCACCAGTGCTACAGAAATCCAGGAGAGAGCATCATGGGGGCAAGAATATTGAAAGGATTTGTATATTGACAGAATATCCTTGCCTGATTCTTAACTACCCACTTCTTAGATACATGACAGATAAATGATCAGAGAGGAGATATTATCTGGATGAAATATAGATATGGCGGACGGAACAGATGTTCAGGAAGATACCATAACAAAGGAACTGGAGTAATAAGCAAGCAGACATACTTCAATCTACGACAATATAAAAATTAACAGCCTGACAGTAAGATTTCCTTCTTTTTTCTTTCGCCAACACACAAAAAAGAATCCTGTAAATGTTCTTGCCTAAAGGGAAAGGAAGAGAGAGGTTTATAGAAAGGTTTATTATTTCTTTATAGGGATGAACTGAGCCTTTCCCTAAGAAGAAAAAATCAAAGACAAAGAAAGGGAGGAGGGAAAAAAAGCCCTTAGCTGTGAATGGAAGAGCATAGCATACCCTGTGGAGTTATGGAAAGTGCCAGAGAGGTGGGCAGTTTGAGGGCAGCGGATTTCAGTAAGTGTTGCTGTGGACCATGGCTTTCCATTTAAGGTCTTTCAAGAGAAGAGTAACTACAAAGGATGGAATTCCTTCTCATTACTTTTGGATCCAGAATTGTGCCTCTGTAACATGTCACTGTCCTAAGATTTGAGCCACATTAGTCTCCAACTCAAGATGGGTTTCCTTTATCTGCAATCAGAGAGCTTCTCAAGAACAGCCTACAGTGTTTACTCTACTCTTTATTACTAATAGTGATATTTTAAATTTATAGCTTCATTTCCTTCTCTCATAAATGTAGCCATTTTTATACCATCTTTCTTCTCTTTTCTTACTGTTCCATAAAGTTTATATTTTCTCAAAAGGCTAATCTTGAATGAAGAGAATCATAGGAAATGTTTAAAGTGGCACAAGGTGTACGCCATCTATGTTCTCGACTAGAGAGACATTACATACTCCCTGACTTAATGGTTTTTAGTGTCTAGCAGGAAAAATGAGGAACAATTACTAATTACAAGAATGAGAAGTATGAGTGATATTAAAGGATTTTTGGAATGCTGTGGGAGCACATGGTGGGCATTAATCTAGTCTAGGGAGTCATCCCCTACCCTCTACCTCCCTGGGAAGGCCTTTATTAAGTTGAGACTTCCTGAGTGAGAGAGTTAGTGTGCTTGTGGTCAAACTAGTAGATTCTCTTTTTAAATCATTCAATATTTAATAATTTAGGGAAGAAACAGGTTTTCTTCACAAGGATATAAAGATAGATTATTTTTCACCAGAATTGTCTGTATCATTACTAACCTAAATATATGAGCTCTATGGGTTTCATAATCAATTCTAATTTGTCACTTCGACAAGAGTCAAACTGATTTTGTATATCTTTCAGGGAGATACCTCTTTCCCCATATCCTTAGCTAAGCTAAATCTCATTTCTAACTTTTGCCTGCTAAATCCTGAATCGATGAGAAATGATAAACTATATGTTAGCAACAGCTCTTATAAGAAGAGCTTAAGGGTTAAAGGAGGTGTAAGACTAGAACCTTGGAAAAGCCCATCTAATTTTGCATAATAAATAGGTTACTTGAGTCTTCTTGGATAAAATAGATCTAAGCCCTTACGTGTTCCAGAATTTAGGTCTTTTTCAACATTCCTCTGCTGAAGTTTCCATTAGCACTTGAGCCTGAGGGAAGTGAGTGTATAAACTGGTTTTGACTGTGTGGCTTTCACTGTTTGAAGTTGCTGTGCCAGGGGTGACTAGCTTTCCTAATCCAATTTTGTTGAACTTTAAGGTGGTATCCACAGTTCGCCTCCTTCCCAGTGCCCATCCATATCAGGAAAAAGCATCGCTAGTTTCCACTTCAAAGACCAAGCTCCCCTTTCTCTAAGTAACCATTGCTGTTAATCCACAATATCAAGGCAGTGGCCACTCTTGACTTCCATCTCATCCCATTGGTTTCATACTATCAACAACTTTAAGAAATGCATGAGATGGCATGGTATTCTTCTTTACCTTCTAGTGCTAATACAGACTTTCCCTTATTTTGATCTCTGGTCACTTAAGTGAGGTTTTGTTAGGGGTAGGGAAAGAGTTTCACCTCTGAGCTCATCTTCCTCAAGAGCCTCAGAAGGCTAGTTCGGGATAAATGTACAAGTCAGGTTCAGTTTGACTTGTTCCTTTTCTTCTGTTTTGTAGATGCCTGCTGGGAGATTTTAAAGAGCTTTGAGCAAATTCAACCGTTCATCCATACAAAAGCACAAAAGATCAGTTCTCCTCTTTACCACCCACAATGGTGCAGTTAGGGAAGTAGAGAATGCACTTAACCCCATCTAGACTCATGGCCCCCACTCTGTGAGCATGCTTTCAAACATTGCTCTACTGCCCTTACTCTCCAAGCACACAGCTTGCTGGTGCAATCCATTTCAGGGAGCATGATTGACCTATTTTTCTCTGCCATTCAGACTTCCTCTAAGCAGGCATACCTCTAACCCTCAGCATATAAGTTCTCTAAAAAAGAATCCAGATACTTTACAAATGGCTAGGTTAAGTGTAAAATGGGGATAAGTCTTCCTTTAAAATTGTCAAATGGGGAAGAAGGGGGAAACATAGATGTTACTACTATGATAGCAGACAAATAGTGAGCACCTGATGTCCTACTTGGATCTTGCAGGCTTCAGTCCAGTCCTCCAGGTCACACTGCATTCCAAGGTTTGGATTCAGCTTATGCCTCCCTTTTATCCCCCTGTGTCCTACTCCATAGGATAAGAGGGTTTAGTTTTTGTAAAAGAAGGTGATAACTTAAGCAAAAGGGAGACATTACAGTGTTCACTGTATTTCTTTCTTTCCCCGCTTTTTGAGAACTCAGTCTGCAGTAGGCAGACTCTGAGATGGAGATGAACAGGCAGGAGGTTTTTTCGAGAGTGCTCTTGGGATCCTCAACTGTAGAAGAGAAGGGAAGCAAGTAGGACTGAGCAGAGGGAGAAGTCAAACTGCAATGCTGTCTGCGTGGAATACCTCAGCCAACCCTGTAGGGAGATCTAAAGATAAATTATCCTTCAGAGCTGCCCACAGCTAGGACAAGAGGGCCAAGCTTTATATTCCTGGGACAATCATTTATTGGATACAGTCCCTCGAGGAAAGAAGCATGACTTTGGACAAGGTTTTTCTCTGCCACTGAGGAACCCCTAAAGAAGGGAGATAGCTGAGAGCTGTGTGCCTGCAGGACTCTCAGTAGCTTGGGGAATCAGCCCTTCATTCCTGAACAAGGAACACTGCCTACTGTGTACCTGTAGAGAAATTTACTTTCAAGTTTCCAAAGATTTGAACTTGTAGTCTGAGACAAACGCATCAGATCCACACACAAGCTGAAATATTTGTGAATAGTATTAACCAAAAAGAAATGATCTCTTAATCCTGATTGGGGCTGTAATCCTTTTATATTCATATATACTCTTTAATAAGCAAAGAATATTCATTATTATCCATACCTGTCTATTCAAAAAGGGAAAATAATTAAGTGGTTCTTTAAGATGATCATCTTCTGAGGCACTCCAAGGCCTTTAGGTATGACTTCCTTAAGTCTATACACAATTGGAGGAGAGCTGGTAAAAAGAGACACTGCTTTCCTATGGATCGTCATGGTAACACAGTTGGATGTCTCCTTTCTAACTAGTGCAGAGTAGTGTGGATGAAAGATCAATAAGGACATGCTTAACTATTGGCAATATTGAAGTGTAAAATGAGTAGTAGAGGCCACTTTTATTTATTTTTAGAATAAAGAGAAATCACTGCAGACCATTTGAGGAAAGACTTCAGAGGTGAGACTTTTGACAAGGCTATGGGAGATGTATTGAATCCACTGGGAGACAGGTAGAGTAATACCACAAGCAAAGGCAAAGCTCAAAATGCTCAGAGTATACTGGGAAAAATAGAGCTGCCTTGTTGTAACTACTTGTGGAGCAGAAACAGGAAGAGGCTAGGAGCAGATGGTCATCTCCTCTATCTGCCAAACAAAATGATACTAAAGGTTTAAGAAGGAGACTTACTTGATAAAATCAGTGCCTTGTGAAGGCTAATGCAACATAGTGTGGGATAAGCTAGATATGGGAAGGAAACAGTTTAATAAGAAGTATATAATACCCAGGCATGAGACAATGGCCACACTAGCATCAATGAGAATAGAAGGGGAAGATATAAGATGACCTATGAGGAAATGTCAGTCTTCTTTATCCCTGATTAGCCATTTAGAATCTGAATTAAAAGAATGTATGAATTATATTCTTTAGTATCATATGGCCTGTGGTGCTAGCACAGTCAGTATGATGAATCTTTTCAAATGCTATTAGCTTATTTGAGATTCTTGGCCTATTTCTGCAGAGCTGTAGCTTAATAGTCTATGGTAGAAAACCATGTGTATTAGGGAGGATTTTTCATCAGGACCTCAACACCCCTTGTCAGAGGATTGGCAGAAGAGAAAGACCTGGGCATCTACTTTTTGCATTTCTCTAATTTCTTATATTATGGAAACATATTTTCTGAAAGTAAAAGGGTCAGCTATGTTACAAGCTAATACAGATTGATTAAAGATTATCGATCCACACGGATCGATTGAACTGTTGGATAGTTTAGTCCATGCACACATGATGATGACATTCCAAGGAATCCTGAAGACTAGAGTCTTACACCATCTCAGAACAAACAGTTGATTTCTGGGAATTCCAAAATTGAATGTGCTAGAATATTGGTTCCCTACCAATTCCTGTCAGCTAGGATGTCACTTTAAAATCCAAACCAAGATTATGAGAGGCACTTTTTAATTATCACTGACTAGTAGGATCGATTTCTTCATATGTTTAGTTCCTGGCTTAGTTCTATTCACGTGGTATAAGAGAAAAGGCACTGGTCTCCAGGACAGAACACTATTTCCCATTCTCCCACTCTGTCTTCGCTAGTTATGTCCTTAAACAGGCTGACTGAACATTCCAGGCTTTAACTATCTCATCTGTAAGAATGAGGACAATATCTGTAGTAATTTGAATAGACAAGTTTAAAAACTATTTTTTATTAGACCAGGTATAATTTAAAGTAGCAGGTTTTATGATAAGATCACTAAAGAGGCCTTTGCCTGCGATTTGGTTTTCCTGAAGGCAGAGACCAAGAGGAGAGAAAATAGTAACTTTACAGTAGAGAACCTGACAAACATTAGGTAATCAAGGTCAACATCAACAATGATAAGTCATGCTGATAATGTATACCCTTTTATGATGTGATGAAAAAGGCATTTTACCTCTGTTGTTCTCCTCTTCAAAACTTGTAACATCAGTCTAATCATGAGTTAAACATCAGACAAATCTCAGTTGAGGGTGATTCTACAAAATATCTCACCAGTCCTTCTTAAAACCATCAAGGTCATCAAAAACAAAGAAATTCTGAAAAACGCTCCTAGCCAAGAGAAGCCTAAGGAAGTATGACAGCTAAATGTAATGTGGTATCCTTGATGGGATTCTGGAACAAAAAGAAAAAAATGGAGGACATTAGGTAAAAACTAAGGAAATTTGAATAAAGTATGGACTTTAATTGATAATAATTTATCAATATTGGTTCATTAATTGTAACAAATGTACCATACTAATGTAAGATATTAATAATAGGGGAAACCAGGTAGAAGACATATGGGAACACTCTAATATCTCAGCAGTTTTCTGTAAATCTAAAACTGTTCCAAAAATATAGTTTATTAAAAAATAAAGGAGTTCCTCTCATAAAAACTCCCACTCTTGGTTTAGAGCTTTACTAAATATCCTAGGAAGAAAATCCCCAGTATGTGCAGCAGCTCTCGTGCATCCCTTCAGGTCCTCTCAAATCCCTTCAGCCTCATCTCTCATTCCAGCCTCTGTACCAGTTTCAGGCAGGCTTCTACCACTTTTTTAAGTTTACTGCATCTCATGGTGCCCATCTCCTTTCCCACCTTAGGCTTCTTGGATATCGCATCATGGAACATCTTGGGGAGTCCATCAGAAAGCACACAGGAGGAAGCTTAAAGGAGCCATCCCAACAGACTCTTAGGACTAGCTACAGGTGTCCTTGCCAGTACACTGACTCTCATGTCATGGAGGAGAGACCCTGTGTCCATAAATTCTCCCTTGCTCAGTCTTACTCTTCTCTCCCTTTATCTAATTCCCTCAAGATACTCTCCTCCCTTATCTCTCCTGGCTCCTAGAGTACATCTTAGCCAGGTCCTGTGATTTCTTTGGCATGTGAACTGTTTCCTCCTAGCACAGGATGGTACTTCCATGCTCAGGCTGTGCTAAGACCTGGCCCTGATTATTGGCCTAGAAGCCTGAGGCGGGTCTTGAGAAGAACAAGTGATACCAGCTCAACACAAGGTTGGCATAAGGGAAGCCATATTGTAGAAAAGAAACCATATTGTAACTTTGAGTGACCTCTGATTGGCTGGCCCAGACATGCTATGTGGGTTTTGGGGCCCCTCACAGCTGCAATAAGTTGATAACTTTGTTCTCTTGAGTTTCTTAGGAATGTGATGATCCCCAGGCAGAGAATCGATGCTGACAGCCATCGTCAATAACAACTGAAAGATCAGAGTATAGGGTGTTGTTCCGGTCTCTGACGCATATAAAGTAAAACAAAAGACTGCCAGGAACTAAGGCTAGATGGATGCCCCACCCTGAGACCAGGTGCCTCCCCAACCAGGAGACCAGCCCCCTGTATAACCGGCTTGTAGTCTTTGTTCTGTAAGATGGTTCTTTGAGACATGAGTTGGCCATCTTCCCCCTTGCTAGCAAGCTGTAATAAATGTCCTTTCTTATCCACTATCTTGCCTCTTGACAATTGGCTTTTGTCTCGCAGGGAGCAGATCGTGCCCTTTGTGAGGTAACACAAGCATCATCCTGCAAGGCATCTGTCACAAAAGGTCAGGCAAAAGGAGACTATTCTCTTTTCTTCAGGCTAAAGGACACTGCTCTCCTCTGGCAAGGAGGAGGGAGCTACTTTGCTTTCCTGGTGGATGCAAGGGAATCTGGGTTATCTTAATTTGGACCCCCCCCCCAAACACAGACCTGAAAGTCTTGTGTTTCTTGGGATCACTTCCCCAGTAAATATCTGCATCCAGTAAAGAAGTGGGAAAGTGAGACAAAGAAGAGACAGAGATGGGAGAAAATGCAGTGAAGAGTACATTACTGAGTGAGTTATCACTGTGAGTACCCAGAGCTCCATGCTGCTTTAGCGATTCTTATAGAATATGCAGTTGTCCACCAAGAGGGCAGGAAGGCTGGAGTGTCTATCCACCAACTCCCATTCCCCGTTGTTTGAAAGTTTTCCCAGGGGCATTTCACCCCAGCATTTCCGGGCTGCCCTGCACATGTGTTTAGCAAGGTCCTGAGGCACTAGAGAAAGCCCTCAGGCAGAGGAGTAGAGAAATGCAAGTACTGAAGTGTTAAGCTATCAGTATAATAGGGAATGTCCACCACTCCTCTAGTTGAATGTGGGGCCTGAGATCACGGAGCAGGGTTTTAACAATATCTGCCATTCCAGGGTTTTAGGCTTCTCAGGCTCATCCACCCCAAAGTCCCCATCTCAGATCTCAGGGACCTAATCTTTAACTATCAGAGGCCAAGATAGCTAACTTACATACTACTATTTTCTTGGATAAGATGATCCTAGAGAGCAGGAGTGAGTGACAAGGGGAATGAAACAGGAAAGGAGGATGACCTGATATAAACATATGACTAATTGCTCAAACTCCTGAGACTTTCCCCAAAAAGCCATATAAAATATGTCTAGGGACCTTCTATGGGTGGAGGGAGAAAGCGGAGCCAGTGGTTAAATATTTGACCAACGGGAATGGGCAAAGACTTGCCCTTCGGGGTGTTAACTGTCCACACTTCGAGGATGAATGTGTGAGGGCTCAAAGAAGGGTCCCAGAGTGGGAGGCAAGAGGTACGTGGCACAAGGTGAGATGCTGTCAGGCTGCACCTGTGTAAAGTTGGTCACAGTCCACACAGGGCTAGTTGCTGCTGCAGCAGCTGATAAAAGACAAATGAGGGGCCGCCCGGTGGCGCAGCAGTTTAGTTCGCGCTTTGGCAGCCCAGGGTTCGCAGGTTCGAATCCCGGGCGCCTGCCGATGCACTGCTTGTCATCCATGCTGTGGCGGCGTCCCATATAAAGTGGAGGAGGATGGGCATGGATGTTAGCCCAGGGCCAGTCTTCCTCAGCAAAAAGAGGAGGATTAGCAATGGATGTTAGCTCAGGGCTGGTCTTCCCCACCAAAAAAAAAAAAGATAAATGAGGCTGAGAGGATGTGGAGTGGCATGTGAGAGATGCCTGACCAGGAGGCTAAACAACATAGAACTAAAATATCGGCAATAACACTGAAGGTGAAGGGGGAGATGCTTTAGAATTCTTTCCATCTTTATCTTCCTCCAGATCAATACAAAGTCTAAGATCAATCTTCCTCTAAGTCAATATTCATGTGAACACATAAAGGTGAACACTAAAATACTAGGTATAGAATCAATAAATTCCAAACCAGAAGAAGGAAAAGGGGAACAGAGGATTCAATCAAGCCAGAAGTCAACAAAAGTGTTCGGGGAGAAAAAAAGAGCAAAAAAAAAAAAAAAACCACAAAACAAAAAAGCCATAAGACAGTGGAATCATCAAACGTAATGATTAAACACATCTTTAAAAGGCAGATAATCTGATTCTTTAGAAATTGGTTATTGGTTGATTAGGGTCACAATTTGAAAATAAATTAATGGAAGAGATACACCTAGCAAACACCAAACAAAAGAATGCTAATGTCAAAATATTCATGTAAGATTGCTAATGTCAAAATATTCATGTAAAATATGTGGTGTTTATCCCTAACAATGCATTTTTACTATTGGAAAATATACCATGAACTTGTATGCATAAAACATAACTTCAGTATAAAGCAAGAACTGGCAGAAGATTTTATTGTGGTTGTAGATTTTTTTAATTTCTCCTTATATTTCTATTATAATTCTCCCAAACTGAGAAATAAATAAATTGGTAAGTATAGAGAAGATTTGAACTATTAATAAGCTTATTCCAATTAACATGTCTAGAAGAACCCTGAAGCTAACAAGAATAGAACATTTATAAAATTTGGTTTCTACATATGTGATACATATTATTTATTTTTATTCATATATATATATAAAAAAAGACATTTTTGGTTTCCAATTGATATGCAGACTATTGTCTCTGATTGCAATGCAATTAAATAAGTCAATGAAATTTTGTGCAATAAATTTAAAAGAGCTTTTGCTATTTTGCCTACTTTCACGTTTAATGAACCCCCATGTACTCATCACACAGCCTCATTTATTAACTCAGAGCCAATTTTGTTTCATCTATACCTCACTTACTTCCCTACACCCATATTATTTTGAAGAAAATCTAATAAATCAGCCCTTGGAAACACACACTGAAATATTTATTAATATAATAAGTGCTCTAACCTATAGGTTTAACATTTCTGTATCTTTCAAGTTTTGTTTTTGTAGTTCTTTTGGTCTTTGTGAGGACTTAGAAACAAAGAAATAAGGATGACCAATAGAGAAAAATTCCATTCTATTGATTTCTGCTTTTAAAAATGTTTTCTGTCCTTCTAATTTATTCAAGTAGTTTTTTGTCATAGTCTGAGATTGTTTTAAATAAATATTTTTAAATATTCAAAAGATAACTTTATTTTCAAAATTAACACTTAAATGTAATGCTTCTAAGTTGTAAGGAGGAAACTACCAATAAACATTCAGAATAAAACAACAAATGGCTTTATTCCTTGTGCCTTCCTTTTCTTCTTAAAAGAGAAAGACTTCTAGCCAAATGGAAATGAAAAATGACAACACAATCGAGATTAAGATCCATCATAAGAACGTGGTGAACAAGTTTGTCCTGTCACCTATGTTTTCAAACCTATTAGCACAATTTATTCCCATGTTTTGATAACTTTCTGGTAAGTAGAAAACCTGAATTAATCAATAATAATAAATTTTAATGTAGATTTGAATGACTTTATGTGGCAGGTACTTTTTCAGGCATAGGAAAATAGCAATAAACAATCAAGACTCTGTTTATGGTTGTAGGAAATGTATGTCTGGGGTGAGGTATGGAGGTAGGGTCAGGGAAAGCAGACAATATCCCACTGAGTCCAGATGGTTTGACAGGCAAGCTTTACCAAACCTTTGCACTCAGTTTTTTTGGGTGTGTGTGTGTGTGTGTGTGTGTGTGTGTGAGGAAGATTAGCCCTGAGCTAACGTCTGTTGCCAATCCTCCTGTTTTTGCTAAGGAAGATTGGCCCTGGGCTAACATCTGTGCCCATCTTCCTCTACTTTATATATGGGTCACCTGCCACAGCATGGCTTGACAAGCGGTGTGTAGGTCCACGCCCAGGATCTGAACCTGTGAACTCCGGGCCGCCAAAGTGGAGCGTGTGAACTTAACCACTACACCACTGGACCAGCCCTACATTCAGTTTTGATATCAAGTTTATACTAACTTCAATTTGTATAAGACATGGATCTACTCCTTAAAATGAGTAGCATTCCTTCTTTTCTAGTCTGTCAAAGTAAACATATATAAAATATTTCCATAAACATGAATACAAAGATCTTAGGTTTAGTTACTAGTATACTATGCTTAGAAAAATAGTTCATTATAACCAAATAAAGTTTACCCCCAAAATGCAAAGAAAGTTAAATGTCAGACAATATGCAGAAATACAGTAGACTAAGATTTAAAGAGAAGAACCATATTCTTATTTCAACAGGTTTACTTTAAAACTCAGTAAAATATAATGCACATTCATGGCTATTCTAACAACTATAAATAGAAGGGAATTTAACTTGGTAAAGGGAATCTACGAAAAAGCCCCAGAGAACCTCATGATTAATGGTGACACTCATTTAGAAGCAATTCTACTAAAGTGAGGAATAAGGCAATGGTGCCCACCATCACGCCTAACAGTCACCATTGTACCCAAGTTTCTAGTTAGTGCAACAAGACAAAAGAAACTCCATATCAAGAATGAAAAGGAAGAAACAAGATGAGCGAATATGTATGTTACCATCACCATAAAGCACCCAGAGCCTCAGCCAAAATGTATTCGTTCTACTAGTTTGTCTGCAAAGTTCATTAAAATCAAGTGTTTCTATATGCTAGCAAAAACAAATTAGAACAACAAAATAGAAAAAAATACCCCAGTAAGGAGTTATACATCTTCTTAGATTTATTCCTAAGAATCTTAAGAGGAAAACTGTATTTCTATTTTTGACCTTATTAAAGGTCTAACGGAAGGGAGGATTTTTGAGTCTTTCCATCCACGAATATGGAATCTAATGTTCAATTTGCTCCGAAAAATTGATATTTAAATTAAATGCAATTTAATCACTTCTGAGAAGATTTTTCATAGAACTAGACGTGGTAATGGTAAAATTCTTAAGGATGCATTAAAATAGCAAACTTATTTTTAAGAAATAAGGGTGGGGACTTTCCATACAACGTAGAAGATTTATTATAAAGCCAGAGCAACCAAATTATGTGGTTTGGGTGTAGAGTATGTATGTTGGAGGGGGAGGAGCACGGGAGGGTCTGTGATAAACAGACCAATGGCTGCAAACATAAAGGCACAGAAAAAGGCCTGAACGCATGGTCCCTGACAGAGGTGGCATTACCAGTCAGTGGGGAAGAACTACTCCACAAATGTTAGATCCTTACCTCCCAGCATAAAAACAATCTCTGAGATGGACTCAATTTTCCTTAAAAAAACAGTTTTTCATGAGACCCGAATGTGAAAAGTAAAACAAAAACTGAAACAAAATGTAGGAGAATATCTTGATAAATCCACAGTAGAAAAGAAATTCTTAGACAAAGCACGCAAAGCTAATAAAGGAAATGTGTTTAAACTGTTTGGGTTTTATATGTAATAAACGTAATTACGTTAAAAGGTAAAACTTACAAGCCACAGATCAAGGGAACATAACTGCAACAAGAACAGCAAAGGATCATGTTGAGTGTAATTGAAGAATTCCTAGAAATTGATAAAAGGTAACCAACAGAAAAATGGGCGGAAACTATATGCAAAATTCACAAGAGAAAATCAAAATGGCCAAAGGCCACAAAAGACCTCAGCCTCAGTAATTGTCAGAAATTCTACATAAATTTACCTTGACGTACAGAGAGGCACTTGTCAGACTGACAAAACCAAGACTTGAAATTTTCAGACTTTATTACCAAGCTGCTCATAGAAATTGAGCACAACTTCTCAGGAAATATTGCCAAATCACACCCCCAAATTTATTTCTGGATCACATAGTGTGCACATTTACGCTTCTAAGAATATTTGCTAGAGAATTTCATGTGTAGCAGACACGTGCAATGACGTTGATTGTTGCCAAAGTTACAACAGTGCAAAATAGGAACCAACCTGGATGTCAATTGAAAAAAAAAGGATAAACTGAGCTATAATCCATAATGGTATATTCCTCAGCAGATATATGTGTGTGCGTTTGTGTGTATATACATGCATACGTGTGTGTATATGTGTACACGTATGTATATACACACAAGCATGCACACAAATATACGTGTACTGTGTAGATAAGCAGGGATAGTTCCTTAAAAATTGAGAAAGGAGGAAGAAAGGTCCAGAAGATACATAGTATAAGACTATTTACATAAACTTTTTTACAAAAATAAGTTGGATGTTTAGTACATATTTTTATAGATTTGCTGCATAGATAACTATGAGTATAGTCTTTGCGGAAAAAATAAACAAGAAAACCATCATCTGGAACATATGCTTATGCAGAGATTTTTCTTTCATGAAATATATAAATTTCCATGTAAAAATACCAGGGCTTCCCACACCAAGCTACAATTCTTATTATATACCCCGAGAAGTATTATAACCCTAGAACTATTGTTATGAAAGAAAGCTGCTTAGCTGTGTACAGAATTCTGGATGTGAAAATTCGAGAAAGCAGGAGGAAGAAATGGGGCTGAAAAAAGTATTGCTGATGGAAAAATACTGCTTCCCAACTCCGACGCACAAACTAATAGTTCCGGTTTTTATAGAACACTTCAAGTGAGGTAACTTCACAGCATTTGTGAGCTTGATTTCTGGGCTGAGCCAGGCTAGTATTTTTGTACTTATTCCTTCAACCATAAACGGGAAAGAAGATATCATCTTCAAAAAAGTCATAGAACTAGGCTGGAGTCAAGCCAGAACTAGCCTAATTACTTTCACTACTTATCATCCCAGCATATTTCCTCTAGGAGGAAAATCGCCTTCTCCTCAACACTGCCTTTACCATGTGACCCCAGCCATTAAATTTTCAAAAGAAAATTCTGACACAAAAAGGGATTGTTTGCTGACTACGAACTGGGCAAATCCTTCCTTGAAAGGTGGGGAGTACTTTTCCACGTTTACCAACCGCAGTAGATAATGCAAACAGCCTCCTTCAAAGTCGGCCTCAGCGGCAAAGAGCTGCCTTGCCCAAGGTCATTCCATTCCCCAGAGAGCCCACAACTGGGGACTGAGTAAAGGAGAAGTGTAAAGGTAGCGATTCTGTTCTGAGTTGTGACAACTCAGATGGACAATACTTGCTCCAGAGCTCCCTGCCAGGTTAGCCCAAAGCTCTGTTGGGTCTAGATCATATTTTTACTTCTTTCTCTGTCCAATCTTTCCTCCTTTCTTTCTCTTTCACATGTATAGATTCCTAATACATATAATATATCCCAAACTTCATCTCAGTGTTTGCTTCCAGAGAACCAAACCTAAGATAGTTGGTATTGGGAATGGTCTAAGAAGGCAGATGATAAGATGGGGCTTTGGAGCTGAATCACTACTGGCTGCCTGGCTGGCAATGAGGACCCCAACACTGGTAGTAGATGGAACACAGATAGACCCTGGCATAAGGTGGCAGGATAGCCCAGCTGAGGATATTCTTGGTTGAAGAGAGAGGAAAAGGACTATGCTACAAAGGAACTACAGAGCATAGCCAGGCTGTATGACCAGGAATCAGGAAGTATATGTGCGACTGGATTATAAGCGTGCTTGAGCAAGGGACCCAGAACACTCCCAAGTCAATAAACTCTTCATCCTATCTCTGGGGTGTTAATATTGGGTAAGAAAGATTTTGACTTGGGAGCACTCTCCTGAGATACACAATTTGACATACTCACAAGAATCCCAGGAAATGGAGTGAACTTGCTACTATGATGACTCCTAGGAATATGGAAAAGGCAATGGCCCATGCTGGAGAGGTTGAAATGCTAGAATTTCCGTGGAATATGGTGGAGAAATGGATTAAAAGGCTTAGGGAAGGGAGCATGCTAGGATAGCTATACTATATTCAGTTGGAAGACCTGCCAGGTGGTTATGTTCCACAGGGAAGCCCATTGCAAACACATTTACCAAGGCCAGAAGGAATGTGCTATTAAGAAGGGCACCAGCCTCACTAAGATGTTAAGTAGTAGCTTTACCGTATAGGCCAGGGATGATATTTGGAAACTTATGGTATGGGTACAGTAGGACGCAACCAACAAAAGCCAAGTCAAAGGGTCACAATTATCATAGTGAACGGCAAGACTGGAGTGGCGGTCAAAGGGACCTAACCCATAGAAAAGTATGGAGATAGTTAATGGAGCATAGCAATCCTAGGAGCAAAATAGATGGGGAGCCAACGAGGATACTATTCAACTTGTACCAACAAAGGAAATCAACGGTGGAAGACAAGGAGTCTGAGGGAGGGCACTCCATTAAAAAGTCACAACCCATTGTGTAGTTTCTAGTCCTGAACCAGTTTTCAGACTCAGAATGCATTTATTGAGGAGATGGCCAGGTCTCCAGCATCAAAGATCCTGCAAAGCCACAGCATGTATCATGATAATGATTCATTCCCCAAAGGGTTTTTTGGCCATTTAGACTCAGGGAAACTATACATTGGGGAAAAGAGAATTCCCAATATTTTGAGGATTGTTGGGAAAAGGGTGTGAATTGATAACGAAACCTGGAAACTCAAATACTATGATGGCTTCCTGTTAAAGTTGAGGTATATGAGGGCTGAATACTAAAGTCCTGGCTAAAGTTCAGTTCACAATGGGTCAGCTTGATCTGCAGACCTATATGGTGGTCATTTCTCCATTTCCAGAAAGTATGATTAGAATTAGCATGTTTGACAAATGGTGCAATTCCCACATTAGGGTCATGGCCTTCCCCATTATGAAATTTTAATCCCACAGGCTAAGTGGAAGCTTCTAAAACTTCCCTCACTGATGGCCAAAGCAGTAAATAAAAAACAATATCACATCTTGGGAAGGAGGGTAGTGGGTATCAGTGCTACCTCTAAAGATTTCAAGGATGCAAGGATGGTGATTCCCATTTTATCTTTGTGTAATTAACCATCTATTCCCTACCAAAACCAGACAGATCTTTGGGGACAACTACAGACTACCAAAATCTCAACCAAGTAAAAGCTCCAATCACAGCCACTTATCCTAACTCTCAATAATTCACTGAGCGCCCTAATTTATGCTTCTTTTCTCTGCAACTCCTGGCAAAGTCACAGCATGGGAAGGTCCTAGTGCCAAAAGGGCTAACACTTTCACAGAGGACACATCAAGAGTCCCATTGAATTGTAAGATACGGTTGACTCATGGACACTTTGGCCTCCTTCTATCCAGAGACTAGCACAAGAAAAGAAAAGAGGCACAATCTTGACAGGGGAAATTGATCTTGATCATCAGGAGGAGGTAGGACTGCTTTTACACAGGTGACCCACTTGGCACTTCTTGGGACTCAGTTGCCCAACCGGGACTGTGAATGGACAGGTACTACAACCCTAGCCTGAGAAGAGTATGGTAACCAGGGGCTCAGACACCTCAGAGGAAAATCTCTGAACAACTTAATGTTTTATAATAGTTATGCCAGACTTAACCCATTGCCTATGATATGGATATGATTACTATATATTCTAGAAACTAGAACATAATATTGTATTGACTTTTTTTGCTGAATTTTAGATTTATTATTGAGTACCTTTATTTCCCATGAGTTAATGGTAAAAGTATAAACATGAATTTATTCATTTGTAAATTTTATGACTTTTTACATCATAGCACGTCAGTTAAAAGTACCCTATAGGGTATTATTGTTCAGAAATATGGTCCCTCTTAAGTAGGAGGTACCACAAAATTGAGCTTGTGTTCTCACCTATTTCTGTCTCTTCTCTTTGAAGGTCACCATAGACACAATGGGGAACTCAAACTGTGACATCTGTATAAACACTGACCGGCTGTTATCTTCTCTCTAGTGTCAGAAGTTGGGGGGGCGGGAACAGAATGAGTGAGAAAGGCCTTTAGATACACATCATACATTCAACTGAGGCCCCCTAGTGGCTGAGGAAATGTTAGCCAACTTCTTTCCCTGCCCAATTTCTCCCAATGTTAATAGAATTTTGGCGGAGATGCTGCTGTCTCCACTCCATATTTCATTTCACGGGTCCTCACTATTTGCTTTCATTCCAATATCCTACCCTTGCAGCACAAATCTGCACACGCCTGGGGCATCCTGAAACTTGTATCTTAGACCCACTGAATATTCACAGTCTAGGGTCATCTCCCCTTCATACTGGAAACACACAAATAGTTCTCCTTCTAGGTTTATTTTCCCAGGCCCTTTCTATAAGTTAAATAGGTGAGGATAATATGTACATTTAATGCTACTTCAAAATCATCTCCTGAGCAAACTTTTATATGCTTGAAAATGGATTCTCAACTTCTTTTACTTGGCTTCAACCTAATTCTCATCATTCTGGGCTCAGTACATCTCATACATTCACTAGAGCATTATAATACCATAATTTTACCTTTGGTGTACTGTTTTCAGCTTTAATAGTTTTCTAGTTCAAACAAGAATTCGACAGAACCCGTGGTTCAAGTTGAATGGAGTTTGATTGAACAACCCTAATGCAAAATGCTATAAAAATATTGATTACTATATCTTCAAATGGTAACATATTCAAACAATGAGCACTTCTGCAAATGGCTTGTCTGCAAAACTTCACCAACTTCTGCTTAAGAGTGAATTTCAAGGGACAAAGTAACTTTCAAGATATTGATCTTTAAGAAGTACTTCCTGTATTTTAATCAAACAAAGCAAAGATATAGCCTAAAACATCAAAGATGCATATCTTATGAATACCAGAATGATTCAAGACTCGTACACGCTTACTGATTTCCATACCCTGAGTGGCAGAAAGAGCCATGGAAGGAACATATGGCAATACAGACACCTATATTCTAAGATACCTCCCAGACTTCTGGCAAGCAGTAACCAACAGAAGGGACACCCTGATAATGTTACCATGGCAACCCTGGGGACAGACAAGATGGAAATGGAAGAGACTTTCAACACTGATAACAGGTCAGCTATTACTCCTACAAGTCCTGCTTAATCGGTAAACCAATAACCTCACGTCTTTACCAAACTTTTGGCTTAGTGGTTAGTACAGGTGAATATTAGTTGGTTATGATCCTTCTAAGTATCCTTCAACCAACTAAGAAAAATACTATAGTACTTCAAAGTTAGATGTGTTTGTTAAAATGAAGGAATAACATTTCAATTTGGTGTTATTTAGTTAGAACAGGTTAAGATGTGAGGATACTGTAGGTTCTCTAGAATTCACTTTTTTCTCTTACTGTAAAGGACCATCCGACAAGTTTTTAATGCCCTTTCCCCACCATTCAAAGCAAATATCTGGGTCCTTAGTTGTATATGTATGTGAGTGGTTAGTCGCAGATAAAAGGGAACTCATTTACTTTATTCATAATTTCTTAGAGTCAGAATCATTTTGAGCATTAACAGATGCTCCTTCCTGAGCTGGAGATAGTTATTCACTCAACATTCAAATGTTGTCAAATCTCAGTACCTAAACCACATCCCTCTCAAAACTTCCCAATCCACCACAGCCCCTGGGGACTCATGCCTTCCCTCAACCATCAGCTGCGTGCCAGGACACAGTGCATGGGACAGCTCAGGCTCCAAGTGAATACCAGCATCTAGCCCACAAAGAGCATCAACTTTCTGAGTGAAATTTCACACTTGATGATGTTTTTCTGCTCACAAAATCACATGTTAAACTTGAGTAGACCTGAGGTCATCTAGTCTGCTTACCCTCTTTACACAAAAGCTTCATTACATGTAAAGTGAGTGCCTTCCCTGAGATCAAAAGATCATTGTATGGCAAATGTACACTAGAAATACAGACTCGATCTTGAGACAGATGGCAAGTACTTTGTCATTTTTGAATCAGATCTTCTGAAATCCTCCAAGAAGTCGTCGTCTGTATTACCTGATGATGATTTTTGTAATCCATGACTGTATCAACGTGCTACAGAACTGCAAAACAAATTTGCTTTGACTGTATAGCCTATTTGTGGCACAGAGACTGCTCACCTGCTTCTCCCAGCCCAGCCTGTAGTGCCAGATTTATGGTGCTTTTAAATTCTGCCTGCTAATCCCTTGCTACTCTGCTTTTCCAAATCAAATTCAGTCAGACTTATCTAGCTCTGTCTGAATGTGTCCCTTGATTGAGTGATGTTAGTTCAAGAAAAAACACTCAAATCAATTTAATGCAAATTCCCATTCATAGCCTGGTTGACCCATCAGGATACTGACAATAATAGATTGGAGTACTTAATTCCTAAGGCATGTGACTCATCGAAGGCTTAGTAATCAATTTCCATTGCAGCGACTGCATAATTCATCTTTGGTGCTCTTAAGCTCTGGAATACCAAGTGCTTGTTCATTTATTTAAGGTCTACACGGTCTTTTCCAAATAGCAAAGCTCTTTCCATGTCTCTGCAATCATTTCCTTATCTAAATTTCCATATGCTGCTCTGGCAAGGTGTCCCACCTATGAAGGCTTTAGATCAATAAAAATAATTGGCATGTTTGGCCTCCAGTTGCAGATGCCTGGAATAGACTACATGTTACTCTGGCAGACAATGGAAAGATAAAATGGAAGGTGGCCACTACCTCCATCCACGTTAGCCATTAACTCTATATAGGAGAGCCAGTAGGGATTCTTACAGTCTGAACCCCATTTCCCAAAGGTCCCCAATCTGTTTTGTACTCTGAGCATTGAGGTGAACAAAAGCATATACAGATAGGAAACTGGCAGATGTCCTTTCCATTTTAAGAAAGGCATGCTATGTTTCATCTAGACTGCATTTGTATCTGCATTTGTCATTTTTTGTGTCTCTTTCCCTTTGACAAAAGAATGATGTTGAGAGCTGATTATGCCCTAGGAGTTCTCTCTGGCAACCAGGTAAGTTTTTGCATCAATTCTTGAATATACAGGTAGGAAATTAGATCAAATAAATCTGTAGAAGAGAAGCAATCACTGTACTAACCTTCTTCCACAGGAGCAAAGTCCTTACCCAAACTTTATTCTTGCTGAGGTAGGAAAAAAAATCAGGCATGTTTCCTCTATGTCCTAGTGTTCCCCCAAAACAGAAGACTATATGCACTGTCAAGTCATCCATGGGAGCTGCAGTGGACATTCTACTCAGGACGATATTTCTGTCCCTTTCTAAGTAAACAATAGAAGTATTAAAGGAATATTTAATGGTCAGAGGCACTAAATATCATGCCTCGGAGAACGTGTTTCTCTCACACCCTTGCCCTATCTCTTCTGATGTAAATCTGCATCCTCTCATTTTATCAGTGAGGAAACTGATGCCTAGAAGAGGAATTAGAATAAGACAAGGATGTTAGTGAATCTTCTCTATTCTGAGTCAGTAGGGAAAATATAAGAAGTTTGAAGAAAGTACTTGTGGAAGTACAACGAACGAAAATGCTTCTCAAACTTCAGTGGACCTCATTGACAGGAAACATTCTTGTAGTCACCCAGTGTTAACTTAAATTTATGTATGTAAATAGGTACATATATACATTTTATATGCTAAATGTATACATGATATATATAATACCCTAAAAATTTAGCTAAGAATAAACTCCTGCCTCATAAAGCTTTCTGTCTTAGTTCAGGCTGCTATAAGAGAATACCATAGACTGAGTGGCTTATAAACAACAGAAATTTATTTCTCACAGTTTTGGAAGCTGGAAAGTACAAGATCAACGTGCTGACAGATTTGGTGTCTAGTAAGGACTTGCTTCCCGGTTTGTAGATGGCTGTCTTCTTGCCGTGTCCTCACATGCAGAAGGGGTGAAGGAGTTCTGTGGGGTCTTTTTTATAAGGGCACTTATCCAATTTATGAGGACTCCTTCCTCATGACCTAATCACCTCCCAAATGCTCCACCTCCAAATACCCTTACATTTGGGGATTATGTTTCATGTGGAGGACACATTCAGCCTATAGCACTTACACGACAGTGAGAATAAACTTAAGGATATTTTTGTGCTATGTATTTGGTATTTAGTGGTAAACAAATCAGTATCCCACACATTGTAGGAATTTAGGGAATATTGAAATGAAGATTTCTTATGCAATTGTAAAACCAAAGCAAATTTACAAATTGATCTTAAAACCTTCTAAATAATAACATACTAGTTAACAGCATTAATGTAATGTGATTTTTTTGGCTTAAAAATTGTTCTATTATTAACCACATTGAAAATTTTCCATTTGCCAACTTGATACTGTGGAATTTGAGAATGATAGACCATCATTTGTCATTGTTAAGGAAAAAATAACTAATAATTTTATTTTAATGGTTTATATAGGGTATATTGTAAACTCAATGCTCTTGGACATTATAAGTTTGTACATATATATGGGATTCAACCAACATGTTTACTTGAGATATGAGTATGATATTAACCATATACACAGCTTCATTCTTTTGATTTTGTACATCAAAATTGATATTCCATCCTGAAGATGTTAGTTCTAATATCAGTAAGAGAAAAAAAATGAACATAGGCAACTATCCTTTAAAATCACTTCAAAGTCTACAGAGTACAGAAGGTCTAGACAAAGTTATATCACTAAACAACAGAAACAATAAGATCCTAAAATTTTCCAGAGGGAAGAAATAAATCAAAAAAAGGGAATGAGAATCAGAGTGTCTTCAGAACTCCCAACATCAACACTAGATGCCTGAAGGCAATAGAACAATGCCGTCAAAATTCTGAGGAAAAAATTACTGTTCTACCCTCAAACTTGATGGATGGTTTATATAAGCAGAGAAATCCATGCTAGAAAAAGACATTTTCAGACCTAGAACTAAAATACACTTTTCACATACCTTTCTCAGATGCTACTGGAGGGTGAATTCCATCAAGTCAAGGCTACAAACAATGACAACAACAAAGACAATAAGATGTATATTTCAGCAAATGAGAACTCAAACTTTGGAGAGCAGAGAAAGAAGGTCCCAGGTGAGTAATAAATCGTGCCCAGAGGATAGTCAATCCCAACTGGAGCTGGAACACAGATGCTGCAAGAAGAAGTTATCTAGGAAATAAAGGGAACTGATGGATTTGTATTTTGGCATTTAGAAAAATCACTTGGTATTTGACAGCTCATCTGAACTTTTTAGAAAATAGATACACAGAAAACCAAACATTGTACCAGAATCTTAATTACAGTATACTACCTGGCTCAGCAGAGTGCAATATTTCTATAGTCATACTGTAAATGCCAGCTTGTTTTGACCAAAAGTTATGATCATTATGTTGAGAAAATAATGAGAGTGGGGAGACTAAAGGCCAGACTAAGGCCAGAGATATGAGGTTGAACTAAATCATCAACATCTATAATAAGATGCAATATTCCAACTCACACAGAAAGAGAAGATACGTATTATTATCAATGCATCGGTAAATTCCAGATAAAACAGGGATCATTATTTTTTCTTAAGTCTTTTAAATGATTTGACTTTTTAACTCCATGAATGTGTTACTTGGAGGAATGCCTTATTAATTAACTTTAATTTAAGACATTCTGATTGAAAGCATCTGCAAGTACTGAATAGGATGAATAAAATATGACTCATACCTAGACAGACATTGAGAACTTTATCATCCTTGGAATTTCTAAATTATACCAGCTTTCAGAAAGAAATTCCTTTGTAATAATCCTTCAGATTTTTTAGCAACAACATTTATCCATCGTGTTTTGTTTTGTTGTTTTTGCATTCAGTACATCAAAGTTCTGAGTGAAAATCTTGGATTGACACCTTCACACGGAGTAACAGTTTGGCTGTGTATTGACTTAAAAGTCAGGGTCCTAATAGGAACAAGCTGACACACTCAATGAGGTATTCTATGAATAGTCCCTTCATTAAACGTTCCTCAAAGTATGGACAGGGTAGAGGAAACAAAAAAAGGGATGTGCAATATTCCCTGCATCTAGCAACTGAGGGAGACATTTCAACCTGAGGTTCAAGGGAGAGAATAATTACGAGAACCCAAAAAAGTTAAATACAAGGAAATGAATAGGATATATTAGACCTTAACATATAGAAAAGTCTCCTTCGAACCACAATGTTTCAATAATCTAAGATTGTCTACTTCTGTAAGAATCCATTCATATTAATTGGCTTTAAAAGAACATTTACATAATATGATAAATGCCGTTCATTATCTATGGGTTGAATCTATAAACCGGAGCATGGAAGACTTAGTTATAATTTATTTTTAAATCAAGCTTTGACATTTACAATCTTTTCTGTAACTATAATTAACAGATTTGGTAAAAGAGGTAAGAGATTGGGTAAATTTAGTAAATTCTTCATCTTTCCCAGCAGAGACAATAAATCCTGTTTAAACACTCATTCTTTTATTTCTTGTCAGCTTTAAAGTTACGATACAAACCATAGAATTAGTACTGTCATTGCTTCTTGGTAGTAGGACTGGAGCTTGGGAAGGATACTTGAAATTCATATTTGTATATCATCCTGTATGTTTGAATAGTGGACCAATGTACGCACATATTAAAAACAGTCAGTGTGGCAATCAGTATGGATACCACTGCAGCTGCCCAGGAGAGAAATGTAGAAGGCAGAGCCATACTATAGACCAAGCCAGGGCACAGGAGGCTCCATCTGCTTGGTAGCTCCAAACACTGCTAGGAGCTTTTCAATTTCTCCCAGTACCCTTGTCATCAGTGTCAGAAGCCCCAAGGGAATAAGAGTAGAAGGAACGTAAAATCCTGGATTTATCCTTGTTTAAACCTGAGGTGACTAATTTGATGAATTGTTTGAGTTTGAAGTATTTGGAATATTTTATGACTTATACATAGTAGGGACTCAAAAAGGTGAGGTCAGTTCTAAAAAACAAGGTCACAGGGCCAGCCCAGTGGCCTAGTGGTTAATTTTGGCATGCTCTGCTTCGGTGGCCCAGGTTTGGTTTCCGGGCACAGACCTTCACCACTCGTCAGTGGCTATGCTGTGGCAGTGACCCACATACAAGATAGAGGAAGACTGGCATAGGTGTTAGCTCAGGGTGAATCTTCCTCAAGCAAAAGGAGGAAGATTCGCAACAGGTTAGCTCAGGGCAAATCTTCCTCAGCAAAACAAAACATAAGGTTGCGTGTTTTCACATTTGCTGTGGACTGTGAAATCCATATCCATTTCACTTAGGGAAGATGACTAGACACAGGGTGAATGAGTAGGGATGAAGGAAGGAACCAAGTGACAACGCAAGAGGCTAGGAAGAAAAGATGGGTAACTGACCTTCATAAGGAAGCAGCAAAGCATGACGATGCCCTGGATGAGTGCCAACCTGGTAAGCATGAGAAGGTCCTCTCTTATCATATAAATCCCAACAAGCCTGTGAAGCCACCACAGGGAATAGCCTTAGCATTTTAATTATATGTATAATTAAACATATATATATGTTTTTTCATATATATCTCATGAATACAAGGCCCTCTAAGAGCTGATAAGTAAAAATAGTATAGATGCATATCAACACGGACTGAAGTGTGTCCCCCCACCAAAAACACATATGTTGAAGCCTTAACCTCCAATGTGATAGTATTTGGAGATGAGACCTTTGGGAGATAATTATAGTTAGATTAGGTCTTGAGAGTGGGGCCCTCATGATAATTAGTGCCCTTATTCAAAAAAAAAAAGGAAGAGGCACCAGAGCTCTCTCTCTCTGATATGTGAGGAGGAAGAAGGTGGCTATTGGCAAGCCAGGAAGAGAGCCTTCACCAAAACGCAGCCATGCTAACACCCTGATCTCAGACTTCCAGCCTCCAGAACCGTGAGAAAATAAATCTCTTGTTTAAGCCACCCACTCTATGGCATTTTATAATGGCAGCCTGAGCTAACTAATACAATGATTTAGACAAAGTTTGACTGCTGTGTACTCACACCCAGCCATGGCAGAAAGCACTGGACTCCAGTTCTAAAAATCCTGTGCTGGCCATGGAGAATAAAAAGTGGCCCGAGAATGCTAATGCCTGTCAGCTACTGTATTACCTAGGAATGCTTCCTGCTGCAAGAAAACCCAGCTTAGAGGTACTTGGAGGGATATTTTTCTCACACAATAAGAACTCTAGAGGTAGGTTCAACACTGATGTCATGGGCCCAGGCTCTTCATTATTCTGTCTTTAGAATGTTGGATTTTTGTCCACAAGTTTTTCTATTCATGATAGCAAGATGCATCTCATTTGACTTCCAGGCAAAAAGAATGAGGAAGGAGAAAAGGTCTATCCCTCATAAGGCTTCACTGAGGATGACTTCCCTTCCTGAATAAAAGACAAAGTTCCCCCAAACTGACTCGTGTTCCCTTCCCCCCCCCTCCCCCGCACTTACATCAATCTGAGGAAACAAATATCCATGAGTGGTTTAGACAAATCATGATTTACCAGCCGGGTTAAGAACTTAACCTTCTTGATATCATAGATAGAGTCCTATCTACTCCCTGAAAATTAGGAGACAAAAAGATATGGGTAGGCAAGTAATATATCTTCCAAACCTACCTTCTCTGCCTGCTGTACTTAGAATAACCTAAGGGCTGATGAGCAAATATCTCATAGTCTATCAAAGTAGCTTAAATTTCTATGTAGGATTTTCCCACATTCAGTTGCCTTTTATAATTAAGACTCCCCAAATGAATCTCTAACATAACTGTCTCAGGTTATGTGTTAAAACAGTGACATTTGAGAAGGGTGATAGTGTAGTTGACAGTTAGCTGGGAGGGCTGGAGGCAGAAAAGTACAGGAAGCGGAGTTAGTAGAGTCAATACAGGTGAATGTTAGAGAAACTTCTTCACTTCTTCCCGAAAAGGAGTAGGCAGCTATTAAACCCTATCAATATTGACTTAGAACCTCTACAGGAAGGAGTGGGAACAATTACACCATGCAAAGTACTTGGAATTAGTATTGTTTCAGCAGAGTCACACAAGATTTTCAAAAAGGCAAAATATGGTTATTGATTTAACTGCCCAATATATCTCCAGCTAGACCAATAGTATTTTGCTGACAGTGAAATCTTTCAGACTCGAATAGCCACCTGCTGTAACTTTATATGCGAAGTCAATGAATTTCAGGATTTGAATTGTGAGCTTTCAGACACCTCATATGTAATATTTTTCATTACATTAAGTTGTATGCAGAGAGATATAGAGGTTTTTATAATGCTGGGTAAGTGCAGTCTTGCTTTTTGATGGAGTTTCAACAATAGAACTAGTTTATTACACCCTCGAGCTACATCCCTACCTGATATGGTACAGTAATGAGATTTTTAATACTTATTAACCTCATGAATTTTGCAAACTGATAAAATTGAAGGAAGGAACATCTACTGCATCACTGAGAAATTATTCAATGACTCTGTGTCTCATATGTTAAGGATATTACTGTTGCCTCCTTTTTTAAAGCTTAAAGAAGAATTTTGAGCTATTCCTCTTGATTTTATTTTTGATACAAATATCACACAAAGTATCATTTTTTGCATCCAACTTGGATACAAGTCTTACTTTCTGACCACAAAGTATCATTCTTTGCATCCAACTTGGATACAAGTCTTAAAACAAAGCCCGATTTAAGGTGAAGCTAGAAATATACCTCCCTTTTTCCATGATTAACAAATTCTTATCTGGTGCCAAAATGACTCTTTAAAAAAAGTATTTTGTATAAAATATTAACTTGATCTCCCAATAAAAAATTTTACAATTAAGGATGCAAGACTTAGATCAAATAATACCCAACATTTAAGTACTTACCATGTGCCAAGCACAGTGCTAAGTGATTTACTAAACCAATGCTCACAAAAACCCTAAGACAAAGGTATTTTTAATTCTTAAGCCTCAGTTTCAGTGTCTGTAAAATGGAGATATGTAATTTTACCAATATCATATGACACCAGACAACAAGTGAAAGAGCTAAAGATTCATACCTTCTCCAAATGTTCAGCTTTCCCAAACTCACCAGTTGCTTTGTGCTCATGCTATGGAGAGAAGATCTTGCACTCCATCTGCTTCTTCCTGTAGAGTTAGAAAATGGAACTCTGCTTCTTAGGTTTCAGATTAATCACCAGGAAAACAAGGAAATATATAAGCAACAGGAACAGACTAATTAATCGGGCCTGGGAAAACTGAAAAAGGATTCACAGAGTATGCCACGCTCAATGGGCCTTAAAAATGAGTAAATGAGTATGTGTTGGTATGCTGTTATAAACCTGGCTACAAAAACTGTGTACACTTTTTGTTCTAGCCAGTCTGAATTATCTAGAGCAACGCTATCTAATACAATTTAATGGAAATCTTCTAAATCTGTGCTGTCAAGTATGGTAACCACTAGCCACACGTGGATATTGAACACTGGAAATGTGGCTACTTCGACTGAGGAAGTTTTAACTTTACTTAATTTTAATTAATTTGAACACAAATAGTCATTTTTGGCTAGTGGCTCCCATGTTAGGCAGCACATATCCAGAGTTTTTAAATACGGCCTGTTTGCATGCTTTCAATCTTTAGACTAAAATTGGAATAAATAGAGGGACACTTAGGTGGCAAGTAAAGGGCTTGGAGGGAAAGGCCTAAAGAACATTTTGCTAACAATTCAGAATTTTTACCCCGAAGGTAGTAATAGTTAGTGAAGAATATTTAACATGATTCCTTTTGAGATTCCTTTAGAAATCTTCTGATTAATATATATATGTGCGTGTATACATATATATATACACAGACACACATATGCAAAACTTGGTTGAAGCAAGGTGTTGAGCAGATGTTTCACTTATTTAACTGCTTTTATCAGAAGAGAGCATCCCTTTGTCTATTCCTGCCAAGTGTTAAAGAAAAAAATTATTCTGACACTTAAAACGGTGAAGACTTTATTCAGGGCTGTTACAATAGGTGTCAAGACTGCCACAACTGGGGAGAAAGATAGGGCACAACTCAGAATAAAGATAACTGAGGATTTATAGCCAAGGAGCAGAGTGGGGTCGAAGTGTTGGTGAATGTTGGAGCGAAGTGAATGGTGAATGTTGGTCGAAGTGTTGGAGCAGCAGTGTTGGTGAATGGAAAATTACCAAGAGGAGACATCAAGGGAGGGGATTCTTGCTAAAGTGACTGAACAGGATTCTTGCTGAAGGCAGGCCAGGTGATCAGATATCATCTGGGGGATGGTGGAAGATGAGGAATTTGATCAGATATTGAGAGTGAGGGGATTCTCTCTAAACTGACTTAGTAGGATTCTTGCTACAACTGGGCTGGGCAGGCCAAAGACAGTACCTAGCCAAAGTCAAGGCCTAGTCAAGAAGAGGGCTCAGAGGAGCCTGACTAAAGTTTGATCAAAGAGAGAGTCTTTGTTATAAGAAACCACAAATGAAGATTAATGATATGACCTTCACTGGAATAGTAGGAGGTAGGTGAATGGGGAGTTCTCAGAGACCCTTATTTTCCATAAATAATGTGAATCATGATGTAGTCTGAAAAGCCTTTCCTCTACTCTTTCCTCTTAGCCCTCCAAAGATGAATCAGTAGGCTTAACGTTTACATAAGAAGAAATAGCCCTGAGAAAAGGGCCATCAGGAAAAAGGTAAAAAGGTAGTATGTATGTGTTGTGTAAGTGAAGAGATGTTCAACCCTAAGGACCAGAATTCTCGTCTGCTGCCAGAGTACTTGCCCCCTCCACCATTTTCCTTACCACAATTCTTCAATTCCTTTCTGGTTTCGATAGATCAGTTGCCCCTGACTTGCAAATTTGGGATGTGACTCCTTTTCAAAAGAAAGAAAAAGGAATTGAGGGTCCTCACAGACAACAGGAAGACAGTTGATAGGACCATGATGAACTTGGCCCAGAAGTCAGGTAGATAGTGTTCTTTCATGACTGCTCCTACAAAACTCAACCAAATGAGCACTATAGCTGTTCCGGCTGCCTTGAGGCTCTAATTTCTCAGTCTTGCTGGTTTTCTTGGGGCTTATCTTCCTGCAGCATCCTATTCGTCCCTCAAGAACTGCCAGCTTGCTCACCATTGTATCATTAGAGCACCTATTGCATAGTGTTAATGAAAAGCTATGAATAGTGAAAAACTTATCTCTATAAAATGTTGAAAGAAAGGAACTGTGATTCTCCACCCCACGCAACTTTGGCATACCTGTCTTTTAGGATTGCCTTGTGCTTAAGAAACATTTAAGGATGACTGTCAGAATCTGCCCTCTCTTACCCCAGCCTCTGAGCAAACCTCCCATTCCCAATTCCTCCTCTGGTACTAGCCCAGCAACTTCTGGCTGCAGAAGTGACCACCCTTCCTGCCTGCTTTGTCGCTTCTAATATTAAGCTCCTAAAAACTTCCTGACCAGTGGTACTGGTTCATTTTCAAGAAGGAGAGAGGCTACTTTTGTTTTACCTTCCCTTGCAGAATCAGCCTGAATGCACAAGGTTAGAGATTAACGGATGGAATATTCATTTCCTGTAGCAGATCTTCATAAACATAAACTCCCACAGGACACATGAGGCTTTTCGGAGCGCTGTTTAGAACACTTTGTGGTAACTAGTTTACACTGAAGCCAAGCTGGTGAAGATAAATGGAATATTTGAGGCTACACTGAAACTTAAAATCTTTTGAGGGTAATACATAAACTTACAGTGGATAAAAAAATGTTTGGTTTAATTGTGAATAATAGCTTGGTAGCATTGTAATTTGGGGTAAGGGAGAAAGAGACTATAGTTTAGACCTAGACCTATAATGAAATATATTCGTACCCTCGTTCTGTTCAAACACGAAAACAGGCGGTCAGGAAAAAATGCAGAAGCCCTGAACAAGATAATGGGATTTCTCTTAATCTGATTTGCTGTGGAGAATGCTGGCCTATTTAATACATCCATGTGGAGTTGCTGTTTATATTTTGGTTTCTAATTAGCATAGTCATTCTGAAGCCTCTTGCTGCCTTCCCCTTCCATATAAATCTAATGTGGCCTTGAGGAGGGTTATTAGAGCAGTGCAAGGAGCACAAACAAAGGGAAATGTCTGCCAAACAGCAGGCAGACTGGATGCATCTGGGGCATGCGCTGCTGGGGCGGCAGCCAGGCTGGTCTGCGGGGCTGCGGATGGACAGCAGGAGGGACGGCGCCTGGACAACACATCACTTCGTCTCCCTCCTCCCCTCCCCGAGCCAGGCCTGCTCGGCCTGTGTGGCCTGGCGGAGGCAATTTCATAATAAAAAAAAGGATGATATTGAGGGGATGTGAAAGCTGTAAAGAAAAGATTTAAAATTGATTGTGAAAGTTTCTAAACTAGGCCATAGAATGGATGGTCTGTATTGAAGTAACTGCTTAGTCTCCCTCCTAAAATGCCTTGTAAAGAGTGACATTTCAATTTTCCCTGGCTTTGGGGAGCTTGGATTTTTTTACAGCTCTACAGCTCAGTCTTTGAGAAGCACCTTCTAGCAGTGAAAATAAAGTATACTGAGTGGGGATATGGACAACATTGATAAAGAGGCACTAATCCTTATTCTGTGTGAAGAATAGTCTGAAGGCAGGTTCTATCCCAAAGGGGAAGAAAGAAGAATGCTAAACATGACTAGCAGTGACCTATTTTTTGCCAAGCAATTGGAGCTCAAGTACATTTTGACTAAAATGTTGTTTGTGGGGAAGAGCAAGGGATTTAAACTCTTTGTAAAGGACGTTGAAGTACTAACTTATTATTTTGTGAGAACTCTAAAGAAGAGACATTACAAGGTTCTTTTGAGGAGATTTAGGGGGTCTACTAACATTGATCTGGCGGGTCCTCTATAGGATCTACATTTGTAGTTGGCGATTGTCTTAACTGGTTTCAGCGTCCTTTATAAAGTTGATAGAAGCAGCTTTCAAGGGCTCAGCAAGCCTTGTTCATAAAAGTCTATGGGAGCTCTGATGAGTATAACTTATTGCAAAACTTTCCCCTACAGTGAGGAGCAGAATGCTAATGATCTGAAACTGTTCTTTATCCGGAACAGTGAGAATTACAACTCCCTTTAGAAGACATTGAAAAGTCTCTAGGATTAAACTTTAAAAAATGCACTCTGTCACATTCTGCATATTCTACTTAAATACATGTCTATCAACAATTTATTGCATGTTGACAGTGTTAAGATTTGCAGACATGTGAGCTTCATATCCCTGTCTAAGAAAAGGAGAAATCAGATAGATAGATAGACAAATCAATAGATATAAGATAGATATCAGATAAATAGATATTTTAAAAATTAAAAGAAGCTTTGTAAATCATTGGAATTTTTTAGTGTGGTGAGGGTAGGGAGAGGGAGTTTCTGGAAAAGGAGATAAATGGAAATATCTTTTCTAGATATTTCGAAATGGGGGTGGACATAGATTTCAGATGGAAGAAGATAGGAACATATCCAAGACGCTTTGTCCAAAGCAATAGTGGTAACATGAAGTAAGCACTCTGCTGAGAGTTCAAAAACCTCTTCTTATTTTAACTTATTTATTCTTTCTACCCTACTCTGACCCAGAAAGAGTTTGCTTAATCTCACTGCCAACTACCCACGAGATCAGGCAAGTTGCCTCCCTGTTCTTGACATCTGTTTCTTCATCTGTCAAAAATTGATTAGAACGAATCTCTAACCGGGGAGGACCACCTTCTGGGGATTTTTCTTTTCCACCTGAACTCTGTTACAAGTTGAATATCTCAGGGGTCAGTCCTAGGCTCTCATTTGTTTGCTTTTCACTCATCTCCTTAGAAGATCTTTTCCACAAGTTCAAATACCATCTGTGGGCTACATGCTAAGCTTTGAGATGCCTATAAATATGTGAGTAGAAATGTCAAGTACGTGATTAGATAAATAGATCTGGCTGTCAGAAGAGTTCTGGTATAAAAACAATATGTCTAAAACAGAATTCATGATCTGCTCTGCCAGCCCCTAGTGTCAATACACATAAACCTACTCTGTCTCCAGATTCCCAGGCTCAGCAGGAGGCAGCACCAGCAACCTTATCTCCCTTAGAGGAAGTCTTAACAGTTTCCCCAAATGTCTCTGACATTTTTCATGGTCCTTCTCTCTCTACACTCCTACCCCACTGATTTAGGACACATCATCCCCCATCCAGATCACTGTAGTGGGCTGCTCCAAACTTGTCATTTCCCAACCATTCCTCACACACAACCAGAGTGATCTTTTCAGTATACACATGTATCATCACTCCCCTATTTGAAACTTTCAGTGGCTACCTGTTTCTCTTAGGCATTTGGGCCGTTATCCTAATCTGCCCCCTACAGTCCACCTGATTTTGTCTTGCCTACTGTTCTTTTTCCTTTGCCATTTTTCCTTGGCTCATTGCAGTCTCTTCACAGTGGCCTCCTTTCAGCTCCTTCAACAAGTGAAGTTCTTTACCACATTGCACAATTGCCTGTACGGGATCTTCCCAATCATCCCCATCCTACTCCCTTTCATAATGCAACAAAGTAAATGAAAGTTTGTCAGAAGGTGTTAAGTTCTACAGAGAAAAATAAGATGGGGTGACAGGGGCAGCGAGTGACTGAGGGAAAGGAGAATGTTGTCACTTTATACTGAATGATCAGGGAAGACCTTGCTAAAAAGGTCATAACTGACAGACATGAAATGCATAAGAGTGAGCAGATCAGTGTCTTGGTAAGAGCATTCCAGGCAGAGGGGACAGCCAAAGTAAAGACTCTCAGTGGACATCAAAGTACAGCAAGGAGGTTGGTGTGGCTGGAGCAGAGTAAGAAAGGCAGAGGGCAGAAGAAGACAAGCAGAAAGGTGGCTTACTGACCACTGACTATCGTAAAGCTTCTGAATTTTACTCCAGTTTGGGAAGTCATTGGAGTTTTTGAAGAAATAACTTACATGATCTGAATCATATTTTTAAAGAATGACTCTAGCTGTTGTGATAAGTATAGACTGTGAGGGGATGAGGGTGCAAGCAAGAAATCAGTTACGAGAACATTGAAATACTCCAGGTGCTGAGATGACATTGCTGGAATGGCCATCACAGTATTAGCACTGAAGACAATAAAATGGTTGGATTAAAGATATAGTTTGAAAGGAGAGCTCACAGGATTTACTGGTGGAGTGGATAAGGGTTATGAGCTTTCTACTCATTCTCCAAAAATAAAGTTGGTGCTAATTCCTCAGATGCATTTCTAACTGTTTTTCTCCACCAACCAACTCAGGTTTTCCCACTTATATATAAACTCCCCACTTGTGCTTATCTTCACAGCACTTGTCACCACAGTAATTAAACAGGAATTATTCTAATGATGAACTTACTTCACATATTAAATCATATACTTACAAAGAAGGCCAGTGTCTGCCTGTTCCTCACTGTATTCTGAACACAGAAGCAATTGAGGCACTCATCAGATATTTTGGGTTAAACTGCAGTTGGGTTCACTATATTGAAGTCCACCTGGCCAGTAATACATATGCACACCTTTTATAATCATTTTGTTATACTGCTATTAGAACAGAAGTGGAAACTTTTAACTCTGACAAGAGTCATGATAATTACAGAAGAGCTATTTCCTTTTTGGCAGCTCTCAGTGTGAATAATAGTGGAATGCAGGATTGTTAGACAATCGGGAGTAACCAGACCTTTCAAACATTGAGCCAATATGTATACCCACCAAGCTATGTCCACATTTTACTATAATCCATTAAAATTCATTATATAAGCGCTTAAAATATGTATTAATATTATTAATATGTTAAAAATTTCTAACATGAAGATTTTAGAGGTTTAGTTTATTAAGCATTAGACCTTCTGATTCAACACTAAACCCAACAGTAACTCTAAATCATCTACTGCCTGTAGTGCTGAAATGTGGCCACCAGTTATGGCATAAATATAACACCTTTATACAAGGCCACAAAATCAATTCTTAGATGTTGTATTGGTTTCCTAGGGCTGCCATAACAAAGTACCACAAACTTAGAGCAACAGAAATTAACTCTCTCGCCATTCTAGAGACTGGAAGTCTGATATCAAGGTGCTGGCAGGGCCATGCTCTTTACAAAGTCTCTAGGGGTGGATCCTTCCTTGCCTGGTCCAGCTTCTGGGAGCCTCAGGTGTTCCTTGGCTTGCAAGGATATAACTCTAACCTCTGCCTTCATCTTCACATGACTATCTTCCCTCTGTGTTTGTCTCCAAATTTCCTTCTTCTTATAAAGACACCAGGCATATTGGATTAAGGGTCCACCCTACTCTAGTATGACTTTAATTAGATCTTAACTAATTACATCTGCAATGACTATTCGAAAATAAGGTCATATTCATAGGTACAGGAGGTTAAGAATTCAACATATCTTTTGAGAGGACACAATTCAACCCATAATAGATGTGGTTAAAAGTGGAGCTGGGAGTAATTTTATGCAGTGTAAAGAGAAATGGGCTAGGAATCAGGAAACATTGATCTGAGGTTAGCTCATTAAAGGTAGAAGTAGGTTACTTTAACAAGTTAACCTCCTTTCTTCTTTCTCTCATTTTAAAATGAGGATGTTAGAAGAAATGACCTCTGGCCACTCAGATAATTCAGATCAGAGGAGGAGGAGACTAAGTTAAACACTGAGCCAGCACAAATCATAGAATCAACCATATGGTGAAACTTGCTCGTCCTGCTATTGTTTCATTAAAGGTTTAACAAACCAATTTTATTCTTTAAATGCCACTGTAAGGGGTAAGACTTTATATCTGACATCCACTTCCTAGTTGAATCACATCAGTGTCAGAGGCTCAGACTTGTAACCGGTTACTATATCTCCTACACTCAATAAATCCTGTAGAGGGTATTTCAAAATACTTTTCCAGAACTGAAATCACAACCTAACTACTCCTGCCCCTCAAAACTTGACTTTGCTGATAGACTTTTTACAGCACAAAACTGTAGTATTCTTTTGTGTGGCTGGATAGTTCATTCCATCATTGTGTTTTGTCAGATTGATCCTAGTTTAACTTGAAACTGTAAATATTGATGTCTTTCAGTTATCCCTGTAATGTTCCACTAGGAAACCAACTAAATTGCCCTATCATAGCTTAAAGACAAGATGGTTTACTGGACCCCTCAAAAAACACAATCAGACAAAATGTAGCTTCAGAGAATGATCTTCGAGAATATCATTATTAGTCTAGACCAGACTTACGTGGGTTCTCTTTTGATAGTGAGAAGGGCTAGATGAAAGTTAAAAACAAATAAATTAATGTAACATCTGAAGACGGTCTATAAAGGCAGTGTGATGTAATGGCTAATAGTTATAGCGCTTCCTAATGTGCCAGTCACTGTTCTATTTGGTATTACTGACATGTTCCTTTTACCTAGGTATTAATTGGATTCAAGGTAATCCTGGAAAATTGCCATTGTTTAAAAAACATTATTTTCACTATCTCTGAATATTCTGATCTTTAACATCTTGAGAGTATATTACAGTCTAAAAATACTTGAATATAAAACTCAACATTGGTTTTCATGAAATACTTGTGAATCAGAGAACTTCATGATTAGAAGAGTTAGGAGATTTGCACAAGGTTGCATAGCCTGGACAAAAACTTCAGTCTTCCAACTCCACACCCCATGCTCTAAATGCAAATAAATTAATATTTGTATGTTAACTGTGTATATTAATTGTGTGTATTAAATGTGTATATTAATATGTGTATATGTGTATGTCCCATTTCGTTCTCATAACTCTATATAGCTCTTAAAGAACTATATGAAATTCCATGGAAAGGATATAACATGATTTATTTAACCATTTCCCTGTTGGTGGGCATGATTTCATTTTTTGCCATACTTATATGCTATAATTAATTAGTTACCCATGTATCTTTACAGACATGTACAAGTACTTCTATAGAATTAATTCCTAGAAGTAGATCAGAATATTCAGAGATAGTGAAAATAATGTTTTTTAAACAATGGCAATTTTCCAGGATTACCTTGAATCCAATTAATACCTAGGTAAAAGGAACATGTCAGTAATACCAAATAGAACAGTGACTGGCACATTAGGAAGCACTATAACTATTAGCCATTACATCACACTGCCTTTATAGACCGTCTTCAGATATTACATTAATATACAATAGATTGTATATTTTTTAATTTTGAAAGATCAGCAAAATTTACTAGTATGTTTTATTTAGGATTTCTCTCTTTCTTATCAAAAGCAAAATTGGCCTACAGTTTTCTTTTACTTGTCCTAGTTAGGTCAAAAGTTTATGCTAGGGGTCGGCCCGGTGGCTCAGCGGTTTAGTCCGCGCTTGGCAGCCCGGGGTTCGCAGGTTCGGATCCCAGGCGCCCGCTGACGCACTGCTTGTCAGCCATGCTGTGGTGGCGTCCCATATAAAGTAGAGGAAGATGGGCATGGATGTTAGCCCAGGGCCAGTCTTCCTCAGCAAAAAAGAGGAGGATTGGCAACAGATGTTAGCTCAGGGCCGGTCTTCCTCGCAAAAAAAAAAAAAAAAGTTTATGCTAGACCTAGTAAATGAATTGAGAAGCTTTGCATCTTAATCTATGCTCCAGAATTATTTAAATAGCAGGAAAAAAATCTATTCCTTGAAATTTCTTTACAACTGGTTACAAAACAATCTAGGCCTCATGCTTTTAGAGGTAGATCTTGAACTACCAATAGTGTTAGTGGTTATTACAGATTCTAATCTGCAATCCAACTCAGGAGACATAATAGCTGTAACCCAATCCTGTGTTTACTTAGCTTCACAGAAGGGTATGGCTCAGGAAGTGCAGCATTTTCACCTCCAGTGGACAGTTACCCAGGTTTATGGTTTCTTTTGCCTCCCCCCCCATCCCACACACAATGCGTATACAACTGCCCTGAATGAGAACCAAGGTGTTTGTGGGTCACCTTGACATAGAGAAGCCACAGCTTCCAGTTCCCACTCATTTTATACCATTTTGGTCATGAAGGACCAAGGCCTGTATGCAAGCTCACATCTCCACAAGTCCAGGGCTGTCACCCCGATCAGAGTGTACAGCACATGAAGCACCACATAGTCCACACTGACCTTAACTCTGTAGTTTCCAAAGAGGACCCAGATGTCAGACAGGCTTGGATCAGGTGTGATGTTAACACCTCACTCACACTACTGGTCCTGCCAGGGACTTTTAATCTTAAATCAATTTTAAATAATTTTATATCATCCTAGAGAATTATGCATTTCATCTATATTTTCAACTGCATTGGCAAAAAATTGGTTTTGCCAGAGGAATGTCACTTTACTGATATAAAAGAAACAGCTTTCATGGTTTTATTGATCATCTATTGGTTTTCCCCATCCCTTCAACCAAAGAAACTTCTGCTTTTGTCTTTATTAATTCTTACATCTACTTTCTTTCAGTTAATTTTCCCCCTAGATGCTTGAGTTAAATGTTTGGTTTATTTTCCATCTGTCCTGTTTTCTAATAAATGTATAAGATTTCATAAAATTTTCTTCTTAGTACTACTTTAATTGTATCCTTAAAAGCATGTTTTCACTTTGTTAATTTCTGAATGGATTTAAGAAAAAAATTAAAACAAATTAGTCTAAGTTATTTGGAGGAGGATTTAATATCCAGGAATGTTTTTTGCTACTTTGCTAACTACTAATTTATTGCCAAGGACTTAGAACGTGACATTGTAATTTCTACTTATTTTTCACAAGTTGATGACTTTCCTTAATCAAATTTCATAATAAGCCAAGGTTGTTAATTGCTCAAGTCATTTATAGCCTTATTTTTGGTCTAAGTTGATTTTCTAGTTTTCAAGAGAAATATGTTAAAATTACAATGTGATTGGTTTTGTCAATCTTTCATTTCTAAAAGTTTTGGCTTTATCTATTTTAGCATGTTCTCTAAGTAAATATTTGATTTATGTTGGCAAGATATGTCTCTTATCAATATCAAATGTACCTCTTAGACTCCCTTAATATTTATATCCTTGTGATAGTATTAATAGTGAATAAAATATTTGCTTCACTTTTATTTATTTGTCTGATACATTTTTTATATCCTTTTACTTCAATTTTCTGTGTCATTTTATTTAAAGGATCTTATTACATCATTTTTTTCTTCTTTACATTTGGATCTACTATGTTAAGAATTCTTTTGCAATGATTTATTAACCTTTACAAACATATTATCCACAAGTATTTAAACACCAAATTTGATTATTTTTCCTTCGCTACTGTTAATGGAAACTGGGAAATAAAAATACACATATACATCCTTCAGAATTTGAGAAGCATGGGGTAAACTAAGCCATATCTCTGAAATGATCTACATTGTCTTCGTGGTTAAATAATTTGAATATAGAATTCTAGACTCAATCATTTTCCCCTAATATTTTTACAAGTGTTTTTTAGTATATTTTGACTGCCTCCAAGGAAATAATCAATAAATGTCTTAGCCTGCATCCTCCAGAAAGCAGAGCTGGAGTCAGAGATTAATCTTTAGTTGATGACACCTTATGGAAGGTACAAGACAGGGCAATAAAAATGAGGAAGAAAAAGAGAAGTAAGGTAAGCAAAGATTTAATGTGATATGCCACTGTGCTGGCCGCCACCTCACAGTGTGCCACGGAGAATTATCAGCTGTCTTAACAGACATGATCCAAATTTCTTTGGAACGTTTGCATGGAGAAAATGCACTTTTGAATGAAGTTTTATTTGCCCGGTTCTCCTGTTTCCTCGTGCTGTAGGTTCATTCCATGGGGAGCCACCCCCTCACGTTCTTCCAGGTTGCATCACCGTGTCCCTGTGCAGCTACTAGGGAAGCCAATTCCCATGCTTCATGGTGTGGCATTACCTCCAAGTCCAGAACTACAGGAATGACAAAAAGAAAAAGAAGGCTCTAAATCTAAAACAAACCACGTCTCTTCTTTTCTGGAACATCTCCAGATTCACCATATGATATTTTTAAAGAGCCCCTAAACTATATGACCTCATAAGGAGTCTAATACCAGATTCCATTGAACAGATCCCAGAGTTACTATTTTAGATCCCAGGGTTAGTATTTTCTATGATTACAAATTTTGTTTACTCACATTCAGCTTGGAGCAACCACAACCCTCAGAAGTATTTATTAGGGCTTCCAAGTAAATTATTCTCCATCCTGTATTTGTGGTAATAGGTTTAGGTTTCTAAGTTACCAACTGATATGTGACCCTATTGAATTTCATAATATATGTATAGAAAACTTAAAAAGTTGTCAAAAAATTTTTTGTGCTTTTGATCCTAGAGTACCAGAACTTTTCCCAAGCTTCCCAGAAGCAGACCCTGAGACAAGAACTTGTGTCCACAGGACTTATTAAGAAAATGCTCCCCAGAGAAACAGTAAGGAAGTGGGGTAGCAGGTCAGGGACAGGACAGAAGCCAAGTCAGGGAACAGTGGTGGCTGCAGGACTATGAAAGCCCAGCTCTCTTGCTTCATGTTAGGGCAAATGCTGAGAAATAACTAAGCAAAGCCCTTCATGGGGGTGAGGGAGTAAACGCCCCAGTATTTCTGACTTTCTGTGCATGCATTCTGAGCACTAGCAGATGGCAGTTCTCTGAATGAGCACTGCAGGCGCAGGCTGTTGGACGCAAGAGCACGTCAAAGCCAGGGCAGAGGGGCTCACAGAAACAGCAAAAGGAATCCAAAGAGATCTGCATGGAACACTAACAGTTTCCACTATAGACAGCTTCCTTGCTTTCTGGAGTGACAAGATATTTCTCTTAAAGAATGCATAGCTCCTTGGAGAAATAGCTGAATCCACTTCTTGGGCAGGATTCCAGTCTTATTCTAGGGCATAAAAATGGACCTGGAATATTGAGAGACTACAGTCTGGGCAATGGGGATGCTCATTACTACTGGGCTGTTCAATGTCTCTAGCTGGTGCTTTTCAATCGACAGAGATAGAAAATAAGAAGTATTTTTTAAGAGACAATAATCTTATTTCCAATTCAAGCACATGGTGAGATGTACCACAATCTCCAAAATGGCAGAGTCCATCTAGTCCTGGATTCCCATATTGAAGTCCATCTCATTCCCTAAGTGGAACTGCTTTTCCACTGCCTCTCTTTTTTAGGCCCTCAGACAAAAAAAAGCCAGTTAACTACCTCCTTCCTCATAAGCCAATAAAACTTGATTGTCTCCCAAAGGTCTGAGTCTTCACATAGTCAAAGACCTTCCACATCTTAGAGTTGATTCATCCTCCCAAGACAATGGAGATGACTCTAGCCTGCTCTCATGATCCTGAGGTGAAATATTCACAGGTAGATTAGGCCCTCAACGATGATGAACTCTGCTTGGCCAAGAGTCAAGATTTAAGGTTGGGTTTAAATGCACAGTGGTCACAAAATCTGGGTCAAAGGGCAAAAAACTAATTTAACCATTCATGGCTGGTTCCCCCTAGAGCTTCCCTGAGGACACAAGCTTGTGTTGGGAAAGCCATATGTTGTCTCTGTGAGCCACCATGCAACCTCATCCAGTAAAGGCTGGCTTGGGGCTGAAACGATCTCCACTTGTGCTTTAATTATAGTCTCTATGAAGCCAAATTTTCTTCCTGCCTCAGTGTTAGTTGAAACCTGGGAACTAGCACAGGTGGGGCCACAGAGGTGTAAATTAGCTTTGAAAGTTGAAGAGAAAAGAGTTTCATAGGAGAATTATTTGAAAGTGAATGAGACTGACCTGAGAAATGTGTCAGTTCCATTCCAAAGAAATGAGAGGTAGTCTGTTTCCTTCAGCCAGTCAAATGGGAACTAGAGCCATACTGGAAGGAAAACTATTCCACACTCCCACCAACTGCCTGGGATCAGGAGACTCACTCTAAACAAACCTGTACTTTGTAAAAAATCATGATCCTAAAGACATCTGGACTCCCAGCCCTCTAAACAGGACTCAGAAGTTATATGTCACCTTAGAGTCAGCTTCCTGGGGAGTCAAACCTGCAACAAAGATCAGCATGCAGCAGGCCTATTAGTAAGTGCTGTTGGGATCAATGCCTGTGGGAAGGAAGGAACAGGACTGGTGGAGGTAGAAGTCGCCCAGTGATATTACCCTAACAAAGCCTTAGCCGAAACTGTGGCTTTCTGAACCTGGAAAGATACTTCAAAGCTTCCCTGAATTGGAGAGAGAGATCTAAGCCCTTAGATCACCACATTGTTCAGCCATTGGATGTAGGTCACACTAGAAAGAGGGGATGACATTTAGTAAGGTAGCTTTCTTCAGCTGAGACAATCTAGATGGGGACTGACAGCTGAGAACTGACCTTCTTCCCACAACACTCTCAGCAGCTAGGGTACTAAGTCTTTTGTTCCTGTAGGGGGATTTGGATGGTACATCATAGCAGCTACTCCATGCATCTTACCAAATAGTACCATAACCATAGCTGGTCTCCAAGACAAACAGCCTCTGGCCTATGGGAATAACTTTAGTGACGTAAACAAGCCAGATTAATCAATTCACAGAAAGATTAGCTTTACATGATTGATTTGGGTGGCATTGCCAGTCCTACATCATACCTAGCCCTTTTTCAGCCTGAGTTGCAACTTGACAAATCCTCCTTAAAAAAGTGAACGTAAATTGTCTTGATGACCAGACAGAAAATCAGTAGTGCTCCTCTAGCTGACATCTACTACATCCTTCTTCTACCTCTCATTCTGTTCTTCTTTCCTTTCCTTGGATTTCCCTCTAGGACCTTCTCCTTGTGTAGAGAAACTCAGTAAACCTGGAAAACTGACATGGAGTAAATGTAACTCTCAAGGTAGCCCAATTCCTCATTCAATGAGAGTATTTCATGAAGGAGATTCCTGTTATCCTGACCTACTCCCCAGCAAAGCCTCAACCATGGGAAGTTAGCAAAATCAGGGCAGACAGGAAGAACACCAAACCCTGTTGAATTTTATTAGTCAAGTGAAGATTGATGAGACTTGTAGAATAAATGAGAGTGATCCTCAACACCTTCCCCCAACCTCGCTGCCACCATCAGATCCACTTTTACAGAGCTTGCCCTCATGTCCTCCTGGGTTCATAGTAAACTGTCGTAGTAATTTGTTGACAACCTAAGAGGATGATTTTCAGAATTGGGCTGACTAGTCAGATACGAACCACTTCAGGGACAGTGTCAGATGGAAAAATAGACTAAGTACTGATCTTTTCAAATCTGAATCAGGTGTTCTTAAGGCATCTCAAGAAGAACAGAAAACTTCATGGGCAGGAAGTCAAAGAATTCAAGACTTTCAGTGATTTTTATAATAGCTGTAAAAGTGGGCCTTTTCAGGGTTTTAATCCATGACTTGGTGGCTATGCACTCACAGACCCTTCTTACTTTTATCTACCTAGCATTTTGAAGCATAATTACCAGGCTTTAGATTTTTTTCTCACTATGAGGGAATGGGAGTTTGTTCAAACTCTCAAGAAATGGGAGGTAATCCTAGTGCAGCAAGAGTGATATAAGGCAGAGGAGGAAGAAAAGCACATAAAAGGAGGGATGTTACCAAGCTGACAACAATTTCATAATCGAGTAGGGCCAGTTGTTGAATCCCATGGTAAATCTTCCAGACAGACCATGTGGAACAAACCACCTTGCCTTAGAATGAGTCTATGAATAAGAAACTAGAGACAGAAAAAAGGCAGTTGATAAATACCACTCCTTTGCTCCCTCCAGTGAAATTTTTCTCATGGGGTGATAACTACACCATGCCTACATATTGTTCCCGAGCCTCTATGGGAAGCCACTGTAGAAACCAGATTCCATACCCCGGCATCATTGGGCTGCTTTGGAGACCAGAAATGGTATGAGGAGTCATAGCCTTGGTGGATCAAGTTGGATTGGACCTAGAGGCTTAAACCAGTGTGGCTCTCACTTAGGAGGTGCAACAGAGTGTATGCCAAATCATGGCCCTAATCCTGGAGGAGGCTGAGACAACTGGTGGTGTTAGGAGATGAAAGACCAGCGATGGCTTCTAAGCACCATGGCTCCTAGCTTTCCTACCGCACAAGTGGCCAAGGCTGAGAGGTAGGTGTTACCAAGAAATATTGGAAGAACTGAAAACTGGGTTCAGTAGAGCCACAAATTTAGAAATTGGCGCACAAAACTTCCCCAAAATCTGGGATTCACAAATGCCCCCATCAGAGGCAGACACCAGTCATGTGGAGCCCCATCAAACTATAAAATCCTTCTTCCTGAACCTGAGGCCTGACTCTGGTGGGCCATGTTTGAGCTGCAACAGCAGCTACCCTCCCACCCAATTCTGCCATTTTAGCCCTCCTGATTGGAATGACGATCTTAAATGTCATTCAATTAATGAATACCTACAACAAAGACTGTAAAATAAGGGACAGAACCTAATTACAAAATCAAAAATTCTACCCAAAGAATGGCATTTAACAATAATATTTAAATATATTTAAAGTAAAACTTCTGATGAGATAGTTAAAGTCAGTTTGTAAATTATATACAGAATTTATTCCAAAATTGAACCATATATTGATAAGAGACATACACAATTTTATAAAGAAAAAAATTGGGGGGAAATTTCAGGCTGGATATTCCTTTAGAAAAATTTCATAAAATTCTTACATGGGTATGTCCTGGTAGGGGAATCAATATTTCTATAAAAGTGTGGTACCATATCTTTGAAATGACATTTCCTGAAGATAAGCCTGCTCTTCTCTTTGAATACTTAATATTCCTTTGCTTTGTTTTTCACACCCTAATTGAACTATGCGTGTTCTAAAAAAGGGTGTTCCACTAAGACACTGGGATAAAGCTTAAATCACTGGCTTTTGACAAGCTACTGCTGCAGATGGGGAAGCAGCAGGAACAAAATTCTGATGTGTGCCTGTGTTAGTGTATTTTGCTTCTGCCAATTTTCATATTAATCATGCAGGAGATGAGAGCACCATCTTGGTGCAGTAATACACTGCCCTGACTACATGAAGCAAGATGGATTAAAAAAAAACTTATCCCATGTTATCCCTTGACATTACACTGAAACAATATCTTCGGTCATCCCTTGGCCAAGATGTGAGTTCCACAGCTGGTGATGCAATAGCAATAGCCATTCTTGCCGCCAAGAATCCCTGAGGACCATAGTAAACATCTTAAATGAACCATGTTGGAAATTCACAGCCAACTAAGTTCAGACTGGTAGGTAAGTCAGCCAGCTACTTATTCAGATTCAACAGGCTTCCATAACCATCTAATCCTCCCAGGATTTAGTCTATTCCACTTCCTAGGCAATGCTACAGCTTCACACAGTATGGGTTTTCTATACCGGAATACTGAAAACAACTCTAAATAATGTCCAATGACTATTAATCTTTCTGGTGAAACTTTCTCTAGTACTATGTTGGAAAGTCAGAATTGCAGGGAACTGCCAAGAAGATATCTGTTGATGGGTTAGACCACTTATTTCATAAAATAATCTCAAAAGATTTGGAGAAAAACGACCACTCCTTCTTTTGTGCCAAATTTGCTAGGGCTTATGGCTTATTTAAGTCTTGGGGGACTAAGCAACTGGATTGTTGATTGAGGATTGTTGCAGGCAATCCTCAGAGCTGGGATGGACCCCACCACCACCCAAAATTTGGTTTGGATGTTGAGACTGATGATGCCACACATAAACCAAGAGAGTATGAAAAAAAGTATATTACTCACATAGTGAAGCTTTCTGTAGAGCCAAGCAAGCCCCAAAGCAGGTCCAAAAATGGCTTGAGACAGAGCAGAGAGGGGAAACTGGCTTGGATTACATTGGGTTACAGGGTGGGGCTGGGGTGAGGGTTTCCATGCACAGGCTGGGACTTGTGTTGTTTGAATTCCCTACTGGCACCAAAGGAGGGAGTGTGTGGGCTGTCTTATTAGCTTACCTAGTTGTGGAGCAAGAGAGGAAAAGGGAGGGATGAGGTTTGAAAGCTGTCAGCAGTCAAATGTCATAAATGGAGTCAGCCTCTTGATGACAACTTACCCTGAAATGTGCCATCTTTCATTTAATTGAATTTGAACTTAAATAAGCCATTATTGGTACACTATGAGGCCTTGTAATGTGAGGCCCAGTAAAGGAGATAAAGCTCTATTACTACTTTGTTCAAAAGCCCAGCGTTGGATATTTTGGGAAGTGAAATGTGTTCCTTGGTCCCTATCAATAACGTATAGAACTTCAAAGGAAATAAGAAGTGTCTTGATGAGGTCTTGTATTGTGGCTTTAACATGTGCAGAAACTTGTATAGGCTTGATTTATAGTTGGGATATCTTCAAGGCAAGAGATTCCCAGTTTTTTACCCAAAGGGGGAAACCTTGGATAAGGAATTGTTGTTGCTGCCATTGACAGATGGCCTGACCATTGGCAATGACCCAAGAATCTGTAAAAATGTACAGATGGGGCTGATTGTTGGCCAACACATCCAGTAAAGATGACAACTTGAGGTTCAGCAATGTGCTGACCCTTGGATCCTGTTCTTTATCAGAGATGTCCCAGTCAAAGGATGAAGGACAGCAGTTCTCCAGTGAGCTACATCACATGTGATGGTGACACTGTCTTCTCTAAAGTGTACAAATTTCCTTTGCCATTCATTCAGTTGATCCCAGGGAAACTCCCCAAGTATCCAAGGAGTCTGGGAGAGGAGTGACCTCCTCCAACACTGTGACATCTGGCAAGGGACTGAGGACAGGGGAGACTACCACTCTTGAGGGTGGGATGCACCAGAGGGCACAGGTTTGGCTCTATCCTGTAGATGCCATTTTCATTTTAGCAAGGAGGCTTCAGTGTCCATGCTGACCTTGCAAGGTGCTGCTTCCATGAACCAAAACATAATGAGCAGCTGAGAACAGAGGGTCATGGATAGACTCAGGGCCTGTGAGAGCCTCCTTTCCAGGAGAGCCCAGCATGTGGTCAACAACTGACACTTTAATGGTGTATAGCATTGGAGCTAAGGAAGACATTTTCTTGCAACAGGAATCCATGGGCAACTTATGACCATCATGGGTGGCTGAGAGACTCCAGGAGGCATGAGAGGAGGTTGCTAAGGTGTCTACAGCACATGAGTCTCCTGGAAGTGTCAATTGTGTTGCAATTTGGACAGATTGCAGAGCCTTTTGTTATATGGGGCCCTATTCTAGATGAACCAATTTGTGAATAACAGTACAAATTGGCTTAAGGAAAATTTGTAAATGAGAAACAAGATGTCTCTAGAACCCAAAAAGGTCTAGAAGCGGTTGGGCTTCTTTTAAAGTTGTGGGTGCTGAGAGTGTCAACGCTTGTTTCCTGACAGTCTCATTGATGGAGGGGTCCTCAGCCTGACAAATAATTATCAAGAATTTAACTGAGGTAGTAGGACTTTGCACTATGTGTGGGCCAATGGGCAAGTCCCTTTTGTGAGCTCCTCTCTGATCATCTGTATGCCCTGAATGAGTGGATCAAATGAATACTCAGATGAGGATGTCATCAGTGTGTTGTACAGTGTGTGCCTATGCACCCGGAGAAAGTTGGACATTCTTAAGATCTTGCAAACAAAGATTGTGTGCAATGGCAAAGCTGTTGTACTCATGGAGAGATAGGTAAAGGTATTTCTTTTTGTCCTTTCAAAGGTAAAGGCAAACTGCATCTGAGAGGCTATTGAAATAGGCATTGTATAGAGCATATCAGCCAAATCTATGACCACAAATTATTTACCAGATTGGATGAGGTCAGTAATGGAATAATATTGGCTATAGAGACCTTAATGTGTAGGTCCCTGACATTAAAACTGTGGAAATCCACTGTGAGGTGTCAGTCATTCTTTCCAAGTTTAAGAACAGACCAAATTGAACTATTCAACGGAGAAGCTGGAGAGTGACATTAGCATAATGGTGGCATAAGTCATTCCTCCTTTTATGTCCCCCTTTTTCATCAAGAATTAGACATCCACCCATGAACAGAAATGCCTTTGTAGGAGTTCTGGGATCCAACACCGTAAGCCAAGGGACCCAGGAGGAGTCTCATCCACCTGTGCATCCAGTAATAGGCAGACAGACTTCAGTATAGGCTGTGAAACCAGTGGAGCAGTGAACCCGCCGCAACCCTTCTTGTCATGGTCAGAGAAAAACCTAGAGAGCGCTGACTTGAGCTAATACCCATGGACAAGAAACTACAGAAGTCCAGCCTTCTGGAGGAAAGATTGCAGCATGTCATTGGAGGAAAAAAAATGAGTTTGGACACAGAGGAGACAGTAAAAAAGAACTCTACCAGCACCATGCAGTCCCCAAGGCAACACTGGATGGAGCTGAAATATCAGGTAGGAGCAATCTCTCCCACAGGGGAAAAGGAGAGCAGTGAGTGAGTGCCTGGCTACCCCAGCTGTGTGGGACACGGCTGGAGAAACACTTTTCTCTCCAGTAGTACTGACGTGGGACCTCCATGACTGGGCAGAGGGAGGAGATCAGGAAAGAGGCAAATAAGAATATCAAAGGACACTAAAAGGACTGGGTTCTTGCTGACTGCACTCAGCAGGAAGTACACCTTGGAGTTTCTGGAAGTACCAAAACCGGGGATCTCCCTACTGGTCCACAGGCACCCCCAACACCCTGAATGCAAAACCCACACCTCTGCAGCTGGCTCCTTGTGCATGTTCCCAGGTGCAGGAGCAAGAGCAAGCTCTGGCAGACAGGGAGTGCACTCAGAAAACAGGCCAAGCTCTGCAGGCAAAGAAGAAACCACAAAATTGAGCTATCACGCCACCTTCTGGGAAATAAAAGGGAAGTTTCCAGTAGCCATCCTGGTGGGTTATAAGAACCAGACAAGACATAAAAGATTAAGAATTCTGCCACATGAAAAAGAAGAGAGGAACAGGTGTACCCATACAAAAACAGAGAAAACCCACATAATAACAGCACCAATGAACAGAATACCCCATCTGAAGGCACTAGCAAAGATTTAAGGAGGTGTCTTATACTTCAAATGTGAAAGCAGTAACACAAAACTACAAAGAACATGAAAAATCAAGGAAACATGTCATCACCAAAAGATAATAATAATTTTCCAATAACCGAAATCAAAGGGATAGAATTTTGCAACCTAGCTGATAAAGAATTCAAAATAGCTGTTTTGAATAAACTCAGTGAGCTACAGGAAAACCCAGGAAGACAATTCAATAAATTGATGAAAAAAAATACAGGTTCAAAATGAGATATTTCCCAGAGATAAAATGCATTAAAAAAAAAAAAGAACCAAGCAGAAATTCCGGAGCTAAAGAACTCATTGAATGAAATGAGAAATGCAGTAGAGAGCAACTGCAGCAGAGTAGCAAATGGAAGACATAATAAGTGAGTTAGAAGATAGGAATTTTAAATTAACCCAGTTAGAGGAGAACAAAGAAAAAAAAGATAAAAAAGACCAAAGATAGCCTACTCGATCTTTGGGAAGACATCAAATGAATAAATATTAGAATAATCAGGATTCCAGAAAGAGGGGAGAAGAGAAAGGGGCAGAAACTTTACAGAAATAATAGCTGAGAACTTCTCAAACCTAAGGAGAGAATTGGACATCGAAGTTTGTGGCAGAAATAGATCACTCTATCATCTCAATGCAAAAAGACCTTCTCTAAGACACATAATGGAACAGCCAAATATCAAAGATAAAGATATAGTCTCATTTATTTATTTTTGCTTTTGTTGTCATTGCTTGAGGAGACATATCCAAAAAAATATTGCTAAGACCAATGTGAAAGAGTTTACTGCCTATGTTTTCTTCTAGGAGTTTTATAGTGTCAAGTCTTACATTTAAGTCTTTAATCCATTATTTTATGATTTGGTGATTAAAACAGTATAGTGGTGGCTTAAAAATAGACACAAAGACCAATGGAACAGAAGATAGAGCCCAGAAATAAACCCCACATTCATGGTCAACTAATATTAGGCATGGTGCCAAGTACACTCAACAGGGAAAGGATAGTCTCTTCAATAAATGGGAAGACTGAATAACAACATGCAGAAAAATGAAATTGGACCCCTATCTTACACCACTCACAAAAATTAACTCTAAATGGGATCAAAGACTTAACATTAGACTTGATACCATAAAACTCCTAGAAGAAAACACAGGAAAGAAGCTCCTTGGCATCAGTCTTAGCAATGATTTTTTAGCTATGCCACCAAAAGAAAAAGCAACAAAAGCAAAAATAAACAAGTTAGACTACATCAAACTAAAAAGCTTCCACACAGCAAAAGAAACAACCAAAACAATGAAAAGCAACCTATAGAATGGGAGAAAACTTTTGCAAACCATATACCTGACAAGGAATTAATTTCCAAAAAATATGATGAATTCATACAACTCAACAAAAAAAATCCAATTTAAAAATGGGCAGAGGAACTGAACAGACTTTTTTTCAGAGAAAACATCCAAATGGCCAACAGGTCCATGAAAAGATGCTCAACATCACTAATCATCAGGGAAATGCAAATCAAAACCACAATGAGATATTACCTCACGCCTGTTAGAATGGCTATCATCAAGGAGACAAGAAGTAACAAGTGTTGATGAGGATGTGGAGAAAAGGGAACACTTGTGCAGCGTTGGTGGGAATGCAAATTGGTTTAGCCACTATGGAAAACAGTACGGAGGTTCCTCAAAAAATTAAAAATAGAAATACCATATGATCCAGCAATTTCACTTCTGGGTATATACCCAAAGGAAATGAAAACAGGATATCAAAGAGATATATGCACTGCCATGTTTATTGCATCATTATTCACAATAGCCAAGATATGGAAACAATCTATATCCATCAACAGATAAATAGATAAAGAAGATGTGATACACACACACACACACACACACACATACACACACACAGTGGAATGTTACTCAGTCATGAGAAAGAAGGAAATCCTGCCATTTGCAATAACATGGATGGACCTTGAGGACATTATGCTCAGTGAGATAAGTCAGACAGAGAAAGACAAATACTGTATGAAATCACCTATATGTGGAATCTAAAAAACTTGACCTTGTAAAAACAGAGAGTAGAATGGTGGTTACCAGAGGTTGGGGGTGGAGGAATGGGGAGATGTTGTTTAACGGTACAAACTTGCAACTAGTAGATAAATAAGTCCTGGAGATCTAATGCACAGCATAGTGATTATAGACAACAATCTTGTTGCTATTTCAAAGTTGCTAAGAGACTAGATCTTAATTATTCCCACCACAAAAAAAAATAATTATATGACATGATAGAGGCGTTAGCTAATGTTACAGTGGTAATCATATTGCAATATATAAATGTATCAAATCAACACGTTGTACATCTTAAGCTTACACAATGCTTTATGTCAATTATAGCTCGATAAAAGTTAAACAAAATTTAAATAAAGAATGGAGAAGCTGTAGGGATAATTACTCCTTCTCTAAAAAGATCTTCTATAATGGGTTTCAACTTGGAAGCCCTGTTTTAATTTACATTGCACCATATCAACTATTTTTACTGGAAAGAGAAGGCCCATGGGGTCCCACTTGGTCAAGTAAAGATTCCATTTAATTTTAATGCATTACTTGTTGGTTCAGCATGTCATGCCCACTGTGGGAAATGCTAGGGCAATGGGTGACAGTGTGAAATTTAGGCAAGTTCTGATGGTTAAGGTGAAGCACACCTGTTTGTTCTGTATTTTATGTTCAGTAAATGCCTAAGATTATAGGAGGAATTTTGTTTCATTTAGTGGGATCCTCAAGTAAAACACTAATTTAAGCCCCAGTATAGATTAAGGCCATTAAGAGTTACCAATTGTTTCATCTCAGTAGGTATTAAACCTAATTCAGAAACTACGTTGTAGAGATGAAAAAGTCAATCAGAACCCTTTACTTTTTTGTTGTATAAATTCTCCTTGTAAATTTTAGATTTCCAACTGGGTTAAAATGTGGACCTTTGTTTCAGTTTTTTGTTACCTTCCCCTGTATCCAAGTTTTGTTTCATCACGAGATATACTTGGAGGGTCCTCTATTTTCTACATCCTGTCATATTTCTTCCTCCAGAGAGGCTCAAATCACTATCATCAGCGTTAGGGGCCTCCCCCATGACAATGGTTGCTTTACTGGGTTTAATGACTCCAGGCTTAAGTGAGGTTTGAATTAACCCCTTGACTGTACCATGGGGATGTCATCAATGTTTCCCCTATAACCCGACAGATCAGGATCTTTGTTTTGACGGAATTATAGGCAGCATCAGCAGCAAAGACGTTGTATAGGGTCCTAGTAAGCCATCTACTTTTAGGAGTATATCCTCAGCATGCCACATAGTAACTGTTCTTCTTCCCCATGAATGACCACCTGATGTGCCTGATTGCACAGGGTGTTGGTCTTTCCCCTGAGTCCTCTATAGAACAAGGGTCAATGCCTACTTTAGACACAGCCAATGGCCACAGAGTAAGAGTTGTTCCCCTGAGTCTAGCATCAGTTACAACATTTGTTAGAGTCAAGACATCCAGTTCAATCAGAGACACACAGGTCCAGACCAAAACACACAACCCAGGGCCACTTTAAGAAGGACCCCAATCACATACTCTTAATGTATAAGAGACTTTATTTTTGAAACTTCCAACTTAGGTCAGGGGGCCAGTCAAAGCTTCTTGTAAAGGGCACTACCCACACCCCCCTCCCAACATCCCCACCATCTTGGCCATCTTAGATAAAGAGGCCATCTTAGAAAGTTTTTCCTTTTATTAGATAAAGGATAAAATATTGTGAGCATCAGAGACAGAACCTAATATCAGGTCTGCAGTTACTCTTAACTGAAGATGTTGGCAGGAACACTGTGATAGCCAGAATTCTAAGATGGTCCCCAAGATGCACAACCCCTGGGATATATACCCTATATAATCCCCTCCCTTTGAGTGTGTGCAGAACTTGAGACTATGATGGGATTGCACTCCCATAATTAGATTACATTATATGGCACAGATGAAAGGATTTTAACAGATATAATTAATAAGTCGCTAATAAGTTGACTTTGAGTTAATTAAAAGGGAGATAATCTTAGGTGGGTTTTCCCTAATCAGATAAGACCTTTACAAGAAGATCTAGAGGTCGGAGCAGAATCAGGGAGACTCAAACAGCAGAGATGCTCCCTTTTTGGATGTGTAGAAGCAAATTGCCATGTAGTGAAAAAGGCCATAAAGTAGGGAACAGCAAGCAGCCTGTAGGAACTGAAGGCCACAGTCCTACAACCACAGGAACTAAATTCTGCCATCAACCAGTGAGCTTAGAAGACGAGCTCAAGCCTCAGATGAGATCACAGACCGATTAGACCCTGAGCAGAGGATCCAGCTAACCCACACCTGGACACCTGACCCCACAGAAACTGTAAAATAATAAATCTGTGTTGCTTTAAGCTACTAAACTTGTGCTAATTTGTTAGAAATAGAAAGCTAATGCAAAACACCATCATTCACATAGAACTAACCTATAACTTTAAGTTCATGCTCACCTTTGGTGTTATACCTGATCTATGGCTGCATGTAGCAGAGAGTAAATCTGTCTTTTTTTAAAATAAAGACCTGCACTCCACAGAGCTATCCAAGCTACCAGAAATCAGTGAAAAAGAATAACGGTCAATAATGGCAACTGCACCAAGGTCACAATTCCTGCCACGAGCCTTTGTTCCGTCTCTGTGGGAGAGAGGAAAATATGACGAATATCTGCCTTCATTTGGTGTCCATGGAGCACAGACTCAGGAATGGATTACAACCATTTGGCAGAAAGGCAAACTGCAAATGAATTTAACAGTTATTTTTGCAGTGGAGTTTGAAAGCTCCTCAGCTACTCTGAGAAAATTTTCCTACAGCTGGTTTATTTATCTGGAATTTTTGGCATGGAGACAGCTGGCAGAATGGGTTTCAACAGGAAAATCTTTGCAATGATAGAAGCATACTTTCAGAATAAAAAATGAGAAAGGAACCATCTGTTTCATGGGTCAAACAGTATATTAATTATCTATTGCCGCCTAACAAATTTCTCCAAAACGTAGCAGCATAAAACAGTAAAAATGCATTGTCTCTGAGGTCACGGCTCAAGGAGTGGTTAGCTGGGTGGTTCTGGCTCAGGATCTCCGATGAGTTTGCAGTCAAGCCGGACCAGGGCCTCAGTGATCTGAAGGCATGACCGAGACAGAATGATTTTCTTCCAAGTTCACTAAGCTGCCTGTTAGCAAGAGATCTCAGTTTGGACTTCTCCATAAGGCTGCTCACAACATGGCAGCTGTCTCCCCCAAGCAAGTGATCTAATAGAAGGTAGAAAGGAAGAGAGAGAAACCAAGATGAAGCCACAGTATATTTTACAACCTAATCTCAGAAGCAACATACGATCACTTTTTCCATATCCAATTGATCACAAAGACAAAGCCAGGTACAACGTGAAAGGGGACTAACCATACAAGAGTGTAAGCACGAGCAGGGAGGGATCTTTGGGGGCCACTGTGGAGGCTAGTTACTACAAGTAGGGAGTCTGGTCCATATACCTCTTGTGACCTGGCACCCCGTCAAAAATTAGAACAGTTCATATAATTGAGGCTGAAAGTATTTCACAGCTTTGGGGATCCCACCACCTTGGGGCAAATGTCTGCTTTACCAGCAACTACAGATTTTCAATGCCCACTTTCTACAGTTGATCACTGTTTTCTCCCTGATCAACAAGCCTCAAACTGTGTGCTCATTTGGGCCTTCTCAGCTGGGAAATATAACTTGAGTCTCACAATTGATGACCTGAAATATTCTCACCAACTTCTTGACTCACTTGTATTGCCCTTCTTCCACATCTGACTGGCAAAACCTACCTGAGATCAATCTTACTGGCTTTTCTCAGATTCTCAGAAAAACAGAACCTGAAAATGTCTTTGGGAGGAATAAGTCCATGACCCCAAGAGAAAGGGGAAAGGGAAATGAGGCCTGGGAGGAGGTGAATCATTACCCTGTCTGCTGCTGCTTCAAGACAAGTCATAGAAAATTGCTCATCAGGTGAAATCTGATAGGAAAATCTATAGGGAGAAATCACACCTGAGTGAGATCAGGCTCAGCTGCAAGTGAGGTGGAAGAAGAGGTTCTGCGAGAAGGGCAGCACCAAGATAACCTGAGAAGGTACATGAGATCCATGTCAATTACACCTATGTCCTGTCTTCTCAGCCCCTATGATAGGACTTGGAAGAAAATTAGCCAACAAATCAAATCTGTGCCTCTTAGATCATAACCTCCATCCCAAGCTGTTCCCAATGCATGACTGGATTTACTGTTCCCCCACAGCAGCTCCTCTCTGACCTTTACTGGCCTCTGCTTTGATCACTGGAATAGGATGGTCCTGAGGGGTAAACCCAACAGGGAAATGATCTGAGAGCAAAGTTCAACCTCAGAATGGGATAGGTATGTGGTAGCTGAGAGTAAAAGAGGAATGGTGTGTGGAAGTGATTCTCTGATTATTCTTCCATCGTAAACAATTCCACTAGGCTGGTTCAGTACAGACTGAGCATTTGCAAGCCAGACTGACTTGTTTAAGGTCCTTCCTAAGATGTAATGTGAAAATCTTTCCCAAGTGTTCTTTCTGAGTTCTCTTGTTCTTAGCTTCCCTTTCTTAAGCAAGAGCTGAAATGAGAACATTCTTCTCCAAGGATTTTATTGGTGCTTGAAAAGTGATATTAGCTTTTATGGAGAAGGAAATGATTCTCCAAAGAATGGAGTTCCAAGATGTATCTATGCCTACATCAAGGACAAGTTTTGGGTTTGTTTTGTTTTGCTTTGCTTCATTATAATATGCAACAGTTCAGCTCTTTGGGAAAAGCAGTTTCTCTAATGTTTCCATTTCAGAGGTTGTTTTTCCAAAACAAAATGCCATGTTTGGGTGGAATCCTTAGTTCAATGGAAAAGTCTACCATAAAAATCTGTGTGGTCACGTATCTCTTAAAATAGACACTGATCAGCTACTCTTAGGTTTGAAATAGGTTCCTATAGTTCAGCCAGCCTTGCATAGCTCCTGTTCAGAACAGGAAAGACAAATTCTCCATTTATAGAGCTTACCTACTTCTATAAACAACACACCGGGTCCAGGTACAAAATAATTTCTGCTTGCAGCTTTTCCCAACACAAGCTTTAGGCCACATCAACGCAATCTATCCAGTTTCTACAACTGGAGGTGGTTCATGCCACCCACAAATTGTGACAGGTATAGAGATGCATGACTCACATCCTTCTTCATGAAAGGATTTCTTGCCCGGCTATTAGGAGTATGGTTAGCTGACCAGGTGTTTACTCCTTCATATCTCCACTTTTGAGCTGTTATACTCTTCTCAGGGTGGACTCTCAACCAGAGAAAGACTGGAAAAATGGTCTAATCATTTCACATCTAATGGACAATCTTTTCTCTGAAACTTCCCGCTAGGCTGGCAGAGACTTTGTCTGAGATGCATCATGGTCTGACACCTCCCTCTACCAATCCTGTTTCCTTTTTCCTTTCACAGGTGTTACTTCCCAATAAACCATTTGCACTCCTTAACACCAGCACAGTGTCTACTCTCTGGCAGGCCCAACTGACACAGTGGTACTAGATGTGCTCTGATAAAGCAGACTGTAAGATGGGATTCGGGGACTGGGTCATTCACTGGCTGGATGGCAATGAGGATCACAACCCAAGTGATAAGTGGGATACAGACAGGCCCTGGAACAAGATGGAAGCACAAATGCTAAAACAATCAATGGTAGTAACTTGAGAGAATGTTCTAGTGGAGAGAAACATACTAGCAGTTGCAATAATTTAAATGAAAGAAGAAGGTCTTATAAACTGAAAGTGAATGGATGGAAAAACATATTCTATGCAAATTGTAACCAAAAGAGAACAAGGGTGGCTAAACTTCTATTAGACAAAATAGATTTCAATTCAAAAAATGTCAAAAGAGACAAAGAAGTCACTACATAATGATAAACAGGTCAATTCATCAAGAGGATACAACAATTATCAATATATATGCACTCAACATTGGAGTACCTAAATATATAAAGTGAATATTAACAGAACTGAAAGGAGAAAAAGACAGCAATATAATAATAGTAGGAGACTCTAATATCCTACTTTCAACAATGGATAGATCATTCAGACAGAAAATCCATAAGGAAACAGCAGACCTGAAAAACACTATAGACCAAATGGCCTAACAGATATATAGAGAACATTCTATCCAACAGCAACAGAGTACACATCTTATCAAGTACATATTCTCCAGTACAGATCATATGTTAGGCCACAAAACAAGTCTTAAATTTAGGAAGATTGAAATCATATCAAGTATCTTTTCTGATACAATGGTATGAAACTGGAAATAAATAATAGAAGGAAAATTCATAGCTTTAAACACACTTTTGAACAACCAATGGATCAAAAAAGAAAGTAAAAGTTATCTTGAAACAAATGAAAATGGAACCACAACATACCAACACTTAAACATGCAGCAAAAGCAGTTATAACAGGGAAGTTTATAGCAATAAATGCCTACATTAAGAAAATAGAAAGATCTCAAATAAACAAACTAACCTTACACCAAGGAAACAGAAAGAGAAGAATAAACTAAGCCCAAAGTTGTAGAAGGAAGAAAATAACAAAGGTTAAAGAAATAAATGAAATAGAAACTAGAAAAATAATTTAAAAGATCAAAGAAAATGAGTTGGTTTTTTGAAGAGATAAACAAAATTAACAAATACCTTGCTATACTAAGAAAAAGAGAGGACTCAAGTAAAATAGAATGAAAGAGGAGACATTATCACTGATACTACAGAAATACAAAGGATCGTAAGAGACTACTATGAACAGTTATATGCCAACAAATTGGATAACCTAGAAGAAATGGATAAATTCCTAGACATATACAACCTACCAATAGTTAATCAGGAAGAAATAGAAAATCTGAACAGACCAATAATGAGTAAGGAGATTGAATCACTAATCAAAAATCAATCAGCAGGAAAAAAAAAAAAACTGATGACCAGATGGCTTCACTGGTGAATTTTACCAAACATTTGAAGAATAATTAATACAAATCCTTTTCAAAGTCTTCCAAAAAATTGAAGAGATGGGAAAATTTGCAAATATATTTTATGAGGCTACCATTACCCTGATACCAAAGCTAGACAAGGACACTACAAGGAAAGAAAATCACAGGCCAATATTCCTGATGAACATAGATGCAACCATCCTCACCAAAATATTAGCAAACTGAATTCAACAATACATTAAAAGGATCATACACCATTTTTTAATGGAATTTATCCCAGGGATGCAAAGATGGTTCAGTATCTGTAAATCAATCAGTGTGATACACCACATTAACAGGATGAAGGATAAGAATCACATGATTACCTCAATAGATGTAGAAAAAGCATTTGACAAAATTCAACATCCATTTATGAATGGCAATGACTTTTTGGATTTGACCCCAAAAGCAAAGGCAACAAAAGCAAAAATAAACAAGTGGGACTAAAACACTTTTGTACAGCAAAGGAAACCATCAGTAAAATGAAATACAATCTACAGAATAGGAGAAAATAATTGCAAATCATATACTGATAAGAGGCTAATATCCAAAATATATAAAGAACTCATACAACTTGATAGCAATGAAAACAATATGATTAAATAGTGGCCAGAGGACCTGAATAAACACTTTTGTAAAAAACACATACAAATTGGCCAACAGACGCATGAAAAGGTGCTGAACATCACTAATTACCAGAGAAATGCAAATCAAAACCATAATGAGCTATCACCTCACACCTGTTAGAATAACTATAATCAAAAAGACAAGAAAACCTGTGTGGTATGGACATGGAGAAAAGGTAAACCTGTGCACTGTTGGTGGGAGTGTAAATTGGTGCAGCCACTATGCAAAACAGTATAGAGGTTCCTCAAAATATTAAAAATAGGACTACCATATCATCCAGCAATTCCATTCCTGGGTATTTATCTGAAGGAAATAAAAACACTAATTCAAACAGATATATGCACCCCTAGGTTCACTGCAGCATTATTTACAATAGTCAAGACATGGAAATAACATGATATCCATCAATGAATGAATGGATATAGAAAATGTGGTATACATATACAATGGAATATCATTCAGCCATATAAAAGAATGAAATCTTGCCATTTGTGACAACATGGATGGACCGTGAGGGCATTAGGCTAAGTGAAATAAGTCAGAAAAAGACAAATACCATATGATCTCATTATATGTTGAATCCGAAAAGACTGAACTCATATATACAGAGAACAGATTGATGATTGCCAGATGTGGGCAGTAGAGGGGTGGGTAAATGGGTAAAAGTGGTCAGAAGATACAAACTTCCAGTTTAAGATAAATATGTCCTAGGGATGTAATGTACAGCATGACGACTATAGTCAACAATACTGTATTGTATATTTGAAAGTTGCTAAGAGAGTAAATCTTAAAAGCACTCATCACAAGAAAAAAGATTTGTAACTGTCTGGTGATAGTTGTTAACTAAACTTATTGTGGTAATCATTTCACAATATATACATACATCAAATCATTATGTTGTACACAAAAAACTATTATAGTGTTATATGTCAATTGTATCTCAATGAAAATAAATAAATCAACATGCAGGGGCTGGCCCATTGCCGTAGCAGTTAAGTTCACATGCTCTGCTTTGGCGGCCTGGGGTTCACAGGTTCAGATCCAGGGTGCAGACCAATGCACTGCTTGTCAAGCCATGCTGAGGTGGTGTCCCATATAAAATGGAGGAAGATGGGCACAGATGTTAGCCCAGGGCCGATCTTCCTCAGCAAAAAGAGGAGGATTGGCAATGGATGTTAGCTCAGGGCTGATCTTCCTCACACACAAAAAATTAAAAAATCAACATACAAAAATCAGTTGCATTTCTATATACTAACAGCGAACTATCCAAAAAGAATAGTAAGAAAACAATCCCATTTACAATAGCATCAAAAAGAAAAAACTTAGGAATGTATTTAACTGAGGTAGTAAAAGATCTGTACACTTAAAACCATAAAACACTGACAAAAGAAATTGAAGACACAAATAAAGGGAAAGATATCTTGTGTTCATGGATTGAAAGAATTAATATTGTTAAAATGTCCATACTACCCAAAGTGATCAACAGATTTAATACAATCCCTATCAAAATGCCAATGATATTTTTCACAGAAGTAGAAAAAAACATTCCTAAAATTCATATGGAACCACAAGAGACTGTCAATAGCCAAACTGATCTTGACAAAAAAAAAAAAAGGCAAGTTGGAGGCTTCAAACTACCTGATTTCAAAATATACTACAAAACTATAGTTATCAAAACAGCATGGCACTGGCATAAAAACAGACATATAGACCCATGGAACAGAGCAGAGAACCCAGAAATAAATCCACACATTTATGGTCAATTGAGCAACAAAGTTGCCAAGAACACACAATGGGGAAAGGACAGTTTCTTCATTAATGATGGGAAAACAGGTTTTCCACATACAGAAGACTGAGACTGGACCCTTATCTCACTCCATATACAAAAACCAGCCCAAAATGGATTAAAGACTAAATGTAGGACCTAAAACCACAAAATTATTAGAAGAAAACATAGAGGAAAAGCTTCTTATTGTTCTGGGTAATGATTTTTTGGATATGACCCCAAAAGTGCAAGGAACAAAAGCAAAAATAGACAAACAGAATTGCATCAAACTAAAAAGTATCTGCACAGCAAAGAAAACAATCAACAGAGTGATGAGACAACATATGAAATGGGAAAAAATATTTGAAAACCATACTTCTGATAAAAGGTTCATATCCAAAATATATAAGGAGCTCAAACAACTCAATAGCAAGAAAACAACCCAATTTAAAAAATGGGCAAAGGACTTGAATAGACATTTCTCAAAGAGGATACACAAATGGCCAACAGATACACTGAAGACATGCTCAATATCACTAATTATCAGGGAAATGTAATCAAAACTACAATAAGATATCAACTCATACCTTTTAGAATGGCTATTATCAAAAAAAAAGATAAGGGTTGACAAGTACGTGGGAAAAAGGGAACACATGTAACCTGTTGATAGGAATGTAAGTTGGTACAATCATTATCGAAATGGTATGGAGATTCCTCTAAAAATTAAAAACAGAACTACCATATGATCCAGCAATCGCATTTCTGGGTATAGATCCAAAGGAAATAAAATCACTATCTCAAAGAGATGTCTGAATTCCTATATTCATTGCAGCATTATTCACAATAACCAAGATATGGAAACAACTATAGTGTCCATCAACAGATGAATGGATAAAGAATATGTGGCATATATATGTACACACACACACACACTCTCTCTGGAATATTATTCAGCCATGAGAAAGAATGAAATCCTGTCATTTGCAACCACATGGAGGAACCTGGAGGACATTAAGCTAAGTAAAACAAGCCAAACAGAGAAAGACAAATACTGTATGATCTCACTTATATGTGGAATCTAAGAAAAAAAATTTTTAAGTAGAACTCATAGAAGCAGAGAGTAAGACAGTGGTTACCAAGGGCTGGGGGTGGGGGCCGGCGTGGTGGATGGGAAGATGTTGGTCAAAGGGTACAAATTTGCAGTTTTGTAGGATGAATAAGTCTAGAGATCTAATGTACAGGCATAATGACCGTACTTAATAATATTGTACTGAACACTGAAAATATGCTAAGAGAATAGATTTCAGGTGTACTCATCACACACACAAAAATGGGAACTGTGAGGAGATGATATCTTAATTAGCTTGACTGCAGTAATCATTTCACTATGTATATGTATATTACATCATCATGTTGCATACCTTAAATATATACAATTTTTATTAATAAATATATTAGAAAGCTTTCTAAGATTCTATGCAGTATTTCATGAGCAGAATTAGTTCGTGTGAAATTAATTTTTCATATTTCAGTATTAATAAAACCTTTCTAAATCTTAAAAAAAGGTAAGAGGAAGGTGAGTATTTCATACTAGGACAATAGAATTAGCTCATTATTAAGTTGCATTGATGCCCTGCAAAAGGATAATGAAAAGTGAGGGCACTGAAGTGTAAGGTTGAAGGCCAGAGGGAACTCTTGGTTGAATTTCAAAGAGGACTTATCTTGTACAGTGGGAGAGCAGAAGGAAGAACAAACTCAGGATTTAACAGTGAAAGTCACAGAGCTCCAGGACTGAATGTTTAGCCAAGAGGCAGGTCTGTTGGCAAGCCTGGAACTCATGGGATAAGGATAGCTAGGTGGAGGTACCTGTAAGCTTTGGCTCACCAGACTTCTCTGAACTCCCAGAACTTGGAGGTGCCACTTCTCCTTATCAAGAGCTAATAATCCCTTCATGTGGGAAGACAATTTAGAGACCTGTTACTCAGAAAGCAACAGGTGGTCCTCTCAGAATCTACTGTCAGCAGCTTTCCTAGCTGACAGGTCGATAACTCAGGGTAAATTAACACCACTGGAGATTTGCAGGACCTGATAAGGGAGGAAAGGAATGATTACCTTCAAAGAACTGGAAGAATTAACCAAATTATATTGACAGGAACCAAGGAAGTAAAAGTGGGCCTATATTTTAAGAAAGCTTGATCAAAGGGGCTGGGACATAAGACTGGTTAAGGAAGAGTTTATTGACTCGGGGAGCACTCTCCCAAGATATGAGATTTACACCTTGACAAGAACCCCAAGGGATGGGGTAAATCAGTGCTGGAGTGTCACCTAGGAGTCTGGAGAAAATGATGATCTATACTGCGTGAAGTTGCAGTGCCTGAATTTCCATGCAGGTTGTGGAGAAAAGAAATAGAAGGCTCAGATCTGCTGTACAAAAATTGTGCCTATAGTTAACAATACTGTGTTGGGCACTTAAAAATTTGTTAAGAGGGTAGATCTAATGTTAAGTGTTCTTACCACAATTTAATATTTTATATATTAAATTATATATATATAAATTATATATCTATATAAAGAAGAAGTAGAAGGCTCAGGAAAGTAGACATTGCTGGAATTAACATATTATATGAGACCAAAAGACCCACTAGAAAATTATGTTGCATGATAAGACTCATAGCATACCAGAAGACAGGGCATACTATTCACCAACACAATCAGGCATGTGCTAGTGAGGAGACACCAGCATCACTTAGAAGTTCAGCCTGGGTTGACAGAAGAGGTTGTCACAGAGCTTGATTTATCGATAGCAATGGGAAGGAAGGGGCCCCAAAGCAATACAGGCTAGTTGGCAGCACTCTTAGCTTCCAGAAGCCAAGAGACTTCAATTATCAAAACAATAAGCAATCTCATAGTGACAGCCAAGGGGGCTTGATCCATAAAAGGTTGTGGAGATTGTTAACAGGACATAGTTCTCTAGGGGAGAAATGGATGGGCAGCCAAGGAGGCTACTGCTTGAAAAATATATAATCAAAAGAAAGATAGTATGGATGATCAGGAAGCTAATGATCACCCCAATAAAAATTTAAAATCCTTTGCCAAATTCCCAGACTTAACCCAGGTTTCAGACCCATAACCTGATGACTAAAATGGTGGCCAGGTCACCAAGATAGAGACCCTGAAACATCACAGCAAGTATATACTGAAATGATTTCCCTAGTCTTTTCCCAAAGAGACCAATGTCATTTACTCAGGTAACTACACGCTTGGGAAAAGAGAATGCTCTGACAACTCAGACCCTGTGACCTATGGACCTCAAAATGTCTTTGATACCCAAAGACCTGAAGCACTTTCATGGTTCTCAGTTAGAAGGGGAGCATAAAGGAGACAGGTAATAAGTGGAGTCCTGGCCAAAGTTCAGCTTATGGTGAATTTCCTGGATCCATGGGCCCACTTGGTAGCCATTTCCCCAGTTACCTATGGTATAATTGAAATTGATGTAATTGACAGTTGAAGTAATCCTCAAATTGGTCTTTGGTCCTTCTCACTACTATGGCTGTTCCCCATAAGCCAAGTGGAAGTTTCTGAAACTCCCAACTCCCTGGCCAATATAGTAAATCAAAAACAATATCACATTTCATGGTGGGTGGGGAATGGTAAAGATTAGTGTCAGAATTAAAAATGTAAAGGATGCAAGAGTGATGGTTCCTATAGTTCCTCCCTTTTATTTCCTTATATGTCTCCTGCAGACACCAATGGACACAAATGGATCCTAGAGAATGACTATAGACTACTGTAAGTTCAACCAATAGTAGCCTCAATCATAATATCTGTGCTGGTCATAGTGTCACTGCTAGAGCAGTTATGTGATATTCAGCTACTGATTTAGAAATGGGTTATTTTCTATTCCAATTAAGAAAGCCAAACACAGTTTGCATTCACATGGAATAAACAACCATATACATTCACAACAGAGGCCCTGGGGTTTCTAGAGTAAGAATAAGCCATCTGCTCCAGAGAATTACCCATCTTTTGACAAACATCACTTGGCATGTTCCTGGGATTTTATATCAATGAGTGCTTGACCATGGGACACCAAGTGCCCATGCATCCAGAAATGTTCATAATGAGCTGGATCCTACCAGGACCCTCAAAGACATAAAACCTGGTAGTCTCAGTACTAATACATAGTAATGTAGAAATGGTACATTTCGGACCAAGCACACACAGAACCATGGGCACGTGCAAGCACCATGAGCAGATAGCCCAGACTCCTGTTATCCACCACTGTTGCACCAGCACTCCTCCTGCAGCTCAAACTGATGGTTTCAAGGGTATCCTGTATAACAAGCTGAAGAAGGAGGGAAAATTCTAAATTCGACTTATGGATGGATTAGCTCAGTATGTGGATGCAAGCCAAAAAAAGATAGGTATCTCACTCAGTAATAACCTAGAAAGGCAGTGGAAATAGAAAATCCTCTCAATGGGCAAAGTTTTGGAGAGTACACTTGGCGTCTATTTTGTGTGGAAAGTTAAGTGGCTCAAGATTAGAATATATATAAGAAAAAGATTGGAAGATCAAAGAAAAGGAGGTCTAGAATGGATGAATGTGGATGGACATATAGGAAAAGGCACAAAATTTTAAATTTTCATGTAACATATTTATGCCCACCAGAAAGCATTCACCTTAGAAGAGGCACTAAACAAGCAGACTAAATAACTCAGCCAACTGATAGTAGTTAGCTTTTGTCAGCAGCCACCCAATGCTGGCCTGATGAGAATGGGAATGAAGTGACCACAGTGGCAGAGAAAGAAGTTACACTTGGACCCATTAGCCCATTAGCATAGCTTTCCACTTATCAGGGGTCATTTCACATTTCACATCTGATGCCCAACCTGCCACTAACAGAAAACAAAGCTGAGACCCCAATATGGCACCATTCCTTGAGAAGACCAATTGGACACTTGGTAACACATTGATTAAAGTAGGCCACTGCCATCCTGGAAAGGTTATTGATTCCTTCTCATAAGAATGGATATTGATTCCATGTGAATTTGCTCTTCCGGCTCACAGTGCCTCGGCCAGCACCAGTCTCCAGGGATTTACAGAATACCTGATCCGTAGTCATGGAATCCCACACAACAGAGCATCTCTGGCCAATGGGCATACTTCACAGCAGAAGAAGTGTGGGAATGGGCCAATGTCCATAGGATCCATTGATCATATCACATCCTGTGCCACTCCAAATCTGCTGGCCTGACAAAATATTGGAATGGTCTGCTGGAGGTACAGCTGAAGCACCAGCTCAGGGGCAATACTTGGAGAGGACGGAATGCCTCTTTTTGGCTGTGTCTCCAATTGGAAGAATATATAGGCCTTGTAAACAAAAGATAAAAGCAGGAATGGCTCTACTCATAAAGATTCCAATGACCCACTTAGGGACTTTGTGATTTTCAACCCCATAATTCTAAGCTTCGCAGGGTTAGAGTTTCTGTTCACCAAGGGAGATGCATTCTTGGCCAGAGAGCTCAGCAAGAATCCCATTGCACTACAAGATACAGCTAACACCTGAGCACTTTGGACATTTTATGCCCACGGATGAGCAGGCAAGACGAGGAGTTGCCATCTTGGTAGGAGTAATAGATTCTGATCAGCAGAATGAGGTAAGGTTGTTTTTAATCAATGAGGCAGGAATATGTATATGGAACTCAGGTGGTCCATTTGGGTTCCTCTTGGTTTTCCCTTGCTGTTTTAGTCAGCCTGGGCTGCCATAACAAAATACCATCAATTTAGTGGCTTAAACAACAGATCTTTATTTCCCACAATTCTCGAGGCTGGGAAGTCCAAGATCACTATGATGGCCAATTTGGTTCCTAATGAGATTCCTCTTCCTGGTTTGCAGATGGCCTCCTACTTGCTGTGTCCTCATATGGTGGAGAGAGAGCAAGCTCTCTGGTATCTCTTCTTATAAGGGTACTAATCCCATCATGAGGGCCCCACCCTTATGACCTCATCACCTCCCAAAGGCTCCACCACTAAATACCATCACTATGAGGGTTAGGGCTTCAACATCTGGATTTGGAGGGGACACATTTAGTCTATAATACTTGCCTAATTGTGACAGTGAATGGATGAATGCAGCAATCCTAGCCTAAGAAGAGTATGGTTACCAAGGGCATAGGCCCCTCAGGAATGAAAGTTTAATCACAACAGGAGATAAACCACCAACTCCAGCAGAGGCGATAGCTAAAGGTAACGAGAATTTAGGATGCTTGGTGGAAGAGGGAGTATCAGTTGCAGCCCTAAGACCAACTGCAGCACAGGAGTTCTAGTATGTCCCACCAACCTCCTTCTAAGTTATCCCTCAGTGTAAGTAGTTCACTGGAATCCTGGATTAGCTGTTCCCTAAACAGATACAGAAAAGTAACTCTGTGGCACAAGGGGTGAACTGTGGCTGTTCTATTGGGAGCTCCCTCCAGAAAATGACTGCCCAGATGTGAGGAGTGTGACTAACTGACAGCTTCCTTCACATCTGCTTCACATTTTGAGCTGAGATGATGCTTTTCTAGGGGAGTGGTTCCAGCCAATGACTGAGCAAGAATGTGGTAAAAGAGCCTTACCAACACTATGCAACAGAGGACTCCTCTAATGGGCAACCTTTGCTCAGGAGCTCACCATTGGGCTGGCAGAGACTTTTTCAGAGATGCATCATGGTCCAATGGCTCCCTCTGCCCAGTCCTGTCTCTTCCCTTTTCCTTTCATGGGTATCACTGCCCAATACATCTTTTTCATTCCTAACTTCTTCCCTGCCTCTGCTGTCCAAAGGACCCAACATTTGTAGAGTGGCTTAAGTTACAGACAATTCTGATTCATTATCCAGTTCCACTGATCACCCAGTTCCTTTTTCCCTTGGTTGTTCCTTCCCTCCAGGGCTCACTTATCATCACAAAGGTGACCCTCAGGCCACCAAGCCCAGATGCACCCTTGAGATGGCCAGAGACAGCTGGTCTCCCCGGACTCTTAGTCTCCTAACTTTCACCAAGTGGCTTTTAACCCTTTGAATCCTAAAGAACTTTTCCTTTACTACGGAATTTACATGGTTTTATCTTTTCCACAAAAATTAATAAACCAAGGGGTTCTGGTTTGCCTCCACCTGCCCATATTTTCTCAGAATCCTGAACTTATGCTTTTCTGCCAGCCCCTCCTGAATTCCTCTATGTGCTGTGGGGGCTTACATGGTACTGAGTCACCTCATCTGCCCTGGTCACCAGAGCACTAGTGAGTGTCTTGGATATTGCAGTTTTTTCAGTTACTTTCTCATTATCTCTTCTCTGAGCAGCAGCATCCTACTTTCTTTGGGTTTGGTTAATTAGGAAACCATTAGGGTCTCTCCTTAATTGGGTAATAGGAGCTTCAGCTAAAACCTTATTATATGTAGCCCCATGTATCATTTGTTCAAAATGAATCAATGTATCTCTCTTCTATCTATTGTCCATTTATATATCTCTTTTTTATGCTAGAGGTTATTTCATAAGGTGAGATCTTTTCAGCCATCTAATACATAGTTGAAAACCTTAGGACTATATGCAGACATTTGTAAGTGCTTGTAAGAGTAACTAAATGCTTTAGATTAATTAGGCCAAAATTCTGAAATGCTGTTCTTCTGTTTCACAACACTGAGATGCTGAATAAGTGCTTATAAACTCAAGTGGAAAAGTAAGAGTTGATGGTGATGGCCTTAAATATTCATTATTTCAGGTTAGCATTCTCCATTGACCAGAAGTATAGAGTTATCTCCTTGGGCTTAGTAAAACTCTGAGAATAGTCTGCTTTTTAGATACGTCATGATTTTTCCAACACATAGAACAGCCCTCCCCGTTGATTGACACAATATTTGCGCTCATATCTCTGAAGTTGTGCCCGGGTGTGGAGTTGTAGAAGTGCCTTCATAGCTAAGGCTTGTGATCCTCTTCCTGAGATAGATTATTGGCCGCATCTCTCACTCTTCATCTGCCTTGTTGTAAAATTTTTAAGGTAAGGGACTGAGAGATCACTTTCTAAATTGCCACCTTTCCTAAATTCATCTTGCATTTGCAGAATAATCAGTTTCCTCTGAAATCACTAGCAAGTCTGCATTGGTGTTCTCTGCACATCTTACCAAGAACTCTATGCAGCTTAGAGTGTGTAGTCAATCCCATCATTCTCACAGTCCATCAGTATGCCTCCAAACAAACGGTGATCTTGCTATCCACAACCATTCCTTTGTAGCACAATTATGGAACTGCCTTTGGCCTCAAACTTAATTTGTTCTAACTCTAGGGACAGTTATTTTCCTATAATCAAGAGGTGTACTGTGCTGAAAATCAAATAACTCCAAAACTCCCAGGCCTAAATTACACTGGTTTCCTAGCCCAAACCTACCTAATGTCAGACTCCCAGTCTTTCTCTTTGTCTCATCCTTCCAGTGATTCTCTAGAAGTCCCAAGTGGGGAGAAGGGCATCTCATAGTGCTCCTACAGAAACTAACCAGGAAAGTAGCCTGCTTTTCTTGTATGTGTCTTTTCTTTTTCAGTTAACAACATGGTTGCCTTAACTTCTCAAACCAGAAACCCTGCAGGCAATCACCTTTGAAAATGGCAAATAAATCGGTGAGACAGAGAAGAAAAGCACTGTTTTAGTCTATTTCATCTTCCTAATACCTCCTCCAACCTCCATTCTCATGGTGCTGGATTTAGTTTAGGCTGTGGTCATTTGAACTATATCAACAGTCTTCAGACTGGTCTATTGGTATCCACTCTCTTGTCTTTTCAGCCCAGCCTCCATGTTGCTACAAGAATGATCTTTCTAAACCTAATTCACACATGTCTTGCTTGGCAAAAAAACTTTTTGTTCTTGCTCCAAGTAAATAGCAACTATCTCTGTGAAGTGTTTGGGGGCTGTTTCTGTGAGGTTGATTCAGATAAGCTATTATCCCCGGTCCACCAACTCCTGGAATGTTTTACAAAGTCATGAACAATACTTGAAGTATTTGATAACAGAACGCTACTTAATTTTGAGAGTTAACTATGTGTCATCTACTGCCTCTCGCTCACTAAGAACTTTAGGATCCTCAATCTTGTATTCAACAAGTTGCTTATGCACCTGTTCTTTTTGCTGATAGTTGTACATAATGAGGAAATTTAATCTGCATTTAAGCTATAAATTCAGAAGGGCATTGGATATTTGTATTGGATCTTACTTTCTAAGCTCTTCCAAGGTCTACAGGATCAGATAGGTTTACACTTGCTGAAAAAATATTTGGGTAATGTATTTTACCAACCTACAAAAGAGAGACAAATTAATTTCTGTATAATTCTGGAGGGGCAATGTATTTAAGGTGAAAGAAGACACTTTAGTCACAGAATGCAAGACTTTGGATTAATGTGGTTACAACCACAAGTGAAAATTCTAGAAATTCCCAATGTGCAATTGGACCCAAAGAGCAAAAGTACTGAAACGCATTTATGAAGCCTATAGGGTATAAGAAACTGCTAACTAGGTATTATGCAGACATACTGATAAAGTTAAAGATTCAGTCCCTGTTCAAAAGATTAACTGATAGTATAAATACCATAAAAGAAATGCAAAGGGCCATGAGGGATCCAACATCCAGCTGTGTGAAGCTCAGATAATACGTTATGGTAAGGATGATATCTCAAATGGGTATCAAAGGATGAATAAGAATTTTTCAGGTAGAGAAAGTGGAAGGCATTCTGCATGGATCAAATGGTATGAATACTGTGAAAGCACCTGAAACTTGCAAGTAGGTTGTAGGCAAATGACCAGAACATAAGCTCCAATATAAGAGTACTATGAAAAGATTCCCTTAGCCTACCCTTCCACTCTTGTACAAGACATTGGAAACAAGGATAAGAAGTTTACCCATTGCCGACAGAAATATAATCACTGGAGGCTTTGAGAAGAGAAGTGGTGATCAGAATGACACTTTAGAGAAATTAATTTGTGCAATAACGGAAAAGTTCCATAGGAGGAGTAAGAAGAACAAAGAACAAGCAGGCTTTTAGAGAAGTAATAAGGAACTTTTTGTGATTTCTGAGGCAGTTCTTCTCAATTTCCCAACAAAAAAATCTGTAAAGGCACAAAGTCTACTCAGAGAGGGAATCCACCAGCATGGGAGTATATGTTTCAGCCCTCCCCCACAGTCTGCCCCTAGGTTACAATAAATGTTTACATAACAAGATTATTTAGCAGCTGACTCTTTGCCTCAAAAATCATTACCTACAAGTAGAGTACTGTGTCCCTCTTGGCCCCCATCAGTACATCTTTCTGTAAATATTCAAAAACTGTAACTCCAAGAAAATAACGGAAAAGAAAATGGAAGTGTTGGGACCCATTATAAAATATATATATATATATATATATATATATATATAATATAATCCCAGCATTTACCACCAGCTGGGTTCTTCACTTCTCTTGCCCACAGTGTTCTGAAAGAGAGGATATTCCTCTCAGTATAAAACATCCTAGAACCATGGAGTGATGGAAGACTAAGACACTTCTATCACTACTGAACTGAGGTAAAGATGAAAGTCCTGAAACACTAATAACTGGGTAGGGAGCTATGCAAGACTGCTTCCCTTCCAAATGTAGACATGACAAGGGGATTTGAGTAAGACGGAATGCAATCCACACAACACATTTAAACACATCTTTAGTCAAGAAAGGTCTCATATTGGTTTTCTTCTGTCTAACCAGTGAAAAGCATACTGCCAAAAAGACATATCATTATAAACTCAAGAGGAGCAAATTTCCTAAAAATTACTTTCTATAAAACTTAGAAAATTATTTTAGGAAAAATGGCTTGTCATCCTCACTAAATTGCATGAAAATGTGGTCCCTAAGGAATGGAAACAAAAAGTTACAAGAAATTCAAGAGGTGAGATGAGAAGAGAGAATTCAGAAAAAAAAAAAAACCTAAAAATGTAGTAGAATAATTTGAATATGCATTGGAAAGAGAATGAAATAGCATTCAAACTGCAGATAATAGAATCAGTGATATAGAAGACACACTTGGTAAGTTCTTGAATGCAGAGGAAATGGGTCAAAGTAAATGTCAAGATGAGGTAAAAGAGTAGATATCCATTTTTTCCTCATTTCTATAATTACAGATATTCAGGAGTAATAATGAAACAGTAAGAGCAGCAGCAAAATAGCATAAATGAATAAAACTCTCCTGAGATGAAAATCTTCATATGGGATTGAAAGTGTTCACCAAATTCTAAGTAAAATTAAAAGACCAATGCTTAGACCTATTTAGCAAGTTTTAAAATTACAGCTGTAGGAAAATATTAGTTAAAGTAAATACTGATCATATCTACTTCTTACTGGTATAATTCAACTTAAATTGGGGGATTTTGTTTGTGTGTGTGATGGGTAGTGAGTTTTTTATTAATCTGTTGTTTTGCCTGAGAAATGGCCTTGACAGGTCTCTCTGAGTCTATCTCTAAGCCACACATATATAGGATAAACTCCAGATGTAGGACAGCTTAACAAAGAATTAATCCTGAGAAATTCACGTAGAGAACAGCCCAGAAATCACATAGAAAATATGTGAAAGAGAAGTGGGAACATTAAAGAAGTCCTAACACGTGTCTAACAGAAATACCAAGAGATGAGAATTGAAGGAATCCTCAAAAATAATGCTATACACTTTCAGTCTGAAGACTTATGTTTTTCTTCATTTCTAGAAAAATTTTAACCAAGATCTAAGTAGAATTAATAAAAATAAATCCACATCTAGAAAAAGCATAGACTTCATTTATTATAGTCTGTAGATTATCATAATCTAATTGTCACTTTATACATATTCTGTCTCATCTATCTCATAGATTGACAGGAGACATCTTATCAACATAAATAAATTAGAGGAGAAAATAGACTAAAATTCTCAAAATTCTGGGGGAAATATAAAGTGTATAGATTTTTTAAACCAGCTAGATTACTACTCAAGGGTAAGGGAGCAACTGGCATTTTCAGATGCAAAGGGACTAAGCCTTCTTTCAACAAGGATCCGTGGATGGTAAGATCTAATTAATTATTGCTACGGCGAGAAGACAGGAAATAATGGAAGGCAAAACAAATGGTGAGCAAAAAACTAAACAAAATATTGGTAAATATAACTAATAACTGAAATGTTATTATTTGAAAGGTAGAACTAAATTTATAAACATTAATAGAAAAGACAGAAGGGGTGACTTTGGGTATCTTTAGTCTCCTCTCAAGGAGAAAACGCCAGCACACTAATTATATACTGTATAACTATATACTTTATTATAAAAAACAATTTTAAAATGTCTGTTTAAAATTTAAATCAGTGATGGGGAAGAAATAGAATTTTATCAAGCCAAGAGAAGGAAAGGAGGAAAAAAGAAAATAGATAATAAGGGCATACAAAATAAGCTGTCAGAAATGTCTAAATATACCAGTAATGATCACAAAAATGAATGGATTAAACTTGCTTATTAAGACTACCAGATGAGGAGCAAGCAAACAAGAAAAAACAGTTAAGTTTCAAATAAGATATGCCTAAAATGAACCAAATATCTGATCTTTTTAAAGTCTTTTTATTTCCCACCTAAAATATCCCTCCCCCAAGAAAGCTAGTTTAAAGATCCTATCTTTTAAGACTGCATTTTAAAAAAATCTCCCAGTGTCTACACCTAAAACATGGAAAACATAAGATGAGACATGGGTCTTGAATCTTTAGGATTATTCCTCTAGATAAGAGGCAGTTCAGAAAAAGCAAAGGAGGGGTAAGTTTTCAAAAACACTAGAAAAGATTTTTCCACAACTGAAGGCCTTGAAGGGGAAAAGTATTCACACTGAAATATCATTGTTTAAGGATAAACACAAGATTATACAAGCTGCTAGAAAAGAAGAAAAACAGGTGAGCTTTAGAGCTTGTTAACACAACTCTAAGAAATATTAGGACACTAACTCCTATTTTGATTTTGCAGCACTGAGTTCAGGAATATTTTTTAATCAGGTGCTACTTCCTGGAGAAACTGAGGAAGATAAAGGAAGATTTTTGTGGACTGTGGAGGATAAATGAGCCTTAAGCGGACTGTGATAACTTGCAGTCACATTATACGTTAAATTACTCAGCCTAACCTGAATATATGCTGAGACCAGCGTACCTGGGCTTGAAGCCCTTCACTCTATGTGCAGGACCACTCCAACTTTATGTGTGGAAGTCTGGACCTGGAGAGGGACAATTGTGCCTCCAAAAGTTCTGATATGTCCCTCCCTCCCACAGATGCCATTGCCTGAAATTAGGCCCCTAATGGCATGGGGGTCAAGAAGCATGTTCCTTTCTTGGAGGAAGTTGCTGATCTTGCTCTAGGTATTGTCTACTTTGAAATAGAGAAGGAGGGAAATCCAGTACAAGGATGCGTTATTGAGTGGACTTACTGCTCTAGGTGGCTGATGTTAAATATTGTGGGAATATTCTGAGGAGTATGTGAAGTACATCTCAGAACTGCTTCCCCAAGGGATGAAAGGTATTTATCCATTGACTTCCATCCTCTATTTGATAGAGGATTGCTCCTTAAGCATTAACTCCCCCACACTTCCGATTTGAGTATGTGAATGTCCAGTGGGCTCTCACAGGGTCCCACATGAATGACCTCAGAAGACCCAGGCAGGAAGCAAGAAACTCACAGTGCAAACCAGGGAAGAGGTGATGTGGGTGCAAAGCAGGTCAGAGTTGGTGTGAAATTCACAGCTATAGACGTTGCTGTAATCCGGTGGGGCAGAGATGATGTGAGACTTTACACAAGAGGAGTCTGATACCGGAACCCTAGCAATATTAGCTCTGTGTCAACAATATTCATGTAGTCATTATATAAAGTCTGTTGAACCTACTCAAAGGAGTGAAGACTTTGTAATGAGTCGGCTCCTACTAAGCCCTGGGTTGGTGCAGCGTCCCTTGTGGTTTCCTACCACATATTTGTAAAAAAGTTCCTTTGTAAACAAACCTTCCTTGAATTATCCTATTTTGAGTGTGCTATCTGATTTTTGTTGGGACCCTGACTCAAAAAGGTAGAGCATTGTTTTGAGGAAGCAAATGGAGAATATCCTTCACACATTGTATTGGCCCACAACCGTTATCTATGAATAAAGAAGTATGTGGATCTGATTCAAGTGCAACTTCATTCACGTAGCAATGCTCTTTGTTGTACTCATGACTGGTGTTCTGACAATACTGATCCCAATCCACCTTTCTTTCACTTGGTTATTATTGAAAAGATTTATCCTTGATAAAACAGCTCACAAAATGAGTTTTTAGTGATAAGTGAGATAAAAAGCAATGCCTGGCATTTCTTCCTCATGTGCTACAAATATGCTTGAACTGTTTTTGTACAACAATAAAAGCAAATTATCTGACAGCACATAAGTGACAGTAATTGCTTTCCACATTATATACCATTGATATAAGCCAATGCCCAAAATGTCTTTCTACTAAAGAAACTGTGCCTATAGCTTGTCCTTTCTGCATGAGCTTTATTTGTCAACATTATGGGTGGTTTTACAAGCTTCTTAGCAAGAATAGGTATTGTATTCGTATTTTCTATAAGTGTTATAACTTTGAATGATGCTGCCAATGTTTTGGTCTCTTTTTTGTCATAACAACAATTAATCAGTTTTGTACTAGAAAGCATTATTTTATGCTTTTTCTGAAAAAAAAATTGTTTTGCTAGAGTGATCATGTGCTTTGCTTAGAAAACCATGTTAAAGCTTTAAAGATTTCATGACAATTTCATAAGACTAGACTTTGGTTCCATCCAATAAAATCAATATTCAGATTCTTCCTTATCTTTCATTGGTTGCTTATGGGAAATCATCACATTAGCCAAATCACTTTTTCAGTATATACTCATTTTTTATATTCACTGTAGTACTATACCATATTTACATATTCAGCATTATTTTGAGTTGCAATAATTGTTCCTATTTTACCACTACCTCATACACTTCCATTTCTTTATGAACTATTATTCCATTATTATGGAAGTGAAGGCTTTAGTGAATTATAGATATAACAACAGTAAAGAGAAATTACATTTATTTTCACAGATATTTTATGTTCTTCATAATTGTGTTCTTAAATGAAGTCCATCTTAGCACATGTGTAATTTATTAATTAATATCAGCCAAGTCTGTTAATGGGATGCATTTTATATAATTTATGTAACTGTTTACAATTAATAATCTTAAATGTAATATTTGTGACATACATGAGAGAAGTGATTAAAAATACAAAACTCTCCTGTGGACTAGTTGACGGGCCACCAGGGATCACCAATAATCTACATCCATTCCAAGAAACACCGGTCCAGGTATTAGAAATCGGGTTCTCAAGTTTGAATCCTGGCTTTTCCACTTGCTGGCTGGGTGATCCTCAGCAGGCTACCTCTTAACCTTAGACACTATTTTGATCCCCGTTTTACAGATGAGAAGGTCACTTCATTGGCTGCTACATGACTGTTGTTTTTATTGTTTTGTTTTGTTTTCATCCTTAGAGTAATGCTTGGTACATTGTGCACGTGTGTTTGTGTGCACATGTTTATGTTGTGACCCTGCATAATAACCTCGTCCATCCTGACTTGTAAACCACAGCAACTGAAAAATCCCAATGGTTTAACGTGACAAAATGTATTTCTTGCTAATGCTACATGTTCAATGCAGATCAACAGGTAGGATCTACACATCATTGTCACTCTGAGATCCATATTGATCAAAAAATATTCTTGATATTTCATAATCCTTGTGGCAAGAGGGCAGAAATACAGAAAATCACACCTTGGCCCATAAAACTTGTGCGTGATCTCACTTTGACCTACATTTCATTGACTAAAGTAAACCTCATGGTCATGCCTAATTTCAAAGATCACACAGAAGTGTAATGCTACCAAGTTCCAGAAAGAAAGCTGGACTATTTGTAAACTTTACGGTAAGTCAGTCAATGGAGAAATATTTTTACAAAGAGATTTGTCCCAACATGTTTAAGTTGACTTGTTTCTATTTTTCTAAATATCCAACTGTTTTCATAAAGATTGCACTGATAACAGCATAGTCATAGTCACAAAAATTAGTTATGCTACCATTAAATGAGGCTGTTTTTGCCTCAGGACTTGGCCTGGGTTTCCCTGAAAGCAGTGTCTGAGTGCAGGACATTAAATAGGAAATATCATCCCAGAGAGCAGGATTTTAGGAGAGAAGAATGAATCAAAGAAGTGAGGAAAGGCAATACAAGACTATGTTATCTAGTTGGCCACCACAACAGACAACTCTTGCTTGCACTCACGTGACTGTCAGAACTATCCACCTAGTGGACAGAAGGGGCAGCATTTACCCATCAAGTCCCTTCCGCCATTGCTCAAGATAGGACTACAGACATTAACTCTCCTGCACTTCTAGGTTGTGCACTTCTGGGAGGTGCCCGAAGAGGTGGGGCCAAAGAGGTGCTCATAGGCGTCCCATATGGTGGCATCAGGAGTCCCAGGATAGGAAGCAAGAGGTGAGAGTGAAGTTGTACCTGCACAAGGCTGACCTGTGTGGAACTAGTCATTTCAGGAGTGGCTGGGATAAAAGAAGCCAAGAAAGCATTAAATTATGCACAAAAGATGCTTAGCAGAAACACACAGACACACACACACACACACACACTTAGTGGCATGGGAATAAGCTTACCTGTTTACTTATATTTTACTTTGGTCTGGTTCACGTATTGAACAATCCCAGTTGTTTTGTTGCTGTTCTTAAATGTATGTTATATGTAAAATATTTCAGATTTGAGAAATATAGTGAAAGATTGTTTATTTAGAACCTTTAAAGCTGACTTTTCCAGATTAACAATATTTTCAAAGTTCATGTGTTTTTTTGAAGAATAATTGACATACAATATTCTATTAGTTTCAGGTGTACATTATAGTGATTCAATATTTATATACATTATGAAATGATCACCACAGTAAGTTTAGTTACCACCTGTCACTAAACAAAGTTATTACAATTTTTGACTATGTTCCATATGCTGTACATCACATCCCCATGACTTATTTATTTTATAACTGGAAGTTTGTACTCCTTAACCCTCTTCATCTATTTTGCCCAGCCCCCCAACCCTTCCTCCCCTGGTATCCATTAGGTTGTTTCCTTGTATCTAAGAGTCTGTTTCTGTTTCATTTTTTTAAAAATTCCACATATAAGTGAAATCATATGGTATTTATCTTTCTCTGACTTATTTCACTCAGCATAATACCCTCAAGGTCCATCCATGTTGTTGCAAATGGCAAGATTTCAGTCTTTTTATGGCTAAGTAATATTCCATTTTGTGTGTGTGTGTGTGTTTGTGTGTATACACGTACATACATATATATACATACCACACCTTCTCAATCCCTTCATCTATTGGTGAACACTTGATTGCTTCCATAGCTTGGCTATTGTAAATAATGCTGCAATAAACATAGGGGCGCACATATCTCTTCAAATTAGTGTTTCATTTTCTTTGGACAAATATCTAGAAGTGGAATTGCTGGATCATATGGCACATGAAAAGATGCTCATGGTCACTAACCATCAGGGAGATGCAAATCAAAACCACAATGAGATATCACCTCACACCTGTCAGAATGGCTATTATCAAAAAGACAGAAAATAACAAGCGGTAGCAAGGATGCAGAGAAAATAACCCTCCTACACTGTTGGTGGGAATGTAAATTGGTGCAGCCACCAAGGAAAACAGTACAGAGATTCTTCAAAAAGTCAAAGTTCATATATTTTAACCCAAAGAGCTTGCAGTGCATCTTAGGATCTGCTGCAGACTGGCCAAGGATTTCTCAGAGTGGCAATTCAGTCTGAGGCTCTTCCTCCCACAAGTCTCTTTCCTTCCCTCTCTCCTTTCATAGGTTTCAGACCTGCATCATAGTCTGATGGCATTCCTCTCCTACTCCTGCTTCCTCTCCTCTTAATACTTCACAGGCATTTTCTCCAATAAATCTCTTATACATACAAGGACCCAAACTGACACAAGCCCCAATATCCAGATGCATTCTCTTGGATTTTTTCCTTCTAACATATGAATTAATTAAAGCAATATATACTTTCCCTACTGCAATTTAATGCATTGAAATAATGATTCTTATTTTAACAATCAGGATGTTCAAAAATCCTGATAACATCACAGTGATCTCACTAGTAACATACATTATGACCTGACCCATTTTGTGTGGTAAAGACTGAGCTCCTGCCACCCCATTGACTTGTCATTTTTCACAGAGAATGTACACTCTTTATAGAAGAATAAATAATCCATTTTAATAAACAGTATTATAAAAATTGAATGGTCATTCATTCTGTGAGTCGTCTAAAATTTTTAAGATGATCTTCTGAATATCAAATTAACAGTGTTTATATTTAAAAGGTAGGGTTATGGGTGAAATTTTTCATGATTGAAAGCTTGGAAAGGAAGAAAAATACAATAAAATTTTCTAATTTTCATGCAAAAGACAAAAATATACAATGAAAAGAATTTGCTTAGATCTATAAAGGACCCTGGAAATGGAACTTTCGGGAGTGTAACGGATATATCATCAGGAACAGTCCTTCTAAGCCCATCCACACCCAGAGGACCCTGATAAATAATTTCATATTCTTTAGCACTGATCATTTGTCTATGAATAAAGTGTGGGTTAATCTAGTAATCAATAAAATTCCACTGAACATTGTTACTTTGTCCTGAGTCATGCTTAAGTCTATATTTTTGGACACATGAGCCCTCTCATTGCTTCCTCCTGCAAAAAAGGAATGCTAGTTTTCCCCAGAGTCTGGGAACAACTGTAATAAATTTTCACCAATCTGAAATCCCATCAGAGATAAGTAAGCCTATTTGCTTAATGCAAGTTTGGTTAGATTTTACTACACATTAAATCCAGTTTAGGGAAAAAAGAACATGAGAATACTGATCTCAATTTCAGGAAATTCATAATTTAACAACCATCACTTAGTGAGTATCTACCACGTCAGATAGTCTAAATATATATATATGTGTATATATGTATGTATATATGCCCTAATTCCCAATGTAGGGTACAAAAACTTACATTTTACTTGATCAAATTAAATGTCATTACATTTGCCATACTACACATGTACACACACACCTCGAATATATATGTGTGTGCGTATATATATAAACTCTGTTCTCACATGTGTCAGTAAAAAGAACCAGTTCTGATTGCCTGTCTTCACCATTGGAACCAGAGCCTTAATGTGCCTCCTTGAGGCTGGAGGACTCCACAACAGCTATTGGATGCTGATTTCTCCAAAATATCTTGGAAAGCTATTAGTGATTCCCCAGCAGGGGAAGCCTATTGTCTTTGCTCCTGGCCAATCTGAAATGCTGTCACTCTTATCTGCTGCCCTCACATTCCTGGGGTGTCACCACCATCATGCATGTCCTGTTCTGGTTACTCTCACATGACAACAGGAGCAGAAACCCAGACACTCAGCAATAGCCTAAAAAATGAAGAGGAAATGGAGCAGTTCATTCTCCTTATTTTTCATGTATACCAATCAATTCACCACCACCTCCAGAAATGCTTGGTGGAAAACTTCACACTTTCTCACCAATCCTTAAGTTTTCTGGTGATTGACCTCTCCTTCTACCTTCCCTCAAACCCATCTCTCTCCTTCGCCAATATGATTGGCAACTGGAAAATCTACTGCTTTTTTTCCTGAGGGCCCCAACATAATCCTCACAACAACAATGTAACCATGGAGAAGACCTTGGTAAGCACACCAGCATTCATTTGGGGGTATAAGTTGGATATATAATGCTGAAATTTGGTGTTGACTTAAGGAAGCTGAAGCTCCAATGGAGAGAAGTAACATTGCCCAAGGCCATGCAGGTTTTGATCCTGCATTCAGGATTTGATCCCATAACACTAAAAACTTTGTACCTTCTACCAAACCAAGCTGCCTACCATGCTTCAAACGCACCAGTATCCTGAAATGTCATAGCAGGAAAGTTCCCATATCATTTTGTCATCTTGTTCTGCTTTCCAAACAGCCAACAACATCAGAACTCACTCACTCCCTCCCATCATCTCTCCCCACTTGTGTATGTTAAACAGAGCTTCTCTTGGAAGAGTCCTACCTTCAAACAGATTTGGTCTTTGAAAGTGTGTTCCTGCATGACTACTTGCTCCAATGTAGGCATTTCATCCCATTCCTAAGTATCTATTCAAATGCCAAGTAGATCTCTAAGCTCCAGTGACTTAGGAGAATCTCAGTCTAGAAAATTGGTCTAGGTAGTCACAGGTGTAAAAATGAAATGAGGGAAGTCTAACTTCCCCGAAGAAGAGTGATGACCACCAACTAATGGCAAGCCTATGAGCCTTCTTTGAATGTATATAAATTTCACCTGGCAATATATTAATTACAAAACCATAAGTTATTAACTGAAATTTTGACAGCTGACCATATCCTATAACGTCTAGGGTCTAGGGCCTTCATGAGTTTGTGGGAGAGACAGAGCATGCCTAGCTGTGGCAGACTCACAGTGAGGTGGGTAGGAGGGGAGCCTCAGAGAGGTGAGACAGCTGGCAGAGATTCTTATGGACTAGAAGAATGCCCAGCCTTAGACAGTGTTTTGTCCCTCTATCCCCTAAACCAGAAAGAGTATAGTAAATCATCAAAAGGGAGACCAATATACAAAAAACTACAAAACATCGAAAGATATTAAGGAAGATCTGAATAAAGATAAAGATATCCATGTTCATGGATCTTGTTAAGATGGTAGTATTCCTCAAGTTGATCTACAGGTTCAATACATCCTTATCAAAATCCCAACTTGGCTTTTTTTGGTAAAAATTGGCAAGCTGATCCTAAAATTCATATGCAAATGCAAGGGTCCCAGAATAGCCAAATAATCTTGAAAAAAGAATAAAGTTGGAGGGCTCACACTTCCCGATTTCAAAACTTACTACATATCTACAGTAATTAAGTCATTGTGGTACTGGCATAAGAATAGAGATATAGATCAATGAAACAAAATTGAAAGGCCAAAAATGAACCCTTATATTTATGATCAATTGATTTTCTACAAGGGTGGCAAGACAATTTAATGAGGGAAAGTGTAGTCTTTTTAACAAATAGTACAGGAACGAATAGACATCTACATGCAAAAACCTGAATTTGGATGCCTATCTCATATCATACATCAAAATTAACTCAAAATGCATCAGCAACCTAAATGTAAGAGCTAAAACTATAAAACTCCTAGAGGAAAACATAGTAGCAAATCTATGTGGCTTTGGATTAGGCAATGTTAGATATGATGCTAAGAAGTTAGATATGATACTAAAAGCACAAGCAACAAAATTTAAAATATATAAACTGGACTTTATCAAAAGGAAAAATTTTTGTGCTGCAAACAATACCATCAAGAAAGTGAAAAGACAATCCACACAAAGGGAGAAGATATTTGAAAGTCATATCTGATAGGAGATTTGTATCCAAAACACACTAAAAATAACTTACAACTCAATAATAATAAGATAAATAAGCCTATTTAGAAATGAGCAACGGACTGAAAAGACATTTCTCCAAAGAAGATATATAAATAGCCAACATGCACTTGAAAAGATGTTCCACATAATTGGTTATTTGAGAAATGCAAATCAAAACCACAGTGAGATATGACTTCACGTGTACTAGGATGGCTAAAATCAAAAAGACAGACAATAACAAGCACTGACGAGGATGTGGAGAAATTGGAACCCTCATTCATTGCTAGTGACAATGTAAATTGGTGCAGCAATTCGGAAAAAAGTTTTGCAGTTCCTTATAATGATAAATATGGAGTTACCATATGACCCAGCAATTTCATTCCTAGGTACATACCCAAGAGAAATGAAAACATATGTCCCTTTACTGAGTTTCTCTTTGCCTCATCTTAATTATAGTTACACAAAGCTAATTTTGCCAGGCACAGAAGAGCATATACAGTGCAATCTATTACATCTGTTCAGATTCTGATTAGAGTAGAATAACATTTTCTTCCTTAGCTGGTTTCAAATGTTGGAGTCTAAATATATCTTTTGCATTCCTAGTTCAGATTAGCACTCTGACCCCAGTCATGTAAAATTTGAAATTCTGAGTTTGAGACCTCTAGGCTACTGATGATCCTTCTCTATATACAGAGTGCTGAGAATCCACAATGATTTGTTTATAGTTGTATGAAGACATAGTTAAATCAGGATTCTTGGCAAATGCCTGTTACTTGAACATGAGAATAAGCCCCGTGGCCTGGCAGAGAACCATGCAGTACTGAGAACTCAGCCAACTAGGAGGAATTATGAACCTAAGTGTTCCATAATAGACCACATTTCCCAAATACTTCTCAACTTCATATTTCATCTATGAATTAAGTTTAATTAGCATAACAATAAAGGAGTGCTTGAAAGTCGTTTTGAATAGATTTGACTTTTGAATGTTATTACTACCCTATCTCTAGGCACATCAAAATCTTTTATTCAAGAACAAAAGTACTTAGTATTAAATGATTTTATACTTGGATTTTTCATCTTGTATTCACAGCTAGTGTACTTTAAAGATAACATTTCCACTTACTTTTTAAAGGTTATCTTATTGACTTGTTTCTCATTTTGTGTTAGATTGTTCACTATCTATAACTTTACCATGAAGAATTTGGGTCATGTACTCACTAGACTTTTCTCTGTCAAGGATGGAAATTCTTATTCAATTACAAAAAGTGATTTCAGTGCAATAAATTCTTGAGCATGTTATCAGTAAGTCATTGCTGTGTAACAAACCACCCCAAAACATACTAGCTTAAAAGCATAATGTTTTATGTTCATGTGTTTATAGGTTAGATGAGTATTTTTTTCTAGTTTCTGGTGGACTCATAAATGTGCATAAGGTCATCTGTGATTTGAGTAGGCAGCTCTGCTAATCTTGGCTTGGATCTCCCACCCATTTTTGGGGTCAACTGGCTGTCACCTTGTCTAGGATCGTCCCAGTTCCTCTCTACATGGTCTCAGTCTCTCTCTCCCTTCCCAACCCCCTTCTCTTCTGCTATGCTATGAAAACAAGCCCAGGCTAGTGTGATAGAAAATGAGAGCAGAAGCATACAGGCCTCTTGAAGCCTAGATTCAGAATTAACATATTGTCACTGTTGTTTTGGCCAATGACTGTGGCAGGCCACAAGTCAGCCCTGTTTCAAGGGGTGGGGAAATTTTAATTCCTCCCGTCAATAAGTAGAGTCTGTAAGTAATATTGCAAAGGGTATGGCTACAGGAAAGAAGGAGAATCTACTGCAAGCATTGACTGTACACTGTGTATTAGGTCATAAAAGTACCATGATAAATAGACATTATATTTTGGAATCTTGAGGTCATAGATTGTGAGGAAATTAGGAGCACAACTCCAATGTTGCAGGTCACATGGTGATAAGTGCTAAGAAAGAAGTATGATGAGGGGAGGGGGAATCATGACATACTTCAAGACCCAGTTCTGATGGCTGTCTCCTGTGAAGGATTCATAAGATTTTAGCAGGCTGAGGGAGCAAAGGCACAAGGTAAGAAGAACATGATTTATTCAGGAAATTTCAAGGAACCAAGTATGTGGAGGTGGGAAAGTAAGGGAAAATAGCATTTTTCTGGAGGGACTTCAATTTAACCCCTAGCTGATTTTCCAGCATTTTCTCTTAGAGAAAACAGCAGCTTTTGGATCTCCATCAGCTGAAAAGGAGAGAAATAGAATTAACACAACTAATTTTTAGAAAAAAAATTTAGGGCATACTAGAGATAGACATTGTTGGGGCAAGTTTTTTGTTTTGGAGGGGTTTTCTTAGCCATTAAATTATTTGAATTATCAAGTATCCCTTCAGTTCTTATGAAAACCAAATATAAACTCAAACCTTTTCATAAAAACTTAAGTTGTTCCATTCCACGGAGTAGGAGCTCTTGTAGGAGACACCTTTGGTTGTCTATGCTCTCGCTATTCTCTAATAGACGACAGAACCCACAAGAAAAGAATGTGGGTAAAGAAGTTAAAAATGTCAGATCTGCATTTTTGCCAGCCCTCTTTCCACTAAAACATGGGCATGTGACGCATTCCAGGCCAAATCTCCTGAGGAGAAATATTTACAGGGGGATTCTGGGAAAGTTTTTCTTCCTAATTCAAAGTCAAAGAACCTATAGGAAAAAAAAAAATGCTGTCCTTTTTTTTTGGCCAGATGCTGTCTATATGCACTATCTGGAATTGTGGCAGCCATCTTGCACCCATGAAGGAAATAGCCTAAAGACCAAGCCAAAAAACTAATAATTATCATGAGAAAAAATAAAATTTTCTCATGGGCTGAGCCAGGGATAAATAAATGAAGGATTGGGTGAACAGTTTTAGATAGCAGTCCACACACTTAACTTAGGTTGTGTGTAAAGTCCATCATTGAGAAGCCCATGTCCTGAATTTTCCACATGGGTGGATTCCTAACTCAGAATCTCCTCTGCCCCCACAGTCCATGAAGCATGAAAAACATTTTTTAAAAGTGACACAAAGGCCTACAAGTTTGGTCAGAGTGCTCAGTGGCTATTTGCTCACTTTAACATTGCCAATCAATATGTAATTAAGCACCAATTTTACAGATACATGTTGTACTATTTTTGCCTCTCAGTCTGCTAAAAGTATGCATTATAAAGAACATGAGGATGGGAAGTCAAATCAGATCAATTCCTCATCCTGCCATGTTTGAGTATTCATTTATTCAACAAATATTTACTGAGCCCCCACCATGTCAGGCAGTAGGTACTAAGAATATGGTGATAAACAATATAGATGTAGTCTTCACCCTCCTGGAACTTGCAATCTAGTGAGGGAGATGGAACTTAAATGAACAATTATATATTGTAATTGCTATGAAGAAAAACTCTAAGACTCTGGAAAACAGATTATGGGGTCAGAAAGTCATCGCTGGGGAAATGGTGTTTAAGTTTGTGGCTGTGGGCTGTTACTCAACTTAAGATAATTGCCTTATGTGTAAAGTAGAGACCCTTTCAGTGTGCACAGTATTAAGTAACAGTTCAGCAGAAGGCTTTGGCTATACACCAAAAACAATAAAACATTGTTGAAAGAAATGAAGAAGACACAGAGAAGTGGAAATATAGTCTGTGCTCTTGGATTGGAAGAATTAATATAGTTAAAATGTGCATACTTCCTAAAGCAATCTATAGATTCAACACAATTGCTATCAAAGTTCCAACAACACTTTTCACAGAAATAGAATAAAGAATCCTAAAATTTATATTGAACAACAAAAGACCCCGAATAGCCAAAGGAATCCTGAGAAAAAGAAACAAAGCTGGAGGTATCACATTCCCTGATTTCAAGATATACTGCAAAGCTATAGTAACCAAAACTTCATGGTACTGGCACAAAAACAGACACACAGATCAATGGAATAGAATCAAGAGCCCAAAAATAAACCCACAAATCTATGGACAACTAATTTTCTACAAGGGAGCCAAGAACACAGAATGGAGAAAGGAAAGCCTCTTCAATAAATGGGGTTGGGAAAACTGGACAGCCACATGCAGAAGAATGAAAGTAGACCATTATCTTACACCATACACAAAAATTAACTCGAAATGGATTGAAGACTTGAATGTAAAACCTGAAACCATGAAACTTGTAGAAGAAAACATACGCAGTACACTCTTTGACATCAGTCTTAGCAACATATTTTCAAGTACCATGTCTGACCGGGCAAGTGAAACAACAGAAAAAATAAACAAATGGGGCTACATCAAACTAAAAAGCTTCTATACAGCAAAAGAAACCATCAACAAAACAAAAAGACAACCTAACAATTGGGAGAAGATATTTGCAAACCATATATCCGATAAGGGGTTAATATCCAAAATATATAAAGAACTCATACATCCCAACAACAAAAAAAAGTAACAATCCAATTAAAAAATGGGCAAAAGTCCTCAACAGACATTTATCCAAAGAAGATATACAGATGGCCAACAGGCACCTGAAAAGATGTCCAACATCATTAACTATCAGGGAAATGCAAATCAAAACCACAATGAGATATCACCTCAGAATGACTATAATTAACAAGACAGGAAATAACAAGTGTCGCAGAGGATGTGGAGAGAAGGGAACTCTCATACACTGCTGGTGGGAGTGCCAACTGGTGCAGCCACTATGGAAAACAGTATGGAGATACCTCAAAAAATTAAGAATAGAACTACCACAGGATCCAGCTATTTCCCTGTTGGGTATTTATCGAAAGAACATGGAAACACAAACGCATAAATATATACGCACCCCTATGTTCATTGCAGCATTATTCACTATAGCCAAAGCTTGGAAGCGACCTAGGTGCCCATTAAGGGAGTAATGGATAAAGAAGATGTGGCATATATACACAATGGAATACTACTCAGCCATAAGAAATGATGAAATCCAGCCATTTGTGACAACATGGATGCACTTTGAGGGTATTATGCTAAGCGAAATAACTCAGAGGGAAAAAGTCACATACCGTGTGATCTCACTCAGAAGTGGAAGACAAAAACAACAACAAACAATCACATAGAGACAGAGACTACTGGTGGTTACCAGAGGGGAAGCGGGGAGGGAGGAGGGTGAAAGGGACAATTAGGCAAATGTGTGTGGTGATAGATTGTGATTAGTCTTTGGGTGGTGAACATGATGTAATCCATACAGAAATCAAAATTACAATGATGTACACCTGAAGTTTATATAATGTTATAAACCAATGTTACCACATTAAACAACAACAAAAAAAGAAGGCTTTGGGTAGAGACCCATAATTTTTAAGTTTATTTAGCACCTGTTCAAACCTAGTCTCCCTTCTCTTTCAAGCCCTCTTACCCAGCCCCAAAACCTCTCCTGTGTTTCTCACATCACATTGTGTGGTAAGTGTTCCACAAATGTTCACTTAATACTACCACCTTGCCTTGTTTTCAAATCTAATAAATTTAGCTTTGGGTATCATTTCCATTTGGACCCTAGTGGCAAGTTAAAGGCACAAATAAGAAAGAATGCCTGTTTTCCCACCCTAGTTTTCCTGCGAGCTCTAAAATTTCATCAATCTTCATTATGAAGAAACGCTCAACTGTGGAAAACTAATGAGAGATGTTAGTGCAAATCCCATTAAAATAGGGGGAAGCTGGGAAGACTTATCATTGAAATGCTATTGAGAAGTCCACATTTTTGTGTGTCTAGAATAGAGGTTACTTTATTTTTTGGTTCAATGAAGTTTTGTTTGAACTATTCTTAGAGTTAACAGATGTATCCTACATTTAGCCTGAATCAGGTAAGCTTGACAGCTTGAGGCCTTACCTTCTATCCGAGTGAGAGATGACTGTGGATTATTCAGTAGAATCATGATTCTGATCTGCTAGCTCAATGGATCGGCAAAGATCTTGCTCTAAGTCATGAAGGGTCTTGAATAGCATGCTAAGGACTTTGGGCTTTACCTTTCAGCCTGATTTTTTAAATAAGACAAAGAAATGATCACATTTGTATTTTATTTAGAAAACTCTTCCTGTCCTTAAACCCTTATCTCAGGGTCTGAATCTGGGGCAACCCAGCCTAAGGTAAAATCTTTCTCACAGCCAGTTTCTAGGGAGGTGATACCAGGAAACATTGATAGAGGAGTGAAGAAGTAACACAGGGAAGGGAAGGGTGTCATTGAAATTTACATTATTGAGAAGGTTACAACTATGGGCAACTAAAGTTCAAATCCCAGGTGACCTCTGGGAGACCATGTAGAACATGCCTCAGAATTTCCCATCAGAGTATCTATCCACCAACTCCCATCTGTCAATGGTTAAGGGCTGCTCCTGGGAGTGTTAACTCCCCAACACTTCCTGTCTGCCCGTGGCACAAACTCAGCAGTCTCCAGTGGCCAGAGAAAGTCCTCAGGCAGAGAGTTGCAGGTGCTTGCTATAACAACCCTTTAGCAAGTCTGGGAACAGTGAGTGTCAAGGGATGTAGCAGAGCACTGACAGCATCTGCTACAAATCCGTAAGTTACAAGGCTGCCGCTCTAGGCAGGCAAGAAATAATGGGAACTTGAGTCATAGCAGCAGCAGTAGGCATGGAGAGAAGAGGGAGTATTTGGAAATGAATTTGGAAGAGTCAATAGAACTGGTAACCACAGAAATAATAGCAATAAAGAAAAGAGTCCAGGGCAACTGCCAGATCTGTAGCTTGGGTGTTAGAGTGAATGATAGTACTGTCAACCAGTTTAGGAAATACAGTAAAAGCCCTCATCTTCTTCCCCAAATCCATGTTAAGTTTTAGGCATACCATATTTGAGATATCAGTCACTATCTCAAGATGAGTTTCCTGGGAATTCGACTCTGAGTTGGAGATTAGCATGCAGGAAGTTTATTATAGAATGCCCTTGGTATCAACTCATGATGAAGGGGAAAAAGTAGGATTGGGCAGGTGGAAAGCTGGGCAGCAATGCAGCCTCAATGGAAGCCCCAAGCAACACTATGAGGAGTTTTGAAGATGGAATAACCCTCAGAATTGTCCCCATTTGAGTGAGAGGGTCAGGCATTTATACCCCTATATTGATCAGTCATTAGAAGGAAGCTGCCCCAGGAAAGGGGCATAAGATTGAGTGAGGTGCCTCTCTTCAGCCAGGACAATCAATTCCTAAAGAGGGCTCACAGCTGTGAACACTCTCATAGCTAGAGTAAGAGGGGTTTTATTCCCAAACAAGGATCTGGGCAACGCATCACAGTGTCCACCACAGGAGGTATTAAAATCAGAAGTGTCTAGTTGGTAATTGATGCAAGGGTTTAGTGCACAGAAGAAAAATCTGGGCTGGCAACATATTTGGGGAGTTATCAGTTCAAAAGTGTGTTAATACGGAAATTTGGCAGATGGTATAGAATAAAATTTCTTTCTGAAACACTTCAAATATGATTGGTCTATTGTAAATAATGATAACTCACACTGCTCAGAAAAGGTGCAAATAAAGTCATTATAACACTACACAGCAGGTTATAGATCATCTGTTGACAATAAAATGTAGAGAAATATGACTTAATTGCTTTGTTTCAAAGGTGGATAAGTAACATAGTAGAAATGTCATAAAGAACATAAACACATAGAGTAGGGATAAACGTTTCTCTTGGTGTATGTGAGAATCATAGCAAAAGAAATTACCCAATTTTTCTGTAAATTTCATTTTGGTATTAGATACCATCTATAAATACGTGATTAAATAAAATATGGTTTTTAATACACATGACAAGTATAGCAATTTGAAGCAAAATGTGAGACATTTGTCTATTAAATGCTATATTCTACATGATGACAAAAACAACACAAAAACACTAAGTGTGAACAGTGTTTCTCAAGGACACGCTAGCCTGGGGCATAAAAAAAGAACTGAGGTCACTCTAAGTGGTAAAGCAGTTTTCACTGGTACTTTCCCTCCTCCTACCTACCACGGTCATCCACACTTCCTACTAAGAACCTCTGCAGAGGAAGTAAAGGGTATTGGTCAACAGTGCTGACTTGAGAGTTAGATTCCCTCTTTCTCCACTTGCTAGACCTGATCAAGACATGTGTAAGCCTCTCATCTTCTCTGTCTCAGTTTTCTCACCTGTAAAATGAAGTTAATGAAAAGATCTACGTCTCAGTGGTATTGCGAAGTGTTTACTGACACATAGTAAGCTTTCAAAAAGCTATTAATATGGCGGGGGAGGCAGGACTTGAGGGATAAATTGGTGGAGCACAGAGTATAGGACAGTGAACATACTCTGCATGATACTATAATGATGGATACATGCCATTATAATTTTGTCCAAACCCATAAAATGTAAAAGACCAAGAGTGAACCCAAATGTAAGCCATGGACTTTGGGTGATTATGATGTGTCAACATAGCTTCATCAATTATGAAAAATGTACCACTCTGGTGGGGGATGCTGATAATGGGGGAGGCTACACATGTGTGGTGGTAGGAGGTATATGGGAAATCTCTGCACTTTCCTTGCCATTTTGCAGTGAACTTGACTGCTCTTTAAAAAAAAAGTCTTTTTTTAAGCTATTAATAGAAATCATTACTATTATTTATCTGGAAAGGGCTACACAAAGCCACAATGGTGCCTTACTTCTGCCCTCAGAGCTTGCCAGAAAACACAACCAACCATTGGCAGATCTCCCACCAGGGAGACAAATGAGTGTTTGTCCTCAAGATGCCAAAGCCACCTCTGCTATTAATTCCTCATGCTGGTGACACCTTAATTTCATTATGCCAAGAATTAAGTATGGATTCCATATCCTTACATCATGGAGTGGCAATGGCTAGAGCAAAGACAACCTAACACCTAATAAAGAACCAGTTTTCCCTTTCCATCCAACTCGGATACCATAAATATATGGAAACTCTGACTGGAGGGCTCCCCTGCTAGAATCTCCTCCCATAGGTTCACAGGGTTCCATACAGTTGTCCACATTCAACACCAACCAGCTTGCAGCTGCATAGCAGCAGTGTGCATGTGAGACGTGTCTTACCAGATCAGAAAACTTAGTGTACTAAATCAGAGATGTTTTATTCTCAGAAGAAAAAAAAATGACTAATGATCTCGATGCTTCCACTGAAGGGAGTGCTACCCAACATCAAGATCTACTAGTTCTTAAACTAAATTCTATGCTAGTAAGTCCATATCTGCATCTGGAGAAGGGAGGAAAAGAAATGGTGCCCTGACATTCCTAAGTAGCACATCCCTCCCTGCCTCCTATCTGTGGACGGCCCAGAAAGCCCATCGCCTGCAGCAATGTGTCTTTTCCAAACTGATGAACACACTATTTCACCCTCTTATATCCATGGGGAGACTCCCTTTCCCCCAACTTTGTTTCACACTCTCAAATCTGGGTTGCGGACACCCTCCACCTGCCCCATGACAGAAGCATAGTTATTTAATCATCCCTCCAGTGAGTCTTCTTCAGGGGACGTCCTCATTCTCTCTGACAAATACAAGGAGGCCTGCACTCACACAGCTCTCCAAGCATTTCAGAAGTGCCTGAATCATAAGGTAAGTCCAGTGTAAGCACATACGGTTTTCTTCTTTATAAGAAGAGAATCACAAAACTGTGTTAAGGAAAAAAAAAAAATAAGACTATAAAATAAATGGAGGGGGGGGCACAAATAAACTTGGAGAGACTTCTTCAATGGTAGTGTGAGGAGTTCTGTAGACCTCTGAAAGAAACAACCACAACTGGTGAAAATTATATGCATATAAAAGAACCATTTAAAATTTCTAGAAATTGTTCTAAAGGAATATAGGAAATGTAGAAACATCTACTCAAGAAAATCAATTAAATCTCTATAAAAATCTAAGAGTCCATAGCATCTGAGCCATGAAATGCTCCCTCAGCTCTGTGTTATGAAAGCTCTACTGGTATATATGCAAGCCAAGATTAAGGAGATTCCTCTGCCTCGGCTCCCAGTCTCAGGATATGTTTTCTCTCTGAGAGAGACAAGCCACCAGTATTTCTCATTCTTCATAGGTTTGTGGTGCAGAAGTTCTTTCCCAGAAAATGCAGCTGAGAGATCTAGGGCTCCCTTCTCCCACTCCGCCCGCACTCAAAGGTAGAAGCTCTACTCCAGATATGGGAGGAAGAGAATACTGAGCTCTTTTCCACACTTGTGCCAGATCACTCATAGGGTGGACATTCTGTGTAGGAAGAGGCAAGCCAAGAAGTCCAGGGGCTACCACCCCCACCCATTGACCTGCTTGTAGGGCAAGGCTGTCACTCTGAGAGAAACTGCAGTCCCTGCCTTCAGGAGTAGTGGCACAGAATTTCTGCCATGGGAAAAGGCAGGCAATAATAACAGAGAGATCCAAAGATTCCCCTATGAGAACTGACTTTATTTGGAACAAAGCAGGGAAATTTGAGCCAAGGGTGATGTCAAAAACAATGAAGATTTTGGTAGTGAGTAATTAACCAACTGGTAGTAGCTCTATGATAACAACAAGCAAAATAGTAGACCAACTAGCTTAACAGAGAGAATCAGGGAAAGAGACAGCTAAGAAGAGCCCTCAGGGGGTTGGAGTAAGCCTCAAAAACTACCCTTGCAAAATGGCCCAGATTTAATTCGATCAGACTGTGGAGCAATTCATGCCCCAGGGTATTATTGAAAACAATAGAAAAATCAGCAGTTACTGGAGGCTAGCAGCTGGATATTATACCAACAGAGACAATCCAGGTAAAAACAGGTGACAAGGAGATCAGAAAAAGAGACATTAAAGAAACTGGCTAAAACCACAGTCCTATCCCTGGGATGAGTTGTATCTTCTAAGGAGCAATGTTAGAGGCCGCATATTGAGGTGGAAATAAACTTCACTGAAATTATTCAGCCAAGTCACTAGACAAATGAAAGAAGCAAAAAAGCAAAGAACAATAAGTTCCAGAATAAGTATCCAGAGTTACTATAATGTATTATCTAAAATGTCCGGTTTTCAACCAGAAATTATGAAATATGAAAAGCAACAAGTATGACCCACATGCAGGAAAAAAGAAGGCAACAGAAATGGCCTCTGAGAGGGCTCAGATATCAGATTTAGCAGACAGAGATTTGAAAGCAGCTATTATAAATATGTTCAAAGAACTAAGGGAAGTAATGCTTAAAGAAGTAAAGGAATATGTGAAAACAATGTTTCAGCATAGAGAATATCAATAAAGAGAAATTATATTTTAAAAAGAATCAAATGGAAATTCTTTATTTGAAACATACAATAACTGAAATGAAAAATCTGCTATAGGGATCAAGTGTAGATTTGAGTTGACAGAACAAAGAATCAGTGAGCTTTAAGATAGGTCAATTAGGATTATATAATCTGAAGAAGAGAAATAATAATAAACAAAAATGAACAATGGCTCAGAAGAATGTGGGACATCATTAAGTGCACCAACATACATGCAATATGAATGCCCCAGGGAAGGGGAGAGAGAAAGTGAACACAAAAAAATCTAAGAAATAATAGTTGTAAAAACATTTGATTAAAACATTAATCTACACATGCCAGAAGCTCAACAAAATCCAAGCAGGATAAATGCAAAGAGATCCAAAAAATAGACACATCAGAATCAAAATGTTGAAAGGCAAATAGAAAATTTTGAGAGGAGCCAGAGAAAAAGGATTTGTTGCATATAAAGGAACCACAATAAGATTAATAGCTGGCTTATCAGAAAAAAAATTGGAAACCAGAAGCAGTGGGATGATATATTCAAAGTGTTGGGAAAAAAAATTAATGTAACCAAGAATTCTACGTCCACCAATGTTACCCTTCAAAAATGCAGATGCCCCCCTCACGACTCTGGTTCAACATTCTACTAGAAGTCCTAACTAATGCAATAATAAAAGAAAACATATACAGACTGTGAAGGAAGAAATAAAACATCTTTGCAGATGAAATTACTGTCTATGTAGAAAATTCCAAATAATTGACAAAAATTCCTAGAACTAATAAATGAATATAGCAAGCTTGAAGGATACAAAGTTAATATTAAAAAGTCAATTGCAGGGCCAGCCTGGTGGCACAGTGATTAAGTTTGTGCATTCCGCTTCAGCAGCCCAGGTTCACTGGTTCAGATCCTGGGCATAGACCTACTCACCACTCATCAAGCCATGCTGAGGGAACGTCCCACATAGAAGAAGCAGAAGGACATACAACTAGGGTATATAACTATGTACTGGGGGCTTTAGGGAGGGGAAAAAAAAAGAGGAAGATTGGTTGGTCTTGCCCTGTGGTGTAGTGGTTAAGTTCGCATGCTCCATTTCAGCAGCCCAGGGTTCACAGTTTCAGGTCTTGGGCATGGTCAGATGTACCACTTGTCAAGCCATGCTGTGGTGGCATCCCATATAAAGTAGAGGAAGATGGGCACAGATGTTAGCCCATGGCCAATCTTCTTCAGCAAAAAAGAGGATTGGCAACGGATGTTAGCTCAGAGCTGGTCTTCCTCACAAAAAAAAAAAAAAAAGAGGAAGATTGGCAACAGATGTTAGCTCAGGGCCAATCTTCCTAAAAAGAAAAAAAAAAAGTCAATTGCTTTCTATATACTATCAATAAATAGGTGGAATTTGAAATTAAAAACACATTACCATTTACATTAGACACCCCCAAAATTAAACCATTACTTATAAATCTAACAAAATATGTACAAGATTTATAAAGGAAAACTACAAAAGCTGATGACAGAAATAAATTTCTAAAATAAATGAAAAAATATTCCATGCTCATGGACAGGAAGACTCAATATTGTTAAAATATCAGTTCTTCCTAACTTGACCTATAGACTCAATGCAAACTTAATCAATATCCCAGAAAGTTACTCTGTGGATATCAACGAACTGATTCTAAAGTTTATATGGAAAGGCTAAAGACCCAGGATATTGAACATGATAATAAAAAAAAAAAACAGTCAGAGGACTAATACTACCCAAGTTCAAGACTTCCTATAAAACTATAGCAATCGAGGCAGTGTGGCATTAATGAAAGAATAGACAAACAGATCAATGGAACATAATGGAGAGCCTAGAAATAGACCCACACAAACATAGTAAACTAATCTTTGACAAAGAAGCAAAGGTAATCCAAAGGAGAAAGGAGTACTGGAACAACTGGATATCCACATGCAAAAAAAAATTGAATCTAGACACTGACCTTACACATTTGACAAATATTAACTCAATAAGGATGGTAGATCTAAACATAAAACACAAAGCTATAATACTTCTAGAAGATAAAATAAGAAAAAATCTAGGTGACCTTGGGTTTGGCAATGAGCTTTTAGGTATAATACCAAAAACACAATCCATGAAAGAAAACTTGTTAAGCTGGACTTCATTACAATTAAAAACTTCTACTCTGTTTAACACATCATTAAGTGAATGAGAAGACAAGCCACAGACTGGGAGAAAATGTTTACCAATACATATCTGATAAAGGACTTGAAACACAAAAAACTCTTAAAATTCAACAATAAGAAAACAATCCAATTAAAAAGTGGGCAAAAGAACTTAATAGACACCTCACCAAAGAAGATATACAGACAGCTACCAAGATGTCCTTCAATAAATCAATGGATAAACAAATTGTGGGACATTCATGCAATGGAATATTATTCAGTGTTAAAAAGAAATGAGTTTCAAGCCATAAAAAGACATGGAGGAATCTTAAATGCATATTGCTAAGTAAAAGAAGGCAGTATGAAAAAGCTACATATTGTATGAGTCCAACTATGTAGCATTCTGAAAAAGGCAAAACTATAGAGACAGTAAAAAGATAGTGGTTGCCAGGAAAGTTAAGTTGGGGAGGATGAACAGAGGATTTGTAAGGCAGTAAACTATTTTGTATGTTATTGTAATGGTAGATTTAATCAGAATTTGAGACAAATATAAATGAAAATACAACACACCAAAACATATGGGAGCTAGCTAAAGCAGTGCTGAGATGGGAAATTTATGCTACAAACATCTATATTACAAAAAAAGAAATACTTCAAATCAATTGTCTCACCCTCCACCATATGACACTGGAAAAAGAAGAGCAAACTAAACCTAAAACAAACAGAAATAAGGGAGAAAAAAATATTACAGAGGAAATTATTGAAATGGAGAATAGAAAAAGAATACAGAAAAATCAAGAAGAGCAAAAGTTAGTTCTTTGAAAAGATCAATAAGTTGACAAAATTTTGCTAGACCTACAAAGAAAAATAAGGAAAAAGACTCAAATTAATATAATCTTGAATAAAGAGGGGACATGACTATGAAACTTACAGAAATAAAAAAGAATTATAGGAGAATACTATGAATAACTCTATGCCAACAAATCAGATAACTTAGATGATATAGACAATTTCCTTAAAAGATTCAAACCATCAAAACTGACTCAAGAAGAAATAGAAAAATCTGAGTAGACCTATAACAGGTAAGGAGGGGAACTTCCTCACCTTGTAAAAAGAATGTTAGTCCTCTAAGTCTGCTGTAACAAAATACCACAAATTGGGTGTCTTAAAACAACAGAAATTTATTCTTTCACAGTTAAGGAGACTAGAAGTCTGAAACCAAGTCTGAAACCAAACCTGTTAGCAGGGCCACACTCTCGCTGAAGCCTCTAGGGAATACTCTTCCTTACCCACTTCAGCTCCTTGTAGCACCAGGCATTCTCTTGCTTGTGGAAACATAGTTCCAATCTCTGCCTGTGTCATACATGACCATCTTTCCTCTGCGTGTGTGTCTGTCTCTTCTTTTCTTCTTATAAGAACACCAGTCATATTGGATCATGTCCCATTCTAATGACCTCATCTTAACTTTATTACATCTGCAAAGACGCAATTTAAAAATGAGATAACATTCACAATTATCAGGGGTTAGGAATTCAACATACCTTTTAGGAAGACACAATTTAATCCATGTCCCTTTAAGGACACCTATTTTAAAAAAAATCCACAGTTAACATTATACTTAGTAGTGAAAGAGTGAATGCTTACCCTCTACAATCAGGAACAAGACAAGAATATCTGTTCTGGCCACGTTTTTTTAGATTTGTAGTGGAGGCTCCAGCCTGGGTGATAAGACAAGAAAAAGAAATAAAAGACACTCAGATTGAAAAGAAGAGGTGAACTATATTTGCTGATGACATGATTTTGTGTATAAAAAAATGTTAGGAATTCACCAAGCACTATTAAAATGAATAAATGAGTTCAGAAAGATTGTAGGATACAAGGTAAAAATACAGAATCAATTGTATTTCTTATACACTAGCATCAAATAACCCAAAAATGAAATTAATAAATCAATTCCATTTACAAAAGCATCAAAAAGAATAAATTATCCAGAAAAAATTAACAAAAGAGTACAATACTTGTACACTGAAAACTATAAAACTTCATTGAAAGAAATTAAAGATATAAATACTTGGAAAGTATTTCATTGATTGGAAGACTTAATATCATTGAGATGGCAATATTCCCTAAGTCAGTCATCAGCTTCAACACATTCCCTATCAAAATTACAGCTGCCTTTCTTTTTTTTTTTTTTTACAGAAATTGACAAGCTCATCCTGAAATTCAAATGAAAATACAAGGGACATAGAATAACCAAGACAATCGGGAAAAAGAAGAACAAAATTGGAGGACTCACGCTTCCCAATTTCAAAACTCACTACAAAGTTATAGTAATCAAGACAGCGTGGTACTGACATAAGATTAGACACATAGAAAAAATAGAACTGAATTGAGAGGCCAGAATTAAACTCTCAGAGTTATTGTCAATTGATTTTCTACAAGAGTTCTATGACAATTCAATGGGCAAAGTATAGTCTTTTCAACAAACGATGCTGGAAAAACTAGAAGTCACATGCAAAAATAAACAAATGAAACTGGAACCTTCCTCACATCATATACAAATGTAAGTCAAAATATATCATAGATCTACACATAAGAGCTAAAAGTGCAAATTCTTAGAAGAAAACAAAAGAATAAATCTCTATGACCTTGGATTAGACAATGGTTTCTTAGATATGACACCAAAAGCATAAGCCAGAAATGAAAAGATGAAATGCACTTCTTCAAAATTAAAAATTTTTATTCTTCAAAAGACACCATTAGGAAAGTGAAAAAGAGTATCATGACAGTGTAAAATATTCCTCCTTTTTGTTCCCCCTTTTCAACAAAAAATTTTACATCCATCCATGGACAAAAATGCTTTTGTGGGAGCTGTGGGATCCAGCACCATATGCCAAGGGACCTGGGAGGAGTTTTGCTCATGTGAGCATCCAGTAATAGACAGACAGACCTTGGTTTGGGCTGTGGAATCAGCAGAACAGCAAACCTACCTCAAACCTTCTTGCCACAGTTGGGGGAAAAACTTGGAGAATACTGGCCTGTACAGATATTCATGGAAGAAAAAGAAATTGTAGAAGTCTAGCCTTGTCAGGGGTTGGATTCCAGCCCATGATTGGAGGGGCAAAAAACAAAAAAAAAAAATGAGTTTGGATTTAGCAGAGAAAGAAAGAAGAACCAGCACCACCACCACCAAGGCAACATAATTCAGGGCTAAACTATCAGGAGGTGGTAACTTCTCCTGTAGGAGAAAGAGAGAGTGGTGAGTGAGTGCCCAGCTACCCAAGTGGTGCAGGATGCAGCTGGAAAAACCCATTTCTCTCCAACAGCACGTAGAGTACTGGGGCAGGACATCCATGACTGGGTGGAAATCAAGAAAGAAGCAGATATGAATATCAAAGGGCATTATAGGAACCTGCTTCCTGCTGACTGTGCTTAGCAGGAAGTCCACCCATGAGCCTCTGGGAGAACCACATCTGGGAATCTCCCTACCAGGTCCATGGGCACCGCCAACACTCCAAGTGTTAAATCCACACCTCCCCCAACTCTGCAGTTGACTTCTTGTGTGCACTCTGGAGTTAGGGGGCAAGAGCAAGCTCCAGTAGATAAGGAAACAGGCCAGGGTCTGTGGGCAAAAACAAATCCCACAAACTTGAGCTATAGTGCCACCTTCTAGAAAACAAAAGAGAGGCTTCCAGTAGCCATCCTGGTGAGTTGTAAGAATGAGAGAAGACATAAAAGCTTATGAATTCTGCAAAAAGAGGGGGAAGAAGAGTGGAACAGGTGTACTCATACAAAGGCAGAGAAAAACCAAGATAATAACAGCACCGATGAGCAGAATAGCCTACCTGAAGGCAAGTAACAAAATTTAAGGAAGTGCCTGGTAATTCAAATGTGAAAGCAGCAATGCAACACTTCAAGGAACAAGAAAAATCAAGGAAATATTTCATCACCAAAAGACAATAATTCTCCAATAATCAAGCTCAAAGTCATGCAATTTTGCAATCTAGGTGATAAAGAATTCAAATTAGCTATTTTAAAGAAACTCAATGAATTAGAAGAAAAGTCAGAAAGACAATTCAATGAGATCATGAAAAAAATACAGGTCCAAATGAGATATTTATCAAAGATATAGAAATCATTAAGAAAAAAAATCAAGCAGAAATTCTGGAGCTAAAGAAGTCAATAAATGAAATGAAAAATGCAATAGACAGCCTCTGCAGTGGAGTACCAAATGGAACACAGAATAAATGAGTTAGAGGATAGGAATTGTGAAATAACTCAGAGGAGAATAAAAAAAGAGTGAAAAGACCAAAGAAAGCCTACATGATCTATAGGATAGCATCAAATGAACAAATATTAGAATAACTGGGATTCCATAAGGAGAAGGAGGCAGAAAATTTATTTGAACATATAATAGCCCAGAACTTCCCAAACCTAGGGAGAGAATTGGACAGCAAGTTCACTAAGCTAATAGATCACCCTATTATCCCAAATCAAAAAGACCTTCTCGAAGACACATTATAATGAAACTGTCAAAAAATCAAAGATAAAGAATTCTAAAGCATCCATGGGGAAAGAAAAAGATTATACCCTACAAAGGAACCCCTATTAGACTATCAGTGGATTTCTCAGCAGAAACCCTACAGGCCAAGAGAAAGTGGAATAACATTCAAATTTTGAAAGAAAAATTGCCAGCCAAGAATACTTTATCCAGCAAACTTATCCTTCAAATATGAAGGAAAAATAAAGACTTCCCTAGACAAACAAAAGCTAAGAAGTTCACCACCACTAGATCTGCCTTGCAAGAAATGCTGAAAGGAGTTCTTTAAGCTGAAATGAAAAGACACTAATCAGTGACATAAAAATATACGACACACTAGTAAAGGTACATATACATCAGACTTAGACAACTTTAACTCTGCGATAGGATTATGTGATAACCACTTAACCATAGTATAACGGTCAAAGGAAAAGAGTATTTAAATAATTATAGCTACTATAATTTATTAAAGAATACACAATATAAAAAGAGGCAAACAATGACATGAAAAATATAAAAGAGGAGAGTAAAAGGGTGAAGCTTTTGTAGATAACTGAAGGTAAGTTGCTATCAGATTAAAATGGACTTTTATGTATGAGATATCTTATGTGAGCCTCATGATAACCACAAAGCAAAAACCTAGAGTAGATGCACAAAAGATAAAAAAAGAGAAAGGGCATACCACCATGGAAAATCATCAATTTACAAAGGTAGGCAGAAAGAGGGGAAAAAAGAAACAAGGGAAATAAAAAAACAATTTAAAAGGTGGCATTAGTAAGTCCTTACATATTAATAATAAATCTAAATGCAAATGGATAGAATTCATCAATCAAAAGGCACAGAGTGACTGGATAAAAAAAAGAAGACCCAGCTATATGCTGCCTACCACAGACTCACTTCAGCTTTAAGGATACACACAGGCTCAAAGTAAAGGGATGGAAAGAGATATTCCATGCAAGTAGAAACCAAAAGAAGGTGAGCTTTTATAAAACATTCCATCCAACAGAAGCAGAATACACGTTCTTCTCAAGTGCACATGGAACATTCTCCAGGATAAACCACGTGATAGGATTCAAAACATATCTTAGCAAGTTTAAGAGATTCAAATTATACCAAGTATATTTTCCAACCACAATGGTATGAAACTAGAAATCAACAATAGGAAAACCAGAAAATTTACAAATATGTGGAAATTAAACAACACATTTCTGAACAACCAATGGGTCAAAGAAAATATTAAAAAGGAAATTAAAAAATATCTCAAAACAAATGCAAATGGAAAAACAACATACCAAAACCTATGGGATGCTGCAAAATAATTCTGAGAGGGAAGTTTATGGTGATAAATACATAATTTAGAAAATAAAAAGACCTCAAAAAACAACCTAACTTTACTCCTTGTCAATGAACTAGAAAAAGAAACTAAATCCAAAGTTAGCAGAGGAAGGAAATAACAAAGAGCAGAGCAGAAATAAGTAAAATAGAGACTAGAAAAGCAATAGAGAAAACAACCAACGTTAACAGCTTTTTTTTTTAAGATAAACAAAATTGACAAACCTTTAGCTAGACTAAGGAAAAAAAAGAAAACTCAAAATCAGAAATGAAAGAGGAAACGTTACAACTGATACTACAGAAATACAAAGGATCATAAAAGACTTGTATGAACAATTACATGGCAACAAATTAGATAACCTAGAAGTAAATAAATTCCCAGAAACATACACTCTACGAAGCCTGAATCAGGAATAAATAGAAAATCTGAACAGACCAATAACAAGGAAGGAGATTGAACCAGTAATCAAAAACATCCCAGGGCTGGCCCAGTGGCATAGTGATTAAGTTCCCACACTCTGCTTCAGTGGCCTGGGGTTTGCAGGTTCGGGTCCTGGGCGCAGACAGATGCACCACTTGTCAAGCCATGCTTTGGTGGCATCCCATATAAAGTAGAGGAAGATGGGCACAGATGTTAGCCCAGGGCCAGTCTTCCTCAGCAAAAAGAGGAGGATTGGCAACAGATGTTAGCTCAGGGCTAGTCTTCCTCACACACACACACAAAAAACCCCAATACAGAAAACCCCAGGACCAGATGGCTTCACTGGCAAATTGTATCCAACATTTAAAGAAGAATTAATGCCAATCCTCCTCAAACTCTTCCAAAAATAAAGAGGGATCACTTCCTAACTCATTTAATGAGTCCAGCATTACCCTAATACCAAAGCCAGATAAGGACACTACAAGAAAACAATAGACTGATATCCCTGATGAAATAAATGCAAAAATTCTCAACAAAGTATTAGCAAACTGAATGTAACAACACATTGAAAGGATTACACAACATGGCCAAATGGGATTTATCTGGGATGCGGGGATGTTCCATCATACATAAATCAATAAGTATGGTACACCACACTAACAGAATAAAAGATAAAAGTCATATGACCATCAACAGATACATAAAAAAGCATTTGAAAAAATACACCTTTTCTTGATAAAAACTCTCAACAAATTGGGTACAGAAAGACCACACCTCAACATAATAAAGGCCATATATAAAAAACCCACAAGTAACATTATAGTCAGTGGTGAAAAATCAAAAGCTTTTCCTCTTAGATCAGGAAGAAGACAAGGGTGCCCACACTCACCACTCTTATTCAACATAGCACTGGAAGTCTTAGATAGAGCAATCAGGCAAGACAAAGAAATAAAAGAAATCCAAATCAAAAAGGAAGGAACAAAGTTGTCATTAGTTGCAGATGATCTGTTCTTATATTTATAGAAAACTCTAAAGACTCCACCAAAAAACTGTTGGCCGGCCTGGTGGCATAGTGGTTAAGTTCACACACTCTGCTTCAGTGGCCCAGGGTTCACAGGTTCAGATCCCAAGAGTGGACCTACACACCGCTCATCAAGCCATGCTGTGGCGGCATCCCACATACAAAATAGAAGAAGATTGGCACAGATGTTAGCTCAGTGACAATCTTCCTCAAGCAAAAAGAGGAAGATTGGCAACAGATGTTAGCTCAGGGCCAATCTTCCTCACCAAAAAAAAAAGGAACTAATCAATAAATTCAGTAAAGTTGCAGGATATGAAATCAAATCAACATACAGAAATCAGTTGTGTTTCTATACACTTACAACAAAACATCTGAAAAAGATAATGAAAACCATCACATTCATAATAGGATCAAAAGCAATAACATACTTAAGAATAAATTTGACCAAGGAAGTGAAAGATCTACACAATGAAAACCAAAAGACTTTGAAGAAAGAAATTGAAGATGACACAAACTAATGGAAAAATATCTCATGTTCATGGATCCGAAGAATTAATATTGTTAAAATGCTCATATTACCCTAAGTCACCTATTCATTCAACACAGTCTCCACCAAAATTTCAATGGCATTTTTCACAGAAATAGAGAAATCAATTCTAAAATTTGCATGGCACCACAAAAAACCCTGAATAGCCAATGTAATCGTGATAAAGAAAAACAAAGCCGAGGCATCACATTTCCTGAATTCAAACTATACTACAAAGCTACAGTAAATAACACAGTATGATACTGGCATAAAAATAGACCCATAGACCAACGGAAGAGAATAGGGAGCCCAGAAATAAACCCCTGTATTTATGGTCAACTAAAATTTGACAAGAGAGCCAAGAATCCTCAAATGGGGAAAAGATAGTCTCTTCAACAAATAGTGTTGGGAAAACTCATAACCACATGCAGAAGAATGAAATCAAACCCATATCTTATACCATCACAAAAATTAAGTCAAAATGGATTAAAGACTTAAACATAAGACATACTATCATAAAACTCCTAGAAAAAAACATAGGAAAGAAGCTCCTTCACGTTGGTCTTGTCAATGATTTTTTAAATATGACACCAAAAGCCCAAGAAACAAAAGCAAAAATCAACATTAAACTGAAAAGCATCTGAACAGCAAAAGAAACAATGAAAAGGCAACCTACAGAATGGGAGAAAATATTTTCAAATCATATATCTGAGAAGGGCTTAATATCCAAAATATATAAAGAATTCATACAACTCAATAACAACAACAAAAAAAAACCCAATTGAGTTTAAAAATGGGCAGAGAAACTAAATAGACAGTTTTCCAAAGAAGACGTCCAAATGGCCAAGAAGTACATGAAAAGGTGCTCAGCATCACTAATCATCAGGGAAATGCAAATCAAAACTATAATGAAATATCACCTCACACCTGCTAGAATGACTATCATTAAGACAAGCAATAAGTGTTGGTTAGGATGAGGAGGCAAAAGGAAACCTTGTACACCATCAACGGGATTGCAAATTGCTTCAGCCACTATAGAAAACAGTATGGAGTTTCCTCAAAAAATTTAACATAGAACTACCAGATAATCCAGCAATTGTACTCCTAGGTATATATCCAAAGGAAGTGAAAACAGGATATTAAAGAGATATATACACTCCCATGTTTATTGTAGCATTATTCATAATAGCTAAAATATGGAAACAACCTAAGTGTCCATCAACAGATGAATAGATAAAGAGGATGTGGTATATACATATACAACAGAATATTATTTACCCATGTGAAAGAAGGAAATCTTACCATTTGTAACAACATGGATGGATCTTGAGGGCATTATGCTAAGTGAGATAAGTCAGACAGAGAAAGACAAATACTGTATAATATCACTTATATGTAGAATCTGAAAAAGTCAAAATTATAAAAACAGAGTAGAATGGTAGTTACCAGGAGCTGGGGGTGGGGAAATTGGGGAGATGTTGTTTAAAGGGACAAACTTGCAATTAGTAGATGAATAAGTCTTGGAGATCTAATGTACAGCTTAGTGATTATAGACAACAAATGTGTATTACACACTTCAAAGTTGCTAAGAGGCTAGATCTTAAGTGTTTTCACCACAAAGAGGAAATAATAATTACGTGATGTGATAGAGGTGTTAGCTCATGCTATAGTGGTAATCATATTGCAATATATAAATATATCAAACCAATGCATTATACATCTTAAACTTACATAGTGTTATGTCAGTTATATCTCAATAAAAATAAATTTTAAAAAAAGTGAAAAAATAACACACAGAATGTATTTGCAAATTATATATTTGATAAGGGACTTATATCTAGTGTATACAAAGAACACTTACAGCTCAACAAAATGACAAATAATTCAACTTAAAAAATGGGCAAGTTCTGTGAACAAAAATTTCTCTAAAGAATATACACAAATAGCCAATAAACACATGAAAACATGCTTAACTTCATTAGGCATTATGAAAATGCAAATCAAAACCACAATGAGATACCCCTTCATACCTACTAGGATGGCTATAATCAAAAAACAGATAAGTATTGGCAAGTATGTTGAGAAATTATAACCCTCACACATTGTTGATGGCAATTTAAAATGATCCAATTGCTTTGGAAAACAGTTTGGCATTTCCTTACAACATCAAACAGAGTTACCATATGACCCAGTAATTCCACTCCTAGGTACATATCCAAGAAAAGTGAAAACATATATCCACACAAAACTCATACACAAGTGTTCATAGCACCACTATTCATAATAGCCAAAATATGGAACCAATCCAAATCCCCATCAACGGGTGAATAGATAAATAAAATGTGGTATATCCATATAATGGAATACTAGGCAATAAAAACAAAGTACTGATATATGCTACAATATTGATGAACATTGAAAATACTATGCTAAGTGAAAGATGCCAGTCACATACAATCACATATTTTATGATTCCATTTATATGACATATCCAGAATAGGCAAATCTATACAGACAAAGTAGATCAGGGTTGCCTTGGGCTGGGAGGGGGTGGGAAGAAGGGAATGAGGAGTGACTGCTAATGTGTATGAGTTTCTTTTTAGGGTGATGTAAATGTTCTAAAATTGATTGTGGTGATGGTTGCATGACTCTGTATATAAAAAAATTGAGCTAAATACTTTAAATGGGTGAATTATATGACATGAATTATATCTTCATACAACAGTTTAAAAAAAAAAGAACTTGTTGAAGAAAAAAAAGGCACCAAAATGCTAGTCTTAGGCTGAGTTCTCCCAGAAGCAGATTCCAAAAAAAGGATCGGAGTGCAAGTACTTCATTTAGGAGGTGATGGAATCACCCACTGCTAGAAGTAGCAGTAGGAGAATAGGGATGTGGGAAAGGAAATGGAAGGAAGCCTATACAGGGTACAATAATAAGCAAGTTACCACTGAGAGCAACTGGGCTCTGTCTCACTGGGCACCTCTGGGAGGCTGTGTAAGAACCTTCCATTAGTTTTCTATTGCTGTGTAACAAATTATTGCAAATATAGCAGCTTAAAACAACATACATTTATTATGTCATAGTTTTCCATGCGTCATGAGTCTGGACGCAGCTTACCTGGATCCAGGGTCTCACTAGACTTCAAACAAGATGTCAACCCGGCTATACTTCTTTCTGGAGCTTGGGAAGCTCACGTGATTGATGGCAGAATTCAGTTCCTTGTGGCTATAGGACTGAATTCCCCAGCTCCTAGAGATGACCTGCAGTTCCATGCCATGCAGCCCTCTCACAACACAGCAGCTCACCTCCCCAAGGCCGGCGAGAGAATCTCTCACTACAGTCTGCTAAGATGCTGCCTTACATAATCACAGGAGTGACTATCCCATCACATTTGCTATGTTTATTGGGTAGAAGCAAGTCTCAGTCAGGTTCTGCCCACACCCGAGTGAAGGGGATCATCCAAGGGTGTCACTCGTTGTGGATTCCCTTAGATGCCAAACCTAACTCAGAGTTGTCCCACTTGCAGAGCGAGGAGATGGGCGTATTTACTACCAGTTCCCAGCTATCATCGGTTGACAGATGCTCGTGGAGCCAGGACCTCCCTAGCATTTCTGGCCCGCTCCACATTGGGCAAACAAATGTGCTCCTGCACCCAAGGAAGCCCTGGCGCAGTGAGTCCCAGGTGCTTGAAGTAAGAAGCCTTCAGCACGTCTGAGAATTGCTGGGGCGGAGGGGAAGTGGGCGGGGCGCTAGGCACCTGCTGCACTGCTGTAGGGGGTGAAGCATCAAGTGTTTAAATAAAGGTGGAGGAGGGACAACAAACCAATTCGAATATTTTAAATGCCTGTTTTTTAAAAGGTGCTTAAAATATTAGATACAAATGAAAAATTTTATGGCTAGAATATGGACATAATACTTGTAACAAATATATGAAAGACGACTTAGGCAATGTTAATTATGGTTTTATAATGTTTCAAGTTTTTTATTTAATTTTTTAAATCAAAGAAAGTCACAATGAAAATACCAATCAGAAAACTTTGCTCCAGGCCCCAGCCAGGTTTTTGGCACAAGCCATCCCTCAGAGGTGAAAAAATGTCACGGTAAAAATGCCACAGGCTATCACAGGAGAAAAAGCAGAGGGAGCAGCCCGGTGTCGGCGTAGTGGTTAAGTCTGTGCGCTCCACCTCAGCGGCCTGGGGTTCGCGGGTTCAGATCCTGGGCACAGACCTACGCACTGCTTATCAGGCCATGCTGCGACAGGCGTCCCACATATAAAGTAGAGGAAGATGGGCATGGATGTTAGCCCAGGGCCAATCTTCCTCAGCAAAAATTAATTAATTAATTAAATAAAAAGAGCAGAGGTCACTGAAGCCTTCAGATGTCCCCAGACCTTAGAGGAAGGAATGGAGGCTCAATTCTGTATCTACCACCTCTCAGTCTGTCCCATAATACAGGGCATCCTGCTGTTCTTTGGTGTTCTTTTTTCCTCTGAGTTAGCATTCAGGTGTCCAAAAGGAGAGTAATGAACTTTAGCCTGCTCCCATTGGAGTTGAATCCTCTCATAGTCATAGCCCTCCCTGAGATTACTGTTAACAGAAGCATTTATGGCCAAGGCTGTGGTTCTTACCATGTCCTCACTGCCGTCTTCCTGCCGTGCATTAGCAGAAGCAGCTATGATATAGCAGTGCATGCCGTGGACAAAGACATGCAGGTCTATGTCCTGCCTCTCTCTCAATTATAAACTGTGTGATCTCAAGCAAGGCCCTTAACTGCTTTGGCAAATAGTTTTTCAACAGGAAATAAAGATATTAAACCAGATGACCTCTTAGTTCTCTTCTAACTCTAAGTGTTCTGAGCTCTGTGACAGTATTCATCCGGTCTCTCTAGAATAGCACTCTCTGACAGGAAATTTCTCTGATGATGGAAACGTTCTATGTCTGTGCTATCCAATATGGCAACCACTAGCCTCCTGTGGCTATTGAGCAGTTGGAATGGGGTTGTGTGACTGAGGAACTGAATTTTTTATTTTACTTAATTTAAATTCAAATAGCCACGTGTGACTAGTGGCTACTGTACTGGACAGCACAGCTCTAGAGACACAAGCCTGAGTGGAGAGAATGTGTAATCAGGCAGTTATTTCATTTTGTTATTCACAGAGTGGTTACAAGGATTAAATGAGAATACATGTAGAGAACTTCAAACAATACCTGGCCGATAGTAAGCACAAAATAAATGTTAGCTTTTTCTATTAATACTCTCATTTTATGTGGTTGGATGTTAAATTTTAATTACTAACTAGGTTTTTTTCTTTGTAGTTTGATAAGATAAACAATAGATTTATGAAACTTGAAGCAATTATCTCCTCTGGTTCAATATTTATCTTCATGGGAAAAGGAAAAATGGGGCTTGGGAATGTGGTAGATAAGGTTAACTGATTCCTGAGAATTTAAGATATACAGCAGCGTAAGCCCAAAAATTCAGACCTGAATTCTCTCTCCTTTTATGGAATAGTTTCCATTTGTGACAGTATTTTTTTTAGTTTCAGCTCCATTTCCTCTGAGCCCTTAAAAGGTCTCAACCTCTGTTTCTGTGGCTCAGTAGTTTTACAACCACTGAAAATAGCTCATTTTACCTCTTGTTAGGTGCCCTTCCGAGCAAGATAAGATGGCTAATTACATATGCCATTAACCAAATGTAATTCCAACTAATTGACAAAAAGTATTATACAGCAGCAATTTTTGAAGAACAAAGTTGTATGAAATACAAGGTCGTACTTCAGAAGTTTGTCCCCAGAAACAAAGAATTCTAAACATTTACTGTGTTGCTGTGAATTCTTCTAAGATCTGTAGCTGTCATGTGATGTCCCAGAACTATGGAAGCTTCATCATTTAACCAAAATTCACTGAGTGCCTGCTACATATAAGAAGCTCTGCTAGGCCTCATGAAGGAAACAAATGTGTCTAAGATACAGTCCCCAGCCCTCAAGAAGCTTGCATTCACTCTTCTATTTACAGGGCTGCAGTGACTCCCCTTTGTCCCTAAGGTAATGTCTGTGCACAGTCTATAGTCCATCATGCTCTAGCCCCAGCTTTCCTACTCAGCTGATCTCTCCAGTTCTCTCCGATATGCCCTGTGCCTCAGCCTTACAGAATACAATTGCTCTCTTTCATCAGTGCCCTCTCGAGGCACACACAAGAACCACCCCCAACTGCCCATCTGTTACCCTCCAGCCTCATTTTACCCTAAAACACACAGAATTCATTCACCACTCATTTTTAAACTCTACCATGATTTCTTCTGTGAAAACTGCCCTGAAGTCTCTCTCTCTATTCTTTCTGCTCACATTGCAGCTTGAGCATAACAATATGATAATGACTGTGATGGAGATAATGTTTCCTGAGCCCCTCTATCCTGAATCATAAGTTCCCTGAAGACAATGACCAAGTCTCCTCATTTATGTAACCCCGGGTACTAGACAAAGGTCTTCAAAATTTACTGAATAAATAAATGATGTAAAAGTGAGATTAAAAAAATATGCATCTAACTAGATGGCAATGCAAAATATCACAGGATGCATTCAGATTTTCAAATAAATTGCCATGGGAAATTTAATGGGGGGATATCTCATGCAACAAGCTCTCTCAGGAAAATTTTATCATTTTTGGTTAAGGTGACAACTGAACCAGTCCCTGAAGTATAAGGTAGAAATGAGAAAGAAATCATATCAGATGTGGCAGACAAGATCTAAGGGTCAACTACTATGACCAATATTTATTTACTCATCCATGATCATCTAGTTGCTGAGTGCTTTGACAAATTCAGAGAATAGAATGGTTCCTATCCTCAGGGATTTTAGAATTTAACAGAGCAGATAAGAGTGTTTGTATATTCTTATACTGAAAGATGCACCTGAGCTCAAAGGAGATTCTGAGCATGCGATTTATAAAAGTAATTCTGTTTCTTCCTTCAAAGAACTCAGAGTCCAAAAGAAGGCATAGATAGGAGTAGGGGAAAGTGGGTGACAATGTTAAGCAGACACCTTCAAGACACTGGGTTGTTTGAGATATAAGGCGCACACAAATCTATTCAGGAGTCATTGGGGAAGAATACCAAATTGGAGGTACTTCTATTCAACCTGTAGACAAAACTCTTCCGTCTTTTTCTCTCTTAGCATCCTACCCATGCACGGTTGCCACAGTGCAGGACATGGATCCCACTCCCTGAAGAGCTGTTGATAGACTAGTGACACAGGAGAGTTAGCTCCCTTTGGGGACCAATAGGAAACAAAAGACAAGAGAAGACAGACAGATAAAGGTCTCTCCTTTCTCTCCCTTGTGAACTTCTGAGGTGTGGCTCTTTCCTGGAGAAGCCCTATGTGGTGAATGAATACAACTGCTGAGTAATGACTTTGTTCTTCAATAGCCTACTGTGTAGCAATAGGCAATAGGGTAACACTCGAATTTCTTCACATCTTTCCTTGACTCACTTCCCTTCTTCCCTTACACTTACTTCTTGGGCTCACATTTCTCAAAGTTGTAGCACCTTGTCTCAGGCTCTGATTTCTAGAGGCCCCGGGCTAAAACACTATCTTATTCTTTGTTCCTCAAGCATAGTAATTTTTTAATATAGTTTACTGAATGATTCAATGAGAACGTTATTTTAGAAATAGAATATAATCCAAGCTAGTTGTAATTTATGAGTTGTACTGAACTATATCATGCAGCCCAAAGCAAGGACCATTTTGCTTCTCAAATATTAATAGCTAAATTAATACTTAAACAGTTCTTACTATGTGCACTATTCTAGCATTTTACATAGATTAACATCCTTAATACTCACAACAACCCATGAGGCAGTATGTTGGTCATTCTCCGTTTGCCAAGTGAACACATGACAAGTGTCCCTTCAGCTCATTGTGTAAAGGTGGCTAGTAGCATATTATGTTACACTGCTTCGTGTCTTTCTTCATGTCATTTGCCCTTTTCTTCCTCAGCATTAGTTTTCTAGTCTTGGACCACTAGTATAACGTCTAGCCTTACTCTGCTTTCTAGATGACCAAAGAAAACATACACTAAAATCAGAACTCCATTTTAAAACTGTACAGTCATTTAATTTCGATAATAAAGTTAGCTGAATTTTACTAGAAAATTGTCCAATCAGCTTCAAGTAAACCCATGCAAAGAGATTGTCAGTTGGCCCAGCAGAACAGAGTGATGGGACTTTACCAAACTTGCATGTTGGTACCTGTGGCATAATGGTATCAGCAAGAAACCACACCCCAGAGACTGATTTTAAGTATAACATAAGCCCTAGTAGTAAGTCTGTGGGGGAGGAAAACTACAGCCCTCACCTACCTATTGCTGTCATCCCAATACAACACAATAGCTGCCCTCCATTGAAACACTTACACTTAAACCAATTTGCCTGTTCACCAAGAGCACACAGTATTTTTCCTTTTTTTTATTATGCCTATCTTGGCTCACACAAGAATTAAGATAATTTATGAGACATATATGAAATGCATTATTAAAATAAAAAATATCAGTGCCATGGAAAACATATGACTGAATAAAAGTTAAGAATTTTGAGATGGGGGGCTACTCAGGTTCTGTCTTTAAGAAGAAAAGGGAGAAGGATTGGAGTCACATTCCTTCAATTAACAGTTACTGTCCTGATACTATGTGCCAGTAACTGTGCTAAATGCAGACAATACAAAGATGATTAAAGCATTGTCTCCCACGGAGGAGGTTACCATCTAATTGAGAAGCTGTGCTAAGAGAATACATATTTGAATTGACTTTGCAAAAAATCATTTGATGGTTGGGATGAGAGAAAAGTCTCTATGAGATAAGCTATGGTTTTGACAGGGACCCTACACTTAAATCTCACGTATTTCAGAGAGTTTCAAGAGCTCTTTGCCTTTGTTTCTTGTTTTGTTTTTGTTTTCTGGGGTTGTTTTTAGTTATCAGCATAGTAAATATTATCCTCGGCAATATAAATTTAATCCTCAGAAATATAAATTTCAAAACTGTGGAGCTGAATCAGAAAACCATTCGTGATATAGGTAAAAATAAAGCTAGAACTCGGTCTCAAGGTTCACTGACATTTAATTTCTAAAGGACCATTGAGGGCCTATCCTGCTTATAAACTACACTGTGGTGACTCAAAGCTTAGTTTCAACATAACAAAAATTATCATAAAATTTTCCTAAAAGAGGTCTCCTGGTATAGTGGGAAGGGAACTGACTAGGCACCTGTTGTATACATGTCCCTGAAACAGCCTTGTAAAATATATGGCATTTGAGACTTACTTTGATCATCTGTAAAAATGGAACCAAAAGTTTCAATGTCTTACCCACAACTAGTAACTGGTGCTGGGATCAGTATTCAAACCTTTTCTCTCTGATTCTAAAACTAGCAATGTCTCTGTTATAGTCAGGCTTCCTTCCTCCTCATGCTGGGTAAGGAAATGTCTGGTGCTGTCACTAACCGTGTGACTTTGGATTTGTCACTAGAAACCTAGAGCAGGAAAAGACCTAGAAAAGATAGTTAACTCCTCCATTTCGTAGATGAGGAAACAAATGTTCATATAAGCTTCAAGAAACAGAGCTGAGAGTATTTGACAGGCTCTGTTGTTTTCTACTGAGAGATAAGGAGAACTCCACTGATGTGCTTAGTGCCTCCAGATAAACTGGTCATACGGTTTGCTGAAATATCTTTGAAATACCTCTAAGAAATATCAATCAATGTAAAATAACAACTGCTTGTCATTTTTACTTTAAATGCACCTCAAGTAAGAAAGAAATCTGCTAAATCTTGCTAAAACAATACCCAGAAGGTTCTTCTCTGAAGATTTTTAAGTAAATGCCAAAGTCAACAGAGATAGCAAGCATCTTTAGTTGGAGTAAGATCCCTGCATTATTTATTATCTCATTATGAACCCACATATTTTAATGAGTTCATTTCTCCTGAGGCCCATTCACCAGAGGGCATAAAAGAAAGGAGAAGGTCGTCGGAAAAATAATGAGGAATATGTTCATCTGAACGGAACATGAAAATCCACTTTGGGGGCATTTCTATCAGGTGGCTACCTTTTTACTCCCTTGGCAAAATAAAGAACAGAAAACACAAAATCCAAAAGCACTCACTCCCCCAACCTTCATTTCTTTTGTACCATGCATGGTAAGTATTTTGTTTTACAATTATTTGTTTCAGCTAGTTAATGCTGCGAAACATATTTCAGCTTCCTTGTTAAAATCTTGAAATAAAATCTTTCTTTAAATATGAACTTCATATATATATTAGAGGCTTCTTTGCTGAATCATATTTATAGCTACCTCGAAGACATTTTCTCGGTTTTACCATTAGTTTCTTCATCGGGTTTCGAGGGATTCCAAACCTGACCTTCCAAATCCATACTAGCCCCCATGCATCCTCTGTAAACCAATTTCCATAGTTATTTGAACGACACTACCATTCTCCTAGTAATCTAGATTCAAAATCTTGGCATTTTCTATCTACCTTCTCACATTTAGCTACCAAACCCTGCAGCTTCTACCTTAATATGTGTCTCCATCTCTCTCCAAGATTCTCACTGGGGCTTTATCACCACTTGCCTAGCCACCTTCTAGTTGGTCTATCTCACCTCCATTCTTTTCAAGTAGCAGTGAGCAGGCCAGATTAATTTTCCTAGAGCACAAAAATTATCAAATCTGGGACAGAGGCAAATACCACAAATGACACACAATGCAGACATAAAGCAGGTCACTTATGGGTATCTAAAGTCAGAGAATTAGTAAAAGAATGCATTTGATACCAATTTCTCACCATCCCACAGAGAGGAGTACTTGGGCCAAGTGTAGCTGGACATACCACGGGTTGGGCTTAGAAGAGAGGCACTGCCCTCCCTAGTCCTATTTATTTATAGAGCAGTGGAGGGAGGGAAAGCAGGAGCACACAAATTACCATCCTATAATGGGAATTAGAAGGTCTTGAGCTCACATGGTAAGAGAAAATAGCCTTGCTGGTAAGAGAAACATCCAGTTCCTGGTTATAGTTACCTAGGAGAATGCATACCATCTTCAGTATCAGCTGGAGACCTTGTCGCCCTTTCTGCTGAGACATTTATTCTTAGTTTACCTGAAGGAGCCACCTGGACCATCCAGCAGACAAAGTAGATATATCTAGCCTCAAATCAAACTCATTTTCAAAGCCCTACTCAAAACTCTTCACTGATTCCCCATTGCCTAGAAAGGGAAATATATTTCTCTAGCCTAGTAAGCAAAATATATTTCCAGGAGGTTATTTGTCCACCCTTTAGTATGGCCCCAATATTATTCCACTTATCATTTCTCCACTCTTGCCAAACTGACTGTCTTATTTCCTTGGCACACCCAGTATCATGTCAGTTGTGTGCATTTGCTCATACTTTTCCTCCTGGAGTATCTTCATCTGCTTATCCCCATGACTCTTGCAAATCTACCCTGCCTACAAGGCATAGCTCATATAATACTGCTTCTGTGAAGATGTACCTACTTTCCCTCCATATCACCCCAACCCCAAGTTATCTTTCTCCTTTGAACCTTCATTGCTTTGTTTTACCTTTCTGGTTCTCCTCATACTCTTCCTTGTATTATAATCATCTGTTCATCTTCCTCTTTCCAGACTACTTACTTATACCTCCATGCCTAATTGTGGGTAGAGAACATGTCTAATTCAAATTTAAAACCAAATGTGGAATCCAGTTCAAGTTGGAGACATAGGAAGCTACCGAATTTACCTGCTCCCATGGACATATTATCACCCAAAGGTGGGAGGTTATCTGCCTGCTGCAAGACATGCCAATTGTCAAAAGGCAAGGAGGTAGGAGAGAAAGGACTTTTTATTACAGCTTGTTAACAGGAAGGAAGATGGCTGGCTCATGTCCAAAAGAACCATTCTACGGAACAAAGACTACAGGCCAATTATATAGGGGGCTGTTCTCCAGGTCTGGGAGGCATCTGGTGGGGGCATCCATCTGATCTCCGGGTGGGGGCAGACATCTGGTCTTAGTTCCTGACAGTCTTTGTTTTACTGGTATATGCACCAGAGATGGGAGCAATGCCCTATACCCTGATCTTTCAGTTGTCATTGATGATGGCTATCAGCAGACTCTCTGCCCAGGGGTCATCACATTCCTAAGGAACTCAAAAGAACAATGTTATCAATTTATAGCAGCTGGGAGGGGCCATAAAATCCACAAAGCATGTCTGAGTTAGTTAATCAGAGGTGATTCAAAGTTACAATAGTGTTTCCTTTCTACACTATGGCTTCCCTTATGTCAACCTTGTGTTGAGCCAGTATCAGACATGCCTAATCTACAGGTATAAATGAAACAATTCCATCTGAAAGAAATGCAGAAACTAGCTGAGTGACTCCTACACATCAGGCAAACAAGAAAAATCCCACGTCAAAACAGGTAGGAGAGGCTGGGACACAATCTCACCATAAACTCGACCCCTGGCACAGCAACATAAAATTGGGAGGAACTCACAACTCCCAGCTTCTTCCTGAGGAGTGAAGGGCTTAGACCCAATATCTAGCACCCCAACTTTTAAGACTTTTACCTGAGAGATGGGCCCACAAACACCTAGCTCCGAAAGTTAACAGAGCTTTCATCCATGAGACCCACAAGACTATAGTTCTTAATGGGCTCACAAGGAGTCACCGTGGCTATCCCCTCAGGGATCGGCACAGAGGCAGCAGATTAAAATGTGCAGCTATTTCTCTGAAAGAGGCCTATTTGGATATTTTAAAATCTGTAGCCTGAGAGTCAGGCTTCTAATTTAACACAGGTCTAGGGGGCTTACTGCAATCCTCTCCAGACACCAGGGAGGCCAGTGGGCACCATCTTCATGCTTTCCCTCTGCCCTGATCTGGGTCACCAGTGTTTCTCTGGAGGCAGCTTGTGCACGTCTGGCACCACAGCTTTTATGTTTACCACTTGAGGAACACATCCCTCGGTTGCTTGGCTCTGGTGGCCAGGAAAGCTTTCATTCATGGATCTCACAGGACTTTAGAAAACAAGGAAATGTTTTTTGACCTGCTATTCCCCTGGGCCTCAGCACAGAGGCAGCAGTAAGAGGCAAGCAACTCCCAGTCTTTCCCTGAGGGAGGTCAATTTGCATGTCTCAGGGGCTGCAGCCAGAGGGTCAGGCTTTTAGCTTGACAGACATCCAGGGGCCAAATGCAATGCTCTCCAGAGACTGGGAAAGCCAACAGACACCATCTTCATGCCCTCCTTCTGCCCTACTCCAGGTTGCCAGTGTCCACTTGAAGGGAGCTTGAGCACATGTCTGACATCCCAGCTTTTGTGACTGCTGCTCAGAGGACACATCCCTTGATAGTCTGGCTCCAGTGGCTAGCAGACCTTGTGTTCATAGGTTGAGCAGCACTGCAGCAAACAAAGAGACAGTTTTTGGCTGGCTGTCCTCCCAGGGCTCAACACAGAAGCAGGGAACAGAGTCACCCACCTCCCAGTCTTCCCTGACAGAGGGGAAGATTTTTTGCATACTTTAAAAGCTGATGTCTAAGGGTCTGCCTTCCAATCAGCCTGCATCCAGGTGCTGACTGAGATTCTCTCTCTTGGGACTTTGAATTATATAATGATAAAGGGGTCAATCTAATAAGAGAATATAATATTTGTAAATATTTATGCATGAAACATAGGAGCACCTAAATATATAAAGCAATTATTAACAGAACTGAAAGGAGAAATAGACAGCAATACAATAATAGTAGGAGACTTCAATACCCCACTTTCACCAATGGATAGATCATTCAGACAGAAAATCAACAAGAAAACACTGGACTTAAGTGACATGTTAGAGCAAATGGACTTAACAGACATTTACAACATTCCATCCAACAGCAGCAGAATACACATTCCTCTTAAGCACACATGGAACATTCTCCAGGATAGATGACCTCTTAGGCCACAAAACAAATCTTAATAAATTTAAGAAGATTGAAACCACATCAAGCATCTTTTCCGACCACAATGGAACAAAATTAGAAGTCAATTACAAGAAAAACTGGACAATTCACAAATATGTGGAGACTAAACAACATACAACTGAACAACCATGGGCCAAATAAGAAATTTAAAAAGAGGTAAAAAAATACCTTTAGAAAAATGAAAATGGAAATACAACATACCAAAACTTAAAGATGCAGCAGAGCAGTTCTAAGAGGGAAGTTCATAGTGATAAGTGCCTATATTAAGAAACAAGAGATCTCAAATAAACAACCTAACTTTACATCTCCAGGAACTATAAAAAGAAGAAAACAAGCTCAAGTTAGTAGAAGGAAGGAAATAACAAAGATCAGAGTGGAAAAATATGAAATAGAGACTAAAAAACAATGAAAAAGATGAATGAAACTAAGAGTTGATTTTTTGAGGAGATAAACAAAATACGTAAACCTTTAGCTAGACTTACCAAAAAAAAAAAAAAAAGAGAGAGAATTCAAATAAATAACATCAGAAATGAAAGAGGAGATGTTACAACTGATACCACAGAAATACAAAGGATCATAAGAGACTACTACCAACAACTTTGACAACCTACAAGTAGTGGTTAAATTTCTAGAAACAAACAACCTACCAAGACTGAATCATGAAAAAATAGAAAATCTGAACAGACCAATATGAGTAAGGAGATCAAATTAGTAATCAAAACCTCCCAACCCAGAAAACCCCAGAATCAGATGGCATCACTGGTGAATTCTACCAAACATTTAAAGAATTAATGCCAAACCTTCTCAAACTCATCCAAAAAATAGAGAAAGCAACGCTTCCAAACTTATTTTATAAGGCTAGCATTACCCTGATACCAAAGCCAGATAAGAACACTACAAGGATAGAAAACCAAGACCAATATCCCTGACAAACATAGATGCAAAAATCCTTAATAAAATATTAGCAAACTTAATTCAAAAATACATTAAAAGGATCATAAACTGTAATCAAGTGGGATTCATTATAGAGATGTAAGGATGATTCAACATCCATAAATCAATGTAATAAACCACATTAACAATATCAAGGCTAAATACCATATGATCATTTCAATAGAGCAGAGAAAACATTTGTAAAAATTCAACACCTATTCATGACAACACTGAACAAACTGGATATAGAGGTGATGCACCTCAACATGATAAAGGCCATGTATCACAAGCCCACAGCTAACATCATACTCAATGGTGAAAAGCCAGAAGCTTGTCCTCTAAGATCAGGAACAAGACAAGGATGCCCACTCTCACCACTTCTATTAAACATAGTACTGGAAGTCCTAGCCAGAGCAATTAGGCAAGAAAAAGAAATAAAAGGCACCAAATTGGAAAGGAAGAAGCACAACTGTCTCTATTTGCAGATGACACAATATTATATATAGTAAATTATAAAGACTCCACCAAAAAGCTGTGAGAACTAAAACAAATTCAGTAAAGCTACAGGATACAAAATCAATATACAAATATTGGTTGTGTTTCTACACACTAAGAACAAACTATTAGAAAGAGAAATTGAGAAAACAATCCCACTTACAACTGCATCAAAAAGAATAAAATTCCTAGGAATAAATCTAACCAAGAAGGTGAGAGATCTGTATGCTGAAAACTATAAGACATTGATGAAAGAAATTGAAGAAGACACAAATAAGTGGAAAGATATTCCATGCTCATGAATTGGAAGAATTTATAGGTTAAAATGTCCATACTACCCAAAGCAAACTACAGATTCAATGCGTTCCATATCAAAATTCCAACTGTATTTCAATGCCAGAAATAGAACAAATAATCCTAAAATTTGTATGAACCAAAAAAGACCCTGAATAGCCTAAGCAATCTTGAGAAAGAAGAACAAAACTGGAGACATCATGCTTCCTGATATCAAACTATATTACAAAGCTATAGTAATCAAAATAGTGTGGTATTGGCATAAAAACAGATAGATAGATCAATGGAACAGAATAGAGAGCCTATAAATAAACTCACACTTATACGGTCAATTTACAACAAAAGAGCCAAGAATATACAATGGGGAAATGATGGTCTCTTCTATAAATAGTGTTGGGAAAACTTGACAGCCACATGCAAAAGAATGAAACTGATCGCTATCTTACACCATACACAGAAAACAACTCTTAATGGATTAAAGGCTTGAACGTAAGTCCTGAAACGATAAAACTCCTAGAAGCAAACACAAGGGGTAGGCTCCTTGATATCAGTCTTGCCAATAATTTTTTGGATTTGACTCCAAAAGCAAAAACAAGCGGGACAACATCAAAAGAAAGCTTCTGCACTGCAAAGAAAACCATCAACCAAACGAAAAGGCAACCTACTGAATGGGAGAAAATATTTGCAAATCATATATCTGATAAGGGGTTAATATTCAAAATATGTAAAGGACTCATACAACTCAATAGCAAAAAAACAAACTATTCAATTAAAATATGGGCAGAGGATTTGAATAGACATTTTTCCAAAGAAAACATAGAAATGTTCAACAGGTACATGAAGAGGTACTCAGCATCACTAATCATCAGGGAAATGCAAATCAAAATCACAATAATATATTACCTCACACCTGTTAGAATGGCTATAACCAAAAATACATGAAATAACCTGTGTTGGTGTGGCTATGGAGAAAAGGGAACGCTTGTGCACTCTTGGTGGCAATGTAAATTGGTGCAGCCACTATGGAAAACAGTAAGGAGGTTCCTCAAAAAAACTAAGAATAGAACTACCATGTGATCCAGCAATTCCACCTCTGGGTATATACCCAAAGGAAACAAAATCACTATCTCAAAGAGATATCTCCATCTCCATGTTCATAGCAGCATTGTTTACAATAGCCGAGACATGGAAGCAACCTAAGTGCTCAATGATGGATGAATGGATAAAGAAAATGTAGTGTGTATCTATATATATAATGTGTCTGTGTATACATATAGCATTACACACGCACAGAAAATATATATACACACACATATATACATACACAATGAAATATTATTTAGTAACGGTGAGAAAAGGAAATCTTGCCATTTGCAATAACATGGATGGACCTTGCGGGTATTATGCTAAGTGAAATAAGTCAGACAGAGAAAGACAAATACTGTTTGATCTCAATTATATGTGTAATCTAAAAAAACTGAACTCATAGATAACAGAGAACAGATTGGTTGTTGCCCAAGGTGAAGGATGGGGGGGTGGGTGATGGGTGAAGATGGTCAAAAGGTACAACCTGCCAGTTATAAGATAAATAAGTCCCAGGAATGTAATATACAACACGGTGAACAAAGTTAACAATAATATATTGTATATTTTAAAATCGCTAAGGGAATAAATGTTAAAAGTTCTCATCACAAGAAAAAAAATTGTAACTATGTGAGGTGATGGATGTTAACTAAATTTATTGTAATCATTTCGTAGTATATACATACATCAAATCATGTTGTACATCTAAAATTAATATTATATGTCAGTTATATCTCAATAAAACTGAAAAAAAATGCATTACATATCACAATACTATGTACATAGTAATAGCCCATTTATTTATTGATGTACTTCTTATCCTGTTTGAAAAATTATTTAAATCTATGTATGCACATAATTCAAGGAAACTTTATTTGTTAGGGCTATTTGGTTTTAAGACATATTTAACTAGTTAAAGCAAAACAGAAATTTATTATAAGATCATAGGTTTGTTTCACAGTCAGAAACCAGAAAGGGATTAGAACCTCAGGAGCATGTCCGTTAGTCATGACTCCAGCAGGAAATAGAAGGTAGTCTCAAAAGGCATAATTGGACTATTTACAAAGGGTTAAGGACAGAGTTAAGGGAAACTAATAAGGCAAGGTGAAGCTCCTTAATCACCTTGGAAATAAATACCACAACCTCTCTTCCTGCTTTTTGATCTCCTAATAATACTTCACATTGGCCAAACCCACCTGGAAACCAGAGGGCAAGAGAATGACAGTTCAATCAGATGGAGATCAGCCTCCTAGGAAACAAAGCAGGGAGGAGAAAGGTGAAGAGTGGATCCAGAAGAGAAAAATGAAAATCATCCCTGCTAGCATTCTCTCTTCATACCACATTTCTACAAAAATGCAGAAGAATGAAGAAACCACAAAGAAAAAAAAATCAGATTGGCTTTTTGGCTTCTCCATCCACATAGAGAAGAAAAATGGCCACTCTGTAGCTCCCAGGTTTACGTATCATGTGCTCAGGAGAAGAGCTCTGTCTCTCAGTGGTGTCTACCTCAACTACCACAACTCAAATTTCTGAGAGAGAATGTTTGGCCAAGCTTCAGTCAGGTATATACTTCTCATTCAACCACAGGGGACTGAGGATGACTGCCAAATGACTCAACCCACATTATCAGGAAAACTTTCAAAGAACCAGGCAGCACAGACATCTCCAGGGAATCTGCAACTGAATCCTAAGGACACATATTTAAAAGCAAGGTGCTCAACTTGTAATCATGGTGATCAAGTTACCAGGAGTTCATAAGGAGAAAAATAAACTGAAAATAAGGGCTTACCTATTCTCTGGGCCTCATCATTAAGGCAGCAAAGTGTGATGCCCACCCTATTAGGCACTGAACAGATTAACCAATCTAAAAGGAACATTTTCATTTACCAACAGAACTTAGTGTTAAAAATGCGCTTGGGTACTGTTTCTGTTTATTTGCCTCAAACTTTGCCTCAGGCTCATTGAACACTGCTCAATGAAAAGAGCATCTCAGAAATATTTCAAGGCAAAATTTCAACCTTAGAAAATGTATTGAAAACTCTAAGAAAACCGGGAAGAAAGGGTATGCCTGAAATTGTCTCCACTGTGGAAAGAGCAAGAGATTCTTTCATCATACTATTGCCCCAAGATGTACTAGTAATGAACATTACAGGAATCTAGTATTATTTATGCTATAGAGTTCCTTGTTCCCAAATGTATGTATTAAATTGAACATAATGAAAGAACAAGAAATTGTTCCTTCTAACAGATCAACTCTACTTTAAATAACAAGACAATCTGAAACCCCTATTCCATGTCTTCCTGAGTAGTCATTAGCATAGATATTGTGTGCTGCCTCTAACATGTATATATTTCTCATTTTTAAATTTAATTCCTTAAAATGAAATAAGGTATCCTGAAATTAACTTATACTTTAGAGCCAGACTTGGACTCAAATTCTAGATCTGCCACTTGATTGTTAGGTGACTGACTTAGCCCAGGTCCTTCAGAAAGCAGAACCTGGGAGAAGGATTAAAGTGGTAACATCTTATTTGGGAGATGCAAGACCATGTTGGTGAGAACAAAGAGGAAAGAATGAGCAAAGTGTGATGTGATATGTTACCAAGCCGGCGACTACTCAAAACAAGCTGTGAAAAGACAAAGAAAGTAAAGCAAGAGATGTATTCCCTTGGCACATAGGGCTTCTTTAGAAAGGTTACGAACTGAAAACAAAAATTACAGTAGTTCACTGAAGGTGGGGGGAAAGGGTGTAAATTTTGGAATTTATGCTCATCTTCCATCTTTAATTTCCCATCAGTCAATATTTATCCCATGGGGAGTTAACTCCTCTCCACTTCTAGGTTGTGTCAGCTGACTCCAGCAGTCACTCAAGAGGCAGATCTCATGTCCCATGATGTGTATTTCATCTTATATTAGTTTTCTATTGCTGCATAACAAATTACCACAACTTAGTTTCTTAAAACAACACACTTATTATCTCAGTTTCTGTAGGTCAAAATAATCATCTCATAGTTTCTGTGGTTCCTCTGCTCAGTGTGTCACAAGACTGAAATCAAGGTGTCAGCCAGCTGCATCCTTATCTCAAGACTTGACTAGGAAAAGATGTACTTCTATGCTCCCTTAGCTTTTTGACAGAATTCATTTCTTTGTGGCCATATGACTGAGGTCTATTTTCTTGCTAGCTATTGGTGGGGGACCACCTCAGTTCCTAGAGGCCTCTCTTGGGTCTCTGCCATGTCACCCTCCTGACAGCATGGCAGTCTGCTCCTTCAAGGCCATCAGGAGAAGCATCTCTGATGCCCTACCTTCTCTTAAAAGACTCCGCTGATTAGGTCAAGCCCACAGGTTCTGCCCATGCTCAAGAGGAGGGTATAATACAGAGCATGTATATCAGGGGCAGAATCTTTGAGTGATCTTAGAATTCTGCCTGCCAAATTCAATTCTAAAACAGGAAGGGTGGCCAGGTATTGCTGGGGCACCAAATGAGAGAGAAAAGAGGAAGTGAGGAGACACTGATAACACATAAAAGGTTTTTATCCCAATACAGTGACCTTTGTCAATTTTCTCTAGTATTTTTTCCATGAGAAAACTGAAGCTAAAAATTTATATTATCTGGTAGAAGTATTACATTAGGGTGCATATGAGCTATCGTTTATTCCTATGTCCTCTGTGCCAGACACTAAGCTATGCACTCTACATGCATTCTCATTTAACTTTCCATTTTGACAAACCAGTGAGTTTGGTCTTCAAAACCTCAATTTGCAGATGAGGTTGCCCATCTTGTTGTTATTGCCCACACATCCTACAACATACTTAGCATAGTGTCTCACATAAAAGCATATTTAAAATGGTAGGAGAGTGACATCAGCATCATGGCAGCATGAGTCATTTCCTTTGTCTCTCCCCTCTAAGTTACAAGCAGTAGGACATCCATAGACCAACAAAGGATCCTCTGCACAGCACACCAGGATGCCAGACATCCATACATCTGCACGTCTGAAGGTAGGTGAACTGGACCTTGTGGAAGTGGTAGAACCAGGAGAGCAGTGGAGGCAGGGGCTTCCAAGACTGGAGGCTCCAGGAACCACTGTGATTCATGACACCAGAGGCTCCAGGAACCACCGCAGCACCCATGACCCAGCCTACCCCCAGCAGTGGTGCCTGTGACCCCAGCCCTCCCAGCAGTGGGGGCTGAATCCAAGATCCTTGTGCCCCCAGCAGCGGCAGTATCACCCGCAACCTGAGGTTCTAGGAACTGCAGCAGTATCCAAGACCAGAGGCTCCGGGAACTGCAGCGGCACCTGCAATTGGAGGCTCCAGGAGCGCCAGCAGCACTTACAAGCCAGTCCCCCCACCCCCCAGCAGCAGCTGTGGCCCTTGCAACCCTGGCCCTTCCTGCAGCAGGGGCTACATCCAAGACCTCAGTGCCCCCAGAGTCAGCATCAGCAGCAGTACTCATGACCTGAGGCTCCAGGAACTGTAGCAGGACCCATGAACAGGTACCCCTCCCCTCCATGGCAGTGACGGCAGTGCCCACGACCCCAGCCCTCCCAGTGGCAACAGCTGTGAACCCAGTGCCCCAGGCAGCAGTGGTCCCAGCACACCCACAAAACCTGGTAGCAGCAGCAGAGATGGCACACACAACTCTGGCCTCCTAGCCACAGCAGTGTCCAAGGCCAAATGGAACCAGGCAGCAGCAGTGGTGGTAGAGCCCATGACCCTCATTCCCCCAACCACAGAAGCACCTACAACCTGGCCCCCCTCACCCACAGTGGTGATGCTGCAAACCTGACAACCCCAGATGTGGCAGAGGTGCCCACAACCCCAATTCCTACCCCACCTTGACCCTTCCTCCACTGTGGTGGTGGAGCCTGCAACCCAGGCAACCTTGGAAGCAGCAGAGGCACTCACCAGCCTGGTAACTGTGGTAGCAACACCTGTGACCACAGCAACACCAGCAGCAACAAGGCATCAGCAACCTCAGAGGCACAAGCAGAAATAATGAGGGCACAGAGGACACCTCTGCCAAAGGCAATATAACCAGGGGCAGCTCAGAATCAAAGCAAACAAAGCCTTACCCAAATAAGAAAGATGTTCACTACTACAAATGTGCCATCAGAGGAACAACTCATCAAGCACCATGAAAAATTACAGTAACATGGCATCATGAAAAGAAAATGACAATTCCCCAGACATCAAACTTGAAGTCATGGAATACTGTGATGTAACTGATAGAGAATTCAAAATAGCTGTCATGAAGAAACTCAACAAGCTACAAGAAAACTTAAAAAGACACTTCAACAAGCTCAGGAATAAAATTAATGAATAGAGAGAGTACTTTACCAAAGAGATTGCAACTCTAGAAAAAAAACAAACAAATTCTGGAGCTGAAGAACTCAATAAATAAGATGAAGAACACAATAGAGAAAACATTGGAAATAGAGCAGACCATATGGAAGAGAGAATTAGTGAGCTCAAAGATATAAATCTAGAAATGATTCAAGTGAACTAAGTTCTTTTAAAAAATGAAGAAACTCTATAAGAAACATCTCATTCCATTAGAAAAAGCAACATAAGGATAATGGGTATCCCAAAAGGAGAAGAGAGGGAGAAGGGAGCAGAGAGCTTATTTAAAGAAATAATAGCTGAGAAGTTCCCAAACCTGGGGAAGTAACTGGATATACAAGTTCATGAAGCTAATAGAACACCTAATTATCTCAATGCAAAAAAGACCGTCTCCAAGACACATTATATTAAAACTGTCAAAAGTCAATGACAAAGAAAAGAATTGCAAAGGCAGCCCGGGGAAAAAAGACAGTAATCTACAAAGAAACTCCCATTAGGCTATCAGCAGGTTTCTCAGCAGAAACTATATAGACCAGGAAAGAGTGAAATGACATATTCAAAATATTGAAATATTAAAACTTCCAGCCAAGAATACTCCAGCAAAGTTATCCTTCAGATATGAAGGAAAAATAAAGGCTTTTCCAGACAAACAAAAGCTGAGGGAGTTCTCCGCCACTAGAACTGCCTTACAAGAAATATTGAAAGGAGCTTTTCTAAAGATATGAAAAGGCGAAAGTACACAAAACTTTGAGGAAGGTGATAAATAGATAGAACCAGAAAATTACAAAGCTATTATGGAATAGGGTATAAGCACTTAATTATAGCATAAAGGTCAAAGGGGGGAAAAGCATTAAAAATAACTAAAGCTAATTCAATATGGTAATGAACTCACAATATAAAAAGCGATAATTTGTGGCAACAAAAACATAAAAGGGGAGGAGGAAAAGGATGGAATCTGCATAGGCAAATGAAGATAATACACTATAGCAGAAAAAGGACTATTTTACCTAGGAGACATTGTACACAACGTCATGGCAACCACAAAACAAATTCTAGAGCAGAGACTTGAAACTTAAAAAAAGAGGAAACTGAGAAAAACATCATAGAAAACCACCAAACTAAAATGGCAGACAGAAACACAAGGGAAAAGAAACAATGGAGATATAGAACAACCAGAAAACAAAAAATAAAATGGCAGTAGTAAGTCCTCATATATCAATCATCACTCTAAATGTAAATGGACTAAACTCACCAATCAAAAGGCACAGAGTGGCTGGATGGATTAAGAAACAAGACCCAACTGTATGCTGCCTTCAGGAGACTCATCTCAGCTCTAAAGACAAACACAGGCTCAAAGTGAAATGGTGGAAAATGATACTCCAAGAAAATGGTAGCCAAAAGAAAGCAAGTGTAGCCATATTTATGCCAAAATAGACTTTAAGCCAAAAAAACATAATAAGAGACAAAGATGGACATCATATAATGATAAAGGAGACTATCCATGAAGAAGACACAACATTTATTAATATATATATGCACCAAAATACATAAAGCCACTATTAACAGGCCTAAAGTGAGAAACTGATAGCACCACAATAATAGTAGGGAACTTTAATACCCAGTTACATCAATGGATAGATCATCCAGACAGAAAGTCAACAAGGAAACATTGGGGGCCGGCTCAGTGGTATAGCAGTTAAGTTCACGTTCTCCACTTCAGTGGCCCGGGGTTTCAGATCCCAGGCACAGACAGATGCACCACTTGTCAAGCCATGCTGTGGCGGCATCACATATAATGTAGAGGAAGATGGGCACAGATGTTAGCCCAGGGCCAGTCTTCCTCAGCAAAAAACAGGAGGATTGGCAATGGATGTTAGCTCAGGGCTAGTCTTCCTCACAAAAAAAAAAAAAACAAGGAAACATTGGCCTTTAATGACACATTAGACCAGATGTACTTGATAGATATATATAGAACATTCCATCCAAAAACAGCAGAATACATATTCTTCTCAAGTGCACATGGAACATTCTCAAAGATAGGCCATATGTTGGGACACAAAACAAGTCTCAATAAATTTAAGAAGATTGAAATTATATCAAACATCTTTTCTAACCACAACAGTATGAATCTAGAAATCAACTGTAAGAAGAAAACTGGAAAATTTACATATATGGGGACATTAAACAACAAGCTACTGAACAAGTATTGAGTCAAAGAAATCAAAGGAGAACTCAAAAAATACATGGAAACAAATGAAAATGAAAATATGACATACCAAAATCTATGGGGTACAGCAAAAGCAGTACTAAGAGGGAAGTTTATAGCAATACAGGCCTCCCTCAAAATACAAGAAAAATCTCAAATAAACAAACATTACACCTAAAGGAAAAAGGAGAACAAATGAAGCCCAAAGTCAATAGAAGGAATGAAATAATAAAAATCAGAGCAGAAATAAATGAAATAAAGATTAAAAAGACAATAGAAAAGATCAAAGAAACTAAGAGCTTGTTCGTTAAAAAGATAAAAGTGACAAACCTTTAGCCCGACTCACTAAGAAAAAGAGAAGGCTCAAATAAATAAAATCAGAAATGAAAGAGAAGTTACAACAGATACCACAGAAATACAAAGGACCATAATAGACTACTACAAATAGCTAAATGCCAACAAATTAGAAAATCTAGAAGAAATGGACAAATTCTTAGAATCATACAATTTTCCAAGACTGAACCACGAAGAAATAGAAAATCTGAATAGACCGATGACTACTAAGGAGACTGAAACAGTAATCAAAAACCTCCCAATAAACAAAAGTCCAGGGGCCAGCCCAGTGGTGTAGTGGTTAAGTTCATGCAGTCTGCTTCGGCAGCCCGGGGTTCACAGGTTCAGATCCCAGGCATGGACCTACACATCGCTCATCAAGCCACACAGTAGTGGCTTCCCCCACATACAAAAATAGAGGAGGGTTGGCATAGCTGTTAGCTCAGCAACAATCTTCCTCAAGCAAAAAGAAGAAGATTGGCAACAGATGTTAGCTCAGGGCCAATCTTCCTCACCAAAAATTTTAAAAAAGCCCAGGACCAGATGGCTTCACTGGTGAATTCTACCAACCATTCAAAGAAAATTGAATACCTATCCTTCTCAAACTCTTCCAAAAAATCAGAGAGAAGGACACACTTCCTAACTCATTTTATGCGGCCAACATTACCCTAATATCAAAACCAGACAAGGGCAACACAAAAAAAGAAAATTACAGGCAATTATCTCTGATGAACATGGATGTAAAAATTCTCAACAATAAAAACTGAATACAATAATACATTAAGAGGATCATACATCATGATCAAGTGGGATTCATTCCAGGGATGCAAGGATGGTTCCACATCCACAAATCAATCAACATCATACACCACATTAACACATTAAAGGATAAAAATCATATGATCATCTCAATAGACGCAGAAAAAGCATTTGATGAGATTCAACATCCATTTATGATAAAACTTCTGAATAAAATAGGTATAGAAGGAAAGTACCTCAACATAATAGAGGCTATATATAACAAACCCACAGTTAACATCATACTCAATGGTGAAAAATAAAAGCTTTTCCTCTAAGATCAGGATTAAAACAAGGATGTCCACTCTTGCCACTCTTTTTCAACTTAGTATTGGAAGTCCAATCAGAGCAATTAGGCAAGAAAAAGAAATAAAAGGTATCCAAATTGAAAAGGAAGAAGTAAAGCTGTCGCTATTTGCAGACAATATGATTTTATATATAGAAAACCCTAAAGACTCCACCTAAAAACGATTAGAAATAATAAAAGAATACAGTAAAGTTACAGGGTACAAAATCAACATACAAAAATCTGTTTCATTTCTATACACTAATAGTGAACTACCAGAAAGAGAAACTAAGAAAACAATCCCATTTACAATTGCTACAAAAAGAATAAAATACCTAGGAATAAATTTAACCAGTGAGGTGAAAGACCTGTACACTGAAAACTATAAGACATTACTGTAAGAAATTGAAGAAGACACAAAGAAATGGAAAGACAGCCATTTGGATTAGAAGAATTAACATTGTTAAAATGTCCACATTACCTAATGCCATATACAGATTCAATGCAATCCCTATTTAAATCTCAATGGCAGTTTTCACAGAAATAGAACAAAAAAGTCCTAAAATTTGTATGGAAGCACAAAAGGCCCCAAATAGCCCAAAAAATCCTGAGAAAAAAACAAAGCCAGAGGTATCACACTACCTGATTTCAAACTATACTACAAAGCTGTAGTAACCAAAACAATATGGTATTGGCAGAATAACAGACACACAGATCAATGGAAAAAAATTGAAAGACCAGAAATAAACCCAAACATATATGGACCACAAATTTACAACAAAGGAGCCAAGAACATACAATGGAGAAAGGAAACTCTCTTCAATAAATGGTGTTAGGAAAACTTGACAGCCACATGCAAGAGAATGAAACTAGACCACCATCTTATACTATACGCAAAAATTAACTCAAAATGGATTAAAGACTTGAATGTAGCACCTTAAACCATAAAACTCTTAGAAGAAAACATAGGCAGTAAACTCTTTGACATTGGTCTTAGCAGTATCTTTTTGCATATCATGTCTCTTCAGGCAAAGAAACAAAAGAAAAAATAAACAAATGTGACTGCATCAAACTAAAAAGCTTCTGCATGACAAAGGAAACCATCAACAAAACAAAAAGACAACCAACCAAATGGGAGAAGATATTTGCAAATCATCTATCTGATAAGGAGCTAATACCCAAAATATATAAAGAACTCGTACAATTCAACAACAAAAAGACAAACAATCCACTTAAAAAATGGGCAGAGGATCTGAATAGACTTTTTTTCAAAGAAAACACAGATAAGGCCAACAGGCATGAAAAGATGCTCAACATCACTAATTATTTGGGAAATACAAATTAAAACCACAATCAGATATCACTTCACACCTGTTCGAATGGCTATTATCAACAAGACAAGAAATAAGAAGTGTTGGAGGGAATGTGGAGAAACAGGGAACCCTCATACACTGTTGGTGGGAATGTAAATTACTGCAGCAATTATGGAAAACAGTATGGAGATTCCTCAAAAAATTAAGAATAGAACTACCACATGATCCAGCTTTTCCACTTCTGGGTATTTATGCCTAGAATATGAAAACACTAATTTGAAAAGATATATGCACCCCTATGTTCACTGCAGCTTTATAATAGCCAAGATATGGAAACAACCTAAGTGCCCACTGATTGATGGATGGATAAAGAAGATGTGGTATATATACGTGTATATACATTCAATAGAATACTAATCAGCCATAAAAAAAGATAAAATCTTGCCATTTGTGACAACACGGATGGACCTCAAGGGCATTATGCTAAGTGAAATAAGTCAGATGGAGAAAGACAAATACTGTATGATTTCACTCATATGTAGAACATAAAAAACAAAATGAATGAACAAACAAAACAAAACCAAAACAAACTCATAGAAGCAGATAACAGTTTGGTGGTTACCAGAGGAGAAGGGGGCTAAGGGGAGGGCAAAATGGGTAAAGGGGGCCAACTGTACAGTGATGGATGAAAACTAGAATTTTGGTGGTGAGCACGCCATAGTATATATAGATGTCGAATTATAATGTCGTACACCTGAAACCTATATCATGTTATCGATCAATGTTACCTCAATAAATAAATGAGTTGTGTAAAAAGTTGTATATGACTTTTGGTGAATCATACTTTTATATTTGTGTAAAATTTAAGCAATATGGACCAACAAAAATCCCCATGCCTCCCCCCAAAAATGAAAGAATTAGTCAAACACACATACAAATTTCTTTAAAATAACTAAAAATATCTTTGGCTGCTCATGTAACTATTTTAATTATTGAACTTCATTGAAGGAAATAAAAGCTTAATTTCATTAAGTGTGTATGTGTGTGTTCATGCATGTGTGTGCGTGCATGTGAGTGTTCTTTCCACAAAATATGTACTATCATTACGTGTGGAGCCAGGTGCAAGAAAACCTTGTCTTCCCCTTAATCCTACTTGAACAGCAGAACAAACTGCTTACAGCATTACTTTCAAAAGAATTAATAACATATATCTTCCAAAAATGCAAATTCAAAATTAGCAATTTATCTTCTTTTCCTTATAATTATAGAGCTGCTATTATCCCCACCCATCATCCCCCACCCCAGTCAGGGATTTTTTTTTTTTTACCAGTTCATCTTCCCTATGTCCCTCCCTATCCTTTCTTCTCCTAGACTTTGCTGTTGTCACAAAAACGAAAGCAAAACAAAACAATAAAATGACCAGTTACAGGAATGAGACACAATGACCAATTTTACTTTAGCAATATTCCTACCCGAGAGAGGACTGCTACAATCTGGTGCCCTTTTGTCATTTTTAAGTGAATGTATCAAGTCTCCAAACAGAACACATACAAAATGAAACCTGTGAAATTTGACTGTATCAGTCAGTTTTAGCTGAATTATGCGGTGATAACTTCTCAAAAATCTCAGTGTACTGAAACAGCAGAGGTTTCTTTCTTACTCACTTTGCATTTTCGTCATGAGTCAGCTGTGAGTCTGTTCCATGAATCTTTATGTCAGGGCCCAGGCTGATGGAGCATCCCCTAACTGAAATATTTCTCATCTTGTGGGAGAGGAAAAAGGGGCCAAGTAGCAGACCATGCAATGACTCTTAAAGCTTCTGTTCAGAAGTGACACACATCATTTTCACTCATTGGCCATTTCACTTCATTGCAATGCACATAGCCAAGCCTGATACCAAAGGAGCAGGTGGGGATACATAATCCTTCCTTATGGGGAAGCAACAAATATTTTGAATAATAGAACTTACCAAGGTAATTTATATTAATGCTATAAAGGTAAAATTCTCTACCACACTCAGTGTAGAAGTAACATCACATTTCTTTATATATTACCAGTGAAATGATTTCCCAAATGAATGATTTTGGACTTTCCACTAATTTCGGTACATGGGATCCTTGAGCTCAGTCCACTTATTTTTAGATAAAATCCTGAATGATAATAGAAGACACAGCCCAACAGCACAAGGTACAACTTCCATGAGCAACAGCTGTCTAACTGCCGTGGGATAAGACCTCTCTGTCTAGCACTATTGATTCATCTATGGTCTTGCATGTCCAGCTGGTAATTGTGTGCACAGTGTGGTCCATTCAAAGAGACAATTCTCCTGGCAGCTTCACTCTCTCTATGGCAAGTTTATACACAGGAGATACTAAGACTCATAAGACACATAATACCCAGTTTACCGATAAATGGTAGCCAAACACTCTTGTGATCCAGCCACCTCTAAGGTGTTGTTTTCATGCAGACTCAAGTCGACTTACAGAACTTGGTAGTGTGGTCCTTTTCCAAGTCTGAGGAACCCAATGTCACAGAAAGAGTAGGGGTGTTCTTCAACCCTCGTAGCACTATTCCTTTCTGTCTCTGGAATAATACCTCTTAATTTTCAATAAGCCTTGTGGTAGATGCTGATGCATACCACCCAAATTCCCCTTCAGGACTAAAGCACTCATCCCTCCAGCCACAAGGGATATTGACTACTGATGGCTCACAGCTGTGTCCCTATCCAGGCTTTGCCCTTCACTGAAGGAAGCTGAAAATATTACTTTTCCTCCCAGGGGAAACCCACATGCAATAACTGGTTGATGTGCTGGTACAAAAGACTGGCCCCTTACCTAAATTGGGAAATTGCTGAAAGGCCTAGTTTTAGAGTTCCCCACAATATGAGCTGAAGCTGCTATTGCAACTGGATTGCAGTTCAGCTTCTCCCTTGGCCCAGTTCTGCATACATTGTTCCCTCAAACACACTGATCTAGAGAACACACCCAAATAAGCATACTGCATGAAAATACCAGGGTTTCAGAGTCTGTTTGCCAGGGAATCAGATCTGCAACAGTTGCACTAAAAATGATTCTACAAAGCAGACTCTCAAATGGATTTTAGAGCTCGATCACTTGCTGACCAGCTGGCAAAGGGGAGTCCTTACTGGTGGTAGGAGGAGTGTAGATAGCCCCTGGCTTGCCGCAGTGGTGCAATTGTTGAACACTTTTGTGGGTGATGAACTAGAATGGACTATCAGCAAAAGGGAATACAATGTCAGATGCAATACAAAAGGCATTTGAGAGGTACAGGGGAAATAATTATTATAAGGATTATGGAATTGGTTGGCTGTTGCTGGGTACACTCAAAGTATTGAAGAAAGCAATGAAAGGCTGGGATCATGAATCACCAATTTAAGACAAAATGTGAAAGCCAGAGGCCCTCCTTGATAACAGATAAAGAGACTCTGACCTCCTGCCAGCATAAAGCAGAAAAATCTGAGGATCAAGCCCAGGTCTTAATTATAAGAAAGGAGTGGAAGAGCTCCAAAAGGGGTTGAATTCTCAACTTCAACAAGTCCTCTATTGCTAAAAGAGTAGATCTTAAAAGTTCTCATAATAAAAAAAAAATTGTAACTATGTGTGGCGATGGATATTAATTAAACTTATTGAGGTCATTATTTCATAATATATACATATGTCAAATCATTATGCTGTGCACCCAAAACTAACACAATATTATGTCAATTATATCTCAATAAAACTGAAAAAAAAAAGTCTTTTACTTTAAAGTCGGGGCTCAGAGAAAGAGGCAACCATGAAGCATGGAATGCGGACATGTGGTCAAGGCTCTCAAAAATCTTGAATCCCCTGATTCATCTAAAATTCTCGGGCCTGCAGAAGTAGCCCATCCATTCCTCCATGTTAAAGACCCTCATCCCTGAGGTGTCTGAAGGACCTAGAGTTGTGGAATAGGAAGCACAAATTCCCTGAGTGGAAACTAGGAGTGAGAGTGAGACCATCCCTACTTCCATTCCTATGTTCCCAAGCCCATGAGTTCTACCTTTTGGTCCACTGCCTGACACAGTGCCAGGTAATGGTCATTGATTTAGCATATATATATACCACAGTCTGGAAGTCTGTTCTCACAAGATATCATCTCCATGCTAGCTCCTCAGCTGCCATCTTCAAAAGCTGTTTCATCCATTTATCAGACCAGCGGCTTCTGAGTGGTGGGGTATGTGATAGGAACAGTGGATCTTATAGTCATATGTTCATGGCCACACCTCCTTTGCTGTTAAGTGGATTCCTTGAGGCAATGTTATGATCAAATACTCTATGTGTTCTCAGATCTTGTAGCTGGCCGAAGCCCTGAAGAGAGGAAAGGAAAACCCATACTTAGAATATATGTCAATTTCAGTCACACTGACTCACTGTTCCTTCCGTGGTAGAATGGGTCCAATGCTATTATTGCTACCAAGGGACTGGTTGATACCCTCAAGAGATGACACTATATCAGGGGCTTAGCACTGGTCTTTTGGGCATCTGGTGGCAACAGAAACTACATAAGCCTTGGTGAGCAGCAACCCATGCTGTTGGGATCATGCATAGGCTCCATCCCTGCCAACATGACTATTCCTCAAGTACCTATGCATATGGGTGGCCACTGACAGAAGCTGGCTGACACCAGCCAAGTCATTCTGTGTACCTGGTTATTAAATGCCTCTTCCCATGCTTGATATATTCTGGTAGATTCTAACATGTGATATAAAGACATTCACACTCCATGCTAGTTCCTACCTGCCTCTTCCCCAGATCTCTTTTCCCTGATCTTCCAATCTTTCTATTTACAGGCCCCTAAATAACAAACCAAGCCATCTTCCATTGTCTGTGCAAGTTCAATTAAGCCATCTAGAGCAGCAGAGGTGCTAACAAAAGGCGAGGGGTTCCTAGAATGGGTATTAGAAGAGGGGAATAATGAGTATCAGTTGTGTTGTCAAGACCAACTACAGCAGCAGGGGCTGTAGTTTATCTCACTAATTTTTTTTTTCTGTAAGTTTCTCCAGGAAAGGAAACTCATCAGTATCCTGGAGGACTTCTTCACAGATGGTGTGAACTTACTATATGAAGCAAGTGGATCCAAGCAGCACAAAGAATGGACCCTTTTGGATAAAGACCAAGGCACTCATTTCCCCAGCCACTGGAAATGCATCTGCTACTACATAGACTCACAATTGTGTTCTGCTTGAGCAATTGCCCTTGGCTGAAGGCATCTGCTTCAACCAAGGTCGTATTCCCTTCCTCCAGCTGATCCCTGCAGGGGTACAAAAGCCTAGTCTCTTTGTATACTTTGGCACTTCTCCGAAAGACAATCCCAGCTATAGAACTCCTTGTGTTATTGACTGAGACTGGTGTGGCAACTATCACTGTTAAACTTCTCCCTCTGAAAATCCTGCTTTCCTCCTTTAGAGGTGCAAGAGCATTCCCCAATAAACCTTCTGCACACAAATGTCAGAGCCCCAGAGTCTGATTCTCACAGCACACCACCTATGACAGGCCTTGGCTGTCCAACAAAGGCCTCTTTTGAGATTGTCCACTTCTCATCTCATCTTCTTTCCATTCTTGACACACAAAATAGAAGATTTCTGAAAGCCAAAATCACACATCCCAGATAAGTTTTCAGTCAACTGCACCCATACTCATTCCTGCTAGGGCTAAGGAAGTAGAATCCAGTAGTGGTGTTGTTCTGAAGGGCCCTATAGAGGCTCAGGCTAGTTTGAGAAAGACAGCTTACTAACTCAGCAACAATAAAAAATAAACAACTTAGAGATGTCCAAGAAATTGGGCACCGGCCAGAGGAAACAGATCTCAAACATCAAGAATTTAATCAAGTTGGTTCAGGTACTGAGGAGTTTCATAATGAAGGAGCCCTAGAGGTCGGCAAAGTAGTTCAATGGAGCCATTATGATTAGGGGCTGACCAGAGGGACTGGCCATAATATCAGTGAAAAGCCAATAGTCACTGATGAATATGAATGTGGACTAGCTAGTCTAAATGGCCTCATGCCACAGAAGAGAAAAAAATGGAAATCTCCTTGGAACAAATTCAAAGACAAAAAAGAGCCGAGTTTCAGTTTGTTGGATTGATTTCTGACTTGTCTTTCCTAGTTGCTAAAAACAATATCTGTTTCTTCACATTACCAAGCTGACAATGGAAGTATGAGACTGTAGGAAGTAAACCTGGAAAGAAGGAAGGAAAGAAACTTTGATACTGAACCTCTTAATCCCAAATTCATGTGCCTGATACCCAGCAAGCCAAACACTGAGACATCAGTGCTTGGAGATAAAGATTTATTCGAATTGGCCAAAACGAGTAGGTGGGAGCCTGGGTTTGCTCAAATCCACCTCCCCAAGAACAGAAATCAGGGGGGTTTTATAGAGCTTGGCAGGAGGGGCTTCAGGGAAACAAAGGGGTCACTCCTGATAAGCCTCTGGGCAATCTGACTTCTGGCTTCAACAGCTGCTGAGGGCGGGCCATCTGGTGACTGCAACCTCCCCAAGGGCATCTCTTTCTCCTGCAAAACAGCCTCACAAGTCCCCTGGAAAAGCAGCTCACAAATCCGGGACCCCTGAGTCACCCCTCAAGTTATACAGGAAGAAACAGCAAATTGATTTAATATCTACAGTGCCCCTCAGGTACCTGGCTTCAACTTTACTTGATTTTTTTTCCTTCCTTTTCCACATATTGAAGAATTGATAGTAATCTTCCTTTTAACTTTGCTACCAGACAAATATTTTCTGACGATTGTAACTTCTAAGGCATGTCCTCTGACGTGCTTTTATAGAGTAAATGTCCATAAGGGTGGACTAGACTTATCTAAATTCCAGTCTCTGGGTAGTCATGCTTGTGCCTGTTTTGGGAAGAATGACATTGTCATCTACTGCATCTCTCTATATACATATATACACACATGTTCATATGTGTATAGAGAGAGAAAATTTACAAAAAGTACACAAATCTTCAGTGTGTAGCTCAATGATGTTTGCATCTATATACTCTCCTGTAGCTATCACCCAGATCAAAATATAGAACATTTCCATCACCCCAGAAAGTTCTCTCATTTCCAGTCAAAAGCACAACTCTCATCCACTGAAGATAATATCTTTCTTTTATCCCTAATCTAAATATCAATGCCTCTTTTAAAGAGAAACCAAGTCCAAAAAAATTGTCCCTAAAATCTGGACTCTAATCTGGATCCAAGATTAGGAGTAGGTTGAGAGGAAGGGAGAAGATAGGACTGGGGAATGAAGATGTGGATATCCTCCTAGGAAAGGAGAGAGAAGAAAAGTTTCCATTTCTTCTTTCTGAGTCTACAGCAGCAAGAAACACAACACCAGTTCAATTCTCAAAGGGTAATCCTATTACATTAAATTATCAACTTATCTTGCTACATTATATTTCAGTTCTGCATGACAGGGACAAAGAGAAATACATCCACAGAGATAAACAATTGATCAGGAAAATTCAAAAGAGAAACCTGAGCTTTGTGAAAGAAATAAATATGACAACAATAGCCAAATCTGTGGGCTAGTTGAGGACTCAAACACCACCACGTGAGCTGAATGGAATTGCCCTAACTTTAAGCTTATTTTCTGAGTAATGGACCAGAGAGTGGTGTAAACACAGGACAAAGAAAGCTTAACCTTTAAAAGCACATGCCATAGGTTACAAAAGGTAATGCATTAGAGTGTGAACATATAACTTCAGTCAGTCCCCAGTGAATCCGGGAAGGAGGGAGAGCAAGGAAAGGAGGGGGAAGGAGGACATAAGTATATTTAGTATTTCTCATTTTCTTCCACAAATATATGACACCCCTCATCCCATCTCCTAGTGAAGATGCGCCTTGGTATCTACTGAGATAGTTCAATACTTCTCTATGCTTCGTGCTCTCTAACTCTGTTCTAGTCATTCTCTTTCTTTAAACCTCAGGGGTAGCTGGCTAGTGAGAACATGGTCTTCTAACTCAATGAAAAAAATTAGCACCTTGATAATAAGTTTTCCTTTCCCTTTCTTTCTACTTCCAAACTAGAGCACTCCCTTCAGAGTCAACTTGCTTTTCAGCCCAGTTGTTTGTTTCAGTCATTTTGCCTCTTATATCCTCCTTCTAGAATTTGGAAAATTTTTTCCAGGGAGAATGGGAATTATTATATTTCCTTATACATTCCACCTTCCTTTTGTTGTAAGCTAGGTTCTCCAAGAAGCAGACTCTGATGGAGTTTAGTATTCAGTAGGTTTATTAGGGAGCGCCCTTGGGATCGATACAGGTAGAAGGAAGGGGAAGGAAGCTAGAGTGGGCAGAAGAAGTCGAGCTACCACACAAGCCTAACAGCCTCAGCCAACTAGAATTCTGGAGGGAGCTCAGGAGCGGGACAGACTCACCAGAGTTTTCTCATGTTGGGTTAAAATGGCTGGATCTTTATTTTCCCACCTTGATTAGTCATTGAATGCAGTACACCTATATAGTCAGAGTTCTCCAGAGAAATAGAACCAACAGAAGAGAGAGATTTATTTTAAAGAATTGGCTCACACAATTGTGGAGGCGTGGTAAGTTCAAAATCTTCAGGGTAGGCTGGCAGGATAGAGACCCAGGGAAGAATCGCAGTTCGAGTCCAAAGGCAGTTTGCTGGCAGAATGCTCTCTTGTTCTTTGGAGGTCAGCCTTTTTCTATCAAGGCCTTCAACTGATTGAATTAGACTCACCCACATTATGGAGGACAATCTGCTTTACTTAAAGTCTACTGATTTAAATGTTAATCTCATTTAAAAAACACCCTCACAGAAACATCTAGAATAAAGTTTGACCAACTATCTGGGTACAGTGACTTAGCCAAGTTGACACATACATTTAACCATCACACGACCCCAGAAAGGCATGAGAAAGATGGCTCTCTATAGCTGAGGCACTCTCTGAAGGGGCTGACAGCTGAAAACAGTCTGCTAATAGCATTCCCAGCAGCTGGGGCAATGAATCCTTCCTTGAAGTGGACTCAGTGCCTTTCTGTGTTCATCATACCTATGAGGTTAATTAAATGTATTCAACAATTAAATTCACAGTTAAAAAATTTATTCAATATTATGTTTCAAAGCAAATGTTAACAAATAAATACTAAGATATAGACATAAAGGACATATGTGCCCTTTTTGTTCAAAAGAAATGATTAAGGGTGTTTAAAATATCTGAAATTATCATTTACATATGCAGTAAACCAAATGTAGGGTCTATGCTATCTATACTACACAAAATAGTTAACATCACTCATCCATTCAGCCTCTCTGAGTTTATATCTCATCCTTTCAAAGTCAGATGTAGTGACCTCTTAAGGTGGCTGGGGTGAAGGAGGGGGGCACAGACAACTTAAACTTGCCCTGTGACATAGCAATTATTTGATAATATTTCCTGAAATCAACTAGTATTACTTAAGGATAACTTGTCAGGACTCATAACAGAAACACAAATCCATAGAGAGGTCAGCTTCCATTTCCCTCATTTTCTGTTTCTCTCCAGGTTAGTAGGCATCACACCAAACACGAGAGACCATCAGCCCAGGAGCTGGGTGGATAAGGACTGACTGAAGCAGAAGAATGATCACTTGGGATGTGCCTACTCCATCTCCCCCATCTACTGGAACTGTTTCCTTTGGAGGATTCACCTGTCCTCCAGTCTCTCAGCTAATGAAATTTGCATGGGAGTGATTTCTTTCTCCCTTTGACCATATTGATTGGCTCAGCAATGAGCAAGTGATGTAGAAAGAGCCAATGAAATATGTACTGAAGTTTCTTGGAAAAAGGGAGAAAGAATCAGTGTGGTGAAATGTGAGATTGTTGCAGCCAACCTGAGTACGAGGTGGGATGACAGAGAAGAGTCTTGTTGGCACTGTTTGAACCTCTGGTTAAAAGACACTTGAAGTTAGTCCTAACTGAGTTTTTCAGTTATGTGAGTCTATGAATTTTCTTTTTTGTACTTTTTATGAGATATATACACAAAAGAGAACCTAAAATATATGTGAGGTTCAAAGACAGTTATACTGCAAACACCAATGTAACCACCAATCAAAGCAAGATTGAATAGACTATTGTCAGCAACTCAGAAGGTACCCCTATACTTCTCCTACGCCCCCCAGAGGGAACTACTTGCCTGACTTTTGTGATAATTATTTCTCCTCTGTACTGCATAGTTTCTGTTTGCCCTCCAGATCTACTGTCCATCCTTCACCTTGCTCTATGCCCTAGAGGAAAGAAATTTATGTATTACATCAGACAATTCTCTTGTTCTCTGGTTTTCAGTTGAGCATGACTGAGAGGAGGTACTGGAGGAAGATCAGAATGTGGGCGGAGAGGAAAAACCACGGAATTTCTTTGTCACCCACTCAAGGGCAGTATCTGGCAGCAGCTATGTCTCTTCTTTGTTTGAAGCTCCTGTCAGGTGTAGCCCTTCTCTTTGTGGTCCCCATGCCATCATGGTTTTAGCCTCTAACTAAGGGCCCCGGCTTCTGGGCTCTGATAATACTCCCCCTCTCTGTGTCCCACCGGCCCAAGGATTTCCTGCTGTTTCTAATCTCTGGTAAGATGCACCATACCTCTTTGGTTTCTCAACTCTTCCATCACCTGTATAATCATTTCCCTGTATTTAATTCCTTCTGTTGAAATACTTAGAATGGTTTCTTTTTTTTTCCTGACTGGACTATGAGATTAAGAGCAATAAAAAGCTATCCACAGTATCAGTCAAAGGGAAAGCTTTGAACATTTCACCACAAAATATGTTTGTTAATCAGGGTAAGAAAATTTCTTCTATTTATAAGTTTTTAAAATTTTTTATCATGGATAGATGCTGAAAACTATGACAGTATTTTTCCATATCTATGAATATTATCACGATTTTTTTCTCCTTTAATATGTTAATGTGGAAAATTACATTAATATTCTGTTTTCTCAACTTGATCCTCCCCAAAAGCAGAGTCTAAAACAAAATATGTGCAGACAGTTTGAGAAGTAATCCTAGAAAGCAGGAGTGAGGGATAGGGGAATGAAATAGAGAAGGAGGAAAAGCTTATACAAGGATGTATTCTCAAGTTGGCCACCCTTAAAAGTAACTGATGCTCAATTACACTGGACATTCTGAGGAGGCTTACAAATCTGAAACTCAAAATTGTCCACACAGTGGATGAAAGGGGGAAACTTTTATCTATCAGTTTCCCATTGGTCCCTTAATGGAGACCTGTCCCCATTGATCAAAATGGTGCACAAAATAACACCTTTACATTTTCATGTTGTTCATGTGTTACTGGACACAAACACAGGTTCTTTTACCTGCCACACAAAAGAGAGACCATAATAAAAACCTTCTGGCTTATAGCTAGGAAAGGGTTTATTGAAAGGCAGCCAGACAAGGAGATGGAAGCTAGAACTCAAATCCACCTCCTCAAAGGGAAAAAGGTAGGGGTTTTTATCTGGGGGTTTTTGGTAGGGGAGGGAGAGCATGTGTTGGGGTTTTTGGTAGTGGAGGGGGAGCATGTGGCCTTGTTGGTTTGCACCTTCCCACTAGCCTGCATTTGGCCTTGAAGGCTGAACTTCTTTTCCCTTGACTGTCTGGACTTTTCTGGTTAGTTTTTATCTTTAGGCTGCATTCAGCCTTGTGAGGCTGCTTGCAGGGAAGGGGACTTTGAGATAAGGGAATCCATAGGTGGGTGTCCTTGGTTGTCTGCCTCCTTGATGGATGGTGGATTCTGGTGCCCAAAAGCCAGGACTTGGGGTCTGGGAAGCTTCAGCTTCTTAATATTCTCCAGATATCAGTTTCCCTGTAACAAACCTCAAGAACCTGTAATTAGCCAAAACTTCAGTGTGAGCCCAGTGGGAAGCCACCCAGGCTTTTAACAATTTGTGACTTCTATTTGCATTGTGTGAGGGGGGATACAAAGGTTAAAGGAACTGGTATTTACATACGAATGTAAATAGAGAAGCAGGGAAAGGGGACAGGTGCTATTGGTTTTAACCCCATATATGCTGGATTTAATGTAGGGGAACTGATATCAGAGCCAGTATCACATGCATGAGTGCCAGTATGTTCCCACAAGCACCTCACATTGAGATGCCAAAAAATCAGGTAGGAAGAGAAAGTGTCCATGGCTGAGGTGAGATGCTATCAGGTTTTAGCTATGCAAAGATGGTTAGAGACTATGTGGTACTGGTCTCCCTAACAATGGTTGGAGTAAAAGGTAGGACCAGGCCAGCCCAGTGGTGTAGTGGTTAAGTCTGCGTACTCTGCTTTGGTGGCCCAGGGTTCGCAGGCCTGGATCCCAGGCGCAGACCTACACACCACTCATCAAGCCATGCTGTGGTGGTGTCCCATATACAAAATAGAGGAAGACTGGCATAGATGTTAGCTCAGGGACAATCTTCCCCACCAAAAAAAAAAAAAAAAAAGGTAGGACCAAGAGGATCTGAAGTAGTGCAAAGAGATGTCTGATAAAAATGCTAACAGTGGCTTAAACTCAACCTTGTCATTACGTATTTATTTTTTTAATGTATTTCTGAATTCTGCTTGCTTATATTTTTGTTCATGATATTGCCTTACTCTTAATGAGTGAAACTTTTTTCACATCTTAATAGGTGGTAGCAAGATTATTCTGATATTATAAAATTAATTGGCGACAGTATCATCTTTTCCAAATCTCTAAGTTTTAAATTTAAGCTATTTCTTCTGGAATGGTAGCTAGAACTCAGTGGTGAATCTATATGATTTGGAATCTTCTTTGGCTTTAATTGTGGCTTCAGATCCTTTAATTGTTAGATGACTTTTCATGTTTTCTACTTCTTTTGTCTTTTTTGGTAAGTTAATTTTTATATAGAAATGTTTCCATTTTCCTAAATTTTCAAAGTTATTGGCATAAAGTTGTTTATACTTTTTCCTTATTAACCTTTTAAGAACTGGAGGATCTGTAGTGATGTGCCTGTTATTTCTGATACTGGTCATTTATGCTTTCTACCTTTGGAAAAAACTCTAGCAAGATCAGTCATAAAACAAAGAAATCATGGATTTTTTTTTTATCTTCTCTATCATGTTTGTTTTCTAGTTCAATAATTTCTACACTTATCCTTATTACGTCCTTCTTTCCAACTTTTTAGATTGGTTTTGCTAATTTATTTTTAATCTTTTAACTTTTCTTGGACTTCTGGTGCACAGAATTGTATTAATTATAAACCTTGGCTCATGATACACTCTCACCATTTTTATATACTCTATTTGTCCTGCCTTTCCTATATGTCTTTTGTTCCTCTTTTCTTACCTTCCTTGAGTTGATTACATTTTGTTTCTTCATTTTTTTACTCAATTAGTGTATATTTCTTTCAATTTCTATTCTTTTAGAGGTAACCTGAAAATTACATGTGTTCTATGATAGTATAATGTTTAATCTGTACCTTCTCCCACTCCCTTGAAGACTTTACCTCCATTTAACCCCTTCTCCATTTTTATGTTATTATTGTCATGTACTTTGACTCTAGTTTTGTTTTCTTTTTTGCTGAGGAAGATTCACCCTGAGCTAACATCTGTTGCCAATCTTCCTCCATTTTATATGTGAGCCACCATCACAGCATGGCCACTGATAGACGAGTGGAATAGGTCTGCGCCTGGGAACCAAACCTGGGCCACCAAAGCAGAGCGTGCTGAAGTTAACCACTGGGCCACCAGAGCTGGCCCAACTCTATTTTTAACTCCATTACACATTATTATTGTTTTATATAGTCAATATTCATTTAAATGTACCAATATATTTACCACTTTTTTGTTTTTAATTACATTTTGCACATCAAACTCTCAATATGGGATCATTTTTCTCCCATCTGACTTTCAAAACTTTCTTTAGTCAGGGCCTGCTAGTAATGAACAAAGTTTTTGTCTGAAAATATCTTTATTTCACCTTCATTCTTGAAAGATATATTTTTCAAGGCGTAGGATTTTCTTTTGGCAGATACATTTTTCAACTTATTGAGGATCATATTCCATTGAACACTGGCTTTCATTATTGTCATTGAGAAGACAGGTATAAGTCTACTGCCACTCATTGGAAGTAATCTTTTTCTATGCCTGTTTTCAAGGCTTTGTTTGTCTTCACTTCTCTGTAGGTTCACTTGTGTCTAGACCTGAGTTTCTTTGTACTTATTCTGCTTTGGATTCTGCAGGTTATTTGAGTCTTTGGATCGGAATCTTTCATCAGTTCTAGAAAACTATCAACTTCTGTCTCTTTAAATATTGCCTCTTCTTCACTCTGTCTCTCCTCTCTTCATGGGACTCTAATCAGACGTGAGACCTTTTCTCTACATGTAGTAAGTCTCTATTGCTCTTATCTGCATTTTCCATCTTTTTGTCTGTGTCGCACTCTGGATAATTTCTTTTCACCTATCTTTCCTCCAACTCTCTAATGCTCTGTTCACCTGCATCTCATCTACTATTAGGCCCATTCACTGAGGTTTTATTTTTAAATCAACTTTAGTGAGATATAATTTACCACCCTCTGACTTTTTAACTTAGGTTGCTGTAATTTTTATTTCCTGAAGTTCTACTTGGTTTATTTACAAAACTTCTTTGTCCCCTTTTATAGTTTCCTGCTCCATCCTTAGATTTTTCAAATTTGTCTTTTTATTTTATTGCTGTATAATCAGTGTCTAATAATTCCATTATCTTTAGTCTTTTGGGATCTCTTTCTGCTATTTCTCTTGTAGCAGATGCTGTCAGTGCCTGCCCATATCCCTGGGACCTTTCAGAGTAGTCTGGCGGGTTCCCAACTGCCAGCATCTGCACTCGGCACTCTGTATCTGATGGCTGTTTTCCCCAGAAACATGGCGGCTGTGCTACCCATGTGTGTGGCTGGCTAGAAGTGCAAGGACTTCCCAATATCAACTCCCACCTGGAGCAACCATCAATCAATTATTGATCAACCAGAACTGGCATATAAAGGTGAGTTCTCTCACCTCTCACATGGGATTATTCTGAGAAGTGTGTTTGGTACTATTTCCCAGTTTCTTCATGAGTTTAAGTTCTTATCACCCACTTTGGGCTTTATTGTCTGCCTTCCCTATATCACATCTCCACTTTCCAGTTAGTGTCACCTTCACTTCCCAAATAAACTACATGCCCTCAAATCTTTGTCTTGGAGCCTGCTACAATGAGAAGCAAAATTAAGATATGGCTCCTCATTTTCTTATGTGCTTAGTTGCCCACCCACCCCACCCCACCCCCTTTAAATTCTGGGAGCTTATCATTTAAATTGGAAATTTAATTCTTTCAGGACCTACAATAAAGGTATATTTATCCAAAGATTGGATTTGCTTCTGCCAATTCTGTACTACTTGCTGCACCACCAAAATGATGCAAATTTAAGCTAAAAATTCACTTGACTACTAACCTATTGTTCAAACTTCTCAGAGTCTTTTACCTCCCTGCTCTACTCAGCACAAAGGTAAATTTTCCAACAGGTCCCTGGGAGTGGAGATCTAATACAGATTTAATTCTGGATCACCCTTACTCTGAAGAATGGCCTGTTGAGTCTCAGCTTTACGGAGGGATGGTCTCCCATTAGGTGCCCCATCTTGAGGAAATGCTGTGCTTTGTTTTCTGGGGCCTGGACCTGAAAAGCTGCCACAACAACAAGGTTTGGTAAATATTCTTTGAACAAAACAAGCTTTAATGCTCAATATACCTCTCTGAGTTCCTGCCTTCTTTAATATTGGCCTTATAATTTCTCACTACCTTAGCATCTCTTCAATACTTTTTAGAATAGTTTTTATTTAATATAGTATTTTTATTTGTTTTAAGAGGAAGGGTCTGTTCAAATACCTAACTATTCATATCAGAAATGGAATTCTAGTCCCTTTTGTTAAAAGCCAACTTGAGTTATATTTTCTGTCACTTGCACAGGAAAAAGTCCTAATAATTAAGAGGAAGATGTGGCTATCCTTGCATCAAAACAATGTGCTAAAATGACCAGTTAAGTATAGAGGAGATAGTATCACTGCATTTTCCTTTGTCACCTGATTGCTCCTTGAAATAAGTCTTCTCAGAATTTGAGGTACATTGTTTCTCTAGTGTTTTCTGTGCAGATGTTTATGTCACCCTGTGTACATTACCGTGTCATGTTAATTCATGTGTTCTCTTTATCCGTGTAAGCTATAAGGGCCCTCAGGACAATGGACCAGACTCATTCATTTATGATTCAGTCAACAAATATCCATTGTGTGTCTTGTAAAGACACTAAAAATACAACAGCAAACAAAGCAGCCAAGATTCCTGCCTTCATGCATCTCACATACAAGTGGGTAAGACAGACAGCAATAAAATAATCACATAAGAAAAAATATGAATAGACATGGTGCTATGAGACTATATAATGAGGGAAAGTGTCCTAGCCGGTAAGTCAGGAAAGGTTTTTTTTTTTTTTTGGTGAGGAAGATTGGTCCTGAGCTAACATCTGTTGCCAATCTGCCTCTATTTTGTACGTAGGATGCCACCACAGCATGGCCTGATGAACAGTGTGGAGGTCTGCACCCAGGATCCGAACCCACGAAACCCTGGGTTGCAGAAGTGGAGCACGTGAACTTAACCACTAGGCCACTAGGCCAGCCCCAGGAAAGGCTTTTGAGGAAGCAATTGAAGTTGTTACCTTCTGTAGAAACCACCTTATTATCTGACTTTTTAAGAAATTAAGAATTATAGGAGAGAAGAATTTTCTGTTAATTCTAAATTGTTCATTTAAAAATAACTGTGAACATGAGGATATCTAGGTTGGTTAATTTGAAAATCAATCAAGTAAATTGTTTTAACCCCTGTCCATGCCAGTGAAGTCTGTATGGGATGCTTTTTAACACAGGGTTATGCCCTGAATCTAAGCTTTCATCTCCCACAAAATATCAGGTACATTCTTCTAGTGCTAATTCCTGCAAATTCTCTCTAACACCTTTCCCCCAGAACGATAAAGCAAACTATGGCCATCATCATCAAATACTAAAACTATAAATTAAAGATGTCATCCCGTTTACCCATGTTATCCTAGTGTCTTTAATTTTAGACAAAGTACAATAGGCCATGGACTATTTGCTAGCTGAGCTTAAGAAATTAGCTCAATTGAATAACCCAAGGAATCTTTGCTTCCTCAACATGAAACACTACTATGTGGTAAGCATTATTTTCTGGACAAGTTTTTCAGTGAAGTGTTTAAGATTTATGGGGTCATGTTTTGTGATTATTTCTGATGTTTCCTGACTACATTCACCATTTTCAGAACTCAAAGCAGCAGCTTCAACTCACTAAATCATGCCTGGACCTCTCATAATTTACTCCAGCAGGGCACTAACTGAACCAGAACTGTTCTGTGTTGCCACCTGCAAGGCAAGTTCTGGGAAGTGGAAAACATAGTATTTGAACCAAAGTAGAGCGATTCAATTTTTTTATAAAAGTCACCTTGGATTTTCAATCCCCCAATATCCATTCCTCCTCACTTCATGCAACTCTTTCTAATCTGTAGAAATTTATTTTGAAGAGATGCATTTTAAAATAAAGAAACATTAGAAGCATCACAAGTTTGTATTTTCATTATATTAAGTCAATAGGCCTAAAAATGTAATTTGCCTACATAAAGATTTAATTCCCAACTGTGAATATTCCATTTAGAAAATGCTCATATTATGTTAGACACATAGCACGCAGTGCAATTCCAAAGTAAACAACTCTGCAGTATTGTCAGCTGTCTAAAATTTAAACCAGCAAGTCAAGGAAACAATCTGTTCACACATCATATTGTATTTAATCATGTTAATTTCAAATGAGTATTGATGATTTTGATAGTTAAGCTGATGATGTGGGTTTTTTCTCAATTTCTTCATTAATGCCATATTTGTATAGTATTAGACAATAATTTGTCAAGGTGCTGAAACACATTTTATTGAAAATGATGTAAATATCTTTGTCAATTATAAAAACCATTTGCATTTTTAAACTGTTCTTCACATAGTCTGAGAAACTTTTCAAAGCTATTTCCAGTAACTTCTTAAGAATAAATTTCATAGAAGTTTTAGTTAATGGTGAAGACAATTTGTGTATTGACACAGAGTTCATGTTAGTTCTACTACACATCACTTAAAAGAAAAGGTCTATAAATCAATCATGGAAGATCAAAGATATTTTACAAAGAGAAAAGTAATGAACAGTCTGTTCATTCCTTGTCTTTACATTACTTACCTGTCTTAAGAACAGATGAGTGACCAAAATAAACCTCCAGTAATCACTTGCAATTGCTAATGCTAACCCAGAATATTTTTATGGGACAAAATAATACTTTGTGTTCTTTGTGTGCTTTCATGTCTCCAGCTTATCTATACAAGACACAGAGATCAATAAATCAGACTTGAAAGTAAAAATTTTAAATCATTTCCCTTCCTGAGGCCTCATTTCTCCCTGCTTGCCCTCTAGTTTTTCGCAAAAAGACCAGAAAAGTGGAGAAGTGGATTGAAAGTCTTGATAGAGTGTAGAACTAGGTTAGAATAATGTCTAAAATTCTTAAATGTGTTACTAGAAAATAAATTATGTTAAATTCACCAACAAAGATGAATTACCGGTCATTTTAAAGCTTTGTCACTGCATTCAACTGTCTCTATTTCCACAAGTGTCTGTGCTTTTCCTGTATCTTTCACCTGACTGATGTTTGGGGCACACTTATTATGTGGGCATTGTACGAAGCAGGGTTCAGCAAACTTTCAGAAGTACTGATCCAAGCTGTCATTATCCCTTCCCTTCCTAGGATTAGAAATGTGGTTAGGAACATCTATAATCTGAGGCAATGAATTCTCCCTCATCATCTTCTCTACAACCTGGGCAATAAGTCAGCCTTCATGATTCCCACTTAAAACTATAATAACCCTACCCAAGGTTGCTCCTTAAGTCTTCACCAAAGTTTTAAGTTCTTAATTTTCATATTTAATTTAATCGTACTGAGCTCTGTTCATGACCCAAGTCGACTGTATACTGTTCTCTGCCAAGAGAGGGCTCCAGAGGGTCCCATGGGAGAAGCACCTGAAAAAGAGGGGGATTCTGAGACAGTAGCAGGAGTGCTGCTTGGAGAAGTCATACAGGAGCCAAACCAAGCTTCTCTCACTTGATAAATGTATATGAGTTTTTGTACTTGATCATCTCATTGTGCCAAAATATGCTGGCATTGACCAGGATTGTGTTTGTAAAATCAGTAAAGCTGATTTTGAATATAGACCTAGTTTATGACTGCCTGCATTTGGGAAAAGCTATGAGGTAGTCATCTGCTTGGTTCTTGCTTCCAAATGAATAGAAAAGAGGTGTGTGTTCCATAGAACATGGTCTGTTCCATTCCAGTTGGAGGGTTTGTATTTTCAAATTAAACTGGCTATTGAATGAATGGATGAATAATGGGTATAATGGAGAGGGATCTTGCCAGTGACAATACCCTGGCTTCCCAGACCGATCCTATTAAAATGTAAGCCAGATCATGTCACTCCTTGCTCAAAATCCTCCAATGACTTCCCACTTCATTCAAAGAACCTGATATTCTGTCAATAATAATCAAAGATTTATTAACTCTTAAGTACCAGACACTTCCCTAGGCACTGGGCATACAAAACAGACAAAAACTCCTGCCCCCAAGAAGCTTACAATATGAGGGGAGTTATTGGAAGATAAACAATAAATAAATGAATAAAAATACCATATTACACAGTGATACATGCCAAGGAGGAAAAATAAGAACAGACTCAGATATGAAATCTCAATGGGGTGTTGACATTTTAGATAAGATGATCAGAGAAAACCTCAATAAGGTGGCTTTTCATTCAAGATCTGAATAAAGTGAGGGACCTAACCATACAGATTTCTTGGGGAAGAGAATTCCAGGCAGAGGGAACAGCAAGTGCAAAAGCCCTAAGGCAGGAATATTAGTGGTGTGCACAAAGAATAGCAAGGAAGTTAGTGTAGCTAGTTGGAAGAAACAATAACAGCAAAAATCAGAGCCTTCACTACGCAAGACCCTATGTGATCAGGCTTCTCGAATGAAGTGGGAGGTCAATGGAGGATTCTGAGCAAGGAGTGACACGATCTGACTTACATTTTAATAGGATCGGTCTGGGAAGCCAGGGTATTGGAAAGAGCACCAATGTGTACATTAAATCACAGGGAATTAAAACAGGAGTATCACTGAAGAGTTAACTAGGAGTTAAAATAATCAAGAAATGAGAGGGAGTGGACTGGGGATAGGACGCAACAAATGACTGCACAAGGAGGGCTGGAGGGAGATAGAGTTTGATTGCATGAGGTTCAAAGCAGAGTGTTTTTATGGAGGAAAGAGAGATAGATATGGATGAGGATGTGAAAACAAAGTAGAACACCTTCCTGACCTCCAGACTCCGTGTTAGGATGGATGTAAAAGACAGCAAACACCCCACGTGGGAGGGCCGCAGAGGCATTGTGAAGAGAAGAGCAGGTCAGAGCAAGAAGTGAACATTCACAGAAGAGGCTCCAAGTAAAGGGCATTTTGATCATGATTGAACTTATGCTCCTGGGGACAAAGTGAACGTTTTAAGAGACTGTGAGACAAGGGAGATGGGCCAGAGAAGGCAATGGAATTAAAGAATGGGGAGATAAGCAATGAAGTCCTGAACTTCTTGTGATGAACAGGGAAAAGGGTGCGATGACATTTTTGCTGCTAGTCCCAAGGCAGCAAAAGGTTCCCAGTGATGGAGAAACTGTGACTATTGAGAGGAAGGAGGGGTGAGGGAGTCTTTTCAAGAGCAGAAATACTCCCGGGCTCCTAATTCACTCCTACTGAAGGAAGGAAGGAAAGGGTGATCTTTCTTGAATGTGGCCTCACTCTGGATTCCCATAAAATAGCGGTCTGCAGGGTGCTGACTCCCTTCTGACTCTGCTGATGGTAGACCGCTGAGAATGTGGTCTCACTCTGAGCATGGGCAAGCGCCTGGCCCCTGATAAATGGACTGCAGGATGCTAAGTGTACTCCCAGAGCAGACAACCTCTTGGCTCTTGTTGATGATGATCTGTGGAAGGGGTTCTGAAAATTCAGGGACCCTTTTGACACCTGATAAACAAGAAGTTGAGGTTATCTTTAGAAATATTTCCTCATTAAAAACTATTTACTGAGCACTTATGTGCCAGATTCTGTGATAGCCCTTGATATACATTCTCATTTAATCCTCTAATACTCCCACACCTGAATTTGATATTCTCATTTTACAGATGAAGAAACTGAGACTCAGAGCTCTGTGCTCCAGAACACACAGCTAGTAACGGGTAAGTGAGGATTTGGGTGCTGTCCTGAATGATGCCAATTCTTGAACTCATTATCACTGTGCTGTACTCCTTCCTAGCTGATGGATCACAAGACTGTTGCTTGATTGAGAGCTGTCAGTTGCTGGGTCAACCTCGACCAAAATGAAATAAGGAAACTAGCCTTAGCTGTGATGTGAGTAAGCCTGTAGCTAAGGCAGACCTGTGCGTACTTCAGTGGATAAATTCTGGGAAGCATTGTCTCCAATCCAGGGTCCTTCCTTTCCAGACACTGCAGGAATCAAAATCTCCCATTTGAGGGCCTGAGGATGCCAATCTCTCTGACTCCAATTGACAAGGTCTGGAACAAAATCTATAGCCTCTATACCCACCCTAAGAGAAATGATTCCCAGCACTGGAGAGTCTGTGCATACAAATGGAATAAAGGCTGACACACAAAACTAGGACCAGACCAGCTGAGCAAATGAGTCCCTGTGGTCACACACAATGCACCTAGCTTCCCTCCCTTTCAGTGATCTAGGGCAGCACCCCGGGAGCTCTTCCTTCATCTTGGGTCTGACTTTGGTGGCCCCTGCAATGTGCTGGTCAGAGCAGGAGTGAAGGAATAGACTCTCACCAATAAAGCACAATGTACTCTTCAGTCCTAGGTCTCCCAGTACCTTTCCCAGTGGTAGGAGAGGGGAAGTATCTTTCTAGTCTATTCCAGTTACATCAGCTATAGATGCTGAAGACCTACTACCCTCAGGATTAGGCTCAGGTGGACTGTGAGCCAACAAGGACTAAGGTGGACAATATATTAATAGACACAGCCACCCACCCCACAGCAGAAACAGCAGGAATACAAAGGCAAAGCTCGTTGAACATGATCTCATTAAATAGCTACAAATGTTTTCCCATCCTGATAACTATTAACTTTAATTTTTTAAATGTCTTTCAGTTCCTTTATACCATTTCTACCTTCCCCTAACTTGCCAGTCCACACATTCTACTTCAGAAATAGAAAGTTTTCTAGACACAGAATGGCTCACCACTTGCCTTCTTTTTACCCATTCTCAGTGACCCTGAAGTGCTCTTGATAAGAAAACAGTTGCATACTTTGCTCATGCAAGAGATGTGTTACTGAAAGTATATAGAAGTAGAACTTTTCCATTAATACCTCATAACTTGAGATCCATTTCTAAAGGAATAATTCTGGCCCCAAGATGTCATTGAAAAATCACAGGAAGTACATCAAATGTTATTTAATGAACTAATCCTGATAAAATATTTATATCATCAGTTGAAAACTACACTAAAAAGGTGGTACTCTAGACTGCCAGAAGCCGAAGGGACTGCCATCGAGTTGTGAGCACGAGGCCTCGCTTCACCAGAGGTACACTAGAGAATCTGTGTCACAAAAAACTGCTCAGACAACCGCATCGAACAAATGTTCTTCCCGTTCAGTTCCCTGAGGTGCCCGAGAAGTCGTTATTAACTCTCCTTGAAATGTTCAGGTTACATACATGATTGCATCCACTTGATACTATTGCAAATCTGTCTTAAATTGCCCAAAAAGCTTCTGCCTTTACACTTGAAGCTAATTAGACTAAAGCCCTCCCCAAATTTCCTGACTGATTTCTAAATTCCCTTAATCTAGGTGATGAAGCCTTAATGGAATGCAAAATACTTCACAGGTGCCCCCAAAAATTCCATCTCTCTAATCTCAGAGGTATGGAACCAAGACAAAATTCCTGCAGTTCCTACAAGCACAGGATCTGGGGAAGCTTCATCAGCATAGTTTTGGATTAGAATCCTTACCTAGTCCCTCAGCCCAGCCAAACCCCAGAGTTCCCTAAAGACAGAGCAATGCATATTTCATGGGTGTGTTTGAGAAAAGAAAAACATCTACCCTAGAGTGCCCGACACTTGGTAAGTGCTCAAATGTTGATTAAATCTATCCCTTTATCCTAAAGGTCACAAAGACAAATGCCAAGCATAAGTGGGTCAGAGAGCCCCTGACTGGCTGGGGAAGGCGGCTCCCATGTTGATGCAACCTCCCTCATCATGGCAAGTCTGAATTTTTATGTGAAGCTATCTCAACTTTTAACTATTGGCTTAAATCTGTTTAAAAACATTGCATAGATACAATAAAATACACCTGCTAGACCAATTTCAGCTGTGGACCACCAGCTTGCAAAAACAGCTTTACATCTTTTTCCTGTTATTAATCAGAAAAAAGACAAAAACAAAGAACAGGAAAAAAGGCAAGATGATTTCCTAGCAAAACACAGAAGGGAATACATTTATTGACATGACCTACAGACGGGAAGATTTTAGGCAACATGGTTAAAGGGAAATAACTTTATTAAAGCAGTTTTCTCATTACAGACTTTTGAAACTGCATATATTGAACCATCTAGACCAAAGCAGCTGTTTTCAAACCCGGCTGCACTCTAGATTCACTTCGGAGGCTTTTTTAAAACACTGATGCCTAGTTTCTACATTCAGAAACTCTCATTTAATTGCTGTGCGGTGGGACTCACATGTGTGTTGTATTTTTTAAAAGAATCTCCCTACCGCTCACCTCCACCTGAGAATTTCAGCCAAGATTAAGAACCAGATATAAAGCAGTGACTCTCAAATTGGCTGGATATGTTTTTTAACTGCATCTTAGACCTACAAAATCAAACACTGGTAGTTGGTGGTAGGGCCCAGGAATTCGCTTTGTTAATTTGCTCCTGGATGATTCTGATGCAGGTGGGCCACAGACCACACTTTTAAAAACATTGCTAATGTTTGGGCTGAAATACAGTGCTTTCATCCTATTTAGCTTATTCAATATGTGCACATTTTTGACCTGAGTATCATTTCATAAATTGGAGTAGCAGGGAAGGGCCAGAAATGTGCTCACCAGGGAGCATGGTGGGGCTGATAGGGACACTAAATCTGATTTAAGTGAACTTGGATGAGGGCAGCCGAGTGGTAGCAAGGGCAAAGCAAGTAGAGCAGAGAGGCGGGCAATTGTTGGTCCCCAAGGTCTTTGCCAACACAGGGAACACCAGGAAACACAAGCATCAGACCATACTTGCCATTAGGACAGTAGTGGCTGTTTCTGAGAATGCCACCCAAGCGCAGGACCCACGCCAGTGGGAGGGAGGTGAAAGGCAGAGGTGGTGTGAGCAGAGTGAAAGGAGCAGAGAGGGGCTGAGGAAGGCAGCGGGAGAAGGTAGGTATGTTAAGAAGGTCAGCCACCCCGTGGGCTTCACAAGGCCCGGGTCTTGGCAGGATTTTCAAGCAGAAATCCAAAGTGGGAATGGGCAGCACCCAGTAGAACAAATATGTGCCTCAGTGCTCCTCCCAACGTTAACACTTCTTGAGTCTTTTTCTCCTCTTTTCCCAGCACTGACAAAGGAATACAAGGTTTCTGGTTGGATGAATATATTTTTTTTATTGCAGTAACATTGCTTTATAACATTGTATAAATTTCAGGTATATGTCTTCTATTTCTGCATAGATTACATCATGTTCACCACCCAAATACTAATTATAATCCATCATCACACACATGTGCCTAATCATCCCTTTCGACCTCCTTCTTCCCCTCTGGTAACCACCAATCCAATCTCTGTCTCTGTGTTTGTTTGCTGTTCTTCTTATCTTCTACTTATGAGTGAGATCATACAGTTTTTGACCTTCTCCATCTGACTTATTTTTCTTAGCATAATACCATCAATGTTCATCCATATTATCACAAATGGCTAGATTTCATCATTTCTTATGGCTGAGTAGTATTCCACTGTGTGTATATACCACATCTTCTTTATCCATTCATCCCTTGATGGACACTTAGGTTGCTTCCAAGTCTTGGCTATTGGAAACAATGCTTCAGTGAACACAGGGATGCATATATCTTTTCATATTGGTGTTTTCATGTTCTTTGGATAAATACCCAGCAGTGGAATAGCTGGATCATATGGTAGTTCTAGTCTTAGTTTTTTGAGGAATCTCCATACTGTTTTCCACAGTAGTTGCACAAGTTTGAACTCCCACCAGCAGTGTATGAGAGTTTCCTTCTCTCCATATCCTCTCCAACACTAGTTGTTTCCTGTCTTATTAATTATAGCTATTCTGATGGGTGTGAGGTAATATGTCATTGTAGTTTTGATTTGCATTTCCCTGTTAATGATGTTGAAGGATGAATATATTTGGCTAAGTAAATGGACTCAGCTTGTTTATAATTCACAGGCATGCCACATTTTTGCTAAGCATCAAATCATCTTAAAAGGTTTGTTTTCACAGGTCTCAATCAGCATAATTAGTTGAACACCTGTTATGTATACTGAGCTGTGGCCTAGGTGTTACAGTGTGAGATGGAGGAACTAAAGGTACAAATCTGTCCTGTACCCCACCCAAGACCTCCCTGTCAACCTGTAAACACAACTGAAAGGGCCAAGAATACAGCCTAGGGGACGCGGAGGGAAATGCAAACCCTCCACTATATTGTACTCTTCTTTATGATGCTGGTATCCTTGGGCTACTGCCAAGGTCATGCAGGCAGCACCAAAGATTAGCACCACCGCAGGTCTGAGGAGCCTCAGCTGACTCTCATGCTGCTGAGAATCAGACAACCCTTGACTGTGTTTTCTGGATTGTGAATACCCTAAAACAAAAGCCATTTTCCTTACAGAAAAGTGAGGATGGATTCTCTCTCCAACTGTGTCATATTTTTCCTCACAGGCACTAAAGCAGTACTGTTTATGCCCCAACATCTCTGAGATGCTGATATGAAGCGACTTTCCATTTTTACCTACAACCCACCTTTCTTCCACAGATCTAGTGGTCAAGAGGCAAATCTGAGTGGTTTCTAAGGAAGGATCCCACTGGTGACTCAATATTGGTTATTGAGTCAAGCTTGTTTGTCTAATTCTCTCTTCAAGACAAAGGTCCTTCCCAAGAGGCTCCCATGTCACTCATGTGATCAATTCCAGTGGGAGTGTTTCCCCAGTTATGCTCAGATGTCTAGAGACAATTTATGCACACTCTGTACCTACCATCCCCCACTCACAACAAAGAATTGTTTAAAGAGGTGGAGGTGTCTATCACTTCTTGCTGTCAAGTTCACTAAAGTATAAAATTTGCTAACTGTAAATAATATGGAGAAAGTTGAAGGCAGAGAATATATGAGAGTGACTAGATGAATTAATTTCACATTAAAAAAGAGCCTAGTAGCTATGCTTTCTGGTACTTTAAGAAGATGTAGAACTTCCTTGATTCTCTTGTATTTTCTCACTCCTCTTAAATCCATCAGGAGAGCCATTGGCTTTGTCTCTCTGGTTCTTGAAAGACTTCTTTCTTGCCTTTAACATAGTTAATCTGGTTTCCTAATCAGTATTTGAGCTGATTTTCCACATCAGTGAGACACTGTGTCCCTTTGAAAAGATACTTCCTCTCTTAAATCACTCTCCAGTACTTAAACTCTAGTGTACATCAGAATCAGCTGGGGGACTTATGAAACAGATTGCCGGCCCCATCCCCACAGTTTCTGATTGAGTAGGTCTGGAGTGGGGCCTGAGAATTTGCATTTCTAACACATTCCCAAGTGATGCTGAGGCTGCTGGTCTAGGCCCCACACTTTGAGAACCACTGCTGTAAAGATCCAGGTCCTTTGGATTTATGAGCTGAGTGGAGTGTCACAGCGAGCTTGCAAATGGCATCAAAGAGCCTCCATAAGGCAGATGCTACCGTTGTGTACATTGTCCCCTCAGAAAGTGTCTCACCTTGAACTTGTGCTTCCTAGGGCACTGTTTCCACTTCTCCTGCCAGATTTTGTATATCCTGGCTTTTGAGATGAGAATTAGAACAGGATGTTTTTGTTGACTTTCAGATACTCAACCAGTTATCATGCCTCTTCATCTGTTGAACCCAGTGACTTGAAAAATCTTTAAAACAAAGCTTTAGTGCTGTTTCCAACCAGCTTTACAAAATGTAAAGCGGGAGATCACAGGAGCAGCCAGACTAGTAGCCTTAGGTCCCCTGTGCGTCTGCAAGGTCAAAATGCCTAATTGCACTACCATAATTACAGTCACCCTTGAGTTGTCCTCACACATAAGGGGTTGCACAGAGAGAGTTATTAAAAGACCACTTGTAAAAACATACCGTGGGTTCAAACTTGGCCTCTATCAGCCCATCCCAGCAGCCATGACTTTTAAAAAACCTTGTTTAGTCTCCAGGCAATTATAAGCATCAGTTGAAATAGACAGTAAGAAAATACAAAATTTTTCATTCCCCAAGCAGCAGACATTTATGTTTTGCTCTAATCCAATTAACCCAAAGTTTTAATGATATAAGTGTGCTCATTCAGTGGCCTGGGGCTAAGACTCAACAGAGGAACAATTCCAAACTGCTCTATTGTTGTAAACCCGTGTTCTAACTAACCTGGAGAATAGACTTAGTGCTTGAACTACGGGCATCGAAGCTTTCCTCACTCCCCTCCTCAGGAGAAGGTAATTCAGAGTTGAGAAATACTGGCACGGTGTGAAGTCAGGTATTTATAAAGCCTCATGTAGGGTGGAAAAAAGAGGCCAGGAGTATGAAAGAACATCAGGTAATCCCTTTACCTGCAGCAGCCATCTTCACTGGACTGCTTGTACAGGTGCTGTAGATGCTTTTGCAGATGCTAGGTTGAGGTTTTCCAAAAGATCCTTTTCCTTTTGGCATTCTTTCCAAAACTGTAGCTGAATCAAAGACTAACAATTCGTTCACTATCCAACGAATATTTATCTAGGACCTACTATGTGCCAAGCACTTCACACACATGTTAACACTTGTTAACATTTAATTCAGATGTGTACTTAAAATTTCCTCTGTTCTCCTTAGATTTTAGCACTAGAAGAGGCATTCTGGGCAAATACAGAACAAAAGCTAGATGCCCCACAAGCTATTACCTGGGGCAAATCAACCAGCCTCTGGCCTTGAGTTTCTTCATCTGAAGAAAGGCCAGCTGGACCATATCAACAGTTCTCAAATTTTAGTCTGCATCAGAATCACCTGCCAGACTTGTTAAAACACAGATTCCTGAGCTCCATCCACAAGTTTCTGATTCAGTGGGTCTGGGGTGGGGCTCAGGAATTTCCATTTTTAACAAGTTCCCAGGTGATGCTGATGCTGCTGGTCCAGGGGCCACACTTTGACTAGAGTATAATGATTATTGTCTAAAAGTTTCTGTCTTGCCAGGTTGCCCCATTCCAGGTCCAAGAGCAGGCTTTTTCTGGAGTTTTTAGATTTTTTTGGTTTTGTTTTTGGTTTTTTGTGTCTGTGGCTGTTGGTGTTTCTGGATTGCCAGTGTCTTCAGCTATAAGTCTGTCAGGTAACTCATCACTCAATCATTCCTTGGGTCCTGAGATCCCTAGCCAGTCTGCCTTTTTTTCCATCCTTCAGAGTCTTTTGTTTGCTTTATATTAATGTATGGGGTATTTAGTTGTACTTACCAGGAGAAATAGGGAAAAGGGGGATACATGCATCTACTCCATCTTCCCAGAAACAGAAGTCTCTGGACCACATTTTGAGAACCACTACATTAGATGATCTCTCACATCCCTTCCAGCTCTACACTCTAAAATTATGAGTTAAAAAGTGTCTCCATGAATTCATAAGACACATGGCCAAGTATACAATGAGCAACATAGAGAAGAGACAGGGCTGGCTCTCTGGGCCTCTCTGTGTCTTTTCTGTTGTTCTGATGATTAGCACTACCAGGTGTGAGGTCTGAGGACCTCGGCTATTTCCCAGCTGCTGAGGTTCACCTACCACACCTGTCCAGAGCACACCTCCAAATAAGTATTCTGGGCTCTACTATTTGCTAACTTAGGACCCATTCTCTGGGGCCTTCCTCTTTGCCAGAACTAGTCTGTCAAACCTGTCTGAGTGTGGTACCCGTGAAAGCCAGGTGACCATCCACCTCCCAGATAACAGTTTTGCAGGGACTTCACTTTTCCTTAACTCGAGGAGAGACTGGCGATCATGTCAGATACTCTGAATCACCCTAGTCAAAGCTGGCATCACTTCTTGCCTGGTTTTCCATGATCGCCTCCCAATGCTCTCCCTCCATATACTCTTGTCCCCTTCTAACTTCCTTTCAACAACAAAGCCTGAGTGATCTCGTCAAAATGAGATTCTCATGCCTGGCTTAGAAGGTTTTAATGACTCCCTGCAGCTCTTCAAACCAATAGTAAAGTATTTGGTATGTCCGATATGGCCCTGAATGGCCTGGGACCTCTCCACCTCCCAGCATCTTCCCACCCTACTCTCCCCTGTGCTCCCTGCACTCAGTCACAGTGAACCGTGGTGGTTTCCTCAACAACCTTCTTTGGTTCCATACACTTTCCTACCACCAGCCTTTAGCTCTGGCTGCTCATTCTCCCCAACATGCTCCCCTTATTCAGCTAGTTAACTCCTACTCGCCCTCCTTCAGATGTCAACTCAAGGCTTTCCCCTATCGCTGAGACCTGGCCATGTCCTGCTTTACTCATTTATAGCGCTGTTTCCTTCAAAGCACCTGTGATCAAGTAACCACAAAAATCTCTTTTTTTTTTTTTTTTGCACACATTATAACACCAGCACTTAACACTATGCTTGGTACATATTCGATAAATCTCTATTGAATGAAGTATATCTGAGCAGGAGAGACGACCCCAAAATATCACATCTTAATATGTCCTGTAAAAACATCATTTGTTTCATTTCAATCAATAGTGCCCAATGGAGTTGTTATCCAAACATGCTGAAGGAGATAGGAGATTTTCATATTTCATTTCATGTGTTAAAGAACTAACATAGTGCTCAATACTCAACATAGTAGCGTTTTGCCATTCACAAGCACTCTGTTTGGAGACTTTGGCTAATCTCTCAATACGTGAACAACCCCATAGCAAATTATTTACCCCAGAAAAGTGTGGTTCAACAATGACAGATAAGCCTTTAACTCCTAATGCTTCAATGAAATGACTGTTCAGCCTCCTAACTTTAAGTCACATTTGCAGAAAGACTCAGTCATGAGTTTCCTAGGCATATCCTCAACCACTGAAAGAACCGCTGGTTCAGCATTTACTAAAGTTTTGTTTCTGAGTTGAGCCATTTTATTTTATTTATTTATTTTTTGTGAGGAAGACCAGCCCTGAGCTAACATCTGTTGCCAATCCTCCTCTTTCTTGCGGAGGAAGACTGGCCCTGGGCTCACATCCGTGCCCATCTTCCTCTACTTTATATGGGACGCCGCCACAGTATGGCTGACAAGCAGTGTGTCGGCCGGTGCCCAGGATCCGAACCCGTGGACCACGGGCTGCCAAAGCCTGACCTAAACCGCTGCGCCACCAGGCCAGCCCAGTTGAGCCATTTTAGACCTAACCAAAGCATGCATTGAAATTTTATGAATAGCTTTTCTTATTCCATAGAGCACATATCAACTTACTCTGGTCAAGGACAAAATAATAGCTAGAAATCATTTGGGATAAATTAAATATTGAGTGTTGAATTCAACTAAGAACCATGTCTGTGACCTTGTCTAGAGTCACAGACACCTTAAGATGAAGAGGTATCCACGCAGGGCCTCACAGGTGCAAGAATTATGATACACTGTGAGCCTCAGACTAAATAATGGTTTATATGTGAACCAGATTCCGGTTATTTAAGTGTAATTTGAACAAACGATACAACATTAGCATATATTTGTCACTAATTTTAAAAGGAAACATGTTTTGAGACATCACATTTATAGAATTAAGCTAGATTGTCAGATAGTCATAGAACAACAAAAAAAACTTTTATATAATATAAAACACATGAAATGACTCTACTGTGAGAGTGGTTATTCAAAGCTATACTTCAGCGAGCAAACCTGGCTTGGACCACAAGAATTCAACCAATAAGGATGCTATAACGCCTAAATACAAATGGTCACATACCTAGAGGAGTTTGTTTGTGCCAACTATCAGCATTTAGTAACTAAGCTATAGTAGTAGTTGCTGTGTTGTTTTATAAACAACATAAATCAATTGAAAAGTGTGAGCCATCAAAATATAGCTATCAATAAGGAAAGAACATGGTAAGGCCAGAAAATTTGAATTGAGTCATGCCAAAAAGGATAAAAGGTGATCTGAGAAAAATTACTTTGGACTAAGGCAAGGATGATTAACAAGCACTTTAAGCGCCTTCTCTGGTGTATTGATAAGGGACTGCCTAGAGAGTTAGGCTTAAAAGAATTGTGGGCCAGGGGCTAAATTTAGCAAGAAAGAATAAATGATCAACTTGCAATACCTGCCACGGGCTTGAGAGAAGAGAGTGGTAAGACAAACGCATCTTTGCTGACCCTAACCTGGGGTCACTCTACTTTGAGAGCTACTTCTAACTTCTTGTCTTCACCAGGATAAGCAATTGGCTTTATTTGGGGTGATATTTTTCACAAAGAACTAAAGTGTTTGTTTTGTTTTTTTCACTGTAGCAAAATTTCTACTTAAGAGCTAATACATAGAGGACAGCCAAATCCCACTGGGATGCAGTAAGGTTTACCAGATGGCTACATGCCTTCCCACTGAACAGGAGCCTCACAGCATGATCTATTTCAGTTCTTGCCTCAGCATTTTCCAACTTACTACGTGAACCTTTAGGGTCACTCACTATTAGTTAAAAGTATGGTAGTTAAATGTGTAAATGACGTTCAGTACTTGGTTTGTGCACATGATTGTTTGCTTTTAGACATAGTCCTTGATACAAGTTGACAATTGCAGCTGAGGAAATAAATATACTAGATGAATACACATGTAAGGTAATGCTAACTTGGCAAATGTGAAGAAAAGAGCCCTTTAGAACTTAGCCTCGAAGAAGTAATAGAATTTTGAAAGCAGGTTAATAGTAAAAAAGAAAACATTTCAGGCTGAGCAGCCCTGGAGAAAATGTTTTTAACTTTAGTTCCTGCTGCTTCCTCCAAAGATCCCATGGCTACTTTACCAATACTACTAAAATCTTGGTTTATATTAACTCTCCAGTCTTCTGCCTCTTGGCTGTGTGTATTAGTGGTGTAATCCTAAGACATACCAGCGAGAGAAAAAGAAACTCTGCAGAGCTGGAAACCCACTGGTGTGGTCTATGAGTCTCTTTCTAATTTTTCCGGACTTCCACAAGCAGAAGAAGCCATGAACAGGATGTATAATATATTATGTCTCCCAGTGTTCTCAGGATGACAAAAAGGAATAGCAGAAATTCAATAGATTGATAACAGGACAGACACGCCTTTGCTGTTTCAGAACCCAAGGCATTTTTTCGTTTGGGTCAGAACACAAATGGTTTCATGTATTCCATGCCACAGAGAAAGTTCTGAAAGACCTGAACTCTGCAGCTAGTTAGAAAGTCTTCCTGCCTAATCACAGACCCCTGCCCACAGCGGCTCCTCCGTGGATGACAAAAGGCCTCAAACCCACACGTGTGCTTCTACTGTATCGTCAAGCAAATCCAGTGCTTGTGGCCAAGAAGCATACGATGTGGTAAATTGCTTTAGTATGCTTCTCTGACCATAATCTATAATTTTATTAGGGAAAATTTTAATGATCATTTTTTCTATAGGAAATATAGAATTCAATGTGGCCTTTTGTGCTTTGCATTTATTTCTATTAAAAAGTTGGCTAAGTGCATATTTTGGCATTAAATAGTACTGTCTAAGTCAGGTTCCAGAGAAGCAGGGCCCGAGAGGGGGATTCTTGTCCAGGTGATTTACTGGGGAAGCACTTTCAGGAGTAGAGGCCTGAGGGAAGCAGGACAGGGCAGAGGAACAAACGGGAGCAAGAATGTGCTCGCAGCTGGAGACCAGCTTCATCTAATCCCTGGGGAAGCGCTGTGGTACAGATTGCACCACAGAGGTAGTCTCACCTTGAGGGAAGAGAGCCGACCTTTGCACACACTTGCTGCAGTCATTAGCCAAGATAAGTTCTCAGAAGGCAACATCTGTGATGGTTGTCAACACTCACAATAGCTGGAGGATCTGGATGGAGCACCAACACACACTAAAAGCATTTTCATTGGCAACTGGTCACCTATGACTGTTTCCTTAACCAACTGATTTTTCCTACTTCACCTTCCTTACCCTCTAGTCCAGGGATCAGCAATCTTTTATGTAAAAATAAATATTTTAGGCTTTGCAGGTCACATATCATCAGTGTCACAGCCCTCAACTCTGTTATAGCATGAAAGCAGCCATAGACAATACATAAACGAATGAGCTTGACTGTGCTCCAATAAAACTTTATTTACAAAAACAGGCAGCAGGCCAGATGTGACACGCAGGTCACTGACACCTGCTCTAGTCCATCTCTCTCCTATTTCCTGACTTATTTCTTTGACTACTCATCTTTGATCTCTCACATGTAATTGTACCTATTAATTCCCCATCGCTCTCCTTCCTACTCTCTCCCTCTCCTGAAATGCCTCCCAGTCATCTTCCTTTCCTTTCTATTCCTCGGGTTATCCTCTTCTTTGTATTTCTTTGAAATACAGTATTATTTGAAATACCTCACACAGTTGCTTAATAAAATTCCCATTATTCTTTCTTTCAATGATTTCTTCTTTGTTTTACCATCACATCTCTCTTCTAGTTCTTCACTTATTTCTGATTCATCAGTATATCCATATATTCTAAAATTCAGTCCTTTCAGGCTGGTCTTCTAGAATACAGCAAAAATATTGTACCCACTAACCAGTAACAAATTCTGTGCTTATTCCAGATACCTACAAGACTCCAGGTTTTCTGTTTGTCATTCTTCAGTTTAGCCATTTCTTTAATGAAATGTTCTATGAACAATGGTTCATGTTTTATCTGTTGTATTTGGAACAAGAAAAAATATTGATTTTCAACCAGTCTAGTAGCCCAATCTAACCTCACATCCTCCTCAAGGAGCATCCAAGAACATTATGTAATCAATACTCAGAAAAGCAATCAGACACAGGTGGTGGAGTTTTCCGTGGAACAGAGATAAATTTTCTTTTCATGTAGAGGATTCTTTTATCTTCTCTTTTTAAGATTGTTTCATTCTCTTAGAACCCATTTTTTCATGTAGTTTTTCTGAAAATAATGGTCTAAAATCTCTTTCCACTTGGGAGGAGGCACTCTTCTGGGGTAGAGATCTCAGAATTTCAGCAAAAACCTCTATATTAGTAGCCTTCGTGGTTCACTCTTAGTTATGACCAATTCACTAAAGTAAGATATCACTTAAGAGTGTGGGCCAAAGCTCCGGCTACTAATAAGGTAGTTGTTTTCATTGGAAAGGACCCAAAGCATATATCCCTAGGGACCAACTGGAGTGGCAGCAGGCATGGTAGGCAGCTAAGCAAAGATCTGAGCATTCAGAATCCCAGTTAAATCTTCTCCCAGAATCATGCATTATGGAGGTGAGTATACACAGAAGAGTGCAGGTTATGGAAGACAGGCCCACTCAGAAACATCAAACTGCAAGAGCAACTTTACTTCTCATAGGAAAAGTCCCAGGTGGAGAGAAAAAATCTCTGGCATTGAAAGATGTTCTCCATCATTGGTTCTAGAAGTCATCTCAGTGAGGGTAAGGATTCTTCTTAAGGCTAAGGCAGGTTCACTCCTGAAGTACAAATTATAATAGAAATTATGTGTCTGATTCCACTTGGAGCAACAGGATCTGCTCTTATTCGGGGATAGAAATTCATTTCTAGATTGGCTCAGGCCCAGCTCAGATAGGGAATTGCACTTTGGACCTGAGAGTGTGAAGAAATAGTAGGGCAGGGCACTCACTTCCCTATGTTTGTTTTCCTTCTTAGCCCTATATTCAAGTAAGGATGGGAGACTAGCATTACTGGGAATGCAAAGCTGTGAATTTTACTTCTAGAGTCTCCTGTTTCTGTGGGGAGTAGCTTGCTTGCCAGAAACTAGGAGTACCTTAATTTGGATTCTCCCAGAAACAGACTCTGAGACAAGGAATTGAGTACAAGGAGTTTATTTGGGAGGTGATTCAGGAAACAGTTGCAGAGAAGTGGGAAATGAGATAGGAAAGGAAGGGTATCAAGCCAGCTACCACTGTGGGCAACTGGAGTATCATCCTGCTGGGAAACTCCAGGAATCCATGTAGAATAGGCAATTCAGAGAAATCCCACCCAAGTCATTGATGAAGGGCTGATTACGGAGTATTAATCTGTGGCACTTCTAGTCTACGTAGGGCACAGGCAGTGGGTTCCAGCTTCCTTAGCAAGCCTTCCAGCAAAGACGTGCACAGGCTGGCAGTTGGAAGTAAGGCAGGGACTATACCACAAAGGTAAGGCCCAAGGGGATATGGCTGGGGCAGCAAGAGCATCTCTTACAAGGTATACTCCTGAACTCATTGGAGGGTGGGTTCTGGAGAGAAGTAGTAAGAATGCAGGGTCCAAAAAGGACAGAAAACATCTTGGTTTCCCTTTTTTGGAAACTCAGAGTGTATGATCTGGACACCAAATGAAAGAAAATGGTCTTACAAAGACCTGGAGAAAGAGATCCTACCATCTTAAACTAAGAGATTTTATTAAAATCTAAGAATGTTTCAGATTTGTGCATATTTTCCTCTCCCCATCAAACATGACAATTACAGTGTAAGAGTCCTTTGTCAAAGAGCTATTCCATTTGAGTTTTAAATTCAAAGATAGTAGACTTGACCATTAGTCTTGCCCTGTGGAGAAACTAAAGCCTTTCTCTCTCTCTCTCTCTTTTCCTAATCTGATTTCTGTTTATATGATCCCCCAAATACACTGCGTCTCTGTGGTGGTGTCTGGTTGATAATAGCAAGTTGGGGTTATATTCTAGGATAAGTGTTTGGTCCTGGAAACACTGGGTTGCTTGGGAACTACATAAATGCATAAAGCAATTTGTACTTAGATTGTAAATATTTAGTTCAGTAGATCTGTGTCCTGACAGTTCCTTGGAGCTTTGGAAATACGGGAGACTTGAGACTAAGGTAGTTTCTGGAGGTGCCAAAGAAGCAGTGCCATTTTCTATGGGAAATACTCCAGGCTGTACCTGTTGGAGAAAAGATCCAGACACCAGATATCACAGAGCTGAGACTGAGACAAACAAGAACATAATGAGAAGGAAAGTACTATGTATATATTTTGTTAGACTTTTAATTCCTCTAAGAATAAGGGATTGACTTTGAAAAGCAAGATAATTTTTATAATTAAATCAAATAAGGATATCAAGTGGAGTAATAGGAACTGGATTTATCCTTCCAACTCAAACTGAAAACCTGGACAAAACATATGTAACCACAGTTTTCAGAAATTGAATGACAAAATAACAGTACAGAGATCCCTGAGAGAAGGGAAACAAACAAGATGAGCTCTACAACTGTACAATTTACCGTTTAGAGGCAGTTTTCCGGCCTCAGTGCAGGAAAGGAGAACCCAAACAGCCAGCACTTCTCCTTGAGTTGAGAAAACAGAGATTGGAGTTCAGAAGGCCAAGCAGCTAGAATTTGTGGGGCAGAAAACCAAAAAGGAGGGATATGCAAGAGGGAGAGCTCCAGATTTCTGCCGAGGGGTCCCCTAGGGTCTTTGGCTAAATGCAGAAGCAAATGTGTGACAGGGAAAGAACAAAAAAAAAAGAGTAGGAAAAGAACAAATCCAGAAGTCCACTTAGAATAGGAATAGTTGGCGTTCCTACCAGCCAGAGTTTAAAGATATCATAACACCAGGCGCATCACATAGAAGAGTATCGCCACCGTAGTGGAGCTAAATTTATGCTAGATTACAAGATGGTCTGGATCCATCCTGTTAATGTTTAAAAGCAAAACTCAAAAAGATCCAACTGATTCCAAGTAATTTAACTGCACATTAAAATAAAATCCAGCATTATTTAAATCAAAACAACAAAATCCAGTAGCCAACAATATAAACAAGGTGAAATCACAATGTCAGATTTGCAATCAAAAAGTATATGGCATGCAAAGCAGCAGAAAATTTTGACCTATTACCAGCCAAAACAAAAAATAAGATAAATATAAATAGATCAAGAAATGACTGAGACAATGGAACTAGCACACATGGGTATGAAAAAGGCTATTATAAATATACTCTATATGATCAAAAAGATAAAGGAAAATATGAGCACTATGAAGAAAGAGGTGAAAGATAATTTTAAAAGATGCAAATAAGTTAAAAAGTAACAATATAAAACTGTCTACAAAAAAGCATTAGTCAAAAGTAAGAAGAAATAGCTATACTATGGCAAGTTAGATTTTAGAATGAGAAGTATTGCCACAAATAAAGAGGGACATTTTATAATAACAAAGGAGTTGATTCACTAAAATTACATGTATTATTTTGCTAGGGCTGCCATAAGAAAGTACCACAGATTGGGTGGCTTAAGCAACAGAAATTTATTTTCTCATAATTATGGAGGCTAGAAGTCTCAGATCTAGGTGTCAGCAGTTTTGATTTCTTCTGAGGCCTTTATCCTTGGCTTGTAGATGGCTGTCTTTTCCCTGTGTCTTCACATGGTCTTCCCTCTGAGTGTGTCTGTGTCCTAATATCCTCTTTTTATAAGGATACCAATCATATTCAATTCGAACCCACCCTAATGAAATCAATTTAGTCCTTTTTAAAACCCTTTCTTCAAATATATTCCCATTCTGAGGTACTGGAGGTTAGGACTTCAACACATGAATTTGGGGGGAAACAATTCAGTTCATAACAGTACATAACAATCCTAAATTATATGTCTCCAATAATAGAGCTTCAAAATACATGGAGCAAAAACTTATAGAACTGAAAGGAGATTGACAAATCCACAAGTATAGTTGGCAATTTCAACACTCCTTTCTCAGTAATTAAAAGCAGAGAGAAACATCAATAAAGATATAGAATGCTTCAACATCATTATCAATTAACTAAACCAAGTTGACATTTATTTTGCAGTCGATCAACAACTGCAAATAAACATCCTTTTCAACTACACATGTGTGTTCACCAAAATAGACCATACCCTGGACCATGAAGCTAGTTTCAACAAATTTAAGAGAACATAAATGATACAAAGCATGTTTTATGACCAAAACAGAGTTAAACTAGAAATAAAAGCAAAAAGATATGTAAAAAAATCTCTAATATTTTTAAATTAACCAACACATTTCTAAATAACTTCATGAGTTGAAGAAGAAATCACAAGGACATTTAAAAATATTTTGAATGGAATAAAAATTAAAACACAGCCTCTCAAAATGTGTGGGATGGAGCTTAGAAGAAAATTTATAACCAATAAATGTGTACATTTGAAAAGAAGAAAGTTCTCAAATGAGTTATCTAAATCTCCACCTGAAAACCTGGAAAAAGAAGAGTAAATTTAACCCAAATAAGAAGAAAGTACATAATAAAGATAAGAGCAGAAATCAATGAAATAGAAAACAAGACAATGGAGAAATTCAATGAAACAGGTCTTTTCTTTTTTGTTTTTTGGGAGTTTTTTTTTGGTGAGGCAGACTGTCCCCGAGCCAACATCAATGCCAATCCTCCTCCACTTCACATGTGGGATGTTGCCACAGCATGGCCCAACGAGCGGTGTGCAGGTTGGTGCCTGGGATCCAAACCCACAAACCCCAGGCTGCCAAAGCAGAGTGCACAAACTCAACCACTAAGCCACTGGGCCGGCCCCTACAGGTCCTTTCTTAAGATCAATGAAAAAAAGAAATTGATGAACCTCTAGCCAGTCATACTGATTAAGAAAACAAGAGAGAAGGCAAAAATTACCAATATCGGGAATGAAAGAAGGGTCGTCACTATAGATCCTATAGGCATTTAAATGATCATAATGGAATATTATAAGCAATTTTATCCCAATACATTTGACAAATGAAATGGATATTTGTGACTTAAGAGTCATAAAATACCAAAGCTCACTCAAGAAGAAGAAAATAAACTGAGTAGTTCTATATCTATTAAAGAAATTGAATTCTTAGATAAAAACTATCTCACAAGTAAAACTCCAGCCAGATAGCTTCACTGGTGAATTCTACCAAACATTTAAAGAAGAAATAATACCAATCCTTCCCAAACTTCTTCAAGAAATAGAGGAGAACTGCTTTCCAAGTCCTTTTATGAGGTCAGAATTTCCCTAACACAAAACCAGATAAGGATATCACGAGAAATAAATGCACAAAGGAAAATGAAAAATCATAGACATAGATACAAATATTCTTAACAAAAAATTGGCAAATTGAATCCAGTAATATACATCATCCCAGCTCTAATCATCGCCTCCACCAAGCCCCTGGAGAGCAGAGACTAGAAAAAAAATTTGAGAAAAATGTGAGTGGAAGTACCATCTGGGTTGATTTTAGGCCACTAAGTAACAGACTTAAAAAGGGTTGCTGGCGTAGGTGAGTGGAGGTGATTCAGGTGGGTAGAGACAGCAGGTGGTTAATGGCAAGGAGTCATCAAAGCCTTCCCTCTTCTTCACTGCCCTCCCTTGAGCTGTTCTTCCAGGGCTGTCAAGGTCAACAACTAGCATTTTCCCAGGTCCTCACATTGAGGGGAGCGTTGTGATCAATCCTGAGGATTCTGTACGCGCCCTGTCACTGAGGTTTTTACAATGTAATCATTGATGTTTAAGAAAGTGCTCAATAGTCTATAAAATAGGCAGATATTCTCAGGTTCTAGGTGAGGTGACTGAGGCTCAGAGGGGTGCCTTGGCAGAGATGATCTAAGCAGGGTTGTGACTTAAACCAGACTTCATGACTCCAAATTCCGTGGTTCTTTTCACTTTCCTGTAACACCTTTCAGTTGGGAGGGAGACTATGTTAGCACTTCTCAGTTAATAGCTAACAAGTGACCCAAAATTTTGACCCTCCTCGGCCCTCAAGGTGGCTGGGTGGGAACTGTGTGTCAAAATGGCCTGGTCGGTCCACTCTCAGTGGTGAGCAGCCACTAGTCTTCATCCCACTGTGCCACGTGGACTGTGATGTGGAAAATATCAGGAGGCACTGATACATGCTATCTGATGTTGACATATTAATCTTTTCACGTGTCTGCTCTTTACTTCAAAGGAGTGACATTCATACGTTGAACTATTGGGATTTAGAGAATTCAAAAACTGCTCCTCTCTGCCCAAAACTACTCGTGCTGATGGAATCAGACCTCTTATGGGGACTCCCAGCCCAGGCCAAAGGGATGGCTTAGTCCAGAGAGGCCACAGGAAGGCATAATTTGCTCATTATTAATCCCCTGTGTGTTCTTCCCAGGTACTCCCATAGCACCCCATACTTCAGCATATCACAGAAGCTATCACACTGGTTTATAATGTTCTGTTTCCTTGTTGATTTCTATCACTAGACTATAATCTTTTTAAGGGCAGAGGACCATTCACTATTGTGCCCTGACTGTCCAGCACAGTGCCTAAACCACTACAGTAGCCTCCTAACTAGCCCCTCTGCATCTACTCTTGCCTTCCTATGACCTTTCTTCAAGTTGGAGTAAGGCTTTAAAAATGGGAAAAAGGTCACATAACACCCCCCCCCCGCTGCCCCTATTTAAAACCTTCAAATGGTTGGGAATGTTCTGCATCTTGATTGTGTCAGGGATCATATGACTTTGTCAAAATTCATAAAACTGTACACCTAAAAGGGGTGAATTTTACTGTATGTAAATCATACCTCAATAAACCTGACTTAAAATTTAAAAAATTAAAATCTCCAATGGCTTTCCATTGTACGTAAGATAAAATCTACACTCTGCCATGGTTGATATGACTATATGAGTCAGGGTCCCACAGGAAACAGATGACATTCAAATTAGGAAAAAGTGATAAATACTTTGTTGAACTCTCCTCAAAAGTGTGGCAGGCAGTCGTGAAGCTACACATAGGGTGGAGTCCCCAAAGCTAGTAAGAGCAGGGCACGGTTAGCACCTAGGCCTGAAAGGAAGGCTGGTTACCTGAAGACAGAAAGGCTCTGTAGCACTGAGACCAGCAATTAAATACACAGGCCACTCCTTTCTCCCATCCGCTGGGACTCCTCATTGGCTGGACCCAAACAGAACGCAGAGAGCGAGGGAAAGTCGCCCCCAGGACACAGAACAAGGTGAAGAGTGAGCCTCGAAGGGCAATTGGGAGACATCCACTGAATAGTGGTAAATGGTCTACCTCCTCTTTCCCTCTATAACTTCATCTCCAACTCCCTCCAGCAGGGACCCCTCCCTGCTCACTGTGATCCAGTCAGAAGGGCCTTCTTTTTGTTTCCACCTTACCACCTTCACAGTTACTTATCCCTGTACCTCAAGTTCCCTGCCCCTAGATCTTTGCAAAGTGGTCTCTTTATTGACATTCAAATCACATTCCCAATCAAAAGTAAAGCCAGTCCCTCACTTCTCCTTAGCGCTCATCATCTCTGAAATCACCTTGGTTATTTATTTGCTTACACATTATTGTCTATCCCTCCAATACCTAGAACGGTGCCAGCACAGAGTAAGTGCTTAAGTGTTTGAAAGAAGGAAAGACAATGAGAGTTGTTCCTCTGCCTTGTGCCCTGAGCTTCCTTTCAGCCTGGTGAGATGGGTATAGAGGTGTAGGGGGTTCAGACTGAGGAGAGAGGACAGTGTAGGAGAGGGGTTGGGAGGTCTAAGTGAATGGAGCACTCCACGCATCGTGAGAAAGTCAGAGCTAAAATAGACAGATGCAGCCAGGATGCCCGGAGATCCATGGGGAAAATGTGCTTTCAGTTTGTTCAAAATCAGCAGAAACTACTCTCTACACACAAGAAAGCAGCAGAGCCGTGAAGTAAGATCTAAACAGTGGACCAGCATGGGTCAAATCATGGGCACACAATCAATAATTGACCAATATTTGGATTCACTGAAGCCCAACCAGGAAAGAGACAACCTCCTTTTCTAAGGGAAAAATAAGAGATCATGGGAAAAATAGTCTGATATTTTAGTGTGGTAAATATTTAGTCACCAAACTGTATAGCAAGTTAAAATTCTTTTAACCAAGTTGGTTTAAAATAAATATCTATACTTTCCAGAAAGCTTTGTTCTTAGATTACCATTATGCCTTATTATTTCTAAAAACAATTAATTGAGGCAATTTCTTTTTAATTTAAAAAAAATTCAGTTCCAAAAAAAATTCCTCCAAACCAGGACCTGCTTGTTTTTTCTGTCTTTTAGCTATTATTTTCCTTTATTGTTTTGTCGGCAAGAAACACTGCAAAAATTTTTCCAGCATTTACTCAATTTTGTCCAGAGCTGCTAAATTTTATATACAATAGTCTTCTTCTTTTGCTACAGAGCAAATCTCATAAATTGCAAACATGTAAACATTTTGAATGAGAAAAGGGTTTCCTCAAATCATTTTCTATGTATGGAATAGTCTCATTCTCAGCATTCCCTAGTTTTAAAAGAACTGACTATTCTAAATGTTGATCGGGATTTTTCTCCACGTAGTTTAGAAGACAGCAACATTGATTACACTGGGCTTTTCCTATTTACCACCTTTTCATTTGTGATGGGCCATCTGGGTATTCAGTGTTTAGTTATGTGTGTCTAAACTCTTTGAGGAAGACAGTTCATTTGTCAGACTGCAAATATCTGGAGAGCTGGTAACAATTTTCTTTCAACAAGCAATTGTCAGGCTTCTTCTGGCTTGGAATATTGCCAGCCCAAATCCTCCTGGGTGGCACACATGGTCAGACACAAAACAGCATAAGAGACTCGACCTGACTAGGATCCAAAATTTAGTCCCAATCACCAGAGAGTCCATAGATGAATTTGTGAGGCAAGATGGCTGGGGCTAACTGCATAAACCCCTATATTTCTTTTTTCACTAGTATATCTCCTTCTCACATAGAGGAATACAGCACTGCATGCCCAGAAAAAAAAATATATAGATATACATATATATATATTTATATATATAAAGAGAGAGAGAGAAATTTGTTCTAGGAATTGGTACATGTGGTTCTGAAGGTCAAGAATTACCACATTCTACAGTCTGCTAGCTGGAAAACTGGAGGAGGGGAGGAGGGTGATGGTCTAAGTCCCAGTCCAAGTGTGAAGGCCTGAGAACCAGAAGTGCTGATGTCCAAGGGCAGGAGATGGATGTCCCAGCTCAAACAGACAGCAAGTTTGCCCTTCCTCCACATTTTTTGTTCTATTTAGGTCCTTAACAGATTGGCATTGGTGAGGGTTATCTTATTTACTCAGTCTACTGATTCAAATGCTAATCTCTTCCAGAAACATCCTCATAGACACACCCAGAGATAGACCAGCTATCTGGGCTCACTTAGTCCAGTCAAGTTGACACATAAAAATAACCACCACATACCTCCATACCTCCACCACCACCATGAAATTCTCATCTCATGTATTCCCTTGGGGTTCATTCATTCATTTATACCATAAGTACTGTTTTTGAGTATCTACACTGTGGCAGATGCTACCAGTGCTGAGGATGGACATACCAGTAAGCAAGATGTTCCCTACCTCAAGAAACTTGCAGGCCAGTAGAGATGACAGGCAAATGGATGTCACAATAAGGGTAGACACATGGAGGACCATCCTCCTCAACTTGTTTGGAGAATGGTGAGAGAGCTGACACAGGAAGTAATGTCTAAATGGATACTGGAAGGGTGAACCGAGGCTAAGTGAGGAGAGAGCAGCAGAGGTATAGTGTGCATTGGGGGGAGTTCTAGAAAACAACAAGGACAAAGGTCTGGAAGCATATCAGAGCCCAGTGAGTTCAGGCTGGGGAGCAGTGAGAGATTGAGTGAGGCTGAAGAGATAAGTTGGGGCCACACTGGACAGGGCCTCTACAAGCCACAGAAAGGATTTGAGCAGTGTGATGTAGAGGTTAGGAGGACAGAGTCTGGCATCCTGGGCTTGCACCTGAATCAGGACTATAAAATGGAAACAACAATTTACTTGCCTGATAGGGATGTGCTGAGGAGCTACTGAGCTATCCCATAGGGAATGTCAAGTACAGTGCCTGGCATATACAAAGTACTTGGTAAAAGACAACTATTATTATCATTGTTGTTATTTCAATCTGAGGGTCATGGGAGTCACGGAGGTATTCCAAGAAGGCAAACAACATGGTCAATGTATATTTTAGAAAGGCTGCTCAAAGGTCAGTGTGGCGACTACATTTACAAAGGACAAGGCTGAAAGCAAGCAGAAACTAACAAGTAAGCTGTTGGGCAGGAAACAAATCCTTCCACAGACTTCACGGCACATGGTAGGTGTTTAAGAATGATGATTGACTGTAGCTATTAAAGGGCAAAAAAATTGTGGGAGAAGCACATTAAGATACTGTCCATGGTTAATATCTACTTGTGTTACATATTAGAGATAAATTTTGATGTGGGGAAGACCAAAGCAAGAGAGCCTGGTGCATAGGGAACCACAGGATGGCAGAGGACATCCAGAAAAGCAAAAAGAACTTACATGTTTGGGAAGAGAACATCTGGCAATTGGGTGGGGATTGGGGCAGATAGGTCAATGGGAGGTACCCTAAAGACAAATTCTGCCTACTTCACAGTTTTGCCTAGAAATGGTTCTCCTGGTCATGAGAAATGGTTCTGTCTCGTCAAAACCCATGTGCTCTCCTGTGCTGCACTCCCAGTTTCTCACACTGATGTTTAAAAGTGGTTTTGTGACTTAAACTACCCTTCCTTTCATAGATGCATTCTCCAGAAGCAGACGTGGATGAGGAGTTTGGAATCAACACCTTTGGGAGAAAGGTGAGATAGCAGGATTATGCTGCATCTCAACCTTACATATAGGCCTAGTGGTCAGGAGTGGGGGTAGGCCAGATCCGGAGGGCGGCACATGCTGCCTTTTGGGGGAGAGGCCTCTGCTCTCTCTTCAGCATGAAGATGGGGGTGGGGGTAATGTTAGTATTTACTAGGGAATGTTTGGAGGAGTCTGGGGAGACAAAATCTTCAGGAACATCCACAGAGAATTCTCCATCCGGTGTGTCAGCCTCATGTTTTCCTGACTTTGGCATAAGATGCTTGCCTTGTTTGAGTGTTTTAACTTTGAAGTTCAACCACTCTGATTTCTAAATCCTGGGCTTGGTCTTTGGATTTCTCAGCCTTCTCTCTGCAGGAGATGAGAACCAAGCTAAGCTTTTATTTGTTCTCAGGTGTTAGTTATCTTTCTGTGACAACTAGCCATAGCTATCCAATCCTACTGTCCTTAGAGCCACTGTTTCCTCCATAGATCTCCAGCACCTGACACATCAATTTCTCCAGTGCATTCCCTTTCACCAGTACATGATCCCAATTCACCACTGATAAAAGTTTTCACAATTGAAATGCCACCTGGTACCAGGAGATGATTATGCTTGACCTTCTACCAGCAATGGGGTGCTCAGTACCAGCTGGGACCAGCAAACCATCTCCAAATCCCAATCCCACTGCTGGCTTTCTCAGAAACAGGCACAACTGTCACAGTTTGGGTTCTCCAGAAGCAGACATCTAGATGGAGTTTGGTATGAAGGATATTTGTTAAGTCAACATCTGTGAAAGGAAGGGTACAGAAGCAGGAAGTAATTGAACTGCAATGCACACCCAACCAAGTCTCCAGGAAGATGGCAGGAGGTTCAGGAACATGTACTGCCAATCTGAGCTATCTGGTGAATTGACATGACCGGGCTTTGTCCCTCCACCTCACTGAATCGCTGAATACAGGCTGTCCCATGAAGGGCAGCAACCTAACTGAGCAGCTGTCTGTTGCTGAGACAGATCCCAAAGCAGCTGACAGCTGGAAGCTGTCTTGCTGACCACACTCCCCATAGCCCATAGCTGAGCAGACGTTCTTCTCTAAAGGGCCACGAATCTGTGTCTACCACACTTTTCCTTCCTACCTTCTGAGGATATTTTTTGAAGGTTATTTTGCTGCTTTTGTCCTAGGTTATCTTAACTCTGAGATCTTTTTTTAACCATTCCCATCAGACTCAGAATCAACACACCTTCACGTGCACGCACTATTGCAAAACACTGCACAGTATACCAGTGGAAATTGCATGTTGTAAAAAGATTGCACATTTTGTTCTATGGAAGTTAACTTTTGTGACTATGCAGGGAAGGAAGGACCTAGAAGAGACATCTGTCACTCCTTTGACTATAAAGTTTGATTCAGTTGATCTGACTGGTTAGAAAGATGCTGGTTCCTGCTTCCTGGTTCCTCGGGCTTCCCTCCTAACAGTGCAAGCCTGAGCAAAAGGATGACCTTCCCAGAGAGGAAATAGTGCTCAGTAAAATTTATCATCATTAGCTAGAGCAAAACAGCTAACATCCAGAACTTGGTCTTTGGCCATAACTGAGACTTAAATGACAGAGAGAGAACAGAGTGAGGATGATTAGTGAGTGACCCTGATCTGATCTTCACTTAATTTTGTTCTGGCCTCTGGAGCCAGCACCAAGGGTCTAGCTCCCGGTTAATCCCCTTATCTAGTGCACCGCAGCAAGTCCTGCTAGTCTTCACTGTTATCTCTAAACTGTACATCATTCACCACCCTGCGTGTCTCCCCCAACACTCTAACTGCCATCCCGACCCGACTTTCTCCTTAAAGTAGTAACTAACTAAAATTATCCAGTTAGATAGAAGAATAGTTCATCCTGTTCTTAATTATAAAATACACATGTAAAAATTTTTTCTATTCTTTCAAAAAGGAAATTAAATGAAGTCACCTTCTGTTTATATGGCTCTTGACCGATTTCCCCCAACCATCACCCACAACTCCATTTTGTGGTAGTAGTACTTTAAAAAGAATTCCCCACAGTGAAATAAATGTCATCATTGATGAATTGTATTTAACCCTCTTCACCTGTTGCCCTCCAGGAAGCATCCCTATAACCAGAGCATTCTTCCACAAATTCAAGTCCAGAATGGATGACTCGTATACCTCTCATTAGAAAGAAAGAAAATAAAGAGAAAAAATAGAAAGAAAAAAATAATCTATTACTGCTTTGTTTTAAGAGAACTTCTCAGGTGCCAGGATAGCTTTATAAAAATCACTACTGAATCAGGCTTACAGGGAGAGGTGTGGCCCCCAGCCCATCTGGTATATGGGCAAGGGCCCTATGTTAAGCCTTTCAAGAAGTGGCTGGGGAAGAAACACTCCTATTTTTTCTCCTATTGTTATTCTTAGAGATTTTCTTGTTTACTTACATATGAAAAAATTCAATCATGGGGTTCAAGGGAGAGACAGAAGAGAACATATATGGTGCCCTAATCCTGGGACCCTACTACCACCCAGAGCAACACCAAAAACAGAAAACAAGGGTGTGCTGGATACAGATCCAAATAAGCAAGAATCAGGAGTTGGGGCAAAGAAAGAGAGAGATTTTCTCTAAATAGTCAGTAGCAAGACTCACAGCAGGGTGTCCCTTACCAGCTAAGCTACGACTCTCTATTATATGATCTTCCAGGAACTGATTCTAATCTGCACAGTAATGCTTAGACCCACATAAGGAAAATAAAGCTCATGTAGACCCCATGGAAACTTCAGGGAACAAGCTCCATATATTTATATGCCAAGCCTGCAGGTGCACAGTGGCAGAGCAGGAAGCTCTGAGACCCCAAGCAAGATTTCAGAAACTCTTTTTTTTCCAACTGCAAAAATAAATAGGTCTCTAACTCCACACACTAAAGGGGTTTGTTGAGAGGTATTTACACCTGTGGAGAGAGTGGAAGGTGGCAGCTGAGAGGATCAGGGTTTTTCTCTCTGACTCTACCTTGCTTCCCATTATTTTTGCAGGGCCTTCATGCAGGCCAGAGACCCCAGAGTATGTTGCTCAAGCTGTGTAGATAACCCCAGGAAATGGGCAGCTCTAACTTTAAAGAGCTTAGTTAAAATGGGTAAATGCCAGTGTTAGCTGTCTTGAGCCCCTCAATTTCAAAAGAAACTGCTTCAGAGGGGAGAAGCACTAGCCTTGGGCCCTGCAGTGTTGGGTTTTGTTCAGTGGCCTTGAACAAGTCACCAAAACTCTCTGAGCACTTCTCATCTTCCATGAGATGAAGGTGGCACCACTTCAGGCAGACACTGTTATAAGAATCAATGGGAAGGTATGTAGAGGCATTTTAAAGGGTGTGGGATTAGGAATCTTATAGATTCAGGTGTTCCTTGTTCGAGTGGTACAAGTATTGGTGGAATGTGGAGGGTGGTTTTCAGATGCTCCTTCAATGTCTAATCTCCAACACTTGTATCTTGAAGATAGCTGTAGCTACACCAATATGCTTGCTTTTCCTTTTTCCTTTTTTCCCTCTCTTTTAATCCATCCCCTTCTATTCTGGAATTCCAACCCTTTTCTAGTTCCCTGTGTTTCCTTCCTGGCCCTACTTGTTCATATTAGTTAATACTTTGGTGTTTGGGCCAATTGCATGATGTTCTGATCATGATGATGCAGTGGATCAGCCCGAGCTGGCTTTAAGAAGCTGTTTCCTGTTGGATTCCAGAGGAAGTAGACTCCTCGATGGGGATTAGTGGACAGGAGGGTTGTTAGTGAGTGTACTTGGGGAAGGAAAGGGAAAAGCCAGATTGGGAAAGTTTGGCTGCAATATAGTTTCAATAAAGGCCTCTGCCAACCCTATAGGAAGTTCTGAATCCTGTAGGGACAAAAGGGCCAAGAATCATATTCCCATGAAGATCACTAAATGCAGGCAGCCCTGGGAAGGGGCATCACCTTCAGCCAAGGCAATAGGAAGCTGACAGCTGAGGTCTTCCTTCCACCAGCATTCTTGGTAGCTGTGTCTACTACTGTATCTACTCCTGTATCTACTATAGTATCATTTCTGATAGGGGATCCGAGTGGCATATCTCAGCACTCTTCCCCAGATGCCATTAAGAAGCCATTATGTCACCATTTACTGAAGGACTAACCTGACCCTTTGCTCTTCTGTGTAAGGAGACTCATTACCATACTGTGGCATCAGACACAGCATTCAAAGCAAGAGGCTCAAGCCAAGGGCCCAGGAAAGACTAGGCAGAGGTAAGTCTAGGATGTTCTCATTATCTGGAGCAAGTAGAAAGCTTGGGAACCAGGAGAAAAAGTCAGGAGGGTTAACAAGGCCTCAAGAATCAAGACTGGCAAGAAAGCAGGTCTAAGTGTAAGTACAATAGGAAGGCCCAGAACCAGCACTAGCAAGTTCACCCATAGAGCAGAGACAATTTCTACCCTCTGTGTTGGTAATCACCTGAATGCCAGGCTCCCCATCCCCTCTCCTTAAAACAGGATGATATACCTTAGTGCTGTTGAAAACATATAAGCAACATGTAGTGATATAATGAACAATAGACTCATTCAACAAATCCTTCTTCTGAATTTTTTAGAGCCAGAAAAATGGTTGATCACCATGCTTCCCTTCATCAAGCTGTTAAAACAGAATCAGCCATTGTGATTTTCCTCCCCAGCCTTGGATTCCAGGAAGCTTAGAGTTAATTTCAATGTTGATCTTCAACAACCAGAAGCAAATCCATTAGTAAGTGTACATGACATATTTTATAACTAGTCGCCTATTTCCTTATCCCAGCCACAATTCTGGGCAGGGGATTTAAACTATACCTTATTGGGGAGGTGCATAACCATGAGCTTAGAATTTCCAGTCAAGGATGGTAGCTAAGGGTATGTCTACTCTTCTTCCCTGCTGGAAAGCCATAGATATAAAAAGAATAAAAACTAAAGAAATTCCATCTAAAATAATAATAGGAAATGATTACAATCCCCAGTCACAAACAGTGAAGGACACCGTCAAAATATAGCAAAATTTAGACCTAAACTAGAGTAGTGAAAAAAATTCATACCTCCTTGGGTCTTGATAAGAATACAGATTTCTCCTGAAAAGAAGTGAGAGGGACCTGAGGGGCCTAAGTTTACCTGGAAGGATGAGTATAAGGACATGCCCAGGCCAAGTGAAGACCATTCTAGGGGCTAGTTGCACACTGAGGAACAGAAGGAGAACGAGGGTTGAAGAAGTATCTTACATTCTCCTTCTCCAATTAGAACTCCTGTGCTGAAACCAGCCAGAGGTGAGGCAAGGTTAAAGTGAGATCAGAAATAGTAACCAGATTTGCATCTGCTTACTACACCCAAGTAAGCAAGATACATGAGTCCAAAATCACCAAACAAAAGACCTGTGAGTCACGGAGCTATGCTGTGAATTCACGGATCTCCTGGCTGGCAATCTGCTTACCGGGAGAGGAGGAGCAGGGGCAAATTATTCCCAAATCTGAGGAATTGTGGTGGCATAGATGCTATGAAATACCAAAGAGAGGAAAGGAGTAAAAGAGGCAAAAGAAAGATGAAGAGTATATATGTTAGGAAAAAGCAAGGAAGTGAAGTCAGAAAGAAAAAATTAAAAAACCACTACAAAAATGAAAAACATTAAAAGCAGCAAAAAAGAAAATAGATACAACTGAAATGCGATGATATGAACTTTTTGAGACAACTGGGCAATAAAATAGAAAAAAAGGATAAGGTAAGAGTCTAAAGAGAAGAATAGAGGGACTGGCCCAGTGGTATATCTGTTAAGTTCACACACTCCACTTCAGTGGCCAGGGGTTCGCCATTTCAGATCCTGGGAACAGACCTACGCACCGCTCATCCAGCCATGCTTAGGCAGTGTCCCATAGAGCAACTAGAAGGGTGAACTACTATGACATACTACTATCTACTGGGGCTTTGGAGAGAAAAAAGGAAAAAAGGAGGAAGATTGGCAACAGATGTTAGCTTGGGCCAATCCTCCTCAAAAAAAAAAACGAAAAAAACAAGAGAAGATCAGAAACGTGGAAGTTGGAAGCAGATACCTAATACACACATAACTGATATTTCTCAATGGAATGGAACAAATGAACCAAAAACATTTTTTCAAAAATATAATAAAAGTTGGCAAAGAAAAAAGAGAGCCCTAAATCTGCAGTAGCAAAGATCACATTGCGTCCCAAGAAAATTTGCAGAAAAAAACACTCTCCTCGCTGAAAAAATTAAGTCACTTACAGGAGGATATGGGGAATCGGGATAGCACGTGTATGCTCAACAATGATGATATCACCCCCAAGGGGACAAAAATTGGTTCTTCAGGAGGGGGTGAAAAAAATCTTAGATACTGTAATAGTTTGTGGCCCTCCAGAGGGCCATAGTACATAAACAAATACAGAATCTATTTGTGGTATTAAAGGCTCTTTGAGAGAGGGTGCAATAATGAAAATAGAATATGTGTTATATATATTATATATGTGAATGTAATTACAATAATAATGAAAATAGAAACACTGGATTAGCATAACACATCCACAAAATATTAGATGCCAAAACAGTGTTTAGAATCCTAGGGAGAAAAAAACACAACTCTGATAATTTCAAACCAACCAATTATCAATCATAAATACAGTCATTAGCCATGCATGTGCAACCATGCAAAGAGTCAGAACATAACAACCATAAGCCTTTATGGGAAAAACTGATAGAGAATGAACCCTAGCCAGCCAAATGATGAACCAAAGTAAAGAACCAAAAATAAGGAAGCTGTAGTATTTAAGAACCGGTGGACAACACTGCAGCCACTAGAAGTTTATAACATTTAATACAAGTGATGTAAACTTTAACATTGTGAAAGTAAAGGAACTGAAAAGCAAGGTAGTGATAGAGTGGTGGCGTAAGGATGGACAAGAGCATGAATTTCCCCACATTTCATAGCAAGAGTGAATAGATCTAGCTTTAAAAAATATTTACAGTCATAAAGGTAGCCACTAAAGAAACTAAAAACCAGATTATAAATATCTCAAAATATCAATAGTGGGAAAGTAACAGAACCAAAATAAAGAAGATATAACCATATAGCAAAAGATGAAAAACAACAGAAGCATTAGAAAGAGAAAACATAAGATGACAGGCTTGAAAAAGATGTTGTATATGTAATATATATGTTTTATGTGTATGTGAAATACAATAAATTCTTCCAAGTTCTCAAATTGAATTTAACGAACAAAAACTAACTACATGCCTTATATTAGTCATTCAGAAAGGTTAAAAGTGAAAGGATTGATAAACACGATTCTGATTTTTCTTTTTTATGCATTTACTTGTCATGTCTTTGCCAGACAGAATTCAAGGCAAAAAGCATTAAACAAGACAAAAGAGTAGTTTATCATTACAAAAACACTCAATCTACAATGAAGATATAACTACTATTATATTTTACATTCAATTATTGCAATATAAGAATACATAAAGCTTAAAATGCAGGAAATTTAAGGAGATTCCGCCAAATGGAGGGGGATTTTAATTTATTTCTCTCAGCCCCAAATAAGTCAAATACTCAAAATGAGTGAGGATATAAAGAATCTGGAATCTAATCCATTAGATTAACATTTTTATAACTCCAACCCTGAAAATAGAGAATAGATCTGTTTTCAAATACTTGTAAAAACATTTACAAAACTTGACCATATATTAGGCACAAAAAAGTGTCAAAAAACAGTAATAATAGTATTGACAGTGCTGTCTGATTATAACGCAATTAAAGTAGAAATTAGTAACTAGCAGAAAGAGAAATCAAGAATACAATCCCAATTATAATCACAACAAAAGAATAAAATACTTGGGGCCAGACCAGTAGTGCAGCAGTTTAGTTTGAGCTTTGGCAGCCCGGGATTCACGGGTTAGGATCTTGGGCACCCACCAATGCACTGCCTGTCAGCCATGCCCTGGCAGCATCCCATAGAAAGTGGAGGAAGATGGGCACAGATGTTAGCCCAGGGCCAGTCTTCCTCAGCAAAAAGTGGAGGCTTGGCAATGGATCTTAGCTCAGGGCTGGTCTTCCTCACAAAAACAAAAAAAACAAATAAAATACTTAGGAATAAATTTAACCAAGGAGGTGAAAGACCTATAAACTGAAAACTATAAGACATTATTGAAAGAAATTGAAGAAGACATAAAGAAAGGGAAAGATATTCCATGCTCATGGATTAGAAGATTAACATAGTTAAAATGTCCATGTTACCTAAAGCAATCTACAGATTCAATGCAATCCCAATTAGAATCCCAATGACATTTTTCACAGAAATAGAATAAAGAATCCTGACATTTATGTGGAACAACAGAAGACCCCGAATAGCCAAAGCAATCCTGAGAAAAAGGAACAAAACTGGAAGTATCACACTCCCTGAATTCAAAATATACTACAAAGCTATAGTACTCAAAACAGTATGGTACTGGCACAAAAACAGACACACAGAACAATGGAACAGAATCAAGATTCCAGAAATAAAATCACACACCTATGGACAGCTAATCTTTGACAAAGGAGCCAAGAAGATACAATGGAGAAAGGAAAGTCTCTTCAATAAATGGTGTTGGGAAAACTAGACAGCCACGTGCAAAAGAATGAATGTAGATCGTTATCTTACACCATATACAAAAATTAACTCAAAATGGATTAAAGACTTGAATGTAAGACCTGAAACCATAAAACTCCTAGAAGAAAACATAAGCAGTATGCCCTTTCACATCAGTCTTAGCAGCATCTTTTTGAATACCATGTCTACTCAGGCAAGGGAAACAAAAGAAAAAATAAACAAATGGGACTATATCAAACTAAAAAGCTTCTGCATGGCAAAGGAAACCATTAACAAAACAAAAAGGACAACCCACCAACTAGGAGAAAATATTTGCAAATCATATATCCAACAAGGAGTTAATTTCCAAAATATATAAAGAACTCATACAACTCAACAACAAAAAACTGAACAACCCGAACAAAAAAATGGGCAGAGGATATGAACAGACATTTTTCCAAAGAAGATATACAGATGACCAACAGGCACATGCAAAGATGTTCAACGTCACTAATTATTAGGGAAAATGCAAATCAAAACTACAATGAAATATCACCTCACACCCATCAGAATGGCTATTATTTAAAAGACAGGAAATAAATGTTGGAGAGGATGTGAAGAAAAGGGAACTCTCATACACTGCTGATGGGAATGCAAACTGGTGCAGCCACTATGGGAAATAGTATGGAGACTTCTCAAAAAATTAAAAATAGAAATACCATATGATCCAGCTATTCCACTTCTGGGTATTTATCCAAAGAATATAAAAACACTAATTTGAAAAGATACATACACCCCTATGTTCACTGAAGCATTATTCGCAATAGCCAAGACTTGAAAGCAACCCAAATACCCATCAAGGGAAGAATGGACAAAGAAGATGTATATATATATACACATACACATACACACAATGGAATACTACTTGGCCATAAAAAAGACAAAGTTGTGCCATTTGCAACAACATGGATGGACCTTGAAGTTCTGTACACTAAGATTACTAAATAAGAACTAAACTCAATAATTTAAAAAGAATAAAGCCTAAGGAAAGCAAAAGGAACAAATTGTTTAAGATAAAAAGCAGAAATTGATACATTATAAAACAGAAGAAAGAAAGTAGAATTCAACAAAATTAAAAGGTAATTCTTAGGGGGAAATGTAATAGAGGTAAATCAGCAGTTAGTCTCAACAAAAAATAAAAGGAAAATGCACAAGCAAATAATTAACAATAAGACTAAGGAGGAAAGAAACCTCATATGCCTAAGATATTAGAAAGAATTACGAGCATTTTGTAAAAACTCTATAAAAATAATACTAAATTCCTAGATGAAATAGTTTCTAAGAAGTTGTAAAGCATCAAAATTGAGAGCATTCTTAATTTCTTTAGTGACTGTAGATTTCTTTATCTTCTTTCCCTTCTAGGGTCAAAGAACAACTACTCCCCATGTTCCCATCCCCCAAGAAAACTAGGTCAAAAAAGATTCACAAGTGCATTTTTTTCAAATCTTCAATGAACAAATAATGTGATATTATTTCCACTCTTTCAAAGCATCGGAGAGAAATAAGAATAAGGAATAAAGATTATCTTGCTAATTAACATCAATGCAAAAATCTCTAATGTAATATTAGCAAATAGAATCCAACAGAATATTTTTAAAATGTACTATGGCCAAATAGGATTTATTGAAAAATGAAAGGATAGTTCACGAGTAATTAAAGGCATGGCCTTCCATCTGAAATTGTTCACTTCCTCCTTGGACCAGCCTCATAACTATCCCCTACCCTCTAGGTTCATTCCTCCTCACTCTCTCCCCATCATCCCACCACACTGGATCCTCTATATTATTGACAGTGAGCCTCCTAACACATAAATCTATATTTTGTTGTTTCTCTATTTACACTCCATCAGAGATTCTCCACAGCCTTCAGAATAAAGTTCAACCCCTGATCGTGACATGTGAGGGAGCCTCTACCCACCTCTCTAGCTTTGTTTCCAGCCTATATATACAGACATGGTTGATTCTCTAGCCACTGCAGTGTACTTGGAGATCCTCAACTGTTTCTTACAGTTTTTGCCTCAATGCTTCCCCTCATGCTGTTTCCTCCACCTAGAACACTTTTCTTCCTCTTCTTAGCCTCCTTCTCAGCTTATTCTGGCATCATCTCCTACACAAAGGTTTGCCCCACTAGGCTGAGTTGGTTTACTTGTCCATCTTCCCAACAGCCCCTTGCTCAGACCTCAGTGGGACTCATCGCAGTGCACTAGAATTGTTGGTTTGTGTGGGAGTCTCCCACTCTACACCTTAACCTCCTTGAAGATGAAGAGTTTCCTTTTATCTCATGCACTGAGCATATGCCTGGCATATGGCAGACATTAAATAAATGCTGAAGGAATGAGTATTTCCCAGTCTGGTAGAAAATCATCTCCAAATTGGGAAAGTCACTGCAGTGGTTCATGAAATCACCCAGAAATGGGATTACTTTGGGGACTCTGATTAAAGTCACTATATGCCAGCTTCTACAAATACCATATACCTGGAAAAAATCTCTTTTTTTCCAGGATTGTCACCCTTTCAGGAATAGATGATTCTCTCAGAGGATGGTGTGTGCTTACGAGGTATCTTCCTATACTTGGGAGGATTAGAGACTCAATGTCATAATTTGAAGGTGACAGAATGCTGAAAACTAAATGACTCATCTAAAAATTCAGTTTGAAACAAGCACAGATTTATTTTGCCATCACTGCACAGGCCCCTGGTTTGCCATTCTAGAAGGGGAGCTTCACAATCCGGCACATCACATTGTTTTATATTGCAGATTGTATCACGAGTACAGGGAAGGAACCGTGGTCTCAACCCCCTCGCTCACTGGAAGCTGCTACAGTGTTTCTCAGTAAGGTTTCATTTGCATTTCTGGGTTCTAGATTCTTGAACGTTCCTGCTTCCACCACAACTTCAGTTGTGTATCTTTTATATGATTTATTTCCCCCTGCAATTTTATTTAAAGGCTACTTTCAAACTTTTTGGCAGAAAAGATCTCTGATTTTGTGCAACTCTTATTTCACAGATGGAAGAACACGAGGCCAGATAGATTAGTTGAGTTTGGCCACACAACTAGTTACTAAAATCCAGAGGCACAATACAAATACCAAAATTCTAGATGCGGTGTTCTTTGGGGAGAATAATACTTGTACTTATTTCTACTCTGCTGTAATGGTCTATTACGGCACAAAAGTCTATGTGCTCATTGTCTAAGTCTCTTGATACAGCATCTACTATTATTTTATTCAATTATCGGGCATGGGAGGGTTTCATATTTTCTAAGGTATTTCCCAAAGACATGATTTTAAAACCTAAAACTAACCAGACAACACACACACTCACATAAGTTACCAGACACATAGCTCACACAACCTGGGAACTACCTGGCAGATTTCTACTCTAATCAAATCCATTGTCAATAAGTCACAAAACAAATTAAAATGCAACAGAGAATGAGGGAAATTAACTCTAGGGTCCACCAGTGTGTTCATTCCAGCACCATCTGTGTATCTGTTACATGATTAGACTCTGTGTTGGGCAATATTTAGATAACTGAGCAGCCCTGCCATAAAGATGAAGTGGAAGACAGCACTAGAAGAGGTATATTATAGTGAATCTCATATCTACTCTTTCAGATTTTACCATACACTTACACACTAGATCATGCCTTTTGTGTGCTAAAAAACATGGTATAAATTTTTCCACTTTACTCTGTTCAAAAACTCATTACAATTTCATCTCTCGCTAGATCATATCTTACCAAAGAGGCAGTTTTTCCCTTCCTTTTATATGGAAATTATTACACTCTTTTTAATCATTTTTCTTATGTTTCCCCCACCAGACAGGGAGCAATTTTGTACATTCACTACCTAGCACAGTGCCTGGCACACAGTAAGTACTCACTAACTGTTGAAAGAGAGAGAGAGGAAAAGAAGTAGCAACTGATTCACAAGAATGAGAGCAATATGCAAACACAGAAAAAGGTACAGATCAGATAAGTTGCAAGATTATTGCCATCAACACATTGGCTATGGAACCTCAGTCTTAATGAGAGAAAATTGAAGACTGACATCAAGACGCACAGTGCAGTCATGCGCCACATAATGACATTTTGGTCAATGCATATACGACGGGGGTCCCACAAGATTAGTACCATATAGCCTAAGTGTGTAGTAAGCTATACCACCTAGGTTTGTGTGAGTACACTTTAGGATGTTCGCACAACAAAATTGCCTAATGACACATTTCTCAGAACGTATCCCCATCATTAAGTGACACACGACTGTATACCTTCAAATTTTGCTCTGTAAAATGGTGTATAGTAAATTATACACCATTTCATTTCAGAAGGTAAGCTCAAAAGAATTTGTTGAAAGTGACAAAAGTCTTTATAAAGCCCAAGTTAGTAAACCTCTTTGAGTGTTGTTATATACCTCGGTAGACATTGCATGACTATTAGATTCAAGATTCTAGGGCTAAAAGTGAGCAAAATTCCTAGTGCTCTGCCTGCACCTCCACTGTTCCCATTAGATAATTTTTTCTGAACATGTGACCCATTTCATGAGCCTGAGCCCAGTACCCGATGTGAGCATGTATGACCTGTCTACTTATCTAATGCCATTTCAGGAAGCAGTAGCCAGACAGAAGGCTACTGTGGGAAGAAACCAAGTCCAAGACAGAAAGTAAATATGAAATAGGAATCAAAGACTAGATTGGCCCCGATCCTCCAAAACTGAAATACCCATGAAGATGTGTTGAAATTTCACTTGAGATTAAGTATCTACAAAAGTTTGAAATTGCTAGATTACAAGTAGGAGATATTTTAAGTATGTTAGAAAATAATATTGTTTCATCAGAAAGGACTGAGTAGCAAATGTAACTCAATTAATAAAATTCTTAAGCATACACTTAGATCTTACAGTGCTGAAAGAATCTTAGATCATCTTCAGATCCCTAACTTTGCAAAAGGAGGAAACTGAGGTTCAGAGAGATTTCCCTTGGTCTAAGATCTTTGAGTTAGTGTCAAGATGGGATTCCTAATTCCAACTAGAATTCTCTCTTCTTTCTGTCCATCTAAAATAATCCACTAATTGCACATCATTTACTCAAACTATCTTAAACAATGAGGAACTATATTATCTAATAAGTCCAGAAACAGAATAGGTTCCAAGTACCTATGGTCAGCAACTCAGCAATGTCATCAAAGACCCAGGTTCTTTCCATCTCTCCACTCTGCCTTCCTAGGTATAATCACCCCCCCAAGTCTGATTTCCTTTTCAAGATAGGAAAAGGTTTCAAGGTAGCATTGATTGCTACTGGAAGTTGTGTGCTTGCTTGTTAATATTGGTTACGGGAGGCAAGAAAGAAATATAAAGCCCTTCCAATTTGGCAAACTTAGGTCTTATGCTCACTGGTCTCTTAAGGTGGAGATGGGGTGGATACTTAAATAGACCCAGAATGCTGTTATCCACCTGGGATTTAGAGTTAGGTAATGGATTTACTAGTTGACTACTAAGTGTTTGCCTCAGTAAGAGTTTTAATTGGTGCGCAAGCAGCCAAAAATCCAAGCTGCCCTAGGTACACCTTAAATGCTCCCACCTCTACCCTATGATTCCTCAATATTTCCTCCATCAAACTTCCAAAGTGATATAGCAGCTAGAGTGAGAGAGAAATTGGCATAAGTTATCGTACCCATTTGCATGCAATTTCTGCTTCTGGTTGGCAGAGCTCCTTCTTTAATTTTTTGGGTGGCACACATAGCAGACCCCGCTGAATCCAGCTTTTTGGGTTTATGGAAATCAGTGTTGCACATTAGAATACTAATGCCTGCAGACCACCAGCAAACTAATTAAATTAGACTTTCTGGGGGTAGGACCCAGGCACAGGTATTTTTTAAAGCTTCCCAGGTGATTCTAATATACAGCCAGGGTTGAGAATCACTAGTGTACAAAACATGCTGATTGCCTGAATTTCTCAGTTAATATCCTTAACTTGTCTAATTATGGCCCAAGACTTTGAATTCAGTTTCTTTGCAATTTTCCCAGGTGACTTAAAGCATAACCCACTTAAATAAAACATTGTCTGTGGTATAACAACTACAGTTTGAGGTGAGGACGCTGCGTCAGCTTCCTTTTCAAGAATGCTGCTCAGTGGATGAATGTCTGAACCAAAATATTATATAGGCATGAGGGTTTTGTATTGCTTTCTATCTATTTCTGGGTGTCGTGTAGGTGTCGTGTATAACATACATTGGCAACATTTCATTTTTATATTGTAATGGGACCTCCATAGGCTTATATTGAAATTGGTTTTCTGCTGTAATCTCACATTTTAACAGCTTCTACAGACCTGCTCAGAAACTGACTCAAAATTGTTGTGAAGAATATTTGGCACTATAATTTATTTCTTTAAATTATACAAATGCCTCTCCCCCCTCCCTCCCAAGTCCACCACAGGAGATACTGAAGTACCATTAAAGCTGCAATGGGAAGGAAACATTTGACGTGTTCGACAGTTATTTTACAAAAGCTAGAAACTGTTTTTCCTGCTGAGTGCAGAGTCTTTAGTCATCCTCAGATGTTTAACAGGATTTTTTACGCTCATTTCAAATGATGGGGAGAGTGATTTTATCACCTGTTTTCTCTGAGTAAATGTTAGATTGAAATTAATACTATAAGCACTGGACCTATTCAAAGCCCCTAGAGCATCCAGTTGGTGTCTCTCCTTAGTCAGACTTGCCACATTCAGGCTGACTCTCAAATGTCCCCACCAACCACCTCCAAAGTGACAGGAAAACTGCACCCACCTCCTCTGTGGGGAAGTTCACATTATCAGTTGCCTCAGAGCCCATAAGATTCATAACAGAGGCACCGCATACTTCAGGTCATCATCTCCTCTGTGCAATCTCTCTGGGCAGTTGGAGCCTCACTTGTTGCTCCCACAGCATCCCTGGGGCTTTGCAGAGATTCAAAGTGAGATGCACTGCTTATTAGCTCTAGGTTATTTAAACAATTCTGTAAATCTCCATGTCTTAATCAGTTAAATGCAAACATTACCTCCTAGCATCCTTGGGAGACATTGCAGGGATTGTGTTCACTCAGCACAGAGTATGGCACACGGTGAGGTCTCAGATTTTAGCTGCTGTTAACACACCATTGCCGCTGCTGATTGTTGGGACCACCATGGTGGCCATCCCATGGGCATAGCTTGCATAGTTCTGTTTTTCTTACATCTAATTTCTCTTTTCTATCCCCATTATTGCCACCCTGTTTCAGGCCCTTACCACAGCATACCTATACTATCACAGCAGTGTCCAGAATGGTCCCCTTTTCCTTCCTCTAGCTGCTCACCTCTCCTCTCCAACAACAAAAAAAACTAAATTCATCTTCTAGTCCACTTTATCATGTCACTCAGATCTCCACAATATAACCCCTCTCATCGCTCCAAGTTCTACTCACTTTCTCAAAAATTGTTTTCCTGACTCTTCAACACAATGCTTCAAAGCCCCATTCGTGCCCCAGCTCCTGTGAGAACGTCACTAAGAACTCCAAGTTGAAGTGAGAGAACACAGATGCAGACTGACATGACATAATTCTTTTTCCAGAATCTACCCCCTTTTTCTTAGTCCAGCTCTCATCACCTCTCAGAACTGGAGCTCTGCAGAACACACTTTGGGAGATGCTGTTTAAGAGAAACGATATGACCAAATCACAGGAGCCTAATATACTCCCTCAACATTCCCATGCCCTAAAGAACAAAATTCCAGCAGCGTAAGAGGGGGGCATGGCCAAACCTAATTCAAGACTTCCTTCATGACCCAAGTTTCCAAGAGTCTGCACTTCTGTCCATGATGTCTGAGGAGAAGGTGTTGGAGAGATGATGATATCTAGTGTGGGGTTGTCAAGTCATGCATGGGAATGACATCTGGCATCTGATGCTGCTGCTCGGCCCCTCAATAACAGGAACGGCATCTGCTTCCCCCCAGAGTCACTCTCCGAAATCCCCTCTCCCATTGCCTTCTCAGAGTCAACCTTGCTTGTTGCTTGGGTTTGAGGTGATTCACCTCATTGCTGCTCCAGGATGCACCAAATGCTCTTCTATTCCAATTAAGTAAGTGTAGTAGCTTAGGGCTCTGAAAAGATGGCTTTGCTACTTGGTGCAGGTATTGGTCCAAACGCTGATAAAAGCCTGCTCCTCTGCCGCTTCTCTCTCCATCAAACACGCAGCTCTGTAAACAGGAGTAGGGGGCTTGTGCTCACACAGGTGAACTTTACCACTCCTAATTAGCAGTCTGAGTCTTGCACCTGTGGCAACAAAGGCTCCAGTAAGTGTTAAGCACCTGTTCTCCTCATCTCAGTTCTCAGTCTAAGGGTACAGTGGTCAGTGTAACTGCAGTCTCTGCTTCATGGTGCGTGTGGTTCTTAGAAGATGCTACAGGAGCACAGTCCCCTGCCCTCTGTCCCCAGAGATGAAGACAACATGAGTCCTCTACTACCACCAATGGGTGGAAGAGAAAGAGCCCCTGTTCCTCTCACCTAACATTACGCAGGCCTTTTCTGCTCATCTGGTATCTGGGATGAAAGTCCATGCTCTAACCTTTCAATACTGTTCCTCAGAAGGAAGGGGACCTGAGTTCCCTGCTGTGATTCCATCTTGCCCACCTTATTTACCCAAAGGAAGAAAATAGTTTCCTTTCAAATGAAATTATGAAATCAACTGATTGTTCAAATTAATAATTCTGAAAATATAGCTTGATTTGTGACAAATAGATCAAAAGAAAAATCTAACTTCATAGTACTCCAGGTATAAGGGGGAAAATCCAGTGATAGTAACAGCTGAAAAAAACTGAAGAAAAAATTTAAAAGTGTGCAAGACATAGGAAAATTTGCTAAAATATATAAATGACTTAAATAGTAAAATTTGGCGTGAACATGAATTGGGTGGTTAACTATTATAAAGATAACAGGTCTTTCCAAATTAATTTATAGATTTAATAAAATGCCCATCAAAATTGCACCAGAATTAGGAGATTGCCAACGTGTTTCTAAAGTTTATTTATAAATATATTCTTTCTTTCAACTTTGTTTCTGCTGTTTTCACAAATGGGGATGTACCATCCTTACAAATATTAGAACACATTATAAAACTATAATACCTAAAATACTGTTAAAATAATATCTTTTAAAAGTAAATGTTGATATACATCTAAGAACCAAATATATGGAGAAGGTTTCGCTAATCAGATTGGAAAAGGATTGTTTCAACAGTAGTTGGAAAATTCATTTTTGGAAAAAAAAATTCTACATCCTCCGATCATACCATACAACCTAATGACCCAAATATATGTAAAAGTTAGATGCAAAATTGAAACCACAAAATAAAAGAAAATACATATGTATGTATTTATTTGATTTCTCAGTGAAGAAGGATTTTTCTACATGTTAAAACAATGGAAGAAATCACAAAGGGAAGAAACAGATTTGGTTTTATAAACCTCTTAAACTTCTATAAGTGATAACATCATAAGCAAAATTAAAAGGCAAGATCTGGATTGTATTTGTAACTTAATGAACAAAAGAGGATAATAGTTGTATTAGTTATCTATTATCATAACAACACTGCATAACAAATAACCAAAGTCTCAGGGGAATACAACAATAATCATTTATTGCTCATAGTCTGGGGTTGACTGGGGGTCAGCTAGGTGGCTCTGCTGATCTTGACTGGGTTCACTCGCATGTCTGGAGTCAGCTAATGTTAGCTGATTTACAATGGCCTCTGCATCTTCCTACATGTCTCTCATCCTCCAGCAAGCCAGCCCTGGCACATACTCATGATGATGGCAGGAGAACAGGAGAGAAAGTGGAAATATGCAAAGCTGTTGGGGGCCTAGGCTCAAATGTGGCACATAATCACTTCCACCTCATTCCATTGGTCAAAGCAAGTCCCAGGGGGTGGGAAATAGACTCTGCTTTTATGAGAGGAACTCCAAAGTCACAGGACAAAGGACATAATGGATATAGGGAAAAGTGATAATTTGGGACCATTAATGCAATCTCCCATAACATCATTAATCAATCAAGAAAATAATCTCATCCCAATTAACAAATGGGCAAAAGACTCAGGTAATCTCAAAAAGAAGATATACAAAGAGAAAATAAAAATACAAAATCTCAATTAGAATAAACGAAATGTAATTTTTAAGAAATTATATGTAAAAATAAGGTGTTTTAAAATCTATTCTAATTCGATAAGTCCCAAACATATAATTTTTGAAACAAGGAAGTATACTATTATTTCTTAACTTATTTTCTAATTTGATGCTATCCAAGGAAAGGAAAGTTAGACACTCACATGGAGATGGTACAAACACAGCTTTTCCAGTGGAACATGGGGCAATATGTATCAAAAGTGTTTTCTCCATTACCTAGAACTTAGAGGAGATAAATATACCTGAAGAGATTTGTAAAATATAGGACACACAAAAACAGATCATTATCAAGCCATCATAGCAATACCAGTGTATATTATAGGCATTTATTAAAGTTTGAGAGAGAGAAGGGAGGAATGGAGATAGGAGGGCAGACTACTAAAGCAAGAAACTTAATGAATGGTGCCCCAGATACAGGATTTCCCTAAGTAAAGAAGAGCACTCCTCTTCTTTGTAGAAGACACTTTGGTCTCTTCCCAGTATCCATCTCTCCTTTTTATCATTTCTAACAGAACCCCAGTGTTGTCCATACATCTACTGCATTTCCCAAAATCCTAATAAATGTAACCCAACCTGCACACAGCATTTTCCTGACAGTGATTACTGACCCTGATATGGGCACATGACGTAGGATGAGCCAATCATACCAAAAGAAAGAATGTATATCCCATGCTTGGAGGAGAGATTTTGCTCACTCTTTCTCCTGCTGGTTGAGAATAAGGAAGCATGTACCCTGACCACCACTGGTGATCATTTTGCAACCATAGGGAAACAGCCCTAGAAGGTAGGAGAGCAGAGAAATGGAAAGAACCAGGGTCCTTAATGCCATCATTGAACCTCTGATCACCATACGTGGAGCCTGCTTTGCCTCTGGGCTCCCAACTATATGAGATATGTCTCCTTATTATTTACATCTGCAGGAGTCTAGGCTTTCTGTTACTTGTGTCCAGAGGCATCCTAACCAATACACCTCCCACCACCACACACATCTTCTCCCAGAAGTATCTCCTTCCAAAATACGTGCAGCCTTTAGAACTGAAATTTCACTACAGACTTCAGAACATGACACAGAAAAACATCAATCAGTACCACTGGCCACTTCTGCCTCCTGAGGGAAGCACAAAATGTCAGACATGCCTGTCCTGGCTCCCCTCCAGCCAGGTGCTGGAACAGTATTCCACACACCGCTGAGAGGGTGAGATAAATGGAGTGGCAGTGGCAGTGGCCTGTCCTCTGTAGATCTATTTGTGGCTATAGACACAAGTCAGAATCTCAGACTAAGTCTGTTACAGGAGACCAAAAGAGCCTAGCTTTATATAATATCTCCAAACATATTCCTGATTTGAGACAAGTCTGTTTTGTGCTTGATATTTCTTATCTCTGGGAATACTACTTTCCTCTCTACTAAAGATGGTTACAGTCCCAATATTTTCTTATCTGAGAACCAAAATGCTAAAGATGTACTACAGTAAATGTCTTTTATAAAGATATGAGTCGCAATTTTGTTCTCCAAATCACAAGTTTTTTAAGCTCTATTACAGTGATTATGACCTTTCATTTGAAATGTTCTTGAGATTTTTTTTAAAGCCATATCCATATGATTAGATATAAAAAGAATATTTTCAACACACTTTTAATGGAACATAAGGGTCCAATAAAACAAATGTTCTGTGGATATGAGAAAGTTCAAATTATTGATGCTTTTTTCAAAATTTTTATTAAGATTATATTGAGTTTTAGCATTGAGTTGGAAGCTGTTCCTACAGTACAAATGCAAAACCTCATCAATTTTGACTGCAGGAGAATGCAAGTTCTGTCCTTCCAAGTACCTTAATGAATAATTAATATCATGTTCAATGATCTGGCTGCAAGCACCAATCAGCAGGCCAGCATAAATTAGATTTGTATTGAAGAAATAGTTTGTTCCCCATGCTCATCACAAAGATTACTGCTTCTTTTAGGGAAAGCCTATAATACTATGAAATGAAGCTCTATTGGATTACCTTGATGCTATGTGCATGAATAAACATTTCTTTTTTAAACTACTCTGTCTAAGCACTAGTTGATCTTAAAAATTAAAGGCCTGTTTATAAAAGAGAATCGCTCACTAACAACAGAAATTAAATTGATTTTTATTGAATAAGGTACACATCTCCTTTTCTTTCTCCTTTGAACTCATATTTCCAATGCTTTAGATCCAAGGGAAGCCCTTCCTAGCAAAGTGATAGTCAAAAACCCTGTCCGGTATACTTCCAGTCACACTGTAACTTCTACTGTTGGAAAGAAAACTGTGGTAATACTAAAATATGTGATGCAGCCTACGAGTTCAGAAGAGTGAATGGTCAGCAAGTTTCACTGCAGAAGTAAGTCTGAAAAGCATAAAATATCAAATTTAGAAGAAGGCATAGAAACCATTTCATTGAATCATCCATCTGGTTTTTGAATCCTGACTACAAAAAACACCATCAAGAAGCATACTCGGGAGATGCAAAAGACCCCAGAGCCCATCTTTTTTTGGGAATGGAGTGGTACTTGGTGATAGTAAATAATAAAACCATTGAATAAGCAAAGTAATTTGGAAGTGGGAGAGAGGGGAGTGGGTTTATAGACATAGAGACAGAGATATGTCAACAGAGGTAAGGATAACTCATACTTGAGCTAAATATATGAATTTAAAGTCTAGTTAATGGAAAGTTATAGGTGCAAAATGCTCTTGAAGCAAATATATCCACTATATACGAGAGCATTAATGTAACAATTCACACAATTAAATAGATAGTAACAATGCTAAACTAATAATTTTTAATTCAAACAAACTTTGTTATAAATACTATCAAGTTATCATAGTTTAAAAAGAAAGGCAGCAATTAATCATAAAGCAATGTGTCTGGGACTTTCCTGCGAGTTCCTAATCTCTATCTGTTAAGTACGCACAATAGTTTTGCCATGCTGTCAATTGCTGAACGCCATTTGTTGAATGACTTCAGTAAGCTGATAGTGCACATATTTTAGTTTATGAATACTGAAATTTAAGAAGCCTTAATTCAGACACCCTCTGTTGCTAACAAAATAAAATCCAATGAATTGTGTCCTCTGGGTGGATGCCATGTAAAGAAAGGATTTGAATTTGGATCTGTTTTTGACCCATCAGGAAGACCTTTGTGGACCAGAAGTGGGCTACAGAATATAGTTTGATCACTGCTGGAAAGACTACCTATTCCTTAGTGATCTTAAATTTAAAATCAGAACTAAAATTTAAATTTAAAATCAGATCTTAAATTAAAAATCAGAACTCCCCGAAGATAAAAAAAACATGATGTCTTCCATTTACTTCTTTCTAGCCACAAGTCTTAGCTGTTGCAGCTTTGGGCTGAACAAAACTAATCTAAACCTCTTCCACATGGCAGCCTTTTAATTAAAGATGGCTGGTTTTGTCCCTATGAATTTTCTCTCCTCCAGGCTAAACATTCCCATGCCTTTGGTCATGGCTTAGAATCCCATCACCTCCTGGTCACTCCCTGCTGAATGCAAGTCTTGTGCTGAGTTTGAATAGTTGGAAAAGAGAAGAGGGGGAAGAAAACACTTGACAGAGAAAATGGCATAAGCAAAGATTCAGAATGAGGAAAAGCACCTGGCAAGTCAGGGCAGAGTGGAGGGGGGATGAGAGAGGCAGTGAGCAGGCCAGCCAGCCAGGAGGGGAAGGTCACTGGGAGAAATAGAGGAGGGGGAGCTGGCAGGCTAGGCTAGAGCCAGACAGTGTATGGCCCGGCTGAAGAGTTGGAACTTTACTCTGTGTTTGGGAAGAAGCCAAGAAGGCTTTTGAGCATAGGAATAAAATGTTCAAAGCAATATTTAAGACATTAAATCTGACAGCAGCACAAGGCTAGCCAAGAGGCAAGACATTCAGTTGGAAGACAACAAGCGTTAGTGATGACAGACTTGGGCTCTGGAGCCCAACTGCCTGATATGGAATTCCTGCTCTGACACTTATAGTGCGAACATAGGCAAGTTACTCAACCACCTCAAGCCCATTTCCACATCTGTAAAGTGGGCATAGAAATGCCCTACTTCTGGATTGGTTGTGAGGATTAAATGAGTTAATATGTGCAAAGCACTTGATATGCAACACACAGCAAGCACTTAATAAATGTTAGCTGCTATTATTATCTTCATTATCTTTATTAGGCAATATTGGGTATAATATAAGATCCTGAACTGGAGTGTGGTAAAGCGAATAGAAAGGAAGGGGCATCTTTGAGATTTGTTACAAATGAGATCTTACCCTCCTCTGTAGCCTTCCTTTGACTTGCCTCTCATTGCTGGTCAAAGACATGGGTTTGGATCCAAGTACATGTGAGAGTATAAAGCCATGAAAAAACTTGTTTGGTAGACAGAGAATGAATTCAATTTCTGTCAATAAGTCTAAATAGCCTCATTAATTTTAGACACATTAGAGAAAGGGTTATATCTACCTACCTATACAGACTACATTCCTAAACCCTTGGCTGACACAGAAACTCCAGGATTATCCCAAGTCTCCTATTCACCTCTGCTGGCTGTTCTAAGATTCTAAAGTCTTTCCTGAGCCAGAGGAAAAAATACTGAACTTATAAACCTAAATATTGATATACCTCCTAGTGCTCTTTTGTTTAAAATATAAAAGAGTTCCAGATTCTAAACTCACTGGGTTCTGGGTTCTAGAATTTCACCATCATTCTCCATTAATTAGATAATTTAATTTTCAGCTTAACCTGTGGGAATTAGATGTAAATCAGTTAAAGTGATTTATTAACATACTACCTATATTTCCTCACAAAACAAAAATATTACCTGTAAAAGCTTCCACAACTGGCTTGTGTCTCCTTATCATCCACATACCTGCTTCTTTAATGTTAGAAAGAACTATTAAGTTTATGTGGCCTAAAAATTAAAATGAGATTTCCTCATGAGTTAATTATCCTATAATGTCAAACCTTCCCTACTCTTCATACCCAAGAACCAAAATGGTGTTGGGGAAATAGAGTAGAGGTAGTATTTGTTAGTTTTTGATATTTTATAGCTGGAAAAAATCCAGGAACAAGAAACCATTGGACTTACCATTTAGAATGTCAGAAAAGAATGGCCTCACAGCAGTTCCAAGAGAAAGGGAGGAAGTTGTGTGTTAACTTAGGAAAAGCATAAGACTGTCAGTCCTCTTAATATGTAGGGGGATTAAAAATGTTTATTTTTACACATTTGTTATATTTGAATATTACGTGTTATCAGCATACTGCAGATGTTTATTATTATACTAGTGACTGACATTTGTTTTTAAAAAAATAAACATTCTGAACTAGTATTCTGACTTGAAAATGCTAAGAGTTGTTCCCACCAAATTAGCCCTATGCACTCTTCCATTTCCATATGTTAACTGGGTCTTCATACTCCACTCCCTGTACCCTGCATCCTGTTCAGACACTTTTTATGTTCATATATGTGCCCATGTGCTCATCATACACCACGGATTTTATAGAGAGTCAGCACAGATGGGCACAAAGTAACATCTAAAGATGTTTTTCATCAGTGAAAAAAGCCATCTAGGCTCCTTGCTGACCTGCAGGTCCTGCCTTTATGAATGACTAACACTAGGACTCTACCAGTGAAGATCTGGAAGCTTGGAACAGGCCAATGATGTCAAAACTTGCCTTAAAACAGGGGCTAGATAAGTGATCCCTAAAGGTGACTTCAGCTGCTAAGAAGTAGATTCTCCAACTCTATTCGCGATTTTTCAGACCATTTCTAAGACTGTAACACCTGGGGGTATTACAGAAAGGCCATCCTGTCTAGGTGAAGTCTGGGAGCTCTATTCAGTACTTGGTCAAGTTCACCCCACTATGATATAGAGCCTGGAGCTAAAACCAGGCTCATGAGTCAAATAAGGATAATAATAGAACCTAATTCATAAGGATGTTTACAGCCCTGAATGAGATAATCCATATAAAGTCCTTAGTACAGTGCCTAAGCTATAGGAAGTGCTCAATAAATGTTAGCCATTATTGCATTAACAAAAGATGGTTCAGTTTCTCCCCAGCTTGATCTCAATGACTATTCACTGATATAAAGCAGCTGCTATATCAGATTATTCCAGTAGAGCAGCAGCTGCCCTTCCTTTTAGGTGGCAGGACAGGAAAGGCACCTTAGTAACTGTAGGTCCCACCTGGGTAAAGCTAATTGAGTCTTCTCAATTAAAATAAGTAAGGACTTATACTCTCTTGTACAAGGCATGTACATGCGCCTCAAAGGTCTGAAAGCAAAGGCAGAAAACAGTGCCAACAAGGGTTAAATTAAAGACCCCCTGCTACAGACCTCCAAACTGACAAGAACAAGGCTCCTCTTACATGCCAGGTCCCTCCAGGACAAGGACTGCTGGTGATGGGAGATTTAAATCAATGGGTGGACATCACTATCAAGCTTCTATTTAGTATTTTTTAATAAATTCCATTAGACAAGCCCCCATGTTTTGGAAAAGAGCAAATGTCAGGACCAACTTAGAAAGGAGAAAAGAAGAATGACCCTGAAAATGATAGATAAGTCAGCTTAATGTCACATACCCTGGGTGATACTGGAGCAGATCATCAAAGGATCGATTTATAATCACTCAGAAAATTAAACGCTAACAAGTGCAATCAAATAGCTTTGAGAACTAAAAATCACATCACATTAATTTAACAGAAGGGCAGGTTATCTAAACAAGAGCAGCAGGGATGGGAGAGCCAGAGATAAGTCCCTCCTTAGCTCAGGGCAGCTTCAGAGTCTGAACCTCAGGTTTGCAGAGGCAAACTAGGAGAACTTAGTCTGGATCCCGGAATTCTCCGGGAGTTTGCTTGTCCTCAACTCAAGGTGACTTACTTGGGTTACTGTTTCCAGAAAAAGGCCTAGAACCTATTTCCATCCTTATTGATGTAGATGAACACAAGAATAAGAGTAACAGAGTAGCTACTATGTGTAGAAATTATACATACATGACCTATATTCTTCCCCCTTTCCACTTCTTCAACAACACTGTACCTAATTCTTCACCAGTCAAATGGGAAAACACAAATCTGAGAGTAATGAAATGAGTTGTCCAAAGCCACATAGCTGGTAAGTGGTAGAGCAAAGGCTCACACCCAAGTCTGCATCTCCAGAATCTGGGCCAATATGAATTCTCAAAACCACAATTTATAACAAGTAATCATCAGCTCCTTCCCTGGAAATGTGAATCAAAATAATCCACTTATTCTTCTCATACCTCAGGCTACAGAAGTTTGGTTAATGTCATAGTCAAGGACAATCTTAAAGAAAGGAGACATATAAAGAAGAAACGTACAGTCCATACAAAATGGAGGATATTGTTATCGGGCACTCAGCCCTAATGTTTGGATGGTGGTGGAAGGTGGATGGTGGTGGAGGGTGGATGGTGGACTCAGGAGAGGGGGAGGATGCAGGACAGCTTACTCCTGTTTTATGGGTAGATGCATGTCAATTGTAGTATCACCTCCTGGTCCTCCACTGACTGTCCAGTTGGTTAATTCATCTCCCACAACAGCAGTATGCACACACATACACACACACACATATACACATGAAGTTTGAAATCTGAAATCATCATCTCTATTTGTCAGACCTTATAGATGGCCCCCATATAATAGCATTAGTTATTTAAAGAAAGACAAGCATAAAATGTAAAACAGAATAGGCACCTGGAATACTAACATTAGAAGGTGCTTTATAGATCTAGGCCTACTCTTCCATCTTACAGGTGGAGAGTCTAAGACCCAAAGAGGTTAAGTCACTACTTGCCCAAGATCACACCATGAGTTGATTTTAATCAGGACAAAAACCTAGTACTTTTGACCTTATATCTCAGTGCTTTTCTATAACATCTAAAGGACAAGAAGTGCTCTAGAGTAAATGAATGAATAAATGAATGATAGACAATGAATGAATGAATATAAATTTCAAAATTTCTCTCTCTCTCTCACACACACATGTGTATACACACATCCCATAAATAAAAATGAATAGCTACTAATAATGAATAGTTACTAAAAATGAACAGTTACTAGTAAGACTAGCAGATATTGGCCAACTACAGCAAGAGAATACTTGTCAGCAATACAGTGCTTTGAAAGAAAAATAAGGTAACAGATTCCGGGGTGTAACAAAAGTAGTATGATAACCAAGGGCCCAGATATAATTTTTCTTTATACAGCAAAACTCTTCTTAGAAGATTGTGCTGTTTGTACCCAAACCTTAAAAAAGAGGTAGCTGAGCTAGAGAGAATTCAGAATAGAGAAACAAAGATGATTAATCTTTTTGTGTAGGATCCCCTTTCCTTTCTATTGAGTGAATCAAGGCTAGAAAAGGGATGGCTTGAGTATCTGATGGAATTTGGTGCCAAAAGTGAACTGAATGAAAGGGACAAGATTTGAGAAGTCAAAAAGAGATTGAGATTGTTCACTCAAAAAGAGTGTCTTGACCATCCAGATAATAATGCTCTGGAAAGGCCTATGGAGGAGTTCTGCAGTCATCTTCAACTTGGAAGTGCTTGTACCTGCTTAAAAGAGACACAGGAAAGCTGTGCTGGCTGAGGAGAAGAGCAGAGGGGTGCCGGGCCACTCAGTATCCTGAGCATCTGAGGAGGAAGGTGCCAGAAGAGAGCAACACTGAAGAGTCAGAGGAGCTCCCTGGAAGAAGGACAGTGACTAATGGGGAAACTCACTCCTTGGGAGGCCTACGGGAGTCAACACTGATGATGGCTGGTGAAAGCTTTGAGGAACTGGGCCAGATGGCTTGGGTCTTGAGAAAGGAGAATGGGAAAGGAAGAGCAGAGGGAAAATGTTTACCTGCAGACTGAGAATTTTGGAGCTGGACTGAGGTGCAAGATGCTCTCTAGACCCTTTCAGCCTCAATTCCTCCTCCACAACAGACAGGCCATGGGGCTTAGGGTAACATCCAAAGCACACACAGGCACCCCTGGGTCCTGCTAAAAACGTGTGAAAAGGAGAACTAACATTTCAGTGTTCATGTGACAGATTCTAAGCTTAGTGCTCCAGTATTTGTTCTCTCATTCAGTTCTCCTGGCAGTCTGAGCAATATAGTCTATTTATATGTGAAGCTCAAAGAGTTTGTCCCTTGACCAAAGTTAAAAAGCTAAGAAATGATAGAGGTGAAATTTGAACCCATATCTGTCTGACTCCAGACTTTTTATTTAGTGAGATAATGTCAGGTATATTTTTAAGCCCTGAATCATTAGGCTAATGTTTACTATCAAAACATATGTTTCTGTGTAGTTTTTTGTTTGTTTTTTTTTTCCACTTGAGGCCCAAGAAAAACAGGTAGCAAAGAGAAGACTATCTTGGAAGATGAGTTACGAGGCTTTTTGATACAGACGGAACTTCTTGAAAGTACTCAAATTTTTAAAGTTAGCTCTCTTGGGTGTTCTTTTTAATATGCATGTCACAGTTGATAAGGTGTCAGCAGGAAGGAATCATATTATACTCACGGCAGACATCTGAAGAACATAATTGTCCCAGCTGACATGTGTGACTGCTCTTTCATTATCATGTCAAGAGGACAGTTCTGCTTATAAATTGTTTGCAGTGAAATAAAATAGGAAGCACTTGCTTAAAGTTTATTATAGCTTTTTAGAGTAACATAATTATGATTATAAAGTGTTCTTCCTTAGTGTGAATATTTTATTTGTTCTTCAGAGGATTTCTTTAAGATCAGAAAAGAAAATTTTATTTCAGTAGAAGATGTTAAGCATAAAAGTTCCATTCAGGGAAACTTTACTTGAATGTTCAATCCTATTCTCTGAAGGACATAAATACACAGGGCCTGCTGTGCACTCTTACACAGATTAAGAACATCCTAGCATGTTGCCTCACTGCAATTCCCTTGGGATATCAAGGCCCCAAACTAATCTTCAAGACCAGGATCAAGCTGCAGTAGAATTTAAAGTGAAAAAGGAATAGGATTTATTAGAGTCAGAACAGAGACTGCTCTAACTCCCCAGCAAAACAAGCCAAGCCAGGAAGTGGCTTTCACACCTACTAAAATGAAAGACCCCTGGAATGGGTAACCCCAAAAATAAGTCATTGGCTCCTCAGTGTGAATCGATTTCAGATTGTATTCATTATTCATACAGTTTTAGGGACTAGAGGAGGCTTAGAGACCAGCTTATCCAAAGCTTCATTTTATAGATGAAGTAACTAAGATAGTCAAGATTACATGCCTTGCCTGGGGTGCTAGAGGATGATAAAACCAAGAAGCAGACCCATGACTCCTGACGCCACTTCCAATCATCTCTCATTTCACTGGATGCCTGAGAGAAGAAAAAGGGGAAAACAGGAATCAGGAAAAATATGTCTTTGGTGCCCCTTATCTTTCTGCTTTATGCCCTGTGATGAGTGAAATGAGAAGATGGAAAATCATGGGGGAGATTTCTATGGAACAAGCATCCCAGGTATACATTGCACTGCCTGCATTCTATTGGTCAGAACTCAGTCACATGGTCTCAAGCAACTGCCAAAGAAGAGTCATTTAGCTATGTGTCCAGGAGGTAAAGGAAATTGGTTTAGGTAAATACATAGCAGTGTCCTTGAAATTTTCTAGTTCCTTGACTTCTATGACATTTTTATCTTCTTGTTCTTCTTTTCCTCTTAGATTCAGAAACCACTGATTGAAGAGGAAGCCAGATTCTCTCAAGAAGAACCATGTAACCCACCACAAGTTTATACAATGAATACTTCCCAGGTCTTCCCCCAAAAGATCTGAAGCCATTTGCTGGGGTAACTGTACATCAGGAAAAGGAATGTCCAGAATATCCAAATTTTTTGAGGATTGTGAGATACAGGATCTGAGCTGCCACTAATAATAATAAATCCAAAAATGCTCTAATAATTCTCTGGTTAAAGTGAATGCTTATGGAGGTCAGGTGATAAATGGAGTATTATACCAAGACCATTTTAGATAGGATCCAATAGGACTGCAGACGTGTCCTAGGGTTATTCATCAGTTCCCAAGTGTATAATTAGATAGATATACAGAGTTCCTAGGAGAATCCTTACATTGTTGTCTAACTTATGGAATAAGAACCATTATGGTAGGAAAGGCCAAGTGGTAGCCTCTGAAACTTCCCCACCTTTGGCTGAAATAGTAAATCACCAACACTATTGTATCCCAAGAGGAACTTCAGAGATTAGCACTACCCTCCAAGGCTTAAAGAAAACAAAGGTGGTACTCTCCATCATATCCTCCTTCAGTGTTTTGCCACCTGAGAAAACAAGATGGCAGCCGACAGTAGACTACCATAAGTTTAAACAGGTAGGAACCTCAATTGCAGACGCTATTTCCAGATGCGGCATCTCTAATGGAGCAAAGCAAAATGGCCTCAGGCACTTGCTCTGCAGCTATTGATCTAGTGAATGTATTCTTCTCTAACTTCATTAATAGAGAGGATAAAAAAATCAACAGAGAGGCAAGGACAGAATTATACTTTAACTCTCCTGCCCAAGGACCAAGTTAACTGTCCTATTCTCTGTCAAAATTTAATCCACAGGGACCCTGATCATCTTGATATTACACAGAACATATTAGCGTTCCTCTATATTGATGACATCATACTAATTGCACTAACGTGGCAAATACTATGGATGCCCTAGAAAAATACATTATGCTGGAAGGTGCAAGAAAAACCCTATGAAGACACAGGAGCCTGCCACATCAGTGAGGTTTTAAGGAATGCAGTGGTCTAGGGCATGCCATTATATCCGCTCTAAGGTAAAAGACATGTTGCTTCAACACATCTCCTATATTAAGTGTTTGATTATCTCATTGGATTTTGGAGGTAGTATATGTTACACTTAAAAATAGTAATAGTATACATCACAACTGACCCATGTATCAGGTGACTTAGGAGACTGACAATGTTGAGTGGGTCATAGACTGTGGTGCAAGTTTCCTTAACACTCAGCTTGTTTGACCCTGAAGATCCAATGTTGCTAAAGGATATCATGGATGTGTAAAATCCTTGGCAAGTCCAAATAGGAGTGGCACAGTTCATATCTCTAGTAGTCTGGAGCATGGCCAAGCCTTCTGCAGCAGAGAACTACTCACCATTTGAAAAGTAGCTTATGGTGTGCAACCAGGCTTTAGTAGAGATAGAACAGGTCCACAAGGACTGATTCAATTATGTGAACATAGCCTAGACTCCATGTCCTTGACCTTTATTGCACTGATGCCTCTCCTTCAGCTCATGACAAACTGCTTCTCTGTGACAAACTAAGGGAGAAGAAAAAAAATCAGGCTTGGTTCACAGATGGATTGGGGTAATATGTTGGTGCTAACAAAAAGTAGCCTACTTCCATAATACAGCCCCCTCAAGAGTGAGAGAGGCCCTAAAGGAGAGAGGAAAAAGCAAATCACCCTAGGGGGCAGATCTGTAATCGGTACACTTGATGGTCCAATTTGTATGGAGAGAGAAGTAGCTAGAAGGAAGGATAGCCACATACTCCTGGGTAGAAGCAAATGGATTGGCCACTTAAATGCCTGGAAGTATCAAGACCATGGACAAGGAGTTCTGGGGAAGATGTGTATGAGTAGGCACTTTGTTTCTCCTGTTAATGCTCATCAGCGAGCATTTATCACAAAGGAGACCCTCAACAAACGGAGAATAATTTACCCCGTGAATATTAGCCAGTCTCTCTCTTTGGCCATACCAGTGTTTGCACAATAGGCCCATGAACAGAGTAGTCATGATGACAAGAGTGGAGACTACGTAAGTGCTCAATAGTATGGGCTCCCTCTAACCAAGGCTGACCTACCCTCTGCCAGTATTGCTGACCCAAATCTCTAGGGTTTGATATGGAACCATTCCTCCAGGAGAATAACCAACCACTTGGTGGAAGACTGATTACATCAGACCCCTTACACCCTGAAAGAAGCAACAGATCATCCTAACTGGAATGGACACATTCTCTAGTGGCCTTCCTTATCCTCAGTGTCCCCTCCAGCCCCATCATCTAAGGGCTTACAGAATGTCTAATCTATTGACTTTGCCTCAAACTGAGGGACCCATTCTACAGCAAAGGAGGTGTAACAGTAGGCATATGACAGTGATCCTACCATGCACCTTATCCTCCATAAGGAGCCAATCCAATAGAATGGTAGAATGTCCTTTAAAAGGTTCAGTGAGGTGAATGCAACAATACACTACCAAACTTCCTCTTCAGGAATGAAGGACATATTCTCCCAGGTGCTAAGACTGCTGACAACAGATAGCCCTTAGCTGTCAGCCCTTTTTGGAATTGTCCCTACTAAAGAGATCCACTCACCCAAGTGCATGACTCCTTCCAAAAGCAGCCATGACTAATTGACATAGACACATAAAGACTCAGCCTCCTTACCCCAAATCAGAAGAATTCTGAAGAGTCTTTCTATCTCCCTGATGGGGCCTTTGCTGGAACTGCATCACAGCCCAAATTCTCTCTCTGCCCAATCCTGGTTCCTTTACATTCCTTCCCTTCCACAAATGGCAATCCCAAAGTACTGCCTAATAAACCCCCTACACACTAGTCTCCATCTCAAAGTCAGCTTCCCAGGGAACCCAACATGTGACACTCAGACAAGACACCAGTTTGGGAATAACACCTTGTGAAGTTGTATACCACTTCATGTTTTCTAACTATTAGGGATACATGAGAATATACAGGGACACACCTGAGAATATACACATATATTTATGGTGTTATGTCCCTAATAGCTAGAATACATGAGTCTGAGAATCAAAGGGTGGAAGCGAGGGTGGCCCCTCTAATTATCCCTCCCCAGAAACCCACTGGGGAGTTTTGCTTCCTATCTTCATAATCTTAGCCACTACTAGATTGGAAATCCTAGTTCAGGGAAAAGGGTAGGAAGCACTTCTGTGAAGGCACACAGAAAGGATTCTACTGAACTTGAAGCTGTGACTACCACCTAACCAATTTGATCTTCATGTGAGTAGACCAGCAGACACAGAAGGAGTTACTGAAATAGCAAGGGAATTACATGAAAAGCCAAGGTTGCCCCTACACAATGGGAACAGGAAAGAGTATGTCTGGAATCCAGGGGATGCCCTGGAGTACTTTTTTATGTTTCCATACCCAATTATATCAGTATAAAAGGGCAATTGTGGCAACCACAGCCAAATGAGGGCAAAAAAACTAAGGGCTTAGACCTCTAGGAGATGAACGTCTCATCATCCCACAGGCCAACCACCCCAGAACAACTGAAGGTCTGACTGAGACTGAGGGAAATTGGTAGGAGAAAACGTAGATTTAAATATCAACTAAAGACTTCAGGAAAGTAGCTATAATGGAAATTGTACCTGTTTCCCTAACTCTCTTGCCTTAGGTCACTCAGGGATTGCAGCTAGCTACCACCATGAAAGGGACTTTGTAACAGATTAGACTTGTAATTCCTCTCTCAGGAAAGAATGAATGGAAGAGTGTTCTCACAAAAAAAGAAAAAGGCTCATGCATGCCTTACAGCTCTGCATGCTTTCTTATCCAATTTAAGCATTTGCAGCCTGACAGTGCCTCATCTTCTACCTATATCTTTCCTTTTTCCTTTCTTCTCACCCAAGTGCTGCCCAGTAGATGCTGCTACAGGACCCTAATTGATGCCCATAGGCACAACTGCACAATCAGGAAATGCAGGGAAGTTAACACCCTTGACATTGGGAGGCAAGGGTCAGTAGATAAATTCTTCCCCATCTCCCCTTTCCCACCCAAGCACAGTTCTGAAACACAATTTATATAACATCTCAGAGATATGGTCCCATGGTTTGAGCAATTAATGGTGGTCAGCTGGATAGCATCTTCACTGGGCTCTCCCTCCTTGCCTGCATTATTCACCTTAGTCCCTCACTCCTGCTACCTGAGATTGCATTTAAAAATGACAAAATAGCAGAGAAGCCTTCTACCTAAGCTTCTGTTTTCTTGGGAACTAAGAAAAGCTAAGACAGTTATTATTGTTGACTTCATTATATTGTTGTTATTATTATGACAGCCTCATAAATTTGTTGAAAATATTATAATTATTAACACATTTAAAGCGCTTAGAGACTACATCAAACTAAAAAGCTTCTGCACAGCAAAGGAAACCATCAACAAAATGGAAAGGCAACCTACAGAATAGGAGAAAATATTTGCAAATCATATATCTGATAAGAGGTTAATATCCCAAATATATAAAGAACTCATACAACTCAATAGCAAAAAAAAAAAAAATCCAATTAAGAAATGGGCAGAAGATCTGAATACACATTTTTCCAAAGAAGACATGAGGTGGCCAACAGGTCCATGAAAAGATCCTCAACATCACTCATCATCGGGAAAATGCAAATCATGACCACAATGAGATATCACCTCACACCTGTTAGAATGGACACTATCAAAAACACAAGAAATACCAAATGTTGGGAAGGATGTGGAGAAAAGGGAACCCTTGTAGACTGTTGGTAGGAATATAAATTAGTGGAGCCACTATGGAAAACAGTATGGAGGTTCCTCAAAAAAATTAAAAATAGAACTACCATATGATCCAGCAATTCCACTTCTGGGTATTTATCTAAGGAAAATGAAAACACTAACTTGAAAAGATATATGCACCCCCATGTTCATTGAAGCATTATCTATAATAGCCAAGATATGGAAGAAAACTACGTGTCCATCAACAGATAAATGGATAAAGAACATGTGTATACATATATACACACACACATATATACATACACACACACAATGGAATATTCATCCATAAAAAAGAATGAAATCTTGCCATTTGTGACAACATGGAGGGACCTTGAGGGCATTATGCCAAGTGAAATAAGTCAGAGACAGAAAAATACCATATGATTTCACTTACATAAGGAATCTGAAGAAAAAAAAACAACAAGATCATAGATATAGGGAACAGATTGGTGGTTGCCAGAGGCCTAGGGTCAGGGGTTGATGAAATGGATGAAGGGAGTCAAAAGGTACAAACTTCCAGTTACAAAATAGATAAGTCCTGGTGATGTAATGTACATGCAGCATGATGACTACAGTTAATAATACTGTTAATAATACTGCATATTTGAAAGTTGTTAAGAGAGTAAATCTTAAAAGTTCTTATCACAAGAAAAGAAATTCTGTAACTATGTATGGTGATGGATGTTAACTAGACTTATTATGGGATCATTTTGTAATATATACAAATATCGAATCATTATGTTGTGCACCTGAAACTAATATAATGTCGTATGTCAATTACACCTCAATAAAAAAATAATAATAAAGTGCTTAGAAGCAATGCCTGAACATTAGCTATCATCATCAACATTACCATTATCATTATTGTTACCTCCCCAGTCACATATCCTACGCTGGCCTCTGCCCCCACCAAACTTTATATTCTATAAAAATTAAACTTGTCCATAAATGAGAGATATGTTCCAAGGTGCTCCTTCTTGAACTGAAAGGGGTGAGGGGGTAAAGAGAGAGTGCTAGAAATGGCAAGAAAGGTAGCTGGGAACCATGCTGAGATGGTCCCCCAAATCTTCAGACTATTCTAAACCTTGCTAATATCCCTCTCATCAGAACTCACGCATCACTAATTGTCTAACCAAGCAAGGTTACTTTTGATTTTATAGTGTTCTACAATATTTAATTTATTTATACACAGACGCACGTGCACACATGTAAGTTTTGTCTTTCTATCTAGACTGAAGGACCTACCTGAATACCTCTCCTAGGGTCCTAAATTCAGGCTGAGCAGATTTGGTGTTTGATGAAGTCTTGTTTCTTGACTGCTGGGCAGGCTAAACTAGACTTATTCTCATTGTTCCCTCATGGCACCTTTTCTTGGCACTCTCGGTTATTCATCTCACCTGTCTAACTTCTCAGAAAAGCATGAGCTACTTGTCTCTAGTATTTCTTTTCCACAATTCCATGGCTGCTTCTTAGGCAGAGAAATCTACCATTTTGCGGGAAAAGTGCAAAAGTTTCCAGAGCGCCTAAGTCTTATGGAGCACTCTGTTCCACCCTACAGCCACTCTAGTCACTCTGGCTAGCCTGGGCACCCTACCTTCACCATAACTTCCCTGTCTTGCACACCTTGGGAGGAATTTGTATGGTTGTATGGGATCAGGGGAGAGAATCAGTCAGCGTTGACAAAGATGGCAAATATCCCCCCATGCATATCCAATCCCAGACTTTCTAAGGTCCTCACTTAGCACTTGGGGTGAGTGTCAAGAATTTACAAGCAAATGATGTGGGGTAGGAGGAAAGTTCCTTCCACATTACCGCCACATTTTCCTGTAATCACTCCTTGTCTACTTCATCAATGTTTCTGTCACAAACTGTCTGCCTCTGGGATTGGCTCTTGCTCCTGCTATTTTAATTTTCTCTCACCACTTTCAAAATTAAAGGGGCTCTATTTTTATTCCAGATCTGCCTTCCTCCCCCTCTCACCAGATTGCTTGGAATTTAATCTGTCAAGAGGGAACAAAACCTGCTTCCTCCACCCTCAGTATCGCTAAGGTTTTCTTCTTTGCCAACCAGAGGGAACAGCAGTTGTTAATGGGGTTTCCTTTGCATATATCAAACTCTAGGCCAGATGAGACCCACAGGGCTCAGCATGTGCCTCAGAGTTCCTTGCCAACTTTATAACCTTCGTGGCTCACTTACACTTAGATGAAGAATTCCCCATCTAAGGAGGGTCTTATCCTTGAGGATCTATAAAAAAGAATCACTTTCATGGATTTCTTTGAACATCAGCTATTTTAATCCTTTGGGGAGAAAATTTAAAGACTTTCAGATCTACTTCTCTAAAAAATGGTAATTTTCAAAAATACTGTTTTGATACTTTGATAATGAATACAATTAGAGCCTTACTAAGAGTTAAAGGCACAATGTACAAAAACATTCCATACCTAACCAAATAAAGTTCTGACTTTTAGCCCAAACCTAACAAGCCTACCTTTTTGTACATGAGGACAATGAGTGCATTGTCAGTTGTGAATGAACGGCAGTAAATTCTGGATTCAATGGAATTTTAAATGCATCAGAATTTCTGGAGCCCATAAACTTTTTCAGAAGAAAATCACAAAGAAACCTGTCTTCATCTAGACACTCTCTACACAAATCAAACGCCTCTTTCTCTATCTACAGCTTTCACTTTTCCTCCGATCTCCTATAGCATGGTTTATCTGGTTGCAAGAAATAGACACTCACTCAAATTACCTCAAGTAATACTGGACTCACTGAAAGGATGCACAAACACAGGAGTCCCAGGACAAGCAAAATCCAGACCTCAATGCAGGTGATGATGGGTCAAGGTAACTCTAGGGAGAAGAATTTCATGGGTCTCCATTAGGGCATATAAAGTGATCTGCCATCAACATCACTTTGCAACTTTCCATGTGTCCATGTCTCTCCACCAACAAATTTCCTCACCCTCTGCTCTCCATCTATCCCTTTCCAATGTTAAAGCCTTTGCTGACTTAGAATTTGGCCCCTTGTTTGCTCCCATCTCCCAAGAGGAAATGAAGGAAAGAACATAAGACTCAGCCCTCGACTCGCAGTGTTCAATCCGTCACTATTTCCTGGTGGAAACTCCCAGAAGAGTCTGAGCCAGCTCCCTTGGTTTTGTTGTTGTTTTGTTGTTTGCACCAGACCATATTATAGGTAGCAAGCTAACCAATAGACTGGCTGCATCACGGTCATGTGACCAACTCTCATCCAATCAACAGTCTCCCACGCAAAGACCGTCACATTGCCCTGAGTAGACCATTGAATACAGGAGAGAATCTGGGTGTGGCAGCCACAATGGCTGACCTGGGCACCTTAAGTGCTTACATTCCTTTGGTTAGATCTTAGCACTTAATCATGTATAATGTTATGTTGTTCACTAACTTTTTCATGTATTCTTATCTCTTATTCTGAGCTAGTATGTAAGCTATGTGAAGGCAAATGTCATTTTTTAGAGTTTTGTGTTCGTAGCACCTGGCAGAGGGATGGACTTGCACAGTAAGCACTCAATAAATATTAATTTATTGATTGCCTCAAGAACCTAATTACAACAACAAACAAAAATGGGTTATTCTTGGGACAAGGTACACTCGACCAAATCTCCATATGCCTTCTATATTCTCTAATTCTGCATTATAATTTTACTACTTACTGCTTCTGTTTATACACTAACTTGTCCCACCAAGATCTGAGGCTGTGTGTGATAATTCATTTCCCAAATAACAACAGTAAGGCACTAGAAGATTCTGAAAAGAAGAACTCGTAGGTTAATTGTTTACTACCTGAGAAAAGAAGATTCAATATAGGTTGAAATGAGTCCATGTTTAACCCTTAGTTAAACTACTTCAGTATCTTTAGGCATTCTGGTTCTTTGCAGTTCTGCTGACATTTAGCCTTCCCATATGTACCAGTGCCTAATGTTTCCTAAAGCCCTAAAAGGAGCCCTAGAAGTGATGTGTTCACAAAATAGTAGAGGTCTTTTCTCTCTCTTTATGTTCAAGAAACCACTAGATGATGTTGACTTGCTCCATCTCAGAAATCCTAGGCTCATGAAATTCTAGAGTTGGAAACAGAACTAGAAAGCTAGTTCACTAACTTTTAAAACTGAGGCAAGATACTGTAGCAGTTAAGAGCATGGATTTCAGAGTTATTCAGAACGGTTTCAAGTCCAGCTCTACTACTTAATAGTTGGTGGTTGTGAGATTTAATCAAAATTATTTAAACCAGGGAATTCTCTTCTAGAAAATGAGGATTGAATAAAATAGTACATAGAAATTACTTAACCAGGTGTCCAGGGCATAGGAAGTATTCAGTGAATGTTAGTGATTTTAATTATATAATCTACTTCCCTTAATTTACAAATGAGGAACTTAAGGCCAGAGAGGTAAAGTGAACTAGCTAAGATTGTACATCTGTATACTGACATAAGTAGGTCTTGAACAGTGAACAATCAAACACAATAATTGAGTGAAGTCTTTCCTTTAAAAAAACAAAGCTCATTCCTTGGTCCATGTCATAGGCAATTGAATGGATGCTCCAAACAAGAAAAAGTAAACTACATGTATTGAATGTTTTCTCTCTGCCAGACTCTAACCAGATACAAAGTGGAAAGCAAAAATATGAATAAACCATAGTCCTGGCTTTGAAGCACTTAAAATTAATTTGAAGAGACAAGAGATAATCTTAATTAACTAATAAAACATTTTCTAACCAAATGCCAGATATATGGAGCAGGTTCAAAGTTTTTCTAAGAATGAAGAGGTAAGATATATCACTTTCCTGGAGCGGTCAGAAAAAGCATCTTGTTGTGACTGGTTCTTAAGGAAGAGTTCTGATTGGGCAGCAGAGGGAAGAAGGAAGGGACGAGCATGAGCAGGATTGCATTTAGGACTGCACCAGGGAGTGGGTCATCCAAGTCTTTATTTTCCATCTAATTCAGGGATTTCATGGGAATACAGTCTTTGTGTCTCATTTATACAACAGATTTTGAGAAAGAAAATTTTCTCTCTTTCAAAGATTTACTTTAAGTTCTTTTCCATCACTTTTGGTACATTAAATATTCTCATAAGTGAATGCAAAATGTAAATAATCCAGGAGCAAAAGCCATATATGTAAGTGTAGCACTCTAGTGATACCAGGAAAATGTTGTAATTCATTGTCATTAGATAAACATTTCCTTTTTAACCATTCATTTGCTTAATAAGCCTTCCTCTTTTAAATAAATCATTATAAAAATACATTTCAATCTGTCTTCTCAAATTGGTTCCTGAACCCACATACTCTTTCTTTTGGAGACACAGCTCCATACAGAGGGCTCTAATAATGTGTGTGTGCTGCATCCTGGAGGATGGCACCACATCCTCAGAGTATTGCCTCTGACCTGTGCTTCAGCTGCACCTTCAGCAGACTGTTCCATCGTTCTACTAGGCCACTTCCTCTGGTGGTACCATATGTTAAACGCCATAAGTGTGTGGTGAGGAAAGGGCTCCTGGTGCAACTCTGCTGAGTGCCATGGGGCTTTGGGCTACTTACAAATGTAGGTTACTTGTGTCCCCTGGTTCTTCTTGTTCTAGATCCTAGATGTACCACTTCCAACTTACAATGGAATGCTGCTGGTTACACCTGATTTTATGACTTGGCGGCTCAACAACACCTTACAAATGATGGGAAGTTCTGAACTCATGGTTACTTAGTGCCCCCATGACCAAGTATTCCATCTTTACAAGGTACTATTAGGGTTTCAAGAGCTGTTTTTCAAAAGGCACTAAGGCCTTGTTCCAAAACTCAAGTGTCTGCATTTTTATTCTCACACTGATAGGGTTTGTCAGATCAAATAGCTCAAGCAACAAAGCTGTTTGTGTGGCAGCCTGGACATGTCGCAGACGCCTTTCTTATTTTGGAGCCCATTCAAAGATGGCAGTGTTTCATGTCACCAGGTATATGGGCCCAAGCAACATTCCTAAATTTGGAATTATGGTACCTTCAAAACCTATTGCCATCAACAAGTTAAATTCTGTGATAGCTTCTCTTACTATCAGGCCTGTTCTACAGAGAATCACATCTTCATGATGCTGGTGCACCTTTTCTTCTTTTTCTTTCTTTTTTTTTTTTTTGGGTCAAGAAGATTGGCCCTGAGCTAACATCTGTTGTCAATCTTTCTTCTATTTTTTTATATGTGGGATGCTGCCACAGCATGGCTTGACAAGTGGTGTGCAGGTCCACACCCAGGATCTGAACCCACAAACCCCGGGCCACCGAAGCAGAGCTCTCAAACTTAACCACCATGCCACCAGGCCAGCCTGGTACACCTTTTACAAGTACCTTCCTGGAGGCCTTGGTAAATGATATGTGTCCTCCACTCCTTCCCATGGAACATAATCCTCTGGTGGATTTTCTGGCCTCATATAATATCTCCACTCCAGCATGCCCCTTTCCCTGAGACTTTTGTTTCCTTCCTCTGGTATCTGCAATGACAGTTCTGATATTTCCACTTCACTCAGCCTGGACCATCATTTTCTCATGCTTCTACACGCTACCCTAGCAGTGAGTTTGCACTATGCCCTGGAGTCTTTGCCAAGGTATTAAATCTTTTGTCCTAAAAAAGTGCTTCCAAGTCAGTAAACGCTTCCTTACCCAATCTTATGTTCTGGCCCCTCAAGAACCCTCAAAATCCAATACCACGTGTACTCCCCTGGCTTCTGTCGGTGCACGCTGACTAGGGCTTGTAAATCCTTTAGAGTACAATACTATCCCTCCCTTATCAGACCCAGGACAACCCCAACCAGGAAATGCTGTGACTCAACCCAAGTTATAGGCCTAGCAGCCAAGAGAAGAGGTGGGGCCATATCTTGATGTGGGTTAGGGAAAGCCTGTCACCTAGCAGGAGAATGGCCTACAATGGCTTCTCACATGAAAGGGGTGTATATTTACACTTAGTAGGGAAAGGGACCACCTCTGCAAGCTCTAACAATTCAGAGGAGTTTGGAGAACCAACATCTGGGAGACAGGCAATAAATCGTCCCCATCCCATGTGTCAAGATGGAGACAGTTTTCTCAACCAGAAACCTGACTTTGGCATAACAGACCTACCTCAGCTGCATAATCAATTGTCTTTGAAATTCAGGACTCTATTTCATCCTGAGTTTGGTCTTTTTCTTCTCTCCCAATGCTGGAGATAAAGGTCTCTTTTTAAGCTACCAAAAAGGACTTCTGACTTCCTTAGTTATCAATTTTTAACTGTCTTCAGCTTTTCATTATCCCTCTAACGAGCAACAATGAAATTGATAACAACCAGCCAATTCCATTTTTCCTGTATGAATTTTTCCCCCTCTTCTTTTCAAATGCTTAAACCATTGCATTGGAACATTCTCCCAATTCACTATATAAAGTTTTTGCAGTTGAGCCAACATCTTGTGCCAGAGACTATCTGTGCCCCCATATACCACCTGGGATAGGGTTCTCATTGCCAACCACACAGTGAGTGATCCAGGCCCAAAATCTCATCTTACCACCTGTTTTCTTCAAACACTCTTGGAACCACTGTGTCAGCTGAGTCCTCTGGGAAGCAGATGCTGAGACAGAGTTAAGAATGCAGATAAAAGAGTAATACCTATGAAAAGAAAGAGGGAGAGGAAGTAGGATTGGGCAGGGAGAGATGACAGACCATAATGCATATTGGGCAAAGTCTCTGCCCATCCAGTGAGAATCTTTGAAGCAAAGATCACCCATTAGGGGAGTCCCGGCTCAGAGGCTGAGGTGGATCTAAAGACATAAACAGAAGGAGGCTGCCAGTGAACCACACTCCTTACAACTGAGCAACAAGTCTTTTCTTGAAAGGGGATATGAGACATGCATCTCTGCGTCTGCCACTATGATAGCTAAAATAATAAGGCTTTACCCTATATGTGGGCCTGAATATATATTGACCTAATTAAGGCCATACTGCCCCTAGAGGGCATTTGGACAAATTCTACAGGGCCTAATGAGGCCCTCAACCCTCTCTCATCTCGAAAAGCCTCTAAGTTCCTTTGAATCATTTCCTAGAGTATATCCAGATATCTTCTTGACATCTCCATGACGAAGGAGATTGGGCATAACCTTAGAGAGAGAGGCAAATAAAGACAGTACCCTCACCTTTGAAACTATGTCCTATTTTCTAACTAGCTTTCTCTGGAGAAGAAGCCAAATAGCTTACAACTGTGTCAATCAAAAAAAACCAAGTATGGCTGCAAATTTTTCACTCAGACTCTGAGTGTCAAACAGCTCCCAAGTTGGTATTTTGTAGATTAAACTACACTAGTCATGTAGAAAGTGCTGAAGATAAAATAACAGCCTAAGCTTCTACTTTATGATGTTTGCAGGATTTCTGAGTGTGTAGGAAATTCTACAACCATGAGACCAGAGTGGAGAAGACATTCACACGAGTGCCTGTTTGAGAGTCATTGCTTAGTGGAGTAGCTCCTTAGGAGCTGAAAACAATATCATTTTTAAAAACTGCCCCATTTGTTGACATTTTAGGGAAGCTTTGGACATTCTCAAAAAGAGTGAATCTCTATCCCACAAGAACTCAGGTCTCTTCTTCTCCCAAGGAGAATTATTATGAATCTGAACGTGTCCAACCTGGATAGAAAAAATACTTAACTGTAATTAAGTTAAATATAATGTTATCAAAGAATGATCTGAATGATCAGAAGCTTGGAAAGGTTCTTCCTGGAAAGAAAGGTGAGACAGAAAAAAAGAAACAACAGATTTTGGATGCTCTGTGGCCCCATAAAGGAACAGAGGCCAAGGAAGAGATGGGGAGAATCAGGTCTTGGCTAAATGAAGTTCCTGAGCTCAGAGAGGGCCACAGGGACCATGGGACACTGACCAGGGACATTCACTGAGTAAGACCTTGAATTCTGGGGTCACCAGTTAGGCTGATGGTTTGAGGGACCAGACCAAAACCAGCTTTTTCCTAAGGTGAAGTGAAATGAATAGCTACTTCCCACATTCCCAAAGACCACAGAAAGTGAGCTCACTAGGGCTCTGAGGATAGAAATAAGGTCAACAATCAAGAAAGGCCAGTGACCTCAAGGTTAGGGCAGAATAAGCAGCTCAGGAATGCCCACATAATTTGTGGGGCCCAGTGAAAAATTAAAATGTGGGGCCCCTTGTTCAAAAATTATTAAGAATTTCAAGATGTGACAACCAAGCATTAAGCCAAGTGTAGGGCCCATCTGAGCAAGGAGCCCCCTGCAATTGCACAGGTTGCAAACCCATGAATCCACATCTGAGGAAGCCGATTATATTAGTTATTCATTGCTGGGGAAGGAGAATTAGATCCTACCTTTGAAGAGAGGAGCATCAAAGAATTTTTGGACATATTTTAAAACTTCCACAGCTGCCCTTTGGTTGGAAATTATTTACATTCCTCCCACATGCAAAATGGACTCACCTCTCAAGATCCAAGACTCAAAAGTCTCATCCCTTTATGTCATCAACTCGAAATCCAGGACATGGGCATCTAAATCAAGTCCAAATGAGCATGACCAAAATCTGTTTATCAATTGCTACGTAACAAATTGCCCCAAATTTAGTGGATTTAAACAATAAACATTTCCTATTGCAGTTTGTGTGGTCAGGAATTCAGGAGCAGCTTAACTGGGTGGTCTGGCTCAGGAAATCTCGTAAGACTGCAGCCAAGATGTCAGTGAGGCCTGCAGTCATCTGAAGGCTTGACTGTGGCTGGAGAATCCACTTCCAGATAATTCACTCCCATGACTACTGGCAGGAGGCCTCAGTTCCTAGCCACATGAGTCTTTCCATTGTGCTGCTTGAATGGGGACCAGGCTTTCCCCAAAGTGGATGATTCAAGAAAGAGAACAAGAGGAAGTCACAATGTCTTTTATGTCCCAATTTCAGACATCACACACTGTCACTTCCACCATATTCTATTTGTTAGAAACAAGTCCCTAAGTCCAGCCTCACCTCAAGGGAAGGGTAATTAAGCTCCACATCTGAAAATGAGGGAGAAACATCAAAGAATATTAGGACCTATTTTAAAACCACCACACTGACCAATTCAGTACAATACAGAACATTCTTTCACTCAGTAATACTTTCCTAGAAGAATATTCTTCATAGTTGCATAAAAGGCAATAGTAGAAAAAGCAGTGGACCCAAAAGCCCTCCAGTGGTGACAAGAGAGCTCCCTGGCATTCTGTGGATTAAAAAGCCATTTCACCCCTTCACTATTGCCACCATTCTGTCTTTGTTTAAACTAGCCTGGGTCTGTCTTGGTTGGGGTAAGTGTCGGTGACCCTGAAACAGAAGTAAGATGGTTATTGTGGGTGTTATATCTGCAACCTGATTTCACGAATACTACAGACCTAGCAAGATAGGCCAGTGGGCAGAGTAAGAACAGGGAGTGACTGCTGCAGGGAACAGGGAAACCCAGCCTTCTGCAAAGAAGAACATGCCTGTGATAGGAGGAGTTTTCTTTGTCAACTTTCCTATTCCACTTTCTGTACTTTCTCTCTTCTATCCTATGGAAGACCTAAAGTCTTTTCCCTGAATATTATCCTCTGATGTGAGGAAACACAGCCTCAAAGTAGCTCAAGAATAACCTGAAGACCTCAGGCATCTAATATCCAGGTTTGTGGTCAGTAAGAACAAGTAACATAAACACAAATAGGAGACAGAACCTCCAAGAAATCACCAAGAATTGGTGACAGATAGATGAGGAGCAGCACAATGGATCAAGAAATTTGTGGGGAAATCTAGAAGCCAAAGCAGAAAAATCCTAAGGAAGTACTTAGGAAAGGCTTAAAAAAATGATGAGATCCAAAAGTGATACAATCTTAAGGCAACATATTTGGATAATGTTTTCCTAACAGAGATTATAAAAGTCACAGTCTCTGTCATATGGTGGAAAGAACACTAAACTTAACATCAGGAATCTTAAGTTATAATTTTGATTTTGCAATATTCTACTTGTGTGATATTGGACAAAGCATTTTGCCACTTTTAATCTCATTGTCTAAGAGAGAGACACAGACAGACAGACAGACAGACAGACAGACTGAGATGGTATCTCCCTTAATTTTCTCACGGGATGTTCTAAGGAGCAAATAATATATAGCAAGAGCCTAAGCTGCATCTCTACAATGAATCAGAGATCTGGAAATGTCTTTCTAGGCATGTAGCAAAAAGCCTGTACCTCAGGGGTTGCAACAGACTGAATGTTTGTGTCCCCCCAAATTCATATATTGAAACCCTAATCCAAATGTGATGGTGTTTGGATGTGGGGCCTTTGGGAGGTAATTAAGTCATGAAGGTGGAGCCTTCATGAATAGAATTGGTACCCTTATAAGAACCAGCCAGAGAGCAAACTAGTCCTCTCTGCCATGTAAGGATACAATGAGAAGTTAGTCTGCAATTCGGAAAAGGGCTCTCACCAGAACCTGACCATGCTGGCACCCTATCTCAGACTTCCAGCCTCCAGAACTGTAAGAAATAAATTTCTGTTGTTTATAAGCCACTCAGTCTATGGTAATTTGTTTTAACAGCCCAAAGTGACTAAGACAAGGGTTAAGACCTCCCAAGAAATCGGAAAAAAAATCTGTAAGTTAACCCCTGGAGCAGTGCATTGAATTGGGGAAGGCAAGACTTCCGATCAATCCCACAGCTTCACTACTGCAAAGGGACTTAATCTCCTTTGTCCGTTTCACCTTGAAAACCCCTATGGTGAAACCCAGAATCTTGAACCTTGGAACTCTTGAATTTTATAGCCACACCTGGACCTATAACTGTGGCCAGGTAGGCACAGTGCCATGATTTAAAAGTAGCCACCCTAGATTGTTTGGGGCCCAGGAACCTGTGACATGTAAGGACACATTAGCTCCCACACACATAGATTAAAACCATGGGAACTGATAAATAGGCATTTCCAAAAGAAGAGAGCTACATATCTGAGAAGAAGAGAGAATAAATTCTAGGAAAATAAAACAACTCTTATACTTTTCAGAAAAAAAAAAGAAAGAAAGCTCAGGCAAAGTAAAAAGCTAAGATCACTGAAGGGAACTGAAAATATAAGGTCAGTCTATCCCATACCCTAATTTCAAGAAACTAAGAAAGGTGCAGGGATGGTTTGGCATACCCTCTGAGTCTGACCACAAATAAAGCAAAGCTACTGCCATCCCATATGGGTAATGTCAAGTGAGAAGCATTTAGGGTAAGGAAGAATGACACCAGGCCATGGAAAGGGAGCCATAAGTTGCAGGAAAGCCATGAGCTAGCCAGGGAGACAGGCATTCAGAGGCTCTCAAGGTGACTCTCTGCATGAGATTAGAGGCATTTAGGAACAAAGATAGTAGAGACTTTGCTAGTAGTGCTGTGAGTCAGAACAAAAATTTAACATTGATTTATGCCTTAATTATATTGCCTAGGCTTTTGTTGCTTGGGAAACCATTGATTATTGAAATAATAATGCCAAAGAGCTAAACAAATTAAAGGTATCAATTTTGGAAGTGACAGGAAACATCTGTTAAAAGGAGGCAGAAGGGAACCAACATTTACAGAACTACCATGTCCAAGCTCTGAACTAGGAAATTTGCATTAGGTCTCATTTACTCTTCATAAGCCCTCTCAGTACATATAGAATGTAAGTTCGTTGAGGGCTGAGTTTTTGTCTCTCTGGTCATTGCTGTATCCCCAGAACCTAAAACAATTCCTGCAACTTAGAGAACAATAAATATTTGCTGAAAAAAATGAAAAAAATATGATTGTCTCCATTTCTCAGATGGTAAAATTGAGATTCAGATAGAGTAATTAAACTGCTGAAAGTTACACAGCTAGCCAAGATTTTAAACCCAATATGCCTGACATTATCAAAGCCTACCTCCTTGGAAGTCATTTTCTACTAAAAGCAGAATTCCAAAAAATTTCCAACTCCATTTGTTATTTAAACTTTGCACACTTCCCAAAAAGAATTGGAAGGACTTACTAAATGATTCACCCCACTCTTTATTTCATCTTTCAGAATGTTAAGGAAACAGATACTCCATATTTTGACCAATAAGAAAGTAGTAGTCCATGAAATAGTTGTGATAGAAATCTTAAGAAACCATTTTATATGCCATAACAAATCATATAACTTGGTATAACTTGGCATGTACCCTAGACACTTTCTGAATATAGGTGGTTAGACTGTCTAAAAGGGAAGATACTTTTCCAGGACTGGAGATTCTCAAAAGGAAAATTCTACCATAAAAAATTTCCATTGAGAGTTTTTAAAAGGTAATATATTTTAAAAAGAAAAAGAAACCTGAATCTTGGCCCTATCTCAAGCCTAGCAATTAGAAACAGGTAACAGCAGTTTGCCTCTGAGAAGGAGCTAGAGCATGGAGAGAGACCCCTCAGTGGCACAGCCGTGCAAGACCCAGTGGAAGCTGAGAGTGGACTGGAATTCTGGAAGAAAAAAAAATACCTGCCACATCCTCAGGGCCCACACAGAGTACAGTGTACCAGCAGCCTAATGCTGAAGGAATTTGAGGTCTGTGGAGGACTGAAGATAACTATAACAACAGCCAAAAAAAAGCTCAACTATTGGCAGGATTAACTCAACCACCCCATACCAAAAGCCTGACAGAAGAAGAGGACTGCCCATTTTCAAGAGCAAATTCTATTCTCCTCAGTCTCACTATTCTACACACAATGTCCAGGATCCAGTAAAAGAAATTATGAGACACACAAAAAAGAAACACACATTCACCCACTGTCAAGAGAGAAAGTAATCAATAGAACCAAGCCCAGTGAGAACCCAGCTGGTGGAACTATCAAATGTGAATTTTAAAACAACAATTAGTAATATTGTCACCAGCCATGGACTCTAACCTATTTCTCTTGTCTGACCTACTTCTCTTATCTTGTTAGAGTGCAGGTGTTCCGTTCTCTAATGTCCTTTGGTTTCAGCTATGTTTCAGGAAGAAAATCTAAACACCAACCAACCTGAACTACCAGTCCAGATCACAATGGCAGGAGTGACACCTGTGTAGACAGGCAGAGAATTGTACCAAAGTAACATTTGTCTCATTATAATGCTAAAATCACCACCCCAGGCAGAGCTAAAGCCTTATTAGCATGACATGCAATGTATGCAAAGGCATATTGTCAAATTATGCATGTGCAAACTTGTACCCCCCTCTCTGTGTGATGATGAAACTTTCCTTTTTGAATATTCATTTCCTATCCTAAATAAAAGATACCCACCTCCCCTTGCTGGGGGTGGGGGGCACACAGCTTTGTGAAATTATTCCCTGTGGACTCCTTTCTCTTGCTGCACTCTACAAATAAAATTTTGCTTTGTGTGATGACTACTTCTGGGGAAGTGTTTGATTTTAACTCACCAAGGAGCAGACTCACTTTGGTCCAGTAACAATATGTTAAAATATCTAGTGGAAAATGTGTACATAATACATGAACAAATGAGAAATTTCAGGAAAAATGAGGAAACTATTCTAAAAATTCAAATGGAAATGCTAGAAATAAAAATAAAATGTTAGAGATGAAAATATCCTTCAACAGTCTTATGAGCAGACTGGACATACCAGAATATGTGAACTTGAATACAGATAAAGTATAGAAATGAAAGAACAAAGAGGAAAAAAAGTGAAAAAAAGAACAGAACAGAGCACAGAGCTATGGGAAAATATCAAATAACCTAACATATGTAAAACTGGAGTCCCAAGAAGGAGGAATAAGAGTGTGAAAGGGGAAAAGGAAATATTTGAATAATAATAGCTGATAATTTTCCAAAATTAGTGAAAGACAATGAACCCTAGATACAGAAACCTCAGAAAAATCAAAGCACGATAATTTTTGTGTGTGTGTGTGAGGAAGATTAGCCCTTAGCTAACATGTGTTGCCAATCTTCCTCTTTTTGCTGACAAAGATTGGCCCTGGGTTAACATCCATGTCCATCTTCCTCTACTTTATATGGGACACCACCACAGCATGGCTTGATAAGCAGTGCGTAGGTCCACGCCTGGCATCTGAACCTGTGAACCCCAGGGCGCCAAAGCAGAGCTCATGAACTTAACACTATGCCACTGGGTCAGCACCAAAGCAGGATAAATTTTTTAAAAAACAAAAAACACTACATATGTGATAATCAACTTGATAAAAACTAAACATAAAGAGAAAAGCTTGAAGACAGCCAAAGAAAAAAGAAAGATTACACATAAAAGAAAGATAAGAATTATAACAGACATTTCATCAGAAATTATGCAAACCATAAGACAAAGGAAAATCTTTAAAAATGAAAATAAAAATTGGTCATTCTAGAATTCTATACCCAGTGAAACTGTCTTTCAAAAATGAAGGGGAGATAAAAACTTTTTCAAATAAACAAAGAGAAGAGAATTCAGTGCTAACAAATGTATACCATAAGAAATGCTAAAGGAAGTTTTTCAGGTAGAAAGAGTATAATACCTGATGAAAATCTGAATTTACATCAATAAAGAAAGAGCACTGGATACAGTAAAAAAAAATGAAAATAAATATAATTTTTCTTATTTTTAATTTCTTTAAAAGATAATTCGTTGTCTAAAGTGAAAAACAGATCAAAACTTATTGTGAGGCTTATAAACATACACAGAAGTAAAACGTATGGCAGTGACAGCACAAAGGACGGGAAGGAAGAAGTGTAAGTATACTGTTGTAAAGTCCTTACACTACAATATTATTTGAAGTTAGACTGTAATAAGTTAAATGTATTTATTATATGTATGTACATATAGACATATTTTTTAAACCTTAGAGCAACAGCTGAAAACTAAAAGAAGTATAACTATATCTATGTGTATATAGATATATACCTGTATGTGTGTGTGTGTGTGTGTGTATATATATATGTATATGTACTATATATCTATAGTAAAACTGTGGCTCCATAGTGAGTATAAAATGGAATCCTAAAAAATATTCAATTAAACCAAAAGCAGATAGGAAAGGAGCAAAGGACAGATGGAACAAATGAAAAACAACTAGCACAACAGTGGATTTAAATCCAAGCATATAAATAATTACATTAAATGTAAATGGTCTAAACACCTAAATTTTTTTTCAAAGATTATCAGGTTAAATTTAAAAAGCAAGAACCAACTTTAAGCTATCTATAAGAAACTCACTTTAAATATAATGATATAGATAAGTTAGAAGTAAATTGATGGACAAAGACATACCACATACAAAATAAGCATAAGAAAGCTGGAGTAGCTATATAAATGTCAGACAAAGGAGACTTCAGAACAGGAACTACTACAAGGGATAAACAGGGACATTACATAATTACATCCTTTTTGCTATTGTTGTCATACATTGTACTTCTATGCAGGTTATAACCTTCACAATACATTTTTGCATTTATCTAGCCTTTCTTACATGAACTACACCACTGAGTAACCAAATAGTACATTAGGGCAAGCATCTCTTTATAAAAGTATTGTAACTAATAGGTGAAGAACAAAGACTAAAATATCACTATTTTGCACTCCCAATAAATTAATGGATTTGGATATTGAGTATTGACCACTGCTGGTATCACAAAAAGATGAACAATAAGACATCATGTGCCTCCTGATGAAAGACCACACAACCACCTATAGTCTTGCCAAAGGAATTGACCATAAATCTGATAAATCCTTTGCATCAGCTTCCAATTTGCAGGAAATTCAAAGGACAGAGGAACATGGTGAACTGCACCATAAACATGCAATCAACAAAATCCTAACTGTAGGTAAAGCTACAATAATGGGTAATAGTAATGGCTAATGTTGGTCAAATGCCCCAGGTTCTTCAACAGATAAATTATAAGAAAAATAAAGAGAAGTAAGGACATTGTAAATTAAAAGAGACTAAAATCAAATAAAAATGGGCAAGACTGAAATATAGTGTTTAGGGATGCAAGAAGAAATTACTATGAAAGCCCCATGAGTGGTTACTTTGGAGGGAGAGAGAAGATGGAAATTGTAACAGAGCACGTGGAGGAACTTCTGGGCTAGGTGGCAAAGTTCTGTTTCCCAGCCCAGTGATATTTACAAGAGTACTTGCTTCATAATAACTCATTAATTTACACATTTGCTTTATGTGACTTTTATTATCTCTGTTTTGGTTTACAATAAAAACGTTGAGAAAAAAAGCAGTGAGATCTCAGAGCTTAGACATGAAAAGAAGTTTTCTAAAAGTTGAAAAATGGGGGTTTGACAAAAGATAGATCCTAAAGAAGGACTAAAATCCCTCAGGATAGTGCAGAATAAAATCAAAGCAAAAATATAACGAAGAAAAAGTAGACTCACTACTTAATGTTAACAGGTTCCTATGAGAGCGGGAATGAGAGGCCAGAACTTCTATCTCCAGTTAAGGAGTGGAATCGTTGGTCCTTCTTAACCAGAACTGGTCTTGCCTTTTAGTTCTAAGTCCAAGATTGGTACAAATACTCAGAGACCCGAGTTACCCCCCAAGAATTCATATTTCCAGATTAAAATAAATTACATCCTAGGATACAAGACTGATGTGCTCAAAGGGACTCTGTCAGCCAGCCCTGAGGAATCATGGAGAGAATACTCCCATGTTTAGAGGGACTTGTTTAGATTCCACGTCATTAGGTTAAACTGGGAATTATGAAGGTCTTTTGACAACTCCTTAAACTATCTATGCCACCAAACTTCCTATTAATATGTATCTATATATGCATAGTAACTACACATAAAGATTACTTGTCAGAGTGCCAAAGCAACATAGACGTTCTCCCTAAAACATGGTAGTCAAACATTTTTATCTTTTTAATTATTGTAACTGCAGTATTTGATTCAGTACATGCTACATGGTGGTATGAATATATAAATTGTGATTCTTCAAATATTGAACATTCAGTGCTTTTAGCTTTCATTTTCTCCATTTTACTTAAGTACTTTGATGATTTTCATGGCGTTTGCTAACACCAGCATTTCTAGCTGTAATTATGATAAAATAACTGCTATTTGTATTCTCACAGTGTAGAGGACTAGACTGGAAGTCAGAAAATCTGGTTTTAGTCTGAACTCTGTCATTAACTAGTTCTGTGACCCTGGTCGAAGCACCCTCTAGGAAAGAATTTAGCTTCCCATCTGTAAAACATAGATGTTGGGTTATATCTGAGGGTCACAGAGAGTATTTTCACTTTAATAGAGGGCTCAGGGTTTTGAAGGTTTCTCAGATTTCAAAAGGAACAAGTCTCTAATGGTGTCACGTCAGACGCCTTTTCAGGGTTTGTGACTGAGATTTGGCACAAGAGACAATATAGTTTGCTTCTCTGCTTCTGAGTTCAGAGTTCCAAGCACAGATAAGTCAAACACCCGGCTCTTAACAGAGGATGGTCCCACCATAGATCCACCTATAGAAAGCTCTAGGAATCATGGATATTAGGACGCCCTGCTTTAAATTGACTTATTGAAAACCTACATGCTCCATTTTCACTCATAAAATTGGCAAAATTAAAAAGAATGACAACACCCAGCATTGGTACAGTCGTGGGTGAAGGTGCCTCAGGGAAGTGAGTATATATAAATTTTTTGCTGCAAGCAATATTACCTTTGCAAAAAGATTCAAAAATAATAGTAGAAGCAACAACAGCCCCGTGCATAACATGAATCTCTTTTCTGCCTGTGCACACAGGAGCACATGCACATACAGATACTCTGGTCCCTCCATCAACAGAGCAGGTGATGACCCCTACCAGTGCTTGAACAGCATTTTATAGTTTTCATTCTCATTAGGTCTCCACCATAGTCTTGGCAAATATGTAGATTTTGTATTATGAAACTCTTTTTTACAGCAGGAGAACTTTCGCTCTCTGAGTCAGACCTCTTGATCCAATCCAGTGTTCCCTCCTGTTCCCTGGATTGCCCCCCTGTATGGCAGAGCCTGGGGAACCTGAGTGAGGCATTACTGCCCTGATGAACCAACACACTGTGCTCACAACTACCCACAAGGTAGATATCATTATCCTCATTTTACAGATGAAAAACCTGAGGCCAGAAAGGTTAAGCGCCTTGTACAAAGTCACACAGCAGCAGTTAAGTGGTAGAGCTGAAATTTGAGACAAGGTAGCGTGATTCCAAATGAACTCGTTACACGAAACTACTTACTGTCTAAGAAAAGCCAACTCTAAGAACCATGGTAAAATGGACAAGTTTGTCTTACTCCATGGACATTTCCTTATTGCTCTTCCTCTTCTCCTCACTCCAAAGAGGCAGCTTTTCACCTTCTTCTCCCATTTTCTCTTTCCCAAGTGGTTTTTTACTCTACAGAAATCCTGTCTTCATATCATACTTGAGTTAAGGCATAGTCTACAGTCTGGACTCTGAAAAAGAGAAGGAGGCACTGACTTCACATTGAGGGAAGACATGAGATTCAGACAATACCAAAGTAGAGGCCTAATGACTTAGGAGGAACCAGAAAGGATTCCACAATGGCACATGAGCCTGTAACAAGCTGAACCAAGTTATGACAGAGTGAGTCCCACAAGCTCTCCTAGTACCATTTTAAACTGAAGAATAACTCAAGAATTTTAAACTATTCTGAGACCTCTGTGCTATTACTCCAGGAGCGATCTAGGAAAATGGACATGAAAAAATTAGAGTGTGGAATGTGGGGATATGGAAGACTAGAGCATCATGAATGAGAAGTGAGAGCTAATTTCACTAATGTGGGAGGTGGAATTTTTCTTTAATAGAGGGTAGAAGATTTTTCAGAAATTAGAGTTGTTGTAAGTAAAATCAAGAGCTAGCACCACTGAGTTATAGACCTATGCAGAAGGCTGTGTTAATTTTCTCCAGCCACCCTCCTTGAAGAGGACCAGATGTCTCATGTCTTCTGCCCAGGAGAAGTGGAAGAAGAAATAGTCCCTGCATCAACACCCACCACCTCTGAGCTAAGTTCTTTAAGTCAGAATCCCAAATGGTCAATAATCATAAAAGTTTGAGGTTAGTTCAGCATTCTACCCAGAGCTAGAAACCTTCTGAGAGAGGAGGATGCCAATTCCCTGATCAGGATGGTGAGAGGCCAAGCAGAAGCCAAGGAAAGTTCTCTAAAAACTCTGACACCAATGGCTGGCCACAGCCAGCAGGATCTTGACTCCATAAGCACTCACTCTCATAGCATCAGCTAGGTACCTGGTCTCAGAATGGCCAGCACAAAGCTAAGCAGTTGGGGCATATAGTGCCAACTGCTGGCCCAAGCATTAATGGGAAAAGAGCAAAAAGAATGCCACGTAACATTGCACCCTGGGGTCGGCAGCTCAGGAGGAAATAGTAAAGAAAGGAGATATGAAAGAAGGCTAAGGTGGAGATAGCCCCCTTATTTCTTCTCCTCCAAAAGTCACAAACTTGGAAGGAGGTTTCTGACAACTCCTGGGGGCTGTTTTCAATGTTTGGCACGTAGGGTCCTTCTTGGCTCTGCTCAGCACTAAAATGGCACCCCTGGGTGACCAGAAAAAGTGAAGGGTGTAGCAGGGGAATTCAGTGACAGCCTAGTGGAGCCAATAGAAGAGCTGAGTAGTTCAAAATTTTGCCAATTTCTAAATGACCCAATGGATGTTGGACTAATGACAAGACAATCATTTCAAATGACCTCTCCTGCCCCTTGGTTTGGTTTTCTCAGATGTGGGTGACAGTGTATCTTTCACTTGGTTAGCCATAGGAAAAATCATTTGTGTTATTTTAAAGGTCAGGGTCAGTCTGAAGGAGACACCTGCCTTCACAACCTGAGTAGTACAAATTTTGCCCACATAGAGACAGAAGTCAGCCTATGAACATTTTCTTTAGGAGCTACATTGGGACATGTCTAAATGTAAGCATTTCCTGCCCAAGGCTGGGCTTCCCCAACACTATCACATCTTCTGAAAGTCTCCTTCCTTCCTTTCTTCCCTCTCACATCCCTCTGTCAGCATGAGTACTTCTTCAAGGCTATGATCCAGCTAATCCAGCATACTTTCTTAACCATGGATTTTCCAGGACAATCTTGGTTTAAAATGTTAGATGGTACCCATAAATCATAAACCTATGCCAGAAATTCTATTATTTCCACATCTAAATTACGCCCTCTTGTACCCAGAAATAGCATAAAAATCTTGCCATACTTTTCATCTCAATTTTTATTTAAAAAATAGACTATTCATCCATCGCCAAAGGATCTGGGCCTTGCATGGCCAAAAACCAGCCTGAATACCACAGCTTCCTCCCTCCAAACCCATGGCAGAAATTGTTAATGGAACACAGAGCTCCTTGCAATTGAAGCCTCATTCGACCTCAGAATCCTCAAGGCAACAGAATCAAGGCTAAGAGTCATTGTCAATCAATTATACATTCGTTCTAAGTTTTGTGAATTTATTTATACTAAGACTCATCCAATAGGTTAATGTGGTAGCCCATACAGTTCACTCTTACCTAGATATCTGTATCCCAAGATACAGATCTGTATTTTAAATCTCATCCTGCACAGTAAATCCATTTTAAAAGAAGACACCTGTGAGGATAGTTCCTTTATCCAAGGAATGTTTCCCTAACTGTAGAATTTCAGCAGTTCAAGGTGATCAGTAAAACAGAGCTGAGGGCCCTCCTGCAGCTTCAGATGGAATCGTGTGGGAGACCCTGATTCCACCTGTGTCAAAACAAGTCCCGTGTATAAGTAAAAACTTTTGTTCTGACTAGGACCTTGTACATCTAAGAGAAATAAAGATACTAAGTCATGAATCCACCTCTTATCTACAATAAAATACTGAAGATACAGGCACTCTACACTCACCAGGACCACCTGAGGTCTCTCTGGTGGCCAGGAAGGTTCAAGGAAGAATAGAAATGATTGTTCTTACTCTCTATATCTTCTCACACCATTGGAAATGTGTATACACATGAATCATACCCATAAAAGTGTAATTTACAGGTTTATTATAACAGAGCTATTTCAGAAAATGTTTGATGTCTGGGGGATTATTTTAAGGATGATAATTAGCATTCATGCACCACCTCCAAAAGTAGTTCTGTATTACCAATGCTGTTTAATTTCTGAATTTATAATGTCACATTTTATGAGTTCAAATAAAGATGGAGATCGACCCAACATTGGCTGAACTATCTGAAGACAGTTTACAGGGATAATAACAGTAACCCAAAACTTTTGGAGCAGTTGCTGTAATTTTCCATTTCAATCTCAATTTCAAATATTGAATTGCAGGTTACAGAGGGTAGCCTGGTTCCTTAGTAAATTTATAGAGTAGATGATTTTTGGAATTTGAATAAAAAGGGTAGTGGACTATTTTCTTTTGAACATGGAAGAAAAGACAATTCTTTTCTTCTATGTTGCCAATTCTGGATTTTTCAATGACCACAAACCATCAGGACAATATATTCATAAGCTTTTTCCTTTTCAAGTTAAAACCATCATAATGAGATTACAAAAATATAAAGCAAAGTCTTTTTTTGTGCTTTGATTCTCAACTTGAAGGTACTTGCAGAATTGGAATTTGCAAAGACTTTAGGATTTGGCACTCATATTCTAAGGATATACTATAATAAACCTTAGAAACACCCTAAATGTCCACCAATCAGATAATAGTGGAAGAAAGTTGTCATCATCTGCACAAAGGAATAACATGAAGCCACTAAAGTTGTCTTTGAAGAATATGTAATTAAATAGGAAAATATGTAGAACATACACAAACATTTTGACAATAGTTACCCCTGCATAGGAAGTCTGAAAGTATAGGATGGAAAAATACTTACTTCTCATTATCATACTATCTGAAATTTTTATGATGAGCATTTTTCATTTAAAAAGTAACTGTACATGCAATATGATTGCACAAAGAAATGGACTTATCGCTGTATTTTCTTCTCCATACTTGTCTATATTTTCTAATTATTCTTCAAAAAATGTGTTACATTTTTAAAGGGGAAAATATACATATTTTTTAAGTCACAGGAATCTCTTAAAAACTCATTTTGATAAAGTCGAAAACACTGGGCATGGCCTGTAGGATTCCCCACACTGTGGAACATGAGACTCTGGCTCTCCAGAATCTGGAAAGACAGACTCTGCTGGGAGAAAAGACACAAACCATAAACTTTAAATATCAGGAAGAGGTTTAACTTTTTCACACAAGAAACACTTTGCACCAAGAATCTGGGGTATTCTCAAACTCCAGTTTACAAGGGAGGTTACTCCTTCTTGTTATTGAATGCCCAGGAAATGCATAGCAGGAAAAAATGAAAACTATCCATTATGAAAAATTAGAAGATATGAGCCTGAGACTGAGATAGGTTGACTTTTTCCTTTAAAAAGATAGACAAATAGCAAAATATTAATAATATTACTTTTATATTACTGAAGTGTCTATAAACTAATTTACAAATTAGCTGATTACTAAGTTACATTGAGTTGTCCAGATCTTCCTTTCTAGAGACAACAAAAAGGTAATCCACAATAGTGACACAGAATGTCCTTCAGGAACATTATTGAGAAGAGAAAGCAAATTATACAACCCTATGCATAGTATGTTTCCACTGAATATGTGAGTGGATGGATGGATAGATGGATGAACAGACAAATGGATAAAACACAAGAAGGGAGAAAGGGAGAGAGAGAACGAAAGAAGGAGGAAGAGAAAGAGGAAAAGATATTCACCAGCTTCTAAGAGTGGTTTTTCTGAGAGGTGAAACTAGGATTACCTTTTAGTTTCTTCTTTTTGTTCCCTGACATTTCTGAATTTTCTACGATAAACATGATGACTTTTTTTGTGTGTTTAAGTTAAACTGATGCTGATGAAGGAGTTGGACCTCCAAAGATATTAAATGATTTACTAAAGTCCATCCAGCCTAGCTAGTGTAGAACTTGGACTTCAATCCAGGTTTATGAACCTTAAAAGAGAATTGGTCTGAAGTGTAAGGCAAGGAATTTTAAATGTTTCAATTCTAGCAGGAAAAGAAGGCATCCTTTCTATGTCCTAAAGAATCTTCATACATTAAGTCCCAGAACTAATGGCCTCCATACGTCAAGAATAAATTCATATGCTAGGTAAAAAGATCAATTTCTGCTCTTCTGAAAGAGAGGTGTTAGGTCTGTTTTTGGCCCATTGCTTCTTTGTATGCCCTCTGAAGAATAGGTTTACAAACTCTTCCCCCAGGAGTAGGGAGCGGGGGGTCCCTTGTTTAAAACATTGCTGTGGAGGAAATGAAATTGGGAATATTACTTATTGCTCTAAACTTAGGTTTCTCCAAAATAAATGTGTGTTCTGCTTCCACAGAGCCCAGCTCACTGGTCTACAGAACACGCTGGTACTTTCATCAAGAAGAGTGATTACTACATCAGTCGTTGCTGGAAACAGTACCTATTGTCCTGATTAGTCATTGTCAAGAAATCCTTGTAATCAGATCAGTGAAACAGTGTCACCCCAGAGCAGTCCCCACAGGGTCACTCACACCATTATCTGTGCACTTGTGCAGGGGAGGGTTTAGCCTATACTGTTGAACACAGGAATGCAAGTTTTCCAAATTTCAGCTGTTCTTGCTGAAAATGCCATCCTCACGCCCATCTCCTCCTTCCATTGAACCTAACAATCCAGCTGAACAATACTGAAATGCAATATCATTGGCCATGCATTAGGCAGCTATATATATGTTTGGTTAGATGACCAAGCAATATGGTCAGGAAACATAGAAGCATCCTTCATGCCAAAAAACAATGGCAACCAAGAGGATGGTTGCAGAAGGAAAAAAGTTATTAAGTCATTAGAAGTTGTTATTCGGAAAGGCTCTGTCTCCTGAGTAGCTGAAGATTGACCATGTGAATCTCAGTTAAAACAAGGAGAAGTATTTCAGAACTTGGAACTTGATAGACTTCCTGGGGAGCCAGATAAGGACAAAGGCCAAGGATAGGCTAGGTCCAGCATTCAGAATTAAGATTCATACCCTAAATTCTACACTTAGATTCTGTCCCTGCTTGATGCATACTTGTCTCAGTGCACAGCCTGTCTCTCACCATCACGTGGGTGCCCACCTGTTCCATTCATTATATCCCATAACCACAGCGGGTTTTCTTGTACTCTAGAAGCCTGACTTCAGACTATATTGCTGTTTTTGTTAAGACTTGCTTTTGGAGGGTGGACAAGGTAAGGGAAAGTGCATTCAGTTCCCAGGCCAAGGCCACAGAGGAGAGCATCTCAGAAGAGCCAGTGAACCAGGCATCTTCTGTATGTGGGTAGTTCCAAATAGTTCCAATCACCGTGTAACCGAACTCAATGGGTTCGTCTCTTGGTGAGCGCAGAGCTGAAAAGCACAACCAAGGCAGAATGGGTCAAGAAGAGGTTTATTGCTTGCACAAGGAATGGAGAACACCAGGGATAGTCCCCAATGCAGTATCTCTCCGAGCTCAGTGCTGGTGGAGACTTTATGTACAAGAGAGCAGAAAATAACAGGTTTATTTGTAACGATTGTGTAACAATCATACAACTGTATTCTTTTAAGGTGCATCGGTAGCAGGTAAACATACTGTTACATAATTATTACATACATTGCAAGATCTAAAAATGGCTGTTTGGACCCTCCCAGAGGAGGAGAATTTAGATGCTAATGAGTTGAGGTAACTTTAGGTGACCTGGTACTGGAACATTTTGCCAGGGTCTTGCAGCAAAGGTGTGAGTTTCTCTGCAAGACAGTAACATCTACAAAACTGGCACATCAATTTCTGCAAAACAGAATATATAGTTTCTTCTTGTCTGAAAAACATTTGACAGAGCATGTTAGTTGTTGACCAGGTCCTCAGTAACCCTTTCTTTGCCTGGTTCCCTAGTCACAACCATGCCATTTATTTGCTCTACAGAAAGATTTGTTGGTTCTTTGTTGTATAGTAAGACATCCCCTGCCAAAAATAATATTAACTTAACTCAGTAATCCCAATCTTCCAGATCACAGTAGTATCAACTTTGTCCATCAGATATGTGTAGCAGGTTAACCACAATTGGCTTAGGTCCCTGGAAAATACCAATAATGATAATAGCAATAACAATTGTAGAAAATACTTATTTGACACTTACTAGGTGCCAGGCACTGTTCTAAGCATTTTCATATATTACCCTCTCTGAGCTTCAGTTATCGCATATGCAAAATGGGGCTGATAATAGTATCTTCCCCCTTGAGTTATTATAAAGACTAAATGAGTTATGAAATGTGCCCAGTGTTACATGGCCAATATAGAGTGGGGAGCCAAGATTCACACTCAGACAGTCCACTTCTGGAATCTGTACTTTTAACAATTGTATTAACTATGTTTCTAGCTTCTGTAAACTTGATGCTTTAACATTTGCCCTACATGCTCGTACTGGACAATACAACAGTATGTTTGAGTCACCTTGCCTTGGTTTCCTGCCTCCCTTGTCACCTGACATTCCCTTCCTTGGGAGAAGTTCTCCCAGGAGCATGCTTTTCAAACACAAACCAACCAATTCAGAGTTCACACCCCAACCACCTCCTCTCTCAGGCTCTCACACTGTGGACCACTATCCAACTGCCTAATTACCTATGGCCAGATACCAGACCTCGAGGAACAGTGCCTATGCCCCAGAGCCACTGAAATTATTCAAACTAGGCAATGCTAAGCCTGTTTACCCTGCCTCAACCGTTCCTTCCACAGAAACCACAATAAAGCTTCTTGCCCACAGTTTCCCCCCTTCCTCTGCCTCCTGACCAACCCTAGTGCTTCCTCATGTAGCCCCTCATGGTATGGAGTGCCCCCTCCTCTTGGGAACTATGAGTATTAAACCATCTTTTCAATGTCAATCATCTCCTAATCTGTTGGCCTTACTATACTTCAAGTTTTTTATTAATCCACTATATTTAAGAACACTGCTATGCTATACCCAGCAAACAAGTCCCTGTAAATCAGACCAGGAGTGCCTGCTGTGTCCTCAGTTCAACTCATCTCTGAAGCCTTTCTTGCTTCCAACCATGACTGGGTGGAATTTCAAACAATTAATCTGTATACAAGGAGAACTTTGGGACACTTCCCTAAATGGGGTCTCTGAACCTTGGCCCCATCTTATAACAAGGTTTCCTTCTCACAGGAGCAGGTAGGACCCCTGTCCTTGGCATGGAACTGCCAAGATTGCTGTATATCTTCAAAATCTATAGAGATATTAAATATGCAACAAAATACATAAAACATATCTGCTTGAGAAGAAAAATATTAAAACTTGCAAAGTGGATGTATTTTGACTAGAAATTCAGCTCACTTGTTATTTATATGAATGGGTAGAAATGTCTAAAACATAGAAAATGTGTTCCTTGGGATCCCATATAAGGCAAAACAAAGTTATGACTGGATATATGTCAGGCCTAAGGAAGGTAATAAATGGGGTCAGAATGTTCTTCCATCTTTTGCTGGAATAACTCTCCTATAGTCTCCACAAGGGTTTAGGTACCCACAATGGGCTGCAGACAAAATCCCAAGTGTGAAAACCAACATAAAAGGCAGTTCAAAAATCCTAGAAGTACTTAAACTACATTCTGAGTTCAGAGGAATTAGTTGTACGAGGCATCCCCTGACAGAGCAGATAATATCCGAAGATAACGTGACATGCTATTTGATAGGAAACGAAAGGTGAATAAAATCCTTTGCTTACTCTCTGAATTTAGGTGTCCTAAAATATCCATCCCCTTGTAATCAGAAGAATCAGTACAATCAAGCCCAAAGAGGGAAAGTCATCCTAGTGGTGACAGTCATTGAGACAGCCTACTCATGGAAACCTGATGCAGAAAGAGATGCAAGCAAATTTTAAAATCATAACATTACTTCGAGGCAATTTGCTAAAATGAAACATTGAGACCCCACCATATCTAACTTGCTTCCTCATTTAAGTAAATGGTATTCTGTGAGAAAATGCTTTATTTGCATCAACAGCATATGCATCAGATGCCAGGTTTATCTCAATTCAGATATGCATTTTAAAGTTGTAAACATATGGTTACAATTTCTATGGAGCTGTTTAAAAATTTTTATGGATCAAATCCTTAGTCCTGACATCCCAGCCAGGTTCAGAGATTTTTAAAACTGCTGCAAAGCTCTTTACTTCCTAAAGGCTCATTTATAACAGGAATTGGCTTTGGAAGTGTTTATATGCTCTTTGGTGTTGTCTATAATTACTTTCTCAGTTAAAGTGGTAGGAAGGAGGGAGACATAGACTGAGAAAGGAGATGAGAAAAGCCTGAATAAATAAATAAAAGTGTCTTATGGGGAATCTGTTTCATCTCTCTGGTCTTGTAATTTTCTTTTTTCCCCCAACTATAATTGAAAAAAATGCCCGAGTCCTACCACGGATATTAAAAGAAACATCGCTGGTTTTTGTTATGTGGGTCTCATAGGCTTGAAGTTTGAACAGCCGCTGTATAAAGGGCAGTATCCAGTGAGGAGATTGGAAACAGTGATAAGTGAGTTTCCTCTCTGTGGCTATTCAGACACACTTGAGAAAACCATTTTCACTTTGCCCGGGAGAATATGAAAAATAGCTTTTTGAGCCTTCCATTATGAGTATGTATGAACAAGTCCAATATAGGTACTTGAAAGTAAAATTGCTATTCTGAGGATTACTAGGCTAATATACAAAATTTCTACTACATGATGTGCTGTGAGCTTCTTGATGGTGAAGAGTTGTGTATAATCCAGAGACTTGCTGGTTGTGCAGTCTGGGGTCTGGGAGAGACCTAAAGGAGATTTGGGTAAAAATCCACTGAACTTGAATGCAGTGAAGACTTCTGGGACAGTGTCATCCTCCCTTCTTCCTCTCTCATACTTCATTTCTCTGATTGTTGTAATCTGCCGAAGAGAACATATCTCACTTCTCTTACTGCATTTGCCTACCCACTGGACCATGTCTACCTACAATGAACAGAAAAACAGCGAGGACCGCAGAATGGCAAGTGAGCGGGCAGGGATCACCTGTCAGAAATCACCAGTAAGACACTGCATCAAAACGTAGCCACTGCTTACAATAACAGTGATACATCACCTTTTCATTCATTTATCTGAAATGCTTATAAATGATTTATATTTTAAATGAGGCAGATATATATATATCTGAGGATACATTCTGAGAAATGCATTGGTAGGCCACTTCATCATTGTGTGAACACCACAGAGTGTACTTACACAAACCTAGATGGTATAGCCTACTACACACTTAGGCTATATGGTATAGCCTATTGCTCCTAGGCTACAAACCTGTATGTTACTGTACTGAATACTGTTGAGAATTGTAACACAACGGTAAGTATTTGTGTAACTAAACATAGAAAGGGTATGGTAAAAATACAGTATAAAAGATAAAAAATGGTACACCTGTACAGGGCACTCACCATGAATGGAGCTTGCGGGACTGGAAGCTGCTCTGGGTGAGGCAGTGAGTGAGTGGTGAGTGAATGTAAAGGTCTAGGACATCACTGTACGCTCCTGCAGACTTCATAAACCCTGTACACTTAGGCTACACTAAATTTATAGAAAAATATTTATTCTTCAATAGTAAATTAACCTTAGCTTACTGTAACTTTTTTACTCTGTAAAGTTTTTAATTTTTTTAACCTTTTGACTGTTTTGTAATAACACAGATTAAAACACAAACACACTGTACAAAAATATTGTCTTTATATCTTTGTTCTATATACTTTCTTCTATTTTTAAATTTTTTTTTATTTTTTTCTTACTTTTTAAACTTTTTTCTCAAAAACTAAGACACAAACACACACATTAGCCTAGGTCCACACAGGATCAGGATCACTAATATCACTGTCTTCCACCTCCACATCTTGTCCCACTGGAAGGTCTTCCAGGGCAATAACACACACGGAACTGTCATCTTGTATTATAACAATGCCTTCTTCTGGAATACCTCCTGAAGGACCTGCCTGAGACTCTTCTTGAGGAGGCGTCACTCTTTTCAGAAATACATCCTTGATGGTTTGCTTGGTTTGTTTCTTTTTTTCATCATAGATTTGCTTGTAAGCAGATAACCATGAACATTCTTCTCTATTAATGAAAATCTTTTGATGTCAAGGTCCATGTTTTCAAACTTTTTAAGGAGTTTGTTGAGGTCTGCAAAAGCTTCTGCTAAGCCCCTCATTGTGAATTTTCTTGGGGGTTCTTTTTCTTCTCCCGCAGTTTCCTTTTTTTACAGCCTCTTTTTCAGCTGTGTTCCTGTTCCAGTTCCAACAACTCATTAGTCAGTTCCTCAGGAATCACCTCTAGGAGCTCCTCAGCGTCATCTGCATCTACATCCAGGTTAGTGTTGTTTGCCATCTCAACCACAGCCTTGTTGGTTTTCGCAAACTCCTCACTCTTGGAAAATCCTTTGAAGTCATGGATGAACCTCTTGAGTGTATCCTTCCAGATGCCACTCATACATCCTTGGTGACATCACCCCAAGCCCAAGCAAGGTTCTTGATGCAGTCATAAGTGTTGTAATCCTTACAGAATTGCATCAGTGTCTTCTCAGTTGCAGCAATAGCCTGGGCAAAGGTCCTCCTCAGGTTGTAGGACTTAAAACCTGCTGTAACTCCCTGATCCATTGGTTGAACCAAAGAGGCGGTGTTTGGAGGGAGAAACACTGCTTTGATATTGGGATGAAGATAACCAATAAAAGGAGGATGTCTGGGAGCATTATCAACAACAAGTAAAATCTTCAAAGGAATGTTATTCTCTAAACAGCACTTCTCCATTTCACTGTCAGAGCAATTCAGGAGGGCATCTTGGAAGAGGAGCTGGGTCATCCATGACTTCTTATTGCTCCTATAGTACACTGATACTGTGTGCTTATTGATATGCTTAAAGCCCTGTGGTTCTCACCGTGCCAGATCACAAACGGTTTCCATTTGTAGCCTGCAACATTGCCCCTAAGCAAGACTGTTACCCTGTCCTTAAAAGCCTTGAAACCCGGCATTGACTTGGACTCCTTAAAGATGAAAGTCGTTTCAGGCATCCATTTCCAGAATATGGAGATTTCGTTCATATTGAATATTTACTCTGACAAATAATATTCCTCCACAATCAACTTATCTGGAGTTTCCAAAAATTCTTCAGCTGCCTTCACATCAGCACTTGAAGACTCACCACTCACTTTCACATTATATAACGAATAATGACTCTTGAATCATTTAAACCACCCAGAGCTAGCAGTAAGTTCGACATCATAGTCAGGTCCAGCCTTTTCTTTCAACATTGCAAACAAAGTTTTGGCTTTGGCTGTGATTGTCGTGGTGCTGAGAGGGATATGCTGTTTCTGGTCTTCAATCAGGTCATTAGAAGTTTCTCCTTGTCCGATATAAGCCCTTCTAGAATTTTTGTTAGTCTCCTTCAATGAAGCAGATCCTTTAACAGCTTCCATCACTTTGTTCTTGTTCTTCAAGATCATAGCTATGGTGGAATGGGGCATGCCTGACTGGTGAACAATAATCATCACTAATTTTCTACCTTCTTAGTCCTTAATCACTTTTGATTTTGGTTGCAGGTCAAACACTTGAGGTGGATTCTTGTTGGCAACATTATCAGTGGATTTTGTACACTTAGGGGCCATGATGAACAAAACAACATGAGATTAAATCAAGCACAAGAGAAAATGATGCAATTAAGAGACACAGTAAACATGAAAAGTATGAGGCTGCTGCCAGCATAACATAGCATACTGCTTTACATTAAGCTTTGTGTGTGTGTGTGTGTGAGGAAGATCAGCCCTGAGCTAACATCCATTGCCAATCCTCCTCTTTTTGCTGAGGAAGACTAGCCCTAGACTAACATCCATTCCCATTTTCCTCTACTTTATATGGGACACTGCCACAGCATGGCTTGATAAGCAGTGCATAGGTCCATGCCCGGGATCCAAACCTGCACACCCCAGGCCACCAAAGCAAAGTGCACGAATTTAACCACTATGCCACCGGCCAGCCCCTGGGCTTTTTTTTTTATAAGTAGAAAGAGTGCACCCTAAAATAATGATTAAAAGTACACTGTAATAAATACATAAACCAGTAACATAGTCATTTATTATCATCATCAAATATTACATACTGTACATATTTGCATGTGCTATACTTTCATACAACTGGCAGTGCAGTAGGTTTGTTTACACCATCATCACCACAAACATATGAGTAATGCATTGCACTATGACCTTATGATGTCACTAGGCAATAGGAACTTTTCAGCTCCATTATATTCTTATGGTACCACCATCATATACGCAATCCATCACTGACCAAAACATCATTATGCGGTGCATGACTGTATACACACACACACATACACACACACACACACACACACACACACATGTTTTTAAATTTAAAAAGCAGGGTTCTGAAGAGTGAGAAAAATACTTTACCTTTTTTTAAGGCAAGGGGTCATGCATGCTTCTCTATGTATAGACTATCTCCAGAAATATAGAGGTAAACTGATAACATGGTTGCATTGGGGAAAGAGAACTGGGCAACTCATGGTCAGAGATGGGAGGGAGGCTTACTTTTCATTTTGTGCTATATAGACCTTTACCATGTGCACAAATACTAATTAAACATAAATTAATGGAATGTGAATAGAAATAAAACAATGATTCACATGGTCTAGTTCTTAGAACAGTATCTTCTCCAAAGAAACACAGTCAGCAGACAAAATAGTAATTTCAGGAAAAGCCAAGTGTTTTATTTGCATACCACAAAGGAGGTTTGTATGCCCACTCCACTTCCTTTCACACCACATTTGTTCTCCCTCTTTCTCTCCAAACTCCTTATAAAACTCCACCTCCAAGTCTAGATTCCAGCACCTCCTATCCTTTTCTCCCTTTCTCTTTTCTCCAGATTTTGCATAATAAAGCCCCAGAGAGCTTGACTTTGAACACATGACCCCACTCTCAGGGCAGGGAGGAGAACAAACTGATCGGACCAACCCAGAAACCTCTTTAGTGGGGCAGAGAAGGGGAAGGCTGAGATACAGCTCAGTTGTTAATTTTTCATCCCATTTCATAATATTTATTGACCTGTCAAAGGAATTTGAGGACTAGAGCACTGGAAAGCTGAAGTCAGAACACCTGGGCACAACCTGCTTCATCTTCCCATGAGGATTGGCCTGGCTGGGAATGAGCAAGTCTAGGAAAGGGACCAGGAGAGCCCTGTGTTTGTAAACATGCCCTTAAATGTTATATATCAAAAATAATGAGACATAAATGCATATATATGTATGTTAATATGTATATACACACAGTACATATAAAGATTGGTGATATATAAGCCTCAAGTATAAAGGGGACAATATTGCAACTCAAAACCAAGAATCTCAGATTTGACAAGACCCACTTTATGTGGACAACGTTGCTATTAGCTGCACACCCTCCCAGTGGTGGCTCTAAGGTCTTGGGAAGTTGGTCTGAGACACAGTGTATATGCTCCAGCTCTGTGTGGCCCCTTCCTTCAGCTAAGTTCTGTATGCTTTATTAAATAAATTGAGACCTGAATATTACTTTAGAATGTGAGTAGGTGTGCGTGTGTGCCAATGTGACGCCCACCTGAAATACTGCACATAATTAAAGAAAGAAGGTGACAATGATTTTAAAAAGGTCAAGGCAAATTTTGGCAATATCTATTCAATGTCAGTCAACACAAGAGGACTCGCTTTACCTGGTCCTGGTGGCATGTCTATCCCTACTGTGGACCAGGCTGCCTCATGCAATTAAAACTTGATGCAATGAAACATTAAGATCTTATAATTAATAAGAGAATACTACGAAAAGCTATACGCCAACTAATTGGATAATCTAGAAGAAATGGATAAATTCTTAGAATTATATAACCTTTCAAAACTGAATCAAGAAGCAATAGAGAATTTGAATAGATCAATCACCAGCAAGGAGATCGAAACAGTAATCAAAAACCTCCCAAAAAATAAAAGTCCAGGACCAGAAGGCTTCCCTGGCAAATTCTGCCAAATGTTCAAAGCAGACTTAACGCCTATCCATCTCAAACTCTTGCAAAAATTGAAGAGGAGGGGAAGCTACCTAACTCGTTCTACAAAGCCAACATTACCCTGATACCAAAACCAGACAAGGACAACACAAAAAAGGAAAATTACAGGCCAATATCACTGATGAACATCAATGCAAAAATCCTCAACAAATACTAGCAAATCAAATACAACAATACATTAAAAAGATCATATACCATGATCAAGTGGGATTCATCCCAGGGATGCAGGGATGGTTCAACATCCTCAAATCAATCAATGTGATACACCACATTAACAAAATGAAGAATAAAAATCATGTGATCATCTCAATAGATGCAGAGAAAGGATTTGACAAGATACAACATCCAGGTATGATAAAAACTCTGAATAAAATGGGTATAGAAGGAAAGTACCTCAACATAATAAAGGCCATGTATGACAAACCCACAGCTAATATCATTCTCATTGGAGAAAAACTGAAAGCTATCCCTCCAAGAGCAGGAACCAGACAAGGATGCCCACTTTCACCACTCTTATTTAACATAGTATTGGAAGTCCTAGCCAGAGCAATCAGGCAAGAAAAAGAAATAAAAGGGATTGAAATTGGAAAGGAAGAAGTGAAACAGTCACTATTTGCAGAGGACATGATTTTATATACAGAAAACCCTAAAGAATCCACCAAAGAACTTTTAGAAATAATAAATGAATACAGTACAGTTGCAGGATAGAAAATCAACATACAAAAATCAGTTGCATTTCTATACACTAACAATGAAGTAGCAGAAAGAGAAATTAAGAATACAATTCCACTTACAATTGCAACAAAAGGAATAAAATACCTAGGAATAAACTTAACCAAAGAGGTGAAAGATCTGTACACTGAAAACTACAAGACATTGTTGAAAGAAATTCAAGAAGATACAAAGAAATGGAAAGATATTCTGTGCTCTTGGATGGGAAGAATTAACATTGTTAAAATGTCCATACTTCCTAAAGCCATCTATAGATTCAATGCAATCCCTATCAAAGTTCCAACAACATTTTTCACAGAAATAGAACAAAGAACCCTAAAATTTATATGGAACAACAAAAGACCCTGAATAGCCAAAGGAATCCTGAGGAAAAAAAACAAAGCTGAAGGAATCACACTCCCAGATTTCAAAATATACTGCAAAGCTATAGTAACCAAAACAGCATGATACTGGCACAAAAACAAGCACACAGATCAATGGAACAGAACTGAGAGCCCAGAAATAAACCCACACACCTATGGACAGCTAATTTTCGACAAGGGAGCCAAGAACATACAATGGAAAAAGAAAAGTCTCTTCAATAAATGGTATTGGGAAAATTGGACAGCCACATGCAAAAGAATGAAAGTAGACCATTATCTTACACCATCCACAAAAATTAACTCAAAATGGATTAAAGACTTGAATATAAGACCTGAAACCATGAAACTTCTAGAAGAAAACATAGGGAGTATACTCTTTGACATTGGTCTTAGCAACATATTTTCAAGTTCCATGTATGACCAGGCAAGGGAAACAATAGAAAAAATAAACAAATGGGACTACATCAAACTAAAAATCTTCCGCACAGCAAAGGAAACCATCAACAAAACAAAAAGACAACCTAACAATTGGGAGAAGATATTTGCAAACCATATATCTGATAAGGGGTTAATATCCAAAATATATAAAGAACTCATACATCTCAACAACAAAAAACTGACAACCCAATTAAAAAATGGGCAAGAGACCTGAACAGACATTTCTCCAAAGAAGATATACAGATGGCCAACAGGCACATGAAAAGATGTTCAACATCACTAACTATCAGGGAAATGAAAATCAAAACTATGACATATCACCTCATTCCTGTCAGAATGGCTACAATTAACAAGACAGGAAATAACAAGTGTTGGAGAGGAACTCTCAGACACTGCTAGTCGGAGTGCAAACTGGTGCAGCCACTATAGGAAACAGTATGGAGATACCTCAAAAAACTAATAGAACTACCATATGATTCAGCTATCCCACTGCTGGGTATTTATCCAAAGAACGTGAAAACACGAATGCATAAAGATACATGCACCCCTATGTTCATTGCAGCATTGTTCACAATAGCCAAGACTTGGAAGCAACCTAGGTGCCCATCAAGGGACAAATGCATAAAGAAGATGTGGTATATATACACAATGGAACACTACTCAGTCAAAAAAAAAGATGAAATCTGGCCATTTGTGACAACATGGATGGACCTTAAGGGTATCATGCTAAGCGAAATAAGTCAGAGGGAGAAAGTCAAATACCATATGATCTCACTCATAAACAGAAGATAAAAACAACAACAATCATATGGAGACAGAGATTGGATTGGAGGTTACCAGAGGGAAGGGGGGAGGGAGGAGGGTGAAAAGGGTGATTAGGCACACATGTATGGTGATGGATTGTAATTAGTCTTTGGGTGGTGAATATGATGTAATCCACACAGAAATTGAAATATAATGATGTACACCTGAAATTTATATAATGTTACAAACCAATGTTACCACAATGAAAAATAAATTTAAAAAAGAAAGAAAAGATGGAAAAGAAAAAAAAAAGATCTTATAATTAACACTCCTAGATCTGATCCCCTGCTTACAAGACAATATTATGTTTATAATCTGGTTTCCCATACAATGAGCTACAGAGAGAAAATAAGTTAGACAGAGGACACAAATGTCTAGATTTCTCCACAGTTCTATTTCTTATTGTAACTTAATTCATTGGCATTCTGGTTTTAGATATCAGTCTCTGTAAGCTTAGCTATTGTGAGTCTGACCCTGAGAAATTTTTTGCATTTAGTGAGCTGAACAAAATGGATTTCTTAATCTAAAAGACTGGACCCTGGACTGTAGTGAATTCTCACTTTGGGAGACCTCTTGGAAGATAGCGTATAAGCCATCTTAAAACTTATCATTTGCTAGGGGTGCAGTTTTTTAACCACAATTTTTTTTTACTGTATAAATAGCAATGAATTCTTGTTGTAGAAGGTTTAGAAGATACAGAAAAGTTAAAAGAAGATAAAAATCATTCATCCTACCAACTACAGATAGCCACCATTAGATACTTGAAATATTTCCTCCCAGCTTTAATTCTGTATCTCTATAAATGCATGCAAAATTTGAATCTTACTAGAAATAGCTTTGTAACTTGTTAATTTCATTAAATATAATGTTCTGAGCATTTCTCTTATCGTTAAATATGTTTTGAAACTACCTTTAATCAATCCCCTTTCAGATATTTAAGTTAATTCCAATATTCTGTTAAAATAAAACATGCTCTGATGAACATTTCATCTTCATATATAATTCTTCACTCACATCTCTGAATATTTACTTAAATTCCTAGAAGGAAAATACTGACTCGAAAGGTATGAACATTTTTGGAGCTTTGATCTATGTTGCCAGATTATACCCAAAAACTAGCTGAACTGATTTTCCCTAACATCAGCAATTTTCCTTTTGGTGCCAGAATGACAATTTTACTAATCTTTCACCAACATTGGATGAAAGATTATCATGTGTAATTTGTGATTAATTTGAAAGGCTAAAATATAGAGACCAGAGCCAGCTTCTTTAGCCACTTTGTTTCATTGTAATTTTACATTTCCAAGACAAGGCCTCATGTAGCCATATAACAAGCTCCCAGGACTTGACTTTGAGAGGACTTTTTTTTTCCCCTTTACTCTAAAACAGTAATTCTAGACTAATGGTTCCCAACCAGTGGCAATTTTACCCCATAGAGAACATTTGGCAACATCTGAAAACATTTTTGATTGTCATGACTAGAGGGGCACCATTAGCATCTAATCAGTAGAGGCCAGGGATGCTGCTAAACATGCTACAATACTCAGACTCCCGTAACAAAGAATTACCTAGCCCAACCAGTGAATAGGGCTGAAGTTAAGAAACCCTGTTCTAGAACAAGTCAGATTTTTTATAGTTTCCCCCTTCGCATTTGTGCTTAGAAAGTCCCTCGTTATTCTGTGATAAAATATTATCCTCTAGTTTATTCTATTTCTATGATTTCATCTTTATAGTTTCTTTTTCTTAGAAATTTCTAGTGAAAGAAAGCCACGTTAATGGCCAGAGTTCAGGAAACTTACTAAACTTATACAATAGGTCATGATGTCTTCATGCCTGTGATTAGCATATATCTTTAGAAGAGAATGTGGCAAAGATTCTCACAACTTTCTTGATTTACATCCACTCTTCTGTGTAGGTGAACTGGAGAGTGTGAAAATCTGTATTCCCTCTCAGTGGAGAGGCAAATGCTAATAAATTCTCTCAGCAATTGTACTGAAAATATAGAGTCTACTTACTACAAAGTTGATGACATACAGGATACCATGTTCACTTGATCAACCAGATGTTCAAAATTACCAGGTTGGGGAAGGCTTAAGAAGGTGGTACTCACAGAATGGTGTCAGTATACTGGTCATCAAGCTTACAGGACAGTACTCTCTTACTCAGTAGAGTTCTTAGAGGTTTTTGGAGGTGAAATGAGAGAGTAGAAATAGGTGAATACTGTGAAAGATTATGCCATGAAGAGTGGAATGTAACTTACGTAAATCTTGGTGAAAGTTTACACTTTTGAGCTGGTCTTCAGATATCACATCCTCACCTCCTTTCCTTTTGCCAACATTATGGGGTCCATAAAGATTTCTAAGATTCTGTGAGGCAGATGGTTTCTGTCCTTACATCACTATAACAACCCATATTCTACAGAAAGTAACAAGCATGATTAGGAAAGACAGATGGAATGAGCCTGCAAATGCAAAATATGCCCCTCAATTTAGAATTCTTTGTCCCTAGGGAGGGGTTCTCACCTGGAAATTTAGTTGTCTTATGAATTCTTGGCTCATAACAACTAGCACTCACACATTAGCCTTGCTCCTTGAAAACTCAGACTCTCTTCTCTGCATCTACCCTGAACCAAAGATTAATTCATTCTCTCCTTCAGTGACCTGGGAAGCGGAAAAGAATAGGCACTGTCCACCCAGTTACTCCAGATTTGATCCCTACTGCAATATAAACTGCAACCCAAGCAGTTCCCTGAAAGTTCAAGTAGCAGCATTTTGCTGGTCTGCACCTGCTGACAAATTATCACTATGACTCTATTAAGGTCTTCTATCTCCTTCCTCCTGCCCCTGGGCACCTTGCATTCTTGTGTTGGATCTGTCTTCCATGCCTTCCTTACTTGGCACCAATCACCTTTAAGCCTAAGCACGCTTACTTCCCCAGTACCTGTGAGCTCAATTAACATACATAAACCTGGCTATGGACAAAACATCCACGAGCAGAAACATGGGGGAAAATGAACAACTGGGATACAGAATATGACTTTTTTCTATAAAAACAGTAAAGATCAATGGCATAATTGGAAAGTGTGCCTCTAAAAAAATATGAGGAGAGGAAGAAGTTTAAAGACCTCTCTGGTCCTATCTATAAGACAAAATATGCTGATTCCAAAAAATACTCCCCCCCAAAATTAGAATAAATAAATGTTCACCAGCAAGCTGTCATAATTCAATGAGCTTATTTATTAAGAGCAGTTCTTAACCTTTTTCTAATGTAACACTATCATATAGACCAAGGGTCAGCAAACCTTTTCTGTAAAGCGCCAGATAGTAAATATTTTAGTCTGCAGGTCATTAGGTTTCTTCCAACCACTCACCTCTGTCGTTATAACATAAAACAGCCATAGATCATATGGAAATGAATGAGTGTGGCTGTGTTGTAATAGAACAGACATTGAAATTTGAATTTTATATAATTTTAACATCTCATGAAATATAATTCTTTTGATTTTTGTCAGTGATTTAAAGATCTAAAAACTATTCTTAGCTCAGAGAACACACAAAACAGGCAGTAGGTTAGATGTGGCCCATGCGCCATAGTAGACTCACATCTCTTGTTAACTGAAGTGATTCTCAAAATGCCCCAGTGAGAAACAGCTTAATAATGTGCAACTCTCCTGGCCCTGTTTACTGAGCAGCCTTCTCCTGATCTGTAATCTAATCAGCTTGCATGTGATACTTCCTTCTGGTGAATTGGTTCAATCAGAAAATCAAAGAGAATTCTAGAAGCAGAGTTCTCTCGCACGGTGCATTAATAAGTTTGTTTCCAGATTTGAATTAGTCTTACAAGTTTATCCCTTGTTCCCCCAAGTTTATGTAACCATTCAAAATTCCAGATCTCATATTTGAGGGAGCAAAGAGTTTAATGTGGAGGTAACCGCCGCTGTTAAATTCCCAGACGAAGCGGAATCATTCAGCATCATTACTGTAAATTCAGGTATGTCACTGTCAACTCAAAGTCCAAATTAAGAAAATTATGAGTTGAATCAATTGCTAGTCTGATCAGTGATGATTAAGACATAAATTATAACCATAAAACTTTCGGATCTCAAACATCTAATATGCACACTGAGTCAAAATGTGCTATGACTGTATCATAGGATAAAGGGAAAATTCCAACAGCCACTTTGCCATAGTAGAGATAAAGTGGAAAATAAACATGCATATGCAAGTGGCTAATCCTATAAATATATGAATATGAGTCTCATAAAACTAATGGAAGCATAGTTATCCCACAAAGAATAGTATAATAAACAAGAATCTAGTTTAATCTGTGCCAAATTTGTCCTATTACACAGTTGATCAATCATGTAATAATATGAAGCCCATAATTCCCCAGACCTCACCTACTGGATGGTAAAAATGGGTTCCATTACTAATTGTCTCTCATTCTTGACCTCCCACACCTTTGAGCCAAACTCATATGAGTCTTGTTTTTTTAAAATACAGTCTTTTCCATGAGAATGGGAATCTCATTCAAATAAATTTCCAGTGTGTCTGCCCCACCAGCTCTTTAGACACGGCATGCTGGAATCCTAACACAGTGGGAAAAAAAATAAGTAAAATAAGCAAAATTCTGAAATTGGTGGCAGAGCTGGGGTTCAAACATGGGCTACTGAATCCAATTAGCTCTATAAATTTGGGACAAATTTTTACTTCTCTGTGCCATGAACCAATAGAGAGACCTTAGAGTGTATCCAGTCCAGCAGTTTTCAAGTTCTTCCTTAGCAAAGGAATCTTTGCCTATAATGTGGTTTAACACATAACCCCCAAATGTAAAACTGGGAAAGCATAGCTGCTCTGTTAAAGGGGAGTCAGAGCACCAGGAGCCCTGCTCTCTCTGCCTCCCCAAGGCACCTATGGGGGCCCCCAAGGCTCCACCACAGAACTCTAGACCTTTGAGGAGCACAGTTCGAAAACCACTGATCTTATGCAATCCTCTCATTTTACGAATGAGAAAGCTACCGAGAACATGAACAATGGCCCTGACAGCGGCCACAGTGCTGTTCCCAACTGAACACAAGTGATGAATATAAACAGTGCTCAGACAAAGCCACCCTGCTGCTGTGTTTGGAACGAGACAAACACAAGGCCACTCCGCAATCTCAGCAACGACGAAACATCCCCTCTTCTGACTAACATGAGACTGCTGTTTCTCCTCAAATAATAACTCCCAGCCTACCTTTAATCCACCAGCCTCTTTGATAAAATTTATTAAGATACCCAGTCACTGAAATGCCCCTGCTTCTTGACATCATCTAATTCAGAACTGGCCCCCACTCTCCTAATCCCTCCTTGGAATTATCCAACATAAACCTGAATCCTGTAAGAGGGCCCTCCCACTGTTCCCCTCCATAGCATTCTTCCTTGCTGCAGCAAACTCAATAAACCTAACCTTTTGTTTTTACTCCAGGTGTGTCCCTGGTAATCATTGGCTTCTACACGACATTATTAGCCTTCTAAGCAATATCCTCAAGAAAGCACCAAGAGCAGCACCAAGGATCAGTTGAGAGAACAGATAGCTGAGCTCCTAGAATGGTAAATAAACAATTTAGAAATAAATAGAGGATACTTCAGACCATTAATGGACCAATTGCTACTGATTCCTGCATATTCAGCAATGGTTGCATGGGGGTCATGAGCTACCCTAATGAAAACCCAGGGACCACTGCTTGACAGTGACCCTGAGGTGGAAAAAAGACCCACTACCAGCTCTATCTGAAATGCTCTGTGTCACAACATCTGGCACAGCACCCAGTGTGGACAGAATTCCCTCCAAGATCAGCCAGGCACCCTGAAAAGTCTGTCATTATTTAACCCACACTCACTTCCAGAAATTCAAAGATACGTTGGTAATATGCTTCTACAAACAAAGCATACTGTGATAAGCATCATTCTGGGTAGTAGACAAAGCACACTCAGAATGGTCAAGGCTGCCCCAACACAGACAGGAAGTCATAGCAACTTCCGTGCTGGTCCTGAAATGGAGGGTCTGATTTCCTCTGGGCCTTGCACATAGTGTGGATTCAATAAACACGTCTTGAATTGGATTTCACTGAGCAGAATCCTCCCTAACATAACCAGAGTAGAGCCGAAACCAGCCTTGGAGTCTGTGTGCAGTGTTTGTGGCTTAAGAGGGCAGGTTTTGCCCAGTCCTACTTTGGCAACAGTATTGCTGGTCCACAAATATTGGGATTCATTTTAAATCTTTGCTCTCTTCATGCATGAGTAATAATAAGGGTTGAAGATGAGGGAGAGAGGCTAAAGGCAGTGACTACATTGGGGAAAGCACTGGAAGTAAAGAAATGCTTCAAATCCCAGCACAGGCCCAAGACCTCATGGTGAGTTTGTAGCCACCACCTTTCAGATCCTCAACTAGTTTCATTATTTGTTCACTGAGACGCTGGGATGCATAACCCCAATGAAGTCTCTTCTAGACCAACAGTATGTTGAACATTGAGTGTATTTCTTAGGACTAAATCCCCTAAACAAATCTGCCTACTTGGGTCCTGTTTGGGCATCACCAGTTTCCAGTCCCTCGGTTATTGCCCTTCTTCCCAGGCTGTCATTTGCAGGGAGTCTCTGCTCATCCTTCAAGGCCAGCACTAGTGCCAACTCCTCTCTGACTTTCTCTGACTACCTCCTCCTCAAACACAGCCCACAAAAGAATTGACTGCCCTCTTAGGTTTCCAAAATACCCTATGCATTCACTGGACTAGACTTACTTGTTTTTGTCATCTCCATGACCAGGCTGGTTTTCTTGAGTAGAGTGTCACATTCATCTTTGATCTCCAGACACATAATAAAGAATTCTGTAAACATTCTATGTGATAGATTGGATCACCTTCCAAATTTGTGCTTTGACATAACATTGAACCTCATCCTCCCCTTCAAAGAAACAGAGAGTGACTACATATAAAGATGCTCATATGCTGCTATTTCAACCCTCAGGCTTGGTGCTTTTGTACATGGCAGAGACGATCAAGGGCTTCCCAGCTGATCATCCCATCCCAGCAAGAACCTAGAAACAACCTCCAAACTCCCCAAAATTCAGGTCTGGCTTCTCAGGCCATTCAAAGGCTGTTCAGTCTGAAATATTTAGAGTGACTTTCACACAGTATGATCCTCCACCCTCAAAGAGAAAAACACCTCTGATCTAAACTTATTGCAAACAGCCAAAGCTATTCAACGAAAGTTTGCACCTCCTCTACCATCTTTGTACCAATACATGCTTCCTAGAACTTGAAGCCTATACAATTTGCCTACTTGTTACATCTCAGCAAAGTCTATCTCCTCCAACTTTATTTTGAGTAAAGGAGAGTCCGTTTCCCAAAGAGGCAGTTTACCTTGAAACGCAGTGATGAGACAATGAAATCTTACCCACCTGTCCCTGATAACCACCCTCCCCCATCTCACTCTGTAAAGTGTCTGTGAAGCTAATGATGTCAAAGGAATGTATTGCCAAGCCCTAACTTGACAATAGTTGGAGCCAACCTACTGTCATGTGATTATATCCTGTAAACCCATAGCCTATGTTCACAAGCTGGAGCTGATTTTCCAAGCAGAAGCACAATAAATAATTCACACTATTAGTTTACCTAGGCATATATTAGAAGCTCAATGAATGTTCTCCCTAAGACATCTTGAAACTTCTGTTAAAGTTCTAAAATTTAGTAATATAGTTTAACTATTTATCCATCTATCTCACCCACCAGACACAGAACTCCAGAAGGTCAGAGAATCAGTTCAGTCAATAAACATACGTATTTATATCCCAAGTGGCTGGCATGGTTCCCAGTATATCATAGGGGCTCAGTAAGTAAGTGGCTGCATCCATGCACCTGTCTTTGGCCATCCTGAGGACAGTCCAGGAGGCAGAGGGCTCAGTCTCTGCACTGGAAAAGCCTATTAAGGCACAATGTATTCCTAGAGGCCAGGGCCCTACACTTATTTATGTAGAACAGACCAGGCATTCAAGAAATATTTGTTGAAATGAAAAATTATTTGCTTGAATGCAAGCCATTAAGTACCAAGTGAGGATCTACGTCTAGCACACTAACGAAGCCGCTCTGACTAATACTACCAACAATCATCAAGTCTCATTGACTTGAGAATGGTCTGGTTGTCGAGTCCAGGGATATTCTCCCTCTGCATCCTTCTTGACCATCCTCTGGTGCTCTTTTCTCTTTGGCCTCTGTGACACTCTCCCCTCTAGTTTTCTTAGCTCTCAGGCTACTTCTTCAGTCTGCAAATGGTACCTCTCTCTTCCTCTGATCTTCAAAGTATTGGTTCCCAACCCCAGGCTCTCTACTTTTCTGATTCTTTACTCTATCCCTGGAAGAATTCCTATAAATTCAAATGCACGTATTTGATTACTTTTTCATTTATTAATAATTCTAAAATCTACATTTCTAGGTGAGACCATTCTTCTGAGCTTTGATATCCAACTTCCTCCTGGACATTTACACTAGTTCATCTTACAGGCAACTTAAACATGGAAAAGCCTTGCTCATCTTTTCCTCCTTTTTCCTTTTCTTAACTTCCCCCCAAGCCTATTATTTCTCCCATATTTCATATCTTATATTGGTGAACTGCCCACCATCCCCCACACCACCACACCAGAAATCTTGGAATCATTCTGAACTCCTCCCTTATTACCTTCTTTCATAAAATTAGTCACCAACTAAGAATTTCTCACTTTATCTCTACCTTTCCATCCGTTCCTGACACTCACATTAGTTTGTTTATTTGAAATAGTCCCTAGTGTTCTTCTGCTTTCATTCTCCTCCACCTTCAAACAATCTGCCACATCTGCTGGAAAACAGAGCTTCCTAAAAATGCAAATCTAATTACATTATTCTTCACTTAAAACAATCTTTTCAGTCATCACCCCACCCCACTCCGCTGTCCCTGAGATGAAGTACAAACTCCCAAGCATGGCATAGGTGGCCCCTGCCTCCTCTCCTGCAGCACACCAGCCCCATGCTCCAGCCATGCTGACTAGCAGTTCCCTCCACTGTAGTCAACGCACGAGGAGTGTCTTTCAGCTCATTTCTGCCTAACTGACCTTATGTGTTCTCCAAGAAGTCCAAGGATTACCTCAAGAAGGCTTTCTCTGTCCTGGTCCTCCCTCCCAGCTGAATTAGAGGGCCATCTTCCGTCCCCCATTCTACACAAAGAGGTTCCACTCTGTGTAAGGCTATTCAGAGATTCTCAACCCTAGCCACAGGTTAAAATTCACCTGAGCACCTGAGTGCCCAGAACTCAACCACATTGGTTCTGATTTAATTGCTCTAGGGATCAATATGATTCTCATGTGCATTGGGCTTCCTGCTTCTCAAATTTTAGTGTAAGGACCAATCACCTAGGGGTCTTTTAAAAATGAAGATCCTGATTCAGCAGGTCTGGCTAGGGTGTGAGATTCTGCATTGTTAATAAGCTCCCAGGTGATGTCAATGCTACTGGTCCACAGACCGCACTTGGCATAGCAAGTAGCTAAATAATCTCTGACACTGGCCGGCCCATCCGGAGGCAATAAATCTGTAAACAGCCAGAGCAACTACAAAAAGACTCCCCCTGCCAAGGAAAACAAGTGTTGCTAAAACACCTGACATAGCCTGACACTCCAGAAAAATTTATGTGTCTATGATAACTGCGATACCAAGGTTTTAGAAGCTATTGTCACCTAAAGGCATAAAGCCCAGAGAGGGGAAGTGACACACCCGGAATAACACAGACAGTAAATAGCAGGGCTGAGGTCCAAACTCAGGACACTTGATTCCTCAGTCCATATACTGTTCAGTATAATCAGGGAGAGATCATCTGGGAGAGACGTTGAAGACTCCATCACACTAGGAAAGTAACAGTCAAGAGGGACACAATCAAGATTAGCAGGACCCAGCCAAGCACTTTCATAACAGAAACGGCTGGAGCAGCTTCTTCAAAAGAGATCTCAGCCAAGAGTTGCTGGGGAGAAGGACAATGAGGAAACTAGTCACTTCAGTCCAAGATTGATGGATGTGTAGAGTTCCTAAATGAACTTAACCTTGCCCCAGGATGGCAAATGACACTGGTAAATATGTACTGTGGAACTCCAAACTATTTTGATGTATTTAAACACCTTGAAGGCAGCAGAGATGTCTTATCCATCTTAATTCTCCCAGCACTTAGCACATGCTAAACACACAGAATTCACTAGATATCTGTTGAATAAAGCCTAACCAGAGAAAGTCTTGACTTTCTTTACTTTACGCAATACTTCGCCTATCTATGTAGAGGCAAACCTCCTTCCTGTATGGTGAGATGATACCAGCCTGCTGCTGGGCTGCCCACTGTAGAGATTTCCTTCAATTGCTGGGTGGAGGCTGGATCTGGCGGAAGGGTGATGTAATACATCATTCCCCAGGCCCTTCACACATGTGTATCTAAGATACAAAGATTATAGGCATAAACACAGTAGTGTTTATTCTTACTAGAAAATCAGGCAGAAGTCAACTGCTTTCATTAGGTTGTGGGAGAGGGAGGGAGAAACTCGAGGGGATGACCTCACTGGTTCTCCAACCAGCAGAATTTTTTGCTAAAAACAAGGGAACCATTGAAGGATAAGTCATATTGCCTAAAGGTCAAGAGCATGGGCTTTGGTGTCAGATAGATCTGAGCTTGAGTGCCATCTCTACCACTCATTCATCACTTTGGGCAAGTTATTTAACCTCACTAAGCATCAGCTTCCTCATCTGTACAATGGAGAAAATAAGTAACTTCCTATGAGGATTGCCGTAAAGATCAAATGATATAATTGCGTTAAGTACTTATAACTGTCTAGGACACCGTAGGTGTTAAATAACAATAGTTTGGCAATGGCACCAATGGAGAGAGCCTTCAATGCCAGTAGTGGCTGCATGACTAATTCTAGAAACAAGGGTTTTGGCCACCATTTGTAATTCAGATTTCTTTTCTTGCTAGAGTATGAAAGAACTGGAAAAGCATCTTCTTATTCTGGTTTTTCTTTTCTCTTTTTAAAAAATGAGATTTACTATTTCATTCTAACTGTCTCAATCATATTCTGTTTTTCCTCCATTATTGCATATGAAGTGGGTAGGTAATAGATTTACTGAATAGGCAATGGATGGCAAATTTTTTCCATCTCAAATCAAGGCCAATTGATTGGGGGTGGCTGCCTGGACCACTGTATTAAGAAGAATGTTGATGCTAAATCCAAGCTTAGTGACAGAGAGCTACAATTGATTAGTAGCATCCTCAATGACTGTTTGTCACACCTCATTTTAATTCATAGATGGCAGAATGGTGAATAATAGCAGCTAGGTAGGATCACAATGGAACCAGGGGTAATGGATAGCAATGGTATATTGCAGGTAGAGAGATTGAAGAGTAAAGCTCACCCCAATTCCCTTTCAGTGAGACTCTTTAAACTTCTCCAACTCTTCACTTCACTGTCTTCAATAGCCTTTTCAACTCACAAGGTCCAGAGCAAATGCCTTCTCTTCTGTGGAGCTTCTGTGACCCCACCTCTTCCCACTCTCAGTCAAAATTAACCATTCCTTTCTCTACATTCTTAACGCACGCTAACCCTCTCTTTAGCATTTTTTACTTTGTAAGACATGAACACATTTGCCTCCCCCAAATGATTTGTGAGCTTTCTAATGGCAGGGATCTGCCTTAGTGATTTCTGAATAAAAACCGTCCCTGGATCATACTGGAAGAGTATTAAATGTTCACTGAGTTTGACAATGTCAGACTTTTGCTATCAATAGGAAATTGGACAGCCCTCCTTCACTCACCCCACTCTCACCTTTTTCCAAGTATGTCGATGGTGGGTAACTAAGGGACTCTTTAGTGCATGTAGAGAATTTTCACCCTGTCTTTGCCTGGGTTCCCCCAAAAAGAGGGGCTTGAGACAATGACTTCTGGGAACAGAAGTGGGAGTGGAGGGTGAAGAGTGGAACAGGAAAGGAAGAAAACCCAAAATAAGGTATGTTATCAAGCTGGTCCCCTCTTGGGCAACTGGGGTTCCCCCCGCAGTGGGAACACTCTGAAGATCCATGTAGAAAGTACTCCAGACTTGTCCCCTCAAGGGAAAGAAGATGGGAGAATTTATCCAAAATGCTCCCATTACCCATTGGTCAAGGATTGCTAAGGGATCTTATTCTTCTCATACTTTTAAGTGTGTGCTATGTCAGAATGAGCAAATTTCTGCAGTTGTCCCAAGTGATGGAAACAGAGATGCCTCAGGACAGAAAGCAAGTGACATATGGTGCAGTTGAGGTGAGATAGAGTCAGGTTACACCTGAGCACAGCTGGTTGCCACAGCAATAACTAGAATAGAAAGGTGAGCCAAGAGGATGTGAGGACAACTCACACATACTTAGGAATCAATCTATCAGCTGTGGTCACCCTGTGGCATCAGCTGTGTTCTTCCTCTTCTGCTCCAGACCCCATTTTGTATGTCCTTCTAGACAAGCTCCTCCCTACCACCTCTGCTGCCCACGCCCACTATAGGACTACACTGAGAGTGTTACCTTCCTTGCTCCCAAATTTACCAAACCCTCCAGATGACAAGATGACACATTTCCTTCCAACTTCCTTGTGCCAGAGCCACACTATGGCTCATACAGAAATAGGAAGATGCTTCTGTCCTCCCAGGTCTCACTTTGAGCCAGGAGAGTACAAGCAGTGCTGCTTCAGACCCAGTGGCTCAGTCACTGAAGACAGTTCCCTCAACTTCAACTCTAGTCCAAGGAATGATCTTCGTCTCTCCCTTGTTCTCTTTCTCCCCACCCTCCACCACCACCACCAATACAGCTCACACAAAATGGCCTCCTTCCTCCTTCAGCCAAAGATATATACCCTCATGCAAATAAACTCAAAAAAAGCCAGCAGCTTGCAGCCCATGCCAGCAGTGCACTGCACATGCCCCAGCAGGCCTGAACTCCAGCAGTGCCCACAGCCTTGGCACAGGCCATACCCTCACGGCAACTATTTGAGATCTTCTATATGCCAGTGATTATGGCTCTGAGGCTTAGAATCATGAGGATGCCAACAGTTTGGCACCAAAACTCCCAAGGGTTTTATGGGGTTTTTTTCCTCCTGCTACAAAATGAAATCTCACCAGATGTCTTAAATATTTTTCTATCTTGGCATTCCCTCACATAACTTCACTTAAAGAGACAGTTTTTTCGGTTGACAAAGGTACCTAACCTCCAAGTGACCTACCCTCCAAGGTCTGTGTGGTATGAGTAATTCTAGTGTACAAAAAGTTTCCATGGATATATTTTGAAATGACAAAGTTCCCTACAAGTGAACTTAACTGACATGCAACATCAGTCCTTAATTGTGCCTATAGGAAAAAAAAAGGTGTTCACCATGTGCTCCAGCATCGTCCAGTTCTTTGAAGAACAGCTGATGAAAGCCAAGAGCAAAAGAAAATGGCAATAAAATAAGGTGGCATATTGACAGCTGAGATCTAGTGTGACATCTGTGGGTGGTTCTGTGGCTCCAGGATTAGATTGTTCTCACTTCAGAAGAGCCATCCGTGAACTCTGTCAATCAGCAATTCAGTCATACATACATAAAACTCTTTCCCCACACCTTCCTCCTCAAAAACATCCTTAAAGACGATACTAAGAAAACAATGTATAGATCATACACGTTTAGTGAAAGGCAGCATTTTTCTCCTTGACTAACTTACCAACCGAGCTTGAATTTTCATCCAACCTTTACCATGCCTCACTTTTACAAAAGGAATTCAATTTATTATTCTCCTCAGACTTCAAATAAAAGAGTAACAACAAAGTCGAACAGAAAATGAAAGCTCTGCTTCAGACCTTATTTTGTTTTCCTCTCTCAAGTAAATATTTGCACTTGCTGGAGGAGCTTATGCTGATGTGTCTGTAAATTGAACATATATTTTTATGAGATGGTAAGTAACCAGGAACAAAAGGATACAAAGCAAATTTCCCCTGCACTTTCTTCCAAGTGACCTCCAGCCAACTGTGCAGATGACATGTTTAGAAGGAAGACGATTTTGTCTCCATGGAAGCTCAGTTTGTGGGCTCTGCTTTGGCAGACTGACAGCTGTGCTAAATGATGTTGAAATTACATGTAATAGATTTTAGATTATGACTATTGTCCAGTAAGGACTAAAGAGGCCCATGCAGTGAGAAGAGGCTTTGTCTGGTTATCTTCTTAAGCTTCATTCCAGAGTGAAAAGGCACGGGCTCTTGTTATTCTAAACTGACCTTTTTGTTTGTTAGCACAGGCAAGGCAAAGGTGGTCAGTACCAAAGCAGTTTCACTAATTAGAAGCTACAGGCCCAGAATTACCACCGTCATTCTTTTCTAGAATGAAACACAACCATGCTCAACACATTCCTGGGCACAACTCTACCTCAATTTAAAACTAGGAATAAATTTAATTCTCAAATTTTCAATGTCATAGTAACACATTATTGTAGAATTAGCCCAAATTGGCATTTGAAGTTTGGTTCTTTGCAGGACTGGTGGGCTGCTGACCTTGTCCAGATATTCATTTATTGATATGCGTGGTTTTCTATTTTGTTTTGCTTATGTGAAGGAGGAGAGTGGGGTTGGTGTGAGGATGTCCAGGAGACAGGAAAGCAATGGAAAGGATACAGGTGTCAACCCCCAAGGAAATGGAGCAGATGAGCAAGAACAGACTTGAATCTGAGCACAATTGAGATGGGCAGCATGGACTCCCAGAAATGACCAAGGGAGGCTCTGAGGAGGAACTGTGTGCCTTTATGAGAAGGCAGAAGTGTAATATCTGAGAAATACGGATTTTAAAACATTACCATATTTGTTCCCAAAGACTGGAAGCTGGGGGACACAGATTACCCTACATACCTGCGTTTAAATAGCATTCCCTTTGTCATAGTACACTATGACATAGGTCATGCCCTACCTTTTACTTTTTAGAGCAAAATTGGTGCATTGCTCAATAATTAACATCCTGTTCAAATGACTTGAATCTCTTTGCAAAAAATAAGTGGTTTATGAGGCCACTGGATAGAGAAGTAGGAAGGGAACAGGAGGAGAAAATAAGTGAGAAAGATATTTTACACTTCATCAAAATACGAAATAGCATTTCATGCTTATTTCCTCCAGCATACTATCACCACCACCCCCAAAATGAAGCATCAGCCATATAGAGAGAAGCTCTTTTTCTGAACTAAACAGACCAGTTTAGACAAGTACGTGTATTGGTTCCAAAAAGACATTTCAGGAACTGTGGTCCGAAGTTCATTCAGAGCCGAGAGAGACTGCCCACGATGTCACACCCACAAGTTGTCTAGGGTCCTGCTACTCATGTGTGGTCCGGGACCGGCAGCCTCAGTATCACCCAGGAGCCTATTAGAAATGCAGAATTGCAGCCCCACCCAAGACCCACTACACTGGCCTTTTTACAAGATCACAAGTGATTCATACGCAGATTACAATTCACAACCAGCTCAGATGACCAGTCTTCACCCTTTAAAGGTATTGGTAGAGACAAAAAAGGAGAATTTAAAACAAACAAAAAAAATTATGAAAATAGTGAAACTAGTATCTCACCCTTTCTTTCCTGCCTTTCCCATTAAGAAAGAAGCTTCCCAAAGTACAAAAGAGCATATTTTGTGTAAGAAAGAAAGGGAAATAAGAAAAAAATGTATACACACACACACACAATACACATACACAAAAAGAAACACACAATAGATAAAACAGAAAACAACTGGTTACTTACAAGTTGTGAGGAGAGAACAGAGTAGAAGGGATACGACAGGGAGTGCTACATCTCTAAGCATACCTTTGGTATAGTTTTGACTTATGGAAGCATGTTAATATTCTGCATATTCAAAAACTAAAGTGAGATCAACAATGATGGCAAGAGAAAAGAAAAACCCTAAAACCTAAAAGCAAATTAAAACAAATGAACCAATTGTATTTCAAGTGAATTCTATAACTACAGTAAAAGAAAAAACAAAATAAAGAACTTATCCAAGTTACTAATGAGCATAGCATCTGACTGTATACCCCCAGTCTTGAGTAAGAATGAGGGATGACGAGAGCTGCAAACAAATCCTGAACTCTTAATACATTTGTTTCTGGTACAGGTATTGGCAAAGCAATTCTGAAACATAGGATTGAACAGATGAGTAAATGTATTGATATTGTTGGGAGCCAAGGACCAGTGCCTGCTTGAGACACTCCAATGGCCACAGGGTAACAGCCATTCCCCTGAGCCTAGCATCAGTTGTGGACTTACGTGAGAATCAAGATACACAATAAGAGACAGGCAGAGGGAGTTCCAGATAGACACGCAGAAGAGAAGGCAGTGTGAAGATGGAAGCAGAGATTGGAGTAACGCAGCCACAGGCCAAGAAACGCCTGCAGCTGGAAGAGACAGGAACAGATTTTCCCCTAGAGCCTCCAGAGGGAATATGGCCCTGCCCACAACTTGAGTTCAGACTTCCACGCTCCAGAACTGGAAAGAATAAGTTTTTGTTGTTTTAGGCCACCAAATTTGTGGTAGTTTGTTACAGTATCCTGAGGAAACCTGCAAAGTAGATGTATTATCTCCACTTTCCAGATAAGGAAATAGAGGCACAAAGAGTTCAAGCAACTTGCTCAAAGTCCAAAACTAGTAAATAGTGGAGGCAGTATGTTAACCTAGGAAATGCGATTCTAAAGACAGCCCTTTATAACCTTTATTTCATACTCCTTCTACCACATAGTCATTAAAGATAACTATATAGAGTACACACCTTTCCACATCAAGACATGATTGTGTAGAACATTCTAAGGCACACACACACAAATAAATATATTCTGGCTGGAAATGAGTTCACAATAAAATATTACAAAACAGAAGAAAAGGAGTCACCGTGAGAAAGAGCCAGCAGTCACTGCAAACAGGAAGATTTGCCTGGTCCTTAATATAACAACCTGAAAGAGACTGTTAAATAATTATGTTTCAAACAATAGAATTAAAAGACTTGAAACCCTAAGGCAAGAACAGGCATTGTGCAAAAGAACTGGCAGATCTGAAAATAACCAAACAGAACTTCTAGAAGTGAACATGTAAAATTCAATAGGTAAAAGAGTAGATTAGAGATGGCTGATGAAAACATAGATGTGAGAAAATCATTCAAAAAGCAGCAATGAGAGATAAAGAGATGGAAAAATATGAGAGAGAGGTTAAGAGAGATGAGAAATTTAAAAATACATCTGATTGGAATTCCAGAAGGAGAGAAACTAGAGAATGAGGTAGAAGCAACAATCAAAATATAATGGCTGAGGGGCCAGCCCGGTGGCGTAGTGGTTAAGTTTGTGCGCTCTGCTTCAGCGGCCCCGGGGTTCGCAGGTTCGGAGCCTGGGCATGGACCTATACACTGCTCATCAGGCCACACTGTGGTGGTGTCCCACATACAAAAAATTGAGGAAGATTGGCACAGATGTTAGTTCAGGAACAATCTTCCTCAAGGAAAAAGAGGAAGAATAGCAACAGATGTTAGCTGAGGGCCAATCTTCCTCACCAAAAAAAAAAATATATATATATATATATATAATGGCTGAGAAATTGTAAGAATTGATGAAAGATGTGGGCATCAGTCAGGATCTAGGCAGAAAACAGGCAGCATTCTCAAACTAACTAATTGAGAAAAATTTAATAAAGCAATTACTTCCAAAGGTGAGAGTGAGCAAGCAGGGTTCAGAGAAATCAACAAGGGATGGAAAAACACTCAGGGGTAAAAGCGAGGAGTCTGAAAGGGCAAGGTGAGGGAGAGGTTACCAGAACTCAAAGAGCTGCGAAGAAGGTTGCCGCAACCGTAGCTGTGCCTTCAGTGGAGGGACGCAGCCAACCCATGATAATTTAGCGTGGAGGGAGCCTACAGAATAAACACACCGCCCTCACTCTCTTTGGCCCTTGGAGCTTCTGCTGGTGCCTCCCATTGACAGAAATCTACTGGAAGCCAAAGGGCAAGGGAAGATGCAATCCATCCTTTAGCCTCCCCAGTTCAGGACCTTCAAATGAAGGAGTAGTAACAGCTCCCCACTGTAGCCCCAGGCTACTTGATCAGTTTTTCTAAACCTGCCCCATCTTCCTCAATAGTCCCTAGGCAGTATAATTAGGCAGTGTGCTTACTGCTTCCTGCCAGAACCTAGCAGCACTCTGTGCATGTGTGTGTGTGTGTGTGTGTGTGTGTGTGTGTGTGTGTGTGTGTGTGTGTTATAAGTGGAAAGGGGGAGGGGGAGAAAAAAACAAAGAAAGAGAGCCTAGAAGTAAATATACCAAAAGGCTACCATTTTGGTGATTTAGGTTTTTTCTTTTTACTTACTACATTTTCTAATTCTTCTACAGTGAACATGGAGCACAATATTGCAAAAGGACAATCTTTTAATAATGCTAAGAGTCTATAGAAAATATGGATTCTTATTAATTCATTCCCCAGTAGACTGACATCATTCCTAAGCCAGACTCCCTGGCTGCTATCAGAGCTAGAGACACAAACCAATCATGTAGCTGGAAAAAAAAAAAAAGAGGAGGATTCAAACCAGGTATTGAGTAATAGTTTGCAAATAGTGAATTTCTTATAGAGAGGGTTATATGTAGCCTTGCTTAAGCTCAGTAAAACATAATTTCCCAAATAGGGCATGGCCAGTTGTGGGGCTGACATCCAGGCCTGTGAAAGGAAACAAGAACTCCTATGAAACCTAAGTTGTGTCTTAGGTTTCATATATGTAGGAATAAATTTTGTATTTAAAAAGACAGCAACAAAATTGCATCTCTGACGATCTAGAATGCTTCAAGAAATAGGGAGCTGAGTCTTCACCTCGGCCAAAATTGAGGCTTGAAGTTATATGTATAAATGCTTACTAGATTTTTTTATTAATCTGCCCACATAGCTAATAACTGCTTGAAATTCAAATACCCATACACTGAGGCTTGGGGTGAAATCTGGCTTTTGATGGATTAGCAGGCAGGTCCTCGTTTGATCTCTTGCTTCTGAATGTTGCTACCTGGAATGTGACACATCCCACCTCCGGCTGCAGTACAGTAAACTGGCTTGCATTCAGAGGAAAGAGCGCCATCTACTGCAACACCACTCAAATCTAACAGTTCACTGTGTGCTTTCCGTCCAAGGCCTTCCACTTCATTGTTCCAGCTCAGACTAGCTTGTGAGAATTAAGATTTCACCAGGGGTTGGAGGGAAGGGAACCTCTGGCCACAGATCAACGCTTAACTATATTAAAAATCCCAAGTCTTTGGGGAGAACTATTCATTATTAACATTGTAATGCTATCAGTCAAGGATAATGATTGATGGAAGTCATTTTACTAAGCAGTCAGATACAAGTGTCAATTTCTTAGAGTTTACAAGAGAAATTACATCATTGGCACAATTCTCTGGTGAGGAGTGCAGAAGGATATAAAAACCAGTAGAGCCAGCTGTAAGCCTTTTGGTCCTTAACAGGAGCCACTACTTCCTGACACCCCTACCTGCACCCCTGGAGAGAATATCCAAGTCCTACTTTCATCCCTTATCTAATATAAAACTCACATTCATGAAGGAGACAGGAGGAGGCATTGCAACTACCCCTATGGCGATCCTATATCCTGCAAAAAGTAGACTTTTGTACATGTCAAGCAGAGCAGAATAACAGGCTTGAGCTTAGAGAGCTGGCAAGCAATGGGACTTTGTGGGTCAGGCAAGATCAGAGAAGATTCCACCAATCATTGACAGAAAGGTTCACAAGGGACCAGCAGTCAGTCTCCTATAAGATGAAATGTAAATACAGCTGTCTTTGGGCTATGAATCAAACCCCGATTGGCATGCAAATGCACTTATACCCCTTCCAGCTCTAAAATTCTATGGCAACTTACACCCACATTAAATGATGTGATAAAACATGACTCAGAGTAGCATCAAAACCAGAGCACCCTGAAATGCAAGTCAAAACCACAATGAGATATCACCTCATAACTATTAGGATGTCTGTTATCAAAAAAGCAAGAGATAACAAACGCTGGAAAGGACATACAGAAAAGGGAACCCTTGTGCACTGTTGATGGGACTGGAACTTGGTGCAGCCACTATGGAAAACAGTATGGAGATTCTACAAAAAATTAAAACTAGAACTACCAAATGATCCAGCAATCCCACTTCTGTGTATATATTTGAAGGAAATGAAATCATTTTCTCAAAGAGATATCTGTACCCCCATGTTCATTGCAGCATTATTAACAATAGCCAAGATACAGAAATAACCTAAGTGTTAGGAAATAATCTGCCGTTTCTGACAACACGGATGAACCTGGAGGACATTGTTAAGTGAAGTAAGTCAGACAGAAAAAGACAAAAGCTGTATGACATCACTTATATGTGGAATGTAAAAACAAAAAGTCAAATTCATAGAAACAGAGAGTAGAATGGTGTTTGCCAGGGACTGGGGAGTGGAAAATGGGGAGAGGTTGGTCAAAGGGTATACACTTCCGGTTATAAGATGAATAAGTTCTGGGGATCTAATGTACAGTGTGGTGACTATAGTTAATAATACTGTGTTGTACAGTTGAAATTTGCTGGAAGAGTAGATCTTCGGCATTCTCATCAAAAAAAAAAAGGTAACAATTTGAGGTGATGCATGTGTTACCTTGATTGTGGGAATCTTTCCACAGTGTATACATACATCAAGTCATCATGTTGTACTCTTTAAATATATTACAATTTTATTTGTCAATTATACCTCAATAAAGCTAGGAGGGGAAAATCAGAGTCCCCCAGCCTTTCTTACTACTTCATGAATTCCTCCCCCATCATCCAAAAGGCTGGTGGAGTTTCTTCTTCAACAGTGGTGCCCTTGGGTCTATAACATTCACCTGGCTGTGTTACTTCCCTCATCAGATCCTCCTTATTATAGAACTGAGAACTCAGGGTTTGAAAAAAAAAAAAAAAAACCTCAGTGCCTCCACAAAGAAAACTAATGCATATAGTAAGTAATTATAAGAAAGTGACATTCCACACCTTTCATTGCTTCACATTTCATTCTTCTTGCCCAGTTAAGAGTCACCCCACCACTCACACTTTCACCCATTCATTTGTTGGTTTTTCCAGCCATCTGTGTAGAATTCTACCATCTGGCTGTCTTAGAGTGCAATGACCTAATAGCTGGGTTTTATGGATCTCCAACAAAGTGAAATACTCTCTATTATTTCAGCGAAGTTTTAGTACTGTGAGTTGGCAGTACGCTTGCAATTTTTTTAAACTTATTTTTGTTAGTTTTACCTAGGATTAGACTTTGAAGAGTCTGTCACACATACAGTGAATCCTCAGCTTGGCTCAGTGCTGCTGACCACCTTTCCATTCCACATCAGGACCATCAGAGAGAGAATCACGCACACACTTCTGTGGGGTGGGGAAGCATAAAATCAAAAGCCTTCCACTTTCCACAGTGCTTTGCAATCCTTCTGTGTGTCCCATTCTCACTCTTCACATTAGCAATTTCTAAACTTTATCTCCCTTCCTAAGTCTCCTATCTCACCATCTCCCCTCCTTCTGCACAGAGAGAAAAATGGCAACATGAGGAATAAACTCCTTTAATTTCCTGCTCCCCATCTCCACCTCTTTGCCTCCACACTTCTGTCCCTGTCAGATGTTCCTTCTCTTGTCCAGGACTTATCTTTCCAGCTGAGCTTCCATTGCAACCATTCCCACTTTGTCAGAGACATTACCCTGAGGGAGGGAGGGAGGGAGGAAGGAAGGAAAGAGGGAAGGAGGGAAGAAGGAAGGAAGGGGAAATGCAAAAGGAAGGGAAGGAAAGGACAATATCCCTCTGATTTTCATTCAATCTCTTTCCTCCCTGCACAAACTACCCATAAGAGTGTGCTCTCTACTTCTGTCTCCATTTCCTCACCAATTACGCTTTCACCACCTCAATGCAGTCTGGATCCAGCCTCCACTACTTCACTGGACCCTAACTGAAGTATATTTGTGCCATTGTACATGCAATGCACCACACAGTGCCATGCATATGGTGAAAGCTCAATAATAAACTTCTCTGGCCAATCTCCCCCAAATTGGTAAACTAGATGAGAACTTTCCAGTTCTTTCTTTACTTGACTTTTCTCCATCAGTGATGACTCCTTCTCTGAAATCTCCCCCATTGGCTTCTAGGTCTCTTCCCTCTCCTGGAGTTTCTCCTACCTCTGACTACTCCTTACGTCTCCTTTTTCAGGCTCCTATCCCCTTATGCCTTAAATTAGGACCACTTTTAGTCTTTATCTCTTGTCTGTATATTCTTGCTGGGTGACTCTATCAAATCCCATAAAAGCAACTATTACCTATATGATCACAAATGTAATATGGTGCAGTGATGACTAACTGATCTATACTTGCACCCCAGAGCTTTACCATTTTCATTCATTTGACAAACATATAATGAGTTCCTACCATGTACCAGTTCTATAGTCCTCCCTACTGGACATCTCCACTGGAATGATCCACAGGCATCTAAAATCTGCATGTCCAAAACTGAAATTGTCTCCCTAAACACAGACACACACACACACAATTATTTCTCCTTCTCTATATCCTGTTTAAGTAAATGACAGTACCCATCCACCAAGTCAGCCAAGTGAGAAACTTAGTAATAATCTTAAAATTGCTTTTCACCCACAGCCACATCCAAATAGTCACCACGTCCTGTGGATTCTACCTCCTAAATTCTCTAGAATCACTCCCTTCCTCGCCAGTCCGCTGGCCCTGCCTCAGTTCATGATTTATACTTAATCATCTGAATTACTGCAACCACCTCTTAACTGGCCTCTTATTTTAGTTTTAGTCCCTGTCAAGCCACTTTCCACACAAGCCTTTCTAAAACATAATCTAATAGTAGCACTTCTCTGTCTGAAAAAATTCAGTGGATCTTACTGCCCCAGGATAAAATCCAAACCCACTAAAGTGCCAATGATCTGGCTCCCACCTACCAGTCCAGTATCACATCTCAACACCCACCTTCCTACCCATGTTCAGTGCCTGTGGTTTCCCATGCCCTCTCATTCCTGCATGACTCTGTACATGCTGGTACCTCTACTCAGACCTCTTCACCCTCTTCCTTGTCTGTCCCAGTTTGCTCACATTTCCAGACTCAGATCTACCATCATATCCCCACTTCTGCCCTTCTCCTCACATCCCCGGTCTGAATTGGGTGCTGCTTTCTTGGGAATCCCAAAGCATTCTGTACTTCCCTCAACCGTATAAATTGTCACACTTTTGTGATTATTTATTTACATGTTCATATCCCCTACATTTTAAGCTACATTGTAAGCTCCTCAAGGCCACGGATCATTGATATTCAGTATCAACAGTACCTATCACAGTGCCTGAAACACAGTAGGTATTCAATAAGTGTACGTTGAATAAATGTTCATAGAAGTGAAAGAATGACAGAGCTTCTCCAGGCCTCACCAGCTATGGCACCAATGAAGCCACATTAATAATATCAACTCAAAGTCCAGTGAATCTAGGCCTCAGCTCTTCATGTTAGATCTCAGGCCCTGCAAGTACACACTCACACACGCGCACACGCACACAGCGAAATGTGCTCAGGAAATTGCTTACACATGATTCACTCAGCTGCAGGAGCTCCCTGTCCCACCTGACCTCACCCTGGTCTCCATCAGTCACTTATGCCCCTTTCTGGCGCCTCCACTGATGCCTTGATGATGATGGTCCTTGGCAAATGAGGAGAGGAGGAAGTAAGCAGAGAAAGCCTATCTCCTCTGTTAAAGGTGCCCCAAACAATACAGCTTGTGCCACAATTTTATTACACGTCTGTGGGTAAAGCATCTTTTTACCACTAATTTGCACACCCCTGCTCTGCATGGAGCCCCAGGAAGGATCAGTAGGGGTTAATGTCTGAGAGAAATCTGAGTGATGGACGCTGAGCTGACTCAGTTACTTTTCCTTTCCAACAGTCACGGCATTCTTCACAGAGGAAGCTGGCCTGCCTGGCTCCTCTCTCCCTCTGCCCCGCCCGTGGTTCACTGAATATGGTTGATTCTCACCTACACCAAATAGGGACAACTGTCCTCACCATATCATGCATCAGACACTGTGCTGGCATTGGGCACAAATGGTCAACAGGCAGACGTGCCATCATGGAGGCAACAGGGCATAGAGGTGAAAGGTGAGGGCACTGGAGCTAGATCGCCTGGGTTCAAATCCTGGCTCTGCCACTTTCTAGCTTGTGTGACCTTGAGCAAGATACTTTACCTCTCTATGCCTCAGTTTCTCCATCTGTAAAGCAGTGATAATATAGTACCTACTGTACAGGGTTGTTACAATGAATAAGTTAATTCACGTAAAACACCATTGCCTGACACACAGCAAGTATTCTACAAAAGTTATCTACTATTGTTATAGTCTAGAGGGAGATAAACAAGAAAATTAACAGACAAATAAGCCAAATAATTAGTGACTGTAATAAGTGCTAAGAAGGAAATAGAGACGCATAACAGAGAATAACAGGAGCCAGAGAGCGGGTATTTTAGACAGAACCAGAGAAGACTCTCCAAGGAGGCAATTTAAGCTGAGATCTGAAGGTTGAGAAGGAGCCAGCCACACAATTAGCTGGGATAAGAAAATTCCTGGCAGAGGGACAGAGGGAAGAGCAGTGCAGAGTCCCTGAGACAGAAAGGAGTTTGGTGAATCCTAACAACGCAAGAGGGCCAGTGAGCTGAGCAGAGTGAGCCACGCAGAATGGCAAGGGAGGAGAGAGGGAAGATCAGATTGTGTGGGGCTGATGGGCTGCAAGAGAAAATTTCAATTTCATTCTATGTTAAATGGAAAGTCATTGGAGGATTTTAAACCAGGAAGTGACGTTATCTAATCTACGTGTTTAAGATTACTCTGACTAATGGATTGAAGGGTAAACAAGAGTAGAAACAGGAAGATAATTAGAAGGCTACTTTATTGTCCAGGATAGAGATGACGGTGGCTGACAATAGGGGGTGGCAGTGGAGATATGATGAATGAATGGTCTAGAGCGTTACCTGCAGAGAAAATGCAGTGGTCTCTGCAACCAGGCAGAGCTGGCTGAAGCATTAAAGGTTAAGAGAAGGTGAATTAATCTCCCTACTATAACCTGAAAGGGAGAGAGGCCTTTATTTGTAAAATGGTTTTCCATGGAAGACATACCATCATATTGCCCACAACACAAAGCAATGATTCACTGAAAGCCCACATGGGATGTAACTCTGGGGTTGGCAGAAATGACTTTTTCCAGGGTAGATGCACAGATACCTTCTTTTCTTCCTGATACATGTCCCTGCAACCATTGTTTTTTAAGTCATCAAAATTATTTTTATAAATCTTCTAAATAATAAAAATGCAAAAAAAAAATAGGTATTAGCTGTAATAATTATGAAAGAATCAATTGACATGTTTTAGGTCATTTATAAAGCAATACGTTTATATCTGATAGGTTATGTATGCTTTGTAGTACTTTGTGGGCCCTTCTGTAGTAAATGTATATAGTATATTTATGAATATTTTTTAGAAATTTGAATATAATTTTATTTTAAATGATTATATTGATTTTGTAATATTTTCCTTTGTAAATATTGATGACCATATACACAACTGTCTTTTATGTTACACTCTTAGTCAAGAACAGAGGCCCAAAGAGGGAAATGAAATTTTCTTCATAAAGTGTTTTTAGAAACCCACTGTGGCAACAGCAGGGCCTGCCTATGGTCTCAATTTACTTTTTCCTTGCTCAGAGTCATACATGGCAGAGATTTTAAAGTCATCATTTAGTGTCCTCTTTTTTCTGCTCCCAAATAATTACAGCTTTCTCTCTCATAATCTCTTTTGTCACTAAAAAAGTGGAGTCCATCTAAGAAAAGTACATCAAAATATTGCAAGTAAAAGAAAAATAATCGAATTGAATCAACATGTATTTATCAAATAACTAATCATTGAACTCCCTTACCTATATATTCTACTTCCAAACTCCATTATTTCATCCCAACTAAAAATAAATTACATGTGGAACTGGGTCACCTAATAAAGTAAATAATTTCTTAAATAGAGTCAGAGAGAAATAAAGGAAAATAAAAGAAAACCACCCAAACTTAAGGGCTACTGACTCCCTATCCACTTCTCTCAGGATGGCTCCCAAGAGAAAAGCTCAAAGGAATTAACATTTGTTGAGGGTATAACCTTGGGGAACACTAGGCTAATGTGAAAGCTAATAACCTTCTGAAGAAGGTCATATTTCTTACCATCCAGAGAATAGGAAAATTCAACAAATGGGAGGAATGACACAATGAAGAGAATAAGCAGAGCCAGCACTGGGAGAGAGGACAGAGTTTGTGATAAGTCAAGTCAATTTTCATTTGTTCAGTCAATGCATGGATGAAGACTAGCAGATGGGAAGCCAGCCAAGGGACTCAAGGTTAAAATGTATATTTTCAGTTAAACATTATGCAAACAATAATTCACAAGCATTTGGTTGTTTTAAAATATCTGAACTAGAAGGTTCTCAAATCCATTGATGAGCTAGGAAATCTATATACTAAGTTGATAAACACATAAGAGGGAGTACAGAGGGGCAAGGCGGGGAGAGACTGCATGTCTCCAAAGTGGTCACCCATCATGCTTATGTGTGGAGGATGATCTGCTTTTTGGCTAGCTGAGTTGCTGTTGAAGGATCCCTTTCACCCATTTGGTCAATATCCAAGATGGCAGGCCTAATTGATTGTCTCAGACACTGACTCCTAGGGCCAGACTGGAAACGGGTCAAAAGTGCAGGAAAATTATCAAATCTAAATGAAAGCAGATTCAAAATGCTATTTTTAAGTGGGGCACATCATTTTTGAAGGCCAAGAAAAAAATTAGGTTAGGGAAGGAGAGTAGGAGTGCAGAGGAATGTGGCACTGTTAGAAATCCCAACAGAATAACAGGATGCCCTTCCCCCAAAAAGTTTGAAGAAAGACCCAAGTAGTCTCCCTGCTTTTGCTCCTGTGCCCCTGCAATTTATTCTTAACACAGAATAAAGGTAATTCTATTAAACACAAATCAGATCATGTCCCTCATATCCTCGAAACCTTTCAATGACTTGTGACCTCATTCAGAGTAATAGCCAAATCCTGCAGGACCCCATGTGATGCTAAACATTTCGCCCTTTTTCAGCTCCCCAGCATCTGTACATCCTTCTAGGTTGAGGGAAATCCCCCCATGATATGGTACTTAGTAGGAGGCAGGGCCTAGAGCAGTGGAAGAGGAACTGTTCCCTGTTCCCATTCTTGAACCATCAAAGCAATCACGTGACCCAGTCAATCTGTGTTTTTGCATCACTCCTTCCAGAGTGAAAGACAGAAACTATTTGCAATAATGGAATCAAGGATGCAACGACTGTCATGTTGCATATGGTGGAGGCAGCACCACTAACAGCAAGTTGTCCATCTCCAGTGGTGCCCACAGGAGCATCGCAACCAGACCATTCTTGTGCATGACTCTGGCGGCATCCTCACCTGCTGAGCTTTCTTTGGTGTCTGCCCATTTTCTGAGCCTAGTTCTACAGCCCCTCCTTTGATTCTGAGAGTTACCATGGCCTTCTAATAAACTCCTTTTTTGCTTAGATTAGCCAGAGTCATTTTCTGTTCCTTACAACCAAGAATCATGACCAGTAAGACGAGCTTTGTTGCTTGTCGATGAATCTCTGAATAGGGAAAGGAAGGACTAGAGTCTAGTAGGGTGCAGAGAGCCAACTTGCTGTACATAATGAAGTGGATGGAATTGAGTTTCTTGGGGCGTGGGAGGGGAGTTGGCCTGGGGTGCAATCTTGAAGGAGAAAGAGAAGTGTGAGTAGGAGGGCTGAAGAGCCTATGAAAGAAAGGGACCGGGAGAAAAATCCCAATGAACTACAAGATGAACAGCAAAGGAAAATGAAATGGTATAGAAATAATTCATCAAACAAGCTTAATCTAAACAGCCTTACTGTTTAGAATCCTACCTCCCACCCTGAATCTTATGTGTCCATAGTTCCTTTTCATACTGGAACTGCTCTTCCTGAGGTTTGCAGTTGCAAAGACTCGGGTGTGATGTCACTTGCTACAGCTGAATTAAAAAAAAATCAAAACCTAAGTAGATCTGACAATAAAAAAAAATACAGTGGAGTATGGGGCATGAATTATGCTTCTACAGGACTATCGATGGGTTTCGTCATTTGGTTGAGTAATTAATGTATTTTATTGCTTGCTGGCCATTATCCAGAAATTGATTCACTGCAACATGAAACTCTGGAACAATCAACAAAGAATGCTATATTGATGAGGTTTATGAGGTGAGTAGTGATAGGAATTCCATAAGTCCCACATGGAAGTCACTGTATTATCCAGTCTTACCTCCTGGATTCCTCTCTATCTCTGTCTCTCTTTTCCTAGTCTCTTCTCCATGTCTCTGTCTCTGTCTGTGTGTCTGTCTGCATCTGTCTGTTTCTGCTTTGTCAATTCCTCATCTCATGTTCAAAAGGGGTTTATTACATCTCACAAATATGCATACAATAGAGCAAGGTAACAGAGATTTAAAGTAAATGAGAAAGGAAAGGAAAAACAAAAGAAAGACACAAAGGGTCAGAAATGAAACTAATATAAAAGTGCATCCTATGAAGCTCTATTCACAAGCTACAGGGGCCATAAATTCTCTCTACACTCTCTAGCAGTCATTCCAAAGATGGAAATACAATTCAGTGTCCGTAAGATAAAATTATACCAATTGCTCAAGCCTCCTAAATCTGCATAGTAACATAATTTATGAAAATGATGCATCACAATGATACAATTTGTCAGAAAATTCCTCCACTCACAAACGGCCCTGCCACTCTTAATAAGTAGAAATAACTGCCAGAGAGTCCACTCACCTTCCCTGGCTAGAAGAGTTTCCCAGTGCGCTTGATGGGAGTATTACTTCACACAGCAGGTAATAAATTTGTGGAATTCATTACCCCCAGGAGAAGGTGCAGGCAGGAAATAGAAATGTATTCAGAAAGGGTTGGTCAAATTTATAAATGGTGAAGCCATAAATGGCTCTAATCTTGTTTACATTTAATAATATTTTATACCATGATTGACCCCATCCCCTTACCAGCTACCCTAAAGTGCATCCTCACAGCTCCTTACCGCTCTCTCCAGTAAGATTTCTGATGTTATATATAACACTCAACATACACTTATTTATGTATAGAAATATTATACTTTTTATTCTTTGTTAGTAGAAATATATTTCAAATTTCAGTGGCTTTGTTTAAATATAGATAAGATGTTTTAACAGTCTTTACATTTTCAGTATATTTTATAACTCTACACAACACATAACTAAATTAATAATTCCAATTTATACCCCGCTTTAGAACAAATTAATTATGCTTTGACAACCCAACTGAAGTAAATATGACCCTGGGAACATTTTGGAAACTTTCTTATTGCTCAAGGCCCAAAAGGGAGTGAGGAAGGTAATTGGGATTGGATTAAGCTTGAGCAGCATTTTGCACGAACACAGGTAAATTGAGGTTCCGTTGTTTTCTGGAGCAGCTGGTGCCTCTCTATCCTAAGATCCTGCCTGTCTGAAGAGGGGAGATACATGGTCAGTCCTTGCAGCAAACCAGCACGGCTGCTGCTGGCACCACTCCAGGGGTCACCCATCATCGTGCAAAGTGGCAGTTCTAGGAACCAGGCACTCTTCAGCCAGAGCTGGGCATTGGCTATTGTCTCAGAAGTCTTGAGCATAACGATGAGAGATGGGATCCTGCTGGGCTTCAGGTCACCTTCTTCTCTTCAATTTGGAGAAATTCTACAGAATTTACCAAGTCTTTAAGTAGCTAGGAAAGGTAGCCAGAAGCCACAGCCTCACTGGCTTTTTAGGGAAAGAACAACCTCTAGGCATCCAGAGAAGGAATCAATACCAGCGTGTCTTGTTTAAACCAGGAGGCACTGAGGCTCACATTGGTGGGGTTCTTTGGCCCTCCTGAATTGCAGGAGTTGTTTGTTGGGATGATGTGGGGTATGAGGAAATGAGGGTAGTAAAAGTAGTTTTGCAGCAATAAAGATCTGCTCTTTGTTGTGTTGGGATTTTTTATAACTGTTAACAACACAGCAGAGACAGTTCTCATGACCTAGATACAAGCCAAGAAAAAGAGGCTGAGTGCTCTCCTGGTCCACCTTCCCCTTCATCCTGCTGGGGCTTGCTCTGAGCCCCATTAAATTTGAATATCACCTTGGACAAATTCCTTACCTCCTCTACATCTTTTTCCTCATCCATAAAATTGAGCAGTTAGACTAGGTTATCTTGAAGGTCCCTTCCAGCTCCAAGCTCCTGTCCCTCTGGCCTGGGCTCATGGTTCTTTTGGTGTAAACAGCAGCGCTAAGTCCCCTGTTGAGGTTGCTCCTGACTGCTACCTGCTAACCTCACAATGGGCTCCTAAGTACTGATTTTTCTCCTGCATTCATCTCACCAGAATATTCCTGATGAACTATAACAGCCTGTTTATACACACTAACATTTATACTAAGCAAGAATTGTTCGAAGGTTTTCAGGGACCTACCAGGAGAGAGTTGGGAAAGCAAATGCAAGCTACCTTCTCTTTAAAATGAGGATGAAAAGGACACGTATCTCAAGGCATTATAAAGATCAAGTAAAATCATATTTAGCCACCACACTGTCCTGTGTACACAGGGCTATGCATACAATGGGGAGTGCTACTGTGAGGTGGCCATGATTATCTTTGCACAGAAGGAAAAACTACGGTTCAGAGACATGAAGAAAATTCCCCAAGTTTACATAATTAGAACATGGTTTTTAAACACACAAATATTTGACTCTAAAACTCATGCTCTTAACCAGTATATTTATGAATTGTTTGGCTTTGCGGTCCTCAAGGCATGTGGGCTTTGGAGACAGACAGAGATTTAAAAGCTGATTCTCCCACTCACAACTGGTGACTCCAGACAACCTAACTAATTTTGCTGGGCCTTATTTCCTCATCTGTGAGGATTAAATGAGATTATATATGCAAAGCTTCTAACATATGGGAGGCCTTCAGCAGATGGTGGTTTTGGTCCTGAGTATATGTCCCTAAAGCAGACCCTGAGAAAAGGGTTTGGATGCAGCAGTTTACCTGGGAGGTGATCCTCAGAAGTGCAAATGAGGAAGTAGGGAAAGTGAGACAGAGAAGGCAGAAGAGTCAACAAAGGGGTGTTAGTGGCCAGGTAACCACTGTGAGTAAGTGGGGCTCAAACCCATCTAGACCATCTGAGAAAATTTGTGAAAAGCAACTCAGAACCATCTCACTAAAGTGGTTCTCAAACTAAGGACACAGCAGAATCTCCTGGAGGGCTTGTTAACACAGATTACTGGGCTCCATACCCAGAGTTTCTGGTTCAGTAGGTCCGGGGTGGGGCCAAGAATGTGTATTTCTAACAAGTTACCAGGTGATGCTGATGTTGCTGGTCCAGGGGCCACACTTTGAGAACCACTGCAAAAAAGATGGGAGTCTGAATCATCAAGCCACTGACCTGTCTCCTACTGATTGAGATGCTCCATTGTTTGAGGATATAACTCACACACACACATATTTCCAGGTTGGCTTTACAGTGGTGAAGCAAATTTGAGCAGCACCAAAGCAAGTTTTTGGGCAGAGCAAAAGAGAAACACATGCTTAGAGGTAGGAAGCTCTGTCTCTCACATCAGTTGACGGACCCAGGTAAGCTGAGGGCTAGGGCGAACATCAACAGTTATCTGCTATATTGTCTCTTCCCTATTGTTGCTCCTTTTGTGGCCATTATTAATCTCTAAGATGAAGGGCTACAGTCTCAAGGTCATTAGTGGAGAAATCTTGGAACCCAATGGATGTGAAGGTGGAAAACTCCCTCAGCCTGAGGCTGCCACCCATGAAGGACTCTTGCAGGTCAGTAATTTCTTCAGTGAACCAAAGGAATGAGGAGGAGAGGAATGAAGCCAAGACCAGAGCAGTTACTATTGAGTGGACACATCTCCATGCAAATCACACAGAGTACAGAGCTCTCCCACATGCTCTTTGTGCCGTGTGGAGAAAACGGCTGACACTGGTGATAAAATAGGACTGCTCCATTATTCTGTTCCACATGTACATTTAATTGTCAACATTGCAATAGCTTTAACTGCAAATAAGCACAATCTCATTGCCCATCAATTGTTTGAAGGGAGGAAAACAGGCCATTTGGAGATGATTTTGAGATGAGAAATGTCATTATTACCTTTTTGTATGAGGTTTTGTTTTCATTCTTCACTTCCCTCGCCCTCTCCTCAGTGATTATATTTTTCCACAAATTCAACATCAAAATACTACAGCCAATAAAAAATATTCCAGCATTCATCTGAGTCCCAGGGGTTTCATTTACTAATTCCAGATATCTGTAGTAGTATTTTTTTTCTTTTGTCAGAACCCTTTTATATCTCTTAATCCATTCATCCTCATAACAGTGTCTTGAGCTTAGCGAGTTGGTAGGAACACTACTTGCAAATGGGGAAACTGGGGCACAGAATAGCAAACTGACTTGTCCAGGAACTGATTGGCAGTGATAGAGCTGATTCCCACTAATCTGCAGAGTGTCCTGTTCGATTTTGCTCATGTGGTTAGAAAATATTTGGACACATTAATCAATGAGTATGGAGAATTCCCCATAGTTCCTATTCCCTTTATTCAAGCTAGTAATAGAGCTCCCTGCTCAGTGCCCCAGGGAAGGTATGTGGTTCAAAAAATAAAATTAGCCCTGGAGAATTCCACGAGTTTCTGGAGGAAGTAAGAAGGAAAGTAGAAGAGCAGAGATTGAGGGTGGAAAGGTGCAGCAGAGACATGAGAGACTGGAGAAACAAGGAAGGAGAAGACTTCCCCAGACTAGAAAAGGACTCCCTGAGACTCAGGGAGAGTGGGAAGAGAAGGGCTGTGTCCAAAATCAGCAGGGATCCAGACCCCCACTTCCTGGCATTGCTGCCAGGGAGGGGGCAAGAGCCTGAGAGGAAGTGCTGTGAGTGCAAGACACTCTAGGTGCAGACTCTGGACTCAGCAAAGATTTTCAGAGCCCCAGCATGTTCAGGAAGTAACGGTGTCCCAACACCCAAAAGGACCATGAGGACAAAGACAGAGGATGTCTCCACTTAGAGAGAGATGACCAATCATCAGAGGTCCCCCAAATTCTCCCCATGCCCTGAACTTGGCACTGAGTAATACCTGGAACATTGACCCAAGTCCATGAGGCAGAGGCTGGGGGTGGGGGAGGTGTAAAGGGGGAATCCTCAGAATGACTGAATATTAATCAGAGGAAGAGTGCCTCTGAATTATAGGATATAAAATAAGTGATATCTCACACACCTGAGTTTGGGGCTGAGCTTCAAACCTGTAATGCTTATTTTGGCACCAGCAACATTCTTGAACCAAGGAGAGTCTTAGGTAAAAGCAGTGAAGATTTCTCTGGGCTCCTCCATCCTGAAATGCTGGTGCCCCCTCCAGACCATTCTTTTGCTGCCTCCTGGCTCCAGAGCTGCGTCTTCCTGGATGCTTTCTCAAGACACATCTTCCCCTATCATCATCAAAATACCACCCTGTAGAACCAACTAGAGTATCTAATCATCATTATCAGTCTTCTCCCCACCCAACCCCACACAAAGCACATCTTCCATCAGAAGCAGCAGATCACTGCAGAAATTCTCAGATGAGGAAGTAGGAGTGGGGAAATGTAGGGATCTAAATAGAATGTTAGGAAGAGAGGTGAGGTCTGAGCATCTCATGTTTACCAAAATGGACATAGGTTTGAACACTATCATCCAAGCACAAGAAGAGCATCTTCAAAATCTGAGCATGGCTATTAGAGTGTTGCAGACTTATGAGCCATGCAAGATAAAAGGCTCAGAACCACTGCAGTACATTAACTCATAAAAGGTTCTGAAGCTATGGAAAGCCAGGAGAACAGGGTAGATCCCAGTTTTACCATTTACATCCGTGTGAGTTAGGACACGCATCACAGATAATTGTTATCTCACGGGGCTATGCTAATATTAGCAGCAGCAGCAGCATCTCATCATCATCATCATCTCTACCACTACTATTCACAGCTAATACTTACTGAGAATTTATCATGGAACAGGTATTATTTTAAGTGCCATTCAGCTGCACACAAACTGTTTGTAGTACTTTTTCTATCCCTAGTTTCATACGAGGAAACTAAGGCACGGGGAGGTTAAATGGCTTGCCCAACAAGACAGTCAGTGGCAGACAGAGAGCAAACCCTGAAGTGTGAAGCAAGAGCTCTGAACCACTCTGCTATTCTGTGCATAGAGGTTTTAGGAGGATTATAGAAGACAATATAGGACCATGTTACATATGTTATAAAGCCATGCAAAGAGGATATAATCATGGGAAAACCAGGTCCTTCCCAATTCATGGTGTACTGGTCAAGGTTCTTGATGCAAATAGGCAACATATCTCTGGTAAACAAAGGGAATTTACCCAAAGGATATCAAGTGACTCAGAATCATAGAAAGCCTGGCAAAAAAGACTTGGGTGGTCAAAGGGCAGTGAAGCATAGTGAAGACCCTTCCTTAAGAACAATCCACCCAGGACTGTTGACTCCAGACATTGACCATAGCTCTGCAGGGCTTTGCCACCCCAGACACTCTCTGCCATGTTGCCTGACTCTAACTCAGTCATGGCCACCAGGAATAATGTCTGTCCGACTGCTCCCCCATCTTTTGCCTCTCCTTCGAGTTCTAAGGGCTCCATCAAAAGCAGTTGATTGGCCATAATTAGGTCACAGGCTCACTCCCTATCTTGCTAAAGATCTATAGTTGTCAGCTATTGCCACAATAACACTGCATAATAAACTACCGCAGAACTCAAGAGCATATAAGAAGCATTTACTTTTCTAGTTCCCTACAGACGAGGTGGGGTAGCTCTGCCTCAGACTGCAGATCAGCTGGGATCAGGTCTGCTCCATGAGTGTCTCATCCTCCTTGGACCAGAGACTGTAAACGGCATGTTTTTCTCATGTACAATGTCATCAGGGCAAGAGCATAAGCTGAACAACATAATGCCTCTTGAGACCTTGACTTCAAACGACCAAACTGCCACTTCCACCTATATTCCATGGACCAAAGCAAGTCGGTGACCAATCCCAACATAATACAGTAGGGAAATACACTCTCCCCACTCTAATGGGAGGGACTGCAAAGTCACATGACAAAGGGCATGGTTGTATATCATTCTAATGAGGGAGAGTGTAGTGAATTGTGAATTCACTCTATCATGTGGCCAAAAAGAAGGAATGTGTTTCCTTTCTCCAAAAAAGCAGAGAATGTTCACCTTCTACTCAGCCAAGATCAAGCAAGTCCACTACTCATTTCAAGGGGGAGGCCTCCTGGAGACAAGGGGATCAGACTGAGGAACCTCAGAAATGAGGACTCCTCCCACTTCACATAGTTACAATCCCAACACAAGGTCCAGCTTAGCGTCAAGATTTTATTGCAAGTTTTGGAAGACATGTAGTTAATCTGTATGTTTCAGTCTATGATATCCATCAATTGCGTTATTTCCCTGGATGATTTTTTTCAACTTTTATTAGAAATGACAGCTCTTTTATTAAAAATCAGGAAATATTATATTGTGGAAAAATACAAGCAACAGTAATCAGGTTCTAAAGGATATGAAAGTCCTATCTTGTGATAGAGAACAACTAACTACCTCTTTAGAGGATTTGCGGTTTGAGTGGTTTATTAAATCTGACACCAGGCCTGCAATTACCACCAATTATTTGGTCATAGTGTCAGTTCCATTTAAAGTGAGAAAGTTAGCGATGGCAACAGCTTATTTTTAATAACCGATTTCAGAGAAAACCATTTTGTGTCCAATTGCTACTTCCTGACCTCCTGATCTCCAAATAAAAGACTTGCACCTGTGGGGTTATTGGCATGAACCCCAACCCAGGAGAGCAGTCACAGATGCTATTACGGGCTGACAGTAAGTTATATATTGACTCAACTGCTCATCCATCCTACAAACACATAGGTGCAGCCACCAGGTGCTAGCCCCCGCAATAAATTCCTTCTAAACAAGCTGCATTCAATTTAAATGCTGAACTTGAAAAATCCCACCCACATTACTGAGATGGTCTTCCTCCTTGAGCAGGAAGAGCTTTCACAGTTTCTTGGGCTGTGGTGATTGTGTAAGGAAATGCATCCTTCCAGGTATATAAATCAACCTCCTCTTTACTCATTTAGTAGAGTTAGGGGGATTTGTTTGATCCCTTTCATTTAAATTTGTGGTCCTTGGGATGAATGAATGACTCTCAAGTCCCAGGAACACTGGCAGGGTAGCATTTTACCCCTCACAGTTTAGCCCATGCCATTGGAGTAATTCCAAATATGAAGTTGCCAAACTTAAATGAAGTCACTTTTTTAAAATCCACATTTCTTTCTATTTCAAGGCACAATCTCCCACAAATTACATCAAATTTATGTAACTTAGGGACAAAGTATTGTATACCTTAATATTCTTCTCTTCTACTTCTAGGCACTTGTGTTTAATATTCTGTTCAAACCTCCCCTCTCCCAATGTTTTTTGCTTCATTTGGCTTCCCTTTTTCCCTTACTCCCTTAACTTACTATTACAATTCTGGACTCTAAATAATAGCAACAACAAAAACCCAGAAAGCATACGTTTAAGACATTTTAACCATCCAGTCTCCCAAGGTGTCTAGATAAAGTGATTAGATTCAGGTGTGGCATAGAGAGTGACTACTGGTAAGAGACTAGAATGAGGTCAAATTTTTCAAATTTTGTCAGTTTTGATAGAGTAGGAGAGAAGGGAGAGATGGAGGAAGAAGGAGGACATTGGGGAGAATTCTGTATATTCTTACTGAAACAGACAGGCACACAAAGACTGAGAGGACCTCTAAACCTTTTGGTAAAGGCCTCTCCCTTGAGGCAGCCCCTGTCACCATCTGTCTCTGTCCCGAGCGCGGAGCCTCTCTTCAGCGCGCACACAGCTGCTTTAGGAGGTGGAGACTGAAATAGAAAACCAGCCATGGTGACGAAATGTGACAACTTGCTCGAGAAAAGACATGTTTGATGTGTTTTCCAACTGGATGTTTCTAAAATTTATGGCAGTTTCAGACAAGATTTCCAAAGAAATCCTTTCTCTGACTCATTTCAAGCCTCTAAATCTATAATGCCCTTATCACTGCTGCAGGGAGGCACCCAAAAAAAGTTGCTTCCCACCAGGTTTCACAAATTACATTTCAGTCTTCAGAAGACACGTCTCTTCTCGGTAGACTCAGGGATCTCTCTCAGATTGCTCTCACTCGTCTTTCCCAGCAGCGCCCCTCCATATTGTAGGTAAATTACCTGCTTCCTCAAGGCCTCAGTTTTCTCATCTGTGCAATGAAGAGGTTCAGCCAAATAATCTTTAATGTCCCTTCAACATGTAACATTCAGAGATCCAGATTTTACTGCAAGCCTGAGGCATTTTGAAGGGCACATTGCATCCATAATAGTGAGGAGAGGGACATTCTAGAAACATGACTAGGAAAAACAAAGAGACATTTTAAAACAAGGAGCTTCTAGTTATAGCCAAGTAAACATCCTGCTCCACGTAGGATGAACCCTCTACACACTCCACATAGAATAAACCCTCCACAAGTAGCTCTATGAAATATGGACGTATACAAAGAGCAGCTATGTAGAGACACAAGAAGGGGAAGAAAAGTAGATTCCAGTGAGGCATCCATGCATGAGGGAGGGCATTATATGGAGTAAGTACTCCCTTCTGCTGCTTTTCTTCTAGCCTGAGAGCAGGCTCAGTTAACACACACAGAGCATCAAGCATGGGTGGAGAATCACAATTTTTCTGGCCTAGGGCATCAGAGTCCAGGGCAACTACAGTCAGTGGGAAAAGGGAAAATTTAGGAAGGAAAAGAGCCAGAAAGGGAATACCCAAATTCTGCCTCCCCACATGTCTGGCTGACTCCTGAACCATCAATGTTTGGAGCAGACTCAAAGCATCTCACCTAAAGATAAAAGATCTAAACTAAACTGAGTTTGCAACTGGAAAAAAGAAAAAAAGAGTGTGGAGCTCATATCCAACCAAGTTTGCTGAAATGAAAAAACAACTCATCAGAGGAAATTAACAGTCTCCAGAGTCTCTACAGCATGACATTCATAATGTGCATGACACAATCCAAAATTACCCAAAATATAACAAGTCAGGAAAATGGGGGGCCTCAACATGACTGAGTGAGGTTGGAGAGGAAGGCTATGATATTTACTCCCTGGTCTCCCTTCCTGTGAGGTCTGGCTGTGTCAGACCATCCCGTAATATTTTAAACTGTCACCCCCTTCACACTCTTCAATCCCATGAGCCATTTTATTTCTCTAAACTTTGCATCCAATGAACTCTCCATTCCAGGTGATAACAAGTGATTTTTCTCACCACTGCCTGCCCTGAGCTGCCAGAAGACCATCCCCTAATACAAAGGGATTTTTACTGCCTTTTGACTCAATTAGCAAACCTGGATTCCTTCATTTTCCTTGAGGATCTGTTGCTTACAATCTGCTCCTAGAACCAGTATTGTACCAGTCAAGGTTCTTGATTGCATACCATAGAAGCAACCTCTAGCTGATTAAACAGAAAAGAAATTTACAGGGGTGTGATAGCAACAACAATAAACAAACTATACGTAGATACAGAGAATAGACTGGTGGTTACCAGAGGGAAGGGGGTGGGGGAGAGCAAAAGGGGTAAAGGAGCACATGTATATGTTGACGGATGGCAACTAGACTTTGGGTAGGGAACATGATGTAATCTACACAGAAATCAAAATATAATGATGTACACCTGAAATTTATATAATGTTATAAACCAATGTTACCTCAAAAAAAAAAAAACGAAGAGTGGCAAATAAAAAACCAAATTACAGGGGCTGGCCCGGTGGCATGGGGGTTAAGTTCATGTGCTCCATTTTGGCAGCCCAGGGTTTGCAGGTTCAGATCCTGGGCGTGGACCTAGGCACCACTCATCAAGCCATGCTGTGGCAGGTGTCCCACATATAAAGTAGAGGAAGATGGGCATGGATGTTAGCCCAAGGCCAATCTTCCTCAGCTAAAAGAGGAGAATTGGCAACAGATGTTAGCTTAGGTCTACTCTTCCTCACCAAAAAAAAAAAAAAAATACAAGAAAGAATAAAGTAATTCAGAAAAGTAACATGAAGGCAAATTCTACTTCCAGCCATGGTAGAGTAACAAGAAATCCACTTTAAATATAAAGATACAGATAAGTTAAAATAAGAGAATGGGAAAATACATCATGCAAACACTACGCATAAAAAAGCTAGAGTGATCACGTGAGCAAGGAGGCAGCTGTCTGTAAGTCAAGAAGGGAGGCCTTGGGAGAACCTGTCATCACCTTGATCTTGGACTTCCAGCCTCCAGAACTGTGAGAAAATAAATTTCTGTTGTTTAAGCCAAAAAAGAAAAAAGAAAAGAATTTTAAGATGGTGACAGCAGAGCATTAAACCAAGCACAGAATCCTCTGTGACTGCACAGGTCGCACACAGCACGTCTACAAAGGCGGCGTACCCATAAAGGCACACGTCCATGAAAGCCACTTGTAAATCATAAAAGCCATTCTGTACAAGGAAAGTCCTATACATATAATCTGTGGTTTTTTTATCATAATATCTTTTGTATTACTTTATAGCACTTCTGATGCTATTTCTCTTTATGTGTTCAAGAATGCTTGAAAAGACCAACTTGTGCCATTTTTTGTAGTTTTATTGAGGTATAGTTGAAGTCAACTAAACTGCACATATTTTAAGTGTAAAACTTGGCAATTTTCCACATATTCATCCACCCAAGAAACCATCATCCCCCCCAAAAAAGGTAACAAATATTTCTATCATCCCCCCCAAAAACCACCTAGAGTGACTATATCAGTATCAGACAAAACTGGTTTCAGAACAAAGAATATTTCAAGAAATAAAGAGGGACATTTCATAATGATAAAGGGATCAATTCATAAAAAAGTGACAGGGAGGCTGAAGAACCAGGCTTAGAATATAGGCAGGAACCACAAGAGACTTGGTAGCAGAGAGCAAGGACAGGGCAGAGCTGAGGCCACCTGCTTGGGGTACTCACCAGTGCCACTGTTTCTGCTCCCATGGTAACCACTGCCATTGCACTTGCAGTTCTACCAGCCCATCCCCCTGTGTATAATCTCTATCTGTCCCTCACATCTTCAGATCCATATTCTTCCCAGCTTCAAGTCCAAGGCAAGAACATCCAATGGTACACCAGCTTCATGTACCCAAGTGTTTGTTGGCAGGGAATAGAGAGGAAATATCTGGTTCCTTCATTTCTAAAGTGAGAGGCAGGGCCCTACTTATCACCAAGATTCAGACTTTTAGGGATACCCATAACAGGAATGAGATTCAGATGCTAGGCTTTCAAAAAACAAACAGCAAATGACTACCTACAATAAATATTTCACATTGGAAGCCAATTTGGATATATATCAATAGCCTGATATTATTTTTCTTTAATTTTTGAGCAACTAATTCTAATTTTACCAGATAGCCTTCTAAAAAAATCAGAAATTAGTACCAGGATCTAGGTACAAGAATGTCCAACTGAAATATTATTTATAATAATGTAATCCCAGGAAATTAGTAAACTGTGGTGTGTATCAGTGGAGTTATTAACAAGAAAAGATGACACACTCAAAATAGGATATTGAGGTGGCTATTTACAAAGGCGTGTGTAGGAAAACCACAATAGATAGTGTTTGAAACCCTTTTACCTATGAAGATGAGGGGAGGGAATAATTACTGGATCTCAGAAGGAGAGAACCCTGTAGACTTGGCCTTTGGTGGGAGCCAACCTGAGGTGACCTGCCAGGGAGAGTCAAAGGAATAAAATACCTGCCCTTTATCTCCTCCCTCACTCCCTTCTCTCACATCTCCTGCCAGGGCTTCCCATTGACCAACCCCAACAGGAAGCCAAAGGGCCCAGGAACCCCTTGATATGGTCCATGAGATCAGCCTCCAGAGGAAAGAGTAAAGTGGAGAATGGTAGACAGTGGATCTGGAAGGGCAAATGGGAGATAACAGATTCCATATGATGAACTCTTCTGCAGGCTTTCGTGTAAAATTATTCCAGAAGAATATTTAATGGTAAGGGGGAAGATTTCCAATATAATGACAAGAGGAAAACAGGATCCAAACCATCTAGATACTATGATACCAATTTTTTTAAAAAAAAGCAGACGGTGTTAATGTGCAAGATTGTTTTATTCACTTTTCAATTTTTTCTGTGTTTCAAAATATCTATAAGTAATGCATATTTTTGTAATCAGAAAAAAATATAGTTAACTAAAAAGATATCTCAACTAATAAACCTGAAAACAATGGTAAGAACCAAGACCCATAAGAAAAGGGAGAAAAAAGAAAATAGCATGTTTTCGTGGATGTACCAGATTTGAATCAACAAGCAGCTATTGACCCTTTGCCACATGCCAGGCACTATTCTGGGTCCTGGGGACATAGTGATGGAAGAATTTGTCTTCAGGGAGCTCACCTTCACTCAGGTAGTGAAACTTGGAGCTGGAGTGTGGAACTGGGAGGGGAAGGACAGTGGCTGGAGCATGGCTGTCCACAATGGCATTCAATACAAGTTATCAAGGTTTACGGTGTGCATAAACCTCACAGAGACATAAAGAGTCAGATAAGAGCTAGGAGCAGCTGGCTGGAGCATGTGCTGAGACTCTGCCTCATGTTGCAAAAAGCAGAAGGACTGGAAATGTTTTCAGCACTATTGCTGTTCTGGGATCTAAACCAGAAGTGTTTTATCTGACCACAGTGTAATAAACAGGGAGACAAATCTTCCAGTAGAGATTCTCACAGAACGAGTACATGATATTGTGGGGGTGGAGGGGCAGGTGGAGGAGGCAGACAAGATTACGTTGATGTACCTCTCACATAAGAGGTTTTCAATATATTCGATAGTGATAAAAACAGCAAATAAACAAACTAAGCCTATCATACTTGTTCCTTTAAAAAAAAAAAACCATAGTAAGTATAAATGTCCTAGGATTAAAACGTCCTATAAATGTGATTAGCTACCTGAAAACTTTTTTAACACCATGAAGTAGACATATTTTTACAAAAATTATAGGCTACGGAAACTTTATGGCAAAAGCATCAGGAAGATATTAAGCAATGAGTCACAGCACCGTGTAAAGACAATCAACCAGAACCAATTTTCAGGCTTCTGTGGGGCTGTATTTATGGGATGTTATAGCTGGGTCAGTCCTCTTCAAATAAGGGCCATGCACTAAGTCCTAATTACCATTTCCAAATGCCTTTAGCAGGACCCAGATCAGCTTGGCAATCAAGTAATACTGTGATTACACTGAAGAGCTGGTGCAGAGAAGGCCTGACACAGTGAGGGTGGGTTTGTACTTTAATGAAAGGAAGGAGATGTGGCTATCATTTCTCCTGGGTACTACACATCACTTTCAGTCTTTAAGAAGAAACTAATGACACAAGGGATGTGCCTTCAACTGAAAGGATGCTTAAATAGGTCTATAACCATACCTAACACAAGAACTTCCCAGGTATCTTTTCTATGTTGTATGAAGTTTGTTTTCAATCTGGATTTTACACTGTTAACAAAAACATTCCACAAACAGGGGTCGGCCGGGTGGTGCAGCAGTTTAGTTCGCACTTGGCAGCCCCGGGTTCGCGGGTTCGGATCCCGGGCGCCCGCGGACGCACTGCTAGTCAGCCATGCTGTGGCGGCCTCCCATATAAAGTGGAGGAAGATGGGCAAGGATGTCAGCCCAGGGCCAGTCTTCCTCAGCAAAAAAGAGGAGGATTGGCAACGGATGTTAGCTCAGGGCTGGTCTTCCTCACCAAAAAAAAAGAAAAAAATTCCACAAACAATGTAGACTTTTTGAAAACTATGTGAGTTGAAAAATATTTCTTAGTAGGCTCTAGATTTTTTTAAAGAAGATTCCTTTATTAAATCTTGAGTAATTTTGTTTAAAATATAGCATAGATGTGTTACAGCCCTAGAGTCAAACCGACTGAGTTTAAAGTCCATTGAAGATTACTGGTGCAACCTTGGGGGAATCATGACTGCTCTGTGCCTCAGATTCCTCATCTGAATAATGAGAATAATAATAGTAACCTCCTCATGGAGTTGTTATGAGGACTAAATGAGTGAATACATTTAAAGTGCCTGGCACATACTAGGCACTTTTAAAATACCAGCTATTACTATTATTATTTAAAAGTCATACTCCAGAGAAACCACAGGCATCAGTATCTCAAAATCTACTTTAGCCTTTATATTAAAAAGCATTATCTTTTATATATCTTAGAACATTTTAAAAGACCTCAATTTTCAACAACATTGAGATTGGCTTTCATCATCTTAAAAAGCCCAGTAAATGATAATATTGTGGGTCCACATCTAATTTGATTTGAGAACAATGAGGGAAGAATTTCTATAATTAATGTTTTATAGGACTTTTAAAGTAGATTTTAAGCTACTCCTACTCATAGGTAATAGAGATAGTAATCTATGACAAAATTCAAGAGACGTCCGAAAACCCATCTGCCTTCAAAATACCTCATACATTTATTCAAAAACATTTATGCAAAACTGAATATGATGTGGCCTTGCCCTGAGGAAATCACAAGCCAAGGGAGCCCAATATACAAAACTAATTATATAAATATGATATGTTTATTAATAAAAAGAAAGAATATACAAAATGCCTCTGACCATCCATTGGTGCAATATATAACGCATTTGAAACTTATGGAAGCCAAGAATAAATACAAGGACAAGGAGATTGGGTAGTTATTGCCAAAGTACATTGATGCTCCTCAGAAATAAACTAGATGCTAAGGGAAATTAACAAGCAATTGGAAACCAAGTGTGAAAGCCAGAGGACCTCTTTGGTAGCAAAAAGAAGTCCTCACCTCCTGCGCTGCAAGGACAGAGAAAACCAAGAGCCAAGGCCAGGGTTTAATGGTCCAAGTGACTGAACTTCAAAAAGGTTAAATGCCCAACAAAGATAGATCTATTATGCCAAAGTCAGGGCAAAGTTTCCCTACTTGGGTAAACCTAGAACCTGACATGAAATGCAGACATCTAGGGGGATACTCCTGAAGATTTTGACTCCCTAGACTCCTCCGAATTTTTTGAACCCACAAAAGTGGCCCACCCTCCTTATTAAGAGCCAGCACTCCCCCTTCCACCTCATCCTGGAAGACAATGCAAAGACCTCTCCCCAGGAAGGTAAGAGGATCTATCCCACCTCCTCTCCTAGGTCTATAACTAGGGTTAAATCATAGCATAACCCAGCTGGGAATATGCTGGGCCTAATAAGGAAAGAAAGGGACTATCCTCATGAGAGCTGTAAACCTAGTCCACATGTACCTTCATGTACCAGCATGTACCTGGGTAGTACCTGTGCCTATAGAACTGGATTCTGAGGGTACTTAATCAATGTGACTGGAACATAAACTTAAAATAGAGAAGTGTTCGTTGACTTGGGGGTGGTCTCCCAAGATACAGAATTTAACACCTTGGCAAGGACCCCAAGAGATGGTGCAAGCTTGCTATGAAAATGGCTCTAGAAACCTGAAAACAAATGATGATGCTCCTGAAGCAAAGTTGTAATGCCAGGATTGCCATGGCATATGATGGAGGAAGGAATTTAAAGACTATTGAAGTGGCCAAGCTGAAATGGAAATACTGTGTATGGCCAGAAGCTCAATGATTATGTTGCGTAGAAAGGCCCAGAGGACACACTATTTACCAAGACTATAAAGAATGTGCTGGAGAGAGGGGCACCAGCACTAAAATATTCAGTTGTGGTGCTCCCCTGTAGGCCAGAGGTGATGATAGAAGAGGCTATTATGGAACTTGGCTCCCTAATAGCAATGGGGATGATGGGGCCCCAAAATAATAGAGGACAAATAGTAGAGATTAACAGCTTAAAGCCAGAGAATTGCAGTAATGGTAATGAATGGCAGAGTTGGCATGGCAGCTAAGGGCCCTGAACTGTAGAGAGTTATACTGATGGTTAACAGAACACTGAATACCTAAAAGCAAAATAGATGAATACTACTCAGTTTGTACCAGCAAAGGAAATCAAGGATGGATGACTGGGAGACTGAAGACAGTCACCTCAACAAAAGGCATGATCCCCTATAGAGTTTCCAGACCTGAACCAGTTTTCAGACCCAGAACCCGTTCACTGAAGATGTTGCCCAGTCCCCAGGAGAAAGAACCCTGCAATACCACAGCAAGTACATGCTGTAAAGATTGTTTTCTCTGACTGTTCCCCTAAAGGGACCTATGACTATTTGCTTGGGTAAATGTCTCCTGGGGAAATGTGAATAGTCAGGACTATGAGACATAGGGTTTGAGGACCTGAGCTGATGCTTGGAGACCTGAAGTATTATCATGGAGCACTGTTAGAGGAGGGGTATATTGGGGAGAGGTAATAAATGGAGACATAGCCAAGATCTGGCTTACAGTTGGTCCACTGGGCCCACAGATTAACCTGGTGGTCATTTCCCCAGTGCCAAAGTTATAGTTAGCAATTGGAGTACCCCAGTACAGAAGTGGAGTAGGGCAGGGAAGGTGGAGATTAGTGCTACTCTTAAAAATCTAAAGGATCAAGGGGCCGGCCCGGTGGCGCAGCAGTTTCGTCCGCGCTTGGCAGCCCGGGGTTCGCGGGTTCGGATCCCGGCCGCCCGCCGACGCACTGCCTGTCAGCCACGCCGTGGTGGCGTCCCATATAAAGTGGAGGAAGATGGGCACGATGTTAGCCCAGGGCCAGTCTTCCTCAGCAAAAAGAGGAGGATTAGCAACGGATGCTAGCTCAGGGCTGGTCTTCCTCACCAAAAAAATAAATAAATAAATATAAATTAAAAAAAAAAATCTAAAGGATCAAGGGGTAGTTGCCCCCATAATATCTCCATTTAATTCATCACTCTGGCCCCGACAGAAACTAGATGGATCCTGGAGAATTAGTGTAAACCGGGGGTCAGCAAACTTTTTCTATAAAGGGACAGATAGTAAATATTTTAGGCATTGTGAGCCACATAGTCTCCATCACAACAATTCAACTCTCCCATCGTGATGTGAAAGTAGCCACAGACAACATGTAAGTGAGTGTGTATGGCTATCTGTTCCAACAAAACTTTACTTACAAAAACAGGCATGTGGCTAGATTTGACCCACAGGCTATAGTGTGCTAACCCCTAATGTAGACTACTGAAGCTGGTACCTGAGGGTTACTGTAGATATTCAATAAGAACATGCTTGCCTTTCAACTTTGTTCCCAACACAGACATACACGAATCTTGTCAATTTGCTGTTCTCTTGTTTAACTTAAGGGGTGACTCAGGGATCACCAGGATTTGTGAGCTTATTTTGCAGGAAAAAGAGAAGGCCTTCAGGGAGGTTGCGATCACTGGATGGTCGGGCCCCCAGCAGCCGTTGACACCCAGAAGTCAGATTGCTCAGGGGCTTATCAGGAATGACCCCTTTGTTTCTCTGAAGCTCCTCCTGCCAAGTCCCTTAGCTCTGCTCTTGTTAAGGTGAATTTGAGAGAACCTATGTTCCCACCTTCTCATTTTGCCCAATTCAAATAAACCTTCCCCACCTCCAAACACTGATGTCTCAGTGTTTGGCTTACTGTGCATCAGGCACATGAACTTGAGATTAAGAGATTCAGTATCAATACCACAAGTTCTACCAAATAGTAGCCCAACTGAAGCCACTATATCAGATGTGGTATCTGCTAGAGCAAATTAACACTGCATCAGGTACGTGGTATGTGGCTATTGATTTGGTGAACAAATCAGAAACAATCTGCATTTGTGTGAGATGGACATTATTTATTTACAGTTTTCCCCCAGGATTATGTTAACTCTCCGTACTTTGCCATACTATAATCCAAAAAGATCTGGACCATCTGGACATCCCATATTATATTGATCCACCACATTAATAAAATCATGCTGATTGTACTAGATACACGAGAGGTAACTATCACTTAGACTTTGTAAGACACACACACTCTGGAGGGTGAGAGATAAACTCTATGAAGATTCATAAAGTGAGGCCACCACTTTAGTAAAAGTTTTAGGGTCTAGTGGCCAGAAGCTGAATATCCCCTCCAACAATTTATTTAAAAATAAAGTATTGTCACTTGGACTTCCTACCACAAAGAAGAAAGGACAACACATGCTGAGCCTTTTTGGATTCTGGAGGCAGTATATTCTACATCTGCAATGTCCAGTGCAGTAGCCTTTAGCCATACAGGGATACTTAAGCTTAAATTTAAAGTAATTAAACTAAAATTTCAGTTCCTCAGTTGTACTAGCCACATTTCAAGTGCTCAACAGCCACATGTAGAAGTGGCTACTATATTGATAACAGGTATAGAATATTTCCACTGGTGCAGAAAGTTCTGTTGGAAAGCACTGTACACCTAGGAATAAAGAATATTGTTATGATCCATATATCTGGCAGCCAAGGAGAAGCCAGCTTTGGGTGAAACCCAGAGCAGGAAAGATTTCTGCAGTAGGTCCAAGCTATAGTGAAAGCAGCCCTGCCACTTAGGCCATACGAGCCGGCAGACTCTGATAATGGAGGTATCAATGGTGGGCAGACTCTTGTTGGAGTTTGTTGTAAGTTCCAGTGAGAGAATCACAATGCAGGTCTAGAGAAAGGTTATGCCATCTGTCCTGGAGGTTAGTGGTAAGGTTAGAGGTGGGATATGAACTGGGAAGGGGTGCTGTTATAACAGTGGTAGATGCCGTAGTCTGGGGTCCTTCTAGTCCATGCTGTCTGTGCTGGAGAATTAGATGCTGTTTGAAAAACAACTCCTGGCAGGCTACAGGGCCCTGGAAGAGCCAGAATACCTCTTAGTCCTGATCATGCTCATTCCTGGATGTGCCACTTCCATATTACAATAGATGGCTGGGCCCATTTGGTCTTCTGTTGGTAGATCTGATAGGACCCACTCATGATGGGCAGATCCAGATGCGTGGTCACTTCGTATTTCATGGTAAGACATTCCTTCTGTTCCAGGGTTAGGAGTGGGTCCATTATCACAAAATATGTTGGTCATATTCTATTCCACAACACTCAGGGCTGCAGACCTGGTAGTGTTGGATAAGCCTACTGAAGGCACAGAGGAAATGTCATCTCAGAAGCAATACTCTGACAGAATGAGATACCATCCTCCAGGACACAGTATAGATAAAGAATGAAACACCATTATGTGGCACTGTGTCCTCAGTAGAAAGAATACATGGGTCTGGGAACCAGGGGGTTGAAGTAGGAATAACCTCGCTCACCACCACTCCCAGTGACCTAGGAAATTTTGTTTCCTGTCCCCACAACTTTGTGCTCTACAGAGATAGAAGTCTGGCCCCCAGAGAAGGAACTTATATCAGGAGACCAGCAAAATCTCCATTGAACTGTAAGCTTCTGCCTGGTCACTTAGGCTCCTTGTGTCCAAGGGCCAGGAGAAAACAAGAGTCACCATCTTAGCAGAGTAATTACTCTCAATCAAGAGAATAAGGTAGGACTGTTGTTACACAATGAGGGCAAAGAGAAATATGGGTGGCACTCAGGTAATTCTTTTGGGCACCTCTTGGTCCTCCCTTTCCCAATTACAACAATGAACAGATACAACAACCCTGCCTGAGAAGGGCATGGTTACCAAGGTCTCAGACCCCTCAAGGTCTGGATCAAGCCACTACTTAAGCCACTGAGACTAGCAGACCTGGTCAATGAAGGTGAGAGGAATCTAGAACGGACAGTAGAAGAGGGAAACAATGAATGTCAATTGCAGCCCAAGACCAGTTGCAGCAGTAGGTCTACAGTTCATCACACTAACCTCCCTCTTTTAAATTTTCTATCAGGAAGAGGGTCCCATTGGTATCCTGGAGAACCTGCCAGCCAAAGAAATATGGTGAAGTGGAGCCAAGGGGACTGTGATAGACCAGAGATGCACCACACAGATCCCTCCTCAGGGAAGGACTTGCTGCCCAACTTCAGGGAGAGTAGGAACTCTTTCAGAGTGTGTCTCAGCTGCAGAGAGCTGCTGTGCCCAAGGTCATGTCCTTCCCTGGGGCAGCCCACATTCAGTGACTGAGTGAAATAGGAACATAAAGGCTCAGCCATTTCAGCCCAACACGGGACAACCCTGATGGGCAATACACACTGCAGAGCTCCCCAGTGGGCTGACTGAGGCTTTGACAAGCTTGTGCCCCAGTTCAGCTTCGCCCTCTGCCCAGTACTCCTGCTTCTTACACCTTTCTTTCCCAGGCATTGATCCCCAATAAACATCTTATATCCCAAACTCTATGTTAATGTCTGCTTCTAAAGAACCCAACCTGCAACCGAGTGTGTGTGTAGGACCCAGGCTGATGGTACAACCCCAGATGAATGTAATAATGTAGGAAAAATACCTTCCTCTTTCCCTTCCAACAGCATCCTGAGAAATTATTCTTGAGCTAACATGTGCATCATTTCAAAAAGCACTTTCTTCAGTGGTCAGTGGCTATCCCAGCCTGCAGGACCAGCAGTGCCAATGGCAAGTCTGCCCACATCACCGCAGATCTTCTGGTAGCACTCAGGTGCAACAGTGAAGCAACATCAAGTGGCAGCAAGAACAACAACAGCCAAGAGAATGGGACTGTTCAGCTGACTACACAAGTTTTCTAGTCCTTTCTCCATGGCAGGACAGCGACCAAGACTGAGCCCTAGGATTAAGTAAATACTCCCAGGTTTTTTTAACTTACTGTGTGAGCTAAAACTCTGAGACAATAGATAGAGACAGAGTGACAGAGAGAGAGATGAGAGATGTTCTTGTGTATTGGAGCCACAAGTTAATTTGACTTGAATATTAGAAGTAATGTGAACTCATTTTGTACCTCCAAATGGGTGAAAAAAAACTACTGACTACAACTACTAAATGAAAAAAGCAGATTATAGTGCACTTAGTATGAACCCACTATTATGAAACATAAATCAATATGTTCATAGGAAAAAAAGATCGAAGGCCAAAATGTTAGCAGTGTGTGTCAGGATGGTGGATTTTTATTGTATTACATTATTTTCCTTATCTGTATTGTCTGAATTTTCCATGATGACTTTGTATTTTGGTAACAAGGAAAAAAGTTATTGTCTTAAATTTACTGAATTAGAGAACCTATTCTCCCTCAACAGTTTTCTTTTTTTTAAGGAGTGGTATGCATACTTTTCCTAAGAAATATAAACATTTCCCCTTTCTTTCATTTTAGATCATTAGAACAGGGCTGCCAGGTTGGAGACCATTTCAGATGTCAATCTACAAAGCAGTCTAGAAAGGCAGGAAATAAGCCATGGAACATTTTAATTGCCTTCATAACCTTGATTACAGACAGGAGACATGTCCTTTGTGATTTCTGCTTCTGAGAGGAGGGTGTTATGGCCAAGGGCTCAGATGCTCACAGAATCTCCCATCCCCTTCCATTAGCATTATTAAAGAGAAGGTATCACACAGGGGAATTGTAAGAATAAACATGGTATCATTCATATGCTCTGTGAGCTCATCCAGTCTAAAGGCCCATCCCTCTGCAAGGTCACTAACAGCTGTCCATGCAATGGCAGCCTGAACAACTCTGTAACAGGAAACCAACCCTACTGGCAGTCCCACTGGATATACTACAGGTATCTCAAACACAATGAATCCAAAACTAAATTTACCACCTTTTCTCTCCCAAACAGTGCATTTTTATGTGTTCTACTGTTGCCCCTGCCCTGACCCCCACCCCACTAGACTGTGAACAGCTCAGTGACCCTGTCAGATTTCTCTGTATTACCAGTGCCTAGAAGAGCACAGATAATCAGTAGTTGCTCAATATGTGCTGTGGAAATACCATTGAAGGAATAAGAGGTACCCCAATGATTTTCTTAAAAACCCAGGTCTGTTTTGTCTTTGGTCGGCTTGTCTATTCAATTTCTACTGTCCTTCTTTTGACTGTGATCCTGTGCTATATTGGAAGCAGTTGGTTTCTGTCAATTCTCTTTTGCTAATTATGTCAGTGCCCATATCCAAGGTCATCTGTTTCAAGGGTGTCAACATTCTACATATAGTCATATTCTTCTGTTAACCCTCCTAAATAAGATTTGACAGAAAAAGGCATTTTTGAAATTTAAGGGTAAAAGAGTCGCTCAATACAATAACAGCTCAGTAATTTGAACTAAGTGTAGGAAAGGTCAGCCTGACTGTGAAAAGTACAAATTAAGAAATCTTTTTTTTTTTTAATAGAGAGTGACTGTTCTCACATATAGGAGGGTTATAGACCAAAATATAACTTTAAAAAAAATTGATGATATATTATGGTTGGGATGAGAGAGGGAAAGGCAAATGCAATCAGAAGCAGAAAGAAGCAACTGGGTTGGGGCTAGGACACAGGACACCAGGAAAAAGCCAAACATTAAGGACACAGCCTCTCTGTAGAGGCTGCTGAACTATCCAGAAAGATGAGAGGCAGCGGGAAATATGAGGGAGGGAATGTCACCCACGTTTTGACCTGACCTAAAGTCATGACCAAATAGATGTAGGGTTCAAGGTGAAGCAGACATCACTCACTGCAGTGGTGAGGTGAGAGGGCTGTCAATCAGCAGTGAGCACCAACCAGCCATCTAATGCAGGCCCCTGTGCTGGGCCAGGCTGTTGAAAGACCTAGGCCACTCACTTAGGCCCAAACTCCATGAGGATAAGTACCACCTCTCATGAAATCCTGAAAAAACTAAGCAAGACCCTATGATAGCACATGATGGCAAGATACAGTCAGACTACGAAAACCAGGCCTTTGTGGACCAGTGGAAACCATTGTGGAGGACACGGATCTCAAATATAGTCGATGGGTAGGATTTGGTTAGACAGAGAAGAGGAGGGAAGCAGGTTCAGTGGGGAGAATAGTGTGAGCACATCCCAGAAGTGAGGAGGGGTGTGGATTGCGCTGGGGATGACAACTGAGGAAACGGTGGAGGCTCCATGCAGGGTACTGGAAGGTAAGGAGACCGCTCAGCTGAGGTGGGAGGGAATCGTTATGTGGCCAGCATGTCCAGCACCGCTCACAGCAATGGGCTTACCGCCATGAACAAGACAAGCAAGTCCCCTGCCCTGAGAAACTTCTCAGGAACCACACCAGCTACCATTTAGTAGAAACAGATCTTATTGAAACACTGGTAGTGAGATGAAAAAAGTACACATAATAAAAAGGGGAGAGGTACAAATAAACCCACCTGACACTCAAAAAACCAGAAGTTTCATCTAGTTGCTATTGGCCAGGGAGAGGGAAGTGGTTACACAAACTGATGAAAACATCCAGGTCAGCCTCTGCCTTTCCTTTCAACTCTGAGTCACCTGGAGAGATGGGTGAATCCAAGTTAAAGAAAGGAGGAGGTGAAGGTGGAGAAGGGCCTCCAAAATAATTATGCCACTTTAAAGAGACCACTAAATCAGAATAAATAGACTACTGATTCTTTTTTTGAGAAATGCTGACTCACGCCTTAAATTATCTCTCTACTTACAAAATAATTAATATGTCAAATATGTGCAAATCAATCTAGTTTCTAGGAAGAATTTCAAATTGAATGTTTTCTCATTTGCATGGAAAAGCTCTTCATAGGATAAACTAAGTTGAGAATAATAATATGTCTTTAAACATTTTTATTCCTATCTATTCCTTCTCTTCTTACCAAAATAAAGACAAGTTCATCTCAATTTTCGGCTGCAAATATTATTTTAGAGAGCTGCCACCAAGTGTAAACATCTTCATTCCCTCTCTTTAAATTGCACTATTTTACTGAATAAATTATTCAGTGTCAGGGACCTAGACAAGGGACCATATCACTCTGAAAGAAGTTGAAATATTATATTAGAGACTGGCAAGCTGTCATGGAAAATTGGGCATGACCCACCACCCCACTCCCACCCCTGGCCCCTACCATGTTCCTTAAGCTTCTGAATCATAAGTCTGGAAAACTCAATTTGGTAAGTGTGGGAAGACAGATCTTAATTGAAAAGTTCATTTCTAATGGAATGCGAGGTGGTAAAAGGTTGGGCTGGCATGGTAGATCATTTGAGTCTTTATTAATAACACCAGTTCATTTTAATTCAGCGAAGCACATAATTGGCATCAAGCTTTTCAAGTTCACCACACAGTCCTGTGCCTAGAATCCCTAATATTTTAAAAACTTTTCTTATTTGGTAATAGATGTTTTAATAATTTGCATTTTAACAAGAGGTTACTTGTAGCTGGCTTATACTAATTATAAGTACATTGAGTTTTACTAAGCCAGTGGTAGCCACCAGCCAGTGACAAATCTTTCTAAGTCTTAACTTGAATTCCCTGTAATTATTCTGCAGTCAGCTAAGACTCCAGCAAAGAGATGAATGAGGCCCCTCGAGATTACTGCCCCTTGAATAATCAGAGGTGGTCGTCGGCAGGGTCAATTACTGTCTCAGTTTGCTCCATAGCTGCTGCATGTAAATCCCTTCACTAGGAGCTTAGAGAAAGCCCTGATAGCATTTGTTTTATTGCCTTTATCTCTGCAACTGCAGCCATTCTGTGATGCAAGACCCTGAGGGCTCCAACAGACCATCTCCATGGGAAGTGAGGGTGCAGCAGAGGGCTGTGTTTTTGAGAAGGATACAAAAGAAAACTTTTCTCTTATTCACAAGATGGAAAAGAGGCAGAACTGTTGGCTTTGTGAAAAGGACTTAGGACTAAGAGTCCAGAGACATGAGTTTTCTCATCCTCCTTGGCTGAGATAACCAACCAGCCAATCACACGAAGACAAGTTTCTTCTTGGGACTTGTACTGTCATGCAATTCTCTACAGCAAGAAATACAAGGTGGAGTAGCAAAGGAAAAGAGGCAAGAGGAAGAAGTCCTATCATGAAAGTAAAAGCAAACAAACAAGTAACCCATGAAGCTCTTGTCAGTGTAAACTATAACATACCGACACCTTCACATGGGCCGAATATATGCACTCAATGTTTCTGGTTTAATTTAATGACAATTTTTTGATACCTCCTGGATGTTATTGAGGTTATAAAGATAAATAAGAATATCCACTGCCCTCAATCTTACAAGCTCATAGAAGAAAAAGACATACACAAAAAACACTATTAGTAAACAAATGGTGTAGATAAATATTGTTCACCCATAGGGTTGAATAACCTTGCAGGATTCGGGAAGTAAACTTTAGAACTCAGTGGTGTCCAAGCCCGGCTGTGCATTAGAATGACAGCACAAAGCTTTTTCTGAAAATGCCTTGCACTGGGACAGATGCCTGGGTCCCAATCCAAACTTCAGAAGGTAAACCTCTGGAATCTATATTTTCACTCAGCCTCCTAGATCATTCTTATTCAGTCACCCTGGCACCAGAAAAAGTTTAATTTTGAAACCAGTGCAGCCATTGTCAAGCTTTCCCAATCCTAAAGAAAGAAAAAGCCACCTTCATTAACTCTCCAGAGAAATGGAAAAACTTCTTTAGTCAATCCAATGCATTTAGATTGCATCTAAGGACAGCCAGAAACATTTGGGAATTAAAAGCAGCTGGTGTGTCTCTTAAAGCCTGCCAAAATAATTTTACTATAAATGAGGAGATAAATGAGGAGCTCCACACAATGACCATACCTGTACTTGGTAATAATGACAGGACTAGAATCCCGATCCCTGAATTCCCAGTAAGCTCTTCCCACAGGCCTTCCCTGTCTCCCTTATTGGCTGTTGGCTGGCACTAATAGAAGTAAAGCATACAGAGTCTAGTTCTCCCACCAGGACCCTTATTTATATAGGAAATGGATGACTACCAAACAGAGCATTCTTACTATGCACTTAAGATATATTGTCTAAAGGCTGTTCACTCACTTATTCAGCAACCAAAAAGCTAAAAGTTCACATTTCGTGGTTCCATTTTCCCTTAAAAATGTGTTTGTGGCTAATGAACACAAATTGAAATAGTGAGTCACCATCCTTGGCCTCTGAATTAATCTAAAATTGGGGGAGACCAGGCCTGACACTCTGGGCTTCTGGTGGCCATGGGGCAGGATTGTTTAGCACCTCACAGTGAGACCAATATGGAAGGCATAAGCTGAAAAGTCCTTGGCCCAAGGAAAAACAGGCATAAGCAAACAGGTACATATCCTAGGTCTGTGTGGTTGACAGGGTGACAACCAAGATGAGGAGGAACCTCAGTGTGACAGGGCAAGGTGGATGCAGGGGCATCAAATTGCTGTGCTTTTATTTCCATGTTGTGGAAATTGGAATGCTCCTACCTTGCTGGTGGGAATGTAAAATGGTACTGCCACTGTGGAAACTAAGTTGGCAGTTCCTCAAAAAGCTAAACAGAATTACCACAAGACCCAGCAATTCCACTCCCAGGTATAGACCCAAAAGAATTGAAAACGGGTACTCAAACAAACACTTGTACACAAATGTTCATATCAGCACTATTCGCTATAGCCAAAAGGTGGAAACAGCCCAAATATCCAGCAATGGACAAATGGATAAACAAAATACAGTGTGTGTATATGTGTGTGTGTGTGTGTGTGTATAAAGAAATACTGTTCAACCATAAAAAGGAATGAAGTACTGATGAGTGCTACAACATGGAGGAACCTCAAAAACATTATGCTAAGTGAAAGATGCAGATACAAAAGGTCACTCACATATTATATGACTTCATTTATATGAAATATCCAGAATAGGTATATCCACAGAGACAGAAAGCAGATTAGTGGTTGCTGGTTGCTGGGGGCTGGAAGGAGGGAGGATGGAGAGTGACTGCTTAACAGGTGTGGTGTTTTCCTTTGAGGTGATGAAAATATCATGGAATTAGATAGAGGTCATGGTTGCACAATAATGTGAATGTACTGTTACTGAATTGTATACTTTAAAGTGGTTGATTTTGTGTTATGTAAACTTTACCTCAATAAAAAAATTCCACATGACCTGAGAGAAACCCAACTCTGCAAGTCAGCAAGTTACTGAGTACTGGATGAGCTGAAAAGGCACTGTGACTTGGAAAGGAGGACCCAAGGGCCAGGGTCTTTGGGTGAGGGTAGGGGTAGGAGAGCAGAGGGCAGAGTTAAGAAACTGGAGGCTTTCCAGGAGCTGTGTCTCTGAAACAGCATGTGGTCTTCCCAAGAAAGATTCCTTTGTAGAAAATGATCCAAATAGCTGACACATTGCCACAGCTGGCAGGGGGAAGCATGTAAGACCTGTCATTAAAGGAACTAGAGGGGGACAAGCAGTGTTTTACTAAAGAAACGTCCACCTTAAGGCCTTTCTGTGTTTTCACTTTTGCTTAAAAGAGTTTTAAATGAAGGACTGCAGTCTAATCTTGCAATTCCATAATAATTAATTAAGAAAAGAGCTAATCAGGGCCAGCCCAGTGGCATAGTGGTTAAGTTCAGCACACTCTGCTTTGGCAGCCCGGGGTTCGCGCATTCAGATCCTGGGTGCGGACCTACACCACTCATCAAGCCGTGCTGTGGAGGCATCCCACATACAAAATAAAGGAATATTGGCACAGACATTAGCTTAGGGCCAATCTTCCTCACCAAAAAAAAAAAAAGAAAGAAAGAAAAGAGTTAATCTTTGATGGAAGCTGAATAAACCACTACTCATATGAAAATTTTAAGGTCACTAAGAAGACCCCCCCAAAAAAGCTCAAAAACATATCTTCCAATACTGATTATTGTTCCTGTTTCCCACACATTATAATTAGGTGACTTTGCACAAGTCATGTCACCTCTCTGACTGCAGAAATAGATGTCACCCAGTCCTACTCCACCATATTACAGATGAATAAATCAACCATCTTTGACCCCTTTATAATTCTAAAATTCTACCATGAGAAATCCGTTCCTTTTGGTTTTGAAGGCATTTTGTTCTAAGGAGACCATTTTAAAATGCAAATGTCCCTGGAAAGGGTTGTGTTATAATTATGTTTTTGTTTGTCTCTGTGCAGTTTTCTGACATCCAGTTGAGAGGGAGGAATGTAACAGGAAAGATAGATGGTCGATTCCCAGAGACAAGAGAGATGTTTGAAAAGACAAGGAACAAAAGAAAGAATATTGACAAAGAAGAGACTATGAATTGTCAGTGACTGACTTTGTTTCTGAAATTTCACGTATAGCTGGGACAACTAGCAAACTTCTCAGAATCAGCCTGACTTTCTGTAAGGAACATTTTACTTAAGAGCCTACTTACTAATACTTCAAGAACCTATTACTTTTTTTTAAGGTAGCAAATAAATAGCCTCCTTCACTATGTGACAAAAGCCTTTTTTAAAAATTAATATTCTCTAGACACTAAGGTTTATAGATAAATAGGTCAATGGAACGGAATAGGAAGCCCAGAAACAGATACCCACATATATGGACATTGATTTAAAATAGAGGTAGCGCTGCAGAGCAACGGGGAAAGGACAACATTGTCACTAAAGGGTGCTGGGACAATGGAACGTCCATTTGGAAAACAATAAAATTTTGACTCCTACCTCATTCTAAGTAGGTACAATCTAGGTAGATTGTAATCCCAAATGTGAAAGACAAAACAAACTACAACAGAAAAAAAAATGTGAAGAGAATATAGGAGATTGTTGTCCTCCAAGTCAGGAAAAGTTTTCTTAAGCAGAACACGAAAAACACAAATAGTAAAAGGGAGGGGAGATGGGAAGGATATATTTGACTATCTCTAATTAAGAACTTATGTTCATGAAAAGACTCTATGAAAGAGTATAAAAGCGAACTAAAGTGTGGGAAAATATATTTGCAACACATTTTTCAACAAAGGGCTCTATTCAGAATATAAAAGGAATTCCTACAAATCTATTTTCTGAAAAGTCAGATAACTAGTAGAAAAATGAACCAGAGATTTGAACAAGCACATCTGCAGAGAGAATACCCAGATGGCTCAAATAAACACATGAAGTGGTGTCAACTTCAACTTCATCGTTATTGGAGAAATGCAAAGTAAACCGCAATGAAATACCAATGCACCCACCAGAATAACTAAATTTGTTTTAATGCCAAGTGTTAAAGAGAATGTGGAGCAAACAGGAACTCTCATGTACTGCAAGTGGGAGTGTCAATTAAAACAATCATCTTGGAAGAGTTTGACACTATCTACTAAAGATGAACATACACAGACTTTATAATCCAGCAAGTCCACTCCTAGGTATATACCCAACAGATACATGTGCACACCCTAAAATGTGCATACATACACACAAGAAAGCACATACACTTATGATAATAGCAACATTATTCTTAAAAGTCCCAATAGTAATGACCCAAATTGTCCAACAACAGTAAAAAAGATAAATTATATACTTATACAATGAAATAATATATAATGAAAATGAGTACTGTTTCTATGTTAAACAGTATGATTGAATCTCACAAACAGAATATTGACTGAAAAAAAACATAGAGACAAAAGAATACATACACTATGAATCCATTCATACAAAATTCAAAAACAGACTAATCTAGAGAATGGTGTTAAAAGTCTGGATAGTTGTTACCTTTGGGGAGTAGGCAAGGTTGATGACTGAGAGGGAACACAAGAGGAAGGCTTCTGGGAGCTGGCATTGTTCTGCTTTCTGAGTGGGGTGGTGATTACATGAATGTTTATGATGATTCACTAAGCTAGACACAGATTTTGTATACTTTTCTATATGTTTATCATACTTGACAATAAAAAAAATTTTTTTAAGTGAATATCCTTTAACCCAGCAATTTTACTTCTTAAAATTTAACCTAAAGAAACAAGTTTTTGGTGTGTGTGTGTGTGAGGAAGACTAGCCCTGGGCTAACATCTGCGCCCATCTTCCTCTACTTTATATGGGACGCCGCCACAGCATAGCTGACAAGCAGTGCATCGGCCCACGTCTAGGATCCAAACCCGCGAACCCTGGGCTGCCAAAGCACAAACGTAACCGCTGTACCACCGGGCTGGCCCTAAAAAAACATGTTGATGTAAGATATAATAATATATTCATTGTAGTGTTATTGATATGGTGAAAAATTGGAAATAATCTAAAGATTCAACAATAGGGTACTGGTTCAATAAGTTAAATTATATCCTCACAGTGAATATAATACAGCTATTAAAATTGTTGCTGAGATCTATATTAGTTGTGTGGAAGAGTGTCATGTTATATTAAGTGAGGAAAATGGTTTATAGAATAGGATAAGTAATGTAACCCTAATTTTGGAAATATATGCATAGAAAATTGTGGTAAAATAATCAATACGTTAGTAGTTATTATTTCTATATAGCAGAATTTTGGTCATTGCTTTTCTAATTTTTCTACAAACATAGATTACTAAGTTTATAAAGAATAATTTATTGAACATTAACTGTGTGACAGATATTGAAAAAGATAAAAAACATGTTTTTCTTATTTAACCTCCACAAAAACCCAACAGGATGACCTGCATTTTGCAGCTAAGGAGACTGAGGAGAAGTAAATTTACAAAATCAAAGAACAGAAAGTGGTTGAAGTATTTAACCAGGGTCTGGCTCCCCAGCAAACACTCCTTTCTACCACATCACACAGTGAGGTTGTATTAAGAGTTAGTTCCATAGCCAGGCTTTGAACCCAAACTCTTCGTTCTGTTTTAAAGCAAGAATTTCTATAAGCTCATAAAGTAGCACATAAAGACCAGCTAAAACAAATAAAACCTTGATAGATGCTAACTGTGATGTAAATAGGGTAGTATAATAATAATAACTACTACTATTTATTAAGTGACCACCATGTGCTGAGTACTTGCAGAGTATTATTTCATTTAAACTTCATTATCCTAGAATAAATTGACTGTACTAATGGCCCCAACTCTTCCTCACTCCTTGTAGCCCCATTCTTTGCCTGTAATTTTGCAGCCCCCTCCTATTCTGACTTAGGGCTCAGCTGGGTGATTTGCCTTGGCCAACAGAATATTAGCAACCATAAAGCAATCAGAGGCTTGGACAGTGCTTCTGTGTTCCTACTCGCTTGCTGTTCTTGACCTCTGCCATGAGACCATACCCAAGCTAGCCTGCTGAAGGATGAAAGACATATGGAACACAGCCAGTCACTCGAGTCATCCCAAATGAGGCCATCTTCGATTAACCAATAGCCAGTCAACACCCAGACAAGTGATCAAGCCCAATCAACATCAGCAGAGCTGCCTAGCCCACATCCATGGGACTCCAGACACACGAACAATAAACGCTTGTTGTTCTATGCCACTGAGGTTTTGTGGTTATTTATTATGCGGCATTATTGTAGCAAAAGCTAACTGATACAAATCCCAGGAGGTAAACAGTACTATTATTATTCCTATTTTACATAGGAGGAAACTGAGGCTCAGAAAAATCACACAGAGAGTAAGCAGTGGAGCCAGGATTTGAACTCAGGTCTGTCTTAATCCAGAGGAATTGCTTTTAATTACCATACTATAATATATCACCTCTACAAATGCATACCCAGCTATAATTTTAAACGGTACTCCAGCAGTGTGTGTGTGCATGTGTGTGTGCATATGTGCATGCATGCATGAAAGTATCTTTCCACAGCTGCTCACTGACTAAAAATTTAAAACTTGGAAGCAGAATTTCTGACTAACTCACATATCTGAGCTACATTTAGCACTTTTAAAAAGCTGACTGATCATAGTCCTTGTAATTTAAACCAACAATTTTGTGCATGGGGACTCTGGTATTTTTCTCTCTCTCCCACACTCTCTTACATAGTCCACAGGCATTTCATTTCTCACGGATGCCTTCAGTGCTGACATGTATCCCAATATTAATTTGTGTGCTTCAAAGATTTATCCTAAAAATGCTGATGGCACCAATAGAAGATGTAAAATTTGACCTTCACTCACACAATGATTGGCATTGACTATAATTCCTTACGAGATTTCACATAATCAACATGCTGATGTGTGCAGCTAGAGTACATAATCTCTTGTTCTGTATCAAAAATCACCTTGCAGTTGGGGCAAGGAAACAAATCCTCATATTTAATGGTCAGAAGAATCAGTTATTAGGTACAAAGCCAACTTTCAATAGTCCATATTAAGTATGTGCAGAGGTAATAAATGGATAAATGATATATCCACCCAAAGTTTTGTTTTCTAACCAGAAACCCTCGAAATAGAGGGATCACATAGCAGAGAGCTTGCTTGTGGTTTGGGGCTAGATGCTGTGAATTCAGACACTCTCCTCTGGAGGAAAGCATGGTATGTGGACAAGCAGTGAGAGAGGAATCTGGAGATGTGACCTCTACTCCCAACTGCCCCTCAGACTGCTGGGTGTAGCAGACATCTTCCTTTGCTTCCCAGATCACTCTCCACCCTTGCCCAAGCTACTCCATGCCAGGAGATTGACAAGCACAGACTTCCTTGCCACTGGCTTCCAGTTGGGTTTGCTGGATAGTGAGACTTGGCAACAAATCAGAGGGATGGAGGAGAGGGAAGAGGAGGTATTTATTCCCCTGCTTTTCCCCTGTGGTGTCTCAAAAGCGTGTCTATGTCCCTCCACAAAGGTCTCAGCTTTTTCACGGCCCCCTCCACACATCCCTCCCTATCTCTAGGTTCTGCTAATCGCTTCATGCCTTCAGATCTAGAATTAGTAACAGCCCTACTGCTTATAGCTCTAGGATTCTGCACTCTCTCTTATGATTTTTCCCTACACCATGTGCAAACCTTTGTAAGTAGTCTCTTCATTAAACCTTCCTTGAATTATCCTGCTTTGAGTGTGCTGGACTGATCCAGTCTGTGACCCTAGGAAAGTCCTCTCACCATATATCATCTTCCTGATCTACAAAATATAGAAAATCTCTCCTTTTACGGAAGGTGGGCAAATTCAGTATGAAAAGAAACAAGGAAGGGATGAGAAGGAGCAGAAATTAGACTTTCTTTGAACCACTCGCCCTTGGAGAATCAGTTCTGATAGTGAATTAGATGTCCTACCCACCTTCTTTCATCACCATCTCCTGCTTGGAGTCTATTCAGGAAAGTCTTTGCTTTGTTGAAAATTAAGGTATGTTAAACTTGCTGACATAAAAGATGAATATACTTGATGCTGAAAATCTGGATGAAAAGTGAAGACTTCACTCAGATCAACACTTGTTCACACTATGCCCCATACTTCTTCCTTGCACTCCATCTGACCTAGGGGCCTGGTCCATATCCCTAAAATTGTGCCCAACTGGCTTTTCACACTGTGATGTTAATTGACAGAAAACTTGTTAATTTTTAATAATATTGATTGATTGATTCAGCCTTATTTATTAAACATCCTCTCAAAGAGAGACAATATGTTGGGAAACAAAACAAGTCTCAGTAAATTTAAGAGGATTGAAATCATATCAATCATCTTTTCTAACCACATTGGTGTAAAACTAGAAATCAACTACAAGAAGAAAGCCAGAAAAGTCACAAATTTGTGGAGACTAAACAACATGCTACTGAACAACTATTGGATCAATAAAGAAATCAAAGGAGAAATCAAAAAATACATTGACAAATGAAAATGAAAATACAACATACCAAAACCTAAGGAATGTAACAAAAATGGTACTAAGAGGGAAGTATATAGCAATACAGGCCTACCTCAACAAACAAGAAAAATCTCAAATAAGCAATCTAACACTACACCTAAAAGAACTAGAAAAAGAAGAACAAGTGAAGCCCAAAGTCAGTAGAAGGAAGGAAATAATAAAAGTCAGAGCAGAAATAAATGAAATAGAGACTAAAAAGACAATAGAAAGGATTAAAGAAACTAAGAACTGATTCTTTGAAAAGATAAACAAAATTGACAAACTCTTAGCTAGACTCACTAAGAAAAAAAGAGAAGGCTCAAATAAATAAAATCAGAAATGAAAGAGGAGAAATTACAACAGATACCACAGAAATACAAAGCATTATATGAGAATACTTTGAAAAACTATATGCCGACAAACTGGATAACCTGGAAGAAACGGACAAATTCTTAAAATCATACAACACCTCAACATTGAATCAAGAAAAAGTAGAGAATCTGAATATTCCAATCACCAGTAAAGAAATTGAAACAGTAATCAAAAACCTCCCCAAAAACAACAGTCCAGGGCCAGATAGCTTCTCCACAGAATTATACCAAACATTTAAAGAAGATTCAATACTTATCCTTCTCAAACTCTTCCAAAAAACTGAAGAGGATGGGACACTTCCTAAATCATTTTATGAGGCCAACATTACCCTGATACCAAAACCAGACAAAGAGACACAAAAAAAGGAAAATTATAGGCCATATCACTGATGAACATAGTTGCAAAAATCCTCAACAAAATATTAGCAAATTAAATACAACAATACATTAAAAGGATCATACACCACATCCAAGTGGGATTTACTCCAAGGTCACAGGGATGGTTCAACATCTGCAAATCAATTAACATGATACACTGCATTAACAAAATGAAGAATAAAAATCATATGATCATCTTAATAGATGAAGAGAAAACATTCAAAAAGATTCATCATCCATTTATGATTAAAAACTCTCAGTAAAATGGGGGTAGAAGGAAAGTACTCCAACATAATAAGGGCCATATATGACAAACGCACAGCCAACATCATACTGAATGGTGAAAAACTGAAAGCTGTTCCTCTAAGAACAGGAACAAGACAAGGATGCCCACTCTCACCACTCTTATTCAACACGGTATTGGAAGTCCTAGCCAGAGCAATTAGGAGATAAAAAGAAATAAAAGGTATCCAAATTGGAAGGGAAGAAGTAAAACTGTCACTATTTGTGGATGACATGATTCTATATACAGAAAACCCTAAAGAATCCATCAAAAAACTGTTAGAAATAATTAATGAATACAGTAAAGTTGCAGAGTACAAAATCAACATACAAAAATCAGTCACATTTCCATACATTAACAATGAACTAGCTGAGAGGGAAATCAAGAATACAGTCCCATTTACAACCACAATAAAAAGAATAAAATACCTAGGAATAAATTTGACCAAGGAGGTGAAAGACCTATGCACTGAAAACTCCAGTTATTGAAAGAAATTGAAGATATAAAGAAATGGAAAGACATTCCATGCTCATTAATTGGAAGAATTAACACATTTAAAATGTTCATACTTCCTAAAGAAATCTACAGATTCAATGCAACCTCGATCAAAGTTCCAACAATATTTTTCACAGAAATAGAACAAAGAATCCTAAAATTTATATGGAACAACAAAAGACCCCAAATAGCCAAAGCAATCCTGATAAAAAAGAACAAAACTGGAAGCATCACAATCCTTGATTTCAAAATATACTACAAAGCTATAGTAATCAAAACAGCATGGTACTGGCACAAAAACAAACACACAGATCAATGGAACAGAATTGAGAGCCCAGAAATAAACCCACACATCTATGGACAGCTAATTTTCGACAAAGGAGCCAAGAATACACAATGGAGAAAGGAAAATCACTTCAATAAATGGTGTTGAGAAAACCTAAAGCAATCGACAGATTCAATGCAATCCCAATCAGAATCCCAATGACATTCTTCAAGGAAATAGAACAAAGAATCCTAAAATTCATATGGGGCAACAAAAGACTGTGAATAGCCAAAGCAATCCTGAGAAAAAAGAAAAGCTGGAGGCATCACAATCCCTGACTTCAAAATGTACTACAAAGCTTTTATAATGAAAACAGCATGGTACTGGTACAAAAACAGACACAAAGATCAATGGAACAGAATTGAAAGCCCAGAAATAAAACCACACATCTATGGACAGCTAATCTTTGACAAAGGAGCTAACAACAGACAATGGAGAAAGGAAAGTCTCTTCAATAAATGGTGTTAGGAAGACTGGACAGCCAAATGCAAAGGAATGAAAGTAGCTTATCTTTCACCATACTCAAAAATTAACTCAAAATGGATTAAAGACTTGAAGGTAAGACATGAAACCATGAAACTCCTAGAAGAAAATATAGGCAGTATACTCTTTGACATCTGTCCTAGAAGGATCTTTTCTAATACCATGTCTGCTTGGGCAAGAGAAACAGAAGAAAAAATAAATAAATGGGACTTCATCAGACTAAAGAGTTTCCACAAGGCAAAAGAAACCAGAAACAAAATGAAAAGACCAACTGAGAGAAAATATTTGCAAATCACATATCAGACAGGGGGTTAATCTCCAAAATATGTAAGAACTCACACAACTCAACAACAAAAAAACAAACAACCCAAACAAAAAATGGGCAGAGGACCTGAACAGACATTTCTCCAAAGAAGATATACAGATGGCCAATAGGCACATGAAAAGATGTTCAACATCACTAATCATCAAGGAAATGCAAATCAAAACTACACTGAGATGTCACCTTACACCCGTTAGAATGGCTATAATTACAAGACAAAAAATAACAAATGTTGGAGAAAATGTGGAGAAAAAGGAACCCTCATACACAGCTGGTGGGACTGTAAACTGGTGCAGCCTCTATGGAAAACAGTATGGACATTTCTCAAAAAATTAAAAATAGAAATACCAAACGACCCAGCTACTCCACTACTGGGTGTTTATCCACAGAACTTGAAATCAACAGTTCAAAGACACTTATGCACCCCTATGTTCATTGCAGCATTATTCAGAGTAGCCAAGACATAGAAGCAACCCAAGTACCCAACAACTGATGAATGGATAAAGAAGACGTGGAATATATATACAGTGGAATATTACTCAGCCATAAAAGACAAAATCTTCCCATTTGCAACAACATGGATGGACCTTGAGGGTATTATGTTAAGCAAAATAAGCCAGATAGAGAAAGACAAACACCATATGATTTCTCTCATGGAAGATAAACAAGGACAAAGAGAACAGATTAGTGGTTACCAGGGGTGGAAAGGGGTACATATATATGGTGACTGACAAATAATAACATAGAACTGAAATTTCACAATGTTATATACTATTATGACCTCAATAAAAAAAGGATGTTCATCACTAATTATTAGAAAAATGCAAATCAAAACTATAATGAGATATCACCTCACACCCATCAGAAGGGTTATTATTAAAAAGACAAGAAACAAGTGTTGGAGAGGATGTGGAGAAAAGAGAAACTTTGCATACTGCTGGTAGGAATGTAAATTGGTCCAGCCACTAGGGAAAACAATATGGAGACTTCTCAAAAAATTAAAAATAAAAACACCACATGATCCAGCTATTACACTTCTGGATATTTATCCAAAGGACATGAAAACACTAATTTGAAAAGGTATATGCACCCCAATGTTCATTGCAGCATTATTCACAATAGCCAAGACTTGGAGGCAAGCTAAGTGCTCATCAACAGAAGAATGGATAATGAAGATGTGGTGTATATATATATATAATAAATATATACACACACACACACACACACACACACACAATGGAATACTACTCAGCCATAAAAAAGATGAGATCATGCCATTCACAACAACATGAACAGACCTTGAGGGTATTATGCTAAGCAAAGTAAGTCAGATGGAGAAAGACAATTACCATATGACTTCACTCATATGTGGAAGATAAACAAAGAAACAAAGACATAGACACAGAGAACAGATTGGGGCTTACCAGAGGGGAAGGCAGTAGGGGGAGGGTGAAAGGGGTAAAGGGGCACATGTAGGTGATGGTAAAAACTAGACTTTGGGTGGTGAACACGATGCAGTCTATATAGAAGCTAAAATATAATGATGTACACCTGGAACTTATATAATGTTATAAACCAGTGTGCGCTAAATAAACAAATAAATAAAATCCATTTTTGTGAATGTTAGTACGAAAGATTTTACTTTTCTTTTTCTTCCCAAAATTGGGTTGACCATGGGTCCAGCACTTCCTGCTGAAGAGGCCTATGCCTTTCCAAGACTTTAAACTCGAAGACGAACGTGGGCCCAGGTCCATGCGCTCCATGACCTACCCCTGCTTCATTCCTCACATCTCTAAGTACTTCATTATATGTATTGACACCTGGCACAGTAAATTCCATTTTGATGCAAAAAAAAAAAAAGAAAAAACACCCACTATGCACCAGGAACTCTCCTAGGCAGTGGGAAACAAGAAGGACAATATAGACTCTTAGAGTCTATATTCTTGTGCCATAATTTTGTGTATTTTTAAAAGAAAATCTTAGAGAGGGAAAATCAAAGCACTAATATTGGTTTACAGTACCCTTTACATACCTGCACAAACATTAGCGACTATTGAGTATTCAAAAATAGAATTTTAGATCACTGAATCCAACCCCAAAGTCCTCAAGCTCCCACCCCACTTCCCACACACAGAAATTACAAATGAGAATACAGACTATGTGACCTTGAACAAATATCACAACCTCTCTGTTCCTTAATAAATGACAGAACCAGCTCCAGAATCCAGGCCTCCTGAATCCCAGCTACCTTCTGTTTGTGTTTCCTGCTTTTGTCACCTTTGTGACAGCTAGGAGAGCATCTTAGGCATCTCCCAGGGGCCGGCCCAGTGGCGCAGTGGTTAAGTTCACGCACTCCACTTCAGCAGCCTGGAGTTTGTGGGTTCGGATCCCTGGTGCGGATCAACGCACCGCTTGTCAAGCCATGCTGTGTTGGCGTCCCATATAAAGTAGAGGAGGATGGGCACAGTGTTAGCTCAGGGCTAATCTTCCTCACAAAAAAAACAAAAAACAAAGAAAGGCATCTCCCTTGGATCCTTCACACCTGTTGTTTTCTCTACCAGGCCATCCTCACCCCTCCTTCAAGGCTCACCAGGGAGGCTTCTCAGAACTTCCAGACCTGGCTGATTCCCCAGTCACTCACGTGCATCCGAAGTAACTCATCCTCCCCTGTCAGCATTGCTCATCACTCACAATTACTAGTTCCCGATTGTCTTCTCCCACCAGACTGTAAGGTCTGTGTGGCCCAACACTGTCTATCCCCTGTGCTCTCAGATGGCAGGCATGCTGAAAGGATTTGTGAATAAATGAAACTCTTATTTAATTTACAAAGGAAGCCAATGAGAAAACTGGAATGTGTTCACAGAATTTTACATGGCAGAAAACTCCTAAAAATGCAACAGCTCTACACCTTAATTTTTTAAAGTAATAATAATAAATTTGATCATGGTTTTGAATAAGAGAAAATAGAAGACTACCCTCTCTGGTCTTACTAAGTGAAGAATTAGGTTTTCCTCCCCACTCTTTTTTTCCATTCCCTTATAGTGGCCCTGCCTGACATCACTCCCTTCTCTTGTGCCAACGGTAATTAATGCAAGACAGTCCCTTTCCTTCCCTTCACCCAGAACAGTACAAAAAATGTGTCTCCCAGCTTACGAAAAAGCAATTTCCTCCTGGAGTCTAAATGGGAGGAGAATAGAGGATTCAAAGAGAGGGATTTTCTTTTGCAAGTCCAAGGATTGCACAGTCCTCGGGGTGGAGGAACGACTACAGAGAAACACAGATGGCATGCTGGCAGTTGGGTGAATTAATGTGATTGCATCTGGGTAATGTTTCAAGTGAGATATTCATGTAATTCATGCAAATTCAGAAATAATTAAGGCTCATGTTTCTAGGATAAAGTCATGGCATTTTGCTTTTACCTGAACCACCCACAAAAAGGGTCATTTTTATTATTCCATCTTCAATTATTCATAACCACACACTCATGGATTTTAGAACCATGAAAGGTCAGCCCTCTTTGATTCTGCAATTGTTTTCTTCTGAAGTCAGGAAGCAGTCCATGAATATGAACGCGCACACAATCCTGACACTTCCCTCACTGTTCATTAACAGTGTGGTCACTGTATATTTCAAAGTCAAACAAATAATACCTGTCATGAACATGAATTTTTAATACCTCCTATATTTCATTTTAAATGAAATGTCAAAATGATGGAAAATATTTCCACGGAAGTTTGGAAAGGGCAGCGTCTCACCAATGCCTCCTTGTGAAATTCGGCACTGGTGCAAAAACATCGTTAAAACAGTGCCACTGCCGCTGGAATCAGATCGGTTTTTGGTATTTTACTGCCTAGGTCATTCCTGGGAAATGTCAATGTGAAATCTGTTTGCCGAGTCAATATGCTTTTTGGGGCTGACAGGACCCGCCGTCCTCTTCAAAATGGATGCCGTTTGTTTTCAGCCTGTTTCAGTTCCCTGCTTTTTGCCTTGAACTGCATTTTATTTGCATGTGATGCTCCTCTTAGCATATATGCCCTTTGTCCCTCTTCATTCTTTAAAGGCCACTTCCCATTTTTAATGGCAGGGAAATCAAACAGCACTGACGTCCCTCTTCTCTCCAACTCTCAATCAGAATTTCTTAATTTCAAGTTCCCATCTACTCTCCCAGAAATAGCCTATTTCTTTCCCTAGAAATTGTTCCCTGGAGATTGGGATAGGTCAAGGTCAGAACACAGCTGAGAAGGGATAAGGTAGTGAGAGCTTGTGGTGGCAAGAGATGACCAGCAAGGTCTACGGCAGAGGGTCTCAACCTCAGCACTGTTGGTATTCGGGGCCAGATGATTGCTGTGGGGCTGTCCTGTGCATTGTACGATGTTGAGCAGCATCCTTGGCCTCTACCCACTAGATGCCAATAGCACACACCCCCCACTTTTAGCTGTGACAACCAAAAATGTCTCTGAACATGCCAAATGTGCCTGGGGGCGGGAAGGCAACCTCCCCACACCCCTAGTAAACCACTGATCTACAAGTACAACCAGACATGATTATTTTCCCAAGAGCGTTTTCTCCTCTCAGTGCTGAAGAAGGCAGGAGCCCTAGGAACTCCCACAAACTGCACCAGACCCAGAACACGCAGCTCTCTGACACCCCGAGAAGCAGAGGTTTTCTCTCCTCCACCACTTGGAGAGTCTCTAATTTGGCCAGGAAGACGTGGACTGAGACTGGGGCTGTGACCATCCGCCAACCCCACCCTTTTCGCCAAAAGCAGTTTTCTGGTCTCCAATCTAGTACTATTTCCCCATCAGATAAGAGACTTATTTTTAACATATTCGTGTGTCCCTACCCTTCCACTGCCCCAGCCCTCTAAAGACTTGCCCATCAACAGGCTCTTCTGGCTGAGTCGTGGGGAAGGGGTACAGTGGCATAGGGCAAGAGCAAGGAAATTGGGGATGACAATTTGTGTCCTCCTCAGGATGTTCCAAATGTGCAAGCAAAGGACCTAAGTTGGTCTCTTAGTTGTGTGGACCATGTTTTTTCATCCCAATGTTGCTCTAGAACTGAACCACGTGGGTTATGGATTTTATAGTTATCATATATATAGTTTATTTGATTGGAATTTAACTTATGCAAAGAGTCTCTGGAAAATGTTGTCACAGATGGAGTAGAAAAAAGAGATATTGTAATCCCGATTTTACTGATCAGGAAACCGAGGCCCAAAGAAGTCAAAGGACACACTACAAATAAACTTCAGAACCTTGGTTTCCCATTTCCAAGTCTGCTCTTTCCACTTAAAACACCACCTTGGAGCCATAATTTTCTCAGGCTCATGGCTGAGCTTGTGACATCTTTTTGTGCTTTTTAAATAGCCTGTTTATGTATGTTAAATAAGTATGTCTAATGTGCTAGAAAAATTCTCGTTTTCATAAGGAGAGAAGACTCAGCCTCAGCAGCCTCAGTTTACCCATTAATAAACTCCTCCATGATGGACAATGTGTTGGGAAGCCTGCTGCCTTTCCAATGGGCAGTTTGCAGAGCCTAGACTCTTAAGGAGAGGGGGAAGTGCTGAGGGATGTGGTGGTGAATGGCCTGGGCCCCTGAGCCAAGCCTGGTCTCCAAACAGCAACACTTCTTCATAGGAGTAAGCCTGGGGGGTACAAACCCAGCCTTGCCACGGGAGGTACAAGAGAAAGAAAGTTCTACAGCTGCTTGTTTTGTCAAGGCTTCAGCAAGCTCACCCCACAATGACTGAATGTGATTGTCACAAAATAAACGGAAGAGAGATGGGCAAGAATATCATTTTCAACTTATTCCACTACAGTGCATTGCTTTCTGAGAATCAGGAGGACATAAATTCTAGTCCAGCCTCTGCAACTGAGCTTGATCAAATCACTTCTCGTACACATTCCGCGGCGAGAGTTAGAAAAGTTAATGCCCACCCTAGTTGTCTCACAGAGAGGGGAGCAAGTTAGATATCAGACGTAACAGCATTTGCAAATGGTAAGGTATTTTATAAAGCACGATGATATTGTCAAGGGGATGAAGGACAAACTTGCAGAGAAAAGGAGGGGCATGCTAGGTTGACCACTCTAGTGGATTGAATAGTGTCCCCCAAAATTCATGTCCACCCAGGACCTCAGAATGTGACCTTTTTTGGAAATAGTTTCTTTGCAGATGTAATTAAGGTAAGGATGGAGATGAGATCATTCTGGATTACAGTGGGCCCTAAGCCCAGTGAGAGTGTCCTAATAAGAAAGAGAAAGGACACACAGAGATACAGAGAAGAAGGTGATGTGAAGATGGAGGCAGACATTGAAGTGGGGCTTCTACATCCAAAGAATGCCAAGGACTGTGGGCAAGCACCGGAAGCAAGGAGAGAGGCCTAGGAATCCCTCAGAGCCTCCAGAGGAATCAACCCTGCTGACAATCTGACTTCTGACTTCTAGCCTCCTCAACTGTGAGAGAGTAAGTTTTTGCTGTCTTAAGCCACCCAGTTTGTGCTAATTTGAATGGAAGCCCTAAAAATCTAATACAACCATTTTGTATCTAAGGGACTAAGACTTTAATTTTGCCTCTAATTTGGGAGAATTGGAGCATCTTTGACCAAGCTGTCCCCACCCTCATAGTGTGGATTAGAGGTACCAATTAACAAACCCCAAAACCCCTGCAAGGAATCAGGCACAACTGAAGAAGGCTTGGTCTTTCAGCCAAGGGAGGATCACAATTAAACAGTCGTAGCAGTAGTCTGAGGATGCTAAGGGTTTCACTGTGAACCCAGATTTGGAGACAGGGTTTCTCTTTCCACTTTCTAACTTCTAGATCACCAGCATGTGGGAGTCCTTCCCCAACTGCATCAGACCAAGGGGTCCAGAGGGAAATTCCCCAGCCCCTATAAGAGAGTGAGACTCTCGCAGAATCCCAATTGTCCCTTGTACACTGCTACCCACGCGCCTGTGGACAGACACCTTTAGGAATGCTAGGGACAGGTCCTCAAAGGTATACATGCATGTTCTCCCCCATCTGATTCCCACCACAGCAGAAGACTGTAAGCATCTACAAGGTTTTTCTGTGCCCTAATAACATGCCCTTACATGGAAAGATTGAAATGAGATTTGTTCTGCATGAGAAGTCAACGTAAAAGGTAGAAAGAGATAAACATTTACTTAGCAACTAGTCTTTGCAGGGACTTTGCATGTGAGCCAGCACAGTATCTAGAACATCATAGGGGCTCCGCACTAGTAGAACCATTGTAAAGGGGAAACACTGACAGAGCAGGGCTGGAGAGGAAGGTTGGGAGGCAGAGTGGCAGGAGCAGGAGCCATGGAAACGTATGTGGAAGGAGAGAAGCAGAGAACCCACAGACGGCAGGAGAAAGAAGCAGATGGTAAATGAAGATGATGGAGAAAAAAGTCAGAGACCTAAAGAGTTCTGCATCAACAAAGCTACAGGAGGACTGGTCCACATTCACTTAATGAGAACCTGAAAGATTAAATATTCATCAACAAGGAAAATTAAAATCATACGCTCTTCTGAAACAAAAGTCTCCCTCTTGATTTAATGATCTAGAGAAGAGTTCCATCAGGAGGCAGTTGGCTGCCACCCATCTGCACAGCCCACAGGGCAGATGCCATTTAGCTGGACAGTGAGGCACAGGGAATGACTGGCCATCTGGTTTCAGAGAATGTGGGAGACAGAATCGTGTCCACAAGGGTTCCCGGTCTTTTTCTAAGAACTTCTTTTAAATCCCCCCTACCCAATACAATGTTTGGACAGTATTTTTGGCCACCAAACAAACTACATTGGTTGGGTCATTAATTACTCGTTTCCCCCATTATTCTATTAACTATTGATACACCTTAGAACTACACACAGCTTCTGATCAACGTTGGATATTCACTGTTCTCACACTCAAGCAATAGAATCCGAGGCAAAAGCAAAGAGACATATGTTCTTGCTAGCCCATGCAGCCATTTCAGAGGGAGATACATGATTTCCATCTGACTTTTAGAGATTCAGAAAATTGCTCATGGAGTTCTAGCACAATATGCATTGACCTCTACTGTCAAAGCATCCAAAGCTGGAAACCACTGATTCACTATGATTTTCTCTAAAAGCTGGCTGACCCCCTAGTAAACCTGTAGAGTGAGTTCCCTCTAAGTTTCTATAGCATTTTCCCTTCCTGTCATCTCTCCCCTAACCCTCCTTTAGACATCTAATATCTCTGCACCATGTCAGAACTTTGATCAATTTATTCTTTTCCCTTTTTGATAACATAATTACATAGGTCAGATAATACTACAGAATAATACAAGAAACACTCAAATTCTTAAAACCTGGAGATGGTTGTTTCCTATATAATAATGCTTTCTTTCAGTTGTAATAATTATAGACAGTGCCTCAGTCTTCAGATGCCAGGAATGTCACATTTGTTGTTCTCAAGACTGGTCCAAGTCCATCAATACCTTCTAGGAGCTCCCCATTCTCCCCTGGATGTTTCAAGGCCCCTGGGAACTTACACAGTCCAGAAAGAAAGCCCCTTCAACCTCCTCTCTGGGCAAGGAGGAACCCTGGTGTCTGTTTCAGCTTCCTTCCCAGCTCTCACCTCTCTCTGCCTCACAGTGGTGCTGCGAGCCTTCTGTCACTGCTGCTCCACGTGGCTTTGCTTAAGCGAACCCAGTTCCACGCCCTCCTTGGTAAGCAATCTGGGCTCTAAAAGCCACCACAATCAGTCACCAACCAGTTCAGAACCCCAGTAGTCATTCCCTGGGATCCTGCTGTCTCAGAGGCATTACGCCAGTGTGAGTCCAGGCATCCACCCATCCGTCCATCTTTGGAACTTTCAACTGCTCCTCCTCTCCCAGGGGTGCCTTTCCCCCCCTGACCAAAATGTCCTGCCATTACCTTAATAAGACCATAGAAACACAGAGGCCTGTTTATCCCTGTGAGGGTCAAGGGATGCAGAGAGGAAGAGGAGGTTGGTGGGCAAGGAGGTAATTCCTTCCACCTCTTCCTAATGAGATACCCACAGACAGGAGAACTTCACGCTACTGCAGTGAAAAGTAAAATCTAAGTTAAGTTTTCAGCAGGTCACCCACACACACACTAGGTAGGGACATCTTATTGCCCCAACTTTGTGAAATTTATAAATACATATTTACTGTAGGAATTCAGAAAATTAAAATAGCCTTATGTAACTCATGATTCAATAAGACAAGGAGGCATGGATTAGCATAAAGAAGATCAAAATGGGATTTACCATTGAAGCCATGCTATGGAGATGCCACCAGATGGCAACAGAACTATGAGTCATGCATAGGTTTATAGTCTCTCATCCAGAATTTGACATCCAAAACCAGAATCTTTTCTGTAATTCATTTGGCATCAAAACCTGCCCTGAACTGACATGTGGCTATTTATGGTCTTTAATTATCCCAGTTAGTCTGAATATTAGTATTTTGCTATAGAAATATATATTGGTATATTTGACTATTAGACTGTACTGGAGGCATTCCATAATACATATGTTACATTTCCAAAATTCAAACAATTCTGAATTCTGAAACCTATCTGCTCCAAGTTTTGGGATAAGGGATTGTGAGCCTATAATATCCTAGTCTCTGAGAACAAATTCTGCCAGGAGGAAGTAGGACTAAGACACTCATTTCTGCAAGATCCTAACCAGGATATTTTGTTTTAACATTGGGTCACTTCACAAGGCCTAAAATTTAAACCATTAAAATGCAAACTTCTTTATTCCCAAGATGTGTGCACTATAGACATTCTTATCTCATCTCTAAACTCCTCTTACCTCTGGCGAGTCTTGGGGATAGGGTAACATTCAGGAATAGAAGGATAATGGGAGCTTGAAAGTCAGGGATGGAGTGAGGGTTAAAAACATCACTTGATTTTTTTTTTAAGTTCAATAGTTATTTTTTTAAGGTCATAAAATACATCTGAATATCACTACAGCAACAAAATGGCTATATCAAAATGTCACAAACCCCATGAGAAAAAGAAGGAAATCTTTATAGCTATTAAAGGAGAAACTGTAGCTGCTCCCCGGAGGTCTAAGACCCCTGAGAGATAAATGGCACCCAGAAATCCAGCCAATGAAACACCATGAGCCCATAGGTCAGAACCGGAAAGCACAGGCCTGCTTTGTTTAGATGGCACTGCATTGATCCTCACAGACTTTATTTTATTTAACGTGAATAGCTCACCACCATTAAAACTTGGAAGTGTTCATGTAAATACCTTGGTATCTGTCTTCTCTTGAACAACCAAAGACCTGGCAACACTGGGCCCACGTTCACGCATGGCAACAGTCATCTTGAGCTGAGGACAAGTCATTGCACCATTTTAGACAAGAGTGACCTCTCCACCTGACCGCAGCCCCCATATTCTCCAAGGAGCTCTACATGGTCCCTGCCAGCATTTGGGAGTGAGACACATGCTTTGGCCACACCAGGACCTCTGGGGTACATGCCACGGACCCTGAGATGTACCAGTGACACATTGAGTCACACATGAGTGTGGACAAGATGGGGAAAAGGTTTTTCTCTGCAAGGGGGACTAACAGCCTTACTCCAAAACACACATTTGTACAGTGATGACTAGTAAAATGATCCAGAGAAATCCCAAAGGGAAGCACTGAGCAGAACTGAGAAGTCCATGAAGATTTTTGCAGAAGTAAAACAAGACTGGGGAACAGTGGATGCAGGTACTCTTACCTGAAAAGAACCTCAGAGAACAGCTAATATAATTATTTTCACTAATGAGCAATTTGTTGCTTTTCTCCCAGGCAGATACAGACATCCCTAATATTTATAGGATACCTACTAAGCACAGGTGTTTTATATATGCTGCCTCATTTACTCTTTACAACAGCCCTGGGAGGCAGGTATTATGATGTCAATTTTAGAAATAAAGAAACTGAGCCCTAGAGATTTTAAGCAACTTACTCAAGGACACTAGCTTATAATTTTTACAACCAAGATTTAAACTTAGGTTTTGATGACCCCCAAATTAATTCACTTTTCATTATACCACTAGACCGAAAGCAAATGTTTATCTTTGCCACCAAGAAAGGAATTACTCAAATAACTGAGGCATCTTAACTATTTCCTCTCTCCTTTTAAGAAAAATTACTCTCAGGATCTAACATAGGCCAATTATACCTTAGTGTGAATTTAAGTCATTTTGGAGTCTTAATAGAACTTGAAAGATTTTTCACCCAAACGAAAAGAGATAAATACTTTAGGGAAGAAGGACACTTGCTGGTGCCGATGAAGTCAAATAGCCTTTTTAACGATGCTTAAGTCCTCCCCAAACTTGCAATTATGATCTGGGAGGCCTGCTCAGAAGCCATGTGTTTGCGTTTTCTCCAGTAAACCCTGATCGGCGCAGTCACAAGCTCCCGGCAAGGAGACAGTCTGGAGAAGGATGAAGCATTGATTTTTCAGGCAGTGCAAAAATCTCTGGCATCCAGGTACCTACCGCATGATCTCAGAAAACTCAACTATTAATATGACCATATGAACATCATTTTGTTGTGATTAGATTTCACTTTAATTTAAATTTTGTTAAAGCCACAAGGGAGCACAGAAGCAGTCTCGTGAAATAAAAGAGTCAGTCTCAGTTTTATTTTTCATGTTTGCAAACCAGGATTATCGGCAAATCTTATCAGTCAGGCGGCAAATTACCAAGAACTGCATTAAAAATGTGTATAGTCATTTTCATTTTTGAAAGATTCAAGACTATAAATAATTAAACGCGTTAGACATCTGTTATTTACGAGCTGAAATGACAGTTTTAATTTAGTTCTTCATTTAGCTGAGCCTGACGTATTGTGACTCTAAAGGAAAACACAGGAAATATCTAAAAATGACATCTTTCGGAGCCTGCAGTGACCATAGGTACAAATCAAAGCCTGGGTATTTTCACTTCCCTTCAAGGCCTGTCAGGACACAATCTTCATTCGTGACCTTGTGTTGTCTGTCCTTGGGGATTCTGATTGGCCGACAAACCAGGCCCACATCTGCTAGTTTCACAACATGAATCAGGCAGCTTAGTAGGAGCTGTGAACACATTCCCAATTAATCATACACATGGAACTAAGTCACTAGAGCAGATCCACGGAGCACTTCAGGGAAATGCCAAAGAATTCAAACTACCTGCCCTTTCCTTTTCCCATAGTAGGGAAGGGTTGTTATTTGGGTTTCCCAAAGATGTGCAAAACCTCATGGATTATGGAAAGGAAGAGGCAAGAAACAGATGTAGGAGTCGTGATTCGGAAGCCAAGGGACAATATGTTAATAGCTAAGATGCACTGCAGTCTCAAACCAAAGTCAGAAAATGACAGAACTGTTTTTGGAAATGAAGGCTCCCCAATCACACAGCCCCACAAACCCACACATATCAGCCATGTGCCCTGGGATGACATACCTTTGGATTCCTGGCTCAGAGGAAGTGCAATTTTCTGCAGCTTGGAGCATTCTGGAACCGCGGTGAATCCCGAAGTGGCCCAGCCACAGGTGATGGGGAATCACAACACCTTGGCCTCTGTCAGAGCTGCTGGAAGTGTGACAGGTCATATTACCTGTGTTCAGCCAGCTAAGAAGTGTGTCATTTGATTGAGCACATCAAGCATTGGCCCCAAGCTAGGCTATCATTTGGAAATTACTGCAATATTTTATGTTTGCTAACTGATTCCGATCCGTAGATTGATTGATTTGCAGTTTGTCGATTTTAAACAATCTGCCTTGTGAATTTTTGTCTATGTGTTTGTGCTTTATGTGTGTAATGCTGAAAGCACTAGGACTTTGGAGGAAAAGGACCAGTGCAGAATTTGGTGAATTCTGAGGACCTAGAATTGCTTAACAGGTTAACATGGATGTACGTTTCAAGATCATTTGCAACCACATTCTCTTTGGGGAAAGGAGGACCAATGTGTTGTTTTTTCCAATATACAAAATGTAAATCTGGGAGCAAACCAATGCATTCCAGCAGAAATGGTACACACAAGGTAACAACTCCCCTGATTCCCCATTCCAGTGTCTTTCCAAACCCCCAGCTGGGGCCACTTTGCCCTCCCTCAGGCACTGGGGCTGATCCTGTGGTCAGAGATATCAAAGGACCACTGGAGCTTAGGGACTTGCATCCACAGAGTCTGGGGGTGCTCCTCCCTGACCCTGGATCCCAGGTGCAGTACCAGGACTCCTTACAACAAAAATCTGTCTTATCCACCATTGTCCATGTTGTCCCCAGAACTCCCAAGTCCTTGCCTTTGTCTCCTCTAATTCTTCTGGGAGCCGGAATCAGCCTTGTTGCCTAGAAACTAATGTCCTATCCTTTAAACCTACTGCTAATACTGAGGTCAGACTCTGTGATGCAGCCAGCCTAGATGCCTGCCATGACTTTCCTGAGGCTCCCCAGGCCACCAGCCAGGACAGCCACAGGATGCCTCTGCTGAAACTCCCCAGGGTCTATTTCGTCCCCTTTCCTCCTCACCTGCCCCACCGGGCTGGGCCTCCCAGCCTCCAGGGCTGGCCCATTCTCACAATGGCACCCCAGATCTGATAACCAGACATTTAGCTTTTCCCTCTGCTCCAGCCAACAAGCCTGATTGACAGCTTTTCAGGGATTTCTGACTTCCCCAGCTGCTAATCCTGCTCCTCACCCAGCTCTGTATTCCCCTGCTCAAATTAATCCAGGCAGGAGCTGATTTGGTTTATAATGTGAGGTTAATTACAGAAGCTGATAACATTTCTAAATAAAAATGAGCTCCTCGATTTTAAAAATCTAAGTTAAAATAAAACCAGAAGGAAATCACTTTTGGTTACAAAACACAACCCCAGTTCCCGACTCTTATAAGCACCTCTGCCAGCAAAACTTGTTCTTTTCAGCAGGGCCAGCCTCACGGATGTACAACCTGAGCATCCCACCTTCAGAAGGGCCCTACACATGGCTTAATGCTCTGCTGTTCCTGCCTAGAGATTCTTAATTTTACCTTTGGACTTGTGTTTTGTAAATGAAGCCCAATGGGACAACGAGGCATGCATGTGAGCAGAGGCAATATGCTCGGTATGCACATTCCCCATAGTTCCTTGCTGCCCCATCAGCACAGAGCATTTGATGCCCCATGAGCCTAGAATCCCAGTGGACCCATGATGTGTCAGCAAGACTCAAAGGGACTACAAGGTACCTGTTACATCCACAACTGAGTTTGCAAGGGCACTGATAGCCCCAGGAGGCCCCACTTTTCATTCAAACCAGAACTTGCTTTGAACACAGAAAGAAGACAATGGTGTTCTAAGAAACATGAATGCCCAAGGAACCCCATCACATCCTTTCTTACTTGTGTTACTTGCTTGTGTTCCTGCCGGTTACTTCCAACCACTTCCATTGACAATGATGGTGTAAGAGAAAAGAGAGAACAACCCACAGTTCCCTTCCCTTCAGGCCTTCCTTATTCTTCAGTAGGCAAAGGTTGAGAGTGTTGGTAGAGGGCACACACATCAAGAAGTGAAAGAAAAACAGCTGAGTTAGTTTTGTGTAGTGTTTCCACTGTTCCGGTCAGAACAAAATACATATGCATGTATTTTGCACAAAATACAAATCACGTAATTTCGGTGATTCAGCATGTGAGTAGAATGTTCTCACATTTGCATTTAAAACAGGCATTGCACGATATAAAGTGGAACAGTAAAATTCACGCAATCTAAAATTTCAATTTATCTTCACCTAGAAGGACATTAAATAACAAATAAAAATCACCATGACAAGTTGTGAGAGAGACCATGGAAGAAAGGAAAAAGCTTTATATTTCAGTACTATTAACATCATTTATTCCTGCTTTTTGAACAAAGATCCCACATTTTGATTCTGCGCGAGGTCCCACAAACTATATGGCTGGGAGCAGGCCTTTTGGGCCAGCAGGGAGGAACTTCCAGATGGGCAGGAGGGCAGTCCAGGGGCAGGCCTGCTTCTCCCAGCCTGCATGTTCATCTCTGTATTTGCATCTTCCTTCTGGGACCCCAATGCTGTGGCTCTTCTGCTCCAGAATTGAGTTCTAACTCTAACCTAATGGACTGACCTTGAGTCCCACATGGCTTACTCTGGTGTGGCACAGTTTTGGCCACTGCATCCTAACCTTCAGGCCACTGACGCCTGAGGCCCAAGTCCCACATCACCTCTCCACTTCTCCTCACCAGAATATTCCTGCTCACTCCCTGAACGCTGTTCTTCCACATCCTCCCTCTTGCCAACCTCACTCTGTAGCTCTGCCTCCCCCAACAACTGTCTTTTCACCAAGGTCCTCTGTCCAAGCAGCTGGGCCAGTTCTTGGCCACATGAAGCCCCTTTATTGGTTCGACTCCTCTCTTGGGTTTCCCATCACCAGGGATCTGCCACTTGGTACTGCTTGGCTCTCTATCAAACTGCTGACCCCTGCAGATGAGCAGAGCTGGGGAGGCGGGGAAGCGGGCAGTGCTGGCTGAAGCCAGTTACCGTGAGACAGGGAGGGAAGCCCTGCCCTGTGAAAGCAACGGCCTAGCTCCCCCAGACGTTACTTGGTTGTCTCTGATAGAACCAAAGTCCAATCATTCAAAACAGCTAACATCAGATGTTCTCCATCTGTTCATTAAAACCTCCTGAGGAGCTTTTAATAAAAACCGACGCTGGACTCCCGAGTCAAGTTCTAGTTGAATTGGTCTGGTGTCTGGCCCAACACTGTTATTTTTTTACACCTTCCTCAGAGGACTCCAGTGTGAAGCTACACAGAGATCCAGCCATTACATAAAGAGCTAAGCTGGGCCTAAGGTGCAGAGCTAAGAATGGACGACAGGACTGACACGGTTACCTCAAGATCACCACCTCGTGCCACCTCTTGAGTGGCTCCGGATGAATCACTTATGTCACTGAACATCACTTTCTTCCCGTGCAAAACAGAAATAATTTTATACAAACCTGCCATCACCGCCATAAAATAAGATTAGAACAATAATACATTCCTCACATTTGTCTAGTAACTCACAATTCCTACCTCTCTTTCAGTCATCAGACCCATAAGATAATGAGGTCACACTTGGGAGACATTGAGTGGTGCTCTAGACTGAATGTGTCCCCCCAAAATTCATACATTGAAACCTAATCCCCAATGTGGTGGTATTTGCAGGTGGGACCCTCAGGAGGTGATTAGGTCATGAGGGCCCCATCCCTATAAAAGAGACTCTAGAGAGCTCTCTTGACCCTTCAGCCGAGTGAGGCTATAGCGAAAAGACCTCCATCTACGAACCAGGAATGAGGCCTCACCAGACACAAAATCTTCCCGCGCCTTGATCTTGGACTTCCCAGCTTCCAGAACGTGAGAAATAAATTTCTGTGGTATATAAGCCACCCAGTCTATGGTATCCTGTTACAGCAGCCAGAACAAATTAAGACAGGTGGGAGGTGGAAGTGTGCAAGCAAGCACAGACGACCTGGTGAGTGTCAAGAAGATACCTGACTGGCATACTTTTTGGTCCATCTCTGAAAACTTCTCCAGTGCGGCTAGTACCTTGATAAATGAATATGTTAATAAGACACAAACCCAAACTTATCAGCAACATTCTCACTTATTCCTGTTACCTATTTTTTTTTTATTTATCCACTTATTTTTTCATAGAGAGATGTTTCTATCAAAATGTAATGATCTCTTAAGTGGGTGAACTGCCCGAGCGTGCTCTTTAATTTAAAACATTGGGGGGCCACCCGGTGGCATAGTGGTTTCGTCCGCGCTTGGCAGCCCGGGGTTTGCGAGTTCACATCCCGGGCGCCCGCCGACGCACTGCCTGTCAGCCATGCCGTGGTGGCGTCCCATATAAAGTGGAGGAAGACGGGCACGGATGTTAGCCCAGGGCCAGTCTTCCTCAGCAAAAAGGGGAGGATTGGCAACAGATGTTAGCTCAGGGCTGGTCTTCCTCACAAAAAAAGAAAGAAAAAAAAAAACAAAACATCGGGTCAAGAACTTGAAGGAGACTGATTGCGAAAGCGAAACATCTTCTATCTTGTCAGTGGGCTCTTACATTTTCTTTTTTTTCCCTTTTCCTCTTCCTCCCTCCCCTACATTTCTCTCACTTCGGCTTTCTTTGCCTCCTCTTTCCTCTTCTCTGCGTGACTCACATGACTTTTCTCAAGGTATCTAGTCCAATTCCTTGGCTGATTCCACTATTAAGCGACTCTTCTGAAGGTGACAAGTCGGCCGTCTCCCGAGGCAATCCTGTCGCTCAGCCTTCTCATGCATCATGAGGAGCCTCAGACTATACAACACAGAAACCTCCCTGCAGCACCTATTATCTCGTCTTCTCTTTCTTCCATGAGGATAATTGGTTTCCAGCCTACTTAAAATATCCCATTTGATATCTAGAGAAAGTTTTCCCATTTCCTTTCATCCCTTTCTTACGACTAAACCTTGTGTCTTCGAAAAGTAGGTAGTTTTCCTCAATGTCCTCACCTGCCTTTTTCGTATGGCCATCCCGTGTGTGGCGGAGGGTCTTGGCTCTCCCAGCACTCACCCAGCAGTCGCTGTCTGGAGCTGGCCTGATCCCCGGCTACCTCATGAAGCTGGCTACAGGTGGAGTCAGGTGGTGGAGCCTGGAAATTGAAAACAATTGCGAGGAGCAGACCTTGGGGCCTTGGGCCTCAAGGCCTCGGTCCTTGGCAGGCAGTCGTGGGATCAGGAAGAACCTTTCATTCTCAGAGGCCATGCATCCCTAGTCAGCCCAGACCGCCCTTGGCGCAAGAGTCAAATTCCTTCCCTTTTATGCCTGCAGTTAAAAATGCAAGATGTTGTTATCAGAAAAGATCACAGGAAGGATATTTGTTTTTCTTGTTGTGCCTTTTTCCTAATTCACAAACACACACACACACACATATGCCAGACCCACACACTCTCTATATCTCTCTCTTTATAATTTTTCCTCCTCAACTTCCTCTATTCCTTTTCCTTTCCATGTCTCTCCTTCCTTTAGAAATAATCACTGACTTTAATAAAACTGAAGCATATACATCTTCATTAAGTAATTGGTGAGACACCTTAAGATAGTTAATTGTGGTCACTGAGGAAAATAAAAACACTTAACTCTCTCAGGATCCACTCCTTTTTTTTTTATGGGCTATTTTTTAGAGCAGTTTTAGGTTCACAGCAAAACTGAGCAAAACGTACAGAAGGTTCCCATGTGCTCCCTGCCCCACACAGGCACAGACTCCCCTACTATCAACATCCCCCACCAGAGTGGTACATTTGTAACAACTGATGAACCTGCATCGATACATCATTATTGCCCAAAGTCCGTTGTTTACATTAGGATTCACTTTATACATTCTATAGGTTTAGAAAAATGTATAATGACATATAGCCACCATAATAGTATGGTACAGAATAGTTTTCACTGTCCAGGGGTGGGGCCCCTCCCACATCCACACACCCAACTAGTTCCTATAAATACAAGGAAAACAACATAAAGATGCAGCCTCCTGCAGAGCAAGCACCCAAGAGTCATAGTGGTTTTATTTATTCCCCTTTTGGCCTATCGGCATCTGGAGAACGAGAGTCCTATATTACCCATCTTTGTCAGGCTCTCTGCTAGACCTTAGGAGACTTACAGCAGGACCTCAATAGGTAGCATTAAGAGCTATTCTTTTTTGAGTAGCATATATACATTAGGCAGTTTATTTTACCTCCTTAAACAAATCATAATGATCCTTCAAGTTGGGTATTATTATCCCCATTTTACAGATAATGAAACTGAGGCTCAGGAGAATAAGTGATGTGCCCCAGGTCACATGCTACTAAGTGATGATGCCAAAATTTGAACTCAGATTCATCAACTCCCAAATCTCTGCTATTTCTACTACTCCCCTCCCATGATGTCTCATGTTTGTTTAGCAGATAGATTCAAAGAAGGCAAAATCTTTGACATCTCTTTATTTATGTAATTCCCAACTCTTTCAAGCAATTAACGAGTTCTAGTTGCAGCTCGTATATTTCTTTAGCACCAACATCAGAAACAATCCTTGGATGTGGACACTACTGTGGATAACCCTGACCACCAAGGCTGAGTATCCCAGTGTATCATCGCTGTCTAAACCTGCACTTCACGTGACTGAGCAAAGGACAGAGTCCGGGCTAGACTGCTTCTGAATGTCTAAGGGAACAGATCTCAAACAGCAGGGGATGGTGAGTGTCCTAAAATGCCCAGAACCAAGTGGAAATTCATGAGATCTCAGATAGAACTTATATGTGCGCCACACCTTAACTGTGAGTTGCAAAATAAGTAGGCCATGCTTAATAGTGAAGGTAATCTATTAACGCTGGAAGCTTTGGAAAAAAATCATTATTCTCGACGTGCTTCAGATGCTTGTCTGTAAACATTTTCTCACCTCAGAACTGAAGTGACACAAGGCCATGGCTGATGCTGTGAAGGTAGTTAACTATCAGAATCTTGTGAGTACTAAATGTAAAACAGTAAAGCTGTCCGAAGATTAATTCACACCAGTGGCAGAGAATATCCTTGCACTAGGCGGTAGCTAATAATTCTAAAAACACTACATGAGAAGGCAAAATGGAACATTCCACTCCACTACAGCCTTCCAGCAGCCTCTCTTCAGTGAAGGTAAGCAAGTTTGTCTGCATTAGTTATCTACTGCAGATAACTATAACAAAGTACCCCAATATTAAGCAGTTTAAAAAAACAAACACACATTTTTTATCTCACAGTTTCTGTGGGTCAGGAATCTAGGAGCAGCTTAGCTGGGTTCCCTGGCTTAAGGTTTCTCACAGGCTGCCATCATCACAAGGCTCAACTGGAGGAGGACTACTCCCAAGCTCACTCACATGGGTGTGGGCACAATTCCGTTCCTCAAGGGCTGTTGAACTGAGGGCCTCAGTTCTCACTCACTGTTGCCTGGAGGCCTCCCTTGGTTATGTGCCTTGTGGGTCTCTCCATAGGGCAGCTCACAGCATGGCAGCTGGCTTCCCTAAGAGCAAGCAACCAAGGGAGCAAAATAGGGGAGCTAGATGGAAGGAAGCCAGACTCTTTTTGTAACGTGATCTCAGATGTGACACCTCATCACACTTGCCTATTCTATTAGTTAGAAGCAAGTCAGTAGGTCCAGCCCACACTCAAGGGGAGGGGATTACCCAAGAGCCTGAATGCCAGGAGTTGGGGCTCACTGGGAGCCAACTTAGAAGCTGCCTAACCCAGTGTCATTGGACTTTGTACAACAGAAGCATTCAGGTCAGGCCTAGGATGACCTTTTCCCACTATCCCTCCATAAACAGTGGCTCCCACTCAGCTCTGGATGGTGCATGGGTACACTGGTGGGACCTATTCCAAAGGAGATGGGCTTTTGTTTCTGTGGGGTTGGTTCTACTTTGTAATATTCCCTGGTAATTTCTGCTTCATCCTAATAGAGTAATACTCAGAAAAACACATGCATTTGGAGTGAGCAAACACACACACAAAAAAAAATGACAACTTTTTCTCATTTTGTTTAATGCAGACTGAGTAACATGCCTAAAAAATGAACCTCATGAAAGTGGTGAAAAAGAAAAGGCCCTTTAAATATCAGACAAGAGGGGCCGGCCTGTGGCCTAGTGGTTAAGTTTGGTGCGTTCCACTTCAGCGGCCCAGGTTTGGTTCCCAGGTGCAGACCTACACCACTCATCCATGGTCATGCTGTGGCAGTGACCCACATACAAAATAGAGGAAGACTGGCATAGATGTTAGCTCAGGGCTAATCTTCCTCAAGCAAAAGGAGGAAGATTGGCAACAGATGTTAGCCCAGGGCAAATCTTTCTCAGCAGAAAAAAAAAAATATATATATATATATATATGACAAGAAACCTGAGTTCAATTGTTGCTTTCACTGGGAACTAGTTGTATGACCTTGGGCTTCCTCACCCACCAAAAGAAAAAAGAAAAGGAAAAAAAGATGATTCTAATCCAACTCCCTCAAAGGCCTCCATCCAGCTCCTCTCCAAGGAGAATTCTCACAACTCCTTCTGTAGAGGCCCAAGGTCAAAAGAGGTTATTTGTCCTATTTTCACACACCCCCAGGGCACCCTGGAACCCTGGTCAGCTGGTCACCTCTATCAGCGCATTTAAATTCTCGCAGTAACCAAAGGCTTTTTTTTTTGCATAAATATAATTTTAATTGTATTCATGGTGAAACTGAAGCACTGAGTGATTCAGTACTTTGTAGGACCAACCGCAGCAGAGGCCAGGCTACCAGTAACCCCAAGAATTGTGCTGTGAAGTGTCAGGCCTCATACAATGACAGGGACAAATAATCCCAAATGTGGATATAGAGCAATCTCATTCTTAATGAATAGTCTGAACTAAAAGCTATTTTCTAAAGAAACTGGTTCTATTTTTAAAATAGTACGTCATACACAATCAGCACCATACCATTTAGCTTGTGTTTAACTTTGGGTAAGTTACTTAACTTTCTGGGCCTCAGTTTGATCTTGGTAAGATGTGGGAAAGAAATAACACTTTAGCAATTGTTGTACTATATTAGATATACTATCTAAGGTGCCTGTCACAATATGTGGTTAAAAAACTGTACCTGTAATTATAATATATTTTATAATTATAGTTTTTATTATAATTATTTGTTCTCTTGACTGGCTCAGAAAGAAAAATTCATGTAGTGGGTTTAAGGTGATGGTATTAAAGTTTGGGGTCATTATGAACAGACTTTGAATAATGTCCCTTCTCAGATGAGCATTTATCTGTTCTTCTTTCAAGACCAGTCAGAGTTACTCTGGAAACATTTGAGATTGGTCCCCAGCAGATTCCAGAAGCTAAGGAGCCTGAGGCCCCATTAAGGATAGGGCTTTTTGAGAACCTGGAATTCCCCACCCTTAATATAGGTCACCTTCACAACCTTTGTATTCCTCTAAATTCTGTAAGTCTGCTCTCTTTTTTTTTTTTTTTTTGTCACCAAAATCTTAGATGCATATTTTATGTTTTCTCAGGTAAGTTCATATAATTTTACTCAGCACTTAATAATTAATTTTTTCTCTTAATCTTTATATGTAATACTTTGGAATATATCTCCAGGTCTTCCATATTATTTTTATTTTATGGCAAGGAAGCTTCTGATCATGAATGTATGAAATGTGCTTATAACAATGCCTGGCACAAAATTTTCAATTAATGTTGGTATTAGTGTGGCTGGACCATGTTAGCCACTATTTATTGAGGACGGACTCTGTGCCAGGCACTGTTAGCCAAAGGCTTTTCTGTTGGGGCCAGATTACCCAGGACCAATGTATTTAGCAGGACATTTTTAAGCCATTTAATTGGTATTCAAATTGATGGTCCAGATTCTTTCTCCCTCACAAAAACATGCTGGATGATGCATAGGATGCTGAGATAGTCCTGTGGAGGGTATACTTTGAAAAAGCTTTTGCAATCTCATCATTCCCAGCAGCCTCACACATAAAATTTTTGATAGCTGACAATTTAACACATCGAACCAGAAACAAATCATCATTGTTAAGCATCACTGATAGGCCATCCACTAAGCAGATGTGTGAGAATTTGTGTTGTAATTACCTACAGAAGAGCTGCCAGCAGCTATTGCCCCAGAAAAATTTTTCAAGCACACAGGAGTATTTTGTATCTATTGTCTAATATGCCAGGAATCGAAGGTACTTTAGCATCAGTGTTCGCAATCCAACGAGCTGTCACAACTCCTTTGGTGCTCTGAGTCTCAAACCAGTACTCTCCCCAATTACTCTTAAACCCTAAAATTCCACTGTTCATCTTTGGTGGCAACTGTATTTCTGATCCATCAAAATTTGAAGTGGATATTAAGTGGCCCACCTCCCCGCCTCTACTGGTAGCACAGCCGCCCATAAAAAAACACCAATAAAAGCCTGCCCTTCCACTACCAGGATAAGTAGAATCCTTCATATCCATATCGAAACCTTGGAATGAGATAAACTACACTAACTCATCCAACAGCAAATAAACTTCTCTTAACATTCCCCACATTTCTCTCCCTCCTCCCAACACTATCAGGGCCTGCCTCTTCGCCCTATGACCCATAGTTACTGTCCTAGACTCAAATAACTCTGCACATATTCCTTTCATTCCTTTTAGCCCTATCCAACTCCACTCTCCCACTCCCCAGGCTGAATTAAGCCTTCTCTTCTCTTCCACCATGTTCACATCAGAAGAGAGATTCTTTGAGTCCATCTGCCTCTCATCCCCCATGTCTTCTCCCCTTCCACCTCATCTCCTTAATTGAAATGTACTTTCCTCCTTCACCTTGCTCTCCAAGGAAGACCACTCCTTCACCTACTCACTCCAGTTCAAGGACCCAGAAGGAAGGACCCACATATTCCTCCTTCCTTAGTCCACATCACCAGTTCCACTCATAACCTCTTGAATCAATTATTCCACCTTCTCCCCATTCCTGTCCCTGCTGCATACGGACATTCAGAACTCTCCTCTGCCTTCTTCAGGGACTTTTCACCTTGTTCCCAACCTTGGAGCCAATATCCCCCTTCCATCATCCTCAGAGATGTGAACATCAACCATGGTCTTTAAACACCCAATGACCTTTCCCCTCTCCTTCAAACACCCTCATACACTGTGTGAACATGGGCTTATTTTACCTCCAAAACATCAAAGTAAGTGCTATTGCTCTGAAAGTACCATCTGACTGCTACCTCTCCCCCAGGGCCCCAGTCCCCTCTCTCACTAAGCCTGCTCTTCACCCTCATTCAAACATTCAGTCCCATTCTCCACTCAACCAGTCCCTCTGGCCTGGCTAGTTCCCAGGCTCAACCACTTAACTCTGCTTCTACTAATACCACAGGATTTGGCTGCTCTTGACCTTCCACTCACCTACCTATCCACACACCTGGATGACCCCACATTGGAAAAGAATTAGCATGGAAGTGTGATGTTGCCAGGCAACATTCAGCAAAGTCAGGCTATCCAACCATAGCTGGGCTCCAACTAGGGGTGAAGTGTTGAGTGACAGACTCTTCCTCCCCCGTCAGCTGCACCCAATCATTTCACGCTACTCATCCTTAGAAGACATCACTCTTAGAAGACAACCTCAACTCCTATTTCACTAAGTAGAGCTACTTTTAATTCCTCCTCCCATCCACCCCCATGTCCCTCCAAGATACCACCTGTGAAATTCCTTCCCCATGTAGTTTTTGCCCAAGATGTTTCCATAGTTTGGACTGGCCACTGCTTTTGCCCCACCTCAACCCCAGCTGGTGGAGTTACAAAGCAACTACCATGTCATTACTGCAAAAGAAAGTGTTAAAGGCAGAGAGTGCAAACTTCTAGGCAAAAAGTAAAGGGCATCTCATACCCCTCCTGCCTTTTCTATCTTGCCACAAATGCCGCTGCTGCTACAATGGGGGATTCTCTGGTGCGTGGACCCAGGCCCACCATAGGGATTTGTAATGGATACATGTTGTTCCTGTGGCTGTTGGGTATTTATCAGGGGAAGGAAGATTCTGGGTTTATTACATAGCTTTTCAGTTTTTTTCTTATTATTGCTGAGAATTTTGTTGTCTTGATTTGTACTAATTTGAATTTCCTTTCCTTTACTCTTACTTTATTTCATTCTCTGTCCCTCCCAGGTCAAGCTTCTTTCTTTTATTTTCTTTTTAAAATATTTCTCTCTTAATCCTCTTTGTTAAAGTATTAGCACTCAAAAGAGAATTCTTAATTCCTCAATCTTGCATTTAAGCTTCAAACACATCTACTTTTACATTTTTAACATTTTTTTCCATAAGTTTTAGCCTGTTATCCTCTTAATCTTTTCTCTCTTTTACTTTGATGTGTTTAACCTTTAACTTTGTTGATTTATGTTAGTGTACCTTTATCTTAAATCTTACTATCTTGTCATTACTTTTTAATTCTTAATCTTTACTTTTTAAATTTTATTGATAGCTTGCTAGTTTTATTTTTTAACTTTAATCTGATTTTAGCTTTATTTTCTTACTCCTCTCACTTTCTTTCAATGATTCCATTCTCCTATTTCCTTTATCTTAAACCTTATTTAATTTATCTCTCACGATTATTTTAAGTCTTAACCTTTTATCTGTATTGGGCTTTTATTCTCTTATTGTAATATTTATTCTACTCTTTTTTCTTTCAACTTTCTCTTACCGAGTCTCAATGCTTTCATTTTAATGTTCTCTTAGCCTTCTACCCTGCTTTTATTATTTTACTTAAGTTTTCTCTCTTTTCTTTCATCTCCTACATTTTTATTTATTTTATGACTTGGTTTAAAATCACTAGCAGGAGTAGTCCTGAAAGAAAAATCCCACCTCCCTCAGGCGGAGATTAGAAAACTCCTCCAGAGAGTTCTCCCTGCAGCCGCCCAGAGACCCTGCACCTTGTGCATCCCCCAGCCCTTTTATTGCTGTTGAGGAAGAGTCACCCTGAGCTAACATCTGTGCCAATCTTCCTCTCTTTTGTATGTGGGTCACAGCCACAGCATGGCTGACAAGTGGTGTAGGTCTGTGCCCGGCATCCAAACCGGCAAACCCAGGCCACTGAAACTGGGCTGCCAAAGCCGGGCTGCCGAAGCAGAGCGCACTGAACTTTAACCACTGTGCCACAGGGCCAGCCACCGCCCCCCACCCCAGCCCTTTTAAGGAGACTTGAGAGGCCTTCACTCACCTCTCTCCAAGGCTAACATTCTCTGTAGTTGGGGGTGGGGTGGTGGGCCCGATGGGTTTACTCAAGCACTTTGCTTCCTGACATCTCATGTTATTCCATGTGCATATTTTTTTAAATCCATGTTTGTATTTGGGGCTGCCCCAAGCCTCAGCCTACATTGAAGCATTTTAAAAGAAACAGCCCTATGAAACTAAATAAATGGGGGTTGTTGAAGATAAGGCTTATTATATTTTTTTTTTTTTTTTTTTTTTTGTGGGGAAGACCAGCCCTGAGCTAACATCTGTTGCCGATCCTCCCCTTTTTGCTGAGGAAGACTGGCCCTGGGCTAACATCTGTGCCCATCTTCCTCCACTTTATATGGGACTCCGCCACGGCATGGCTGACAGGCAGTGCGTCGGCGGGCGCCCGGGATCCGAACTCGTGAACCCCGGGCTGCCAAGCGCGGACTAAACCGCTGCGCCACCGGGCGGCCCCAAGGCTTATTATATTTTTGAAGGCCCATGAGAGGAACGTTTTCTTGAGCTTGGCATCAGGAATAAGAATAGTGACACAGGTTCCCCTCTCTTTTGCATGAACTGCTCACATTTCCCTCGCTGTGCTGGTCACTAGATGTCTTAATGCCAAAGGTGTGGCCTATCCCTGGCAAGTTCCAGAACCTGAGGGAAACCCTGTGTGTACTAACGGCCCATCCCACTTCATCCTATCTTTCTGTCAGCTGCAATTTCCTAACCTACTTTTTTTTATTCTATTTTGTGGTTTTATACATATTTTTAAGCATCATAAATCCTTTCGTAAATAAGGCCAGCTTGAGTTATTACCTGAGTGACCTTAGGTAAGGTCATTGTTCTCTCTGTAATTCATCTTCCTCACCTGTGAACTGGAGATGATAGAATCTACCTCCTGGGTGATTGTTAAGATTAAATGAGATAATGCACGTCAACTCTTAGTACAGTGCCTAACATACACCAAATGCTTAAGAAATTGTAGCTAAAATCAAGAGAGGGGGGTCTGAGAAAGAACTGGAAGCATCTCACAAACTGAATAAAAGGTTATATGAATGAGTGGCAACAGATTGTAGTTTCCAAAGTTGGCAGCAACAATATTTTCCTTCCCACCTGCTCTTCTGCAGGGTGAACTTGCTACTCCACCATCAAGAGGGGGAGTCTGTGTCCCCCCCACCTTGAATCTGGGCTGGCCCTGTGATTGCTTTGACCAACAGAACACAGCAGAAGAGACTATGCCATTCTAGGCAAAACCCTTAACTTTCCTGGCAGCCTCTGCCTCTTGTCTTTAGGGGACCAGCCACCATTAAAAAGCGCTACTATCCTGAGACCAACATACTGTGAGACTCCCAAGACACGTGGAGGGGCCCAGGAGGATGAAGCCATGTGGAAAAAGAGAAGCCAAGGATCCCCCAAGGCACCAGACAAGTGAGTGAAGAAGCCATCTTGGAAATGGGTCCTTCCAACCCCCAGCCACTCAGGTGACATTCAGCCAAGTCCTTCCCAAATTCCTGACCCGCAAAATTGTGAGCAAAATAAAATGGTTGTTTTAAGTCACTAAGTTTTGGGGTGAACTGTTATATGGCAATAGATAACTGAAACAGAAATGGAAGTTCTTTGTAAAATATATAACCTCATTGGATCCTCAAACCAACTCTTTACAGGTGAATAGAATCAAATTAAACATATTGTTATGGTCATATGCTAAAAGCCAACATCCCAGTGGACAAAGACCATGCATGACACTTCCTTATGACCCCTCACAAATTCCTAAATTCTGAGGAATTCCTAAATTTTGTTATAAAGGCTATATGTCCAGTTACTCAGGATATTTATCCATTCATTCAACAGATGTATGTCGAGTACCTACTATGTGTCCAGCCCTGTTCCAGATGTTGGAGACACAACAATGAACATGGCAGATCAAGTCCCTGCTCTCATGACGTGAGTACACATCCTTCTCTGTGCTGATTACTCTTCATCCCACTCACCAGATCCGTTCTCCTCCCATTTCTGTACCCTGGAGGCTGATCTCTATCGTCTGCATCATCTGAGCTCCTCACGCTCTGGCTTCCTCATTAACCTGCAGAGAATTTACTGAAGGGGCTGTTCAGGAAATAGGATTCAGACACCGGAAGGCCCAAAAGTTCAAACAGTGGAAGAAGTGTCGGGGTGTTTGCTCCCCAGCTCCCCCCCGCCTCATCTGCCGCAGTTCTGGCAGCAGGTGCGTTCCTCAGCCTAAGGCCACAGTTCCTCCTGCAGAGGCCCTCTTCCAGGTCTCCAGTTCTTCCCAGGATCCCTTACACTGTCCCCTCCACTTGCCCATTCAGCCAAAGGGATGAGAATGGCTCCTCAATTTTGCTAGTACCTGGATGCTCCACCATCCCTCTTTGGTTCCTTTGACCCTGCCCTGATCTCTGTCAACAGCCCCTGCAGGAAAGTCTCTGCAGTTTCGTCACATCTGATGTGCCCTCAGTTACCAGCCTGGATCCTGACTGATACATTCTCATTTCAAATGCTTACCTCACTAGAACCTTTATATAGAACATATTTCTCATTTAAATCTGAAAAATGTGGTCAGCATGGCCATTGTGGGCTTCCAGAAGAACTAACCACTGAGTTATCAACTTTACCAGAGCTCTAAAACCCAGCACTCAAAGACATAGATAAATGAACCCCAATTATTATTGATTATGCATAAAGGTGATAAAAGAGGTCTCATTTCATGTGCTAACCACAATTAGTTGGAAGAGATTGCCTAAAGCACTGTATTGAAAATTTGTAGGCCTATATCTAAGCTCTGTAGGAATGAGTTCTGTGATCAATTAGCAATGTCTGCTGTGAGCACAGGATGGAGAGTAGCAACGTGTCAAACACATAAATGCCATTTCAGGCCATGGTTTTAGTATCACTGCTACATTACTGTGTGCCATTAGTATTTCCACAAATATATTTTTAAAACATAAATTAATATATGAAAATCCACAATAAGTAAATCCAGTACTTTGTACAAATCTATTGCCATGAGTCAGAGATTTTTTTTCAAGTCACCTAGAGGATCAAAGAACTGAGTAGAATGGGCCTATGACCTTTGAACCTATCAATATAGAAGTCTGGCTGAATCAAACTAAACTTCAAGCTATAAAGACTTCATATACTCATAAAATCTGTATTTCTTTGACTGTGGAACTATCACAGTGGTTTTTAAAGTTTCTTTAGCAACAGAACCCTTCATTTAAATTAAATTTCACACAGAACCCCAAACAGATAAAAGTAGAGTTGCTCTGATTAAAGAGAGAAAAGCCAGAGGCCATCTTGCTTCTGACTCCTACCCGAAACATCTTAGCAGATCTCTGAGACCTGGAGGCACAGCATGAATACTAGGAGGAAGCCTCTTATGCATCTTGGGGTCCAATGCAATTGTAGCAATATAATATTTTGATGTATTAACCAACTCTTTTCACCTCCATATTTCCAGTTACTCCATGACCCAGCCCCATTTATGCATCCAGACGTGAAGCATCCTTTGCCTCAAGGAGGACTGACCCCATGGAACTGCAAAACCAAAGGGTCAGATGCTCAGTTTTGTTTTCAAAAGGCAAGGTCCAGGTTGAACTAGTCCGCCTGATTCGCATTAGGCTATCCTATAGCAAAAACTGAACCAGAAATATCAGTGGCTTCACACCAGAAAACTTATTTGGGTTGGGCCTTCCTCCTCCATCCTTTAGCATCATCATCTGGAACATATGGCTTTGAAGGTCAGCACAGCAAGAAAGAGAGAATGAAGAGCTCACACTCAATTTAATTCCCCAGCCTGTACAGTAGTCTGCTTGGGCTGCCATAACAAAATACCACAGACTGGGTGGCTCACAGAACAGAAATGTATTTCTCACAGTCCTGGAGGCTAGAAGTCCAAGATCGAGGTGTTGGCAGGTTTGGTTTCTCCTGAGGCCTCTCTCCTCGGCTCACAGATGGTTGCCTTCTGTGTCCTCACATGCCCTTTCTCCTGTGCACACACATCCCTGGGGTCTCTTCCTCTTCTGAAAGGGACACCAGTCATATTGGATTAGGGCTCCACACTTTTCGCCTCATCCAACTTTAATTACCTCTTTAAAGGCCCTCTCTCCAAATACAGTCACATTGGGGCTTAGGGCTTCACCATAAGAATTTGGAGGGGCAGTCCACAACTGCCTAGCACACTGCCCACTGACCCTCCAGAAGGACTGCTGCCCATGTGCCCCAGACTTGGTATCTAAACTACTCCATCATCTGACTACTCCAGTGACAACCTCCCCTCCACACACACTCACACGCAACCTGAGGCTCACAAAGATCCAGGTGCAGAGGGTGGAGATGGTGATGGCGGATGGGGAGGAAGCAGTGGGGGCCGAGAGAACTTTGATCTGCCATTCTCCTCACCGTGGGATAGAATGAAACAGCTCAAAATTTCCCCACCGTCCTGGGCAAAAGTGAATTAACCTCACACATTAGGTGGCACCGAACTGCTTTGTATCAAATCGAGGAAAATGATAGAGCCATCTACTGGTCACAAGTAAAAAGAGAAGTCATCTGAAAACAATAAACAGGGAAAAATAAAATAATCAAATTCAACCTTAACAACCCCATTATAGAAATGTGATGGGAAGTGTCATCTCATTCCCTTCAATGCAAGAAAATATAAGAGACACCAGAAGTTAGACCTGCATTTAGGGAATGAGAATTGTAAGATACCGGAAGGTCGTCGAGCACAAGGTTCTAAGGTGCTTTTCAATTCTCTCAATTTTACATGTTCAAATTCTGTAAAACTAAGACACGCATTCATTTTATGAAACCTGAAACCTCCAAGTTTAATTAAGGAGTTTGCAATCCTGCAGCTCAAATGATCACTGAGCACCCTGCTGTTAGGTGCTCCCGCAGTACACAATCACCCAGCCTCCACAGCCCCGCGAGACGGATTCTCCCGAATGGTCATGAAGGTTTCCAACAAAACAGAGCTCCAAAGACTTGGGCACGGGGTGGGGGCAATAAAGGCCTCATTCAAGTAGGTGCCCACTAGTAAGGGCAATGTTGGATTTAGAAACAGAGCTACGTCAGCTAAAACCACAAGCAGCTTGCTGTTTAAAAGGAAGCTGACGAGTTACGTTCAACCCAACTCCCCCACCCTCACGGGTTAGAATGTGACTCTACGGTAGTCTCTGCTTCCAGGTACAAAACCCAGGAAAGACTCCCCAGGCAAAGGCTTGGAAGAAACCCCTCAGGGTCATTTTCACAGCCTGTGGGCCTGATTCCAAGCCCAGCCCGGCACATGATCCAGCTTACAGCGAATGCTACATTTGAGCACAGAAAGGCTGACCTTCCGTTTAGGGTCAGAAATCGGCTAATCTGTTTCTCAGACTAGCTCCACAGAAGCTGAGCAGATAGATCAAGTTTAACCAAAAAGATGCCAGACGCCGTCCCTCCTCCGAACGGAAATCTTGAAGACACGCTGACCACCGTGCGCCGAGTACACAGCGCCACCTACAGCACTACTGGGGCGAGTCATCGCCGCCCTCGTCAAAGGCAGCCTTGGAAAAACAAACAATCTGGGAGAACACGTACAGGGTGGAAAGCATGTAGCCTGAACTTTAAACTTGGCAGATAGTATGTTTGTTTAGGGGTGGAAAGAATAGAAAAGTCCTATAGCAGGGAAGAAGTTGGGCTGATTGGTTATAGGCGTGTCTGTTTTCTTGCTTGCATTAGGCTCACAGCATTGAATTCTGACATGATTTTTTTTCTAATATCTGTTGCAAGAACTCACCAAGGAGTAAAATCAACCAGAATTAATTGTCAAGAGCAGTTTACATTGAAATCTGATGTGAAACAGTCAGTCAGTCATCTGCCGTCTCTGAAATCCTAGCAGAAGAGGCTGCAGAGTCCTCAAACTCACAGAAGCTGGAACTGGGTGTGATCCAGCTGAGGGTTCTGGAAAGCGTTGCTGCAATCATCTTCCCACGAACTCCTGAAAGTCCACCATCTTTCCCCTTTCTTGAGTCCATCTTCACGGGTTCTTTTACTTATGTTGTAACTGAAACTCAAAGCATCTACTATGTGGTACAGGGAGAGAAAAGATAGAAGAGGGAAAAACAAATATAAAGACGAGGTTAGCTCTTAACCTCAAACACTTGTGCCATTTATACTGCCTAGTATTATTTTATCACTTTAATATAATGTGCTGTAATCTACAGATCCATGTTTTCTACCAAGTTTTATTTGTTCAGAGAAGGAAAGGATCACTGAGTCTGGGGCAATCAAGGAGGACTTCACGAGGAGGAGAAAAAATCTTACTTCTTCAAATTCAAGCTCAAATGTCAACAGGGAGGAGCTGTCAAATAGAAGGTGTGACATGAGCGAAGGCACGGAGGTAGGAAAGTGCCAGATGTGCCCTACGTAAAATAGCACTCACAACTGTGCACACACACACACCCTCACTCTCACAAAATCCCACTGTCTCCTTATCCTGCTTTGTTCTTTCTCACAACATTTATTATCACCTGATTTGTGCGTATTCCTGTGATTCCCGTCTCTCCCCATGACAAGCTACAAGACAGGAAGAACGTTGTTTCATTCACTGCTACTCTCCATGCCTAGTTCAGTATCTGACACATTGTGGCTTCTAGATAAGTATGGAAGGAAGGAGGAAAAAAGGAAGGAAGGGGAGGAGGTGTTCAGGACACCCACTGAGAAACATGTGAGGGAGTCATGGGAATCCAGACGGCCAGGGAGGACAAGGCAGAGTGTGGGGTGTCTTGAATGCCAAGTGAGAAGCTTGGATTTTTTCCTGCTTCTCCACAGCTGCCAGCTTGATCAAAAGATAATGATAGTAGCTAAACTAAGATTTTAGAAGATTAATCTGGTGAAAGTATAGGTTGAATCCGAGGGGAGAGAGATAGTGATGGGTTACAACCTTTGAATAAAATGAGAACTTATGAGACCTTAAAGATATAAATAATGGAGTGAATAAATAGGCGGGGAAGAAGGGAAAGCTCTTCCTTAAAGTAGAGTGCTAAGTAATAAATGTAGATGGAATGATGGAAATAGAAAATCACCATTTGCCATCATCATGGAGGGAGTCATCTATAATTGCTAAGACTGGTGAGTAGAGGTTCGATGAGGAACAGGACGTTGGTGTAACTTCCAAATATCTCCCTATAACATACTTACTAATCGCAGTGGAAAAAATGGTGGAGAAATCTGACAGAAATCAACTTGACAAAGTGGTCAAGGTTAATACCACCAGTGGTGGGAAGATTTATCATCAGGTGCCTGCTAATGTGATGCCCCGGGGGGAGCACAGCATTGTCTGTGGAATTCCTGCCAAGAATGCACAGCTGGAGTCTGGTCACGGGACACATGGGACAGGCCCAGGTTGAAGGTCAGCCTTCAAAATGAGAAGTCAGTGCTCTGCAAATCTTTCTAGGTCATGCAAGACAGGGAGATAGCGAGGCACTATTCCAGACTGAAGGAGACTAAAGAGACGTGGCAGCTAAATACAACGTGATCCTGGGCTGGATCCTAGACCAGAAAGGAAAAATGGCATTGTTGGGACAGTTGGGAAAACTTGGGTGGAAATGTATCAATGTTGATTTTTTTCATTTAGAGGATTGTATGGTGTTTTTTAGGCAAGTACTTTTGGGGGGAAAGACCCACTGCAGTATTTAGAGGTGCCGAGGCATCATATCTGCAGCTTGCTCTTAAATAGCTAAGGGGAAGAAAAGAGTAATAATGATGCCACATAATAACAAGGTTTTTATTTTCAATTACATCAGATGTTATATGTAAAGCCCCTGGCACATGGTCAGTCCTCATTACAGGTTAGTTGTCTCCCCCAAGAAAGAGGGAGGAAATGTTAAGGCTGTATCTGTGCTCTCGGTCGGAAATAGACTGACATCACAGAAGCTCTCTCTTAGGGGACAAAGGGAGGCCGCACGACACGAGCAGTGATAATACCAGGTGAACGGCAACATGCCGGTATAAGGATAGATCTTTTTGGATTACAAAGCACTTTTGAGTTCATTATCTCATTTTATCCTCATAGTACCCCAGGGAGACAGGCAATTATCATTATTGTTGCTGTATTTTATATATCATTATTACAGTTGTTATGATGAAGAAATGGCAGTTCAGAGACCTCAGAGTGGGCTAAATAAATAACTAAAATGATGGTTTACCTTTTCAGAGTGAAAAGCAAGATTGTACTCGTAATTTGCATGTACACACATACACAACCACACGCCTAATATTCTCTGGACCCCAGAGGCATCTCCGAGGACCCAAAGGAAAATGCTCTGATCCTGTACTCAGCCTCACTCTGGAGCTGGTCCAGCCTGACCTTAACGTTCCTGAGAATGGGTTCTATCGTCCTGTGTCCATACAGCGCCACATCTCTCTGGTTTCTACCGCTGCACCTTCGCTCACGCCATCCCTCTACGTGGACCCTTCTCTGACACAGCACCCTCGCTCAAGCCTTTAGTCCTGAGCTGAGGTTGGAAGAATGCATCGACAGAGACCAGAAGGGGCACAAATAAAGGAATCGAGGAAATTAAGTCAGATATTGTATGATATCACTTATATGTGGAATCTAAAAAAGCCGAACTTGTAGAAACAAAGGGTAGAATGGTGGTTACCAGGGGCTGGGAGGGGGGCAAAGGAGAGATGTTGTCCAAAGGGTACAAACTTCCAGTTAGAAGATGATCTAATGCACAGCATGGTGATTATAGTAAACAATACTGTATTATATACTTGAAAGTTGCTAACAGAGAGGATCCTCAATGTTCTAACCACAAAAAAGACATGATAATTATGTGATGTGATGCAGGTGTTAGCTAAAGCTATGGTGGTAACATTTTGCAATATACAAGTGTATCCAATTAACATAGCTGTACACCTTAAACTTACACAATGTTACATGTCAATTATATCACAATAAAGCTGGAAAAAAATGTCAATGTTACAAAAGACAAAGAAAGGCTGTGGAAATGTTCTAGATTAAAGAAAATCAAACAGACATGACAACTAAATGCAATACCTGACCCTAGACTGGATCCTATGCTAGAGGGGAAAAATGCTATAAAGGACATCATTAGATCAACTGATAAAATTGGAATATGGACAGTAGATTAGATAAAATATTGTATCAGTGTGAATTTGCGAGGTTGACAACTGTGCTGTGGTTATGTAAGAGACCATCCCTCTTGTAGTATTTAGTACACCTAGTATCGTATACACCTAGTATTTAGTATACTGTAGTATTTAGGGTTAAAGGCCATGGTGCATGTAACTTACTCTTAAATTATTCAGAAAAAAATGTATACACACACATATATATAGTATGTATAAACATATGTGTATGTATACATATATATAAATGTAGGTATGTATATATAAATATGTACGTACAATTATTCCCATATTTCTCCCATTTCGAGAGACAGGAAGAAAGATAAAGAACACAAACAATAAAGTAAAGGGGAGTAAAATGTTCTAATAGGTGAATCTCAGTAAAGGGTATGTAAGTGCTACTTGCATTGTTTTATGTTTGCAACTTTTTGTAAGTTTGAAATTATTTCCAAATAAAAATTAGGGGAAAGAAAAAGAAAGAAATGGTAGTCCTGGCTCCCATTGCTGGGTTCTGGAGAGCTGATGGGCGGGAAGAATTCAGGTGTGACTTTGGCCCTTATCAGTTCCTTTTCTGTACCCCACCTTTGTTCACAATAACAATAATTTACATTAAAAGAACTGACGCTCTTGTGCTTCTCAGGCACTGTTTTACACACCTTGCGTACATTAACTCATTTTATAATGGTTCACACACTATTATCCCATTTGCTATCATGAGCCCAATTTTATAAACGAGAAAAGAGGATAAACAAGCAAGGCAGTAACTCTGTGAGGAAGGGGAGTCACCCTGGGCAGGCGGTGGAGCCAGGACCCACACCTGCTTCTTTCTGCACCACATCCCATCCTCTTTCCACTCCCATGTGGTTCCCACAGCTGGGAAAGCACCCAACTTACCACAAGAGCTTTTTAAAAATACAGATTCCCACGTCCTCCCTCAGATTCACTGGTCAGAAGTGCCAGAGAGGGGTTCTAGAGACCCATTTCTGGGTTTTGTTTGGTTGTTTGCTACCCTCTTCTGCCCCCTCCCTGCTCCTAGACATCTAGTGTCCCACTGAACTCCCCCTCCTGGACCTGCGCTCCTACCCCTCTGGCCTTTGTCCTCTTCTATGGTAACATCAGCATCCAGAACCCCTGGGTGCCTTGGAGGGGCCCATCTCAAGGACGTCTTTGGCCAGCCAATTCTAGTTGAGGGGTAAAAGGCCCCATAGGCCATTTCAACCTTCTATCAGCTCCCAGGTGATGTCTCATATAATAGGTCCAGCGGATTCCATGCTCATATCCCCATTATCACACCTCTTTCACTGAAAAATGAGGCCTCTGGTCTGAAAAGCTATGTGGGACCCCATGTCAGTAAGCAGGCACTCTGTGAACCCTTGGATGATACCAGCAGAGGCACAAAAAGGATGTCCCCTGGAGGGTGAAAAGGGCCTGATGGAATCAACCTGCCAGCAAACAGCTGGCTGAACTCCTTGAGAAGTGGCCCAAATCAAGGGCTCATCTTTGGTCTCTGCCACCAACGTGTTGGGTATTCAGCAGTGACAGTAACCAGACCTGCTTGGGTCCCATGCAGAGCCTCCATCCATCGTGTGAGCACTGGGGCGACAAGGGCAGAGGATGACAGACATCCACCAGATGAGTCACCTCAGACAGGGGTTGTTGAGTGACCCCTCTGCTGGGTATTGATGGTCAAGACGAAGACCTGCGTGCTTTGTGCCCACTCCCGTGGGTTCAATCACACACCTCTTCCCCAGACTCCTGGTCTCGGATCTTCCACTCCAGCTCCTTCCAGACTCCTAACCAAATTATTCACCACTGCGCAGGAGTCCATGTAAACTACCTCAGGCCACCTCTCCCTCCATACAAAATGAACAAACAAGGGTACTGCCCACAGCCTTGCCCATTGAGAGGATTTCCCTCACCACACTCCTTAAGGCCACTCCTAAGTGGGGCAGTAGTGTGCCAGCAGTCCATTTTCAACCCCTACCAACAGACCCAAGTTCTTCTCCCCATGTCACAGGGAACCCCTCACCCCACCCCACCCCATGAAGCCATGATATGAGCTGGGGGAGGCATCAGTGCAGCAGAGGTACATGCCATGGGGATTGGGGCCACCTGTTCACGTAACACAGATTACCAGGCTTTGACTCAAACCGATATAGACAGAATCCCCAGGCAAAGACTTTTTTGTACCACTAGGTTTGGGAACCACAGATATGCAGTTAACCAGCATCAAGACGTCACACAGGTACATACTAAGGTTTCAATGCAAAAAGTAGACAAGGTCTTTGCCCTTCAGAAGCCTAAAGTCTAGTGGGGGGAATCAGTGGATACAAACTTGCTTAATGAAAGTTTAAAAACTATCACTTATCTAGGGGCCAGGCGGTGGCATAGCAATTAAGTGTGTGCTCTCCTCTTCGGCCGCCAGGGGTTCACAGGTTCGGATCCTGTGCATGGACCAATGCACTGCTTGTCAGCCAGGCTGTGACGGCGTCCCGTATAAAGTAGAGGAAGATGGGCACGGATGTTAGCCCAGGGCCAGTCTTCCTCAGCAAAAAGAGGAGGATTGGCTAAAGGACTAAACTTCCTCACAAAAAAAAAAAAAAAACCTATCACTTATCTAATTAGAAACTAGAGTAGTTGCTTACAATCAGAAAAGGCCTGTTGAGTTCACCAGAAATGGCCTATTCCAATACCAATATTCTCCTCTGTGAAGAATAAGTAAAAATTAGGCATACAGAACTCTCTGACAGACCAAGAGTTGGGAGCAAGGAGAATTTGGGTAGGAAAATGGTAAAAGAAGACTGGTGCCATTAGATTATCTTAGGCAGATGAGAGCAGCTGCTCTAGACTTTAATCGTAAGTGTTATCAGGGCAAGAGAAGAAGCTCTAGATAAGTGTGCAAGCTTACACGCATACACACACAATGTGGCTTGCCAGCAATAACTCACAAAGGCCTCTCATAGCTGTACAGTTTCACCCCATATGGTATTGATGACCAACGTCCCAGATTATATAAGGCTCCTAATTCAAAAATTCTGCCTCCTGTCACACCAGATGAAGCATAATTTCCAATTCCAGAAAAGTGCTTATCCTACATACAGTCCATATTCCCAGTGCTGCCTATCTCCTCAAATAAATAAATATATAAAAAGATACATGCATGCATAAGGTGTTTATGTGGGTTTTTTCATTTGTCAGAATATAACGGGAGTTTTCCCCAAGGAAAAGAGTGTCCTGTAGGACAATGTAGAGAAGGGGAGGAGCGCCCTCTTGTGGCTCTGGCCTCACGTTGTCGCTGCCTAGCCGCCTGAGTTGAGCAAATTACTTCTCTTTATTATGCCTCAGCCCTCTGGAAAACACAGGAAAATGCCCCCATACGGTGATCCTGAAGATTAAGAAATTGGATGCAAAGCGCCTAGCCGGGTGTCTGCCTCTAAGTACTCAAAATTGAAGATAATATTAATTATTATTGTAATTATTATTACAATATTATTACAATTAATTATTGTATTATTGTATTGTAATATTACAATTATTATTACAAAATACTTACAATTATTATTACAATATTGTAATTATTAATAATTAATATTATTTTGATTATGATTGTGGCTGAGCAGACTCACCTCGCAGGAAATGGGAGGGCAAGGGAGCTCGGCGCCGCCCCAGTGCAGTGTGGGGTGGTAGGCAAGGTGGCCGGAGAGACGGGCAGGGGCTCCCCGTTTCGCGGAGTTTGGGCTCCTTTACTCAGCTCTTACGCGCTGCCAGTTAATCAGGCGCAGGTGGTACACATACACAGCTTGGCATTACTTCAAACCAAGCGTTTCTAGGCACAGTTTGTAAAAGAAGACGGAGGCCGGGAACCCAGCAGGTTTCCGCAGCGCGCAGGCGCTCCAGTTCTCCGACAGGGGGCGCCCACAGCCCCCGGTTCCAGGAACCAGCCAGGCGTGCTCCCCTTTCCCGCTCCCTCTCCGCGGGCAGTTGCTTCCTCGGTTCTGTCACAGGGCCCACTGATAGGCCCTGTGAAGCTGAAAGGGCCCTTGTTGGCAGGTGCTGGTGGGGATCCCTGGTGTCAGCAGGCATCCTGGAGGAGCTGTACTTCCCCTTCCTAGTCAGAAGGATGCTCTGCAAGTGTTCCTGAGGACCCTCCTGAGAATTCAAGCTCCCTTAGACTCTAAGCTCCTGCAAGGCGGGAACCCATCTTACTCACCTGAGGATCCCCAGCAGCCGGCCAGGCCCGGTACATACATATTTGTAGAATGAATGAATAAGTAGATTAACGTTGATAGTGGAGAAGAAGGATGTGTCCACCTTCTTATCTTTATAGTAAAAATAGGTTTTTAACCCCAACATCTCATTGGAGAATTACCACCACCACCCCCATTCTCAGTCCATGTGGCTCACGCAGAGCTGACCCAATCCTCTCCCCCAAGAATGGGCACATGATTTGTTCAAGAAAAGTCACAAACCCAGCTTGGACCATCAAATCTCTTCCCAGATTTTTACCATTTTAACAATCAAAAAAGAGAGACTGAGGGCTCTAAGGGCCAGGTAAGCTTGACCCTGCCTGGGCCCACTTTGTCAACACATGAAGTAGTGTACCTAAGGAAGAAACCAACACAATGAAAGGCAGAGCAAAAACAAGAGAGGAAGAAACTGAGCCCCTGGATTCAGCCATGCCTGATCTCCTTCCCAGACTTCTAGATACATAAGCCAATAAATTGGTTTTTTGCTACGGAAAAATGAGAGAATTTGGACTAATACGTTCCTTCTTTTTCTTTTACTCCCAAGCAGAAACACCACAGCACTGAACTGAAAGAAGCCTTCCAAAGTAATCCTGATATCAGCGATTTTTCCAGGACACTGTGAGAACAGACTGAGGTTCAAATCCCACTTCTGCTTCTCACTTGCTATGTGATCTTGAAAATCTTTCACACTTTTTGACAATGAACGCATAGATCTTTGTCACAAATGATAGCCCTTTTCTAATTTACAAATTGGATTCTAGAAGTTTCATCTTAACCACAACCATTTAAATTACTGTGTTGTCTTCACAGTTATTAATGTTTAAGCACCTACAGTATTGTATTTGCATGTAAAAACCATTAGAAGGCATTCTTCACTTAGAAGACAACCACTAATTAGTCAGACATAAGGTGGATTAGTAGGATGTAAGGATGGATTTACGAGCTGAACTATTACGAGTTTGGAGGAAGTAAGCTAATAAAATCAGCTTTGCTGGAGTGAGGTCTTTGAGTCTCATTGCCTCCCTTTGCTCAAATAAGGAAAGAGTAGGGGAGGGGAGAGTTTTCTGCCACAATCTTGTTAAATTTCAGGCCATGGTCCCCAGTCAACAGTAGGGCATCTACTCTGGGAGGAAGGGCCTTTACTGACCACTGAGACGGTAAGCAAGGTGGGGAAGGAGGCCTAGGGCTGGTCAGCAGTTGTCCCAATGCCCTTTCCTCACATCCTCCCATTGCCCCCATATGGGGATTAGGTGACCTTTCACCTTTTCAATGAGGCCCAACCCCAGGTGCACCCCTTTCTCTCCTCTCCCCCCTCTGCCTCTCACCACCTCTCCCTCCAGTCTGCTCTTCTCAGTTCGTTGCTTTGCTTCAGGCGTCTCTCTGCCATTCACAGGGTGCCAGCAGGACCCTTGGGCCAAAGAGATTGCCAGTGTTTTCCAACTCCTGGAAGGTCTCCTTTAAACCTACCAAAGGAAGATTTATACCTGCTTTAGCCTGCTTAGCTGATATTCATCAGCTGTGGAAAGATCTGTTAATCCCAGGCTTGGAATACCATTTTTTTTAATGTCAAATGTACTTTATGGTTTTACTCCAAGAATATCACTGAGTGAAGGAGTCCGAGTAAAACCCATTGGGGCAGACTGCTGACTCCATAGTTTCATTTAGAGTCTGCCAGTGAGGGAGGGGCACTTGCACCAGACTGAAAGGCAGAAGAGAAGCAGTGGTGGCCATAGATGTCTGGAGACATGAGGCTTGCAGGCAATCACCTACTTTGATGTGGCAGACAGCTGAGATCCATGGGCCCAGTATTCCTGCAATTTCTGCAGCCTCCTGATCTCCTGAAAACCTGCAGTAGTTTCCCATGATATTTGTTTCCCTGGCATTTCTAGAGTTCTATACATACCTACTTCTCAATGTTCCAGGAGCCAGCAAACTTAATCAGTAAAGGGCCAAGTAGTAAATATTTGAGGCTTCGAGGGCCACATGCAATCTCTGTCACAACTGCTCACCTCTGCCATCGTAGTGCAAAAGCAGCCCTAAACAGAGGGGCGTGGCTGTGTTCCGATAAAACTTTATTTATAAAAACAGGCCCTGGGCTGAACTTGGTTCACAGGTCATAGTTTGCCGCCCTCTGCAATATTTAATTCCTTTCTGCCTGAACTATTTGTATGCTGGTTTCTTTTTGCCTGACTGACACAATATCTTAAATATCCATGAATTTTTTTCCTCCCCTCCTTCCTTTGTGCCTTAGTTCAAGCCCTCCTTATCCCTTACTGAAGCTAGTTGGCCCTGACCTTGGTCACTCCATCAGGAACCTTCTCCTCAGTTGGTACCTCACCCACGCTGCCACGATCTCCTGTCATACACGCATAAACTCCTCCAACGGCCCTGCATCCCTTTTAGGTGACCTCACGTCGGTCAGGGTCCCAACGGGAAGCAGATGACATGGTCAAGTTAGGAGAATTCCAGAAGGGCCTATTTACAAAGGTGGGCCGATTTAGGGGAACCACAGGCACAGTGCGGTCACTCGGGGTCCGCAGCCGTGGAGCTGTTTCCACCCTTAGGTCCATCGGGATGGGTGCAGAGCACTGCAGAGCCAGCCTTCTCCAACCATCTGTGCTGAAGGACCAGGTGGGGGCTTTTGTTTCCATTTTGTTTGATTTTTTTTTTAATCTAATTCTTCTCAGACTAGTATTTTTGTAAAATACAATAAAAAAATTTTAGAAAAAATGCAATTTGAAAGCACATATAAGATACAAGCCCCAATTTTTTTATTATTAGATTCAACAGATATAAAATCTCTCTGTCACACTGCTATAAAGTTTATAAACTCTTACTCTCCATTTCTGTTCTTACCTCAGCATGCAGCCAAGACAGCCCTGCAGTGAGGGAGCCTGAGGAATTAAAGCCCCAACCTCACTCTCCTCCCTGTCTCCCATCTCCTACCAACAACCCCCACTGGCCAAACCCAACCAGAAATCAGACAGCAGGGTGCAGAAGGTGGAAGGTGGAGCTGGAGGAACAAAAAGCAACATAAGGGATCCCAGCCCAAGACCCTCCCTGAGCCCATCCTCCACCCTGTCTCGCTGTGGTCCAGTATTCGATCCATACCGAATTACCTATAGTTCCTGCATCCTCCCACCTCCATCCCTTTGCACATACTGTGCCCTATACCTGGAAAGCTTCCATTCTTCTGCTCCTGGCCAAGTCTTGCTCATGATTCAGGACCATAGACGTAATAATGGTTTGGGGTGCTCAGAACATTTTTCTACCAATCTCCTTCTTTTGGTAGCAAACCCCACTCCCCTAGATACAGAGTGGGCACATGGCCAAAACTTAGCTGGTTAGTTCAGTTAACAAACATTTACTGAGAACTTGCTATGTGGTCTTCTGCATCAGACATGCTGTTCTAGGTATTACTAACGCAGCACTGAACGAAAGACCAATCCCTGCGCTCATTCAGACAGGTTTATTTGTTTATTGGGTGATGATCATAATCTTCCCCAGAATTGGTCTATGGACATTTGGAAAGCAAAGTTCTTTTTCTCCTGTAGGGAGGCCAAGCCAGGAGAACATGCACGTGGCCCTTTTCCCAGGCCACAGTGAGAAAGCCTGTCTGTCACAGAAGACTGACTCAGAGGGAGAGAGAATTGAGAGAACTGAGACGAAAAGAGAGAGTAACTTGATGATATTATTCGACTCCTAGATCTGGCCAAGCCTGAAGTGTGTGCCCGAATTTCCCAGTTACATGAGCCAATAAGTTCCCCTTTTCTGCTCAGGCTTATTTGGGTTGGATTTCTGTCACTTGCAACCAAATGAGTCCTGGCTAATACAGGGACTCAGCTGGAACTTTTCCTTCTTCTGGATATTTTCCCTGAATGCCTGGTGTAAGTCAGTGGCATATTCTGAATGCTATGACCACATACGGATGGGGACATCTACCGTGGCACTTCACATAAGTTATCAAACAGAGCTCACTGAAGACAGGGGCTTGCATCTCTGAATCCCGAGGGCCTTGTGTATATTAGATGCCCTAAAAGTGTTTGTGGGAGCAATTGATATTGAATTCTTACAGTCATTAGACCCCTATAACCAATAGTATATGTCTGTCATATGTATTTATACACCCTGTGGAGAAAGGGATTGATTGAGATCAAGAGAGATTGAATACAAAGGGCCTTCTGAGATCTAAACTAACCAGAATCCACACACCTTGGGTAAGACCAGCTGCCCACAGGAGCCCTCCCATAGAGGAGCCCATCAGTTTCCATGAGATACCTCATTACAAGTCACAGGGAAGCAGCCAGTCGACTGTTGATCGACTTGAGGCAATAATAATAGCTTATACTTAGAACAATGCTTGGTATTTGGTGGGCACTAGGTAAGAATCCTCACAAAACCCACTAAGGTAAATGTTACCATAATCTCAGTTATATGGGTAAGAAAGCAGGGACCCAGAGAGTTTTAGTGACTTTTCCCCATCACACAGCCAGCGAGAGGCAGATCTGGGATTCCAACCCAGGCAGGCTGCATCCAGATCTGTGCTCTTAGCCACTACCCCACATTGGCTAATCTGTAACACTGGGAATTTCCCAAGTCTGAAGGTCCGTTGAAATGAGGCAGGAAGAAGGGGGGGCGGGGGGATACCAAGTAATAGAATCCACATGCGTTAGAACCACGATGTTGGAGGCCCCTGTCATGACCCCATTTCTCCCAGACAGGCAGGAATTTCTAGTCTAAGGGGAGTTGTTTTTCTGAGAGCTCCATTCAACTACTGGAGTTAACGACAACAATAATAGCTACAGTCTATGTGCCCAACTGCTAAAAGCTGTACCTCGTTTCATTTAATGGCGACATCAACTCTGTGGAGTAGGTATTATTACCCACTCTACAGGGGAGAACGTGGTGACTAAAATGCTTGAGTTGGATGCTAGGAGGCACCAGTCAGTGGGAGAGCCAGGACCTGAATCCAGGTCTATGGCTCCAAATCCTGTGTTCCATCGGGCTGTCCCTCAAGGAGATTTGAACCCAGCTTGTGCCAGCACAGCACCAGAGTTCCTGCCTTGCTGCACCTCTGTCCCACTGTGGGCCCGGGAGTGGCCCCGAATTGTACCTGAGGGACACAATCGCAGGAGTTTTACTGCATGCAAAGATGGGAAGTTATGACTTAATTCAAGGTTGTTCACAGCATGCTCCAGGGAAATTACATTTTAAAAATCAATATTGGGGGAGAAAACTGTTCAGTATTTCACCATCCCTCTTTCTCAACTGTCTCTTGTGACCTTTCTACCTATCTGTTGGAAAGTATTAACCTTGACTTTCTCCAACATATGGAAAAGTGATCTCCTTAGCCACTTGGCAGTTAACCTAACCAGAGAGACCTGGTTTTTATTAATGCATTCAGAAAGCCTCGTCTTATCCAAAGCATTTCTCTTGTTGCTTCCCTCCCTGAAATGATCACAATGAGCCCATCCTGAATAAAAGCTCCATCTGTGGTCTCAGGGTATGAAGGGGGGATTTCGTTTTAAAATCAGACTGGAGTTATCCAGTGCATTGAAACAATCAGAGGAGCTACCCTAAAACATTGCATTACAGAAAGCCCCCTTCCCCAAAAAGAATAAGATTCCATGTCTGTGATAATTTTATTCACAGGACTGTTGTAGGATTATGCGAGAAAAGTATCTGGTGCCAACTACATCCCAATACCCTACTAGGCACATGACATATATTTGTTACATTAATTAATTAGCGATTTTCTCAGCCGGCGCAAGTGGTCTCTGCTTCTTGAGTAGCTAGTCACTGATCACCTCCTCTTCTCTAAGACCAACCACTGTGTCTTCAACATGTATTAAGTATGAAACACAAAACAGTACTTACAGTATGACCTTACTTGTTTTCAGGAACTTTATATGTAATAATGTTAGATCGATAGAGAAAGAGACACCTAGATGTTTTAGTTGTTATAACTGGTTGATGGATTTGGAGTGATTTTTATTCCTTTTGTTTATCTCTGTTCTCTAAATTTTCTACAAAAGTTAGACATAAGAAAAAAACACTAAAAATGTTTTTAATACCAAAAGCATCTATGAACTCGGAAACCCTGTGTTCTTCCTGCTGACTTAAGCGTCACTTCCCTCCACCTACGCTGCCAACCCAGCTCACCCAGGCTGACACCAAGGCAGGATTTCTGGGAAGCAGCTCCAAGGACAGGGGGTGGGGACTGAGGAGGGATTTCCCAAGTCAGAAGTCCTAGCCCAGTGTCATTTCTGGACTCTGAAGGCATCAACCTCTGAGTCGGAGTCCTCCACAGGGTGCAACCACCCCACCCCGAGGCACCACCTTTGGAGAAACCACTCACCCTTGTCCTTATCCTGGTCCTACCCCCTCTTCCTGCTGCCCCATCCTATAACCAGGCAGTCCCAAGGGAAGACCTCTCCCTTGGCCAACCCCACATTTGTGGTTAAGGGGATAAGGTTTCAAAGGCCAAGGTTTTCTAAAATTCAGCACATTTCTGATCTTTCCCAGCTCAGAGGAATGAAAGCTGGAGACCAATGTATTGGAGACCAGCAGTGGTTACTGCTCCGTCCAGCCTCGGCAATAAATCCTGCCCGGCACAAGGTGGACCCAGAAGCAGTTCCCTGATGGTTTGTTCAGAATGCATGATCATAAACAGACCCAGTTCACCCTGCGAGGGATTTCAAAGTCACTCAACCTGGAGCCTCAACCATGCCCAGAATCCCAGCCCCATTCTCTGAAAGTGCAGGAACCCGCCCTGCCGGCACCTCTGTCCACATCCAGGGAGAGTCGTGGCCAGTTATTCCCAGGACTCCTTGGACCTTGCAGAGGAAGAGCACTTTGGGTGAACAGCCCTCAGCTCTCCCTGACTCGCATGCCTGCGAGAGTGAGCAGCCCCCCAGGAGGCAGGCCGCAGCGGCTCAGACAGGAACCCTGTAAAGGCACAGGGACCCAGAGAACAGGGCAGAATAATCCCGCCCCTGCTTGTTTCACGAGCATCACATGAAAGCAAGAAGTTGACAAGCAGCTTTTGTAACACTGCCCTCCCGTTCTAGGACTGGGGAAAGGCAGCGGGGAGTGTGATCACTGGAGGGTCATTATCATCTATTGTCCAAACAGGAGAGTGAAAGGGGGCACTATTAATAGCTATGCCAGAATAACAGATGTGAAACAGGAATATCCCAGACAAACCAGGATGTGTGGTCACCCAGGAAACATCTTCCACTCCTATTGCCAGGTTAGGGGTCTGCTGCTAGGGTGGTACCCTGCTCCTTCCCAGAACACGTGCCACTGAAGAAAGCCTACTTTCTAAATCAAACCAAGGCCTCATCCAGCAAGCTCCCTAGCATCCCAGGAAAAGAAGAGGAGGAAACTATCACAGAGAACCACAAATGTGGGCAGGATCACCACTGTATCTCCTGGGCCAAGATAGTGCTTGGAAGGTAGTGAGCATTTGTTGAATTAATGAATGAACACCTGAGCGTTCTAAAGTCATCAGAGTTTCTAAAGTCATGAGGACTCCGGGAAACCAGCGACTTGGTTTCTTGGCAAGAAGAAACTTGGCAAGACTTGGCAATCCTAGGCAACACTGTGACCTAAACTCAGTAACAGTTCAGGTTTCTTGAACTCTAAACTTATAAAAATCCAAGGCATTGAATAGACTGCTATGCATCTCCCTTTGGTGGAGTTTATAAATAAATATGAAATGTACAAAGCTTTAAAATACCAGATTGAACTGACTGTAGGTTTCCACAAATAAACTGATTGGGAATAAATGGTTTTGAAGCCACTGAACTTCAAATAAACTGTAACTATTTCTTGCAATATTTCCAGTGTGAACTCATTCAAAATCTTATTGGCCAAAATTGGGACTGAATCAAGTAAATACCTACCATACGTATCAGAATTCCTCTAACCCCATTCTCTGTGTGTTCTCTGAGAAGCAGGTGCCATGGCAAAATTAGATTTGCAAGAGATTTAGCAGGGGAAACATCTGTGAAGGCTAAAGGAGAAGGAACAGGAGAAGGCAGGGAAGGCTTCAGACCATGATGCAGGTGAGACACCTGGGAACAGAGGAAGGGGAAGGAAGGAGGGTTGGGAAGGAGAACCTCAGACTTGACGCAGTTCTCAGAAAGTTTCAGCCAGGCTGATGGGGAATCTTGGAGCCAGTTGCTGGATAGAGAAGTCCCACATCCTACAGGAATGGGCTGGCACTAGTACCCCACCGCATCCATCACTGACGGGGAGAAAGCACGACCTCAGCAGAAACACGTGGTGGAGCAGAGGTGCAGCCGCGGGGCTCTCTGTCCGCTGTGCTCCCGCAGCAGGGGTTCTAAGCAGCACGTGCTCAGGGCTCTCACACACACTACTTGAAATAATAGTCTCCCTGGAATGACTCTGTGAATGCAAACAGGCTCTGGTGAAATTACGCCAGCTATAAGTTGAATATTCATAGGAGATAACAGGCAAGCTATCCCACCATCACATTGTCCTCCCAAGGGCTGTAACTTTTCATTCCACTAGTCAAAATAAAATTTTCTCATAGACTCTCAATCAATGGCACGCTTTTATTTAAAAAATAGAAGTCTATCTTTCATTTGAGTATTTCCAAAGAACCAAGCTCATCCTGGGCAGCCCGCATGGTGGCTGTCCAGGTACTGAAAAAGGAGGCATTTGGTCACCATTATCCAGCCGTAAACTCTGTATGGGGTTAGGTTTTGAGTTCTTCATGTTGCTCTCAGTCAGTCAGTGACTGTGAATTTTGTCCAGAAGCCATCCAAGGAGAGCAAGGGCTGAGTCATCCTTAACTCATACCCAGATGGAACAACTTCCGCAGAAAGGCTGGTCCTCCCCAGTAACCCCTGTAAGAAATGACATGGAAAAGATATTTGCATCAGAAAAGGTGGGAGTGACTTCGGCCAGCAGGATGTTGAAAGGGAAGCCAGACTGCTTACCAAGCATGCTTATTAGCACACAAAGCAAGATTTCTTTAGTGAGGTAGAAAGAGCCCATGACTAGGAGGGGACATCTTGCTTCAGGGCCTGGCTTCGATATTGACTTGATATGTGAGCCTGGACATGCTGACTCAATTCAGCAAATCTGTACGAAGCCTCTACTACATGCAAACTGCAATCCTCTCCACCTTCATTTGCTCATAAATTAAGTATCGGTCAGGGTTTCTCAACCTCAGCTCTATTGACATTTTGAACTAGATATTTCTTTGTTGTGGGGACTGTCCTGTGCAATGTAGGATGTTTAGCAGCATCCCTGGCCTCTGCTCACTAGATGCCAGTAGCATCCCCTCCAGTGTGACAATCAAATATGTCTCCAGATATTGCCAAATGTCCCCTGGGGGGCAAAATCACCCCTGGTTGAAAACCACTAGTGTAGATATCCTGACTTACCTATCTCATAGGGGTCTGGAGAAGTCAAATGAGATCGTCATTTTTTGGAACAAAGAAGAGGAATTATTAATTTTTATTACTCTATTTATTTATTGAATGCCTACTATGTAGCTGGCTTTTATGTATTATCTCATTAATCCCCATCCTGTGAGGTAGGCAATGTTACTTTCATTTTGTAGATAAGAAACTTAAACAGAGAGTTTAAGCAACTTGCCCTAGAACATACAGCTAGTAAATGGCAGGCGCATGACTCAAACACAGGTCTGACTCCAAAGCTTATGCTTTTAATCTCTATGTTTTCTTTTTCTTATAACACAATAAAAATAAAAGTAAGGTAGCAGATGAAAAAGTGCTTGACATGTGAAAGTGATTTTCTATGATTATTATCAATATTTATCCAGCAGCAAGAGAGAGCCAAACATGGAAGACAAAAGACATGGTCACTGCCAACAACGTAGAGAAGAGGCTGCATCCCCTGTGGGTGGCAGATGTGCCACAGCTGCTTCCCTCACCCAGGCAGCCCCTTTCCCACCGAGTCTGGCTGAGGCTTCGGCATCCTTCTCAGGCCGTCCTCACTAACCCATGGGAAAGGGCACAGCAAGGTGGATCCCGTTTGTCAGTCCTGCTTTGGGTCATTATTTCTCCTGAAGCTGGCAGGCCTCCTCAAACAACCCCCCTGCACAAGTTGGCACAATAAGCTAAAAGCCATCCTCTACCCCAGGCGATGCACTTACCTTAGCATCATATTCCAGTACAGGAACGGCATCATGTCGGCCTTCATGAAGTACATGGTAAGTCGCTCTTTGCTCTGGTCAAAGGGGAAGGTTTCCAGTGGCTGACCGTTGTAATCAAACTCAGCAAGAATCACACGGTTGTAGCCAGTCACGAGGGGACACGATGTGTAGCCATCATACTAAAATTGGAATGAGACTGGGTTGGAAAGTGGCTTTTTACATAGTATTATATAGACACTTTAGAACTTATCATTTGCTCTGGGAAGTTGCAATTTTTTTCTTTTTTTTTTTTTTGTACAGTGAAAAATGGAAATTATATAACAAAAACTATACTAAAGGCAAAAATTGAAGTTCCCATATTACAGAAACTAAGAAGTGGCAAAATTGTGAGAAAACACTGTTTTCATGCAGACTGGAAGATGATAGATAATTAGGACAGTGATTCTTACAAGGCATACAAACCTTCTTCCTTGGTGTCTGATTCTTCATTATCAGAGAAATGGTTCTGTCAAGTATTCCTGACTGGGCAGCTATAAGAGAAAAGGAAAAGATAAATATAAGCATCCATATTTTCCATGAAAACTAGTTACAAATAACTTTAATGTGAACAAGTTAAGAAGGCTCCGTTCCCCTTCCCTCTAGACTGTAACTGGGACACGACTCTTCCCACGACTCGAAGTTCTGGCTACCAGAAGGGGCTCTTCAGCTCACCAAAGGCCCACACAGACGTCTCCTTAAGTTTGAAGCTGAAGAGCCAGCTCCCTCCAACAGGGAGGCCGGCAATTTTAAACAAGATGACTAGAGGAGTGGTCCTCCCCCATCCCGCGACCCCTCGTCCTAGGGGTCAACGGTGTCAGCTTGGACTGTGTGCCCAGCATCCCCCAGCCATGTGGGGAGGTTCACACAGCCTAGATTGGTAGCCCCAGGTATATCCAATTAGGCAAAACACTGAGCTTCCCTCTGTACTGGACTGCCCTGGCTGAGGCTGGACCAGATACAGACGGATAGATAGGCAGACAGACAGATAGATGGATGCTTTTGTTTTTGATGGCAAAGATGGGAGACTGCCTTTTTTATTATGAAAATTTTCAAACTCTGTCGTTCTTGTTCCATCTATCCCATCACATATGCTTGTTTTCTCTGGAGTATTTTAGAGCAAACCATAACAATTCACCCATAAATATTTCTGTGTATATCTCTGATAGATGAGGAATTTTTTTAACACAAACACTATAGCATTTTTACACACAAAATATTACAATTATTCCTCAATATCATCTAATCCTAGTCTGTGTTCAATTTTGAATAATTAAGACTGCCCTTTTACAAATATGAGCAATTTGTGTCTCTAGAGGTGGAAGACTGGATTTACTTTTGAGGAAAGATAGGTTACCTTTATACGATAAAATGATCACTAAAGTGGTTATTTTGCAATCCCCAAAATCAGGGGTCAGCAAATTTCTGTAAAGAAAAATTTAGACCTTGTGGGCCAAGAGGCAAAATCAAAGATATTATGCAACAAGAGAGAAGACAAAAAATTTTATTAACAAAAATTCAAAATACAATAATTTTTTGTAATATAGGTCTACTGATGAGAAGAATGAACCTCTTTTTCTTAGGATAAGAAAAAGAGTTAGTGTTCCCTACCATCAAATCGATGATAAATGTTCATCAGGAGAAACCATCCTTAGCCAGCTGGACAAAAACAGGCAGCAGGCTGCAAATGCCGGCAGGCTGTAGTTTGCTGATGCCCAAATCAAAAGAGCAATGAATTTTTTTCTGGAATGAGGAAGTTCAAAAAAATGAGGAGTAAGTAACTCTGTTTAAAAATGTTAACTAGGTGTGTTTATTGCGGGCAAGGTAACACCTCTAAAGATCATATTTCCCTTCTGGGAAACTTTATTCTTCTCTGAGGGCCATAAAGAGCTTGGAATCTGTGCTGAGAAGACCTGAGGGGCCCCTGCGGCAGGGCGACAAGGCCCACAGAAAAGGAGAGAAGATGGCCAGTGAGTGCCACCTGCATCTGAGGGGTTAGGCAGTCACACTGTCCCGGTTGAAGGCATGCATGCAGGGCAGATTATATGAGCTGCAGCTTTTTTCTATGTTATAATCCCCTTCTGTTATGCCCACACCTTCAGTTAACTTTCGTTAAATGCCACATCCTGGTCTTGGCTGTGGTGTGGGTAATGAAGGGAGAATCCTGGGGCAGGGAGAAGCAGAGGAAGCAGCATGAGCTACAGAAAAGCCAGATTCAGTGTGGCAAGATAGGGTCTCTCTCACAACAGCATAACAGTCTGGACTGAGGTAAGACACCTGGCTAGTGGCAGGTAAAGCCAAGGAGGGTTTGTGGAACAAGTTGAAGCATTGCCTCGGGATACTCAGAGGACTTGGGGAGGGAAACCTAGTGAGAAATGCAGATCCACTTGGGGAGAGCCAGGACTATTGTTATGTGAACACTAGAGACGAGCAAATAGACTTTCACACCTGAGAAATCACATACAAAGAAGAGCATTCATTGCAGTACTGTTTGAAATAAAAATGGGTTGGAAACAACACAAATATAAATTAAGTGTGGACTCGTTAATAAATTCTGGAGCAACCATACAATAGAATACAGATTATAAAAAAACATGTAAAAACAACACAGACATTCTCAACATGGTTGGGGGGAATGTACAAGCTAAGGAGGAAGGCAGGGCTGGGAGCAAGACTTTTCACTTATAACTTTTTGTTTAATCATATTTAATATTATCTATTTGGAACATTGAATTAAATGTAGGTTTATTCGAAGTAGGCCAAAAGCAGGGTAATCCGGGCCTCACATACATCACAAGCATTATGTATTTTCAACACATAAATTCAGCAGACTCACATTAAGAGAAATGTAAATTCAAAGGATTACCCCAATTGGCCCCACCCTCCAAACCCTGAAACAATTGGATGCTCCTGTGCCTGGGGCCAGCCCCACCCAGCTGCAACCCTCTGAGAGCTGACAAGAGCCTAATAGGCCAAGGTTTATAGCAATTGTAAGCCCCTAAGCCTAACAACCAACCACACTGGGGGCCTACTCATTTAATAGAAAAACTGCAACAGGAATGTGCTCTTAGGCCTTGCAGTCAACTGTGCTTGGGCTCCTCACACCCGATAAAGACACTGAAGGGCCTATAACAACCACACGCAGCTGAGCATTACAACCAGCCAGTCACGGGGACAGCTCAGCCTCCCTGGGCACCTATGGCAAGAGCAACCCTGCCACAACAGAAGGACACATGTAGCCCACACAGGGGTCACTCCTGGGACATTTGGAACTAATGATGAGAGGAAAGCACACTGCTGGGCCTCATAAGGCATCACTTACATAAGATCACCTCTGCAAGATTAGGAGATATAGCTGACCTACCTAATACACAGAAACCAATAGAGAGAAAGAGGCAAAATGAGGAGGCAAAGGAATACTTTCCAAGTAAGTGAACAGGACAAAACCCTAGAAAAGGAACTAAATGAAACAGAAATATGCAATTTACCTGACACAGAGTTCAAACAAAGAGTCATAAATATGCTCACTGATCTTGGGAGAAGAATGGATGAACTCAGTGAGAACGTCAACAAAGAAATGGAAGATATAAAAAAGAACCAATCAGAAATGAAGAATACAATACTGGAAAGGAAAAACTCACTAGAGGGACTTAAAAGCAGAGTAGAGGATACAGAAGAATGGATCAGTGAGCTGGACAAAAGACTAGAGGAAATCACCCAAGCTGAACAGATAAAAGAAAAAAGAATTAAAGAGAGTAAAGACCATCTAAGGGACCTCTGGGACAATATCAAGTGCACTAACATCTGTGTTATAGGGGTCCCAGAAGGAGAAGAGAGAGACAAAGGGGCAAAGAGTCTGTTTGAAGAGATAATAGCTGATAACTTCCCTAAGGAAGGAAGCAGAAATCCAGGTGCAGGAAGCACTGAGAGCACCAAACAAGGTAAATCCAAAGAGGCCCACACCAAGACACATCATAATTAAAATGTCCAGCTTTAAAGAAAAAGACAGAATCCTAAAAGCTGCAAGAGAAAGACAAGTTACATACAAAGGAAACCCCATGAGGCTATCAGCTGACTTCTCTGCAGAAACCTTACAGGCTGGAAGAGAGTGGCACAACATATTTAAAGTGCTAAAAGGAAAACACCTACAGCCTGGAATACTCTACCTGGTGAGGTTATCATTCAGAATGGAAGGAGAGATAAAGAGTTTCCCAGACAAGCAAAAATTAAAGGAGTTTATCACCAAGAAACCAGTCCTACAGGAAATGCTAAAGGGACTTATTTAAGGGGGAAAGAGAAGACCAAAAATATGAAAAAATTATCTATTTCCACAATAAGAGGGTAATGGATACAAATGCACAAAAAAAGATAGATATGATATCAAAAACATAAAATGTGGGAGGAAGGGAGTAAAAGAGTAGAGCTTTCAGATAGAGGTCAAACTAAAGAGACCATTAACTCAATATAGATTGCTATATACGTAGGTTGTTATATATGAACTTCATGGTAATCACAAGCCAGAAACCTATAATAAATACACAAAAAATCTAAGCAAAAGGAACGCAAACATAATACCAAAGAAAGCTATCAAACCACAGAGGAAGAGAGCAAGAGAAGAACAAAAGAACAGAGAAGAACTACTAAAACACCAAGAAAAAAGGTAAAACTATGTCAGTAAGTACACACATATCAATAGCTACTTTAAATGTCAATGGACTAAATGCTCCAATCAAAAGGCTTAGGGTGGCTGATTGGATAAAAAAATAAGACTCATATATATGCTGCATACAAGAGACACACTTCAGACCTAAAGACACTCACAAACTGAAAGTGAAGGGATGGAAAAAGATTCTCCATGCAAATGGCAATAAAAAGAGAGCTGGGGTAGCAATACTCATATCAGACAAGATAGACTTTAAAAAAAAACTGTAACAAGAGACCAAGAAGGGCACTACATAATGATCAAGGGAAAAATCCAACAAGAGGATATAACACTCGTAAATATCTATGCACCCAACATAGGAGCACCTAAATACATAAAGCAGTTATTATCAGACAGAAAGGGAGAAATAGACATTAACACAATAATGGTAGGGGACTTTAACACTCCACTTACACCAGTGGATAGATCACCCGAACAGAAGATCAACAAGGAAACATTGGACTTAAACGTGACGGACCTAGTAGATATATACAGGACATCCCATCCAAAAACCGAAGAAAATACCCATTCTTTTCAAATGCACACAGAACATTCTCCAGGATTGATCACTTATTAGGCCACAAAACAAGTCTCCATAAATTTAAGAAGATTGAAATAATACCAAGCATCTTTTCTGACCACAAAGGTATGAAACTAGAAATCAACAATAGGAAGAAAATCAGAAAAGCCACAAATACGTGGAGATTAAACAAAATGCTACTGAACAATGATTGGGTCAATGGAGAAATCAAAAAATATCTGGAGACTAATGAAAATGAAAATACGACATGCCAGAATTTACGGGATACAGCAAAACCAGTTCTAACAGGGAAGTTTATATCGATACAAGCCTATCTCAACAAACAAGAAAAATCTCAAATACACAATCTAACAGTGCACCTAAAGGAACTGGATAAAGAAGAACAAACAAAGCCCAAAATCAATAGAAGGAGGGAAATAATAAAAATCAGAGCAGAAATAAATGAAATAGAGACTAAAAAAATAGAAAAAATCAATAAAACCAAAAGCTGGTCCTTTGAAAAGATTGACAAACCTTTAGCTAGACTCACCAAGAAAAAAGAGAGACAGCTCAAATAAATAAAATCAGAAATGAAAGAGGAGAAATTACAACAGGCACCTCAGAAATACAAAATATTATAAGAGAATACTACAAAAAGCTATATGCTAACAAATTGGACAATCTAGAAGAAATGGATAAATTCTTAGAATCATACAACCTTCCAAAACTGAATCAAGAAGAAATAGACAATTTGAATAGACCAATCACCAGTAAGGAGGTTGAAACAGTAATAAAAAACTTTCCCAAAAATAAAAGTCCAAGACCAGACGGCTTCCCTTGTGAATTCCACCTACATTCAAAGATGACTTAATACCTATCCTTCTCAAACTCTTTTCCAAAAAAATTCAAGAGGAGGGGAAGCTTCCTAATTCATTCTACGAAGCCAACATTACCCTGATACTAAAATCAGACAAGGACAACACAAAAAAAAGAAAATTATAGGCCAATATCACTGATGAACATCAATGCAAAGATCCTCAACAAAATACTAGCAAATTGAATACAACAATACATTAAAAAGATCATATACCATGATCAAGTGGGATTCATCCCAGGGATGCAGGGATGGTTCAACATCCTCAAATCGATCAATGTGACACACCACATTAACAAAATGAAGAATAAAAATCACATGATCATCTCAATAGATGCAGAGAAAGGATTTGACAAGATACAGCATCCATTTATGATAAAAACTCTGAATAAAATGGGTATAGAAGGAAATTACCTCAACATAATAAAGTCCATATATGACAAACCCACAGCTAATATCATCCCCAATGGTGAAAAACTGAAAGCTATCCCTCCAAGAGCAGGAACCAGACAAGAATGCCCACTTTCACAACTCCTATTTAACATAGTATTAGAAGTCCTGGCTAGAGCAATGAGGCAAGAAAAAGAAATAAAAGGGATCGAAACTGGAAAGGAAGAAGTGAAACTGTCATTATTTGCAGATGACATGATTTTATATATAGAAAACCCTAAAGAATCCACCAAAAAAACTTCTAGAAATAATAAATGAATATGGTAAAGTTGCAGGATACAAAATCAACATACAAAAATCAGTGGCATTTCTATACACTAACAATGAAGTAGCAGAAAGAGAAATTAAGAATACAATCCCATTTACAACTGCAACAAAAAGAATAAAATACCTAGGAATAAACTTAACCAAAGAAGTGAATGACCTCTACACTGAAAACTATAAAACATTGTTGAAAGCGATTGAGGAAGACACAAAGAAATGGAAAGATATTCCATGCTCTTGGATTGGAAGAATTAACATACTTAAAATATCCATACTTCCTAAAGCCATCTATAGATTTAATGTAATCCCTATCTAAGTTCCACAACATTTTTCACATAAATAGAACAAAGAATCCTAAATCTATATGGAACAACAAAAGACCTCAAATAGCTAAAGGAATACTAAGAAAAAAGAACAAAGCTGGAAGAATCACAATCCCTGATTTCAAAATATACTGCAAAGCTATAGTAACCAAACAACACGGTACTGGCACAAAAACAGACACACAGATCAATGGAATAGAATCAAGAGCCCAGAAATAAACCCACATATCTATGGACAGCTAATTTTCGACATGGGAGCCAAGAACATACAATGGAAAAAGGAAAGTCTCTTCAACAAATGGTATTGGGAAAACTGGACAGTTACATACAAAAAAATGAAAGTAGACCATTATCTTACACCCTACACAAAAATTAATTCAAAATGGATTAAAGACTTGAATGGAAACCTGAAACCATCACACTTCTAGAAGAAAACATAGGGAGTACGCTCTTTGACATTGGTCTTAGCAACATATTTTCAAGTTCCATGTCTGACCGGGCAAGGGAAACAATAGAAAAAATAAACAAATGGGACTACATCAAACTAAAAAGCTTCTGCACAGCAAAGGAAACCATCAACAAAACAAAAAGACAACCTAACAATTGGGAGAAGATATTTGCAAACCATATATCTGATAAGGGGTTAATATCCAAAATATATAAAGAACTCATACATCTCGACAACAAAAAAACTGACAACCCAATTAAAAAATGGGCAAAAGACCTGAACAGACATTTCTCCAAAGAAGATATACAGATGGCCAACAGGTACATGAAAAGATGCTCAACATCGTTAACTATCAGGGAAATGCAAATCAAAACTACAATGAGCTATCACCTCACGCCCGTCAGAATGGCTATAACTAACAAGACAGGAAATCACAAGTGTTGGCGAGGATGTGGAGAGAAGGGAACTCTCATACACTGCCGGTGGGAGCACAGACTGGTGCAGCCACTATGGAAAACAGTATGGGGATTCCTCAAAAAATTAAGAATAGAACTACCATACGATCCAGCTATTCCACTGCTGGGTATTTATCCAAAGAACACAAAAACATCAATATGTAAAGATACATGCACCCATGTGTTCACTGCAGCATTGTTCACAATAGCCAAGACTTGGAAGCAACCTAAGTGCCCATCAAGGGATGAATGGATAAAGAAGATGTGGCATATATACACAATGGAATACTACTCAGCCATAAGAAACGATGAAATCCAGCCATTTGTGACAACATGGATGGACATTGAGGGTATTATGCTAAGTGAAATAAGTCAGAGGGAGAAGGTCAAAAACTGTATGATGTCACCCATAAGTAGAAGATAAAAATAACAACAAACACATAGAGACAGAGATTGGATTGGTGGTTACCAGAGGGGAAGTAAGGAGGGAGGAGGGCAAAAGGAATGATTAGGATCGTGTGTGTGGTGATGGATTGTAATTAGAATCTGGGTGGTGAACATGATGTTATCTCTGCAGAAACAGAAGTATAATGATATACACCTGAAATTTATGCAATATTATAAACCAATGTTACTGCAAGAAAAAACAAATTTAAAAAATAAGAAAATAAGAAAAAATAAATGAAATAAGAGGATCAAAAAACAAACAAAGGATTGTCCCACAGTCTACCTATAAATCACAAAGAGAAAAGACACTTTTACAGTGGAGAGAACCAGTGGGCATGTATAACCTGAATCTAATCTTAAGAAAACAACTAGACAATTGTAAATTGTGGGATATTCTACAAGATAACTGGCCTGGACTCTTCAAAAATGCCAATATCATGAAAATAAAACAACAAATGTCAGAAGGCCTGTTCTAGATTACAGGAAACCAAAGAGACACAACATAAAATGCAGTGTGTGGCTCTTAACCAGCTCATAGGTTTAAACTGGGGGAAGGGCGGGGGGAGGCTATAAAGGATATTTTTAGGAAAACTGGAGAAATTCAAACTGGATTGTATATGAGATGATTTTTTAATACAATGTTTAATTTCTAGGAAATGATAATGGTCTTGTGGATATAGAGGAGAAAGTCCTTTTTCTTAGAAGATGCAGGTGGAAGTATTTGAGGATGAAGTATCATGATGTCAAAACACTTTCAAATGACTCGGCAAAAAAACTTACATAGAGTGATGAAGCAAATGTCACAAAATATTAATAATTGGTTAATACCTGAAGGTTATATGGGTATTCATTGTACTTTCAAATTTTTCATAGGTTTGAGATTTTTGAAATAAAAAGTTGAGGGGGAATTACCATTAACAATGAAAAAGACATTCAGTGGATATCCTAGAAAGTCCTTCTTAGGTTGAAATAGCAAAAGTAACACAACATGTTCTGCAGGTGTATAATTCACACAAAACACTACCATCCCCATCGGCAAGGAGATCTGTGTTTTATAGCAGCTACAGAAGATAGTTCCTGTCTACAGAGGACGGAATCTAAAAGGCAATTCTCCCCATCACTGCTAGCGCAGAATATTGAGGTGAAGAATTTAGTTTTCCAGGCTGAGGCCTTAATCGTGTACCAATCAGGGCATGCTGCACTGTATTTGTCCTAACAGAACAATTTTCTGCTCTGCAAGCTTTCATTGACTTGCATGTGTTTTCTGGGGAAACAAATGCTTCCCTGGCTTTACGATGTTTCAAGCAGAATAAAAATGGCCAACTTGCCTGGTGTAATGGGCAAAGAAGGCCAGGGATCCAAGCATGGCAGTATGAGAAGTAACAAAATTCCAGAGAGCTAGAAAAGCGCTACCCTCTCTCTAATGCCCCCTCCCCTGAAAACAGCCTCTCTGACCTAGAAAAGGCAGTTGGGGTCATGCTACTGTGGTGCAAAGCACTCAGCAGATACTTTCTTCTTTACATACAACACTAGGTTCATTGACAACTTGCTTCTGTGTCAAGGGAGATCAAAGTCATTTTTAGGCTACGAAAGTTTCTTCATTATTAATGAAATGCTGTTTGTGCCAAATTTTTATTTGGGTTATGATGGTGCCTTAGGGTGACATCATTCTGAGTGGGAAATAACATAGCTCATCATCTTACCTACTGCAGCAGCGGTCTTTGACGTGGGAAGGTTGGTGCAGTCTCCAATCCCAAACACATTTGGGTATCTCTTGTGCTGCAGAGTTTCTTTATCCACGTCCACCCAGCCAGCAGCATCAGCCACAGGACTCGTCTTGAGAACATCTGGTGAGCTCATCGGTGGTGTCACATGAAGCATTTCATACTAAAAAAGAGAAGAGCATCCAAATTTGTATTTTTTCCAATATTTCCACAGCTGCACAAGCTCTCCCACCATCTCTCTTACCTACACACGGTACTATGGCTGCACGGAGCACGATACGATTAGTGTTTGTACTGATCCACACCCTCTCCAAGATCTTACGTGCTCCCATGCAGTGTGGTGACAAAATAACCATTCTCTCGTTTGATTTGGTCTTCCGTGCAGAGCCCACGTGACCCCTTTGACAGTAGGCATGGAGAAATCCAAAATACTGGCTATCCAAAAATACCTCACTAACATTCTGAAAGAACCCACTGATGTTTCTATTATTACTAAAACAAAGGGAGTGGTGTACGTCAGCTGCTCTCTTCCTGGCCCTCAGCTATTGACTTGTAAAGTCTGGTACTTCAGTCTTGTTCTGCAGAGAGGTGCTGAGAGTCCCTGAAACTCGTAAAGGCCATGTTAGGAGCTGGTAAATGAGCACCATTCCCAAATATGGGTCCACTCTCAAGACACATAAAGGAAACCATCAAAACACCAATTTAAGATGAAATAAAGGGTGGTAAGAATACTGGCTAGCACTTTGGAGAAGGAGAGAGTGGTCTGATTGAGTCGTGGGCTTACTGAACAGTGTAGTGGGCAGGGTAGATTTTTTTTCCAAAAATCCATATCAAGGTTACCCTTGGCGATAGTGCACTGACCCATCCTGATCGATTTTGATGGCTCATTTAATGTTTTTGTTTGTTTATGGAAAATCTTGTTTATGTAATATTTTTGTGGTTTATCCTTTTTATTATTTTCACTTAGTTTTAATAAACTCCATCCAGCAATTTCAAATTGACTTAAATGTTCACAAAACATTTCATTATGGTGAAAACTAGCATCTTAAGACAATCCCGACCTTGTCATAGTCAATAGCCCCTGGTTTCCATACGGAGGTCCCTGCCCTCATCAGGGCTTGGCAATCATTGACAGCAGAGGGAGTTAGGAACGTGATTTGTATTTATTCCCACTCTCAGGCAATTATAAGCTTAATTAACCTTAAGGTAGAAAGAGTGCTGCAAATGGCCAGTGCTCCCCTGCAAGGTAATCTTGATGGTCATGGGTCCCTGAAGCTGGGTCTGTTAATGTACATGGAGACTGAGCACATGTCAGCAAAGTAATGGATGGTCAACAACCAGCATCCACCAAATTATTAAGGCCGTGTCTATATTTCTGCAGTTGACCTGAACCACTGTTTTTAGCTGACAGCTAAATCTTTTTAGAGTCATCTCTATGTACTAGAGTTAATGTGCTTGAATTTCATAAGTAGGCATGAATTCCATATACCTTTTCTAGAAGGAAAGTTAAATATTTACACATCATTATCATGGAGGCATGAAGTTTTACTTGAGCTAATATCCTACACAAAAGAAATACTAGGGTCTGCTTTATAGATTTATTGAAAATTAACATTGAGCATTTTGTTGTAGCTTTTTCTTTATCCATCATTTTCATAAGCTGTATATGATAAATATGTTCTCCTTCATCAACATAAAAAATCTATTCAGAGTAGTGGTTTTCAAACTTTAAGCAGCATTTGGAAGACTTGTGGAAAATGCAGGTTCCTGGGCCCCACCACCCTGAGATCCCAATCCAGTAGGTCTGGGTGAAGCACAGGAATCTATATTTGAACAAAATCCCCTAGTGATTCTGCAACATGAGACCTGTAGATGACAGTCTTAGAAGCTCTGGCTTGAAGAAACAGGTTTATCTACAATGAAATATAGAATGCTATTACTTGGACAAATGACTTCACCTTCCATTTGCTTATCTACAAAGAAAGGCATTATACTAGATAATCTCCAAAATCCCTTCTAGTTCTAAGACTCCATGATAGAAAACAAGTATAGATTTTTAAAACCTAGGTTCACAAGCTCTCTATAAAGGATCAGAGACTATAGGATTTTGGGTACATTTAACTCCTTACAGTGGTGGTTCTCAATCCTGGTTGTACATGAGAATCATTAGGGGAACTTTTGAAACTCCCAAATCTCAGTCCACACCCCAGACTAATTAATCAGAATTTCTGGGGGTTAAACCCAGGCACCAACACATTTTAAAATCTCTCCAGGTGATTCCAATGTGCAGCCAGGGCTGAGAGCCAGTGCTTTAAAGCCTTTTGGTAGATTTTTTGAAATTCATATTTTAAGAGTAAAATTGGGTCCGGAAAGAAAATCTGACCTGAAATCCTATAATTCAAAGTGGATACGAGTATCTTCTTTCCTTATAAACCCTTTAGAAAAACAATAACCATTTATTGATCCAAGTTCCCATCTGCAACCTCAACTATCCACAGACAGAGAGAACCAAAGTAAAAAAGACCAAATAACAAAATTAAGTTCATGCACTCAAGCTCATATACTTTCCTCATAAAAATATGAGCACCAAAATAATTAAGGACAGTAATGAATTATAAACCATGGGAAAAAATAGGAATTCATGAGTTCATATCAAAAATTAATTAAGAGAGAAGGGAGGGCTTTTGCCAACAGAATGCCAAGAGCCCATCGGTAAAGGTGGAGGGCATGCTGGATTGGAGAATCATCATTTTGCAACCACCACAGTAAAGACTGGATGATTAGGCAAAAATCATCAATGGATGCTAAATCTAGCGGGAAACTTTAATGAGTAGGGAGTAGGATGTTTGCACAGAGACTTCTTATTAGTAACAAGAGAGAAAAAGAATAATAATTTTACAGTGGAGAAACTGGACCATATCTTGACAGGTGACCAAAATGAACATCATCAGTGAGGGGCAGATAAACATTGTGTGCTTTCAAATGTGGTACCCTAGAAAGACACAACATCGCTTATGTAGAGTATTTCAGTCTAAAAAGCATAGCCTGAAACTAATCACAAGAAAACACAGACAAACCCAAAATAAGGAACATTCTATGAAAAGATAAAAGTCGTGGGAGAAGGGCTGTATTATTCCAAAATGTCAGTGTCCTAGAAGACAAAGAAAGGCCATGGAAATGTTCCAAATTAAGAGAGGCTAAAGAGACATCACAATTAAATTCTATACCTGACTATAGACTGGGTCTTGTCCTGGAGAGGAAAAGTACAGTCATGTGTTGCTTAAGTATGGGGATATGTTCTGAGAAATGCATCATTAGACGATTTTGAGATCGTGCAAACCTCATAGAGTGTGCTTACACAGACCTAGATGGTATAGACTACTATACACCTAGGCTATATGATACTACTCTTATGGGACCACCGTCGTGTATGCAGTCTGTTGTTGACTGAAACGTCACCATGTGGCACACGACTGTACTATAAATGCTACTGGGTCAATCAACAAAACTGGACTACAAATGGTAGATTAAAATATTGCATCCGTGCTCAATTTACTGAATTGATAACTATACTGTGGTTATGTAAGAGAATACCCATATCTCTTAGGAAATTTATAGTGAAGTATTAGGCGTAAAAGACTGTGATGTATGATAGACATAACTTATCTTTAAAGCTTTGAGAAAATTATATTATATTATATTATATATATTGTATATACACAGAAAGAGAATGAGAGTAAGATCAAATGATAAAGCAAATGGGGTAAAACTCTATAATAAGTGAATCTAGGTAAAGGCTATATACAGTTTTCTCTGTACTATTTTTATTTTTGCAACTTTAAGTTTGAGATTATTTCCAAAGTTTTAAAAAATTATGACTTTGAGTCATCAGTAACATTTTAAATGATAGTTAATACACACCATTTAAGAAAGGAAAGATGTATGCAATACATTTTAGAAAGAGCTTGCACTAAAAAACTTAAAATGTGAAGTTTTGATGTTTAGAAGATTAATCGTTGGCTCACCTCAAAATTCCTTTTTATGGAACCCTTCATCCTTCTAATAATGCTGAATGAATAAAAGGTGACTGTGCACTGTTTTCTCATTGCTAACAGCTTTTATACTGGGGCCGCCTGGTGGCGCAGCGGTTTAGTCCGCGCTTGGCAGCCCAGGGTTCGCGGGTTCGGATCCTGGGTGCCCGCCGATGCACTGCCTGTCAGCCATGCCGAGGCGGCGTCCCATATAAAGTAGAGGAAGATGGGCACGGATGTTAGCCCAGGGCCAGTCTTCCTCAGCAAAAAGGGGAGGATTGGAACAGATGTTAGCTCAGGGCTGGTCTTCCCCACAAAAAAAATTCCTTTTTATGGAACCCTTCATCCTTCTAATAATGCTGAATGAATAAAATGTGACTGTGCACTGTTTTCTCATTGCTAAGAGCTCTTACCAGAAGGATATAAACAAATAATTCTTCCACACGTGCCTCCAGATGCCTTTACAGCTTGTTCTTAACCCTCATGTGCCTCTACAAAAGTGTTATTCCCACTTCACAAAAGAAACAGACACACAGAAGCCAAGTCCATATACAAAGCCTAGATCTTTCCAGGTAGGGTGTGGCTCCGCCAGATCTTCAAGGATTTTAAGTGCTTCCTATTACACTTAGGTGAAAATGTTTAAAACCAGCTTTGAACAACCCACAGCAGGGCTGTTTCTCACATACTATAAATTGAGACAGTCACCAAATACTATACTGAAGGAAGCCCTTTCTGAACTCTAGGCAGTTACCGAAGTTGTGAAATATTTTTGGCTGCTTCAAGTGACTCAATGCCAAGAAAAGTAAAGACAGAAAATAGGATAAAAAATTCACTAGCTACCAGTAGATAAACCCTCCCCACCTTCCATGAACACAGCCTCTTGCCTCTCTCTCTTCCCCACCCATTTTGGTCCACTTCTCCCCCATCACTGCCCTAAGATGCTCCTTGTAACCAGCCTCCTGCAGCACGTGATGGTGGAAGGGAGGCGGCAGCGCAGTGTTCCCGCATCTAGGGCACTGTTCAGCTGACAGCTTAACCTCGCCACTCACTGAGATCACTTGGTTCTCTCCAGGTTTGTCCAGATTCTCAAAAACAGCCTCTTGCTTATCTGCTCGGACTTCAACGAGGTTTTGCTTGTAGTTAACAGTGAGGTTCCTCTCCTGGATGATCTCCTCCAGAGCATTTGCATACTTCTTAACCCCAAAAATTGTTCCAAGAGAAGTGTTGAAAATGATATTGGCCTTGGATCGCTTTCCTGTCTGGGAAAAAGGAAAGAATAGAAACAACCAACACCAAACCATTGCTCCAGCCACTTTTTTTTAACCTAGACAAAAATTAAAACCCTCAGAAGAGACCTCGCCCACTTTCTCCATCACTATACACTGGTGGGGTGAGGTGTGGACCAATCCACTGCCTCCCCCTCATTTTCTGTCAACAACACAGCAACCAAGTGTACACTTGAATCGGGGCTTGAGGTGGGCACTGTTCAGTTGAAGGCCAGAGATGAAGGTCAAGTCCAGGGAAAGATAGAGCTGCATTGTTTATTCATATACTCATTTGTTGATTCACTCAATAAATACTCAGTGAGGCCCTACAATTGGCCAGGTCCTGTTCTAGATGTTGCGGGGACAGCAGTGAACAACAAAAAGTTCCGTCCCCTTGGCTCGTACACTCTAGTACTGTTCATATGTTTCAGAGTGGCTGGGATCCTCCCAAATGCCTAAGATCTTATGGCACCTTAAAGAGAAACTTCCTTTCAGGCCATCTAAGACGTGGGAGAGAAGTTATGCACAGAGAATTCCAGGAGAGAAGAAACAGCTAGTCACTTCCTCTTTCCCTCTGCTCAGCTCCTTCCAGGATTTGCTCACCTGGATCACACTATTTGAAAGAAGTTAGGTGAGGAAGAACCTCAAAAGGCTGTATCAACCTGGAGCTCTCATCACTCGGGATGGCCTTTCTTAGAAACAGAAACGATGACTGGAACTGTTCCTTAATTCCCCACCCCACACGGTTGGTGCGGGTTTACATAACTCAGATGAAGGCCTTCCAGCGCGGGTTCCAGGCACACACTCAACACTTCTTCAGTCCCGTCTTCCCCTCCCCTTGTTCCCACCTGTGCCTTTACAGACCACAGTCTGCTTTGAATCCTGCCACTGTCTCAAGTCAAACCACGCTTTGGTAAACCAAATGTGACAACCCACACAAGGGCAGGAGGGCGAGAGCAGCTTGCCCACAGCTTCACGCCAGGTGTACTTGAGCTGTGGACACCTGCTCTGACACGGGGTGTTTGAGAAATGCTGAGAAAGCGGCCCCACCCAAATATCCACTAAGGTGTGATGTTTTACATGAACTCTTTTTAGCTTTAGAACTGGTATTTTGCCTATTTCCAAAAATATATATCATGAGCTAGAAAATATTCATAACCTTGAACTTGAGTGGGAGCAGTTGAGGTTATTATGTATAAAACTAAACAACGTGCAACTAATTGTCTAACTATATGGAAATATTTAAACACTCTCTAACATATCTCCCCAGTAGACTTTTATATACACATTAAAAAGTATGTTACAAAGTATGTTAATAACATGTACTACATCTAAATTTGTATATATAATATCCTTGTAACTATGTTAAAAAAACATGTATACGAAAAAAATGGAAGGACATGTGAAATTGATGATAGCAGCAATATTAAAGCAACTGGATTATGAGTGACTTTTTCCTTTTTTCTACTTTATAAAATTCCAATTATATAATTTTGTACATATATAATAAAAATTTAGAAATAAAAGGTAATTTGACATGAATAAAAATGGAATTCTGGCAATCATTGAATTAGCACCGTCTGCCTCCTTGCCTCTGTCCCTGGAAAGGAAGCGTACCTTCCTGAAATAGGCTTCCGATAAATACATGATCTTCTGTGGGGCTCCAGCACACTTGACTGGAGTATTTGGGAAGGTAAAGATGGCATTGCCCTCCTTGAAGTCCTGCAGAGCTTTCCATGTCTTCTCTACCGTCTTAACTGAATAATTGGACCCTATTTTGGGATGGGCAAAACCTTCAGGTAGACCTTTAATCTGCAACAAAGCACACGAAATTATTTTTTAACAATAGTGCAGATAGAGTTCTTATTTATAGTCCTTGTTCTCTGCCATTTCTACAACCTCTCAAGTATTGCAGTACAATTATTAGCCCCCAGTACTCACACACAATGGAGCAGGTGCCTGGAGTCACCTGTCAAACTGCAGAATGGGCTCAGCCCAGGGGAACCCCTGCCTCCCCAGCCTTAAGACCATGATTTGAACAGATCTCTTTCCACCATGAGAGTAAGGACAAGAAGCCAGCCACACTTCCTTTTTGGAGAACGAGTCACCTTACTGGGAAGAATGATAGGCAGAACCAAGAGCCATGTTGTCAATAATTGCAAACCCACACTACCCTTTATCAGGTTGGATGAGATCAAACTCTTGGTAACTGCAGGTAATTAAAAACATGGACTTGGGAACCTCACAGACCTGGCTTGAGTCCTGGCTTTTCCACTTACGGGCATTGTGACCCTGGGTAAATTACCTAATATCTCTAAACCAGTGCGTCTTAGTGTGATCCCCAGACCAGCACCACCTGGGAACTTGCTAGAAATGCAAATTATCAACCCCCCCCCTCAGAGCTGCTGAATCAGAAACTTGGGGGCAAGCCCAGAAATGTTTTAACAGGCCCTCCCGGTGATTCTGATGCACATGAGAAGCTTACGTTCATCATCTGTAAAATGGAGAGAAAAGTAACTGCTTCAGAAGGTCGTTGGCAGGAGTAAATGAGACCATGCCTGTAAAGTACTCAGAAAAGTGACACATACACCAAGTGCTCCATAAGTGTTAGTGCATTCCTGCCAGTAAGATTAACTGGACACTTGTCTTAAATGCTAGAAGGTTCATAGAGTGCAACGAAGATGGCACAGACTGAGTTAAGAGACTCAAGCGCCAGTTCTTCCAGCAAGAGCAGGGAACCATCAAAAATCAGTCATCAAGATGAGCTGGTCCTTCAGAACCTCCCCAGGCTGTTCTCCAGACTGTAGGGTGACCACCTCCAGGGTCACTCGACACCTCTCTCTCAGATCTCAAGGAAACAGAGTCCTATGATCTCCTCCATAACACTCAACATTAAGAGCAACTATCCCTCTGATTACTGAACATATCTCCTGCTACAGTTTAAGAAGCTGTAATATTAGCAGCCTCAACAATAATAATCATTTATTATTATAAAATCACCTTGTATTCTAATGTTTCTGCAGTTTCACATCAGTGCTAACATTGGATATTCGCTATGCTCCTCTGAGGGAGGTAGGGAAATATTATTGGCCCATAAACACAGACGAGGAAACTGAAGTAGAGCAAGGCTGAGAGACCTACCTAGAATCTTATAGAACTTGATGCCCGGGACCCCTGACTCCCACCCACCACAGCTCTTCTCACAGGACCTCCATACTTCCTGGTTCCCAAAGCAAAACTGACTATCCAAGAGATAAACAGCTGATCTCTTATCACCTTCACTGTTTCTCTCTAGTTGTTAAGGAAAAAGGTGCCATAAAGTGGTAACCACGTCATTTTAGGGAGACCTGGTCATAAAGGGCAGTTTAAGACCCCTCATCCAATCCGAGTTGCTTCCCTGGGAACCCTGAAGCAGAAGGAGGCAGGGACAGTCAGAGAAAGAGACAAGATCTGACTCCCCCTTTGGCTGGGCAGGCCAGTGAGCAGGACATCACACTGCAGAGACCCTATGGAGCTGGTGAAAGAAAGAGGCAGAGACAGGTGGTGCAGAGAGGCTGCCCGGGGTCCAAGAGAACCCAGACCAGAAGTCCAACCCTTCTGGAGACCCATCTACCCTCCTGCCCTGGAGATCTGACACCTTGGTATCCTCATCAAATAAATCCCCTTTTTCATTTATACCAGCCTGAGTAGTTTTCTAGTATCTGCAATCAAGGAGTGCCAAATAATACAGTAGCCCTGGTAACATTACTTACATTCTCTTAGCCTCAGTTTCCTCATCTATTAAGCAGAAACAAAAAACCTACCTCACAAGTAGTTGTGAGGAATCAATATTAGATTCCTAGCAGGGTCTCTGGTACACAGTAGAGACTCCATAATAATAGCTATTTTTAAATATTGTTGTTTCTTGGTTTGCTGCAAGAGGTTGCTAAGAACTCTCAGCACTGGTCTCTTCAAACAGTCCTCGTCACACAGCACTGGGGCTGTGGGGGAGACAGTACCATGGAGATGCGCTGTCTTTGCTGAGTCAACACTGGTGGGGCCTTTTTGAGAGGCATGGATCTCCCAGAAGTTGTAACTGGCACCTTTCTCCATAAAGTCTACTCCATAGTTTATACAAGACTCATGACCACGACACCATGACTCAAACTCATCACAACCTTCGCGCTAATTAATAGCTTCTGTGAACCTTCACAGAATGTGTCCCAGGACATTGCCACCACCCTTATCCTGGATGTGTCATGATTCGGGTTTTTTAAGCAGAAACACACTTCAAAGACCCTTACTGAGCCAACGTAGCTAGGGTCCTTTCCCCGACCACATTCCCGCCATTTGAGACCTGAGTATCACTATGCTTTATGTGCTCCAACTATTTATCCACAGTCCCCAACAAGCTTCTGGAAATCATAATAATTACTGTCTTACTCTGCGATGTTTTACAAAAATAAGCTTGAATCTCACAACTGTCAGATAGCATCTGACTCCCTAGCTCACTGAAGAGGGAGATCGAAGGAACTTCTAAGGTAGCTTTCTATTTCATCAGACATTGCATTGGTCACTTTGTTCAAAAAAACCCAGCCTCTACACAACAAAACCCAGACATCCTCCCAGCACCTGGTGAACTAACTGTTGGGGTTCTATCCTTAAAGTCTGCTTGAGATTTCATAATCTAAATCTTACTTTCGAAGGAAAGTTTAATCTGTAATACAGCCAACCCAGTCCTAAAGAAAGGTAGTTTTCTTGTAAGTGTGGAAAGGGTTGCTGTTTTACAAGAATTGCAGTGAGGGCATGGACATGCTGAACTCTAGTTGAAGCTTAAAGCTAAAACATATCATTACCATTGACAGAATCGTAGAGAAGATTTTTTCAAAACCATAAAAAGACTGCTGAGAAATAAAACTAGAAGAGGATTCCTTAGAACTCTTTCTTATCAAAACGAATAGAAAGCAACTAAATGCAGTGTTTGATCTCAGCATAAGTAGGCCAGTGTAACACAGAAGTAGTTTAAAATAGTACCTTCTCATAGTCCAGCTGGATTCCGAGAGCAATAATAAGATATTTGTAGGAGATCTGCAACACAAAACAATGTTATTTTAGACCAGGATCCCAAAAGTGGCTGCCCAAGGGCTGACTCGGGCCCCAGACACATGTGGCCACCACCGCGTTTCCAGTTCTTAACGCGAATGACTTGCGGCCATGGGTGGTGGGCAGGGCAGCAGGGAGGGGTGCATGCTCCAGTTTGCCATCATGCCCACCATTCTCTGTCACCTCACATCCCACTGCTTCACAATTATTGCTTAACCTGCATGGCCCCTTAGAGCTTGAGCCTCCTGTACCTTTGCACAGGGGAGAAAGATAGCAAAGAAGCCACAATTATTCACGTAGTGTCTGCGTTAACACTTTTTCATGTTAGGGGTGGGAGAATAACTTCCTAATCTTAAAAGACAATCAACTTTCTTTAAAACTTATGGGGTAATGTATGAATCCCAAGCAAATCCGACCTGTCATATTTACTGGATCAATACCATAACTGAGAAACTGATCCTTTGAGGGTCATTGAAAAGGCTGTGATATAATGTACCTGATCTTATTTAATGATCTGTTTGGAACGTAGAAGTCCCTTCTTTAAATATGGGTATTGTGATTATTCATGCTGAAGGCAAAAGTATTCATATTTATCATGATGGAACTGTGGGCTTAGGATCAGAAGGAAGACAAGTTGAGACAAGAAAGGGTAAGGAAGAAGGATGTAAAGCAAAAGGACTTGCCTAGAAAACTGGAGATGGAGAATGATTGTGATGAAGTCAGGAGCCCAGAAAGGAGCAACAGGTGGTGATTGCCACAATCTTGTACTACTTGGAGAAGCAGATCAGTGAGCTGAGGAGATCACAGTTGGAGAAAGAGGACTCCAAGACCCAGGAGTGCTTGGCTCAGGCTGGGGAGCCAAGCGGAGCAAGCCACTGAAGAGGTCCTGCCCTGGGATCCAGGAGACCAGCTCCAAAGTCACCTCCCCAGTTAGGCCTTCCTATGACTCTATCCCCCTCCTTGCTGGTCCCTCCCAGGAGCTGCCTTAGCACAGTGTACATCATGCTTTATAGCACCTGTCAGGTTATATAGGAGTAATGTCTTCCCCACTACATCAAACACTCCCAGAGGATAAAGGTTATGTCTTATTCCTTATATTCCTAGAATCTAGCACAGTCACTAAAAGTGAGGAACGCAGTAATGTTTGTTGGATGGATGGATGGATGGATGGATGGAGATTAATGGATGCTTTCAGTTGTTTGTGAAATATACAATTTATCAAAGTGGATAGGTAATATACACATCTTCCTCTGTATGATTTGCCTATTCATAGAAAGCTGGTGCTCTGAAATTCCTTGTTCTGTAGGAAATTGTACTGGGCCCATTAAATGGCTGACTGAACTGCTCTGGGTCTTCAAGGTATGTGAGGTCAGAGGTGGCACAGGGTCTGGGGGTGATGATCTCCAGGCAAAACATATGAACACTCAACAAAAAAAGCCTTGGGGGGCCAGCCCCATAGCCTAGTGGTTAAGTTTAGCCCACTCCGCTTCAGCAGACCGGGTTCTGTTCCCAGGCATGGACCTACACCACTCATCAGCAGCCAAGCTGTGGCGGTGACCCACATACAAAACAGAGGAAGATTGGCATGGATGTTAGCTCAGGGCAAATCTTTCTCAACAAAAATAATAATAATAATAAAAGCCTTTGGTTTGTGCATGCCTTGATTGTTTTATTAGAGTATAATGTTGATTACGCTTAAGGACTAGTAACAGACAAGCTTTAGATTGTGAAAAAAATCATAAATGGAGAATAAACCCTAATGGAGCAAAGAATAAAAAGAAAGCCTCAAGCCTCTTGAATGAGTTCAAGTTTCCAGGCCAGATGATCTAAACTCTAAGGAATTGCAAAAACTTGTATACAAGACTTTTGAGCAATTTCAGCCAGAGAACAGTGCAGACCTCGCCAGAAGTCTAAATATGGGCAAGTATTCTAATTTCATATAGCGGGTGGGGGAGGTAATTTCTGACACTAACAACATAACAAACAGGATATGCTTCCATTGCAAAGTTCTAGTCTCACCTACTAAATAGAAGTCTCTTAGTAATTTAGAAAAAGAAGAACAGCCACATGGGTTCACAGACTGCAAACCTGCTTTCAGTCAGCCAGCAGTCAGGAACTACACTGGCACACAGTGGATACTCAGTAAATATTTCCTTTCCCTTTTTTTATGTGCTTTTTTAAAAATAATAACAGCAATATTTCTCAAGCTTTCACTCTGTGCAAGGTACTGTTCAAGTGTTGACATGTTTTCATTCATTTAATCCTCACAACAAGCCGGTGAGGTAGGTATTATTATTAGTCCCATTTTCCAGATAAAGAAACCAAGACACAATTTGCTCGCAAATATTTACTGAGCACCTTCTGTGTGACAGGTATTGCGCTAGGTCCTGGACATACAACACTGAACAAGGAAGACACAGTTCCTACCCCTCCAGGAACTCAGTCTAGTGGGTGAGATAGGCATTACCAGATATTCACACAAATAGTTACTAAATCACAGGTAGGTCAGGGAAGGCTTGCCTGAAGGAGCCACATCTAAGCTCAAGACAAGTAGGAGTTAGCTAGGGAAAGAGGCAAGCAAAGCACGTACAAATGTCCTGGGGAAGAAGGAGGCTGAGGCATTTGAGGAAATGAGAAGAAAGTGTGCTGGAACAGGAACAAGGGAGAGAATAGGTCTGGAGGAGCAAGGGCCAGCCTACACAGGGCCTATGGGACACATTCCAGACAGACAGACAGACCTCTGGGTCAGGGAAGAGGCATAGATATACTGAGTCATGATCTCAGCAGTGCCTTCAACTCAGTCTTTCACCTTGTGAATAGGATAGGAAAGTGTAAACTAAGAATGGAATGATTTGGTAAATTTAAAAATATTTGCTAAAGAATGTTGATTAATTTATGCAAGCTAGAAAAAGCTCTCTAGGGACATGTTACAGAATTAAAATCTTGAACTTAAATGAAGCCATCATGAATAATGGGTAGGAAAAAAAAAGCTAACTGGATGACAGAATCATAAATCCAAAAGATCCAGGCAAGCTGGGAGGATAAACTAAAACCAATAAGACGATGTCTATCTCCCATGAAATGTTATTTCCAGATTTCTGACATCTGCCTGTGAAACACTTCTCCTTAAAAAATCTTGGAAGAACATCCCACCAGCTTGCACCACCTTCTCCCCCAGCCCTAAAACAAGTCACTACAACATTCCTCAGGGTCTGAGCCTTAGCTGTCTAAGCAGGGCTCAGAAGTGAGAACACCTACAAGTGCCTCTCATTCTCAAGAGATGAGACAAGTTTATGATCCTTAAGACAGGCACAAACCCAACCACAGAAGGTCTGAGCTATTACTGTCATGCAAAGGGATTTAATCAAGGAGGCAGGCCCTGCTGTACCACAGGGGTGATGTGTGCTATAAGCCAAGGCTCCTGGCCCCACGAGCTGGCAGCACACTGGCAAGGGAAATGAGCCCCAAAGCCCAATCGTGTCAGTTGAGAACAATCTTGTGTTTAATTCAGTCTGCTCTCCTGGAGACAGTGGGGAAAATAAGGAAATTCATCAACAGGAGGAAAATAATATATAAAATATTTATTTAATTAAAATAAATAAATATATATGTATGTACGTATGTATTTTAGGATGGAGGATGACTGACTTACAGTGGATCATGTGAAAAAAAGACCCAGAGGTTTGAACTGACCTCAAGCCCAGCATGAATCAGCTTTGTGGCAAATGCTAACTCAGCTGTATCTGACTGCAGGAGAGAATGGTCCCAATCTATTCTGGGCTGTTCTGTAGAGTTGCCTACTCTTCCAGGCGCCTCTTTCTGGGAGCATTAACAAGCCAGAAGCTGTCCAAAGCAGAGTAAAGAAGGTAGTGAGGGGACTGGAGACCACGAAATATGAGGAAGAGTTGAGGAAATTGGGGACGGAGGACAGGTCTCCCCAAAGAACAGATTTATACAGATGATAAGAGCCATCTTGAACTATTTCTCCACAGAAAAGAGAGAAGACATTCTCTCCACACTAGAGGAAGAACAAGGAACAAGAAAGGTATTAAAGCCAATAACACCCTGGGGGCCCAAGAAAGAGGTTACAGGAAGGCGGATTCTAACTCAGTAAAGGCAGAACTTTCATATAAGCTGTCTGTCTGAAAAAATGAAGAGGGATAATGTTGTCAGAGAACGCCCTGACCCTGGGACATGTAAATACCAACCCGTCTTAAATTCAATCCCCACCTCCAAGTGCCCCAAACCCAATTACTCAGCTCTATTTTTTCATTAATATGTATCACCTTCTAACACACTATATAATTCACCTCTTATGTCTATTGTTTATTGTATGTCCTCCTCCACTAGAACATAAAATCCAAGATGGTAAGGATTTTTGTCTGTTTTTGTTTACTCATATATCCCTAAAACTGAACCTAGCTAATAGTAAATGCTTAATAAATATTTATGGAAAAGAAGAAGGAAGGTAGGTAATCTCGATCAGGGTTCAGGGCAAGACTACAAAGAATCGCTGAACTCCTCGAAATTAAATGCAAAATGTGGTACATATGTGCATTTTTCTATAGTGGCCTTTATCAGGTGCTCAGAAAGAGCTGTGAACCAAGGAAAGGTTAAGAATGCCTGCAGCCAAGGAGTCCCTGCCGTGAGGAAGGGGTTGGCCTTGAAAACCTTTCAGATTCCCACCAACTCGCAGACTGTACAATTCTGTGACAATGCCAGAGTGCTCCATTTGGAGGGAGAGAGGGCAGGGTATTAAGGCCAATAACGCCCTGGGGGCCCAAGAACCACGGGAGCCCGGAACAGGCCGGGTGCAGCATCATGGCCGCACTGCGGGCTGCTGTCCTGGGCCCAGCAGCAGCTGAGGGGGACATGGCACGGCAGATGGCTTCTGAGCCCATCTCAACATCCTGCTCTCATCCCCTCAGTCAAACACAAGGGGCAGCAGTTGCTGAAGGGCTTTGATCCCTGAGTGGTGGGGGTGGAAAGAGACTTCTAAATGGTACTGAGCAATCATGAGCCTCAAGCTGCAGCAGCAGCAATTCTCCTCAGCCCTGGCACAAATCTCGGAGCTACACGGTTCCCTTACAACTCTGGAAGAGCGCCCCCTAGCGGGACTGGGGTGGATATTTTCCAACAGCCCCTTCTGGGAGGTCAGCTCTCAGGTAGAGAAACTGGCTGCTTCAAAGGAAAAATGAAGGAAGTGCCTGCTATTTTAACACATAGCGGTAGTATTTGTTCAGTAAACATTCAGGTGTAAGATACTGTACCAAGCAAGAGGGCAAACAGTGGGTGTTCAACAAAAACTTGTCTTAGTTGTTCATTTACTAATTCGACATTACTCAGTCTTTGATCTATCCCATCCTCCATTCACCACACACCCTCCCATCTCATTCAGTATTCAACACGCACACACACATATATACCACCCCCCACCATGAAGCTGTCCAGTTTGATAACCACTGTGCATTTAACACAAGCACTCAGATTAATAAAAGCCGAAGGACCCCCGTGTTACCTCCTTGCTGTTGTCTGTGTGGATGCAGTTCTTGTCTGGGTTCAGCTCAACCACTCTAGCTTTGATCCATTCTACACCAGATGGAATCACACTCGCGGTGGGACGGCCAGACGAGGACAACGGTTTGGCACCAGCACCCACCAGCGTCCAGATTGGCTGGTAGAAATGTCTCTGAGAAACAAAGTATTTGGAGATTCATTTCAACTGGAGGCTAATCAAAAGGGTCATAGCTATGGCAGCCCGGGGTTTGTGAGTTCGGATCCCGGTCGCCAGCCGACGCACTGCTTGTCAGCCACGCTGTGGCGGTGTTCCATATAAAGTGAAGGAGGATGGGCACAGATGTTAGCCCAAGGCCGGTCTTCCTCAGCAAAAAGATGAGCATTAGCAACGGATGTTAGCTCAGGGCCAGTCTTCCTCATCAAAAAAAAAAAAAAGGGTCATAGCTAAAGGTTCATGAGCTAGACTCTCAATTACTCCCTCCTAACCCTTGCAGCATCGCATAGAAAAGTCTCCAGATTAGTCTTCCCTAACACCCGCCCACCCACCCCCCCACCAAGTGGTATATCCTATTATGTCAAGCTCTGAAGGACAGTCACCTACACAAGAATTCTGGAAGATCATCCAAAAAAGCCATAAACTATCTTTAGTGGCCATTGTATTATTTATTGCAGAAAGTTGATTTGGTGTTTAACATGTACATCTTATGTATATACACACATTATGGACACATTTATGTGCACAGATATAAAGAGAAATTAAGGCCAGCAGCCTAAATACGGTTCCTCAGATGTTTGTGGGACTATGGTAAGTCTGAAAAGTTTAGAGCCACTTCTGGGGATCCTGGAAACTTCACTAACTTCCAACTGTGTTTCCCAAGCCCATGATAAGACTTCCCTATCAGCCCTACCAGGCCCTCTTCTCCTTTCTCAGAGGTTTTTACATCCAAAGCCAATCAGCACCAGATCCTCCCCATAATGCAACAAATGCCCTAACTTCCACTATTTTCTGGAGTTCTCTTGCTTCAGATGAGCCATTCTTGATCTAACTTAGTTGTGAAAGTTCTAGACTCAGGGGCAAAGAGCAGATTCATTTAATGGCCTCTGAGAATACCAATTCACTCATGGAGAGCTCGCAACATTGCCACAACACCTCAAACCAGCCGGACAGAATTGCCAATACCCACAGAGAGGCGAAGGGAACATAGAAATAGCCTTGCAATCTCCCTAGAGCCAATAGTGTGACCAAAGAGGAGAGGGGGCAGAAGTCTCTAGTGCGGCTCAATAATTTCAAGTCCATCTTGAACAGAAAAAGGAATGAAAACACAAGCACGGATTTTTTCAGACTACGAACAAGCATCATCTCCAGCAATCACTAAACCAGACACAGGAGGGAAATCGCCAAACGCCTGAGCCACCAGCAGCTCCTTCCAGACTCCTGTCCTACACTTCCTCCTGGGGCAGGACAGATGTTATTCTGGCCTCCTGAGTTATGTCCAGTGCCTCAGAGGAGCCTGTCTCATTTCAAAGAGTAGCCCCACCAGGAGACCTTCCCATGGCTTAGCTACAATACACCACAGGCCACCTGATACAGCTCTCAGACTACTGTCATTTAAAATATCCCTGAATTAAAGTCAGCTTTAAAAAGGAAAGTGACAGAGTGCGCCCTCTACTGTCCTCTCAGATCACAGCATTCCGGCCTGAGATTGTAACAAAGCTCTGGGCAGCCTCCTTTGGTACTGGGGAGACTTCTGGAAAAGACCTGTGCCTTTCTTGCTCTCCGCTTCTCACCAAACAGGGACCAAGTCTATTTTGCTTTTCCCTCCCAAGGATTCAGCTCCCAGCTGGTGCACACCTGGTTCCTGAGGAAACATTAAGCAAACCACCAAAAATATTGAATATTTTTCTGAAGCTTTTGGATAATCCTAAAATGTTTCTCATGACATAGTGCCTTAGAAACACTTCCCAACTTCCCTCCTGGTGCCTGCTACCTTTTTCTGCCTTATAATCTGTTTATAATCCCCTGCACTTAAATTTCTCAAATCCACTGACACCTTTCCAGAGGTCTCCGCGTTCCTCAACACATCACCCTTTCTCCAGACTGGGATAGAGATAGGAAAGTACAATGGCCAGTGATTTTCCTCTGGACATGAGGTTGGAGGTGGAGGGTTTCATGGGTTGAATTGTCTCTCCCCAAAAAGATATGTTGAAGTCCTAACCCAAGTACCTGTGAATGTGACCTTATTTGGAAATAGGGTCTTTGCAGATGTAATCAAGTCAAAATGAGTTCATACTGGATTAGATGAGTCCCACACCCTATGACTGATGTCCTTATAAGAAGGTCACGTGAAGACACTGGAGACACACAGAGAGAACGCCATGTGAAGACGGAGGCAGAGATTGGAGAGATGCAACCCCAAGCCAAGGAACCTCAAGGATTGTTCACAACCACGAGAAGCTCGAAGAGAGGCATGGGACAGATTCCCTCTCCCCTGTGCAGCCTTCAGAGGGAGCTTGGCCCTGCTGACTCCTTGGTTGTGGACTTCTAGCCTCCAGAACTGTAGGAGAATAAAAATCTATTGTTTTAAGCCACCCAGTTTGTGGTAATTTGTTACGGCAGCCCTGGGAAACTAATCCAGAGAAGAACAGAAAAAGCCAAGAGATGTCTCCAATCTCTCTCCCTGACCTTCTCCTGGTGCCTTTGGAAGGCCTGCTTTTTGTGCCCAGAAGGAGAAGCACTAACCTGGGAACATGACAGCACTGTGCCTGACAGTCATCCCCACCCCACCCCTAACACACACACACGCATACACACACTCACGTGTCCGACAGGCGGAGACTCACCTCGCTGGGCTCAACGATGGCCACATTGTCTGCGCCCACTCTCCTCTTCATGCGGGCTGCCATGGTGATCCCACCGCTGCCCCCACCCAGCACTAGCACCTCATAGTGGTTCTTGGCTGCGAGGCCGGCCGCTGTGTGTAGCTGAAGAGGGCCAGCCTGCTGAGCTCCCAGCCTGAGGAAGCAGGCAAAGAGCCGGGCCCGGGGGCCAGACACCACGGTGACCAGCGGGGTCATCTTCAGGCTGGATCAGGCTAGAAAGGAACAGATAAGGCTACACGTAAAGAAGGGACCACTATGGGACCAAAGCATTTTCTTTCTGGGAGCAAGGGGAGGCTGGCATCTGGCCAGCTCCAGCTGGTGCCCACCATCTCCCCTGAAGACTACCTTCCCATCTGGCTGTGGCCCCAAAGTCCCCTGAGAGTGTTCAGTTGATGACTAACAATTGGCTAAGCTTTCCGTTTCTCCCCTTCCTCCTTCTTTCAGGACATCTAGGACTTTGTATGAACCAGGTAGGCTTCACCTTTTAAGTTCTTTCTAATAATTTGTCTGTACCATCCTTATCCATCCAAAAACTCCAGGGTGTCATGTGGTTGCATCCAGCTGTTGCCTATTCTCCTCTCAGGCACGGTCCTCAACACTATCTTTGGCTTTTCAGTCCATCAAAGATGTATGAGTCCGCAGACAGAGACCTGTGCAATTCTTTGCCGTCAAGGGCTCCAAAGACTTTGCTGAAGCAGAAATAGTCCAGCAAGAAACCCACTTTCTGCAACCCAGAGTTCAGACCAAGGTCATCAGGGCCTTGGCCTCACCCGGAGCCTCCCAGCTTTGTTTGCCCAGGGACAGGCAATTTTTTAATCAAATCACTAGCTAGAGAAACACAAGCAAAGGTCCTCCACACCTTTGACAATTTCAGCCGGATGATAAAAAAGCCATAAAAGGGCCCCGTTTGGTATCGTTAAGTTATATTTTATGTAAAGAATCCACACATGCTGCTGACTGGTCTTTTATTACATCCAATTCAGTAAACAATCTCCCCTTAATAGTTCCTCCGGGAGACACGCTTTACCTTTAGGAAAACATGTTTCTGCTCTGAGCACTTAGTGCTTTGGCAATGAGGAAATAAGGGCTTCTCAGAAACCGGCCTTGGCTTCCCCCCATCCATAGAACTGGCTTTATGTCCTGGACACCATCTACTTGTATTACTTGGAGGGCCCAGACACAAAAATATCTCCCTCTCGGGGTATTACAGTGCCCAGATTTCACCAAGTTAAGTCCTTTGGGTTCAACAAAGCTCCAGAAACCCTTTATTAAAATGCAAGTACCCAGCTGGAGGAGAACACTACTAGCTGCTAAGGTTGCTCACTTCTTAATGGGAATGATTTAATTATATGATTCCGTGCCCCCCCACCCCCACCCCGCAACTGGAGAAGAGGAAGGCTACATGAGAGGATTAGAGAAAGCTGAGAGGGAAAAAGCCTATGAAAGGAAAAAGGAAAGGCCCTGGGGAAGGGAGAAATGACTGGGAGGAGAAGGAGGAGCCGGCGTGCTGATTTAATTAGGATTAACTCTATTCCAGTGTTTTGGCACCCTGACAACCTCCTCAATATTTCAGATCTGAGAATCGACCCAGAGCTGTGGGGAGGGGACACGGGGGCCCACAGTAAGCGGGGCAGGTTCATACATTGTGGCTGCAAGTTTAAAATGAGTATGACCCTTCTAGAAAACAACATTTCTCATCCTTTGACCCTGCATCTCCATTTCTGGGACTCTGGTCTTCTAAACTGAAGAAGACAAACCTTTACAAAGATATTTCTCACATATTCAGTCATAATATAGTCAACCCTCAGTAAACTGGTTTGTGGATTGGATCTGATTACATCCTGGTTACAGAAAAAGCACCTCTAGGCCCCACAGTGGTCGGGGAAGGCTCAGGTCCCAGACCGTCTTAACCAAGGTTAACTTATGATTACTCCAATTGAACACAGCAGGGGCAGGGAAAGCAGTCTGAATGTCAAAACTTTGAGGGAAAGTTAAGTAAAATATGGTTATACAAAATTATATAAAGACTATATACGTCTTTTAAAATTATCTTTACAAAGAGCATATAAAATGTTCATGTTATGATCAGTATACAAATCGGAAATACAGTATGAACTCAATTATGTAAGAGAAAATTCATTAAAAAAAAGATAGCAAAACATTAACACTGGGTGAGTGGTTTTCTCTGGGTTTTAGAATAATTGGTGATTTTGATTTCTTCTGCTTTTCTGTATTTTATAAAATTTCTACTATATACATATATTAATGTTATAATGATAAAATCTTTATCTTGATGATAATAACTAATATATATTAAGTCCTTTACATAAGCATTTAACTTGCAAGTTGGCTGCCATTATCATCCCCATTTTACAGATGATAAAGCTGAGGCTGGGCGCAATTAAGTGACTCCCTCAAGGCCATACAGCCTGCAAGCAGTAGACTGTGGTTTGAACCCAGGCACTCTGGTGCCAGAGTCTCTACTTTAAACCACTGCACTTACTATCTCTGTGATCTTTATCAACAATAAAACAATACTAATGTGATAATGTTAAATGGAAAAAATATATATAATTTTCCACACTTTCCAGAAAAGGGAAACCATATTTCATGGTACTGACACTTAAATATTAGCAATGTTTTGATATAGCTATAATGGTTTTTTCCTTTTCTTTGTGTATGCTTTTCTCAAGTTTTCTTTAATGAATTCTACATTTTAAATTTTAAAACTTATTCAATTTATTGTTTTGTTGTTATTTTTATGATTGAGGAGTGGAGGAAGTCACCAAGTAGTATGGTAGGGAAGGAAAAAGCTATTTTATGGCATATAGAAAGCCATCACATCCTGCCTTTCTAAATGTCCACAGAATGACAGAATCACAGCAAAACTCCTCACTTCCCAGGAAAGGGAAACTACTTTTTCATGGTTCTGACACTACATCTTAACCCCATGCAAAGAGTTAAAAAGTAATGATCTAGAAGGAGCCCTGTCTAACTTTCTAGTTTCCTGTCACTCCATCTGAGGCTACCTAACCTCCTAGTTCCCTTTCGGCCAAACACCCCACGGTTCTTCCCACGAGAGAGGAAGTGTTTTCACGCCTATTTCCCTCATTCAGCCGAGAAGCTTAGTTCTGTTTGCTTCAGGCCTATTTCTGGATTCAGTCTTTATAAACACAAAGTCCTCTGAACAAGTTTCATCAGCTTCATTAATAACAGTCATCAAGCAGAATATCCTGGCCTTGCAGTCAAGTTTCGCTTGTGAACTATACACAATAATTTCAAAAGTGTTAGAAGAAATGTTCCAAGTTTCAAAACACCTGAAAATCTCAATAACGCTCATTCTAACAACGTAATGTCATCTAAACTTCCGGATCAGAAAAACTGGAACCATAATCTAACACTGTTTGTGGAGAAGGTGAGGCACAACACAGCATCAACGACTAGAAACAACCCAGGGCAATAACGTGTAATCATAATTTTTTTAATATGCCACTTCAGAACTGTGGTACAATAAAATACATGTATAAACACATATATTTGGTCTTGTCCCTGATCCTGGCACAAAGCTCCTAAAACCCTTGGAATTTCCTAAATGATAGGAGTTGTTATTCAATAACATAATTTTGAGCCCCTTTCAACCATACTTGAGTTTATGTCAATGAGGTGACTCAGAGTGGGACCTCTAGATGGCTTCAGGATGGAGACTGGTCACCAGGAAGACCAAACATGTGATGAGAAGATTGGATCTTTCAGCCTCACTGGGGACTGACCTCTATAAAGACGCTCCAACAACAAGATTCCGAGAGCTTCCGGGATGGTGGACATGATGAAGGTGGGGAGGGGGTGCTGCACCCCCCTCGAAGGCGAGAAAGCTCTGTGCCACCCCACCCCTCATCCACCGCCCACGCACCTCTTCCATTTGGCAGTTCCTGAGTTGTATCCTTGATAAACTGGTAAACCCACGTGAAGTGTTTTCCCAAGTTCTGTGAGTCATTCCAGCAAATTATCAAACCTGAGGGAGAATCCTAGGAAACCCCAAATTTGCAGTCAGCCAGACAGAAATGTGTGTGGCCTGGGACCCCATCTGCAGCTGTCATCTGAAGTGGGGGCAGTCTTGGGGGACTGAGCCCTTAGTCTGTGGGGTCTGAGTTAACTCTGGTGGTTAACATCAGAATTAAATTGAGTTATTGGACATCCAGTTGGTGTCGGAGAACTGGTTGGTGTTGGAAAAATTGCGCATTTGGTGTTAGACATGGCGTCAGAAAACATCACTCAGGAACCAATCAGAATTTCTCACACTGACCTAAACCAAGTCTACAGCAACAACCGAAAAAACAGACAAATTAAAGGAAGCAAGAGTCACGCGATCTTAACCACAAGGCAAAAAAAAAAAAGAAAACAAAGGCCAAACTTGACCCTGCAGTCAGCAGAAAAGAACAGAAAATCAACGAAATAACTAAGGATCATAAATCTAATACGACTTTGTAATTTCCCTGGAAGGTAACCTGAAACGTATGTACTTGATAGGTCAAGAAATAAGAATTAACTACCAATAGTACAGAAGAAGGCAGCCACTTTATCTCTACATTCTTATAAGGTGAAACACACACATACTTTTAAAAAATCAATAAATAAGGCAAATTTAACTTTCATTTAACAAATGGCACATGCACTACATTTTATAATTAAATAATGCCATGCTCTTAAGTTAGATAAAAAGTCCTCAATTAATCCTAAATCAATTGAGTGCCTCCTTCAAAGGATCAAAATAAACGCTTTGCTCTATCTGTAGTCTAGCTGGAGAAGTAAAATCTAGGCTGACTGAAAGATAAGACAGGCTCCTGGGCATCTCCTACTCACGTCTCTGGCTGCTGGCTCCAGGCCCTGGTCCAGACAAATATTTGGGACTCCACACCTTCCCACAGCAGGATCTTCCTGGATGGGCTGTGCTGATCACCTGTGTCAAAAGCTCCCTAATCTTAAGCCACATGACATGCCACTCACTGGGTGTCAACTAGGACACCTGGCTGAATTCAAACAGAGCTGGCCTCTAAGCAAGATTATTCAGAGCATTCTTAATGAAAGATCCAGCAGGCCAAGACCTATAGTCAACCTTTCAGCTATTTTTGCTCTTGAGGAAACAGTGGGTCTTTGTGTGGTTCACAATTGTTTTATCTCAAGCTTACACCAGGCAGGGCCCTCTTTGCTTTCAGTTTCAATAACCATAAAGCCAACTTTTAACATATTAGCTTCATAGAACACTTCCAAAATCAAACAGAAAAACAGGCAATGAACAGCCTCCAGCTCTCACCACCCACTCCATTCCTCCCACCTGAACTCTTGGCCTCCAGCTTCCCTGGGCCACGCACACTCTGAGCTGTTCTGTCCCGATGGTCTGGATCCCTGTGGGCTCCAGTCTTGGAGACACAAGTGAGGCTCTATACAGCACAGGTTGGGCTTTCACCTAGTGCCCAGGTGGTGAGACTCTTGGAAGTTTCCTCCTCTAGCTCCTCCCCTTTCTAGGCCTGTTCAGTTAAATCAACTCTAAGGCTATCATCAGTTACAACTCTCAAAGAAATTACCAGAAGACAGAATTTGATAGGGAAAATAATAATAGCTAACATTTACTGAGTGTTACTTGTTGTTCTTTACTTATGCTGTCTCAGAGACTCCTTACAATAACTTTGTAAAGGGGGTGTCAGTATCCCCATTTTACAGATGGGAAAATTGAGGCTTAGTGTAAGGTTAAAGAACTTGCCTAAGGTCACATCACTAATCTAAGCAGTAGAGTTTAATTCAAACCGACTGCTCAATTGAGTTCTCACAGTGTTAGATCTAAGAAATAGTTCAGGAAAAATGCCTACCAGCTGAATTTTATTTACATCCAAATTTAAAGTAGTTTATGCCCCATGGGTTGGGAGAGACTATGTTAAATTTTAGTATACTAAGCAAATTGAAAGAAAAAAATATAAGTTTTGGGGGGAAGGGCAAGGTATAATAATAGTATTGATCTAATTTTTTAAGAGCATTTACCTTTTAGAAATACATACTGGGATTCTTACAGTTGAAAGGATTTGGAATTTACTTGAAAATCTTATAGGAGGTAGGGTAGGTGGGAGTGTAGATGACACATGATTGGCCACAAGTTGATAATAATTTGAAGCCAACTGATGGATTTATATGGGCATTCCTTGTGGTAGTGTATTTTTGTATATACTGAAAATTTCCACAATAAAAAGTTAAAATGAATGAATGAAACAGTAAAAATCAAAAATCAAAAAACCAGTGTGTCAGAGTGGGCATTGGCTTTGTTCCCTAGTCACTGAAATGTTAAGGTCTGGGCATATTTCAAGTCAAAGCAAGATAATAGAAATATAAGTAATAGCAACACAATTACAATCATACCTCCCTCCCACGCGCATAGATCACAATTCCCAGGGCCCACACCTGAGCCCGCGCTGCAGATATTGATACCACTTTACAATAGACGCGAGGTAATCTTTCAAAGGTCACACAGTGAGTCAGCAGCAGGGCCAGAGCTACGAGTCCTTTCTGTGAACAGCAACTTTTCCTGAATGCTCTTTGGAGCAGCAATTCAAGGAGGAAAAAATATTCTGGTCTGGACCTTCTCCCAGCTCTGGATCTCAGGACAACCTCTTTGCTAGGCTGGGCAGGACAGAAGAGTCCTGCGACCCTAAGTGGCCCACACACCATCGCCCAGAGGGGCAGGCCTCCGGCAGGAACAAATCCAGATTTTATAAGCATTGAAGCCTATATAGTTTGGGGACCTGAAATTACAAATACAAAATTAGATACAATAGTTAATATCAATTTTCAGTGAGAAAATAAATCACAATAAATGTCTGGATCCTTGGTGATTCAGGACTCTTCCTCCTGAGATCTCCTTCAGGCAGTTTATCAGAAATACAAGCAGAGAAATGCTTCCTGGTTACAACCTGGCTACTACCCCTCCCCTCCTGGAATCCCTGCACCCACAGGGGCCTGGGCAACAGAGGCCCTGAAGCCTAAACTTCCTTTGCTTCTGGGTAAATCCCCCTTAGTGCCTCCAGCACTCCTCTAGGGCACTCTGCCCACCACCCCCCTGGGACTCGCTGAACTAGCCGGTCCCTCCTTCTACCAGTCCTGAGCTTCGCCAATCCCCCTCTCACCCCATCCCAACCTAACACGGCTACTTTGGACAATCAGAAGCTAGATCCCGATCCCTATCATGAAACTGGCTCATCACTGCCCCACACCAGACTCCTCTGTGCCAGGCCCCGTGCCAGATGCTTGGGGTAGACATATCACCCCCATTTTACAACTGAAAAAAGTGAGGCTGCAGGACACTGGTTACATCCTCAAGGCCACATCGCCAATAAAGGATAAAACCAGGATTTGACAGGAGGAGATGGAAAAGAGTGGGGGAGGGAACCAAAGCAAAGATCATCACTTTCCCTGTGACATGGAGGACACTCCTGGGAATTGGCTCACACAGTTATGGAGGCTGACAAGTCCCAAGAGCTGCAGCCGGCAAGCTGGAGACCCAGGAGAGCCAGGGGTGTAGTTTCAGTCAAAGGTGAGCAGGCCCAAGACCCAGGAAGAGCTGATGTTTCAGTTCGAGTATGAAGGCAGGAGAAAACCAATGTCCCAGCTCAAGGTGGTCAGGCAGGAAGGATTCTCCCTTATTTGTGGTAGGGTCAGCCTTTTTGTTCTATTCAGACCCTCAACTGATTGGATGAGGCCTCCCACACTGGGGAGGGCAATCTGCTTTACTGATTCCTCCAGAAACACCCTCATAGACACACCCAGATTAATGTTTGACCAAATATCTGGGCACCTTATGGCCCAGTCAAGTTGACACATAAAATTAACCATCACATCCTCTGACTTAAACTGTAAAAGGGTAGGTCCAAATCTGGAAAAATCTCAGGAAGAAAAGTGTTACTGTGACCAGATTAGTACCCCTTTGGATGCCAAGAAAATGCCAAACACGCCCCATAAATGCTATGGTTCCCAACATGATCCCATCTTAATCTGAAGTACATGCAAGTAAAGGATGCGGCCATATCCACGTCACTTACCAATGGCACTGGATTAGACACTTCATGTAAACTTCCTGGAGATATTTTGAGTGCTACTGTATTAATCATGTTTTAAATTTTCTGATTGTTTGACTTTGTTAATCCTAAAGAGATGACCTCCCCAGGTCTAGTTAACTCCTAAACTTAGTAAACAACTTGTCTTGGACATTGAAAAGTAAACCAACCAACCCAGAGCCCATCCTTTAACCACCTCCTCCATCTGGCTTTTACACTCCAGAAGGCAATATTCCTCTGCCCTGATCATCCCAGGGCCAGACATCAGACAACTTGGGCAGCCCCTACACCACAGAGCCCACTAAAATTATTCAAATTAGCCAGTCCCAAACCTGGTCAACCCATTCCCCCTGCCTCGTGAAAACCACAATATAGGTTTTGCCCATGCTTTCCACTCAATTTTCCTGCCTCCTGACCAACCTAGTGCTTCCCCACATGGCCCTACATGGTGTCCCATTGCCTCCTGGTCCTGAGGAACTGGGAGTAAAAACTTCTGCATGGCAGTCATCTCCTGATGTGCTGGCCTCACCATCCCTGATCAAAACAAATCCCAGGTACGTTTTAATACACCTACAGTAAACGCATTCACCGACTGTTCAGTCAGGTGGAAGATTTTACATGTTTAACAAATTTTGGTTCTGCTCCTTCTCCTTACCTATCCACTGAACTGTCAGGTGGCATTTAAATAGCAATTTAATTACATATTACTGTCAAATGCTATAATTATGTGGGTGAGTAGGCCAAATTTTTGCAACTAAATAACACAGCTATAGTATGACTTTTTAATGCGATAATGACTCTGGAAGAATACAGCACCAGGCCTTCCTTTCCTTTGTCACACTCTATCATCTGCTGTACTGAAATCTGGGCTATCTTCTCCACCGAGGAAAGTTCTCACATCTCTTTTATCCATTTAACCTTGATAAACGGGAAGTGTCATCATCCAGAAGTGCTCAGAAAGGTGTTTAAGAGATGAGTTTTGTACAGGATATAAATATATGTGCAAATTCAGGTTTACTGTTATACTGAACTTGTCTCAATCATACAGCAGCTAAATATGCACAACCAAAAATCACGAAACATAATCTAAGCTATATTTTTATTTACAGATTTATTTCCTGCACAAAAGCTATGCAAATTAAATTACATTTAGTTATGCTAAACGTGTAAGTATATCTTTATGGAAACAATAGAGTTACATGAATTCTGCAGGTCAGAATCCTGCTGTTATGTTGCCACAAGTATTCAGTGAGTATCTACTACACACAAGGACCAGGTCGATATACAGAAATTTCCCCACCCCAGTCCTGGTCCCATGCCCAGTCCATTAGCTTTAGGTGCTAAGAGAAGAACAGCAGAGCTTGCCAGCTACTGATAATGTAGGCCAAGAATAAGGTGAGCCAAATTTTAGGGGAAAGTTGTTTTTAAGGTTAGACGGTCTAATTTAAATATTGGAATGTTAAGGGTTGTTAGATGTGTGACATCTTTGTCTGTCTAGTTGAGTAGGGATGTGTCCCAGTGCTTTGTTTTCTTCCAAACTCAATACAGTTTTTTTGAGCAAATTGGGTTCCACCTTCGTTCACTGTGTACACATCTGACATGTAAAGGATTAAATAACTCCATCCATCTGTTAATTCATTCTATGGTCTGAGTGTTTTTGTCCCCCCAAAATTCATATGCTGAAATCCTAACCCCCAAAGGTGATGGTATTAGTAGGTGGGGCCTTTGGGGGTGATTAGGTCATGAGGGTGGAGCCCTCATGAATGGGATTAGTGCTCTTATAAAAGAGACCCCAGAGAGATCCAGAGCCCCTTCTGCTATGTGAAGACACAGGGAAAAGGCACCAGCTATGAACTGGGAAGAAGGTCCTCATTGACCTTGCTGACACTTTGATCTTGGACTTCCAGCCTCCAGAACTGTGAGAAATACACTTCGGTTGTTTATAAGCTACCCAGTCTGTGGTATTTTGTTACAGCAGCCCAAACGGACTAAGACGATTACTGAGATCCTCCACTGTGCCCCGCGCTATGCTAGGTGCTGGGAAAAAACAGTGAACGCATCACTTCAGGTCCTTGTGTGGACAGAGCTTACGTTCTAGTGGATTGGAGCACATGTTAGTCCCTCATCCCCCCATTACACCCTCCTGAAATGCCCTTCTTTTTTCCTCTTCTTATCCACAGCCCAAAGTCCAGCCCAGCTTGATTGTGGTTCCAGACTCTGGTCCTGTCTATCCCCACTGACACTTGCAGAGTATCTGGGCCCTTCTTGTCATCCCTTAGGGTGGTCCAGACAGTTGGTGGCAGCAGGCAGAAAACCTCTGCAGTCTACCAAATGTGTTGCACTGATCTCTTTGGCCACCTTCTCAGGGACAGTTGCCAAAAAATGAAGTGCCTTTATTTTCCAACACCTACATCATCTCTGGATTAGTGGAACGAAAGTTGGGCTTGGCTTCCAAAAATCTGGGCATATAATCCAGCTCTTAGATTTAACTAGCAGAAGCAAAGTGCAATGTAATGAATACAGGCTAAACACCTTAGGTATTTTACAAGAGAAGGAATAATCAATGAAAGCTTGGTGAAACAGAATCTGAGCAGGAGGTAAAAGACTGGCAGCATTTTGTCAAGTGGAAATGCTATAGGAGGGTACACCCAGAGGAAGGAATAACATCAACAAATGAATCAGAGACATGGTGACTGCCCTCCAGATCTCTCTCTAGCCTTCTCTGCCCTGCTCTGGGCCCTGAGAGCTAACCTGCAAGGTGGGCATCAACTGGCCTCCCTTGTCCTCTGGCTTCCAGTTGGGTTCAGCCAATGGGAGGCACCAGTAGATTAGAGGATGGAAAAAGAGTGAGATTAGGATATTTATTCCCCAGACCCCTCCCTGCCAAGCCTCAGCTCAGCAATGGCTGTATTCCTCAACCAAAGGCCTTGGCTCCTGTGGGGTGGCCCTCAGCTACAGCTCTTTCTCAGGGTTCTAGTAATCACTCCCTCCACTTGCTTCTTCAGGCCCCAAATGGATAGAATTGCTTCACCACTCTTATTGGTTCCCCTTAACCCCACCCACACCTTCATAAATGGTTATTTCATTAGATCGTTCTTAATAACACTGTTTGAGTACGCCAACTGTTTCCCAGAGACCCAGACTGATAAGGTGGGAAGGCCCAGAGTGTGTCTGGGCAATGGAAGGCCAACCAGATTTGACTGATGTTGAGAGGAGTAGACAGGAAACAAGTATCATAGCCCAATTATAAAGAGGCATGCTAGCAGACTGAGGTTTCAAATAGAAAATCAAAGTTCTGAGAGGTGATAGAACAGAGGGTGCAGCTTTGAGAAAATGAATCTAGTGTCAGGGAGCAAATTAAATTGAAGGAGAGACAAAACCAGTTCTGAAAGTCAGTTAGGAGTAGTCTAGGTGTGAGTGATAAGGGCCTGATTAGGTGCTAGCATTAAACATACAGATAAAGATTCAGATAAGACAGAGGTAGGGGGAAAAGAATGATTGGATGGGAGGCAGGAAGGGATCCTGGGAGAAAAAAATGTCAAAGCTGACATCCAGGCAGGTGAAAAGAGAGGAATTATGAAGGCAGAAACAAGGCAGTCAAGGCAAGGGCTAGTTTGGGACAGTTAACTTGGAGGTTTGGGAAGCAGAATCACCTAGAATGAGCATAGCCCTAACCGTGGATGAGGAAGAAGGCAGCCTAGGGCAGATGTCCATTGGGAAGAGGGAGAAATAAGGTTGGATAGGCACATGTAAGAAAAGTTTTGGTTTGGGAGCTTAATCCTGGACGATTGTAATTCCATCTAAGGGTCACAAAGTAGCAACCTGCAGGCCAAATGCAGACCAGAGCTGTGTTTTGTTTGACACAGTGTTTTCTTAAATTTTGAGTTAGTGCCAACATTAAAAATTTTGGATACCTCACCAAAAATATTCCAGATTTTGGCCTCTCTGACAACACTGAGCCCACGTTCTCACATGTCAATACTTGGCTGGAGTTGAGTAGTCATTGCCCATCTCGACCTGCACGAGGCTCCAGGTCACCCCAGCCCCGCTCAGCCTATGTTACTCATTTATGTCAGCTGCTCAGCCCTGGCGTGCTTTTGAGCTCGTGGTCCCTGCTAATGGCAGTGAGAGTCCTGGGAAGTTCTTAACAAAACTGATGTCTTAGAAGACTCCCTGGCGGAAGCTGAGAGGATGAACTGGAGCAATTCCCTTGAATTCAGCAGTTTTGAGTGTTTGCGATGTGCCAGGAATTGTGCGAGGCACTGTGGAGCCTGCGCTGAATAAGAAGAGTCTGTCCATTGTAACAAAAGAAACCAGGAATATGAAGATCCATTAAGTGACTGTTTCAGAAATTCAGGCACCAGTGATGGCTTGGAATGGACAATGAGAACAGAGATGAAGGTGTGAATACAAAACACATGGGGAAGGAATTTTTGTGACAAATTAGCTATAGGGGATAAAGAAGGAAGAACGTGAACTATGACCTTGTTCAGCTGGATATATACAGGATATGTAAAGATACTGTAAGTAGCAGTATTGTATTACTCAAACTGCAGTAAAGGTGCAAAGCAGGGTGAGAGAGAAGGAAACCACCCCCCTTGAAAAGTGAATGGCTGGTGTTCTATGGAGGGATTACGCAGGCTGCACCCTTCCTCTCGGCACACCCGCTCTTGAGTAACAGCAGCACTATCATTGCCTGTGTGTTCAGGAACTGAATTACTATATTGTTAACAAATAAAGAAAATTGAGCAATCTTCATTTAGACCTGCTGGGCCATGTTGGAACTCTATCTCCAGAGCTGTTACAAGGCCAAACGTTTGTTTAACTATTAAGCTAGGAAGCAAGTTCTCTGGTAGTGGACCAGAAGCGAATCATCCCGGAAACAGAACAAGCATTAGCTCCCTGATGATTCAGGGTCTAGAGCCAGGTCTGGCTTCCTTTGCTGCTGAGAAATTTCCTTCAAGTTTCCCTAGCCTACACCCATTTTATGATCAGAAAGCATTATAATGGGGAGAGACTGACGATGTTACCAAGCCATACATTTGCTAAGCAGAAAACAAAAATTATATTTATAGAAGGAAAACTCTTGCATTCTGGCTCCAGAAAAGGAAAAACTAAGTCAGTCAATTGGATTATTTCAACTGAAAGTCAAAGGTTTTGATTGAATTATATAGGGGGGAAATGCCTTGTTTTTCTGTTCCTTTAGCCAGTGGGAGCTTGACCACTCACGTTCTAGTGTATAAATAACCACAATTTAGTTCCTCTTCAACTCCATCGTTCACAGTTGGCCTCTACTCAAGTCTACTGAAGGTTTCCTTTCAACATCTGCATATGCCTGTGTGTGCCCATCCCCAGACAGCAGAACACGACACACTGCAGAGGGAGGCCTGATGTAGAATTAATTTGCTCCCAGTCACACAGCAGGGATCAGCTTATGCCTCGGCCTCATAAATCAGTTAAATGATCACAATAAAATTTCTCAGCCTCGGGAACGCTGGGATTCCCACTCAGTTTCACATACAGAAGACTCTGAAGGGTAGAGTTTCATTATAAATAGGACTGGCCAATTAGTCAGACATTGTTGCCTGGAATCCGGCATGTGAGGTCTTATAAGGAGAAAAGACTCTTTAATTACAAGTTGTACATCTGTTGTTTGAACATGATTGAAGAGACGCCAAACTCAATCCTTTAATGGTTTGGACAGAATGAGGGGTAGGCTAGGTAACAGGTGTGCCAGGTTCCCTAAGCTCATGTCTTTCCTATGTCTAACCAAATGACACAGTTCCCCATCCTAGTCAGGCCTTGTCTGAGGGCATGTCAGGAATCAGTAGACCCAGGTCCATATTCCAGGCAGTGCCAGGTAGGGCTCGTCCTTAACCATTCTGGGTCATGCTTTCTTCATCAATGAAATAAAGAATTGGACTGGGTGGATGCAAAGGTCTCTCCCTTTTCTAAAACTCTGTGATCCTCTAAATGGGGGGAAAAGGGAAATGGAGGTTCATAAGCAGGTACTCAAATGATAATATTTGTTCTACTAATGCCTTAGATGGATCAGAGCTGTAAATTACTGCAGCAAAGACTGACAAGGGCTTATAACCAGGCCTGGAACACAGAATGGAAACCAAATCTCCCTTTCTCTTCCCCCAAGTCCCACACCTGGACCATTATCAACCATGATTCGCTGGGCAGCTGCTGTGGGATGGGGCACTATCTCAGGCATGATAAAATCATCAGAAAAAAAAATTGTTGAAGGCTTGCTATGTGCCAGGCACCGTGCTATGCACTTTACATAATGTTTCACAACCTGAGAGGTGGGTATTAACATCCCCATTTTATAACTGAAGACACAGAGGTTGTGGAGCCATTGGGCAAGTCACTCAGCTACTTTGAGCCCATTTCCATGAGTATAACATAAGTGGATAAGTCTAGTTGACTTTAAAGGCCCCTCCTACTCTATGACTCAAAACAAGCTTAGACCTGATCACCTAGACCTTGAAACGCTCATGATTATCATGCAAACCCAGAAGGCCAGAAAATGGGATGGGCCCTCCCCATCTCAAGCATGTTCACATGCTCACAGAAACACAAAACCACATTTACTAGAGCCAGCACCTCCTTGGGATACTCCCACAATCTACACTATAAACGAGGTGGTTGTTAAAATATGTCATTTTCCTGTGGAGATATCATGGTCTGCCTTAGAGCAAATTGCCAAGGAAAGTATCATGGAATGAAATCACAGGCCCCACTATTGAGGCCTCCCTTCCAGAAGTCAGGGATTGGTCCCAGGATAAAGACACAGATATTCCCTCTCCATTACTGTAGATGGGGCTGGAGCTGCTGGTTCCCAGCTGGACAGAATGCAAGCTCCCTGAAGGCTGGGCTAGGACGAAAACTTGCAAATTCCTTATGATTAGAAGAAAGTTGCCCCATGGTACTTAAGGATGATCATTAACACCATCACCCCATCACCCACCGTGCATTTATAATGCACCTACTATGTACAAAGCACAACACGGCCTGGTCATTGACAAGGCCTGGTCACTTGCTGAAGATGCCAAGTTCTGCTTTTCCTAACAGTCAGAATCATGAAGGTGAATAAGGCCTTCATAATCTGAAGGGACCATAGAGAATGTCTGCAGAAAGAGAGTATGTGATTCTCCTGGGCAGGTGGGGAGAGGGGTCCTAAGAGCAAGTGATGCATATGTCAGGATCACGACTTAGAATAGAGGGTGTCCAGCTGTATTAGTTTGCTAGAGCTGCCATAACAAAATACCACAGACTGGGTGGCTGAAACAACAGAAATTTATTTTCTCACAGTTCTGGAGGCTGGAAGTACAAGATCAAGGTCCCTTGGGGACCTATGTAATTGCATCAATATTATATTTTGAGGTATTAACCAACTCTTTTCACCTCCATATTCCCAGTTATCCTGTGCGCCAACCCCATTCATGCATCCACACGAAACATCTGTTGCCTCAAGGATTCACCCCATGGAACAGCTGAACCAAAGGGTAAGATGCCCAGTTTTGCTTTCAAAAGACAAGGTCCAGGTTGAATTAGTTCACCTGATTAATGTTAGGCTATCCTACAGCAAAAATTGAACCAGAAATACCACCGGCTTGGCACAAAAAAAAACTTATTTGGGTCGGGCCTTCCTCCTCCATCTTTTAGCATCATCATCTGAACACACAGCCTGAAAGGTCAGTGGGGCAGAGGAAGAGAGAGAATGGAATGCTCACACTCAGTTTTAAATTCCTCAGCCTGTATAGTAGTTTGCTCAGACTGCCAAAACAAAATACCTCAGACTGAGTGGCTCAAACAACAGAAATTTATATCTCACAGTTCTGGAGGCTGGAAGTCCAAAAACAAGATGTTGGCGGGTTTGGTTTCTCCTGAAGCCTCTCTCCTTGGCTCACAGATAGCCACCTTCTTGTTGCATGCTCATGGTCATCCTTCTGTGCACAGATGCCCCCCGTGTCTCTTCCTCTTCTTATAAGGATACCAGTCATACTGGTTTAGGGCCCCACCCTTATGATCTCACTTAATCTTAATTACCTTTTTAAAGGTTCTACCTCCAAATACATATAGTGACATTCTAAGGTACTGGAGGTTCTGGCTTCAACAGATGAATTTCGAGGGGACACAATTCAGTCCATAACACCAGTATTTGCCCTTCCCAAAGTTACAGGCATAGATAGCCCCAGTGTGTTCTAAATTTCCTGTTCTTTACAAAGTTCTCTTCCCATCTTCCTGCCCTAATTTAGCACTTTCACAAAGTAAATCAAAGGGATGGATGGCTGAACCTAATTTTCTTCCTCCTATTACTCTCCACATTTGTTGGATTACATAGACTCTTAAGGCTGGGAATTAAGAAGCCACTAGTTGGCTTCAGGCCTAATCTGGGCAGCTTCTAGCAAGTTACCCCCACTGCTCCTATTCAGCAAATCTTCAGGGTCAGAGAGGAGTTATGTAGCGGGTGGTGGGGCAGGGAAAGGTGAAGAGAAAATATGAAAGAGGATCTATGTCCAGAATTGCTTCATCATGGGTCTGTCTTCATTCCTTATAAGACATTTCCTGTGTTACAACACATCAGATTAACAAAGCAAGACACATCTTGCCTAGACACAGGCAAGATGGGGGAGAAACTCTTCTGCAAAGGAATCCTGGTTTCCTATCCACACTTGATTTCATTTTCTCTAGCAGAACACCAGCCACACAGACACCCACACACAGACCCATGGGCCCTGACTGACATTTCAAGCACTCCAGCTCCAGGTGTGTTCATATATTTGTTCAGTCAGTAAAAAAAGAGCCCAGATTTTAAATAGAGTCATTTCTCAAACCACCAGCTGTCTCCTTGATGAATTTTGTTTTTCTAGATGTAGTCACAAGCAACCCTCTCTAATCCACTTATTCATTCAATAAATATTTATTGAGTAAATTCCATGTTCCAGGATTGGAGATACAATGGTGATGGCCATAAGCTTGCAGTCCAGTGAGGGACTGTGCCAGGTGCAGTGCTGGGCACCTTAAATTCATGGGACAGCACGATTATCTCCACCATGCAGTGAAGAAGCTAAGGCGCAAAGAAGTTCAAAAGCCAAGGTCATGTTGCTAGTCAACAGAAGTGTCAAGACCAGAAGCCATGTCACCTGACTTCCTGAGTAGAGACTTTCCAGGATCAGGGGATCTTAATCTGGGGCTCATGAACTTGAATAGAAAAAAAAAAAAAAGTACATCTTTATTTTCACTGATCGCTAACTCAAATTTAACATTTTCTTCCATCATATGTGTAGAAACCACAGCAGGATTAGCAGTGCCTATGACTTCGTCACCAATAGAATCACAGATATTTTCTTATATTACAGGTGTTGCCTATATCTTGAAATATTGTTTATGCTCATTACTACTTCAAAATTATGGTAGCTATTAGACCCACTGCTAGCTCGTTATATAATGCATTAGTTTTTGTTTTTTTTTAAGGCACATGTATTACTACGTCATAAATTCTTTTTTGTGTGTGTGAGGAAGCCCCGCCCTGAGCTAACATCCGCTGCCAATCCTCCCCTTTTTGCTGAGGAAGACTGGCCCTGGGCTAACATCCGTGCCCGTCTTCCTCTACTTTATATGGGACGCCGCCACAGCGTGGCTGACAAGCAGCGCGTCGGCGGGCGCCCGGCAAGCGCGAACTAAACCGCTGCCCCACCGGGCGGCCCCCACCATAAATTCTTTTAATATTTTGACAAGTGTTTTGGAATTAGATTTCCTTTATATGCTCTGCCTTTTATTTTATACCTTTAAAAGCATTGCTCTGAGAGGGGGGTCCTTAGTCCTCCCAGAACTGCCAAAGAAGTACTTGGCACAAAATTGGGTCAGAACCCTGCATTACAGCAATGGGCAGCCCAGGCAAAATCAGAGGCTCTGCTCACTGTGCCTTTGAGCAAGAAGCTAGGTTGGGGCTTTTATAACTGAAAGAGAGAGAGGAGGAAAGGAATGGAGCCTCAGCTCCCCTAGAGGACCCCTTCTCCCCTTTCCACTAATTCCTGTTCAGCACGGGCCCTAAATGCTCTCCTCTGCTGGTTCCAGCCGCAGCGGACTCCTTGAGCCCTCTGTCCCCGCGCCGTGTCGGTGGATAAATGTGTCCCCACTGCGGGCAGATGGGCTGACGTCAACCTCTGACCCCCGAGGCTGAGCACCCACTCACGCCCTGGGACGGTGCTGAGTGACACATTCAACAAGTGAAAGACACCAAGAAATTCCCACACACCGAGACCACGGATACTTAGGTTTTAACCGCTCCTCGCAGGTCGGCGTCTCCGCGCCGCCGAGACCCGATGTGAATGAAGCTCAAGATGTGAATGAAGCAAGAGACCCCAGACCCGGGATGCAGACAAGACCCGGGATCCAGACAAGAACAGCGAGAGCTGCGGGTGTCAGGGCACCGGGAAGGAAAGCGTGAAGCGGGCCGGGACGCGCGGCACGGCTCCGCGGAGTCCCAGCTGCCGGAGCAGAGTTGGGCCAACTAGTCTCAGGGGTGATCTCTGTCCCCGCCCGGTCCACCTCCCGTGATCGGCCGCCGTTTGCCTCTTACCCAGGTCGAGCGGAGCCTCCGGCCTCAGTGTTGGCGCAGCAAAAGCTGTCGCTCCCTGCCGGGGCTCGGCCCTCCCCCCCGGCGGAGGCTGGAGGCGGGGAGAGCGAGGCTCCCCCCAGGAAAGTTCCGGAAATGTCCCCCCCCCGCCGCTGCCCTGCCCGGCGCCGCAGCCTGGGCGTCGAGGTCAAGTGCAGACTGCACCCGGCTTTGAGGGAGCACAGAGGACAGAGCCAGGGACGCGGGTCCAGCTGGCCCCGGGGCGCTGCCCGCGAGCAGACTCTCCCCTACCCCTAGCGCAGTCCGGAGCACTGGCCGCGGAGGGCACGGAGGCCACCTGTGGCTATACCACCCCCCGCCCCGGCCTTGTCCCTCCCTAGCCCTCCTACCCCCACTCCTGCCTTTTATTTTATGCCTTTAAAAGCATTGTTCTGAGAAGGGGTTTTTAGTTCTCCCAGAACTGCCAAAGGGGTACATGGCACAAAAATGGGTTCCGTCCCCCCCACCGTCTCATTTCTCCCCCCTTCCCTTTTACCCCTCCTCTGCTGGTGCCAACAAGGCTGTGTAACTGGGAGGGACAAAGGCGGAGGCGGGGCCGTGGATGGGGCCAGGGCAGTTTGCGTGGGATCCTCCAGTGCGGCCTGTGCTTCTCACCTGGTTCCCACGACTGCCCAGAGAGACAGCTGTGCCTGCGCTCATTTCACAGGTAGGGCAGCAGAGGCTCAGAGAAGCCCAATGACTTGCCTTGGTGAACCCCGGAGCCATGCTCTTCCCTAAGGGCGTAGGCCTGGTCAGCTGGCTTTCAGCCACTGGGCTCCACACTATGTTGCGTAATACTTTCCTGACTGGACATTTTCAATTGGCTGCTCTTTCTAGGGGGGTGCAAAGTGTAGATGTGTGGTTCTCTACCATATCAAATCTAGCAGCTCCTTTTTATCATAAATACAGGGTGCCCCAAAAGTCTTAATGCAATTTTAAGTTATAACACATTGAAAACTATAAGACATTGCTGAAAGAAATATAAGACACAAATAAATGGAAAGATATTTCTTGCTCATGGATTGGAAGAATTAATATTGTTAAAATGTCCACACCACCCAAAGCACTCTACAGATTCAATGCAATCCCTATCAGAATTCCTATGACATTTTTCACAGAAATAGAACAAACTTGTATAGAATCACAACCCAAATAGCCAAAGCTATCTTGAGAAAAAAGAATAAAGCTGGAGGTATCACGCTTCCTGATTTCAAATTATTTTACAAAGCTATAGTAATCAAAGCACATAGATTGATAGAACAGAATAGAGAGCCCAGAAATAAACCCATGCATACATGGCCAATTAATTTATGACAAAGGAGCCAAGAATATACAATGGGGAAAGGAGAGTCTCTTCAATAGATGGTGCTGGGAAAACTGGACAGCCACGTGCAAAAGAATGAAAGTAGACCATTATCTTACACCATACACAAAAATTAACCCAAAATGGATTAAAGATTTGAATGTAAGACTTGAAACCATAAAACTCCTAGAAGAAAACATAGGCAGTAAGCTCCTTGACATTGGTCTTGGATTTGACAACAAAAGCAAAGGCAATGAAAGCAAAAATAAACAAGTGGGACTTCATCAAACTAAAAAGCTTCTGCACAGCAAAGGAAACCATCAACAAAATGAAAAGGGCAACCTACCAAAAGGGAGAAAATATTTGCAAATCGTCTACCTGTTAAGGGGTTAATATCCAAAATATATAAAGAACTCATACAACTCAACAGCAAAGAAACAAACAATCCAATTTAAAAATGGGCAGAGGATCTGAACAGACATTTTTCCAAATACCTACAGGTGACCAACAGGTACATGAAAAGATGCTCAACATCACTAATCATCAGGGAAATTCCAATCAAAACCACAATGAGATATCATCTCACACCTGTTAGAATGGCTCTCATCAAAAAAGACAAGAAATAACATGTGTTGGCAAGGATATGGAGAAAAGGGAAGCTTTGTGCACTGTGTGGGAATGTAAATTGGTGCAGCCACTATGGAAAACAGTATGGAGGTTCCTCAAAAAATTACAAATAGACCTTTGGATCCAACAGTTCCACTTTAGGGTATTTATCCGAAGAAAACGAAAACACTAACTCTAAAAGATATATGCACCCTCATATTCACTGCATTATTTACAATAGCCAAGATATGGAAACAATCTAAATGTCCATCAATGGATGAATGGATAAAGAAAACGTGATGTGTGTGTGTGTGTGTGTGTGTGTGTGTATTAAAAAGCTTTAATAATTTCAGATGTCTTTTATAAACTTCCCCTCCCAAAATTCCTTGAAATTATAATTTACATTTCTTTCATTTTGTGAATTTTAAATAATTAATAGTTTTTAATTGTTTTGTTTCAATCAACATTTCCTACCTTCAGTTAGAGGGACTGATTACATCTATGGTAAAATCACTATCAACACCACAGCTACAAATGCAGACCATAGACTTTTATTGGCAACTCAGTTCCATTTGCAGCATTGCTTCTGTAACATGAGTTTCTGAAATGGTGAACAAGTCTGGTAAAGAGAGCTCTGAAGAAAAGAAGTATAATCGCTTAGTTTTTCCAATAGTTGCATTCCTGGAAATTTCAGTATATTAAAACCATGAAAAATGTGTGGCCTTGTAATGATCTGAGCTAAAACCTAATTTATTTTACAAAAAAAAATGTGGGGCTTTTTGCATACTTGAGTGTTGAGGCAAGAGGGGGCAGACAACAAAAATCATGCAGGACTCATGACAGCTGTTGTATGGCACTGCCCACACAGCACAGGATGTTGGTATCCCTGGCTCCCACCCTCCAAATGCCAATAGATCATGTCCCAATCATCTTGGCAAATAAAAATGCCCCTCTATTTTTCCAAAATGCTCCACCCAACCTCCCAGTCCCAGTTAAGAAGCCCTGGTTTAGAATGGAAGGATACAGGCAGGAAAGAATCACAGATGTGCTGCTTGCTGGGGAGTTTGAGGTCAGTGGATGTGGAATCAAATTCAGAGGTAGGGAATGTGTCCTAAGCAGATCCCACACGCTGAAGGCTTCTACATGTATTCATTCTATTATCTCACCTAAAACCCCTCCTTCTCCTTCGAAGAGGAGCAGGAACTGTAACATCAGACAGCCAGGAAGTGGTCTGAGAGTTACTCACTCACTCACACAGTCATTCCTTCATGTGATGGCTACTCCCCAAGTCCCTGCCTCCTACGTGTCAAGCAAGCCCTGTGCTTGCTCCCTGGTCATATGACAGTGTTGACAAAATCAGACTCGGTTCCTACTCATGTGGGGCTTGCAAAGTAGTAAAAGTGCACTTGGGGAGATGGGAGTCTAGGAAAAGCATCATTAAAGGGTGGGCAGAGGAGGGCCTGGCACTAACAGGAACACACCCCAATTCAAAAACATCCAAGAGAAGGGAAAGCAAACCGACGGGGCTCTGGGAAGACACGCAGGCTGAAGAGCGGGAAGGGCTGGCAACAGGACTGGGCCGGAATAGGGAATGGACCAGAGAAACGGAGCCTCTGGAGAACAGGAAAGGGCAGGTGCAGAAGGAAGAGCACAGTAGAGAGGCTGTTCCTGCAGGCACACAGCTTTAGATAGTAGGACTCTGTGCTGTGCCACTCAGGAAGCCCCAGCTTCATCCCTTCTCTGTAGCAGATTCTTCCCTGGGTGAGTGAATAGCTAGAGAAAAGGCTCACCCCCTCCCCAGCAAGCCCCCCTTAGCTGAGAGAGCAGCCCAGCAGAGGTGACACCAGCTTCTGAGAAGCTGCAGTGAGACTTGTGGAGGTGCTGGGGATGAATTCCTCCTATGTCCCTACTATAGGGACCAAGGAGCAGCACACATAGCGTTCATCCCGCCAGACCACCAGGCAGTCTCAGAACTGGAGGCGGGTGGGCAGACAAAAACAGCATCATGATTGTGTACCGTATCATGCCAAGTTTTTTAACGGCAGCCCTAATACCTCCCAAACGTGCCGTTTTCCTCACAGCCATCCTGCATATCAAATAATAACTAAAATTGCTACCCTAGAGTTACCTTGTCTGTTACATAGACGATCAAGTTGTTTTTCAGACCAGAAGCTGGCGGTGCTTCCATGTGTCTGGAGGTGCTTCACAAACTACAAATGGCCCTCTCTCAATCATCATTTGTGGTTGCAAGCAAGAAACCAGCTCTGGATCCCCTATGTAGAAAAGGAATATTAAAGGCTCCCGGGGGTTCACGGAACCATCAAAATGACAGAGTCATGATCGCAGGAAAAGAGGAGAGCAATCAGGACAGCTCTGCAGAATCAAATAGCAGAAAGCATAACACTATCTTTTAGCAGAAACAGCCTGGCCACCCCAAGAATACTCCCACTGCCTTCACAAATGACTCCAGAGTGAATGACACAAATATCGAGGGAGTGAGAATGCAATCCTCGGTGGGAGTGTCCATTGACCAAATCTGTGTCAAAGCCAGATTGTAGCTGTCGAAGCAGGAAGAGGGCATACTTGGCCCCTCTGACTTCCACCAGGATTCTTAGGATGGGTATTTCTCCTTAATGGGAAAAGGGGTGAATATTAGGCAGCCAAAAAAAACCAGGAAGATGTCTATTATAGGCTCCATAAATATAAGACCTTATTATATGTTGTTTTCTACATACATAAGCAAGGTTGTACGACAGTGAAAATCTTCAGATTTAGAGCAACAAGGGTTCTGCTAAATACATATATATTAGTGTGCTGTGAGTGAGGGTGTGGCTCAGGCAAGCGCAGACTCCACCTGGGGGTGTCTCCTAAGAGGTAAGAAAAACACTGAATCTGGAATCAAGTCTTTCTCAGAAACTTAGCCCCAAACTCAGTTTTGGACAATTCTTTTTGCCTGAATTTCCTCATTTATAAAATAAATGTAAACTCTGTCCTACTACCTCAAGGATATGCTGGAAGAATAAACACTATGTCCCTTGGGCCAATGAAGACCTCAGAGCATGTGGGACTATGAAGACCAAAGGTTATCTTTGTGTTTGCACTCCACTACTCTCAAAAAGAATGTATTAATATGCCTCAGTTAACTGCATCAGTAAAATGGGTATTTTTATAAGTACCTACCTCATAGGATCCTTATGAAAATTAAATGAGTTAATACATATAAAGTGATTGGTACTATACCTGGCATAGAATAAGTATTCAGTAAATGGTAGGCAGTAAATGGTATAGTATTATAGTCATTGTTGTTATCCAACGTTCAGGCAGATGTTATACTAGGTACCAAAGAGAAAGAAGTTCAACATGCCTGCACGAAGACAAATCCAACAGTATGAGTATTAGACCTAGTTTCTCAAAGATGGGAATTATTTGAGCTATGGAAAAGCTATTTACTGTATAGGCAGATGTACTGCACTGCAGAGTGCCCCTTAGACATAACATTGACCCTGAGAGTGGGCGTGATATGCCTAAGAGATGAAGCCAAATGTGGGGGAGGCCCCAATCTATTCTCCAGGGCAAGTGAATGCTTGTGGGTGTTCTTTCTGCCTCTCGAGCGAGAGCTGGTGAGTGGGAGGGGCTCCTTTATAGCTGATGGTTGGCTCCCTGTCAGTGTCAATTCCTTCAAGATACTTCTTCCCTAACCTGCCTTAGTGCCAGCAGCAAGTCTCATCATTCCCGGTCTCTGTCCCTATGGTACTTCACGTCATGGTTACTTACTATTCCCTTTAATCAAGTTATGTATAATGTGACAAACTGTGTCTCCCCAAGAAAAATATAAACCCATTGAGGGCAGGAATTATGTCTTCTCCATCTTCTTGTCACCAGGGCTTAGCACTGTCTTTTACTTAATAAGTGTGTCGGGTTCAAAGAATGGTTCCTAGGTAAGAGTATAAGCGCCAAAATGGAGCTAAAACAGACTGCCTCCAAGGACTGTTAAAAGTCCCGTAAATTTATCACTCACATCCAATCGGCGCCTGCAGGGCTAGTATGCAATGAGAACTTCAGGAGTTGGGGAGAGTATGGGGATGGAGGGCCTTCCTGACCTGTGGAGAAGGTCGCAATTCTTCTACTAGTTCATCTATCTCTTTTTTATGCATATTTTGAAAACACAGGAAAAGTCTGTCTAGGAGGGAGCTCTGGTTGACTATGAAGTTGCATAGCTGAGGTCTGGGCAGCAAGCATTTCCCTGGAGGGCCTGGGGTGGAGCATCAAGAATGGAGGGAGCTTGGGCATGGTTTGGGGTAACTATTATACCTGGGCAATTGACACAACCCTGAAAAAATAGCTGGGGACCCAAAGAGAACAGTAAGTGAGTGAAAGCAACCAGTCTCTTTCTGCCAGTCAACAGCATCGGCCCTGGGGCTGCCAATGTCAAAGATCCAAAGGGGCCCCTGCCCGGAGTCTTTCTCTAGGAAATGCCACTTTAGGCTTCCCTGTTTTCTCTCAGCTATGCTCTACTTTTCTCCTTCATTCTTACTCCAATTCTCTTTCTTCTCAGTGATGTCTCACCAATCTCTCTCAGATAGCTCTTCCTCTCGCAGTAGTTCTAACCTCTAAGACAACCCCATGCCCCAAACACAGTCAGCCTTGTCAGTCAGGAGACAAGTCATGACGAAAATGGGATACAAAAGAAGTTTAACCTCTGTAGAACCAGCTTGCACATTTGAAATCAGGTCATTTTATGGATAAGAAGTATCCAGCTAGGATCCAGGAGACAGGGAGCTTAAACTGTTTTTATTGTTGGGAAGAAAAACCTCAAAGTCATGTTGAAGGGTTTGTTACACATACACGTGTGATAGGATCACAGGATTAAGGGGCTGCATCTGAGAAGCAGATACCAATACAGAAGTGAAGGATTTTATCTGGAAACTCTTGGAAGAGAAAATGGGGAGGGAGATGGAGAAGGTTGGGATAGCCATCAGACTACAATGTAAGTCTGACCCTAAAAGAAGAAGACAGGGAAGGAAGGTTGTGGAAGTTTCCTAGACAGCTGTGTAGTTTAGGTAGAGTTCAGCAAAGCTGCTGGGGAGTCCTCAAGCCAAAGTCAGCCATTAGAAGAGTCCCAACTTTCCCAGGCTGAGTCAGCTTAATGAGAATGTGAGCGATAGTCACACAGGGCCCACCCTTGGTTTAATGCTCTGCTGCTGCCATCTTGAAATTCTTAATAAAACTTGAACAAGGGGCCCCGCAGTTTCATTTTGCACTGGGTCCTGCAACTTATGTAGGTAGCCCAGCTCCGAGGAAGGGGCCTGCCTTAATACCCCTGCGAGCTCAGTCATTGGCTAGGAGCAGCCCGTGGGAAGCGTGCCTCAGCACAAATGTGATGGTAGATTTCAGAATGAAGTAGCTGAGGCCCTCGGTCAGTTAGGTTCCCTGTAGTTGGAGGGCTGGGAACTGTGGTCTCCTGGCTGCCACAGTCCACCCTTGTGCCACATGGATCTACTTCTCCGCACAAGTGCAGGGAGCAGCTCTTCCATGGGCCTCCTGGGCCTTCCTTCATGGGGGGCAACTCAGAAGAGGGAGTTTATTGGATCAGTTACAGTCCCCTGAGATCACCACAGTTATCCCAGGGCCACAATTAGTACTCACGCTCTCCCTTCTCCACCATCCATTCTAAATCCCCTTCACCCTCAGCTCTCATCTTGGCAGGTCTTGGTGGCTTAGCTGGTGGTACAACCCAAACCTTTATTCCTGAGGGTTGGAACACTTGATAATCATACCCTCCTCAGGCTGGGTTGCTGCATGTGTCTATTCACAGTTATACAGGGGGTGCCCACATGAATCACCTGAGTCCTCCTTGTTCCCGTTGTGTAAAAGCAGCCTTCTTCTTCCTCATGATCAGGGTCAGTTACTCCTGCTAATATGGAAACTTCCCTCTTGCCTGCTGGTCCCTGGACACAAAAAGTCCAGAGGACTCTGTCAGCAGCCATAACTTATAATTCATTGGAACCTTCACTGTGCCCCTAGCAAGAGTGTGTTCCCTTTGGGGACCAGGACCTCCAACCATGCAGAGCCTAGAGTTGCAAGAAAAGGAAGCCCAAAATCCCTCAGTGGGTCATTAGGAATGATAGTAAATGAAGCCATTCCTGCTTTCACCCCTTGGTTTCCAGACCCTTACATCCTTCCTAATGAGGACACAGCACCATAGAGGTCTCCAATTTAACAAATACACCCTGTCCGGAAGGACAGCACTCCATCCTTTCAGCTTGCTTTCTCAGAGCTGGCACTTAAGTTGCAACTTTAGAAGGCCATTCCAACAATCTACAAGGCCAGTTACCTCTGGGTGGGGCAATGGATAACACAACCAGAGAATCCCACAGTCGTGACCCACTCCCACACATCCTCCACTTGAAGCAGATCCCCTGGTTGCATGTTCTGCTAGATGTGATTCCATACCTGTGGATCAGACATTCCTTATGCCTTCAGATAGAAGTACTGGCTGAGGCTCTGTGGGCAAGAGAAATAGAAAATATTCATCTATATTTTGCCTCAGTGTTATGTTAACTCTCCCATCTCCTATTATAACATAATCTGAAATTTCTAGATTCTTAGATATCCAAGAGAAAAATCACACTAATCATTTCACACCAATGATATCAAGCTGATTGGACAGGATGACAAGAGGGGCCCATTATGCTACAGGCCTCGATGAGCTGCTTGTACTTCAGGGGATGGGAAATAAACCCTATGAAGAATCAGAAATAGGCCATTTCAGTGATGTTTCCAGAAGACCAGTAGTCAGGGGTATTCTGGGATATCCCCTTCTAAAGTAAAAGACAAATTGCTGCATCTTAAATTCTATCACAAAGAAGGAAGCACGGTGCCTTGTAGACCTTTGTGTTCTGAAGGCAACACATTCTACCCCAGAGATATTTCTCTGGCCCAAATACTGTGTGACAACAGCCTGCCAGCTTTGAGTGGGGCTGGAGCAGGAAAGGGTGTTGCAACAGGTCCAAGCCACAGTGCAGGCAGCCCTGTTGGCTGACCCCCATGGTGTTGGAGGTGTCAGTGGTGGGAAAAGATGCAGTATGACTAGATGGACCTGTGGATCCAGTGGGCCCATTCTAAGGTGGACTTTTTCCAGGACCTCATTTTTCACCTGGTCCTTATAGACCCCCATTCCAATAGGAAGCCCATGATGCTCCTCTGGGTCTTTAGGCATCAGTGTCAACTCAGACCCTTTGTCCAATAGTCCTAGAAATGTCTGATTATTTCCCCTTCCCCAGTGTACAGTCACAAGTAAATGGCCAAAGGTTCCTTTGAGGAAGAACTGAGGGAATTGTCAGGGTATGTACTTGCCATAAGGTTGCAGGATCCTTCCTCTAGCCACCTCTTCAGTCAAGGGGTTCTAGATCTGAAAATTGACTCAATTCTGGAAACTGAGCAAGAGATCATGACTTTTTATTGGAGTGGACTGCCCTCAGCCTCTTGCTCCTCCAATTTTGCTTTTATTTTTTAATAGACAGGGGATCAGCAAACAATGGCCAAGAACCAAATCCAACCAAACACCTATTTTTGTAAATGAAGTTTTATTGAAACACAGCTACACATTTGTTTACATATCATCTATGTATAACAGCTGAGCTGAGCAGCTATGACAAGAGAGCATGTGACCTCCAAAGGCTAAAATATTTACTATCGAGCCCTTTACCTAAAAAGTTTGCTGACCTCTCTTATAGAGGCTAAGCAGCACCCTTGTCGACTGTCTGCCTGTTTTGCCCCTAGGTGCAAAATTGACACCATGTTCCATTAACCATTTCACAACCCCCTGCTGGTAAAGCCCACTGACTGCCCTCCAACCTTGCCTTTTGGTAAGGTGATTATGGCCTCCTGTTTTTTGGCAGTTAAGTGCCACCTCCTGGCCTCTTATCATCCTCTGGATGCTAACAAGCTCAGTTTGTAACCCCTCTCCCTCCATCGCTCCTGGGCTGCAGGACTTCTCATTGATGTCAGAGCCCCTCTCACCAGCAAGTTCCAATGGCTTGGTGAATGGTGTGTCCTGTGTGCCCTCTCATGGGACATATCCTCTGGTGGGTCTTTTGGCCTTACATAATGGAGCCATTCCAGCATGCCCACTTCCCTCAGCCTTTGTTCCTTCCTGTTCTGTCTGCCAGAGTGAAGAAGAGGAGGAAGGTTGGGAAGAAGCATCCTAAACTGCTGAGCAGAGCTTCAGTGAAGCCAGCGGGGAGTCCCTGAACCAAAGTCGACCACCAGAGAAGTCCCATGTGCCCAGAAGCAGATATTGGCTACAAGCAGCCTGTAGGAAGCATGCCTCAGTGCAAACGCAGATAGGTCTCAGAGCACAGCAGCTGGGGCCCCTGGTCAGTCATGGTCCCTGCAGTTAGGCATGTGTGAGATGCATTCTCATGGCCAGATAGGAGCCCAGAACAAAGATTCAGGTGGAGGTGACACAGCCTGCTTTAAATGCCAGTCTTCATCTTTAACAACAGGTCTGACTTGTAAGGTAGCACAAGCTGTCACTCAGGATGACAGCCCTCTTGGGGAGAGAAGGCTGAGTCAGTAGAAGGCGGCGGCTCCAGGGCAGACTGCAGAGGGGCACGGTGACTCACGTGTGCCCCATCGCCTCTCTCCTTGTCATTATTCCTTCAATTCAGACAGCAAAGGAACATCTGCCCTCATTCAGAAGCAATCTCTTCCCTGCTCCCCCATTCTGAGAGAGTCAATTCACAGACCTCAGGATTCATCTGAGACCAGGCTGTGAGGTAAAGGCCAGAAGCATCTCATCCGAGATGACTGCATTTGCCTGGATCCTGCCACTGCACACAGCAGATGGATTGGTGCTGTAAAGTGAAAACAACAGCCCATAAGCCAACTCTTCCTGGGAGTCAGGGGACAAGAGGTCTCTCAGAATGTTAGTGCTGGAAGTCTTAGGGATCACCTCCTGTCTGCGCATTTACCTCTGAGGGAAACTGTATTGCTCAGGGCCCACCAGGAGAAAACCCGGCCTAACCCTGGCTGTGCTCTTCCCCAAAGCTATAAAGGTGCAAAAGAGATGGAGCTGAGTGGTAGGCTGAGGACCCAGAAATGCCGGCGCAGCAAGGCCACATCAAAGATAGCTTTCTCAAGGCAGTGGTGGGGGTGAAATGTCTCAAAACAGCCGTGATGGGGGTGTCCTGGCTATTCTGGAGTTGCTCATATCTCCCGGCAGTTTCACCTTTCTTCTGTCTACTCCAGCATCAGTATCATCTCAGGGGAAGGCTCCTGAGCCACACCTCACCCACTTCCAGTCTCACTGTTGATTCTTTCCATCAGAGAGCTGTGGAACTTCAGGGTCAGTCTAGACTTAAAACAGCCTTGCAGGAAAATTAAAGAAGAGTTCTGTGCATTCTTACCACTAGGCTCTCCCTAACGGCGGAATTCACACCTCCTCCACTTCTGTTTTTCCAATATTATCAGACTGGATGAAGAGAATTAGCAGATGAAATGGTGTATCCATCTAATTCCCATCATCGGTATAGCTTTATCAAAAGATTTAAAGTAAAAGTCTGTACGTCAATTGCTATCTCTGTTCCTAGGGTTTCCAGCCCAAGACAATTCCCCTGCAATGTGGTAGTTTTGGGTTTTTTTTCCAGAATCAAGTCCCAGCTCCACCACTTACACCTGTGTGATCCTGGGCAGTTACTCAGACTCAGTGTGTCTCAGCTGTCCTCACCTGTAAAACATCTTCATCTGTAAAATGGTGATAACAATATGGTGTTATGGTGATAAGCTCCTAAGGTTGCTGTTTTAATATGTGTAAAGCCCCTGGCATATATCAGATGCTCAATAGAGCTGGGGTTCTGAATTTTAGGCTTGGGAATGAGCTAGAAGTAGATCTGGGATTAGAAATCCAGCCAGAGATGAGAATACTCTAAGATAAGAAATTGGACAAACAAGGGGAAAAACCCAGCAAGCAGTGAGAACAGGCATGTGGCTGACAGCAGGACTGCACCTGGGTGCTCGTCACTGATATCTTCTTCCTCGAATTCCTGGATTAGCAAGCATGGAAATACATAAACTCCTAAGTAGCATCCTTATTAAATTAGAAAATGCATACTAAAACACTTTGAAAAATACCTAAAAGAGAATGATAATGTTAGGTACTTGTAGTTGCAATAAACAGAGATTTGTTAAGGTTATCCCATAAATGGGGGAAGTAGGGGACCGGAATATGGCATTGTAAAATATTTGTGGAAAACAGGAATATTACCAGTAATCAGATCCCATAGGAACCCAAGAAAAGTCCAACACTCAGGCCGCACAGAGCATCGTACAGGAAAATTGCTCAGGACCAAGGCATTTTAAGGGATCTGATGATCTCATCCCCTTTCAGAAGTAGTTCATGGATCCCTACTCCTCCCCACTTAACACTCAGCTTCTGTGCGTCTTCTCATTTCTCCCTCTTCTCCTAAAGGGCTGATTCTCTCTGAGTGAGGATTCTCATACACGTTCCCAAGACAGTAATTGACTAAGCCAATGAGAGCCTCTGAAGTCCCCATCCAGGCAGGTTTTTCCTGCCAGGCTAATATTTCACCAATTAGCCCACAGGCTGGCTGCCCTTGGGCCAGGTGCCCACCCCAGACCCTACCAGGTGAGGCCTGATGTGGAGGGTCAGCGGAACAAAACCAGGGAACTCCGGGGGCCTTTGTCCACAGCAAGGTCTTTGGCCTGGAATGGTTTTCTTAGAAGAGGATTCTGAGCATGGCTGATGATGACAGATTAATTGACTATCACTGGAGAAGGGAAAAAAAAGAAAAGAAAAAAAAAACCTCATGCCCAGCATCAAACTAGAAGACTCAAAAAGTTAGGAAAATGTACTTTTAAATCTTATTAAATGTTTCACATAGATCAATTTCAAACATCTCACTGTTTAAACAAAAGGTCAGACCATACAAGAAATCTTGACTTACCTAAAAAACTGTAAGTAAAAATGCCTAGGCCAAACTTCTTCATCAAACCATTTGAGATGATACTAGTATTTGTAGAACTAGGGGAGCTAAGAGTACCTACCACAAGATGGCAGCATTATCTCATCTGTGCTTTACCAGGTGGTAAGTCTAGGATGTGCTCATCTGTTGAGCCTGCTCTAAAACTGTCCCCCTCTTCCCTGAAGCTATTTTTAAGAGATCTGAGCAGCCCCTCATTGATAAAGAAGGTATAAACCTAAACAGTAGATGTGGCAGTTTCTACAGTCCAGTAAACCCATTATCTCTGAGCTCATCTGATTCCCAAGATCTTGGGTCTGGCTGTCATTATTTTTGTCTAATTAAACACGTAATTCGTCATGGAAGCAGTGGCTTAGGTATCCAAGGATTACATGCTCCCTGGCTCTGTTTGATCTGCGGGAATTTAATCTTTTTATTGTAATATTCCTTATTCGGTATCTATGTAATCCAGTTTTTTATTATAGCTATTTTTAATGTCTGCATATACCTCTGCTACTAGATTCAATTCAATCCCAACTCTGATGGTTATTTTTACGTGGCAACCTGGCTAGACCACGGTACCTAGATATTTGGTCAAATATCAGTCTAGATGTTGCTGTGAAGGTATATTTTAGATGAGACTAATATTTAAATCAGTAGACTTTCAATAATGTAGATTATCCTCCATAATGTGGTATATCTCAATCAATCAGTTGAACGTCTTAAGAGAAAAAGACTGAGGTCACTTGAGGAAGAGGGAATTCTGCCTCGAGACTGCCTTTGAACTCAAACTTCAACACCGACTCCTCTGGGTCTCCAGCCTGCCAGCCTGCCCTGCAAATTTTGGAACTGCCAGCCCCCACAATCATGTGAGCCAATTCCTTAAAATAAATCTCTTTCTCTCTCTCCATACCCACACACATCCTATTAGTTCTGTTTCTCTGAAGAATCCTGATTAATACACCAACTATTGCATGGAATAAAAAGATGATTAAGATTCTTCATCTTGAGACACGTGAACACGTACCTAATACTGTAAATGCGAAGGCAAATGTATTATGAAGTACTATGGGAACACAGAAAAAGAAATTCTTTGCAAGGTGGTCTGAAAAACCATAAAGAAGTGACATTTAAGTTGCAAAGAATGAATAAGTGTCCAAAAGGCAGACATTATAGGATAAAGGATCCTAGGCAGAGGAAACCCTGTAAGCAAAAACAGGCATGCAAAAAGGGGCAAACTAAGTACCACCCACCCCATGTGGACTATGACTTCCAGATACTATGATGCAACATCCAACATTTCTTCAGCTCTTATTATTGTTAAGGGCTTTTATAAGGATATGATGAAATCTTATAGCCTTATGAAGCTAGAAACACTTATCCCAACTTTATAATTTAAGAAACTGAGGTACACAGGCTTTAAGCAAGTCCAAGGCCCCAAATCAAGCAGGAATATAAATGACGGCAGTCTGACTTCAGAGTCCACAATCCTAACCACTATATTACCAAGACCTTATATTCTTTAAAATTTAAAATTTAATGATCAAAGCAGAGGCCAGGAACCTTCAGGTCTACATACCCATTTCTGTTTCTTAGTATTCCCTTGCACAGCGTTCAATGCACTTTTTGACTGTCTTTTCCAAAGTTCTAATAAAAGTCAAGCCTAGAATAGGAGTGCTCAGCACCCATACATGCTCAGAGGAACTCTCAGCCCTGTCCTCAACCAGATCTGAACACTGCAGGTCTCCTGAAGCACATTAGGAATACATGGGTGATCTAAACCAGAATGAACACCTACAACGTTTTCTTCAGTTTACAATGAATTGACAGTAGGGGGCGACCTTTCACTACGTTTATCCTAAAATAGGTGCCTATTTTAATAATTTATTATTCTTTACATGCCTATAAGCCTCCCTTATTCAGGGTACACAAAGGATACATTACCTTTCCCTTCTGCTTCCGTCCTGGCCTTTCCTTTTTCTCCATTACCACCTCATCCCACCCCAAATTTTACCTACCTTCTCTTTGACTCCCCTCACATTGAGTTTCCTGGAATTTTTGCTTTAAGAGCTTTTTAAACTAGTCATTGGAATTGTCTCCCTTAACTACTCCCTTCACTCTCTTAACAGCTTTGAAAATAAACCTAGTCTCACGCAAATGCTAACCTGAAGACTACATGGCGTCTGGCCTCACACATGCAAACAGCTACAACCGCACGAACAAGCTAGCCACAGAGCAGATCTTAAACATCTGGTTAATCTGAACAGACTCATAACACAGGAACTATCTTCATCCAAAAGGAAAACCTATAAACTAAGTAACTTTTTAAAATACATGCACAGTGACGTTTGAAGGTTTAATGATTAAGAATCATTGCTTTGGAAGAAATTATATCTATATACAACAACAACGTTAGGAATCTGAAAAGGATCTTGTGAGTGAACCAGCCATTTCGTGACACAATCTACAGAGAACGTTAAGAGAAGATGACAGGAGAGGAAAGCAAGGAAGTGAATGTTTGAAATAATGTACCCAAAGGGAATTATACGGTGCTAGGTGCACAACTGTGCCTGATAAATGACACCGGATAATTCAGAGACTTTTTTTTTATTAAATGTGTAAAAAGTAGCCCTCATTTTACAAGCTCAAAATCAGACAAATGTATGATGGTGTATAGTTGGCATATTTACAAACTGTGTCCACCCAAAAACTCACTGCAGACACAATCCACATTACATTCAACGTCTGCATATTTACATGACACCTACCGCAACACAAATACAAAATTAACTCCTATCATTTTAGTTCAGTACTTGTGTGATATAGTTTCAAAACAAAGGTAATTTTTTTCAACCAAAAAACAGAATACTCCCAAGTACCAATTCATTATTTTGTGCAAAAATATAGCAAGACTAATTATAAGGGTTCCATTCAGGTTTACTCAGTAAGATATGTTTCCATGCTACTGAAATATAGCTATAGTTTTGATTTTAATTACTAGGGTAACAGTACTTCTGACTTACAATTGACCTAAAAATAGCAGATGCTAACATACATTCTTCACGTTTTAAAAAATCTTCAAAACTTAAATAATACAATTCTAAAAGTATATATGTGCCTTGCCATTCATTCAACAAACATGATTTTACTACTGGTCACCAAAGTTCAATTAATTAACCAGAATTCTATTCTACTTCCTGCCTACTATCTATTTCAGTCTTAAAACTGACTTTATATCAAAAGCAGCCATTCAGAATTTATTTCATAAGATTAATCCCAAGAGTTACTAAGTAGCTTTTAAACTATTTCACTCCTCATAAATACAAATCACTAGATAGTCTAGCCTGGTGGTTCTTTGCATCAGAATTATCTGTGGAGCTCCCTTCTCCCCCAAACAATGAAGAAGAATCTTCCAGAATGTCTGCATTTTTTTAAAGTTCCCAGGTGATAATGATATGCAGCCTAGTGTGGGAACCTCTGACCTAAACAACTAGACCAGTGGTTCTCAACTTTTAAGGTACATCAGAATCACTTGAGGAAACTTGATAAAAAAAAAAAAAGGCAAAACTAATAAACATTTGCTTCAGGGGATTGAGAGTGGTGTCCAGGAGCCAATATTTTAAATAATCATTGCAGCTGGTTGACAAACCACTCTGAAAAACAATGCACAGCCTTTGTTAGGTTATAAATGAGTACATTCAACAATTTAGGTGACATTGTCCTGCAAGTCCTAATGAATCCTGCCCTAGGAGTTTGAGCTAGTGTTTGAGGACAACACATAGCCTTTGTAAGTAAAATATATCTCTAGTCTTAAACATAAGGTCAAAGTTAAGTGAATTGTGAGATCAGATTCATTCATTAAAGAAGGGAAAGGCTTTCAAACAAACTATTTAAACCTCTAAACAAGTTCTTAGCACTCAACTTAAATCTAATGTCCTCTCCATCATTAACTAGCCTGATATGTAATCAGAGGTAGTGATACCAGCTTACCAAAAATGTAATGTAGATTATAAAAGATACACATTCTAATCATCTATCTTTATGGGTTTTATACAGTCTCTATGTAATAGAGATTGAAGACCAGTTGGATATTAAATAATACTAAAACAGTGAATAATATACTCTCAATATTAAACAATGAAACTTCATAATATTCCCCTCACATAATGTTTCTCTACATATAATATTGGAGGGAAAAATCTAGAAAACACTAAAGGTATCATGCTGCCTCTTCTGGGAAGAAGCTATTTACTGATTTTCCACCATTCCTGTCATTACCTACAAAATGGGCAGTTGGTATATATCTACTTTAAGAATTTTTTAAAAGCACAAAACAGTAACCACATGTAAGGCCACACAGTAAATCAGAGGATAGACAGAACTAGCAATTAGACCTCCCATTTGGAAAGTTGGGCTCACTGACAACTGTCACTAAGTATTACAAATATGTAAGCTTTGTGTGTGACAGCTCCACCACCCCTGCCAAACTTCAGGAACAGATATCTCCTCTGAACCCAGAAGCTACATAAGAACTAAACAGCAACAACAATGCTAGGAAGCAGACGAAGTACGTTGTTAGCAGAATCTATCAGGCATCTTGCTCACCTATCCCATGTCTAAGATGCTATTATTTCCTGTGTACACTCTTTTCTATCATGTTCTTCACAAGGGCTTATACCACCTCTTTCCCAGTGGCATATGTGATTAAACAGTTGGCATTTCTTCTTAACCAAACAATGAAAAGGCAATTGCCAAAATTCGGCAATGCACTGCCAGATAAGCAAGTCATTTCATAAAATAAGGAACTGAAACTTTTAAATCCACACTTGAGAAGCTAAAAAATTCTTACTAATTTTTAACCACTTAGAGTCTAGACTATTAAAACAATCAAACCATATTCCAGTTTATAAATGAGTCAAAGACAAAATAATGAATTTTAAAATTAAGCAAAACAGAAGTTGCAAAAATTACATATACATATCCAAACCAAGAGACATTACGTCTTCTACTTAGAAAAAAAAGCTTTTTTAAGGCTAAAATGAAGATATGGAGACACAGCACTTCTGGGAAAAGGATTTCAAAATGTGACACAATGGTATAAGGCACTACCCTAACTTCAGTCACCACTAAGGTCGTCTTACATCCAAAGAATATGGGATAGGGGATGGAAACACACAAACACATTCGACTCTTCACGTCCTTTTAGCTGGTTTGGCAGTTAACTGCTTTTCTCTTTCAAATTCCTTCTCTCGTTGCTGCTCCCTTTCCAACTCTTCTTTCTGCTTCTTCTGCTGCAGCTTAAGTGCTCTTTTCTAGATCAAAAAAATTTAAAAACCAGGAGAACAATCAAGGGTTACAGGTTATGGCCTAATTTAAAAGTAATAGTGCAGAAGCAGATGCCAAAACAGAATTAGACATGCAAGAGATGAAATGGGGGAAATACTAGTGAGAGAAAATCAGGAGGAAGCCATCGGACTAGTGCACCCCTTTGTGAGGGGAGAAGGAAGGAGGGAAGGTTGAGTGGACTGCTACACAGCTTTAAGAAATTTCAGCAAGGCTGATGAAGAGTCCTCAAGCCAGTGTTGCTGATTAAAGGAAGAAAATTCTAAATCTAAAAAAAGTAAAATTTTAAAAAAGTAATAGTGCCCTGATTTGAGGTAACTAATACATGTTAATAAATTTCATGTTTAACTTTTAAAGTTGTTCTGGGTAATTTAAGGTCCCCTTGATACAAAGAAAATTGTTACTCCAAACTCTTATTCATGTTCAGAGAATATGAGCCCACTGGCCCAGCTACTAGTAGAAAAGCCCACAGTGGTGTTCAAGACGATGTTTTAAAAGAAAACAATGTAACGTGAATTATGTTATTGTATACGATATGTATGAAGTCAGAAAAAGAATAGTGAAGAAAAACAAACATTAAACCTCTTCTTTTATAACGAATGTGAAAGAATTTTCAACTCACTTTTAACTTTGATGTCTTTTCATGAAGCATCAGCATCTCTTTTCTTATATTCACCAACTTGGCATGATAGTGTTTAGCTTCAGTGAACTTAACGTGGAAAAGTAAATGAAAAGTCACAATAAATAGACTGAAATATCAAAATGGATAAATAAGTCAATGCCTAAATCACAGTTCATTCTTCCTAAATTGGTCAAATTTTTTAAAGCCTTAATTCTCTCCACATTTTAATTCCAAAATTCAAATTTCATTTAAACCATTAGTAGGATTGTGAAAACACTTGACTTAGTTCAGACGGATAAAAAAGAGTTACTGAACATGCAATAGACATTTATATTGTATACAGACAACATTTTGCTTTAAAAATATGCAATATAGGGAGCCAGCCTGGTGACATAGTGGTTAAGTTCGCGCACTCCACTTCGGTGGCCCGGGGTTCACAGATTCAGATCCCAGGGGCGGACTGACGCACCACCTGTCAAGCCATGCTGTGGTGGCGTCCCATATAAAGTAGAGGAAGATGGGCACGGATGTTAGCCCGGGGCCAGTCTTCCTCAGCAAAAAGGGGAGGATTGGCAACAGATGTTAGCTCTTCCACACACACACACAAAATATATATGCAATATATAAAATTTCAGTAAGACTATCCAGTAATACTACCAGTTTCATTTAAGAAAAGGAAAGCACTCTCAGTGCCTGTATGAGGGAGAGACCGAGCCAGGGAACGTAGGCCAGTTTAAGTGAAATGTCTGCCCATCAGGAAAAACCAAGCTGTGGCCAGAGAGCCTTGAGAGGCTGTGGACAAGTTTTGTCATGTTCTTTGGGCTTCTGAAGTCAAATCAAGCAGAACAACCTCTGTGAGGACACTTTTCTTCCCAAGGAGTGATAAGTATAGACTTTCCATCTCAGCCAGAGATGGGAGAGAAGGAAAAAAGCACCTCACTCTCAGGCAAGGTAACAGAAAGAGAAGACCAGGTAACAAAAATGAGAGAAGTGCCAGTGGAGAGATTAGCAACCTTCACGTAGCTACAAGTGGAGTCACAGTCTGATAAGCTCTAGAGCTTACAGACTCTCTTTCTCTCTCTCTCTGGGCCTTCCAATTTTCAGTTCCTAAATGATAATCAAAACCACTCTTGGGCTGAGAGGAGAAAAAAGAGTTAGACTTAGTTTCTGCCCCTTCAGATTGAAGCAACAGTATTACATCTGCTTCATTCATTTATCATTCATTCATTCAACAATTATTCATTCTGCTGCAACATGAACTCAGTGGGGAAGACAAAAGTAGGTCAGTGTAGCCTTACCCACCTCCTTCACAAGAAGTCAGGACTACTGAATAGAAGACTTGGTATTTACTACTACAGGCCCCTGCCTAATGCTAGAGAAGATGGACTTTGTTTTTGATTGCTATAAAAGATTAATAAGCCACATGTGTCCAATGAAAAGTCCATTTTTTGAGGTATGTAAGAAAGTATACAAAACCATGCAAACCAAGCTATTTCTAAGGTTCAAGGTAAAAACGAAGGTAGCCACAAGTTCCTTATTCTTGTTAATTCTGTTTCTTAAAGAGTATCGGTTCCTCTCATCAAAAAGCTATAGAGCTTCTGATGAAATTCAACAATTGTCATTTACATGGAAAGACATAAACGGTCCAAAAAGAACCCTCAAAGGGTCTGTTTCAGCATTAATTTGTTATGGCATTATGAAAATGCCATACAATTAAATATAATGCTAATTTAAAAAACCATGTAATTGATAAAGAGAGATGCACTTTCCTTACTTTTAGTTCCCTTTTGTAAGTCTTTAATTATGAGATCTATTCCAGACTTTCATAAATAAGTTTAATTTCCTATCAAAAGTTCAACATTTGAAAGACAACAATTCAAGTCAATGGAAGTTCTAATAAAATAAATCAAGATTTCTTGTTAAAGACAAATTCTAAACTTTGAAAATTAGAGGAAAAGATCCTAAACATACATAAGTACATAGTTAGGAGAATAAATCTAGCAATTTCTCAAATAAGATGTCATTAAGCTATGTCAAATAAATCATACTTACCAAAGCATTAATATCCAACATGGAATGACATTCTTTAAATTTTGAAATCTCTTGTTCCAGTGTGTCTAATAATACAACTTGGTTCTGTCTGAAACAAAAGCACACAGCCAAAATAAACTACATACTTTAAGTCCTGGGTTCATTAAAAGGAATCATTCATCTTGGTTAACGTTAAAGGTAGAAACAAAGTTGGAAATTTACTGACTCTCCAAGGCTTATTTGGTTTAGCATAACCTTTTTCAAAATAATATCGCAAAACCACATTCTGATAACTAAATGTGCCTTTTATTCTTGTCTCGATTTCAGATTCTAATAACTAAAATCATCAAATCATTTAAAATTATTTTATAACTTGTTATTTCTAGCAACTCCCCGCATTATCCCAAAAAAGTTTTTTATAGTATCTTGCCCAAGAAACTTGATGTTTTATATATATATTAAAATTGCAACATTCCCATACAGGAGACAAGGAGCAAGGACTTTTCAGATTAGAGCTGGAAAAAATGCGATAAATAAAAAGCAAGATGAAAAAAAATAGGACTAGGAATCACAAGATTCCCCTGCCAATAACTAGTTGTATGATCTTGGAAATTTAGTTTATTTCTCTGGGCCTAAATTTCTTCATTTATAAAGTGAGGTCAGACTAGATAACTTTTAAGGTTCCTCATTAAAATTCTGACTCAAAACCTATTGAGGAAGAGAAGCCAACTTCCTTAATATTCCTTTCCAGATCAACCAATGGATCACAGGAAAAAGCGACACTGAGGAGTCACCTAATTAAAGATTTTAAAGAATACTATAGACAAAAATATGACATGATTTGCTTGCAAAACTATGCTAAACAGAGAACAATGACAAAAAAAAGAAATTGCAATTGAAGAGACCGAAGGGCAGTTACAACATCTACACCGCCCTGCACGAGTTTGGCATATCCCATTCAGCTCTGACTAGAGACCACAGAAAGTGAAATACAGAATGGATAAGAGGAGAATGCAGCAAGTCAACGATCTGAGATAAGCAGGATAGCAAAAACAGGCTGTGACAACTGGAAAACAACAGAGAAAAATCAATGAAACGCCAAGTTGGTTCTTCAGAAGCTCAATAAAATTGATAAACATCTAGGCAGACTAACAAAAAAAAAAGAGAGAAGACACAAATTACTAATATAATTTATGGAAGAGAAGTCGTCACTACTGATCCCACGAACATTAAAAGGATAATAAAGGAATACTCTCAACAACTCTATGTCCACAAATTTGATAACTTAGATGAAAATTACTAACTCCTTGAAAGACACAAACTACCAAAACTCACACAAGGAGAAACAGATAATTTAAGTAGCCCTATATTTATTAGAAAAATTGAATCAATAAGTAATAACCTTTCAAAAATGAAAGCACTAGGACCAGATGGCTTCAGTGGTGATTTCTACCAGACACTTAATTATACCAATTCTCAACAATCTCTTCCAGAAAACAAAAGCAGAGGGAGCACTTCCTAACTCATTCTATGAGACCAGCATTACCCTAAAACCAAACCAGACAAAGACATTACAAGAAAGGAAAACTATAGACCAATATTTTTCATGAACAAAGATGCAAAAATCCTCACCAAAATATTAACAAATCAAATCCAACAATGTAAGAAAAGAATTATACACCACAACCAAGTGGGATTTATTCCAACTATGCAAAGCTGGTTCAACATTCAAAAATCAATGTAATCCATCACATCAACTGGCTAAAGGAAATTTGTATGGTCATATCAGTTGATGCAGAAAAAGCATTTGACAAAGTCCAACACCCATTCATGATCAAAAACACTCTCAATAAAGCAGGAAGAGAGAGGAACTTCCTCAACTTGATAAAGAACATCTAAAACACCCTATAGCTAACATTATACCTGTGGTGAGATACTAGACGCTCCCCCTAAGATCAGGAGCAAGGAAAGGGTGCCACTCTCACTACTCCTATTCAACAACATATTGGAAGTCCTAGCTAATGCAGTAAGAAAAGGAAATAAAAGGTATATAGATTGGGAAGGAAAAAATAAAACTGTCTTTGTTCACAGACGACATGATTGCCTATGTGGAAAATCCCAAAGAATCAACAAAAAAACCTCCTGGAACCAATATGTAAGCACAGCAACGCTTCAAGATACAAGGTTAATATACAAAAGTCCATTGCTTTCCTATACACTAGCAGTGAACAATTAGAATTAGAAATTAAAAATCAATACCATTTACAACAGCCCCCCCCCCAATGAGATACTTTGGTATAAATCTAACAAAATATGTACAGGGTATGGGGCTGGCCCAGTGGCATAGTGGTTAAGTTCGTGCGCTCCGCTTCAGCGGCCCAGGGTTTGCAGGTTCGGATTTCAGGCGCGGACCTATGCACTGCTTATCAAGCCACACCGTGGCAGGCGTCCCACATATAAAGTAGAGGAAGATGGGCACGGATGTTAGCCCAGGGCCAGTCTTCCTCAGCAAAAACAGGAGGATTGGCAACAGATGTTAGCTCAGGGCTAATCTTCCTCACCAAAAAAAGAAAGAAAGATTGGCAACAGATGTTAGCTCAAGGCCACTCTCCCTCACACACACACACACCAAAAAAAGATACTTAAGGATTTCTGGCAAATCATGTGAACCAGCAATTGAAAAAAGTGTGACTCTTACGGAGGCAGTTTTTCAACTCTACTCAGACACAGTTGTATACCCATCCTGCAACATTCCCAATTGGCAATACTTTTATAAAACAATGGCAAAACACCAGAATTAATCAGAATCTAGATAAGATTTAGGGGTACTTCTTAGGAGAGATCAAAGACTCTAGGAGTATTCATTTCATATTTTTTTTTACATTAGTACTCCTCCACTTCCATTTGCTATCACTAAAGATATAGCAATAATCAATTGTACTAAATGTGATGAAATATATCTTAACACAGCATACACTTATACAGTAAATCGTGACTAGGCCCGAGGGGAAACGAGTGCTTCAGTGGTTTTGGTTAGCTCACGTGAGTTCCTGGAGGGCTTGTTTGGATCTCTGCAGATCCGGCAGGTAGTGAGAAAGCAATCCTTCTGCCAGTCGCTCCACAGCTTTGTCTTCTACAGCCAGGTCCTCTACTAACCCTTCGTCTGGAGAAGTGTCACTTAAACCTGTCCCCAGGCAAAAGTAAAATTTAGAAACTTTTAAATTGACACAGAGGTACGAGAGCAGTAGGGAGGGAGGGAAGGAGACTGGCAGGGGGGTCAGCGTGCACACACAGGATACCACAGGCACCCTGCTTTTCTTTTTTTTAACTTTTACCTTCTGAGCTTCCTCTAAAAACTGGGTTATGAGTACTCAAAAATTGTTTTTAAACTACTAGTATAAGGTAAAGTCTAGGTTAAAAGAATATTAACATATACAAAATTCTGTATATTTATGTATTTTTCAGGGCAGAGGATTTAGTTTTCAATGGATTATTAAAGGAGTCTGAGGCCTAAAAGTGGGAAACAGTCACTAAATTAAAGCAACAAATTCTTGCTTTCAAAAGCATGCAGAAATTCAAAACAATGCAATCCCTAAAAATATGTCTTCAATTCTATGGAAGTAAAAATATGGGTCAACATTTATTTTGCATATAGCTTAATATATCATTTAAATATAAAAGAGGTGGGGTTTTTTTTTGACATTTGCTAGAGAGCATTTCTCCTCTCTTGAGATTCAGCACCTTAATTTACCACAGAAAACAGTGTATGATAATTGTCTTGTGTGTCAATCTAGATGTGATACCAGGAACTATGCCTCACACTTTTCCTTTGAATAATAACAGTGTTAAGCATTAAACCAGGCATTCAAAAATGTCTAAAACGAATATCCATCAATTACCACTCCTATCAAAAAAAGTACAAAACAATTTCTAAACCAAATTCAGTTAATGGTTTGTAAGATTTTAGAATCACTGGTTTAGAGTGAGGGAAGAACAATGAAATGGTTACATTACCAAAATTGTACTCTAAAAGCATTTTTAAACTCATATTAAACTCTGAAACATCTCCCTTCAATCATAATCTGGTAATAATTAGTGACATCAAATTAGATCATTATACAGAATACATTTATCACAACACATCACTTTTGGCCCATTTCCAAGCATAGTTTTTACCATGTTTTAGATTTAAATTTTGGCAAGATTGAGGAAAACAACATGTTGTCATATTCAAAGTAAGCTTTTAGAGGTCAGAATAAAATAGGATGATTTTTATTTTGATCCTGAGAAACACATGAACAAACTTAGGAATTCTCAAAGTTGCAAGGTAACATTCAAACAGGTGAGAGCTAACTAGAAACTGAAGCACTTTCATATTATAAAAATACAGTGGGAAAGTGGGTCATTAACAGATATTGCCACTGATGTACCATCAGATGGGACGTGAATAAATTATATGCGAGAATTAACGCCATTGCTTAAGGCTTGATTACAGTAACAGTGCAAACAACAGCAACTTTAAGAAAATACAGAAAAGATAAGTATTACAGACAAACAGAAACACCCAAATAAGGATAATTCAACTTTAAGGAATAAAACCTAATACAGTCCCCTTACAATATACATATATTTAACTCATAGGATGTCCTCCACCCCCACCCCCACCCCCACCCCAACCTTCTGGTTAATTATTGGGAAAGTCTAAGTTACTCATGTTTCTACATACATTTAGTTACTAAGTTCAAGATACTTTATTGTGGGAGATTAAAGAAAAGAGGGTCCTTATCCTAGTCACACTGCAAATCTATATTACATACTAGGTTCTGAGGTTACAATAATAAACTGGGAAAACCCCCTTCCCTGAAAGGGCTCAGTACAAAGGAATCACAGAACGTGAGAAGTGCCATTAGAGAAACCGAAACTGTTACGGGACTTCAGAGGAGAGAAGGCTTCGTCCGGGAACAATTCCTAAAGGAATTGTGGGCATTTGAGCTGAAGAAACTTGAAAAATGGACGGAATTTTCATTTCTTTTCAAGTGTTACTCATTGAAAAATTAAAACACAAAAGGGGGGGCATAAACTGAAAATTAAAAATATTCCTTCTCACTCCTTACTCCAGAGACAGAGTCACTTTGGAATGTGTTACATAGCCTTCAAGAAAGTGTCTTTGCATACTCACTCACAGACCCTGTTTTTATCACAAAAGAAATATTACTCATCTCGTTCTGCAACTTTTCTCCTAAATACATTTCTCAAGTATTTTTTCCATATCAACATATATGGATCTGCTACATTCTTTTTAAAAGGATAGAATTCTACCATATTTGTTTAACCAGATCCCTGTTGTTATAGACTGAATGTGTGTGTCCCCCTAAAACTCATGTTTAAGCTCTACCCTCCAATGTAGTAGTGTTTGGAGGTGGGGCCTTTGGGAGGTAATTAGGTTTAGATGAGGTCATGGGAGTGGGGCCCCCAGGATGGGATTGGTGTCCTTATAAGAAGAGGAAGAGAGACCAGAGCTCTCCCTCCACCATGTGAGGGCACAGTGAGAAAGCAGCCATCTGCAAGACAGGAAGAGGGTGCTCCCCAGGAATCTAATCTGCCAGCACCGAGATCTCGGACTTCCCAGCCTCTAGAACCTCCAGGAATAAATGGCTGCTGTTTAAGCCATCCAGCCTACGGTATGTTGTTATAGCAGCCTGGGTAGACTTAGACACCCATGAATGGGTATTGAGGTTGTTTTCACTTTTAGCTATTTCAAACAATGCTGCAGTGAGCTTTCTTGCTTGTCTTTGCATATTTGTGTCACTCTTTCTGTAGGATAAATTCGTATAAGTAGATTGATAGGATAAAGGGTTTATGCATTTTTAAAGTACACATTGCAAAACTGCCTTCCTAAGAAATGGCACCAATTTATACTGCTACCAACAATCTACGTAAACTACTATTTCCAAATGGGTAAGAATTCTAAGGAGGGGAAGAAATGCAATACAGGTAAAGAAAGCAGCATGAGGAAAGGTGGGAATACAGGATTGCTCCGGAAGGAAAAGTAATGGGTTGGACCTATGTTTAGTAAGTAGTCAGGAGCCATTTAAGGTGTCTAAGCAAGGAAATGACTCGATTGGAGCTTTATCCTGGGGCAGTGATGTGCAGGAGTGGGATAGACAGGTTGGAGGTGGACTAGTATTACAATTGTTGTGGTAAGGGTGAAAATACAAAGAAGAGATGGAAATTGTATAGTAGAATCCCCCAGACCTAAGAGAGGTTGGAGGGAAGTGAGAGGAAAGAGTCAAGAGTAATGTCAAAGTTTCAAGTGAGAGTGACTTGGCACCATTAATAGGATCAGACGTCTGCTTTTATTTATGTACACGCTGTATGTAAGGTTAGTGCAAAACAACCATGTCAAAGTAACCAAGCAGATGGAGGAGCAATCAAGAGTTAGGACAGGGACTCAAGCTGCATCTATCCACAATGAAGTCATATTTATAGGAGAAACCTATGAAGGAGGGAAGAGAGGGGGAGATCACCAAGGAAAAGTATTACCAAGAAAGTGATGAGAGCACTATTTTGGGGTAATCCCTATATCTCTGGAACAGGAGGTAAAAGAAAAGGCACATCCAAAGCCCTGTAGCCTTTCTCACCTAGGATTGCTCATCTGTAACACAGAGACTGCTCTGAGTGACTCTTTTCTCAATTGTCCCAAGGATGGTACATAAATGGTACCACTCTGGATGCAAAGCAAGTCAACTCATTACATTCAATGGATGCCTTAGGGCATTAGGAGGACTTAATCTCTCCTGGAACTCCAGATAAGAAAGACCTCCGGAGGAATAGGGATGCAGTAATGTCCACAAGCAAAACAGGGCATTTCATGAGTGAGCGGTCAATAACATTGGGTACATCGATTCTCTGAATTTCAAACCGATCATCTTTCTGACAAATGCATCCTTAACCGCTTATAGAAAAACGAAGAGCCAACAACGTGCTGGAGTCTACACACAAACTCAGAAGACCTCGCCATCAATTGCCTCCAACCGCACCCCAAACGCCGCTTCCCCTCCAGACCTCCCGTCTGGCGCATTCCGCTGGGCAGGGCCCCGGCGCGGTCCCCCACTTCCGCGCGGGGGCCAGAGCCTCGGGGCCGCAGCTGCGGGAAGCAGCTCACTCCCGCGGGGCAGCCCCGGAGACCCACCCACTCGGTCCCGGCCGCCCGGCCCGCCCCATAGCACTTACCCGGCGTAGGTTCCCCGGCCCTCAGGCACTCGGCCGGCCCTGTCAGGACCCCGTCCGGGGGCGACGGCCCCGGGACGCTCATGTCCCTCCCGCCGGGAACAGACAAGGAGCAGTTGTGTAGACGGTCAGCTACAGGAAGGAGGAACCGAGCGCGTCCAGCACCCAGCCGGACAGGAGCGGCGGACGCACCCGGAAGTGACGAAGGCGGAAGCTAGCAGCCTCGGGGCACTGGACAGCGGGGCCTCCCCTCTTTCTTCCTCTCCTCCAATCCCCCACCCTTCACCCCACGCCGGTCGCTCCGGGGAGCCGAGGACGCGGTGTGGGTAGACTCAGCTGTGCTGGCTTCGCGTCCCGGCGACCCGATTGTTGGGGGCAGGGGGAGAAGAGGGCGGTGACGGGAAGGGGCTGCTCCGGGGGTGTCTCGGAGACGGGAAGAGCTTTGTGTTGATCGTGGGCGAGCGGTCAGGCTTTCTTCGCCGAGGCCAGGCACAGCTTTTCCGTCTTGTGTCCACGTTAAGCAAACACTTTAGGAACGAGGACTGCGTGCTTTTCCTGCGAGTTAGACCAGTAAAAAATTCAGTGTTTAGCTCTCTGTGAGCTTCGGCCTTGCTAACCTTGCTAAGTGGGGGCGGTTTCCACCATCCCGGTCTCCTCTGGTTGATTGTAGGCGGATGATTTAAGGCCTGGGGGGGCAGCATCTACTGAACAAATTAAGCCAAATTACCGGAAACTGCACTTGCTCGGATCCCGTGGGATGATGTCATGAATTTTGATGAAAAACACTTAGAAATTGGCAGAGACAGCGTCAGACCAATAAAACAATCAGCTATGCCCTCCCTGCCTTAGTCCGCTTCACCTCAACTATAGTTGTGACCTCCTAATGTAGCTCCCAAAATTGCCTGGCCAGTTTTCTATGATGCAGCCAAAGCTGTGTTCAAAAAAAATGGTCATTAATGTCAAGCCTCAGAAACTTGCACCTGGTCTCCATTGTCCTTTTCAGTGCATTCACACCCCTTGCTCTCTTGGCCTCCTTTCCTCTCAAGATTAGCTCCTCCTTAGTACCTGTGATAGGCAGAACAGTGGCTCCCCAAAGATTTCCAGTCTTAATCCCCATAATTTACGAATGTAAATTTCATGGCAAAGGGGAATTAAGATTGCTAGTCACCTGACCTTAAAATAGATTATCCTGGATTATTGCGGGGGCCCAATGTAGTCACAAGGGCCTTCAAAACTGGAGAAGGGAGGCAGGAGAGTTGAGTCAGGAGGGAGATGTGACTATGAAGAATGATTAGAGAGATGTAACAGTGATGGCTTTGAAAAGAGAGGAAGGGGGCCACCAGCCAGGATTGTGGTGACTTTAGAAGCTGGAAAAGACAAGGAAGCGGATTCACCCCTAGAGCCTTTAGGAAAGTAATGCACTACCTTCAAACATCCTTTGCCCCATCTGAGCACACTCCTAAAACTATGCCCTTTCATATCTGTTGTGCTCTTGCTAATGCTTCAGTGTAGAATATTCTATTCTTTTCAAAGTCCTACTCATCTTTCAAGGGTCGACCTAAATAATACCTTTACTTTAAAATCATTCATGAGCCTACCTCCCCTTTCATTCAGAAGTTACAGTAATAACCTTTTCTCATCTACAAATCCTCCTGCTATTTAGCACTTAATCTATTCTTGTATTAGTCAGTTATTTCTCTTGACTTCTTATATTAGTTTGCAAACTCCAAACAGAAACTCTTATTCACAGAGAACCATAATAGGTTCTCAATAAATATTTGGTGAATGAATGAAGTATTGATTCCAGCCCCAAATTCCAAATATTTGTAATCTCCAAAGTCTAAATCACACAAGATGGCACTTGATAAACTGCCTGGTCACCTTAGTTTATTGTTAGTATTATCTCCCAACCAAATACTTGTTAATTGTAGGTGGATGATTTAAGGCCTGGGGCCAGCATCTGCCCCCTGTCGTATGGGTTATCTGTAACCTCTTTATCTCTTAGCACAGAATTAAGCATATTATGTGGATTTAAAAATACTGGTTATTTGAATTTAATGGATGAAATTAAATTGTCACACCCTGCCTATTTTTATCATCTTTTCCTTTCTTCTGTTTTGCTTTAAGGAAAAATTCATGTTAGAAATTTTGATGAGTGTTCTTTTTCAGCATTTTAACTTCACTTAATGTGACAAAAATGAATCGGCCAAACAGACAAAGAGGACTTTCTACCAGACCCATCTTGCTTTTCTCTTTCTCATTTTCCTTCTTTACCCCCACGGATTTCAGCTCAACACATCAAGTGTTTGTTGAGGACCCTCTGTGTTCCAGTCTCCATTAAGCAGGTACTGGGCACCTACACTGCATGTGACACAGAGCTCAAAATCAAAAGGTTGGAAATTGATGCCAAGGAAGTAAATATAGTTCATTGAGTTATATATGTCTTTCAAAATGCCCTTCATTTCCCCACTGGTAGTGGCCATTCTCTTTTATGCACCAAAGTTATAATCCACTCCAAATAGCTGAGCACCTAAGATTGGACTAGGCACTTTAGGGTGTAAAAAAAAGAGGTAAAAATTTTGGTTCCTGTCCATCAGGACTTTATGTTCTACCATTTATTCATAGTAGCATTAGTGAGCATGACACTAAATTATGTGCTAAATTAAAGTGCTAAATTATGTGGAACAGACCTAGCAGATTGTAAAGGACATAATGATGTATTAGTTTCCTATGGCTGCTGTAACAAATTACCACAAACTTGGTGGCTTAAAACAACATAAATTTATCACCTCACAGTTCTGGAGGTTGGAAGTCCAAAATCATTCTCAGTGGGCTAAAGTCAAGGTGTTAGCAGGGCTACTTACTTCTGGAGGCTTTGAGGAAGATTCCACTCCCTCGCGTTTTCCAGCTTCTAGAGGCTGCCCACATTACTTGGCTCATGGCCCCACATCACATTACCTTTTCTCCCTCTACTACCATTGTCACATTGCCTTCTCTTCTACTCTGATCCTTCAGCCTACCTCATATAAGGACATTGAGTCCACCTGCATTACTCCGGATAATCTCGCCATCTCAAGGTCCTTAACTTAACCACATCTGCAAAGTTCCTTGTGCCATGTAAGGTAACATTCACAGATTCTGGGGAATTGAAAGTAGACATCTTTGTGGGGGCCATTATTCAGCCTACCACAGATGTGGAGTTGTGTACTGTACAACTGGGAAGTAGCTAGAGAAATTTTAAAAACTTAATAGAGGAAATGAATGTAAGCCATACTTTGAATGACAGGTCAAATGTAATATGTAGAGAAAAACTAGTAAAGCCTACCAACAGGAAAAAACACCATAACTAGCAAAAGTATACTTCAGAGTCAAGGACTTTGTTATGTAACACAAACACAGGTTCATTACCTGAGGCGAGGAAGGCCAAATCACTGAAACGTCAGGCTTGTGGCAAGGAAAGAGGTTTATTATCAAAAGGCAGCCAGACAAGGAGAAGGGAGTTAAAACTCAAATCCACTTCCTTGAAGGGAAAAAGGCAGGGATTTTTATCTGGGGTTTTAGGTAGGGGAGGGGGAGCATGTGCTGGGGTTTTAGGTAGAAGAGGGATAGCATGTGCTGGGGTTTTAGGTAGGGGAGGGGGAGCATGTGTCCTTGCTGGCTGGTATCTTCAGCCTGTGTTTGGTCTTGAATATTGAATCTCTTTTTTCCTTGACAGTCTGGACTTTTTTGGTTCGTTTTCGTCCTCTGCCTGCGTTCGGCCTTGTGAGACTGAATCTCCTTTCTTCTTGATGTCTGTACCTTGACTTCTTGGGAAAAACAGCTCACTCATATACTAAGGAGGGACAGAAAGACCTGGTTAGTTTTAAACAACAGTTAATTCTGTTGAGTATGCACAGCTGCAGTTAGCAGAGCTTATCTCAAATTTTTTCTCTCTTTTACCTCATTCATAGTCAGTTTTGACCTCAAGGTGCCAACTGTCTTTTGGAGAAGACAAGAGTAATGCAGATTAAATGGTTAGTAAAAGAACCTAATGGAGAAAGGTTTTGTATAGTCTTTTAGACTAAAAGAACTTAAGAAGACAAAAGATAACACAAAATGTAGTCATATAGCTCTGAAGAAGTTAGTCCAAAGACATGATATCCAGAAAGAGTTAAACACTGTATATACTCATAGCAAAAGGAAAATAAGTCCACTGGATTTCAAGAACCTTGAAATTCAAAAGAGGAAGAGCAAATTTAATGCAATAAATACATCAAAACCGTTTATCCACCTTTCAGTTTTGCTTTTTTCCTTAAATTTTCCTATGTCCTTTATTTTTTGGTAACTGAAAGGGAGTAGGTTGGTAGGAGATTCAAGTAAAGAAAAAAAAATTAATACATGACCTTTTATTGATCAGGATGTCTTATATTTAGAATGTGCTAAGATTTGATAAAATCTACTCCTGGTTTGACCTACTTCTCTCACAGGATTCACTTCCCCCCTCTTTTTTATCTCTCTCCATCTTTTTCCAAAAGCAGAAGAAAGAATGGTGGGAGGACAAAAAGATTTGAGTGAGAAAGATGTAGGGACCAGAGGCTGCAGAAAAAAGGGATGGAAAAAGGGAAGATTCACAGGAGAAAGATGTTACAACGGATGACCTTATAATTCTAGTGGATAAAAGTGTTGAAAATTTGAACACATTCATATAGGGTGATGTGTTTGCAAAATAATAAAAAGGAAAGAAGGGAACTGAAGGTACAAAGTCAGGGAAGTTGGGGCACTAAAAAAAAAACCAGTTTACCATTTTGCCTATGGTTAACCAATCTGAAAAGATACATATTTTCTCAGGCAATTTTAACCACTGTTCTTACATTTACATGAGAAATATTCTTTCACATTAGCAAAGTGCTAAAATACTTCCACCCAATGCAACTCTGCTACACTTTCTGTCACTCCTTCTTTGAATTATGTAAAAAATATATTTTTACAGAGATTATTTCACCAACACATTCTCCTAAACTTGCCACCAAAAGTTTGTAAAATATATGCAGAGGTCAAAAGCAATGGCTTTTGAAATTTTTTTAATAGATTTTTTTAGAGCAGTTTCATGTTCACAGCAAAATTGAGAGGAAGGCACAGAGATTTCCCCCACACATACATAGCCTCCCCCATTATCAACATCTGCACTAGAGTGGTACATTTGTTACAACTGATGAACCTACCTTGACACATCGTTATCACTCAAAGTCCATGGATTAGAGTTCATATTGCACATTCTATGGGACTGGACAAATGTATAATGACATGTACCCACCATGATAGAATCCTACAGCTAGTGTCATTGCCCTAAAAATCCTCTGTGCATTGCCTATTCATCCCTGTCTCACTCCTAACCCCTGGAAATCACTGATCTTTTTACTCCATAATTTTGCCTTTTCCAAAATGTCATATATTTGAAATCACACAGTATGCAGCCTTTTCAGATTGGCTTCTTTCACTTAGTAATATGAACTTAAGGTTCATCTATGTCTTTTCATGGCTTGATGGCTCATTTCTTTTGGGCACAGAGTAATATTCCATTGTCTGGATATACCAGTTTATTTATCCTCTCACTATTGAAGGACATCTTGGTTGCTTCCAAGTTTTGGCAGTTATGAATAAAGCTGCTATTCACATCCATGTACAGATTTTTTGTGCAGACATAAGTTTTCAACTCCTTTGGGTAAATACCAAGGAGCACGACTGCTGGATCATATGATAATCCAGCTTTAGTTTTGTAAGAAACTGCCAAACTGTCTTCCAAAGTGACTGTACTATTTTGCATTCCCACCAGCAATGAATGAGAGTTCCTGTTACTCCACATCCTCACAAGCATTTGGTGTTCTGGATTTTGGCCATTCTAATAGGTGCATACTAGTATCTCATAGTTGCTTTATTTTGTATTTCCTGATGACATATTATGTGGAGCATCTTTTCATAGCTTATTTGCCACCTGTATATCTTCTTTGGTGAGATGTCTGTTCAGAACTTTTGCCTATTTTTAAATCGGGTTATTTTCTTATTGTTGAATTTTAAATCTCTTTGTATGTTTCGGATAACAGCCCTTTATCAGAAATGTCTTTTGCAAATATTTTCTCCCAGTCTCTGGCTTGTCTTCTCATTCTCTTGATAGAATTTTAAAAATGAAAACTTGAAGGGAACCTAGGACAGTGTGTCTCCATGAAAAGAGGGCAAGTTCTCAAATCACAAAGGCACTTCATCAGTTTTGACATTTATAGGTAGGGGCACCTTTCTGAAGTGTACAGCAGTGGAAATAGCAAAAGATTTGATGTCAAAGGACATTTCAATCATAGCTAAGACATTTATTAGCTGTATGGTTGCAAGTAAAGTCCAAACCTGCCTGAGTAAAAGAAGGAATTTATTGACTCACTGCCTTTGAAAATCCAGGAGTTGATCTGGCTTCAGGGACAGCTATATCCATTTCCTCATATGAAATCCGGAATGTCTTTCTTCCTCTCTCTTTGAGTCTCCACTAGGCCTGCCTCTATGTTGGCTGCACTCCAGCAGCTCTCAGCGTGATAGGAAAATAGCCCCAGGTCTTCATGGTCCTTACAGCTTCCAAGCAAAGCCAGCTCACTCCTAGAATTCATTTATTTCAATCTCTTTAAGAAAAAACTCAAATTCCTTGGATCACATGGCTACCTGTACACCAGTCTCTGCATCCGGGGGGAAGTAGAGGGTCCTCATTGCCAGTGTGGGTCACATGTAACAGAAAGAGGCAGAGCCCCTTGATTAACAGTCCTGCTAGAAGTTATAGAAAGGCACAGGAGTAGTTCCTTAAAGGAAAATCAGAGTCCTGTTACCAAAAGGAAGAAGGAAATTGGCCCAACCAAAGTAACAGATGTCAACTATATCAGTTACAAAATTTTAGTCAAGTCACCTAATCTCTCTGAGCCTGTTTTCTTCATCAGTAAAAGAGGTAGAGAGATGAGAATACAAGACCCATTGCTTGATATTTCTTGTGAGAATCAAACACTCGATAAGACGTATGAAAAGGACCTGTAAGTTGTAAAGCATTGTTGCAAATAATAGCAGCCCCTAAGTACTTATTGTGTGCTAGAAGAAATGTTATTATTTCTGTTATCAGTGCCTTGATTATGTCAAATTCCAAAACTAAAACAATTTAGTAATGTTTGATGTCCTTTATTCAAAGGAAAACAGTCCCCAGATTGGGAAAGTACAGCAGAGCACTGTTCCCAAGGGATTTAGGGCAGGAGCGAGTTTTATAGAGCCTTAGCAGAGACATCGCGGAGACAGGGCATGATTGGCTAGGAGGTCAGGGATTTCCTTAGCAGGTTCACAGGTCCTGTTTTCTAGGGTAAAGTAAGCTAGCTACAGCGGAGTTGGAGTATTGTGATTGGTGTTTGTTAGGATTCTTTGACAGGTGTTTCCTGTCAGTGCAGGCTGACTTAGGTTTGGATGTGTGATGTGGGCCCAGCCACTAGGGTGGCATCCATTTTGTGGATTCCGATACACAAATTAACTTTATCAGTTACATATATCCACCAACCTTAATTTGGTTTCTAAAATAGGCCTGTAGGTTTCTTAAGTAACCTTTCAACCTTAATTTGGTTTCTTAAGTAGACTTCCATGGTGAGATAAGAGAGACTAAATGATTTAAATGAATATCAGGGGGCTTGGCAATTATATGCTTTGTTACAAACTCATTTCTTTTGTACAAATCAATGTCATACAATAGGGTAGTTTTTAGGGATAAATCTCCATGGCTAAGCTGGCAACTAAAGTTCCAGACTTGCAGAGTTAGAAGATCAAGTCTCCAAGTATAGAGACCCACCACCACCACCAAGGCTTTCTTTACCATCACCACCACTTGCAATGTCCTGCTTTTATTGCGGGACGAGGTGTCTTGTTTTCTACTTCTTCTTTTTAGCATTATGATGTCCGACTAATGATATTATTCATGAGTAAATGAATATTCATAATATTGAGTGGTAATAATTTGAAACATCATCAGTGCTTTTGGACTATTAGTAAAACTAGTGGCAAAAATTTTATTCATTCAAAAAACTTTACAACTTAAAATTCTCTTTTCGTGTGCTTATCTTGGTTCAAAAGACAATGATTCTTCCACTTTGGGGTTTTCACAAAATTCATTTGTTAATCTTAGTGTGTAGATATCAAAGTGGCCACCAACCATTATTGCTTTATTTTCCTCCTGTGTGATGCAGAAAGTGGGATTTTAATGACTATAGGTAGCATGTATCATTCTAGCACTCAGCTTTTCTTTAAGGATAGATTTATTTAAATTAGCTAGGATATATTAATCTTGCTTCATTCAAAATTGCTATAAGTAATACATGCATTAGCTTTCCAAAACAGCTCTTATTTCTTACTTAAAATGTGCTCTTTAAAGTGTTTCTGTTGGGGCTGGCCCAGTGGCACAGTGGTTTAGTTAGCACTTTGGCAGCCCAGGGTTCCCGGGTTCGGATCCCGGGCATCCGCCTAAGCACTGCTTGTCAGCCATGCCATGGTGGCATCCCATATAAAGTAGAGGAAGATGGGTTCGGGTGTTAGCCCAGGGCCAGTCTTCCTCAGCAAAAGGAGGAGGATTGGCAACAGATGTTAGCTCAGGGCTGGTCTTCCTCACAAAAAAAAAAAACCAGTGTTTCTGTTGCTAAATATAAATACTTTCCAAAGATTCTCCAGATCAGCTGGTGAGATGATATATAATACTTCAATTTTTTGGTAATGTGATGAGGTCAATAATACAGAGTTTCCAATTCCTTTTTTAATTTAAAAATTCCAGTGGATCAAGTTATTTTTAAATTATTGCCCTAGTCTCTGACCTTCCTGTAAATTTCTTGTGAACATCTTTTGAATTATTTTATGAAAGTGCTATTTAAAATTAATTATTCACTTACTGTCATCTTAAAGTATTTTTTCTAAACTGTCATTTAACTTACTAACTGAAAGAGCACATTTAAAAGCATTAATTTTTATTAACAGCTAAAGATTTCGAAGTGTCATTTTTCCTTTTAAGGTTTCAGAAAAGTCTCTGTTATGTGTTCCCGGGGAAAAAATACACTCTCGTTTAATTTACTTAAAGAGAGAACTATAATGTCTATATTTCATCATAAACCTAGTAGAACTAATTCCTTAATGTCAGTGACTATGCAGGATTTTGCCAGTCTCGGTTGCCCTCAGACCCACTCCTCACCTTTCCCTGTTCTGCTCTGTATCACGGGGGCCTGTGTTCCCTGGTCCCTGTGTCAGCTGGCTTCCAGCTGGGTTTGACCAATGGGAGGCACTGGTAGAGACGAGACTGGGAGATTGAAAGGAGAGAGTAAAGGAGAAATCAGGGTCTTTGTCCGTCCTTCCTCTCTGCCTCAGGAGGCACTGGAGCAGAGACTGGCTCTCTCCTCTGGCCCCAGCTCCCCACTGGAGAGTCCCACCATGATTCCTGCTTTGTCGGGATGTCAGTCAGCAGTAAGGGTCCAATCAGGAGAGAGAACCCACACAGTAATGTGAATAGGGGAAGCTTAATATAAAGAATTATTCACTATAACAGACATTGGAGTAATGCAGGATTGGCCACTAAGAAATAAAGAGAACTCTAAAGAATTCAAGAATGGCGAACATAAGGAACAGTCACAACCCTGGGGCTCAGACAGAGCATCCAAGTACGATCCTCCCCAACCCCACCAAGACTAAGATCCAGATCTTGTTGGAGACAGAAGAGCCGTGGCTCACTGGATGGTGGAGACGTTTGCCACATGCCACATCAGCAGAACTTGCTGAGGTGGTGGAGGGAGCCAGCTACAGGGAAATGCCTCACCCTGTCACTCTCTGCAAAGCCACTCTAGGGGATGCTGGGGAAAGTGCCTCCAGGGAGGTACTGTGTGCAACAGGCTAGGGGATACTGCGGAAGCTGCATGCACTGCAGGAGCTGGGTACTGCAGAAACCATGCATGCTGCAGGAGCACTGCAGAAGCAGCACTGGTGAGAGAAGCACATGAGAGTCAGAGAGAGGAGAAAACAAACAAAACTGTCCTCCTGCAATGTCTCTCCAGCGCCTTCTACTGACAAAGCTTACCATGCTGACTGACAAAGGAGAAATACTTGGAGAAATATTGATGGGGCCTGTATTAGCTTGCTATTGATGCATAATATATTACCACAAACTCAGTAATTTCAGCAACACAGATTTATTGTCTCACAGCTTCTGTGAGTTAGGAGTCTGGCACATTTTGTCTGGGTCCTCTGTTCAGAGCCTCACAAGGCTGAAATCAGGGGTCAGCTGGCTGCATCCTCATCTGGAAGCTCAACAAGGATATGATCCACTTCCAAGCTCATTCAGGTTGTCGGCAGAATTCAGCTTCCTGCAGATGTAGGACTAAAATCCTGGTTTTCCTGTTGGCTGTTAACTGGGGATCACTTTCAACAACTAGAGGCTTCTCTTGCCATGTGGCCCCCTCATAGGCGCTCTTAAACTTTGAATCTCTTCTCTCAGGAAGAGTCCAGTCCCTTTTAAGGGATCACCTGATTAGGCCAGGCCCACCCAGGATAATCACCCTTTTGAGTAACTCAGAGTCATTTGGTGTGGAACTTCAATTACATTTGCAAAGTCCTTCACCTTTGTCATCTGATATAACCTAATAATGGGAGCAAAATCCATCATATCCACAGTCCCACACACATTAAGAGGAAGAGATTATATAGGGCATGTATACTAAGGAGGGAGGAATCTTGAGAGCCATCTCAAAATTGTGCCTACAGGCAATGAAAGGTGGATTCGGAGTGGAGAGACAATAAATTGACAACTGGAACACCAGGTAACCCCAACACTTGGGTTGCAGAAAGACCACCTCCTCTCCAGCCAAGGGGAAAGTGACTGCCTGCCATTGCTAATCTCTGGATTGCCTCACCAGCCTCTGTTGATTTTTCAGTCGTTCTAGCACCTATATGCTACTATACCCTGTACCAAATTCTTTGTTTCAAATACTCAGAATAATTTGTTTTTATAGTTAAACCCTTATTAAGACAAAGTTTTGCTGGTATCTTTTCACCCAGGCAACTTTGCATAAAACCATAAAAGTGGCAAAGTTTATAAATGTAACTGAGGTCTGGACTACCTGCTTGTGCAATTTACTTGTACCCTCTGACCCTGCTTGTACACAGTCCAGATGCACCACTTCCAAATTACAATGGGTTGCTGTTAGGCCCATCTGACTTATGACTTGGTGGGTCTTACAGAACCCAGCTCATACTAGGCGGTTCTGTCCACATGGATATATGACATTGCATATTCGGATGCTTCATTTCTGTCAAGGCCCAGTAGCACACCAGGAGCTCATTTTCAAAAGGTCTATAGGTTTTGTGCAGATGATGGGCCTTGTTCCAGAACCTAGTGTCTACATGGGGCTTGCCATAAACTGCACCACTTCCCTCCAATATCATAGGGTCTTCCAGATCTTAAGTTCCAAGCAACAGTGCTGCTTGCACCGTGGGCTCTAGGAATCCTTCCATGTTACTCAGTAAATGGGTTGGAATGTGGAATATGCTGCCTCCAGGTGTCGTGCTTCCTTCTTAGTGGTGGGAGGTACAATCGCAATAATTTGTCCTTTACTTTAGAGGGGGTTTCCTGGCACACCCAGGCCCTAAAACTGGACCTCTAAAAACTTCACTGATGCCATGGGCCACTGAATCTTCATAGGGTTTATCTCTCACTCACTGGGGCACAGGTATCTTTCCAAAGCCACCAACATACTTGTAACTTCTTGCTCACCCAGTCTAATGAGGCCATAAATACAATAGGCCAATGTGATAGTCTGCATCTCCAGGTGGTCCAAGTCCCTTTGTACCATATTATGTCAGAGGATGGAAAGTTAACATAGCCCTAGGACAAGAACATAAATGTATACTGCTGTGTCCATCTGTGTGCAAACTGCTTCTTATTCTCCTTTCTTCCCAGGATGGGAAAAAAATGCATTCATCATATCAACAGTCTGTATCTGAGATCATATTAATCTTCTCTGGTAGAGATACATCTGAGATAGCAGACTTCACCCAGGGGGCTCTGGATCTGAAAACTGACTTAGATACAGAAACTCGGCAAAGAATCATGGCTTTTTATTTAGGTGGCCGCCCTCAGCCTCCTGATCATCCATTTTTGATTTCTTTTTATTTTACAGATTGAGCAAGACACAAAACTCTTATTGGTTGTCCATTCATCTTGCCCCCAGACATACACTCTCTTAACCACCTCCATAGCTCTCGCTGTGTCAGACTCCCCTGAGGGCCACTCTGCCCCTTCTGCTTATTGTGAGCATTGCATCCATTTTGCTTCTGATGGTTTTGGTGCTACCACCTGGCCTCTGTTACTTTAGGATCCTATCATCCCCCTAGTTGTCAGGGAACTCAGTCTTATAACATACAGCATGGCTTACTTCTGTAGCCTACAGAAGATAGTCACCAACGGGTTTCTCAATGAAATGATTCTGGTTCCCCTTTTACCAGCACATTCCTTATCACTTTAGCAAATGGAGTATCATCTGGATTCTTCTGCAGAACATAGTTAGCAGGTGGGTTTTTCCGACTTACATATCTACTCTAGAATGCACATATCTCTGAGCCTTTTAATCCTTTACTGTCTTGCAAAGCTGTCTGAATTTTCTATCTCACTCTTCCGAAGCTTCCTTAAAAACCATCCCTGCAACAAGTTAACACTATTTCCCAGAGTGTTTAATCCTGTGTTATAGAAGAATGCCTCCATATCCGTAAACTCTTCTTTCCCCAATGTTATATCTCACCCCCATTAATCCAGCATCCTTAGAATCCAGTCCCGTATATACTCTCCAAGCTCCTGCCAATACACGCTGGCTAGATCCTGCAGCTCCTTTAGCATATGGTCCACTTCCTCCCTTAGCAGCTAAGGAAAGTGCTAGGTTATATTGTTACTCGACCCTAGTAATTAGTCTGGTGGCCAGCAGGGGAGATGCGGGTTGATTATGGGGAATGGGTACATGTTGTCTTACAAGGTAAGGGCCTCCATCATCTTCAAGGAGAGGAGGATCACTGGCATTTAACTGGAAGGAAAGGTCTACTTCTTCAGGCCCAGAGGGTCCAGGGGAATCCGAGGGTAAAGATTTTCAAGTTCATCAACCCTGATGAGATATCCCCATTTCCAGTTTCAGGGTCCCACTCCTTCCCATTCAAGACCCTAACCTTGGTGTAACAGACTTGGCATGACTGTGAAGTCATTCTTCTATGGAGTTTTGCTACTACTATAAAGTCCTGGGCCTAATCTTCAACTTTTGCTTCCATCTGGCTACAGGATTTGAAAGTCTACTTATATGCTGCCAAGGAGGCCCTCAGCTTTCATATTCATCTTGAATTGGACTTCATTGCCCTCAGTATTTCATTATTTTTCTCTAATGCTTCAATAGTAGACAGCAAGAGCCATTTAATTCCGTACTCCTTATAATTACTACTTCCCCTAAACATCTCAAAGACCTGAGTTTTTACACCTTACAGTACATTCCAAAGACCTGAGTTATTACACCTTGCAGTACATTCCTTCCACTAGAGCCCTATCCCAGTTCACACCAATGACAGTTTTAACAATTGCACAGCTGCAGCATGCCAGGCACTATCAATACTTCACCTACTACTAGTGATGGGATCCTCATCGCTAGCCAGCCATTGGGCTGTCATTGCTAGGACAGCACAGGCACCAACTTTCCTAGATGGGATTCCTCACGAAACAGATTCTGAGGCAGAGATTTGCATGAAGAGGCTTATGGGAGGGTGCTTTCAGGAACAATACTTGTAAGGAAGTGAAGGAAGTAGGATTGGGTAGAAGGAGATGAGTTGAACTGCTTAGGAGTCACATCAGAGGCTTTAGCTGATCTTGTGGGGAGCTCTAGTGCTATGAATGACCCTTCAAGCTGTCTCAAATAGAGGCAAGGGGCTGAGCCTTTGTACACTTGCATCAATTAATCATTGGATGCAGGCATCCCCTGGGAAGAGGTGTAAACTTAGGCAAGTTAGCACCCCTCAGCAAGGAGCTCAGCTGTGTGAGCCATCAGCAGTCAACATACCTAGTAGCTAGGAGACTTAGCACCTCTGTCCTGAAGGAGGGATCTGGGCAGTGAACCACAACATCTACTCTAGTTAGTTTCTGCTAACACCCAACAGATTCACAAGCCAAGAGAAAAGAGAGACATATTGAAGCAGTCCAAAAGAGATTAGACCACTATTGCATTCTTGAAGGGATTTGCCTCTAAGACACGAATACTGGGGAAATGATGGGTTAATGATGAAAGAATAATTTTGACATTTATAAGGAACAAAACTGAGACCATTTATGACTTCCTTGACATCCATGACCACACCTTTCCCTGAGTGTCTTCCTACCTATCTGATCACTCCCCAGTTTCCTTCACTGACTCCTTTTCTGCCATTTTCCCCTTCCCCACACCCCTAAAGTGTGGCCTATGTTTTCTCCTCAGCAGTCTTCTCACTCTGCACTTTATTCCTTGTCTATTTCATTTTATCCCTTAGATGTGGATGACACCCAGATCTACATTGCCATCTCTCACCTCACTTCTGAGCTCCAGAATCTATTTCCTGCTACCTGCTGGCCATCCCTTCCATCCCACCTCAAATCCAGCATGTCCAAAACCAAATTCCTTAATATAACATTCAAAGCCATCACAACCTGGCCCCTAACTAATTGGGCTATTCCTCCTCTACAGTCACTGACATTCTGCCTTTTCTGCTGGTTATTTTCTGGATACATGTGATTTTTATGTCTTTGTACATTCACACATACTGTTCCTTCTGCCTGCGATGCACTATTTATCCTTTCCATTTATCAGAATTCAACTTTTTGTCCAAATTCCAAATTTCATGTCACCTTATTTAAGAAGTCTTTCTGAATACCACTGTCAGAATTAATCTCTTCACTTTGTTTATACATCCAACAAAGTAGTTCCGTAGTTGACCCTGTATTATAGTTATTGGATTTGTATATGTCTCTCTCACTGGGTTGTGAACTCTCTCAGGACTTGCAGGTCAAGTTGTTTCACTCATCTTTGGATGTTCATTGCCTAGCTCAGTCTCCTACCTATGGCAGGATCTACATTAGTTAGGGTACATATTTAGTTGTTGTAACAAAGACCAAGGTAATAGAGGCTCAAACAAGATAGAAGTCTATCTGTCTCACACAGGGACACAGGTTCCTTGTAGCTTGTAGCTCTGTCATCACTTGAGTGTTGGCCTCATCTGTATGTCTCAAAAAGCCCTACCATGTCTACATGTCAGGCAGCAGAATGGAGAAAGGTTGGAGAGAGAGGACACCTCCTCTCCATGCCATGAGCTGGAATTATGTAGACACTTCCACTCAAATCCCATTGGACAGAACTTAGCCATGTGCCGCATTTCGCTGTGGGAGAGGCTGGGAGATGGAGTCTTTCAGAGAACAGCAATGTACACAGGTGAAACATTGGGAAGAAGTGGAGAATGGATATTGAAAGCAACCAGCAGTGTTGCCACAGAGTCAATGCACGCCTGCTTAAAAAAATAACAGAAATATTCACTTCACTCACAGAAGTATGCTAGCAGATTGGGAAAGAGGAAAGGTAAAAAGAAAAAGAAGGCACAACTGCAGCAAGATAGCTGCCGAGTGGGAGAGAGAAGTAGAGAGAGAATCCATGTGCCCTCCTCCGCGGTGGGCATTGTCACTAGATGGCCCTGGCTGGCTGGGGTCCAGTTCTCTCTCAATAAGATGGCCTTTCCTCCCTCAGCAAGAACTCCTTCATAGTCACTTGGACCTTACAATGGGATTCACATTTCTGATTTGTGTCAGAAATAAGAAACAACTCAGGATTGTCACAGCCAATAATGATTCCAAATGGCTAGATATCTCATCTATTAAGAGTTCTCTCTCTTTCAAATTCTATTTGCCCAAAACCTTCTAGAGTAGCTGTGTTTTCTCTTCTATTTAATGGGGAGGTAGCCCTACAGGAAAGACTTAAGGAGGAATTTCTAGTCCTCCCTGCTTATATCATATTCTCTGTATTAACCAAATTTTAAAGGTTAGGTTTATTAGTGGGACTGGGAGATGTCCAATGTCCCTTCCATAATTTACTTATTCTCTCTCTCTTTCCCTCCTTCCCTCCACCTCTCTTGTGCTATAAATAACTTGGTAGCACTAATTGTTATAAAAGTTATACATATTTCGTAAAAGGAGGCATACTTCAAAACTCAAAACAACTCAAATATCCACCAAAAAGAGAATTGATAAACAAATTAGAGTCTAGTTGCACAATGGAGTACTATGCAACATAAAAAGGATCAAATTACTGTACACACAACATGGGGAAATCTCAAATTCATTATGCTGAACAAAGAAGACAGACACAAAAGAGTATATTTCATATGAATGCATTTACACAACGCTCTAGAACTGGCAAAACTAATCTACAGTGATAGAAAGCAAAAAAGTGCTTTCCTGGGCCCGAAGGGAAGGGGGTCGACTAATTAGAGGCACAAGGAAACTTTTTGTCTTTTTATTTTTATATTTTATTGTGGTAAAATACACACAACATAAAACTTACCACTTAAACCATTTTTAAATGTACAGATTTGTGGCATTAAGTATATATACATTGTTGTGCAACCATCACCACCATCCATTCCACATTTTCATCTTTCTAAACTGAAACTCTGGACCCATTAAACACTAACTCCCTATCCCCCCTCTCCTTAGCCCCTGATAACCACCATTCTAATTTCTATCTCCATGAATTTGACTACTCTAAGTACCTCATATAAATGGAATCATACAATATTTGTCCGTTTGTCATTGGCTTATTTCATTTAGCATAATGTCTTCAAAGTTCATTCATGTCGTAACATGTGTCAGAATTTCCTTCCTTTTTAAGACTGAATAATATGCCATTGCATGTATATCCCACATTTTGTCTATCCACTCATCTCTCAACAGACATTTGTGTTGCTTCTGCCTTTTGGCTATTGTGAATAGTGCTATTATGAAATGGGTGTACAAATATTTGTTCAAGTCCCTGCTTTCACTTCTTTTGGGTGTATACTCAGAAGCAGAATGGTTGGATTATATAATTCTATATTTAATTTTTTGAGGAATTGTCACAGCATTTTCAACAGTAGCTGTACCATTTTACATTCCCACCAGCAAAGCACAAGGGTTCTAATTTTTCCACATCCTTGCCAACATTTATTATTTTCTGTTTTTTTGATAATAGTCATCCTAATGGATGTGAATTGGCATCTCATGGTGTTTTTGATTTCCATTTCCCTAATAATTAATGATGTTGAGCATCTTTTCATTTGCTTATTGACTATTTGTGTATCTTCTTTGGAGAAATGTCTATTCAAGTCTTTTGTCCATTTTTTAATTGGGTTGTTTGTTTTTTTGTTGTTGAGTTGTAGGAGTTCTTTATATACTGTTGATATCAATCCCTTATCAGATGTATGATTTGCAAATATGTTCTCCCATTCCATGGGTTGCTTTTTCACTTTATTGATAGTGTCCTTTGATGCACAAAAGTTTTAAACTTTGATGAAGTAGAATTTATCTATTTTTTCTTTTGTTGCCTGTGCTTTTGGTGTCATATCCAAAAAACCATTACCAAATCCAATACAATGAAGCTTTTCCTCCATGTTTTTATCTATGAGTTTCATAATTTTAACTCTTACGTTTAGGTCTTTGATTAATATTGACTTGATTTTTGTATATGATGTAAGGTAAGGGTCCAACTTCATTTTTTTACACATGGATAGCCAGTTTTCCCAACAACGTTTGTTAAAAAGTCTGCCCTTTTCCCATTAAATGGTCTTGACACCCTTGTTGAAAATTATTTGACCATATATTTGAGGGTTGATTTCTGGGTTCTCTATTCTATTCCATTGGTCTAAATGTCTGTCTTTACGCCAGAACCACACTCTTTTGATTACTGTAGCTTTGTAGTAAGTTTTGAAATTGGGAATTCTGAGACCTCCAACTTTGTTCTTCTTTTTCAAGATTGTTTTGCCTGTTCAGAGTCTCTTGAGATTCCATATGAATTTTAGCATGGATTTTTCTGTATCTGCAAAAGCCGTTGGGATTTTGGTAGGGATGGTATTGAATCTGTAGATCACTTTGGGCAGTGTTAACATCTTAAACAAGGAAACTTTCTGATGATGGAAAAGTTCTATATCTTTATTGTGATGATACTCACATGAGTGTATGCCTTTTTTCAAAATTCATAGAACTGTACACTTAAAGTGAGTATATTTTATTGCATGTAAATTATGCCTCAATAAATTGATTAAGAACTTTTAAAAGATACCATCGACTGAGTGCTGGAGAAGCCTGTGCCAGTGGACACAAGCCAAAAAAAAGGCCCCCAAAAAGCCTGTTCTCTCTAGCCAAAGCATCCAAAAGGAGTAGCCTAACAAGACAGAAAGCTGAACACTGGGTCACAAGGCTTTAGGCCTCTCCCTATGGAACCAACATAATTCATATCCTCCCTTGATCTTGGATATTGTATTCTCTGACCTTCTACCTTTTCAACCACCTCATCTAAGCCCGTCCTAAGCCTTATTGCCTTCTCCTAATTATCAGTAGGCTTCTGCCTCATTTAAATGAAAGTAATAACCTGTTGCCCCAAATGTGACTATTCAACCATCTACATCCTACATCCAAACCCACAAGCAGGCTCTGAATTTTTCCTGCATCTTCAGGCCTCCTTGCATTTGCTCATGTAGCTCACTCAACCTGAAATACACTTCTCTATCCATCAACATCTGCTTAACCTTCAAGTCCCAGCTGAAGGGCTCTGTTAAGCTTTCCCAGATCTCCCAATCAGAATAACTGCTCCTTCCTCTTTTCTGTGCTTGTTTCATTCTGTCCCCTGCACTAGAAGCCAAGTCCTTTGGCCTAGGAATTGAGTGTGTTTATTTTATATGTACCACCTGCCAATGTCCTAGATAAATTTGATGGATGAATGAATGGATAATTTTGTCTTCAAATTATAGAAGACTTCTATAATTTTATAGAACTCATAATTTTGTAAAGCTCCTATAGCTTTATAGAAGACAGATTAAACATGGGAGAAAAGTGTGTCCATAAATATATGCAGAGAGCCATGGGAGTGGGGGAAGCCTAAATGTAGATATGTTAGATGTAGATCTCAAGGTTTGTTCACGGAAGGTGATAAATGAAAAGCAATAGGATATACTGGAGTATGTGAGGAAGCCATTTGGTTTAAAACTAATTCAGCCTGACCTTGTTTTTTCAAAAGGGCCTGACATGGCCTGTTGAGCATGCATTGTATATCCACTTTAAATGTTTATTATGTCCCAAAGACAGGAATGATGCCCTTAGAGATAGGGATGTAACTTCCCCCCCATATTGGCATTTCTTTAAGGATAAGCATCTCTTCCTGGGAAGTGAGCAACCTGCTGTGCTCACTTGTGACCACTGACCTGCTGACCACTGATCTGCTGTGCCAGCTAAGCATCTCATGACAGTTGTAAAAGGGACATTCCTATCATATGTGATGTATGCTTTTTGTTCCAACACACTATATAAACACTCTGTACACCCCACTTCCTTGGTGCCCTTCCTTCCTTGTGGAAAGAAGGCCCTGGGCTAATCCTCAGGTCTGGCTCATAATAAACTCACCCCAATTTTTTTTTCACTTGTAATTTTTTTTAATCTTTATTGATCTCATATGAGTTTATACACTGTGAAATTTTAGTTGTACATTATTGTTTGTCAGTCACCATATAAATGCATCCCTTCACCCCTTGTACCCACCCCAACCCCCTTCCCCCCGGTAACAACCAAACTGTTAAATTCACCCCAATTTTGATTTATAGATTGATTATGGATTATTTGTGTCAACAAAGGAAATCTGGAGGTGCTCGTGGGGAGGTGTTGGGTAGATATGTTGGTGGCATTGGTGGAGGAAGATGTGGAGATAAAATAAAAGATTAGGATGGTTGATAAGGAGACTGAGGGGGAGATGTGAGACAATGAGAAGGAATGACTATACCTGTGGGCAGTCCTGGCCTTTTGAATAGGCAGTGGTTTTCATTGCCATCCCTGCCCACCCTAACTCACACAGGCGTTAGCTATTTTTATCTCATTATAATTTCATTCCTTTGGTTCTTGAAGATTTCTTCATAAAATGAAAATACCCCTGGGAAGAATTCAGCTTCCATCAATTAACATTTTAATTACCAATTAAGCCAGCACATAAAAGACAAATCTTAAAGGAAATAAGGTGCAGTGGTCAATTTTATATGTCAGCTTGGCTAGACTATAATCCCCAGTTATTCAATCAAACACTAATTTAGGTGTTACAGTGAAGGTATTTTGTAAATGTGAATTAAATCCATAATCAGTTGACCTGAAGTAAGAAAGATTATCCTAGATAGTTTGGGTGGGCCTGATTCAATCAGTTAAAAGGCTGTAAGAGCAGAACTGAAGATTCTCTGAAGAAAAAGAAATTTCTGTGTGGATAACAGCTTCAGCTGGTGTCCAAGAGTCCCAGTCTGCCCCTCCTGATGGCCTACCCTATCAGTGTGCCTTGCCAGTGACCACAATGGTGTAAGCCAATTCCCTGCAAGAAATCTCTTATTATATATCTCTTACTGGTCCTGTTTCGCTGGTTGAACCCTAACTGAGGGTTGGGGGTTGGGCTGGGAGAGGCTGCTGCACAGGGGAATAAATGAAGAGGAGCAGGCAGCAAGTGGAGTGCTGACACAGGAGTTGATTTGACAATTCTGTAAGGCAGGCTTTATTTGGGAAAATAAAAGAAAAGACAAAAAAGACAGGAGCCAAAGGACACTGAGAGTTCAGAGTAAAGAAAGGTAGAAAAGGTGGAGAGATTGCACCACAAACGCATTCTTCTTCAGCAGCTTTAGTTATTGGCAACAGTGGGAGTTGCCACGGGAGAGAGAGTATTTACCTTCTAATGGAACCCAGTATCTGCAGATTACATGAAAGTTATTCCTCAGAACAGCACAAGCTCACTTTGGATTCTTTGTGCATTTCTATTCTTTTGTGTAATCAGAGAGGCAAATACATACCTTTGCAACTAATGCTTCCAGACTCATCTGCAAAGTTAAAGTCATCTAGAAAGAAAAAGAGCAGAGAGGGAATTGGGTTCCTTCTATATCTAAAGTGCTTCCCCAAATACCACAAATAATTTTGGCAAATTTTCCAGAAACTAGTAGGTATTCTAAACTAAGTATGTATTTAAATAACTCGACAGCAAGATTATAATCTAAGGTAGGAAAAAATAGGATGTTTGGATATATACACACTTAAATAAGCAAGTTAGTAAAAAGGATGGCAATGTATGTAAACTTTGAAAGAAAGAAGAAAATCACCCTCGACTATGGTACAGCCTTCAAGGAACTCTAAGAAGGCAACTACATGGGCATGATAAAAACCAAGTGAAAAGTTAGAGACCAAAACAGACAGACTTAAAACTGTGCCAAAAGTTAAAGGAATCAGCAATTGGATGAGAAATGTAAAAAAATAAGCTAATAGCCTAGAATTTTCACATAGAAATTACATGAAAAAGAAGTTGAAATAAATTAGAAAATCTTTGTAGTAAAAATTTCTTCAGAAAGGAACAAACTACTGATACACACAATAACATGGATGAATCTCTAAAACATTATGCTGAGTGAAAAAAGCCTACACTAAAGAGTGTATACTGAATGATTCCTTTTATATAAAGTTCTAGAACAGGAAAGACTGATCTATGGTGGAAACTAATCAAAGCAGTGGTTAGTTCTAGAGAGTAAGGAGAGGGATTGACTGACTGGAATGGGCAAGAAGGAACTTTCCAGGGCAATTATTAGTCATCAGAAAAAAATAAATTAAATTCAAGTTAGAACTATAATGAATTACTCCAATGAAAACTATGCACAAGAATAGGCCTATAAATCACTGGAACAGAATTGAGAGTTCAGAAATAAACCCTTGCATTTGTGGCCAATTGTTTTTCCACAAAAGGACCAACACAATTCAATGGGAGAAGAATAGCCTTTTTAACAAATGATGCTGGGACATGAGGATATCCACATGCAAAAGAATCAGTTAGGACCCTTACCTCACACCATACACAAAAATTAACTCAAAGCAGATTATAGACCTATATGTAAAAGCTAAAGCTATACAACTCTTAGAAGGAAATATAGGAGTAAATATTCATGACTTTGGATCAGGCAATGATTTCTTAGATATGAAACCAAAAACAGAAGCAAAAAAATAAAAATAGATAAATTGGAATTCATTCAAATTAAATGAAAAAAAATTAACAATACCAAATGTCGGTGAGGATGAAGAGTGATCCCTCATACTTTCCTAATGGAGGCATAAAAAGGCAGAAGCAGTTTGGATAATTGGCAGTTTCTTATCAAGTTAAACATATATCTATCCCAGCAATTCCACTCCTAGGTAGTTACCTACGAGAAATAATGAACAGCTATGAATATTCTCACACAAAAAAATTCTTTTTGTAGAGAATGTTGTTGACTCAGTAGCCCCAGTGCAAGGAAGTTCCTCAGCAAGATGACAGAAAGGAAGCTCTGGTGCTGCCTATTTGAGGGCAGAGTTAAAGCAAAGGGTCCCTCTTTGGAAATCTTTATCTTTAACTACCCAGCTACCAAGAATGGTTAGTAGACCTTTATTAAAAGACAAAGGGGTACTTATTGAGCATTTAGTATATGACAGGCACTGTGTTACATGGTTAATCTCATTTAGGCCCCACCAGACCCCTAGAAGTGAATATAATGATAAGATTGTCTTCATTTTACAAATGGAATAACTAAAGCTCACAGAGGTTAGCAATGTGCCCATGGTCACCCAAGTAAATACATGATTGTACATGTCATGGTTAAAAGAAGTGAATCTGTTTCATTTATCTTTGGGTTTCCAATGTCTAGAATATATTGATTGCATAAATGAATGAATAAACAAACTAATGAATGGTGGAAACACTTGACTGTCTGACTTCAGAGGACACACAGATGTCTCTGTTCTATGTTAACTCCAACTAACAGCACTATTTTTAAAACACAAGTTTATAATTTAAAGTTGTGTTTTGTTTTACATATGGACACTATAGAGCTTTAGCTTTGACAAGCCAGTGAAATTTTTCTTTCAAAATCCTAAAATCTTAACAAGATCCCTAAAATTAACTTACTAGCGATGAAACAAAAATGTAGTAATTACTTGAAGAAGTCAGCAGTAATTACTGTCTTACTCTATCATCTGGATAAACACACATGATCATAGCAGAGGCATTTACAATATCCATATTAGTTAAGGTAAATAATACTAGCTGCTATAACAGACGCACCCTAGAATCTCCAAGTCTTAACCAAATGAGAGTTTATTTCTCCTTCACCATACAGTTCTGTGGAGGTCAGCAGATTGTGCGGGCTCTGCTCCACCTGGTCAGTCAGGGACCCAGGCTCCTTCATTGTATATCTGTGCCTTCCTCTAGATACTCAGAGTTCTCTCTATTTACCTGAGAGACTGGGAAAGTGAGGCTTACTTGTACTTTTTATGGGGTGGACATGGAAGTGGCGCCTATCATTTTGTTTATGTTTTATTGGCCAAAACGCCCCACCTAACTATATGCCCCAAGGAAGAAGAGACAAGGATATTGACATGGATGTTGACAAGAATGAGCAGTCTAGGGGCCGCCCGGTGGCGCAGCGGTTTAGTCTGCGCTTGGCAGCCCAGGGTTCGCGGGTTCGGATCCCGGGCGCCCGCTGACGCACCGCTTGTCAGCCATGCCGTGGCGGCGTCCCATATAAAAGTGGAGGAAGGTGGGCACGGATGTTAGCCCAGGGCCAGTCTTTCTCAGCAAAAAGAGGAGGATTGGCGACGGATGTTAGCTCAGGGTCGGTCTTCCTCACAAAAAAAAGAAAAAAAAAAGAATGAGCAGTCTGTGGAGAAACACTCCAAACTGGGGGTAAAAACTTTTCAAAACCCAACAAAAAAGGGATGTTAAGCCTACTATGACATTTAGAATATGATATAGCTGTTTAAAACAGACCAGATAACTATTGATAAAATGAAAATATCAAATAAAATTAAATTATAAAGGAGAAGAAAATAATAGGTATAAATGGATCACAACCAGGTAAAGATATATGTATATTTATTGTTAATAATCAAAAGGATCAGAATTTTTTTTATATCTAAAGTTCAGTGCAAAGAAAGAAAAAAAAAGGAGTAAAGGAAGATAAACTGACTCCATAATTGTGCTTAATCTGCCCAAAAGTTGGACCGAAATGGAGATAACAGGAGCTAATGTTCTCTATTCTGGTTACTGATTGCTGTGTAACAAACTACCCTAAAACAATTTTATGGGTCATGAATTTAACCAGGATTCAGCTGGAGAAATCTGTTCCATGAGGCATTGATGGAGAATAGTTGGCATTCATCTGGCAGAAGGAGTGGTCTGGAGGGTCCAAGATGGCTTCACTCATACATCTAGTATCTTGGCTAGAAGACAGGCTAAGTGGGGACTGTTGACTAGAGCATCTACACATGGCTTTTCTAACACAGTGGCCTCAGGGTAGTTGGACTTTCCTACATAACAGCAGGATTCCTGGAGAGCAAGGGTAGCTATACTTACATCAGACAAAAATAGACTTTAAATAAAACACTGTCACAAGAAACAAAGAAGGACAATATATAATGAGGAAAAAATCAATACACCAGGAAGATATAACAATTATAAATATAAATGCACCTAACATCAGAGCACCTAAATATATCAAAGCAAACTGACAAAACTGAAGGGAGAAATAAATAGGAATACAATAATAGTAGAAGACTTCAATACTTCACTTTCAATAATAAACAAAACAACCAGATAGAAGATCAATAAGGAAACAGAGGACTTGAATAACACTACAGACCAAATAGACCTAACAGACACATACAGAACATTCCACCCAACAGCAGCAGAATACACATTCTTCTCAAGGGCACATGGTTAGATCATATGTTAGGGCACAAAACAAGTCTTAACAAATTTAAGAAGACTGAAATCACATCAAGCATCTTTTCCAACCACAATGGAATAAAACTGGAAATCAACAGCAAAAGGAAAACTGGAAAATTCACAAACATGCAAATTAAACAACATACTCTTGAACAACCATTGGATCAAAGAATTAATCAAAAAGAAAATCAGAAAATGAAAATACAACATACAAAAACTTATGGGATGCAGCAAAAGCAGTACTAAAAGGGAAGTTAATAGCAATAAATGCCTACATTTAGAAAAAAAAAAGAAAGATATCAAATAAACCTAATTTTGCACCTCAAAGAACTAGAAAACTAAGCACAAAGCTAGCAAAAGGATGGAAATAACAAAAATTAGAGCAGAAACAAATGAAATACGAAACAGAAAAGCAATAGGAAAATCGATAAAACCAAGAGTAGATTTCTTGAAAAGAAATAAAATCAACAAACCCTTAGATAGACTAAGTAAGACAAAAAGAGAAGACCCAAATAAATAAAATCATAAATGGAAGAAGAGACATTACAACTGATCCCACAGAAATAAAAAGCATCATAAAAGACTACTATGAACAATTATACACCAACAAACTGTATAAACTAGAAGAAATGAATAAACTTCTAGAAGCATAAAATGTAACCAAGACTAAATCATGGAGAAATAAAGTCTGAACAGATCTATAACTAGTATGAAGATTGAGTCAGTAATCAAAAACCTCCCAACAAAGAAAACCCCAGGACCAGATGGCTACTCTAGTGAATTCTACCAAACATCTAAAGATGAATTAACACTAATTCTTCACAAACTCTTCCAAAAAATTAAAGAGGAGGAAACACTTCCAAACTCATTTTATGAGGCCAGCATTACCCTGATAACAAAGACATCATAAGAAAGAAAATTACAAACCAATATCCCTGATGAATATAGATGCAAAAACCCTCAACAAATGCTAGCAAACTGAATCGAACAGCACATTAAAAGGATCACATACCATGACCAAGTGGGATTTATCCCTGGGATGCAAAGATGGTTAAACATGTAAAAAAAAAATCACTTAATGTGATATGCCATATTAACAGAATATAGGATAAAAATTACATGATAATCTCACTAGATGCAGAAAAATCATTTGACAAAATTCAACACCCTTTCATGATTAAAAAAAAAAAACTCTCAGGCCAGCCCCAGTGGCCTAGTGGTTAAGTTTGGCATGCTCTGCTTCAGTGGCCCAGGTTTGATTCCTGGGCGCGGATCTACACCACTCGTCTGTCAGTGGCCATGCTGCGACAGCGGTTCACATATAAGAAAAAGAGGAAGATTGGCAGCAGATGTTAACTCAGGGTGAATCTTCCTCAGCGGAAAAAAAAAAACTCTCAACAAAGTAGGAATGGCAAAAAATTACCTCAACGTAATAAAGGCCATATATGAAAAACCCACAGTGAACGTCATACTCAACAATGAAAAACTGAAAGCTTTTCTCTAAGATCAGGACCAAGACAAGGATGCCCACTATCACCACTTTTATTCAACATAGTACTAGAGGTTCTAGCCAGAGCAATTAGGCAAAAAAAAGAAATAAAAGACATCCAAATCAGAACAAAAGAAGTAAAATTTTCCCTGTTTGCAGATGACATGACCGTATATATAGAAAACCCTAAAAATTTCTTTAAAAAATTGTTAGAATTAATAAATGAATTCAGTCAAGTTGTAGGATGCAAAATCAACATATGAAAATCAGTTGCATTTCTATGCACTAACAATGAACTATCTGAAAGGAAATTAGGAAAACAATCCCATGTACAATAGCACCAAAAAGAATAAAATAGCTAGGAATAAACTTAACTAAGGAGATGAGAGATTTGTATACTGCAAACTACCAAACAGTGATGAAAGATATTAAACAAGGCATCTCATGTTCATGAATTGGAAGATTTAATATTGTTAAAATGTCCATACCACCTAAAGCAATCCAGAGATTCAATGCAATCCCTATCAAAATCCCAATGACATTTTTTACAGAAATAGAAAAAATTCTAAAATTCATATGGAGTCACAAAAGACAATGAATAGCTAAATCAATCTTGAGAAAGAACAAAGCTACAGGCATTACACTTTCTCATTTCAAAATATATTACAAAGCTACAGTAATCAGAACAGTATGCTACTGGCATAAAGACAGACATACAGACCAATGGAACAGAATAGAGAGCCCAGAAATCAATCCACACATACACAAGCAACTGATCTTTGACAAGGATGCCAAGAATACAAACAGAGAAAGGATAGTCTCTTCAACAAATGGCTTTGGGAAAACTGGATATCCACATGCAAAAAAACGAAATTGGACCTTTATCTTACACCTTACACAAAAACCAACTCAAAATACATTAAAGACTTAAATGTAAGATCTGAAATGGTAAAACTCCTAGAAGACATAAAGGGAAGTTTCATTAAATTCATCTTTGCAATGATTTCATGGATATGACACCAAAAACACAGGATTCAAAAACAGAAATAAACAAATGGGACAGCACCAAACTAGAAAGCTTCTGCACAGCAAAGGAAACCATCAACAATCATAGGTTGAAAAGGCAACCTCTGAAGTGGGAAAAAATATTTGCAAACCATATATCTGATAAGAGGTTCATCTCCAAAACATATCAGGAACTCCTAGAACTCAACAGTAAAAAGCTAATAATCTGATTTTTAAAATGGGCTAAGGACTTGAATAGACAGTTCTCCAAAGAAAACATACATATCGCCAACAGGTATACAAAAAAATGTTCAACAACACTAATCTTCATGGAAATGCAAATCAAAACCACAATGAGATATCACCTCACACCTGTCAGGATGGCTATTATCAAAAATATAAAACATAACAAGTGTCGGTGAGAGTGTAGAGAAACTGAAACTCTTGCACACTACTGGTGGGAATGCAAAATGGTACAATTGCTATGGAAAACAGTTTGGAAGTTCCTCAAAAAATTAAAAATAGAACTACCACATGATCCAGCAATCCCACTTCTGGGAATTTATCTAAAAGAATTGAAATCAGGATCTCAAAGCTATTAGGTTTTCTATCTAATAAGTTCTAATAAGTATCTAATAATTCATTTCAGCATTATTCACAACAGTGAAGGCGTAGAAAAAAACGTCCAATGACAGATAAATGGATAAAGAAAATGCAGCATATACATATGATAGAATATTATTTTGCCTTTAAACAGAAGGAAATTCTGCAATATGCAACAACATGGATGAACCTTGAAGAAATTATGCTAAGTGAAATAAGCCAGTCATAGAAAGACAAATACTGCATGATTCCACTTATATCAGGTATCTAAAATAGTCAAATTCATATAATCAAAGAGTGGAATGGTGGTTGCCAGGTGCTGGGAGTAGAGGGAAATGGGGAATTACTAATCAAAAGGCATAAAGTTTCAGGTAAGCAAGAGGATTAAGCTCTAATTGGCAGGCTGTCAGCTGGATGGCTCCCAGAGTTCTGACACGTGGCAGGGAAGCTCTGAAAGCAGAGCGGCAGGCCAAGCCCTCCCCAGCCACTCCACGCCTGGTTGGAGTCTGCTGGCTCAGGTCAGCGCCCAGGAACTGGGCCTCAGCGCAGGCAGCCTGGGTGCTGCCCAGGACTTGGGGAACAGAACAAACATCTGGCTTTGGTTAGAAGTCTCCATGGCAAGAGTGGTACTTGGTGGGATCAGCATCTAAGTAAAGAAAATGTCCCAATTGTTAAGCAGTTGGTCTCTGATGAAAATAAAGCCCAGTTAGCAAGTAAACTGTGTCCTCGGAGAGATGAACCACGGCCTATACATCCTTGGGGACCTGGTTCCTCTAGAGTTGGCCTTATCACACTGAAGCTGGACACGATGCCTTTATGACCAAGGATGGTCAAAAGCATATGGACACATTACTTCAGATACAAGACTGTCACATCCTAAAATATATTCCAAAGGAAAACCATAATGGAAAAATGGCAGCCCTAACTGTAAGAGGAAAGACTGTATTGCATTTCCGTAAATCTACATCTATATTGGAAATTTACTGGGAACTTGGATTGCTGCCAGAACAGAAAGTTAAAATCTTTCGTGTAACAGAGAATGCTGTAATTAAGCCAGGCGCTCCTCTTTATGCTGCTCATTTTCACCCAGGACAGTATGTGAATGTCACAGCAAAAACTATTGGTAAAGGTCTTCAAGGCATCATGAAAAGATGGGGATTTAAAGGCCGGCCTGCTACTCATGGTCAAACGAAAACCCACAGGAGACCTGGAGCTCTCTCAGCCAGTGATGTTGTGAAAGTCTGGCCTGGAACCAAAATGCCTAGACAAACGGGAAGCAGAGCTAGGACAGCACATGGACTGAAAGTGTGGAGAATAAACACAAAGCACAATATAGTCTATGTAAATGGCTCTGTACCTGAACATAAAAATTGCTCAGTAACGATCAGAGATTCTAAACGGCCTGCATATAAGGATTTCTGTACAAATCTACCATTCTCTATACATTTTCCTGAGGAGGATAAAGAAGAACAACCAGAAAATTTGCATGATGAAAACATGTGTCAATCCAGCACGCCTACTCTTACATTTGCCTAACCTTGAGGGACGTGGCAGAATCTCATACATTCTGTGAGCTTGGATGAGCCAGAACAACAAGGTAACCAGGAATTATATTCTCCTTTCTTAGTCGCAATACCACACTTGTCATCTTCGTCAAGGGCACTCATCCTCCCACTGAATTTTGTTAGAAAAATTACCACTAAATCAGTTAAGTGGTTAGATTAGATATGGCAAATTTAGATGGGCCAGCAGTTTGCATATTAACAAAATCTTTGTAATTTGTGGGATTAATTCTTTTTTACTACATATTTCTCAAGTTATCTTAAGGTGTTTAGAAATTTAACTTCTTTTATTTAAAAACAAAGATGAATAAGTTCTGGAGATCTGCTGTACAACATTGTACCTGTAGTCAATAATAATAAATTGAACACTTAAAAATTTGTTAAGAGGATAAATTTTAAGTGTTCTTTCCCCAATAAAATAAAATACAAAAATAACTGAATTGCCAAAAGGATTCTAACAAGTATCAGGGTTAGTCAAGACCCCAAGTCCAGGCCTCCAAAGTGTGGGATGGATACCTTGCAACAATCATCAGCTACTGGATTTAGGGACTTAAATCCCAGACACTCTTGGTGACATCTGCTCAAAACCAAGCAGAGGAAGGAAATCTAACAATATAAAAAGAAACGTGAATCAGACTTTTGGTCAGCTCTGTGGTGATGTAAGGCACAAGAGTGGAACAATTCAATTCACAAACTTCCCTTTTGTAACAATGCTAAGGAGCAAAGAACCAGTGACTTTCGTCACTACAAGTCAGTGTGAGATCCTGACCCTTGTGTCCAACACAGCACAACCACACCTACCTCTTCCATGGCAAAAAAAAGAAAAGGGCAACACTCAGAAGTACTGAGATGAACCTACAGAATATTCCATATACATTCATATTCAGTGCATGCTCCTTGAAAAAAATCAAACAGTATATAGAAGTGCAGAATGTAAATAATAAAAGTTTTTCTCTCCTCCCACTTTGATGTCACTTTGATATGTATCCCTGTACTTCAACATCATTTTAATATGTATCCTCCCAGTTTGGTGTGCACGTATACCTACACATACACACACACACACACACACACACAAGTGCATGCGTGCACACATATGATATTTGAAATAAATGGTATTATCCTAACCATATCATTCTTACTTTTTTCTTACTTAAAATTGTATAAATGTACCCCATTTTTTCTATTGGCTGCATAGTATTACATATGACTAAGCAATCACTCATTGATGGGTTTCTTTTCATTTTATTTCATTTCTTTTTTCTATTTTTAAAAGTTTTTAATTATAGAAGTAATACTTACACATGTTTTAAAAATCCAGACTGTAAGAAATGTCTGAAATAAGAAACAAAAATCTCCCACCACCCATCCCCACCAACCCCACCACTCCCACACCCATTATTCAGAGGTTTTGTTAACAGTTTCTGTTTTAAGTTCTACTGTTGATTACCACTGAAATGGTATGTAATATAGTTATACTTCTTTTTCTTGATTTATCAGCTATAGATATCATCTATTGGCTCCTGGTGATGGAAAATTAGGAATGTCTGGTTTAAATTAGTAAATTCAGACATAGATGAAAATGAAATATGCTGTTTGGTTATTGAGCAACCTCAGCGTGCTGCTAATAATGAGTCATCTTTTGTGGTAACACAACTTGGTTGCTACAAATAATATTTAAATTACAGAAGTATAGTAGTTTAGTAATAGCTTGGATTTAGCTATGGATAACCTCCTCCAGGATGCAGAATATCCCAGTTCACATCATGGTCCTACTGCCAATTAACTTTGTGACTGTGAACACATTACGTAACCTCTTGGTGCCCTAGTTTCTTATCTCTTCAAATAGGAATAATAACTATCTCACAAATCTGAAAGAGGATCAAATTAAATCATGCCTTTGAAAATGCTTTGTAAACCACAGAGGTATCATTAGTGCCTTTCCCTTTAGCCATCTCTGTCATTCCTGGAGCTGGTGCTGGACAAACAAGGCAGACAGGTCAGGCCGCAAGGTCAGGAATCCTCATCGTGCCCTGGTGCTTCTCAGGTTTCAGCCCCTAAGAGATCTGATGGAATGGTGGTGCCAGCAGGAGTGGAAGCTGAACCAGCAGTTGAGTTAGCAGGATGGGTCACGTATCCCAAGGATAAGAGGTCGTAAAGCAAAACCAAAAGCTGGAAGCAGGAGAAATAGATGCTTGTTGCCATTGGTGGTAGCAATAGAGGCACCAACCCCCTGGGAATAGGATTTAAGTGCCTGACATGGGCACAGGGAGTGAAATGGGAGAAGCCCATGGGTGTAGGCCTCAGATGTCTAAGTCTCTGAGACGGTCCCTGGAAGTAGATCCTGAGACAGAAGAGCAGAAGGGGAGAGAACATCTCCTGGCTGCAGACAAGAATGTGCCATTGCCCTGGGTTACTACCACAGTCCCAGGGTACAGGAGTCATATGGGAGAGCTCAGACCCAGAAGCCTCTGGAGCCCTCACTCTGCTCTCTTGAATTTAGCTTACATTCTCTAAAAATGATCTCTGTTGCACTAGCTCATTCGTAGACTCATGAGAAAAGTTTGTTCTGTAATTAGTCTAGACATTTCCATAAAAATACAGCTGCAAGAGCTCTCTTGTCAAGGGCGGCACCTCACAGTTCTGGAGCATACACCCTCACTGTCAGACTTACTGACAAAGTCAGACTACACGCTTGTTTCTGGTGGTCTTGGGCTGGTTAGGCTTTAACTGTGTTATGTGCTGGATAACGGACAGCTCTATCTGAGACATGGTTGGGATGGGGAAGGAACAACTGTGAGTGCCCCTCAAGATTTGATATGAGAGAATAAGCCATCCTCTAAGGTTATTCTAAGAAAAGTTAGAGGCAAAGGAGGGAATCAGTTATCTATTGGAGTAAAGTAGGAAGCTGTACATGAGTGAACGAAGAGTTTGGGGCACTCAAAGATGCTCTGGGAGAATTCTTAGGGAGGTGGGACTAGATTGAAGTCGTAATTTAGTAAGCAAAGATCAAATCAATTGGTTTTGGGGGCTGGCCTGGTAGTGTAGTGGTTACATTTGTGTGCTCCACTTTGGCGGCCTGGGGTTTGTGGGTTTGGATCACGGGTGCGGACCTGTGCACTGTTCATCAAGCCATGCTGTGGTGGCGTCCCACAAACAAAATAGAGGAAGACTGGCACAGGTGTTAGCTCAGCAACAGTCTTCCTCAAGGAAAAAACAGGAAGATTGGCAACAGATGTTAGCTCAGGGCCAATCTTCCTCACCCCCACCTCCACCCCCCAAAAATCAATTGTTTTTGGAGAAAGATATGGAAGCAGAAATAAATGGTTTAGTCATTTTGTATGGTCAATAGGGCAATAATCTTTTGTGGTACACATTGGCATGTTACAAAATGATAGTAATTATAGCAATATAGTAAGGAGGTGAAGTTCTGGATTTAGACAGAGTCCTCTAAGAGCACTGGACAAGAAGCTAGAAGACTGAGCTTCTATCCAGCCTAGGGCAGCTCAGGGAAAGCCAATGTCTTTTCAAGCAAGTCTGAGGGATGGGAGCCCTGCCATGCCCCATCTCCTTGGTGGAGATGGATCTCCTTGGTGGAAATGACGCCAGAGCATGGAGTCATTAAGCTTGGGTGCTACAGCTAACACCTTTTGCTAGGATTCCAGGAGTACGCTGCATTGAATTAGCTTTCTATGTTGTACTCCTGGTTAAGGTAACTTGAATATCCAGGTAACCTGACTATTTTACTTCTCTCTGTAAATTATTGTCATTTTCCTTATATTTGTAAGTTTTATATTAAGAAAACTTTCAAACACACATTAATCAGACTCAATCATTATGCAGATTTTCCCGTACTTGCTTCACTTTCCTGCACCTTCAAAAACTAAAATATTTTAAAGTAAATGCTAGACCCAAGTCATTTCATCCACACTTACTTCCGTATGGATCTCTAAAACATAGGTACACCTTCTTACATACCCACAATATTCTGCTTTGTATTGTTAGTCTCTGTGAGCCAGGTTAATGGGAGGTGAATGCATTCTTAGGGAGCCAACAAAATCAACTTTCTGCTCTGATGCACAGTGGACTCACTAAGGTAAATGCCACTGTGAGGACTCTTCTGGTCACCAAGATCCCTCTATATGAACACGACTTTAATGATTGAACTACAACAATCCAGGTCCCCTCACTTCTCACATGCACAAATCTACACGAACTTGCATACACATGCAAACACTGTGCACACACAAACAAAAAAAACTAAGAGGAAAATGAAGTAAACCCCTTCTGCACAGTAAAACAGTCGGTCATGGTAGCAATTCTGGTAGGCTATCAAGAAAGGTGGGGATGCTACTTATACAGAGAACACAAAATGCAAAGGTAACATCTATGCTGGCTTTGAAAAGAGTAAATGAGAACAGCAGAGGGCTAGGAAAGTACCAGCTTATTGGGAAGGGAACCGAAAACCATAAGGTACTACGAACAGAGGCAGTATTTCATGCCAAGGCAAAATTCTGCTGGTTCCACTTCATACTTTCATCTCATGGGGTCTCCTCCTGACCCATGGGGCCAGGGCAGTGACTTCACAGGAAGTCCTTCTCTTTCCCTTCCTTTCTCTCTGTCTTCTCTCTAGCTCCACAGCCCCTCCCCAAATGCCTCGTCCACTAACTCCCCAATGTCTTAATTTTGAAAACCAAAGACACACTTCTTTGGCCTAAGCATGTTCGGCATGTAGCACAGTGTCTGGTATACAACCTCTGGTATGGTCTGAATGTTTGTGTCCCTCCAAAATCCACATGTTGGAATCCTAATGCCCAATGTGATGGTGTTAGGATGTGGGGCCTTTGGGAGGTAATTAGGTCATGAGGGTGGAGCCCTCATGAATGAGATTAGTGCTCTTATAAAGGAGACCCCTTCCACCATGTGAAGACACAGAGAGAAGATGCTGGCTATGTACCAGGAAGAGAATCCTCACCAGAACATGACCATGCTGGTGACTTGATCATGGACTTCTAAGCCTCCATAACTGTGGGAAATAAATTTCTGTTGTTTACATGCCACCCAGTCTGTGGCATTTTGTTATAGCATCCTGAAAGGGCTAAGACATCCTGTTAAGAAATATTGGTTGGATGGATGGATGGATGATGAGAGATTTAAGTGAAAGGATAATACTTCAACACCTACCTGAGTTCTGATGGAACTCTAACATGACATTGAGGGACCATTCACCAAAATAGGTAACCACTCCTAACAACTGACTGCTCACACAGGAGATTAGAAAAGTGAGAATGGGACACACATACCCTCCCCAACACCATCACCAACCACCAAGCATAAGAAGGGAGGAAAATATCAGAGTGAAAAAATGATGAGCACTTGGCTGACAGAAACCTGAATGCAAATCTTGACTCTACCATTTCCTAATTGTGTGACTTTGAACAAATTATTTTTTTAAATTTCATTTGTCCCATGTACAAAATAGGGATAATAGTGTCTACTCTGCAGAGCTGTTATAAGGATTAAATTAAATAATGTATGTAAGGTTCCTAGCACAGTGCTTGACACATACTGGGCTCAAAATATCATAATTTTTATTACATGATATTATTTATTATCATTAAGAAATCTCTGGAGGGAACCTGGGAAGTTATGGTTTACTTGTGAAATAGGCAGGCTAACCACTTAAAATTAGCTTCTGAGAAGGATGGCAAGATGGAATCTTTAAGGAGAAAACTTGACTAATTTATTTATTTTTGAGGAAGTAAATAGCATGTAGATAAAAGGGAACTGCTTAATCTTATCTACCCTGAGACCTTAAGAAAACCTTGGACAGAGTTCCAAAAGAGAGGCTGAAATAAAAGTCGCAGGAGATTGGAATGTTTTGTGAGGCAATAAGGAACTAGCTTAGAAGCAAAAACAATGGGTGGAGCCTCTTGATTCCAGTCGGGGGAGGGCACTAGAGAGCCCAAGTGACAGCTCCTGGAAAGGCAGCAGATGTATGCAGGGCATGGTAGTCACAGTTCTAATCTGGGATTTCTCAGAAAGGAAACAGTGCAATTCTCCTCAGGAAGGTGGAGTACTGTGCACTTGGGGAATCTGGGCGAGTGGTACTTAGGCATCAGGCAACCATGGAGTTGACATTAATGAGAGGAAGGCAGAAAGGAGACTAACATTAATCTAAGTGACTAGGGCAAGCCATGTTGAAGGTAAAGGAGTAGAGAAAAGCATTCCAAATAAGGCAACACCACATACAACGGCTGTGGTCAGAGCCCCAAACAATGCAAGTTCAGAGCAGCTACAGCCAAGAGTGGCTGAGCTGAGGGTGCACAAGAGGGTGGAGAGACAGTCAGATTTCCATTCTGAAAAGTCCAAGGTATTTTCACAGGAGCCACTGGGAGTCTTGGGCAGCCACAAGCAGAGCATTCTGGTGAGTTCTGGGACCCCAGCTATATGAGGACAGTTAGGCTGTTTAAATGTTGCTGCCTTAATAGTACGTAGGGAAGTGGGGATTAATGGAACCAACTAAAGAGCTTCAAGCATCTGTACTAGGAAGGAGCTCACGAAGACGTGTGTAAATGATCTGGAAGAGGAAGTGGGCAATAAAATCGCCAACAACACTTTCAACTAGTGATGGGTCTAGATCAGGGTCAGCAATCTACAGCCCACAAGCTAAATTCAGCCTGTACCTGTTTTGTGCAGCCCATGAGCTAAGAGCAGTTTTTACATTTTCAAATGGTTGGAAAAAAATTCCCAAGGAGACTAATATTTTGTGACACATGAAAGTTATGTGAAATTCACATTTCAGTGTCCATAAATAAGGTTTTATGGGAACACAGCCATATTCATTCATTTACTGTTGTCTATGGCCTGCCTTCCCAACACAACGGCAGAGTTAAGTAACTGCGACTGACAATGGGGTATTGCTGCAAAGCTGAAATTATTTATTACCTGGCCCTTTAGAGAAAAAGTTTGCTGATCCTTGGGCTAATAAGAAGAGCCTATAAATCCCATCATGTGGTCAGACAACTGACAAATGAGCTTTAGTAGGAACAAGTGCAAAGTAATACACTTTGGGATAAAAATATCCAAACTATTTATAAAATGAAGACAGGGCTCTGAGCTGTGAGGTCACAACTCAGTACTGAGCACAACTGGGAGGACTAAAGGCAGCAAGAGTAATATTAAGTGAATTGCCTGCCCTAGACTATAAAAACCAGTACACAATGGATGGAGTTGGTTATCTGCAGACCTCACCTGATGGGGGCCTGGGGAATGATTTCAGGATTTCAGGAAGACTAGACTAAAATTCAACTGAGAAGAAAGGCTATATTATTTTGCACTTTCACTTAAAAACTAAATACAGATATCAACAGTCTGCATGTAATCTAGGGGAAAATTAGTGATAAAGATTTAGAATGTGTGATGTGCATACAGGACTATTGGGGAAGGGGATATCATCTAGATTTTGTCTTATTCAACACTATAGCTCCAGTGCCTAGTTCAATGACTGGCAGATGATAGGCATTCAAATAATATTTGTTGAAGAAAAGAAGGAAGGAAGGAAGGGGAGGGGAAGGGAGGAAAACTTTTCTCTTCTTCCCTTCTAGGTTTTTTGGCAAGTCTAACAATTAAATTGACATAAGACAGATTAACAGGAGAAAAACAAATTTAATTTTGTATGTATAGGAGTCCAAAAGGTATGAGGCTCAAAAGAGGTGACCAAAGCAGGCAGCTTTTATACTTTTTAGACAAAGAAACAATAAATTTGTGAAAAATTGACAGGACAAAGAAGTTGGGCTTGGGGTAGTAAATTAGTGAGGAAGTAACAAGATTTGTTTATACCACCTTCTCGGCCTTGAATTCCGTCTCTGGTGACAAGAGTGCCTTCTACCCTCCTGTCACAGGGAGGATACCCTCACAGGGGAGATTTATTTCCTGCGTTCAGGGAGACAAAGGAGGGTCACATTGTCCATCTTGGACTGGCTGTTTCTCAGTTAACTTTAATTCAAAATAATCAATATGCCAAAGTGGTATATTTTGGGCTGGCATATTCTGCTCCCCTTCAGAAGGAAAGAAGGAAAGGAGGGAGGGAGGAAAGGGGAGGAGCAAAGAGAGAGGGAAGGAGGGAGAAGGAGGGGAAGAAGGGAGGTGGGGTAGAATCTACAGGGTCTGAAGGCTAAACGGGAGTTAGCCAGACGCTGAGGATGAAGAAGAGCACCCCAGCAGAGAAACAGGAGCACAAGAGGCCAGGAGAGGCCATGAGGCCTGGAAACAATGTCATTTAAAACTCCCAGTCACCTTTGCTCTAGCTCTATGGTAACTTGGTTTCTCATATCATTGGTCCTGTGAAGGGGCCATCTAGGCAACAGGAAAGGTAAATTCCCAAGGATAATTACAACCACACAGTAACCCCCAGGGCAGTTGCTTAGTACACATTGATTTCCCCAGCCTGATCCTCAGGTGTAGTTTCCACACCTGCAAAGCTACAGAACTGACCTGAGACCTTGGTGGCTCTAAAAGCCATGGTGCCTTGGGGACCCTACCTGGGCATGGCTGGCCTCCCTTTCAGACACCTCTGACCTCTTCCGTTTCAATGTCAGGAGTCACATCCAGAGAATTCCCTGAGAACACCCAGTCCAAGGTGCTGCAGGGCCCAAAAGGAACAAGGTGTCCTCCCCAGGTAAGATTCTCTCCCTGCCCAGCAAAGACTCAGCCAATATCAGGGTTCCAGAATCTATTTTTTGCTGCAAGGTAAACTCATCCTAGTAAACTGAAAATCCCATGTCCTGGGAAGTCCCTCCATCCCATGCAAACCAGGACAGTTGGTCACCTGCCAGACAGGTTCCTCATTTACAATGGGCCTCTCATCCTACTGTTCTCCAGACCTCAACTGGGCCTGCTCCCAAGTTTCTGCTGCCTCAAGCCCACCACTCAGAATATTCAGATTGGCTTCTTCTGGGTCATAGAAGGGGACAGCATGGGCTGGGTAGATCATTGGGGACAGGGTTAGGATCAGAGGAGACCAGGAGACTGAGGAGAAGGGGTTCCCAAGGAACCTCAGCCGTTGGAGAGTTGGATCAAAGACCCGGGTCTTTTATCTAGAGTCTGTGTTTCTGTGCCTACAGCGAGAATTAAACAGTACCTGGTATCGGGGAAAACTTTCAACATTCACAACGTTTGGAGATAAGGAAGAACTGCTACAGGGAAGATGGATTTCAACCCTATTTTCAAGGGAGCAGAATGTGAGTTATTAAAATATAAATAACAAATAGGAGAGTAAAACTTTGTTGGTCGGTATAAAACAGCTCTAAAAATTGCAGTAATTTATATGTAATCACCATATGGAATAGTGATTATAAGACATTACTGTGTCAAGTAAATCATACACCAAGATCTTTGTGATTAGGATACTAAATTCTGCTCAGTCATGTGTGCTCTGGTATTTAGTTTAAAATCATTAAAGGTAATTTAGGTTGGCCTGTCTTTTGTTTTTTGCTGCAGGGAATATAGGGAGATAAACAGCAGGTGAACTTGTTACATTTGATTCTTGGAGAACCAATATAAAGATACTTTTAAAAAAATTAATGCCATCTTTATTTATAAAGGAATTCTCAGAAAAACTCAACGCACTTTGCAGATTTTAATCTAATTAATCCTCACAATAACCCCAGGAGGGAGTTCTTACACAATGGCCTTCATTGTTTAAAGCCACCAGTTGGTAGAGGCCACAAAAGAGTCACTTTGCCTGCAGTTGCTTCTCTGTCCTGGCTCAATTCATAAATGTTATAATGTTCTTTGACATAAATCTAGTATAAATATAAACTATTAGTGTCTTAATAATCTCCATTCATTATGAGACAAATTGATCTCACTACTAAGAATTTCTTAGAAATGACTCAACACACCAGCTTAAAGAAATAGAAATGTTTCTTAGAGGGGAATTCAAAGTTATAGATGAACTCTCTATGATTAAAATATTTTCATATATTAATCTGTGCATATTTACAGGGTTCCCGCTATGAGTACGACGTTAGGTGCCATGGACACAAAGACAGCTTAGGATAGAAATGAAGTAGTCATGATAGTAATGTGTATGGTGATGATCTAGAGGTCTAGGCGAGTCAGAACATGTCCTTAATAAACCAGGGACTGGAGCTCAGCAATCCTAAGTAGGGACAGTTACAAGAGGAGGATTCCCAACCACCAGCATTTGCCCACCCTTGCTTTGCATTTGGTTCAGATGGCGTGTTAACAGCTCTCTCAAAGCAGGAAAAGGAATGCTTTCACATACTAAACCTCACTGGATTCCTACAGTGTCCCTATGAAATAGGTAGGACAAATACTATTTCCCACTTTTTACAGACAAGAAAATGAGCTCCGTAATAGTAGAGCTGCTAGGGATCACAGTGAGCGGATGGCAAATTAGAAGCTGAAGCAGGTTCTCCAAGTTCTCCCCTGAGCTCTGGTCTAAGATGAAGCATTCCCAAAGCACTTCCACAGCTGCTCTTCCACCCTCATCTTCCAACTCCCCCAGCCCAGCCGCTACCTCCAGACTCCAGCGCTGGAGTGCTTACTCCTTAACCCAGGCCCATCTGGGTCCTCCTATTCCCTTTCATTTCAGCCAGACGGTTAGAGAAATCCACAGGAATGTTTATTTTAAAAACAAAAGGAAGACAAATACACAGGTGGGAAAACAATGCACTTAATAGAGTGCAGGTTTCAGCTCAGTTTGTTTTGCCCGACAGGGTAGATGGGCTCCTGCGCCAGAGATCCTCTCTATCTCCTCCCTGTCCAAGAAGACAACTTGCCTGTCCTTGGGCAATTCTCTTATCTCTTTTGGGTCCTTCTTCTCCTCCCCTGGGGAGAGGTTAAACTGAATCTCCAGCCCCTCTGTTAGCAGAGTAATCCATAGAAGGAAGAAGTGATCACACTCACCAGAATTGTGTATCACATCATTAACCCTTGCCCATCCGCATCCAACAGCTTTCACCTCTCCTGAAAAAATAAGGAAAGACATCCCAAAAACATCCTATGGCAACTCCTACGGCCACATACTCCAACAGAGAAAGCAGTTCTCAGGATGGGGAATACGCAGCATTTGAATCTGTCAACCAAGTGGCACCTTTTCCCATATTTTGATTTTAAAAAACTTTCCCACTTTTTCCCCTTCATTTCCAAGGGGGATTTCACAGGATGATGCTGAGGTCCCAAGGTGCTGGCAAGTCTTTGATATATGAAACAGGGGTCTCTCCTAGCACACCTCAAGGAGTCTAGATGCTTCTGTGCAGATCATTCCATTTGTGTGCAGAAAGAAACCAAGGTGCATGGTGTAGAGTAGTAGTTAAGAGCTGGAGTTCTGAAATCAAACTGCTCAGGAATGGAGTTCCTGCTCTCTTTCTAGCTGCACGACCCTGGCCAAGTCAGTTACCCTCCCTGAGACTCCATGTCTTCATCTACTTAAAAAATAATAGTAGCTGGTGTAGACTGAGCACATACTATGTGCTAGGAACTATCTATGCTAATTTTACATGCTTGACATGCATTATCTCATTTAATCCTTACCACAGCCCTGTGAAGTGAGGACTATCATCATCCCCATTTTATAGGCAAGAGAATTGAGGCACAAAGAGGTTAAGTAGTTTGCCAGAGATTATATGACTGTAAACGAAAACAGGATTCAAATACAAGCGGTCTTCCTCTAAGACTCTCACTTTGAATCGCTACCTTCTTCATAGTGATGCTGTAAGGATTAAACGAGCTCATGAAAGTCAGGTCCCCTGCATAGTGCCTGGAACTTCAACAAGCTTTAGGTAAATGTTAGCTGTGGTATTATTTTTAGTATTGTCATTTGTTCCAAGAGATATCTGGGCCAGAAAATAGGTTTTGACATAGGATAGTTTGTGTCTATTCCAGTTAACTGCCCCAAGGTATGTGTTTTGCAATTGAACTGACAGGCCTCTGCTATTACCTAAACAATCTGTTTATTATGGGTTACCTGGTTAAGAGATGGGCTAAATGGTTGGCAATTTACCCATGCAAAAAAGTTCTTCACGCTGGAAAGCAGTATGAAGTCTCTTATAAAAGAATGGCATACTGAGCAATAGCTAGCAGAATTGCTGGCAGTACCCAGATTATAAATGAATTATGTTTCAAAGTTCATTTGTCTATTGTTATAAACTCTGAATACACAGAAATAAGGTTACAAATGGTGGTTACATTCCAAGACTATTCACAGAAGTCTATTTAGCTCATTTTAAAGCTCAATGATAAAAATCATGCCACTAGCCCAAGGGCAGGCTTAGGAACGAGAGCCCATGTGATAAAAGAATAAGAAAAGTGCCTTTCCTGGTACAGAGGAAAGTTGATCAAGAGTGTATTTGTTATCAACTGCTGTGCAACAAATTATCCCAAAACTTACCATATTAAGACAATAAACATTATTATCTCACAGTCTCTGTGGGTCATCTGGGACTGGCTTAGTTGGGTGGTTCTCAGGATTTCTCATGAGGTTAAGGTCAACTCACCTAAGCTGCAATCATTTGAAGGCTAACTGGGGCTGGAGATCCACTTCCAATATGGCTCACTCATTTGGCTATTGGCAGGCGGCCTCAGTTCCTCATCACATGGGCCCTTCCACGGGGCCACCTGAGTTCCTCATGACATGGTAGCTCTGGCTTTCCCCAGTGCAAGTGACCCAAGAGTGACAAGAAGGCAGCTGCAATGCCTTTTATGACCTAGTCTTGTGCCTTTTATGACCTAGTCTTGTAAGTCATACACTGTCACTTCTGTCATAGTCTATTCATTATAGGCCATGTGCTATTCATCAGCAGCAGCCCACACTCAATAGGAGAATTAAGCACCGCCTCTAGTTGGGAAGCGTACCACAGAATTTATGGACATATCTTAAAACCACTATATAGTTTTTGTTGTCCTCCGATCACTCTCTCCAGGTACCCAGTGACACAAAAGAGTAAAAATACACTGGGTTTCAGAACTGCAGCCCTTCCCAACAAAGCTTACTGTGAACACCCAAAACAATCCATACTCTTGCCTCAACTTTTCTTGAAAACACCTATCCTCTTTCCTTAAATGGAATCTTATTTGAAGCCTTTATACTAAAGAGAGAGCAATCACACTCCAGAAATCTTTGCTGTATTCATTAGTACTTCTCATTGATAGAATTTCAGGCAGTATAACAAACCGAAAGTAAAAACACCAAATAACCTACTCTCCAACTGGGTGGATTGAAATATCTGAGGTTAGGAAAGCAACCCTTCGTAAGCTCCCTCCCTTCCGCTGATAATGACCTGAGTGCCCTGGTTACTGAATATTCTGGGTCTTGGGAACCATGGGATCTCTGATCTGACTCCCGTGGCTGCAGCTCTGTAGGAATATGGTGAGCATTCAAAAGTGAGGGACTGCCCTGGAGTCCAAAAGCAGTTGGTGCTCCTGCACCTGAGGCATGTGAGATTCTAAAGTGACATCTTAATCTTCAGAGGAAAATGATGTTTCATGTGACTTTTTATTGTATTTTTTTTTAACTTGAAATTTGGTAATCCATGTAGGCTGTTGTCAAAATCCAACATTTATATAAACTGGATAAATAGGAGTTTGCAGGCAATTCAACTCCAAGTAGGAGCTAGGGGCTTAACCTATGAGTTCTCCTGACAGTGTTGTTGTTGTTTTAAATCTTATTTGAGTATTAAACCCATTTGAGAATATGATGAAAGCTAAAGGACTTACTCAAGAAAATATATGTATCCATAAAATTTTGCACATAAATTTAAGGCCTCCCGAATCCCCTAAAACCCATCTAGGGAATCTGGAGTAAGACTCTCTAAGACTTTCACCAGAGAAGGAGTTGGGGGAAGCTTATTGTCATTCCATTTTTCCATTAAAATTTAGATCTTAAGCAGAAGCTACTACTCAGAACTTAATTCTTTAATTTTTTTGTGGTGGTTGTTGCTGTTAAATAGAACCAAAGGCCAGAAGACAAACCTCTGGTAGATTTTCTGTGCTTGGGGTTAGTCCACATTGTAAGTACGTTGGAGGCAAAAGGAACGTGGCAGTGAGGACACAGAGGAAACACATTTGCTGAAAAACAATAGTAATTATAAAGCAGGGCACAGAACTGCTGAGGACCATAAGCCCTGCCCTCTCCAAGTTGACCTGACTGTGCAGCAAATTTTGCCAACTTGCCAGAGAGGCAGCAACTGCTTGGCTTTCCACTTAGCAAGAAAGCGCTAAATTCGTTTTCTGCCGAGCATCCGCAACCAAGATCCCACCCCAAGATTCCCGAGGCCTTCCGTCGGTGGAGCGAACTCCCGGCAGCAACGCCCAGCCCCGGGCGGGATCGTTCGGATCTACCCACTTAGCCCGCGGACCCCGGCTCCAGTCGCCCATGCCTCCCAGCCTGGGGAAGTGGAAGGGCCGCGCCGGAGACTGGGGCTTGGTCTGTGAGTGTCCCTCCGGCAGAGGCGGGCGCGCGGGGCTCGGCAGCCAGGACCGCGGCGAGGGGAGGGGGGTCGCGGCGCGCGCCCCTGCTCCGCCCCCCGCGGGCGCCCCAGCCTCGCGCCGCGGGCCTGCGTGTCCTCGCGCCGACCCCTCCCTCGCGCGCCTCGCCCGCGGCGGCTCCGGCGCACGCGCGCGGCCTCGCGCAGGGCGGGGAGAGGCGGCGGCCGCGGGCGCCCGGCCCCGAACCTGTCAGATTCGGGGAGGCGGGCTGCGGCTGCGGGCGCGGCAGGCGCGGGGACGGCCCAGCTCCCCGCCGCCCCGGGCCCAGCTGTGCGAGCCGGCCCGCCGAGCCGGCCGGGAGCGGGGAGATGAGCGGCGGCCCCGCGGCAGCGCCCCAGGTAGACGCGCCGCCCCCTCGCGGAGCCCCGGCGCCTCTGGGCCGGCCCTGCGCCCCCGCCGCCCGGGGCTTTGGAACTTGCGGGCACTGTTGGGGCGCCTTTAATTTATAACGTGTCTCGTGTTCCGCAGGATGGGGAGGGACGCGCGGCAGTGTCATCGGGAACTGGCGGCCCGGTGAAGTAGGGGCCCCGGCAGTCCGCCTGCACCCAGCCGTTCCGCGCCGCGGCCGCTCAGCCTCTGCAATGGCCGGATCCGGCGCGTGGAAGCGCCTCAAATCTCTGCTGAGGAAGGATGATGCGCCGCTGTTCTTAAATGACACCAGCGCCTTTGACTTCTCGGACGAGGTGGGGGACGAGGGGCTTTCTCGGTTTAACAAACTTCGAGTTGTGGTGGCCGATGATGGTTCTGAAACCCCGGAAAGGCCTGTTAACGGAGCGCACCCGGCCCTCCAGGCCGACGATGACTCCTTACTGGACCAGGACCTACCTTTGACCAACAGTCAGCTGAGTTTGAAGGTGGACCCCTGTGACAACTGCAGCAAACAGAGAGAGTTACTGAAGCAGAGAAAGGTGAAAACCAGATTGACCATTGCTGCCGTTCTTTACTTGCTTTTCATGATTGGAGAACTTGTAGGTGAGTTGTGTTGCCAACTCACTTTCCATTTACCTTGCCTGGAGAGTTTGTCAAGCTATAGTTACACATGATTTGAGGTTTAGACTTTCTTTTCAGGAAGCTTGCTATTTATCAAGATACTGATCTCCTGATGTGAAAAGGCCACATGGTTCCAAAGTGCAGATCAACCCAAGTACGACATAAACTTCCAGAGATAACTTTGAATTTTTCTTCTAGTTCTCCAGACACTGTGTCATCTACTGTAAAGTTAAGGACATTATCTTCATTGTATATCTTGTAACTTCCTCTTTTCTGAAAAAAAAATTTCTGATAAAATACCAGGTTAATTTTTGCACCGTTTAAAATAGTAAATGATTCTAAAATTACTTAGAATCATAAAATTTTGCAGTATGAAGGGACCTTATTGAACACCTGCTCCACCTTCTTTTTCACAAATATGGAATCCGAGGGCCCAGAGAGGTTAAATAAGTTTGAGGTCACTTAGGTGGTTAATGGAAGAGCCACATTGACAGTCCCAGTCTCTTGATTTTTTTCTCTACTTGACTCTGTTTGACTTAAGTGGTCTTTTTATACTATTTCCATTTGTATTTATATCCAAGAGATTTGCAAAATTAAGTACTACCAACTAACCTGAAAGTTTTTCATTATAAGGAGGATCTGAAAGGAACCAGAGGGCTCCCCTAGGGTTTATGAAGTTGATTTTATTTTTCATTTTTTAATTATTCAAGTAGAACATTCTCACTATAAAATACATTCTTAGTTTAGAGATTAATTTCACAGTCACATTAGTGTAACTGCTAACTTCTCTTTGTGGCAGTTTACAAAGTGACATTAAAGCAGGGAGATTATTCTCTCATGTTGTCTCAGTGATGAACCATGACGAGAACAGAGGTGGCAGTCTAGATTTAAGATGCTGGCCAGAGGTTATATGTAGGAAAATTATATACATTTCCTACCTCATTTTACACCACTCCTCCCCAGTGCTCCCTTCAGCCATGCTGGCCTTCTTTCTCCCTATGACTCACAAAGCTCTTTCCTGCCCATAAGCCCTTCAACCCACCTAGTCCCTCTACCTCAGTGGCTTTCAAACTTTTTTGACCTCACAGTAGTAAGAAATACACTTAGCATTGTGACTTGTGTAGGCATGCGTGCATACATATGTATGTATCTACACACATATACACATATGTATGAATATATATGTAACTGAAACAAAGTTTTATTTCATGTGATGTGTCCTGATAGTTTTTCTTTTGTAGTCCCAGCCCACTTAATTGGTTTCATGGTCCACAAATAGGTCAGGGCCTGCGGTTTGAAAAACACTGCTTTACATGGACTGCCTTTTCCCAAATCTTCTCATGACTGGTTTCTTGTCATTCATGTCTCATCTCAAAAGATACCTCTGAGAGACCTTTTCTGACTGACTAAACCTCTCTTCTCCCCTGTTTCTGCCCTGACTTTAAAAGCCCTTAGCATCTGAGATTATCTTATTTGTATATTTACTTGTTTAATATGTCTTCCTCCTTTGAAATTTAATAAGCTGAATTTCCAGCACCTAGAACAATGGCTGGCACAGAGTAGACACTCAATATAATTTTGTTGAATTAATTTTTGTTGTGTTAGAGAATTATAAATGCTTAAACTGCAAAGAAATTAAAAGACGGGAGTAAAGCTGTGGCCAGGTAAGACATGGTCTCAGAATACTAAGAGTTAATAGTTTGCCCAAATTCACACAGCTAGAATATAGAGTCATTCACGCTTTGTGATTCTTGAAGTTAATATTTAATATTTGAAGTTAAAATTACGTTAATCACAATTAATCACAATTTTCCCCCTTAAAATTAATTTAGAGTTTATTTCGCCAAAGTAAAAATTGTTAAATACAATTGTCCTGACTTACCATTTTTGAAGTCTCTCATTTGGTAAATGTTGTTGTTTTGTGAAAGCCACAATAAGTATTCCTTTTCAAATATGAAAATCTTTTGTTAAACAATAAAAAGATGCTAGTATGTAGGATAGGCATTAACAATATTATTGAGAATGTTATAGAGAATTAAATTGTATACAGTAGAGCATTTATTAAAGTGTTAAAGGCATCTAGAAATACAGCGTCTTATGTAGGAAGTATGGAGTAATAAAAAATGAAGTAATTTAAAGATCTAAAAGAGGAAACTTGATTTTGAATCTTGGCTTTGACACTAACTTACTCTGAGACCTTATAAAAGGTCCATTCTTTTCTTCCTTCCATTCAGCAAGTATTTTTAGAGCACTTACTATATGCCAAGCACTGTGCTACATGTTCTGGATATACAATGGAGAACAAAACTATTATGATCTCTCATATCAGAACCATTTAATCTAATGGAGGAGACAGGTGTTAAATAAACACAAGTAAATTTAAAATTCAAATGGTCTTAAGTGCAATGAAGAAAAAGAACAAGGTACTTATAAGACATAGTAACCAGTGAGACAAAGTCTATTTATGAGCCAGGTACAGTTAAACCAAAAAAAGATAGTAGGAGTTATTCAAGCAAAGGAAGTGGAGGAGTTTTCCAAGCAAAGAGGACATCATGTACGAAGGTCCTAAAATCTTTAGTTCTTTAAAAGGAATTTTAAAAAGGCCAGTTAGGCTGGAATGTAGTAAGCAAGAGAGAAAGAGGCAGGGGGACCAGATCAAGCAGACTATATTATATGAGTGTAGTTTTTACTCTGAATACAATGGGAAGCCAGTGAAGTCTTTTAAGCAGAGAGTGACATGATGGGCTTTACCTTTTTAAAAGATTACTCTGGCTCTTATGTGAAGAGTGAATTGGAGGGTGCAAGAATGGAAGCAAGTAAACCTTTGCAGAGGTCCAGACAAGAAATGATTATGGTTTGGACTAGAGTGGATGGAGGAAAACGTACTGATTGAGAAACATTCCAGACATAACATTGACAATACTGGCTAATGGTTTGGATGTAGGGGTTGATGGGAGAGCAGTATCAGGAATGATTCTGAAGTTTCTCACCTATGCAGCTGAATGTATGGAAATGTATGTCATTTATGAAGCAGGGAGAAAATACAGAGCAATATTTAGGCATGGACTCGTGTTGTTTTAGACATATTATCATATGTCTGTGAAATAGCTATGTAAAGATGTCTAGTGAGCTGTTACTTATGAACCTACAGTTCAGAAGAGAAGTCAAGGGAGAGAGATATACAGTATGTATTGCCATAGGGATGGAAAAAAATTACCTAGAGAGCCCAAGTCTTGAGGAACTCCAACTTTAGAAGTCAGGCAGAAGGCAAACAGGTATCCCAGAATCCAAGAAAAGAGAGTATTATTTCAAAGTGGAAATAAATAAGTTGAAGCTGCTGAGAGGTCTAATAGGATGAGAACTAAAATATCCTTAGGATTTAGTAACAGAGCTATTGATTACTTTAACAACTGCATTTTTATTGAGAGAATGAAAAAGCTTGAAGAGTGAATGCAAACAGACTTCCAGGTAAAGATGGCAAATGAACTCATGTGTCTAATTGTATTCTCTCCTGAAGTCTCTCTTAAACTAAAATAAAGGGATACATACATACAATAAAGGGATATATATATATAATTTCTTAGTCACATTAGTGTATATATATATATTGTCTTATAGTGTATATATAGTGTACATATATACACACTATATATATATTTATATATATAAATACACTATCTCTAAGTATATACTTATAGTGTGTGTGTGTGTGTATATATATATATATATAGTCTTCCTCCACACAGATGGAGAAAACTGGAGAGGAGACAATAGCAACGCCAATTTGGAAAACTAGAAAGGAAACAGATAAAAGAGGTAACTGACTTAATAGACCCAAGAAAGCCGACTCCTAAGGAAGCAGTAGGGAAAGCCAGGAACCAACCCAGTTTACACTGTTGTATCAGAAACACCTAGAAAACTTATTAAAGCACAAATTGCTGGGCCAGAGTTTTTAATTAAGTAGGTTTGGGATAGAGCCTGAGAATTTGCATTTCTAACCAGTTCCAAGGAGATGATGATACTGCTGATCTGGGGATCACAATTGAGAACTATTGCACTAGAGAATCCTAAGTGGGCCCAGAATTGGTTGTACCAGGTACCCCTAGAAGTGTGGGTAAAGAAGAAGGCTAAAATAAGGAAAGCTAGTTAAGACCTTTTTAAGAGCCAGGCAGATATAATAGTATAATAATATAATTAATATATAATGTACTATAATATATTAATATAATAATTAGTATCCACAGAGATAAGATCGTGTGTCCATGAAACAAGAACAGCCTGCTTTAAAAATTTCAGGGTGAAAAAAAAAAGAGCTTTTGAACAATAAAAACATAAAAAAAAAAATTTTTAAGCTCAATAGAAGATGAAGTAGGTAATCTCTCACAGAGCCGAACAAGAAGATAGAAATGGAAAATAGGAGAAAAAAGGCAAGAAAATTAGTATATCAGTTCAAACTCCAAATAACAGAAGTTTATAGAGAAAGCAGAAGGAAAGAAATCATCAACAACATAGTTTAAGAAATTTCCCCAGAACTGAAGGGTATATATTTCCAGGTTGAAAAAGTCAAGAAAAGCCTAGCAAATTGGGTGAAAATAAATCCACACCAAGGTACATCATAGTAAAATTTCAGAACACAGGGAACACATTATCTGTTTCCTCAGGCAGCTGCAGTGTTGAACAATTGCCTCTGATTGTTTTTGACAAACACTCCCTGGGGTTTGCACAGTGTCGAGCTCCAAGTCAAGTCAAATAAAAACATTTTGCAAGTATGGTCTTCCAGGGAACTACCAGACAGGTCAAATAATGACAATTCTCTGGGAATGGAGCTTTTAAAGAGTTCCAACCCCAGTCTGTCCCTTGCAGGGGCTGCCAGGCTGAGGTTTTCACTGTGATTGCTGCTTGTTGGTTTTCAAGGCTACTGCTGAGCTGGAGAGTGGGAGATGGGTATAAGGCAAGTTAAAATGCCACAGAGCTCATTGTTCTTACCAAGATTCATCCATTTTCCTTGAATAAATGCTACCTGTATCAGCCTTTGGTTAATTTCAAGAGTTCCGGAAAAACCGATTTAAACAATTTTTGCCCATGTTCTCATTGCTTTATGGAGGAGATAATTTTCAGAGGTCCTTTCTCTGCTATTTTTGCTGATCCTGTGGCTCTTTAAATTTAGGTTAATTAAAATAAAATAAATTTCAATTCCTCAGTGGCACTAGCCATATTTCAAAAGCCACGTGTTACTAGTGGCTACTTGATTGGATAGTGCAAATAGAACATTTCCATCATCTCAGAAAGTTCTATTGGACAGTGCAGCTTTAAGGTATTCTCATTTTTAGATAAGTAAACTGAGGCTCAAAAATGTTAAGTAACTTGCTCACAGTCTCGAGATTCCAAAGCCCCATGTTGTTAACCACCAAGCTGTATTTTCTCTCAGTGATTTCCAGCTTTTTCATGTCAGAGAATACATGAAAAATGATATTTATGTAGAGCACACTGGAATAAATGGATGTAATTACAAGATCACCAGCCCCAGTTCCCCTGCTGCTCTTGGCTCTGCACACCCATCACAGGAATAGGGGGATCAACAGCTCAGCACACTTATGTGTCACAATCACCTGATCATGAAGTTCTGCATTCCCAAAGTGTGGTTCCAAGACCAGAAACATCAGCATCACCCGGGAACATGTTAGAAATGTAGATTCTCAGACCGCATCCAGACCTACTGAATTAGAAATTCTGGGAGTGGGGTCAAGCAATCTGTAGTTTAACAAACCTTCCAGGTGATTCTGATACACATAAAAAGTTTGAATACTCTGAATTGTATTATAAAAAACTTATTCAATTAATGGTGCTAGGAAAATTGGTTGTATAATGGAACAACATATATATATGTAGACACATATATGAAATGTATTTTATATTACATGTATATAAAATACCTGGAAAACCAATATAAAAAATTGTATTCTAAATACCACTTTTTATCCCTCTATTAGGAGACATGGCTATCTATAGGCAAATGAATCGATTTTTATCTTTTGTTTTGAACTAATGTACATTTTATGAGCTTCTTCAGTTTAATTTTATGTTCAAACCCTCCCAAACAGGGAATACTTACCTTTTCTTCAGCTTTACTGTAATATTTAGACATTGTGGTTATTAATTTCACTGTCTAATAGTAGAATTAGGAGGTTGAGTAAAAGCTGCAGTGCTAAAACACAAAATTTCTCCTTATGTGTTAGCCCCTAATTTAGTGGTTCTTAACTTTTTTAAGGTCATTGTCTCCTCAGAGAATCTGTCACAGAAATGGACGTTCTCACCAGAAAAATGAACACATATTGAAGGTTTTGCATAAAATTTCAGGATACCTTGATTTAATTGTAATAGGATAAAGATTTAGTTAGAAGTTTATGTTTTGTAGGATGTTACATATTTTTGGTTTGATTGCTTACATTTCTATTTTAATTATTTTTTCTTCCCTCTCACCCTTACTCTCAGGCGGATACATTGCAAATAGCCTAGCAATTATGACCGATGCACTTCATATGTTAACTGACCTGAGTGCCATCATACTGACCCTGCTTGCTTTGTGGCTGTCTTCAAAATCACCAACCAAAAGATTCACCTTTGGATTTCATCGCTTAGGTAAGTAATTGGGAGTTTCTTTTGGTTTATAAAATTTTATAGTAGAACTACAATGAACTATAACCTTTGATTAACTGAAATTTTCCTGGTAATAGCCTGTTTGAACAAAGCAAATGAAGATAGATAAACAAGGTTTGTTCAGATACTTATCTTCCAGGATACAGTCAGTTAACCAGTTCACACACATAAAATTATATGGTAATCATTAATCTTCAGATGTTCCCTATGTCTTTTTGAAGATATTATCGGAAAAAAGTTTACCTTCAGCTTATTGAACCAAGCAAAAGCACACGGATTTAATTCGCTAATAAGCATTAACTTCTTTCTTCAGGTATTCCAACCAAAGCTACAGGAGCCCAGATTTTAAGCATTACTATGATATGTATAATATATACTGTGTGGCTGACCTTCATTGTGGCCATTGTATCAACATAATTCTGTAAATGCTGACAAAGATTCTTTGCTTGACCAAACTTTAGTCATTCTCCTGAACCTCCTCTCCAAGCCCGTCTGTGTGTTTCCTCATAAAACCCAGTTTTAGCAAGAACCCTGCTAAGCCAATTTAACAGAACTCCCCGTCTCAATATCTGATGGGTTATCCCCCAGGTGATGTCTCATCACCCTGGCCTATCTTCAGCTAGAATCCTATTAGGTCAGTTTAGCCAGAATCCTCCTTACCCTTGATGTTTCCTCTTAATTTTTTTCCATCCGCTGACCCCCACTGCTCCTTGGCTGTAAATTACCAGTTGCCTGTGCAGTATTCATAGTTGAGCCCAATCTCTGTCCCCCAGTGTAAAATTCCATTGCAGTGGTCTCTATACCTACCTTCATAGCTCCTTCCCCTTGAGTAAAGTCTTCTTTACCATGTTTTAACAAGTGTCACTGAATTGTTTTTTCTTTAACAATGCACATATTTTTATTGTCCTATTTTGAAATTAATGTTTAGTTAAAATCATACATTGGTATCCACACAACTCTGCTTCTTGCTGTGTTACTGGTTTTAAATTTTTTTTTTACTTATTTTTAAAATATGTATAAAACAATTACTTGAATTATTATATGAAGTGCCATATGACCAGTTGTCATTTTCTTAGAACCCAAAAGTTGACATTTAGGTAGCCTCAGCAAAACCTGCCTTAACCGGAATTAACATCTTGTTTTATTTTGTAGAGACACTGACATTCTTGGCTAATATATCAATTGGTTTCTCCCCTTCTTTGTTACTTTTTAGCCTAATCTTAACTCAGCATCTAGGCCTTCTAAAATTTAGTCACTGGGTCTTCTAGTGTAAAACTTGACGTAGTACCTGAATGGCTATATACCAAGCAGCTATCCAGGTCATCAGGCTGGGAAATCATCTAGCGTCCCCACCCCTCAGCACTCTCAGCTGCTGCGCAAGAGAGCTAAAGCCCTAAGTGGGGTTTTTTCTGTTACTTGTTAAGCCACTGCATAATGCATTTGGATGTATTCCTGAAAGAAACCCCACTGCTTTACAACATATTATACATTCATTTGTTTACTGATTGCCTTGGGGTTTTTTAAACAACTTTAAAATTTATTTTCAAAAATATAGTTTTTTTGTGATTTAAACACCTGCAGTTTAAGATCCAAAACTCAAACATAGCATCACGGAATGGGGATTTTTACCTTCTAACACTAGTTGAGAGAGTGCATTTCATTTAGTCCTGTGGTTCTTAACCTCCTTCAGGTTATAGACCCCTTGGAATTCTAATGCAAACAGTGGAACTCTCTCCCCAGAAACATGCAATAACAGAACATAGAAAATCCTACATATAATAAGTTAGGAACCCATAATCATGAAAATTCTATTAAATATCAAACAAGTCTTAGTGTTTATCTAGATAGTCACTTTGTTTCTTCAAAGATAACAAGCACTATGAAAAGGTGAGAGAATATAGAACTGTTGTGTCTCTGCAAGTCAAGTCTTTCCCTTTCCTTAAAGGAACTAAGTTCAAGATGGTGGACTAGATATCAGCATTTGACTCCTGTCTCTCCTGAGAGTCCATTGAAATAAAAACTACCAAAACAACAAAGAGAAACAAATGGGTCACCAATAAACAAGAAATTTTTAGAAATTTCTGGAAGTTGGAAAGTAGGTGGGAGTGGGTTGAAGGAAGAAACAAGCCAAGAAGCTGCAGCCTAGAGTACACTGAGCTAGGAACTGGATCAGCCCAACAGATTTCCAAAGAAGACTCAGGGACAGAGATGAGCAGAAGTGAGAATCGGGGCTGAAAACAAGATTAATTGAGTGACTATAAATGGGAAACTGCTCCCACTAGTCCACTATGACCCCACCTTCCTTCCCATCCCCCCTCCACTTGGGCAGCCTGCATTTTCCTCCACGTAAAACACCAGGGCTGGCCTGGTGGCACAGTGATTAAATTCACACATTCCACTTTGGCAGCCCAGGGTTCACAGGTTTGAATCCCGGGCACAGATTCGAATCCTGAGCACAGGCCGAGGCAGCACTTGTCAAGCCATGCTGTGGCGGGATCCCACATACAAAACAGAGGAGGATGAGCACAGATGTTCGTTCAGGGCCAATCTTCCTCACACAAAAAAAAAACCCACCAAATAGTTCTTCTAGAAAGAAATTGAACAAAACATTTGGGGAAAGCTGAGGCTTCTAGTGTGCATGTTGATGCTCCAAACTAAGTCTTCTTCATACAAGAATTCAGGGTTCTGCAGCCTTATAGTTTGGTTCCTCACCTACTCACCCTAAAGTAATACACTGTCTTAGTCTGCCCTGCCCTACACCCCTTATACACCAACCATTTTAATTAGTTTATGGCTTATCCTTCGGCATTTCCTTTTTGCAAATGACAGTTTCCATGTCCTTTTGCCCTAAATGTGAATGGACAACCAAGGATCTCTCAGCAAATGAGGAAAACCAGCAGCATGAAAGAAAATGAGGGGCTGGCCTGGTGGCATAGCGGTTAAGTTCACATGCTCCACTTTGGTGGCCCAGGGTTCACCGGTTCGGATCCTGAGCGTGGACGTACTCACCACTCATCGAGCCATGCTGAGGTGGCGTCCCACATAGAGCAACTAGAAGGATATATAACTATGACATACATCTATCTACTGGGGCTTTGGGGAGAAAAAAAGAGGAAGATTGGCAACAGATGTTAGCTCAGGGCCACTCTTCCTAAAAAATAAATAAATAAATAAATGAAAGAAAGAAAATGGCCAAAACTAAACTAACAGAAAAATTAGTCCTAGAGGAAAAAGAGGTGACTTAAGGAACAGAAGAAAATGTTTTAAATTACCCTACTAATATATTCAGAATAATGAAACACTAAAATATTTTGAAAAAGAAAATTACAAGAAAAAGCTCTTTGAAATAGAAATATTGCTGAAGTAAAAAAAAGTTTTTTTCAATAGAAGGACTAGAGAATATAATCAAGAAAGTCTCCCAGGATATAGAATAAAAAGATAAAAACAGGAGGAAAACGTTAAAAACTGTAAAAGAATAATCTACGAGGTCCAAAGTTGTACTATTAAGACCCTCAAAGATAGAGAACTTAACAAAATACAAGGGAGTGACTGCTTAATGGGGTTGGGGTTTCTTTTTGGGGTAATGAGCATGTTCTGGAGTTAGTGGTGATTTTTGCACAACCTCGCACTGAAATTGTACATTTCAGTGAAATTGTACAGTATTCTGAAAGCCACTGAATTGTACATTTTAAAATTGTTAAAATGGTGAATCTTATGTTGTATGAATTTTACCTAAATTTTTTAAAGTCATCTAAAAATAAAAGGAAGAGAATTGTTAAGATATAGATAGATGAGTATATTCTAGAGCTAAGGAGGTAGTCACGCCTTCATACTAGACAGGCCTTTTGGGATCTTCCTTTTCTTCTTTTGTATTTGAAAATCCTCTTAGGACATATCTAGATATAGAACTTATTTCACTTATTCTGCTCTTTGAAGTAAAGGTGGAAATAATGGAAGAAAAACTTACGGTGACTTGGGGAGGATTAAAAAGACACAAAGATATATAGAGCTGAATGAAGCTATAAACCAAAGCAGCGGCTGTCCTTGTGTTTCACAAAATACCACTACTTCATGAGTAATCTCTCCAAGTTTTATGGGGGGAAGTGTGTTTACATTGGACACATTTAAATAGTGTGGCTCTTGTGACCTCTAATACCAAGACTTGGGGATTCAGGTCCTAAAGAACATTGCAGAAGGAATCCCTCTAAGAAACTTCTGGCTTGTTACTGTTGTTGAATTTTGTTTTGTTTTGATGGCATGCAGAGTAGAATGGGGGGTTGGTTTTTTCTTTGCTGATTTATTTTTTAAATATGTAAAACATAGGTTGCAAAAGTAAAGAAAATATTTTTTAAAAGAAAAGATTTACTCAAAGCACTCTTTCTTTCATTCTTTCCCCTCCACCCCATCCTCCCTCTGACTCCTTATTCGTAACCATTTTAGTTTCTGGCCTATCCTTCCAGCATTTCCTTTTGAAAATATAAGCAAATACATTTATATGTTCATATCCCGCTCCCTGCCACCCTTTGTTATGCCAAAGGCAGCATAGTGTGCACCCAGTTCTAAACCTGGAGGTGTGTGTCTGTGAATGATAGTCAGATATTAGTATCATTCCCTAAATTTATTTCCTTTTTGTATTCTCATAACACTTTATACATACCTAATAGCATTTATCACATTTTTATAACTATGTTTATGAAACTGTGTCTCCTTCTAGACCATGAATTAAGTAGGGACAGGAACAGGTAATATTAAACTCTATGTGTCTGCGAATTGTTGCATATTCAGGCTGAGTAAATAAGAATATGAAAACTGTGATAATTTAGTATAGCTCATGCTCCTCAAGTCATTTGTGTTTGGGGTAAATTAAACCATTTTCCAAACTGCGAATAAGGGTATTTTTGAAATTTGGGGACTAAAATATTTGGGTCTTAAAAACATTTATCTATATTCTGAAACTGTTATGTTCACAGACTAGACTGTAAAAATTTATTTGATCCATAACACAGCAGGGTGGTACAGCCTGACTTATAGGTCCTTTTGGGTGCAGAAAGAAGTTAGTCAGAAGGGAGTTTCTTCTTCCTTATCTCTGTCAGGGGCTGGTCCTATTTGTTTGTTTTGGTACTTACCACTTCTAGACTTTTCTCAGATCCTCTTAGGTTCAAATCTGAGGTCTGCAGTTTTGATAGCTATATGACCTTTTGGAGAGTGATTTAATCCCTCTAAGTACAAGTTTCTTCTGCAAAACAGGGATGATAATACTTGTATGGCAGAATTGTAAACAGTATGAAAGGTAAGGCGGTAAGGTACAAGTACCTAACACAGTCCCTGGCACAGGGTAAATTCCCAGTAAAATTTCAAGCCTTTTTTTCCTTCCCCCTTCTACCTGCCAGTATATTGTCTTACCCAGATTTCTCATCTCTCTCAAAATGGTCCATGCTCCAAAATTGCCTACCTTCCCTTCTCCCCTAGTCAGAATTCTGACTCTCTCAGCATAACTGTCTCTGCTAGGCAGTAGGAGAAAAGATGATTCACCCTGATAATTAAATAACAATTTTTAAAAGATGTGCTTTTTAACTCAGGTCTTTGGTAACATTTTTGGCAATATAACAAAATTTATTTTAGCAAAAATCATTCAGTCAAGGTGAGAGAAAGGTGGTTTTAGATTTGAGAGGTGAGCCCGAGTGGCTGTACCGGGGTCAGGTCCATTCTGTTGGTACTTTCCTTTCCTTCATGTGAACTCACAAGTTGTGTAAAATCATTCAGGCTTTTCTTTTCTTTCTTTCCTTATTACTTTACAGTGAGCTACAATGGCAGCTCTTTTGTGGGAAGAGCGAGAGCAGGGTAGGAGCCATATGTGAATTATTTTAAATGCCTGGATTTATTATGACTGTGGGTATGGCATCTTATTCTGGAAGTTAATAAACTTAGAACTTAATGAAACCACACTGTAGGAGAAATCCCACAAATCCTTGGGAGGAATAGCACTATCTCCCAGACAAAGTGAACACATGCTATTCTAAAGAGAACAGCCCCCAGCCCCCTGCTTGCTCTTGACTTTTATCCTTCTCTGTGGATTATGAGCAATATTGACTTTATTTATATGGCTTTTCTTCCAGTTCTTGGGCTGAAGAGGCTGCATGGATTAGGTAAAGATAGTGATCACATGAAAGGACTGTAGTAAGCAGAGTTGTCTGCATTTGAAATAAAAAGCAAGATGTACACTTTGGTAATGCAAACCATTAGCCTAGGTCAGTGGCAAAGTGACAATGCAGGAGTCTTTTGTAGCAGTGTGTAGTTCTACTGAGCCAAGACCTTGGCAGCTCTGGCTTGATGATGGTTGTCTTGAGGTAGGTATGTGGTTATAATGCTAATTCTATGTAGTTTGTTATTTTATCCCCTGATGCTAAAGGAACACAATGTATTCAGCTAAAAAAAATCTCTTCCCCCATACACGCAGCCAAAAAAAATCTCATCTCCCTAGTTAGTGATTCATTTTAACTTCCTCCCACCCCTAACAAGAGTTATGCCTATTAATTATTCACATTTTAGTGAGAATTAATTCATATCACATGAGCATCTATCGGAAAAGAATAGTTTCTTCCTAGAAATGGGAGTTTTTACTGAGGCAGAAGGAAGACATGAGTGAGGTGTCAAGGATGGATAGCCAAAAGTCAGCTTGAGAGTACTGGGTGCCTTGGGGATGGGGTAGAGGGAGTGGTTAGAAGGCAGGAAATAGGAGATTATTTAGAATAGGAGATGAGAGGATCCAAGACAAACTTTGCAGTTTGGCATTCTGGTAGCAACAGTGGGCCACCGAAAATCCTATATGATGTCTTTTTTTTTTTTTTGAGGTAACGTTGGTTTATAACATTATATAAATTTCAGGTGCACATCATTATATTTCGATTTCTTTGTAGACTACATCACGTTCACCTCCCAAAGACTAATTACCATCCATCACCGTACATATGTGCCCTGTCACCCCTTTCACCCTTCTCCCTCCCACTTCCCCCCGGTAATCACCAATGTAATTTCTGTATCTATGTGTTTGTCTGTTGTTGTTTTTATCTTCTACTTATGAGTGAGATCATATGGTATTTGACTTTCTCTGTCTGACTTATTTCGCTTAACACAATACCCTCAAGGTCCATCCATGTTGTAGCAAAAGGCAAGATTTCACCTTTTTATAGCTGAATAGTATTCCGTTGTGTATATATACCACATCTTCTTTATCCATTCATCCCTTGAACAACACTTAGGTTGTTTCCAAGTCTTAGCTTTTGTGAATAATGCTGCAATGAACATGGGGTGCATATGTCTTTACACATTCATGTTTTTGTGTTCTTTGGATAAAAACTCAGCCATGGAATAGATGGATCATATGGTAGTTCTATTCTTAATTTTTTGAAGAATCTCCATACTGTTTTCCAAAATGGCTGCACCAGTTTACATTCCCACCAGCAATGTATGAAAGTTTCCTTTTTTCCACATCCTCTCCAACACCTGTTGTTTCTTGTCTTGTTAATTATAGCCATTCTGATGGGCATGAGGTGATATCTATTGTGGTTTTGATTTGCATTTCCCTAATAATTAGTGATGTTAAACATCTTTTCACGTGCCTGTTGGCCATCTGCTTAACTTCTTTGGAAAAATGTCTGTTCAGATCTTTTGGCCATTTTTAATTGGTTATTTGTTTTATTGTTGAGATGTATGAGTTCTTTATATATTTTTAATATTAACCCCTTATCAGATATATGGTTTGCAAATATCTTCTCCCAACTGTTAGGTTGTCTTTTCGATTTGTTGATGGTTTCCTTTGCTGTGCAGAAGCTTTTTAGTTTGATGTGGTCCCATTTGTTTATTTTTCCTTTTTGTATGCTGTCTTTAACCTGAGTGTAGTAGGGTTGTCTGTTGCTGAGTTGAAATACAAATACTAGTTTGGAAGTCCTAGGAAAATCAAGTACAGGCCACTAATTTTCCTTCCTGTCTTCTATTGGAAGAAGGTAGAAAAGAGAAACAGCATGAAAGGAAGTAGAAAAGAGAATGTATCTCCAATCTCCTTCCATATTCATTTTTATAGACCTCTGAAACCTGTCTTTAGATGTTTGCTATATATAATTCTTTGAGGCAATAGAAAGACAAGTGTTATATAATTTAAGGGAAATATACTCCTTATTGGCATCACAGCATTAGCAAAGTTAACAGTTATGATAGGCCAGTACATCCAGGCAGCACTCATGAAAAAGCAAATATGCTTGAGTTGAGTGTGGTTTACATAGTTGAAGCAAATTGTTACTCGTTCACTGAATAGGTGCTCAATAGTTACCTGTTGAATGAATGAATAGTAGTATAGGGTGGGGAGACAGGCAGTAAATATGTACACGAGCACAACATAATCATAAATTGTATTAAATGCTACAAAGAGAAAGAACAGGTACTATGATGGAGAATAACAGAGGAGGACAGAGAAGGACTCATTGTTCTTCATATGAACCTTGAAAGCCTCTAGTTTTGGCAATTTATAGATATGTTAAAATGTGCAGTAAACATTTTTCATATTTTATAGTGCTATCAAAACTTGATAATCATCTATGTTTTCTCCCATTTAATTTTTTCTCTTACCATTTATTAGCCATTCAAACCAAAACTGTTTATTCTCTGTATATGAAAATCAGGGTGTGTTTTGGTCTTTATTAGATCATTGACCATAAACAGTTGTTTATATTTCAGCTGAATGAAAAGACCCAAGTGATGTTATAACAAAAAACACGTATTCACTCATCTTACTCCCTCCTCCAATGCTACAGTTCAGCCAGGCGGAATGATTTAATTATTTCTGTGTAAAGTAGTAAAATATGTTAGAACTACTATCATAATAGATTTTCTAGAATTTCCATAAAAATCTCTTTCAAGAGTTTTTCATTTATGTTAAATATCCATTTAGTCAAGTTTATGTAAAGCTAACAGGGTAGTACCCTTCACGGAAATTGAGTTCCACTTGTGAAAGTTCCTGGGTCTCCTTTAGAAAATGAAAAATTCATGTGTTACACACTCCTTTTGTCTTGAAAACCTTTATTGTACATTATGTGACTGGACCAACCCAGAGCAAGAAGGAGTAGACTGGAGCAAATCATAATTTGGTTGTTGATTGAAAGCTTCCCTCTCTTTTAAATGTTTGGGGAAAAAACATCTTGCCTATTTTATCTGCATTCCATCATGTTAAAAATACTATGAAAAAATATTTTAAACACTAATTAGTCCTATTCATGATATTTCACTGAAGTTTAATTTATGCACAATGAAAGAGCTTTTTGTTCTTTTTATCAGAATAAATGATCATATTCCTACTATAAGAATTTTTAGCTATATAGTATTATCTGTGCCTTATACTTTTCAATTATAAATCTCAGCCGTAAAAATCTACTTAGAATTTTGGGTTGTTTTTCTTTTGCATTTATCAGTATTCTGTCGAGAAGACATTTTGACAGGTGATTAGAATTAAAAATAACAGATGAATGTCTTTGCTTTTCACCAAAGGAACTAGATATGAGGCACATTCCTTATTAATTGCTGGAAAAGGGGTTTCATTGATAGCTGTATCCTAGTATGTCATTTTGGGAATTTCTCGCAATCAGCTGAATTCCATTACTCTTAGCTGTGGGCGGGCATTGGGGGGTCCCTTCTTTGCTACTCACGTGGGTGAAAACTGTGGCGTGGAAAACGGAGTTTTTAGCTGCAGGCCTCAGGAGCCTGGTGGGCCTTCCAAAGGTGGGAATCATCCCTGCCAAGGAATTCTGCTTATGTTTTACTTTGACTTTCATTTTACTTTATTTTGAATGTGGTTTTGCCTTATCTGAGAGTTCACAAAAAGGGAATTTTAAGTGTTTAGGAAAATTATCACTAGCGCACACATACACAAACACACTCTTACAGGATGCCCAATGTGTCTGAAATATTGCATGGGACATATTTATACTAAAAAATTATTTGTTTATCTGAAATGCAAATTTAACTTAGCATCCAGTATTTTATCTGGCAGACTTAGTAGGGTAACTATAAAATTTATCATCCAAACCAGGACACTTCTGAGAATGAAATGGGGCACTTTTAATAACTATGCCAGGACGACAGGCATAAATTGGGACTATTCTGAGAAAACTGGAAAGTGTGGTCAACCTAATTATAGGGGAGTTTGAAAGAATTTTTAATTATTGGTTTTAGACTTTCATAAGCAATAACATCTCTGTCATTAACTTGTATAGCTATGAATCTTTATAAATGTAAAGTGTATTGCTTCATAATTTCATCTTAAAAATTTAATTAAAGCACCTTAAAACTATGGTGGTCTAATTGCTAGCTTCAGCCTTGACATATGATTAAAGTTCTTTGTCTTTTTTTTTTGGAAGAGTTTGAGAAGGACTGGTATTTTTTAAATGCCAGTTTTAAAGAGAATTAAAGTTCTCTTTGTGAGTAAAAGGAGGAGGCTACCACTAGTACATGAGATTTTACAGTTTAAATATTTTTAAATTATTTCTTATTTCTGTATATTATTTATATATATGTTATTTTACCATCAGCCAGCCCTCGTGGTCTAGTGGTTAAGATTCTGCGCTCTCACCGCCACGGCCTGAGTCTGTTTCCCTGTCAGGGAACCACACCGCCCATCTGCTGTCTGTTGGTTGTCATATTGTGGCGGCTGCATGTTGCTCTGATGCCGAAAGCTATGCCACCCGGTATTTCAAATACCAGCAGGGTCACCCATGATGGACAGGTTTCAGTTGAGCTTCGAGATTAGGAAGAAGGACCTGGCCACCAACTTCCAAAACAATTGATCCTAAGAACCCCGTGAATAGCAGCAAAGCATTGTCTGATAAAGCGAAGATAAGAGGATGGTGCAAAAAAGACAGGGCAGGGTTCCTCTGCTGTACACAGGGTCACTGAAAGTTGGAATCGACTCAATGGCACTAACAACAATAAATTTTACCGTCAGTAGCTATAACTTAAGAAGTTCCATTTCTGTCTTATATTTGGCTTAATTGTTCTCTTTCAGCCTATTTTCTTCTTGTTTTTTGGGATTTACTAAATAACCTATTATTCATATTTGGTTTAATCTTCTAAATTGTATAGCCTTTTATCTTCCCTTGCTCAACCTAACTTCATTCTACAAATTCATCCATAAATATTTGAGTACCTGCCACATGTGAGCCACTCTGCTCAGTGCTACAGTAATGTGACATGAAATAAGGAGATGAGAGTCTGGACTGAATATCTCCACAGTCTTGTATATTTCAGTTGGTCTTTTCTCTGTCTTCTTCAGCCCTTTGTCTCTTTGGAAGTAAGACGATTAGTACATCAGGAATAGGTGTACTATGGTTTTGAGTAGGAATTATATGTTTTTGTCTTATTGCAACATCTCTTCTGTTTGGTGTTTTTTTTTTTTTTTGGTGAGGAAGATTCACCATGAGCTAACATCTGTTGGCAATCTTTCCCTGTTTTGTTTTTGCTTGAGGACGATAGCCCTGAGCTAACATCTTCCTCTACTTTGTATGTGGGACGCCTCCACAGCATGGCTGATGAGTGGAGTAGGTCCTCACCCAGGATCCGAACCTGCAAACGTGGGCCACCAAAATGGAGCATGGAACTGTAACCACTGGGCCATGGGGCCGGCCCCCAACATCTCTTCTGTTGATGCACAGGATTTTATTGGCGTTTTGGCTACGTTAATGAGATGGCTTCAGGAAACAGCTTATAACTGCTAGATAATTTTTCTGTGTTGTAATTTATTAGTTGGAGTAAAATGTATCAAAGTCCAATATACTTGAACTGCCTGAAACCTTTGAGCAATGAGTCGACCCAGATAACAGTTTTCCAGATTGTTTTACCTTTTAACATTTAACAGGATTAATGTCTGGTTTCTCTAAAAGAAAAATTTTCTTTAAAAGTATTTTCTTGCTTTTATTGTTTTGAGTGTCAACACTTGTTTAATATAATATGTTAGTTAATTATTTAAAAATATACTTTACCTTGCCCTATTTTTTGTTAGTTTGCAAAGATATTAAATTATTTCTACTTTATACTCCCATGTAGAAAATTCATTTGGTATAAAAGCAAAAACAGTGCAAAGTCATCCTTGTCTCCTAGCCACCCATTCTCCTTATAACCAGTTTTTTATCAGTATTTTGTATATCCTTCAAAAGTTGCATGTACAGATCATTATTTACATATTCTTTTTTTTTCTTTTCACACAAATGGTAACATACCATACACACTGTTGTGTACTTGGTTTTTTTCACCTAACACTATCTTGGAGATTATTCCTTATCAGAATATAAAGAGCCTCATTCTTTTTTTTAATAGCTGCATAGTATTCCATGTTACAAGGCCCCTACTAATCATTTTTTTCATTGTTGCCAATTGTTTGCTATTATATGCAATTCTTGATGAGTAGCTTCATAACGTGCCTCATTTTGCACACGTGTAACTCAATTGGCATGAGTGTGTATATCATTACTAGGAGAGGAATTCCTAGGTCCAAGTGCGTGTATGAATACCTGCATGCCTTAAAAAACATGTGTTTGTTTTTCTTTAGTCTAAAGGTAATACGTGTTTATGGTAAAGACTTAGAACATTACAAATATTACCAAAAAAACTAAAGTGAACAATAAATTCCTCAAAAGCTCCTAGTCCCAGTTCCCAGATATAACACTGTCTTTCTCGCGATTATCAATTTGCCTGATTTTTGTTTTTCTTTTTTCCTGTTTTTATACAAATGGCTGTAGGTCTCCCATTATATGTATGTATCATAATGTACTCATTAGGTTCCTCACCGGTGGGCATTTAAGATGCCTCCAGGCCTTTGCTGACACTACAAAGCTGTGGTGAAAGACCTTCTAGGTAACTGCATACATATGGATGTTTTTCTATCAGATAGATCCTAAAATCAGGGAATGTATGCATTTTAAATTTTGATTAGTTTTACTAATCGTTCTCCAAAAAGATACTTCCATTTGATAGTTTCACCAGTATATCCTTGTTCTGGCTATTATCCAGCTTTTTAATCTTTGCCAATTTAGTAAAGGACAAAAAGGAATCTTGTCTGAATTTCTTAGATTATAATCGATTTTGATAAATTAGCCCTTTCTGTTTATTTTCTGTGTATTACAGTTTCTAAGATTTTTACCCATTTTTCCTATGGGTTCACTTTTTTATTGATTTGTAAGTGTACCTCTTCTATTAGGAAATTAGTCTGTGGTCACATATGTTATAAATATTTCCTCTCAGTTTTTTATCTTTTCCCATGTGTATGGTCTGTAAATATACATAATTTTACCCTAAAGAGATCAGCGGGTAGAGTGGTGGGAGTGAATTAGTGGAGGATCTAGATCAAACTGCTAAACACTTTTTAAATAAGAAAAATAACATGACAAAAGTGATATAGTGCTTTTATCTCCTTAGTGGAAAGAAGATATAAGATTGTACAATATTTAATTTGTATGAAGTGTAATAACCATGCTACTAATATATTTGTTTTTTATATTTTTCCCTCCAGAGGTTTTGTCAGCTATGATTAGTGTGCTGTTGGTGTATATACTTATGGGATTCCTCCTATATGAAGCTGTCCAAAGAACTATCCATATGAAATATGAAATAAATGGAGATATAATGCTCATTACCGCAGCTATTGGAGTTGCCGTTAACATAATGTAAGCTCTGATTTTAAAAAATTTCAGTAAGCTTTATGTTTTAGAGCAGTTTTAGGTTCACAGCAAAACTGAGCAGAATGTACACAGATTTTCCATGTATCCCCTGCCCCCACACATGCATAGCCTCCCCCTTATCAACATCCCTCAGCAGAGTCGTACATTTGTTACAGTTGATGAACCCACATTGATAAAACATTATCACATGGAGTCCATAGTTTACGTTAGGGTTCACTGTTGGTGTTGTGCATTCTATGGGTTTGGACAAATTTATAATGACACGTATCCACCATTATAGTATCATACACTCTGTATTGTTTTCACAATATTTTCAAGTACTGTGAACTTAGAGACTATTATACGTGCATTCAGTAATGTGCAGTGATTTTTTATATATTTTAAAATTATATAGTACATTTATGTTTCTTATAAATGTTAATAAAACACTGTTGGAATTATAAATTCCTCATTAGTTTGCTCAGGTATACAGAAGTTTTACTGACAATCAGGAATTTAAGTAGGACAGATTTTTTTTAATTTAATTTTTATAATACTTTTATGTTAACTAGAATGTTTTTTTAACTACCAACTTTTTTTCCTAAAAACAACCAAATTTTTAAGTTATATACTTAATCATTTGGATTAGGGATCAGCAAACTTTTTCTGTAAAGGGCAAGATAGTAAATATTTTAGACTTGAGCCACACGGTGTCTTTTGCAGCTACTCAACTCTGCTGTTATAAAGTAAAACAGCCACATTCAGTATGTAAACAAATGAGCATGGCTGTGTTCCAATAAAACTTTATTAACAAAAACAGGCAGTAGGCCAAATATAGTCTACAGACCATGGTTTGCCAACCCCTGCCTAGGGGTTTCCGTTCCTACTTAGAATAAAATCAAAAGTCCTTATCGTAACCTTTTTGATAAGATCCTGTGTACCTCTCCAACTCATCTCCTAGCACTCTTGCTCATATTACTCTAGCCACAATGGCCATCTTGCTTTTTTTAAGCGCACAGAGCACATTTTCCTCTCAGGGCCTTTGCCCTGGTATTCCTTCTGCTCTTCCACCACCTCTTGCTTCCTGAATTCATTCAAGCCTCTGCTCAGATGGAATCTGAAAAAGGCTTTCTCTCATCACTCTCCACCCCTTTGTATTTGTATTTATTTGCTTGCTTCTCTGCCTTCCCTACTAGACTGTAAGCTCCGTGGGGGTAGGGAAATGTCTGTCTCATTCACTGTTTTGACTCCAGCACCTTGAACAGTACCAGATACATAATAGGTGCTCAAACATTTATTAAATGAATGAGTTCCATGTTGCTTCAGTAGTGTCTGACTAGTAACGGATTTTTTTGTCAATAACATTAGGAAGAATACTGTTTTCTTTTATTTTTAACAGAATGGGGTTTCTGTTGAACCAGTCTGGTCACCATCACGCCCATTCCCACTCCCTGCCTTCAAATTCTCCTACCACAGGTCCTGGGTGTGGACCCAATGGGCAGGATAGCCTGGCGGTGAGAGCTGCGTTTGTACACGCCTTGGGGGATTTGGTGCAGAGTGTTGGTGTGCTAATAGCTGCATACATCATACGATTCAAGGTAATATGATTGCTCATTTTTCTATTTTAAAATATATTTAATTTCAACATTAATACTAATGGTGATTGTCTTTTATCAGTATCCTGTACACCAGTGCCACTCCTATTCATTTTGCATTTATGCAAGCTTAATTGAGCTATCAGTATAGCTCTTTCATTAGCACAAAACACAATAGTATCACCTCATGAGGTAACTTATCTGTAGTTGGCTTGGGTAAGTGCCTTCACTGGAGAACTCAGTTTTAAGCCTGAACTGCTAGGTACTGAAATGTGCACTGGACTAGAAATCCAGAGATTGGGTGCCAGTCTTGGCTCTGCCATTAATGCTTCGACCTTGAGCAAGTCCCTCAACTCTAAACTTGAGTTTCCTCTTCTTTAACATGAGGAGCTTAGACCAGATAGATGGCTGCTCAAACTCCTTCCAGCTCTGATATTCTATGGTTCTGGGTGGAAGGTTTAGAGAAGGCACAGAGGAAAACACGAGAACAACTGATTAAATTTCTGGAAATAGGTCCCATGAGAAAAGGCACTTAAACAGTCTAGGAAAGATTGAAGACATTTCTCAATTGCAATATCCCAGTTTTAAGGGTATTTTCCAATCCTGCTAAAGAAAGTGACAGAACAGGGGATAGAGTATGCTGTGCTTTGCTTTCCAGTCTATTTTATCTGTCTATATTGAATCACACAATTTTGATCTGTCACCTTTCAGCCAGAATACAAGATTGCTGATCCCATCTGTACATATGTATTTTCATTACTTGTGGCTTTTACAACATTTCGCATCATATGGGACACAGTAGTTATAATACTAGAAGGTAAGATCTCACTAATATCCCCATTGTGGGCTTATTACTTCCCTAAATCAGATGGGGGATTGGGGAGGACACTGAAGGGTAAGAGCCATGTCTTTTCCTTTCTTTTTACCACTACTTATCAGGCTGTAGTAACACCACCTTACATGTATTTAACATATAAGAATCGATACGCTCTCCCATCTATTACCTGTTTGATCCCTATAATAGCTAAGAAAAGTAGGTGAGGCAGACGTTATTATCCCCCATTTACCAATACGAAAATTGAGGTTCAAAGGGCTAACATACCTTGATTAAGGTCATGCTTGCTAATAATCTGTGGAGCTAGGACAAGAATGCAACTCTTTTGAGTCTTAACCCAATTGTGTTTAGTGATTTATTCGTTAATTCCTTAATTTCCATTGAACTTGCTACTTTGTTATATTTTCACCATCCCTGCCTTACTGATACTATGTATAAACATGTAAACATAAGTTCTCAACACTAGGTTTATCATCATTGGACATTCCTTTCTTTCTTTTTCTTTTTTTGTCTATCCTAGCTTATTTGTTAAAAAAAGTATTCTGGTTTGATTGACATTCCTTTTTAGTAAGAATGAACATTTTTTTAAGTATTTATTAACCTTTTATATATATCCTGCTATATGTGTGCATGGTTTATCTTAAAGTATTAATATATTTTAAAGTGTTTGTTTCAACTGAATTTGGTAAAGCCATTTGGTTTCTTTGAAAAAAAATGTCCTATCAGTAATGTATAACTTTTTTCCCAAAATAAACTTTATTTATAAGTGATATATTCTGAACTAATAGGTGTACCAAGCCATTTGAATGTAGACTATATCAAAGAAGCCTTGATGAAAATAGAAGATGTATATTCAGTGGAAGATTTAAATATCTGGTCTCTCACTTCAGGAAAACCTACTGCCATAGTACACATACAGCTAAGTATGTTGCTGATGGTAAATGCTGGGGTTGGTGGACTTCTATCTTTGAAATTAAATCTGTGCTTATAATTAGGTGGGAAGACTCTGCTGAAAGATTTGTTTTAAGGATGGGGTGAGGCTCTTCAAAAGGTGAATTGCAGGTCAATATGGATAGCAGAGTAATAATTTTTGATCTCTTTGAGATAAGACATTACAGATTGATTTTTGCCTTTAGATAAAAGGCATTAAGTATATTTACCATGTTTTTTCTACACAAGAAAAGCTAGACTCTATGTTTTTATTTCTTTAAATCATTTCACAAACTGATGCTTTTTATTTTTTTAAATAATACATGCATGTGATTTATTAAAAAAGTGCAAAAGATGAAAGACTTGTAATTGATGTGTAGTATTCTTTCTCTACCCCAAAGTGGACTAAAGAGATTGGGATAATGAGAAGCCATCCTGGCTTTGCAAACTGACATACTTCTCCCACAGAATAGCTTCAAGACAGTAGAAATCAAACTAATATAAATATGCTCCCAGCATATTAAGGTTGTTTTTTTCCTGTGTCTTACTAATGTGTAACTGTGTACAATGAATAGTAACGATATTTTCTTGACATTGCAGTTCCTGGAAGTTCATCTAAATGGGAGGAAGTACAGTCCAAAGCAAAGCAATTATTATTGCACACGTTTGGCATGTATAAATGTACTATTCAGCTTCAGAGTTACAGGCAAGAAGTGGACAGAACTTGTGCAAACTGTCAGAGTTCCCGCACCTAATTTGATATGTTTGGGGGACTACTGCCTTATTTCTCCTGCAGTCATAGCCCTGAGAGCAATAAATGCGCACCCAGTGAGAAAACGGAAGCCCTGACAGCTGTGTCCATGTCAAGCACTGGTCTCTTACACAGTCACTCCAGCCTGACGGTGCTAGTTTCTCTTTAATGGTAAAATGAGACTTCACCAGGATTTTCAGATGAAGATGTTTCCAAAACACTGTTTACGGAATGAGGCATGACTCTACAGATACCTCACAGAAGACAATCCAAGACCATACTTCATTAATTATGACAGAGTACATATCTTAAAGGAAGCATCAAGAATTCAGTATTTGCATTTACAAATCCTTTTTAAAGACCATTTTATATCAAGCCAGTGCTGGAAAACTGAATTTTTTTATTATGTAATCTTGACACCCAGCGTCTGGAATTTGGCACCCAGCTCTCTTTTTTTAAAGAAATTATTTCTCAACAGATTTCAGAAAGTACTAGTAATTATCCAGCGAGTGGAATAAGCATGTATTCCTAAGTGTTTCAGAAATGTTTTACTTCACAAATAAGTCTTAATGTTATAGTTAATACTTTATAAACAACTTTTTCCAGATGTTACAGGGTTTTGAATCTCAAAGTTAGCATTTTTGGTTATTTGTAATCTTATCAGAACCAAATCTTTACATATTGTGGTCAGTCATTAAATTACTTAGGAAATATTTTCAATATTATCCTGAATGGCAGAAGTTAATCTTCAACTCAAATTACTATATGATAATTTAAAACAAAATATAGAAGTGAGGATGGGGTGTGGACTTTCAAATTTAAGTCTTCCTGAAATCACGATTATTGTTCATGGAATTATCTTAAGAACAGCAAGAGACTGCGAAATGTAAACAATGATCCTCTGTCCTTCTAAGAACTGCCTTACATTTTCTACAGAAAGTTTGCTTGGTACGTTGCTTCCTGCCTCCATACCAGTTAATCTCTGTGTGCCCTTTCAGGGTAAAGCTCTGGAGGGCTAAGGTTCAGTTTGTGATATCCACCTCTCACAGGTACATTAACCACATTCCTCCAGAGAGAATTTTTATTTGGTGATATCGGTTAAGGATTCTCCATGGACTCCAGAAACTCTAAAGATATCATTTCGAGGTTTTCTAATACCATAGCAGAAATGCTCAAAGCGATTGAGGGAAGATATTCCTCTGAGAAAACAAAAATGTCAAGGGTTTTTGACTTTCTGTCGGGGTGTGTGTGTGTGTGTGTGTGTGTGTGTGTGTGTGTGTGTATGTATGTATGTTTAAAGTGCTAGAATAGGGATGGGCATTAAATCTGTGTGGTAGGGAGGCTAAGCAAAAAGTTTCCAAACCGAAGGCAACCTAATTGGTAAGAGTTGTGTTAAAGAGGCAATGTGAATATTCATGTTTTGTTTTGCAGCTGTTTGTTTTCAGATTATCTTTATGCACATTAGGAGTCTGTTTTCAACAGAGACAGTTTCTTATACCAGGAATGGATATGGTTCTTGGGCTCCTCCGAGAATCAGAGCAGGGTAACATACCAGACAGGTGGTGAACTGAAATCCTAGATGGACATGCAGATGACTTATAATATAAATGAAGAATAGGAAACAGATTTTCATCTTTGCCAAGTTCCCCGCTATAAGGAAACCTAAGATAAAACCTGGATTTTCCTAAAAGATTGTTAAGAGTTGATGGTATCCAGTAAAAGGGTTGATGAGGGTTAATGGTACCTAATAAAATCCAGGAAGTGTTTTTTGAATTGAAAATTTTACTTTATGGGATTCTTATTGTGAATCTACTTAAAATAATTATTTGAATTTTTCAAAAATTTCAGGAGCATATAAACTGTTTAAATCAAAATATTCTTCAATATAGAAGGCAAATAAGAATAAATGAGAGGGATTTCAGTGGACATCTGGGCATTTACCCAGGACTTTGGGTACCTAGCAAGAGAAAGGAAAAGAATATGCATTATATGCTAATGGTTTCCCATATTTGCTGTTTACCGTATCTACTGAGCCTGTTTCTTGTAAACTTTATCTTCAATGGGTATACCTGACTTTTCATATCGACCTGTTCCTTGAAAAGTTATTTGATAAAACAGTCTAAAATCCATTCGAGGATTGAAAAGGATCCTTTTGTAAAATGCAGAAACACTGAAAACTTTTGTAAATCTTAATTATGTTCTGCTTAAAATGAGAAGTATACATGAAGTTTCCTGTGCTTTGTTTTTTTTGTAGCAAGAACTACAGATTTTGTACTTGTACTTTACTGGGTCTGTGAGATTTGAGAATTGATAGATTTAACTTGACCAAACCCACAGAGAAGGACGTGAAGTAGCAGATACGACCAGGGACTGCACGGCTTCTGACACACAGCGCTTGTTCTGGCCTTCGCCCGCAGAGCTACAACCGCGAGTTACACTCCTCAGCCGGCTCTCAGAGAAATAGCTCCCCATTGTCCTGTGGAAAGCGGTGGCTGAGTTTGGATAAACACCTAGCATTGTTAATTTTGCACTGGGAAAACAGGTCACAACATAAAATTTGGGCAGTTCTTCAGGGCATTGTATTTTAATTAACATTTGCAGATAATCAGAGTTACTTGTGTACATAAACCTGGGTTTCACAACTCTAGCCAGATGCAGCCTTTTGATTTATTTTAGGAAAAGACCTATCATTTCATTAATGACCATGCTGTCTGAGAAATATAATGTGGGGGATGTAGGTCAATAAGGCATATTTCAGAGGGCTTTCAAATGCAGAACTAGAAGCAGCTGAATTCCTGTGTACAGTTCCCTAGCTGTGCCTTGTGTAATGTGAGCCCAGATCTTCACCACTTGCAGCTCCCATCAGTATTGTTTGCCAGATCACTGGATTTCTTATTTTACTGTTTCCTCTTCAACTTTGGATGATTCATTTCCATTTTCTAAAACTAACTTTCCTGCCCTTAGGATTCTCAGTATTCTGATTCTGTCTCGAACCCAGGTGTCCTCACTGACACTGTCTTTAGTAGACTTTTTTCAGAATAGACACAGGCAAGATCAGATACATGAGCTTCTCTTTAATTTTAATGTGAGGAAAACCTCACATTAATGTAAGGAAAGACATATTTGTGTCTTTTAGAGACAAAGCACCACTTATAAATGTGTTTCTAGGCAGGGAAGAGCCTTTTTTTTAACAGTTGATTGTTCCTGATCCAGATTTCTCTGCACACTGAACTTTAGAGAATAAATGTGGTAGAAATAGACTATGCAACCACAAGTGAAGCTCATTGCTAATACGACTCTGAGTTGTATTTCCTCAAATGATACCCTCTACTTTAGAAGAGATAATCACTCACTTCTGACACAAGCACAATTAGCTAAGTTTATTTTCTTTTTATGCATCTATATTAATTGATTCACCATAATAAATAAGGTGGGTTTTTGTGTGTGTGTGTGCAGAAGACCAGCCCTGAGCTAACATCCGTCGCCAATCCTCCTCTTTTTGCTGAGGAAGACTGGCCCTGGGCTAACATCCATGCCCATCTTCCTCTACTTTATATGGGACGCCGCCACAGCATGGCTGACAAGCAGTGCATCGGTGGGTGCCCGGGATCCAAACCTGCGAACCCTGGGCTGCCAAGCACGAACTAAACCGCTGCGCCACTGGGTGGCCCCCACAAATAAGGTGTTCTTACGGAATTTGAGCCCCTTTGGAATAAGGTTTTAGGCAATTTTGCTGTTGACTCTACCTTACATAGACTAAATTTAAAGTTACAGAATGTGTTCCTAGATATAAGATTAGTTCATTTGGTTCAGTTTGTCTTTGAACCAAGCTCAGCTCATGAGCCAGTTGGGTATTAGTCACGTGAATAGTGACACCTTGCTATATGCTGTGTTGAGGGGAGGCTAGTCTGATCTCCAAATCAGTGATGAAGCTTAATCTCTCTCTAACCAAAATGCCTTGCAAACCCTAACTACCCATGTGCCATGTGCATCCCACCAGACAGGGCTTGAGATGTGTTTTACAGATCACTAACCAGGGGTATTTGTTTGTGATGTAGGAGCATGCAAACTGGAGAGAAGAAATTGTTGTGGGAGTTACTCAGTAGTGTGTGTGTGTGTGTGTGTGTGTGTGTGTGTGTGTGTGTGTGTGTAAGACCAGCCCTGAGCTAACATCCGTTGCCAATCCTCCTCTTCTCTCTGCTGAGGAAGACTGGCCCTGGACTAACATCTGTGCCCATCTTCCTCTACTTTATATGGGACACTGCCACAGCATGGCTGACAAGCAGTGCGTTGGCCCGCGCCCGGGATCCCCGGGCTGCCAAAGTGCGAACTTAACCACTACGCCACCAGGCTGGCCCCAGTTACTCAGCACTGAATGGTGTGAGTGCATTTGGGCCAGCCTGTCATTGAATTCTCGCTTACCAAGGGTTTAACCTGTTCTTGTAATCATATTGTGAGGACCAACACACATTTTCTGATTTTTGGTAAGATTGGAAAACATTAATGAAGAATTTCCCAGTTAAATCTATGACAGTGTCAATTTAAATATGGCAATTAAGTGTATTCTGAAATAACTAACACAAAATTGAAATGTGCCAGTATGTCAGCTTTGCACCTGGAAAATACTGTATATTTGGAAAGCTTATGCTTCTCTAAATAAATAGATGTTATTAAGTAAGCCATATCACAGTTTAAGAAATTGTATATACTTTTCCCTATGCCCCTTCAGAAACCAGGTATTTTGCATATGATGGATTTTAGAAAGATTTTGAAGCTGGGGTTTGTCCACGTAATTTAAGATCATAGTATATGTATATGTACTGTATTTGCAATTTTCAAATTGTAATTTCCTATACATTTATTAAATAAAGTATTGTTTTACCATGTGGTGTATTTAAAAATGAGAATGTACAGTCCCTTAAATTTCTGGATTTTTTTAAATTAAGTAATAGTAGTAGGCCTTAGAATCTTCTTTAAAGCATTGGAAAATAGATTACAACCTATCTAGTTTTATAATCTCAGACTGTAATGTCCTCTTAGATGTTTAAGAAATAAACCTGAAAAAAATCTTCCAGATAGGATAAAAAGAGGCATTAAAAGAACCTTTATCTTTTTATGTCAGTTACTTTTTTTTTTTTTGAGGAAGATTCACCCTGAGCTAACATCCCTGCCAATCTTCCTCTATTTTGTATGTGGGTCGCTGCCACAGTATGGCACAACAGGTGGTGTAGGTCCGCACCCAGAAACTGAACCTGGGCCACTGAAGCGAGGCAGACCAAACTTAACCACTAGGCCAAGGGGCCATTACTTTTAATGTCCCTACAGCCCCAGCAACAGTGGCAGAAAGGAGAGAAGCAGGCCCTGGGAATGCAAGATTGGTGAGGACTATCATGAAGTCAGAATAATGACCTGATGACTCTCCCAACAGTGCAGACCAGGGGTCAGCAAACTTCACCTCATGGGCCAAATCTGGCCTGCAGCCTGTTCTGTGTGACCCAAAGAGCTGAGGATGGTTTTTACATTTTTAAATGGTTAAAAGAAATCAGAAGAATGATAATATTTCATGATGTGAACTTTAAATTTCAGTGTCCATAAATAAAGTGTTACTTGAACACAGCCACACCCGTTCCATCATGTATTTATTATCTGTGGCTGCTTTCGTGTGGCAGTGGCAGAGTTGCATAGTTGTGACAAATATAAAATATTTACTCTCTGTCATTTTATAGGAAAAGTTTGCCGCCCCCTGGTGTACCCTGTTGTACCATTTTAAGGCTATAACAGCACATATGGACGCAGCAAGCCCCTGAGAGTGACCTGGAAGTTTCCTTCAGTCGGAGGGCTACCTGAATCTCCAAAGGTTCTTTCCTCCCTTTACCTGTTTTCTTTTCTTAATCCCCTTTGGAGTTTGGGGCAGAAATATAGGAAAAGAGTAACAAGATTTCACATATAACCTACGTGCCATATACTCTATCCAGCATTCACTAGCAAAGCAGTTTTCTACCTGGAAGACCAGGGTCAGCAGGGTCATTCAAGAATACTTGTCGACATTAAGTTCATCAACTTGGTCTCTGAATTTCTCACTTAAGTTATGACAAAAAAATAAAGGCAATAAAACGTAAGTATGTTGAGTACATATGTAGTTTGTGCCAGTTGGGAGCTCACAAATGAAAAATCACATTTTATCTGCTAAATAAGATGAAAATTGGTTATCAGGCTTTTAAAATAATATATTCTTTAAAGTTTTCCAGTTACCTAGGAGAAGACAGCTATTTTTGAAAATAGTAATAAAATACAGTTTTAAATAAGCTATACTTGTAATTAAAGAAATGCGACATGTTATTTATCTACCTAGCTATATTTCTATTTTGATGTGTCACTTTTTTGGTCCATGTCAGATGCTAAAATAAATTCTAATTTGGGGTAACAGCCTTACAAGCTCTTGCTTATGCTAAACTTTCAGCTTTGTTTAATATATTAGTAGAATAACATTTTTTGCTTATAATTCACTTCCAACTATGATCTATTATAATTGCTCTAAGCTATAAAATAGACTAAGCATGGATAGGAAGTATGAAGCCTTATGACCAGATATCATCTCTGCATGAATCATGTGTTCAAGATTAGGAGGTTTAAAAATCCAGCCCCAGTGAACTATCACCAAAGATCTCACCATTGTCAAGCAGCTTTCTGGTTTAAGGCTCTCACGTGACTTTTACAGAACATGACCCATGAAGTCTGGCCTGTGGGTATTACCCAATAATCACAGAGATTAAACTTTGCAAGTTACCAAATAGCTTCCATGTCTCCTGTCCTAGATTTTTAAAAAACTTGTTCTGGTTTGACGTTTAAATTCCTATGGTCAATGTTTCACTTGCCAGTTTCTGCGTATTTGTTTGTGGGGTTTTTTTTTTCTTAACCCTTTTGTTCACTTTAACAAAATGCTGACACTATGGAAAAATGTGCTTGGGTTGGTTTTTCTCCAAACTATGTTGAGCTATTTCTTGGTAAGAGAGTAGGATTTTTTTTTTAAATAGGAAGTTTTTAGAGACCTTGTGAAAGCAAGGCCAACCCCAGAACAAGAAAGACCACCTCTTGACTTTCCCAGGATTGAAGACCTGACCTCACCCTCCTCTATCATCTTTCCCTCACTTCCTTTCAGTCCTTTCATTTACGCTGTAACGCTGTTGGAAATGGTTTTTTCCAAAGTGGATTGAGACTACTTCCAGATGCCATCCATTTTATAATCATTCAATCGAGAATTGCTCTTTGAAGGCCACCTCCCTGCCACTGAACATGTTATGGAATAGGGCACAAAAGTCCTATGTATTTTTAAAGTTAAACAGGAAATGAAACAATGTTATGTTTTTGGAGAGCATCTTGGGCCACACCCTCATCCCTACAGATAGATCACATTCCCATCAGGGATGGCTTGAGAAACTGGCCTGTGGGATAAAGTCCAACCTCTTGGTAATATACAAAATCCTTCTGATCTGGTGACTGCTTACTTCTCCGCCCACCTCTCCATCCTCTCCACCTCCAGCATCCTACCTCCCATGTATCAGCCATACTAAACTACAGTCAACTTATAGTTAACGTGGGAAGTAATAATTGCTAACATTTATTGAGCCCTTGCTGCATTTCAGACACTGTGCTGTGCACTTTATATGTATTATTTAATCCTCATGATGGTACCTGGAAGAAGACTATAATCTTCATTTTGCAAATGAAGAAACTGAGATCAGGAAAAGTTAAGTGACTCCCCCAAAGTCATATAGGTAGAGTTGTAAATTCAGGAATAGAAGGTCACAGACAATTCTTAAATATAGTTATAGCTAATAAACCTGTAATATAAAAGGGATGCAAGGTAGACTAATGTAATTAAAATCACAGCCAAGTTTTAGATAATAGGTATATAAAAGTAATGGAAGTATAATACTTTAGGATCACTTACCTTTATGTAACTACGTGCATGCTTGGCAAAAAATTAGCCAAAAGTTTACCATTTCTTAACTGAGTTCATGTTTTTTGAGGCACCAGAATGGCACTAAATCAGGTCTCCGCATGTTCCCCTCACTAGCCCTTCCTCTCTTCATTCCTCAACCCTCACAGCCGTGACTGGGAAGGGTCGGATCCAAGCCACAGGGGCTGGACTTCTCCTGGCCTTCCCTCTGTAACCAGCCACTGCTTTGCAGCCAGGACAGTGCACTTCCCTGTCCTCTCCTGGTCTTGTTTGTGAGGGGAAAGGGCGTTTCCAAGTTACAGTCAACATACCATGGCACCTACTGGTCACAGCAGTCCCCCAAATCTTAAGTCAAGGCATTCATGGTTTGGGGAGAGAGCAGGGAGGCTAAACCAAGAAGGGGCTATGCCCACCATCGGACCATCACCAAGCCAGGATGGAGACAAAGAAACAGCTCAGAAATGCTGCAGAGAGAATGTGAACCCATGGGAAACAAAACAAAAACACAAGCCTCTGGTAATTCATAGAAATTTCCAGGAAGGCACTGAGCTTCCCACAAGGCATGGAATTATGGGTTAAAGCTGATCTCATTCTTGGTTGGGAGTGGGTAAGATCTAGCTGATATCTGGGTTAGCTACTAGGTAGTTCCAAACCAAATAGATGCTTTCAGTGTGAGCTCATGCAGAGGCATGGACTCAGAGCGGGCTGCCTAGGTTTCCGTCCCAGCTCTTCCTCCCTCACAGGGAGATCTGGGGAAAGTTACTGAACTTCTCTGTGCCTCAGTTTCTCCATCTGCAAAATGTGGATAATAATTGTCCCTCCCTAATGTGACTTTTATGAGAATTAAATGAGCTACATAATGATCTATTATAATTGCTCTAAGCTATAAAATAGACTAAGCATGGATAGGAAGTATGAAGCCTTATGACCAGATATCATCTCTGCATGAATCATGTGTTCAAGATTAGGAGGTTTAAAAATCCAGCCCCAGTGAACTATCACCAAAGATAGTTCCAAAATGCTGAGAACACACACCTCAGATGTCAGCTATCATTATTATTACAAGTTAATTTCTTCACGACCTATTAGTATTTTTTTGACTAACTGATCTTTGCTAGTCTTGCAGATCCCAGAAAAAGACAAACTGTCTTATCCTCTGCTCCTTTGTCCCCTTCTTTATCTGGAAGATCTTTTCCCCAACTTCTTTTCCTCACAAAACCCACCTCATCCTTAAAGACTCTCCTCAGGCATCTCCTCCAAGAAGCCTTCCTTGCCCTCCCTCTGTGAATTGGGCGCCCTCTGTGCTCACCTCCCTCACTTGGTCATTGTGGAGAGCCACTGCTGTGCGACTACCCACAGGCCCCTGGGGTGGGACCTAGGTCTTCTCTTTGAATCTCCAGTGTTGGAGGCGAAGGAAGGCTGTGTGAATGTTCCCATGGCTGGAAACTATACCCTCATCAAATACCTATTTATGCACAGAAAAAAAATTTTAAAGAGCCCGAAGAATCCCTACTGTCAACGCTCTAAGCTGTTTCCTATAATGTAACTGAAGCTCTATTGTAAAACTGCTCTTCTGTAAAAACATTCCAGATTGGCCATCTCCCAATTACAAAGAATTGGTTTTTTATACTTAGGGTCTGTGTAATTATACTACAGCTACGCAAGTATTTATGGTTGTTTTCTTTATCTCTTCATTTTAAGGTTACAACAGAAATTAGACACTTTTCCAAAACACCCAGACAATTATGTAATTAAGTGCAACTAAATTGGTGTTAACAGCCAGCAGTTATTATCACTTGTGGAGCCTGACAATCTCTTTCTCGGAGCCCAGTGGTAGCATTGAGCTGGTTCCTGTCAATTCTAGGCTTGCTGATGATAGCTTGTTTGTATACAAGACACTTTCTTTTTTAAAGATGAATTAATAAAGTGACTATTTTCATCTTGAAATTGGGGAACAGCTCATGATACTGTACGTGAGCATAAGTGAGGCCATCTTGTTACGATAAATGTCCCCAGCCCTCTTCTGTGTGACTACTCGCTGCTCTGCATGTCCTCTAAAAAATTCACATGCCTTCCTGATTTATGGCCTCTGCTTACATATGTACTCCCCAATAGCTTGATAAATTAAAACTCTGTTCTGTGAGTTTCTCTCCAGGAACAGGTTGACCACAGGCAGGAAACACACCTACAAGTTATCCATCACAGGTGACAGAAGAATGGAACAATGTGATGCCTGGAGCCCATTGCGCCTGGAGACCAACATCCCTGGACCCCCTCCTTACTGCCCATTTTCCCTATATAACTGCCTCAGGATTCTGACGTTAGTCTGCCATCTTCCCAATATGCTGGCTAATCAAACTAAAACTTCCTTTCTCAGTCCCTAACTCATGGTGACTAATTGGCTCAGATTGCAGCGAGCAGAGCAAGCCCATTGCTCAGTATCAACACTTTCAAAGTATTAATGGATTTTAAATCAGTAATCTCACTGTTTTAAAGCATGTAACCAAGTAGACACAAGTGCACTGGATTAAGAGGCACAAGAACTGGTTCTGTTGGTCCCAGCTTTGCTGGGCGTGTCTCATTGGACAAGTCAGTCTGCTTTGCTGGGCCTCAGTCTGGCTGTCTGCAGAGTAATAACAATAATAATAATAAAAAACGTGGACTGAATGCTGAGCACTGTACATGCTGGCACTGTTCTAAAAGCTTTTCGGGTATTTATTTTTTCTTAATCCATTTCAGGTGGAGACATATTCATTTTCATTTTCAGACATTAAATGTTCTAAAAGCTTTTCAGGTATTTGGGAATCCCACCAAACAGCCCTCGGAGTTACTATTACCTCAGTTTTACAGATGAGGCAACTGAGACAGAGAGCAGTTAAGAAACTCGCCCAGTCTCTCCCAATTCTCCTCTCACCTCTCTGGGCTTCCTTGCCTCCTCATGCTCCTTAATTGGTCCTCTGGAGCCCTGTCCTTCCTTCCCCTGCCCCATGCTCAGCCCCACAAAGCTCATACACTCCTGGCTTCACCCCCAGAGAAAGTTCCTGGGGAAGCAGGAATGGGAGTGGGACTGTTTCCATCAAGCTGTTTTGAATGGAGGTGGAGCCATCTGCCCCCAGGGTTGCCACTGTGGCCATCTTCACGGCCACCAGAAAGAGAAGCGAGAACCCAGAACACAGCTCACACCTCCTCCTCTGAGGGGCATGCTTCTACACCCCCTTCTGCTAATCTGAACTGTGAGAGCAACTAATTATAAGCAAAATAATCACACGAGAGGAGGAAGGAGAGACAGATGAGGGTGGTGGACACGGCTGGAAGGGCAGGGCCGCACAGCCGCAGGACAGTCACATGAGCTGGCTCAGTCTGGATCAGCCTCGGGGCTCTCTTTGGCAAGCTACCTCAGCTTCCACGTTTGCACAATGGGCTGCTGAGTGTGACCCAAGGTAAAATATGCACATGGCAAGTACTCAATAACCACCAGTTTCCCTCCACTCCTAACCCTCCCCAACCCCCAGATACTCCTCCTCCAACGAGGGCCAGCCCTCCGGGTGGCTGGACGGGTGCCGAGTCCCGGAGGCTCAGTGTTTCTGGAGACTTTCTGCTCTCCCGTTTCTGCCTCTCCCTCGCAGGTGCCTAGGGAGACTGAGGCTCAAGGGCACCCCTTCATCTTAGCAACAATTAAAGGTGGGGAACACGAAGGTTCTTGTCCTTTTTTTGCATTCAGTTCACTCATTATAAACACACAGCTTAGAAATATAAACCAATGAAACAAAACAACTATGCCAGAAATCCCACAATGATAGAAAAAATTACATTCAATGAATGGAGGACAACAAAACAATACAGAGAGGGACTCACAATGAATAAATTCTGCTAAGGAATATAGATGAATTGATTAGGAAAAATGTGAGGCGATTTGTAGCTATCACATCATGCTGCAGCAAATTCTAGATCAGGATATTCTGTGGAACAGTGTAGAAGATTAATAGGTGATGTATAAAAAAGAGTTTTGCTCAAATATGTTGGGAAAAAAATCTGTCTACTATGTCCTGCTGAAAACACACAACGTACATTTGTCTCTCGGTTCCCTGCTGTTTTCCCAGCCCCTGCAGTGCCTCATGTAGGTGCTCAGTGAACATTTTGTTCAAGGGATAAATTACAATATTTATGGTCTGATAAGTACCGAAATAGAGGAAGCTGTTTAGTTTTGTCTAATTCATTGTTTTCCAAATTTATTTGACCATGGAACCCCTTCAGAAAATGTATTAACAACCAACAAAAATAAGAGGAAACCAGTGTGGGAAACACTGCTCAGAAAAAACATGTATTTATCCCAATTTAAGAAGGTGTATATGTATTACTTACAATTGGGGTAATAGAAAAAAAATGTAGAATAAGAAATGGAAAGGTGTAACCACAGGAACATTCAAGTATGTTTCAAAAGAAAATAATAAAAATTAAAATTAAAAGAGTACTCATTAGAATGAGAGAAATTATGAATTGTGAATGAAGATCAAATATAGACCCATAAAGAGAACAGACTCCTCACTGGACGCTATAACAGGCAAAGAACATGTTGACCAGGCAGTGTGCAGAAGAGGAAAGGATTGTCAAGCCTTTTAAAGTAAAATGTTTAGTTTCACTAATAAAGAAATGTAAATCAGTCCACTTCTGTACTGTTTTGCAAATGTTAAATCAACAAGCTCTTAAAACCCTGTTTTAAAAATCTATTGTTGGAAGGCTTTGAGGAAACATGCATTTGGGGGTGTTCTTGGGTTGCTAAAATTGGTACAGTCTTTCTGGAGGGCAGTCTGGTAGTTTGTAAAACAGGGCATTAAAATAGCTGTCCCCTTTGACCAAATTATTGCACTCGTGGAAATTTTCCCTACAGAAATAGTTCAAGGGGAAAAAAAAAGTTGAAACAAACGTTTGCACGGGGCAAGAGTTCTCTGGATAGGGGCAGACCCCCTAGTGGGGAAAATCTGAATTACCTGGAGATATTTTGCAGCCTGCACCCACTTTTCCCCTTTCCCAGGTTCCTCCTATTTTCTTTCCACACTGTGGCCTATATTCTCTTGGTGAGGAATCACACTCTACCCTTCCTCCTTTAACTTTTTTTATTTTTTAACTCTGTAACTGAAGTGTTAGGTGTAATTTTTTAGGTGCTCGAATCAAAGATAAACTATCACAAAGTGAACACACCCATATAACCACCCAGGTCGGGGAATATACCACCACCAGCCCCAGAAGGCCTTCTCTGCCCCCGTCCTCCATGCCTAAGATCACTATTAATCTGGCATCTAACACTGTAAAGTGTTTTGCCTGGTTTTGACCTTTGTTCAGATGTTTGTAAAATTCATCTGTGACATTGCTGTTGTGTAGCTCCAGGTTTTTTGTTTGCTTGTTTTGTTTTGTTTTAATTTTGTTGTTAGGTATTCCATTGAATTTACATACTACAAGTTATTTATCCAGCCTATTTTTCATGGACATGTGAATTGTCTGCAGTTCTTGGCTATTACCAACAATGCTGTTATAAACAGTTCTGTGTGCCTCGTAGTGTACATGTGCATATACAGGTTGCTATGTTATAGAGTGTACCTATGTTCAACTTTTTTTAGATAATGCTGAACAATTTTTCAAAGTTGTATCAACTTGCACTCCCACCAGCAGTGTATGAGTACCCATTGCCCCACATTTTTGCCAACTTAGCATTGTCAGTCTTTTAATTTTAACCATTCGGGAGGTTAGGTTGTGGTACCTCGCTGTGGTTGTAATTTGCGTTTCCCTGATGCAAATTCAAGTGAACTGAAAGTACTCCCCCTAGTGGGAAAAATATGAATTACCAGGGAGATTTTTTTTTTTTAAGAGTATTCAGACTCCCACAATACCTGGGCCTTCCTCCACTTCTCTTCCTCCCCACAAGAGTCTCTAAATAAAAAGTTGACCATCTTCATAAATTCATTGTCCATTGGCTATCCTCTTTTACGAAGTGGCCCTATAAGTTTCTTGCTCATTTTTCTATCTTTTATATTAACTTGCAAGAGTTCTTTATAGATTCTGACACACACCCTCTGTTAGTTACACGTGTTGTTGCAAACACCTTTTCCACCTTTAACTTTTTAAATCAACTCATTTTCACCTGCAGAAACAGGAAGCTCAACGCAATTCAATTTTGTTATATTCAGAAGTGACCGGTAGAGGGCGCCCAAGCCTTGCGCCTGAGGCTGCCACGCGCTGTGCCTGAATTTCAGCTAAATCTCCCAAAATATTTTACAAGTAAGCAATGTTAAAGAGTGAGAGATCAAACTTTAAACCATTACACAGCTAGATGGGATACAGCTAGAACTGGGTTTCTTGGTGGGAACAACACAGTCTTTTTTGCTCAGAAAAAAGGAATAAAAATGTTTTTACCACAAGGCAGGAAAGACCAGGTGAGGCTGCCCGGAGGCGGGCGGGGCACCAAGCGGCGTCCTTGGAAATACCCTCTGGGAGTAACCTGCAGGCAGATGAGAAAAGAGCGTTAACTACCATGCACAGGATTTGGACACTTTCACTGTTTACAAAAGGCAGGTCCCCACTAGCACAGAGTCTGTGAGGAGAGCAGAGCACGGGTTTGCTCGGGGGGTTATAGGTATTTTTCCACCTACTTTCCTTTCTTCCTCTTTACGATTTTGTTTTCGTTAATCATATTTTGTGATTGCTTAAAACTGACTTGGTGGGCATCGGAAACCTAGTGGGAAACCAGACCCACTCGCTGTGTTGGAAGCGGTGTTCATAGGTGAAAATATCTGAATCCCGAAGCCTCATAGGTGAGGAGCAGCCTGCTTCCCTCTGCTTCTCCTTCTTTCCCTGCTCAGGGTGGATGCTCCCCTGAGCTGGCCCCCCACTCAGCCTTGGACAGGGCTTCCATCCTCCGTGGTCCTTCCCAACCCCTCCCCACTGAATGAATATAGGAATGAATGACAAGGTACTAGCCTTCCTGATCTTAGAAATAAAGCACATAAACCCCACACTCAAAGGAAGACCTCAAGAGAGAATGTGGAAGGCCTACAAGCAGAGGCAGCAACTCCAAGAGGAAGCTGTGAAGGGCCTGGTGTGGTGGGTTGGTTTGCAATCAGCCGTGATTATGAGCAAGAGGAAGGGAAAGAGAAACCAGGGCCTGAGGCATACTTGGGATGTGGTGAGAAGGTGACCCTTTTTCTCCAGCCTTCACAATGGCCATCAGCAGGAACACAGGAACATCAAGCAAGAGATTCTACTCATTTCCTGGGGTAGCCAAGACAAGGTTTTCACCCCTGTGGGTCACCACCTCTGATGTCTGCGAGACCTAGCACAAAGACTGGCACATGGAGATTGTGTTGAACGAACTCATTGGTGCTTTTCATTCTGTTCTGTCCCACATCTGTTCGGACCCAGCAGGACCCCGCCTTGTAGCCCACTGAAATAAGGGGAGGCTCAGAAAGTGGCTTGTTCTCTTTTGTTTTCTTCATTGGTGATGACTGGGCAAGCCCGTTTTCTGAGCAATGTGGAAGTTCCAACCCTCACCGGATTTCACACCTTCAAAGGCAAAGAATATTGCGCCACTCAAACTTCCTGGCTCCGGGGGCTGCCAGGGTAGGAGTCCAGAGGCTGGGACCTGGGCAGGCGCAGGGCCCACAGGTCCAGGCCAGGAAAAGCGCATGTCTGCTGGGTGGGAGGAGGGGCACCCAGGGCCAGGCTCTGCTCCTCCTCCTTCCGGAGGAGGAGAATCTGACTATAAACTTGCTGCCCATCGCCTGCCATTCTGACTGACAGTGCCCATGGCCTGCGCAGGGAGAGGATGCCAGACCAGAGTGCACATCAGTGTAAACATTGTCCCCCAAACTTTGGGGTTTGGAGTCTCTCCCTTTTCTCCTGGCCCAGGTGGCACTGAGTGGTTTGCTGGAGCCAGCTCATCACACTGCTTGCGAGAGCTACTGGTTAAATTTTCGGGAATTTTGCAAACCTTTTGTTAAATAACCGTTATTTTAAAAATTAAATTATAAAACCTTATAAGAAAATACGTTATATTTTTTAAAAGCAACACTCAAAACTCATCACTTCCTAATTAGTTTACTACATTTTGTAACTATATATGCTCTCGAGGCTATCCACGCCTGTGTCTGTATGGGGGGAATATATGATAGTGTGCGATTGCACATCTCTTCCCCACCCTGCCTTCACTGACATCATTGTTGGTAGCCTGAAATTGGTCACAGTGGGAATATTCAGACCACAAAAATCAAGAAATCCACCCATCAGGGCTTTTGCCCTGAGCGCCTATTGTTACACATTTGCTGGCGCACCGCGGCACCTCGCCCACACCTCGTGGAACCTGGGTGTGCAGTGGCCGGGAGGACGGCCAGCCCTGGGTTTTCCACCTGCTGCTGCCAGCTCTGGACCTTCTTCAGCCACACTGGAGGGAGGAGAGGGAAGGGGAAGTAGGAAGGAAGTGGAAGGAAACTGGAAACACCCTTGACTCCCCCCAGGGCACAGCCGGAGAGCCTGGCTCACTCGCTGGTGGACAGGACCATCGGGAAGAATTCAGGGGAGAAACGCTGGGGTGTGAGGGTAACAAGGGTAAGAAGCAGAAAGGAAATCAGGGACTGTGGTGAGGGGACAGTGAGGAGTCCAGGAGGCCAGCCTTGTGGAGCCACAGGGGAAATCACAGAATGTTGCATTCTTATGACCACAAAAGGGAGGGGAGCCAAGAACACGCAGAAGTTGAACCCTGTGGAGTTGGGGCTTCAGTGACGGCTCTACAGAGCTGGCACCTCTCCCTGACTATAACAATGGGATAATAATAAGGGTGGTGGGAACAGAGTGGCGGTCCCAGGACTCACAGTCCTGAGGAAGGAGCTCCTGGTGCTTCTCCATCCTTCCTGACTCACTCCTCTGTCCCCTCCTTAAAAGTTCTTTTCTCCGGGGCACCCCAGCCCTCCTCTCCACATCCTGTCACACATTCACCCTGCATCTTCTCACTCATACCTAAGGCTTCCAGAACCTATCACTGGAGATACTCCAATTTCTGTCTTGAGCTGGATGTCCAAACTCTTCACCTAGTCCTCCAAACCTGCTCTTCCCACAGGCTCCCAGCTCAGGGAGAGGCAGCATCGAGTGCCGGCTGCAAACCTAGAAGGTCTCCTTTGTCCAGGGACCCTCACAGCTCAGGGAAGTCCCCTCTGTCTCCTCCCCACATCCTTCCCCTTCCCCCACCCCGCCTGCCAGGCCTCTGACCACCGCTTCCCAAATTTAAACGACTTTTTCTTTCCTGTGCCCCACGCTTTGAAAGATGCCTGGGACATTGCACTTATTAAATGATAATATCACCGACCCTTAAAGTTGTATGTACAACTTCCAATCAGAATTTCACCCATCACTCACTCACTGAGCAGATACCACATCGGGCCTTGTGCTGGGCACAAGGAATGCAAAGGTGAACAGGGCCCGGCCTGGGCCTCCAGGGCTCACAGCTATTTAGGGGAGAGTCACAAAGAGAATAAACCATAACAGTGCCCCAAGGTAAGGACAACGATGGATGTGCACAGGGTCCTACGGGACCTTGGTGGTAAACCTGCCAAACCTAGAAGGCTGGGTACCCTCCCTGCCACCTCAGTCCCCTCACTCCTTCTGCCCAGTCACTCCCCAAACCCCTGGAGCACATCTCCTTAAACTCTCAAATCTGTGCTGTCCCCTCATCCCACAGCCACAGCCTGAGTTTAGGTCACCACCCTTTGCCACCAGGACTCTGTCTGCAGCCATTCTCGACAGAAGCCAAAAAGGGATTCCTAGAGCACAAAGCTGACCGACTGCTCCCCCTATTTAAAACCTTCAGTGGCTCCCTGTTGCCCTTAGGATAACGTCTAAACTTGTTAGCCTGGCTTCACAGCCCTTTCTGATGGAAGTCACATTAACACCAGAATTATTTCTCATTTATTTGTTCACTTAGCACCAATTTAACTGAACACTTACTATGTGGCAGGTATTGTGCCGGGTAGCGCAATCCTGTAGAGAACATAACACGCACCGTTCCCTCTCCTGGAGCCTGTGGTCTAGCAGGGGACACAGAGAGTAAACAGATACTTGTACAGATAATTGATTATAATTGAGAAGAGTGCAGGAAAAGGAACATTTCCTCTTCACCTCCCTGCTTTGACCACAGTCAGCTCCTCGCAGTGCCGACCTTCTCCCCTGCCTGGGTCGTCCTCTTCCTGAGGGGTCCTCTCTCCTTCAGCTGCCAAATCTCTGTGGCCCTGCAGGTCTCAGGTCAAGGTTCCCTCCTATGGGGGTCTTCCCTGGACCTCCTAGTGGGTCCGTGGATCCTGCTGTCACCCCATGAGAATGCAGAGTCCAGGCCCTGTGTCCTCCAGGCCTAGCACAGATGGGCACCGTAAACCCTCAGTGTTTGCTGTGTGAAGGACTGCTGGCTCCTCTTAATCCATGTGTGAGTATTTGCATCTTTTAAAAAACAGAAAATTATTTACATCAATGTCACATATTCAGAAAAGTCTGGAGCTGATAAAGGTACAGAGAAATATTCCTAAAGCAGGATGCTTGTCAACCCGAGGGCTTTTGGGTGACTGTGACTAGTTATGTGTGGTCTCCAGGAGGCTGGGGGCTGGTGTGGTGTGGCTGCCAAGGTGGGGTGCCCCCAGCTGGGCTGCCTTCTTTGCTGTGGCCTCCATCTTTCCTCCAAGCTCTTGGCCCAGAAGCCCCAGCTGACCTCCCACTGTCACCCACTACCCTGCCTCCTGGAACCCAGTATCTACCCCTGGACTTAGCTCCTGTGGGCTACACATTGCCTGGGGCAGCGGGGCAACTGGGAAAGAGGGGAACCACCAAGGGGGCTGGAGCAGCTGGACTCTAGCTGCATCCTAGGGCAGCCTCGCCGGGCTGGGTCTGGGGAGGAACTCTGCTCCCCCACCTCCCCAAACCCACACATCTGCCTGGGCCTCATGACTGAGGCAGATCTAGGAGCAGCAGAGGTTGGGTGGGGAGGCAGCCTCATCACCCACCCACTCTGAAAAGCCTCCTGTCCCCTCTAAAAGAGGCTTTGTTCCATTTGGGAGTCCCCACCCTCAGCAACTTATCTACAAAATCCCACACTGCTCCCCTGAGCTTCCTCCTTCCTGGGAACCATAGAGTTAGAGGATCACCCCGTCATTTTACAGCTGACCCAACTGAGGTCCTAGGAGAGAAGTAAGTGCCCAAGGTACCACGGCCTGGCCGGTGGGTGAGGCCGGAGTTGTGCTTTAAAACAAACAAACAGAAAAGGCAGCCGCCTGACTCTCCATCAGCCGGGGCCCCTGTTGCTAAGCCCTGCTGCCCGCCTGTTGTTGGTGGGCTGCCCCAACTCTTCCAGCTGGTTTGAACCAGAAAGATACGCCTCCAACAAACGAAACTCGCGGGAATCATTGCCACCCCCACCTACACCCTCCTCCACACCTACTCTCATCCATCTGCCCTTGTGACCCAGAAGTGGGAGCAAAGCTTGACCCAACCTGACAGGCCTCTCCTAGGCAGGGAGGCCTTAAGGAAACCAAGCACAGATGTGCTCTGTTTACCTTCCTGGCTCACAAACATGATTGGACTCTCCCTGCCTGACAGGTTGAAGCCCCAGCCTCGTAGCCCAGCCCACAAGCCTCTCTCATTCAGAGAACCTGCCTGTCCAGCCTCATCTCCCACCAGTCTGGAGCACACGCTCTTTCCTGCCATGTCACACCATCCTCGGGTTGCACCATACTCCTGGGCCTCTTTGGCTTTGTAGGTGCTCTGTAGGTAGAGGGATCTGCCTCTAATGCCCTTCCCTGCTTCTCCATACGACAAGCGCCTTCTCTTCAAGACCCAGCTCAAAAGTCATCTCCCATCCTCTGTGCAGACGTTTCCCTCCCCCTCCCTCCTTCTCCTCCTCCTCTACCTCCTCCTCTTCCTCTTCCTCTTCCAACTCCTTCTCTTCCTCCTCGGCATGCCCACAGAGCTCCTGTGCCAACTTTATAGCACAATAAAGAAAATACAAGGTCATGAATCTGGGTCCACACTAGACCCTAAACTCCTCAGTGACAGCAATGTGTCTTATCTTCAAATTCTTAGAGCCCAGCACATCATAGACATTCAATAAAGGAATAAATTGCTAAAGAAAATCAATATATGGACTCTGGATTTATTGCAGAGCTAAATTAGGAAGTAAGTCTTAATGTTACACAAGAATTCCTTCCAATTCCTTTATTCAACAAATATTTCTCGAATGCCACTATGTGAAAAGCACTGTATAGACAGAGTACTGGGAGCACAAAGCTGGAGTGGATGCAGGAGTCTGCGTGTTGGAGGTACAGACAAGGCAGAGAGAGTATGAGTTATAAGGAAACGGCTAGCACTGACCGACCACTGCTGTCAGAAGCAGATTATCACATTTAATCAGCCCTACAATGTAGGCCCTTTACTATTCTCCTCACTTTACCGATGAGGAGACTGAGGCTTCCAGAAGTGGAAAGCCTGGTGATGGCTCAACTAGTAAGTAATGGAGGCAGGATTTGAATCCAGGCTGCTCCCACTCCCCACAGGCTCAAACAGAAAGATCTGGCATAAGTATTTTATTTTCTTAATTAGTGGCCCTCCACCTTGTCTGCACACTGCAAATACCTGGAGAGATTTCAAGAGCATTGATGCCCACCCCATGCCACCCAGAGATTCGAACGGTGCAGCCTGGGCACAAGGGGCTCACGTGCAGCCGAGGCCGAGTATCCCGGCCTAAATGGGGGAGCCTGGTGTCAAGTGTGTAAGGTGTGACCCACCTGCAGTTGAGACACTCCCTGGTTGTGTCAAGGTCCTGTTTGGGAAGATGTAGAGCTTTCCTGTCTCCTTGGGAGGCGCTCCAGACTGTGTGGGCAGGGCTGGCACTTCCTCCCTCGCACTTTCTCGGTGTCTCACCAGCTGTGAACTTCCTGTGGCCTTCCAGTTGCCAAAGACACCTTATTGGGGAAATTCCATGGTTTCCATGTAAGCAGGTGTGGGTTCTCCAGGATGCCACCCAGCTTTCAGTATGAAGGAGCTAAAATCTGTGGGTCACAGTGAAGACAGCTGATGTGAGGACCCTGGGTGGGCGGGAGACCTGACACGACCGGGCGGGAAGAGACTTGAAAAAACACCACACACCCCACAGATCCCAGTAGGCAGGCTCCGTAGGGCAGAGGCAGCAGAGCGGGAAGAGGAGTCTTGGCTCCACAATCTGACTGCTGCCCTTGGCAGACGCTGGACCCAACGTGCTCACAGGCTCCAGGGGACAGTGAGGATCCCCAGAGCCAGCGGAGCAAGGCTGTGTGGCTGCAGCCAGCAAGGCTGGGTTTCCCCCTTTCAGGCCCAGGCAGTGACTCAGGGACAAATATCGAAAGCAGACAGTGACCTCAGCTCCTTTGCCCACTGGGGAGGGTGACTTTGCCCCAGAGCCCTCTCTGGAGTATAGAGAGCCCAGGGTCCAGTGGCACAGACAGTGGCAGCACGACATACATATGTGGGGTACACAGAACACGGCCCTCATCAGCTGGGTGCCCCGAGCCCCTGTTCCTCACGGAGGTGACGTAAGCATCATCGAATCCTCACCACAGTGCTCGAGGCAGGTGCCGTCCCTTCCCAGCTTCCAGATGCGGAGAGCTGGGGACTTCTCCCGGCTCACACAGGCCTTCAGTCAGCAGAGCTGGGTTCATGTCTGGGGGTCCAGGGTGAACGGACTTGTTCACCCTGGATCTCCCAGTGACAAAACTTCCTGCCTCTCAAGTCTTAAGACTAGATGATTCACAGACCATCTGACCATGTGGGGCCATCACTTAGGGTGGCTCCCTCTGTTCTTCTAATCTTAGGGACTAGGACATGCCCTGTGGCTTCACCCCACTGTGACCAGGTGAGAAACAGCTGCCTTAACAGGGAGGACAATGGGGTAAGACCCCAGAGTGGCCACAGCGGAGGATGGGTCTCACCCCAAGCCTGTACTTATTTTTAAGGGCAGAGACCCTGTTCTCTTTATCTTTGTATAATCCCCTCGCCATATTACCTAGCACAGTACGTGGCACACGGCAGATACTCCTTAAATGTTTTCTGAATGATTAAACCCAGTGACAAATCTTTTTGCAAAGACTCATGCCTTAATTGATCTCTGGCATACTGAATCACGAGGTTTTTAAGTATTCATTGATTCACAAATATATGTGATGAGTGCCTACGACACGCCAGGCACATGCCAGCTGCTAGTGATCCAATGGCGAGCAAAAAATATCTCCTTGTGGAGGTCCAGTTTTTTGGAGGAAGGAATTAACTTCCCACATGCACATAAAATGACAGCTGTGATAAGGTTACTAAAGGAAAGGGCCACAGGACTGTGGAAGTATAGCCAGAAGGCCCGCGTAGAGGCAGGGAAGGCTTCTTTGAGGAAGAGGTTTGCACTTCGATCCACCCACCAACCCGTCCACTGTGGACCAATTGCCAGAGTTTTTTTAGCAAAGCGCTGGGCACACAGTAGCTGCTTGAGTGGTTTTGCCCCAAGGTCACACAGAGCAAGAGGAAAACCCGCATCTCCTGACTGCCCGGTCCTCAATGCCACACTCGAGCTTTTAGGCGTAAGTTTTCCAGTCGAGAGGAAAGAGAATTTTTGTCTTTTTATGCAAAGCAGCTTAAACTGAAACTGACCTCATTATGGGTGTCTGAGGTTGTTTCCGGTAAGCAGTGAGCGAGGGAGGGAATGAGCCAATTCTCCAGGAACCCCAGGGACACACCCAGATTGCCCAACACCGCAGGGCATTGCAGCCCAGGCAGCTTTCAGGCCCCTTCCTCAGCCGTGGCGCCCTGAGAGGATGTCCTCCCAATGCCAGTTCCTCTGTAGCCAAAGGTCTGCAGGGGATGACCCCAGACAGAACCTTCCCCAGGGTTAGACCAGGGCGACGTCAAGGACAGGCCTGGAGGAGGGACCCTTGGACCAGCTGGATGAGGCCCGCAGACCAAACTGTCTATCAACAGCCAGGAGATGGACGATGACTGTTCCCTCTGACGCTTTTCCTCTGAGCTGCTCTCACCCCTTTCCAGGGCTCTTAGTTCATAACAATAATCCTCCTGGCTCTGGACACCTGCTGTCTCCCTCCCCTTGGCTTCTTTCTGGCTTTCTGCTCTATTCTCCTTTCTCTCTCGTGACTGGCTTCTTTCCATCTCTACTCCCTCAATAACTTGGGGTGCAAGTGGCCCTATGACTTTTCTCCTCAGGTATGTGCCTCTAACTCTAACACTTGTCTATCTCTCACTTCAAGCTCCTGAGAGAGACCGACCGACCTCGTAAACCTTTTCAAGCCGAGGCCTCGTGGTGTCGTTGACAAGGGGACTGAAAGCAGTGCAGGTCCTCTAAGATCTAATCTCATCCCCTTCTGATCCTCTCTCCTTCCCGCTGATCAAACTGTTTTTCCTTTTGGATGTAGGAAAGGAATTCTTCCCGACTTCGTGGCTTAGAACATTAACTCTGTGCTCAGTTTCCCAAGTTTTGTCCTCCAGAGAAAAACCCTTCCTCTCTCAACATACTGCATACACACACATACTGGCTTTCAGGCTATGATCTCAGCTATAGATTTCAGAGCCTCTACGTTGAAACTTCTTTGTTCTAGACCAGAGCTTCTCAAACTTTAGCCTTGCATGATAACCTGAAGAGGTTATGTGTTAAAGCACAGAATCCCGGGCCTCCCCCCGAGATTCAGATCCAGTAGGTCTGGGGTGTGGCCCCAGAATTTGCATCACTCCCAGGTGGTGCTGATGCTGCCAGTCCACCAACTGTGCTTGGAGTAGGACTGTTCTTGCATCTCAGTCTTCACCCCAAGGCAAGGAATGTTCCCGGCTTAAAGCTGGAGGGAAGAGGAGCAATAAGGAAATGATCCAGGAATGAAATACCTCAGTGAAACGTTTCTAAATATTAACCTCCCTCACAGGTCCTCACATCTCATCACCGCTGAGATGAATCCCCTTTGCAAAGCAAGGTTCTGAGAAATTAGGAAACTTACCCATGTCCCCCAGGTCTCGACTGGCAGAGCCTGGAGTTGGGTGCTGACCTGTCCACTTGCTCCCGGCCCACTGTGTCAACTGTGAAGCTGAACTAATGTAAGCTTTGATTGTCACTGGCAGAACCACCGCCATCTGTCCTGACATGGGTGGTGGGTAATGCCACCTCTATAGGGAAATGAATACGCTCACAAATGCGTGTGCACCTACCCACACACCTCATAAATCCATGCTCCTCAGGTCAGGGAGCCAGGACAACGTGGCTGAACGGTCAGTCAGGGCGGCCCGGCCAGGAGAGGCATGCCCATTCTCGAGTCTTCCATGCGTGGCTTGACCCTGCTCCCCGGACAGCAAGAGTTCCACTGATGGCTCAGGGCCAGTCTAGAATATTACTGACTGGGCGAGAACTCCCCACTAATCAAGGAGCAAAGAGCTTTAGCACAGCAGCTCTCAAAGTGTGGTCCCCGGAGCAGCAGCATCAGCTTCACCTGGGAACTAGTTAGAAACCCAAATACTTGGGTCCCACCCCAGAACTACTGAAGCAGAACTTGTGGGTTTGGGGCCCAGCAATCCACGTTTTAACACGCCTTCCAGGAGATTCTGATGCACAGCTAAAGTCTGAGAACCACTGATCTACTGAAAGAATTAGCCAGATTTCTAGTATGGTTTGGAAGGATTTGGTCCGGTGACACGAAGTGTTCCTTGCTCTCTGGGCGAGCCCTGACGTACGCCGGTGGTAGAGGAACTGGTGAAGCACGTGCTAATCCGGCTGTGGGGTCAGCGGTAACTCCTGCCTCACTTGGTTACAGCCGTGCCCTGGAGAGGGTCCTCTTGTTGCTGTGGTTTCTCTGCCTGGGCCCCTCCTCTGCTGGTGGTAATATTTTCATCACTTAGACACTAGGTAAACCCAGTGTCGGGACTGCGCCCAGGTCTCTCCACACCAGAGCCCAGGGAAGCCTATCTGTGTCACTGCAGGGACAGACTGAACTAAAAGATTGGTCTTGTTAGTGTGTTTCTTACAATCTTCAACAACTTCCAATTTCGTGTCTTGGGGAAAAAAAACCAAGTCAAATGTAATATATGGAGGAGGGAGGGATTACCACATATGGTGGAAAATAATCACACGAGCCTCTGTTATTTCTTGTGGTGAGATAGCAAGTAAATGTGAACATACCACAAAATTCAACTTTTTTAAGTGAACAATTCAGTGGTTTTTAATTTAAAAAGTAAATAGTGCCATAAGAGAACTCTCTGGGGTGACAGAAATGTTCAGTAACTTGTTTTGCATGATGGTTTCATGGGTGCATATAATTTTCAAAATGCTTCTAACTGAACAATTAAGACATGTTCATTTTATTATATCTAAACTATACCTCGATTAAAAAAAAAATTTTTTAAGTAAATGACGCCACTTCAAAGAAATCTGAAATGATTAGAATTCGAGAACTGTTTAGTGGTTAACTCGGTGAACTTGTCTCCAAAACAACAAGCAAACAATAGATCACATTTGCTTTGTGGTATGAATCCATTTCTCAGTGATGTTGACAAGGAGAATTCAGAGAAGCAAAGGCATTATAAAATAAAGTAAGTCAGGTTCACTTGCCTGGGGCAATACAGCCTTCACAAAACCAAGGAATAGCATCAACTTCATGATTACACACAACAAAGTAAAGGAAAAAAATCACACACATTACTTGATACAAATACAAAACAGTGCAGTTTAATTTTTTAAACAGTATATCCTCTCTCCAAATAAGCAGTATTTTATTATATATAAGTCATACCAAGTAAATGAAAAAGTTGGTTCTAGCATGTCTGCAAGAGTTATAAAATTTGGGGTTTTCCTTAATTTTATTCTAATTTTCATTTTAAAGCTAAGTATATGCACACAGGCCAATGATGCAGTAGAATACTACCACAACAAAAACAAGACAAAAAGCCTTAGTTTCTAGAGAGAAATTATATAATTACCTGAGGCAGCTTTCTAAGCATGGGGAAGAGACATTATAAGAGATAATTACCAGAAAAACTAATTCCAATTCCCACTGTTATCTTAGGTACATGCATTCATTTAACTCCTTCCTATTCAAATCGCGTATTATCACTTTTGAATGTGAGAGTATATGTAAGGTACTTGCGTGAATATAGTGAATATTAATATGGACGTTTGTTTCTAAGGATATATTTATATATTGTATATATGTGTAATTATTTTTGTTACTATGTCTTTTCTGGATGTGAGGTCCTCTATGTGGGCATCTATGCAGGTGTTCTTATCTTGGGCCAGGTATCTATGTAGGTGAGTGTGAAGGTGGGGTGCATTTATCTATGGGTGTGTTCATGCCTCGGCAAAGGTTTATAATTGGGGCGTTGTAAACCAAAGGTGGAGCAGTCACCAGAAGTAGGTACATGCTAATTTCAAAGAGGCAATGTTCCCACTCAGGGAAGAATATAATTCTAAACACATTAAGAGCTTTCTACTTTATAGTGATCATCATTTTTTAAAAAGAGAGAAGGGAATACTTACTGAACAACTGTACATGTTAAACGCCATGTTAGGTACTTTATAACTATTATCTCATATAGTCTTCACAACTAATCTAAGCAGGTACAAATTAACCCAATTTTATAGATGAAGAATCTGAGGCTTGTCCAAAGTGACACAGGTAGTAAGTGGCAGAGTGGTCTGATTTCAGAGCCTGTAATTTCATTCTCTACCACAAAGTCTCAATCAAAATGTGAGAGAATTTCCCCAAGAAAACAAAAAATGATGGTGAATGAGTACTTAATTAGACCTCACTCCAGTTTTCAGTGATATGGAATGTGACTTTTTTTATTCAGAAAGCTTACTTCACATCTTATTTTTATTTTTTTTTTTTGTGGGGAAGACCAGCCCCGAGCTAACATCTGTTGCCAATCCTCCTCTTTTTGCTGAGGAAGACTGGCCCTGGGCTAACATCCGTGCCCATCTTCCTCCACTTTATATGGGACGCCACCACGGCATGGCTGACAGGCAGTGCGTCGGCGGGCGCCTGGGATCCGAACTCGCGAACCCCGGGCTGCCAAGCGCGGACTAAACCGCTGCGCCACCGGGCGGCCCCCACATCTTATTTTTATGTGAAGCTCAAGGCTATAAAGTTGGAAGGACTCCAGGCTTTGGTTTCATTGCGAACTAGAACAATCTCCTGACAGGGAAGAGCCCTCCTTCCTCCCTGGGCTCCGAGACACATCTCCTGGTTCTCCTTTCCTAACCATTTCTCTCCATCCCCATCAGGGACCTTCATGGCAACGTTCCTCTCTGTTCAGTCCTCATATCACTTTAGCTGCCCTCTCCCCTCTGTCCTCTGTAGGCGACCTCATCCACGCCCTTGGTTTTACCACCCCATACACTGTCTCCAGCTCACACCCCTTTGCAATTCTCCAGAGGTAATTTACATAGATAGCGCTCTGGGCTCTCCAACACAATTCTAAAGCCTAACATTTTCTTCCTTATCCACCTCTCCCTTGAACATTCCATTCTTTTTCTCCTGTATTCTCTGTCTTGGCACCACTTACTCAGGTGAGAAATTTGGAATCATTTTGGACACCTCCAGCTACATCCAATAAGCCCTGAGATCTTCTCGTCATTCGCTCTCAAATGTATCCTCCTTTTTTCTATTCCCTCCATCATTGCCTTGGTTGGTTATGGCCCTCACCATCTGTACCCTGGGCCATTAGCAGCAGCTGGTCTCTGGCCTCCAACCAAAATCCCTTCCAGTGCGCATCCCCCACCTCTCATTGCTACAGCCAACACTCCATTAAGTAAACTGTACTATCTCCTTCCCCAACTTAAACCCCTTTTCTGGTTCCTTTGTACCTGCAGAATAATAGCATTAAAGGTCCTACACATTCCACCTATCCTGCTTTACACTCCAGTATTAAATTCCATGTATTATACTACTTCAAGTTCCCAGAAAATATGTTATTTTAACCCTTTATGCCTTGGTCAATACACACCTCTGCTTCAATTGTCTTGCTGACCTCTAATTATTGGTTTTTCAAGAAACTAGATGGTTAGTCTTTCAGAGATCCATCTTCTTCAGGAAGCTTTCCTTTGCACCGTGTGCTCCCTCCTATCCTTGCTTTATGGTCCCTGTGTTGCTTTGATCTGTTCATAGGTGTGTCTCCCTTCCCTGTGTCATATCCTTGAGGCCAGTACAATGCCCTCCATGTACTGAATGCTCCATAACTGTACAACTTCTTAAACATTTAAATTACACAAAAGTGTCATTATTACATCTCAAATAAAAAAAAAGTTCAAAGTCCACATCCAAGAGAATCTTATCCAGATCAAACTCTGCAGAGACAGCAGTTCTACACAAGCTCCTTCAGAATCATTCTCGTGACCCCATATTTATCGAGGACTCAGTACAACCACCTAACAACCAGATGCAACAAGTGGACTTTGGACTGGATTGTGGACCTAAAACTACAGCTATAAAGGACATTACAACGAGAGAAAATGGAAAGGGAGCGTACGTTAGGTGATACTATTGAACAAATGTTAATTTCTTAGGGATGATAATGGTATTACAGTCAGCTAGAGTGTCTTTTCTCTTAGGCATAAAAAGCTTTATGATATCTGTAACTTATTTTCAAAGAGTTCATTTTAAAAGAGCATAATATACAGAAAGATATAGCAAAGGTGGCAAAATCTTAATTGACAAAAGTATGAGTGTTCTTTGTACTAATTTTTCAACTTCTCTGCATATTTGAAAATTTTCAGAATAAAACATTGGGGAAATATGCTAAGAACGCAACCAAAAATAAAATCAATAAATCTTTTGAAATCTAAGTGTCAGTATTACTCTTGGCCTTTCTCCCTCCCAAACATGCTGCATGCTACCTCCCATGGCCATGTGTACCCCTTAAAGCCAATGTATTTCAATCAGGTCTGTGTTTTAAAGTTGAAAGGCACAGTCATCCCTCATAAAACACTCTACAATTTGCTCTCCTAGTTGGCCAACTATCACAAGGCTGTTATTTGCCTAAATGGTATCATATTGCACTTTAGAAACTTAAGCAAATAAAACTGTGCTCCCTAATTGGTATGTGTAATTCCCTGAGATCAAACATCAGAAATTTTCAATCTGGGAAAACTTGAGGTGATGAGGAAGCAGCAGAGGTTGGCGGAAGTAGTCTTGCTTTAATCCTTTCAGAATTGCGAGTCTCTAGCAAGAGCTAGCTATTTTTTATTACCTTGAAGGTGATAAGAATTTAGCCCTTCTGTTAAATTTTTATTATATTCAGATGGAAATTAAGAAAAAAGCATTTATCACCTTTATTTAAAAGAGTTAATAAACCTAGGTATATACCAAGAGAATTGAAAATATATGGCTACACAAAAACTTGTGCATGGCTGTTCACAGCAGCATTATTCATAATAGCCAAAAGGTGGAAACAATCCAAATCCACCAAGCAATGGATAAACAAAATGTGTCCATCCATACAATGGACTACTAGTCATAAAAAGGAATGACATACTGATACATGGCATAACATGGATGAATCTTGAAAATATTATGCTAAGTGAAAGGAGCCAGATACAAAGGCCACAAAATGTATGATTCCATTTATATAAAATGTCCAGAATAGGCAAATCCATAAAGACAAAGTTTATTAATGTTTGCTTGGGGCTGGAAGCAGAGGAGTCAGGAATGGGGGAATGAAAGCTAATGGGTACAGGGTTCTTTTGGGGGTGATGAAAATGTTCTGGAATTAGATGGTGGTGACGGTTGAAAAACAGTGTGAATATACTAAAAACCACAGAATTGTGCACTTTAAATGGATGAAGACAATGGTATGTGAATTATATATCAATTTTTTTTTAAGTTAATGAAAAGCAATTTTCTACTTGGTCCCATTTTCAAGAACAGTCAAGGGAGGGAGCCCAGGGGCATGCTGAGTTTGATTGCACCTTCAGTCTCCAAGTCACCACTGGTCAGAGTGAAGAGGGGCCCCAGACTCTGTAGGGTGCTCTCCACCCTCCCATCCCCAACCCTCACAGGAGCACCACTGTCAGCCTTGGCATCTTTAGGGCCAATCTCAGCATGCCCCTATTCCTATTCACCACCAGAATCCCAGCACTTCCTCCAAGACCAATCCTCATGCAATCTCATACCCCACCTCGTCATTTTCCTCATTATACTCACCAACTTTTAGTCATCTCCCTCCAGAATTCAGTTTTATTCACTGCTTTATCTCACCTGCACACGAACAGTGCCTAGCTAACAGTAGGTGCTCAATAAACTGCTGGTGAATGAATAAACTTGGAAGAAAAGTTTACACAGAAATTTGCACTGGATATTATTTAAAAGATGAAGCTCCATGCTTCAAAATGTGTTTTTCTCCCATAAAAAAAGACTTTCTTGTGGCCAGCCTGGTGGCATAGTGGTTAAGTTCACGTGCTCCGCTTCGGTGGCCCAGGGTTTGCAAGTTCGGATCCCAGGCACAGACCTACACACCGCTTATCGAACGATGCTATGGCGGCATCCCATAGAAAGTAGAGGAAGATGGACACGGATGTTAGCCCAGGGCCAATCTTCCTCAGCAAAAAGAGGAGGATTGGCAACAGATGTTAGCTCAGGGCTAATCTTCCTCACCAAAAAAAAAAGACTTTCTCCTCCTTTAAATATGTACCTAATCTTTAAGAAATCTTGCACAAATGGTATTTTATTACAGACAATCTAACTTACAAATCTTTATACATTTCAAGGAAAACATTCAGGCATCATAAACATAAAAATTTCAATATGCAAAATTCAAATTTACAACAAGCAAATAACACAGAAACTTATTTTCAGACTATGTGGTTATTGCTGCACTGCCTTTATAATTTCTTATCCAGAGTCCAAAAATGTAGGCAAGCCCTAAAAATGTAGCAGAAGCATTTCCGCACACTGGTATCCATAATCTAGTTTGTGCAGAAGTGTTTCCACTAGATTCATAGAGTACTCTTGGGAAGAAAGGGGCGAGGGCTGGTCATTTGGTCGCCCTTCTGACCTTCTGCAACTCTTCAATAGGCTTCCATTCTTGGTTGATTGTTATAAGCTTAAAAAAAAAAAGAAAATAAAAATGTTTTGCTAGGATCTGTCCTTCATCCTCACACCCTCTTTTGGGATTTGGCCACATTTCCCCTTGGAAAAAGCATCACCAAACCATTTGTAGTCAAAGAACTACCTCTTCCCATCTCTAAAACATGCACAAAACAGTAATATGGGCTGGTTTCTATCACTCTATCCCTCTAAAAAGCCCTTGGGTTCCTGAGTGTTATAGGATCAGAGAGAAAGGTCACGTACATGTGCTCCACTTTCACTTAACACGTTCTAGGTTTGTTAATTTCCCAAGGTTTTATGTGACCTATAATTTCAAAAAAGTGTGTCAGCTCCTTATGAGTGTATGTATAATGCTCCTAGTACAGGGCTTGGCACACAGTAGGCTCCTGACAAAATTTCCTCATTGTAATTACTCAATGAAGGTACAAATGATCTAAGTTATACGCTAAGGGAAAGGGAAAGACCTGTGGACAGTCATTGACTTCCAAAGAACTGACACTCAGAGATTCTCATTTATCCTCACAAGTTCTCTATTACCCCAGGACGTAGGAGATGTAGATAGTTTTAAAGATTCTAAATGTCCTTCACTATCAAACTGTATTATTAGAAAGTTTTGCTAAAGAAATATATATAGCTTTCCTGACAGACCTAAGTAGTGTTCATTCCAACAGACTAAATGTTTCTTACTTCCAAAATATTTAAAATGTAAAAAATCTTTGCAACAGTCTTAAAAGAATGAGCAGAAATCAGCTAATTTTGCTTAAAGAGTATGTCATTCTTGTTTTCAGGAACTCCTATTATTTATCACAATAGGCCTTGCATTAACTTTAAATAATGCATGAAAATGAGATAATGTATTACAATAATGATAAAAGTTAATATTTGATTGCTGACTATGTGCCAGGCACTACTAATGGGCTCTATGTATTTTACTTTCTTTAATCCTCTTAATTCTGAGGTAGAGCCCTATTATTATGCCCATTTTATAGATTCTGAGAGCCTCAGAGAGGCCAAATTGTCTAAAATCACCTGTGAATAATGGAACAAGGATTTGCATTAGATCTCTAAAACTCTATACCACTCTCTCTAACACTACACTAAACAGCACCCTAAAAGTGAAAGGTACTAAATCTATTTTGCTGACAAGGGTGCTAAGGCTTGAGCTAAATGTAAATCACTTTTAAATTTAGCAATACCTTTCCGGGTACACTAGGATCCACAGTTTCCCAGGGTTCTGGATTTCTTTTTCGATCAATGCTAAAAATAAAAGAAAGCTAATTAAACGCTAAAGTAAGTGAATTTAAACCAACTCTGATATTAGGTCTACAGACATGTTAGGGACAGACCCAGACTGCCCACTTAGGCATTCATCTGTTAACTGAAATTGATAGAAGATTCCTATCAAGGAGCTTCACAGTTTGGCTCAAACATTAAGGATCACTTCCTCTGCAGGGTAGGAGGCCATATTCCTTTTATTGGGCCAAATTGGAGAATGTTCCCATAAGCTGAATAGCAGTGGGGGTGGAAGTGACAGGATAAGAACAAGCAAAAATGTTCTTGCCCTGGTTTCTGGGACCAGCGGAAGGACTGGACTTGAACTCTGTAGGTGGTGAACTGCAGGGTGCTAGGCCCCTGTCAGAACCTGGCTCTACTGCCTTTTCCAGCTCTGCACCCACCCAAGATCAGTTTCAAGTTTTTCTCTTCCTCAGATTCTAGGATACATGGTATTTTAACTTCTTATACCCAGAGCTGAGATTAGGTTCATTGCAGACAACTGAATCCATAAACTCTACTGAATTAGGAAAGATCTTTCTAACAAATTGAAATTTAAAAATTTCATTAAAATGATGCTTTAAGTTTAATGGCGTATATCCCAAAATATCATTTAAGAACTTTAAATGTCAAAACTTAAAAAATCAAACTATGCTGCAGGAGAAGAGGAAGAGGGTCAATGGATGAAAGGATATTTAGATACAAGAAACAAACTAATTTTATTAATATCATAATTTAATAGTCTTCTGATATCAGGATGCTTTCTAGCCCTGACTCCAAGTTCACAATTTGACGTTCTTATCCCGGGGAAAATTAGAAAACCGATATGGTGAATTTCATAAACTGAAGGTCAACCTAACGCTGCTACAAGCGTTTTTATAAATGATGCATACTTACATCACATCGGTTTTTTTAAGGGAATATACAGCAAAAGACGCAGCTCCGGTCGCTGCCACGGTCATGAACGCCACCAAAGGAATAAGCTAACAGAAAACAGGTGAGGGTAAATATTCGATGTTTCAACGTGAAACATCTGAAATATAACAGAATTGCTATACATCATTTTATACTTTCTACAAAATTTGCAACATCTGTTCATCTTTAAAAATCAATATTATTGGTCAAGATTTTCAATTGCTTTAGAAACTTACTTCCTTCTTTTTCCTCAGGAGTTGGAAAAAGTTCATGATGACTTCAGTGTAGAATGCCAAATCTGGAATTTAAAAAAATCCAAGATATTGATCAAAACTTCAGCCACTAGGGCCCAACCTGGAGAGCGCCAAACCATCCAACGTTCTCCAAAAGCCTGCTCCTCAGCGCCTGCGCCCAAGGGCAGCTCACCTGGAGGACGGGCGGGGCGGCCGCGCGGATGATGCTAACGTCCAGAGCCGAGCAGAGCCTCGGCCTCTGCGCCTTAAATACCATCCACAACCGCTCCGGAAGGGCTGGGCCCGCGCGTTCTCGTCACGCGGGCGGGTGGGGGGCGTATGGGACCTGCCTGACTCGCTGTCCCCATTCGGCGCCCGCCTCCCGGGCGCCCCCTGCCGGACGCCGTGCCCACAGACGCTGCGCAGCCGAATGCGGGGGCCGGCGCCCCCTGCCGCTCGCCGCGCTTGTTACCTGCCGCCCGTCGCCAGCCGAGGCTGGGCGTGGGCATCCGGGTCGCTCCCAGCCATCCCCGGCGCCTGCAAGGGGCGGAACTGGGAACAAGGGGTGAAAGCCAACCCCTCTAAAAGGGGATCTGGAAAAGAAGCCGCCGAGCCGGGGGGTCCCTGGGAGGCTCCCAGGTGCAGGCAGGTAACTTAGAATTAATCCAGTCACATTAAAAGCTCCAAAAATGTGATGTAGTGCACATATGAAGATAATTAAAATTAAATTGTAAAGTTGCTTTCACAATACCTCCCATGGGATCCTGATTTTTTTCCATTAAAAAAAATCAGGGGATTGGGGGAGAAGAAACAAAAAGAATCCGCTGGAAAGGTTTCCAAGAGAAGATCTAGCTATGAGACGACCCCGACGGCTGGCTTGTCTTGAGGTCCATTTTAACTCGCCCCTTAGCTAGCAGCCTCGCCCTGCATGGAGCATGCAGGCGGCTGCAAAAGCGCAGAAATAATGTTAACAATTCCATTAAATCAGGGGCTGTGTGCCAGACACTGTGCCGGAATCTTCTCCACATTTTTGCAAGGTTAGTATGTTATTTAGGCTCAGAGATGCTCTAGTCACATAGCCAGTAAGTGGCAGAGATGTAATCAGAACCCAGGTCTGTCTGGCACTCAGCATCACCATTCTTTCTGCACCCCGCTCTTAGCTACTGCAATTAAGACAAGAGCGCAAGCTCAGTTATTTAAAAACAGTTATTTTAAAACTGTTTGAAGTTCAAGCTATGCTAACCTTAAAACGGAAACATCTTAATGTTCGCTGGAAAGGGCAGACACAGCTCTGTTTCAACCCCATTTTAGTTCTAGACATGGGCTCTGCATTCAGATAGGCCTGAGTTCAGAGCCCACCCCTGCCACACTTTATTAGCTGACTGACTTCGAAGAAACTACTTAACCTTTATGAGTCTCAGTTTATATGTCTGTAAAATGGGACAAACCTAGTTCAGGAGGGAGTTGGAAAAAATGTTAGCATGTATGTATGTAAAGCATGTGGCATTCTGCCTTGCCTCCAGCAGGTATTCAATAAGTAGTAATAATTGTTTGCCAAGATTTGTTTTATATAAGGTAGATCATAAATGTAGCTTCTCGCCCACTTATTCTGACAAGAGTTCTTAAAGTGTAATTCCAGAGTGGTAACTGGAGACATTTCTAAAGCTACTTTTGTCAGAAAGTTCTAAAAAAAAATCCTCATTTTGTTAATTAAAGATAAGTTTTTCTAGGAAGGATGAGAGGAAGAAATCTTACAAGAAGGCATCATGGCCCGCAAATTAAAATGTGTAGCCCCTGCCTAGTAATGACCTCCAACTCAGAGCCCCACTCTACCAATGTCATTTCTTTTCAAAAAGAAGTACTGTTTCGTAGTAATCTACGCATTTTTCTGGGAATGGGGGCACAGTACATTTAAAAGATTGGTAAGACAGAAGTCTCTTACTTCAAGGTTCTTACAATTTAGTACCCATAAATAACTCTAACCCCACAGCATGATCTGCTGCCGAGGACAGATAGTTAATTCTGACTGAGGGGGTCTGAGAAAACTAGTCAACGATGAGGGCATTTATTTGAACAGACAGACAGACCAACTTTAAAAAGACATTTTGGGGGCCATTAGAGAAACTTAAATACAGACCAGGTATGAAATAATATTAAAGGAGAATTGTTAATTTTGTTAGGTGTGATAATGCCCTTTTTTAAGAGACCATATATGGAAATAAAGGAGAAATATCATGTCTAGGATTTACTTTAAAATACTTGGTAAAAAAACAAATGAAACAAATTTAGCAAAATATTAATAATTATTCAGTCTAGGTGATAGGTATGTGGGAGTTTATTCTATTATTCTATTTTTCTGTGTTTGAAAATGTTCTGAATAAACCGTTTTAAAAATTCACAAATAGTGTATAGTTAGATATAATGTACCCATATAACCTTTAATATGTGCTTATTTCTATTTGCAGCAAGGAAAATTAGACCCAGAAAGCCACACTTTCCCCTCTTTCGGTTAATGCCCAGGTTTATTGAGCTTGTGGGAGATGCAAGGTCAGTGTGTAGTTTGGTCTTCCCCAGGATGACTGGCAGGCACAGCTCCCACCCTTCAAACCCTGGCAGCCCCCAAAGGAACCCACTCAGGACACTCGCCAGCATCACCCTCTGTGGCTGCTCCAAAGCCAATAATCCCTTGGGGGAGCTTCCCTGCCCCACCCCAATTGTCAGAAACTTCTAGAACTTTCTCTACCTGTTGAAACCCAGGCTTGCAGTCACATGGAGCCATGGCTGCTCGGTTCCCACTCCAGGAATTTAAACTTAGATTTTAATCAGCCCAATTCAGGTTTTGTAAGAAAAATAGCATATTCATTTATTAAATATTTTTGCTGAAATTCTTTCTGCCCATCCTTCAGTGGCCACCTAGTTATCAGGTTTAGCAAATCCTGGATTTGCTAAATTTTGGAAGGTCTGAGAGTGTACTATGTTGTTTAAGGCTGTTAAAGGAGTTTGAGCTCAATGTATAGGGAAAACTGTTCATATTTCCCAGGTGCTGAGAAGCTGAAGTGTTTTAATTTTCTTGCCAATTGAGAACACAGCTTTTGGAAGTTGCCCAGAGCCATCCTTAAATCACATTAAAACTGAGTCAAAGAAATCCTTGATCTGGCTTCATCATTTATTGAATATTTCAATGAGAGACACATGGATCTTGTCTTCAGGCTTCCAAAGTTCTGTCGAGAAGTCGTAGTTAATTCAATTTAAAAAAACATTTTCAAATAAAAACTCAGCCTCTAACCAAAGTATGGATACTACATTTCCAGCCTAACCATGGGAAACGTTTTCCAGAAAGAAACATGGGACCCACAGCTAGAGTCTGAATTAAGGAGTTCAGGCCGGGGTGCCTCAGGCCTTGGGATGGAGAAGGCTTCACAGCTGCTTTCTCTTATAAAATCAATAACTGATAGAGAACATGAATGAAAATTGTTAGAATTCTAATAAGGTTTTTAGGTCCCTTCCCTATTACTCAAAAGCGAGGAGTTAGTTAGTTAGAATAGTTTTAATTGAATTATATTTTGTACCTATAATTAAGACAGGTCTTTTCCTTACTTATTCCCAAATAGTGAGGTTTTGCTTAATCAATAGTCCTGGCTCCAGTCAGAAATAGGAAACTTTCCAACAACTGCTTATGACTTCACGTATTTCATGCACTGTGCTCTGATCACACCCTGCACTTCTGTGGAAGCACGTCTCCTTGTTGTCCTTGATTCCCTGCGTGGTTTGTCTGAGGTCCGTGCTCCCAGGTGCCCCACCAGTGCCGTGTCTGTCTCATCACTACATGCCAGCACCTAGTATGGCCCCTTGGGAGTGAAGGTTCAGTAAGATGCCTACCAGAGCTTGTTGGGTGAGAAAAACAAGAGTTACAATCCCATGCTTTTTTGGTTTTAAAAAATTATCCATACGTGTGTGAGTACTAGGAAGTTAAATACCCAAGTGTTTTCTTCGTGTTTATCTGTATTTTCTAGCATTCTGATTACTTTTACTAATTACTTTTTAATTCTAATTACTTTTGTAATAAAGGAAAATAATAATGCACATATAATCTATGTCCTTAAAAATACTTTTAATTACAAAAGGAAAAATAGTAGCTATACAGTGGAGAAACTGGACAATACGTAAATGGTGATCAAAATGAACATCGCCAATAATGTGCAGACGTCACAAGCCGCCAGCTGTGACCTGAGGACATGACAGCACTTCTGTAGCGCTCCCCTGGTGATGCATAACCTGAATCTGTCACAATGCGACACTAGACAGACACAAAGCAGGAACCAACTGTTCCACAAAACAGTAAGTCTGTACTCTTCAAAAATGTCATGGTCAAGAAAGACTGGGGAAATGTTTCAGATTAAAAGAGGCTAAAGAGACATGCCAGCTAAACAGAATGTCTGATCCTAGACTGGATCCTGTAACGGGAAAAAATTACTATTGGGACAATGGGTAAAATTCATTGATGATAGATTAAAATATTGTATCAATGTTATATTTCCTGAATTTGATAACTGCACTGTGGTCATATAAGAAAATAACTTTATTTGTAGGAAATATACACTGAAGTATTAAGGGGATTGAGGGACTTGGTGTATAAAATCTACTCTTAAATAGTTCAGAAAAATACTGCGTGTGTGTGGACAGAGAGTGAAAGCAAATAGGCAAAATGTAACATAATTGGTGAATCCAGGTTAAGAGTATATGAGTTCTTTGTACTATTCTTGCAACTTTTCTGTAAGTATGAACTTATTTCAAAATAAAGTTAAAAAAAGCAATCAATCAAAACAAAACCACCACCACCCCCATTACAAAATCAACACACACACATACTTTCTTCATAAATTATGGTATTTTAATATACCTTTTAGAAATAAGATAAATCTTAGCTTCTCAGGCACATGTTTTTTTATTTACAGGAAATAACATAGACACAAACTCTAAAAGTGTGAAGTTGCAAACTATAGTGCAAGTTCACATTTCAATTAATCCTTGAGCAGGTATGTAAAACAATTTTTAAATATCCTCTAAGTTAGAAAATCCTTGTTTCTGAAATAAGTTTTTATATAAAGTTAAATCCTTGTGACTTAAGGATGGCTTTACAGTCTTAAGTGATTTTAGAAAGTGCTCTTGTTTCACTGTGGTTGCTTCTAATCCATTTTCTTGCAGAGCCAGCAAGGCAGCCTATAAGAGATAAACAATAGGAAATAATTAATTTGCTTCATTTTTGTTTTACAATATATGGTAACAATTTTAAATATGAACACAAAAATCTCAGTCTCACTGCCTAGAATTCCAATATTCATGACACCAAAACATTAAGCCAAAAAGCTAAAGTGATAAAAAGTCCTCTTAATAGACCATCTTTTCTTCTACATTAAACTCTAGCCTTAAATGGGAAAAAAGAAAAAGCAAGTTATAGAATAATATATACATTATGAGCCCCTATATATATATATATATATATTTTAAAGATGAGAGACTATCTTCCTGATCTTGGAGCAGGAGTTTTAAATAGGACACAGCACTGATCATAAAGGAACAGATCAAACACCTACTCTATGACCCAGCAATTCTCTTTGTGGGGATACACTATACGAAATAGACTTATATACACATGTATACCAACAGACATGTACAAAGGTGTTCAAAAATTGTACAAATTCAAAATTGTAAAAAACAGCATAATTCATAATAGCAAAACAGTAGTAACCCAAATGTTCAAAAATAAAATGGACATATAAATATAGTATGTTCATATACTAGAATATTATGAAGTGATGGAAATGAACAAACTACTGCTACACACAAAACCATGGATGAATTTCACAAACATAGTCTTGAGTTAAAGAAGCAGACAGAAAAGTTTTCCGGATGGTTCCATTTATATAAAGTGCAAAAGCAGGCCAAACTAATCTCCAGTGCTGGAGGTCAGGGGCGTGGTTCCCTCTTGGGATAGGGAGTGGGAAGGCCCAAGGGAAGCTGCTGGGGTGTTGATAACGTTCCTTCTCGACCTGAGTGGTGGTTATACAAGTGTGTTCACTTTGTTAATTCAATGAACTGTATCCTTATGATTTGTGTGTTTTTCTGAATGTTATATTTAATGAAAGTTTATGGAAAGGCAAAAACCTACAATGGCTTCTTTTGCCCTCAAAATAAAGTCTAAATGCTTTAAAGTGGCTTACAAGGACCTGTGCGATCTGGCCATGATCCACCTCTTCAATAATGTCATGTCATTTCTTCCCTCCAATTCCTCTGCCTTAAACACTCCCCTTCCCTCCCTTAGCCTGACTAACTCCCTAATCATCCTTCCAATTTCAGTTCACACACACCCTTTCTCAGAAAGCCTTCTCTGACACCCCCAAGTCTGGGTTGGTGTCCTTCCTAGGTGCTCCCACAGCACCCTAAACATCCCCGACTCACTACATATGTTCAATTGCCAATTCAGTATTACGATTTGCCCCTGTGCACCCCAGGCCCACCATCAACCTGTAAGCTACAGAAAGGAAGGGGAGGGGAGGGGAGGGGAGGGAAAGGAAGGGGCCACATCTGTTTCACCTTACATGGTACCTGCCAAATAGAGATCCATCAGTAAATACCGCCCAGTGAATAAAGATCTGAATAAATGAAGAAATGTTTTGAACCATAGGTTTATTCACTAATTAACTTACTTCTCTACAGAGGTTTCCAAGATCAGCTCCAGAGAAAAAACAGGTTTCTGCTGCTAGGTTTTCTAAGGAAACATCAGGCCCCACTGGCATATTTTTTGTACAGACTTCCAAAATAGAAAGCCTGCCCTGGAACAAATTTTTAAAAAATATGTTTATAACCTTATAACATTCATGTTTGACATAATGCTACATTAAACATTTCAAGTTAGAATTTCCTATCAAATTACAGTGAAAGTACATATATTTAAGAATCAAACAATATGAAAGAATCACTTCTTCTGAAGAGGTAAGCAAGAGTAACTTATCAATGGCTTATATGACAATGATAAAAATAATGACATCATGATAAACTTTTAATGTTTTTATAATTAATTTTTAAAATAGCCAACCATAGAGCTATCTCTTTAAGAGAGATGAATCTCTCTTTTAGGTACAAACAGTGCCATGAGACATGGTTTAAAAGCAAATGCATGAATTATCAGACACAATTAAAAAATGTAATAGACATTAAAAAAATTTTTTTCATCCTTTCAAAACTTGATAAAAGCCCAGGGAAGGAAAAAATTCATTCTCTGTATCTTTTACCACTCCCTGCCAGAGGCTCTGGATGTTAAGAGCAAAGGATTTACTGATTCTTTGGCTGTGGATACATTTTGTCAGATTTCTCCACTGTAAAATAAGGATGCTGACCCAGATAATCTCTAAAACCCTTTTAACCCTTTAGGATTCCTCCATTCTAGTTGCAAAATAATGTTGAGTAGACTCAACAAACTCAGTATTTGAGTCTGCCACAACACTGAAATAACTACCTTACTTTTAAGCTTATGTTTCTCTGAAAACAGGGCCAGAATACCCAGCAAAAGCAGATAAAAAGGATGGTTTATGAAGGACCACCAGGCAAGGAAGAATGCAGAACCCCGTCTAAGACACACACCATGTACACCCACATCCAGTTTGGGATTCAATTCTCCCGGGCTCCTTAGAGCTCAGACATTGTAATGTTGTTAAGAATGTGCACACAGAGTAAATGTGTACAATGATTACCTTTTCATCTGGAGGTGGAATATAAATAATCTTATCTAATCTTCCAGGCCGTAACAAGGCATCATCTAACACGTCAGGTCTATTTGTTGCGGCAACAATCATGACATTTCGATTAAAAACGTCCTGAAACTCTGACTGAGGGAAAACACACAGCACAAAGTCATGTCAATACATTCTTAACTACTAAATGTATTTTTTTTATTACAAATCAGGAGGTCCATTTGTTTTTACATAGAGATATCTTTTTCTTGGGACCAGAATGTTTACACTCCTATCCAGACCCCGTTCTCAATATCAAGGTATCCCAGAAACCCAGAAACAAATTATTCATCAAAGGGCTACTTTGTGCACATGGTAAAGGGAGTGGCCAATCCTAAGGGACATCTCTCCATGTGAGAACGGATGAAAAGCCTTACACCACAGCAGAGAACATCTACCTGGTGATCTGAACGCACCTGAGCCCAATGAATGACTACACCTTAAATGGACGACTTGAAAAGACAGAAGCATATGACTAACATGGCTATGAAAACTCTTGGCTCTCATGGCCTTGAAGAGGGTGATTTACTTTACTTTTTATTTATTTTTCTTTCCAGAGGCAGAAATATGACAATTAACATAAGCTGCAGGTTTGTAAATCCTGGTTGAAGATAAGAAATATCTAAAAGCAGCCAGGGCAAGGCCTTACACACGCTAAGCGTTCAGACTTGTTTGTTGAACTGAATAATCAGAGTAGTCCTCCAGTAACGTGCTCTTTCAAAGCAGTGAGTTCCCTGTATCTGCAAGGATTTTAGCAGATGCTCGGTAACCACCTGTCAGATGCTGCAGAAGGAATTCCTGCATTATGAGGACATTTGATTAGAAAACCTCATAGGTCCCTTCGAATTCTAGTGGCATATGTTCCTAAGCAGCTGTAAGACTCTCCTTCCATGGAACAATTTTAAAAATGCGAAACAAGTAAGAACAAGAAAAGAATAAAAGAAAAATTACTGTCAGAGATTATTTACGGACACCAGACTCTATCTGGAGAAGACTCAAAAGGGACTTCCAAAGGTCATTTTAACTTCATTGTAACCAAGGAAACCTAGATCTCAAGAAAACTGGAAGTGTTCAATTACTAAGATTATTGGAAATAATCATGTTTTGTTTCATGTAAAAAATTTTAGAAAGAGATGAACATTGGTTTTTCAGGATATAGAAATAAGAAGAAACTCCCTTCCCCATTAGCAATATGTAAAGTTATGTTTCTAAAACTTAGGAAAAATAAAATTCACATTCATATATACATAATATAATTTATTATAAACTTTACCTCACCTTTCCCAGCTAAATTACAATTTTTACCAGCTCTGTAAAAATCCTAACAGAGTCAAATTGAAATTATATAATTCTTTCTGTAAGATGAATCCAGTATAGGAAAAACTAGTGTAGATGCATTCTATTTGATGTTGGCCTGGATTTGGGGTGTATTCTGGCTAATAAATACCTCTTCATTTTTTTCCAGCTCCTTGTATTTACCCTGTTGATCTGATATACTTCCTCTTCTCTCTATAGTCTTCAGTCCAACACCATCTAATTCATTCAGGAGAACAGAAAGAACACGCTCTTGAACATTACATCCGGTTTTGCTGATTGATCGAGACCCCAAGATTGAATCAATTTCATCCAAAAACACTATTGCTGGAGTATTTGCTCTTGCTTGTCGAAATACCTTTTGTTAGGAAAACAGAAATATTATTATGCTATATATACCTTATGCCTTTTCAATGTGAATGCATGTTTTCTTCATTACTAATTATAATTTTAAAAATGTAAAAAGAAGAGATTCCAGATGTCTAAGAATTGGGGCATGAATAAATAAAACAAGGAACAGAGTATTATGTAGGGATTAAAAATTATATTTTCAAAGAATATTTAATATTATGGAATTTTAAAAGTGATAATGTTTCAAAAAATCACAATAAAGATATCTATAGATATATGTATATATCTCCTGCCCAAGGAAACAGAAAGACAAAGGAAATTTACCAAAATGTTAATAGTAGGTAGAGGAATTATAGAGGACTTCTTATTTACACTTTTCTGTATTTTCTATAAATAAATATGTACAACTTTTCTAATAGGAAAAAAGCTAGTTATATTTTAAAAAGTAAGATTTATCCCTAAGGCATGAAATGAAACTTCAAAAGTAAACTTAACTACATGAGGAAAACAAACAAACCTGAGACAAGACTTTTTCTGAATCTCCAACAAAAGGTGAAAAGAGATCAGCTCCGCTCACTGAAACAAAAGAGCAATGACAGCTTGTGGCCAGGGCCCTCACCAGGGTGGTTTTAGCACATCCAGGGGGACCATACAGGAGAACTCCCTTTGGTTGTGTCAGGCCCATCCTAACAAATTCCCGAGGGAACTTCAGAGGCCATTCAATGCTCTACAAGTACACAAAAAGAGACTTGATTTACTACAACGATAAAACATCAATTAATTCAGTAAATTCATTCATTCATTCAATAATTCTCAGGTACCTGTTTGACCTGGACACGCAGTCCATTACCCACACAGTAGCCAGCGATCTTATAACTTAGGTCACATCACTTCCGGCTTCAGTGACTTCCCATCAGAATTAGAATACAGTCCAAATTCAGACTCCTTACCTACCACTGCTTACAGGCCTTACGTAACCCGACCATCGCCCCAAATGGGACTTTCCTGCTCTCCTTCTCTGCCTGAGCACTCCCTCCAGATCTCTGTGTGGCTACGCTCATCATTCAGGTCTCAAATGTCGTTTCTTTGGGGAGGTCTTCCTTAACCACTGTAGTTAAAGCAGACCCTCCTCCTCCTAGTCACCCTACGCTACTGCCCATCTTTTACTTTTGGAGCACTTATTCATTTGCTATCTGAAATTATTACTTTTCCCATTGGGTTTGTCATTCTGCTCCTGCTAGAATATAAGCCAAGTTCACCTCTAAATCCCCAGCACCTAGAATGACACCTTTACAAATTATGCACTCAGTAAATGATAACTGAATAGTAAATAAATCCTCACTACCTCTGAGGTAGATGGCTTTGTTACCATCATAATTTAACAGATGCAGAAACTTGGGCTTAGAAAAGTTAAGTAACTTGCTCAGGTCATGTTGCTAGTGAGGTGGCAGAACAAAGACTGACCCCTGGCAGTGTCTTAACTACTAATATATTGCCTCTCTACAAAAGAGGGATAAGACCAGACCCCTGTCCCTAAGGAACTCATATTTTAGTTGGAAAGACAGGCTTGTAAACTAACAACCAGGCCAGAGAAGGGCATTCCACAGAGAAGGAACAATACAAACAGAGACACATGAAACTGTCTAATTCATCCCCCAACAGGAAGCAGGAAGAGAAAGCAACGGAGCAAGGAATGAAGTGGAGGTAGGAGTCAGATAACAATGGGCCCTGAAAGTCTTAGTCAGTATTGAGGAAGCAGCATGTAGAATGGACTGGAAGGAAATAAAACTAGAGGAAAGGAGACCAGTTCTCTTGCAATGATTCAGACTACAAAAATAATAAGGCTGGATGTGTCACAGGCAGTAGAGATGGTGTGGAAGGGATGGATTTGCAACATAAAACGTAATTGTATTTTACACAGCAACTAAGTTCTAAATCCAGAGGGGAAGTTGCATGTGTGTATGACATGATCTGTGTGTTGAGAAGACAGCTTTCTGACTTAGGGGATGGGGTGGCTGGCTGTATTCACTAAAGGAGGGAATCCAGGTGTAGAGGTGGAGTTGATTAGTTAACTCTGGACGTGCTGAGTTTGAGATCTCTGGGAGTTATCTAGACAGGCAGCTAAGTAGCTCTGATCATTAAAAGAACTATCTGCACTGGATATAAAGATTTTTGAGTTAACAGTTTTCAGGAGACAGTTGAAGCCTTGGACATCGAGGAGATCATGGACTCGCTCAGAAAATGCAAAAAGAGGACTCCCAGAAGCTTGGAGCACCAATATTTAAGGCATGGTAGAGGAGTGTTCAGAAAGGCAGGAAAGCTTAACATCTCAAAGCTAAAGAGTGTTTCCAACAGGAAGGTGTGGCTAATCTCTCTCACGTACTTTGTGAAAATTAAATGAGCCCATGCATGTAAAAAATTAAGGCATATTATAAATGTGCTTATCCACGGACACAAGGATTCCAGGGTTCACTGTAGATATAGCGCCCAGTTAAGAATAAATTATAATTGAAACTTATAAATCAGTCTTTTGTGTGTGTGGGTAGAGAAACCTAGTTCTTTACGGCAGGATCACCCAAAGGTAAACTGGCAAAATCAATTTCGGAAACTGCAATGCAGGTAAAAGGATCTGGAGAGTTGTCTCTCTCAACATCCACAGTGAGAACCAGTACCAAGTAGCCATCCAGGCCATACTGACTGTTTACTCTAATTTCATGCTTTTACCAGTCCCAGGGCAAACTCAGGCCTATGAACTAAGAATTTATATTTTGTACAGCCCACAAAATAAGAATCATTTTTAAATGCTCAAAAAAAAAAATCAAAAGAATAACATTTTGTGACACATGAAAATTATATGATTTCAGTGTCCATAAATAAAGTTCCATCAGAACACAAGTACTCACTACGTACTGTCTACACTGCTTCCATGCTACAAAGGCAGCGTTGAGTGTTTGCAACAGAAACTGTATGGCCCACACAGCCTAACATATTTACTATCTGGCCTTCTACAGAAAAAGTCTGCTAACCCCCGTTATAGATTATAAGCTCCTTCAAGCAAAAAACACAAGGGGAGAGAGACGGGCAGGCCCGGTGGCATAGCGGTTAGTTTGCACATTCCGCTTCAGTGGCCCAGGGTTCACCGGTTTGGATCCTGGGCACTTGGATCCGAACTGTGCCATGCTGAGGCGGCATCCCATATCAAAGAACTATAACTCTATAACTATGATACACAACTAGGTATTGGGGCTTTGGGGAGAAAAAAAGAAAAAGAGGAAGACTGGTAACAGATGTTAGCTCAGGGCCAATCTTCCTCAAAAAACAAAAACAAAACAAACGAAAACAAAGAGTGAGGTAGGAAAAAATTAAAAATGGTATTTGATGCCTATGGAAGTCCCATTAAATAAGGACTGAAAAGTGGCCACTGGATTTAGATGTTAGGTTCACATTAGTGATGGCAGCAAGAACAGTTTTCAGTGTAGCTTGCTTTCATCATAAATGCGCTACCCTTAAACTGTAATAATCTACTGGCTTAAGCAGATTCTTTATCTCACCTGTTTTAACTTCAGTTTTACATCTTCAAGGCCACCAATCTGCTCCCAGCCAACAGGCTTTATGTCCATCAGTCCAATGACACTTCGAAATGATGAGGGTTGAATCTTTTTAAAAGCTTCAAAAAAGTCTGTTTCATCAATCATTGGATTATCCTGGTTCTGAAGAAATACACCCAAAAAAGCAAAATCAAACCAATAATTAGGTGGGCCTTTTTTGTGGCACACAAGCACAATTACTTTTTTTTTAAACCCTCTTTTGAATTTGTAAATTTTGTTATCATTATAAAGAAATTTATACACATGGTACACAAAATTAAATGCCTCTCCCACCCAACTCCCATTAATATTCATCCCCAGCGGATGTCAACAGTTTCCTGTGTATTCTTCCCATGTTCTATGACAATAAGCATATGCATATCCTTTCAAACAGACACACAGATAGGACCATACTGTACATATTCACTTGTACCTTTCACTTATCTTACAAATCTTTTCATGTCAACTAATATAGTTCTACCTCACTCTTTTTGATAATTGCATAATACACTATTGTATGGGTGTACTATAATTTAACTACATCCTTCTGTTGAACATTAGGTTGTTTCCAGTCTTTCGTTATTAAAAACAAAGCTGCAACTAAAAGTCCTTGTGCATATGTTCAAATATTTATATAATAATTTCCTCAAAGCAGAATTACGAGGTTTAAGAGTATGCACACTTAGAATTTTGACAGCTCTTCCAAACTGTCCTCAAAGCTGCACCAATAATACGAAGCTGTTCTCCCTACACCTCTTTCACGCTGGACATTACCAAACTTTTAAATTTCTGCCAATGTGACAGAGGACATGATACTCACTATTGTGTTAATTGAATTTCTTCAATCAAGAGTGAGGTAGAGGGAATGATGCAATTAGAAAATCAGCTTTTTTGCAACCATCATAGTAAAGGCTATTTGGGGCAAGAATCATCAATGGATGCTAATCTTAGGAGAGGGAAAGTTTGCCCCAAAGCAGGATATTTGCATGATCTCAAAGGGTCTCCTCACAGATTTCTTATTAGTTGCAAAGAGAAAAACAGCAGCTATACACTGGATAAACTGGACAAATCCTTGACTGGTTGATCACATCAGTCACCAATTAGGGGCACCACCAATGAGGAACAAGAGGACATCTTGTGCCTCCACCTGTGATACCCTAAGAAGGACACACTATCACTCATACAGTATTCCTAATGGGCATGTATAACCTGAATCTGGCTATGAAGAAACATTAGACAAACCCAAATTGAGAGACATTCTATAAAATCACTCACCGTCATCCTTAAAAAATGTCAGTGTCAAAAGCTATGGAAGTGTTCAAGATTAAAAGAAACTAAAAACTAAATGCAATACATTATCCTGGACTAGATCCTGTACTGGAGAAAAAAATGCTAAAAAGATTGAGAAAATTCCCAAAATCAGAATATGGACTGTAGACTTGACATTTTGTATCAATGTTAAATTTCTTGAATATACTGATTATACATAACCACACTATGGTCATGTATGGGAACATACTGTTCTTAGGAAATAGACGTTAAATATTAAGGGATAATGGGTTATGATGTATGCACTCCATTCTCAAGTGATTCAGAAAAAATAACGTGTATACATATACATATAAAAAGAGAAAAAGATAAGCTAATTTGGCAAAATGTTAAAAATTGGTGAATTTGGATAAAGGATTTAGAAGGAGTCCTCTATCTTGCAACTCTCCCTGAAGTTTTAATTATTTCAAAATAAAAAATTTAAAGAAAAAGAGAACTGAAAGAGACTAATTTTTAAAGAATATAAAGTTGACGATTCTTCATGTTTATTGGCCATTTGTAATCCTTTTACTGTCAACTACCTGTTCATATCTTATTACCCATTTTCTCTTGGATTGTTGGTCCTACTGATTTGTGAGAGTTCTTTCTACATCAAGAAAATTGGTCTTTTTTGTCCTGGCTAAAAGTATTTTTCCCAGGCTCGTGTCTTATCTTTGCTTATAGTATTTTTTTGTTATTCCAAAATGGCTTAATTCATACATCATTTCCTTTTTGGCTATTAGGTTTTATGTTATGCTTAGAAAGCCTGTCGTCACTCTAAGATCCTATTTTGGAGAATTCTTCTTGCAATTTCCTTGATCATTCTAGTGAAGCAGATCTTTTGTTACAGTTAAAAACTCCCTATATTTCTATTTGTAATATCTGTATTATATTTAAGCATTTGCCCTCTTATATCAAATTCTGAACATTTAGTTGTCCCAAAATTCCCATTTTCAATAACAAACTATTTTATCCCATTTGTGTAAGATTATATAAGTGAATATATAGGTATAGAGCTATTCTGAACAGTGTAACTGAAAAATGTTAATAATTATAATCTCTGGGAAGTGAGATTTCAGGCAATTTTTACTTTATAACTTTTCATCCTGTATAATTTCTGACAAATGACACCATTAAATAAATTTTTTGAATAGATTTGTTGTTTTTTTTTTTTTTTTTACTGGCTAGCAGTATTAGATATTGGGTACCTGAATACTATTAATTTTTAGTAACTAACTAATGTTTGAAAATCCCATTTATACTTCAAGATCACTTATGTGTACATTATTTCACTTGATTCTCATAATCCTTTTAGGCAGATAAAATTCTTTCCTGTGTGTATATGTGTGTTTGTTAAACTATATTTTTAATCTCTTAATGGGAATACTTCACAAAAAATTGAATAAATTCTACTGTGTCCCTTATCTGCCCTAGCACAGACAGAGGCAGCAGTAGCCTCTCAGCTGGAGGGGGAAAGAAGAAAAAGATGGAGCCAGTACCTTCCCAGATGCCTCTGTCCCTTCTTCCTTTTTGCCTTTCTTCCTTCCATTTCCCCTGGTTGTTTATGAACTCAGCCATCACCTGTGGTAACTACGCCTGGGCAGGCCCCTCCTGAAGTAGCAGTGGGCTCCACCCTAGGAGACGGCAGCTGGCTGGTCGACCTAAGCCAAGGTGCTTAAGGTCAAACCTGGAACTTCAAAGCAGAGGGAATCCTAAGTGTAAATCTCCTTTCCCATCCCCTGGTATGCTTGTCCTCCCCTCAAAAGGCATATATTCTCACACCTGTACACATGGGACTTCTTATCAAATCTTCAAGCAGTTTTGGTTTTAAATCCAGAAGATGCGACTTACAAGTTCACATAACTCCTTCCCCACCTTCAGCGTAAGAGCAAAAATAAAGAAAAGGAAATGAGGAAGGATGGAAATTACCTAGGTAAAATGGTTTTCAAAATTTAGGATGATAAATCATCCTTTTGAAGTTTAAACAAACTCAAAATTGGGTCTTAAAAGTTATAAGATCAAGGGACAATTTTAACGTTACAATAGAGATTAAAAACTGTCCCAGAATCCTCAGCATGCTGAAATTAATTTTTTCTGAAGGGGTTTAGGGATTCAGGATTATGTATTACACACAAAGTGAATAGATGTTCCAATCCATAATGTTGAAAACTATTATACTTAAGCTAATATCCTAAACATTTTTAAGAAACGTAGTCATGAATTAAAGATTTGACTGTTAAAGACAAATTTACGTAAAATTCCAGGTACCCAATCTTCTTCTGGGTTAGAAAAGGTTATTTTCCTACAAGATATTTATTAATAACTAAGAGAAAAATAGTACCTTGACAATGGTGAAATATCAGAGATACCACCTCATCCAAGAAATCAAAGTTAATTTCACTAGTAATAGGACAAAGAGGTATCATTTGCTACCTAAGAGATGCAATGATTAGAACACAGTATCAGTTCTGTGATATTCCTGCAAAAAACGCAAAACCTGAATCAAATCATGAGGAAACATCAGTGAAACCCAAACTGAGGAATATTCTACAGAATAACTGACTTGTGCTCTTGAAAAGTTAAAGTCATAAAAGAAAGAAGAATGGTTCTAGATTAAAGAAGATTAAGAAATCATGACAACTAAATGCAATGTGTAATCCTGCATTAGAAAATAATTTTTTCTTTTTTCTGTTTTAAATTTTTGCTATAAAGGAAATCAGTGGGACGATCGTTGAGATTTGGATAAGGTCTACACAGATCAGGTAAAAGTATCATGTCAGCATTAATTTCCTCATCTTGATAATTGCACTGTGGTTCAAGTCCTTGTTTTTAGGAAATATACACTCAAGTTTTCAAGGCTAAAGGAGCATCATGTCTGCAGTATATTCTCAAATGTTTCAGAAAATACACACACACACACACACACACACACACATAAACACATACACATGAAGAGAGAATGATAAAGCAAATGTAGTAAAATGTTACATTTGAAGAATCTGGGTGAAGGATACATAGAAATTCTTTGTATTATTTTTGAACTTTTCTCTAAGTCTGAAATTGCTTCAAAATAAAACAAAATTCAAAATTAAAAGGAAATATGTTTGATTCTTCTGGAGCCATGCTGCCTTTTCTCTGGCTGCTCTGGGCTTCAGCACTAGGGAATTACCATGGGAGTGGGGGAAAATGCCCTGGGTAGACCTGGAGGACTCAGACCTCTGGCCCCACTTTCACTCATATACTATCTATCTATATGGAGTTGAGATGTAAAAATATACCGTCGTCCCTTGGTATCCAAGGGGGATTGGTTCCAGGACCCCCAGCAGATACCAAACTCCAAGGATGCTCAAGTCCCTTAGTCGGCCCTGATATCTGAACCCACCGGTAGATCAGAGGACTGACTATATATAAGAAAACAGCTGTGGAAGGTATGAAAAGTTCCAAGAGAATGTGGGCCGGCCTGGTGGCGTAGCTAAGTTCACGGACTCCACTTCAGTCTTCACTGGCCTGGGGCCCTCAGGTTTGGATCTGTGCGCTGACCTACACACAGCTCATCAAGCCAGGCTATGGCAGGCGTCCCACATATAAAGTAGAGGAAGATGGGTACAGATGTTCGCCCAGGGCCAATCTTCCTCAGCAAAAAGAGGAGGATTGGCAACAGATGTTAGCTCAAGGCTAATCTTCCTCACCAAAAAAAAAAAAAAAAAAAGTTCCAAGAAAACATACTTACCACTTTTTTTATCCCCAAATTAATTTGTTACATTAATAAAAAGTTTAATGTAGATGGTCATAAATCAATACTTCTACCTTCTCACTATGAAGCAGAGCATGCACGGCAGCCTCCCTACAGAGTGCGGTCAGGTCTGCGCCAACATAGCCAACTGTCATTTCTGCAAGGAGGCTCAAATTGACTTGACTGGAAATGGGCATCTTTGAGGTAATAACTTGTAGAATCTCCTTTCTTTGTTTAAGCGTGGGAGTCCCAATGACAACCTATACGCAAAGCAAAAAAAGAAAAATTAAAGTTTACAGTTTAAAATATTATTTTTTATCCTCACAAACACATAATAATTTAGTGAACAAATTTGAAACTATTACTCAGTACTCTTAAGCATGCCTTAGATTCTGAATATTTGAAAATCCTAATTTTCCAGAGGAGTAACACTGGCTAGAAAGTTGCACAATGAAAACCATATGTCATTTAACAAGTTTTTATTTGTTATTTTTGAGAACCTACTAAGTTCTAGGAGCCAGAGATACAACAGCAAACCAGATAATCTAGGTCCCTGCCCTTATGGAGCTTATTTAGGAGACAGGTACAGATGGTACAAGGAAGAAATCCACTCAAGTTCTGAATAGATTAAGCTAAAGTGTGCAATTATCATCTCTCTCTTTAGAATCCTACCACAAAGTTCAAACATCACTTAATCACTATTCAAACTATTTAATAGAAATCAGGAATCAATTTAGGACTGAAGCTTACACAATAGGACTGCTTTAAATACACAATCTTCCTGGCAACTCAGGGAGCAATTGTGGGTACTTTCTCAATTGTGGGCTAGGATGCTGGCATCCTGACAAGGAATGAATAAATCCAGAAGAGTTAATGCCTGCTCTGATTAGGTCTTCTCTGCCTTCTCCCTTTTTATTTCAATAGTTATTTCTTGAGACTATCGTTCTAAATTCTCATTCCAAATCCGTGGACTAGCAGACCTAGTCCCTTAAAGATTAACACTACTGATTATAGTATTTATCTTAAGGAAATGAACAACAAAACTAATCCCTAATGGCCACCTTGCTTCTCAGAACAATCTGACTGGGGAAAAACAGGTCCTGGCTCAAAGATCATATATGGACGGAGAGCCCCGAACCAGCCTCACCGACTTGCAACCAGGGCCAGAAGAGGCCGAGGATCCAGAGGCAATGGGCTAACCGACCGGGCCTATTCACCTCTCGGTCAAATCTCCCAGGTCTGCGCAGCGCTGGGTCCAGCGCATCTGGCCGGTTGGTGGATCCCACAACCACCACTTCGCGGTCTCCACTGATGCCGTCTAGCAGCGTCAACACCTGGGCCACCACGCGGCTCTCGGGGGCTCGGTGTGGGCCGCCCCGCCGGGGACACAGGGCGTCCACCTCGTCCAGGAAGAGGAGGGTGGGCCTGCGGCCGGCCAGCTCCCGGGCGCGCTGGAAGACCCGCCGCACGTTCTCCTCGGTCTCCCCGGGCCGGGCGCCCTGCAGCGCGGGGGCGCTCACGGCCAGCAGCTCCGCGCCCGCCTCCCGGACCACGGCCCGCACCAGCTGGGTCTTGCCCACTCCGGGGGGGCCCGCCAGGAGCACCCCGCGCGGCACCGCTAACCCCAGCGCGGCCAAGGCGCGAGGGTAGCGCAGCGGCAGGCGGAGGAGCTCCCGCAGCGAGTCGGCCGCCTCCGAAAGGCCCCCCAAGGGCACCTCGGGCTGCGGCTCCGCTTCTGACGGAGGCTGCCCGCCGAGATCGATGCGGGTGCGAGGAGTGACCAGGCCGGCCGGATCCGGGCTGGGCGTCCCGCTGACGATGTGCAGGGCGGCCACCGGGCCGGGGGCGCCCGGCGGAGCGGCCACCATGTGGCCGCGGGAGACCGGTCGGTTCCTCAGCAGCTCCTGCGCCGCCTCCAGCACCGCGGCTGGACTCGGGGCACCGGGCGCCCCCGCCCGCTCGCGCAACACCGGCCACACGGTGAGGCGCTGAAGGGGCGGGCAGCGCACCAGGAGGAGGCAGCTCAGGCTGAGACTCCCCCGGGACCCCGGCGCCCCCACGGCCGCCCCGGGGCTCGCGCACTGCGGATCCAGTTGCACAAAGCCGTCCGCTCCGTCCCGCCGCGGCCAGGCGGTACAGAGGCAGGAGCCGCCGTCAGGCAGCGAGATCTTCACCGCCGAGCCCAAGTGCGCGCCCAAGGCACGGAAGGCGGCCGGGCCCAGGCGACAGCGCTGAGTCCCCCGGTCCCTAGCGTCTAAGGGTAGCAGCTTTAAGAGCGGCCCTTCGGGAAAGGGACCTGAGCCCGGAGCCATGGGACCTGGAGGAACCGAGGCCGAGCAAAGCGGAGTAAGAATTCCACCCGGGCCGGAAAAGCCGTTACACCGCGCTGCTCGGCCGGAAGAAGGTGACGCGCATGCGCCAGGGAAGACGCTCAGTTGCTAGTCCCTGAGGGAAGGCCGAAAGGGCCAATCGGGAAGTTAGACGACTCTCTGGTCCTCGGGTCTAGTTTGTTGTGGTGTCCGGTTTGATGAAATCCAGTCACCCAGTCCAGAGCTTAACGGACAAGCCCTTCGGTACGGGTGTCAGGGAGGCAGCGTGAGCTAACTTCACTGGGTCATTAAGCATGTACCTTGGTGGCTTGGGGCATCACCCGCATGGCAAACTCTTACCTGGCTCTCGGACTTGAGCATCACCACCTGCGCTTTTGGATTATCAGCCTATAGACTTTGCTATTTTATGAAGAAACCTCGAGTGTCCCCATGGATACAGTATTTTGGAGTGCTCTGGTGCTAATGGCTTAGGTGACTTGGAGTAGCTGAGAAATACAGCCTTGGCACCTTCGATAACTTGGGTTCCAACCTGTTTGGAAGGTCCAGGCATACCCTTAGTATAGAAAAGCACCAGCAGCGCAAGAAAGTACAGTGTCGCATTTTAAGTCCCTTGGAGAGGGGCAAGAAGGAAAACCAGGCCATCTAACGTATCTGTGGTACAGTCCATTCTGTTCAGATGCCTGATTTACTCCTTTGAATGTTCTTTGACAATCATAACATTTTCTGTTCATGTGATAAATGCTTATTGTCTATCTGAGGCACAGTAGTACTAAGTCCTGTATTAGAAACGATGCCTGTCTACATTATTAAGACTACTGCCTGCTACTCTCTTTCCACCTTTCCTTTCCCCTCCCCACAGGGAATTTCTTCTGTATCAGCTGGAATACATTTCCTATCCTTTTTAATTCTGCTCATCAAAAAGAGCTACAGGTATTCAAAGTCAAGAAAATATGACTTGTTTTTATCCTACTCACACCTTTCTACCTCTTTTTTTCCCACCTTCACTGCAATCCAAATTTATGAGATTACAAAATTGAGATTGCAGATAGAGTTTTAAGTCACTGGGAATTGGGTTTTTTTTTCCTACCTATGCAAATAATCAATTGTGGACTCTATAGCAATGTTTTCTTAATGGAAAGTACTGTCAGATCTGGGATCTTAAGACCAATACCAGTTCCTGACCTCACTCTACCCAAACCTCAGGACAGTCACTATGACTGACTTCTGGATTCCACAGTCACTTATCTGGTCTCTGCTGTATGTTACCAGCTCCAGTGCTGGAACAACTTAAAAGGAATCAGAAAATAGCATACTAAGAGGGGGTCCTGAAATGGGTAAGTTACCCATTATATCCTATTTTCTTCTTTCTCTTAATCTTTTTGGCTTTGTTCTCTTTTGAGAACAAAGACTCCAAACTCAGACTTTTCAAGAACAGTTTCGTATTTTCTGAAATAAAAAGCCAGTGTTTTTACTGACCCATGAAGGTGTGAATAAAATGCCCATCGAATTATTCTATCATGATGCCTGTCCTTCACAGAGGTTCTTTTATTCTGGTTCCAAGAAGCTTTGAGGATCCAAAAAAGGGAAAGAAGGCTTAATAAGTACATGATAACTGTCTTAAATATGTAAAGGGCTGTCATATAAAAGAGTTGGTAGATTTATGTATATCTACAGTGCGTAACTAGCCAAGAAGTGAAAGTTTAATGGAGTGAACATCAGAGTCTTTTTCTTCATATTTTGAGTATGGTTGTGTGGAAGAGGAAGGAGGCTTTTTATAAAACATAGCCAAGAGGCATAACCAAAGCCAACATAGGGAGGCAAATAAAGTTAAATCAATCTTGGAGTTTTCTGCATTTGGTTTAAAACAGATGTAGAGGCTGCAATATTAGCGATATGATGCAGAGGAAACTACATGTTGCTTTGGGTTAGTCTGAAAGGTGACTTTATACAAGGTCAAACTAGAATTCTCTGACCTTGTAGGACCCAAATACCCAGGAAATATTCACTTCACCCACTCCTTAAAAGGTCTGGTTCTCACCTTAGGTTGCAAACAAAAGCAACCAAGAATCCTGTTCCTGGCCCTTCAGCTGCTATCCATACATTCTCAGCAGAACTGTAACTGGCTTTTCCAGTGAGCCAGTGAAATCCACTGTGTCCCTTTAGGTCAGACCATTTGCAATACTATTATTTCAACTATCTTAATATCCACATTTATCATACCATTCAATGACATAGTCTTCTCCTTGTGGAAAACCATTCTGATAGGAGTTGTGTGTATCTTTTGCTTATTTGTTTTTAATGACCCCAAATTTGCTGATTCTATGAACCAAAGAATACCAATTAAAACACCAAACAATTGAACCACTAGAGGGAGTCCAGAACCAAATAAGCCCGAAGGCTACAGGATTGTTGAGTTTGTAGTGTTCTCAACTGTGGCTTCTACTAGATTTTCCCAAGATTCACACCCGGGTGTATGAAATTGTCTGTTGTCTGTATAGTTACTTATTTTTACATAATTTCTACATGCCTCCAATCATGTAGAACTCATTTTCCAAGTTATAATTTAATTGCTGTATTAAATATCAAAATGAGACTCTCCCCAAATCCAAAATTTAGTGGTGGATCAAAATCCAAACAAACTAAATTTATCTTGCTATAGCCTAGAAATAATTCTAGCTTTGAATTGTTTCAAATAGTCTTGCTAAACAAAATCTTTGGTGAGATTTTCCTGAAGAGATGCATTTAAAACATAGTTTCCCTTGATTTCAATTGCTACATACAAGGTTACAATCTGTCTGATAGTAAATTAACTATAAACATTCTTAATTAGCAGTAAGTCTAAAATTCAAAAGAAATAGTTGGAACCTGTTTATTTTTTTAGAATAATGATTGTACATTATTTGTGTGCCTTCAGCATCAATAATTTTATATATTAAGTATATTTCAGGATGTGAAACATACCATAATTGTGAAAAATCTAAAGAAAATGGTTAAGCCAGTAGCATGAGTCATCTATAGATCCATGAATGCTAATTTTTCTTATGTTTCCATTTTCATGTTATGTTCAACCTAATATATTTGAACAGTAGCAATGATTATGAGTTGTAATAGATAAGTATAGAGATTCATTTAACTACCCTTGAAAAGGCATGGTTTGCAAATGCTTTCATCTCAACATGTTCATGCAGATATATCAAGTGACCTATTTCCACAGAAACTTAATATACCAAACAGATTTTCTTATTTTAAAGTGTATAATGAAAACCCTTTGAAATAGGAGATCATTAAAAGTGTTCTTTAAATTTTTCCACCCTTAGTCTTTCTCATATATCAAAGCTAGAGTTATTCTTTACAAGATACAGAGTCAGGGGAAGGGGGTTGATTAGAGCCATGAGAAATCTTTGCTGGACTACAAATGACCTGCAGACAAGAGTTCAAGAGTTCACAGAACACCATTCTGAAAGTCTGTCCTTGCAGATTTTCAGGAGACTGCTTACTTCATCATTTTTTAGAAGTTAAATCTTTAAGATAATTATTCCCAATGATGTTGGTTCAAACTGTTTGACTAATAAAAGTAATAATATTCATGTATTTATTAGACAAATATTTATCGAATATCTACTTTGTGCTACTTACTAGTAGTACCAGAGGCTGAGTATATGGTGGCAAAAAAAGAAAAGGAATCCTTACCTTCTCGAAGTTAATGGTCTAGCGGGGAAGTCAGACATTAAAGGAATCAATAAGTGAATAAACTATATGTGAATAAAATTAAAGATGATGAAAATTGCTGTGAAGGAAAATACACGGAAAAGGGCTACTTTACACAGAAAGCAGGGAAGGCCTCTCTGAGGAAGTGACATTTAAGCTGAAACCTGAAGGACGAGAAGGAGCCAGGCAGAAGAATTAGCAACTGGGGATGGGGGGGCGGGTACCAGTCAGAGGGAAAGGCCTTTGCCAGTGCCCTGAAGGTGGAAACTGCTTGCTGTGTTTTAAGAAATTAAAAGAAGGGCAGTTTTATCTTTACCATACCTTTGGCACTTATATTCTTTTTTTCTAATTGTCTTACATATAGATGGACATTTTGTTACTCCAAGTAGACAGCAAGTTGTTTAAGGTTAGAAACTAACTTTAAAAAATATGTATCTATGGTATACTTTACAGGAATCTAGTAGTGTGCTGCAGTATAGGTGTGCTCAGTAAATACGTGTTGAATTTGTTTGAAATTAGGGAATTGAGTCTGGTGACCCATGCTATGTGGGTTAGATCTTGTTCTATCCAGACACATCAGACACTCTTCAGGGCAGACTCAGGTAGACCTCAGGTAATCTTCAAGGAGGATGTCCCTGCTCTCGACTGAGGCCACCCCTTCTGCCGCTTCTATCATTCATCTCTCCCTCTTTTGACATTTTTAAAATTTCAGTAAATCAATCATTATAATAGTCTGTTAAAATTCAGGATTGTCACCATAATCATTGCTAATGTTCAAATACTGTATCTTAAGGTTGAATATAACATGCAGTTGGAAACCCGTGTGCTGCTGACTTGTCTAAACATTCATTTTCCCTTTTCTCTTTCTACTATCAATTGGAATCCTTATCACTTTTATTGGATTATTGCAACAGCCACCTAACTAAACTCCATCCCTCCAGTCTCTCTCCACGTTGTCACTATATTAATCTAGCTAGGAAACTGCTGAAATTTGTCTGGTTTGGGGGTTATATCTATCTTAACAAATCCTAGATCTTTCAAACACTCAGATTGTCTAAGAGTGGACCCAATATTATTTAAGATCTGATTTTAGAGACTGAGCCAGAAAGAAGTCCAGCATTCAGAAATAGGGAAGACACTGTCTGGAAATGGTTTATTCATGGTGACTTCAAGGAAAGTTTATAAACTTTGATAAAGTTTAGTAAACTTTATTTTAAAAGTCTATTTTTGATCACTTTAAAGTTGATAAACTTTCCTTGACCTGTTCCCCCCTCCAAGATAAGTATTTCTGCCCTGGATTCCTTCAATACCCTATGCATACCTCTTAGAGCGATTATCATACTGTATCATAGCTCTGGTCTCCTTGTCTGTCTAAACTCTTTAAGGACAGAAGATAGGTCTTCCTCTTTTCTGGGTGCTGTATGCCTACTGCAGAGCCTGAAGCATGTAGGTATAAAATAAAGATCTATTGAATGAATGAATGAATAATGGCAAGGCTGGATTGGTAAAATGGGACTCAGTTGTAGAAAGCCTTGAATGCCATTTCATGTGTTCATTTTGTGTGCCAGGCAATGTGCTAAGAAATGGGCAGGAGTGACATCCAGAGCACTGTAAGGGAGCAAAGAACAGAGTTATAGTATTCATTCCCCCAGATAAACTCTTTACTCCAGTCCATTCTTTTACAAATCCTCAACATAAATCTAACTTCCTCCTCCACATCTTTGGTTCAAATTGCTCTTGCCTTAGTCTGAGGTCCTGTAGCACTATCCATACATTTATGTATCTAGTTACATTCTATTTGTGTTGTTAGGCAATTATTTAATGTGACTCTGTATTACCTCTCCAGTGAGATCTTTAAGGGATTTGGGAATTTGTACTACTCTTTTCTAGTGTTTTATTTTTGCTCCCCACCCCCAACATTGAGTAAAATGCTAGGTGCTTAATAATTAAATATGTCTTTTCCCTCAATTACTAGAGATTTCATTTGAATTTGGGAGAATGAGCTTGAAGAATCTCAGAAAATCTGGTTTGAGTATTATATCTGAGATATATTAGTTTTGTCTATCATAATCCTAGAGCTTTCACACTCTCAAACTTGGCTATGAGTTAACCTAATATTAAATAAGATCTGGTCTTGAGAACTGAGCCAGAAACAAGGCCAGTCTACAGAAATAGGGAAGACACTATCTGAAAATAGTTTATTCATAGTAATTCACAAATGTCTACTTCATCAAAGTTTCCTCTAGTCCTTTGCTATACCCCATCCAAGAGTGGAATGAAATCTTTAATTTCTGTTTTCCAGAGCACCAAGATCAGGCAGAGGAGACAGAAATATCTTTGCTGCATCATTGTATCTCATTGATTGGAAAGATCTCACTGGAAGAGTACAAACCCTGAGAGAGGAGAGAGAGAGATCCCATAACCTTTTGGCCTCAAAATGGGAGGACTACCTCCAGAAGAAATTGATCCACTGGCTTCCAAAGTAGCAAACCTGAAGATAAAGGGAGGAAGATACACATTCTGAATCTTCTCAAGCAGATGGGGAAATTTCTTTAGAATAATCACATTGTTCACATTATCCTGGGTACTGAATACTTCATTTGTCCATTGAAATGAAGGTCACTGTTTCCCTCCCACATCCAAAAATGTGTGGGAGTGGCCATGAGTGCCTAGGCATTTTATTTGGGAAACTTCTTTCCGTGTAGCTCTGCTACTCCCAGACCTTCAAACTTTTCTGACTTCAAGTAAACTCAATGTTTAATTACCATGAAACAGTGTCTGACCCACTTTGGTGCCACTGGGATGGATTCTAGGCAAACATACCACCTCCAGACAGAACTCATGGATTCTGGCTTTCCTCAGGATGTAACCTGCACCCCTTTTAACACATGGCTTCATTCTGTCTTGAATGAGCTAGTTGTTTTCCTGTCTTCCCTCTACTCCCTTCTGATTTTAGGAGTTGACAGTGTGTGTTAGTCATCTTTAATCTTTCATTCTACCTTCTCCCAGCAGGAGCTAGCTACTGACTTGCTGTGTGATCTTGAGCAATCTATTTAACCTTTCTGAGCCCGATTCTTATAATCTATAAAATGGATTATTGTGAAGATTAAGTGACATACTATTATATTAATTATAATTACTATTGCCTACCTTATAAGGATATTAGGAAATAACTTATGGAAATTTCTTTTGAAAATTAGAAAGCTCTGTTGGTAGTAATATAAAGCTGTGCTTAAACAGTACTAGCTATCCTTATAGAGTGCCAGGCACAGTTCTAAGTGCTTTACATGTATGATCTCATTTAATCCTCCCAATAATCTTGGGAGGTTGGAATTATTATTTCTAATTTAAAGATGAAGGAACTGAGGCACAGAAAAGTTAAGCAACTTCCCCAAAGCCTCACACAGCTAGTAAGTGGCAGAGCTGGGATTCTAAACTAGGTGGTCTGGCCGTCTCCAAAGTTCCCACTCTGACCCACTACACTCTAGTATGCTGTAATCAAATTGGAATTTACAGACTAGGTTCACTAGTTTCTTAATAGGTATGCGACCTTAGGCAAAGCTTAAAATTCTAAACCTAATCTTCATCATTTGTAAAATGGATAAGAATAATCCCTACCTCATAGATTCATTTACTCAACAAATATTTATTGAGCTCCTATTGTTTGCTATATTCTGGGCCTACTGCAGTATCATGATGATTAAATTCACATCAAACACTTGGCATACTGCCAGGCACATATTAAGTGGTCAATGTTAATTATTATTTTAATTAATAATAATAAGCTAATAACTTCTCTGATACATATTTCCTATTACTCAGCTAGGGATTATGTTCTATCATCCCATATAGCCATTTTCTACTGGTCCTCTAATTCCATTTGAAACATTTTTGTGGCACTGTTCTGTAGAATATTGCCTTGCCATCATAGCAAAAACAAAGCACAACAAAACACAACAATACAAGTATCTCTCAGAGCTAAACAGAGAAAGTGCTTTAAATGGCTGCTTTCTGATACATGGCTAAGGCCAGACAAGGCACACAAAATATGCTTACCATCAAGGAACGTGAAGTACACTCAGTGAATGTGAAGATGTGAAGATGATCACATATAATGCTTTCAGGAAATGTATGACGAGATCATCTTGGGAAATGAAATGGCCCCACATTCCATCTCTGGTGACATAGACAGAGCCCAGCAGCACTTCTCAGAATCCAGATGGGAGTGGACGGCCCACTGTGCTCTCCGGCGCTGTGCTTTGGTGCTCTCAGGGTCCATCCTGTGCTTGCCTTACCCACATTCTGTGAGACTCAGCAGTATTTTCTGGGGTGTCTAGGAGACTTTACCTCCCTAGATTACTGTCAATCAAATGAGATGATATGTGTGTGAAATCACTTCAAAATACTACACACACACACACGCAAAGAGTGAAGAGTTTTATACAAGAGTGTTGTAGTCATGTACAGAGAATACTCAATGTAAGAAGCAGATGTGAAAAGTACTATCTTCCCCATTTCTGAACTTGCTTTCAGCATCTTTTTCCTTCTTAACGTGACCAAGTTTGCCTTCCTGTCCTGACTAGTTCCCCTTCTCCCCATTTCAGTTCCTAATGATAATAATTACAGTAGCTAACTTGTAGGGAGTGGTGTTTTAAGTGCTTTGCATGTGTTCATTTAATCATCATAACAATTCTATGAGCTCTGTACTAGTGTTATCCCTATTACATTTGAGAAAGCTGAGATACAGAGGGTTTAAGTAACTTCACAAGGTCCTACAGCCAGTGAGTGGTAGAGTCTGGCTTCAGACCTAGCAGTACACTTCTAGAGCCCACGCTCTTTACTACAGTGCTGAACTGCATCTCCCTCTGCCCTAGTGGCTGCCATGATCTTAGATACATATTTACCAAGCTAAAAGTTTTTAGGCAGCAGTCAGCATTTTTCCTCTTTACCTTTTATAATTCAGTCAATGAAACTGGAATCTTTTTTTTTTTTGTCTGAAATGAACTCTAATATTTGTTACCCAGTTATGATAAATTCAGAATCTTCCCAACTGGTAATAAGTTATGCTATAACTTTGATTTTGAGTCATTATCTGGGGAAAAGGAGAATTTAGCAATACCTCTGTAGTATAATACTGACTAAACCACTAGCTAGGTTACAACCACAAACATCTCTTCAAGAAATGAGGTCAAAATCTCAGCTATTTTTCCTCTGATGATTATTTGATATAAGATAACATTCAAGCTGCTACTTGCTCAAGGGTTAGGCCCAAAGTTGGCAGAATCAGCACTATTAATGGCATTGTAAATCAGGAAGGGCATTGTTTTGAAATGTATGCAAAATATCTTTCTGAGATAACAGAATGGAATGGTGAAAAACTAGCACTTGAAAGAAACCTTGAGATTAACTAGTTTGTACAGTTAGGCCTGGAGAGGCTAAGTGACTTGACCAAGTAGTTAATGTTATCCAAGTGGTTGATGGTCGAGCAGGGGCTAGAATTCAGGTCTCTGTCTCAGCATGCATAGTGTTCTTTCCTCAGCACTGCATTTCTGACTAGAACTGAGACAGGCTGCTGTCGTACATACAGTGATGTGAAACACTTCTCATAATCAAGAAACTTTTATGAGTTGCCCTAATGAAGACACTACATTTCACTCAGAATACATAATTTCATTATATATTTAAATAAGTAGATTCTGTATGTCATATTAAGTTAATTTGAAAGCAGCTAAGGGTTTGGCTACTGTAGCTTAGACCTTGAAGGACAGACAAAATCACCTCTGTTTGTGAGAAAATAGTAGTAGAAGCAATCTAAACGTACATTAGTGCTGTCCTAAAATCCTCAAGTGTAATTTTAGGATAAGAAGCCTCAAGTTCTAGAAGTAGACATCCTCTCCACAAAGCTGATCTTTACATAAAACTAGCTTATTGTCTTTTTGATGTCACCTGGGTACTTCTTCTCAACATCAAAGGAACCATAGAATTGAGAAAATGTTTGCCTCCCAGGAGTAGTTCTGTTAAGGAAAAGAATTCTCCTTTCCTTCCTTTGACTTATATTAGAAGAATAAATTATTTATTTTTGTCACTTAGTTCCTTCTTTTTCTAAGCTTTGGCTGTACTGTGTGTATGATCCATGTCTATTCAAAGCTCTTTGCAGCCTGAGAGAAAAAGTCTGCCCTGTCCCAGGAACTCCCTGGCCTCATAAAGCCCTGTCAATGCCAGACTGCAATGTTTGGTATGTGTGATTTCCTGGGTCCTCGCTACTAAAGGAGTGATCAATGGACTAGTAGCATTGGCATCACCTGAGAGGTTGTTAGAAATGCAGAATCTCAGGCCTGAATCGGAATCTGCCCTTTAACAACCTCCCCAAGTGATTCATATGTGCTGTCCTGGATGCTTTTATGTGAACACCTATTGCTTCTCTCTGGTCTAGAAGTAAGGCTGAGACTAGTGTATCCTCACCCCAAGGTAAAAACCTTATGTTGAAAACAAGAAGCCTTTGGTTATTTGGGGAGATAACTTCATTAATTTTATCTGAAGTTTATTAAACTTGGATTGGAAGAAACTTAGAGGTCATCAAGTTCAACCATCATCATTGCTGTGAATTTCAGTGTAATGATCAATTTTTGTAAAAAGATTAAATTGTGTTCAGGATATTCTGTTCAAGAAGGTAAAAGCATATGATACATCTTCAAAAGGCAGTCATAAGAATGGGAGAAATTTCTATATTAAAAAAACTTTTGGTGATTATAGGAATAAACTTCAGTTATCTGGAAAGTTGATTGATATGAAATGTTTCAGCCATAGTGGTGTCCCCCAAAGAGATGTTTATCTCTTAAATTCATATTCTAATGCCATATGCTTATTTTATATCTGCCAAAACTTACTGTCTTATACAATTATAATTTTAGTTGAACTTCGCACAAATCAAGAAACAGCTATTATCTATTAAACTAAAATTTCTACAAATAAAGGGTGGAGAACAGATAAATCTCCCTTACAGAAGAATTCCAAATAATATATGAAGATAAATCTCTCTACCCTTCTAGGCTGGTCTTAGTGACTCACTTCCAAAGAATAGAGAATGGAAAGGAAAAATACTAACTGTACAGTGGAGAAACCTGGCAAATACCACCTTAACCAAATGATTGGGGTTAACATCACCAGTGATACCATGGGGACATCATTTACCTCCTGGTATAATGTGGTGAGAAGGGCACTTTGCATTTGTGGTATTCTTTCCAAAAACCAGTAACCCCAGTATAATCATGAGGAAAACATAAGATAAACCCAATTTGAGAGACAGTCTACAAAAACCCAACCAGTACTCCTCAAAACTGTCATGGTCATGAAAAACAAAGACTAAGAAACTGCTATAGACCAAAGGAGACCAGAGCAGACATGACAACTAAATGTAATATGGTATCCTGGGTTGGATCCTAGAATGGAAAAAGGACATTAGTGGAAAAACTGGTGAAATCTGAATAAAGTCTGGAGTTTAGCTAACAGTAATGCACAATGTTAGTTCCTTAGTTTTGACAAATGTACCACGGTAATGTAAGAGGATAACATTAGAGGAAATCAAAACTGGGTGACAGGTATTCAGGGACCCTGTACGCTTTTTGTAATTTTACTATAAATCTAAAACCTGTAATGGAAAGTAAAAATAAAATTTCCCACAAACTCATAAAAATAGTTTTAACAAATTAAACTAAGATTTCTCTGATACATGGCTTTCACAAGTTTAGAGAACAGACTTGTGCAAAACACCTACCTATAATAGCCACACTTAAAACCCTCCTTGAGGCCTGTAGCAGCATTTTGCTAAACCTGAAAGTTAAAGGTTTACAGATTTGAATTCCCAGAACGTAAAAACAAAGTCCATTTTGCTAAAGCTCATTTAACTCTTGAAAAGAGACTTGCACTGAGGGGTGATCTCAGCAATGTTTGATGAATTCGATGGGTCATTTGGTCTTTCTGAGCCATGGTTATCTCATCTGCAAAATGAGGTCCCTCCCAGTTCTAAAATTCTATAAATATGCCTCTCAAATATTTTAAACATTGTTTTAAAGTGTGGTATCAGTTCTGAGGGGAAAATATTAACACTTGATTAGGCAGTTAATTCCACAAACATTCATTAAGTGTCAGTCACTGGGCTAGGTACAAGAGCCACAGCCCTTGCCCTCTAGAGGTCTCTGTCTGGTGAAGGACACAGATCTATAAACAAGCTATTGCAGCCATGTGATGAGTGCTGTAGAAGAGGTGTTAACAAGGTGTACTGGTGCACAGGGAGGAACTGCTTCCCTCTGCCTATGGAGGACAGAGAAGGCTTTGGACCCAAGAAACTAGGAAGACCATGAAATATTACTATTTGATCTAACCAGAATCAGTGAAGAATCAATCCTGTAGTAGTAAACATTTATTTTAATTGTCCGTCTGAAAATTTGGGATTATTGGATTTTCCCAGCCATAAATTGGCTGCTGAGTCAGAAATTTGGTTGTGATAGAGCTGTGCACAGAAAAGCACAAGTGTCTCATATTGCAGATGCACTTTCCTGGAAAGGTTGACATGCATGAAATCTGTCCCCTGAGGTGACTTAATTGCTGTCACATGAACAACGTAACTTTCTAGAAAAGGCATGTATTGGCTCTCAGATTCTGTCATTTCTAAATCAGGCCTTCATAAAAAATTCATGCCTCTCAGATCATTTCATTTCCATCTTACAGCTGAATATTTGTGGCTCAGGCCCTGCAATCCTCAGTCTTAGTATATAGTTTTACTTTTAAATGCTAGAATAGCCTGGTGGAAACAGAAATTTAGGGTTCCTAAGCAAAAGTTCAAAATTGGCTCCTACTTGGATTGGATCCTTAGCTTGCAAATTCTAAATAGTTCTGTCAGGGCAGACCTTTCTTTAGTGGGGAGAACATGACTGTCGGGGAAGTTTTGCCATTTAAATGATCTTGTGGGGGGGAGTACTTTCTCCTGGGATGTTGCCCAAGCCAAGTAGGAATACCAGAGAGGAGTACAGAAAACTGGCCAATGTTACTTCTCCATTTCCTAAGGCCCAACTAGAGAAGTGCCTTTTGCTGGGAGTGATAATTCTGGAAAATTCCTCACCAGCAACAAGTGAGACAGACAGGAGTGAAATAGCAAGCACAGACCTGAGAGAGCTGGGCAAAGTGCACAACAGACAGACAGAAGTGACTTCCCACACTAATATCCCTGTGCTGCCAGATCAGCTGCATGTGTGGACATGAGAGGAGCCAGGTGGCTAGGGGGGGTTTTCTCCCAGAGCCGTGTCCACAGTTTTATTGGGGCAGAGCTTTAAGGGAAAACATCTGCGACAATAAGTTCTTTCTCAGCTTACACAGAACACTTTGCTTCTTAAAAAAAAATAGCATTTATGTTTTTTTTTTCTTGTGATTATAAACGTAATAATGGCTCATAGGGAAAACTGAACCAGTTGCAGAAAAGGAGAAAGAAGAATATAAAGAATATCCGTTATATCTTTATCCATAAAATTTTGGTGAATTTCTTTCCAGGATTTTATATGCAGATATATTCAACATAGTTAAGAGAATACTATAGGTACAATTTCATATTCTGTTCTTTTTCTCTTAATATCATGACATAAGAATCATCCTAGGTTATTAAAACTCTTTGTAAATATCCTTCTTAGTGGCTGCATTTTTATCCTATGACAAAACTTATTTATTCTAAATTTATTCATTCACTTAAGAAATATTCATTAAGAAAAATTTATTTACTCATTTAAGAGCCAGACACTGCCAAATGCTGAATGTGTTGTAATTTCCTTAACCATTCTCTAGTTGTTGGTCATTCAATCCATTTTTTATTTCACAGCATTTTTTTTCTTAGGATCTAGGCCAGAAATGAAAATAGAGAGTCAGCTTGAAGAAGAAGGTTGAAAAAATATTGGGAGAGGAATTTGGGCTGAAAGAATGAGATGAGGAAGATGGTCCAGCAATGGTCCAGCAACAGCTGCCTTCCCACTACTAAGGCATCCAAAGGATATTTCCTACAAAACCAGAATCATTTATGGGCAAAGGAATCTTTGTGGCACTGACATCATGTAACATAATGCTGGTGATTTACTAACTTCTGCCTCATTTCTGGAATTGGCCAATATGCCTTCCTCACTCTTGGGTGCCGACTAGAGGTGGCCTACCCCTGGCTAGCACTAGTGGCTGTTGGGTTAGGAAAGGGAAGTGCCAACTTAGGGGGAAACATAAGACAGTTTTTTCAGCAGGGCGAGTGAAGCTATTTTAGCCCCTGGTAAAAGTCTTAAGGTTGGACTCAACTGTGAGTAAATATGTAGTCTATTTCCAGAACCATTCCAATGGGACAGACCCTTCTGCAGCATCATTCCACTTCCTAATGTTCTTCCTTCTTTGACTGCAGTGCAGGAAGCAACAGCTTCACCTATGCTAAAATACCTTCCATGCCTCTGTAGAGTTCTCAATAAAGCATCTAAACCATTCCTGTGCTTGTTTAGAGGCCTCATATTATGTTCTGGTCTTTCTCTATCTTCAGCATTCTACTATAACTGACCTACAGAAATTCAATTTGTCAAAGACTCATTACCACACAATCTTTTAGATACAGTGTTATCCTAAAAACGGCAATTTTCTGATAAATTGCTCCCAGAAGAAACACTCAGAGATATCCTGCAGGATAAATGGAAGCCTGTGACACAACATGAAGCTTACAGGAGAGTATCTAATATTGGAAGTAGTTGGACTACATATATACCTTGCGTTACGCAATAGATATTTCCCTGAGAATTTGTGAGAAAATCCAGAGGTATAGAAGATAAGGGCACAGGCTTGTGGAGTCTTAGAGGTCTGGATTTGAATTTGGCTCTGTCAGCCACTTGGCAACTGTTTAACTTCGGACAATTTATTTAACCTCTCTAAGGATCAGTTTCTTCAACTAAATGAGAGTATTATCAGAATACCTCCTCATATGTGAGTAAATGAGATAACATGAAGCTCTTATCTGGCACATGGTAAGCACTCAGTAAATAGTAGCTATTATTGCTAAATAGAGTAGAAGTGATTTTTAAATTAATTAAAGTCAACAAATATTAATTGAGTACTATTATGGGGCAGGGCCCTGTGATAGCCCCCCACTCCCACCACATATACTTTATCTTTTATGTAAACTAAGTTTCTCTGTATGGGTTCATTTATATTAAAATGATAACTTTACCTTTTTCAAGGCAGTGTAATTGATTTGTTACATTATCTACTATCTATCCAAAAGATAAGAATATTGAGGATAATGTCTCTGACAAGCCCATTGTTTAGTTCTCTAACAATGAACTGTATTTACTACTTATGTATCTACTCTAAAATAGAAATTTCCTTTTAATTACTTAGCTCTGATGTTACCTTTTATAATTTTTTAAAGATAAAAGGGTGTTTTTAACCCAAGAGTCCTATGCAAAATATTTAAGGAAGTGTTCCCCCTTTGTATTTTTAAACAACTATTAATTTTGCCTCACTTGAAAGAAGGATGTTAGTTCCTATAAATGGGCATCAGTTCCTCCCTAAATAAACGTATTTCAATTTTTACTTGTCTTAAGACTGAGGTGACCCAAACAAGATGTACACATGGCCAATAAGCACATGAAAAGATGATCAACATTATTAGTCATTAGGGAAATGCATATTAAAACCAGAATGAGATATCAGGTCACACCCACTGGATGGCTATAATCAACATGGTGGACATACAAGTGTTGGCGAGGGTGTGGAGAAATTGGAACCCCCATACATTGCTGGTGGGAATGTAAAACTGGAGCAGCCGCTTTGGAAAACAATTTGCCAGTTCCTGAGAATGTTAAACATGGAGTTATCATATGATGCAGCAGTTCCACTCCTAGGAATATATCCACGAGAAATGAGAACATACATACACACAAAAACTTGTACAAAAATGTTCATAACAGTGTTATTCGTAATAGCCAAAAATGAAAACAATATAAATGTTCATTAACTGATGAATAAACAAAACATGGTATCTCTATATAATGGAATATTATTTGGCCTTAAAAAAGAATGAAGTACTGACACATGCTGCAATATGGATGAAGCTTAAAAACATTATGCAAGGTAAAGAAGCCAGACACAAAAGACCACATATTGTATGGTTCCACTTACATGAAATGCTCAGAATAGGCAAATTAATAGATAAAAAGTAGATTACAGTTTGCCAGGGGCTGGGAGGAGGAGGAAGGGGGAGTGTCTGCTAATGGGTACAGGATTTCTTTTGGAGATGATGAAAATGTCCTGGAACTGGATGGTGGTGATAGATGCACAACTCTATGGATATACTACAAACCACTGACATGTGCTCTTTAAAAGAGTGAACTTTATGCTATGTGAATTATATCTCAGTAAAGCTGTTGTTTGGGCCAGCCCTGGTAGCCTAACAGTTAAGTTTGGCATGCTCCACTTTGGTGGCCCAGGTTCAGTTACCGGGTGTGGGCCTACACCATTCATCTGTCAGTGGCCATGCTGTGGTGATGGCTCACATACAAAGAGAGGAAGATGGGCAGTGGATGTTAGCTCAGGGTGAATCTTCCTCGGCATAAATAAATAAATAAAGCTGTCACTTAAAGAAAGGCTGAGGTGAGACTGGAACAGATGCAGTTGTTTTTCCATTAACAAAAATTGCCTTCCGTATACTCGTGATATCAAGACATTATCAGATGTGATGACCCTTGCCTTTTAGTTTAACTTTACTTACAACCTAAAAGAGGAGAATAGTGTCTACGGCTTTTGAATTCCACAAGGGTATCTGAAGACTGAGGTGAAAGAAAGAAGAAGGTTCCTTGGCGCAGACTCCTCAATTTTCTTAAAGTCAGATCAGTTTGAGTGCTAACTTAAACTGGGATTATTTTAAATGCTTGGAGAAAGCTAGGTCTAACTTAGTTGGAGCTACTGTTTTGCAGTTGTGGTCTGATGAAAGAGTCCACCTCACTGAGAAAAGATGGGCATTAATAATGCAGTTATTGACAACTAATAAAAATCCTAAAAGGATCTGTAAGAGGTCAGTGCAGAAGCTGCCTTCATAAGATTTTGCAGCTCCTTAGATATGGAGGACTAGACTAGGGGGAGGAGACAAAAGATGCCTGGAGAGTTTCAAGCCTAAACGACTAGAAAAGGATGGAACTATTGACAAGGGTTAGGAGGAAGGGCTGGTGTGAGTTCCACCGCAGGCAGGCTGAGCTTGAGGTGCTGACAAAATCACCAGTACAGAAGCATAGTATTTTTAGAGCTGGAAGGGACCTCAGAGATTATCTAGTGACCAGTGCCTTTATTTTCAGATGAGAAATCTCAGGCTGAGTGAGGGGGAGTGACTTGCCCACAGTGTAGCAGAAATTTGGTATCCGAGCTCCTAGGCTAACATTCTGATCTGCAGGTAGTTGGAAATGTAGACCAGGCACCCAGAAGAGAAAGTAGTGCTAGAACTACTAGGACATCATCTGAAGAGTGGGGATAGTTGAAGTTACATGAGAGAATTTCCAGAGACATAAAGGATGCTGAAATCAAAGTCTGTAAGATAGATATTAAAGAGGGGGGTCCAAGTATTCCAGCCTAGGCTTTCAGAACAGCACCTCCTTCACTAAACGACTGATTGAGGACCTGTGTTGTGTCAGGCACTGTCCTCAGGATACAGTGGTGACTGAAACAGGCTCCCTGCCCTTTTGGAGCCAACAGCCTGGTGAGAGACAAGCAGATAAACAGGCAATTCTGGGATGGTATAATAGGTGCTGGGAGCCAGGAGAACAGTATTGTGGGAGCAAGCCAGTCCCACAGCATGTGTCCAGAAACTGGACTTCATCAGCTTACCCAGAATTGACAAGGCAGGCAGGAAATGGAGAACATTACGAAGGGGAACAGACTTTGAGAGCAAAGACTGAGCTACACGTACCAAACTCACCAGACTATAAAGGATAAGCTAGAATACTGACTTAATATTTTACAAGAAGGACTCTATCTTTCCAGCCACCAGATCACGTGTGCTCAGCCTGCAGGGTAACCCCTTCCCCATGTCAAGGTTCTCAGGAATGAGAAGATTGCTTGGTGAGCTCAGAAGCTGGAGGATGTGAATATTCCTGAAGGATATTTCCTCAAAACCCATGAAATTATTCTTGTCCTCAATAGGTTTCACCTTTCCAGGGACCGGAATATTCTGCTTCCATCCTTAGACAGAGCTGGATGAATAGACTCTGATAGATTCTGCACTCCAGCTTCCTTTTAAAAAAACTCCATTTTAACAATCACACCTCTGTAAATGCATTCTTTTAAATATTTATTGTTTATTTAGTAGGTAATTCATTCACATGTTCAAAATTCAGAAGTACAATAGGGTATACAGTGAAAAATCTCCCTCTTGTCCCTGTCCCCCAGTCACCCAGATCTCCACCTCAAGGAAAAATTATGTTATCAGTGTCTTGTGTATCCTTCCGGAGATAGTTTATTTTTATTATTTTTTGTGTGTGTGGGGAAGATCAGCCCTGAGCTAACATCCGTTCCCAATCCTCCACTTTTTGCTGAGGGAGACCGGCCCTGGGCTAACATCCGTGTCCATCTTCCTCTACTTTATATGGGATGCCGCCACGGCATGGCTGACAGGCAGTGCGTCGGCGGGCGCCCGGGATCCGAACTCGGGAACCCCGGTTTGCCAAGTGCGAACTAAACCGCTGCGCCACCGGGCGGCCCCCCGGAGATAGTTTATTAATGCAGTCCAAACAATACTTATTTTTTTTTCGCTTAGGAAGATTCAGCCTGAACTAACATCTGTTGCCAATCTTCCTCTATTTTGTATGTGAGTTGCCGCCAGAGCATGGCCACTGACGGATAAGTGGTGTAGGTCTGCACCCAGGAACCGAACCTGGGCCACCGAAGTGGAGTGCTCCAAACTTAAACACTAGGCCACTGGGACTGGCCCCAAATAATACTTTTTTAAAAATTGCATCTTGGGGCCAGCCCCATGGCCTAGTGTTAAGTTTGGTGCATTCCGCTTCAGCAGCCCAGGTTCAGTTCCTGGGCACAGACCTACATCCCTCGTTGGCAATCATGCTGTGATGGTAACCTATATACAAAATAAAGGAAGATTGGCACAGATGTTAGCTCAGGGAAAATCTTCCTCAAGCAAAAAGAGGAAGATTGGCAATGGATGTTAGCTCAGGGCGAATCTTCCTCAGCAAAAAATAAAGAGAGAAAAATTGCATCTTTCTTTAATTACATTTCAGTCATGAGAATATACTTTAGTCATCTTGTTTGAACTTGAGTAATCCCATATTTTTTCTGATTTAATTGGAGCGATATCCTGTCCCCTAAACTATCGGTACAAATGTCTGTTAGAATGGGTGGCTTCTGCAGATAGCCGATCTCATCCATTGTGTGTGTGTATGTGCGTGTGTAGCTGAATCTCTAAGTTCTGGGAACACATTACAGTTGCCTCCTATGTACAGATTCTCATGTCAGCCATGATAGTGAGATAATGAATTCTTACAACAGGCTCTTCTGTTGTTCATTGGTTGACTCAATGACTTTACTAGCTTTTTGTTTTATTTTATTCTCAGGACACAGTTCAAAAACTCTGTACTTTGTTGGCTGGAACCAGGTAGAGTGGGCATATCCCCAAAGCAACAGTGATGATGGAGAAACCAGAGAGCAGAATCATCTGCCATGCTTCTGATGTGTTTTCTATTCCTTGTCCTTTACCCCCGCACTACCCTAAATTGTGCCTCTAGATTAACCTACAAGAGTAAACTACTATTAGACTTGAATATGCATAACCATTAATTATGAGACCACCAAGATCCTAAAATTATTGGTTCAAAGTTATTGGTGTTACACTAACCTATTGCCAGTGAGAGAGGAGAAAGCAAGAGTTCAGTCTATTCTATTTCTTCTGAAAGAAAGCAGCAACTGAAGACCAAGGAATTGCCAGGTATCACCATGCATACTTTGCAGAGTTGGCCCAATATTAGACAAACCAACATGGAAGACTTGTGCTTCTAATGGATGAGGTCAATCCAAAAATTATTACAGAATTTTTTCAAGGTCAAAAAATTAAAAAGGAAAAAGGGGGGTGCGGAAAGTGCTTTGATTTGCTTTTATAGCAGTAGGACTGGTTTAGGTAGCTCTGTTCACACACTTCCCCTGGATTCCAGGAGATAAGGGTATGCTCTGTGGCTGTAGTAAGAGTTCTTTTTTATGTAAAACTTAATGACACCCTGGCCTCATTATTTCCATGCACTCTCAATTCTTATATCAGCAAAATTAAAATAGTGTCTATAATGAATGACATGAGGATGTCCTCACATCTCAGACAGAAATGGTATAGGGTAATGTCAATACCATTTGTGATGTGTGCTTACTGTACTCTCAAATTCCTTTAGTGAGGAGGAGCACATCTCTGGCCACCCTAAGTACACTGAGAGAATTAGACCTTAGAGGTGGCTGCATTTAATTGCTGGGAGAAGATACTTTTTACATTTTGAGAAATGATTTCCCAAAGCTTTCACTGGAAGGGTGACATCTTCATTCGAAAGGTTGTGGAATTTGGTTCCAGTTCACACAGCAAGTTAGTAGCAGAGCTAAGATATGAACCAAGACTTACTGACTGCTTTCACCCTATTATCACATTTGGAGGCCTCCTTTTTATTAGAGCTGGTAAAATATTACCTCATATTCATATAGCTCTTAGTGACACGCCAGGTTCTGCATGTACAATCTCCCCTTTTGGCTCCTCAATGACCCTGTGTGCTAGGGACAATAAATGCAATTGTTCTCCCTTTGAGGATAAGAAGATTGCAACTCAAGAAGACACATAGTAGCCTATAACAGAGTCAAGGCTAGAAACCAGTTCTCTCAACTCCCTTTCTACTACTCTCTCCACCATTCCATCCTGCCTGTCTGCTGCCTTCCACCAGTGAACTCTGGAAAACAAGTCTGATACACCAGAATTAAAAAGACAGCTCATTAAAAATACATAGTTACGTATTTTGTAGGTACAAAAATGAAATACTCAAATCATTTTGCCCCCTCTCCTGCTAGGAACTTAAACGCTAAAGTGAGTTCTCTAGTTTTGCACAAATCTGCAGCACTAAGACGTTGCTGTGCTGGGGAACTACTTTTCTAACAAACATACCCTAATCAAATTGAAACAAAAATTTGAATACATGAAATGGAAGGGAAGAAACTGTCTGTAGTCCTCCCTTATTTCTGGCCCACATTTGTCTCTATTCTCATGATTGAGTTTCTCAAGCCAGGGGCACATGGCCAAAGGCTATTTGAAACCCCAAGTATTCCAGAGAACGCCTAACAGGCTAGTGGGTGGAAAGCGCAGCACCCTGGGGAGCGGATGACCTGAATTCCAGACTTAGGCCCCTCCATTCTCAAACCCGTGTTACCCTAAAAAGCCACCTAAATTTTAGGTGGTTTCGTTCACCGTAAAATGAGGGCACTGAGTCAGTGCACACAGATGAATTTAGACGTGTGACTGTACTCACGCTTTGCATACTTAAATCCATAAATGTAAACTTAAAACAATACACGTCTACACTATTAAGTTGACTTCGTCAGCAGTCGCGTCCTCCGCCCCTTCCCTGAGACACCGATGGGCCTCCTCCGGCCGAGGCGGGCCAGGCTTCGCGCAGCGCGCCAGATCCCAGTCGGTGGGCTGATGAGCTAAGCAGCGCCCTCCCGGCCCTCGACCCCGCGCCGGGGGCAGTCCCTCCCAGTTGCCAACTCGAGGCGGCCCCCCAACCTGTTCCCGGCAGCCAATGGGCGCGCGGGGGGCGGCGGGGGCGGGGCGAGGCTACAAAAGGCCGCGCGCGGCGCGCCCCGACACCCCGCTGCAGGCGCGCTCTCGGGAGGCTCGGACGGACGCGCCAGAGCGCCAGGAACATTCCGCTCGTGGACCAGCCGGGTGCGGGCGATGCTGCGGGTGCGGTGTCTACGCGGCGGGAGCCGCGGCGCCGAAGCGGTGCACTACCTAGGGTCTCGGGTGCGTGCGCCCGCCGGCCTCCTCCGGCGGCTTCGTGTTCTCCCCCTCGCGTTCCCTCGCTTTCCCCAGCCGGAATTGCAAGACAGTGTCCCTTCAAGTCCCCCTAGGAAGCTCGGCTTCAAGAGCCTTTGTGGGCTGCCGAGAGCTTGGCGATATCCCCGGAAGGGGGGGCATGCGTTGGGGCCACACCCCGTGGGTACAGTTGCTCAATGCGCTTCTCCGGCCGAGGCGGCCATCAGCGCGGGGGGCGCCACCCTCCCCAGCTGGACCTCGGTTCACTCTACGGAGCTTCCGGCACGGAGTGAGGGGGTAGGGGCAACAAGTAACACCAGTTAGCAAAAGGGTGGCGTTTTAGGGGTTCATTGCCTGGGGTGGGCATCTAGTTGGGCATGCGTGTGGGGTGGATGGACGGAGTTGGGCGTGCAAAGTGGGAATCGAGGACGGAGAGGGAGCAGGCAGGCTCACTCCAAGTGTGACGTGGAATCCTGAGTCGCGAGAGGAGTTGGAGTCAGTTTGGTCTGTACCCAGAGTTTCTGCCTGGTCCCCAACCTCCGCTTCCCTGGCATGTAAGCGCGCGCCTGCAGACCCTCCCTAGCTCCTAGGACAGGAATAGCAGGGCAGTTTGGCTCCCCTCAGCAGCTGGTTCCAGAACAGCTGGCACTCTCCCTCTTGCTTTGGTCCCTACTCTGGCTCCCCTCCTGCCTTCTTTCTAAGGCTTTTAACAAAGTAGGATAAAGATTGGGGGGGGGGGGGGTGAGCTTTGCCCAGTGGGTGAGGGACTCACCCTGCTCTAGATTTTTATAGGCCCTGCTTTTTCAAAAGGCTCTTTTGAAGTTCTTAGATCTCCTTTCTAGTTGTTTAAATTTGTGCCTGAGTTAATCCTTATCTTGGCTGAGGTACTGTGGACCATCTGTAAAATGGAGCAGGTGGCACTTGGTCACTCTCAGAATTGAAGTGCCAAAGAATGTGAAGATGTGTGTCAGTGACGAAAGGTTTTTGGTTTGAAGCTGATTATTCTGAAAGATAAGGTCCTTTACAAATGCTTCCACATTTTCACTTGCGGGGGGGAGTCTAATATTGGTAATCTTTGATACTGAAGGGGAAAGGAGGCCCCCTTCACCAGCATAACTTGGCAGGGAGACATGGAATAGCTTTCTCTGGTTTTCCGGGAAGAGGGTGACCCATCATCTGCGGAAGAGTGGATTAAAGCTTGATCACAGAAAGCCATTCTGAGATATAAATGGGGGTATGTGTTCACTGGGGACAAAGTCTTCTGAGGGGCTTTAAAGAGTTACACCAATTAACATAATAGATAAAAAGATAGTGTATAAATAAACAAGAAGGTAAAACTCACTAGTCATCCTGCTACCCACCTATACTCTAACATCTTGGTTTACATTCTCCTAAAGGATTTTAAATGTCTGACTATGTTGTCCTGGGTTTTCATCCCACTTCTATTTCCTCCTCCCCCCAAGTACTGTTCAGGACTACACAATAATCTTTTCTTTGTTCTTGGAAGCTTGGAAGAACCTTAACAGGATGGGTGCAGCGAACTTTCCAGAGCACCCAGGCAGCTACGGCTTCCTCCCGGAATTCCCGTGCAGCTGATGACAAGGCCACTGATGATCTTCCCAAAGACTGCCCTGTCTCCTCTTACAACGAATGGGACCCCTTAGAGGAAGTGATTGTGGGCAGAGCAGAAAATGCCTGTGTTCCCCCGTTCACCGTGGAGGTGAAGGTAAAGTAAAGCAAGGGTATTCATGTATGTGAAGCGGTTCATGCCTCAGCTTCTGCAGTCGGCCTTCTGCCCCCACTGTCCTCTGTAACTGCTGTCACTTTACTTACTCCAGACCTCCCAAATCCAGTGATTGACTTCAAGTGATCTTACTTGAAATCTCTGTAGTATACGACACTATTGACACTAATGATAACTCCTTCCTTTGGTTTCTGAGAGACCCTTTCTGGGGATATTAATTCTTTCACTATTCCTCACATCTTTTTCCTGCACTGTCTGTGGTGGTGGGGTTGAATAGAATTTCACTTTTGGCCCTGTTCTCTTAGCTGTTCTCACAGCTTCAGATCCCACTGCCTCTCTGGTCCAGATCTCTCTCCTGAACTCTGTCCAGCTCAACACTTTAAACTCCTTACTGGGTGTTGCCACGGGACCTCAAACATGGCACATCTTGAGTTCAGCTGCCAGCCACTGCTAAACTGGACCCTCCTTCCTTCCTTCCTTTCAGTTTTTGGCATTCCTATTTACTCAAACGAAAACATCAACGAATCATCTTTTATTTCTCCTTCGGTCATATCCTCCACATCCGTTCTCTAAGATGGAACAAGTTTTTTGCCAAAATGAACCTTGCCTCCATCGCTCTGCCACTACCTTAGGTCAGAATCTCATCTGCCTGGACTATTGCAGTTAACTCCTAACTGATCTCCCCCATTCGCTCTTCTCTCCAAACCACCTTCCAGCTTTTATCAGAGTGATTTTTAACCCCAAATTCAATCATGTTACCCATCCTGCTCCTCTCACTCCTCTCTTTTCCAACCCCTCACCCCCTACTGCTTAGGATTCCTCATGATACTCGGGATCCTTCACACTCGGGCCCTTGTCTGCCTCCCCAGGACTCCCCATTTCAATCATTGGGTCGTCTTAGAGGTCTGTTAATATGGCAGGTTAGCAGATATTCATTCCTGTTTGAGTCCCTCCAACCTCTAATGTTTCACCTTGGTTTTCAGCAGCCTTTATAAGAGAACCACGTGAGCACCCAGGCTCGACTACTCACTGTTTCCCGAACAAGCCTCACGCCTCTGCTCCCACGTAGGGCTCTTCCACCCATCTTCCTGCACCCCTCTTGTCTGCAGTTGAAAACTACCCCTCTTACTACCACCTAGCTCCAGTGGAACCTTCTACAAAGCCTTATAGGATTTCCCTAGCAACAAGTAATATCTCCCTTTCTTTAAACTCCTAGTATTCCTTATCTGTAATATTACACCCAGGGCCTCTGTGAGCTGGTGTTCAGGTTGTATACAGCCTAAGGGTCCCAAATCTAAGGGAGTACCAGCCACATTGTAGACACAGCCTAAGCTTCCGTTAATTATGGGTTACACATATATCTTCAATGTACTTAAATTCTTCCTGAATGTTTACATTTTTATTTGTAATGTGGATTGAGGAAGTAAGTTCTGTTACATCATTGCATCATCCTTAGAAATGTTGCCTCCCTTGTACCAGGGCTCCACAGGTATTAGCACAAAAGAACTTGCTTTCTGTTTGGTGGGATGCGATGTTCACATAGAAACAAAGGCTGATACTAAGTATCTTATGCCAATGAGCGGCAGGGCAGTTGAACTGAAGTGCCAGGAGAGTTAAGGAAAAAGCAATGACCAAGTGCTGGATCGTTAGGAAGTCTTCTCGAAGAAAATGATTCTTGAGTTAGACCTTAAAGACAAGGGTAATAGAAAAATTAATAACTTCTAATTATTCTGAAACTACCTTTGGTTCTGATGTTTGAAATTTGATAATCAGATTAATTTATGTACTGTCCACATGTTTTAAAAAGGCATGATCTTTTTAAGTCTTTCCTTGAAATGAAGTCCCATTTCCTAACCATTTTTAACTAGGTAAAATTAAACTTCAAATTCAGGCAGTAATTTATCTTTCTATTCATCTTTAAAATTATTGACTTTTATACCATGTGATCTTATGAAATCAGAATTTTCAGACATTATTTTGAGTTCTTTGTCACTTGATTTATGACTAGACTTTGTAATTTCATGGGCTTGTGGAAGTCAGGAGATCAGGGTTGAATTAGGTATATGATAAAAACTTGACAGCTAGTCTCAGTTAATCAGGTGTTTCATCTTGTGCAAGATTCTACGAATTTCTGGGCCTCAGTCAAAAGAAGCTATTAAGAGGTTTTCTATGTATCTAACAAGATTAAATATGAAAGGTTACATGTTAAGTATGTTAAAGGACAAAACCACAATTCATTGTAGTTGTATGGATCCAGTTTGCCAATTACATTATAAAGGTACACTGAGGGTGTAATGGTTGTAGATACCAATACTGCTGATGCTGCTAATTTCACTCATTCATCTGATTATTTCTGCTTTATGCCACATACTAAACTAGGTATTGAGGGAGAGGAAAGTAAATCTAAGACATTCACGGCCCCTAGAAGGAAAGGCCTTATCTTCTCGTTGGAGAAAAGTGACACAGATTTGTTAATCAGTTTGGAAACAATGAAAGATAAAATAATATAGTAAACTATTTATAGGCAAGTAGAGCCTAAGCTATGTTGGAAGATACAAGTGCTAGAGAAATGTTATGGGAGTGAGGAACATCGTTGTCAGGAAGCACAATTTTTAAAAGCTATATGGCTTTTTATTCTGCTAAACATAGTGAATATTATCCATCAAATGTGCTTTTTTTTGCTTTTGTCTTTTTTTAATGAAGCCCTTGATAAAGGACCTTTTATAAAATAGAAAGTCAATCAAGGTTAATGTAATATAAGTTTGCAGCTGGGTAAATGAGAAGTTTGTATTGAGATTTCCTAGCCTTCCAAAGACAGTATTTAAAATTCACTTGGCAACCCCCCCTGAAGGATTTTAGGCTCTGAAAGACTATAAAGTTTCTAGGAATACAGCAACTATATAGCTCTGAAACAGATTATTAAAAACATCACATGCTCAGCATGTAATATAGTGTTTTTTATCTTGCAGATACTTGGTAAATCATTGCTAATTCATTTAGCACAGTTATAGAGAAAGTGTAAATAATTTCCAACTATCTCTTGGAAAATGTCATGTGCCCTGATCATTTGGACTTTGTCCAACTGTAGCCAGAATATGAGCTATACAAGGAAACCCACACTTGTTCAAATAACTCCTTTCTCCCAGGAAAGTTTACTTTATATTTATCAAGGCAAGCTTCACTCTGCACAGTTGTTGCACAGGATACTTTGGAATGTGTCTGGCAAGACAGCATGGCTGTGCATCTGCTGTAACCCAGTGTTAAATTTTCAAAGGCTTCTTGTCCCTTAGTGGACTGTACGAGATGTGCCTGGCATGAGAAGGAGGAAGTGGTGAATGGATGAGTAGTACCAGGATGTGTCTGAGAGGAATATAAAGATGCGTTACTATCCTCTCCTCTGGTTGCTGCTGCAGGACTTCCTAGGAGTAGAGAACAGTGGACCGCTTTCGTTTTGTTTTGTTTCTTAGAAGAGTGGATTGATCTTAAAAAGTACTCAGGTTTTTAATGCTGATAATATTTTTCATGGGCCAGAAATTGAGCCTGTTGTTTGCCAACAGATTTTCAGAAGTAAAGCAACTAATAATTTAGACAGAGGTTGGCAAACTTTTTCCATATAGGGCCAGATAATAAATATTTCAGGCTTTGCAGACCATAGATCTGTCTGTGACAACTACTCAGCTGTTCAACTCTGCCCTTGTAGTGCACAAGCAACCATGGACAATATGTAAATGAATGAGTGTGTCTGTATTCCCATAAAACTTTATGTACAAAAACAGGCAGTGGGCCAGATTTGGTCTGTGGACTTTGAGTTTGCCAACCCCTGTTTTAGAGCTTCCCTGGCATCCTTCGTGTTTGCTAAAGATCTGTTTTTCAGGTTCTTATTCCTTCTGCTGCAGGCTCAGCTCCAGCCTAACTGATGTGAACCTAGATAGTAAACTAACAAGAGTCAGGTCTGCTTCCACATGCTTGATATTTATCAGACTGAGGTGAAAATGGAAATAGAAACAGAAAGTCTGGAAAAGACATTGTCTTTGACATTAAAGAGCTAGACTTCTAGACACACTTCATCTCATTACCCAGTTTTCCCCTTCTTTATAGCACTTACCACTATCTGAACTTGTCTGATTTGTGATGGAAAGAAACCTTTATCTGACATGATCAGGACTGGGAGTTGGTCGATTAATCAATGATATAAGGAAATATTTTTTTAAATACCTGCTTTAAACATTTTTTTAAACTTAAAATGTATAAATGTACATTGCTTTACCAATCTTTTGATGAAGGCCCAAGGCTTTTTCTTAGCGTTTGGATATTCTGATTGGAATTCTGCTTCATCTGTCTTGATAAATTAAATCCATATGCATCATGTGCATTTCCCAATGTGTTTCTTTAAATTGACTGAGAACTCAGGCACATGCAAAACAGTCTGAATGAAGAATCCTTCTAGATTTTTATACTTCTGAGAAGCAAAATTTTACAGTTGTTGTACCCACCCTAATTCAAGAGTAATTTTTAGCAAGTTAATTGAGCCTTTTTAAAGCATTCAACTATTTTTCATTCAGTTGTCTTTTGAAATACGTATAATCGTTGGACACTTTCTAAATGTTAAGCTTTTTTTCAGCTACTAAAAATTTGTGAATTCATTTATCAGATCACTTTCTTCTATGACAAAAGGTCCTGAAGCAATACGAGAGCTCGGATGGATTGCAGAGAGGAGAGTATGGTTGGGGTGAGACACGTTGGCAGAGAAGGGTAGGAAGCACCAAAGGGAGACTTGCACTGTGGCTCAATTTTGCCAAGTGGTAATTCTTGAATGGGAAAGTCAATAATGGGTTTTTAAGAGAAAGAAAGCATATTTGAATATATATCCCTAACCTTTAAGGAGGCAGTGTCCTGTTTTCCCACAAAATACCTTGAAGTGCTATTCTCTAGACAGAATTCTGGGATGCGTGGATAACCCATGGTTTTACCTTAGTATAGGTGTGCTTTTATTCTCTTATACTATTTTATTTGTTCTCTTATTTGATTTCACTGAGACTGTCTAACGGGAGCACCTGTGTCCTATTTGGTCTATGAAGCATGTAAAAACCAGCCCAAGAGAATTCCAAGCCCGTCTGAGGGCAGATAAGCTGTGAGTGGTAGGGCATGAGATCTCAGGCAGAAGGAACAGAAGGTCTCAAAACATCAAGGGGATTTAGAGTTCTTCATTCAACAGATATTGAGTATCTTCCCAGAGAGGCAGTGTGCTCGGTGCTGGGGGTCAGCACTAGACAAGACATGGTCTGAGTCCCAATTCTGTTGTTATACAAATGATTGTTCACAGCCTCTGTCATGAGTCATGTTTTTCTCCTATAAGCATTTCACTTACTTTCTTCTGCTTCTAGGCCAACACATATGAAAAGTACTGGCCATTTTACCAGAAGCATGGAGGCCACTATTTTCCCAAAGATCATTTGAAGAAGGCTGTTGCTGAAATTGAAGAAATGTGCAATATTTTAAAAATGGAGGGAGTGACAGTGAGAAGGCCTGACCCCATTGACTGGTCGTTGAAGTATAAAACTCCTGATTTTGAGTCTACGGGTAAGTGATGTCAGATACCCAAACTGCTAGTGTCTTAATTTTTAATTTCTCTCTTAATGTGTAAGGAGAAAGCGCCAATAGTTTCTCAGAGATTCCTTTGTTTTCATAATCCTTCAAAACTTTAAAGATTATTTAGGAACAGATGGGTGCTTTTTGATATGATTAAGATGTACATATTCTAAACTCCATTGTAAATCAAAATCTCCTGGAAAGAAGTAGTTTTTCTAAACTTTATGGTCATTTCCTTGTATATGAACAGAGGATTCCATTTCATTTTCCTCAAGAACAGAAGTTAAGAGGGGAACAGAAACATTTCCATTTTATTTTTAACTGACATTGCTACACAGTCATTCTTGTGCCTGAGTTTAGTGTTCTAATTTATAGTACTAGAAGCGATCCTTGGCCCAATTTCTATCTCGTGGTACCGATATTCTCTGAAGAACTTGTTTCTGTGTAGCAGGAAAGGAGCTTACAAAAGCTGAAAACTTGGTGGTTCAAGATCTCTTTGAACAAGGACTTTATTGCTTCATTTTTTTTTTCTTTTCTTTGTTTTTGGCTTGGCTTCACGGTCCCCACACAGAATTCATGTTAACAATCTAGTATGTATCATTCCATATTTTTTCTTATTTTCTTGGCATATAATTATATATGTGTGCACACAGGTTTTCTGTAATTTTTTTTTACCAAAAAATGGGATCGTACTATATAGACTTTTCTGTCTTGGAAGTTAGCATTACCGAAGTTGTTGTGAACCTTTTTGGTCTGACAGGTTTATATGGTGCGATGCCTCGAGACATCCTGATAGTTGTGGGAAATGAGATAATCGAGGCTCCCATGGCATGGCGGGCTCGCTTCTTTGAGTACCGCGCATACCGATCAATTATCAAAGACTACTTCCACCGTGGTGCCAAGTGGACAACAGCTCCTAAGCCCACAATGGCTGATAAGCTGTATGACCAGGTGAGTCCCTAATTATAGGTGAGCTTATTAGTAACTTTTTAAAATAATCCACAGAGTGTGAGACAGAGATTCACTGATACCTTGTATTTATTATGCATATCATAAACCGAGAGCATCACCTACTTTTAAAAAAAGATTGTTTTCTGATGAAAATAAGAGTAAATGATATTGTGATAATAATAGTAATAGTAATAATGATAGCTAACACTTACTTGATGCTCACCATGTGCCAGGTCTTGGGCTAAATGCTTTATTACATCCTTAGTCCTGTTTATTCTTCACAACAACCCTGTGAAGGGATAGCATCATTCCATTACAGGGAGGAAAACTTGCCCGAAGGCAACAACTATTCAGTGGTGGAGACAGAAAGTCATCAGGCTGAACTCCATTCTCTTCTTCTAGAAAAAGAATTTAGTCTACAGGCCAAATTCACAGTAAAAGGAAGTATATGTCTCTTATTAGATCACCTACTACTTGATTATTTATAAAAAGAATCAAAAAAATCAAAATTTGTTGTAGGGGTCTGAAGACAGAAACGAATAGTGACATCATTCCACCACACCCAGTCAAATTTGGCAGAGGCTGCATGGCATCTCATTTTATGGCATGAGTTAGGCTCAGGACCAAATTTCTTGTCTAACAGAACAGAATGACTTCATCCTGTTGACTTTCAATATTGTAGATGGCTACATAAATCAATGTGTGGGTCACGTAATATTTTCAGAATTATTACTGGCTCTGTACCACTTGCTTCTAAGTATCAGGAAATTGCTATCATGCCTAGTTTTTAAATTTCTCGTTGTTGGTTTGTTTGTTTGGGTTTGGTTAGCATGGACCTACATCTTCCCCTGCATGTTTTAGTCTAGAACAGGGTAGTAGCATTTTGGGAAATGACGATGTTGAACTAATTTCCTTAGTAGTGAATGCCCTATAAATAATTTCCTCATGAACTAGTGCATCATGTGTGTGCATTCTTGTTCCAATTAGGATTACCCCATCCGTTCTGTAGAAGACAGACACAAATTGGCTGCTCAGGGAAAATTTGTGACGACTGAGTTCGAGCCATGCTTTGATGCTGCTGACTTCATTCGAGCTGGAAGAGATATTTTTGCACAGAGAAGCCAGGTTGATAAAGGCTGCCTGTGAAACTTCACACTTTATTATATTTTTAAGTTCCAAATTAAAATATTTTTATCCTAAATATTTTTAGGTATCTAAACATAGAACCAAATCTTTATAGATTTATGTCTTCCTTTTATTCTCAGGTTACAAACTACTTGGGCATTGAATGGATGCGTAGGCATCTTGCTCCAGACTACAAAGTGCACATCATCTCCTTTAAAGATCCCAATCCGATGCATATTGATGCCACCTTCAATATCATTGGACCAGGTCTTGTGCTTTCCAACCCTGACCGACCATGTCACCAGGTAAGGGAGTTCTCAGGACTCTTGAAAAACAATAGCATCTAGCAACTGAAGTAATTGCCACTTTATTTTAAGCACTTCCATGGTTCCTAATGGTTCTAAGTGACAAATTCAGCAATGCTCAACGTTATTATGATCAAACATTGGATTGTTTATGGTGTATTTATTACAAGATGTCCAACACTCACAAATATATGTTGTAACCACGATAATTAGTACAGTGTCATCAGACTTCACCTGCTGTTGTCAAAGGCTCCAGTTTATGCGTTTGTGTGTGTTTTTATCAAACAAAGTGGTATTATCTCATAATTTGCAGCCAAGGTTTCACAGCAGCGGAATTACAAACACCATGATCTCTTCATGTCTGGGGCAGTGCCACTGGGCAGTGGATGTCTTATTCCCTCTCCAGTACGTCGGGCCCCCCTTGGCCAGCCCCACACTGCAGGGAGGAGCAGAGCCGCTGCACTACAGCTGGTCCATCCCCTCACCTACAGTCTCCTACTTCCACCCCGTGCCCTCTACTTCCATTTGGGCAGTGAGTGATTTTGTGTTATTTCCTAGGCTGCAGTATACCTTTTTAAAATCACTATTTTGCCCTGTCACTATTTATTTCTATCCCATGTATTTAGACCTAATGACCAAGATTACTTATTAATTTCATTTTAATATAATTTCTTAATGTACTAAGTGGGTATGTGAACATAGGGATGGCTGAGTTCTAGTAGGTCACTGAGGACAATTATGGTTCTTTGGGAGTACATCCATAACATTTGTCTTTATACTCTGCTCATAGACACAAAGTGATGGATTATTAAGTAGATGGACTATGGATTTGATATAGTCACCTTTTTGTTTTCTTATAACTAAATAGTTAGGAAATATTTTCATTTTCTTTAATAATAATTTCTCAAGGAAAGTACATTTGGTATTTTAAAATCTCTGAGACCTGAGAAAAGCATGAGAATATTTTTAAAAGCTTTAACATTTCTGTTACTTTTTAACTTCAGTCTGGTAATTTGGGGATTTTATGTGTATTTTTAATTAGGATTCAGATAAAATCGTCCAAATGTTTTGAAAATTTAATTTCTTTATTTTGACAGTTGAGAAGACAGCTTCTCAAAAGGAATTATTAACCATAAAGGCTATCAGGTACCAAGAATGATAGGAATAGTATATGTAGATTTAAGCCTCTTTGGGTTTTTTGGGATTTTTTTGGTCTTGCAGATTGATCTTTTCAAGAAAGCAGGATGGACCATAGTTACTCCTCCAATACCAGTCATCCCAGATGGTATGTTTACTTTTATATACTCATAGACTAAAATGATTACTTCAGTGACCGAGGATGTTTCACTTACAGACAGCAGCCCAAATTTTAGCAATTTAGACAACATATTTCTCCGGTAAGGAGTAAACTGGCACTTGGGACTTGAGGATACTAGAACAAGGCTGGACTTGTGTTCATAACCTCTCCTTCCATAGAAAATGAGAGTGAGAAGGTGGGAAAAACCAATATAACATGACATCACATAAAGCAAAAAATGACTTTTTAAAGAAAACTAGGTGAAATCCAAATGTGCAATGAGTATAGATTGATTCATAACATTTATAGATAAATTGTCTTAAGGTTAAAATAAATTTTACAAGGGAAAGTGAACTACTGAAAGAATTAAGCTGTCAGTCTAGTAATATTCTTCGCTTTCACATTGTTGCTTTAAACAACAGGATAGCAGACATGATTTAACAGTTGTTGCTGTTTTTAGATCACCCGCTCTGGATGTCATCCAAATGGCTTTCCATGAATGTCTTAATGCTAGATGAAAAGCGTGTTATGGTGGATGCCAATGAAGTCCCTATTCAAAAGATGTTTGAAAAGCTGGGTATGTACAATAAATAAAACATGTTGTCATACAAGCAAGTATCAGATGAGAAGAACTGAAGAAATGACATGCTAGGTCTGATGTATGATGTATCTAATTCAATTTCCATTCCTTTTAGAGGTACCAAGTTATTATTTTGTAGATGCACAATATTTTTGTTTTCAACAATCATAACCTCAAAAGGTTGGAGATGCATCCCAGGCTCCTCAGACATCCCCTTAGCAATAAGTTTATCAATCTTCTATGACTTCTCTAACTTCTTGGTGCCCATGTGTAGAGAACCTTTACCGTTGAGCATATAGAGTATTCATCCCTCCCCAAATAGGAAATTGTTGAGGATCCTTTAAAAGTAATTTAATTGTCATTACATATTTTAAAGGACTTATAAGGTCCAGATACAGAAGTGAGCTAGTTGTGTGATAAGCACAGTGAACAAAATAATGAACTGAAGTAGAGGGTGTCAGTAAGTCATTCAGCTTTGAACTAAGAAGCAGAACTGGTTTTTACTTGGGTAGGAGTTTGCTTATCCTGATATTCAAAATTTAGAACAGTTATTGTAGTATTATTGAGAAAAGTGTTGAAAGAAAGGATTTTCATGTGGCTATTATATAGAGTACGGAAGTGCGTCTGTTTATCACTGTCAACATAAATGACATATCCTAGGTGCCAAGTAAAGCCAGGGAGTATGCTTGTTGAAATTGAGTCATGTTTTGATTTATGTCTTACATATCAGGTAGGCTACTCAGCAGAAATTATTTGACCCTAATGACACATCCCTCCTTAATGTAATATCAGTTTAAAAGGATTGGCCTGTCAGTTTTAGATTGACCCCTCATGCTACACCACTTTTTTTCTGGCTTTCATTAACCCAAGTGCTTGAGTTCAGTTTCTTTGTCCATTAAGATTTTATTGTTTCTCAACTTAAAATATTATTAAGTACCAAATATCTGATTTATAATTTTATTTTAATAAAGTCTTTTTAGGCACAGGGAATTTATTAAGCAAACTTTGTCAAGTAACTGAATTCTCTCCAATTCAGGATTAATATGGCTCCAGCCATCTGAATAAGATAGATAAGTCTGTCTATCAGGAAACATAAGCTCATGTTTAAAAGCCCGCTCCTTCTGCTAAGCCCACTCCCTTCACCTGGCCAAACCCTATTCCTACTCTTCAAAGCCCTGCTCAGTTTCACTTTCTCGGGAAAGTCTTTCCTGATGCCTCCTGCTGCCTTCCCCTCCTTGACTATACCAGTGGACACTTTACTGACTGTAGCTTTTCTTTCCCTCAAAATACTGGGTTCCTTGAGAGAGAAGAATAGATTTTTCTTTTTAAAACCCCATTATGCCAAACACAACAGATTCTTCCTAAATACCATTGGTTGATTGGGCCATGCGCATCATAGCTATGTAAGTACAAATGCTGCCAGATTTATTGTGAGTAGCTTTGGTACCCGTGTGACCATACAACCCAGATATTAACATATGAGCTCTATTCCCTTGTTTCTCTAAGGTGGCCCGGTAAAGTTAATGTGTCAGGTAAACTGCTCATATGTGAGTAGGTAAACTGAACTTTTCAGGTTAGCTAAATTATACTTTTCCTACTAAATTGACAAGGTAAAATTAGAAACAGTCTGACAAAATAGTTAAAGCATAATTCTAAAAGGCCTTGAAATTTTAGTGCTTGATTGTTTTTGAACATTTGACAGATAGGTCTGCTCATCCGACCTGTTGACTTGTGAATTGTCAATAGAACAAAATAGACTTCAGAGTCTGCTGACTTTTTGGGGAATGTTTTATATTAGCAGTGGAATAGATCAGATGAAATATAATTGGTGAAAGTAAAATTGAAAGACTATCCTGGGTTGGGGTAGACTTAAGGGTTAGAACCTCAGGATTCCTACCCGTCTTTAGGCTTCCTTTCTGTAAGATAATCTCCATTTGAGTCCATCTAACTGACCATGTCTCTCTCTTTCAATACAGGTATCAGTACCATTAAGGTTAACATTCGGAACGCCAATTCCCTGGGAGGAGGCTTCCACTGCTGGACCTGCGATGTCCGGCGCCGAGGCACCCTGCAGTCCTACTTTGACTGATCAGGCCTGATGGGGCTTGTGGCTTGGCCTCCAATAAACCTAGGAAGCTTAGGGATAAGGTTCATTCTCTTGCTTTAAAAAGTGCATGAACTGTAGTGCTTTAAACAATCATATCCTTAACAGGGGTCTTAAACCTGGCTTATTTTTATTACTTTTCTTTGATATAGGGAAAATAACTTGTGCTAGGTCTTACTCTCCACTCCTAGATTTATTTACTATTTGGCTTCAAGGATAAAAATTTGATGAATGTGTACCAAGACAAAAATCAGTCGTTTGAGTAACTTGGCCACTAATAGTTAACCGTCTACCTCTGTTTTTAATTTTCTGTCTGAAAGGCAGCTTGAAATATTGGTCCTAATCTTCATTTTTTTTCCTTTTTGCTAGACTTGTGAATGTTTGTATCACTTCTTTTAAAAAGAATGTACACAGATCTTAAGTAGAAGTAGATAGTTGTCTCTTTTTCTAATAAGGATTTTGATAACTTTTAATTTTTTGTTTTTAAAAAAATAACCTAGACTATGCAAACATTTAAGTGAATTTTCCATGAATGTTTTTAATATTCTCATCTCAACACTGGTGATATTTGCTACTAAAAACCTTTTCATACAACTTACCTCATTTCAAGTGATTTATTTTAATCTCTTTTTCTTCTCTGTCCAAACCTTTACAGAAATATTTAGTGCAATAGGATATCACTATCAGTTCCCATCCTTAAATTTGGATGTTCAATAGCTAATGGATACATTGCATCTTTGGTAATCCAAGACTTGTTTACAGATGTGCAAATTATTTAAAACGCAGACTTTAAAAGCATTAAAAAAAAACTAATGGAGGTAAACCTACATGCAATGTGAAATAATTTTAGTGTTGGATACTGCACATGGATTTTTATTCTAATAAACTTTTGTGTTACAGAATGGATTTTATTAGAGTTTGGCATCAGTCTAATTATTTTAAGCATAAGTAAAGTATAGGAATGTAGCTCTTGGGACAGAATTCTAATGCTCTGAAATAATCACTATGTTCATCCCTAGGAGATAAAAATTTAAAGCTAATACTTGTATTCAGAAACATTTAGCAGAGTCAGATTTTATTTATTGATTAATTCACTCATTCAGAAATATCTGAATGTCTTCTAAATGTAAAGGACTAATCCTAGGCTCCGGAAAAGAAAGAGTCTCCATTCTCAAGATGCTAAATGTGTTGACTGATGAAAAATCTGGGGGGTGGGGGAGATGTACTTTGAAGTGAGTCATAGGTTTCGACCATGCTGTTGTCAACATCTTTAACTCCTTTGTATCCTGGTGTCCTTTTTCGTCCAACATGGAAACACCTATCAGTTCTAGACTTGGACTGAATCCTGCTCAAGAAATCTATATAGTTGTGTGGATTGGTGCACATTTAGGGTATATATTCCCAGGCCTAAGTGCTACTCAGCAATTCTGTTACAATCCCTCCACATTCTCCTCAGAGGTTGTTCCAAACCTTCACTGTGTTCTCTTATCTGATCATATGCTTTCATTTTTCACAGAGAAAACAGAGGCCGTCAGGTGTCACTTCTCTCAGCTTTTCTGCTCCAATCCCCTATAGATTTATCTGCCTTTGCATTCTCTGGTTCAAGTTCTTTCTCTCCTTGCCTTCACTAGCTAAGCTTCTAAAGAGAAAAAGTCAGGCCTTCATCTCATCACCTGCCTTTACTTCTCCACCCTGTACAGAGAGACACTTCTCTCACTGCTGCAGGAAAAGGGGCGAGCCTTCTGACGAGGTCTAAGCCACACAACTGTCCTTTGATTCCAGTATTCCTCTCCCCTTTCAGGAACTGGCTACATCAATTATCATCTTTCTTATAATTCCAGCCTGGGTGTGTTTTCTCTCAGCACATAGTCATGTTCAAAATAATGTTCAAAACAGAAACTATTCCTTTGGCAGCTTCATTTTCCTTTAGAGCTAAGCTTCCAGAAAGAATACTATTCCACTTCTTCACCTTTTATTTACTCCTCAATCTCCTGCTATCTGATTTCTGCCTCATCACTGCAAGGTACTTATGATATCTCTGACCTGACCTCTCAAGTGTCATTTCCATTGGAGACCATTCAGGCCTTCTGGCCATTCCTTTGAATGTCTCTCCTCTTTTGAGTTTCTGTGATAGCACTTTCTCACATCTCTTCTTACCAATTTTCAAGCTCCTTCACTGGTTTGTCTTCTTCCTACCCTCAAGAGGTGGATGTTCACAGGGTCCTGTCCTTGGGCCTTTTCTCCTCTCCTAGATCCTCCTGGCTAATCCCATCCATGCACAGGTCTTCCCTTCCCACATATCCACTAATAACTCCCAGGGGCTATGTGGGAGGGGAGGCCCTATGCCTAGACCTTCTAGTCTAGACCTTGTCCTGAGTTCCAGGTTCTGTTCCCAACTGACTGTGGACATTATCTGGACATGCAAAGGCATTGCAGCCTCAAGACAATATCACAATTGACTCAGTTGGCCAAGCCATCCTGGACTCTTCCCCCTTCCCCATCTCATCTCGTTCCTTCCATTGGCCTTTTGCATTGTTATTAAATAAGACAACTATTTCAACAAAGATAGTTCAGTTGAATGACTTAATAAAATCTCTATTTTTAGATGCTATGACACTGCTTGTGGGTTTGCTCTCTTGTCAAGTTTGTGGAGGAAACCAGAAACAGCCTAGTCTCCAACACACAGTTGCTCTCAGATTTCTTCTATCTGTCATTCACCGCTCCTGCAACCCAGTGGCTTCTCTGTGATCTGTAGCAGGCAGAAGGCTCACCATCTGCTGCTGCAGATGTCAGGTTTCCAGATCACATGCCAACAACCTTGGATTACCAATCTTCCGAGGGAACACTAAGCCCTTTGTAACTCATTGTCTAAAGGACACAGCTATGCACATTAGGACGAAACAATTGTCATCAAAAATAAGCAATTTCAAATAAAAATATCTAATATTGACATTGTAGGGCAGGTGTAGTTGCTAGTAAAAAGCATGATATTCCTTTCCAGAATAGCCTTTCTAAAATCAAGCTTATGGATCTGACCACTATGATGTGTTAACTTGTAACTACATGGGAATACCACCCAATAGTTCAGGAGAATGTAAAAATACACTACCTCAGATTTTTTTGGCCAACTTCTGGATGCAGAGGATCTTTTTTTTTTTTTTTTTTTTTGAGAAATTAGAATAATATAAAAAATACTTAGATTCCCATCATTCGGTGCATAACAGTGACAGTTAAACGAGATTTGACTGCTAAAGACTGACAGGACTCAAAATGACAGTGCTTATAAATCTACAGTTTATTGCAGGAAAAGGACACAGTATAACACAGGATAGCAACAGCATTAAAGTAAGGATATGTATCTCAGCCAAAGGCTGCTTCACAGCAAAAGGTCCAAGGCAGCCAAGCTCAAGCTCCATTTGTTGTCCCTCTGTAAGAGCCCTTTAGACACACTTGCTCTCCCAGATAGGGAAGCACCAATGTGGGCGTGGACCATCTTGGAACCAGGAAGCCCAAGATGGAGTCTTGAACAGGATTTCTCATCCCCTGTTAGTCACATGGGCACATACTTTCTATGTAACTAGCTCCAATGACAGAATCCTCTGGGCATCTCAGACCAGGTGCAAATCATCAATTTCACTGTTGTCAGTAAACAATGCCAACAGCTTGCTCTGAAACTCATCCTACCATGGTTACAAAGCAGCACTAATAATCAGTGGACTTTATGCCTGGACCAGAGGTCAGTGTAATGTGGCTACTTCCTTTTTTCAGTAAAACAGCTCAGGCCAATTTCAGGCCTGCCCAAATTAAGCCTCACAGCACAGTCTATCCCCCTGACCCACCGTCAAGGCCTTTTTATGACAAAATGATCACTCTCAGTTTGAGAGCCATTACTTGCCTGACAATATCATATAATCAATCAATCAAAATGTACATGCAGATTCCACACATTTCTAACAACCCATGAGCAGCTGGTATGGATTTAAACAGCTGAGCCATCCAAAACTTCCAGCATAAACTCTCTCATATTTTTGAACTAACTTTACAATTTGTTTGTCTATCTGTTCTGCAGCCATCAGTATTTTATGGTATGTGTCTGTTGAGGGATTAAGGAACTATAATGGATCTATCATTGCTCAGGTCAAAATTTTCTTCAGGCCAATTCTCCACAGCGACAATATCCTAAGGGCATTTTAATTCAATCTCACAGCATATTTGATCATCAAAATCAGTATTATAAGTTTTATTAGCTTCTACAATATTAATTTTACCTAATTATCTCATGGAGATCTACCTTTAATTCCCCTCATGTTAAGCTGCAAGACATGATGCTGTAATTTTGGGGACCAGCCCTTCAATCACTTATTACCCCTCAATTTTAAAAGCAGATGTTTTTGTCTATTCCAATTTTCTATTAACCCATGACTTTGAAGATGACAAGTAATATGCTGATTGAACATGATGTTTCTTTGCCCGTTGTTTCATGGTATAGGCAGCAAAGTAAGTATCTTGATCTGATCTGATGAAATGTAACCAGGAAAGCCAAACTGGATGGGTATGTGTGTGTATAAGTCTCCCAACGACAGGTAAAGGGACAACGTAATCTACCTGCCAGCTGTACGATGGACCCTTCCTCCTGGGAATACTTCCTTGAAGAACTGAAAATTCTGCCTTTCCTGTTTGTAAATACGCCAGTTTTTATTGTGAGTCTGAGCATCAGCAGGGCCAAATAACACCTGGCCAGTCCTCCTCAGCAGGCTCTATAGTCAGTCCTAGGGGAGAAGAGATTACTTGCTCGTGAATACAATGAGTTCCTCCCAGGAAACTCCCAGTAGCGTGCTCTCGTATATACCATTTCCATCTTAAGATGGAACTTCTTTGAGCATTGTCGTCCTTGTTGGAATGCTTTTCTAACATCACTCATCATATGCTGGGTATTTTAGGACTTAACATAATCTTATATCCTTCAAGTTATTGGGACTGTTTCATAAATGCTCAATAACAAGCCTGAAAGCTCAACTGTCTTTCAAAGGAGTGTACTGGAGAGGAGCATTTGGAACTTTTCTAGTTCGAAAGCCCAAAGGTCACCATTGAGCAGTGGCTATGGGCTTTTGCCAGAGACTTCAGTTGGCATGAGTGCAGGCAGCAAACACTTCTAATTTTATTTCATCATTAGGGTCATATGCTCCTAATGGGATAATTTGGGCTACAGCCTTCCACAGTTCCAGGAAGCCTTGTTGCTGTTTAGATCCTTAATCAAATATAGCCTTTTTCTAGGTAATTTTATAGATCAAAACTAACAGTATCCCTAAGTGAGGGATATGATTTTCCTCAAAGCCAAATAGGCCCGGTAGGTATTGAGTCTCTAGTTTAGTCTAGAGGTGGGAAGCAACAACAAGTGATTCCTAGTTTTCTGCAGTATGCCATAGGTTACTCCAGCTCATGAAATCCCCCCAATTTTCACAGTCTGTGTGGGGCCCTGGGTTTTTTGGGAGTTAATCAGTCATCCCCAATGAGTCATATAGTTTACTCTTTTAGCTCGATCGTCAGTTTTGGAGATAATCATAATATCATCAATATAGTGCCTTAGAGCACATCCAGTTGTGTTTTATCTAGGTCCCACCTGCACGCTGTGACAATACATAGGAGGTGATACAGTGAATGCATATTACAGAGCATAGCATGTGAATACAAATTGTTGTTTTCTCTCTCTGGTGACTGATACTGAGAATAACACATTTTCTGTGGGGTCTGTGGGGTGAGTTGGCTCACTTCTTATTATCTATCTCTGTAGACACTGGTCTCTGCTTCCTGCGCCCTGCCATCTAGATCAGGCATCATTCCTCCATCATCTGTCTTGTCTTCCAAAACTTTCTGGGCAGCTCTCATTTACTGTTCTCTCTTTTCCCTTCTCTTAGTCCCTGAGGGTTTTCACCTTGTTATCCTGCTACTATCATTTTAGGGCAGTTTCTGGGGCAAGTGAAGATAAATGTTTATGTCATCCACTTCAGTCCCTAATCATGTGGAAGTCTGTAGACAGTCACTTCTGCATAGCATGATAAAGGAGGAAATTTAGGGAGTGCCCCAAAAATCTTTATGAGATTTTATAGGAATTTGGGGGGACCCACAATTTTGTCTCTTCAAACTCCTCGGATGTGAAAATCCCAAGGCTGGGAGTAGAGTGAGTTAAGTGAAGGAATCACCTTAGGCACAAAATTTAGGGGGACCAAAAAATTTAGTAATCCAGATAAATAATACTTTAATGCAATATTATTAATTAAAATTAATTAATAAAATTAATCCATGATGAGCAAAATATCAAATTTTAAAATAAAAACAGCCTGGAATTTCTCTAGCCTGGAATTGGATTAAGGTGATACCTGATTGGTGGCACTCCCAGGATCCTGAAAAAGGCCATCTAAATTTTTCTTTGAAGAAATATCACATCCATCTAGGCATAAAATTATTTATAAAAATAGAATTTCATATACAAAGTCCCACACACAACCAAAGATAGATGCAGGAGGAGAAAAGACCCCTTCAGCAAAACAACATTCAACGGAAACATATCCACAGGGACTCCAGATATCAGATTATCAGGCACAGACTGTAAAGTATCGTCCCACAAAGAAACCCCAGACCCAATAGCAGGCACTCCCCACTTCTCTTCCAAGCCCTAGGCCAATACTAATCTACTCTGTCTCTATAGATTTGTCTTCTGGACAAATTTCACATAAATGAAATCATACAATATGTTGTCTTTTGTGATGGGCTTCTTTCACTTAGTAAAATCTTCTCCAGGTTTATCCATTTTGTAGCTCATATCAGTACTTCATTCCTTTTTATGGCTGAACAAAATTCCCTTGGATGGATAGTCCACATTTTATGGATTATGTGAGTTATTTCTACTTTGGGGCAATTATGAATAATGCTACTATGAACATTTGTGTACAAGTTTTTGTGTGGACGTATGCTTTCATTTCTCTTGGGTATAGGAGTGGAATTGCTAGGTCATATGGTAACTCCATGTATGACTTACCGAAAAAAAAAGTTACCTATTAAAAAACCAGTAAGAATAAAAATAAACCAACTAATATACCAAATCAGTGTATGATTTATATGGTTCATGTAAACCATTGTTTGTATGATTGTATTATGATTAAAAAAAGATAATGAAAAAGATCTAAGGGAAAAAGTGGCTCCCATGTGAAGATAGACTAAATAGATTAGAACTCAGTCTAGAAGGAGCAAAGTTGAGGAAGTTACAAAATCAAAATTATCGAAGTGATAAAATCGTGACCAATTGGTTAACTTCCAATTTATTTAACAATTTTCAAAACACCTCAGTAAGAGTATAATCTTGATTTTAAATGAGATAGTTTAAGAATCTAATAACAAAGTAATATGGGAAGCATGATCTCTGTTGTTTTTTAAAAAAAAAATAATAGTGAACATATATGAATATTAACACCTATTATTGAGAACCTATCATATGCTAGGCATCATCCTGGGTGCAAAACATTATCTCATTTGACCTTTTTTAATAAGCAAACAACAGCTTTTTTTTTTTTAGAAAGATTGACCCTGAGCTAACATCTGTTGCCAATCTTCCTCCTTTTTTTCCCAAAGCCCCTCCCTCCTTTTTTCTCCCCAAAGCCCCAGTAGATAGTTGTATGTCATAGTTGTACATCCTTCTAGTTGCTCTATGTGGGATGCCGCCTCACATGGCTTAATGAGTGGTGCTGTGTGGGTCCACGCCCAGGATGTGAACTGGTGAGCCCTGGGCCGCCGAAGCGGAGCAAGCAAACTTAACTGCTACACCACTAGGCCACCCCTCATTTGACCTTTTTAATAAACTTCAAGATAGGTATTATTTTCCTCATTAAAAAGGAAAGAGGAAAAAAACGTTAAGTGCTCATGTTCAAATCTCTCCTATTTTAACAGAAAATTCTCTCTTAAATCACATCATTACCTAGCTAGCTCTCATTTCTTTCTCCCTTTTCAGAACAAAATTTCATGAGGATTGCTTATATTTCCCATATCCATTTTCTTACGGTTCGCTTCAATCCACTCATATCTGAAATTTGCCCTACAACATAGTCGGAAAATGCTTCTGTAACTGAACTCAATGGGTTCATCTCTCGGTGAGTGCAGACAGACCCCAAAAGCATAACCAAGGCAGAAAGAAGCAGGTGAAGGAAAGGTTTATTGCTTGCACAAGCAATGGCGAACACTGAGATATCTCCCAAAAGCAGGGTCTTTCGGAGCTCAGTGCTGGTGGAGACTTCGTACACGAGAGAGCAGAGGATAACAGGTTTATTTGTAACAACTGTGTAACAACTGTGCTCATTCAGAGTGCATGTGTAGCAGGTAAACACTACTGCATACATCGCCTGATCTGAAAATGGCTACTTGGACCCCTCCAGAGGATGAGAATTTAAGATGCTAATGAGTTTAAGGTAACTTTAGGATGCTTGGAGCAGGAAAGTTTTGCAGGGGTCTTGCTGCAAACGTGAATTTCTCTGCAAGATAGCAACATCTGCAAAATGGGGACATCAATTTCTGCAAAACAGAACACACAGTTTCTTCCTGTCTGGGAAACATTTGACAAACCATGTCAGTTTTTGATCAGATCCTCAGTAACCCTTTCTTTGCCTGGTTCCCTGGTCACACTTCTAATTTCATCAAAGAACTGAGAGTTCTAGTGGCCATTTTCAAGCCTTTCTCTTGAAACATTCTTACCTTGGTTCATCCTCTAGAGCAGGGTTCAGCAATTTATGGCCTGTGGACCAAATCTGGACTGCCACCAGTTTTTAACATCCTGTGAGCTAAAAATGGTTTTTGCATTCTTTAATAGTTGAAAAAAGAATAATATTTCATGACACATGAAGATTACATGAAATTCACACTTCAGTGTCCATAAATAATGCTTTACCAGGACACAGACACATTTATTCATTTACATATTATCTATGGTTGCTTTTGTGCTACAATGGAAGACTGAGCAGTTGCAACAGAGACCTTATGTGGTGCTAACATTGCTTCACACTGCTGCTCGCGCACTATCAATCACATTGACACAGTTATAACTTGACAGATCACCCTGACACAGTTATAACTTGACAGATTACCCTGACACAGTTATAACTTGACAGTGTTTCAAGTGCCTTATGTATCACTGTATCTGTGATATTTTATTTTTTATTGCCAGTACATACCCATCATGTGGAAACGAAAAAAGGGGGCTTCAAATGTCATGCTTTTAAGGCACAGTGGAGTGTGGATTATTTTGATCAAATTAGATGGCAAAGTATTGTGTTTATTATACAATGACATTATAGCTGTGCTAAAAGAATATATGTTGACGTTACTAAACTAAGCACTGATCATAATATTCCCAACTCACAGGAGAGCAACAGTAGAAAAATTAGAAAATTTAAAATGGAATATCTCATCACAGCAAAATTTCTTCACAAAAATAAAAAGTGAAAATAAGGCTGCAACAAAAGTAAGTTTCCTACTGGCTCATTTGGTAGCCAAGCCAGGAAAGCCGTTTACTGACAGTGAGTTCATTAAATCATGTTTGATTGCAAGAACTGAAGAAATGGGTCCAGAAAAACAAACTGGTTTAAAACTCTGTATGAGCCATTTGGTGTGAAGAGTTGCTCTAAGAGTTGAGGACATTTGGAGCAACACTGATAGTCAATTAAACAAGAAAGCAAATAATTTTGAGTGGTTTTCCTTGACTGTTGATAGGTCAGCAGATGTTACCAATACCGTTCAGTTGTTGATTATTCGAGGAATCAATATTGAGTTTAAAATGACTGAAGAATTGTATGAATATCCTGACAACCTCCCGCAGAGCAGTTGAATGGCTTAGCAATGGTAAAATGTTTATTCAATTTTTTGAGCTAAGGCTGAGATTGAAATTTTCTGAAAGAGAACTGCCCTCAACTACTATTGTCGAATACTAAATAGCTTTGAAGATTAGCTTTTGCCACAGACTTCATGATGTTTCTTAATAAATTCAACCTAAAATTACAAGGTAAAACAGTGCTTATGTGCAAAACTTATAGTGTGGTAAAGTCATTTCAACAACTAATGCTGGTTCAATCACAAGTCATATCAAGTTGCTTTATACACAGATATATTTTCTGAGCTTGAACTACAGTTCCAGAAATGCTTTTCAAACCTTGATGCAAGTAAAAGGAAATTTCCATATCTTAAAATCCATTTAACTGCAATTTAGGAGTTTCTACCTAATCTTCAATTGAAAGTGATTAATCTGCAATGTAATGACATGTAAAAACTCAACTATCAAGAGTCTAAAAGTACTTTCTCTCTTCCTAGTCATTTGATCATTACAAGAGAAAGTCATAACATTTTCCTGATTTTCTTCTCTATTTTTTTCTGATTCTCTTTATGCTGGAATTGATCCCTTTCTTCTCACATTCTCCCAGGAAATGTTTAAACATAATAAAACACTTTAATGTGCATGAGAACCACCTGGAAGTCTTGCTAAAGTGCAGATTCTTGAGTCCTACAACCAGAGATTCCGATTGAGTAAGTGGTCTCAGATCATTTTAAAAGAAATACTGACATAGAACATACCACAGTCCAACTTGTATTATAATTTTTATGTACAGGTTTTATCTCCTTTGTAAACTTCTTGAGGTCAGGGACCATTTTAAAAAATTAATTTCTGATTCCTCCTTGCTACTTCACACTCAGTAGGTACTCTGTAGACGTACAATAGTTATTAAATGGGTGAATATGGATTAATGTGATGACAGTTTTAACCTGATAAATAGCCTTGTCAGCAGTAGAGTTTCATGAGATGGGCGTGGTATACTTATTTTTTATATAGTTGCTGATAATTACACTTTAATCAGCACCTACAAAATGAACAAAATTATCAACAATTATTCAAGAGCAGGCGCAGAGAGCCTCCAAGAAAAACACTCCTGGAAGGGCTCCTTTCTTCATAAACCTCTCCTTTCCCCCTGCTCTGTGTACAAAGGGGAGAAAATATGAGAAAAGAGTGATGAATTCAGCGGCTGGGTCAAAGAATGAAAAACAAAATGAGGAAGAAGAGGGAAGGAAACCAAAATAATTATTTATTGCCCCCTCGTCCAAGCCAAGAAACTCATGCCCTAATACGTGCTCACAGGAAGAGGGATCAACTTGAGGCCCCACGTATATCACAGCCTGCAGCGTTTCTCATCTTTCTCATCTTTGTGCATGTGCAACACACATGCACAAAACAGGCTTCTGGTTCATTCTGGTCTCTAGCAGGGGCCTACTTCTTGCAGTATTGTAACTGGGGTTATATATATTATATTTATATAGACTATGGCTGCAGCTTTATAACTGGGATTCTCAAAGTTCTAGGATAACTATGGCACATTTTCAGAGAGTGTTAGTTTTATTCAAGGAATTGGAGAAAAATTGCCTCAAATGTTTCCCTCTTAAAAGGGTTTTGTGACACATGTGCAAATAAAATCAGCAAAATTCTGCTTTTCCATGTCAAACTTGTGTCTTTCTTGAATGCATACTGTAGAGTAGAAAATGTTTATGTGTAGAGAGTGATGACAACTCTGACATTTTTTGGTGTAATTGCGGAACCCGCTGATGTTAACTCTCGAGTCCCTTTAAAGTGAACTCAAGGTGCTATATGAAGCAAGAACAAATCTGGTGGATATCTGTGGTCCACATGGTTTGTGCGTTGACGAGAGTAGACAAACTGGAACATGTGACTTCTCAGTGAGCCCAAGAAGGCTGAAATATCTACTGTACAATAGATATTTGTATCTACCTAAGAATAGTCTGTCACCTTACAAATCACTGTGATTATACGTGGATTGTACACAATTCAATTTCCTGACATAATTGCCCTTAATCAAATGTTTTGGTATATTGAGATACTTATGGATAAAATAATATGATATTTAGGATTTGGTTCAAAATAATATGGAGTAGGGCAGGTGGACTGGGGTAAGGTTTCAAACTCAAAGTTGACTTGCCTTTTGTTAGCAAGAAAAAAGATGTGACAAAAGGCAAAACCTGAATAGTTTGACTAAATCATTCATCGTGATGATAAAGAAAGCCTCACTCAGTTGTCTTGTTTAATAGTTTTTGGCTTATTTTAAGTCTGAACAATTTCAGAAAACAATTGCAAAGCGAAACTGTAATTTTTTTTCTGTACATCAATAAAATTGCTACAATAGAAATAAAAACTGAGAGTTAGATGAAAATCACAAGGACTACATCATTTGAGATTCTTGATTCATTTAAGTGTAGTGAAAGTTACAGCTTTAGTAAAATAGAAAACATCATTAGTCATCTTTCTTCAACATAAAGGTGCTCTGACAAGAATTCTGCGGAAACAGTGAAGGAGGCTGACCAGATCAGAGACCACACCGTATGACACTGGTTACTTGGCCTGTGAGTAGGATGATGCAACCTTCCAAATTTTCTATCACAGGAACCTGAAAATATTGCACCCTAACTTTCTCTCTAGCGGCAGTCTGAGAACGTTTCCTCAGCATTTACCCTTTTATAGCTCATAAAGCAATGAGACACTGTTGACATTTTATTAGCATATTTTTGTGGGTCTAGGGACACTGAGACTCTAGATCAATCACCAAGATGATGACTCTGATACTGGTGTCAGCTCCCTTCAGGTCAGCCCAGTTTTCTGACACGGACAGAACCCATGAAAAGCAGCTTCTTCACTGAACCAGTAAGTAGGACACTTTCCCCCCCAAAATGATTGTTTAAAACATTATAATTTATTAAATATAAAATATATTAAATATGATATTTAATTTATTTAAATATTAAATATAATTTATTTCAAAATGGTATTATTATGGTACAAAATGAAAATTTTATATGGATTTTAATATTTAAAAAGGAGACTTCAAAGAAATTTTATGATGTCACTGGCCCTGTCTCTGTACTCTCCAGAGTATGCATTTTCTCTCCTCTGCTAGTAAGGGTAATTGGTGGAAAATATTGAAAATTTCTGATTAAATTGATTTTCTTTTCTTTCTTTTGGTGAGGAAGATTAGCCCTGAGCTAACATCTGTTGCCAATCCTCCTCTTTTTGCTGGAGGAAGATTGGTCCTGGGCTAACATCCGTGCCCATCTTCCTCTGCTTTATATGTGGGATGCCTGCTACAGCATGGCTTGATAAGCAGTGTGTAGGTCCATGCCTGGGATCTAGGCCTGCAAACCCAAGGCCACTGAACCGGACCAGGTAAACTTAACTACTATGCCACTGTGCTGGCCCCAAGTTGGTTTTCTTTTCTGAGGAGAGCTTAGGAAGATATGAATTATATAAAACTTCTCTAAACTATACCTATGGGGAGAAATTTTTCTCAGTTATTTAAAAATCAGACTAATAGAATATTTTTACATAAACAGCAGTTTTATTATTTGCTAAAACTATAGTGTAGTAATTCAAAATAGGCTAAGAAAGCATTGTCTGATAGATAACCTCAGTGGAATGGAGAGAAAAATGAACTGATTTGATATAAGTAAGCATGAGCTTACCACAAGTTGCTACTTAAATTGAAATTTATTATTTATATATACATTGAAGATAATGCCTGAAATCTTTTTAAAAACTAAGTAAAATTTCCCTTATAATTTTGTAAACAGCCTTAATTTTCCATGAAAACAATTATCTCTGAAGTAAAAGAGGAAACTTTTATTTTGTCCTTTCAAATGATCACAGTGGTAAAATCTGTGCATTAAAAGTTGCACAGAAAGGATGCCTGGTTGGTATTTGTGTGGATACCCAGAAAAATGTGTCCTTGGGTCAAAGCTGAGACACTGAGGTCAGCATTTTCATTCACACACCCTGTGCTTAGGCTCCAGGATACAGGGATTGTGGCTTTCAAATGAGCCTCACGAACTCTTTCCACTCTGTCCCTACAGAAACTATTTCCATAACTGGAATTGCTGGCATTTGTTGTGCATAGAATGAGAACAAACTTTGGCACAAGGTTAGAATGTCTTCAGTTCTGTGAGACATTGTGAGAGTTGCCCCAGCAATTCACCCCTCTCTCCAATACATCAACATTTTTGTTTCTCTCTTCAACGTTCTGAGGTAGTACCATACAATTATGGTACTATTTCTTCCACTTAAAAAACACAAGACCAGCACCACTCCTGACCTCACTTCTCCCTCTACCTTACTGCTCTATTTCTGTTCCCGCTGCAGAAAAATTCCTCAAAATAATCATCTATCTTCCTTCTCTGTAATTCCTCTCCCATTCTCTCCTGAACTCCCTCACTCAGGCATCTACCCCACTGCTCCACATAAATTGCTCTTGCTACAGTCACTAATGTCTTCCACATTGTAAAATCCAAGGCAAATCTCCTTCTTTATCCTCACTGGACCCATCAGCAGTGTTCTACACACTTGATTGCTTTTTATTTTCTTCCTCTGGCCTTCAGGATACCCCACTCACTAGGTTCTCCTCTCTCCTCAGTGGCTGCTACTCCTCAGTCTCCTTGGATGGCTCCTCCTGTCTCTCTGACTTTAAACACAGGAGTGCTCCAGGGCTCAGTCTTGGCTCTTTCTCTTAGATTTTATCTACATTTTCTCCCTTGGGAATCTCACATACGTAGATGACTTCCAAATTTATATTTCCACTCCTAACTTGTCTGCACTCATGTATTCAACTGCCTACTCAACGTCACTACTTGGATGTCTAATAGGCATCTCAATTTTCACATGTTCCAAGCTGAACTCCTCATCTTTCCCCCAAAACCTGCTTCTCCCTGAGTCTGCCTCTGTTTATTTAGTTAAGGTAATTCCATCCTTCCAACAGCTCAGGCTAAAAACTTTGGACCCATCCTCAACTCCTCTCTTTCTCTTGAATAAAATGCTGAAAGAAAAAGTCAAAGTCTGCTTTTAATATAATGCGTAAAGGCCAAGGGCCAGAATTCTCACCATTGTCTAAAAGTTGCAAAAGGGTGCTGCCATCTCTTCCTCTCTGGAAATGCCAAGCTTCCAACCACCAGCTATAATCACCCTTTGGACAGACAAGGAAACTTCTATTCAGACCTACAACTTTTCCTACTAACTGGGTAACAAATAGTCCAACTGCTTCCAGTAGGAAGAAGGAAGGAAAAACACAAGGCTGGACATGACATTTCCTTTTACTCACACTATTTATATGCATCCAAATAGTTTCACACATGGTTCTTTTATTCTCTACCCTCAAACGGTCAACTTCCCCACAAAGTGCTAAGGAGGAACTCTGTGGCCCTGGAGACAGCTAACTCTGGAAAAGGTTTTTGCAGCACACATACTTGTCACAGTTGCTTCTGGACGATTGTATTGAAGAAAGAAACAGCGTTGGCTTTGACTCCCCTGGGGCCACAGAGGAGTCCTAAGAAATTATGGTAACGGGGAAAAGAGCTGCCACAGGTGGAACGCAGACTCCAAGTCCCTCCGGGAGTTTTCTACACAGTAAGATATGTCTTCTGCTTTTTCAAAATCAGATCCTCTGTAATTTCTTTGAAGATGAGATGTGTTTTCTATATATATATTTTTTTGACCACTCCAAAGAGCCTAAGTAAGGTGCTTTGGGTAAGATGGGTACTCAAAAACAATGTTGCTGATTGTTCTGAACTTTTTCTCCCACTCAGGAACTGGTGGGTTCCCTTTTAATCTTTAAGGACTAAATCATATTTCTATGCGTTTCTTTCACCAAGACTCAAAGAAGTACCTACTTTCCACACAAGCAGGTAAAAATACACAAGCCCCAGTGGAGAAGGCCCTCATGACTGTCTTGGAAAGTCACTCTTCCAGGGGGCACCATTGAGGTTCAGACAAAAAGGGAGATTCAGAGAAAGAAACTTGAGGGAGCCACGTGCTCTGCATGCTACCAGCTTAGTGGAAATTTCAAAAGGATTCTTAATTGATCACTGTTAATAGCTCTGCCTCCTCCCTTGGCATTTGTACTCTGTCATCATTCTTACTATCAATTTTGCAGTCTTTTGTATCTTAAATTCATTCAAATAACCTTCTTCCGCATCCATAATCCACCAAATATAATTAATTATATTCTGTAAAAAAGGAAATGAATATTATCTAATAGATTTCCTCAAAGGCTTAAAATATTTTTAAGAGCTCCATCTGAAAAAATTGTGACAAAGTATGAAGAAATCACCTTGGATTAATGTCTTTACTTTCTATTGAACATAATTTTGAAATGTTATTTTCTAGAAAAGATAAATAAATGATAAGCTTCTTTTAAAAAAAGGTTGTGCAATAGAAATCTGTTAGAGCTATTACTAAGGAAACCCATGAAACAGTGAAGAAATGCTTGCAAATAAATGCAAGTAATTAATGCAAATTAGAAGTGCAATTCTAGGGGCCAGCCCAGTGGCATCGCAGTTAAGTTCATGTGTTCCCCTTTGGTGGCCTGGGGTTGGCAGGTTTGGATCCTGAGCGCGGACCTACTCACTGCTCATCAAGCCATGCTGAGGCAGCATCCCACATAGAAGATCTACAACTCTACAACTATGGTACACAACTAGGTACTGGGCCTTTGGAGAGAAAAAAAGGAAAATTGGCAACAGATGTTAGTGCAAGGCCAATCTTCCCCCCCCCCCAAAAAAAAAGTGCAATTCTAGTTTCAAAAAAAAAAACTGCTAAAAGTAAAGATAGAGGAATAACTCTTTTTCCCCCCTCAGTCTTATTGAGATATAATTACCATACAATATTATGTTAATTTAAGGTGTGCAACATGATTTGATATATGTATATATTGAGATGATTACCACAATAAGTTAACATCTATCACCTCATATAGTTACAAATTTTTTTATGATTAGAATTTTTAAGATCTACTCTCAGCAACTTTCAAGGATATAATACAGTATTCTTAACTATAGTCACCATACTGTACATTATATCCCTAGAACTTTTTATCTTATAATTGGAAGTTTGTACCTTTTGACCATCTTCACCCATTACCCCCCACATCTCCCCCATCCCTGCAACCACCAATCTGTTCTCTATTTCTATGAGTTCAGTTTTTTCAGATTCCACATATAAGTAAGATCACACAGCATTTGTCTTTCTCTGTCTGACTTATTTCACTAGGAATAACTTTCTTATCAGGGTTCTCCAGAGAAACAGAACCAATAGGATATATACATGTATATATATAGAGAGAGAGACAGATTTATTTTAAGGAATTGGCTCATGAATTGTGGGGCTGGCAAGTCCATGAAATAATGTTAATCCCATCTAGAAAATACCTTTACAGCAACATCTAGGCTGGTGTTTGACCAACAACTTGGCCTAGCCAAGTTGACACAGAGAATTAACCTTCACAAAGGTAATTAAGGAATGTTCTTCCTCTATTTCTTCTTCGGTTGAGGAAGGAAAACAACTCTGAGTACTAGGGACATGATCAACTACGCTGGTAAAGGTTACCTAAGCTTACTCAAGATTAGCAGACACCAGCCTAACGCTGTTAAAGCCTCAGTGGAAGAAGCAAGAGTTTTGGACACTTGACACAGCTGTTGATGGTCCCAGAACTGTGACCAGGGCCTTCAGAAGAAAAAATTCAAGAAGAGTTCAGGGTGAATTTAAAAATTTTGTTCTTTTTAAGGTTTGGATAAAATGAAGTAAGCAAGATAACACTAGAATAAGCAATGATTGATAATATTTCAAAATAAGTATGGGATATAATTAATTATACCTAGGTATTCCTTGAAACTGCTTCTAATTGTATATAATTCTTTAAACTTTAGGATAATCCTAGAAATTATTTATGTCTAGCTCCTTTATTTTTCTTTTAAAAAATCAAAAGCATGCCAAACTTTGACCCAATTAACCACTGTCTGTGAGAATGGCACCCAGTGGTAGCTTAATACATACCCAGGAAGAAATGAAACAACTTCTGGAATGCCAGCTTTGCAAATCTAAGCCAAAATCTATCATGAGATAGCAAAAGTCCAAAGTGTTATTTTAAAATATTCCTTCTGAACATCTAATTCCCATCTCTTCATCACTTATTTCTCTTCTGATTGTCAATCTTCTATAACTTAAAATTTCAATGAATAACAACACATATTCTTAAGAAACATCCTTCTTTCTACCTTCCATTACTAATCCCGTGTTCATCTGCTTATCAAGCGTACGGGGAATTGACACGGTTTCTATTTCTATTCTCCTGGTTCTTCATCATTTTAATAAATTTAGTATTCATACTTTTCATTTTGGACAAACAAACTTTTCACCAGGGCCTTCACTTTTGCCCTAACTAACTGTATACCCATTTCTAAAATTGTCAGTAACCTTAACAGAGGTTTAGAAGGAAAAGGAAGTTGGGAGTTTCTACTATGCTCACTTAGGTCTTCTGATAAGATCCCAGTGGGGCCCAGTCTGGCAAATCCACAAAGAACAAATATGATGACTTCTGCTCTTACCCAAGAAAGAAAATATATACGAGAAGTTTGTTTTTCCTGCCAAAGGTGTTCCCATCGTCCTAATTATATGGAAAAAACTTAAGAAAAACACAGATTAAGGGATGGGAAACTGTCAGATAAGAATAGCTACTCTATCCTTTATTGGCAGGCTAAGGAAACTGGCCTTCTTTATACTATGGATTTAAAAATTATTATATGATATTTTGGAGGCCAATAATATCCCTAATTTTCTGGGAGTGGGATGGATTAACTAGGAAAGGAATGTATGATCAATTCTAAAGGGCTGGCTATCAAGTCTGTTGCTCTTCTTTTCTTTTCTCTTTCTCTTTGCCCTCCAGTTACTTATAGAAATTTTAGTGCTCATTAGCACCTTCAGCAGGGGCTGAAACAGGGTAAGAATTAAAATTCAAATTAAAGAATTAAAATTCAACCTTTTAAGGGAGCTGGCCCGGTGGCGCAGTGGTTTAGTCTACGCTTGGCAGCCCGGGGTTCGCGGGTTCGGATCCCGGGCGCCCGCTGACGCACTGCCTGTCAGCCACGCCGTGGCGGTGTCCCATATAAAGTAGAGGAAGATGGGCACAATGTTAGCCCAGGGCCAGTCTTCCTCAAGCAAAAAAAAAAAAGAGGAAGATTAGCAACGGATGTTAGCTCAGGGCTGGTCTTCCTCACATAAAAAAAAAAAAATTCAACCTTTTAATAGAAGCTTTGCTAAAATATGAAAGAATAAAATTATTGGCTATAATTAAAACTTAACTTACCAGTTGCCTCAGTCTTGTTCATGAGGTCCAACAGTTGGTTTGGCATTTGTGAGATTCCATCTTCTTGAATCCCATAAATCCTTTGTTATGTATAAATACTTACAGTTTAAGGAATTAGAACACACCAGGCAGTTTTCTAGATTTTACTATAACTTCTATTATTTATCTGTGCCAAAGTAGTTTCAGACTTTTTATGGATTATCCAAGACTCTTACAAACAAGCTCTTTTAATAAGAGAGTGATAGCAATATTGATAAAGAAACTAAAAAAGCTAATTTTAACAACATAGACTTTAGAAATATCAGAGCAGTGGGAAACCATAGCTCTGTCTTCATTTCTTGGCATCAACTCTGTGTTGGTTCCCATAAGACACTGAGGGGATATATCGTTCTCTTCCACATTTCACTGTGAACACAGGCTGGTATGGATGTCACTTTGCATGCTTCTGTGGGTAGGCTACTTACAGAAATTAGTTATTGATTTCCTGCCCATTCTTCTATTCCAGAGAGATATTTATTCCTGTCCTAGGACAGCTGCTGACAGACCACAAACTTATCCAGAGAAATTTCATCCCCAGCATCTCAGCTACCCAGAACGCGGCTGATGCTCCATTGGTAGCAGCTTCCAAGAGGTTCTGAGCCTCCCTGTTACTGTTAGAAATTATTTTTATGACATATTTTCTGAAAACTGTTAAGGTTTTATGGGCCTATAAACCACTCAGCTAGAGAAACCTGCAATATCCTATTCAGGGAAATTTGGGGGAAAAGCAGTAGAATTCATGGCCAAGCATCTGTCCATAGTGTCTGACAAGAAAGAAGATTATTCTAGAAATAATGAGAAAGAGAAAACTCTACCCAAAGGTGAATATGGTAAAATGTCAAAGGGGCTGTCACGAAAAAATTTTTATTATAATGGGATAGCGATGGGAAATGGAATGTGGAAACTACTTTATTTTCTTCCTTTACCATTTGTCTACTTTTTATCCTGAAATTGGACTCTTCCACATCTGAGTAGATCAGTTTCAATAAGGCAAAGGCTCAAGGTGCAGCCACTATAGAGGCAGCAAGCAAAGATGAGGAGTCAATTTGCAAGGTCAGTGTAATAGGGATTGCTTTACTATACTAAAATTCCTAGTTGATGGGAATGGTCTGCCACCCACTACTATGTCTAGGATGACTTCTGAATATAAATTGGGATTAAGTTCAATAAATATTAGAGGAGAAAGAAATTCATAAACTTTAAAAGATATGTTTTCTTGATGTATTTCCTACAACCACATCGGAGTCTTGTCATATCATTCCTAGTGTTGGCATATTAAACTTCACTAAAGTAGGAATATTGGTCCCAGTAATGGTACATAGTGATGCTTGTTTATTCTCTTCATTCTGGTAAAGTAAAATTTAACTGGCAGAATTAAAGAAATATTATTCGTATCAGATAAGCACTGCTATAACAGGACCTGAATCTTTTGGCATCCCTGGGAAGTACATAGACCCATGAATAACCCACATTTGAACCGCAGGGAAGCTTCAGAAGACTGTAGGATGACAGAGGTGGGGATGGGGTGAAATTATTCTAGCCCACAGCTACTCCAATAAAGGTCTGCTTTTACTTCAATTAAACTCCACATATTCTGAGCTAAACTGGAACGTCCTGGAATTCTTTAAAGGAAAAAGAAATGCTCAGATGACCTAGAGCAAAACCCTCCCACTGGAATTCTCCTTAATAGCTAATACAAGACTAGAGAGAACATCTCACCCAAAGGCTTGTTTTCTAGGTCTACCTTGAAGGTATAAGAGATCCCTTAGCCACCCTAAAGTTTGTGGACAGACTAGCACTCCCCAATCTCCCCCCAAGATTAGGACTGGATGGCAGGACAAGTACACTGAAGGGATTCCTTAACATCCTTATGATGGTGGCTTCTGGAACATACTGTACTGGAAAGTTAGGCTACTTTGAAAATAGTTATTGATATTCAGACAATGTTCCCAGGGATAAATTAGGCTGGACCAAAAGAACACTATATTTAGGGTACTTGTGTTCTAGGAACTCAAAGGGAAATTCCCCCGGAGTTCTCGTTTTCTTACCTTGGTCTTCCCTAAAGGACCAAAGTGCTTATTTAAAACCAGTAAGGAAATGCCAACATACATGTTCCGGATCCAATACTCTGGAAGGGACAGGTAAATAACCATATTACATGCCTAAAATGCTATATTAAAAGCTTACATTTCCTCAGTGGATCAGTGTTTGGTGCTCTGGCTTTTGCCAAAGGCTTAAAAAAAGACACGCAGACATCCATCACACTTCTTGCAATGGTAGCACACTCACCAGTCATCGAGGCATGGATTTCAGAGAGCAACAGTCTGCAATATATGGATGAGTTAGAAGTGCCTCTGTCTGCAAACAAGAAAGATAATCAGGATCAGGATGTGGGCAGAAACAAATTAGAGAACACTGGCTACACTGCTCATGAAACAACCCCAAAAGTAGAAGGAGCAAATTGTTTTAGTGTGGGAACCTGAATTTGGAGATTTAGGTAGTCAACCATCAGGAAGGCCTCAAGGGATGAATTTCTATCACTGTGGAAAGTTCTTACAAGAAAGATATTGAAAAACCTTCTATACCCAGCAGAGCTTTGGGGACTCTGAGACATGTTTATGAAAATATCTGAGGTTACCTAATGAAAAAAATATATGCTACTACCATACTCACAAAAAATGTTTCCTGCAGTATGGAGATTCCTCAAAAAATTAAAAATAGAAATACCTTATGATCCAGCAATCCCACTCTTGGGCATCTACCCAATGGACATGAAGTCAACCATCACAAGAGGTTTATGCATCCCTATGTTCATTGCAACATTATTCACTATAACCAAGAAATGGAAGCAACCCAAGTGCCCCTCAACTGATGAGTGGATAAAGAAGATGTGGTATATATATACAATGGAATACTACTCAGCCATAAGAAAAGACAGAATTGTCCCATTTGCAACAACATGGATGGACCTAGAGGGTATTATGTTAAGTGAAATGAGCCAGAGAGAGAAGGACAAACACCGCATGATTTCACTCATATATGGAATATAAACGAACACACGGACAGAGAGAACTGGTTGGTGGTTACCAACGGGAAGGGAGGTGGAGGGAGGGCACAAGGGGTGAAGGGATGCATCCACATGGTAACGGACAAAAAAATAACGTACAGCTAAAACCCTACAATGTTGTAAACTATTAAGGCATCAATAAAAATGAAAATTAAAAAAAAATGTTTCCTGCTACACTGAGTTTCTGTGGCTACTGTGCCCAAAGTAACTTCCATTAACCAGGTAGTCTGCAAGCAAGACAGCAAAATAAACACAATAAAAATGTATTTTCCTTCCTACTTAAATTAATTCCTAGAACTATATACTGGTACAATATGGGTCAGCTTACTGGTCTCGGCACTAGTTTTGCTTCAGTCAATCCCCCCGGAATTTACTTTACATGGGGCTCCTTCCCAGGTCCTTGCCAAGGTTCCCCAGTGCAGAGATGGCTACTTGAACGAGGTCAGGGAAAACCACTTCATTGCTACTAACACACAGAATTAACTCAATTTTCCACTTGCAGATTATCACTTTGAGGTCATTTATGAACTTAACTATCTCATCATATGGGCTTTTTATTCAACCACGGAAGCTGAATTAGTTTTTTTTTCTAAATTAATATTTTTATTCCCGTATTGTAATGAGATCCAAGCCTCTTTGCTGTGATAGTCAATTATCAGGCTGCAGCAAGCATTCTAGAGAGTGAAGGAAAGACACGGTGCTAACTATTTCTCTAAACTGAATTCCTTGAAAGAATCAGAGAAATCTGTTTCCTTTCTTTTATTTTTTTATTCAAAGTCGGCTTTTAATCACCATCAGTTATATAGGCCTTCCCATCAACATCACTGATGCTCCCACATGTCAGATACAGTCAAGTACCTAGGATGATGAATAACAGAGTCTGAATTTACCACTATTTCCCCCTAGGATTCTTTCTGCAGACTTTCTTTCCTGACTCTCTTAAAACTCCATCTTTTTATTCTCTGAACCCAGGCCCTTCTAAAACAGAGAAAAACTCTAGGTGCCTTATTTGTCATCTAATTCTTGTTAATGCTCCTTCTACTAGCAAAGATAGTTGAAGGTTAATAGCATCAAAAGCCAATATGTTCTTGGATGTGGGTCTAGAATCAAGAATATTCTATGAACAATAATAACAATAACTTACATGTATAAGTAACTTTGTGATTTACAAAGCACTTTCACAACAATCTTATTTGCTCTTATTAACACCCTGTATGGTAGACAGGGGTTATTAGCCTAGACTTAAAGACAAGCCAGAGGCTCAATGAGATTAACTGACCTGCTCAAGTTAACAAGGTCAAAAGGTGACAAAGACAAGAACCCAGGTCTTGTAACATCCAGTCCAACACATATGCCACTACACCATCTTGTCTCTGACGAAATGAGCTCTCAGCCACTAAATTTACCTTCAGGATTAGACACTGCATGAGTTCTATATTGTAGAAGATGGATTATCACACAGCTGAAGAAAATAATTATTGGTAAAACCTGTGGGAAGAACCAGCAACAGAGTTCTATAGTTTTCTCAGAGTAATTTCTTTAAAAAATAAAAAAAGAAGTGCCATTATGCACAGTATAATGAATTTTTAAAATGACTCTAGCACTCTTCTTCTTCCTGTGACCCCATTCTTTTTCCCAATCAGTTCCGAGACTAACCTTGCAGCTGTGAGTTAAATTAGCCAGTCTGGCTGGGTATGTTAATACCTCGCTACTCAAGGTGTAGTGCATGGATGATGGATGGAAACCATAAGTACCATTTGGGAGCTTGTTAGAAATGCAGATTCTTAGGCCAGATTCTCACCCCAGACTTATTGAATCAGAATCTACATTTTAACAAGATTCCCCAAGTGATTCATGTGCACCCTTAAGTTTGAGAAACACTATATTAATACATATTTACAGATGTTTGTCAACATCATTTTGAACATACTAGCATGTTCATTAACAAACAAACAAACAAGTACTAGGCCTGCTTCAGTAAATGAATAGTGTGAAATGACAGAAATAATCAGTAGGTCAAAAGATATGGGAAAATCAAAATATTTGACTTAGGTTCATGCTAAATCAGCTAGTCCAAATGACTGTGAGATATTGAAATCATGCTGGTTATCATATTAAGATGAAAACAACTTTCATTCCAAATAATTTTCTCAGTAGTATATGCAAAAAATATGGGAAAATTTTACAGTTTTGTATCTCCTTTACGGTCACAGAACAAGAGAATTTTACCATCTGTAAAGGAGCCTGCAATCACCCAACCACACATTTCTCTGCCCTGGCTGTATATTAAAATCATCTGAGGAGCTTTCAAAACCTATGGGGTCCCCACCTCCTGACATTCTGATTTAATTATCTAGCCTAGGGACCTGGGCTCCCCAGGATTTGAATATGTAGCCAGGCTGACTGACCACTGCCTACCCAACCCCTCATTCTATAGATGAAGAGATTGAGGGTTTAATTAAAATGGTACCAATATAGCAATATTTAAGTATGAATTTTTTCATAAATAAGTAAGTAATGATTTCTAAAACTTGAAACTTGTTGACCAAGCGGGGCTTAACTGTTTGGATAACTGTTTACCATTTCTTTTTTTTTCCAGAGCCGAAGGTCTTTTTTTATCACAGGAATCAACTCTGTAAACACAAGTTAACCTTTCTATGAAAGAATTACCAGCCAAATATTTACCCACAAGAGCTGACACAGGTAAGTTGCAAAAGAATAAAACTTGAAATAATATGGTTGACTCCCACTTTATAACTTTCTATAACAGAACTTTAGTATACATTCAAATAGTTAGAGAGCTATTTCAAGTAGCTTACAAAATTAAAAACCAAACAAGGATTAAAATCTGAGAGGCAAACAGGTGCTAAGGCGATTTTTTTAAATGGCTGCATCTTCTGTGACATGCCTCCCACCAAGGGTGAGGTCTAGTCCCTCCGCCTGACACTGAGCAGGCTTGTGATTGCTTTAACCAATGAGCAGGGCTTGGCAAACCTTTTCTATAAAGAGCCAGACAGTAAATATTTTAGGCTTTGCAAGCCACATGGTCTCTGTTGCAACCACTCGACTCTGTGTCCAAGCAGGAAAGAGCCGTAGATGATATATAAACAAATGGACTTGGCTGTGTCCCAATAACACTTTATTTACAAAGATAGGTGGCTGGCTGGATTTGGCATGAGGCCATAGTTTACTGATCCCTGCAATAGGGTATGGAAGAAGTGATGCTATGTGACTTCTGAGACTAGGTCATAAAACGCCCTGTGGCTTCCACCTGGGTCTCCTGGAACACTCACTCTCAAGAAAGCTCCCTCTTGGAACTTAGGAACCATCTTGTGAGAAACCCAAGCCAGCGAGAGAGGCCCCATGTTGGTGCTCTGGTCAACAGTCCCAGCTGAGCCCAGCCTTGTGTCATCCCAGCCCAGATACCCACATGTGAGTGAAGAAGCCTCCAGATGATTCCAGTTTCCAGCCTTTCAAGTCACCCCTCAGCGTTGAGTCTTCCTGGCTGAAGCCCTGGACATAGTGGAGCAGAGACAAACCATCCCCACCACGCCCTATCTGAATTCTGTGAGGATAATAAAACTGTTGTCATTTTCGTGTTGCTAGGTTTTGAGCTGGCTTGTTATGCAGCAAGAGATAACTAGAACAGAGACTGAATAAAAAAAACTCTAAGAGCACATGTGGAAGGCTAAAAATCTCAGAAAAGAAAGCAGGAGTTAAAGAATTCAATGGAAAATATTTATGCTTTTTTCAAAAATAATTTATGCTTGTAAGTTACAAATTTAAAGGAACTTATAATATCCTGTTCATATAAATAATATAAATTCTAGAATAATACCTGAAACATATAGTTGCCAATCCATCTGGGATTATTCTATGACAATGGCTTTATGGCTGTTTGATATAACAAATCTGGGACTAGTTACCAACTAGTCATTAAATATTTATTTGATTGAAAATAGTAAGCAATTAGGATCAGTTGATTCAGTCCAATTGGCCAGACCAGTTTCTAGGTATGTGTAGAACATTGAATGCTTGACTATGATACAGTTTTAGACACCTCATAGGTAATACTAAAAATTTATGAAGCTCGTCTATACTAAAAGGCTTTCTAACTTTAAGTAGTATGATCTATGCTATTTGTTACATGCAAATTATTATAAAATCTAACCTACTAGATATTCACTAATGCTGAACTTCATGAATACATGAATTAACTATTTGGTTATAAATGTTTAAACTTCCCTCCTGAACAAGCAAGGCGCTGTAGTGCCATCCCTACGCTGGGATTCTGGGAGGCTGTGTTGGATATGGGACTGTGTCAGAATTGTCCTAAGAGGTACAGAGTTTAGGTTGAAGCGAATCTGAAAGCATTACTCTGAGGCACAGATAAAATCAAGTCTGGCACAGAAGACACAAAAACCAGGCATGAGATAAGAGTACAATCTTAAGCCACCAACATAGAGCAAGCATTTACAAGAAAGACTAAAAATTCATCAGAGATACTCCAAGAGTTAGTCAAGCATAGCTGCAAGGACTTCTCTAGGGAAGTAAAATGGTTCTAAGACCAATTCTGATGTGTGTGTGTGGCGGGGGAGGTTCCCCCCACACCACCATGCAACACTCAGGACACCAGCTGGGTGTCCTACAATTCAACTCAATTCTGACCCTATTTAGCTGAAGATAGCATCATATTCCAAAGGTAAAGGGCTCTGTCCCACAAGACTGCCCTCTACTTCAGGAGCCAATCACAAGCCCAGGTTGTTCCTGTGCTTTTGCCCAAACAGCTATAGATTTGAGGTTCCAAAGACCCCTTCCTTGGACTTCAGACGCCAGTCGCAAGTCCAGGTTGTTACCTGTACTTCTGACCCACTGGCTATAAATCAGAGGTTCTCATGACTTCCCACCCCTTCGGATTCAATTAATTAGCTAGAGCGGCTCACAGAACTTAGGGAAACATTTACTTATGTTTACCAGTTTATTACAAAAGGATACGATAAAGGATACAGATGAACTTCTAGATGGAAGAGATACGGAGGGCAAGGTATGTGGGAAGAGACGCGGATGCCCTATCCAGGAGCACCACTATTCCAGCACTTCCATGTGTTCACCAACCTGGAAGCTCTCCGAACCCCGTCCTTCTGGATTTTTATGGAGACTTCATTACATAGGCATGATTGATTAAATCATAGGCCACTGGTAGTCAATTCAACCTCTGTCTCCCCTCCCAGGAGGTCTTCGGCTTGGATTGAAAGTTCCAACCCTCCAATCACAAGGTTGGCTCCCCTGGCAACCAGCCCCCATCCTTAGGTGACCTAGGGGCATTCTAAAAGTCCTCTCATCAACATAATAAAAGACACCTTGATCTCTCTCACCATTTAGGAAATTCCAAGGGTTTTAGAAGCTCTGTGCTAGAAATGAGGACAAAGACCAAATATATATTTCTTATAATTCCTAATATCACAAGAAGGAAGCCATTAAAAAATGATATTGAAAATTATGGCTCCATTCTTGCACTCACTTGCTGTAGCTGACAGGTCTCATGCCCAGTAATTAGCCTCCCATTGTTAAATTCTTGCAACTAGTTGTTATGCAGCAATATTCTACACTTTGCCAGCCTTAACAAACACAAAGTATATAGGCAAACTACCCATAGATGGGACATCAACCACAAGTTGAAGGATCAAACTATTAGGTTAGAACAAATTTCTCACAACTTTGGCACTACTAACATTTTGGATGGGATAATTCTTTGTTGTGGGGCTATCCTGTGTGTTGTACAATGTTTAGTAGCGTCCCTGGCCTCTACCCACTAGATGCTAGTAGTGCCCCCGACCCTACAAGTCATGACAATCAAAAATGTCTCCAGACATTGTTAAATGTCCAGGGGGGAGAGGCGAACAAAATAGCCCCCAGTTGAGAACCACTGGATTAGAAATAGAATTATCAATGTGAAGTTCTTTCTTCTTCCTCTCTTAGAAGACATACTAGGGAATTACTACTGGGGGAGATGGTGGTTATTCTTGTTGGTAATACACTTACAGTGTTTCCTGTTGGACTGAGGTCCTCAGTTCCTCAGGACTAAATGACCAGTGGCCTCCCTTAGTTCCTGGCCACATTGACCTTTTCATGAGGCAGCCCATAAGAGGACAGCTGACTTCATCAGGACAAGCAAGCGAGAGAGCAAGAGAGAATGCAAGCAAGACCATGTGAGTCTTTTGTGACCTAATCTCAGAAGTGATATCCATCACTATTGCCTTATTCTTTTTATAAGAAGCAAGCCACTAGGTCCAGCCCACCCTCAAAGGCAGGATCATTGGGGGTCAGTTTAGAAGCCTGCCTAGTTCAGGATGCCATGGAAGCAAATTTTTTTTTGAAAGTTTGCATGCCTAAAAAGGTCTTTTTTCTACTCTCATATTTAATCCATAGTTTGTTATAGAATTCTACGTTGATGGTGCTGGGCTGGCTCTTCTCCCAAACCCTACCTAAGGGTGGGCTCCCCTGAGAAGAGAGGGAGAGGAGAGCTGGACCTGCAGGGTGAGGACACCTCACTCCTTCACAGCCCCCACCTGCATAAGGAAGAGTCAGGCCTGGTCTTCTTTAGGTTCCCCAGGCCCCCTGGCCAGATGCAGAAGTAGGTGAAGAATTGTAGAAGAGCAGACTTAAAAGATAGAACTTAGAAGATAAAACATTATTGGTTACGTGCCAAACACTTTGAGACCTCTAGGATCTGTAGAACCAGTCCTTACAGGACAATTTTTTACCTTACCCGTCATCTGAACAGTCTGCATAATAGACACAGAAAATGAATAAAAGAATTGAGTGAAGATGCAGTCAGGACACTGAAACATAAAAACAAAACAAACAAACAAAAAAACAGAAAAAAAATGACGAAACTTCTGTACAGGAACAAAAATGTAAGGACACAAATAACAGTGATGCTTAGAACCCCAGTGCAGAAGAAGGTAAAGAACTGGGTGAAGACTTTTTATGTTTATCTCTTGAAGAAAAGGAAAACAATACCTAAAATCTTTATTTGAAATTTTGATTCTTATGCAAACAAAACCTACCTCTGGATGGACATGAGGCTGAGGAAATCCCTTAAGTTCTCTTTACTCCTGCTAACTTTCAAGCACTGCTGAAGCGCGGGATAAATTCAGGTGAAAAGGTCCTGAGAAAGCACTTGGAGACAACACGAATTATCATGTTCCACTGGAAAACAGCAGAAGCAGACACCAGGGATCTGTGAGAGCTGCATCCGGGAAGAAACCCGCAGGAAAGTGAGAGACTCGCTTCTCTTACGTGATCACTGACGATGTGTGGACATAACAGGGGAAGAACACCAGCCTGTGCTCGAGAGATTTGCTGATGCATCTCGTACCCGAGAGAAGAATTCGTGGGCTTCCTGCCTCATGAAGCTGATAAAGAAATTTTGGTTGTGCAGTTTCACAGTATGATAACCGAGAAGTGGGAACTAAACGTGGAGTACTGTCGTGGCCAGGAGTATGCTATATCCAGTAGATTTTCTTCAAAAATGAAAGCTGCTGCTTCAAGACTTTTGGAGAAATATCCCTAAGCTGTCTCCACACTCTGCTCTTCCTGTGCCTTAAATATGTGGTTGGCAAAACCAGTGCCTGTTATGGGAGTATCTGTTGCACTGGAAACATTGGAGGAAGTTTGTTCTTTTATCCGTCGATTACCACAACTCTTTTAGAACTTGACAATGTAATTTGTCTTTTCTCCGAATAATGAAGAAAAGGGTAACCACCTGAAAGAAATTTGTCATTCTCAATGGACAGACAAGAATGATGCTTTCGAAATTTTAATAGATAGATCTCCTGCAAGCTCTTGTTTCATGTTCAGATGGTATAAATAGTGACACAGATATTAGATGGAATAACAGTATAGCTGGCTGAACACGTGTCCTCCGCAGTGTATCAACAGATTTTTATTTCACTTTCATATTTAGAAATGTCCTATCTTAACCTTTAAAAAAAGTCCTTTTTTTTTCCTTTTTTACAAGAGCCTTTGGAAAAAATCTCCAGGGGGCAAATCTTTGATGTTTGCTTTGCAGCCAGCAGCTTGACTGCAGTGTTGCATTCACTAAAGAGGTGATGGAAAATATCAAAACTTACCAAGTATTTGGGTTTGAGGAAGCCATAAATTTGATAACCAAACTTGGTATTCAAATGAAACTCCCTGGGAAACTCCACAGAGCTCAGCAAGATAACCTGGAATCTCAACTAACCTCTGAGAATTACTATAAAGAATCCATAAGTGTTTCCACAGCGAGCACATTCCTCAGGAACTTAAAGATATATTCTCAGAACAATACCCCAAAACTTATAAACACTTATCTCTGGTAGCATCTGTCATGGAACAGGTGAAATTTAACACATCAGAGGAACACCATGCTGACTTGTACAGAAGTGACTTAGCCAATCCTGACACACTCTTGGCCCGGCTTCACTGTTGGAGAATCAAGTGGAAACACAGAAGGAAAGAGGTAGAGCTTCCATCCACCACTTATGAAGCCCTCCACCTGCATGACCTCGTTTTTTCCTAACATTTAGGCATTGCTGAAGGTCCTGTGTATTCTTCCTGTGATGAAGGTTGAGAATGAGTGCCATGAAAATGGATGAAAGAGTCTCAAAGGCTACCTGAGGAACAGTGATAGACCGAAGGTCAAGTAACTTAGTTTTGCTTAACACAAATTTTTATATAAAACATTATCTGGATTTTAATTGTAGACACATGTGTCAAACTCTATACAACTGTCAGTGCTTCCTACAAATAATTCATAAACCCTCAAAAATACCTAAGAGAATGTTTAAAAATAGGTTTTCTCCTGTATTTAATATTTAGAGGAAAAGCTGTAAGGTGTACATAGGCCAGTTAATCACTGAATATCTTTGCCTATAGGCCTCTGATTGAATAAATTAGCTATTGATAATCTATCTGTTTAAACAACCACTGTTTTAATGCTCATACTTTGAAGACTTATCTGTTCTTCCAGAAGATAGTACTGAAATGTCATATTTCATTTCTGTATGATCTGTGACTGGCACTGTGAAATTGTTTAAAGTCATTTTAAACACAGCATTTATTATTACTGTGGATCCAACTGTATTGAGTTATCAGTTCTTTGAAGGAATAGATACTGGGAGGTGTGAGAAGAAGGAATACATTTTATAAAATGTTACAATATCTCTCCCAATTGACTTTTGACTAGTTGGAGTTTTAACTATATTGTTAAAAATCTGTAAGGGAATTACCAGAGAGAGAAAAACTGTGAGCTCATTAAACACTGTGTCAGTGTAGATTTTGTCTTTATCAAGTGAACCTAAAGGAGCAAGTTACAACTGAAGTTCAACTGGAAGAGTCTGTCATTGTTGTTCCACATCTGGTTATCGCTATTTATATTACTTTGCTGAGCCTACACCTTCCTGTGTCATAAGCTTTTTATCAGGTATACGTTGAATATTTCTGTTTCATGGTCAAGACAGAATCAGAGGCCATGGGTATTGACAACTGATTTATTTGTTTCTTCTGTCTTTCTATGACTGTATTTACTTCTTCATCTTGATCTGGAAAACTTGCAAAAATAAATGTTTTGTTGTTTGTTTAGAAATAATACAGAAAATATGGTTATTATTTTTAGCAAGAAAAATAAATTTTATTTCAACCTAAATGAATTTTTATTTCATCTTATTTCAATGAAATAAGCTTATTTCAACATAAATAGAATGTAGATTTTGGGTTTTTTACATTTGTTTTAAAATTTTGTTTTAAAAACACTGTGCCCAGATGGGTTCACTGGTGAATTCAACCAAACATTTAGGGAAGAAATTACACCAATTCTCTATAATCTCTTCCAGAAGATAGAAGCAGAGGGATTACTTCCTAACTGATTTTATGAGGCCAGAATTACCCTGATATCAAAGACATTACAAGAAAGGGAAGCTACAGACTGATCTCTCTCATGAATATAGATGCAAAAATATTAGCAAACCAAATCCAATAATGTATAAAAAGAATTTTACACTGTGACCAAGTGGGATTTATCCTAGGTGTGCAAGGTGCTTCAACATTCAAAAATCAATTAATGTAATCCCTCACATCAACAGGCTAAAGAAAATCACATGATTATATCAATAGATGCAGAAAAAGCATTTGACAAAATCCAACACCCATTCCTGATAAAATCAATCAGAAAACTAGAAATAGAGGGAAGCTTCCTCAGCTTCATAAAGAATATCTACAGAAACCTACAGCTAACATCATCCTTAATGGTGAGAAACTAGAAGCTTTTCCACTAAGATCAGGAACAAGGCAAGTATGTCCCCTCTCACCACTACTTTTCAACATCATATTGAAGTCCTTGCTAATGCAATAAAACAAACAAACAAACAAAAAGAAATGAAAGGTATACAAATTGGGAAGGAAGAAATAAAACTGTCTTTGTTCATAGATGAGGTAATTGTCTATGTAGAATATCTGAAATAAACAACAAAAAACCTCCTGGAACTAATAAGCAATTATAGGAAGGTTGCTGGATACAAAGTTAATACACAAAAGCCAACTGCTTTCCTATATACCAGCAATAAAGGAGTGAAATTTGAAATTAAAAACACATTAGCACTCAAAAAATGTAATACTGCACTATAAATCTAACAAAATATGCGCAAGATCTATATGAGGAAAACTACAAAACTCTGATGAATGAAATCAAAGAACAGCCAAATAAATGGAGAGATATTCCATGTTCACGGATAGGAAGACTCAATATTGTCAAGATATCAGTTCTTGCTAACTTGCTGTATAGATTAAACACAATCACAATAAAAGACTCAGCAAGTTATTTTGTGGATGTCAATAAACTGATTCTAAAGTTTATATAAAGAGGCCAAAGACTCAGAATAGCCAACACAATATTGAAGGAAAAGAACAAAGTTGGAAGACTGACACTACCTGACTTCAAGACTTACTATAAAGCCACAGAAATCAAGACAGTGTGGTATTGATGAAAGAATAGGCAAATAGATGGAGGGAAAAGAATACCGAGCCCAGAAATAGACCCATACAACCACAGTCAACTGATCTTTGACAAAGGAGCAAAGGAAATACAATGGAGCAAAGATAGTCTTCTCAACAAATGGTGCTGGAAAAACTGGACATAAATATGCAAAAAAAAAAAAGAATCTAGACACAGATCTTATAACTAACTCAAAAGAGATCATAGACCTAAATGTAAACACAAAAATATAAAACACCTAGAAGATAATATAGGAGAAAACCTAGACAACTTTAGGTATGGTGATGACTTTTTAGACACACAAAAGACATGATCTGTGAAAGAAATAATTGATAAACTGGGCTTCATTAAAATTTAAAATTTCTGCTCTGTGAAAGGCAATGTCAAGAGAATGAGAAGACAAACCACAGACTGGGAGAAAATATTTGCAAAAGACACATCTGATAAAGGACTGTTATCCAAAATATACAAAGAACACTTAAAGCTCAACAATAAGTAAACAAATAACCTTATTGAGAAATAGTCCAAAGGCCTTAACAGACACCTCACCAAAGAAGATATACAGATGGCAAATAAGCATATGAAAAGATGCTTCACACTGTATGTAATCAGAGAAATGCAAATTAAAACAACAATGAAGTATCACTACACAGCTATTAGAACAGCCAAAATCCAGCACACTGACACCACCAAATGCTGACAAGGGTGTAGAGCAACAGGAACTCTCATACACTGCAAAATGGTACAGGCTCTTTGGAAGGCAGTTTGATGGGTTCTTACAAAACTAAACATACTCTTTTTTTTGGCTGAGGAAGATTTGCCCTGAGCTAACATCTGTTGACAATCTTTTTTTTTTTTTTGGCTTAAAGAAGATTCACCTTGAGCTAACATCTGTGCCAGTCTTCCTCTATTTTGTATGTGGGTCACCACCATAGCACGGCTGACGAGTGGTGTAGGTCTGCGCCTGGGATCCAAACCTGCAGACCTGGGCTGCCGAAGCAAAGCATGCTAAATTTAACCACTACACCACGGGGACAGCCCCAATATACTCTTTTTTTTTTAAATCAGCTATAATGAGGTAAAATTGACAAATAAAATGTTAAGATATTTAAAGTGTACATTGCAGTGATTTGATATACATATACATTGTGAAAGGACTTCTCCACCTAGTTATTTAACACATCCTCTTACCACATAGTCCAGCAATTGTGCTCCTTGGTATTTACCCAAAGGAGCTGAAAACTTATGCCCACACAAAAACCTGCACATGGATGTTTACAGATTTATTCATAATTGCCAAAACTTGGAAGCAATAAAATGTCCTTCAGTAGGTAAATCGGTAAATAAACTGTGGTACACCCAGACAATGGAATATTATTCAGTGCTAAAAAGAAATGAGCTATTAAGCCATGAGAAGATATAGAGAAACCTTAAATGCATATTACTAAGTGAAAGAAGCCAGTATGAAAAAGCTACATACTGTAGGATTCCAACAATATGACATTCTGGAAAAAGCAAAATTATGGAGACAGTAAAATTATCAGTGATTGCCAGGGGTTAGGGCAGAACAGAAGGAGGGGTGAACAGGTGGAGCATAGATTTTTAGGGCAGTGAAAATACTCTGTATGATACTACAATGGTGAATACATGTCATTATGCAATTGTCAAACCTATAGAATGCACAACACTAACATGGAAACCTAATGTAAACTATGAACTTTGGGTGATAATGATGTGTTAATGTAGGTTTGATTATTGTAACAAATGTACCACTCTGATGGGGTATGTTGATAGTGGAGGAGGCTGTGAGTGGGGGGAAGGGGGAAAATGGGAAATCTCTGTACTTTCTTCTCAACTTTGCTGTGAATCTAAAACTGCTCTAAAAAAGTGTCTATTTTTTAAAAATTTAACTAATTCTCAGTGTGATTTTAACAGAGTTTGTTTGATTCATAAAGAAAGAACATTTCAAGTGCCTAAGCACATTTTTTTTCTTATATAAAACTTCTCTGGGGCCTCACTGAAGGCAGAGACTAGTTATGAGGCTGTTATAAATGATCAGACCTGAAAAGCAAAGATTTCTTCTATCAGATTTGTCCAAAGACAAATCTGGAACCAACTGTGGTATTGTTCAGAAAAATCTGGAAGGAAAAAGAGCCATAATTAATATACAATCTCTCTAACCTCTAGATGAGGGTTCTCAGCAGGGGACCATAGACTCCTATGAGATCCATTGATAAAGGCAGTCCTTGAACTCCATGAAAGCTTGTAACATTTTACATGTATGTGCATTTTCATGGTTTTTTAAAAATCAAATTCTAAGAAGGTTCTATGACACACAAAAAGGTTAAGAACTACTAACTATATTATGATCTCTTTACCCACATTTAATCTGCTTTTAAAAAGCAGACCTATGTAGCTCTTTGGAGAGTGAATAAACTGCTAGGTGCAGCATATTTAATTGGATGACCATAAGAATCACACAGGAAATCAACCATATCAGTTCCTATCTAACTAGTGCCAATTATAGAAGAAAAACTCCAAACTTTTCCCTTTTTTTCTCATTATGCCTTTGTCATCCTGCAAGGATCATGAGACCTTGCTTAGCAGAGGAATATTTCCTATGTCAAATCAAAACTAGTACCTGGCAATGCTGATATTTGGATTAATGAATACATTGGTTCAAGGTCTGGAAACATTAGGAACAGATGACCCAGCAGCGGATGGTTTTCACAATATCATACCATATTGATAAGGCCTACTCTTAGAATGCCATATATGCCTCACTCTGAACTCTTCAACATTAGAATATATAATTCTTTTTGTTGAATGGGAAGACTATGTTATTATCATTAGGTTGAGGTCATTTTTAGGATATCATCTTCCACACCACAACCCCTATCTGTTCTGGATTCTAATATTATTCCCTTCAAAGTGTGATTGAAGTAAGTATTTTTTGTACAGAGTTCACTGAAATCTTGATGCAGTTAGCTTTTGTTAATTTATTAGAAGTACAATCCACAGTAACCTATGCCTTTCTGTTATATAAAACCATATCTAATCCAAACATTTGCAATTTGACATAAATTTTTTTACTTTTCACCTTATAAACATCTTGCTTAGGCTAATATTAAAAGCAGCTTAAAGACCCAAAGCATACAGCAAAAAGGAAATATGAGCCTGAAGAACTTTAAATACCAAGGTAAAACTAAATTAGAATAATGTACTGTGGGTAAATTTTAATGTACATAATAATGAACAGTAAGTTCCTTAAGAGAAGGAATTTTATTTACTTATCTTCATAGTCTCTTTAGAACTTAGCACAGTGCCTAGCACAAAGTAGATTCCCAGGAGTCTGGTAAATTTTAAATATTTATTTTCTATGCTTGCCTGTATTTATTAAAACCAAATATGTTAACAGAAAGACTCTCTGAAATGTGGGCCCCCAAGTTCAGCTGAGCTACTGTTAGTTTAGTCATAAATTTTCTATAGTCATCTTTATGTTGTGTTGTAATAAGAGCCTTAAGAATTCTGCTTCCAAATATTATGGGAATATAATCTGAAAGTCAACAAAACTGTATGCACAAATGATGCCTGTAAAAGTATTAATGATAAGGGCAAACACTAAAAACAATTTAAGTGTCAACAACAGGAAAATGGTTAAGCTAATTACAATAGAATATTTAAATTAATTTTATTTAATTAAATAAATTATTTAAATTACATTAAAATATAATAATTAAATTTTAACAACATTAAGGTAATGTTTATATGATAATGGTAAGTGAAAAAATAGGCTACAAAAAGGTACATACATTTTACATATGTACATATCAATTATATAAAAAATATACAAAGAAAAAAAGCTGGAAAGAAATAACATTAATTCATCAGCTCTAAAATGCATTCCCTACCACATACATTTTCTCAAATTGGGACTCATCATACCACCAATTATACATTAAATGTAGTGTCCTTTCTTTTCTAAAAAGTTGTTGGTATACCTGAATTTCCATTCATGTCTTACTTTGTTTTTTACTTTATTTTTTTTAAGGTCATAATCCCAATGAGTGGGATTATGGGCCTGTTTGTGTTTATGTTCTTTCCTGTATTAAAAAAAAAACACACCTGTATTTTAAATTTTTTAAGGAAATTGATGTTAAAAGAAATTCTAGGCAAATTCTCTAATATTATTATGTAGATTTTTTCATTTTCTTTTGGAAAGAAGATAGAATTAACAAATTATGATTATTGACTAATTTTTACCAGATTTCTGTGACCCTTCCCAGAAAATAAATATATATATTAATATACATATATGTATGTACAATATATACATATGTATATGTCAATAAGAAAAAAGTACGTGCAACGTTTGCAGAATGCCCGTAAGAAGTCACACATCTTTCTTTGTTAATGCTTACTTGCTAATTAATGTTTCTATTAGAAAGTTGAGAGAGACTTGTCCCTTAGTGTTTTGAAGGAGGGAACAAAGTTGTGTCAATGTCATTGTTGAAACTGCCTCAAGTGAGGATAAGAGAGTTACTATGCAATATAGTCAAGTGCCCACAGTATTTGCCTAGTGGAGGTATTAAAGAGATCAGAACCCATCACCCCCTTTCCTTGAAGCTGTCATTCAGTATTGCCTGGGAAGTTAGGCTGTGGGTTGCATGCAAACTCTGTCCAGCTCTAAGACCAGGTAAGCCATATCAGCCTGGGGGTCCTGGACTGCACATACTTGAGATATTCTCACCTTTGGCAGAGGACAAAAAGCAATGCAAATGATACATAAATATTGCTTACCATTGTCTTAGATAGAGAATGAAGGAATGATAAAAATCTTTTGAATGATTTTTGCTCTTTGATATTCTAAAATTTCCATTTCATTTCATTCAAAAGCCTAGTCCAGAGACAGGAGGCCATCTTTATTTTTGACAGGGTACTAAATGGCTAGGCAATTATCCCAATGTCATTTATTTACTAATTAATCTTTCCACATTGATTTGAAATGATGTCTGCATCATATACAAAATTCCCATATATGTATTCAAAGTTTTAGACTCTGGATACTATTCCATTGAAGTGTAGATTTCTGCATAATACACCAAACTGTTTTTATCACTGTAACTTTATAAGTAAATATCTCACTGGGTCAGTGTATTAGTTACCTATTGCTGCATAACAAATTACCCCCAAATTTAGCCTCTTAAAACAACATTTATTATCTCACACAATTTCTAAGGGCCAGGAATCTGGGAGCAGCTTAGCTAAGTGGTTCTGGCTCAGTCTCTCACAATGTCGCTACAGACGTGCTGGCGGGGGCTTCAGTCATCTCAAGGCTTGACTGGGGCTGAAGGATCCACTTCTAAGCTTACGCACAATGTTGTTGATAGGCATCAGTTCCTCACTTGATGTTAGCCAAAGGTTTTAGTTCCTTGTCATGTAGGTCTCTCCACAGGGCTACTCACAACATGGCAGCTTTCTTCCTACAGGGTGAGAGACCAGTGTGTGGGGGGATGTCCAAGACAGAAGCCACAGTCTTTTATAACTTAATCTTGAAAGTGACATACCATTACTTCTGTCATATGCTACTGGTCACATAGACCAACCTTGGATTAATAGGGTTCCAGATTTAACAAATAAAAATACAGAATTCCCAGTTAAATTTGATTTTCAGATAAACAACATAAATTTTTAGTGTATGTCCCCCAAGCAATATTTGAGACATACTTATACTAAACAATTACGTGTTGTTTGTCTGAAATTCAAATTTAACTAGGCATTCTCTATTGTATCAGGCAGGCCTACCCTAGTACAACATGGGAGGGAGACACAAGGGTGTGAAAACCAGAAGGCAGACAAACACCACTGGGGTCTGCCTTGGAAGTTGGCTACCAGAACTAAGTCTTCCCTTATAACTGTTTATTTATTTATTTTGTCGATTAATTTCACATAAATACTCTTCCAGTAGAACTGAAAATCAAGTCATGTTACAACAACAAAAAAAATCCAGTTATAGTTTTTGTTGGGATTTCATTGAATCCATAGATTAAAGCAGGAGAAATGGATATATTTATAGTATGGACTCTTCTGATCAAGCCTTTTTACATCCTCTATTAAGTTTTATATTTTTCTTCATCTAGGTCTGCATACTCCCTGTTAGGGTTTCCTGCTATTGTCGTTTTCTTTTGTGACTGTAGTAATTTTACCTATAATATTTTTGAACTGGTTTTGGTTGAAATATAAGAATACTATTGATTTTTATACATTTATTTTGTAATGGCTACCTTATTGAATGCTCCTATTATTTCTAATAACTTTTAAGTTGATTCCCTAAGGTTTTCCAGGTATCTTATAATGTCACCAGCAAATAATTTTGCCACCTCCTTTTCAATATTTAAACCCCTCATTTTGTTCTTTTGAATGATTATACTATCAAGCAGTTAGCATTTTTATGAGAAAAACTTGGGACTAGGAAAAGTCTGAAATGGGGAAAATAATATATAGGAAAACTATTTTACACATTTTATTATTTAGATTGAGGTATACATGTGGTATGTTTGTAAACTACTCTCCCCAAATGCTTTGATCCAAAACTTGCTACATACAAAGCTTCCCAGAATTTTAGTTTGTTTAAATATCCCATATCTGCATTGCTTTGAAAGAACTTACAACAGAGTCTGGCTTCCAGACAGCAGCCTGACTTTTTCCTTACTTACCATTTCAGGCAAATGTTCAAGGGGGACTTTGCACAGGACTTTAGACATATCATTTCCCCAAAGAGTTTATTACACAATAAACTCTGGATTAGGAAAACAAGAATCACACATGTAAAGACAAATAAGGACAGAGTCCTCTGAAAATCCAGAATACAGGCCACAGCACAAAAACAACATAACCTAATGGGAGGAGGAGAAGGAAAGCGAAGAAGTGAGCGGCCCAGCCTGCAGGGGAATGCTACATCCTTTGCCAGGCATTGGCTCCCATTCTTTAACAACAGTTGTTAACAATCTCTTGAGCAGCAGGAGTGTCAGATTTTTCACTTGGGAAATGCTTAGGGGTAGCAATCTGGAGGGAAGGGGAAGCTAGAGTACTTGTCTTAATTTAGTGCTGCTTCTGCATCGTAAGCACACTGTTTTTACTTAGGTTGCATGTTACACAACAATAAAAATAATGTGTTTTCTAAAGATGCTTTTACTTATAATTTATAAACTTTTTCTTTTTATATATTAATTATGATTCTGGAAGGGGGTTGGGGGTTTATGAACATTGGTGGGGCCACTCCTTTGTGTCGCTAATGCTATAAAGCACTTCTCTAAATTGTATGAAAGTATAAAGTTTAAAAAGATACAATTCTTACCCTCAAAAAAAGCACAGTCCACAGGTGCAAACAAATAGGTACAGAGAATGCAAAGAGTGAATCAAAGAAGGAGACTGAGGTAAGTGTTGAATATGGGCACAGTACAGCATACCCAACCTCTAGGTTACAAATGAAAACATCGAGGTTGAGGGCTGGGTTGATTTCAAACTCTGCCTTAACACTGTTGATGATGGCAAAATATTCCCATGGAATGGAGTGTGGATAGAGGAAGGAGATGTGTCTTTTTCTAACCCACCCAGTGAGGTGGTCCTAAAACATAATGAGTCCGGAGAGGCACCTCCTCCTAACTTATAGCTTATTATGTAGTAACTTTTTGGGAAACAGGCAAGAAGAGGTATTTCAAGTCCTATGGAGAGTTCAACTCAGATCTGGAGGCTGGGGAAAAAAATCCAGTTGGCACGGCTTCAATTCAACAAATATTTATTGAGTAAATATTTATCAGCCACTAAGTTGGGGATAAAATAAGACAAACATGGTTTCTATCCTCAGAGTCAAGGGAAGAAGTTTTCATTTCTGTCAACTCAGAATCACATTCAGGATCTTACCTGTACATAGTAATGAAAGTTTACTATCCACCAATACAACTAGTCTTGCATTTTCTAGAAGCTTCTTGTCTTTGAGATTGCGTGCCTTTTCTGAACAGAGTACAAAAAATAAAATGTAAAAGATGCTCTGGCCTGTTCTAACTCTCAACACCCATCTCAGAAAAAACACTGCAAATTTAAGCTGATTTTGCTATTGCCCCGTAGGGGACTGAGTTAACAGCAATTTTTAACTCAATGAATGCCAACTGTGAGTCAATTTAAACTAAATATGCTTGACCAAGCCATTCTATTGAGCAGTAATCAGAGCAAAACTCAATTCTATCCAGGCTCAGTGACATCCACCAGAACCCAAAGGCCTGAGGAGAAAGACCAATTTAACTAACATTCCTCACTGAACTCTTGATTCTAACCACCGTCTCCTCTTCCAAAACCTCATTCTCGCCACCCGAGAAAATAGCAACCCATCCACCCAGCCACTTGCTCAATCCAGAGATGCTAATGCTTCTGCTCTCTAAAATCCCAGATCCAGACAATGACCAAGTCCTGTCAACTTTACCTCCACTATATCTCGAATTGATTTACTCCTCTTTCCCCTAGCATCACCCTAATCCAAGTCATCTATATCTCCCGCCTGGACAACTGCAATAGCTTCCTAACTGGTCTGCTTACTTCTACCCTGACCTCTCTCAAATTTGTGAGGACCAAGACCATGTCTGATTTTCTTTACTGGGATGTTCCTGGGGCCTAGCACAGTACCTGGCTACAGTAGGCGTCAATAAAACTTGGTGAGAGAATAAATGAATGCTTTATAGAATACCTGCAGGATAGAAGTCCTCCCGTCCACAACAGACAATTATGGCTCAGAATACATTTCCTTAAAAGTCTTTTTTTCCTCTCAGAGCTACATGGGCCATTCCTCAAAGAGAATTGAGTCTCATTTCCTCCTTCAGGCTGATTGTATGGTGATTTTTTTAGGAGAGCCTTTTAGGAATAAATCTGAGCGAGCAGGACTAGAAGGAAAGAATCCAAACCGAGCCTACCTCTTTCTAATGCTTTGGAAAGAGATGAAATTTTATGAAATAAAAAACAAAACACAATCTTAGAAATACGGCCTTTGAAGCATTACTGCCATCTGGTGGCAATAATCTTAATCTGCAGGCAACCAAGAACTTTCCCCTCTGCCTTTCCTTGTCTCACATTTTCTGAAATTTTACAATGATTTTAACCTTGGTATGAGCCTCCTTTGATCCATTGTGTCTTCTATTCTGGAAATGTATGTCCTTCAGTTCTAGGACATTTTCTTGAATTATTTGATATTCTTCTCCACACCACTTGCTCCGTTCTTTTAGGAATTCCTATAATTTGGATGTTACATTTCCTGATCCTTTTCATCCCATTTTCCCCCATCCTTTTTTTTTTTTTTTTTTGCTACTTTTTGGGAGGTGATGGTTTTGACTCTACCAAAATATCACCAAAACAACCTGTTGATAAAACAACGCTGAGTCTATTCTTAGTGAAGTAAGGGAGAGCACTAATTTGACAGTCTTAGTAGCCTCTCAGAGGGGGGAAAGCAAAGTTGAGATATTTATGAGGTTTTGAAGTCTGGTTTAAGGCAGGTCTTTCAATGCCAGTGCTTGATTAGGATTGAACAAAGATAATAGTTTAGGGTTGGGGGACACAGGAAGCAAGGATTTTGAGATGAGAGATTCAAAGGGTCTTGAGGAGTAAACTGTGGTTTGGTGCTATCTATTGGTAAGCTGAACAATTTAATGGTCATTTAAATGGGTTTTTGGCAGAGGAAATTCCCAGAATAAACAGTTATTTACTGCCGCATGAAAGAGTTCCCTGTATAGAGTTATATTGGTGATGAGAGTGAAACAGTAAGTCCTGTAAATGTAAACAATGAGCTGTGTGGGTATACGTGGTTTCAGTGCCCAGGACTCCTCATCTTATTGTCCTTCCTTTCTGTTGAAGTTTTCATTTCTGCTATAGCATTTCCAATTTATGAGTCTTTTTTCTTCTGAATGTTCCTTTTTTAAAACTTTTCTTTTGGGAGGCAGAGGATATCTACAAGGATAGACAGAGTTTTTTAAAACAAGTTTTCCTGCCAACTTCACTGCCTCTATTTCCTCTGAGTTTCTTTTTGGTCATGTTGGTCTGTCTGTCATGCTGGAAGCTTTCCTTGCTTGTCCGATTGGCTGTCCATTTAAGAGCAATGAGACCAATGGCAGGGGTGAGGCAGGGTAGCAGGTTGAGCTGGTCAGCATAGGATGATCTTGCTATGATTGCAGAGTTTTTGCCCCTCCTGGGCTGGAAAGCTTTCCCAGTGACGAGTTATCCAATCACCTCTGGGTCGAGGAGGGAATGGAGTAAGCCTAGTTGCCAGCATTCTCAGAGCTGAGTTGGAGAAGGCAGCTGAGACGTCACCATCTAATATCGACTTTCACTTAATTCCCATTTTCAGTACAGTATCCCTGTCCTCAGCTATGCCTCATATTTTTTGTCTCACTCACACTCCCCCCCTGTCAGAGATATCTAGTACCTCCAATGCCTAAGCTTTCCTAGGACTTCTGAGATTTGGCTTGCTCCGGCTCCCCCACAATAGCTTAGTGAGTTACTACTCTGCAAAGTCAGTTCCCAGTCTTCCATCTGCTTTACAACTTCCAAATTTGATTGCTGTAATCTGCTCACCCAGTTTCTTCATCCTTGTGGGTTTATGCATTTTGAACTTATTGTCCTTTTTAGAGGACTTTGGATAGGCAGCAGAGAAAAATGAATGTGTTCATTTGACCACATTTAACTAGGAATCTGCATTATATTCCAAAGATCCCCTCCAACTCTAAATTCTGTGATTTTAAGTGCATTTTCATTAAAGCAAGAGTGAACAGAGATGGGAATTATATTGAAGAGAGTACAACTTAGGAATCACACGTCCAAATACATTAGGAGAAGAAAGGTAATTAGCTTTTTCTTTTCAATAATCAATCTGGGGAGGCTTCATGGAAGAGGCAAAATTCAAGGAACTATTTATATGACAAGAAATACACATCTTAACACAGAGCAGATGAAAAAATCTTTTAATAACTGAAACTGAGACTTTATTTATTCTTTTTAAGAGCACTGGGGGTGGAATAAAAGAGAAGTGGAGGGAGCCTGCAGCAAACTTACTCTTGATCCAGAGTACAACAGGATCCTACCATCAGCCTTTAGGTAGTAAGATGGTATGAGAAAGGCAGTGAAAAGAAAGACAATGTATGAAATTTTGGTATCAGCTGAAGGAGAAAATAGGGAAGAAGAGACAATACTAAAAAAACAGAAGTTTTTTGCAGAAATGGAAAAGCCAACCCTCTAAAATTCATAGGGAATTGCAAGGGGCCTTGATTAGTCAAAACGATACTGAGAAAGAAGAACAAAGTTGGAGGACTCACTTTCTGATTTCAAAACTTACTACATGGCTACAGTGATCTAAAAACAGTGTGGTGCTGGCATAAAGACAGACATATAGACCAACGGAAGAGAATTCAAAGTCCAGAAATAAACCCATACACTTACAGCCAATTGATTTTCAATAAGGGTGCCAAGACCACTCAATGAGGAAAGAACAGTCTCTTCAACAAATGATGCGGGCACAACTGGATAGCCACACTCTTATCTCACACAATATACAAAAGTTAACTCAAAATGGATCAACAACCTAAACAAAAGAATAAAGAGCTAAAACTATAAAACTCTGAGAAGAAAACATACAGGTAAATCTTCATGACTTTGGATTCAGAATGATTTTTAGATATGACACCAAAAGCACAAGCAACAAAAGAAAAATAGATAAACTAGACTTCACCAAAATTAAAAACTTTTGTGCATCAAAGGACATTATCAAGAAAATGAGAAGACAACTTACAGAAAAGGAGATAATATTTGCAAATCATATATTTGATAGAGGGTTTAGTATTAGAACAAAGAACTCTTACAACTCAACAACAAAAAGACAAACAACCCAAAGTAAAAGTAGGCAAAGGAGTTGAATAAACATTTCTTCAAAGAAGTTATGCCAATGGCCACCAAGCATGCAAAAAAGATGCTCAATATTATTAATCATTAGGGAAATGCAAATCAAAATCAAATGAGATACCACTTTAAGCCCACTAGGATGACTAGTTAAAAAAATGCAAAGTAAGTGTTGGTGAGGATCTGGAGAAACTGGAACGCTTGTACATTGCTGGTGGAAATGGAATATGGTGCAGCCACTGGAAAAAGTTCGGTGGTTCCTCAAAAAGTTAAACATAGAATTACCATATGATGCAGCAATTCCACTCCTAGGTATATACCCAGAAGAACTGAAACCAGGTACCAACAAATACACATATATGAATGTTCACAGCAGCCCTATTCACAACAGCCAAAAGGTGGAAACAGTGCAAATGTCCATCAGTGGATGAATGGATAAACAAATCGTTGTATATACATATAACAGAATTTTATTCAGCCATAAAAAGGAATGAAGAACTGATAGGTGCTACAACACGGAGGAACCTCAAAAACACTATGCTTAGAATCCAGACACAAAAGGTCACTTATTATGATTTTACTTACACGAAATATCCAGAATAGATAAACCCTAGAGACAGAAAGCAGTTTGGTGGCTGCCCAGGACCGGGGGAGGGGGGATTGAGGAGTGACTGCTTATTGCATACAGGGTTGTCTTTTGGGGTAAGGAAAATGTTTTGAAACTTGATAGAGGTGATGATTTAACATTATTAATGTTCTAAATGTCACTGAACTGTATACATTAAAATGATTAGTTTTATGTTATGTGGATCTCACCTCAATTAAAAAAAAAGAAAAAGAATGAAGGAGATGCTGAAGGACCCACCAAAAAGCCTTAGGAGTAAAGATAGAAAAAAACAAAGTGAAACAGATACAAATACAAAACAAAAACAAGTATAAAACTGAGAATTTCACCCTGGAGACAATGATGGACATGAACATTCTTAGTTCAAAAAAAGGGAGTAGAGGAGCTGGCCTGGTGGGGTGGTGGTTGAGTTCGTGCACTCCACTTCAGCAGCCCGGGGTTTGTGGGTTCAGATCCCAGGCACGGACCTACACATTGCTCATCAAGCCATGCTATGGCAGCAACCCACATACAAAATAGAGGAAGATGGGCACAGATGTTAGCTCAGGGCCAATCTTCCTCACCAAAAAAAGGGGGGGTAGAGTGTACATAATCATCAAAAAAGCAAATGAAAGAATTTGTAATTGGCAGAGCTCTAGGGATGCTGGTTGAATAGGTGAGACAAGTGATTATCACTTTAAGTTTCACTAAGATACTGAAGGGCAATAACCCTAGATGGAATGGAAATAGGGGAAAACCGTTTTTCTGAGAACCTAGGGAATTTGAAAGAGATGTCTCATATTGGTTTGAAAGTAGATACAGGGAAGACTCGAAAAGAAAAACCATTATCCTAAGAATCGGGATCTACAGAAAGGATATTATAATAAAAGATAGGAAGATAGTAAATACCTAACAGAGACTATTAAAGCTTTAAAACCTACAGCAATCTTAAGTAATTTGAGTGGAAACCTGGATTGGATTACACTATACATTGTGTAGATACTGTACAGTATATACACATACATGTGCATTTGAGCTCTATGAGTTGAACTACAGTGGACAGGAAAATCTGAGGATTAATGAAGGAGTAATCTAACATTTTAAATCTCAGAAAAGTGTTGAAAGGTTAGCCTAATGAGTATACATTGTATGCATACAAATGTTCATTATAGCATTGATTCTCTTAGCAAAAGAAAAAAACCGAATCAAAGTAAATATCCATCAGTATGGAAATGGATAATTTATGGTAACTCCATATAATGAAATACTATGAAGACATTAAAAAGAGTGAGGTAGATTTTTTACATACTGGTTTAGAAAGAGGTCCAAAACATAATTAAATGGGGGAAAAAGCAAAATGGAGAGCAATATATACGTAGTTGATACATATGTAGTAGAGTTTCCATTTTTGTAAAATCAAAGCAAACAAAATGTTCCAAGAAACAAAATTCTATAAATGTATATATGTTTGTGTTAGCCTAGGAAAAAGTCTAGGAGACTACACACCCAACTGTTAACAGCACTTACCTCAGATAGTAATGGTTGAGAGGCTATGCTTAAGTTAATGTATGTAAAGAATAGTGCTGACACATGGTTAATGCTCATTACATGTTAACCACTATCATTTTTACTTTATATACTTTGACACTGAATTATTACAAAAATTACTTTTATAATTAAAAAAAAATGTTCACAGAATGAGAAAAACAAATGGCCAAAAACATATGAAAAGATGCTCATTAAGAATCAAGAAAATATGGGGCTGGCCCCGTGGTGTAGCAGTTAAGTTCTCACACTCCACTTCGGCAGCCTGGGGTTTGCAGGTTCGGATCCTGGGCGTGGACTGACGCACAACTTGTCAAGCCATGCTGTGGCAGCATCCCATATAAAGCAGAAGAAGATGGGCACGGATGTTAGCCTAGGGCCAACCTTCCTCAGGAAAAAGAGGAGGACTGGCAACAGATGTTAGCTCAGGGCTAATCTTCCTCAAAAAAAAAAAAAAAGAATCAAGAAAATATAATTTTCTGCCCATCAGATCGCAAAAAAAGATTTATAATATCCGTTTTGGTGAAAATTTGACTAAACTAGCATTATCATATACAATCAGTGGAAAAATCAATTTGTACTATATCTACCAAGGTTTAAAACATGTATATCCCTTGATCCAGCAATTCCACTTCTAGAAATCAGTCCTAAAGAAATAGCCGCCTTGTAGACAAAGTGATATGTATAAGGATGCTCACTATAGCAGTGAAAAACTGGAAACACCCAAATGTCTATCAATGAATGAAATTAAGGCACATGGAATATTATGAAATCATCAAAAAGAATTAGATCGTTATGTATCAACATGGAGAATTCTCTAAGACGTTAAGTGAAAAAAGTAAGTTGTGTATCTGCGCCATTATCAATTTACCATCCCTCAGCTCCAAATCTATCTTTCAGTGCCCCCTTTTGTAATACTGGATATTGTACATTTTTCATTTGCCAGCTGTTAGGATTTTAAGCTCTACCAGTAGAGGGCGCCAAAGGGGACACCGCAGGAGGAAGGGAGATTTTCTTCCTAGTTCTTGGGTGATTTCCTCATTTTTTTTCCTTTGTATTGGGGAATACCAGTGGTGCTTGCCTACCATCACATTTCAGCAGCACCCCACCGGGTGGCTTCCCAGTGAGTTTCAACAGCAGCCCTGTGGGTGTCTTCCCAGTGAATTCCACCAGCATCCTCGTGAACAACTTCCCAGAATCTCAGTGACTTCCTAGGGAGTTTCATCAGCACTCCAACTCATCACCCCAGCCTGCAGTTTCCTGCAGGCCAGCCCGTCGGCAGCAACTGAGCAAACTTTGTCATCCAGTGATGTCATCCATCACATAATCTCCCATAAAGCCTAATTATCAGTCTTGGAGGAAAGATGGCCTCTTCCAAATTTGTTCCTTCCTTGAGCACTTTGCCTCAACCCTAGAGGTAGCAGCTGTTCCCTATATCTGCTGTTGCACTCTTTTAGAGTTCTCTTTACCCCTTAGTAGTTAATCTCTTGCTACTAGTTAATAATTCCTTGTATTAAACTTTCCCTATTTAATGTGTGGCTTGTCTCCTGACTGAGACCCTGGCTGATAAACAGTATCTCATTTATGTTTTCAAAAAACTGTGTGTGTGGTGTGTACACACACCATACACACATCTATGTAAGTGTACAGACAATATAGAATATACCAAATTATTAACAGTGATTATTTCAGGAAAAGGAATGGGATTGCAAGGATAAGGTAAAAGAGGATTTTCTCATTTACTGTATATACTTCTCATTTTAATTTTTAAATATTAATTCAGGTGTTATATAATTTAAAACAAATATATATATGTCAGTATAAGATATATATGCCATGTCAATTTCTGGGAATTAAAATATTAGATGACTGCTTCATGATTGGGTGTTGCTCTTGGAAAGATAAACAATTTAGTTATAACTAGAAAAAAGGATAGATTATAAAAAGGCAATGAATAGTGTGAAAAGGACAAATTCGATGTGATAAGGATTTGAGATTATTGCATGATTTCATGACTTGCCAGAAATTGTGGCACTGCTCACTGTATCAAGAGTTTTGCATGCAGGAAAAATGGTAATAGGAAGATGGACAACTCTAGCTTCATGATATTCAATTCAAGCAGAAGTTAGTACCTACAGTATAAGATGATTATTTATAGATTTAGAGCTTGCCTAAGCCATTCCTAAAACTTGGTGGCCTTGAGTAGAAGGGAATCCAATAGAGTAAACCCTGAAGTGCCAGCAATTGTCATTCCAATAATTCCCAGCTTTATTTCTCAGCTTCCTGCCACCCCTGCCTAATTGCCTATTCCACAGTAGCCACAGCAAAATCTACTGCTACAGTCAGAACTGTCAAGTCAGCATTCTCTAACTGCTAATTTAGCAGAGAAGCCCAAAATATAAATTGTTCTTGAAACTAAAGTGTTTTATAGGACTAAACTGAAGGAATGAGCTTGAAAGTAGCAAAGCAGAAGTAGATTTATGTGCCATGCATATACAGTATAGATAGCTTGCGAAAAATATAGAGCCTTAGACTTAAGAAACAGAAACTGTGATGTGGTTAAAGAAAAAAGTATGCTACCTGACTTGGGAGTCACAGCCCTGCCACCATCTAGTAATCCTTTTTACTCAGTTGGTTAAGCAGGGGGGTTTTTAGAGTCAGCTCCCCTGGGATCAAATCTCAGCTTTACCACATATTAGCAAATTAATCACTCTTAGCCTGCTTCCTCTTTTGTAAAAAGGGGACAATAGTACCTACAGCCTAGGTTTTTGAATAATTTATATAAGATATGCATAGCACCTGGTGCCTACTAAAGTCTCCTTACAGTCACTGTACCTTTCTGAGTCTCAGTTTTCTCACCTAAAAATGAGGGGTCCCTACTAGATTATCTCAAAAGCCCCATTCCTGCTTTACCAGTCTATAAGTCTACAGATCAAGGATAGGTTTCTTAGGTGGAGGTGGGATGGGAGGATGTACTACCATAGAAAATAGTCTAACATGAAAGTCCGTGAGAGAAAAATTCATTAGAAAGGTGGCAGATAAACCAGCAGAAAGTGTCTTAGGGAGTTTATGTCAGAATGCGTTGGAGGAGTCAGAGTGTCAGGTATCCCGTAAAGGCAGAGGTAAGGAGATGCTCCTTTCTCAAAACTGGAGGACGTGAGGGTGATCTTGAAGTAACTTAGACGCTAAATCTGCTGATCTGGCTGTCTAGGTCCAGTCCTTCGGGGAGAATGACAGTCCCACTCAGAGGGACCAAGGGAAACTCTCAACAGCAGTCTCGTCTTTAAAGGGCCAAACACCACCTCTGCACGCATCAGGTTAATTTGCATGCCAACTGACGCAAAAGGGGTGGCTAACTTGGTGATCAGACGAACCCAGGCGACAGCTCTGACTCCCAACACTCTCCCAGGCTGCGCTTTACTGTCTCACTCGGGATGAACCCCTGGGACATGCCATACTCGGGTGGGTTATCCTACTCTTCCCCTTACCCATTCAGTGCCCCGCCTGCACTCTTCTTTCCTAATACCCTAGGCCTCCTCCCCACGCCGCTCCTCCCGCAACCCTCTTCCCACTACTCCGGATCCTCCCACGCTCCCACCCTCTCTTTCTTCCCCATCGCTTCCTACTTTTCAGCTCCGACGGTCGTACGTCCTCTCTGTCCCTTTCTACCCCTTTCCCTGGCCCCTTTCAGGCTCTTTTCCCGCGCTCACCCCGCTCTAGCTGACCGTAGCTAACCAACATAGACAGGACTGAAAGCTGCGGTGCGAGCTGCGCAGATGCCCGCCCAAGGCGCGTGGACGTCCCGGTTCTCCCGCCCTCTGACTGCGGAGCCCGAGAGCGATTGGTCTACATGGTGCGCCTCGCAAGACTGGCAGCTCTTCCCACCCAACCCGGACGTGCTCAGCCCACTTCGCCCTCGCTTGGAAGGACCCCGGAGAGTGGCTGTCTCTCTGCCTGTTGCCGTTGAGCTCCGGCTCGTTGTCCCTCCTCCAACCTTTCAATCTGTTCTGCAGGCAGTAGTTTTAGGATCGTTGTGTTTCTTTGAGAGGAGAGCTGAGCCCAGATTTGCTTTAAATTGGAGACTGAGTCAGAATTAAAAAGCCGGCCCTTGCTCTCCAAATTTCCTCCTTGTTCATGTGTGTTCGCTCAACTTGTGAAGAAGTCCAGCAAACTGATTCGTAGCCATGGACCGAGCTCCGTGATAAAATAGTAGCTAACACTCGACACTTCCTGTGCGACACCACTATTATAGACGCTTTATAAGAATTAGCCCATTTCTGTAAAAGGTAGATGTATAGTATCCCCGTTTTAAGATGAGGAAACTTAGGTTACAGAGAGGTTAAGTATCTTGCGCATGATCAGCTATTACCACAGCTATTAAGTGGTAGTTAGGATTAAAACCCAGGGAGTCGGAATCCACTGAGCCGTACTCCTAACTCACCATGTCCACTGCCTCTGAGAACCTAGGATAAATCCGGCTGAAATTCAAGAAACAGACTACTGAGGCTTCCCTCTTCCTCAGTCAGATTTAGACGACTTGGAGGAGGAAGGGTGAGGATGGGGAAGAAGACCAAGAGATTCTTTGGTTTGGCGCTCTGTTCTGTGAGCTTGGTGAATTGGAGAATGAGGTGGGTTCATTAAGTGTATATACAGTATGTGGATATCCTTTTGAAATCATTCTTTAAAGCTAAATTTCTAAAATATTAAGGGAAAAACACTGTTAAATGATTTCTTACTAAAATGGGAAAAATAGGGCTCTTTAATACTGATGACCTTTAAGGAGCAGGATATCTCTTAGGAGTTTGTGAGTAAAAAGTATTTTTGTTTCTGTATTAATGTTTAAAGAAATGTGTAGCACCTATGCAAATGTGTGTGGAGAGGGAAAAAACCTTGCCCTTTAAGTTTATATGCACCTTTGAAATGATTGAGTAGTCACATAAATCTCAGCTCACCCTCAAAATTTCCGGAAACAGAGCTTTTCTCTATAAGTACCATTACTCATCATACCACATTACATCATATAATTTATAGAATGACTACCAGGAACAAAAATGTTAAGAATTTATTTGATCTGGTAATATTTCAAATCTAAGTTCAGGTAAGGTGCATGGGCAATTTCCAGTATTGTTCAGTAAGTTTTCATTATTAGGATACAGTGAACAAGACTAAACTTAACATTTCTTGTTAAAGATCTTGGTGAGTTGATTATAGAGTGGAAACTCAACTGGCTTTGCCAACAAAAAAGTAGTCTAAATAAAGAATGGTAAGGAGATGAGCCAGTCTTACACACAGTGGTCTACTTAAACATTGAACTCTTTTTCCACTTAGAGACTGGAAAATGATGGTGCCCTTTAGAGAGGTGCTGAAATGAAAGGCAAAGAAATACATAGTGGTTCAGATTAATACAGAACAACCGGACTATCAATGTGTTATGCTAAGTAGCTGGAAGTGAAACCTCCAGCAATGACTAAGTGAATAAAAAAATGTATTTTCCCCATCATACCTCAAATTACACCAGTAAGGAACTCTGTAAGATATGTTAGGAGGACAAGTTCCTTCATTTCTTCTCCCATGCTTCATACTTAACTCTGCCTCTGTTGGGAAAAACTCTGCAGGCTTTGTTGCACTTCAGTTCATGCTCTGCCAAAAAATTTCTTTGGTGGGCCTCCATCCTAAAAGTTAAGTTAGGTTTCCTCAGGTCTCTTTACTTTTGAGAGAAAGAGGATAGAGACTCAGACTTAATATCTAGGATTAATTGATTGGGTAAAAATTGTCCTTCCTTCAGATTCTGGATGCTAATGGCCTTCATTATGGAGCCTTAAGAAAACAGTTAATTCTGGCTCTGAAAGAAGTGAGTAAGAAACACTTGTGTTTTGTTCATTTTGGCATAATATACATCAGTAATGTGACTACAATTCGTTGTGAGCAAAAGTTGGTTATTTTTGTATTATTTTTTGTTTTTACTACATTTGGCCCTAAACACAGCCACAATAGGAACGAAAGAGCTAAAACAAAGGCCAATCAAGATTATCCGGTTCAAAATTCTAACAGAGGACCAGAAGATCTAAATTGGAGAACTAGATTGCCTTCCCTGATGTTAACCTGCAAATTCAACAGGACAGCCTCCTGTAACTTTCCCTGTATGGAGCCAGGACTGTGAACATAATACTTCTGTTGTGACTGTCACTTATTTGCTATATCCTAAATCTAGATCTCCAGCTCTGATTTCCTATCCCAAACTCTAAACTCCAGCTGCCTTCTTCATCTTTACCTGGGTATCCTGAGTGTCCCACAGGCGTCTCCAACCCAGAGTGTCCAAAACTGAATTAATTTATCTCCTCTCTCATCCCCAGCCCAGAACTATTCCTCCATATTTCAGTGAATGAATAGTACCCCCTTAGACTCAAGCCAGAATTAGAGAACATTCCAGACCCTTTCCTCCCTTCACTCTCCCTTCTCACTCATCTAATTAGTGGTCAATTGTACTGATTCTACTTGGTTCAGTTTATCAGGCATCTCCATCCTCATAAACAGTTACCACTAGTTGTCTTAGGTCAGGTTCCCTAGAAGCAGAGTCCAAAAGAGGATTTTGACTGCACATGATCTTTTGAGGGAGTGAGTTTCAAGAAAAACCTATAAGGGAGGGAGAGAAGCAGACTAGGGAAAGAAAAAGAGCCCAGCAAAGATGTGGTCTCAGGTAAAGTCTAGCTTGGCCTGATCCACAAGTAAAGGATCTGAAGCACTAACCAAACAGCAGAATTATCCCCCTTGAGGCAGAGGGGTCAATCTCTTGTACCACCTCCCCACCCCAGCAGTCATTGACTGAGGGCAGTGGTTGCAGGGGAGTGAGGCATCACAACTTCCTGGGTGAGGTGGCTGCAATCAATGGTGGGTAATGCTCTGGAGAAAGGGGCAGCTGTGAGCCATTAGTATCCACAGTCACTGCTGGAGATGGGGCTCCAGCCTGGGGAAAGGAGATCTGGGAAGGGCACTACAGTGTCTACCACACCAGCCCTCATCCTCTCTCACTTGAACTACTACAGAAGCCTTCTTGTTGGAATCTCTACCTCTAGACTCAGCCATCTCTAATTCAGCCTCCACATTGCATCCAAGAGGATCTTTCCAGAAAGAAAATCTGATCATGCAGCTATTCAAAATTATAGAGAAAAAAGCTGAACTCCTTAACATTTCACATCAACCCTTCATGATAAGACCTCACACCTTATTTCTAGCCTTATTTCCTAGAACTCTCTTCACCCACTTGCACTTCATGACTATCTTACACTCACACACACATACACGTGCATGACTTGCACACATGCACACACTCACCTTTGCTCTAGCAATATCAAACTCGAAGACTTCATACTGTCTCATGTTTCCATGCTTTTACACTGCTGCTTGATTTGCCTAGAATATCTTTCTCACTCCCCTTCCCACTTACCTACCTGAGAAATTCCTGTTCCTTCTTCAGTAGTAAGTGCACCATCACCTAGAAGTCTTCCCTGATTTCTTTAGCCCGACTCACCTCAAACGCTCTCATAGTAACAAATTACAGCAAATTGTGTTGTAATTGTATACTTAAGCTCATGTCTCTTCAATTATACAGGAAGCTCCTCATTTTATCCCCTAGGACTGGCTGGGAGTCAGTGTTCGATAAATGTCAGTTGTTGATCTTCCAGCTTTATCACCACTTAAATAACAAGTGCTAGCAGTTTACCACCCACTGTTTCATGTGAGCCTCCTTTGCATGCCCCAAAACAGTATTCTTGAAGCTCCATGACAGATCTCCTTCTTTTAATATTGTAGAATTTGGTAAACAAGGCCAGGTTCCCTCGGGATTTTATTAACTTCAATGTTATTCCTCCTGTGTCTGACTAATGTAATAATTTATATTTGAGCTGAGTAAGCTTTGGAAGCTGAGAAAGATTTCTACAGATGAGGACTGAGAAAGAGTTCTTCCAGACGTAGGAAATAACGTGGGCACAGGTGGAAGAATGAAAGCACTAGTGAGTCAGAGCGCTAACTAGCAGACTCAGGAGGCCGGAGGGATGTGGTAGGAGAAGAGATTGGAAACCAGCGAGTGTGGAGCCTTGAATGCCTCACTGATTGAAATGCAGGCACAAGCTGTGGAGTCAGAGAGTATGTAAGCCTGGTTCTATTATGTCCTAGCTGGGTGATCTTAGGTAAGCATCTTAACCTCTCTGAGCATCCACTTTCCTCATTTGTAAAGTGAGAATGCTATCAAAACTTTAAAAAGTAAAAAATAAGACCTAATTAAAATGTGCTGACTCAACGCTAGTGGGGGGATGGCTGGCAGAAAGGAAAAGAACGAAGACCAGTTCCAAGGACGGGGAAGAGCTGACTGGGGCCTGGGAGGACTCCCCTCCTAGCTGTGGCCCAGCATGGGCAGATGGAAAAAGGAAGATGGAACTGAGTCCCTGGTCAGACCGGAACATCCGAAAATGACTCAGGAGCTGCAGTGGACTAAGGCTCAGCTATTGTCCAAACAGATTAACTTCCTGGGAGAGGGAAAAGAAGTAGGAAAGAAGTAGGCCTTCCCATGGTGGGAATTGGGTTGGGGGGACGGCCCAGTGGTTCTCACTCTGTTCCCAGCACAGAGTTCCTAGCCTGAGAGTTGACAGCACAGGCAGGTAGTAGGGAAGCAGCATCAACTGCAGGAGCATTCACACTTAAGGTGAGAATGACACATTTGGTTTCAGTGGGCAGTAGAAATGGAGCAACGGAATTCCCAGGCAACTGCATGACTTGGTGCCCCTCAAGATAATTGAGGAGCCCCTGGGGCAACCCACCAACACTTGAAAAACAGGAGGCTCCTCAGAATAAGGCCGTTGAGGGATAACACTTACTTTCCGTCTTTCTGTTTCCAAGTAGAGAGTGACAAAAGGTTCTCTCCCTCTATCCTCCTTAGGTATGTGTATTTGGGATGTGCCGGGAGGAGACTGCTGTGGGTGGTGAGTTTGGGAGAAGGGACAGGGCATATAAGGCTCAGCCTCTAACTTCCTTCTCTTTGGGACCCAGGCTAATCTCAGGATGCAAATGTTTTAGTCTGAATAGTAAAGAGGCTTGTTCCTGCAGGGGGAGGCCTGAGGTCCTCAGCTGCTTGTCCTGGGAGGAAAAGTGCTCTGCGCTCTTCAACTTAGCTTTCATCAGTTAAAAAAGAAAAAAGCTGACATTCTCTTTTAATCAATTTTTAAAGTAATTTTTGTGAAATTAAGAAATTACTAACTTAATTTTATTTATTGAAAATAAATTTGAATTTATTTTCAAACTTTCAGAAAAATTGCAAGTACACTACAAAGAACTTCCATATTCCCCCCTCACTCAGATTTCCAGTTGGTAACATTTTATCACATTTGCTTCATCTCTGTGTGTCTGTATATATGTATATACACACACTATATATATACTATATATACACAATATATATAAATTAGTTGTTTTCTGAGACTTTTGAGAACAAGTTGCATCCATGATGCCCCATCACCCCTAAATACTTCAATGTGTATTTCCCCAAATCAAAGACACTTTGCTACTGAACTACCATATAACCCTCCAAGTTAGGAAATCAACATTGATACCATCATTCAATCCGCAGACTCTTGCATCTCGCACCCCCACCCTGCCTCAACTCAAATTTCACCAACTTACCCAACGATGTCTCTTTTTCTTTTCTGGCACAGAACCCCTTCCAGGAACACACGTTTCTCTTGTCATGCCTCTTCAATCTCCTCCAGTCTGAAATGGTTCTCCTATTTCCCTGCCTTTATGTCTTCAACAGTTTTACCAATTATATCTGTGACAGTTTTAAGGAATACAGGCCTTACACTCTGCAGAAATGATCCTTAACTGTAGTCAGTTTGGTGTTTCCTCATGACCACACTCGGGTCGTGCTTTCTTGACAGAAATTCGTCAGAAATGATGCTGTGCATTTCTTGGGTCTGAGAAGGGGCATGCAATGTCGATCCATCCCACCACTGGTGATGTTAACCTTAATCACCTGGTCATGTTGGCATCTGCAGTTTTCTCTACTGTAAAGTCAGCATTCATCTTTGTAGTCGATTAGCACTTTGTGGAGATGTGTTCCAAAATTATGTCATCAAACCTCCAGTTACAGCCCTAGCCTTCATTGACAACTTCTCCTGAATGAACCACTACTATGAAGGTTGCCAAATAGTGATTTTCTATTTCCAGCATTCCTGCTACATGTATGGTTGGTATTCTGCTGTAAAGAAGAGCCTTCCCTGTACCCATTTATTTTTTCACTTACTTATTTACATTAGAATGGACTCATGGATTCCTATTTTATTCATTGGTTGTAATAATTTACTATCGTTATTTTTATGCTTAAATTGATCCAGGTTTGGCCAATGGGAGTTCCATCAAGGGGCTCCTATGATCTTTTGACATGTCCCCATCATTCTGTGAATGCTTTCTTGCTTTCTGGAACAAGATATTCCAGGGTCATCTTGTATATTCCCTGCCCCAGCCCTGGAACCAACCATTTCTCCAAGGAGTCTTGGTATTTTTTATTTTTTGTTTATTTTTTTATTGATATCTTAATAGCTTATAACACTGCGGGGTTTTAGTTGTACATTATTGTTTGTCTGTCACCATGTGGATGTATCCCTTCACCCCTTGTGCCCACCCCCCTTCCCCTTGGTAACCACCAATCAGTTCTGTCTGTCCATGTATTCATTTATATTCCATATATGAGTGAATTCATGCAGTGTCTGTCCTCTCTCTGGCTTATTTCACTCAACATAATACCCTCTAGTTCCCTCCATGTTATTGCAAATGGGACAATTGTGTCTTTTCTTATGGCTGAGTAGTATTCCATTGTATGTATATACCACATCTTCTTTATCCAATCATCAGTCGAGGGACACTTGGGTTGCTTCCACTTCTTGGCTATAGTGAATAATGCTTCAGTGAACATAGGGGTGCATAAGCCTCTTGTGATGGTTGATTTCATGTCCATTGGGTAGATGCCCAACAGTGGGATTGCTGGATCATAAGATATTTCTATTTTTAATTTTTTGAGGACTCTCCATACTGTTTTCCATAGAGGCTGCACCAGTTTCCATTCCCACCAGCAGTGAATGAGGGTTCCCGTTTCTCCACATCCTCTCCAGCATTTGTTGTTTTTTGTCTTGGTGATTATAGCCATTCTAACGGGTGTCAGGTGATATCTTAGTGTAGTTTTGATTTGCATTTCCCTGATGGGGAGTCTTGGTATTTTTTTTTTATTTATTTTTTTGTGAGGAAGACCAGCCCTGAGCTAACATCCGTCGCCAATCCTCCTCTTTTTACTGAGGAAGACTGGCCCTGGGCTAACATCCTGCCCATCTTCCTCTACTTTATATGGGATGCCGCCACAGCGTGGCTGATGAGCAGTGCATCGGCAGGCTCCCGGGATCCGAACCTGTGAACCCCGGGCTGCCAAGCGCGGACTAAACCGCTGCGCCACCAGGTGGCCCCGAGTCTTGGTATTTTAAAGAGTGGTAGTTAGAAACCAAGATCTGGCTACTAGATGTGCTCATTGCTACTAGAGTGTCATTGCTTCTAGACTTTTTCAGTGGACAGAGCTAGGAAGTGTATGTATGTATGCATGCATGTATGTATATGTATACATATCCATGAATTTATACCAACACTTCTAATACCAATACAATATCTCAGGGTTCTTTTGAACTTTGCCTCTTTCCGTGTTTCACCTTTTCCAATGGTGAGAAACCTGGCTCTCTTATCCTAAATATATTTATTTGCTCAATTCATTTTCTTATTTGCTCAGTGTAAACAATCTCCCAGCCATGTTGGTTGTCTCCTGTGTTGGACACTTGTGTATGCCATCTCTTTGTTCTCAGGCACCAGTAGACACAATAGCAATGTGCTTCTGCGCAGCTCCTTCCTCTCCACTTTAGTGTTCTGTGTCCTTGGGTGTAGATGGGCATGCTACCAAATCACCTCCATGCAGCTCACCCCTCCCCACCTCACTGCCTCTATGCCGGGGAGGAAAGAGAATGGAAGGGAAGGGAGATGGGGGTAAAGGGAAAATTAAAAGAAAATGGCAGGTTTTCTTTCATTTAAAAAATATCTGTCTAACCAACTCCTTTGTCTTCCAGTTGATCCTGAACTTGGACAGGGAAGAAGGGTGTTTTTATTGACACCCTCCCTCCACTGTGTGTAAAACGCCAGCAATGGATTTTAATTCCCTGGGAAGGAAAGATTTATTTACTTTATATTTGGCTATTTCCCCAGAGAGACCTGTTGCATTTTCACAAACTGTTTGAAATTGAAAGTGTAAATTTTTTTATTCTGTTGCTGGCTGTAGTTCACTTCTTCACCTCAGAGAGCACTATCTATCCTTATCAAACTACTAACCAAATTAAGTCCTGATGACCTGGGATGGCCCTTGGGGAAATATCTTGAAGTGAGCAAACTGTTGAAATTACTTTGCTGTGGCATCATATTCCTCTGAGGGGTTTTCTTTTGAACCCAGATTGTATTAGAGTTTAGTGGACTACCTCCCGAGAAAAGTATAAAAGAGGCAGGAATTTAAGAATCAGCCTATAGTCCTGCCTCTTTAGACATATATTTGTTAAGTGTGCATTTGAGCTGAAGAGACATCCCTGACAGACAGGATTGGGTTGGTCAATAGGCCACATGGGGGTTGGAAAACCAGGGAGGGCAGGAGAGAGGAGTCGGTGGTGTGTGTGGGCAAACAGCAGACAGACTCAATCTGGAGGCAAGGCTGGGAGCAGGTGGAGACACTGAGTACTGAGATCACCAGCCAGGGCTGTGAGGGAGGAGGAAGCTGAGGCTGCAGCTGGGAGCTTTGTGTGTGGCTGTGATGCTCTGGAAAAGGACCCCCGGGCCTTAGACACACGGCACTCAGCTCTCTGCTTAATGCTTGTTTCAGACTGTAGCAAACTTCAGTCCTTGCAAACTAGCGGTGGGGTACAGTGTCAGAGGTCCACAAAAGCCAGAAGGTACTTCTGGTGGTGGGCCTCTCAGCAGGCCCCTCAAGCTGCCTCCCCTCCTTTCCACCTAAACAGCACTGCCCTTGCCGCTCCAAGTTAGGGAGTGGTGGTGCAGTCAGGCAGGAATTTTGCCACTTGCCTTCTGGACAAGTTGTTCTTCTTCAATTCAACTCTCACTGGCTCTTTTCAATCCAAGCCTATCATTATTGCTAGAAGAAATTCCTCCAGGTTTTTAGTTTATAGATGATTCCAACCTTAATTTGCAGTAGGAATAAATTATTTCCCCATGTGTCCATATTCTGTTGATCATTTCAGTGGACTTTTGGGAGGCTTGCTAGGCTTCCATACTCTTCCACCATCCTGCTCAGAAGAGTCAGACATAAGGAACAGCAGAAGAGACTTGGACGGAGCAGTTAGAAGTTAGAGGAGAACCAGAAGAGGTCAGTGCCACGATGAGTAGTCAGCAGTTTCAAATACATCAATAAAGAATAGACTGAATCCGGCAATCAGGAGGTGACTAAAGAGGGTTGAAAGCTCTGTTTCAAAAGAGTTACCGGGGTATAAACTGAGCTTCACATGTAGAAATGGAAACAGCAAGAGTGACTGCTTTTTAAAGACATTTGGCTGTAAACAGACAAGGAGAGTGAAGGGATATGGGTTGAGAGGGAATAAGATGAAAAGAAGTTTTGTAGGGTAGAGGAACTTTGGGTAAGTAGAGTCAGGAGTGGCCCCCAGTGTTGAAAAGACCCTAGACTCCCTGTCCCCAGATCTTCCCTGCTGCACAGCTAGCCTCATTCCTACTGCCCGACACAGAGTATGGCCTGGGAAGGCAAGTGCACCCAGGAGAGATCACCTCTGACCTCCACTCCAGCCTCTGCGACTTCTAGAGCACATTGTCTCTTGCAAATCATGGCCAATAGTACAGCTGAGGGCCCAAAGAGCTGACAAAGTTGTGCACTTACAGAAACCCCAGTAACAATGGCAATGAACTAACGTGTTGAGTACATACAGCCGACCTTGACTGTCCTAGGTTTTGCATAGCTCATCTGACCCTCACAACCACTCTCCATGTGTCAGTATCAGGGCTCACATTTTATAGAGGAGAAAACGGAGGTTAGGGACGTTGAATTAGTTGCCCAAGCCATAGTTCAGTAAGCAAGAGAACTGAGGTTCAAACTCAGATCTTTGTGATTCCAAAGCCTATGCTTTTTCTCTGTGGGCACCTGAGGCCAAAATACAAGTCATGAGCAGTGTGAGATCGGAGGACAGATCATGAGTAGCCTAGACTCATGGAGAGTATTGAGTTATAGGACCACAGAGAGATAAGTTAGGGCCAGATGCATTTGCCAGATAAAATACAGGATGCCCAGGTAAATTTGAATTTCAGATAAATAGCAAATAATTTATTAGTGTAAGTACATCCCAAATATTGTATGTGACATACAAAAAAATTTGTTGTTCATCTAAAATTCAAAATTAACTGGGCACCCTGTATTTTTGTTTGTTAAATCTGGCAACCATATGGCCATATTGTAGAAGATTTTAACATATACTAAGGAATTTAGACTTTATTCCATTAGCTAATAAGGATTCATTGAGGATTTTGGCACAAAACAGTGACATTGGTAAACTATTATTTGAAACCAGCCAGAAGACAATGGCAATTGTCCAGGTATGAAATTCTGAAATAGGAAACTAGGACGGTGGAAGAAGGAAAGAAAAAGGGCAGGATCCAGTAGCTAGTTAAATATGGGCAGATAAAGAATAAGGAGAAATCCAATATGATGAGTTTTCAGCCTAGATGGCTGAAAGAATGATAGAGCTACTGATGGAAACAGACATGTCTGGAGGAGGAATTGCTTTGGAAAGAAAGAAAAACAGACTTTGAGATGATGCTTGTATATCTAAGTGAATTTCACAATGGAAAAAATAAGTTCCCTTTTCTTCAGCACCTTCTCCCAGTATTGCAAAGATGGGATGTTACCCTTCACCCTCACAGTCACCCTCACAAGCCACCAGGTAACTGCAATTTTCTAATGGACAAACCAATGCCACCAGAAGGTGGCAGAGTCAGGATTTAAAGTCCCAGGCCACCTGACTCAAGTCTGGACTTATTTCCACTACTCCGCACTGCCTCCAATGAGAGAAATAGAATTCCAGAGAAATTGTGGCTGAAGCTGTGGCTGCTGAGAGTTGAGAAGAGAACCTGAAAAGGAGGGAAAGTTTGCTAAGAGGACACACAGGAGGAGGATCAGAGAGCTTTGGAGCTTCTCTGGCAGCAAAACAGCATGGGAAATGGCTATGAAGCTTGAGTGAGCCTAGCCTATGACATGTGATGCCATGTCATAAGGAGCCTATATGCCACGCCCAGGAGATTAGAATGATCCTATAGGCAATGGAGAGTCATTGAGAGTTTTAAGCAAGGCATCGACATAACCAGGTTTGTGTTTTAGGAGGGTCATGCTGGTGGCAGTGGTGTGAGAGATGGACTGAAGTCCAGTTAGGAAGCAGCTGTGATGATCCAGGGGAGAAAGAATGAGAAGGGGAGGCAGAGGAAATAGATGTTTGAGAGAATCAATAGAATGTGGAAAGAAAAGAGATGTGGGTGACAAAGAGGACTTTTCCAGTGTGACTGGGACACAGAATGCAGAAGGAGGAGCATATTTGGAAAGGAAGTGTGAAGTTATTCATCTTTGTGTACCTATGAAGTAACTTAGAGCTGACAGAGTAGACAAGCACTAAATGCTTGTTGACTTGCGTTTGATTTTGGACATACTCAGTCTGAGATATCACCGTGAGGGGGAGAGGGAGAATTCCCTCCCCCCCCCCCCTTTTCCCTAAGGTTCTCATGGCTGGTCAAATAATTTAAAAGGTAGGTTAGGAGAAAATCAGACAAAGTTTAATAGCATGTATACATGGGAGAAACCCAGGAAAATTGAGCACCTCACCAGAATGGCCGAAGTGCCACCAAATACCATCTTCAGCTAAAGACAAAGGAGGATGTTCGGGATAGTGGTTTGGGATTTCAGAGGGAAGGAAGACAATTTACATGGAGGTGGAAACACAAATATTTTTTAAACAAGTTTTTGCTGGGCCAGCCAAAAATGGGCTTGTAGGTGCCTTTCTATCACACCTATTTTATATTATACTGTAGCTATCTTAAGGTATTAGCTCCTTCCTGGAACAGGCCTTCTATGTTACAATCTTTTAGGCAGTTTGGGGGAAGGTCAAATGTTCTTCCTGAGTCTTCTGAGCCTTTATTGTCTTCAGCTTGAAATAATCCACATACCAGAGTGGCACATCTTGGGGCGGCCTGCCCTGAACCCCATCAACTGGAACACGCAGGTGGAAATTTTTGTAACCCGTTAGAAATATGCATCTAGGAGCATAGAAGAACAATGTAAGCTGGAGAATTAGCTTTATTAATCAAGATGTCAGTAGGGAACTGAGAAAAGGCTATGGACAAAATCCTTGAAAATACTCTACATATAAAGAACTAGTGGAAAAAGAAAAGAAAAGCTAATGAGGCAAGCAGGGAATGGGCTGCCAGAGAGGCAGGAGAACAAGAAAGTTTGGTGTAATGGAAGCAAAGAGATGAATTTCAAGAAGGAAGTGGTTTGCACACCTGTGTTCATTGCAGCATTATTCACAACAGCTGGGTGGAAGCAACCTAAATGTCCACTGACAGATGAATGGATTAAGAAAGTATAAATACACACAATGGAATATTATTCAACCTTAAAAGAAGGAAATCCTGTTATATGCTATAACTAGGAGAACCTTGAGAACATTTTGCTAGGAGAAATAAGCCATTCACAGAAGGACAAATACTGCATGATTCTACTTATATGAGGTATCTAAAATAGTCAAACTCATAGACACAAAGTAGAATAGTGGTTGCCAGGGACTAGGGGAGGGTGAAAAGAGGAGTTGTTATTCAATGGGTATAGAGTTTCAGTTTTGCAAGATGAAAACGTTCTAGAGAACTTTTTAACAATGTGCATATAGTTAACACTACTGCACTGTACACCTAAAAATGATTAAGATGATTTAAAAAAAAGAAGGAAGGGGTTGTTTAAAGGGTCTTGCTGCAGAGATGACAGATGAAATAAGGACTGGTAAGAATGTGTATGTTGTATCTAACAATTAGGTTTTCGTTGATCACTTTAGTGAGAGCATTAAATATAGTGGTTGTGATGACAATTAAATTGCACTTGGTTACGGAGTGAGTGGAAGGTGAGGAAGTAGAAACAGCTAGTGAGCCCTACTTCTGCAAGAAGCTTTGCCACAAAGGATATGGATCTTTCCTGGGTAGCACGACATTAAGGGAGGATTGATTTAGGGCCCACTTTGCTTGCTTCCATCCTCTCAGGGGTCACAGTTCTTCACTGACTGTTGTCTAATATCTGAAAACAGTCATTTCATATATTTTGTCCAGTTTTCTAATTGTTTACTGTGGGATGACATTTCTCATATCAGTAAATCCTTCATGGGCAGAAGTAGGAGTCTCTTTTATGCATTTAAAAATTTTTAAGTCATTTTGAAGATAAAATGTAACATAAAATAGAGAAGTCAGCAAAAAAAAAAAAATCACCTTCAAGATCCTCATTTTTTCAACATCTCCCTGAGGATTTCAGAAATGTCAACTTTTATAATCTCTAGTAGGTAACCTTCACATTCTGCAACCTCATGAACAGGGTCCTGACAGCACTTGCCTGGACTGACTAATAATTTGGCATCCTCCTAACCAGTATTTTAAGAATATTTTCAACAGTATACAATGAATGTAGAAGAAGCTTATTTTCTATTATAAAATTGAATGCCTCTATCTTTATGCTTATATGCCATATGTCAGCTGACCCCTCAGCCTGTCTTTTGAGCTCTCCCAGGTGAAACTCCACTCACAGGTAAGTGATATAGAATTATCAACTTCCTGAGGTATGCCCTTTATTTGCTCTTTCAAGGAAATACAACTTGAAAACTCAGTTTTTGTTTGAAAATGTCTTTAGCTCCCCTTCAGTTTAGCTAGGGATAGAATTCTAGATTGACCATTATTTCCCTCAGTACTTTGAAGAACTTATTCCATTATATTTTGGTCTCTAATTATGCTGATGAGAAGTTTATTGTCAGTCTAACTGTTGTGTCTTTGTAGTTAATTTGTCTTTTCTTTCTTTCACTGAAAATTTGTTCGTTCTATTTGGAGATCTGAAGTTTCACTACAGTGTGTCTGGCTATACATTTATTTTGAGTTATCCTGCTCAGGATCTGAGGATTCATGCCTTTCATCACATTGACATTAACCCCAAATTATGAGACCTTTTATCCACTACATGAATTGTCTTGTGTATTAGTTTTCTATTGCTGCCATAATAAATTACCACAAATTTAGTGGCTTGAAACCACACAAACTGATTATCTTACAATTCTGTAGGTCAGAAGTGCAACACAGGTATCACTGGACTAAAATCAAGGTGTCAGCAGGGCTGTGTTCCTTTCTGGTAGCTCTAGGAGAGAATCCCTTTTCTTACTTCTTCCAGCTCCTAGAGACCACCTAAATTCTTTGGTTCATGCCCTCTTCCTCTATCTTCAGAACCAGCAATGTTTTGACCCTTCTGTTGTTACGTCTCTTTCTTTCTGACCACAGCCAGGAAAGGTCCACTTTTAAGGAATCACATGATTACATGGGGTCCACTGGGATAGTCCAGGATAATCTCCCCATTCCAAGGTCCTTAACCTTAATCACATCTCCAATGTCCCTTCTGCCATGTAAGGTAACATATTCACAGATCTAGGGATTAGAACATAGACATCTTTGGAGGACCATTATTTGGTTTATCATACCTAGGACCTCAGCTACTAATATCAAAGTCTCATCCAATTTTTGGTGAATGTTCCCAAAGATCTTGAGTTTTCTTGCTCCAGCTACCTTGTTGAAAGGCTTGGCTATCACTTCTACTACCAGTGCCCTCTGAGAATGTCATTTCTCTAGATAGTAGTCATTGATGGTAATCACTTAGACTTATGATGGTGGTCATCTGGAGCCGTTAGGGTCCCAAGGCTGCACAGAGCCAGAGGGGAAAGGGAGAGAAAATGGGCCTGTTCCTCAGCTCTATGGCTACATATTTTCCCCTTGAGTTTTGGAATATAGTGAATAATCCCAGAGTCTCTTAAAGTTTTTCATGAATATAGAGGTTTTTCTCTAAAACTAAATCTTCTTTCCAAAGAAGCTCAAAACTGACCATTGGTTCTAGCTGATGGTTGAGCCCCATTCTATCCCCTCATTGTTATTTCCTTTTTCTTTTCATCCCTGGCACACCTGCCCCAAACTCCCACCAAAACAATGCAAGTCCTTGTGCATATTAATTCACACATGTGACTTACCAAGGTGGTCCTCTTCCCACTGATTCTCTAAACTGCCAATTTCTGAATACATTTGGAGGTCAGTTAAGACACCCTTCTATAGAATGATTGACTTAATGAACTATTACAGGTTTAAACACAGTTTAGGTGGGAGATTCATTCCCACGTTATTTTCCTACAACCTATATTATTCAAGAGAACATGACATCAGAGATTATCTCAATCTTTTATCCTACCTAGAACCAAAGTCTCTTCAGATTTGGCTCTGCTTGACTTTTGCAAGCTCCTTCCTATATTATTATCATTCGCACATATTTTCAGGTCCTAAGATTCTTTTGGAATGTAGGCAGATTCCTTCTGGAGCGGGACCTGTACTTCCCTGCTCAGGTTGTGTAGAGCTCTGACACTGATTATCAGAGCTGAGGCAAGAAAAGGGTGATGGAGGCGTGTTTTGAGAAAAACAAGAGTCATCTTGCAGTGAATCTATTTCAGGTGATTTCATATATGGTCTCCAGGCCAGGGGAGGCTGTTTTCCTCTGTCAAGAGGAAATGGACTGCTGCTTCTGGTGAAGAAGATTTAGGGACAGTTGGGAACTCAAGATTCTGAGGCTCATCCATGAAAATATTTCTTGTCCAGGTCTTAAGGTCTCACATTTTTCCTGTCTGGAAAAGACTTTGACATGGGAGACCTGTTGAAGCTATGCATTCAATCTCTTTTGCAGCTCTGCCGCTATAGATCCTGAACCTAATTTTCAACACTGTCTAACTTAATTGCTCCAAGAGGTGGGAGTCTCCTTTATGGCTGCCATAGAAGTCCTCTGGCTTTCATAGTGTTCCTAAATTGGCAATTAGCTGCTTCTAACTATTGTTTTCTTTTTGCAAGGCTTCCAATGCTATCAAAAGCAGCCAGTCTAGGGGCTGGCCCAGCGGTGTAGTGGTTAAGTTCACACACTCTGCTTTGGCACCCCGGGGTTCACAGGTTCGGATCCCAGGCGTGGACAGATGCACTGCTTGTCAAACCATGCTGTGGCAGTGTCCCATATAAAGTGGAGGAAGACGGGCACAGATGTTAGCCCAGGGCCAGTCTTCCTCAGCAAAAAAGAGGAGGATTGGCAAAGGGTGTTAGTTCAGGGCTAGTCTTCCTCACACACACACACAAAAGCAGCCAGTCTATTCCCCAATCCTTGTCATTATCATTTCTCCCATACCAATCAAGTACAGCATCCCCTTGGTCTCCCCATGCTGTATCTTTCACCTGCACCTCATCCCAATTAACTGTAGGTGAAAGTTTTAGTAAGTGTGATGGATGCCCCTGCATAGCAGGGATTATTATCCCACTCACCATCAGAAAAATATCCCTATTGCCTTCAGACATGTGGGCTATTCAACTCCCAAATCCCATTTTGAGGGTCTTCTCTTAAAAACCACTCCTGGTACCAGCGTTTTTTAACCAGTGCTCCTAAGAAAACAAAGCTTGAAGCAAAAGATTATGTACTAATGCTTTAGTGGTGAGTGAAATTCCACAAAAGAAAGTGTGAGTGAAAAAGGAAGTGAGGTAGGGAAAAAGTGAAAACAAACATAAGGGATGTGTTACCAAGATGGCCATAGCTTCATTGCAAACAAAGCTGGTTGCTTGATCTTCCGGGGCATCTCCAGAGAGTTCACATGAAGCTACTGCCTCTCAGAGCTGTCCATTACACTAGAGAAAGTGAGAAATGCTGGCTTCTTTCTGTCTCCTCTCTCTCATTGGCTGAGGTTTACTCCACCCTCAAACATTAACTCCCCCCCACTTCTGGATTGTATTACCCAGCACCTCCAGGTAGCTTCTTGGGAAGCCAGAGCCTCTGCAGTCCATTCTGGCCAATTTTCAGGTGCTTCAGTCCTTCCTCCTAGTTGGTGCTACATGTGGGGGTACTACTAGTCTATACCTCAGTTTGTGGGGGCCAGATGGCAACAGGGGCTGTGACTGTGGCTTTATGATTGGAGGATACCTCATAGGGTTTTTGTGAGGTCTCAGTCAAGTAGTACCCAGTGCCTGGCATTTAGCAAGCACTCAGCAAATGTTAGCTATTATTATTAATAGTAATTAAGTTAAATTTATATGTGTGTTATGTGACATGACTGGTATGTGCATTTTCCCTACCGCTTCTAAGCCTTTGTTAAGCACCACTGGACTCATTCAGCACTGACAGAGAGCCAGACACATCTGAGTGCTTCAACAATGCCATGGGCTGTGGTCCACAGCAGCAGGGGACAGCCAGGCAGCCAAACGGATTTGCAACAAATTCACAATAATGGTGGCCACCAGCCAGGCAGCATACAGCTATGCAATGAAACTGAGTATTTTGCCTTTATAAAAATATGACTAGTGATAATGCCTTCCATTGTCTAGCCACCTTAAAAATTCTTTTAAACATTTAACTTGTCTCTGAAATCCACTAAGGAAATAAATTGGTATTGTTTTTTGTTCTATAAATTATAGCCATATAGCTGAAGGATAATTTGCCCATTCAGAGTCATAGATTTGCTTCTGAAACTATGAATACAGGAGCCCTCAAATGTCAAATATCTAAAGGATAATATTTTCTTTGGGAAATCTGCTACATCATCCTCTGAGTTTGTTTAATCATAAATAAATATCCTTCATTTAATGAATAATTCAAATCTTAGTCTTGTCCCCATGGAAAAGAGGGCTGTCTCCTCCAATTTTTCGTTCTGAGGCACTCAGTGCCACAGACATAATGTTTACTTCCCTTGAGGGATCAACAGCTCTTGACAAGTGGAAATACGATTTCAGTAAAGAACTTGCTGTTCTACATGTTAAAAACTGCTTCAATATTCTGTTTTGATTCCTGCTTAAAATACATGGAAAGGATTTTTATAGTCAAGGTAAATCTATGTACTGATGAATGTGATAGATATGAGCCTTGAGAAAAGGTGAATTTGGGGCCTTCAAAAAATATGCCTTTTGCTTTTCTGGAAGCAAGAGTAGAGTTTTTAAAATAAAAACTGATAGACGTTATTCAGTCTAGTGAAAAATACAAGCTGTAACATGGGTGGTTTCTAATAAATTTCCTAAATCATGCTTTTCTGGTTGATGACAAATGTTTATCATGAGTGTCTGTTATTTGCATTGAAACAATGTGATGACCTAGTTGTCCCTGTTCCCAGATCTACATCACCCTCATTGCCTGAGAACAGACTTGGCCCCATCAGTTCTGATATTTGGTCTTGTACCTTAAATGTGGCCTGGGGCTCCTGTCTGGATGCCTCACACCACCCTCAGCAACTACCAGCTGGACCTAACTCAACCCCTAGCCCCACACTTCTGAGACTATCTTTGGCCCCAGGAGAGAAGTTGGACATGCACAGGACATGGAACCAGGTGCCATCTAGGTTGCAAATACAAGAAATATATAGCAGAGTTATGCAGAAAGTATTGAACTTAAGTTGGGAGATATGAAAGAAAGACACCCAGGAAACCAAGGAGAGAAGAGAACATTCCTTAAGCATCTCTATGTTTCAAGTGCTTTAAAGTTAAGACATTTAATCTCCACAACAACCTTTAATGAAGCCATTATCTTCATTTGTATAACTGTGAGAACAAAGGCTCCAACAGATTAGGTGCCTTTTTCAAAGTCACTTAGGTGTAGATTTCTTAGGGAAAGTTGGTAGTTCTGTGTGGTGATTGTGTACATGGATGGGTGGTATGAAACAGTGGTAAGAAAGAGATTGGAAAGCTAGATTTCACCCACATAGTAAAAAGCCTTATTAAACCATGTCCTTTTCACTATACTAGGCTGGCTTAGGTCCTTGCTAGCTCTGCAAACAAGGGCAAGTGTACTTAACCTCTCTCTGCCTGAATTTCCTTGTCTTTGAAATGGAGGGGAGAAACGTGAGGCCGTGATACCTACCACACAAGGTTTTGTTAGTTCCAATGAGTTTATGTAAAGAAAAGAAATTCATACATAGAAAAATGCCATACAAATTCAACTGGTTTCTCATTGTTTCTAGTTGCAAAACTTTACAATCCAGTTGGGAGGACATGACATAAACACAACTTACACAGAATAACTACAGAAGTGTAACTCAAGGTTTAGCTGTCTTGATGTCCCCAAAGTCCTCCAGCCTACTGGAGAACCCTCCATCCTTTAAGATTTAATGGAAATGTTCTCATCCTGTATAAAATGAGAAAACCCAGCATTGTTCCCAATATTTCTGAGGATTCTTGGACACCCTACTTCCCTCCTTATAATCTAAGGCTCTGTTTTACTCCCTCTGCTGACTGCTTTCTCTCTGCTGCCTGGACAGTCTACACCACACCATATACATTGGACACCACCTGGATCCTTGAGTTCTTCAAAATACCACTGGCACCAGACCATATGTAGAGAAGACTTTTACTGAAGATACGAGGGCAAAGCTCGTGGGGATTACAGCAGGGTAAATATTAGGTGTGCCTGTCCTTAAATGCCCTTTACCTATTTCTGCCTCTGAGAAGTCCTCACTGGCCATCTCTTCACAAACAGCCCTAGCCCATCATCATTTTGCTCCATTTTTTTCTTTCTTTTGCCTCCCCATTTTCTACCTGCTACCCATAAGCCCCCCTCCCCCCCCCCTGCCGCCACCATTCCTGTTACACTCATGTAGCAATAATAACTGATTAAAAGCTTACTTTGTACCAGGTAGTATAGGTGCTTTATATATATTATTTCATTCAGCAGACATTTCCTCTCCCTTTGTTTTGCCCCAGGTATTCAGACCCAAACCCTTGAAGCTTGATCTTTTTTATTCCTCAACAAGTATCAAATGTTGTTTTGTTTGTTTGCGGGGCATAGTGCTAGCTCCTAGGGCTTTGGTGACAAATAAAACAAACTTGGTCTCTGCCCTCATGGAGCTCCATATTGAAAGAGCTGATAAAAGCAACTTGTTAAATAAAGACAATTCTGTCTCTGAGGGAACTGTCAGCTTTTATAGCAACCATTTTTCTACTTGCTGCAATAGAAGACAACAAATAAGGCAAATAGCAAAATAAGACAAAAATACAAAAGATGCCATACAGCAGTACATGATTGGCACACAAGTAGTTCAGAAAGTATAAATACTTTAGAAGCTGATGAGATCACTTGGGTTAAACCAGCGGGCCTTGAGACACTGGATTGGAGAAGCAGAAGGCAGGCAGGGAGGGCTGGGATGGTATGAGAATAAACATAGTGGTTAAGAGCAAGGCCTTTGGAGTCAGACAGACCCTGGGCTCAAACCCCAGCTTTGTCACTTAATAAGAAACTTAAGTTGCTCTGGGGAGTAACTTCATCTTTCTAAGCCTATCTTTCCTCCTGTGGAAAACTGGGATAATAATATTACCTTCCTCAAAGATTGTTGTATGGATTAAATGGGAGGAAAAAATTAAACATGTAAATCTCTTTAAGCAATGCCAGGACTGTGGTAAGTGCCAGGCAAATATTCATGCATAAAGGAGCAAAGGCTCTCTATCTAAAGTCCTTACACTTTAACTACTTGTGAAAAGAATATCTTTGGAGCATCTTACCATTTACACAATGTGTTTTTTTCACATTATTAATTCAAATTTTCTAGCAACTTGTAGATATGATTATCATCACCTTCATTATGCAGAAGTGGAACTTGAGCTTCAGAGAGATTAAGATCTTTCCCATGTCTCCAAATTCAGCTAGGACTTGGAATCCAGACCTCCTGGCTCCTAATCTTTTAATTCCTGTCTTAAAAGTCACTTATTCCCACAGAGGCAATAACCTTTTAAATGCTTGACAACCAGTAGCTTAGCCAAGGACTTTCACCAAGAGTAAATCAGACATCTGAAGGAGAGTCAGAAGTGGGAGTCAAACACAAACTTTGTCTACCTCAGGCCTCTTGAAATCATTGAGCAGATATAAGTTAATGTAAATGTCCATTAACAGGGACAGATAACAGGATAGATAACTTATGGTACCTCCTTACATGGAATACCATGTAGCCAATAAAATGAATGAAGTAGATCCATATGTACTGGCCTAGAAAGACGTCCACACCCATTAAGCAAAAACAGCAGGCTGTGGAACGATATGCACACGAGAGGCTTTAAGGTGTAGTGTTTAAGAGAACAGCCTCTACCCATTCAGTGACCCAGTGTACGACTCTCCATGGTCTCCTTTCCACACTACTACTCCCACCTCCCAAAACAAACCCCATTTTTTTTTTTTTTGACGCTATCTTTTCCTTTGCCTCCTTTCTTCTCAGCCTCCTCTCTTCTCTTTGCCTGGGGCGGGGACGACACGGGACTTGTTTGTGGAAGCCAAATGCGTGCGCCGTGGCGGCCCCCAGAACGCTGAGTTGGCCCGTTTACCCCGCCTCCAGGACTGAGCCCGAGAGCGATTGGTCTCCGTTGCGCGCCTCCCTGGATTGACCGGCATCCAACCCAGGGCGCCCAGGTCGCTTAGGTCCTCGGCTGGGAATGCTCTTTGGCTCCAAGAGTGGGCGTCGCGGTTGCTCTGGTCGCATTCACTCCTGGCTTTTCCTATCTGCTCCTCCCGCTCGTGAGACTGTTTTGCAGGTGATGGTGTTAAGATTGTCGTGCTTCCTGTTGTAGCGCGCCCTGCTAAGCGTTTAGACTAGATGTGCTTTAAATAGGAAATTGAAAATCAGAAAGCCAGCCCTTCCACCAGAAAGGAGATGCTTCGCACACGCTTCCTTGTGTGAACTAAACGTCATACATAACTCAATAAATTGATAGTTGTGAACTCATATCCTTAAATAGTAATAACAGTAGCTAACCCTTAGGTTGGGCTTACAGTGAGCAGTCACTGTTCTTATCCCCAACTTCACATCCTTTACCTATGAGGTAGTTCCCATTATCCCCATTTGATAGGCGAGGATGCCAGGGCACAGAGAACCTAAGGAACTTGCCCAAGATCACCCTGGAATAAGTGGCGGAGCCAGAAACAAAACCCGAGTAATCTGGCCTAGTGTCCAATACTGTTAACCACTGCATTCTGCTGCTTCTCACAAAGAACCAGGCTAGGGTAGATCGAAATCAGTGTGCAGGTCAAGTGGCAGTTCACTGAGGCTTCATTTTCTTTTATGTCAAGTTTGGAGAATATGGGAGAGGTGATAGGAATGGAGACTGGAAAGAAGACTAAGAGGTTCTGAGCTCAGATAATTGTGAAGTGGAGAAGGTAGATTAGCTAAGGAAATATACAAGTAATTACATCCAGGTTTTAAAATATACATACGATTTATTGAAGTGAAAGTCACATGATATAAAATTAACCATTTTAAAGTGAACAAGTCAGTGATATTTAGTACATGGATAATGTTGCACAACCACCACCTCTATCTAGTTCCAAAACATTTCCATCACCCCAAAGTAAAACTACATAATCATGAAGCAGTCATTCCCTATTGTTCCCTCTCCCTATCGCTCCCTACCCCCAGGGCCTTGGCAACCACCAATCTGTATTCTGTCTCTATGGATTTATTCTGAATATTTCATATAAGTGGAATCACAAAATAGAATCATACAATAAAAAAATCTTTGTGTCTGACTTCTTTGACTTAGCATAATGTTTTATAGGTTCCTCTGCATAGCATATATTGGTACTTCATGCTTTTTATGGCTGAATAAAATTCCATTGTATGTGTATAACACAATTTGTTTATCCATTCATCCACTGATGGACATTTGGACTGTTTCCACCTTTTGACTATTGTCAATAGTGCTGCTATGAATATGCATGTACATGTACTTGTTTGAATACCTGTTTTCAGATCTTTGGGGTATATACCTAGGAGTGGAATTGTGGGGCCATGTGGTAATTCTATGTTTAACTTTTTGAGGAACGCCTACATCCTTTGAAGCTCTTCCTTAAGGCTATAATATTATAAATAATATTAGATATAAGAAATTTATTAAACACTTAAAATCACAATGTTTCAACCTTAGCACTGTTGACATTTGGGGCCCGAGAATTCTTTGTTGTGGGGGCTGACCTGGGCACTGTAGGATGTTTAGCAGGAATCCTGGCCTCTACCCAGTAGATGTCAGTAGCATCACCCCAGTTGTGACAATTAATTATGTCTCAAGACATTACCAAATGTGCCCTGGAAGGCAAAACTGTCCCCCACCCCCACCAAAAACTACTGTTTTAGTTTACTGTGTAATGATGTTAAGGAGTTTGCAGGTTCACAAATGTGTGACAACCAGAAAAATCTTATTAAATATTCATGTAACTTTCATATGTACCTTTAGTACCATATACCCAGCTCATCCACAGAACTCCAAGAAATACAGCTTTTCACCTCAGTACACATTACATACCAAAATCACATTTATAATACACTGCATCACATTTTTTTTTTTTTTTTTGCTGAGGAAGACTCGCCCTGAGCTAACATCTGTGCTGATCTTCCTCTATGTTGTATGTGGGTCATTGCCACAGCATTGCTGCCGATGAGTGGGGTGGGTCCATGGCAAGGAACCGAATCCAGGCTGCCAAAGTGGAGAGTGCCAAACTTAACCACTAGGCCATGGGGCCAGCCCCCACATAATTTTTAAGATGGCAACTAGAAGCAAGATTTGCAAGATTTTTTTGACATGGTAATAATTATTATTTCAAATCTAAGCTCACACAGAGCCCATAAGGAATTTCCTATATGGTTCAGCCGAATAATGGAAAGACCAATGCTACTTTTCATTATCGGCATACAGTGAACCAAAATGAAATTTTTAATTTACTGATAAAGATCATGGTAAGTTAGTTGTAGAGTGGGAACGCTGAGTACATACACACCTTTGCCATCAAGATCGGGACTGTTGTGGAAATAGACCAGCCTTAGGTACAGACGGCATTAGTGTAGAGTTCACAACAGTTAGCAAGGGCTATGGCACTGAACTCTTTGTCTTCCCAGGGACGGGAAAAAGAAGGAAGGTTGGTGCCATTCAGAGAAGTACTGAAATGAAAAGCCAGAGATACGTAGTGGCTCAGATAAAAACAATGCAGCATGACAATCAGTAAGTTCTACCAAGAAGCTGAAAAAAAAAAAACCCAAAAACCTATGAACAGATCCAATCTCAATGACCAAATAAATAGGACAGAATTAAGTGTATTTTCTCATTCATGCCCAAGATAATACTAGCAAGAAACCCTATACAGTGTGTCTACTTCTGTGCCCAATTCCTAACCCATAGTCCTTTTGGGAATTTCCAAACATCACTGAGGCAAACAAACATCACATCACTTGTAATGTGATTCAGAGTTGAATTTATTCTAAAAGTGAGGTGATATTCCAAAGCCACTTTCCTCTTGAGAAAGGAAAACAGCTCAGGGTTTATTTATTTATTTATTGTTTCAGCTTTATTGAGGTATAATTGACAAATAAAATTGTCATATATTTAAGGTGTACAAGATGATTTGACACCTGTATATATTGTGAAAGGATCCCAACATTGACTTAATTAACACATCCATCACCTCATGTTTACCCTCTTTTTTTTTTTTTTTTTTTGCTGAGAACACTTAAGTTCTACTCTCTTAGCAAATTTCCGTTGTATAATACAGTATTATCAACTATAGTCACCTTGTTATATATTAGATCCTCAGACCTTATTCATCTTATATCTGAAACTTTGTACCTTTATATCAGCCTCTCCCTAGTTCTCCCACTTCACAGTTCCAGGCAACCACCATTCTACTCTCTGTTTCTATGAGTTTGACTTTTTTTTTTTAGATTCCACATATAAGTCATACCATGCAGTATTTGCCTTTGTCTGGCTTAGTTCACCTAGCATAATTGCTCATCCATGTTGTTGCAAATACCAGGATTTCCCTCTTTTATAAGGCTGAATAATATTCCATTGTACATATATACCACATTTTCTTCACCCATTCATCTGTCAGTGGACATGTAGGTTGTTTCCATACCATGGCTACTGTGAATAATGCTGCAATGAACATGGGAGTACATATAGTGATTTTGTTTCCTTTGAATATATTCCCTGAAGTGGGATTGCTGGATCATATGGTAGTTTTATTTTTAATTTCTTCAGGAACCGCCACACTCTTTTCCATAGTGGCTGTACCATTTTACATTTCCACCAACAGTGTGTAAGGGTTTCCTTTTCTCCACATCCCTGTCAGCATTTTTTAATCTCTTGTCTTTTGATAATAACCGCCCTAACAGGTGTAAGGTGATATCTCATTGTGTTTTTGATTTGCGTTTTCCTGAAGGGTGTTGAGCACCATTTCCTGTACCCATTGGCCATTTGGATGTCTTCTTCAGAAAAATGTCTATTCAGTTCCTCTGCTCATTTTTAAATCAGATTATTTGTTTTTTTGCTATTGAGTTGTATAATTTCATTGTATATATATATTTTTTTTAATTTTCATTTTTATTGATGTCTTAATAGTTTATAACATTGTGGGGTTTTAGCTGTACATTATTTTTTGTCCATCACCATGTGGATGCATCCCTTCATATTTTAGATATTAACTTCTTACTGGATATGTGGTTTGCAAATATTTTCTCTCATTCTGTAGGTTGACTTCTCTTTCTGTTGATGGTTTCCTTGCTGTGCAGAAGCTTTTTAGTTTGATGAAGTCCCACTTGTTTATTTTTGCTTTTGTTGCCTTTGCTTTTGATGTAAAATCCAAAAAATCATTGCCAAGACCAATGTCAAGGAGCTTACTCCCTGTTTTATTCTAGAAGTTTTAATGTTTTGGGTCTTATGTTCAAGTCTATAATCCATTTTGAGTTGATTTTTGTGTATGGTGTAAGATAGCGGTCCAGTTTCATTCTTTTGCATGTGGATATACAGTTTTTCCAACTCCATTTATTGAGGAGACTATCCTTTCCCTGTTGTATATCTTGGTTCCTTTGTCAAAAACTGATAGTTTATGCATGGGTTTATTTCGGGGCTCTCTATTCTGTCCCACTGATCTATATGTTTATTTTCATGCCAATACCATACTGTTTTGATTACTATAGATTTATAATATAGTTTGAAATCAGGAAGTGTGATGCCTCCAGCTTTGTTCTTCTTTCTCAGGATTTCTTTGGCTATTCAGTGTCTTTTGTGGTTCCATATGAATTTTAGGATTGTTTTTTCTATTTGTATGAAAAATGCCATTGAAATTTTTATAGGAATTGCATTGAATCTGTAGATTGCTTTGGTTAGCATGGACATCTTAACAGTATTAATTCTTCTAATCCATGAACACAGAGTATCTTTCCATTTATTTGTGTCTTTTACATTTTGTTTCATCAATGTTTTATAGTTTTCAGTGTACAGAACTTTCATTTCCTTGGTTAAGTTTTTTTCCTAAGTATTTTATTCTTTTTGATACTATTGTAAATAGAATTGTTTCCTTAATTTTTCTTTCTAAAATTCATTGTTAGTGTACAGAAAAGCCACTGATTTTTGTGTATTTATTTTATATCCTGCAACTTACTGAATTCACTTATTAACCCTAACAGTTTTTTGTTGGAGTCTTCAGGGTTTTCTGTATATAAGATCATGTCATCTGCAAACACAGAAAACTTTACTTCTTTTCTGATTTGGGTGCCTCTTATTTCTCTTCCGTGCCTAATTGCTCTGGCTATGACTTCCAGTACTATGTCAAATAAAAGTGGTGAGAGTAGGCATCCTTTTCTTATTCCTGATCTTGGAGGAAAAGTGTTCAGCTTTTCACCATTGAGTATGATGTTAGCTGTGGGCTTGTCATATATGGCCTTTATTATGTTGAGGTACATTTCTTCTGTATCCAGTTTGTTGAGAGTTTTTACCATGAAAGGATATTGAATTTTGTCAAATATTTTTTCTGCATCTATTGAGATGATCATATGATTTTTATCCTTCATTTTGTTAAAATGGTATATCACATTTATTGCTTTGTGTATGTTGAACAAACCTTGCATCCCAAGAATAAATCCCACTTGATCATAGTGTATTATTGTTTTAATGTACTGTTGAATTTGGTTTACTAATATTTTGTTAAGGATTTTTGCAACTGTATTCATCAGGAATATTGGCCTGTAATTTTCTTTTCTTGTGGTGTCCCTGTTTGTCTTTGGTATCATGGTAATGCTGGGCTCGTAAAATGAGTTCAGAAGTGTTTACTCCTCTTATGCTTTTTGGAAGAGTTTGAGAAGATTGGTATTAATTCTTCTTTAACTGTTTGGTAGAATTCACCAGTGAAACCATCTGGTCCTGGGCTTTTCTTTGTTGGGAGATTTTTGATTACTGATTCAATCTCCTTAGTAGTAATCAGTCTGATCAGATTTTCTATTTCTTCATGATTCAGTCTTGGTACGTTGTATATTTCTAGGAAATTTTTCATTTTTTCTAGATTGTCTAATTTGTTGGAGTATAATTATTCATGGTATTTTCTTATTATCCTTAGTATTTCTGTGTTAGCTGTAATATCTCCTCTTTATTTGAGTCTTATCTCTCTTTTTCTTGAGCTTAGCTAAAGGTTTGTCTATTTTGCTTATCTTTTCAAAGAAACAGCTCTTAGTTTCATTGATCTTTTCTAGTCTTTTTTGTCTCCATTTCATTTATTTCTGCTCTGATCTTTGTTATTTCCTTCCTTCTACTAACTTTGGGCTTACTTTGTTCTTCTTTTTCTAGTTTCTTGAGGTGTTAAATTAGGTTGTTTTTTGAGATCTTTCTTTTTCCTTAATGTAGGTGTTTATCACTATAAAGTTCCCTCTTAGAACTGCTTTTGCTGCATCTCATAGGTTTTGATATGTTATGTTTCCATTTTCATTTGTTTCAAGATATTTTTCAAGTTTTATTGAGATATAATTGACATATAACATTGTATAGGGTGTAAAACATAATGATTTGATATATGTATATATTGTGAAATGATTATCACAATAAATTTTGTTAACATCTATCACCTCACATAGTTATAAATTTTTTTCCTTGTGATGAGTCAAGATTTTAAAAAATTTCTCTTTTGATATCTTTTTTGAGCCATTGTTCAGGAGCATGTTGTTTAATCTCCACTTATTTGTGAATTTACTAGTTTTTTCTTGTGATTGATTTCTAGTTTCATACCATTGTGGTTGGAAAAGATGCTGGATATAATTTCAGTCTTTTTAAATTTGTTAAGACTTGTTTTGTAGCCTAACATATGATTTATCAGATAATTTCCATGTGTACTTGAGACGAATGTGCATTCTGCTGCTGTTGGATAAACTGTTCTGTAAATGTCTGTTAGGTCCATCTGGTCTAACATGTAGTTTAAGTTGAATGTTTCCTTGTTGATTTTCTGCCTGGATAATCTCTCCATTGTTTAGTCCCCTACTATTATTGTATTGCTGTATATTTCTCCCTTCAGATCTGTTAATATTTGCTTTATATATTTAGGTGCTCTATGTTGGGTGCAGAAATATTTACAGTTGTTATATCCTGTTGATGAATTGACCACTTTATCATTATATAATGACCTTCTTTGTCTCTTGTTAGTGTTTTTGGTTTAAAGTCTATTTTGTCTGATATAAGTATAGCTACCTCTGCTTTCTTTTGGTCTCCATTTCCATGGGATGTCTTTTCCCATCCCTTCACTTTCAGTCTATGTGTGTCCTTAAAGCTGAAATGAATCTCTTGTAGGCAGCGTATAGTTGGGTCTTTTCTTTTTTTATCCATTCAGCCACTCTCTGTCTTTTGAGTGGAGAATTTAGTCCATTTACATTTAAAGTAATTATTGGCAGGTATGGACTTACTACTGCAATTTTGTTAATTGTTTTCTGGCTGTTTTGTAGTTCCTTTGTTCCTTTCTTCCTCTCTTTCTCTCTTACTTTGTGATTTGATGATTTTCTGCAGTGGTATGCCTTGATTCCTTTTTCTTTATCTTTTGTATATCTACTACAGGTTTTGTTTTGTGGTTACCATAAGGCTTATGTGAGACATCTTATAGTTATAACAGTCTATTTTAAACTGATAATAACTTAACTTTGAATGCATACAAAAGCTCTACATATATACACTCCCCCTCCCCCACATTTTATGTTTTTGCTGTCACAATTTACACCTTTCTATGTTGTATATCCCTTAACAAATTATTGTAGTTATTTATTTTTAATACTTAACCTTTATACTAGAATTATAAGTGACTTACCTGCCATCATTACAATATTAGAGTAGTCTGAATTTAACTATATATTTACTTTTACCAGTGGATTTTATACTTTCATATGTTTTCATGTTACTAATTAGTATCCTTTTGTTTCAGCCTAAAGAACTTCCTTTAACATTTCTTGTAAGGCTGGTCTAGTCATAATGAACTCCTCAGCTTATGCTTCTCTGGAAAACTCTCTCTCCTACAATTCTGAAGGACAACTTTGCCAGGTAAAGTATTCTTGGTTGGCAGTTTTTTCTTTTGAATCTATCAACCTACTCCCTTCTGGCTTGCAAGGTTTCTGCTAAAAAATCTGCTGATAGTCTTATGGAGGTTCCCGTAACAAGTAATGAGTTGCTTTTCTTTTCCTGCTTTTAAGATTTTCTGTCTTTGTCTTTAACTTTTGACAGTTTAATTATAATATATCTCAGTCTGGGTCTCTTTAGTGTCCCAAAAGGAAGGATTGCAGTTAGCACCTAGATGCAGGCTGATTAGAAGCTGGATACTCAGGCACCAGCTGGGAAAGTATGCTGTCAAACCCCTTTCAGGGAGAAACTGGGAGATGGGTATATTTGCTTGCTCCCTGTGTGCTGAGCCTGGGTATATAGCTTATCGGGGGGCGGGGGGGGGGGGGGGGGATGTTCCTCTGCCTGTTTAAAAACTGAATCTTTGTTTTTTATAGTCCTATTGGACTCATGAATGCAAGCCCAGAGCTGGGTGATTTGGTGGCCCATCCCTTGGGTGGCAGCCATAAAAGTTGGGGCACTAGATGTGGGTACAAGCTCCTTCCAGGGAGATACTGGCAACTTGGTTTTATTGTTGGAGTGAGCTGGAGGGAGAAGGTAGGCTCCAGGGAGGATCACAGTCATCCCCCAGATGCATGCTAATTAGAAGCTGGATCCTCAGGCAGTGGCTTGTAAAGTATGCAGTCAAACCCCTTCCAGGGAAAGACTGGGAAGTGGGTGTTTTTGCCTGCTCCCTCTGCACTGAGCCCTGGGGGCAAAGCCACAGTGAGTGCTCATGCACACACCCATTAACAACAGCTTCTTTGTCTGCTACAGTCCAGTGGGATTCATGAATGCAAGCCCCTGTTGGCTATCAGAGCCAGGGATCTGGAGGCTTGTCCTTCCATCCACAGTCACAAAAGCTATGGCCCAGACCTGTGTACAAGCTCCTTCTAGAGAGATGCTGATGACTTGGTTTTATCATTGGAGCAAGCCTGAGGGAGAAGCTGGGGCTCCAGAGAGGATCACAGTCAGCACTTAGATGCGTGTTAATTAGAAGTTGGATCCTCAGGCACCAGTTTGTAAAGTATGCAGTCAAACTCCTTTCAAGGAAAGACTGGGAGATGGGCATTTTTGCTTGCTCTTTCTGCACTGAGCCTGGGGGGGATAGCCAGAGTGAGTGCTCACGTACCTGTTAAGAACTGCTCCTTTGTTTGCTATAGTTCTGTGGCATGCAGGAACACAACCCCCTTAGGCTTTCAAAGCTAGGTGTTTTGGGAGCCCATCCCTCAGGTGGGAGCCCTAAAAGTTGGGGCACTAGATGTGCAGTCCAAACACTTTGATCCTCAGAGAGAAGGTGGGAGTTCAGTTGTATGATGCTGTGCTGGGGGTGGGGTTTATGGTGTCTCTGCCTTTCCTACCCAATTTGATGTGAGTATTTTCTCAGTTGCCTGATGCGTAGGAGTCACTCAGTTAGTTTCCGGATTTCCTTCAGAGGGAATTATTCCATGTGTACCTGTACATTCGGTGCATCCATGGGAGGAGGAAAATTCAGGACCCTCCTATGTCGCCATCTTGGTCTGGAGTCACTCCAGACTTATTTAGTATAAATAAATTGGACAAAAACATTGTCTCTTTCAGATTCTGGATACTAATGACACTCAGTAAGTGACTTTAGGCAAAAAGTTACTTGCACTTTGAAAGCAGAAATGAGCAGGAAAGAGTATTCTATTAATTTTTTAGTGAAGTTCAGTGCTGTAAAGACTACTCATCGTTAAACAAAAATTAGCAATTTTCACTTTATTCATTTACTTTAGATTATGCTTACAATGGCATCCACTGAACTACCACAAGAACATAGGAATCAAAACTATGCCAGACCAAAGATCTATCCAGTTTATAATTCATCTTTAATAGTACATGAAAGGGATTATTTTTTCAGAGGATGTTGGTTGCCTTCTCTGATGATAACCTTCAAACACAGGAGGGTAACATCTGTTAACTTGGCATAGTAACCTGTTAAGCAGCTAGCACCCCCAACATCTACTTATATAGCGAACAGATCTCTATCTCTAGTTCTGATTTCTCTCCTGAACCCCAGGGCCCAGCTGGCTTGTGAGTAGCTTCACATAGAGGTCTCACAGGTACCTCCAAGTCAACATATGTAACTGAATTAAGCCATAATCTCTCCCCTTTACTCCCATTGCTGGAACTAGTCCTCTTCCTCTCAGTGAATGAATGGCACCGCTTAGACCCACTTGCCTAAGCCAGAAAGGAGACACTCATTGAGACTCCTTTCCCTTCCTCACCCCACCCTTCCCTCCTGTCTAGCAATGACCAATCCTATTGATTCTCCTCGCTCTAGTGCATCTCCATCCTTACAACCACTTGGTATCAGCCCTCATCATCTCTCATTTGGACTATTATAGCAGTATGTTTATTGGTCTCCCTGACATCCAAATGGCTACTAGAGTGATCTTTTGAAAAAAACATCTCATCATGCCAGTGTTTAGAATTCTGTAAGTCAAAATCTAAATACCTTACCATTTAATATAAGGCCTTTTAAGATCTTTCAGCCTCATCGCCTAGAATTCTCTTCATTCACCCATATATCACTACTAATACACACATCTTTTGCTTTGGCAGAACCAAACATTCTAATTGCTCAAATCTTGCCTTTTGTGTGTCCTATAACTATTTCTTTTAGTTTAATGGTATATTCTCTTTTTTTTCCCCACTAGCTTCTTTCAGTATTTTTTCTTTATCTTTGATTTTCTCTAGTATTAAAATGATATGCCTAGGTGTAGTTTTTTTGATATTTGTCCTGCTTGTTGTTCTCTGGGCTTCCTGGATCTGTGGTTTGGTGTCTGACATTAATTTGGGGGAAATTCTCAGTCATTACTGTTTCAGATATTTCTTCTATTCATTTCTTCTCCTTCTGGTATTCCCATTATGTATATGTTACACCTTTTGTAGTTGTCCCACAGTCCTTGAATATTTTATTCTGCGCTTTTTTTTCAGTCTTTGTTCTCTTTGCTTTACAGTTTTGAAGGTTTCTTTTGATATATCTTCACGCTCTGAGATTCTTTCCTCAGCTGTGTCCAGTCTACTAATAAGCCCATCAAAGGCATTCTTCATTTCTATTACAGTGTTTTTTGATCTGTAGTGTTTCTTTTTGGTTCTTTCTTAGGATTCCTATATCTCTGCTTACATAGCCCATCTCTTCTTGCATGCTGTCTACTTTATCCATTAGAGCCCTTAGCATATTTAGCATAGTTGTTTAAAATTCCCGGTCTGATAATTCCAACATCCCTGCCATGTCTGGTTCTGATGCTTGCTCTGTCTCTTCAAACTGTGATTTTTGCCTTTTAGTGTGCCTTGTAATTTCTTCTTGATAGCCACACATGATGTATCCATAAAAGGAACTGCTATAAATAGGCCTTTAGTAATGTGGTGTTAAGATGTGGGGAGAGGAGCATGCTGTAGTCCTATGATTGGGTCTCAGTCTTTTCATGAGCCTGTGCCTCTGGACTATGAACTTCACAAGTGTTTCTCAGTTTTTTTCTCTCCTTACGTGGGACAAGATGGCTAGAGTGGGCTGCAGTTGGATATTTCCCTTCCCCAGGTCAGTTAGGCTTTGATAATACCCCAGCAGGTTAAGCTCTGGTCAGCTAGTTTCCCCTGAGGACAGGCCTTGTTAAAAAGAACAGAGTGCTCTGGTGTATTTCAGTATGCTTCCTTTTCTCCTCTCCCTGCTGGAAGCATGAAGGGATTTTTGTTCAGTATTTACTGTGAGAACCTGTTCTAGCTCCTGGAAGTAAAACTCACAAAAATGTAGGGGTGCCTCTATGGCTGGGTCCCCTCAGAGTTCTTAACATTCAGACTTGAATGAGGTGAGGACTGAGCCTGCAGCAATCACAGTTTCAGATTTTCCTACACAGGTTTCCGTGGCAGTTTTTGCTCATGAGTCTCTGCTCCGGGAAGCCATGTCTCCCTGTATTCACCTGTCTGTCTCTCCAGTCTTGGGGGCAGCAGTTTTCCCTGTGTCTTCACCTCTCTTACGGAACCAAGAAGAGTTAGTTATTTTTCAGACTGTTCAGATTTTTACTTGTTAGGATAGAGTGGTGACTTCCAAGCTCCTTACTGGTGGAACCAGGAAGTTATTCTAATCATATCCCAGAAATTGGTAAACAGGTTCATTTTTACACTATCTGAATGCATCATGATTTTATCAATTCAACTTTATCCTTTCTCACTCTTCTCCATTTCTGTCTGAAGAAGCCCATAATTTTTTAGCCACTTAGGACCATTGCCAAGTCTTTACCGACAACCTAACTATATTCCAATCACAATAAATACGGTAACTTCTTATCAGGGAAATCACCCTTCCTTACCTCTTCCCCTGCCCCACTTCTCAGTACCCCACCAATACAGATAAAATCTGTCACTTGTCCATACTAGAGCTAATTCTGAGGATACATCTAATAAGAGAAAAGAACTCAGATCTAGCCCACCACACACACCCATCTCCCTTCTTATACACTCTATTCAGCATCCACATGATTACCCTCAAGACTTTATTTCTCTCTACTCCCAGAAGATTCCTGAGTGGAGGATAGTATATAAGAGGAGGGAGCAAGGATCTTGGTGCTTACTCACCTCTGAAAGAGCCCTCTGCAGCACACATAGGTCTCATAGGTTCTATTGGTGAAACTTGTGTTTAGGAAGGAGACACAGTCAGTTTCAGCTCCCCTGGGGACATAGAGGATTCCTGGATAAAGGACACACAGATACTAAGGGGAAGATTTTACACATGTTCCTTAAGGCTCTTAATTCCTTGGGTGTGAACTGAGAACATTGTAGATTAGGTGCCTTTTCTATGCATCTGTGAGATAGATGGTTAAATCAATATTCTGATAGAGATCTTGTCAGGATCTAGGTGAGTGATTTTTGCCGAGAGACTAAGCTGAGGCACCTACCTGCCACACAGGCACTGATAAGGGATACACAGGTCCCTGTGAGGAGAGCACTGATCACAACCTTGGACAAGTCACTCTTCCGGTGGGGTACCATTGATGCTGCAGGCAAAGAAACAAAATAACTTAATCTCCTCCCCACCAGGCAATCAGTATATCCCATAAGCCCCCATTTAGAAGAATGCAGAGGAACAAAACACAGCAGATAAATAGTATCCTTACCACCAACCACCAGAGGCCAGTCAGTGGTACTCTAAGAAGTGTGTATATATATTAGGCCTGAGGGATCACTAACTCAGACATTCCCCAGGTCAAGGATTATGTGTTTGACCCTGCCTTCAGTGGTTCTATGAACATCCCCAAGATGTATCTGGATCAAGCAAAGCTCTGGGTTGCTCCAGACAAGGTGCAAATGCCTAGGTGTTGGGCACTAGTTGGGATCTACACTCTTAAGCCAGGGCCGCAATTAGATGGACTATTTTGAGCCAGAGAGATAAGGAGGGCATCACTCACCTAAGCCTTAGCCACATGATGCATATCCCACTACTAGATAGAAATCTCACAATCAGACGGTAGTCGAGCATCAGAATTAGAAAAATGCAGACACATGTTTAACAGAAGAGATAAAGATAAACTGAAAGGAAATTGTTTCACCTTTAAATTGTTCAATCAGCTACCAAATAAATCAACTTAATGATTTTACCCCAGAATATGAGTGCCATAAAAAGTGGACACACTGAGCTGTATTTCTTCTTATTTCCCATTTCTAACTTGGATCTTCCAAATTCTTGGAATCTTCTAGTCGTTCTCCCTGCCCCTGCCCTCAAGGACAGTTCCGCTTTCCCCATATTACTTCCTCCAACCATCACCCACAATCAGCAATATCTTCAGCAGTCTCAGTGTCTGCTTCAGATACTCACTGCTCCCGTACCTGGTGACTTGTAGCTTTTAATCAACACTTGACCCACTCACTGTTACCATCTCTCTGCTCTATGTGTCTGCTGCTTTTATTTATCCTGGGATTCTTTGTGCAACTCCTACTTCTGTGAAGGCAACTGATGAGCAGCCTAATTTCAGAAGGTCCCTTCACTACTGAATAAAAAACAAAATCGCTTTACTTATATATGTGCTATGCCCATTTAATGACAAAATAAAAATAATATCATTATAATCTTCCTCATAGGGAAAATAAAAATAAAATTGGTCTTTTGGGCCTTCAGTTGAAAGGAAACAAAGTAACAGAAGTTGAGATTGTAAACCCAGCCTGGGCTACATACAGAGCCAGGTAGCGTGGTTGCTTTAACTCCAAACTAACTGCTGCCTGATAGGGCCCACTTCACACCAGCTTCTCTATGGTCCCACTTCACACCAGCTTCTCTATGGTCTTAACTTGTACTGAAGCACCAGGACTGCCCACTAGAGAAGCTGGGATCTGGCTGGCTTATTGGGTAGCTAAGAAAATGCATTAACTCACTCAAGCCTCCCAGTGTGATTCCTATGGAACTAAGATTGGCAAATCCACAGAGTGAAAATGTTGTAATGATTTCAGCTCTCACCTAGGAAAACAAGAATAAATAAGGAAATAAATTTAGTCTCATGTGTGCAGTCATATAATCACAGAAGGTCCAGAGTACTTAGAATCCCCAAGCTTGTCCACACTACCCTAAGGAATGTGGAAAGGATGCTCAGAAAATAATTGCTCCCTGAGTTATCACAGGGTTAATAATATGGAAACCACCATGGGCCTCTCTGCCCAATGCTCTTCTTATTGAAACTTATGATTAAGGAAAAAGCCTAGGAATGAGGATGGTTGAGAGGGAAAAGATAGAGGAAGGGAGAAAAGGAGATCAATTTTTAGCAATTTAAACTTATAAATGAAGAAGGGGACCTTAGAACCATTAAAAATAGTGTGCACCCTGGACTGCCCCAACTGTAAAGACCCAACAAGCACGTTATAGAGAGAAGCTGGATTAGAGTGTGAGGGAGGAATAGCACACAGACCTCAGGGCAGCTTGGGCACTGGAGCTAAGCATACTGTTATGCTTGTTTGAGGTTGGGCCTGGGACACTGGAAAGGGGTCTGTGGGTGTGAAACCAACTTTTGTGTAACACTTTCCATCTGCCCATAGACTATGCTTTTCTGGATTGTCACTTACAGAAATCCATTGTTTCTCACCCCCGATCCACTCTTCCACTCCAGAGAGACGTGTGTTCTTGTATTGAGACAGTTGCTGATATGCCACAAACTCATTTGTGAAGAACTTGATCCCCACCATCTCAGCCACAATTGGACAGTCTGCCCACTCAACACCCATCATGAAAACCATGGGCCTTAGGATATAGGAACAGATGACCTGGGTGAAAGAAAGAGATATCCCAGGAAAAGGAAGAACAAATAACACAGGTTAGGAGCAAGGACTTTCTCTGGAGCCTTGACTCAGTCTCCTCCCCCCTTCTCCTATCCGCACTCTCTCTTTGCTCATTGTGGGTCAGGAGGACATGCACAGTTCAAGGACTACTTAACCACACCCTAGATGACAGCCCAACAAATGTAATCCTTTACCTGGAAGGTGAGCCCCTGTATGTCTACCAATTCCCCTAGCCAGGAGAGGGCAGCATTGATGAAGGCCAAGAGGGCCAAAAAGGCAATCAGATTGGCTGCTACATTAGCAACAAGTCCTACGGCATCTGTGGCTCCATTGCTGGCAGCTTCCAGGATATTCTTCTCCTTCCTGTGGTTATTGGGCATAGGGGAGGAATATAGTGTCTAGAGTAGTCTCAGCCCCTCAGAGAAGAGAAATCCCACTGTATAAGAGTGCAGAGAAAGAGTGCAAGACCACCTTAAGAGGTGATGGGGGTTCCTTAGTGAACCTTCTGGTGGAAATTACACTGAAACAGTATCAGATTTAATTGCCATGAAATTACACTGACACCAAGGACAGAGGATACCGGTATGCAGAAGACAGAGGTGGGTGGGAGGGTTAAACAAAAAAAGAAAATCAACATGATTAGCTAGAGGCAGAGGTAGACAAGAGGGGCTATGGAATCACATTATTCCTTCCCCAAGAGACTTGAAGCCTCTGCCACCACAGCACCGCCACTCTTGACTCTGCGCCTGATCTCACCATCTCCCAAATTATACATTGGACTCACCCACAGGACAATTTTACCCCCTCCTTATTCTTGAACTTGGACTCCTCCACTTCTGGATATACGAGCTTTGACAAGGCAAGAGCAGAAGGGGCAGCCATCACAGAGGCAGAAATCAAGGATGATGCATCAATCTGTAAGGCCAGACTTAGGAATCAGCATCTGCAGAACCCAGACTCAGGCTCACCAAAGGGTGATCAAACAGACTGTGCCTACCCCGAAGGATACGAAGGCTCCCAACACAGTGCCTGAAATGGTGGCAAACCCTCCAGTCATCACTGCATGCATTTCAGAGAGCGTCATATCTGCAAGGTACGGGCGAATGAGCAGAGGTGCCTCTGACTATAAACAAGGAGAAGCGAGTCAGATTCAAGAGGGTGAGACTCCCCACCCCAGAGTGCCCACCCTGGCCCCCAGCACACATCCTTACAGTGTGAGTGCCCTTCCAGCCCTGCGCTGTGCTCTCAGGCCCTCCCAGCGTCTGCCTGACTCCTCTGGCACCTAATCATATCCTGGCTGGTATTGTTCTCATCTGTTTTCATATGTGTTTATCTCATCTACTTGAATTTTAAAATGCTATAGAAGAGAAATGGTATATTTCTTTTGTATCTTCTCAATGTCTAAAACCATATACTTAATGAATGACCTTATGGAGTACAGTGCACTTACTGAATATATATTAGTTACTTAAAAAGTACTCATTAAATAAATTGCAAATAGATGATTGAAGCCCAATGTTGATGAAAGGATCAAAAGAAATAATGTTTTTGAAAATGTTATGAAATTATGAAGACACAACTATGTAAACTGTGTGAGGAATCGACCTAATATTATCTACCATATAATGAGTGACAACTAGGTGCCTAGTGCTGTACTAGATCCTAGGGACATTAATATGAATAAGGCAAAGTTCTTACTCTTAGGAGCTTATAGTCTAGCAGAGGAAACTAAGCTGATTATGGATAATTTCAGCAAAATGTGGAGTGCTGTGGTTGAAGTATGCAGAAGTACTCTGAGAACATTTCAGAAACAGTTAATCAGCCTAGGAAGACCTCAATACTAATTCCTTGTTAATTTGACCAGCCATTGTCTCTAACATGGAGCTGATCAGTCAACAGCATATATGAAGCACCTACTCCATACAAATAGATCAAACAAGTATTATGGGGAAGAGCCTTGTTGTTAGCCCTGAGCAAGGCAAGCTATTGCATCCTTAGAGACCCCGGAAAACAAAGGTCACAGGGAGAAACCAGAATATGGAGCAAATATCCTTCATAGCCCCTGAGCAGGGAGATTTGGACCAGGACATTTCCCTAAATTCCTATGTAAGACATTGGATGGGTGATTAAGAATGTCCAAATTAAGTCTGCCCAGGTAAGTATTATTAGGCATGAAGAGTGAAAGCAATGAGCTGAGTTCCCTTTGAGCTTCCAAATTTTCTTTCATCAGCGATTGGCTGCCCATACAGTCTTCATTTATTTGACTTTTCAGAAGGAAAGCATACTTTTCTCAGCCTTTTTTCTGCCACACTCTCTGTTCCCCAGAGAAAAGAAGATCAGAAGGCCTCAGGGCACTTACCATACCCATAAAGATGTTTCCTGCCACAGCCAGGGTCTCTGTGGCGGTGGTGCCCATGGTGACTTGCAAAAACCAGGCGATCTAAAGGGACGCAAAGACTTAAACCATTAACATTAGCAGGAATCTTGGAAAGTATTCAGTAAAACCCCTCCTTCTCTATTTTACTGGCAAGGAAACTGAAGCCTAGAGAAGTAGAATGACAAGCCCGAGGCCACAAAGCAAGTTACAAATAGAGCCTGGACCAGAACTAGGCTTCTGGAACAGGTAGAATAAATGTTGGTATGAAATGGTAGTCTGGCCCATTTTCTGTCCCTGCTCTGCTCCTCATCCCACCTAGGGCCTGGGCCTGGCCATCTGATATTGGGCATGCTTGAATGAGTTTGCCTTTTCACACTGGTTCTAATGCTCTAGATCCTACATATGAGCATTTTTCCAAGGTAAGTGTCATCTTCATGCCTCTTGACAGATCGCAAGATGAAGGCCCACATCCTGACTGGTGTAGAAGAGTGACTCACCTTCTGAATTACCCACTGCACAAGGCCCAGATAGTAGAGAATGGACATCAGGCATCCAAAGAAAAGGATTATCGGTAAGGACTGTAATGAGAATAGTGGTATAGCTGGTATAGTGTAGATACTCAGTGAATGTTTAAATACAAGCTTTGCTGTTAGTGCCATCAGTTGATCCTGACTCCTAGCAACCCTGTGTACAGCAGAGTGATACCCTGTCTGATCTTTTTGCGCCATCCTCTCACCGTCCAGCGCTATATCAGACAATGCTCCACTACTATTCATAGGGTTTGTGTGGCCAATTTTTTTTCATGGGTGGCCAGGTCCTTCTTCCTAGTCTGTCTTAATCTAGAAGCTCCACTGAAACCTGTCCACCACGGGTGACCCTGTTGGTATTTGAAATACTGATGGCATAGCTTTCAGCATCACAGTAAACAGACAGACGGTCTGGTTCCCTGACCAGGAAATGAACTCGGTCCGCGGTGGTGAGAGTGCCAAATCTTAACCACTAGACCACCAAAATAAAAGCTAGTTTAGGAATAAATTTTAAGTGTATTGCAAATCTATTATCCGATCAGTACTAAGCCACAAGGAGATGTTTTCTGAGCCTTCCTCCTCCACCCCTGTTTCATTCCAATTTCAATATGGTAATGACCAAAGGGCAAGAAATTGACGCTGTTTCCTCTATTGCTGGGATCAAGTCCTCCTCTTAGGGTCAAACTGGTATATAGACTGGTTAATCTCTAGGACATATATTTTCATCCTCTGCTTTACACCTCCCTCCACACTGACCCTCATTCCAGCCCATAAAACAGATATGACCTGAAAAGCAAAGATATCCTTGATCAGCATATCCCCAAAGACAAAACTGGAGCCAGCCACAGTGTAGTTCAGGAAAATCTGAAAGAAAAAAAGATAGAAAGAGCGAACAAGAGCAAAACCAGGAAGGACACGAGGGAAGGTGGGATCAGCCTCATGCATGATTAGGACGTACTGCTGCTGCTGAGGTTGGCCTCCCTTTGACAGCATGGGGGCAAAATGAGCTGCTCACTGAATGACAGAGGACTCAGCAGTTCAGTTCTCTTTATTCATATGCTTAGTTGTACCCCAGTATACTCTCTCCTTTCCCACCGGATCTCCTACCACCATCATTAAGACACAGCCCAATCTCCTCCTGTTCCCCCCAAATGTCCTTTCTCTAGGGTTCTAAAAGAGCAGAACCCTCACATTCAATTTCTCATACCTGAGTCTGATCTCCCAGCCATTGAAATGCATTAAATCCAGGATCAGTTCTGATGACCAAGATCCCAAAGACAAACTGAAGACCCAAGCCCCAAAGCACTGCCCTCCAGGACACCTGGGGCCAATAAGAACACAATTCTAATATGAGTTCTAAACTCTACTTGTCTACCTGATTGGAGTTTTAAACATAGATACATGTCCTCTGGGTGGAACTAACCAAGGATGTTAACAGTAAATCTGGGGTAAGATGGAGTAGGGAGCAGAGGAAAACAGGGCACTAATATATAAAGAGCCACATATGTCCATATGGTTTTTAAAACTGTGTCTACAGGTTAGATGGCACACACACATACATATATATAAAAGCGTCATAAACCAATACTTTAATATTACTATGTGCAATGCAAGCTGATTCTCTATTGTATTCTATTTTCTTTCTTTCCTTCTTTCTTTTTTTCTTTCTTTAACACTGAACTAGATCCACAAAATTGATATCAAGATTCACTAATGGATGACAACCTACAGTTTGAAAATAAGTGGTCTAGGTCCTCTGAGAACTTTGAAACTTCTCTTAAGAGCAAAATTGTCAAAAGAGGAAAAATCCAGAGATGGTTAAGAAGTTAGTTCTGTGCCTTTGTAATCAATACTTGACACATGCACTTTGTAATTAGTAACACATGGCCCTTGGCTATGGGTTACTATGCCCACCCTGCATATCCAAAACTCACTGCACTGTGGTGTTTGGAGCAGGCAAAGAGGATGAGGATGAACATGCAGATTCCTGCGAAGGAGATCAGCTGCTCTGGCCTTTGGGCTGTGTCTAGAGCCAGCCACAGGATAAGGCCAACCAAGGAGACTCCTGCAAAAACCCTGAAGAGGGAATGCCAAGACCATGTCACTGACTGAGTGAATGAATAAAAATTAATTAACTTTACCTCTAAAAATTAGTTCACCCCAAGGATAAGTAAAATAACTCAATAGATTGACACAGAGACATATCTTGAGAATTATCCATCTGGTAGTTTCCTATGTACCACCTCTCTCTCCCAACTCTTTTACTCACAGAATGAAGTTGAAAGAGCCCAATCTGAGGGCAAAAGTCACATGACTTCCTTTTCCTCAAGTTTCCATATCAGTAAGATGTGATATAAAGACTCATTCTTTAAGATTGTTCTAATGAATAACCAAAATATTAAAAACGAAAGAAGAAAACTATGCGTGGTCCCCATGGATCTCCACTCAATTTCCAACCATTCCAAGGGCAAGAGTAACGGCTAATCCACAGATCTACTACTTGTGGTCTTGTGGTCTCTTGATATACCAAACATGCTTGATCAATACACAGACTGGTTTCCTCCTGTCTGAGTGTTGGAGTCATTTCAGTTCAAGGGAAAAGGATTAGAAGGGAGATCACATATGAAAAGAAAACAAAACAAAAAGAGCACATTGTCTATTGAGAGGTCTCAGGAACCACAACCACCACCACAAAGGGCATTATAGGTCAGAGTTGAATTTCAGAGTTGTCTTCACTGTGAACTCATCTCACTTAAAGTGAATAAAATCTGGCTTCCAGAATCCATCCTGCTAATGAATAAAGTTCTTTTAGTTCTATCTCCTCAGTGTCAAATAAATCAATGATCCAAAATTTAGGTTGTAGTCTGGTGTGTTTCTCCAAATTATCATTATTGCAAACATTCTTAACACCTATTTTCTGTGCACCCATTGGAGAACAGGCAGAAAAGAGGAACTTTATAGAGATTCTGAAAGTTATTCTCTCACCCCAGGCCCATGATCAAAGGACATGTGCATGCCATAGTTAGTTATATGAGCTGTGGCTGCTATAGATTCCAGTTCAGTGTACACTGAACAGTAAATATGCTCCTTAAACTCTAAGGAATTGTAAAAGACACCAGTGGGTGCAGGAAGTCTGGAGAGCTAGAGGGAAAAAGGCATAAAAAGTTTCAGGGAACTAAGGGAGACACGTATGACCATCAAATCAATTTGCTAGCTTAATGCAACTGCAAACCTCTTTGTTTTGATTACTTCATTGAAGAAGAGTATGATTTTTCTCATTTTTGACACAAGCCCTGACAATGAAGACATTGCAACTCTTCTCTGAAACCTAACCCCTTCTGTCCCCTAGCAATGTTGAGGCATGAGGTTACAAGAAACTGGACTGAAGTCCAGTGGTATTTGCTGTCTGAGTCTTGGTTTTGTAAAGAATAGGTGAGGGTCTGAGAGACAGTTCAGGAACTGTCAAAAGAGAAAAAGCAAAGTGGACTGGGGTTTGGGACAAGTTGTGGGACCAGAGATATTGAGATTCTTATCTTACCATTTCATCCAAAGCTTTAGGCAAGAGTTTTTAAAGGGCTTCAGACATCTTGTTAACTTTTTACCAAAGAACGTTTTCAGAATGCGGTAAACCAGGACCAAGAGCACCAAACAGGTGAGGACGAACAAGGCCAGCGCCCTCTGGAAATCCAAGATGCAAGCTGCCAGGAAGTAGGCAGCATAACCTAAAAAGAGAAGTTACAGAGTAAGGACCAGCAAGGCAGAGCTCCCCAGGGGCAAATAAAGCTCTAGTCATGAATGTCTGGGACTTAAAGCAAGAAAACCCTCCAGGGAACTTGCCACCCAGCCCTAATTGTCAGACTGAGCTGCAGTTCTCAAGGCCAGGGTAGAGAGCTAATTGTTCTCTGCTTGAGGATTCCCAAGGAAAGTCTAACTTCATTTGAATACTGCATATCTTCACTTGTCTCTAATGAAATCTCACTCCCTTCTATTTTATCTGATATCCTCTTTCTCTTCCTTGGAGTAGATTGGATGAACATCCACCATTAGACTCTTCAAAAGTCATCTTTTCTCAAAACGTTTTAACCCCAGTCATTTTAACTTTTTGTCTTGAGCAAAACCATGTAAACAAGGCTACTACTAGAAGAAGGTGACTACTACTAGTAGGAGCCTACTACTTCTACTAGGAAGTACAGCCATACGGTCCTCACTCCATGGCTCCTCACCCCAAAATACAATTTTTGTTCTCACCATCCCAGCTGCCTCTAATATTGACATCAAAGTTTCATACATCACTGACAGTCTACTTTAAACAGAGGTTTGCTGTTTTTTAAAAATATTTTATATCATTGATCTTACTAGTAAACCAGCAAATAAGTAATGTATACTACAGGCTTCTCTTGTAAAGACAACAAGAACCATGCCCTGCATCAAGTCAAGATACTAAAATAGAGACAAACTGAAATTTTCTGAAATATTTAAGTTTATCAAATAGTACAGTTGTGAAAAATAGTTTATTCTCAGCTTTTGCTTATTCCTGGAAGTGCAACTCAATAAATTATGGTTCACCTTTGAGTAGTTAAGATCTATACATCAAATAGCCCTTTAGATCAGTTGTGAATGAAGTTGCTTTCCATCTAGTAATCATCTTGATACAAGATCACCTTCCTAAAACAATTGTGTCTGTCACTTCCATGAATTCTCAGCACCTCACCCAAACACAACAGGCTCAGCAGGATCTTCTTGAACAAGCCAGCATGTGTTTTGTAGAAACTTCTTGCCCTGCTGCAAGGTCGTAGGTTCCTCCTGATGAGAACCCAAAAATTAAGATAGAAAAATTACTCCATCCCTTTTGTATCAATTCCCAAAACTTAGATTACCTAGCTTGAGGGGGAATTTTCTCTAATTTCAAGGAGGAAAATTATTCAGCCAGGGGGATATTAGGTAGTGTTCCTGCAATGCTGAAAGGCCAGATCAAACCTTGCCAAAGGGAAGCAGGTCAGAATAACCCTACCCAACCCAGACTAGCAATATCCTCAGTAATCTCCCACCAGTGGACACTGGTCACGTCAGGGAGAGACTTTTGGGGCCTACTCTTTCCCTGTTCCCAGTGACAAGGGATTTGCTCAGCTTCCGGATTCAGAAAAGGACCTATTCTTTTGGAAGGCAGCTTTGACCATTTCTCCCTAAAAACAACACAAACCCATAACCCTGAACAGTCAATCAGATGTGCATTGACAGACCGGAAGGAAAACACCACCACCCTCAAGAATCCCTGGGTGAGCAGGGCCTGAGAGAAGATTCCCAGTAAGAAGGGCTATTCAAGTTTGATTTAACAAACATTTATATGGTGCTTTCTATGTACTGGGCTCTTTCTAAGAACCTCATGAATAGTTAACTCCTTGACTGCTCCTAAGAACTTTTGAAGTGGTTGCTATTATCATTCTCATTTTACAGATGTGGAAACTGGAAAACAGAGAAGTAACTTTTCCAAGGTCATGGAAGCTGTAAGGAGCATAGATAGAATGTAAACTTAGGCAGTTTTGCTTCAGAATCTGAGCTCCTAACCATCATCCTATGCTGCATCTTACCTAGACCCCAGGTTCACCTGCTCTCCCATTCCTAAGTATCCTCAGCACACTGCAGTCATATGAGCAAAATGCTCCAATTTCCAAATTCTTGGAAGCTCCAAAGAAGGTGATCCCAGAAAGAAGGTCCCAGTTGACCATCATGTTGAGGCAAGATAGCTTTGCTGGAACTGAGACCAGCTGCTAACTCCAAGTGCCCTGAGGTCTTGGCTCACAGATTTCTAGGGATCTTTCTCCATTGCTGCCTCTCCCATCTAACACGCTCCCTTTTTCCTTATACATAGCCTTCCTTTTCACTCCTCCCTCCTTCTCTTCCTTATTTCCCTTTCTGTAGGGAGCCCAACACTGTGTTAGCTCAGTAGAGTGTGTATTATCAGATATAGGTAATGTGAGAAAGGAAAAAACAATCTTTATCACCACCTAACTGAATCAATTCAAGAGGATACCTTAGGATCTCAAGAACGCTGCTACCTTTCCATGCTTCATAGAGAAAGTAGTGAGTAAAAAGGATTGCTTAGAAGTGTCAGTGTACCTGGAGGATGTCATTATTTTTAGAACACCATTTGCAAAGCATGTCAAGGAACTGATTTAATTTTAACCCTAGACTTCTTGTGTGTGCCAGATATCTTTGGTTCCACTCTCCACCTTGCTCTGTGCCCTGGGAGTCTAACCCTGTTGACTACATCAATGGGCTCCCATGCCTTCTGGCTTATCTAGTTGGGTTCTATCACGGGGACCCAGAAGGAGATTGGAGTGTATGAGACTGAGGTCAGCGTATTGAGGTCTTCTTTATCTGATTCTCCTTCTGAGTTCTCTTACATCTTGTCCCTTTGGGCCTAGGACTAGTAACAGTTCACTGCTTCTAGCCTCAGAATTTTGCACTATCCTTTATTGTGGTTCTACTACATCTTTCACACATCTTTGCAATGGTCTCTTTGTAAATAAACCCTCCTCTAATTATCCCAATTTAAGTATACCATCTCTTTCCTGTTGGGACCCAAACAGATACAGCAGGTGAAACTGAGTTAAAATTATACCCAGTCAAATGCTGGTTCGGCAAGGCCACTGCAAAATTAGAGGGGGCACGCACTATCCAAGAATAAATTTAAACCACATGCCTAGAAAAGACTTCTGCCATCACCTCATAACCACATTCGACCATTTCCTGGAAGCTAACGTTCAGTAGGTACTACCAGAAATCAATTAAGAACTCTCATTTCTGCAAAACCTACTAACAACCTAATCCTAGAACATCAAGTTGAAACTGGACCTCTGTTTTAAAAAATTAAAATTAAAAAAAAGCCACAAGGAGCATTCCAAAGGAAAAGAGGAAGCAAACTCTCACATTCTTTTAAACCAATTGAGAAGCAGTACATAGAGGCAGGGGAGCAGGTATTCATGGTCCTGGTATCCTGCTTGGCCCAGGATCTTGCTAATACTACCAATATCTTTACACAATGGTACAGTTTGAGGGTTAGTAGCTGTGTTGTATCTGGAAGCTGAATTGAGAAGAAATCTATCTGATAGATGGTGATCCTTGATACCTTGGCCATAACTAGCTGTGAAGTAAGTGCCCACTGATAAATTCTCCAGGTATATGTATAGGAGGCTTTCCAGATATGGACTGACAATAACCCTCTCACTTACATGCTTACTCCCTGCAGCCTCATGTGACAGGGCGAAAAAGAGTAGCATAAGGGTGGGGACCAGCAGTTTAGGTTGCACTTTGGCAGCTCGGGGTTCATGGGTTCTGATCCCGGGCACCCGCTGGTGCACTGCTTGTCAGCCATGCTGTGGCAGCGTCCCGTATACAGTAGAGGAAGATGGGCATGGATGTTAGCCCAGGGCCGGTCTTCCTCAGCAAAAAAGAGGAGGATTGGCAATGGATGTTAGCTCAGGGCTGGTCTTCCTCACAAAATAAAATTAAAAAATAAAAATAAAAATTGTTTATAAAAAAAAAAAGTGTGGGCTAAGTGTGGTAGGTGGTGCTAGCAGAACATGACATTAATGGGCGCTATAGCTGCCTAGCAGCAAGGGTGTTCGTGTATGTTTCTCAGTGACCCTATACACTGTATGCACAGAGTGTAAACTCTGCCAACTGAGGGACACAGAGCTATGGAAACTCCCAGGGTCTGGGGTACTATTGTTTAGCAGTTAGAGTGGAAAGCTTAGGAGAGCTTTCAGAAAATCCATGTCAGTAACTGTTGACATTGTGGCCCTGGGTGAATCTTTGCTGTTCTAGCTTGAAGTAAGAACTGAAAGAAAGGTAATGAGTCAACCCAGAACCAAACGATGATCTGAGTAAAGGGCGAGGGCCTCTGGACAGAAGTGACCAGAATCTTTTGAAAGGGTCAAAGGCTTTACTTTGATGATGGCATAAAAAGAACTGATCAGTGGGTACTGTACTGGGTACCACTTTGCCAGATTCAAAGTTATGTATACAACTATTTCATACTGGATGGGCAAGGAGAGCTGGTTGGTGTTGTATAGCGACTCAAGAACTGTTACCAAAAATGTCCAAGGGAGAATGGTGACGGAGTCTGAGAAGCAAAAAGGTTTTCAATAAGCCAAAGTGGAAAGCCAAATAGGAGCTGGAAAACTAGCAAAGTCCAGAAAAAGGTCTATCAGATGGAAGCCAGCAAACTTACACTGGAGGCAGAGAATCTGCACACCTGAAGATGACCAGTTCTGAGAGCCATCAGCCCAGGGAGAGCGGGAAGGGAGCCTAAACCAGAACACTGCCAGGTGCTTAATTGCTGAGTAGTGATGGATGTATTGCCTTGGAAAAGAACTCTTCCTCTACACAGTACCCAAATCTCTGCCTGACGTGCCCATTTCAGACAACAGAAATCAGATCTTCTTCACACTAACAGTGGAGACTCAATACCAAAGGTCCACAAAGACAAGAAGGACCTATGTGGTAGGATTTCCAACTGACCTTTCAACCCACCCTCAACTTCTTCCTTCTAGAGCTCTTATCTTTCCAAGTTAGAGGTAGCAGTGGTCTGACAGACAGTGGAATCTTCCCAGATAAGGTGCTCTCTCTCATTAGGGGGAGTCATGACTCTCCCTCCAATGGCCTTTTCAGGCTAGCCCTTTAGTTCTGTTGTTAGCAAAAGTTTCTCCCAGTTTCTAGTATCTGGTTAATGCTCATCGTGGACCTCCTGTGCTGATACAATTTGCCCCATTACACATTCTTTTAATGATCTCAACAGGAATTTGAGGACAAAGGAGTTCTAGGTCCTTCACTTCTGATAGCAGGTTCATGCCCTAATGAAGAGGGAGAAGGGGCTCCCAGCAAGGATGGGCTGCCTAAAATTCTTCACTTGGGACTTGCGTTGACATGCAACATAGTCAGGCCCCAGACGCCCTTTCAGACCTCTTCCTCATAACTTGTACAGGTCACATCCACCTACCTATCTTGCTATTCCCACTCATCCCTACAAGGCTTATGACCATCCTCCCATGAGATAAGAATAGTTGCTCTGAAAGGACAGCCAGAAGAGACAGCAGACTTAGTAGGAGCAGTTGGAGAGCTAGGAGGAAAAGCAAAAAAGAGAAATAATCTTTAAGAAGGAGGAGAAGTCAATGCTATTCAATGATGTATAAAATCAGGGAGCACTGCAAATGAGAAGATGCTAGATTTGACTGTTAAGAGGTGATGGGTTCTCTTTGAAAAAGCTGTTTACAAGAGAGTGACTGGTGAAAGTGGAATTGCAGGGCACTGAGTGAGTGTGAGCATATAAGGACTACTTTTTCAAAAAGTTTGCGTGTGATGAAAAGAGAAACTAGATACTGTCTATTAAGCACCTTTTACCAGGTACTGCAAGACCTCCTCAGTCATCCTCCCCAAGAACTGCAAGGTTAATATTATTACAAGTTTATAAGCAAGGAAACTGAGCCTGCCAGCAGGTGGCAGAGTTAGGATTTAAAACCCAGATCTTTCCGTTACTCCATGTGGCTTCTAATTAGTGATGTAAGACTAGGATTCCAGAGGGACCACTCCAGAATTCCAAAGTTATGATTGCTAAGAGAGTAGAGAAGAAGCAGGGAACTATGCATGTGAGTGTCGAAGAAGCTTTCACAAAAGAGAAGACAGATGAACTGATCTGAAAGGTAAAGGGGAAGAAGTTTGCTAAGTGGATGTGTCGGAGGGAGTTAGAAGAGAAGGTTGGGGTATCTCTAAAAGCAGAAAAGCATACTTGAGTGAGCCTAGCATTTTGAAAGAACAGTATAGTTTGTTGTTGCTGGGGAGCAGCGAGCATGTGGATGGATGGTGGGAAGAAAACTTGTAAAAGACAGAAGATAGGTCACGTAGATTATATGCCATGCTTAGGAATTTAGATATTATCTTGTAGGAAGTGGAGAGCCATTGAAGAATTTAAGCAAGGTAATACTATGAGCAGATATGTATTTTAGAAAGATCTCTCTGGTGGCAGTGGGTGGGAGATGGGCTGGGGGCCATTTAGGAAGTCACTGAGGGTGCACGGTGGATTGATAAGAGGAGTGAATGGCATAGGTGTTTAGGAGAGAGGATCAACATCAACTGGAGGGAAACTGGGATGACAGTGAGGTTCCTGCCATGAGTGACTCAATCAGGATGATAACCTTCACCAAAACAGAGAATACAGGAGGAGGAACAGACCTGAGGAGGAACAGACCTGAGAAGGAAACGTGAGTTTATTCATCTTTGCGTGCCTAGACCCCAGCACAGGGCCTGACATAGTAGGAAAACATCAAACCTATGCTGACAGGAGTTTGGATTCAATGTTTAATTTAAAACATATGTGACAGTTAGGTGTAGATGTTTGGTAAATGGTTAGATATGTAGGTCTGAGGCTTAGAACAAAGGTGCAGGCTTCAGATGTGGCTTTATGAGTGAAGACATGAAGTACCAGAGTAGAAGAGAAGAAAAATGACAGACCCTAAAAAACAGCAGATAAGAAAGAACATCCAGAGAGGTAAAAGAATGAGTAGGGTGTATGTCATTAAAATCAATAAATCAGTTTCAAGAAAGAAAGGGTCAGAAGGGTCATGCTGCAGAGATGCCCAATGAAAATGTGTGTACATTTGACTTGATAAGTAGGTTTTCATTGCTCACCTGAGTAGGAGAATTTCATCTGAGCAGTGGTGGTGAAAACTAGTTTGTACTGGGCTGAGGATTGAATGGGGAGGTAAGAAAATGGAAACAGCAAGTAAATCCCACTTTTCCAAGAAGCTTGGCCATGAAGGAAAAAGACTTCACAGGGTTGAGGTAAGGTTGATTTGTTTATTTATTTTAAGAACAAAGAAACTTTAGTACACGTATAGATTGGGGAAAGGTCTAATGGAGAAGGAGTAATTGAAGATTTAGGGGAAAGAGGGCCCTGTAAGGAAGATGAAGAAGGATGGGACTAAGAAGATGGGTAAAGAGGTTAGCTTCAGACTCAGACTCCTTTCTGATAAAGGAGGATAAAAGATAAGGATTCATGCAGGTACATTTAAATTGGAGCATATAGGCAGATAATTTACTGTTTAAGCAAAAATAATAACAGTGTAGTATGGGGTTTATAACATATGTAGAAGTAAAATGTATAAACATAAACAGCAGTAGTATAAAGGCTAGATACAGAAGGGGAGATACACCAGTGTACTATTATATGTGAAGGGGTATATTACTTGAAGGTAGACTTGATAAATTGAAGATGTATACTATAAACCCTAAAGTAACCACTAATTTTTCAAAGCAAAGAGTTATAGCTAGTAAGCCAACAAAGATAAAATGTAATCATGTTAAAATATTCAATTAATCTAAAAGACTGCATAAAAAGAGGAATGGGCATAAAAGATGAAAGGCATTTAAAAAGAACAATGGAAAGACATCCCGTGTTCATGGATCGGAAGAATTAATATTGCTAAAATGTCCACACTACCCAAAGCCATCTATAGATTCAATGCAATGTCCGTCAAAATACCAATGGCATTCTTCACAGAAATAGAGAAAACAATCCTAAAATTTGTGTGGAACCACAAAAGCTTCTCTAAAACAAAAGAAATAATTAACAAAATGAAAAGGCAACCTACAAAATGGGAGAAACTTTTTGCAAACCATATATCAGACAAGAGGTTAATATCCAAAATATATAAAGAACTCATACAACTCAATAACAAAAAAACAAACAATCCAATTTAAAAATGGGCAGAGGAACTGAATAGACATGTTCGAAAGAAGACATCCAAATAGCCAACAGGTCCATGAAGAGATTCTCAACATCACTAATCATCAGGGAAATAAAAGTCAAAACCACAATAAGATATGACCTCACACCTATTAGAATGGCTATCATCAAGAAGACAAGAAATAACAAGTGTTGGCGAGTATGTGGAGAAAAGGAAAGCCTTGTGCACTGTTAGTGGGAATGTAAATTGGTTCAACCACTCTGGAAAACAATATCGAGGTTCCTCAAAAAATTAAAAATAGATCTACCATATGATCCAGCAATTCCACTTCTGGTTATATACCCAAAGGAAAGGAAAACAGGATATCGAAGAAATACATGCACTCCCATGTGTATCGCAGCGTTATTCAGAATAGCTGACATATGGAAACAATCTGAGTGCCCATCAGTGGATGAATGGATAAAGAAGATGAATGGAATATTATTCAGCGGTGAGAAACGAGGACATCTTGCCATTTTCAACAACATGGATGGACCTTAAGTATATTTTGCTAAGTGAGATAAGTCAGACAAAGAAAGACAGGTACTGTATGATATCACTTATATGTGGAATCTAAAAAAGCCAAACTTATAAAAACAGCAAGTAAAATGGTGGGTGGTTACCAGGGGATGGGGATGGGGGGATGGGACAGATGTTGTTTAAGGGCACAAACTTGTAATGAGTAGTAAACAAGCCCTAGAGATCTGATGGACAATAGTGAATATAGCCAACAATATTGTGTTATAATCACCAAACTTGCTAGGAGACTAGAACTTAATGATTCCAACCACTAAAAAGAAAGGATCATTATGTACTGTGATAGAGGTGCTAATTATCGCTATACTGGCAATCACATTACAATTATAAATGTATCAAATTAACATTTTGTACACCTCATATTTGCACAATGTTGTATTTCAAATATATTTCAATTAAAAATTGTGTTTACTTGCAATCCAGAGATTAGGGGAAGGATCTGGGTAAACATTAGAGCTAAATCCTCATTGATTGTGGATTGGGCCTTTACTTTTTCTTTTGTCCAGTTTTGCTTTGTGGAGCCAAGAGTGATAGATGAAATAATTAATGTTCCTCAAATCCTAAATTTTATTGTTAAGAAAATTTTCATAAAATCAGAGGCATGGGGTGATTGTAATTGATGGAAGGAATCTAATATTGGGTAACCACTGCAAAGACAATCTATTCTTAATGGATAACAGAAAAAAATAAATTAACATTGGGAGAAATAAATTTGATATGTTGAGAAAAAAAGAACAGATGAGACAAATAGAAACAAATAAATAGCAAGATGGTAGATTTAAATAATTAAATGTAAATGATCTAAACACCCCACGTAAAGGGGGGGTTGGCTAAAAAAAAAAACAAGAGGGAGACTGCTCTTTTTTCTGAAAGCAAGAAAAAAAAAGAGGACAAAGACAAAGTAAATTATAAGGCAATATTATAAGTCATATTGCCGTGATGCATGAGGGAGTTAGTAACAAGAAATACTTAATCTTCTTAGAAAGGAATGATATTCAATTATATAGCAATTAGCAATGGGGATGGGGATGGGTAGAGTAAGTGGGGTTGAGAATTTGGAAAGAATGGAAGTTTTAAAACATCTGCTAAAGGGAAATAAGCAGGTGAGTCCACACATGATGGACTGAAGTGCCAACCAGTGAAGAAGGCTCAGGCAGTCTAGCTTGGGGCCAAAGTTCCACTTAATTGTAAGTTGTGATGACTTAACTGGGCTCCATTTTAGAGCTGAAGTTCAACAAGCTTTAAAGTAATGTTAATCTGGTACGTGGTCATTATCCTCTTTCCTGGTAATTAGCTTGAATGAAAAACCATTCATGTAAACAAAAATTTTAGTAAGACCCAACACTTCATTTCTGGAGTCAAGAATCAGAAGAGGTGGTACTTAGAAGACAAGTTAGGGAACACAGCATGACTCTTTTCCTCCAAGGCAGAAGAGCCCCTCTCAGATCTGCTGCCCCTTCCCCAGCCAGACCCGAACTTAGGGCAAGATGCTTCCCTGCCAAGCCAGCCCCAGGACCCTAGCATCACTCAGCTCTACCGCTCAGGGTGGAGGGCATAGAGCTGAGAGTCTGCAGCGGGGCTGAGGAGGAGAGGGATGCTCTCAAGTAGCCTAGTCTCCTTTGCTCTCAGCAGATTCACCATCTACTTTGCAGCGGATATACCCTCTACTTTACAGAAAGTCAGCCTCTCTGGCCTTAGACCCTTCATATCTCTCATCCAATAGCTTCTCAGCCTCCTTTCCAACATTTTAGGAAAAACTGGCCTTCCCACCTACCAAGGCAAATCCTCCAACTCTTAATCTCAATTCCTCTTCCTGACACCTCCGAAGGGCCTTGTTCTGACAAATGTTTGTTTCAGTATCTTCATCCTTTTCCATCGTCCATTCCTTCTCTCTCTCTGACTCTCTTGGCTCCTTCTTTCAGCCATCGGATGTGCTCAAGTTCACTACTTCTTAAAAACAAACACCCCTCACCACCACCAAACTTTTTTGAATTCTAACAACTGAAAGAACTCTCCCTAAAATGTTTGTTTTGTTAAATTGCTTTATAGAAATGGCTAAATTCTGAAAGGGTAATGAAAAGAAAGAGAAGCTAATATCAGTTTGAGTTGAAGGATCAGATTAAGGATGTCCTGAGGAACCAAGAACAGTAGTAAGAGAGGATAAAGACAGGGGTCTGAGTGTGTGTCCTGAGAACGGCTGGCCTTTAATCAATCACTAAATCTTGTCAATTCTGCTCCAAAATTGTCTCTGGGATTTAACTTCTCTAATCTATTCCTACTCACCCCTGCCTTAGCCCAGACCCTCTTCATCTCTTGCTTGGACAATTGCAAGGGCCTTTTAACTGGCTTCCTGCCAACAGTCTCTCCCCACTCCAATCCCCTTTCTACATTGCTGTAAGTTATTTTCCTAAGAAATGAAGTCATTTCATTCCTGATGACTAAAGCTTTATAGTATATAGCTTGAAATCAAGAAGTGTGATACCTCCTGCTTTGTTCTTCTTTCTCAGGATTTCTTTGGCTGTTCATGGTCTTTTGTGGTTCCATATAAATTTTAGGAGTGTTTTTTCCACTTCTGTAGAAAATGTCATTGGAATCTTGATAAGGATTGTATTGAGTCTATAGATGGTTTTCAGTAGTATTGACATTTTAACAATATTAATTCTTCCAATCCATGAAGATGGGATACCTTTCCATTTATTTGTGTCTTCTTCATTTTCCTTCATCAATGTCTTGTAGTTTTCAGCCTAAAGATCTTTCACCTCCTTAGTTAAATTTATTCCTAAGTATTTTATTGGTTTTGATGCTATTGTAAATGGAATCGATTTCTTTTTCAGAAATTTTGTTGTTAGTGGATTGAAACACTACTGATTTTTGTATGTTAATTTTGTATCTTCAACTTTACTGAATTCATTGATTAAATCTAACAGTTTTTTGGCTGAGTCTTTAGGATTTTCTATATGTAAAATCATGTCATCTGCACGTAGAGACAATTTTACTTCTCCCTTTCCAATTCTGATATCTTTTATTTCTTTTTCTTGCCTGATCACTCTAGCTAGGACTCCCAGTACTATGTTGAATAGTACTTGTTTTGTAGCCTAACATATGTTCTATCCTAGAAAATGTTTCATGTGCCCTTGAGAAGAATGTGTATTTGGCTGTTGTTGGATAGAATGTTCTGTATATGTCTGTTAGGTCCATTTGGTCTATAGTGTTGTTCAAATCTGTTGTTTCCTTATTGATTCTCTGTCTGGATGATCTATCCATTGTTGAGAGTAGAGCATTAAGGTCCCCAACCATTATTGTGTTACTGTGTATTTCTCCTTTTAGCTCTGCTAGTTTTTGCTTTATATATTTAGATGCTCTGATTTTGGGTGCATAAATATTTATAGTTGTTATATCTTCTTGATGTATTGACCCTTTTATCATTATATAATGACCTTCTTTGTCTCTTTTTGCCATTTTTAGTTTAAAATTTATTTTGTCTGATATAAGTATAATTACCCCTGCTTTTTTTGGTTACCATTTGCTGGAAATGTCTTTTTCTATCCCTTCACTCTCAGTCCATGTGTGTCTTTAAAGCTAAAGTAAGTCTCTGGTAGGCAGCATATTGTTGTATCTTATTTTTTCATCCATTCAGCCATTCTATGTCTTTTGACTGGGGAATCTAATCCATTTATGTTTAAAGTAATTATTGATAGGTTAAAGACTTACTATTGCCATTTTGTTAATTGTTTTCTGGTTGTTTTGTAGATCCATTGTTCCTTGTTTCTTATCCTGCTGTCTTTTTTTGTGTTTTGATATACTTTGATACCAGTATGCTTTGATTTATTTATCATGTTCTTTTGTGTAATTACTACAAGATTTTCTCTTGTGTTTACCATGAGGCTTACATAAAGTATCTTAAACTTATAACACCATATTTTAAACTGATAGCAACTTAACTTCAATAGAATTGATATCCTTTACACTTTACTTCTTCTCCCCTTCATGTTAGATTATTGCTGTTACAATTTACGTGTTTTTTATATTGTGTAACGAATAGCAGATCATTATATTTATGGTTATTTTTGCTACCACTGTTTTTTTTTTTCACTTTTAAACTAGAGTTGTAAATGAGTTATGTATCACTATTATCATTTTGCAGAAGCTAACTATGACTATATATTTACAATTAACAGTGAGATTTACATGACCTTTTTGTGTTTTTATGATGTTAATTAGCATCCTTTTACTCCCATTCAAATAACTCCCTTCAGCATTTCTTGTTAGGCAGGTCTGATGGTAATGGACTCCCTGAGCTTTTGTTTGTTTGGGAAAGTCTTTATCTCTCCTTTTTTTCTGAAGGACCACTTTGCTAGGTATAGAATTCTCGGTTGACAGTTGTTTTCTTTCAATATTTTGAATATGTCATTCCATTCTCTCCTGGCCTGAAAAGTTTCTGTTGAGAAATCCACTGATAGTCTTATGGGGATTCCCTTGTATGTAACTTCTCCCTTTTCTCTTGCTACTCTTAAAATTTTTTCTTTGTCTTTGACTTTTGACAATTTATTTATAATGTATCTCAGTGTAGCCCTATTCAAGTTCAACCTATTTGGGATCCTTTGGGCTTCATGAATCTAGATGTCCATTTCTCTCCCCAGGTTTGGGAAGTTTTCAGCCATTATTGTTTTAAATATACTTTCTGTTCCTTTCTCTTTCTCTTGTCCTTCTGGAATTCCCAAAAGGCAAATATTGTTTCTTTTCATTGTGTCCCATAATTCCCATCTGCTTTCTTCACTCTTTTTCATTCTACTTAATTTTTGTTCCTTTGACTAGGCAATTTCTAATGGCCTATCCTCCAAGTCACTGATTCTTTCTTTTGCATGGTTGAGTCTACTTTGGAAACTCTCTATTGAATTCTTCAGTTCAGTTATTGCATTTTTCAACTCCAGGATTTCCATTTGTTTTTGTTTTTATTTTTTTGATGGTTGCTATTTCCTCATGAAACTTCTTGTTTTGTTCATGCATTGTTTGCCTAATATCTCTCTGTGTTTTCTTGTAGTTCAATAAACTTCTTAAGAGGGTTATTCTGAATTCTTTGTCTGACAGATCTCCATTTCTTTAGGATCAGTTATTGGATTTTTATTAGTTTCCTTTGGTGGTATCATATTTACCTGATATTTTGTGATCCTTCATTCCTTACATTGGTATCTGCACATTTGAGTAATGGGGCTCCTCTTCCAGACTTTACAGGTTTGCTTTGGCAGAGATAGTTCTTCACCAATCAGCTCAATTTGGGTTTCTAGGTGTGTATGCTGGTAGTATCTTTGGGTGGGGCTTGCTATTATGGTCTACTTTTGGGTGAGACAACTGTTCAAGCTCTGAGGATGGGGAAGGGGCAGTGGGTAAGCCACTGACTGAGAGCAGTTGGATAGAACTACTGGCTTGGTTCCCTACCCAAGTAAGGCTATAGGATGGGCTCTGAGGTTGCCTGAATTCTCTGGTCAGGCTTACCTGATGATCAGAACTAGGTACTGTATTCAGTAGTGGATGGGGCTATGAATTAGCTTCATTTCTCTGGCAGGGCAGCAGACCAGGGCCCAGAGCCTATACAGCTCATTGTTTGGGGGCCCGAATCAGGCCTGAGCGTGCACTGAATTCCCTGGTCAGGTGAGGCCACAAGTTTTTCTCTGCAAATGGGGGAAGCCACAAGCTGTGCTCTCTGTTCAAGTGCCACTGTATGTAGGGCTGTCAAATGGACTATACAGCTTCCTGTGTGCTCTGGTTACATTCCCTGGTCTGTATTCAGCAATGTGCAGGGCTACAAATTAGATTCCCTCTTTTGGCACAGTGGGAAAAGCAGCTCTAAAACCAGTAAAGCTCTTTGTTTGTTGTCTAACTCGAGCTGACCTGCACCCCGAGTTCCTTAGCTGAATAGGGCCACTGGCTTTGCTCTGCAAACTATCAGCTCTGTCTGCCCTTCTCTCAGCTCAAGTACAGCTGGGCTGCACAGCTTTCAGGTGTTTTCACCAGCCCTTCTGATCTGGTGGGACCAGAAGACATGCTCCACAATGGGTGGGGCTATGTCTCAGCCCCCTTACCTGGGAGATAATGGAAGGGTTGGCTCCAGACTACCCTAAATTTCCCAAACAGGCTCTTCAGTTGGGAAGGGTAGGGAGCTACCCTCAGCCTTTTCTATGAGTTAATCCCCCTGCCTGTGTGTACCATGGGAAGACTCCATGCCTGGTACCGGCTTTGCTCTGGGGGTGATCAGCTCTGACCGTCCACTTCTCAGCTTGAGTACTGCTGGGCCACACAGCTTCTAGGAGTGTCACCAGCCCTCCTGGTCAGATGGGGCTGGAAGGCACTCTCCACAACGGGTAAGGCTGTGACTCAGCACTTTGCCTGGGTGTGGGCAAACCAGGCTCTAGGGCCTGCAAAACTCCTCTTTTGAGGATCTGAATGAGGCAGATCTGCACCCTGCTGAGTTCCCTTGTCAGAGTGGACCCCAACTTGGTTCTGCTGATGAGCAAAGCCACTGGTTGGGATTACTACTTGAGCACTGCAGGTGTGAACTCAATCTGCCAAGATTCATGTGCTGGTTATTGCAAGCCCCTCCCTCCTTCTCCATCACAGTCAGATTCCTACAGATTCCCCTGTAGTCTCCTCAGTGTGAGTTCACAGTAGGAGCTCCCACAAAGTGACCCCAGTGCTGAGAAGGCTGGTTGTTCCCCCTGGGTTCTCTTTTCCCTCTAGAGGAACTGGAGGCTCAGGGGAGACCTCTTCGCCTGGTGCTGTTCTGTCCTGGAAGAGGGGCAATGCAGTCAACGGGTAGCTGCTTCTGTTATTCTTCTAATGCAGTATGTCTTGGTCTCTGAGGTGCAGGTGTTGCTTCAGCCTCCCCACTGTGTTCTAGGATTCTCTCAGTGGTGTCTCGTTCTTGAATAGATGTTAGTTGTTCTTCTTGTGAGGGGGAGCAAAGTCAGGAGTGACCTATGTCACCATCTTGGTGACATCACTCCTAAATTATAACTTTAAAGCATGATTTTATATCTATGTAACTGTTAAAATTTTTCATATGAGAAAATATAAAGTTGAGATTTGAGGGAACTCAACTATACATCAATTATACATCAGAGCATTGCCAACAATAATCTGACAAAATATATCAAGGTCCTTTCAGCTAAGTACTAACATTATCTTTGTTATACAGGATGAAAACTGAGGCTTAGAGAGGATAAGTACCTTGCCCAATATCTGGTAAGTGGTAGAGTCGATAGTGCAAGGAAGCCAGCTTATACCGACTGGGGAGAGTTGATTGTTAAATTTTCAGGAACTGAGCAAGCCATTATTAAAAATTAAGTTATATAAATTTATAACTAAGTAAATTACATTAAAAACAAGGGTAATAAATACAGTCGTGTGTTACTTAACAAGGATATGTTCTAAGAAATGTGTCATTAGGCGATTTCATTCATGTGCGAACATCATAGAATGTACTTACACAAACCAAATGGTATAGCCTACCACACACCTAGGCCATTGGTACTAATCTTATGAGACTACTGTCATGTATGTAGCTCATCGTTGAATGAAATGTCATTCTGTGGTGCATGACTATACTCAAAACTCATCACTTCCTAATTATTTTGCTACATTTTACTGTTATCTAAGCTCTTGAGGTTATGCCTCTTGTATGTGTATGGTGGAAATCTTATATAATGATATGCTTTTATGCATTTCTTTCCAACTCCTTGTTCAATGACATCCCATTGGTAGCTTGAATCAGCCATATTGAGAGTATTTATACTACAGGGAATTGCTACAAATCAAGGCTTGACTTATTATTTTGTCTAGATCAAGAATCAACAAACTATGGTCTGTGGGCCAGTCCATCCCACCTTGTTTTTATAAACAAAGTTTTATTAGAATACAGCCATGCCCATTTGTTTAGTATCACCTGTGGCTGCTTTCCCACTGAAATGGTAGAGTTGAGTAGTTGTGGCAGAGGCCATATGGCCAATAAAGCCTAAATTATTTACATTCAGTTCCTTTAAAGAAAAATTTTGCCAACCCAGGGTCTTACTCATTAAAGTGAGCAAAAATATGAAACAACATTCATGCAAAAGTACTCTTGGAGAGCCAATTCTTAAAAATTTACCAGCACACTACTGGGTAGAGTTCAGATATAGAACTAAGCAGTCTGACTCTAGAATTCACATTAATCTCTACACTGCTAAGTGAAGTATAAAATATGTGAGCATGAAAAATTTACAAAAAGTCAATTCATAGAAATGTGATATACAAAATAAGTGGAAAAACAAAAATACAAAGTTGTAATGTCCACGTTGATATACATCAATTGATATATATCAATTTGTACAGGCATACCTCATTTTATTGCACTTCGCTTTAGTACACTTCACAGATAGTGCATTTTTTACAAGACCCTCCACCAGCAAAATGATTACGGCTCACTGAAGGCTCAGATGATGGTTAGCTCTTTTTAGCAATAAAGTATTTTTTAATTAAGGTATGTGCATTGTTTTTTTAAACATAATGCTATTGGACACTTAATAGACTACAGTATACTGTAAATATAACTTTTATATGCACTAAGAAACCAAAAAATTCGTGTGACTCGCTTTATTGTAGTGGTCTAGAACTGAACCCACAATATCTCCGAGGTATGCCTGTATATAAAAGTGAATTTCTGGAGAAGAAAATAGAATTTAAATTTTTAAGCTTGTTTTCTCCATGAAGTCACTGAGTTAATTCTTAAAAATAAAGAGAAGAAAACAAACAAAAGTAACCTTTTGTTTGGGAGCTGCTCTGGCTCATATCCATATATTCCCTTTAGAAACTATTCAATAACCTCTTCTAAGCTTCTCATTGTATGACTTCTGCATGTTTTAATAAATTCCCAGACCTTTTCCACACCATGGAACATGGCTTTCATCTGACCTATTCTACCCAAACGGCTTTCTTAGACCTTAGTTCTGGAACCATACCCATGATCAAATTCAGAGGTTCTTCTCACTCCTTCTTTGACTCTGGTTACACTTAACATTGACGACTGTACCTTCATTCTTGACACTTCTTTCTCTTTTGACTTCCAAGACTGTACCTTTTTACTTTCTCTATTATCCCTCATGGTGAGTCCTTCTTTGTCTTTTTTTTTCGGCTTTCTCTTTCTCCCCATCCCCAAATTTGAGTATTCCAGAAGAGCTTTTTTTTTAAAATGATATGAGTAAGTTAACTTCTAAGCCTCAATTTACAGTTGAAAATGGGATTAAAATTAGTACCCATCTGTTGCTGTGAACATTAAATAAATTAATTACATAAAGCATTCTACACAATAATAAGTACTCAATAAATGTTAGCTGTTGATATTCTCATTGTTGTTGTTTTTTTTGTTGTCAGTCCAACCACGCCAATATTGCTGAATTTCCATTATTTATGGCACAGGTTAATATAACAATTAATTACATAGAAATATATATGTGCATATGCTAACATCTGGTGGCCACGAATCTTATCTCCACAATAAGACCACAAGTTCCCTGAGAATGGGGCAAGCTTGACCTCTTCTGAGTCCACCACTGACCACAGTTAGCCCACCCTAGGCCCTTCCTAACTGAACCAATTCCAGAACTCTTGTACCTCTGGTGAGTGGGAGGCTCCAGCCCATCCCCAAGGCTGTGTCCTTGCTCTTCAGTCCTCCTGGTTCCCTCAGGATTTATTCCTTCTTCCTGTAAGCACAGGTAGAGTTTGGGTCAAGTCATAGGGCCCTGCCAGGGGTAACAGGGATTGAGAGCAGCCAAAAACCCTACATGAGGCCATGCAGCAGCCCACAAAGCTGTGCAGAAACTAAGTTGGTGAATTACCGTGAGCTCCAGCCCTGGGTTCTCTATGGCAGCCTCCACTGTGGACAGAGCAAAGGGCTCTCCTCCATGTGTTTTTTCCATCTCCTGTTCTCAACTGAAAAACAAATTCAGAGCCAGGCTGAAAGATTGGTCATTCTATAATGTGGGGCTGGGGAGAATTTTTAGGCCCAGTTAACCACAGGAAAAACAAAATTAAAAATCTTTAGAGGTTTAGTTGGTTTAAGAGAATTGGGAATGTTGAAACATAATTTTAATATAATAAATAATGAAATATAGACATATTTCCTATTGTGAATAGCTAAAGAAGGGGCAGTAAGATAGAAGAAGAGAGATGAAGGGCAGGAGGAATTAAAATGAATCAGTGATTCACCCAGGGCCCCAGGACCTGAGCTAAAAAGAACACTGTTTGGTCCCTTAAAGGAAGGGTCAGAGGGCAACTTCTCCTGTTGGCTTGGGGGAGGCCCCACTGAGCTGTGCTGAGTAAGAAGAAAACAAAAAGGGAGGCAGAGGGCTAGGAAGACCCGAGACCCCAACATATTGCTGAGAAAACAAAGATTAACAGGCTTTCACGTTCCTGGCTATAATGTAGTACACAAATTTTTTTTGGAGCATCTAAGAGAGTTCATCGTTAAATGAAAGAAACCTACATTTGGAATAATCAGTATGAATATTAGTTATTCCAAATAAAGAAAATTTTAAAACAAAAGAGAGAATCAAGAAACTAAGGCATATATTTGAGCCTCACTATAAGCAACCCTAATAGACAAACATTCAAATTATAATATAAGTGCATTCTGAGATGTTTCTTTTCTTTGCAGAAATTTTCCTTCCCCATGGAATTTTTTTTTTAATGTGATCTCTCCAACCATTTAAAATATAGTTTCATTAAACGCAGATAAACAGACAACTTTTGTTGTGTACATTAGGGTCTTCCTGTATAGGCACAGAACTACTTGAATTTGGTCTAACTGTGATCAATTAAGAAATTTGGCAAATCCGGTTCCTGCCCTCCCCCAACATCCCTGCTTACTACAGTTTGTAGGCTTCCTTCTGGCTCCTCAGTGAAGGACGGAAAGGAAAACTCAGCTCCAACAGACCCTGAGTCTGAAGGGACGGGATGGGCATGAGGGAGGGGGCTTTCCTGATTGGCTCATTTTGTCCTGGCACTCCTTCACTACACCTGCCCTTCCCTGTAGAGGAATGCAGCTCTCAAGTTAAATATTTATATGTTTTAAAGATGATTTTTCAGGGTCAGCTCTAAGAGTTCTGCAGGAATTCCTAACAGGCACATCAGCAGAAGCATTGCCCAGCACTGAACTAGGCACTGGGAAGAGTGTAAAAGAAAAGTAAGAGAAAGGTCTCTGCACTCAGAAAACTTATCATTTTGTACTAGTTCCTGGAAAACAACAGAATGAAGGACTGTACATGATTTGATTCCAAATGACCACTAGGAAGACTTTTACTAATCCATTCAACAAATACTTATTGAGTGCTCACTATCATCCAGGCACTGTTCTGGGTGCTGAGGACACAAAGATGAATGACACATTGTCTCTGTCATGAAAGAACTTACAAATCAGTGAGTCAAGAAAGGCTTCAGAAGCAACCCAAGTGCCCATCAACTGATGAATGGATAAAGAAGATGTGGTATACACACACACACACACACACACACACACACACACACACACACACACACAATGGAATACTACTCAACCACGAAAAAGACAAAATTGTCCCATTTGCAACAACATGGATGGACCTTGAGCCTATGATGATTTGTGAAATCAGCCAGACAGAGAAAGACAAACACTGTATGATTTCACTCATATGTGGAAGAAAAACAAAGACGTGGATAAAGAGAACAGATTAGTGGTTACCAGAGGGGAAGGGGGTTGGGGGGGTGGGCAAAAGTGGTAAAGGGGCACATATGTGTGGTGATGGATGAAAATTAGACTATTGGTGGTGAGCACGATGCAGGCTGTACAGAAACTGACAAATAATAATGTACACCGAAATTATACCATGTTATAAACCATTATGACCTCAATAAAATAATTGAAGAAGAAAAAAAAGAAAGCCATCACAGAGTTGGTAATATTTTCCCTGATTCTGGAGTCTTGAAAGGTAAGTAAGGGGTCACAGATGGAGAAAGGGAGAGGGAGAGGGAGAAACTCAAACAAACGCACAGAGGTGAGGCCTTCCCCAACATGCTAAGGAGGCTGCAAACGTTAGCTAAATAATGGAGGGAAATTTTTGAGAAATTAATTGAGGAAGGCCAAAATAAAGTAGGAAATTAGTTAGGGAAAGAGGGGGAAAATGTGAGTGGCATAGGGGTGGTCTACCAAGAAATAAGTCTGGAGATGCAGTCAAGTACCAGATGGAGGTGGGCTCATATGCCAGGCTAAAAGTTTGGGCTTATTCTGAGCCAAAAGGGGAGGCAGAAAGAGGATGGACTGGAAGGATGCACACTGGGGATGGAGAGATGACCAGTCAGAAGACAAAATAGTCCAAATCAGACATGATGAGGCCCTAACCAAAGCAGTAGAAGAGGATGGATAGAAGGAAACAGATCTATGACACTTGATGATTGATTGAGCATGGAGGGAATAAATGAAAGGGGGAAGATAATTCTTCAAAATTATTTTTTCAAAATGACCTAGTTTCTGCCTACTCCTACCTTCCAGTAATACTTAGCTGCATATTGTTCCCTAAACACACAATGTTCCCTTGTGCCTGTGCAACACTGGGGATGCTGTTCCTTCTGCCTCTAACACTCTGCCCCAATTTATCTACCTAGCAGATTCCTACACCTCCTTCAAGTCTCTGTTGCAAGACCACGCTCTCCAATGAAGCTTTCTAGAACTCCCTCCAGACAACACTTAAGACTCCTTCCCCTGTGCTCCTACTGCAACATGCTCTTGTGAAACTCTACAGAACACACAGTACCCTAAATGTTTCCTTTTCTCTCACTAGACTGTGATTTCCTCAGGTGCAGGCTCTCTGTCTTATTTACCACTTGTTTACCACCTAGTGTCCCCAGGCTCAAGCTCTGCCACAATATTAGGCAATCAATAAATATTTGTAAAATAAGTTGGGGGAAAAACCAAACACAGGATTCTGGCTTAGATTATTGGGTATGTGGATAATAACAATTACCAAAATAGGGATCCATAGTTCTATTTCTCTAGCTCCATGCACACGTCACACACACTCACACGTCCATAAAAGCCCTAGCAGAGTAAATATGTTCTATTGTGCGACTTAGAGCAACTCATTTCACCTCTCTGGGCCCCTTCTGTTATTCCTGCCCTGCCTAATTGCCTAATGCTATTTCATAAGGTTATTATGAAAATTAAGTAATTTGATATAGAAAAAGAATTTGGAAAACAGTAGATGACCTTACAGTTGCAGGCTACTATTCTCAAGTCTTGCAGTAATTCAAGAGAATTATAGATATTTTGAAGCTGATGTCAAAATATCAGCTTCACTATCATCTTAAAACGACTGCGAAGTCTCTCGTTCATTCTGGCTCACACTTTATCTCTGGTTTTCATTTTTACCTTAGATAATTGCCAGTTCTGGGGCCAGGCCCAAGCATAATGATAGGCACAGATCCTAGTGTTCAGTCCAAGTGAAGTGATGCCAGTGATCACATCTCTCTCTTCTCTCATCCTCCCTCTTCCCTCTTTCTTTTCCTGTAGAAGGTGTCAAAATCCATGTTCATCTTCTAAGTGAAGGCTACAGCACTCATCTTACTTTTCCAAGAGATCCAAGTTTCCTTTAAATGCAGGTATTATTGATGTAACCCAACTGCCAAGAGGAAGAGAATTAATCTGGCTGATACCTCCCCTCAACTAACTGTTGGCTCACAAACAGACTTGGGCTTCATTGTTTAAGTTTTTTTTTTTTTTTGGTCTTATCACTTATCGTTTGATAAACTCTCTCAAATTGCAGATCAGGAAGAATGAAGTGATTTACCCAGAGTCAACAGCCAGTTAGTGGCTAAGCCAAAGCTAAATCCTGTGATCCTCACTCCCAGTTCTGTGCTATTTATAGGCTGTGGGGTGAAAGGTAAGAGATGCCTCTGTTTCTGTAGCCTTTATAGTTTTTCAAAAGATTTTCCTGTACTTTCACTGTTTATCCTCATAACATTCTTGTAAGTCAGTCAGCTACTAATCCTATTTTAGGTATACAGAAAAAGAGATTCAAAGAAGATGAGCTATTTGTCTGAAGTCATACAGCTAGTTAGTGCAGAGCCAGGATTAGAGGCTAGCTCTGGTCATTTCCATGGAAACTGGGCCTTATAACTGTTCTAAAGCCTAAGGGTTACTCCAGGACAACTAGGTGGCCTGCTTCAAACCTATCTGGGAAATAAGTATGATAGAAATAATATATGATTTTAATCCTTCCTGCTTTTGCCTCTCCCTTGATTACTAGTGGAAGCAGGTAGAACTAGAAAGAATACAGTGAAGAGTGACATCAGCATAATGGTGGAATGAGCTTTCCCCCTTAGACTCTCACCCCCAAGATACAACAAAAAGGACATTCATATACCAACAGAGGATATTCACACAACACAAAAGACGTCTGAGAGACCCATGCAGCCTTACATCTGAAGGTGGAGGTGCTGGTACCCTTGGAGGAAATGGAAGGAGGTAAGGTTAACTCTTCTCTGTCCCCAATGACAGCGACCCTGGGACCAAGACCACGCAGCTCTCTGAGGTGGGGGGAGGGGCAGCCCTCCACAAGAAAACCATTGCTCTCCAAGTTCTCTCACAGTCTGTGGGAAATACAGAGGGGATTGAAGTGTTGCTGGGGGTGCCTTCATCAAGCTAGCACCCCAGGAGAGTAGATAGCGAGGGAAGAGTAAGAAGCCCCCAGGATTGGGTAGGCAAAAGATAAAGAGAATTCCAATTTTGGTCTTAATGGAGTAGCTTGTATTTAACTAACCCTCCTGCTGAAAACAACTAAAGAGGCTAGGCAAAATTATAAAACAGTTTGAAAGCATTGCACAGCAACCAGTGGAGGCAGGACTTGAAAGTCTATGATTCTTGAGAGAAGGGAAGCGCAAGAGTTGAATCCACATTCATCCTAGCTCTTTTTCTGAAAACACTCTCCTTTTCCACAACAGGATAGCAAGCATTGAGTAAAAAATAACAGATGTCTATTTCTGAAAGAGAAAGGAAAATGTGTGGACAGAGACCATCTCTAAGGAACAGGTGCAAAGGGAAGACTTAAAACTGAGGGTCAAATAGTCATTAAGAAAAATCATCAGACAAACAAGCCACTAACCCAACTCCACAAATCCAGCTCAACTCCTGAGTAAACTGACTCAAACCCAAACACTAAAGGTTTGGCTAAAGAAAACACATGCCCATTTCCAGATGTAAATATCATTTACCCCAGTGTCTACTGTTCTACACAAGATTGTTAGCTTTCAACCAAAAAATTCATGACAAACAAAGAACCGAGAAAAAGGCACTGCCAAGAGACAATGTAACAACAGCACCAAAATCAGATATAACCCAGATGTTGCAACTATTATATGGAAAATTAAAAAAAACTAAGATTAATATCTTAAAGACTCTAGTGGAAAAGGGGGACAACGTGTGTAAAGACATGAGGACTGTTGACAGAGAGAAGAAAACTATAAGAAAAAAATCAAATGGAAGTGCTTAAAATGAAAAACATGGTAGCAGATATGAAGAATGTCTCAACAGTCTCATTGGTAGACTCAGTTCAACCAAGGAAAGAATGAGTTAACTTGAAGATAAGTCAACAGAAATTGCACAAAATGAAACACAAAGAAAAAAGAGTAGGGGGGAAACCAGAATGGAGCATCCAAGAGTTATGGGACAATATTAAATGATCTAACATACATGTAATTGGAATCCCAGATAAAGTTGAAGAGGGGTGTTAGAGAGAGAAGAAGGAGAAGAAATATTTGAAGAGACAATGACGGAGAATTTTCCAAACTTGATGAAAGATGACAAACCTAAGATCCAAGAAACTCACTAAGAGAACACTAAGCAAAATAAATACTAGAACACACAGATACACAATATTCAAACTGCTGAAAACCAAAGATATAGAGTAAATCTTGAAGGCAACTACAGAGAAAAGACACATTACATACAGAGGAAAAACAAGAAGAATTACAGCAGACTTCTTGAAGAAACTACGCAAGCCAGAAGACAAGAAACAGAAAAAGGTCTGTCAACTCACCATTCTCTACCCATCAAAGATATCTTTCAAAAACGAAGGAAAAATAACACTTTTAAGAGAAACAAAAACTGAGAGGATTTATTACTAGTAAATTTGCACAAGAAGAAATAGTAAAGGAAGTTTTTCAAGCAGAAAGAATATGATCTCAGAAAGAAACTTGTATCTACACAAAGAAATGAAGAGTGCTGGAAATGGCATAAATGAAGGTAAACATAAAATTCATTTTTAAAAAATTTTAACTGCTCTAAAAGATGACTACCTAAAGCAAAAATATTGTTGGTGTATTGTGTGTTTATAGCATATGAAAAATAAAATGTATAGCACAAAGAATGGGAGGAAGGAATTCAGAGTATATTATTGTAAGGTCTTTATACTATACATGAAGCTGTATGATACCATTTGAACATAGAATCTGATCAACTAATGATATATATTGCAAACCCTAGGGCAACCACTACAATATTTTTTACAGAGGCATAAATAATAAGCCAATAGTGGAGATTAAATGAAATCATAAAAAAATACTCACTCCAGAAGAAGGCAGAAAAAATAAACAAAGAACAAAGGGAACAAACAGAAAACACCTAGCAAGATGGTAGATTTTAATCAAACCATGTTAATAATTATGTTAAATATAAATTGTCTAAACATGCCAAAAAAAATACAGAGATTGTCAGATTGGATTAAAAAAAAAAGCAAGACCCAATTATATGCTGTCTATAAGGAACTCATTTTAAATATAAAAACATAGAATAAAAGTTAAAGGATGGAAAAAGACACATCATGATAATACCAAAAAAAAAAAAGGCTAGAGTGTCTGATATGTTAATATCAGAAAAAGTAGGCTTCAGAACAGATACTGCAAGAGATAAAGGGAAACATTAGTTGATGAAAAGCCATCAATTCACCAAGAATATATAGCAATGCTTAATGTAGATGGACTAAACAATGTAGCTTCAAAGGGTATAAGGCAAAAACTGATAAAACTGAAAGAAGAAATAGACAAATACACAATTATGATTGGAGAGTTTCATACTGTTCTCTCAAAAACTGATAGAACAAGTAGAAAATACATGAGCAAATAGAAGACCTAAACAACACTATCAATTTACTTGACATAATTGACATTTTTTAAACATTTCACCCAATAAGAGCAGAATGTACATCGATTTTAGGTACATACATAACATCGCCAACATAGACCATATTCTGGGCAAAAAAAAAAAACACTTAAATATTTAAAAGAATTAAAATCATGCAAAATATATTCTAAGACAATAAAGGAATTAAGCTAGGAATCATTAACAAAAAGATATCTTGAAAGTCCCCAGATATTTGGAAATTAAACAAGATAGTTGTAAACAACCCATAAGTTAAAGAAGAAGTCACAGGGGAAATTAGAAAGTATTTTAATTGAATAGAAATTAAAACACATCGAAATCTATGAGATGCAACTGAACCAGTACTTATATTAGAAAAGAAAAAAAAAAGGTCTAAAGTCAATTATCTAAACTTTCACCTTAAGAAACTAGAAATAGAAAAGTAAATTAAACTGAACACAGGCTGAGGGAAATAATTAAGAGCAGAAATCAATGAAAGTGAGAACAGAAAAAACAATAAAGAAAATCAATGAAATGAAAAGCTGATTCTTTGAAAAGATCAATTAAATTGACAAGCATTTAGCTAGAATGAAGGAAAAAAGAGAAGAAATAAATTACAAATACCAAGAATAAAAAAGGGGACACCACTACAGTTCCTACATACATTAAAAAGATAATAAAGGAACAGTAAAAACAACTCTATGCCCAAAGTTCAATAATTTAGATGAAACAGACAAATTCCATGAGACACAAACTGCAAAAGCTTTCTTCAGAAGAAATAGATAACAGAATAGTCCTATATCTATTAAAGAACTTAAAAACCTTCCAACAAAGAAAATTCCAGGCCCAGATGTCTTCAAATATTCAAATTCTACCAAGTATTTAAGGAAGAAATAATACCAATTTTTATAAAGCCTTCCAGAATATAGAAAGGGAGGGAACACTGATGACTCATTTAGGAGGCCAGCAACACCCTAATACAAAAACCAGATAGTCACATACAAGAGAAAACTACATACCAACATCCCACAGGAATATACATGAAAAAAATCCTCAACAAAATATTAGCAAATCCAATCCAGCAATACATAAAAAGGATAATATAATATAACCAAATGGAATTTATACCTGGAATAAAAGGCTGTTCAACATTTGAAAATCAGTGCAATTTACCACATCAACAGACTAAAGACAAAAAACTGTATTATTATCCGTATAGATACAGAAAAAGTAACAAAGTTCTACATTTGTTTATGATAAAAACTTGTAGCAAACAAGAAATAGAAGAGCATCAATAGAAGGGCACTTGATAAGGGCATCAACAAAAAAACCTACAGTTAACATCGTTTTTAATAATGAAAAACTGAATGTTTTATCCCTAAGGTCAGGAACAAGAATGTCTACTCTCGCCACTCCCATTCAACATCATACCAGAAGTCTTAGAGAGTGCAATAAAGCAAGAAAAGACCTAAAAGACACAGAGATTGTAAAGTAGAAATAAAATTATCTTTATTCACACATAATGTGATTTTCTACATAGAAAATTTCAAAATATGTACCTAAAAAAAAACTACCAGAACTAATAAGTGAGTTTAGTTATAGGATACAAGATGAGTAAACAAAATTTTATTGTATCAGTAAACAAAATTCAATTGTATTTCTATACTCTAGCAATGAACAATTGAATACTGAATTTTAAAAACAGTACCATTTATAAGAGCACCAAAAACCATGAAATACTTGGGTTTAAATGTAACAAAACATATGTAGGATCTGTATGCTGAAAACTGTAAAACACTGGTGAAAGAAATCAAAGAAAACAAATAAATAGAGACATATACCATCTTCATGAATTAGAAGACAATATTGTTAAAATGTCAATTCTTCCCAAATTGATCTACAGGTTCAAATCAATCCCAATCAAAATCCCAGCAGAATTTTTTGTGAAAATTGACAAACTAATTTTAAAAATTATATGGGAAGTCAAAGGAACTAGCATAGTCAACACAATTTCAAAAAAGAATAACAAGGTTGGAAGACTCATAGTACCTGGTTTCCAGGCTATTATGGACTGAATGTTTGTGTCCCCCCAAAATTCATATGTTGAAGCCCTAACTCCCAATGAGATAGTATTTGGAGATGGGGCCTTGGGGAGGTAGTTAGAGTTAGATGAGGTCATGAGAGTGCAGCCCTCGTGATGGGATTAGTGGCCTTAAAAGAAGAGCAAAAGAGAGAAATATTTCTCTTTGCGTGAGCGCAGAGGAAAGGCCATGTGAAGATGCAGTAAGAAGGTGGCCAATTGCAAGCCAGAAAGAAAGCTCTCACCAGAACCTGACTCATGCTGGCACCCTAATCTCAGACTTCCGGCCTCCAGAACTGTGAGAAAACAAAACTTCTTGTTTAAGCCACCTGTCTATAGTATTTCATTATGGCAGCCTGAGCAGACAAAAGCTTGTTATCAAGAGAGAGTAATTAAGACAGTGTGGTATCAAAGAAAGGATTGACACATAGTTTAATGGAACAGAATAGAGACTTCAGAAATAAGAGCCACATATATGGTCAATTGATTTCCACAAAGTTGTAAAGGCAGCTCAGTGTAGAAAGGATAATGTTTTACATAAATGGCACTGGAATAACTGGATATCCATATGAAAGAAATTAATCTCAGTTCATAACTTGTGCTCTTTTTAACAAGTAACTCAAAATGGATCATAGACCTAAAGCCAAAATCTGACACTACAAAACTTCTAGAAAAAAAGTAGGAGAACATCTTTGTGATCATGGATTAGGCAAAAATTTCTTAGACACGCTGCTAAAAGCAAAATCCATAAAAGAAAAATTAATAAAGTGGATTTCATCAAAATTAAGAATTTCTGCTCTTTAAAAGAAACCATAAAAAGAATGAAAAGACACACTGCAAATAGAAAAGATTTGCAAATCATATATCTGATATGGACTTGAATCCAGAATATATTTAAAACTCTCAAAACCCAATATTAAGAAAAAAACAACCAACCAAAGTGATAAACAGACTCTTCACCAAAGAAAATACACAGATGGCTAAAAAAGCATATGAAAACAATGCTCCACTGCTCTTCATAGGGTTTTCATGACCAATTTTCTCACAAGTGGGTAGCCAGGTCCTTGTTCCTAGTCTGTCTTAGTCTGGAAGCTCCACTGAAATCTGTCCACCATGTGTGACCCTGCAGGTATTTGAAATACCAGTTGGCCTAGCTTTTAGCATTACAACAATGTGCAGCCACCACAGTATGACAACCAACAGACGGGTGATGTGGTTCAGGAAATGAACACGGGCCACGGTGATGGGAGTGCCAAATCTTAACCCACTAGACCACCAGGGCTGGCTCATTAGTCATTTGGAAAAGACAAATTAAAACCACAATGAGATATCACTACACATCCCTTAGAATGGCTAAAAAGGAAGGAAAGGAGGGAGGAAGGGAGGAAGGAAGGAAAGAAGGAAGGGAGGAAGGAAGGAGAAGGAAGGAAAAAAAGACAACACCAAGTACAGATGAGTTTTCAGAGTGACTGGAATTCTCAGACACTGCTGGTGGGAATGATTTCCACAAGAGTATGCAAAAGCAAATTACACTATTTAAAAAATTGTATTGTAAAATAACATTTCAGATGTATTTTTCATCTCTAGAAGTTCAATTTCAAACCTCTTTTTATATCTTCTAATTCTCTCCTCATTGAGTTCATTATTTCTTCTACCTTCTTGAATATATTTTAATACATATGGGATGTGTTAAAATATCTGTTTTAATGGTTTTGTCCTCTAATTCTATCATGTGTCATTTCTGTATTTGTTTCTTTTTTTTTTTTTTTTTTGTGGGGAAGACCAGCCCCGAGCTAACATCCGTTGCCAATCCTCCCCTGGCCCTGGGCTAACATCCGTGCTCATCTTCCTCTACTTTATATGGGACGCCGCCACAGCATGGCTGACAGGCAGTGCGTCGGCGGGCGCCTGGGATCCGAACTCGCGAACCCGGGGCCGCCAAGCGCGGACTAAACCGCTGTGCCACCGGGCAGCCCCTGTATTTGTTTCTATTGATTTATTTTTCTTCCTTGTTACAGATCCTGTTTTAATGCTTTATTGCATGTCTGGAAATTTAAAGTAAGATGATAGTTAATACGAGTTTTATGTACTTGGGTGCTGGATTGTTCTGTCTTCCTTTAAATATTTGTCGACTTCACTGTGGAATGTAGCTAAGTTAATACTTGGAAACAGTTTGAATCTATCAAAGCTTGCTTTGCTGCTTTGTTACACAGGTCCAAAATAGTCTTTAACCTAGGACTAATTTGGCTCTACTATTGAGGCAATCTTATTCTGAGAACTTCACTCAATGTCCCAATAGTTAGGAGGTCTTTCCACTTTGTCTAGTAGTTTCCCAGCCCTGTGTGAGCTCTGAGGATTTTTCTTCCTGCTCTTTTCCAGTAGCTCTTTCCCGGGTCCCAGTGGTTTCCTCACATACAAGTCCCTATCAGCTTTCTCTCTGTGCAGCTCTCTCTTCCTCAGTACCCTGCCCTGTGAATTCTAGCCTCCTTGGCCTCTATAAACTCAACTCTGTGAGACCACTGGCCTGTCTACCACTTCTCTGAGCTATAGCCTGGAAACTTCTCCAGGCAGTAAGCTGAGACAATCATGGTGCTCATCCTGTTTCTCTTATTTCGGGGATCACCATCCTGTGCTGCCTGTTCTCCAATATCTGAAAATCATTGTTGCATTTATTTTGTCAGGATTTTTCAGTTGTTGAAGGTGAGAGGGTAAATCTGGTCCCTGTTCACCAAAAGTGGAAGTCTATAAATCATATTGAGTGACTACTATTGTGCTGGACACAGCCTTAGATGTTGAGGATACAATAGTGACCCACACAGACAAAGGTCGTGTCCTCCAGGAAGATGCATTTTCGTGAAGGCCTGTTAAGACAAGTATTGGGTCCTACAGTGGGAATGGATACAATTAAAAATTTTTCACTTCTACCTTGGTAGAGGGCTTATAGATCTAAAGCTGTAGCTTCAAACAGTAGTGGATTGCACTGGAGGGCTGAGGGTGGGGGTAGGGGGAGAGCAGACACCTATATAAAAAATATTGCCTACCATTTTGTAAATAGAATGGCTAGTTGACTATAACAAAATAGTATTAGTTCTTAAACTATGGTGCCTATTTCATAGAATCCTAAGCCGAGTTAATTCTTGTGAAGCACTTACTTAGCTCAATGCTCAGTGTGGATTTCAATTCAGTTCAACAATTACAGTACTTATGGACTCAAACCCACATCTCAGAGTAGTGTTTGGTGCCTTTCTCTTCACTCCTGTGCAACTTCTATTATTATTCCTATAGTCTTCTATCCCCAGATGCAGAATTCTCTCCAAAACAATCTCTCCTAACCAAGACCAGCTACATAATTTGTGAAATGAAATGAAAACATGGGCCTCCTTGTTCAAAAATTATTAAGAATTTTGAGATGGTGACAGCAAAGCATTAAACTAAGCACAGGGCCCTTCTGAGAGTGGGCCCTGTGTGACTGCCCAGGTCACATTCCCATGAAGCCATTCCTACTCCTGTCTCACCTCCAGAAAAACTTCAGTCTCCTCCGCGATGCCCTCGTCCTCTGTTAGACAGAAAGCCTCTCTGGCAGCCCAGTAACACAGTTAAAACAAACACACAAACAAACTAACCAAAACATTCATCACTCACAGCCCAAATGCACAGTGCTTCCTAGAGCTGTTACACGGCAGGCACTGAATAAACACTTGTTGGATAATGAATAATGAAGAAGATAGAAAAAATCATGCTCTAAGGAAAGGAGCTAGATAGTTTTGAACATCAGGACCTTTCTGGCACCCCTGAAATCTTATCATGTGGTTGACCCTTTCTTGAGCTCTAAGGTTGGTTCTGCCACTGTTAATGCAGTGCTATTATCATTTAGCAAGCTTTGGAGAAAATGCAGAAAATTTATTTAACATGAAGGAATTGTATTTAGAGGAAAGGCAGAGAACAAACAAACTGAAATTCCAACTTTCTAATCGTTGGCTGAGCTAATATTGAGTGGATTTGTTATCAGCTAAAGAAGAAAACAAATTTGGAAATTATCCTTCTTCCAAGAAGACGATGGAAGAAATCAAAGTACCGAGGAGGAGTACTTGGAGGCTCTCCTTCTCCTCCCTTGCTCAATTCCATCTGACCTTGGCACCAGCCAGCATCATAAAATAGCTGTTATCTGCGGGTGTAGATCAGGTTATCTTTAGAGTCATATAGATTTTTAGAGCAAAATGGACCTTTAAGATCTTCCCACTAACTACAGCTGCACCGACTGTGGGTAATACAAGTCATCAACCTGCAGGTAGTGGCCTGGTGGGTGTGGCATCAGGACTCTGTGCTCTGCGGGTTGTGCACTGAGGCCCTCAGTGAACCTGACAGCTTATTACACGCCTCCCACTTCATGGAGATAACGTCCAGTCCCTCTCTCTAATCCTGGCTTTGAGAAGTCTCCTCCCACACTCCTGTCTTCCCCAAAACCTGAAGGTCATTCCCACTGATGTCTGAGCACCAATAACTTCTAAACAAGAACTTACTGTTATCTTGGCAGATACCACCTCCTCCCAACTCCCTTCCATTACTTACTTATACTTGCGTCTCTCCTTCTGTCCGCCCCAGCCCCACCCACATGTTGGAGCTAGGCATGTGTTAGAGCTAGGTAGGGAGCTCTTGCTAGAGCTGGGGCCTTTGTCCCTCTCACCAGAGGAGAGGTTCCTTGAGGGAAGAGCTTGTGAAGGAGAAAAAGAGACATGTAGTGGAATGTGAAGGGAAGCATTTAAGGATACATTTCTTCAAGGTCACAGTTTTGGATGGGGTTTACCCTGAATACCAAGCCATTTGAATTACTGGGGGCAGTTAAGTGGCAGGTTTAAAAGGGTGGTGATTACAAGTGTTTTTCAAGGTCTTCATTATTTTTATAATGTCTTATATACCCAATTATGGTTTATTTTTTGAAATGTTTGCTGTTTCTCATGGAATTTTGATGCTTTTTGAATTTTGCCTGCAAGAAGTTTAAAGTCTTTTTCTGTCTAGCTTTTTCCCACAAGCAGGTTCCTTTCAGAGTGGTGATACACTGAATGTGTGAAGGGTGTGGAAATAGAAAGGGAGACGATAAATACCCCTCCATACTGCAGCACTGGTCTTGGCCAATTCAATGACCATGTGCTGGATAACTTCCTTTTTCAGTAAAGAATTTCTAAAAATGCCTGATTGAAAGACCAACCAAACATTATCTGACACAGAAAGCAGAGTGAGACTATGGTAAGTCCTAAGGAGTTATCACCTCTCTGCCCTGGCATTAGGGATTTCTATCTTCTTTCCTGTCCTCTGTTTTACATCTGTTTGTAATTTGTCTCTCTCTCTGACTCTCCCTCCCTCCCTCTCTCTTCTCTGTCTCTCCCTCAAACCCCTTCCTCTCTATTTCTCATCTCTCCTTCTACTTATCCTTTGCAGTGCTCTGCCTGAGAAAGCTGTGATAGAGCTCTGGGGAAACAGCCTCCAGAGTTCCTATGGGAGCTGCCTCAGTGCTTGCAGATCATAGCTGGTGACCGAGGCAGACAGTGCCAAGGGTATGTGTCAGGGAGCAGGTGCATGAGCAGTCCTGGCTTTGTAATGGGAGTGGACAAGGCTTGTGGAGAACCCAGTGAGGCCCTGTGAGCATGCTCATGTGTTCTAGAGATTCAGCGTCAACAACAACCTTCCACAGTTAGTCTTACAGGACTGTGGGTTAGAATCTCTGTTCTCTATTTGCTGAACTCCTTGGGAGACTTCTGGCTTGGGTTATGGTTAGAAAAGCCTGATCTCTAGTATTCCTTACTGATTTATAGTTGGCTAATTATTTTCCATGGCTAAACTGTGAGGTGGACAGAGTCTAAGAAAGTTGGTGTTGGTCTCCCACATCTTTCCCCTGGATGCTCTTACTCTATCCCATTGGTAAAAGTCTACCCTTGTTTAGAAAACAGGTTATAAGGAAGTAATCCTTAGCCAATTTATTTGTTATCAAGCATTTCAGGCTTTATCTCTCTTGGGGTTTTTTACTTTTAAGGCAGGATTGGAAAGATTTGGAGTCAGAGGCTCCATGGGCAAAGTGACCTCATGACTTTGGGGAAAGTATTTAAACTTCCTTGAGCCTCAGGGACTGGCCTGGTGGAGCAGTGGTTAAGTTTGCATGCTCCGCTTCGGTGGCCCAGGCTTTGCAAGTTCAGATCCTGGGCACGAACGTGCGCACTGCTTATCAAGCCATGCTGTGGCGGTGTCCCATGTAAAGTAGAGGAAGATGGGCACGGATGTTAGCCCAGGGCCAATCTTCCTAAGCAAAAAGAGGAGAATTGACAACAGATGTTAGCTCAGGGCTGGTCTTCCTCACCAAAAATAAATAAATAAATAAAAATAAAATAAACTTCCTTGAGCCTCAATTTCCATTTCTGCAAAATGGAGGTGATGATAAGCATATCTGCCTACACCATTGGGAATGATTAAGTTAGAACAAAAGTGAAAGGAAAAAAATCATTTGTATAAATGGTAAGGTGCTCCAAAAATTTTAATAGCTAAAGTGTAAAGATCCTAATATAGATCCTTTGCTTTATTTTAAGCTATATTGTTCACTTATCATATTTCAGGCACTACTCCATGTCTGAAATGCATTTAATGCATTTTCTCATTTGATCCTGACCACATACTTTTGAGGAAGTTAATATTGCTATCCCACTTTTCCAGACAAGGAAACTCAGGCTTAGAGAGATAAAGCAATTTGCCAGAGCCCCAAAGTGAGCAAATGACAGAGCTGAGTTTGAGTCCAGAGTCCTTGCTCTTGGCCACGACTATCACACTGTTCATCCTGCCCCAGCCTCCCATGCCTCGCTCCCATCTTTCTGTTCTCATACTACCCATTCTTTTAAGATCCAACTCAGATGACTCCCTCTTTTCCTGAAAGCCTTTGGACTCCATTTCAGGCCCCAGTGGACTCACTGTCCTCTTTTATTGCCTGAGCTGCTCATGTGTCAATTATGTGGTAACCTTTATATTTTTCTCTAATATTGCTGTTTGTCATAATGTTGTCTTATATTGTAGCCTGGAGAAAAAAGTTTGTCTAAAAGTAGCAATAGAATTCCTCACTGAGAATTGTGGGGTTTTTTTAAGCAAATTATCTTGATTGGTTTTTTGGCTATTAAGCTCCATTAGAGCAGAGACCCCAGCACCTAGCATATGGAAGTTGTGTAAAAGTTATTTGTTGAAAAAGTAGAATCTCCTAGGATGTGTGCCTGGATTGTCTGGAGCAGAGGAAAGTGAGAATGTCTGTTATTTGAGAAATGTAAATCACTTAACACAGTGCCTGATACAAAGTAAGCATTCAATATATGGTGGCTGCCTTGTCCTACATAAGTAGTATAGCAAGGATTGTTGGAGTATTTTAGGAGGAGCAGATAGAAGAGGGCAGGAGAAGAAAGAGAAAGATATTTAGCAATATGGTGGTTGCTGGGGCTCTATGTAAAAAGCAGGCCAGTGATGTCTTTTCAGAGGTGGCAATGGCCAAGGGGCAATTAAGGAAAGGGACATTTAACATTTGCTGTGCTGAACTAAACTTCACCCTCCTTCCCTCAAATCTTCAGTAAAGTCTGCTACACGTACAGCTTGGTGTCAGTGGTACTTGGAGAATTCAGGAAGCCAGGTGGTGTTCAGGGCTGACAAGGGGTGGGGGGCAGAGAGGTGATAAAGAAAAAAAAAAAAAAGACAGTCCATCCAGCAAAGTTAGAGAATTTAACAGAAGTGTGCAAACAGAGCCAGAGATAACAAGGAGAGAAGCCCCAAGAATTCTCAGGAATATTGGGAGTGATGGTGATTATTCTCATTCTACAGGAGATGGGTGTTTAAGATAAGTTTATTTAAATGCTAAAGAATGGGGGTCCAGCGGGCCAGAGAAGTTTGAGGACATTCAAGTGGCTAACACTTCAGTCACATGTATATTGTTATCACTTGGTTTATGTTAAGCCCCCTTAGCTGTATCATCACCTCCTTGGGACAGGAACTATGACAAGGTATTGAACTGAATCTGTATGGCTTTTTTTCTCTGCATGAATTTCATTCCTGTACATTGACATAGGAGAGAGAACCCCAGGCCATGTTTAAAGTGCAAGGACAGAGATCCAAAGTGGTGGAGCCAAATCTTTTCTCAGGTCCAAGTGGTGACCTCAGAGCTAGAAGCAAGGAGCAGCCAGGTGCTCAGATGATTTCAACACAAATACTGGTCCAAGTGCAAACGTCTGTCAAAAAAAGAAAAGTGTGGTCTGGAAAGTGTATTGGTGTATTAGTCTGCTTGGGCTGCCATAACAAAATACCGCAGGCTGAGTGGCTTAAACGACAGAAATTTATTTCTCACAGTCCTGGAGGCTGGAAGTCTGAGATCAGGGCACAGCATGGCCAGGTTCTGCTGAGAGCTCTCTTCCTGGCCTGCAGACGGCTGCCTTCTTGCTGTGTCCTCACATGGCAGAGAAAGCAATTGAACACTCTGGTTTCTCTTCTTATAAGGTCATTAATCCCACTATGAGGGTCCCACTCTCATGACCTCATCTAACCTAATTACTTCCCAAAGACCTCATCTCCAAATACCATCAAGTTGAGGGTTAGAGTTTCAACAACTGGGGGGCACGGGGAGGGGGAGACACAAACCTGCAGTCCATAACAATCGGCAACTACCACAATACAACTTTTACTTTACTTAAGTCTGTGCAATTTTGACCATTAAAAAAAGATCTTTCAGAGACTTGATTTTGTTTCTAAACAAGTGAAATGTATACTTCTGAAAGCACAAAGTTCATTTTTTTACTAACACAAGGCTCAGGCATACTTCACTTATCAGTTTACAGATTTCCTGTGACTCTAAATATCCTCCCATATATTTGATGTAGAATTTGAAACAGAATATTCAGTCTGTTTTTTTTACAAATCTGGAGCAGCAAGTTCTTTAGCTGAAACCATCTTTCTTCTGGTCATGAGCCATTGTTCCCTTAAGGGAAGTGAACATTATGTCTGCACTGACTATCTTATAAAGAGAAATTAGAGGGAGCTCCTTTTCCCGTGTTACAAGTCCTAGGTTTGAATTCTTTGTCAAAAAAGATCTCTTTGTGATTAACAAAAGGCATAGGATGATAAGGTACATTTCCTGGGGAAAAGCTGTTCAGATCTATTGCATATAAATTATACATATTGTATACCATAAGTTATTTATTACATAATACATTATTGGGGGATTAGAGGCAAATTTATTGACCATAAACAGTCAAATAATCCTTTTGCCACATGACTATAACATTCAGACCAAAAAATATATCAATTATTCCTTAATAATTATATAGCCAAATGAAATGCTACATTTTCCCATTTAAGGTAACTAGGTTTTTAAAAAAATTAATCTTTTAAATATCCCTTACCTTAAAAGACTGCTGCAGTACATAGTAGCCCTTAATAAGCATTAGATATTATTATTTTCTTTTAGGAACACTGCAGGATATGAGAAAGAACTGCTAAACAAATAATAGTACTCTGAGGAGTCATATTTTTGTAAAAGAAAAATACTCTGTGCCATGGCAAGTGAATGCTGCCTGCTTGGGAGGCCCCCATGAGCTTGGCACCCAGGCACCCTGGGCCCAGATGTTGATGAGGTTCTGTCAAGCTCTATGTCAGAGCTCTGAATGCGCTTGGTAGAACTTGACAGAGGCCTATAGGGGGAGGGAGAAAATGCTCATGGAAACCATGTCCTAACATGATCACAAAAACCTCAATTATTATTGACAATAACAGTTAGCTTTCATGGAGAGCTTACTTGGTGCCAAGCCCTGAGCTGAGGGCCTTCCATGCATTATCTCACTGAATCCTCCTATGAGGTAGTTACTGCTTTTTTAAACCGCTATTTTACAAAAACCGGGGCTTAGAGAAGTTAAGCAACCTGCCCAACTGTTGTTAAGTGGAAATCTTAGATATGAATCCAGACGGTTGGGTATTTTCTCAAATAGAGTCACTAACTCCCAGTCAGTAGGTTCCAAACTCGCTCCCTCGCTTCCCTAAAGCCCCAGAGGGCGCTGACAGGAACGTTGCAGCTGGTGGGCTGATTCAGCCCCTCAGTTCACACCCTCTCAGAAAGTTGCTCCAGTTCCTGAAAAAGTCTTCTGCAAGCAAGAGTGTTGCAACAAAGATCAGTGTAATTCGTCGTTCTCCTCAAATGAACTAAGATAATGCTAACGGTACAGAAGGGCAGCCAGGCTGGCGCCAGCTTTGATCTGCAAACCCTGCCTGTGATTCAGTCCACAAGCCGAGTTCTCAAGAACTCTTCCAGGTGGAGGGTCTGCTGCCTCTGTGGCCTAAATGAGTGGAACCTGCTTGCGAGGAAGATGGAACAGAGTGGTTGCTGCCTCTCCTGGCTTCACTCCTCTCCCCTCCACCTCTGCAAGCACTCCCAATCCAGTCCTTTTCAAGGAAATCACTATCATGAGAGTCAGAGAAGGAAATGGGGTCCAACCTGGGTCAGATGGGGGTAGAGAGGAGGGGCCATGTCTGAGACATGTACTAAAGGACAGCACAGATAAATGGGAAGCTAGTAAAGAGAGTCTTTGGAGCCAAAGCCCCCTGTCTGTTTTCCCTTTTCTCCATCTTCTGTCTTCCTCTCTCCAGCCTGATCAAATCTGTCCTCAGGAAAGGGTCTGAGATCGGGGGCCTTACTGGGAACCAAAGTCAGGAAGTACCCATGTAGTTTCTGTGCCCTGTTAAAGGGCTTTTAAGAATTGGTGAGCGAGTGAGGGAGGTAGGCTTTGTCTTATTCAGGATTATTTCCCCTGTGCCTAGATCAGTGCCTAGCTCCTTAAAATTTGTTGAATAAATGAATTTTGGAGGCCAAGGAGTCCTTCTCGGGACCCTAAAATTGCACACCTATTGGCCCTAGGCTGTGGACCTGTGGGCCACAGGTGTTGGACAAAGCTTCTGAACAAAGGGACTTCATGAGCTGAAAGATCCAGGCCTGTGTGGACCCTAAGCAGAAGAATGTGTGAAGCCAGCACTAAGTACTACATCACTACATGTACCCAAGGTGTCCTTGCAGCTCCTAGCAGGGGTTTATGAGCCTCACCCCAGCCTCCACCTCCTGCTTCCAGAACAGTAGAATGCTGACTTTACCATTGGAGGATGTGCCCCCACCTTTCTGGGCACAGAGCAAAGGGTCTGGATTAAGCCTTCCCTGCTGCTATGGGCTGAATTGTGCTCCCCCAAATTCATATGTTGAATCTCTAAATCCCAAAGTGACTATATTTATACTAAGGAAGTAATTAAGGTTAAATGAGGTCATAAGGGTAGGGCCCTAATTCAAGAGGATTAGTGTTCTTATAAGAAGAGACACCAGAGTGGTCGCTCACTCTCCACCACGTGAGGACAAAGCAAGAAGGCGGCGATCTGAAAGTCAGGAAGAGATTCCTCACCAGAAAACAAATCAACCAGCATCTTGGTCTTGGACTTCCCAAAACTATGAGAATAAATTTCTGTTGTGTAAGCCCCCAATCTATGGTATTTTGTTAAGGCAGCCTGAGCAGACCAAGACAGCTGCTTCCTCTATAATGTTCAGGATTTATGCTCAGAGAGGTTCACATGGCAGACATCTTCTAGGCCCAGTCTTGCCCAAGCCAAATTTCTTCCTGATATTTATCTTTTATTCCTCACAAATGGACACAACACTACTTTTTCTCACAATCCATTGCTCCTTTGCCACATCTCAGATATTGTGTCACAAATGAGACACTCTGTGGGACAAGAATGCTTTGAAGGTCCGGGTGTACCATGAGGCCCTGGTGGTACCAGAGAATCTTCTTTGTTGATCTGTCTTGGTCTCAGGGTCTCAGCATAAAGGAGATGGGCTTAAGATGTCTCCATTAAAATGATCATGTTACTTTGGGGTAGGAGGATAATATTTTAACACCTTTCAACAATTTAGCAGGTCAGCTGGCTCCCCCTGAGGGGAATTGGCTAGAGATATATTTGATGGGAGGAAAGAAGGTTCAAGAGCCCTGGGTGGGAAAGCTTAGGAAACAGAGCTGGTGTCTACAAGAGTGCGAAGCTAAAATCAGCAAACCAGGTTTGCTAACTTGATAGTTTTTCCCCTATCTCCCAGAAGAGAGAAAACTACAATAAAGCACTTGATGCTGGCACAGCATAAACCTTAGCAAAGGTTCATAAACAATTATAAAGCATGTAAGATAAAACCTTAAATGATTAACTGATTATCTTGGAAATTAAAGAACAGGGCCCCAGGCCCAGGGTTATTTGAAAGTGATATATGTGTGAGGTGGGGCCAGGGTGGGGAGAGTTGCCCGAAGAGAGGGTAGCAGGAGGGCACCCTTTAGAATAGGCTGGGGGGAAGGGGAGGGATGTGGCAGTGAGTGGAGAAGGAGACAGGAGGTGGGAAAACTGTTAATTAACAACTGTAGCTATATCACTGCCATGCCTTGGTGTGGCCATGGTGCAGGGCATTAATCACAAAGACTACTGCCCTTTCCAAACTGATATACAACCAACTGCTTGGGAGAGGGAGCTAGAAAGAGACCACTGGAAACATAGGGGTTTTTCTATGAAAATGTCATGAAGTGTTATCAGACTTATTTTCTGTGTATTGTCCAATCTTAACCTTCTGCCTCATTAAAATGTTGGGCCTTTGCATCACCTTGGAAATATTTTAGGGTGGGTCACCAGTCATTCTGTAGAATTTCAAGATGCTCTGTTGTCCAGTGGCTGAGTCTTCATTGCCTTGCTGCTTTCCAGGAAGGCATGCCCCTAAATCACTCACAATCGATTCAACAACTTTTTCTTTAGAGCCCATTAACAATTGCTGGGGTTTCCCCTGCCAAAATGGCCAATCATCTACATATATATAAACTTAACAAATATGGTTTATATATAAATTAAGCATTCCAACAATTTTATTTTCTTTCCAAGAGTCATGAAATCTGCACTGTGGCCTTCTGAGACCCAAGAAAATTAAAGATAATAGGACAACACTAACAATATATATAAAGACAGAGATTTGCAAAATCCAGTGGAGAGAAGAAAAACAATTTTATTCTGGACAACCTTTAATTAAATCATTGAGGTGAAGATTGAGTATAGAGGGCCTTCTCCCCTCGGCCAGGCTTTGTTAAAGAATTAGAAATCTCTACTTCATTTTGAGTGTGTGGTTGTGACCTGTTGAAGTCAGAGCCAGCTGCAGTTTCCTGAGACTAAGCCAGGCTGAAACTAGGTTAAAAAACTTAGCACAAAAGTCAGTAGCGGAGCCTTTTGTCTATGTTATGGAGCTATGCCTTGGGGAATTATGCAGTGGGCAGTTATTGGCTGTCTTCTATAACCACTTTGTTTAGGGTGATATCATTTGTAGAACCTCAGACAGATGAAGTAAAGATTAAGAGAATTATAAAATGTTTAGGGATTCATCTAATCCGACTCCTTCATTTTACAGATGGGGAAACTGAGGCCCAGAGAAGTATGTTACTTGATGTGGTTTGGATAGTGGCCCCCAAAAAAGCTATGTGCAAGTTCTAACACCTGGAACCTTGAATGTGATCTTATTTGGAAAAAGTATCTCTGTAGCTGTAACTAAGCTAAGGATCTCAAGATGAGATCATCCTGGAATTAGGGTGGGCCCTAAATCCAATGAGAGATGTCCTTGTGAGAGAAAGGCAGAGGGAGATTGAGGCATAGAAGAGACAAAGCAATGTGAGGATGGAGGCAGAGATGGAATTAGGCAAGCCACAGGCCAAGGAATGCCTGGAGTCCCTAGAAGCTGAAAGAGGCAAGGAAGCACTCTTCCCTAGAGCCTTTGGAAGGAGTGCAATTCTTCCAGCACCTTGATTTTGGACTCCTAGCCTCTAGAACTGTGAGAGAACAAAATTCTGTTGTTTTAAGTCACCTGTTTATGGTAATTTGTTACAACAGCCTTAGGAAACTAATACAGTCCCCAAAGGGCAGAACTAGGCTAGAACCCAAGTCTCTGGACTCCCTCAGTCTTGTGTTTGTTTCCCTGCCACCATTTCACATACTCTGAGTTCTTATCTTGTCAGAGATATGAAAAACTTTGCCCTTCACTGCTGAAAATATAACTTCTGAGGTGGAGGCAATGAAGAACATTGCAGATCCTGCTGCTTCCCTGAAGCTTAGTCCATCCAACAACTAAGCTTTCTGGGATTGAAATTAATATATCTGACTGGCATTAAGCATTATGGAATCATTCTAAGAGCTGGAAGAGAGAACTGATAAAATATAGCCAGGAAGGTAAGTCAACTGACTCCAACAAAATACACAGAGTAAATAATAATATCTAACGCACCAGGTCTTTATGCAGTCCACAAGTATTTATTCAGCACACACTATGTGCCAGGCATTTTCCTAGGCTCCTTGATCTGAATGGGAATAATGGGGTCTCAGAGTGAGAGGGGCTAAATGGCAGCATATAAATGCCAAAGACAGTATGGTCATGATTCTGGAAATGGGATGTAGGGCATGTGTGGTAATCAGAATGCTTTGAACTGTAGGTATCCTTGTCATTGAGTAATTGTTCATGATCTCCCTAGAATTAAGACGAGTGCCTACAAAAGTCTTAATTGAAAAAAGACTAGGTCTGGTGAGCAGAGATCTTACTTGAGGGACCACAATGGAGAAAACACTGGGTAGCTTTTGTTTTCTCCTCCAGATCCCCTCTCCAGCTTTCTCCATCCTGCTCTAACCTGTGTAGGCTGCATCATTAGCCTGCCATGCCCTCTAGTTTCTGGTTGCATTCCCATTAGCCAATGGGAACCCCTGGCAGGAGATTGGATATCTTTCAGTCTATTTCCCCTGCTAGCCCAGTGCTTGCTCAATGGATTAATGAATAAAGTGGCCATGGTGGCAGAGATGGAAGTTATGCATGGGCTCTCCAACAGAGACTTCTCACCAAGGCTAATCTGACCTCTCCCACTGGTAATAGCTAAATCTACCAATAGCAGAGACCAATGCTGAGTCCGTAGTATGGCATCATTCTTCAGTGGCACCAGCCAGTCAGCCGGTAGCAGGTGGATTACATTGTCCCATTATGGAGGGGACAGCAATTCCTCAATGAGCTTAACACTTATTCTGGATATGGTGCCTCTTAGTACTTTGGAGTCCCATGGTAAAATTTAAGGAAGACTACAGCAATACAATTCAGTCAGGACCACTAATGGTTTATACCCTTAAGAGAGAAGGATTGAGTCATACCATCAGGTAAAGAACCACGAGTAGCTGAAGTGCTGGCTGAGGGCATAGGGAACGTGAATTGGGTAGGGGAAGAAGGAAATTATAAACACCAACTACTGCCTCATCACCAATTAAGAAAAGAGATTTTAGTAGCTAGGCATATTTTTCTTCGGTTTATTATGTATATATTTATATTCGTTAATTTCTTTCTTCTCCTTCCCCTTCCTGTACTCTTTCATATAGAGTGAGTTGATGGTAGTTAACCTTATAATTTAGTTTTTAGGTTACACCATATCAAAGGGGAATTGTGAATGAAAAGAAAAAGAATGAGCATCATCAAGAGAAGATAAATGACTGATAAGACATTGGATCTCCCCTTTTGAGAGGAGATGGTAACGGCATCTTCATTTGTATGAGAGAGAGTCGCAGTACATTAGGTGAAAGCATTATGTTGCTGCTCTCGGTAGTTTGGAAATGAAATGTGGGTAAAATGGTGTATATGGATGCTGAGTACCTGAAGTAATGAACTGCCCCAGACTGCCTACTGGCAAGTCAGCATCCCTCTTCTGTGTTCCCCCAAGGGTTAAGAAGTCTGGAAAACATTTCTTAGACTCCACTGACAACCATTTTCCATGTTAGATTCCACACATGAGAGGCACTTGTATGGAATTTGAAGAACAGAAGAGAGGCAGCTTCTTCAAGGCTGTTTAGACTTTCACTAATACTCTCCTCAAAGTTCATCCAGTGTCTTCCCAGTTCCAAAGCCACTTTCACACTTTAGGTTTTTGTTATGGCAGTGCCCCACTTTTAGGTAACAAAATCTGTATTAATGATCTATTACGGTGTAACAAGTTACCTGAAAATTTAGCAGCTTAAAATGACAAACATTGATTATCTCATGGTTTCTTAATTCAGGAATTTTCAGCTGAGTGATTTTGGTTTAGAGTTTCTCGTGAAATTGCAGGCAAGATGTCAGCAGTGGGGCCAGTCAAGTGGCGTGGTGGTTAGGTTCACGCGCTCTGCTTCAGCGGCCCAGGGTTTGCAGGTTTGGATCCCGGGTGTGGACGTACGCACCACTCGTCAAGCTGTACTATGGTGGTGTCCCATATAAAGTAGAGGAAGATGGGCACAGATGTTAGCCCAGGGCCAGTCTTCCTCAGCAAAAAGAGGAGGATTGGCAATGTATGTTAGCTCAGGGCTAATCTTCCTCACCAAAAAAAATTAAAAAGATGTCAGCAGGGCTACAGTCATCTGAATGTTTGAGTGAGGCTGGAGAATCTGCTTCCAAGATGGCTCACTCACATAGCTGTTGGCCAAATATCTCACTTCCTTGATGACTGGTGGGCAGGAGACCTGCTCTTCTCCTCTTGGGTATCACCAAGGGGCTGCCTGAGTGTCCTCATGAGATGGCAGCCGGCCTCCTCCGGAGCTAGTGAACCGAGAGAGAGCAAAGAGGCAGCCACAGTGCACTTTATCACCTCACCTCAGAACTGACTTTATTCTGTTCATTTGAAGAAGTCACTAAGTTCAGCCCTCACTCCAGGGAGGGAAATTAAGCTCTACTTCTGGAAGGGAGGCATATCAAAGAATTTGTGAACCTATCTTAACACCACCACAAGTTCTTTCAGAGCATTTGATCTAAAGAGAATTGAAGGGGAAAGAAGTTCTTAGCAGCTTTGAAGATATGGTAAAAAAGGAAGTCATTTAGACTCAGGATGAGGCCGTGAACCAAAGAGTAGTCATGATACAGAAGGATTTTTGACTCCAAAATGTAGGAGAAAGTTTGGAAAAGTAAAAAAAGTCAAGTCAGATTGCTGCAATTTTTGAATGTGTCTCTCTCTTTCAACTTAAAATTACATATGAAATTTGCATATTCTGTCATCATGTCAGATTCTCAATACTAACAATAATATTAGGGTAAGATGGATACATCTATTTTCATACTATTTTGACTACTGTGACTCTAGAAAATATTTCACCCTTGATATTAGAGCTTCTTCTCAAGCCTCGCATCCACTCCCTTCATCCAACATGTCTATCCTCCCTACCTCTGAGCTAAAGAAGAAACACCTGTGGGTGTGATTTGAAGGAAGAGTCCTTCCTCCACCCCCAGGTTAGTCCCAAAGCCCCAGCCCCAATCTCAACAACCAGACCAGGGGGCTGAAATTCTCTCCTGTCTTTCCTTTGAATTAAGGCTTTTGTCAATAGTTACCCAATTACATCACACCTCACCTTTCTTTTCTTTTCTTTCTTTTTTTGGTGAGAAAGATTGGCCCTGAGCTAATATCTGTTGCCAATCTTCCTCTTTTTGCTTAAGTGTTGTCGCTGAGTTAACACCTGTGCCAATCTTCTTTTATTTTGTTTATGGGACACCACCACAGCATGGTTTGATGAGTGGTATGTAGGTCCACGCCCAGGATCCGAACCTGCGAACCCCAGGCTGCCAAAGCGGAGTGTGCAAACTTAACCACTATGCCACTGGGCCAGCCCCATACACTTCACCTTTCTTAAACACAAATGTGTCCTTCCTCTGGTTAAAAATGGAGACTTAAATGATCCCCCAATGCCTATAACAAAGCTTGTGGATGGCTTCCAGGAAATCTGTGAATTCCCGACATTTTGTCATAGGTGCATTATTTTGAAGAACAAGCCTATGGCTTTCAATGGATTCCCAAAGCAGTAAGTTACCACAAAATGCCAAGAACCACCAGCCTCTAGGGAAAAAGGCCTGACTCAGTAAGGGGTCAGGCTCTACCCTCACTCTCCAGCCACTCCCCCTCCCATATCTTACGTCGCAGCTATGACTTGTCTTTTCTTGCGCTATATGTATGTCTGTGCTTCCTTGCCTTTGTTTCTGACTTTCTCTGCCTAGAATACCCTTACCCCTTCTCTACCAGGAAAATTACTATGCATGCCTTGGAACCCAGCTCAAATGTCATATCCTGGTGGAATGAATGATCTAAGCTCTGATACACTTCGTATTTCTAGCCTAGTTGTAATTATTTCTTCACTCATCTGATTAACCCTGGACTGAGATGATCTCAGAGTAAGAATGGATCTTATTTGAATTTATATCTCCAGGGCCTAGCACAGATCATACTAGGGACTACTGTTCGTTTGGTAGGTGGATGAGTATCAGCCTGGACCATATCCTGACAGAACAGGGTCACTTCTCCTTCTGCAGACCCCTACTGACTTAGGACCATTTCTTCTCAGCCTGATGCTTTGCTCTCTGGGCTCTACAGTGAGCTTTCTACTTTCAGAGTTCACTGATCAGTAAAATTTCAAAAATAATTTTGAAGATCAACATAGAATTGCCAATTTTAAATTTTTCCAAGAAAAGACATTTTTAAAAATTATCACCTACTTTCTCCACCATTTTATAAAAGAAAAGTCACTTTAACATCTCAAAAGTAGGAAGGACATAATCTCAGCCAAAAGGACAGTCCTTTGAATTAAATACATTTAGCGTTTTTAAAAGCTTACTACATTGACCTTCTTTTTTCTCATTCCATGATGAAAAATTCATCCTTGTTGATCAGTTCTAAAATAATGTCTGGAAACCCCCGACTTAGACCTTTACTTCTGAGACGCAGCTGCTGTGTTCTTCCTGACTCAGGAATAAGTTTTAGGCCTCATGACAGAATAATCCTGCAAGATCTCCCCATGCTTTCCTTTCTTGAGTGTGGAAAGGTGTACCTGGAAACAAGAGACCAACTCATGCATATTGAGCACTTAGCATATGTATTAGGTGCACATCTCAGTTGACAAACTCAAGAATGCGAGAAATGCAACTTTACTTCTTTTTCTTACTGCATTCACTTTCTATTTGAATAGTTCTACTGGGTGACAGAAATGCAACCTGAATCAATTCAGGGTCCCCCCATTTCTTTCCGCAAGGGGTGCATCTTTGATCCAGGGGCCTGATTTAGTGCATCAGCAGGGCTGGATTAAACCTCCCAAGGTCTTAAGCACTGAAGAGATTATGATGTCTCACATGTAATGAAAAACTTTTTAAATACTTATTTTATAGCTTATTATTTCCCAGCCAAGTTCGGGGTTGTGGGGGGGGGGGTTCCTCCTGAAAGTATAACTTCAGTGCTTTTCATTCTTTCAAAATTTTTTCTTATTTTTTTGGGTGGATGCTTTGTTTTCCTGGTGTCCTTGGCAAGTTCTTGACCTATCTGTGGGGTCATCTGGCCCTGCTCATTGGCCCTCAGCATCCACCTGGTTGTATTGGATTATACTGTGGGTCCATGCAGGTCACTACAGAATCATTCTCACCTTGCCCACACAAGACTGCCTCAGATCTGAAGGTTCTTTATGCCACATAGGGGCCACTCTGGGTTAGCTTATCTCCTGAGTGTAAAACTTCGATCCCTATTAAAAGGCAACACTTACTATTACCAGTCATCATACTTTGTACAGACGAAGGAGCTGAGGGGATAGAAGGGTGCGCAATAGGTGGGGAACAGGAGGACACTGTATCACACTATTTTCCATTGGCTCAAATTCTCTTCTTTATTTTTTTATTTAACTTTCCTTTCTGATTCCTGCACTAGAATATAGGTCTATGAGAACAATACATCTATCTTACTCATTACTAAAGCCCCAGAACCTAGATCAGTGCCTGGCCCATAGCAGGCCTCAATAAATATTAATTGAATGAATGAGAATAAATGAGATAAGGATAACACAAAGAGGTGGAGGGGAGTCAGAATGAGGGGGCTGGAAGTGCTGAAAACAAATTTCAATTATTTTATAATTCTGTTGGAAGTTTATGTCAGTTCTTCCTTGGAGAGTTTCCTTCCACTGCAGCAAGAAATGCCTCTTCCATCCACAGCATTTCTTCTGTTGTTTTTCTTATTGTTGCCTGTGGGCTAGTATTTTCTTCCAGCTGGAAAGTAAACTACTTTGGGCAAGAAGTATCTGTATACAGCTTTGCGAGCTCCCCATGATGTAGTGTACTGTAAGAGCTAAAAGATGCTATTTTGAGTGATGAATGAATGAATGAATAGAATTTGAGTCCTGAATATCCAGAGAATCCCTAAGGAATGGGCTCTATGTTAGAGGGGTTAAGACCAAAGTGGTGTCCTCTAGACTGTCTTATCCAGCCTCAGCATTCCACGTCCACTTCCTGGGGTGGAAGTCCAGGAAGCTGCCTCCTCCCTAGATGCCCCCAAACATGGGCCCCTCGGTGACTCCCTCCCAGATCTCCATCTTCTCTTCCTCACAACCTCCATGTCACCCCCACTGATGAAGCCCAGTACACATGGGCAGGTCCCTTCTAGGAACCCCAGGTACTCACAAGGTGAACAGTGCAGGGCTCCCTTAGAGCCAAGTAGTTCCTCTAGCTGAGAGCAGCGCTCCTCAAACTTGAAGGTGCAGACAAATCATCTGGGGAGGATCTTGTTAAAATGAAGATTCTGGTCCAGTAGTTCTGGGTTGTGGACTAAGATTCTGAGTTTGAACCAGCTTGCAGGTGATACCAATGATGCTGGTCCAGTCTGTACTGCACCCTTGTGGTGATCGGCAGCTGCAGCAGCAGCAGCTCCCAGATGCACCAGGTGTGACCAGGAAGCCACGTGGCTGATTGTTTAAGCAAACACTCTGAAGCTTATAAATTACAGTTGTTCCCTTCAAGATCTGCCCCTTGAAGTTCTGCCTGCCTCTTTGCTGGTGTGGAGACCTAGAGAAGAGCTCGGACCTCAGGCTGGAAGGGGCAGGGGAAAGGACTACAATCCCAGAATCACAAACTACATAACGTGGGTTTAAAACAAGAGCTCAAAGGAGATGGGTGCTGACTGCTCAGAGAGGGTGTCCCAGAGCAGCAGGCTTGGTGAGGTCATCCCAGGCCAGGGAGACTAGCTCTCAGATTTGCCAGCCCAGAAACATTTTGCCAGTGCATCCAGAGATAAGCAGACTCAAGGGAAATGAATCATACCAACTAGACTCTTAAGAGTCTAAACCAAAATACTAACAGTAAGAAGAACTAATGCCAACTAATCAGAAGCTTGTTCAGAGCAATGCTGTTCCCTCCAGGAACATCTACATGGGCAGTCAAATCATTACCAAAAGTCCGTTTTGTGGGCCTGAAATTAGAGCAAGGAGAATTGAATGAGTGACCTTGGAAGAGGATATTATGAAATTTTGCTAGCTGGATGCACTCATCTCCAGGATAATTGTATACCTGCCAAGAAGGTCAGCAGTCAGAAGTGCAGGAGAGCCCCTTCCCCTTCAGTTACTCTTCCTGCAACCAGGAACTTTCTGTTGGCTTTCTTGAGGGCATTCCTGCCCTCAGAATACACTTCAGCCACCTTGGATGGACGTGAATGGCTGAGTGGGTTACCTCAGATGGTGTATGTTTGTGGTTTTTATTTTCTTGGTTGACTTTTTTCACTTATAATACTCCTAGAGAGTGACTACTCCAGACTTTCTCCCCAGATTCTGGGAGCAGCTCATTGCCCAGCACCAAAGCACCTGCAGGAGAGGAGTGGGGGGATGGAGGCAGGGCCATCAGGGAAAGAGCCAGAGCCTTTCTTTGCATCCCACCCTGATACCTTATTCCAGCCTGCAGATTTAAAAACCTTCAGTGCAGTTATTTGGTAAGTGGTTCGAGAAATAGAAGTCGTCATGTTCCTGTTAGTTTGTTCTTTTTTTGCTAGGGATGTTGATTTTCTATATATAAAACCCTTAAATCAGTCATCCAAAGTCTGGCAAGTTCTCAGGCTCACCATGCCCCATTCTATTCTCTCATGGTCTGAGGTGTCCTGTTGTGTAGCTTTAAACTCATCAAATTTAGGGAACTGGGAGTGGGGAGACCTGGGAAAATTACAGCCCTCAACAGTATATTGCTTTTACATGCTGTTCATTAAGTCCTTGCAGATAGATTGTCAGTAAAGGGGGGCATGACCCCATTGCAATGTCCATCTCTCCCAGGAATGCTTCCTGACTTGCTTTGCCACCCCCTCAGGTCCCCTGGGAGAAGCTGGAGAGGCTCATTCCTCACTAAGTCCTATCTCCTTCCCTCCTTGACAGTGATACAGTCACTGCCAGCCACCTGACAGCCAAATCCAAAACTTACTTCCATTTTGCCTAATGCCAAATGGCAGACCTAAATTTGTCGAGTTTGGATTTTTTAGGTGTTCATAAAACAAACTAACAAATAAAATTTACTTTAAACCTGAGGTAGATTAGGAAAAAAACCCTCAAGGAGCAAACACCCTCTCACCTAGGAGACTGTGGAGATGGAGGCCGCAAACTGCTCATGAGCACCCCTCCTAGAGGCTGTGAGAAGCAGCGCCTCCAGTGCGTTCATATTTTTCACTTGTCACAGTGTATTGTCTAATCTGCATTCTTCTCACCTGTAATAAATGTTTGCACATTGTTCCTATAATCTTTACACTACAAAGTATTAAAGTTTTAGCCAGTGTGAGGCTTTTTAGATAACTCAATATATGATTTGACCATTGATAGGGACCAGATGAGGAGAGAAAGAGTACCACACAGAATAACGTCCTAAAATAAAACAATCATATAACGGAGAAGATGAAGGTTCGATGATTCACCGGCAGATGAAGAATTAGAAAGTAAAGTTCCAAAGTTCACTTTTTGCCCCGTTACAATGTCGGCCCTAATTGTCAAGCAGCAACAAAGACCAGGCATAACCACGGAGAGGTACGTGGCTTCCCAAAGGTAAAAAGGCGCCCTTGCCGTGCCATTGTTCCCGCAATGCCGTGACTCGGATTCGAACCGAGGTTGCTGCGGCCACAACGCAGAGTACTAACCACTATACGATCACGGCGAGCTACCGGGACGCCGCAGAGAGCGCGTCACCGAGTGTTGTCCTTCTCGTCTCCACCGCCGCCGCTCTAGCTTTCCGAAGTTGCCCATTGTCTACCAGGCCCCTCTGGCCCTCGCGCTGACCCCGAAGCGGAGTGGGGGCGTCGTGGACTCCCCGGCCGAAGTCTCAGCTGGTCGTCCGCACGGACCGTAAGAGAGGACATGAAAGTGCTTTGCAAACTAAAGGACTCCTCTGAAACCAGGTCTACCACCGGGACTCGCACGCAGCCTGCACAGATGTGAGGTTCCAGGGTCGCACGAATGGTGGCCCTGGGTCCCTCTCCCACCCACCGTGCCCTGGCACTCACGCTATCTGAACGGATTCTGGTTGGGAATGGGGCTGTCTCTTAAACCCTACCAGAAGGAAAATCAGTTCCTACCCAGCAGCATAACTTCTTTCGAGGCTTTGCCAGGTGGGAGGGAGGGGAAGGGGAACGCCGAGCGCAGTGATGAAGCCGCGGGATCTGGCTGCCGGGCAAGGGCTGACTGAAATCAGGTAAGCAAGGTGACCACTGCGCCTGCGTACACTCTGCGAGCGGCGAGCCTGGAGCTGGGCGGGAACAAGTCGGTGACATGTCAAGGGGGCGGGGCTTTCAACAGAGAAGAGCTCAAGGGAGAAGGCTTGGTTCTGGGTCCCCGATAGCTCGCCGTGATCGTATAGTGGTTAGTACTCTGCGTTGTGGCCGCAGCAACCTCGGTTCGAATCCGAGTCACGGCATTGCGTAAAGCAATAACACGGCAAGGGGTCTACATTTTACAGCTCGCCTCCATTTTTATCTAGAGTTTGTACATTTTCTCGAAAATGGATCCCAATCCCCTTGTGACAGTTGGAAACGACGTTTACGCCAGCTCTGCCTGAATTGGACTTCCGAAGAATATAGGTTTCCGGTTACTTTGCGGCTATGCGCTTTATCGTTCTTGGGGACAAAGCACAGAACACTCACAATGCTGCGTTGTAATACACAAATGTATGAATTTCCGTGGCAGCCCTGGAAACAGATTCCCAATAATAGGAAGAGAAGGCTTCGCAGAGGAGGTGACCTTTGAAGTAGCTCTAAAGGCAGAAAGGGAATTGTTAAGCAGCCAGGATAATCTCGTGTGCAAAGGCTTAAAGGAGGTCTTGAAAAGGAACTATCGTAATTCCTCTTTGTAAGTCTTCTCTCTTCCCCACCCCTACGAGGCCCAAAGGCCCTGGCCTGACAGGTAGTGGGCGCTTCTCAAGGACCTGTTGAGTGAATGAAAGCAAATAATTAGGGGATGGGAAACGACAGTGAAGGAGGGCCATGAGATGAGCTGGAAAAGGTAGACGAAATTCCTGCAGTCTGGAGGATGGGTGTGAGAGGTGGAAGAAAGGATTCAGTTCGTGTTTAGCAAGATCCTTCTGGCGACTCTGCAGGGTGTGGGGGGTGATTAGAGCAGATGACACTGTAGAGACGGGTGGTCACTCGATTCACTTGTTAGAACCAGTGGCATGTTCTCAGTCCACTGCCTACTGTGGACTCCACCTGGTTCTAGGCGCCGTGGGGGCGGGAGCACTGATGGACAAGAAGAAAAACCGGACCCAGTCCCTGCTGCCGCCCAGGGGCACAACAGAGGTGGACACGGGGTCCGGGGGGAGCACTGCGGAGGGGAGAAGTCAGGGTAGAAGAAGCTGCAAGGAAGTGGGTGTTGCGGGGGATGGGAATGGCAGTGTGAGATGCATTCATTGAGTCCTTTCTACGCGGCCAGCCCAGTTCTGGTCCACATCCTCCGTAGAGGCTACGTTGGGGCGCCTCTGGGGGAATCAACAGAGAGGAGAATCCCTGAGGAGCGCCCCTTGAAGGCCCGGGGTCGCTAGAAGGGTCTCCCGGGCACAGAAGAGGAGCATCTTCCTAGGAATGAGAGTTACACAGCTTGTGAACGCTCTGAGCTCCGGCCAATCCCGTCCCTGGATGCCCAAGTGGTCCCCCCTAAACTCCCACCTCACTCCCTGGAACCCACCCTTCCCCACTGCGTCATCACCACCTCTGGTGCCTAATGTACCAAAACAGAAAAGAACCTATCCACTGGTGAGAGCACAATGCGCCTGCGCATTCTCAGATTCGGCCTTAGGCTGGAACCCCGCCCCATAGGTGGGCCCTTTGGTGACGCGCAGACTGGGAAGGCCTATGACTGTTGAAGAGGACAATCAGAAGGCCATCCTGACAGGTCCCCGGTAGCTCGCCGTGATCGTATAGTGGTTAGTACTCTGCGTTGTGGCCGCAGCAACCTCGGTTCGAATCCGAGTCACGGCATTGTGGGAACAATGGCACGGCAAGGGGCTTACTCTTTTATAGTTTTTTTTTCCAGTACACAATATTTTGTGTAAATCATAACTCAATTTATTGAAATAAGCCGCTTCATCTCTCTACCTTGAAAATTGAGCCTCCCCTTAGATCGCCACCTCCAGTAATTCTCATTTAATGCTCTGAATACAGCTTCAGATGGAACAGTTGTAATCCCCTCCTTCCCCCCCAAATCTAAAATCCGTGTGTAAATCATTCTCCTACACCAGCAAAACAGCGCCCCTGTGACCTTGCAGAGTTTTTTTCCTTTTCATGCATTGTTAAAAAATTGGGTTGTTTCTTTTTAAACAGAGAATACATGTGCATGAGTCCAGTGAAAAGTAAGTCTCCCTGTCATTCTTCACCCCATCCACCAATTATTGCCGGTTTCCTATCTTTCCATGAGTCCTTGTATAAACGAACATTTACATTTGTGTATATGTATGCAAATATATTCCCCCTTGCTTCTTGCACAATGCAAATGACCTCTTCCCTTCCTCCTCCTCTCTCCCAGAAGTCCCATAGACTTGAGGTGATAGATTTGCACTGGTAGGCAATCTCCCTTTACAGAGAAGAGTACACATGCTGGGAGGGAATCTCCACCCACCCTCATACTGTCCTTTTTCTCCCCAGGCCCTAGCTCCTGGCTGGGGAGGGTAGGGAACAGTTTGGGTTGGTAAGATAGGGGAAAGGGATTCCTTACTATGCCCATAAAAACCTTTGAATGGGAGCCTGGGCTCTGTTGGGAAGCAGCCCTACTTTGATTTCAGGTTGGAAGGGCAGGGAAGCATCCTGGGTTTGGAGTTGGGAAGAGGGACTTGGTATTCCATTTGGAGACTCTCCACTTCCATCTCTCCCTTATCTTATTGTCAGGATCCAACTTAAGTCACAAACCACTAAAGTTAGAACATTCAAGTTCATTGAAGGCAGAGTTGAATCATTATGTGTGTGTTCCAAGCACAGAGCCTCTCCATAAATATTTGAACAAAGGTTTCTTATGGAGTCCATAAATAAGTGAACTGGCCCAGTTTCCTTTACAGTTGCACAGTAAGTTGTATTCTTTCAACACAGAACTATGTTATTTTCATATCAGACAAACAGAAAATTTGGCCCAAATGAAGCTCAATCCATATCTAAAATCTCAAATAACAGAGTACATATGTGAATATACTAGGACATGTTTGTCCTCTCAACGTTGTGGAAAGAGATGGGCCTAAGGCAAGGCTGCAGACAAAAGACAAGGACCATACTTAGAAAAAAGCAAAACCCAGAAGGGATCAGAGCTCAGGACAGGACTGGGCATCCAAAGTCAGGCAAACAGAAGTGAGGACACCCCACCTCAGTACCCAGTAAGAAAAATGAGGGATGAGGACTAGGCCTTGGAACACACAAAAATTTAGGAGGTTAAGGGAGGAAGAGAGGATGTGTCTCGAGAGGAAGAAGGAAAGCCAGAATAGTGTCATTTTAAGGAAAGTTTGAGAGAAGGAGGTTTCAAGCATAGAGGAGGTCAGCAGACTCAGAGGGTGCAAAGGAGAAAGAGGAATGAGACTAAATCAATGGGTTTGACACTTAGAAGTCACTGTTGACTTTTAAATCTTCCAGGAGAGCAACTGGACAATGTGTATCAAGGGTCAGAAAAAAATATACACTCTTTGCCCCAATAATTCCACTTTTGGGAATCTTGCTGAAGAAAATAATCCTAAACTTGGAAAAGATATTTGCATGAAGATTTCTGTTACAGAGTTTATTAAGAATGGAGGAGAATGGAAATAGTCTAAATGCTCAACAAATAAACTTAGTTGAACTAAGTTATGTTCATTTGATGATATATTAAATTGTCATTTTAAAAGTATAAAGTCAACTTTTAAATTGCATTTCCAACTAAAGGGAGTAGGATTCCCTTAAAGAAATGAATGATTACAGGTCTGCTGCAGGGGAAGCACAATTGAGTCCGGAATATCTGGTATGAGAAAGCAAGTAAGTGCTTGAAGATTGATGGGACTAAGCCAAAAGGACACAGAAGCCTTTTGGAAGGGTTCCTATTGGCCAAATTTGGGACAATTTGAGCATCAAAAAGAATAATGGTGGCAATGGATTATATCACCTTGAATTAAAAAAAGAATTTTTGAGACCATGGGGATCAGAGAGAGTGAGAGAAAGAAAGAAGAAGAAGAAGGAGGAGGAGGAGGGGGAGGGGGATGTGGGAGGCAGAGGAAGAGGAAGTCTTCTTTACAGAAGAATGCCAGATAATAAATGCAGAAGAAATGACAGAGTCACCATTTTGCAATCCCCAGTGTAATAACAAATGCAAGCAAAGATCATCCATGGAAGCTAAAACCACTGGGTAAAACACTGTTGGAAGCAAATTGTCAAAAGGTCTTAGGATAGCACACCACAGCTTACTTTACATTATGAAATGGAGATATCCAATGGACTCCAACTTAACCAGGTGATCAAGCCTAGCATCACCAATACAGGGACAAATGTGCGCAACTGGCCTGCCAGCGTGACACACTGGGAAGTCCACAACATCCCCTACATTGAGGTCTTTTCAAAAATGTTTAACCTGAATCTAACCTGAATCACGAGGAAACTATGGAAAAATCCAGAATGTGGGACATTCTACATGACAACTGCCCTGGACGCTTCAAAACGATCAATGTCATGAAAAACAAACTAGCAACATTACAATGGGTAAATGTTCAAGATTAAAAGAGGCTAAAGAAACATAAATAAGTGCAATGCAGGCACCTTGATTAAATCCTGAATCAGGACAAAAAAATATACATATATAAAAGACATTTTGGGGGAAAAATGGAAAAAATTAATATGGGCTGTCTAACAGACAATACTATTGTGGTAATGGTCTAGGGCCCACAGAAGAATTCCTTATTCTTAGGAAATGGCTGGTGAGGTAGTTAGAGCTGAAGTGTCGTGATATTTGCAACTTGCATCAAATGGTTAAGGAAAAGATGAGAAAGGAGCAGCTCAAATATGACAAAATGTTTAAAAGTAGTGAATCTATGTGAAGGGTATACAGATTTCCTCTGTACTTTCTTTGAACCTTTCTGTAGGTTTGAAAATTTTGAAAAAGAAGTTGGAAGAAAATAAAGCTTACATAATAAAAATGGGGAAATTATGCAATATTAGGTGAAAAAAATAAGGACATAAAACTGTACATACCACAATTATAGCTATATAAAAATAGGAATGAGAGAAAATATCTTTATTCATTTCAACGTTTGTTAAGCTCCTGCCATGTGTCAGGCTCTGCACTAAGTCATGGGAACATCCTGCTTCCCTTCAGAATCCTGATTGTGTGGCATCATGCTTAACATGCAAGGCTTTTGGATCTGACAAACTCTGCCCAAGTCTCAGAGGATGTGATGGCCTCACCTCTGTATCCTTGGTTCCTAGCAAGCTGCCTGGCCCATGAGATGCTCAACAATGCCTGCTTCCAGGAGCCCACACTCTGGTGGCAGAGGAAAGTACATTAGCAGATAATTTAAAACAAGAGTAAGTACATGGTGCACACAAGGTATTATAGCTCTTTAATCATAATTTAAACTCAACCTTGATGATATCCTCCCCCCTCCTCACCTAACTTTATTTCCTACTCTTCTCCATTATGAACCCTTCCATTTTTTAGGGCATGCTGGTTCTCACCTCAATGCCTTTGCTCAGTTCATGCTGACCTCCTAGCTTGGAATGACCTTACACTTCTTTGCTTCACCTGTCCAAATCCTACCCAGCTCAGGTCTACCTCCTCCATGAAGCCTGTCCTCTTTTGTGCACTTGATTGATTCCATTCCTCTGAGCTGTCAGCAGCTTAACTTTGTACTTAAACACGTGACTTCATTTGACACCTACTACTGTATGCATTTTACAGTTTTCAAAGTCTATTCATATCCATCATCTCCATTAATCCTCACACAATCATCATCACGCCCTTTGCAGATATAAGGAAAGTGAGGATTGGTGGCACTGAGTACCTCACCCAGAGACCTGACTAAAGCCCACAACTGTCGGACTCCTGAGTCAGACACCTGGTGACTGAAGAATGGACTATCTGGACCATTCTTCTGGTATTTATTATCTCTATTTCTGACTGCGTTGTTAGTCAATTTTTTAAGCTGCACATTTTTACAATATGCACAAGTTATTTTCTTTATTATACTTCATGAAACCAGGTACAATTTCAGATATTTCAGTATCTCTTACAGCTCTGCTTCTCAAAATATCCCCAGGAGATTCGTGTTCACATTAAAGTTTGAGAAGTACTGTCCTATAACAGCAACTAGAATATGCACAAAGCAGAAACTCAACAAATGTTTTGAGACCTGGGGCCCTGGGAATCCTAGGGGATTCTCCGTTTTGCCATCACATCCTTCTCTACTCCCCCAACTTTGAGCCCCCTTCCCTTCGAGGCCTCACGTGGCTCTTTGCTCCCTCACAAGGCAGATAAGAACCTAAGGGTGAGCGAGACAATGAGGTAGTGCGCAGGGGGATGATAGTGAGGCGAAGCTGCTACCTTCCCAGCAGAGCCAAAAGCAAATGTTGGCGTCGGCCTCAGGGCTTCCCAACATTTCTGGGAAGAAACTGGCTTTATATCCAAGGAAAAGAAAATGCTATCGCTTGAGCTTTCCAGCCTTGGGAGGATAAGGGGTTTGCGACAGACAACATTGGAACTGCTTCTAGACTTGATTTATTGACTTGTCTGTTTCTATTCTGTCACTAATCTGATTGACAATGAAACCCGGGATGTGAGTTGCAGGGATTTCTGCGTGCGTGCGCGCTGCGGTCAGGTGGGTGGGCCTGTTCGGAGCAGGTGCGTCCGCGGGTGGGAGGTGTTTGTGCAAGGGCTGTTTGCATGTAAGGAGGGTGTGTGTGGAAATGACACGGGAGAAGTGGGTGCCTCTAAGGAGGTGATTGTCTGTGATGTGAGATGTGTCTGCCTGGATGGGGAAGTAATGTGGGCTCGAGTATGTGCGGTGCGAGCAGTTGGATGGGAGGAGGTAGGTGGGGCTCCCAGCGTAACTGGCGGGAGGGGATAGTTACAGACACATCTTTCAGAACAGCCCCTTCTCTCGCCCTCCCTAGCTTTTCTTCCTAGGAGATTATTTTCCAGTTGGGAGGCCTTGGGGGAGGAGAGAGGAGGGGCGGAAGGCGCCCGGGGGCTGGGAACTCAAGAGTCTGAGGGCTCCCCTCTCAGTGTCGCGCGCGAGGTGAGAACTGAGGAGGGGAACAGATGGGGGCAGGTGCGCCCCCACAGGGGCAAGCGTGGCGACACGTGGAAGATTCATCCTGCCTCCAGGAGTCGCATCCCCTGCCCTGGGGTTGCCCAATTCACCTCCTGCATCCACGCGGCCTGGAAGCCCGCGCCCACATCTCGGCTGGGGCCGGGGGAGGAGAACCGGGTTAGGGAGCGGAACCCCGCCCCTCCCTTGTTACCGACGAGCCCCGCCCCCTCCCGCCCGGCGGAGCTCCGCCCCTCCCCGCTCCCGCCCCCGCCTCCCGCCGGGCCACAGCGTTCGGCTCGCTCAGTCAGGCTGGCCCCATGTTACTGAGCGGAGCTCCTCCGGCGGGCTCCGGCCCCGGGCCGCGGGCTCAGGGCAGCGCGGGGAGCGGCCCGGGGGGGTCGCGCCGGGGCGCCGGGGGTGCGGGAGCCGGCCCAGGAGGTGGCAGCAGTGGCGGAGTGGCCAAGTGGCTCCGGGAGCACCTGGGCTTCCGCGGGGGGAGCGGCGGTGGAGGTGGGGGCAAGCCGGCGCCCCCGGAGCCAGACTACCGCCCTCCTGCACCCTCCCCGGCCGCGCCCCCCGCGCCCCCCCCGGACATCCTGGCCGCCTACCGGCTGCAGAGGGAGCGCGACTTCGAAGACCCTTACTCCGGGGGGCCGTCCGGCTCCGCTGCCCTAGCCACCCCCAATGTTCCTGGCCCCACGCCGCCCCCGCGCCACGGCTCGCCCCCCCACCGCCTTATTCGGGTCGAGACCCCTGGCCCCCCAGCGCCCCCTCCCGAGGAGCGGATCTCTGGACCTCCCGCCAGCAGCGACAGGGTGAGTGCTGCGCCGGGCGGGGGTGGCCAGGAGAAGAGATGGTTGGAGGGTCTGGGGCTTTCGAGAGGGACAAAGGTGGCCAGGCCGGGGCCGGGCCTCTCGGTGTTACTGTTCCTGGCAGAAACGATCTTAGTTCCTGACCCCAGGCTCGGAGCCTTCATTCACCTTTGTTCAGATTCTCGACTGACTAATCTGGGACGTGCGCCCCAAACTCTGCCTCTATCCCCTGTTATCGCCCAGGACTGGTGACCCTCCCCCTCCTGGGCTCTGCTTTGCTCTCCTCATTGCAGCCCCCCCCCCCCGCCCCAGCCTAATCAGCGAGCCTTTTTCTAACGGGATTTGAGTCCCCTCCCTCCCCCAGTTTATGGCCTTTCTGCCCTCTTGGTAGCAGCAGCTCACTGCCCTTTGATTTCTGACCCCTACCCCCCAGGGCAGACCCAGCACAAAGCGTCACTCCTCCTCCTCCTCCTCCTCAGGGAGCCCAAGCATCCTTGCAGGTGCTGAAGCCCTAGGAAGGAGGCAAAGGCTGGAGTTTCTCCCTGTGGACACAGCAAGACCGGCTTTTGCTTTACCAGAGGGACTGAAGCCTGTGGACTGTTGTTCTCAGGGAGCTGGAGCAGGCAGCAGGCAGCTCTTCACCAAGGGTGCTGACAGTGAGGTCCATGCAGGCCCACTCTGCACTCCGTTCCTGTTCCCCCAGGTATGAGGACAGTCAGTGCTTAGAACCTGTTGCCCAGAAGAGGCCAAGCAGCTGAGCCCATTCCTCCTCTCCCCCTGGCTTCCCCCTCCCCAGGTCCATTCTGAAGGAGGCTGGAGCCTTTCGTGGATCTGCGGGCCTGAGGTAGAGAGGAGAGCCGGGCAGTCACTGTTTCTGAGAATATTCACAATATCCAACCCCAGTTGGACCTTATCCCTCCCTGACAGCCGAAAGACATCCCCAGGTCCCTCTAGCCCTGAATTCTATGACGATGACTCTGTGGGCCACCCTGGCTTTGTTGTCCTTCTCCACTCTTGCCTGGGAGCTCAGCTCTGGGGCTTACTGCCTGCTCCTCAGCAGAGAACACAGTTTCATTTAATCGGAGAGCAAAGTTGCTGTCCGAATCCGTTGGCTCCAAGGTTGAGGCTTTCAGCTGAGAAAGCGCCGTAGCGCCGTTCTGCCCAATTTCCTGGATAAGAGAAATGTGTCAGGGTCAGAGCAGAAGCCTCAGGAATGTGAATTATTTTTCCCCTAGTTCCTGCCATGGGCATGGCTGCCCATCCTGGGCCAGGATCTTTAGCCTGCAGAAAGAGTCTACACTTTCTTCGCATGTCCTTGGGCTCCTCTTCTTCCCATTTGTCCCCCGGTGTTGGGTGATGTGATGGCGGTGGCAGTGAGGCAGAGGGAGTGTTAGGCCTTGTTTCTTACTGTTGACCAGTCTCCTCCTAGCTGACCGCTACCTGTTGGCACGTGAACCTGAGCTGTCCCTGGCCCTCCTCCTCTCTGCAGTGTCTTGGAATGGCCTAACAGGTTGCCCACCAAGCCCTCCAGGACAAGTACCATGTCCTCCTTATGTCTGTGTCTCCCAAATGCCTGACACAAAGCTTGGCATAAAGAGGGGTGCATAAATCCATCCTGAATGGTGACTCTCCATTGCCAGGGTGACCTGAGGGTCTGAGACTCCGCTAACTACAACTCCCCTGTACATTTCCCCACAGAGACCCCCAAGGAAGGGGCTGTGCCCACATAACCATGCAGAGACCTACACCTCTTCTCACCAGGGGCATCCATGCCTCACCCTGGGTCAGTTCTGTGATCTGTGGGCTGTTCAGACAGTGGTGGCCATGAGGTGTCTGACTCCTTTGTCAGCTACAGGGACAGGAATGAAATCCAGCAGGCTCTCCCAGGAGCTGCACAATCTATAGTTTCTTTAGTGAGTGTGATGAGAAGGACCGAGGATGGCATCCGAGCTGGGCCGGGGCAGGGACACTGTCTCCATGCGCCCTGACCTGGGGCCTCCCACCATTCAGAGAGAGCAGCTCTACTCCATTAGGAGCAGAGTTTGGGGGATCCCAGAGTCTTCCCTTAGGAAGAGCCCAGACTAGGTACTTGAGCCTCTTACCCTAAACCAAAGTGTCGCCACATACCTGCAGAGCTCACAAAGAATTGCTGCCCCTGGACAGTCAGCCAGCCCGGCCCCAGCCCCCAAGGCCCTGCTGAGCCGGTGTTTCTGTTCTGTGTGACTGCTCTCTCCCTATTCTCTGTACTCTCTCCTCTCAGCCCTGCAGATCCTCTTGGCTTGTTGCTTTTGGGTCACTTCCTAAGGTGAGTTGGGAACTGAGGACCAGGATGTGCCTTGGGCTGGCCCATTTCTCTCCTTCTCCTGGAGCCCAGTGGCTGATGCTGGGTGGGTCAGAACCCTCTGAGAGGGGCTGGGTCATGAGATTTGATGAAATGGGTGAAAATGCTTCTGTGATGAGCCAGAGAGACTGAGGGGAAATGAGCCCAGTGAATGTGGGGGCAGGAGAGAACGAGGACTTAAACAGGACCCTGAGAGGCCCAGGGGGGTCAGGACTGTTAGCCTTCTCCCCAGGCAGGGCTCTGGCTGCTGGCCCACCCTGAGACCCAGTTGGCAGGGGTGCAAGGGTGGCCATCTGGGCAGGCTGGCAGGGCAGGTGTGGGAGCAGCAGGAGCTGCCCCTGCACTGGGCGGCACGGCCTTGCCATCTGGCCACAAGAAGAGCTCCTCATGCTGGGCCCTGTCCAACCACCAGGCCACGCTCTGGCAGAGGGGCGAGAGAGCTGGGCCTTCCCTTGCTTTGCTGTCTTTCCTCAGACCTTCAACAGGAGAAACCTGGTCTAATTAGGAAAGAGGGATGGGTATGGGAAAGGGACCCCGATTGGATGAGGCTTTGAGCTGCCTGTGACCATCTGCACAGTGTGTCCTTCGCCTCCATCATGCCAAGATGTGTGTGTGTGTGAGAGAGAGAGAGAGAGAGAGAGAGTGGTGACGTGAACAATAAGACAGTCAGGCACCCTGTATGATTTGAGACTAGGGCTCTTATTCTTAGCTCATAGAGGGGCTTCTAGGGCTCAGGAACCTCCAGAAATTGTGCAGATATTTGGCTGCTTGAACATTTTTCTGGGAAAAGGCTCACAGCTCTCAGATTCTCATAGGGGTTCACAGGGCCCAAAATATTAAGAACTTTTAAAAATAGATATACCTCGTAGATGGTATCCACACGGACTTGGATCCTCCAAGCCCAAATTTGGAAACGAGTGAACAGACAGGTAGGAAGAAGGGTTAGGAGGGTGGGTAGGAGCCCTCCCTTAGCCAGTGTTTGTTGAGTGTTTCTGTCTCATTAAGTGACACTGGCCTAGGCGCTGAAAGGGACTCACCACCTAGAAGACCTAGTCTTTGCTTTGTTTGAGTTTGTTTGCTTATTGGCTTTAATTTTCCTTCTTAGAACTTCCACAGAGTCTGGAAGTCTCACCTGTTTATCTCTCATGTGTCCTCCGATGGAGGTAGAGGGAGGAGGAGAGAAGGAGAAGGGTCTAGGTCAAGGGGGCTTTGTGGACTGGTTAGGCCTCTTAACCTGTTGTGGCCTGGGCTGGACCTCTGTGCTGCCGTCGGTGCTCTGAGGAGGGCTGAGGCCTGCGGCTGCCATGGGATTCTGTGGCAGGCCCTTCCACTCTACCCAGTGCCACTGCCTCACACTGCAGCAGCCGTTCCCTCTGGAAGACATCTGCAGCTTGTTGGCTTGGCCAGTGACTCAGTCACACCTCAGCCCTGGCACTCCACCCGTTGGGAGCCCCTGTGGACCATGGATGGGAGCAGCTGACTGGGGCCTGGGGCTTGGAGGGGTACCTGCTGCCCTAACCACAGAACCAGTGTGATATTACATAAGAGCAGAGGGGAGGCCCAATCCCTGCATGCAGTGAGCCTGGGGCCCAGCCGTGGGGCTTCACTCTTTTGGAGCTTGTTTTGTGTCTGTCACAATGAGCTCCTGGAGGACCCAGGAATTTGGTTTTTTCGTCTTAAATAATATAATGGTGGACATTTACTGTGCACCTACCTTGTGCCTGGTACCATTTTGAAGCAGTTGATATGTATTAGACTGGTTGATCCTTCCAACAACCCAAGAGGAAAATTCTGTTGTTATTCCGGGGGTTATATATAGGGAGATGGAAGCACAGGAAGGTTGAGTCATACTTGCATGGTTTCACAGCTAGTAAGTTGGAGAGCCAAGGTCACAGTCAGTCAGCCTGACTCCAGCCTGGCTGTCAGCACTGTGCCATGGGACCCTTGCACCTAGCGAGAGGAGCCCCGCAGAGAGGAGGGATCACTAAGCATTTGCGGAAGAACACGAGGAAGGAGACTTCGAGAAGGAATGAGGAGTGCCTTCTATGCTGAGTTCACCATTTCCTGAATGCTGAAGTCCAGCACTTGCCACCCAATCCCAAGTTAGCCACAGATACACCTTTTAAGGGTCTTAAAAGGATTGATGGCATGGATTGCATGTCTGTGATGTGTGAATGTTTTGCAAGCATGGCATTGCTTTGTAATTAGCAAAGGATAATAACAAATTTGTTTCATGTGAAGGAGTTTCCCTGGCAGATAAAATTGGGAAGGGCATTCCAATAAGTGGGAACAGAGGGTGCAAAGAGTTCAATCAGGGAAGGAAAATAGCATACCATTTCCCAAACTGACAGACTTTCAGTGGAAAGGGGATTTCATGGTTAAATACTTTGGAGAAATGCTGAATTAAACAAAATTAGGCTGCTCTCTTTGCTGCAGGACTTCTAAGAGCCTTTAACGTGCTGAAGTGTATTTTAAATCTACAAGCAGAGGAGAGAAGGTGCTGCATTTCCCATTTTTGCTGGAAAATCTATGGCAAGGCACCAAGGGTCAGGAGACGTGGGCCCCAGTCTTGTCTCTGCTCCTGACAAGCTCTGTACCCTGGATGAGCACCTAAACTCTGAGGCCTCAATGCCTGAATATAAGAGATTATCATCAGAGCTAACATTTATTGAGCACTGACTCCGTGCCAGCCTCTGGGCTAAGGACTTTTACATTCATTGTCCTCTTCCCAGCCCTATGAGGTAGGTACTAATACTATCTCCATTCTATAGATGAAAAAAACCAGAGGATTTCAGACATTAAATGTAAACTAAAGAAATGGAGAAAAGGACCATGGTAGACTTTGGGGACCTTGCAGAGCCCAAATCCTGTGACATATGCCCCCCTTGCTCGCCCTGGACTGGGCAGCCCCATAGGTGGTGTCGGGAACTTGCAGCAGGGCCCAGCAGCAGAGTGGAAGGTGAACCAGATGGCGGGCCTGCCAGCCACCTTGGGGGAGGCTTGGGCAGGAGGAGGGTCAAAGCATGACAGCTGCTCTGGGAGGGGCACTGCCCAACTGGAGCAGACATAAGAGCGGGTCCTGGAGGCACCCTGCTGGATGGTGGGAAGGAGGACATCTGGTTAGCAGGAGGTGTGGGGACAAGGGGGCCCTCTGGGCAGCAGCTCCTTATCTACTAGTTTGGAAGTACTTCATTTCAGCAGTGTTCTGACTCCACCAGAGGGTTTGCCTAAATGTCAGCCCTGGTTTTAAGTGCCTGGTTTCTCCCTTCTGCCCTTGAGCCAGAGGCTTTGATCCCTATTCAAATGCCGATTCTCCTGACAGCCTGCTCCTACAGAGCCGATATGGTCATTCAGAGTTAGAATGAATGGGGATCTGAGAGTCACTGTCCCTTCAGAAGATGGAGTCTGGGGAGAAGAAGTCCTTTCGAGCATCTCGAGCATCTCGTAGATGTTCATTGAGCACCTGCTGTGTGCCAGGCCCTGTGATGGAAGCTGTGTACAGCAGTGAGCACGTCAAAGTCAGGTGAAGGGCCCATAAACAAAATACATCGTGTAGAGCAAAGGTGTCAGAAGCCTACAGGGGCAGCTTCCCCCACTGGGCAGTTTTGCCTCCTCACGTGATCTAGAAGCCACTGGGAAAGCAAGCCTGGCCTCTGAGGGGGCCCTCTGTGCCCAGGGTGGGTGCCCATCCTGCCAGCCTTTCCAGCAGGCATCTCTGCTGGTGCTCCTGACTCCCGGCCCTGTGGGCGGCTCCCCTGGGTGCCCCAGCCCAGGGCAGGGGGCTGGGACTTCCTGGAACAGGGTGTGGAGCCAGGAATGGAACAGAGGAGCCATTGAGCTGCCCGCAGAGCTGCCACCTGGGTGCCCACAGGCACCGAGGGCTGGCGCTGGGGAGGCCCACGCCAGCCCGGGAGGGGTCGTGGCTCTGGGCACCGGCCCAGGACTCCAGTGGGAAGGGTGCTGCATGCAGCTCTGACCAGGCTTGGTGAGGGAAGGGCTGGAGGGCTCCATGGAGTTGGGGGGGCCAGGGCTTGGCCTGGCTCTTCTACCACTGAGCAGTTTCCGGAGCCTCAATCCCCCTATATAATCCCCCCCACCCCAATTCATGCTTCCTCCCTCTTCTGAATGAACAAGGAAAAGTATTTCCTTTGTCCATTCTTCCTATTTTATGTGAACTGATTTAACAAATATTTACTGAGCACTTTCAGGTGCTGGTAATTTAGCAGTAAACATGGTTCCTGCCCTCAGGAAGCTTATAGTCTGCAGGAAGACAGATAATAAAGCAAGTATTTACTACATAATGTGATGCCAACCCAGCACAGAGGCACCTAACCCGACCTGGGCGGGGGGCGGTGAATGGAAGGGCTTTCTGAAGAAAGAAAATAATCTGATTGGAGCAGAGGGAAAGCCTTTGAGGTGAGAAAGAGAGCGTAGAACTTTCAGTTAAAGTGATCCAAGGTGGGTAGAAAGAAACCAAAGAGGACAGTGGAATCTTTAAATCCCTTCAATTTTGGACTTTTTCTTGTAGGCACTGGAGAGCCATTGCAAGGTTTAAGGATAGCATGTCTGTTGATTCAGTTACTGTCGAGTAGCCACCGTGTATAAGTGTGAGGCTGGATGCCCACGGGGCTGAGTACTCAGTGGGCTGGCTCCAGAGCACCCTTGGTCAAGTGGGTGGAGCTGTGGGTGCCGGTTGGCCTGGGAGGAAGCAGATTGGGGTTGGGGGGGATTTCTTTTCTCTACTTCCCAGAGGAAGGAGGACTAGGGGTGGAGGGCTCCAAGGGGGAGATAGGCGGTGATCTAGTAGAAACATTTTTCTAGTGCCTACTGTGAGCTAGGTGCTTATTGGAGGTGGAGAGACAAAAATGACAAAGAATTCCAGGCTAGTGGATGATCTGAGGTGGTGGTCTTCTCAGAAGCAGGTAGAGATTCAAGGGAGGTAAAGGAGCTGGGCGGCTTGACTGGAACAAGGTCGGAGCTGAAGAACTGAAGGATGAGATGGTAGGAGCCATTAGGACATGCTTCAGATATCCCTAGAGGGGCTTCTGGGGGGTCCAAGGAACATGCAGAAGGGGTCTCTGAGGTGGGAAAGCTCCTTTCTCCATCTCTGCCTTGCTAGGGGTCCCAGATCCTCTAACCCAGGGCAGGGCAGTCACCCCCACAGCCTCCCTCCCCAACTGGCTCCCACAGTCCTGATCTGGTCCAGAACCAAAGCCTAGACTGAGAATGGGGGAGAGGCAGGAGTGGCCCCTCCCCCTGCTGCAGGCCCTGAAGCCACCTCTTGTCAACACCTGTCAACCCAGTGTGCAGTGCTCCCCTGGAGGTGCTGTCAGCCCTGGGTGGGCTGGGCTCTGTCTCTGCCTCAGCTGGTCCCTGCCCAGCCCCCCAGGAGCCTGTGCCCAGCTTGGAGAAAGGCTCTATTGTCCTCAGCTGCACCCCGCCCTGAGTATCTTGAGCTCCTCTGCAGGGTGCGCAGCTTGTGGTTTGCTCTGGCTTGACTGGGAGCAGGGACAGAGGAGTGGCCATGAGCCACTTGTGTGGGAGAAAGGGCAGCGTGGGATGTGGAGGGCCAAAGTAAGGCCTTTCCTGTCCCTGCCTTCCAGGAGCCCAGGGCATTTCAGCAGATCCCAAATCCTGGCTTTCCTCAGGGTTTCCTAAGGTGGTCTCTCTCCCAGGGCAGCCAAGGTGCCCACTGGTGGCAGGTGAGCAGCATGATTTTGCACAAAGGGCACAGGTTCCAATCCTGGTTCCCCCACTTGTGCTGAGTGGTCTCAGGCATGTTGTTCCCTGCCCGCCCTGGGCCTCCATCTCCTTAACATGGGGATAATAATACCCACATGACATTGTGATGGATGTTGAGAGGATAAACCAGCAGAACTGTGGCATAAAGTGAGTACTCAGCCTTTCCATTCTTGATGGTCAGAAAATATTTATTTGTTCAGCATCTGTGAACACACTGGTAGGCATGGACCAAGCTAATTTCCAAGTTGCCTACTGTTTCCTGCTTGCTCTTTAAACTCTTCCAACACCTTTGTAACCAGTTCTCTGAATTAATTCCCTCTATTCAACTACCTGGTGTAGGCTCTTGTCCTGCCTGGACCCTGGCTAAGGCAGGCCTTATGGCCCAGAGCCTCATCCTGGCCATTTTGCCTAGGGAATGGCCCAGAGGCACAAAATTAACAGAAAAGAAAGATTTACCACTCTATTGGCAGCCTAGTAGGAGACCCCTGCAAAGGAAGAGCCAGAGCTTGTCCCCATCCAAGCTCAGAGCCTGCCCTTGGGTAACTGGGGCTCCAGTCTAAGGCAGCCTGCCCAGGACTCTTGCTCTCATGGACAGGGCATCTGGGGAGAAGCAGAGCTGTCTCTCAGATGTCTCAACCCTGCTCTCCTCACTCTCTTCCCACAGTTGGCAATCCTAGAAGACTATGCGGACCCATTTGATGTTCAGGAGACTGGTGAAGGCCCAGCAGGAGCTTCAGGAGCTCCAGAGAAGGTCCCCGAAAATGACGGTTACATGGAGCCCTATGAGGCCCAAAAGATGATGGCTGGTGAGTGATGGAGTCGGGGGTGGGGGGTTTGGGGGGTTGCTCCCTGAGGCCAGGGTATCTGTAGAATACCAGGCTCTGGGACCCCCCAAGTCTAAGGACTGATTCTTTGGTCCCTAGAAAATATGAAGAAAGCCTTTGCTTGGGGGCAGTGGCCACTACCTTCAAAATAGTCATTTTGGAGAAGGAGCTGTGACTTGTGGTGACTGAGACCTGAGGCGGTAGAGAAGGCCACACAGCCAAAGGTTAGACAGATAGAAGCATTTGGGATAGTCAGGAAGGGCACAACAGTGGTATGGGCTGGGGGTCATTGATCCCAAAAAGAGAATCACTAGCTTTAGGGAAGGTGGTGAGTTTGAAATGATTGATGTCAAAGTGAAACATCTTTATGGTTATTAGAAACACATGACTAGAAATGCAGATGCAATGCACATGAGATTAGGCAAGTAATTCAAGGAGTGAGGGCAGGGAGAAGTAAGACCTGGCCCTGGGGGACAGAGGTCAAGAAAGTATCCAGAGGGGTCCAGCCCCGTGGTGCAGCGGTTTAGTTGGTGCTTTGGCAGCCGGGGGTTCGTGGGTTTGGATCTCGGGTGCTGGCCGACACACTGCTTATCAGCCATTCTTTGGCAGCGTCCCATATAAAGTAGAGGAAGATGGGCACGGATGTTAGCCCAGGGCCAATCTTCCTCAGCAAAAAAAAAAAAAAAGAGGAGGATTGGCAATGGATGTTAGTTCAGGGCTGGTCTTCCTCCTCACCCCCGCCCCCCAAAAAAGAAAGTATCCAGGGAAAGAGACCAAACGGAAGTAATCAGATCAGAGAGAAGGACAGGGGTGAGTCAGTCTAAGCCAAGGCCCCAAGGCAGGATGAGAGGAAGGTTTGTTCAGGAACAAATAATCTTAGTGCTGGGCATACAGGGGAGCCAAGATGAGAGAGGCCAAGAGGGGTAGTGAAGGGCCTCGAAGGCTGGAATGAGGCATTTGGACTTGCTCAAAAAGGAGGAGGGGAACCATTATGGATTCTTGAGCAAGAAAGGAACGGATGAATATGGCATTTCAAGAGGATTGCTGAGGCTTTGGTGTACAGAACAGATTAGAAAACTGTGCATCAGAAAGATGAGTTAGCAGACTATTGTGGAAATCGTTCAGGCTTTAAGGAACCAATAATTAACACCTCTTTCTTCCCCTCCTGAGCTTGGAAACAATTGAGAAATAAGATTAAGGAAACAGATGGAGATAACAATGTCAACTTTTTTTTTTTTTTTTTTTTGTGGGGAAGCCCTGAGCTAACATCTATTGCCAATCTTCCCCTTTTTGCTGAGGAAGACTGGCCCTGGGCTAACATCTGTGCCCATCTTCCTCTACTTTATATGGGACGCCGCCGCGACATGGCTGACAAGCAGTGCGTCGGCGGGCGCCCGGGATCCGAACTCGCGAACCCCAGGTTGCCAAGCGCGGACTAAACCGCTGCGCCACCGGGCGACCCCCAATGTCAACTTTTATTACTGATAAAGTTTATTGGAGAACATTACTTAGCTATGTCACCACAATGGGCTTCTTAATATTTCGCCACAGTATTAAACTTGCCCGCTCAGGCTTGGACAACACAGGACAGCTATAGGCCCCTGCACAGGGACAGGATGAGAAAGAACCAGAATGTTCTCTCTCTGCAAGAAGCAGATCTGAGAGAGTGAGCATCCACTGGTCGATCAGATAAGCTGCTCTCTCTCCTTGAGAGAGTCCAGTAGGAGGTGCAGAGAGTGGTCAGGAATGTTATTCCATGGAGCCCATGAACCATGAGCCTGTAGAATGGAGGTTCACCCTAGCAGTAATCTAGATATGGAGAGATGAGGGTGAGAGTCAGCAGGTATTGGCAATGAACAGATGGGATTCAGAGAATGAAAGAGGGCCAGGACCAAGGAGAGCAGTGTAGTGGACAGAAATGGAGAAGATGAGAGTGTGGCTACTGTATTCAGATCAGAGGCGGGTGGACCCTAGGAGGTCTATGAGTGCCCTGAAATTGTATGTGAAAAGTTGCACATTTTTCTGGGGAGTAGCTCCATAGCTTTTATCTGATTTTCTCTGAGGCCAATGATCCTAAAAAGAGAATCACGGAAAAGACTAGAAGAACTTTTGGAGAAAGGGGTGAGTTTGACACATCAAAGTGAAACATCTTTATGGCAATTGGAAAGGTATAGATGCAAAGGGTGCCATGAGACTGGACAAGCAGTTCAAGGAGTGAGGGCAGGGAGGAACAGCAAGACTTGGCCCTGGGGAACAGAGACCTAGAGAGGATCTGGGGAAAGAGGCCAAACCGGGTGACCAGAGAGGAAGACAGTCCATGAAAATGACTTGTCAAAGGGCACAGTTTCAAGGAGGGGGTGGTCAGCAGAAAAGGATTTTCTGACTGTGGAATGATTGGAACACAAGGAAATAAATGGAGCTGGATAGCAAGGAGGAGATGGACTAGGAGAGCACCCTGCCTCAGTTTCCTAAATCTGTGAGGCTCTGCTCCCCAGCCCTTGCAGGATCTTTCTTCTGTCTTTCACTCTGATATCTCTCTGCTCCTGCCTCCATTGGGTCCCATGCTTTTGGAACTACAGAGGTGTTTTGAAGGTGAGGGACCCCAGATGTGTGGCCACTGGGCTCCCCCCAGAGCTGGCAGCATCTCCTCTGAGGGATGCTTGGCTTGTTGCTAGGGAGTGCTGCTGGAGGAGTTGAGCCAGGCAGCCAGGGCTGCTCTCACACCCCTCCTGCCTTGCCCTGGCAGAGATCCGGGGCTCCAAGGAGCCAGCAGCTCAGTCCCTGCCTCTGTACGACACGCCCTATGAGCCAGAGGAGGAGGGGGCCACCCCGGAGGGTGAGGGGGCCCCCTGGCCCCGGGAGTCCCGCCTGCCAGAGGATGATGAGAGGCCCCCCGAGGAGTATGACCAGCCTTGGGAGTGGAAGAAGGAGCGGATTTCCAAAGCCTTTGCAGGTGAGTCCTGGGTAGAGGGAGCAGGTCTGCTGGGCCTCTGAGCAGCTTTCTGGGCTCAGGAGAGTGGAAGGAGTGGACCCCAGGGGCCGGGGAGGCCCAGGAGCTGGGTGGGCTCAAGTCTGTGCCACGGAGAGTGGTGAGTTGGGCGGTATGGACGCAGTGCTGTGTGCAGGGTCAGAGAATGGGCACGGGAAAAGGATGAAGAGGTCTCCCTGCATCACCACCTCTCTGAGGCCAAGAGGCTTGGGCCATTTCCAGCTTTTGGGGGACTGGGTATATTTAAAAATAAAGAAATTCCAGACAAAATGATAAAACTTGTGGCATATGTTAAATATTTACACTTAACAAAAGGAGGCATTTAACACTTCCAACAATGAAAACAGCTGTGTGTGTAACCTTTAGAGCCACCAGCCCTGAATTAGAGGGCCGTGTCTCCCAGTGGTGGGCCATGTCAGACCAGGCATGCCTAGCCCCAGGGGGATTTCTAAGGAGCAGGAACCAGTAGGGAGAGGGAGGCTGTGAGAAGTCTCCTTTGCTGAATGAGGATCAGGTTTCTCCTATACTAGCCTCCCCAGTGTCCATCCCAGCCCTGGGGTCCAACATGGAGAGGTGTGTGCTGGTGGTCTGAGTGGGTGGCACAAGAGCCTGGAGTATGGAGACAGCTTTAGCTCCTGGATCCTTGATTCAGTGAGAATATGAAGGACTTAAATGCCATTAGATATCATTCCCACTCACATGTGCCCCTCACCCTTCCTTGGGTAAGGGGCTCATGCTGGAGCTGGACTCAGCTCTCCGCTCTGTCCTCCCCACCCTGGCAGCCAGCCTGGGAAACCACAGGTTTCTAATTTGTTTCCTGTAACACGTGCACCATTGAGGATGGGCCGTTTATCTCCAGAAGTCTCCTTGGAGAATCAATACTGTTTGGATTGCTTAATGGGAAAATCTATGTCCGTCATTAGGAAACCTTGTTAGCAGCCCTGTAGCCGCCAGTGGCATCACTCTTCTAATTGTCAAGGCTCAGGATTCAGGGTGTGGGGGGTAAATTTCAATAAAACATCTGCCCCCACGTCTGAGTAGTCCTGACAGCCTGAAGCTGGGCTGTCTCAGTTTTGCTGCCCATGAGTTCCCAGGCTGCGGGGAAAAGGAGGAAGGGAGGCAAGGCTGGGGGTGCCAGGAGGCTGTGGGAACCTGGGTGTGGTACCAGGAGGTGTGGGCAGCTCCTTGTCCATCTTTTCCTCCTTTCCTGGTCCCTATGTGCCCTGGAGGCTTATGAGAGGTCAAATGAAGGGGACCTGCAGGGCCAGCAGAGCAAGACCCTGCTTCCTGCTGTTTGCCACCTAAGTGTCCCACCCTTTGACCAGGCCAGCCTGGTATGGTCAGTGTGACTCTGCCCAGCCGTCTGAGGGTCCTGTTCCTCCCTCAGAAGCCTCCCCTGCCTCTGCTCTGACCCTCCTCCTTTCTAGGCTGTCCTGTGTCCTGGCTCTGGGTTTTGGTGTCTCAACCTCTGCCTCTCTCTGTCTCTGTCTCTGTTTCTATCCCTGTCTGTCTCTCTTCTCCTTGCTGCTTCTGGCTCCAGTTGACATTAAGGTCATCAAAGACCTACCTTGGCCTCCGCCTGTGGGACAGCTGGACAGCAGCCCCTCCCTGCCCGACGGGGACAGGGACATCTCCGGTCCAGCCTCACCCCTCCCTGAGCCCAGCCTGGAGGATGGCAGCGGTGGGTCCTGTGGGGGCTTCTGGCCAGGGTGATGTGTCCTCTTACCTCTTAGGCCCAGTGGGCTTGACTTGGAGGAGGTGAGAGGTGGGGCAGGGTTTGGAGAACCCAGAAAGAATCCCTATCATCCTGGAGGAAGAGGGAAGGGACAGAATACACATTCCTCCTTCCCCCAAAGGTGTGGGGAAGGTGTCTCCTAAGGGATGCCCCTTCCAAATACTGTCTTCCCCACCATGCCACAAAAATCCACTACTTTAAATTCACTTCTTTGGGGAGAGCTCTGCCTGACCAGATCCCTCAACAATGCAAATAGCTCCTGAGGTGGGGGCGGTGCCAGCACAGGAAGCGTCCAACTCCTTACAATAAAGGAGAGGATCTGATCCTCGCATCTAGTGATTGAAAGACAGTAGGGCTTGAAAGTGCTACAAGGAGAGAAAGACCCCAGAGGGGGAGAAAGAAAGCACTGAGAGCTTCATCTATGTTCAGTTTTACCCAGAATGGGCAGCCGAGGGTGTGTGCGTGTATCTGTGCATGCACGCACAGGCGTGAGCACCTGTTTGTGCATTTGTGCCTGAGTGTGAGTGGTTATTTTGTAAATACAGGGTGAAGGATGGTGTCTGTCACCTGTACACATGTGCCTGTGCCCGTGTGGCCCCTGGCTTCAGCCCTCCCTTATGCAGTCTCAGAGGTCAGGCCTGCCCTGGTCTGGGAGGGCAGAGCCGCCTCTGCTGGGCTTCTGTGGGTGGGGGAGGGGAGCCTGTGGGCAGCGATCTTGGGGGCGGGGGAGGGGTGGGCGGCTGGTGGCTTTGGGCAGGATTAGCCTGTCAGGATGGCACCAAGGGGAATCGGATAATTGTTCTCAGATCGATAAGTCATTTCTACAGAATGGCTTGGCAGGGTGATTTGGAGAACGGTAATGAACTCTGAGGAGGAGAAAGAAACAATATTATCAGCACTGAAGCCACCCTGAGGGGGATGGAATAGGGGAAGGCAGTCAGCCGCTCCAGAGGGAGAAGCTTAAGTGGTTTCTCTTGTTGCTTCTCTCCTTTCTGCTCCCACAGTGCAGGGACTGGGAGGCCCTGTGTGGCACAGGAGGGCTGAACCCCACCCCTGCCCCCACCGGGTAATGGATCCAGGATTCTGTCCCCAGAGCCAGTCAGGCCCATAGCTTGCCCCCCCCCTTTCCAGAACATTCTTTGACCCCTTCTGGCAGGAAATGGGGTGGGGAATGGCTATTCTATACGGCTCTACCTCTAGGATCCTCAGAGTCTATGACTGGTGTGTTCCCCACAGCCCAGTTTGAAGGATCTGAGAAGAGCTGCCTGTCACCTGGCCGGGAGGAAAAGGGGCGGCTACCTCCCCGACTCTCTGCAGGGAACCCCAAGTCAGCCAAGCCCCTAAGCGTGGAGCCCAGCAGCCCCCTGGGGGAGTGGACAGACCCAGCACTGCCTCTGGAAAACCAGGTGTGAGTGTCTGTGTCCAGCTGGGGACTCTCCCCTCCCTTCCCCTCCTGGCACTGGCTTGCCTGCAGGGGACACCCAGAATGGGTGGGTCTGGACGGCGAGGGACCCTGCAGAGATGCCCCCTTCCTCTCTCTCGTTCTCAGCTGGTACCACGGGGCCATCAGTCGAACAGATGCCGAGAACCTGCTCCGGCTGTGCAAAGAGGCCAGCTACCTGGTGCGCAACAGTGAGACCAGCAAGAATGACTTCTCCTTGTCCCTCAAGTGAGTGGGGGTGGCCCAGTTGGTGGCCTCAGGCAGGATTAGCATGTCAGGATGGCACCAAGGGGAATTGGTGGGAGGACAACCAGAAGGACAGGAAGAGACTCCAATATTCCCCCCAAGCCCAGCCAAGCTGGGGAGAACCCCATCCCCCGTGAACATTTGCTGACTCTGGGCCAGGCCCTGGGGATTAGGAGAGGTCTGAGGGTCAGCACTTGTTCTCGAGGAGCTCGGAGTCCATTGGGGGAAACAGCTGAGATACAGCTTCCAGCTCAGAAGGGTTCTGTCACTTACTAACTGTGTGACCTGGGGCCCCCTTAAACTCTGTGGCCTCAGCTTCCTTACTTGTAAAATGGGAGAATAATAATATCTACCTTATAGGAAAGGATTAAATGAAATAATGTATGGGAAGCACTTAGCATGGTGCTGAGTATTCAATAAAGTATCACCATCATCATTATTAATGGAAGTCCGAGATGTTCTGAAAGCACAGGCAAGGAGATAGGAGCTTTGCCTGAGGGAGCCTACAGGGTGGGATGGAGGCCGGATCCTGGGAAAGGATGGAGCAGTGGACATAAAGCTATTCTTTTTCACTCTGAAGAAGGGGACACAAGGTCTGGGTGCCAGTGACTGACAACTGAGCTTTAAAGGGTCCTGGAAGAGATAGGGGAAGCAGAGCCCTCCCTTCCCGGGATACACAGACCAGCTTCGGCCTTCCAGCTCTCCTGGCAGGATGGCCAGTCCTCTCCTTGGCACCCGGGAGTTCTGCCTGCACCCCACATGCAGCCTGTGGGCGTGGTGTATCCATTCACATCCCCCATCACTACTGGGGCATCTGCACCACATGTTTTCTGGGGGCTTACAGTGCAGGTATACCCCTACTTCAAATCCAATATATGGAAATCTGAGACTGCTAAACAGATACATTTGAGGATAATTAGTCAGCTTCACTAAAAGATAATGGAAAAACGCCAGACTTTAGTCAGATAAACTGAGTTTTATTCTTGAGTTTAATAAAACTAGCTATGTAACCCTAGCAAATCACTTAACCTCCCTGGGCCTGTTTCTCCCTTTGCAAAATGTGTTCATGGATACCTCTTAAGTTTCTTCCAACTCTCTGGGAGTCTGCAAATTATCGTAAAATCAAAGAAGCATTTAGGAAAATTCATTTGTCAAAAATTTGATTTCTATCACTTCAGGAATGTATATTGCTTTAAAAATTATGGTTAAGATTTATAGAGCATCTACAATGTGACAAGCAGCATATATACCATCTCCAGACCAACTACTATCCTGCAAGATCGATCTCTTTTCTATAGACAGAAAATAGATTCAAAAAGATATGTGACTGGCTTAAGCCCACCAGCTAATAAAGAGCTCAAAGCAGGATTTGAACCCAGCTCAATATGACTCAGAGAACCACACGGGTCTATTGCACACTTCCACCCTTCATCAAGTCTGGTATGGTCTAAGGCAAGGGGAGAGACCTCAGGGGTCTGGCTCCCTGAGCAGAGCAGAGCTCCTGGGCCCTGCCTTAGCCTGTGAGGCAAAGGGGGAGGCAGGCCTGGACTCCGTTCCAGTCCAGGCTGATCTGGCCCCGCCAGCATCTGTCTGCCAGACCCTCATCTGCATATAAATGGCTTCTCTGAAATACAATTATGGTTTCTCTTTTCTCTGTAAAGGAAGGGCTTTCACTGGTAATTAAACAGCTTCCTCCAAAAGCCTTGCCAGCCCTGGCCCTGTGGCCCAGATAGTCCCAGCCTGGCTCCCTGAGGGTCGAGCAAGGGCTCTGCTATGTCCTAATGGACCCTTGGGACTTTGTCCCAGGAGGTCGGTTATCTAGATGGAGGCTGAGCTCTCAGCTTCCAGCTCAGTTCTCTGGCCACTTGTTGCCCTTCTTGGCCAGATCTGTCCCTCAAGGAGAAGTTATAATGCACAAATTTCAGGAGAGGCGCTTCCCCCAAGTAGACTGTGGTGAGGGGGCTGTCCCCAAAATGTGACAGGGCCAGGGAAGGCAGGCCCATGCTGCTACCCATAGCCTTGGGCCTGGGCCTTGGCATAGGGCAGACAGGGGAGGGTGACCTCTCATCGCCTCCCCTCTCTACCACCCCAAAGGGCTGTACATTTTCCCCAGGATCTGTGTGGTCACTGTCAACCTCAGCCATTATCTCAGACATACAGATGAAGGATGGCCCCACACCCTGACACACACATCCAGTTCTGGGGCCCCAAGCAGGCTGTGGGGCACTGTACACTGAGTGGGGTGGGGAGATGGAGTTAAGGGCCTGTTTTTTCCTCCCATCCCTTTCCTCTCTTCAGTCACTCCACTCTCACTTGTGGGCCTAGAGAAATGGGTCCAGTCAGAGTCCTCTTTGTACCCAGGCAGGGGAGGCAAGTGAGGAGGTTTGCCAGCCTCACCTCTCAAGGGTGGGGGCCGCCTCATTATGACCTACCTCCCACACCAGTTTCTGAGCCTGTCCTTGTCCCCTAGTAGGCTCTGACCCGCAGAGAGAAGTACTCAGGCTTCAGGGCTCCCCCAAGCATTGCTTCCTCCTTGCCTGTGGGTGAGTTTCAGACCTGGGGCCTGGCAAACCAGGCCTTCAGTAGTTCAGACAAACGTTGTTCTTGCTGAAGCCCCTCCCCAGTGCTCTCTCTCTAAGCCTGAGGGTGCTGGGACATCTGGGAGCTGGCCAGAGCTCTGAGCAGTGGGGTCCTCGTCTTGTGGGAAGGGCCAGGCACTAATGCTGATTTCCCGAATTGCCTTGTGGTGGGGAGATGGGAGAGGCAGTGGAGCGTGTCCTCTCTGAGGGAGGGAATGGAGCTGTAGCCTCACCAATGATGTCATCCCAGGCTGAAGGGCTGGAGAGAGGAGCTGGGGGCTTGGCCCAAGGCCCAGTTAGCAGGAGGGTGAAGGGATGTCCCCAGGACGAGGCAGCTGAGCATTCCCAGATTTGGGGGGGACTTCCAGGGCAGCTCCTCTCCCTAGTCTCTGCAAGAGAGAGCCCCAACCAAGATTCGCTTGGTTATCACATCTGTCTACCCATTGTCCTGCCAAGGGTATCTGTGTCTCCACATGAGTCACCACAGGTGTCCTTCCCCGTAGCTCAGGGAGTGGGAGGGTATACTGGCCCCCGCCACATAGGCTGGAGGGCAGGGGTGCCTGGATCCCAGGGTTTGGGGTGGGGGTGAGGGTTGCTGGTCGCTCCAGTTTCCACCTGCACACACCCTGTACACTCACTGCACACACATTCTTGGCACACCCAGTGCTCTCACCACAAAGCCAATGCCTTTGTTACCTACTTACAAAATCCCCTCCGCCCCCTCCCTGCTTTCTGGACTGACCTCCACCTTCCCTAGTCGCCTCCACTCTTAGCTGGCTTAGAACAACCACATTTGCTGCGGGGTGGGAAAGGGAGGGCGGCTGGAGAGGGCCCCCACTCACCAGGGTCTCCTGTCCTCTTCCCAGGAGCAGTCAGGGCTTCATGCACATGAAGCTGTCCCGGACCAAGGAACACAAGTACGTGCTGGGCCAGAACAGCCCGCCTTTCAGCAGCGTCCCCGAAATCGTGCACCACTATGCCAGCCGCAAACTGCCCATTAAGGGGGCCGAGCACATGTCCCTGCTGTACCCCGTGGCCATCCGGACTTTGTAGATATGAGGCCCGGGCACTGTGACACATCTGGACCCAGCCCTGCGCCGGTCCCCAGGCTGAGGACTGTGGCCCTTCCCGGGACATGATCTCCCAAACCTTTCTTCCCCTCTGCCTGGGATCGAGTGGAAGCTGGAGACTCCTTAATTTATTCTAAAATGAAAGGGCTCCTGGCGCCTTGGAGTAAGAGGTTGTCTGGAGGTGCGGATCGAGGAATCCCTGGGGAGAAAGGAGAGCCCCTGGAGGAAAGGGCTTCAGAACCACTGGGTCTCCTGAAGAGTTAAAGCTTGGCAGCTCCAGCCCCTTTTTGCCCCTAGGGCAGCGGTGGCGACCCCCTTCCCCACCACCCTCTTCCCCTGGGTCAGTGCGGGGTGGAGCAGGACGCGGGCACGCGGGGCGCCCTGACCGTCTCTCCGCTTCCACCCCAGAAACCCCGGCGGCCTCGGCCCAGAGTCCGGTGCGGGGCTTGGGGAAGGCAGACCCCCGGGATAGAGACGGCACTGGGGGTGGGGAGAGGAGGGGAAGGGCCGAGCCGGAGGGAACTTGTGCAGGCCCCGGGCAGCCCCGGCTCCCGGCCAGACGCAATAAATAAACCCCGTCCTGCCAGGCACAGCCGCGTCCGCGCCTCCAGCGCCGCCCCCAGGAGGAGGGAGCGGCGAAGCGAGCACAGATTCTGTTTATAAGTCAGCTCGGGAGCAGGCACAGGCCGGCTGTGAAAAGCACTTTCGAAGCATCAAGTTCTTTCCTTTGACGAGATGTCACAACATCCCCCGCCGCCCCCGCCCCGGCTGGGGGCACCCGGAGCCTGCCGGCCGCGCGGCGCCCCCTCCCCGCCGCGCCGACGAGCGCGGCTCCCCGAGAGCGGGTCCGGTTTCCTGCCGACAGCCATGTGTCTGGGAGGAGGGGAGCCGCGGAGAGACAAAGGGGCCGCGCGCCAGGCGGGGGGAGCGAGGCGGCCCCGCCACGCGGAAGCCGCGCGCCGGCAGAGGCGGGAGAGGCTGGCGCGGCCGACCGCGTTTCCTTTCCAGAAGAAGCGGGGGCCTGTCGCGCCTCCCCCATTCCCTGACTGATGCGTCCGGCGCCTGGAGACGTGCAGCCTGCCGGCCTGGGCCCAGATCTCCCTCCCGGCGGCAGCTGGGGGCTCGCGGCCGATCCTGGCTGGGCCGTCCGCGCGCGCCCCCTGCCGGCTGGGCCTCTAACCGCGGGCCCCGGGGCGCGTGGCCACACCCGCCTGCGGCCCTGGCGGCGCCCCTGTCCGCGCCCGCAGCTGGAACCCGCCGAGGCCTGTGGGCCCAGCCCCCGGGAATGCCACGGGGCGGCCAGGCGGAGCTGCTGTCCAACCACCCCAGGCCCGCCCTCCTGCTCCCACGGGCAAGCTGAACAGCAACTCCCTGAAGGGCTGAACAAACACTCTGGGGGCACTGCTGCCCGGGGCGGGGCGGCAGCCTCCAGATTGTGAGGGCCGCCTCCAGAACCGACACCTGCAACTCCCAAGTGTGGTGTAAATCATGGGATGCTGGATTTTCTGATCCAGTGGCTATTTTAGCAAAATCAAGGATATGTGATCTGACAAATGTGAGAATTCTGTGGGGACAATTGAAAGGATCACTTGAAATTGGGCAGTACTTCAGAAATTCCCTCACAGAGGGTTGCCCTATCTTGAAGTAGACTTGGAGGGCATTCAGTCATTTTGCAGAAGAGGAACAGAAGCCCAAAGAGGTTAGGTGATGTGCTTATCTGTCTCCTCACTCTCATCTTGCTCTCTGCCTGGAAGACCATTGTAGGCACAGGTGCTCATCTCTCCCATTGCTCAGAGGACGGCTGGGAGTAACTGAGGTCCTGGAGCAAGCCAGGTGAACTCTGGCTCCCTGTAGGTTCCTGCTGTGTCCTGACCCCACTCTCCTTTGTGCTCGCCCATCTTCTTTCTCTGCCCCTCCTGATCAGGCTTCAAAAGCCCCACACTAGCCACCCTGAGAGGCCCTCTGTCAGGAAGGGTGTCCCTGAGCCAGGAAAGGGGTCTCCAGCTGGGGCACTTGGCCTTGGGTGGGTTCCTTTGTTCAGTGGATACTGGCAAGTTCAGAGAGAGTGTCTGCATCAGCCTAGGTTAGCTGGCTGCTTGAGTGGCTTCCTCTGCCAGTACCTACCCCATCCTGGGGTAGAATAAAGAAACCAGAGAGCGGAAAAGTGGTTTTATTTGTAAAGGAGACTGTTGGAACAGGAGGAGGAGAGAAGGGCTGAGGAGCACTACATAGAGAGTGGGCCAGGTTCTGACTACAGAACATGTTTAAAAACTTGAGAGAGATGATCAATTGTGCTATTAGATTGGGGTGCTGAGGGGGGTCCCTATAAATTGCTTTCTGTGGGTCCAGCCTCCACCCCCTCCAAGGCATTTGCCAGCCCTTTTACAGTGGGGAGCCCAGAGGAGGAGGAGGTTTTGGGGGAAGCGTTCTAAGATGCCAGCATCTGTGCCCTCACTTCCTTAGGCTCACAGCCCCCTACACACACACACACACACACACACACACACACACACACACACTACTTGTCAGCTTGTCTTTTGGGATTTTTTCTTAGTCTGGAAGAAGAGGTGTCACTTTGCCCCAAAGCAATGATAGCTCTTCTACCTCCCAACCTCTGGTCTCCAGACAGTGCCTCCCACTTCTCCAGGCTGAGACATTCTGGGCCTGGGGGTCCCTGAACCCACATGGGTGACTGACCATGGCCACCTGGACCAAGGTGGGGAGGTGGGAATGGGGAGAAGGCTGAGGGAGCCAGAAACAGGAAGTACAGAGGTGAGGTGCGGGCCCAAACCTCTGCTCAGATGAGGAGCGGGCGGAGTCCCTGGGCAGGAGGCCTAGAAGTTCTCGTAATGGTGGGAGAAATGAGTCCGGTCCTGCCTGTTGATGAGCTGACAGGCCTTTTCCACATTCTTGGTCATGCCAGGGGGGCCGCAACTAAACACCCCAATCTTCCGGACCTGTTGGGGGAGGAGGAAATGAGGGCTAGCTCAGTGTTCAGAGGGTGGGCTAGGTCAGTCTTCATGTTAAAGAGCAGCACGAGTCCTTGGTGAGGGCTCATCCCGTGTTCCTGATGAAGGTTTGCTTCATACCATGCACGGTGAGGGCTGGCTCACTGTTTTTAGGTCTGGCTCAATTTTGGGAGACTTGCTCTCTGTGGGTCTAGCCTCTGCCCCCTCCAAAGCATATTTGCCAGCTTCAAGTGCAAGATCAGTGTTTCTAATAGGGGCCAGGTTAATCAATGTTCAAGTTGAAGGATAGCTTAGCGTATCATCGAGGGCTAGCCCAGTATTTGTGAGAGTAGTGGCTAGCCCAATGTTCATGGCAAAGATGAGCTCAGTGTCCAGGGTGAGGGCTGGCTCAGTATTAATGCTGAGGACAGCTCGGAGTTTATGGTGAAGGCTAGCTCAGTCATTGAGCTCTTCCTTCTGGACAAGGCATCGTGGCTTCAGAAGTGGCAAGTCTCGATTACCTGCCTCCTCCCTTAGCCCCTCAAGGTGATCCCTTCTCCTTTTCCATTCCATTGCCCTACCAATCTCCCAGAGATGGGTGCTCATCAGCAGTCAGTTCTTTCCCCGAGGGAGCAGGTTTGGGAGCTTTGCTCAGACCCCAGATGATAAAGGTGAAGAGAACCTGGATATGAGGTGGGGCTGACCTGTGGGTGGACCTCCTGCAGGGAGTTGAAGAAGGGCTCGAAGGGGGGGCGGCCAAAGTGGGTGACGGAGCGCAGGCCCGTGAACAGACTCCGGTTCAGCACCTTCTGGAAGTGCCGCTCACAGATGTACTGGGGGCACAGGGGAAGGTCATGTCAAGGACAATCAGGGTTAGTGCCTAACCCGCGCCAGCCTGCAGCCCAGGAGACAGAGACTGGGGTTGGGAGGGAGCTGGAGGCTGAGGATCGGAGTCACCAGCTCTGTGCCTCCTACCAACTGAGCCTGGCTGTCTGCCCACCTGTCCTGGCCATCCTGCCAACCCACACACCCACTGAGCTGCCCTGCCTGGCCGGCCCTGACATACCAGCATGGTGGTCCTGAGGTCAAACTTCTCGGCCAGCTGGGTGATGTAGATGTGCACGGACACCAGGTCCTGGCAGTCATTCTCCTCCACTTCCCGGATGATATCAGCCAGCCACTCAAACTGTCGCTGGGTCCGTGTCACCCAGATGAAGTAGATCTGGGGCCACATGGCTAGAGCTTAGGACTCAGCTCATCTCAGGCTCCCTACATCCCGGGGATCTCCACACCAATAGAACTCTTCTGGTCTCAGCCAGCTTGTGCCTCTCCCCAGACAGCCTGGGGAGATGGAATGTATGGGCCACAGTGCCAGGCTCTGGGGTAAGAGACAGAGTTGCCCCAGGACATGGAGAGGTGGAAGTAAGCAACAGCCTGGGGCGATTAGAAAGGACCCTTGTCAAGTGAGCTGAAGGTCTGATGGGGTGGGAAGCAGCTTTTTCATGCTGAGCCTGCCCTCCCATGGGCCCTCCTCAGGCTGCTAGGCTCCCACCCAAACCTAGCCCAGAAAGAGAGGGTCCCACTATGGGTATATCACAGAACAGCCTCAGGGAAGGCCCAGCTGGCTACCTGGAACAGATGAGAATGGGCTCAAAGAGAGACCAGGGGGATGGAAGCCCCCCTGGGGGGACCCATCTCCAGCTTCTCATGGGAAGAAGCGGGGCTGTGTGGGTTAAGAAGCTGAGGCAGAGCTGGCACTGACAAAGGAGCAGGGGAGCTGTCTGTCACCCTCCGAATGCTGACAGCATATGGGCTAGGCCTCTGCCTGCTGCATTCCTGTGCCCCTGACTCACCTGCCAGGCCCAGAGAGACAAGCAGGGGCCTGCCACCAGGTCCAGGCTGGGGCAAAGGGGCCCGGTGTTGAGGGGGCCTGAGGGCCTGGGCTGTGTTCCTGGAGCCAACCCGCCCCCCAGCCCTGCCTCGCCCCTCCTCTCCTCTCCCCCTTGAGAGCAGAGCCAGTTTTGCTTGTGCCCTACCCAACATGTGCCCTCCCTCTCCCAGCCCAACAGTGCTTCAGTGCTGGCCTCCTCTGTTAAGAGGGAATCTTCACCCCTCTCCAACCCTGCCTGGAGGGACTCCCAGAAGCAAATCCTATGTGGGGTGCCCCATAACTGAGGGAAAAAGTCTGGAGGCATCAGCAAACCAATTCTGTCCTTTAGGGCCTGGGGATATCCTGACCTCCCTGGGGTCAGGCCAGCTTGGCTTTGCTCAGATCAGGGAGGCCAAGAACAGAGGCAGGAGAGACAGGCACAGGTGGACACAGTGACAGGTAGCAGGGTGCATGGGCTGGCAGGAGGAGGGGGCACTCACCTTCTTACAGAACACTTGGCAGCTGACTGATGACTTGAAGACCAGGTCTTTGAGGATGGAGGCAAAGGGGGTGACCCCAATGCCCCCTCCCACCAGCACTGACACCTCAAACTTATGCCACTCCTGGTGGCCCTCTCCAAATGGTCCATCAAGGTACAGCTGCAAAGGGGGGAGTAGGTTTGAGTTAAGCTAGTTAAGTTCTGAAGCCAGAAATGGGAGGCACGAAAAGCAGGTACGTTTATGGAGTAAGGGGGAAGTGGGAGGACAGTGGCATTATCTGGAACAACCAGTCTTTGGATGGGGGGAGGGGAGGAACACAGTGGGGAGTCTGGTGCTGCAGGGCCAAGGCTGATAGGGGATGTGGGAGCCTGTGGCATGTGTGGCCTGGGTCTGGGCACCTTCGGGTATCTGGCACAGCTGTCGCCCGTTGCGTGTGAGTAGATCTCCCTGAGGCGAGTGGTCCAGGGCCCCGCCGCCCGGATGTGCAGGCTGAGCGTGTCCTCATGGGGTGCAGAAGTCAGTGTGAAGGGGTGGTACTCAGTGGTTCCCAGAGCCAGGCAGGCGATCCGCACCCACTGTCCTGACTTGTACTCAAAGCCTTGGGGCCGCTGGAACTGCAGGTGGGTCACTCCTGAGGAGAGGAGGTGGGTGGCAGGCTGCTGTCCTGAACCCAGTAACAATGTGGCCTCCAGAGAGTTCCCCCACCTGCAGCCGCAGCTCTGCTTCTGGAATATGACAGGGGAGGCCTGCCCCCATCAGAAGTCATTACTCCCCTCAGGCCATGTTCACCCTGAGGAGGGACTGGACAGCACTGGGGCTGGTGGTCAGCAGGGCAAGGGGCAGCCTGGCCTGGGCTTCTCCTCTCTGTGTTGTGAGAGAGGCTTAGGTCCCCTGGCAAAGAGCTTCTCTTACCAGCTCCCTTGTCCCTGCCACCCCAGGGCCCCTGCCAACTCCAGCGGGCCAGGCCAGGAGAATGTGGGGTCCAGACTCTGCCCCTGCCCTGCCAGCTTCCTCAGTACCACCAATCTAGTCCCCTGACAGCCTCTAGGCTTGTACCTGACGGCAGCAGCTCCGCCTTCACCACGCTGATCTCCACCTTCTTCCGGCTCAGGCTCACCAGCTTGTCCCCCACATAGATTAGTGCGGGGACCAGGAAGAAGATGTGGAAGCGGGGCAGCTGGATCAGAGCGAAGCTGCCATGGACGATAAGCTGGATAGAGGGAAGAGTACAGCTCAGACCCAGCCACAACCACAGGCTAGCTCGGGCCTTAGAGCCCTGCATCCTTCACCCACTGCACATCCGATCCCCCCTCCCCATATGCCACACCCCTTCCAGGTTCCAAAAGCTAACCACTCCCAACCCCATCCACAATACTTTTGTTTCATTGTTCATTGACACGTTTGCTGTTGTTTGCCCCATGGGACTGTAGGCAGGGGGACTGTGTCCATTTCGTTTGCCACCATACTTGCAGCTCCTAACAGTTTCTGCCTGGCATGTGGGAGACACTCAATAACTGTTGAGTCAATGAAGGAGTCTCCCCAATTTATCCTCTCCCTTTGGAGACTAAGGACACCTCACCAGTCCTCCTTTTCCATGAAATAACTGACAGGTATTGTTCAGCTCCGGTCCTTTCCCTGACGGGCTGGTCTAACATGGTCGCCCACTACTTGCCCCCTTTCTTCCCACTTGCTTGCTCCTGAGTCTGCTCAGTCTGGCTCCCGCCTACACCTCTTCTCAGGACCTGCTCTCCAATGGCCAAACCCCCAGGTCTCCTTTCAGACCACATTCACTTCCACCCTTGGCAGCCTGTGCCACTAGTGACCACGCCCTCCTTGCCACTTCTGCAACAATGCTCTACTGCTTCTCCCCCTTTCCCTCTCGGGCCACTCATCTCCACCTCCTGCCTGGCTCTGGTCCTTCTCCCACCCCCAATCCTGGTGTTGCCCAAGCCTGATTTCCTCACCCTCTGCTCTTTCTGTGCTCTCCCACCACTCCCACATGGCATGGCCACAGCTGAGCCACAGTCCCTCAGCTTTGGCTGCAGCAGCACAGGTCCACTGTGTCCTGCCATCACCCGGCACCCTGTGGCCATCCTCAGCCAGGCCTGTCTCCTCCGTGCCCTGAATGTTCCATCATCATTTCCAGCTCTGCACCTGTGCGCAGGCCCTTCCTTCTACCCGGAATGCCCTTCGGTTTCCACTCTGCCCTCTGTCACACCTTAGCTTCTCTCTCCTCGAGGTTTGGCCCAAGTCCCATCTTCTCCCCAACGTCTCCCTGAACCAGTTTGGCACCAATGAAACTCCCTTCCCTGAGCTCCTGTAACATACTGTTGGAACACCTAGCTCACAATGAGTCCTATATTCTTTGATCGTTTCAGGTGCGTGGCACTTATCTATGCAGCGAATCCTCGGCTCCCAAGAGCAGAGCTCGGAGTCTCCCCTGCTCTCTGGCCCAGCACAGAACTAGCACAGACCAGACCCTCCACAGAGAACTGTGACCTGAACTCCGGTTCCTCAGGCAGCTCTCCCTTCCCCCAGCTGAATGTTCCTGGATTCTTGAGTCTCTCCCCGCAGGACTAACTTAAACCTCTCTGGGTTCTTCTTTGAACTGGCTTCCCTTCCCCAAGTTTCTCTTTCATTGTGGAGCCCACACCCACCCCCAAGGCTTTCTGAGCATCCAATCAGGCTGAGAACAATGTCAGGGTGACCTCACACCCCTCTGTTTATATGCCCCACTTGGTGTTGGCTCTACTTTTAAACCACAAAGCTGCTGCAGACTCATGGTTGGCCAAGGAGCCAGGGAGCTGGAGGAACAGCCCACCAGCTCAGCTTCTGCTGTGCTAGCCCCACCCTCTCCAGCCTGGATCAGGGCCTGCACATCCTTCCCCAGGGTCTTCTCCACCTTGGGGTCCTTGACTTGAAACTTCTCTGCCTGAAGTCAAGTGGCCACAACTGGGATAAATGGGAAGGAAGCGGGTGTTTTGGCCCCTATGTCCCCCAGGTGAGACACTCCCAAGCTGCCAGGGCCAGGACTGCCCAGCAGAAGGGCCTGCACCTTTCTGAGCTGCTGACTTCCCTGCTGGCTGAAACCCCAGTTATCCCCAAAACCCAGGGATAAATCAGAAAGGGGTCTTGGTCACAGGTAGCCAGTCTGGCCACTCTTCTGGATGTCCCATCTAGTTCAAAGAAGCTACTTTTTCACCAAGAACAAGAATATCATCTCCACTCCTAACAGAAACAGTAACCCAGGGCTCACCCATTATTGGGAAGGTGGAGAGGGAGGGATAAATTAGCCACAGTTTCCAAAGAAGGGAGAGATTTCTTTGGAAACAAACATCAAGGGTTCTAGGAAACAACCTAAGCCAAGGCTGAGTAGTCATCTTCAGAACCGTGAAGTGCCGACTGTCAGGCAAGACAGAAACAGACATTCCCACCTACCAGTGAGGACAGAACTGCACCTGGGAGGAGGCAGGGCTGACCACAGGTGCCAAGCTGACCCAGGCAATGGCAGACTCTCTCCCTTTGTCTCAGGACAAGGGAGACCTCTGTGTCACCTGCCTGGAGCCAGGTGACAAGGGGGGCAGCCGTATGGGCTCTGTACTTCTTGAATGTTGGCAGTCAAGCCAACATCAGTGGGGACATTGGGGCCTTGGGACTTAGTCTAGCTTTTCAGCAAGGCCCTTGGGGTGCCCTTTAGGGAACTGCCTGTGTCCGTGAGGAAGGCAGGCCAAGCAGAGCCATGACAGGGGCACAAATCAGAGTCAGCTCTAGAACTAATAAGCTGATGACAAAGCCAGGGAAGGGTGAAGGGAGCAGGACAGGAGAAGGGAGGAAATGTGAAGGATGGGAGGCAGGAGCCCAGGTTACCAAGAAGAGGGGACAGGTGGAGTCTTAACAATCTATTTTATCAACAGTCCAAGTGAAGACATTTTGAGCAAGCTCATTAACTTTACAGGTGGCACTTAGCTGGGTGGAGTGGCTAACACCCCAGAAAACAGGATCAGAACAAAAGTGGCAGAACTCAATTAAGATAAGATTCTCTAAAAAAGAGTGATGTTTCCTTGAGTGTAGGCAGTCCACCCAGGAGCCTAAACCAGCCACCCAAAGTGGTGAAAGACTGGGCAGAAATGATGTGGGGGTGTCTATGAGGAATGTAGATCAGCCTGGTCAGGCTGCTACTGCAAAACCCATGTCAGGGAGTCCACCTCCCAAGTGCCGCGTACTGGGCTCAGTCTACCCGAAAGCCCCGTACTATAACCCCATCTTTTAAGTGAGAAGCAAAGAAGGCACTTGAAATGACTAAGGGGGTGGGGAACTGATATCTCAGCCCTCACTGCACCCCTGGGCTCATCCTGCCCTGACCCCACTAGCCTGGCTCAGAGCCGAAAGCCCTCACCAGGATGTAGAGCACGACGTAGAGGTGGTGGGTCAGCCAGAAGCCCCGGAAGCTGCGGCGCCGGAAGTGGTGGGAGGCGAAGACGTACATGATGGCCAGGACCAGGAGCAGCATGACCCCCGTGAGGCCTGCAAAATGAACATGGGGTAAAGGGCAGAGGAGCAGGGCTATCCTGAGGCTGCCAGGGGTCAGGGTCCCCTTTCCACTCCACTGCCCTACGAGGGGGTGGGGAAAGCCCAGAACCCTCCTCTGTTCCTCTCCCCCGACACTACTGAGCACAGATACCTTTCCTCTCAACAGATCCTACTTGTCCTCCATGGACCTTGTCACGATGTTATTTTTCAAGTACTTGTGTCATTCTCTGTTTTATGTCTGTCACTTTCCTGACTCTCAAGTCCACGAGAACAGGAACGAGGCTAGGCTAGTTCACCACTGAATCCTAGTGCCTAGTGGAGGGCCTGGCGCACCATGGGCCTCACATAAATGTGTGCTGAATGAATGAATGCATGGGGTGTCCATTCTGGGCCCTCTGGGTCAGACTCTGGACATTGCAGGCCCTGCTTTCATTGAGTCAAGGCTTGATCCATGTCCCTACAGCATTCCACCTGGCTGACACAGCACACAGCGTGAGCACTGGCACTGTTAGCGAGTGAGTGCCACCACCAGAGGTCCCCTGCATCCAGCCGAGAGTTGGTGGGGGGCCTCTCCTCTCACAGGGGAGCCCAGGCCTGGGGTACACAGGAGGGCAGTGCTGAAGCCAAGGCGGGAATGCAGGAGCCAGAGAATGGCCCCTCAAGTGATCAAGGAGGAGAGAGGCAGAAATGAGGAAGCTCAGAGCCCTGCAGTATGGAAAAGCAGGTAGGTCAAGAAGGGATCTCACTGAAGCCTGTACCATCCTGAAAGGAGAGGCGCGCATAAACACAGCCTTATCCACTAAATCCCAGGGCGCAGGAATTAGCAAGCACTCTCTGAAGTTCAAAGCAGATGGTTTTAGGATTAAAAAAATAAGAAAAACCGTGCTGTGTTTCACAGAGAGGAGCAAGTGTAGAAAACGAGTTACCCCAAGGAGGGAACAAACTGAAACTACAAATAGGTTCAAGAAGTGTTTGAATAGATTCACAGCTAATAGCTCTAAACTGGATGATTACGGGGAGTTAGGAAGATGCCCTTATACAGTCCTTGTCAAGACAGACTACAAGGGGGGTGGGGCTCTGCCTGGCTTGACAAAGAGCCTGGTCCCTCCCCCATGCAGCTGGGGCACTGTCCTGGTAGGTGAGTGTGTTGGAGGGTGGAGGGGGTCCACTCCCATTCCACAGAGGGAGGAACTTGTTCAGAGTTGCAGTGGGGGCCCAGCCAAGCTCCTGAGAGAAGGACTGGAAAGCAGAGTCTCGTACGGCCCAGGAGAGTCCTCAGGGCCACAGGGCAGAGCCTGGCTCAGCATGAGAGCCAAGTGAGGGTAACTGGGCTGCTCTGTGGCAGCAGAATCCAGAGCCTGGAGCTCAGAGCCAGGCCCAGAAATTCACGGAACAGGAGGGCTCTCACCTGGCACGGTCTGGAAGAACCACCAGTAATACTTCTGGGGGAACTCAGATCTGTGGGGAAGGGAAAGCAAGGAAGGATCCTGAGAGGAGATGTCTGGGACTTCCAGAAAGGACCCTCCAGAGGAGTCACCCCACACCAGTCTCCCTTTCTGCTGACTTGGGGTGGGGGGCCTCAGGCTGGTTATTGTCTGTCCTATAACCTGGAAGGTGACACTCTCCTCTGAGCCAAAAGAATTTGCTTCTTTCCACCTGCAAAGAACCCCCCCACCACACACACACACACTCTCACCCATTGTCGTGGAAGAGTCCAGGGAAGAGGCAGGAGAGGACACTGAGTGGGCTGATGGAGAACAGGTACACATTCACCACATGGCCCGCACTGTGTAAGACTAAGGAAGACCAAAGAGGGTGGGAGTGAGCCTGGGGGCAGCCTAGTGGGGGTTCTCAACCCATTCAGCCCACAGTGGAGGACTCCGGCCAGCCAGAGTTGGGGACCTGAAGGAGGACCCTAGAGGTCTGGACTTCTGATCTCTAGTCAACCTCCTGTTCCTCCCCACAGCCCATATACACACCATCCATGAACACAACCACGTGAGTCTGAAATTATACCATTAGAAGTTCATTCTTTTGGTTTCTGTCACAGAATTATGTTTTAAAACATAAAACTGGGAGAGATCACACATTATGTACACTCACTCTGGGGTGTTAGTAACTTATCAGGTGGAGGCTGGCGAGGTGGCCTTGAAAGTGTAGGAAAAGACACTGGTGGGGCTCCTGGGCTTACCTCATACCACTGCTGGGGCCACCTCCATCCTTATGAGAAGGACATCCCAGACTTACACTCAAATTCAGTGCAGGTAGAGAGGAGGGGGCTCTCATGGGAGGGGAAGCCAGCAGGGGGGAGGAGGACATGGAAAGAATCCCAGGGACTCCCAGGCCCTGCCTGTGAGGACGATGGCAGTGGAGGCGATGAGGCGGTGGAAGTCCACGGCGGCGTCAAAGGGCACGTAGCGGTTGAGGAAGGTCTCCCGCAGGAAGGTGATGAGGTTGCGGCACATGGTGAGCAGGATGTAGGAGTACATGAAGGAGATGCTGGCCGCCGTGCCCCGCGACAGGATGATGCCCACACGGGTGGTGTCTGTGATGCCCATGTGGTGGGCCGCAAAGGCGTAGTCTGCGGAGGGGCCCAGGCAGGTAAGCGGCGAGCAGTGCAGAGGACAGAGAGCTGCTGACAGAGGCCACCGCAGGCCCTGGCCGGCCACCACTCACAACGGGTCTCCCCACCGTCTACATTCAAGCGGGCTCCAAGCACCCACAGGAGGCCTTGCCCCAGGGCTGTCACTTATTGCAGGCCCCGGACTGGGACTGTCCGTTGCTCACAGTAGGCCCCGCTCCCAGGACTGTCACTTATTGCAAGCCCAGCCCCCAGCAGCCGTCACTCACAGTAGGCCCCGCCCCAGGGCTATCAATTACTGCAAGCCCTGTCCCCCCGGCGGCTGTCACTCACAGTAGGCCCTCTCTAGGAAAAGGCCCCCCGCGATGGCGTAGAACACGGCCACGCAGCCGATGTGGCGCCGGTAGTTCTCGATGAAGCGCTTGAACTGCTGCACCGTCTGGTGGCGCCGGCTGCGCTGAAACTTCTCTCGGTGAGCCTCGGTGAACAGCAGGGGCTGGAACGACGTTACCCTGGGAGACAGGAAGTCGTGGCTCTCGGTGAGAGACCCAACGCTAGTGCAGCCCCGCTCCCCAGAGGGGAGAAAGCAGCATTCGGTTACTCAAGCCAAGCGGGATTCAGACATCAAAGGCTATGCCACACTCGTCAAGCGGGCTGTCAGTGTAGGGACAGCCTCGGAGGTGGTCACTTGGTCAGTTCATCCCAGGGGATGCACTCCATCTACCCCAGTTCCCACTCCCACTCAGCCCCTCTCCCTTCCCAGTCTGTAGCTCCCAACTCCCACCCATTCTCACCCTTACTGGAGACAAGGGACACCTCCTCCAGGAAGCCTTCCCTGACCTCCCAGGCAGAGGTGAGCACTTCCTTGAGTCCTGAAGCCCCTTGCTCTTACCACTATTATAACATTCATCAGTAGGATACTGTAATTATCAATGTGCCAGACTATCTCATCAGATTGTGACATTCTTGAGCAAGGACAGTTCATCCTGCCTGCACCCCCAGTGCTTAGCACAGTGCCTGGCACCATGAAATCAATGTATGCGTGCCGAAGGGATGGATCAACTGCCCGGGCTTAACGGGAGGAGCATGCATACTTCTTGCCAAACCTCCGTCGAATCTCCTGGGGAGGGTCTGTGTCCACGGGGCACTGTAGTCTCTGTGGTGTCAGCTCCACCTCGATGTCACTGCAGGGACAACGAGCACTCACTCTGGGAGAGGGACTAGGACAGGAATGCGGGAGGACATTCCTCCTGAATGACTAGGACCTTGGCCACCTGAGTCACTTGGTCCTCTGCTGCCCCTGGTCTGCTTCCAGACCCACTCTGTTGAGGGAGGGTCAGAGCTTTCAGCCAGGGGACAGCAGGATTCCCACAGAGACCTAGCGAGAGAAAGAGTTGGATCCTGGGGGTCCCAGCCAAGTCCATCACATACACCTGTGCCCTTCACAGGGGCATCTGGCTCAGGCAGCAGGTGAGTGCTGAAATCCAGCAGGCTCTCTGCCTTCCCCGGTGCAGGGCTGTCTGCCCAGAGTCAAGAGTGCCTTTTTCTAATTTGTATGAAGGCACTACATGGGCTAGTGAGGGCCTTGATCCCAGTCATTCTGGGGAGAAAAAAGGCAACTCCCTGACCCCAGCCGTCCCTCCAACATTTCCAGATGAGGGCTCACCAGATCTTCTCCTGGCTGATGTAGGAGGCTCGCCGGCAGAGGTCCTTGATGACTTCAGGCACCTCCACCCCTGTAATACAGAGCTGGGCTAGGGAGCAGCACAGGGCCCAGGGCCCAGGAGGACCCAGCTCAAAGGCACAGCACCCGCCCCATGTCCAGACACTGTCGGGGGTCCCTGGCCAGTACCCTGCCTCTGGGTGCCCCAGCCTCAGCCCGTGCCGCCAGTGGGAGCTAGACCCTGCCACGGTTGGGCAGGGAGAAGGCCTGAAACAAAGTTGGCCAGGCAGGCTCCCCTGAGTGTTTGTCCACCTTTAGTCCCACTCCTGGGAATGCTATCAGGCTTATGGGGTAGAATTCAGGAACTGTTTGCAACCTGCCTGCTACGACCTTTCTGCCATAAAAACCCTGCTAAACTCTCTCCAGCTTCAAACTTCCCAGGAGTTAAATGTAGAATCTAGGTGGTGAATACATGGGAGATCACTATAAAATTCTTTGCACTTTTCTGTGTTGAATATGTTCATAATAAAATGTTGGGTGGGGGGACCCTCCCAGGAGCCGCCAACTGTTCCCTGTCTGGGCTGACCACTGAGGGGCAGGGCAGGACGGAGCTGCGAATCCAGGTTCTCACAGGAGGCCTGGGAATCTCCAGGTCACTTTCTAGTGCTACACTAATCCTGAAGATTGCCCTGGTCTGTAGCTCAGAGGCCAAAAGTGGTTTAGCTAAATTTAATGAAATCAGAGTGTTTAAAACAAAGTAATAGATGTCTAGCCTCTCGAATGGTTCAGCAAACTGCAAATGTGGCAAAATGGTAACAAGTGGCAAAACTAGGTGAAGAGTAAAGGGCTGCTCCTTGTAACATTTTTGTACCTTTTCTGTAGGTTTAAAATGTTTCAAAGTAAAATTTGGAGGAAACAACAAAGCACAACAACAATGAAAAGCAAAACAAAAGAGTACTCAGTGCTAACCTACTTAATCCTCCTTCCCCAAGCCTGGTGCTCCCCTCCACCCCAGGGGCTGGATGCTCGACTCTGGCCCGGGCTCACTTCCAGGCACCTGCCCTGCTCTGCCCTCAGGCCCAGGTGCAAGCTGCAGACTCAGGAGTGCTGGGTCTCTGCTCTACCAGCTCCACCCCGCTTTCCACCCCACAGAGGCCCAGCTGTGTCTTGTCTAACTCGCCCCTCTGCCCCATCTGGGCTGCTCAGCTCCCCCCAATTCTCATAATCCTGGGAAGACCTAGGTTTGGTCTCAACACGCCCCAGTGAGAATCCCAAACTGTGAAGACACCATAACAGCTCAGAGCAGGCCACAGACAGTCCCCTGTCTGCCACCTGCCCCTCCTCACTCTGACTCTAGCCCCCACCCACCTGAATCAGACACGAGTCGGGCAGGAAGTAGGGGCAGGGACAACAGAAGTGGGTCTCCATGCACTCAGGAGACATTTGCTGAGTACTCCTCCAGAGCATAAAAGTGACAAACTAAACCAGAGCACCCACACAACCAGACACCCCAGCCGAGGTGGGTATGGCCTGGGGTAGGTCTGTAACGAGGAGGCAGACACCGCAGCCCCCTCCGCCCTGGGCACCAGCCACAAGGGCCCAAAGGAAGGAAGGAAGCAGAATTCCAGCTGCCACCCCCCACCCCTCCTGATGCTGCCCTCCCTACCAGCAAGGCTTCATTGTGACTTTTGGGGGCCCTAGGCACTATTGCCTTCTTGGGCCCCTTTTTCTATTAAAAAAAATCATATTCTACAGCTATGTTGGTATAAAGGAGAATAACGCTGGATACATTATTCCATATTTATTATCATTATATTCATTCTTTTCTTCAGACTTTAAAAGAAATTAAAACATTTCTGTGGGCTCCTGAAAGTATGTGGGCCCTAGGCATGTGCCTGCTGTGCCTAATGGATAGTCAGCCCTGCCCACCAGGCCGCCCCACCTTTGACGCAGAGCTGTGTGAAGCGGAGCTCACTGTCGTGGTCCCGCAGCATGAAGTGGAAGTCCTCCCATGTCAGCTCCTCCTTGTCCTGGAAGCCAGATTCCCGGAACATGGACTCCACCACCTCGGCCAGCTGGGCCTTGGACAGGCAGTTGTTGGAGATCTCGATGAAGGACCTGGGGCCAGGGGAGGGGAACCACCAGGCCATCAGAGCCCACATGGAAGGGCCTCGACTGGCCAAATCCCAAGTCCCCTCCTAGTCATAATGGTCTCTAGCTATACGGGTGAGGAGGAGGGAGCCCCTGCTCTTTACCCTCCTGCTCCCTCCTTCATGTCCCACCTCTTTCCCCCAGCAGTCCCTGTTCTGGCCCACTCTCCTGGCTGTCCCATAGGACCAACCTCAGCATCCTGATGAACTCATCCTTGGAAATGAGACCATTCCCATCAAAGTCGTACATGCGGAACATAAGGCGAGACTTCTCCTCAGGGGAGCCTGGGAGAAGGAGGACCCCATGACAGTCCCAGCCCTCTCTGCCTAAACCCCAGACTGGCCAGAAGGGGCCTCACACTAGTGTGACCCGTTGCCGGACACAGCAAGGGGTCACTCTGCTTCCTGACCCCTACCTGGGTACTCCCAGATGTCTGCCGTGGCTGGATACCCAGCCCCAGTGCTTCCCCATTTCCAGGTCAGCTACACTCCAGCCTCAGTCTCCAGCCCCTTCCATCTTCTCCTATCTGGACAATCACTCCCTCCTCTCCCACCTTTCATGAAGACCACCAGGATGTCCAGAAACTCCCGGAAGGACAGGTAGCCATTGCCATCTTTGTCAGCCAGAGAGAACATGGACTCCACAAACATGTCCTGGGGCTTGAGGCCCAGGGAATCGGCAAACTCCGCCCTGCTCAGCTCGCACGTCAGGGCCTCCTGCACCTTCTGTGAGGAGTCCAGGGGCAGGGTCCCTGCATCTGCCTGGTCGATGTCCAGCACCTGCACTCGGGCAGCAGCAGAGAAAGGGAGAGAAGGAGACAAGGATTCCTTGACTTGAAGGCCAGTTGAGGCTTGTAGGAGCCACCTTTTAAGGTGTTTTCCCAGTGCCGCCTCCCCTAAGCACTACCCCATCAGCCTTGTGAGTGGTCCTTGGGGCCATTTGTTCTACAGAGCCCTGGCCCTCTGCATTAGCTGACTGGACCAGGGATGCGCACTTGACCCAAGCAGGAGATCTGGAATTGAGACTGAGAGGTCTCAGATCTGTCTTGACCTGAGAACAAGAAAACAGAACTTTTGGACCACCCTGTTCCTCCAAGTGCTCAGACACAGAGACAGAGGGAAGCAGAGGCACAGAGGAAACGGAGGCAGCCGAAGAGCAGGGTGGCCTTGTTTGCTGATAGCTTTCCCTTTCCTGGTCACTTCCAGGCCAGGTCATAGTCCTCCCTTTGGAATTCCTGGGACACCACTATATCCGCAGAGTCAACCGACCCTTTGTCAATGCCAGCTTGAGCAAGTTTCTCTTACATCCAAAGGAGTTTTAACTGAGAAAAAGCCTCAGCCAGTTGAGAAAAAGTTGGGCTTGGGAAAGGGGAATTCTCGTCACGGGCCATCTCCAGCCCACTCAGGGGCTGCACCAGCATAAGGAGAACAGACAACGAGGGAAGCAGGCAGGCCGCAGGCCACAGCACCTGTCTTTCCTGCCTGTCAACGGGGGCCCCTAGTCCAAGCCTGGCTATGGTTTCATGAGGTCAACCTGGTTGCTTCAAACAAGGTGCTTCAGTGGAAAGAGCGTGGGGCTGGAGGAAAGAGACCAGGTTCACGCCCCAGCTCTGCCACTTGCTTGCTATGTGACCTCAGGCAAATCTCTTCATTGTCTGGCGTTCATTTCCTCATCTGCCCTACTTATCTCACAGGGTTATTGTGAAAATCAACAAGAGAGGTTGCATGGAAATGTTCCGAAGGCTGAAAGCGCTGTGCAAATAGAAAGGATTGGCAGCTCCCCTCAGAATAGGTAGCACACCCTCACCCTCAGCACAGGGAGTTCCCATAGCCCCCATGGATCCTGCACTGAAGGGGGGTGTCCAGGTCCTGCCCAGCCCCGGCAATGAGTCACCCCAGCTGGGGGTCCGTCCATTCTACTGATATTCAAGTTCAACTTGTTTGAGGAGTAAATGACAGAAGTCATGTGCCTGCCACATAGTAAATGACCATTAAATGCTAGCTTCCCTCATGAATCCTCTCCCCAGCCAGCCAACCCTGCTTCTTCTTCTCAAACATTAATTTTTTGCCTTTCTATTGGGCACCTCTGCTCAGTCCTTCCTGCTCCTTTCTTCTGAGCCAGAATTTTTCCAACTTGTTTTGAGTCCTTGCCAAATCTCACCTCCACCATGACCTTACACCAGCCCGAAGCCTTGCTACCTTCTTTGAACTCCTAGACCACTTATTTCCTGCATCACTTTTGTAGCCGCCATTCTTTGCCAGTTATCTTCCTTTCTGTGCAAGTCCCATCTTCCCGGGGTGATGATAAACTCTTTCAGGGGGCCCATGCTGTATTTATATTCTATCTCCCAAGCTTCTCTCCACTGTTCTGCTCCCAGGCTGCCTTTATTTTCGTGCCAGATATGGAATCAAGTCCTTGCATTTCTCATCCTATCTTGTTTCTCCACGTCCTCCTAATAGCTCTCAGAAGTTCCAAGGTGAGCACTAATGCCCCATGGAGGCTCTGGCAGCTGCACTCTCCCGAGGAGGGGCTCTCACTGTCCCACCCTGACTGTCTCGCCCTAGGTTTCTGCAGCCTTTGGGGCAGGATGAGATGAGTGAGGGCAGAAAGCCTGGCAGCCTTGAGGAGAGACATAAGTGACATGCAAATAAGCCCCTTCCTGAGCATCACCTCCCTGAAGCCTCACAGGTTGGGGTGGGATTGGGATGGGGGCAGGAGCATCTCCTTACAGAAAGGTCAGGCCACTTGGCCAAAATCGCAGTAGAGTTGATTCTTAGCTGAGAACTCAGGGCTTCTGACTTTCCCTGGAGTCACCCATGGCCTCGCGCAGGTAAGGGCACCACTACAGGCAGACATGCAAGGACAGATCTGATCCCACATACACACCTGGGAGAAAAGGTGCCTGAAAAAGGTCTCCAGGAGGTGGCTCCGCTGCTCTCGCGTCACAGCTGCCCTCATCAGCTCCTGCTCCCGCAGCTCCCACTCCTGGAAGCTCAGACCACTCTCCTTCAGAGCCCCTCGAAGGTTTTCCACCAGCACCTGCCGCTCTTCTTCCAGGTTGAATAGCAGCACCTACGGAGGTGGCAGTGGGGACAGCAACCATTTCTCAAGGCCTCTTGAGGCCAGGAGCTTTATACGAATTTTGTCAGGGGGCCACTGGGAAATGTGCCTTTGTAAAAGAGATATTGTTATCTCCTGGGCTCAGTGGGGTTAAGTGGCTTGCTTACAGGTGCAGACGTGGCATTCAAAGGCACATGTACAAAGCCATTTTTCTGTCTCTCTTCCATACTGGAGAAGGGAGGGGAAGACAGGGAGGCCAGAGGATGGAGGGCACTGTGAGCCGGACAGAGCCAGTGTAGATCAGCCTCTGCTTGAACTCCCCTCCAAATCTCTAGCAATTCAGTAGATCCTGAAATCAGGGGACAGGAAAGAGGGCCCAGCTTCTTCCAAGGACTCCTAGCTTGGACCTGCCAGGGTGTCCTTAAAAAGGGAGAGGCCAGACTGCATCTGCACGAGTAAGAAGGGACTATGGCGATCATGTCATCCAGCAGGCCCAGAGCAGGACAGACATGTTCAAGTTCCTCTCTCTGTCAGCTACTACAGTCGGGGACGAGAAGCCAGAAACCCTGTCTTGCCCAGTGCCCCTTCCCCTCCACCTGGCTGCCTCCCTAGCTGTGGCTGTGCACAAGGAGCCAGGGGCCAGCTGGGCTGTACCAGGTCATACTCCTTGGGGATCTTGAGCAGCAGGGTGCGGCGTCCGCGGTTGCTGGACAGGATGAGGTTGACCTGCTGCAGGGGCCGCAGCTGGATGGTGCGGAGCACAGAGAGCCTGCTGTCCACCACGCGGATCTGCCCGGGCTGAAAGTGCACGAGCACACGCCGGCAGGGCTCCTTGTGGCCCTGCCATTCCAATGCTAGAGAGAGACGGGGCTGGGTCAGCTGGGGCCCTTCAGGGCACACCGTGCCAGAGGCATATCAGGAGGAAGAAGGCCAGCTCAGGGCTGGAGCTAGATAGATCAAGGCCTCCCCAGCTCCTTGCCCCTTCTTGGGTCCTGAGGGTCATCCCCTCCCCAAGAGTCCTGCTTGCTTCTAGCCCAGGAAAAGAAGAATAACTACCATTCCTGAGTGCTTACTATGCGCCCAACACTGTCCCAAGTGCTTTGAATGAATTAGTTCATTTAATCTTCATAAATCTATGAGGTAAGTGCTATTATTATTTCTATTTTACAGATAAGAAAAAATAAATTTAGAGAGATTGAAAATCTGCCTAAGGCCCAATAGCCCAAGTGGTGGAACCAAGATTCCAATTCTCAGTCAGTCTGACTCTAGACCTTCATTAATTACTTCTCTGTTGCCTGAAATTCCAGTGTGAGATGCCACAAAGCAGCAGTTCCCAGGATTTGTGAGTCACAGTAACCATGGGAAATGTAAGCAGGGTCCTGTGACTCCTCCATGAGTCTATCACATCCCCCTTCTTTGGGACCATTGGGGGGAGGAACTGTGGAGGTTGGAGGACTCCAGGTCCAACTTTTGCTAATGCCCTTGTGGCTCTGCCCACCTGTCCCGGCCTGCCTCAAGGCCTGGAAAAGGGATGCCTTTTCCTTCTGCTGCTGAGGAGGAGGTGGGGGCTGTAGCCCTGAGTCCTGTCCTCCCCACCACCACCCTGGCCAGCCCCAGCCCTACCTTCCACACCCTCCACGAGCTTCTCAGACATGATGCTCTGGCGGCCCTGGCCCTGTAGCCTCTTGAAATTTCTCCTCCGGAGCTGGGCAACAATCCAGGCACTGAGCAGGCTCACTGAGAGGGCAGAGGCAGTAGGATGCTCAGAGGAAGTGGAGCGGGGGGGGGGGGGTGGTCTGGGGAGATCAGTAGCTCCTTCCCCAGACTCTTTTCCTTGGCAAGACCCCCTGCGTTCCCCACCTCCTAGTTTGGCCCACTCAATTGTCTCAAATTGTGAAGCTCCCCTGGGGGAACCACTTTGCCTCCCATGGAGAGTTTTGGGTAGCATCTAAGATGCCTGCACAGCCTTCCTTGCTTCTACCACTCAGGTCCTTTCCCAGCTAGAGACTAAGGTCAGAGTCGTTCCAGAGACTGGACCCACTCTTCCAGGCTGCTGGTTGACCCCCACATAGCCATGGCAAAGACTAAGTCCCAAGCCTTTGCCCCAGCAACTACCTCCCAGCCCTGGTTCTCAAGCAGGGATTTGTCTCTGACAGTTTCCCAGGCCCAGGCTCCTGCAAATAGCTGTGGATTGTGGACTTCCACGGCTCCTGGCCAATCTGGGCCCTGAGAGGGACCCCAGAAGAACAGGGAGGCAATTCTCCCTGGAGCTGACTTATCCACAGGTCAGACACTTCTCATGTCTCCTCCTGCTCTGATGTTTTCTTCATCTGCCCAGAGGAATAGTAATTTGCATGGTTGGGTGTCATAGATGGAATCACCCCAACCCCACCCTCTCAGCTCACACCTCTCACCCAACCCCACCCTGCCCATCACTTTTACCCAGAGGGAAGCAGCAGAGGGTCCCGATGGTGACACCAAAGCCAAATCCGCTGCCCTCAAAATAGTCCCGCATGACAGGAGGAGCACAGGCTGGCAGGCCCTCGGTGCTGAGCTGTCCTGGCTGCGGGCAGGGGTCTCCTGGGGAGGCAGAGGAAGCTAGAGTCCTGGGGGGTGCTGGGCCACAACTCTGGCACAGGATCACTGAGGAGGTTAGGGTGGCAGAAGGGGGTCTGGCTCTGGGTAGCAGAGGGGAGGGAGCTGCTTACCCCTGCCCCATTGTACCAAGAATGTGGCGTTTGCCTACTTGAGTAGCAGGTAGAGTCAAAAGTGAACCTCAACCTCTGTCTCTCCCTCACATGCACATATGTACACATACACCCCCACACCCAGCCCCATCCCAGCTGAACATGAGCCTCCTCACCAGGTCTCTCTGAGTCTCACTCAGGCCTGCCCTCACTTGGGCACCTCTTGGAGTTGTGCAGAGGGGAACCTACACAGGTGTATGTGGCCACCTTGGTGCCCAGAACCAAAGTCCCCAAGGGCGCAGCCATAGCTCACTATCTCCTTGGTGTCTACCATCCAGCTACACTGAACCAAGCCCACAGCTGAGGAGGGATGAGGCCAAACCCCTCCAAGCACCCCCTGGTCACTCACCAGCATGCCAGAAAAAGACGTTGGGCTGCAGGGCACTGGGGTTCATGTTGGCGACAGCCACTAGAACATCCCGTAGGGAAGTGTTTCTGATCTCTGTGATCTCTTCCTCAGAGAACAGCCTGGGTGTGGGAGAGGTGGGGAGCTGTTGCCATGGGAGAGAGATGCTGGCCCCCCCTGGCCCAGGGGCCCAGATGAGAAAAGAGACTCAGAGGGGCTGGGGAGGGCGTGGGCTAGCTGAGAATCAAGGGCCCCTGGGGCTGTTCACAGGCAGAGAGTCTGGGACCCAAACCAAGGCGGAGTCTGAGGTGGGGGCCCAACCAGGCCTTACCCATTCCTGGTGTTCTCAAACCAGTAGCGGTCACCATCCCTCAGCCGCACAAACTGGTCCAGAACAATGGCACTGAAGAGGGGCCCGGGGTCTCCGTGGCTCTCCAGGAGTCCCCCGGGGAGCAGCTCCAGCCGAGACAGGTCCTGGTTGTACAAGGCAGCTGTGGCCTCCAGCACCTGGGGCCAAGAAGGGACAGGAGTGAGTGCAAGGAGCCAGCACCCACCCTCAGGCAAAGAGGTGGTTCCCAGGGATCAGTCCCAGGGATAATAATAATAAATGACAATGACAGTAACTCACTTATTCTGCCCCTGGCACTGCTCTGAGCGCTTTACATAAGTTAACGCCTTTATGGGAACTCGCACAGATTCAGCTGCCTCTTTCATAAAGTTGGAGTAAAATAGGCAGCCAGGCCCCTAACTGTAACTTGCCCATGAAAAGGTATGAAAGTTGAAGGGTCAAAATCAGTGCAAAAGTCGAATGGTAGAATGATGTGTCAGACAAGGTGTCTATTCTTTTGACCTAAAAAAAGTTTTTTAGAAATCAAATCCCTGCATAAACATTGCCTTTTAGAGAGACTTCAACAATACATGAGCAGCATTTTCTACCCGACCTTTACATTAGTTCTTCTCTCCACAATGTAGATAAATAAGCACTTGACCAGCTTAATTCCAATGAGGCCCAGTTGAAACTAAAGATGTGCTGCTTTTGGATGCCTGGTGATTCCTATCTTTATATTGATTTTACAAAGTTTACGAGCCCCATGCGCATATCACTTCTTCATTGGCCTTTCAATTCTCCACTTTCCAACAAATTTATAAAATGGTAAGGGCGAAAGCCAAAAAACAGGCACACAACTGTAGAAACACTGGTGTGCCAAGATGGTAAGGCAGCCAAGACTGGTCTGCTGGCTGGCAGGCAATGCCCCGCGCCCAGGTGACAGAGCGGGGTGTGACGGCTGACTCCCCAAAGGCAGCTTGAATATCAGTACATGAAAGTACAGCTCATTCCTGAGGCAAGGACCTTCTATATCCACTCAGGGGCTTGTTGGGAAGAATAAATGAGATAATGCCCATTAAGTGCCTGGTATGCAATAGATGCTCAACAAACATTTGCTGGATCTTCACAGTCACAGCTGAATCCTGCTGATATAGTAACCTCCAACCTAGCGTATGATGATGTGGAAAGTGACCTGGGTGAGCCCTACCCCTCTCTCCAGGTTGCTTATCTCTAGCGCCTCGCTGCCTATTTTCTGTGTCTCGGGCCCTCCCACCCTGCCCTCTGGGTCCCCATCCCTCCTCACAGTGCCGTTACTCTGGGAGAGTGCAGGGTTGATGTCCTGCCATGTGGTAACGGGAGGCAGGCCCAGTGCTGCCCTGGCCTTGGTATAAGAAGGCAGGCCCAGATCCCGGCCCCGCTGCAGGCAACTCGCCAGGTGGTCTGTGCGGGAAAACTTCAGTGGCCCAGGCCAGAAATCTGCAGATGAGATATCAGAGAGTCTGACAGAGCTCAGGGCCACTATTGCTCCTCTAGCCCATGCCCCAGGCTCCAACCAGCCCCAGGGAGACCTGAGCCATACAGAGGGGGCTATGGTCAGCAGGTCAGAAGCTCTCTTAGTGGCGAGAGTGTGCAGGCTCTCACCCCGGGGCACCCTCCCTGCCTGGCTCTGGAGCCCCAGCTGAGCCTCCTCTGGGGGACTAGGGGTGCACAGCCTGCAGGGACAGTCTCAGCCTCACCTCGCACGTCCTCCACCACCACATGGTCCTCTTGCTCAGCGATCTGGGAGGCCATGCCCAGCAGTAGTGCATCCACATCTTCAGCTCTTTGTAGGTTTGGGTGCTTTGAGGGTGGGGAGAGGAGAAGGGCATGGCTAATGGGGCCAGAGACTGGGCAGCCAGGCTCCTTCCTCCCCATAGTCCACGTCCTATGCCCACCCAGTCCTGCTGTTTGCTCCCAAACTGGTGGGCCATTCCTCCTCCACAGGTTGATGCTCCACTCAGGGTGAGTGATGACCCCATCCAAAGCCCATGCTGCTGGGAGACAGGTCTCCACAAGCACAAGGGATCTAAAGCTTTAATTCTATTTTAGAAGACTTGATAGTAGGCTTGACAAAGTCACTAGATCTGGGTCTTAGTCCTTGCTCTGTGTGACTGTGGGCAAGTCACAGGACCTCTCTGAACTCAGCGTCCTCCACTTAATGAAAAGGGCATTAGGGACTAATAAAATAAAATAAATAATAAAAAGGGATTAGGAGGACACTGAGGTCTCTTTCAACTCAGCTCTGGGACTCTGACCCTATGCCATCCTCTTCTCTTTTCCTCCCACCTCCCTTCCCCTCTTATGACTACTCTACACAAAGTATCTTATTTTGCTTTAAATTAATGGTCAATGCTCTTTAGGCACACCGGGCTGGTTTGGACAGACAGACTATCCCTGGTAATCTCTCAGAATCCCTCCGTCCTCCTCACTCACCCCCCACATACACATTCACACGCTGCCCTGGGTGTGTTTAATTGGGAAGTTTCCTTGGGGGCTGAGATGGCTGGGATACTCCAAGGCCTACCTGGGACCCAGAGCTGTCAAGGGAGAAGAAAAATGTAGGAAGAAGGAATGAATGAAGGACCATGCCTGCACAGGCCCCACTGTCTCTCACAAAGCTCTGAGGTGGGGGTAGAGGACTGACTTTTAACCATGTACAACTACCTGGTCATCTCAGACACTAGTAGGGGAAATGGCTGAGGTCCCCCAGGTTACCTCCTCCACCCCAGCACATTCCAGTGGGCTGCCTCAGCCGTACTGCCCACCTTCACCACATACCCTCAGACAGACACACACAACACACACATATACCCACCCACATATGTGCCCCCAGTCCTGACCTTTCGGCTCCAGTAGCTGTTGCAGACCCGGAGAGCTCTGGAGACACTTGAGTTCCTATTGATTACCCCCTGGAAGTGGCAGCTGGCATTTCTGAAATGCAAGGAGCAAGGGAATGGTGACAGAGGCCATGGGGTCCTAATGTCAGGCTCTGATCTGCTCTGATCTCCAAGACTGTAGCCAGAGGCCCAGGCCATTGCTTCCCTGGGGTGGTGTGTGGTCAGGGTAGGTCCTGAACAATCTGATTTCTGAAAGGTCCCTCTCTCCACATCAGACCAAACATCTGAAAATGCACCCATAGCCCTTGTGTGTGCTCGTGCTCTCTCTCTCCCTCTCTATGTGTATATAATACATATATGTTAAAACATTTAAAAGGATTTTTAATTACTCTTTTGAAATTACTTGTTTATGGATAACTCAATTGCTATGATTTCTTGGCAGCATCAGGCATATCCAGAAATTGTTCCAGAGTAAGAAAATCTAACCCATGAATTGTTTTAAATTATAATGCAATCGTAAAAGATAAACTGATGTGCTTTGTTTCACAAACACAATCAAATATGTGTATTTTTAGTTTAAATTTCCTTTTCATTATTTTGGAGCCAATATTTTTCTTCAGTGCTCACATATTTTTTTACTATAATTCCCTCCAAAGGTTAGGTTCTGTGCTTCTAGCTAAAAATGACCCCAGTGTAATGTCAAGACTGAGGTTCAGACCACCTGGCTTTGTGACTCACCCTCTGAGCCTCAATTAGCCCATCTTTAACTGGGGGATTAATATCTACACCAGCTGCAGGAAAATGGACATAAAAATGCTTAAAAACCACAATGATGTATCTTTTTAAATAATTTGTCCTTCTTCCCCTCCATATTCACGGATCCCTGGGGGAATGGGCGCACTTCAGGCTGACAATCCTGTCCTGAGGGCTCCTGAGGGCAGATTTCTCAGCTGACACTCCCACCCTCCCAACACACATTTGAGGTCCTCCCTCACCTCATGTAGACGCCAGGGGGCACCATGGTGGAGAAGAACTGCTCAGAGGCCGCCAGGAACTCAGGAGAGATGCTGGGGTCCAGAAATGGCCGGTATCCTGGGGGAAGGGGAGAAGAAAGAAGATGGTAAAATTCAGCCCTTAAACCATTCAACATCTCCCCGACTGCCACCCCACCCCCCTCCATAAAAACTCCTGCAAGCTCTCCCATCCTCCTTCTCCATCCCTTCACCTGAATACTCCGGGGGCATTTTCCGCAGGAAGCTGGGCAGCCACTCATACAGGGCGATGTTCTGAGGGTCAGAGAGGGGAGAAAGGGGAGGCCTGCGCTGGAGCTGCGGGGCTGGGAGGAATCTGAGCCCAAGGAAGGCTTAAGTGGGAGATGAGGACCAGGCAGGGGCAGTCATGAGGGAGGCCAATCAAACAGGAGAGGTGCAGAGGCCTGTCCCCACGAGGAAGAGGGGATGGGGGGTGGGGGCAGCTAAATAACAACCACAAGCAAAATCTGGTATATAAGTAGCACTTTGCTTCCTGTCATTTTCAGAGTCTATTCCTAGACTTCAGCTGCCTTGGGAGGGGTGTCCTGCTGGAAAAGGGCATTTCTGGATGGGGGCTGTCCAAGGATGGACGACTCTGCGGGGGAGCGGAGTCCCTGTGGACCGGGACGTGGGGGAGGGGCTGACCTGGTAGGTGGCGATGACCCTCTTGCGCGCGTGCTGGAACAGCTCCTCGTCCCCCCAGCGCGGGTGCTCGCGGGCCAGCCTCTGCGCGCACAGGTTGTGGTAGCGGAACCAGAGCAGGCCCAGCGCCTGCAGGAAGGGGTCGCGGTTCCCTCGCTCCGCTCCGAAGGCTGTATGCGACGTGCGGACGCAGGGGAGGAGATGCGCGGCGGTGTGACCAAGGGGAGCCCAACCCCGCAGACCCCCAGCCAGCCTCCCACGAGCCCTGGGCGCGCCCTGCCCGCTGCACCCGCGCCGCGCCCCTGCCCCGCCCCGCGGCCTCACCGTACAGCCCCTGAGGCCCCCGCTGTCCGCTGGCGGGGTCGGGCGCGGTCCACATGAGCAGGGGGTCCTGCGAGTCCCGGGGGAAGGCGGGGTCGGGGCCCGACGCCAGCTGCCCCCCGGAGAAGCTCCGCAGCTCGTCGCTCCAGGAGTGCGAGGAGCCATAGATGGCGCTGCCGTCCAGCCAGCCCGTCACCTCGTTGGTCTGCGGGGGCACCGGGAGGGTGAGCGGGGGTGTCGGGCAGCCGAGGCGGGTAAGGGAGGGCCAGGGCCAGGCGGGTGTCCGTGGGTGTGGGGGTGGGAGCCTCTCCCCACCTGGCCCTGGCAGGTCCCGAGCCCGGGGCCCCACCGCCTCAGTCCAGCGCCCCACCCGGCCTCCTGCCTCGTCTCACCAGGTCCCGGGGGTTGTTAGGGCTCAGTCCGGTCTTGTGGTCCCAGCGGCTCCTCTGGAAGGGCAGCACCACGTCCCCGCTCCGGTTGGGGTCGAACACGGGGTCTCCGGGAGGGATGTGGATGTTGAGGAACTCGGCGGGGCAGCCGGGTCTCTCCACACTCACCAGGTCGGAGAGCACGTGGTAGCCTGCAGGCAGTGGGGAAGGGCGTGCTAGGGCGAGCTGAGGGCCACTCTTCCTTTCCGCACCGCCTATCTAGTCTTCTCCCGCCCCAACCCCTTGAAACTTCAAAGGACTCAGCAGCCATTATGGGCAAGTCCAAGCTTTGACCTCCTCCACCCCTTCCCAATCCTTTGTTACACCCTGGTCCAAACTGTTTTCATTGTTGGTTTGGCCTTCTCTCTGGTAACTGGGAGGTGCCCAGTGAGTGTGCCTAGGCAATCGGGCTGGCAGCACCGGCTCCAACATGCAGCTGGGAGCAGCCTGCCCAGAGGGCCTGCCAGCCTCAGTAGGACACTGGACACTGGGAAGCAAGTGTGGGCACCTTGGATGGCCAGCAGGAGCTGGGCATTCCTGCTGAGAGCCAACAACCCACAGTCACCAGGGTCAGGTCGCCCTCACACCCCTATTTTGACACACACCCTCCTCCCCCAGCCCTCTTGCCAGAATCAGAACCCTACCCTGAGCCTATCCTAGGAGCCACAGGAGCAAAGAATGAGAACAGGGTCCCACCAAGAGTTCCAACCTGATTATTTTCATGCTCCTGCCTCTACCCCCACTCCCATCAACAGCTCGATGTGGGTCAGATTTATGCCTTTCTCAACCAGACTTTCTCCCTCTGCCCCCACCCCTACCCCACCCCATTGCCTCCCCCTCCATTTCTCACCCCCGTGTCTTGGTCCTTCCATCGCTTCTCTCCCTCACTCCCTGACTCCCCCCTCAGGCACAGAGGTGTCCAGCTGACCCTGCTGGCCTTCCTCCCCCAGAGGTTGAAGCCCTCACCGAAGAAGACCCCCAGCACTGTGCGGTTTCGCAGGGAGGCCTGCCCTGCAGGGCCCCTCATGGCGGTGTTGCTAAGGTCCCGGGGGTTGGGCAGGTGGGGTTCTCCCAAGGGCTGGTACACTCCATCTGCATAGCTGGCTGGGACCAGGCGCTGCAGCCGAGAGCCTGGGGTAGGAGAGGTAGGGACAAGGATGAATCCTTCTGGGGGGTCCCTAACCTCCTCTCTACCAGGCTTCCCTCCATACCACAGATCCCAAAACCTTAGGAATGGACCAGCCTTTGCTGGTACCTGCCAGCCCTTGCCCCTTAGTGGTAGGTACCACCCTGACCCTGGGGCTCTGTCTCCACTTGGCTCTCACCTACCTTTGCTGCCCCATCTGTGCTCCATGAGGTTGTTGTACCACCCATCAAATCGCTGCACCTCCCACGAAATGGGGTTCTGAACTCCTGTGTGAGAACAGAGGGAAGGGGCAGCTGGGCAAGTCTGCATGAGAGGACGGGCAGGCCTGCAGGATAAGGGTCCTGTGGGCCTGGCACTTGGAGCAGCAGAAAGTGGCCACCCAGCACAGTGTGGGAGGTAGGGTGCAGAGAGAGATAACCCAGAGCAAAGTGATGATGTTCGAACTCAAGCCCAATCTTTAAGCTGCTCAGTGGGGGAAACATGGCAGAGAGCACTAAAGTAGTAAAGCCAGGTGCAGAGTGTGCTGACAAATGGCCTCAGAGAGGAAGAGGAAGCTGGAGAACAGTGGTGATGAGGAAGGGGGTGCGGGAGCCTTCTACTGCCTTCACACCTCAGCTCCCTGGGGGACATGGCAGGATGGAAACCATTCCCAGCCCTAAGACAACATACAGAGCAAGAGCCGGCCACACCCCAAGAGCCAGCCACTCTTCCACCTAGGGAAGGACATGTCATTCGGTATCCCCTCCCTGGGCAGGGCCAGTGTGGAGAGGGGCTTGGCCCTCTCCTGCTGAGCAGAGCCCAGGGCAAGGGTGTAGGTCACAGGGCTGTGGCTTTGGGGCCTGTTGCTACTTTGGTCTTTTTCTCAGTTTCTTGGGTGGAATCAGGGACTGATTGGTCATGTGGATAACCCTGCCCCCGCCTCTTTTGGGGCGTCATATCCCCATATAATTCTTCCTCTTGACCCTATTATACTCTCCAAAAACTAGGGTCTGGGAGGGAGCACTCAGCTGGTGAGGGAAGAGCTCAGGCAGTGGGGGCAGAGGGAAGGGTCCAGAATCAGAGGCAGAGCAGGGGTTCTTCTGGTCAATAGATTAGATGACCAGCCAGATTCCTTTCCCCAAACCAGGAGGCTACAGGGTTAAGGCTCCCTCTCTGCTCATCTCAGAGAATAGAGCAAAGAAAAGGACTCTCATTAGCCAGAGAGAGACCCATTCCTCTGATTATCTCTCCACTCAGACCAAGGACAGGATCTCAGAGCTACCCTCCTGCCCCACACCTGTGTGCATGTGAGCACACATGTGTGCGCACACACACACACACTCCCCAGGGGGTCAGAGAGGGAAAATGACTCAGGCCCTGATGTTTGAGCAAAGAACCCAACTAAGGATCCAGGACCTGGGGCAGGAACTAGGGCAGCCACATATATGTGATCTCTAAAATGAGAAGAACTGGTGGCAGAACAAGAAGGTGGCCTCTTAGGGAGGGTGGGGGGGAGAATGCCTCTTGGGAATAAGTGGCAAGAGGTGGGGAGAAGAGGAAAATCCAAGGCGAAGGCAAGGAGAGGCCTGGAAGGAATGGGAATGTGAGCAGCTCTGGCAAGGGAGAAGCTGCAGGGCCATGTCACCATCTTATCACCTCTGCCAGGACAGATCATCCCACAGGTTTCTCTGCTGTCTGTTCTTGCATGCCCCACCTCTAATGATCAGGGACTTGCTCTTTTTAACCTAACTTGTGGCACCTTAAACCCCCTTCCCTCCTCAGCAACCCAGACTAGAGAGAATGGCCTCAGATTCTAGTAAGAGATTGTCCAAAGCTGAAGGTAACAAGATTAAACTCTTATGAATCATATTGGTTGTTTGGGGGTTTTTTTGATCAGATTGTTTTAGAACATTGGTGGCTTCCTTTCAGCTTTGGGTCCAATCTGACCCCAAGATCCTTTATCGTCTTGTGTGTCTAATCAATCTTTTCCTATCTGGGGTCAGGGGTCCTTCCTTTATGAAGAGAGAGATAATGGTCCTGCAGATAGTCAAGAATGAAATAGGAAATGCTGACACAGTGGTTGAAGGCTCCCTAATTCTTTGTATTTGGGGAAAATTTTCATTCCATTATCCAGCCATCTAGTCAACAAGCTTGAAATGAGCACCTACCATGTGCAGGGTACTGTGTTAGCTAGGGCCTGGAGACTCAGAGATGAAAATGGCACAGCTTCTGTCCTTGGGGGAGCCCATAGGATGTGGGTTCCTCTGCTCCTAGCCATGCTTCTCCTCCAATCTGTACTCACCCATGGGAGTCCATGGCCCAACCAGGAGGGTCCATGCCAGAGCCAGAAGGAAGCCCATGATGAAAATGATAATAGGGCCCAGGTGTTAGGACACCCTAAAATGGAGACCCTAGAAAAAGACAGAGGACAGAGAGAATGAGCCCCAGCAGTTCAAGAGAGTCAGGCCAGGGCCTCTGCAGTCCCCTGTGAATCAAGGCCTGGGGCTGAGCCAAGACCACAGTGGGTAGTAAAAAGCAAGAGAGACATTGTCTCCCAAGAATCTTTCATTCATTCAACAAACACTTGATGAGCACCCACTTTGTAGTGGGCACTGACCTAGCCACTGGAGATTAAGTGATGAACAAAGCAGACAGAAACCCCTGCCTTCCTGGACTTTACCTTCTAAGATTAATTGGAAAACCTTGCTTTGCCCTGGCTTCCTGCAGTGTGTGTTCCTTGGACAGAGCCTTGTTTGGGGGACAGGACAGGGGACTGAGGCCAGTCCACTAGTGGGATCTCAGGCAGGTCACTTATCTGATCTGAACCTTGGTTTCCTCTTCCAACTATGGGAGTAAACATGCCTGAACTGCCTACCTCCTAGTGTGGTTGCCAGAAACAAATGTGAGAATGAAGTTGAATTCAAAGGAAGAAAAGTGACAAGTGTTATGTAAATGTGATATCCAGAGAGTGGGCTGGAGCTTTTCTCCTCTGGGTGGACTCAGAAGGGATGCAGCACCAGGTGCTCATGTGTTTTCTGCCAGCTTCCTGCTGTCTCTCCCCAGGCCAACAAATCACCCAGGGACAACAGGGAAACAGAGGCAGCAGGGGACTCAGGCTGGGACTCTTGAACAGAACAGGGAGTGCCTAAGGCCAGTGAAGAACTCCTCAAGGCAACATGGAGATTGGGCTGGGGTGGGACTGGGGAACCATCTAGTGGAGGAAGGTGGGAGCTCAGGGAAAGCGTCATCTCTAGCCAAACCCTCAGGGCTCCTGGACAGGTTGTCTAGTCACAGAGGAGGGAACCCAGAGGGTGACCTCATCCCCACTCGCCATCTCCCATTAAACAAAAGAAAAAACCTAGGCCCTATCATAACTCAAAAGCTCAGTATTCCACCCACTCCACCCCAGAGCCTGTCCAGATTCTGGCCTTTGAGAGTGTGCAAAGAGCAGGGCTCTGGATGGTTGGAGCTGTAAGGTGGAACATGCTGAGTGGCCACAGTGGTCCTTCCCTGATCTAGGATATCCTGCCCTTTCCCCACTACAGCATGTCTTCAGGATCCTTGGCCCCAGACACCAATATACTACTCAACCCATAAAAGCATGCAGTGCGCTTTCAGGCCAGGCTGTGGGGCAACCTGAAAGGGAAGGTGGGCACGTTTAATAACCACTCTTTGCAGGTGGGTAGCCACAACAATTTACACAGCAACATTGGTTCAGTAACTTCCCGACAACCTTGAAAAGAAGGCACAACCTCCTGACAGGGCAGTGAAGCCCCAGGCAGTGGCAGAACCAGGGATAGAACTCAGGCCTGCTTGGTTCTTGCCCCACATGGCTACTTTTCTAGCCTGAAGTCCTACAGTGGTGACCCTGGGGTGGAGGAAAGATGAGTCAGGGCCATAGGGATTCTAACTTGTTTGCAAGGGAGGGTGGAAGGGGGAAGCCTGGACTCTAAAAGCCCCAAGTTTCCTCCCAGGCATGATGTGCTGGAGGAGCTCCGGAGAGATCCTCTAGGTCCAAGCAAACTAGGCCACCCAACATGCCCAGTTCTCGAAGAATCCAGTCTCCCAAAAGCTAGGTGGGGTGGAGGATAGGCCCAAACAGGGCCCATTTTAGCCTCAGGCTAAGAACGGAGGCGCAGCGGGGCCAGGGCTAGATTCCCCTTCCCTCAAAAACGTGGCGGAGCGGGAGCACACTCCACCGAAGCCATGCCCATGGAGCTCCCTCCCCCGGGGCGCCCAGGCCCGCGGGCCGGCGAAGCCCTCCTCGATCTGACCTGCGGCCGCGGCGTCCCTCGAACCCCAACTGCGGACTGGCTCCCGCCCGGCTCACAGCTGGGCCCGGGACGCCCGCTCTCGTCCGGCTCCTTCTCCAGCTCTACGCCGGGGCGGGCGGGCGGGGCTGGGGGGTGAAGAGGGGACGACGCGTCCCAGTTCCAAGGCGGGGCGGGGCGGAGCGGGGCGGGATAGAGCCCGGGGCCCAGGGCACCCGCCGAGGTGCTCCGAGGGTACCGGGGCGCGCAAGGTGAGACGGCACCGGCTCGCACGGCTCAGGTGGGGGAGATGTCCCGTCCGTGGGGAGGGCTCGGCTAGTGCGGCCACGTGGACGGCGAAAAGGAGAAGTCTGCTTCTACAGGTCTGTTGAGGTGGGGGAGAGGGCGGAAGACGGAGAGGGTGCGGGGGGACCGGGGAGGCGCTCCCCAAATCCTCTCCACACCGTCGGATCTGGGCTCTAAAACCAAGAGGATCGGTCAACGCCCGCAGACCAGGCCAGGCGTCCAAGCAAGGCATCCGTCCTAGGACCCTGTAAGAGTCGGTGGTGACCACTCCCCCGGGTTCCTCGTGAGATCTGGGCGGTCTCACCGCCCTTGAGCCGCGCCCGCGCCCCGCTGGACCCCGACTGCATCGCTAGGTTTGTGCTGGAGCCGCCAGGGGTGCCGGGCGTCGGGGGAGGAGACGGTGGGGTCGGAGGGATGTCTGCGGAGGGTACGGTTCTCGCGCACCCGGCCCGTCTTCGTCCCAGGCCAGGGTGGGGGGCAGCGCCGCAGAGCCTCGGGAGCGGTCTGAGAAGGTTGGGAGTGACTTGGAGTGCGGGGAAGCACCCCGGACCCGGTTTGTCCGGTCATAGCCTGGTCCTTAAGTAAATTAGGAGAAGAGTAGGAGTCGGAAGGGAGCCCTACCGAGAAAAAGGGCGCACGCTTTGGTGACAGAACGTCCAGACCTGGTTCTCTCCCCACTCCCACCCCCGGGAGCGCTGCGCGTGAGGTTCCACAAGGAGGAGGCGAGCGGCGCCGGCGGCCACGCGCGCATTGGTTGGAAGAGGCGAAGGTAGGCAACAGTGGTCCGGGTGCGAGTGTCTCGGGGTGCGGCTGCTGGGGTCGACGCCGTCCGGGTGGAATTTGGAGGAAGACTTGAAGGGCCACCCCCGCCCCGGCCCCTAGGGGCGCACTTCCTGCGTCCGCCCAGACCAAGTTCAGATCAAGTGGAGTTCTTCAAAGAGAAAGTTTGGTAAGAAACTAAGAGGAGGCAAGAAAAACCTCATAAGGCTGTAAACACCACAAGGTTTACAGACATCGAATCTGTATCCAGGCTCAACTGGAATCTGGATAGTTTGGCTTGCATGATTCAGCATCCCTGGGCTTCTTACCCACCTCAGCCCTTATTGGGGATTCCAGCCCCAACCCACTTTTCAGATCTTGTGCTGTTTCTCTGCTTAACTCATCCTTCAGTGCAACATACACACACATGCCCACATGCACACCTTCTTGAAGAGAGGCTGGGACAGGAATTCCTGACAGGCTCCCCTTAGCCAGCCAGAGATATAAACTTTTAATGGGGTCAACCCCAACTTGAGAAATATACCATCACATTCTAGTAGCTGTGTATATCACCAGTTAGAGCTCTTGGCAACTCCAGGCATGTCACCCACTCCCCCATTGTAGAGAATTGGTAGTCCTTACCCCATGGGTTCCAGAAGATGGAAGAGGTGGAGAGGGGGAGACTTCAGGAAGAAATTCCTGTCAAGCTCCAAGAGAGGCCACAGAGCACTAAGAAAGCACATAACTTGGTGCTGAAGACTGGAGCTTGTACTAGGATGAATTTTCTTAAAGATTGTAACTTTCTTGCCCACCCCTCATACATACGTGGGAACCCCACTTTATCCTGTGGTAAGGATTGGGTAACTGTGTCTGAAATATAACTGAGCATGAGAAATGCTTCAGTATTTTAAGGGAGTCCAGAAGGAGAAAGAGGTGTCACTCACCTCTCCAGTCCAGATGACAAAAGAGGACCCCAAAGTTTGGGAATTGGCCCACCCTGGTGAGAAAGCACCTCAATTTTGTCACTGGGGCCTCTGAAAGTGGGTTTTTGTGTGTAGGTGTCTATGTTACTGAGAACTATTTCCTCCTTGAGTCTGTATTTCTGTTTATACCAACGTGTGGTGTAGGTATATGTCTGACTGTATCTGGTGCTTATTTATATCAAGATACATTGTATATATATACCAGTCATGGTGGTGAGCTAGGGGAGAAGTGAGTCGAGTGAAGATTGACATGAGATTTTTCTCAGATTAGAAGAAATTCTACTGTCAGACCCTCCCTGGCAAGCCAGGGAGGAAGATGGTCCCAAGACAAACCGCAAGCTTTGTAGGAAAAGCAGGATTGCTGGGTGTGTGGGCTTTTCATTTCAGTCCCACCTTTTCATGCAGGAGGCCTCTTAGCTTAATAATTAAAATCAAATTAGGATCATGGTCATGAAAAATTATCTTTAAATTAGACAATGTAGTTTAAGGAAGGTCAAATTCACTAAACTGAACAAGAAGAAATTAAGGCAAACTTTATTCACCAACTGTCTTTTTGCTTTAGTCAACTTTAATAAATATTTTGGAGAATTGGAAATAAGTTAACTTTGTTCTTCTGTACTTAAGATACAGAAAGCCTTTTGTTAGTGTTTCTTTGAAGCACCATGGTAATACAGATGAGCTATTCTTGTAAAATATTTTATAACCTCCCTTTAAAATAAATGCAGGAATAATGCTGATATGTGGCCCTGACCAAAATACATTACACTATTATTATTTGCTTATATTGCAAATATTTGTTTTTGAAGTTCCAACATATAACATGTATTCTTACTGTTAGCAAACTTGCTTTATCTTCTTGTCTTATTAATTAAGATATTACACATTTTATAGCCTTTCCTAAAAAATATATCCTTTCATCAAAATTGTAATGGCTTCAGTCTAGGTATCATAAATTGAAAAATGAATTTAAAAAATTCTTAGACCAATAAACATCTGCTTTAGAATAAATATCACTATCATATGTTTCACAAAATAATTTAATCCACAAATTCTTAGTTACTCATCTTTAGCTAGAGTTGAAATGTATGTTTCAGATTCAATTAAACGTGAACATTCATGCTTTGGAGATTCCAACTATCGGAACAGGCTTTCTGAAAATTTTGTGAAAGCACTAAAAATTGACAAGGTTGGTCAAATCCCTTCCTGCCCAGTCCTTAGCCCTATATTGGTGATAGTTAACGTTGAAGGAGAGTGTAGTATAGGGCAATGAGGGAGCATAGCTCCCTCTTGTGTTCGAAATAGAAGATGCCACCTGCAGGGAGAGGAACTCATTCATATATTCATTCATTCATTTGATCCACAGACTGACAAGTATGTGCTGCCTGCAGAGGATGCAAAAATGGAAAGACAAAGTCCCTGCCCTTAAGGAGATTAGAAGCTAACAGGGAGACAGGTGTTCAAACAATTAGAGTATAGTGTAAGTATTGTGATCACGGAGGTATGTTCAAAATGCAATCAGGGGGCCGGCCCGGTGGCACAGCAGCTTAGTCCGCGCTTGGCAGCCCAGGGTTCGCCGGTTCGGATCCCGGGCGCCCGCCGACGCACTGCCTGTCAGCCATGCCGTGGCGGCGTCCCACATAAAGTGGAGGAAGATGGGCACAGATGTTAGCCCAGGGCCAGTCTTCCTCAGCAAAAAGGGGAAGATTGGCGACGGATGTTAGCTCAGGGCTGGTCTTCCCCACCAAAAAAAAAAAAAAAAATGCAATCAGAACATTATAGGTAGGAACATCCACGTTGACCCAATGGTGTCAGGGGAAGCTTCACAGAGGAGATAATGCGAGCTGAGACTTTAAGGGTGAAAAAGAGTTTGCCAAGGGTGTAAGAGCATTCCAGGTAGAGGAAATAACATATACAAAAGCATGAAAGCTTGAAAGAGCATGTCAGATTTAGGGAGAGGCAGGTAGTATATACAGTATGGCTAGAGATTAGGCTGAGCAAAAGATGGAGATGGAAGGGTAAGTGGGACCAAATCACAAAGGACTTTGTATGTAATGGTGCAAAAATTAGATTTTACCCAGAGCAAAGAAATGAAAAGACTTGTTATTTGCTTGTTAGAAAAATTGTTCTGGCACCAGGCAAGACAGGATGAGGCTGAATTAGGGCAGAGGCCATAGGGAAGAAAATGCGTGGGTGGTTTCAAGAAATATTTAGGAGGTAAGATGGTCCAGGTCTCCGGCTTATTTGATTGATGTGGTTGTGATGCCACCAAAGAGACAAAGAACACAAAATCAAAAACAGAATACAGACAGTGAATTCAGTTTGGGACCTGTTAAATTTGGCATCCATGGAACATCTAAGTAAAAAACATCCACGGGGTAATTGGCCCTTTTGTGTTTGAAGCCCAGATAGGAGTTCTACCTGGAGAAATAGATTTGAGAACCATCAGCTATGCTCCCTATTGCCCTATACCACACTCTCATTCAGCATTAGCTGAGTATCACCTGTATAGAACTAAGGACTGGGCAGGAAGGGATTTGACCAACCTTGTCAATTTTTAGTGCTTTCACAAAATTTTCAGAAAGCCTATTCCAATGGTTTAAGTCTCCAAAGCATGAATGTTCATGTTTAATTGAATCTGAAACATACATTTCAACTCTAGCTGAAGATGAGCAACTAAGAATTTGTGGATTAAATTATTTTGTAAAATATGTGATAGTGATATTTATTTTAAAGCAGATGTTTATTGGTCTAAGAATTCTTAATTTTTTTTATGTATGACACCTAGACTGAAGCCATTACAATTTTGATAGAAGGCTACATTTTTTAGGTTTGGCTATAAAATGTAGAATATCTTGGTTAATAAGATGGGAAGATGAAGCAAGTTTGCTAATAGTAAGAATACATGTTATATGCTGGAACTTCAAAAACAAATATTTGCAATATAAGCAAATAATAATCGTGTAATGCATTTTGGTCAGGCTCTCATATTAGCATCATTCCTGTATTTATTATAAAGGGAGGTTATGAAATATTTTACAAGAATGACTCATCTCTATTAAGACTAAGGACCAGGGAGGTTGTCATTTGCCTGTCCAATATTTTAAAATTGATCAGTGAGGAACTGGAACTAGAACACAGAGCTGATTCCAGCTCAGGGTTCTCTCCAAGAAGGGTTGGAGAAAGAGATAAATGGAGTAATGAAATAACCACTCCTTCCCAACCTGGTGGCTTCCGTTTAGTGATATTACTCTCTTTCAGGTACTATTCTCAGCACATATACAATCTTGTTTCATACTCACAATGACCCTATGAAGTAAACATTATTATCATCCCTATTTTTTAGTAAAACCGAGTCTCAGAGAAAGACAAATATGGTATGATTTCACTCATATGTGGACGATAAACAAACAAACACTTAGATAAGGAGAACAGATTAGTGGTTACCAGAGAAGAAAGGGGTGGGGGGAGGGCAAAAAGTGTAAAGGGGTACGTACGTATGGTGACAGATAAAAACTGGACTGTTGGTGGTGAAGATGCAGTCTATACAGAAACTGAAATGCAGTGATGTACACCTGAAATTTACACAATTTTGTAAGCCAATATGACCCCAATTTAAAAAACACAAAAAAACCCTGAGTCTCTGTAGGTAGAAGGCAACTAACTTCCAAGAGGCAGAGGCAGAATTCAAACGCAGAGCTGCTTAACTCCAAAGCTTGTTCTTTCACTGTATCACTTAATAAGACACTACCTGGTCAGGCTATAAATTTTGGAGCCTCCTGGGCAAACCAGGGCCCCAGGACAGATCACACTCAGGGAAATGAGCAGAGCTGACATCATGTAAGAAGCTTTTTTTTCCTTCACATTTTGACATCTCTGAAATTGAGGTGTGTCTTACCAACAGTGGCTGTCATGGTTTAATTGGCAGAATTTTTTTCTTTCTTTCTTTGTGGTACATAAAATAATAGCGTATCTTGCAATCCATTCTGTCTGGATTTAACAAAACACAGTAAGTTCAGGTACCATTTTCCCAATATCCTGTCCACAAAGGGACAACTAAGCCAAATTAGCTCTGAGATCGGGGCACAGGCAGAGAAGAGCTAAGCCAGGGTTTGGGCTGAAACAAGGCCCGGGAATTTGAATCACGGAGAAAGGCTGCTGTTGATGATGTGTGGGATGAAAGGACGTCTGGCCCCAGCACTGTGCCTGGGGGAGGACTGGTGCTCCTTCAGTGCTTACTAAGTTGAACTCTGTTCAGGCCGATTGTTCTGGAGTTGCCAAAGCAGGAGCCAGCGTTCTTGAGAAAGCTGGACCCACCAGTGTGGGCAGTACCAGGTCTGAGAATCAGCCCGCTGATGACGTAGTTGGATAATGTATTTAGCAGAGCTGTCTGGCCTTTGTTCCTTTGGGGCCTGAGGAGGAAAGCCAATCTTTTTGTAATTTGTACCATCTTCCACTCTTATGCCTTCACATTATAGAAAATATAGCCCTTTTTATGGTCTGTGATCTGTCTGCTTGTGCTGGAGGCCTGAGGGAGAAGAAAGAGAATTATATTTCCTAAGACAGTCCCAGAGGAAGCATAGAAGCCTTGAGGGTAGTGGTGCACTGACTTAGGAGACCTGGGGGTTAGGAAGGGAGCATGGGGTGACACAGACTGATTGTCAAGACCCTCATTCTCTCACAGACAAAACATGGGGAGATGGATGGCTGAGGGGCAGTGGAAAGGCAGTAACAGTGGAGTCTGGGGAACTCCAGAGCAAAAGGGCCTGCTCTGGTTTATTCTCTGCTGTATCTCCAGGACCAAGAACAGTGCCTGCCGCATGGAGAGCACTCAGTAAACATCTGTTGTTGTTACCCAGCATCCACCTCCCCTGCACACCTCTACCAAAATGGCTGCTTTCGGACACACATTCCCCTTCTATGCTGGCCCCAAGCCGACCTTCCCGATGGACACCACCTCGGCCATCATCATCACCATCTTTCTGACTGCACTGGTCACCTTCCTCATCATCCTGCCTGGCATTCGGGGCAAGATGGTGAGAAACAAACCCAGCCCTGAAGTCCCCAGCCCTAGAGAGACCTTGGCCTTGAGGTGAGGGGGCCAGACTCTCTGACTCCAGTCAGACTCAGAAAAGAGACTCCAGTCCTGAGAACATGCCATCTCCCCCACCAGCAGAGAGCTCCCCACTCACTGATTCAACAGATAACTACCCAGTACCTGTTATGGGCCAGGCACTCTGATCTCAATTGACCAAGTGACCTCAGCTTTAGAACCCCATCCCCAAGTCTGGAAAGAGGGAGGGTGGACTCGGAAGGAGGGCGCGTCTTCCTAAACCCACCCACCCTGTGATTCAGAGGCTGTTCTGGCTGCTGCGGGTGGTGACCAGCTTATTCGTCGGGGCTGTGATCCTGGGTGAGTGTGAAGCACAGCTGACTTGGGCAGCTGCCTCCATCCCATCTAGTTCCTCAGCAGCCGGCCTCTCCTCTCCTTGCTTCCCCACAGCAGCCTCTGCTTCAGGGTGGGCTTCCAGTCCTGCCCACCTGCCTCCCTCACTGCGGCCGTATCCCCTCACTCCTACCCTTGCCCTGATGGGTGTGGGCCACTGGAAACCATGCTGGATGCATCTCTCCAACCTTCCTAACATTTTCATTCAGAGGAAAGCAGGTCAAAATGAATGTCTGTGGGGAGAGGGCCTCTGGAGACTGGAGGGAGGAAATGGAGGAGAGCTGCTTGCTTTGCTTCGGGGATTAGGCCATAGGAGATACGGAAAGTCTCGATGTTGAAGCTATCTGTGTTTGCTCAGCACGGTTTATTATGTTAATATTTCCTCCCTCAGCTGTCTGAGTGGCTCCCCCTAAATGGAGGGGTGAGAGGAGTATGAGCAAGGGAAATCTTGGATTCTGACCCATTTATTCATCCCACACATATTTTTGGCAAACTTACTGTGAGCCAGACCCTGGGCTAGTTAATGGTTATACAATTATGAGCAAAACAGAAATGGTCCCCTTGTAGCTCTCCCCTGACTCGAACCCAGCAATGCCCAGACCTCCCTGAGTTCCTGTATGTCCGACTCCCCAACCCTAGCCGTGAATTTCAGTTCTGAGTGGTCTGTGGGCCAGGTCAGCACCAACACGTCATACAAGGCCTTCAGTTCTGAGTGGATCAGTGCCGACGTTGGGCTGCAGGTTGGGCTGGGAGGAGTCAACATCACGCTCACAGGTGAGGGAGGGCTCTTACCTGTGAGGGAGGGGAAGGCTCTGCTCTGTGTCTTTGGGATCTATGGTTGGTTTGGTCTAAAGAGCTACAGGATGGGGGGATGGTAGGAAGGAAAATTCCCGGCAATTCCTTGGAAGCTGCCTTTTCTCAACTGAGACCAGTTCCTGTCCCTCTGCCCAGTGTGGTGAGCCCCTACACAGGCAAATGTCCACTCTGGTCCATGAGTCCCTGCTGAGCACAGCTGCCCCATTCCCCAGGGACCCCAGTGCAGCAGCTAAACGAGACCATCAATTACAACGAGGAGTTCACCTGGCGCCTGGGCGAGAACTATGCTGAGGAGTATGTAAAGGCACTGGAGAAGGGGCTGCCAGACCCCGTGCTCTACCTGGCTGAGAAGTTCACCCCGAACAGCCCCTGTGGCCTGCATGGCCAGTACCGCCTGGCGGGACACTACACCTCGGCCATGCTGTGGTGAGGGTGGGATGGAGGTCCTGGTGGCCTAGACCCAGAAGCAGGGTTTCTGCCCATATCTCCTCCACTTATGTGGAGATCCCTGGTGGGACAGGCTGGCACCAGTCACCATGGTGCTTAGTTGGGAAGCCCACAGGCAGGAATCCCTACCTCATATCTTTGGGGTGTCCTTGGGTCCCTGAGCCTCTACCTGGGCCCCTCCGGGTAGAGGTGCCCAGGCTAGCCTTCACCCAATCCTGACTTTCCAGGGTGGCATTCCTCTGCTGGCTGCTGGCCAATGTGATGCTGTCCATGCCCGTGCTGGTCTATGGGGGCCACATGCTGCTGGCCACAGGCATCTTCCAGCTGTTGGGACTGCTCTTCTTCTCCATGACCACGTCACTCACCCCACCCTGTCCCCTGCACCTGGGCACTGCTACGCTGCACACGCACCGTGGGCCTGCCTTCTGGATCACGTTGGCCACAGGTAAGGCCCAGCCCTGAAGACAGGCACTGAAGAGCTCAGAGCCAGGGACAGAGGGCCAGGGAGCATAATGTTGGTGGGGTGGAGGGTCTGCCTCTGGGGGCCAGGATGCCTTTCCCCTCTTTAAAGCCCCATCCCTTTTATCCCTCATCTCCAGCTTTTCTCTCCCCTGTTCCACTCCCCTGCTCCTATGTGCCTACTACCCTGTGTTTGCTGTTTCTGTCATGTCCCTCGTGCCCTAGCTCTCTCTTCACCCAGCTTTTTCCCAAATCTTCCAGTCTCATGTCCCTTCCCACTTCCCCTAAACACTCTTCTCTCTGTCCCCCATTCCTAGAACCCTTCTCTGTCCCTGGTTCATATAGCCGTAAATTGTCCTGCAGTTTCATTCTCCTCTCTGCTCCACTGTGTCTGCCCTTCATACCCTTTCCCATGCTGCTTCCTCTGTGCCCTTCCCTTCCCCAGGGTTTCTCTGTTTCCACAGTTCTCTCTCTCTCTCTCTCTTTTCTGGAATATAATTGAAAGAGCACTGAGCTTAGAGTCCAAAAACTCTGAACAACAGGGCCACACCAGCCATATGAGCCTAAGCCAGTCACCTCTCTGAGCCCAAGTTGCCCTGAAGCAGGGACGCCAGGCCTCTCTTAGAGCTGTTCTGATGCCTGTAGGAGATGTCCTGGGGAGGGTGTTACTATCGCTAAGGCATCTCTCACCTCATCCCCAGGACTGTTGTGTGTGTTGCTGGGCCTGGCCATGGCAGTGGCCCACCGGATGCAGCCCCACAGGCTGAAGGCTTTCTTCAACCAGAGTGGGGGAGAAGGCTCTGTGCTGGAGTGGAATCCTGAGGAAGGGGGACTTCTGAGCCCCCGCTACAGGTCCACAGCTGAGAGCCCCAAGTCCCAGGACATTCCTCTGTCAGAGGCTTCCTCGGAGATATGCTGTAAGGAGGAGTACCCCAGAGATCCTGACTGTGCCCTATAAGGTTCCTCTCCCTGGTGGCCGCCAGGACTTCCATCTGGCCCTAGACCTCACTGGAGCCCCATAAACCACCAGAACTGCCTGCGGGATGGGTTGGATCAGGCCCCCAGCCCCAATCTGTAGGTAGAGTAGAAAAGAGAGGCTCTTTTTGATGTTAAAAAACAAAACAAAAGCCCTAAGGTGCTGAACAGATGTTGGGACTGCTCATACACCCTGTGGCCATAGTAAGGCCAAGCAGGGATTCCCCTGTTTCTGCACAGCAACCCCGCCTTCCCTTGATGCTTTGCCTCTTTGAGGTGCCATTTACTGAAACCCAACTTCACCCACATAATGATGGGGGGGGGAGTTACAGTGTGATTTTCCTCTGGTCCCCCTCATCCCTCTGCACCTCTCATCTTCCCTTTTCCTGGGTCCATTTTTTTCTTTACTTCTCCAGCTTGTATGACCTCTGGGTACAATGAAAGACAGCACTGGGAGGGAGAAGCAAAACTTCTCGTCCCAAGTCTGATATTAACCAACTGTGTCACATTCTCTTTGAGCTTCAGTTCTCAAATTTGCCAAATAAGATTGTAGGACTTGCCAAGGACCTAAAAAATCACAGGATTTACATTTTTATGCCTTGCTGACATCTACCTTGGGCCTCAGACTCCACCCTTTAGTGAATAAACTCCTAAACGCCGTTCCTTTCTCGCGCACTCAGCTAGGCCAGCAGAGGGGGATCCCACTGGGCCAGTGGGAGGGTGACCCATGCACCTGGAACGGCTCAAGATGCTGGCTCCGGTTGGTTTCCCTCTGGGCTCACTAGAGGGCGCTCCTCTCCCAGAGCCTTTCCCAGGTTACTCTGGATTCTCCAGACGGAGAGAATCTGGGCTCGTGAAGAGGCAGAGAAAGAGTGTATTAGACTGCCTCCAGTCCAGCAAAGTCTCCCGAGGGCGCGTATCCCCCTGGAGCCTGGAGATGCCGTGGAAATTAATGGGGGGAAAAAGGTTTTAAAAAACAAAAGGGAAAACAATTTATTTACAGCTCACCCTGGGAGACTCTTTCCCAGGTGCATGAGGCACAGCTGAGGCAGCCCACCTTCCCCTCGGTGCCCGCAGCGCAGTGCCCTTCCTGGCCCCCCCTGGCCAGGCCCGGTGGGCACTGCTTCCCGGCCTGCCGGAGACAGAGGCAGGGCAGGAGACCAAGGTTGAATCCTCGTCACAGGTTAGTACTCATTGTTAAATCCGAGGCCTCGAATTGCTTGTGCAGTGGGTTTTTGAGGACGAGAGGCCAGCTCCCTTTCTCCTGGCTACCGTGGTTCTCGACGCTATGGTCCAAGAAGGTGCGAAGTGCGCTGGGCCGAGCATAGTGGAGACTCACTACGGCCCCTCCGAGGAGGAGGCACAGGATGCCTGCGGCGGCGTGGATGGAAGGAAAGGGGGCCGTCAGGGCTCCGGCACAGAACCTGGCCTGCCCCCCTCCACCTACTGGAGGCTACCCCTCACATTTCCTCCCCCAACACACACACACACACACACACACACACACACACACGCACACACACCGCAGAAAGTAATCTGTAATCTGGATTACACGATACACGGGTTCGCGTGCTAACTGGGGCAAGATACCGAACCTTTGCGAACCCCCACCCCTCATCTGTAAAATGGGCATAACAGTGCCTGCCTCTACGAACTATTGAGAGGGTCAAATTAGATGATATACGTGAACTCATTTTGTAAACTGGAAAGCGCACACTGGTAAAAATCCGGTCCCCACCCACAGCCGCCCGGGGCCGCCTCCTCAGTCCTCACCGGTGGCCAGCGTGATCCAAAAGGCGGCACCGTAGTGAGTGGTGAGCGCAGAGGAGCCGAGGTGGAGCGGGCAGAGCGGCACGTTGGAGATGGTAGCGAAGGCGAAGACAGAGAAGAGCTCGAAGGCGCCGGTGATCAGGAGCCCCAGACCTCCGTAGAGCGGGACCGGCATGGAGAGCAGTGCGTTGGAGATGATCCAGAGGCAGAACGCCATCCTGCGGTGGGGGGGACCAGCTGCGCTGTGAGCCGGATTCTTCCAGCCCGCCTGGGTTCCCACAGCCGCGCTTCTTCCGTGTCCCTACCCCAGAACGAAAGCCCGGGGCTGGGGTGGTGGAGGCGCAAGGGAACCCCGGAGGGGATCGCGGCTGCCAGCGGCACAGATGACGGTCTGTGCGGACCTCGTGACCTTCTGACCCGAGAGGCGGTAATTCTCACCTCGCCTCTAACTGCAGCTCACATCCTCCGGCTCACACATCCCTGCTCCCGCCACACACACATACGCACGCACACACTGCCTCTCTCCAGCGCTCACCACAGCGTGGCCTTGGCGTAGTGTCCCGCCAGGCGGTACTGGCGATGGAGCCCGCAGGGGCTGCTTGGGGTGAACTTCTCCGCCAAGTAGAGAACTGGATCCGGCAACCCCTTTTCCAGTGCCTCCGCGTACTTCGCGGCATAGTTCTCGCCGAAACGCCAGGTGAAAAACTCGTTGTAGTCGATGGTCTCGTTCAGCTGCTGCACTGGGTTCCCTGCGGAGGGCAGCGGGGTCATGGGGCTGCGCACAGCCCCGGACCCGGCAACTAAACGGATTCAGATAGAAAGCCGGGGTGCGAGAGATAATGGGTTTGGCAGTGGTTGGGGAAAAAGCAAACCCTTAAGGACCAAAAACTATTTGAGCCTGTGGGATCTAAGAGGTCCTCCCGCTGCCACTGCCACACTCCCCCAACCACGGGGTCTGCCAACCCCAGAAGTTCACTTCGCCCCAGTCCCCTCACCTGTGAGTGTAATATTAACTCCATCCAGGCCCACGTGCAAACCGATGTGGGCTTGCACGCGCGCTGTGCTGAAGGCTTTGTAGGATGTGTTGGTGCTCACCCTACCCACTGACCATGCTGCGCTGAAGTGCAGGGCTGTAGGGAGAGGCAGTGTTAGGGAGAGGACTGGGGAGATGGAATTGGGGGAATGGGGGGTGGGACACTGTGCAAAGAGATGAAGGGGCTAGAGGTCCAATGTGAAATACATGGTAAGGGCAGAAGAGTGGGCAGTAGAAAGAGCTGGAGAACGGGAAGAGGGAGCAGGAAACCAAGCCCAGTTCTCCATTGTCCCAGGTGCCCTCTGCCCACCTCCTTCCTTACCCCACTCACCCACACTCACCACACACTCACCCACAGTTTCTGTGCCTATGAACAGACTGAGAAGAACTCTCACCAACCAGAACCAGCGCTGCAGGAACAGGCACCCAGGTCAGGCCTGGGTACTGCCCAACCAGAGTTCCCAAGATGTCCCTTGACCCCATGTCCGCAAATCTTTAGTGCCCCTGCAACTGCCCCCTCTTGCCCCACACCTTTTTCCCCGGTTACATTCTTGACGTTTTGAGGCTGAAGTCAGGCTTGCTTTTCCTGCAAGTCCCTCTGAGCCACTGGCATTTTTTTCTGGCCATGTGCTTCCGCCTCCCCAGCCCATTTCCCAGTCTGCCCTGCAACTGGACTGTTTTTGCCTGGTGCCCTCCCACCACCTTCACTCCCCCAGCTATCTGGCTCCTGGTCCAGGTCCCGCCTCCTGCTCAGGTCACTGCTGTGGTGAGGCTCAGTGAGTCCAGAAGTGCTAGGCAGGCAGGGGTCACCTCCCCCAGGAGAGGGAGGCCCCAGGGTCTGGTCTCCAATAGAAGAGGTGGGAACACAGCGTAGGTGCACCAGTTTCCCAGGAAACCAACACAGATCAAGACTCAGGGTGGCTAGGTCCTCCTACACTTGAAAAACAGTCAGCTTATATTCTAGGAGAGAAGGGAATCTAAGGACAAGTACCCAGTCTGCTACAACTTTGAATCCTGTCAGGGAGTCTCTGAGTCATTAGGATGGAGGCACCCATACACATGCATCTCAACCCAGTGCACAGATGAAACACAGCAGTCTGAACTGCTGGTTTCTGTCCTTTTAGTCATCACCCGGAGGGCGGGATGGCAGTGGAGCTGCACTCTGGGGAGAGGCTGGAGGCCCTCACAATACATGAAGACTAGAATAGGCACCAGGATTACTGGGCTGGGCACCCACTCTCTGCAGCATCCTCCTGAATGATCCAGCTGGGGTCAATCTCTAGGATGTCTTTATGGGATCTCTCCCTGTCCTTGGGAAGGGGTTGCTTGCTGCACCAGAATTCTGGGTCTGCTCCACCTATGCTCATCTGCTTCAGTGCTTCAGTTTGACTATTCATGGAGGCCCCTGTGGCAGTCATAGCTGACCTGGGTCCTCCAGAGACAAGCTGCCCAGATGCCCTCCACCCCCAGACCTGAGCTCCTAGCACCCCCTTACCGAGTGGCCACGAATCCCAGGAAAGATGAGCAGGAAGCTGGCGGCCAAGGCCAAGAACACCAGAATGACGATGAGCAGCGGGACACTGAAGCCGGCAGCATGCCGGGGCTGGGGGTAGAAAGGCAGCACACCGTTCCACAGAGTCATGCTGCACCCAGGCCGAGCGCGGTGCGCAGGTGGGCTGGAGGGCGGGAGTGTTGGGTCTGCTCCAGCAGGGAGAGCACGGCCCTGGCATCCAAGCCCGGGTCTCACTTCTCTTTACCCCGCCCCCTGCGTGCAAGGACGGGACCCGACGGGCTGGTCAAGTTTAAGCCCCTCGGCTTGCCCTAAGGAAGCGCAGCAGCTGGCTGCTCTCAAGTGCCCTTGGTTGTCCCGGGCGGAGTCGGGTAGGTGGGAGAGTAGAATTATTTCTCACTGGCTGTAGCCAGTTACTTTTCTCAGTCTGAGGGTTTGCTCTGCGTTTGGACCCCTTTTATAGCAGAGTCGGCAGCGTGCCCAGGGGACGTCGGGGCTTGGCAGCCGGTCCAAGCCAAGCGGGAAGAGATCCTGCAAACGAGGGGCGGAGGTCGCTATGCAAATGAAGGGGCCCCGCCTCCACAGCAAGAGGGCGAGCCCCTGGTCCAGATGCTCACACCTGGCGCTGGTCTGGCCTGAGTGGACACCGCGCAGCTGGCCTCGGAGGACCCAGAGAGGAGGGTGAGAGTGCAGCCGGGAAGGCTGAGGATTCCAAGAGGAAAGAAGACTTCTGACCCCGACGGAGGCCCTAAACCAGAGGTTGGACCCGGGCTTGCGGCCTGGTCTTCCCATCCCTCGTGTCCATGCACAGGCATTCTTTGCAGACTATGAGGGGCTGCAGGTCTCGGGCTCCCAGTTCACCAGCCCCTTCCCTTCCCTGCCTGTTCTAGGAGAAGCAGTTCCTGGGGGACTTTGGGGGTGGGGATTCGAGGCTTTGGGCGGGCCCTGGGAGCCTGGAGGTAAAGTCCTGTCCGGGTCTGACAAGCCCTGGAGGACTTGTGCCCTGTGGGTTCCTGTAGTCGGGGTTGATTCTTCAACGGGGTGGAAAGTGGGCACCAGCGTCAGTGCCTACAAGGCTGCCAGGTGTCCTAAAAAAAAGTGGCGTGCGGGTACAGGTCCTGGATGCTGCTGCTAAAAGCTTCACGCCAGAAGTGGAAACAGCCGGCGCCTCCTCCCCCTGTGCAGGCTATAGGCGTGGAGGACGCCAGCTCCTTGTCCCTCACATATCCTCTCCCCCCCCCCAGGCCGCAGGGTCAGCATGCTCCGCTCCAGGCCAGAGGCACTAGTGCTCCTGCGCGTTCTGCTGACTGTATCCCTGGAACCAGCAGGTAAGTATCAGGCTCCCCTAGCTTCGAGATGTCGCCCAGTATCCCCTGGGGTTGGGGGAAGGGAGAGGAGCAAGTAAGCGGCTCCTTGAGGCTGGAGGATAGGGTCAGATCGCTGCGCGACTCACCCGGATAGGAAACTTCCCATGCCGCGCAGGTATCGCCACTTGGGTCGGGTTAGGGGCGCTCGGCCAGCCGGAGAAGCACGGGCCGAGGCTGTCGGGTCCCGAGGGTGTCGCAGGGAGGCCAGCGCTGAGGAGACCACTCTCTGACCCACAGGCGGCCAGAACGCACCCTCACTGCCCTGGGAAGTGCAGCGCTATGACGGCTGGTTCAACAACCTGAGGCACCACCAGCGTGGCGCTGCCGGTGTGTCCTGTGGCCCTGGGGGAGAGGGTGGCTACCGGAGGGCAGAGGCACGGGAAACCAGGCGCAGACACACGGAGAGAGCGCGCAGCCAGCCTCCCGGCCGCCTGTGCAGCCAGCTCTTATGCACTCCTGGGGCCAGGAGACCTTGGAGAGAAGGAGTCTCCTCAGTGAGGGTGGGGGGGTTTCAGGGAGGAGTCGGGCAAGGTTTGTGGGCTTATTGAGACGGTGTGATCTGACAGAGCCCCGCTGCCTGTTTCCCTCAGGCTACCGTCTGCAGCGCCTTGTACCAGCCAATTACGCGGACGGCGTGTATCAGGCTCTGGAGGAGCCCCTGCTGCCCAACCCACGCCGACTCAGCGATGCGGCCACGCGGGGCAGAGCCGGGCTGCCATCCCTCCGCAACCGCACTGTGCTGGGGGTCTTCTTTGGTGAGGACAAAGTGGGAAAACACTGGGATTGACCTGGCGCTTAGCTCAGGGCCTGGGGAGAGGGACCCTGAGGCCCCTCTGCAAGTCCACAGGAGACCGTCAGAGACTCCCAGCCACCACCTCCCCGCACCAAGCAGCACTTGGAGCCTTTCTTCATCTCGGAGAAATTTGGGGGTGTAGATTCAGGGAATTTTGCTCCCCTTTCATTTACCTCTTACTCCAAACCCGGGAGTGCCACTGGACCCCCATTATAGCTCTTGGGAGCTGAGTCCCCTTCCACCACTCCTACCAATATGATTATAACCTCTTTCCCTCCAAAAGGGAGGAGGCAGGATCTGTTGGGAAATGGGGGACTGGCTAGGGGGAGCCCTTACATTAATTATATTATTTTGATTCTCACAATAACGTTATGAAGTGGGTGGGAGGGTACTCTACCCCACTTTGCAGAGTAGAAAAGACCGCAGAGCTGGTGTCGGAGTTTGACACGAACATCTGCCTTTAGGCTCTGGAGAAATCTGGAGTCTGCCCCGGCCGTGGGGAGTGGCGATTCTCACTAGCTTGCACCCCACTGCCCTCAGGCTACCACGTGCTCTCCGACCTGGTGAGTGTGGAGAGACCCGGCTGCCCCGCCGAGTTCCTCAACATCCACATCCCTCCCGGAGACCCCGTGTTCGACCCCAACCGGAGCGGGGACGTGGTGCTGCCCTTCCAGAGGAGCCGCTGGGACCACAAGACCGGACTGAGCCCTAACAACCCCCGGGACCTGGTGAGACGAGGCAGGAGGCCGGGTGGGGCGCTGGACTGAGGCGGTGGGGCCCCGGGCTCGGGACCTGCCAGGGCCAGGTGGGGAGAGGCTCCCACCCCCACACCCACGGACACCCGCCTGGCCCTGGCCCTCCCTTACCCGCCTCGGCTGCCCGACACCCCCGCTCACCCTCCCGGTGCCCCCGCAGACCAACGAGGTGACGGGCTGGCTGGACGGCAGCGCCATCTATGGCTCCTCGCACTCCTGGAGCGACGAGCTGCGGAGCTTCTCCGGGGGGCAGCTGGCGTCGGGCCCCGACCCCGCCTTCCCCCGGGACTCGCAGGACCCCCTGCTCATGTGGACCGCGCCCGACCCCGCCAGCGGACAGCGGGGGCCTCAGGGGCTGTACGGTGAGGCCGCGGGGCGGGGCAGGGGCGCGGCGCGGGTGCAGCGGGCAGGGCGCGCCCAGGGCTCGTGGGAGGCTGGCTGGGGGTCTGCGGGGTTGGGCTCCCCTTGGTCACACCGCCGCGCATCTCCTCCCCTGCGTCCGCACGTCGCATACAGCCTTCGGAGCGGAGCGAGGGAACCGCGACCCCTTCCTGCAGGCGCTGGGCCTGCTCTGGTTCCGCTACCACAACCTGTGCGCGCAGAGGCTGGCCCGCGAGCACCCGCGCTGGGGGGACGAGGAGCTGTTCCAGCACGCGCGCAAGAGGGTCATCGCCACCTACCAGGTCAGCCCCTCCCCCACGTCCCGGTCCACAGGGACTCCGCTCCCCCGCAGAGTCGTCCATCCTTGGACAGCCCCCATCCAGAAATGCCCTTTTCCAGCAGGACACCCCTCCCAAGGCAGCTGAAGTCTAGGAATAGACTCTGAAAATGACAGGAAGCAAAGTGCTACTTATATACCAGATTTTGCTTGTGGTTGTTATTTAGCTGCCCCCACCCCCCATCCCCTCTTCCTCGTGGGGACAGGCCTCTGCACCTCTCCTGTTTGATTGGCCTCCCTCATGACTGCCCCTGCCTGGTCCTCATCTCCCACTTAAGCCTTCCTTGGGCTCAGATTCCTCCCAGCCCCGCAGCTCCAGCGCAGGCCTCCCCTTTCTCCTCTCTCTGACCCTCAGAACATCGCCCTGTATGAGTGGCTGCCCAGCTTCCTGGGGAAAACACCCCCAGAATATACAGGTGAGAGCATTGGGGGACACCTGGGCTGAGGGGGTGGATCAGGATCCATAGGGGAAAGAAAACAGGGGGGTGCTTGTGATGGGAGGGTGTGGGGGTAAGGAGCCTATTTCTCTTATTCCCCCCCTTGGGCAGGATACCGCCCTTTCCTGGACCCCAGCATCTCTCCTGAGTTCCTGGCGGCCTCTGAGCAGTTCTTCTCCACCATGGTGCCCCCTGGCGTCTACATGAGGTGAGGGAAGGGCTGGCCGGTAGGAGAGGCTCAGCACTCTGGCAGAGGTAATGAATCACTGCCCCTCGGGGCCGGTGGCCTTTTATAGGCCTCCACAGTTTCATAGGGGAAGGGAAGCAGAATTTGGGACCCTGAAACAGGACCCTGGGATAGGAGGTTCAGTCTTAGAGAAATCTCTGCAGCTCCTCCTAATGGCTGAACTTCAGATGCTGAGAACAGGATTTGTCCAGTGGCTGGATGGATCTCTTCTCTCCTTCTCTTCCCACCCTGTGTGGATGGACTAAGACAACCTCTGCCTTCAATCCACACACATTGCCAAATCCCTACTCTGTTCAAGGAATTTCAGGGGCCAGCCCTCAGTCCTGGTCCTTAGTCCCTCTTAGTCCCTCACCCCACTCAACCCCATCTCAGCTTCTTCCCTGAATTCCCTTACCACATCCTTGATTATCCATTTCAGAAACACCAGCTGTCATTTCCAGAAGATCCTGAACACGGGTTTTGGCAGTTCCCCAGCTCTGAGGGTCTGCAATAGCTACTGGATTCGGGAGGTCAGCCTGGGGTCAGGGTCAGGGGGAGGTGGGTCAAGGTCAGTCTCATCACATAGGCTGGGAAAAGCAACGATTCCAGTCCTTGGGTGTTGCTGCTCCAGGATGGTGGGAGATGAAGGGTGGAGTGATCAGAAAATTACCTGGGGACTCAAGAGAGTCTAGGACCAGCCAAGGGCCCTTCATCCTGAGGTGCTATAGTGGTCCAGAGTGAGAGGGACTAGACTTTGGGGAGAGACCCAAGAGCCTACCTAAGTGTGTTGTTTACTTCCAGAACCCCAATCTGAACAGTGCCCAGGCAGTGAACCAGCTGCTGCTGGGCATGGCCTCCCAGATTTCGGAGCTGGAGGACAGGATAGTGGTTGAAGATCTGAGGGGTGAGCTCTGGAACCAGAGGGGATGGGGACCCAGAGACTGGGGAGCCTGGGGACCCTGCTGGGTTAATCAACAGGCAGACCTAGGGGAGCTACAACACAGGAACACAGATACACGCACCGCAAAGAGCTATTAGAAGACAATGAGCTTTGAACTTTTTTGTTGCTCAGTTCACAGTCTAGTGTTGTTTTTATTCTAAATTACCTATTCCGAGTGTGTGGAGTAGGGGTAGCACCATGATCTCTTTGGTGTTCAGTCTCTGAAGGTTTACATCCAGCCCTGTCTTGAGGTTAAGGAGGTAAAGGACAGGAATTGACTGCTTGATGACTAGAACAGTCTTGAGCCTTAGGGGAAGAGTCTTGTCAGAAAAATTGCCCCTGATCACCCAGGGTGACATTGACCCCACACCAAGGCAAGGTCAATATGGGCATGTGTAGAGGAGTGCTGGGGGCGGGGGGTGTAGTGCCAACAGCCCAATTCAATGCTGCTGGGCGAAGATGGGTTGGGGGGACTGAGCCTATAGCCTGGTCCTCTCTCCTCCTTAGATTACTGGCCTGGCCCTGGCAAGTTTTCCCGCACAGACTACGTGGCCAGCAGCATCCAACGTGGCCGAGATATGGGGCTGCCCAGCTATAATCAAGCCCGGCTGGCCTTGGGGCTGGAGACCCCGAAGAACTGGAGTGACCTCAACCCCAAAGTGGACCCCCAGGTCAGGAACAGTAATGATAATAATAGCAGCTAAAGCTTTCCTGTGACGATCCTGTTCCAACTCCTTTACATTTGTATCTCACTTAATCAGCAATAAGAACGTTATAGGGTAGACACCATCATTTTCCCATTTTCCTGATGACATAGTTGGTAAGTGAGTCATAGAGGCAGGATTTACATTGAGCAATCCTACTCCAGAGTATTTTCCTCGCCATTACATTGTCCATTCTGGCAGGGTGACTCCTGGATTGGGTGCCACTGTCCTATTCCTGCAGGGTCCTTCCCCAGGAGTTAGGTGACCTGAAGCTGCTAATCACTGGAGCCAGGCAATCTGGGTAGCGAGGGTCACAGGATATGGTCCTCAGGTACCTAACAGTGGTCTCACCATGGGCAGGGACACACTGGTCCTCCCACCAGACTTGCCACCAACTGAGGGGGGCTGGCTAGGAAGAAGAGACTCCCTCAGGTCTGAGTAGCAAGCTAGACAGCTGATGGGGTCCTGTATTTGAGGGGTGGGGCAACAGTGGCTGCCCTTCCCAACACACACAGACACACACACACAGACACACACACACTCTTCACCTCCTCTGGTGTCCTAGGTGCTGGAGGCCACAGCGGCCTTGTACAACCAGGACCTGTCCCGGCTGGAGCTGCTTCCTGGGGGGCTCCTGGAGAGCCATGGGGACCCCGGGCCCCTCTTCAGCGCCGTTGTTCTCGACCAGTTTGTGCGGCTGCGGGATGGTGACCGCTACTGGTTTGAGAACACCAGGAATGGGTAAGCCCTGCCTGGTCCCCACCTCAGCCTAGGCCACAGAACCTCTGCCTGTGAACAGCCCCAGGGGCCCTTGATTCCCAGCTGGGCCACCACTCCCTCTGGGTTTCTTTCATCATTTAAGTCCCTAGGCCTGAGGTTGCTAGAGGCCTGAATCCCCTTCCCATCTGAACAATTCCTGGTCTTCTCCAACTTAGGCTGTTCTCCATGGAGGAAATTGCAGAAATCAGAAACATCACTCTGCAGGATGTGCTGGTGGCTGTCACCAATGTGGACCCCAGTGCCCTGCAGTCCAATGTGTTTATCTGGCATCCAGGTAGGCGGCCTGGGGGAACGTGAGCGATGGTGACCAGGGAAGGGACCAGGGTTGGGGGTGATCACTTGGTGCTGTCCAGAGAGCCAGGTGCCAGGCAGCCCCTTCTGGACTGGGCTGGGAGGCTTGAGTTAGGCCACCTCCCCCAGAAAAGACTGGACTGGTTTGCAGGCTGCACCCTGTGGTCAAGCTGGGGTGGGTGCTGAGAGATGGGATATGGAAGGGCACTTTTTGAGGGGAATAAATTCCAGGGAGGTGGGCCTGTGAGGGAGGAGGGTATCTGGTCCTTTACAGGAGAAAGGGGAAGGATGTCTGGCCAAGGAGTGGCATCCTCAGGCTTTGAGGTCTTCTGTGCCCTCTCACTCAGGTGCACCCTGCCCTCAGCCCCGGCAGCTCACAACCGAAGGCTTGCCCCGCTGTGTACCCCTGACTGTGTCTGACTACTTCAAAGGCAGTGGTCCTGGTTTTGGCATCACCATCGTGGCTATCTGCTGTTTTCCGCTAGGTGAGCCCTTTACCCCATTGCCCATCTCTCTTCTCCAATCTCCCCCCACCCTGCCCCCAAAGGCTGTCCCTGCCCCTCATTACTAGCTCCTTGGTACAATTGAGGTCGGGCTCAGGGGGCCTTGGGAAGGGAGGGGCAGCAGCCAAAGCCCAGTGAAGCTGCAGGCAAGGGGCTCCCCTCTCCACTGGCTCTTTCTGACCTCCTTCAGTGAGTCTGCTTATTGCTGGGGTTGTGGCCCATTTCCGGGGCCGAGAGCGCAGGAAGCTACAAAGGAAAGGCAAAGAGAGTATGAAGAAGCAAGCAGCTAAAGATGGAGTGTCAGGTGAGATGGGGCTGAGGGGAGGGAGGGAGGAAAGGGGTAGTTGGGGGGCCCGGGAGAAAGAACCAGATTACAGATGTAGGAGAGAACCAGGCTTTGGGGTGCCTGCTCAGACTGGTAGAGTGGAATCGGCCTGAGGGCAGGGGTCTGGGTGCCTCTGCTGAACTGCTCTGCCCAATTGTCCCTTCCCCAGCGACGGAGTGGCCAGGCCCCAGGGAGACGAGCTATCCCATCACCATCCAGCTGCTCCCAGACAGGTGTCTGCAGGTCCTGGACAGGCGTCTCTCTGTGCTCCGCACCATCCAGCTGCGGCCCCTGCAGCAGGTCAACCTCATCCTGTCCAGCAACCGCGGACGCCGCACCCTGCTGCTCAAGATCCCCAAGGAGTATGACCTGGTATGGCCCATCCTGCCTCCATGGCCTGGGCTGCCCTCAAATCTCCCTCTCACAGCAAGTCCTCTCCAGCCACCCTCTCCAGAGCTACTGGGCAGAGGCACTCGTTTCAGAGGTCCCCAGACTCAACCTGACCCTCTCTCTGACTCCCTTGGACCGTTCACCCAGCCCCAGCCTGGATGGATGGGGGCCTCTTTTCTCTCCTTCTTCCAACCCAAGGTCCTTTGAGGGAAGGCTGAACCAGCAGCTCGAGCTCTGAGCATTGGCACAGGCTTCCTCCCACCCAGGTGCTGCTGTTTAACTCCGAGGGGGAGCGGGGCATCTTTGTACAGCAACTGCAAGCCTTCTGTGTGCACTGGACTCTGGGCCTCGACGTGGCTGAGATGGGTGAGAATGAGCTGTTCAGGAAGGCTGTGACCAAGCAGCAGCGGGGCCGCATCCTGGAGGTCTTCTTCAGACACCTTTTTGCCCAGGTGCCATGGCTGGGGCTTTTGGAGACAGAAACCTACCCAGTGGTTGGAGGGAATCTAGACTGGATATGGGGTGAACTAAGCTTCTGTTCTATGGGCTGGAGACAGACAGCCTTGGTTGAATCTTGGTTTTGTCACTCACTGGCTGCGTGACCTTAGGCAAGTCACATCACCTCTGCTCTATATTTCAGTTTCCTCATCTATGAAACAGTAATTAAAATATGATCTATCCCCTTGGGTTGTTGTGAGGATTCAATGAGATAGTCTACGTCAGTGGTTCTCAAAATGTGGCCCCTGGACCAGCAGTGGCACCCTTACCTGGGAATTCATTAGAAATGCAAATCCTCAGCCCCCACCATGACTGGTAAATCAAAAACTCTGGGGTTGGGGCGCACAAGCTCTCCCAGGGATTCTGATACACTCTAAAGTTTGAAAAACACTGTTCTATGTACAGTGTTAACCCAAGTGCTTGGTACATTGTAGGCATTTAACAAATGGTAGTCACATGTATATGACTTTTTAAATCTTTGCACAATGGGCAGAGAACAAATCAGGCACAGAGCAGCCTTATCTGAATTGACAAGAGAACGTATCCCTAGCCTCTTCCTACCTGTCCACTCATGTCTGTGACATCTTCTGTCCCCACTATAGGCTCCTTCACTTTGCATTCGCAAACTTTGCCTCTCCCTGCTCCCATCCCCTTCTTCCTCCAGACCCGGCACCATTCCTACTGTGTAAAGCTCCTGATTCTTGGGACCAGGGAAAAAATGGGCCCGCAACTAGAGATTCCAGTCACTCCCTCTAGAGGAGAGCAGAGACCCAAGTCAGAAGTTTGTCTAAGGACCAGGAGCAGCCACCAGGGCTCACCCTTTCTGAGTTGGACTTTGGGAAGATGTGAGGGGTCACTGAACTGCTTCTAGCCCAGGCCTCACCTCTTTTTTCCCCTTCCTCTGCTGCTGCCCGAATGCAGGTGCTGGACATTGACCAGACATACTCAGGGACTCTGCCCCTGGACTCCTCACAGAAGGTGCGGGAGGCCCTGACATGTGAGCTGAGCAGGGCGGAGTTTGCCGAGTCCCTGGGCCTCAAGTCCCAGGACATGTTTGTGGAGTCCATGTTCTCTCTGGCTGACAAAGATGGCAATGGCTATCTTTCCTTCCGGGAGTTTCTGGACATCCTGGTGGTCTTCATGAAAGGTAGGGAGATGGTGAGCCATCCCAGGGGCTAGAGGTCTTTCAGCAGAGAGGTGACCTGCATCCCACTTTCTCTTCCCAGGCTCCCCAGAGGACAAGTCCCGCCTGATGTTCACCATGTATGACCTTGATGCGAATGGCTTCCTCTCCAAGGAAGAGTTCTTCACCATGATGCGGTATGGAGTGGGCCTCCTCCAGTCCTGAGACTTCCTGATGTTTTAAACAGGAAAACAAGTCAGGTCAGAGGAGGGTAGACGAGGAGGCTATGTGGCCATCTGCATTGAGAGGTGGCCTAGATACTGCATCCTAGACTCTCAGAGCATCCAGCTTCAAACGTTTATCTGGCCAGGCCCCTGGCTCCAGGAGGGTCTATATCTGCACTGTCAACTCCAGCCAGAAAATTCTCTCCGGTTAAAAGAAACAACTAATACCGATATGACCAATAACAAAAGTCCACTAACCCGTTTTGGATGCCCTTGGATCTTGGTAAACGCTTCCACAGCATACCTAACACTGTGCTTTACACAGTGAATAATGGATGGATGGAGGATGGCTGACCTTGGTCACTCTTCCAATATTAATCACCACAACAGGCAGGAGGAGAAACACAGAAAGTTCTTCTAGATTCCAACCTTTCTCTCTTTCTGCTTCTTAAACCATTTCTGTGCTGTGCTAATGAAGACCAGTTTTGAGCTCATAGCCTTCTTATTCCTGAAGACACTGCTCCAGTAACACAGCCCATTCGGCTCCATAAAGACAGGGTTCATATCTCTCTTTGTTCCCCACTGAATCCACCTCCTCCATACTGTGATTGGCACATAGCAGGCATTCAGTACATAGTTAACTGAATGAGATGAAATAAATGAGCAAATGAACAAATACAATACATAAAACAGTCAAGATCCTTTTAACATTTCTACCCCTTTAATTCTGAATTGCTTGGTTTTGTGATCCTCTTAACTGCCACATCCCTCTCACAGTCCAGATACCACAACTGGACCTGCGCTTCTCAAAGGGCCAGGGTGAAGCTGACTGCAGTGGGTACCTCACTGGGTGTGCCATTGCAGGCCTGCGCCTGGGTGGGGCTCTAGGGAATCTAGGAGAGGGTCCCTGCCCCCAAGGGCTGAGCTCCCACCTTTTCGTCCTGTACTCAGTGTGCATCTTGCTCAGTCTCAGTGGGATGATGTGTTTTTTTTTAATGTGATGGCAGTGCTTGCTGTGCCACACACACAGAGGTCTTTTTCTGTTGGACTCACACAAACTTGCACGGTTTGTTTGTGTCTCAAAGCACAGTCTAAGAAAAGAGGATGGCCACTGCAGCTGCCACTCTGGGTGCCATCAGATGGGGTGTGGAGACTCCTGCCCATACCCAAGAGTCTTGGCACAAGGAAGCAGCAGCCGTTGCACTACATCCTTCCCCCTCACCCCGGCTGTCTGTGTCCCCATTGGACCATGAAAGGGGGATCCCAGCAGCAGTGTGGGAGGCATCAACACAAGACAGCGGACAGAGAGCCTGCCACGCGAGAGGGCCATGGCACACCTGACACGTCCCTACACTAAGTCGACATTCATCCCAGCTGTAGATGCCCTCCTGTTTGAGGGCTGCTTTCTCTAGTTGGTCAAGGTCACTTTCAATTTTGTTCTGCCTTTCAAGCCCGTGGCCACCCCACCCAGCTTAGTGTCAGCTGCAGGCTGGGTGAACACCTTCTCAGTACCATTTCCCTGGTCACTGGTAACCACATTAGATAATCTGGGGCCCGTCCCACTCTGCACCTGCCTGAACCTGACCTTACTGGTGACAGGCTGCTCTCTCTCTGGTCCTCCCCCCAGGTCCTTCATCGAGATCTCCAACAACTGCCTGTCCAAGGCCCAGCTGGCCGAGGTGGTGGAGTCCATGTTCCGGGAATCGGGCTTCCAGGACAAGAAGGAGCTGACATGGGAGGACTTCCACTTCATGCTGCGGGACCATGACAGTGAGCTCCGCCGCACACAGCTCTGCGTCAAAGGCAGAGGTGGAGGTGTGTGAGTCTGTGAAGAACGGTCAGAGTTAGGGAGGGACGTGTCTTCAAAAGGAGAGTTCCTGGTGGATAGGACCCAGGTCTTATTTCTCTCTTAGTCCTTGGTGCCTGGCACAGAGCCAGGCGTGTGTAATCAAGGGCATCGCATACAGCCGTGCAATGTGTGCACTGCATGAAGATGCCCACGGAGGGGTCAAGAGGGGGGCTGAAATCCAGCCTACGTGCTGCTCACCAAGCCACGCTCAGTGGTCTGGGATGTGTCTGACCGGAGGAAGAGGCACTATTTTCTTTACACAAAGGATCTGCAAAGTTGCATCTGCCCAGAGTGGGGTCCCTTTTTCTAGTTGCACTGAGTTGCCACATTGACTAGCAGTGGCTGCCCTGTGTACAGTGGGTGCTCAGTGTGGGCAGTGAGGGGAATAAGACTGGAGCAAGTCACTGGCAAGTGCCACGGCAGCCTTCCTGGAGGGGTGGAAGCAGGGGGAAGGGATGGACAGTCTCCCACCCAACCCCACAGCCCTCGTGGGGAAGTTTGTCCAGTCTCTTATTCTTCACTCCAGGTGTTGGAGACATCTTTAAACCAAACATCAGCAGTCGAGTCTCATTCATCACTAAGACTCCTGGGGAAAGGTGAGCAAAAATGGGGCATTGGGAGGTCCCCTTGACCAGGCTCTCTGCAGAGAAATGAAGGAAGTAGGGCTGGCTGAGTCAGCCCCTGGCGCCAGATGTTTGCCCTCTGAAAGTAGCTCTTAGTGCATGGTCAGTCCTAACTCAAATTCGAGCTGCCTCACACGCCCCTTGCTGCTCAGGAGCCTGCTACTCTGGGACAGAATCGTTCTACAAAACAGATGACCGGAGCATATTCATTTATTCTGCCTTGCCTTCTGCCTGCTTCTCTCTGACCAGTTTTATGGGCAGGTTCTGTGGACAGGGATAATCCCAGGATCCACCCCTGCCTCCTCAAGCTCTGACCTGGCAGTTCTCCTGGCTGCAAAAATAAGGAGAGAACAAGCCCCAGTTTCCTTTTCTCAGCTCCTGCCCCCAGGGAGGGGGGCTTCGTGCATCAGAAGCCACAGAGCCGGGAGGCCCTGGACTGAAGAAGAGGTTTGGCAAAAAGTGAGTGTTTCCCAGATCCCTGGGCCCAAGGAGACATGGGACAGAAGTCTCAGGGTCCCTGGGCCCTGCCCACACCATCTTGACACACAAGGGACCATTCTGAGTCTCATTCCATTGGTTCCTGACCTGACTGGCAGGCTATAGAGTCGAATGACTCTTCAACCTCTGCACCCTAATCTTCAGGCAAGGGTCCTGGCACCGAGATGCAGCACTAAGATGGCAGTAAGGGGTCTCCTGGCTCCTGTCTGCTTTGGGCACAGGGGACAGGGAACAGGAAGAAGGAAGGGCAGAACAGACAGGGGGATTAAGAGGTGGAGTAGCAGGGAGATGGAAGAATGGGTGGAAGGAGCAAATAAAGATGAGGGGTAAAGGTTTGAGGGAATGGAAGTCTGCCCCCAAAATGCTTTTTCCTTCATCTGTTGTGGCCCTTCCTGACCCCTGCCAGGTCACCAAGTCTTTTTCAGGGGGTGGCATTTAGGGGAGGCCAGGGTGTCCCGATCTCCCAGCTGCTCTGCCTTCCATTCCTGCAGGGCAGTGGTGCCCCCTCCCCGGCTGTACACAGAGGCGCTGCAGGAGAAGATGCAGCGGGGCTTCCTGGCCCAGAAGCTGCAGCAGTACAAGCGCTTCATAGAGAACTACCTGCGGCATATCATGTGCGCCACGATCTTCTCAGCCATCTGTGTCGGCCTGTTTGCAGAGCGTTCTTACTGTAAGAGTTCCAGGTTGCAGGCAGTGGGAAGGGAGAGGTGCAGAGCCTTCTGGTTGCTCTTCCCGCTGCTCAGTGTCTGGATGGGGGAGCCCAGGTGTTCTGACTCAGGCCCAGGCCCCCGGTCTCTGTGCCATGCTGATCCACCCCCCTCTGTCCCCAGACTATGCCTTTGCCTCGCCACCCACAGAAATTGCAGAGACCACCCTTGTGGGCATCATCCTGTCACGGGGCACGGCCGCCAGCATCTCCTTCATGTACTCCTACATCCTGCTCACCATGTGCCGCAACCTCATCACCTTCCTGCGGGAGACCTTCCTCAACCGCTACGTGCCCTTCGACGCCGCTGTGGACTTCCATCGCTGGATTGCCATGGCTGCTGTTGTTCTGTCCAGTATGTGGCTCCCGGGCATCCTCCCCATTGCTGCAGCCCCCTTGGTCCAGCTGTGGGGCAGACAGTGAGGAGACTGGAGCTCCTTATCCTTCCATCGCTCCTCCCTGAGCCCCCGGGGTTGGAGGTGGAGTCGGCCCTGGGCGGCATCTCTAACAGGATCTCTCTTGCAGTTTTACACAGTGCTGGCCATGCGGTCAATATCTACATCTTCTCAGTCAGTCCTCTCAGTCTGCTGGCCTGCGTCTTCCCCCACGTCTTTGTGAATGATGGGTCAGTTCTGGGAAGGGTCCTCCTTGGGACACCTGGGGCAGGCCTAAGGGTATAACAGAAAAGAAATAGATGGCTCTAGAGACTCCACTCTCTCACTGAGTGAGGGTGAGAAGCTAGCCCCCTGGGGAAGCTGAGAGGTGACTTCCTTGACCTCAGGAAGGAACTGGCCATGATTGGCCAGGAAAGGAGCTTAAGGGATGAAGTTGGAGAATATTTCCCACATGTACCTGACACATAGCTTGCCATCTTAGCCTACCAGCCATTCACTGGGCAAACATTTATGGAGCACGTCTTATGTGTCCATCCAGGAGCCAGAGAATAGGGATGCCAAGCTACATGTAATCATTCAGCAAATACTGGGCGTTTACTCTGTGCCTGGCATTGTTTGAGCATAGGGATAGGGCAGTGAGCCAAACACACAGCCCTGCCCTCATGGAGCTTACAGAGTACGAACCAAGAACTTAAGGGAGCAAAGTTCAGCTACAGTAGGAGAGTTCAGGATAATACAGGAGGGAGAATTGCTGACAGAGCAGAGGTTTGAACTATGGGAGGCTGGATGCCATGTTCCTTGGAAGGATCCCTGGCCATCTGGGTGGAGGTCCAGTAACCTCAGCAGTCAGGGGCGGCAGGAACAGTCACACTGTGACAGTAGTGGAGCCCCTCCTGCCCCAGCCTGAGGCTCCATGTGCCTTTGCCCCACAGGTCCAAGGTTCCCCAGAAGTTCTACTGGTGGTTCTTCCAGACGGTCCCAGGTAGGGAGTGGGCCTGTATGTGGGGTCTGGGGGTTCTGTCTGAGGACTTCTGCTTTTGTCTTCATCTTCCCATGAATACACACTTGTCTATAGTGGTTATAGGTTCCCTCTCTAGCCTCCAGAACAAGCCCCAGCTGCAGCAACTTCAGGCAAGCTGTTCTGGGGACCAGGGAGGTCAGGGAAGGAGGGCAGAATGGGGGGAATGCTCTGTTGTATTCTCAGCCCAGGCTGAGGTCCTGAGGCTACTCTCTGACCCTATGCCCCCCTGTCTCCAGGCATGTCAGGGGTGCTCCTGCTCCTGGTCCTGGCCATTATGTACGTCTTCGCCTCCCACCACTTCCGGCGCCACAGCTTCTGGGGCTTCTGGCTGACCCACCACCTCTACGTCGTGCTCTACGTGCTGGTGAGGGACTTCTCTGGGCAGGGCCAGGCCATGGGGCAGGGATGAGCACTCATGATGGGAGGAGGGAGCAGGCTCAGTTGGACCCAACGAGACCGTGAGATCTGAGACCCCAGTCTCTGAAGCCTATGCCCCGCCCCCCCATCTACCCAGCCGAGGCCCAGGGCCCAGGCAGGAAGTGTCTGGGCAAGGCGGGTGCAGGAAGGGGAACTGGCTGGGCCTGAGCTGTACTAATCAGTCATGTTTCTAGCTCGTCATCCACGGCAGCTTCGCTCTGATCCAGCTGCCTAGTTTCTACATATACTTCATGATCCCCGCACTAATCTATGTGGGGGACAAGCTGGTGAGCCTGAGCCGGAAGAAGGTGGAGATCAGCGTGGTGAAGGCAGAGCTGCTGCCGTCAGGTACCAGGCCCAGCCTGACCCTGGGTGGGGAGCACCAGAAGTCAACTCATGGGATGTGGGGAGACAGCTCCCCAGGCCTCTTGACCCCCATCTTGGCTTCTGATAGCCTCTCGGGGACCCCTGCAGCTTTCTTGATGCAAACGCAGCCCTAGACAGGGCTGTGCTCAGCCCCCAGGAGGACTTGCAGACGGTGAGGAGTGACTATGAGAAGAGGCAGCTGAAAGTGCATACTGAGGGCTTTAAGGACAAGAAAGACCCCCACGTGTGTGGCCTGGGTGCCGGGCAGGGAACCACATATCCCTCTCCCATCCCTTCTCTCAGAATAACCCCCCTTCAGAGACAGGCAGATGGCCCAGACTGTGAGGGTCTGTTGTTGAGAGTCAGTGTTGGCCAAAGTGGGGGTTGGCATCACTGTAGAGGGTGGCGGAAGGTGATCTTAGGTGTCGTGGGACTATCTAATCTTCAGGACTCACATAGTAAAATTAACCTCATTTTAACTTTATTTCAATCAAGATTACTAAAGGACAAAGTCTCAGCATGGTGTTCACATGCCTTTCTTACTCTCCAGTACTTATGAATCCCCTTTTTCAACAAGGAGAGAACAGGTCTGAAGCTTAGCTGTGATCAGGCAACAAACAGTATCCAGCCAAAATTTGATAAGATGGAGTGCCTTCTATTAGAGCATACAATGCTGGTTTTCCATCTACCTTAGTGAGCTAAAGTTTCTCGTCAAGGTAAATCAAATTGAAAAAGTAAGTCAACTTAAAGAAAAACATTATATAAATGATAGTACAGGGGGTGTGCAGATGTGGCCCATCACAAAGGCAACCCTCAGATGGTGGAGGTTTGGTAAACACTGAGATGGTCCCCGGGGAACCTGAGGTCCCCTGACCTGGTAGGCCAGTATCCAGGACAGTGGTATCGGGCCTGGGCCCTTCCTGGGAAGAAAGAGTGGAGGGGAGGAAAGGGCTGGAACAGGGGAGCAGAGAAGCCCGGCTCTTGGGTTACCCAGGAAACAGAAAAGCGGCCTTCTGACACCCAGCTCCAGGAGCCCCACTTGCTCAGACCAGGTGACCACTCCCTGTGCCTCAGGAGTGTGGAGAGGACAGGGTACCTGCCGGTCTTCAGGTGCCAGGAGCAATCCTTCTGATCCCTGCCCTTCCCTGCCCACGACCCCCAGGAGTGACCCACCTGCAGTTCCAGCGGCCCCAAGGCTTTGAGTACAAGTCAGGACAGTGGGTGCGGATCGCCTGCCTGGCTCTGGGGACCAACGAGTACCACCCCTTCACACTGACTTCTGCGCCGCATGAGGACACGCTCAGCCTACACATCCGGGCAGTAGGGCCCTGGACCACTCGCCTCAGGGAGATCTACTCATCCCCGAAGGGTGATGGCTATGCCATATATCCAAAGGTGCCCAACACTGGGAACCACTTTTGGGCCTCTGGCCTTGGCAGAGGGTTTCCACCCTCCCTGACCCTGAGACTAGAAGCTCCAGCCACCCCAAGGCCGGGCTGGGGTACTTCAGAAGAGCCTAGGATGCTCCTGTATCCTTCTTCCTGTCCCCTCACCACCATTTCTAGCCTCAGTGCTGGGGCCGGTCTAGGTTCATCTCATCTCCCCCTTCTGTTGGCAGCTGTACCTCGATGGACCATTTGGAGAGGGCCACCAGGAGTGGCATAAGTTTGAGGTGTCAGTACTGGTGGGAGGGGGCATTGGGGTCACCCCCTTTGCCTCCATCCTCAAAGACCTGGTCTTCAAATCATCTTTGGGCAGCCAAATGCTCTGTAAAAAGGTGAGTGTCCCTCTCCTATTCTTTGAAAAAATGAGAACAGATGGCCTGATTATGTCCTCATATCATAGCAGAGTAGCAAGAAAAAAAGCCAAGCAGGATCCTAAGCACTGGATCTGCCCAGGCCATTCATACCCAGTTGTCCAGATGCTCAACATATGAGGGAGGGTAGGAGGTGTGGGCAGAAGGCCTCTGCTGGGATCTGTCAGTTAGAAACCTTGGATCAGACTTGTGGGTCCTGCCAGAGGTTTAGTGTCTGTGGGTGGTCTGGGGCTTCCCAGCCTCTCAGGTGAAGGCATCTGGAGTGGAGGAACCTTGAGCTGAGCGGAGTTCTGAGCTCCAGTTGTGTGTCCCCAGATCTACTTCATCTGGGTGACACGAACCCAGCGGCAGTTCGAGTGGCTGGCTGACATCATCCGGGAGGTGGAGGAGAATGACTGCCAGGGCCTGGTGTCCGTGCACATCTACATCACCCAGCTGGCCGAGAAGTTTGACCTCAGGACCACCATGCTGGTATGTCAGGGCCGGCCAGGCAGGGTGGGTGGGCCACTATCTGGACTAGGAGCTGACCCTGTCTCTGCCTGACTGTGACATTCCTCCTCCACTCCCTCCCCCAGTACATCTGTGAGCGGCACTTCCAGAAGGTGCTGAACCGGAGTCTGTTCACGGGCCTGCGCTCCATCACCCACTTTGGCCGCCCCCCCTTCGAGCCCTTCTTCAACTCCCTGCAGGAGGTCCACCCACAGGTCAGTCCCACCCCCACCCATCCTGGGACTCCAGCCTTCCGCTGCCAGGACATCCTGGCCCTCAAGCACCCTGCAGCTCTATCCTGAGTGGAGAATCCCCCACCCCCAGCCCCAGGATGGGGTCAAGTGTTAGAGGAAGGCTTCAAGCTCCCTCGACCCTGCCCCCTGCTCAAGCCTCCTCCTCAGGGCCTGGGATCAATGCCCTGGTCCTTCCAGCCAGGCTTGAGAAGCAACTTACTCCTGGGGAGTGAGCATCTCAAGTCTGCAGGTCTTTCCTCTGTCTGCAACCACTCCTCCCGCACCCTTGACAGGTCCGGAAGATCGGAGTGTTCAGCTGCGGCCCTCCAGGAATGACCAAGAATGTAGAGAAGGCCTGTCAACTCATCAACAGGCAGGACCAGGCCCACTTTGTGCACCACTATGAGAACTTCTGAGCCTGCCCTCCCTGGTTTCTGCTTCCCCTCTGTGGACCGGCCCTGCCAGCAATTCCTCTGTCAGAATCCACCTCGGGCCTCAGCTGGAGAGGCAGAAGAGCCTCCCCCTCCTTGCTCCATCTGTCCTATACTCTGAGAAGGTAGAGAAGACCCCTCCAGCTCAAGCCACAGCAGATTGTGGCAGACAGAGTAGGGAGGGGACAGTCCCTGCCTGTGACAACTGTGGAGGTGAAAAGATACAGTAGTGTTTGGCTCCAATAGGTCCCGGTCTCTCTGTTTGACTTCCACAAAATCGATTTATTGCTTTGGTATTTTCTTGGCCCAGGTATTTGAGGGAGAATGGGGTGGGGATACCTGATGTGAAGAGAGGGCTCAGAGTGAGAATCTCCTCAGAGCCCAGCTCACTAGCTGTGATGCTTAGAACCTGGACAGCCCAACTGCCTCAACTCAATCTCCAAGGCCTTTTCCCTCCAGCTCCAGCCCCCACCCCTTCCTGCTCCTAGAGGGTCAGGAACCCTGAGGAGTAACCAGGGAACAAAGATGCTTCCCCAGCCCTGATGTTCCTCATGTCAGCCAGCAATACCCACTGCCCTGACCTCTTGGCAGGCCCTGTCTGAGCCCGCTAGAGCAGCCCCTGGGCTCTGGGACGAGTCCAGCCTCTCTGCCAGACATCCAAACCTCCCTCTTAATTCCCCACTTCTGTAGAAGTTGGGTAACCAGCTGTCCTGGTTTGCCCAGAACTCTCCCAGTTTTAGTACTGGAAGTCTCTTGTCCTAGGAAACCCCTCAGTCCCAGGCAAATCAGAACAGTTGGTCACCTTACACAGGAGCTAACCTGGGATGTCACCTCCATACTTGGCTCTTTAAGACCCTTCCTTTTCCTTCTTCCATAGGCTGTTACCTAAAAAGCTGAGCTTTAATTTTTTTTTTAAATTCAGGTACAAGTTGCATCCAGCAAAGCATATAAATCTTAAAGTTATCATGTACATGTGTTACCACTACCCAAGTCAAGATACAGAACATTACCATCACGCCAGAAACTTCTCTTGCCAGTCTCCCCCAACCCCTAGAAGCAACCACCTATTGATTTCTATCACTCCAGATTAGTTTTGGTCATAACGAATGTACGCTTTTAAGATGGGCTTCTTTCACTCAGCACCATGCCTTTGTGATTCATCCATGTTGTGTGTATTGGTAGTTTGTTCCTTTCCATTGCTGAGGAGTACTCTATTGTAGAGATGTACCACACTTTGTTTATCCATTCTTCTGTTGATCGACATTCAAATTGTTTCTAGTTTTTGATAATTATGAATAAAGCTGCTCTGAACATTCTTGTACCTGTCTTTTGGTGGACATAATGCACTCATTCCACTTGGGTATATATCTAGGAGTGGAATTGCTGGGTGATAGAGTTCTCCAGCCAATAGGACCTGTGGCAGGAAGAGTTTCAGGCCATCTCCACATCCCTGCCCCAGGCTGCTCTCTTCGTTGACAGGAGAAATGCCTTTGGTTCCCAACCCTCTATACTGAAGGAATCTTTCTGACAGAACTGGAATGGTGCTGGATCAGGAGCCAAGAGACTTTAACCCTAAACAGCTACAGAGGAAAAGCTCTTAACTCCTCTGAGCCTGTTTCCTCATGTATTAAAATGATTGTGTGGGTATTAGGAAGTCAGATAGTGATACTGGCCCAGAAAGCTGTACTGATGAGAAAATGTATGAGAATATATTATACAATTGCAATGTGTGATGATTATTAATCCATCTATTTATTAACAGCGTCATGCCTATGGGCCTCCAGCCCTCCTGCCCCTCACCAGGTACATAACCAGTCATTAATCCTAAACTCCAGCCCCTTAAGTCTCAGCCTTAGCTTTATTCCCAAATCTGGCCTATCAGTGCCTTCCTTATTCCTTTCCAAAGACTGCTCAAAATATTTATTTGTCCCATCCTAATTCACTGCTCCTTGCTAGCCTAGAGAATGTTGTTAACATGGTTGTCATGATTGTCCATAACAGTCTCTACTCAGCCCTACCCTCCCTGCCATGCTAAGGCCTGAGTAAAGGTCTCCTGAAGACTCCATGATCACTCTTGCCCAGACCCCAGACAATACCAAATGCATGTCCAGCTGGATCTGCCACCATGATCTTGAGTAGTCTCAGGTGGCACTCAGCCTGCCTGGCTTCAGTCCAAACTCTACAACCCAGCCAGGTTCTAGATGTCAGCCCTAGGCATGTATTCATGTGATCTGGCTGCTTTGTCTAACCTTTCCCAGATTCTCAGAAAGCCACCTGTTGCTGGGATAAAAGTCAAGGACTTGCAGAGAGGGTAGAAGTGTCTTCATTCTGGGCATTTGCCAGAATCCTCGACTGGCCCGACACTTCCTGGGGCTTTGTGACTAACTCTTCTTGGGAAATGGATTGTAAAGCAGGATCAGGCAGCCATCAGGAAATGTGTTTGGGTTGAGAAAATGAGGTCATCGACTGCACAAGTGGGTGTAGGGGAGAGGTCAGACTCTGGAAAATACATAAAAAAGGGAGGCCATAAAAATGTCTCAGAGAAAGAGGACTGGGGAAGGATGACGCAGAGGAAGTTCATGGTAACTTTTATATTGTCGGTGTAAAAGAAAGCAAATCTTCTCTACCTCAGGTCACCAATATTGGTCTCAGTCCCTGGGACAAAGCCCAACTCAAGCCCTGCCTCACAGGGATAAAGATGAGAATAGAACAGTGATGGAGAAGGAATCAGGTGGGTTCAGATGGAGATGGTATTGGGGACGGAGAAGAAGAGGATGAGGATGAGATTGGATGGAAGGGCTTCAGGGTCAGGTGGGAAGAGAGTGGACAAGGATGAGAAGGTGCTGAGGCTAAGCTCTGTAGGAGAGAAATGAAGGCTAGCTCTTTTCCTCTTTTCCCAAATTTCCAGCCCCAGCTTCTGCCCCAACTGAGAGGAGAGAAAGTTGACAAGATGTGGCAATCTTCCCACCCACTTGCTAAGAATTTTTGAATAAGAAGAACCAATCTAGCATAGCAGTAAAGAGTAAGGGCTCTTGAGTCAAATTGGGTTTGAGTCCCAGCTGGGTGACTTTGAACAAACAAAGGAAATGCTCAGTGCCTCAGTTTGTTCCACCATGAAATGGGGATAATATGAGTATCTGCTTCATAGAGTTTGGGAAGACCCAATGATATAATTCAATTCAATTCAGCAAATACGTGCTGAGAGTCTATTATGTCCAAGGCACAGGCCCAGCTTTTATGGAACTTACATGTCAGTGGGAGCAAAAAGACAAGAAACAAGTGAAAAAGAAGGAAAGATAATCCCAGATCATGATAAAGAGCTTTGAAGACAATGAAACTGAATAATACGGTAGCAAGTGATGATGGAGGATCCTTTGGATAAGATGAATAAGGGAAGGTCCCTGAGAAGTTGACTATAAGATTATAACCACTAATGCACCAGAGCTTGCTGTGGGCCCAGTGCCATTGTAAGTGCTGTAGGTGGATTAACTCACTTAGTCCTTAGGACAACCTATGAGATAGGGACTACCCCTGTTCTCTCCAATGTGCAGACAGGGAAGAAGCACAAAGAGGCTTAAACAACTTGCCCAGAGTTACCCAGAATGTAAGTGAGAGGACTAGATTTGAGTCCAGAAAGTTTCAACCAGAGACCATGCCCTTAAGTACCACTTTATCTTGCCTCTCAAAAGCAGGTTACAAGTGTTCAGGCAAAGATAATGTATGGAAAGCCCTTAGCTGTGCCTGGCACCTAGCAATACTGTTATTATTACTACTATTATTAACAGAAGTTGCGCCTCCAGATGGCAGAGCTCCATATTCTGAGAAGTTTGGAGCGTTTGGGGCTTGAGTGATGTTAAGTGACTTGTTCCTAGTCCAGGCCTGTCCTGTGCTGCCCTCCCCTCTTCCCATCTCCCCAGGAAGGGGGAGGAGGAGGCCTGCTCTACCCCTCTAGGGACACCAAGCCCCCAGATTATCTAGAAGTCACCCCATCCTGGCCTTGCCTGGAATGGAACTTGAGGGAGCGAGCTGAACCTCCCGGCCCAGTCCCCGTTCCCGTAAGGGACCTGGGAATCTCTCCAGCTGACTTCACAGGAATCCTGTGCTCCCTGGAGAGCGACCTCAGGTGAAATGTGACACGAAGGCACTCCCTTTTCTGAAAGTGACAGGCTGGCAGGGAGAGTCTAGGAGAGGCTGCCGGAAATGCACTGGATGCTGGAAGCAGGACCTGGCTTCTGTTTAGTAGCCCTGCTACTAAAACCACTATGTGACCTTAGGGAAGTCACCTGAGTTCTCTGGGCCTCAATTTCCTCACCATGAAAATGAAGGGATTAGGCTGACACTCCTTCTAGAGCCAAAATGTCACTGCTCCCTGCTGCACTCACTGTCCCAGGTGGATGGAAGTCCTGTGTTAGGAGAACAGCTTCCTTGGCCTCTCCTCCAAGGTTCAATGGGCTGGGGGAAGGGAACTAACACGTAAGGCTTGTGTGTGTTGGATCCCATACCACATTGACATGAGTTGCCTCATTTAACCCTCACAATAACACTGTGGAGGAGGGATTGTTGCCCGCATTTTACAGAGGAGGCACCTGAAACTCAGAGAGCAAATTGCCCGCAAACACCCAGCTAGTAACCAGCAAAACCAGGATTTGAACCTAGGCTCCATGAAATCTCAGAATCTCTGCTCTTTCCATCCGGTGCCTCTAAAGGAATAGAAAGAGAAGGCAGTCAAGAAGCAATCAAGCTACAGCAAGTTGACTATAGTTAATGATGCTGTGTTGCATATTTGAAAGTTGCTAAGAAAGTAGATCTTAAATTTCTTATCACTAGAAAAAAATTGTGTACTAGCATGGTGACGGATGTTTACAAGACTTACTGTGGTGATCATTTCACAATATGTACAAATATTGCATTGTACACCTAAAACTAATATAATCTTATACCTCAACAAAAAAAAAGAAGCACTCTGGGAGTGGAAAATCCACCCAGCCCTGGGGAAAAAGTGCAGAAACTCATCACACTTGCAAGCACAGTGCTTGTTCAAGGTTTCCCTTTCCTGTCATGCTATAAGCTCCTAGAGGGTAGGATCTATGCCTTTGCTGTTCACTGTGTCATTTCTCCACTGCCTAGCACAGTGCCGGACAGAGGAGATTCTCACGAGATATTTGGTGAATAAATTACATTACATGATAAATGATTGATTAAATGCCAAGATGAGTGGGAGAGCTGGGAGGGCTGGAGGAGTTCAGAAAAGGTCTCTGGAGGAGGAAGATTGTAAGCTGAACCTTGGAGGATAAAGAAGGTCAATTGTACAAAGTCTACACTCTACTGGTCCAGACTCGAGCTGTGTTCCTCTTCCACAGCCAGACCTTCCTAAAGACAGCATCTTCAGAAGGAAAGAACACCTCTGGATTCCTATGACCTTTGGATCTGCTGACACCCAGAGTGACATGGCTACCTCGTCAGTGTCAGTGACCCCCGATGAAGGGTTGTCACCTTAGCACATCCCTTCATGGGAAACAAGAACCTTGCCTGGTCTGAGTTCAGGAGAGGTTGATACTTTTGGAAAGCACAGTCTTTAGGGGATGAACCACAGGTGGGGAGGGAAGGTTATTAGGGCTGAGTGTTCCAGGGAATAGGAGTGTCACTACCTGGAGTGGTTGAAGGAGGGGTTAGACAAACAAAGTAATGGAGTTCCCCTCTGAGTCAAGCCCAGGGCTGGGTTCCCCAACATGCTTTTATTTAATTCTCTCAGCAACCCTTTAAGGGAGCCATAATCATTAGGACATCCAACAGTAACAGAATAGTTAAGTAAACTACACAACCAAATGGAATGTTATGTAACCTTTCACCATGAAAACTAATAGATGGATAATCTCATACTCAGGAAATTTGGCAAAATATCTCAAGAGTCTTGAAATAGTTAAGCCCTGTTTTTCACTAATTCCTCTTGTAGGAACCTATCCCAGGAAAATAATCAAAAATCTGAACAAAGATTTACATTTACAGATGAAAATGCACCAAAATGGTAACAGTGGTTATTTCTAGGTGATGACATTATGGTTGACCTTATTTTCCTCCTTACAATTTTGTATATTGTTCAAAAATACAAAATATTTATAATAAGGGAAAAGAAAAAACATTAAAAATAGATTCCAGTCCAAACAAAAGGCTTTTTGGTTAAACTATAATTACAAAGATTTGTAAACATATAAAAATGGTTAAGATTTACTATTATTATTATCATTATGGAAATATAGTTGACATACAATATTATGTTAGTTTCAGGTGTACAACATAGTGATTCAACATTTATATACATTACAAAATGATTACCACAATAAGTCTAGTTACCATCTGTCACCATACAAAGTTATTAAAGTATTATTGACTACATTCCCTATGCTGCATGTTACATTCCTGTGACTTATTTATTTTATAACTGGAATTTTGTACCTCTTAATCCCCTTTACCTAGTTTGCCCATCCCCCACTCCTCTCCCCTCTGGCAACCACCAGTTTGTTCTCTGTATCTATGAGTCTGTTTCTGTTTTGTTTTGTTCTGTTTGTTCATTTGTTTTGTTTTTTAGATTCCACATATAAGTGAAATCATACAGTATTTTTTTTTCTCTGTCTGACTTATTTCACTTAGCATAATACCCTCTAGGTCTGTCTGTGTTGTAAATGGCAAGATTTTATTCTTTTTTATGGCTGAGTAATATTCCATTGTATATATACACCAAATCTTCTTTATCCATTCATCTATCAATGGACACTTATTGCTTTCATATCTTGGCTATTGTGGTTAAGATTTATTATTAAGTGAAAATAAATTGTAGCTGTGTTTTGAGGGTGACTATAAAAACATATTTTTAAAAATTGTTAATATTGCTTATCTTTGGGGGTGAACTGGAACTAAGAGTGACTTTCATTTTCTATCTTGCATGTTTCTGTGATTTTTTTTATAACAAGTAAATATTACTTGCATAATCATAACAAATAGAGATATTTTAAAATTATAATTACACATATGCAAGGACTGGCAGCCAGCATAGAAAAATTCATTTGATGCATTAAGTGATGAATGTTGTAAAATCAAATTTTTTATTATGGCTGATTGTGTCAAAAGAAAATTTTTGACCCCAAATAGCCAAAGCAATCCTGAGAAAAAAGAACAAGGCTGGAGGCATCACAGTCCTTGATATCAAAATATACTACAAAGCTATAGTAATCAAAACAGTATGGTACTGCACAAAAACAGACACACAGATCAATGGAACAGAATTGAAAGCCAAGAAATAAACCCACATATCTATGGACAGCTAATCATCAACAAAGGAGCCAAGAATATACAATGGAGAAAGAAAAGTCTCTTCAATAAATGGTATTGGGAAAACTGGACAGCCACATGCAAAAGAATGAATGTAGACCATTATCTTATGCCATACACAAAAATTAACTCAAAATGGGTTAAAGACTTGAATGTAAGATCTGAAACAATAAAATATTGAATAAATAAATAAATAAATAAAATATAGAGGAAAATATAGGCAGTACACTTTCTGACATCACTCTTAGCAGCATCTTTTTGAATACTGTGTCTACTTGGGCAAGGGAAACAAAAGAAAAAATAAACAGATGGGACTATATCAGACTAAAAGGCTTCTGTAAGACAAAGGAAACCATGAACTGAATGAAAACACAACCCACCAGCTGGGAGAAAATATTTGCAAATCATACATCTGACAAGGGGTTAATTTCCAAAATATATAAAGAACTCATACAACTCAACAACAAAAAGACAACCCAAGCAAAAAATGGGCAGACGATATGAACAGACATTTTTCCAAAGATGTACAGACAGCCAACAGGCACATGAAAAGATGTTCAATGTCACTAATTATTAGGGAAATGCAAATCAAAACTACAATGAAATATCACCTGTCACCCATCAGAATGGCTATCATTAACAAGACAAGAAATAATAAGTGTTGGAGAGGATGTGGAGAAAAGGGAATCCTCATACACTGCCAGTGCGAATGCAAACAGGTGCGGCCACTATGGAAAACAGTATGGAGATTTCTCAAAAAATTAAAAATAGAAATACCATATGATCCAGCTATCCCACTACTGGGTATTTATCCAAAGAACATGAAATCAACAATACAAAGAGATCGATGTACCCTTATGTTCATTGCAGCATTATTCACAATAGCCAAGACCTGGAAGCAACCCAAGTGCCCATCAACTGATGAATGAATAAAGAAGATATGGTATATATATACAATGGAATACTACTCAGCCATAAAAAAAGACAAAATCATCCCATTTGCAACAACATCAATGGACCTTGAGGGTATTATGTTAAGTGAAATAAGCCAGACAGAGAAAGACAAACACTGTACGATTTCACTCGTATATGGAAGATAAACAAACACATGGGTAAAGAGAACAGATCAGTGGTTACCAGAGGGGAAGCGGGGTGGAGGGGTAGGTGAAAGGGGTAAAGGGGCACATATGTATGGTGACAAACAAAAACTAGACTATTGGTGGTGAGCACGATGCAGTCTATACAGAAACTGATATATAATAATGTACATCTGAAATTATACAATGTTATAAACCAATATGACCTCAATAAAATAAAAAAATAATAAACCATTGAATTGTACACTTTAAGGGAGTGAATCATATGTTATGTGAATTACATCTCAATAAATCTATAAAATAAAATAATAAGACAAAACACTCCTCCTCCCCCTAAAAAGCACAATAAACATCTGTGCACCAAAAAAAAGAAAATTTTTAACAAATCAATGTTTCTGTTTTAACCCACTAAGTGTGGGTTGGTTTTTTGCGTATCAGAAAACAGGAACATCCTCTCACACATCATCCTGTTTATTTTACTTTCTATAACATGTCTCAACCTGCAAGGGTTATGTTTAGCATCTCTTTCTCCCTCCATGTCTGCCTTACCCACTTCTATGAATGGTAATTGGCACAGAATAAATGCTTAGTAAATTTTTTTTAAAAAATCAATATTTCACCATCACAAGGGAGAAGGTGATTAAAAGGAACCTAAAGAAGGAAGAAACAATGGGAGAAATGCTGAAGATAGACAAATACCCAACTGATTAGATAATATTTACTCTGAAAGAAGGAAAAGAGGAAAACATTTTTGCCTCCCCAAGGGAGCATACGGGTTATGCTTGAAAATTGTGTTAATATCCTTCAGCATAGAAACCCTACTTCTAAGAATCCTACAGAAATACTTTATGTATTTGTGTGGAAAGATATATGTACGAGGAAATTCATTGTATTTATAATAGCAACGTATTGGAAGAAACCTAAACTCCCACTAACAGGAGAATGATAAAGGGTACACAATGATATATGGTACATGCAGCCAACGGAATAATGTTACCATTAAAAAGAATGAACTAATGTGGAAATACATATAACCAGGATATGATCCCATTTTTGGAAAATTAAATCTATGTGTGTCTATAGTGGACAGATAGATAGATAGTGTGTGTAGTGTTTGGTGTACATCCACAAGGATATACTCCAGAATAACAGTGGAGGCTTCCAGGAAAATGAGGGTTGAGGTAAGGTAGGGACATCTTGCTTTTCAGCTGAGTTAAATCTCCATCACAGAGGAGAGCAAATGATTAGCAATGCCAAGAATACTAGCACAGAAAGCCTAAATAGAGTCAAATTAAACAGAGTTGATCATAATGCAAAAAAAGCCCCGATGAGCCTAGCAACTGAACAAAGAGAATAACAAGGTACAAGGGCAACCCGGTGACCAAGAACAACATGAAGAAAATGCAGTGTCACCACAGCTGAGGGAATGAATGGTCGTTGGAGTTCAAATCTCCTTGCGCCAGTTATCTTCACTCAAGTTCCATCACTGCTCTGAGCCTCAATTTCTTGCTGAGTGTGAGAGTAAAATGAGATAATGTTTGTAGAGCTCAGAGAGCAACGCGATCCTCCATGACATTTCCCTACACATCTACTTGCCAACTCTGTAAATTCAGAGGTGAGATCGAATAGGATCGTATAAATGTGGATGCAATACTTGGAGAGTGGTTAGGGAGGGCTGGCGAGAGATTTTTTAAGAGGCTAGAATAAAATTTTTTTGAACCTCAATTCACAAGCCTGGGAAAAGAGAAGAGCCTGAAAGAAAAACTCTACAACCTAAAGGAAAAGGAATTAGCAGTATAACGTAAGGATCCCAGTTGATTTTTCCCCTTTGGGAGAATATTTTAAGAAATGGAAGCCTTGAAAAAATTCCTCAACAGAGGTTGTCGGCTGTAGAAGTAATCTTTAGCAACAGTGGGGTGTGAACACAGAGGAGTAGTCTGGAAGACTGAGGTCTGGTCTAACAGCACAAGGTCCAGTTAAATGGTGTATCAGATACAAATTGTGAGATCTACAGGGGAGTCAACAGAGAGGTTCGACAAGCTTTTTTACACAGTGATATAATACCAAAGGGTAGGGCTGGAGAGGAAACACTTAAATCCATATTTCTCTAAAGCAAGATTAAAATATGACTTAACTGTTCATAGAAATTAATAGTAGGAATGATAAAAATATTTCATTAGAGCTTCTTATGGTAAAAACCAGTTTAAAAAACTTGAAAGATGAGGTAATGTTCTCTTCTGACCTAATTTTAAAGGACCCAGAAAACACAAAGTTCTCTCCAGAAACCACACAGAGGGAAAAGGAAGCAAAATAAGGAAGTAACCGAGACGCGTCTAAGGCCAGATGAAAGCACAGACATCATAATCACAGCCACAGGTGAGTCCCAGCTGAATTCCTCTGTGAATGGAAGGGTCATTGACTTGATTCAAAAGCAAAACTCAGTGCCATGGAGTCCACAAAACATGGCTAAGACCAAAAGATTCAGGCACGCTACAGTAAGGAAAGGGAGGCACCAAGGACTGCCCCACTGTGGGCAGTTACTCTGCTGGTCACTGGATAAAGGAGATGATTAATTAAAAAGACCAAGAGAGCATAAGGATGTCATGGCTGAAGCATGCAAACAGCTGACCTCTCAGAACCAGAGGTTCCACCCCACAGCCCTTGAGGCCTCACAAGTGACACTCGGGCCTGTAACATAACAGTCCATCCTGCCCAGGCTGCCCAGAGGTCTGCTGGGGGTCAGGGGTGGGGCTGTAAGTGTTGGAAAGTGGGCAGCTCCCTCCCTCTCCCTGCTCCTGGGAACTGGCCACAGCCAAAGGCTTTCTGGGAACGGAGAGCGTCTCTGCCTTAGCAGCCTGGGCCACCGCTTCTGCTCTTCTGCATTTGAGTCTGAAAGCCACAGTGAGTTGTGACATCCTTATTCATTTTCTTAAATTACAAAAGTGATACATGATCATGGTTAAAAAACATTTTTTTCAATCAATACAATGAAAGTAAAACTATGAAAATCCTCCGGTTCCCCTCCCCTCAAACAACACAAAACCCTCAAACCCTCAAACCCTCTCCTCCAGAGTTAATTACTATTAACAGTTTGGTGTCTACACTTCTAGGCATTTTTCCACACATATTCAAACATAAGTATGTAAGTGTGTGTGGGATCTGGGGCAAATCATTTAATCTCTGTATCTCGGTTTTCTCAGCTTTAAAATGGGGGGATGATATTATTCCCATAGGGTTATTGTGAGGGAGGAATGAGTTAAGTATCTAGCATGCTTAAAAAAGTGTCGGCCCATAGTAAGCACTGGGGGATTAGCTGCTATGATTATTCCCTCATTCTTTTTCACAGCAGCTTAGTATTCTATTGTACAGATGACAACAATACTGAGAGAGGTTTTGCTGACTCCATCACAGATGCCCAGGAACACACACACATTAAATGGCTCTCCTAAAATTGGTGAGGAGCTGGGCCCAGAATCCAGGACTCTGGCTCAGTGTTGTTCTTACCACATCATCTCCCTTAAAGCCAAAGAGGTCTGGAGGGGGCAACTGGTCCCACTCCTTGTCCCTCAGTGAGATCCATCATGGTTGTCCCACCCCAGACTGTTTCTGATGGGTCTCTGGGGCAGGGGGCTCTAGGCCCAGGTGATTTCTCCTCTTGCTGTGGTCTCCGGACATGCTTCTCCTGGTCTTTGGGGCTTGGCCTCCCCTTCTACACAGTAAGTCACACTGAGGACCCCCAGTTGCTCTGGGGTTAGCTCAGGGTGATGGGCAGGATGGCAATGGCTCAGAGCTGAGAGGGAGGTCTGGCTGCTTATCAGGCTACAGACATTTCCAGAGCTCCTTCTGGGTGTGCCAGGCGTTGCACCAGCCAGTGAGGGATACCTCCATAATGTAGGCAAGAGGCATAGCCATGGCCTCTGGGAATCCTTGTCTTGCAGGGACCAATCACTCAGGGATCCTGGGCACAGGCGCTCCTCTGGGTGGTCACCGGGGCAGAGCAGGGCCAGTAGGTAAGAGGTAGCTCCTGGGTGCAGTTATCCCATCCCACTCCTCCTCCCTGCCTGGCCTCCAGGTCTACTTCTAGTGCTATCTCCCCTGCCCCGACAGGTTTATGGAAGAGCAAGGGATGCTGGGTCATGGACAGGCTGAGGCCTTTCCTGCCACCCTGGGAACCTCTCAATACTTCCAAGCACCTTTGCAGACTCCAGGTTCAGAGCCGGAAAATCCTGGGGATCAGCCACCCCGCTCATTTATCAGGTAAAGTGATAAGGTTTGGTGAGGGAGTGGCAGGCACAGAAGCGCTTATTAAGTACAATCATGGTGCCATTCACCATGCTAAGGACTTCAAAATCACCTTATTCCGACCCTATGACACGCTGATGTAAGTATTATTTTTCCCACTTCAGGGGTGAGGAACATGAGGCTTGAAGAATTTGAGTTGCTCAAGGTCATGAGGGAATAGAGTAGCCTAACGTGGACCTACCTCTTTCCTACTATAGGGAGCCCAAGACATCCAAACTTCCCACTGGCTTCTTCCTTTACCACCTCTTCCAAATGCAGGAGAGCTTTTCTTCCAGTCAGACCCGTGACAAGACATATGATAGACACTCTTCCCCAGCCAACTACCCCAGCAATGTCTGTCTTCCCCTTGGAAGCATCAGTCCTTCTGGAGTCCTATTCTGGGAGAAGCCAACATGGCTTTGGGGAACCAGTGAACAGAGCGATGTCCTCAGGTTCTAGTTTTGTTGGGCATGCAGCAAGATGTGGGAATTTCTTCTGTGATACCAGGGGAAGCCAAGCCTGGGGTTGGCCCAGGAGAACTTCGGCTAGAGCCAGTCTGTCCCTGTGCTGTGTTGAAAGCCCAGCTGCTCCCCAGAACCAGCAGCCCCAGTCTCCAAAGGCCCACAGCTGAGTCACTTTCTTCACCTTGCCCTGGATTACTAGTTCCTTCACCTCTCAGCTTTTTCCTCATTCACTCCCTCTCAGATCATGTGTTGTCCTCCTTCTGCTTACTGATAACAGTTTTTCCAGAAGTTTCTTAGAATCATAAATCCTTGATACTGACAATACCAGCAGTCCCATGCCATCCCACATAATGGTGACAAGGGAGATGATTCGATTCAGTGTTCCCGAAAGAACACACATGCAAGCACAAATATGTAAGCACACTTGAAAATCTAGTGTTAAGCTATATAAACACAGCATTAAATATATATATGTGACAAGAGATTAAAATAGCAATGTATATGAATCACTCCCTCAGAAGACAAAGTTCCTTAAGAGTCCTACAAACTGTCAATTTTGGGGGTGTCTGAGAATCCAAGATTTGCATCTTAATAACTACTTCAATTCATTCTATGCCACATGGATTTACATCTACTTAAGAGAGGCCAGAGCCAAAAAGGAACATTCTACACACAACACCCTCACTTCCTCCTAGTGATTTATTAAAGTTTGGTGGATGGTACCCAGAGTCCCCTGACACTGAAGTTTGGCGGGGTGGGGAGAGTCTTCCAGTACAAATTCATTGACAGGGTCCACTGCTGCACAGAAACGCAGCCACAGTTCCCTATGAATCCTATGCCAGCCCTTTACAGGCGCTGTGTGTTGTCATGTCCTGGCAGTAGCCCCAGAGCTAGAAGGGACCACTGAGTTTACTAATAAGGAAACTGAGGTCTGGTGACCTGTCCAAGTTTATAAATGGTGAAGACCAAGCCTCCAACTTTCCCAAGGTTGGCCTGAAGCCAGAGAACCAGTGGCTTCATGGCCCCATCCTCAGCAGCCCTGAAAGCTCCCCCAGACTCCAGAGTTCTCCCACATTGTACATGGCCTGGGGCACCCCCAACCTCAGATTTTCTTATATAGTTTCAATATCAGTATTTTGTTTTCTTGTCTAAGTCACCTTTAAAATGTGTATACTCTTCAACCCAGCTATTTTCATTCTAAAACATAACTTTAGGAAATAGTAAGTCAGGAGTACAAAAATGTATGCACAAGGATAATCATTGCAACTTTATTATAAGCCCTAAATTCTGTAGACTATCCAAATACCCAAATATTGTCATTTGCTTTATGAACGATAGTACATCCTCACAATAGGATATGATGATTAAAAATGATGACATGTATAATTATTGACATAGAAAGGAATTTAATAATTTATTAAATGAAAATAATTTATTAAATGAAAACAAAAGCAAAACAGTATGGAGAGGACAGATGACCTGGTTTCTTCAACATATTAATGGTATTTACACAAAAATGGAGGGGGAACTATAATAGATTAAAAGAGACTTCAGTGACATATCAGTCATGTGCAACGTGTTTGCATCCTGATTCAAGCAAAGCAAGTGGAAAAAAGTCACATTTTTTAAAGATAATTAGGGAAAGCTGGACTTGGATTGATGGGGTTAGACGATATGAAGGAATTGTTAATTTTGTTAATGGGAACTGTGACTGTTAAAAGTCCTTATCTGTTATGGGTGAAAATGGAAAAAAAAGTAGGTAAAGTACATATCCATTTCTGATTATAAACACATGTACATGTTTTATATGTATAGAAATGCACGGGGAGGAAAGCTGGAAGGAAGTACCCCAACTTATTAGCATCCTTGAATAATAGAGTATGGGTGATTTTCTCTTCTTTTTACTTATCTGCCTTTATTTCCTTAACAATGTATAAACTTGTGTGATAAGGCAAAGTACAGCCACTGTTATCTCCTGGTGACAAGGGCACTGCAATCAGCTGATTCAAGGAGCCTCTTTGGGATTCCTGCCAGGGAGGAGGAGCTGAGGCAGGCCTGTGAGAGAGGCCTCTGGGACTGAAGAGGCCCAAGTAGCCAGTAGTTGGTGTTTCAGTACACATAGAGCCTGCGAGGTCAGGGCAGGACCCAGGGGCTTCAGCACCATCCCCCGAAGCCTGGAGCTGGTCCCAAGGGAGCTGTACCCCCACCATGCCTCAGTGGTGTTGGACCCGGAACAGGCCCACCTTCTTCCCACAGCTCCCTCCTCACTATGGATGGACTGCTGGGCTTCTGCACCCTTGGCCAGGCTGTGCCTCTGCCTCTAGTTCTACATGGAGCACGGAAAGGACAATCAGTGACCACCAGCAGGGAAGTCAGTGATGGGGCCAGACCTCCCCAGGCCTAGCTCTGGGCTGTGCAAACCCCCCAGGACCACACCTGGGAGCCTGAGGCCAAGGAGCAGAACAAGGTGATGCCCAAGACACAGGTGTTTCCACAGGCAGCCTGCCTCCCTTCCTCTCACCTCCCTCCCTCAGGTGACCCTGTCACAGACACACACACACAGAGGACTGAAACTGAAACCTAAGAAGGCCCCTCACACCTCAATCCTGAGGGACACCCCAAAGGGGTCCTCACTCCAAAGGGCCTCAGGGTGATGGGAACCCTGTAAAATAGCAGTGCTAGAAGAGATTTTAAGATCATCTAGTCCAAACCTTCCATTAAGAGGGGAGGAAATCAACACTCAGGTCGGGGAATTAACTTGGCAAATCACACAGTGAGTTAGTGGTGGGCCCAGGATTAGAGAGAACCCAGGAATCCTGGCATCAAACCCTTTACAACATGCTGCCTCTCATAGGCCTGATGGGTCCAAGACCCAGAGAACAGGCTTCTCCCCTGCCCACCACCCTCAAGAAGCTCCCACTGATGGTAAGAGCCCTGAGCAATCTCAGCAGGAACACCATCTGCACATCCTGTGCCACTTGCAGGTGCCCAGGGAAGGAGCTCAGGGTCTGACTCAGCCAGGGCTCTAAGAGGAGAGGGAAGCGGGGGTGAGGGGCAGGTGCCATAGGAGCACTGCCACATGACTTCAACATGGCAGCTGCTGCGCCAGAGAACACTTGCTCTGTCTTGAAGGCACTTCCCACAGGCAATGAGCTCCTAGCCAAGCCGCTTCATTGCTGTCCCTTCTCCATCCTGTTCCTCTGGGACAGGGATGGCAGAGACCTGCCTGCCACCCAGGGATGTAGGCCCTGTCATTTGGCTTCTGTCCTCCGAGTCTAGGCTGAGATCATGTGCAGAGGACAGTTCTGGGAGAAGGCAAATATCGAATGACTCCTACCTTCCCCACTCCTAACCTCTGGCCCAGACAACTTCCCCACAGGCCCCCTTTCTCTCCCAAAGGGAGCAAAATAGGAGCCAGGAAGGAAGAGGAGGCAGGACTGTGCTACACAGATGTGAGACTGGGGCGGCCTGAGAACCAGGCATTGGGAGGCCAGAAGTGACTTCACATCAACATCCACTGTAGCCACAGGTAGACAGCAAGAGGGAGGTGCTGGAACTGTGTCCCTTTTCTCCTTTGGGGTCTGTGGGGCAGCCTCCCCCTTCCACCCTCTGGTCTACCTGCAGGGTCCTTCTGCTCAGCTCTCCACCCTTACACCCCACCCCAGTGCTGGGAGTGCCAGCTGGGTGGGGTCCTCCATGTTGACTGAAAGCGAACCAGGTGCCGGGCACCGGTGACAGAGCACACAGAGGCCGGTAGGGCCACCCAAGGCTGGGGAGCTCGCGGGGAATTCATATTCTTGGTTCCGGGACTGATTCACTGAGTCAATCAATATTTATTGAGTGCTTAGTGGAGGTGGCGGGAGGAATGAATTCCTGGGCTTCCTCATCCCCTTCCAAACAGTGGGGGCAACATTTCAATAAGGATGCGGAGGCAAGGGAGCCCCGGCACCAGCTCAGTAATCCTGACTCGAGGCCTCACCACCCAGAGGACTCACTGAGTAGCCAGCACTTGGTGGCCCACCCACACCACCTCCTCTCCTGGCCTACCCTCTGCTGCAGCTTGGGAAGCTGTGAAACGTCACTGTAGCTTGAGAGCTGTGGGGGGATTTGGAAATGGGAAGTATTCCCTAAACTGCTACGTTCAACCAGCCCATTCACTCTCCATAGTTGCCTGTGTGGCAGGCATCATGTAGCCCATCTAACAGACTAGGAAACAGAAGCTCCAAGACATTGACTTAAAAGACCCAGCCCAATCACAATTGTGATATAAGTGACACGTCTTTGTTCTTTGTAGCCCTCCCTTTCCAGGGTTCCCTCTGCAGCTCCTAAGTCCCTCTCAGGTTCACTGGCCTCCTCCCTCCATCAAATCACAATCAGAGGAAAAGCGGCTGCTTGTAAACATAGTGAATCCACTTCCCTCAGGGGCATTTCTACTGGAAGCCTTCCATCCAGAAAGGGAAGACTTTCTCATTCCACGTTCAAGGAACTTTGGGCACCAACGAGCTGGAAGGCAAGTTTCAAGAGGAGGCAGCTGGCAAGTCTGGCCATAGAGCTATAGAGGACTCAGAGAAGGAAGCCCAAGTGGGCTGTGTGGCTGCTGAGTGTGCATGTGTTGTATGTGGGTCCCACCCTCCTCCAGACATAATACGAGAGAATAAAAGCAGTGTGTCACCTTGAGCAAATTATGCTTGATTTATTTCCTTAGCTGTAAAGTAATCGTATATATTTGGCTTGCTGTAAGGATTACAGATCATTAATGTAAATTTCCAACAGTCAATGAAATTATATTTGATGCAGAAAATGTGTCACTTTGAAAAATCCTGGATCCTTCTTTTTGTGAAATGATTAACCCAAGTCCATTCCTCCCTAAACAGGGGCACAAATGGCGGCAGCAGTCACGCACTACAAGCAGAGTTTATTACCCAAAGCAGTTTGGGGAATTCTAGGCACTGGTCACGGCCTTCCCCTATCACAAGAAAACTCAAACCTCTTTAAACTTACCCTCCACCCCCACCTGAAGTGAGGGATTAAAGGCTGCAGCCCAAGTTATGTCATGGCTACTATATCCTCATTCTTGACTAATAATCTCAAAGTCACAGATGGCTATAATGTGATTTGGATCCAAATCTTACACAGGATAACCCCACAATTAAAATAAGACAAGGTTGGAGATATCATTCAAATAGATAGAAAGATACCAAGAGCTAGAACTGGCTATGAGAAGGGGAAAGGTTTTCTGTTTATAATTAAATGGAATTGTCTAATAATCATCAGTGAGTTTGAGCCCAGGAGGAGATGCTAATCCTGAGAGGTGGGGAGACAGGGGCACTGACCAAACCCTCCTGGGCTAGTCAGAGGAGAGACTTAAGGTCTCCCCTGAGGACTCCCCATGACTGTCCTTAGGCATGACTGTCCTCCTGGTTACCTAGTGCCAACGGAGCCTGCAGTGGCTGCCCTTGAACCTGCAGAGGGGTGGGGGTGGGGAGTGTCGGGAAGTTGGTTCTTTACCTGGCAAAGTGACACAGAATTCTCAGGAGGGGAAGAGGCAGTCTTCAAGCAGTGTTGAGAAGTTCCCTGACTATTGCTACATTTGGGGAATGCAACCGAATCTCTCACATGGGATTTCAGTTTTATTTGTTTGATTGGTTTTAAAATTATCCTAGACCTGGGAAAGTCAGTCTTATTCTCCTTTTGTCATCAAACCAAATATGTCTAGAAACATATGTCTTTTATGTCTAGAAACACTGCTCTAAGCTAAAACTGCTGACAATCCCTCATTCCAGACCCTGAGCTGCAGATTTTCAAGAAAATCAGCTTCTGTGCCAGTTAAGTCTTGATAAAGTTGTCTCTTCATAACTTGCCCCCCATCCCCCACCTGGCCACAATCACGGTGGAACCAGGAACCCATCGGACAGATTTCTTTCCCTGCTCGACTCAGGCACTCTAGGAAGAAGGGGAGTTCCCAGCACCTGCTTGCCAAGCTCTGCTCCACTTGCTGAACTTTGCTTAGCATGAACAGGTCATTCTGGCGACAAGTTCCTCAAAACTATCCCTGTTTTTAAGGCATGCCAACTCCTCTGGGTAAGGCTCTCTGCTTATAATGAATTATTTTAGTTATTCTCACTATTCAAAAGAAACTTGTGCATCAAAGCCCATCCCTGCCAGCCATTCAGTGCCAAGATGCTGAGAGGGTGGGGATGAGGGCAGAGCCCAATTAACATCAAGGATTCTGGTCGTCGGGGTCACACTTAAGCATGACTTTCAACCCCAGTCCCTTTTTGGATGTTTCAAAAGCCTCCAGAGCTTTCTCCAGAGGAAACCTATGAGTGACTAAGGGCTTTACATTCACAGACTTGGATGCGAGCATTGAAATCGCCATCGGCCACCTGTAAAAGATCACAGGCATTACATTCAACCTTCAGGAAGTAACAGCCAGGTCCCCAAAACCACCCAGCACAGTTTCAGTGTGGTCATATTTATAGCACTATGGTTCTGCAAGGTCAATTCTACAGAAAAACAATGGTGGACATGATCTTATGACTTGTAATTTGGGGTTACAGAGCCTGTTCCCAAACACTCCCCACCCCTCTGCAATGTCTGTCATGAAGCCTAGAATTCCTCTGGCATGAAGGCATAAGGCATATGGAGGCCACTGTGAAAAGGCAGATAAGCCTCAGGGAGGAAGCATGGAATAATCCAATCACACCCCTTAGCAGCTCAGCTTGGAGGAGTTTACTGGAAAACCAGCACTCTGCTGAGGGAATGGTTATAGACTCTCAGGGTCGGAGAGTAAGGGACACTGGTAGGGAAGGTGGTTCTGGACAGAGTTTCCCAGTAGGGGAGAGGGTGGAGCCACAGAACATGGCATGGGGTAAATTAAGACCCTCTCACTTCCCAGGGTGGACCCTGGGGCTCTGGAGTGGGAACCAAGGGACTTGAGTTCTTGCTGTTGTCCTCCCTTCTCTCCTTCCCTTTAAAGGGGGAAAATGGAGTTCTGGCCACTTAAAGAAATGGAAAAGAGAGGGCCTGGGTGATAAGTGGCAGATACCCAAGAAGAGCATGCTTCAAAATCCCCCTCCCTCTGTCCCTCCCTCTGCCATCTCTGCCTTCCCCTTCTTTAACCAGGAGTGAATGTTCTCTCTTTGGATCCCTATCATACATATTGCATGGCTGTCAGTGTGTCCAAGGAGTGCCCCTCATGAATAAATAGGCAGAGACTCTTGGTCCCAGAGGCCATGTGGGGCCTGCCCTGGTCTTTCTGGCCACTGGCCACCCTGGCTCACCCACAATATACTCACGTGTTGCAGTATCGAAACACACCCTTGATATCCACCTCCCTGGTGGCTGCGTGCACTAGGGGCACACTGGTTATCTCAGAGCCCAGCCCCACAAGCACCAGGGTCCCACCAGAACGAGTGGCCTGAAGAGGAGGTAAGAACAAGAAAACCCAGAAGATAAGAAAATGCAGACTTCCCACTCCAAATAACACTGTCGTCACACAAATATCTTCTGATTGCATCGGGTGAGTATCCAAAAATTCCAGAGAATATGATTCTTTCTATACTGCTGAACTCTTCAATATGTCAACCAAACTCAACAGAGCAGCAGAGTATAATTATGTTCTTTAAAGAGCCTGAAATAATATACTTTACCAGTGGAGGACCAGCACAGCGGGAGCATCTTCCACTGTCCACATCCCAAGAAATAGCCAAGGTTCTCCAGACCCCGGTGAGAATCTCCCCTAAACACAAGATTGATCTGCAACAGCCCCTGAGCATCTTTCAAAGCTTTACTAATTCAGTACCAGATGTTGGTGTCAGCCACTGCCTCATCTCAGCACCTGTTCCTCCTCCAGAGTGCCTACCCCACAAGATAGAACTTTTTTGTCATAGCTCTAAGGAACCACCCTCTTGGTGAAAAAACTACACATAAGGGGAGGGCTATTGGAACTCTGTGGTTTAAAAATTGCCTTACATATGTAGGCTGGCATTTGAGACATTGATCCCATAGTATCAGTCATAATGGGTTTTGCCTTCCTTGAACATCCATCTGCCATTCCCTCCTTGGAGTGGGCCAGAGAGTGAAATTTCTCCTGACCGTCTCCACATAACTCCACATGAGCGTCGTGCCTCCTCCAGAAATTTTTTGGAGACCACTGTGTTCAATGTTATGAGAGAAAGAAAAATGGACAATTCACTCATGCTAAGTTTTCATTATAGTCAGCAGCAAAGCCCTTCTTGGGACCATTCTAAGTGCTAAACAGCGGAGATACAAAAAGGCACACATCACAGCCCCTGTCTCTGAGGGGAAGGACACACCGCGGAGAGAGGCCTGCAGCATGGGGGTGACTTCCGGCCTTTGCATTCATGAGCTGTGAGACCCTGGACGGTGCCCTTTCAGCCAGGTTCCTCATGTGTAAGAACAGGCTGATACCTCCCCAGCAGGACTGTTGGGGTAACAATCACAGTGCTTGGCACTGGGATGGGCTCAACAAATGCTGCATTTTCTGTTTTTATTGAAGCAGAGTCACTTACACTTACAAGCCACCTGTGACATGTGTAAACACTGTTGGTAAGGGGAACGTCCCCACTGGAAAAATGGAGGAGAGGGATCAAAGCTGTGAGTGAGCCACAGAATACTCTTGGCTGAGAACTCTTCCAGGAAACCTGTTTCCCCATCAGCATTTCCTCTCCCTCTGGTGAGGAGGAGGAGGAACACCACCAAACTGGCCATCCCAAGCTGCCAGGAGGCGAGTAGTTCACTGACCACAGGCAAATGAATGGACCACCTGACCACTGTTCTGTGGGTGTGACCTCTGCACCAAGGAGATGACATCAATTCTACACTAAGCATTTGCCACATCTCCTCATGAACATTATCTAGTCATGACCTGGCAGGAAAGTGACTCTCAGGTATGCCTCTGCCTAACCTGCCCATTGGCGGGGTGACCTGCAGCATTCTACGGCACCGGCACCTGTCATGCATGATGGCTCTACTTCCCACTCAGCAGAGGCACAGCCTTCAGGGTGCCTGAAGGCTGGTGGGGCCTTGGGTTACATTTACCTCCATGTCCACCTCAGGTAGCCTGGCAACCGGGCCTCACCATCAACAGCTGGAGATGCCAACTGTTCTCAGATGCTCTCCAGGCAGGGCACAAGAGGAAGGAAAGCCTTGCATTGTGAAGCCATGTCTTCTACCACCTCTCTGTGGAGTGGGGGTCACTGACCAGCCAACAACTTGAAGACAACGGACACATCTCACTTGCTGTCATGGCCTTCAAGGTGCCTGGCACAAAGCCAGGTGCATGGCAGATAGCCAAGTCATGCCCTGGGTCGACTGATCACATGCAGACCCATCACCCTGAGTTCTTTCTCTTTGCCCCTTCCCACACGGTGGCCGCTGTCTCCGACAATAAAGCAGAGGGTGAGCTGACTCCAGCTGGAACTCAGGACAGGCAGAAGGTGCCACCTGCTCCTCCCTCCTCCCACTGCTTCCTTGGCCCCCACTGCCATAGGCATCTTGGTAGGAGGAGGGCTAGGCAGCTTGGCCAGGGTGCCAGGCCTGAGGGCCATACCTCTAAGCTCAAGGGGTCAGCTTTCCCCAGAATGTCTCGCATGGTGCTAAGTGCCCTTGTGTGTGACCAAGCCCTGACTCAGAAGGAAGGAGGAAGCCCGCGCTGCTGCGGGAAGCTGTCTGGGAGGCACGGCAGGAGTGCCCAGCGGCAGCTGCCAGGGCTCTCCCCTGCCCAGCCCCTCCCACCCTAGTCTGGTTGCCCACTGGCTCCTTGTCAACTCCTGCCCTTCCTCTCCTAAGCAGCGGCCAGAGTAGGGAAAGCTCAGGCACTGGAGCCATGTGCTCAAGACAAGTCACCAGGCCTCTCACGGTAAAATGTGGAAAATGAGAACTAATTTTCAGGGCTATCGTGCAGATTAGGCATCACGTTTATAGAGCACCCAGTAGAAGACCCAGCACAAGGTAGGACTCGGAACCTAGAAAGTATTGTTTCTCCTCTCTTTTCCTTCTCCTTTGATCTGTCAATGCCACACCTGCTACTCCGCCAACTTCCTGTCAATTACTGGTGGGCTGCTGAGGGCAAATCAGGTATTGACAGCTTATCTGTTCCCAGTTCTGGGAGTGGACAGTAGGAGCTAACTGTGACCCTGAAAAAATCACCTCACCTTTGTGACTAACTTAATGTCTGCCATTTTGTATCAATGACACAGACTGCAGTTTTGCTCAGTAAAACAAGGTAGGGATTTCCCACCCTCAACTAAGGCATGGTTCCCTGTTCCTCCTGTTGATCCTTTTACCGAAAGAACTGTTTTATGATATGATCATGCCAGCAAGCCCATCCTAAGGTGAGGGTCACTTAACATCTTTCAAGGACCATGTGTATCTCTTACTTTGTTTAAACCTCATAATGACCCAATGAGGATGTTAAGCAAGTGTCACTATCTCCGAAAGAGAGATAAGAAAACAGAGACACCAAGAGATTACCTAATTTGCTTAGGGGTCATATAGTAGTCAGGGGAGAAGCTTGATCCTACCCTGTGCTGATTCCCTGGAGCTGCCCACCAGCTTCAGCTACCCTCATCCCACTCACGTAGATGCCCGCCTGGATGGCAGCCTCCACCCCTGTGCACTCGATGGTCACTTCTGGCTTGCACCCCAGTAGACCTTCCACTTTACTGGCGATTTCCTGAGGGCTCTCTTTGGAGATTTGGAGGATGAAATCAGCCCCGACTTCTCTGGCTTTAGACAACCGAGAGGCAGACAGATCTAAAGATGAACAGAAGTTTCTTTCAAACTGAGAAACTGGATGGCTGATTAGGGAAAAAACAAAAATGGAGGTGTGTGTTCTGATGGCAGTGAAGCTCTGGTGTAGTGAGCGGTGTTGCTGAGCCCAACACACATACTCTATACCTTCACACATTCCCATTCACACCACACACACACTGTCTCTCTCTCTCTCTTACAATCGCTCTCTCTCAGATAACTTCTCCTCAAACATCCACACCCCTCCACATCTCCACAGAGCCCGATCACACCACACAGCTCTACATAGCTACACACACACACACAATCTCTCAGATACCGTCTCCTCACACAACACACACACCCTTCTACATCCCCACCCCTCATACATCCACACACAACTCTACACACTCACCTCCACACATAATCTCACAGATAACCTCTCCTCACACGTATGTACACACTCAGATACCTTATACACACACACACACACATACTCTCTCACACAGATGCCTTCTCCACATACACACACACCCTTCAACACTCCACATGCTTCTATACACACCACACAGCTCCACACACGCATACCCACACAGGCCATCACAGATAACCTCCCCTCACACATGCACACTCATGTTTCTACCCATACCACACACTTCACACATAGACATCCTCTTATAAACATATCACACATCCCACTAACTCCACATCACAAACACAAAAACACACCCTCTTTGCCTCCTGGGCTTGGTCAACAGGCCAAGGACTGAGCCTCCTCTTAGGACCAAGTGGGCAGTATGGGCACCTGAGCCTAAGGTCCACACATAAAGAGCCAGGTCCTCTTTTCCACAGCAGCCACTGTCTCCCAGCAGCTTCACAAAACAGTCTCTTCCTGAGCCCTGACTTGGTCATTCCTGGGTGGGCTTTTCAACCCTGGAACCCAGGAGAAAAGAGGAGACCCTTTAGAAACCCAGTACTCCAGGAAGGGAATAGGTCTCATGACCCTGCCCCAAACTGTAGGCCCAGCTGTTTCCCTCTCAAGGAGATTTAAAAAGTAGAAAACCCTCTTACCAGTCACCACCACTTGAGCTGCTCCCATTGCCTTGGCCACGAGCAAACTGACCAGTCCTATTGGCCCTAAATAAAGCAGGAAATGGGAGATATTTGTGAAATATTAAACATCAGCTCTCCCCCTTGTCCAGGCCATGGACAGAAGCCATATCTTTTGTGTACCCCTAGCATCTATCCCAGTGCCCGACACATAGTGAGACCTTAACAACTGTTTGTTGAATGCATGAGGACTTGTCCTCTGCATGAAATCTGCTCCTAGTGCTGGGTTCTATTTGATTCTCTCATACCTCAGAGCTAGAAATTTTCCACTCACTCTTAGGTACTGCTTGGGGATAACATCAAAGAACCAGAGGGCTCAAGGCAACATTTATTTGTTCAGAGAATAAGAAGTCTCAGAAGGTCTGAATATATTTTCTTGTGCTCTCTTTGATCCTACCTTCTTAGAACCCATCATACTTCCCCTGGGAGAGACATATCCTTTTCAGGTACACTCTGAGGAGCACCCTGGAGTGTGTCCTTAAGTGAGCTGGCTCCCGGGGTTGACCAGCTCCTCAGGCAGCTCCAGGATGTTCAGGTGCCTAAGAATCGGCCTGGAGACCACCTGGTTCCCCAGAGTGTCTGCATGTTAGATGACACGATGGTTTTAATACAATAACCAGACCCACAAAATGAGGCTATGCAGAGTATATTGGAGGATTTGCTTTTCGGCCACTCCCCTTGAAAATAATTTTGTGAGTTCCCCCAGGAAGTAAAACACTGGAAAATACCTGAAATGACCAACAAGGGGGTGATTAGTTAAACTACAGTGGGATATTACACAGCTACCAAAATTATGTCATAACTCTTTTATCTATTGACATGGAAAAATGTTCACAATATATTGATTTTTTTTTAAGAAAGAGTAGGTAACATGAAACATATTCAGCATGATCTCATTTAAAAAAATGTTAGCAGTGGTTCTCTCAGACTGATGGGTGATGGGGCTATGGGTGAATTTCTGTGTGTGTGTGCACGTGCAGTATGTATGACTTATCTTCTATTTTCATGGCAAAAATGTATTACTTATGTAGATTTAAAAAAAATCTGTCACCTGAATCCTACAGTCTGCTGGTTCATTGAGGCAAATCTATTCTACACCCTTCACTCCTCTTAGGAAGTCCTGTGGTCACTTATGTGGCCCTGCCAAAGAAAATCAATCACAAAAGTGTATGAGGATTAACTCAAAGTGGATTAAAGACTTGAACAAAAGACCTGAAACCATAAAACTCCTAGAAGACAGGCAGTCAGCTCTTTGACATTGGTCTTGATGATGATTTTTTTGGTTTTGACTCCAAAAGCAAAGGCAACACAAAGAAAGACAAACAAGTGGGACTACATCAAACTAAAAAGCTTCTGCACAGCAAAGGAAACCATCAACAAAATGAAAAAGGCAACCTACTGAATGGGAGAAAATATTTGCAAATCATATATCCAATAAGGGGTTAATATCCAAAATATATAAAGAACTCATACAACTTAACAGCAAAAAAACAAACAATGTGATTAAAAAATGGCCAGAGGATCTGAATAGACATTTTTCCAAAGAAGACATACAGATGGCCAGCAGGTCCATGAAAAGGTGCTCAACGTCACTGATCATCAGGGAAATGCCAATCAAAACCACAATGAGATATCACCTCACACCTGTTAGAATGATTATCATCAAAAAGACAAGAAAGAACAAGTGTTGGCGAGGATGTGGAGAAAAGGGAACCCTTGTGCACTGTTGGTGGGAATGTAAATTGGTGCAGCCACTATGGAAAACAATACGGAGATTCCTCAAAAAACTAAAAACAGAACTACCATGTGATCCTGCAATTCCACTTCTGAGTATTTATCCAAAAAAACAACAACAACACTAGCTCGAAAAGATATCTGCATCCCCATGTTCACTGCAGCATTACTCACAATAGCCAAAACTTGGAAGCAACCTAAGTGCCTATCCACAGATGAATGGATAAAGTTGTGGTATATACACATATAATGGAATACTACCAGCCATTAAAAAAGATGAAATTTTGCCATTTGTGACAACATGGATGGACCTGGAGGGCATTATGCTAAGTGAAATAAGTCAGATGGAGAAAGCCAAATACTGTATGATTTCACTCATAAGTGGAAGATAAACAACAACAACAACAAACAAACACATAGACACAGAGAATAGACTGGTGGTTACCCGAGGGGAAAGGGGGAAGGGGGAGGGCAAAAGGGGCAAACGGGCACAGGTGTGTGGTACCAGATGTCAAGTAGACTTTGGGTGGTAAACACAATGTAGTCTTCACAGAAAATGAAACATAATGATGTACACCTGAAATTTATATAATGTTATAAACCAGTTACCTCAATAAAAAAAAAAATCCCCCCCAAAAAAGGTACAAACATCTAGCTAAAAAATAAATAACATCATGCGGATGTAATGTACAGCACAGTGACTATAGTTAATAATATTGTATTGAATATTTGCAAATTGCTAAGAGAGTAGATCTTAAGTTCTCATCACAAGAAAAAAAATTTTGTAACCATAACTAGACTTATTGTGGTGATCATTTCACAATATATGCAAATATCGAATCATTATGTTGTACACCTGAAACTAATATAATGTTATATGTCAATTGTACTTCAATAAAAAGTGTATGAAGAACACCAGATCACACCCACAAGCAGTGTGAGCATGCTCTCTGGTCACCAGCAATTAGAAGCCTAGAATGATTCATTCTGAGGTTGCTAGGGTTTGTTTGGGTGGCCGGAAGCAGGTGAGGAGAGATGGCAGCTAGCTGCCACCCCAACGCGGGCAGAGTGCTGGCTCAGAGTGGGCTGGACTCCACTCCTTCCATTGGCCATGAGCAGGGCCCACCTCGTTCCTGGAGGGACCAGAAGACCACTTCTCTGGTATGATTTGAAAGGTCCAAAAGTTGCCCTTCCCTTCATACCAAAAATATTTCCCTAGTCTTCTGGCAAGGGTTGAAACATAATCCCAAATTGCATTCTTTAAAATGAACTGAAGGGTGGGGCCGCCCGGTGGCGCAGCGGTTTAGTCCGCGCTTGGCAGCCCGGGGTTCGCGAGTTCGGATCCCGGGCGCCTGCAGATGCACTGCCTGTCAGCCATGCCGTGGTGGCGTCCCATATAAAGTGGAGGAAGATGGGCACGGATGTTAGCCCAGGGCCAGTCTTCCTCAGCAAAAAGGGGAGGATTGGCAACAGATGTTAGCTCAGGGCTGGTCTTCCCCACAAAAAAAATAAATAAATAAAATAAAATGAACTGAAGGGTTATGTTGCCTGGGCAACAACATTAGTTACTATCATGTCTGCAGATATTAGTTTATTTAGCAAAGTGCTGGTCACTGAGGGAATAGAACACTGTAATCCTCCCCCATCCAGAAAGATTCTGGGACCAATTTCAGCCCCTGGAGGGGGAATGAGATGGGCAGAGGGGTCCCCACATTCTCCTTTAATGAGCTCATAACAAGGGTGTCTTTTGTTTCTTACCAGCTCCACACACAAAGACCTTGTTCCCCAGGGTGACTCCAGCTCGCTGGCAGGCATGGATCCCCACAGACAGTGGCTCAATCAGGGCTCCTTCCTCAAAGGTGACATTGTCAGGAAGCCTGAGGAGTCATTCAATACACTCAGTTAGTCCTTCTGGGTTAACAATGAATAACAATAGCTAATATTTGTTGAGCATTTACATATGCACCAGGCAATGTACTAAGCAATTACATATATTCACTCATGTAAATCCTTAGAACAGTTCTGTGGTAGGTACTATTATCCCCATTTTTACAGACGAGGAAGTCAAGGCTTGGAGGATTAAATGACTTGCTCCAATGGTTCAAAGCTAGTGAGGGGCTCAAAGGGTTTGATTTGGAAGCCAGATATGTCTGACTCCAGAGCCTATGCCACACACCCCCTCTGAAAATGGTTTTCTTTGGTGAAATCACTTCGGTGAATGTGAATACATTATGTTTTCTTTAACTGCTATCCAAGATAAAGGTAGAGTGTGGCAGTCATTAAATAACGAAAAGTTCACTTAACAAGGGGTCAACATAACCACATTCCAGCATCATATCTGCTTCTGAAATTTATAGCCTTTTTGGTTCCCTTTAGCAAACAATCCTGACTATCAGCAGCTTTGCAAAGCAGTGATTTAGAAGCTGGCATCACTCTGTTAACTGTCTCCTGTATTACATGCTCCAGAAGAACCACCTCTGAAGGCAGCAGCTGCCTGGCTGTCCCAGGACTGGTTCAGAGAGGGAAAGGGCCTGTCTTCCACACAGCTGATTAAATGCTGTGTCACCTTCACCACTGGGTTCTTGGTTTTCACTTCCGAGTCCACTGGCATCTTGACCCTATTAACAATCTCATGGATGATGACAGCAAACATTTGCATAAGGCTTTACAGGTTAGAGAGATTTCTTGCCCATAATCTCATTTAATCCTCACTATGACCTTGTCAGGCAGGAAGGGCAGGCTTTATTTTTACCTTTATTTTACAGAAGAGGAAACTGAAGCTCGATGACACTGAGACTTGCCCAAGGTTACTAGTGAGTGGATAAGTCACACTTGAACCCAGGTCTCCTGATTCCACATCGTCTGCCTGACCCATATCAGCTGCCTCTTGGTACAAGAAGCTCTGGAGTTAATATCTAATTTCTGCTAGTTCCTCACTGTCCAGTATTTATTCAGTGGCCCCCCAAACCTCCACAGGCAAGAAAATGAAAACCCTCAAGTTCCAAAAAGAAATAAAGGTGGCAGCCAAACCAGGTGTTCATCCCCATGATCCTGCTGTCACTGTTCACGATCCTCCACAGAATAAATAACAAGGCCCGCAGTCGGCTTGGCTGCTGCCCATCACCCGTTCCTTCTCCCCTCCCTCTGCTTCCCTCACATCATCCCCCCACTCAAGTCCTGCTCCTGCTCTGACTGCTGTTGTCATCCCTTCCACTCACCCAATCTACCCCATCAATTCTATACAAGGGGAAAAGTTTGAAATGAAATAATGAAGACTCCCAAACTCTCTCAAAGACCCCCAATCACACTCTCTCAGACACACCTGCCCCTTCACATTTGGGCCTCCCCCCAAGCTTGTATTGGCTCTAAGCTGAGGATGGCCTTTGGTCAGGAACTGTGTGCTCTTCTCACCTTTGCTCTGACTTCCCCTTGGAATAAGAACGCCAAGGAGAAATGGGATTGGGGATGGTGATGAGAGAGGATTGTTATCTGGGAGATTATTCTGACTAGGCAGGTGCTGCCTTGTCACATATGCAGCCATAGCCAGCCGCATGGAGGCAGAAGCACCAGCAGCAGGCAGTCGTGGGGCCCAGCCCCTTTGCCACTGACCTTGGGAGAGTTACTGGTCCTCCTTCCCAAACCTTGTTCAGTGGGGGCTGAGGGGGAGGGGGGATGAGAAGACTCTAAGTTTCTTACCAACCCTAATCTTTCATGACTTTATAAACACTAGAGAATGACAAGGCAATTTGTTGGTTTCACAATAGGGTTCAGGGAACAGGCAAAAGGATGATCAAGAAGCCAAGGGGGAAGCAGGAAGATAGAAAGAAAATAAGGTGGGTAGGAAAATAAAGAGGCTGTGGCAGTGTAGGAATCCTCATAAAGAGAAACCAGAGAGGAGGGCTTGGGTCCAGGGCTGGGCTGGGGACACAGGCAGAAAGTACCCCAGGAAGAGAGGAGAGGTCGAAGCAGCATGGCCCCTAGAGGCCCTCCTCAGCCCTCCCATCTCCATTGTCAACCTGAACACCCCCTCCCCCACCATTCCCTACAAACCACTCTCCATCCCAGTGCAAGGCTCCCTTTTCAGGCCTAACCCTGTACCATCCCCCAGACACAGGCTATGGCTATGACATATCATGGCACCATTTATTGAGCACCTACTATATGCCAGGCCTCATACTGAGTACTTGATATGCCTCTCTCATTGAATCCCATCAATAATTCTATGCATTTTATCCTATCGGTGTTATTATCATTTCCATTTTACAGGCAGAGATATTGAGGTTACAAAGTTTAAGTAACTTGCTCAAGGTCACACAGTTGGTAAATGGCAGAGACCAGTGGTTAGTCTTGAGCTTTACTGCTTTGCTCCTCTACATTCCATAAAAATCTTGTTTGGTGCCCTGACTTGGAAAGGGCCCAGAAAAGATGGGCTGGTTCAGGAACCACTTGCTGAAAGGTGGACTACGCCCACGTAACCTGCTTTCTTCTAGAGCAGGTTCAGGTGTTGACTTAAACTCATCATGAGGTCTCTGACCTGTGACTCTTTTCAAGGCTTCCAGGGGGCACTAGAAAACGCAGATCTGACAGGCTGCCCCTGTGCCTGGCACCTGGCCTCCATCGGATAAGCCCCATCCTGGCCGACAGAGCCATCGCTGGGGCCAGGCTGGGGTGGGAGGAAAATGGGCCTGGTCAGGTCAGTAGGAAAGCGGTACATGGGAACCCCAGGGCTCCATGGGCCAGGGCCTACCCAGAAGGCACGGCACTTTGGTTCTGCCAGACACAAGTCATTTTGAGAGTTGGGGTAGGTAGTGAGCATAGGGCAGGAGCTTGAGAATCACAGCCGCCCGGGCTTGACTCCTGGCTCTGTGCCTGAGGCAATCAGCCTCCTCCTGCCTCTGCTGACCCTTGCACAAAACTGCAGTACCAGTGCCCATCTCATCATTATTCTTATGAAGGTTAAATAAGAGAAGGCACACAGAAAACTTAGTAGCACAAGGCCAGGCACATAGTAATAATAATTGTGACTTTACATGCATTGCCTTATTTCACCTTCAGGTGAGTAAATGAGACTGTAGCAGAGGAAGTCTAAGTCATTTCCCCAAAGTCACTCGCTGGGAGGGAGTGGATCCAGGGTCCCAAAGCTCATGCCCTGGCTCCAAGCCATGCCTCCTCAGTAAACCCCAGTTATTGCTGTTATTGTTTGTTGTTGTCGTCGTCCAGGTGACTGCTGTTATAAGTTCTCCTTCCCGTAGCTGCAGTGGAGACCAATAGTGGAGGACGGACCACAAAAAGTTATCTCCAGGATGGCTGGAGAGGAGGGAGTGACTTCAGCAACAATTTTGTATTGTTGCTTGAGGCGAGGGAACGGTAGACTGAAAGACTAAAACCAAGCCCTGGGAGTCAATCTAAGCCCTAGTCAGGCTACCCTCCCTCAATGCCACCAAGAAGGGCAGGTCTGCCCAGGGGATGCCTCATGTCTGGAATTAGGAGCTGAAACGAACACAGAAATCACCATAGGAAACTAGAAGAAAGAACACCAAACAAACAGAAGAGGAGAGGTCCCAGGCGGCATGATGAGGTCATGGGCACTAACTTGTAGCAGAAGCTGGCATTGTGCTTATAGAACCGGCAGAGGTTCCCATCATCGGGGGGTGTGGCACAGAAGAAGATGGACGGCGACAGATTGTATCGGCCAATCTTGCAGAATTCATCGGTTTCTCGGGGAACACCAGGCTCGATGGCAACACGATCACCTGGAGAGGAAACACGAGCAGGGGCAGAGATAGTGAAGGGATGCATGCCCACGGGCAGATGCCAGCCCAGCTGAAAGAGCCACCCTCCTCCCTGGGGACCCGGGGTGCCCTAGGCAAGCCCAGACTGTTAGTGCTTCCAAAGGAAACACGGGATGCAGCACAAACTCACACTCTGGGAGAAAATGACCAGCCCACTTCTCCACAGACTGGTTTGGCCCTTTTACCAACTCATGGAACAAGCCAACTTGCCCCTCCAGCACCACAGCCACCTCTCGGCTTGGGAGACACAGAACCAGTCCAATCTCTAAGGCAAACCAGGTCCAGTTCCCATCTCAAACTGCTGCAAATGAGGTAGCTAATGCGAGGAATTTGCAGACATTTTTTTCTTCACATGTTTTGAAAATATGGGACAAGGCCTTTATAAACACAAGAGCCATAATTCTGGCATGTCTTATGTTCAGTCTGATTGTGTTTAGACTAGGAGTCAACTGATTCCTGGTTAGCATAACCGCTAAGGCACATGACCGCAGAGGCCTCAGACTCTGGTACAGAGGACAGCAACATGCAGGCCTGTGAACAGCCAGCTCCATCAGACTTCTACTCTATGTCTCGCTATACCTGCTCGGAAACCCAGCCTTTGAATTGCTCGTCTATCTTCTTATTACAAAAATTTTCAACCAGACTTCAAAGACGAAAGAACTGTACAGTGAACACCCAGATATCCTCCACCTAGATTCTTCTATTAACATTTAGCTACATTCACTTTGTCACATATCCGTCCATCCCTCTCATCTATCCATCTCTCTTCCATTCATCAATCCATCGTCCATTCTGACGCACTTCAAAGTAGGCTGTAGACATCAGTACACTCCCATCTTAAATATTTCAATCTGCACATTAGTAACTAGAGTTCAATACTTGTTTATGGTTCTCTTTTAAGGCAAAATTTAGATATTGATGAAATGCACAAATCTTAAGTGGATCACCAGATGAATTTTGATAAATGCATTCACCTGTGTAATGTAAAGCCATACCAAGATACAGAACATTATCACTACCTCAGAAATTTCATTCCCTTGTGTCCCTTCCCTCCAATGCTCACCCTGACCCCAGAGGGCTGACTAGTGAGCGAGGGCCCTCCTGAGCGTGAAGAACCCATAGGAAGTCTGCCCTTTACTAAGCAGAGGCATGTTAAGCTATTTTTTCTGCCTTTTGTGTTAAAAATACCCACTGAATGGAGTCCTGGTATGTAGTTAGTGCTCATTAAAAGTAGTGGTGGCAATGGTGATAGCAGTAGTCGTATATAGCAATAGTCACTATTTTTTATTGTATTTATCATTATTATAATTATCTGACCTTGTTTTACTATAGAGGAAATTCAGACTACGAAATAGGTGGCCAGATTGTATGTGAATTCAGAATTCTTCCATGCCTCAGATTTATTGATTCTTTAAGATTTATGTTTAAATTTTGTAAACAAATATTAAGAACTACTCAATGAGTGGTTTTCTTCTTTCTAGATTAGTTGATTAGAACTTTAAGTCAAAGTTAGCATATGAAACACTTAAATAACAATTTGTAGTCTAAAAAAAGTATCCACCGAAATCCCTGTGACAACTAAAACGTATTCCTCTACCTGTATACGTCTCACTTCTATTCCTCACTACTTTCTCTGCTGCCCAATGAACTTTCTCCAAATTATGCTTCTACCATTGGCGATGAATTCTTCAACCTAGCAAATCAGGTGGAGTTTTATATTATTCAATTTTATCTTCTAATTATTATTTCACTATAATAACATATTATAATAACTCACAGTTATACAGGGCTTTTTAAAGAGGGACTTTTATACAGATTATGCTTGTTTTTTTTTGCTGGGGAAGATTCGCCCTGAGCTAACATCCATGCCAATCTTCCTCTATTTTGCATGTGGGTCACCACCACAGGATTGCTGCCAACCAGTGGTGTAGCTCCATGCCTGGGAACTGAACCCGGGCTGCTGAAGCGAAGCCGAACTTAACCACTACACCACGGGGCCAGCCCCCAGATTCTGCATTTTTATCATCTCCACTAACTCCCTAACACAGAACCTCTGCTCCAAGCAGCAACTTATTAGCAACCCAGATATGTAATCCCACCTCTGTAATTTTATTATTCTGTTCCTCTTAACTGGAATATTAGATTCTGACATCTTCACTAATTCAAAAACAAAACCTTTCTCAAGTCTCCAGATGCTAGGCAGCCCAGTGGTTCTGAGTCAAAAAGACCAAGGCAGGCACCCCAGACTAGTTAGTCTGAGACTAACTAGTGTGAGACCCTGGGCAATCACCACACTTCACTTTTTTCACCTGTTAATGAGGAAAATGATGCCTATCTTGTAGAGGTGTTTCAAGAATGAAATAATTATACATGTAAGGATTTAACTTGGAGACTAACAAATAGTAAATCAATAAATGTTAGCTGCTTTCTTCTTCTTCTGATAATTATTATTGCTAAATGTCCTCCTCAACCTCTCTCCTCTATGAACCTTCTTTTTTAAGCACCTCTGCCCACAACAAATGCTCTTTCTTTGAACTCCCAGAGCCTATTCTTTCCCATACCCAACTGCACCTGTTGGAGGAGGTCATTGAGAGGACGTGACCCCCAGTTGACCTCAGAACTGGACCTAAGCAAGGAGGCTCCTCACCACCCCCACACCCCATCCCGCTTGCTATGTATGCTCTCCCCACCCTTCCCACAGTGGGAGCCATTTTCAAGGATTTAGCCTTGAGAGAGCAATGTGTTGTTGAGACCATCTGGATGGTACACATGACTGAATCCAGTTAAGGCCTCTATATAAACTTTTAAGATTTGGAGGGCGGGTACAAGCTACTCTTGTTGTGGCTGCCCAAGACAAGCCTCAAACTTAAGTTTCTTTGCTTATTAAACCTGCCACCTGCCAATCTGGACTGGTCTGCCTCTTTCTTTGGTCTCTCTCTGCCTTCTTGTACAGGGCTGGGAAGCTCCCAAGGACGTTGCAAACCAACAGCACCCTATGTTCTTGTTCTTTAATTGTTGGTATTTATGTATGTCCTGACATCTGGTCTCCTCAACTAGATCGAAGCATCCAGGGATCATATCTTCTCAATTTTCCATATCCCTCAAAGTACCTGGCTCAAGGCTGGACCCATTGTAGATGCTGACTAAGAATCTGTTATAACTTAATTTAGAGACATCCACTCCTTGTTATGACTTACATTTAGAGACCTCATCCCACAGGTAAGGACCAATTGGTGGTGGTTGGAAACTATGAACCTTCCACTTTGGAATAACCTTGCAAAACCCAGGGGCTTTCTTTTTGTGTGTGTGTGAGGAAGACCAGCCCTGAGCTAACATCTGTTGCCAATCTTCCTCTTTTTGCTGAGGAAGACTGGCCCTGGGCTAACATCCGTGCCCATCTTCCTCTACTTGATATGGGACACCACCACAGCATGGCTGACAGGCAGTGCGTCAGCGGGCGCCCGGGATCCGAACCGGCGAACCCCGGGCTGCTAAGCGCGGACTAAACCGCTGCGCCACCGGATGGCCCCCCCCAGGGGCTTTCTTGACTTCCACTGATGACGAATGGAGGGCCTGACTTAACATTATTAAATGAGACACACATCTAGCTTCTTCAGACCTGGTCGATCCCTTGTAGCCAGGCTCAGAGAGCCTTATAACCAACACAGGATGGTACCTCTTACCAACCCCCATCATCCCCCAAATAAGCTGACCTCATCTCCAGGCTGTGCAGTGGCCTCATTAGCAAAGGAAGGTTAAAGCCAATGGCTTGCTATGCCAAGGCAACCTGGATTTAATTCACTGTGTTGGGGAACATCACAGTCTACCACAGCTGAGAATTCCTCCCTCTGGGAGAATGAATTAAGCAAATCTAGAAAACTATTGGCGGTTTTCCAGCCATTCAGTAAAATCAAAGACTGCATCAAAGGCCCTGGTTCTTAGCATATGGAGGCAGTTTATGGTTCCTGCGCCTGGAACTTGTTCCCTACCCCTTTTCCTGGTTTAGTTCATACTTACCTTCAGATGTTAGATTAATTGTCCCTTCCTCAGATAAGCCAGGGGTCTAGGTAGAACACACGGACCGTACCCTGTATTCTTCTTTGTTGCCCTCGACACAATTGTAATTAAGTAACTATCTGTCTGTCCCAGCTCTGCCTTCCCCTGTGGGAGGTAAGATCCATGTGTGTAGGGACCAAAACTGTATTGTTCACTGCTATATCCCCAGAATTTAAGAGAGGGCCTGGCTCCAAGAAAGCATGCACAAATATTTATGTTGAATGAACAAATAAATCCTGTAGCTGAAGGGCTTTGCTGACCTGGTTTTAAGTGCTTTACCAATGATCCCACTTTTACGACTGTTCCTGAAGCTTCATGCCCCAGCACCATTGGCTTTTTCACAACAAAATCCCCAATTCGACCGTGCTGCCAATAGTGGACATCTGAGCCGCAGATTCCAACAGAATGCATCTTCAGCAGCACCTCTGGTAAGAGAAAGGAGAAGGAGAAAACAAGTCAGAGAGGGAACGACCCCTCTATCACTCTGAGGCACCCTGGCGTTTTTCCTCTGGACAAAAGAGAGGGCTTGGTTTCAAAGGCTAGATACAAAATTTAGCCCACAGAGGAAAACAAACTCAACAGCAACCCCAATTAAGTCTTGCAAAGCAAAAAAATCTCCCACAGAACAAAATAACTGCATGTGAGGGTTAATTCTACATGTCGACTTGGCTAGGCTATGGTGCCCAGTTGTTTGGTCAAACAGTAGATGTTGCTGTGAAGGTATTTTTTCATATGTGATTAACATTTGAGCACCCCCATGTTCCCTGCAGCATCACTTACAGTAGCCAAGATATAGAAACAACCTAAGTGTCCATCAATGGGTGAATGGATTAAAAAAATGTGCTACACACACACACACACACACACACACACACACACACACACACACACACACTGGAATATTATTCAGCCATATAAAAGGAAACCTTGACACTTACCACAACATAATGTCCTTAAGGACATTATGATAAGTCAATAAGTTAGACAGAGAAAGAAATACCATATGATCTCACTTATATATGGAATCTAAAAAAAACAAAAACAAAACCAAGTTCACAGATACAGAGAACAGACTAGTGGTTGCCAGAGTTGGGGAGTGGAGGGTGGGTAAAATGGGTGAAAGGGGTCAAAAGGTATAAACTTCCAGTTATAAAATAAATAAGTCATAGGGATGTAATGTACAGTATGGTGATTACAGTTAATAATATTACATTGTATATTTGAAAGTTGCTAAGAGAGTAGATCTTAAAAGTTCTCATCACAAGAAAAAAAATTTATAACTGTATGGTGATGGATGTTAACTAGAATTATTGTGGTGATCATTTTGCAATATATACAAATATCAAATCATTATGTTGTACACCTGAAACTAATATAATGTTGTATGTCAATTATACCTCAATTAAAAAAAAACATTTAAATCAGTAGACTTTGAGTAAAGCAGATTACCCTCCATAATGTGGGTGAGCCTCATCCAATCAGTTGAAGGTGATGGGGTTCAGGGCAGACTGCCCCAAAATATGCTACTTTGGCATATTGATTATTTTGAATTAAAGTTTCTTAAGAAACAACCAGTGCAAGAATGACACTCTGACCCTCCTCTGTCCTCCTAAAGCAGGAAATAAATTTCCCATGTGAAAGTCACCTTCCCTGTACAAGCAAGTACAGAGACATCCTTATCACCAGAGACAGGGAATTCAGGGCAGAGAAGCCTGTATAAACAAACGTAGTTACTTCTTTACTAATTTACTACCTCAATCCCCAAGAATTGTTTTGTCAATCTTCACAAATTTATTGTTTCTTTGTTTAGACAATGGTATAAAAGCTGCCTGCTTTGGTCACTTCTTTGAGTCTCATATTTCTATGAGCTCCCATACATATAAAATTAAAACTGTTTTTCTCCTGTTAATCTGTCTTGTGTCAATTTAATTATTAGGTCAGCCAAAGAACCGAGAAGGGAAGAAAGGAAAAGTTTTCCTCCCCTACAAAGCCCTTAAAAGAAAAGACTGAGGTTTCCTGAAGAAGAATTCTCCTCAAGACCATGACATCAACTTTTACCTGAATTTCCAGACTGCTGGTCAGCCCTATAAATTTCAGACTTGCCAGTCCCCACAATCATGTGAGTCAATTCCTTAAAATAAATCTCCCTCTGCCCTCTCTATATATACATATATAATAAATCTATATACAAATAAATGTATGTTATAGATCTTTCTCCTCTCTCTCTCAGTTCTGTTTCTCCAGAGAACTCTCACTAATACACAGAATAAACAAGATATTATTAGTAGAAAGAAACGTATCAACCACCTAAGAGAAAAAAACTGTTTTCTAGGAGATAACTGTTTCCAGACAATTGATATGCTATGCCTGATTCTTATCTATTCACACAAGGGAGGCTGGCAGAATCTAGGCTTGGCAACACTTTGTGAGCTATCAGGCTGCATTCTTCATGCCTGCTGTTTTGTTAAAAAGTGCAGCTTTAATTTAAACCATCCAAAGATTTCAACTGGCATTTCCCCTTCACAGGTTTGAATATAGTGAGATTTGGTGATATTGTTGTTGTCAGTTTTCCAAGTTTAAAATAATGATGCGACTGAGCCCCTTTGCTGAAATAAGTCCTAAAGGATTACTGGCCCAGTCTGACTGAGAGGACCATGTTACAAAATATCTCCCTGGGAAAAAGCTCTGCCTCAGAAAGACAAAGAGACCCAAAGCTCTGCTATACATTCAGATGTCTTACACCCTGCCCTTGCCGTAAACCATGGGCAATCCACCAGGTGTGGCTCTGTAGAACTTTCTCTGTCCTTGGCTTTGGTGAACAGAGTAGGAAATGGCAGGGTGAATTCTGAGATCACAGGTAAGGAAAAGTCATTTGAATTAGGAAAATTCTCTCAGAGTTTCCTCTTCTGAAGTTACCAATTTGTAATGAGAGATTAAATCTGACTTGCTAGAACCCTCGCTGAAATTTACCATAGTTTCCCCTTCCAATTCAAGGGCAGCAAGAGACAAGAAATTGAGAGCAGAATGCTGCTTCAGAGGAGCAGTGCCAGGATCCTTTGAGTCTAAGACAGCCCTCGCTTGGCCACCTCTGGAATCAACACCAACTCTTCAGGACTTTTCACCTCAACTTTCCAGCAAGGTGCCTCTTTCACGTCTCTGAACATGGTATCTTGGTAAAAACACTTAAGCCCTAAATATACATTACTTGCTGAACACTGATAGAGACAGCTATTGTCTGTATTCTTATCACTATAAATCAACAACCAGCTGACCTTTGAGTAGCAAAGCTCTGGATGTTCCAGGAAAGCTGCCTTCAATCTAATGTTCACACAGAAGCTACAGTTCTGGGGGTAAGGTGGGGCCAGGTGGGGAAGCACAGGTCCAACTCGTCAAGGACAGAAAGGGGACCTGAGTGGCTGGGTATGGGATGAGCTCTCTTTGGACACTCTCCCTTTTGCCCCCAGCCTCACCTCAGGGTACTGCAGATTGTGGAGTGGGACTCTAGGGACGGAAGGGATTGGAAAACTGTCAGCAGGGATCTTCCCTCTTCAACAGGGCAGCATAACGTCCCCAGGTATAGACACCACTCTAGGAAACGTGCATGTCAGCTCGGCCTGGCAGGCTCGCCCAGTGAGGGGCCAGAAGGAGTGGCGCAAAGGTGGTGGGAACCCTGCCCCAGAGCGCTCGCTCACTCTCTGCACATGGCTGATTAGGGGGCAGTGGGGCAGAGCTCCATGCAGCCCCTCCCATCCCACGGACAGACGCCCTGGTCTTCCTGGCACGAAGCTCTTTTCTAATTAAAAGATTAAGTTCTGCAGACTCACTCCTTTTCAAGATTTGGGTTAGGGTTAGGACATGATTTGGCCACCTGAATAGCAGCGTATGGTAGATAGAGGAACCTAACTCTGTCGTTAGGTCAAAAGAGGAACAATTCTGCCTTTGGTCCATAAATTGAAGACATTTTATGTTGAAAACTCTTTGGGACAAATTGGCAGCCCGATATGGTAACTCTTCTGGTTCTATCACTGCTTCTTTTATTCCATGTAGCAGCCAAGTTAAATACACCCAGTCATGCTGTGGACAATGGACTAGGTTCAAGCCTAACAAAGACACAGTTTTTAACGGAGGCAAAAGTAATAAACAGTAGGAAAAGGGGTAAGGGAGCAATGCACACATGTCTCCAGGATACACAACAGGAAACAATAAAATGTATGTCGAGTTTCCCAAAGACCTACCATTTGGACCTGGTTCAGGGATAAGACAGTTCTCCTAAAGGAAACAAAAGAGAAAAAATCATTTAGCATGCATAATAACTTTACCTTATGAACTTTTCAATAAAAAAAAAATTAAAGGGGAGTTTCATTCAAATATTTCTTCTTACAATTAACCCAGGCTTAGACCATACTGCTGGTGGTGAATGCCTGAGGGGTAACCCAACTAGTGCTGACTCTAATTGCTGACCTCACCCCAGCCACCAGTGCAATTGGCCCTGGACTAAGAAAAAGTATGCTACATTCAACCCCAGGCAGAGAATGTTTGGGCTGCTTCTGGGTCTCTAGATCTGCCTTCCATGCAGATCCATGCAGATCCTCCCGTTCAGGAAAAACACATTCTTAGATACAGATTTGTTTGGTCTGGCAAACTCGTACAGGGAAAGGAAGAGGGTGATTCTGGCAGTTGCAGTGGGGGCTTTTGGAGCAGGTTGGACCTCATTTCCCTTTACATCAGCACACAGCCCAATATTTGGTCCTCTCTTCCAAAACCTCCCATGTGGAGTTTCAGAGGGAACACATAGGACCTGCACGTCGGCCACTCTGACAGGTTCAAAAAGCAATCTGAGCTATTCTGATGTTCGCAGCTATTATTATTATTTACCAAGCTTTTTTTTCCCATTGCCAACTGGCTAGGAATTTCTTGGCAATGAGGAAGGACAGTGAGTGGCCAATTCCCTAGTGTTCATTTGATTAATTCTTTGAAGGCAGCCAAGAAGAGGGAGAAGGGATATGAGATGTCCGCAGCACCTACTATGTGTCAGCGTGCTGGGCTTCACACACCTCACGGCAAATGTTCCTCACCACAGCCCACAGGTTGCAGATAAGAAACCTGAGGCCGGGAAGTTAGATAACTCCGTCAAGGTCATACTGCCACAGAGTGGATAAACCAGGGCTAAACCCAGGTGTGTCCTATTCCCAAGCCTGCCGCACTACTTCCCACTGCACCCCCAACATGGAATATGCCTTTTCTCCTTTTCAGGGGTGATGCAAGGGATAGTCAATGAGGTGATGAGAACGTTGGTGCAGGGCCCCATGCAGAACACTCTAGGAGGAGGCACTGCTCAAAGCTTGCCTCCTTCAGAAAGCCTCCCTCAAACGCTTTTATCAGTAGCAATAAACGACACTGGGGCTATTTTGCCAATAAGATAACAACCTTGATGCCAAAGACCATGCCTTCAATCTCTTCAGCACCAGGTACAGAGCCCTGCCGTGAACCTCGCGGCTCTGTATTTGTTAAATAATCTCTCTCCATAATTGTGCTTCCATGGAAGGTCTGAGGTTGTCCCTCGTTTCAGGTTACCAGCCCTGTCTGAAGTAGCTCAATGCTGATTTGAACTCTTTGTCTTCAGTGAAACAAAGCCCAAAGTAATCAAGCAAATGCCATTAGCTGACACTGACATCTTCTTTGCGTCAGGTCCTATGTTGAGTGCCGTACATGCATCACTGCAGTTCATCCTCACAACAGCCCTATGTGGGACCCTCCGTTATTATTGCATTTTCCATATGATGAGACTGAGGTATGGGGAGATTAAGCAACCTGCCCATGGTAACACTAAGGTAGCAAATCCTGGAGCTGCATCCAAAGCAGGAAAGGAAGGGGAGGGGAGGGAAGCGGGTAGGGAATCCATTTAGAAATGGGCAACTCAGGATAGCTGGCTGCCACCAAAATCTTTCTCAAAGAAGTTGCTGGTCCCACATCTGACATTACATCACATCAGAGGCTGCTGTGTAATTATGTTTCTGTTATAGTGGGTGAAATTTTCAACTGCAAGTTAAATTCAAACTAAAGACTAAGACCTTTATTTCAAACATGGAACAGCACCCCACCCTCCCCGCTAAAGGCATTAGTAGGCAACTTCCCAGGCACTGAGAGATAATTCCACAGCACACTTTTCATATCGTTGCCTCCAACCAGGTCAGGCCAGAACACCCCATTTGGGGTGGAGAGGTGGTAAGATTCCAGCCCAGAGCAACAGTTGGGCACACCAAATAAGCCCTGGGTCACTAGAGATTACTACAGTCAATATTTGCTGGAGTTAGAGTTGACCAACTTTGGCCTTACCACACAGGCAAAGCTGCAGTGACTCTCCCAGACACTAGAGGGTGCTGTGCCAATAGCCTGGTTTTCCTCAGTAGCAGAGCACACTGATGAAGAACTTAAATATCTCTCCCTGCAAACCAGCTTTCCTTTTTCCTTCTTTTTCTCTCTGACTCTGATCACTCTTACAACTCAGCTTGGCTCCAGTCTCCCCTCTCTGCAGGAGACATGCCACCTAAGCACAAGACCATGTTAAGATCAGCCCTTAAGTTTGTAAATATTATCCTAAGCTCAGTTGTGGAGCTCTCAATGTTTTAGAAAGTTATTACAGCATGGTTACTAAAAAACCTTGCTTTGCATTTGTGGTTACGTGGTATGACGTTGGCTACAATCCTGTTTACTTAATCTCCTTTTCTGTCTCAGATTTCGATGGTGATATTTTTTCATTTATCCTATTTCTCATCTGTCAAAGTTTCTTAGCTCCTCTGAGATCTCGAACTTTCACTTTTATCCCCACAGCCCCTTTCTTCATTCCCAAACGTTTTGTAATCAGGCATACAGAAGGTTTCTTGAACAGGATATCTTATGTTTCTGTGAGTGATGGTAACAGGGGATAAAGAGGAGTTGAATAATGGTTCTTTACTAATGTCAGTTTTCCAGCGTTTTTCACTTCAAGTCAGAAATACATCACATACATATTTTCTCCCTTCTATCTCCTTCAGCCACCCCCGCCTCTGGAAATAAATCATGAAAATACTCCAGGAAGAACCCTCTGTGGAAACCTGGAATCATCTCACATGCCTCTTGCATCCTGTTATCTTGCCTTTCCTAAATATATTTTCTCAAATTAGCCTAAATATATATTTCCTAAATAAATCTGAATGGTCCCCTTTCCTCTACTTCCACTGGCACATCTGAACTCACGCCTGCAGCACATCTTGCCTGGGTTGTGGCAATGGCCTCAACATGAGGAGAAATCAGAGGATAATGCTTTTTCCCTCCTCTAGCCAAGTGCAGTGGTGAAGAACTCGGATTCTAGAATCACCTGTCCAAGTGCAAACCCAGGTCCCCTCCAGCAGCGGTGCAACCTTGGGGTAGTTATGCAACCTCTTTGTGCCCTCAATTTCCTCCTTTGTATCATAAAGACAATCCTAAAAGAGAGTGCCCAACTCAGAGTAAATAAGTTAGCTCTTATTACAAAAGAAATAAAATTAAACTTCTTTTTCTAGAATTAGCGCACAGTATGGTTGAACCAGCTCTGGACAAACTTGTCCTTTTCCTTTTGAAAGGGTAAAGCTTTAAAATATTTTAGGGGGTGGTCCAGTAGTGTAGTGGTTAAGTTCACACACTCTGCTTTGGCTGCCCGGGGTTCGTGGGTTCTGATCCTGGGCACAGACCTATGCACTGCTTATCAAGCCATGCTGTGGTGGCATCCCACATACAAAATAGAGGAAGATGGGCACAGATGTTAGCTCAGCGACAATCGTCCTCAAGCAAAAAGAGGAAGATTGGCAACAGATGTTAGCTCAGGGCCAGTCTTCCTCACTAAAAAAAAAAATAAATAAATAAATCAAAATTGTTTTAGAGAAAAGCTGTATTTCTCTTGTTTTCATGTCAATATTAAGAGAACTTGACTGCTCTTCAAAAGGCTGGAATTTGGAAGAAAGTGGAGTAGAATTCCAGAAGTGTTTTTAGGCCTGATTCTATCAGCTGTGGGAAAGAGTGTCAAGCTGCACCCCTTGCCTTAGAGTGAAAGACAGCAGGCAGGGCTCCAAGAAGGCAACTGGCCTTGTCCCAGGTCCTTGAAGCCCACCTCTGTCACCTGCTCCTGCCTACCAGGCCTCCTGTCAACCTGTTGGCTGGCTGCCCTGCACCCTTGAGAGCAGAGCAGGAGATCTTATTTTTGCTTTCCTCCCTCCTCAATCTTCCCCCTCTCTTGAGGGCTTGAATGGTGTTTTGAGGTGGGAGGAAAATCCAAAGGTTTCCTAATTGGCCATTTTGTCATAAGAGGCTTTGTTCTAGCTGTGCTGGTCCTGGCAAACTCGGGGTCAAAGTAGAAAGGTCAGAGACTCTCCCAAAGTCCACTGAGCGGGTCTCCAGCCAAGGCTCTCTGGGCTCCAACCAGCCTTCTGCCGATAACAATCCTTCAAAATGCAAATCCATTTAAAGTGCCCAGTGGCCCTTTAAGATCCTAAACCTCTCATGTTATGGCCACCAGGCCTCCTTACAAGCCTCCTGCAATTCCCAAACCCACTCTGCACTCACTTCCTCACCTCACAGGGGCCATTTCTCCACCAGCTGGTCCCTCTCCTTCTTCAAGATCCCACATGAGGCAAGAAGTCAGGGGAAGGGAGGCATCTGGGATGACTTCCTAATTCCTGTGGGAACTTGGGGAGATTTAGGTTTGGATAGGTTTGGGATTGTGCCATATGGGGACATCCAGGTGGGCCTGTCCAATAGGCAGTTGTACTTCTGGGACTGGCACTCAGGCGTGGGTGCCTGAGTGGGTCAGGGTCAGAGACTCATGGATATGAATCATGAACACGGAGCGAAACAATCACCCCCTGCAAGAAGCCTTCCCTGTCCTCACCAGGCTGGGAAGGCGACCCCTTCCTCTCCTTCAAGCTTCCCCAGCACCTAGAATTGAATCCATACAATATGGCTAAAGGATTATTTAATTCTCAGCTGTGACAAATACATAAATAGACTTAAAAAGTAATTTCCTCCAAATTCAAAATGTATGAATATAACTATACATGAACCTATTAGATGGTTCTACATTTTAAGCAAAAATATGAAGTCTCTGAGCTTTGTTGGCTGCTCTAGTTTGTTAGCAACACTGATCAAGTGCTCACCGTGTTCAGATCCATGTAACAGAACATTTACTTTTTTTTTTAATTATTGAGCTTTTGAAAGATGACATGAGTAGAAGCATATTAAGATAGAGCCAGAGCAGCCATTTCAAAGGAATTGTCTTACACATCTTGTTTTCTTTATCTTCCAAACTGGACCAAACCACCATTACAAGAAATCAGCAAGGACAAGAATATCCTTTTTTGTAAGGACTGATGAAATTGGACTTTGCTAATGACCAAATCGCTAACCAATCAATCAAGTAGAAGTCTAGCCTTTTGCTTGATGAACGAATCTCAAGCCAATTTATGAAGTACAAACCCAGCCTTACCTCATCTAGCACCAATGAACTCTTCTTTAATACAACTTACCTCATTTTCCCACCCTTTTCTCATAAAAACCTTAAGCCCCTCTCCTGTAATCAGGACACTATTTGGGTTACTACCTGAATCTGTGCTCCCCGAATTGCAATTCTTTGATCCCAGATAAACACTTTGCCTCTTAAACTGGTTTCTGTTTTTGTAGGTTGACAAGCTGAACATCACTTTGCAAAATCTGAACATATTTTCTCTAGTAATCAATGTTCTTAGTGTAAATCTGGTTTTGGGGAAACTGCCAGCTCTAACAGCCACACTAAAAGACTTATCAAGTAGATGCCAATATTGTATATATGATTACATATTTCTCTTCCTTAATTTCTCTGTGCTGCAATTTTACAAGGGAAATTTCCCCCACACCCATAATTCTAGTTTTTCTCTTCAGAATAGGGCTATCTTTACCACATTTCTTAGTAGTACTAGGACTTATTACATAAAATGTCACAATCCTATTTATGATATTGTTGACTGCTTCTGCTGCTTTACGGGGAAATGTTAGCTTTGTGCCTCTTGGCCTTTTGCAGACAAAGGCGCTGCCCATAGCAGCTGGCAGAGATGGCAGTATTTGCTGGATTTAATTTCTTGTTGTTTATCTACTTTGAGTTTTGTTTTTATTGTTGAAACATAATTAAGATAAAGGGGAAGAAGGTATTTCTTTGGGCTCTTTGCTACTACACGATTTTCCCTTTTCCTGAAGGAGTTTTAGATTCTATTTTCAGTCTCCAGTGCCTCTGACCGACAAGCCTAGCTCAGGTATTAAAGAGTTAAGGAGCCTATATTTCCTCCCTCAGAGTAATCACCCAGTTTAATCCAGCTGCTCCTTAAGTCCTATCAGGGCCCTTTAATTTGATCATCTAGAAGCAGCTGGTTCTGTCAGCTGGTGGCAAAACCAAACAGGGAAAGAGATGTGATGGCAGAACCACTTGGGCTGCCGATGTTCATGCCCCCTCATTATGCATCCCCTCGTCCTTATCCCAAAATCTTAACAGTAATGTATATATGCAAGGAGGGGACATTTTGAATGTGTTGTATTACAGATATAGAATTATCTTACTTTTAAAAATATTATTACAGATTCAAAGCAGTTCTTTTGACCTACGGTAGAATACATTTCCTACATACCTTTCTTGAGCAAAAAAATCAAGAAATATCCTCATGGCATCCTTATGAATATCTAAACCTGATGTTGACACATTATTTTCTCTGCCTTTTTTTTTTTTTTTTTTTGTAAGGAAGACCAGCCCTGAGCTAACACCCATTGCCAATCCTCCTCTTTTTGCTGAGGAAGACTGGCCCTGGGCTAACATCCGTGCCCATCTTCCTCTACTTTATATGAGACGCCGCCACAGCATGGCTGACAGGCAGTGTGTCGGCTGGTGCCCGGGATCCGAACCCGCAAAGCCCGGGCTGCCAAAGCGTGAACTAAACCTCTGAGCCACCAGGCCGGCCCCTATTTTCTCTGCCTTTTATAATTAAACATCAATCCATCATTCTAAAACGACTATTTCCCTTTTAACTTGTTCTTTCCTCATACAGCTAATCATTGAAAGGGAGCAGAATTTGCCACCCCAAAATACATCTCTTTGGCATAAGGTTCATTTTAGCCTGATTATTTTTAAGAAACAGCAGACATAGGAAAAGCTATGAAAACTGAGTAGAAGTTACCTTTTGTAAGAGATATTTACATTTGTAAGGGAAATCCCTGTTTGTAAGGGTGTCTCCCTCTCCCCAGGAAGAGAAGGATAACTAAATCTCCAGAAACTCTAAACCATGGAGAAGGCACTGACTTAAATTCGCATAACAACCTTACTCTTGTTTACTGTGCTTTTCCTGGTAACCTTCCATAGCTGATCCCCCACCCTACCACCACCATCTTCTTTTGTCTTTAGCTGGAAATGGGATTTAAGGTTGGTGGCTTGGGCCATTTCAGGGAGTTGCTCATTTTTCCTGGGTATGTCCCACGTATACAGGGGGTATACATGTTATTAAACTTGCTTGTTTTTCTCTGTTAATCTGTCTTTTATTACTAGGAGTCTCAGCCAAGAACCAGAAGGGTAAAGGGAAAATTATTTTTCCTGCTCTACATCATAAAACAAAAATCTGACTACACCCCTTCCACAGTGTTCAGCTCCCTGGAAGTGGGGGCTGTGCTCTTCCTGTTCTTCTCCCCATCCAGATGCTCCTGCCTGAAATCTGGTAGAGTTCACTGTCAGGAAGAAGGGAGATCAAGTGTATTCAGGATGGCCAATGGACTGTTACTGATATGTGATGCAGTGCATACGGAAATTGACAAGAGCATTTAGAAATGTTTACAGCATTTTGACATTGCCACAGCATCCAAATACAGCAACACGTATTGGTCTGTGGCTGGCTGGAAATAAAAATAAAATTGGTCCTTCGTCTCAGTTTGTGAAGCACTGTGTTAAAGCACCCAGCACGTGCCTGGAATGTCGTAGGCACTCAACATGTTAATTCCCTTCATTTTTCTTACCATTCAAGTGAAACCTAGAGCATGAAATAGATAGCTTTTGTGGAGAAAACCTAATTTGACTGTTTTCTATCTCAACTTCATGAACTAGTTGAGACAGAATTCATTTCCCACGTGGAATTGAAAAAAGATGGAGTCTCTCATGTTAAGGCACTCAAATGGAGCCAGGCAGACAAGAAGAGGAGAGGAACAAATTCCTGCTGCAGGACGAACTCTTGGACTCATTAGATGCCTGAAAGGAATCTGCAAGTCTTCTCAAGGAAGGTAAGATTATGGGGACAGAGACCTCATTCCTGTCAAGGTCAGCTTCTACATTCCTAAATTTTAAAGGCTTGTTTCAACTGCCCTCACCCCATGACTACCTTGCACCTAGAATTTGTTAAAAGACATTCCTTTCCCCTTTTTTTCTTTGCCTTTGTTAGCCATGGCTATAAAACCTCTCCCTTCACTGGCTGGAACACAATTCAAGTACTACTTGAATCTGTGTTCCCAGGCTGCAGTCCTAACAAATCCCAAATAAATTTCTTTTTGTTTGAGTCTATCAGAGTCTACCTCATAGCTGGTTGACATTTCTTGGTGCAGCCAGCAGGATCCAGAGCAACCACCCCAAAACCCTGGTGCCTCCATGGACCCGTGGAAGGTACCTCCAAGAGACCATTGATCTCTGACGTCTCCACCGGCAAGCCCGGAGCTCTGGTGGTGAATCCTCCTGGATCTAAACTTCCCAATTTTTAAGGTCAAGGTTTAGATTAAACTGATCTTTATTCGGGTGTTTCTGGTTATAATCAACTCTATCTTCCATTTCGGAAGGAAGATTCTGCCTCTGCTTAAAGCAGGAGGTTCATGTCCAAGGATTTCTTTTCTGTCCTCTCTCTTTTGGAGGGGTGGATTCCATCCTCCTCTTAAGTAGGTGGAGGATTCGAGTTTAAGGACTTTTCTTGGTGAATGTTATTATAGCTCTATTAGTTTTTTGTTTTATTAAAGTGGCCACATTCTCTTACAATAATAAATTCTGCTGTTCTTAATAACCCATGCAGACCCCTCAGCTTCTCCTATCACCCAAATGAGGGTTCTCTGACTCCCAAAATAAGACACATTGCTCCTTCTGACCCCTCTCAGGGTGTTTCTAGGTGACTAGAAACCTAGCAGAAGTGTTGGGACTCTGTCCCTGACGTGCAGTGGTCTCACAGGGCCTCCCAATTGAAGAACATACCCCACTCCTGGGTCAGAAGGAACTCCATAAGCTTGTCTGGGAAGTACACATAAAGGACTGGTCACCCTAGGACTTCGAGCAACTTGTCCCCACCTGGTGTCCAGGATTTTCCAAGACATATAAAAGAGAGACAAACAGCTCATTGGTGACACTTTGGGAAGTGGTCCTCACAAGCAGCACATACCTGACCCAAAATACATACCCTCCTGCCTCAGTCATCCAAGAATAGTCCACTCTAAATTCTGGGGAACAATTGTTCTAGAACAACCATAAATGATCAACCTCCCTCAGGAACTCCAGCTGGTTTTATATTTAAGAACTACAGTCATCCTCTTGTAAATTTTTGTCCCAGTGGACCGATAATACTAAGGATGATTTAAAATTACAATGGCCACTTTGGGGCTCCTTTGAGCTTCTAAAACTTGTCTTTTTGTCCACTAGATTTGAGAACTATGGAAAAGAGAGATCAAATGCAACCTTTAATCTCTAAAGAATCAAGCACACCGCCTTCTGGCACATCTGCTTAAAAACCATGGTCTCGGAAGCTGTAAATATTTACAAAGGACAGCAAAATCTTACTAAGCTTGTTTTCTGTCCAGAAAGCTTGGCTTGGTAACCATCAGATTAGGAGTCCCAAAATATGGTCAGACAGAAATGCAGGTTGCATCCCATTTGTGGTCAGATATGGCTGGACAGAAATATGAGTTGAACTCCATTTGTGGCTAGGGTCCTACCAAACTGCCGCCAGCCTCAGGGGAATTACATTGGCCATTAGAAGGAACATTCCAATTAGATAAGCTCTTTTAAGAAGTGCACTTAAAAGCAAAGGCTCCAAAATTTCAAAATATTGAAAGTTTTGTTGCAAAAACCTAATGAAAAATTAAGTTATAAAAGGTACCTACAAGAAAAGACTACATAAAAGTTTGTTAAATTATGGCTTTACAGACACCCCCATAATCTACCTTCAAAAAAGGGCCCAATATGAGCCCTTCCCAGAGTTAACAAGACTGAGAGATTTCCTGAGAAACTGCTAGGTTATTCCCTTAAACAGTCAAAGGGAAACTAAAGTTAAAAATTGATGGAGTTGTGTACCACTGCCATAAATATTTACTATTTGTCCCAGCTGAAACATGACGAGGTATTTGAAAGGATTTAGCAACTTATGATCAGAAATTTGGCCAAATTGGAAGCTTGATAATCAGAGCCAGATAGGAACCTTTTTTCTATAGGCCTTCTTCCCTAAGTTAAAATAAGACTATGTACCCAGAGGGAAAGAAGCAAATTAGAGACGATGTAGTTGGACAGGTAGATCAACCTATGATGTCATTTAAGTTACAACCCAATTTCTGAAGAATTGAGAGCAATTGTCCTTATCTTATAAATCTTCACAAAACTGGAAAGGCAGCTCTAGAGGCAGTTCAGATTCCACCCATTCCCTTTCACCAATCCCAAAAACCTCTCCACTTTATCTCAAAAAGCTTGTAACCTTTCCAGGAACCGTTATCTAGACCATCACCGATTCCTAAGCAGATTATCTTAGTTCATTCTACCTGCCAGAAACACAGTTTAGATCCAACTATTCTATTACAAATTAGTGAGTTTTGTATTGTACCTGATTCATAGCAAAAATTAAAACTATTTCAAGTCTCTGCTTGCATCTGTCTATGTATCTATGCATGTCTATACATGTGTATTATATATACATGATATTTTTCTACCTGTGGATGGTAAAACTTCTAAAAGAGCTCTATTTAATTGACTTAAAGAAGTGCTTATATAAATTATTTCTAAATGTAATAGAAAATAACCCAAATGTTTTTCAAGTTAACATGATATAAAATAATCTTTGGTAAATGAAAGCTTATTTAAGTTTGTTGATTTGATTGAAATAAGCATGTTTTCAGAGTTAGCACACAGCCTTCATTCTATCTGGGTTTATTAGTCAAAAAAAGCTCATGTTATTTCTGTTATAAAATATGTCACCAAAAGTACAACTTAGAATGATAGCTGATTTTGTCTAATGTCTCATGAAGTTTTTGTAGGCAATCTAAATATAATTATTGGGAACAAGTAAATGGAACAGATGTAAGTAGAATAAAAGTTTTGGGGTGAACTTTTTAACAATAATTATGTGTTATGCATATGTACTTGAAAATAACTTCAAAACCTTTTGATAACTTGAATTCTTGGAGTTTTGCTAAATTAAGTTAAATGATAGAAATTTATTGAGTATCTAGGTCATTTCCACATAAGATAAAATATTAGACATTAATACTAAACAGAGATTTATCTACCTTTGGCTTCTTACTACAAAGAAACTAAAAAAAATTGGGGTTTATCAATAAACATATTTGGTGCCATGCTGAGAAATTTTCTATGAAAAAGCACATGTTTCTAGACAGTATATATAAGTCTGCCAATCCATGGGATACTAATGTAAAAGAATAAGGGAAACATCTCTGCATACAAGGAAAGGAAGACGTATGTTGTCAGTAAAGAAGGTGTAAGGGATGGAGATATTTTTGTTTGTTTTATTAAGAAAGTAAATTGTCAGGGGGCCGCCCGGTGGCGCAGCAGTTTAGTCCGCGCTTGGCAGCCCGGGGTTCGCGAGTTCGGATCCCGGGCGCCCGCCGACGCACTGCCTGTCAGCCATGCTGTGGCGGTGTCCCATATAAAGTGGAGGAAGATGGGCACGATGTTAGCTCAGGGCCAGTCTTCCTCAGCAAAAAGGGGAGGATTGGCAACAGATGTTAGCTCAGGGCTTGTCTTCCCCACAAAAAAAAAAAAAAAAAAAGAAAGTAAATTGTCCTAAAGTACTAGGAAGGAGGGAAGGCATGGGACAAATTCCGAATGTAAAAAAGAAAGTTATAGAAGGTTTATGGAAGAGAAACCCCGAGGAAAGAGTTTTGTGCGTGGTCAAGTTGGCTAAAATTGAAATGAATTTAATTAAGTAAGTGAGTCTTAATATCAAAAGTAAGCTGATGTAAAATTAGAATTTGGTTTTCCCTCTCTTAAAAGGGTAGTTTTCTTGGACTTTTAATCTGTTTGATAAAGAGATTATGAAAGGTTTTTCTTCACCTTTGAGTAAGTCTACCTAAAAGGCAAAGATTCAATGTTTTGTCAAAATAATTTCCTATGTTCAAAAAGCTGAGGTCCCTATTAAGAGAGTGAAGATGTTTTTTTTTCAACTGTTTAACTCTATGTTTGCCTTTAACATCTTCTGTTGTCACTTGGTTAAATGGATAACTAAGCATTGTTTCACAGTGAACTATGATCCTATTTGACTAACTGTTTTAAAACCTTTTGATGTTTTCAAGAAACTTCCCCAAAATTCAAATCCTAAATAAAGTCTTTCTTTTGACCAGAGAGTAACTTTGAGAATTTCCAGTGGGTCCCTGGGATTTCTCAAAGAATTTGTTCTCTCTTCTTATAAAAAGGGAGGTAATAAACTACTTAGGCTTGTTTGGTATATTAAATTGCATGGGAAACATTGTCAAATAAATGATGACAAACTTTTTAGGTTATATTGTGTGGATAAATGGTATTAATGTAAGTGTTCTAAAAATTTTACAAAATTCTCAAAAATCTGATATGTCCTGGCATAATTCTAGTCAGTATCTTAAAATGTGTTATAGAAATAACTAAATTTCCTTGTCAATTGCATTGTAATCAGATCTTTAACTATATCATTTTAAGTCTTTTGTCATTTACAGACAGTTATTGTTTTAGTCTGATGCTTTTGCAAATGTTTCTTCAAAGAGATTCATGGAAAGGACTCTGACACTCCAGAACACAGGTTTCTGATGAACTTTCAGATCATAAAACTGAACTGGACTTAAAGAAATCTTTTCTTTTAAGCTATCAATATTTGGTAAGATATGCTTTTGTGAACAAAGATGAAATATCTACTTTTCTCCCTATCTGATCCCTCCAGAATTTAGAAACTGTCAGTGAGTATTCTTATTTTCATTTATATAAATAATCAGGCCAAGTTTTTAACACAAACAAGTTAGTTTTACTGTGATTATCTTTGGTAAAAAATGAGAGTAACTGTGGAGAGAAAAATTATGTTACACCTTTGTAGATGTTGGATTCTAGTCCTGTTAAGTGCCTTTGAGATTTTGCCACATACCTTTAGACTGAACTCCCCTAAGGTATTGCCTTTGGTCTTGCCAATTGCTTTCAGTGCCCTCTTTGGAAAACATGAACTGACCCCACATGAGATGGTCACTGGCAGATCAGTGTCTGTTTGTACACAACCTTCTGCTGATCCCTTGTTGTCTTATGCTAGTATGACAAGCTACTGTAAGTCTCTAATGTCTTATACTCAAGCCTATCATCAACAGGATAAAGAAGCTTTCCTAGATTCCAATTTAAAGGATCCTGTTGGTCACAGTCTAGAGCCTGGTAATTGGGTATTCTGGAAGCATCATCACAAGAAGAGAGCCCTCAAGCCCCATTGGAAAGGATCTTACCAAGAACTCCTAACCACTGACACTGCTGCAGAACCAGAAGGCATTTAACCTTGGAGATACATCTCACAGCTAAGGAAGGTTCCACCTGACATCTGGTCCTGTACAAACACTGGAGACCTCCAAATCAAATTGATTAGGAACAGAAGCTGCCAACATCTGAGGCAGACAGCTGTCCCAAGACCCTGGACCAGGCCTGTATACCTATTTCTATGACTGTTTTAATATTACCATTATCATATTGTTCAAATGTCACTTAAGATTTTTCTGATACTGTGTTTGTTTTTCCAAATCCACTTCTGAATGGGCCCCTGATAAGAATATCTTTTTACAATGGGTTCATTTCTTTACTACACACAAAAATCAATCCAACTGTTGGATATGTGGGACAAACCTTTGGCCCTGGCTTCAACTTGGGTGGTTAGGACATTGCATGCTAGGTTTCCTTTGAATGCAAGAAAGGGTTCACCCTAAACTAACAACTGTTGCTAGTCTCCCTTTTCCTCAAAGCCAGATGGACTCGTGCAGTTTTTATTTAGTTGGCTTCCTACAGGCATCAGCACATTTCTGCAGTCCAGATTACAACTCCTAATTCTACTACTCCTTGGAATTTTTGTATTGATCATGATATTTAAACTAACCACTGTTTTCTTTACTCAGTGTTGTAAAACCAGCATTCAGGCTAAAGATATGGTCTTACAACCAACATATGGACTTGATTGCCTAACTTCCACCTCTTTTCAAGACACCCTCATCAATGTATAGACATATTCTCATGAATTTGGCCTTCCTTCATCTTGTCTGCCTTGTTGCTCAAATGTGGCCTTTCCTAATGATAAATAAGAGACTACCTGTATAACCTCATTCCCATTTCCCCCCACCAAGGGACTAAAGGGATCTGGCTACATGAGGGACTAATAAAAACTGATCATCAAAGCTACCATTCTGGTAGATTTTGATAAAAAAGGGGAGATGTGGAATTGAAAAAAGATGGAGTCTCTTGTGTTAAGGCACTAAATGGAGCCAGGCAGACATGAAGAGGAGAGGAACAAATTCCTCCTTCAGGATGAACTCTTGAACTCATTAGATGCCTGAAATGAATCTCCAAGTCTTCTTAAGGAAGATAAGATTATCAGGACAGAGACCTTATTCCTGTCAAGGTCATCTTCTGTAGACCTAGGTTTTAATGGCTTGTCTCAACCGACCCTTACCCCATGACTACCTTTCACCCCATGACTACCTTGCATCTGGAATTTGTTAAAAGATATTCCTTTCCCGTTTTTTTCTCTGCCTTTGTTAGCCACAACTATAAAACCTTCCTTCTCCCTTCTTGAATATGTGTTCCTGGGCTGCAGTCCTAACAAATCCCGAATATGCTACTTTTTGTTTAAGTCTACGAGTCTACTTCATAATCAGTCGACACTCAATTAAAAGCAACTTCTGGATTTCTCAAGACTGACTAAAGAAGTATAAAGTAATTACACTGGCAAATACAGTTGAATACAAGATTATTGCCTGGGCACACATTATAATAATTTAGTTAAGAACTGTTCACATAACACAAAAAAGAAAAAAATTTAAAAAGAATTCGTATGTTTGAAGGTATTGGTCTTTATCTCTTTTGATGCTAAAATGGTTTAACTGTCCAATTCTCATGGGCCCTAGCCTTCTGCTTAACTCCATGGTTAGCACAAACCATTAACTGTGCTGGACCTTTTACATGCACCATCCCATCTAATCCTCACACAACCCAAAGGTGAGCACTACTGTCACCACATTATACAAAGGGGTAATTGAAGTGAAAAGTAATTTGGTGAGTTATACAACTAGAAGCAGTAGAGCTGGAACTAAACTCCACTCTGGGTCCCAACCTGGCTTGTGACTTTATTACTGTTTCCATTTAAAGAGGACCTCAGCGAGCTGACACTGCAGACAGGCTATTTGCCTCTTTATGCATCAGCTTGGTCACCTCTCCCCTTGCTCCCTTGAAATCCATACATTCTCTACCTAAGACAGAGGGGGGAAAGTGAAAGTCCTTAAGTCACAGATTTTTTTGTTCTATTTTCCTTATTATAAAAGAAAACCACCAATCTCTCAATGTGTGTGTGTGTGTGTGTGTGTGTGTGTGTGTATACAAACACAGTCTCTCTCTCCCTCTGAATTATCACCCAACTTACAAATGCTCAGAGCCCAGACTACCTTGCAGGCCTGAAGCTCCAGGCCAGGGAGCACTGGAGCTGCCAGGGCTCTTCCCTTGCTGTGGCCAAGGTGATCACTAGCTACCTAATAGAGAAGAAGTTTAATTTTTCCTTCCCTGCAGCCACAGCATCAAGAAAGAAAAGAGAATCCTGCCTTTTCCATAGGCAGGAGGAAGGCTGGATGTTAGGCTTCCTTCCTGGCAGGTGTGAGAGAGTTTCAAACAGCCCAGGTCGCATTTTCCCACAGAACCACAGCCAGGGACACTAGCTGGTTCCTAGCCTCCCCTGAAGAAGGAAGGCAGCACCAGGAAGTGTTAAGCCCTTGCTTTCTGCTTCACAACCCTTCTGAATCCTGCTTAAGATTTTAGGAACGGGCCTTTCTCCAGATAACTCCGTTCACGAGATCCTGAGGCGCAAACGTTTATCAGCAGACCCTGTCCCTGGTAGGCCCAATTGGCCACAGCCTGCTGTGCCCAGGATAGCTTGGATTTCAGTTTGGTTCTCCCAAAGAGGGAGCCTATGTTCCCCCTCAAAGCTGCCCCAGGACTGTCCTTCACTGTTGCTCTCTCTAGTTTACAACTAGAACCACGGACCTCAACTCCAAACCGCTTAGCCTATTCACCTTAAGGAAGGGGGTGGAGGGGCAGGGATACCCTACTGGGGGGGCACTTGCTGGGGTACACCCATGCTTAGGAGGCAGTGGTGAGGGCCTAGAAAGGTCTATGTTGGGTTGCAGGTATCTCTGAGGCAGCACAGGCATTCCTGGTCACTCTCCTCAGCCGACAGCTTTCTGCCTCTTCCCCTCCAGTGTCGGGGCTCTCTCCAGGGTAATGTCCTCCACTTCTTGCCTCCTCACTCTACATGTCCCACTTAGACTAGGCAAGCTCTCCAACCACAATTTCCCACTGGGGTGCTACTTTGGGCAGGACAATACAGTCATGAGTTGCTTAACAACAGGGATAGTTTGTGAGAAATGCATCGTTAGGCAGTTTCATCGTTGTGCGAACATTGTAGAGTATGCTTATACAAACCTAGATGGTATAGCCTACCATGTACCAAGGATATATGGTACTAATCTTATGGGACCACCTCTGCAATGTGGTCTGTCATTGAAATGTTCTTACATGGCACATGACTGTACTTTGTTGTGCAATACAGTGCCATACACTGAATGAAGTCTACCCCTCAGTCATTGTGACAACCACCCCCCCCTTACACATTTCCAAACCTCCTGGGGTTCTCATAGAGAAGCAAATGACTCCTGAATCTACATCTCCAGCCCAGAAATCACCCCTGCACTCCAGACCCCTAGAACCAAGGTAATTTCTCAAAGACACCTTGACATCCTGTCCCAGAGACATCTTAAACTCAAACCTGATCTCATCATTTTAATCTACTCTCCTTTGTCTAGTAAATGACCCCACCACCTCCCACTCTCAAACAGACCTCAGGTCCTCTTGAATCCGCTGGGAACACTTTTACCCAGTTAGTGAACCAATCCCACAAACAAAGGCTACATTCTCTAGGCCACCACATTTTCTAGAGCCTTTAGGATACACCCACCCCAACGCAGCCCCTAATCCAATCAGAGTGGATTCTATAACAAAGCTGACAAGATCAATTTTAAGGTGAGCTCCCTGACCCCTCCAATCTTCATGGCTTTGTTCTACAGAGCCAGGACAAACACATAATCTTGTTGAGCAGTGGGGGAGCTTGGGTTCAGGAATTAAGGCAAAGCAGAACCTGGGGTTGTAATTCTAGTTCTGCTACTAATTAGGTACATGATCTTAAAGCAGGCCTTGAGCAGCTGGAGAAGCAGGTCCTGTCCACCGCTCCAGCTTCACCACGTGTGTTTTCAGTACATCACACTATTTACAGCGCCAGTAAACAGGACCTGTTATCTTGTACTTCACATATCTTTGCACTTGCTCTTCCATTTGCCTGAATGACTTCTACTTATCCTTCGAGAACCAGCTCAAGTGGCATCCATCTCCTCTAGGGCCTCTTCCCTATGAGGTCTTTACTCCCCGCAGCTTCCATCAAAGCTCTCACACTGTTATAATTGTTTACTTCATCTGTCTGTCCGCCTAGGGCAGCTTGGGGGTAGGGGCTGTGTCCTCCTCCTCCTCTCTGGGCCCCCACCCCCAGCCCAGTGCTTGGGACATGGCAGGCACCCTCTCATCTGGAAAACGTTTGTGGAATGAAGGACCGAGTTTGAAATCACTCTGTAAACTGTGTAGAGCCGTACCACTTTCCCTTCCTCATAATATCATCTACTGTTTGTAGCAATTAACACTAATAATGTCACTTTAATTTAGGACCTTGGGTGGAGGCTCCAAGGTGAGTGGAGAGAGCACTGGAATAGGAGTCTGAACCTCTGATCTTGTCTGGGCTCTGTTAACTAATCCAGCCTGACACCTTGGGGATGGCACTTTCCTCAACTGAGGAAATGGCAATTTGGCTCAAGGCAGGAGTTCTTAATCTGGCGTCCACAGAACTCCAGAGGGTCTACGGAGGGACTTAAAGCAAGTCCACGAACTCTCTAAAATTGCTGCCAAACTCAGTCTGCTTGCATTCTTTGGGGCGAGAGACCACAGATTCTCAAATAGTCAAGAACTGCTATTCTGGATAATCTTCTAAGCCTCTCCAATCTCGATCCTGGTGCATGTTCTCTTTGAGGGCATGGGGAGCAGCAGAAATGACTGGCACCCATCTCACACACCCACTACCATCTGAGATGGACTTTGTCAAAGGAGCCCTGGCCCAAGCACCGGGCTGACTCTGCAGCTCTCTGACCTTTGGCCCCACCTGCCAGGGCAGAGGCAGGGTCTGGGATGGGAGGAGACCTATACATAATACTCTTAAAGGGACAGGGGAGCACAGTCAGAAAAGAAACCACATGTGGACCATAGGAGGAAAGGAGCTTTAGAGATATGGAGACTGTGAAGATCCAGAAGTCTGGTACAGGCACAGGGAACACCAGGAGTCCTGGAGTTGGAGGCCCTGTGCTGGAAGGAAAGGAGAAAGGTGCTGGCACTTTCTGAGTAATACCTATTAAGTGCTGGGTATTCTCGTGATCATAATAAATCCAGCAAAGGAGGTTTTCAATAACCCCAAGCAAAAGAGATTAAATACAAGTTCCACAGCTTTTAAATATCCCTCTGGGCCCCCTTTCTGCCCTGCACTGTCTGCCCAGAGGAGATGTTAGGTGCATGTCCTAAATCGGGCAGCCTCCCTGGTACCTCTTCTGAAAAGTGCAACGACAAGAAGCTAAGCTACGAATCTGCAGCTGGCAAAGGAGAGAGAAGACCAATCATTTTGCAACCTTCCTAGACTCCGGCCACGTGCCAGCTCCAGGCTAGGTTCCGGGAGGCACGCGACAAGAAGCTTGCTCTTAGCTCCTTAGAATCGACCGCCGAGAGCCCCCCTCCCCCAACATGGTAACCAGCACGGATCTGGCGCCAGGGCGCGCGTGGTGCGGGGTCGGCCCTGGGCTGGAATAGGCGAGCTGGGACTGTGGCTGGGCTCCGAGGCGAGTGGGGCAGGGTGGGGCTAGGCTCCCCACACCCCTTCCGTTTTACCAGGCGCAGGTCCCCGGGTCCGTGCACCACCACGGAGAGGTTCTCAGGCTTAGCCGCCGCCATGTCGCTCTCTCCCTCCCGGGCCGAAGCCGCAGTCTGCAGGACGCGTGATGGTTCTGGAGGCTGCCTGCAGAGGGTCGGGGGCAAGGGGCGGGAGGCCTGGCTTGGGCTAGGCTGCGCGCGCCCGGCCGGGGGCGGGGCTTCCAAGTCCCTGACAGCCGGGGCGGGGCTAGCGTTGCGAGGGCGGGGCTGCCCCGCTTCCCCACCCAGCGCGAGCCCGTAGGGGCTGGGGAGGGGATTGGGGAGGGGGCTGGGAGGGGCAAAACCGGTTCACTGCCGCCGTCTGCAACGCACCTCTTCTGTCTGCCTCATATCTAAGCAAAGGTAGCTGCCCTGAAAGTAGCCTGCGGACGCAATAGCCACCAGACCAGTGTTCTCAAACTTTAGCTGCAGATGAATGGGTTGAGCAATATGGGGCAGATTCCCAGGACCAGCACTGAGACTCGGATAAGTCTAGGTCTGAGGTGAGGCCTAAGGGTCTGTATTATTAGCACTGGGAATACCGAGGCTGCAGGTGGGGCACGGCCTACTTTGAGGAACAGGTGCTACGGTGATGCAGCGTCCGTCTTGGCCCCGTGTCCCCAGCATCCAGCAAAAGAGCCTGGCACAAGTAGGAGCGAATGAATGAATTGATGCATCATTCGGTAGGCCTGATGCCTCAGTGTAAAGAAGCTGTGAAAAAGAATCTGTGAACCCCTTTCTCTTAACCGGCTCTGCTTCTTATAATAGAAGCAAGATTTCTGCCTATATTCTTCCTTCAAGCCTCTCTCCCCTCTGAGAAACAGTGAAGTTTTACTGTAAGGAGAGAGAGTTGCTCTCTGGACAAGCCTAAGACCATAAAGACCCCTCCTTTCAGAACAGTGCTCAGGATTGCATTCCCTACAGCCTCTCCTCCTCCCCCAGACATCTGCCAGGAGATTTTCCCCAATGCCCCAAGCCCTTGAAGATGTCTCCATGTGGCATTTACTGCATGCCCCTCTTTGGGATACAGCCTGTATTTTCATCAGTAATCGTTCCTTCCCCAAATGCACTGGAAGCCCACTGAGGGCAAAACTTCATTTCTTAAACAGAACCTAGTACTGTTCTGTACAGTGTAGGAGCTCAAAAAAAATTTGATGATGAACGTAGATCAAGCTCTGGAAGGCCAAAAATGACAAAAAGGGAAGAGAGAGAGAGAGAGTGTGTGTGTGTGTGGGTGTTTGTGTGTGTGTAGGGTAGGGGGGGTTACAAGGTGTAACAAGGCAATGGGATGGATTTTATGGGGACTTACAGAGTCAGTCATGTTCTTTGTTTTGAGACACCTCCCACAAGGTTTGGCTGTGCTTGGCTGGTTCCTCCAGCAGCTCCTGCACTCAGCTCCTGAGCAGGCCTGGAAGAGATGACTAACTAGGGGTTGCCTGCCTTCACTCATGCACCTGAATTGAAAACTCAGCTTCCTCTCCTTGCCTTGTGGGGTTTCCTCACAGTCTCCCAGCGTGTCTTTCCAGTGGGTGAAGCTGAAGATGGAGAAAGCCTCAGGAATGCTTAAGAGCTGAGGGCTACTTGAAGCAGACAGTTCTTGAGTTTTAAATTAAGAAAACAGAACACCAGAACCAAAGCAAAAGTCACTAAAATAATGACACAACAGCCACACGAGGAGGGGTATTTATTTTCTCCTGAGAAATGACACTTTGAAACTATTTTGAAGGTTCTTTGATGAGGGCAAAGAAATTTGGAAGAGCCGGAGACAAATTTAGAAATATATTCTATGACTAGAGCCCTTTATGGAAAAGCTAAAAGGGTGAATTGATAAGGATTCTTAAGAAACTGATATTTTTAAAATAAAAAAGCAAGTTTTCACTATAGTATTTAAACGACTTGTGACATTTTTACATAATATCTTAACAGAGACCAGCATTCACAGTGGTGAGGAACAGACTTTTCTAGGCATTTTATTGAATAAGGGATAAAATGCTGGCTTTGCCTTTGCTGGTAGCCTGCTTGGCATAGCTTCTCTGGGCCTCTGCCTAACTTTCCCAAATAGCACAGCACTTTTAGGCACTCTCTCCACTGAACACAACTTCAACAAGTTGTTGATAAATTTCTGCTGCGTAAACCTATTTGGAATTTAAAAATTAAATCACAGGGGTCACATATCTGGAAGAAGGGAGACTTTAGCCCAGGGAACATCTTATCACCCTATCAGATACTGGGTTACTTCAGGCCTGGATTACACAGTGTACTAACAAGAAAAATCAATGTGCCATGGTACCTTAGTGTTTCAAAGGTCAGAAGTGTTATAAAATCTTGATTTCCAGATTTCTCCTTTTGATCATGAACTATTCAATTACTCAAACCTAGTTACTTACAACAAAAGAAAAAATAAACAACAACAACAAAGAAAAAACCCAAAAAGAAACTATGAGGTTTCTTGCAGACCTTGAAAATAAGGTTATCAATAAGAGTTAAACTAGTAAAATCCATATGCAATGGATGAGATTAATGGACTTCCCTAAGGAAGTAGTAACATACCTACTGTTAACAAATCTCAAGAAAGAGTTAAGAAGGGTTAGATAAAGGGACTCAGAGAGCAGGAATTTTAGTCTTGAACTATCCAGAGGAGAGAGGCACTTGGTGGTAGTGTCAGCAGTGCTGCTGGCACAGAAGAGTAGAAGCAAGGGGACCAGTTAAAGGTAACTGCTACGTGCCAGCTGAGGATGGTCCACTTGGGCTTGGATAAATGGTGGAAGTGGAGATGGAGTGAAGTGGATAGATCCAAGATTTATTTTGGAGGTAGGCTCCATGGGACTTAGTGAGAGATTGGTTCATAGGAGTTGAGAAGAAGGTAGTAGAAACGTTGACTCCCGGATTTCTGACATGATTAACTGAATAGATGAGATGCTATTGTCTGATAAGAACAACACTGAGGGAGGAGGAGCAGATTTGAGGGAAAGATCAGGCAGGTAATTTTGGATAGGCCAAGTCTGAGATGGCTGTGAGAAATACAGGTGAAATGACCAAGTGATATAAGAGCATGTTTGATATAAGGATCTGGGAAAGTCTAGGCCTGAAAAATCTAGACTAAATTCAGAAATCATTGGTATATAGACTGTATTTAAAGCAATAAGAGAAAATTATATAATCTAGGGAGAGAGTATAGAATGAAAAAAGAAACAGCTCAGGTATAAGCTTTGAGCTTCCAACATGGAGGGACCAGGTAAAGGAAGAGGGACCAGCAAAGGATCCTGAGAATAGGTGAAGCTATAATAGGAAAAAGCAGTGTCTTAAGAAGGAAGTGGACAACTGTTGAATACTGATGAGAAGTCAAGAAGGAAACCAAAAAGTGTCTAGTGGATTTAGCAACAAGGAGATCATTGGTGATCATGGAAAAGAGTTTTGGTGTTATGATGGGAGCAGGAGCTGTATTAGGTTGGAGTCATTCATCCATTCATTCAGCAAATATGTAATAAGTATCTATGACATGTCAGGTACAAGACTGACACAATCCCCACTTCAGGGAGGGGAAGCCATTAAATAGATAATCACAAAAGTAATGACTTATCCATGATAATGGTAAGGGCTATAAAGAAAAAGGTAAGGATACCATGAAAGTGTGTAACAGACAAACTCAGTTCAGCTTGAAAGCAACGGAAGATTGCCCCAAGGAAGTGATGTATAAGCTGTACTTGAATGACTTGGGTAGTCACAGCAGTGAGGTGAAGGAGAGAGAGTGTGTTCCAGGCTGAAGGAACCACATACATGGAGTCCTAGAGAGGGAGGAGATCATCATTAAAAGTCAGCAGTGTGACAGGGCCACAGTGAACAAGAGGCCCCAACCCAGGGGTGTGCATAGGTCTTTCAGTGTTTCACATTGTTGGAAATGCAGGAGTGCAAGAAGAAATGTGGTAAGAATGCCTGTAGCCAAGGTGAGGAGTTCACTCTGAGGCACAAAGTCCATTTTTGCAACAAGAACAGGGAGCATAGCTTGGTGGTAGGAGCTCCCCAAACTGTTTTGGTTTTGAGAATCAGAGAAGATAGGGTTGAGTAAGGTATCCTGTCGACAAGCCTTTCTTGTAGGAGACAAGGGGGAGGAGCCGGTAGGCTGTGTTGTAAGGAGCCCAACAGCTGCCCATCTTTGTGGCTGGGAGAAGTAGGAGCTAAAAGAGCTCTTATAGACTCTTATATGGGTTATATGGGAAATTCCTGTTAGCCTAGAACTCAGTCTTGTCCTTCACGTCATGTCTACAAATAGCTGGTCCAAGAATAATTCACCTCATTCAGATATTAGTTTTCAATAAAGAACCAGAATAGAGGGGCCGCCCGGTGGCGCAGCGGTTTAGTTCGCGCTTGGCAGCCCAGGGTTCGCGAGTTCAGATCCTGGGCGCCCACCGACGCACTGCCTGTCAGCATGCCGTGGTGGCGTCCCATATAAAGTGGAGGACGATGGGCACGGATGTTAGCCCAGGGCCAGTCCCCCTCAGCAAACAGGGGAGGACTGGCAACAGATGTTAGCTCAGGGCTGGTCTTCTCCACAAAAGAAAAAAAGACCAGAATAGAAACTATGCAAACATGATTCAGGAAAAAAGGAAGAACGGAAGAGGAGAAGAAATGCAGACAAAGAACGTTCACCAGAAAAATATTGCTGAAGAGCAAATGAAACTTGTGATAGAAGAAAATGCTATAAAATTGAAGAGGGCATCCAATGCAGAGGCACTCCACACACTGGGAGAAAGGAGGAGGCCAATGAGGGGCTGGGGGTGGGGTCAACACAGGTGTGGGAGCCTGAATGGGATGAGAAGGGCATCCTCACAGGGGAGTGGTAGTAACATGGGGTGTCAAAGCCCTAGAAAGGTGAGGAGGAGTCCACCTGGGGGGAGCAGAGCTCAGTGTGAGGTGAGGGAGTATGATGAAGAGGATGACCATGGGGAGGGGCTAGGGTAGAGTGTAGGAGCCTACGTAGGTCGGGGACAGCATCTGCTCAGGTGAGGAGGCAGCCACAGAGATAGGAGATTGGTACATACAGGGGGGTGGATAAAATAAGTAAACATATCAAGGGTGATGGGAGTGAGGGTTTTCACTGTCAGAGAAGGGAGGTACAAATATGGAAAGAAAGAAAAACAGAATGAACCCTGTGTGGTGTTGGATAAAATTGAAGGGATCAGTGTGAACTCATGGTTTTCAATATAGATAGACGTAAAAATAAATATAGATATAAATATCTGCACGTGTACACACACATTCCATAGCTATGTCTGCTAAAAGCACTTGGGAACAGTGACACCTGATAGCAAAGAGCACATCTAGCACCCAAATCTTGGTTTCTAAATACCTTTCTCTATTAAAAGGAACTAGGGCTCATCAAATAAATGACTTAATCTAGGGCTGGGACAGGAAAAGTGCAAGATGAACCTGGAACATCTTGTTGTGCCAGAAAGTAAGGAATTATTCCAAGAATGATGGGACATATCAAAGGACACAGAAGCCAGCTTGAAGAGGTTTCTACTGGCCAAATCAGAGGCAATTTGAGCATAAAAATAAATAATAGAAACAGATCATACCCCATTGAATAAAATAGGAAACCACAAGTCCATGCTGCTAAAAATTAATTGATTAATAAAGGGAAAGTTTGATAAAGAATGAATAGTTACATAATCCGAAGCACTTCCCCACAAAATATTTATTGATTACACAGGGAAAAACAGTGACTTTATAGTGGAGAAGCCTGGCATATGCCACCTTAATCAAATGATCAAAGGTAATATCATCAGCAATGGGACAAATTGAAATTATGTGCCACTTGATAGGATGCAATGAGAAGAAAACAGAATTACTACTGAAATATTCATGCCAAAAAATGCATAAACTGAGTCTAATCATGAGAAAGCATTAGGCAAGCCCAAATTGAGGAACATCCTACAATCACTGGTCTGCAATCTTTAAATGTGTCAATGTCACAGAAGTCAAAAAAGCCTGATGAAATGTTTCAGACTGAAGGAAACTAAAAAGACGTGACAACTAAATGCAACACATGATTCTGAATTGGACCCTTTTGTTGTAAAGGACATTATTGGGGCAATTGGTAAAACTTGAAGGGGTCTGAGGATTAGCTGATAGTAATACTATATATCAATGTCCGTTTCCCAATTTTGATGGGACATCATGTTGGAAATTTATACTCAGTGCATTAGGAAATAAAGTTCTTTGTATTGTATTTGCAACTTTTCTAGAAATAAAATTTTAAAAATAAGTATGAACAAAAATTCAATAATGCATTTGCCTTTATAAGAAAATAGCATAAAGCAGAGACAAAAAAGCTCAGGGAAGCAAGGGTGAAATATTAGAAAGAAATGCAATACGAACAGGAAGACCTCAGGAAGGAAAGTGTGGAATAAAACAAAACCATCAAAAAAGGAAAGCAAAATTGAAAGTATCACAAAGGAGTAAAGACACTGCCAAAAATACAGTGAAGGACACAGAGGACAGGATCGAGAAAAGTGAACAAAATGAAATGGAAATGAACAGCAAGTTTAAAAAGATTAGAGAGAAAATCATAAATATGGAAGACAGGCAAAAGAGATCCAGTAGTTGCATAATGGATTCCCTGATGAAGAAGTTCGAAATAATAGAATACAAAATAATTTCAATATATAATTCAAGAAAATTTTCCAAAAATAAAGGAATATTTGAAACTGCAAATTGAAAGATCACACCATGCCCAAGGAAAAGTTAATATGGAAAAGTCAACACTGAGAAGCAGTTACTTGATTTCAAATACAAATAAAGAATCTTTGGGGGGAACTAGGCAAATAGTCAAGTCACCTATAAGGGGGGAAAATTCAGGCTTAGCTTAGACTTCTCCATACCAACAGTCATTGGCCTAGGAAGTCCTCAAGGAAAGTAAGTGTCACACACATTTTATACCCAGCCAAACTGTGGTTTATATAAAAAGGCACGGTGGGACATTTTTGAACATGCAAGAGTTCAAGAAGTATTGTTTCCATGAGCGTTCCTCAAGATAACTACTAGAAGATGAACTTAAGCCAACCCAGTGCTAGTGAGAAAATTATGCAAAAAGAGAGGGGCCATAGAGGGCAGGAGACAGACAAGAAGAGAAAATATACTAATTTTGTTGTTTGTTCATATTAGAGAATTGATAAAATAATGCCTAAGAAATGGAAACTGGGTGTATAAGTTATAAAGACACCCACTATAACAAAAATATAAGCCTTCCAAATTTTCAGAAAAAATAAAAACAAATACCACATTTTCAAAGAGTTTTTAAAGGATCTATAAAGAAATAGAAGGCACCATATAAAATAATATGAGAGAAATAAGACCAAATATATGTCAATTTGATAAATATAAATGGGCCAAACTAACTGATTAAAAGAAATTCAGATTGAATCATAAAGCAAAATTCAATTTTATGCAGTTTACAAGAGGCCCAAAACAAAATAATTCAGAAATCTTTGCAATTGAAAACAAGAGGAAAGCAAGAGTAGTAATTTTAATATCAGGCAAGGTTAACACCAGGACAAACAAGTGTTAAAGGTGACAAATAGGTCAGAATGCAGTAAGATAAAGAACACAATTCACAATGAAGTTACAAATATCTGTATACCAAACAACATAGCATCAACATGAATATTAATTAAAACATAAAACCACGGGATATACAAGGAAAAACAGAAACACAGTAGTGGGAGCCTTAAAGACATAGGAGATCCAAATTGCATAATTAATAAGCTAGACAAAATTTGGCATTCTAAAAAAAAAAAATACACTTTTAAGTATACATGAATAATTCACAAAAGCTGACATATATCAGGCCAAAAAGAAAATCTCTGTAAAATACAAATGGTGCAAATAATACAGATAACATCTTCTAAACACAAGGCAATAAAAAAAAAGGGAACCCTTTTTAACTCGTTTTATGCGGCCAGCATAACCTTGATACCCAAACCAGACAAGAACATTACAAAAAGGGAAAATTACAGGCCAGTCTGTCTTATCAATGTAGATGCAAAAATACTAAACAAAGTATTAGCAAATCTAATTGCAGTAATACATTAAAAACATGTGTGGTTTCTAAAAGTTCAACAACGTGATTTAATATGCAGTCAGGTTTGAACCAGTGTTGTACGTTGTTCACGATGTCATCATCAGGGACCACAATAGTAAATTCGCAATTGAAATGTCAGTTTGGAAGCTTGATTTTTCAGTCACTTCAGTATTACATAGCAAGAGGCTGAACTTTGAAATCAGACTGGTCTGGGATGGAATCACAATTTTATAATTTAGCAGCCATGTGATTTTGGACAGGTTAGGACAAGTCTTAGTGTCAGTTTTTTCAGCTTTAAAATGAGAATAACACTAGCTACTCCATAATGTTCATTTGTAGAATTGATGAGACAGTGTTTATATGGGTAATATGTTGGCCTGACACTCCAAAGTATCCTCGAACTTAGAATAAAAGGGCTAAGATCAGACACCAGTAGAAATGATCCGCCAAAGGGATGATTTGTGAATGTGTAATAGTCGAGCTTTAGGAACACCCAGATCAAATTAAGGTAGCACGCGTATATTGTCATCTCAGGAAAATATGGACTGGTCTGAATTGGATTAAGTGAAGTTTAAACCTAATCAATTGCATAATAATGTGGGAAGAAAAAATGTGCTAGCAGAAGGGGTACTTGGTCTCCAAAAACATCCTGGAAAGATGGTTCCCTGACCGAAGGACAGGAGGAACCAGTCCCCACTCTGGGGACATCCTGATACAGATGTGGAAGCCTCAGGCCACCAAAGCAGAGTGGCATCAACCATTGGAACCATCCAGCACACCCCCTCCCCCACTCCCTGGTTCATGCTCACTGGGCAACCTTCTAGTGACATTTTGACTTCCACACAGATTTGCTCAGAGGAAGGGGAGGCACTGATCAACCAACAGCGCATCCATTCAATTGCCTTAGAGCTGTATGGGCGGAAATCTAAAAGTCCTAGGTCCAGGACCTTGGCCACTTCACTTCCCCTAGTACCTCGGAGATGCTAGTGAGGATACTTGGTTACTTATTGTAGTTTCCATCTTTTCCTCCCATTCTAGTCTAGTCAGGTTATGTGGCAATGAGGAGGCTTTGGTGATTCAGGTTTCTGGGGTGGCTGCTACATGATTCATCAAGGACAAGGCTGTAATGATGATTTCTCAGACTTACCAAATACTAGGACTTACCCCTTCTGAAGAAAAACAAGTTCCTTATGAGATGGTTTAATTTTTACATGGCCACTTCTGGTTCTTTCTCTTATGTTTTAGAGAAAATCTTTTATTAATCAAACTCCTTCTCCTTTCCTAGTTCTAAATCTCTCTTTTCTTCTCTTTCATCATGTTTAATTATCTCCCAGGAATGCAGTTGCAGTGTCACATACTTCCATCGTCTTTCTTTTCCTTCACCCTGGAAAAGGCTTTCCCCCACCATCACCCAGAATGCTTACCACTGTGACCTTGTGAGTAACCCTTTCTTCATAGTTCATTTTCCCGTTTGACTTTCTCCTATTGAATAATATCCATCTCCTACCCATTCCCATGGTATTCTGAGTTTAACCATAGTCCCATCATGCCAGAAAGACTAGAACATGCTGCATTAACAAAACACTATTTATTCTGCATGGAACAAAATGAGAAGATGATTTCCTGAAGAGTAGTTGTTCTAATCTCTACATGTCCCAGACTAATAGACTGGCTGGCCTTTAGAAGGTGAAACTAAACTTCTCTCTTTCAACTCACCCCTCTCACTATGTCAGCATCTAAGGGTTGGCAACATAAGGATGTGGATTTTGTGCTGTTTGATCGGTATTGTTTGCACTTAATTATCTTTATGGTCTCTAGCTTTGATAGTTAAATCAACAGCATTGATTCATTTATAGTATGTACAGAGCACCAAACCACGAGGGAAAGTGCATAACAGACTCCCTGTCCTTAAAGAGATGACAGTCTATGGAGAAGAACCTACACTCCCCAAGAAAACATGCATCAATTCAAATGACTGAAATAGAAAAGTAGGATGGAGCTTCACCATTACTGCAAGGAGGAGTATTACGTATGCTCCCCAAAGCCAGCCTGTGATAGAGGCTAAGAGCATGGGCTCTGGAGTTAATCTCTTGAGCAGGAATTCCACTTACCATCTGATTTTAGGCAATTACTTAAGTTCTCAAACCTCTTCTCTGTAAGATAGGGATAAATATAGCCTCTACCTCATAGGGTTGTAGTGAGGATTAAATGAGATTATATATATGAAGTGTTTAGCACAGTAATAATAATAGCTAATTCTTAAGCATTGCTTTATGCTAACATAGCAGGCTGAATAATGGCCCCAAGATATCCAGGTGCTAATCCCTGGAACCTATGAATCTTACCTGATATGGCAAAAGGGACTTTGCAGAGTAATTAAGTTAAGGATCTTGAGATGGTGAAATTATCCTGGATAGATCTGGTGGATCCTAAATGTAATCACAAGTGTCCTTACAAGAGGGAGGCAGGAGATTTTGCTACAGAAGAAGGTAATGTGACGACTGAAGCAAGATGCTGTGTGGCTGGCTTTCAAGATGGACAAAAGTGCCTCCAAAGAATGCAGATCTAGGTGCTGAAAGACAAGGAAACAGATTCTTCCCTAGAGCCTCAAGAGGGAGTGTGGCCTTGCAGACACTTTAATTTTGAACCGCTGAAACGGATTTTGGACTTCTGACCTCCAGAACTGTAAGAGAATATATGTGTGTTGTTGTTTCCAGCTTGATTGAGATACAATTGACATATAACACTGTATAAGGTATACAATGTAAAGGTTTGACACACGTATATTCTGCAAGATGTATACCACAATAAGGTTAGTTAACTTCAGTTCATATAATTACCATTTTGTTATTGTTATGGGGAGAATGTTAAAGCTCTACTCTCATAGCAACTTTCAAGTATACTATACAGTATTGTTAACTATAGTCACCATGCTGTACATTAGCTCCCTGGAACTTATTCATTTTATAACTGAAAGTTTGTACCCTTTGACCACTCTCTCTCCATTTCTCTGACCCCACAGGCCCCGGCAACCACCATTCTACTCTCTGTTTCTATGAGTTTGATGTTTTTAGATTCCATATATAAGTGAGGTCATACAGGATTTGTCTTTCTCTGTCTGACATTTCATTTAGCATAATGCCCTCAGGGACCATCTATGTTGTCACAAATGGCAACATTTTCTTCTTTCTCATGGTTGAATAACATACATTCCTCCTATTTCCAATTTGTTGGGCATTTCTATTGTGAAAAGATGTTCAATTTTGTCAAACGCTTTTTCCGCATCTATCCACATGATCATATTGTCTTCCATTCTATTAATGTGGTGCATCACATTTATTGATTTGCATATGTTGAACCATCTTTGCATCCAGAGATAAAGCCCACTTATCATGGTGTATGATCCTTGTAATGTGCTGTTGAATTCAGTGTGCTAATATTTTGTTGAGAATTTTTGCATCTATATTCGTCAGGAACATTGGCCTGTAGTTTTCATTTTTCTTAGTGTCTTTACCTAGCTTTTGTATCAGGGTAATGCAGGCCTCATAAAACAAGTTTGAGAGTGTTCCTTCTTCTTCAAATTTTTGGAAAAGTTTGAGAAGAATTGGTGTTAATTCTTCTTTAAATGTTTGGTAGAATTCACCAGTGAAACCATCTGGTCCTGGGCTTTGCTTTGTTGGGAGGTCTTTGATTATTGATTTAATCTCCTTACTTGTTATTGGTCTATTCAGATTTTCTGTTTCTTCATGGTTTAGACTTAGTAGGTTGTATGTTTGTGGGTATTTATCCATTTCTTCTAGGTTGTCCAGTTTGTTGGTGTATGAATGTTCATCGAAGTCTGTTATGATCCTTTGTATTTCTGTGTTATCAGTTGTAATGTCTCCTTTTTCATTTATAATTTTATTTGATTCCTCTCTCTTTCTTTCTTGGTAAATCTAGCTAAAGGTTTGTCAGTTTTGTTTATCTTTTCAAAAAATCAACTCTTATTTTTGTTGATCTTTTCTATTGTTTTTCTATTCTCTATTTCATTTATTTCTACTCTGATCCTTCTGCTAACTTTGGGCTTAGTTTGTTCTTTTTTTTAATTCCTTGAGGTGTAAAGTTAGTTTGTTTATTTGAGACCGTTTTTTTTTCTTGATGTAGGCATTCATGGCTATGAACTTCTCTCTTAGCACGGCTTTTGTTGCATCCCATAAATTTTGGTATGTTGTGTTTCTATTTTCATTTGTTTCTATATGTATTTTGATTTCATCTTTGACCCATTGATTGGTTATTCAGGAGTGTGCTGCTTAATTTCCACATTATTTGTGAATTTTCCAATTTTCGTCCTGTTTTTGATTTCTCTTTTCATACCATTGTGGTTGGAAAAGACACTTGGTACAGTTTCAATATTTTTTAAATTGCTAAGACTTGTTTTGTGACCTATCATATGATCTATCCTGAAGAATGTTCCAGGTGTGTTTGAGATGAATATGTATTCTGCTGCCACTTATGTTATGTACATTCTGTCTATGTCTGTTAGGTCCACTTGGTCTAAAGCATGGCCAAGTCCAATGTTTCCTTATTGATTTCCTGTCTGGATGATCTATCCATTGTTGAAAGTGGGGTATTGAAGTCCCCTACTATTATTGTATTATTGTCTATTACTCCCTTTGGATCTGTTAGTATTTGCTTAATATATTTAGGTGATCCAATGTTGGGTGCATATATATTTACAATTGTTATATCCTCTTGATGAATTGACCCCTTTATCATTATATAGTGACATTCTTTGTCTCTTGTTACAGTTTTTGACTTGTCTATTTTGTCAGATATAAGTATAGCTACCCCTGCTCTCTTTTCATTTTCACTTGCATAGAATATCTTTTTCCATCCCTTCACTTTGAGCCTGTGTGTTCCCTTGAAGCTGAAGTGGGTCTCTTATAGGCAGCATACAGTTGAATCCTGTTTTTTCATCCATTGAACCACTCTATGCCTTTGATTGGAGCATTTAATCCATTTACACTTAAAGTAATTATTGACAGGTAAGGACTTACTATTGCCATCTTGTTCATTGTTTTCTGGCTGTTTTGTAGTTCCTTTGTTCTTTTTTTCCTCTCTTGCTGTCCTTCTTTGTGAATTGATGATTTTCCATAGTGGTACACTTTGATTTCCTTCTCTCTATCTTGTGTGTATTTACTACAGGTTTTTGTTTTGTGGTTACTCCAAGGCTTACTTGAAACATCTTATAGATATTATAGTCTATTTTAAGCTGATAACAACTTAATTTCAATTGCATACAAAAACTCTACCCCTTTACCCCCCCACATTTTATTTTTTTGATGTTACACTTTACATTTTTTATATTGTGTATCCATTAACAAATTATTATAGTTATAGCTATTTTTAATACTTTTGTCTTTCAACCTTTATATTAGAGTTAAGTGGTTAACACACCACCATATTACAGTATTAGAGTATTCTGAATTTGACTGTATACTTGCCTTTAGTAGTATGTTGTTTATTTTCATGTTACTAGTTAGCATCCTTTTGTTTCAGCTTGAAAACTCTTTCCAGCATTTTTTGTAAGGTAAGTCTAGTGTGAGAACACCCTTTGGTGGCACCAAGTCTGGGGGTTGTGGTGACTCTTAGGCTCAAGCCATTGGGATCCACATCATCAACAACTGCATAGTCCTTGGCAAGTGCTGTGGGGGGTTCTGCAAATGCTACAAGGGCCATCGGGGTCCTCAGCAGTGCCTCCAGGTCCAGCAGCTAGGGACCAGGGCAAGCAGCAGTGGTGGCTAGACCTGGTGGTGTGCACACATTCAGCTGCAGGGGACTGTGTAGTGGCAGGGGCTGGTTGCAAATACACATGCAGTGGTGAGGACCGGGCCAGGCAGCAAGCAGGGGCCAACTGCATACACACTCACAGCTGAGAGGTCCCTGGCTGTCGGTGTGTATTACCGTGGCTGCTGGGTCTCACCGTGGGCACATGGCAGTGGAGGCTGTTGACTGGGGTTGAGTCAGGGGCATGCAGGTGCACAGCTGGAGGGGCTAGCTGCACGTGAGCATAGTGGTGCAGGCCAGTGACAGCAGACAGGGCCTGATCTGGGCCCACAAGCAGCTGCAGGGCCCCAGGCTGTCCATGTGCTCTCTCGTGGCTGTAGTCTCCCCATGTACATGTGCATGGTAGTGGAGTCTGGTGATGGGCATCAGGCCAATGATGTGCAAGTGCCCAGGTGGGGGGCTGGCCCCAAACATGTGCACAGTGGTTGGGGTCAGCCTCAGGAATCTAGGCTGGCATCTTGCACTCACACAGCTGCAGGGGCCTGGGCTGGACCCCTGGTGCAGCTCCTGGGCTCCAGCAGTGTGTAGGGGAGGAAGACATATCCTCTACCCTCTCTGGGTCCTTCTGGCTGGGGTATGAATTAAATTGACATGACACAGAATAACAGAAAAAAAATTAAACAAAGCTTTATAACACGTATACATGGGAGAGACCCAGGAAAAACTGGGTAACTTGCCAAAATGGCAGAGGTTCTCATCTTAAATAGCATCTTCAGGTTAAGACAAAGGAGGATGTTGGGGGTGGGGGGAGTCAGCTATGGGAGATTACCAGAAAAGCACAGTAAACAAGAGTGAGGTTATTATGCAGATTTAAGTCCACATTTGTAAGAGTTTCTAGACATAAGGTCATCCCCCATTCTTCCTGGTACAGAGAGGGAGATACCTTTACAAAGAGATTTTCCTTACAAATGTAAATGTCTCTTACAAAGGATAACTTCTTCTTTTGCTTGGTTTTCAGAGCTTTGATAAGAATGGGCTTAGCAAGGACCCTCCCAGTCTATCCATACCCAGAGTTATCTATGGTGATGGCCTGTCTTGGGGACAGGCCTTTTATCTTAAATTCTTTTAGTCAATGAGGGGGAAGTTCAAACATTTTTTTAGAGTCTTTTGTTCTTAAAGATAATCAAGGCAAAGAGACATATTTTGGGGTGGCCAATTCTGATCCCCTACAGGATGACAGGAGAGACTCAGGTGGCTGGTGTCAGCAAATACAACTACCTGTGGAATGAAAGCCAGTGCAATCTGCAGGAGGTCCACAGCAGCTGTGCTGGCTATCGGGTTTTTTCCTGGGTCTCTCCCATGTATACGTGTTTCACTATTTCAGTAGTGAAAGCCGCTGGGGTCATCTGCAGAGCGGGAATTGTGGTTCCTCCCACTACATGGCTGCTACTGGTAGCCCCCATTTTTTTTCCTTGTTCCTAGCCATAGCTATCCATCTCAGCTTTGCCAGTCTCTGGGTGGAGTGAAACTGAAGCAGGTCCCCCATGTGGTGCCCACAAGGGCTGGGGAAGCTGGTTGTTTAACCCACCCTGCTCTTCCTTTCCTGGTGAGGGGAACTCTTTCTTGCTGGGGAGATCCCTCTTGGTGCTGAGCAGTGCTGGCTTGGGGGATGGGTTGATGCAGGCAAAAGGAAACTGTCTTCCTTTTCTTTTTGTGTTATTATTCTCAAGTTTTTTGTTCAACTTGTGTTGCTTGACAAGAGATGTATATGGTATATTGAGGTATATGGGGTTATTATTTGGGTTCAAAAACTGAGTCAGCTTGAACTAAAAAAGCCTGACTTGTGGCCTGTCAAACGTACATTGTATATCTGCTTTAACCATTAAAATAAGAATGCATACTTCCCCTCCTACAAAGCCAGTAGTGTCCCATTGGTAACACCCTATTGGTAATTCCTGTATTAGTACTCCTAAAATAAGCTCCCTTTCCTGACATCCGGGTCATGTTGACCTGCTAATTTGCTACTGAATACCTCTTTGAAACTTTGATGAATGTGTATCCTGGGTGTGTTTAATGTATTTTATAAAAAGGTATAAGACAGTACTGAAAACCATGCTTCCCCGGAATGCTTTCTTCCTTTCTGGAAAAGGCTTTCCTGGGTTATAATCCTCACTCTGGCCCAAGTAAAACTCACCTATTTCTCTTATCTATTGAATGGTTATTGGTTATTTTGTGTCAACATGCTGAAGTTTCTCAAGTGGACTCCAGAACTTTCTGGAGCTATTATTATTTGTGGATAGCTGTCTAATTGTTGACCTTTGTGGGGGGGATGGAGGCTGGGGTCTCCTACTCCACCACCTTGGTGATGTCACTCCCAAATGTGTGTTGTCTGAAGCTACTAAGTCCTGGGTTAAGCAAAGACTTCTTAGATACAAAACCAAAAGCACAACCAACAAAAGAAAAAAATTTTAATTTTGATGAAGTGGGATATTGAAGTCATCAAAATTTAAAACTTTTGTCCTGCAAACAATGCCATCAAGAAAGTGAAAGACAACCCATAGAATGGGAGAAAATATTTACAAATCATATTTATGATAAGGGACTTATATCCAGAATATATAAAGAACTCTTACAACACAATAATAAAAAGACAACCCAAATTAAAAATGGGTAAAGGACTTGAATAGAAATTGGTTTGCAAACTCGGGAGCTTCCCCAGTAAAATCTGTTAACTGGCACCCATACATGGAGGGGAAGGAGAGACCAAAGAAAGACACAGACCATTCCAGATTGGTAGGTGGCAGGTTTAATAAGCAAAGGAACTTATACAAGCAAAGGCTCGTCTTAGGCGGCTACAAGATGAGTAGATCTCCACACCCACCTACCAGAATCTTAAAAGTTTATGTAGAGGTCTTAACTGGATTCAGTCACATATACCACCCAGATAGTCTCGACGACACGTTGCTCTCTCAAGGCTGAGTCCTTGAAAACAGCTCCCACTGTGGCAACAGTGGGCAAAATGCACATTCCAAGGACAGGGAAGGGGATAAAGAGCCTCCAATTGCCCTGGTCCAGCTCATAGGTCAACCGGTAGTCACATCCTCTTGATGAACTCCTCCGACAATAGACATTCCCTCCAAATAAGATATAAAAATTGGCCAGGAAGCATGTGAAAAAGTGTTCAGCACCAGGAGCCATTAGGGAAATGCAAATCAAAACCACAATGAGATACCACTTGACACACACTAGGATGGCTATATTCAAAAAGACAGATAATAACAAGTGTTGGTTAGGATGTGGAGAAATTGGAACCCTTATACATTACTGGTGGATATGTAAAAATGATGCAGCCGGGGCCGGCCTGGTGGCATAGCGGTTAAGTTCGCATGCTCCGCTTCAGTGGCCCGGGGTATCACAGGTTCAGATCCCGGACGTGGACAGACACACCGCTTGTGAAGCCATGCTGTGGCAGTGTCCCATATAAAGTAGAGGAAGATGGGCATGGATATTGCCCAGGGCAAGTTTTCCTCAGCAAAAAAGAGGAGGATTGGCAACAGATGTTAGTTCAGGGCTAGTCTTCCTCACACACAAAAAAAATAAATAAAAATAAATTTTTAAATAAAATAAAAATGATGCAGCTACTTTGGAAAACAGTTTGGCAGTTCCTCAAAATGTTAAACATAGTTACCATGTGATCCAGCAATTCCACTCTTAGATATATACCCAAGAGAAACAAAAATATACATCCACACAAAACTTGCTCATGAAATGTTCATAGCAGCATTACTCATAATAGCCAAAAAGTGGAAACAACCCGAGTGTCCATCAACTGATGAATAGACAAGTAAAATGTGGTACGTCCATACAATGGAATACTGCTTGGCAATAAAAAGGAATGAAATACTGATACATGATATAATATGGATAAACTCTGAATACATTATGCTAAGTGAAAGAAGCCTGTCACAAAAGACCATGTATTATATGATTTCCTTCATATAAAATATCCAGAATGGGCAAATCTATACAGTCAGAAAGTAGATTGGTGGTTGCCTAGGGCTGGTGATGTGAGGGAGGGGCATGGGCAGTGACTGCTAATGGGCAAGGGATTTCTTTTTGGGATGATGAAAATGTTCTAAATCAGTTTGAGGTGACAGTTGCCCAACTCTGTCACTATACTAAAAGTCATTGAATTGTACCCATTAAATGGGTGAATTGTATGGTACATGATTATATTTTAATAAAGCTATTAAAAATGGCTATTCCATTAAATTGATGCAATATGATATAAGGCACCATTCTATTCATTTATTAAACATTGAGGTTATTTTCAGTTTTTCACATTTCTAAGTAATACTGTAACCAAACACTCCATTTGAAAGAACTATTTTTTACTAAAGCTGCTATTAATCTAATAGACATGTGATGTCACTAAAGTCACCTATATAAATTCAAGGTCACAAATCTGTCAATACTTTATAGATGTAAAGAATTAGTATCTTCCACACAATTCTCTCCCATAGAACCAGGTCAGTAGCGTGTTCTTAAGCCTCACTTATGATTAGTTTGGCAGTAAGAGACCCAAAATATAGTGCCTTAAACAAAACAGAGGTTTATTTCTCTGTCACATAAAAGTCTAGAGGTAGGCGACCCAGGGCTGGGATGGCAGATATCTCCACAATGCCCTTAGGACCCTAGGCTCCTTTCAGTCTCCTGCTTTGCCAACCTTAGGATATAGTTCTTGCTCTTATGCTTCAAATGGTAGCTATCACATCCCCATTCCAAGTAACAGGATGAAAGAAACAGAAAGCATGTGAGTGGAAGGAAAGGAGGACAAAGGGTAGGTGTCAGAGGTCTTTAGGAAAAGTTCCCAGATGCCATTTCTGCTGTGTATCCATTGACCAAGACATTGTGACATAGCCATACTTAATTCCAAGTGAGACTAAGAATATAGTCTTTATTCTAGATAGCACGTGCCCAGATAGGAATGAGGGTTCTATCATCCTGGAAGAAAGGGAAACAGACATTTAGAAATAACTAGCAGACTCTGCCAATGACTCAAAACTTATCTAATGACACAAAATCCTACCAAAAGCTAGAAAGAAAAATAATCTGGTCACAAAGGATGAAAGAAATAAGATGAACTAAGAACGACACACTAAATTAAACAGTATGAGGAATGACTATGCCTAATAGCAAAAAGCATTAGAGGAGACATTTTTGCAAAAGGGGAGAGAAATAACCAAAAGTTCTAAAGTGGAGGGAGCATTTTTTATAAGATGAGGGCCAGAGGCAATATCCGTCAGTTATGCTAAAGCAAATAAAAAGAAACAGTTTAAATGAGCAATAAGTAAAATCACATTGCTTTTCACTTCACATTAAGACAATAGCCTTTTAACAAAACAAACAGTTTATCTTTGCCTATTTTATTTGTTCATATGCTTCCAATTCCTGAAAGGCTTATGTTATCAACTGATTTTATTGCTTCTGGAAGTATTTCAAGGATAAATATTGCATCTGGCCTTTTCTATATACACCTAAAGATATAATCCCTTTTGTTTGGGAATCATTTTTGTTTTGTTGTAGTTTTTGATTTACTATGTTAACACATGCATACTATTTATGTCAGAAAAATACTTGAACACTCCCAAGAAATCCCAATGTACACAACTTGGTGTACATTTACTTAATCCTTTTAACAATTAATTTAAGATCCACAGACAGGCTTGGTTTCTATATAAGAAACATAATAACTGAATGTGACTAAGACAAAGTGTTCAGGAAAGATAATATTTAATATGTTTCAGGAAAAGATCATTAACATTTAGGCTTTTTTAAAATTTACAAGTTCAGAAGGGTTTAATCACACATATGAATATAAGTAAGGAAAAGTTAAAAGTTACCATATGGGAAAAATAGAACTTTCAAATGCTGATGCTGAGATTAGTGTTAAAATTTTGTATTATGAAATTTGAATCATGAGAGAAAGGCCAGGGCCCACATACACCCAGATGATCCAAACACCAAAAAAAGTGCATTTTCTTTAGATAATTCTACAGCTGGTATGCACGTCTAAGAAGAAAGTATAGTTTTTAACAAGACGATAGCTTCACAAATAATATGTAATTTATAAATCTCCAAAATGTAATAAAGTTGCCAGATTCTGTATAGCATGACCATGTGAATAAAGATAAGAAGTTGCCTTCTTGGAATCATTACATCTCAATACTATTTCACTTATTTAAAAGACAAAACAAGCATGTTTGTTTCTTTCTGGATCTCCTGCAGATCTGCTGCCTATTATATCTAACACAGGCTATAGCATATGCCGTGTGGGAGAGTGGGGAAGCACTGACCTGGAAAATCAAGAGGGCTGTGTTCCAGTCCTGGCTCAGCCCCCAGTTGGTCACCCTAGACAAGATACCCTTTCAAGGCCTTCATTTCCTCATTAGAAACAATCAACGGGTTGAACGCATTCTCTAAGGTTCTTTCCAACACTGAGATTCTAGGGCACCTTGCGGGTTCATTTCAGATGACATAACACTTGTTTACATTAAATCATTTGTGATACATTTATTATCAGAAACTGTCCACACATCAAGTCTGAATTATTAAAATATTTTACTTCATATTTTTCAAGTCAGAAACTATAATTCAGAACTCAACTATAGCATTCTAATTTTTTAAAATCAAAATAAGATGACCAGAATCATAAAACTCAGCATTCACAGCATTGAACTTAGAAAAAATTATATAATTAATAGAATGTTAAAGCCAAAAGAACATCTGACAGAGAGAGAGAGAGAGTGAGACTTCTTATGAAGTATGTTTCAATGACAATTACTCCATAACAACCGTGCACTCAAAATTTGCAGACATAATGTTACAAGCTGGGGAAAAGTCCAGCCCAAACGTCAAAAGACAAAGCCAAAATGATTCTGAATTTCCTAAAGACTACTTTGAGGAAGAAAGCAGACTTCTTCCCCATTTCCTCATTCCCCACCCCAAAGAGCAGAATGTAAAATTATGCACATCTTTGGTAATATTTTGTAATTTATGGGAATAGAAAATAAATGGCCAGATATAAGGACAATTTAATTTAATATTTCCTCTTCAATTTGTTTTTTATAGCAGACATGTTAATTTCATTTTGAACATGGTATGCCAAATATCCTGAGCTTCCAGGAATGAAATCATGTAGCTCACCAAGGAATTTCTTCATGGCATCAATTGATATATAACCTACAAAATAAAAAATGTATATATTTGAAATCCTATCATACTATCTGTTTTTCAGTGTCTTTGATTTATTAGAATTAAGATTTCTAAAGAATGTTTTTAGAAAAGAAGTAAAAAGAAGAAATAATACCAGTGACAAGATTGTCCATGAAACTTGATAATTATCAAAGAACACCCTCCTTCCCCCCTTCTCCACTCTCCCCAGCCTTCTACCTCCTTTTAAAACACAGATACTTGATTAGCCACTTTGACTACTGAGAGTGCGATGTCTAGGTTAGGGATGGAACATAAAAGTACCTGGACCAAAATAACTGGGAAGTGTGTTTGACTTAGAGTGTAATCACTAGAACTATTTGTCCAACTAAGCTATTAACAGCACAATCACCTCATCTTCCCTAGAAAAGCAGGTAACACTTTCCCGCACTGCTAACGCTAAGATAACACTCTTTAATTAAAAATTAATGGGAAAGTCAATATTACTGCTTAGTCAACAAAGGTTATGGGTATGAGTAATTTTGATGTCATTAATAATCTGAAACAGATATGAGTATCAAAAAGAACACCTAGAAATGGAGAGAGCTCAAGAACCCAGTGACTTTAAGCAATATTACCTTGATAGCAATTGCTTATCTGAGTGATTATATTTTATGTATAATGTGTTTGTGGTTTATACTAAAACTGAGACCTAATTTGAAAGTAGATACCGTACAAAAAAAATTCTGGTGGAGCTCAAGGCTGATTGAATTTAGAACACCACCACCATCAACAGGATATCTATGCATATAGCTTGATTGTTTCTAATAATAGATAATAAATTAACTGAATCTAATTATATAAAATTGATTACTGTCTTTAAAAATATTTTAATCATTGTCATTTACTTCAGAAAATCTCTTGAAGCACTATTACTATACTCCATATGGTTCATGATCTTTGTCTAATTGCTAGGTTTCTGTGTAAAATAAACAAGTGCAGAAAAATATTAGGGTTTAGTTAATTACGCATATACACTATGTGAAGTTTCTAAAGATATGAATGAGGATAAGAATTTTAAAAATAATTACTACATTAATAAAAATATTCCTGGGGGCTGGCCCAGTGGCGCAGCAGTTAAGTTCGCACGTTCTGTTTCAGTGGCCTGGAGTTCACTGGTTTGGATCCCGGGCATGGACCTACTCACTGCTCATGAAGCCATGCTGAGATGGCATCCCACATAGAAGAACTAGAAGGACCTACAGCTAGGATATACAACTATATACTGGGGGCTTTGGGGAGAAAAAAGAAAAAAAGAGGAAGATTGGCAACAGATGTTAGCTCAGGGCCAATCTTCCTGAAAAAAAATATATATATATTCCTGTAAGTATAAGAAGGATAGGACATTTATGCATCAGAAATGGGTTATTGTAGCAGTTTTGAAGTAGTTAGGACTTCAAGTTGAAGTTGACAGAAACCCAATTTAAACTCGCTTAAACAAAAGGGGAGTTTACTGGAAGGACATTGCCATATCAACCAAGATGTGAGGAAGGCAGACATATTGCTGGGCCCCAGAAGTAACTAGAACAACTTCTCACGGCTGTCTCACTGTTCTCCAGTTTTTCTCTGCATGTTAGGTTCATTTTCCTCTCTTGAGGCAAGTTGGCTTTCTTTACATGTTAGAAAACATGGCCACTGATAACTTCCAAGCTTTATAGCTTAGAGCTATGGTCACTTGAATAAGAATGACTTGACTTGCTGCATTCCATGTCTAAAAATCCAGAGAAAGAGCAGTGATTGGCCCAGCTCAAATCAGGTATTTACTCCCAAAGCTCATGATTTAGAAAATGACTGTTCTTGTGTAATCCAGATGAATTGGGAGGAAGAAAAGAGAGTCCCTAGGAAGGGCATTCTTGGTGAACAATTCCATATATGACTGTAGTAGCCAGCCACCCTGAATGATCTCTATCTCTTGGTATTCAGGAATTTGTGTAGTCTCCTCCCACTTTGTACTTGGGTTGGTCTATATGCTAATAGCACATAGCAGAAGTGATGGTATATCACTTCTGAGAGTAGGATATAAAAAAGACAGTGGCTTCTGTCTTGGGCACGTTCTTTCTCTCTGGTGCATTTCTCACTTTGAGGAAAGCAAGCTACCGTGTTGTGAATAGGCATTATGGAGAGGCCCACTTGGTGAAGAGTTAAAACCTTTGGCCAAAAACCAGCAAAGACCCAACAACCACATGTACGAGCTTTGAAATGGATTTTTCAGTCCCAGTTGTGCCTTGAAATAACTGCAGCCTGGTTGACAACTTGACTGCAATCTATGAGGAACTTTGAGACAGAAGTATCCAATTAAGATGCTCTTGGATTCCTGGCCCTCCAAAACCACGAAATAATAAATATTCATTGTTTTAAACTGTTAAGTTTTGGAGCAATTTTTTACACAGCAATAGATAACTCATACAGTATCTATTATAGGTTCCCAAACTTTTAATTATCAGAACTTTTTGGTTTGAAAATTTTTGCCTGCAAGATATTTACAATTAGTAGTAATTGGTTTTTTTCTTTTATTAATCACACACGTAGCTGTCAATCAGAACTTCTTTCTTGGGTGATTACCAGTAACATCAGACTGAGAGGATTTACTTCAAGTCAAAAGCAAAAAACAGACCAAGAAAATTTAAAAATCCTTTGATATTTTATGGGACATTTGGCAATATCGAGATATTTTTGGTTGTCACAACTTGGGAGAGGAGGAGAGGGCTAAATGGGATGCTACTGCCATCTAGCGAGCAGAGGCCAGGGTTGTCCTCTCCAACAAAGAATTATCTGGCCTAAAATGCCAAGAATTCCAGGACTGAGGAACTCCGTTCTAGGGTACAGCTCCAACTTGTATTTTCTACAACCAAACATCTAATTAGTTCTATTTTAAGAGATTTAACATTCACTGAGTTGAACTCGACCTATTTTGAGGAAGAGTCAAGTTATAGTGGCAAAAATTGATACCACTGCCTAAATTAAAACTCTCATCACTACAATTTTAATGAAGACAGCTGATTTTCCCAACAAGTATTCCTTCCCATACAAGCAGATGGGCAGATAAAAAAAGGAAGTACTTGTCACTTCACATCAAAATTAAAAACAAATGAATTATCTCTACGAAATGAAGCTTTCCTCCAAGAAATTGCTATTTTAAAATTTAATGTAGAAATATAAACAAAATATTCAATTGACCAAATAAAAAGATCAGAAAATTTTACTTTAGTTCTACCAATAAAATCAACAAAAGATTACCACAGGTTAAAATTATACTTAAAAAATTCTAATTATTTTTATAGTTCTTTTTTAGTTTGTTTATATAACACTGTCATATCTTTTTGAAAGTCAGACAGCAATGAAACATACAGCAGCATTGTTACACATCCAAATCTAAGCATTTGTCTTTATTGTATCGCTGATTTTAATATTTACCATTGATTTTTTTAATATGTTATCAAACACTTGCTAAGTCCAAATGAAAATTAGACATTCATCTGTGGATTAATTTATTTCATATGCAAATGATGTCTCCTCCATTAGCATATATAATAGAGGGGGCTCTACTTGCTAGGCTAGTACAACAGCTTTATCGCACAAAATATTCCCTCGTTTCTTCCCTACTTGGGTTTACTTTAAATTTTATTTTAAATTACCTGTTACCATGTTGTTCACTGGATAATTCTGAAGAGGGAAGTACATCTGCTTTTCTACAACTGGAGTCCTTATAAAATGCTTTTCTGTGCTGTAAAATGAAACATACAGAAAGTCATATTTATATTTTTTTGGACCTGTTTTACAAATGAGAACTTATTCTAGGCAATATATATAGTAATCTAATTGCTCTTTGATCAGACTTTAGTCTTCTTAAATGTTAAGTGTGAACTTCTTTTGTGCTTCTAAGTAATACAAGGGTCCATACAGATATTTTTGGTTTTCTTGACCACTTCACAAAACAAATATCTATTGAGTATATAGAAGCCTAGGTCTTTTCCTCAATATTCTTGAAAGCATAATAATTCAATAATACTTTATAATTAGATAAAATACATATATACATACATGTGTAACCTTAAATATGCCAAGAGAAAAGCATAGTAGATTCTATTTTAAATGATCACAGCATTTTCTGTTATTCACTGTTCAAATAATTGGAACTCTACTAACTAGTACTTCCGTACTTTAAAATAAGTAAAAAATGATATATGGGAAAATCATGAAGTACACTAAGATTTTAAAGTGACTTCTAAGTTTAAAAAAAGGTTAAATTATTCTGAGTATGGTTGCATAGTATAATTAATTATATTCTAATTTTTAAAGAGCTAAGCAGCTTTCAACTAAAATATCCTCTTTTCTAACTGGGCCAAATAACAATGTATACTACATTTAGACTATGTATAATCAATAGATAATATAATGGTATGAAAATTAAAAATTCAATAATCAAAAATTGAGGTCATCCTTAAACTTATTATTTTCCTAAAAAATCTAAAATCATACTGAGTGATAGTAAGGGCTTTATTTTCAATTTGTTTAAAAATTAGACTTCACATAAACTTTTCTAAAAGAAACTATAGCTCAGTTAGGATGAGAACCTACAAATAAAGCAAAATAGTGTTCCCAGAGAAGTCAGAGACTAAACAAAGATATCCATTGTCATTATTATTATTTATCATGGTTCTAAAATTTCTGGCCAAGCAATAAGAGTTGGGGGAAGGGAGAGAAAGAAATGGAAGAGATATGCAGTGAAAAGGAAAAAGCAATACTCTCATTATTAACAAACTACATGACTTTGTACCTTGCAAAGCAAGAGAATCAACTGAAATGTTCTTAGAATCTTAAAGATTCCAGGTGGGTAGATATAAGATAAATACCCCCAAATCAAAACTTTCCTGTTTAACAGCAATAACTAAAAAAATAAAAGGGAAAAAATGATTCAATCCATAATAGCAACAAAATTCATAAAAATCTAAGAATAACCATAACAAGAAATTTGTGACTCCATATGTAGAAAAATAGGAAAATTTACTGAGATGTAGAAAAGAAAAACAAAAAGCATTTTCCTGGATAGGAATATTGGAAATTATAAAGACATCAATTCTTCTCAAATTTAAGTTTTAACACAATTCTCAATAAAATCCCTTTGGGATTTTAGAGCTTAAGAAGAAAATAATTCTAAAATTCACCTGAACAGCGATGTGTTAGATCTTATAGGAGGCAAACTTACAATAGAATGAAAAAAAAAAGGTAGGAATAATCTAAAAAGAAGTACAATATGAATATTTTTAAAGGCCATGATACCTATTGTTAGTTGTTTCCCACAAAAGTACAAATTTAAACTACCACCTGTGTTGGTCTCACTGCATCCTCATCAATTAGTACTAATAAGAAGTCTTGTGCTAATTTAATAGATCATTAATTTAATCATTCAGTTTTAGAAATGAAAGAACTAAGGTAAAGAGAGGGAAATTCCACACCTGAGAATTTACATTAAGAAAATTATCAAAAAATAGAAAAAGGTTTATTTTTAAAAAGACGTTTATGAAGGTGCCACAAAAGCAACAAATTGTAAACAATTAAAATATATTTTTTAAAAAGGAAGGTGGTTAAACAAACAATAAGATGAAATACCATATACAGCCTTTACAAATCAAAATATCAAATAAAGTTTTTCAAAATGGGGAACTGCCCATAGAATACTAAATGCAAAATTAAGACACAGACCACATATGCAGTCTGACCTCAACTCTACCTAATGTGTGTATTTGTATAAAACTAGCAAGAAATGTACTAATGTTGATGGTGGTTATCTCTGAGTGGTGGTGTTGCTTACAATTTAAATTTTCTTTAGTCTTTTCTGTATTTTCCATTTTAACAAATTACATGCATTACATTTGTAATAAAATAATTAAAAACAAGAAAAATAAACAAAAATTCATGCAATTTTAAGAAGATTTGGGGAAAATATTGGGAAGGAAAAACAGCACAGTGATTAAGAGCTTGGACTCTAGATCAGCTAGACTTGGTTATAAATTGAGCCTCACTACTTAAATAATACTGGGTGAATCATTTAGCTCCCTGAATCTGTTTCCTCAATTGTAAAATGGGGCTAATAGTAATTATATTATAAGATTGTGAAAATCAAATTAAATACTGTAAACTTCTTAGCTCAAAAGTGTCTTGTATTTAGCAAGTGTTCAGTAATCAGTTCACCACTTAGTGTTCAATAGCACTAGTAGTATGCCAACGAAATTAATGCTTCATGACTAGGGTCAAAGTATATTTTATGTATGTTCACACTGCACCCTCTGGTGGTTCTACAAAGAAAAGGCTCTAGTTAGACACGACTGGAGGTGTCTATTTGTTCCCTTTGTCTATTTTTGTTGATGTTATTGGATTGGACATATTTTCCCCAGATTTGTATGTCTTCTTTGTATATTAAGGAAACTAGCCTTTGTCAAATGTTTTCCCCAGTGTATATTTTTCTTTTGACCTGATTTATGGTATTTTTATGCCATGTACAAGTTTAAAATATTTTTGGTAGTCATATTTACAAATCTTTTCCTTTATGGCTTCTGTGTTTTGCAGGACAACCATTTCTTTTTTCTTCCTTTCTTTCCTTTTTATTTTTTATTTTTTTGGTGAAGAAGATTGTCCCTGAGCTAACATCTGTCACCAATCTTCCTCTTTTTGTTTGAGGAAGATTGTCCCTGAGCTAACATCTGTGCCAGTCTTCCTCTATTTTGTATGTGGGACACTGCCACAGCATGGCTTGATGAGCCATGTGTAGGTCTGCACCCAGGATCGAACCAGCAAACCCCAGGCCACTGAAGTGGAGTGTGTGAACTTAACAATTACACCACTGGGCTGCTCCCCAGGACAGCCATTTCTTAAAGAATTTATATATCTGGTATCTTTTCTAGTCAAGTAAATCACTGGAAGTTACTTTTTATTTTCTATTTCCCAGCCTTCTCTTCAGGGTCACTTAAGATGACCATTTCCTCCTCTTTTAATCCCTTAAGAATATCTTCATGGTCTCACTTCTTCTATTCTCTTTTTTTTCCTATCCTCTCCTTACCAGTTTCTTATCTCAAAAAGCATAATAAGTAAGGTCAAGAGTGCTATACATAGAGATCCCAAAGACCTAGAACATGGATTCTCAAACTTAAATGGTAGAATATCTAGAAGTCACAGGACCATGAAGCAATGGTTTACTAAACTTAAAATAATTAAATATACAACTTTGTGTTAAATCAGATAACAACTCACATTAAATTATAACAAACAAAATAGTAGGTACAAAAGGTATAAGAAAAAATTATGGGAGAAAAACTTAAAATTGAAAAAACTATATAAATTAAACCCATTAACTTTTGTATTGAAGAAGAACAACTACTATTTGATCATTTTTATTTCAGCATTAAATACCAGACTTTCGAATAATCAATGCTCCCTATGAATATTTGAAAACCACTGAACTGGAAAATATGGAATTAGGACTAGATAATGAATAAGCCTGCAACAAGGGGACCTCTCGTAGATTGGCCCTAACAAATGGCAAGCCTTTTTAAATTTAATTTCTTAAACCAAAGTAACCACATTACAGTTTGGAAAGGAAAGGGGGAAATCACTTAGATCTTCCAATCCTAATAAAATTGCTGCTAATATTTAGTATATTTCCTTATTTTAAAAAATATATATTTAAAAAATAATGTAACAGTAATCATAATATACATAAAATTCTTGTTTCTTTTCTGCAAGGATAGTCTAGAAGTTAAATGCATGGGCTCTGGAATTAGACTGACCCAGTTGAAATCCTGCTTCTCCCCACTTACTAAAAGTTTATATGACTTTGGGCAAATTACTTATCTATCTAATCCTAGATCTCTTTCTCTGTAAAATGGCGTTGGTGATAACGATAATATCAATCTCATAAGAAGACTGTGAAAATTAAATGAGATAAACACACAGCACTTAAAGATGTCTACATTGACTTGAATATCAGTGAAGTATATAAATTCAATACCTTTTGGATAATTCTTTTTTGTGATCTGTTGCTAGTTCACTGCTTTCTCTAAGGGCCTTTATTTCATTTGGTGTTACTTCATCACGCTGTGGATAGCAAAAGAAATCACATTTTTAAAAATCAGCACACCAATGATCCAATCAATAATGTTTTTTAGGAAGGCCAAAAAGTATTCCATTGTATACGTATACCACATCTTCTTTATCCATTCATCGTTGATGGGCACTTAGGTTGCTTCCAAGCCTTAGTTATAGTGAATAATGCTGCGATGAACATAGGGGTGCATGTATCTTTTCAAATTAGTGTTTTCATGTTCTTTGGATAAATACCCAGAAGTAGAATAGCTGGTCATATGGTAGTTCTATTTTAAACTTTTGAGGTGCGTCCATACTGTTTTCCATAATGGCTGCACCAATTTACATTCCCATCAGCAGCATACAAGTGTTCCTTTTTCTCCACATCCTATCCAGAGGGAGTAGGGGTAGGGCAAAATGGGTAAAGGGGCACACCTGTACAGTGATGGATGGCAACTAGACTTGGTGGTGAACACGATGCAGTCTATACAGAAGTCAAAATATAATGATGTACACCTGAAATTCATATTATGTTATAAACCAATGTGACTTTAATTGTAAAAAAAAAAAAAAAGCAAAAAAAGTAAATTGGTAATATATATCAAAAGTCGTAAAAATATTTACATACTTAGGTCCATTCAATCTCGTTTGGTGGGAAAAACTTACACAATTTTGTACACACACACACACACACTCAGTTATACTATGTATTTTTAGAGATAAAGAAAGAAGACCAGAATATTTAAAATATCAGCTGTGGTTATATTAGACGGTAAAACTTTGACTGATTTTATTCTCTTTTCAACTTTTGAAATTTGCCCTTGTGTGGTCACATTACTATTTACTTTTAAAAAATAAGGAAACCAAGGGGGCCGCCTGGTGGCGCAGCGGTTTAGTCCGCGCTTGGCAGCCCAGGGTTCGCGAGTTCAGATCCCAGGCACCCGCAGACGCACTGCCTGTCAGCCATGCCGTGGTGGCGTCCCATATAAAGTGGAGGAAGATGGGCAGGATGTTAGCCCAGGGCCAGTCTTCCTCAGCAAAAAGGGGAGGATTAGCAATGGATGTTAGCTCAGGGCTAGTCTTCCCCACAAAAAAAAATAAATAAATAAAAAATAAGGAAACCAAAAAAATGTTATTAATTTAAATTTGCTTAAAATTCTTTTTTTTTTTTAGGAAGATTGGCCCTAAGCTAACATCTATTGCCAATTTTCCTCTTTTTCTTTTTTCTCCCCAAAGCCCCAGTACATAGTTGTATGTCCTAGTTGTAGGTCCTTCTAGTTCTTCTATGTGGGATGCCACCTCAGCATGGCTTGATGAGCGGTGAGTAGGTCTGCACCCAGGATCCGAACCAGCAAACTCTGGGCTGCTGAAGCAGAATGTGTGAACTTAACCGCTACACCCCTGGGCCAGCCCCTGCTTAAAATTCTTGACTTGAAGATTCCTAGGCTTCCTGTGAGTTACAAATCAAAAATGTGAAGTAAGCTGAATAAATTATGTTTCCCCTTCAAAATTAAAGTGGAGTATTTAGCTATGGAGTTATGAAAGAACTAAATGTATATTAAGCTTTTCCAAAAGATTATGTGAAAGTGACTCACATACTGGTACCTATCACATAATATATTTACTTAACATGCCATTAAAAGATTTCTATATTTGGGGCACAAATCTACTCCAAACAATAATAATGTTCCCCATATTATTTTCCAGATTTACCCTTGTTGTTGCCATTTACTTATATAATCTATGGTTACATTATTATAATTGGCTAATATTCAATATCAATCAATATTTTGAAAGAACTAACAAAATCTTTTATCATATAATCATACAATTTCTAGAGTCGACAGTCAATACAGGTATGTACTACTAATTTTTTAGTAGAAAAAACATTGGATTGGGTTGGAGCTGAGAAAATTTGGTTCCACCTTGCTAATATCTGGCTATGTGAACTAAGACAGGTGTTTACCCTCTCTTTACCTCAGTTTTCTCATTTCTAAAACTGAATGATTAAATTAATGATCTTTAAGGACGTTTTTAGCTCTAAAGTTCTGATGTATCTAATAACTATTGTCAAATAATAACCATTCTATTGCCACTCATGTCCCTAGAAACACTGTGACAAGTCAAGGATTAGGTATTTTGGTCCTTAGTACAACCTAGCCAAAGATACTAAAAGAACTATTATTTCCAGATGATGACACTTTGGGAAGAAAAAAATTAGTGAAAGGAATACAAAATGTACAAGTTAATTCCTTGGCTTTAGACATATTTTAAAGATTTTCTCCCTAACTTTTTATTTTGAAAAATTTCAAATTTACTGAAAAGTTAAAGAATACAATAAGAACTATATACCTTTCACCTAGATTCAGTGTTAACATTTTTACCACTGTGCATGCCCTCTCCTTCTCACTTTTTATTTTTGCTAGACCATTTGAAAATATTTGCAGATATTATGAGATTTCACTCCTTAATCTTTAGCAAGCATTTTCTAAAAAAATCATTCTTTTATCTTTATAATACCACTATCACACTTGAAAAAATTAACATTAATATCATCTAATATACAGTCCATATTTAAATTTTCCCAATTGTTCTCAAAATGTCTTTTTTACTAAAAAAAATCAAGAATCCAATCAAGGTTTATACACCACATTTGATTGTTATGTCTCTTAATCTAGAACAGTCTTCTTGCCTTTTTGTTTTTTATGACATCATTTTAAAGAGTCTAAGTCAGTTAGTTGTTTTGTGATATGTCCCATGTTCTGGAATTGTCTGAATGTTTACTTATAATTAGATTCAGGTTAAATATTTTGAATAAGAACACTACATAGATAATATTGTGTATTTTTTATTATATCACATCAAGCTGAACATAATGAGAGGTTGTTCCAGTATTGGTGGTTAAGGTGATGTCTGCCAGATCTCTCTATTGTAAAGGTACATTGCTTACCTTTGTAATTAATAAGTAATCTGTGGGGTGATAATTTGAGAACATGGTTTTAACATCCATTAATGACCCTTGCCTAAATCAATTATTTTATTGGGGGTGGTAAGATGGGGATTTTCTATTCTATCATCCTTTCTATATTTATTAGCTGCTATTCTGTGGGGAAAATTTTCCTTATCCCAACTTTTCCCTTCTTCCATCCCTCCTTACTGCCTTCCTTCTTTTCTTCCCTCCATTCTTCCTTACTCTCTCCCTTCCTTCTGTTCTTCTTTTTCTTCTTTCTTTATGCTTTTGGAGTATCAGTAAGGAATCATTGATTCTTTTTAATCTAACGTATTATAATCCATTACTGTCACTATTCTTTTTGATGCTCAAATTATCCAAATTTGGCTATGCATAAAGATTTTGAAGTAAGCAAAAGCATAGGTAAATTTGAGGCAGGATGGCAAAAGCTATAAAACAGTCAATGTTCAGTATTGTACATGTTTATTGAGGGGTGTTATTCAAAACATTTAACAAATGGCACAACACAGGAATTAATCAATCAAAACCTTACACTGGCAGTAAAGAACTCGTAAATACTGTGCACCTATTACTCCCTTAATATTACTGACAGAAGCAAATTTTCAAGTTTTTTACGTGAATAATTTTATTCATTTTACTTATGCACTGGGGAAAAACAATGTCAAACTAGATAATGTTCAATAAAAGCATGCCCTTTAAATTCCTTAATCCAGATCATTGGTGTTAACATGTCACAAGTAAACATTTTTAAGGTTACATTGCTTTTAAAAATTTTTGAAACTGTAGATTCTAATCAAGTACCTTAATTTACTCTTACCTTTTCTATTAGAAAATGTTGGTCTTGTTCCCAAATAAAACTACCAATTTTTCTTCTTATTTCTGTGGTAAGAAAAACAAATCCAATACTATTTTAAAAAAAGTAACTGTAGAATTTTCTGAATTTTGCTTGAAGTCTGAAATTTCTAGGCCAGCATTATTCCACTTGTCAAAAGCACCTAAGGGCCAGCGGTGGTGTAGTGGTTAAGTTCACGTGTGCTCCGCTTCGGTGGCCCAGGGTTCACAGGTTCGGATCCTGGGCATGAACCTATGCACCGCTTATCCAGCTATGCTGTGGCAGGCATCCCACATATACAGTAGAGGAAGATGGGCATGGATGTTAGCCCAGGGCCAATCTTCTTCAGCAAAAAGAGGAGGATTGGCAACAGATGTTAGCTCAGGGCTAATCTTCCTCACCAAAAAAAAAAGGAAGCTCCTAAGACACTTGTTTAGAATGCAGATTCCTATTGAATCAGATTATTGAGGAAGAGCTCAGGAATTTGCATTTCTAACAAACTCCCCAGACAATTCCAATGCATTATGAGCATCATTGTCATGAACTTTTTCTCTTGGAATACATATCTTTATTAGATGTCAGTGTCTTTAGGCCAAGCTTTAATAAAGAAGACAATTGTCCAGTCAAAATAAAAGGTATAAAATTCCTGGATTTGTGGAGTAGAGTTTCTCAAGAATTTAATAATTTACTTTGCTAAAAGAAGGGTGGAAGAACATGTCTAGTAGGCATGGTAGTACAAGGAATTCTACGATATTCAGCGTGTGAAAGGACTATGTCATTATCCTAACTCAATGATCTCAAAAATTTCCACAGTAGCCCAATCTAGGACAAAAAGGTAACATTTCTTTAGACTTATGCTGTCCAATATAGTAGGCCCTAGACAGCTACATGTGGGTACAATATTGAAATGTGTGGCTAGTCCAAATTCAGATGTGCTACAAGTGAAAAATAAACACTGGATTTCAAAGACTTAGTATCAAAAAAAGAATGTAAAATATCTCAATAATTTTTATATTGGTTATATATTGAAATGATAATTTAAATATATTAGGTTAAATAAAATATATTCTTAAAATTAATTTCACTTTTTTCTTTTTAATGTGGCTACTAGAAAATTTAAAATTAATATGCAGCTCACATTTGTGTCTCATACTTCTACTAGACAATACTGGTCTAGGTGAATAATAATGTATACTTTTTATTTATTTATTTATTTTGGTGAGGAAGATTGGCCCTGAGCTAACATCTGTTGCCAATCTTCCTCTTTTTGCTGAAGGAAGATTGGCTCTGAGCTAATAACTGCGCCCATCTTCCTCTATTTTATATGTGGGACACCTCCACAGCATGACTTGATGAGTGGTGCATTGGTCCATGACCCGGAATTCAAACCTGCGAACCCTGGGCTGCCAAAGCAGACAGCGCAAACTTAACCACTATGCCACTGGGCCAGCCCCAACTTCTTATTTTTAAAAATGAGTATGTTTTCATTTAAAACAGACTTTTAAAAAATTTAAATACATTTTAATGTAAGATGCTACAATCAAAGACAGAATAGGAATGATAATTTAAAATCAGATCAGATAGTCATTCTACAACGTAAGTTCCTTGAAGGTGGGTATTCACTGATTGGCACAGTTTTTGAATAAGTCAATTCTCCTATCCAGTCATGAATTTATTTGCATAATCATTTAGAACAATTATTGTTATAAGTTATAACGAGGTCTCACCAGAACATCAACTATGGAAGGAACTCAAACTTTCTAAAGCTCTTGTATAGAAATCTTTCTCAAGTTTTTTCATTTTTTAAAAAATATCTGCTCACTGGGAATCTGTACTAGCTTCAGTCTGTCTTCCTGGGGATGGACACATACACATCAAGATATATACATCAAGAATTGGATAATAATGCAAGACCTACAAAAATGGAATATTTAAAGTTAGCCCATAAAAAATAGGTAGCATTTGAACAGAACAGGAGAGGAAAGGGTGTTCCAAGTGTGGAAAACTAAAACAACCAATCTCAGAAGCAGTTTATTTACTTACCCTTTATTTCACAGGGTTACTGAAATAATTAATGTGAAAGTACTTTCAAAAGTATAAAGAACAATACAAATATATGGGTTTATTATCAACATGAATCTTTAAGAAAAATTTTTCAGAAAAATAATGAAGAGATTCAAAACCAGCAAAGAACATTTATTGAATGTTCACATATTGGGGACTACTTAATATATTATTTCATTTTATCCTCAAAACAACTTGGGAGAAGTTGCTAAAGGTGACAAGTGTTATAGTAAATGTTGGATCCTGTAAGAGCAAAATCTGTATCTGTCTTATTCACCACTGAATCCCTGGCACCTGGATTGAAACCTGCCACACAGTAGGATCTCAGTGAATGTGTGAATGCACGATAAACAAACAAAGCTAGAATATACACCCAAGGTAATCCAATCCAAAGTCCTTGCTTTTCCACTTATATTAAAAGATACAAAACAAAAATCTCTGATTGAGAACAAAGATCAGTAAAGTTGGGTGACCTAGCTGGATTTGGCTGTCTAACAGGGATTGGATGTATGATCTTTGCTAACCTTTTTGCAGGCATGCAGGAGGAAGAATGAAATGACCTAAAGCCACCGAGCTTTTTATTTCAGCATTAGCTACCGCAGAGAGATAGTAGGCATGAAAAACTGTAGCATTATCTTCTATGTAATCAAGGCTCTGATATATTCTAGGAGAAAGCAAGGAAATATTTTAGGTTATGAAACAAACAAGAATGTATTCAACCTTTCAAGAAAAAAGAATAAATGAACAGAAGTAGAAAGAATTATCTGTAAGGTAATCAGGAGACTGGGGAGTAAGCGGGTGGGGAGGAGGACGGCCAAGGTGGTGATTAGACCTCTGCTGTAAATGAAATCGCACAGCCAATGTGAAGGGGGATCGCAGGTGGACAGACTGGAGGCAGAGTAATCTCTCAGAAAGTGACTGTGATAGTCCTCGCAAGAGGTAATCACAGTGTGTACTAAGACAGCGGCAGTGAGTATGAAGAACATTTACAGGGGTGCAATCCGTGGTGTTCGGCCACTGACTGATCAGTGGGGGTAGGGGTTATTATTCAAAAGAAACTACGAAGGTTTTAAGTTTGAGAACACAGGATCTCGTGCCGGTATGAGGGGCAATCAGATTTGGTTTAAACATATTGAATATGAGGGGCCTTCAAGGCACCACGTGGAGTCGTGGGAGAGACAGCTGGAAACACACACAACTAGAAGTCGGGAAGAGACTTGAGGACCAGATAAGAGGCCATGCCATTGTGGCAGAAAGGAGAGGAGAAAGGTTATCCCCGCCCCCTCCGCCCCCATCTAGGACTGGAAACTTGCTCGTTTCCAGTCTCTTCCTATCATCAATATTTATTAGTAGGCTACAACTTCCGTCTCCAACTCCTGGCTCATCGTGACCCAAGAGGCACTGCCAGGTGGCCTTCAGGTACCTCAGCGTGTCTGGGTGGGAGGCATCACTGCTGAACAAGAAGTCGGCGGCCCTCGAGTCACTGATCGTTCCCCCTTCGGCCACTGTGGAGGCAAGAGCACAGGTGAGCCTAGCAAGTGCCCTGGGGCCAAGGCACCAGAGGGATGAGGGGTGCTCCCTTCACCACTTCACCCACCCCTTCCACCCAGCTTCCTACCCCAGAACTGCCTCAGGTCCCGGCTGACGCTGCCGCAGAACCAACCCCGCTGCCCTTGGAACATGGCACCGCCTTGTACTCGAGGACGTGGGGGAGGGGGCTGTAGCCAAGATCGCTGATTGGTCCTAGATCCAAAGCCCGCTTGATGATTGGTTCTCAGGGTAATGGGCGGGAAAAGCTTGAGGCAGGAGGAAGAGGGATCCGGTCACTCAGTGCGGAGAGGCCTCCCAGCTTTCCCCTGATATGTCAGAGGAGGGTCAGTCATGCTTGTAAATTTTAAACCCTAAGTATTAGCAAAGTTATTGTGCTGTGTTGTACAGGCATGGGCGCAGGTTCCTTAGCATCAAGTATTATTTTGAAGCAAAACTCATTTTATCATTTCATCTATAACTGTTTCAATTGGAGTCTCTAAAAGATGACGACTTTTTAAAAAACATAACCACAATACCATTATCACACTTAAAAAAATAATTCTTTAATACAGTCAAATATTACCACTGTTCAAATTTCCAGTTTTCTCAAAATTATGTTTTTCTTTTACAGTTTCACCTCTGCCCCCTTTACATCAGTTTTGATAAGCTTATTTTTCTGCTGTTTGGTCCATTTAATCTAAAATTTCAAAAATGTTGATATAAAGTTGTCTACAAAACCTTTTATTATATTTTTTTAATGTCTGCAGGCTCTGTGGCAATGGTTCCTTTCTCATTTTTGATATTAGTTATTTGTGCCTTTTTTGTATTTCTTAGTCTCATCAGAGGTTTGTCAATTTTATTAGCTTTTTCAAAGAACAAACTTCTGGCTTTGTTGATACTTTTATATATTTCTTTTCTGTATTATTAATTTCTGCTCATATAATTTCCTTGGTTTTAAATTGCTGTTCTTTTTCTAATTTCTTGAAAGAGATGACTGATTTTCGTCCTTTGTTTTTCTAATATGTGCAGATAAGGCTATACATTTCCTTAAACTGTGTGCCACAGTTTTTGAGATGTCATTTTCAATTCAAAATATTTTCAGATTTCCAATATGAATTATTTGATTCATGGGTTATTTAAAATATTTTAAAATTTTCAAATACATGTGATTATTTAGTTATCTTGTTGTCTTGATTGCTGATTTAAATGCATTAAAGTCAAACAATATGGCCTGTGTGATTATAGTCTTTTAAAATTTGTTGAGAAATTTTCCTTCTGACTGAAGAATATGGTCAGTGTTCTGTGTGTATTTACAAAGAAGGTTCTGTGGCTGTTGGATGTTCTGGGGTGTTGGGTGCAGTGTTCTACATATGTTCATTGGGTCAAGTTTGTTAATGATATGATCTGATTCTTCTACCAATTACTGAAAGAGGCATGTTAAAATCTCCTATTTTACGTGTGAATTTATCAATTTCTTCATGTTAATTTTTGCTTTGTGTATATTGAAATTATGTTAAGTGCATTCAAATGTATACTTGTTACTTTCTAGTTGATTGAACTATTAGGCACTTATTATGAAAGGCAAAACTGGAGAATATCTCTCTGGCCTCTGAGTAGAGAAGGATTTTTTAAACAAGACACAAGTATTAACCAGTAGGAGAAGATATTTGCAGTGCAAATAACCAACAAAGGATTGGTATCCAGAACATATAAGTAACCCTGTGAATCAGTAAGAGACAAACAACCCAATAGAAAAATCGGCAAACAACCTGAATAGGCGTTTCATAGAAGAGGAAACTTAAATGGCCAATAAACTTATGAAAAGATGCACAACCAAAGTGGTAATTAGGGAAATGCAAACTAAAACTACAATGAGATACTATTATGTACCCACCTTACTGGTAAAAATTGAATTGGCAAAGATGTAGATTAATGGGGACTCCCACTACTAGTGGGAATGTAAATCAGTACAATCGCTTTGACCAACAATTCAGTATTACTTACTTGAAGATGTGCATATGCTATGTCCCAGCATTTGTTAGATATGTACCCAGAGAAACTCTTGCTCCCTTTACCAGTACACATATACGATAATATTTATGGCAACATTGTTGCTAATAACAACAAGAACACCCCCCCCCCCAAAAAACCTAGAAACAACCACTTACCTATTAACAAGTAGTTTGGATATTTAAATTATATTTTCACGCAATGGAATACAACATAATTTTGAATTTTAAAAAAGCCAAGGAAGAAATACATGATTCTATTCATTTAAAGTTCAAAAAACAGGCATAATGAAACTATATTTTTAGGGATACATACATATGTAGTATAGAAAAAAGTAAACAGTACATTTTTTGGAAAAACATACCCATGAATTATTTTCAAAAAGGAAAAAAGCCAGATACAAAATGTAGAATAGTGATTACCTCAGGGCTGAGAGAAGCACACAGGGGCCTTCAAAGGTTTTGATACTGTTCTATTTCCAAAGCTAGATGGTCAGTTAATGAGTGTTTGTTTTTTGTATTATTCTCTAAACTGTACATATACATTGCAGACACTCTTTTGTGTGTATTTTACAATTTATTTTGTAAAAAAATATAATCAAGAAAGTATGTCAACTTAGGAGGATTTTTACCTAAAGTGGTTAAACAAATATTTGGCCTTGTATAAACCATCTTTACTCCTCTGAAAAATTAATTTATCCAGAGCATCTGTTTCCCTGGAAGTACCTGCTAATCCAGTTTTACTGTCTTTTTCTTCTCCTGTATCTCAGCTATATTATACAACCATACAGTGATATTACCACTGCTTTTCTAAAAGTCATGTTAGTCAAAGATAAGGGCAAGACATTCTCCTTTTAAGGTTCTCACCTCAGTGAATCCTAACACTCTGACTGGTGCCTCTTTTACCTTCTACTTCATACAAGGATATTTTTATTACTGTCAGCCTCATCTCCTGTAGCCTGAGATAAAACAAAATATAAGATAGCCCGTCACACTTCTTAGTGAATACCATTCAGAGTCTGTTTCTAGCAGAGAAGTCCATATTGGTGTTTTATAATTCATACTCCCTAGAAGGATTCTTGCTTTAATTCTAATCTGAGTTCTAAGTAGAGGAATTATTCAAATTATTCAGTATAGAATAACTAATTATATGGGAAAACTGGAAAAATAAATTTGTGTCATCTATGTAAAGACAAATGCTAGACAGCTGAGGTAGTATGTCAGAGAAAGTATTAAGGTAGACACTGACTGATAGTGGAAAATATGTGTACACCTGTGGTCTGTCCTTGTTCCCCTGGTGATTTAAATAAAACATGCATTTTTTTATTTTCTAAAAAACAGCTTTATTGTGGTATAATTTACATCCCATAAAGTCTGCCCATTATAAGTACACAGTTCACTAATTTCTAGTATATTTATATAGCTATGTACCATCACCACAAAAAAATTTCATTTTTAAGAAGTATATTTCCAAATTCGAATTAGAATTTTTATTCATTCCTCACTATCTCCAATTTAATCACAACTTTTCCATAGAAAATTTTCCTCCTATTCTGGTGAATATTGACCTCCCCTTTCTCCGAACTCTGTAATATTTGTCTGTCCCCAAGGATGGACTTTATATATCGATTATCTAGAACTCTGTGTATGACTTAAGAGGTAGCAACTAGGCCCTCTTCTAGCCCCCAAACTCCTTGTCATACTACTTGAAATTCTTTACTATGGTGCCTAAAAACCTCACCATTAGAAATATTTATTAATTGAATATGGACTATATATTAGCTAGTAAGCAGGATTGTGTTGATGTTAAATTTTCTGAATTTGATAATTTAGTACTGTGATTATTTAAGAGAAAATCTTGGTTCTTAAGAGATACTCACTGAAGTATTTAGGCATAAGAATTATAATGCCTGCAACTTAATCTAAAGTGGTTCAGCAAAAATAACATAACAAATTACATTTAACAAAAATAATAGTAATAATTACACAAAATCATACGGGGTGGATGTGGGGGAGAGAGAATAAGAAAATGTGGCAAAATGTTAATAACTGATGAATCTAGGTGGAGAGTATATGGGAGTTTATCATTCAAATGTGCAATTTTTCTGTAAGTTTGAATTAAAAAAAAAAAGATTAAAGAAAAAGAAAATGTCCCTTTAGTTCAACGGTTCTATGCCCTAGCCACATATTAGAATCATCTGAGAGCTTTTAGAAGCTACAAGTGCCTGGGCCCCACCTGCTAGAGATTTTGACTTACTTGGTCTTGAGTGGGGTCCAAGCATCTGAATTTCTTTTAAATCTCCCTAGATGAACCATTTTTTTCTTTTTATGCTTCTTTTATGTTCTTCAAAACATCTAGCAAGGTTCCAGGCACAAAACAAGTCCTCATTACATTCTGATTGAAGTGAATTCATTAAAAAACAAAAGTAATTTCTTAAATGTAGCCATAATCATGTCATGACTGTTTACCCAAATCAGCAGCCATAAAGTATGTATATTGTATATGCCAACGCCACATGAATATTAGCTGTAGTATGTGTGTATCCTTTCATTATGACAGATAGGATTGGGGGCTTTTACCCTGCCAAAGAGCTATGCTAGTTGTAATTTTAGTGCTGCAGGTCCTAAATACACACCCCCCAAAATATACCTGTCAGATATAGAGCATGAAACCCAGTTAGGTGAGTCTTCCATGGAAAGGAAATAGGGATGGTTCATCAAGGTTACTGCTGAGATCAATGATGGTAAGAACTTTAGACTTAGAAAGAAGGAACAAGCTGGAGGATGAGTATATTGGAAAGGACAAGATGAAAAACACCAATATTTAAATTATAGGCGGGAATGATGAAAAGGACATAGTCAAAATAGATGGAAATACTTAAATGTATTTGAATGCAGAAAAAAAAAAAGTGCCCCCATCGATAGATAAAGCAAGAAAAAGGGACTGGGAAAGAGTCAGAGATTTGCTGGACTAAAAACTATCTTTTTTGTGTGTGTGAGGAAGCCCAGCCCTGAGCTAACATCTGTTGCCAATCCTCCTCTTTTTGCTGAGGAAGACTGGCCCTGGGCTAACATCCGTGCCCATCTTCTTTTACTTTATATGGGACGCCGATCCACGCCCGGGATCCGAACCTGTGAACCCCAGGCCGCCGAAGTAGAGCACGCAAACTTAACCACTATGCCACCAGGCCGGCCCCTGAAAACTAGCTTGAGAGAATTCAAGACAAGATTATAAACTAGCCCAGACCATTTCCTTTTTTCCCCCTTTAAATCCTCAGAGCAGTTTTTTTTAATTACAGTAACAAGTTCTAGGAAAGAAATGCATTACAAATTTTATATTAAAAGATGATTAAATAGGAAGAAGAGTACACGTCTGAAAATTCATCTGTTAAGAGTCATTATGCTGGAGAATACTGACAGCATAATAGAATTTCTGGGCACATTTGAAAAGGGTTCCTGAGCACCACAGACTCAAGCTGCAGTTTGCTCCAGTAACAATAGCATGATGATCACTCTCACAAGAGTGGCTCCGGTGTCATAGCAGACCCCAGAGAACTAGAATAACATCTTGAAAGGCTCCAGTGAAATCCACTTAGGACACTGAGAATGGAATTCTACTTGTGAATCCTCTTTTCATTATTCCAGAGTTCCCCATAAATTGGGAAGAGAAACCAGTGAGACTGGTAAACTATTTCAATACCTCTTTAATAACGCTCTGAATTTATACAATAGTATGATGAATTACTGTGGATGTAAGATATGTAATGGTTCTTTATTCTCTCCGCCATCATTAAGGCAAGGGCAGAAGTAGGGATAAAGTTTCTCCATGAAAGTGCTACCGAAGGTGTAAATGTGAGTCATGGTTTTAGCATTGTAGAAGGATACCTGCCCTCCTTCATAATCCAGGTATATGCCCACCTTGTTGAGGTTGTTAGTCAGTTTCAGATTGCAAGAAGGCAAATCCAGAGCCTTTAGATCTGTTTGGTTCCTTAGTCTTAAAAGCCAGAATCCTTGCTCAGGAGTTAGAGGACAGCTGCCTTTTCGAATGATGGATTCTCTGACGACTCCAACTGTCCATTTTGTCTTCTTTGCTACTTCTACTTCCCAGTACCACTTTCCAGATGTGAAGCCTTTTGAGCCCAGCACAGCCACACTTGAGTCAAACCTCTCTGGATCATCAGGTATTACCTGCTTAATGTCACCATGCCACACACTGGTTCGGTTTTTGGAGAGCACCAGATTTGGGTGAGCTGTTTTAGGGTCCAGAGTTAATGGAGATAGGCCTAGTAAGAAAATAGGAGAAAGCAGGGCATGGGAGAAAAGGGGTGAATGCAAATTCCCATAGTAAAAGACAGAAAAGACAGTATTTACATAGACACAAGTACTTTATCTTCCCATGCATGTATACAGTTAGACAGGTAGGTCATAACCTATATACTTTTTATTGTTTGGGAATCCATGTGGCTATATTCTAGACATTTTTATATTTGTAGTAAAAATCAGATTTTACTCTGAAGCCATTCATACTCTAAAAAAGAAAACAATACAAATAATATAAATCTATACTAGTAAATATAAGAAAATACAAATGCTGAAGGGGTAAAGATTAGGTAAGTTTGTCCTAGGAAAGCTTTCTCAGGACAATAAGTATTTCAGTTGTGATATAACATCTATGAGATGTATTCATTGATGCTTTGGGTAAACAGAGGCAAAAAGGGAATAAGTTAAAAACAGTAGCTTGTGTGGGAGAGAAGGTAAGGGCTTGCCTGTTAGAGGCAGATAAGACTGAGCTAACTGGTGCAGAGTTTAGAGGACAACGGTGAGAATATTTAGTTTAATAGATAATGGGACTTTTGAGATCTGGAGTGGTTTATGCCGCTGCTAATCACAATGTGGTCCACAAACTGTGTGGTTACCAGCCTGGGACAAGATAGTATAGAAATTAAGAGTAAGGTCTTAGAAACCTTCATAGCAGTATGACAGAATAATTTTATGTCAGTTGAATCTAATAATTAAAAAACTGGCACTTTGTAATCTTTGTTTTTTTAATTCCACTTTTTCAAGTAATTAATTTATGTTGTATTCTATAAACGCATCAGTCCATGACAATTGAGATTTTAAAAACTGGTCCTTCATCACAGGTAATTTGACAAGCATTAGTTTAGACAAATCAGTGGACAGCAGTATAAAAAAGAATTTCTAGATGAAGAGAGGTTGGAAGCATACCAGCAGGGAGATGACACAAATTCTAGATGTGAGATAATTGAAACCTGGCACAAAATTTGATAAAGGAAACATAAAACTACGTATGTTCACATCATGGACATGCATACATATATGCATACGTTTATATGGGACCAAATGGGTTAATGGGTTTATTTATCCCTGGAAGCAAGATCGATCCAACTCAACTCTCTCTTCCAAGAAAAGCCTGAGTCTTTTCCATCATCCCAAGGATTTCTCTTTCCAACAAGAGGTGAAGAATCTTGAATTTTTCCATACAGGCTGAGTCTTCTCTTCCTCACATATCCCCATCTGCCTTGGGTTGTTACCCTTTCTAATGCAAAGACTAGGATTTCTTTGGAGGTGTCAAAGACTTCTTACCAACCCTTTCAGAACCCCAGTCTGCTCTCATCACCAACCCTCTGACACCTCCAGCTAGCTCAGCCTGCACTAGCTCTGAAGATTCCTAGGAGTCAGCTTTGCATCCCCTCTTTTCCTCTCACGCCGTATTCAGTCTGACAGTAAGTTCTGTCAGCTCCATCTTTAAAATATATTCTGAGCCTACTCAGAATATATAGACAGATAACTTCCACAAATACCACTGGAACTACTGCAATAGCTTTTAAACTGTCCTGTTTCCACTCTTGCCCATCTGCAACCTATTCTGCCCATAACATGAATGAGATCATCTAGTTCTCCTACTCAACACACTCTTACGCTTCTCATCACACCCAAGATAAAATCCTTACAGAGCAAACAAGACCTACATGATTTACCCACCTCTCTAACCGCATCCCCTTCTGTACTCCCCTCCATTTACTTTAATCCAACCACCTTTGCCTTTTGGCTGTTCCTTGAATACACCAAGCTCATTCATACTTCAAGGTCTTTACACTTTCTTTTGTTGTCCCCAAACACTCTTTCCCCATGTGGTTCACTCCTTTACATTATTTGGGCCTTTGTTCATGCAAATTCAGTAAAGTGTTAATGACAGAATCTAGATAGGTATAGGGAAGTCCTTTGTAAAATTCTTCAAACTTTTCTGTGTTTGGAAATTTCCACGATAAAATGTTGGGAGGAGGGGGAGTTACCTCCTCAGAGAGGTTTTCTCTGGCCATTCTATCTAAAATAGCATGTTCATCTATCCATCACTATTTGTACTCTTTTCCTGCTTTATTTCTTCTCATGAATAATTATTTATTAAGTGCACCTTGCTTTATTTTCTCCACAATGGTCATCACTGTGTGAAATTATTTACTTGTTCGTTGCCCATCTCCTCCACTAGAATGTAATCTCTGGGAGGGCAGGGACTTCATCTGTTTTGTTTCCTCATGCATCTTCAAAATTTAGAACTGTTCCTAGGTGTCCAAGTAACTATTTGTTAAATAAATGAACTTCAAAGTTCCACTTGAAACCTTGACACCGACTAATTCCACCATGCCTCACATTCCTGTTATCCTTAGCCAACATCCAGAATATAGACCCCTCCAGTGATTTATCTTCTAATGTACTCTTGTCCCCTTTATTCTGTTCTTGGCTTCCTCTACTTTCACTCATCCTCCCACTGCTCCCACCCAACCCTTTCCACTCTGCCCTTTGCAACTCCCTCCCTAATTAACTCTCCTGCATCCTCAGTTTGCAGAATTCTCTCATCACCTCCCTACTTGCACAGAAACCTGACTGGTTCTTCCCCCCCCAAAACACAGCTTCCAAAAGTTCATGAGGCTATTCGTTTTCTAAATTCAAATGCCAGAGATCCAGTAGTCACCACTGCCACTTCCAGATCCCTACTCTAGTCCTCATCCTCATGTAAAAATTACTCTTCATTTGAGGGTCTTGTCATTCCATTTCATATTACCCTCTATCTCTATTTGATGCGATCATATACAAACTGCCTGGTTATACTCCTTGCACTTTGGGTTAACTTTACTCTTCTACCTCAACACCAGCGCAATCATCCCAAGTGATTTCACTATCCTTTGGATATAGCTACTCATCCATTCTTGCAGGTCCTTGGCTTTACTGCTAGTGACTTTTGACTCCATTACATTTCAGCTATCCATATCAAAGACAGTTTTCTGGACCATGGAGTCATCAGGAACTATTTGTTCTCTAAAATCTTAAACTCAGATGTCCCATTCTCTTATTTTTTGAGCTTTTTTTACTCTCATCTCCCCCTACAACCATTACTTGACTTCATTAACAACTCTGGTCTCTGATTTCTCCTTATTATCCTAATCTATCTGCTTCCTGGCTTAAAATCCTGCCCCAAACAGCTTAGTATTGGCAGTTTTGTTGCCAATAACCTCAACACTTTTACCCTCTTATCTGCAGCACCTGCCAAGCAACTCTCCAACCCTGCATCTATCCAGCTATTCAAATTCACATCCCAATTCCTGACCACTACAGGAGAAAAATCACAAAATTGTACATATAGATACTACTACACATTCATTATTTCCATCAGCACTGCCCAGAACTCCTATATTTCCCAAATCAAATCCTCTCCAGTTATTCACAACAGCAATTTCAAACCTTCAACTTTGTCCTCAAACCTCTCTTCCACCACTTCCCCCCTTCAACTCCCAGGCAGAAGACTTCGTCCCTTGCTTCACAGACAAACTATAGTGCATCTTATAGAATCCCTCAATTCTTCCCACTCCTACTGCAAGCTCCATCTGATATAATTGTTTGCTTCTACCGTCTTTATCTCCTCTCCAGTTTCAGAGGAAACAGGAGAGTCAGTACCTCCTTTTGCTTTAGATCTCTCTTCCCTACTTCCACCAATTATTCCCTCTCTTTTACTGTTGATTTCTGCCTTTCTACAGACTGCTTCCCTTCAGTATGGTTTTAAAAGTCCTCTTTGACTCTACTCCCACATTCATATCTTCCCTTCTTAGTGAAAATTCTCAAACGAGTGATCAATTCACTTCACTATGGCCTCGTTCCAAGTCACACCGGAACCCTTCACAATATAACTTCTACCCATTCCATTTATGTGAAATTGCCCTTACCAAAGTCACCAACTGTTGTTAAAAATATCTCTTTTCCAGTCATTCACATTTAGCATGAATGACCACTCCCTTCTCCTTCACATTCTCTTCCCTTAGTTTCCATGTCAACTTCATTTCCTGGTTTCCCTCTTATTTCTCTTGCCAGAATTCCTCAATCTCTTTTGGGGGCTTCATTGCCCTTTATCTTTTGCTATTCTCTATAAGATGCTCCCTCCTTGACTGTATGTTCTCACTTTCCTTGGGAAATCTCATTTCCATCAATATCTTCAGCTACCTCACTCTATATTGATTATTCCAGCCCTGGCCTCTCTACTAAGCTCCAATTAGAATAGTTACCTATTTGAATGTATTCACTTAGTTGTCCTGTAGGTCCTTCAACACAACAAAGCCAACACTGAACTCATCAACTCCCTTCAAAATCTGCATCTCCTACATTTCCATCCTTGACATCACCTTTTTCTATCCCTTACCACCAATTACTGTTTAGCACATTTCAGTTCCTGAAATTCTGTCTCTGGAATCTATTCTTTATTTTCCATTCCCATTCTTTTGGCTTAGATCTTAATAATTTTTCACCTAGATGCCTGCTACAGACTCTGAGTTGGTCTTCTAGCCTCTCTTTCTTGGGAGCAGAAACTACATCTTTTATTTCTATATCCCTGGAGCCCAACTTAGTGCTGAGCATGTAGTAGGCCCTCTATAAGAGTATGTTGAATGAATGAGTGAACTTTGGTGATATTTTACTGATACACACAAAACTAAAGGAAATGTATTAAAACATTTTAAATTGAATGATTCCCTACACTGGAATTGGTAAAACGACAAACAGCAGGCCAAATCTGGCCAGCTGCCTTCTTTGTAAATAAAGTTTTATTGGAACACATCAATGGCCATTTGTTTACATATTGTCTATGGTGCTTTTTCACTACAATGGCAGAGTTAAGTAGTTTTGATAAAGACCATACAGCCCACAAAGCCTAAAATATTTACTGCCTGGAGGGGGAGTGCCTGGTGGCGCAGCGGTTTAGTCCGCGCTTGGCAGCCCAGGGTTCGCAGGTTCAGATCCCGGGCGGGTTCAGATCCCGGGCACCCGCCGATGCACTGCTCGTCAGCCATGCCTTGGCGGCGTCCCATATAAAGTAGAGGAAGATGGGCAAGGATGTTAGCCCAGGGCCAGTCTTCCTCAGCAAAAACAGGAGGATTGGTGACGGATGTTAGCTCAGGGCTGGTCTTCCTCAAAAATAAATAAATAAATAAAATAAAATATTTACTGTCTAACCATTTACAGAAAAAGTTCCAGCTCCTGCCCTAAAGCAGCAGCCTCCATTATAAGGCAGGAAAAGAGAAAATATGAACCTCCAGAATAAGCAAAGGCCTAGAAATAAGTATGAAGTATATTTTACCAAAGTTTAACTATAGTTACATTATTAGTGAAATAGCCATATATTAAATAAATCCCATTTGATTTTCTTAGATGTAAAATTATTCCAAAAATAAAGAAAAATCAGTTTGTGCTTTAAATGATTGCTAGAAATGAAGTTTGATTTTGCAGGGCAAACTACAGGAAGAAAAACACAATGTGATCTCAAGACAGCTAGAATTTGCAGAGTAGAGTAACAGTGGAGGGAGCTGCACAGAAACTTTCAAAATCTACAGAGGAATTCCCTCAAGGCTGTGGCTGAGTACTGACCTGCAGTGAAACTCATTAAGGCTAGCAAAAGAATCTCCAGAAAGCAGTAGGCTGAACAATTTCTAGAGCTCACATAAGACTGGGAACAATTTTCAATCCTGCCAGCCAGAATAGAAAATGTCATAATATGGGGAACATCAGGCAGAGTACTCATAAGGATATTACCTTAGAAAATGGGCTAATAATTTATGTAGATACTCCACCCTCAAGAAGGAGGAGCAGAACTCCCCACTCCTTAAGTGTGGGTTGTGCACAGTGACTTCTTTCTCACATGTATAGTATGGAAGGGCAGGGGAGAGTAACTTTACAGTGAAGAAATCTTACAAACACTACCTCAGCTAGGTGATTAAAGCCAACATCAACAGTCATAAATTATGTTGACAGTATGTATGCTTGATATGATGTGATGAAAATGGCACTTTAACTCTGTGGTCTTCCTCTCAATATCTCATGACCCCGGTCTTATCATGAGAAAAACATCAGACAAATTGCAATAATGTGGCGTCCTACAAAATACATGACCAGTATTCTTCAACACTGTCAAAGTCATCAAAAATAAGGAAAGTCTGAGAAACTGTCACAGCCAAGAAGAGCTTAAAGAAACATGACAACTAAATATAATGTGGCATCTTAGATGGGATCCTGGAACAGAAAAATTACATTAGGTAAAAACTAAAGAAATCTAGGGCCAGCACCAGTAGCCTAGTGGTTAAGTGCAGCTCGCTCTGCTTCAGGGGCCTGGGTTTGGCCTAAGCATGGACTCACACCACTTGTCTGTTAGTGGCCATGCTGTGGTGGCAACTCACATACAAAGACTGGCAGCAGATTTTAGCTCAGAGCAAATCTTCCTCAGGAAAAAAAAAAAGAAAGAAATCTAAAGAAACTATAGACTTTAGTTAATAATAATGTATCAACATTCATTAATTGTAAAAGAATGTATTGCACTAAATGTAAGATAATCATAATAGGAGAAACTGGGGATGAGGTATATGAGAATTTTCTGTACTATCATCTCAATTTTTCCACAAATCTAAAAGTGTTCTAAAAAATAAAGTTTATTTTAAAAAGACCCACTAGCCATGCAAAGCAGCAGGAAAATATGACACATAGTCAGGAGAAAAATCAAGAAATAAAAACATGCCCAGAAATGACAGCAATGATGAAATTAGCTAAGACATTAAAACTACTATCACAAATATCTTCCATTTGCTTGAGAATGTAGAGGAAAACATGAACATGGTAAGGAGAGAAATGGGAGATACAAAAAGACCCAAATGAAACTTCTAAAAATGAAATGTATCTGAAATGAAAAACGTCTTGAACAAGACTAACAGAAGATTAGATAGTGCAGAAGAAAAGATGAGAGAACTTGAATAGCAATAGAAACTATTCAAAATGAACCACAGAGAGAAAAAAGGCTAAAAAATACTGAGCATCAGTGACAAGTGAGACAACATCAGGTGGTCTAACATATGTAAAAATTAGAGTCTCAGAAGGGTAGAAGAAAGTGAGGATAGGTGAAAAATTCTTGAAGAAATAATAGCTGACATTATTCCAAATTTGATGAAAACTATAAACCTATAGATCCAAGAAGCTCAGTGAACCATAAGCAGAATAAATACAAAGAAAATCACACCAGGACCCAGCATAATCAAATTGATGGAAACAAGTGACAAAAAGTAAATCTTGAAAGTAACCAAAGAAAAAAACAGTACAGAGAAATAAAGATAAAAATGACATCTCATCAGAAACTATGCAAGTCAGAAAACAATGGAGTGATATTTTTATAAAGTACTGAAAAATAAATCCATCATCCCAGAATTCTATATCAGGGAAAATATCTTTCAAAAAATGAGGTAAAATAAAGATTGTTTTCAGACAAACAAAAGCTGAGATCATTCATCACTAGCATACTTGCACTATAAAAAATGTTAAAGGAAGCTCTTTAGGCAGAAGGAAAAATTATATCAGATGGAAATTTGTGTCTACATAAAGGAATAAAGAGTGCCAGAAATTGTAAATATGTGAATTGTAAATATGTGAATATAAAAGATATTTCTTCATTTTAAAAATCTCTTTAAAAGATAATTGTTTAAAGCAAAAATAATAATAATATATGTGGAATTTATAATGTGTAGAAATAAAATGTATGACAACAATGGCATAAAGTATGAGGAATGTGAAAGTATACTGTTGTAGGTTTTTTACACTAAATGTAAAGGGCTGTTATTTGAGGATAGAATGAGATAAATTAAATATGCATATTGTAAAATCCTAGCAACCAAAAATGTAAAAAAAATTAAAAATTAAATAAATAAGTATGGATAATGATCCAATAGTGAAGACGAAAGAGAAAACTAAAAGGCACTCAATCCAAAATAAGGTAAGTATAGAGAAAAAAAAAAGGAACAAAGGACAGATGGGATGAATAAAAGCAAATACCAAGATGCTAGATTTAAACCCAATCATATTCATAATACATCAAATGCCGATGGTCAGAACACTTCAATTAAAAGACAGATTGTCAGAGTGGATAAAAAAGCAAGACAACAACATGCAAATGATGGAAAAAGATACACTGTACAAATACTAATCTAAAGAAAGCCAAAGTGATAATATTGATATCAGACAAAATAGAATTCAGAAAAAGGAATGTTAGCAGAGGGATACAGAGGAAGATTTCATAATTATAATGAGATTGATTCATCAAGAGGTCATGACAATCCTAAATGTCTTTTCACCTAATAACAGAGCTTAAAAATACATGAAGCAAAACTACTGAACTGAAAGGAAGAATCACAGTACCTAATTTCAAGATTTACCATAAAGCTACAGTAATAAAGATTTGTGTTGTTGGTATAAGAATAGACATATAGATCAATGGAACAGAATTGAGAGTCTATAGTAAACTTAAGAGTTGATTTTTCTTTTTTCTGATTTTTTTGGTGAGGAAGATTGGGCTTGGGCTAACATCTGTTGCCAATCTTCCTCTTTTTGCTGAGGAAGATTAGCCCTGAGCTAACATCTGTGCCCATCTTCCTCTATTTTTGTATATGGGATGCCGCCAGAGCATGGCTTGATGAGCAGTGCACATGTCCACGCCCAGGATCCAAACCCATGAACCCAAGGCTACTGAAGCAGGGCACGCGAACTTAACCACCACACTACTGGGCCAGCTCCAAGAGCTGATTTTTGACAAAGGTGCCAAGGTATTTCAGTGGTAAAAAAGCAGTATTTTGTAAAATGATGTGGGAACAATTGGACATTCATATGGGAAAAAAATAACCTTGATCCTTACCTAACACTGTATGCAAGAATTAACTCTAAGTGGACAATAGACTTAAACATAAGAGTTCAAAGGATAAAACTTCTAGAAGAAAGTATAGGGGAAAATCTGTGGCCTGGGGTTAGGAAAAGAATTTTTAGGACACAAAAAGAATAAAACATGAAAGAAAAAAATTGCCAAGTTGGATTTCGTCAAAATTAAAAACTTTTGTTCTTTGATAGACCCTGTTATGAAAATGAAAAGGCAAGCCACAGACTGAGAGAAAATATTTGAAAAATATATGTCTGATAAGGAATTTGTATCCTTTAAAAATCAGAAAAAAAAATCCAGTAAAAATATGAGCAAAAAATTGAACACACTTAACCAAAAAAATATATGAATGGCAAAGAAGCACATGAAAAGATGCTCAGGATTAGTCATTAGGGAAATGCAAATTAAAACCACAATGAGATACTACTATACATCTAATAAATGTTTAAAATTAAGAAGATTGACAATATCAAGTTTTGGCAAGGATGTGGAGAAACTGGGACTCTCATCCATTGCAGATGGCAATGTAAAATGCCATTCCTATCTAGAGTATGATTAAGGGCCACTTTAGAGAAAAAATGTAGTAGTTTCTTATGCAGTTAAGCATACACTTAACACACAACCCAGCAATCCCACCAGTAGATATTTACCCCAAAGAAATTAAAACACAAAGATTTGTAAACGAATGTTCAGGCAAGTTTATTCATAATAGCTGTAAACTAGAAACTACCCAAATGTCCATCAATTGGTAAATGAATAAGCAAATTGTGATGTATCCATAGAACATGATTATTGATACATGCAACAACAGGTGAATCTCAAAAAGCATTGTGCTACGTGAAAAAAGCCAGACACAGAGCCAGCCCTGATGGTGTAGGGGTAAAAGTTCAGCGTGCAGCACTTTGGCAGCCTGGTTTGGTTCCCCAGTCTCAGAACCACACCACTCTTCTGTCAGTAGCCATGCTGTGGCAGCAGCTCACATAAAAGAACTAGAAGAACTTATAACTATACTCAACTTTCTACTGAGGCTTTGCGATGGGAGAAAAAAGGAGGAAGATTGGCACAGATGTTAGCATAGGGTGAATCTTCCCCTGCAAAAAAAACAAAAACGGAAAAAAAGCCGGACACAAAAGAATGCATAACGTATGATTCCACTTGCATGAGGTTTTAGAGAAGACACAACTAAACTGAAATAAAGCAGACCAGTGAGCATCAGGGGCTGTGATAGAAGGAAGGAATTGACTACAAAGGGATATGCAGGAACTTTTGGGGGTGATAGAAATTTTTATTTTGGAGATGTTTATATAATAATATACATTTGTCAAAACTCATCAAAGTATACACTTAAAATTGGTGAATTTTATTCATGTTAATTATACCTCAGTAAAGCTGATTTTTTTCAGTGTCAATTATCGAGAAAAATTGTTAACAGGGATAGATTTATGATTTTCATTAAATCAGTAACTATGAACAATAATAATAATGTGTCTATATGAATTCTATAAAAAACTTTACTTAGAACTTTATTTCTACAAAGATTTTTATTTAGAACTTTATTTTATGTTCTTGAAATGCCATTTGTGTTCTTTTGTCCTGCTCAGGCCTTGGTATCTGCAGGATGACAAAAACTTAGTGTCCTTATTAAGCACATCTGTTGAAATGATTGGTTTTCTTCTGAAGCACTGAAGATCTCTTAACAATCTCCTAAGATGTTATATTCCATGTGATAAACATCAAACACATGAGGACATGTAAAGACACTATTACATACAACAAGTATGTACAGTAACCTCCTCCTCCAGGGCAGAAAAGCCCCAGAGGTTTATATAACTGATTTAACAAAACAAGACAAAAAAATTGGTTGTCCATTTGATAGAACAATCAAACGAAATCATAGGCTGAGAAGTAATTCTAACATCAGACTCTTCTATTTACCAGTAAAAAGCTGTAAGTTCTTAGGTCATGGTACCAGAAGAAATTCAATCTTTGGCTAAACTCCACTCTTCCTCCGGTCCCAGACTCTAAAGTACTAATTAGGGCCACAGAAGAGGTTCCACAGATAAAACACAGCTTAGGAGCCCCAGGAACCAATAACTGCTACCCACTGATACCTGGAGACAGAGTGGACTGCATTTCCCTCCACATCATGTACTGGAGGGGACCTTTGTACAGGCCCAGGTTCAGCTTTCTGGAGATAAGTTCTCTGGGTGTCAGCACCTTCATTCCTTGCTCCAAGCTGCAGGTGACATAAATCATTTATTCTTAGACATCCTCTAGGGACTGAAAGAAGGGTATTAATGCCATACAGAAACACTTACCTATCCAAGAGAGGTGTGATATCCTAGAAGAGGAGGGGAGAAATAGAGAAGTTAGATGCCTGTTCATCAATTCCAGAATTTTCTTTGGTAATACTGGCCACCACCAGAATTTGATCATCAATACTGGGATCCTGTGCAGATGGTCCCCATCCCATTGCCACCAACTCCTCTCATCCTCCATGTGCCTTTTCTGATCTGCATCCTTCACCTAACCCAGGATAAACTGGTCTTAACTTGCTCTGATTTTCTAGAGTTCCCTCTTACATGGAACAAGAGAGAAATTAAGGTTAAGACACATAGTCACAGGAGAAAAACACAGTAGGTAGTCCAGCCCCAAGGCCACTTTTCCTTACTCTGGCTAATTAAGCTTCTGAGTACCGAGGTGATAACCACTGCCACTTTAGAGGTGAAGCTTCAGGTAGCAAAGATTGGCAAACAGCTTTTCAAACAGGTCAAATTATGATTGCTGAAAACCAGTCAAAGATACAACTTAGGTTGCAACATAACTGAAAAATAAAGCTTCAAATTTCCTTATGGAGAAATATTAAAATATTAATACATACTGTCATTAATGGCATTTTATTATATTCTTTTCTAGGTGGGTGAAAGTAAAGCTTTCTATTGAGTGTAAAGCAAAAATAGTCTTCTGTTTTTCTCCCAGAGAATCTTAAAAGTGCTACAGCAGATTTTTTCTCCCTCCTGGTGGGGAAAACCTGCTTCTACCTCCTTTCCAACCCTCTTCCTCCCTCTAGAGTCCTCATAGTCATGTTGAAATGGAGTCTCACTTTGAGAAAGTCGAAGGAGTTCTGCTGTTCCATCCGTGCCTGGATGCTCACCAACATCTCCTTGGCTAGGAGACACTGTTCCTGAAGCTGGTTCAGATTCATCTCCATCTCCTCATTCAAGGCTTTTCCCTCTTCTCGGAGCTCATTTAAAATGTCCTTTTCCTTGCTGTGCAGGAACTGATGCAGCTTTAGAAACTCCAAGGAGATGTGTTGCTGCAGGTGTAGCTTGTTTTCCTGGAAACCTCCATGATCATCACCATGGTAATTACTGAGACTAGCACTTGGGGATGGGGGCCCACACCACCAATACTCACACAACTTGGGAAATACCATAATAGGAAAATGCATTTAAAAAAAATGGTTGCTGAGTGTCAACATTCAGCCATATGAAAAGGAGCCCTTTGGGAGAATTATTCCGTCTTTCTGAGCTAGTTTAATAGTTCAGGATGAAATAGTCAAAAGTGGTCTCCAGGTTCCTATTGCAGTACTGATATGAAAACCAATGCCATATTAAATAAGACTATGGGGTTAATCAAACATTGTAGAATGAATGATAATACCCTCCTACCCAGAAGTACAAACCAATATCTACCAAGTGATGCTGTTAGATTGGGGCCATAAGGAAGCTGAAAGAACTGTCTTGATCCAGAAATCAGAACTGGAGGAATGCCACTCCTGCTGCCAGGACAACATAGAAGAAGCAGGAGATGGGCCATGTCTGAAGCACTGAAATTGATAATTGCTACACTTGCAGCTCTTTTCTTAGATGACTTCAACATCCTCATGGGTGAGCCATCTGACATCCTGGCTTCTCAGTTCCTTATCCTCTTCACTTGTAGTGATTTCCACCTTTATCTACTCATTCTCTTAGTCACACTGAGGATTTTATCATCCCCAGCAATTGCACCATCTCCAAAAATAACTTTTTATGCTCACTTACTCAGGTACCCCTATTGCAACAATTACTGGGTCTCATTGAAACCTCCTATTCATTGACCTCTCCATTTCTACTCATCAACTTCTGTCTTCATGTCCCCTTTTATCCAGCTTGGATTCTATGGTCTGTCATTATAATTGCACTCTTAAAATAGACTTAACTCTCTCTCTCCTCTAGCTCGCACTTTTCCAGTTTTCCTTTTACCTAGTTCACCACTACTTCTCAGTCTTATTTGTTGGTTCTGTCTCTTCTAACCAAGCTCTAAATTTTAGAGTTACTTAATATTCTGTCCCGGGCTCCTTCCCCTTCTCATTCTACACTCTCTTTCTAGGTAATATCCCCTCCTTCCACAGCTTTAAATACCATCTATATACTGACTTCTTATTTCCAGCCTAGACCAACTTCTGAGCTCCAGATTCCTATATCCAACTGTCTATTTCACACCTTCACTCACCCCTCACATCTAATCAATCACCACATCCAGGTTATTTTTGTCTCCAAAGCATATGCTGACGCTGTTCATTTTGCTCCATCTCCACTGCCTGTCTAGTCCAAGCCACCATCATCATTCTCTGGGATCACTGCAGTAGCCCTCTAACCATTATCCTGTCATTATCCCTCTCCAATCCATTCTCCACACAGCCACCAGACTGATATTTTCAAAATGAGATGAAACCATGTCCTATTTAAATTCTTTAATGGCTTCTCATTATTCACAGCATGAAGTTCAAGATTCCTAACATTATCTACAAGGGCCTACATGATTGGGGCCCTATCTGCCTCTTCAATTCCATCTTGCCCACCATTATCTGGTTTTATTGGCCTTCTCTCTGTTTGTTTAACATAGCAACTAACTTCCTGTCAGGAATTTTCCATATGCTCTTTCCTCTTCATAGAACATTCTTCTCCAGACCACTTCCTTCATGTTCCCCTCACCCAGTTCACTTGGCTAAGTCACTCATCCTTCATTTTTCAATTTTTAATAGGTGACTTTTTCAGAGAACACCCATCCCCCAGTCTAGATTAGTTTCTACATTTATATGCTCTCATAGTGCCCTATATTTTCATTTATAGTAATTATCACAGTTATTTTATTGTTATTAGTGGGATTATTTAATTAACATCTGTCTTCCACTCTAGTGGAATATAGTGTCAGGTATAATGCCTGACCCACTCAAATATTTTTTGAATGAATGAATGTTGCCTGTAATAGCTGAACTAGGAACTCTTACAACAGGAACAAGATTCTCTGGAGATATCATTATTTCCACCTATTCTTCTTCTTTCCTTCACTGTACATATGTCTTTTTCCAGATGCCAAATGCCAGACTCTTCTCCATAGAATAGTTAATAAAGAAACAAAACTCCTAATGTAGCCCCTCAACCTAGGGACTGATTTGCCTAGTCTCTAACTATTAATGTTGTCCTAGAGCTCCTGTGAAGTTGAAAGTGTAGGCAATAGTTTTATTAGTTTGGAGAAAGCTAGGAAAGATCAAATCAAGTGGGAAAAGCCAGCAATCTGAGAGACCTTGGTTCAGAGGTAGCCTGGTTGTAAACCCAAAGAAAAGAAAGGTATTTCTTTGGACATAGCAATCTTTAGTGGATTTTTCTGATAAATTCCTTATTTTGCCATAGATAAAGGGGAAGACTGGACAGGTCACAACCCCACAACAATCACCTAATGAATGAACCATCAAAAGGATCAGCATATTAGGGGAAAGGTCAGTCTACTCTCTCTGTTGATCAGCCAGTGGGAATCTACTCCACTGCTATTTCCTTTCCACCCTACAATATCTGTTTTCTAATTTTATAGCCCAGGTGCCATTTAGTGTATTGATAAGATATGTATAGGCACCTTTCCACTCACATATTTGAAGTTACTAGGAGAATGTGTTCCAGTTCTATCTCATAACCCCTCTATCCTGCTCCTCACCTTGTAAGCAGCAATAGCATCTTTCTGCATGTTCCTCAGGGATTGAAGCTCCTTCAGGGTTGCCTCCAGTTGATTCTGATGGATGGTAAGCTCCTCCTGGGTATACCACATAGAATTAACACACACTGACTTGGGAGATGAAGGGCCATAAAGGACATCTCCCTCAAAGCCCAATAGGACAGAAAAAAAAGTGAGCTCTTGCTGCAAAAGTCTTTCCTTTCCCCTGTATCATAGTTCCTGTTTCTTCCAAGAATTGTGAAGAAAATTACAAGTAGCAGAAAAACTTAGTTTTAGCTTCTTATTAACTAACTACAGGGGTTTGAAGAAGGTAACAGAACTCTATACATTTTCTATTCTAGTTACACTGTTTTCACTTCTTATATTTTTACTTTATTGTTCTCATCTGTTTCTTCCTTCTGCCCATCCAAATCCAAATGATTTCCCAGTTCAAGTTTTCTTTTATCATGCATCCCCAAACTGTTTCAGTTTTCTCTAATCTTCTCTGAAATTCTAAACATTTATAAATTACAAATGTGACAAAATTTAGCTCTTAATAGTAGACTATCTTATATTGCTTCTATTGTTTTATTCATTTTAAACTTGACTAAATTTCAAGACTTTTATAACAAAAGTAATATCTTATATGTCCATATTCTACACAGTGTCTAGTGGAGTGCTGTCATGGCAGGCTTTAGATAAATATTTGATTGATTGAGGGAATAGGCCAGAGCTTCTCCACTGCTCCTTTCCTATAATCAGCAACTCTAGAGAAAGAACTTTGCAAGATGCGTTGTATTTTCTGAGCACTCTGAGCTTTCTAATAATCATCTGAATAAAGGAGTGGGATTGGAAGAGAGAAGAAGCCCTACAAAAGATTTTTCCTAGCTTTCCTAAAGGATTGCTCAAGGCCCAGGGTTCACCCACCATAAAGAACCGGACAGCATCAGCGATCTGCATGAACTCTTTAGACTGCCCCACAGACAACCGAGCATCTTTGCATTGAAAGCAGATCAGCTTCCCGTCTGGCTTACTGAACAGTTTCAGGTTCTCTCCATGCTCTGGGCACTGTGGATGGCCCTTGAGTAGGGGTAGCTTCTTAATCTTCTCTACCAGCTTCTCCAGTACAAGGTTGAATGTACAGTGGCTATATTGACATAGCATCTTACACTCAGGACAGAATGTTTCCCTTGCTTGCTGCTTCCAAAAGTTTTGGATACAGGCCTGGCAGAAGTTGTGGCCACAGCTTAGCATCAGTGGGTCACGGAACCAATCATTACACAGTGGGCAGTGTAGCTCTGTAGTAATATCTTGTATCTGCACTTTAGAGGGTATCTGGGTGATTAAATCATTCACTTCAACGTAGTTGCCTGGGTCGATGTTGGAGGAGGGGTTGGAAGATACCTTTGGAAAAGAACAGCTAAAGTGAGTTTCTCTTTCTTGCTGCCCATTTCAGCATTCCAGGACAGTAGGCTCCATTCCTAAAGGAGCTGAGAGTAAAAGTGCAGCCAGAGTAAAAGCACCGTAATCTCTCTTTTGAAAGTGATCCAATAAATTCAATGTTTTCTAATGTCATAGTTTATTACTACTTTCAACATTATTTAAACTTTAGTAGAGAACCAAGACAGAAGAAGAAAGAATACTCAACCAAAGAAAAGTATTTTATCGTACATCCCTCCATCCACCCATTTTCCCCATGTATCAGTTGAAAGTTTTACTTTCAACTTCTGTTTTACTAGTTATTACTTTTTTGTTTTGCTTTCTAGAAGTCACGTACAAAGAATTGGAAGATCAATTAGATTCCTCAGTCAGTGGCATAATATCACCAACCATAATGTCATCTAGGCCCTCTTCCCCTCATTTGTTTAAAACACATTACAGAAATAACATATATACAGAGAAATGCAGAATCCTAAGTGTACACTTTGATGACTTCACAAAATGAACATATCTGTGTAATCATTACCCTGATCAAGAAACAAAACACTACCAGCTTCCCAGAAGCCCCCCATATGCCTGGTTCAAGTCACTGTCCTTCATCAAGATTCACCCCTATCCTGACTTCCGACACTATACATTAGTTTTGCCTGTTTTTGAATTTTATATAAATGTAACCATGCAATATGTATTCTTGTTGCTGGCTTCTTTTGTTCAACATTACATTTGTGAGATTTATCCATATTGTTCTATGTAATTGTAGTCTGTTCATCCTCGCTGATATATAGAATTCCATTGTGAATAAACTATAATTTATTTCCCCATTCTGCTATTGATAGACTTTTGGGTAGTTACTGGTTTGGGGCTATTATAAATAGTGTTGCTAAGAACATTCCTTCTCATGTTCTTTGGTGAATATATAGTCATGCACCACAAAGTGACATGTCAGTCAACAATGGACTGCATATACAATGGTGGTCCACCAAGATTAGTACCGTATAGCCTAGGTGTGTAGTAGGCTATACCATCCAGGTCTCTGTAAGTATTGGAGGGGAGGAAGAAATTTTCCTCTACTCTTCTAGGTTCTTCTGGCTGGTCTAAGAATTAAATTGACATGAGACAGATCAACAGGAGAAAAATAAACAAAAGTTTAATAACATGTATACATGGGAGAAACCCAGGAAAACTGAGTAACCCACCAAAATGGCCAACACTCGCACCTTAAATACCATTCTCAACTAAAGACAAAATAATATGTTGGGGATGTAGAGAGTCAGGGACTTCAAAGGGAAGGAATGCAGTTCACAGGCAGGTGAAAAGGAACAAACTTTTAGAAAACAATTGTTTGGCAGCACAGAAACAGAAGAACACAGAGGGAAGCCCAACAGGCTTTTCTACATTCCTCCCTGTCTACCACCTAGTTCATGTTATGCTAAGTTGATAGCTCGCTTCCTGAGACAGGTTTTTTAATCTGAATTCTTTTAAGCAGTTAAGGAGGAGGTAACAAGAAAAGCTTTCTGAGTCTTTTGTTTCTTAAAAATAATCAGCCTAAAATAATCTTCATGTTAAAGAGACACATTTTGGGATGGCGAGTTTTTTTTCCCCTTCCGTACACTCTATGATGTTTGCACAATAAAATTGCTTAATGATGCATTTCTCAGAGCACATACATATATATGTATATACACATTTCTCTTGGGTATATAAACTGGGAGTGGGTCATAGGATTGGCATATGTTCAGCTTAGTAGATATGGCCAAACTGTTTTCTAAGTGGTTGTATCAATTTACATTGCCACCAATGTTGTCCCATATCCTTATCAACATTTAGTATCGGTATATTCATTTTAGCCATTCTGGTGAATGTGCAGTAATATTGCATTGTGGCTTTAATCTGCATTTGCTGATGACTATGGATATTGGGCTCATTTTCATATGTTAATTGTTCATTTGCATTTCCCCTTTTGTGAAGTGTCCATTCAAGTCACCTATTTTATTGTCAAGTTGTCTGTCTTTTTATTCATTCACAAGAGTTCTTCACATATTCTAGATACGAGGTCTTTATCTGATACACATATTACATATATCTATTTCCACTCTTTGGGTTGCCTTTTCACTTTCTTAATGGTACCTTTTAATGAATAAAAGTTTTTAATTTTTTTTAACTTTTTCATTTTTAAGCAGAACACAAATACAGAAAGGAGCATGAGAGAAATGTATAGCTTATTGAATTATTAATAGATGAACAGCCATGAAAGGAGATAGAGCCCTGCCAGCTACCCTAGAAGTCTTCCATATACTCCCTACCACCTATATGCCCCTTCCCTTATTCCTGAGATGATCACTATCCTGAATTTTATGTCAATCATTCCCTGTTTTGCTTTTTGATGTTAACATAAACAAAATCATATTTTATGCATTTGTCTGTGCTTTGCTTTTTTTGCTCAGCATGACTTTGAGATTCATCTATGTTGATGCACACAGCTGAAATTCATTCATTTTCACTGCTAATATTCTACTGATGAAAATTTATTTATCCGTTCTACTGTTGATAGCCAATTGGATTGTTTCAGGGTTTACCATACAACCAATGCTACTATGAACATTTTCCACATGTTTCCTGGCGCATATGTACACGTCTTTTCCAGGTTATTTAATGCTAAACCAACCTTTCTTTCCTGGAATTAAACCATCTTGATCATGATATATTATCTTATTTATGTATTGCTAGATTTGGTTTGGTAATACTTATTTAGGATTCAACCTCTGTATTCACGAGTGAGATGGCTTTTAATATTCTTTTCTTAAACTATCCTTGTCTGGTTTTCTTATCTAAGTTATACTAGCTACATAAAATTAATTGAGGAGTGTGCCTTTTTTCCTCTTCTCTGAGTTTGTGTAAAAAAATAGAATTATCTGTTCCCTGAGTAATTGGCAGAACTTGCCAGCAAAACTTCTGGGATTGATGTTTTGTTTTTGGGTTTTGTTTTATTTGGAAGTACTGATTTACTTCTTGACTAGTTATGGATCATTTAGATTTTCTATATTTTCGTGAGACAGTTGTGGTAATTTATATTTTTCTAGTAATTTATTTTGCCTAAATTTATAAATGTATTGGTATAAAGCTATATTCTCTTATTATCTTTTTATTGTGAGATATATTATAGATATATAAGAGTGTGTAACACATTTGTATACCTTTTAAATTACAACAAAGCAACCCTTTGTAATTACCACCCAGGTTAATAAATAAAACACCAACTACCAATACCTTAGATGCCACTTGTGTACATTCCTACACTTTCCTTTATTATTTTACCATCTGTGATTGTACCCCTAAACAATATAGTGTTTAGTTTTTTTTCTGTTTTGAACTTCATATAAATGGAATCACACTGTATGTATTTTTCCGTGACTTGTTTCTTTCTCTCAACATTATGTTTATAAGATTTACCCATGGAGAACACATGCAGCTGTTCCTTTTCAATTATATGTGGTATTTCATTGTGTGAATATAACACAATGTATGCATCCAGTCTACTGTTGATGGACATTTGTTTCAATTTTTCTGACCATTACACACAACGCTTTAAATAATATTCTTGTATGTGCCTCTTTGTGAACACGTGTGAAAGTTTCTCTAGGATCTATACCTAGAAATAGAATTGCTAGGTCATGGGATATGCATCTCTTCACCTTTACTAGATAATACCAAACTGTTTGCCAAAATGAATGTAGTGATTTACATTCTACTAGCGGAGGATGAGAATTTTCGTTGCTCCACATCCTTACCAACATTTATTATTGTCAAATTTTCTAAATTTTTGCCAAACCAGCAGAGGTGTAATGGTATATCAATATAGTTTTAATTTGCATTTCTCTGATTACTAATGCAGTTGAACATTTTTTCACATGTTTGTGGATCCTCTTTTGTTAAGAGAAGAAATGTCTAAGTCTTTTGTTCATTTTTCTAATGAGTTGTTTATCTTTTTCTTATTGATTCAGAGTAGTTCTCTATATATTCCAGATACTAGTCCTATTTTGGTTATTTGTGTTACAAATGTCTTCTCCCATGTCTCAGTATATGGCTTGTCTTTTCACTCCCTCTTCCATGAACACAAGTTCTTTTTTTTTTTTTGTGAGGAAGACCAGCCCTGAACTAACATCAGTTGCCAATCCTCCTCTTTTTGCTGAGGAAGACTGGTCCTGGGCAAACATTCATGCCCATCTTCCTCTACTTTGTATGGGATGCCACCACAGTGTGGCTTGACAAGCGGTGCATCAGTCTGCGCCAGGGATCCAAACCCAAGAACCCCAGGCTGCCAAATCGTGAACTAAGCTTCTGCGCCACCAGGCCAGCCCCTACAAGTTCTCAATTTTAGTGTAATTCAGTTTATAAAGCTCTTCTATTTTATATTTTGCCTCGATTAAAGGTGAGTCCCTCGAGGGAATATTTGTGTTTACTTCTTCTTGGACATACAGATTACTACTAACCTTCCATCATTTTATGTGAATTTTATTGATTTCAAGTCTCTAGATCATAGAGGGATTATAAATTTTAAGCTTAACCCTGTATGAGGGCAAGCTTGTTAAAAATTCTTCAGGGAGACTCTTAAACTTATTTTTCACTCAGACCCCAGATCAAGATAGTTAAGATTCTTTGTTATTTCTCTTTGCCACTTCTTCACTGAGGCTGTAGCTCTTCAAATATCCCAGCTTTATTTAAGGGTCTCAGGTCCAACTCCTTAACTCATTGTGGGTCTGAGGATTGTTAAATCTGGGTTTTCCTGAGATGCACAAAAGCTGTCAGTGCAGCCACAGCCTTAGTAACTCCAGCCTGCCTCACTGCTTTTCAGTTCTATGTTCTTTTTTTGACTTTGGAATTTCTCTTTATTTTCTTATACACTCAGGTATGCATTTCAAAGAATGTGTGTCACATCTTAACTGGCATTTCCAGGTGTTTTATGGTGGTAGGTTTTCCTGGATAAATGGTTCACGGTATTGCCAGAAGTGGAGCTTAAAGAGTATATCTTCAAGTAATTTTTTAAGGAAGTCTGAATGGGGAGTATATTCCATTGGAATAATTTCACTTCCAGTAAAAATAGCCCTATTTTTTTTACTAGCATTTGCATGATAGTTTATGTGGGTTTAGAATTTTAGGTTTCAAACATTTCCTCTTAGGACTTTGTAGACATTTTCCATTATTTGCATTTAGTGTTGCAGAGGAGAAACCCAATGCCAGTTTGATTCTCATTTCTTTTAGGAATGAGTTTATTTCTGTCTAGAATCTTGTAGGATTTTCTCTTTATCTTGAAATTCACAAATTTTTAGCATAATGGCTCTAAGTTTCTTTCTCTTTTCAATATTTTTCAGTATTAAGTGATCCCTTCAGCTTAATCAATCAAACCATTCTTTAACTCGGATAATTTTTTATTTAACTTTATTGGTTATTTCTTCTTTTTTATCTTCCATTTTCTTCCTTCAGAGTTCATATTAGAGAGACATTAGATCTGCTACATCTAACTTCTGTGTCTCTTAATTTTTCTCTAAAGCTTCTTCTCTTTATGTTCTAGGATAATTTTTTTTTTTTTTTTTTGTGGGGAAGACCAGCCCTGAGCTAACATCCGTTGCCAAGCCTCCCCTTTTTGCTGAGGAAGACTGGCCCTGGGCTAACATCCGTGCCCATCTTCCTCTACTTTATATGGGACACCACCATGGCATGGCTGACAGGCAGTGCGTCGGCGGGCGCCCGGGATCCGAACTCGCGAACCGCGGGCTGCCAAGCGCGAACTAAACCGCTGCACCACCAGGCGGCCCCCTCTAGGATAATTCTTAAATTTTATATTCTAACTCACTAATTTGGTTTTGGCTACATTAGTTCTGATGTTCAACCCTTTCAGACAGCTGGTTTGGGCTGGAAGGCAATCATGTTTTTAACTTCCAAGACTGCTTTTTTGTTCTCTAGTTACTCCATTCTCAAAGACTCCAGGATGAACTTGTTCCCTTTAATCTCTACTAATTCTCTTATTTCTAGCACTAACTCTGTTTCTTTGGCGGTTATTTGTTCTGCTTGTGTAACTTGAGACTTCTCTTTCATCTTGCTTGTTTTTCTAAAAGCTGATGATTCTTGGATATCCATCTTTATAAATGAGAGCCTAGACCTATTGATATTGAAGTTCTGTGAGCCTCTTTGGCATATTAGAGGTCATTGTTCTCCGGGAAGTTAATGCAATGGCAGACTTAAATGAATCAGATAGGATGTACCGACAGATAAACATCTCTTCAGGATGTGAAGGTTCCACATCTGTTGTGAGATTTTGAAATTCCCTGGAGCACTGACCTGTTCTCTCTCCAGCTTTCACCCCCATGCTGACAGCATACTCCTACTTTATTTAGAGAGAAGTTCTTGCCAGCTGTACCTGGGGCTAACATAAAGCCTGGCTGCACAGAGCCAAGAACTGGTCCATCTCTGCCAATCTCTCAATTAATACTCAACTGACCTTTCCTTAGCCTCATTCTGCTACAAGTCCAGCTGACTTTGAACTTAAAGTTATTACAGAGTTTTGTCAGGATCTAACACTTTAGCAGGCTTCTCTTTTTCTAGTGTTGTGCTGTAGATTTTTCAGCTGTTTAGTTTCTATGCCACCAAATCCCATTTTGTTTATATTATGCAAAAATTCCCCAATATTTTTACTCTGCTGCTAGTTATTCTCTATGTTCTAGCACAGTAATGGATTTATTCTTTGTTATATATACTTTATGAAATTTTTATGGGATTTTGAGAAGGTGGACAAGTATGTGCAGCCTGCCATCTTGAACTGGCAGTCCAAAGTAATACATTTTAAATCACAGAATTTCAGGCTTTAGTATATGAAATTTCTTTTAGATGTTGCTTTCCTGGGCCTGCTATAATCATATCACTTACATGACCACCTCTCTGTCTATGTGTAAGGCTACCACTGAGGCTAAGGGCCACAAATCAAGAGCAAGTTGTAAGAAAAAAAAAAAGACAGAAATGTAAGAAGAAAAGAAGAGTAAAGGGTAGGAAAGATATTTTTCCAATAGGCCAATTAGGACCCAGATTCTGAGTAATTTTCATAATTCAGCCTTTTTACTACCAAGCTGATCTCAGGAGCCAGCAGATCTGTTCTCATTTACTCTGGCTAGACTCAAGTGTCCAAGTCCAAACTCAATGAACCAAGCAGGTGCTATAATTACCTAGTATTTCCCATGCTTTGTTTTGAGAAGAGAACTCAGGTGAAAAATATTTTCTTTCTCTGTAGTTCTGAACATTTGGGGGATTTTAATTTTGGGAGACAGCAGAGGCTTCCGATGGATTTTAAGAACATCAATCAATGAAACAGGAGTGGCTTTGATAGGTCAGGCAAAGGATTAAATTGAAAAAGGAGCCCAGCCCTTCTTATTGATTGAAATAGTTTAATCAACTTTTGCACACTTTTCTACAGAGGAACATTGAACTGGGCCTTTAACAGCTGCTTGTGTCATTTTATTTCCTCACCTAAGCTAAATATACTTAAGCCCTAGATTTTAATTTTAAGTACTAAATGCAGTAGATGAAAAATTTGAGTTCAGGACTGACGTCTCTAAAAATGGCAGAGTAGGGAACTTCAGGGAGAGCTCCGCAAAAACAACTAATAAACTTGTGAAAACTATCAGAATCAACTGTTGCAGAACTCTGGGATCTAGTCAGCCAGGGGAAAACTTAAGGAAGAAAGAAGCTGCCACATTGTAGTAAGAGTGTGTTGTAATGTTTTAAATCATTCACCTACCATTCCTCACTCCCCAGATTGGTGGCATCCATTAGTTGGCAGCTGCATTCCTGGTGCACGTTGCTAGTGCCAGAGGGACTATGGACCTTATTCTCAAAGAATTGTGATTGTGTGTTCCACTCTGTCCGGTGGTTCCCTCAAGGACCAAAGCAAGGACTTGCCTTTGTTTTGCTCAACTCAGAGAGTTCCCAGGACTGAGGCAGCTTCCTGGGAGGCTTTTGCTGAAGGTACTTAAAGGGAAAAAAATTGGACACAGCAGCCTGCGGGAAGGGATACCAATCGGGACAAGCAATAGACAGACCAAAAAGCCTGGGAAGGAGAAGTTGGGAAATAAGATACATGGGGAATAAGGGGTTTTAAAAGCTCCCATGTATACCAGGGAATCAAGAAGCCTATGTGCATGCCCATGTCTGGATACATGCTCCAAAAAGGCTTGAGAAGACTCTAAGTTCTTACCTCTGGCTAACCTTCAGACTCCATATGAGCAGGAAGTAAAGGCTAAGGCAGAGTTGTAAGTTGCCTGGCTAAGTGTTGAAGGAGTGCCCCAACACAGAGCCAACTGGCAAAGACTAGAAGAGTAATTTTTTTTTCTTTTTTTCTCTTCTTGGCTCCAAGCATTTGAGGAGGCTCTGTCAAAACACTAGCTGACCACTAATCTAATGGAACACAGGTTTCAGGGGTCACACATGACAAAGATAACAGACTTTACAAAAATAGTTTAGAAAAGTCACTAAGCAAAAAACAACAACAACAAATACCAGGGAGGAGGAGAATCTGATTCCCAGAGTTGCCACATTATAATATTCAAAATATCCAGTTTTAAACAAAAAGAGCATGCAAAGGAACAGGAAACTATGGCCCATTCACAGGAAAAAAAAAAAAGTAGAAATTGTCCATAAGGAAACCTAGGCATTGGACTTACTAAACAAAAACTTTAAATCAAATATCTTAAATCTGCTTAAACAGCTAAAGGAACCATGGACAAAGAACTAAAGGAAACCAGGAGAAAAATGTCTCACCAAATAGAGAATATCAATAAAGAGATAGAAATTAGGAAAAGGAACCAAATAGAAAATCTGGAAGTGAAAGTACAATAACTAAAATAAAAAATTCACTGAGGAGCAGAAAGAGAAAAGAATGAACAAAAATGAACAGAGCCTAAGAGACCTATGGGACACTATCAAGCATACCAACATATGCATAATGGAAGTCCCAGTAAAGAGGAGAGAGAGAAATGTGCAGAAAGAATATTGAAGAACTAATGACTGAAAACTTCCCAAATATGATGAAAGACACAAATCTGTACATCCAAGAAACTCAACAACTCCAAGCAGGATAAATTTAAAGAGATCCACACCAAAACACACTATAATCAAATTGTCAAAAGACAAAGAATCTTGAAAGCAGCAAGGGAGAAGCAACTCATCATGTACAAGAGATCCTCAATAAGATTTAAAGCTGATTTCTCCACAGAAAACATGGAGGCCAGAAGGAAGCAGGTTGACATATTTAAAGTACAGAAAGAAAAAAAAAAACCTGTCCACCAAGAATTCTATATTTGTCAAAACTATCCTTCAGAAATGAAAGAGGAGTTAAGACATTCCCAAAAAGACAAACAAAAACTAATGGAGATCATCACTAGTAGACCTGCTCAGCAAGAAATGCTAAAGGGAGTACTTCAGGCTAAGATTAAAGGACACTAAAAAGTAACTCAAAGCCATGTGAAGAAATAGAGAACAATGGTAAAAGTAGCTTAATAGGTAAATATAAAAGCCAATATTGTAGCAGTTTTTGGTTTTTAACTTCTCTTTTTCCTATATGATTTAAAAGACAAATACATAAAATAATAATTATAAACATATGTTAATGGGGACACAATGTATAAAGATATGATTTGTGACAATAACAACACAAAGGGGGAATTGGAGCTGAAAAGGAACAGAGTTTTTGTATACTATTGAAACTAAGTTGGTATTAATTCATACTTGATTGTTAGAAAGTTCAGATATTGATTTTAACCACCTGGGTAACCACTAAGGAAAAATACTAAACAATATATAGAAAAAGAAATGAAAAGAGAATCAAAATGGCTCACTAGGAAAAAAAATCAATTTGAATGCAGTGATAGAGGCATTTAGAAACAAAAAAAAAAAGGTATCAAATGTAGAAAATAAGTAGCAAAATGGCATAAGTAAGTTTTTCCTTATCAGTAATTACTTTATATGAAAATGGATTAACCTCTGGTTAAAAGGCAGATTGAGAGAATGGGTAAAAGGAACATGATCCAACTATATCCTGTCTACAGGAGACTCACTTTAGATTCTAAGATACAAATAGGTTAAAAGTGAAAGGATGGGAAAAGACATTCCATACAAATAGCTACCAAACAGATGGAGTGGCTATATTAATATCAGACAAAATAGACTTTAAAACAAAAATTGTTACAAGAGACAAAAAACGACATTATATATTGATAAAAGATCAATCTATCAAGAAGATATAACAATTATAAACATATGCACACCTAACAACAGACCCCAAAATATGTGAGGCAAAAACTGACAGAATTGAAGTTATAAATAGAGAGTTCTAAATTAATAGTTGTAAATTCCAATACTTAACTTTTAATAATGTATAGAACAACCAGACAGAAGACAGAGGACTTGAACAACACTATAAAACAATTAGACCTAACAGACATATCTAGAACACTCCACCCAACAATAGCAGACTACACATTTTTCTCAAGTGCACAAAGAACATTCCCAGGATAGACCAGATGTTAGGTCACAAAACAAGTTTCAATAAATTTTAAAAGATTAAAATCATACAAACTATCTTCTCTGACTATATTGGAATGAAACTATAAATCAATAACAGAAGGAAAGGAGAAAATTCACGAATATGTGGAAATTAAACAACACACTGTTAAACAATCAATGAGTGAAAGGTGAACAGAAAATAATTTGAGATGAATGAAAACAAAAACACAATATACCAAAATTTATGGGATGTGGCAAGTGCAGTGCTAACAGTGAAATTTAGAGTGATAAACACCTACATTAAAAAAAGAAAGACCACAAATCAATAACCTAACTTTCTACCTTAAAGAACTAAAAGAAGAAGACCAAAGCTAGCAAAAAGAAGGACATAAAGACTAGAGCAGAGATAAATGAAATGGTGAATAGAAAAACAATAGAGAACATTAATGAAATCAAAAGTTGATTCTTTGAAAAACATCTAAAAAATTGACCAACCCGTAGCAGGACTAATGATTTAAAAAAAGAGAGAGAGAAGACTGAAATCACTAAAATCAGAAATAAAAGTGGGGACATTACTACAGACCTTACAGAAATAAAAAAAGATTGTAAGAGAATATTAAGAACAATTGTATGCCAACAGATTGGATAACCTAGATGAAAAGGAAAAATTCCTAAAAACACATAAACCACCAAAACTGACTCAAGAAAAAATAGAAAGCCTGAACAGACCTGTAACAAGAGATTGAATTAGTAATCAAAAACCTTCCAACAAAGAAAAACCCAGGACCAGAAGACTTCACTGGCTAATTCTACCAAACATTTAAAGAATTAACATCAGTCCTCAAACTCTTCCTGAAATAGGAGGGAACAATTCCTAACTCATTCTGTGAGGCTAGCTAGTTTATCCTGATACTAAAATCATACGAAGATATCACAAAAAAGAAATAGTTTTAGGTTTCTTTTCACAAGAGAATGAAAAGGCAACTCACAGAATGGGGGGAAATATTTGCAAGTCCCATACCTAATAATGGTCTAGTATCCAGAATATAAAAGAACTCTTACAACTCAACAGCGAAAAGACAAACACTCAATTTAAAAATGAGCAAAGGGGGGGCCGCCCGGTGGCGCAGCGGTTTAGTCCGCGCTTGGCAGCCCGGGGTTCGCGAGCTCGGATCCCGGGCGCCTGCCGACGCACTGCCTGTCAGCCATGCTGTGGCGGCGTCCCATATAAAGTAGAGGAAGATGGGCACGATGTTAGCTCAGGGCCAGTCTTCCTCAGCAAAAAGGGGAGGATTGGCAACAGATGTTAGCTCAGGGCTTGTCTTCCCCACAAAAAAAAAAAAAATGAGCAAAGGACTTGAATAGACATTTCTTCAAAGAAGATAGGCAGATGGCCAACAAACATGAAAAGATACTCAACATCATTAGGGAAATGCAAATAAAAACCACAATGAGATACCACATTACACCCACTAGGATTGTTATAATTTTTTTTAAATAGAAAATAAATTTTGGCGAGGATGTGGAGAAATTGGAACCCTGGTACATTGCTGTTGAGAATGTAAGATTCTCAACTGGTACACAAATATTAATAGCAGCACTATTCACAGTAGCCACACGTAGAAACAACCTGAATGTCCATCAACTGATGGATGAATGGATAAACAAACTGTGGCATATCCATAAAATGAAGATTATTCCATCATAGAAAGGAATGAAGTATTGACACATGCTACAACATGGATGAACCATCCAAAACACTATGCTAAGTGAAAGAAGCCAGGCACAAAAGGTCACATAGTATATTGTTCCATTTATAAGAAATATCCAGAATAGGTTAATCCATAGAGACAGAAAGCAGAGTAGTTGTTGCTAGAGGGAGAACTGGGGAGTGACTGCTTAATGGGTATGGGGTTTCTTTTGGTGATGAAAATATTTTGCAACTAGATAGAGACGGTGGTTGCACAATATTGTGAATGTACTAAATGTCACTGAACTGTACACTTTAAAATGGTTATGTAAATTTTTGGTTTATGTTATGAAAGTTTTACCTCAGTAAAAAACTTGAAGCCATATCTGACTCCAGGGCCAGAATTTTTATACTGAACAGTATCCTGCTTTGCAGAATGCTGTATTATAGCTACTGTTTGATGGGTAGCCACCAGAAGTGGCTTCAATCTCAATACTTAAGAGTCTGATGAAATAAACATTCAATAATGCCAGCTCTGTTCTAATGCCCATACTTGCTAGGGCATAGAAATGAGTAAGTAAGAATAAGTAAGATAGAGGCTCTGCCCATGGGCTCACATCTGGGTCTCCACTAACATTTGTGGGTCAGGAAAAAGTACAACTAGAAACCCCATTCTTCTTTCCTGCCCCCCACACCCCTCCCCCCTCCCATACCTCATAAGCATATATGTGGAAAACCCAGCCCACACAACCAAGCTCCACACACATACACACACACACACACCTGCACGCAGCTGCCTATGGGAGCATGGAGGCCCTAGCAGTGGGCTCAGAATCTTTTGGGCAGAGAATTTTAGAGTCCTGGATACATGGTGTGATTTAAGGTAGGAGAGAGCATAGGCTCCCTGTCTTGTAAAGAGGAACATAGCTGGAGGAGGATCAGAGCAGAAGCCTCAAAGCATTGGCCCAGGGAAGGGCCTCCCCATTGCTCAGGTCTAGGGGAGGTACTGCCTTCCTGCCCCATTCTATTCACCCTTATCTTATCTCATCTGAGTACCAGCCATGGGTTGGGTGTCTGCTCTGGAATCAGCAAGGAGGGGCTGGCCTGAAAGCAAGTCTAGAGTTTTATCTTACAGGCCACATCTTTACCAGGACTGAATTCCTGGAGTCTCAGGGGCCCTGTAGGACTTGTCTGACTTAGCTGTGTGGAGGACCTTGTTGTCACCATTGATTGCCCAGATTTCAGGATTCTGGGCTCTGCTTCCTATAAAATTTTCTGCTGGAATTCCTAAAATGACCTCACCCACTCCAGACTTTCAAATGCCAGCATCCATTGCTCCCAGCATATACCATGACCAGCTCTGTGTACTCTTACCCTTTCCTAAATGATAAGTTGAAAGGCTATGATTGAAGAGTATAAAAACAAAGACTGAGATGAGACCTCCTCAAAGTAGGAGGATATTTTCTGTGATAGAGATAAGTATGTTTTATGGGAGCATAATAGATGGGTCCTGACACTTGACTAGGAAGTGTGGTCAAGGGAAATATCTAGGATGTTTAAGATGGGACTTGAAAGATCAGATCTTAGGCAGACAAAAGTGAGGAAGACTATTATGGGAGGAAAAAGAAATGTTAAGTGTACATATACTATTTTTCAATTTGTATAATGTCCTCTGAAGAATGAAAAACAAATATAGAAGATTTATTCTGAGGCAGAATCCCTGAAAATTGGTCCATGGGTTACTCTCATGCTCTTGACAGGGAAACTAGAACTCAGAACTTCCTGTCACACTCAAGTCAGTGATAGAATCAAAGGAATCCAAAGAATTCTAACCCTATGACAAAAGTATCTCCATCTGCTGTACATCCCCTTGAGAATCTGAGTATCCAGAACTGCTTTATTATTCATTCCTAAGCCTCCATTTCCAGTTGGAAGTTTGTTTTTGCCTCTATTTATGGGCTTAGTTCCACTCATATTCAGATCTATTCTAGTCAGGGGAACATGGCTAAAAATTCTTTGCCTCATTATTGAATTCCATTCTCATTGTTGACTATTTCTACTGCTCTCTTTCCATACCTAGATTTTTACCTCTTTCTGTCCAAATGCTTTAGCTTGAGTCCCTAGACCTTTGCTCCCTGGTTTCCCACACCACCTGTGTTCCTTATCCCTGACACCTGATCTCACCAAACCTGGATCTTGCTTACCTGGGTCTAATATAGCCACTTTCTTTTTGAATATAACCTCTCCACCATTCTCTCCAATCTCTTTTTCTTAAACTCATATCGGACAAACGTTGGAGGGTCTCACTCTAGCCTCCATTTCTCTGAATTTCCTCTTCATATTTTCTAACTCCATAGCTCTCTGTGCTTTGCTCTGAACATTTTCTCCCATTCTTGTTTTATAGATGCTATTTATTTTTCATTCCTTTAAACATCTTTGATGAGGTGAGTTCTTCCTTAATCAGCTATTTGCAAGAGACTTGCAAGAGGGTGGAGGCAGGGCCACATTTGAGGCTTTTTTTTTTTAATGAAACAGTGTCTGTGTGAGTTCTTAGAGCCCTTACTTTCCCCCATGATCAGCACGGCAGGGTTGCTTACAATGCAGAGTCTATCTCCTCCACTCTTCCTCACCAACAGACTGCTTCCCACAAATATGGCTTATTTGTCCTTGTTCAAGTTCACCTTCCCTATATCTCAAATCTTTGTGACAAATGGGTATAGGAAAGTTCCTAATTCATCCTGCTTGCCTGTTCTCATTGTTCTGTATAAGGGCCTGTGTGTCTTGGGGCACTTTCTTTGGAGAGCTATGTGACTCTGGCTTTGTATAAAATCTGCGTCCCTAGGCATCCATTATCAAAATTCTGTTTGACTTTCACTATTTGGATAGTCCTTCCTCATAGGTTGTAGACCAGGCTTCCAGATGTCTCTAGTTACAGTGCAAATAGAGTTTGTCTATTTTTCATTCTCCTTGTAGTTTTGAATTAAAGGAGGATAGGTTTCTGAGAAAAGGAGAAAAAAAATCACTGTTTTTATTCTACCATTTGAAAACCAAAGCTTAAGTTGATTTTGACACTTTATCCAACATTTCTATATGGGGGGATGGAGATATTTCAGTAGGTCCTCCCTACACCATCTTGACCAGATTGGGTAATGTACGTTCAGCAGTAATCAGTGTGGGTGCTTCACCTCAAAGATCACAAGTTCAATTTCCTTCTAGCCCACAGGAATGGGGACTCAAAGTCAATATTAGGCAGTGTTTATAGAAAAGGCTATGCATTATTCTTTGCACATGTGATTTTTAAACTAAGATTCATCCCCAATACCTACTGGATGTGCTAATCACAGTTGCTGTCCTTCCCATAGTCCATGCTAAAGATCAAGCCTACGCACACCATGTGACCTCCACTTCCTCTCCCGGGCCACAGGTGATTAAAATACAGGTGGGCTTCTGACTTGTTTCATAGGCTGTTCAACAACCTAAGATGTGACCTAAAGCAAAAAAGATGATTTGGACAAACTAGAACCTCTTGCAAATTTAACCCTGGAAACAAAAAGAGAATCAGGAAATCGACGGAGCAAAAACTTAAAGATTGCCATGAAGTAGTGTTTGGGACTTGAAAGGTCATGGCGTGGAGAATCATAAGGAAACAGAATCTCAGAACGGAATTTATAACGTAAGACAGAAGAGATGTATGGTGGAGAGAGTCAGTTAGTTGGTAGAAACAAGAATTATAGAGAGAAACATATGTGGAGAGTGGCTGTGTTACATTAACCACAGCACTGTCCTATGGCTCTTCCTGTATTCCTATGCCTAGCACACTGCCTTGCCATAGTAAGGGAGGGATGGATATTTATCCTCATGGAAAGTGAGGTTACCTCTTTGCTTAAGGTAACTTGTCTGAATCTCTGCTCTTATAGCAGACCCTCTACCCCAGCACTCTATAGAAATTATTTCTTTAAAGCTTTCTGGGGAGTTTGCTAAATAGACATTTAATGACTTACTCTCAATCTTCATCCTCCTTGATTTATTAAGTCTCTCCTCTGGCTCTTGTTATATAATACTGTCCTAGTTCTCTTGCCTCTGACCACTCCTCTGCCTTGGCTGCTTTCTTTTCCTCTTCTCACTTTCTTAAGTGTAAACAAGCACCATGGTCTGTCTTCAGCTCTCTTGTAGCTCTGGACTCTCTTCTTACCAAGTGAGCCATTCATTCCCAGGACTTTGTGTACAGCCTCTATAGAGGTGACTCCCAAATCTATCTCTGAGCCCACTACTGGGTCCTTGAAACTCAACAAGACCGAAACAATTAATCTTTTTCCCAAAATCAGTTCCTCTCTTGACTTCCCTATTTCTATTTATTGCCCCACCAATATCCCAGTTTTGAAATCTGAGTTATCTTTGGGTGCTTTCTTCTCTTCTTCCTTACTCATCATCTAATCAGTTGCAAAGACTGGTTAATAATAATAGAAATAATAATAATTGCTAATCCTCTTCTGCCTCTGAGACCTGTAGCTCTCCATAGCCTACCAAAATAAGTTTAGTAGATTTTTTTTAAAGGGCCCCAGAATTCAGAATTTTCTACAAACATGTTGCAAACTCATACTTCTAGTCTTATTTCCCATTGTTCTGTTGTACAGTGAAAATTTTGAATTTACTATTCATTTACATATTAATGATTTATTTAAGTTCCATTAACCAAGAGACAAAAAAAATTTTTTAAGATTATTCTGTTTTTTGTGCTAGGCTGAGTGGGCAATTCTGTGGAAGTGAAGAGAAAAAAATCTGTTTATTCTCCACCTTCTCAATAGGTGCTTAGATCAAACTCAGAAAAATATGCCTATCAGGGAATATCCAAGTACAAAATACATTGCATTATAAGCCAATCAGGCTGTCTTTAAAACTTTAAAATTAGATGCATTCTATATAAAATAAAACTTGTGGGAGCATGTGGCCAACTGAAGGTGATTTAAGAGAAGAGTTGCCTACCAGAGCTGGGTTTTAATCCTAGTGAATGCAGTATCTTTTGGAAATGGATTTAGGAATTTATTCATTTTGTTTTTAAAATATATTTAAAGTAGATTAGTGGTTGCCAGGACTGGGACAAGGGGGAAATGAAGAGTGATTGCTAACGGGTATAGAATTTCTTTTTGTGGTGATGAAAATGCTCTGGAATTAGATAGTGGTGATGGTTGTACAACTTTGTAACTATGCTAATGTAAGTGAACATAAGTGAGGCCATCTTGTTACACTAAATGTCCCCAGCCCCTCCTCTGCGTGACTACTCGCTGCTCTGCATGTCCTCTAAAAAATTCATGTGCTCTCCTGATTTATGGCCTCCGCTTACATATATACTCCCCAATAGCTTGATAAATTAAAAACTTAGTTCTATGAGTTTCTCTCCAGGAACAGGCTGACCACAGACGGGAAACACACCTCCAAGGTATCCATTACAGCTGACAGAAGAATGGAACCGTGTGATGCCTGGAGCCCATCATGCCTGGAGACCAACATCCCAGGACCCCCGCCCTCCCCTTACTGCCCATTTTCCCTATATAACTGCCTCAAGATTCTGTAATCTTTGAAGATGGTTTTTTAAGACATTAGTCTACCACCTTCCCGGTTATGCTGGCTGATTGAATTAAAACTTTGCTTCCTGTTCCTTTAATGCGTTGTGATTGATTGGCTTTGATCGCCGCCAGCAGAGCAAGCCCGCTGCTCGGTAACAAATTCTGGCAAGCCAGATGGGATCATAGCCAGCAGAGCAAGCCCGCTGCTCGGTAACAAATTCTGGCAAGCCAGATGGGATCATAGCCTCTGCCTTGGCTAGTCATCTTGGAGGGAGCTTTCTGGGACTTTTCCCCGCAGCTGCCAGGCGGCTTTTTCTTTTTCTTTTTGCCCCCGCCCGGGAAATTCCCCTTGTGGCTTCCTCACTTGCAGACTGCCTCTAACGCTTCAGTGATTGGGAAACAAAGGACTGGATCGTAGGAGCTTGCATCTGCAGCTAGGTGAGTCACCCGAAGTGCACCTCCTGGGTGCTATATTCCTTCTTCCCTGTCTGGGTGCCAACCTTCCCTTGGTTAGGCCAAGTCCATCTGGTTTAGGTGCTGTTGTTTAGGGATAAAGGAAAGTACAGACTGCCTAGTGTATTATCTGGAAGACTAGTCTCTGGTTTTCCTGTGGTGTACACGCCTGTATGGTCTGTTCTGTTGAGTGTGTGTATTGTTCCACTAGTCTGTGTGCCAGCTTTTCTCTGTGTCAGAATCCCACAGCATACTTCCAGTGCTTGTTACATCATCTGTGGGGACATGAAGTATGCGACCTTTTCTGTCAAGTGTCAAGCCAGAACTGTATGCCTCGATGCAGGCTCTGCTGTTTATGTGTTAACCCTTGGTCGGAAGCTGTGAGAGCACAGCCGACCTTCGTTTCCCCCTCTTTGTCTGTCTTGTCCGGCACCTTCTTTGCTGTCATTGTGTGGAAGTTAGGTTTGGGCTTAAAGTAAGCTGGACTTGGACTTCCTGCAAAATAACAGATTTTAAAACTTTCTGCCTAGCACCTGACCTCCTACACCGGCATTGGGAAATTAAATCTTACCTCTTGTCTCTTTGGCTTATTTAGCACTGGTGTGAGAACTGTATGCTTGGGCAGCGTGGGATTTGGATAAATCCCACAGTTATCTGGATGCCTGGAGTCAAGCCCTGCACCCTTTTCCCAGTCCATTAATTGTCAGACACAAACTTCATCACCATGGGCACCATGTCCGTGCCAAAAAAGGGCCCACTAGGGTGCATGCTGGCCAGTTGGGCTGATTTCAGTTATGAGCCCATGACAAAAAAGGGATGATCTTTTACTGTAATGTAGCCTGGCCCCAGTATACACTGGGCTCAGAAAAAAAGTGACTCCCAAACACGTCATTCAATTATGATATGATCTTGCAACTAAATTTGTTCTACAAAAAAAAAGAAAAAGAAAATTCCCTATGTTTAAGCCTTTATGCTGCTATATCTAGATCAGGGAAGGGGGGACAATGGACCAAGGAGTCCCCCAGCTCGTCCCGAGGGGGACGGCTTTTTCCCAGGCCCACGGCTTGTCGAAGGGAAAATGCCTGAAGGATTGCCCATTGCTCGATAACACTAAAAACCACTGAATTGTACACTTTAGAAGGGTGAATTTTATGATATGAAAATACGTATTTAATGTTATTGATTGTTGGTATTATATAATGTTTGTTATTTGATTATTAATTCATCTTGTCAATTAAGGTTTTGCCAATTACTCTGACTTCCAAGAAAATAGCTTCTGCTATAAAACAAGGGATTATTTTCATCATATTAGCTAATATTTACTGAGCATCCACTGTGCAAAACGCTTTACATACATTATTTCATTTAATCCTCATAATAACCCTTTGAGATAGGTATTATTGTGCAGTTTAAGGAAATTGAAGCTTAGAGAGGTTAAATAAGTCGCCATGGTCACACAGTAATTAAGTGGTGAAGCCTGGATTTGAACTATTTATCTAACCCCAAGCCCATTATCCTAATCATGGAGTCAGCAGAGAGCCAGTCAATGTTTTATGCAATTGAACTTATTAAATGGATCAAATTTGTGAGGCAAAATAGCTGGAACAACTTCCCATGGTTCTAGAGGGAGGAATAGAATTGGAAACCAAAGGAGATTCTGAAATTTCTCTACCTGGAAATCTTGGGAAATCATACCCACTGCCAGTCCTTTAGGGAAAGTCTAACCTTAAGGCAGAGGGAGAGAAAATTCAAGTCAGGGATTGATAAATCATCCTCATAAAGCACCTGGCTGGGAGGCATCACTTTCTACGAAAGCCCATCCATCCCCTTTCACTCACCGCGCACATTCTCATAGAGCAGAGACAAGGCAAGGAGTAGGGCAATGAAATCCTTGGAAACTTGCAGAAGAAATAATTTTTCCCAGAGTTTTTTTCCCTGAGAAATTTTGGATTATAAATTTTTGAAATCATGGTAGTAAAATATTTAAGGAGATTTGTTGCTTTTTAAGGGCATTTGTTGCATATTTAAGAGCATTTGTTGCTTTTCAGAGTCTTTTCCTTCCAAGTAATCTTTTAAAACTCTGATGGGCAGATTTTCTGAAGAATTAACCTTAAGAGCAGAGAAAGGACAAACCATATGGCACAGCAGCTCAAATGCAAGAGCAAGATATAGCCATACGTCACGCACTCTGCCATTTTCACATAAGAAGGAAGGATTATGAATTTGTTAACTTTTGAGAGCTTCTCAGAGCTGAAAGAGATCTTAAGTCATTTAATCTCTCCTTTCCAGCCTCTGCCTGAACATTTGAAATAATGGAATGCTCACTATTACACAAACTATTTTTATACTGTTATGGAAAAATGTCTATTTTTACTGACTTCACCTTAATAAGAGTGTAGTAGGAATAGGCAATAATGTTTATTTTTTCCTCTAGAAATTATAAACAAAATACTTACAACTCTGTTTGTTTCAAGAGTTAAGGACAGAGAAGAGTAAGAGCAAATCTAAAGATCCCATAATCAGGGAAATTAGAACCTGACCTTAATGATTAATATACGTTTAATTAAATTAAATTTTGTAAGAAGTGGAAACTGATGGAAATGATAACGCAGAACACAAAGACTCATGTGTCAAAATTTCTTGTTGATGAATTTTAGTGAGTTTTTTTCAGCTTTCTTCTAGTAAATAAATATTTTCTTTTGTCTGTCTATCAAGAAAACACTTAGTTCAGGAAAACATAACTTCCTTTATCTTAGCACTGAAGAGACCTTAAAGGAATTCAGTTAAAAATGTTTAACTTCTGTGAGAATCAACTCTGCTTTAAATATAAATTATCAAATGTGACAGTATAATGAGAAAACCAAGTTATACACAATAAATTTTTTCAGTCTAAAATAAAGTGATGACACTAACAAGGAAAGTAAATTTTTGTATAGTATTTAGTTTAATTTTTCTCAAAAGTTTATGGTGAGTTTCATTACTTTCCTACAAACATATCTTATCTAAATTCTTAGTTATTCCAAGGCCTGGAGAGAGTATAGAAGCTATAAGCTGTCACAAGTTAAATAGTTCTCTGAATTTCCTTTCATCCTGTAAAATCCATACCCCCTTCTGTGATCTGGTTTTCCACACAATGCCTAGAAAACCAGCTGAGTTAGAAAGGGTGACTCACCTCCATTAAGCTCTATCATCAGGCCACCAGGGGGCAGAGGCAGGCACTGGGACCAGAGCCCAACAGGCCCAGGATGGCTGCAGACCAGGAGTCCGAGACTTGGTAGTTTGCTAAGAATGAGCTCAGAGCATGACAGAAGCAGGAAAAGTACAGAAGCTGGCGAGAAAGGGCAAGTCCAGAGTGAGGTCTGGCAGATTCCGTGACAGTTTGTCAGTTGCTTTGATCATCATTAGCTTAAGGGAAAGAGAAACCCTGATTGGAATGGCCTACCTGCCTACCCTTTTTTGTGGGTGAATGGGGAGGCAACTTGTTTAGATTCAAGGTGGCAGTCTAATCTTAAGGTTCACATATCCCCATTTCTGGACTAGGGCGCTCTACGAAAGAGGAAATAAACACCACCATCTGCCAATAAGCCTAACACATGAGAAATAACCACCTTGTCCCTGCTCATTATCCCATCACAGCTAACTGACTTTATAGAGACATATTCCACCTCTCAGAGCTCACATTCCATTGAAACAGTCCTGACTCTATCTATGAGAAAGTAACAAATGCCTGGAAAACCCCAGGCCCTGAGGAAGCAAGATGAGAAAAGCCTCGTTTCAAATAGCTTTCTTCAGCAGTTTTAGCTCACAGAGTATATACCTAGACTGTGCTCCTGAGTGACCTATAAATAGCCATCACAGACAAACAGCTTTTCTTACGGTAATTCCTCTAACACAATATATTTTCTTGAATGTCTAGCTCCTGCCTAGCTGTCCAGCCTTAATGCCCACAACTCTTCCCCGGGTGTTTGGGCTTCCCCAAATATGCCATGCTTCTGTGGCTTTGCACACGTTGTCTCTTCCACTGGGATCCTCACTCCCCCCACCCCAATCATTAACTCTTCATTAACTCTTCCATAACAAGCCCTGCAAGCTTTACCCTCCCTCTCCCATCCCTTGTAGAAAATATTTTGCTGGCTTTATATCAAGAGTTTCTCAACTTCAGCCCTATTGACAGTTTGGGCAGGCAAGTCTTTGTTATGGGGGATTGTCCAGTGAATTTTAGGATGCTTAAGAGCATCTCAGGCCTATGCTCATTGGATGTAGCACCCCCGTTTGAGACAATCAAAAATGTCTCCAGACATTGCCAAAAATCTGCTGAGAGTATAAGGGTGGGACCCACTCCCAGTTAAGAACCAGTGCTTTACACATTTCTATAGCACCCTGGATCTTTGTACATGCCTGTACATAATTATTTTAATTGTTTGATTCCATATCTGCCCTTTCACTAAACTGTGAACTGCTAGTAGTGTTGTGTCTTGCTCTCCTTGACAGTACATGGCATTCATTGGATCAAATTCCTTGTCAAATAAATGGCTATGAAATGCTGATGATCACCTAGAAACTATGTCACTAAGTCAAAAACTTAATTTTGTTTCATCTTGAATATTTTTGTTGTTGGCTACAGTGTTTAACAACATTTAGTAAAGACGATTGTACTAAATCCTGGAGTCTACGCATTCTCGAACATTTAGCCCAGTGGTAAGAATACTGGCCTAAAAGTAACCCAGGCTAAGACGTTTAACTCCTCTGCGCATTAGTTCCTCCATCTGTAAAACATGAATTCCTAAGACTCGCCTTCCACCTCTATAAAGTTTGTGATTCCAAAACCTATATAGCAAGAGGTCCCAAATTTCACAAAGGGGCACTTCAAGTTTTTCTCTCATTCTTTAAAAACAAAGTTGTGGGAGGCAGTGGACAGTAGTGTCTAAGAAACTACACATGCCTAGTTTTACCATATAATCGGTAGGGGAAAAAAACAAAGTTATAAACCAAAGTTTCTTTCTTTTCCAAGCCTCAATTTTATCATGTATAAAGTAGAGATGATAATATCTACCTCACAGGATTGTTGTGAGGATTAAATGGATGATGTATGTAAGATACTTAACAGTACCTGGCACATTTGAGCACCCAATAAATGGTAATGGCTATTATTATTGTTATCGAGCTAACATTGGTATAGCAAATAGTTTACAAAACTTCTGCTTCCCCAGATTAATTTTCTCTCTTGAAATATAACAAGAGATATAAGTGGCTATTAATCTTTAAGGACTCCAATGGAGCTGAATATAAATTTAAAGTCCCATCTTCTAGACTCCAAGGAAGTTATCGAGAAGTCAGAGTTATTTCCTCTTTTATGCTTCAGCAGCACCCAGCAGATACTTCTGTCATAGCTTTTATTACACTGCATTATTTTTTTTGTTGTATTATAACTATTTCTTCTCACATCTCTTCCCCACTAGCTGTGAGCTTCTTGGAGAAAAGGACTGTCTCATTCATCTTTTTAACTACACAGGCCTACCACACTATCAAAATTTAATAAATATGAAGTAAATGAGCAGATGCATGAGTGAATTAATGAATGGCCCATGCCCAGGATTGCACTACACCTTCCCTCTTCTGGTTGGAGAATAGAGCAGTTGCTGTTTCTGTGGCTTTGGCTTGTTCAAAGGAAAGGAAGAGAAGTTCTTTCTCTAAAGACTTTCTTCTCAGCAGAGAAGCCAAGTGGTGTGGGTAACTGACTGCCTCTATCCTGTTATACCACATCAGGAGCCCCTCTGCTCTCCCTTTAGAGGGTCAGTGATGTGGGCAGAGCCACACCTGTGGCCACATGCCTTCTTCATGCCACTCCACAGGAGAAGGGACTATGCCCTGTAGGATCTTTTTGCCTGATGAAAGCTAAGGGGGCAGGGAAGGGCCCATATCAAATACTGCCCTGATTAATGTCCCCCATACAGTGAGTGTTATTATGTTAGAGCTGTCTGTAAATAGTCCCCGGATAGTGAAACAAGATTTTCTCAAAGTCAGAAACCCACCTGCATAATACCATGAAACTGAACTATGAAATTGGAGATGGAAGAAGAAGAAAACAACATGTTTTACTTTCAAAATACTATGTATTAACAATGTCTAAAACTGTTGTAAATAAGGCTAGTGGACGAGCCTGCTGTCCCTGATCGTGAATACCTTGTTTAGAACTACCCTGTAGGACCCACCTGCCTACTAGCCTCGGATCCCAACCCAGCCAGAGATTACTGGAGGAGTCCAGGATTGCGGGGCACTAGGATAGCAGGGCTTACAGACAAAGGCCTGTGCCTCCCTGAGACTCTCATTGGTCCTAAGTATCCATGAAGCTGTCAGGAAAGCCCAAAGAAGCCAGTAGGTAAGAAACATTGGGAGTGCGTGTGCATTTGTGCAAGTGCTGCTGCTGCTCCCCGCTCTCACTGCAGGGGAACTACTGTTTCGGAGACCATGCTGTGCAGAGGTCTCACAGAAGGTGCCACTAATCAGAGCTTTCATAACATTCCCTGACCATCCCAGTATACAGATTTTAATATCAAATCCGTGGGACCTAATTGATGTAGCTAAGGAAAGGACCTAAAAGTTTATCTCTGTAACAATTTTATGTTCTCGGAAGGTAACCTGTTTCTCTTGGCAGGTATACTGGACGTTTGCAGTAGGGATGAATTCAGTGTGGACCAGACCATAGAAAGACCAGTCCTTGTGCACAGATGGGTCTGACTCCTTCACCCTCTCTCTTAACCCCTATCTTGAACAGCTCACTTTCAATCTGTGGTTGATGAAATCCAGATATATTAGAGCTCAAGTAATTTGGCTTTCATTCTCTGCTGTAACCTCAGCGAGCATCAGGAAACGGCAAATGAAAATTGACAGATTATCTCACTGTGGGGCTCACTTGGTCTGAAGATCTATCAGGCATCAAGTGGATAAATTTGATTGTCCACCTCTCCTAATCCCATTTTCAATCTGGCCAAATGAGCTTCCACTTTTCCAAAACAGTACCTGAAAGCTAAATCCAAATTGCCACAGCTGCTCCCCTAGACTCCTATCATTGCCGCCTCAGAACAACTACCATCTCCCAAGAGCTGTTACAGCTTAAAAGGCTTGCGCAGCTCTGATGGCTGTGCTGAAATGAAACATAGACATCCGAGGGCAGGAGACTACCCATGCAACAGCAAATTCCTCAGACCAAGGTCACTTCATCCTTTTTCTTATGCACTTCATAAAATTCACTTCTATTTTAAGAGGAAAATCAACACCAGGATCTTTCCTTCCTAATTCCACCTCCATATTTTTCCCCCAAATTTCAAACAGTATCTTCAGCCTTCCCTGAGATCATGCTGAATCCTTAAGAATCTTTCTCTGAAGGCACTCCTCCAGAGCCTTTAATGGCTCCTTAGCCCCTGTAGAATAAAATCTAAACTGCATAACACAGCACACAATGCTCTACTCATGGTGTGGCCTTAATCTTCTTTTCTTGCTTTAGTTCTCACTTCTTCCCACAGCCATGTACAGCAGTCAGCCAAATTATTCACATTCACATGCCCTGTGGCAGCTCCCCTCAATTTTTGCTCTTACATCCTGTTGGGTTCCTGCTCTTGCCTAGGTGTATATCTCGACTGCCTGTGATGTGTGAAGTGCCCAGTACTGTGCCTGGAACATAGCTATTGCTTAATAAATAGCAGGTGTCATTATTAATACCTTCTTGCTTCAATTCTTAAGACAGATAATATGTCATGCTCCGTCTAAAACAAACCCTCTACCCCTGCCTAGTGCTTATACTGAAAAATCCTATCGAATTTCCCTCCCTGATGAGCTGTGCTAGACAATGAAATAATAAAAGTCAGTATCCCCAAACATATCTATGGTGATAGTAATCTGAACAGTGGTTGCCTTTGGGGATGGGGGGATTGAGTAGAAGGGGACATGAGGGAACATTCTGGCATGATGGAATTGTTCTATATTTTAATTGGGGTGTTAGTCGTATGAATGTATATATTTGCCCAAACTCATCTCATTATACACTTAAGATCAGTGCATTTTGCTGTCTGTAATATTTATCTCACATTTTTTTCAAGTCAGAATGCTCTCTTTTTCCCCTAAAACAGAGATCAAAACCTCAAATGTCAAAAAACCCCTCACATGTCTACCTGAGCTTGGCAGGTAAGGTAAATATGTAGTGGACTGGGTAGAATACATTAGGGAGGGTCAAAGGCTGCTGGCAAACTGGAGAGAGTATGCTCTTTATCCTGGTCACACGGACAGTACATGCAGTAGCCAAATCTGTATTTAATAGGCACCTCGGGTGTTCTGATCACTAGCCAAGTTTGTGATACACTGTGCTATGTCACAGAAGAATTAATAGTCTCCAAAGTGGGATGCACTAGATGACCTATTGAAATGTAGGAAGATAACATTTAGAACTTTTTTTTCATTTTTATGTTCTTTTTTCTCACTTCATTTTAGACTACACAAAAGAACCCACAGAAGGGAGTATACCATATTTATCTTGCATATTCTATGCCAAGTCAAGCAACTGAGGTCTGTGGTATGAAATATTCCAGAGAATGCAGTGTAGAGACAGACATGAGGCAGGGAGGGGCACCGTTCCATTGGCACGACTGAGCCTCCATGGAGGATAGCAACGCTGCTACAACCATTTTAAGTAAGAAAAAAGCTTTACTCATTTCATTCTGAGGGAAAAGGAAAGAGCACCATATAAATCACATCCTCTCCAATTCTAAACTGCAGGCTGAATTGTGAGTGCTATGTGATTCTCTACAAAAAATAAAAGAGCTAGTGTGTGTGTATGAGACGGTGGTGAGGAGGTCTTCTCAAGGCCTGTGACCAAGTCAGGCTGCTGGAGCAGCTGGGATGGCAAAGCAGTGATGTGTTTGTTCACAGAGGAGCATGCCAACTTGCTGATTAGCAAGTTAGATCAGTGTGGTGGGAGGGAGGCACACCTGTAAAGCCAGGGTGAAGGCAGCCCCTCTCTGGCCTGGCAGGTCAGAGAGCACAGAACCACAACTCTAGATTCCAGTGTGTCTAGGCAACTCCTCAGGCTGGCCTTGAAGGCCACTAAGAGTCCAGCAGGACATGGTGCCTGCCCTTATAACCCCCTCCACCCTGCTGGTTCGTAAAGGTGGTCAGAAAGGACTGACTTCTTTCTACTCCAATGGAATCAGGAAATCCAGAGAAACGCAGAGATAGCACCCTGCCTGGTCCATTAATTAAAATAAAGGTTCCATTGCTCTAAACAAGACCCAGTATAATGGTTGCTTAAACAAGAATGCAGTTTATTTCTCTCTCAAGTAAAAGTCCAAACTTGTATGGTGGCTCTGGCTTGCAAAGTCAGTCTCCCAGGTTCCTTCCATCTGTTTGTTCCATCCACCATGTCTAGGATGTTGCCCTTATTTATTTACATGATCCAAAATGCCCACACGTGGCCAATTAAAAATTGATTACTATAAGAAAGGAAAAATTACTTTGAGGAAAACCACCAGTCTCTGCACACTGTGACAACCAAAGTCCAGCCTTGCAGCATGAATCAAAAGGAATCAAAAAGCAGTCTCATCATGTGTGAGAAATGAAAGAGTTTTTAATATACTCCAGAGAGCAATTTTTAAAATCAGGCTTTCTGAGCTCAGTGCATTGGATGCCAACAACCCATAGTTTCTCCACAAGGTCGTAGAAAAATCCAGCCAGGGAGTCTGTCTGTACTGAGCAACACAGCACACATCATATATAAATGCGATGGTACTGATGGCAGCTGATTGTTTTCAGACAAACTGGGCAATTTTTAGTATATTTAAGGGAAGTGCAGAGGCATCGACTACAGAAGATGTGGCCACATTCTGTAGAGTAGATGTGTCGTCTACTCAATTCAATCTCCGAGTACCCATCCATACAAATTCGACACTGGATATAACCAGGTAGTGGGCAACTTAAAGTTTCTTCTTCCAGGGCATTATGGTAGTCACTGTGGGTCACATATACATCTCTGTCCCTCATCAACCCTTTATCACTGTTCACCACACAGCTGCCAGTTTGGCCTTGGAGTGCCCTTGTGTTTCTCCTTGGCCTCCTCCGTTCTTCGGTAATCACAACACAGTCATGGTGAGTTAGGTCAATCACTGCAGGTTCTAGAGATTCACAGGTGAGGTCAACTACTTCATCACTTTCCCCAAGTTCTATCAGTTCTGCTTCCAAGACCATCTCAGGAGTTGGGCTTCCTTCTCCAGCTGTATGGAATTCTCGGGCTTGTCTGGAATTCACCATCCTACCAGAGCCCATTCTTGTATTCATTGTGCTTTTTGGATCCAGTCTTCAGAGAAATAAGTGACCTGCACCAAAGTTTACAGTGAATGTTAAAGCCCTCAATGTCTCACAGCTGTTGGTCAGTCACTCTCTGACTTACATAAGAATTTGGAGCCCAGATTTTCCAGTATATTTGAACTCTGATTCTGATTCCAGTCCTGTCTCCACCTCCACAACTGCTATGCTCCTACGGGGCTGGGGGTTGAGTCTTCTGGGAGCCACTTATGAGATAGCTCAATCTGAATTTTTAACTGAAAAAATGAGAGAAAAATTAAGCTTTAGTAATATTTAAAATAAGATTGATAGTAATATAAAATGTATAGATATATAGAGAAAAACGTGTACTCAAAATTTTTGATAGTTATGCATTTAAACTAAATTTAAACTTTGTGTCCCTCCTCATTTCATGTCCTGATGGTAGTGGGGAGAAGGAGAAACCCAAGCGGGACTTACATGAAGAGAAGCACAATTTCATTCAACACCAAAAAAGGGTCACTACCTCATCCAAGATCCATTATGAGGATCTCAAGGAAACAATTATTTTTTATGAAGTAAAAATGGAGAGACCAAAAAGCTATTTGCACATTTGAGTTTCTAATAGCAAATAAGAAATGATTCGGGGCCGCCCGGTGGCGCAGCGGTTTAGTCCGCACCTGGCAGCCCGGGGTTCACGAGTTCGGATCCCTGGCGCCCGCCGACGCACTGCCTGTCCGCCACACTGTGGCGGCGTCCCATATAAAGTGGAGGAAGATGGGCACGGATGTTAGCCCAGGGCCAGTCTTCCTCAGCAAAAAGGGGAGGATTGGTGACGGATGTTAGCTCAGGGCTGGTCTTCCCCACAAAAAAAAAAAAAAAAAGAAAGAAATGATTCATTTAGTCTAAATGGAGGTTCATCTTGCCCAAGATTCCCTTTCTAACAGAGGCAGCAAGTGGAGTTTTGAAGAGTTTTATCTCAGATTCTGTTCTAGGAAAGAGGGGATAGAGTTCAAGCACTGGCCATAGAGAGACTTGGTTTGAGTCTAGACTCTGACTTTTGGGCATGTGACCTAAACAGTTAAAGTTCGCAAAACCTCAGCATGTAAATCCTTTTTAAAAATTATTTTGTAATTTAGATATATTTTAAATAATTTTAAAATCATTGGTCATCATTAAAGAAATGCAAATCAAAGCCATAATGAGATATCATTTCACACCGAGATGGCTATAATAGAAAGATAGATAATAACAAGTGTTGATAAGCATGTAGAACATTGGGATTCTCATACACTGCTGGTGGGAATGTAAAATGGTGTGGCAGCTTTGGAAACCAGACTAGCAGTTCTTCAAAAGGTTAAACATATAGTTACCATATAACCGAGAATTCCACTCCTAGGTATATACCCAAGAGAACTGAAAACTTATGCCCACAACAGAAAATTTGTACATGAATATTGATAACAGTATTATTCATAATAACCAAAAAGTGGAAACAACCCGAATGCCCATTAACTGATGAATAGATAAACAAAACATGGTATAATCCATACCACGTTATTATTCAGCAATAAAAAGGAATAAAGTGCTGACACTTGCTATAATATGGATGAAAACATCATATTAAGTGACAGAAGCCAATCACAAAACACCACATACTGTATAATCCCACTTGTATGAAATGTCAAGAATAGGCAAATCCATAGAGACAGAAAAATTAGTGGTTCCTTAGGGTTGGGGGGTGGGGAGAAATGAGGAGTGACTGCTAATGGGTACAGAGTTTCTTTGGGGAGTGATGAAATGTTCTAAAATTGAGGTGATGGTTGCAAAATTCTGTGAGTATACTAAAACCCACTGAATTTTATACTTTAAATAGGTGAATTGTATGGTTTATAAGTTATCTCAATAAAGCTTTCACCAAAACATATAAACACATAAGCTGCCATAGAAATGTAACATAAAACAGTGTGAGACCATCTAGATTTTGACACAAGCCCTAGAACCTGATGGGAAAGTGTGGAGCCCTAGAGGAAAATGCGGGGAAGCAAAGAAGGGCGCGTGCTCAACGCTCCACCGGATGCGGCGACCTACTTACCGAAGCAATACCTCTCTTGGACCCCACAGACACACCTGCCTCTCACTGGATCACTATCGTCAAGTATTTGCCTTTTGTGACCGGCCAGCCCCTCCTTCTTCGCCCTGCGCCCAAGGAAAGAGAACCCTGGGGACGAGACCGGGCAGCCCCAGAAAGCAGAGCCCACCACCCCCCGACTCCACCCATGCACCCAGCAGCTCATCAATGGCCTAGATATTTTGTCCTGTCTAACTTAGTCCTGCCAGGGTAGGAACAGAGCAGGAAGCGTGCTTTCCAGCGGCGCGCCACTTTCCAGCCTCTCCTTTGCTTCCTGGTCCGGTTCGGTCCAGACGGAGCCTCAGCGAGCCGAACCTGGGCGCTTGCCTACGCTGGGCCGGGAAGGAGGAACGAGGAGCTGCAGAGTCAGGGAGAGCCTGTGGATAGAGAGGGAGAGGCAGAGGGAGGGGGCGGCGCGGGAGGGGGTACTCACCGTGAACGCGCCCAGGTTGGCGGCGGCGCCCAGCGAAGAACAGAGCCAAGGTCACGCAGCGGGAGTCGCGGCGCGTATTCCCACCGACCCCACAGTAGAAAGCACTGGGGTTTTTCCCTTCTTTTAACCCGCTATTTTAGTTTCTCAACTGCCCAATCAAAACCCGAGCCCATGGTGGCTCGTTACCAGTCTCCGGGCAGAAAGCGCCGTTCCACGTTAGAAAAGGGGACTTCCCCGTGCTTAGTTTCGTTTTTCTCCAAAGTCCCATGTCTTCCGAGAAAGGGGAAGGGCGAGGTTGTTGTGTTGTGGGGTTTTTTTCCCCCCGGTCATCAGATCAGCAACTCCTCACTCTGTAAATAAAAGTGATTCTCAACGGAGGCAGTTCGCCTCTCTAGAAATTTTGGAAATTAATAGGGCTATTTTTGGTTGTTCCAATGATGGAGTCACTACAAGTATTTAGGTGCTGAGGGCCAGGGTCCCCGGCCTACACGCAGACACAAACACACACTCTCCCCACCCCATGTATGAAAAACCTGCTTATAACCTGGGCTTTACAATCACATGTAAAAACGTATTCTATTTTTCAATTAATTTATTCCTTGAATACTTATTGACCATTTACTATAACAGGCCCATGTACACTGAATTTTCCAGTACTGCAACTACCAGGCAACTCAAAGGAAGAGGTATTTTGGGTTTGTTTTTTGTTGTTTTTGGAATTTTACCTAGAGATTTTCACCATTTCAGAGAATCACACCACAGCCAGCAATACCATATCTGAATCTGAGCCATCAATACAGTGCAACTCTCAGTCTGCAATGTCTTGGTTCACAAAGATCCTAGGTCAGCTGCAACCATGTGGCACTTCTTCACCCCAGGCTAGAACATTCACATACTCAATTGCTTAGCTTTCATAATCAAATTAGTAAAAGGGGCACCCAAAGTAGAAGTTGTTATAAAAAGGAGGTGTTGGGGGCAAAAGGGGCAGGGGAGGTGTTGGATCTGTTTGGAGTTGAAACCTCTAATCTACACTGGAGTCCCGGGGAACATGCCCACCTCAATCTACCAAGCCTGAGCTTGAGTACTGACTCCCTATCCTAGAAATCTAGCAGATAAGGCTTCAGTACACAGGTGACCTGCTGACTGTGCCATCCCCAGTTAGTGGCCAAGAACCCTTCATTTTACAGGTAAGGAAACTGAGGCTGGGAAAGGTTAAGAGATTTGAAAGATGATGAACTGTGACAGAGGCAGGACTAGAAGCTCCTGAAAATGCAATTAGACTTGGTGAATTCTCTGAGCAAATCCCAAGATTGTCGGAAGAGAGCTCTGCCTGCAGGCTTACCTTTGGAGGAACTATTCAGAGAGTGAGGACCATCTTTTACCTACAGCCCTTTAGGGAAAGGAATTCCTCCAGAGTTTCCTTTTTTCACCAACTCAGTGCCCAGAAGTTTTCCCTTGTATCTCCTTGCTGTGGTTTTAGGTAATTTTATTTGTTCTTGTGAGCTGTGAAAATAAATAACCACTGGAAGTAAAAGCAGTTGCCTAGAGCTTTACATTTTACAGATCTCTTCTTATCACCATCCCCTTCTCAGAACTACCCTCTAACAGTACCTGGCACAGAGTAGGCACTCCATGTTTATTGAATGAATGATTGAGCAAATAAATGAAAAACTTTATGTTGTAGGAATAATCATCCCATTTTATGGATATGGTGACAAAAAGTCAAGCCAGTGATATGACTTTTCCTTCTTATAGCTCTTACAACTTTCCTTCTTACAGCCCTTCTTATAGTCTCCAAAGTATCAGAACAGTTTTTAAGGCATAAAGTTTCTAATCAAGGTACTCACAGATAATTTATTTCTTTTAAGATATCTCGGACCCAAATGTTGTCTTCAATTTTTTTCTAAAAGCCTACAGTCCAAGGAGAGAGAAGGCTAATTTTTGCCCCTAAAACCTTAATGGCTACATCACAGACAAGAGGTTTATTAAAGAAAGACCTTAAATTTTGCCTCAAGAGTTTACAATATAAGAAATACAAGTAAAAAAAAGGTTTTTTTGTGGAGTTAGGATTCAAACTTAGACAGTATTATGACTTTTCCCATTCCTTTTGTGGAATTAGGATGCAAACTCAGGTCTGAGTTCAGTGGCATTCACACTTTAATGCTAGCCCCTTAGAAGCTTTGAACTTTTAATGGAAGTTTGAGATAGCATGTATTGTGGTCCCAGCAGAGGAAGTCAACAGGAAACTCAGTAGCAGACTGATGCCCCACCCAGACTCTATGAGCCCATCCCCAGCTTTTTCATGTTTTGCTGTTAACACCTAGCACTTGTATATTACTCCTAGACCTGGAGATTACCTTCAGGTACTGGAGTGAGCCGGAAGTACCTGGGAGTTTTATGTTTCACTCCACTTCACACTCCTGGGCAGCCTATAGCCAAAGACAGGTTGACGTGGAGTAACAAAGCCCAGCTCCTTTGCTTCGAGGCAGGACAAACTCACACGTGTTCCTTTATTCTAGAGCTCCCATGGAAATAGGAGGAGTGCCAGAACACAGGAAATGACACACCCACTTGGCTTCTTCCTGTTCCCTACCCTTCATCCCCGACTCCCTTATTGGTTTCTCCTGGAAGCCCTTTCTTAATAAGTCACTTGCAAATCCTTGGCTCAGGGCCTGCTTCTGCAAGAACTCTACCTAAGATCATGACTCTTCAGGTGATGAAAATGGCATACACACTTGCAAACAGCTAAGGATACCTAGAAAACTACTTCAGATGACACTATGGCATTGTGTGGCAACAAGAGTCCTCTCTGTTTTTTTCTAAATGAAAACAGTAAAAAGAGGAAGTGGCCCATGGGGGAGGGGAAGCCTGCACATCACTGTGGTTTTCAGTTGGGCCTGTGAGCTATAGAAATATAAATATCTTCTTAGTTTCGGAGACATAGTAAGTGTTTAACACATGATCAAACTATTATTTTTAATTATATTTGGTAGTGGGTTTTTTTTCAATCAGCCCTTCTTATAGCTCTCCAAAATATCAGAACAGTTTTTAAGAAACTTTAAAGTTTCTAATCGAGGTACTCACAGATAATTTCTTTCTTTTAAGATATCTAGGACCCAAATGTTGTCTTCAATTTTTTTTAAAAGCCTACAGTCCAAGGAGAGAGAAGGCTAATTTTTGCCCCTAAAACCTTAATGGCTACATCACAGACAAGACGTTTTATTTTATTAAAGAAAGACCTTGAATTTTGCCTCAGGAGTTTACAATATAAGAAATACAAGTAAAAAGCAACAGCACAAAGATATTGGGAGGGTGGTTGTTGACAAAAACTAGAAAAAAACAACATTTGCCAGTTCTCTGTATTGTTTCCATTTATGCCATGTTTTCATTTGGGATAGTGAAAAAAAGTGAGCTATAAAAATTATTATTTAAAAAGTTTTTAAAATAAACATAATAATAATAACAATGACCATTTTTCAAAATATAGAACAAAAAATAAAAATCTCCTGATAAGCTACCCACCCAAAATGAACACTAAGTGGTCAGGTCTGGATGGTGGGATTAATAAGGTTTTTTTTCCTTTCTGCCTATATAAACTTTCTATTTTTAAAAATAATAAACTATACTCAAATAATAAAAGTTGTAAAAATTCACATCATATAGAAGTATGTAGAATAATATTTTAAAAGTCTGCCTTCATCTTTCCCCTGCCATCTTAGCCCCTGCCCCTAGGAAAACATTGTTAACAGGTTGTTGTGTATATTTCTGGACCTTTTCCTGTGGGTGTATCTGCTTAGAGAGGTTGAGGGAAAAAAAGTAAAAAGTTTGTTTAAAAATGGTAGCACCTCAGGGAGGAGTGCCTGAGAGGCAAATGCTGATGCTCTGAAAGGAGGATGCGCACGATGACTGCCATGGCTGCCAAGATCTGAGCACCGTTCTTGAGGAATATTGCACACAAACCACTAAGTTACAGTCACAGTCTCATCTCAGTGTTTCCTTGTAGGTCTGTGGCTCAACAGAGCAGTTCTAGGTTAAAATTCCTGAATTCTAACTCACATTTCTGTATTTCTTTGGACTCTCTCTTCCAGATGCGTTTTCTGCCCTTTACCTTGGTGAATTGTCTTAAGCCATGGCTCCTACCTTACAGCTTTTTCTCACTATCACTTCCTTTGGTCAGTTAAGACATGGGGTCCTCTCAAGCTGTCCTTGCAGTTCTAGAACCTGCATCAAATCATATGCTGTCTTTCTCTAGTTTCTTGGACATTTCTAAATTCTTCTAAAAGGGGAATTATAAGGAAATGCAAGGACAACTATTTAATAAAGATTAAGTTTTAAAAATAGCTATAAAATAAAATGGAGACTAATGGGTACACACTGAGAGAATCCAGTGGCGTCCAAAAGGAGGTAGTCTCTGTCATAGGATATTGCAGGGGTTTATGATATTTTTTATTTATTTTCATTATTTGATGATGAGGAGAATTTTAGAACAATCCTAAAATCAATTTTCTAAAAGAAAATTTTTATATATCCTTTAGCCAAATAATTCTTCAGATGATCAGTTTGCCTCAAGCTGAGAGACAGCTTCCTTGGGCCCTTTCACCAACATAGTTGGGGTGGGACCAGCCCTCTACCTGGGAGAGTGGGGAGTCCTGTGGGTTCCACCCTCCTTCCATTTGGCCAGGCCATGGTAGGTGGTGGTTAGCTCAGCTGCCACATTCCCCAGTGTTCAGAACGGCAGGACACAGGCCCCACTGTTGGCCCTGGTGAGCAGCGGGAAGGAAACACCACTGCTTAGGGTCTGAGCCTGCCCTGTTTCCCCTTCTCCTCCTCCACTCCCATCCCACCCCAAAATCCCTCCCCTCACACACACATATAAGGTTTCAGAAAAACACCAATTGATACTCAGGAAAATGGCTCTTAGCAAATTGATTTTCCAGCAGACTAGTCAACTTCCTCTTTATTTACCCTCTCCCATGCCTTGAGTAGCCACTAACAACAATTCAGGGCATCACCTTCCAGACCTGCTTGTATGCATGATACAAATATATCATGTGTGTGCTTATGTACAGTTTGGGTTTTTTAATGGCTTACAATATATTTTTTCTGGAAACTAATTTTTGGTTCAGCAATATAGCATGGGTATTCTTCCACGTTGGTATATAAGATCTAAGTCTTTACTACTGACATCGAGACTTTTCTGTTTAATTTGCATTGCACAGTTATATTTAATAAGCTTGGTTAAGCTCTGATATTCCTCCTCTTTGATCGATCTCTTCTTCTGAAATGGGGCACGAAGGCATGCTCCAAAGGAGCATTACATTGGCCCATCAGCCAGCAAAGCAGGTTTTCACAAAATAGTTTTGTTGAATGACATGGAATAGAAAGTCCTTTATGATTTAACCCAATGGGTAGTCTCAACCTTGGCTGCACATTAGAACTAGCTAGAGATTTTTACAAACAATACTGTGAAAACTTAGGTCCACACAAAAACCTGCACACGATGTTTATAGCACCTTTATTCATAATTGCCAAAATTTGGAACCAACCAATTCAGTAGGTGAATGAATAATATACTGTGGTGCATCCAGATAGTGGGATATCATTCAATGCTAAAAAGAAATGAGCTATCAAGTCATGAAAAGACATGGAAGAACCTTAAATGCATATTACTAAGGGAAAGAAGCCAATCTGAAAAGTCTACATACTGTATGATTCCAACTATATGACATTCTGGATAAGGCAAAACTATAGAGACAGTAAAAAGATCACTGGTTGCCAGGGATTGGGGTAGGGCGGGAGAAAGAATGACTAGGCGGAGTACAAAGGATTTTTAGGACAGTGAAATACTCTGATGCCATAATGATGGATACATTATACATTTATTAAAACCCATAGAACATACAACACCAAGAGGGAACCGTAATGTAAACTATGGACTTTGGTGATTATGATGTGTCAATGTAGGTTCGTCAGTTGTAACGAATGTACCAGTCTGGAGGGGGATGTTGAGAATGGGGGTAGCTATGTGTGGGGTGGGCAGGGACTATATGGGAAATCTCTGTACCTTCCTTCAATTTTGCTGTGAACCTAAAACTGCTCTAAAAACATAAGGTCTTAATTAAAAAAATAATAATACTGATATCTGGGCTCCATACTTAGAGATTGTGATTTAGTTGGTCTGCATTGGAGCCTGGGAAGCTGGGTTTTTAAAATAGACTTTATTTTTTAGAAGTGGCATTTTTTAATAAGTTCCACGGGTGATTCTAATGTGCATCCAGGGTGAAGAATTACTGGTCTAAGTAAGTCATCCCTCAATCTGCTCAGCTGAGTTCCTACAAGTCTCCCCCTAGGTACTCTTTCTTTGCTGTTTGGAATCACCCACGCTTGTCATACCTCTATACTTCTCAAAATTTGCCCCCCTGCCTGGAAACCTCAGGCCCCACTCACCAATCAGGAGAACCACTACCCACCAAGTCTCAGCTCAAGCAAATGGCTTCCCTAACACCTACCTAAAGTTTTTTGTCATCCCTTGAACACATTTTCCTGTCACCTAGTTCTTTGGGCATACCTATGCTATACTCTTTATCAGGATGTATTTTAATTGTTCAAGTGCATGTCTGCCCCTCTACTAAACTGAGCAATTTGAGAGCAGTGTTGTGATTTATTCATCTTGTCAGTACCTAGCACTAGCTAACTCAAATTCTTGATCAAACAAACAAATGCACAAAGCTGGTCATCGTGTATAAACTATGCCTTGAAATTTAAAAGTCTAGTATTTTTCATTCAAAGCATATCTGTTACTGCTAAAATATGAAATCCTCCAGATACTTTTGCTCTTTCTCAGAGTCTGCACATTCCTCATGTCTTGGCCCAGGGAACAGAACTTTGGCTAAAAGACAGAAGCCTGGTCTCCCAGCAGACAGCTGTACCACCCTGACTCAGTCATTTAACTTCTCTGGGATGCTGCTCCTCATCTGTAAAATGCAGATTACTGGGCCCCTTCCACTGTTAGCCAAACCCTGTATCCCAGGGGTTTACACTCTTCTCCAAGTGACACTTGAAGACTGTTTTCCTGAAAACAAAGGGGCAAGAGGGAAAGCAATATATAAGAAACTGAACGCATCAAGTTTTTACCATTGTTTTAATTAGTGAAACGGAAAAGTCAAACTATGCTCCACCATATTTTTTTTTAACAGATGTAAGAGGTAAATATGAATTTTATATGACAAAATGTATCATCCATTATAAAAAATTTCCAATAATTCTGACCAAAAAACTTCCTCAAACACTAAGCAAAATATGCAAATTGAAGAGTAACTCTAAACCTGCATAACTATCTCATTATCCAGTTTTGTATGCACAAGAAACTGAAGAGTTTGAATTTGGCCAAGATGTTGATTTTTAACACATGAATTCTTTTCTGCCCACCTCTAAACCAGGCTCTGCCAACAACTACCGGCCCACACAGGTCAAACAAGCAGACATAGTACCCAAGTAGAATTACAAACAAGGTAATATTTGCCTTAACATCAACATAACTTCCTGATTTTTGTGCATAAAGCATGAAAGCATATCAGTGTTAAAAAGAAAGAAAGCAGAATTGGGAATTAATCCAATCAAAATGAAGCATCTTCAAACCTGAAAAATAGAAAAAAGGTTAATTAGCAAATACATTTATTTTATTTGGATTACACATCGCACCATGAAACTTGATCAACTTCTTCTGTGTAAATCACTATTTGTAAAAGAAGTAGCTGCAGACAATTTTCCAGAACCATTACAAAGAGCATATCCCATTGGTCCTCCCACAACTTTAGAGGAAAGAATGCTGTTTTTAGAGTTCAGACCCTGGCTCTACCATTTAGTAACTGTGTGACTCTAGGCAGGACACCCAACCTCTCTGATGCTCTCTCAAATTAATTTCCCTGTCCTAGAATATAACAGGAGATTTGAATATGTTTTCAGTATCTAGGTACCCAGTAGAGTAGAATTTCATTGAAAAGCTGGATTTTCTACCTCTGGACTTCAACCAAAGGTGCAGAGAAGTCCAATTCTTCCCTCTTTCATGCTGCTAGAGCACCTTGCAGATACATCTATTACAATACCTTTACACTGATCTATAACAATCTGTTTCCATTTCTCTCCTCTATTGGACTGGGAGCCTCTAGAAGGCAAACACACTAAGGCTGAACAAGAGATCAAAAGAATGGGACACCTGCAGAACCATGCCACTCCTATCTTCTGGCTGGATAATAAAGCAACTGTTATGCAAAGGAAGAGAGTGGTTCATTTTTGAGGGCTCAGAGATGCCCAGTGTAGAAATGGCAGAAGAAAGATCAAATTCTTGCAGGTGGTGTGGGTAACCAGCTGCCTCACACCACACCGGCAGCTCCTCTGTCTTCCCTTTAGAGGGTCAGTGATGCTGGCAGAGCCACACCTGGGGCCACACACCTTCCTCATGTCACTCCACAGGAGAAGGGAATGTGACCCCACAGGATTCTTCTTTGCCTGCTGAAATGCTACCCTTATTAATGTCCTCCATATAGTGAGGGTATCATATTAGAGCTGTCGGTAAATAGTCCCAAAAATAGTGAAACAAAAAAGCATTTTCTTAAGGTTAGAAACCCACCTCCAGGATGCTGGTTAGAGGTCTCGATCTATGAAAAAGAAAATGGAGAAAGAAAAAGAAAAACAGTAAGTTACACTTTCAAAATACTATGTATTAACAATATCTACAACCGTTATAAATAAGGCTAGTGGACGAGCCTGCTGTCCCTGATCGTGAATACCTTGTTTAGAACTACCCTGTAGGACCCACCTGCCTACTAGCCTCGGATCCCACCCCAGCCAGAGATTACTGGAGCAGTCCAGGATTGCAGGGCACTAGGATAGCAGGGCTTACAGACAAAGGCCTGTGCCTCCTTGAGACACTCATTGGTCTTAAGTATCCGTGAAGCTGTCAGGAAAGCCCAAAGAAGCCAGTAGGTAAGAAGCATTGGGAGTACATGTGCATTTGTGCAAGTGCTGCTGCTGCTCCCCGCTCTCACTGCAGGGGAACTACTGTTTCGGAGACCACGCTGTGCAGAGGTCTCACAGAAGGTGCCACTAATCAGAGCTTTCATAACATTCCCTGACCATCCCAGTATGCCAATTTACATATATATATATATATATATATATATATATATATATACACACACATATATATCTCAAAGCAGCTTTATGCTGTGGCTACAATCAGATACAACTCAGCAGCTAAGGAAAGAACTTGAAAACTTACCCCACTTAACTATCTTGGGCTCTGTGAGAGTAGAGTGCTGTACACGGCAGCTATATTCATCCACGCCATTGGGAGTAAATTCAGTGTGGACCAGAAGATAGAAAGACCAGTCCTTGCTGAAAGACAGGTCTGACTGCTCCGCTTTCATCTTCTGCCCATTCTTCAGCAAATCAATTTGAATCTCAGGTGGATGGAACCCAGACACGTAGCAGTTCAGGAAATTTGGCTTTCCATTCTCTACTGGGTGACGTGAGTAAACCTGAACCTTTGGAGAACCTGAAGAACATCAGGGAAAGACAAATGAAAATTGCAGAGTATTTCACTTGGGGCCGCTTGATCTAAAGCTAGATCAAGCACCAAGTGTTTAAATTTGATCATCCATTTCTTCCAATTCCATTTCCATTCTGGACAAATGAGCTTCCACTTTTCCAAAAGGCTACCTCCATTTTGAGGGATAAACCATGACTTACTATCTTTCCCACATAATTCCCCTACACATGCCTTTTTTTTTTTTTTTTTGGCTTTTTCTGGCAGATTTCTGGTGGTAGCTTCTTCTGTCACTGGAGATTGTGCCAAATCTTTAAGAACGTTTCTGTGGAGGCTCTTAAGAACTTCTGATGACTTCTCAGCACCCAGAGAATTCCTTAACATATCATTCAAGAGTCTACATCATTTGGTCCCAAACTACTTTTCAAACTTCATTTCTCACTTCATACACCCTCCATAGTAGCCACATCAAAAAACTCATGTTATTACAGCTCCGGCAATGTTTTTTCTTTTTTTTTTTTTTTTTTTTTGTGGGGAAGACCAGCCCTGAGCTAACATCTGTTGCCAATCTTCCCCTTTTTGCTGAGGAAGACTGGCCCTGGGCTAACATCCGTGCCCATCTTCCTCCACTTTATATGGGACGCCGCCACAGGCATGGCTGACAGGCAGGTGCATCGGCGGGCTCCCGGGATCCGAACCTGTGAACCCCGGGCTGCCAAGCGCGGACTAAACCGCTGCGCCACCGGGCGGCCCCAGGCAATGTTTTTTCTTATGTTTACTTCTTTCTCTTTTTGTTCCTCCTCCTGCCTCGATCCACACCCATCTGACGTCTCAAAATGTATTAAGTGTCTAATACAGTGCCTGGCACACAGCAATTGCTCTGTAAGTGGCAGATTTTATTATTATGACCTCCTTTCTCAGGCTCCTAAGAGAGTCAACCCAAAGTATGTTCCTACAAAACACAACCTCTTCATTGTGCCCAGAGTTATACGCCAAACCCCTATCTGATTTTGTACGTGATTTCATGAGCTAGAAAACAAAGAAACAAAACTTAAATGCCTACAGAAGCTGGCAAATACCTTAAATGAGTGAGTTGGGCTTAAGAACAATAGATAAGTGTAAGGACTGTGGCAAATGAGAGAGAATATACTCTCCATTATGACCAAGTAGAGTAATGCATGTGAGAGTGGGATTTGCATTTTTAATTAGCACCCTCAACTGACTGCTGTAACTAGCCAGGTTGGGAATACATTGCATAATGCTACAGAACAGTGGTTTCCAAAATCGGATGCATCACTAGACCATCCATGGGGATGTGGGAAAAAAACATTATACACTCTATTTCTATAATTTCATCCAAAATGAAAAGAAATGTTACTGCTACTAAATATATAGACTAACACTATTACATGTGGATAATTCACTTTTAAATACACATACATTCAGGGTACATGACTACTAAAAGGCAGCTTCTCCTCCATGTCCAGGAGGTGGTGAGGGGGAGGAGTGCCAGGCTACTCTGACCAGATGTATCTGTCTAGAAACACCCTTTCATCAAAGGAAGAGTCATCAGTCCCATCAAGAGCTGGACTGGGGATCCCAATAAAGCCCTGATTTTTTTCCATAAAATTAAAAATGAAGACAAATCAGAAAGCTCTTTGCATTTGAGCTTCTAATAATTAGAACATAAGTGCCACAGCCATCAGAGCACAGGTTCATCCAGCCAGAATTCTCTCTCTGAGGGAGTCAGGCAGGGTTTTGCAAGAACATCACAATAATCTCTTCTAAGAGGAGGATAAGTATCAGACAAGCCTGGGTTTAAATCTAGTCTCAGCCACTTATTGGCTTTGTGACTTGGGAGAGTTATTTGAGCTTCTGAAGCTTAATTGAAAAATTAATTTATGCCCACAGTGAAACAAACAAAACCCAATAGACCCCCAGAGGCAATTGCCATTACCCATTTCTCATGTATCTTCTAGAAATGGTCTATGCAAGGCATGTATTACTTTGGAAATTTTCAATTAAGATTTTTTAAATGTCATTTTGTTATTTTTCAAAAGACTTCTATAGTCACTAGTAAATATCAATAATAGTGATGATATAGACATTATGCTTTATTTTGTAAATAAATTGTAAATTAAGTACCTTTTTTTCATGATTAAAAAACCCTGCTTCACAGAGGCTTTTGTGAGGGGAAAAAATAAGAGGGTCTGGTATATTGCCGGGTATTTAGAATGTGCTCAAGAAGATCTACGGTGTCCTCCACAGACAACCTGAGTAACCATGTTGATTACCCCGTCATTAGTTTTACGACCTCCCTGACAGATAAGTCTTTGCTTTTTCAAAACTGAAAGTAGAGGCTCAGTTCATATTGGAAAGAACCAGGCAAGGAGCCAAAGAGGAAGCTCTTTGTGAAGAAAAGGCAACAGAGGCCCATGGCCGCCCAGCTCGCTCTGGAGAGTCTGACACAGGAAGGTGGCGAGGCGGTTCTGAAAAACGCACGGATTACAGCCAAAAGGCGCACGACCTCGCAAAATGCTCTGGTCAGGCTCCGTTGTACCTTTTTCATTTATCCCCTGTGTGATTAAGTCACTTAAACTCTTGGTGCCTCAGTTTGTTCATCTGTGAGATGCTAATGATAACCATCGTATTTACATCGTAGGCGCATTTCAGAATTAAATGACATAAAGCACATAATGTCCCCGGCAGACAGTGAGCTGTCAATAATAGGTTGCTCATAATTATTATTAACAGCGACATGTAATGGGAACAAGTGAATTAATGATTCCTCGCCATGGTTGGTCCCAAATTCGTGGGGAAGTGCGGAGGGGGAAGCGAACCTAGCAGGCGCAGAGAGGAAGCCCGAAACCCTGCAGATCCGAGCCGAGCAGAGTTGCCTCGGACTGATTTACCCAGGTGGTGCCTCCCCCAAAGCCCAGACAACGGTCTGCACCCATACACAGCCCCCAAGTCCACGCCTTTGGGACCCACCTACCCGCCCTCTCCTCCAGCCTTGCCTGGGGAGCTAGAGGTCCCACGAAAGGCGGAAGAGAAACCCTCCCCCACCTCGGTCGTTCTGAAGCTTATCAACACCCCGAAACTTAGTCCCGACCCACCCGGCCCGAGCATGCCAGAGGTCTCCCCCGGCCCCGCTCCCGGAGAAGGAAGAAAAAAGGCTTGTGTCCTGGGCTGAAAACCTTCCCCCTCCACGGCCACCCCACCGCTTCCCCATCCCGAGACCTAGCCCGGGGCTAGTCCCTGGCCAGGAAGGAGAACTTGGGGAGGGGTGTTAGAGAGTGCCGAGACTGCCACAGAGGGTAGGGGGCGGGAAAGGAAGGGCTAGGGGAGGAGGGAGGGGAAGAGGGGACACTCACGCTCGACCGCGTCCAGGCCAGACAGGGAGAGCAGCCCGAGCAGGACCAGGGCCACGAAGTGAGCCATGGCTACCAGAGCGCCGGACGCAGGACTGAGTTCCCGACCCCGTGCCTCCACTTATAGTCCGCTCGCGCACCGCCAATCAGAACCCTGCCCGCGGTGGCCGTCACTTGTCTCCTAGCGCGTGTCGCCGGGCCAGGTTAGAAAGAGGGACTTTCCCGTTTTCAGTTTCATTTTCTTATGAAGCCTCGTGATGCTTAAGAAGGCATGGGTTGGACCTAGTGAGTCGCTGTCTGTAAATCGTCGCCCTCCGATCTGGGGTGCGCGCCCGAACTTGGGGCGCAGGCCGCACATCCTAGAACATCAGTCTGGATGCGTCTTGGTCGAGCGTTCTCGCTTTGCGAACCAGCCCCAGAGATGCTAAGTGACTTGCTTTACCATGCCCCAGGCAGTTAGGAGCCTAGAACCTGCGATTTTCATTCGAGAAAACTGAAGCCCAGAAAAATTAAGAGGGTGGACAGAGGATGAATGGTCCAGGGCAGAATAAGAGCTTTGGTTAATAATTACAGCCCAGGAACACACTGTACGGTTTCTGGACTCTTGGGGCAAAAAAATATCCAGGAACCTCGAGGCATCCTGAAGACAGCTCAGACGACTGTCCAGAGTGAATAAGGATCTTCTTCCTTGCTGAATCCCCTCAGGGAAAGTTTCTTTTTGGAAAGCTCTGTGCCAAGAAATTCTTTTCTTTATCATCCCGCTGTTGTTTAGGTAATTTTCTTTGTTTTGTTGATTTGTGAGGAAAAGGACCACTGATAGAAAAAACAGTAACTGTTTCTTTAGAGTTTTACAGTTTACAGACTCCTTTAGGTACGTTACTCCCTGCAAGTTACCACACTAGAATGGTGCTTGGCGCATAGTAGGTATTCGGTAAACTGAAGGAGTGAATGAATGAACGAACGAACAAATGAGTGAATATATGAATAAACTCTAGGAGGTAGGAATTACCGCATTTTTTTTTTTTTTTTGAGGAAGACTAGCCCTGAGCTAACATCTGTTGCCAATCCTCCTCTCTTTTTTTCTAAGGAAGACTGGCCCTGGGCTAACATCTGTGCCCATCTTCCTCTACTTTATACGGGATGCCGCCACAGCATGGCTTGATGAGCGGTTCGTCAGTCTGCGCCCGGGATCCGAACCTGCCAACCCCAACCTGCCAACCCGGGGCCACCAGAAGCTGAGTGCGTGAACTTAATCGCTATGCCACGGGGCGGGCCCTGCCCCCATTAATTTTTATGTATAGGGAAAACAAAGGCTAAGAGACCAGGATTCAAACTCCGGCCTGATTTCATTGGCATTCATGCTTCGTACACTTGGAAGATGAAGGGCTCGGCAATTGTAGTGAGCATTTGGTTTGCAGCTGCCTTGGGCCCAAAGAAATGAAACCTACTGACTATAAGAGCGTGACAATGTTAGACAGACTCATTAAGAAAACCTACACTTCAGGGATACAATAAAAAAGATGCTGCCATCACATGATGGCGGAGTCCATGAGTCTTTTCTGAGTGAAATAATGAGAAGAGGAAATGAATCATGGGGGCAGGGAGGGGCAAAGATCGTGGAAATCACCTTGGTTTTCAGTTGAAGGGAGTTGGGTTGTGCTTCCCCAAGGAGCACAACAAATATCTTCTGGATTTCTTTTACAGATTTTAATAATATATATTAAAATTTTTTAAATATATATTAAAAAATGTTTAAATATATATTAAAATATATATTTTAATTATACCTTTTAATAATTCCTATTGTGGAGGCCATGTCTAAACTAGAGAAGGTAGAATACTCTGCCGACCTCATGAAATGAGATGAACACACAGAGCACCTCACACAGTTCCTAGTGCACAGTGAGTGTTCTACAAGGTTAAGTGTACTTATGTTTATTATTATAAATATTATATTATAAATTTTATTATAATATTTGAGTGTAATTATTGATATTATTTACCTAGTTTTTCTACCAGCTCTAAACTCTCTTGAAATATAAAAATTGTTACACATAAAGTTATGAGTAAAGACACTCCTCGACAAATCATTCTCGTTTGTTTGTTTAACTCGTTTAAGGTTTTTAAGGCCTGAAATTCAGTGTTGAATTGTTTTCTAGTGCCCTGGGAGTATAGGAACAGACAGGGCTATTTTACACCTCTAAATTCCTTGTTTACTACATCACAGAGAAATACTATACTTAAAATTCATTAAAGATAGATTCTCACTTATTCACTTAGAGAACCAATTTTAAAAGCACTAAAAAAACACAGTGAAGACAGAGAAAAGTGTATTTTTCAGTTTTCTGTGGTTGGGGAACTCCTGTATTCTTCTTGGATTTCCATTTATGACATGTTTTGAATAGTGAGGGTGAAATGAGATATAAAACTGTTTTTCTAAAAGTGAGAGCACTGTTTGCCTAGTAGGGCAAACTTCTGGAAGTCTACAAACACAGCAATTTAATATTGTTATCTCCCAGTAATGGGATTAACAGATGGAGTTTTTTTTGCCTATGAGACTCTCCTAAAATTTCTGTGTGTGTGTGAGGAAGACCAGCCCTGAGCTAACATCTGTTGCCAATCTTCCTCTTTTTGCTGAGGAAGACTGGCCCTGGGCTAACATCCGTGCCCATCTTCCTCTACTTTATGTGGGAGGCCGCCACAGCATGGCTGACAAGCAGTGCGTCAGCCGGCGCCCAGGATCCGAACCCACGAACCCTGGGCTGCCAAGCGCGAGCTAGCCTGCTGCGCCACCGGGATGGCACCCCTAAAATTTTTTTAAATGGACATTTATTCAAAATAGTAAATATTTTCCAGAATGTGGAATGGCTAAGTCATGATGGATATCCATACAATGGACTACTATCAGCAATAAACAAGGAATGAACTATTTATACACACAAGATGGATGAAATAATATGCTGAATGAAAGTCAAAGAATAATACTGTATGATTCTGTTTATATAAAACTCTAGAAAAGACAAACTAATCTACATAACAGAAAGCAGATGAGTGGTTTCCAGGGGGTGGGGGGAGCATCAGGAGCATGAGAAACTTTGGGGGTGATGGATATGTTCATTATTTTGACTTTGATGATGGTTTCACAGATGTATACATATATTAGAACTTATTAAATTGTACACTTTAAGTGTGATTTATTGTGTATCAATTATACCTCAATAAAGTTCTTTAGGAAAACAAACCCTAAAAGCACAGATACCTGTATTGTTGTTAGGCAAAAGAAGAATGAAGTACTTGAACAGAAAGAAAAAGGATATTGAAGTGGGGAGAAAATAGGAAGAGGTTAAAACTCAAGTGAGTTGAGTTGCACCTGGTGGATCTCAGGCAGCAATTTTCTGAGATGGGCTCATCCAAACAGCGGGAAAGCCAGGCCCACTTGAGAGGATAGGAACAAGCTTAGGTAGGACTTTTGTGCCAGGGTTCTTTCAAATGTTGTCATTAATCTCTTGCAATTCAAAGTGTGGGTCATGCATCACTAGCATCAGCGACACCTCAGAGCTCTTAGAAATGCACTCTTGGGCCCATCCTAGACCTACTAGAGTCTGCATTTAACAACATTCCAGGTGTTTCATATATACATTAAAGTTTGCGAAACTGCTGACCCAAACTACACAACAATCTAGAAGGTAGGCGTTACTTTCATTTACAGAGAAGGATATAGACTCAGAGAAGTAAGATACTTGCCCACGTTCACGCTGAGCTCGGATTTAAATCCTGGTCCATCTGATTCTAAAAGGCTCATCATTTCCCCTAGAAAATCACTATGGGCATTTTCATGGAAAGCCGTTCATTGGATGGCTTAGAAATCAGGGCAAAGATTAGAAGTATATGAGAAGGTGAGGGGAAGTTGATAAGCAGGAACCAGCACCACAATGTGTAGTAGTATTTTTTAATTGACTTTTATTTTTTCTGTTCATAAAAGTAATATACACACATGATAGAAAATTGGAACATACTAGTAACTATAAAGAAGAAAATTAGAACCACTGGTAATCCTACAACCCAGAGATAACCATTGTTAAATAGTTTAAGGAGTTGGAAGATTGTTGCCTGCTCAAAAGTACATCCTGGTTTGATCTGGTTGGGGGCTGGAAATCCTCAGTCTTTTGTGTTAAATTTCATTAAATTCAGCAAATGTTGGTTGAGTGTAGGCTTTGTGGCAAACCTAAGTGCTATAAGGATAAAGGGGAAGAAGACACCAGACCCTGCCCACCAGGAGATTCCAATCTGGAGTTAAAATCAGCTTAATAATAAATTTATTAGCACTTACCTAAAGTGTTCATGCTGACTGACTTCTCAGATTTGAGAGCTGTTGCCTAATAGACAATGGGCCCAAAGGAAATGCAACACAGAGCAGGAATTGGTTTTTTTTAATTGGTGGTTACTAAGTCAGACACCATATGTGGGAGAAAAAAAACCTCACAAGATCCATAAAGGGTAAGTGCTATTATCGCTACTTGAGAGAGAGTAAGTGGGAAAACTAAAGTGGAGAGAGTTGAATCATCTGGTTGCTGGAGAATCTCTGCCTCACAGGCTTGTGCGTAACCACCATGCTCTATCAATTGCCAATGTTTTTATTGGGAAAATCATACAAAGGTAGTGTAAAAAACATCAAGCAGTACAAAACTCTAAAATCCTAATTTATTTCAAATCCTCCTCCCAGTAGTAACTACAGTGTTTAACGTACTTTTTACTTTTAATTACAAGCCCAACACATGAATGTACACCTGTTCTGAAAATGCAAACAATTAGAGGTCTATAGAGTAAAAGTGCAAGTTCCCCTCATGTCTTCTGCCATCTCACTCTCCTCCCTTGGAAACCATTGTTAAGGTTTGGTGCCTAACTATCCATGGATATATGTTGTATGTAGTTTGGAAGGTGAAGAATTTTAAAATTATAACTACAAAGGCTATTATTATAAGTCCCAGCTTCCCACTTTCCAGCTTGTTTGACACTTGCCTCTAGCCAGTTAGTGTGTATGGTCCTTTCTGGCTATCCCCTGATATTTGGACATGCATCGGATCCTATGCTCTCTACTCTGATGTCTTGGACCTCTGTAAACTCTTCTCCTAAAAGAGGACTTCAAAGAATTGTTTAGTTAAGAATCAGACATTTAAAACAAAATAAACAGCACAAAAATGTGAGGGATGTATACACAAGAACCACCCATACACATACAGTAGGAGCAATCAAGATACAAAGGAGGTAGCCAGTAAATAGAAGGCTGGTGAATTGGTGATAATTTTTCTTCATTTCATTATTTATTATCATCATTGTTACTATTACTGTAGATCAACTTGCCACAATATTTGTCAAGTTAGCCAAAAATCTATTTATCTAGTGACCAATGACAGCAAAACCTGATGTGGGGACTGCCCCCTCTGCCCGCCCAATGCTCTGAGGGTGTGAGAGAGTGAGGTGGGCTCCACCATCTACCCCCAGAAGCCAGGCCATGACAGGTGGGAGGCGGCTCAGTGAGCACACACTCAGAGTTTAGTAAGGAGAAGGGGAAGTTCCACGAAATCGGGATCATTCTATTCTTATTTACTGAACTTGCTTATTTTCATTTAAAAATATATCATGGATATTTTCCGTGTCATTATACACAGAACTAGCTTCTTATTATTCACAGTTTTAGGCTTTTCTCCATATCATACCCTGTAGTAGGCAGAATAATGCTCCCCCCGCCAAAGATGTTCACATCCTAATCTCTGGAACCTGTGAATGTATTACCTTACCTGGCATAAGGGACTTTGCAGGTGTAGTAGGGTGAAGGACCTTGAGATGAGGAGATTATCAAGGATTATTTGGGTAGGCCCAATATAATCACATGGGTTGTTAGAAGAGGAGAACTTTTCCTGACTGTGGTCTGAGAGATGTGTGGCTACAGAAGAAAGGTCAGAGAGATGCAATATGCTGGCTTTGAAGATGGAAGAAGGCGCCAAGAGTCAAGTAATGTGGGTGACCTCTAGAAGTTGGAAAAGGTAAGGACATGGATTTTCCCTTAGAGTCTCCAGAAAGGAAAGCAGCCCTGTCTTAATTTCAACCCTATAAGACTTTTTTTGGACTTCTAACTACAGAACTGCAAGGTGATAAATTGTGTTGTTTTAAGCCAACAAGTTTGTGGTAATTTTTTACAGCAGCAAGAGAAAACCAATTCATCTCCCTTTTCCAGAAACATGCATTTTTGGGCCTTAGTTGCCAGGAGCCTTGTTTATTATAAATATTTGCCTTTTCAAAGTAGAGTTTACCTGTTGGTTAACCAGACTCTGGCCACACAGAGCATTTTGGGTACACTCATGTTTGAAGCAGGGCTATCATCAGTTGAACAACTGAGGGGGTGGGAGTTTTCTTGAAGCCTAGCTTGGTCAAGAGCCTTGGTCCTCCCTTCCTATCACTGCCCCCACTGAGTTGGGTCAGCCCCAGCTGGCACTGCCATCTCTGGACTATTTCACAGACACCACACACCAAATGGGCCAAACCACTCCTGCTCTACCTGCTGTTGCCAGTGTTAAACAGGGAATGAGAGTAACAAGAGGAGCCCTCTATCCCCAGGACAAAGGTGTCCCAGAGCTTTTGCTTCCTTTTTCTTAGCCTGGCCCCAACTTATCTGTCTGATCTCAATGCTCACCACAGTCATTCAGCTGTTCAACAAACCTTTACTGAGCACCTTGCTAGGTGCTGGGCACTGGGCTGCCACTGGGGAAAATTCTTTCCTCAAGGAGTTCATAGACTCTGATTTATAGACCTATAAATGGATTATGATACTAGGAAAGCAACTAACTCCACCTGGAAGGGTTAAAGGTCCTGCAGAGGACTTTGGTGCCAAGGGAAAGAATGTGGACTTTATCCTTTAGACCATGATGCAGGTGCCAACAGAACTGGGTTTCTTTTTTCCCTTGTTGTTTGTATTTTTGTTTATTTTTAAAAGCTTTTTCACATAGATTTTTTTCCAATTATAAAATTCATATCTATTATGAAAAGTTCAGACAATATAGGTATGAATAAAGATGAAAATTAAAATCACCTCTTATCCTACCACCCAAAAATAACCACTGCTAATGAATTGATATATAAATATATTGATATTGACAATCAATAATATTTTGACAATATATTTCTGTAATATGTTATAACATATTATTATAGAAATATATTTTATATTATATATTTATAGAATATATTTTATATTAATTAATATAACTTATAATTAATATAAATATATTTCTATAATAATAGAGAGATATATAGTTTCTTCATGCTTTCATAGTATTTCATTATATGAATATACCATGCTTTTTTTACCCAATCCTGTACTGGGGACATATCCAGTTTTTTCCTATATAACCCATCCTATATACTGTGAAACTGCCCTCCAGAGACTCTGTACCAGGTTACACTCCACCACAGAATAAGAGAGGATGCTCGTCTCCCCACCCTTCCCCAAGCTGGTCATTATCATTGAAAAATTGTATCTCCTTGTTTTACTTTGTATTTTTAAAAAGGCAGTTAGGTTGAGCAGCTTTTCCACGTTTACTTGTTATTTATGTTTGTTGTTCTGTGAATTTCCTATTCATGGTTCTTTCAGCAAAATTCTCTGGTCACTGAGAACAGACACTGCCTGATACAGCAGAGGAGTTTAAAGAATATTTGTTAGGCAAAATGTTATCAACTGCTAGGTGAAGGGTACATAGAGGTTAATTTTATCATTCTCTCAACTTTTTCATAGGCTTAAAGATTTTTCAAAATAAAATGTTAGTAGGAAGGGGGTCCTGAAGGGGCAGAGGCCAAGGAGGGTTTAGAAAGTGACTGTGGCCCATCCTAGAGCCCTCCCTTTCTTGGACTATGCTCCCAGCTCTGAGGACAATTGCCACGGCCCTCTGGAGATTCTCAGGCAACTTGGATAGGGCCACCTCTTCCAGCCCAACAGGATGGGTGACAAGAGCCAGCCAGTTCCTGGGCCAGCCTCTGCCTTTCTTGACAGGAGCTTGCATCAGGCCATGTCCCTGATGGCCTCACTGGAGATCAACTATCAAGTTTCCGATAAAGCAAGACAGGATATTGATTTTCTTCTTGCCTCTCCAGGAAGTAAAACCTCCATTTTTAAACAGAGAAAATCAGATGGAGTACATGGTAGAGACTGAAGTTGGTGACTGTATATTCAGCACCATTTCTGAAAGGTGACTTTCTTTGAATTAATCCTGGATAATATGTGGGAACAGGAGCAAGAATAGGAAGGACTATATTACAGGCACCAATGTGTTGGATATGAAACCGGAAGACATCCTGGAACCATCATCAGCGTCAGATCAGGGTTAAGCAAATGTAGGCAAATTCTGCTTAGAGCATTTGAAGCTCATGATTGAAATATACACGGGAAGCAACTTTGATAGAATTGATTTCTGGTCCACAAACAATTTAGTGGTCATGGTGGTGGTGTCAGCCATTCAAGTTTTGTGCTAAACTGTCTATTTGAAGATAAGTCGAACTTATAACTCCCAACTATTTAACATTTTTAAAAGAGGCTGAAAAATGCAATAAACTGTCATAGTCAAGATCATTAATAGTCTCTTTTAAATTGTTTTCAGGCAGTCTTACATGTGAAACAAATATAATTTAAATGTGAAAGGAAACTCTACTTTTGTCCAAGTCTAATTTATTCAATTGTACTTAAATGTGTAACAGAAATATTTTGCAGAGTTTAGGTATAATTCAATGAAGCCCTATTAATAACTGCATTTTCCTAAGTTTGAAAAATTTTTCCAAACGTCATAGGTGATTTACATAAATGAACACTGAGCCTAAATGCAACACTAAACAATCTGTTTTAAAAAGTTTCTCTTAACCAGGAGTTTCTTTGAAAATGTGGCAATTACAGATTAATCACAAAAAGCTGAATTACCTGATTAAGGATTGAATATAGATTTGGAAGACAAAGTCTCAACTTTTCTCTATCTATATATGCACCTCCTTTATAATGTAAATAGAAGCATGGTTTTGAGAAACAATAGCATTTTCAGATTTTTATAACCAAATATTATATATCAATGTAAAATATTGGTAAAAAAGAAATCATAGTTTTATATACTTAGCCTATATTCTCCAAAGGTCACGGCTATGGACTGAATATTTGTGTCCCCCCCAAATGCATATGTTGCAATCCTATCCCCCAAGGTGATGGTGTTAGGAGGAGAGGGGCCTTTGGGAGGTAATTAGGTCATGAGGGTGGAGCCCTCATGAATGGGATTAGTACATTTATAAAAGAGAGCCCAGAGTGCTCCCTCACCCCTCCCTTCTACCATGTGAGGACCGGGAAGAAGGCACCATCAGAATGTGGGCTCCCATAAATTTCTGTTGTTTATAAGCTACCCAGTCTCTGGTATTTTGTTATAGCAGCTCAAGATGGACTAAGACACTCACATTTTGACAATTAATTAAAAATACAAAGTCATACTTTTCTTATTTAAATTCGGGCAAATTTTCTTTTTGAAGAAGTGAAGAACATGGTCAAAGATTTCTCAGTCTCCATAAGGATGCAGATATTCTATGTTAACAGACATTCAGCACTGAACTAGAGTATAGGATTTTAACAGTAAATATGAGAGAAAAGAGCAGTCTTATTTTTATATTACCCATCAACAGTATTATGTTAATTTTGACATGGTTGCTGATTGGATAATATTGATTACCAGCAGTTGTGAAGGAAATATTGCTAAAAGGATATGGGCTTAACATAAATATCTCCTTTTCTGAGCCCTCAAAATCTTCAGAAACGATAAAAAGAATCTTTACTAAAAGTTCTTTTAAATAATTTTTAAAGGTATATTTAAGATTACCAGATCAAAATAAAGTTCTTTTGATTTTTTTTTTTTTTTTGCTGTTCAGAAGCCTTACATTTTTATGTAGGCAAATTTATCAGTCACTCTTCATGGCTTATTGATTTGGGGTCATGGTTAGAAGGGCCTTCTCTACTTACACTTTTTTTTTTAAATGCACTTATTTTCTTGGAGTATTTTTGAGATTTAATTTTTTAAAATATTTAAGTCTTTGCTCCATAAGAATTTACTTTGGCATAAATATATCTTCAGTATAGAAGTTTTACTTTTTTTGTCTAATCTAGATGTCTTTTATGATTCTGGCTTAGGCATCATGAGGTTTGTTTTCTTAGAATGACATTTCTTGGGAGCAACGTGGAGAGTAGGCTGGAGTTAGGACACACCCAGGTGTCAGGCAAGAAACCCCATCTGAAGAAGCCTGTGAGGGCAAGGACCATGATTTTTCATTTCAGTTCCGCTCAGTTAACACTTACTGAGGACCTTCTCTATTGCAGATACTGTGCTAAGTGCTGGAGGCACAAAGATGAAGACACATCTCTGTTCTCAAGTGGGGGTGACAAATACAGAAACAGAACTACAACTCAGCACAGTAGGTACAATGAGAAAAAGATGGAAAGGCCAATGAGCACACCTCATGTAGCCTGGAAGGGAGAAGGGTGTTGAGAAGGCTTCCTGGAGGAGGTGAAGCCTAAGCTGAACGTTTTCTCCCCATTTGAATATTTAGAATATTAGAATAAGATAATTCATTAAAGCATCTGAAATCACCTTCCAATTAAAATAACTCTTCCTTTGCAAATTTATTTTGCCTACGGGACACAACACCATATTACCTGAGAAGATATACATGTTCGATGTCACTGAAAAGAAAGAAAGAACTGGGACAGGAAGCCACTTTAATCAACAATTGGCTATAACTCTCAGACCAAGGGTGAGATGTCCTCAGGGTAGGGAGAAACATCCTGGTGCAGCGAAATTAGAAAGAGGACTCCCTTGGAATCCCACTCTTCCTACACAGCTAAGAGCAGTTCACTATTTCTGAAACTCAAACCAGAAGACAGGAGGCTGGAGAGGCAGTCAGGGTCAGGTCTTAGAGGGCCTTATGCTGTATGTAAAGGACAGGAGATGAAAACCTGAGGTGCTTTATGTTGGGAAGTGTCAGGTCTGACAAAAGGACTTGGAAATCATCAGCATGTAAGAGGTAGGGAAACAGGAGTGGATGAGATTGCCCAGGGATACCAAGTTGCAGAGGACTTAACCTTTTGGGGGATTCTTGATTCCTTTGAGATGTGATAAAAGTTCTGGGCTGTGCCGATGCAAATAATCTATAATCAATCTATAAATCAAAATCTGGAGTGAGTTTATCATGAGCCAGATCTGAGGACTATAGCTTGGGGGGGGGGGTTCCTTCCCCAAGGAATGAAGCACACCAAAGAAGTGGGGTGTACAGAGTGGTTATATACCGTCTTGGAACAAAGAGCATACATCACATATGACGGGAATATCTCTTTTACAACAGTCCCCAAATTGCTTTGCTAGCACAGCAGATCAGAGGTCAAAAGGTGAGCACAGCCGATCAGTAATTAATCCTTAGTTTCCAGGAAGAGATGCTTATATTTAAAGAAATGCCAATATGGGGGGAAGTCACATCCCTATTTTAAGGGCATCATTCTTGTCTTTGGGACACTGTAAATGTCTAAAGCAGATGTGCAATGCATGTTCAACAGGCCACGTCAGGCCATTTTGGAGAAACAAGGTCAGGTCGAATTAGTTTTAAACCAAATGGCTTCCTCATATACTCCAATATATCCTATTGCTTTTCTTTATTTAACAACTGTCTGTCCAGAAAAATGCACATGTTAAAAATCACACAAACACACAGACAATTTCAGGGGACCCTCAGATTAAAAATATTCAACATAAAGGGGAAAGAGAAGAAGCATGAGGAAAAGGACATTTGAAGGATGGGAAAAGGATCAGAAGAGCAGGAAAGAGACCAAAGAAAGATGACCCAAGAAGTACAACAAGAACCAGGAGACTGAAGTGTTACAAAGCTGAGGGAGAACAGAGATGTAAGGAGGGTGTGATCGACAGTGTCAAATACTGTAGGGACTTCAACTAAGACAAAGACTGAAACACCTCTTTTCCACTTACAGTTAATAAATCACTGATAATTGAGAAGAGTTTCTGAGGAGTGATGGGCATGCTAGTTCCAGATTTTTTTTAATCCAAGAAGTGTTTAGGGGTGGCATTGGGGTAGAAGTGAGGGTAAGGGATTTGTCTTGATGGTGTGTTTACAGAGTACTAACATAAGGTTGAAAAATTGTCAATTGTCCATAGCAAAGGTTGAAGGGCTTGTGGGATTGTGTCCATCTGTCCCCCGGTGCCCCCATTATGGTGGAGTCAAAAGCCAGAGAGCAACGGTTGAAGGAATGATGTGAGTTGAGAAAATGGAGAAGTTTGGTTCATTGGGTAGGAGAGAGATACGGGGCAGTTAAAATAAGAAACAAAAACAAGAAAAGGATTTTGTTTCTAAGAATGAATGCATCCTGATATGTCTACGCTATGCTATAAGAAGAAAGAAGGAAAAATAGAGTCAAGACAGAGGAGAGAAGCCTGACTGAAAGGACCGGAGGACATGGGATCCAGGAAGAGAGGCTGGACTTGAAGAGGAGGGACACCCCACCTGGAAGAATGAGATGGGGCAGCCTGTGGTGCATATAAATTTCCTCCAAGTATAAATTTAAGTAGATCAACCCAGAGGGCCTCTATTTTCTCAATAACATAAGAGGTGAGGTTGTCTGCTGAGAGTAAAGAGATGGGAGATGTGTAGGGGACTTAAGGACAAGGGTTATGTTTTAGAATTACTGATGATTGATGGATGGGAGAGGAAGCTGAACAAGAACAAAGAAAAGAATGGATCAACAGGCTGGAGATGGTGTCACTCAGGGTTCAGACGGGAAAAAAATAGCATATTCGAGCAGGGTAACTGAGGAGAGTTTTGGGAAGGGCATATTTACCAAGGTGTGAGCAGGGTTAAGGGAAATTCATAAAGGACAGGGAAGCACCCTGGGCAACAAGAGTGGGGAGCCTTTACCACATCTAGGCCTCAAGAGGCAAGAGGAGAGAGCAGATAGCAGATCTCAGAGACAACGGATGTAATTTAGGAGAGGGCTGCCACACTGGAGCCCATGTGCACAGATGTTGAAATTATCTGCCAGTCAGGCAGGCTTCTCTGTCTCCAGCTGCTGGTAACTGCTCCATCCTCTTGCCTTTGCCCTAAAGTGGTAACAACCAACTACTCCCAGTCCCAGGGTACTGTCCCCATCCTTACAATTGCGCTATACTCTTCCTACACCTTTATAAATATCTCTTTATTAAAATTCTGCTCAAATCTCCAATTTGAGTGTACTATCTATTTCCTAAAGAAACCCTGACTTATGGCTTTTTTGAAAAGACTAATAAAAATAGAAAAATTGTGGAAAGAGAAAAAAAGGATAATACACAATGTTAGGAATAAAAAGGGAGACAAAGTACAGATATAGCAAGGATTTAAAAGATACTCTTATACTATGAACAACTTTATGCCAGTAAATTTGAAAACTTATAAGAAATGGATACGTTCCTAGAAGATTATATAAGTTAGCAACACAAATTCTAGAAGAAACTGAAAATTGGAATAGATCTATAGCCATTAAAGAAGCTGAAACAATGGATTAAAAATCTCCCCATACAAGTGGGACAGTCCTTAGGTGTTTTATTCAGTAAATGTAAACATATGTAATATATCTTTTATCTGATACAACAATCCATTTACCTGTCTGTACTTCTTATTCTGTGGGAAGCTCTAAGAGGCCATGTGTGGCATCTGCCTTATTCACTGATCAACCCCAAGCCTAGCACAGGCTTGGCTTAGTTCAATTTAGCACAAACTATGGCAGATAGCTAGAAAATCTAAGGGATTAGTAGACATATAAGACTTCAGGGAAGGGTAGGGGACTTGCACAAAAGCCACTAGGTCCCAAGTGAAACTTCAAACAGTCAAGGCAGGGCTGTGATCTTCAAGATTGAGCCCTAGTCCACCTGCTCTGGTACGAATGAAAATCTTGCAGGCAGCAAGTGGCTCTCCCTAAGACCTGGTCTCTACGGAAACCTAATCAGTTACTTCTGGAACACCGTAATTCACCATTTGGCTCTTTTGTTAATAATACCAAAGTGAGTTATTAGGAAGTTCTTGAGAGAAACAGCTGAAGAACATTATCAAAAAGGCCTGAACCCAACTCAGATATTTGAAAGTTTTTCAGTAAATTTCAAGCTATTTAATTTTCCCCCCACCCATATAATTCAACACTTTTCAAACAAATAATTTTTTTCAGAGGCACCAAGGATCATGGTCCTATAACCAGAGGATAGGGCCCTAACTTGCATTTTTGATATAGAGAAATTAGCTTCGCTTTTCTTTGTATTCAGAAGTTCTACCAAGTCATGTGAGGTTCAGCTGAACCCAGGATGTGGGCACAGGACCCAGGATGGCTCCGGGGCTAGATGAGGCTCAACTGGGTCTTAGGTTTTGCCGACCAGCAGTACTAATGTGCTTCTTTTTATTGTTGTTTTCTTTTTACTCCTGAGCTTCTGAACCACTTTTCTGTTATAGCAGCCAAGAAAATATAAGATTGCTGTGTAACTCGTGTAAAAGTGTTTTTACCTTGAAGATCTGGCTTCTAAATTCACAGGGGTCCCTAGTCGGTTAGAGCTGGGTAGCAGACTTAAGCTTCCAGGACCCAGTGAAGGGCAACACCAGGTGGACTGTAGGGATCCACAAGTGCACTGCCCTGAAGCAGTGAGCTTCATGAAGCTGCGTAATCTCCTCAGATCCACCCAGGGCTTTCCTATCCAACCTTGATAGAGCAAAACCTAGGGATTGAAAGGACCACAACCTCACAAAGTTCCTATGATGGGTGTGGAAAACAGGCATCCTCTTTTTAAATATCTGCTCCCAAATATCAATCCCAATAAACTGTACTCACAACCTTGGATGGTTAAAGATGCCATTTATTTTTCTTGCTCTTTCAAGGGTGTTCTTTATCATAAGATTATGTTCTCATATTTCTACCAAGATGCAGTGGTTGGAGGATGCTGGCCCTTTAACGGGAGAGCAGGGGAGGGGCTGGGACTCTTAAAGCCAGGGGCAGCAAGCCAGCCCTGGCCCAGGCTGCCGTGGCTAAACTAAGCAGAAAGGACAGCAGCAGCCAGGCAGTGGGTGTTGCAACAAGACAGCTGTGAGGCTGCCTCGCTGTGCACAGACGGAGCCTGGTGGTATCTGTGTGGGAGTACTTCTCCTCCAACTCCTAGCCCTGTCCCTCATTTCTGTCCCTTTGCTGGATAACTCCCTAGAGCTAGGCTGGTGAGTTCAGAGGGTGGGGGTTTAGAACAGGCTGAGAGCCCAGGGTCCTGCTCCTTGAGACCCTGGGCCAATAGTCCTCTGATAACCTTGCTGGGAGGAGACCATGGTGGTTTTAGGGTGCAATGCCATCTTGACTGAGGAGGAGGGTGCCTCTGCATCTCTTCCCTGTCCCAGGTTTACCTTCTGGAGGCTGACAGTGCTCTCTCACCAGAGGAAAGCCATGGAGGAAGACCGCGAGCCTGCAAAGACGAAATGCCTTGAAGGTATCACCAACGTGGTCGTGGTATCTGGATAAAAAGCCCGGGGATGCAGAGACTTGCTGGTCTGGTTCCGGGCACAGACATGGGCTTTGGTGTCCAGAATCGCTGGGAGATTCCAAACTCTCCTTCTTACCAGCTACATCGCACTAGGTGTGATCACTGAGATCACATTTCTGAGCCCTATTTTCCTCACCTTCACAGTGAAATTATCAATAACAGCCTTGTATGATTGTTGTGAGAGTTAAATGAACATATACTGTACATGTAAAGTATCTGGCGCACAGTAGGGTTAAATTGCAGTGAGTTGGGCAGCTGAACTTGGTTGATTAAAGAGGCACAGAAAGGACTGTCAGGTGAGGGAGAGCAGGTGGAGAAGCCTGTGGTGGTACCTAATGAGGCAACTGAAAAGGGGAAGTAGAAAGTGAAGGTGTTTGCCACCTGCCAGGTTCCATTTTCTCTAGCAGGGGATAGTTAAGGGCCCCCTGGGATAGCAAGGCTGAGTTGAACCCTTAGAACAGGAGGCGTTGTTGGAAGGTGGTGCTGGAGACAGCTTCTGAACAGAAGTTCTACTGAGAAGCAGCCTCCCTAGACAAGACTCCTCACACCTGAACCCCCTATACTTCCTCCTCAGGCCTCCACTTAGACCAAGGCCCAGGCAAATCCTGCGGCCCCTTGGCTCCTGAGGAGGAGCTGATGTCTGCCTCCCAACTGGAGGAAGAGGAAGAAAACGAAGAGGAGGAGGAGGATCTGGATCCAGATCCAGATCTAGCCCCAGACCCAGAGGAGGAGGAAGAGGAGGAGGAGGAGAAAGATCTCGGGGATCCAGCTGTCCTCAGTGCTGTCCATAACACCCAGGTACCATGGCAGGAGGGGGTGGGGAGACAGTTGTCCTGAACTATCTGTGGCTCATGGACTGTTGCTAAACATCCCTCTCCTCCTCTCCACCCCTTTCTAGGATAGGTTCTGGGTTAATACTGTCTATTTCAGGCTTGAACCCGAGTAAGGACTCTCTCCTTCTTCCCTCTTTCCTCCTGTCTCCCACTTAGATTCTGATGCTGTCTTCACCTTAAAAATCAGGTCTTAGTAGGGCTGTGCATTGTCCATAGGTGCTGGCCCTGCTCCTGGTGCTCAAGGTGAGTCATCTTTGACCCTGGGCACCTGTGTCTCAAGGTCCATTCCTGGTATTTATTCTCTTGGATTCCCAAACCCAGTGGAGAGAGACAAGGATTCTCATGTAGAAGTGAAGTGACTCAGACCCTCCTTCAACCTACTCCTGAAATACCAGTCTTGCTTCCCCTCAGGGGAAAGAGAGGGGTCCTGGCCCAGTTGACTTTGATTATGAGGGAAGGCCAGGCTCCCACTGTCCTGGGTATTGGAAACGGTTGGCCTTGTTGCTGCTGCCCCCCACCCCCACGGACACAGAAGAATGTAGAACACACCACAGGGGCTCATTCAAACCTGGGTTTTCCTCCCTCCCATTCCAGAGAGGTCTTCTCAGCTCCCCTGGAATCAAGACCCCTGGCGTGCTGGGGATGTCACCTGCCTCGTTGCACTTTTTGTGGCAGGTGAGTCACTCCAGTCTCCATCCTGTGAGAAAGTGACTGGGTGCTGAGAAGGAGCATGCCAAGTGTCCCCTATTTCCATTATGTTCAGTGCTCTTGACCTTGCTCTGGAGATGAAGCACCCAAAGTGAAGTATGGGTATGGGAGGTGGGAGACGTCCATAATATAGGGAAGCTTGGTACGTGACAGAAATGGTACTGGGACAACTGGCCATTCAGATGAAAAAAGAAACTAGACCCCTGCTTCCACCTTACAAAATATTTCAGCAGATGAGCAGCATTGAGCTTAGGGCTAGAAAGAGCACCTGCCCTTCAATTAACTGCATAATGGGAACATGGTCCGGGGTAGAGGAATTGTAGGATATCTGCAGGGAGAACGAGAAGGGAACTGCAGCTCTGGGGAGGGCTTCAGATGAATCAGAAAAGAGATAAGTATTGCCCCAGTAGCTGAAGACGCAAGAGCCTGAGAGAAGACTGTGACAGAGAGGAGAGGGAGAGGTGTTGCCCCTCCAGAGAGTAGGAAAAGCACATGCCCCACATTGTCAGGGACTGAAGAGCTGCTCCCTAGGAGGTGACAAACCCTGTTGGAAACAAGGGCAGGATCCACAGTCTGGTGCCCTTACAGTTGGCTTGAGGGCCTCCAAGATGGCAAAATGTTGGGTGAGGTTCTTGAGGAAAAAGGCAGGTGAGAATATAGAAGCAGGAAAGGCACTTGGCAGGAAGAACAACATTCTGTTGGTGGAGACGTGCTTCTCTCAACCTCTTAACTCCTCTCTCAGACCCTGGACTACCTGTCACCAGTTCCTTTCCGGCCCACCTTTCCCAGCACCAGCTCTCCAGCATGGCATTTTGGACCTCGACTGCTCTTGCCAGACTCATCTCTTTTCTGCAGGCTGCCGAACTCATGGCCCCCTAGGTTCAGGTACTGGTTCAGGGTGCTGGGCACCCCAGTGTTCATGACAGGCTGAGTTCTTCTCCAGAGGTCTCAGGAGGTCGTGGCTGAGGAGGGGGGGGGGCACTCTACCAGCTGCCACAGAAACATACTTACAGAAACTTAAAAGGAGAAGTCTGAAGTAGAGTCCAATCCCTTCTCTCTCATAGATGGAGAAATGGAGGCCCAGGGAGACTAAAAAGAACTTACTTGAGGTTAGCTGGCATGGCAGAACTGAGATCAGGACTCAGAACTCCCAACAAACAGGGCAAATGGTTTTCTACTGTGTCAAGATTTCCTGCAGCCAAATTGCAGGAAAATCTGTCCTGGAGGGGAATGTGAGCCCTGCTGAGCTAGGATTGTGATGTTGCACGTGGCTGACTTTGGAAGGCACATAAACAGATAGGATTCCCTTAGATGTCCTGCTGAAGTTACCAGAGGCTAAATGAATCAAAGGGGTAGGGAGCTGAGAGCTTTCTTTCACCCAGCCCAAGTTTCTTTCTCAGTCTTCCCAGTCATCTGACCCAGCTGCACCCTCAGCACCAACGGATCCTGCAGCTGCAGCAGCATAGTCGAACACCAAGGTAAAGCCTAGATGAGGAGCAGGGTTGATGCTTGTCTGCATGCTGGGTATTCCCTTGTGATTCCCAAAGCCCCTGCACAATTAAGACTCTCATGGTGTTGCCCACCTCTGCACTCTCTCCACTCCTTCCCAGACAGCGCCACTCCCTGCTCACCACTCCTTGGGAAGTGCACTGTGGCAGGGGTGGGTAGGTCTAAAGGGATGTTCCTCCTGGCTTGAAGTCCCTCAGCCAAGAAGACTTGGTCTCAGCAACCAGACCCCTATGCCAACCTCATGACCCGAAAAGAGAAGGACTGGGTGATAAAAGTGCAGATGGTTCAGCTGCAGAGTGAGAACCCCCGCCTGGATGATTATTACTACCAGGTGAGCCCCAGGTGTTCTTCCCAGCCTCTGACCTTAGGGCCTGGACTCCCTGGGCCCTCTCAGATCCTCTCTTCAGCTCTTCGAGGCCAAGTCCATTCAGGTGGGAGAGGCAGTCACTACAGGATAGGGGTCACATTTCTAAAGTTGACATCCCAACCTCATTCCCCTCTATTCTCCTACACGTCAGCCAAATGGGGTTATTTACAATTCCCCAAACACACTTGGAGGTTTTGTCTCCATCTTTTGCCAAGAATTCCCCCTATTCAGCATGGAAATATGAATTTTTCCACCTTTGTGCAGTTTTGTGGATCTTAGAAATGTCTTGTTATAAACATTCATCTACTTTTTACTTTTTTAGATCTAAAACAGGGATCTTACAAATAGTGGGATTCAACTTGTTGAACTGAACAAATGTTGGCAGACATTGTGACTCATTTCCCCCTGCTTCCTGTCTCCCCTTTATTTATGGGGCAAGTTTTTGTCTATGGGTTTTTGGGTTGTCCAAGCTGTGTTGCACTTTCTCCTTAAACTCCATGAACCCCTTCCCACCTGATCTCCTTCCTATTTACGTTAGCTTCTTCCTTTCTTTCCACTACGCTTCAAAAACTCACCTCTTTCTGCCAGGATTGCTGAAAATGAAATAGTTTTATACTTTTGCCTTTCTGGCGCTGCTCCTAAGTGAAGGATCTTTATTCAAATCCTTTTTTGACTCTCAGTCAGTCACTTTATTCTAGTTTGGGATTTTACAGATTTCTTTAAGAGGATGTTAGAGCTGCTGAGCAAATCCTCAGAAGTATAAAACTGGCCTAGAGGTCAGTTGACAATAGTGCTATCTGTACTTCAAGCTACTGATGGTCTTCATGCCATCAAATAACTCCGATTTTGGAAAGCACAGGTAGGATCACAAAATTAACATGGGGAGGGGGAGGATATGTGGTGTGCAGTGTAGGAATAAGAAATGCAGGAAGGTTGCAGATTCTGGGACAGGTTTGCTTCCTGGCTCTCCACTTTGCGCTCTGCCTTTCCATCAGATCTGGGGGTGGTATCGAGCTCTTCAAGTCCTTAGTATGGAAACCCCAAGATAGGTGGCATGAGGCCCAGGGTGCTTAAGATTACTTCGGAGATTGCTAGCAGGGCCTAAGGTGCCAGGATAATTTCTGGAATGAATGCTGTAGGAAAGGGTGTATTAAGAGTTTGCACTTGAGAACCTTAATTCTAAGTTCAGAAGATGAGTAAACATTTTTCTATTCCATGGATTCTCAGAAGTATTATCAGAAACTAGAGAAGAAGCAGGCAGATGAAGAGCTACTTGGGCGAAGGAACAAGGTTGAGTCCCTCAAGCTGGTAACGCCTTACATTCAGAAGGCAGAGGCTTATGAGTCAGGTAGGACCAGGGCTGACCTGCTGGGTTGGGCTGCACATCTGAGTGGAAAGGGGAGGAAAATATGCCTCTCTTGACTCCTTTTGTGCAGTGGTTCGAATCGAGGGTTCCCTGGGCCAGGTAGCTGTATCGACGTGTTTTAGCCCTCGCCGAGCTATTGATGCTGTACCCCATGGAACTCAAGAGCAGGTAGGAGCGTATCTTCCCAGAACCTTTTTTCTCTTCCCTCAACTTTTTTTCTTTTCCCCTATTTTGAAGAAAGGTCTGGAGTGCTCTCATGCTGTGTTCAGACTGAGACCTAAGAGTGAGGAAGTGCGATCAGACTTTGTGTCTAGCCTTTTCAGCTCCATTTCTAGCTCGCCAGAGGTCTGAGCTGCTGCTTTGGAGGTGTGGCTGATGGCCGGGGACTCTTTCTCCTAGGAGATGGGAGCTGCAAGCAGTCAGAGGCTTTGGGTATTGTACCGGATTGAGAAGGTAAGCTATCAGCTCCTTAGGGATGAGTTCCTAACTTACCCATGAGAATGGGGATATTGCTCAAATTTACCTCCTCTTCCTCTTTTCCCACTCTCAAATTCCAAGATGTTCCTTCAGTTACTAGAGATAGAGGAGGGCCAGAAGGATGGGCCTCCACAGTCCTGCTACTCTGAGCAGCAGAGCAACCAGGTTGAGGAACTCTTCCAGGCCTTAAAGACCCAGGAGCAGAATAATCTGGAGTGAGTGTGGGAGGGTCACACCTCGGCCCAGGAAGGGAAGGATCAGCAAAGACATTGGCTTTGCTTCTGCCCCTCCTTTCTGGCATGTAGTTCTCTCCTTTATGCAGAGCCCTGAAAATGCTGTCCTATCTCACTTGTAGGGAGGCAGCAGATGGCTTCCTGCAGGTGCTCTCTATGAGGAAGGGGAAAGCCCTAGTGGCCCGGCTGCTCCCCTTCCTGCCCCAGGATCGAGCTGTTAGCCTTCTTTTGGCTATCACCCACCATCTACCCCTCCTGGTCAAGAGGGACATGGCTGATCAGGTACTGGGGCACTGAGGGGAGAAGAGGGTGGTTTGTGGATGGGTTACAGATCTTTCCTCCTCCTCCACTCCCCACTCCCAGAGATGCCAGAGAAGGTGTGGGCAGTGAGAGGTGCTGACCCTGCCACCCTCAGGTAAGGGAGTTAAAACTACTATAGTAACAGCTCATCATCTTCAGGTACAATGAAAACACATGGGCATATGGTCACACAGGTATGACTGTGCTGTAGAGGTTTGAGAAGATAAGGACTCCCTGATAAGTGTTGAGCCCCATATCTACTTTTCTTAGGGAAGACATCTTAGAATTAGTAGGTATTGAAGGACCAGTGCTAGGGATGGAGAGACATGAATGCTGATAGGCCTGCTAAAACCTGACCAGGGAGGTTCCAAAGGCAGGTCAGCAAGAAAAGGGGCGGGAGGTGAGGTAGGAGGAGGTGAAGTTGTAGCGGAATCTGAGAGAGGTGCTTACTGACCTTCTTGCAGGCCCTACAGATGTTATTCAAACCTCTGGGCAGATGTATCAGTCACTTGACCTTCCATGAACTCCTCCAAGGACTTCAGGGACTAATACTGCTACCACCTGGCTCCCCAGAGCGGCCAGTCACTGTGGTGCTTCAGAATCAGGTAACACACTTGGGAAGCTTTTCTCTTTCCCCGGATGTCTTCCAGGTGGTATCACTGGCAAGGAATAAGCGGGAGAATGTTCTCATCTCCATCTTATCTTCTGTAGTGCTTCTCAATTTCTAGTGAGCACTAGGATCACCTGGGGAGCTTATTGAACACCTGATCCCACCACTAGAGAGCCTCATTCAGTAGACCTAGGGTGGGGTCCATGCCTTAGCTTTTCTAACAAGCTCCCTGATGATGTGCTGGTGTGGGCCTCTAGAGCAGAGGTCACCAAACTCTTCTGTGTGTCCCTTTTAGTAAAAAATTCTGAACCATATCACCTGTGTGTTTGTTTATAAGTCATATACATGTAACACTATGCTAATATTAGGTACATAATAAATACAAGATAGAAAATTTTAAAAGATGAGACACCAGATGTAAAAGTTCTGATATCTTCTTCTAATATGCTGGTGGATTATCTTGTGGCTCCCTCTCTGAAGATCTTTGCTTTAAGCAACACTTCTTAAAGTGAGGTCCACAAACTACCTGTATCAGATTCCTGGGTCTATTCCTGATCTACAGATGCTGACCCCTGGTGCGGGTGGAGCCCATGAGGGTGCATTTAATCAACTCCCCAAAAGAATCTTTTTGGAAAGTTCAGAGAAGTGATTTCCTTGGAAAGGTCTGAGAGTTATTTGGCCAGCCAGTGTAAAACCTGGCAGTTTCATGGGTGTTGGACTCCATTTGTATATGTGAACTTGCCCTTTTAGTTGGAAAGCCAGCAGAGCCAAGGAAGCACTGAATGCCTATGGAACTCATTTTACCCTGAATACTTTATCACTTGCAGTTTGGAATATCTTTGCTCTATGCCCTGCTAAGTCATGGGGAGCAACTGGTATCCCTGGATTCTTCCCTAGAGAAATCCAACAGTGAACATTCCACTTGGTAAGATCATAAAGGCTTTGTAAATACTACTTCAGTACCCCTGGGGTGTGTAGACTGAGTCAGATGAGGTCTTTCCCAAGTGGTGTATTGAAGCATCGAGGAGGAGGTTAGATAGAGGAGAGAGAACTAGCAGAGTTGTAGCTATTCTGCCTTTTGTTTTTTCTCTAGTTCCCTAGAATGTCAGTTTCCCATGGGAGGCAGTATAACATGGTAATTAAGGGGACAAGCTTTAGAGTCAAACAAATCTAAGTTTGAATTCTGGCTCTGTCACTTATTAGCCCTAGAACTTTTGGGCACGTCACTTTACTTCTTAGCCTGTTTCCTCATCTATAAACAAGGGATCTAAGGATGATGGTACTAACCACTTAGAGTTCTTAAGATTAAATAAGAGGAAGATTTGTTTAGCACTAAGCATTGCCTGGCGTATACCAAACATGCAAATGTTATCTCTTAATTGCTATGTGCACAGAAGGTGACAGTGGTAATAGAGGATAATAAGGAACCTCGGCCTTCAGTCTGTTTCCTGGATAAATACAAAGGCTATGATGTATTTCTTCTTCTCTGCCTCCAGGACAGACATGGTGGTTCTGATCGCTTGGGAGATAGCCCAAATGCCTACAGCCTCTCTGGCAGAACCCCTAGCCTTCCCCAGCAACCTTCTTCCCCTGTTCTGTCACCACGTGGATAAACAACTGGTACAGCAGTTGGAGGCTAGGATGGAGTAAGTGATGGTAGAGATGAGGTCATAGCCCCTTGTTCAAGCCCAATTTAGGTTCTGTCACTTACCTCTCTACTTTTTTTAAACTATGAGTGTGGAGGATACCTTGCTTTTAGAAGTAGTTCTGGACACTGGCATTTACTGAGTAAGCAGTCTGTTCCAAGTTAGGACCCTGTGGCCTGTTTCTTCAGCCAAAACTTTTATTCCCAGGTGCTTTGGTCATTTATCATGCTAAGCTATTGACAAGAATTAATTTGAGAAGATGAATTGCTCATTCAAGAATATTCTAAGATATAAGCATGAACAACATAGAGATCATCTCTGTCCCCAGAATTTACCATCTGCTGTAAATAGTCAGACATTAGTCAAATCACACAAAGACTTTAGAAAATGGAATTGTGTTTGCAGTTAATACCTGTTTTCTTTGTAGGCTTGCCTGGATCTGCTGATCCGGTTGTTCTGGACTACGTACACGTGGGAAAAGTTTAATCCAGATACTGGCTGTTTGGGCTATGTCTACAGGGATCCAGAGAGTCTGAAGACATTTCTCATGCCTTGAAATATTAGAGGACCCTGCCCAAAACATTTTCATATCCTTTCTTCAAAAACCTGAATGACATGCCTAAAAAGACATGGCATAATAAGGTATAATTAAAGAGATAATAGAAAAATGTGTTAAAACTTGTTTGTAAATTGGGAGGCATAATGAAAGCCATTTTATTGCTTATGTGTGAATGCTCCAAGAATGTCCTTAATATAAGGAAGAAGGCCTTATGTCTAACAAAAGTATGACCTTGGAAATGACCATGCTTCAATGTTGCCAATTTTTATAAAGAGAAAGTAGCCCTAGCTGAGCCAAGAGGGTTGGATATAAATATCTCCTTTGGGATATGAAATGTTTGGTTTAACTTGACAAACAAGGTCATGTATTCATCAAAACAGTGGAGTGCCTTTTATGAACCAGGCACTGGTTTAGGTGCTAGGGTAACAGTGGTGAGCAATAAAAAGTCCCTGCTCTCTTGAAGCTTACATTCTGCCTGGACAGGGACTGATGCAAAACATCAAGTGGTGATAAATCTCATGGTGAAAACAAAACTGGGTGATGAGTGAGTGGAGTGGAATGGTCCAGGAAGGCCTGTCAATAGAGGTTATGTTTAAGCTGAAATGAATGACAAGTATTCCATGTAGAGGCACTAGCGAGCACAAAGCCCCCAAAATGAGAATGAACTTGATGTGTTTCAGGAAAAAGAAGGAAAATGGCTGACGTACACAGATAAGGGGGAGGGTGATAAGTATGATGAGGCTGGAGAGAGTAGACAGGGTATAGATCTGTAAGCCATGATTTTTTTTTAATGTGGATTTTTAAACTGGTGGGAAGTCAGAATTTTAAACAGGAAAGTGACATGATGTGGTTTCATTTTTAGAAAATCAGTCTGACTGCTGAATTGTTAGGGGAACAGGAGAGAAAGAAGAGGAAAATGTCAGGTTTTTCCAACAGCTCAGGCAAGAAATGAAGAGCAGTGGAGATGGAAAGCAGAGAAGAGATTTGGAATAGGTTTTAGAAGTGAGAGTTGACAGACAATTGCCAATGGGCTGGACAAGGGTGGTGGTTAAGAATCAAGGGTGATTCCCAGGTAGCGTGAATGGTGGGTGTCCCATACTGAAGTGGGAAAAATGGGTTTGTGGAGAGTTAAAAATCAATATTTATTTTAGACACTTTAAATTTGAGTCCTGTTAGAAATCCAAGTAGATATATCAAGTAGGTAAACAGTCTGGAGTTGAAGGAAAAGGTCAGGGATAAAGACACAAAGTGCGAACATACAGATGTTATTTAAAGGTAGGAGAAAGGAAGAGCTTATGTAGGGAGGAAAGCCAACATAAGAGACTGAGGAGTTATCAGTGAAATAGGTGGAAAAGTAGGGAAATGATGTTACCAAAGTTGAAAAGAAAGTACTTTAAGAAAGGATAGAGAGGTGATGGCTGGTTGTGAAAATATGAAGATCATTGAGGACCTTGAGGGGCTGTTTTGGTGAAGATGACAATGTGATCAGAGGGGTTGAAGTGAGGAGGGAGGAACTGACTACAAGAGGAGTCAACTTGGAATTCTCTAAGACACTGAATTCTCTAAGTATGTTAAGGGAGGATTTTTTTCAAGAATGACATAACAGCATGTCTGCACGATAATGAGAGCACTCCAACAAGGGGGGAGAAAGCAATGCAGGAGATACAGGACTTTACAGACACAAAGTCCTAGAACAAGAGGAGGATGGGAATCAAAGTACACACGGAGGAGCTGGCCCTGCTTACCCAAGTGACCCTATCTGGCTGTGGAAAAGAAGGTGTTGATAACAAAGGTACTGCTGTCTATTAGAAGACCTTTCTAAAATGCCTATGCCCCACCTCTTCTCTCCTCATCTCTTCTGCTCCTCTCCCTCTCTGTTTGCGATCTTGGATCATACTTCCCTGAGCAAAAAGGAGTAATGAAACGGGAACTCTACCACCTCCACCCCTTACTACCCTGTTTCCCTGCCTCTAACAATGGACACTGACTTCAGCATTCAGGTCAACTCCCTCATGATGAATCGGTCCACACTACCAAGAACATTGCACCCCCCCAGGGCCTGTAAACAAACAAAAATAATAGCACAATAAGAAAAGCGAAGAAGAGAGGCAGGAATAGGGTTCCAATAGATAGGAGGCTGGCAGATTAAGGCAGCAAAGGATAACGCCACATGTGAGAACAGCTGCTACAGCCTGCCTTAGGCCGCTAAACGAGGCCCTCAACTATTTCAGGGTAGTTAAACAGTGAGCGTGAGGCAAAGGCTGATGTGGCTCTGCCGGAGTGGTCGCGGCCGTCCTCCACAGCGGGGAACGAAACCGCGCAGAGACAGCTGAGCAGTCCCCGCGAGAGTCACGAGGAAGCGAGCGGGTCGGCTGCACTGCGCATGCCCAGGACGCAGTCCGGCGCAGGTGACCGGAAGAATCGGCCGAACGAAGATGGCTACAGAGAAGGGGGCCGGCTGGCGGTAGCTGCAGCGCTGAAGCCATGGAACGGGTTTTACCTGTGTTATTGGTGCCAATCCCCGCCGAGGCAATGGGGCGGCTGGGGTCCCGGGCGCAGCTGCACAGAGAGCAGGAGGTTCTGGGGAGCCTGACGGCTGCAGGCAGCCTTCAAGTGCTTTCTCTGGCGCCGGGAGGCCGGGGCGGGGGTGGCTGCCGCCTGGACGGCCCCTTTCGGCAGTAAGTGCTACGTGAGGGCTGGGCGCCGTGGGGGGAGTCTGGAGCCTTCGCTCGGCTGGCCTCAGTGCCCCCCTCCTGGCGTGGAGGTAGCGGGAGAGGAATGACAGCCGAGGGTAATGCCTCGGAGGCGAACCTTTTCCTCGCTTTGTTGCATCCCTGTACCCTTGTTTCCCGGTTCCTCTGCTAGCAGCGGCGAACCTGGAATGCTTAGAGGCTCGTTCCTGTATTCATTCAACACAGGCTGATTAATTGTCAATGTGCTGTGCACCATGCCCATTTTCTTTCAGTTAAATTCGTTAGAGGTGCCAGCTGGGGATCATCTCTAATTTGAATCATCCTTATACCTTCTTCTTGTCCCTGAAACAAATAGCGATTTCCTTCACATGTGGGCTTTTTTTTTTTTTATTCCTTCAAGTACAGAGTCTAATTTGTCCACTCATTTATTCGTTTATTCACTCAACAAATAATTATTACGCGTTCACTGCTACCTAGGAGCAATGCCTAAAAAACTGAATAAGACACAGTTCTTACATATGAGGCTTGGGTGATTTGGGAAGACAGGAAAAAACGTAATTACAGTCATGTATTACTGTCCACTTCTGTAACTCTCGGTCCAATACTTAGAGTGTACTTCATTAAGTTTGGGAGTGCCCTCTGAGACTTTGATTGGGCTCTTTTTAATAAGAGAAAACATTTTGGAAACCATCTGCTCTTCAAGACTTTAAATAGCCAAGAGGTGTCTTACCTTGGAATTTCCAGGTGCTGTAACAGTGCCTGACAGTAGAGATTCACTTGTTAAATCAGTGACTGCTTTAACCTCTTCTGTTTGGCTTCTTTATTCCTGGTCTCTAACTTCCCCTAAGCAGAGATTCCTTTTCCTAGCAACTAGTTTATTCAACAGTATTAAGTACCTATGAACACAGCCCTGTAAAGAAAGGAATGAGACAGAGAAAAGAAGCAGAACTGTTGGAGAACCTAACAGAAGATAAGATACATGAAGTGCTTGGGACATTCATAAGCTACTGCATGAAATTAGTAGAGGAGAGGAAGATCAAGAAGGGCTTTTTAAAATGTTTTTATTTGACTTGAATTTTAATTCAATTAAAATATTTCATAGGGTAAAAATAAGGACAAGTTTATAGTATTCAGGGTTTACTTACTACTTTTCTCAAGGTATAGATAGTCCTTTTTATATTGTTGAAATCATGGTACATTCTATATTTTGTTATTTTCATTGAAAATTTCCTACCTTTCCGTGTGGCATTATAGTCCATGTGCTAATGATGTTAATGGTGTCACAGTATTCTGCCTTTTAAATATCTTACATTTTTAATCTTTTCCAAATTTGATATTTAGCTTGTTTTCCAGATTTTCAATGTAAACAGTCAGGAATTGGGTGTTCATGAAAAATCATCAGTCTGGGTATAAAGATAGAAATATAAAATATGTCAATCTTTTTCTGGAATAAGGACTTAATAGCACCAAGTTCGATTTTTTTTTAGATATAAAACTTACTACCATAGAAAAAAAGCTTTTTTAAAAAGATGAAATTTCATCAGCTTGGTAGCCTCATTCTATTGCATTGTTTTCAGAATTGGGGCCCATTTATTTTTAAAATGTGATTTAGTTTTATTATTTGATTTGAAGCTGTAGCATCATTAGTCTCTTTCCATCCCTGTTAGCCAGTGTTGGTTTGTTGGTATTACACTGCTTTAAAAATTCTGCAGGGGCCACCCAGTGGCGCAGCGGTTTAGTTTGCGCTTGGCAGCCCAGGGTTCGCCGGTTCGGATCCTGGGCGCCTGCCGACGCACTGCTTGTCAGCCATGCTGTGGCGGCGTCCCATATAAAGTAGAGGAAGATGGGCACGGATGTTAGCCCAGGGCTGGTCTTCCTCACAAAAAAAAAAAAAAAAAAATTCTACAGCTGCACTTTCCAGCATGGTAGCCATTAGCCACATGTGATTTAAATTTAAAATTCATTTCCTCAGTTGTACTACTCACACACATTTCAAATGCTCAGTAGCCACATGTGTATTGGACTACTGTATTGGACAGTGCAGATAGTAGAACACTTCCATCATCACAGAAAGTTCTGTTGGATAGAACTATAATATACCCTGTGAGTCTTCAAAGTCTAAATAAAAATAATCACTTCTTTTTAAGTCACTGAAAGCGTTTAATTTAGCAAAACCTATTTCGTTAATTGTGAGCCTCACCTCATATAAATAATATGAGGTGAAACTTATCCTTGATAAGTTTGTTGAAACTTATCCTTGATCATGATAGTTCCTTTAAACATATCCGTCAGGATTTAGCATGAAGGAATAAAAGCAGCCAACATTTCTTGCTCCATACCCCCTTTTCACCAGCCATTCCTATATTCTTGTGTTGGCATGAAGGGGGCTGAAGGGAAAGCCGTGAGGAAGGGGAAGGGGGAAGAGATGGGAAGTTCTAGAGCAGTTTATATTCTCTTAAGTCAGATGTAGAATTAATGCTACTAGGTGAACTAGAGAACTGTTCTCTACTCATTCTGCCCTTCTACCCTCACCACTGTGGATAAATATTATTGTGAATGTGGAATAATAATAAATAATCTAAACTTTTTCTTCAGTTTTATATGGGAGGATTCTCATAACAGCAGCACACCAACAGACAAGCCCAGACTGCTCGCTCTTAGTGACAATTGTGAACTGCTCGTCTATGAATTTAATTTGAAAGATGGAAGATGTGATGCAACCATTTTGTACAGCTATAGTGAGGAGACATTGCAAAAGCTCATTGAAGTTCAAAATATTGGTAAATATTTACAGACTATTTTTCAGCATGTTTAAATCTGTGACATTACTATGTAATTTTATATATTTCAGGAAAAGTTCTTTTAGAGGTGAAATGGAGGGACATCTGCCTTGTCCAGTACAGTAGCCACTAGCCACATAGGACTATTAAGCACTTGATACGTGGTTGATATGAATTAAGATGTCATTTAAGTGCCATATATGTACCAGATTTTGAAGACTTGGTACTAAAAAGTAAAATATCTCATTAATAGTTTTTTGTATTAAGTGCATGTTGAAATGATGTTTTAGATATGAGGTAAATAATATATATTAAAATTAGTTTCACCTGTTTCTTTTTTCAGTGCAGCTACTAGAAAATTTAAAATTACATATGTGGCTCGCATTTGTGGCTGACATATTTTTACTGGATAGTGCTGATCTAGACTGGTTACAGAGCTGTTTACTATGTCCCCGAGGGCTGCAGGGAGCAGAAATCAAAGCACTCAGTCTTCTGTTTTTGGGGCAATAGTGTACTTGCCATCCTTGATTTTAAGATTCCTTCTTTTAAAAAAAAAAAAAAGTCTTGATTCTTCTTGTGAGATTTTCTGGTGTGCTGTCAGACTCTGGCCGTAAACAGAAGGAACAGAGACATTGTAGGCCATCTTTATTCATCTCCTTACCTACCTTCCAATGACCACTTGCTTAGGTGGGTATGAAAAATAACTACCCAGGGTTCGAATAAGTTAAGTGCTGTTTCTTTTTTGTTTTACCTATTTGTGTTATGTTTACAAAATCAAATTTACCAACTGTAAAATTGTGACCAGTGTGTTTCAAATGATCTGCTTTTCTTTCATAGGTATTTCCTTATTATCTTTGAGAATTCTGTCATTTCACAATAACATGTCATTATTGTTCATCAACAAATGTGCCGTCCTACACATTGTATTTCCTGAAAGAGATGTTGAGATTAGAGTACTCAACTGCTTCACATTACCCTTGCCTGCACAGGCAGTGGACAGAATTATTGACACACAGCTCTGCAGAGGAATTCTTTTCGTTTTGAGTAGTGTAGGCTGGATCTGTATCCTTTGAAGTAAAGATGTTGATATGCGGAGGCAGAGAGTACCTAGAAAGATGAGCCTTTTTAGGCTTTTAGTGTTAGGGACTGTGATATGGGTAGAATGATTAGTTTTTCAGTAAAACTTTTCAGGGAAAAAGATCTTAATGAACTTAAAATACTCAACTATATTGCTTTATAGTCCATTCAAATATTTTCTGGTATTTACGTATATATTTTTCCACAGTCATAATCATCTTATCCAGTTTGTGTTCTTTTTAAATTGTATATGCTCTTCATTATCCATTTATTCAAAATATACTTATTAAATATCTACTTGTGTACTTGTGTACTTGTTCCAGGAAGGATTCTGATGACTGCTTATGATGTGATACATATATTTTCATGTATGAATGTAATCTACCTCTTATCATCTCTAATGATGATTCTGTCATATTAGTGAATCATATGGTTTGCTTAACCACTTTTAATTTGTTTTTGGAAATTATTACAGTGTGTTTGTCTCTAGCATATCCATGGCTAATCAGCAAAATTATTTTGAAGACTTGAAAAATGACCCCTTATGTGATTTTAGAATTTTCATTTCTAAATTAAAGGAATGGTTTTTCTATTTTAGATACATCGTGACCTGTATTAAAATTTTTGTAAAAATGTGAAATATTGGATTAACTTTATTTTTGTTGCCGGTTTACAGAATGGTGCTGTCCAACACAGTAGTCACTAGGCATATATGGCTATTGAGCGCTTGAAATTGGCTAGCATTACTGAGGAACTGAATTCTTAATTTTAATTAATTACTTTAGATTTAAAAGCTGATACTTGATTCATGTATTGGAGAACTTTTAAGTATGTTTGGAACAACTTTGCTTGTTCCACGTTCTCAAATGTAGATTTTATGAAGTCTAAATACAGATCAGGTATTTCCAATGAAAATTTAGTGTCCAGATTGAGATGTGCTGTAAGTGTACCACATTTTGAACACTGCATGAAAAAAAGGATATAAAACATCTCAATTTTTATGTATTGATTACATGTTGAGGTAATATTTTAGATATACTGGGTTAAGTAAAATATATTATTAAAATTAGATTCACTGGTTTCTGTTTACTTTTTAAATAAGGCTCCTAGAAAATTTACAATGACAAAGGTGGCTTGCATTATATTCCTCTTGGACAGCACTGTTGTAGAACACTAGTGGAAAATATTAGCAGTGTCTCAGGGCCTGGCACATAGTGGGTATTCAGCAAGTATTGTTGGATGAACTCTTATCAGGTTGGTTGTTGGGCCACCAACTTCATAGTCATCTGGTTACTGTGATGGGGGCTGCCTCCTCCAAGTGTCCAGTCTCCCTTCTGTTATTATACCTGCAGGGTTGGAGTAATCAAGTCAGTAGCTCTATCCCATCCTGTGTTTTAGATGGTTAGGCATACTTAAGACTGGCATTTTCTTTAACTCTAACTCAAAGATATTTTTGACACTGTGGATGGTACGCATGTAGCTCATGTGGATTTAGCACTTCACCAGGAAGATATGTTTAATGAGCAGCAGCAGGAGCCAGCCGAGATTTCTTCCTTTACTTCACTGAAAGTGTCTCAAGACCTAGATGTTGTAGTGATTGTCAGCTCCTCCAACTCTGCAATTGCTCTTAACTTAAATTTGTATTTCAGGTATGTAGATAAGTGCAGTCTCTACTTTGAGGTGGATAATTAGAGTCATAAGAGGTTAGAAATGTACTTGTTAGTTTTTTGTTTGTTTTACCAGTTTTCTTTCTCTATACAGTTAGATCATGTCTAGCTACTACATAGTGAGATTGTTACTGTATAATTATGTGTGCAAATGACCACTGGCTACCTTTTTTATTTCTGGATGTATATCAAAGTTTTGATTTTGATTTATATATATTATTATATGGCTTATATCATATATCATCCCATCATATAAGTGAAAAAGTAATCAAGCACAGTTTTAAAAGCGCTTGGCCATTATATGTTACCTACTCACCTCTTTCCCCACATTGGAGTAGAAGAGAACTGGGATTGACCCTGTGTTAGAATTGCTTCTTATGTGGCTTGGGGTCCTGGCTGTGTTGGGCTCACTTGTCTTGTGAAGGGCTTTAACAAGATGTATTAAGCTAGTTTTCTCTAGCTGAAGGTTTCCTCAGTGTTTCCCTTGTAGAACCCACTCTTGTGGCTGTCTACATATATTAGTAAAAATTGAGTGCTTATTTGTGTTGCTTATTGATTTAGATATTCTAGTTGCTTCTGATTTTATAATGTTTGAAAGGAGTATGTGTATATGTGAGTGTGCATACACACAAAGCAGCCTGTTCATTGCATCTTGCTTACCTAAAAGTAGGCCAGTCCACATTTATGACTTTCAGTATTTAGGACCATTCAAAACCATAAGGATTTTTAGTCTTAACTTAATATGAATGAGATCAACAAATCCTTGAATAATTGGGAATGCACTTTGATGGATTTTATTGCTTATTGTTTGGATCATAAAAAAGGATAAATTCATCTTCACATATCTACCAGAACTTCTTACCACTGTGATTTTTTTCATTTGCTTAAATGGCCTTTTGATTTTTTTTTTTTAATCTTTGAGCAGGGATGATTAGCACATTCTCAGATTGCATGCTTATTTATCAGTAGGCCTTTTTTTGTGTGTGTGTGAGGAAGATTAGCCTTGAGCTAACATCAGTTGCCAATCCTTCTCTTTTTGCTGAGGAAGATTGACCCTGAGCTAACATCTGTGCTGATCTTCCTCTATTTTATGTGAGATGCCTGCCACAGCATGGCTTGATAAGTGGTGTGTAGGTCCACACCCGGGATCCGAACCTGTGAACCCCAGGCTGCTGAAGCAGAGCACGTGAACTTAACCACTATGCCACCAGGCTGGCCCCTCTGTAGGCCATTTTTACTGACTAAAACGTACCCCGTCTATTTAGAGTTACCTCCCAGTCATATGCTTTGGAAAACAATTTGACAGGTGAGGAGGGGGGAAAGCCTACTCGGCTCCTCTGACCCTTGAGTGTGGGGTTCTCTTCTTCTGGATGTTTTGGCAACATTCCAAGAGAACTCTGAAGAGGGCACCAGGCACAGTCCTTTAAACGAATTTCATTGAACTCAGCTACTGTAACATCAGCCAAAGAAGAGCTACTGTTCTGTTCCCTGCAGTAAATTTAAGGATATGTCCTGTGATCTCTGTTTACTAATTATTTACATGAATGTTCTTTAGTTAGTATAGTTTCTCTGAAGTTGACTACATGTTTTATCTTCTAAGTGTCCTCTGAAATCTAAAACTGTTTTTATCTTTCTTGCCTCCTGGCCCTAGCTCTTCTTTCCCCTTGATACAGAATGTCAGTTCCTCCTTTTTATTTTATCAAATCCTGTTCATCCTTTGAGATCCACCTCTTTCGTGAAGGCTTTCCTTACAAAAACGTGTTCCACTTGTAATTTCATCTCATTTTATAAGTTTTCTCCTCTTTAAACTTCTGTAGCACTTCTGCTTTGAACTACAGTTTGGCACTTAATTGTATAGTCTTGTATTATTTCCCTAATTTTTTCATGTTTCATACAGAGTTTGTAAGCACCTTGAGAACCCAAACTCATGGTTTATTCTCTCAATTCATTGTCATTGACTTTTTATTCCAGTTTACCTTAGTTGTCCACTCCCATAGTCATACCCTGGGCTTTGTCATTATTTGAAACTGCTCCTCCCCCAAATCTCTCTTCTACACATCTCAGTCTCTGACCACAACTTCCCAAACTTTCCCGCTTGCTTACTCAAGTACTCCCACTTCACCTATCATCTGACCACTTGGAATTTCCAAGTCATTGACCTTCCACTCTCCAGCCCCCTCCTGTGTTCAGTTCCCTCCCTTTCCAGCATAGATTATGTGACCTATCATGTCAGTCACTTTCTTGCATGCACCCTAAACTCTTGCTCCTGCCCTGGTAGCACTTAGTCTGACAAAATCTTTTTTTTTAATTTTCCCATTCTGCCTTCTCAGTTCCTGCACCCAGGCAACTGAGCACTTGTGAGAAAATGACAAAGGAAAATTGATACCACTATAAGTTCACATCCACTACCTTCAACTGGTCTCTCAATATTGCCTGGAAATTTTACAAGACTTTTCATGAGCCCATTTTTTACAACAATGTTTTTAAACCTCTGATTTCCTCAAACCTCTGTTCACCCCTTAACCCCAACTCTTCTTGGGTGACTTTGCCTCCTACTTTATAAAGGAAGTAGAACCGATCTAATGGGAGCTCCCTCAGTTTCTGACATTAAATTACAAACCCACTTTCCTGCACCCGTCTTCTCCATCTTCCCACCTATTACAATGCAGGGATTCCCCTCCTGTGAAGGCCCATTCATCTGTGTGTGCTCTGGATCCCATTTCTTCTTTCTCAGGGACTGTTTTCCGTTTCCTCTTTTTTCTATATATCCAACCTCTTTGAAGTATTAGATCCACATCCAGTTAATCCCCAGGTCCTAGGTGTTGTATCTCCTAAATGTTTCTTGAATCTGTCCACTTTTCTTAACTCCTCTGTCATTACTCTGATCCATGCCACTATTATCGCTTACCTGAATGAGCTTAACCATCTCATGATTGGTCTCCCCATGTCTATTCTTAACCCATCAAATCCATCCTCTGGAGAGTAGCCAGAGTAATGTTAAAATGCATATCTTATCAGAGGTATAGCCGGGTATGAACATCTAGGGACAGAGTATCTACCTTTTGTTGGTGGTGGAACTACCTTCTTCACGCATCATCTTTTCTCACTGTCACTCTTCCTTCTCTAACTTCTTTACATCATCTCCTTGACAAATGTATGTCAACATATTACCTTCAAATTGTTCAAAGGGTTAATAGTTCATAATTTAACTAAGTGCTCAGGGGGGTTAAATGCCTCCCTTTCTCCCGAGCTACTCTTCCGCATCTGGTCATGTCACTTTTCTGCTTAAAAACCCTTATTTAACTTCCCTTTTTTCCCCAAAATAAAGTTAAAAATCCTTATTAACCCGTAAAGCCCTGCACCATCTGTCTCCTGCCAAATTCTCCAGCCTCATCTCACACCACTTTGCTTCTCATTCACTGTGCTTTAGCCCCCCCTAGCCCATTTATGTTTCTCAGATGTGACAGCTGTCTTTCCACTTATGCCGTCCCACCTGTATCTGCATTCATCCTTTGCCTTCCTAGTTCTCGTGCACTCCCTTGGTCTCAGCCTAAGTCTTACTTTGTAGTGGTGGTATAGTGAGTGATTAAAAAAACCTGTGCTTTATGATCACATTGACCTGGTTCAAATTTAACTCCACTGTTTCTCTGAGCCTTAGTTTCTATATCTATAAAATGGGGGTATGTTTACCTCATAAAGTTGTTGAAAGGCTTAAATAAGATAGTTTATAGAAAGTTTTTAGCACATCTGCAATATAGTAGATTATTTGCTCTTATCTCTTCATAAAGCTAACTGCCCTTAAGGGTCAGATTCTTTTTTTATTGAGATATAATTTACATATGACATTGTATTAGTTTCAGATGTATAACATGATTCAATATATGTATATATTGAGAAATGATGGCCACAATAAATCTAGTTAACATCCATCACCACACATAGTTACAAAAGGGGCAAATTATTAAAGTTGACTTTATCACTCTGTCATAAGCAGTGGAGATAAGGAGGAGTCCCATTCAGGGAAACTTATTGTCTATACTGTTCCTTCTCTGTGACACACCTCCCCCCTCCTCAGTTTTTAACAGGAGCAGTAGTACAACAGATTCCAGTTTGATCATTTTTTTTTTTTTACCATGACTATCATTTTAAAATGTAGGCAACACCCAGGGCACCTACTGTGTGAAAGAACTCTAGAAGACATTCCTATTGAAGGCCCTAAGGGGATGGATGAAGATGATCCTGCTAATTCTCACTACAACATGAAACTGACCAAGTTTTCTTTCCAAGTTGATAGGTACGGAACCTTGTTTTTGGATTTACTTTATGATTTCCTTTTTTTGTCTTGCTTGCTCTGTACCTTTTCACTGAAGGTCTTTACAGAGGTAGACACTTTTTTTTAAGTGTATCTTTTTCCTGGTTTAGTGTTTTCCTTAGTGCCTTTCACTATAACAGGTGTGAGTTCTACCCTATCTTCCAGGTCTTGGAAAGCCCAGCTTTCATTGTTGAATGAAACAATAAAGAGCTCCAAACTGGAGGTTTCCCATTGTGTTCCATGGTTCCAGGATATCTTGCACTTGGAGCCCCCTGAATCTGGTAACCACAGTACCAGTGTGCCAAGCTGGGCCTTCATTCCACAGGACATAATGGGCAGCCAGTATCATTTTCCACAGAAGGATCACGCCAAGACCAGTGATCCAGGAAGATCATGGAAAATAATGCACATCAATGAACAGGAGGAACCCATCAAGCTTAAATGTGTGTCTGCGACAGGATTCACTGCACTGTTTACTTGGGAAGCAGAGAGAATGGGCTGCACCATTGTCCTTTGGGATTTGGAGACCCAGGGCATTCAGTGCTTTCCCCTTGGCAAAAAGTGTATTCCTGTAGACAGTAGTGGAGACCAGCAACTGTGCCTTGTTTTGACAGGTGAGAATGTCTTGTATCAGGTTGAAATCCATTGCTGAGAGGTGTGCTTTCTTAATGTATTTTACTTCTGCCATGGTGGTGTTAGTGCCTACTCTCTCCAACGTGGTAATCTTTCATGGGGGAAATTTGGTGTTACTCTTGGTAACGTTGTCTCATATGCTTGATTTTTAATTAAGGTTATTTCTGCTCAGCTAAATGCTAAGATACTAAGAGAAAGTTGAAAAGTAATAAAGATTGATTTTAACCCAGGGAGTCTTCACTTGACCTCAGCCTGTACAAGCAAAGGTTGCAAGCTGGCTGCTCATGGACCATTTATGAACTGCAGATTTATTTTGTTTGGCTTGCACTATCTAGGCTCTTAAAAGAATATTTTATTTGTTATAAACATGTAAAATTAGAAGATTTAACACAAAGTCTGAATTTCCAGCAATTACTGAAAAATTACAAGGTCTGGCAATACTGGACCTGCATTCCTGCGTAGTAATTTATGGATTGGAGCTGAATTTGTTCTCTTAGATGGGCCATTTTCTTTCTGGTTAGGTCTTTTGTTTTTTGGGTATTTTTCCTTTGCTGAGGAAGAGTCACCCTGAGCCAACATCTGTGCCAGTCTTCCTCTGTTTTGTATGTGGGTCACCACCAACATGGCCACTGATGAATGGTATGAGTCCGTGCCTGGGACCAAACCCGGGCTGCCAAAGCAGAGCACACCGAACTTAACCACTAGGCCACGGGTCCGGCCACCTGGTTAGGTTTTTCTTGCACTTCTCTCATCACCTGCTTGGCCCCATAGGCATTTGGGTTTGATATTTCAGATACACATGCATTCAGCATTTATGCCATAACCTCTACCAAGCTTTTGAATGTTGTGATTGAACTAACCATGTGTTTCTTCTTCAGTACCCCAATTTTGATAATCATGTATTTGTGTGTGTCAAGAACATGCTATTAATTGTTTTATTTTGGTAAACCAGAAATGTGACTTCTATAAATCGTTAAAAGTTCCAGGTATTGATTGTGCAAGATAATACAAAGTAGAAAAGTGAGATGTAATGCTATTTCATAGGATGCATTGTTCTCATGAGAATTTGCCTTGTGGTCATTGTTTAAAAATAAAACTCTCCTGGGGCCAGCCCTGTGGCCTAGTGGTTAAGTTTGGCCTGCTCCACTTTGGCAGCCAGGGTTTGGTTCCCAGACACAGACCTACACCACTCATCGGCACCCATGCTGTGGCGGTGACCCGCATACAAAATAGAGGAAGATGGGCACAGATGTTAGCTCAGGCCGAACCTTCCCCAGCTAAATAAAATAAATAAATGAATAAGCTCTCCTTTAAAAACACTGAATAATTTTGATGCATTAATTAAGGTCATAATAGTACCTGGTGTCCAATAAGTATGTTTGTAATTATAGTACTGAAGTATTGAGTAATTAGAAATTAATTCCTGTCATAATCTTAAAACTTAAGTCCTAATAATTTATTAAAGCTAACTTTTATTTTTCCTATAGAAAATGGACTTTCTCTGATTTTGTTTGGTTTGACTCAAGAGGAGTTTTTAAATAGACTGATGATCCATGGAAGTGCCAGTACTGTGGACTCTCTTTGCCATCTCAATGGGTGGGGGAGGTGCTCAATCCCCATACATGCACTAGAGGTAACAGAATTAAATGTCTGCAGAGCTTTGCTTGGTTATTTTCTATCACGTACTCTTATTTGACTGAAGATTTGGGAGAATTCATTTAACCTAACAGCAAAAAGAACTATATTCTTTTCCCATCCAGTTGCTTACTTCTGGCTATTTCATTATCCTAACTCTGCTGAGCAGTTTACCCTTTTTGGCTTTAAAAGATATGAGATTATAGGAAACACTATGTAAGAAAGAAACAGTTATAAGAAATGGAGGCAACAATAAGCTGATGAGACTAAATGAAGTGGAAGCAAGCTATGGAAAGCTTGAACAGGAGTGATCTTTTATTCCTGCGTTATAGTCCCTACTCTTCTAATCCAGTGATAGAAGTGACATAACCTGAATTTATATAGCATTTTATAGTTAACAAACACTCCTTTGTATGCATTATCTAATTTCATCCTAAAATAACCACATAAGATGGATTGGGTAGCTTTTATCCATTTCATTTTACAGGTAAAAACCCTTAGGCTCAATGGTTGGAGAAAGGAGCTAGAATCAAAGTCAGAGCACTTTCTGCTATACCACACAGCCCCTGAAAGGTCAAAAACTGAAAGTTAATAATGTTATGTGCCAGGTTTTTTTGGTTGGTTTTTTGTTGTTGTTGAAGAAGATTAGCCCTGAGCTAACATGCATCACCAATCCTCCTTTTCCTGCTGAGGAAGACTGGCCCTGGATCAACATCCATACCCATCTTCCTCTACAGTATGTGTGGGATGCCTGCCACAGCATGGCTTAATAGGTGGTGCATAGGTCTGCACCTGGAATCCGAACCCGCGAACCCTGGGCCGCCGAAGCAGAGTGCGCAAACCTAACCACTATCAGGCCAGCCCCTGCCAGTTTGTTTTTATAATGACAGCTTTATTGAGATATAGTTCATATACCATAAAATTCACCCATCTAAAGTGTATGATTCAGGGAGTTTTAGCAGTATATTTGGAGTTGTACAACCATCATCACTGTCTAATTCCAGAATAGTTTCATCACTCCAAAAGGAAACTCAGTACCCATTAGTAGTCATTTCCTTTTCTTCTTGGCCCCTAAGTCCCAAAGACTAATCTACTTTCTGTCTCTTTTGCTTATTCTGGACATTTCATATAAATAGATTTATAAAATATGTGGCCTTCTGTGACTGGCTTCTTGCACTTAGTGTGTCTTCAAGGTTCATCCATGTTGTAACATGTATCAATACTTATTCCTTTTTATGGCTGAAGAATATTCCATTGTATGGACATACCACATTTTGTTTTGTCCACTCATCAGTTGATGGATATTTGGATTGCTTCCACTTTTTTGACTATTATGAATAATCCTGCTATGAACAGTGATGTACAAGTTTTTGTGTCACCATATGTTTTCGTTTCTCTTGGGTATATACCTACCAGTGGAATTATTGGATCATTTAACTTTTTGAAGAACCTCCAAGCTGTTTTCCACAGTGGCGGCACTATTTTACATTCCCACGAGCAGTGTATGAGGGTTCCAATAGCTCCACATTCTACCAGCTTGTTATTGTCCAGCTTTTTTATTATAGCTATCCTAGCAGTTGTGAAGTCAAAATGAAGTGGTTTTGATTTGCATTTTCCTAATGACTAATGATGTTGAACATGTTTTCGTGTGCTTATTGGCCATTTGTATATCTTTTTGAAGAAATATCTATTTAAATCCTTTGTCCATTTTTAAATTGAATTATTTGTCTTTACTGTTGAGTTCTAAGAGTTCTTTATATATTCTGGATGCTAGACCCTTATGAGATATATGATTTGTAAATGTTTTGTCTTGTTCTGTGGGTTGTCTTTTTACCTTCTCGATGGTGTCCTTTGTTTTTTTTTTTTTTTTTGTGGGGAAGACCAGCCCTGAGCTAACATCTGTTGCCACTCCTGCCCTTTTTGCTGAGGAAGACTGGCCCTGGGCTAACATCCGTGCCCATCTTCCTCCACTTTATATGGGACGCCACCACGGCATGGCTGACAAGCAGTGCGTCTGCGGGCGCCCGGGATCCGAACTCGCGAACCCTGGGCTGCCAAGCGCGGACTAAACCGCTGCGCCACCGGGCGGCCCCTCGATGGTGTCCTTTGAAACACAAGATTTTTAATTTTGACAAAGTCAATTTACCTTTTTTTCCCCTTGTCACTTGTATTTTGGTGTCATATCTAAGACACCATTGCCTAATCTGAGGTCATGAATATTTACTCTTATAAGAGTTTTATAGTTTTAGCTCTTACGTTTAGGTCTATGATGCATTTTGATTAATTTTTGTATATGATATAAGGAAGAAATCCAACTTCATTCTTTTGCATGTGGATATTCAGTTGTTCCAGCACCATTTGTTGAAAAACTTACTTTTATATGCTACAACATATCGTTGTAGAAAATTTGAATATGGGAAAAAAGAACATCTGTCGCCTATAAATCTATTATCCAGAAGTAATCGTGTTTACTATTAGAATTATTTCCTTATAGTTGTATTTTCTAAATATTAGTGTTAATAGTCAGGTATTATCTCATTAATCTTCTTATCAACCCTATAGGTAAATACTGTTATTATCCCCATTTTATAGATAAGGAAGCACAGGGAGGTTAGGAAATCTAATTCAGATATACGTGGACAGTAGGTGGTAGCACCAGGATTTGAACCCTGGCAGTGTGACTGCAGAGCCTCTGCCCTTATACAGTGTGCATACATGTGTGTGAGTTTGATTAGGATTGCATGGTATATACAGCATTGTTTTGGCCCTAGTCTCACCCGCTATACAAATGAGTGAACATATATGATTTAAGTGATAACAACAACAATAATAATAAAACAAATGCTCATGTACCCAGCATCCAGGCAAGAACTAGATTATCACCGATATATTTGAATGGGTGCCCCTTCTATTGAATGGGTGCCTCTCCGTGTCCTATTCCCTTACCTTGCCCAGCCTCAGAGTTAACTACCGTTCTGAACATTTTAACCATTCCCTTGCTTTTCTTTATCTTACTCCATATAAATGTATCCCCAAATAATGCTATTTAGTTTTGGCTATTGTTGAATTTTGTACAAAATAGAATCACTGTATATATTCTTTAGGGACTTGCTTTTTTTTTTCCACTCAACATGATTTTTTGTGATTCATTCATGTTAATTTGTATAACTACAATTCATTCAGTTTCACCCCTGTGTAATATCCCATTGTCTGATGATATCTTTATTTATCCAACTTTAGGTTGTTTCCAGTTATAAACAAGGTTGCTGTAAACAGTTTTTTATGCCTCTACTGCAGCACGCGTGCAAGAGTTTCTCTATGGTGGTAGTAGAATTGCTGGGTCGTAGGGCATGTGCATCTTTAACTTCTCTAGATAATCCTCTAGTTTTCCAAAGTTGTTTTATCAGTTTATGCTGTTACCAGCAATGTATGTGAGTTTTCATTGTTGTATGTCTTGCCAACACTTGTCATATACAGATTTTTAAAAATTTTGCCAATCCGGTGGTATGATGGATTTTAATTTGCATTTCTCTGATTAGGATTGAGCATCTTTATGGGGCCGCCCGGTGGCGCAGCGGTTTAGTCCGCGCTTGGCAGCCCGGGGTTCGCGAGTTTGGATCCCGGGCGCCCGCCGACGCACTGCCTGTCAGCCATGCCGTGACGGCGTCCCATATAAAGTGGAGGAAGATGGGCACGGATGTTAGCCCAGGGCCAGTCTTCCTCAGCAAAAAGGGGAGGATTGGCAACAGATGTTAGCTCAGGGCTGGTCTTCCCCACACACACAAAAAAAGATTGAGCATCTTTTAATATAAATATACTGTAACATATATTAATGTCATATATATGACATTTGGATTTCTTTTGTAAAGTGACTGTTCAAGTCTTTTGCCTATTTTTCTCTTGGGGTGTTTGTGTTTTCCTTAGTGGTTTGTAGTGTTTTATATATCCTAGATACTAATCCTTTGTTATAGGTATGGTGAATATGTTCTAATCTGTGGCTTGTCTTTTTACTGTCTTCATAGGTTCTCTAATTTTAATATACTTGTAAATTTTAATGTAGTTTAATCAGTCTTTTCCTTTATAGTATGTAATTTGTGACTTCTCTTATCCTGAGATTATAAAGATATCTTTATATTTTTTCCTAAGTTTTAAAATTATGACTGTTATATGTCCTTTTCCATTTGAAACTTATATTTATGCATGGTGTAAGGTAGAAACCTAATTTTTCCCCCCATATTGATAACCATTTGTCTCAGCACCATTTTTTTCAAAACTCTTCCTTTTACCACTGATCTGAAATGTCTGTGTATCAAGTTTCCATAAATGCATGAATTTGTTTCTGGGCTCTGTTCTGTTCCATTGGTCTTGTCCATCCCTGGGCCAATTCCATCCTGTCTTAATTATAAATTCTTCACTTTGTTATAATTCAGAAATGTCTTTGCTATTTTCTCTCCCTTAGCCCTCTTCCATATTTTAGGATCAGCTTGTCAAGTTTCATGAAAAGCTGTTAGGATTTTTATTAGAAATTACATTAAATCTATATATTAAGTTGGAAAGAGTTGACATCTTTAGGATATTTAATCTTCCTATCCATAAACATAGTCTTCCCATATTTTTTTTAGGTCTTCGTTAATGTCTTTCAATGAAACATTACAATTTTTCCATTAAGAGCTTAATGTCTTTTGTTAGCTTTATTTTTAGGGGGGTGTATTTATATTTAAATACTATATATATTTAAAGCTATGTATATATTCAAATACTACAATTTAAATACATAGCATATATTTATATATATATTTGATGCTATATATTGCTATTATAAATGATATATTTTTAATTTACATTTTATTTGTTACCAGTATAAAGAAATACGTTTAACTTTTATGTGTTGATTTCTGTGTCCAGCAAATTTGCTAAATTCTATTAATCCTAATAATTTATCTATTAGATTTTATTGAAGTTTCTATATAGTTAATCTACACTTCACATCAAAATAATATAATTTTGTTTCTTCTGTTCATATCCTTATTCTTTTTACTTCTTTCCTTTGTCTTATTTTGCTGCTGGACCCTCTACTATAATATTACCCAGAGGTAATAATGGGCATCCTTATGTTATTCCTGATTTTAAAAAAGAATATGTAATATGTCACTATAGAGTCATGTGTGTGTGTGTATGTGTATATTAAGAAAACCTTTAGGGGCCAGCCTGGTGGCGTAGCTGTTAAGTTTGCATGCTCCGCTTGGGGCAGCCCAGGGTTTGCAGGTTCGGATCCCAGGTACGGACCGATGCACTGCTTATCAAGCCATGATGTGGCGACGTCCCATATAAAGTAGAGGAGAATGGGCACAGATGTTAGCCCAGGGCCAATTTTCCGCAGCAAAAAGAGGAGGATTGACAACAGTGTTAGCTCAGGGCTAATCTTCCTCACACACACACACAAAAAAACCTTTATAAGATTAAGTAAGAATCCCTTTTTTTCCCACCTATGAGTTTTTATCATGAATGGGTATTGAATTTTATTGAATGCTTAGTCTGAATCTCTTGAGATAATCATATGAATCATCTCCTTTAATCTGTTACTGTAATAAACCACGTTAGTCAGTTGTATTATTTTTATTGTGAAATATAAAAAAAAGTATACGGAATATATGTACAGTTTAACAAATAATTACAAAGCAAAAACTCTTATAACGACCACCCATGTCAAGAAATAAAACATTACTAGCACTCCAGAAGCTCCTGTGCCCCCTGCTAGTTTGGATATTAATATTCAGTTTATGTTCTTTTAGAGGATGTTCTAGGAAATATAATGTACATATTTAAATTATTGAATCCAAAGTTAATAACTTTACCCTTCTGGATAATACAAATCCATTGAATACTTTATTTACTCTTTCCCTGCTTGTGTTATTCTTGTGTGTGTATGTGTTTTAACCACGTTAGACATCGTTACTATTATATATTTAGATTTATTTCTTTTTACACAGATATTATACATTTTCTCTGCTCTTCATTTCTTCTCACATTTTAGACCTTTCCTCTGCTTGAAGTGTATCATTTAGAATCTCCATTAAGTGAGGATCTGACTGCTGCTGAACTCTGTTTTTATCTAACTAATGATGTCTGTTTTGCTGTCATTTTTTGAATGATATTTTTATTGAGTATGGAATTCTAGATGGACAGTGTTTTCTTTCAGCACATTCATTATACCTTTCTACTCTATCCTGGATCCCATTGTCATTGAGAAGTCAGCTGTTGTTCCTTTGAGGGTAGTGGGATTTTTTTCCCCTTTAGGCTGCTTTCATGGTCTTTTTGTTTTTAGTGTTCCACAGTTTCACTGTGATTTTATGTCTCACTAATGAGTCATAGTCCTCAATTGGAAAAATATTGGTCTGTGTGATACTAATTCTTTAAAATTTGTTGAGACTCAGTTTATAGCCTAGTAAGTACTCAGTTTTCATAACTATTCCATGTGCTTGAAAATTAAATGTATATTTTGCAATTGTCACAATGGTACTTCAATCAGAAGTAGTTAGGCTTTTGATACTTTCCTTAATTTCTCTTAACCTCTATAGTCTTTGTTACATGGTACATAATTTCTTCATATTGCTCTTCTAGCTCACTAATTCTCTTTTCAGCTATGTCTAATATACTATTAAACACATCCATAGAGTATCTAATTTCAATTTTTATATTATTTTGAGAATTACTATTTGGTCATTATTTTTAAGTGTGTTGTTTTGTGATTTTTCAAATTTACAGAAAAATTGCAAAAGCTAGTAAGACAAACATCAGTTTATCCTTCACCTCATTTACCAACTGTTAACATTTTGCCACATTTGTTTTTTGTGTGTACTTTTAATTTTTGCTGAACTACTTGAAAGTTGCAAACTTCATAACTCTTCACTCTAAGTACTTTAGCATGTATTTCCTAAGAAGAAGAATATACTCTTATTTAATTGTACATAATTCAGTTTTTCTTCCCACCACCCACAGCAAAGGCATAGCTTGTTTATGGTCTCTCTCTGGGGGCAGTAATTTTTCTAGTTCATCCTTTTTTCAGAGTGTCACCTTGTATGACACTTTTCTTCCTCCATACATATCTTCCTCTCTTTTCTTCCTTCATACGTAACTTCCACCAGTACCTCTCACTCCAGCCTGCCTGGTCTGTTAACACCCAGAACTTTGGCCCATTGGTTCTCAAAGTTTTGTCCCCAGGCCAGCAGCGTCACCATCACCTGGGGATTTATAAGAAATGCAAATTATCAGGCCCTACCCAAGACCTACAAAATCAGAAACTCTGGGGGCAGGGCTCAGCAATCCATATTTTAACAAGTTCCCCAGATAATTCTTACTCACAGTGCTTTAGACTAGGAGTGGCAAACTTTTTCTGTAAAAGGCCAAATAGTAAATATTATAGGCTTTGCACACCAAGTGGTTTCTGCTGGAACTATTCAGATGTGCTGTTGTAGCCACTGACAATATGTAAATGAGTGGGTGTGTCTGTGTTCCCATAAAATGTTATTTACAAAAAAACAGGCAAGGGCTGAATTTGATTGGTGAGCCCTAGTTTTCCAACCCCTGATTTAGGCCATCAGACATCTGCAGATGCCTTCAGGCAGCAGTTGGCTTTAGAACTCAGTTACTTTTCTGGATTTGTCTTTCTCCTTCTTGTTTTTATCCCCTGAGGATTTTTTTCACTTTCTTTCCAGTTCAACTGAGCATTTCAAGATAAACACACACACACATTTTTTTTTTTAATCTGTGATTTTTAAGTGTTCTCTATAGAGAGGTTCCTCAGGATATGTAGTCAGAAATGGGAGTCTGCTTTTAGCCTGCTTTTCAGTTAACTTTATAGCATATTACTTTAACATTTTTAATTCATATAGACTATAAATTAACTGTAAAGGTGATCCCCTAGTACCTAGCTTTGAATGGTTTTAGAATTACAAAACAGTAGAGCTGCAAGTTTTCTAGTCTAACCACCTGTTTTCTACTGAAGCAGAAACTGATGTTCAGAAAAGTTACAGAGACTTGCCCCAGATCACATGCTTAGTCCTTGTCAGAACCCTCACTAGAACCCAGGTACTCTTGCAAGATAAAGATAACCTTGTGTCTCCTTCAGTCTCAGCACATAAGTTCTAAAGTTTTTTGGTTTTAAATCTGTATCCTGATTTTTTTCCTATTGTAATTTTTTCTTGATTTTCTCCCATTTCAGGCTGGGATAGAAAATCATCAGCTGGACACAGTAGATTTCTTTTTGAAGAGCAAGGAAAATCTTTTGAATCCATCCTCAAAATCTTCTGTACCTGATCAGCTTGATTACTTTCCATCCCATTTATATTTAAGAAGTAAGTAGAATAAAGATGTTTACATTTGTATTTATCATTTTAATCACTTTCAAATTATTGTTGTGTTTTCTGATGATTTATTTACTTGCCAAAGCTCAGTCAGTCATGAGATTTTGTATACTTTGTGGAAACTTGAGAGAGTTGTGGGAATTCATAAATGTTCTCATTCTAAGTGGGGTGTTTATTATTCATATCCTATACTGTGCTTTGTATTTTTAGTATGCAAGGAAGAGATGATCTTTCAAATTCAAGAGATTTTTATTCAAAAGACAATAAAATTTATTTGCAAAATTGCCCACCCTTGAGATGTCTAGTGACAGTGTGGCTGGCTGAGTTATGGATTGGGACTTGATATAAGAATTTTCAGCCTGACTCCTCTGCTTTTTTGCTACATTACCAACACTTTTCAAGATTTTGGCTTTCGTTTTTAATAAAGAGGAAACCTAGCTTTTATTCTTGGATCAGGTAGCCATACAAATCCTCTCCTCAAAGGGGTATGGTAACAAATGTTTTCCCTGAGCATACAGTTTTATAATCTTTTCTTTTACTTGATAATATATTATAGACATCTTTCTTGTTAATAATAGATAAACTTATTAGTTATGGTGGCATAGAATTTCATTGTATGGGCTGTACCATAATTTATTCAACCAAATTCCTATTAGACATTTTGATTGATTTCAATTTTTGCTATTATTGGCAGTGTGCTATAAATGCTGTGTGTGTATAATTTCACACATGTACAGTTATTTACTTGAGATAAACTTTTAGATGTGGAATTTCCACATCAAAGAGATAACACAATTTATATTCTTAAATGCTTTGATAAATTGTCCTTCAGAAAAGTTTTACCAATTTGTACTCTGGTTATGTGGGAAAAATGACAACCTGCTTTTTCCATCAATGTAGTGTTAGTTCTCAATGAGAATGATACCAAACCTCATAATCTCAAATCTGTGTGCCCGATGCACAATAAGCCAATCATTGAGACACCAGTGCTTGGAGATGGAGAAAGATTTATTAGAATTGGCCAAAATGAGAAGGCAAGGGGATAGATTCTCTCAAATCCACCTTAACAAAAGAAGAAAGCAAGCGGTTTTATAGAACTATGGGGCTTTGGAGGAGGAGTTTTGGAGAAACAAAGGGGAAATCTGTATTTCTTTCACTCTAGGTAAGCCACTGGGCAATCAGACTTCTGGGTGTCAGCTGCTGCTGGGGGCTGGTTATCTGGTGATTGGTAACTTCCTTGAAGGCATTCTTTTTTTTCTGCAAAACAAGCTTATAAATCCTCTTGACCCTTGAGTCATCCCTCAGGTTAAATGAAAATACAGCAAATTAGCAAGATTAACTTCTTTTCATCTGTGTCTGTGTTGGGAACAAGGTCGAAGAGTAATCATGTTCTTATTGAATATTTACAGTAACCCTCAGGTACCCAGCTTCAATCCCCACTGTCTTTTTCCCTTTCTCATTCTTGTAGGAAGCTAGGCGTCAATCATTCTGGCTACTTCCTGCTGAAAGGGGGTGAAGGTGGGGAAACTGAGGAATGAAATTTTTCAACCTGAGGTTGAAAATACTTTCGGGTACCAGATTTATATTTTGCATTATCATTATTTGAGTGCTTTTATCTATAGTCTTAGAACAGCACTTTATTCCACATTTGATGACAACACCAGAAAATGTAGAGTAAATTCCTTGTGGAGTCTAAGAGAATAACCCAGAAAACCAATCACTTATCTCTGGCCTATCAGCCTGGACTTGTTGTAACCAGGTGGCTTGTTCCTGGATTTTATCTAAGTGTTTTTCTACTTCTCCCGAGGTGTTGATGTAAGCACAGTGAAGAGAATTAGCAACCACACATACCCCACCTTGTTCGGCCAACAAATAGTCAAGTACCATACGATTATCCAAAACCACTCTAGCCAGGGAATCTAAGGCCCCTTGTTGGGCTGTGATAGCAAAAGCAGTTTCTTTGGTTATAATTCCTAAAGTTTGCATTAGTGAAGAACCCAATTCATTTTACTTATCTGACTGATTGGTGTCGGCTGTCTTAACCCAGAAGAGCAGCTTAAGGTCTTACAGTTTTTTCACTTTTCAGCTGCTGGGTGCTGTGGTTGTGGAGGGGTGAGCTTCACTCAAGTGTGGTGAATCCACGGCTTGACTCAGGCCAATTTGACTGATGAACGGGTGGTCAGGAGGACTTCATAAGGCCTGATTCACTTGGGGGGCTAGTTGATCCTCTGGTCTATGCTCCTTCCAAGACTTAAGGAGAACCTGGTCACCTGCCTTGATGTGGTAGAGTGGAAATCTGACAGGAAGAGGGACCAGTGAGAGGCAAACTCATGAACAGAAGTTAGGATTTCATTTATAAATTTCAAGTGCTGCCTGATCACTCTTTCCCTCTATTATACACAATCTCCCCCTGTTGATGAAGCCGAGAATGGTCTCCCATACATCATTTCAAAGGGACTCAACTGAAGCCTGCTCCAGGGGGCTACATGGATCCTCAACAGGGCAGAGGGCACCTTGTCTCAGGTTAAGTTAGTTTCCCTACAAATTTTGACAACTGTCCTTCTTAAAGTGTGGTACATCTTTTCAGTCTCCCATCGACTGGGGCTGCCATGAGGCGTGGAGTTTCCAAGTGATCCCCCAGGCTCTTGATACGTCCTGGGTTATTTGGCAGACAAACACAGTTCCATTGTCACTCTGGATTGACAGCAGGAGTCTGCATCTGGGAATGATCTCCTTTAACAAAGCCTTGGTCACTTGGCGGCCCTCCCAGTTCTGGAAGGGGAAGCTTCAACCCATCCCTATTCAGAAACTCCTTGGGTATCTCAGATTGAGATCCATCATTGGGCTTCAACAGTAGCATCTGAAAGGTGCAGGCGTGCTCTGGTGGTCCCTCCACTTCTAAGCGTCCGGGGGAAGAATTTAACTGGGCCTTTAGCCTGGCGAGCAAATCCTCACCCAGAAGAGGAATGGGACATTCAGGCATATATGGGAAGCTATGTCTCAGGTTTGTGTTTCCAAGATGACAGTCCAAGGGTTGTAAAAAAAAAAAAAGGGGGGGGGGTAGGGTGGAATGGGTCATTGCCTCCCCTGACACCCTGGTAACAACCATAGTTTCTTCTGAGGGATAAATGTGTGTTAACAACAGAGTCGGTAGCCCCCGTATTGATGAGAAAGTCACTTAACTTGTTCCCCACTGTCATTTGAGCCGGAGCTCCTATGGGTATGTAACGATAGGTTGCTCCAGTCTAAGCAGAGCCCCTGGACCTCTTCATTCTTCATCTGTATCTCCCCCCTTTATTTCCACCATCTGGGTTGAGGGAATCTTACCTTCTTTCACCGTCTTCTGCAACTTGGGACAATCCTTCTTTCAGTGTCCTTCTTCTTTGCAGTATGTGCAGTGATCTTTCCTCAGGGGTGGGCATTCTCCTTTTCTTAATCCTTCCAGAATACAATTCCTGTAATGTTCTAGGCAGAGCATTGCCCCTCATTTATATCCCAATTTGGTTCAACTGTGGGGATGGCCTCAGCAGAATCAGGCAATTGTTCCTATCCTCGAGATGGAGCCAATGGGCTTCCTCCCGTGCCTTTTCAGTTACCATATGGCATTCCTCAGCCATGAGTAAAATATTCATTAAGGCTTGGATATCAGCTGAAGTGGGATGGTATGTCTAAAGATGGAGGAGAATAACTCAGTCATACGATTCGGGTCCTCCCTATAGGATGAATTACTGTTCTTCCAATTAAAAAGATCTGAAGTAGAAAAGGGGGAATGCACCCATATCATGCCTGCCAGTTGGCCCTTAGCATTCAGTCCTCCAATTGGGAACTGGCAGAGCAGAAACTGCCTTGCTTGAGGAAACTCTGCTCCCTGACCAAATTGTATACCCTGCCTGGTACGGGAAGGACAGACTGTATCCTGGCTTCCCTCAACTATTGGGGGTTGTGTGGCTCCTGCGCCCTGCTCCCCATATGGGAGTGGGTCAGAGGTTGCCATGGTCATGGGGTCTGCCAGTTATGGAGCGGAAACCAGTGGAGGGGGTGCCGGCTGAAAAGGAGGTGGCACAGGGGTCAGCAGGGGAGCTGGGGGCACTGTGGGAGCATTTAAAGTGTTGATCAAGATTTCATCATCTTCCATCATGCCCTTGGATCCAGCAGAACTGTCTTGGGCTTTTCAGCCCTTTGAACCATCAGATTGCACCTCCTTTGTGCTGACTCATTTTGGTGCAATAGCATAAAAGCCTGCACATATGGGATTTCATCCTATTTCCCTTCTCTGTTATAGAATGACTCCTGTTGCAAGATGGTAACATGACTTACAGATCCATTAATAAGCCATTTGTCTCCAGAGCCTAAAGAGTATTGTGACCAGGCAACATCACAAGGGAAAATCATCTTTTTTACATTTCATAGGTTCATGAGTAAAAGCAATCCAGTTTTGGAGTATGCATCCCAGGGGGCTGTAGTTATATCATAGCTGACTCACACACAAGACAGGTGCACCCACACAAAGACAAAATCTGACTCCTGCAGGACAAAAGTAGATGCTGAAGTCCAACTAGTCCCCTAGATCCCTCCCAAACGAGGGTCCTTCTTTTCCAATAACACAAAATGCAAATAGAGAGACAGAGGATTCACGACCACGTGTGTCATGGTGACTCACCTGCCAAATGCAAAACTGAAAGTAGTTTTTCCACTCCAAGCGAGCATTGTGCTGAGGGGCTGATGCCAGCAGGAGGGAGGAACAGCAGAGAAAGTCCCCCAGGCAAAGACACCCAGGCAGCTGCTAGGGACCATCGATGCTCAAACCCTCACTGGGGTTGTCCAGCCATGGGTACGAGACTCCTGGCTGGCTCGCCAAAATTGACACCAAACCTCTTAATCTCAAGTTCGTGTCCCAATAGGTTCAAAAGAACATATCCTCCCACCTTCTCGTTTTGGCCAATTCAAATAAACCTTTCTCCATCTCCCAGCACCAGTGTCTCAGTGATTGGCTTATTGTGCATCGATTTGAGATTAAGAGGTTTGGTATCAAGAATGTGGATTAGAAATTTTCTTTTTAAAATCACTCTCTTTGGTTTTGAATGCAGAGTTTGGTCTTCTCTCTCTTGAATTGCTAGTTTTTTTTATGCTCCAATTTTTTTTTTTAATCTGCTTGAATTTGTAGAAAAAGGCCTGGTTTGTGGTGTTGAGTGGGGCTCCATCAGTGATTGTGTGGTCAGTGTTCACTTCTGCTGTTTGGTGGTCAGTGATCTCTCCTCACTCCACTCTCACCTGCACTGCTCTGCCCTAAATGGAGGGGATGGGTCTGGAAATAAGAAGCATGGGAATAGCTTTACCTGTGCTGTCAGGGGAAAACCCATGTTTTCCATCATTCTCACTCACACAGATGCAGTCCTGGAGCTGGGGCCAATGCTGAAATAAACAGGAATCACTTCATTAGGGCCTGCAACTGGCAAATGGATGATTCAGGGGCCCACACTCTTTCCTTTACCTGCATGTTTAAGAGAATGGTTTTGGAATCAGACAGGCTTACGTTCAGATTTTGGCTCTGCCACTTACTTTCCACATTAACTTAGACAAGTTATTGTCTCTGAACCTCAGTTTTCTCATCTATGGAAAGGGGGCTATAACACCCACTTGTCCTGCAGGTTGTTGAAAGGAATAAATGAGATAGCGTTTATAAAATACCAAATACAATACTTAAGATTTAGTAGGTGGTCAACAAAATGGTAGTTACTAGTAATACCAGTAAATAATGACTAGTAGTTAAGTAGAATCACTAAAGTTTGCAGGTAATAAGACTTCATAAAAGTTTGTGAACTTTTTGAAAATAAGATATTGGTCCTTGTTTTATGTTTAAAAATATTGGAACATGGTATTTTTGGATATGTTACTTTTATTGGGAGTGTCCTGGTGTTCTTCATGTTTGATTTCTTTCTCAGATGTGGAAGAGCTGACACCAGCATTGGATTTACTTTGCTCAGCAATTAGAGAAAGTGATTCTGAAACCCAAAGCAAACACTTTTCAGAACAATTGCTTAATCTTACACTGTCTTTCCTTAACAAACAAATAAAGGAGCTTTTTATTCATAATGAAGGTAAGAATCACAGCAAAGAGAGGTGCATTTCTCCCATTCCTGTGTCAGGAGAGAGGTATAAGTGGTCCTATTTAATGAGAGAGCATAAGCCAGTGGAGTGCCGTTTGCTACAGTTAAATAGTCAGTGTGTAAATTGAGTGAGTGAAATGGGTTCTAATACTGGGAAAGTTGGCAGAAGGGACTAATCATTGTGAAAAAGGTTATAATAAAACACAGAGCTACGTGTAAACAGATGTTTTTTTGAAATTTTGAAGACACTGAGTTTGAATTTTCTAGAATTCTTTATAACAGCTCCTCTCTATACACACATGCACATATATATATGTGTGTATGTATGTGTGTGTGTGTGTATATATATATATATACATATATATATATATATATATGAAATTGGCACATTGGTGTTTTCCGTAGAGCTAGATGAACATCTACAGAAAGGAGTGAACATTTTGACCAGCTACATTAATGAACTTCGAACCTTCATGATAAAGTTTCCTTGGAAGTTAACAGATGCCATAGATGAATATGATGTAAATGAAAATGTCCCCAAAGTAAAGGAGAGCAATATATGGGAGAAACTCAGCATTGAGGTAAATACATGAGTAATTATCACTTCTTTTCTTTGCCAGATTCAGGAGATCTGAGAAAACAATAGAAGAAACAATTTAGAATCTATATACTTATGATTCAGAATCTTTGGCAAGGGTTTTAGATTTTGTAGATTTTGGAATCTCTGAGCATGACTTCAAATTTACATCTACAAGCTTTGTTTATTTAACTCAGAACAGAGAGGCTCCCTCTTTTTTCTTTTTTGTGAGGAAGACTAGCCCTGAGCTAACAATCCATTGCCAATCCTCCTCTTTTTGCTGAGGAATATTGGCCCCAGGCTAACATCCGTGCCCATCTTCCTCTACTTTATATGGGATGCCACCAGAGCGTGGCTTGACAAGCGGTGCGCCAGTCCGCGCCCGGGATCCAAACCTGCAAACCCTGGGCCAACGAAGCAGAGCGCCCAAATTTAACTGCTACGCTGCCGGGCCAGCCCACAGATAGGCTCCCTCTTAATGCCAGATCTGCCCACTTGGTTCCAGTGGCAAACATCCAACCTCAAACCATGTGAAGCGGCACTCCCTTGGCAATACCCCCGCAATGGCTAGGGCCTGGCACTTTGTAGTTATGCCTTCTGCTTGACCTTTGAACAAAGCGAATTGCTGCTGGTGATTCAATCTTAGAAAACTTTTAGTTTATGACATTATTGCTTGGAAGTATGTTTGGTTTGTGTCCTATCTCAGATTCTAGTTAAGATATTTTTCCAATTCAAATTTCTGTGCTCATCTGCTTGCCTTTCTTTTTATAGTAGAAGTTAATACAACCAAACTGGGCTGCCCTCTTTATGACTAGTGACTGGAGGATTCCCTCCACCTACATGGAGAGTATTGGCATTTGAAAGACAAAGCCCAAAATAGCTTAACCCAGATGATCAGAATCAATAGAGAGTGAAAGGAATATGATTGAGAGGTTGAGATGCTGCCAGGTTCACAGGACTGCTGTTCTTAGGGTGGAGGATAGGGAAGTACCTGGTGTGACTGCATTTTTTGTATTTCTTATTCATTCTCTAGCCAAAAATTACTTGATTTTCCTTCTACTTTTTTTGGCTTCTCTTTTCCAGTCTCCTTCACAGGTTTCACTTCCTGTTTCCCCCCTTTAATGTGCTCCAAGGCTCCATTTATGGTCCTCTGTTCTTTTTACTCAAAATCACTGATTTTTAAGTTTTGGGGAGGTTACAGTCCACTTTGATGAAAGCTGTGGACTCTGTCTCCAAAAACATGAATGTGAATGTGTGCATGTGCACATACACACAATTTTGCATGTGACTTAATGGGGTTTACAGATTGCTCTAAAGCCCCAGGTTAAGAATGCCTCCTTTCTGTTCTCTCTCAAGTTTAGGTCTTTATTTCTTCTTACTTGGATTATTGCAGTCACCTTCTAATGCCTCACTACCTTGAGCTTGAATCCCTTTCAGTCCATTCTCCACATTGCTGCCTGAATATTCTTCCTAAAATAGATATCTGATTCTATCACCTCTTGCATTTAATTTATTAATTTATTTTGCAGGGGAAGATTCGCCCTAAGCTAACTTCTGTTGCCAGTCTTCCTCCTTTTTTCTTTCCATTATCCCCCCTCAAAGCCCCAGTACATTGTTGTGTATATTTGTAAGTTCTTCTGGTTCTTCTATATGAGCCGCTGCCACAGCGTGGCTACTGACAGATGAGCGGTGTGGTTCTGTGCCCAGGAACCAAACCTGGGCCGCTGAAGTGGAGCATGCCCAACTTTATCTGCTAGGCCATCAGGGCTGGCTCTCACCTCTTGCATTTAAGATCCTTCAGTGACTCCACATAAGTTTCAGGATAAAATCCATCTCACACACAAAATGCCCTTCATGATGGAACCTCTGCTTTTCTTTCAACTCTCATCTGCTACTCTGCTACTCTCTCTCTCTCATCTGCTTTTTCTCCGGTTACATTGAGTAATTTGGAGTTCCCTGAAGACTTGATGCTGTTTCTTGCCCTTATGCCTCTGCAGATAATATTCCCTCTTTTTGGAACACTGTCCTCTTTTCTCAATATATGTATGTAACATTTACTTGTCTTTAAAACTTTTGCCTCATCAATTATCTCTACTAGGAAGCCTTTTCTTTTTTGTCATCCCTCTTATTTAGATGCTTCTCTTCTGGACCCTCCTCTCTAGCATCTGGCATACCTGTATCATCACCTTTATCATAGAGTGCTATAATCGGTACTTTATTTGTGTGTCTTCTAGTCTAAAAGCTCCTGGAGAGCAGGGTCTGTGTTGTGATCAACTTCATATACCTTGTGCAAAGCCCCAAATCTAGTAGTAGATTTTCAGTTAAAACCCCTTAGTAGATGCTCAATAAATGTATAAGTTCTATGTTGATAATCATAATAAGGAATTAAAAAGGAACTTAAAAAGCAAATTTTTTCTTACTTTTCCTAGGAAGTTATCACCGATGCCATTTTAAACAACAAAATACCAGAGGCACAAAGTTTCTTTAGGATTAACAGTCATTCTGCTCAAAGACTCGAGGAGCTGATTAGAATAGGCCTAGATTTGGTCTTTGACAATTTGAAAAATAATAATATAAAGGAAGCCTCTGAACTTTTGAAGAATATGGTGAGTGGCATAATCCATTTGTCTGATCTTAAATTCCCTAATGTAGGAGAAGATCTCTATGTATTTAATATAATTTCTGGTCAATATAAAAGTTTATTTATATTCATAGTTGTATCACAAACTAAGAAATTTGTGTAGCTTTTATTAGGAAATAATGACAATAATTCTGAGAAATGTTCTTTGGTACTGAGAATTTTCTTGAAGGGAGTTTTGATTAGAGTTTCCATCATTTGTTCTCTGTTAGGTTTGGCACTTTGGTTAGAAGGAGACAGTGTTTTTCATAGAAGGCTTCACACATGTCAAAGCATACACAGGAATTCATGATTTGTTGGGGGACATTCTCTATTGTTCATGTGACCACTCACATCTCCGTTTGAACTTTCTAATGGATTATACCTTTGCTTCGTGCTCTGTGGTTTTATTTCATTTGAGAAGGGGAAGTCCTAGAGGTAGGGCTTCTGGACTAAGCTGAGATCTGGCCCTAATCTGCGTGATTGGAGTCTTGCCCATGGTAACTTTCAGGAAGTGCAGAGGAGTGAAACTATGCAACACTTGTTATTTGCATTGACTTTTGTTGTCAAGTGAATCATCATAGCAGATTCTTGTAGTTTTGGTCCTGTGGTAGTCTGGCATTACTTTAAATTGTTCTGTGTTCTGCCTTTGTTTTGGCAAAATGCTTAAGGACTTTAGGGATAGGCAGTAAATATGTATGATAAATGTAGAAAATGAATGTTCATAAGAGCAGAAAAGCTGTGGGATTTTAACAGGATACATGTCTATAAGATGGTACTTCTGTATCCAGCATACATTTATGTCCAAAATAGCTCCATTACAAAATGTAAGTTTTTAAAAATTTTCTATGTTATTATAGGGCTTTGATGTAAAAGACGAGTTGCTCAAGATATGCTTCTATACAGCTGATAAAAATATACGAGACTTTTTGGTAGGTAAAGGTGAGACTATGTAGTTTACATCTTCTAATAAACCTTGGTGAAACTTGAAAATAAATTATTTTATTATTCAACTAATATCTAGTAAGTAAAAGTACGACAACTTTGTCTTTTTAAATGGATCATTTTGCATTTATAGTAAAGGAATATTTGTGTGACTATATACATTGCCTCAAAAATTCAAAATACAATACTTAAACGGCATTTAATCCCATGGTATTTGTTTTGCAAATGTGCTTGATTTTTGTGAGGTCACTGCTTTAATTTAATTATTTTTTATTCAAGGTTGAAATTTTAAAAGAAAAAAATTATTTTTCTGAAAAAGAAAAAACAACTATAGACTTTGTGCATCAAGTTGAGAAATTTTATTCAGGACATTTCCGAGAAAATATGCAGATCCAGTCCTTTCCCAGGTAGTCTCATTAGCCCCCTTTTGATGATATGGGAAGAACATTGTAGACAGTGTTTAGTTTATAACTGTTAGTGAGCATGGATTTCTTATGTGGAACTGAGCTTACATTCCCTATGAAGATAAAACTTGTGTCATCCAGAAGGGACTCAGATGTTTTCTGTCATTTCAATATTCGCATAATCAGATATATATATTTTTAAGATAATAAATACAAAATTAAGAATATTGAATTGTATGTTTTCCAAAAGAGTAGAAGTTCTTGAGCAGATAAATGATGCTTTCTCCTCCAAAATTAAAAAAAAATTTATATCACTGTTTTAGGTATTGGATAAAGGAAGAAGATTTTTTCAAGCACAAATCTGTTTTGGACTCATTCCTGAAATATGATCATAAAGATAAATTTAACAAAGAGAATCATAGAATTGTGTTACATTGGGCCCAGTGGTGGAATCAAATAACACAAGAATCCATCCTTCTCCCCAGGATAAGTCCAGAAGGCAAGTGTGAGAGCCTGAAATTTCAACATATTGAATGAGGATTAAATTAGGTATTGGTATTTGAATATTTTGGTGTGTCTCCATTTTAGCATTCCTCTTGGGGGAACAATAATCAGTTGCTTTAAAATGCAAGTCACTGCATTAAGACCTTTCTTATCTCAAGGTTTTTGTAAGGGATTTATAATGTTGATAGTGAAAGAGAAAAGTCATATAGTTCAATGAATTGAAATTTCAAGACTAAGAGTTCTCATCCTACCCTCAAAGTGACATTCTTTGTTTTTCCAAATAGCCTTTGAGTTTATTCTTGTGTAATTGAGGATCTATATCACATCAGGGCTCTGGGGAATAACTAACAGTGATAGTGGTAATTCATAGGGTGTCAAATTCATGTTTACTATTACAGCCAAAGTTTTTATTTATGTTAAGGAAAAGAAAAGGAAAAAAGAGGGCTGAAAAGTGAAACACACCCCTAGTTCCCAAGTTTTATTTAACCACTGTAAGTAATGAGAAGCTCTTCCTCCGGCTGAAGTGTTGATTGTAAAATGAACAACACCATGAAAGAGGAAAATAGTAAAAGAAGCAGAGGGACTGAATCATTCATATATTATATAAATATTTATCTTATTTACTCAGTTAATTAGTGTTGAGTTTCATGTAAATAATCATAATTCATTGCTATTTTAAAATGTATTTTGTTCTTAATATAGAATACAAATCATATTCTCCTGAAGCCCTTTGGAGATACTTCACAGCTCGCCATGATTGGTTAAGCATTATCATGTGGATTGGAGAATTTCAGACCCAGAATAATTATGCTTCACTTCAGCAGAACAAATGGCCCCCTCTGACTGTTGATGTTATTGATCACAATACTTGCTGCAACAACTACATGAGGAATGAAATTTTAGATAAGCTGGCCAGGTATTCTAACTGTGGGGATGAATAAAAGGAAGAGCAATAAAAGAAAATGGTGTGATTTTTTCCTTTGAAATGCCATAAATCCAATGCAATTTTGTTTCATAGTATTTTAAAACTGAAAGGACATTATCTTATATTGAGGTTTTAAAATTGTATGCATTTAACATCATATGGTAGTGAATAGGCTCTCAAATTCTAAATGTAGGTTCTTCCCAAAACACTGTATATGCTTTGGTGTAGAAATGATAAATTGTCAGTGGGCCTACGAGGACCAAGTGGCAAGAGCTGAGGATACCTTAGTGAGGATACCTTAGTATCCTGTAGTGTCTCCCACTCTTCTCAGTACTGTCTCTGCATCCATATGCTGTGTATGACCTTGAACTAAAGAGGACTGCTCAACTAAGAAGTTAGTGAGGGGAAGTAGCTCTTGAAGTGATAAGTGACATTTAAACTTTTAACTCATTCCTAAAAATAATTCTGTTAGATCAAACCATGTAAACTTGCCATTTGTGTGGGTCAAAAATCGTTGAATGTCAGCAATTTCATATGTCTCAACCTAATCAATCTTCCTAAGCTGTCAAAATAATGTTAGGAGACTTAATAACATATATGTTAATTTTTAAGCTTCTTAAACTTATTTCCCATGTATTATTTTATATTTATACTTATTGGGGCGATATAGCTGTATTGTCCCACTCAACTTAAAGATGTGGCAAGTGAGATTCAGAGGAGTTAAAGAGCTTTGCCTGAACCAATTACTTACAGACTCCAATCCTTTTACCCCTGACTTTCTATTCACTGTTCTTTCCATTGCACTAAATCCTCTTCTTTTTTTAACTAAATTTTGTATAATTTGTGTGCTTATCAAATATTTTGATTATTTGATTGTTTAAAAAGCTAATATATGTATGATTTAACATGAATTATGACAATAATGAGATCTACTACATTGACAGATTAAAGGGAAAAAATTATACCACCTTTATATATATAGAAATATATATTATATTTTACCACCTATATATATATAGGTTATATATATATACCACCTATATATATATAGAAAAGCATTTGATAAAATTCAACGTCTATTTATAATAAAAACTGTTAGCAAACTAAGAATAGAGGCAAACTACCTTAACTTGAAAGCAGTGTCTAAAAAAAAAACCTAGCTAATGTTGTACTTAATGGTGAAGCATCACAAGCATTCTCTTTAGATTTGGAACAAGACAAGCCTGCTATCAATTCTTCCTAAGTTGAGCTTTAGATATAGGACAATCTCAATAAAAATCTCAGCAGGTTTTCTTGTGGATTTTGACAAGCTGATTATAAATATTTATATGGAAATGCAGAGGGTCAAAAATAGCCCTGAAAAAGAAGAACTTGCCCTACCAGATATCAGAACTTATTTGAAAGCTACAATAATTAAGACAGTGGGAGTATTGGTGCAGGGATAGACAAATAGACCAGTAGAACAGAATAGTGAGCATAGAAACAGACTTACACATACGCTCACTTTATATATGACAAAGGTGGCACCACAGAACAGTGGGGAAAGAATGGTCTTTTCGACAAATGGGGCTGGGATAACTGGATGACTATATTGGGGAAAATTAAATTGGACCCTCTGCCTTATATCATGCATAAAATCAATTCCAGCAGATTTTAAAACCTAAATGTCAAATGTAACCTATAAAGCTTTTGGAAAATATAGAAGAATATCTTCATGACCCCAGGATATGCTTTCTAAAAGGCCTGGAGAGGCAAAGGAAGAGAATAGTTACTGAGACCAAGAGAGCTGCCTGGCAGGAGTTGTGTCCCTTAGTGGAGAGTGTCAGCCTACCTGCAGTCACCCAGCACAGAGAGAGCCAGGGTATCCCCATCCTCCCTTTTTTTTCTAACTCTTATCTCCTGATGGGAGTCTCCCATTGGGCAGACCAGAACAGAAGCCTGAGGGCACTGGAGTCTTCTGGAGCAATACATACGGGTGAGCCTCCAGGGACACAGAGCAGAAGAGTAGAGCTTCTATCTGGAGGGGAAAGATAGCAGCACACATAGGCAACACAAAAGAGGAAGCCAATAAACATATGAAAAGATGCTCTTCATCAATTGTAGTCATGGAAATGTAAATTTATTTTACATTTTGGTAAAATTATCTTACCAAAAAAAAACTAGGAACAACTGCAAAGGTAGAGTGGATAGATAAAATATAGTATAATCATACAATGGAATACTATATAACAATGAAAACTAATAAATTATAGCCACAGATACCAACATGGATAAATTGCACAATGTTGGGTAGAAGAAACAGTAAATCCAGACAAAAACAGTAAACCCACAATGTTCCATTTATATAAAAAATTTAAAATAGGCAAAACCAGACCATTTATTATTTGAGGTTACTTATATGGATGGTAAAACTATGAATAAAAATAAGGGAATGGTTCTCACGAAAGTCAGGATAGTGGTTACCTCTGGGGGTAGCAAAGGACATGCAATGGGAGAGGTGTACACCAAGGGCTTCCAGGTATAATGTTCTATAATCTGAGTGGCGGCTATATGGTGTTTCTTTAAACTCCACGTAATGTATTTTTTATACTCCTTTGTATGGTATGTCTGACGTATTTAACAGTAAATTTGTAAAAAAATATTTAAATGCAAATTTCTATTATTTAATAGTTGGTCTATTTAAATTATTCTGCTTTAGTTTCTTAATGATTTTGGTGAATTTCTCAGTGCTTAGAGCATCTAGCTTCAAGAGCTAACCACTGTTGCCACAGTGGGTTGTAGAGTTTCAGTCAAAAACAAACAAATGGAGATAGCTTAGTCAGGTTTTTGAAGTATTTAAGATAACTTGAGACTGTCATTACTACCTTTAAATACTACGGTGGTACAGAAACTTTTATTGGAAGCTAGCAAAATATGTGTCTCAGAACCCTATAGAGTAAGAATTGGCAGGCTTAATTTGTCAATACTTATTTTTAAGTAGTTGAGACTTAAACAATGAAAGTGATTTGGTCTGCTCTTAATCTAGCAACCTTGTAACTTGCCATCTCTTAAACCTGCCTGATAGGAGTGGGATTTTTCTTACATCTGAACTAGAAGACTTTGAACTCTTCCTCCTAAGACTGAACCGTATTGGGGGTGTGATGCAAGATACCCTCCCTGTTCAAAACTACAGGTCCAAAGAAGGTTGGGATTTCCACTCTCATTTCATTCTCTATTGTTTGGAACATAGTCTGCAGTATCTTCTTTATGTCTATCTCGACTGTTACAAGTGAGTACTGAGAATTCATTTGTCCTTGAGCAGGTCTTCAGGTTTCTTCTTTCCATACTACTTATGAACTCAACTTTTAGGAAAATAGTAAGCATTGACATGAGAAGTACTGTTCTTTTTGAAGTAGTTCCCCTACTCCAACACTTTGTGCATCTTTTAGTTCAATGCTGCGTTCAACTAAATGCTTATTGTTTGTTTTTTGATGATGTTAATTCTGTAATATCTCTGTTAACCTTTTAAATAACTAGAGATTAGAATAAAATGAAAAAAATGCTTTAGAAGTTTCAAAGAGAAAGATTCTAAAGGTTAACTTGGAGTTCTTTGATACTTTCGTTACTAGGCAAATGCTGAACAACTTTGAATTCATTGCTACTGCAAGAGTTGTTAGATATGCTCTAAAATTTCTATTTAGATAGATAAATAGGTATCAATGTATACCCACTTAAGATCAACCTGCAGAATCATATCTGTGGCCAGTGTTAATTGCTATTGGGTCAGTAATAATAACAGTAGTAGTCTCTAATGTATAAGTGCTTACAGTGTTCTTGGCACTATGCTAAGTGCTTTACATGCATCATCTCATTTAATCTTCACAAAAACCCCATGAAGTGATTGCTCCCTTCTCCATTTCACAGAGGAGGAAACTGAAGCTTCAAGAGAGACTGAGTGCCTTCCTTAGGGCATACAGCTAGGAAATGGCAGAGCCAGATTTAATTCTACTACTGTTTGATTCCAGAGCCCACATTCATGCACTAATGAGAACATTTTTATTTTATTTTGTGTAGTAAAGACCAGGAATTCAAACAGAGGGTGTAATTTCTGGTTCATATCATTGAGGCTTACTTAGATACAGAAATATTTTCCCTAGAGCTACCGGCAAGAAAAGATTTAAAAGCCATATTTTCAGAGGACCTGCTCTGAGCCTTAACTCCTCAGTCCTGGCTTCTCTGTAGTTGTGTAAACATTTTTAAAAACTTCGTAAGTTTGAAACTGCTAGAGTTTTTGTTGTAAAAACTAATAAAATACAATCTTATATGGAGTTTGTAAAATTTCATCATGGTAGTAAACACATTTTAAATAATATTATCTCTCTCCCTAAAATTTTCTCTATTTCCAGATCATAAGGAATATGTAAAACACAACAGTGAGAATATATTATGTTATATTTACTTTTTAATTCCAAGGTTCTTTTTTTGTGCTAGTTATTGAGCAAACATGGTTGTAACTGTCTTATCCTGTATGCTAATCAGAGAGTTTTGTTTTTCTTTTTTTACTTTATATGCAGACTTAGTCCTCCTAATTGTCCCTTTTTGGAAAAAAAAGAATTACATGAAGCTCACCCTTGGTTTGAATTTTTAGTTCAGTGTCGACAAGTTGCCAGTAATTTAACAGGTATGGGTATACTATATTAAATATAAAAACTTTCTTTGGATAAATAACTGGTCTATTGAATGGCATTTAACTTGTAAACTCTTTTTAGATCATTTGGCTGTAGACAAATATCTGACCATAATCTAGGCTCAGGCTTTATTTAAGAAGCAGAAGACCAAAAATGTTAGCCTCTTGCCAGCCAAGAAAAGCCAGACTTGGAGCAGACAGTGTGTGTTGTTATGTTTCCTTTCCCCCTTGGCCATGTGCTCTATTCTCTTTGGATTTCTCTCATCTTACCAGTTTATCACAAGCTGAATTCCTGCTCTCTGGTGGATTGACTCTTTTCCCATGAAGAAGTGGTCTGTCTTCCAGGTGCCTGCCCTGAATCTTTTAGTAAGGAGCTCCAGATGGAGTGAAAAGAAATCCATAGTGTGTGTAGGATTGTCGTGTCTTCTGTAGTGGAGCTGCTGACGAGAGCCTTGCTCTGGTTGTAATCAGAGAGAAAAGCCCTGTGACCCCTGAGGCCTAGCTGGTGTTATTCCAGAGTTTCAGAAAAGGAGACAGGCTAAGCTACTACACAGGCAAGGAATGTCAACAGCCAGTCTTTCACTTTTATGAAATGCCCAGTTTCTTTCCAAATGAAGAATTTTTCATAATGTGGGTTGGGTGTTTTGTTTTTTTATTGCTGATTATAAAATAATATAAGTTCATTGTAAAAAAAGAAAAAATTGGCAGCCACAGACAACTGTCAAGAAGATAACACCTCCATAGGTGGATAGGCTAGGTAGATAGGAAGATAACCATCCATAAGTAACTCTTGATATAGTGTAATATATTTTGTTCCAGTTATTTTCTCTATACATTTTTTGGTTGTTTAGCCGGTCTATATTGTATTTCATTCATCCAACAAATATTTATTGATCTCCTACCTTGTGACAGTCTGTAAGTGCTAGGGATACAACCAGAAACATCTATGTATTTGTTTTTTTCTATGTATACTGTTTTTTTCATATAGTAATTATAACATAAAAATTTTCCTGTGTTCTTAGAGACAATGACCATTTTATGTCTACATAATATTTCATTGTATGGATATACTCTTATTTAATTTACTATTCTCTCATTTTTTTTGACATTGAGGCTATTTTCAGTTTTTTTCTATTATAAATAATAGTCTTGAATATATTTGAACATAAAATTTTTGTCCTTGTTTCAGATTATTTCCTTAGTACAGATAGGTTCCTGGATATAAAATTACTGGGTTAAAGGTTATACACGTTTTGAAGGTTCTTGCTATAAAGCCAGACTGCTTTCCGGGGGAGGTTGTACCATTTTATCCATAAGTCCCAGCTTCTATGTACCCTGACCAGCTGTATGCTTGAGGATGATTTTTTTTTAAACCATTGCTGATTTGATAGGTGATATATGGTATCTAATTATTAATTTAACTTGCATTTCTTTATTGCTAGTGAATTAATATTTTTATGTGTCAGACATTTATATTTCCTCCTTTGTAAAATGGTTATTTCTTTTGTCTGTTTATCTACTAGAGTCAGTATTTTGGGCATTAATTTGTATGAGCTCTTTGTTGAAGATATTAATCCTTAGGATGTCATTTGTTTTTCCCCCTAGTTCATTACTATCTTTCAATTTCCTTTGTTTGAATAGAAGTTTTTATTTTTTTGTAGACAAATCTTTCATTTTTTTCCCTTTGAGATGTTTTCCCATTGCTTTTAAACATAAAAAGTCCTTCTTAGTGTGGATAGAGTTAAAAATTCATTTTCTTTCTCAGAATTATATAATTCTTAAAATAGTATTGCTCTGTCTTGAGGAGAAAAACATGCTCTTTTATTTTCCAGATCCCAAACGAATCTTCCAGGCTAGCCTTGCAAATGCTCAGATCCTGATCCCCAGCAATCAGGCCAGCGTAAGCAGTATGCTCTTGGAGGGACACACCCTCCTGGCCCTTGCTACCACAATGTATGCTCCTGGGGGTGTCAGCCAGGTATGGACAGCACTTTCACCTATTATGGCAAAATAGGACTGATTTTAAAATTAGCAGAAATATCTATGTGTTTTCTAGATCTCAGCTGATATTATAATGTAACGTTTTGCAAGTGTTTCATTAGACTTAAGAGCATAAAACAAGGGTGAATTTTTAAACTTTGTATCCTCTTAAGTTGAAAGGGAACTAATAGTTGTATAGAGATTATTTTTTCCCTTTGTTTTCTAATACTCCAGGTTTGTTTTCAGGATAGAATCAGGATCTGATTGCTCCTAGGAGTAAATATACTTTAGATCTGTGACTTGAGAATTAGTCTCTACTATTTGTGCTCTTAGAGGGATAAAAAGGAATTCATAATTTTTAGCTACCCATTTAAACTCTTTTGAGGGACCCAGTAGAAATTTGCCTGTCTCTGCTTTTTTGAGAGTATGATGTGCCTAGTTAGAGGGAACTTAAGAATGCCGTTAAACATCTAATCTTCAAAAGTTTCTTACTGATGCTAGCTTAATTTAATACCACCCCTTTTAGGTTGTTGTGGTATACCTTAACTTATATGGCTATTTATTCCTCTGCTTTTAGTCATCTGTCAGAAATTAGTCATAGAATAACTTTAGAGCTGAGAGGGAAGGACCTAGGAGTCATCTAGTCTAGAAATGGTTTTTCTTTTAAAATATTTATTTAATACCTAATTAAATATTTAATGTGTTAAATATTGTAGCACCAGAGCCTTTTTTCAAACAATTTTTCCACATACAGTTTGAAAACCACTGATCTAGCTGAACTTGCTAATTTTATGGGTGAGAAAACAGGCCTGATATTAAATATCTATCCCAAGGTAAACACAGCTAGTTTGTCTTAGAAGCAGAACTAGAACTATTGGTTCCTGATTCCTTCTACAATGCTATTTTCACTACCACATACTCTCTCAAGCTAATGTTGTTCCACAGGGTTCTTGTGGGAAAAAAAGACTTAATTTGGAGAAGAGAAAACCATTACACTGTGTTATGTCTTTTTATTTAGGTTGTTCAGAATGAAGAAAATGAGAACTGTTTGAAGAAAGTAGATCCCCAGCTACTAAAGATGGCATTAACTCCTTACCCCAAGCTAAAAACTGCTCTCTTCCCACAGTACATTGCCCCTAGTGTCCTGCCACCTGATGTTACACTCTACCACCTTCTTCAGGTACAGTATTTCAGTGGCCAGTGTGTAGGAGTATCAATCAGGGTTTCAGCCAGGAAAACAGAAACTACTCTGGTCTTTAAAATGGAGGACATTTAATGTAGGGAATTATTTACACAGAGTGATAGCAGAATGAAGAAACCAAACATGCAATGGTGAGACAACCAATAATTGGGAAAGAAGGAAGCCATCAACACCACTAAGGCTGCAAGAACAGTGCAAGAAAGAGTTGTTATGAGAACCCAGAAGCTGGAGCCATCTCTGGGATCCAAACTCAATACCAGGCTACATAATGGGAGCTGGGAACATAGAGGGTGAGGCTGGAACCTTGGAGGAGATGCCACAGAAAACAAAGAAGGGGAAAAATATCTTGGTTTCTCCCCTCTTCCCACCTTTAATCTCCCGTGTTATCTCTCATGGTAAACCTATCTGATTTAGCCAAAGGGCAAGTGAGCTTGGGAAATGCAGTTCTCTGCAGTACAGGGCAGAGCCGGGAAAAGGTGGAAATGGATCTGAGAGAAGACAGATGGTTGACCAGCAAACTTGTCTGCTGCTTTCATCAAAAGCTGTTCCACTCTACCACGGATAACTTCTAACTATCTCTTCTCAATGAATAGGGCTGTTTGTTTATTTAAATCAATGCTGCTCAACGTTTTTCAGGACAAAAACCTCTTTAAGAATGTGACAGAGCTATGAGCTCTCTATCCAGAAAAATCGCACATATGCATATGATTTTGCTTATATTTCAAAGAAATTCACAGATTGCCTGAAACTTATCCAGGGATCCTCAGTTAAGAGCATCTTCTTTTGTTCATTTCTCATTTCAAAAGGCTTTTGCTTTTTTTTCTGGGTACACATATTCCCATAGTGTCTTCAATTCAAAATAAGCTCTATAACCCTATAAAAGTACAAAATCTCTCTTACTCTAATGTGAAGAATTTTTAGGGTATAGACTGGTGCTACTCAAAAAAGTGGTCCCCAGACGGGTGCCAGTCCTTGCGCTGCTTGTTGCTGGTATGTGATGAGATTGGGATCCTGCACCAGAATGTAAAGCTACTGTCACTAAGCTTGCTATTTAGTTCAGCAGGCTTATTTTTAATGTAGCAAGGCTTTCTTGAAGAAGGAAGCAGTAAGCTGTTTATATATTTATCACAAGCTTCTTATCTCATCGCAGACTAGCAGTTTGAGTAGCAATGGTATAAACAATATATAAGTGGATGCTATATAAAAACATAGTTTTACTACCTACGATGGATTCAATCAGCTTAAAACATAAGTGGTTTCAGGTTGTTTGTTCTGTTTTCAAGTTGCCTGATGTAATTTTTTAGTCCTGTTATTTTAGGAAAAGTATTCCTTGCTTAATAGACCACAGACTCTCTCTTAATTTTAAATCAAAGCTGCTCCTTCCTTAGCTGTCCAAATCTGGACTTAATAGTTCTATTTTCTCATATATCCCTCCCACCATCTGTTTGTAGTCTTTGCTAAATCTTTGGCCTACACAGATTTCAGACAGCCTGCTCTCAAACTGTTTCTGACTGACTTGACCCTAGTCGCTCATTTTTCTTTGTTGGTGGTGGTGATTTGCTCATCATATTTCTTTAACCCTTTCCTGTCCTGACCTGCCTTATGCACCTCATCATGTTTACGTGCTAACGTTTTCTAGCCTCTTAGTCCTCTTGCCTTTTGATTCCAAAAGCATTTCTGAAGCCCATTTTACATTATAACTGATACTGCTTCTACCAAAAGAGAGTACACTTTGCAGGCATTGTTTGAAGTAAGGAGAGTCTTTAAAAGGAACATAGCCAGTTCTATTTTTATTAAGATGGAAAAGTTGTCTCCTACATTCTATTTTATTTTTAACCGCGTTCAAAGAATTTATTTCCAGAAAGATAAGGTTTTTAATTGTCCTGGAGAAGGGAAGCAGACTACCTATGAAGTCCTTTTATATAATTTTATTTACTTATTTTAGAATCAATTAACTTTTAACTCTGATTTTACTTTTCCCCTTTTTCAGTCATTATTACCTTTTGATCCCAGCAGATTGTTTGGCTGGCAGTCTGCCAACACGCTAGCTATAGGAGGTAAGTCATTACAGGTACCTCTTGCTTTAGAAGTATTTCAGCAGTGTTGACAGTAGGAGTTAATTTATGTAAAACCAATCCAGTTTTTTTCACTGCTTTCTCTTTTTAAAAATGAAGGTGCACTGCAATGGAAAACATTTTCTAGGAGACTGAATTGAAAACATATTGTGAGTTAAAAGTCATTGGATTAGGTCACTAGTGCTGTGCTTGCTGGGAAATGTAATATGCACATATCTGCTTGAATTTCTCTCTTGCCAAAAATCCCTCTTTGTTAGCAGTAAGTAGTATAAAGGTGAAGGGCATAGGTGTTGGCATTAGACAAATCCTGGCTCTACCATGTAATAGCTGTGTGATCTTGGACAAGTGATTTAACCTCTCTTCAGTACCCTATAAAGTCAGCTAAGTAACAGTGCCCACCTCACATGTTACATGAGAATGAAAGGAGACAAGGCCTTTAAAAAGCTCTCAGTTCCTGGCACTGGTCAGCACCAGATGCACACACATTGCCATCCTCTCTTCTAGACCATAAGAATTTCTCTGATTTTTTTTTGTGCCTTTCTTAAACTCTGCTCTTTCTATTTTTTTTTTTCACTTTTGCATTTAGACTTAGCCTTTAATATCATGTTGCCTGTGGTGCCTCTGTCTATATTATTCTAAAGTATGCTTCAGATTAGTACTTTGCATATAATACTTACCCCATAAATATTTACTGACATAGATAAAAATGAGTTTTCTAATGTGTTGGTTTTATAAGTTCAAATTTCAAAATACTGAATTTGCCTAGTGTCCAGAGCCCATTGCAGCGCCAGGCTTATAAGAGATGTTCAGTAAATACTTGTTGAGTGCTGAATAAAGTAGTGCTTATTGCATTTTCCAATGAAAATACACTTTCTTTTTTTTTTTTTTTTTTTTTGTGGGGAAGACCAGCCCTGAGCTAACATCTGTTCCAGTCCTCCCCTTTTTTGCTGAGGAAGACTGGCCCTGAGCTAACATCTGTGCCCGTCTTTCCTCTGCTCTATATGGGACGCCGCCACGGCATGGCTGACAGGCAGTGCGTCGGCGGGCGCCCGGGATCCGAACTCGCGAACCCCGGGCTGCCAAGCGCAGACTAAACCGCTGCGCCACCGGGCGGCCCCTGAAAATACACTTTCTAATCTCAGCGAAGTTACTAGAGAGTAGACAGAATCCCTTGTCCTGTTCTAATACCTCCAACTCCTTTACTTAGTGAGTCTTGACCCCCTCTTGGAGATTGACCACTCTACTAGGTACTGGGGAAACAGAGAGGAAGTTGAAGGCATGTTCTCTGCCTGGTTTTTAGAAGTTTAAAACATATTTTATGCAAATAAAGCTACAAAGTGAATGAAACAATTATCGTGAAAACATAGATTTATAAAATTGGAGAGTTGTATTTAATTAGATTACTTCCTTTTTCATATGGTTTTACCACTGAAAGGGGATGTAAGGCAATTGTGTGGTGACTTGGCTTCTCTGGAAGACCAGAGAAAAACTTCCCTTTGGATAGAATTTTCTCTTAAACACAACCTCCACTTAAGCCCCCAACTGCTAAAAAATCAGAGTCTTTGAGTAAAAAACTCAAGTTTGCTCATTTGGCACCTGGAAGTGCTATATACTTTACATGTACTCAGCAAATATTTAATGAATGAATGAGTGGTTTTATATGGAATTATGTTACCAAAGTCACTCTGATCTTGCAAAGAATACAGATAAGGCATGTGACAACTTTTTAATCTCAAAGGAGGTATAGTTTTAAGTATTAGCTTTGTAAGATGACAGACACTTTTAAGGTCTTTGCGGGTTTTTTTGAAGGAGCCAAGTCACAATATAAAAAATCCTTGAAATTCCATAGGAGGATAAAACTGTATTTCAGAAATAAGCTTTGAACTTTGAAAATAAAAGTATATGCACTGTTTTCCAGAATTGGTTCCCTAACAGTTCAAAATGTTATTTTTTCTCTTTTTTTTATAGGTAGTAAGTGGTTAAAAGGCACTTAAAGATTAGGACTTGACAAGAGTGGTTATTTCCTACTAACTTCTCACATCCAGATATCTTCTGAGTTTAAATTTTTCTAAAAGGAGAAAAGTATTTTTTCTGTTATTTTTCACGGGCACAGAGGAACTTTAAACTGAACTACTCTGCTGGTCTTAGAAAGACGGTACCATCATGTAGATAATAAGGTTCTCTATGAATATAACATCAGAAAGTACAGCTAGTGATAACAAAAGGAGATTATAGGAGGGTATTAAAATGGAGAAAAAGATGTTCTTCTCAGAGTATTTATTGGAGAAAAGTACAGTGAGTTAGCGTTGGTGAATAGAGGACTCTTAAATATGTTAAGTAGGGATTTCATTGTGTAATGAGCTGCGTGAATGAATTAAAAAGCTCCTTTTGCAGATCGTTAGCAGAGATTTTGTAGCTAAAGGGTTATTGCCATTGTGAAGTTAAAGGATCATTAAATATAGAATTAAAGCATCTAAAATTACAAGTTCAATGGGAGAAAAGCATAATTTAGAAGTTTTTATGCAACTTCTCAAGTATACATTTTTGTTTAAAATGAGGGCTTCCTCTCCACATTAAAATAAAACTATTACATTTTGGTGGTTCTAAGTGGTACACAGTGGTACAAAATGATTGTGACAACCAGTTTTCTTTAACCATTGCAGAGTTAAGTTTTCCACATACAAATCTGAAAGTAATCATGGTGAGGTGCAGAGAATTAATATTGCTTCACTTTTCCCCTTAGATGCATCGAGTCATCTCCCACATTTCTCTAGCCCTGACCTGGTTAATAAATATGCTATAGTGGAACGTCTGAATTTTGCTTATTATTTATATCATGGACGGCCATCATTTGCATTTGGTACTTTTTTGGTCCAGGAATTAACCAAGAGCAAGACTCCCAAGCAGCTGTGAGTATTTAAAACATAGTTTGTGCTCTTAATAAAATGCATATTGTGACTTTTACACATGCATTTAAAACAACATACTGGAAACGTGTACCACAGTTAACAGTGATTATATTTGGGTGGTGATTTTTTTTTTATTTGTGCTTTTCTGTGTATCCCAAGTTTTGAGGATTTAGCATGTGTTACTTTTGTTAATAGAAAAAAAGATAAATATATTTCAAAAGATAATAAATATATTTTTAAATCATATTTTTAAAAATTATCCAGCTTACCAAACGTTAACAGTTACTCTAAAGACAGAACTCTATAATGAGATGTGAATTCTGTGTTTAAGATCTTTGTCTTTTATAATTCACTTTTTTTTTTTTTTTTTTTTTTTTTTTGGTGGGGAAGACCAGCCCTGAGCTAACATCTATTGCCAATCTTCCCCTTTTTGCTGAGGAGGAAGACTGGCCCTGGGCTAACATCGTGCTCATCTTCCTCCACTTTATATGGGACGCCGCCACGGCATGGCTGACAGGCAGTGCGTCGGCGGGCGCCCGGGATCCGAACTCGCGAACCCCGGGCTGCCAAGCACGGACTAAACCGCTGCACCACCAGGCCGGCCCCTTTTATAATTCACTTTTATAAAAAGCACAGAATTGGGAGGATAATTTGATATAATCAGCAGTTAAATATAGATTTACTTTATTAGTTTGTTTTATAATTAAGAAACTAATACATTTTTGTGGTAAAATATTTAAGTCGTTCAGAAGGGTGAAAAATGAAAGATAAAAGTCCCCCAGGCTCCAATCCTCATTCTACGTAGTAAGTAAACATGGTTAATTTCTTGTGCGTCTTTCCTCGAAATTTTTCTATGCATGTAAAAAATACATATATGAGTCCTTTAAAATGTGTGTGCTTTATGATGTCAAACTTTAGGTGGCATTAATTTTCTTGGTAATTTGTGTACATAATCATAATTGATAAAATCACAAGTTGTCAGTCTTTTGGAAATTCTACACCATGTTCCCTAGATGAAGTTGGAAGCAAGAATAGTTTGGACTATGAGTAGGTGTGTTAGGAAAAGGTAAAATATAAGGAAATGGGGGGCTATGGAGGCAGAAGACAACTAAAAGCTACCAAGAACCTAAATGGATGTGTGCAAGGGGCTCAAAAAGGGAAGGGGGAGGAAGCCAAAAATCACATGTGTCTGACACTCCATGTACCACTGATGTAATTCCATATGCTTTTCCTTGTGAGAAACAGTTTTTCACGTGCTGATGTGATTTTGATTCCTTTCTTTTTCAGGATCCAGCAAGTAGGCAATGAAGCCTATATTTTAGGGCTCTCCTCCTTCCACATACCTTCAATAGGAGCTGCCTGTGTCTGTTTCTTAGAATTGCTTGGCCTCGACAGCCTCAAGCTCAGAGTTGATATGAAAGTGGCCAATATAATTTTGAGCTACAAGTGTAGAAATGAAGATGCTCAGTACAGCTTTATCAAAGAGTCTCTAGGTACAGCACCTTTTCTTTATGTGGTTTGATTTATTTAGAGGACAAGGAATGAATCCATCTAAGGCATTGAATTGTGAGTGGTTGGGCAGGAAACAATTATCTTCCTGTTTGATCCTTTTCCTGCTGAGTGTTTGTTCTTTATCTCACTTTCTTGTGCCCTTTCATTGGGTTCTGAAATGGCCCTGGGCCACTCTTCAAACAGAAATGCCCAGTTCTTGACCTTTTCTTCTGACCATATCTTTACAGTTGAAAAGCTATCTAAACTGGCTGCGGGTGAAAATGCAGCTGTAGAAGAATTGCTTGTTCTCTTAGAAGAAGGTGTATGGAACAGCATTCAGCAGCAGGAAACAAAGAGGTTTGTGAGTTGCAGTTCCAATCTCTTTTCCAGCAAGCTTTATTGTTCCAGTGTGTGTTTGCCTAGTCTTTCTTCCAACACCTCAGATGTTTTCACCAATCCCCCTAGATCTCACTTTCTACTCATTGAGCATATGGCAGATACTCAGTAAATGGGTAATGGGTTTTAATTGCATCTTGCCATCAGTAATAGGAGGGTGGAAATAATGATTCCCTGTTTAGAGATGGAATTTCCAAGAAATGGAGAGGAGTTTTGTCTCCTCCACTGGCCTGCTGGTCAGAGAAGTCTCTTAAGTGTTACATGTTGAAATCATTTCAGAAGACGTGGGAGGAATCTCACAAAATTTGACTATAAGTGATGTTCTTCACTTTTCTTGCTAATGTATGTCAGTTGATAATGGAAGTTGAGGTGACCATCTTTCTACAAAAGCCCCTCTCCTTACACATTCATGCCATCTTTCCTCTATGCTGTCGCACTGGGGCTGATCCAGCCACCCCAGACCCAGGGAAAGCACCATTCTTCTGTACCTCCTATCACTGACTCTGTGCTAAATAGTTTCTTGCTTTCAGCAGGAACAAGTACCCTCCCCTTAGTGAGGAAGCCCAGGCACCTGTCAGGGCTCTGATAATCTAAACTGAATCATACAAGAGAATTAAGCACTCAGAAAATTTCTTGAGTGACTCTTTTCTCAATTCTCCTAAAGATGGTACATAGTTAGTTTGATAGATACTTCGTTGATTAAAGGAATGCCTTGTGCCAGTATGCTAAGAAAACTATTGTGCATGATGGGTGAAAGAATCCTTTTTTTTTTCAAAGCAGTCTGATAAATATTTGGTATTTGTTGAAAGGCTTTTTAGAGAATATACTGTAGTTAAATTTATTTAATTTTTACTAATTTTCCAGTTTAAAACTACAGCTATATTTTCACAAGTTTTTTTCTCTACCACCCCACCTCCAATTACAGATTATCCAGTGAATCCAGCAGCCAATGGGCATTAGTGGTACAATTCTGCAGGCTCCACAATATGAAACTGAGCACGTCTTACCTTATGGAATGTGCCAAAGCAAATGATTGGTTACAGTTCATTATTCATAGCCAACTCCATAATTACCACCCAGAGGAGGTAAGTCACTGGTTGTTGCCAGTTATTCAAGAAGAGGAAATTGGAATACTTCTTGGAAGAAAAACAGTGTTCTTCCTATTGTGTACACATAGGCTTTTGTTTGATATGACACTATTAGTTTTACTAAGATTTCAGTGGGTTGGCTTTAAACAAAGGACTAGTCATTAGTACTAAAGAGATGAAGGAAGAGTTTTTGTGACTCCAGATTGAGAATGGAAATTCACTCAAAAGCAACAAATAACTTTGTAAAATTAAAGGTCACCTGACACAGTTCAGGGTGAGAAAGAACAATTTTGCCTATGCTTTTCTCTAACATTTTCAGCTCCAGCTGAAATTGAAAGTTGATTGTCTGTTGTAATCATCTAATATGTTTTCTAGGTGAAGTCTCTTCTCCAGTATTTCAGCCCTGTCCTTCAAGACCACTTACGGCTGGCTTTTGAGAACTTGCCATCAGTGTCCAACGCCAGAATGGACAGTGATGAAGTCTGCAACAAGTTCCCCCAGGAACTCCAGAGAAACAAAGAAGAGATGACTGATTTCTTTGAAATTCTGCTGCAGTGCCCAGAGGAACCAGACTCCTGGTGTTGGCTCCTGGCTGAAGCAGTGAAACAACAGGCCCCTATCCTTAGTATCCTGGCCTCGTGTCTCCAGGTGAGGATCGTGAGAAGGCTGAATTAAGGAGCCAGAGAACAATATAAAAAGAGGGGGAGGGGGACAGGGAAAGCTTATAATCAGAGAGGAAATGGGGTGATGATGACAGTGAGGCTCCACCATGTGTTTCCAAGGTCACTATAACTTTTTGTGCTTCTCTACCTTAGGCTCCAGGCCATCTTGTGGCTTGACAGTCAGTAACTCAAGTGGTCAGAGCCTTGGTTCCTGGTTGGCAGTCAGAGAGAAGGACGCTCTAGTGGACTGACCACCACTGCCTCTTGAGCAGGGATGATGGACGCTCTAGACAGTCCTTTGATCGGCAGTTCTGTGAAGAGCAGTCCTGTTTTCTTATACTCAGTACTTCCCTGACTTCCACATGTATCCCCTCAGTCTCTTGGCCTTCTGACCTGCCACACTCTGCAGGACAGTTTATAATAATCCCTTGTTTGTTCATTAGAGTTTGTTTCATGTTTGAAGGCTTTTCCAGCCATTTTAACTTAAATTTAGTGAGATGACTTGTTCTAAACAGGAAATATCCATCTGTTGTTTTAGCATTGCCGAAATCTTCATCTGTCAGGCAATCCAGGCTCTGTGTTAATTTTATTTTGAAAAGTTCTTATCCAATGGCAGGATGCCAGTGCTATTCCTTGTCTCTGTGTTTGGATCATCACTTCTGTGGAGGACAGTGTTGCAGCTGAAGCAATGGGACACATTCAGGGCTCAATGGAGGGCCACACTTGGGACCTTGAGGACCTCTCAGTCATCTGGAGAACATTATTATCAAGGCAAAAGAGCAAAACTCTCATGAGAGGTTTCCAGCTTTTCTTTAAGGTAGTGATAGTCACTTCATTTCTTTCCCGAGTTTAAATGGGTTACTTCAGAATATCCCCTGTTGGCTTTTCAATTACTCCTATTCCTGGATTTTTTTTTTTTTTTTAGCCAACAACAAATAATGATAATAAAACTACCATCTATTTAGCAAAATGCTTTATATACATTATTTTAGATGGTTCTCACAATAATCCTATACAAAGATAATATCGTATGAGGATATTATCGTATTATCCTTATTTTACAGGGTAATAAACCAAGGCTCACAGAACTCAAATAACATGCCCAGGGTCTCAAAGTACTTTAATAAGTGGTGTACTTATAGTTCAGATCCATACTTTCTAATTCCCAAACTCCTGTCTTCTGACCGGAAAAGCTCCCACTGAAGTGATGGAAATGTATGGATTGATGCTACAGATGGCAGTAGGTTGGCGAGTCAGTGGAACCCATTATCCAGGAGTGTATGGAGAGGTGTCCTAGTACCATCTAGTGGAATGCTTCCTGCTCATGTGCGGTGGACCAAGTATAGAATAGACAGAAAATGGACTGTTGAATAGATGTACCTGGTCTGAGTATCTTTTTTCCGAAAGGAAAAAGAAATATAGATTTAGCTTCCTTTCTTTTTAACATATATGATTTAATTCTATGAAGCTGTTATTAATAGTATTTGTGTACTTTAACCTCTTATCTTGGCATTATTCACTGAGAAAATAGTATTAAGTTCAGGATTTTGTAATGTCTTTCACTCTTCCTCAAAGGATTCCCCATTACTATTGATGATGGAGATGTATGAACTGTGTATGTTCTTCAAGAATTATAAGGAAGCTGAAGCTAAACTATTGGAGTTCCAGAAGAATCTTGAAACTGTAAGTTGGAATTTTGGGCCTCTCTCTTGCTGATCTGGAACTGGTTAGAGTTTAGCCTGTTGTCTGCTAGTAGTCAGGATGTGGTGGCAGGTGAATAGCTATTATGTGGCGTAATTCAAGTAAATCATTTGTATTGTTCCAGAGATGGGGAGGCTGGGCAGGAGTTGCAGTGGCCTTGCTTACAGCACCTTAGTTGCCAGGGATGACAGAGAGATTTCATCTAATGTGCTAACACAGATCAGTATCTTGATGCTGCAGCCAAGCTCAGTAGGAAAGAGATTAATGTTATCTGTTATGGATGGTAGAGAGGAATGTGCTGGTACATGGGCCACGTTTTGCCCATTCAAGATATCTCCAGCAGCCACTGAGTGTGAAGGGTGCAAAATACTGCTTTATTCACTGTGACAGAAAATAATGGCTTTTTTCATCAACGTTCCTCGTGGTCCCTGTCCACATGATGCTGAGCCTTGTGGTCAACTTCAGGCTTTACCTATTCAGATGCTTGTTTCAGGCCTATTTATCATGTGGAGCTAATTAACCCTATGGAAGAAAAAAGGAAGTTATAAGAAAGGAAAAGAAATATGCCTTTGTCTTGCTTGCTTTGTTTCAGCACTTTTGCCTTTTCTACCCCAAAAGAGCTCTGTGATAAATGAGACAGAGCTATTTACTGATTCTACCCAGCAAATATATCACAGTGGAACCTCATTGCAGGCTTTTGTTCTCAGTCACATTGGTCTTAACTGTAATGAAGATTTAAAAGTTAAATTATTGAAAATATTGAATCAATTATTCAAATATGCCTGAGGCTCCTAAATCATAGAAAATAGGGACATTAATTTCTTTAGTTTATCACTCTCCATGGCTGGGGCACTATCAGGTATCTTAGTCCTTTTTTTTTGTATTATTTTGTATTGAGGTGAAATACATGTAACATTTACCATCTTAACCTTTTTTAAGTGTACAGTCCAGTGGTATTAAATACATTCACATTGTTCTGCAAACATCACCACCATCCATCTCCATAACTCTTTTCATCTTGTAAAACTGAAACTCTATGCCCATTAAAGGATAATTCCCCCTTCTCTCCTACCCCTAGCCTCTGGCAACCACCATTCAGCTTTCTGTCTTTATGATTTCAACTACTCTGAGTATCTCATATAAGTGGGATAGTACAGTATTTGTCTTTTTGTGACTGGCTTATTTCACTTAGCATAATGTCCTCAAAGTTCATCCATGTTGTAGCATGAGTCAGAATTACCTTCCTTTTTAATGCTAAATAATATTCCATTGTATGTATGTATATGCCACATTTTGTTTATCCATTCATCCATTGATGGACACTTTGGTTGCTTCCACATTTTGGTGATTATGAATAATGCTGCTATGAACATGGTGTACAGATATCTCTTCGAGACCCTGCTTTCATTCTTTTGGGTATCTACTCAGAAGTGGAATTGTTGGATGATATGGTAATTCTATTTCTGATATTTTGAGGAACCTCCATACTGTTTTCCACAGCACCTGTACCATTTTACATTCCCCAAAACAGTGCACAAGTGTTCTACTTCCTTCACATTCTCACCAACACTTGTTTTCTGTTTTTTTGATAGTAATCATCCTAATGGGTGTGAGGTAGTATCTCATTGTAGTTTTGATTTGCCTTTCCCTAATGATTAGTGATGTTGAGCATCTTTTCATGTGCTTATTGGCTGTTTGTATGTCTTCTTTGGAGAAATGTCTATTCAAGTCCCTTGCCCATTTTTGAATCAGGTTGTTTTTTGGTTGTTGAGTTCTAGGTATTCTTTCTATATTCTAGATATTAATCCCATATCAGATATATTATTTGCAAATATTTTTCTCTCATTCTGTGGGTTGCCTTTTTACGCTGTTGATACTGTCTTTTGATGCACAAAATTTTTAAATTTTCATGAAGTCCAATTTGTCTATTTTTTCTTTTGTTACCTGTGCCTATGATGTAATATCCAAGAAATCATTGCCAAATCCAGTGTTGTGAAGCTTTTGTCCTATATTTTCTTCTAAGAGTTTTATTGTTTTAGGTCCTATATTTAGGTCCTTGGTCCATTTTGAGTTAATTTTTGTATATGTTGTTAGGTAAGGTCCAACTTCATTCTTTTGCATGTGGATATCCAGTTTTCCTAACACCATTTGTTAAAAACTCTGTCCTTTCCTCCTTGAATGGTCTTAGCACCCTTGTCAAAAATCCTTTGACCATATATGTAAGGGTTTGTTTCTGGGCTTTCTGTTCTATTCCATTGGTCTATATGTGTGTCTTTATGCCAATACCACATTGTTTGATTACTGCAGCTTTGTAATAAGTTTTAAGATCAGAAAGGGTAACTCCTCCAGTTTTGTTCTTTTTCAAGATTCTTTTGGCTTTTCAGGGTCCCTTGAGATTCCAAATAATTTTAGGATGGATTTTTTCTATTTCTGTAAAAAACATCATTGGGATTTTGTAGGGATTGCATTGAATCTGTGGATTGCTTTGGATAGTATTGACATTTTAACAATGTTAAGACTTCCAATCCATGAACGTGGGATGTGTTTCCATTTACTTATGTCTTTAATTTTTTTTAGCAGTGTTTTGTAGTTTTCGTTTTACAAGTCTTTTATGTCCATGGTAAAGTTAATTCCTAAATATTTTATTCTTTTTGATGCTATTGGAAATGAAATTGTTTTTGTAATTTCCTTTTCAGGTTGTTCATTGTGTATAGAAATGCAACTGATTTTTGTATGTTGACTTTGTATCTTGCTACTTTGCTTAATTCATTTATTCTAAAATTTTTTGTGGAATTTTTAGGGTTTTCTACATGTAAGATCATATCATCTGCAAACAGAGATAATTTTACTTCTTCCTTTCTAATTTGAATGCCTTTTATTTCTTTTTCTTGCCTAAATGATCTGGCTAGAAATTCCAGTACTGTGTTGAATAGAAGTAGTGAAAGTGGGCATCCTTGCCTTATTCCTGATCTTAGAGGAATGCTTTCAGTCTTTCACCATTGAGTACCATGTTCACTGTGGGATTTTCACGTATGGCTTTTATTATGTGGAGGTAGTTTCCTTCTATTCCTAATTTGTTGAGTGTTTTTATCATGAAATGGTGTTGAATTTTCTCACATACATTTTCTACATCAATTAAGATGATCATGTGTTTTTTTCCCTGCATTCTGTTGATGTAGTGTATACATTGATCAATTTTTGTATGTTGAACCATCCTTGCATTCCAGGAATAAATCTCATTTGGTAATGGTGTATAACCCCTTTTTTGTTTTGTTTTGTGAGGAAGACCAGCCCTGAGCTGACATCTATTGCCAATCCTCTTTTTTGCTGAGGAAGACTGGCCCTGGGCTAACATCCGTGCCCATCTTCCTCTACTTTATATGGGACACCGCTACAGCATGGCTGACAAGCAGTGGGTTGTCAGGTGCCTGGGATCTGAACCCACGAACCCTGGGCTGCCAAAGCACGAGCTAAACCACTGCGCCACTGGGCCAGCCCCTGTATAACCCTTTCAATCTGCTGCTGAATTCAGTTTGCTGGTATTCTGTCGAGGATTTTTACATCAGTGTTCATAAGGGATATTTGTCTGTAGTTTTCTTGTACTGTCTGTCTTTGGTATGAACATTATTCTGGTTTCATAGAATGAGTTGGCAAGTGTTCCCTCCTCTTTAGTTTTCTGGAAAAGTTTGAGAAGGATTGGTATTAGTTCTTCTTGTAGAATTCACCATTGAAGCCAGGTCCAGGGCTTTTCTTTGATGGGAGATTTTTGATTACTGTTTCAATCTCCTTACTAGTTATAGGTCTATTCAGATTATCTATTTCTTTGTGTTTCTAGGAATTTGTCAATTTCATCTAGGTTATCCAATTTTTGGCATACAGTTTTTCATAGTACTCTCTTATAGTCCTTTTTATTTCTGTAGAATAGGTAATAATGTCCCCACTTTCACTTCTGATTTTAGTAATTTGAGTCTTCTCTCTTTTTAAAAATGCATTGTTTAATTTCCACAATTTTGTGAATTTCTCCATTTCCTTTTGTTATTGACTTCTAACTTCATCATGTTGTGGTCAGAGATTATACTTTGTATGATATCTATCTTTTAAAATCTATTGGGACTTAATTTGTGGCTTCATAAATGATCTATCCTGGAAAATATCTCATGTGCACTTGAGAAGATTGTGTTTTCTCTTGTTGGGTAGTATTCTGTATATGTCTGTTAAATCTAGCTGGTTTATTATATTAAGTCCTCTGTTTCCTTACTTATCTCCTGTCTGGTTATTCTGTCCATTATTGTGAGTGGGGTATTGAAGTCTCCAACTATTATTATAGAACTGTATATTTTTCTCCCTTCAGTTTTTGCTTTATATATTTTGATGGTCTGTCATTAGGTGTATAAATGTTTATACTTGTTATATTTTCTTGCTGTATTGAGCCTTTTATTAATATATAATGTCTTTCTTTGTCTTTTGTAACCTTTTTTTATTGATGTCTTAATAGTTTATAACACTGTGGGGTTTTAGTTGTACATTTTTGTTTGTCCATCACCATGTGGATGTAACCCTTCACCCCTTGTGCCCACCCCCCACCCCCCTTCCCCTTGGTAACCACCAATCAGTTCTCTCTGTGTGTTCATTTATATTCCATATATGAGTGAGTTCATGCAGTGTCTGGCCTTCTCTCTCTGGCTTATTTCACTTAACATAATACCCTCTAGGTCCATCCATGTTTTTGCAAATGGGACAATTGTGTCTTTTCTTATGGCTGAGTAGTATTCCATTGTATGTATATACCACATCTTCTTTAACCAATCATCAGTCGAGGGACACTTGGGTTGCTTCCACTTCTTGGCTATCGTGAATAATGCTTCAATGAACATAGGGGTGCATAAGCCTCTTGTGATGGTTGATTTCATGTCCATTGGGTAGATGCCCAAGAGTGGGATTGCTGAATCATACGGTATTTCTATTTTTAATTTTTTGAGGACTCTCCATACTGTTTTCCATAGAGGCTGCACCAGTTTGCATTCCCACCAGCAGTGAATGAGGGTCCCCGTTTCTCCACAACCTCTCCAGCATTTGTTGTTATTTGTCTTTGTGATTATAGCCATTCTAACGGGTGTAAGGTGATATCTTAGTGTAGTTTTGATTTGCATTTCCCTGATGATTAGTGATGTTGAACATCTCTTCATGTGTCTATTGGCCATCTGTATCTCTTCCTTTAGGTAGAATGGACATTTTAACTATATTTATTCTTCCAATCCATGTGCATGGAATATTTTTCCATTTCTTTATGTCCTCCTCGATTTCTTTCAATAGTGTCTTATAGTTTTCATTGTATAGGTCTTTGACCTCCTTGGTTAAATTTATTCCCAGATATTTTATTCATTTTGTTGCAATTGTAAATGGGATTGTCTTTTTGAGTTCTCTTTCTGTTGTTTCATCGTTAGTGTATAGAAATGCAATTGATTTTTGTAAGTTGATTTTATACCCTGCCACTTTACTGTAGTTGGTGATTATTTCTAGTAGTTTTCCGATGGAATTTTTTGGGGTTTCTATGTATAAGATCATGTCGTCTGCAAATAGTGAGAGTTTCACTTCTTCATTGCCTATTTGGAGTCCTTTTATTCCTTTTTCTTGCCTAATTGCTCTGGCCAGAACTTCCAGTACTATGTTGAATAAGAGTGGCGAGAGTGGGCACCCTTGTCTTGTTCCTGTCCTCAAAGGAATGGCTTTCAGTTTTTCCCCATTGAGTAGGATGTTTGCTGTAGGTTTGTCATATGTGGCCCTTATTATGTTGAGGTACTTTCCTACTATACCCATTTTGTTGAGAGTTTTCATCATAAATGGATGCTGGATCTTGTCGAATGCCTTCTCTGCATCGATTGAGATGATCATGTGGTTTTTATTATTCATTTTGTTAATGTGGTGTATCATATTGATTGATTTGCGGATGTTGAACCATCCCTGTGTCCCTGGTATAAATCCCACTTGATCGTGGTGTATGATCTTTTTGATGTATTGCTGTATTCGGTTTGCCAATATTTTGTTGAGGATTTTTGCATCTATGTTCATCAGTGATATTGGCCTGTAGTGTTCCTTCTTTGTATTGTCCTTGTCTGGCTTTGGTATCAGGATGATGTCGGCCTCATAGAATGTGTTGGGAAGTATTCCATCTTCCTCTATTTTTTGGAATAGTTTGAGAAGGATAGGTGCTAAATCTTCTTTGAACGTTTGGTAAAATTCTCCAGGGAAGCCATCTGGTCCTGGGCTTTTATTTTTTGATTACTGTTTCAATCTCTTTACTTGTGATTGGTCTGTTCAGATTCTCTATTTCTTCTTGATTCAGTTTTGGGAGGTTGTACGCTTCCAAGAATTTGTCCATTTCCTTTAGGTTGTCCAATTTTTTGGCGTAAAGTTTTTCATAGTATTCCCTAATAATCCCTTGTATTTCTGTGGTGTCTGTTGTAATTTCTCCTCTTTCCTTTCTAATTTTATTTATTTGAGTCTTCTCCCTTTTTTTCTTAGTGAGTCTGGCTAAGGGTTTGTCAATTTTATTTATCTTCTCAAAGAACCAGCTCTTTGTTTCATTGATCCTTTCTACTATTTTTTTGGTTTCAATTTCATTTATTTCTGCTCTGATTTTTATTATTTCCCTCCTTCTGCTGATTCAGGGCTATGTCTGTTCTTCTTTTTCTAATTCTGTTAGGTGCAATTTAAGGTTATTTATTTGGGATTTTTCTTGTTTGTTAAGGTGAGCTTGTATTGCTATGAATTACCCTCTCAGGACCACTTTTGCTGCATCCCATATGAGTTGGTATGGTGTATTTTCCTTTTCACTTGTCTCCAGATAGCTTTTGATTTCTCCTTAAATTTCATCAATGACCCATTGGTTGTTCAGTAGCATGTTGTTTAGTCTCCACATCTTTGTCCCTTTCCTAGTTTTTTCCTTGCAGTTGATTTCTAGTTTCACAGTGTTATGATCAGAAAAGATGCTTGTAATGATTTCAATCTTCTTAAATTTATAGAGGTTTGCATTGTTTCCTAATATATGGTCTATCCTTGAGAATGTTCCATGTGCACTTGAGAAGAATGTGTACTCTGCTTTTTTTGGGTGGAGTGCTCTGTATATATCTATTAAGTCCATTGCGTCTGGTTTTTCGTTTAAGTCCATTATTTCCTTACTGACTTTTTGTCTGGATGATCTATCCATTGATGTAAGGGGGGTGTTAAGATCCCCTACTATTATTGTGTTATTGTTAATATCTCCTTTTAGGTTTTTTAGCAATTGTTTTATGTACTTTGGTGCTCCTGTGTTGGGTGCATAGATATTTATGATTGTTATGTCTTCTTGGTGAAGTGTCCCTTTTATCATTATATATTGCCCTTCTTTGTCTCTCATTACCTTTTTTATCTTGAAGTCTACTTTGTCTGATATAAGTATGGCTACTCCTGCTTTCTTTTGTTTGCCATTAGCTTGGAGTATTGTTTTCCATCCTTTTATTTTGAGTCTGTGCTTGTCTTTAGAGCTGAGATGTGTTTCCTGGAGGCAGCAGATTGTTGGATCTTGATTTTTAATCCATCCTGCCACTCTGTGTCTTTTGATTGGAGAATTCAATCCATTTACATTTAGAGTGATTATTGATATATGAGGGTTTAATGTCACTATTTTATTGTTCATTTTCTGGTTCTTTTGCATTTCCTTCGTTTCTTGTCACTTGTGTTTTGGACTGCAAATTCAATTTGCATGCTCATTCTCTTGGTTTTCTCTTTATTTGTCATGTGTGGTTCTCTTCTGGTTATTTGTTTAGTGGTTACCGTGAGGTTTATATAAGCGATCTCCTGGATAAGATAGTACATTTTCAGATGCCTCCTTTTTCCTGAGGCTGGGTCGATTCAATCCCTTACCTCTTCCCCTCCTTATTTGTTATCTCTTTATTCCATCTTGTGTCGTGAATGTGTGTTTCCAGTGATGAGCTTGAATTAATTTTTGATGTTATCCAACTGTAATTTGTTCTGGTTTAGTCTCCTTGCTTTTCTCCTTGCTGAAATCTTTGTATCCCCTTTCTCATTTTTTTTTTTCAGGCCTAAGGGCCTTCTTGAGCATTTCTGGTAGTGGGGGTCTTGTGGTGACAAACTCTCTTAGCTTTTTTTTATCAGGGAGAGTTATTATTTCTCCATCACATTTGAAGGATTTTTTTGCTGGATAAAGTATTCTTGGCTGAAGGTTTTTGTCCTTCATGATTTTGAATATATCATTCCAGTCTCTCCTAGCCTGTAGAGTTTCTGTCGAGAAATCAGCTGAGAGCCTGATGGGGTTTCCTTTGTATGTTATTTTGTTTTTTTGTTTAGCTGCCCTTAATATTATTTCCTTGTCACGGATATTTTTCAAGTTTGCTACTATGTGGTGAGATGATTTTTTATTCCTGTTTATATATTTAGGTGATCTATTGATTTCATTCACTGTTATTTCCCTCTCGTTCCCTAGGTTGGGGAAGTTCTCAGCTATTATTTCTTTGAACAAACTCTCTGCTCCTTTTTCTCTTTCTTCTCCTTCTGGAATACCTATTATCCTTATGTTGCTTTTCCTCATTGAGTCTGATATTTCTTGAAGAATTTCTTCATTTCTTTTTAGTCTTAGCTCTCTCTCCTCCTCTGTCTGGAGCATTTCTGCGTGGCTATCCTCAGTAATGCTAATTCGTTCCTCCATATTGACAGTTCTGCTCTTTAAAGACTCCATTTTTTCCACTATCTCGTTGATTTTGTTTTTCATCTCCAATAATTCTGATTGGTTTTTCTTTATGGTTTCAATCTCTTTTGTGACGAAATCCCTGAATTCGTTGATTTGTTTCTGTGTGTTCTCTTGTATTTCATTGAGTTTGTTTATGATAGCTATTTTGAATTCTCTCTCATTCAGGTTATCAAATTCTGTGCCTTCAGGGTTGGTTTCTGGGTGTTTGTCATTTTCCTTTTGGTCTGTAGCCATAACAAATTGTCGCATGGATCCGACCACTTTATTTTTTCCCCTCACGTTGAAGTTGGTGCTGCAGTTTCCCCCTGCTGCCACTGGATGGAGATGGCGAGCGGTATGCTCTGAGCCCGCTGCAGCCCCCGGAGGGATTATGCTGAAACGCAGCATGTGTGGGGGGAGGGGTTCTCTCTTTCTCCTGCTCGAAGCGGGGGTTTCCTGTCTGGCTCTCTTATGGTGTTTGCTACACCCCCTAAACAGTCCGTCGTTGCTTCCCGGTGGGGATCTCTTGACAGTCTGTGAGAGCACCTGGAGGGTGGTAGTTTTCCCCGCTGTGGGCCGCCCCTCTCCCCTCTGTCTGCAAGCCGCGCTGTCTTTGCCGATCGATTGGGGAGGGGGAGTACAACTCCTTACCTCTCCTCGTGTCCGTTTGGGCTTCCCATGCCTCCACCGTCCGATGTATGGCAGCAGGCGTTTCTTAGAAGTCCTTTGCAGTGTTTGATTGAGCTCTGTTGGAATGTGAATGATGTTTTCGTTGTGTCTTAGGGGACAGAGATTCAAAGAGGGAATCTCACTCTGCCATGATGCTGACGTCACTCTTCTTGTAACCTTTTTTGATTTAAAGTTTATTTTATCTGATGTTAGTATAGCCACCCTGCTCTCTTTTGGTTACTATTTGTGCAGAATACCTTTTTCCATCCTTTCACTTTCAACCTGTTTATGTCTTTGGATCTCAAGTGAGTCTCTTGTAGATAGCATATAGTTGGATCATGTGTTTGTATCCATTCTGCCAATCCCTGTCTTTTAATTGGGAGAGTTTAAACTATTTACATTTACAGTAATTACTGACAAGGAGGAACTTAATTCTGTCATTGTGCTGTTTGTTTTCTATATGCATTATAGTTTTTTGGTCCCTCATTTCCTGCATTACTGTCTTCTTTTGTATTTAGTTGATTTTTTGTAGTGAAATGTTTAAATTCCTTTCTCATTTCATTTCATGTCTATTCTACAGCTATTTTCTTTGTAGTTACCATGGGGATTACACTTAACATCCAAAAGTTACAACACTGTAATTTGAATTTATGCCAGCTTAACTTCAATAATATGCAAAAAATGCTCCTTTCCAGCTCTGTCCCCACCCCTTTTGGTTATTGATATCATAAAATTACAACTTTATACATTGTGTGCCCCAAAACATAAACTAATAATTCTTTTCAATGCATGAGTCTCTTGAATTATGAAGAAAACAAGATTTGGAGTTACAAACCAAAGTTACAGTAATACTACCTTTTATACTAATAATTGTTCTTTTTTCTTTAAATGTATTAGTCTCTTAAATCATATAGAAAACAAAAAACTATTGCTACAATAATACTAGCTTTTATAATTGCTTGTATATTTACCTTTATTGAACTCTTTATTTCTCCATACGGCTTTGTGGTACTGTCTAGTGTCCTTTCATTTTACCTTGTGGGACTGCCTTGAGCATTTCTTGCAGGGCAGGTCTAGTGGTTGGAAACTGACTCAGCTTTTGTTTACCCTGGAATATCTCAATTTCTACTTCACTTTTGAAGGACAGTTTCGCCAGATATGGGGTTCTTGGTTGACAGATTTTTTTTCTTTGAGCACTTGAAATATATTGTCCCACTGTCTTCTGGCCTCTAAAGTTTCTGATGATAAATCTGCTGATAATCTTGTTAAGGATCCTTTGTATGTGATCAGCTGCTTCTCCCTGGTTGCTTTCAAGATTCTCTTTGTCTTTGTCTTTTGAAAGTTTGATTATAATATGTCTCAGTGTGGGTCTCTTTGAGTTCATCTTAATTGATGTTCTTTGAGCTTCTTGAATGTTTATATTCATGTTTTTCATCAGATTTGGGAAGTTTTCAGCCATTATTACTTCAAATATTTTTCTCTACCCCTTTCTTTCTCTCTTTTGGAACTCTCATTCTGTCTTTAATATGTGGCTCTCGAAAGGGGAAAAAATAAAATATGAACTGGGAAGGAAAAGGGCACTGGTCCTTTAAATCCCCTGGAAGTACTTAAGGTGCAGGGGGAGGGGCTTGCAACAATTGGGGAGGTGAAACAGCATTGGCTGCCTGCCTCTTTGTCTGCACCTCTGTGGTCAGAAGCAGCAATCAGCGATCAGAGCACAGTATCTGATATTTGGAAGACAGGATCATTGTGTATCATCCGTTGTTCCCCAACCACCACTGACTTCTGTAAGCTGTGTGCAAGCTGCTTCAGGAACATGTGCACAGCTGCTTACCACATGATGAGGGTTGGGGGATGGGTTGTTGCTACTGTGCTACGGTCTGAAATTGACCAAAATTATCCACAATTTACCTTCCAAGTCTTCCTCTGGAAGTTGTAAGCCTTCAACAGACTCCAGAGTTCTGAAACAGTTACATCAGACAGATTGTGCCAGTGCAATTGTTGTCTAGGTGGGGAGATAGATTCCTGGTGCTTTCTACTTGGCCATCTCCCCCTTCTCCCCCCCTTTTTTTGAAGGAATTTATTTTTTAGAGCAGTTTTAGTTTACAACAGAATTGAGAGGAACGTACAAAGATTTCTCATATACCCCCCACCCCCACACATGCATAGCCTCCCCCATTATCAGTATCACTGACCAGAATGATCCATTTGTTACCAAGGATGAACCTACATTGACACATCGTAATCATCCAAAGTCCATAGTTTACCTTAGGGTTCACTCTTGGTGTTAATACATTCTTTGGGTGTATATTTGGACAAATGTATAATGACATATGTCCATCATTATAACGTACAGAGTATTTTCACTGCCCTAAAGATCCTCTGTACTCTGCCTGTTCATCCCTCCCCGCCCCCAACCCCTGGCAACCACTGATCTTTTTGCTGTCTCCATAGTTTTGACTTTTCCAGAATGTGGTATAATTGGAATCATATAGAATGTAGACTTTTCAGATTAGATTCTTTCACTTAGTAGTATGCATTTAAATTTCCTCCATATGTTTTCATGGGTTGATAGCTCATTTCTTTTTAATGCTGAATAATATTACATTTTCTGGATATACCAATTCTATTTATCCATTTGCCTACTGAAGGACATCTTGATTGCTTCCAAGTTTTGGCAATGTTGAATAAAGCTGCTCTAAACATCCGTATGCCAGTTTTTGTGTTTTGTGACATAAGTTTTCAACTCCTTTGGGTAAATGCCAAGAAGCAGGATTGCTGGATCATATGGTAAGAGTATGTTTTATAAGAAATCACCAAACTGTCTTCCAAAGTGGCTGTACCATTTGCACCTGCCAGCAATGTATGACAGTTCCTGGACAGTTCCTGTGGCTCCATATCCTTGCCAGCTTTTGGTGTTGTCAGTGTTCCAGAGTTTGGCTATTCTAATAGGTATGTTATGATATGTCATTGCTGTTTTAATTTGCATTTCCCTGATGACATATGATGTAGAGCTTCCTTTCATATGCTTATTTGCCATCTGTATGTCTTCTTTGGTGAGGTGTCTGTTAAGATCTTTGGCCTATTTTTTTAATAGAGTTGTTTGTTTTCTTATTGTTTAAAGAGTTCTTTGTATATTTTAGATAACAGTCCTTTATCAGATGTGTCTTTTGCACGTATTTTCTTCCAGCCTGTGGCTTGTCTTCTCATTCTCTTGACATTGTCTTTTGTTGAGCAGAAGTTTTTAATTTTTTTTTTTTTGGTGAGGAAGATTGGCCCTAAGCTAACATCCATTGCCAGTCTTCCTCTTTTTGCTGAGGAAGATTAACCCTGAGCTAACATCTGTGCCCAACTTCCTCTATTTTGTGTGTGGGATGCCTCCACAGCATGGCTTGATGAGTGGTGCATACATCTGTGCCCAGGATCCAAACTTGCAAACCCCAGGCCACCAAAGTAGAATACACAGACTTAACCACCACACCACCAGGCTGGCCCAATAAGTTTTTAATTTTAATGAAGTCCAGCTTAGCAATTATTTCTTTCATGGATTGTGTCTTTGGCATTGGATCTAAACAGGCACCACCATACCCAAGGTCATTTAAGTTTCCTCCTACGTTATCTTCTAGGAGTCTCATGGTTTTGCATTTCACATTTAGGTCCTTCTAGGTCTCTTCTTATTCTTGCCTGACTGCCTCTGCCACAGCCTCATGTGGAGGGGCAGTGCAGCTGCTCTATCCTTGATTCAGCCCTTTACTTCCATATACTTTTTGTGTGTGTGTATGAGGAAGATTCTCCCTGAGATAACATCTGTTGCCAATCCTTCTCTTTTTGCTGAGGAAGACTGGCCCCGGGCTAACATCCGTGACCATCTTCCTCTACTTTATATGGGACGCTGCCACAGCATGGCTTGACAAGTGGTGCATTGGTCCAAGCCCAGGGTCCGAACCTGCGAACCCTGGGCCTCCAGAAGCAGAGCACACGAACTTAACCACTACGCCACCGGGCCGGCCCCCTTCCATATATTTTTTCCTTTAACCAGTTTTATCATCTGCCTGCTGTAGTCCCTTTTCTTAGAGCAACAGAGGTAGGTAAACAAGTAAATAAAGACTAAGAACTAATGTTCTAATTCAAGCTAATGAGGCCTGCTACTTGAGGTCATTTTCCTATTAATATTTTTAGTATTTGATTAAAATGACATAAATCCAGGCTTCTTGATTGAGAGCCTTCTCTAACAATAGTATAAACTACAAGCAAACTAGTAGAACCAGCTCAGTAATGTTAAGCAAGTCTTTCTAAGAGGGCTTCATATGTGATTTTAGATCTTCTGGACTCAAGGGCAGACCTCGATCCCTCTTTAAAGAAGATGCTAAATGAAAGATGTCTGGTTAATTTCACAGCAACTAACAGGGCTGTTAGTTTGATAGTCACTAACTAGGGGTATTTGCATCAGTTCACTCCATCGTTAGCATTCAGTCTTTAGGTCTCTTTCCCATCTTTGACATTCACACACGTGGCTCTCTACACCAGGACATCCCACAAAGAGACAAACTCCAAAGCTTTGGAGGAGGGCTTATTTTTGCCAGTCCTCTGAGCCACACCACTGATTCCTGCTGTGTGGAAAGGACCTGAATAAGCATCCCCCTTTGTGATAGGAGATGGCTTTTGATGGTACCTTGTCTTTCTTAGACATTCCCAAATTTGGAGGTTTTGATTTGCTGTTCCTGTGAAATCACTTTCCTTGACCCTCTTTTTTTTTCATAGCTTGAAACAGCAGCCACAAGGGTCCACACTGTCATCCCTGCCCCATGGCTGAAGGAGCAGGTGTGTTTTCTTTTGAAGCTTATGCTGCAACAGTGTAGGACCCAGTATGAGCTGGGGAAGCTTTTACAGCTGTTTGTTGGAGTAGAGCATCTCTTCCCTGATGGTAAGACAATCCTTACAATTAAGTTGTTGTTAAGAAATTAGCTTTCTTAATCTTGAAAATATTTTAGGAGGGCATTCAGGAAATTAAAATGCATATGATATATAACATTACAGTGCTTCAGGGAGTGTGAAGAACAGGTTACAGGAAACTTCAGTCATGGTTAAAGCATTCAAAACATAGCACAATATACAGCATAAACAATACAGTTCTCTGCTCATTCTAAGCAGTTGTCAGAAAGCCACATTCTCCCCAGCTAGCCTCCATATTACCCTGTCACTGTCATTCTCTGACAGGTAACCTTAACATGTCGTCATTGCTCAGGGTCACAAACTTATTTCTGGAATGCCTAATTTGTTTTGAGGTTTTCAGAGACAAATTGTGTTTGTTTTTTGCAGATTCATCCAGACATTGGCAGGCGCTAAGCTTGCTGCTGACTGAATGAAACCAATATTGCCTTACCTTCTTTTCTACTTGTTTGATAATTTCAAATGTTTGTTGAATAATAATGTTATTCTTTTACACTAGATTCTGACATTTTCACTACTTAGGGTTATTTTATCACATTTAAACTCACAGGTGTTCAGCTGGAGAGCTCACATTTGCACAGAACATTGACAGAATGCTGGGCTCAGTGCCAGTGTTATAGGCTGTGGGGCTGGTGACTGGAAGGAAAGAGGGGTGTTTCCAAAATGTAGTGTATGTAAGATGGTACTTCTCAGTTACTATGTAGACCAAACAGTAGATCTTTTTAACATATAGGTGTTTTTGATCTGTAGTAATTTTAATTTTTTTCAGAAATGAATTTCCTGTTTTCTTGCTGGAGTTACTCTATGCTTGAAAAATTACAGGGATTGTCTATATCATTAACCATTACTGTAATGATTTTCTTCATATAATTAAATTATCTCTATTTTTATAGAATATTTGTGTTTGTGTATGTATAACATGTATGTGCTTAGAGAAAAGAAGTATTCTTTTTAAAAAACTGTTTTATATGATGCCAGCAAAGAAATCCAGCATGCTCATACTACTGGTTATTGTGTAGGGTGTCTCGCTGTCCCCGGAACCACCTAAATCAGACCATAGCCCAGCAGGTGGCATTGGGAGTAGTCTCCTATAGGATGTTTGTCATGCCCCTCCTTTATGGTAGGGCACACATAGACTCTACACAGACTGTTTTGGAGTGGAAGCAAACCCAGCCATGTAGGTTATCGGGAGAGAATTCCTAATATTAGCAATAATAAGAATTTCCCGAGGACATCAGGAAGAGCTCAGCTGGGTCTCCCAGAGTTAAGTAGATAGATGTCCAGAGGAGCAAGTGATGCTCCATTCTAAGTACGATGTGCCGTGCTAGAGCTTTGGCTATTGGCCAGCTGCAGTTTCAACTGTCCTACAATTCTGTGTCTTGATCCACATGATGCCTGCATTGAATGAATGAATGAACAATCAAGGTAGGATAAAAATCCAGAAAGAAGTGGAACTAACCTGAATGAATGGCCAGATCTTCCCAAGGTTGACCGAGTTCCTACTACATAGTAGGCCACCAACCTCTGCCCTGTATATAGAGCCAGATGTGTAGATTGAGTCCATGTGCTAATCTCTAATAATTCTTACTGTATGGGAGCTGCCTTATGGCTTCCTCTGCTAGTCAACCAGAGTAGAAAAGTAGGTTTCTGTTTTTCCTTGAGCCACATTATTATGTTAAACATACATATTTTCCCCCAATATTTAGTTACTCTTGAAATGCCATAGTGGCATTTCATTGATTAAATGTTTATATCCTCTTCTTTTTGGCACAGGTCCAGATGTGAAGAAGCTGTGTGTCCTTAGCCAAATTTTGAAAGATACATCCATAGCCATTAATCATATAATTATTACCAGCTACAGCATTGAGAATTTTCAGCATGAATGTAAATCTATCATGGAAAAACTGGAGACAGATGGACAGTTTGCTTTGGCCAAGAGGGTAGCAGAATTAGCTGAGTTACCTGTGGACAACTTGATTATTGAAGAGGTATTAGTGGTCTTTTAAGTTATTTAAAATCTTAGCTTTTTGAGCCAGCATTAAACAGAGAATCAAATGAGATATGTAATTTATAGAAGAGGAGGCTTTTGAAACACACATTACTTTCAGAAAGGGACTGTTACTGAAGAATGTACGCTTTAAATGTAAGGTTAGCTTCCAGGATATGCTCTAGTTATTTTCCTTTGAATAGAATTAAATATAAGGTGGCTTCTTCTTGAACCCAATTCAATTAGATAAATATAGAATTGTTTTTCATTCCTTAACTTTCCAGATAAAATACCCAGGATCATCTGTAGCCAAGCCCCATGTTCTCTGACTTGATTTGGTTTTGACAAGTATGGTATATACTTAGAGAGCATTAGCATTTATGATACTACTTTATCCCAGAAAGACTAAAATTTGCTTTGTTAAATTTCACAGATAATGCGGGAAATGCAGACCTTAAAACATATTGACCAGTGGTCCCTAAAACAAGCGAAAATTGACTTCTGGAAAAAATGCCATGAGACTTTTAAGAAAAATTCCATTTCAAGCAAGGCAGCTTCTTCCTTTTTCTCAGCCCAGGCCCTTGTGGCATGTGAGTACCCAACTGAGGAGGGACAGAGAGGCATTGAGGAGCGCCATCTACTGCTCACCCTGGCAGGGCACTGGCTTGCTCAGGAGGACCTGGTACCTATCGACAAGCTGGAGGAGCTGGAGAAGCAGATCTGGCTCTGCCGCATCACCCAGCACACCCTCAGAGGAAACCAGGAGGAAATAGAGCCCAGATTTTCTCAACAGATCTCAACTAGTGGGGAACTTTCCTTTGATAGCTTAGCCAGCGAGTTTTCGTTCTCCAAGTTGGCTGTTCTGAACACATCAAAATACTTAGAACTTCATGGCCTTCCATCCAGAGAGACTTGTGAGAACAGACTGGGTTGGAAGGAGCAGGAGTCACTAAATTTTCTGATTGGGCGCCTATTGGATGATGGCTGTGTGCATGAAGCAAGTAGAGTGTGTCGATATTTTCATTTCTATAACCAAGATGTTGTCTTGGTATTGCACTGTAGAGCACTGGCTTCAGGGGAGGCTAGTGTGGATGACCTGCATCCAGAGATCCATGCTCTCCTACAAAGTGCTGAGCTGCTTCAGGAAGAAGAAGAACCTGGCATTCCTCTAAGGAAAGTCCAAAGCAGTAAGTGAAGGAGAGCAAACTGCCCTGAGTCCTAAAACAGTGCCATTGATCCAGGTGCTGTTGGTCCAGGAAGAAAAAGGTCCCTTTTGGCATACTAGTTACACTAAATTAAAGGGATAGCAACTCTTTTCCATAAACTAGGTAATTAACTAGTCAATGAAGTAGAAACTCCTGTCTTAAAACTAACTTTGTATCAAAGTTATAGGGAATCCATCTGACTTATAACTGGTTCATTGAAATTTATTCTATTCAAATAATCATGTTTCCAATTGTACATTGATAGTATATAGAAATATGGTTGATTTTTATGTTAACCTTGTACCCTGTGACCTTGCTAAACTTGCTTATCCTAGGAGTTTTCTTGTAGATTCCTTGGGAGTTTTGTACAGAGACAATTGTGTCTGTGAACAGAGACAGTTCTGTTTCTTCCTTTCTAATCTGTATGCCTTTTATTTCTTTTTCTTGCTTTATTGCACTGGCTGGGACTGGCAGTGCGATATTGGATAGGAGTGGTGAAAGTGGACATCCTTGCCTTTTTACTGATCTCAGGAAAAAAGAATTCAGTCTTTCATCATTAAGTATAGCATTTGCTGTAGGTTTTTTGAAGATATGCTTTGTCATGTTGAGGAAGTTCCTTTCTATTCCTAGTTTGTTGAGAGTTTTTATCATGAATTGATATAGAATTTTGTCACATTTTTTCTCTGTCCATTGATATGATCATGTGGGTTTTTTTTTCTTTAGACTATTAATACAGTGGATTACAGTAATTGATTTTTTAATATTGAACCAGCTTTGCTTTCCCAGGATATACCCCACTTGGTCGTGGTGCATTATTCTTTTTGATATATTACTGGAATCAATTTGCTATTTTGAGAATTTTTAGATTTATGTTCATGAGGGATACTGATCTGTATTTTTCTCTTTTTTGTATTGTCTTTGTCTGGTTTTTGTATCAGGGTAATGCTGGTTTCTTGAGTTGGAAACTACTCCCTCTTCTTCTGTTTTCTAGAAAACATTGTGTGGAATTGGTGTTATTTGTTGTTTAAATATTCAGTAGAATATACCAGTAAAACTCTTGGAACTTGGAGATTTCTGTTTTGGAATATTTTAAGCTATGAATTTAATTTCTTTCATATTTTTATGACTAATCAGGTTATCTTTTTCATCTTGGGCGAATTTTGCTAGTTTGTGGTTTTTGAGGAAACTTTTTTTCCTGCCTTTTAGGTTATTTGAACATTTTTTAGTCTTCTATTTTAATATATTGTGGCTTTAACTATATATCTTTGCATAGTTTTTTTAATTGGTTGCTTTAGGAATTACATTGTACATTCTTAACTTTCACAGTCTACTTAAAATCAATATTCTACCACCTCAGTTGGAATGTAGAAACCTTACCACCATGTAGGTCACTTTACTTCTCTCCCTTTATGTCCTAGTTGTCTTATTATATTACATCTACATACATTGAAAACCCTGTCAAACAATGCTGTAATTCTTGCTTTCAACCAAAAAATATATTTTTAAAAGTTCGAGGATAATTTGTTATATTTACTCAGATATTTACAATTTTTGTTTCTCTTCCTTCGTTCCTGATGTTAGGTTTCCTTCTAGTTTCTTTTTCCTTCTCTCTGAAGGACTTCCTTTAGAAATTCTTTTAGAGTTGTCTGCTAGCAACATATTCTCTTAGTTTTTCTTCATCAATTTTTCTTTATTTGAGAATGTCTCTATTTCACCTTCATTTCTGAAAGATGATTTTTGCTGGATATAGAAAATTTGATACAGGCATACCTTGGAGATATTGCAGGTTCAGTTCCGGATCACCGCAATAAAGCAAGTCACACAAATTTTTTAGTTTCTCAGTGCATGTAAAAGTTGTTTACACTGTACTGTAGTCTGTTAAGTGTGCAACAGCATTATGTCTAAAAAAACAATGTACATACCTCAATTAAAAAATACTTTATTGCTAAAAAATGCTAACCATCATCTGAGCCTTCAGGAGTTGTAATCTTTTTGCTGGTGGAGGGTCTTGCCTTGATGTTAATGGCTGCTGAGTGTTAGGTGGTGGTTGCAGCAATTTCTTAAAATAAGACAATGAATTTACTGGATCAGCTGACTCTTCCTTTCATGCACAGTTTCTCAGTAGCATGCAATGCTGTTTGATAGCCTTTTACCCACAGTAGAACTTATTTCAAAATTGGAGTCAATCCTCTCAAACCCTACCACTGCTTTATCAACTAAGTTTATGTAATATTCTAAATCCTTTGTTGTCATTTCAACAGTCTTCACAGCATCTTCACCAGGAGTAGATTCCATCTAAAGAAACCACTTTCTTTGCTCATCCATAAGAAACAACTCTTTATCTGTTAAAGTTTTATCATGAGATTGCAGCATTTCAGTCACATCTTCAGACTCCACTTCTAATTCTAGTTCTCTTGCTATTTCTACCACATCTGCAGTTACTTCCTCCACTAAAGTCTTGAACCCCTCAAAGTAATCTGTGGGGGTTGGAATCAACTTCTTCCAAGCTCCTGTTGATCTTGTTATTTTGACCTCTTCCCATGAATCATGAGTGTTCTTAATGGCATCTAGAATGGTGAATCCTTTCCAGAAGTTTTTCAATTGGCTTTGCCCACATCCATCAACGGAATCACTGTCTATGGCAGCTATAGCCTTACAAAATGTATTTCTTAAATAAGACTTGAAAGTCACAATTACTCCTTGATCCATGAGCTGCAGAATGGATGTTGTGTTAGCAGGCATGAAAACAACATTAATCCTGTTGTACATCTCCATCAGAACTTTTGGGTGACCAGGTGCATTGTCAATGAGCAGTAATATTTTGAAAGGAATCTTTTTTTCAGAGCAGCAGGTCTCATCAGTAGGCTTAAAATATTCAGTAAACCATGTTGTAAACAGAAATGCTGTCATCCAGGCTTTGTTGTTCCATTTACAGAGCACAAGCAGAATAGATTTAGCATAATTCTTATGGGCTCTAGGATTTTCAGAATAGTAAATGATCATTGGCTTCAACTTAAAGTCACCAGCTGTACTAGCCCCTAACAAGAGAGTCAGCCTGTCCTTTGAAGCTTTGAAGGCAGGCATTGACTTCTCCTCTATAGCTATGAAAGTCCTCGATGGCATCTTCTTCCAATATAAGGCTGTTTTGTCTACATTGAAAATCTATTGTTTAGTGTAGCCACCTTCATTAATTATCTTAGCTAGATCTTCTGGATAACTTGCTGCAGCTTCTACATCAGCACTTGCTGCTTCACCTTGCATTTTTATGTTATAGAGATGGCTTCTTTCCTTAAACCTCATGAACCAACATCTGCTAGCTTCAAACTTTTCTTCTGCAGCTTCTCACCTCTCTTAGCCTTCATAGAATTGGAGAGAATTAAGGTCTTGTTCTGGATTATACTTTCACTTAAGGGAATGTTGTGGCTGACTTGATCTACTATCCAGACCACTGAATTAACTTTCTCCATATCAGCAATAAGACTGTTTCATTTTCTTATCATTTGTGTGTTCACTGGAGTAGCACTTTTAATTTCCTTCAAGAACTTTTCCTTTGCATTCACAACTTGGCTAATTGGGGCAAGAGGCCTAGCTTTTGGCCTATCTCAGCTTTCAACATGCCTTCCTCACTAAGCTTAATCATGTCTAGCTTTTGATTTAAAGTGAGGGATGTGCTGCTCTTCCTTTCACTTGAACACTTAGAGGCTATTGTAGAGTTATTTATTGGCCTAATTTCAATCTTGTGTCTGAGGGAATAGGGAGGCCTGAGGAGAGGGAGAGAGATGGGGGAACAGCTGGTCGGTGGAACAGTTGGAACACATACATTTTTCGATTAAGTTTGCCGTCTTACATAGGTGTGGTTTGTGGCACCCCACAACAATTACAATAGTGACATCAAAGATCACTGATCACAGATCAGCATAACAAATATAATAATAATAATAATGAAAAACTTGGAAATATTGTGAGAATTACCAAAATGTGACACATGAAGTGAGTAAATGCTGTTGGAAAAATGCCACCCAGTAGACTCGCTTGACTTAGAGTTGCCACAAACCTTCAATTTGTAAAAAACATGAAGTGCAGTAAATTCTTTCAGCACTTAAAACTGTTGTACTACTTCCTTTTGACCTCCATGGTATCTGCAGAATAATCTGCAGTCTTTTGAATCATTATTCTCCTATGGATGATGCATTTTTCTCTGGTTGCCTTCAAGGTTTTTTCTGTCTTCAGTCTTCAGCAGTTTGATTATAATGTGACTGGGTGTGTATTTCTTTGGGTTTACCCTATTTGGGGTTCACTATGCTTCCTGAATGTGTAGGTTTATGGTGTTTCATCAAATGTAGGTAGTTTTCAGACATTATTTTTTCAGCACCATACACTTACTCTTCTTCTTCTGGGACTCCAATGACATGAACTTTAGAACTTTTGTTATTGTCTCACAAATTATAGAGGCTTTGTTCAGTTTTTTTTAATGTTTTTTTCTCTTTGTGGTTCAGATTGGACTTCTGTTTATCTATCTTCAATTTCACTGACTCTTCTCTTGCATTTCCATTCTGCTATTGAGTTTTTTCATTTCTGTGATTTTTAAATTTCAGTTATTTTTCAGTTCTAAAATTTTCATTTTATTCATCTTTATACCTTCTATTTCTTTGCTGAGAATTTCTGTTTTTCTGTTTATCTTTAGAACATTCATAATTGCTTCTTGGAACATTTGTATAATAGCTGCTTTAAAGTCTATCAGATAATTTCAACATTTGTGTCATTTTAGTGCTCCATGTCATCTGTTGATTGTCTTTTCTCTTATGAGTTGGGATTTTTCTGCATTTTTGTATGCTGAGTAATTTTGGGTTGCATCCTAGACATTTTGAAATGTTTTGAGACTCTGGGTCTTGTTTAAATCCTGTGAAGAATGTCAATACTGGGGCTGGCCCAGTGGCATAGTGGTTAAGTTTGCATGCTCTGCTGCAGCGGCCTGGGTTCACGGGTTCAGATCCCAGGTGTGGACCTACGCACTACTCATCAAGCCATTTTGTGGCAGGCATCCCACATAAAGTAGAGGAAGATGGGCACAGATATTATCTCAGGACCAGTCTTCCTCAGCAAAAAGAGGGGGATTGGTAGTGGATGTTAGCTAAGAGCTAATCTTCCTCTCACACACACACAAAAAAAGAAGGTCAACTACTTTTAGTAGGCAATTGACCTGGTTAGATTCAGGCTACAAGTTCCACCCCCCCCCTTTCTCTGGGCTCTGGTTCTGATGTCAGTTCAGTTTGCACATCCTTTGTGGTGCTCTTCAGATCCCTCTTGTATGTGTACCATCCTGTAGTCAGTCTGCGACCTGGGTAGTGGACTCTCCTAATTCAGTTCTCAGAGTCTTTGATATGCTGGTTAGGATCAGATCCATGCATGCAAAGCCAGGAGTGAGCCCTAGTGTTTATAAACAACTTTGTGTTGCTTTCCTGAATCTTGCTCTCAGGTACTTTCTGGTTCTCTGAGGCTTCCCTTTTCAGTCTTCTGGCCAAAAGCTGGAGGTTTAGTTACCCCATTCTGTCATGCACTTCCCTGACTATGCCTGCATTCAGGGCCAACTGACAAGAGGCTAATGCAAAAAAGAGGGGGCTCACTCCACCCTCTTGGGACAGAGCACCTCTGATCTGAAAAGAAGATTCCTTTGAGTTTTGGCTCTTACCACTCTACCACCACAGCCAATGGGTTGCTTACGAGCTGGGATGAGAGAGAATGGGCATTAGGAGTTCCCTTTCCTGCTCCTTGAGTCCATACTAGATGGCTTCTCCTGGAGCACTCCCTCTCTCTTTGTAAACCTTAGGGCCTGTTTCTGGGTTTCAGGCAGCATTGCATTCAGGCTGGAGGTTACTAGAGGGGAAAAAAAATGGTAATTCTGGTCATCTTCAATGCTCCTGCTACTATTTACTTTTCAGGGTCCTCATAGAGTGCTGCCTGCACTGTGTCCAGGTTTTATATTGAGTTCAGTGGGAGAGACAGAGTGGAGTGAGCTTACTCCACCTGACGTAGGACTAGAACTCCCAAAGGATTTTAAGCAGGAGAATAACATGGTCTGAATTGCTTTTTACTTTTTAGTCTTTAAAGCATATTTTTTAATGCATAATATCTTAAATGCAAAAGTATCACATGCTTAGTATAACAAATCGCACAATACAGAGTCATAAAGTAAAAAGTGAAAGTCATTTACCGATTCAACACCACCCCCACCAAATTCCCCAGAATAACATCTTTTACTTGCGTGGTATGCATTATTTTCGGTGTGTGGGCTTGCCCACGTGTGTACGCACACACACAATATTTATTTATTTTTTACAAAAATGAAATTACATGATATTGTTCTACATTTTTCCTGTCAGTATACATAGATTGACCTCATCTGTTTTAATGGCTGCAGAGTGTTCTACTACATGCATGTACTATGATTCATTTAACAATGCTTTATTGATACTCATTTCTATTTTTCAATTTTGTTTTTGCTGTTAGAAACAGTGTTATATAAATATTCTTTTCTATTTTTTTTCCTAATAGAAACCCTTTATCAAATTAAGAAAGTTTTCATGTATTTCAGGCTAAGAGCTTTTTTTTAAAATCAGGAATGGATTTTAACTTTACTATGCCTTTAAGGCATCTATCCAGATGATGCTTGGTTTTTGTGATTTGCATTTTAGAAAGACCCTACTGATTACATGAAAGATTGACTTGGGGAGGAGAGGCTAGCAGCAGGAGACAGTAACAGCCTCTTCAGTGCAGGCTGATGAAGGCTGGAACAAAGGCAGTGATTGGAGAGATGTTTTGGAGATACATCAGTCTAGACCTGATGGCTTATTTGATATGAGGGGAAATTGAGAAGGGGTGTGTGTGATGGAGAGACATCTTTGGTGATGATCTCTCGTGTTCATTAGGTACCTTTGAGTCTTTCATAGGCTGGGAGGCCTTTGAAGTATCCCTGGCTGGGATTTCCTGGAAGAAGGCAATGAAGGAAGTTTAAGTGGGGTGTGAGCCCTGTCAGAAGTGGTCCCAGACCCAAAGGGAATCATGGGGGTACAATGCAGGGAGCTGTGAGCAGAGAGAGTCATAGGGGGCTGGGGCAGGCCTTACCTTGTCAGCTTAAAGCCATCCTCAGACCCGTATTTGCTTCCAGCTTCAAGTTTGGATAGTCAGTCATTTGTGATGCTGCCCCCCAGTGATGAAGTGGTGACTAATCTGGAAACTCTGACAAGCAAATGCCTCCATGGGAAGAACTACTGCCGGCAGGTCCTCTGTCTGTATGAACTTGCCAAGGTATGTGCCCAAGGGTGGGCCCTCCACAGGAATCTCCCTCTGAGACGGAGGGAAGCAGGAAGTAGGAGGTAGATTTTGGACATTGCCAAGTCAGCCCCTCAGAAGATAACCATGACCTGGGAGTAAAGCTCTTGTCAGGATGTTGGCCTGTAAATCCATTCCTGGGGAAGAGAGGGGAGGACGCCATGCCAAATGCCAGGGTGATTTGAGTCCCAGCTGCAGCTCAGCCAACCAGAAGTTAGGGCGAGACATTTCCCTTCTCTGGGCTCCTGGTTCTTGATCTATAAATGATTTGACCACAAGGGTCCCTTCTAGCCCTAATATCTTAGGTTTTGTTTCAGGATTGTTTGGAGCTTTCCATATGGGGGAGAGCCCAAAATAAGTTTTAAAATAAAATAAAATGGGATATAATGATTATAAAGACAGGAGCCAGAGCAGTCAAGAATGGTTTGTGGCTTTGTGCTGATTGAAGGAGAAAAACAGTAGACTCTAAGTGAAGTGAACGAGCACAAGAGAAATAGAGCCGAACATGAAAGCCCTGTGCCTTGGTTAAGGCTCAGAGACTTCTTGGGAAATTGAGGGGTTTGCTGCTGCTGTGGGAACGATAAGGAAGAGGCTCTTGCCTTTCATTCAACTTTCTTACGTTTCATAACATTTGAAAAGCCCAGTGTTAACAACCAAGAGATAAGTCACCTGATGGTTTCTGAAGACAAGCCTTTCTCTTGCTTGGATTTGGCCCATTGGCAAAGCGATAGAAAGGGCTAGAAAACAGTGCTTGCTTCTTCTAAGGTTCCTGCTCAGGGTGAGGGATCTTTAAGCTCAGAAAATGATGGAGTCTGTCCACATTAAATTTCAGAAAGGGCTGTCTTTTGCTAGCTTTTTCCTGGCTCCTAGTGATAGCTTTGACTGCTTTGCCCTTCTCTCAGGAGTCGGGCTGTTCCTACACAGATGTGGCCGCCCAGGATGGTGAGGCCATGCTCCGGACAATCTTGGCCTCTCAGCAGCCTGACCGATGCAAGCGAGCCCAAGCCTTCATCAGCACCCAGGGCCTCGAGCCAGACACGGTGGCTGAACTTGTGGCTGAAGAGGTGACCCGGGAGCTGCTGACGCCATCAGAAGGAGCAGGTACCCTGCCCTCCAGCCTCCCCAGCCTTTCAGACCACATTCTCACATTCCCAGCATTAAGGATTTGGATGTTATGCTCATATACATCCTGTATGCTGCCCTCTTAAGTTACTGGGTTGAATTTGTAAGAGAACACATTGCATTTATTTTGTTGTTGTTGCTTTTTGTTTGCTTATTGTTTTGTGATTTTGCTTAGAATAGCTGTGCCTTTCTCTGAGCTCATGAACTCCTGCTGTCCTGTAGGATGACCACTAGGCCAAGGTATTTGAGCTTAGCAAGAGGAGAGGTGCACTGGGACTCCTTTGGCATTACCTCCTGGTGCCCAGGCCGGGTAGAGTGGGCCTCCTGGCATTGGGCTCTTATCTTTCTCTCAATTCTCTTGAGGTAAACCAGCACCTTTCTCCACATCTTTCTGTACAGGACATAAGCAGATGTTCACCCCAGCAGAGGAAAGCCAGACTTTTCTTCAACTGACCACTTTGTGTCAAGACCGCACATTGGTAGGCATGAAGTTGTTGGATAAGATTTCCTCCGTTCCCCATGGGGAACTGTCTTGCAGTAAGTTCTTGGCCATTTTCTTACATGTTTTGGGCCCAAGCAGGTCTCCAGGAAGTCTCCTGGAGTTAGTCTTTCCAAAACTCAGTTTGGATCCTTGTTCCTGCTCTGGGTCCCTTACCCCTCCTGCAGAGTTTATAAATTGTTGGTAGAAAGCCATAAGTTCACAAAGAAAATTTAGAAAATATATATGGAAAAGCAGCCTAAAATTTAAAATCACCCAGAAAGGTAACCTTTTAACATTTGGCATATTTATCTTATTTTAGTCTTACATTACCCTGCAAAGTGGATATTATTGTCCTCATTTTGGAAGAAGGAAAACTGAAGCTTAGAGAAGTTGATTAACTTATAACTGTTAAGTGGCAGAGCTGGTATTTGAACCCAGTCTGTGGGATTTCAAAGCCTGCTCACTTTCCACAATGTCTTGTTCAGTATAGGTATTCTGTAGTATGTGTCCCTCTGATCTTTTTCTATGCAAGTCTACAGGTTTTTATTTTTCAAAAGTGGCATTATATTGTGCATACTGTTTATAATTACTTTATGGATATGCTGTCATTAACCCCTTTCCAAGACATTAAATATTCTTCTGTATCATTTTTAATGGTTACACAGTTATTTCTCTTATATGTAATTAAAAATTTTATACCCTATTGTGGGACCTTTAGATGGCTTCCAATTTTCTGCTGTTTTTAAACTGTCACAAACATCCTTATAGGCAAATCTGTGTGCACATCCATCATTATTTCGCTATGATAAATTCCTGATTCAAGAGTATGCCCATTTTTAAGGCTAAATAAATAATAGAGTGTGCGCCAACTCTTACTCGAGAAGAAAAAAATTCACTTTTCACTCCCACTGAAGCAGAGTGTGAGAGTATCATTTCCTAGAACCCATTCAACTTCGCAAATTTGATAGACCCAAAAAAGGCATTTTACTGATGTTTAGTGAACAAATAAATGGAGATTTTGAAAGGTTGAACAGTTATATTTTAAAAATAGCCTTCTGTATCTCTTCTCAGTCCAGTTCAACAATATTTTCTGAGTACCAGCTGTATGCTAGGTACTCTAAAAACCAGGGATGTGAGGAAAAAGGGAAAGCATTGGTCCCTGGAGCTTGCTGACTGGGGTGTAATACACAGTAAGAACCAGACTGATGGGGTCAAGAAAGGTTTTTGGAAGAAATGTCTAAACCAAGGCCTGGAGGATTAGTAGTCAAGGTTGCTCAGTAGTCAGTAGGTTTAGGGAGGGCCCCACAGGTGCAGAGGCCCAGAGGGCACAGCATGGATTAAGGCTGGGAACTCTCTGTCTTCAACATTCCAGATATTTTTCCCTTCTAACTGTGCTTACAGTGATTGTAATAGTTTTAAATTTGTATGTAGTCAAATCTGTCAGTAACCTGGAAAGCCAGTAGAAGTGCAGAACATCCAATGGCACTTGATTAAGCCCTGACTCTCCACTGAGTACAGAGAATGCCCTTGGATTCATGTTGGCAGGTACTCCATCAGTTTGTCCGCAGAAAGTTTATGCATCTTAGAAAGCAAGGGTTCCTTATTCTTATTCGTTGGGCCTTTTAGACATGCAGTCACTACATGACCATACTATGACTGAGAGAAGAATTTAGACATTGTCAGGGGGCTGTCTCAGAGCTAGAGCTGTGAGATCAGGGATTTCAGAAGACTGGTGGGAGAGCCTTCTCCAGATGAGCCCCGTCTATACCAGGCCCTTCACCCGCCCTGCCAGGTACAGAGCTAGACAGTGGGTGGCCAGGGTTCATAATCCTGTCTTACCAGTGCCCCATGTACACAGCCACAGAGCTGCTGATCCTAGCCCATCACTGCTTCACGCTGACATGCCACATGGAGGGCATCATCCGAGTCTTGCAGGCTGCCCGGCTGCTCACAGACAACCACTTGGCCCCCAACGAAGAGTACGGGCTGGTGGTAAGTAACCCCCTCATCTCCCACCCTTCATCCTGAGAAAACCTTTGAGAGAGCAGATCGGCTGGGGACCAGTTCAGATCTGATGTGGTCTTAGGGAATTTGCCCATCTGGATACCACTATGTACTTGGTAGCTGGCTGGGCAGCTCAACCCTCTACTCCAGGTTATGATTTCTATTAGAATCAGCAAAGGAGTAGAAATTGAGAGGATCCTTGCCATGCTCCAGGGCTGTTATACCCCTTTGCCAGGACAGTTAGCTTTTCTAGAGGGCTAAGACAGCTGCATTTCCCCCCAAAACAAGGCTCAGACCTACCTCTTATCTCTGAGTTGAAATCAGCTGAAAACTCAACCTCCTGTGCCTCCCCAAATTCTCTAGGCTTGAAACTGACCCAAGTGGCTGAGCCAGCCGTTGGGCACTGTACTAAGGAGTGATGGGAAGAAGAGTGCTTGCCCAGGAGGATGGCACTTCAGCACTTGATAGTCACGTTTAGAGACAACAGAGGAGAGAGCAGCCAGTGGTGTCCCAATGATTAGCTTTCTGAATCCTCCAGAGGAGGCTGCCAGAGGTGGGGGGGTGGGGGGAGGGATACAGGGAAGAAAGGAGGGAGCCATGCATGGCAACCTGGCCATTAGCCCTTCTCCCCACTGGAGTCAGCATCTGAAAGCAACCAAACTGATGAGGGTAGTGGTCTGGCTCAGAGAACTTCAAGTGATGCTGATGCAGGGTGCCCTCTCCTTTTTCTAGGTGCGTCTCCTCACTGGCATTGGAAGGTACAATGAGATGACATACATATTTGATTTGCTGCATAAAAAGCACTACTTCGAAGTGCTGATGAGGAAGAAGTTGGATCCGGTAGGTGAACAGTGTTTTGAGCTCCAGGATGACATGTACTACTGACATTCAGGAGTCTCAGACTTTCTCAGGAATAATCCCAATCAGGGTGGACCCCTGGGATATGGAGGGAGGGAATTAAGGACCTCCCTAGGATATATACTGTAACCAATAGCTTAAGATTATAGAATTCAGATCAGATAGTGATTATGCTGACAGATACTAAGTAATGAAGAAAATGAGTTTGTGCATCTCCACCACAGCTTCTGTCACCTGCCTCTGCTCTCTGAATGCCTGCTCTGGCAGGGGCAAAAACCCTTCCTGAGAGCAGAAATGGACTGACCAACTTGGAAGGTTGTGTCTGAGGGCTTTTAGAGTGGAGAGTTTTCAGGGGACCATGAAAAGGTGTGTTACCAAGAGCTATTAGGAAGTGAATGCCAAGGCCTGGGCCTGGAAAGCTGTGGAACTGTTTATGATGACTCACATCATAGGAAAGAGGCTTGGAAGCAAAGGCCTGATGTGCCAAGGCTTTTGCGCTCTGGGCACTTGTCTGCCTCACTGTGCAGTGTGACATCAGGCACGTCACTCACAGAGCCTGTCTGCAAGTCATTCATTTGACTGATTCATTGTTTCAGCCCATTTCACCTCTAAAGATTTAAAAACGGAGGTTCACTTTTGGCTTCTGGGAACGTGGGCCCAGCCAAGCAGAATTAAGAGACAAAGCAGAAAAACTTTCCTCAATGCTGGGCCAGTTTCAGGACAGACCAGTCCAGCTGTCAGGAGAGAAGCAAGTCCTAGACATAGGTACATCTTTAGGATCCCCTGGAGAGTTTTTAAATTGTTTTTGAGGCATTTTTGTTTCTGCGTTTAAATATTCTTTTAATAAATTTTTTTTCTGATTACAAAAGTAATGCATATTCAATGTTAAGACACTTGGAAAACAGAACAACACAGAAAAAAGCCCTCTGTATCTATCTACCATCTGGAGACAGCCATTGCTAACAATTTGGTATAGGCCCTTTCTTTGCACACGTACCCATAAACATATATACATACATATTTACATATTTTTAACAAAACTTGTATCATGCTGTGCAGATATGAAATAGCCTGATTTTCTCACTTAACAATAAGCATGTCATGAATATTTCTCAAATCAGTATCAGTTTTAATGGCTACATGGTATTTATTCTCTTAGCCCTTATTTTGGACATCTAGATTATTTCTAATTGTTTGCTATTAAATATCCTTGTTACATCCATATTAGCACTTTTTTCTGCTTATTTCTTTACAGATAGATTTCTAGAAGTGGAATTGTTAGAATAACAGGTGTGCATATTTTTAAGGCCTCTCCCTTACTGTTCACACTCCCACCAATAGAGAGGAGGTGCCAGTTTTCTTATACTCAGAATAGCATTAACTTTTGTATTTATTTTTACCTATCTTTTCCTTTTTCTTGGGAGTTTTTAAGGAACTTTCAGAACGAAGAGACTTGGCCATTCCTACCTGCCTTGCAGTACCTGGTTGAGACCTTGGTATTCCCTTTTTTTCTGGGCAGAGTGGTACCCTAAAGACAGCCCTACTTGACTACATCAAACGCTGCCGCCCTGGGGACAGTGAGAAGCACAACATGATTGCCCTGTGCTTCAGCATGTGCCGCGAGATCGGGGAGAACCATGAGGCAGCTGCCTGCATCCAACTGAAATTGATCGAGTCTCAGCCCTGGGGTGAGCAGAGGTCACAGCAGCACCCCCAGGGCAGTGCTGCTGGCCAGGGGAGGTTCTTAGGGCTAAGAATGGCAAGAGCCCATGAGATTGACTAATACCTGTTCAGCTTCTAACAGCTACTCAGTGGGGCCCCAGCTGGGCAGAAAGGAGATGGAAGGAGACTTGGAAGGCATTTGCCCCTCTTGTAGCCTATGCATCCAGGGTGCCATCCGTTAGGAACCAATGTGTATTGATGCCGTGTAAGCATGCCTTGATGTTTCAGAGAGAACTGAACTAGATGGGACACTGAATCCAATGCCAGAGTGTGTGCACTTCTGGCCTTTACCTGAGTGAGACATACCTGCCTCACTCTGAATATGAACTGGAATGTTTCTAATCCAGCCCACCATCACTCTGAGTGGGGTGAGAGTAGCCAGCCTTGGGAGTCAGACACACCCAACAAGTTTCCTTTACTACCCTGCAGAGGACAGCCTCAAGGACGGGCACCAACTGAAGCAGCTGCTGCTGAAGGCCCTGACTCTGATGCTGGATGCAGCAGAGAGTTATGCCAAGGTAACGTGAAGCGTCTTATTCCAGACTGGCCTCAGGGCTTGGTGTCTGCAGGAGGAATTCTTTTGTCCCTGGGCTCTTCCAAGTGAAGGGGGAGGGGGTCATGAGCCAGCTGGGGCAGAAGGCGTGAATTCAGTTGCTGGAGGGTTCAACAGGAGAGATGATGACAACAAAGTCTTTCTCTGCCTATGCCTCCCTTCACCCTTTTCCCTCAGGACTCCTGCGTGCGACAGGCCCTGCGCTGTCACCGGCTCACCAAGTTGATAACACTACAGATTCACTTTCTGAACACTGGCCAGAACACAATGCTCATCAACCTGGGCCGCCACAGGCTGATGGACTGTATCATGGCCCTACCTCGGTTCTACCAGGTGAGCAAGGAAGAAAAATCTAGCCAGCATTGCCAGCATCCTCTCCTGCTGTCCCTCTCAAGGGACCCAGAAGTTGAGTGACTTGCCTAAGGTGTCAGAGCTAGTGACAGAACCAGGACAGTTCAGTTCTCCTGACTTAGCTGATACATCAAATTGCCTTTCCATGGCAGTATGTCTTACTAGCATATTGTTTGGGCAGAGGCTGGAGAATGGTGAGAGTAATGTCTCCTTCCCCCACCTGTTAGGCCAGCAGAGAGGCAGACACTTTTGCCCCTTAGACAGTTGAGGTTCAGAGAAACATCCCTGCTAATGTCCTACAAGCATCTCTTAGCCCCAGCATTTCTAGAATGATGCACCTAGGATAGCTAGGGACTCTGGGCTTCTAGGAGGCTGGTTCTAGCCTTTTAATGAGGAGGGATGGTAATCAAGGAATCAGCCCTTTCACTGTTCCTTATACAGTTGAATTAGGGGGGAAAATACTCTTTCTCAGCATTTTTTATTTTTTGGTGAGGAAGATTAGCCCTGAACTAACATCGATTGCCAATCCTCCTCTTTTTGCTGAGGAAGACTGGCCCTGGGCTAATATCCGTGCCCATCTTCCTCTACTTTATATGGGATGCCGCCACAGCATGGCTTGACAAGTGGCGCATGAGTCCCCGCCTGGGATCCGAACCTGCGAACCCTGGGCGAAGCGCAACGCCCAAACTTTACTGCTATGCCACCGGGCTGGCCCCTCCCAGCAGTTTTATTAATCCATTGTGAGGAAGATTAAAAACACTGAAGGAAGGTGTTTGGGGGTTTAAGGGAGTGGAAATGTCAAACTAACACCAAACCTTTCACCAACCCTGATACATACAGCCTTTTAACATAATTGGTAATGATCGCATTCACTGTATGAGTATACAGTATTAAGTTGTTTTCTACAACAATTTGCCTTCAATTTAATACCAAATACGCTCTAATGGTGTCCTCCTTCCCCTCCATCCTTTTAAGGCTTCTATTGTGGCAGAGGCCTATGACTTTGTTCCTGATTGGGCTGAAATTCTATACCAACAAGTGATTCTTAAAGGAGACTTTAATTACTTGGAAGAATTTAAGCAGCAAAGGTTATTAAGATCCAATATATTTGAAGAGATTTCAAAAAAGTAAGTATTAAAATGCCTCTGCTTTGAGATAAGGCATGGGTAAGATTTTTATGGCTAAGTGTTAACACTGCCTATAGCTACCCCTCTGCTTGAGATGGCAAAGAGCTGTCAAGAATCCCCAGAAGGAAGAGATCTTTTAACATATTTATGCAAATAGATGAATGAAAAGTTTGCTCATGGTGCTCTGTACTTAAAAAGGGAGGATAGCTACTCAGCCTGCCTGAGGTGCCAAATCTCTATCATCAGAGGTCCCCTTTAGAGTACTGAACTTATTCTAATAAAGGTGAGCATTATTTTTAATGAAATAATTTCAGTGTTTATCAAGCACCCCCTAATACTAATCTTAGATAATTTCCCATATTCCAGCACCCCCTCCTCTATAGGTAGTGGTAAGTGTCAGAGCTGACAGCCCTCGATCAAGATACAGTATCTTAACCTGTACATTCTTATGTTTCTCTGTCTAGATATAAAGAACATCAGCCTACCGACACAGTTGTGAAAAACCTGAAGAAGTTACTCACATATTGTGAAGATGTCTACTTGTATTACAAGCTAGCATACGAACACAAATTTTATGATACTGTAAATGTGCTCCTGAAGGACCCTCAGACAGGTTGCTGTTTAAAGGACATGCTAGCAGGTTAGATGGATTCAGATGACATGAGGGTGGTTACTGCTAAGATTTCATAGGTGCCTGTTTTCTTGTACTAAAATGAGGTAGTGACAGACGTTTGTGATCAGAGTAGAATAATGCATTGGGGATCTTCGTTGTCCACGTTGTAAAACCCCAGGACTGATCATACCAGTCCTTTGTGAATAGTGGGCAAAGAACAAGAGAATTTAAACAAGGAAATTCCTATTTAAAACTGATTGTTTATCTATACCATTTTATGTAGATATTGGTATTAAGATCAAAAGCTCCATCTTCCTCAGGATGGCTTCTGCTTTAGGAGATGATACAATATTGATTAAAGAATACCTATGCCTGCAGATTCCAGTTTCAAAGGAATTTAATATTATTTACATAGTTAAGGAACAGAGGATACATTTCCATTTGTTAGAAACTGATCTCTATAATAAAATAGATTTAAATTCAGTGTTATGTCATTATTACTGCTAAGGAAACTTAGCCCTCTCTGCCTTAAAACAGTCTTTATTTGCTGTAATTATTGTTGGGTAGTCACAGCTTTCTGTTAATTCCTCAAATCAGTTAGATAGTTCTGTCTTCCACTTAGTGGTCTACAGAGCCTTGATTGAGGCTCTTATTTCCTATATAAGAGAAGTTGAAAACATTTTTTGTTCTGTCCCTACTTTTGATTCTATTGACAGTTTTAAAACAAGACTCCAACCACAGATTTGGTTAAATTGCTTAAAAGAAAATATATGACGAAGATCACCCAATCTATGCTTACAGCTATAACCTGAGTTATAAGCTCAATTACTCCAAATAAATAGTTCTTCTAGGTACTTAATTAGGCCTTAGCATCTAAACAAACAACCAAATAATTTCCCCAAATAAATAAGGAGGCAGCCCTATACCTTCGTTGCTCTAGGGTGACACTATTAAGGGCCTGGCAAATCATTTTTGTTTTAAAGCTGTAACTACTTGTCAAGCATTTATTAAGCTTTAATCAGTCAAGCATTTATTAAGCTTTATAAGTATATAGAGAACTCTAGTCCCAAGAGCTGTGTTCTATACTTCCCAAAAATATCTCTTGGGAGGTAACACAAAATTTAAGTCCTCACAATAGTGATTTTATTAAATTAGTTGCTTTATAAAACACTGCAGATGTCATAATTGTTAACATAACAATTTACCAAACTGTAGTTAACTGGTGCAGTTTGCTGAGCATGTTTTATAAAGGAAAGGAAATGCCAAAACCCTGTTAAAGTTATTCCATTGCAGCCTAGGAGAACAAAGGAGGTTTGTTTCTCAGACACTTAAATCAGGCAAATAAAACAGGTGAAGAGTTTCCCTCCCCCATCTGAAGCACTCCATCAGTAGAACAGTCTGATAAATATAAACTAAACAGTCTGTGCATTCAAGAGATTCCACAACTTGTAATGCAATAATGGAGAGGTTTACCTTCTTCAGCTTCAAAGTTGGAGGGTTTTGGTCATTTAATTTTTAAGTATCAAACTAGTGCTTTTCAGCCGCTGTATCTTCACTCTGAGATAAGCAGTCTTCTTCACAATGTATTTTTAATATCCTCACGCTCAATTTTAAGACAAAGCAATTTTAATACTAGGTGCACACCACATGCCCTTGCTGCAAACTGCTTTTCTTGACAAGTTATGAAGTAGTTCAAGGAGGTATGGTTAAGGCTGTATTACTGAATGGTGCTGGTAAATACTACACAATTTTTTGTCATGTTGCAACCTTTGTTTCCAATTTAGTGACTGCTGCTATGGAATCAGATAGCAACAATGACAACATTATTAGGTTTTTTTTTAAAAACCATGATTTAGTAGCAACTGAGGTTCCCAATTTTAACCCCTTGGCAGCAAGATCCAAGTTCCCTCATTCGCACATTAGCACCTAAGTTGTCAAGGGGTTAAATTACCAGCACAAAAGATACTGCACTTCTGATTGTAGCATTTGGCAGAACTGAAAGGAAAGGAAGTTGTGCTACATGTTGAAGGGATTGTGGGCAACAGAAAGAAGACACCAGGAGAAGATAAAGTGTCACATGAAGTCTTCATAGTCTTGTACATATCCTGCATCATAACCACCATAATCTGCCAGATCGTCTTTCATGGTGGCCTTTAATCCCCCTCCAGGAACCACACCTTTCTTCTTCTTTTTGGCTTTGCTTTGCTAAAGATAAGAGAGAGTTAATTCATGAGACTTTATCTACTATGGGCATCTTATCTGGTAATAGCAACCCTCATAAGAGACCCAAAGCTTCTGGTCCCAGAAAAACTTTAGTTCTCTAAGGGAGATCTCAGACCTAACCCAGGGAAATTTCTATTAATTCAAAAAAGACGACTGTGAACATGTCTGTAAACAAAATGATGGTATTGGCACTCACACTCCTATTCCAATTTAAATGGTATTGGTGAATTGCTTGACTTTTAAGTTTATTAGGTCAGGCTCCTACTACACTTGAGAATATTATGCCTACACTCCCATCCTAATGTAATACACGTTTCCCCGCACAGCTTGCTCCTTACCTTTTCTTGCTTCTGTTTTTCACTGCAAAGCACAGTCAATGAATTGGTAATCTTTTTCAAGTCATCAATTTCCACTAAAAAAGAAGAAAAGGCATACTACTAATTTTTAAGCATTCTGAGGAATACGTAAAAGCAAAATATACATTCTTCCACAAGTGTTATGAGAAATCCAATTTGTCCATCATTAACTTCAGTAACTTTGAAAGTTATGAATTTTTCCTGTTTAACATAACATGGTAAAGAATCATTCAGTCTATGGCTAAGCTTAGACATCAAAACTATTTAAATTAAAATGGCAAACTCAACAACAAAATTTATCTTTATAACGACCTGTAATCACCAAGACACCATTGATCAACCAAAGAGAAACTGGAAGTGTCATTACAGCTCACAAGTGCTCCCTACCATTCTTCCTTACCCAGTCAACACACAGAGGATAACCATGCCCTTCTATAACATATCCTTGATACTCAGTGAGGAGCAGCTGAATGAACACAGAACAATTCTTAAACATACAGATGACAACTCCTCACCCCTTAGGGTCTCCAGTTTCTAGCACAGGAACTAAAATGAAAATAGTAGGTATCGCAAATCTCAAGCGTCCTACCAGGAGACAAGCCTGTTTAGTGGACAATACATCCTTCCATCTTTATAAAAATATAAAGCTAGAAACAAACACCAGTTTTTAGCTACAAAAACAATGTTCAGTTTTGGTTAGAGAGCACTTTCAAAAACAGGAAAAATAGTACAGTCATAAGTCACTTAATGACAGAAATACATTCTGAGAAATGCATCATTAGGCAATTTCATCATTGTGTGACCATCAGAGTGTACATACACAAACCTAGATGGTATAGCCTACTACACACCTAGGCCATATGGTACTAATCTTATGGGACCACCGTTGTATATGCGGTCCATCGCTGACCGAAACATCATTATGTGGGATATGTCTGTATATGCAGAATGAAATACCAACAATGGATATATGTCACTGGTCAAATTCAGAACCCCCAGCTTAATAATAATTTCTCAAAACCCAATTTAAAATTCATTGTGTAACCGGTTAGAATGGCTATAATCACAAAGACAAATAACAACAAATGCTGGAGAGGTTGTGGAGAAACGGGGACCCTCATTCACTGCTGGTGGGAATGCAAACTGGTGTAGCCTCTATGGAAAACAGTATGGAGAGTCCTCAAAAAATTAAAAATAGAAATACCGTATGATCCAGCAATACCACTCTTGGGCATCTACCCAATGGACGTGAAATCAACCATCACAAGAGGCGTATGCACCCCTATGTTCATTGCAGCATTATTCACTATAGCCAAGAAGTGGAAGCAACCCAAGTGTCCCTCAACTGATGATTGGTTAAAGAAGATGTGGTATATACATACAATGGAATACTACTCAGCCATAAGAAAAGACACAATTGTCCCATTTGCAACAACATGGAAGGACCTAGAGGGTATTATGTTAAGTGAAATAAGCCAGAGAGAGAAGGACAGACACTACATGAACTCACTCATATGTGGAATATAAGTGAACACACGGACAGAGAGAACTGATTGGTGGTTACCAAGGGGAAGGGGGGTGGGGGGGGGGCACAAGGGTTGAAGGGTTACATCCACAAGGTGACAGACAAAGAAAAATGTACAACTAAAACCCCACAGTGTTATAAACTAAGACATCAATTAAAAAAAAAAAGGAAAGAAAAAATAAATAAATAAAATTCATTGTGTAAAATCCTTTTTCTCAATCTTAAAAACAGCAAATACTAGCAAAACCAGTCCCTTCTACATTAGAGCTACACCACCCCTGGTTGTCACTCTCACCCTACCCCTGAAATGTATGACTCCTCTCAGGGCATGGCACCACACCCATGGACCCAGAGAATGGGTGAAAGCTCTATGGAGAAACTTGCACCCGGTCACAGGCTTCCTCATTTGTAAAATGAACAGATAACTCACTGTGGTCTCACTCAGCTCTAAAATCCTTTATGCCCAGAGATCATTTTCCCCAAAAGACACTTTGTAGCCCCTTTCAAGATGTAATTAGATAAAAGAATAAGCCAGTGTTTTATTAGCTGCTGCACCAACAAAACCCAGATGTCTCTTTGGGAAGCCATTGTAAAAACATCAAGAAGGCAGCCTCCAAAAATAAAACTACTCAAACTCATATATTTGCAGAACAACATTCCCTAGGTAATTGCTGAAAAGCAAATCCTAAGTCTATATTATAGCATCCAAAAAAAAGTCAACCTCCATCTTCCTGAGTATGACGTGCCCCTAATAACTAAAATCCACCCACAGGGGCTAGAGATTAGAATTACTTACATGAAATACACACATCTCGAACTAAGGCTTCCAAAAAACTGGCATAATATAGTGACTTTTCATACTGTGTAATTTTATCTTTTAGTAACTTTCCAAACTCTGTGAAGTCATCTCTTGAAGATGGGTTCATAGCATCTATTCCATAAACTGTATTATTAACACCTGTAGGAGAAAGGAAGCATTGAAAATATTAGAAAGATTTTTAAAAGTTTATAAACCAATTAGCTATCTCAATAACCCTGTTATTTCATTCTAAAGCAGATGTTCTTTTTTTTTTTTTTTTCCTTTTTTTGTGAGGAAGACCAGCCCTGAGCTAATATCCATTGCCAATCCTCCTCTTTTTGCTGGGGAAGACTGGCCCTGGGCTAACATCCATGCCCATCTTCCTCTACTTTATATGGGACGCCGCCACAGAATGGCTGACAAGTAGTGTGTTGGCGGGCACCCAGGATCCAGGCCCGTGAACCCCAGGCTCCCAAAGCGCGAACTAAACCACTGCACCACTGGGCCGGCCCCTAAAGCAGATGTTCTTAACCTGAGTCCACTGGAATCCTTGGACAGAATTCAGGGGGTCTGTGAATTTAGATGAGAAATAAAAATAACAGTTTTGGTGGGGTTTTTTTGGTGAGGGAGATTGGCCATGTGCTAACATCTGTGCCCATCCTCCTCTATTTTGTATATGGGACACCACCACAGGATGGCTTGAGGAGCGGTGTGTAGGTCCGCACACGGGATCCGAACCTGTGAACCCCGCACCGCCAAAGCAGAGCGCACGAACTTAACCACTACACCACCAGGCCAGTTGCACAGCTTTATTTTTACTAACCTCTAATTTAGCATTTCCTTTCATTTTGATTACAGGCAACAAATCACAGTGGTATTAGCAAACCTTGACTGTTACCAATAGAGATCAGATACTTCCATATCACTTTACAGTTGTTGCAGATATCTTGAAATATTATTCACAGTCATCATTACTTTCAAATTACATTACTTACTACACCTGCCACTAGATCTTATTTAATGCATTAATAAAGAAGCACAAAATTACTATATCACAGAGTATTTTAATATTTTGATACCTATTTCAATATAACAGATTTCCTTTGTAAGTAAAATCCTGTGTTTTTTATTTTATGCATTTAAAAACATTATATGAAGGGACCCAGAGGCTTCACCAGACTGCCAAAGGAGTCCCTGGCATAAAAGGGATGCTCTTAAAGCATTTGTCCAAGAACGGCCCACAGGTAAAGTGGGGAGAGAGGGAAAAAAGCAAAGAAAACAAAGATGGTTCCTGTGAAAGTATCCAGCTAACTAACCCCAGAAGCTAAGCAGGGGTAAACCATGTGTTAAATTCCAATAGAAAAATTAATCTGGTTGAAAAGGATTCCAGGCTAAGAGACAATATCCCTGATTCAGTATTTTAGTAAGAAAACACAACATTAAAATCCTATTAACCAAACGAAGACTATGAATGCATGTTTTTGCCTTTTAACCTGTAACTGGTGTCCCATATTAGGATTTATGGGTACTGCATAAACCCTTCTCTTTAATAAACACAGAGCGGCTTTTACCATCGTATGAAGACACAGGACAATGGCTGAGTGCCCTTCATAATGAGATGAGTGCAGCTAAGACATGCCAAGCACACACCAGTACACAGGAGCATCCACAGCAACTCCTGAGATTGCTAGAGACCCACTGAGAGAGAAGGCCACACTTTCCATGGAAAGGAGAATGATCACTACAGTCAGCCTTCTTGATCCGTTTTAAAGAAGAGGAAGAGGGGGACAGGAAACGCAAGATAACTAGATCATTCTTGGCTCTAGGTTTCAGTTTCAAAGTTATATAACTGTTTCAACAAGGTCTTCTACTCTGAAAAGTACTCAATAGGTAAGGACAACAACAAACTTGGTTAATTGAAGTGAGAGCTCTTAACTATTTCTCTGGCCACGTTTCTTACTTTACCCTCTGTGCCATGTAAACACTCTGAACTTATCTCTTTACAGAATCCTAAACATGTTTGTTACCTCATGCACTAACCACAGTGCAGGCAAGGCACACAAAAATGGAAGCCCTCTAAAGATAGGGCATGGTGAGGGCCAAGAGGGTTGCAGAAAGAAAAGACTCTGAGCACAAGAAGGCACAGCAGAAGCTGAATGCCCCACCGGGACCAGCACGCTACTGTCTAAGTCTTATCCAGACTTCAGACAACAGGACAGCTACAGTCAGCTCAATATTTAAATCTCAAAGCTGCAGACCTCACGTTTCATCCAGCGGATTAATACATTTAAAGCAGCATTACACCTTACTTGGGTCCAATGACTTTTTATCTTAATAATCTTGTATTTGATAATCAAAACATAATTATTCAAAAATTTGAACATGTATCTCACTCTCCCTTAAGTAATGGAATCTCAAATATAAACAAAGAGATTAAAAACTGCTTTTGAATATCTAAATTAGCCAGTATCATGTTTCTTAAAAAAAGGAGGCGTTTTCTGAACTTGCATAATTAGTAAGAGTTCCACAGTATTCACTTGCAACTTCAGTACTGCACTGCAATCACAGCCCCACTTACCAAAAGTTTCTTTTGCTAATTCAAGGTCTGATTCTTCCTGTAATTTCTTTAGCCGAAGTTTATCTGCTAATTGTTCTTCTGGTGTTAACACTTTAGGTTCTTCAGGTTCTTCTAACTAAAATGAGATAGAAATGAAGTTTTAAAGGGTTGGAATTATGATGGACTCAGTACATTTCCGTATTGTATGATTTTTTTTATAAGCACATATAAATAATAGCAAACACTTACAAAGTGTTTACTGTATTTCAGGCATTCTTCTAAACACTTTAGATATTCTTATCCTAATTTTACAGGAAAAAACCTGAGGCAGAGAGGTTAAGCAACTTGCCCATGGTAACAGAAGGTTAACATAGCTGGTAATGTGACAGAGCTGAGATTTGAATCCAGGAAGACTGCGTTTATTTCTATGGCCTTCTTTAAAAATAAGAAATTGAGATTGGAGACAAGGTAAAAATGGCACTCTCATATACTGCTGCTAAGACTATATACTGAAATAACCCTTCTAGGGCAACTTGGTAATATATACCAAATCATAACATTTTTATATGCTTTAATCAAATAATTCTACTTCTAGGTATATATCTTAAGAAACCAAAGAGGCAGACAAATATTTAACCACAAGGATGTCCAATGGAGCATTATTTATTATTTCAAATAAATTTAGAGAAAACCTAAATGTTCAACAACAGAATGGTTAAATAAAGTATGGCACATCCATATGACAATACTCTGTAGACATTAAAAAACATGTTTCTTTCCAAAGACTCAGAGAAGACTCTTTTTTTTCAAAGATCTTTTTATCTTACTGTATTGTACTATTATAAAAGTAACACATTATTATTGTAACAAATCTAAAAACAGATAAAGCACTGATAATCAAGGAAAGGACTGGGAAAAAATCTGTCTATCAACAGAAGACTGGTGAAATAAATTATGGTACATCCAGGCAAGGAAATATCATATAGCTCCAAAAAAAAAAAAAAAAGAATGAGGAAGAATAAATCAGAAACTAGTGAATATGGTTTCTTCTAGGGGGTGATAGGGAACAGAGAGGAGAGGATAGGAATGGATGTTTGAGACTTCTCTGAGTATACCGTTTTTGTACAGTATTGAGTTCTAAACATATTTCATGTTTAAAAAATAAGGTTAAATAAAAAAGAAAACCCTTAAAATTGAAAACAAACTGAAACAAATGACTCTAAAATATATATCAAACTAGACATAATGACACAGAGAAAATAATACAAATGATTTTAGAACAGAGGGCATAATTACACATGGTTAGTAGGATATATTCTAAGCCCAAAAAGAACTGCAAGGAAATCCTAAACTTCATTCAGTAGCTTTGTGTTGTTAGTAATATTGGTATTATAGAAAAGCAAAAAAACAATTATGTTAACCTTATTAGAAACCAGGATTTTCAGAATAAGAGAAAATATCAATATGAACCAGTGATTACACACTCACTCACACGTTTATTTATTTATTTCCTATCGTCATCCATGAAAAGAGGTCTGGAAGGCAAGGCTATCCTAATAATACTAAGTACTACTAGCACCTAGATTTGGCCTCTAAATATCATTTCCCACTAAAAGAAGCCTTAGCGAAGTAACTGACTCCAGGCCTAAGGAAAAGAGTTTACCAGGTGAGCCTGACACTTCATATTGTGCCAGAAAACAAGGAAGGTTTCAAAGACTAATGGGGTTCTGTCAAAAGGATGAAGACAGGAACAACTTAAAGGGATTCCTACTGGCCAAAGTTGGGACAATTTGAGCATCAATAAAATAATCCCTGTATCCGAGTAAAACACAATGAATTTATAAAAACTTAAGTCCATAAATGTACTCAAAAAGAAAAAAGAAAACCCATAAAATCCCTCATTTTTCACCACTTCAACTTATCACACCCCCTTCCTTACTCTGAAAATTGGTAATTAAAAGAAAAGAATTAAGTTTTTACTCTGCCTTTCTAGTACAAACCATATCCAAAGTAACCAAATAGCAAAATAAGAAAAAAAAAGCCAGCCAATAAAAAATGGAAGAGAAGTCAGAGAGTAAGAAAAAATCACAATTTTGCAATCCCTAATGAAATAATTAGTTGATGATGAATGATACTAAAACTACTGGGTGAGAACTGATGTGAAACTGGATTACTTGCAAGAAGAAACATAATTTTATAATAGAATCCTATAACACAGAATTTTATAATCAGGCTGTCACCACCATAACCCACTGATCAATTTTAGCATCGCTAATAGGACAGACATTACACGACCCCTGATGTGATGTAATATGAAGCACACAGCATTACCTCTAAAGTATTCCAATCAAAAATGTTTACTCTGAATCCAATCAAACTTTTAGACTTAACTGCCAAGTGACAGGAAATTACAACTATAAGGAAGCAATCAGACAAACCTAGAAGGTGGGATGTTCTACAAGAAAACTGGCCCAGTCTCTTCAATAAGTCAATGTCATTTTAAAGACAGACACTCTAGGAGACTTAGGATACATTAACAACCAAATGCAATGCAAGGTCCTTGTCTGAACAAACCATATGTAAGAGACATTTTGGGACAATTAGAAAATTGCCTATAAACTCAGTATTAGATGATGTTAAAAATTATCGTTCATTATATTAGGTATGTAATCATGTGAGAAATATCCTTGCTTTTTCAGAGATGCATATTGAAGTATTTAAAGGTAAAATGCATAATATTTGTTATTTACTTGATTATATTTTAGCAAAAATAGATGAAGCAAATATGGCAAAATATTAACTATTAAATTTAGGTGATGTGTATGATTATTCATTATGCTATTTTCTCTTTTTTTTTGGTGAGGAAGATTGGCCCTGGGCTAACATCTGTTGCCAGCCTTCCTCCTTTTGCTTGACAAAGATTGTCACTGAGATAACATCTGTGCCAATCTTCCTCCATCCTGCATGTGGGATGCTGCCACAGCATGGCTTGATGAGCAGTGTGTAGGTCCATGCCTAGGATCCGAACCTGTGAACCCCAGGCAACGGAAGCAGAGCATGCGAACTTAACCACTATGCCACCAGTCTGGCCCGTATTTTCTCTACTTTTATATTTGAAATTTTTCTTAATGAAGAGTCAAGAAAAAAACAAGAAAGTTCTCTATCTGATACAGAAAGATCTCCATGATATATTAAATAAAATAAAATAAGGTGAGAACTAGAAAAAAAGGAGGAATAAGAATATATAATTGCATCCGAATACATAAAGACACCTTAGAGATGTAAGAAACCAATATTTACTTAGGAGATAAAGGGAGAGAAACAGGATAAATGAGTGAACAGTTGGGAGTGCTTCTTAATATTGTTTTGACTTTTGAATCATGTAAATGTGTTTCCTATTCAAAAAAACAAATAAATTAATACAATATTCCTGATCTTGCTCCAAATAATCAAGAACAAAAACACTTACATAAAACACTTACATGGCAGAGAAACAGACAGTTTTTTAATTTCACTCAATATGAACACTGCAAATAAAAACTGATCACAACTAGAAAGAACCGCAGGCACTGGCAAAAATCACTGACTGTGGTCACCACAAAATCATCACTGTTCCTGAATGTTTGTGAAAATTTAAAAGGCATTCTAATACATAAAGCTTCTAGGTTTAGTTTTTGCAAAAACCACAAATTCAGTTTTTGGATTCACTCATCTGATGATGTTCATTTATAGTCTTTACAAAGCCCTTCAAATAGCTAGGTAATAATATCTGCTGCGTGTTAAGACACTGCACCATTATTGATGTGAGAATTCTGTATTTTAGAAAACAAACAGTACCTACCCTCTTTTTAATTTCTTCTTGCCTTTTCTTCTGTTGCCGTTCTTTCTCTTTTATCTTCTCTGCTATTTTTTTCTTTTCTGAAATTTTTACTTCTGAAAGTAAACAAATGTTTTAATCACAGTTATCTTGAATATTTTCCAGTTTATGGATGAGGCAGAGATGATACTTGTATACTTCATGAGACCAAACCTCTCCCAGCTCCAATTTCATATGGTGATTTCCTGGCAAATAAGAATAGGAAGGTTCTGGGACTCTTCCTTTCTCCTGTCCAACCTGACCCCTAAGACCCAAACATCTCCCTTGATACCTCCCCACAGTCCTTTAGGCAGGACTTAGATCATTCAACTGTGATGCCACACCCTCTACTCTCTCCTAACAATAGCACTCAAACAGAAAAATAGCAGATACCTAACCCTGAGGGGGGAGAAGAGATGCAGGGAGAAGAGAATAAAGTGGAAATGGAAGGAGTTTGGTTTCTAAATACCAGAATTTTCAATTTTGTGAGCATTCTGTCATTTGTCTTAACATAAGCATTAGATGTTCACCAAGATATAAAACCAAAAATGGAAGAACTCCAGTGGCTCACCTGGTTTTACTTCTGCTTCCTCTTTTTTTTCATCATCATCATCATCATCCCAGTTATCCTAAAGAAAAGAACCTCCATTAATAATTCTTGCATGTTTATTTTTCCATGTGAACTTTATTATCCATTTGTCTAACTCCATAGAAACAAACCTGTTGATATTTTTTTGGTATTGCATTCAATTTATAAATCAACGTTGGGACAATGGACATCTTTATAATGTTGAGCCGCCCTAGCCAAGAAAAAGGGCTACCTTTCCATTTGTTCAAGTCTACTTCCGAGTTTCCCTCTTAGAAGTTTTGCGCATTTCTCTTTAGGTTTATTCCTAAGTATTTCATCTTCTCTGTTGCTATTGTAAACTGAGGGTTTTTTTCCTTTTATGTCCTCTAACTGGTTATTATTTGTGTATAGAAAAGCTATTGTTTCTATATGTCAAATTTTATATCTTGCCCTGGTGGTCTAGTGATTAAGATTCAGCGCTCTAACCGCTGCAGCCCACGTTCATTTCCTGGTCAGGGAACCACACCACCTATCTGTCAGTTGTCATATTGTGGAGGCTGTGTGTCACTGTGATGCTGAAAGCTACACCAGTCGTATTTCACAGGGTCATCCATGGTGGACAAGTTTCAGCAGAGCTTCCAAACTAAGACAGACTAGGAAGAAGGACCTGGCCACCCACTTCCGAAAAAATTGTCCACGAAAACCCTATGAACAGCAGCAGAGAAAGCGCCAAATGATGAGAGGATGGCACAAAAAAGACAGGACAGGGTTCCACTCTACTGTACACAAGGTTGCTAAGAGTCAAAATCAACTCAACAGCACTAACAACACACCTTACTGAATTCACTTATCACTCAAATTAGTTTTATCATTGATTCTCTAGGGTTTTCCAGGTATACTACCATATCATCTGCAAACGAGATAACTTTACTTCCTCATCAATTCTTACACCTCCACCATTGATTTCTCTTAGCTAATTACACCACTGGCTAAACCTCCAGTACAATGTGAAGAGTGGCAGAGATAATAGGCATTATTGCCTTGTTCTTCTCTTAATGGAAATGTCTCTAGTGTTTCTCCATGAAGTGCTATGCACCCCACCACATTTATGCAGTAACATTTATCAATCTTTTTTTTATTGCCCCTGGATTTTTGAGTCAGTTAGATGGTCTTTTCTTACAGCAATGAATTTTCTTCTAGAAGACGTATGCTTTCATCGTTTTTTTCATTTAGATTGCTGATCCACTTGGAGTTTTCTCTTTTGTATGGTGTAAAGTATGAATCTAGTTTTAACTTTTTCCAAAGGGTTACCCAATTGTTAGAGCATCATTTATTAAAAAGTCCACCTTTGCCCCATGATTTACCATATACTAAATTTTCATAGACATTTGGTCCATTTCTGCTTTCTATCCTATCCCACTGGTCTATTGTCTCTTCATGCACTAGTACCTCTTCATGCACTACTACCATACTGCTTTAATTACAGAAGCTTTATAGTATATTTTTCTGTAGGCTAGGGCTGGTTCCCCTATGTAGGTTTTGAGGGTTTTTTAGTGGTTTCCTGGCCATTCTTGCATGTTTGTTTTTCCATATGAACTTTTATATCAACTTGTCTAATTCTATAAAAAAGCTTCTCCATTAACAAAACACAAGACAACCAAGCCAAAACTAATAGCCTCTCTTAAAGTAATTCACAGTTGTTTAAACAAAAAATTAAGAGAACTTTATACTTATGACTTTCTCAAATGTAAAAGCATCCCACATTCTAGCCAATGGCTCGATTATTTCAAGCAATATTCCATACAACATAACCTTGGTTAATGAATTGAATCTATATAATATTTAAGCCCAGCATTTAAGAGGAGTCAAGAAACAAATTATCAATTTTCTAAAGCCTCCACAGAATTTAGAAGGTTTAAGTTTAATAGAGATAGACACAGCCCTGTATTTAAGTTGGGCTTTAATCTACAGGTAGCCTGGCTATTGTCTCAGCAACCACCAGGCACACTATGACACACTATTTGAAGCTGAGCCACAGGATTGCAGATGCAAAGCAGGAGGCCCTGACGCTACTAGAAGATGCAGAGGCTGACTAATGTGCCACAACTATGACACGAAGCTTCTGGTTTTATAACGACACAGATCATAAATCTGAATCACTCTAGCTATATAAACTAACCAAGCCTTGATTCTTAATAACAATCTGTAAGTCCACCAAAGAAATCAAAAGTCCTGATTAAGGCTGTGATGGGGTATAGAAGCAGAGTGGGAAGAACTTTGTATATACAAAGTAAAATATTTTTATAATCACCTTATCTTGGCAATTTAACCCACAGTTCACAGTTAAAATATTGAAAGCAAACCAGCTAGTCATTGTTGGGACACCTAAGACACTAGAGTTAGCAATTAGAGAACAAATGTTTGTATTACCTCACTGGTTTGCTTAAGTGCTTGTATCAATACACCATAGTACAAAAGGAACCAGAGAGCTAAAAATAAAAGTTAACTACCAGGAGTTTTTTTGTTGTTTTAATCTTCACAGAACATAGGAAAGCTGGGTCTGTGAGTGATATGCTGCTTAGGTGGTACTTCAGATAGGATGACCATTTGCTTACTTCCAGGGGGTGCATATTTATAACTCTCTGCTAATAATAGTAACGATAACAATAGATAGCATTTACTGAGTACTTACTTTGCACCAGGCACTGTGCAAAGGGCTTTCCATGTAGTAACACAGTTAACCCTCACAAAAGTCCTGTAAGTAAGGTGGTTTTATCCCCATTTTACAGAAAAGGACACTAAGGCCTAGAGATAGCTATCCCACAATCTCAGTGAAAAATAACGAAGGAACCTGTTCTGAACAGACCAAAGTTCCTCTAAAGTGTCATAGTAAACATGACTTCTTACTCGAGTCCTGAAATATAAAATAACTATCTGGGAACTAGGTCCCCCCCCACCAAAATTCATTCTTTTAATTAGTTCTGGAATGAGCTCCCCTGGAATCACAGGGAATCTCATCAAAGAGAAGGGTTATGACACATACTAAGAAGATATGCCCAGCTACAACCATATCAGTTACCCATCTCAAGTTGCCTGTGTGGTTTTCTACTAATTTTAAGAAACTAGTCTAGCCATCTCTGGTACCAGGAATAAGAGGGAAGAGGTATGGCTGAAAATGAGCAGCTCCATCCCAATAACTCCAACGTAGAGAAACAGACACAACAGAGGAGCATTTGTATTCAGTGCTGATGTTCCTCAGTTCCCTTTCCCAGTAAAACATCACCCCCACCCCTCCCATATTACTGCTCCCTCAGTATCTCATTCACACCAACTCTATGTCCCACCTCTATCCCTGTCCCTGGTTTCCCTATCAAAGCATAAACCTTATCCCAGACAGTCAAGTTAAACTGTCCCATCAGTGCAGACACAATGAGGCTATCTAGAATTCCACCACAGAATGCATTTTAGTAGCAAAAGCAGTGGTTCCTATCAAGTCCTAGGAACAGCCAGGACATCCCTCTTCAGTTCATAAAAGGACCATGAAAGGCAAGCCTTGCCTGTCATCCTTATGCCACAGTGCTTGAAACAAGTCTGCCCTGAAGTTACTACCATACTAGGGACAAGTCCCTAAAGAAGGGAGCATGTGATGTCAGCAAAGAGAGACTGGTGACACTTTCAAATAAATGTAATCCCAAAAGCAGAAGACCAGGTAGCTTTCCCCAAGAACTTAAAGAGTTTTTGTTTCCTTAGCTATAAAATTTGCAGATGCTCAAAAAGTAAATGTAAGGTAGAATGTAAGGTAAATGTAAGGTAGAATCTGCCCAGTTTTCTGTTAACACTAGGACTTGGTAAATGCTGACAATAAGTTCAGATAAAATGCAGAAAGGGTTCCTAGAGAAACACCTAAAATTAACACTTAAAACAGGAAGTAAGTCTATGATTTAGTAAGCCCTAAATGGTTATTTGGTTAAAGAGACTATCTATCAATATCCAATTAAATTCCTTACCCAATTATTTTTGGTAGCCAATAAATCCTCTAACTATAATATCCAATTTATCTCCAGAAGAATCACCCAGGCTGCTCTCCTAAAAAGGCTAGCTTCCTTAGAAAAGAGCTGTTTATAAACTACTTGCTTATCTATACTCTTGTTCTACAGATACATACCCAACATAATTTGAGCCTTTTCTCTGAAAGAGATGGCTGCTTTTCAAGTTTAAAACCTGCTTCCCAATTAAACCTAACTAAAGTGAAAACAAAACAGAAAAATTTCAAACGCTACTTTCTTTTTATTTCTAATAATGTGGCCAGTAGTTGACTGGTCTGTCATTTTTATAATGTACAACTGCAGGATGTCATGTGCAATGAGAGAACACATTTAGGGCTGAAAATGTTTTCCAACTTAAGCAAGATATATTTATAGATCGTCAAATAGAAGTACCTTCAAAAGAGCAGTAAAATTCTTCTGCCCCATAGCAATAGCCCATTAACTAACATATTCTCCTTCCTCTGTTTTCTTTAAGTAGTTTGGTTTAGATAAAGCATAACCTCTTGCAAGAAAATAGCCTTTTACTGGTGTTCTGTAAGCTGTACCAACCTGCTCTGAGAGGCCTGAGAACTCCTAAGGAACTCATGGCAAGGCTAGACTTCCCAGCAAAGTTCAGTTTTTAAGAGAAGCCCAAATGTTCTTCCATCATCTCAGAACTATGCTGGTCTCTGGAAGCCAAGGTACTTGCCTAAATAAATTCTACTGCATTTAATTCAATTCATTAAGTTTTTAACATCCTGCTAAGTATGGCTCAGCACTCAGTTGAATTCCATCTCAATGCTTACCTGTCTCATATTCAGAACTGTTATCAATCAATTCTACTTTAAATTCCTGGCTAAACAAGATCAAGATCAAGACACTAAACACTAAACAAGTAGCTTATTTATTGTCAATGGTCCAGCATGACAAATATGTTAGGTAAATATTGTTCAATAATAAACATGCTTCCTAACTAAAAACTGAGAGTTTATAAAAATTGTCAGGGTATTGAAATGATATAATTGGGATTTTCTTCAAAATAATCTGGTTAAGGAAGGAAGGCAGTAGTGGGGATATAGAAGAAATAAGATTGGTCATGGGTTTATTAAACTTTTCTTTCTATGTGTCTGTATGTTTGGAATTTTTCACAGAAGTTACACACATACTTCAAGATACTCATTTCCTGGCAAAATGCCCACCTTCTGAGTATTTCCCAATAATCTCCCATTTGTCCAAAATACAGATCTCCCCCCTTCTTCACAACTGCTGTTTCCAATGCTTGAAACATGTCTTTACTTTGGTAGATTTAAGCTATTAACCACGATAGGATCCTAACAGATGGCTAAATGGATTAAGATGAGGCAGCTAGTTTTCAACTAAGTCAGTTAACTATCTAAGATCTTTTAAAGAAATTTTATAATAACATTATTGAAGCAAATGCCTGAGATGCTTGAACACAGCCAGGAGAAGTTTTAAACTCTAAACAACTCTACACCCTTTAAATAAATATAGCTTCTGATCTGTTCTACTGAAATGCTGGGAAACTAGTAAAATGGAGTGAAAGTTATATTGTCCCTGCTTGCAGTGGGTAGGTACTCACGGCCTTCTTAGTCAACACATCATTCCAGCAATGGAGAAGGAGTCCAGTGATATGTCAAGCGAACAACTCCTCCCACTGCCTCTGTGTAACATTAGGATAGTGAGAAAGGTAAAATAAAGCCAGTGCGACAGGAAAGTATGCTCCCTAGTTCTCACCTTTTTAATTTGGAAGAAGCATAGTCTTTACCGCCTATGAATATTAACAATTCTACAGTTTCACCTATATCCACTTCTGCCACTGCCAGACAGCTATTGGAAAAGTCAAGGGCAGCAAAAATGCTGTCTACTGAAAGATGGTAAACTACTGGAGTAAATTACTGTAACAAAGACCTCAGTTTTCCTTTCATTTCTCAGGACATTACAAATGACATTAAATCTATATTCTTAAAGGTTAAACACTAGATGCTGACATAAACGAAGAACTTACTTTGTTTCTACATACATTACTTTTGAAGACTTTTTAAAAATTCACATATATTTTAAGGACCATGCTTATTCGATCTTACAGAAACTAAGCCTTGTTTGCATCTCCTTACAAAAGGATTAAGTACTAAAACATTAGAATTCAGAAATCTGGTATTATTCACTACCATCCAAGTTGACAAAATTCAACTCTAGATTGGTAACCTCTGAGCAAGCAAAAACTTGCTTGAGAACCATGGTCATTCCACGCAAAACACAAAATTCATAGTAAATAGCCACTGTGGAGAGAACTTACCCCTTCTGAGCTTAGGCAATCACAAAATGTGGCACAAAATAAACCCCAGATACTAGATCTAAAGAGCGTAAGCATATTTTCCATTAGCTAGAAAAATTAAGACTATATCTTGAAGTGAGAGAGAATTAACACTTACTGAGTGTCTACCAAGTGCCAGGCAACTCTGTTTAATGCTTGACTTGGTATCTCACTTAAAATGCAAAATAACCCCGAGGTAGCTCCTATAATGAGAATTAACAGATTGAGAAACTAAAAAAGAAAGATTAAAAAACTTATGACCACAAATATAGAAAATGTCAAGGCAACAATACAAACCCAGGTCTGCCTGATTCCAAAGTCCAGGAATCAAACTACTCCATAGATACCATATCTTGGGAATCTTGGAGAAACTCAACAGAAATAAACCAACATTTCAACTTGGAAATAAAATGGACAGTTCAGCTTTCTTCTCCAAGATCGATGTCAAAGTTTATGTAAAAGAAATAACCTATTTGTAAAAAAGAAAGAAACTCTGCACTGAACGACTGACTGGAGAAGATGATCTTTCTGGTCCCTTACAACTTGTAAATTTACAAAATTAGTTCCAAGTGGTCAAAATTATATTTATCTGGATTGACACCATTTAGATTCAATAAGCTCCGACAGGCTACTTCATGATCACTCCAGACTACTCCATCCAAACTTCACTTTCTGGTACTTCTGTCCTGATTTCTCTAATCTTTTCTTCTCGTTTGCTAACTTGTTCCCAATGCCTTAACTGCTGCATCCAGTATGCACAGAAAAAGTGAAGGGACAAATCTGAACTAAAGTCTCAAAACAGAAAATTTGCTACAATGTGGGAAGGTAACATATCTGGCAATAAGGCTGACAACACAATCCATTCCTATGTCTACACAACACGTAAATGAAGCATCTAAGTCTCTTCACAATAGTACTACTCATTTACTAACCCCAAAGTGTGCAACGCTCACTTCATTCCTGCACCTGGCTGTTTGATAAAGTGGACATCCACCTCATCAGACTCAGGAGAAAGGGGTAAAATCCAAACAAAAGCAGTATTAAGTTCATAGTGATTATCTAGCATAAATTTTTTCAACCCAAGCAGAAGGAATTGTAGGGTTCTCAGTACGTGCTGAAAGGTAGCAAGTAGGAAAGTAAAACATTCACTAAATGAATCAAAACCACAAAAAACCCATTTCCAATCCATACAAAACTTTATCTGCACAAATACAGTATAAAAAGTTTTTGAGAACTTCGTTAATAAGAGTCTTAACATCCTGAGCTTCAGACTTTTGTAGCGACTTAAAAGGGAAAAAAAAACAAGGAATGCAATAGTCATGATGTCATCTGAAGCCATATGATGAGCCCCCAAGAGTTTTCAAAAACCAAAGACGAAGGTGTATCTGGTTCAGACCTACAAGGCATAGGAAAAAATAAACACTGGCCCCCCTCGTCTACTGCAACCAGCAAATCTTCAATATTTCCCTGGACGTCACTCGTGTTCAGATGAATAACTCACTCTGTCAACTCATTTTTCAGGTTTCTGACCATTAACTGTTGGCTATCTCAGGACTCAGTTTATCCTTTTACCACAGAGTCGGGGAAGGAAGGCTAAAAGTTATTTCACTTTACTGTTTTTATTTGTCTTGTGTGAAAAATAGGTTGAAATTACACAATATTTCACTCACCTAACTGCTTGAACAAATTCTACACATGGGCCTTCGGGGACATAAATTAGTTACTGGCCCTGGGGAGACCTGAGCTCGACAAGGCAGGTGGGTTGCAAGACTTTCCATATGGGACGAGCCATGCGGCTCAATCCCCAAGTTCCCAGTCTCACCCCGGCGAGCAGCTCCGGACCGAGAAGTTTGCACGTGGACCGGCCCGGCTGCTGCTGTCACCTCCCGTCGCCAGTTGGTGGGTGGAATCCAGGCCAGGGCGCGGACCCTCAAAGAAGGGCTGGGGCCCGGACTTCCTCGCCAAGGAAGTCCGAGGCCACGCTGTCCGTCTCCGGCCCATACGGCCGGCGAGCGGAGGGGAAGGGGGCACCGCTGGGCCCTACGATCGCGCCTGGACCCACGGCCCGCAGGCCCGGGCGGCGCCCCTGGGCCCAGAGTCCGCCAGCCCGCCCGTCGGCAGGCAACCCCACCCGCGACGGCGACACCCCGCGCCCGCGCTGCCCGGAGCCCCGGCCCGCACCCACCTTGACGTCCTCGTCCTCGTCCTCGCCTTCCCAGCGGTCCCCGCCGGCGGTGCCGCCGCCCCCCACCTTCCGCACCGGGTCTTCCACGGAGAACGTGTCCGCGTCTACGGAGGAGAGCGAGCCGCGTTAGTACCTGTCTCGGCGTGGGGCCAGCGCCGGACCGGGCCCTGCCCCCGGAACTTCTCCTCACCCCACGAGTCGGAGTCCCCCGCCGCTGCCGCCGCCGCCGCCATCTCGAGCCGGGTGTGAGCGTGTGTAAGAGGAGAGCGAGCGGAGTTAGCGCAGCGGAGGTGAGTCACTGGATCTGCTCTCGTTAGCCGGCGCGGGGCAGGCTGGGACCGTGGCTGACTACGCCGGGACCCAGGCCCCGCCCCCTCTGGTGGCGGCGGCGACGCGCGCGCGGGCGGGAAGGGGGCGTGGAAAGCGGCCAGTGGAGAGTGGGTGAGGCGGGCGGGCGAGCGGAGCGTCCGGTACCCCACGACGCGGAACGGTCCTGGAGGTTAGTGGGGCAGGGAAAGATGAAGCGGCCGAGAGACCACCACCCCATCTTGGGCCCCGGGGAGGAAACGAGAGTGCGGGGAAGTTAGCAGGGCGGTCCCTTGCCTGGCGCTTGGCCCTCGCCTGTTCTCACCACCCCTTCCCTGCCAATCCCAGCCCCGCCCCACTGGTCGAGTGCGCCCTCCCTCTGTTCACTTTGATCGCCGCGCGTGGCCGCTTGTGGATACCAAGGGGACCCCCAGCCTCTCCACGCCGCGCTCAGAAAGGGACTCTGAACGCCACGCCCGCCTGTAGGGGCGGTGGATGGGCCTCCCCGACCCCCGGAGGGCGAGGTCGCGCGCTGGAGGAGGAGGGAACCCTCGGGAAGCCGGCGTGCGCAGGGCGCCCGGGAAGGAGCGAGTGGAGAGGGCCGCGTTCCTGGCAGTCTTCCCAGCCGGGATGCTTGGAATCATCTCCTGGCGCGCTTGCCTCGAGTTAGTCACGAAGGGATCGAAGAGAACCCCAATGCTCCAGGATTTTCCTGTCCTGTGAGCCCCATTAAGCCAGTACCTGATTCATTATTTCGCAGAATAATTTTGAAACTCAGTCTTTCCTAGGCATAAACTCTAGACTTGTCCTCAGGGAGCGTAAAATCAAGTAGCAAAGATAGACGTGTAAACAAGTTTCGACACAGTGTGATCATTGCAACAAAAAGAAACATTATGAGGTTAAATGTAAAAAGGTAACAATAACGGCGCGGGGAGCGGGAGGATGCATGAAAGGCTTCTTGAGGTAAGCGCTGCGGAAATTGGAGTTTGAAAGACCAAATGAAATTTGCACAAGTGCATTTCCAACAGAAAGAACCCATGTGGTCCCTCACCTGACTTGAGTGGCACAATCTCAGATAGACTGGGCAGGTAAACTGATCATAATAAATTAGGGCTTAAGATGGGCTAAACTGCACTCTGCCCTTTGGGCCACTGGGCCTATGCTGCAGGGTTTTAAGAGGAGAGCAATTTCAGATATTTTAATTTATTTTCGAATACTACTTGGTACAACATTCAGATTATAAAAAGGTATATACAATGTTCAGCCATTCTGTTCGTTCTAGCGGTATTTTTTCAGAGAGTCAACAAATACACATTTCATACAGATGGGCTTTCAAGAGAGATTCTACAGCCCAGTTGCTCAAAGTTTGTTCCCCATCAGCAGCAACACCTTGAGAGCTTGTTAGAAATGCAGAATCTCAGGCCCCATCCCAGACCTACTGAATCAGAATCTGTCTTTTAACAAGATCTTCAGATGGGACTTGGCACACTGAAGTGTGAGAGGCAATGATATACAGGCATCCATTTATAAAGATGGATTGGAAGGAGGCAAGACAGAAGGCAGGGAAAGGCTGGAATGTAAGGTCCTTAGGGCACAATCTCTCTTTTATTCACAGTTCTATCTCCAGTATTTGGCACAGTATCCAATGCATAAGTAAATATTTTATGGATTAATTAAGAGAACACAAGCCTAAAAGTAAGGCAATGGTGACAGAAAGGAAGGAACCAATCTGAAAAATATTTAAGGGTCAAAATCAACAGAATTTAGTGACTGTGATGGTTAATTTTATGTGCCAACTTGGCTGCAGTTTTTGGTCAAACACTAGGCTAGTTGTTGCTGCGAATGTATTTGTTGTATGTGATTAACAGTTAAATCGGTAGACTTTGAGTAAAGCAGATTACCCTCCCTAATGTGGTTGGGTCTCATCCAGTCAGTTGAAGGCCTTAAGAAAATATACCGAGGAAAAAGGAATTCTACCTCCAGACTGCCTTTGGACTCTGCAGCATCAGCTCTTCCCTGGGTCTCCAGCCTGCTGGCCTGCCCTGCAGATTTTGGACTTGCCAGCTCCCACAATCCTGGAAGCCAATTCCTTAAAATAAATCTCTTTCTCTCTGTATATACACATCCTATTGGTTCTTTTTCTCTGGATAACCCTGACTTCAACAGTGACTGATTGGATATGGAGGAGGAGGGGCAGGGAGAAGTGCACAGAAGGTAATGCCTTTGGAGATTGAGTGAGCTGTGGTGACAACCATCTATAGGTGCTCAAGTCAAAAACCTGGGAGTTCTCCTTGCTTTCTTTCTCTCTCTTGCCCCCTCAATTCAATCCATCACCAAGTTCTGTGATTTACTACCAATATTAATCTTGAATTCATTTAATTACCTCCATCACTCTTGCTGCCACCTCAATCCAAGCTTTCTCTAGACTGTTGTACTATAATAACCTCCCACCTGGTTTTCCTGCTTCCACTGTTCCCTCTCCACAATCCATTCACTACACACTAGGCAGTTTTGTTTTGTTTTGTTTTTCATTTTTATTGATGTCTTAATAGTTTATAACATTGTGGGGTTTTAGCTGTACATTATTTTTTGTCCGTCACCCTGTGGATGCATCCCTTCACCCTTTGTGCCCGTCCCCCCAGTTTTTTAATTTAAAATTGTAAATCAGCTCATGACACCCCTTCCTCTCAGTTGAAATCCCTTTAGTGGCTTCTTGGTATTTTTAGGGTAAAATCCAACTCCTTACTATGGCCTACAAGGCCCTGTATAGCCTGACTCTTACCTCCTCCCACCAACCCCGTTATGCCTTTCACTTTCATTAACCTCATTGCTACTGGCTGTTTTTGAACTTTGTACTTGCTCTTCTTTCTGCCTACAATGCTCTTTCCACACCTCTTTGTATGGTTGGCTTTTCTTCCTCCTTCAAATCAAAGTTCATATGTTACCTTTGCAGAGATCTCTTCCCTGATCTCCCTCCTGTAAGGGTTTCCCCCAGTGACTCCATCTCATCACTCTGTTTTTGTCATAGCATTTGTCACAATCTCTGATGATTTTGTTTATTTAATGTCTGTTTGGAGCACAGGGACCTTGTGTTCTTTACTACTGTACTCCCAGTGTCTGGCACGTAGTAAATGCTCAATAAATGTTTCTGAAAATGACTGAATGGTGCCTCTCATCATAATAAGGAATAAGGATAAATTAAGTTTTGGCCACTCAGATCTTGATATTCCTATGGGACGTCCAAATGGAAATGTCTAGGACATGTTTGGAACTGGAGAGATCTGGGCTACAGATAGAAGATTTGGAGTCGTCTGATTATGGCGGTTGATGGAATCATGTGAAAGTAGAGGCCATCTGAAGAAGAAACCTTGGAAAGGTTTGAGAAGAAAGGTTTGAGGAAAGAATGAGAAGACAGCTTGAAAGACATCAACATTTAGGGAGCAGCCAGAGGAAAAGGGTATAGAAAGGATAGTAAGTTTTTTAAAAAAAAATTTATCCTTCTAATTCTACCACATTTTCTTGTAAAAAATATAAATTTTAAAATACTATGAATTATGGTATATTTGAAAATTCACTGTTGGAAGTCAAGAGACCTGGATTCTACTCATTCAAATGATCGGATTATATTGAACTGAACACTGGACACTTCTGGTGAGGGGTGAGGAAAGCTCACAATAATTCCTTTTCTGGAAATTGTCCTAGTACACAAGAGTAGGTGGGCTTCTGGGTCATGTTTGTTCTCTTACCATAGCTGATTTGGGAAAGGGAGTCAGAAGCAGATTAACTGAAGCTAATGAAGCTTTAGCTGGAGGACCCCTCATTGCTTGGGTCCCTTCCATTCTTCAAGAAAGCCCTCCACATTGTATACACTTCAAACCATGTAAAATCTGGATCTGCCCCTAGGTGGGATATAAATAACCCAGTGGAACCATACAATTCCCTGGCAGTCTCCAATGATGGCCCTTTAGTTAGCAGTATTCAAGTCCTTATGTAGTCTCTTCCCCTTGAGTCTGGGGTAGCCCTGTGATTCATTTTTGACCAATAGAATAGGACAGAAATGACTTCTAAAGCTAGGCCACAACAAGCTTTGCAGCTTCCACCTGCACCTTTTGGAATGCTAACTCTGGTGGAAGCCAGCCACCATTTAAGAAGTCTTACTACCCTAAGACCACCACGCTGATTCAAGCTAACTATATGGAGAGGCTGTTTAGGGAGAGAAATAGCCAGCCCCTGGTGTTTCAGATTATCCCAACAGAGATACCAGATATGGGAGTGAAGAGGCCATCTTGGACATCCAACCTAGTTGAATCTTCAGATGATTCCATCTCCAACTACTTTTTGAATGCAAACTCAGAAGACCCCAAGCAAGAGTTGCCCAGCTGAACCTACTCAACCCACAGATCTGTGAGAGAGAAGTTATCTTAAGCCTCTTAAGTTTTGAGGTGAATTGCTTTGCATTGATAATGGAAAGATTCTTTTTCCCAGGACTGTAGAATTTGGAACTCAAAACTCTCAGGGCCTGGAGTTGGTGGCTGATGACAGCACCCTGAAGGGAAGACCACAAACTCCTGTTGAAGTGATGATTTCCCAAGCCACCTTACTTCCTCATGCCTTCCCTTGAGGTCCAGTTGTCAGCTCTTCCTTAAATGCCATGGGGTACCCCAGTATGTTTCCAGTAGATTCCATTCTTGGCTTCAGCTAAAAATTGTAACAAATATATCCTAGTAGTCTATTTGCAGATAAGAAATCTTTAGAGGCTAAACTCTGCTATACTTAAGTCTGTGTTTGGCACATAGTAGGCACTTAGCAACTGTTGAATGACTACATGAATAAATTTCTATGCAGAACTGAGGTTTTTTTCTAAGAAAAAACCTGCCCATCAGGCCATTGTTTCTCTTCATGAAAGGTAGTCTCAAAAGAAAATTAGTACAGCTGGGTCCCAAAGAAGGATGCTTTTTTATTATATTACTGGTAAGCCCATACAGCATTGTAGCAGTAACCTGAAGTAGGAAATAGTAAGTAAGTTGCTAAGAAGGTGCCAGATTCAACCAACTACCCCAAGGTGGAGTCTCAGGAAAGCAAGACTGTTTCTGAAGTGGTAATGTAGTCACCTGTATTAACTTGCCTGAAGATATTCTAAGACAATGTATCTTTAAAAAAATGTCAGACAAGCCCCGATTGCCTAGTAAGTAAGTTCAGTGCGCTCCACTTCAGAGGCCTGGGTTCAGTTCCTGGGCCTAGACCTACACCACTCTGTTGGTGGCCGTGCTGTGCTGGCAGCCCACATACTAAAAATAGAGGGTGATTGGCACAGATGTTAGCTCAGGGCAAATCTTCCTCAGCCAAAAAAAAAGGGGGAAAGAAAATGTTAACAGAAAGGTGAAATATAGGGAAGGTGATGCCAAAGAACAAGACTGACAGTCTCCAAAGGAAAGGGTAAGCTGACTTGCAGACTTTTAGCAGATAAGATATCTAGTAGAGATGAGGTCATCCTGTTGACTTAATATTAGCTGTTATGATTCTATTTCAGTAGACTTTCCCTCTGATTCTATTCTTACCAAGCAGATATCTGATTGTGATTTAGTTTCATAAGGAGAAAACTTGCTGACAGTAAATGAATTAAATTGAAATCTGGCTTAAGAATTAGTGTCTTGTGAGTTTAATTAGTGTGAACCAGTTCCCCGGGTCTCATCGATTCTGGGTTACACTGAATCAATTTTCTGAACTTATAAATACAAGTCCAAACTTTGAAATGTGGGCTCATTTATTCCTTCATTTATTCAACAAGTAATTATTTGAGTGCCTACGCTGTACCAAGTACTATTCTAGGTTCTGGGAATGTTAACTTCAAGGTATTAAACTACATGCAGTTGAAGATGGGGTGGGGATTGGAGATTCTATGGAAAAATACATGGGCTATGTATATGCAGCGCTGATAAACTTTTGAAGCAGAAATTGAGTATTCACAGTATTGTGCATGCTACTTTTTGAAATGAGGAGGCAAAGAAATAGTCTAGAACTATGTGCTGGAGATTTCATTTAGTCCTTCAAACTAACCTATGATTCACATGTTAATCTCCAGGGGAGCCCTATAGTCACACATAATATTCCCATTTTACAGATGAGCAGAGTAATTGATCGTTTTTGAACAAATTAAAACTTCTGCCTTCAAGAAGCTTCATCATTAAAGCCATAGGAGAATAAATGACAGCAGAAATGAAGCAGAGCTGCTCATGGCTTCTTTCTAAGTGGAAGTGTCTTAAGCACCAGACTCAAAATCTCATAAAGATGAGATAAGGTAAGGCTGAAGAGGAGATTTTAATTGCAAATAGGACCAGGTTAAAACTCACTTAGAAAATATCAAAATCACTGAGTCATTGCATATATTAAAAGATTTAATTTACATGATTTGATATAGAAACTGACTTTTTCCATTAACTTCCCTCCCCCAAAAAAGGTTATCCAAGAATCTTACAAGACGTGAAATGACATCTGTCTCCGTTCAACTCTTATACATTTTCCCATACTTACTTTTATATACGGTGCCATAAAATCCTAGAGTGCCTTCCTATGCCTTTCAGTAAACTGGACAAGCCATACTCCCTAGGACTTTACCAATCTCCTGACCTCAGATTGTCCATTATGATACCAGCGCTCAATGCATTAGCCATTTGTTGTCTTGGAGAAAGGGAATACAATGTGTGGAGAATTAGGTCGACTTCTATGTAACTCTTCTTACTGGGCTCCCCCCACCCACTCTACTCCCAATGCAGCAGTGATCTTTTTAAGACAAATCTGATCATTTACTCCCTTGCTTGATTTTACCCCTCCCTCCTACACACCCAAGCCCAGCTTTATATTCTTTCAATAAATGTTTTACAGATCTCAACTTAAACAATGCTTCTTCAGCCATCCCAAGCCCAGAGTAGATTGTTATTAGCGCTCTCAAAGCCGTTCTTCTCCAACATGACCCTTTTCCCAACAGTAATTTGTGTCAGTCTCTACCCCTAGACTCTAAGCTTGAGGGCAGTGTCAGGTTTGCTTTCTTCTGCCATTCACAGAGCCTGGCATACTTACACATAATAAGACAGTGTTTTAAAATGATTTTTACTGTCATTAGGAGGGCTACTTTTAGCTACCTTCAACAAATATTGTCATACATCAAATATAACATTAAAGCTCATTGTATGGTAGCCACTCTAGTTATTTGGTTCATCCATTACTAAGAAACTTCTAACTTGGCAAATCATTTATATGAGCCTGCTACCCCAACTTCTTACCAGACTTAAGCTGTTCAACACTCTTCATCACCTGTTTCTTCCTTAACACTCAGCATATTTTCATCAAAATATGTTAACAGTCATAGGTGACCTCTTCTTTATCACTTTTCCAGCCTTCGTTTGAATGCACCTTACTGCTTGTCTGTCTTAAAGACTCTCCCTGACATCTGTGGTAATACAATACCTGTTTCCACTGCCCCTTACTGCCCCCTCTAGCTTCAGACTTCTCCCAAAACCCTGTCTCTCTCTCACATACCCTCGAGAGAACTAGCTGCTTGAACACTTCCATTCTGGTGGTTATTTGTACTGTGTATTGCTTTACAGTTTAGAACATGCTTTGACATGTTTTATCTTTGTAATTCTGAAAGGTAAAGCTTGGTGCACCCATTTTACAGATGAACAAACTGAGGCTCAGAAAACTTTGTCTAGTAAGTGGATGAGTTATCAAGGACTTGAATTTGTCTTTTGACTCTGAACTTTATGCTCCTTTTATTAATCATTTTCCCAAGTCAACTGTTCACCTGAAGTCATTTATTTCTAAAGGTCTACTGCAGTGATTCTCAAACCTGTCTGTGCATTAAACTCCTTTGGAGCTTAGGGAAAATAGTTATCAAAAGTCTCATCACAGCCGGGGACTGGGGGAGAAGGAAGAGATGTTGGTCAAAGGGTACAGACTTCCAGTTATGTGAGGATCTAATGTTCCAGGGATCTAAGGTATAGCATAATGACTATAGTTGATACTGTATCATATACTTGAAAGTTGCTACGAGAATAGATTTTAAATGTTTTCACCATAAAAATAGTAATGAATGTGAGGTAAAGGATGTGTTAACTAACCTTATTTTGGTAAACATTTCACAATATATACATGACATCATACACCTTAAACTTACACAATGTTATATGTCAATTTTACTCAATAAAGCTTGAGAAAAAAAGTCTCATCACAGAGATTGAGGTGAGACCAGAGTGCTATTTTATATTAGTTCAAGTTATTATTACCCCATTACATTAAGTGTAAAAGCCTCATTTTAGCTCACCATAATCTGGTTTTCTTGCCATTTTACCTCTACTTTTCAAAACTAACTCCTCCTTTTTTTCAGGTATTATTCAAATGTTTTATTTCACTTCTGCACACAGTAGTTCCAGAAATTAAGAATATCATTCCTCCTACAGTCATTACTTTTGAATAATAGCAATTAAGAGACCTAGATTCTAACCCTAGCTATGTGATCTTGGGAAGACACTTTTCTAGATACATTTCCTTATCTGTAAAGTAAAGGGGTACACTTAGAAGCTGGGATTTCCTTCTAGTTTAAATTGGATCATTAAACTCTCGGGCCTAGTCTGTACCACAAGTTTTTGATCAAGTTTCTATGTTCCTTTTTAAGAAAATTTTGTTGGCTAAGTTGATTTATAAACTTGAGAAAGCTTTGTATTTATGTACAAACATGATTATAAAAGTATGCCAAGGCCTTGGGAAATAGCATGTTGTAGTGATACCTGAACTCAAGTCTCCCAGAAGAGCTGTGAGATCTTGAGTTACAGGCCTCTCTGAGCCTCAGTTTCCTTATCTGTAACACACTCTATGTTCCTTACAGGTCTGTCCTGAAGATCGTCAAAAGGGAAAGTAATGTGAAAAAACTGCATACTTGTAAACAAAAAAAGCACTATCCAAATGTTATTAGATATTATATGGTTTCTAATGGCTGATAAAATATCATCAAAGAAAAGTGCTTCCATAAAAGTTTTATTTATCCCCACAACAACCCTGTGAGGTAGGGTGATCAGGGCATATGAAGATGAGCAAACTAAATCTACATTACTTGTTCACGGCTATACTGCATAGTAAATATGTAGAAATTAAATTGAGATTTTTAAATGTCCAGGACTTTATATTGATTCATGTGGAAAAAGGCAGAGAGAACATTAACTCCCCCCTACCTTAATGCAAAAGGACACTGCCTTGAAAAATCCCATTTCAAAAGATGAAAGTAGTATTTCATTGCTTATTTCTACAAAGATTTATAAAATAAAAAAATAGTGAAATATTTTACAGTTAATATATATAATGGTCTCATTCAGGGATATGTCCTTCAGCTGTGTATATGATCAACTATTCCAAGTGCTAGAAATGCAAACTCTTAAGTATAAAAGAATGATAATGAGCAGTAGCCTCAACCTTATTATTCCTCCATGTATCTTGAATAAGTTCTGTGAAATCTGGTCCCAGTTTAAAAAAAGAAAAAGAAAACTCTACCACCAAGAGATGTGTGGTAAACTTTTATTTTGATGCCTACTCTCAAATCGCTGTCACATTATTTAAAACAGTGATTTCTCAAACCTGGCTATTAGAATCACTTGGAAAGCTTTTAAAAGACAGAACTCTCAGGCCCTGCTCTAGACCCAGTGGACAATTTTGTGGGGCTAAGCCTCAGGAATCTGTATTTCAAAAGCTCCTCAGAGTAATTCTGATGAACAGTCAGGTTTGGGAACCACTAATGTATTTTAAAATACTAATATCAAAACCATAAAGTAACTAAGTATAAACTTTGTTGTTCTCTTATTCCCCTTTTAAAAATTTCTCAAAACGCATTATATTCCCAGAACTCTTGCCTCTGGGCAAGTAATTTCAATTCAAGATACAGAGAAACATTTTATAAAAATGTATCCTAGTGAGTGAGACTTGGATTCCAATAATAATTTAAGTAGCATTTAAATATAAGATACTGAGTTTTGTGGTTCTTATTCTGAAATTTTAAAATGTATTTTATACAGGTTCCTAGCAGGCTTTCAACTCAGGGGAAGACATGAAAAGTAATGACATAATCAAACACATCAGCACTGAAAAAATACTATACTCAAATGTAGCTCATGAGAGGAATAAGTAAGGGAATGAATGACAGCCTAAGGCCTTTTGGCCCATACGTTTTTGTTCCCAGTCCACTCTTCCCCTATAAGGGGAAATAAAATAAACATTCTTTCCTAGTTGCTTGGCATAGTTATTCGATGGGTAACTATTAACTAAGTTAATTTAGATATACAAGATTATAAGAGATAACAAATAAATACCTAGGAAGACAAAGAGAAGTCAGGTCAGAAAACCTTAACTAGCTAATGATGTAGTATATAACACCATCATGTTAGTACAATTAAATGAAGGCTTCAGTGTCCTTTACATTTCAGCTTTATGTGATTGACACAAGACGTGGAAGAGATCTGGTCCTTATGAAGAATTCTGTGCTCGCTGTAAAGATTTGTAGGAATAATGAAACGCTTTCTTCATTGATGAGATGAAGTCTCTCTGTTTTTCAGGCAAGTTGAACAAAACAATGAAAAATGAACTTCTTTAGAAGGTTGAATGAAAGTAATATCTAGCTAAAAAGTCATTGGCCAAAGATAACTTTTTCTTAAACCATTCTATGATTAGCCCTAAAAAACAAAACAAACAAAAAAACCAAAAAGCAAACCAGAAAAACCAGAGAAATATAAAAAAACAATGTACACATCCATTTTCACTGAGAGTTACAAGAAAATAGCCATTTATAGAAGATACAATGCTTTCAACAAATCCCCCCCAAATTTTGGGAAACAAGATAAAGCCATCGGGTAAATAAATATACATACTAGCTAATATAAAACAATTTATGCTTTCAAATTGTTATCAACTCTCTTTTTAAGACCCAAGGAGAAATATGGTGATATAAATCTGATTAGAGCTACATATATTACATGGAATTAAAAAACACAACTGATTAAAACATCCTAACAATCATACAAATATTTAAAAGAATGTCTTAAAAGTCAGACATTTATCACTGGAAATATCACAATTATAATATGTACTTCAGAGTTGTAATGTGTATATAGGTCACTTTTGCTGTGTCTTAGGTATCCATCTCTCCTGCATTTACTACAGTCAGTTTTTAAGAGTTCATTTTCCTGTGTGAAATGAAGGGACTGGGCACATCTCAATTCATAAAAAATACACTTCCACTTAACTAAATGGAAGTGTTTAAGATAACATCTACCAACAGATAAAGAAAAGAAGGGATAATGAGGAGATAAAACATTATATAAAGGTGGAAGGAAGCTGGATAATTGTCTCTTTATAAATTATTTTAAACTTTGCATTAACAACAAATTTAAAATGACTCAAATCAAGTAATAAACAAAAATAAATTGGTCTCAAGAAATTTTTCCAGGTCATATTAAATTTCCCTTAGTTTCTTTCTTTTCAGAACCTTGTTATGCTTGATTCATTTGTCAGTCAACTTAAATGAACTCTCCTAGCATGGGACTGAAAACAGCTTTACCATTAATAAAAGATGATTAAAAGCTGATGTCTATTTAAAGTGCCCACAGGCACAACCGTATAGGTGCTTACACTTCCCTTTAAGTTATGGGAAAGCCCTTTGAGACTGTATTTACTTAATCAGAAAAGCTTTCAGCAATTATAATATATGCTGAAAGTCTAAATCTTGTATAGGTTTTGGGTTTTGCTGTTTGAGCATAAAATAGGGAACAAGGAGAAATGTAACTAGGTTCACAATTTTGAGCAAGAGCATATGTAAAGGTAACGTATGTACATTTTATTTCAAGAAAAGACAGAAGACAAACAGCATAAAGATGCCCAGATGCCCTAAAGATAAATACATTTCAAAGATTCTCCCTAAAATGAATCTGTAGTAATTTTTCCTGCAAGCAAAATACCTTTCTTTAAATTAAAACAAAAACAAACAAAAAAACCCAGTATTCTGAATTGCAAATGCGTTTGCTTTTTTTTTTTTTGCAGAAAATCTGCCATGATTACTTTTTTTAATGAATAAGGATTTTCCACAAAACAGGCTTGCTCTACATGCTAGATTTTTAAACAGTTCAGTGACACAATATGCTAACTACATACACAACAGATAATATAGTAAGAAAACACTCAACCTGATGAAAAGTTAAAATCTTCATTAATACACTGAAAATTGACATAACTCATGCCTTTAAAATCAAAAATACAAAAATTAAATGTTTTCCTAAAAAGATTTCCTTATTTTAAGGATTCATTTGAAAATGAAGCTGCATGTAATTTGTACAATAAGTTGTACAAGTAAACAGGTAATATACATAAAAAATTAAGTGACATACTCCTCAATTATCAGTTGTCCACCTTTAATTTCCAATACTGTACTTTCTTAACAAGCATACAAAATATCAAACTTCTCTTTAGAAAAAGTGCCGTTCTTTGACATCCTTTACACAAAAACAGTCTGAGCCTGTGGCATGTTAATGCAGTCGAGAGGCAAAGCATCCTAACTTTTACAAATTCTACCTTCCATAAAAAGCCTCCCGAAAAGGAGATTACACGCCACTATAAAAATATCAACCTCTTGTGGTAGCTGCATTAGAGAACCAAGGCTTGAAGACTATTTTCATATAGCATAGAAAACCACTATGAGAGCATATTGACTGCATTGGTGGCTTGGGAGTTTACTGTGCCACAGGATTATGCATAGCTACTGTAAGGTACCAAGACTGTTACACAGAGTTTTAAATTGATTGTAACCGAGAGCATAACAGAGGTACTACCAGCCCATGCAAATAACTAAAAATACTGAGTCACTGTGCTGAATACTTCATTCCTGGAGAAAACCAAAGGCAGCAGTAACCAAATCAAGCCCAGCAGGTGACCAAACTTATTCTCCTCAAAGATTGGTGAGCACAGTGAAGTCTGAGGTATACCTTTATCCATTAAATCTGTGTGCCATTGCAAGATATTACCATTTGGGAACACATGCCATCACAATGGTTTAAATCTTTTGAATATTAGTCATTCATATATTCTTATCTAACCAGTCTCTTGATTTTTGAAAAGATTTCACCTACAGTAGAATATTACAGAAACAAAATATAAATGCATGTCTTTCTAAATGAAACTTACATGGACTAAAAGTAGAGAATATTTTTAAACAAATATACAATATGCAGGCAGACAAAGCAGGAAAACGGCCATTCAAATGTATAATAAAAAACTAAAAATTGACTATTTCCAGAAAACTATGAAGCGCCTCAACTAAAAGGAATGCATAATGAAATTCTAATCTAATACAGGTCAAAAATGTAAAAAGGTTATAAACCTTAACAGGAAAAATAAAACAACTTTTACTGGCCATTCCTGTTGAAATGAGAATCTTAAAGTAACAGAAAAGTGGCTACAAACCCACTTAGAGCACCAAACAGAGAGAAAATAAAAGTCCATTTTCATCTCTGTTATTATCATAAAATCCTGTGTGACTACAGGTCAAACTGCTGGTGGCAGAAACAGAATTCTTTATAAACTGCAGATGTCCTGTACATAAAAAAATTTCACTGGAGTTGCACTAGTTCTAAAGACTCTTCTGTTTTAGCCTACCTACTGTATGTATTCAATCTGAGATAAAGTCTCTTTCTGTAACCCTTGATTATTATTGGGCACCAAAGATAAGAAAAGCAAGACGGGGTACAAAAATGCAAAATTTCAACAGTAATGGCAATGTTTTTGTCTTAGTCCAAAAGGGTCCTGCATTCTCTCCCCCTTCAGTGATTTGACAAGTCTTTGTACTTAATCTGGGGGCAGCAAATCATGCAAGCGAAATCTGTCTCTGATGTGAGGTCGAACATCTTCATTCTGTGTGAAGAAAAAGACACTTTAAAAGCCATGGAATTTCAAGGGTATGATCAGCATAACGTTATGAACATTCTTACTTTCAGAGAAAATATACCACTATTTATTTTACAACTTATTTTGTTTGCCTATAAAGACACTACAAGAAGCAGTTAACCTAGAATTAAATTTAGATTTTTATAAAACAGTCATTAAAGTTTTAATTTTCTAAGAACAATTATGCAATAAAAAGCCAAACCAAAAGATAGGTAAAAGCATTAAGCCCCGAATTCTACTTTATACATTAGTTTTAAAATTAATCCAAAGATATAGGAAAAAAATTCCCAGAATAAAATTTCAGTAGCATAAGTATTAATTCTAGACCTGAACTATGAAAGCAAAATGAAATCAATTTAACACAAGTAGTTAGTGACTTGCAAGTGGAATCCCAATAAAATTAAAACATTCAATCTATAAATTTTTAAATACTGATGAGCATAATTTTAATATAATTTATAAGTTTTGGAAATGCTTGTAATCCTTTTCAACCTGCCCTAATCTCCCACCATGTTGACTTAAAAAGTCAGTACACATAAAGTAAACCAATTTAAAAGATTTACTTCAATAGAGTTGAGGCAATAAAAACATAATAGAAAAAGATAAATAATAAGCTATATTTACCAGTTCTACAAGCTTCTCCAGAAATGGAATCAATTTTAGCAGTTCATTGTCATTTTTATCCATAAACCAGCTTTCTATAGGGATTCCATTAGATAGCTAAAACAATAAAGAATTAAATCCTCTTTTTATTTACATTTTGTCTACTTTGGAACAGCTTAAAAAAGAAATAACATTTAAGTAAACATTGATCTATAAGTTCGTTTGAAAAGGAATGCCATCAGAGTTTATGCTTGTCTTATTTTCTTTGACAACTCAATATTACAAGAGACAGATGTTAAGGAATAAACTGAAGCCTAACTGGCTTTTCAGCATAATTTCTTCTTAGTTTATATAAAACTAAATAACAAGAAAGATCCATTAAAACAAGTTTTGCATTAACGTAACTAAAAACATTCCTTTATTCATTCAAGAAATAGTTACTATTAGTCAATGCTAGGCATTATGAAGGGGTATTGACAATCTAAACAGAGAACACTATGAGAAAGCATATACTTTTACACAGGGCCTGTGTCCCATTCATTGTTTTATTCCCAAGAACTAGCAGGATAACCTGAAACATAGTAGGAACACAACAAATTGACTCAATGGCATTTCACTGAAGGAGGAGTCTAAAATCAAGAATGCAAACCATATTTGTTTTATAGTAAATAATCTCCAGGATAAAATGTCTTTATCCTAACATTTACACAGAGCAGTATGTTTGACACAGTGGATAACTGAAATGATTTTATCTGAGACCCAAGATGAAATTCTTAAAAACATATCTCAAAATGCAAAGAAATAAACATAGTGACCTAAATTGAACATACTTCAATATTATATGCAGTTTTTTTCTCTTTTCTTCTTTTTTTAGTTTTTATTATGGACTTTTTTTTTTTTTTTTTTTTGTGGGGAAGACCAGCCCTGAGCTAACATCTGTTGCCAATCTTCCCCTTTTTGCTGAGGAAGACTGGCCCTGGGCTAACATCCGTGCCCATCTTCCTCCACTTTATATGGGATGCCACCACGGCATGGCTGACAAGCAGTGCGTCGGCGGGCGCCCGGGATCCGAACTTGCGAACCCTGGGCTGCCAAGCACGGACTAAACCGCTGCGCCACCAGGCGGCCCCTTTATTATGGACATTTTGAAACACAGAAAGGCAAATCTTGATTCATCTATACCCAACTCACCTTCTACCATCCCCATTCTGCACTGATTTATTGTGAAGAAAAATCCCAGATATGGCACATGAACATATTCATAATGTAAAATATATCTTGCAAGGATGGCTCATCTCTAGTTGAAGTTATGTTTCAAACAATCATTGACAAAGGGTACAAATATACTGACAAAATAGTCTAAGAAAATATTTCAGAATGTCAAATCAAACAGAACAGAAGAAGATGGTTTAGCTATATTTAATTCTCAAACACGTTTACAATTAAAAATTACTGATTTAACAACTGATAAGAATGTTATTAAATGATGTATACCTTATAGTCCTTTCTTATTCAGATTTACTACTCAGATTTTTCTTTGTTATATTTCATTTAAAAGGAAATTTTCCACAAAGAATATACCAATTTAGCATTTCTTATTCTAAGAGATGACACTAAACAGGGAAATTCCATCAATGAAAATTCTGTTCTCCCATCATATTCTGTTTGGCAGCATTTGTCCTCGTTGTATTTTTTTTTCCAATCTGAGTGTTTTAGCAACCCCTTTCCTACCTGATATGCAAAGGCTTGTGGTGAGTTGTCAATTATTATAGTTTTTGAAAGATCTCTTCCAAGGATATTTAAGTCCTTTATATAGTTTCCTTGTACACAAACACAATGTTCACGGAAAAGTCGATGCCTAAACATAAAAATAAAAACAAATTAACTAAAAAAAAGCCTCTAAAAAGTACAACACATATTGAAACATATACACATACACATACCATAGGCTTTACAGATTAAGCCTTATTTTCTCTCAAAAAGGAAATTCAAATATAAATGTGGGCCTAAGCTTTGGGCTACAATTTTACCATAAAAATTCTTAGCAATTATTGAAGTCTTACAACAAAATATTACCATGCCATAAAGAACTTTGGTTTATCCCAAAATTTTATATTAAATTATAAAGAGGGATTAAAAACTCTGTAAATTGTTTTTGTAATTTATTTACCCAGGAAAGCTCAGTTCAGATGCAGCATCTGGTTGTCAGCGAGGTCCTGCTTTTTAACCAATTTTCCAGATGGTTGACTGAGGCACAAGGAGATCAAGTGACTTGCCCAAGGTCACACAGTAAGTCAGTGGTTAGCCCCGCATTGGAACCCAGGATCCTCCTGGCTCCCAGTCCTTTGCTCTAAAGAGAAGACCACACAGCCTCCCTATCCCTGTACATGCCAGAATAGAAAATATAAGAAGGAATGTTTCCAAGTTGGCGTTTTAAAAAATGTTTTTAGTTTCTCTTATAGTTTTTGAGAAAATGTGCGGAGGCCAAAACATTCCATCATTTCAACTTTACTCACACACCCATCTTTCTTTTAATTTAGTGTGAGTGTGTATAGGATCATCTGAAAAAATAAGGATTAAATGAAATGATGAATTCAGACTTAAATATTACAAATGTAAACTGATGTTTCACCAATAATAGATACTAAATTGAAAAATTCTGTATTTTAAAAAGCTATTAAAAGTTTTATAATAATACTTATATACTATAATAATTATATAATCTCTATTTAGCACTCAAAATATTAGTCTCTGAGTATTACTAGTAACTGATACAGACTACATTGAAATACTCCATTTATATACATTAATAATTTGGTAGTCTGGCTTCCTTGTGTCTTAATCCCACTAAACAATTTTTCAGGAGCTAGGGCCTACTCATACCTGTATTGTTAATTATGCAATTTCAAGAAAGGGGCATTTTCTACCAAGAAAATCTGTCATAGCTCTAAAACAACAACAATAAAACTCAAACTTATCAGTGCCAGTGGTGAAGGCAAAGAAGAATTTTACAGCCAGACAAACTGGTATAAACAGTTCTTTCCCTGCTTATTATAAAGAATACTTTTAATTAAACAATCATCTACCTCTGAAAGGTTTAAAAACAGTCCTACTTTGAAAAAAATAAGACTAGACAAAAGAATTTAAGTCCTGGTTGGGCCTAAATAAGATTCTGTATTTTATTTGGATAAACATTTAGTTATGAGGAAATTGGAAAGGAAGGTATAGCATGTACATGCAAGTCATATTGCTCCCTCTTCCCCAATAGCAGCAAACTCACCCAAGACAGGAGACAACTGAATATGTATGTGGAAACTAACAGGTACTTAAATTATATTAACTCCCACCCCCCGTTATTCAGGAATCTGAGGGTCAACAGCATATATATGCAGTTTTAGAAAGAAACTACTTTTGCCAGTCATCATATTTGCATTTGGACTGATGAGATTCAGAGATAAAAGGAAGTTCTGAGTCTACTTTGTCACCAAAATAGATAGTTCCCTATAGCACTCTAATGAATTCAATATACTGTTCAAAAAGTTTTCCTTGTTTTAAGTTTCTCAAAATATAACTAGATAAAACAAATTTAAACTACCAAATGTGTAGATTTTATTAAACTAGTTTAAAAGAGGGGTATTAATTTGTAACATTATAATTGCATGACTATGATTTGCCCCCCAGTAGAATGAAAGCTCCAAGAGGGAAGGACTTATGTTGCTCACCACTGTTCCCTGAAATATTGGAGGTGCTGAATAGAAATCTTTCAGAATGAATGAAGTCATGAAAGCAAAATCATTTGTATACTTTTGTTCAAGTTAGGTAAAATGAGCATGAATTATAATATACTTTTATGAATAGAAATACACATTTTTATTTGTGTATCTGAAGCTTGCTTATATGAAAGATAAAATGGAAACTGACTACAAGGACAAATTTTGATCCTTTAGATTTAAAAAAAAAAAATCACAGTTCTATTTAGAAGGAAAAAAATATCCTAAACATGGACATTAAGAAAAGCCTTTCAGCATAGTTGCAACCACTCAATAATAAAGGTACTATTAACAGTAGAAATTAACTTTAGGATTTTCCACTAAGACTATATAGGAGAAAGCATTCAAGAAAATGAATACCCAGCTATTAAAGCTTTTAGGAGCCTTTTGTGGCATCTCTCTTAGCTCTTGCTCAAAGACTCAAAGATTAACTCCTACATCTTAGAAGATGCAGCAAGATTCTGCAGTGTTAATATCTCACTTCAGTTGACAGAAATAATGGAACTAATTTTCAAATTGTTTTACAATTACCCAAGGCACTCCCACCTAACCAGGAACACACTGCATCTACTGGCTCAGGACACACACAAGGAACTGAGTCCAGATCAGGATAACTTGAGTGACTAAACCAACTGCAATTTCCAATTAGATTCATGTAACATTTTCTTTCCATGAAAGATAAATTTGCTCTTGAAAAAAGCAAAAGTTTAATTTGATTCTTTCTGTTAAAACTTTTATTTCTCCATGCCATTAAAAAAGGTGACATAACATGCATTATCTCAGAGATATAAGGAAGTGAAAACATCATGCACACAGTGAAAAATTCCACATACCCCCAATCTCCCCCCAATCCCAAAAGAAGTAAGGATACAGATGTAACAGCGAATAAATACATTTGATCATTGTATCCTTTAAAGAACGTCTGTCTGGAGGTATATCATTAGGAACTCTTTAAGAGTTTTGGGGCTTAAAAAAATTCATTTATTTTCACCATTCAACACAACAAATCTCTATATATGCAGCCAACTGAAAATGGCCATCAAAATTAAATAGAATCATATTAATTTCATAGATCAGTGTGACAGACATTTCCACTATTTCTTAATTAAATTTACCTGACCAGTTGCTTTTTAGGGTCTAGTATGTTCAGTAACTTGTCTGCATACACCTTCTTAGAAGCAGTAAAAAGAATGATCTACAAATTCAGGGGAAAAGAAGTAATCATTATACATGATCTAAATATGGGTACTATATTGAATAAAATAAAAATACTTATGTAATTAGCTTAAGCATGTTTACCTCATACATCTGAGACATTCGTTCCAGGAATTCCCTGAAGAATGGTCTTAATCTCACGTAAACCTGAAGAAATACAAAGACACCCTTCAGCAAATAAAAATATAACATAGAAACAACTTATTTATAAGATATATTGTATTCTAACTTTGGAAATATTATAATTTAAAAGTTCATATTTTAAAGTAAAGTTTACTAATAAGTACCACTCAACCAAATATATTTCAGATACCAAAAATCGCTTGCAACAATCTTCTAGTAGGGTAATAATCATCATGGGTGATCATTTCACTTTTTAATAGTTAAATAGCAGCATACAATATAATAGTACTTTGTGGAATATAATTTTAGTAAACCTTTAAACTAAAAATGGAAGGTTTCCCTCTGAGATTTTGATCCACCAATCAGCTCCATCTTCCAGCCAGGTAGCATCCATCCAATTATTAGGCAGGCTCTGGGTCCACCTCTAGCTGACCTGTTTCAATGACCTTCCTCAATAGTTACCAGAATTTCTTCTCAATAATCGCCTACTGAGAATACCTTTATTTTAAATTTCTATTAAATAATGTTCAAGAAATAGATGTCTGGATTGGTGGGTTTAAATAAGTGGAATTTTTCAGAAATCGACTTTGTTGTTCTACATTTACTGATTGAGATGTAGCATCTAAATTAGCACTACTGGGCTACTTGAGATTGAAAATATAATAGTCAAACACATCAGTTATCAAAACCTACTGGCAATATCAGGAAAGACTACAATACCCAAAGAACTGACTTATATACATTATTTTCCTATTTCTGTGTCTGTCTTCTTGCCTACTTTTCATGTGGCTTTTGTAATATACTCCAGTATTCAAAAAGCACAGAAATATAAGCCATGAACAACCACTAACACCAATTTCAAAAGATTTTGACTCCTTTAAATTGTATTTATTTTTGTGACAAAATTTTATAAAAAGAAAATTTTGTACTCCACTCAAAAGTGATCATTAACCTCAGATACCATGAACAACAAATATTTACAAAACACCTACGTACCAGATTCACTGGATTCGGATTTTTAAAAAAAAACTGTGGTGACAACAAATTCAAAATCTGGGCTTCAAGGAGTTTGTCATCAACACACATCCACACAAAAATGCCCTCATGATAAAAACCTTGATCTGGGAATGAATGTTTTAGGGCAGAACAGGGAAATCATGCAAATGATTCTAGGAGGTAGGGACTGTATTCTACCAATCTGTAATTTCCAAAACTCAAAGGGCCTAAGACAATGCAAAATATATAATAAGTACTTAATAAAAATCTGTTGAGTAAATGAAATAGAACTGCCTGAAGTTAAGCAATACAGACAAAACAGAGAAAGAGAGACAAGTCTACATAACTACACAAGGGCACCTATTGGATTGCCTTAAGAACTGATCACTTGTGGAAGACAAATTTGGAACAATTATTTTATTTTATTTTTTAATTTTCTTGTGTGTGTCAGGAAAACTAGTCCTGAGCTAACGTCTGTTGCCAATCCTCTTTTTGCTGAGGAAGACTGGCCCTGGGCTAACATCCGTGCCCATCTTCCTCCACTTTATATGGGACACCGCCACAGCATGGCTTCACAAGCAGTGCGTTGGTCTGCACCCGGGATCTGAACCTGCAAACTCAGGGCTGAAAAAGCAGAGTGCGCGAACTTAACCACTGTGCTACTGGCCCAGCCCCTGGAACAATTATTAATATGCTAATATCACGCTGTCCCCACCTCCAGACTAGAATGATAAAAGTTTAACTTGCTTTTAATCCTATTAGGCATTTTATCTTGATTTCTTGACTAATCAAAAATAAAGTAAGCCACATACTCCTACCCCTAGCAAATAAAAATAACCAAATCCTCAGCATCCAATCACTTATCATTTAGGATGAGGCACAGAAAATTTTAACTAAAGTTGCTCTTCTAATTAATTTTTTTTTTTTTTTTGTGGGGAAGACCACCCCTGAGCTAACATCTGTTGCCAATCCTCCCCTTTTTGCTGAGGAAGACTGGCCCTGGGCTAACATCCGTGCCCATCTTCCTCCACTTTATATGGGACACCGCCACGGCATGGCTGACAAGCAATGCGTCGGCAGGCGCCCAGGCTCCGAACTCGCGAACCCCAGGCTGCCAAGCGTGAACTAAACCACTGCGCCACCGGGCGGCCCCTCTTCTAATTAATTTTAACATTTTCATTCTGAAACATTTGGTATAGTTTGTGGCCTTGGTTGAAAAACCACACACACCTTATTTGTTTGGTAATCCAAGTAACTGATAGATTTCAAGTTATATTACTACCTTACCTGGCAAAATCATTTTTTAACTACGGGTCTTTTCAAAATAGTTTTGTGATGATTAAGAAAAAACCATCAATTCTGCCAATACTTTTTTAAAATTTTCTCATCTTAAGGAGGATGATAAACTATGAACCATGAGAGCTTTTTGTTTGTTGCTAAGAAGGTTTATCACTTACGTGCTTTTAATAACTAAAAATATTTCACTTTTGCATATGTATATTGTTTTCAATATCCCTGTCATCACTTGCTCCATACTGTAAATTAAGATAAGCAGGGCCTCTGTAATTTGGGATTTGTTTCCTCTGAACACTAACACACTTCCATTGGAGAGGAATACTTCTATTTAAACAATATATCCAAGCATAATAAGTGGAACACTGTACAGAAGTGACATTTTCCAACTTCTTAGACAGTGACTGCCAGATTAGGTCAAAACTATAACTTCACTATGCATTCTACAAGTTTGACAATGTTTAAAAAATACATCTTAAAATTTGCTATTATCTTCAAAATATGCTTGCTTACTGGGGATGAAAAATGGCACTGAAGATGAGGGAATGTATTGCTGGAGTGTTTCCTTACCATGTGAATAGAATAAATGTTGACTGTAAAGTTCCTGTCCTCAGAATAGACTCACCATTAGAACAGGAAGGTGTTTGAGAATTAAGAGAGACAGGGAGAAACTGAGGTGGTTAGTAGAAAAAAAGAATGTAGAAAGGTAAAAAGTTTAACAGTGAGCAGGGATGGGGTTGGTACCATATGGGGTATTGCCATGTGCTGCAAAGGCAAAATTTCAGAAACAAAAATAAAAATATAATGCCAGCAGAGTCTAAGTCATTTGGATGGATATATTAAAGCAGAAATATATAGAAGTTAAGAATCACTTAGTATTGTCCAGTAGAAAACAAATAAAGAAGAACTGTTTGTTTAATACACTGAGACTATAATCACTTACTGTGTTAGGTCACAGAGATACACAAACATACAGATGCACACATAGGCATGCTTTTAAATGCTTCAAAATCTATTCCACAGATGCTCTCAACTCCATTTTTCTTCTCCTAAATTTCTCATAACAAAAATTCCTGTCCTGAGCTGCCTACTTCCTATTTTCTACATTCTTCCTCTACTTAGTATTTCACCAACCAACCTTCTTCAAACTTGCAACTCTTCAAAACCATAGAGTCTTACAAATGTAAGATTAGGACAGAAGTTTCATTTCAGTCTGGTATATGTATATTCCTCCAAATATACAGCAATTATTCTATCTACAATACAAATAGTTTTAAGCCTCTATCACTAAACCAAGTATATTTTGAAAAAATTAAAAAGCTTAAAAATAATGCATAATGCCATAATAAAAAACAATTATTATATAAAAATACCACACCCAAAGAGACATGTCTTAAATAAAATTGACTACTACCCCAAGATAGGGATTTATGAATATATTCATTATGTAAAACTTTTAAAATAAAATCTACTAGAATAATATCTGCAAAATAGTGATAATGGAACTAATCTTTCAACCTGTTGTGGAGTGATTTTAACAAAATTTAAATTTTATATAGAAAAGCGATGAATATATAACAGAAAAATAACAGTACATTAACAGTACATTAACACTACTTGATATGAACAATACCTGACAGTCAGCCTGAACATTCTTTGCTATTAAGACAATGAGAATGTCCTATAATTGTGTATATAGATAGTCCTAATAGGTCATAAATGGCTTAACAGAACTAGATTTGATAAATGCAGTCATTAAAACATCCACTTATAAATTGAGTATAAATATTTTGTGCTAAAGTCTGTCTAAATTCAAATTCATGTCTAAGTATGCAATGTCAGGTTATATACACTGGGTAATTTCTGACTATTAGTTTACCAAACCTTTATCTAATATTAAAGATAACTTTAACAGCATGAATGAAAAAAGAGAAAGGAGGAAAGAAAACATCCAAAGATAAGCAGTTTCAATTTGTGGGCAAGTGATTAAGAAAATAAATTTCTTACATATGAATCTTTTTAGGAAAAATATTTCTAAATGGTTTTAAGCACAGATAATATCACCCTAACATACTCAGAAATAAACTTTTTGTTTGTGTGTGAGTAAGATTAGCCCTGAGCTAACATCTGTTGTCAATCTTCTTTTTGCTGAGGAAGATTGGCCCTGGGCTAACATCTGTGCCCATCTTCCTCCACTTTATATGTGGGATGCCTGCCACAGCATGGCTTGATAAGTGGTGTGTAGTTCTGTGCCCGGGATCTGAACCTGCGAACCCTGGGCTGCTGAAGCAGAGTGTGTGAACTTCACCCCCATGCCACCAGACCGGCCCAAAAAAGAAACATCTTTAATAGTTTTTCCATGCTATCCTTTGAACTTATTGCTACACTTTTGTAGATTAAAAAAACAGTAAATTCAGTGGGACTCACCCACTTAAGAGTATGGCACTGTTAAATAAAAAGATGATTAGTGAATGCTATTTATTTAGTCAGCAGTAAGGATTTAAAGCAGTAGAAAATTAACAATGCTGGGAAATGTGAAAAATGAGATGCTACAAATAACTGAAAAATCTTACCATTAGTAGATACCACAGGTGTACAAAGTGGCTCAGCCAATTTTTTTAACCCTTTTATACACTTCAGTTTCCTCATCTAGGAAATGGGTATAATAACAGTACCTACCTCATAGGGTTGTTGTAAGGATTAAATAAGTTAATACATGTAAAGCACCTAGAACAGTGCCTGGCACATTGAGACTGCCAATAGCTATTATTACTATCCACCTTATTATTTAAAATAATTAGTCATAAGGAGAATAGCTGGAATGAGTACGGGACAGAAATAGGCAACCTCAACTCAAAGAGAAAGCCCTATGGCTACAATCTACACTTTTAGAAGAGGGAAAATAATAATGAATTGTGTCAGTTGATAGCTTAGCTATTTAACTTAGTTACCATTTTCTTAGCATCAATACCAGAGCACAGAGACAAAACCCAAACCTTCTCCATAGAAAGAGGGTTGCTCAGGTAGGCCCTGTGGAGGCCTCAACTTCATAACCCATAGGGTGATTTTACAGTCATCTTTTGCTTCACGCAGTTCCAATAAGAGGTAGATGGCTGCTGGGGATAAAGTATTGGTAGGTGGATCAATCTGAGAATTAATAGGTAAATACTAAAACATCAGAACCAATAAAAATAAAAACAAATAAAAATCTCCAAACTAAAAACTTCTGCAAAACCTTACACAGTATTAAATAGAAATAAATTTGAAAAGGAATTTTCTTATACAGTCCAAGTGGGATAAAGTGAACTTAATGCGTTCACATAGATGGTATATTAAAAGTTAGCAATGAAGCATAATTTTCAAGTAAAAACTGGCCATTATATATATGTTTTTATTTAAAAGTGTATGTACATATACTTGTGTGTATATATATATATATAAACTATTGATGTGTTTATATTAAAGTTTAGTCATTTTAAAAGCAAAAAAAAGGGCCATTTTAGTAAAACAAAAATCTTGCCTTTAAAAGCAAATTCTAAACTTTGAAGCCTCCAATTTAATATGCTTAGTAATCAACTGTTGCTTCTCCTAAATTTGCAGAACATTTTTAGCTGTTGAACAAGAATTTTCCATGTATTTTCTTAATGAATTGCTTCTAAGATACATTTACAAAGAATACAAAGAATTCCCCATGAAATACATTTCATCTTTGAGAAATAGACAACTATAGGTTTCAGCTTTCTTTTTTTAACCTAAAAATTGATAGTGGATAATCATGATGAAGAAATCAGTACCAATAACTAACTATTCTTACTAATAAGGATAGGAAAGTTATTTTTAAATTATTTTTAATTTTACGTAGTTATTGAAATAGTTCTCTACCAGCTAAAATATTACTTTTATCCTCAATACTAAGTGTTCATGACCCCAAATGTTATATTTAAGGCACAAAAATACATACTACTTTTGTACAACAAAATTATGCTTTATGAAGGTCAAAACTAAATGCCTCTTCGTTATTAGTAGCAATTTAAGTCAGAGCTTAAGAGAAGGAAAAACTTTATTAGGTATTTATACAAAACTCCTCATTTAAGTGATTGCCTTTTTTTCTTCATGAAGCAAAAATAATGCTGACTTTCCTAGGAAAGACTGCAGAGAGGAGAAAGAAGCCAGTGACTCTCAACTTCTCTTGTTCTGTGATACAAAATATTTGAAATCCTTATGAAAATTACCCTAGGCTGTAAGGTTCCCAAGAAAACAAACTATAATACTGGGGAAGAGGCTAAGCTTTGCTAAACATGGGGTGTCCCACCCACCTTCTCCCCCCAAATTTTCCCATAAAAGCAACCTCTAACTAATAAAACAAAGCATCTTTCAACAAGTAGCTCCCTGCAGGATCCTCTCTCTCCTTGAGTGCTTACCACAATCTGATTTCTGGACAGCTGACCCAAAGTTTGTTGATTTTACTGATCTTCAGAAATCCACTGACTGGCTAAAGTCTTATTGGTGAACAGAATCAAAAATCAGATGCCCCTGCCATACTTTACAGAATGAGGAGTTGGACAACACAGTTACGTTTGGCTGCACTGTGGTGAAACATATGAGGCATCTTCTTTTTGTCTTCAATTAGCCACGTTTGGGCTGAGTAGCGCTATTACATCTTCAAAAAACTGAGCTCCAGTTCTTGATGGAGATAGAGGAAGGTCATTGAGGAGGTGGTTCAGCTCAAGAGCTAAGTGAAAAATCTGTCTTTTGATTCAGTCCTGCTTGTGGATAGCAGTCATCTTCTGGATGGAAGAGGGAGTGAGATGACCTAGAGTCTTGAATTGGTGGATCTGCAGGAACAGAAACTAAATACAGTGGAGACCTCTTAACTGAGTAACACCACGAGATGGATTTCCTGACAATGTGTCAATATAAGCTAAATATAAAGATCAAACATGTGCACTGGAATTTATCATGCACTTGTTTTTCCAGATATCAAATGCATTTGTACCATTCTATGAATAAATGCGTTTCCCAATAACTAACTGTAAAACAAGTCATGGAAAAACTACCAATTTAAGGAGGGAAAAAAGACCCATTCAAATAAAAATCTACATACTTTGCCTTTGTGAGTGCCATACCCTCAATTTTAAAACTCAGTTCTTCTTTCAAATGACTTTTTCTCCATATGGTGTCAGTAGTAACATACATTAAATTTTAATTTGAGTTGGATCTTTTAGGTTTTTTTATCCTCTAAAGAAATGGAATTTAAATACACTCAAGGTACTAAATTGAAGTTTGAATAATCTACCTGCTTGTAAATTCTAAAACTGCATTAACTGAGTCCTACGTATCAATCAAAAGAAGAGTATATATACATGGTCAGGCAATCTTTAAATGTGAGTGGTGGCCACCTTAAATTTCCCTCAAACTTTCATCAGAAAAACCTAAGAAAGCCCAAAACCAGATTACAGTGGATCTAATTTAAAATTTCTCTATATATTAACAAGAATTTTGATGAACATTTGATTACTTACTTCCACTTAGAATTTGAATATGTAAATTTACTGTATATACTCTCATAATTATTAGACCAAGGGTCAGCAAACTACGGCCTATGGGCCAAATCCAGACTGTCACTTATTTTTGTAAATAAAGTTTTATCAAGACACAGCCACACTTATCCAATTATGTACTATGACTACTTTCACGCTACAATGGCAGAAAAAGTAATTGCAACAGAGACTGCAAAACCTAAAATATTAACAACTGGCCTTTTATAGGAAAAAGTTTGCCAACCCCTGATACAGACGATTATTAATACACATGTAAGACAATTTACACTTTAAATTGTTTTCACAGAAAGATAAAAACAAGTAGAATTAAAATTAGGTATAGTTCAACCATAACAAACTTACCACAAAAAGAAAGCAAAAGTAAAAACAGTTCCAAGAGGATATTTTATCTGGCTTTGATTCAGATGAAGAATTTGATCCTATCTTAACATTACCATTTTGTTTTTAAGGGTATATACATAAATGCCACAGAACTGACATGTTCAAGAGTACATAGACAAGTGCACAGAATTGTTCACTTAAAAATGGTTAAATTTATGTTGTGAATTTCACCTCAATAAATTGTTTAAAAGAGTATATACAGTATTTTACAGGATTCTACCTTTAAGTGGGCCACATTATATTGTAGTGGTTAAATATGTAAGTTACATCTTACCTAATAATGTGGTTTCTCCAAAATCTCTTAGATCATCTCAGACCCTTGTGTATATTTCTTCTTTGCCAGTAGATGGAGACAACACCACTGAAAGTTTAAAAGACATCATTCCCTGTTTAAAGGGAGCTTGCTGGTCTGAAACTGGGGGAACCCTAACCCAAGATATCTTCCATGTTATTTTTAAAAAAGCACACAGAATGGCTATGCCAAAACCAGAAATCCAAGGGAATGTACCCGATATTAACTATGGACATCCTCAAAAATGTACTGAAGGGGAACTAAACTCTGTACATGATGTAGCAACTAAATCATAATATTAAAATGCAATCATCTCTATAACTTGTAAGATTCAAACTTCCTGCTCATTGCTCCTGATTTAGGCTAGATAATTCATTTTTCAGCCAGAAAGTGTAATTCAGAATATATTAGAAAAAGAGTTCTTTGAATTCCAGAGGTAGATGCAGCACACATATGGTTTGTGTAAGGGTTAGTCAAATGCACTGCTAGAAGCCTTTTATTCAAAATAAGACAACTATCCAGATCCACATGAAAATAATAAGAACTTTATAAAGAAGAGAATTAAAGTAGAAATGGTACAATGCAGTAAGAAAAAATTCAATTTTATAGTCACACTGAAAAGAAATGCTCATGAATGGGAAGAATCAAACTCATCTACTTTCCAAGTTTCTTACTTCACTATTAAAAATTACATAAACAGACCAAAACCATCTGCAAGAAATAAATTTCAAATCTAGAAGCTTAAGAAGTCATCTCAAAATAATTACTTATCTATATTTTTCAAATAACAGCTTTCCTTTACAAATTCAAAGCCTGAAAGCCATTGTTTTTAAGTGCAATTGTGAACAAAAAACAAGGTCATCAAGCTAAAAAGAGAGAACTAAGATACTGCTATACTATTTATATTTACCACAAGACTCCTGTCCTTGAAGTGCACTAAACAAGAACAACCTATTTGGCAGAAACTGTCTTATTAAGAAAAAGATTCACCTTAAACCAAATAATATCCAGATAAAAAGGAATATAAAAAAATCTTACAATCCTTTATTTTATGTATATTTTGCTCATCCTCTGATCATATATCAGAACTAATATCAGTTTACATAAAAGAGAAATGAATAGAGTATTCAGATATTACCATACCTACAATACCTATCTAGGTTAAACTAGAAGTGACAATAACTGCTAATATAAACCCTCTTATGACTCATTACAAGATAAAGTAGGTAAAGCAGACCCTGAACCACGAACTTCTATTCTACTCTAAAATTTCCTGATTCCCAAGAGATAACTATCATGTGCCAAGAAACCAAACCCACATTCTAACTGCCTATTAAGAGCACATAAACAACCATAAACACCTTTTCATCATCCACATAGTAAATGTTCTGTGGCTTTATTTAATTTAATCCTGGGGTTGGCTTCCTCCTGACAAACAACATTTTGACCCTTTCCCAATACTTCAACAACTGGTATATAGGAAGGTAATGCTAATTAAATAACAACCACCACCACAGAAAGGCACTTGGCAATTTTCAAAGTGTATTCATATATTAATTAATTCAAATTTTATAATTGAAAAATCTCAAACATGAAATAAAAACTAAGGCCAACACACAAAATTCACAGTGAAATGTAAATGATATTTTTATTTTGCACTGTTACCTGTCCCTCAATACAGATGAGGGAGAAATGCTTATACCCCAATTTTTTAAGTAAAGCAGTAACTACAAGAGTGTCCTGGAATTCTGTGTTTAATATAAAGTAGCTCTACCAAACTGCAATCTACAGACCATATTACTACAAAAGGAAATAAAAATGACCAACAAGGAATGTGTTTTCTTTATATTAATTGGATTTGGAGGAAAAAAACCCAAAAACACCAGGTGTTAACCTGGCAATTTCTTCTTGGGGATCTATGATGTCAGTGCTCCTGCCTCCACCTGCTGGCAAACAGATTATGAAACTAGCAGAGATCACTGGGTAAAAAAAGTTCACATTTTTTTTGGTAATGAATGTTGTTTTAAGTAAATATTTAACATGATGCTACTTTGTGTTAATAAATCATTAAAATATTGATGAAATCCATTAAAAAACACATTAAACTTCATCAAAAATATATATACACACATACACACGCAAAAGACTTCTTGGTTCAGAATGTTATCTAACAAGCCAAAAATCAAGTTAAAAATTTTTTTAAATTACCTGATAAATGACATCTTGGAAAAGGACTGGAAAAGTAAGTGCTGCATCTTCTAGCTCATTTAGACTACAGTGTACTAGTGTTTCATCCTTAAAATAAAAAGCACATATTGAATGAAACAAGGTATTAAAGAAATTTCAAATGATAATTTTATGTATTCATGATCACCAAAAATATTTATTTAAAGCACCCATTCATATGTGGAATTTTACATTTATCATACATTACTATGTGTGGCACAGCAATTTGGGGTTGGTCCCTGGACCAGCAAGCAGCATCAGCATCATCTGGGAACTAGTTAGAAAAGCAAATTCTCCAGCTCCACTTCTGATAATTCAGAAACTCAGCAGGGGGTGGAGAGACGAGCTTAGCAATCTATGTTTTAAATAAACCCTTCAGGTGATTTGGATGCACGTTTCAGTCTGAGAACCACTACTCTGAGTTGTGGAGATGCCAACTTTCTGTTAAGTAAACCACACATATACTCCCCCTCCTCCCTTTTATTTATTTATTTTTTAAGTTAGCAAATGGGGGGCCAGCCTGGTGGTGTAGCGGTTGAGTTCGCACACTCCACTTAGGAGGCCCAGGATTCGCCAGTTCGGATCCCAGGTGCAGACCAGCGCACCGCTCATCGAGCCATGCTGGGGCCGCATCCCACGTGGAGCAACTGGAAGGATGCACAACTATGACACACAACTATCTAGTGGGGCTTTGGGGAAAAAAAAAAGAAGGACAATTGGCAACAGATGTTAGCTCAGGGCTAATCTTCCTAAAAAAAAAATAAAATAAAATTAGCAAATGGAAGTTTAGAGTCAAATTATTTAAAAAATTTATTTCTCAAATCTTGAATGATTAAAAAACAAGGTTTCCATCTGCAGTGACACTAATAAAATTAATAAAGCTGCTAATAACTATCCTCCAAATTTTTCAACATGTTTAAGATGAATTAACATGAAACACAAATGTTCATACCTTGTGATTCCACATCCTATTAGCTGGCGAGGCAAAGAGCAAAAAAATACTCTAGATATGCCTCATTTTCTTTTAACAGCATATCAGACTACATATTTCAAGCTACTCTCTTAGCATCTTTAAAAAAGGCATTCTCTTTCCTACAGATGAATCATAAATGATTCTAGTGCTTCTTCATCAACAGCCTATCTAAACTTTAATCATTCTTCTTTATCCACTTCTGTAAAATTTCTCATTTATGCTCAGCCAGTTCTTTCCTTCTCTATTTACCTTCACATCGAATTAAAAATGATATGGCCAAACTTGTTATCATGACCACATCAATTCCTAACATAAAAATCTAGCAATATCTCTTTTTCAGTTTCCCAACTAACTTACACATCAAATCGACACTACTCATAACCAGTTTCAAAATTTTTCTTTCTCTTTCTACTTATCCTCTAATAAATACCTTAAATACTTAGGACTTCTGGATACCTCTCTTACGTCTCTTTGGCTAGGCAAAGGTTAAGGTGCCGAACTCTCAGAACTATACATGCTAGTTAAGATTTAAATAATATGCTTTTCCTCCAGATAAATTTTTTTTTTTTTTTTTTTTTGTGAGGAAGACCAGCTCTGAGCTAACATCCGTTGCCAATGGTCCTCTTTTTTGCTCAAGAAGATTGGCCCTGGGCGAACATCCGTGCCCATCTTCCTCTACCTTATATGGGACGCCACAACAGCATGGCTGACAAGCAGTGCGTCAGCAGGCGCCCGGGAGCTGAACCCACGAACCCCGGGCTGCCAAAGCACGAACTAAACTGCTGCGCCACTGGGCCAGCCCCAAGATAAATTTTTTGTGAGAACAAAACCACATCTCCAATTACAGGGTACCAGTAACAAAGGCTAAATAAAATGTTTTCCAATATTATATAATAGATATCTATTTTTTTTGCTAATATCAAGAAATTGCAAGCAGATGGTAAATACAGTGACCATATATTAAATTTTGTTAGCAAAAGATATGAGATATTCAGTTTTCAAAGCTTTTCTGGTACCCTAAAATATAAATTTTTAAATCACACCCAGAGAACATATTAAAGGTTTTGTTAGCATTAAGAGATCATGCTTCTGAGACTATTAATAAAGTTATTGGTATTAGATAAAATGCAAAAATAAGAATAGGAAAAGGAGTATGGTTTTGCATAAGGTTAACTCATTGAGACCCAGATTATATGTGGTCCTTCAGGAAAACATGATCCTGACCCAAAAAAAGGTGAAATCTAGGCAAGAAATACAATTAGAATTTATTGGGAGATTTAAAAAAAAAAAACAACCCACAAGGATCTCAGGAGTATGGAGGTAAGAATTAATGTATAAACAAAACTAAAAGCCTAATTTATTTTCAAAAGGTACCTGATATCAACCAAACCGGGGTGGGGGGAGACCCTCACATTAGACTATATAAAATAAAAACAATTTCAGAACACAGAAGACATGTTTATAGTAAATATGTAAGGCTATTCAATCACTTGTATTCTTTTAGGTATTTTGGCCTAGTATTTTAAAAAAGGAATTTAACTCCTTTATTTTCCCCAACTCTACAGATAATATACTTACCAGGTCTAAAACTAGGGAGAATTCTGGTGTGCTTCTTGTTTTCAACGGAAGAGCAGGTTTCCTATTTAGTTGTTCTTCTGTCAGTGGTGGAACGTGTTTGATGAAATAATAGCTATAAATCAAATTTTAAGAAAATTTCAACATTTAAACTTTTTATAAATATAAAACATATTACTAAATTCATCTTCAAATCTTTAATTAAATAATGCATATTTAACCTAGTAAACCAAACTTATAAAACATGTAAATAAAACTGAAATATACAAATTAGTATTTCAGTAACTTAATAAAAGTATTAATACCTACAGATCACATGCTCTTTGCAATATACCACTCAGCCACCCTTCCACACATGTACTTTCATTCTGCTACAAGAGAGAAGGAAAAAAAAAACTCACGGGTCAAATACTTCCCAGTCTTCTTCATAGGTGGCCTCTGCATGGGCTGATGAATAACCACTATCTGGAGTTACTGGTGCTATTTAATAAAGTGAAAAACAAAATGTTACTTTTACTTACTGCTTTTATATAAGATCTTCCTGAAGCTCTGTGTATTTTAGGTTAAAGATAAGACAGAAATAATTTGTAAACAGTATTTAAAAGCACATTTATTAACACACAGATCTAACTCCAGATCCAACGGAAAAAATTACCATTACAGAGAAAATGTCAACCTAGATCATGGCTAGCAGAATTAAAATCCCTAAAAGCTAAGAGAAAATTTACTACTTATTACTAGAAAACTACATTCCACAAAAATTCAGTATCTAACTGGATGTTGCTTACATGTATAACCATAAAAATTCCCTGGTGCTCTTATAGCAGTAATACTTCACAAAGTGTCCTGTACATCCAGTCAGTCAATATATGTATGCTGAAAATAGACCCAAAGGTACTTTTTAACCCGAGATCCATAAGTCTTTAAGAGGTCCACAAACTTCTTGGAGACTTAGGAAAAAATGTTGTATGTACATTTTTCCAGGAATCTCAAGGCTGTCTATGGTCTTAAGTTAAGAAATGTTGCTCTATATAGAAATCATTGCTTTAGAAGACCCATTATTTTACTTATAATTTACAAGCAACTTAAAAATAATCAAGAAGCAATTCTATATTCCATGACACACAGTCCATCCTTTTTTGAGCTAAAACTGTATCAATTGATAGAGCTTTAGAAATTATGTTGGGATTTTTTTTTGGGGGGGGGTGAGGAAGATTGTCTCTGAGCTAACATCTGTACCAATCCTTCTATTTTTTTTGTACGTGGGCCGCTGCCACAGCATGGCTTGATGAGCAGTGTGTAGGTCCACGCCCAGGATCCAAACCTTCAAACCCAAGGGCTGCAGAAGCAGAGGGCAGGAACTTAACCACTACTACACCACTGGGCCAACCCTGGGAATTTTCTAAGACAATAATTACAACCTAAATTCAAGTAGAGGGCAAAGATAACTTACAAGCTAAACAGGTAATGTCTCAGAGATAAAAGTTTAAGGTGGATACTAAAGGCTGAATGTTTGTGTTCCCCCAAAATTCATACATGAAACCTAATCCCTGATGTGATGGTATTTGGAGGTGGAGCCTTTGGGAGGTCATGAGGTCATTGGGTCAGTCATAAGGGTAGAGCCCTCATGAATGGGATTAGTACCCTTATAAAGAAGACCCCAGAGAGATTAACATAGCTTCTGCCATGTGAGAACACAGCAAGAAGACAGCTGTCCATGAACCAGAAAGCAGGCCCTCACCAGACACTGAACCTGCTGGCACTTTGATCTTGGAGTTCCCAGTCTCCCAAACCATGAGAAATAAACTTCTGTTGTTTATATGCCATCTAATCTGTGGTAGTTTGTTAAAGCAGCCTGAAAGAACAAAGACAATGGAACTCCGTAAGAACTGCTGTAATGTGTCTATAGGAATGGAATATTGGTGGATAACATTCTTTTAGGACAAAAACTAACCTTTTTTTTGCTATTATTACGTATTAATACCTTCTGAGACAGAGCCAATACAGTGTGTATGTTCAATGAATGACAACAGATGTAAAGCAGAATTTTTGTTCATCTGTAACAACTTTATGCCAATAATGGTTCTATTAGCACAAGGGGATAATGGAAAATATGTATCTTCCAACCACTTTATTGTTTCAATTTCCTATTAACCTCAAAGAAAGGGGGAAAGGAAGTAATATTTGAGTGCCTTCATGCTAAGCATTTTTCATATTTCATCTCATTTAGCCTTCAAAACCCTGAATTATTATAACCATTTTAAAGCTAAGGAAACTGTCTCAGCTTAAATAAGTTGTCCAAAGTCACACAGCTAAGTGAGTGGTAGAGCCAGCCTCCTTCCTTCTTGTTCTCTTTGGCTACATTCTTGAAGTTAAGGAAAAGTAATACTTTTGTCACTCATACTCATCTTTTAAGATCAGGAAAAATTTTACTTCTATCCTCTCGTGATCCTCCCCTAATCAGAGTAATTGCAATGTGCCACCTCATCATTTTGCTCATTTATTTGTAATAGCACTCACTACACTATACAGTAATTTTTGTGTATACTTGGCTCATCAATTAGATCATGTACTCTTCAGGGTCAAGGAACATATCTTATTCATCTTTATAAACAGTGCCCACCACAAAAAATAGGTGTTCAATAACAGGGGAATAAATGAATGAATGAGACAACTGGAGTAAATCTTACTTTTCCCCTCCAGAAACCACTACGGTTATAAAAATCCCTTCTCTATTTTCATAGTTGTCAGAAAAAATACAAAGGTTTATACAGCAGCACAAAAATATAAAACAAACATCAAACAGGAAGCCAAGAACCCTGGACTTAAGTCTATATGTTACCATTTACTAGCATGTAACATTGGGCAAAGTAATCAGCATAAAATGATAGGTCAACAGTGGGTTCATTTGCAAGTCTTATCCATCCAAGAATGAACTATGTGCATAATCCATGTTGATTTGCTTGTTGGATTCAGTATTATTCCTAAATTATAACACTATAATTTAACATTATAGATATTAACCTTATAAATATTATGTTTAACATTATAGATATTAATCTGATGAATTTAAAATAAATCTTTCCTCCATTATGTTGCTTTTCTCTTCATATTGGTATTACTGGGTTGCACTGTATAGAAGTTTCATAATTATATGCATTTTTTAAAATGTTTTCTGCTGTTTCAATGATTTTTTTAAAGTCTCCCCTTTATATGCAAGGGAAGAACATCATTCTACTTCCTTATACCAAACTATACTTCTTAACCAATACATATGTACTAAGCTCTCTCCAACACCTGGTACCACAAGGAATAAAAAAAGAAAAACCTAAAATAAAAGTCTAAGATCTTCTCCCTCTGGGAAAAGATGGCCACCCTCAGTTTTATTTCTGCTTTTAAGCATGAGAGAACATAATTTCATCTTTTAGCCTTAAATGTCTTTATCTACCACAACTCTCTGATCTCACATATTTCTACATTTCCATGACAACTGGTTCAGGGACCCAACAATTTTGTTAGGCCTTTATAAGGATCCAGAATTAGACTGCAAAGTTTGGGAACAGGGAGAGATCCAGGAACAGAAGCTTCTTTCTTGGGAATGTCATCTATGTACGAAACAAACTGAAGGTATGAGACTGCCTCTAGGTAGAGACTTCAGACCTAAGGGTCTAAGACTGGTGCAATTATAATAAGCATGTTCATAAACATGAGCATATATTTTGCTAGCTGTGTTAAATTTCTCCAAGTAATAAGATTGGTACAAATAATTAAACTGTAAAATGACTAATACTCAGTCAAAACAACCTTTAAAAAAATTCAATTTCAAAATGTCTCCAAAATGACTGGATTTTTAGGAAAAAGTTTATTTCCAATTTTAATTTTCTTCATTTCAAGGAAGAAAAACTTATGCATTTAATCTGCCTATTTAAGAAAAAATATGAAATACTATATTTTTATAAACTATTCGTGAAGATGCATAAGAAAAGGAATTTTCTTCACCTGTAAGGGGTGGGATATCACGATTAACTGTTTCTTCTGCTTCTTCTAAACCATTATTTATTGATGGCCTCACTTGAACTGCTTGATTTGAGTAAGCTGCTCCATTAGTTGACGTGGTAGTACTGGTAGTGATCTCATCCACCTGTTCCATATCAAGTTGTTTTACTATCTCTTCAGCTTCCACAGCCTGTCCTGGGGAATCGGATCCTGATGTTCCTGAAATCATGAGTCAGTGTACTCACAATCATTTAAAAACTCACAGGAGGTGGGGGGATAGGAGAAGATGTTGTTTAAGGGTACAAACTTACAATGAGTAGCAAATAAGCCCTAGAGGTCTAATGCACAGTAAATATAAACAACAATATTGTAATTATAATCATCAAACTTGCTAAGAGACTAGAACTTAACTATTCCAACCACTAAAAAGAATAACTATATAACATGATAGAGGTACTAATTATCACTACAATGGCAATCATATTATAATGTATAAATATATCAAATTAACATGTACACTTTAAACTTCAACATTATAGTCAAATATATTTCAATAAAAATTAATTAATAAAAACAAATATTTAGAAAAACTAAACACAACAGAAACAAAGCTGAGGATACCAGTGTTTAGTTAAGTCTTTTCTAGACATTTCAAACAATGAGGATTAAAGACTATTATAAGCTTGAGTAATATTTGTGAAGTTTTTCTTAAGTGTTCAAATAGTTTAAAAACATTCATAGTCAGTCATAATTTAGAACTTCTTTATTTTTTACTAAGCTATAATTAACATATAACATTGTGTACATGTTGATTTAATACATTTATATATTGCAATATGATTACCAAACCAGCATTAGCTAACACCTATATCCCGCCACATAATTATCATTTCTTTTTTGTGTTGAGAACATTTAAGATTTAGTCTCTTAGCAACTCTGAAGTATATAATACACTACTGTTGACTACAGAACTTCTTTTCATTAAAGCAAATATTTATTATGTGCCTACTATGTGCTAGGCATGCTATATATATGTGTGTGTGTGTGTGTATATATTCATTATCCTCAAATAGCTCCTGATCCTTCCAGTACCAAGCATCCTAAGCCATTGTGGGCAGTTGTAATTTTTAAAGAGGTAATTATCTATGAATGAGCTAATTTTTCCCCTAACCATGAGACCCTTTTTATTTAGAGACACAAGAACAATTTCTCAACAAGATTCCATCTCAATAACAGAGACTGAGGTTAGTTTCCTCATAATACATAGCCATCACCTAGATGACCCTGCTACCCAATTGTTCTTCCACTATGGAATGACCCCAACTCTTACCATTTCTTTATGGAGTCCTCCAAATGTCATTTGCAACAACAAAATTAATCTCCAATACTCTCAACTTCCTCACAGAATATTCCTTCTCCTTCATTACTTTAAATTTAATCTCTTCCCCAAAAAAAAAAAAAAAATCTCTTTTCCTGATAACCCTTCCCTCAAAGCTCTTTATTCTCCCATACTCAATGTACTAACTGAATCAGAATTCATTTATCTACATTGCTGCTACCAGACTATTGCTTTTCTACTAATGTACAAAAATGCCTGCTCCAGGAGACTGATGTCATCTGGCTATATAATTCTTCACTTATCCCCACTCCTGTCATCTACCATCTATTGCCAGCATCCTCTCTCAATCAGAGGAATTTAACATCTAGCTACCAGTTTACTGCTCTATTAAACCCCTGTCTAGTTGTTATTATAGGTGATTTCAAGGACTTATCCAATGACTAATCCTCAAAGGTCTTGCCCTCTTTAGCTCCATTTTCATTCATAATACTCTTAGCAATTATTACCAGTTACATTAACACTAAAGAAACTGTTTGCCTCTGAAACCTAAAATTCAAACATTAGTCCTCCACACAACCTCCTCCTAATCTTCTAATTATCTATCTCTCATACTCCTGCTAAATGTGACCTTCATATTTGATAAAGGCCAGACTCTTTTATTCCAAACACATCGCTCAACAGCTTCTTCCCCACCCTCCTCATCTAGTTAGATTTCATGATGTAGCACTTCAACCACTCTCAAGCCAGCAGCCTCAGTGTCGTTGTTCCCTTGTCTTTCCACTGTCATCCATCATAGAAATCACTCTTGAATCAATCTAACAGACTTCTCAGGCACGAGTCCCAGGCTACTAAAGAGAACAATACAATTATAAAGACTGGTCATACTCCAAATAAAACCCTCTAATCTTAGCTAGGCCTATAGCATGCTGCTTGGTACGTACATATGTAGGTGTGTGTACGTATGTACGTGTGTGAGCACATATGTATGTTTGTGTGCGTATGTACGTGTGTGTGTGTGTGTGTGTGTGTGTGTGTGTGTGAGCTCCTTTTACTTATACCCAAACAGCAAACATTTTAAACCTTCACCATTCTCTTCAATTGCTGCCACCAGGACACCATCTCCTCCTTCAAAGAAACAATTGTAGCTACATATCAAACATCAACTTCTGCCCAAACGTGTATTTCTTTCTGCACACAGCTTCCCAGCTTCTTTCCTCCAGCATCAAAGATAAATCTCTTCTCCCAGTTTCAATTCTAATCCTTCCACCTGTTCTCTGTCAGTAGACTCTAGAATCTTTATTAGTTATTCTTTTTCCTCTATTTTCAACCTCTTCCTATTACATTCTTCCCTGAGGCTTAAAAACATGCTCGTCTCTCACAAAAATACAGACCATCCCTTGAGGCTCTGTGACCTCTCTAGGTTCTTTCACATTCAAGTTCCTCATAACAGTGATCTACACTTGCTGCTTCCTGTCTTACCCTCCATTTTACTCTTTTAACCCAAGGATGTTAGGCTTCCAACTCCAACCATTCCTCTGAAACTGTTCTGGCAAAATAAACCAGTGACCTTTTAATTGCCAGGTTCAGTGGTGTCTTTTCAATGCTCATTTCCTTTTTTTCTATCTTCCCAATTGTTTGACCCTGGGTTTTGATATTCTCTCTTCCTTTGGCTTCTATGACACAATTTCCCTTCTAGCTTCCTCTATGTCTCCTTTGTTGGCTTCTTTTACTTTGTTCAGTCCTTATATGTTTTCCCCCAAGTTTCAGATCTTAGTTTGTTGAACCAAATAGATCACTTACTCCACTGGTTTCAACTAAAACCTATAAGCTGATAATACCATGGTCTACTGCTTAAACCCAGATTTTTAAGCTCCACACCAGAATGACAAATTGCTACTAGCCATTTTTATTTTGTTGTTTCATGGCATCTCAAGTTCAGCATGGCCCAAATTAAATTCAATGATCTATTTCTCAGGAACTTACTTCTCTCTCTTGAAAATCTAACCTTGTGTCGTCTTAATCTCTCTTCTCTTTCACCTCCAATCCGTGCCCCAAATTTCTCCATTCTGCATCTCTGATCCTTCTTCTCTTCTCTAATACCACAATTAAGGTCACATAACATCTCACATGGACTACAAGACTACTAATTGTTCTCCCTGCATCCAGCCTCTTTAGAATCTGGCCTACACACTACTGCCAGAGAGATCTTTAGAAGACACAAATTTGTTCATATTACTCACCAGTTTAAAACCTTGCAAACATCTCCTTCTGACAAAGAGTAAAGTTCAAATATCTTACCATGTTAGCTCTATAATCTGACTTTTGTATAACTCTATCTTATCCCTTACAGTGCACTCCTCAAATCCAATGCTCCATCTGTGACAAACAAATTTCAGTTTCTCAAATATACTATGCCTTTGCTCATGCTGCTCCCTCTATATGAAATGCCCTTTACCACCTTTCAAGATTCAGATTTTTTTTTATTATTTATTTTTATTTATTTATTTATTTATTGGTGAGGAAGACCAGCCCTGAGCTAACATCCGTTGCCAATCCTCCTCTTTTTGCTGAGGAAGACCGGCCCTGGGCTAACATCTGTGCCCATCTTCCTTTACTTTATATGGGACGCCGCTACAGCATGACTGACAAGCAGTGAGTCGGCAGGTGCCCGGGATCCAAACCTGCGAACCCTGGGCTGCCAAGCGCGAACTTAACCGCTGCGCCACCGGGCCGGCCCCAAGATTCAGATTTTCTATGAAGCCTTTTGTGAGCCGCCACCCAGAATACAGGATGACTCCATTTGAATACCCTACTGCCCCACAACTCTACCAATGCCCCTACAAAAATTTATTATACTTATTTACATATATCTCTCCCTCTTGTAAAAAGTAAGCTTCATGAGGACAAGAACCATGTGTTAATCATCTTTGAATCTCCAGTGACTAACACATGGCTGGAACACAGTAGATGCTCAATATTTGTTGAATGAACTGAAATCTTCAAATCACCCCTCAAATATAAGTATAATTATCCTCTCTCACAAATTAAGAGGCTAAAGAATTTAAAGAACTGGTCCAAGGTAACATGGTTAAAGAGTGGCAGAGTTGGAATTTTTAAAAAGTTAAACTCCAAAGCCCATTCTTTTTCCACTACACAGGCGTTTCCAAAAATATTCTATTTGGGGCACTAGTTCTACAAGATGTTACCAGATGAGCCACAGAAAAGGGTTCTTGGTCAAATATCTCTAAGAAATACTAGGTTAAATAAAGTTAAAGGTAATCTTTGTTTTGTTTCTACTATAAGGACTTCACAGTCCTTTAATGTGTTAATATGCATTATTTTTGCCCCTAGGGCATCTTGATTTTAGAAATTGCATTATCACCCAGAAACATAATTTAAATTAGCATTTAAATAATTAGGCAACATGCATTTAATGGCCATTTTCTGTGAGCCCAATACTGTATCAAACAACATGATAAATACAAAAATAAAGACATGATCTCTTGCCCTCAAATAATCTAGAGACTAAATTATCATGTATGAAATTAAGTATTAATCATCAGAAAAGACAGGACACTAGCTACATCTTTTTAAAAAATATGTTAAGAAAGAAGTCAATTTTGATTCTTTTGCAAAGGCATTATATAATGAAAACCTTCAATTCATTTGAATTCAGATAGTTTTACTATTTGTCTAAACTGAAGATCCCTGGGGGGGGAAAAATCAAGCAAATGATAATACAAATAAACTGTGTTACAAAAAATGACCTAGTTTCAGCTCACTTAAAATATTCAACAAATTCCACTTTACTGATCTAGAATATTGAAAATGCTTATGGTTTCTCTCCTGGACACACTAAGGATTACAGAAGTCATCCCAACACAGAAAAAATAAAAATTTCCCTCCAGCCCAAAGTTTATCATCCAGCTTTTCAAAGAGTAAATGCAGAGTGCATTCATTTCAATAGAATTAAACATAACCTCTATTTATTTTGGTCACTGAAAAAAAAATACCTTTTAGGAGCTGTGTATTTTTAATGAGGCTGAAAACAAACATAAGATGCTGATAAAATAAGACAGAAAAGTTGAATAGAGCTTCTAAAAAAACTAGGAAAACTATTAATTTTTTAAACCCAAATTATGGTTATGGTTTATACTTACCATTTTTACTTGCTGGTGAAAAAAAGTTGAAGACAGGAGAAAATATGGTCCCCAACAAGGTAGTCCTTGGAGGACTGCCAGAGGAAGGATTATCTTCTAATTTTCCATTTTGTTTTACATGTTGATTTGTCATTTCATAACTACCAGCTTCTAAGAAAGAAACAGAACATAAAAGTTACAATCTAGAAAACATGATTTTCAGAAATGTGTTCTAAACCATTCATTACAAAAATAACTTTTTTCCTTCAAAATGCTTCATGTAAACCCATTAACATTAATGTTAGGAAAGATTATTGTTTAAAGAAATCTTGAGGTAGATCACTTGTGAATCAAATGATCTTTGTAACAAATTTATTTATAATGCATTATATAAGCTAAAATTTTTTCAATGTAGATTTACATCTAGAATTACATAGACTGAAAAGGCTTCAAATCAACACAGTGTAACAGAAAATGAAACAAATTCTTTTTAAGTAAAGTAGGCAAGTTACAATATGAAAAACACAAATGCAAGATTTTGTCTTTGTTTATTTACATTTTAGGATGCTGCCTACTTCATAAAACCTACCCTCCAATCTACTTCTAATGAATAACAGCTAAGTAATTAGAAGCAACGTAGTCTATTGAAGCAGAAGACTACATACAGCAGTGTCAAAAATTACTTATGGATACCGAGGCACCATTTCAGAGTGGTTAGGAAGAATAACCAGTTTTTTTTTTTTAAGTTTCTTATGAATAAAAAAACTTTCATAGGTTTTTGGAAAATATAAAATAAAAATAAATTTAAACAAATGTTTTGATTAATCATCCTCGACCCTCCACAACTTTACTTGGTATCTATCACATTTCTTTCCTTCTTTGCTATAGCTCTTTTTCATTTCTTTATCCCTTTTTTCTCTATAGGTCAATTCTAACAATAGAAATACATCACTACATGGAGGGGAAAGAGGTAAGGAAATATTATTGCTGTTGTGTACAAAATAGCATTGGTTAAAAGGCAGCATTCCATGCTCTAAACTGTTGTTCTTTATAGCTTTCTCTGCCTGTCCTTCTGGTTTTTCTCCTTCTTTTTGACTTTGAGGAGCTTCACAAAGATACTGTAAGGTATTGACCTAGAACAGGGTTTATCAACAGCAGCATTATTGACTTTTGGGCTGGATAATTCTTTGTTGTGGGAGGATGGCCTGTGCATTGTAGACTGTTGAGCAGCCTTCCTGACCTCTATGTGCTAGATACCAGTAGCAACCCTTCCACAGGATATGACAACCAAAAAGGTCTCCAGACATTGACAATTGTCCACCAGGGACAAAACCACCCCTAGTTGAGAACCACTAGCCTGAGTGATCCAAGCCCCCTCTTAACTCTGAAAGTCCAAGATCCAGAAACAAATCCTTTGTATACATTTCAAATAAAGTTAATTCACAATTATTATTGCTTTAAGAATTGAGTTTATTAGAGGTAAAAAATACTGCTTCATATACATTTCATACTAAATAGTATAAAGCTAATTGCTCTGCCTTCACTTATTTTAATTCATCAAAGTAGATTTATATTAGGAACGCAAATTTTTATTTCAATTCATGCTAATATTTAATACAAAGGAGATTACAAAAATAAGACTGAAATTGCTCAAAGTGGGTTTTTAAAGACAGAAAAGAAATGTCAGGTGAGATGTCTGCTTACACCTAATAAAACAATATCTAAATATTAACAAACCTCCATTTACTTGACTTTTCCGTCTTACTCGAGATATCTGTTTGTTAGGCTTTTCTCCTGCTCTTGGTGTTGATGTAATCAAATTATTATCTATATCACGTTCAATTCTACTCCGTTTCGAAGGATTTTCTCTCTCTTCCTTAAGATATAAGAGGAAAAAACATGCATTGAGCAGTCATTCTGCCTTACACATAACACTTTTAAAATGATAAAATATGGTATGCACCCCCATGTTCACTGTAGCATTATTTACAATAGCCAAGATATGGAAACAACCTAAGTGTCCATCAATGGATGAATGGATAAAAGAAATGTGGTGTATATATACAACGAAATATTATTTAGCCATAAAAAATGAAATCATGCCATTTGCAACAACATGGATGGACCTTGAGGGCATTATGCTAAGTGAAATTAGTCAGACAAAGACAAACACCACATGATCTCACTTACATGTGGAATCTTAAAAAAAAAAAAAAAAAACCCAAGCTCACAGATACAGAGAACAGATTGGCGGATGCCAGAGGTAGAGGCGTGGGGGGTGGGTGAAATGGGTAAAGGGAGTCAAAAGGTACAAAATTCCAGTTATAAAATAAATAAATCATGGGAATGTAATGTACAGCATGGCGACTGCAGTTAATAATCCTGGATTGCATATCTGAAAGTTGCTAGGAGAGTAAATCTTAAAAGTTCTCATCATAAGAAAACAAATATTCTGTAACTATGTATGGTGACACGTTGACTTATTATGGCAATCACTTCACAATATATACAAATATCGAATCACTACGTTGTACACCTGAAACTAATATAATGCTGTATATCAATTACACCTCAATTTTAAAAAAAGATAAAATATGGTGTAATATACCTTCCCCTGTTTTTCATATCCAGGAGAAATAAAACAGAATTAGTATCCAACAGAAAACAGGAAATATTTGACAGTGTTGTAAGAGTATTTATTAATGCAATTACAATATACAAATATCATTACAGCATCCTCACAATTCGGATCCTTTTCCCAGGGCCCATTAAAATTTCCGTACTATTGAAATACTGAATTGTACAATGTGTTCTGAATTTTCAGCAACTTTCCCTTATTCTTATAATCGCCCAAAAGAAGTCATTTCCTTGAGCACTCAGGGTAAGATTGAGAATCCCACTGGAATTTGCTAGCACATAACATACTACCAAAAACAACACAAAAATAATAGCCTGCCACTGCCACACCCCCAATGCCAACCTCAATTCTTTAAATGCCTGAATTAACAGTAAGGAGTCTACTCCTTAACAAAGCTCTCTATTCGTTTCCTTATATGGGGCAAATCCACATGACAAGTTTACACTATTTCTACAGCATTAGTGACTAAAACAGTATACTCCAAGCAATAGCCTGATTTATTTTTCTCCATTTATTCATCTATTTTTCGCATTTGTAAAATTTTTCTAGAGTTACCTACCATATGAGTGATTTTCTTACATTACTGTAATATTGACCTATAATTCCTTACTATTTTAATGAGATTACCTGAAATCTTTTGCTAAGGATTAGATTAGATTTTTAAATCCACATTATAATTTATATATATAATCAACAGTCTTATTCAATAGGAATAACCTCTACTTCTTTTGTATCTGACACTTTTATACCACAGCAAATAATATACTACTATGCATTTTCTAGGGTTAAATATTGCTTTATTATTTCTGAAACAAATCTTGGTACCATAAACAGCCAAAATTACAATTCCCTATTTGGATCAAAATAGAAAAAGATAATACTGTAAATATCATTCAATACAGAATTTTACTTTTACTCAGCAGTTTCTATAATTTTAGTAACTCCATCAAAACAGTATGTCATTACAGCACAAAATAATGCTTCAGTTATCCACAACAAAATTTCTCAAATTTTTACTGTTTATCATTCTCCTGCATTTTATTTTATTTTTTGTGAGGAAGACTAGCCCTGAGCTACTATCCATTGCCAATCCTCCTCTTTTTTGCTGAGGAAGACTGGCCCTGGGCTAACATCCATGCCCATCTTCCTTTACCTTATACGGGAAGCCACCACAGCATGGCTTGACAAGCGGTGCATCTGTCCGCGCCCAGGATCCGAACCTACAAAAACCCCAGGCCGCCGAAGTGGAGCACATGAACTTAACCGCTACGCCACTGGACCACCCTCACCCTGCCCCACATTTTAAAATGATGAACAGGAAGCCTCATATCCCAAACATGGGATTTGCATTACCAGAAAATATAAAGGTTCTCTTTATAAAGTCCTTCAAGAACAGAAATAATGCCGCAAAGCCTCAACTACACTAAGCTCCAGCATCCTCCTGAAGAAGTCTCTTAGTAGATCTACTTTAACATAAATACATACAACATACATTCCTGAAAACCCTGCATTCTGCAACACTAAAAATAACAAGGCTTAGGCAAAAACATGGGTCCAGGAGGGTAGAGAGGGGCATGTGGTTGCAGATCAGTCAATGTCCCTGTCACTTTGTAACCAGAGAACCAACAAAAACAATGATTGGGCTCTCCAGAGATAACCTGGACACCCTAGTCAGGCAGATAAGAGCAGATGAAATGCTACCTCAGGGCTTAATAAAAGGTATTAAAAACAGAGAAGCAGAAACAAGGGCTTACGGGAGCTGAGAAGTGGAGCTTTAAGCCAGCAAGGTTGCCAAGATAGATACAAAAGAAAATGCAAGCTGCCACAGGAGAAGAAAAGTCCCTGCTAGATCAGGATGTTATCTCTCCGGGAGGAAACTCCCTTGCAGGTTATCACTTTTGCTTAAAAACTGTTTGGGGGTGGAGCTTATGGGGGGGTGGCAGGCGCAGGAGAGAGCTTTTGCCCTCATAGCATCTGAACTGAAATTTTTTTACTTTCCTGACGAACTATAAAATTCAACTGCCATTATTCAGGATCCCCATGTTCAGTTTAGGAAAAATCACATATAAACCAACACACCATCCATGTTATACTGACACTATTACCCTATTTACCAACAGTGTATAAGCTAATTGACACTGTGGAGGTACCCTATACTGTAGCAGAAGAGACTATTCTGTGGTCAATTGAGAATACATTCAACTACTTTAGCTTACATCTCTAAAGAGGAAGAGGAAATTATTAAGATCAAAGTTAAAGGTCTGTAGTCACTGACAATAAAATTCAGTTCTTCAGGATACTGCATTCAAATGTCTGATGATGCTCCAATTCTGAAAGACAATTCGCCGCCCAATCCTTGTCTTTCTTGAACATTCAACTATATAATTTGGGGGCATTTTTGTACATGATATGATTTTTAAAAGAGGAACTAGGAAAAACAAGATTTCTACATTACTGTACAGGTTGTTTTAGTAAATTTAATAACCCTACATGTCTTCTTTGGAATTTGTATTTTTCAAAGTTTTCTCTAAGATAGACTTTTAAGGGGAAAATATTAGGAAGGTGATGTTCTTAAATCTCGGAATCCTGAAGGAAATACAGGGAAGTAAAGAGGCAACAAAAACCCAAAGGCAAATTTAAAACAAAATCAGGAAACAAGGTATTTCCCCCAAATTTCAAGTGGATGAGGACAAACCAACAGCCACAACAACTGAGTACCCATACGCACCAGTTAGAAGAAAGCAAAGGGATGCAACAAGGTGTGTGATATGTATGAGAACAGGAGAAGCCCAAAATAGCTAACAGGTAGGTATTCAATGGAAAGCATGGCAAGCCAATTTGAGGACAGATGCAACAGAGGGGAGGAAGGTGCTGCCCAATAAAACAGCAAAGGGGTCGGTGGTGAGACTGAAACAACAGGAGCAGTTCAGCTCCCGTGAACTCTTGAAACTGACCAACCATGGCTCCCTTCTAGAATAGGGCTCCACACTGAGGGGAAACTGCTGGGAATGGAATCAAAATTGAGAAGGAAAGGCACAAGAGAGAAGAAGGAAAGAGAAGTTCCAGATAACATCTGGGGGGTAACGGGTAAGGATAAAGAGACAGGAAAACTCAAAAAGCAATCACCATATTTTTGAACACTAAGCAAAAATAACAAAACTAGTTAGAAAAGATACCCTAAACCACACAACTTTCTAAAAATTCAGAAAAACTAATCTCACATAAAAATGAACAAGTATAGACGTCAGATCTCACACAAAATTATTGTAATAAAACACACAAGGAGTAAAATAACATCTCTACAGATAAAGAAAGCATATCAGAAAAACATGCACAGCAAACAGATCAAAATTATAACCTTCAATTTCAAAACAAGACAAAAGACATGAAGAAAACACGAGACATACAGCAGTTAGAAAAACTCAGAGATGAAGAGACAGAACTAACAAAATAATTAGAAATAAAAGAAAAAATCATTTTGGAAATAAGACTAAACTAGAATGGACATAAAAGTGAGTAAACAGAATAGATATGCCTTTAACAGAAATAGAAGGTAAAATGGGAAAAATATTTTTTAAATCAAAATGTGACTAATATTGAAGCTAGACAAAGATCCAACAAACAGAAAACAGTAGTCCCTGAAGAAGAAAACTTTCAAAGCAAAAGAATGGCAACAGAACAAATATTAGAAAATTTTCCTTGAATAGAAGATAGGAAATTACATAGTGAAAGAGTACACTGTTTAACTATCAACCCAGAAAAACAAATACCAAGATATATTCTAAACTTAACTAAAAAAAATAACTTCATAGAACAAGGCAAAAATCAATTCATTTATAAAGGGTAAAATTAGATTATCACCAAACTTTGACAGCAATGCTTTTTGTGCCAAAAGAAAATAGAATAACATTTAAAATAATCAAGAGAAAATGTAAGCCAAGGATTTTATATGCAGCAAAACTGATTTTCAAGCATCAAGGGTACTGTTATGAACATGCGAGAACACAGAATATTGATCCCATGAGTGCTTTCTGTGGCATCTACTAGAAAGTGAGCTTCAGACAACAAAAATGACTGAGGATAAACATACCAATCATATGTAAACCTGTATAACTAAGACAAATGATGATTAAAAGACAGTATGTAATGACTATAGGCTCAAAACATACAGATTTAAAACTACAAGAAAATTGGTAAGAGTATATAAAAAGTTTTCTTTCTTTTTTTGTGTGAAGATTAGACCTGAGCTAACATCCGTTGCCAATGCTCCTCTTTTTGCTGAGGAAGACTGGCCCTGGGCTAACAACCATGCCCATCTTCCTCTACTTTATATGGGATGCCGCCGCAGCACGGCTTGATAAGCATCAGTCCACGCCTGGGATCGGAACCTGCGAACCGGGGACCGCCCAAGTGGAGCACTTGAACTTAACGGCTATGCCACCGGGCCGGCCCAAGTTTTTTTTTTAATTGTTCCCTTTAAAAAAGGCATTCTGAGACAGAAAACTTGAGAGAATTCATTTCCCGCTGATCTGCACAAGAAATACTACATGAAGTTCTTTAGGCATAAAATAAATAATTACAGATGGGATGCTAAATCTGCAATAAGCAATGAACACTACTAAGGCAAATATATGAGTAAATATAAAAAGATCTTTGTGTTCAATACTTCTACCGTGCTCTTACTAGCTATCTTGAACAGTTATACCTACTATAATCTCTGTAGCCTCATTATGATCCAGTAAACTATTATTTTGAAGTCTCAAAGTTTTTCTCTATATACATGGAAACACAGTAAGAGTACTCTTGTTGTTATGCTCTGCAATGATATTAAATTTGTTTTTTAAATTTCTATTTGAAAGTTATTTTAGAATTTAGTAATATTTTAAAATAAAATTTATAACTTTATAATTAAGAATGGATCACTGGCTTAAAAAAAGGAGATTAGACAATTTTCAATCCATTGCTACACTGAAGAAAAGAAGAAACTGACATATCAGATTTCTCTGACTCACAAAAGGGGGAAATCTACTTCAAAGAAACTGGATGAAACTGTAAATTACAAATGAAAATATAAGGCTATCTTCCCTTTGGCTACATAAATATTATTAAGTCATCTTATTTTGTCTTATGCAATAGAACATGTTCAATGAGAATTACGGTGTCAATTCAGCTGCACTGTCAGAGATCATTCAATGCTTTAAAAAAAGGAATTTAAAAAATAAATACATAAATAAAAATAGGAATTTAATATTTTAAATGTATACACGATGAGTTCTTTGAAAGCCAAAATTCATTACAGCTTTTCAAACTAAAAATAAAAAAGCCAGTGAAGGATCTTAAAGAGTAAGTTATCATATTGCATTGGTTGAAGAGATTTATAAACTCTTGCACAGTAGATGGTGCTAAAAGCCTACTGGATAAAAAGTCAGTAAACGCAACAGGCACTTCTACTTCTCAACTCACTGAATTAAAGACTTATCTGCAGTACAGAAAATGAATTAATATCTCGTCTACAGAATTGTACTTCTGCCTAATGGATGTGGCCAGACTTTCTGTTTTGACTGTATTTATCTGGTACTAGCAACAACTAATCATCAAAGATCTTCTTTACTGTGAATGCATGGTAACAAACACAAGTGGTGAATAATTTTTTAGCATCTCAGTTTATCCTGGAATAACTTGTGCTGACATTTGCACTGACTGTGCAAAAGCAATGGTGGATGTAACCTTAGGACAAATCAAAGCACAGACACCCAATAGTCACTGTATTCTTCACTGCCATGCACTTGCAGGGGGCGAAAAAAGCGAGTCCTACTTAAGAATGTCCTTCAGGAAGCTGTAAAATTAATTAAATCTCAACCCTTAAATATGTTAACATTCTGTATGATGAGATGGGAAGTATTCATAAAGCATTTCTGCTGCAAACCTAGGCTTCCACAACTGTCTTGAGAAAAAGCATTTGAGCGAGTGATTGAGTTGTAAGCTGAATTAGACTACTTTTTCCAAAGGAAAACTATTTTTACTTGAAGTAGATATTTTCTGAAAAGTGAACAAAGCAAGCCTGTCACTTCAAGAAATACTGATAATTTTTGTTGCCAACAATAAAATTTGAGATTTAAAGCAAAAATTGGAATTTTAGAAAACTTGGACCCAGCAACATGAGCTTGACAGCTTCTCAATACTTAAAGATTGCCTGTTGAGATCAGTGGGGATGTTCACAAATGTGATTTTTTTAAAATATTGAACAATAAGGGGCCACCCAGTGGCGCAGCGGTTTAGTTCGCGCTTGGTAGCCCGGCGTTCGCGGGTTCGGATCCCGGGCGCCCGCCTACGCACTGCTTGTCAGCCATGCCGTGGCGGCGTCCCATATAATCTACATAGAGGAAGATGGGCACGGATGTTAGCCCAGGGCCAGTCTTCCTCAGCAAAAAGATTAGCAACGGATGTTAGCTCAGGGCTGGTCTTCCTCACAAAAAAAAAGAAAAATTGAATAATAAAATACGTCAATGTGGACACATATGTGGAAGAACTGTATAATTCAGTGAACCAATACTTTCAAAATAATCAGTGCATGATGTTACAAAATCATACATAGGTAAAAGATCCATTCCAAGTGCAAGACAGACCAATGAAAAGATCATTGCAGTACTTTGAAATTCAATCTTGGAACAAGAACCTAAGAAACTACAACATTTGTCAAGTTTTGGTATAATATCAACAGAGTATCCACAATTATCTAAAAAGAATATTAAAATACTCTTCCCTTTTATAAATATATGTATGATTTTCTTTATACACTTCAATGATAACAATTAACCACCTTCTATGAAGCCACTTTTAAAGAGATTTTCAATACTGTAAATGATGTTATGCTTCCCACTAATTTCCTTTTCATTTTTAGAAAACAGTTGAAATGTTATTTGTATTAACATGTAGTGGGTTTATAATTGTAATTATAAATGAATAGATTATTTTCAAAATTCCTCAGCTTTAGTATCTAATGAGATATATTGATAGATATAACCCATATAAGCAAATGTTCTTTAGGGTTTCCAATAATTTGTAAGAAGGCAAAGGATCCTGAGATCAGAAAGTTTAAGAACCATTTGCTTGAGAGGGACTACTATTGAAATCACAAGAGAAAAGTTAAAATGTCACCCCCGCAAATGAGGAAAAATTTGAACTGACAGTTCACAAAAGATCCACACATGGCCAACAAGTATATGAAGATATACTCAACCTCACTAATTATCAGGGAAATGCAACATAAAAACAAATGAGATACCACCCCACACCTGTAGAAAGGCTCAAGTTTAAAAGACTGACAATACCAAATATGGTGAGGATGTGGGCAACTACAACTATCAGACCTTACTAGATAGAATGTAAAATAATACAAATACTTTGGAAAACAGCTGGGCAGTTTCTTAAAAGTTAAAGTCTTTCAACAAATGGTGCTGGGACCACTGGATATCAATACGCAAAAGAATTAAGTTGGACCCTGACATCATCTACAAAATTAATTCAAAATAGATGAAAGAGCTGAAACTATAAATGTAAGAGCTAAAACTATAAAACTCTTTTAAGAACACTTAGGGCTAAATCTTCATCACCTTGAATTTGGCAATGGTTTCTCGGATATGACACCAAAAACATAAGCAACAAAAAAAAAAATACACAAATTGGACTTCATTAAAATTAAAAACTTTTGTGCTTCAGAGGGGTCTACAGAATAAGAGAAAATATCTGCAAATCACATATCTAAGAAGAGACTTGTATCAAAAATATATAAAGAACTCTAATAATTCAATAATAAAAAGACATAAATAACCCAATTAAAAAATGGGCAAAGGTGGGGGCCAGCCTGGTGGCAGAGTGGTTAAGTTCGTGCGCTCCACTTCGGCAGCCTGGGGTTCACAGGTTCAGATCCCGGGCACAGACTGACGCACCGCTTGTCAAGCCATGCTGCAGCAGCAGCGGCCCATATAAAGTAAAGGAAGATGGGCACAGATGTTAGCCCAGGGCCAATCTTCCTCAGCGAAAGAGAGGAGGATTGGCAATGGATGTTACCTCAGGGCTGGTCCTCCTCACAAAAGAGAAAAAAAAAAAAAAGAAAAAGCTAACTATAGTTATCATATGACCCAGCAATTCCACTCCTTAGGTATATACTCAACAGAAATGAAAATAGATGTCCACACAAAAACTCATATGTGAATGTTCACAGCAGTCATTTTTCATTAATAACCAAAATGTGGAAACACCCCAAATGTCCATCAATTGATGAATGGATAATCAAAATGTTATTATCCATACAATAGGATATTACTTGGTAATAAAAAGAAATGATGTACTGATACATGTCACAACACAGATGCACTCTGAAAACACTATGCTAAGTGAAAGAAGTCAGACATAAAAGACTACATATTGTATGATTCCATTTGTATGAAATGTCCAGGACAGGCAAATATATAGACAGAAAGTAGATTAGTGGTTGCTCAGGGCTAGGGAGGAAGAAGGAGTTGACAAGTGATAGCCAAAGGGTACAAAGTTTCTTCGGGGGATGATGTAATTGGTCTAAAATTGATTGTGGTAATGGTTGCACAACTCTGTGGATATACTAAAACCTACTGAATTTATACCTTAAGTGGGTAAGTTTGACAGTATGTGAATTATATCTCAATAAAGCTACCACAAAAAAAATAAACATACATCTATCCTGATCCAGCTATATCAATCTTAGTTATTCACCCAAGTTTAACTTAAATATATACCCACATGTGGACTCAAATACAAATATTCATAGCAACTTTATTCATGATAGCCAAAAAAACCCAGAAACAATCCAAATGGATAAATTATGGTATGTGATATACTCATACAACAGAATACTGCTGGCGGGGGTTGTAGAATAAATCAATGGTTGTCTAGGCTGATGCTGAAAGATTGTCTGCAAAGACTGTAAGGGTACTTTTTGGTCATGGGAGTATATAAATCTGTTAAAAAACATGAAAACATATACTTCAACTGGGTGTCTTAGTTGTTTAATTATACCTCAACAAAGTTAATGTTTTAAAACTCAATATAGGAGATAAAATAGAATTCTGAAAGATAACTAGTTCACCAAAAAGAAGGCAGGATAAGAAGAATAGAGAAACAAATAACAAATGGGATAAATACAGAATAAATAACAAGATGGGAGACTTTAAACTCAATCATATTAATGATTACATTAAATGTAAATAGACCAAACATGCCAATTTAAATAGAAATACACAGGGTGTATTTATACACAGGGTGGAAAAAGGTATATCATGCAAATACTAAGCAATAAAGCTGTGTGCCTATATTAATATTAGGCAAAGTAAACCTCAAGGCAAACAATATTACTAGAGAAAATGAGAGACATTTCACAGTGGTAACAAGAACAATTTACATCCAACAATCATAAATGTGTACTCATCTAAAAAGAGAGCTTCAAAATACATGAAGCAAAAATTTGCATAACTGAAAAGGCGAAGTAGACAAATTCACATTAACAGTTGGAGATTTTAATATCCCTCTCTTAGTAATTGATAAGAAAAGTTTAAAAATAAGATATAAAAGATTGGAATATTATCAACCAACCTGATCTACTTCATATTTATAGAATACTGCACTAAACAATTCCAAAATATGCATATTTTTTCAAATACACATGGGACATTCACCAAGAGAGACTATATGTTAAGTATCAAAAAACACCAAAGAAATGAAATCATACAGAGTATATTCCTGGATCACAATGATATTAAGTTAGAGACCAACAATTAGAAGATATCTAAGAATTGCCCAAATATCTGGAAATTAAATAACACATTTCTAAATAACTCATAGGTCAAAGAATAAATCACAAAGAAAATAAAGTAATAAACTGTAACCAGAATGTGTGGAAAGCAGCACTTTGAAATTCATAGCTTTAAATACTTACATTGGAAAAAAATAAAAGTGTAATATCAATGATCTAAGCAAGGGGATGGCAAACTACAGTCCCAAAGCCAAGTCCAGGACACTGACTGTTTTTGTATGACCAGCAAGCTAAGAATGGTTTTTATGTTTTTAAATGGTTGGGGGGGGGGGGATCAAAACAATAACATTTCATGACATGCGAAAACTATATGAAATTCAAATAGAAGTGTCCAAAGCCATGCTCATTCACTTTTGTGTTCACAATAGAAGAGTTGAGTAGTAGCTGCAATAGAGACAATATAGTTTGCAAATCTTAAAATATTTCTTATCTGAAATATTTAAAGAAAAAATCTACTGATCTCTGATCTAAGCTCCCACTTCTAGAAGCTAGAAAAGTAAATCAACCAGAAAGTAGAAAAAATATTAAAAAATAACAAGTAGAATTCAACTAAATAGAAAACAGAAAGAAAAGAGAAAACAAATACAGATGTTGGTTCCTTGAAAGAGTAATAAAAGTGATAAAGCTCTAGCAAGACAGATAAAAACAAAGATAAACCATAAATTATCCACATCAGGAATGAAAAGTGGAACATCATTATAGATTCTACAGACATTATTAGGTTAATACAGAAATACTGCAAAACCTTTATATCAAATAACTCAAAAACTTGAATGGACAAATTCCTTGAAAAACACGACCAAAACTGAAACAAGAAATAGAAAAGCTAAACAACCCCATATATATTAAAGAAATCAAATTTATAACAAAAGCTACTCTGCAAAGAAAATTCCAGTCACATTCCAGAAATACCACTCCAGAATTCACCAGTGAATTCCACTAATTATTTAAGAATGAAATAATACTAAGCCAGCACAAGTTCTTTAAGAAAAGAGAAGCAGAGAGTTCTTTAAGAAAAGAGAACAGTTCTTGACTTTTTTATGATACCAGCATAATCCTGATCCCAAAATCTGAAAGTATTACAAATCAAGACAACTACAGTCAAAACCCTCATGAACACAGACATAAAAATCCTCAAAAAACAAAAACAAAACAAACAAAAAAACAAATAAAAACCAGCAATACAAGTTTGGTTTTCCATTCAAAAAAATTTATGTACTATTCCATATTAAAAGAATAAAACAGGAAAATCTGAAGAACATCTCAATAGATACAGAAGAATCTTTTACACAACTCAACAACATGATAAAAACTTTTAGCAAACTAGGAATAAAAGAGATCTTCCTCAAACTGATGAAAGATAACTATGGAATACATTTAGCTAACTTCATACCTAACGGTAAACAAACTCTTCTCCCCTAAAATCAACAACAACACAAGGTTTTTGCTCTCATCACTTCTACTGAACATTGTACTAGAGGTCCTAACCAATGCAATAAGTGAAGAAAAAGAAATAAAAGGGCTAGAGATCAGAAAAGAATAAGCAAAACTGTCATTATCTGGTATACAATATGATTATGTATGTATAAAACCCTATGAAACCTTAAAAAAAGACCAGAATTATAAAGTGAATTTAGCAATTTCACAGTGCCAGGTCAATATAGAAAAACAAATTATATTTACATACATTAGCAACAACTAGAATTTTTTTTTGCTGAGGAAGATTTGCCCTGAGCTAACATCCATTGCCAATCTTCCTCTTTTTGTACATTAGCCACTGCCACAGCATGGCCACTAAGAAACGAGTGGTGTAGGTCTACACCTGGAAACCGAACCTGGGCTGCTGAAGTGGAGCATGCCAAACTTAACCATTATGCCACAGGGGCTGGCCCCAGCAAAAATTTTAAATGCATACCACCTAAAAAAGCATCATAAAACATCAAATATCTAGGAATAAAATTAATGAAAGTTGTGCAAAATGTCTACATTACTGGGAGAAATTAAGAATACCCATTTAATGCAGAGATATATCATGATCATGAATTGGCAGGCTCAATACTGTTAAGATTCCATTCTCACTAAATGATCCACATATTCACTGCAATTTCTATTATAATTCCAATAGACTTTTTTTGAGAAATAGACAAGCTAATCTAAAACTTATATGTAAGTATAAAGGATCTAAAATAATAAAAAAAAACTTGAAACAGAACAAAGTTGGAGGACTTATACTATCTCATTTCAAGACTCACTATAAAAGCTACAGTAACAATGCCCGTGTAGTATGGGTCTAAAGATAGATATATCTATCAGTGGAATAGAATACAGGCATACCTTGGAGATATTGCAGGTTCCAGACAACTGCAATAAAATGAATACTGAATAAAGCGAGTCACACAAACTTTTTGGTTTCCCAGTGCATATATGTTATGTTTACACTATACTGTAGTCTATTAAGTGTGCAATAGCATTATGTCTAAAAAACAAAGTACATACCTTAATTAAAAAATACTTTATTGCTAAAAAATGCTAAGCATCATCTGAGCCTTCAAGGAGTCATCATCTTTTTGCTGGTGAAGGGTCTTGTAAAAAACACAAAATCTGCGAAGCGCAAAAAAGCGAAGTGCAATAAAACAAGGTATGCCTACACATTCCAGAAACAGATCCACACATATAGTCTTTGACTTTTAAGCAAGATATCAATTAATCTAATGTGGAAAGTAAAGTCTCTTTAACAAATGTTGACTAACTGGATATCCATGGGGGAGGGAGGGATGAGGGGGAAGAACTTTTCCTTCTCTTTTCATTCATCCGTTCATTTATTTATCTATGTATTTATTACGGTCTCATGAGTTATTTCATTCTAGAAGATAGAATTTTACTACCAAAGCTCTAGAATGAGACATTTCTTCAAGGAGCCCAAGTTCCTTTTAGTGGAAGATAGTATTTAGAAATGAAGGTCTGGGTGCTAGGTGCACATAGTTCAGCAGAGCAAGGAAATATATGAAAATATGCATATATGTAGGTTTGTGTGTGTGTGTATATAGAAATGGAAGGAGGGAAAGGAAGGAGGGAAAGAGAAAGAGAATATGAATATGAATAACTCAACACAAATTATCTTTTCCTCCATTAAATTCAACCAGTGTGAGCTTCTAATATTTTTTCATTCCATAATAAATGGTAAATTACTTAATTAATCTAGTCATTAAAGAACACATCTAGAGAGACTTGCTCACATGAACAAGCGGGATTTAACTTTGTTAGGAAGGAAGAAAATTCCCAAATAAAACTATGAAGTTTGGTGATATAAAGGTTAAAGAGTTAGAACAAATTTTTCATCTAATCATGTTTTTCAGACTAAGGGGCACAACCCACCAGTGGATCACGAAATCAATTTAAAGTATTTAAAAGGAGAATAAGAAACAAGAGAATAGAAAAGAAAAATCAGAGCACATCAAATATACTAAAGGTGAGTTTTGCTTCATATGTATGAATATAGTATAAGCTGTATTTCTTTCTGTCTTTCATAGTGAAAGATCTAAAAACACTGATTTAATATAAGATAAGGATTTCATTGTTTATTAGAATTATAACCATACTGAAATTGATGACCCTTAACTATGACAGAATAACAATATTTAGGTAAGAACAGAGCAAAAGATCATTTTGTTATGGTAAAACTCTAGAAAGCACCTATTTAGACAGGTGTACGGAGATTCCTGGTATAAAGCAATATATTTTAGTTGTGAGGCCTTCACTTCAAATGTACATCAGAAATATCATGCTAAAAGCAGAAAGGCTGCATGTGAGCAATTCCTGAGTGCTCTTGCTGACAATTTCCTAATTCCAAAATCAGAGAAGTCATAAGTCTTTGAATCATAAAATCTGGATTTGAAAGAGACCAGGGATTTAATTCACCCTGCATGGGCTAAACTGGGTCCTCCAAAATTCATGTTGAAGCCCTAACCCCCAGAACCTCAGAATGTACTATATTTGGAGATAAGGTCTTTAAAAAGGTAATTAAGTTAAAATGGGATCATTAGCACGTGAGTCCTAATCCAAATACGACTAGTGTCCTTACAAGAGGAGATTATGACACAGACAAGACACAGACCGAGGGGCAACCATGTGAGTACACAGCCAAGAAGGCAGCCATCTGTAAGTCAAAGAGAGAGACCTCAGAAGAAACCAACCTGCCAACACCTTGATCTTGAACTTCTAGCTTCCAAAACTGTGAGAAAATGATTTTCTGTTGTTTAAGCCACTCAGTCTGTGGTATTTTGTTATAGTAGACCTAGCAAACTAATACACACCCTTATATTCATAAATGAACAACCTATGTTTAGATTACCTAAATCCTCTTGTGGCTAATTTATGCAAAGTTAAACGCAGTAAAACTTGTTAGCAATATAAAAATTGGGCAATGATAGTAAAATGGCAAGGAACACCAGTAGCCATTGGTTCTAGAAATCAGAATAGTAAAAGAAGAGCAAAAAAGCAGGCTGATATGAGGAGAGCAAGTTTCAAAAATCCAGACTCATGAGACAGGCATGAAAGCAATGTCAGATACCTTAGAAGGGACCATAGCTCAAAAGGGAAAGCAAGAAGCCTTGACTGAAAAGTTCAGTTCTAGCCACATAACTTCAAAAGTTCAAAAGAAGAGAAAAAGGAAAAGCACCAAAGAAACCAAAGTGGCAGTACAGGGAGTTGTCTATTTGGTTTTGAAGAGGACACGTGTAGAAATAAGAGAAGTATTCTCTCATCCAGTCCGAAAGACTAAAGACAGAAGATAATGATATATGTAAAAAATACTAGGGGAAAAAGCTTCCTGTAATATGAGTAAGCTTCAAGCTTTGAGCTGATGATAGAATATAAATAAATAACAAAGCAGGTAGCACAGGAAGACTCAACTTTCATTTACTTTCATCACGAATAATTTTCAATCCTTACACAAGATAGATGATGCTATAAAGACAGTATCTAGCTACTCTGAGACAGAATGGTATAGGAGAAAGAGCACAGGTATCAGAGTCAAATGTACCTGGGTTTAAATCCCAGCACTGTCGCTTATTGGAGAGGCAACAGTGCAGAGTGGTTAATTAAGAGTTTAAGTTCTGAAATCAGGCCATCTGGGTTTCAATTTCAGTGTTGCTACTTAAAGCTAAGTAACTGCACAAGTTATTTAACCTCCCTGTGCCTCCACTTCCTCATCTGTAATACAGGGAGGACAGCACCTACTTCATATTGTTTGTAAGGCTTAAAGAAGTTATTACACTTAAAGCACTGAGAACACCACATGGCACATAGTAACTGCTCAATAACTGTCAGTAATTGTTGTTTTATTTGTTCTTTGTTGGGCAAGCTATTTATTATAATTATTGTTGCTGCTATTACTGACATTGTGCAAGTTACCTAAATTCACTAAGCCTCAGTTTTCTCTTCTATAAAATATCAAAAGATGGTTATAAGGATCAAGGAGATACTGGGTATAAAGCACCTAATAGATACTCAATAAACATTAAGTGCCAACCCCTACGCAAATTTTGAAAGAGACAATGACGTTGTATTAAAGATACTGAACACAAGCAAGCGTTGTATATACTCAGCAAAATTTTAGAATATATTATCAAGAAAATGGTTTAATGACAAATGTAGATAAGAAGTAAATAACAATTAGAAGCCAGTATAAGCTCATTAGGACTAATAAATGACAAGCTAACCTTTTGATTTACTTCTAACATAAGGTTAGTAGACTAGGAAAAAAAACAGTGCATCTTGACTTCAGTGAGACATTCAAATAAATACTAATTTTCATAATAATCTTATAGAATATAACAAAGAAATCTGGGATGAGTAACAGTACAATTAAATGAATTTGTAGCTGCAGGAAAAATTTTGCCTCAAAATATTAATTAATGAATACAACATTAGTTTGTAAACAGCTTTTGAGTGGCCCTATCCTATTTAACATCTCTGAGTAAGTAAGAACTATTGAAAAATCCTAGATTTTGGTTTTAAAAAAGAAAGAAACTTGACAGCAATTTCTGTAGAAAAACCCTGAGTGTTTTAGCTGACTTGGACAAAAATCTGCTGACCAAAAAAGATGGATCTAACTACTAAAGGAGAAAAAAAAGCATATATGATATGACATATGATATAATATAATGCCACATTAATAGAAAAATGTCCAGATCAAAAGAAGCAAATACAAACAGAAGTCAGAAAACAGGAAAAACCTATCTTCACCTCTGGTTGCTACCTTTCATGAACAACAGAAAAGGGTGACCAAGATGGTGATCTGTATCATACACTGTCATATAATGAAAACTAGAAATATTCAGCCTTGATAGTGATAGTGATTTTTGCATATGCAAAAAATAAAAAACACCTGAGAAAGTAAAGGGCAGATATATTTTCCTTAAGATGACAAAGAACTTTACAACATTTAGTTTTTCAGAGAATGAACTAACAAAAGAAACTTTTTAAAAATTCTAATTATTTAAAATTAACAACAGAAATTTTACTTATATTGGAAAAAAGCAAAATAAAATCACCAAAATGAAACGAAAAACTCTACAAATACAGAATACCTCTAAAACCTTGGCCAATGATTCACAGTAACCAGGCTTTGTTAGTTCTATGACAACAAAATAGAATAGGTCACTATGAATAGGTCACTACTGTTTTATTTTTTACTGTTTTATATTTTACAATGATTTATTTTTCTACTTACAAAGTTAGAAACTTACATAATGAAAAACTTATCATATGTATTATAATACCAAGAAGGAACACAAGATTAGTAAACAATGATGATAAAATCTACATACAATGAATAACGCTATCCATTTATAGAGCACATTAAAATTTCTCAAACTGCTTTTCCAGCTGTTTGCCATCTAATCTGAAAACAACTCTGAGGTAGACAAAGCAGTTGGTATCAGTCTCATTTTACTTCCTGAGGCTCAGAGGGGTAAATAACTTTCCTCAGGTCACTCAAGTTGGTCCAGAGTACAAATCTGGAGCATATAACTCGTGGTCAGTGTCCATTATTTCTTTAATAACTCTGTTTTCTCTTTAATGAAGTAAATATACTTCCATTGTACAAATGTTTGAATTCAGATAGATAAATCATCTCCCTATTTAGACAATGCATTATTAACAAGAAACTTTAACTTTTCTTTGAAATGAAAAAAAATGAAGTAAAATAACCAACTCACGTAAAAGAATAAGGAAAAATTTCTTTTACTTCCCATAATACTATGCTGAAAAAACAGAAGGCTAAGTGGGTATCAGTTAAGCAGAATAAATAACGTTTTTTTGAACAGCCATTAAATATTTTTCAAGTTAATTCTCTTAAAATAACATCAAAATGTAGACATTCCTCTAAAGTGGGCTCTGGCAATATTAGACTTCTCATCTTTATACACTTAAAGAAAAAACCCTAAACTTCACTTTTAATGATATAAGTACGAGGTAGTAAAACCATTACCTTGGGTGTGCTTCCTTTAATGAATTTTTTAATTGACGACAACAAGCCGGTTTCATTCTTAGGTGGTTTTTCTCCTCCTGAAGGCAGGCTATCATCAACCTCTGAATATTTCCTCTTTGCTCTGGCAGTACGTTGTGTTTGGATTTGATTTGATTGCTGAGAAGCTTTCCGTGTTCTCAGCCTCATCTTTTATGGGTGCCACATGTAAAACTATAGGAGAAAAATAACAAGGGTTATTAATTAAACCTAGTGTACCCATATGTGCCCAGCTTATATAATAAAAATCTCTTGGTTAAAAAAAAGTCCAGGTCTCTAGGAGACTGAAATAAGAAACTAACATTTTAAGTGAAAGGCATTGTGCTTTGAACTTGATATACATTATCCCAAGTAACCTTTCCAACAACTTCTGAAATATTATATCCTATGATCTAACAAAGTAGGAGTGACACAAAAAAGTGTTCATTCTCTTTCCACAGCACTATGCTGCCTCCACCCATGCCAACGTTATCACTTATTTAATCATTCATTCATTCATTCAACAAATATTTATTGAGCACTTACCACATTTGAGGCACTGGGGTAGGTGAGCACCTAGCAAATAGTAAACAAGATAGGGAAGGTTTCTGCCCTTGGGAGCTCACAGTATAGTGGAAAAAACCCTCAGTCAATGAATGAATTCCATAAGCATGATTCTAATAATCAACAATCATACAAGTGTAACAAGAGCATTGGAACATTTTGTGGGATTCAATCTTACCATACATAATAATACTTTAAACACTGAATTCACATCAGAAAGAAAATATGAGGCAATCTACTTTAACTCTCTCATTTAATGGAAGAGACAATTAATGGTGGGTAAAACTGTCCCAAGACTTAGAAGTAGTTAAGAACATACCCTGAATTAGAGTCTGTGCAACAGAATACAAACACTACTAAAATAAGAATTAAGAGATATGAATTCTAATCCTACTTCAATCACAGCTAAACTATAGTCACTTAACTGTTTCTTCATCTGTAAAAGAATACATTCATCTTACCATCTTGAGGCTCAAAATGAAAAAGTAATTAGAAGAGGCTATAAAGTATACAGGACAATAAAACCACTCACAACAGTGGATTCATTCACAGAAAAGTCTAAACCCAGTTAACCACTCCAAACTCCTAAAGGTGTAGAAATTCCTGGCAAAGGGTAGGGTCTTCACTGACCAATTAGGAAGCTTAAGAAGTTGTGCCTTTACTAATTCAACATAACAGTCACAGAAAAAATGGTAGAAACCTTTTTTGTTAAATATGGAAAGTATATATATATATATATATATATATAATCTACTTAAAAAAGAAAACCCAAACTCAAAGGATTCACCAGAGGAGTCCCAAAATATCTTTCAAAATAACTATATTTTTTCCCATCACCAATGGTGCTCAGTTTTAAGTTGCCATCCCCAAATAAAATAAATATTGCCTTTTCTCCTAAAGAATCAATGTTAACATCTAAAGGGATTTACCATTCAGGGCATGAATTATTTACTTAATAATCCTATTTACAGGATTTTATCCAATTTTGCATAAATTTTGTCTTAATTCCTTTGTTCTTCAGCACAGCACTCCTTAGAAAAGGAAAATTCCCAGACAGCAAATGCATGGGGGAATTTTTCAAAAAGAAAGTTATTTTTAATCAATTGCTGTAAATTTTTTTTTAAAGTCTTTTCAAAAGTACCTAAGAATGAACCTATCTTAAACCCTGAATTATTAAATGGAAATTACAAAATGTTATGAAATAACATAGTGCCATAAAGTAAAGTAGGTCTTAAAAGTCTAAAGGCTTACAAGTAGTCCAGTCTTACGAGGTTCAGCTCATTAAAATTTAAACACTAATTGGTCACCTGCTATCAGAATGGTAATAAAAGGAGGAAAACAATAATCTCAGCCCATGATAATCGAAAGGCCTAGCAGGTAAGTATACATACTTTTCACAGTGTATGTATAAAATGCTAGATTACTCTGCAAGGAGAGAGTGAAGAAGGTTCTGGGAAAGCTTAGGAGAAAGATTCTCTGAACTCAAAAATAACCAGTGAGTATTCACTGGAAAGAATGACAAAAGCATTTAAAGAACAAAGCTGAAACGCAGAGAGTTTTGGTCCACTCCAATAGTGAATTGTAAAACATGTACTTAATATGTCTAAAAGGGCTGGAGCAGTCAAACCCTCATAAACTTTCAAAACTGAAAATTCATACAACAGATAGAGAAAACACATACTTTTAGATCTTACATGGAATGCTCTCCAGGATAGACCATATGCTGAGCCATAAAACAAGTCTCAATAAATTTCAAGACTAAAATCTTTCAAAGTATGTTCTCTGACCACAATTATAAATCAAAAATAAAAAAACCTTAAAAAGTACCAAATACTTAGAAATTTAAACATATATTTACAAATGATCATGAGTAAAAAAAGAAATCACAAGGGAAATACAAAACATTCTGAACTGAAAATTAAAAACAGGGCACATCAAAATTTCTGGGGTGTAATAAGCAATGCTTAGAGGGAAATTATAAACATATATGCACCTAACAACAGAGTCCTAAAATACATCAAGTAAAAACTGTCAAACAAAAGTGAAAAGCAGGCAATTCCACAATAATAGTTGGGACTTCAATATCCCACTTTCAATACTAGATAGAACAACTAGACAAAAGACCAACAAGGAAATAGAAGACCCGAACAATTCTCTAGACCTAAGCGACATCTATAGAACACTCCACCCAATAGCAGACTATATATTCTTCACAACTTATACACGGAATAGTCTCCAAGACAGACTACTTACACACGGAATAGTCTCCAAGACAGACTACATGTTAGGACACAAAACAAGTCTCAATAAATTATAAAGATCGAAGTCATACAAGTACATGGTCTCCAACTACAATGGAATGAAATTAGAAATCACAGGCAGAAAATTGGAGAAATAAACAAATATGCAGAAATTAAACAACAAATTCCTAAGTAACTACTGTGTCAAAGAAGAAATCACAAGGGGAATCAGAAAATACTTTCAGATGAATGAAAACAAAAACACAACATACCAAAAATTATGGGATACCCTGAAAGCAGTGCTCAGAGGGCAATTTATAGCTGTAAATGCTTATATTTAAAAAAGGCTTCAGATCAGTAACAAAACATTCCACCTTAGGAAACCAGAAAGAATAAAGCAAACTAAATCTAAAGCAAGCAGAAGGAAGGAAATACTCAAGAATAGAGCAGAAATAAATTAGACAATTAAAAAAACAAAAAACAGATAAGTCAATGAAGCCAAAAGTTGGTTCTCTGAAAAGATAAACAAAATTGACAAACCTTTAGTTAGACTAGCCAAGAAAAAAATGAGAGGGGACTCAACCTACGAAAATGAGGAATGAAAGAAGGGGCAACAATACCAACCTTACAGAAATAAAAAGGATAACAAGGGAATACTATGAACAACTGTACACCAACAAATTAGATAACCTACATGAACGGGACAAATTTCTAGAAAGACACAACTAAAATGGAATCAAGAAAAAAAAAGGAAAATCTGAAAGACTCATAACAAGTAAAGAGACTGACCTCGTAATAAAAAACTTCCTACAAAGAAAAGTCCAGGACCAGATGGCTTCATTGGTGAATTTCAACAAATGATTAAGGGAGAATTAACACCACTCCTTCTCAAACTCTTCCAAAAAATTGAAGAACATCTCCCAACTCAACCTATGAAGCCAGCATTACCATGATACCAAAGTCAAACAAAGACACTAGAAGAAAACTACAAGTCAATATCCCTTAGGAACACAGATGCAAATATCCCCAACAAAATAACAGCAAACTGAATCCAGCAGCTTAATAAAAGATTTATTCACCATGACCAAGTGGGATTTACCCCAGGGTGGTATAACATATGAAAACCAGTCAATATAATACACAATATTAAAAAAATAAAGGAAAAAAATCCGTAGGATCATCTCAATTGATGCAGAAAAAGCATTTCACCAAACCCAACACCCTTGCACAACAAAAACACTCAACAAACCAGGAATAGAAGGAAACTTCTTCAACCCAATAAAGGGCATCTACAAAACACCCACAGCTCACATTATACTTCATACTGAAAAACTAAATGCTTTTCTCCTAAGAACAAGAATAAGACAAAGTTGTCCACTCTCACCACTTCTAGTCAACATTTTACTGGAGGTTCTAGCTGGACAATTAGACAAGAAAGAGAAAGAAAAGAAATCCATGTTAGAAAGGAAAAAGTAAAAGCATCTCTTTGCAGATGACATGATCTTGTATAAATAACTACAAAAGTAATAAACATAAAGCAAAAACTGAATAGATCTCTCACAAATAATAATGTCCAACTGAAATTTTATAAACTATTATAACGTCAATAAAATTTAAAAGAAAATTCTATTCCCCAAAAGACATCAATAAGAAAATCAAAAGGCAAGCAACAAACTGGGAGAATATTCACAAAACATCTATTTTGCAAAGTATTTATATGCAGAATATATAAAGAAGTCCAAAAAATAAAAAAGACAAACAAGTCAATAGAAAAATGAGCAAAAGATTTGAGAAGACATTTCATAAAAGCTAGATGACTGGCCAAAAGCATATGAAATGATACTCAACATGATTCATTGCTAAACGTTTAAGTTAAAATCACACTATTCTAATGCACATCTACCTGAATGGCAAAAATTAACAAGACTGACAACAATAAATGGTAGCAAGGATACAGAACAATGAGAACTCTCATATTCTACTGGTGAGAACATAACATTTTTGGTAAAAATTGAGCAATTTCTAATAAATGACACCAGGCCTTTTGATCCACAAATTTCAGTTCTAAGTTTTGGGGTTTTTTTAAATTGAGGTCATAATAGTTTATAACATTGTGAAATTTCAGTTGTACATTATTATTTGTCAGTCATCATATATATGTGCTCCTTTACCCCTTATGCCCACCCCCAACCCCCTTCCCCTCTGATAATGACCAATCTGTTCTCTGTGTCCATGTGTTTATCTTCCATACATGAGTGAAATCATGTGGTGTTTGTCTTTCTCTTTCTGGCTTATTTTGCTTAACATAACATCCTCAAGGTCCATCCATGTTGTCACAAATGGCTTCACAGAAATGATTTCATCGTTTCTTATGGCTGAGCAGTATTCCATTGTATATATATATACCACATCTTCTTTATCCAATCATCAGTCGATGGACACTTGGGTTGCTTCCATACCTTGGCTATTATGAACAATGCTGCAATGAGCACGGGGTGCATAAGTCTCTTTGAATTGTTGATTTTAAGTTATTTGGATAAATACCCAGTAGTGGGATAGCTGGGTCATACGGTATTTCTATTTATAATTTTTTGAGAAATCTCCATATTGTTTTCCATAGTGGCTGCACCAGTTTGCATTCCCACCAGCAGTATATGACAGTTCCCTTTTCTCCATATCCTCTCCAACATCTCTTCTTTTTTGTCTTGGTAATTACAGCCATTCTAACGGATATAAGGTGATAATCTCATTGTAGTTTTGATTTGCATTTCCCTAATGACTAGAGATGTGGAACATCTTTTCATGTGCTCACTGGCCATCTGTATATCTGTTCGTAATCTCTGCCCATTTTTTTTTTGTTTTTTTGGTGAGGAAGATTAGCCCTGAGCTAACATCTGTTGCCAATCTCCTCTTTTTGCTGAGGAAGACTGGCCCTGGGCTAACATCCGTGCCCATCTTCCTCTACTTTATATGTGGGATGCCTGCCACAGCATGGCTTGATAAGCAGTGCAAAAGGCTGCACCCAGAATCCGAACCTGTGAACCCTGGGCCACTAAAACGGAGTGCGTGAACTTAACCACTATGCGCCACCAGGCCGTCCCCCCCTGCTCATTTTTTGATTGGGTTGTTTGTTCTTTTGTTGTTGAGTTGTGTGAGTTCTTTATATATTTTGAAGATTAACCCCTTATCGGATACATGATTTGCAAATATTTTCTCCCAGTTGGTGGGTTGTCTGTTTGTTTTATTCCTGGTTTTCTTTGCCTTGAAAAAGCTCTTTAGTCTGATGAAGTCCCACTTGTTTTCTCTTTTGTTTCCCTTGCCCGAGTAGACCTGGTATTCAAAATAATGTTTCTAAGGCCAACGTCAAAGAGTGTACTGCCTATATTTTCTTCTACGAGTTTTACGGTTTCAGGTCTTACCTTCAAGTCTTTAATCCATTTTGAGTTAATTTTTGTGTATGGCGAAAGATAATGGTCTACTTTCATTCTTTTGTACATGGCTGTCCAGTTTTCCCAACACCATTTATTGAAGAGACTTTCCTTTCTCCTTTGTATGTTCTTGACTCCTGTGTTGAAGATTAGCTGTCCACAGACGTGTGGTTTTATTTCTGGACTTTCAATTCTGTTCCATTGTTCTGTGTGTCTGTTTTTGTACCAGTACCATGCTGTTTTGATTACTATAGCTTTGTGGTATATTTTGAAGTCAGGGATTGTGATGCCTCCAGCTTTGCTCTTTTTTGGCAGGACTGCTTTTGCTATTGGGGAGTCTTTTGTTGTCCCATATGAATTTTAGGATTCTTTGTTCTACTTCCATGAAGAATATCATTGGGATGCTAACTGGGGATTGAAACTGTAGATTGCTTTAGGTAGTATGGACATTTTAACTATATTTATTCTTCCAATCCATGTGCATGGAATATCTTTCCATTTCTTTATGTCATCATCGATTCTTTCAATAATGTCTTATAGTTTTCCTTGTATAGGTCTTTCACCTCCTTGGTTAAATTTATTCTTAGATATTTTATGCTTTTGTTGTGATCGTAAATGGGATTATATTCTTGAGTTCTCTTTCTGTTAGTTCGTTATTAGAGTTGAGAAATGCAACTGAGTTTTATAAGTTTATTTTGTACCTTGCACCTCTGCTGTAGTTGTTATTTCTAATAGTTTTCTAGTGGCTTCTTTAGAGTTTTCTATATACAGCATCATGTAGTCTACAAACAGCGAGAGTTTTACTTCTTCCTTTCCAATTTGGATACCTTTTATTTCTTTTTCTTGCCTAATTGCTCCGGCCAAAACCTCCACTACTATGTCGAATAAGAGTGGTGAGAATGAGCACCCTTGTCTTATTCCTGTTCTCAGAGGAATGGCTTTCAGTTTTTCACCAAGTTATGATGTTGGCTGTGGATTTGTCATTTATGGCCTTTATTATGTTGATGTACTTTGCTTTTATACCCATTTTGAGGGTTTTTATCATACATGGATGTTGGATCTTGTCAAACGCTTTCTCCATGTCTATTGAGATGATCATGTGATTTTTATTCCTCATTTCGTTAATGTGGTGTACCCCATTCACTGATTTACAGATGTTAAACCATCCTGTGTCCCTTGTATAAATCCCACTTGATCATGGTGTATGATCCTTTTAATGTTTTGCTGTATTCAATTTGCTAATATTTTGTTGAGGATTTTTGCATCTATGTTCATCAGCACTATTGGCCTGTAATTTTCCTTTCTCATTGTTGTCCTTGTCTGGTTTTGATATCAGTGTAATGTTGGCCTTGTAGAATAAGTTAGGAAGTGTCCCGTCTTCTTCAATTTTTTGGGATAGTTTGAGAAGGATGGGTATTAAATCTTCTTTGAATGTCTGGTAGAATTTTCCAGAGAAGCCATCTGGTCCTGGACTTTTGTTTTCTGTGAGGTTTTTGATTACTGTTTCAATCTCTTTACTTGTGATTGGTCTATTTAGAGTCTTTATTTCTTCTTGATTCAGTATTGGGAGGTTGTAGGCATCTAAGAATTCATCCATTTCTTCTAGGTTATCCAACTTGTTGGCATATAGTTTTTCACAGTATTCTCTTATAGTCCTTTGTATTTCCGTGGTATCTGTTGTAATTTCTCCTCTTTCACTTTTAATTTTATTTGTTTGAGTCTTCTTTTATTCTTAATGAGTCTGGCTAAGGGTTTGTCAATTTGGTTTATCATCTCAAAAAACCAGCTCTTAGTTTCACTGATCCTTTCTATTGTTTTTTAGTCTCTATGCCATTTATTTCTGCTCTAATTTTTATTACTTCCCTCCTTCTGCTGACTTAGAGCTTTGTTTGTTCTTCTTAATCTAGTTTTGTTAGGTGTAGTTTAAGATTACCTATTCCAGATTTTTCTTGTTTGTTGAGGTGGGCATGTATTGCTATAAATTTCCCTCTTAGAACCACTTTTGCTGCATCTCATAAGAGTTGGAATATTGTATTTTCATTTTCCTTTGTCTCCAGGTATTTTCTGATTTCCCCTTTGATTTCTTCCTTGATTCAATGGTTGTTCAGAAGCATGTTGTTTAGTATCCACATATTCGTGACTTTCCTAATCTTTTTCTTGTTGATTTCTAGTTGCATACCATTGTCGTTGGAAAAATGCTTCAATCGTCTTAAATTTATTGAGGCTTCCTTGTTCCCAACATATGGTCTATCTTTGAGAATATTCCATGTGTACTTGAGAAGAATGTGTATTCTGCTGGTTTTGTATGGAATGTTCTCTATATATCTATTAAGTCCATCTGGTCTAGTTTTTCATTTAATTCCACTATTTCCTAGTTGACTTTCTGTCTGGATGACCTATCCACTGATGTAAGTGGGGTGTTGAGGTCCCCTACTATTATTGTGTTGCTGTTAATTTCTCTTTTTAAGTCTGTTAATAGTTGCTTTATGTACTTTGGTGCATATATATTTATAAATATTATGTCCTCTTGGTGTAATGTCCCTATTATCATTATACACTGCCCATCTTTGTCTCTCACTGCCTTTTTTACCTTGACGTCTACTTTGATATAAGTATGGCAACATCTGCTTTCTTTTGTTTGCCATTAGCTTGGAGTATCATCTTACATCCCTTCCCTCTGAGCCTGTACTTGTGTTTAGAGCTATGTTCATTGGCTTCTACACTGTTTATGACACTGTATAGCAAAAGTAGCCAAAGACAATATATAAGATGTAAATGAATGGGCATGGCTGTGTAAAATAAAATTGTGTTTAGAAACCCAGGCAGTCAGCCCACAGTCAGTAATTTTCAGACCCCTGATCTAGGCATGCACTGAGTGACTTTATAATGGAAAGAAAATTAAACTATTCTAAATTTTTCAATAGCGAAGCCTTATGCCAGAAGAAAAATGGAGTAACATATTTAAAATAAAAAAATCAAGGAAAGAACATGTAAACCAAGGATTTTATATCCAACAAAATTAACTTACAAGAATAATGGACACAGACAAACTATTATCAATATGTAAGAACTCTGGGGATATTGTACCTATGGAGCCTTTCCTGAAAAATCGACTGCACTTCGAAAACCAAATCGACTGCAGATATTGCATAAGAACTGATGGTGAGCATCAAACATAGAACATGTAGTTACTTGTACAACTGAAATAAAATAAAGGTTAAAAGGGAGAGAGTAAAGTATGTAATGGCTATATTCTCTGACAATATAAATATAGAGTCAGCTATCTAAAAGTGAGGGAAGAGAGGCCAGCCCGGTGGCATAGGGGTTAAATTCAGTGCACTCTGCTTCAGCAGCGACCCACATACAAAATAGAGGAAGAATGGCCACAGATGTTAGCTCAGGGCAAACCTTCCTCAGCAAAAAAGGGGAAGATTGGCAACAGATGTTAGCTCAGGGCAAATCTTCCTCAGCAAACAAATAAATAAATAAAAGTGAGGGAAGAATGGAGAGAACACAGCAAAAATGTGTATATACAGCTTCAGTAATCATACACCATTCATATGGTGATAGTACTGGCATTGCTATTTATCGTAATTACTCACTATCATCACCTCAAATGTAATAACTTTACATAAATTTCAGTCCATATTTCTGATTCTTAAGCTAGTTTCTTAAAAGTGAACTTATTAGGTTGTTAACATTTGGTAGTACCTCTAGAAATACTAACAAAGTACCTTTTTGGAAAGATGGACTCAACCAGCAGGATACAAAAGAGTGTCTATATGACTGAATCTTGCACATCAGAATTTATTTTTAATTTTTAAAATGTTTGCTAATTTAAAGTAGAAATTATTAGTAAAACTAAATGTTTTAATTATAATTATAGGCTACCTCTAGTCCCCATTTTGTTAAATGACCACGTATGCCCTGTTCTCATTTTTTTCTAAGAATCCAAAACACTAAAGTTGAAAAAGACTTTAGTTCAACCTCCTCAACCAAAGCAGAAATCTCTCAGGTATCATTCCTGTCTAAAGGTAACCTAGAATTTGCCTGAATGCTTAAGGAGACATGAAGCTCACTACTTCATAACACAAATATTTAAAAATTTTAAAACCCTGCAAATATGTACTGTCAATTCCCATAATAAAGAAGAATTTCTAAGAAGAATTTAACTCTACCAACTCGGTTAAGCATAATTTTCCTTGTTCTAAATCCAAAGATTAAAATTTTTTTTCATTTTAATACTTAAAAACAGATAGATTATATAACTTTTTAGTTTGCCAATTATAGCTTAACTTAGAGTTTAGATATTTATTTCTACCACAATTACCAAAAAATAATGGCAATATATTTAATACTTTAGCAAATATTTATTGAGATCCTTGGAAGTATAGATTATTTCTAATCTCTTGGCATTTCCTACAAATTACTAAAATCCTAAAATAAAGGCTTAAATGTCCATGCTTAACTGAATACTGAAACATAATCCAACAAAGTAACTACCAAAGAGCACTGTGTAAGAAATATTGTGGAGATTTTCTAATAAGTTCCCTGTTGACTTCAGAAAACCAACCCTCAACCTATTCTTTTCAAAAATTAAGCACCTATTTTAACTATATTTATCTGAACACAGAAAAGGTTAAAGTATGACATAACCATCAGCTGTCCTTTATTAATGCCTATGTGCAAGGCACTGTCCTAAGTGCTTTCTAATACATTATTTCACTTAATCTTTTCAACAACGTAAAGTAGTGTCCATTATTTCCATTTTATGATGGAGGAAAATGAGGTAGAGAAAACGACAGAAATGTTTTAAGTAACAATTTCTGGATGATTTCAATAAAAATAACCAGCAATGTAAAAGTAGTATATTTATCACCAATAAAAAATTTTAACTAATTAAGGGGCCGGCCCAGTAGCATAGCAGTTAAGTTCGTGTGCTCTGCTTCGGCAGCCTGGGGTTCGCAGGTTCAGATGCTGGGCACGGACCGACACATCACTTATCAAGCCATGCTGTAGCAGCATCCCATATAAAGTAGAGGAAGATGGGCAGGGATGTTAGCCCAGGGCCAGTCTTTCTCAGCAAAAAGAGGAGGACTGGCAACGGATGTGAGCTCAGGGCTAGTCTTCCTCACAACCCGATTCAAAAATGGGCGTAAGACTTGTACAGACATTTCTCCAAAGAAGATATAAAAATGGTCAATAAGCACATGAAAAAATGCTCAACATCACTAATCATTAGGGAAATGCAAATCAAAACCACAATGAGATACCACTTCACACCCACTAAAATGGCTATTATCAAAAAACAGAAAATAAGCGTCAGCGAGGATGTGGAGAAATCAGAATCCTTGCACACTGCTGATGGGCATGCAAAATGGTACAGCCACTGTGGAAAATACTATAGCAGTTCCTCAAAAAGTTAAAAAGAATTACCACATGATCTAGCAATTCTACTTCTAGGTATATGCTCCAAAGAATTGAAAGAAGGCACTCAAACAGATATTTGTACATCCACATTCACAGCAGCATTATTCAAAATAGCCAAAAAGTAGAAGCAAAAGTGTCTATCGATGGATGAATGGATAAACAAAATGTATATACATACAGTGGAATATTATTCACCATTAAAAAGAAAGGATAATTCTGCAATATGCTACAACACGGATGAACTTTGAGGACATTATGCTAAGTAAAATAAGTCAGTCACAAAAGGACAAATATTGCATGATTTCACTTATATCAGGTACCTAGAGTAGTCAAATTCATAAAGACAGAAAGAATGGTGGTTGCCAGTGCCTAGGGGAAGGAGGGGAAGAGGGCTATTGTTTAACAGACATGGAGTTTCAGTTTGGGATGATGAAAAAGTTCTGGAGGTGGATAGTGGTAATGGCTGCACAAGATGAATTTACTTAATATCACTGAACTGTACATTTTAAAATGGTTAAAATAGTAAATTTTATGTTATGTGTATTTTACAATAAAAAAAAACCTACAGATCTCCATCTACTCCCTTTCCCCAAGCCACTAATGACAGTGTAAGGTAAAGGTTTCCAATAGGGTGAGAGACAAGGACTCTGGAATGGGAAAACAAAACCTCTTTCTTTTTTAACAAACTACAGCTAAAAGGGGAAGAACAGAATGGAGACAGAAGTAAACAACAGGAAAGGGGACCAAGTAAAATTTGCTCTCCTATTCTGCCTTTTGAATATTTACTTCTAATAAGACATAACAAAACAACCTGTAGACAAAAAAATGGTGGATTATCAGGTATAAGAATTACAGAAGTATTTCATCTAAATTCTAGATTTAAAAATTCAGTATATATTTTGTTTTTCTTGGCATTTCATAACAGAAAAAAGAATGCAAGGATTAGCAAGGTTGGGAGAAAGAGGGGGTCTGGGAAGAGATGATAAAAATTGTAGAGGAGGTTATTAACCAAAACATAGTTTGGGGGAGAATTACAGTATTTAGGGAAGAAGAAAAAGCAATCCAGGGCCAGCTGGGGAATTATTCTCCTTCTTTACTATCAATCTAACCAATTTGAACCCTTTCCTTTGGTCTAAACCAAGAAAGCAAGGGAGTTTATCCCAAGCAACCTGAGGCCAAAGAAATAACCGAATTACAAACTGCAGCTCCAAAAAAGAGAGGAGAGCTCCTCTAATTGGAATTTTGCATAAAGATCCATTTTTATACATTAATTGGGTTCTGCCTACGCAACAGAAAGCTGGAAAAAATGCTGCTACCAGCCTAACAACTAGAAAAAAACAGGATAAACTAAAAAATTAAACTTTTCTTGAACCCGTCAGAGAGCTGAGGACTCAGGGCAACCAAATAAAGATCCAAGAAAAGACAAACTCTTCCTAGGAGAGATAGGATGTAAGCAGTGGCTCACCTGTGGCAGAGCAACAGAAGAGATGGTGGTGCCATAAAAGCAGGTAAAAAGAATTCAACTAAAATTGTTAATAAACTCCTAAAGGCAAAGTGTGGGCTAGCATAAGCATGTAGTAGTCCTGGGAGCCGTAGACACAAAGAGATTTCAAATCTATTTGTAGGATCTTTGCCACAGACCTCCACCAGGTGCTCACAATATGGGAACAGGAGACTGGAGACAGTCTTCGTCTGCCGTACAGGGCTGGAAGAGGAGAAAAGCCTCTAATACAGGAAATATCAAAGCCCCCATCAGATCCTTCTCCCTAGAGTAACAAAAACTTTAAGGCTAGGGGAGAGGCAGCAAGTCCAGTCACCCCAGGGACACAAGTGAAGACATCATTAACGATGGGAGTAGAGTGAAAGAAAAATCCCTCACCACTAGGAGAGAGGCAGGAAAGAGTCTTGGGCCCAGGATCTTATACCAATGCCTTTAGACATCTCTCACCACTGAGGCAGGCTCAGGAAACTCTTTTCCAAACAAGACCTGAAAAGATACAAGGCCTTTTTTGGCACGATCACTGAGAGAGCCCCACCCTGGATGCCCAGACACACAGAGCCTATCTAAGGTTGAGACTGGACCAGAACAACAGAAACATTCCTGACTCAACCACCCGGCTAAGAAGCACCAATTAACGCAACAGTAACCTACCGCTGGGAGAAGGTCACAAGCATCTAGATTCCACATAGAGGCACAAGGAAAGCCAAAAACTGAGAGTCAGTCAGGAAAACTGAGGAACACTTTCCCATACCTCAACTTCTAGCCTAAGCAGAAAGTAACACAAAAGAAATCTGAAGTGCACTTAAGGTACCCTCTGTAACACCAAAACCGAAACTCAGCTTAACTCAACCCCTCCCCAATAAAAGTCCAGGTATGCAATTTTCCTGGTATGAATACTATTTACTCAGTCTTTACTGCCCTGTTCATGATATCCAGGATTAAATAAAATTGCAATACACACACAAAAGAAGAAAATACAATCCAGTGTCAAGAGAGAAAGCATTCAAGAGAACCAAAAATCAATGAGATGAAAAACAGAAAATTCAAAGAAACCAGAAGTTGATTCTTTTAAAAAAAGATCAGTAAACTGATAAACCTCTAGCAAGACTGAAAAAAAAAGAAGACACAAATTACTAATATTGGGAATGGAAAAGTGAAAATCATTACACATCCTACGGAAAGTAAAAGAAAAAAATGGAACAGTACAAACAACTTTATGCCCATACATTCAACAATTTAGATTAAATGGTCAAATTCCTCAAAAAATATGAACCACCAAAGCTCACACAAGAATAGATCAACTGATCAGCCCTATATTTATTTTTAAAAATTGAAATTGTAGGAAAAGCCTCCAACATAGGAAACTCCAGGCCCAGGTGACATCACTAGCGAAACCTACCAAACATCTGAAAAAAAAAAACAAAACGAAATCTATACAAACTCTTCCAGAAAACAGAAGAAAAGGGAACCCTTCCCAACTCATTTTATGAGGCCAATATTACCCTGATACTAAAACCAAACAAAGACAATACATATTAATTGGTCAGAAATTGCCTACATAACATCTGCAATAACTTAACTCTATTACCTAATCTTAAAATATAAAGGAAACAGTTTTAAACATACATATACAGCCTTATCTTGGTAATCCTACTATTTATGTTAGAATTTAACACATCCTCTAGGTTCTTTAGAGCTCCATTACTAGATATGTTCTCTTCTATTATCAGTTATAATAGAATAAAACAAGTAAAGATTGGGAAATGAGTACACTAGGGAAATAAATCTACTAACGAATGAAAATGATATAATTTAAGTAGATTATATCACAAAACAAACACATTAATGGAGGCAACAATATTTTAAGCCTAAGAACTAATGACATTGGGGGAAAAAAGTATATAATATAAAACAGTTCCACTTTTTCAATATTTGAACCAGATCTCATTTCAGGAATAGAAATAGCTGATTGCTCAGCAATCTAAAACTGGGCAATGAAGTTTGGTTTCTATTTACCTGTGGCCCAGCTAAAAGAAGCAGGGGGTCAGGGGGAAGAGAAAGAGCCTCTTCCAAATGCTCAATATAGATTGCAACATTAATTCTTCTAGTTTCCCTATCATCTCTAAATTTTAGACTCACATCCAAAGTCTTCTTGACACTTTCACTTGGCACCTCAAATTCAACTTACCCAAAACTGAATTCACTTTTCCCATCCCACACCCATACCCAAACCTGCTCTTTCTACTCTCTTTTTCCTACTATATTCTTGATCACAAGTAATGCTAGCTACCACTATCTACCTAATCAACCAAGCCAAAAACCATCCCAAATATCCTAGTCATTCTTCCTCTCCCTTGTCCCCCTACAGTGAATCACCAAATCCTGATGATTTTAACTAAGTATTTCTCAAATCTTGTCCCCGTTAAATCCATCCTCCGCACTCCACAAATCTGCCTGTTCCTTCCATCAACTCCCTTCAAAATAAAGACTAATTCTGGCACTATATGTAAAACCCTACAAGATTTACCTCTCCAAGTCTTTTTTCACTGCTATTTGCTGCCTCACTCTTTGCACTCCAGTAATAAGTGTCCTGCCCACACTGTGCTGTATCATGCTTCTGCCTTTCTGTTTACCTCATTCTTTCAACTAATTCTTATCTTCATCATTTAAAGCTGAGCCCAATAAGTTAAGCAACTACCTCCAAACCCCAAAGCCTGTGTAACCCTGTGATTATCTCTACCTTAGGTCTTAATAAATCATATTGAAATAATGTTTATATATCTTTAACTGCACTAGACTGTAAGAGTCTTGAAGGCAGAGATCTTATCTGTAACTCCAGTAACCTGGCACAGAAGATAATTCAATCTTTGTTGAACCATAATTTTTTTCATTTTTCTCAAAGAGACCAGAGAATGGGGAAAAAAAACTATTCACTGAAACACAATCCTCACTGCACTAATCATTTCTTGCTCACAAAAAGGGGCCGATAAAACCAAAAATGTTCCTTCCTCCTAAGGTTTCCTTCCTCTTCACAAAATCCCTGATATCAAGCAATATTTGAAGCAAAAATTATGGTTGCAAATTGTCTTGTGTTAACAACAAGATTATAGTAATGATACAAGCATAAACACAGTTGATAATTTGCTATTGAAGTCTTGAGCACACAAATTTCTATCAAAACAACAAAATAGCACACTGTATATGAAGGATTCTTAGCAAATTATCTAGGACTAACCTAATGTGCATTCTTTCAAACAAATGTTTGCTGAATGAAGAAGAGGGAAACAAGAGGGTAGTAAATATAAAGAAAATTGTAAAATGATCATAAATCAAATTTTAAAGACAACAAAGTCTAGGTTTTCCCTAAAATTTAGGTATATATAAATTATAAGTTGGCTATACAAAGTATATATCCATGCAAGGTTCTGGAGTAGGTTTCTGAGGGAGTTACTAGAGCAATAACCTCTGGACTAGGAGATACCAGTCCCAAATCTATCATTACTTAGCTATGACACCAGTTAGGCACTGATTAAGTCATGCAATCATTCTAGCACTTCAATTCCTCAACAGCAAAAAAAGTTATTGGACATCAGATCTGTGCATTTCACTACATGTAAATTTTACCTAAAAAAAGAGCTGTCAAAATGGGAGATGAGTCATTAATTAATCTGCACTGTTTTCATCCTTCTATCGCATACAACTCATCCCACAGCACCCTAATTAAGGCAAACATTTACTACATGCTAAAAAGTATTCAGAATGGTTCATCATTAATAAAACAAAGATGTTAACTGGACTAGATGACCCCTTTAGTCTCCTCCAGCTCTAAATTTCTAAGAGTTTGTTAATTTATACTCTATTACGAATGGTATCACTACTAAATTTATATTAAAATTTATATTCATGAAAGAAAAAGCTAAAAATCACTGCCTTAGTTGATACCAAATGACATATTCAAAAGTGTCAGCATCTGTTTTCACTGTCTCTATTTCTAAATCAACAGGTTCAGGTACTGCAACTGTCCAGTTTTACACTCCATTACTTCCCTAAGCCTTCATTAAATGACTTCAGAGAAGAAAGAGATTTCTCTGTCTTTCCCATTTATCACCTAATAAAAGTCAAAAGTCACCTAGGGCAAAGGAAAAAGCAGGAAAGTTATTATATAAAGCATCAACTCCAAGACAGGGAGATTCTTTTCATCGAACTCTTCCTAACAAAGTGTGTGATAAAGATAGGTGGTCTTTTGGGGTCATTATTATCTTTGATGTATTATTTTTCTTTTTTATTAACTAATATAGAATTCTTCAGAAACTACTAAATATATAAACTTATAATCAAAAACATTTGTCAAAATACAGGAAGTATACAAAAAATAAAACAGCTGCTGAGTTAGGTTGATAAAATTATGAGTTTTGGGGCCGGGCCGGTGGCATAACGGTTAAGTTCGCAAGCTCTGCTTCAGTGGCCCAGGGTTTGCAGGTTCGGATCCCAGGCACAGACCTATGCACTGCTTATCAAGCCATGCTGTGGCAGGCATCCCATATAAAGAAGAAGATGGGCACAGATGTTAGCCCACGACCAGTCTTCCTCACCAAAAAAAAAAAAAAAAAAAATTATGGGTTTTTTTCCCTCCTAAAGTTTTCTTCAATGAACAACCAAAAACAAAGAATGTTTTTTCTGAAATCATGATCAATTAATTTTCTCTAGAGAAACAAAATATGTAGGTTGTTAGATATTGATGACTAAAACGCTTTATGAAAATATGAACTTATTTTTTAAAGATGGCATTATTCAGTTTGTTGATCACCAAAAATAGTTATTTAGGCACAGTCATTCAGATATATGTTTTAAAATACTACCATTAGCACCTGAATTTAAAACCTTGTATGGTTTCAGCAGATATACCATTAGGGCAAAATCAATATTTGTTATAAAAAAAATGAGACTGTATGTCCTTCTCCTGAGGACATACTTGTATTTCTTTAACATAAGCTTTAATAGAATAATTTGGAGATTGTTTTAATTTAAACTTTAAATTTAATTTTAAACATCTTGTAAAAAAAAACCATCTTATTACATGATATGAAAGAAATTCATACCAATAAAACTTTATAACACAATGTGTTATTTTAGCAAAAATACTGGTTATAAATTATAAGAATGAGTACCATAACACTTATGAGGAGCTTTTTTTCCCCTCAAAAAGTACATAGGAAACTTTGTCACTCTAGTCTATCATTTTTCATCATATTACTGTCCTTTCTATGGAATATATATATTCCAACATACAATTTTTTTTTAATTTACTGGGGTCATCTGTATACATACAAGTTATGATGTACTTACTGGATACATTAACAAAGAAAATTTGAAGGAAAAGTGAAGTTAATTTTGGCAAAATTGTCCTAAGAGTGCTTTTCATTTAAGTAGTTCTCACCAAAACTGGGTAAGGGGAGAGATATAACTACTTCTTTATACTCTTTTGATAAAAACTTCTGTTTAAAGAAAATTAACTTTATATTACTCTCCAGTAAATCTGGCCAGTAGAAATCTGAAACCCTCAGAACACATTAATTTGATAGTAAGAAAAGAATCAATGAGATGTTGACAAAGAAGAAAAAGTTATTAACTAAAAATCTTTAAAATTATGAAGCAAAACATCAAGGTCTTTGCCCAAAATAAATTTGCATTAAGTATCTGAAATAATTTGCCACTATTCTTGTCACTATCTACCAAGGAAAACTAATCATTATGATTGAGATAAACTGAAAACAAGGTTATGTAGAACGAATTTTTATTTGAATTACTAGTCTAAGATGAGGTATAATCATGATTTTCTAACAGAAGTGCCCTCTTATTTGCTACTACTAAGAAATAAAATAAAATAAAAAGGTATATTCCCAATGAGGGAAAAATGCATGATTGCTTGAAATGTGATTGTAAATATTTTTCAAATAATTTTTATTGGCACATCAGAAAATTAAAAGATTGTATAATTATCTTATTTAACAAAATACACTAAAGCAGGTATTTGTAAGGTCAGTGAGAAGTTAATCATTTCCAATTCAATAGCAGTCATACATATTTGTGGAATACTAGGAAGAAAGCAATTATTACTAAAATAATCATAGTTTTTTCTCAATTAAAAAGATGCTTATGTGTTCTGGATATTTTTCTTTAACAAATAATATACTCTTCTTTTAATAAAACGTACTTTTAAATTCCTACTTAAAGATTACTTTAACCGGCCAACGTGAAAAACTTAACATGTCAGGTTATGCTGCTAACAGAATCTTAATCTTCCCCTCCTTATTTATTTTTAACAATGTCTCTGCTTTTTCAGTTCCCAAACAATTTCTCAATATAGGAGCATTCAGCCCAAAGAAAGAAAACACTCTTTCTAACCTACATAAGCCATTATTACTAAATATTCATCCCAAATATTTCTTAAGTGTTCAAGTGCCTTCTAATAGGACAGTTTTATGTTTCTTTAATCAAAGTAGTAAACACATTTCCTTGTCCTAAAAATATTATAGCTATTATGAAAACCTGATTGCTAGAACCTCAAGTCAAAGCATTGTTGATGATCCATGTTTAATTTAGACATACTTCCTTTCCTACAATCTCTCTAAATTAATACAGGAGAGTCTATGAATACCATAAAATATGGGTTCACTAATATAGTCAACTGGCCTACTGTGATCTTATATTAAAGTTAAAAGACTTTTTATGCAAATATTTTATAACACTATTTTTTTAATGGCATTTTAGTGTTTCCCTTCACTCTTTTCTAAAAATACCATACCAACTGGGGGACCTGCAGATAACGTAAACAAACAAAAGAGCTGACCAAACCTATAAACCATATTCTGTCCTGAAGGTCCTACAATTCTTGGGACCAAACTTAGTCTCACCCTTCATTACTATCAGATTCACAAAATTCCCAAAGGACCCCAAGAGGCCCAAGCTTCCCACTATGACTCTACCCCACCGTGCCTTTCTCCCCTAGACAATATTTCTATATGCCACACCTTTCCTGATCACAGTCAGTACAAAAAAGCTTTCCTCTATATTCCACTGCCTCTGAACCCTCATCTGGTATGAGCAAGTTTATTTGATAAACTAATCTGTGCAAATATTGTCAATAAAAGACAATAAAGTTTCTCTTCCAGAGAATTTGTGATTTTAAACCGAACATTTTAGAAAGAATTTCATAACACACAGGAGAGATACAAAGTTTAGCACTGGCAATTCTCAAATTGTACCACACAGTCAACCACCTAGTCTACCCATTTGTAATGCAGATCCAAGGACAATTTAATACAGTTTAAATTAAAAATTAATGTAGTCTTACAACCAGTAGTGAATATTTGTCTGGTTTAGATATATATAAATGTCAAGTCAGCGGAAACTAAAACTGCAATTGTATGGTTTTATCGTAAGTCCCATATCTGTTAAATCTTCTCATCTTCAAAGTAGAGCAAACGACCCCCTATAATCAATCCAGTTAAATTGGTCTTTTACCTTTTAACCTACCCAGAAGAATTACTTGCAGCATACCATATATGAGGTCCTCTCAGCACTTTTGATACAGTAGTCCCCCCTCATCTGTGGGAAATCCATTCCAAGACCCCCAGCAGACGCCTGAAACTGCAAGTAGTACCAAATCCTATATATACTGTTTTTTCCTATACATACACACCTATTATAAAGTTTAACTTATAAATTAGGCACAGGAAGAGATTAACAATAACTAATAATAAAATAGAAAATTATAACAATATACTGTAATAAAAGTTATGTGAATGTGGTCTCCCTCTAAGTATCTCATTGTACTGTACTCACCCTTCTTCTTGTGATGATGTGAGATGACAAAATGCCTACTTGATGAGATGAAGTGAGGTGAATGAAGTAGGCATTGCAACCACAGCGTTATTTTCAGACTGAGGTTGACTGAGGGTAACTGAAACTGTGGAAAGCTAACAGCAGATAAGCGGGGGACTGCTGTATTTATGACTTAAAGTGTCTTTTCTACTTTACACTTTCACAACTTGGTAAATTAGAAACAAAATTAGATATTGTTTATTTCAAATTCTGACAAACCACTTTATTCTTTATCACATTAATCCAAAGCACAGTCTCCCATGACTGAGATAATTTAACACAATTTTATTCAATCTGCAATCAATTCTATAGTTACATGAGTCTATAGTCTTGTATATCCTTTCTGAACAGGTCCAAGTTTCTTTTTAACCAGAACTGGGTGGATTCTATTATATAATAATCTTGTGAAGAAACCTCTTGACCAGAAATCTCAAACATGGGATCAACTAAATAAATTTGGGAAAGATAAAACTTCCCAAATTCTTAATTTCTTAACAGTGGAAAAAGAATAATATTACTAGCTCAAATGAAATGTCCAAGAGACACTATGTAGAATGGAATATTATAAAACATACCAATCCTATTTGGTTTTTCTATGCAATCCTATTTGGAATTTCTACAGCTACAAGTCCACAAAGGTTAAGTACTATAACATTTAAAGCTTTTACATCCTTTTGACCCCTACTAAGAATTAAAAGAGTACAGGTACTGAATAAATGCAGAATTAAAACAATTCAGGAGAATTCTTGAAGACAAAGTCTACATGCAATGCTCACTCAGCTACCTGTAAACCAAATTTTATTAAAAACATTAATGCTTCATAAACAACCCAAAAAGGTCATTAAAATACAGCTAAACCCTATACTAGACCAATAATTTATTTTACATCCTCTTAAATCACATATTTGGCCCCATTTTTAAAACAAATTGCCTCAAGTATCCAACATGCCCTCACCTCCACTTCTCACCCCATATTCTTTTGGTCCTAGAAGATAAGTACGAAGTTCAACTCAATCCTAAAAGACTACTTCATGTATGAGCTACATTTTGCCTTGACTTTCTTTATGACCTTGGGGGGAATCTACCAAATGACAACTATAATGATGTTTGTGCGTTCCTGTTTATTATTGAAATTTAATCCTAATATCATGCTAACAATAGTCAAGTCTTCTAAACTGGACCTCTAGAGAGCTGAAAGCCTTTGAGGTATAAACATCAAATGATATGTAATACAAACCACATTTTTAAGACTTAATTTAATTAGTTTAAAAAAAAAACTACAAAGGCCCCAAGTTCAACAAGATCGCAAAACAAATTCTGAAAAACACCAACAGCCTCCTTATTACTTCTCTTTATGGACAACTGGTCTGCAATGTAAAAAAAAGGAGGAATAAAACTAGCTTTAACTAGCCATTTCCTTGCTTTTATAAGGATTACAGCTGGACAACTAACGACAATTTAAAACTTGGCAAAGAATGGGGGAATGGTATATAAAGAAATCTACAATCTTAAAATTAAGAAGATAAATCTATCATTTCAAGTCACTAATTTGTATACCCATGTTGGGCAGTAATCTTGGTATTGCTTTACTAGCATTTGAAAGATAAATCTCTGCCTTGGAGGAACATTTACTAAGTACATTTCATTTCAGGATCTTAGGGCAGTTTACGAACGGTATCTCTTTAGGCTTCCCTAAGGTACCGTAAAGTGCTTAACATCATTCACACATCCAGCCACCACTAGGGTGAAAAGTAAATAAACACCATTTACTTATACAATTATATACCACGGAATTCTAGTCAAGAATGCAAAAGTAAACATCCATACAGGCATTTAACACCCAAAGAAAGCACGGAATACTACGGACGATAAGATCCACCCTTAATTGACCACTATAGAAACCAGAGGCCTTCCACAAGGACTGTTCTTTACTACCACTCTTGACTTGAAAAAGTAACAATGTCAACTCAATATTTTAACAGTACAGAAGATAAACAGAACTTAGTGAAATCTCTTCTTCCAGATCCTCAAAAGGTGTTAATAAAAACTGAGATAGAGCAACGCCCCCCTAAAGCACCCTACTAGAAAGAATGAAATATCGAAAACATCAGGTGGACCAAGGTAAGAAAAGCTGATCTAACCCAATTATCCGGAGGAACCACAGGGTTTGGGACTAGGAACGTTGAGATCGGGGTGGGGGTGGGTAGCAAAGTGAAATCTAACCCCAGAAATCACAACACAGGCCGCAGCCTAAGAACTGAAGCTGGCGGGAAGTGAGCTCCCTTTCTGTTCCCAGGGGAAAGTCCAGAGAAGAGCAGCTCCACACAGCGGACGTACGAGGCGCCAATAGTGCATGCCTACCAAGGCGCCGGAGCCGCTGGAGAACCCGGTTGAGAAGGGGAGGAGATCCCGGCAGACGGCCCTGGAAGAGGAGGACTAAGGCTGGGGGCAGCGGCAGCGTCTGGACGAGGGGGATTACCTAACTGTGACGACAGAGAAGTGTCCTCAGACTCCGGCGATGGTCCCGACTGCGCAATGTGTGGTGTCTTTCCCGCTTAGCCCGCAGCAGCAACAGAACCAGCTCCTTCAGCCAGTCGCCATTTCCCGCCTACCGACCTGCTGCACCGCACGGACAGGGACCCGGATGGAAAGCGGCCTCTTAGCGCAGGCGCTTTGACTTCCTCCTCCCCCTCCCGCCACAATTCCGCGAGGTGGGAGGGAAGGAATGCAGGCGGCCGCAGAGGCAAAAAAAAACCACACACACAACTTTTACTTCCGTGAAGAGCGTTGGAGTTCCTGCCGCCGGAAGAAACTCGCGAGCCCGAATTCCTGACAAAATTTGAACGCAGGGCCTTAGGACCGGATGGTAACAAGCACAAAACCCATCAGGATACGCCAGGGCCTGGGGGATTTTGTACTTTAGGGGCCTCCGTAGCTGACCGTGTAGTGGTCGCAGGGGGAGTAGGGAGTAAAGCGTTGGGAGTGGAGAGGCGGGGACCCGAAGGACGGTTTTTCCTCCCGCTGCTAACGGAACTGCTTAGGCAGAGCTGGGAGGGGGAGCGCACCCTCGCCGCGGAGGCGAGGGTTAGGAACGCGTCGCGCACCCTGGCGGCTAGAGTTTAGTAATCCGGGAGCGCCAGGTGGGTGGAGCCGAGTTGGACGGGGTGGGACTAACGGCTAGGCGCGCTGGAGGAGGTAACGTGTGGAGATCGCTGCCCAAGGCCGGAATAAGGCGAATCTTTCGTTTTTCCTGGGATCCCAGTGGCCCCTGAAGGTCCTCTTTCCAGCTCACTGCCTAGAGGGCATAGCAGTTGCTCGGGGATCCGTCATACAAACCCACGCCCTTCGGCTCCAAGGGATGTCGGCGATGGTTCTGCTGAGAAATCAGATCAATCGGACAAACGGGTTCCTACCTGCAGGCGTGGGTCAAAGGATGGTCAGCCTCACAGGGTGAAAATGTATCAATCCGGAGCGTCCAGTTCTAGTGGAATATCAGAAAACCAAGTCTAGTGGTTGGAAGAGCATTATCTGTTTACTAAAACTCCGGGTCACCCTCATTATTCAATCAAGAAATATTTATTGAAAAACCACAATATGTTAGGACCATACTAGATGCGAGGGATACAACAGTGAACAAGGCAGACACGGACCCTGCCTTCCCAGAGTTCATAGTCTGTTGAAGAAGACAGACAAGTAAACAGAATTTAAATACGATGTGATAAAATGACTACAAAAAGAAGTTCTTGACAGGCATTGTAAGAGCACATCAGGGGTGCCGGTGAGGGAGGGGATCTGGGACGGCTTTCATGAGATGACATCTAAGTGAGGCATAAAGGAAGAGTTGATAATACAAAGGAAGAATGTCTAAGTAAAGGAAACAACAGATGGAAAAGTCCTAAGACGAGAGTGCGTTGAGCAGTTGAAGTAGTTCTGTGCACCGGGGATAGAGGAGTTGGGGGGGAGATAGTGGAGAGAGACAGGTAAGCAGAGAACCCTTGTGAATCTGGTGGTTTCTGTTTCAAAGTGTGGAGCAGGTAGGTTGTCTTCTGAAAGGCTTATATACTACAGATTCTGTCAGAGCTCAGAGTTCATTTGCACCCTAAATCTTCCTAGTACAAGAACGCTCTGAGTGCGACATTTATTGAGAGCCAGTGGTATACAGCATGCAGAACTGGTAATAGTCCACAAAATAATAGATTCCTGAAAAACTAATTGGAAATCAACAATACTGATTATCCAACGTGTATCATGGAAAGCAATAGAATATAAACTAAACAATTACCCTAATTGATTACTAAAATAATTTTTAAATCAGATAAAAATTGGAAACATTTCTGAAAAAAAAGTTGCAAGTAGTATTTATTTCAAACCTTCACTCTCCTAAAATTTAAGTAAAATATGCCATTTACAAAGCGCTTTTATATGCATTTTGATTCTCCCAACAACCCTGTGAGATACGTAAAATAGGTGATGTGAGTCCCCCCAACTCTTCAGTTAAAGACCCTGAAATTTAAAAAAGGGGGGGGGCAGAGATGCCTTATCCAAAGACAGTTGCAATCAGCTAGTAAGAAATACTTAAGCCCTCCTGCTCATTACACCACATCTTACTATCTCCTATGGCAATGTTATTATTGTTAGATGGTAGGTTTAGAAAGGTTGCTGGTAGTAAGCTTAATGCTTTTGCAATTTAACATTTTAACACCGTTTTTCACAGAGGATAACTGTGTTATGTTCTGGTTTTCACCTTAGTCATTTACATCCAATGGTCTCTACTAGCCTCTTTTCTGCAATATCTAAGTGGATTGTTTTGAAGATCAAATGAAATTATTTAGGGAAAACCCTTAGTAAGATGTTTTCCTTACTCCTTTAATGGTAGTTGTTAATGTCATTGAGCTACAGTAACAACCCTGAACAAGATTTTAGAATAAAATACAGATTTAAAAATATGAACATAAAGAATGTGAGGGGCCAGCCCCAAGGTGGAGTGGTTAAAGTTCTGTGCTCTCCACTTCGGCGGCCCAGGTTCATGGATTCAGATCTGGGTTGCAGACCTAAGCCACTCATCAGCCATGCTGTGGAGGCATCACAAATACAAAATAGAGGAAGATTGGCACAGATGTTAGCCAGGGCTAATCTTCCTCAAGCAAAAAATTTAAAAAGAGGAAGATTGGCAAGGGATGTTAGCTCAGAGTGAATATTCCTCACCAAAAAAAAAAGTGTGAGGTATATTTAGATGCAAAGCAGTAGCCACAGGAAAAAATGTAATGCAAAAAGTAGTGGCATGCATGCTTTTTAAACTATTCAAAACTATTGCTATATGAAAGCATTAATGAAATAGGACATTCACTTATGTAATAGAAGTATCTTGGATTTTCAACAGTCTTTTAGTGGATCCCTCATTCCAGAGTATATGGAATATATTTACTTTTCACATGATATATAAAGCATATTCATTTCACAATCCTTTCTTATATTATTAATTCTATCTCTATGAGTTATGTGTTTTTATCACTCTTATTCCAACTAAGGAAGTAATATTCATAATAAATATTGAAATATCAGAGCTGTGATTTTGCTCCGTTATTTCAATCACTTGATAGCAATGACCATCTGAGTCTTAACATAGTCAAAACTAAACTCTTACTTTTCTCTCAAACCTGCTTCTCTCTCAGTGTTCTTCACCTTACAGAATGCAGTTTTTCTTTCTCATATCTAACATCCAATCCATTGGTAGTGCAATAAACTAAACCTTCAAAATATATCCTGAATCCAAACACTTATCATCACCTCAGCTACCTCCCAAGTTCAAGAACCATCATCTCATAATGGAATACTATAAGAACCTTTAAAGTCTTCCTGCTTCATTCTTGAACCTCCTTCAGTCTTTCCAACACAGCAGCCAGAGTGATGACTTTAAACCTCTTTATAAATTTTTCATCACCCTTAAAATAAAATCTAAAGTCTTCACTATGACATGCAAGGCCCTTCATTAGCTGACTCTTGGCTACCTCACTGACAACATTCCCTATCTCTTGCTCTTTGTACTCCAGTCATACTGGCCAACTGTTCTTTGAAAAAGTATTTTTGCATCAAGGGCTTTGTATTTGTTGTTTCCTCTGTCTCTAATTCTCTTCCCCTAGACCTGTGCTATTCAATAGCCACTAGCCACATGTGGCTACTGAACACTTGATATGTGGCTAGTATCACTGAGGAACTTTAATTTTATTTAATTTTAATTAACTTCAATTTTAAAATAAATATTCAAGTGACTGGCTTCCATTTGGGTGATAAAAAAGTTCTGGAACTAGATAGTGATTATGGTTGCACAACATTGTGAATGTACTTAATGACACTGAATTGTATGCTTTAAATGTACGATGGTAAATTTTGTGTTTTGTGTATTTTACTACAATAAAAAAATTCCTCCTTGCTGTTTACCCAAAGGAGTTGAAAATTTATGTCCACACAAAAACCTGCACACAATTTTTACAGCAGCTTTATTCATAATTGCCAAAACTTGGAGCAACCAAGATGTCCTTCAGTAGGTGAATGGATAAATGTGGTACATCTGTACAATGGAATATTATTCAGCCAGATAGAAATGAGCTATCAGGCCATGAAGACATGGGGAAATCTTAAATGCGTATTACTAAGTGAAAGAAGCCAATCTGAAAAGGCTATATACCATTTAATTCCATTTATATGACATTCTGGAAAAGGCAAAACTGTGGAGACAGTAAAAAGATCACCGGTTGCCAGGGGTTTAGGAGTAAGAAAGGAGGAATAAGTGGAACACAAGGGATTCTTAGGGCAGTGAAACTATTCTGCATGATACTATAATGGTGGATTCATGTCATTATACATTTGTCTAAACCCATAGAGTGTACAATATAAAGTGTGAATTCCAGTGTAAACTAAGGACTTTGGTTGATAATGATGTGTCAATGTTGGTTTATTGATTGTAACAATTCTACACTGGTGCAGGATGTTGATGGTGGGGGAAGCTCGGTGAGCGTGTGTGGGAATGGGGTATGTGGGGACTCTTTATACTTTCTACTCAATTTTGCTGTGGACCTAAAACTGCCCTAAAAAGTAAAGTCTATTGAAAAAATTAATGCTTGATTCAGTTATTGGAAAACTTTTAAGTATGCTTGGAACATGAGCATGTGAATATACTTATTCAAATAGAAATTTTATGAGCTCTAAATACCAATCGAATATTTCCAGTGACAATTTAGTGTCCAAATTGAGATGTGCTGTAAATGTAAAATATACACTAGATTTCAGATTTAGTACAAAAGAATATAAAATATTAGTATTCTATATTGATTACAAGTTGAAATGGTAATATTTTGGATATATTAGTTAAATATCAAAATTTCACCTTTTAAATATGGCTCCTAGAAAATTAAAATTACATAGGTGAGTTGCATTATATTTCTATTGGACTGTGGTGCACAGGATAGTCACATGACTTGTTCGCACACCACCTCCACCACCTCTTCAGAAAGGCCCTCCCTCATCATCCTATCTAAAATAGCACTCCTTTATCACTATTCCTTTATTCTCATTTATTTTTTTGCATAGCATTTATCACTATGAGTATAGAAAATAATTATCTCTCTCTCCCTCTGGCATATAAGTTCCATGAGGGCAGGGACTTTGTCACTGTTGTAACTCCAATACTCAGAACAGTTTTCTACACATATTAGGTACTCAATAAGTAATTGAAAGAATGATCATTATTCTTTCATGATGAAATCTTTAGGCTTATGTGTGAGGGGGTAGGGTGGACAGCATCTTGAGGATTCAATAAATATTTGAAGATGAAGCCCAAATCCACTCTTCTGGGTCTCTCAACATTACAACCCTCTATTTCCAAATACTGATAGAACAACTACATTTGTATGTCTTCAAGTTCATTCTACTGCCATCTCCAATCTGCTATTAAGCCCATCCAATGAATTTTTCATTTCAGTTATTGTACTTTGCAGTTCTAGAATTCCCATTAGGTTTTTTAAAAATAATTTTTATTTCTGTGCTGAGATCTATATCTATTCACTCATTTAAAATATTTTTTCATTTAATCTTTGAACATATTTTTAATACCTGCATTAACAAATAACAAAAAATATAAAAACATTAACGAAGACCATCTCAATTTTTTGAACTACGGATCACACTTTCTTGTGTCTTTGATGTCTAGTAATTTTTTTTGTTGAATACTGGACAATGTATATGTTGTAGAGATTCTGGATTCCGCTATCTTCTGAAAGGTGATAATTCTTGTTTTAGCAGGTACTTCAGTTACTGAGTCGTCACCTTAAACTAGTATAGGCTTGGTTTTATGCTTTATTAGTTCATATCTATGGAAAGTTCAAGGAATTTCATAAGTTCTAACTTGGCAGGACTCAATCTCCACAGTTTGTCTCCCCTGCCAGTCTTGTCAGAGCTTTGTCAGGGCATGTCTAGATTAGGTCTTACTCTAGGGCATGGTCTTTACTCCTAAAGTGCAACAATTTCTAGTGTTTCAACTGGATGCCACAGTTGTTAAGGAGATAGAGCTTCACCTTAGCAGGCCCAGAAACCCAATGTCCTTTAGCACTGCTTTTATGCCAACACTTCTTGACCTCTGGTATCTCTTCCATTCTCAACTCTGTAGCAAATGCTATCTGGTAAGTATCAGGTGGTCTTGCTCTGATTATATACAGCCCAGCCCTCAGCCATGGACTTGTGGGGACTCCTATATGTATTTCCAGGGCCACCTCTGTGAATAGCTCCCTCTTCTCTGATGCCCCACTCCATAGATTCTAACCAATTCAGCTGCTCTCCACTGATTCCAGTTCAGCACTCCAGCCTCTTTACACCACAGGAAGCTGGGTGATTGTGAGGCTCAACTGCTTAAGTTTCCTTCTCTCAGAAATTTCAGTTTTGTGCTGCCTGAAAACAGTTGCTTAATATATCTTGTCCAGTTTTATATTGCTACTAATCCAGCAGTGCTAGTCAAGTTACAACAGTTCCCCCTTATCCACAGGGGATCTGTTCCAAGAATCCCCAGTGGTTGCCTGAAACTGCGGATAGTACTGAGCCCTATATATACTGTTTTTTCCTAACAGGCTAAGAGGCAGGTAGCGTACAGAGCATGGATTTGCTGGACAAAAGGATGATTCATGTCTCAGGAGAGATAAGAGCTGGACGGTGTGAGATTTCTTCATGCTACTCAGAACGGCATGCAATTTAAAATGTATGAATTGTTTATTTCTGGAATTTTCCATTTAATATTTTTGGACCACAGTTGCACAGGTAACTGAAACCGCGGAAAGCAAAATCACAGATTGGGGGGCGGGCTACTATACTTGATCCTAGCCAGAAGCAGATGTCTCCCTTCCCTCAGATTTTTTTGAAGTGGAACTAAGAGAAGCAGCCTCTCTCAGGTGGCAAAACGAAGAAAAGATGATGTACTGGAAGTCTTGGTTAGAGCTTTGAGGGGGAAGCTGGTCTGAGAGAATGAAGGTAACAAGTAGAGAGAAGCAGAAATGGGAGTTGGTGAAAAAGTTGACAGCATTCAAGTTTGTTTCAATTGTTGTCAAGTCCAGGAGACTCCTGCCCTTTATTAAGTTTGCTTATATGAACCATTAAATTTCCCCTTTTTCTGGGATAGCTGGTTGAATTTTCACTTGGAAACCATCGTGAGGAGAGTCTTTTAAAAGGAACTGGATGTAGCCCAATTAGAACTGAATGTTGACGTCCCACATGTGATGTTAAGACTCAATAACCTAGACTTTGGAAATGTATTAATGTCACACTGTTTGATTGTCTTATTGGAGCCATAGGGCCAGACATGTGAGGGAACCAAAGTTTCCAAGATCAGCCATTATGGGAGGTGACTATCTCCCTCATAAGTATGGTTTTTTAAGATTCTCTATCCTCATATTCTAGCAAATTTTGTTGTTACAGGATTATACAAATGAGAAGTCAAAAAGGCACACAATCTTTTTTTCGAAAAGAAAGGGACAATAAAAGTGATTTTGAAGTCATTTTCACATGTTACCTGGAATCATCCTTCCATATATGTTTTATATTCTCTATTTTCTGTTTATGGGTCAGTAGCAAGTGACCTGAACTCACAAGGTTCTCCCTATCTTACCCCTTTCATACCTCTTCAGCCTCATTTCTCTCCCTCTTGCTCATGATACTCTGGCCTCACAACTGTTAACATTTCAGTTAAGTGAAAACCTGATTATTTGGAACCTTGTTTTACTTATTAATTTTTTTGGTGAGGAAGACTAGCCCTGAGCTAACATCTGTTGCCAATCCTCCTCTTTTTGCTGAGGAAGACTGGCCCTGGGCTAACATCCGTGCCCATCTTACTCCACTTTATATGTGGGATGCCTGCCACAGCATGGCTTGATAAGTGGTGTGTAGGTCTGCGCCCAGGATCTGAACCTGCGAACCCTGGGCTGCCAAAGCGGAGCATGTGAACTTTACCACTATGCCACCGGGCCAGCCCCCCTTGTTTTATTTTTAATAGTTCTTATCACTATTTAAAATTATGTGGTTCATGTGTTTACGTGTATATTGTCTGACTGCTCCCACTTGAACATCAGGTCCATGAGAACAGAAACCTGGTTTGTCTTATCCACTGCAGTATTCTTACTACCTAGAACAGGGCTGAGCACATAGGAAGCATTCAATATTTGTTAAATAACTAGCACTACAGTGAACAGTCCTAGAGTAAAAATTTCTGCCATTCTAGTTTAGCTTAGCTTAAAATGAATTCTAAATTTACTCAAATTTTAGTGTTAACATGTAACTATTTGCATCACACAGGGTGATATGCATTTGTATCAGAATCAGCAAAATAGTGAAACAAGTTTAATTTTTAATTTATTAGAACCCAGTAAGTGATGATTTTAAAAGCAGAGTTTCCATCAAATTAACACTAAATTCAGGGCAAAAATACATTTAAAAAACCTAAATCTTAAGGCAGAAGTAAAACATTATAAAACCAGCATGTCTAATACAGACTGTAGAATGTCAGAATTTTAAGAGATTCACATAGAATTTTATAGCACTAAAATGTTAATACAGTCAAAATATTATCAATTGGTCCAACATTTCTCAGTTTATAAAATGTCTAGACTGCTAATGGAAGAAATTTTGCTGTGTAAGTAATAGCTACCAAAAAACCAAGTGATTCTTTTTATGACAAAGGAACTAAGGCAGGAAATTTCTTGGTTTTCATTTGTAAAGATTTTACAGTATTAAATATAAAGTATTACTAGGAGTATTTTTTAGATTTACCTTCCCACCCTAATGCCCAAAAGTGTACATCAATTCCCTTTAACTCCATTTTAAAAAATTCTGTGAACTATCATACCTATTCACTGTAGGCCTGACTCTACTGATAGCAAAGGTATGAATTGCTTACTTTGATATGGTAGAAAAAAACATTTTAGTAAATCACTACATCTTTTCCTGGTTACTAAATAATTTCAAACTGAAGTCTAAGAATTTTTGCACCTCCAGTAAGTGAACAACCTATTGTTTTACCTCTATACATTTGAATTTTGATTAGAACCTGAGTATGGGGGAGCATTTTATGTTTATGTGCAATTAACAGTAGCCCTTCTGAAAAAGACAGTTAACATCCTTAAATTTCTCCTTATGATCAAAACCTTTTATTTGGGGGTAGGGGGATAAGATTTAAAAGTGCTTTAAATCAGAAAACAAGGATTAGCTCGCTTACATATTCTACTGAACAATGTCAAAAAAGACAAATGCATTTAAAACAATTTTGTAAGTCTAGCAAATATGAGGTTTATGGGTTCTTAACTAACATATTAAGTAATTACAAAGATTCTTCATCTTTATTACAAACTTTTAAGCTATTTTAATAAAATGGCTATAGACCTTATTGTACTTCTATTTATCTGTGCATTAATAAAAATCTGTTAAAACTCCTTATTTAGTACTTCTGAAAAAGTCTAGTCAAATAAGATAACTAAAACTACCAGAGAAGTTTTGAAATACTGATTGCAGATTCATTTCAAAGTCGATTTAGCCTCTTTCAGAATCTAGCATTTAATCGTGAATATCTACCAACATGAGCTCTGAAAATATAAAAATTTTAGCCAGTGCTGTTAAACAGCACTGGTATTATGTGAAAAAATAAAAATTAAAAATATATTGTCAATCATGCATTTCATAATTTCATGAACTAAGTAAGGTATAACTCATAAATATTGTTACATCTTTGCAGGTTATCTCAACTTCCATCAGGCCTCAGCTGAAAGATTATCTGCCAAAACACATCAACACTCATGTAAAATAAAAGGAGTAGGGAGCTGATTTTACACACATTCTGCCCAGTGTTTGGCTTCCAGGTTCTCCTCTTTTATGTCACTACTCTAGGTATAACTCCTTGAAGAGCATGAGATGAGGGGTAGATAGAACAGAACACCTGTTGGGCTAACAAGAATATATTAGTATATAAAGTTTTTCCGCTAAATAACTGTTCTCACTGTGGTTATGCTATGTGCAACATACAAACTGTACAACTTTTTCGTGTTTGTCCATTTGTGGAAAGAATTAGACTCAATAAAATGTAAAATATACGTTAGTTTGCTTTAAATGCAAAGATTAAAGTTTTGCTTACTTTGTTTTTGGCTCAACTGTATCATAACCAAAAAAGTCTCTGCTTTGATAATACAATATGAAAAAGTTCACATATGTACATGGGTACATTCCTTCATTAAAATTTTTCCTTAAATCTATCTCAGTGTATCTTTACAACTGATATAACTGATCTTTACAACAAAAATCAAAAACGACAAAGTAGAAATGATTTCATTTTACAGCACTTTAGGTTTTCTGAAGTTTTCCTTTAGGACTTAAAGGACATCATTGAAATGTTGCTTTCCATAGTCTGCAGGATCCATTTGAAGTTCTCGTTCTTCATCATCTGTAAGGGAAATAATTATGTATCAAAAATATTATTTTTAAAATCACTTGCAGAAATCCAATTAAATAATGTCTCCTTTTTTCTTCATTAAGGTAGTTTTCTGCTTGTTATTCTATACCTTCTGCAAATAGTGTTCTGTTTCTTAGTTGCCTAGCTAAAGAGCAAAAAGTCTGTAATTTTGGAAGATTACTTAATTTTGACAAATCTTGCAATGATTGATAGGACGGAAGGAAGAAAGAAAGAAGTAGAGCTAGACAGATATAGCTAGCAAAACTTTAGGAGCCCACAAACATTGAGGAATTAATCCTTTTATATATATATATTACTTCTATACAGATGAAGGTTAATCCTTTAAAGTGTTGGTAAAAACAGTTTTATATACATTTTTATGGCTTTAAAAACCAAATTTTTTTCTAATTATAAAATTAATCCATAGTCATGTAAAAATTAAAAAATAAAAGATAGGAAAATAAAAGTTACTCATAATCCCAACATTTAGCATTTTAGTGAATTTCTTGGCTTCTCTGCAAAGAGCTTACCAGTAACTTCCTGAATGGAGTATATTAACCAAAACTTAACCTTTTCTTTACCAAAAAGAAAAAAATTATTACATAATAGTAAGAGGCTCAAAATCACTTTGAGTAGCTATATTAAGCAACCCCATATAGCCCTTTGGAGCTTGACTTATTTGGCTATTGACAGGTTTTCTGACTACTTCTTGGCTATCAGCTGTCACTTCATAGTACTGTCAGTTTATCTGCCAATAGCAATCTTTCTCTTTTTTTCTAATTTTGCTACAAACTACAGGTTTTGAAATAAGACTGCTCAGAGTATTAAAATTATGTTATTTCATAATGTATATATAAATGTTGAATCACTATGCTGAATACTTGAAACTAATATAATACTGCATGTCAACTATACTTCAATTTAAAAAATTATATTAGAACAAGAATGAAAAGTATTTTAATCAGAGCCGAAGAGGCTCCCTTTTAAGTACATGGCTTTTAATGACATCTTTTGGCTCCTCCACAGCCGTAAAAAATGACTTTTCTTAGTTTCTGGTTCACAGTTACTATTACCCAAGAGCTTAGTTTTGGACAGATTGAGGTGTTACTATCATAACTGTCTGGAAATATAATTTTATATAATGTAAAGAGAGATATACATTGGAATCCAAATTCACATGTATACCATAGCTTTCTGAAATCTATTCTTTTACGTTTGATAGGTTTTCCACTCTCAGCTTCTTTAGGATATCCTACAGTAAAATTTTGTTCAAAAAGATGCCATGTGGTGTATGTAATATGTATTAACTTTCCATAATGATGTGTTCATATTTCTTCTTTGCATTTATTCATAAAAAATGCCAAACAAACCAACTTTCTCTTTCCTTTCAATAACTTTCCTGTCAAACTTTTAGAAATTCTCATTTAGAATTGCAGGCAACCACTTTGCATCATGTTCTAACAAATGGATCTCTTATCTTTAATAGTGTAATCCATTAGGTATGATAACCCCAAATCTGTTTTGTGTAAAGGTTGAAATTATGTCCATAATCATACTTGTATTTTGAAAATATGCTAATTAATCTCTTATCAAAGAACTCTTTGTACTTAAAAAAAATTATCTTTGGTTTTAAAAAGGAAAATAACCACTGGCAGCTCTCCAAAAAGCTCTCCTTAGGATCAATGCTATGAGACCTCACCTTATGGCTATAAACACATCTTTCAGGACTTTAGTTATTAAATGAAGACTTAATCACCATGGAACAGCAGAAAAAGCTACCATACAAAGGAGAATTTCTACAAATTTAATAGGAAAGTTACTGAAAGGAAAAAATACCATTACTTTTGGGGGTTTTTTTTTTCTTTTTTTTTTTTTTTTGGTAAGGAAGAGTCACTCTGAGCTAACATCTGTGCCAATCTTCCTCTATTTCATATGTGGGTCACCACCACAGTATGGCTTGACGAGTGGTGTAGGTCTGCGCCCAGGATCCAAACCCATGAACCCAGGCCGCTGAAGAGCATGCCAGACTTAACCACTACACCATGGGGCCAGCCCCTACTTTTCAGGCTTTTTAAATGAATAATTATAAAGAGAAAACAAGATAAGAAAAAGGCTAGGAATAGAAAAATTGAATTCTAACAAACATGATCTAGTTTCAAAACCTCTTTGGACCTCTAATAACCTTCTCAGTAGAATAGGGATAACAACTGTTTTTCCTACCTTGAAATAAAATAATGCATATGAAGGCAGTCTGTACTTCCAAAGTCCTCTATAAATATAAGGAGGAGTTTGTCGGTTTTATTATTTTATGCTTTACAGCAAAGTTTTTAATATGGTGCCTTCACATTGGTTTTTAGAATTTCATAGGACTTTCATAATACTGCATTTTTCTTACATTGAGCTATCATTTACATTAACTAGAGTCCATTTTCAGTGCAGCTATTCTAACCAGAATTCAAGTTTCTACCAACAACTTCTTTGCATTTATCTGCAAAGTATAATGAAATTACCTAACCAAATCTGATATAGAATGACAACCACTGAATATAACTATATGAACTAATATTTCATTTTACAAAGCAGCAAAATCTGTAAACAGCTCATCAACATAAAATAACATACATAATTTATTAAATAATTCCTAAATTCCCTCTGAAGTCAAGAAAGGACCACCTTCAAAAAGTAAGCTCTACGAAGCAAGAACTTCTTGGGGCAATAAAGCAGTGAGGTTCCACTAAAAAGTACAAATTAATCCACAGGCCAAAGTGCAATTATCCTCTAAAGCAGGCAACCCAGAGAAAACAATTCTAGATTTGCTTTTACTTTTTTTACTATTTGCTTTTACTTACTGTTATTATTTTATTCAAGAAACACTTATATAGTGCTTACACAGTGAAAGACCCTGTTCTAAGTGCTGAACAATATTTAAATCATATAGTTCACATAATAACTATTGACTAGGTAATTATATTAATCCCTATTTTACAGATGAGGAAATTGAGCCATAGAGATTAGGTAATTCACAAGGTCACAGAGCCAGTAAGTGGTGGAGCTAGGATTCAAATCCAGACAGTCTGCCTCCAGAATCCAGGAACTTAAGCACTATGCTAAGCTTCCTTCCCTAGATATACTTAGTAATATGCATGTCATATTCTATTAAACAAACTTGGAATTTCTATGGGATTAAAGATAAGAGTAAAGGGAATTTGTAAACATCCATCTCCTTATTACAATAAAGAATGAATAGAAGGCATATCCATCAGACATGTAGTGTTTCCAGAGTTAATCTTTTAGTTAATCTTTTCATTGGGTCATTAAAAGAAGCCAGGAAAAAAATTTTTACATCAATGTCAATAAAATAATATTTCTTTTAGGATGTTTCATGAAACCAGGAATTAAAAATCAAAATAAACCAGGATTGCAAACACAGGAAAAACAGACTTCACTTAATTCTACAAGAAAACACTCTGCAGGCAGTACTGACCCAAATGATCAATATGTATGAACAGGCATCAGAGATAAAGCTGGAATTCTTCAGCTCCCTATTGGCAGAGATGCTACTGAAGTCTCCACTTCATAATCCAGAATTTCGGAAACCAAAGCCAGAGTGTCCTCAGCTAAAGCTAGCACCTCAGTCCTGCAGCTAGAATCTCTCTAATCCTAGGGACTCGACAGTTTGAGGAAAAACTCCTAACAGGAGAAAGAGCAGAGAAGAGCCCCTACTGCTAGAACCTTAATAGTGCTTCTGAGTTGCATGCTTCAATGTTTGATATCTCTGGCTGCAGTCTCAATGGTGGCAGTAAAATTTCTACTTTCTTTCCTAGGTTTGGGGGAAGATGTTTCAGGCATGCTGAAATCTGAAACACATTTTCCCGTAATACTTGTGCTATACATAGTGATTCCACTGCGAATGTGACCACGGACTTTTAGAACCGAGAAGGACCATCTATTCCCGTTCAACACTCTCACATCACAGATGAAGAAATTGTGGCCCAGAGAGTTTAACTGACTTGAAAAGCAATACACTAGTCTCCCAACTCTCTGGCTAATGTTTTTTTCCACTCTATTCTACTGCCTGCTTTGGCTACAAGAGCAAACTGGCCTGGGAACTCAGCCATTATTTCTACATTGAAACTACGAAGAAATGCTTTTAAATTCCAAATATTCTAACTTAATAATAAACATTTGGAATCCAAATTGTTGATAAGCTAGGGAACAGCCATAATTCCCCTTCCCCGCTTTTTGGACAGTTAATACTATACCTGAAGAATCCCTGAAAATACGTTTAAAATTATTTGGGTCTCCAGTATTCCTTTTTAGTCAGTTCACCCAAACTTATACCTCTTTTTTGCTGGAGCTGATGTTCTTGCATCTTTCTGTTCCCTGTGGTAAGGGATTCACCTTGGTAGCTGCCCTATCTTACTGCTATCATCTAGTGAACCCCCAAATAGGATAAAAATGTTAAAGGGCAACCCCCAGCTCAAGTAAGATTCACTTGCAAATGAGGAAGCCCCCAAATTTAACAATCCCCCCTACTTCATTGAAGATATCATCTTAGCTCATTTTCATATATTCCTTAGAATCAGTGGATTTATTTTCTTGTGAAAGGAAAGGTAGGGCATCATGAGGGTACTGGGGACCTAAAATGGAAAGTGGTAATGAGAACTGGGGGTAGGAGAGGGTACAGGAAAGAGAGAGAGTAGGTACTGAAGATAAATGTACCTACTATGGATAAAATCCATAAAAATATTAAACTGAAATTTTGTGATAAAAGTCATCAACTTTAAGATAGCCAAAAATATAAGAAATTATTTTCAATTATGGTTCAAGTTAATTGCTCTAATAAAAACCTCAAAATTACCCAATGAGATGATAGAGGTCCTTATGAAAGAAAACTGGAGAATGTTTAAAGTGTAAACCAAGCAAGCTCATAAGACCAGAAGTTAAAGGGTTATTACCCTTAGTCACAGTTCTAAGAATAAAAGCTCTGTGAGAAAAGCATAAAATTATCAGTTAACATTTACTGAGGACCCTATGTGTGCTAAGTACTATGGCAGGGGATGAATATGAAGGCAGAAAAAGATACAAACAAAATAGAAGGCAAAATAAATGAAAAGTCCTGCCCTCCAAGAGCTTACAATCTAATTGGTGATATGATATACATGCATGAAAAGTCTTAAAACAATGTTATAAATAATTGCAAAAAATATAATCCAAACAAATCACAAAAGCAGTAAGAAAAAATCATAAAATGGATGAAAAATGGATGAGATTACAGAAAAGTTGAGTATAATTTATAAAATAGTACCAAAAAGTGTTTGAGAAGTTCTCATTAACATATCCTTATGTAACTCCTAGCATTTATTAATCTTTTTCTATTCCCAATAACCATTCTTCCAAAACTAGAATGTACTATCAAAACAATGCCTAGGTAGAAGTCAGAGTCTCTAGTTTCCCTTTTTCTATTAACTATGTAGTATTCTAGGACAACTATATTTTCTTCTGCATTTTATAAAAATAATTCTTGTCATGAACCTAAATAAAGTTTAATTTACCTTAAAAAGAGTTAAAGAAGAAATGAAGACAGATTACATTGAAAAATATTTCATGCATCATATTACAGAATCTAGTACATCACACAGTAAGTTCATAATCAACTTTTATTGAAAAGAGAAAAAGTTCCACAAATACTACTAAATGATATAAACAGGCAGAAAACAGGCCTAAAAACTTGCAATAAAGCAACATACTCTAATATGCATGCATGGGTAGGGCTGCATGCATACAGGTATAGATTCTGAACTTTCACTAGATTAAAAGCTCAGAAGTAACAGTTAACACAGGAAAATATGTTGAATCTGTGTATTAAACATAAAACAGACAAATCTTCACAAACTGATCGCTAAATATAAATTTAAGCCTCTCAGAAAAAATTTCAAAAACAGCCTTCCCATGCTGAATCAGCAGTGAAATAATCTTATCTTCAGTGTGGAGGAGACCATTCCCTTTGTGGCTTCCTTTACAACAAAAAGGCTGTCTGGTCAATATTTGTACCTAGGATAATGAAATGATTTCAGATGAGAAATTGGAAAAGAATTATTTTCTAGGAATATTTGCCTTAGGTAAAGTCTAGAGCCATTTTAAACAATTTAATTCTAAAATTTCTGAAGATTCTGAGTTTCAAATTGTAACTATATCAATAATACATATAAGATAACTAAAAATGAAAATAATTAAAATTATTTATTTATAGAACTGCACAAAACCTCTCTGTGTTAAGATTGTACTGCTACTAATAAGTGAGGAATATTCTACACAAATTCAACCAAAATACTTAGTGGTGGGTTTCATGGTCACAGCATGGAGGCCAGGCCCACGCTCACCTTGGACGTCTTCCTCTCCACCATCACCATCTTCTTCCTCATTGTAAGCCAGCTCAGCCTGCTTGTCTGCCTCATACTCACCTACGTTACCATCATCCCCATTATAATCCGCCAGTTTAGAGCCATGCTGCGGATCAACAGGGGATTCATTCTCATCAAAGAATCGGCCTGTGAAGTAGGTAGAGGATTAATTCAAGAGTAAAGAAAGAAGAAAAGAAGGGACCTATACTGGAGGCAGACCAGAAAGTAGACAAGTGAAACCTGGCAAACTTTCAGGGTACTGGTTATAAAAAGGATACATTTTGTGAAGGTTATCCAAGACAAAAGGAAATAAGAAAGAAGATTGAAAATAACTTTTATTTAAGAATTTCTGTTTTGTGTTGATTTTAGTACTTGCTACTGAAAGTCTGAATTTTTCTCAAAAGAAAAGGGCACCATTTTCAGGATTTTTTCCTAATAACCAACAACTTCTCTGATATAAATATTTGTCCAATTTAACACTTTAGGAGAAGAATAAATAATTTTATTACTAAATACAATACATATTTGAAATTGGTAGTCATTTATTGCTTTATGAAATACCACTTTCCATGAGTAATTTTGATAACTTTTTTTAAAATAAAAATAAACAAGTACTACATATGCTAGTTTCTTCTTAGATACTAAAACAAACACACCTGAGGGCAATCTCACGTTCCTTCAGTAATAGTGGTTCAGTACAGATTTCCAAGGAGGGACGGCAGAGAGAGTAAACTGTCAAAATTCCTAGTGATATGTGTTTTGAAAAGACATCCCAAGTAATTTTGATTTATTCTTTTCCATTTCCTAAACCAGGTTTTTAAAAGTCAATGGTAGAGGAAGCTTAAGAAAGTTGACCTACATGAGGCTGTTAAATTGCACACATTTATAACAATTAGAAATTAAGGGGAAGAGCAATAGACACAACACCTACCATAGAAAGTTACTCAACAACTAGACATTGAAAATAAACGTTAGGCACACTAAGATCTGACTCACAAACACAAGTTAAACTCTACGTTGACATTAAATTTAAGTAGCAGAAAAGTTAATTTTATTCCAATCCCTAATATATGAATAACATTAACTTATTGATGATGTAAGAATTTAAGATTTTTAAAAGTTATAAAAACTTTCCGTGATAGGTCTAAAATTTTTGGAATTATATTTTAAAAATTTACATTGCAACGAAACATTCAGGGGAAAAAAATCAACAACTTCCTTTGTCTGGAAATAAATGTTAAGTGCAAATGGAAAGAATTATGAAGGTATTGGTCAGTTCTACAGATGGCTCACCATATCATCAGGCCAATATATTTCTAATTGCTGGGCAAGGAGTCAATCAGGAAAACAGTTAAAGAACAAATCACACTTACATAGGTTTTTAAAGGGGAAAGGGGTTTACAATAGGAGACTGAAGTAATCGCGGCCAATAAAAAGAGCATCAAGTCATCTTAAATCTGTTTAAGAACAAGGTTGAGTATGTACAATAAATAAGTGGAACAGTTCATCAAATAGAGTTAGAGAAAATAAATGGATATACAAGAGTTAAAAAGAGTTATTAAATGGATATACAAAGAGTTAAATTGATATACAAGAGTTACTGTAAAAATACAGTAACAAAAGAAGAATGGGTAGGCTATTTGTGAGAAAGATGTCCTATCTCCTAATGATAGTAATACAAAACAAAACATTTCGGTGGCTTTTATTATTAACTTTTTCTCTAATGATAAAATAAATGCTGCCAATATAAGCAGGAAAAAGTGAGATTTATAAAAAGCTCTATTTTCTTTTTCTTAATATTCCATACGTACTATGGACAAAATACCTGGAGGAGTTAAATTATCTTTATGCAATGTGAAACTGCTATTTTAAATATATAAACATTTTAATATGGTAGTCACCAGTGAGTTTCTCAAAGTACAATTTCCTCCAAGAAAATTTTTCATTTTTTAACAGTTATGAAATATAGAAGACTAAAAAATTAGTCTAAAAAAGTTATTGCAAAATATAGTTAACTAATATTATCAGACATGGCATATTAACCAAAGAAATGGTCCACCTGTACCTGTTATATCCCAACTGAACGATTTATAAAGTTTCTTTTCTTCTCCTTTTTTTTTTGGTGTTTGATGATCTGACTAGCCTGAATTAAGTCATAAAATTTTAATACTACAATAACAGTGACAGAGATAATCAGAAAATCAACAAGAAGAATGAATGAACACACAACTGTCCTTTGTTAAATAGTAATTTATGCTATCATATATACAGAATTTTCACCTTTGGAGAAAAAGCTAACCCTTAATATTGGGGTTTCCAACACTATGATAGACAACAAGAGAGGGAAAAACAGAGCCAACTACACAAAGTTGCCAGTGAAGTTGGGGACATCAGACAAACTTCACATTAAACAGTGAATGAATATGACAATATAAATAAAAATGCATAAGGCTGATCAGTATAACAGACTGCTAAATTATATAATTGTCAGGCAACATATTTGCAAAAATAGTTAAACAAGTGAGAAATTAGTGTGGATCAGAGCAAGAACAGAAGGTTTCAAAAAAGAGGCAAATATACTGGACCATGACAGAGAAGGAAAGAAACATTCAAAGAATAGGCAAGAAGGAAGATGGAGTATTTAGGAGACAATAAAGAGATAAATTTGATTGGATTTATATTAGAAAGTGGAAAGAGGAAGTTTGGACAAGTAAATTGGGAATAATTACGGAAGCCATTTAAAGTTAGAGATTTTAAAAGACCTCCTATATCTACTTCACAAGGTCATTGTTAGAATGAATGACAAAGTATATGAAAGTATTTACAAGGCTCTTTCATCCATCCATCTAACAAAGATTCGCTGACATATGTGATAGGTATTGTGCTAGGCACTGTGATACAAAAATAAACTTAGCATCTCCATCTGTGATAACTCAGTGTAGTAAGAAAAATGAATTAGAAAGTGATGCTATGTGTGTTGTAACACAACGATCTAGAAAGTGACATCTGAACATGGAAACTGTTGCTACCATTAGTTTCTATTTGATAGAGAAGTCTGAACTTTACGTAGGAGGCAATAGGCAGTTATTTCTTTTAAGCTCTCTGAGAACAGGAATCTAATCTGCCTTATGTACCACAGCATATCCAGTGTCTATTCAGGTAAGAAGCTATTAGACTAGGAAGATATCAGAGGAAATGTTAGGAACAGGTGAACCAAACACATTTAAAAATGACAAATTGAATATGTAGCACAATGGAGTGGAAAAAGTCAAAGAATGATTCTATAATCCTAGCCTGGAAGCTAAAAATAATGGTGCCTATACCCAAAATGGAACAATTGGGAAGGTATGAGAAATCAAATGTTGCTTTAAGTATACTGAGCTTTGGGCTACAATAAGACATCCAAATGAAAAATTTTATAGACATATGGAAACATGGACTAGACTCAAGGTGCAAAGTGAGGGCTAGATGTGTAGATTTAAGACTCATAAATACAATGACGATAAGTTAAACCACGAGAAGATAATTTCTCTTAGGAAATATTTACAGAAAACAGTTATAAGTCAAAGGAGTCATCATGGAGAATGACTATATTTAAGAAAGGAAAAAGGAAGTAATGAGGGTAAAGTTATCACATGATGATATAAATCTGTGATGTTTCAAGAGAAATTAAATATTAGACTTCATTTCTGAAACATTTTACCTATTTAAAGATTTTTAATTCAGTTCTGTCTCTTAGTAACTACATTGTTAAAGCTTTGCCCAGCTAGGGGAATAATATGGTAATTATATTTAGTTTGGATCCCCAAATTTCTTAATATTGTAGTAAAATTCAATTGTGGACTTGAATATTAATTTTAGCTTGGTGGCTGGTTGAAAATGATTTAACTTAAGAGTCTATCAGTAACGAGACAGCTTCATTCCAACAGTTTAAACATGAGATCACAAAGAAGCAACATACACACTAGCTATTGAAAGTCTTTGGGCAGTATCAACTTGGAAAAATAAATCATAAGAGACTGTTGATACACTTTTCAGTTCACTTTAAACAATACAACAGAATTTCACATGGAATTATAGATATTCTGTAAAACACCATAGAGATCAGACTGCAAACTTTGAAACCCAAGAGAAAATGAAAGGATAATGACAAATAACTTTAACATTTCTCAATCACAAAAGGGCATTTCAGTCAAGAGAACAAGACTGTATATTTTAATTTTGTACTACAAATCAAACCAAGATACATCACTTTTTTGCTTCATTGGCTCAAGGTTCATCTATGGGTTTCAATTTCTCAACCATTCTATTAAAAAGATGTGTATATTTTTCATGCCATTCTTTTAATATATTACCACTATCATTAAAAAAAATGAATCAGCCTGAGTTGGTTATAATAACTCTAGAGAGAAAGAAAAGGAAGTTTTACTCTAAAAGAGGCAAGCTCTTTTTCTAGCTTTCATCTACTGGTAGCATTCCCTTTGTACCATTCATTTGGCAATTAACACATTCAACTGACTCGCATTATTCAATTTAACACCTACAGTTTTGACTATTTCAAGTATCTCTGAGTGTCCATGATATGTGATAATTTATAATCTGTTGAGACATGAGTTAGAGTCGTGAGTGCTGGGAGGGTGGGGTGTGCAAATTATGACAAAAATGTTAGCGCAGGCTTTCCTCTCAGAACAATATATAGGGAAAACTACTGACTGGATTTTAAACTGTTTACCTTGATTTCATTATCAGGAACATATTAGGGCAAAAAGACCATACTTATTTTACATCTCAAGGTATAGGACCTGCATATAGTAGACACAGGAAGGAATCTGTTAACTGACTGGACTTAAGGAAGGTAAAGAGAAACCAAGGAAACAAAAGCAGCATGGTAGCTAGAAATTATGGCTAAAAGCATCTGAACAATCTGACCATCCCCCCCTACTCCCAATGCAAAGAGGTTCAATTGCTCTTTCCCCTTCTTTATATAATCCACAGGCTGCCTTTTTTTTTCCCCCTTAAGACTAATTCTATGGGAGGAAGGGAGAAGGGAAGGGAAGCACACAATTTGATTTGCTTCAAGGTCAAATACTGTTCTTCTTTGCCTCTCCCTTTTACCCTCCACCAAACCTACTGGACTAGCCTTAGCACCAGCACAAGATAAAGCAGACTGAGGGGGGAAGAAATTTGCTAATTTTTGAAGAAGTAATATTAGGCACACATCACATATGTATGACAACTACATTAATCTTATGTACATTAAATATTTGGATACTCCACTTCAATTTCAGGATTCAAATATTCTTTAACATTCAGAATAAACAAAGCTATAATATAATTGATTAACAAATTTTTGTACACCAAACTTGATTGCCTTTCTGAGTCTACATCAAGAAAAAAATGTCATCTCAAGACAATATTGTAGTGTATTGAAGAATGGGGCAAACCATTTCTTCACATATTTCACAAAAATGTTTCTTTTTAATGTAGCACTATGATTTACATTTTATAAAAGTTTAACAGCATTTTTCTATTTTTTATTAAATATTTTCAGACATATAGAGAAGTGTAGAGAATATAACATCCATGTTCCCATCATTCAGAGCTTTGTCATATGTTAACATTTTTTGTCATATTTGTTTCAAAACTTTTAAATAAATAAAACATTACAGATACAACTAAAGTTCCCTGGGTACTTCCTCTCCCTAGCATTCTCCTCCTACCCCAAAGGTAACCTCTTTCTAAAATTGGGTGTTAAGTATCCCCATGAAGGTTCATGTATTCATTAATAACTAGTATTGATTCACAGGCCTTTAAACTTTATATGTATGGTACCTGGGCAAGAAAGAGTTAACTCAGCATGCCTGGGTTGCTCAAACACTGTACATTCCAAAGAAAGGCTTGTCTTCAGGACTGGTCTTTGGCTGAATCTTGGGAGATAACTTTTGGGCCCTCGGAATGTTCTGCCTGTTGTGTTTTTGTACGCCTGAGACCTTGGGCCATGCTATATACCAGTTTGATTGGATAAATTTAGCCCAACAAAGTGATTTATGGTGAATATTTGTTTTTGCTAGGTGGAGGGGAAGAGGGCTGGAGTTTGAGGAGCTGAGCTCAGTCATGTGGGCACTGCATGACTACATGTGGACACTACATGACTGACCCAAATAAAAACCCTGGACACCAAAAATCAAGTGAGCTTCCCTAGTTAGCAACACTTCACATGTGTTGTCACACATCTTTGCTGGGAAAATTAAGCACAACTCCATGCAATTCCACTGGGAGGGGACACCTGGAAGGTTGTATCTGCTTTCTCCTTGACCTTGCCCCATGAGCCTTTTCCATTTGTTGATTTTAATCTGTGTCCTTTCACTGTACTAAACTATAAGTGAGAGTATAACAACTCTTATGGGTCCTGTGAGCCCTTCTAGTGAATCAACAAGCCTGAGAGTGGTCTTGGGACTTCCAATACACAATCACAATGTATCTATTCTGCAACTTGCTTTATTCTCTCTACATTATGCTTTTGAGATTTATCTATGTTGATAAATGTAGCTTTGTTCATTCATTTTAACTCCTATATATGATTCCACAGTACATATACTGTGATTTATCCATTCTCATACTGATGAAAATTTGTTTCCAACTTTTGATGTAATAAACAATTAACACTCTTGTACATGCCTCCTTATATGTATAAGACTGTTTGTAGGTACATATTAGGCGCTAAGTTGTAGGGTATGTGCATCTTATCACTCTTATTGATTGGTTCTTTGATTAACGAAAGTTCTTAATAAAGTCCAATTTAGATGGAAACTAGACTTTTGGTAATGAACACAATGCAGTCTATACAGAAGCCAAAATATAAGGATGCACACCTGAAATTTAAGTAATGTTATAAACCAATGTGACCTCAATAAAATAAAACAATAAAATTGATGAAGTCCAATTTATCATTTTTTTCACTTATGGTTAGCTTTTGGCGGGGTGGCAGGTGTCTGGTTTAAGAAATCTTGGCCTACTCCATATCATGAAAATATTCTCCTTTTTTCCTCTAAATGTTTTATTAGCTTTAAATTTTAAATCTATAATTTATCTTGAATTTTAATTCTGGGTATTGTGTGAGGTAGAGGAGCCATGGTAAATATTTTTCCATTTGGCTCTTCAACTGACTCAGTACTATTTATTGAAAAGACTATCCTTTCTCCTATTGCATTGCAGTATCAACTTTGTCATAAATCAAGAGACCATATATGTGTGGTCAGTTTCTGGATTCTCTATTCTGTTTCATTTGTCCACCTGTTCATTCTTGTGCCAATATGACACTGTCTTATTTTTTTTAATTTTTTTTGGTGAGGAAGACAAGCCCTGAGCTAACATCTGTTGCTAATCTTCCTCTTTTTGCTGAGTAAGACTGGCGCTGGGCTAACATCCGTGCCCATCCTCCTCTACTTTATATGGGACACTGCCACAGCATGGCTGACAAGCAGTGTGTCGGCAGGCGCCCAGGATCCGAACCAGCAAACCCCGGGCTGCCAAGCGCAAACTAAACCGTTGTGCCACCGGGCCGGCCCGTCTTAATTATTTTAACAATAATAGTTTCATAGTAAGTCTTAATATCTAGTAATGGAAGTTGCTAAGTTTTGTTCTTCTTATAGATTGTCTTGGCTATTCTTAGTCCTTTGCATTTCCATACAAATTTTAGAGTCAGCTTATCAATTTCCACCAAAAAGAAGAAAAAAAAAACTCTGCTAGGATTACAAATGGGATAGCATTAAAATTCTAGATCAACTTGAAAAGAAATGACATCTTTAAAACATTAAACCTTCCAATCTATCAACATGGATTTATTTATATATTATCTAATTTCTGTCAATAATATTTTGTAGTTATAGAAATTCTTGTGAATATTTTGTTAGATTTTTTTCAAGGATCTGACATATTTCATGCTATTAAAAAGTTTCTTTTTAGAAGCTTCACTTTATATGTTTGTTGCTGACATACAGAAACAGAATTAATTTTTAATATTAACCTTGTATGTAATAACTTTGCTAAATACATTTAATAGTTTGTAGATTGTTTTGAGTTTTCTACATACAAAATCATGTCTGTAAATAACATCAGTTTATCAGTGTTATTTCTTCCTTTCCAATCTCTATACTGTTTATTTCCTTCTCTTGCACTTCGTTGCATTGACTAGAACTTACAGTGAAAGGCTGAACAGAAGTGATGATCGTGGTTATCCTAATCTTCTTCTGGACTTAAGGGGGAAAGTTTTTGATAGTTCACCAGTAAGTATGATGTTTGCTATAGGATTTTTGTAGATACTCTATCAGATTAAGGAAATCACCTTCTAATCGCAGTTTGCTTAGAGTTTGTCATTTTTCATGAAGACATGCTGAATTTCCTCAAATGCTTTCTTTGCATCTATTGAGATGACTATTTGATCTTTCTCATATATTTTGATAACGTGGTGAATTACACAGACTGCTTTTCAAATATTAAATAACCTCGCACTTTGAGAATAAATTTAACATGATCATCATGTACATCATTTTTATCTCTGGACTTGATTTGCCAATATTTTATTCAAAATTTTACATAAGAGGGACTGTCTGGTAATTTTCCTTTTTCATAATATCCTTAGTTTTGCTATCCAACTTAAGCTGGCTTCATAAAATGAGTTGGGAAGTGTTGCCTCCTTTTCAATTCTCTGAAAGAGTTCATGTTAAATTGGTTGTACTTCTTCCTTAAATGTTTGGAAGAATTCACCAGTGAAACCATCTGGGCATGAAAATTTCGTTAAGGGAAGGTTTGAAATTACAGATTCAATATTTTAAATAGACATGAAACTATTCAGATTTTCCATATCTTCTTGTGTCAGTTTTGTATAGAGGTGTTTTTCCAGGATATTGTCCATTTCTTCTAAATTCTCAAATGTTTTGGCACTAATTAATAATACCTCGCTAAATATCCGCTAATACTGTTATTTGTAGGATCTATATTGATGCTCACTTTTTCATTCTTGATATTGGTAATTTGTGCCATCTCTTTCTGTCTTGATCTGCACTAGAGGTCTTATTTTCACCATTCCTTTCAAAGAACCAATTTTTGGTTTTGTTGATTTCGTTATTCATTTCATATAGTGTTCCTGAATTTAGTTAATCTAGGTAAATCCTTGTGATTTATAATTATACTTGTTGTTCTGAATATTCTTTTCTATTTCTCTTCATTAATATTACTAGAGGTTTGTTAATCTTGGTTTTTTGTGTTTTTTTTGCTCCTATCTATTCCTTATTTTCCATTTCACTTATGACTGCTCTTGTCTTCATTTTACCTTCCCTTCTACATTCTTTAGCTTTCCTCTGTATTCTTTTTCTCCCTCTTTCTCTGAAACCAGACTCTTCTGGGTTCTAACCATGACTCAGCTATTTACTAGCTAAATAATCTTGGAAGTGTTATGAAACTTCTTTATGTTTGTTTCCAGTCTATAAATTGAAATAATGATAGTATCTACACATGAGTTTGCTATGCGTTTATAAAAACAAACATTTTAGAACTCAATACTAACCACTCAATGTTAGCTATTATTAGTATCATCATCATTAGTAGTAGGAGTAGTAGTAAGAGTACTACCACCACTACTCATTACTACTACTCTTTTTGGGTTGAATTCCACTGATTTAATTTTGGGGTTTTTTTTCCCTTAATGCTTTTGAGGCCATAAATTGAGCTGTAAATGCTACTTCAGATGTATTCCTCACATTTTGATGTGTGTGGTACTTATATTAGTGTTCAGTTCTGTAAATTTTGAAATGCCCATTATAAATCCCCCCCCCCCAAGAAGTTATCAAGGATTGACTTTTTTACGTTTATAATACAGGGGTTTTAAAATACTATTCATGACATAAATTGCTTGAAATTTATTGACTCCCTGTGACCCAGTATCTAGCCAATTTCTGTTATTGTTCCGTGTGTACTTGAAAAATGTTTATTTTCTCTTTATTAAGTGTAGGGTTCTGTGTATACTTATATATATTTGAATAAACTTGATAATTTTTGCTTCAAAATTTCTATAGTCTTGGGGCTGGCCCGGTGGCGTAGTGGTTGAGTTCGTGCGCTCTGCTTCAGTAGCTCAGGGTTCACAGGTTCAGATCCTGTGCACAGGACTACGCCCGCTTATCAAGCCATGCTGTGGCAGGAGTCCCACATATAAAGTAGAGGAAGATGGGCATGGATGTTAGCCTAGGGTCAATTTCCTCAGCAAAAAGAGGAGGATTGGCAACAGATGTTAGCTCAGAGCTAATCTTCCTCACCAGAAAAAAAAAATTTCCATAGTGATGATTTAAAAGTTTTGTTAGAAGTATATTAAAATCTTTCACATTATGTAGTTTACAATTACTCCTTGAAATTGCATCAGCTTTTTGTCTTCCTATCTCCCAGCTATGTTTTTAGATAATGATTTCCTCTTTTTGGTAGATTGTTCCTCTTGTTAATATGGAGTATCCTTTAATTTTTCTTTTTTCCTTAAAATCTGTTTTGTCACTTGTTAATATTTACATCAGCTTTCTTTTGATTAGTTTTCACCAAAGAATATCTTTTTTTTAAGTATGATGAAATATACATTACAGAAAATTTACCATCTTAACCATTTCTAGGTGTACAGTTCAGTGGCATTAAATACATTAACATTTTGTGCAACCATCACCACCATCCACATCCAGAACTTTTTTCATCTTCCCAAACTGAAACTATGTATTCATTAAACAATAACCCACCCTCCTCTGCCCAGCTCCTGGCAACCACCATTCTACTTTCTGTCTCTAGGTACCTCATATAAGTAGAATCAAAACAATATTTATCCTTTTATGATTGGCTGACTTTACTTAGCATAATGTCTTCAACGTTCATCCACGTTGTAGTACGTGTCAGAATTTCTTTCCTTTTTAAGGCTTAATAATATTCCATTGCACATATACACCGCATTTTGTTTATCCACTCATTCATCAATGAACACTTGGGTTGCTTCCAACTTTTGGCTATTGTGAATAATGCTGTTATAAACATGGGTCTACAAAAAGCTGTTCAAGTACCTGTTTTCAATTCTTTTGGGTATATACCCAGGAGTGAGAAATACCTTTTATAGTCCTCTTATTTTCACATTTCCTATATATATGCATTTAAGATTTAGTTGTAAACACTAAATAGCTGGATTCTGTTTCTGTACCCTTTTATCACCTGTCTTTTAACAGATAACTTTAATCTGTTTATATTTATCGTGGTTTTTGTAGTATTTGACCTTATTTCTTTGATTTTATTATTTAGACTCCCTTCTTTAAATTTCCTTCTTCCTTTCTTTCAATGTTATCTCCTTTTCCTCCTCTACGCACTGTTGGCTGGAAGCAGTACACTGTATTTCTATTCTTTTAGTGATCATCCTTAATTTTAAACACACACCACATAAATTTTTCTCACAAAATTTCAAAGTATTCGGTATTTCTGTCCTCTTTCTGAATAGGACCCAGACCATCTCACTTTACCCTTGAACACCCTCTCTCTCTCTTTTATTATTAATTGCTATTGTTTATGCTGTCTTAATACAAAAATAGTTTTCTTAAGTCAATAACTAAATTTACGAATAGCTTTGATCAATCTGAGTCCCACTTTTTTGTAGCTGTTACCATCCCTCTTCAATTTTCTTTTTACTAACGAATAACCTTTACTCTTCTCTCATTGAGAGTCTATGATAGGTAAACTCAGTCTTGTGTAACAGAATATGTCTTCATTTTGTCCTTGTTGTCCTCATTAGCTGGTATAACATTCTATGTTGGTAGTTATTTTCCACCCACCACGCTAAAGATATTATTCCATTATCTTTTGGCATTTGATTTGCTGATGAAAAATCTGCAGTCAATATAATTGTCATTCCTTGGAAATAATCTATATTTTCTGGTATCATTTAAGATTTTTTCCTTTATTTTTGGATACTCTGAAGTTTCCCTACAATGCTTAAAAGCAAAGATTTTCCTCACTTATCCTACTTGACACCCAGCAGGCACATTTGATCTGAGAATTCAGCTCTTCAAATTCTTCAAAATTCTTTTCAAGTATTATCCGCCATTTCCTCCATTCTCTACCCCATATTCCTATTAGACATACATACATCTTCTGTCTCTTTTAACATCTCTGTCATATATACATGATATATATTTATCTCTATATCTAAATATCTCTTTGCCTCTCTGTGCTACATTCTTGGTGAATATCTCAGTATAAGTTTCCAAATCACATATTTTAGTCAACTATGTTCATGATCTACTATCTCACACACTGATTTTTTATTTCAATGATTATATTTTTCATTTCTAATATTTATAATTGGTTTTTATATCTGTTTTTGTTTTACTTCTGCCTCTTTCAGCACCCTTAAGCATATTTAGTTTTTAGCAGACTGTTACATAAAATTATTTTCATGTTTCAGTTGTTGATATGTTGGCTATGTCTCTTAGCATTAAAATTTTTTGTGTTTTGGAGTTTTAGTTTGCTGACTAATTTTCAGTGTGTGGGAGGGTATTTGTTTGTTTTTTCTCTCTTTCCCTCTTTGTGTTCACCAATATTATCTAGTCATTTTAAAGATGCTTGCACCCAGTTTCCCAGTCTAGGATGAGATTTTATGATCACATTTCAGAATTTCTATTCCATGATGCTACTGGGGATACTACAGATTCAGTACAGAATCAATGATGGTGTGGTTTAGTGCATGGTCACAAGGCTGCATCTATAAGTTCCTATCTCCATAAGCCTTCAGGTTGCTAAACATTGTAGTCCATGATGGCAGTCAGCAATAGCTTTATTTTCTGCTTCCTCTGCAAAGGGAGATGGGGCAATAATCAGGTCCTGACTTTAAGCAATAAGCCTGGCTTCCATTTTAAGTGGTACCATTTTATTCTTGTTGCTCTTAAGAGCCAAATTCCTGGAAACCTGCATTTCCAGACCTGGAGCCTAATAGGTCCAATCATTCAATTCCTTTCATCATCTTGTATTGTTGTTTCATTTCTTTTTTTTTTTTTTCTTTTTTTTTTGTGGGGAAGACCAGCCCTGAGCTAACATCTGTTGCCAATCCTCCCCTTTTCGCTGAGGAAGACTGGCCCTGGGCTAACATCCATGCCCATTTTCCTCCACTTTATATGGGACGCCGCCACGGCATGGCTAACAGGCAGTGCGTCCGCGGGTGCCTGGGATCCGAACTCGCGAACCCCGGGCTGCCAAGCGCGAACTAAACCGCTGTGCCACCGGGTGGCCCCATTCATTTCTTGACCACAGAAATGTTTAGCATATTTTTGAGATTATGAATATTCTTTTAGTTCTCTCTTTTACATTTTGTCTATCATTTTGTGTGTGAGCAGAGTGGATATGTCAAAGATGAACTAACTAAGCCATCTGAACCAGAGGTTAAAAATACTTTTAAAAAAATCCATATATAAAAGAAAATCATGTACTCTCTGATACACTGGCTTGTCTCACCAATGTTATTCAGGAGAATCATTAACCACAGTTAAATAAATGAATCCCTGCTGCTACTCACCCTGGAGCATGTTATACAGAAAAGCTCATATGAGAAGCAGCTTGATCAACAATCACCACCTACTGTTTGGAGTAACTGCCCTTGTGACTTTCAGTATGGGGCTGACATTTGAAATGAACTATTTTCTCTATTCAAGGCATCTAAATATACAAGGTATGTCCCTCCTAATTGGCAAACAGGTGGGCCTTCCATGGATTCTCAATTTCAACTACTTTGGAGGATGTCTGACTATTTCTTTGAAGTATGCCTCCAGGATACTTTGAAGTATCCTCTAAACTATATTTTGAGTCACCACATAGCCTACATTTTACATTTTAAATTAAACCAAATATGGCAAAACATGCCAACAAATTATCTAGCCATTTTTGTATGATGTGGCAATACAAAATTAAATTTACAAAAATATGCATATCTTTATAAATATATCAATATCAATATGATATATTAAGCTACAAAACAAAAATACTAAATTTAAAACTGCCAGAAAATTAGTGGTGATCATTCTATAAAGTCTGAGATTTTCCTCCCCATATCTGGTAGTCAGTGTTTTCAATAAAATTTTAACTTGTTCTAACAGCATATCATTTTGTACCTGCAGAGTCAAGTGCTTTTATATTCATCACCTGTTTACACTTCTACTATCATTTGTACTTGTTGATCTCTCCATATACCTCTGGTCTCTAGATGAAGTAAAATCACTTGAAGATATGGACTGAGATATATCTGTCATGTCTCCATGATGCAAAAGCAGTCAAGCAGGACAGAAAAAGAGATTCCTTTACATACTCAAGACTCATTCTTCCTATTCCCACTTCATATTTTTCTTTTATCAACAAAGCCTCATTATGATAATAGTGTTTCGCCTCTGGCATTTTCAATGTAGTATCTTTTGTCTCAAGATCAAAATTTCCCCATTTACCATTTTTCAATACCACTTCTCAGCTGATGCATCTTACTTGCTAAATTTCAGTTACTACTTCCCTCTCAAGCTCAGTCTAACCACTTTTCTATATTGCCATGGATTCCAAATAGCTAGGCCCCTGCCCTGGATCAGCTACAAAGTTTCTCTTCTATATTCTTGTGGTATAGAAAGGGGCCACAAACTCAAATGCCTACAAGCATCAAACAAGAAAGACAAATGGATGCATTATGTCAGAGAGGGGTTATAAGAAATGGGACAGGGCAAATTTTGTTCTAAAGGGCACAGTCATAATCAGTTCCAATGATTATGTCAAACGTTCTCATTTAAGAGAATCTAGATATTGGGAATTATATGTGAAATCTCTTGATTTTTAAATGTTGTAACTATTTCAGATTTTTAAAAATCACTGTGTGGACCAAAAAAACTCGTATGTTGTCTGGATATGGCCATGGGTCATTACTTTTCAATCTCTGCAAAACATTATTTCTGCTATTTAACAAAGTTTCAGAAACAAAACACATAGATCGAGCCCAACACAAAATCACATTCTTCAAATTCAGCTAAAGCCTGCCCATTCCTATAAGCCTTAATCTCCCTAATGAACAAATAGGCTTAACGCTCATCTGCTATTTCAAGTGTTTTCTTTTACCTATACTGAATACAGATGGAAGAAAGAAGTTAACAATCAAAACCATGAGAAAAAAAAATGCCCTTAATGCTTCTTCATGAAAAACAAAATCAGAATAAAATGGCAAAATATTCTTAAAAGACAGTAGAAATGGATATAAATTAGAGTATAAAAACTTAAGGTACACTACCAAACAACAGAGGAAAAATTGTGGTTAAAAATGGATAATGTTTTGCCTAATAGGCATCAATAAAGTTTAAGTGAATATATAGTAAGAAAGAGAAGTGTGAAGAATTAAGTATCTACCTAAAAACTTAATATGAGTAGCAAAAAATAAAGTATAAGACAAATTGGAAATTAAAAAGGGGCAAAATTTGTAGTTAGGTTTCTGAAAAATAAAAAAAGTTAAACAATTGATAAATTACAATTTAAAAAAGAGAGAGAGACTATAAAAGTTTCAGGACTAAGAATTTTAAAATAAAGAAATTAAAAGTAGAGAAATTCTCATAATTGCATATTAATATAATTTATGACCAAGTAATCATTTTGATTGTATGACTAGCTACAGATATATAAACTTCCAAAATGGATGCAATAAGTTTAACAAATATTTAACAAATGCTTACTATGTACATGTGAGGCTGGGAAAATAAAAAAGAATAAAACACAGTTCCTGCCCTCATGGAGTTATTACTTTAATAGAGAAAACAGATATAAACAGTTATAGGATTGAGGACATGCTACCCAACATTGCTGGTCTTTAATGTTTTATTTTCCAGACTTAAAGAAACCTTTTTCTCTTTTCTCTTAAACTATCTATAACTTACAGCAATTTGGTAAGGTACACCTTTGTGAATAAAGATGAGACAATTATTTTTTCTCCCTACCTGATCCCTTGAGAATTCAGAAACTCTTAGTGAGTAATCTTACTTTCATGGCAATATAGTTATTTGGATATATTCAATAAGAATCTGTTCTCCTTGCAATAGGACACATTTGGAAACTCTGGTTGTATTACTAAGGCTCTGACTAGAATGTCATATTTGAGAATAATGCATAAAATCAGGTATGACCAGACAGGTTTACGGAACTGAGGTTGACTTTAAAGTGTCAATACTTATAAAGCTCCCCTCAGAAAAACCAGCCTACATTTGGCATACAGGATTCCCCCCCTTATAGGTGAGTAAGAAAGGTCACTTCCTGGCAGGCTCAGGAACCTCAGGATATCTTGGGAAACTCAAGAAGAGAGGAATTCACATAAGTCTATAGGTATCGCAGGAAAAATCTGATGGGGAGTCCTTGGCTTGGCTTCCTAGCCTCCAGAGGCTTTTAAAAGTCCAAACCGAGGGGGGCCGCCCGGTGGCGCAGCGGTTTAGTCCGCGCTTGGCAGCCCGGGGTTCGCGAGTTCGGATCCCAGGCGCCCGTGGACGCGCACTGCCTGTCAGCCATGCCGTGGCGGCGTCCCATATAAAGTGGAGGAAGACGGGCACGGATGTTAGCTCAGGGCCAGTCTTCCTCAGCAAAAAGGGGAAGATTGGCAACAGATGTTAGTTCAGGGCTGGTCTTCCCCACAAAAAAAAAATAAAATAAAATAAAAGTCCAAACCGAGGGGCCAGCCCCGTGGTGTAGTGGTTAAGTCTGGTGAGGTCTGCTTCAGCAGCCCAGGTTCACAGGTTCAGATCCTGGGTGCAGATCTACACCACTCGTCAAACCATGCTGTGGCAGCGAACCACATAAAAAAAATAGAGGAAGATTGGCACAGATGTTAGCTCAGGCTAATCTTCCTCAAGCAACAAAAAAGAGGAAGATTGGCAACAGATGTTAGCTCAGAGCGACTCTTCCCCACAAGAAAAAAAAAGTCCAATCTGAGATTCCTTATGAAAAGTTCCAGCAAAGCAAACTCAAAAGACATATGTGGGGCTGGCCCAGTGGTGTAGTGGTTAAGTTTGCATGCTCCCCATTGGTGGCCCAGGGTTCGCAGGTTCAGATCCCAGACGCAGACCTATGCACCACTCATCAAACCATGCTGTGGTAGGCATTCCACATATAAAGTAGAGGAAGATGGGCACAGATGTTAGCCTAGGGCCAATCTTTCTCAGCAAAAAGAGGAAGATTGCAACAGATGTTAGCTCAGGGCTAATCCTCCTAATCAAAAAAAAGACATATGTGGTCAATCACTATTCTTGCTGTACTTAGATAAATAATCAGACCAAGTTTAATGAGACTAGACTTATTTTGCAAACAAATTAGTCTTACTTTGATAATCTTTGATAGAAATGGAAATGAATATACAGAGAAATAAAGAAATAATAGAGAAAAATGATGCTTCAATAGAAAACTATAGCACACCTTTATGGGTATTAAATTCTAGTACCATTCATTGTCTTTAACATTTTGCTACCTACCTGTAAACTACACTGGATCCTGAATTCTCCTAGTTTCCTCCAATATCGGTTACAACTCTCCAGATTAAAGTTTCCAATTTTTCTCCCACCCTTCTGACTTTGAACCACTAAAAATTAAAACTGCTCTTTTCCCAAAGCCCTGCACACTGAAGCTGGACAATTTGATATAAACTTCAGAGAAATCACCATAACAGCTCATGTATGGACACCTTTTGTTCCTGTTGCGGCATGTGCCACTTACAAAGTTCACCAGATCACCTGATGACATCACCAGAGCCATTCAAAGCATAAATCAGGAAAATTTGTCATATTGCCAGTGTCTGTCCTCATTTCATCTGAAGATGTTCTGAGTCCAACATCTAGAAAATCTTCTCGACTAAAAATCTTCTGAACTAAAAAACTGAGTTTATAGTTTGTGCCAAACATTAACCTTTGTCTTTCTTCTGTTTCCACAGAAATGCCCAGGACTGAGACATTGGTTCAGTGGGTTATGGGACAATCTACCCAACTCAGTTTCTGGAGTGTGAAACTCCTTGATGAAGTTTCAGATGAGGGAATGATGGGGTTTTCAGGACATGCCACCCCAAAATATGGCACCTTCACATATTAAATATTTCAAGCTGAAAGAATTTGAGAAATGGCATGTGCAGGAAGGACTTTCTGACCTTCCCCTGAAGCAGGTCATAAAACCCTCATGTGAGACGTGCCCTCCCTTTACCTGGAGGAAAGAAACATCCTTATATCCAAGATGGAGGAAGACCAAGAAGAATCTGAATAAACAGACCTCGTGTTTTCCCTAGTTTACTACATTGACCTCGTACTCTTTGTCCTATCATATCTTTCGACAACTTTCCACACTTCATCAGACCTAGCATTAAAATACTCAGGTTTAACTATTTCTTCAGCTCTTCAATTCCTTATGAAGGGTCTCATGTCATGCAAAATTATATTAAATAAATTTGTATGCTTTTCTCCTGTTAATTTGTCTTTGTCAGTTTAATTTTCAGATCTAGCCAGGGACTCTAAGAAGGTCAAGGAAAACTTTCTCCTCTCCTACAACAGTTAATTACAGAATAATGTGGCAGACACACTAATGAAAGTATGTTCAATGGATTGAAGTAGTATGAGAAAGGAGTGAATGACTTGGTCAAGACAGTAGGGACATGAAGAAGGGCTTTATCAAATAGGTGACAGCAGAGCACGACTTTAAAGTATGATTAGGAGTTTGCTAGAAATAGAACAAGAAAAGGAAATATTAAAGAATTTTTCCAAAACTTCAAAAGTATAGAGGAGGTGGTATGATACATTGAAAAAAGAAGTGAACCTGAAGATAAGGAACTCAGATAACAGTCTTGGTTTTTCCACTATTTACCTCAAGCAAATTAAACTCTGTGGATCTAATTTTTCTTGTCAGTAAAATGAGGAAATCACCTTAGAGTAGAGTCGCAAACTTCAATATAAATATAAATAAGTTCTAGGGTAGGACCTCAAATCTTTTTAACAACCACAGGTGATATGGATGCTGCTGGCCCACTGACCTATACTTTGAGTATTAGGGCATTAGATTATCTCTATAGGTTCATTGTAACTTAAATGTTTATTTCAAATAATTCTTCAATTATATTGAAAATTTTTAGGCAAATATGATTTTGAGAAAGATAAAACCAAAGACGAAAATTATAAGGTAAACTACACTTAAAAAATAATTTCCCTTTATGACTAGTGTTTACCCTCTAGAATATATTCAAATAAAACCACTTTCCAGTTAACATGTTAGAATATCTTTTAAAATTCTTATAAAAAGGATTTATTGGACATATGAACAGGTAGTTTAAAGTTGCAAGAAGTGAGAAATACCAAAAAGTAACTTAAAATCTACATAACAGTGATATACTGTAACCGCAGGCCCTCCAGGACCAGTTCAACTGACCCATCTCTTATTAACAGAGTGATTAAGAATTGCCTTTCAGAAAATCTGCAAAGTCATGTAGCCAGGGCATGCAAAAAAGAAGAAATCATGACCTGAAATAACATCAGAACCACAGATCCTCCTTCCCATGGAACCCAAGGACCGGGACACGACCAGAACTTGCAAGTTGGACTCCTATCAGAAGCGAGGGGTCCCTTATTCAGGAAGATCCAGTGTTAAAATTCCTTTCCCACCTCATCAAAAATGTTTAGAACCCTACCATAAAAGTTTAGAACCTCATCATAAATGTTTAGAACCTTATCATAAATGTTTAAAATCTTATTATAAATGCTTGAAGCCCACCAATCAAAACCTGTCCCACCAGTGTATCCACATGCCAGCCTGTTCTCCCTAACCTCTTAAATATTGCCCGAAATCCTAAATTGGAGAGACAGATATAGGGCACATGCCCCCTGTTCTCCCTGCAGATTGATCTCACAGAATAAAGCTAATCTCTTTCCCCAAAGACTGATGCCATAATTAATTGGCTTGTTTATGTGCATCGGGTAAGTGAACCCCAGTTTTGTGTGGTAACAATACAACTTGAAAAATACAATGAAAAAAATGTCCCATTTTTAAATAATAAAAAATCAGTTAAGTATCTGGACATCAATTTAACTTAGGAAGTCAGATAATTATTCAAAGAAAAGTATGACTACAATGAAGCATGAATAAATGAAGTCTCAAATGTAAAGACTAAAGATAGCAAATAATATAATACTACCCAATTTAATATGTAGATTTAAGTCTATTCACATTAAGGTTTCTTAGGACTAGTTATAGAACTTGATACACTAATAGTGAGATTTTTCTGGAAGAACAGAGAAAAAATTAGTTCTTTTTATTTTAAGGTAAGTTTAAATTATTATAAAGCAGTAGTTTTCAAACTCATATGTGATATTGTGATTTATAATAAGCAATATGTATTTGGTCTTCATCTTCTTTTCTGGCAGAGAGCTCCTAAAACTCTTGGAATTTCCTAACTGATGAAAGACATAAAAGTGTCTTTTGATATGTTAATGAGGTTATTTTTGGAATGTACTTAAGATTGGGGGCTGGTTGCCTGGACAATCATGTGATTAGAAGGTCAGAACTTTCAGTCCTACCCCCCTGACCTCCAGGGAGGGGAGAGGGGCTGGAGGTTGAATCAGGCACCGATGGCCAATGATTTAATCAATCATGCTTATGCAATGGAGCCTCCATAAAAACCCAAAAGGCCAGGTATCAGAGAGCTTCCCAGTTGGTGAACACATGGAGATTTGGGGAGAGTGGCATGCTTGGAGAAGATATGGAAGTTCCACGCCATCTACCCATACCTTGCCCTATGCATCTCTTCCATCCAACTGTTCCTGAGCTATATCCTTTTATAATAAACTGGTAATCTAGAAAGTAAAATGTTTCTCTGAGTTCTGTGAGCTGCTCTAGCAAATTAATTGAACCCAAAGAGGGGGTTGTTGGAACCTCAGATCTACAGCCAGTTGGTCAGAAACAGAGGCAACATCCTGGACTTGTGATCAATGTCTAAAGTGGGGGGCAGTCTTGCAGGACTGAGCCCTTAACCTGTGAGATCTGAGGATCTCCAGGTAGATAGTGTCAGAATTGAGTTGAATTGTAGGACACCCAACTAGCATCAGAAATTGCTTGGGGGTGTGGGAAAAACCCACACACATCGGAGCTGGTATCAGAATTGTTACCTATGCCATGGATAAAGAAAAGAATTGGAAAAAATGGAAATTCTAGAGATGGGTTAAAAATAGTGAAATAATTTAATGTGTGTGTATGATAAACCAGAAGTAAATACCACAAAGGAGAAATAAATAATAAGAATCCTGGGACAAGTGATTATCAGGATAGAGAAAAATTAATTTGGATCACTGTAAATTCTAAAGAGGTCAAATAATTAGGGGGAAAAATATGAAAACTGAGTAGTATATTTATGCCCAGATGAAGGACAAATAATTTTCTATAAAAGAAATGAAGGTTGTCATAAGAGTCAAGATGGATATGCTTAAATATATACAAATAAAAACCTACTGCGTCAAATTCAGCTAATATCAGGATACAAGATCAACAAACAAAAATCAGTCAAATTCTATGCAGTGAACAATTTGAAAAGGAAATTAAGAAACCAATTTGATTTACAATAACATCAAAAAGAATAAAATGCTTAGGAATAAATTTAACCAAGGAGGCATAAGACCTGTACACTGAAAACTACAAAACATTGCTGAAAGAAACTAAAGATACCTTAAATAAGTGGAAAAACATCCCATTCCACGGATTGGAAGACTTAATATTGTTCAGATGACAATACTCCCCCCAAAGCAATCTCTGAGTCCATGCAATTCCTACTAAAATCCCAACTACCTTATTTAGTAGAAATAGACAAGCAGATCCTAAAATTTACATGGAATTTTAAGAGATCCCAAACAGTCAAAATAATCTTATAAAGAAGGACAAATTTAGAGGACTCATACTTCCTGATTTCAAAACTTACTACAAAGTTATAGTAATCAAAACAGTGAGATACTGGCATCTAGTCTCAATGGAACAGAATTGAGAGTCCAGAATAAACCCATACATCTATGATCAGCTGATTTTCAACAAGGATGCCAAGACTGTTTAATGGGGAAAGAAGAGTCTTTTCAACAATAGTGCTGGGACAACTGAATACCCACATGCATAAGAATGAAGTTGGACCTTTACTTCACACCATATACAAAAATTAACTTCAAACAGATCAAAAAGCTACATATAAGAGCTAAAACTATAAAGCTCCTAGAAGAAAACACAAGGGGAAATCTTCATGAACTTCAATTTGGCAAAGGTTTCTTAGATATGACAGCAAAAGCATGAATTATAAAAGAAAAAATATATAAATTGTACTTCATCAAAATTAAAAACTTTGTGCACCAAAGGACACAATCAGAGAGTGAAAAGACAACCCATAGAATGGGCAAAAACATTTGCAAATTATATATCTGATGAGGGTTTAGTATCCAGAATACATAGAGACTGCTCAAAACTCAACAAGAAAGACAAACAATCCAATTTAAAAATGGGCAAAGGACTAATATCCAAAGAGTATATACAAATGGCCAACGAGGACATGAAAAGACGCTCACTGTCATTAGTCAGGGAAATGCAAATGAAAATCACAATGAGATACCACTTCACACCCACTTGGATGGCAATAGTAAAAAATTAAGTGTTGGCAAGGATGTGGAGAAATTAGAACTCTCATGCATTGCTGGTGGGACTGTAAAATGATGCAGCTGCTGTGGAAAATAGTTTTACAGTTCCTTATAAAGCTAAACATAATATTACCATATGACCCAGCAATTCCATATTTAAGTATATACTTGAAAGAACTGAAAACAGGTCTTCAACAAAAACTTGTAAATGAATATTCACAGCAGCACTATTCAGAATAGCCAAAAAGGTGAAAACAATCCAAATGTCCATCGACAGATGAATGGATAAACAAAATGAATTCATACAACTGAATATTATCCATCCATAAAAAGGAATAAAGTATTGATACATGCTACAACATGGCTGAACCTTGAAAACATTATGCTAAGTTAAAAGAAGCCAGATACAAAAGGCTATATATCGTATGATTCTATTTACATGAAATATCCAGAATAAGTGAATCCACAGACTTAAAAAGCAGATTAGTCATTGCCAGGGACTATGGAGAGTGACTGCTTAAAGGATACAGGATTTTCTTTTGGGGTGATGAAAATGTTCTGGAACTAGACAGTTGTGATGATCACACAACATTGTGAACGTACACTAAATACCACTGAATTATACACTTTGGTGAATTTTATGTGTATTTTACCACAATTTAAAAATTATTTTCAATTTAAAGAAAATCTTTTGCATGATAAAATATAAAGGCTCATATGAGGAAAGGCAACATGGGAGGAAAACTGTAATAAAGGTAATTTGTAAAAGGTTAGTATCTGAATTATTTATAAAGATTTGATACAAAGATATAGGGTCAGTTTCCAAAGTTATCAGGCTAAGTGGTCAAAACTGATGCACAGATTATATACCAAGAAATAATCACAGTAAAATTCCTCACATAAAATGGATAGCCACTGGAAAGTAAATGCTTATTAAAATATCTTTAAGGAATCATTATATTCTGAATGCCTTAAAAGGGAGTTGAAAAGCAAATGTGGCCAGGCCAGAGGAAAACAAATAAATTTAAACATCTCTAGTGACACTGTGCAACTGTTCTAGAGAACAATCTAACAATATGTAAGAGGAGCTATAAAGCCAGTCAAGTACTTTGATCTAACAATTTCAGTTTGGGAGCTGCACTTTCAAGTAAACAGCCAAAGTAGGAAAAGTAGTAAACAATTTGAAAAAAAAGATATCATAGTTGTGGTAATTAACATGAGAAAATACAAAATAATTTAAATAATCAATAAAAGAGTAGAGCTAAATGAACTAGTATTATTGCCTAAGCCCAATGGAATACATGCATATGTTTATATATGTGTGTATATGTATATATAAATTTAAAATGACAACTATGTAACTATTTGATAGGTTAAAATGCATATAAGAAATAATGTCAAAATAAATCAGAAAACAGTGCTCTTATTGATTTCAACTCTGTACATATAGTGGAAAGAATTTGGAGTAAGAGTTTAAAACTCAGTAGGCTCTTTTAAAAATGACTTGCAGAGAGTAATAATTTTGCAGCAATTATTTTCCAATCACATTCTTTACTTGAAGATCGGTAAAAGAAACACAGGTAAAGCAACAGTAAAAAATTTTATAGGATAAACTATAAATTTATAAGAAAATCTTAAGTGATCAAATTAAGATATTTTATTTTGTTATGTCCTTACTCTAAACCTCTTTTTATTGAGATAAAAGTTTTCAGGCCGATCCACCAACAAGATTTTGAGGAAATACTTTTTTCGCTGTATTTAAAATGTTAACCTCATTCTTGTAAATAAAACCATTTTTCACATCATACTTCAGTCAAGATACATAGATATGCTTTAAAATATCAAGGAAGGAAAGTCAATTAAATGTATGTAAAGTATATATTTATATAGATGCAGAAATGCGAATAACTGTCATAAGACCAACAAAAATATCTTTTTTTTTTTTATGATTTTTATTTTTAATTGATGTCTTAGTTTATAACACTGTGGGGTTTTAGTTGTACATTTTTGTTTGTCCGTCACCTTGTGGATGTAACCCTTCACCCCTTGTGCCCCCCCAACCCCCCTTCTCCTTGGTAACCACCAATCAGTTCTCTCTGTCCGTGTGTTCACTTATATTCCATATATGAGTGAGTTCATGCAGTGTCTGTCCTTCTCTCTCTGGCTTATTTCACTTAACATAATACCCTCTAGGTCCCTCCATGTTGTTGCAAATGGGACAATTGTATCTTTTCTTATGGCTGAGTAGTATTCCATTGTATGTATATACCACATCTTCTTTAACCAATCTTCAGTTGAGGGACACTTGAGTTGCTTCCACTTCTTGGCTATAGTGAATAATGCTGCAATGAACATAGGGGTGCATACGCCTCTTGTGATGGTTGATTTCACGTCCATTGGGTAGATGCCCAAGAGTGGGATTGCTGGATCATACGGTATTTCTATTTTTAATTTTTTGAGGACTCTCCATACTGTTTTCCATAGAGGCTGCACCAGTTTGCATTCCCACCAGCAGTGAATGAGGGTCCCCGTTTCTCCACAACCTCTCCAGCATTTGTTGTTTTTTGTGTTGATGATTATAGCCATTCTAACCGGTGTAAGGTGATATCTCAGTGTAGTTTTGATTTGCATTTCCCTGATGATTAGTGATGTTGAACATCTTTTCATGTGTCTATTGGCCATCTGTATCTCTTCCTTGGAAAAATGTCTGTTCATATCCTCTGCCCATTTTTTGATCGGGTTGTTTGTTTTTTTGTTGCTCAGTTGTATGAGATCTTTGTATATTACTGAGATTAATCCCTTGTCGGACAAACGATTTGCGAATATTTTCTCCCAGCTGGTGGGTTGTTTATTCATTTTGATCCTGGTTTCATTTGCCTTGTAGAAGCTCTTTAGTCTGATGAGGTCCCACTTGTTTATTTTTTCTTTTGTTTCCCTTGTCTGGGTAGACATGGAATCTGACAGGATCCCTTTATGTCCAATCGCGATTAGTGTACTGCCTATATTTTCTTCCAGGAGTTTTATAGTTTCAGGTCTCACTTTCAGGTCTTTGATCCATTTTGAATTGATTTTTGTATATGGCGATAGGAGATGGTCTACTTTCATTCTTTTGCATGTTGCTGTCCAATTTTCCCAGCACCATTTATTGAAGAGACTTCCCTCTCTCCATTGTATGTTCTTTGCTCCTTTGTCGAAGATTAGCTGTCCATAGGTGTGTGGTTTTATTTCTGGGCTTTCAATTCTGTTCCATTGATCTGTGTGTCTATTCTTGTACCAGTACCATGCTGTTTTGATTACTATAGCTTTATAGTATATTTTGAAATCAGGGATTGTGATGCCTCCAGCTTTGTTCTTTTTTTCAGAATTGCTTTAGCTATTCGGGCTCTTTTGTTGCCCCATACGAATTTCAGTAGTTTTTGTTCTATTACCGTGAAGAATGACATTGGGATTCTGATTGGGATTGCATTGAATCTGTAGATTGCTTTAGGTAGAATGGACATTTTAACTATATTTGTTCTTCCAATCCATGTGCATGGAATATTTTTCCATTTCTTTATGTCCTCCTCGATTTCTTTCAATAGTGTCTTATAGTTTTCATTGTATAGGTCTTTGACCTCCTTGGTTAAATTTATTCCCAGATATTTTATTCTCTTTGTTGCAATTGTAAATGGGATTGTCTTTTTGAGTTCTCTTTCTGTTGTTTCATCGTTAGTGTATAAGAATGCAATTGACTTTTGTAAGTTGATTTTATACCCTGCCACTTTACTATAGTTGTTGATTGTTTCTAGTAGCTTTCCGATGGAATTTTTGGGGTTTTCTATGTATAGGATCATGTCGTCTGCAAATAGTGAGAGTTTCACTTCTTCATTGCCTATTTGGAGTCCTTTTATTCCTTTTTCTTGCCTAATTGCTCTGGCCAGCACTTCCAGTACTATGTTGAATAAGAGCGGTGAGAGTGGGCACCCTTGTCTTGTTCCTGTCCTCAAAGGAATGGCTTTCAGTTTTTCCCCGTTGAGTAGGATGTTAGCTGTAGGTTTGTCATATATGGCCCTTATTATGTTGAGGTACTTTCCTTCTATACCCATTTTGTTGAGAGTTTTTATCATAAATGGATGCTGGATCTTGTCGAATGCCTTCTCTGCATCGATTGAGATGATCATGTGGTTTTTATTCTTCATTTTGTTAATGTGGTGTATCACGATTGATTTGCGGATGTTGAACCATCCCTGTGTCCCTGGTATAAATCCCACTTGATCGTGGTGTATGATCTTTTTGATGTATTGCTGTATTCGGTTTGCCAATATTTTGTTGAGGATTTTTGCGTCTATGTTCATCAGTGATATTGGCCTGTAGTTTTCCTTCCTTGTATTGTCCTTGTCTGGCTTTGGTATCAGCATGATGTCGGCCTCATAGAATGTGTTGGGAAGTATTCCATCTTCCTCTATTTTTTGGAATAGTTTGAGAAGGATAGGTGCTAAATCTTCTTTGAACGTTTGATAAAATTCTCCAGGGAAGCCATCTGGTCCTGGGCTTTTATTTTTTGGGAGGTATTTGATTACTGTTTCAATCTCTTTACTTGTGATTGGTCTGTTCAGATTCTCTATTTCTTCTTGATTCAGTTTTGGGAGGTTGTATGCGTCCAAGAATTTGTCCATTTCCTCTAGGTTGTCCAATTTGTTGGCGTAAAGTTTTTCATAGTATTCCCTAATAATCCCTTGTATTTCTGTGCTGTCTGTTGTAATTTCTCCTCTTTCATTTCTAATTTTATTTATTTGAGTCTTCTCCCTTTTTTTCTTAGTGAGTCTGGCTAAGGGTTTGTCAATTTTATTTATCTTCTCAAAGAACCAGCTCTTTGTTTCATTGATCCTTTCTACTGTTTTTTTGGTTTCAATTTCATTTATTTCTGCTCTGATTTTTATTATTTCCCTCCTCTACTGATTCGGGGCTTTGTCTGTTCTTCTTTTTCCAACTCTGTTAGGTGCAATTTAAGGTTATTTATTTGGGAATTTTCTTGTTTGTTAAGGTGAGCTTGTATTGCTATGAATTTCCCTCTCAGGACTGCTTTTGCTGCATCCCATATGAGTTGGTATGGTGTATTTTCCTTTTCATTTGTCTCCAGATAGCTTTTGATTTCTCCTTTAATTTCATCAACGACCCATTGGTTGTTCAGTAGCATGTTGTTTAGTCTCCACATCTTTGTCCCTTTCCTAGTTTTTTCCTTGCAGTTGATTTCTAGTTTCACAGCATTATGATCAGAAAAGATGCTTGTAATGATTTCAATCTTCTTAAATTTATAGAGGTTTGCCTTGTTTCCTAATATATGGTCTACCCTTGAGAATGTTCCATGTGCACTTGAGAAGAATGTGTACTCTGCTTTTTTTGGGTGGAGTGCTCTGTATATATCTATTAAATCCATTGCGTCTAGTTTTTCATTTAAGTCCATTATTTCCTTATTGACTTTTTGTCTGGATGATCTATCTATTGATGTAAGGGGCGTATTAAGATCCCCTACTATTATTGTGTTATTGTTAATATCTCCTTTAAGGTTTTTTAGCAGTTGTTTTATGTACTTTGGTGCTCCTGTGTTGGGTGCATAGATATTTATGAGTGTTATGTCTTCTTGGTGAAGTATCCCTTTTATCATTATATATTGCCCTTCTTTGTCTCTCATTACCTTTTTTATCTTGAAGTCTACTTTGTCTGATATAAGTATGGCTACTCCTGCTTTCTTTTGTTTGCCATTAGCTTGGAGTATTGTTTTCCATCCTTTTCTTTTGAGTCTGTGTTTGTCTTTAGAGCTGAGATGTGTTTCCTGGAGGCAGCAGATTGTTGGATCTTGGTTTTTAATCCATCCTGCCACTCTTTGTCTTTTGATTGGAGAATTCAATCCATTTACGTTTAGAGTGATTATTGATATATGAGGGTTTAATGTTGCTATTTTATTGTTCATCTTCTGGTTCTTTTGCATTTCCTTCATTTCTTGTCCCTTGTGTTTCGGACTGCAAATTCAATTTAGTATTTCTGCATGTTCATTCTCTTGGTTTTCTCTTTATTTGTCATGTGTGGTTCTCTTCTGGTTGTTTGTTTAGTGGTTACCGTGAGGTTTATATAAGCGATCTCCTGGATAAGAAAGTACATTTTCAGATGCCTCCTTTTTCCTGAGGCTGGGTCAGTTCAATCCCTTACCTCTTCCCCTCCTTATTTGTTATCTCTTTATTCCAGATTGTGTCATGAATGTGTGTTTCCAGTGATGAGCTTGAATTAATTTTTGATGTTTTCCAACTGTATTTTGTTCTGGTTTAGTCTCCTTGCTTTTCTCCTTGCTGAAATCTTTGTATCCCCTTTCTCATTTGTTTTTTTTCAGGCCTAAGGGCCTTCTTGAGCATTTCTTGTAGTGGGGGTCTTGTGGTGACGAACTCTCTTAGCTTTTGTTTATCAGGGAGAGTTATTATTTCTCCATCGTATTTGAAGGATATTTTTGCTGGATAAAGTATTCTCGGCTGAAGGTTTTTGTCTTTCATGATTTTGAATATATCATTCCAGTCTCTCCTAGCCTGTAGAGTTTCTGTCGAGAAATCAGCTGAGAGCCTGATGGGGTTTCCTTTGTATGTTATTTTGGTTTTTTGTTTAGCTGCCTTCAATATTATTTCCTTGTCACGGGTATTCTTCAAGTTTGCTACTATGTGGCGAGATGATTTTTTATTCCTGTTTATATATTTAGGTGATCTATTGATTTCATTCACTGTTATTTCCCTCTTGTTCCCGAGGTTGGGGAAGTTCTCAGCTATTATTTCTTTGAACAAACTCTCTGCTCCTTTTTCTCTTTCTTCTCCTTCTGGAATACCTATTATCCTTATGTTGCTTTTCCTCATTGAGTCTGATATTTCTCGAAGAATTTCTTCATTTCTTTTTAGTCTTAGCTCTCTCTCCTCCTCTACCAGGAGCATTTCTGCGTGGCTATCCTCAATAGTGCTAATTCGTTCCTCCATATTGTCAGTTCTGCTCTTTAAAGACTCCATTTTTTCCACTATCTCGTTGATTTTGTTTTTCATCTCCAATAATTCTGATTGGTTTTTCTTTAGGGTTTCAATCTCTTTTGTGACATAATCCCTGAATTCGTTGATTTGTTTCTGTGTGTTCTCTTGTATTTCGTTGAGCTTGTTTATGATAGCTATTTTGAATTCTCTCTCATTCAGGTTATCAAATTCTGTGCCTTCAGGGTTGGTTTCTGGGTGTTTGTCATTTTCCTTTTGGTCTGTAGCCCTGACATATTTTCGCAAGGATCCGACGGGGACGGCTTTATTTTTACCCCTCATGATTAAAGTTAGTCCTGCAGTATCCCCCTGCTGCCACTAGATGGAGATCGCGAGCGGTTTGCTCTGAGGCGGCTGCAGCCCCCGGAGGGATTATGCTGAAACGCCGGGTGTGTGGGGGGAGGGGTCCTCTCTTTCTCCTGCTTGACCTGGGGGTTTCCTTTCTGGCTCTCTTATGGTGTTTGCTACACCCCCTAAACAGTCCGTCGTCACTTCCCCGTGGGGACCTCGCGACAGTCTGTGAGAGCACCTGGATGGCGCTAGTTTTCCCCGCTGTGGGCCGCCCCTCCCCCCTCTGTCCGCGAACCGCGCTGTTTTTGCCGATCGATTGGGGAGGGGGAGTACAACCTCCTACCTCTCCTCCCGTCCTCCTGGGCTTCCCGCGCCTCCACCGTCCGATGTATGGCAGCAGGGGTTTCTCAGAAGTCCTTCGTAGTGTTTGATTGAGCTCTGTTGGAATGTGAATGATGTTTTCGTTGTGTCGTAGGGGGCAGAGATTCAAAGAGGGAATCTCACTCCGCCATGATGCTGACATCACTCTCCCAAAAATATCTTGAATGGATTAATAAACGTAACACTGCGCAGTTTACACTGTACAAGCAACCTGTGTACAAATAACTGCCTAAACACTGCTCTGAACAGTTGTTTCCACAGAAGCCATTGTAAAAAGCCAAAAAAGGCAAACTGAGCTTTTAGACATTCTATCTGTTCAGAAGTTGAAGAAGGGAAGAAACCTTGAAAAGCAGAAGCAGTGAAAAGTAGAGTTTAAGGGAGCTGACCTAAGAGATACTGTCCTGGCCCAAATTCTCTCTACTACCAGAATTTTTTCTTATACTTCCTGAGACTCTACCAGTTGGAGAGTTATGCAGATTAACAGGTATTGTCCATATATCAAAATCAGTACCTCAGAAAAAATTAAGCAGTCATACTTTATTACACAGTACTATGAATTTGTTCAATTTCTTTCAGTTCTCTCCTAAAACCTAAATGAAGCAAACTGCAATTGGAGGGAATGGAAAAGGAAGCAGCATTGAGGCTTCCACTATGGCAGTCTCCCCAGGTCTATAATTCTCTCACAATCCATTTTTCAAAACTATTTATCTTCTCTCCCTCCTAATCAGTTTTCATTCATTAGCCTAACAAAATATATCTTTTGTCACTACTCCAAAAAACTTTATAGTCATAAGAACTAACACCATTTTTTAGATCAACTCACCTGAAATTTATTATTTAACATTCGAGAACATGAGATTTTTGAAGTCGTCTTTTTCCATCCATTTAAAACTTGCATTTCTTTTCAATTTTACCACCATTATACTTTCTCTTTAAACGCATATAACTTCACTATACATTCATTAGTTAGAGATTATAATAATGAAAACCTTAATTGAGACTTGTAAACAAATATAATATATTTAAGGAAATGGTTTCAGCATAATATTCATCAACTGATTCTTACTTTGCTTCAACTTATGGAAATCACTGACTCTATCCTTGGTAGCCTGCTTTAGTATATCTGCTTGAATTCTGGGTTCATTCTCCGAGTTTGGGCCTGGAATTAAATGTTGAAGAGGATTGGAAGGGTTCTGTTTTGAAGTTCCGAGGTGTCCATTGCGGTTTACATGAGAATCTATGGCATAAAAACATCAAATGAAGGTCATATTTTGTAGAAAAAATTCACAAGACCTGCTTTAGAAAAGTTGACACACTGTTGTCTGATATTGAGTAGTCATGTAGCCTTTTTTTAAAGCTTTATTTTAATTTCTTTAATCAAGTCTTATAAACAATGTGATTTTAGCTGTGTGAAGTTTACTAATTATTCCCAGGTGAGTATCTTCAGTACTGATTATAAACCTATTCACCAAAGGGATATACAGTAGGAGCCCAAAGATTAAAATGGCAATGATACCTGTATCTTTTCCTCCCTCCAAACTCTATATGGCTGTCAGAAATCTCCAAAATCCAGTAATGCTTTTAGAATTTCTAATCTCTAAGTGATTTTCATCTACACAGTGACTTACAACTGTTAACTCTTGATTCTTTCTTATTAGTATCTCCTTTCCTTCCCCCACTCCACTTTTTTCCTTGTCGAAGCCTTGATTTAGATCTTTATTATAATTAATTTTAATTATATCAATTCTCATTTTAGGGGAATATTTCTATAAAATTGAATAGGTATTCAGTAGAAAACAAACAGATATGTTCATAAGTATAGAGTAGGGAGTTTAATATAGGTGGATCTTGTAATTTATAGAAGGCCTCTGTGAGATAAATTTAAATACTTTTTTTTCATTTTTATTGATGTCTTAATAGAAATTTAAACACATTTTACAGAAGGTAAATACATATAGACTGGCAGAGATGAAAGGGAATGTAGTCTAGAGTGGCAGAACAAATAATTCTTCAACTCTTAATAATCCATTAGACAAAGTGCATTCTCAAATGGTTACTTCTCCCCGAGCTTTTATCAGTCATTTGAAAATATATTACATTAAGAAGAATGAATGCTACTTCACTATGCTGCTAAACGACACATTTTATTCACTATATAACAACACATGAACAGTAAATTGGTTTTCAAATGGAATATTAAGAATAAGACTTCATACCTGGACCCATATTTGGGGAGAGAGGTTGTCCAGTTGGAAGATGGGAGATTGCTTGATGATTTTCATATTGAGAACTGGAAATAGGGGGTTTCCTTAAAGCTAAAAGAAAAAACAGATCCATATTATTCCCCTTGATATTATGTTTCTAAAAACCAACCACCATGAATCTATTTACATTGCACTAATCTTATGATGCTTATTCTAATTTTTTAATCTTTATAGGTGGTGTATTAACTAATTAATTTATGATTACTAATTGATACACTGTACCATCCATCACAGATTCTGGTGATCCATAAATCTGGCCAGAATATAAAACAGTAGGAACTCTGTCTTGTTCACCACTACATACATCCCCAACACCCAGAATAGTACCTGGCATATAACAGGAGTTCAACAAAGATTTGATGAATGAATAAGTAAATGAATCTCTTCAGATACATTAAGACCTTTGCATATAGACAGAATAAATAAAAATTGACATTTATAGATCAGGTGAAGCAATGAGAATATGCTACTCTAGGCTGCTCAGATTTCAAATAAAAACTAAATATGACTGACGCAGCAAGTTGAGATTTTATTTTTGAAGAGGGAAAATTTAAGTTTTGTACAAAGGGCTTTACTAACAAAGATGTACATACTTATAGTTGGGACTTTCTTTTCCCTTAAGAAAAAAAGGCCCCAGGGAAAGAGATCATTTTTCACTCATTACCACTGACTCCACTGCATTCTTGGGCAGCTTAACATGATAGGAAAGCAGAGAGCAAAGAAGGAAACTAGAGAGAAGGGAGATAGATACGGATTAAAAATAAATGGCCCATCTATAAGATATGGTTAGTGGCACAATTTATTCTTCCAAAACTTTGGTGTGGCAGAGACAATGCTATGTGATCCTATTTCATTATATTTTTCCTAGGTACAAAGGAAGATCAGCCTTCCTTACAGTTAGGGGCCATAAGACTGGGTTCTGACCATGAGGATGTAGGTCAAACTGAACGTGCCACTTCCAAGTATGGCGATGAAATCTTCCATGCAAATCACCTACAATCTCACTTCCCTTTCTGACACAACTTAGGAGCTACATATGAAGATGGTGGCATCAAATAATAGAAGCGGAAACTGCTTGTAGGAGAGTTACAAACAGAGTCATCCAACCTGTATCAGACTGTAATATGAACAATAAATAAACCTTTATTGTTTTAAGCCACTGTAATTTGGGGGTTGTTTGTTAACACCTAGTCAATCCTAACCTCCTAGTCAATCCTAACTAGAATACCTGGGTTATATTTATAATCCTCAAAGTTTATTTCCATGACTATTTCATTTATTACACAGATTTCTAAACTTAAGGACCCAACAAGTTTAAAATTTACTCTAAGAAAGCAACCTACTCAAATTTACAGAAAGTTGAGGTTTTCTATATCTCTCTGTGTTCCCATTACCTTGTTCCTATTGCCAGCTGCAATGCGCAACACCCACTTTCTACACATAAGAGAGCTAAATAACAACAATCTGACATCTTTAAGGAGTAATACTTTGCCAGGTTTAACAGTACTATTTTCAGTTGCCAACAGACTCTGAGGACACCAAATATCTGGTAGATATATTTGGAAAGAGAAGTCAGTCACAATCTACAAATTTACTGGTCACTGTTGGACCCTAGCTGGCTCCAGCACTATACAAACCAGAAGACAATAGAGGGCACCTCCATTACTAAACAAGAAGTGATCACACATGTCTTTAGCTTTATATAATAATGCCTCCTGCTCAAGAACAAGGTGACTACTTGAAGACAAAATTGTGATTTAGAAAAGTAGAAAAAAGCTGGATTAAAAAGAGCCTTTATAAAACACCCAGAAGAGTTTAGAACTGATATAGTAGAAAAAGAATAGTAATATGGAGACCTTATAAGTTTGACATTAATAATACATGTTCCTATAAAAGATTTAGAAAAATAGAAAAGCACAAAGAAATTAAAAATTAGCTGTAATTCTACCACTTAAAAATAACCATTGTTACCATTTTAAGAGTATCTCTCTGGTATTTTGGTTTTTTTTTTTCCTGTACACTGTAATATATACCTTAAACAAAATTAGGATCCCATCATATATACTATCTTATAATCTGATTTTTTATTTAATATTTTATACATATTTGTCTACGTCATTTCATTTTCTTCTATAACATTCCCAAATGGTAGTGCTGAATCAAAACTTTCAGCTTAATAGGTTTGGCTAGAGAGATCTGGGTAAAGAATTGCCATAAGGACTTTGGAGTCCCATAACCTGCATCAGCTAAGCTAGTTGGTGGATAGACTTTCACTACTTAGGAAAAAGTAATGTGTTTTCTGTAAACACTTTGCGTTCTATGCTTTTAACTTTGACTTTTTGTTACTTTCCTTTTTGGTTTCCTTGAAAAGTTCCTTTTAAAAAAACTCCATCCTTGTTTTTGTTGAACTAAGGGGAAAGGTGATTTATTTATACCTAGGACAAGATAGACGGAGACTTTCCCAGGGGCCAGAATTAATAGTTACAGCTAGTGGTACCGAAACAAATGAAGATCTAGAAAACTACTAGTAGACTTGGAGAAAACTAAAAGTACTAATCTCACTCTCCAATTTTGAATAGGGTTCTTCAGACTTTTTTCCTACACACATACATGTATCTAATTTTCCCTCCACAAAAATGATTACATTATACTTGCTTTCTTGTAACCTGCTTTTTTCATTTAAAAAAATCATAGGTGTATCTGTATACAACTCAACATCATTTTTAATGACTACAAATCACATTTTATGGATCTAACAAATTTAACAAACTAACCTTCCCTATAACATTCATGTGGTTTGCAATTTGTCATTATAAACAATTTTATGATGAGCATTCTTGTACCTACATGAGAGAGTAAATTCTCAGGAAAGTGCTAAGCATTAGGTCAATAGCTAAGCATACTTCTTAAACACATTAAGAGAAACTGAATAATAAATGTGAGCTTGAAGACAATACAAATATAGGAAAAAATGAGATGCTGAAAAGACTGCAAACAATAATTTATGATATTAAAGCAGTTCTAACTCTACATATTTTACGCTGGTCCTCTCCACTGAGGACCACTGAGAGCCAGTGGAAAATATACATCAACAGAGAATAGCATGCTGCTATCAGATAATATCATTAATAACTAGGCTGCTAAAATATATATCACTCATAAAACCATTATTAAATAGAAGTACCAAAGATAAAATGAAAAAACCTATTTACCATAAAGACAAAATATAGGATACAAACCCACTAGAGCACATAGCACTTATCCTACCACTGTGGTCCTGGGTTTTGTAATTTTTATGAAGGAGAGCTATCAGTATGGAAATTCAATCATTCAACAATATTTATTGTCTACTATATGCTAAGTACTGTTCTAAAAAGCTGGAGATTTAGCAAGGAACAAAACAGATCAAGTTATTGCCTTACGAAGCTTACATTCTTGTTGGGTAGATAAGAATAAACAAACAAAAAAGTATGTATAGGGGCCGGCCTGGAGGTGTAGTGGTTAAGTTCACACTCCCCGCTTCTGGCGGCCCGGGGTTCACAGGTTCGGATCCCAGGCGCAGACCGACACACTGCTTGTCAAAGCCATGCTGTGGCAGCGTCCCACATAAAATAGAGGAAGACGGGCATGGATGTTAGCCCAGGGCCAGGCTTCCTCAGCAAAAAGAGGAGGATTTACAATGGATGTTAGCTCAGGGCTAATCTTCCTCACACACACAAAAAATTATGTATAGAATATCATATAAAAGTTAGATGAAAAGTGCTATGTATAAGTAAAACAGGGAGATGTGATAGAGGGTGGTGGGAGATTCTATTTTAGATAGTTTGGTCAAGGGAGGCAGTTTTGAGGAAGAGACATTTAAGCAGAGGTGTGAATGAAACGTGGAGGAAGAGCATTCAGGCAGAGACCAGAAAGTACAAAGGCCTTGAGACAGGGGCACACGCAGCATATCTGAGGAACCTCAAAGAAAGGAGTGAGGGGAAAGTGTTGGAAATGAGGTCAGAGGAAAGAAGGCGCTATATTAGAGACACAACAGTAAAAACGTTAAGAATATGTGGTGAGAGGGATGGGGGCCAAGGGCTGGGACTACATCTGGTAATTCCAAAGGAGACAATAATAGTACTAATTATAATAACAGTAGCTCCCATTTTCTGAGTACTTAGTATGAACCAGGCACTAATCTCATGTCACCCTCAAATCTATCTGAGATAGATATCCCCTTTCACAGATGAGGAAAGTGAAATTCATGACAGTAGAGATAAGACATAGCCCTCAATGACTTAAAAATTCAAAGTAGTCGTTTCTAGAGAAACTGGCTGAGATGCTTACAAAAGGTGATAGGAGGTTTAGGGTTAATCCTCCTCCATTTCTCTATTAGCCCTCAGTTGCAGCCTCTACTCTGAGCAAAAAAGAGAACTGTTCTTGCCTTTTACTCTCATTCTCTTATTCCAATGACAGGGCTACAATTTTAAAAATGTTCACACTTTCAGTTTCCTGCCTTACAGGGCTTCACAATCCAGTATCAATGACTATGGAGAAGGAATATGGCACTAGTCAGCAGTGGTCCTCAACTCTGGCAGCACTTCAGTATTATAGATACCACCCCAGACATACTGAATATGGGGATGGTACCTGGGTACCTGTATTGATTAAAAGCTCTAAAGGTGGTTCTGTTGCACAGTGAAGAGAATAAGATAGAATTAAAAGGATGGGATTTGGAGTTAGACAGACCAGGGCTCAAATCATGACTGTAATTTATTAACTGTTTGACTTTGGTTTAGTGCCTAATTTCTTGAAGCCTCAGTTTTCATCTGAAAAACAGGGAAAATGCCATTTACTCTGCATGACTGATTTGGGGACTAAGTGAGAATGTTTGCTAATGGATCATGATACAAGCCTAGCGAACAGTAGGTATTCAATATATACTGAAGTATTTAGTAGTTTTCAAAGTTAAGTATTTATCCTTAGAATGAAAAAAGAATTCAAGATTCAGGTTGAGGAAACAAAAACATTTAAATGTAAAACTACTGGCCCTAACCAATTCATTGATCCTCCTGATTACAGTTTGCTCACACTTAGGAGTCCTGATGAATGTTTACTTATAGTAATGTTTTGGGAAGTTCATGAAACTCTGATCAGCAATTGCCCATAAAAAATATTAATCACTCTGAAGCATGAACATTAAATACAAAACAATGATGTAACATTCTTATGTTACTTTGCTCTATGTATATATACAGATATAACACACCTATAATTGCTCAAATATTGGACAGTGGGACCATCTTAGCCCTCCAAGAAATATAGGCACATGACTATAGAGACTATTAAAATGACGTTCTCATGTAGTTCCTAAAACCTGCTCTGTGAACTAAAGTTCCTTCAAACTTGGAGATCCATTCATATAATTCAAAAAGAACAACATGGACGTCCACTGCTAGCCATGACATAGTAACAAGTATTGGACCTACCCTCCCAAACTCTAAATAATTTTTAATATGGACAAAATAGATAAGACAACTGTTTTCAGGCATTGGACAACCACCAGCACAAGACTATTTCTTGAAAAAAAGAGATATATGTGAGATGGGCAGTCTCGGTAAGCAGAGGATCATAAGGGTCTAGGCTGCTGAGGTGGCTGAAATTTATAGGACAGAATACTACAGAGAAAGGAGTTGTGTGAGGTGAAATGGGGAGCAGAAATCTGCCTGGATATTCCCCTTGGGTCTTTAGCCAAGGCCTGGGCTGTGTATACACAGGGTGAGACTCTATGCAGCCTAACAGAGAGCATCTGCTGCAGGGCTGAGAGCTGAACAGAAATAACAGAGGTCATGTGGCACTTGAAGACAATGGATCCCTGGCCCAGCCACAGTAAAGAATCTTCACTGAGCATCTTGGACATTTTGATGAGATGCTACAAGTCCTACTTTAAAAGTAGGGGTCACACCCTAGAGTTAAGGGCCATGCCCTCAGACTAAGAACAAAATCAAAACTGACCTGCCCTAACAAAGCGTACAACCAAGCCTGACAGTATCAAGAGGATCTTCCAGTAATTTAACTGTCTGCCAAACAAAACTCAACACCCTTTAAAAGAAGACAACAAAATCCATACTTCCTTAAGTGTTATCATTCATACAGTGCATGATAAAATTACTAGACATACAAAGAAGCAGGAATATGACTCATAATCGAGAAAAAAAGCAATCAAGAGAAAAAGACTCAAAGATGATCAATTTCTTGTTGAAATCAGAAGATAACTTGTAAATAATTGTTTTATATATATACACACACACACACAGATTTAAAGGAAAAGATGAGGGCATCCGGTAAAGAAATGGAAACTAAAAAAAGAGAGATGGAAATTCTAGAACTGAAAATACAACATCTGAAATGAAAAATACACTGGATGAGCTTTGAACAGTGTTTTGACTAAGCATTACAGAAAAAGGGGTCAGTGAACTTGAAGACAGATCAAGGACCACTGAACAAATTGAAGGAGAAAAATTATTGCAAAAAAACTGAACAGAACTTCAGTAACCTGTGAGACAATATCAAGCAGTCTGAAATGTATGTACCTTGAGTCCCAGAAGGAAAAAAAAAAAGAATTAGGCAAAATATTTTTGAATAATATTTGAATTTGATGAAGGCTGAAAATTCCCCAAATTTGGTGAAAAACATCAACCCATAGACTGAAGAATCTCAGTGAATCCAAAGCAGGATAAATACAAAGAAAATCATACCAAGGCACATCTTAGTCAAACTGATGAAAATTAAAACTAAAGGGAATATCTTAAAAGCCATCAGAGAAAAAATACAAACTAATACAAGGACACAATAAAAAGAACGATGGCTGACTTAGAATCACTGGATGCTACAAGACAGTGGAATTACATCATTAAAGTGCTGAAAGAAAAAAAAAAATCAACCTGAATTACCTTATTCAGTAAAAATACCCCTCAAAAATGAGTATGAAATAAAGATATTTTCAGATAAACAAAATTTGGAAAAATTTGTTGCTAGAAAATCTGCATTTCAAAAAATGCTAAAGGAAGTTTTTCAGGCTGAAGGGAAAATCATTATCAAGATAGAAATTAGAATCCACAGGAAGGAAGGAAGAGCACTGGAAATGGTAAATATGTGTAAATGTAAGAGACCATAATATTTTCTTCTCTTATTTTCTTAAAAGGCTTTTTAAAGCAAAAATAATAATTCTGAAAATACTGAGATTTTAAGCATATAGAATTAAAATATATGACAACAATAGCACAAAAGGTGAGGCAAGGTAAATGGAATTATATCTGTAAGGTTCTAACATTTTAAATGAAGTGATACAATATTATTTCTAAGTAGGCTAAGATATGTAAAGGATGCATATAGCAATCTCTAGAACAACCACTAAAACACAATACTTTAGTAGTATAGTTTTTAAAAAGTGAGAGAAACAGGCACCAATTAAACCCTCAAACCCATTGAGTCTTAATTATTCCTGTTCTCCCTGGATGATACTTGCTGTTTCAAGATGCTGTTTTGATTCTTTTTTTCTTAATTGTGGCTAGTATAAATTGTGTCCCCATAAAATATGACAATAAAAGAAATATCTTTCAATTTTAAACCAAATGTATCATTAGAAATTTATGTATCTTTAGTAGCAATTTTCAGGTATATTTATAATTTGATATTATGTTAGTCTAAGTATTTTTCCCCTATAAAAAATAGTGCCCAATTTTACATAATGTGTTTCTTTTATGAGAGATCTTTGAAAACCTTTTCTTTTTTTTTCTGAGGAAGACTCGACCTGAGCTAACATCTGTTGCCAATCTTCCTCTTTTTGCTCGAGGAAGATTCGCCCTGAGCTAACATCTGTGCCAGTCTTCCTCTATTTTGTATGTAGGTCCCTGTCACAGCATGGCCACCGATGAGTGTGTAGGTCCACACCCGGGAACCAAACCCAGGCCGCTGAAGCGGAGTGAGCTGAACTTAACCACTAGGCCATGGGGCCAACCCTGAAAACTTTTTCTTAAAAGGGTCAGACAAAGAGTATTTTAGGCTTATAGGCCATACTCAACTCTGCTGTTCTGGCACAAAAGCAGCCATAGACAATACATAAACAAATGAGCATGATAATGTTTCAATGAAACTATTTATTAAAACAGAAAACCAAGTTGTAGTTTCCCAATTCCTGTTTTACAAGATGCCTAAGAGAAAACTTATTTAAGTATATCTATAGCAATTCAATTTGTTAAAAAATTTTAATGTATTTTATAAATTTAGATAATTTTTCCCCTAAAAGCTCTAACTTTAGAGAAAGAATCTTTATACCCACACACAAAAAGATTAACTACATTGCTTCTTTAAAACATAATCTTCTATCTTTTTTCTCCTCTCAAATATCACTGTAATTACCTCTTTAATTTTTGAAAAATTATTAATTTTTTAAATAGGTAATTTATAAAATTACCTTATGAAATTTTGAAACCAAAATTCAAAAGGTTGTATAATGAAAAGTAAGTCACCTTGTCATCTCTGTCCTCATTCTTCTTCCCCAGAGGCAACCACTATTACCAGTTTCAATCTAGAGCAGCACTATCCAATAGAACTTTTTGCAATGACAGAAATGTTCTATATCTGTGCTATCCAATACAGTAGCCACCAGCCACAGGTGACTATCAAGCACTTGAAGTGTGGCTAGTTTGACTGAAGAACTGAAGTTTTAGTTTTATTTAAGTTTAATGAATTGAAATAGCAACATGTGATGAGTGGCAACTGTATTAAACAGTACAGATCTAGAGAATCCTCCTAGAGTAGTAGTACATAATATCCAAGGTATTATGTACCTTGGATACATAATACAATCACCTTAGAAGCATTTCAACATTCAGTACCCAAGCCGCATCTCAGAACAAATATATCAAAATCTCTGGAATGGGACCCAGGAATCTTTTTTCTTTTTTGTAAACTCCCCAGTGATTCCAATACACAACCAAGGTCAAAAGAAAATTATCTTATAAATAGAGTAGCTCTATCTAATATTAGAAAACCAAAGGAATAACTTTCTCCTTCTAAGCAATTAATCAGAAAAGAACTTCCAATTTCTCAAGTACATAAAAATCTTTATATCTATATAGGATTTTCCCTAAAGTAAGTCATTAGAGGCAATTTTTACTATGAGATTGACTGCACCTAAAATTAGAAAGAAGTGAGTGACGTCAGCATCATGGCGGAGTGAGATTCCCTCTTTGAATCTCTGCCCCCTACGACACAACGAAAACATCATTCACATTCCAACAGAGCTCAATCAAACACTACGAAGGACTTCTGAGAAACCCCTGCTGCCATACATCGGACGGTGGAGGCGCGGGAAGCCCAGGAGGACGGGAGGAGAGGTAGGAGGTTGTACTCCCCCTCCCCAATCGATCGGCAAAAACAGCGCGGTTCGCGGACAGAGGGGGGAGGGGCGGCCCACAGCGGGGAAAACTAGCGCCATCCAGGTGCTCTCACAGACTGTCGCGAGGTCCCCACGGGGAAGTGACGACGGACTGTTTAGGGGGTGTAGCAAACACCATAAGAGAGCCAGAAAGGAAACCCCCAGGTCAAGCAGGAGAAAGAGAGGACCCCTCCCCCCACACACCCGGCGTTTCAGCATAATCCCTCCGGGGGCTGCAGCCGCCTCAGAGCAAACCGCTCGCGATCTCCATCTAGTGGCAGCAGGGGGATACTGCAGGACTAACTTTAATCATGAGGGGTAAAAATAAAGCCGTCCCCGTCGGATCCTTGCGAAAATATGTCAGGGCTACAGACCAAAAGGAAAATGACAAACACCCAGAAACCAACCCTGAAGGCACAGAATTTGATAACCTGAATGAGAGAGAATTCAAAATAGCTATCATAAACAAGCTCAACGAAATACAAGAGAACACACAGAAACAAATCAACGAATTCAGGGATTATGTCACAAAAGAGATTGAAACCCTAAAGAAAAACCAATCAGAATTATTGGAGATGAAAAACAAAATCAACGAGATAGTGGAAAAAATGGAGTCTTTAAAGAGCAGAACTGACAATATGGAGGAACGAATTAGCACTATTGAGGATAGCCACGCAGAAATGCTCCTGGTAGAGGAGGAGAGAGAGCTAAGACTAAAAAGAAATGAAGAAATTCTTCGAGAAATATCAGACTCAATGAGGAAAAGCAACATAAGGATAATAGGTATTCCAGAAGGAGAAGAAAGAGAAAAAGGAGCAGAGAGTTTGTTCAAAGAAATAATAGCTGAGAACTTCCCCAACCTCGGGAACAAGAGGGAAATAACAGTGAATGAAATCAATAGATCACCTAAATATATAAACAGGAATAAAAAATCATCTCGCCACATAGTAGCAAACTTGAAGAATACCCGTGACAAGGAAATAATATTGAAGGCAGCTAAACAAAAAACCAAAATAACATACAAAGGAAACCCCATCAGGCTCTCAGCTGATTTCTCGACAGAAACTCTACAGGCTAGGAGAGACTGGAATGATATATTCAAAATCATGAAAGACAAAAACCTTCAGCCGAGAATACTTTATCCAGCAAAAATATCCTTCAAATACGATGGAGAAATAATAACTCTCCCTGATAAACAAAAGCTAAGAGAGTTCGTCACCACAAGACCCCCACTACAAGAAATGCTCAAGAAGGCCCTTAGGCCTGAAAAAAAACAAATGAGAAAGGGGATACAAAGATTTCAGCAAGGAGAAAAGCAAGGAGACTAAACCAGAACAAAATACAGTTGGAAAACATCAAAAATTAATTCAAGCTCATCACTGGAAACACACATTCATGACACAATCTGGAATAAAGAGATAACAAATAAGGAGGGGAAGAGGTAAGGGATTGAACTGACCCAGCCTCAGGAAAAAGGAGGCATCTGAAAATGTACTTTCTTATCCAGGAGATCGCTTATATAAACCTCACGGTAACCACTAAACAAACAACCAGAAGAGAACCACACATGACAAATAAAGAGAAAACCAAGAGAATGAACATGCAGAAATACTAAATTGAATTTGCAGTCCGAAACACAAGGGACAAGAAATGAAGGAAATGCAAAAGAACCAGAAGATGAACAATAAAATAGCAACATTAAACCCTCATATATCAATAATCACTCTAAACGTAAATGGATTGAATTCTCCAATCAAAAGACAAAGAGTGGCAGGATGGATTAAAAACCAAGATCCAACAATCTGCTGCCTCCAGGAAACACATCTCAGCTCTAAAGACAAACACAGACTCAAAAGAAAAGGATGGAAAACAATACTCCAAGCTAATGGCAAACAAAAGAAAGCAGGAGTAGCCATACTTATATCAGACAAAGTAGACTTCAAGATAAAAAAGGTAATGAGAGACAAAGAAGGGCAATATATAATGATAAAAGGGATACTTCACCAAGAAGACATAACACTCATAAATATCTATGCACCCAACACAGGAGCACCAAAGTACATAAAACAACTGCTAAAAAACCTTAAAGGAGATATTAACAATAACACAATAATAGTAGGGGATCTTAATACGCCCCTTACATCAATAGATAGATCATCCAGACAAAAAGTCAATAAGGAAATAATGGACTTAAATGAAAAACTAGACGCAATGGATTTAATAGATATATACAGAGCACTCCACCCAAAAAAAGCAGAGTACACATTCTTCTCAAGTGCACATGGAACATTCTCAAGGGTAGACCATATATTAGGAAACAAGGCAAACCTCTATAAATTTAAGAAGATTGAAATCATTACAAGCATCTTTTCTGATCATAATGCTGTGAAACTAGAAATCAACTGCAAGGAAAAAACTAGGAAAGGGACAAAGATGTGGAGACTAAACAACATGCTACTGAACAACCAATGGGTCGTTGATGAAATTAAAGGAGAAATCAAAAGCTATCTGGAGACAAATGAAAAGGAAAATACACCATACCAACTCATATGGGATGCAGCAAAAGCAGTCCTGAGAGGGAAATTCATAGCAATACAAGCTCACCTTAACAAACAAGAAAATTCCCAAATAAATAACCTTAAATTGCACCTAACAGAGTTGGAAAAAGAAGAACAGACAAAGCCCCGAATCAGTAGAGGAGGGAAATAATAAAAATCAGAGCAGAAATAAATGAAATTGAAACCAAAAAAACAGTAGAAAGGATCAATGAAACAAAGAGCTGGTTCTTTGAGAAGATAAATAAAATTGACAAACCCTTAGCCAGACTCACTAAGAAAAAAAGGGAGAAGACTCAAATAAATAAAATTAGAAATGAAAGAGGAGAAATTACAACAGACAGCACAGAAATACAAGGGATTATTGGGGAATACTATGAAAAACTTTACGCCAACAAATTGGACAACCTAGAGGAAATGGACAAATTCTTGGACGCGTACAACCTCCCAAAACTGAATCAAGAAGAAATAGAGAATCTGAACAGACCAATCACAAGTAAAGAGATTGAAACAGTAATCAAAAACCTCCCAAAAAATAAAAGCCCAGGACCAGATGGCTTCCCTGGAGAATTTTATCAAACGTTCAAAGAAGATTTAGCACCTATCCTTCTCAAACTATTCCAAAATAGAAAGAAGTTTCCAAGTAAGAAATAAGATTTTCTTCTCTGTTGATATGCATGACATGGAAAAGGTATTTGCATTACATACTATTAAAGAACTCTTAAAAATCAGTGAGGAAAATACCAACAATCCAATAGAAAAATGAGCAAAAATGATTACCAGGCAATTCATGGAAGGCAACCAAAATGGCCAATAAACATATGAAGAGATGCTTAATGTCACTAGTACCAAGGCAAATTTAAGTTAAAATGAGATACCATTTCATAACCATCAGACTGGCAAAAAACAAAGTATAGAAAACCCAAATGTTAGTGAGGATGTGGATGACAGAAACTGTCATATATTACTAGTAGAAGTATAAACTTGATATAAGAATAGTGAAGCTGAAGATACTCTACGATACGAGATTGTACTTTTAAGTTCATATGCTTATGCACAGCTTTGCAACCATTGTGCTGGGATTGTTTATGGGTTACCAGTTTTTTGAACTACTGATCTCATCACCCCTCAGTGACTGGGTAGGGCCTGGGACAACTAGATCCCTAGGCCTATCCTCTAGCCAGCAACAGCCTTATCTTTTTATCTCAATGTACTAATCAAATATTCGAAGTATCTAGAGACTCTCATGTGCACAAGAAGATATACACAAGAATGTCCACTGTAGTATTGTTTAAAGTAACAAAAATTGGAAGTGGCCTTCTGGTTTGTTATATATGAACAGATAAATTATGGTATATTTACACAATGGAATAATTATAACTGTTATAAAGCCACAGGGTAACACGGGTAAGTCTCAAAAGCATAATATTGAGGAGAAAAAAACAAGCTGCAGAATAATATACACAATAAGACACCATTTAAAGTTTAAGGCAGCAAACAAAACAATACTTTATAGTTTTATAGATGCTTACAAATGCAGTGAAAGCCTAAAAACATATATGGAAATTGATACACACCAATCTCAGCATAGTAGCACCTCTGGGGAAGAAGAGACAGGAATGTGATCTGGAGGGTACACAGGGAGGCTTCAACTTAGTAATGTTTTATTTCTTTAACAGTAATAACAATAACAGAAATATCTGAAATAAATGTGGCAAAACGTTACATTATTTTTTTTTTTTTAGGGCAGTGGTTACTTGGCTATTCATTACATTATTCCCTATGTTTTTCTGTATGTTAGAAAAAAGTATGTTCTAAAAAAGTTTAAAAACTAGTGATATAAATATGTAACTGCCTAATATAACAGGTGCCTAAAACAGCACACAGGTAAATATTCAGGTCAAGGAGGGTAATGGGTTAAATTATAGGACTCCTGTAAAATCTTGGTGATTAGCTCCAAATCAACATCAAAAAACAAACAAAACCCACACAGGTTTAGCTCTAAGGTTTTGGAATCTGAGAAGCTGAAACATCATGCTAACCACAGGCACATGCTATACACCCCTCGACTGTTTCAGTGTAAGACAGTTCAGCACTGTTCCGTTATAGTTTCCAGTACCATCCTGGCTACTGTAAACAAAACTGTCATTAACACAGGAGTCTGATTTAAAATTGCAAGGATGTGTTCTTTTCTCCACTTCCTCTGCAGAGTTACTGCCTCTATAGTCCTTAGGGACTCCACTTGGACAGGCACTAAGAACTCTGGCGTAGACTACTTCAGGGAGAAAAGAAACACTCAGTGAAATGAGTGGCAAGGAGATAACAAGAATGTTTACATATGATATAATCATAACAGCAGCTAAGATTTATATTGCACTGGCTATGTGCCAGGCACTGTTCTAAGTGCTTTACATTTAAACCTCACATCTACCCAATGAGGTTGGAACTGTTATTATCCTATTTCATAGATAAGGATAAGGGCAAATAAATGGTCACATGCTTGTTAAAAGACAGAGCCAAGTGTTTGAATCTAGGCAGTTTGACTGCAGAGACCATTGTCTCACCACTAACGATGTTCCAGTGATTCAAACATACACATTAACTGGGACCCTGCCATGTGCAAGGCATCATGCTGGGAGGTCAGGGTACAAAGATACAACATGGTTTTCCTTTGTGTTTGCATCTGACTGACTACACAGCTCAAGGTTTCTTTTCACAAGTTACTATATCAAAACAATCTTTATATTCAAAATTCTTCTCTAAATAATTAAGGATAACTGTTATAAACAATGATTTTCAAAACAAAGCACCAACAGTTCAAGTAAAAAGCTAAAAAGGTTGAAAAATCAACAACTCTTCTTGGATCCATACGAGAGGGTAGAACACAGAGCAAATCACTGCCACTACGATTGGAGAGAGAGACAGGTGAATAAAAGGAGTCATAACTTACAGGAGTAGACACACATGAACAGAAACCACTGCTGGAGCAGAAAAACCTGAAGTATAATTGACGAACTGCTGGAGGCTCAGTGTGGACAACTCAGAGAGTTAAAAACTCCAGGGGAGGGGCTGGCCCAGTGGCGCAGAGGTTTAGTTTGCGCTTTGGCAGCCTGGGGTTCGCGGGTTCGGATCCTGGGTGCCCGCCGATGCACTGCTTGTCAGCCAGGCTGTGGCGGCATCCCATATAAAGTAGAGGAAGATGGGCACAGATGTTAGCCCAGGGCCAGTCTTCCTCAGCAAAAAAGAGGAGGATTGGCAATGGATGTTAGCTCAGGGCTGGTCTTCCTCACAAAAAAAAAAAAACTCCAGGGGAGAGTGACATCAGCATCATGGCAGAACAAGTTGTTCCCTTTGTCTATTCCCTCAGAGTCAGGACTAAATGGACATACATTAACCACCACAGGATTCCCAACACAACACAACAGGATGCCTGAGAGATACATGCAGCTATACATCTGAAGGTGGGTGGACTGGATCTTGGGAAGCAGTGGAACTAGGTGAGCAGACTCCTTCTCCTCCCCGGCAGTAGTGATCCAGGTCACAGATCCTCACACAGAGGCCAGCGTGACTATAAGTGGAGGCAGGGGCAGCCTGGCACGCATGCAAACGCTTTCAGGGTGGTAGCCCGGCCTGCAGGGGCACCCACCTACAGAGGTGGCCCCATCTGTGTGAACACTCCCCACCGAGTCGTGGTGGCTCAGCCCCCACAAAGGTGCCCCACCCACATGAACACTCCCCATAAAGAGGCAGTGGCTCAGCTCAAGCGAAGGCACCCTGCCCACCAAGCGCAGTTGCTCGGCTGATTGCCCCCAATGCAGTGCTGGCCTCCATGAAACTGTCCCTCCCATTGGGAGCAGAGCCTGGCCACAACCTGCCTGCCGAGCACAGAGGCCCTGCCCATATGAGCACAATCAGCCAAACAGCTACGGCCAGCCCACATGAACAAAGAGTGGCTCTATCAGCAGACAAGGCAGGAACAGAAAACACAGCTCCTTCCTAGCCCCCCATCCCAGTGGTGGCAGGTAGAATCTGCAAACTGATACTACCACAAATGCACCGGCAGAGGACCAATTCATCAAACACCATGAAGAACTACAGTAACACTGCAGAGCAGAAGGAAAGTGACAAGTCTCCAGAATCTAATCCTGAAGTAAGAGAATATTAAAATCTAAATGATATAGAATTCAAATAGTTGTCATAAAGAAAGCCAAAGAGTAACAAGAAAACACAGACAGACAGTTCAATGAGCTCAGGAATAAAATTAATGAACAGAAAGAATACTTCACCAAAGAGATTGAAGCCCTTAAAAAAACTATAAAGAGGGGCCGGCCTGGTGGTGTAGCAGTTAAGTTCACGCATTCTGCTTCAGTGGCCCAGGGATCGCAGGTTCGGATCCTGGGCGCAGACCAATGCACTGCTTGTCAAGCCATGCTGTGGCAGCATCCCATATAAAGTAGAGGAAGATGGGCATGATGCTAGCCCAGGGCCAAACTTCCTCAGAGAAAAAGGAGAACTGGCAATGGATGTCAGCTCAGGGCTAATCTTCCTCACACATAAAAAAAAACTATAAAGAAATTCTGGATATAAAGAACACATTAATGAGATACAAAATAATGTAGAAACCATAAAAAACAGAGCAGACATTACAGAGGACAGAAGTAGTGAATTAGAAGATAGAAATAGGGGCCATCCCATGGCCTAGTGGTTAAGTTCAGCACACTCCACTTCAGCAGCCCGCTGGTTCCCGGTTTGCAGACCTACACTACTCATTGAAGCCATGCTGTGGCAGCGACCCATATACAAAATAGAGGAAGATTGGCACAGATGTTACATCAGGGTGAATCTTCCTCAGCAAAAAGAAGGAGATCGGCAACAGATGGAAGCTCAGGGCTTCAGGTGGAGGAGAGAGGACTAAGATTTTAAAAAATGAAGGAATTCTTCAAAAAATATCCAACTCAATTAGGAAAAGTAACATAAAGATTATAGGTTTTCCAGAGGGAGAAGAGAGGAAGAAAGGAGAAGAGAGCTTGTTCAAAGAATTAATAGCTAGTAACCTGCCAAACTGGGGAAGGAACTGGACTTACAAGTACCTGGAGCCAATAGAACTCCTAATTACATCAATGCAAAAAGACCTTCTCCAAGACATATAATATAAAAACTCAAAAGTCAATGACAAAGAAAAGATATTAAGGGCAGCAAGGCAGAAGAAAATAACCTACAAAGGAACCCCTATGACACTTTCAGTGGATTATTCAGCAGAAACCTAACAGCCTAGGAGAGAATGGAATGATATATTCAAAATACCAAAAGACAAAACTTTCAGCCAAGAATATTCTATCCAGTGAAATTATACTTCAGATATAATGGAGAAATAAAAGCTTTCCCAGATAAACAAAAGATGAGGGAGTTTATTGTGACTACATCGGCCTTACAAGAAATTATGAAGGAAGCCCTCCTACCTGAAACAAAAAGGCAGAGGTTTACAAAGCTCTGAGCAAGCAGATAAATAGACAAAATGAGAAAATTGCAGCTCTCTATCAGAATAGGTTACCAAATGCTTAATTATAACGCAGAAGATAAAGGGAAAGAAAGCATCAAAAATAACTATAAACGCTTCAATTTAGTCACAAACTCACAACACAAAAAAAGAATAATTTACGACAACAATAACTCAGACAGGAAGAGGAAAGGGATGGAACCTGCTTAGATTAATGGAGATAAAAAGCTATCTCATCTATGAGATCTTTAATACAAAACTCATGGTAACCACTAAACAAAAAATCAGAGCAGTGCCACAATTCATAAAAAAAGAGAAAAGTGACAAAACCACAACAGAAAACCACCAAACTGAAATGGCACTCAGAAATACAAGGGAAAAGAAACAATGGAAATTTAGAATGGGAAAACAAGAGATAAAGCCATAGCATTAAGGGGCCGGCCCAGTGGCACAGCAGTTTAGTTCGTGCTTGGCAGCCCGGGGTTCGCGGGTTCGGATCCCGGGCGCCTGCCGATGCACTGCTGTCAGCCATGCCGTGGTGGCATCCCATATAAAGTAGAGGAAGATGGGCCTGGATGTTAGCCCAGGGCCAGTCTTCCTCAGCAAAAAGAGGAGGATTAGCAATGGATGTTAGCTCAGGGCTGGTCTTCCTCACACAAAAAAAATAAAAATCCCATAGCATTAAGCCCTCATACATTAATAATCACTCTAAATGTAAGTGGATGAATTCTCCAATCAAAAGACACAAAGTGGCTGGATGGATTGAAAAACAAGACCGAACAAGATGCTGACTCCAGAAAACACATCTCAGCTCTAAAGATAAACACACACTTAGAGTGAAGAGATAGAAGATGATACTCCAAGCAAGTGGCAAGCAAAAGAAAGCAGGTGTTTCCATACTTATATCAGACAAAGCAGACTTCAAGATAAAAAAGATAATGACAGACAATGAGGGGCAGTATTTAACGATAAAAGGGGCAATCCACCAAGAGGACATAACACTTATAAATATATATGCACCTAATACAGGAGCAACAAAGTATATAAAGAAACTATTAATAGACCTAAAGACAGAAATTGAAGCACCACAATAATAGTAGGGGACTTCAACAACCCACTTACATCAATGGATAGATCATCCAGACAGAAAGTCCACAAGGAAGCAGTGGCCTTAAATGAAACACTAGACCAGATGAACTTAATAGAGTCCATCCAAAAACATCAGAATACACATTCTTCTCAAGTGCACAAGGAACATTCTCAAAGATAGACCAAATGTTGGGAAACAAGGCAAGCCCCAATAAATTTAAGAAGACTGAAATCATATCAAGCATCTTTTCCAACCACAATGCTATGAAAATGCTATGGGACTTCAGAATTTGCATTTCTAACAAGTTCCTGAGTAATGCTGATACTGCTGGTCCAAGGACCATACTTTAAGAATCACTGGATAGGACGTCAGCATCATGGCAGAGTTAGATTCCCCCTTTGAATCTCTGCCCCCTAAGAGACAATAAAAACATCATTCGCACACCAACAGAGGACAATCAAACACTACAAAGGACTTCTAAAAGACCCATGCCACCGTACATCTGACAGTGGAGGCACAGGAAGCCCCAAAGGACTTGAGGAAAGGTAAAGAGATTTACCCCCCTCCCCATTAGATCAGCAAAGATGGACAGCCCAGCTCACAGACAGAGAGGGGGGAGGTGCGGCCTACTGCGGGAAAACTATTGCCTTCCAGGTGCTCTCACAGACTGTCAAGAGATTCCCATTGGAAAGCGACAACAAACTGTTGCAAGGGTGCAGTCAACGTCCAAGCACCCCAGGAGAGCAGATTACAAAGGAAGAAGGAAGCCCCAGGAATAGGCAGGCGAAAGAAAGAGCCCCTCCCCCCACATGCACTGCACTTCAGCACAGTCCCGTCAGGGAGTGCAGCTGGCTCAGAACACACAGCTCATGACCTCCACCCAGTGGGGGCAGGTGGAAACTGCAGGACAAGATATCACCAGGATGAGAAATAGCAAAGGAAAATCAAACAGCTCTATGCAAAAGTATCTTAAGTCTCCAGACCAAGAGGCAAATGACAAACACCCAGAAACCAACCCTAAAGGCACAGAAATCTATAAGGTAAATGACAGAGAATTCAAAATAGCTATCATAAAAAAACTCAACGAATTACAAGAGAACTCAGAGAGACAATTCAACGAATTCAGGAATTTCTTCACAAGAGATTGAAACCATAAAGAAAAACCAATCAGAAATCTTGGAGATGAAAAACACAATGGACGAGATAAAGGAAAACCTGGAATGTTTAAAGAGCAGAACTGAGAATATGGAGGAAAGAATTAACATTACCGAGGATAGCCATGCAGAAAAGCTCCAGAGAGGCAAAGAGAGAACTATGACTAAAAAGAAATGAAGAAATTCTTCAAGAAATATCAGACTCAATTAGGAAAAATAACATAAGGATAATAGGTATTCCAGAAGGAGATGAAAGGGAAAAAGGAGCAGAGAGTTTGTTCAAAGAAATAATAGCTGAGAACTTCCCAAACCTGGGGAAAGAGTTGGAAATAACAGTGAATGAAGTCACTAGATCACCTAAATATATAAACAGGAAAAGACCAACTCCACAGCATATACTCGCAAAGCTGGCAAGAGTCAATGACATAAAAAATATTAAGGGCAGCTAAACAAAAAAACAAAATAATATACAAAGGAAACCCTATCAGGCTCTCAGCTGATTTCTGGACAGAAACTCTACAGGCTAGGAGAGACTGGAATGATATATTCAAAATCCTGAAAGACAAAAACCTTCAGCCAAGAATACTCTATCCATGGAAAATATCCTTCAAATATCATAGAGAAATAATAACTCTCCCTGATAAACAAAAGCCGAGGAAGTTTATCGCCACAAAACCCCCACTACAAGAAATGCTTAAGAAGGCCCCTACACCTGAAAACAAACAAAAGAGAAAGGGGATAAAAAGTTCGGAGCAAGGAGAAAAACCAGGAGACTAAACCAGAAAAACTGCAGTTGGAAAACATCAAAAATGAATATAAACTCATCACTTTAAACACACACTCACAACATAAGATGGAATAAGCAGTGACAACAACAAATTGGAAGAGGAAAGGGATTGAATCAACTTAGTCTAAGGAAACAAAAGGCATCAGAAAATAGACTATCTCATCCACGAGATTTTTTTATATAAACCTCATGGTAACCACTAAACAAACAACCAGAATAGAACCACATATGACAAATAAAGAGAAAACTAAGAGAATCATCGTGCAGAACTACCAAACAGAACTGGCACTCCAAAACACATGGGACAAGAAATGAAGGAAATACAAAAGAATCAGAAAATGAACGATAAAATAGCAACTTTAAACCCTCATATATCAATAATCACTCTAAATGTAAATGGATTGAATTCTCCAATCAAAAGACACAGAGTGGCAGGAAGGATTACAAACCAAGATCCAACAATTTGCTGCCTCCAGTAAACACATCTCAGCTCTAAAGACAAACAAAGACTCAAAGTAAAAGGATGGAAGACAATACTCCAAGCTAATGGCTAACAAAAGAAAGCAGGAGCTGCCATACTTATATCAGACAAAATAGACATCAAGATAAAAAAGGTAATGAGAGACAAAGAGGGGCAATACATAATGATAAAAGGGACACTTCACCAAAAAGACATATCACTTATAAATATCTATGCACCCAATACAGGAGCACCAAAGTACATAAAACAACTATTAACAAACCTAAAAGGAGATATTAACAACAACACAATAATAGTAGGGAATCTCAACACCCCACTTACATCAATGGATAGATCATCCAGACAAAAAGTCAATAAGGAAATAATGGACATAAACAGAAAACTAGACGAGATGGACTTAACAGATACATACAGAGAACTCCACCCCAAAACAGCAGATTACACATCTTCCCAGTGCACATGGAACATTCTCAAGGATACACCATATATTAGGAAACAAGGCAAACCGCTATAAATTTAAGAAGATTGAAATCATAACAAGCATCTTTTCTGATCATAATGCTATGAAACTAGAAATCAACTGCAAGAAAAAAACTGGGAAAAGCACAAAGATGTGGAGACTAAACAACACACTACTGAACAACCAATGGATTGCTGATGAAATTAAAGGAGAAACCAAAAACAATCTGGAGACAAATGAAGATGAAAATACACCATACCAACTCATATGGGATGCAGCAAAAGCGGTCCTGAGAGGGAAATTTATAGCAACACAAGCCCACCTTAACAAACAAGAAAAATACCAAATAAATAACTTTAAACTACACCTAACAGAATTAGAAAAAGAAGAACAAAGCCCCGAATCAAGAGAAGGAGGGAAATAATAAAATAGAGCAGAAATAGAAATCAAAAAACCAGTAGAAAGGATCAATGAAACAAACAGCTGGTTCTTTGAGAAGATAAACAAAATTGACAAACCCTTAGCCAGACTCACTAAGTAAAAAAGGGAGATGACTCAAATAAATAAAATTAGAAACAAAAGAGGAGAAATTACAATGGATACCACCAAAATACAGAGGATTATTAGAGAATACTATGAAAAACTATATGCCAACAAATTGGGCAATCTAGAGGAAATGGATACATTCTTGGATGCATACAACCTCCCAAATCTGAATCAAGCAGAAATAGAGAATCTGAATAGACCAATTACAAGTAAAGAGGTTGAAACAGTAATCAAAATCCTCCCTCAAAATAAAAGTCCAGGACCAGATGGCTTCCCTGGAGAATTTTACCAAACATTCAAAGAAGATTTAATATCTATCCTTCTCAAACTATTCCAAAAAATAGAGGAAGATGGAATACTTCCTAACACATTCTATGAGGCCAACAGCACCCTGATACCAAAGCAGACAAGGACAATACAAAGAAGGAAAACTACAGGCCAATATCGCTGATGAACATAGACGCAACAATCCTCAACAAAACACTGGCAAACCGAATACAGCAACACATCAAAAAGATCATACACCACGATCAAGTGGGATTTATACCAGGGACACAGGGATGGTTCAACATCCGCAAATCAATCAACGTGATACACCACATTAACAAAATGAAGAATAAAAACCACATGATCATCTCAATCAATGCAGAGAAGGCATTCAACAAGATCCAACATCCATTTATGATAAAAACTCTCAACAAAATGGGGATAGAAGGAAAATACCTCAACATAATAAGGGACATATATGACAAACCTACAGCGAACATCCTACTCAATGGGGAAAAATTGAAAGCCATTCCTTTGAGGACAGGAACAAGACAAGGGTGCCCACTCTCGCCACTCTTATTCAACATAGTATTGGAGGTTTTGGCCAGAGCAATTAGGCAAGAAAAAGGAACAAAAGGACTCCAAATAAGCGATGAAGAAGTGAAACTCTCACCATTTGCAGACGACATGATGTGATACATAGAAAACCCCCCAAAATCCATGGAAAACTGCTAGAAATAATCAACAACTACAGCAAAGTGGCAGGGTATAAAATCAACTTACAAAAATCAGTTGCATTTCTATACGCTAATGATAAACTAACAGAAAGAGAACTCATGAAGGCAATCCCATTTACAACTGCAACAAAAAGAATAAAACATCTGGGAATAAAAGAAGTGGAAGCAACCCAAGTGTCCCTCGACTGATGATTGGTTCAAGAAGATGTGGCATATATATACAATAAAATACTACTCAGCCATAAGAAAAGACACAATTGTCCCATTTGCAACAACATGGATGGACCTAGAGGGTATTATGTTAAGTGAAATAAGCCAGAGAGAGAAGGATAGACACTGCATGAACTCACTCATATATGGGATATAAATGAACACACGAACAGAGAGAACTGATTGGTGGTTACCAAGGGGTGGGGGGTGGGCACAAGGGGTGAAGGGTTACATCCACATGGTGACGGACAAACAATAATGTACAACTAAAACCCCACAGTGTTATAAACTATTAAGACATCAATAAAAAAAAATCTGGGAATAAATTTAACCAAGGAGGTGAAAGACCAATACAATGAAAACTATAAGACATTACTGAAAGAAATCAATGAAGACAAAAAGAAATGGAAAAATATTCCATGCACATGGATTGGAAGAATAAACATAGTTAAAATGTCCTTACTACCTAAAAGCAATCTACAGATTCAATGCAATCCCAATCAGAATCCCAATGTCATTCTTCACGGAAATAGAACAAAAAATACTGAAATTTGTATGGGGCAACAAAAGACCCCGAAGAGCTAAAGCAATCCTGAGAAAAAAGAACAAAGCTGGAGGCATCACAATCCCTGACTTCAAAATATACTACAAAGCTATAGTAATCAAAACAGCATGGTACTGGTACAAAAACAGACACACAGATCAATGGAATAGAATTGAAAGCCCAGAAATAAAACCACACACATGTGGACAGCTAATCTTCGACAAATGAATGAAGAACATACAATAGAGAAAGAGAAGTCTCTTCAATAAATGGTGCTGGGAAAATTGGACAGCCACATGCAAAAGAATGAAAGTAGACCATCTTCTACCGCCATACACAAAAGTCAACTCAAAATGGATTAAGGACCTGAAAGTGAGACCTGAAACTATAAAGCTCCTGGAAGAAAATATAGGCAGGACAATAATTGACACTGGTCATAAAGGGATCCTTTCGAATTCCGTGTCTACTCGGACAAGGGAAACAAAAGAAAAAATAAGTAAGTAGGACTTCATCAGACTACAGAGCTTCTACAAGGCTAATGAAACCAGCATCAAAATGAATAGACAACCCACCAGCTGGGAGAAAATATTCGCAAATCATATATCCAACAAGGGATTAATCTCGATAATATATAAAGAACTTGGGGCCGCCCGGTGGCGCAGCGGTTTAGTCCGCGCTTGGCAGCCCGGGGTTCGCGAGTTCGGATCCCGGGCGCCCGCCGACGCACTGCCTGTCAGCCATGCCGTGGCGGCGTCCCATATAAAGTGGAGGAAGATGGGCACGATGTTAGCCCAGGGCCAGTCTTCCTCAGCAAAAAGGGGAGGATTGGCGACGGATGTTAGCTCAGAGCTGGTCTTCCCCACAAAAAAAAAAAAAAAAAAGAACTCACACAACTGAACAAAAAAACGAACAACCCGATCAAAAAATCTCTTCCTTTTTCCAAGGAAAATATACAGATGGCCAACAGACATATGAAAAGATGTTCAACATCACTAATCATCAGGGAAATGCAAATCAAAACTACACTAAGATATCACCTTACACCCGTTAGAATGGCTATGATCACCCAAACAAAAAACAAATGTTGGAGAGGTTGTGGAGAAATGGGAACCCTCATTCACTGCTGGTGGGAAAGCAAACTGGTGCAGCCTCTACGGAAAACAGTATGGAGATTCCTCAACAAATTAAAAATAGAAATACCTTATGATCCTGTAATCTATTGGGCATCTACCCAACTGACATGAAATTGACCATCCCAAGAGGCTTATGCACCCCTATGTTCATTGCAGCATTACTCACTATAGCAAAGAAGTGGAAGAAACCCACGTGTCCCTCAACTGATGATTGGATAAAGAAGATGTGGTGTATATATATATGTATACAATGGAAAACTACTCAGCCATAAGAAAAGACAGATTGTCCCATTTGCAACAATATGGATGGACCTAGAGGGTATTATGTTAAGTGAAATAAGCCAGAGAGAGAAGGACAAACACCATATGATTTCACTCATATGTGGAATATAAACGAACACATCAACAGAGAGAACTGGTTGGTGGTTACTAGGGGGAAGGGGCGTGGTGGGTGGGCACAAGGGGTGAAGGGATGCATCCATATGGTGACGGAAAAATAATAATGTACAACTAAAACCCCACAATGTTATAAACTATTAACACATCAATAAAAATGAAAATTAAAAAAAAAGAAATGAGCCATATACACCTTTAGTAAACATAAATGGCTCTAATATAATATAACTGATATGAGCAATAACTCTGAGTCATCAAGAAAAGGTTCAAATATGGTTGACTCCTATTAAGGCAACAACAAGTACTTTATACATTTTGGCAAAAATTTTCATAAAAATTATATCCAAAACAAGTCCTGGCCATTAACGGGTAGTTAATTAACTGAAAATATCAATCATTCAGATATTTGTTACTTTTCCCAAGTGTTACCCAAAAAGAGAATGGAGTCACATGAAAAATAATATGATCACTTTAGTTAACTTCTCTAATAATTTTTACTTACCAGTGGGAAGATCTTCAACTTTTGCAAGGTCATTCTCTTCTATTCCAGGCATTCCCGCATCACCATCTCGTTTGATTTGTTCTGCCCAAGTAACAAAATATATAATTCTATATTTTTCCTTACATAAATTGAAAACGTTTTGAAGGAATGTAACAACCAGTTTCTAAAGCAACAGGCTACACTGACTGAATATCTTTATATCTTGCTTTGGACATAGTTGTAACTCTAAAACAACTTATTCTTTTTTCTCTTTTATCAAAGGATCCGAATTTGAAACAATACAGACACCTAATCATAACTGAACTAAAATCAAACAATATTCTTTGATTGAAATGTTCACTTCAAAACGAGAAGAAAAAGTCAACATCCTATTAACACAAAACTAATAGTTATACCTTTCCCACGTAGAATATGATTGCTAGAGGGATCTTCATTCTTATCTGCAGCATTCTCAGCTACTTTTGGAATATTTTTAGGTACTGCATGATTGTTGATATCCAATTCATTTCCACCTTTTGATTGAACCTTGTGAGCCTTTTGCTGTTTGATAAAGATTTGGTAACAGTAAGTATTTTTCAGTTCAAAATATTAAACCATTAACACAACTATTAATTAAATGTTCTGAAGCAGTTCATTTTTAAAAACATATACCATAGGTCCAAACTCCAAACGTTTGGAGATGTGGGATATACTATTTTCTGTTCAGTTTTTATACCTGATATGACTTTTTAAAGTCTCTAATTACAGTAAATGGCCTAAAATGTCAGGCAAAGGTAATTCTCTTTGGCTATGCTGAGGGAGTGATTCTGCAAGAAGACAGTCTTGCTGAGCACAGTAGGTTGCTGTGGAGGCCTACAGTTGGGCATTGTCCTGGGGGCTGTGGGCAGGGTGGGTTCTCCACAGGCATATGCTGTTAATTGAGCAGGATGGCAGACAGCAGGAGGTTGGCACATGGGTGTCCCCTCAACTGTGATAGATGGTTACTGAGATTGTCAGGGTTTTGCCCAAGTAGAAACAGCAAGGGTGGAAAACATGCAAACTTATTACCAGGTGCACTGGCCACCCAAGCACAAGAAGCAATGAAAGAACAACACACAGGTCAGTGCTCCCTGCAACCTGCTCATAACCATATCATCTCCCTGAAAACTTGAATCTTCAGATACATGATTAGGCCTGACTCAGCTCTACTGGTGGGCCACTTTTCTCTCATATTGGTTGAGTAGCCTCAGTGGAAAATTAGGAGAAGCAAGGAGTCAAGTACACAAGCTTGGGTTGCCATATATGTCCTTCTCCTTAATATTTAACCCATATATAAATGCTTTGTCAACTCTAAAGCACTATGTGATATAATTTATTAGTAATATTATACAAACAATAGTACTAAAAAATCTACAGGAAATCTAGAAAAACAAGAGCCAAATCATAAGAATTTGTTGCAGTAAAGAACAAAGGGTGCTTTGACAATCAGGTATAGGTATTCCAGTGTACCTGGCAGATAAAATTAACAACAAACATTTGCACAGTGCTTCACAGTTTACAAACTGCTTTCAAATCTATCCTCTAGTAGAGATAAATGAACAGTTTTGGGAAAAACAAAATAAAACTGAGGATTAAAGAAGTTAAGTAGCTTGTCCAAGGTCACAAAGGTAGGGAATTGTGGAGAAGGGATTCAAGCCAGTCTTTCTCACTCCCACATTTTCTGGGAACTTGGCAAGCTATTTGAGAGCTTAATTCTTGGTGAGTGAAATGACAAAATGAAATTTTTGAACAAGTCAATACAAAGGCCCAGGGAGAGAAAATCCTCGTGGCACAACCTGAGCAGCCATTCTGCATCTCTGTGCATTTTCACTATAATGCTATATCAGAAGGCTATTTCTACAGTATTTCACTGTTTTGTAGATGTTGATAAAACAATGTTAAACAAAAGTTAAAAGTCAACAAACTACTGTTCAAAAATACTTTTCCATTTAAAATAGTTAACAAGGATGTTGTACCTTTGATGCATTCTTGACAGTATCTTTATGTGAATGGACAATATTAAATATTCTTAATAAAATAAAATGGCTTTCTAGATGCAATGTTGGTGATTTGGTAAAGGGGCCACCTAGTTGTTTTTTAAATAAACTTTTTATTCTAAAATAATTTTAGATTTACAGAAAACTAATTATCCCTCACCCTGTTTCCCTTAATGTTAACATGTTACATTAGCATGGTACATTATTATTGACTAAACTTCAGACTTTACTTAGATTTCACCAGTTCTTCCATTGTCCTTTTCCTATTCCAGGATTCAATCCAGGACACTACACTGCACTTAAGTCCTCAGGTCTCCTTAGTTTCCTCTAGTCTGTAACCATTTCTCTACCTTTGTAGCATGAAAGCAATAAACAAATGAGTATGGCTATGTTATAGACACTAAAATGTGAATTTATTATTATTTTCCCATGTCATAGACTATTCTTTTGATTTTTTTCAACCCTTTTTTTAAATGTAAAAACCATTCTTAGCTCCTGGGCAGTAGGAAAACAGGCAGCAGGTTGGTTTTAGTTTGCTGACCCCTTCTTCAGAGTAATTTCTAAGATAGGCATGGCTTTGTCGGAAAAAAAAAAAAAAATCCCTGAATGCAGCTTATGCTTGTTTCATATGGCTAACGTTACCCTAGAAAGGAGAAGTTCTCTAAGCATCTCCACTCCTCGCCACCTTGTTCCATTTAGGGCAAAGAAGAATTGGAGAGGACATTAGTCAATTAGTTAATTAGTTAATAATGTAAAAATAACCTAGTATAGAAAAGCAGAGAGAGAGAACTACTCTTGCCTGGCAAAAGGGAAAAGCTCTCATCTGTGTTCCTTGGGAGAACAGGAGAGAGCAAATTTATCCCGTTACTTATATACTGGACTTGTAATAACACAATTGCAACAGCAAACTCTCTTCCCCTTCCTTTTGTGTTCTACTACACTCCTCTCACTGTCCATGTCTCAGTAATACCTTCTGGCTGCCCTCAACGCCTCTAAGCCACTATGGTAGCTCCCTCGGGCCTGCCATCTTCCAGCAACCTATCCTTACATTCTCTTCAAGATAGACTGCAGATAGGCAACAGCTATTCTACTTCCCAGATTCAAAAAATAAAATACAGAAAAAAACGCCCTCAATATCATGCTTTAAAATAGTGAAAATCTGGTTTCCTTACCTTCTAGTCCTTTAGGTGAGATGCTACTAAAGAGCAAGATAAATACTTTTCACTACTCAATCTCCTTACTTTAAATCAGAAGACTTTATACAAACTATGGCTAGTCAGATGAGATTATAGGGTGTAAAAAATGAATATCCTAATGACTAGTAATCTTCAGACAAATTCCCTCTATTTCTAGCAGAGCCTTCACAATATATATAAACATATATATCAAACAATATATATATCAAAATGATCAATTAATAAAAGAATTTGTCACCACCCCCAAAATACAAATCAAAATTGGTTATAGTGGCTAATGTTTCATTTGTGTTTTCAGAAAGAAATTCAGAATAATAGAGATTGACATTAAGGAAAAAGTTTCTCAATTTTTTCATTTCTCAAAAGCATAAAATAGGAAGTAGTTGATTTTTCAGTAAAATGTTATCTAGTTTACAATATGAGAAATATATTAACAGCAAAAATTATTTTTTAAAAGTCAGATAAAAGATATTTAGCTCAAAGTTAGTTTTGAGTTGAGGTTATATTTTGGCAAGTGTCTAATCTACTTGGCAATAAAGCCACTGTAAGTCATTTTTAGAATTAGGCAGGTTAGAATACTTAAAACTACACTGTTTTACGACAAAAGTACATATTTTAACTTCTAAACTACAAGATTTATAACAAGAACATATTTGCAGCATTTTTCAAATTTACCTTTTGTTCCTGCAAAAACTGGTCTGCTAACTTTTTAATATTTTCTTCGTGCTGTGCTCTTAATTCCTTGATCTGTTGTCCACACTGAAAACTAAATTACAAAGTCATTCTTTTAGACTACATGATCTTGGATTGGATTCTCAGTTGTCTAGAAGTTGACATACATTTACAAAGATAAAGCATTTAGTTAGCAGGAGAGTAGGCAGGGAAGGACAAAGAGCAGACATAAAAATAACCACAGTCAAATTCTTAAAATATTTGAACCTTTAATAGAGGATAGAGAATACTGATAAAGCTAATCAAAAAAAACAGAAATTAAAAAGATGAAAACTTATTTTTATAACTTGCATTTATGAAGAAACAATTGTCAAAGCCAACTTCAATCACAGAAGAGAAAAGCACTACAGAAAACTGTGAGACCAATATATAGTAATAGACGAGAAAAGCTAGAATTATGAGACTTGATAAGGAATGTCTGCAGATGATTCATCTAATAGTATTTTAAACACAATAATAAAAGTCTAAATCATAAGAAGAGCAAGAATGGAAGAAACTAATAAAGAAGATAGAATGGAGCCATCAAGAGAAAATGTAGGGGCCAGCCCGGTGGCATAGCAGTTAAGTTCACGCTTTGGCAGCCCAAGGTTCATGGGTCGGATCCAGGGTGCCCGCCGACGCGCTGCCTGTCAGCCATGCCGTGGCGGGGTCCCATATAGCCAATAAAACTGAGAATACATACCAGTGAAATAACATAAGAAGGGAAAAATCCTTTTTGCATAAGGACTTTCATAGATGATAATCATAATAGTGAGAAAAGGAAAACTCCTACAATGGTCCAACAGTTGGGAGAGATTAAACAAGCTTTGCTACATTAACACACTGGAATAATATATTACCTCTAAATATGTTAAACCTTTAATCCTATATATATATGGAAAAGTATTGAATACTGTTAGATTAAAACACGTACATGTAAGTAGATGCATACTGATAACCAACAAGAGCAGGAAGTCAGAAATGGATAAACGGTGCTTTAAAATATGGCAAATTTGGGGGTCGGCCCGGTGGCGCAGCGGTTTAGTTCGCACTTTGGCAGCCCAGGGTCGCGGGTTCGGATCCTGGGTGCCGGCCGACACACTGCTTGTCAGCCACGCCGTGGCGGCGTCCCATATAAAGTAGAGGAAGATGGGCACAGATGTTAGCCCAGGGCCAGTCTTCCGCAGCAAAACAGAGGAGGATTGGCAACGGATGTTAGCTCAGGGCTGGTCTTCCTCACACACAAAAAAATAACAAATAAAAATAAAATAAAATATGGCTAATAAAATAAAATATGGCAAATCTTTCTTTTAGTGCACAGACCTAAAAAATACCTTTTAACGTAAAATTGACTAAAGATATAAAAAAGGTTTTTAAAGAGAGATTGCTAGAAAGGTCCCTAAGAGGTTCTCTGACCTCATCACCAACTGAGTATAGAGTTGTAAGCCAGGGGACTGAAGTGCAGAGCAAGGGAAGCAGCTGGCACTCAGTCCCTCAGCTATTCTGGGGACATCTCTCAGTGCTTGCTTCATCTTCTAGATGTCCCTCAAAAAGAACTACAGAATCTTCTTTCAACTTTTGCCACATCTAACTCAATAAAACTCAGGCTTTACAAGATTTTCTGTCTCACAATGAACTCTACTACACGGGCAGATTCAACATGTCTTGTAAGAGATATTTTCAAGGTGTTTAACACATCAAAATAAAAGAGCACGGATTTCAAAGAGGCGTAGAAAGACAACAGAAAAGGAATTTAAAGACCTAAGAAAATAAAAGAAAAGAAAAACAGAAGCCAGAAAGAAAAATTAGTTGTCTAAAAGTTGAACAAATATTCCAGATTCATAAATATTTGCTGCATGTAGCACCTTACCTCTCATATTCTAACCTCTTCACAAGATAGGTATTGTTTTTCCTATAGTCCTGAAGCTGGTCTTCTTGTCGAAGAAACTCCTGACGAAGCTCAGCAAGTTGCTCTACCCACACAAGGCAAAATCAAAGGAATAAAGTTTACTTACTCTAACACTTCCTATTGAGAAGTTATGGGATTTTTAAAAATTATATACACTTCTCAATTTCTTAATCATACTCTCAAGCAGTTAAATTATATAATTAGTATCTCATTTAATTGCCTTTTATAACACATGCATGGGCAGCAAAATTTTTAAAACAAAATAGTCTCAGAGGCTTTCACATCAATCAGAAATATTTAAAAATTACACATCCTTTCACATTATGTAGACATATACTAAACTGTGGAGATAGTACCCAAAAAAAACCCTACCTATCTCTTTAAACCTATCTGTTTTATAAAAGTAGGGGGGGAAATCATATTTTTAAGCTATGTTGGCTATGCATACAGAATTCAAGTCTTCTTTTTCATTTTAAATCACATTTGACTTCCACCTTAGGTGCCAATTACTTTAGATCACATTTCTAGTTCTGCTACTGATGCTAGGTCCACATATATCAAGATTCCATTTCAAAGTTTATAATTTCTGGAGGAGGGCTGAAAGTTTTAGTTGTAATGAATAACATGAAATTCCAAGCTGGATAGTAAATAAAAGCCGGGCCAGATGTGAACATTTAATCCATAATCACTGGCCCCAAATTTTCTAAAGTTGCTCCCTCTTCATCTGACACTACAAATAAAAGAAATGCAGCCAGAGAAGAGTAAATGCCAGTGTCATGGATTGCCATGTGTTTTATTTTGAACTCAAAGATACTCTGTCTAGTGTGGCTGCTCCAGGTCACCGAGCAGGATTCTCAGAGCAACTTAACATGAGATCAGGTCCAAGGCTGATTGTGCAGGATGATCTATCTCTGACAGTAACACCAGGGCATGTTATAGAAAGGCATGGCCATATTATCTCAATTTAACTTCCAAAGATTAGGAATATAGTTAAGAGTTAAGAAAGGTTGCCTAGGACCAGCTTTTAAAGCAAAAAAATATTTACTTCTAGACATTTTTATTTCAAATTTTCTCTCAGTAATTGGCATAAAAATAAAGAGCTATTAAAAATAAATCAATGCATACTCAAATGTTAATTTATTGTCTCAGAGATTAAAAACCAACTCTCATTCCTTTTATTTTCAAGAAAATATTAATTACCATAAGGTATTTTTAGGGTCTCAGTGTTTATTAATTTCATTATATCCAGTATTAATTTCAATGAAAACAGTCAAATCTGGATTTTATAGTCAACTTGTCAAGAAGTTTGTTTCAGTAGAAATGGTTTCCAAGGTGCAAAAGTCACATTAATGAAATTCAATCTAAAGAGTCCAAGTTTAGTAACTGCACTAAAACCAAAAGTTGTACAATTATGAGTTCAGATCAAAGCCTTCTTCTCTGTTGAAGAGTATCATACAAATTTCAAAACATCTCAAGATCTACTTCAACAAATACAGTACAATAAAGATTTTTACTCAGTAATATAGGCTGTCATTTTCTTTGACAAATACTAGCAGAAGCCACAGGATTTCTTATTCAACTGATCTGTTACTATTTAATAAGAAAAATACTTGGATGACAAGCAGAATCATTTGTAAAAATTGCAAGCTGGAAGCAGCACTGACAGTGTGGCATCTTCTGTGTCATCCTAATGCACTCCTGCAAGTCAAAAAGAGTAGAACATGGACACAAAGGCAACAAAAACAAATGTGGCCACCCAGGAAGGGAATTTCTAATAGAAAGTCAAAGCTGCTCTAAATCATAGAAAGTAAAAAGTTAATAATTTCTACTTTAAGGTTATAACACACAAATAATACTTCCTAATGGTTTTGCTAGGTGAAGAGCAAAACTTCAATAAATTACAATGCCAGCTGGGGTTGGCTTCTTCAAGAAGATGATAAAAATACATTATCTAATTCCATCTAAAGAGGTTCAAAATAGTTATAGAATAAAGATATATTTATGAAATTGGAGATCATGTATTACCCATGTATATAAACTTAGGAGTCACTGCATGCAAAGTTTTAAAATATACAGTGTTGTAATCAAAGGGTGGGAGGAAGAAGAAGGGTAGTCTTCAGACCCCAAACTCCAAAGACCAGCAATGGTGTGAAGTAATGTAAGCTGAGCATAAAGCTTGCTCTCCTTACCTATTATTTTCCATAAAAGTTTTAGTTATCTCCTATCACTTCACCTAAGTGAAGAAAAAAATACAAGTATATATACGTATACATATATATATATATGCATGCATGTGTGTGTATCTAGGTTTCTTCCAGGCTTCTTTTTGTTCCCAGGGTATCTAAAACATTAAGCTTAAAGGACTTGTCCAAAGCATGCCTAGACCTGAATGAATTATTTTAGCAGATTGGACGAAGTACAGAGGGATCATTCCTTACCCTTTTCCCTAGAAATTTGATGGCCTCTGAAGATACAGCGAAAATTTCTTTGAGAACTCTTTTAACAATATTTCATTGCATGAACCCCCTCTATAGCACAAGATTAAGACACATATTTTAACTTGCATTTATTATATATAAAGCAACAATAAAAATTGTTTTATACTACCTTAAGACAAAAGGATAGATGTTTTGCTATCAGAGGAGCTTTGTTCAGAAAATTTTATTTCATTTAGCTGTCTAACCTATTATTTCTTAATTTTTGAGGATTTTAGATATATAGTGACCTTTGTTTATATTTAATCTGTAATTAAGTTTCTTACCCTTTAAATGATGTATGTCTGCCATCTGATATGATATGTTGTTCTGCAGTTTAACCTGAAAAAAAAATCAAGTTTTCTTTTCACTAAAGAAAATGTAGTTTTGCTCATATTTACTTTTTTTGCTCATACTCACTTTGAGCTTGATCATAAATGCAAAAGAAAAATCTTGAATTAGTTATGTATAATCCACCTCTTTCCAAGAAGAATTAGAGCCAATTTCTGATTTTGTAATACTCATTTTAAATTTGCAGAAGAATATTTATTTCACTTACTATACAGTATAACAACGTCCAAAAGTTTTAAAGTTTGAGTTGAATATCGCTTAATGATATATTTGTTCAAAATCTTACCAGAAGAGACCTCTTACTAACTCTATATTAAGAAAAGAATGAATGGTTTGAGTCAATTAATATCAAATCAAAAGTAATCAAAGCTTATCAAGCTCCCATAGGATGACAGACACTACACAGGATTCATGGCTGTGGTCACTGTCCTCTAGGAGCCAGTATACAAGAACACTAGGAACTTAAAAGTGTACCAAAATACGACTCAAATTAAGACTTACCACTTAATTTAGACATGAAAACAAAGCCTTGGATAACCAGAATGTCATACACGAAGAACCACTTTGTCTCAGTTTTTGCTTCAACATGTTTCACCTAACTGTAAAATGCAACTAAAATATCACTACAAATGGGTTCTCTTGTAAACTTCAAGAGGAACTTTACACTGAAAGGCATAGTCAGATTCATACTGATCAGAAGCAGCATGATGGGTGACAAAATAATGATGATAAATACCATTTTAATCTCCAAACAACATTTTTTTAACTTTTTATTTTGAAATAATTATAGATTCACGGGAAATTGCAAAGATAGCACAGAGAAGTTCCCATGTACCCTTCACAGTTTCCCCCAATGGGTACATCTTACATAACTATAGTACAACAGCAAAATCAGGAAACTGACATTGGTACACTGTGTATATATAGTTCTACGTCATTTTATCATATGTATAGATTTCTGTAACCACAATCACAGTCAAGATACAAAACTACTTCATCATTACAAAGACCTCCTTCATGGTATCCTTTATAGTCAAACCTATCTCCCTTTCCCCCACTATCCCTAACCCCTGGTAATCACTAATTTGTTCTCCATCTCTACAATTTTGTCATTTCAAGAATGTTATATAAATGGAGTCATATATTATGTGACCTTTTGAGATTTTTTTTTCACTCAGCATGATGCATACATAGTTGTTGCATGTCACAATAATTCGTTCCTTTTTATTACTGAGGAGTATTCCATGATACAAATATACTAGTTTGTTTAAGCATTCAACTACTGTAGAACATTTTGATGGTTTCTAGTTTTTGGCTATCACAAATACAGCTGCTATGAAAAATTGTGTACAGGTTTTTATGTGAACATTAGTTTTCATTTCTCTGGGATAAATACCCAGGAGTGAGACTGCTAAGTTGTATGGTAAGTGCATGTTTTTTAACAAACTGTCACACCATTTTCCAGAGTGGCCATGCCATTTTCAATTACATTTTAAGAACTTACTATACCAAGGACTGGATGGGAGAGCATAAAACAACTAGAAAACATTAGAACAGTCTGAAGAAATCAGTAGGCAAGGCGGCATCTAAAGCAGCATAATTACTGTAGGTATTCAGAGATGATTTCTACTTGGTACGATCAGGGAAAGCTTCATGAAAGGGATTTTATCTGAATTAGGCATTGAAGGCCAGGTAAAACCTTAAATAGGTAGAAAAGGGCATTTCAGACAGAGGAGATGGCATAAAAAAAGATACAGAGGCAAGAAGCATGAGACACATATGAAGACCCCACCAAAGGATTGTTTGGCTAAAGCACATGAAACAGGGTAAAGAAGAGTGTGAAAGGAAGGTGGAAAAAGAAGACCATTGAGGGCCCTTCAGCCCCAGGTAGTCTATTCTTCAAACTGAAAGCCAGTGACTTTCAGATTTCAAATGAAAGTTTATCCATAAACAAATAACAGATGAAAGCAGACCTGCTCTAGTTGAAGTAGGAGTGGGAGTCTAGGGGTCCCTCTTTCTTTTCCCCTAAAGTCCTGAGGACTTTGAAGAATGAAGTGTAAAATATAATGCTGATATTCAGTCATAAAAAGGATGAAGTACACTGATATATGCTACAACACGGACGAGCCTTGAAAACATTATATTTGCTAAGTGAAAGAAGCCAGTCACAAAAGGACAAATACTGTATGATTCCATTTATATGAAATGTCCAGATTAGGCAAATCCATAGAGACAAAAAGTAAATTGGTAGTTGCCAAGGTCTGGAGGGAGGAGGAACGAAAAGTGACTTCTTAATGGGCACGGAGTTTCTTTTTGGGGTGATGAAAATATTCGGGAATTAAACAGCAGTGATGGTTGCACAATATTGTGAATATACTAAAAACCACTGAATTGTATACTTTACAAAGCTGAATTTTGTGGTATATAAATTATATCTAAATTTTTTAATGCAAAAAAATAAAAATGTTGAGGGTACTATGGGACACCATACAGGAAACTGGGGACAAAATAATGGACAAACACTAGGCACTCAAGGAGTTTATTATTTAGGACAGGCAGTGAAGTAAATAGGCAATTATAATATAGTAAAGTAAATGCAATTTTTGGGTTCTACAGACATCATGGGAGAACTTAGTGGAAGCACTTAAATCCATTCTTGGGGGAGTTAGGGGAGGCTTCTGGAGATGATGATGATACCTGAAATAAGTCCAGCAGGAAGAGTAATGTTTAGCTAGGTGGTATTACAGAGAGGATAAAGAGGCAAGACATTCAAGGCATGTGTCAAAACTTAGAAGTGAAAAACACTGCATATTACAGAAACTGCAAGCAGTTCCAGCAGCTGGAACAGAGAGTTAGGGGGAACTGATAAGAAATATGGCTAGAGGGGCCGGCCCAGTAGTGTAGCGGTTAAGTTCCCACGCTCTGCTTCGGTGGCCCAGGGTTCACAGGTTCAGATCCCAGGCACAGATCGACGAACCACCTCTCAAGCCATGCTGTGGCAGCGTCCCATATAAAGTAGAGGAAAATGGGCACGGATGTTACCCCAGAGCCAATCTTTCTCAGCAAAAAGAGGAGGATTGGCAACAGATGTTAGCTCAGAGCTAATCTTCCTCACACACACACAAAAAAGATACAGGCTAGAAAGTTTAGCAAGGTCCACATTATGAAGGGTCTTGCCAAGGAATGTGGATACATTCAGTAGGCTATGGTCAATCGCTAAAGGACTTGAAACAAGGTAGTAAATTCCAATTTGCAATTTAGAAAAGTCAATCTGGCTTCAGTGGGATGAGTGGACCGAGAGACCAGGCTAGAAGACGGGTATTATTATTATTATATTAGTAGTAGTATCAGTATTATTAAACATTGGTCTAAGCCAGGGCTGGGCAAACTATGACCTGTGAGCCAGATCTGGCCTGCTGCCTGTTTTTGTAGGGATGGCAAGCTAAGGATAGTTTTTATATTTTCAAATGGTTGGGGGTAAAAAGTCAAAAGAAGAATATTTCGTGAATTATATGAAATTCAAATTTCACTGTCTATAAATACAGTTTTATGGGAAAACAGCCACACCCATTCTTTCACATATTTTCTGTGCTGCTTCAGAGATACAGTAATTGCAACAAAGACCATATGGCCTGCACAGCCTAATGTATTTACTATCTGGCCCTTTATAGAAAAAGTTGCCCACCCCTGGCCTAAACTAATAGAATGAGAACAGAGAGGTAAATATACATGAGATATTAAAGGGGAAGAATGAATAGTCTTGTTGACTGATTAGATACAAGGGTAACAAAGGAAACATCAATGGTGATGTTTGAATTTCTAAAGTAGGGGGACTAGATGAGTCAGGTTGCAATACTCCATAATAGGGAAACACAGACTTGGGTAGGGAAGGAGAAGCAGGGAGATGATTTTTTTCAGATTTGGACCTATTGAATTTGAGGCACTCAATGTGACATACTCAAGAAGAGATCTTCAGTAGGCAGTTGGAGATGTCGGTCTGGAGTTTGGGCATTGATGATTTGAGAGTCATTAGCATACAAATGGTAATTAAAGCCATGGGAATGAGCTCACTGATGGCAAGCTGCAGAGGCAGCAGGAAAAACTGACACCATCAACTATGTGATCAGTTGATCACTAATAAGAGTTCTCTAATAACTTCTAATTAGCCCATGTTTACTTTCTTTCCCACTTCATTTTCATGATCCAATTTCTTTTGCTTGCGCACGCACGTGTGTGTGTGTGTGTGTGTGTGTGTGTGTGTGTGTGTGTGTGAGGAAGACTGGCCCTGAGCTCACATCTGTTGCCAATCTTCCTCTTTTTGCTTGAGGAAGACGATCCCTGAGCTAACATCCATCCATAATCTTCCTCTACTTTGTATGTGGGACGCTGCCACAGCATGGCTTGATGAGCAGTGTAGGTCCGCACCAGGGATCTGAACCTGTGAACCCTGGGGCCACCACAGCAGAGCACTAGGCAGGCCCTCTTTTGCATTTTTTGCCCCTCCAAAGAACACAATCATCCTTTTTCTTTGTTTTTGACAAGTTTATATTATTTCGTTTTTTATCTAATTTTATGATGCTATCCAGCTTTTCTGTACTCCTCATTTTCAAGTTGCTTTTGAAATTGCTAGAGAGATGCTATTCTCGAATACTAGGCTATGAGTGGCCTCAGCTTCCCTGGACTGTCTCTTTTATATCTTTATACACTTAAAGAATTTTAATGGAGGAGGGAAAATTCAATCTACAGACTACAAAAATACTTAATGAAGGATTATATGGGCAGAACTGCTTTATTCTTATCACTTTAATTTTCCCTTCAATCTTCTTTATTGAGAATGGAGACATTGAACTGAATGCTCATACATAAAGGCCTCACATTTCAAAAGCTGCTCTAGGGGCCACCCGGTGGCGCAGCGGTTTCGTCCGCGCTTGGCAGCCCGGGGTTTGCAAGTTCGGATCCCGGCGCCCGCTGATGCACTGCTTGTCAGCCATGCTGTGGCGGTGTCCCATATAAAGTGGAGGAAGATGAGCACGGATGTTAGCCCAGGGCCAGTCTTCCTCAGCAAAAAGGGGAGGATTGGCAACAGATGTTAGCTCAGGGCTGGTCTTCCCCACAAAAAAAAAAAAAAAAAAAAAAAAAGCTGCTCTAGAACAATATATTTTACATAGTATTAAAGAGAAAATCATAGCTTTTCTAAATCAAAGCCTTTTCTTAATCCAAGCAAAATGCATTTATTTCCCATCCCCTTCCTTTGCATGTAAGGGTTTTTCAGTAAGCTTCTCAGACCCCCTTTATGGCATATTGTTCCCTTGGCATTTCATGTTCTCATTATTCCTGTCAATCTTTCCAGCAAGATTCTCATGAAAACCTTATATTCAGTGTTTAGTATTACTATCAGCAAGTACCAGTTCCCAATTTCTCTCACTTTCTATTAACACTAGTTTCATTGTGCTAGTTATCTCACCTTCCATGTGCCTTTGAACAGAGATGCCAAGGATTTGTTCAAATATATCAAAAGCCCAGCTGGTAGATCATTAAACCCAGAAATTCTCTTTCCTCTAGTTATTTTATTACGTTGCTCACTTTTAGAATTGAGATGTCTGCTACTAAATTATCTATTCATCTTTTTTATACTGCAACATTACAGGCATCTGATCCTTCTTCTCCCCACATACACACTCCACTCCCAAAATTCTTATCTAGCTCCTAAAACAGTTTGTTAAAGACTTCTTCTAACATTCCATGTTTGCCTTGTAAGGAAATCTGAATGTGTTTTTACCTACCATGACACTCCCTTGTATTACTGCAAAATCTACAAATGTAAAGCCATGCCTTAACTTTGGCTTTAATCTTATGTCTTCTATCATAAGTCTGTTTATAAAGACTTCTCCCATTTAGTTTCTGATTTTTAATATTTGCCCCAATTTCTTCAATTTTGTTTTTCTTTCCTTTTATGCTTTTCACTAATCATTTCTGCATATAGATGGGTCTCTTCAGCTCTTTAACTCCTTTGGCTTTGACCCTTCCTCTGAGAGCCTTCACTTCTTTTAAGACTTCTACCATCTCATCATCTTCAAAAGGAAGCTTGGCTTCCCTTCTGATTATTCCTTCTCATAGTTTTAATTTCCTTGTTTTCTAACAAGAATGTGTTCATCTTTTAAATGATTCTGCCAAAACTTTCCAGTTTTTGAGAAATTAATTTGAGTTCCTACTACTGCATGACTGGAAAAAAGATATTTCACTTTGCCACTGATGGGGCTCAGGGTAGGCCACCCCAAAATATGCCACTTTGGCATACTGATTATTTTAAATTGAAGTTACTTAACAAACAGCTGGTGCAAGGACACTCTGACTCTCCTCTCTGTACCTCCAAAAGCAGGAAATAAATCTCCCATGTGAAAGGCACCCTCCCTGCTCCAGGAAGTAGAGGGGCATCCTTATTGCCAGAGATACAGAATTCAGGGTAAAGAAGACTACATAAACAAACTCTGCTTAGTTTCTTCACTAATTAGTACCCAAGCCTAAATTTGTCTTCTCAGTTCTTTACAAATTTGTTTCTTTGCCTAAAAGGTATAAAAGCTTCCTGCTTTAGTCACTTCTTTGAGTTTTCATATTTATATGAGCTCCCATATGCATGTAATTAAATTTGTTTTGCTCCCATTAATCTATCTGTATATCAATTTAACTATTAGGCCAGCCAAAGAACCTTTTATGATTTTTATGTTTCATACTCTTCATACTACATACTCTGCTACCTTAAGTTGTACTTTATTTACATTTGTATAATTCTAATTACCCTTCAAGACTTCTTCTGAACTCCCTCACTTACTTCCCCATTATCAACTTCATTGCCTTAGGCTTTACCTCTCCCCTTCTGTAATACTTATTTCTCTGGGATTTGGAGTCTATCTATAATAGGTCAATTATCCATACTCACTTTGGCCTTTTCCATGTTAATTTTTTTTTTTTTCTGCTGAGGAAGATTCACCCTGAGCTAACATCTGCTGCCAATCTTCCTCTTTTTGTATGTGGGCCACCACCACAGCATGACCTCTGACAGAGGAGTGGTATAGGTCCACACCCAGGAACTGAACCTGGCCTGCCAAAGCGGAGCATGCCAAACTTAACCACTAGGCCACCAGGGCTGGCCCCATGTTGATCTTTTAAAATGTGCTTACTATCGGGGGCCGCCCGGTGGCATAGCGGTTTCGTCCGCGCTTGGCAGCCCGGGGTTCACCGGTTCGGATCCCGGGCACCCGCCGACGCACTGCATGTCAGCCATGCTGTGGCGGCGTCCCATATAAAGCAGAGGAAGATGGGCACGATGTTAGCCCAGGGCCAGTCTTCCTCAGCAAAAAGAGGAGGATTAGCAACGGATGTTAGCTCAGGGCTGGTCTTCCTCACCAAAAAAAAAAAATGTGCTTACTATCCTTCCTGAGATCTCTTCTTTTTTTTCTCTCTTCTGAGGCCTGTGTTCTTTATCTCTTTTTTCCAGTAAGAATTATCTTCTCCTGATATTTTCCTATAGCACTTCTTGTTCATCCCCAGTTACTTCATCTATTTCCCTCTAATCTTTCTTCCTCCAATATCTAAATCTTAATCTTTATATTTCTACCACCTCTTTCTGAAGCTCTTTTAATGCTTTTCCCCATCCCACATGGCTACTCTGAATTAATTTTGGCAGCTGCTACCAGCTCAGTTGCTCTGCTTCTCTTTTCATTCTGGGACCTTGAAATGGCTCAGTTGTGCATGCTTCACTTTCATTATGACCTGTTCTTGGGCAATCAGCACAACTATGACCATTGATCCCAAAGGTTATATACAAATGGCTTTTTATAGATGTTATTTCTGGCTCCTTTTTCTACACATCATTAACATTTTTCCTGATTATATCTCATACTCAGATGATTTCTAGAGATAATTCTATCATCTATAACTTAACTTCCAAACCTGGGTGATGCTCAGAATCACCTGGGGAGCTTTAAGAAATAGATATTCTTCCCACCCCACCCCACTCCAGTGTGATTCAGCAGTCTGGGGATGGGCCTAGGAATCTTTTTTTAAAAAGTTCCAGTGATTGTGATAAGCAGCCAAGTTTAGCAATTACTCATCTATAGTATGTCTTTGGCTGGCACCTATACCAGCTGGATCAAAATGGAATATCATTAATAATAACTAATGTGTATTAAATGCTTATTTTGTGCCAGGTCTTGCGCTAAGTGCTTTACAAGTATTATTGCATTTAATCCTCACAACCACCCTAGGAGGTAGGCACCATTATCTTTTCCTTTTCACAGATGAGGAAACTGTGCCCTATACCATATGTCTGCAGTAGATTCTGGATACTTTCCCAATCAGTCCCAGACTAGAGTCTGTGCTCATGACCTCTGTGCATCTACTAGATCAGGTAGGTGATTAATCTTTTTTCCTTACAACTCTTATACTGCACACATATTATTCAGTCAACATTCCAAACACAACTGTAACTTTTACTTGATCTGCTCAAGAATTAGTCTCTCTCTAAGACAGTTTTAGTTTAAGCTATACTCAGTTACATTTTTAAAGAGAATAAGCAAGGTCTTTGGTCTTGGTAGGCTATAAAGAATCACCAAAAAGTTTTTTTATTCACTTATTCATTTTTATTCAATCAGTCATTTATATAGCATTTACTGAGTATCAACTATGTGCTGGGCCTGGGGATACAAAGTATCTTATCAGTCTTGGTCTGTTAAGAAGAATCACAAAGAATCACAGCAAAGTTTGTTTATTCATTCAGTCTGTCAGCCAGTCACAAGGAAAATATTTATTAAACACCTACTATGTGAAACACATTGTAGAAGGCCTAGAAATACAGCCATATACAAGAAACAGGAGAGAGGTTTGTATAAAGGATACACATTTTGGAGTTATCAACATAAGTTTTCTAAGTGAATATGATTACTCAGGAAGAGAGTATAATGAGAAGAAAAATCATCTCAGACAGAAAACTATGAACTATAACACAACGATGAATAGAGGTGAAGACAGCAAAGGAGAATAAGAAGTAAACTGAGAGAGAGAAGAAAAACAGGAGTCTGGTGTCATGGAAGCCAAGAACACAGAGTGCTGGGTAAAAAGATGCTGAGATATTAGGAGTAGAAAGAGAAAATGCAGATGTGAAAAAAGACAATTCTCTTTTTAAGAAATCTGACTGGAAAGGGGAAGAAAGACAAGTATTTTTTAAGTGCTGAGGAGCAAGTATAGACAGAGAGATTGAATATAAGAGGGAGACTGGATTAATAATAGTATGAGGTCTTTGAAAAGGTATAGAAAATTGGATCCAGAGAACAGGTAGAGAGGCTGGTCCTGGAGAAAGGATGAAACTTATTTTATTCTAATAAGGAGGAAAGACATGTGGGTAGAGACGTAGGTATGCCTGCAGATTTGCTAGTGAAAGTCGTATCAGTTCCTGTCCAATTCTTGGTCAAGCAGGAAACAAGATCACCTATTGAGCTTGAGGAAGAAAAAGGAGTTTAAACGGTGGGGGGGCAGATCTGAGGAGGGTAGAAGTTTGAAAGTTGTTGGAATGGGTGTGTTAATTAGGGAAATGTAATTTTTAAGGCACTGTTGAAAACCTAGTTGGGGTGACATCATAAATTTCTACGTGTACCAGTCTAGTTATAATTTTCTCCAGCTGTGCTTGAAATAGCCATGTAAAAGAGAGAATAATGGCAAGAAACTAAACTGAAACAACAGACCAAAGAATCTTAGCTGGATAGGGAAGAAAGTAAAGAATAAACAGGGCTGCAGGAAAGGAAAAAGGAAAGGGATCAGTGGTCCAAAAGAAGTTGAAAAACAAATATAGCTTTTCCAGCAGTTCTAATCTCTTTTTTAATATACTCTCCCAAGAATATGCAGGTTTGAAGTTCAGAAACTTTAATTTTCAAGGATTTGAAATCCTACATCAGGTTCATGCTAGAATGAATTAAAAATCAAGCCCTTTGGGGTCTGCCCGGTGGCGCAGCGGTTTAGTCCGCGCTTGGCAGCCCGGGGTTCGCGGGTTCGGATCCCGGGCACCCGCCGACGCACTGCTTGTCAGCCATGCCGTGGCAGCCTCCCATATAAAATGGAGGAAGATGGGCAGGATGTTAGCCCAGGGCCAGTCTTCCTCAGCAAAAAAGGGGAGGATTGGCAACAGATGTTAGCTCAGGGCTGGTCTTCCCCACAAAAAAAAAAAAAAAATCAAGCCCTTTGGCAGTCATTACTGTTGGCAAATATTTCTAGTACTCACCCCAGGCCCTTGGTAGGACTGCCCCTCCCTATTCCTTTGAAGTTGGGTTAAGGGAGGGGCAATGAAATGTGAGCAAAATGACATGAATTGCTTCCAGGCATAAGCAATTATAGGGAGCACAATTCACCACTCTCTCATTCTACCGTAGCAACCAACGTATTAGGTGGTGGCTGCTAGAATCAGGAAGATACAGAGCAACGCCTCCAGTTGAACCACAAAGGGCATGTTGAAAGAATGATAAATTTTAAGCCACGTAAGGGGGTGCAGGTGGAGGACTATGAAAGGGAAGGAGAGAATGAGAGGTGGATAGGGAAAGCAAGGCAGACTTGGAAAGTATGAGAGCAAGAGTCTCCTCCCCATCTGCCATATCCAGCCCATAAGGCATTTCCACTTGCATGTCTCACTAATCCTTGAAATTTGAAATGTAAAAAATCAAAATAGTTTCTCCACATATTAGCTGCCCTTCTCAACTTCCCCATTATCTTCATCATCATTCTTTTCGTTCTCCTGCCTCTTCTTTCTTCTCATCCTATCCACCAGCCCATTAATACCTACAAGTGCATGCATTCACACTCCACACAAGCTATTACCAACTCCTGCCAATTCTTCTTTTGCAATTTCTCTCAGATCTGATCCTTAACTTTTTTACGTTCATGGCAACCACCTTAATCTACATGGACTATTCTCATCTAGCTGCACTAAAATATAAGCTCCATAAGAGCAGAGATCTTTTTTGTTTGGCCATCCCTGTATCCACTGGCACACTGCAGGCACTCAACATTATTACTGAATAAATAAATGAAGAAATCTAATCTACCACTAGTCTTTTCCCACTTTTATCTATTTCCAAACGGCAGCAAGAAACATCTTTGCAAAAAACTTGCTTTTCCATCAAATCTTTCTTCTACCCACGATCCAACGGTAGAATACTATTGCCCATAGCGTAGAATCTAAAACTCTTCCACCAAGCATTTAATGCCTTCCAGCAGGTGGGCATCACTTTATCAAGTTATCAGAAATAATCTCCTTGACATTGTCAAGCTAGTTTTGTTTTGTTTTGTTTGGGTGTTTTGAGGTAGATTCACCCTGAGCTAACATCTGTGCCAATCTTCCTCTATTCTGTACATGGCTGCTGACCAGCAGTGTAGGTCCGGGTCTGGGAACCCAACTAGGGCTGCGAAAGCAGAGCACACTGAACTTAACCACTAGGCCATGGGGCCAGCCCCGAGTCAAGCTAGTTTTAACCATCTCTAACAATTAAACTACTCTTTCCTATGTCTGTGCATAATCAGCAAACAGAGTGTCCTTCCCTTTTCTTCTCACTACTACAAACTACATTGCAGCCTTTAAAATCAGAACCAAAACTTAAATTGATTCTACAGTAGCATGATATAAATTTTTACAAATAAAAATTTCATTAAATTCACTGTCCCCCATTCTTCCAACATGCTCCCAATTTTTTATGCTATTATGCCCTAGTCATACCTTCCACTTCCAGGTCTCCTCTAATTTAGTCATGTCCCAGCCACCTCCTGCCAAGACTATCCACCACTGTTGCCAAATCCTGTTTTAGGTCTCAAGGGTACATTTAATTTCTTCCTATGTTAATTTATTCAGTATATATTTATTGAGTACCTGTTTTGTGCAAGTCACTGTTCTAAGCACTGGGGATACAGTAAATCACAAAAACAGAAAAGAATCCCTTCTCTCCTTGAGGGTGCAGGGGAGCAGCACACAATAAACAAAAGAAGTCATACAACAGATTAGAAACTGGTAAGTGCTATGGAGAAAATACATTAGAGATGGAGAAGAGGGGGAAGGCCTCAACAAGAAGGTGTCACTTGAACAAAGACTTGTAAGAGTGAGAATTACCATGCAGCTATCTGGGAGAATAGTGTCCTAGACAAAGGGTATAGCCAGTGCAAAAGCCCTAACACAGGAGAATGACTGACATTTGAAGGAGCATCAAAGAGGCCAGTGTGGAGTGAATGAAATGAGCAACAAGACGGCTAGTAAGAGATGAAGTCAGAGAACTGCAAGGGAAGCAGATGGTATACATCTATGGGCCACTGTAAAGACTTGGGTTTTTTCTGCAATTGAGATGGAAGCCATTGGAACATTTTGAGCATGTAAGGAACACAATCTAATTGACACTTTAACAAGATGCTATGTTGAAAATGGATTGAAGTAGGAGCCATGACAGAAGAAAGGAGGCCAGTTAAGCTATCACAAATTATCTAGGCAAGAGAAAACAGTAATTGAGACCAGGTTGGTAGTAATAGAGGTAGGGAGAAGTGTTTGGATTCTGGATATATTTTGAAGCTGAGCCAACAGGATTTGCTGATAAACTGGATGTGGGGATGAGAAAGAAAGAGACAGGAAAGACTCCAAAGTTTCTGGCCTGAGCAACTGAAAGGACGGAGTTGCCATTAACTGAGTTGGGGAAGACTGCGAGTAGAAGTTTTGGGGTAGGGGAAAGATCAGGAGTTTGGCTTTGGACAGGTTAAGTCCAAAACCATTTTTGCCATCCAAGAGGAGATGATGAGTAGGAAGTTGGATATCAGGCCTGGAATTCAAGGAACAGTCTGGGCAAGAGATACAAATTTGAAAATCATCAGTGTATAGATGGTATTTAAAGAAGTGGCATGACAGCTCTCCAAGGCACTGAATGTAGATAAAGAAGAGATCCAAGGACTAAGCCTTGAGGCATTCCATTTGAGGAGGAACCAGAAAAGGAAAATGAGAAGGAATGGCTACTGAGGTAGAAGACAAACTAGATTTCCTGAAAGTCAAAATAAAGAACATGTTTCAAGGAGAAGGAGGGAGTAATCAACTGTATCAAATGCTGCTCAGAGGTGAAGTAAGATGATGACTGAGAATTGACCACTGGATTTAGCACCACTGAAATCAGTGGTACCTTGAAAAGGACACTTGGTGGTGTGTCAGGGGCAAAACCCTGATTAGAGTGGATTTAAGGCAATGTGTTTAAGCTGTTCCCAGCATAGCTATCAGAAACTAACTTTCAACAATAATCCTTCTACCTAGCAGAAGGCCAAAATAGGGTTTCAGCTCACTTTCTGTGAAAGTTACCTCAGCTGATTATATCCATTACTTTCAAATAAGAAACTTGATAGTATAGTTAGCCCTTAGTCTTCTGATACTAATTTTCCTAAAAGTAATTGTACTAGAAAGCTCACTTCTGTTCTCAGCACCTAGAGTGAGTATATGTCCTAGATTTTTCAAAGGTTCCAATTTAATATAATTGTGTTCTGTTAATGAAAGGGATTCCTTATACATGCAATTAAATTTAAATGTGATTTTAATTTTGTGCAACTGTTAAAGTTTTTATATTAAAATTTGTTCTCAAATCAAAAAAATTCTTTTTCAGCCAGGAGTGGGAAAGGGGAAGAGCAGAGTTTTGTTCAATGGGTACAGAGTTTCAGTTTTGCAAGATGCAAAAGTTCTAGAGATCTGTTGCACAACAATATGAATATAGCTAACATTACTATGCACTTAAAAATGGTTAAGATACTAAACCTATTTATGTGGGTTTTTTTACCACAATTTTTAAAAAATTCTTTTTCAGACATCATGTCCTGATTTTCAATTTGGAAAATATGAACACTAGGCTGTTAACTCAAATAAATCTCTAATTGAAGGCACTCCAGGCACCATAACAACATTTGAGGAGTAAATGTTTTTTGTTTCGGGGAAGGGCACCATTTAAGGAAGTAAAACCCATTAAGAAACTTTCCCCACTAAGCTGTAAAATAGTTTCCTCCTTTCTTCTAGTTAAGGTAAGAAATATCATATGGCATTAGGACAGCAGCATAAGCTATAAGAATGGGTCATTTATAAGTAGAATACATATAATATATACTACCTTGCAGAATTTGGTATGGAAGGTTTATATATCCATATTCTTTAGTCATATGATCTTCCAAGTTTTTTCCGGGTCTTTTTAGTTGGTTATCTTTCATCCCCTGGTTTTAGTTGTTCTTCTCTGGATCCTTCTTAAATTTACATCATGTAATCAATACTGAACAAAGGTAAGGAAAGATTATGTAGGGGCCCAATAGTATAGTGCTTAAAAGAACAGGCTCTAAGGTTAAATTGCCTGGGTCTGAATTCTGAATCCATGAGTTATTAGCTCTATTACCTTGGACATACTGCTTAACTTCTCTGTGCATTAGTTTCCTCATCTGTAAAGTGAGAATATTATCTGCCTCACAGGGTGGTAAAAAGGATTACATCTGGGATAAATGTGTTAACAACAGTGCCTGGCACATAGTAACTGCTTAACAAATGTTACTATTATTATTATGTAAAAGGGTAGAATGTCTTCTATACTGTCCCCAGTACCTAGCATGGTAGTCCCTAAAATTTAGCCTCTTTGGCTCAAACAATACCTTCGGAATCTCACAGAATTTCCCAATGTCTTACTCTATCCCCAAATCCTTTTTTGATAGCTCAGAGCTAGTTATTCTATAAGTAAGTATATTTTGAATTATTTTCTCCTAATGCTTCCACTGAAGCTTCAATTTTTTTCCCCAATGCATAGTCAATGATCTTTCTGTGGTTTATCCCCTTCAAGAGAGCCATCTGTACATTGTGAACTTTTTCTAAATCATTCATTAAAAATGTTAAATATGACCAGTCCAAAACTGATCTCTTGTTCTCCACTACCTATTTATAATTCTCCATCTGAGAAAGTAACCGTGGTATAGTGGGAATACTACTGGATTAGAAATCTGAAGACCTAGGTTTTAGTTCCAACATCAGGTACCAGAGATCAGAGACAAATCACTTTCAAAAGCTTGAGTTTTCTCATCTATAAAATGGGAATTACAGCCTTACCTACCTTACAGTTTAGCTATAAATTAAATTAACCAGTCTTTCAAATCTATTATTCTCTATTCTTGCTCCTATTGTTTTAAATTTAGGCCCATAGTTCTTGCCTAAACTTCTGCAGTAACGTTATTTCCCAACTGATCTTGACTTCAATTTCTTTTCTTTACAATTATCCTCCATACTACATCTATAATTATCTTTTCAAAATACAAATTTGATTATATTGTTCCCCATCACCTAGAGGGTGAAATCAAAATTCCTTGGTATGGCATACAAGGCTTTTAAGAGTCCAGCCCTAGAGAGCCCAGAAATAAACTCCCACATATATAGTCAACTGATTTTTCAACAAGGATGCCAAGACCATTCGGTGGGCAAAAAGAGTCTCTTCAACAAATGGTGCTGGGATAACTGCATAACCACATGCTAAAGATGAAATTAGACCCTTATCTCGTACCATACAGAAAAATTAACTCAAATGGATCAAAAACCTAAATTTGAGAGCTAAAACTATAAAACTCTTAAGAGAAAACATAGAGGAAAATCTTCAGGACCTTGGATTTGGAAATAGTTTCTTAAATATGACATCAAAAGCACAGGCAACAAAAGAAAAAATAGATAAAATTGGACTTCGTCAAAATTAAAAACTTTTATGCATCAAAAGACACTATCAACAGAATGAAAAGACAACACAGAGAAGGAGAAAATATTTGCAAATCATATGTCTGATAAGGGTTTAATACATAGAGTACACAAAGAACTCCTATAACTCAACAACAAAAAACAATCTAACTCAAAAATGGGCAAAGGACTTGAACAGACGTTTCTCCAAAGAAGATAAAAATGGCCGAGAAGCACAAGAAAAGATATTCTACACCATTAGTCATTAGAGAAATGCAAATCAAAACCACAATGGGATACTACTTCATATCCACTAGAATGGCTATTTAAAAAAACAAACAAAAAAGGAAAATAACATGTGTTGACAAGTACATAGAGAAACTGGAATCCTTGTGCATTGGTGGAGGGAATGTAAAATGGTACAGCCACTGTAAAAAACAGTTTGATGGTTTCTCAAAAAGTTAGACATAGAATTATCATATGACTCAGCAATTCCATTCCTAGGTATATACCCAAAAGAACTGAAAACAGAGATTCAAACAAATACTTATACACCAATGTTCAAAGGAGTTATTCACAACAGCCAAAAGGTAGAAACAAAAGTGTCCATCAACAGATGAATGGATAAATAGAATGTGGTTTATAAATACAATGGAATATTATTCAACCATAAAGAGGAATGAAGCTCTGATACATGCTACAACATGGATAACCCTGAAAACATTATGCTAACTGAAATACGCCAGACACAAAAGAACAGATATGGTATGATTCCACTTATATAAGTATCTAGGATAGACAAATTCATAGAGACAAAAAGTAGAATAGAGGTTACTAGGGGCTGGGGGAGGGAGGCAGCTATTGTTTAATAAATACAGAGTTTTTGTTTGGGATGGTGAAAAAGTTCTGGAAATAGATAGTGGTGATGGTTACACAACATTGTGAATGTACTTAATGCCACTGAATCATAAACTTAAAATGATTAAAATAATAGATTTTATATTATATATACTTTACCATACTAAAAAATAATAATAATAAAGAGTCTGGCCCTAAATAGCTTTATCTGCAAACATAATTTCCCTTCCTTCTCACCACCATGTCCCTTACATTCCACTCTCCTATTGAACTGCTTGACCTGTGAAGCTGCAACATACTTTTCAAGCTTTCCTGGCTTCATTTAAGTTCCTTCTGTCCTTACCCCTTTCTAAGTTTGGTGAACTACTCTTTATCCATTTGGATTCATGTTCAGTGAATTCTTTCTTTCCTGACTTCCTGAAGCAGTTAATCAATTGTTCCTTTATACTCTCAAATCCCTCTGTAAATAGTTCTACTGTAGCATTTAATCATGCATTATGGATTATTTTTCTATGTGTGTCTTCCCCATTAGATGGAGTTCCTTGAGGACAAGTAATGAATCATCATCTTTCTATCTCTAGTACCTAGCACACGATAGATATTCAACTTTCCCAAGTAAATGACTTATGCATATAACATGCTTTGAAAAATCATAAAGCACTATATCAGTAAAAGGACTTATTTCATTTTACCCTTTGTGAATTTATTTCAAGTTAGTTTCCACTTCATGAAACAAGTCCTTGACGATATACAATATGTATGATAACTCAGTTTTTTTCATCATACTCCCATTAAACTAATCCCAAGGTTTTCGTCTCTTCATTTAAATGTTAAATCGAATCAGAAAAATATTTGAGTTTCTAAATGAACAAAATACTAATCTAGATGTACTATCATACATTTCAAAGAAAAGATAAATTCTACATATGCTAGAAAGATAATGAGTTGATGAGTGGTTTTACATCAGAATATTTTGATCATGTCCTCCAGAAAAGTAGTGTAATCAGATATGTGGAAAATATCTGTGGTAGCCCCTGCACATATTTATGCATGCTTTGATTAAGAGCCAGTGAAACTGCTGAATCAATCATCAAATATTTACTGAGTCCACACACAGGGCAAAGTACTAAATATGTAAGTGTTTACAAAGTTTAGACTAGATTTATAGTAAAGAAATTCACAATATAAAGTTGGAAGGAAAAAAATAGATTCAATATAAATGTGCAGATATGGTCATTCACTCAACAATTATTTACTAAGTAGATATGAACTAGGTACTCAAACATACGCAGATTAAGAGATATGGACTCTGCCCTCAAGAATCTTAAACATTTATTAAGTAATGTTATGCCAGGAACTGTGGGAATACAAAGATAAATAGAACATACAGCCCCACCTGGTTCACAATCTAGTATGGAGAGACAATTATAAATAATTACAGCAATTAACACTGACCACTTCTCCTCAAAACGCTTTTCCCTTGGCCTACATGACACGGTAGCATCCAGCTTTCTCCTCCTCTCTCTCTGGCTACTCTTTCTCAGTCATTTAAACTTGCTCCTCCTCTACTATACCCTCACATGCTGCAAGGCTCAGTCTATACATATTCACCATCTCACTCTACATCCTAGACCATTCCTATTACTTCAAAAACCATAAATCTGTTCCCAGTCCATCCTTTCTACAGAGTCCCAGAAGTGTATTGCCAACTGCCTACTTGATATTTCATAGATTACTCAAACTCAACTTACTTAAAAATTGTACTCTTCTCAAACTAACTTCTAATTTAATGTTTCTGACCTTAGGAGAAAGAATTTAGTCTTTTGCCATTAAGTATAATGTTAGCTGTGGGGTTTCAATAGATATCCCCTCATGAATATGAGGAAGTTTCCTTCTATTTCTATTTTGCCGAGAATTTTTATCATGAATGGGTGTTGAATTTTGTCAAATGTTTTTTCTGCAAGGATATCCAATCTCACCACTTCTGTTTAACATTGTACTAAAGGTCCTAGCCAGTACAATAAGGCAAAGAAAAGTAAAATTAAAAGTATCCAATTGGAAAGGGGAAAAAAAGACTGTATTTGCAGATGACATTATCATGTATATAGAGAATTCTAAGGAATCTACAAAAAAAAGCTACTAATGAGTTCTAGTGACTTTTCTGGCAGCTTCCTTAGAATTCCTTAGATTCCATTAGTACTAGAACTAATGAGTTCTGGCGCAGGGAAACAATCAATATACAAAAGTTAATAGCATTTCTATAGACCTGCAAAGAACATGTGGAAAATAGAATAAGAGATACCATTCCGTTATTTGTTTTTTTGGAGGGGGGAAGAAGACCAGCCCTGAGCTAACATCCCTTGCTAATCTTCCTCTTTTTGCTGAGGGAGACTGGCCCTGGGCTAACATCTGTGCCCATCTTCCTCTACTTTATATGGGACGCCGCCACGGCGTGGCTGACAAGCAGTGCGTGGGCAGGCGCCTGGGATCCGAACCGGCGAACCCCGGGCTGCCAAGCACAAACTAAACCGCTGCGCCACTGGGCTGGCCCCCCATTCCATTTTTGATAGTATCAAATACATGAAATACCTAGGGATAAATGTGATAAAATTTGTGTGAGTCCTAAACACTGAAAATTAGAAACTGTTGCTGCAAGAATTTAAAGAAGACCTAAAAAATAGAGATACACCATGTTCATGGATTAGAACATTCAATACTGTTAAGATTCAATTCACTCCAAATTGATATATAGGCTTATTATAGGTTGAATTGAGTCTTCCAAAAGACATGTTGAAGTACTAACCCCCCCACTGCCTGTGAATGGGACCTTACTTGGAAAGAGTCATTGCAGATGTAATCAAGTTAAAATGAAGTCATACTGGATTAGAGTAGGCCTTAATTTAATATGACTGGTATCCTCATAAGAAGAGAAAACAGAATTAGGGAAGAGAATGCCATGTGAAGAGACAAAGACACAGACATATTGGGAAGACAGCCATTGAAGATGGAGACAGACGAGTTACACTGCCATAAGCCAAGGAATACCTGAGGTTATCAGAAGCTAGAAGAATCTTCCTCTAGAGGCTCCAGTGGGAGCATGGCCCTGCCAACACCTTAATTTTGGACTTCTATTTTCCAAAACTGTGAGATAATAAATATCTGTTGTTTTAAGCCATCCAGTTTGTGGTGCTTTGTTACAGCAGCCCTAGGAAACTAATACACATAGTGAATACTCAAAGTTTTTTGATTTGTTGGCTAGATAACTGCTCTTATACAATAATATTCAATTTCATTTTATATATTTTAAAATATATATACATAAAATACCGTGTGGCAAGTTTACTGGAAAGAGCAAGGGCTGCTGGAATCAAACAGACCTGAGTTTAGAATTCTGCCATTCTCTTACCTCTCTTAAGCTTGTTTCTTCATCCACAAAATGGGGAGGATTAATGAAATAAACTGTGTAAAAGCCTGCCCAGTACAGAGTTTGATAGTTAATAATGTTAGTTCCTTTCTTTCCTGGGTCCATCGGTATAATTAATCTTGAAGAAATTTGGTCTTGTATTGTTCTCTTAAAACCCAAATGTATTAATTAAATTGATAAAAATATATTGAGCACTTACTGTACTCTGTACTAAAAAGATCTTAGAAACGTCCCCGCTTTTCTTTTTTGTCTTCCTTTCTTATTTTCATATTTCTCCACTTTCTCTTTCTCCCATGATAAGGGAGAGAGTAATCCCAGGAGTTTCCATGAGAATCATTAAACAAACTGATTTCTAAAAAATGATGGCAAGGATTTAGCTTTGCAGAGAAAAGGCAAAAGGACACTCAAGGAGCTTCCTTCCACCCACTCCATGGAGGAAAAGAAACAAATCTTGTAGTGTGGCATATGGTATCTGTACTCTGAAGTGATAGGGAGTACTTTTTGAACTGTGATTTCATTAAGCAAGAACTATTTTTTGTAGATGAAGACCTAAGGTTTCCCCATTTTAGCTTCTTCCTTGGAAGACAATTAACGTTTCCTTTGATTGAAAGTCCAAGCTTCCCTCTAGGCACAGGCTAGGCATGCGGTAATTTCAGTTTCTCAGGGTACTGCAAGGTTCTCTTTCTAATTCCTAACTAACTTTATCTAACTTTTTTGCCCTATTTTTTCCTGGCCAGATTGCTCCTCCTCTGAACAATGTTGCCTTAGAGTTTTTCATCAATTGCCTTCCATGTCTGATTCTTCCTCCCTGCCAAACTAGGTCCTTCCCCTAAGGATGACTTCAAAACCTTTATCTCCTACTAAATAGAAAAGAGCTTTATATTTATATAGAAAAGAGTTTTATATTTAATATAAAACAATTTACATACTTTTGCTTTACAATTTCAATCCTATATATCTACTTAAATTCAACGTGGGACAAATTTTTTCTCATTTGATGATTAACAAAGGCCTAATCGACTAACGTTTTTCACTCTTAAACATGACTACTGCATTTACTGTTGATCCCTCCTGCCCTTCCTTTTTGAAACTTTTTTCCCTTAGCTTCAGTAACACCCATTTTCTCTCAACCTATCCTCTCCCACTCAATGTTTATATACCCTGTGCTTCCATCTTTAACCCCAATTTCATTTCTTCATTCATCAGATATGTCTGTGTTTCTATTTTCAGTCAGTTCCTATGCTACATGCTGTGGATACAGCAGGGAACGAGTGAACAAGAGACATACAGTATACATGATTATGGAGCTTACAATTGGGCAGGGAATATGGTGGGAGGACCTAATCTAGTTTAAGGGCTTGGGGAAGACATTCTTGAGAAAGGGAGTTTTAGCTGAGTCCTAAAAAAGATTAGGCTTTAGTGAGACAAAGAACAAGTGAGAAGTTTGGAGGAATAAAAATCTCAGGAGAGATGAGAAGAGGGTTCCGAATGTAGGACACTGTATGTTTCAAAGCACAGAATAGGGAAAAGCATGGAGAGTTTGAGGACTTAAAAGTTCAGCATGTGGAGGGGAGGGAGTCTTGAAAGGGATGATGATAATATTTGATGCTGGACTGCAAGGCTGGAGTCAGACCGCAAAAAGATTTGTGAGCTATGTTAAGGGCAGTAGGAAGCCATTGACTGGCTTTCATCGCCACCCCCCGCCCTTTTATCACGTTTTAATTTTTATTTTTTAACAACTTCACTGAAGTATAATTTACATACAATAGAATGCATCTGTTTAAAGTATACAATTTGATGACTTTTTGATTGTTTTACACATCTGTGTAACCACTGTGTCAAGATATAGCACATCTTTACCACTCCCTCAAAGTCTCCCCTTGTCCCTTTGTCATCCCTCCCTCCACCTCTGGCCTCAGGCAACAACTATTCTGTTTTCTATCATTATAGATTAGTTTGTTTTTTCTAGAATATTGTATAAATGGAATCATAAGTATGTGCTCTTTTATGTTGGGCTTCTTTCATTCAGCATAATGGTTTTGAGATTCATCTATGTTGTCGAGTGTATCAGTAATTCATTCCTTTTTACTGCTGAGTAATATATTGCTGTATGCATTTATCACATTTGGTTTATCCACTTACCTGCTGATGGACATTTGGGTTTTTCCGGTTTTTTGGCTTTTGTGACTACAGCTACTACGGATATTTGTGTCTAAGTCTTTGTGTGGTCATATGTTTTTATTTCTCGTGGGTAAATACTTAGCCATGGTAGGTATATATTTAACTTTATTAGAAACTGCTAAGCACTTTTCCAAAGTGGCTGTACCATTTTATTCTCCCACCAGCAGTATATGAGTTGTAGTTGCTCCACATCCACACTAACACTTGGTATTATCAGTCTTTTTAATGTTAGTCATTTTAATGAGTGTGTAGTGGTGTCTCATTGTGGCTTTAATTTGCATTTTCTTGATAACCAATGGCACTGAGCATCTTTTCATGCGCTTATTTGCCATTCATAAATCTTCTTAGATGAAATGTCTGTTCAAATCTTTTGTTCATTTAAAAAAATTGAGTTGTCTTCTTCTTACTGAGTTATAAGAGGTTTTTATATATTATGATACAATTCTTCTGTCAGAAAAATGTATTGTGACTATTTCCAATCCGTGTCTTGCTTTTTTTTAAAATAGTGCCTTTTGAGAAGCGAATTTTAAAATTTTGATAGACCAACTTATCAATTTCTTTCCTTATGGTTCATGATTTTTGTGCCCTCAAAAATCCATGCATATCCTAAAGTTGTAAATATTTTCTCCTGTGTTATTTTCTAGAAGATTTACAGTTTCACTTTTTTACATTTAAGTCCATAATTCATTTCAAGTTAATTCTGTACACATTGTGAGGCAGCAGTTATTGTTCTTCCCCCACCACCTCCTGTAAAGATATCCAGTTGTTTCAACATCTTTTGTTGAAAAGACTTTCCTTTTCCCATTAAACTGCCTTAGCACCTTCATCAAAAATCAATTGATCACATATCTGTGGGTCTATTTCTGCACTCTATTCGGTTCCAGTGATTTATCTGACTATTTTTTTCATCAATACCACACTGTCTTGGTTACTATATCTTTATAAGTCTTGAAATCAGGGAGTGTAAGTCCTCCAACTTTGTTCTTCTTTCTGTAAACTGCTTTGGCTATTCTAGGTTATTTGCATTTCCAGATACATTTTAGAATCAGCTTGTCAGTTTCTACCAAAAAAAAACTCTGAAATTTTTATTGAATTTTGTTAGTTATTCTCTCACAATTCTGGAGGTGAGAAGTCCAAAATTAAGTTGTCTATAAGGCCATGCTCTCTCTTTGAAGGCTCTAGGGAAGGATCCTTCCTTGCCTCTTTCTTAGCTTCTAGTACTTGCTGGCAATCTTGGCATTCCTTGGGTTGTAGATGCATCATTCCAGTCAAGGCTTCCATCTTCACATGGCCTTCTTCCTTGTGTGTATTTGTGTAGCAGTGTCCAAGTTTCCTCTTCTTATAAGGACACAAGATATTGGATTAGGGTCTACCCTAACCCAGTAACCCATAACACTTTGTATCAGCACTAAGGACTATCAAGAACCCATAGGAAAAATTTTAAATATGGTCCTTCCGCAAGGAACTTAAAATTTTGTTGAGAAGACAAGGTTAACACATTAACAAGCTATTAGTGAAAAATGAAGAAAAAAATAAATTAGTGCAGCTCAAACAATAAATGTAAGCTGTGTACAAAAAGGAAAAGTATGGTACTGGCCTGGTGGTGTAGTGGTTAAGTTTGCACACTCCAATTCAGCAGTCCCAGGTTCCCAGGTTCGGATCCTGGGCACAGACCTACACACTGCTTGTCAAGCCATGTTGTGGCAGCCGTCCCATATAAAGTAGAGGAAGATGGGCACGGATGTTAGCCCAGGGCCAGTCTTCCTCGGCAAAAAGAGGAGGATTGGCAATGGATGCTAGCTCAGGGCTAATCTTCCTCACAAAAAAAAGGAAACATATGTTCCAGGTCAGAAGTCCCAGGGGACTTCATGGTGGACATAGATCAGGAGCTGGATGAAAGACTGTAGAACAGATACACAGAAAAGAGGCAAGAGGCTAAGAGCTAAGCAGCAGGAACAAAGGTACCAAAATAGGAATTAACATGACACAGAAAGGCAGGTGGGGAGACAAAAGTAAGCAAAACAACTCGACTGGAACATATTTTGGGTCAGGGGATAGCGGGAGACAAAGGTAGTTGGAACTACTCCATGAAGACCTTAAAGGTTAGCAGAATTCCAACTTGATGAAGTGAGTGATACAGCCATCCAAAAGCAAGGTTTCAGGAAGATCAAATTTGCTTAAGGTGGAGAACTGACTGAAAGGACTAGACACCAGGGCAAAGAGACTAGTTAGGAAGCTACTGATTCCTCTCCAATCAATTCTCTATTCTGCAACCAGAGTGACGTTTTTAACTCAATTTGACTGAGTACCTCCTCTGCATGTTAAATCACTGAATATGAGATGCTGAAGGAATCAAAGATGACACCAAAATTTCTAACCTCAGTCTTAGTAAAGCTTGCATGAGCATTATTTATAGGGACCAAGAAGATAGGAAAGGGATATAGTTTGGAGAAGAGGTATGAATTTTGTATGGTTTATGAATAATTTGAGGTAGTAATTAAATTACAGCTAGAACTTGGCCAGATTATGACTGGTGAGGCAGAGGCAAATGTAGGAATTATCATGTGGAGCATATTAGAAGAACTGTAGAAGACTGATTTTCAAATTACAGAGAAACAAGCAGGCTCCAGGAAGTCAGCTAAGACAAACATGGGAGGAGTTAACTAAGCCTAAATAGAAATGGACCAGGAAATGAAAGAAAAAAAAAAGTCAGACAACCAGGAGCAGAAGGTGAGACAGGTAGGCTGGAGCTGGGACCGGATCTTGGGCAGGAACATGGACAGAATCCCATCCTGGAGAAGGCAAGCCAGAAATAAGGAAGTAGCTGTGGAATAATAATAGTTAACACACACTTATGGAACATTTCTTTCTTTTCACTATGTAGTAGGCATTGTTCTAAGCATTGTAATGAATTTATTCATTTAAGCTTCACAAGAATGAGAGAGGTAACTATTATTGTCCTCATCTTACAGATAAGGAAATTGAGGCACAAAGAAGTAATTTGCCCAAGGTCATATATATACCAAATGGCAGAGCCAGGATTTGAGCCCTCGGTAACAAACATCTACTATGTGCCAGGGTTTTTACACATACATATTTGGTATGTGTACGAGTGTTGTGTACACACACACACACACACACACACACACCCATAATGAGGATATTTTTTGGAAGAAAAAAAAAAAGTAATATGCTTCCCATCCTCCTTTTTTGGCACATGACCTTTTCCCTGTTCAACCAAAGGCATATGCTGCCTCAGGGAGGATGATGGTTGTTAAAGCGAAAAAGAGGTCACTTATTGTTCAGCTTCAACCTCAAAACTGACTTTTTTTGCATTTGTAATAAAACAAACATTTTGAGGAGGACTTTTTCTACATTCTATCAGCCACTTTTATTTATCAAGAGCTTGACTTGGTCCACCTGGACTACACAGCTTTAGTATAAGCTACAGGTAGCAAGAACTCAAGTTAGGATAAGAGAAATGCTCTATACCCAGGAAATAGAAGGAAGGGCTTTTCTGACAGAAAGAGGAAAGAAAAGGCATTGTGTGTGTCACAGATCCCCCTTGTTATGGGCTGAACTGTGTTTTCCCAAAATCCATATATTGAAGTCTCAACCCCCAGTATCTCAGAATGTAATCTATTTAGAAATAAGGTCTTTAAAGGGGTGATTAAGTTAAAATGAGGCCATAAGGGGGGGGTCCTAATCCAATATGACTGGTGTCCTTATAAGAAAAGGAGACACCAGGGATGCCTGTGCGCAGAGGGACTACCATGTGATGACAAAGCAGCAAGAAGGCAGCTATCTGCAAGCCAAGGAGAGAGGCCCCAGAAGAAACCAACCTGCTGGCCCTTCAACCTTTGACCTCCAGGGTCCAGAACTTTGAGAACATAAATTGCTGTTGTTTTCAGCCAGCCAGTCTGTGGTATTTTGTATGGCAGCCCTAGCAAACTAATATACCCCTTGAGGTTGAAATTCTTCAGGGGGAAGGCAAAAAATAAGGTAAATCTGGGGGAATCCCAGAGAAGTGGGGCTTGTTTCTCACTTCCCTGGACACTGACAGGGGCAATATCAGGCTCCTTAAAGAACTTCTGGGTTCTAATAGCCCAGGTACAGATTGAAAATGGCAGGATAGTATAATAAATTGGAAGAAGTCCAAGATCACCTGTCTGATTCCTGTGGAGCAGGGATTCCTAAATTTCCAAAGAGCCTGAGAGTAGCAATGAGTACATCTAGCGCCTAGATCTTGGTCTCTAATACCATTTTCCAATGAAAGGAACCAGGACTCCTTAGAGAAACTGCTGATTCTAGGACTAGGGCAGGAAATATACAAGATGAGCCTGGAGCATCTTGTAGCACTATAAAAGTAAGGAAGGGGTATGTCACAATGATAGGGTATTATATCAAAGGGATACAAGAGGCAACTGAAAGAGGTCCCCAATAGCCAAAGCAGGAACAATTTGAGCAACAAAATTTAAAAAGTAGCATTGGATTATAACCTAAAGAATAAAATAAATAGCCATGAGTCCATACTGATATAAATAAATTACTAAGTGAGAGAGAAGACACAAAGGTCTGTGCAGAAGAATTCCAAATTTTATGTAGATACTCTATCCTTAAGGAGGTAGAGCATAACTCCCCACTCATTAGGTGGGCAGCACTTAGTGCTTTTCTTAAAGCACATAATGATTTTCTTCCAAAGAGTACAGTATGGAAAGGGAGAAAAAAAGAGCAACCTTACAGTGGAGAAATCTGACAAACACTACCTCAAGCCAGGTGATCAAGGTTAACATCAATAGTGATAGGTCATTTTGAAAGATGGACCCACATTATGACGTGATGAGCACGGCACTTTACCTCCCTGGTCTTTCTCCCAAAAACCACAACCCCAGTCTAATCCTGAGAAAAGCATCAGACAAACCCCAATTGAGGGACATTCTACAAAATACCTGACCAGGAATCCTCAAAACCGTCAAGGTCATCAAAAACAAGGCAAGGCTGAAAAATTGTCACAACCAAAAGGAGCCTAAAGAGACATGATGACTAAATGTAATGTGGTACCCTGGATGAGATCCTGGAACAGAAAAAGGACATTAGGGAAAAACTGAGGAAATCTGAATAAAGTATGGATTTTAGTTAATAATAATGTACCAGTTCTGGTTCAGTAATTGTGACAAATACGCCATAATGTTAATAATAGGAAAAACTAGGTGTGGGGTATATAGAAACTCTATGTACTATCTTTGCAATAATTCCATAGATCTAAAACTGTCCTAAAATAAAAGTTTAATTTAAAAAAAAGAAGACAGCCTGAGTAAGGACTGCCTTGCTGACACCCCCTACACACATTCTACCTAAGGCAGCTCAGCAAGGCAAATAGACTTTTGGTGTGGAACATCTATGGTGTGTACAGGGGGGTGCAACAGGGGGGTAATGCCTCCATAGGATCCTGGTCTCCAAAAGACTGTGAAGGAAGTAGCTAGTAGGGCATCCAAACACCATTGTGGATTCTTAAGATAAAGACCCTTGAGGACCCCCAAAACCGCATGCAGATTTTAGGTCACTGCCCACATTGCCTTGGGGACATATAAGATTTAACTTACACCTCAGACACTACCTTGGCAATGAGAATGTTAATAGTTAGGACACCTTAGGCTGCAACTAAGGAAATCTTAACTCGACAGGCTTAAACAATAAGGAACAAATGTGTGTGTGTGTGAGGAAGTTTGGCCCCGAGCTAATATCTGTTGCCAATCTTCCTCTACTTTGTATATGGGATCCACCACAGCATGGCCTGACAAGCAGCATGTAGGTCCATGCCTGGGATCTGAATCCACAAACCTCAGGCCACTGAAGTGGAGCACATGAACTTAACCACTACACCACTGGGCTGGCCCCAGGAAAATTTTTTATCTCACATATGAATTACCAATATTATAATGTAATATTTTACTCTGTCATCTTCAGTGCCTCAGCCATTCCTTAGCTAACTCTCCTGGCACTTGATTTCAGATATTACATGCAGAAGCAACAACATCTGGCAGAAGAGACCATCTCTTCAAGTGTGTCTCTTCTGAAGAGTACTGGTCAGGTATTCTGTTGAATGTCCCTCAATATGAGTGGGGATTTCAGATTTGGGAGAAGAATACCAAAGGTGCAAATGTGACTCTTTTAAGGAGCAAGGAAATTTTCCTCACAACTCACTAGCTACATCATGACCCCCTTCCTAAATGAATCACTGGGACGAATAATGAAATTACCATAATTGGCTTAGACCAATCAGGCCTTAGCCCTAAGTCACAGGGGGAAGGATAGATACCAAACAAAATAGGGCTTGTCTGCAAAGATGAAAGTGGTGTGAATGGCTTATTGAGTTGGCCACCACCAGTGTCTGCTATAGGTAAAAACCCTGAAAGCAGAGCCTTTACTCAAGAGACTACATTAACATGAACAAGCCTGTTTTAAAGTGGAAGAGACACTTTTAACTGTCAAAATTACCTCTCCTACCTCCAACACTATCACCACACAGAGGGATTTAGGTCAGTTATAGAAAATATGAAAGTTTCAGGCTTTGTTTTTTCTACACTCTGATTTGTAAGGTGTCAAGTTTGATACTTCTATATATATGTGATCTCAGATCTGTACAATACCTAGGTAAGTACTATGATCCTCATTTTTCAGATGAGAAAATGGGCCCAAAGTAGTTAAATAACTTGCTTCAACATCACATGGATAGAAATTGAGCTAGAATTCTAACCTATAACTGCACCCTTGAAAGTCTGAAATGTTTTTTAATCGACCATATACTTCTCCAGATACCAAGGGAGCAGTAGCAATAAAGGAAACACCTCTAAAAGACAAATTCCATCTATAGCTCATCTAGATCAAGACTAGCCTTTTTATTAGCAGCTCAGAGCCTCCTCATTAACCCCAAGAACAAACATTCACAAGCACTCCAACAAAGATGCTAAAGCTAGCTCAAAATATGGAACTGACATACAAGTAAGAGATACAGATTTGTGAGCCAGCTGCACAGAATATTAGCCAAACAAAAGGAGTTAAGATACCTAGGGAAACATTTCCCAAGCTAGTATGTTTGCTACATTCTTCGGTACCATTATAACCAGTAGGCTGTGAAAACAGTAATCTATGATCAAATTAACTGAGAGAGACTAGGCTAAACAAAATTAAATAGGCTTCTTTACTAAGAGCTTTCTCAGAGCCTTTATATGTTAGCAAGCATTATGAACTCCAAGAGAAGGATATATACTACTTATACTATTCAACATTTCCCTCCAAAAAAGGTTTTCCTTTTTTACCCCGACCACCTATGAACAATTCCTAGGACAATATTGTGTTTAACACTGTTTTGAGAAATACTGCTCTAAGGGGAAAGCAAAGGCCCAAGAATAAAATCCATTATTAGGTGGTTGGAGGGGGAAAAAGAAAATCCAGCAAAGAATATAGTGAAAAAGACAGGAAGCAAATCTGGAGAGTCAGTATTATAGAAGCAAGAAAGGAGACAGTTTCCAAAAATCTAGAGACAATCAACAGGACCAAACTACTGAGAGATTAAATAGATTGACAATAAAAATGTTTTTTGGATTTGACTAGGAAGATTGTCACTTGTGACCTTCAAGAGAATAGCTTCAGAAAGGGGGAGGAAAGAAGGATGGCAGACAGATTAAAAAAAGATTAGGATGGGGGATGAAAAAAGAAGTAGATAAGCATTTACAGACCACCAATAATTGGAGTTTCACAGTATAAGTAAAAAAAATAAATTGGTTGATTGGGAGAAGGGAGTATATAGAGGAATAAAAAAATTTTAAAACATGGGACACCTACACCTGGTTGAAAGTAAACGTGAAAATCTACTGAAAGAAACTGATATTACAGTCCAGTAGATGGAAGAAATGAAATCCAGAGTATAAATTACTAGAAAAGACTTATCTTTCCTTTCTGATCGGAGAGAAGAATTTGAATGGTAATACCTAACCATTTCAAGTCTGAAGACCTCACTTTAATACTCCAAAATTTCGTGGATTTCTGCCTACTCCACCCAAGAGAATTTTTCAGTCTTTAGAGTTCAGTGTGTAATATATGTATAAATTTGCTGATCTCTTGCTCCTCTCAGAGGATGTCTATATTGTGGTGAAGAGGAGGGGGTTATAGAGAAGCACTTACCTGAGGGCCTCAATCTTCATGAAATAAGAAGTAAGTTAGATGCTGGTGACAATAAGAAAGTTGGGAGCTCATGGAGATTTTAATATATAATGATTTACCATAAATGATTTTGATATACAAAGTAATTTATAATTGGAACACAAAAAATAATGTGAAGATTACTAAAGAAGGATCCAGAAAGAAAGGCATCTACTTATCCCACCCAGAAATTTTCACTACTATACCAACAGAAGTTGCATAAGTCATAAATTAATAATATAGCTCCCAAAATGGCGGTGAGAACAAAGATTATTTAGTAGCAGGTGTAGTTACAGTCCAGCTTTAAACTTTTAAAATTTAAACTTTGTATGGCTTTCCATCTGCCTAAAACACCAACCCCAATAGCTACTTAAGCATACAAAATTTCATTTTTACTTCCTTTCAAGAACTGTGAGGACACTGACATGAGATCCTGTTACTTAGAACATATTTTTAGATTCCACTTTTTTGGCTAATTTCATTAACAATTCAAATTGAGTACATAATTTTGGATTCACTATGTCCAAATCACAAGTGTGGCCCATATGTGGCTCCAGAGCCCATCTATCATAACTTTTGATAAGAAAAAAGGCAGTAATATCTGATGCTTTAAATACTTAATACATCGCCCTATAGAGATTTTTAAGAAGTCATATTGCTTAAAAAACATATGGTGACGACCATAAGTAGAGGAGTCAGAGGAGGCCCAATTCTTTACATAAAGAAATTAATATTGATCAGTGTGCATGGAATAAGGATGAGACAACAATACCCACACAAAACCTGGCCGTTTCCAGATTTGTGTATCTATGAACGTAAGGCGGCCACATAGGCCAGATGATTCTACTGCCAGCTCAGCAGCTGAGCTTGGAGAAAAGGCGGCATCCACACAGAGGCCACTCTTGAGAACCACAACTTACAGCCAGTTCCGCCTGGCAGGGAGTGGAGAATGTGGCAGTGATAAACTGGGAAAAGTCTGACAGAAGCAGGGCTGTTGGCGTTAAGGGGAGCCTCCACGACTGCAATCCTGGAAGGCATAAGGCAGCCCCTGGCGGGCTAACACCCCCACCCCGGAGCTGAAAGAAACTATAGGGGTTGAGGGCTCGTCCTTACCTTGTCATCCTCGCATCTCTTCCCCAGGCCCTCCCTGGCCTGCAGTTTGCTGCTGAGGCGGCCGTAGTCGGCCTCCTTCTGGTCGATCTGTTTCTTGTGCGAATCCACCAAGAGCAGGAGGTCCGAATTGCGCTTCTCCAGGCGCCCGCGGGCCACCTCGGTGCGCTGGACCTGGCCCTGCAGCTCGGCCACCTCCTCCTGAAGCAGGACGTGGCGGGAGGAGATACTCCAGTAGTTGAAGGCGAGCACCGCTATCACCACTAGCAGTACCGCCAACACGAAGGAGGGGAGGCGGCCGGCCCGCCGGTTGGCCCCGAAACCCACCATGGAGCCGAACCACACTGTGCACCGGGGCCTCGCCGCCGACACCTGCGGGCAGAAGCTCAGGCCTCCGCGGCTGAGTTGCCGGGGTACCCGGCCGCAGGGCCGGCCGAACGAGGAGGCGGGCGGATTAGCCTGCCAGCTAGCCGGAGAAGGGGGCGGGGCCGCAAGCCGCAGGCCCCTCCCCGCCCCCCCTCCTCAAATCCGGCCAACGCGCGTTCCCGAGGCTTTGAACAAGACGCTGCACTAGCCGTGTGTATCTAAGAGAAGCCAGCTGTCCGCACCCCGGACCTAACACCTCAGGGTTAGAGGACGGGAAAAGGAGCCGGAAGGGGGCGGGTTTAACTCTGGCCCCGCCCACCGGCTGGGGCCGGGCCGTCTAGGGGGCCATTTCCTAGCTTCCGCCGACGCCCCCTCTTCTCGCGAGAAAGTGAGCTTCCCTCGCCCTTTGAAGTCTTGTCTCGCGAGGGTTATCTGTGTTATGAAGTGTGTTAATTTTGGCGGTCTGAGTTAGCTGTTGTACCTGAATTGGAGTTCATTCACCTTTTACGTGCTCAATTCTCTTGACCCAGGGTCTAGGGAGTGCCTGCCCTGTCTGACCCTCGTGAGAGTTTTTGTCTTTCAGGACGTCTGGGGCTGCGACCCAGACATATAGGGAAAACAGTAGGTGAGCTGCGGGCCGAAGGGGCGACTAGAAAGGTTTTGTAGTACTTGCTTCAGTAGAAGATTTTCTCGTTGTGCTAACGATGTGGAGAGAAAACAAACCAAAATACCCATAAAATAGCGGTGCCCCAAACAATACGGAGAAAAGCAAGAGAAACGAAGCTTTATGATTGAAAAAGGTGGTGCCAGCCTGGTTTCCAAGGTTACTGCTTTCACGAACGGAAAAAATTTAAGAATGTGTGAGCTCTTGTTCTTAAACCCACTGCTGATTTGCTTCCAATTGGGCTTCCAAATAGAGAGTCCAGAAGCTGCCCTCAGTGAATGAAAACTAATGCTGTTACTGACAGCAAGCACGTTCTGGGTTAGAAATAACAGCTATTACAAAATATTTTTGCGTGCCTAGTCTCATATTATTATCTCAACAACAGTTTCACAGATGAGAAATCCAAGACACAAAGATGTTCCAGAAACCTCAAAGTTCCATATCTCGTTTGAAAGAGTTAAGCTTGACTCCAGATCATTGGTCTCTAACATCATTGCTCTTTGCATTATACCAGGCTAACTTGCTGTATTATATTATATATTTATGTATATTTATATATGTTTATAATATATATATTACATATATCATCAGCATTAATTATACTGATGCAGAGAAAGTCCCCACCTCTTGGGTTTTTTTTCTGCATATTTCCTTTGTCCTTGCATAAAAATTTAAAAAGTTATTGTCTCTATCTGGTTAAGGAGAAGGTGAAGTTGCCTTATTTTTCAGACCTCAGGTTCAAGAACTTCCGTGACCATAAAACCTCAAGAACGCAAAAACTTTGGTATTTTCGTTCAAACCAGAGCGGTATGATTTTGAGGCAGGAAGACTTGTCCTCTTTGAATAATTATTCTATGCTTACTCTTCATTCAAAAATAGAGTTACTTGCCTAATGGTCCTACAGTAGGCTGGAAGAATTATTGCATCTTCAAAGAGTGATGATTTCTCTCATAGATACAGAAAAACAAATAACACCAAAATTATTAATGTTTAGTTCACATCAAATTTGAGCCCTTTGCTCTGGCTTCATAAGAGCTAAGAAATTCCCTCCAGTCTTGAAGGACAAGCAGACTTTGGCAAAAGGGAGCAAGGCAAAATGGGGAATCATTGACTGTAATGAGCCTTCCCACATATCTTTTCCTCAAAATATTGGCCTTGCTTTGCTTAGCCAGCAGTTGAAAATTAATCTATTAAATGATATTAATTGCTTAAGATGTTACTCTTTCCAAAAGTGTTTTCGTTTTCATATGGGATTCTGACATGTAAAAGTATAATATTGTACAAAACATATTCACATACATTTTTTCATCAGATGCTTAAAAAAGAACTATTTGGTACCATTATTCCATTTTACAGATGCAGAAGTAACTTGCTCAAAGTCATACGTCTAGTTAAGTGTCAGGGCTGAATCTTGAAAACCAATCCTCTTCCCACTGTTCCCCCAGGGAAATTTTTTTTTCCCGTTTTGATAGTTACCTCTTCAAGCTACTAATTGGGTTACCATTCCCCCTACTAATGAGCCCAACTCAGATATCATCAAGACAGTGGCCAGTGGACAGTCTGATACCAAGCAATAAAAATAGTGTTGGAGAGACCCAAACAAATAATGTTAGCTACAACTGAGTTTTCTCTTTCTTGAGATGTATTACCTCCCTTCCAGTTAAGAACAGTTAATGAATGAATAAGGACATGGTGTTGCAGGCTGGGTTCCCCAGGAAACAGACTCTGAGATGAAGATTAGTAATAGAAAGTTTTTTAGGGTGTGTTCTTGAGATCACCGACAGAAGGGAAAGGAAAGGAGGAAAACAGGGTGAGCAGAGGGAGAAGTTGGGCTGCTCTGCAGTCTCAGTGAAAGCCTCAGCCAATTCCATGTAGAGCTCTGAAGCTTGGATGGCCCTTCTCAGATGTCCTGAGTCAGAGGGGTCCAGGCCTTTATACCTCCACATCAATCGGGTTTTGGATGGCTAGGGGAAAAAGCCTAGTAGGCTGTATGCTAACTCCAGTCAATTAGTAACAATGCCCGGATTGCTGTCTTAAGAGATTAATAAAGTGTATCTGGGCTAAGTGAGAAAGAAAGCTATGATTAATTAGTAATTTGGACCCAGGCACAGGATGGGGAATGATGTTATACATGGGAGGTGGACGCTATGATGCACCTCCCAGATCCCCTTTCAGGAATGAAGGACTTATTCCCCCAGCTGCTGAGGGTGCTGCCAACAGATAGCCCTCAGCTATCAGCCCCCTTCAGAATTGCCTCAGCTGAAGAGAGCTACCTTGTGAAGAGAATGTCCCTTTCTCATGGCAGCCTACAACCAACACTAGTCAAGAGAACACACATTTGTTAAATTTCTTCCCTTTGCCAAACCCATTTTCTACAGTTGTATAGCAAGAGGCAATATACTGTAGGGATAATGTGGGCTCTGGAGTAAGAATGAGTCAGTTAAAACTTAAAATGTGTGTCTCTTATTTATAACATCAGGCAAGGTACTTAACCTCAGTATCCCAGTTTTCTCATTTCCAGAATGGCATATCAATTAGGATTAAGTTTGGTTCCACATAAGGGAGAAAAAATAACTTGAACAAGATACGATTTTCTTCTCTTTCACATAAAATAAATACAGAAGCAGGCCATCCAGGACTAATATGGCAAGCTTCTTCCAAGTCACTGCTCTGTCATCCCTACAATATGGACCTCATCTCACTTCCAGATATGACATTCTTGATCCAGGAAGCAAGAATGAGCAAGGGCACACCCCCCCCAACTTTTAAGAAGAATTCTTCAAATGTACATTTCCACTTACTTCTCACTGATCTGAACTTAGTCACATGTTCACCCCCAGAGACCAAGGAGGCGAGGAAATATAGTCTTACAGCAGCAATGTCTTCCGTTGAAAATTAGAATCTCTTAGTAAAGGAAAAGGGAAGAATAGGTATAAGGAAGCAAAAACAAACTCTGCCACAAATGGACATAATAATAATGCCTATCTCATATGGATGGTGTATGAATTAAATGAGTTAATACATATACAGTGCTTAGAACAGGCACTTAGCAAGTATTCAGTAAATGCTGCCACTCCTGCTGTTGTTACTCTAGCAGTGGTTCTCAACTTGTGGGGAGGGCTTGAACAAATCTATATGTTCATTAACCTTTGTCCATATATTTAGTAAATAATTTCTACAAAAATCTCACTACTTTTTAAAAAGTCTGAGATGCTATTGCAATGAATAAAATTAAAATTTATTTAAAATTATTAGTGATTTCATTGTAACCTTTTTCATTATGTATTTTCTTAATTAATGGACACTGAAAGTATAATTATTATCACATGGGTATCTGTACAGTTTTTGACATTAAAAAAGAAGAGAGTCTTAGAGTCAAAAGATGGGTAATCTCTGGCCTATAGGCCCATATTTTTGGTAGAATTGTAACCCAGATTCTGTCAGTCTCTCCAGACTTATTTTTGCCTTCCATCCCATGTGCCCTAGCTCTAAGGATATCGTGTTTCCCAGGCTATATTATATCTCTGACCCTTTGTTTAGATGTTCCTATTGGAATGCCTTCCCAACTCCCTTCTCCTCTCACTACCATTTATTCATGAATTTTTTCATTATTAATAACAATGATACAAATTTCTCAGATACCCATACAATCACAATTATATTGTTGATATAATAGTTGATTGAGAAAATACTTAATTGATAAACTTATTATGAAGTGAGTAATGCTTTTAAATAAATTTTTTAAAAATTCATTACCTTGGCATTGTGTTACTGGAAGCCTACTTTGTTCAAGCCCTTATATCATGGAGTGTGCATTAACTAATCATTGAGTGCCTGCTGTGTGCCAGATAATGTTGTAAGTAGGAGGAGTTGCAGAGCCTACAGCAGACACAGACAGGTCTTCCTGAAGCTTCTAGTCTCTTCCTCCTTTACTAATGCCCAAACAGGAAATTATTCAGTCTACCTCCTTTAAAACATTTTTGACATCTGCTACTCCCTGCTGTTCCCCAGCAGAACTAACCACTATCCTATTCTGCTTCCACACTGTCCTCTAGATTTCTATCATAGCAGTTTATTTTGCTGTGACACGTCTGCCTCCTAGTAGACTTTTCATAAATGTTTTTCTGCAGGACCACGTTAACAGATAATATGGAGTAGGCTGTGATTGTGTTTTGACCCCACATCATTAGGCTTTCTTTTCCTTCTCCGATGACTGCTTACTTCTTTCTTCTTAGTTTCTTTGGATTTGTCTGAAATACTTTTTGAATACTCGCCTAACCATTTCACCCCTATGTTTTTTCTTATATTCTTGAATTATGGAACTTTAGGCCAGGAAGTTAATTTAGGTTAAAGGCAGACCTATAATCGGAATCCAAGCTTTCTTCGAGATCGCATAAATCTCCCTCTCTGAGATCTTCCTCCACGTTCCAGCTCAGCTCATCTCTTTCTCTTCTGAATTATGCACTTGTTTTTTACAAACCACATCATTTTGACAATAATCATAGAGTTTAATACTGCCTTACATTGTTACTCAACTCTTTCACGTTGCTGTCTCTTGACTGGCCTGTTAACTTCAAACTCTGGAAAGCACAGATATTGTCACTTTTGTTTTCTCCTTTCTTAGCAGGTAGCACAGTAGCTAGTAGGTATTAAGAAAATACATATTAAGTGAACTAATGAGAACATAGTAGGGATTCAATAAATATTTTTTACTATTTAATCACCACTTCTCACATATCTTTCCAAAACATAGTGGTGCTTTTTCCTTAATATTTTGCTTCTATTTCCTTTGTAATTTTTTAAAACCAAACTTAGATTCTTGGCAACCAGTGAAAAGACAGTCATGCCTCTGCACAGTCTGCTGCAATGTATTTTTTCTGGACTTGGCAGAAAACCCAAGGTTTCTGCCCTATTTTTTGTTTTATGCACTGCAGTTCATCTAATTGTCTAGTTCTTGGTAGCTTTCTCTGCTAGACATTGTTCTGTAGAGTGACCCAATTAAATGTGGCCCCATTTAATGTAGTGAGACTTTATGTAGTGGTTTCAAATGATCATCCTGTAATTTTCCAAACCTTTATTTTATTTATTTATTTATTTTGGTTCCCTGGTACAGTTTGGCTGCTGCTGATGCTAGTGTGGCATCACAGTGAATCCCGCACTGATGCTTAGGCAGAAGACACAGGTATGAGCAGAGCTAGTCCTGTGTGTCCTGTAGTGCCCTGTAAGCAGATCCTCGTTTATCCATTGTCCATGCTTTAAGTAGAAGCTAAAAGCTTTTTTTTAACCTACATAGTTTTTCACGAAATCTGTTAGTTTCAGCATGTTGTTTGTGTTGTTTTCAGCAGTGCAATCCCCTGATCGATATCAAGTAAACATGATGATGGATTGAACTCACTTCACTGCTCCTGTTCAGGTGCTATGTTTTGATTTGTCAGTATCTTGGAGAAGCAGCACATTGCGTACCAAGACAGAACAGAAGCAGGGTTTGCAAAGACCACATTTTTAAGCAGATTAATATAGTAACTTTGAAATACTAATATCTTTTGAAATATATCTGTGACCACTTCCTTATTAACATTATATTGGTGTACACAATGTTCTTTCTTTTGGCATCTGGACATTGTTAGGATTATTTAAAACCCACATTAAAAATTATTGGTTTTTTAAAAACATCTATTAATTCCTGTAGTGAAGTAACTTATTTCAAATGATATGTGACTAGATCACGCTCTATACACACGGTGCTATTTCATGCCTCCATGCCTCCGTACACTCTATTTCTCTTCCCGTGAATGCATTCCCTTCTCATTCTCTAAATCCTTTATAATCCTATTTGTATGTCTTCCTGAACCATTTCGTTTCTGTACCTCTACTATACCTAATTTATGTGTCTGATATTACACTTATGATATCTGTATTATAGCTATTAGTTTACGTATTTACCACCCTGTTATAGACTGTGAGATCCTTAAAGATGAGGGCTTTGTCCTATTTATCTTTCCATCATCTAATGCTGTGGCTGGCATGTATTATGTTTGATGAATGAATGAAAAAGATTTATTCCCTCTGGATGTAGTTAACTCATTCTTAGTCTCTCTACCACATATAAGGAAAATCCTAAAAGTCTGAATTTTCTGGGGTTTTTTTATGAAATGGAAATAATTTAATAGTTTAGCTTCATGCTTAGGAAAGTAATACATGCTCAGAACCAAAAAAAAAAAGTCAGATAATCGAAAAGGAAAAACAAAAAGTGAAAATTACCCATAATTCTGCCCATCCAAGTATAACCACTGCTAACATTTTAGTGTAGATCTTTCCAGACTTTTTTCTATTTACATACACACACACACACAAAATATAAAACAAAAATGGGATATTATGCATACCATTTCGTGACTTGCTTTTTCACTTAACAATATCTTGTAGGCAACTTTCCGTGTCAATAAATTTTAGCACTACGTATTCACTTTTGGTAAATGCATAGAAAGATGTGCTATATTTTATTTAGCCAATCTCTATAGATGGACACTAGGTATTTTAGGTATATTCTTATGGTTGCATGAAACAAAGACACGCACACATACACACAAGACACCTAAAAAATATAAATAAGACCCATTCTTATTTGGAGGAAATGTCTGTCCAAATTGTTCATCACTTCTAGAAAATATTAGGATGGCTGACTGACGCTTTGGAAAATAGATTCCACAGGAAAAGGAAGCAAGATTCCTAGTTTGGTTGGCTAGGTTTGTAACAAGACACAAAAATTTCTCTTGATCTAGGAGTAGAAGAGTAGGCAGGGCCTGGACAGTTTCATCATGCCTGGTGCTCCTGCATGCAGACCTGCCTTTTACTAGGAGGACCTATCAAGGCTGATGGCCGGGGCCAGCCAGGTGGCCTAAGTTTGTGCACTCAGTCTCAGTGGCCTGGGGTTCGTGGGCCTGGATCCTGGGCACAGACATACACACTGCTCATCAAGCCATGCTGTGGTGGCATCCCATATACAAAATAGAGGAAGATTGGCACAGATGTTAGCTCAGGGACAATCTTCCTCAAGCAAAAAAGAGGAAGATTGGCAACAGGTGTTAGCTCAGGGCCAGTCTTCCTCACCAAAAAAAAAAAAAGAAAGAAAGAAAAAAGACTAATGGCCAACTCTCCTGAGCATGCTTGAAGCAGGAGACTCTCCCCAGTGCCTTTCCTCCTTTTCCTCTTCCACTGGGGGATAATTTTTGGGTGGGAACAAATTAAGTCTAAGAATTTACCAACTTGAAACATTGCTTGTTAGAATACATGTCTTAGCTGTAGTATTACTTATCTCTAACTTTGGTTAAAGTAGCAGGACCTGACCCATCTCACCTAAATCCATTGAACTAGTCTAAGTTTTTCTAAATGAATATGTAGAAACATCATTTCCATGGGTTGCTCATAAGATAGGGAAGTGGAGGCGGGTCCATGGAGCAAATCATTTGGGGAAGCACTTCATTCTCTGTGTAAAGATTAACAAATTACATTAAGATATTAAAGACTCTAAGAAGTTCTATAATAAAGAAACCTATTAAATTTTTTGACAGTTTTATTGAAATATAATTTACATACCATAAGTTTCACCCATTTAAAGTGTATAATTCAATGATTTTTAGTGTGTTTACAGAGTTTTGCAACCATCACCACTATCTAATTCCTTATCATTTTCATTATCCCAAAAAGAAACCCATAAGCAGTCATTTCCCATTCTCCCTCCCCCGTAGGTCTAGGCCTACTTTCTTTCTCTATAGATTTGCCTATTCTGGACATTTCATATCAATGGACTCATACAATATTTGGTCTTTTGTAACTCTCTTCTTTCACTCAGCATAAAGTGTTTGAGGTTCATGCATGTTTGTAGCATGTATCAGTACTTCGTTACTTTTTTATTGCGAAATAATATTCCAATGTATAGACATGCCACATTTTGTTTATGTCATCAGTTGATGGTCATTTAGTTTGTTCCCTTTTTTTGGCTATTTTGAATAATTCTGGTATGAACATTCATGTACAAGGAAACCTATTAACTTTGCATGTGTTGAATAGCAGGCTGAGACTGTGGCCATATACTGTGAGTATGAGGACATCATAAACTGTAACTTGAAGAGCTAAGCTGTTACTGGAAAAATATTGTTTTAGCTGAAGATTAGCTTGTTTGTTTTCACAAAATAATGCATATAAATTATATCAAAAGAAAGGAAAGAGGGGCCAGCCCAGTGGCGTAGCAGTTAAGTCCACGTGCTCCACTTCTGGCAGTCCGGGGTTCGCAGTTTCGGATACTGGGCGTGGACAGACACACCGCTTGTCAAGCCATGCTGTGGCTGTGTCCCAAATAAAGTAGAGGAAGATGGGCACGCATGTTAGCTCAGGGCCATTCTTCCTCAGCAAAAAGAGGAGGATTGGCAACGGATGTTAGCTCAGGGCTAATCTTCCTCACACACACACAAAAAAAGGAAAGAACATATCAGATGTACTACAATGTTATAAACATGTTTACATGCTTACCACTTTATAATATCTCCAGTAGAGAAGAAGCCTGCCATTTAGTGCTCCAAATGAAAAGGAAAAAGTAGTCATTGCATGTCTTCACTGTCAATCTTGATTACAAGAGAAGTCAGGTCACCTGGGAGGCAGGGAGCAGTAACCAGGTCATGTTTTAAGCAAAGGGTGGGTCAATCTCCAGTTCTGTTTGAAACTTTGACAAAATTCCAGGAGAAAGATTACCAGCGGCAGATGCTTGATAAACTAGTGTAGGTAATATCCAGTCATTACTTAATTCTATCTTGAGCAAAAAATAAGGAGACTATGTTGAAAAATCATTTTAACTGATGCCTGCCTCTTGGAGAGCTGACATTTTCACTAACTGAACCTATTAATTAATTTGGGTTTTGGTTTTAAATATGCCCCCCCCCTTTTTTTGCCATAACATTTGGTGACTTCCTTGGAATTGATGTTCCATGGAGCATACCTTGGGAAATGCTGCTCTAGTTGCCTTTGTTCTTAACTTCATTCCATGAGTACATTTCTTATTGCGTCAAAGGTTGTGATCTTCTCCTAACAGCAATCATTTGAGACTTCATAAAACACCAAATACAGAACCTAACAACCTGGCCATTTTCCCATATCTGCTTCTTAGGACAGTTCAGCTAACTTCTAATATAGCCCTGGTGTCAAAATGATTTATGCTCTTTAAATGGTAGTCAAAATCCTGAAATTTAAAAACTGATCTAACAGATAGATCTTACATGGCAATATAGACAAATGGAAATGACAGTGTACATGGCAGCCAAAGTAAAGCTCCAAACTCCAGAGTTGGATTGCTTTAAATCATATCTTTTCTAATAGAGGAGGAGAGTGATATGAATCCTAAAGACAGGTCATATAAAACTATTGAAACTTGATTACAATGCATATTCTTTACAGTAGCAGATTTACCTTTCTCATTATGTTTCATTTAAGATATTGCTAAAATTTTCTAATAAGCCAATAGTTCTCAGCCTTTTTCATTCTATGACGCGTGAGGGATGATGATCACTGATGTGATACTCCTCCAGGGTTATCCGTAATTCCCAGCACAAGCTGCAATTCTAGCCCTTTATTTCCCATTCATGAAATATATTAGAATGCAAATAAGCGAGAATGAGGTTATAAAAGGAATTAGTGCTTACTTTTTCTGGTAGGGAGCTCAGCTGGTCCTAACCAAGCTATATTCTTCTTGGAAAAACATCTCAAACAAGTCACAATCAGAACCAGATTTATTACTAGCAAATTGAGGGTGAGATGGGAGTAATGAAGGTGCAATATAAACCAAATTTCAAGGAGAGATTGCTTCTTAGAAAGAGCTCATCCCAAAGGAAGAAGTAATTAAACACTGCCTTTCTCAGTTTAGGCCTCTTGCCTTTTGGACCAGCCTTTTTAATATATTTGTACCATTGATAAACCTTGTACTATAGGACGGGTTATATGATGACCACTACTCATAGAATTAGACAACGAGACAGTGCGGGAATCACCAGGAGGAAAGGGAATGTTCATAGCTCATCCGTATTTGGTTTCTACTCTTTATCTGCCCAAGCCTTGCTGTATTTCATCAGGTTTCAGAACTTTCCCAATATTACTGCTACCAAGCCTCTCCAGTACTGAGTGAGAAGCATGGAGCCCCATACTGATTCTGAAAGGAGGATTCTTTTCTTTTAATTGAGATATAATTGACATATGATATTATATTAGTTTCAGGTGTACAACATAATGATTCAACGTTCGAATATATGGTGAAATGATCACCACAATAAGTGTAGTTAACATCCATCATCACACATAGTTACAATTTTTTTTTCTTGTGATGAGAACTTTTAAGATCTGCTCTCTTAGCAACTTTTAAATATACAATATGGTATTATTAAGTATAGTCACTATGCTGTACATTACATCCCCATGACTTACTTATTTTATAACTGGAAGTTTGTACCTTTTGACCACTTAACCCATTTTGCTCACCCCCATCCCCCACCTCTGGCAACCACCTATCTGTTTTCTATATCTATGAGTTCAGGTGTTTTGGGGGGGGAGAGGGGTTAGATTCCACATATAAGTGAGATCATACAGTATTTGCTTTCTCTGTCTGACTTATTTCACTGAGCATAATGCCCTCAAGGTACATCCATGTTGTTGCAAACGGCAAGATTTCCTTCTTTGTTATAGCTGAACAAGAAGGCTTAAAAGCAGTACTAATGACACTCTGGGCCAGTTAATTCTTTGTTGTGGGAGGCTGTCCTGTGCATTGTAAGATGTTTAGCAGTATTTCTAGCCTGTACCCACTAGATGTCAATAGCATCCCCTCCCCTAAGTTGTGACAACCAAAAATGTCTCCAAACATTGCCAATGCCCCCTGAGAGGAATAATGGCCCCCAAATTGAGAACCACCGTGATGAAGGTGTGAAAAAGCCCTTTTCCTTTTAATTCAGCTGAAAGAAGAAGGAAAGTATTTAGAATAATATTTTCTAAGGAAACTAGGGGAACAAAAGCAAAACACAAAAGCATAGCATTAGTAAACAGCCATGATGGTTATCCGACATTGTGAATGTACATAATGCCACTGAACTGTTCACTTAAAAATGGTTAAAAGGAGGCCAGCCCTGGTGGCCTAGTGGTTAAGTTCAGCACGCTGTTTCGGTGGCCCAGGTTCGGTTCCCCAGCGGGGATGTATACCACTTGTCAGTGGCCAGGCTGTGGCAGCAGCCCGCATACAAAATAGAGGAAGATTGGCAACAGATGTTAGCTCAGGGTGACTCTTCCTCAGAAAAAAAAAAGAGAAGGTTAAAAGGGTAAGCTTCATGTTATGTATATTTTACTACAATATTTTTTTAAAACATAGCATTGGTCAAGTACACAGGTTCCTGAATCTAATTTAACTAAACTTTAATGACAGATCAGCATTACTAGTATAGTTTATCATGTACGTAGATTGAGATTCTTCCATTGCCTCAGCATTGTCTAGGGAACTTTACCTAAGAGTCCTTTTCTTAGAAAGTAAATATTATAATTTCTGTTTTGTGCCAGGCATCTGAGACAAGTCTCCTAGCCAGACAGGACATTAGGCTGCTAATTATTAGCTCACAATTCACTATCTAAAAGAACCATTATAATAGAAGGGATCTTGGAGATCATCTTGTTTTATAGATAAAATAGTTGAGGTCAAAACAGGTTAAGTGACTTACACAGGTTCACGGAGTACCTTGACGGACGTGCCAGGACCAGGACCTAGATATCCTGCTCAGAGCTCAGTGTTCATGCTGCCAAACCACGCTCAAGTCCCTCCACAGGGATACATTTTTATCAGAGACTGCCAGTGCCTTTTGTGAATTACGGTCATTTTTTAAGGGGAAAAATATTTAATGGGAAGAAGATGCATGCAGATTAATGGGAGCGAAATAATCTAAATAAACATGTCATTGAGAAAAGCAATAGCATCTATTCTGAGGAAAAAAGACATACTAGTTCTCCACAATGAGATGGATATACATTTGCATTATTTTAAAAAGTTTTGAAAACTGACTTCCAAAAAACCCTGCTTCAATCATGACAGTTTAATTTCTGTTCTCTGGACTTTCATGGCAATGTTTCCTTCCTTTGTTCACACTGCACCCTGATCTGGAGGTGCCTCCCCCTCTTCTACGCCTGCAGACACTCTTCTCTTTACTCCAAACTCAGATCAATGTGAAACCTTCCCTGAACTTCAATTTCCCTGGCACCACCAAGAAAGAATTAAATATTTTTCTCTCTCTCTGTCTCCATAGCAACTTATATGTAGGCATTTCACGTACACTGGATGTTCATATTGCAAACTGGATATAATTAAATACATTGGGAACATGAACTGCAGTACCTAGACTGGCTACAGGTTCTGGAACATGACCCAGATTACAGAACTGCTGCTGCTTGTTGCAGTAGGAACAGAAGGCTGAATGAGGGGCTGGCAGCTCTGTTGGCCTCCTGTTTGTATACTGGGCTGGAATTTGTTTTGCACTGTGTTTCACTTTTGCGTCATATCTATCATTACAAGGGGTAATGAAAGTGATAATAGTGTGTGTGAGAAATGCTGAGTTAATGATAATATTGCATACAGCTAGGAAAATAAAGGCCCTGACCTATGCAAAAGTCAAAGGTAATAAATTCTTTGAAAAGGCATGCAATAACATTAGAACTGCTGGATTTCATATCATTAGTGTAAATGTTAATAAGATTTTAAAAATTATCTTTCTGTAACATAAGTGCTTGGAAAACTTCAGGGCCAAAGATGATAACAGAAATGGAAAAGCTCCAGAGTGTGAAGTTAAAGGGCAATGAGAAATGTTCAGGCTTGATTTTGTCTGTTTCGATCAGCCAATCTGCTATTTTTAGGCCACAATAACAAAAACATCTTTACTGCTGAAATTACAGAAGAAAAATAACTTTTTTATTTTTCTTTGATATATCTCAGTTCTCCCCATTGAGACAATCACTTTTATAATGCAATTTTTAGATAATGTAACATTTTGTAGGAACCCAACTAGTGCAAATAGCAGAACAGCATCTTTATTTGTTGCTCATTTAATTCTACCTTGTAATACCTTGTGTATCTCTCATCCTCATAAGATTGTAAACTTCTTGAGGACAGGAATCATGGCATTCATCTTTGTATCCCCTTCTCCCTTTCACTTCAGAAAAGAAGCACCAAGCCTAGCACATAAGCACTCAATACTTTTTTTCCCCACTGGGAATTGAATAGGGATAAAAAGATTCTGCTCTTTTCTTTTTTTAACCCTTTTTGTTGTGAAATATAACTCTCAATAGGAAAAGTGCACAATACAAAAACACATAGCTCAGTGAATTATCACAAAGCAAACCCCCAGGTAACCACCACTCAGCTCAAGAAAAAGAACATTACCAGCAACCCTCTGTCAAACACTGTCTCCTTTGTTCTCCCGAAGGTAACCATTTTCCTGACTTTTCTAAGCATGTACCCTTAAACACTGATTTAGTCTTGCTTGTTTTTCTCAAGCTTTCTACAAATGGAATAACATATTATATATTCTTTCGTGTCTAGCTTCTTTTACTCAACGTTATGTCTGTGAGATTCATCCATAATGTTGTATGTAGATGTAGTCTGTTCATTTTCATGGCTGTATATCATTCCATTGTATAAATATATCACATAACATATTTATCCATTCCACTCTTGATGCCATATTTGGGTTGTTTACAGTTTGTAGAGATGGCAAATAATACTTCTATGAACATTTATGTACATGTCTCTCTGGTATATATGTGCACACATTTTTATTGGGTACCTGAGTGTTGAATTGCTGGATCATAGGATGTGTGCGTCTTTAACTTTACTAGAGACAGTCAAACTGTGGTGTGTCACTCCTGCCAGCAGAGTATGAGAGTTCCCAGTGCTTCACATCCTTCCCAACAGTTGTTATGGTCAGTCTATATAATTTTAACTATTCTAGTGGATATGTAGTTTTATCCAATTGTAGTTTGATTTTTTTTTCATTTTTTTTAATTGATGTCTTAGTTTATAACACTGTGGGGTTTTAGTTGTACATTTTTGTTTGTGCGTCACCTTGTGGATGTAACCCTTCACCCCTTGTGCCCCCCCACCCCCCTTCCCCTTGGTAACCACCAATCAGTTCTCTCTGTCCGTGTGTTCACTTATATTCCATATATGAGTGAGTTCATGCAGTGTCTGTCCTTCTCTCTCTGGCTTATTTCACTTAACATAATACCCTCTAGGTCCTTCCATGTTGTTGCAAATGGGACAATTCTGTCTTTTCTTATGGCTGAGTAGTATTCCATTGTATGTATATACCACATCTTCTTTAACCAATCTTCAGTTGAGGGACACTTGGGTTGCTTCCACTTCTTGGCTATAGTGAATAATGCTGCAATGAACATAGGGGTGCATACGCCTCTTGTGATGGTTGATTTCACGTCCATTGGGTAGATGCCCAAGAGTGGTATTGCTGGATCATATGGTATTTCTATTTTTAATTTTTTGAGGACTCTCCATACTGTTTTCCATAGAGGCTGCACCAGTTTGCATTCCCACCAGCAGTGAATGAGGGTCCCCGTTTCTCCACAACCTCTCCAGCATTTGTTGTTATTTGTCTTTGTGATTATAGCCATTCTAACCTGTGTAAGGTGATATCTTAGTGTAGTTTTGATTTGCATTTCCCTGATGATTAGTGATGTTGAACATCTTTTCATGTGTCTATTGGCCATCTGTATCTCTTCCTTGGAAAAATGTCTGTTCATATCCTCTGCCCATTTTTTGATCGGGTTGTTTGTTTTTTTGTTGCTCAGTTGTATGAGATCTTTATATATTACTGAGATTAATCCCTTGTTGGACAAACGATTTGCAAATATTTTCTCCCAGCTGGTGGGTTGTTTATTCATTTTAATCCTGGTTTCATTTGCCTTGTAGAAGCTCTTTAGTCTGATGAGGTCCCACTTGTTTATTTTTTCTTTTGTTTCCCTTGTCTGGGTAGACATGGAATCTGAAATGATCCCTTTATGTCCAATCTCAATTAGTGTACTGCCTATATTTTCTTCCAGGAGTTTTATAGTTTCAGGTCTCACTTTCAGGTCTTTGATCCATTTTGAATTGATTTTTGTATATGGCGATAGGAGATGGTCTACTTTCATTCTTTTGCATGTTGCTGTCCAATTTTCCCAGCACCATTTATTGAAGAGACTTCCCTCTCTCCATTCTATGTTCTTTGCTCCTTTGTCGAAGATTAGCTGTCCATAGGTGTGTGGTTTTATTTCTGGGCTTTCAATTCTGTTCCATTGATCTGTATGTCTATTCTTGTACCAGTACCATGCTGTTTTGATTACTGTAGCTATATAGTATATTTTGAAGTCAGGGATTGTGATGCCTCCAGCTTTGTTCTTTTGTTTCAGAATTGCTTTAGCTATTCGGGGTCTTTTGTTGCCCCATACGAATTTCAGTATTTTTTGTTCTATTTCCGTGAAGAATGACATTGGGATTCTGATTGGGATTGCATTGAATCTGTAGATTGCTTTAGGTAGAATGGACATTCTAACTATATTTATTCTTCCAATCCATGTGCATGGAATATTTTTCCATTTCTTTATGTCCTCCTCGATTTCTTTCAATAGTGTCTTATAGTTTTCATTGTATAGGTCTTTGACCTCCTTGGTTAAATTGATTCCCAGATATTTTATTCTCTTTGTTGCAATTGTAAATGGGATTGTCTTTTTGAGTTCTCTTTCTGTTGTTTCATCGTTAGTGTATAGAAATACAATTGATTTTTGTAAGTTGATTTTATACCCTGCCACTTTACTGTAGTTGTTGATTGTTTCTAGTAGTTTTCCAATGGAATTTTTGGGGTTTTCTATGTATAGGATCATGCCGTCTGCAAATAGTGAGAGTTTCACTTCTTCATTGCCTATTTGGAGTCCTTTTATTCCTTTTTCTTGCCTAATTGCTCTGGCCAGCACTTCCAGTACTATGTTGAATAAGAGCGGTGAGAGTGGGCACCCTTGTCTTGTTCCTGTCCTCAAAGGAATGGCTTTCAGTTTTTCCCTGTTGAGTAGGATGTTAGCTGTGGGTTTGTCATATATGGCCCTTATTATGTTGAGGTACTTTCCTTCTATACCCATTTTGTTGAGAGTTTTTATCATAAATGGATGCTGGATCTTGTCGAATGCCTTCTCTGCATCGATTGAGATGATCATGTGGTTTTTATTCTTCATTTTGTTAATGTGGTGTATCACGTTGATTGATTTGCAGATGTTGAACCATCCCTGTGTCCCTGGTATAAATCCCACTTGATCGTGGTGTATGATCTTTTTGATGTATTGCTGTATTCGGTTTGCCAATATTTTGTTGAGGATTTTTGCGTCTATGTTCATCAGTGATATTGGCCTGTAGTTTTCCTTCTTTGTATTGTCCTTGTCTGGCTTTGGTATCAGCATGAAGTCGGCCTCATAGAATGTGTTGGGATGTATTCCATCTTCCTCTATTTTTTGGAATAGTTTGAGAAGGATAGGTGCTAAATCTTCTTTGAACGTTTGATAAAATTCTCCAGGGAAGCCATATGGTCCTGGGCTTTTATTTTTTGGGAGGTATTTGATTACTGTTTCAATCTCTTTACTTGTGATTGGTCTGTTCAGATTCTCTATTTCTTCTTGATTCAGTTTTGGGAGGTTGTACGCTTCCAAGAATTTGTCCATTTCCTTTAGGTTCTCCAATTTGTTGGCATAAAGTTTTTCATAGTATTCCCTAATAATCCCTTGTATTTCTGTGGTCTCTGTTGTAATTTCTCCTCTTTCATTTCTAATTTTATTTATTTGAGTCTTCTCCCTTTTTTTCTTAGTGAGTCTGGCTAAGGGTTTGTCAATTTTATTTATCTTCTCAAAGAACCAGCTCTTTGTTTCATTGATCCTTTCTACTGTTTTTTTGGTTTCAATTTCATTTATTTCTGCTCTGATTTTTATTATTTCCCTCCTTCTGCTGATTCGGGGCTTTGTCTGTTCTTCTTTTTCCAACTCTGTTAGGTGCAATTTAAGGTTATTTATTTGGGATTTTTCTTGTTTGTTAAGGTGAGCTTGTATTGCTATGAATTTCCCTCTCAGGACTGCTTTTGCTGCATCCCATATGAGTTGGTATGGTGTATTTTCCTTTTCATTTGTCTCGAGATAGCTTTTGATTTCTCCTTTAATTTCATCAATGACCCATTGGTTGTTCAGCAGCATGTTGTTTAGTCTCCACATCTTTGTCCCTTTCCTAGTTTTTCCTTGCAGTTGATTTCTAGTTTCACAGCATTATGATCAGAAAAGATGCTTGTAATGATTTCAATCTTCTTAAATTTATAGAGGTTTGCCTTGTTTCCTAATATATGGTCTATCCTTGAGAATGTTCCATGTGCACTTGAGAAGAATGTGTACTCTGCCTTTTTTGGGTGGAGTACTCTGTATATATCTATTAAATCCATTGCGTCTAGTTTCTCGTTTAAGTCCATTATTTCCTTATTGACTTTTTGTCTGGATGATCTATCTATTGATGTAAGGGGGGTATTAAGATCCCCTACTATTATTGTGTTATTGTTAATATCTCCTTTAAAGTTTTTTAGCAGTTGTTTTATGTACTTTGGTGCTCCTGTGTTGGGTGCATAGATATTTATAAGTGTTATGTCTTCTTGGTGGAGTATCCCTTTTATCATTATATATTGCCCTTCTTTGTCTCTCATTACCTTTTTTATCTTGAAGTCTACTTTGTCTGATATAAGTATGGCTACTCCTGCTTTCTTTTGTTTGCCATTAGCTTGGAGTATTGTTTTCCATCCTTTTATTTTGAGTCTGTGTTTGTCTTTAGAGCTGAGATGTGTTTCCTGGAGGCAGCAGATTGTTGGATCTTGGTTTTTAATCCATTTTGCCACTCTGTGTCTTTTGATTGGAGAATTCAATCCATTTACATTTAGAGTGATTATTGATATATAAGGGTTTAATGTTGCTATTTTATTGTTCATCTTCTGGTTCTTTTGCATTTCCTTCGTTTCTTGTCCCTTGTGTTTTGGACTGCAAATTCAATTTGGTATTTCTGCATGCTCATTCTCTTGGTTTTCTCTTTATTTGTCATGTGTGGTTCTCTTCTGGTTGTTTGTTTAGTGGTTACCGTGAGGTTTATATAAGCGATCTCCTCTCCTCCTGTCCTTTGGGCTTCCCGCGCCTCCACCGTCCGATGTATGGCAGCAGGGGTTTCTTAGAAGTCCTTCGTAGTGTTTGATTGAGCTCTGTTGGAATGTGAATGATGTTTTCGTTGTGTCGTAGGCGGCAGAGATTCAAAGAGGGAATCTCACTCTGCCATGATGCAGACATCACTCCTCCAATTGTAGTTTGAATTTGCATTTCTCTGATTACTAATGAGGTTGGACAATTTTTATATGTTTATTAACTATTTGATATCCCTTTTTGTGAAATGCCTGTTCAAGTCTCTTGCCTACTTTTCAATTGGATTATCTTTGTCTTATTGACTTTTAGTAGTTCTTCATATACTCTGGATACAAGCCCTTAGTTATATATGTTGTAAATTTCTTTTCCTTTTTGTGGCTTGTCTTTTCATTCTCTTAATGATGTCTTTTGATGAACAGAAGTTCTTAATTTTGAGTCAAATTTATTAACTTTAATTTATGTCTTGTTTTATTTTTATTTTTTATGTGTCTTGTTTTCGAATGCTTTCCTTACACACAGTTATGATGTTCTGTATTATTCTCTAGAAACTTTTTTTGCTTTTCAAATTTATGTCTACAATCTACTTCAAATTGATTTTTGTGTATGGTATGAGTTAAGCGTCAAATTTTTTTTCCCCAAGATTCTTGTTCAAATATCCTATCATCATGTATTGAAAAGATTGTTCTTTCTCCACTGCTCTGCAGGACCACCTTTGTTAAGAATCAATGTTGATCGATGCGTGAGCTCTATATTCCATTCTATTTGTCCATCCTTGCACCAACATCACGCTGTCTTAATTCCTATAGCTTTATATTGTGTCTTTACATCCAGGAGAACAAGTTCTCTTTTCCAGTTCTTCTTCAAAAGGGTCTTGGCTATTTTTGCTACTTTGCATTTCTATATAACTTTTAGAGTTACTGCATCAAGTGGCACTTTCATTTTCTCTCCTAAGGCTGACTTTCAGCTAAGTTTCCCTGGGATGATGTTTGGTTAGAGCTTTAGTGGCAATAGCACTTTGAAAGGACATGATATACGTGATACAGTGGAAAAAACGTGTACGGTGGAGTCAGTCTTGAGTTGGAGTTTATCACTGCCACTCCTTATTAGTTGGGCCATTAGAAGGGTTCAGACTTGTTTTTGTCTATCTTGATCAACCATCTATTATTTTTAGTTCACAGTAACGAAAACATCTTTATTACTAAAATTACTGCTAAAATTCAGCAATGCACAGGTATGTTGGCATCATGATAAATAGTTCTTAGTCCAGCTCAGGAATGTGTCAAAGCTATCACAACAATGCTGCAGACATCGGATCAGTCAGCTCTGAGCATCATTATCCATCTACCATAACTGTACCTCGTGTCTCACCTTTTTAACTTTAGACATCTGTAGTTGCCTATAAACCAATTTAAAATTTTTTCCTTATTTTCTTTTTACCATACTCCCAGAGCATATATTTTAGCTCACAAAACACATATATCATATATGGAAATTGTAAAGTTATGATGAATACCCATGAATCTAACATCCGACATCCAATCCATGTGTTCCTCCTCTCTTTATGCTAACTGGCTTCCTATTTAAGCATTTTTGAGAACTTGGCCTCTCTAATTTGTATTATTAGTTTAATATTCACTTAAAATATTCTCAGACTTAGTATAGATGGCTGCATACAGCTTCAGTATGTGGGTATTTTGCAGCTCATTAATGCTATGAAATCTGTGAACATATTTATTTAGAAAAATTGGCAGGCTGGCAGTTTTATCTCAATTCTATCTACACTTCTAAGTGTCTGTGTGTAACTGTGAGTGCATATGGCCTCTGACACACGTTCAGAAGTGAATTCCAGTCTCCTCCTTTCTCTGCATGTCTCTCTTTCTCTCTCACACACACATACATATTCAGACACATGTAAAGAAAAGAATCTGGGAAAAGAAAAGATAAAAACAGCTCCCATCTGATCCATCTACCATCTGTCCTTTTCTATCTGTCACTGAAAAATTGGGTAAAATGTTCAGTCTTGTGTTCATTTCCCTCTTTTAATCCCTGTTCTCTTATTCATGCTGGGTTGGAGACAAAGTGGGTGTGCAAAAAGGCAGTTCTTTATTTCCCACGGCATGATTTCCCTTTTCAATGACTCCAGGGCTGCTGTCAGCTCACAGGAGCCATCAAAAGATGTTCTTTTATGGTTATGTGGAGAACTCTGGACACTTTGTGGGAGGTGTCTCATAGGAGAAGAGTGAAGATTCTGTCAGCCACTGCTATTACTGCCATCCTGTCACCAGGTGGCAAAGGCAAATGTGCTCTGTCAAATAGCCCAAAAGCTTATCGGAGAGGAAAAGACTGCTTATACAACATGCTCATCTAATTCATGGGATGTTTTATTTTTGTATTTGGCTCTCCAATTTGAGGAACACATGTATTTATGGTTGTAATCTTTTGCTTCATCCTCACCTTTATATATGCATATGTATCTGTGTGTGTGAATATGTGTATATATGATATACATCTATATACGTATCTATATAGCATAGTGCAGTTCAATAGGCATTTATTAAGTACTTATTACATCCCAGGCATCAAGGACACAGAGGTGAATAAGATATGGTCCCTGCTCTCAAGGAGCTTATGGTCTAATGGTATTTGTCTTTCTGATGAAAAGATTTTATATATAGGGACTATGTTTGTTAAGTTATACCACATAGAGTATTAAAACCTAATAGGACTTTCAGAAGGCACACAGTTCAGCCATAGGAAGCAGAAGGGAACTAATTTGTGTATTATTTACATACAGTTTTTATTTTTTTAATTAAAAATGTTTTTATTTATAAATAATTTTAGACTTACAGAAGAGTTGCAAAGAGAGTACAAATCTATATTCCTATATACCCTTCCTACCTACCTATATAGGAGTTCCTATATGCCCTTCACCTAGGCTCCCACAATGTTAACATGTAGCCATGGTACATTTATCAAAACTAGCAAATTGGGGCTAGCCCTGTGGCATAGCAGTTAAGTTCAGCACATTCAGCTTTGGTAGCCCGGGTTCATAGGTTCAGATCCTGGGCATGGACCTAAACCACTCGTCAGCCATGCCACGGCAGCAACCTACATACAGAGTAGAGGAAGACTGGCACAGATGTTAGCTCAGGGCTAATCTTCCTCAGCAAAAAAAAAAAAAAAATCAAAAAACTAGCAAATTAACATTGGTACAATACTATTAACTAAACGCAGACTTTATTTAGATATCACCAGTTTTCCACTAATATGCTTTTCCTGTTCCAGAATCTGATCTAGGCTCCTACACTGCGTTTAGTTGTCATGTCTCTTTAGTCTCCTCCAAGCTCTGACAGCTCCTCAATCTTTCCTCATCTTTCATGACCTTGACACTTTTGAGTAGTACTGATCAGGAATATTGTAGAATGTCCCTCAATTTGGGTTTGTCTGATGTTTTCTCATTATTAGGTTAAGGTTATAGATTTTTGAGAAAAATCTCACAGAGGCAATGTGCCCTTGTCAGCACATCCTATCAGGGATACACAATAGTGACTTGTCTCATTACTAGTGATATTAACCTCGATCATTCAGTTAAGGTAGTATCTGCCAGGTTTCTCCCCTGCAAGGTTACTATTTTTTTCTTTTAGTAATTGACAAATATTTTGTGGAAGATATTCTGGGATTATTTAAATATCCTATTTCTCCTTAAACTTTCACCTAATAATTTCTGTGTGTGTGTGTGTGTGAGGAAGACCAGCCCTGACCTAACATCCATTGCCAATCTTCCTCTTTTTTTCTGAGGAAGACTGGCCCTGGGCTAACATCTGTGCCCATCTTCCTCTACTTTATATGGGACGCTGCCACAGCATGGCTGACAAGCAGTGCGTTGGCAGGCTCCCGGTATCCGAACCCGCGAACCCCGGGCTGCCAAGCATGAACTAAACCGCTGCGCCACCGGGCCGGACCCTAATTTTTTATTTTTTAAATAAACTTTGTTTTAGAATAGTTTTAGATTTATAGAAACATTGCAAAGATAGTACATAGGGTTCCCATATACTCCTCATCCATTTTACCCTATTGTTAACATCTTATGTGTACATTTGTCATAACTATTGAACCAACCTTGATACATTCTTGTTAACTAAACTACATACTTTATTTGGATTTCACTACTTCATCCAATGATTTTTAACATTCGATTGATCTTGCCTGTAGCAATTATTTCTGTGGTGTTCTAATGGCGATTTTCCATTTCCCTCATTTTTTCTATGTCATTAATTGGAATTCTTCTGCAAAGAATGGTTGTCCCTTCTCCCCTATTTATTTATTTACTTATTCAATCATTTGTTTATATCAGTGTGGACTCGTGGATATTTATTATATTCTTTGGGTTATAATATAATGCTATCATTATCTATTTTGTTGATCAAATTATTCCAGCATTGGCCCTTGGGCACTCTTTCAGGTTAGCTTCTGTGTCCTTTTGACATACTCCCATCTCCTCTTTTCCTTTTTCTAAGGAAGTGGGAGCACTTCCTTACTTTCTGGTACTGTGCATGTAATTTTTTATGTAAACCTGATAGACTGTGTCACCTAGGAGGCTATCTTTTAGTTAAATGCTTATTATTTTCTTCCTCAGTTGACATTTTAACTTTTTTCTTTCCCTATCCTTACCATCAAACATTACAATTATCTCAAATTATACTGAAAGGTCAAGGTGTAGAAAATATACTGAGAAGGGAAAGAGGGTGAGACCTAGGTGGATGGGGCTCGCTTTCCTACTCCTTCCTTTATTTATGGTCTTGGGCAAGTTACCTAACCTGTCTCAGTTTACTCACCTATAAAATGAGGATAATATGTAGTAATAATATTTACCTTGTGGAGTCATAAAGATTAGATAAGCGTCATAAGATGAAAAAGTGCCTCATTATTTATAAAGTTTTATATAAAGGTTATAGAGTTATCTCTGCATCATAGCACAAGGGCACTGTATCCTATCCTTTTAATTATTTGGTACTGGTTGTTAAGAAAATGTTTTTATGATTACACAGAGAAGCCCATTCAAGGGAGAACAATGAACAATCGAAACTGTACTAGCCAAAAAACTGAGCGTGGAACCTGATTAATGTATTTACTCAGATGCAATCTCATTTCTATAACTCTATTCATTCGGAAAACCCAAGGATTATACTGGTAATAAGCATGACCCCTCTGTCTTTCAGATGTAAAATGAAGGATTTGTCCCTATTAAAATAAAACTACATCAGGATCAAATTATTTTTTCTCCAAAGCCGTGAAATATGTTTCTTGAACCAACATAAACCATCGTGTGGAGACGATTCAAACTGTAGAGTCTGGTTGTTTGCTCAGAGCGGTCACCCACCTTGTTTATCAGTCGGTGAGATTAATGGAGCACTGATTACATGCAAATAATACCTCCTGCAGGCACTACCCAGGAGGTAACAGACTTAGCACCTGCCGTTGTGCAGAATGAAACTTATCCTATCATTTCTAGAACCTGAAGCTAAAGAATGAAATAGTTTGGGCATGACTTTCTCAAATCAAACTGGATGGCTTCATTGAGCACGTACAATGTGACTACAGAGAAATTTTATGTAGGAGCCAGGAAAGGACAGAGTGAACTGAAAACCAGGATCAGTGGAGAAGTGCTTTGTTTTTTATTTATGGCGCATTTCCTTGCTTCCATCTCTTTTTTTGTCCAATGTCTCATTGTCTACTCAAACTTCAGTGTTTGACTTGACCCAATTCTTGATGTACAGAGAATGACACTGGAGACCAAAGAAGTGTTTTATGGTGCAATATTTGAAAGAAATTCAACATAGTACATTATTAATCCTTTTAAAAATGTTTATTAGAAGCACACAGTGCCCCTTTATGGTTTAGCAAATTTAAAATAACCCAGTAATATACCGTCTAATTTTTTGTATATAGTAAACTCAAAATTTGGGCTAATACAGTGATACTACTGAAAACCTCCAGCTTCTGATTTTAGCCACACTCCACGCCCTTTTCCCTCCTCCATGAAGTCTTGGCAATGGCATTATGACAATGGATTTTAAAAGGATCTGCAACATTATCTAGAAAGCAAAGAATACAGACCAGGAGCCCAAATCGATTTACCACATATCAGACAGAGCCTCTCCTCTTTCTCTTGAATCCAACTCTGGCCTCATATTTCTTGCCCCCGTTTTTTGTTATTTTCAGTACGAACACTGAAGGATTTGAATTTCAGCTTCTCAGGTTGAATATCATTGCCACCTATCTGTCTTAAACAGAAAAGTAGCCGATAGTTTACCCTTTCCTTGATTATTATGGCTGTGAAACTGTAACCAGGCTGCACTATGACATTTCAGCACTAAGTGGAGCCAGACACCCAACTGCCTTAAAACTTACAAATCAGCAAAGAGCGCAGCCTGCTTATATGAAAACCTAACTTTGCTGATGGATTTTCAAATGGACAAAGGTGGAGTTTATGGTGAATCATCTAGTTAGGATATTTGAATGCTCAAGCCACAGGGGACAGACACCAGGTGAGCAATTCTTTTAGCTCATCTCGCACGGATTAAAGAAAATGGATCAAATAAACACAAACTAACCAAATTGTTTTTACATTGTGATTCCCACTCCCTCTACCCTTTGTTGGAAGATTCTACAAGACAGGGACCTAGCCTTTGGTGGTTCAGATTCTGATCTGCAAGGTTAGAATAGGCCCATTTGGGGAAGAGCCCTGGCTAACAGGAAGATTTGTGATAGTGTTCGGATACTTAAGAGTATGGTCTTTTGAGTTAAATATGGGTTAGTATTTTAGTTCTACTTCTTACCAACAAATCTGACCTTGTGTAATATGCTGCATGTCTCCAAGCCTCCATCGCCTCTTCTGTATCTATCTCATAGGATTGTTGTGAGGATTAAATGAGGTGATATATGTGAATGAGATGATATAAGCATAAGGTAAACAATTAACAAATAGTAGTTATTCCATTGTTTTTACAACCTGATCTTCTATATTCAGCACAAATACTACATCTTCCATAAAGCCTCCTTAGGCTGCTCCAACCACAGTGCCACCTCCCTCTTCTAACTTCTGTAGCATTTGTTGCCACTTATTTGATAGCTAGCATATGTCACTGTGTATTTACCATCTTGTCAATATTTCTTCTCTCCCTGTTTTAAGCGTAAGCTCTTTGAAGATAGGGACCATGACTTATACCTCCTTGTACTTTAGCATCTAACCTAGTGTTTGGCAAATAAATGGTGACAGACAATCCCTATTCTCAAATTTCAAATGTCCAAATTGGACCTGATTATCTTTCTCTACAAAGTCTGCTCTCCTTCTCAATTTCCCTGACTCTATCTCTGTTAAGACACCTTCTTTATTTCTAAACTCCTAGTTCAGAAAACTATGACACCTCTCATAAATTTCTTATATACAAAATCTCACTGAGTTCTATAAATTCTGCATGTGCCTGGCTCAGTGTCTAGCACATAGCACCTGCTCAATAAATATTGAATGATGAATGAATCAAAATATAAATTACTATATTTTTATTTTTAAGTGTTTCAGATTTTCCTCTTTTCCCTATCCCTAATGAGTCTACCCTGATCCAGACCCTCATTGACTCATGTCTAGAATATTGAAATAGCTTTCTATCTGGCTTCCTAATTTTCTTCTTTCATTTTAATCTATCTTGCTTATTACTTCTAGACAAATATGCCTAAAATACCATTTGTATTCACAAATATTACCTCATTTAATCCTCACAAGAGCACTATGAGGATGATTTCTGTATTGCTTGTGGAATCAGCTAATCCTCTGAGGCTAGTTTTCAAGGTCTTCCAGTTTGGTCCCGCTCCACCCAAGCTGGACCACTAGTCATACACATTTTCCTTCACACCCACTCCTAATGTTACGCCAAATCTTTCTTTAATCATGGTCTCAATCATGAAATACCTTTATCTTCCTTTTTCACTTCAAAATTTAACCATCTTTTAAAAAGAAAGGAGAATCCCATCATGAAACTTTCTTGGACTGTTTTAACCTCCAGTTATTTCTTTCTTCTTCATATAACTCTCTTGTAAACTTACACAACTCCTATATAAAATCTTTACTTTCTACTTCCCATGTAAGTGTTTACTCTAATAATTACTGTCCAATTATTTTATGTGGGTTAGTTAGTATAGTGTCTCTAGTGGTGTCATGAAGCTATTAAGAGAAGAGTTTATGAGTTATAATTCTTTGTATGTTATTCAGTGTCTAAGTGAGCTGAGTATATAGCAGAAGCTCAAAAATACTTCCTTGGTTAATATTGTGGGAGCTAATCTGATGATGTTAATGTATTGGAAAAGAGAGCTTTCTCAAATTTTGATCCAAGATAAGATTTATGACATTTCCAAATATTTTGATTTGATGCCTCATTATGTTGTTTATCTTATATTGACTAGAAGGTAAAATGTTACCATATTATTTATTTTAATAAAAACAAAGTTTGCCATTGTTGAAAGGGCTCTCCCAGATTTATCTTTTTTTTCTCTGTGTGTGATGCCTAAAAAATGTTTCATAAAAAGGAATAAAAAATTACAGAAATCCAACACCATTTGAAGTTTCTGTTGCTAAATGCCAGCTCAATGAGTAAACTCGAGAATGTTCATTTCAATCCTTTCAACACTAATACCATGGAGAGCTCATGGCTGCTCTGCCACATAACGAGTCCAGATTCTGGACATGCCAAGACCTTAGAATTTAGAGAAATCTGTTAGGTCCAACTGCAGGGCTAGTTGGTGATTGCTGTTGGATGCTAAGAAGGGCATTGTGCCGTGAGAAAAGGACAGAGACTCTGAAGTGTTTTCCTTTTAAATCCTGTTAGAAATCTGAGATTTTGTGGTTTGACATAGTGTGCTACACTCTTTTATTCAGTTCTGCCTAAGGGAAATAGGTGCATGTATGTGTGTAGGGGCGGAAGGAGCTTTAAATGCCATCCCCTTCCAGGATACCCCTTATCCTCCTTCCTTGAGTGTGAGGAAAGTTACCTGAATAAGGGTTCCTATGCTTCAATAATCTTCATCTCACCTTCATGAGGTGAAGATGGCTTTTGCCAAGTATTTTTCCTTTAAGTTGATTATTTTTATTTATGTACATTTACCTAAAAAGAAAAATGTCTTTATATCACTCCCAAAAATAAAAAAACCAATTTTTGTTATCATAAGTAGAATGTAACCATGAAAATAAATACAACAAAGACGAAGCCTTTTCATTAAATTCCAGTTAGATACTTTTGAACTCTGAGCCCAAGGCTTGACTCACTCTTTGTTACAAAGGAGGATAAGTAGGTATTTAGAGAGGTGTTAGACATATTAACACAAAATGAGACTTTCTTCTTGTCAAAATCAGTGTTATTAAAAGAGAATTGAAAGGAAAACAATTTTCTCATTGCCCAAGTTAATTAATGTCATTCCTACATATCACCTAAAGTTGTTTCCTGCATGCCCCACCTTGGGATACACTAGACTAGAAGAAAATTTAAACTCAATCACTTTAAAAAACTGAGGGAGAATCCTGAAAAGGAGGTATCTTATACCAATAAAGACTGTCATACACTCGTGTTCTCAAATCTTAAGGCACAGTTTTGTTAGTTTTCATTTTCATCCTAGGAGCCCTCATTACAAAGGCTCAGGGCCAATAAAAGAAGGCCTTTCAATGCACCTACATCACCTTCTCTGAAAACGCAAATAAAATTCATAGAGATCATCTACCTATTTAGAGGTTAACAAATAGATATTAAGCTATAAACCCAAAACCTTGGCTTGTAAGTCCACAACAAGCTAAAGGGAAACAAATCAGCAGAGGTACAGGGAGAAACATTTTAGGATTTCAATAGAGCAGTTGGGAAAAGATAAGGAGAAAAGAAGTGCATTAGGAAATCTGGGTAGGTCCAAGTAAGTTTTCTATTATTCTTTAAAGGAGTTTTTGGAGTAGGATGATCAACCGTCCTGATTTACCTAAGATCGAGGATTTCCTGGGGCATAGGACTTTTAAAATTGGGAAAGTCCTGGGAAACTGAAAGGAGCTTTGAAATAGTCCCCCTATTTCAAAAGCTTTCTTCAAGCATACATAACAAGCAGCACAGAAGTAGAAGTTTTCCTCCTGTGGTTGCAGGACAGTGTATGAGATTATCCCTACAGAGCATGTGACAGACTTTGCCATTCCCAGAGTCCACAAATCACTTTGGGAATATTGTCAAGTATCAAAGCTTTTTCCTAAAATCATAATTCAATTTTATTGAATAATTACCTGGACTTGAATGAAAGGGACAAGTGTCCTCTTCCAAAACCCTCTCCCTCTATTTTTTATTAATCATTTAAGTGCTAAGTGCCACTCACATAGAAATCCTTCTAGGGATTCTGAGGCATTATCTGTATTAAGTAACCAAAGGCATTTGAACAGGAAAATCCTCCAGTTCAGCAGGCCAGTGTCTTTTCACAAGTTGTCTACCTTTCTCTTGAACTCCCACCACTTGATTTATAAGACGATGTAATTAAATTCAATAATCAGTCACTGAAATGCTTTTTCTGTGCAAGACGTTTTGCTAATTTAATTTTAAGCTCTTTTTATAAACCATATGTAAAACTGAATTATATATTTCTACTTTATTGAAAATCAAGATTTGTGGTTTTTCCAAATTTCACCTTGAAGATATCAGTTTTCTATAGGGTAACCATTACTGTGAAATGTTTAATTGTACATTTTCCAAGCACTTTTCCTTTAAAGTTCTAACTGAATTTTCTAGGTGAAAAATACAGTGCAGTATTAGTATTCTACAATTCATTATATGGTAACATAATTTCTTCTTAATGGTATTCTTCTCATTCATTTATTGCATTATTTTAAAAATTATTGAACACCTTCTTTGAGCCAAACACTGTACTAGGAACTGGGGCTACAGGAACAAGAGAAAGTCCCTGCCTACGTGGAGCTCATGTTCTGGTGCCTTTGAGACATTTAAAATGGAAAAAATAGGGGAAAAAGTCTCCAAGGCATGAAGATCTGACTATTTAGGAGAAAAGGATTAGCTAGCCAAAGAGATCTTATCTATCTTTAGTCTTCAGACTTTGGGGATCAAATGAAAAGAAAGCAGAATAGTTTAGAATAAGAAATGATTCATATTGGAATAGAATCAGAATAAAAAGCTAGAATCTCTATTCTTTCTGTCTTCAGAGCAGAGTTCCACAAAGATGTGTGGAACTTTTTTGATGTGTAGATAGGGTTACCTCCTCCTTTCCCTGAATCTTTTCAAAAGTTCTTGATAAACAGCTTTGCTTAATATATCTTGGTTTTTTAAAAATAGTTCACTATTTATCTATTAAACACTTTCAACTTTACTTTCATGGATAAGCTGCTGTGTCCATAAAATTCTTGAGAATATCAAGAATTTAACCCAAGGATGTTACTGGGCTAGATTTTTCAAGCAAAATCTATGTTCTCTTTCTATTGATACAAGGACAGATCTCTGTTTGCTTCATTTTTTTGTTGTTTGTTTTGGTGAGGAAGATTGGCCCTGAGCTAACATCTGTTGCCAATCTTCCTCTATTTTGTATGTGGGATGCCGCCACAGCATGGCTTGAGGAGTGGTGTGTAGGTCCGTGCCCAGGATTTGAACCTGTGAACCCCAGGCTGCCAAAGCACTCCACCACAACGCTGACCCAGGGACCAATCTCTGAATAAAAAAAGAAAAGAAAGCTATAGATCACTTCAAGATTCTCTTAGCAAGGAACACAACCACTCTTATAACAATAATGCCTATGGCTAAAATAACAGCAGATATTTATTAAGCATCAACTATGTACAAAAAATTTGAGAATAGAAAAGATAAGTAAGGCTCAGTCTTTGGCCTTAAAGAATTTACTGCTAGTGTGTCACCTGCTAGGGACTAGTAGAGATGCAAAAGTATTCAGAACTGGAGTACACAGAAATTATTACCCCATTTTTCCTTACTAACAGAACTCTGATTTAGACCAAGAGTTCACCTTTCCATGGACCTCAGGAGTAAAGGATCCAATTCCATAGTTCTGGAGACTTGATTAATCTAAACGAAAGGATAATTGTAATTTGTCATGTAATTGGCTTAAGAAGAGGCCTGTGAACCAGTTCTAACTAATAAAACATAGGAGAGGTTCTGGAAAAGGAAGTTCATGATTTGGCTGGATGTTAAGGGATAGAATGTAGCCTCAATAGCTATTGACAACCATCTTAAGATCACTGAGGAGGAGGGAAGGGTAGGCTCAGAATGAAGCTGATATTAAGGAAGGTAGAGCAGACAGATGGAAAAAATCTGAGTTCTTGATCACATAATTTTTCCACTGGATTAACCAACTCTGAAAGCTTCTCCCACGTCCCTCTGGCTTTCCAGTTTTGTGAGTCAATATGCTTTCTTATTTAGTTTGAATCTGGTTGATGTTGTTTACAGAGAACAACCTACTTGGATGCAGGTTCCAACTTTCGGAGACTTATAATCTAACTGGGGAGGCAGGACTCACCATATTTCATTGACTCTGTGATGCACTTCCTTCTCCCCACATTTTAACCTCTCTGAAATCAGGATGTGTCTCTGAAATCAGGGTATAGTGTCGCAAAATTGTTCTTAGCCAAGCAGCAGCCTTAACATAGTTGTCGATGCCTGTGAGTGTGTCCATGACCTTGGTCATACCGTTCATATCACTGATGCTTTAATTATAGGTATTATCTGAAATACATGTATTAAGTTTAATTGTCATTTAAAATTAATCATGATTATATCATGATTCAGAATTGAAATAAAAGGTTTTTCTATCTGCACAAAAGCATGGAAACAGCAGTGAAACATACATTTGATAATGAATGGAGCAAATATGCTTCAAGGAATTAACACAATTCCATAATTTCATGCAAATACTTTATACAGGACCTAGGAAAGGAAGACACTCACAAGCATATGAAACTGTGTTACATTATGTTACCAAGATGCACGCAAAAGGAGTGCCTATCATACCCCAAACAGTGCACCTGAGAGTAAGAAAAAAATGCCAAATGCCTCAGAATAGATGCAAGAAATTTCAAAGTCATGAGAGGCTTGTGTTATGGATTCATGCATGATGCAAGTCCGATTAAGGCATTGTGCCATAGAAAACGGAAACATTAGCAATTGTCTTTTGCTTGTTAGAAACTAATTGCCAAATTGTTTTTTTAGGTAGATTGTGGTTATACCAGCTGTGTATGAGAATTCATTTTCCTGAAATAGGGGAAGAGTTTTTAATAATTTGACCCTCTACTATTATTTTTGTTCTCAAAAGCCAGATCAGCTTCTTTAGCCAGCCCCAGTTGCCCAGTGGTTAAGTTCAGTGTGCTCCACTTCAGTGGCCTGGGTTTGGTTCCTAGGCGTGGACCTACACCACTTGTCCGTCAGTGGCCATGCTGTGGTGGCAGCTCACATACAAAAAGAGGAAGACTGGTAGTGGATTGGCTCAGGGCCAATCTTACTCAGAAAAAACAAAAGCCAGATCAGCTTCTTTTCTTTACGTAATTGACGCATTTTGCTTTTTAAGTGAAATGACCAGTACTGTTATTGGAGATACAGTTACTCAGCCCTGATAAAAATCTGTTTCAAATACTGCATGGGTATCACTTATATGTGGAATCTAAAAAATAACGTCCAACTCATAGACACAGAGAGTAGAAAAGTGGTTGCCAGGGGCTGCAGGATGGCGAAAATAGGGAGAGGCTGCTAAAAGGGTACAAACTTCTAATTATAAGATGAATAAGTTCTGAGGATCTAATGTATAACATGGTGACCAGAGTGATAACACAGTATTGTATAACTGAAATTTGCTAAGAGAGTAGAACTTAGATGTTCTCACACACACACACAAAAGATAAATATGTGAGGTGATGGATGTGTTAATTAACTAGATGGGGGGATTCTTTCACAATGTATACATATATCAAATCATCAGGATTGTACACTTTAAATATCTTACGATTTTATTTGTCCATTATACCTCAGTAAAGCTGAAAAAAACCCCACAAAAATCTCTTTCAAAAAAAAAACCACTCAAACTTTGGAACTTGCACCTCTCAGCATAAATTTAGCTGGATGGATCCTTTCTCCTCCTAGAATCAGCATCCATAGTATTCACAGGACAGCAGGGCAGAGCTTTCTTTATTGCTTGTGTGTTTTAAATTTTTACAGACATATTTAGAATGTGTAGAGACTGCCATCGGTAAATAGATCTCCTCTAAACAGTCCCTAAATGATGTTTCTTCCTTTTCTCTCTTCTCCTTTATTTAATTGTATAAAATGCAGAATTTCCTTTTTAAAGCCAGATCTGATTCCACTGCCTGCGGAATAACATACAAACTCCTCAGTCTGATATTCAGTTTGATAATGCCAGCCTACCTTTCCAGCTTTGGCTTGCACCACACCCTTCCAAACATTCTACACCTCAATCACATGGGAGCACTGTGTCTTTGCCCAAATCTACCTGTAGTCTCTTCTCTCCATACCTTTGTTTATGCTACTCCCTCCTTGTGGAATCCTTTCCCATCATTCTTCCTGTTAGAGTCCTTCCCATCTTTCCTGGCCCAGCTCAAGTAGCGCTATTTTACATCTCCTTATTGAGAGTTAGTGTCTCCCTCTGATATTTTCCTATTACTTTCACTGCATGTTGTGTCACTATTACACTTGGTTTATCTTATATTAAAATTAAGAGTGATGTGTGTGTATCTTTGCTTTACTAGACGCTCAGCTTCTGAGGGCAGTGACCAAATTTTTCATTAATTTTATTCATTCAATGATGAATGGGGCTAGCCACTCATGAAGCTTCTAGTCAATCAGGAAAACCAGACATTAACAAATAATTACAAGTGTGTTAAATATTACAGTGAAGAAATGCAGGTTTTAACAGGAGCATATAATAGGGGGACATAATTTAGTCTGGGGAATAGGGGAAGCTTCCTGGAAGAAGTAACATTTAAACTGAATTCTAATGGAGGGTAGGATAGTTAGGTGTAAGTGGGAAGGGAATTGAAAAAGAGGACGGGAACATTATCTAAGAAATCTAAGGCTTCAAAAATAACGATGTGTTTTAAGCATTGAAAAGTCAGGGTTGTGGGGATTTAATGAATGAGGGAGAGTATGGCACAATGTGAGACTACAGAAGCAGGCAGGGGCTGGATCATACAGCCCTAAGAATTGATGGTTTTACCCGAGGGGCAGTAGGAAGTCATTGGAGGTTTTAATAAGGGGAACGAGGAGATCAGAATTACCTTTTAAAAGTGTACATTGGCTGCAATGTAAAGAATAGATTGGACACACAAGAGTAGATGCGGGAAGGCCAGTTTTTTGGGGGGTGGGGCTGGGGGGAGGGAAGGACTGGTTTTGTTTGTTTTTTGTAACAATCCAGGCAAGAGACATTGGTAACCTAGATCCTTTCACCCCCCTACAAGGTTGAGTAGAAGTGCTTGTTTCCAGTATAGTTAATAAATGTTCCTTGAACTGAAGTAACTTAACTGATTAATCACATGTAAACTCCATGACACTACAAGGAACAATTGGGCATTCTTCTCCAGGTGACCTCCTCAGGTCTGTGAGTCCAGGTTCCACTTAGTCCAGAGCAAACCATTCCTTTTCAGGTGACTCCTGAAGATTCTGTATCAGGAAGAACATACTGTAGCTAAAACTACTGCCAAACTCATTTTATGGGAAACTTCCCTGTAAAGGTCACTTTTTAAGTGTTAGTGGAAATGACTTTCCTTCCAGCTTCGAGGAAAGAAGCTCATACTTTCTCATTTGCTGGCTCCTGCTTTGGCTGCTAATGTTTCAAAATATGCAAATAAAATCTCTCCCTTAGCTTACTGCATAAAAACAACAACTTATGCTTTTAATCTTTTGTGAGGTTAGAAAATCAGTCTAGGTGTGATAATTGGTAATCATGTATCAGACCATTTTTTATGCTTAGTAATTTTTTTTAATTTCAAGATAACCATTTATCATCAAAAAAGAAAGTGTGTGTAGGTATGCATTGGTGTGATTCAGGAAGATTGGTGCTGAGCAAGGGGTTCGCTCTGCTCACCACGATCTGAGCCAGTTAATCACAATGAGTTAGGGAATCAAGAAAGGAAGTTTTTTTTTTCTTTTTTGGTGAGGAAGACCAGCCCTGAGCTAACATCTGTTGCTAATCCTGTTTTTGCTGAGGAAGACTGGCCCTGGGCTAACATCCGAGCCCATCCTCCTCTACTTTATATGGGACGCTGCCACGGCATGGCTGACAGGCAGTGCGTCGACAGGCTCCCGGGACGGGATCCAAACCCGTGAACCCCAGGCTGCCAAGCGCAAACCAAACCACTGCGCCACCGGGCTGGCCCCCAAGAAGGGAAGTTTTAATTCGATTAGCCGGCATAACTGGGAAGATGGCAGACTAATGTCTCAAGAAAACCATCTTCTGAAATTACAGAATCTTGAGGCAGCTGTATAGGGAAAACGGGCAGTAAGGAGGAGGTTTCCTTCAGGCATGAGGGACTCCAGGGTGTTTTATGGTTCCATTCTTCCATCAGCTGTGATAGATACCTTGTAGGTATGTTTCCCGTCTGTGGTCAGCCTGTTCCTGGAGAGAAATTCATCGAAAAAAAGTTTTAATTTATCAAGCCATTGGGGAGTACATACATGAGCAGAGGCCATAAATCAGGAGAGCATGAGAATATTTTAGAGGACATGCAGAGCAGCGTGTCGTCACACAGAGGAGGGGCTGGGGCCATTAAGCATAACAAGATGGTCTCACTTGTGTTCACTTACGAGATGAGTAAGGATGATTGCTTCTTTGCCACATTTTCACCTTGAAATATTATAACATAAATACAACATATTAGAAAATATTTTAAATATTTTTTAAAAAGAAAAGAACAGATGAGCAGATAGCAGAGATTAGGAGCCAACGATATATACACCCTTTCTGATACCAATAGGTACATTAAAATATAATTATCTTTTGATTTTCTTTTCATTGTGACAAAGCAAAAAAAGTTGATCCCACTTCCTTCACACCCTGTGTTCTTATCTGTAAAATGGAGACAATAATACCTACTTCATGAATTGTAAGGATTAAATAAAATGTTACATAAAAAAGTAAGTACATAAAATATCTAATCAGCAAAATAATATATAGAAATCATACTAACATGCTTTGCATATCTAGTCTCCTTCTCTACTCAACTTGAAAGATTTGAAATTAGGAGTGATTACATTACAAATTAGACTAAGGGAAATTTTGTGTGTGTGTGTGTGTGTGTGAGGAAGACCAGCCCCGAGCTAACATCCGTTGCTAATCCTCCTCTTTTTGCTGAGGAAGACTGGCCCTGGGCTAACATCCGTGCCCATCTTCCTCCACTTTATATGGGACGCCGCCACAGCATGGCTGACAAGCAGTGCGTTGGCAGGCACCCGGGATCCGGGCCCGCAAACCCTGGGCTGCCAAGCACGAACGAAACCGCTGCGCCACCGGGCCGGCCCAGACTAAGGGAAATTTTTAGACAATTTTCCCCCAGATTCATTGAGATGTAATTGTCGTATAACATTGTGTAAGTTTAAGGTGCACAATGTGTTAATTTGATACACTTGTATATTGCAAAATGATTATCACCGTAGCTTTAGCTAACAGTGTCATCACATCACATAATTACCATTTCTTTTTTGTGGTGAGAACATTTAATGTCTACTCTCAGCAACTTTCAAATCTATAATACGGTATTGTTAACTTTAATCACCACGCTGTGCATTAGATCCCCAGAACTTATTCATCTTATAACTGGAAGTTTGTACTCTTAGACCTAGACAAATTTTTATGTAGTTTTACATAGTTTACGTCTTTGGGTCATTCGTCCACTCCTTTCCATTCCACTGCTACTCCCTGGTTCATCCTCTTCCATATTCACATCCGTAGTGTCCTCGTGATGATTTCTGGTTGCTCCTTGCTTCCCTTTCTGCAGCCTATTCAGACCTAACCTCTCCCAAAGTATTTCATGATATACATACTCCAAAATGAGTTATCTTTCTCCTTAACCCTATTTAAACTCTCAATCTCTTCATGAGGCTGAATTTAGCTAGGTGTTAGGAAGAAAATACTCTTACTAAACTAATTTGAATTAAAGCATTTGGTTAATTTAATCTTTATGGGTATTTACATTTGAAAAGAGGACAGTCATTAATCCAAATTACAGTGATTTGGTAGTAGAATTTTTTTTTTTTTTTTTTTGTGAGGAAGACCAGCCCTGAGCTAACATCCATTGCTAATCCTCCTCTTTTTGCTGAGGAAGACTGGCTCTGGGCTAACATCCGTGCCCATCTTCCTCCACTTTATATGGGACGCCGCCACGGCGTGGCTGACATGTAGTGCGTCCGCGGGCGCCCGGGATCCCAACCCGCGAACCCCGGGCTGCCAAGCGCGGACTAAACCACTGCGCCACCGGCTGGCCCCCTGGTAGTAGAATTTTAAGCTCTGTAAAGGAGATTTTTTAAGGTCAGGCAACAATTTAACTAGCAGTAGTTTTCAATCTTAGCTGCACATTGGAATCATTTGAAAAGTTTTAAAAGCTGTCTACTGCTGAGACCCCACCCTCAGAGATTCTGATATACTTGGTCTAGAGTGGGGCCCAGATATTAGAATTTTTAAAGCATCCCAGATGGATTCTAATATGCAGCTAGGTTTGAGAACCACTGGGTTAGAATGACCGCCTTGATTTAGCTTTTCAATACTAAAAATTTCCATTTTTCTGTTATGTGAGTTGCCTATACATTAATTGTTATATCTGGTAAGAGAAGGCTGGGAAAAATTTAATAGAAAGATAATAGAGGAATAATTATAATTCAATGTCATCAAATCCAACTCCTACATTTTACTAATGAACAAACAGATTCAAACAATTGAGGTTACACAGCTAGTTAGAGGTGGAACCAGGACAAACTTTAAATGATTTAAACAACAGGATATTTTTAAATATCCTAAATGTTTTTTACTTTTTGAAATTTAATTTATTTGCTAATGGACTAAAGTTAATTTAAAATAAGATTCATTCATGCAAATAAAAATTTAAACAATGCACAAAGATGCAATATCAAAAGTAAATCTCCGGGGGGCCGGCCCAGTGGCACAGCGGTTTAGTTCGCACTTGGCAGCTCGGGGTTCGCCAGTTCAGATCCCGGGCGCCTGCTGACGCACTGCTCGTCAGCCATGCCGGGGCGGCGTCCCATATAAAGTAGAGGAAGATGGGCACGGATGTTAGCTCAGGGCCAGTCTTCCTCAGCAAAAAGAGGAGGATTGGCAACGGATGATAGCTCAGGGCTGGTCTTCCTCACAATAAAAAAAAAAAAAAAAAAAACGTAAATCTCTGACCCATTCCAATCCACACTTTCAAAGATTACTTTTTTAAATCATTTTTACCACAAAGAGTACAACCATTGTCTTCCACAGGGCGGCAGTATTGCTTACTCTTCAACAATCTGCTCAAGGTGGGATGCTTCCCTGATTGTCTAGGGTGGGCTATGATGACTCAAGTCCTCCCAGGGACAGAATCAGTCCCTAGTACTGAAATGCCAGGTCAAAGCCAAATTCCTGATTCATAAGAAAAACCAGAAATGAGCAAAGAACTGCACCAGACAGAGCTGTAACTGTGTGGAAAAACAGTAGGAATAGACCGGGGACTGAGACAACCAATGGAAGCACAGGGCAAGGTGCTGCCTGGAAACCTTCTATCAGTTGTCTATCTCTGTGGAGGTACTGGAAAGACTGGGGTTTGAGTTTCTGAAAATGTGCATTCAACTCTGTTGTGCACACAATTTCCCTTTTCAACAAACTGGTCCGAAGCTATAGGACCCAGTCAAGGGCTTCCATGGTATCCCTTATGTCTCCAGGAGTCTTGGGCTACTAGAAAAAGGCCCGGATCCTTCTGGCAAAAGAATTGAGGAGATCATGTTTGGCTTCCCAAACGTTGTAGATTTCCAGCCAGAAAGAGGTGATAAAGAGCACAAATGCTCCAGTTTTCATCATTAAATTCTAGAGACAGATGATGTGAGGAGAATGATTTTTAGACTCTGTGTGATCATGTATCTACTAGAAGAAAAAGTTTGTCACTGGTGACCTCTTTTGGATCCTGAGGGAATGACCCTTCTCTATGACACTCAGGATTAGGCTTCTCCATGACCCAGGAGGAGACAGAACTGAACAAAGTTATAAAATAATCGAATCTCAGGAAGAAAAACTCTTTAATCTCAAAGCCTTGAGACTGTTGCAGCAGGCATAGTGGCAGGGACAAGGAATGGACTATGAGAGAAAAGGGTTATATGGGAGTGCCATATCCCTAAGAGGGAAGCTTTGTCCCCAAGGCGAATCCAGAAAACCAAAGAGAAAGAGGTCTGTGGGAAGCACATTATGGAATTTGCAAGATAAAGCTCTAATAACCATGTATCTATAATGGTCTAGTTGGGATCCTTTGGAGAAAAGGGTTTATTCTCCAACATAGAATGCAAGGCACAGGACAAAGAATGCTTTTTTTTTTTTTAACCTAATCAAAGGGCTTTCTGAAAGCTTCTAAGCTCTCCGACCAATTTGTAGTTTAAAAAGTCTTTTGGTAACCAGTGGGAGTTGCTGTGCCTGACTGCAACAAGAATCAAGAGAGGCATCATATTAAATATTTTGAGTCATAATGTCAATTTAAGTTAAAATTCTTACTTCCCACAAGCATTATTTCTTTTAGTGCCCCCTAGCTATTTCTAAATGATGTGCCTGATTGCAGCTATGAAGTTACTTTTTTTTTTTTTGCACACTGTATCTAAATTTTATTCTAGACTAGAGCGCTTGGCGGTGTGTCCAATCATCATGGTTTGTAATGGGAAAGCCTAACCACTTCCTTCATGAGGCTTGGAAATCTGATCCAGTCCTGGCAGAACTTTTATTGATAAATGAAAGAAACAGGATGTTGACCTACATTTTTGGGTGTGAAGCTAAAATAAGTTTCACACAGGGTATACAAGTATAGTTAGTAAGTACTCCCAAACCTCAAACTGGAAGTATGAAAGCTGGTGAAAAGCCAATAAGGAAAACCTGATGTGTTTCAGGAGACTAGTAGGAGAGTCCGCTAAAAGGATTCTTGTTAATAATGCAAGTGGAATGCCACGCTCATTGCTACAGGTTAGTAGAACCATGAAAAAATTTCAAAAAGTGCCCACTGAGTTCTCTTAATTTCAACCTTAATTCAAATAAAAGATAGGAATGCAAACCAAGAAGGGAATAGCATCATCAGTGCCATGTCACGCCCCCCCTTACCCTGGAGCCAGGTACACAGTAATCAGGAAAGATGCACTTAGTGATCAGTAGGAGTGTATATGTCTCTTTCTTATTGTCTGAGAAGACTGCCTGCTTGGTACATTGCTCATCAATATCTTGTTCCCATTCTTGCCGGAGGATCATACTTACCTGTCCCGTTGAGCTCAGGTGTCACCATGTGACTTGCTCTGGCCATTGAAATGTGAGTGGAAACTCTGGGAGTTCCTCTAGCATAAGTTTTAAGAGCCAGAGCATGCTTTTTCATGTTCCCTTTCTCCTTTGCCATGGATACCAGTAATATTGCAGACAGAAGTTGCTCTGGCAGTGTGGGTGCCAGAGGGAGTGAAGATAATGACATGGAGCAGGCCTCCTTTGCTGACCTCTAATGCACATGTTGTGCAAGCGAGATGCAAACTTTTGTTGTTTTAAGCCACTGAGATTTAGGGTTGTTTGTCACTGCAGCACAACCTAGTCCATCTGGATGGATTGACTTGTTCAGGCTACAACATATATTCTCAGTGGAAGTAATATCACCCCAAGGGGGCAAAAAATGGTTCTTGGAGGGCAAAAGGGCCTTACTCTTTTTATGCATAAAGCACAGACATACACACAGTACACAACAGGTATACAATATATCTGTGGTATTAAATTTTCATGGATGGGAGACTAGGAAAAAAAGCCTTAAAAAGGCTCATTAGGAAGCAATAATGAAATAAAGGTTGAGAACTTGGTCTATAAGGCAAAAAGTAACGGTCAGATTATCTTCATAAAGTCCAATCCAGGGGTTCTGAACTCTGGTGGCACATTTACATTTCCTGAAGAGCTTTTTAAAAACACTGATATCCAAGTCTGGTTCTCAGATATTCTAATATAATTGGTGGAATCTACATATTGGTATGTTTTTAAAAATTTCCTAGGTAATTCTAATTTGCAGACAGGGTTAAGAACTACTGGACCAGACATTCTCAAAGACAAAGGAGCATTGCTTCCCCCAGGAAGAGGTGCCACACAAACAGCCGAGAAATAGCACAGCACACTGGAAACGGCTGGCATGGAGTACAACTCATTCCCATTTTAGACGGGCTATTCTGGGCTCACACCAGGTAACAAAAAGCTAGATTCATCAAGAAGAGACAGCTATGTCCAGTTTCTGTATTTTACCTTTCCCATTTCATGACACTCTATTTGAATACAGAAGGTCCTTTATGACTCATTTGGAAAACATAAGAAGGAAAAAAAAACGGCTATAGTTATTCCTGAACTAGTAGCCATAGTCAGCATTTTCTACACAGATGCAATTTGGAAATCATCTCTATCTTCAGCTCCTAAAATTCTAAGTTCTTACTCAGTGAGTTAAAAAAGCTATTCAGCATGGAATCTTCTTCATCCTCTTTATCTAGGGACACTGTGGATGCCAGAGGGAGACTTTTACATAGATTGTGAAAATTAAAAATCAAATTTAAAGAAATTAAGAAGATAAAGCACTTTTTCCTTCTTAGTATGGAAAGGGGCCTTGGTCTGTGCTAAATGACGGTGGCATGGGATTATCATGGCTGAATTCGGTCATTAGCTGGATCATCACTTATTCTTTCCTGAAATGTCACTTGGAATTGACAATGATATGGCTGTGTTTTAATGAAGTGATTCCATTTCCAGCTAGGAAGTCAAAATTATAATGTGTTAATTAAGGATATTAGTTTATATTTTCCTTTAATACATCTTCACAGTAGACGGCATTTACATTGGTCTCATTTACTTGGAGGTGTAGATTGGCTTTCCTGATGTTATTTTTGGTTACCTAGCTCAAGGGCAAGGGTGGAGATATTTGCAGGCATTACTTGTGAAATTTCTTGAAGCATGAAAATAAAATTTCTAGGAAGTTCTCCATGAGAAGGAGAGAGTCAACATCAGATGTATAAGTTGACAAATGCTCACAATTAGCTTGTCAACACTTTGTTGATGATTTTGGCAGGTACAGAAATGAGAAAATCAAGTGTTTAAGGTTATCAGTAGATACAAGGGTGGATTTGAGATGAAGAGATGGATAAAATGTGGATTCAAGAGGGTTTAAATGCTAACTCATCTATAGTTCATCATCATCTAATTCCAAAGAATGGCAACAATGTATTGTAGTGAATCCTTTTCAGAATGCCTTCTGGCTCCACTTACTAAAGTGGGAGAGCAACCCAGTGTCCATATGGTGCTGTTCCCCTATTCAGTTTATTGGATAAGAGGTAGACACCTGACCTAAGCTGGGCTAATTACATTCTCTCTCCTGGGTATTTGGAACTGGGATGCAGTCTGTAGTTAGCTTGTCTTGGGCACTTGGGCTAGTAGGTGATGAAGGGCTGGGGCCGGACTGCCATTTTCTACCAAGGGGGTGCTGAAGTGGAGAAAGCCAATCTTCAGAGAAAAAAAGAGAAGATATTACTGAGCCTAGAAGAGAATACCTTTAGCTCCTGACTGTCAAATTCCATGTCAAGTCCCTTGGCATGTGAATCCCATGTCGCGTCCTGACTGTTCTGCCAGCTTTGGTTCCACAAGATACTCCTGTATCTTTTCAATAAGCATGACTCCCTTATGCTTGAGCTGGTTTGAATGGGTTTCTGTTCCTTGCAAGCAACTATCCTTGATTAAGACAGCGTTCTTCTCCACAAAGAATAGCTAAAATCTATGAAGGACATTGGTCACGTTCACTGCAGATGTTCAGCTTCTCAAAATTTTGCTTGAATTATCCAGATTAGCCTTCCGGTGGAAGAAGTGGCTGTTTAGTACAACAGATGTGGCAGGCTTTGTGAGCAAATGGGTCACAAAGAAATGCTGAATGGCATGAAATCTCTGCGGCAATGGGCACATGTTTTATCATACATGTTCTAAACAAAAAGGCATAGATTCAAACATGCAAAACCTTATGGTTGCATTTTCTTTCTTTAACCTAATTAAGCCCTAATAATATAGCTAGACTTAAAGGAGATATGCACAGCAATTTAATATCTCCATTATGAAAGGGTTTGAAAAGATGCTAAGATGGATAGAATAATCAGCTCAATCAGCTCCATCAATTTCTAGCCCCCTCTTGCTTCTGCTTTGACCCCTGACACCAATTATGTAAATTTGCTCACACAGTGCCTGGTTGCTTTTGCATTGTAATTTAAATGTAGGTGTCTTATGAAGACAAAAGGAAATGCATTGTTCTTTTCAAAATTTAGAATGTGAACTGATTTTGTTCCTGTGGAATTAGCAGGCAGCTGGAGAAACAGCTGGACCAGTTTCTGAACACCAACAAAAACCCTCAAGTCCGAATTACAATAAGGGTTTTCATCAGAATTTTATAGTATTGTTTAATAAATACAAAACACTTTACTAGTAATTGGCTGCTTTCCTGTTTACGTTAGCAAATGTATTATGAAGATGGAGCCAAATTCACTAGGAGTTGCTTGATTCACTGAGAGTAATCAGTCTGGACTGACTTTATTTTAAGGTCTACAAAGTCCATTTTGAAGGAGCAGCTAAAGCTAACTACCTGGTTTGGTTTCCCAGAGGCAGTATAGCATAGTGGTGCTCTAAGACTGCTTGGGATCAATACTCAGTTTTACTGGCTGTGTCACCTTTGGTAAGTTACTCAACCTCTCTGTACTTTAATTTTCTCATTCGTGAAGTAGGGATAATAACAGTACCTACCTCATCAGGTAGTTGGGGGGATTAAATGAGTTAGTTTATATGAAGCACTGAACACAGTGCCTACCATATAACAAGTGGCATTAGTCATTATTATACCCCCAAATGCAAAATCTTATATTTTCTTGAAATTTCAGCCCATGGAACTGATTATTCCAATTAGTGCCATATCCTTTCAAACCCAGTTAGTGACTCAAAAGTAGGGAAACAGACATATCTGCCTTTTTACAAGCAGACCAGTGTGGGTAAGGAGGGGTATAAAGTCATGTGTGTACAAGCTGCCTGGATCTCAAAGTTCAGACTTCTTACTTCCTTATGAGATTCACACTCTTCCCAGAAGGTTGATTGGATGACTGTCTTGTCTTAGGACAGGGCCAGCATGTTCTGGTTAACTACTAAGTGGACAAGGTACACTGGGCCAAGACAGGTACAAGGTGAACGCAGCTTCAGGTCCTAGGAGGAAATCTTGCCTCACTGGTACACACTGGAAGGATGTGGAAATAGTGAAGGGAAGGTAGCCAGGGAAGCAGTTGGCAAGAAGGAGGAATAAATTGAAGTTAGAGAGTTTTTCTAAGCTGGACCGCTCAGCACTGGGCAATCCGGGAGAGGGAACATTCAGAGATCTAGACAGACAGCCTGCTGTTTGAATCAGAGCTGTTTGCAGATAGCAGCATCTGGAATGGAGGACTAGTAAGAGCACATAAGACCCTTTCTCAGAGGGACTGTGATTTTGTGGTGTATCAAGACAAGGATGCAAAATAAAGGAACCAGAAAGAAACTCAGATACCAGAAGTAGGGGCAGGGTCTCAGAAAGTGGACAGAACTCTGTGTCAGAATTGCGGCATGAGATCAGAACCATAGCAGCAATGGCAAATTACACTGGATGTTAGGATGGTTCTAGGGGTGTGTTGGGTGGAACCTTCAGGTCCAGTGGGCCCACCTGTGTGGATGAGAAGGATAAAAAAGGCCTGGAGGGGGCGGGAGAAAGGAACACCAAGGTGTCTATGAGGGGGTGAGGCCGTCCTTTAGGCCGTTTCTTTTGTCTTCTAAACTCTGGGTCACAGAAAGCACCATTCAACTTCTGGGCATTCTTTCAATGAAGGAATGGTGATCCTTAAGAATGCCTTATGTCAGTCCTGGCAACATCTCTGATAGAAAATGGATAGAAAAAATAAACAAAAAGAACCATATTTCATATAGAACTCCTAGGTTTCTCCTGGAAATAAACTCTAAGAGATTGGAAGTTTCCTCTCTCTCTCATGTCCTTAAAAATCCTGCTTCCTAGCATGCGAGGAAAAACGAGCCTTATTTAGCATGACACAAAAAAAATCGAATTTGAAAAATCACATTTTGTGATTACCAGATAAGGAAAGGAGAATGGCTTTTGGGATCAGAATTGTACTAGTTGTAGAGGAAAATGATCTTCTGTGAGAGTTGGACACTTCAAATATCCTGGTGGTCGCTCCTGGATTAATAAGCCTCCTTACTGATCATTGATAACAATTCCTTCTTGCAGAAAAAAAATTCCTTTTCATATCTACAATCTTAACCTGTTGTCTAAATTATGTCGGTAGACAAGCTGAGCTCATGGGAATCAGAAACTAAAAGAAGTGCATCTGGCATTCAATTAACATTTGCTGAATGAATGAGATGCTCAGTGTGCATTTAAAGATGACGATAATGACAATGGTTAGGAATGAAGGAGGAAAAGGAAAGGGAAAGGAACAGAGAAAGGCAAGAAACAGTGATGGCTCTGAGGCAACTGGCTTACCATTTACAGCTGCTGAGGCGACCACACTACAGTTTTCAATTATTCAGAGCCTGGTTCTCCAGATTGTATAACATCTCAGATTTTTGCTTCATATTTTCCTTTCTCCTGATTACCATTTATTCATCCATTTAATGTCTATTAATCCACAGAGAAGAGGAGGGAACAAAAGAGATTAATATTAGCTAAAACTTTCCTGTTTTCTTCATGCAGGGACTTACCTCATTTCATTCTCACAGCAACTCTATGAGAGAGAGACTATTAGGAAACCAAGGCTTAGCAATATTCCTAAGGTCCCAGAGCTAGTATGTAGCAGAGCTAGAATTTGAACCATGGCTGTCTGAACCTAGAGCCCACGCTCTACCCATTATGTTCTCCTGTTTCCATGCTACCCAGTCTTGTTTCCAGTCACTGTAAATGTTCCCAGTGCTTTATAGTTTGCGAGTGTTTTCAAAGTCTCTTTTCTCCTTTTTTGTTTTGGTGAGGAAGATTGGCCCTGAGCTAACATCTCTGCCAATCTTTCCTCTATTTCGTATGTGGGTCATCATCACAGCATAGCTTGATGCGTGCTGGGGATCCGAACCCACGAACCTGGGCTGCTGAAGCAGAGCACACCAAACTTAACCACTACGCCGCTGGGCTGGCCCTCTCTTCTTTTTTCAATTCCTTTGGTGTAAATGTTTTTTTTTTTTGGTGTAAATGTTTGCTGCATTGATTTATTATATTAATTTTCTTTTTGTATCTTTTGAGTTCTTAAGCCTCAAGGTGCCCCTGTGCTACAACGTTTAAGTTTAGTTTTTATTTTTATCAAAGTTAAACATGTACATAGTTTAGAAGTCAAACAGTTCTACAAGGCCTATTACAGAAAACAGATTCCCTAGGCCCCAATTTTCTCACCCCCTCCCCCAGAGGCAACACCTTTCAGCTATTTTACCTGTTTTTTGATGTTTGTCTCAATATCTCCAAATAATATGCTTACATTGCCACTTCTTGATTTTAAAAACATTAGGTAATCTAGGAAAGTTACATTATCTTTCAACCACCTCAACCCCTAGACGACCCCAATCACACACATACACACTGTCCTAGCCATTCTCCCAATATAGTTATAGCATAATGTTGGTTAGATCAAATCAATATTTATATTATTATAACTATGTAAATGCTCACATACTATGATTAGCTTTCCTTTTTCTTTTTCCTGGAGTCATAAATGCTTTGCTTTTATTTCTCACTTACTTTGTCTTAATAAAATTGTCACTACGTCATAACCAAATTCTCCCTCAAAAGTGTATTTTTTTCTCAACATAGACACATTAGGTAGTCTATCAATTTCATCTTCTTTGAAACCCCTGAGAGCCTTCTGATTTTCTCCATTTTAATTTTGATTCTTCTCTAGACTTGCTTCACAGCTGTCATTCGGGCATCAAACTTCACCATTATTCTGGGAGTTTACATAGTTCTTTCTTGTGTTAGATCCCATTTCCAGGATTCTACACATATTAGTCAGCTTTTGATTCTTTTTTCTTTCTTTCTATTTTTCTTTCAGTAAGGATTCCAAAATTTCAGTGACTAACAGCAAAAAAGATGTATTTCTCACTTTCATGAGATATCCTCTCTGGGTTGGCTACAGTTCTGCTCCACGTTCGCTTCATCCCAGGACCCGGAAACAGCTTTGATCTGGGTCATACCAATCTTTTGGGAGGAACGATGTCCACCATTTCCACTTACATCTCATTGTTCAAAGCAAATCAATGGCCAAGCTTGATGACAATGGGATAGGAAGTAAAATTCTAGTCCTGATAGAGAGGGGCAGGGAATATTTTGAACGCATAACGCAATTTGTTATGTTCCTATTTCTTGGTTTGCTCCCATGTTTTTGGAGAGCCCATCCTCCAGTAGATTCCTGAGGAAGAGTGCATAAGAGTTAAATTTATTGAGATCTTGCGTGTCTAAAATATCTTATTACCCAATTGATAGTTTATTTGGGTACAGAATTCTAGATTGAAAATCATTTTCCCGAGAATTTGTGGATATTGGTCTACTATCTTCTTGATTCCAGTGTGGTTGCTGAGAAGTCCACTGTAATCTTGTTGCTTGCTTATAACTTTTTTTCCTTTCTGGAAGCCTAATTTTGTTTCTAGTGTTCTGAAATTTCACAGTGGTGTGTCATGGTGTGGATTTGTTTCTATATATTGTGCTGGACACTTAGTAGGCCCTCTAAATTTGGAAATGCATTTCCTTCAGTATAGAAAGATTTCTAGAATTATGCCTTTGATAATTTCCTGCCCTTCATCTTTGTTTTCCTATTTCAGTTTTATTTTCATTTTCATTTCTATTCAGTTTTATTTTCATTTCTCCTATTTTATTTTACATTTATAAAGGTTCTTTTTAAATTGTCTGAATGTGGGTTTTTTCCCCCTAAATGACATCCTGTATTAATTGAAGAGATACCATATCTTCTCCTATCTCTATTAAAGTATTTACTAATAATTTGCTTTTTAAAAATTTTCTTTTCCTCCTTCGTTTTTCCATCCTCCAAGTTGCCTATTTCCTTTTTGTTTTGGTCTCTACATTTTATGTTAGAGGTAGCACTTAAATTTCTTAAATTTCTAGTGACTCCATCCCCCATTCAGAAATTCTGTTTTGCTCTTCTGACAGGTGGAGAGAAATAGTCTTTTGGCTGCACATGAAGACATTGCAGGTGAGTAGGAAGAGTTTCATTGCTGTGCCAGTTCCGATTTAACGTATTAGTATTCTCCACTTTTGTTTTTATTTTTAATTTTTTTCCGATTTTCTTTTAATTGAGGTCACATTGGTTTACAACATTATATAAATTTCAGGTGTACATCATTATATTTCAACCTCTGTATAGACTGCATCATGTTCATAACCAAAAGTCTAGTTGCCATCCATCACTGTATAGATGTGCCCTTTTACTTCTTTTGACCTTCGCCCCACCCTCTTCCCCTCTGGTAACCACCAATCTGTTCTCTGTATCTATGTTGAACTGCTCCCTAAATGGACTTTCAAACAATCCTCCTGTTTTCAATTCTGTCTCCACTTCCAAAATCACCTGGTGCGTCAATTTCTAAATATTTTCTGGGTTCTACAGGCAAATCAGATTACTTCTCAGCCTTTCCCTTTGCTGAGTTTGGATTCAACTTTCTTGGGTCTGCTCAGTCAATTATTACTCATCCACATGCTTTCTGGTTCCCAAAATGTTACTGCTGTAGTTCCTTTCTATAGACATTGGTCTTGTAGGTTTATGCTTTTTAAAAATCACTTTACTAGAACTTGCACAACTGAACAACAAAAAAACAAACAACCTGATCAAAAAATGGGCAGAGGATATGAACAGATATTTTTCCAAGGAAGATATACAGGTGGGCAACAGACACATGAAAAGATGTTCAACATCACTAATCATCAGGGAAATGCAAATCAAAACTAAACTAAGATATCACCTTACACCTGTTAGAATGGCTATAATCACCAAGACAAAAAACAACAAATGTTGGAGAGGTTGTGGAGAAATGGGAACCCTAATTCACTGCTGGTGGGAATGCAAACTGGCGCTTCCTCTATAGAAAACAGTATGGAGATTCCTCAAAAAATTAAAAATAGAAATACTTTATGATCCAGCAATCCCACTCTTGGGCATCTACCCAATGGACATGAAATCAACCATCCCAAGAGGCGTATGCACCCCTATGTTCATTGCAGCATTATTCACTATAGCCAAGAAGTGGAAGCAACCCAAGTGTCCCTCGACTGATGATCGGTTAAAGAAGATGTGGTGTATATATATATATATATATATATATATATATATATATATACACACACACACACAATGGAATACTACTCCACTGTAAAAAAAGACAGAATTGTCCCATTTGCAACAACATGGATGGACCTAGAGTGTATTAAGTTAAGTTAAATAATCCAGAGAGAGAAGGACAAACACCACATGATTTCACTCATATGTGGAATATAAACTGACACACAGACAGAGAGAACTGGTTGGTGGTTACCAGGGGGAAGGGGGGTGGGGGTGGGCACAAGGGGTGAAGGGATGCATTCATATGGTGACAGACAAACAGTAATGTACAACTAAAACCCCACAATGTTATAAACTATTAAGACATCAATAAAAATTTAAAATTTTTTAAAAATCACTTTACTGATGTTTTAATAGATTTGGAGCAAGAGCAGAGATAAATGTGTGTGTTCAACCTGCCCTTTGTTTTTTTTTTTTTTGGTGAGGAAGATTGGCCCTGAGCTAACATCTGTGCCCATCTTCCTCTATTTTGTATGTGGGATGCCGCCACAGCATAGCTTGATGAGCAGTGTGTCTGTCCACATCCGGGATTTGAACCTGGGAACCCTGGGCCGGCAAAGCAGAGTGCATGAACTTAACCACTACACCATGGGCTGGCCCCTCAACCTGTTATTTTTAAGCAAAAGTCTTATGACTTTGAGAACAACTGGGGAAGATACTATAATCCCCGTTGTACAAATGAGAATTAGAGTTCAAATGACTTGCCAAATTATGTAGCATCTAATGCTGGATCTGGGGCTTGTATTCAGGTTTTCTGACTGTAAGTTCAATGCTCCTTCCACTAAATTCCTAAAAAAGAAGGCTATATAATGTGGTAGTTAAAAGCACAGTCTTTGGCACCAGAGACCTAGGTAGGAGTCCAGGTTTTGCCTCTTGATAGCTGTATTCTTTCAACGAATTGTTTAGTCTTACTATAATGAAAGTTCCTCATCTATAAAATGGGGATGATAACAGTAGCACAACCTCACCATAGTATTATAAGGATTCAATTAGATAATATATGTAAAGTACCCAGCAGAGTCTCTGGCATATAGTGAGTTCTCCCTTATTACTATAATGGAAAAATTGAGATGATAAGATGTAATAATGATTTGCAGTTTTAATTAATTGAACTATGTCCAGGGCAACTTTTAAATTAATTCTGCAGACATTTACTGAATAATTAGCATGTGTACTGTGGAATGTTTATTCTTCCTTTCTCTTCTATTTGAACCTCTTTATGAAAATATCTTTGATTAGCAACTACTTTAAACCTAGTTGAGCTTAGATGACAAACTTCTGAGTAAGGATAGAAGAATTAGGCAGGGTCACAGGTTTTCTATCCACCAATACCTAATGAAATGAACAACAACAACAAAAATGCATTGACAACGCCCAAAATTCACCAGCAGCTGCAACATGGTAAAAGATGAAAACTTACATGTAAATGAAATGTTAAAAAAAAAAGTGGCCAATAAAAGAAGCAGAATGTTTGGATGCAGTAAGGTGTGGCTCCTCACCCTGCTCCTATTCCTCAGAAGCAGACTGAGAGGAAAAAGGGGGGGGGGGTTAACATTCTGAGGATTCTCCCTCATATCTTCATTAATTTGTGAAGAAGAATTCTGAGGGCATAGACAAGCAACCCTGGGAAAGGTGGAGTAATGGGGGAATCCAAGAAAATTGTTTTAGAATAGAAGCCTCCATATACCACCATGAGATCTCAGGAGAGACAATGAGGGCTTCCAGAGCTTTCCATTTCCCAGGTAATCAGGCTGAGCAGAAGACTTGATACAAATTACACAAGAATGTAATACATCTCTGGCTGGTTAGACAGGGCTGGGATAGGCCATTTAGCTGAATCTCACAAGAGAGCAGAGCTAATAAGGGCAACAACTCAGCCCCAACTTTCCTCTTTTCTTCCCCTTATCCTACATCCTCATGTTAGAGAAAATTGGTTAGAAAACAACTCCAAACTCTTGAACGGAGGGAAGAAAAACTGGGACATACCAGAGCAAATTGAAAGTCTGAGAGGTCTGTTCATGCTAAGCATGAACTGGTTGAAATATAATGACACGACTACCCTTCAAGCATGGTAGAAAGAAACATGATCTTTGAAGAATCTAGTTTAGATGAAAACAACTGTTAAAGAAAAACCAGAGCTGGACAGTAGTTAAAATAGTTAAAAACAGATTTTATTCAGAAAAACTATTGCAATAGGGAAAAAGAGACCTCAGTAAAGAACTGGCTTAATTCTGAACATGACAAGGAAAAGTGGGAATGTATAATCAAGAAGCAGGGTGGGGATGGGCGTGGTGCTTAGTGGATGAAAAGTTACTGTGAGGGAACATCAGGGATAATGGGGGATTCTGGCTAAACCGAACTTGTTAAGAATCTTAACAGGATTCTTGCTGAAGGCAGGCCAAGTGGATCAGACAGCACCTGGGGGATGGTAGGGGATGAGGAATTTGGTAAGATATTGAAGGTGATCAGATACTGAGTTTGGGGGATTCTGGCTAAACAGACTTAACAGGATTCTTGCTAAAATTGGGTGATGCAAAGACAGACAAAAGTCCAAAAGATAGAAAAAAGTCCAAAAGTCGAGGCCTAGTTGGGAAGGGGATTCAGAGAAGCCTGACTAAAGCTTGGTCAAGGAGAAACTCTTTGTCACAACCCAGAGAAGAGAAGCACATTCTTTTTTTTTTTTTTTTTTTTTTACAGTGAAATGGTAATTTATTTCATTATATTTTAGAATATGTGGATCATATGAGTCTCATATGGATTTATTTCTTTTTACTTTACAGGTAGTATATACAGTAGTATATAGCAGTCTACATTTACTGCTTTGACTTCATTGCTTCAATTTACTCCTTAATATTTAATTACTTGCAACTTGGCTCCTACTTCACCAGAATTATTTTCTCCAAGGTCATCAAACTACTTCCTCATTGATAAATTCAGTAACACCTTAAGAATTTTTGTTCTCCAGGAGCTTTCTGTGGCATTTGATGTGACTGATTGAGAAGCACATTCTTTTTTTTGTGTGTGTGGGGAAGACCAGCCCTGAGCTAACATCTGTTGCCACTCCTCCCCTTTTTGCTGAGGAAGACTGGCCCTGTGCTAACATCCGTGCCCATCTTCCTCTATTTTTTTTATATGGGATGCCACCACAGCATGGCTGACAGGCAGTGCGTCGGCGGGCGCCCGGGATCCAAACTCGCGAACCCTGGGCTGCCAAGCGCGGACTAAACCGCTGCGCCACTGGGCAGCCCCTGAGAAGCACATTCTTTATCAATGTTTTGTGATATAGACTTGGTAAGAAATATTATTCAATAAAATAAGAGAGCCAAGATGAGACATTAAAACAATAGAATGATTGAGAACCAAAATAATATCATTATAGATCATATAAAAAATTTTCAACAGTAAAGAACAAAATAGACTTGGCTGAAAATCAGCTTAATGGCATGCAGGAAAGACTTGGGATAGTCACAATGAATGAAAAGGAAAAAGGCATAGAGATTTAGAGATTTAAGAATTTAAAAGAAATGAAAGATATAGTTGAATATGATCCAATGTTGGGCTAATGGGTGTCTCAAAGGAAGACAACCCAACAAATTTAAAAATAATAAGAGCTATTGTATAGAAAACCACCCATCTTATATCAAGTAAAATTGATTTAGAACAATTAACATAGAGATATATTCTGATTAAGTTCTTGAACCTTAGGGTGCAATATGTAGATCCTTCAGGCATCTTGGAAGAAAAGAAAACCACTTATAGGGGAAAAATTTTGGCTCATCTCAGACTTCTCCATAGCAATGCCAGGAAAAAAGACAAAGGAGCCATGGCTACAAAATTCTGAGAGAAAGAAAGTGATGAAAGTGTGAGCCACAAATAGTATTTCTATTCAAGTATTTGTTCAAGTATAAAGGCAACAGGCAGATAAGAAAGAACTCAGGAAATGTGGCCATTAGCCATTCTTTTTTTTTTGCTGAGGAGGATTAGCCGAGCTAACATCTGTGCCCATCTTCCTCTATTTTATATATGGGACGCTGCCACACGTGGCTTGATGAGCAGTGCGTTTGTCCGCGCCCAGGATGCAAACCTGCGAACTCTGGGCCACTGAAGTGGAGCACATGAACTCAACCACTACGCCACCGGGCCGGCCCCTGATTAGCCATTTTTGAACAAACTACTTAGCAAAGAAATCCCAGGACATGGATAAAAATAAAAAACCCAGGAATGATGATGCTAGGATAAAAGGACTGGTGGTAAGAACTGAATCCATTTGAATATAGAAGTGGGACTAAACAACTAAAGGAAATATGGTTGTCAAAAGCTGTATATATTATAAACCCTGACAAAACAGAAATAATAGCCACAAAAATTGGGAGTTGGAGTACAGAGGGTGGGAGGAAGTGTAATAATGTTATTAGTGCTCATATATTTGCTCATTTTGCAGAGCAAGTAGTCAATTGACCTATTAATCAAGAAATATGGTCTGTTCTGATCTCCTCTTGTTTGTATATTTTCTTTGTTCATATTCTTTGGGCTATTTCTTATATCTTTGCTGCCTTTACACTTTATATCTTTTTTTTAACCAATGTGCATTGAATATTAATCGACATAAGCTGAATACTCAATAAATGTTGAAGTAATTTTGCAGATAGCGTGGGACTGTAAATTCTGTGAGGACTGGGAATATGTTTTTTTTTTTTTTTTTTTTTTTTGTGAGGAAGACCAGCCCTGAGCTAACATCCGTTGCTAATCTTCCTCTTTTTGCTGAGGAAGACTGGCCCTGGGCTAACATCCGTGCCCATCTTCCTCTACTTCATACGGGACGCCGCCACGGCATGGCTGACAGGCAGTGCGTCGGCGGGCGCCAGGGATCCGAACCCGTGAACCCCGGGCTGCCAAGCGCGGACTAAACCGCTGCGCCACCAGGCGGCCCCTGGGAATATGTTTTATTCGTCTTTGAATTCTCTCAGCACCTGGCGTAGGGACTTGCACAGAGTAGACTGTCAATAAATATTTTTTGAATAAATGAATTAATTTGCTTTGTTTCATATACATTTTGTTGCTAGAACAATGGCTGAAGACTAGCTGGAAATATAAGGAAAATGAACCATAATTGGAGAATATAATAAAGCCTGTCACCCACATCTGAGAGACGTATTATAAACGCTTCTGATGCCTCGTTGAAGACATTCTATTGTTTTCAGAATGCATTTTTCCGCCAGTAAATAATCTCCTCTTGCTCTAATTTAATCATTCACACTGCTATCAAAATGATCATTTCCAAACACAGATCTAATCCTGTCACTTCTCTGCTTAAAAACTTTCAATCCCCCCCAACCCCCCACCCCCCAGTGTCTATACAACAGAGTCCAAATTCCTAAGCATGGCGTTGAAGGTCCTATAAGATCTGGCCTCAGTCCATCTCTTCCCAGTTAATGCACCACATGCTCTCCATCCAGGGTACTTGCAATGGAACATGGTATACACATTTGTGCTTCTATGTCTCTGCTCATGCTGTTTCCTTTACTTAAAATGTCACTTCTCATCCTATGTCCTTCTCTTCTCCTGCTATCTGCACCCATCATGATACTACTCCATTCCTTAGGGCCCAACTCAAATCCTTTCTCTATAAGGCTTTGCTGTCTCCCATGCTTAAATAATTGTTCCATTTGTTGTTCTCCTGTAGTACTTTGCTCGTGCTCCATGTATTGTATTATAGCTAATTGTACATATATCTAACACTCTCTCCTGCATTGTGAACTTCTTGATGTGTAGATTTCCTGTTCCCATATTCTTTGAGCTGTGTCTTATGTATTCTAGAAAGCTGTCACAGAGTATGTGCCTGACACATAGTAAATGTTCAATGTTTGCAGTTTGGAATAAAAAAGCACATACACTTATATTTCCATGTAAAAAATACTTCTAAATGTAATGAGGGCTAAACTGAAAATTCTAAGGGTTAGTAGGAGGTGGAAAAAGCTCTCTCTTAAACTGTAGGTGGTTTTCTGGCCAGATAAAATAGAAGACTTGAACATATCTTCAGAGGTAGACTGCTCTGGGAAACTATGTGAATTGTTTAACTCCTCATATTAAAGCAAGTATACATCTGTTAATCTTGGAAAACTATAAAGTAACCATTAACCTGAATATAGGTGCTTTAGACTGAGAAACAGAGTGCTCCATTTGGATATGCAAATATTTGTGTGTGGAGCATGAGCCTTGCTTCTGCAGACATTGATGTAGAAGAGAACACAACTGTTTCTTTTCTCTCTGTAGATTGAGACCATATATGTGTCAATATATTGTTGTTTCTGTGGAGATGTGAATGTCCTTGTTTGAGCCCTTGCTCTTAGGAGAACAGAAGCTGAGATCTAAAGGATATAGGCAAGCAAAGACAGGCATGATCCTTACTGCTTACTGGAGAAACAATTATGCAAAGGGACTGGACTGGCTTTTGTGAGGCTTTACCTGGACCCACATGTAAGGACTGAATAACTCAATCTTTGTGAGAAATGTGCTGATGTGGGACTGTTATGTTCTAAAGTGTGGCCCAGATCGGTCAGAGGTCAAGGTCATACCCCTGAGGATGGAGGGTGGGGTTTCCTCTAAAGGAGTAAATATTCCAGGGTCAGTTAACCTAGGGAGAGGCAGTACCTGGGACAGAAAATGGGACTTTGAAAGTGGACCTTAAATTGGGTGAGGAGAGTTGTTTTCTTCTATGAGCTTCACAATGGTTGGGCCTGGATGCTCAAGACATGGTCAGGGGACCTCTCGATGGACAGGGGAAGCTGTTTTCAGCCACATGGGCCCAGGCTGAAAGCTTGACTGTAAGGCAGGCCTGTTTCTAGTCCACAAGGGCTTTGAGAGTAGCCATATATAACTGCAGGTTACTCTGGATTATTCTTCCTTCCTAGTATTGTCATATAACCTTGGTCTTAGCTGTGTTGCGAGGAGACTTTGATGGGAAGGGCCTGTGCTTGTGAAGTCCTGGTGAAAAGAGGGCAGTGTCCCTTCCTGCCAGATCCCCAGGAAATGGTGAAGGTTGCACTGACTGGAGAGATCAGTGTCCCAGAACATCAGGGTGTGGAACATCTGAAGCAGAGGCAGGAGTAGTTAAGTTATTTCAGGCACATGTGAGTGACAGCACTTCCCCTGGTGACTCTTCCAGAGTAGAGAAGGGAGGGAAACTCTAAAGGGAGCCAATATCCTGATAATTTGGAAGGTGGGCTCTCCTTGGCTTTGTAGTTTGGAGTTTTATTTTAAATATGACCTCCTTTATACTCAAAAACTCAGGAAGCTTTGACACTCTGATTCTCAAGGGCACATGAGACCTTTTATTGAACACACCCTTCCCATCCTGGGCATCCTGCTCAATAGGCTAGAGAAAAACAAAGGTAAACAAAGGATTCCTCAGTTTGATTTTATGCGAACTCTTTCTTTTCAGTTCCCCTTAGGCTTCTGCTCTTGAGCCTTGTTGTAGAGGCATACATCTAACCAGAAACGGATAGATTCTTGCTTTTCTACCATTATTTGGCCATCCTCTGTTTTCCTCATGAAGTGTTCTCTATCAGAGTCAGGGAGAGCCTGAAACTCTTTCTGGATATTATGCATAAGCATGGATAAATATCTAACTGCTCTTTCAATGAGATGAGCATCTGAGCTGACATGATTTTCTTAGGCTAAGCAAAAATGTTACTCAACACATTGGCACAGCAGCCACAGTCTCATCCTTTTTGATTGCATCCATGGCCATACTTTGAAAAAAGACTGTATTCAGTTCCTTAGAGCTTTTCTGGATTCATGGTGCGTTGCCTGTTTATTCTTTTTTTTTTTTCAGTGAGGAAGATTGGCTCTGAGCTAACATCTGTTGCCAATCTTCCTCTTTTTGCTTGAGGAAGATGGTCCCTGAGTTAACATCTGTGCCAATCTTCCTGTATTTTTGTATGTGGGATGCCGCCACAGCATGGCTTGATGAGTGGTGTGTATGTCCAAGCCGGATCTGGCCCATGAACCCTAGGCCGAATTTAACCACTACTCCACCGGGCCAGCCCCTGCCTGTTTATTCTAACAGCTGCTTATTTGCATAACCTGTTCAAGGCAATTCACATTACTGGCCTTCCTCTAGCTTCTTGGATATTTTTTCGTGCTCTTGTAGATTCTATAACAAATAGCAATGTTTCCTTCATCAAAAGTTCTGGCTGTCTGAAATCTTTCATTATCTTCTCTAAACTACACAACAAAGCTGAGTTTTGTAGAATATCACTTTGCCATATTAATAATTTTACTCATCGCTAAGGCCTTCCTGAAATTGTCTTAGTTTCTTCACAAATCTTCCCCTGAGATTTATATTTTGTAAAATACCTATCAATTCCATTTACTTTACTTAACAAACATTTATTGAATATCTACCATGTTGCAGGCACCGGGCTACCTGCTGGATCTACAAAGTAGAGAAGCCCACATCTGGTTTTGTGGCCAGAATACCTGACTCACTGGTTCTAGTTTCTTAACTAACTCCTCCAGAATTGCATTGAAAAGAACTTCTTCTTATGGCTATTGAATGCCACAAGGGAGAATGCAAGGAATAAGGAGAGCAATCCAGGTTACTGAGATAACTGAAAGGGGGGGGGGGTGTCCCATGCAAAAAAATTGGGAGAAATACTGGAATTCAAAGACACTAGGGAAGAAGCATACTTTAAAGGTCAGAGGTTTTTCTAGGTTAATGTAGGGTTTCATTTTTGTTATGTGTTATACCTATTAACAAGATCAGTGTAAATGAAAATAGTAGGAAATTATGCGTTTCATTATATTTCAATTGATATATTTATACAGCATTAATGTTCTGCATTGGTATGATTCTTTTATAACATTTCCTTCCATCAAACATTTTTGAGGGAAAATATTACGTCTCAGTGAAGTTTCTGTAAAGAATACGAGGTCTTTAGATATGGAGTTACAGAGTGGAGGAGACAATTTTTTTCTTCGTGACGGATACCTTCTGATATACTCTGGTGTTTTGTTGAGGAAGTCTGAAGACATAATTCTAGCTCTAAAGCCGCAAGGAAAGGATCCATCGCTTCCTCTGCTCCATACCGGCTGAAGGCGCACGCCTCAGTCTCTTCCTTTTGTCTTCTGAAAATGAAAGGAAGGAGGCAAAGAATGTTAGAGTGGAGGGTTTTTCTAGGGGTTAAATCCAGGTACTTAAAGAATTTCTGCGAACCCTGCAGCTTTCACTTAAGTAGCTCCTTAAAAACAGATGTTCTCCAAAATAAGAGGGCTAGAGCAGCAAGGACGGTCGGGCCGACGCTGGATACAGGGCAGGTGGGGGCAGCCGCCGGGTCCGGAGCGGAAGGTGCCTGCATTCTGCAGGTGCAGGGATTGTGATCTCGCGCCGCCCCGGCTCCCGAGAGGGCGGGAACCGCGGCGTTGCAGAGTGTGGGACTTGGCCCCCTGAAGCAGAGTCCAGATGTATTCCAGGCAGCACACATCCATCCAGCGGAGTGCCTTACACCTGGGCCGGGGGAGGGGAAACAGCATCCATAGGAACCGCAGGGAGGAGAAGAGCCTCTCGTTTGGGACGCCAGAGGGCTGGTCCCACTTGGCTCGGTCCGACTGCGGTCCCGTGATTGCTTCGTCAACCTGTCCATCATCCCGTTACACTGTTTCGATTGGCTCTACCGTCTGCCACTCGGTTCCGCCGCGCTGACCCCCATTGGTCCCCTTCTGGCCGAGGCCCCGCCCCGCGAGCTGGGCACGGGCAGTGGGGCGCGGAGGAGAGAGCGGGGCGTTTGCTCTGGGCTGGGGGAGGCGGTGGCGGAGAAGGAGGAGGAGAAGGAGGAGGAGCAGGGCCGGCAGGAGACAGCAGCGGCGACCAGGCTGGGGTGATGGTGCAGGTGCCCGGGGCCAGCGCGGAGCTGCCGGGCTGAGGGGCGCCTCGTCCGGGGTCCGCAGCGCCGCCGCGTCTCTCCCGGGGGCGGGCGGGCGGGAAGATGCTGAGCAGGTTGATGAGCGGCAGCAGCAGGAACCTGGAGCGCGAGTACAGCTGCACCGTGCGGCTGCTGGACGACAGCGAGTACACCTGCACCATACAGGTCAGTGCCGCGCCGCCCCGCCCGCGGGACTCCCTGGTCCCCCGAGTCTGGCCACCTTGGCCCGCGGCCGCCGCCCGGGGGTCGCCCCAGACCACAGCGCTTTGTCCGCCGCTGGCTGCAGCGGACGGCCCCAGTGCAGGGAGCCTCCCTCCGAGCCCCTGTCCGGGGCCGGGCACTGGGCGCTCGGCGCCCCTGCGGGAAGAGTGCCCGCGTCCCGTATGCCCAACTCGTCCCTTGCCCTCTCCCGGGGTGAGGGCGCTCCATCCTGGCTCCTTGAGCCCCCCCGGGTGGGGAGCACTTTCCGCGGGCGTCCGGAGGGAGGCGGGTAGGGCGGGAGGCTTCTACCCTGGCCGCCCCGTTGGGGGCGCAGGGTTTGGCTTTCCGGCCCGGCAAGGACGGCTGGCTGGCTTTTCTTATATCGTTCTTTGGTTGGAAGGATAATGGTGTATGTCATAAATCCCCCCCCCCCCCCAGCATTTGTGAGTCAGAGCTCTCAGAAGGTAGGACTGAACGCACAGCCCATGCAGAGTGGCCTATTGAAGGGAGCCCAGCCCTCTGGGCTTTAAAGATTTAGGCCCCCCTCCCGCCTTTCGCTCCCCAAATCTTATTATGTTGGGCACTTCAGGGGGGCGTGAGGTAAAGATTTAGCAACAAGTCCCAGTGATTTGAGGGTTGGCGGTGGCGAGAAAGAATCGGTGACTTACGAAAAACGCCAACAATACGATAATGCTGCACAGCATTTCTTCGGAACCTGGTATTTTTGAAGGGATTTTTACAACCACTTGCTTATATTCCTTCACTGCTGCTGTGTGGCGCGTCAGGAGTAGTAGTGTTTCCCAGGAATGCAGTCACAGACCTCTCTCCTCCTTTATAAAGTCAGAGATAGAAAACATTGACAATGCTCCGGTGTTTAGTTCAGCAGCCAGGAGGATCCTCCGCTCACTGCCGGAAACTGCTCTTTTTGGAGAAGCAAATTGAGTTGGACCCGGAGGGGTCTCACCTGATCCTTTGCTTTTGCAGCGAGAAACCAGAGAGGGCTTCTCGCCTCAGATGTGGCAGACAAAAACTGTCGGCCCCGGGTCCTACTCTCTTTGTCTCCCTGCCCCCCCCCCCATTTATTTTTTTGCTGACAATGCTCAATAAGGGAAAATAGCGGTGTGTGAGAAAGACGCGGGTAGTGTATGAGAGCAGCTGCTCTTTGCTGACTCCGTGCTCAGTTTAGCCTTCTCTCGACTTTCCCTTTTCTCCCACCCACCAAACCCAGCTCTGGGCGTTAGTGTTGACTGCTGCCCAAGATCCATGAGGGTAGAGAAAGAAAACAAAATCTCTTTTTAAGGCCACTTAAATACAGATTAAGCAGTCATAAAGATGCTAGCCATCACGTGAAAGGACTTTTGTAGTTGAATATGATAGAGAGATGTAGTTGAATGTAATAGAGAATATGATAAAGAGATGTTATTTCCCTACTGAATGAGTGGCACGCTACTTTTTGTGTCTATTGTATGTACCCTTATGTGTCCTGTACAGTTTTTTGTTTTTTGGTGGGGGAGGAGAAAACATTGCTTGAGTTGACATCGTTACTATTTGAATACATTGTCTAGAGCTTTTAAAGTCTTTATCCTTTTGTTTTGAAATTTAAAGCATTTACACAATAGCACATCAAGGGCAGTGTGAAATTTAGATTTCATGAGTCCTAAAAATACTTTTGGGGTATATGGTGAAATAAAATTTCTGGGGCAGGTCATCAACTTTTCCTTGTAGAGAGTACAAGTGAAACACAATTCACATCACCACTGCACTGGTGATAACCTTGTTATTTAAAGGTACCACAATAAGGAAACTAGTTATTTTTCCCAGTTAGTGGAACCTTTGAGGTTGGTTGATGGGTATTATAGTTGTGGGTACTTTTCATTACCATTGAGAAAATAATATTTTTAAGTTAAACTGGACTTATTGGACTTACACTTGCCATATCCTACTATGGTTGTGTTCTTATCTTACTTTATTACAAATTAATGTTATAAAAATTTAGACCGCTTTAAAAAAATTGTTTGGCATAACATGACCATACTGTAGTAAGTGTCCACTGTCTAGCTGTATTAATGATTGTGCACGGTGATTCTTGTATGAAATCTAAAACACACAGAAATTCTAAAGTGTATGTAATATTGTCATTCTTTGGCACCACTATTGTGAATTGCTTTTGTTTTTACCCATGTGAGGAAATGTAAGAAAATGTATCTTATGTGAAATTAATATTTTGTGCATATAGCTTTTTTGAGCATTTAGAGATTGAGCTTTTCTTAACAACTTTTCCCCTTATATATTTGTGTGTGTGTGCACGTGCGTGCATTTATTTGTCAAACACTGGGCACAGGGAGGGTCTTGTAAATCAGAATGGAAAGGAACTGTGAGCTACTTATCAGGTTAAAGCAATATTCCCAACATTTTAGGAATTGCAGTACCATAGATTAAAACATTTTTTTGGTGATAATTTGAACTCCTTTTCTTTAAAATATGCCATATTTTTCTTTAAATAAGGTATCTATTTTAGAAACATTTCAGTGCTTCTTGAGATACTCAGAGACCACTTGGGTATTACAGAATCAGAAATGTATCACTGGATTAGAGTCATAATAGCCATATCTGGTAAATTTCAGTTATAGGCTATTCTGTCAAAGTATTGGTCTAGCCTTTCATATTGCAGCAGTTATACTGATCTGGCATTTAGGATGTGATTATTGAGGTAATGAAAATGCCTTATATTCTTTCAGTGAAGGTTGCCACAATTACCAGACTATTCTTTTATTCTTTCTGATATGCAAATATATTTGTAGACCATGAGGAATGAAAGTATACATAGAAGGGCTGTAGTAGAACGCTCCCCTGTGAAGAACATTGTTAACAGCTCCCTGCCAGCTTTGAAGGTCATTGCCTCCTAAATGCAGATCTGGTCCATATTTTTCACACATCCGTTTCATTTATGCATACCTATATTTATTTACTACCTCACTTTGTTATTTTATTTGGGAGAAAATAGGAAAAATGAAAAGGCTGCCTAATATCTTTGAACTCAAAATACCAAATGCAGTCATTTAAATGCTTAGCCATGTAATATCCTAAGGAATAGATTTTTAACTATCTTTCAGGTTATAATAGTTTATAAAATATTGAGAATATATATTGCAGAAATGCCAGTAGAAATATGTATTGAAAAAATAACATATTTTCAAGTCAGAAATATTAATCACTTTTTTGTGATTACTGAAAAGTACAGCTACTCTAGAAATGAATTTGATTTTACTGGGAACACATTAAAATAACAACTGATTAAGCAGCTGGGTTAATTTAGTTTTTTCAGTTAAATGAGGTACTACCATAAATAAAATGTGTGTGTACAGAGGCAATTCTATAGTGGAACCAAGATTTGGATATGATTGGGCTCAGCCACTTAGTAACTGTAGCACCTAACGTAAGGGAGGGAATACTGGGGAAGAGAACAAATGTGGGGAGCCCTGTTCTCCCCAGGCACTCTACCTGTGTTATATCTCATTTACGTCACAGCAGCGTTATGGATTGATTGTATAACCATTGTACCAGCTGAAGAAAATGGGATCGTGGATTGGTGGGAGAGCTAACTGTGTGCTAGGCTTTCTGCTAGGTGCTTTGCTGATACCTTACATGAGCCATTTGAGAGGTAGGTGGTACTATCTTCATTTACAGATGAAAGACAGGCCCAGATGAAGGAACTTGCTCAAAGCTAGTAGGTGGCTCTACTGTATTTAAACCCTGGTCCTTTTGTCTCTAAATCCCATCTTTGTTCCTTCTATCCATTCTGACTCCCCAAGTCATTTCACCTGCCTGTATGTTAATTTCCTCGTCTATAAAATGGGAATATTAATACTTATTGCACAGTAAAGAGAAAATTATTTGGAAATATAATTACAAATAATAAGGAACATTTAAACAGACTAATATACTATACCTACATTGTGCCTTATTCTATTCAAATCAAAAATAGAATTGGGAAATGTTTAACTTTTTTTAGGAAAACAAATCAACATAAGCTAAGTCCCCTTAAAATGATTTCTGATTAATCTCAATGAAATTGTAAAATCCAAGGCAGGGATAAGTGGATTCTTTATTAGAACTATTCTTTAAAATTCAAGAGTTCAGGTTTGCTTTCCTCCTATCCTCCCAAGTCTTTGGTTTAGAGGAGCATTTGTTGCCTGGACCATGACTTGTCTTTTCTAAGAACTTCTGCTTCATATTTGGTAAGTGGAATCTTTAGTTTCATTAATGCAAAAGGGATGTTGTTAGAGAATTTGGATAATTTTATTCACAGAGAAAAACACAAAGCTGTTGTGTTTGCATGAATATTGGCTTTTTTAAACTTTATTTTAAAAAGTAATTATGCTGTCTCGGGATTTCTGTTACAACAGCAAGTCAGACTCTAATTCTTGACAGTTCCAAAATTAGCCTTCTAGAATCCTAAAAGCACTTGTATTCTGTTTCTTAATTTGTATATTAAAACATTTATTGTACACAACTAGTGCAAATCAACCTTTTCAGTACAGAAGGTAAATTCTAAGTGTGTATCTGTGCTCTCATTCTTTTTCTTTTTGAAAAAGTCCTGTTTAAGGAAGTCACTGGCATCCAAGAGAAACCTAGAAGGATTCACCACAGCAGATTTTTACTCAAGGGTATTTGTATGAATTTGCATTCTATCAAATGCTTAGAATGAGTGTGCTAGATGAGGCAGTTCAACATAGTGGATAATAAAGGAGCCACGTGGTTTTTCAGTCCTCTGTTTGTTACATTGCCCAGAGACTCGGTCATCATGTCTGTGCTATCATTAATATCACACTTAAAAAAAAAAGAGATGTTTGCCAAAATAAAATCAGACAACGTGAAGACAAAAAATAGTCATTTTTGTTATATGTTTGTAATGGTTTCTGTATAAGTATTAAAATGTGTAACCCAAAATAAGCAAAGCATTAGTTTTAGAAGCAATTTACCAATGATGTAATAATTACTACATTAAAATATTTTGGATTATTTTAAGAACTTTATTTCCTGGTAGATTATACTTTAGAATTTATAAAGGAGAGAGTAAAAGCTATAAATCTTAACACTAAGAATTATAGCACCTAGTTCAATGCCTTACATTAGTTATAGTTTAAAAATATTTATTCTGATTTGTCTGTGCTACATGATTATTGTGTTAACTTCAACACTTTAAAATTTCCTATGCCTGAACACAATAAACATTTTCTAACAACTGTATAACTCTTTTTATAGTTTCAGCCCATCCTATTCCAAACCCTCTTGCTCTGCAGCCCTTCTCCCTGGTGAGCAGTATGTAAATGTGGTATTTTATGGAGTCTTTGAGGTCTCTGATAACTTTCTGCAATTATCCTTTGTTGAATTAGTGGAGCTCCAGTCTACAGCTCCTATGATTTTTCGGTGGGTCTCTTAGGATTTCAAGCCCTTCCCACCATCTTTGCGGGTTTAGAAGGCTTAGATCAAATGAATACTGTGTAGTGCAGTGCTTTATGGAGTGTTAGAGGTCTGGCAGCATTAGGATGTTGAGCATAGGGATCACCACAGCCACAGAAACCTCCTTCACTCCTTTCCTCTAAGTCTGTACCACAGAAAAGAATCTCCTCATAGCTTCATTTTCTAACCTCTTGCCCCAACAGAAGTGATCATGCTTCCCAACATGTTTCTAATTGTGTCTATTTTAAGCTGAATTCATCTTCTCTCTGATAGCCTCATCTGTAACATTCTGTCTGACTCTGCAGACCATTTCTTGGAGCAGCCTCCTATGGGTCACTCTTCCTCAGCTGTGCCTAGCCAGAGCTTGTACAACAGATGTGAAAATCATGGAGGATTGGCAGCAACCTTACAGCTTCTGTATCTCACCTACATACGTAGGGCTCAGGGAGGAGGATGCTGCTCTCCTGGAGGCCAGGTGGCAGTTGTTGCCCCCCTGGTTCCTGGCCCTGACCCCTGGGGCTAAGGCCAAGCACCTCAGTGGCGTTCTCATGCTGCTGAGAAATTTGAAGAGCACGAAAGCATCCCCATCCCTATGTTGCAGGGTTAGTGGTGTTTCTCCTAAGAGAGCAAAACACCTTGTCATTTGTCCATCCTAGCCAATGAAGCAGGTCTTCCATTCCTTTAAGACTATAGACCCTGGTGGCCAATACAACTTTTTGAACTTCTACAAACATTTTAAATGTAGGTAGAGCCAAAGATAGATTGAACAGGGAGAGCATAATATAAATCTGGGGGGCTGACCCCTAGATTTATATTATGGACCTCTTGCTTCCCAAAGCCACCATGTGATCCTCATTATTGTTTTCAATATTTTGAACAAGCTAGGCCCCTGTATTGGTCTTTCACCAATTGTAATTGCTGTACTATTTCTAAGGATGGTGTTTTACCTCTGTGGTCTTTCCAACTTATTGTATCATATCCTAGATTTGGAAGACAGGAAACTTGTAAAGACTCTTAGGTTCAAATTCTCCAGGCTTTTGCTTGTTACCGTCAGACTAAATACCAGCTTGTGTGAATCAAGTCCTCTAAGGAGATGCTTCCGTGCCATGCTCATACAGCCAAAATAATTGGGCCACATGCTTGGCAACCACTGAGTTTGTGTACAATAGCTCCATTCACTTGTCTACAGAAAACACCCCTTTGACAGTGATTATAGCTTTCACTCCCCCTCCTCTACTTCTGACTCCCTGCGTTACCATGACCTCATCTGTTGGTCCATATTTATAGGCGCTCTGGACAACTCCAGAAATGCTTTAGGACTCATTCCTGTATGTTAAGGATCATTTCAGAACCTCAGACAACCACTCCTGCCAAGGGAAGCCATTCAAGATCAGGATAAACGTAGCTATTCTTATGCCGTATTTGAGCCATCTTACTGTATCACAACTCAGGGGCTTTTTTTCCTTTTGTAGATACTGTGAACCTTATTAAAAGCAAGGAGAATAGAATGGGGGATGGGTTAAAGCAGTGGCTCTCAAAGTGTGGTTCCTGGATGAGCAGCATCACTTTCGCCTGGGTACTTGTTAGAAACACAAATTCTTGGCCCCCACTGAAGACCTAGTGAATTAGAAACTCAGAGGATGGAGCTCAGCATCTGTTTTAACAAGTCCTCCAGGTGAGTCTTAGGCTTGCTGAGGTTTGAGAATCACTACTACTGGATTACACAGATATTTAGTAGGTAAAATTGACAAGTCTTTTTGATTGACTGGATATAAAAGGAGGGAGAAGGAGAAGCCAAGAGTCAATCTCACGTTTCTAAATTCTGATTTGCTTCTCAGTGACCTTAACTGATTCTCTACCTTGTAAGGTGAAAGGTTATTCGCAGATATGCATAGCTGTCTTCGAGTGGGCAGGATTTTAAAGATTCTACAATGGGTCATAGTTCTAATTTGATGCTCTTGTAGTTATTGTTTAGTTTTCTTTTTATCTTTCCTGACCTAAAAACAGTATGATTATTTTATATTTGTATGTTGTTTTTCAAAGACATCTTCTTCACACCTTAAAGCCCTGGGGGAATAGGAAGAGTAGAGGCCCCTGTCATCGGAGGGATTGCAAACATGTGAATAGCAAACTACAAAACAGCATAGAATTCAGGGCCAAGACCAGGTGATATCCTGTGGCAGTGCAAATGTGGGGGACTTGAAAGTAATGAATATTTCTCAAAGGAGGTGAGATTTGAACTAGGTCATGAAAGATTGCCAAAAGCGTATGTGGGGATGGATAAAGGACATTCTAGGCTGAGGTAACAGCAGGCTACTTCTAGGAAGAAAAGCTAAAAATGTAAAGCCAAATGTACTTAGTCTTTCTTTTACTATGTTTATCTGACTTACTCTGGTACAGTTGAGTCAAGCAACAGAAATCTACTTTACTGTCAGCAAATTTCAGTCATTCCTGACGTGCCCAGGGGAGTCAGTCTAAACTAAAAATAAATGCATAAAGCTGGCGTTGAATTAAATCTAATTCCAAAATTGTATAACACATATTAAGATTCTTCACAAAGCAATGGCATCATATAAAGAAAAGGTAGATTCAGATATCAATCTTAATTGTGTGGCTGCAGCAACTACATGTGAATTTTATTTCCAAGAGACCTCATCTTTGGCATCCATTTAGTTATCTGACAAAAAGGGTATCCAATTCCGATATTTAGCTGATGTTTGAAAATCCTTTGGCTGATACAGTGCAGCCTACATTGTGCATTAACAGTTAAGAAATGTAACTCGTGGAGCCTTCAAAGGCGCATTTCAGCATCTCTGCTGCCAAACCTAAGTGGCCACTAGAACTAGCTTTTCTAGAGGATGGAGGAGGGCTTCCCTGGATTCCCCAGCGAAGCCCTGCCTGCCAGCTCCCGAGTTCCCAGTCCTGTGCAGGGGAACTTCAGCACTAACACAATGCTGCGCTGGAGCTTCGGGGAGGGGAACCTCCAAGAAAGCACTGTTTGGCATTTGGGCAATCAATGTTCGGCAGAATGCCAATGCTAATAGGTTATTTTGCTCTGGAAAAGGAGAAAAAGAAGGGATAGTTTAAAGACTGATGAATAGGGAAATAACTGACAATACAGGCACTCCACTTAGTTGGAGAGATTAAGGAGGCTTGCTGTGAAGTGGTATTATGGGAGCCAGATAAATTAGTAAAGGCCCACAGGCACAAGACCTGAAAGAAATAGTGGTACATCAAAACAGCATGCCCCAGGGCACACTCAAATGTCTGGCCACTTTCACTGAACTTGTAGTAGGAAAGAGCCAAATCGTTGGGAACCCTCCTAGTCTGGTACTCCGTCCAGGCACTCCATAGTCAGACAAATTATCCTTTGCCTCCCGGCAGCTGCAGAGCCTTATTTCTCTATAGCCTGATTTAAATCAAGGGCCTCTAGTCTGGGGCCCAGCCTAATTTTGAGGACACCTAAGTGGAAGAGTTGGCTTCAGGAGTCCCAAAGGATTCCAAGTACTCTAGGCATGAGGTACCAGTAAGATTCTTGTTTTGTCAGACATGAGCCAAATGGATGAATACTGATCACAACACAAGGAAGCAGAATTAATCAGTTCACCTAAGGATCTCACGTACTTATACCTGGAGAAAGCATCCAGCCTGCCCTCTTTCAGATTTTCACCTCTAGAAAAATCCAAAAGCCCCCAGAGTTATTATGGAATCAGAGGTTTGTAGGTCAGAAGGACTCCATGGACTGGCAGTGATGCCTGGCATGTTATAAGGCATATTGAGCCTGCAGTTTCACGGTACACACTCATCTGTACAACAGAAGATCCCATCCAGTCTTTGGGAGGCCACCCAGAGGAAATTTGGCCGTTGAGAGAGAAAAATCTGATCAAAACATAGGGTTGTCCCAAAACTGCAATGTAACTTCTTCAATCTATGCCCAGCTTTAGATTCTAGTACATGTGAAATAGGTTTTAATAAAAAGTGAATGGGGGGCCAGCCCAGTGGCGTATGGGTTAAGCTTGCCTGCTCCGCTTCTGGTGGCCCAGGGTTTGCAGGTTCGGATCCCAGGCGCGGACTGACGCACCGCTTGTCAAGCCATGTTGTGGTGGCATCCCATATAAAGTAGAGGAAGATGGGCACTGATGTTAGCCCAGGGCCAATCTTCCTCAGCAAAAAGAGGGGGATTAGCAACAGATGTTAGCTCAGGGCTAATCTTCCTTACAAAAAAATAAAAATATGAAAGTGAATGGGAGTTTGCTTGGTGTAGCGGCAGGACATGATAAGATACTGAACCAACTATTGCAGTGTCAGATTTTATAAGCAGCAGAGCTGATTGAAAAACCAACAATATGTTCGTTTATTTTTAAATACACTTTGGATAATTTAAATAAACTCATTTAAACAAATAGCCATAGTACAGAAAGCACATATAAATATTGTTATGGTAAAGGAGAACACATTTCCCATATTCCAATTTTTGATACTGGGTACACTAGACAGTCTGATTATTTTTAAGACACGGATATAATGATACTATATTGTCTTGCTGCAAATTAGGTCTTTCAGTGTGTCATTATAAAATATTATGGACTATTCCTTCTAATAATATATCTCGCTTCAGATACCTTTAGTTTCTGGTTGAAAGAAAATAAGAGAAGTGGGAAAACTTTACTTTCTCTTCATTTCCTGAATTCCACAATTTTATTTTCTACCATCTTTCCTGATGTGATTGCTCTTCTGTCCCTCTCTTCTTATCTAGTTTGTTGTATGATAATTTATACTTTGAGCCACTCATTTAATACAATCTCTTTATCATTTCTAGTTGCCATTGCTATTAAGGTATACCTTTGCTTATGGTCAAATTCTTTGTGTGGTGACCACACCTTATGTTTTTGGTGGTGGGAGGTGTTAAACAAGGTGCAATCCTAATGTATGTAAATATACACTAAAGCATAATGAGGTATGTGTCCTTTAATTTCATAACTCAACACAAGAGTGTTATATATTTTAATTAATTGGAGCTTGAGACAATACAAACCAACATCTGTATTGTGTAAAGTGACATCTTGGGGCTGGACTGAGTATTATATATCTATAGTTTTCTATTAACTTTTTTGCAGTTATTTCCTGATGGATTAGTAGAAACAATGTGACTCTGTGTCTACTTGACTTCAGGTCTGGTACTTAGAGATTGGGTGGACATGGTGGGGGTCATTGCTCATGGCCAGGAGTCTTTACTCTGGATAGCTGAAGTCAGTGAAACTGGAGGGAGAGTTAAAATAAATGACTAAAGGGACAAACAAAAGATCAAAACCAGAGAAACATTTGGGATGGAGCAGGATGAACCTTAAGCAGAAATACCTGGTCAGAATCTGGAGGGAAGATCTGGAGAAGCAGGTTGGGGATAACGAAGGAATATTGGAGATCTATTTTTTGTTGTTGCAGCTGTGTGTCATAGTAGAAGCTTAATGGTTTAAAGGAGCTCGCTCGGCTTGGCACTCACATGGGGGTGATTTTTAAATATTTAGCCATCAGTGAGTCATGGTGAATACCTCACTGACCAAGACTCTGCCAAGTGCACTGGAGCTGGGTCTAGGGCCCTCTGCTGGGCCAGACACTGACTATTTATAAAGCTGAATTATGGGAGGTGGGGTTGGGGATGGTCCCAGGGAAGAGAGGAGAAGCCTCTCAGGGCAGCAGCTATTTGCCAACTGGTAGAGAAATATTTTGATATTTTAATGACCAGCAGGGTCCTATTGGAGCATGCCAGGCTGAATTGACTCCTCACTCCGTCAGGCTTTTTCTGTCAGGTGGGATGAGATGGGAACTTCTAAGAAGCCCCAAGAGCTCAGGTGTTTTTGAGGTAGGCTAGGGATCTCGATGAATTGTCTTCCTCTTTCGACTGTAGCCTCAGTGATGGCAGGAATCAGAGCCTCTGATGTTGCCTTCCCTGGCTTTCCATTTGTGCTTGCCAGATACAGGGTCCAAATGGCCTAGGTTTTATCCTCCTGTGGAGCAGTGGGCCCATTCCTACCTTTCACATGCTTCTAAAGTGCAACTCTGATCCTTCAAGCTTTTCCCATTGCCTACTGGATAGCAGCCTATTTAGCATGGTATAGATTTATCTGCTGCCTTCTTTCCTGCCTTGTCTCCTATCATCCTCTATATGCATTTTCTCACACTGCGTGAATCATCAGCCTCTCATCACCTCCTTATTCCAGAGTAGACTTCCTCCCCAGTGTTGCTGGGCAGTGCCTTGGGGGACCTTATTATAGCACTTACCACATTGAAATGTAAATATTTACTCACATATCTGCCTCTCACTAGACTGAACTGTTTGAAGGGCAGAGATTATATCTTGGTAAGGTTAGTATCTAAGGTCTCACCTAGGGGCTCAATAAATGTTGATTGTAGATGTGCATGAGTGAAAATGTTAGTTCTGATAAAGAGGATTATTAATAATGCAAGTGTAAAGGCCTTGAGCTAAACAGATTTTTAAAAAATGAACACATCAGATTTTCTGGTCTTTAGAGTTATGGTGACTTTAATAGGTGGTTAGTGGCGATGGCTGCACAACTCTAGGAATATACTACAACCACTGAATTGTACACTTTAAAATGATAATCTTATGATGTGAATTATATCTCAAATTCACAAGTCATTTTCCTGGTTTTGATAATGTACTATAGTTATATAAGATGTTACCATTGGGGGAAGCTGGGCGAAGCATATGTGGGACATCTTTACACTATGTTTACAACTTCTTGTGAGTCTATAATTGTAATAAAAAGTTTTTAAAGGGTGATTAAATTAGTTTTCCTAAGTATATATGTTTATTATTTAGTTAGAATTTATGGTTCAGAATGACTATAGAAAGTTTTCTCACTTGATTAGGATCCAGTTACCTTTCAAATTTATGTAGGATTATTTATAAGTAGGTAAGTTTTGACATATGACACTTGAAAATAAAGTCAGTTATATTCTAATAAAAAGATAAACTAAGAGTTTAGAAATGATATCTTGGTAGTCTTTTTTTGCATTCTTATTTTTTCTATGACTCTGTTCCTCTCCTTATAATGTTTCTCTGACATAATTAATTACAGTGAAAATGAAGGTACTGACAAATTATGCATATCATAACATGGTGCCATTATTGTATTTTAGAGTTATTTGATGTAATGTCCATGTTACATATTTTAATTGTAATATGTGTTAATTGATCCATTAAAAAATGTGTTGAGTACTTACTGTGTTCTGGGCTCTGTGATAAGCACTTTATGTGCACGCTTTCATTTAATCCTACCTATTTAACAGAAAATGTTATGGTCCCTAATTACAGACGACTACAGTAAGGCTTAGAGATGTTAAATAACTTGCCTAATGTCACACAGCTAGTCAGTGGTTGGGGGGAGGGGAAGACTGGGATTCAAACTCAGGTCTGTATGACCTCAGAGTTGTTCTTACTGCTTTGTGATGAAGCAGGCAGTGTACTCCAATGGGAAAAACACTAACTTGGGGGAGTCAGGAGACCTGTGTTAATGTCTGACTCTCTGACTGATTAGCTTTTAGGTTTTGAGCAGGTAACTTAATTTCTCATCTGCAAAATGAGGAGACTCAAATAGAAGACCCCTCTAGTCTCTTTTAGCCCAAACGTTCTATAGTTCACAAGCAATTTGTCTGTGCAGTAGTGCAATAGTGTTTTTCTTTGTGTTACCTCTGTGAAGGATATTCTTTATAAATACAAATATTCCTTTTAAATAAAGAGATGGCAAAGGAAGACCTTGGTGACTGCTTCAGTCTGTGATCTGGCCCTTAGTTTTGCAGAACACAAAATATGGTTTTATCTACTCGTTCAACACAGATCAGATTCTGGGGGATTGACGCATGCTAATCAGAATCAAGAGCTTTTTTTGTAATCCAGGATCTCAGTTTGTTAATTATAGTAGGGTAGTGAATACTAGTTTCTGCCATTATAGGCACTTCTCTTAGGATCTTTGGAAAACCAAATTATAAAGTTGTTTTGGAAGGCAAAGGGAATCAAGTGGTTTTGAGGGATATTCTTCTAGGTTGTGTAAAAGCCTTATAAACTATCCTGTTCCATACTGGAGTTCTAGTAATTATGTATCTACCAGAATCAGTTTTTTTCATCTCCGTTGAATAGTACTTACTAAATGCTGATAAAGTTCTCTTTAGCCCCTCCCCCACTTCATGCAGATTATTATACTACATGTGTTAATAATACAACTTTAATTTTTCTTTCTATTTTTTTAAGGTCTGTCTCATCCTAGAGGATACACTCTGTTTACTTTGATTAGACTTGGGTGTTTCTCAAGACTCTACTTTTTTTTGGTGAGGAAGATTGGCCCTGAGCTAACATTTGTTGCCAGTCTTCCTCTGTTTTTGTGTGTGGGACGCTGCCACAGCATGGCTTGATGAGCAGTGTGTAGGTCCGTGCCTGGGATCTGAACCCGTGAACCCCTGGGCCGCTGAAGCAGAGTGCGTGACCTTGACCACTACACCACTGGGTTGGCCCAAGACTCTATTTTAAATGCCATTTTCCCCCCTGAGTTAGTGGACTTGGCTGGATAACCTTCTTTAATTTTTGTTGACTTATACTAGTCTGTCTCAGAGAGGGAGGCCTTATTTTTTTAAACTTTGATCTGAAATTCTAAGGGGGGGTTTTGCCATGGATCCCGTGTATATGACTATATTATTACTCTGTCATAGGCAATATTACGTAATCTTGATGACATCCATAGGAGGGCATACTCCACATATGTTATGGAACTTAAGAGTGAATTCTGATGCATTTTAAAGGTTTCCACTATTTTTTTGCTTTCAAATTTCCAAATACTGTTTTTTGCATCTCCTGTAATGTAACCTTGCCTTTTTTAAAAGTCGAATTTATTGGGGTACAATTTACATAGAGTAAAATTCTCTCTTTTACAGGTGCACAGTTCTTTGGATTTTGACAAATATATACAAGTTTTATAACCACCATATATGGAATATTTCCACTATTCCATAAAGTTCCCCTGTGCCCTTTTATGGTCAGTTCCTTCCCCCTTCCCTGGGTCTTTGGCAGCCATGAATCTGATTTCTGTTCCTATAGTTTTGCCTTTTCCACAATGTCATATAAATAGAATAATAAAATATGTAATCTTTTGAGTCTGGCTTTCACTTAGCATAATGCTTTTTTGAGATACAAATTATATATCATAAAGTTCATCTGTTTAAGGTATACAATTCAACAGTGTTTTTCATATATTAGTAGAATTGTGCAATCATCAACATAATCAAATTTTAGAACATTTATATCACCCCCAAAAGAAACCTTGTACACATTAGCAGTCACTCCCATTTCCTCTCCCTTCCCCCAACTCTCTGCCCTACCCAAACATTAATCTACTTTCTGTCTCTATTGACTATTCTGGACATTTCAAATAAATGGTATCTATACAATATATGGTCTTTTGTAGCTGACTTCTTTCACTTAGCATAATGTTTTTGAGGCTCATCCAAGTAGTAATTTGTATTAGTACTTCATTCTTTTTTATTCTTTTTATTGCCAAATAATTGTATGGATATATCACATTTTGTTTATCCACTCTTGAGTTGGTAAACATTTGTGTCGTTCCATTTTTTGGCTGTTATACACAACGCTACGATCATTTCCGTGCAAGTTTTTGTGTGGACATATGTTTTCATTTCTCTTGACTATGCTGTGAACATTTGTATGCAGGTCACTGTGTAGAAATATGTTTTTCTTTCTCTTGGATGGATAGGAGTCGAATTGCTGGGTCCTATGGTAACTTGATGTTGAATGTTTGAGGAACTGCTACACAGTTTTCCAGAGTGGCTACATGAGGACTCTAGTTTCTCCACATCCTCGCCAGTCCTCACTGTTGTCTTTTTGACTGTAGCCATTCTGTGAGTATGAAGTAGTACCTCATTGTGGTTTTGATTTGCATTTCCCTAATGACTAAAGATGTCGAGCATCTTTTCATGTGCTTATTAGCCATTTGTATATCTTTTTTTTTGAGAAATGTCTATTCAAATCTTTTGCCCATTTTTAAGATAGTTTGTCTTTTTGTTATTGAGTTGTAAGAATTCGTTATATATTCTTGATACAAGTTCTTTATCAGATAGATGACTTACAGATATTTTCTCTTATTCTGTGAGTTGTCTTTTCATTTTCTTAATGGTATCTTTTGAAGCACAAAAGGTTTTAATTTTAATGAAGTCCAATTTATCAATTTTTTTTTTTTGGGGGGGTGAGGAAGATTAACCCTTAGCTAACATCCACTGCCAGTCCTCCTCTTTCTTTTACAGAGGAAGACTGGCCCTGAGCTGACATCTGTGCCAGTCTTCCTCTATTTTGTAAGTGAGACGTTGCCACAGCTTGGCTTGATAAGTGGTGCATAGGTCTGTGCCCAGGATCCGAACTGCCGAACCCTGGGCTGCTGCAGCAGAGCATGTGAACTTAACCTCTACACCACCGGGCCGACCCCTGGTTGTACTATTTTGCATTCTCACCAGCAATATATGAGAGTTCCAGTTGCTTTACTTCCTCACCAACACTTGGTATTATTAGTTGCTTTTTAAAAGCTGTTCTGATAGGTGTGTAATGATATTTCATTGAAATTTTAATTTGCTTTTCTCTATTGACTAATGATATGGAGCATAAAATCCACGAAATCCTAGACTTTGAGTTAGAAGAAACATGAAAGAGTTCATTCCTGGTTTTTCTGGTGTGTTCCTCAGACATACTTCATGAGCGGTTTGAAACTGGGGTTGTTGGAGGACTGAGAAGCATGCCGAGAGGGCGGGGATCTGAGCTCCCTGCCTAGAAGGGCTCCACTTTTATTAGTTTTTTTATATTGAATTTCCATGTGACATATTATTAGAAAAAAGATACCTCTGCCAAAAAAAGAGTTTGGAAGCTACTGAACTCACTCTTTTTTTTTTTTTTGTGGGGAAGACCAGCCCTGAGCTAACATCCGTTGCTAATCCTCCTCTTTTTGCTGAGGAAGACTGGCCCTGGGCTAACATCGTGCCCATCTTCCTCCACTTTATATGGGACACTGCCACGGCATGGCTGACGAGCAGTGCATCCGCGGGCGCCCGGGATCCGAACCCGCGAACCCCGGGCTGCCAAGCGCGGACTAAACCGCTGCGCCAACGGACGGCCCCTCACTCTTTTTTTTAATTGGACAAAACTGAGACCTAGAGATGTAAATTGACCTGCTTAAGGTCATACAGTCTAGAGTAGGCTCATACTCCAGTGTTCTTTATTCTACCTTGTACTGTCTTGTCATAACTCTTAAAATTCTAGCATTTATTGGCTCAAGAAAGAATTATGATGGAAAGCCTGATCATGATTTGTTAAAATCATAAATATTTTAAAAACAGGTTTCTTTTATACTGAAAAATAGTACATGGAAACTAAGTCATCTTTTATAAGTTAGCTGCACTAAGAAAGTGGGGTTATTTTTTCTTTAGGAAACCAATTTCTAGTACAGAACCTTCTAAAATTACTGTGCTTGGTTTCTAAGTAGTGTAGAAAATGTGGCACAACTGTCAAGAGGTTATAAATGACAATACATTATGGAAATAGGTGAGGGAACAAGCAGGGATTTGCTGTGGGGAAACCGACATTATATTTTGTTATCAGTTTTGACAAACACCAGCAATGGCTCATCAATGTTGGAAGGGTAAAATTGAATTCATTAGTCACCATCATAATGGTTAGAATAAGTTATATTTTATAAGAAGGATTCAGTTCTGAAATCCTTCCGTTATTGAGGTTTTTCTAGAAATTACTAGAGTGTGAAAGCAGTTTTATATTGACAGTTCTGAGTTTGGCTGTAGGATTGATGAGTAAGCAGTGCCTGGTTAGATTGAGCAGAATTTTATTAGAAGCCTTTGGTGGATTTGAGTAGAAATTTTATTTAATAATGGTATAGAGAAAGGAGCATTGTATTTGGACTTAGAAAATTTAAAGTCAAGTCTTGGCTCTGCTTCATACTACCTGTGTGACCTTGAATGAGTCACTTAGCTTCTATGACTTTTTCATGTTTTTTTTTAATCATTAGAAGAGATGGTAGTGATATAGCCTACTTCCCAGAGTTGTATGAGGAGAGAGAAAAAAAGAGAAAATATATATGAAAGCACTTTGTAAATTATAAAGTATTATTCAGCTATAGTTTTTATTATTAATAATAACCTTTGAAATTGTGATATACAGGTTTTTTTAAAAAATAGTTTTTCTGGGGCCGGCCCAGTGGTGTAGAGGTTAAGTTCATGCTCTGGCAGCCCGGGGTTCGTGGGTTCGGGTCCCTGGTGCCGGCCAATGCACTGCTTGTCAAGCCATGCTGTGGCAGGTGTCCCACATATAAAGTAGAGGAAGATGGGCATGGATGTTAGCCCAGGGCCAGTCTTCCTCAGCAAAAAAAAAAAAAAAAAAAAGGAGGATTGGCAACGGATGTTAGCTCAGGGCTGGTCTCCATTAAAAAAACAAAAAAGTTTTTCTTCCTCATCGTTGGCCACAATTTATTTGCATTCTTTTTGCCTCTTTCCATGTCTCTAGTTTTAGGGAGAAGTTTTGCTCTGTCCTTGGTCCTCCTCCTCTTCTTTCAAATAGATGACCCTTCCTCACTACTGTCCATGAGAAGAGTTAATGTGTTAGTATTATCCCAAGGAAGAGATGAGTTGGTTTTTATTTTGTACAGATATTTAGTTTAACAAGCCTGGCTGAAGTACTAAACCAATAAGCTGAATGTAGGTTTTTTTATTTGGCATTGAATTTCCTTTCCTCATGGTTGCTCAGTTTCTTGTACTACTTACTGCCTTTTCTCTGGGCTCTCTGTTTCCTTTACATGTGTTTGGCATCTAATATGCCTTTACCTTGGTCAAGCCCATTTGTTGGTCTGTAATAGAGTTCATGATATACCTTATCAAGATATACTTTGTGGACACGAATGATGGAGTCATATATTTCAACTCTCCTAATACTGCTGACAAGAAGAGATTTCATTTACTGATCTAACTCCTCTGTCTTAGATGGGGTTAAGGGTCTTTGTCAGTCTTCAGAAACTGTAGATACTGGAAATAACTCTTCTCTGTTGGTGAAATCGAAGTATCTCCCCTTTTTTGATATCTAAAGCAGATGAGGTTGTCAATTTTATTATTTCCTTTTCTTCCTGATTAAGAGAGAGAAAATTTTTTACCTGAGGGTTTTCAAAGTTATTTTGAGTGGCCACCATCTGTCTTATCAACTTCTTTTTATTCAAGTTAATTTAAAAAATAAAGTTGTATATTTTAAATATTACTGAGATGAATGGGTATTTTGGAGCACAATCGTATCTGGGATAAAATACTTCATTCTTAGGAGGTTTATTTATGCTTTTTTTTAGACTTGCCTTCATTTGGAGTAATATTTTAAAAATAACATGTCTCATTTTTTTAAATTAGAGGCTAGTTTTAAAAAAGTCACTGAATTTAATACTAAATTAAAGCAAAGGAAATAAAAATACCAGTGTGTTACAAAATTCATTTAGAATTACTACTAGGTTATGTTATACTTCATTTTAGAAAATATACCATTTGTGTAGTTAAATAAAAATGATTTATGATATACTATGTTAAAAGCCAGCAGATAGTCATTTAAGGAGTACTGTCTTCAATAATGATGTTCTAGGGTCATTTCATTCACAGAAATCCTTCATGGAGGAGTGGGAAGACAGAACGTAGAATGGGGTATATGAAGGTGCCTTTGCCAGTTGAGTTACTCATGGGAATTCAAAAATTGGCATAGACTTGATCATTCATATCTAGGGGAATTTCATATCTTGGCCTAGAAAAAAACTGATTTCCAAAAATACTGCAGGGGCAGCATTCTCAGTGTGCATTATTGTATGCTCCATAGTTTAATGGAGCACCATATGCTCCATTAAAAACAAAACCAAAAATGCTGAGTCTCTTAATACAGCCTTGCAATTATTACCAAAAACTTATAGTGTTGAATACTAAGTAGACCAGAGAAATTCATAACCAGTAAAATTGGGCAGTTTCAACAGTTTGATCAGTGTTTTGGCTGAAAATAGAATGACTTCTCTAAAATATCACTTACCAGACTTAGTTAAGGTGGGAATTATGAGACAGCTCTTATATTTTTCAACAATATATACTTTAAATCATATTCTAAAATTGCCACCCTTTTGTGATAACTTAGGGTATTTTGTGTTTATTTGTTTTACACAAAAAACATACACTAACATACTTTAAGAAGAGCAGGTTCTTCTGCTTAGTACCATAGAGCATCTTTGTGGACTCTTAAAAATATCTGCTTGTAGGCATATATCTTGTCACCAAGCTATGAGTACTGTAGATTTTTATAGTCATGTGTGTGTGTTTTTAAACATAGCAACATGCACAGGCTACATCAGTTAAAGCATTATCAGCTAGAGTAATATAGGTGTATCTTGAGTCACAGAATAGATGACTTTCTAAAAAAATTGATTGTAAATAGAAGCATTTTCAGATGAACTATTTACAAAAATCTATAGCAAATCCTATTCTTAAATGAAAAATCACATATAAATTAAAGTAATACATAACCCAGAGTTTTCATGTTATAGCTGTTGTAGGATAACCAGCTGGACAAGGTAACCCTTTCTGGAATAGCAGACAAAAGCTTGTGGTTTATTTAAGGGTGAAATCTCCATCAGAAATGGCTGGCAGGGGTCACAGACACAGAGACACTGCTTTGTTTGCAAGAGGGCTTGGGTCTAGAAATGCTACTGGGGCCAAAAAGACAGTAATGGTAAGTGTAAGGACTCTTAACTCTGCAGAAAGGGAAAAATCTTGGGAAAATGGAGATTTCTTTCCATGTTCAAAGAGATATCTGAAAACATATTTAAAATACTTTTAAATGAAGAATCAGGTAGTTAAAAAAAAAAGGTGGGAAAAGTAAGTTTTGGGAAATCTCTGAGAAGAAAACCTCAAAAAGTAATATTTAAAAATCGGAAGGAGTACCTTATGCTAATACTGTCTTCTCTCCAGGAATAAAAGGGCATGTACTACTATATACAAGACAATATGCAAAAGGCTGAATGTTATATTCTCCCTCTGCACGTGTTTCCGTAATGGCAGTATTTTTTTCCTATAATATGGAAGAGTTTTAGTAGTACTGCATCTAATTAGGGAAATAGCTATAGTTACCATATTTTTGTGTGTATGTGTGAGGAAGATTAGCCCTGAGTTAACATCCATCGCCAATCCTCCTCTTTTTGCTGAGGAAGACTGGCCCTGGGCTAACGTCCATGCCCATCTTCCTCTACTTTATATGGGACGCCGCCACAGCATGGCTTGACAAGCAGTGCGTTGGTCGGCGCCTGGGATCTGAACCAGTGAACCCGGGGCCACCAGAAGGGGAGCGTGCGAACTTAACCACTACGCCACCAGGCCGGCCCCTAGTCACCATATTTTTTAAAAAGTATATTTAGATGGTCTAATTGAATTTGGTCTTATCAGAAATTATATACAAATAACCACCATATTTATGGCCAAAAAATTCCTTGTTTTGTCATTGTGTCATATTGAAGCTCACATATTTTGATGAGTGGTGATGAAGTAAAGGTCCCAGAAATCTGCTGCTGTCCAGTAAACTCCTATAAAACCTCACCTAGCAGATCCTGGGGTGTCTTTACATTCCACCTACATTTACTGGGAAGAGATGTGTGCTTGAATATTTTTCAGGATAACTCTCTTCTCAGCAGCTCTTAGCCAGCCCTTCTCTCTCCTTTCAACTCTGTTTTCTTAGGAACTTCACTTCTCTCAATTCCCCCCTTCTACCTGGTTATTTTAGGTCTCAGAGATTTAAAAAGAACAAAACTTTTCTCCTTAAAATGTTTTTTTGGGGATTCCAATTTCAAAGGAATCGTTTGGTTAAAGGGAACCTTCACATAAGGTCTGGAGGAATGGAGGAGAATCTAGGGGACCATTTTATATTATCCTGATGAAAGACAGAGGATGTAACGTCCTGAAGGATTACATGCAAGGTGAGAATAAAGGGTGATTAAAATCTTTCAGGAAGTCAGGAGTGAATGGAGATGATGAGAGTAAATCCAAATGTAATATGGGAGCCAGAAACAAGTGTTTTATTAAGAGCATGTTTTATACTTACCAGTTTCTATTGAATAAAATTAAAGTTGGCTCATTCAGGGCTCGTGCATTTTCCATGTGAGTTCTGTGTGGCCAGTGATTGCATGTGAGCACAGGAGAGATCGAATGGAGCAATTTGAAGTAGTAAGCGATGGGGAGGAGTAGCCTAGGTGATCCCGAAATGATATCGATCAAGGAACAACAGGGAGAGAGGAAACCTTTGAAGTAGAGGAGGCCTGTAGCAGCAGGTGAGTGTTTCGATGGAATAGCACTTATTTATTCAGCTTGATAGAGGAGGAACTAGGGCATTAAGATGAGCACCTCAGAGGGAATCAGAAGAGAAAGGGTGGATAGAGATGGAGTAAACATAAAATCTAGACTATCAAAAATGAAGTATCTCTGGGAAATTTATTAACTCCAATTCTTTGCATTGTCCCAGTCTCCAAATATATTTGGACCTACAGTTTTAACTCTTTAACTCTCATATACATTTAAATTGATTCCTGGATTCCTGGATTGGGTAGTGAAGATATAGTTTATGTTCTCTTTCATTCAGATAGTGGAGCTAGTAAAAAAAAGTTTTTACACCAACTAACTGTTCTTGTCATTACTATTATAGTTGAAGTTGTGTTTGCCGCCAAAAATAAAATTGGCTCTAACACACAACAATCAAAGACAAGAATCCTAAAATTCGTGTTAATTTGGCAGTGAGCAAGTCTGTATGCAAATGATTCTCACTAATCCTTGTGAGAACTTAATCAAATGGGTGATCTTCTGTATGTGAAAGAATTTTAAACTCAGAAAGGTCCTCATACACAGTCTAGTCTGACTTTAAAATTTTAGAGATTTAAAAAAATTTATATGAATTGCATTATAAGATTAATTTCCTCTTAATTGGGAAATCACTCAGAGATCATGAGACTAATTTTTAGACAGCTGTATAAACTATGTCATGGTCCATTCTGTTTAGTGTGTTTATTCTCTTGCTATAAAAGATGTGCTTTCTCAATGCAAACAATTTGATTTATTCTAACAGTTGTCCTAACAGTTAAATAAATTATTCCCCCTTTTCAATGAAGGATTGCTTATCTATTTATTAATTGGTAACAGAGTTTCTAGTCATTTTATTAGAAAATGGTTTGTACTGTTAATTGATATTAGCATCAGTGTTTCTTAGAGCCGAGGATAAATAGGATCAATGTTCTGCTTTGTTGAACATGGACTTTCCCTCAGTGACTCTGCAACAAATTTGAAGTTAAATTGTATTAATGAAATGCCTCATTGAAGTGCTTAAAATGCCTCAGAGAGAGGGGCCTTGGAATGGACATCATTGTCACCCCAAAAAATACTTACTGAGTATCTCTTATATGCCAAGCACTAGGCCAAGTACAGAGAATGAAGAAAGAAGAAAGTGAAGGCCATCAGGATCCAGATGTTTGGGGAAGAGAGAGCATTGTTGCAGTACTCCCCTTCCTGGACCATGGTCGGTAACGCAGGAACTCTTCCCTGCATTTTTCTTAATCCAGTGCTCTAGGCAGCCAATACCAGTTGCCTGGCGGTGAAACCTATTGGCCTTTTTGTCTACTGTTATCATTACATTGAAAAGTCCAATTGGTAAAGACAGATTTCTTAGAAAAAATTTAATAATTAAGGAGTTAGTTGGATTAAAAGATGCTGAAAGATATTAAATCTGTTGTCATTTTCTTCGGTTGGAATGATTTGTTGACTTTCAGAAATGTCAACTGAGTTTAGATAAAAACAAACTCAGACGATTTCTCACTTTGAATAAACCTTAATTTATAAATAAGCCATGATAGGAGTCACTGGAAGAAAATAGAAGTGTTTGTTTAATCTTTACATGGGGAGAACTTTCTAAGCATAAAGATGATGGAAGAAATCAAAAAGGAAAAGATCAAAAGAAAGATCATATGAAAATTAAAATTTTTTCATGTCAAAAACATAAAAAACAAGAGCTAAAAGGCAAGCAAGAATCCAGGAGAAAAATTTGCAGCTAATATGGCAAAAGATTAAAATCCTTAGTAAGGATGATAACTCCCCATATGAACACTAAAAAAGAACCCAGTAACTCAGTGGGGAAAATGCCACAAAATGGACAATACAATTAGGATTACAATTGGTTAATAAATGTAAAAATGTTTACTTCACACTTGTTAGTAAGCAAAAAACTATAAGTTAAAATGAGATGGCAGTTTTTATGATTTAAGTTAGCAAAAATTAAGAAATAATTCTCAATTAGTGTAAGAATACATTGAGTGCAAGTTTAAATTTGTGCAGTCTTGCTGAAAAGATTGGAAAGTTCACTCCTAGCACTCTCCCCTAAGGAAATGATTAAAAGTACAAGAAAACAATTTTTATACCAAGATGTACATTAGAACATTATTTATAATAATGAAAAAAAATTTAATTTACATATAAAATAGAAGAATGGTTAAATTATATCAGAGGATAGAATAATGCATATAGTTAATCATGTATACAAAGGCAATAATTCAAGATACTTTTATAAAATTTAAATGTATATTATAATCTGAACTGTGTAAAATAATTCATAGAACAATATTTGAAGATATATTAACTTCCTGTGGCTGCTGTTGTACTACAAACTTGGTGACTTAAAACAACAAACATTCGTTATCTCACAGTTTTGGGGGCTAGAAGTCCACAATCAGTGTCGCTGGACTGAAATCAAGGTGTTGGCAAGGCTGCGGTCCCTCAAGGGGCTCTGGGGGAGAATCTGTTCCTTGCCTCTGCCAGCTTCTCCTGGCTGCAGGCATTCCTTGGCTTGTGGCTGCATCACTCCAATCTCAGTCACATTGCCTTCTCCTCTCCTGTGTGTAACCTCCCTCTGCCTCTCTTGTATAAGGACACTTGGGATTGCATTTAGGGCCCACTTGCGTAATACAGGAATAACCTCCTGAATTTAGTTTCACTTATCTTAATCACATTCGTGGAGACCCTTCTCCATATACATAGGGCAATACTTCTAGGTTCCAGGGATTAGATCTGATGTCTTTGGGGGCAGTTATTCAGCTTATTACAGAAAGTAATGCATCAAAATTTTAATCATTAGCTCTAGGTATTATGATTATGCAGGATTTAAATTTTATTTCTTATATCCTTCTGTCATCCAGGAAGACTCACAGAAATAATATTAACCCTGTGACCTCTTTAAACTATATCAGATATGATTTAAAACTTTTTTAATTCCTTGATTATCAGCTCACTCTGCTTAGATGTTCAGAAGGGATTTATAAACATTAAAAATATGACTTTTCTCCCCTCCGGTCTTATGATGGTTATTTCATTTAGAAGTTGTACCCTACCAGGATAGTTGAACAGAACTCCATTTTTGTTTTTCCTCTCATGGATTGCTTTTAGAAGAGTTTTTTTTTTAATTTAGATTTTTTTTCTTTTTTAAATTGATGTCATAATAGTTTATCACGTTGTGAAATTTTAGTTGTACATTATTGTTTGTCAGTCACCATATAAATGTGTCCCTTCACCCCTTGTGCCCACTTCCCAACCCCCTTCCCCCTACCTCCCCAAACTGTTCTCTCTGTCCGTGTGTTAGTTTATCTTCCACATATGAGTGAAATCATGTCGTGTTTGTCTTTCTCTGTCTGGTGTATTTCACTCAGTGCCCTCCAGGTCCATCCAGGTTGTTGCAAATGGGACAATTCTGGCTTTTTTTGTGGCTGAGTAGTATTCCATTGTATATATATATATATATACATCTTCTTTATCTAATCATCGGTCGAGGGACATGGTTGCTTCCACTTCTTGGCTATAGTGAATAATGCTACAATGAGCATAGGGGTGCACAAGCCTCTTTGGATTGTCGATTTCAGGATCTATGGATAAATACCCAGTAGTAGGATAGCTGGGTCATAAGGTATTTCTATTTTTAATTTTTTGAGGAATCTCCATACTGTTTTCCACAGAAGCTGCACCAGTTTGCCTTCCCACCAGCAGTGAATTAGGGTTCCCATTTCTCCACAAGCTTTCCCACATTTGTTATTTTTTGTCTTGGTGATTATAGCCATTCTAACGAGTGTAAGGTGACATCTTAGTGTAGTTTTTTTGTTAATTTTTATTTTTTATTGATGTCTTAATAGTTTATAACATTGTGGGGTTTTAGTTGTACATTATTACTTGTCTGTCACCATATGGATGCATCCCTTCACCCCTTATGCCCACCCCCCACCCCCCTTCCCCCTGGTAACCACCAACATATCTTAGTGTAGTTTTGATTTACATTTCCCTGATGATTAGTGATGTTGAACATCTTTTCATGTGCCTATTGGCCATCTGTATGTCTTCCTTGGAAAAATGTCTGTTCATATCGTCTGCCCATTTTTTGATCGAGTTGTTTGTTGTTGTTCAGTTGTGTGAGTTCTCTATATATTATGGAGATTAACCCCTTGTTGGATATATGATTTGCAAATATTTTCTCCCAGCTGGTGGGTTGTCTTTTTGTTTTGATCCTGGGTTCATTTGCCTTGCAGAAGCTCTTTAGTCTGATGAAGTCCCACTTATTTATTTTTTCTTTTGTTTCCCTCGTCTGAGTAGACATGGAATTCGAAAAGTTCCCTCTATGACCCATGTCTAAGAATGTACTGCCTATGTTTTCTTCCAGGAGTTTCATAGTTTCAGATCTTACCTTCAAGTCTTTGATCCATTTTGAGTTGATTTTTGTGTATGGCGAAAGAAAATAGTCTACTTTCATTCTTTTGCATGTGGCTGTCCGCTTTTAAAAGATTTTTAACCACTAAACTATATTTAGTAATAATTGATTTTCCCATTTTAATTAACGAAGGACATATATAAATTTCAACTAGAATTTCTGCTCATTATGAAATAACCAAATACAAAGAAATCTTAAGAATCATGTAGAATTTCCATTCGGCTCTTTTAAATATTGAAAATACCTCGTAGATTGTTGCCGTTATTTTCTTTGCAGGTAGTGGCTTTAAGGGCGTTTTTATTCCTAAATGTCCTGAGAACCCTAGGTTGAGAACACCCTTAGAATTTATTCTTGAAATTTTTTTTTCTCAAGACTATTTATTTATTTATTTTTTTGGTGAGGAAGATTGGCCCTGAGCTAACATCTATGCCCATCTTCCTCTATTTTGTATACGGGATGCCACCACAGCATGGCTTGATGAGTGGTGTGTAGGTCCATGCCCAGGATTCGAACCTGCGAACCCTGGGCTGCTGAAGCGGAGCATGTGAACTTAACCGCTAGCCACCGGACCGGCCCCTCTTGAAATATTTTTAATGAATATTTTATTTCAAGTTATTCTTCTCTTTCTTAAGGAAGTGTAGTGTGACTGTTTTCTATAAAGTTAATAATTGAATCCAAAATTAAACTTGTAAATTTCTTTATCATCTATAATAAATCCACCTCTGCTGTTGTCAGAGTCCTTTAACTTTTGGACAGCATGCAGAAGTTCTGTTTTTATATCAGTAACTACCTCAATCACCTTTCATCTTCCACTCTTTACCTTGTTTCAACTGACTTTTAACTTTAGAAAGAAGCATGCATGCCATTTCATTTTGATGAACAGATAGCAATGTGGTGAAAATTTAAGATTTAAAGACAGGAAAGCTCAGCTGTGTTTTTATAACTGTAGGTCTAAACAGAATCGCACCTATTCACTTCTCAGATATGCTGGTTCTTGAAGGTATCTTCATCCATTTCCAAGATTACACTGGAGTTTGGTACCCCAGGTTGCTGGAAGGTTGAAATTTTATTCCCATCCAGCTGAAGATTTCTATCACTAATGCTGCTAGTCTTGTTATGACTTTGGGTCCCTGTTACTCTGTATTCCTTTGAATTCCCTAAGTCCTTTCTTTAAGGAGCAAAGAAAATGAGGGGGAACTTGAATATTAGGTTTGACATTACATAAAAAGTGGTTAGCTTGAGGTGTAGGGAAGTGGATATCAATTCTTTAGGTTATTTTGTTTTGCTAAAGGTCAAGGTGGCCTTTGGTAAGTCTTGGTGCATCTTTCCCAAATGTTATATTTTACAGTAGAACTGTAACACAGCAGGAGAATTTCCTTCTTCACAGCAAAGGAAACCATCAACAAAACGAAAAGGCAGCCTACTGAATGGGAGAAAATATTTTCAAATCATATATCTAATAAGGGATTAATATCCAAAATATATAAAGAACTCATACAACTCAATAGCAAAAAAGCAAACAATCCAATTTAAGAATTGCCAGAGGCTCTGAATAGATATTTTCCTAAAGAAGACATACAGAAGGCCAACAGGTACATGAAAAGATGCTCGCCATCACTAATGCAATCAAAACCACAATGGGATACCACCTCACACCTGTTAGAGTGGTTATCATCAAAAAGACAAGAGATAACAAGTGTTGGCAAGGATGTGGAGAAAAGGGAACCCTTGTGTGTTGTTGGTGGGAATGTGATTGGTGCAGCCACTATGGAAAATAGTATGGAAGTTCCTCAAAAAATTAAAAATAGAACTACCATATGATCCAGCAATTCCACTTCTGGGTATTTATCCAAAGAAAGTGAAAACGCTAACTTGAAAGGATATATACACCCCTGTGTCCATTGCAGCATTATTCACAATAGCCAAGATATGGAAGCAACCTAAGTGTCTATCGATGGATGAATGGATACAGAAAAAAATACACACACACACACACACACACACACACACAAGGAAATATTATTCGGCCATAAAAAAGAATGAAATCATGCCATTTGTGACAACATGGATGGACCTTGAGGGTATTATACTAAGTGAAACAAGCCAGACAGACAAAGACAAATACTGTATGATCTCACTTATGTGTGGAATCTTAAAAGATAAAACAAGTTGAGCTCATAGATACAGAGAGCAGATTGGTGGTTGCTTGATGGTGGTGGGGGTGGGTGAAATGGGTGAATGGAGTCAAAAGGTACAAACTTTCAATTATAAAAGAAAAAGTCATGGGGATCTAATGTACAGCATGGTGACTATAGTTAATGTACAGTAGTCCCTCCTTATCCACGGAAGATATATTCCGAGATACCCAGTGGATGCCTGAAACTGTGAATAGTACCAAACTCTATGTATACTATGTTTTTTCCTATTCATACATACCTATGATAAAGTTTAATTTATAAATGAGTAAGAGATTAACAATAGCTAATAATAAAATAGAACAATTATAACAATATACTGTAATAAAGGTTACCATAGATCTTAGCAATCTCAGCATATGATTTTTTTTCCTTTACTTCTTGAGAACTTTTCACCTTTTCACTTAAGGGAAGCACCTTAAGACTTTTCTTTGGCATATCTGAATTGCCAGCATCACTACTCTTGCTCTTTGGGCCATTATTAAGTAAAATAAGGCTTATGTGAACACAAGTGCTGCGATACTGTGATACTTGATATGATAACCTAGAGGGCTACTAAGTGACTAGTGAGTGGGTAGTGTATACAGCATGGATATGCTGGACAAAGGGATGATTCACATCCTGGGCAGAATGGAGCAGAATGATGTGAGATTTCATCATGCCACTCAGAACAGCATGCAATTTAAAACTTATGAATTGTTTGTTTCTGGAGTTTTCCATTTCATATTTTCAGACCATGGTCGGATAAGTGAAGCCATGGAAAGTGAAACCAAGGATAAGGGAGAACTACTGTTTGCATATTTGAAAGTTGCTAAGAGAGTAAATCTTAAAAGTTCTCATCATAAGAAAAAGAGTCTACAACTGTATGATGACAGATGTTCACTAGACTTATTGTGGTGATCATTTTGCAATATATACAAGTATCAAATCATGTTGTACACCTGAAGCTAATATAGTGCATGTTAATTATATCTCAAAAAAACAAAAAGAAAATTTCCTGTCTCAACTTAGTATGATGTAGTTTCCTTAGTATAAATATATACTCTGATTGCCTGGACATTTTATTTTTTTTAAGTTTTTTTTTTTTTTTTTTTTTTGCTGAGGAAGATTCTCCCTGAGCTAACATCTGTTACCAATCTCCATCTTTTTGCTTGAGGAAGATTTGCTCTGAGCTAACATCTGTGCCAGTCTTCCTCTATTTTGTATGTGGCTCACTGCCACAGCATGGCTGCTGACGAGTGGTGTAAGTCTACACCTGGGAACTGAATCCTGGGCTGCCGAAGCAGAGCATGCCGAACTTAACCACTAGGCCATGGGGCTGACCCCTATTTTTCTTTTTTTCTTTTGGTGAGGAAGATTAGTCCTGAGCTAACATCTGTTGCCAATCCTTTTTTTGCTGAGGAAGATTGGCCCTGGGCTAACATCCATGCCCATCTTCCTCTACTTTACCTGTGGGACTCCTGCCACAGCATGGCTTGATAAGCGGTGCATAGGTCCATGCCTGGGATTGAAACCTGTAAACCCTGGGGTGCTGAAGTGGAGTGCACGAACTTAACCACTATGCCACCAGGCTGGCCCCCCCCAGCCCCTATTTTTATCTTTTAATTTCAGTTAATTATGATCAGTGCCTCTGACTGGAATCCACATACTTGGGCAATATGCTTGCAAAGTCACCACAAAATAATAGAGTTAAGCAAATCTATAATTTTGAAAATTTCAAAAAGTTTTACAACAAGAGCTATTAGAATCTAAGACTTGGCAAGGATGCTTATTTTCAGTATGACCAGGGGGAAGGGGAGGTACAGATGTCAGTCTTTATGCCCAAACCGTATCAGTGGAGTTGAGGTTAGAATTCTGTGTTTCATATAGAAGTGTTATGGTTGTTTTTCTGAACCAATATTTCTTTTGCATACTGAACCATGTATGTTAATTATACCTCTTTTAATACTCAGAGGCTGAATGGACTGTAACAGCCTTTTCTCCTATTGTTTATAAAGCTTGAGAGTCATGAACATAAGTTTGGAAAATGATTTTTCTCCTATAGGATGAAAACTGGCCACACTGTTGAGTTAGGAACCTAGTTGATTTAAGAGAGCAGGTCCCACTAAAGTGGCATTCTGCTTTTTATTGCATTGTACTATAGTGATACTACTAGGAAAAGGAGAAACAAAACTATACATACATACTTCCTGAATTTTAACCTGAAGAATTTTTCAGGTAATTTTCTTGTGATGTTGGCAAGGATAAATAATGCTAACTTTATTTTTACAAATGTACCTAAAGGGAATACTCAAAGAAAAATTAAATATATATATCTGAGCATATATCAGTTTTTAAAATAGAATGTTTTATGCTAGAGAGAATACCCTATTTTCTTTATATTGTCCTAAGATTCCCACCATTTAAGCTCCCAGAAGGTAGAGTATAACTATTTTGATAAATTTTTATGTTTCAGAAGGTTGCTGTAGGAGACAACCCAAGTATCCATCAACTGGTGAGTGGATAAACAAATTGTGGTACATCCATAAAATGGAATTGTACTCAGCAATAAACAGGAGCAAACCACTGATATATGCAACAACATGGGTGACTCTCAAGTGCATTATGCTAAGTGAAAGAAGCCAGACACAAAAGGGTTACGTATTGTATAATTCCATTATATGACATTCTGGAAAAAGCAAGAATATGGAGACAGAAATCACATCAGTGGTTACTAGGGACTGGGGATGGGGAAAAGGAATTGACTACAAAAAGACACAAGACAACTTTTTTAGATGATGGGAACATTCTATGTCTTGATTGTGGTAGTGGTTATATGACTGTAACATTTGTCAAAGCACATTACTTAAAAAGAGGGAATTCTACTTTTTGTAAATTGTACTCCATTAAATCTGACCCCCCCAAAAAGTTATGGTATACCAAGTGGGTCTTTGATGAATATTAATTTTCTGGAATTAGATTAATATCTGCTACCTGCTAGCCACTAGCCCATTGTATCAGAGTTCTTAGTTGCAAGCATCAGAAACTGATTCTGGCTGATTTTAATAGAATAGAAATTTATTGAAAGGACATTGGGTAGCGGAGAAAACTTATAGGAAGTGTGCAGAATCAGGCTTGAAAAATGGACAATAGCATGGGAGGCTATGGAGCACCCGGATCCCAGAATAACCCTACAGAGATTATCTGGAGAGGACACTGCTTGCCTCTGCCTCTGAACTCTGGATGCCACAGTTTGCCTCACTGTCACCATGGGTACTGGAAACTAGGTACATTGGGTACATGGGTAGTGGAAACAAGTCACATTGCTGCCACTTCTGCCCCTGTGCACTTGATATGGTGCTGCAGCTGTCTTAGCTGCCTGCATTTGCCACCAGAATGTATTCTCCTTGGTCTCTGCTTCTTCACTATCATAGTTTCAGAGTCTAGGTCCAGGGTAGGAGTGTCTGTTTGGCCAAGCCCAAGTCTTTTCTCCACCTTAGCTGCAAGGGAGCCTGGGAAAGTGAGTATCTGATATTTTTGGTTTCTGTGGTATCTTCCACAAGACTCAAAGTGTAGAAGGCAGTTCACATACTGGGCAGAAAAGTCCATTATATCTATGTATCCATCAAAATATGAAAAAAGTTTTAAAATTTACTTTCTTTAGCCCTTATCCTGCTAATGAATAAGCTAGCATTCTGCTAATTTTTATTAATGTATGATATTGTTTATGAGTATGTCACAGTCTGGTTTTATATATAATCTCTGACCTTTAGGCTGATTTTTAAAAGACTATTATTTTTTTAGAGCAGTTTTAGGTTTATAGAAAAGAGGAAGGTAGAGAGATTTCCTATATGTGTGCATAGCCTCCTCCATTATTTAGGCTGGTTTTAATTTGAAGAATGGTTCTGAATCTGTGAAGAATGACCAATAACGTGCTTTAAACGTGGTAAGTAGTCAGTAGATGTTGTTAAACAAATCCATAAAAGTTAGAAAAAGTATGTTTTTCTTGTAACATAAAAAAATGTGCTTAAAATACAAAAATAAACAGAACACTAAAAAAATGTACTGTAATTGAGTGGGGGAATCTCAGCCCAGGTTATCATTGGGGAATGCGTTAGTAGACTATCATATGAAATGGTCAAATGAGAAAAACCTTGGGCTTGCCTTCTCGGAATCTGTTGAGTTGACCATATGCACTAAGTAAGGAAGGACGTTCATGGAAAGCAAAGAAGTGGGAGCGTAGACATTGTCTGAAAGAAAGTGAGGCTGTAGAAGTGAAAGGTGGGGAGGATAGTGAGAAGCAGGAGAGAGAGAAGCCCCTTGTCTTTAGTTTGTTTTGTTCTATTTGTCTTGCTTTTCTAAGAGGTGGTGCAGAGGTTAAGGAGCAGCATAAAATGGAACACAGATTTAAAAGACTTCCTCTTGCTAGAAGAAAGGCAGAGATAGAGAATGTGGGGTTAAAAATGGATGGATGATGTCTATCAACATTTAATTTGGCTCATATGGAATGAAGTGGAGGCACTTGACTGGGCAGCATTCAGGGCCTCTAATCAGCTGCACATTCTCCCCATGCAGCTAGAGAAGTGGCCTTGTTAAAAATCTCAGCACAGCAGAGAGAGAAGAGGGAGGCAAATAGCAACTTTTTACCCTTGCCTGAGGCCCTGCAGAAGTTGTTATTCACTGGATGTTCCCTTTCTTCTCCTTCAGATCCTTAAAGAATGAACACTTGGGCGTTTCACTTTATGCACGTTTAGTTAGCAATCTAATTATCAAATGGTAGAATATCCACATGCTCTGAAGCCAAGTTCTTAGCAGCTCAGCTTTGGATAGTCTTATGAGGACAATGACTAAGTCGTAGGACTCCAGAGCAGTTACCAAATGGATACAAGAGGTAGGGAAATTTGATAAGAAGTGATCAAAAGAAACAGTGTAACGAATCTGTTAAAGCTAGAGAAGTCCATCATGACCACAATCATTATTTATTCACTCAGTCATTCAAAAAGTATTTATTGAGTGCCCACCCACTCTGTGCCAGGCACTAGTCACATACAGAGGGTACAAGAGAGAAGGCAGACAGGCCTATTCTGTGCTCTTGAGGAGCTCACAGTCTACTGCGAAGTAGACACATTGAGCACAATCAAGAAATGCCATGTGCGTGTTTAACACTTCCTCAGTATCCTGAGAGAGTCAAACATAATATAACCTCTGAAGATGGGGAGTTGTGGGGAACATAGGAGTTTTAGGACCAAGAAAACATCAGATTTTTATCCTGGAGGCAGGGAAAAAACATGACTTTAGAGAAAATAATGGAAATCCAAAATTGGCAAACTGTAATAAAAGAAAGCTAGCAGAGAGAAGAAATTCAGTGTTAGACAATGAAATGTAAATACAAAGACAGTCAGATGTAAAAAAGAAATGAAAATACTGGAAGAATATAGAAGTTAAAATACAAAAAATATTTACTGATATTTGTGAAGAAATTTCTGATCATAAAATCTGAGGAAAATTTGAAAGCAAAATTGTAGGTTAAGCTACATAAGTGAGACAAAAACGTCTGTGTGTTGGATGAAGAAATTAAGTCTCAGTAAGGATAAGTCACTTTCTCAGAGTCACGGAGCCAGTGATGGAGCTGAGCATTGGATCCTAGGTCAGTGTATTTTCAGAACCTGAACTCTTAACTATTATAGTTACTGCCCCTTTATGTCAAAGAGAGGTATAATTCTGCACAGTTATTAAAAAAATTTCCTAACAATCTTGTTTCTTTTCTAAGTGATGTGTTTGTGTTAGTTTCATGATGGTGGTCAAGTTTGTGCTTTGCACCTTATTGATGTTTTTCCAAACATGAATATCATTTAAACAGTTTCTGAGACTTTACCTTAATCCTCACTTTTTAAATGTTTTCTTCAACATCTCAGGTATATCAGCAGCACTTTGTTCACCAGCATTTGCCTTTTAAAAAAATAACAACTTTATTGAGATATAGTTTACTTACCATACAATTCGCCCTTTGAAGGAGTACAGTTCACTGGTTTTTAGAATATTCACAAAGTTGTGCAACTATTACCACTCTATATTTTCATTTTCACTACCCCAAAAAGAAACCCTTCACCTATTAGCAGTCACTCCCCATTCCCTCCTACCACCAGCTCCTGGCAACCACTAATCTACTCTCTGTTTCTATGAGTTTGCCTGTTTTGGACATTTCATATAAATGGAATGGTGTAGTCTGTGACTTTTTGTGAATGACTTTTTTCACTAGCGTAATGCTTGCAAAGTTCACCCATGTTGTAGCATCTATCAGTACATCAATTGTTTTTTAAAAAAATTGTGGTAAAACATACATGATATAAAATTTACCATCTTAACAATTTTTAAGTGTACAGTTCTGTGGCCTTAAGTACATTCACAGTGTTGTGCTTCATTCCTTTTTATTGCTGAATAATATTCCATTGTATGGATATACCACATTTTGTTCATCTACTCATCATCTGATGAACACTGGATTGTTTCTACTTTTTGGCTATTATGAATAATTCTTCTGTGAACATTCATGAACTAGCATTTACTTTTAATTTGAAATACCTCAGTCATGATGAGGAATAAAAGAACTTTGGACTTGTATTTTAAGTGTATCGCTTAGGCTAATGAGGTAATGTTAATGTGTTCCTGGGCAATCACCTGCTGCTTTTGGTCAATGAGCAGGTGGTCTTATCCTCATTTTCAAGATGAGAAGACTATATATAGCTCAAAGTACTGTTGTGAAAAGTAAATGAATATGTAGCAGTTAAGACCAATGAAAGTTACATGATCTCTTCACATGGCAGGTATTGAGAATAGAAGTTGGCTTTCAGAGGGGAAGGAAAGAAAGGAGGGATGCTTGGGCAGCTGTAGATTGAAATTTCATGTTAATCTTTTGGGCTTCACCCTGTTTCCTTCCTTCTCCTGTTGGCATCTGTTTTTCTCTCATTGCCAGGCTTTCTTGCCACCCCATTATAGCGGTTCCACTTGTTCCTCCCCTTCCTCCATTTCCCTCAAAATTATCCCCTTAGTAGGATTAATTATCAGCTTGCATTGTACCACCTAAGTGACCAGTAAACCTCTGTTGCTTAGTTTGTTTGCTTCTTTGACAGCAGGAGGGGTGTGTGTGTTTATATGTTAACCCAAATGAATCTGTAAAATGATGGAATGCCTTGTAATGTAAGGGAGAAATTTTGAGGCAGGACAGGCTTTTCTTAAATCATACTACTCAACCTATTGCACCTATTTATTAAAAAACAAAAACAAAAGGCATTTGGAGTAGGAAAGGAAGAGAGGGGAGTATGAGAACCTTCTTCCTTTAAGGAAGTGTCTCTACCTAAAAATCCCAGGAAGGAATGGCAGAACATAAGGCTCGTGAAGGTGGTAGATAGTTCAATACAAGAGCAGAGAAAGAAGTCTCTCAGCTGAACCCCATTTCTGGAGGAAATAATCATTTTAGTGGAGAGAGTATAGAAGTAGGGGAAGGTATGGTGGAATAGGGGGGAGTTTTGGAGCTTCGGACGTTTCAATAGAAGCGGACAGAGCTAGATGAAGTCTAATCTGTGATGGAGGGAGAAGTTGGACATTGTATGCCCTCCCACTGCATTCCTGGAAATTACCAATGGTAGTAATTTATACAATCACTTATTGTTTGTTTAATTACCATGTATCACAACAATGATTATGCGCTGTCAAATTATTGTGTTTCATTTTATTAGAAGACTGTACATAACCTTTATAGTTAGGCAAGTTGCTTGATTTCTCTCAATAGAAAACATTACTGGTGGGTGAGAGCGTTGATAGGCAGGCGAGACTTCGTGACACTCTAAATCACAGCATTCTTTTCAGCAATCGTTTAATAAGCGATGTGCTAAGCCCTGGAGGTACTAGAGTGAAAGCCAAGGTCCCAACCTAAAGAGGCTTATGATTTGGTGAGTGAATATCAAATCACCATAATAAACTATGACAAGTGCTCAAAGATGTACATGAGACACTTTGGGAACACTTGGCTCAAGGTGAGAGTGGTTGGGGGAGGCTTTCTGGAGGAAATAACACTTGAACTCTCTTGAATGATAAGAGCTGATGGGGCACAGAAATTCTGGGAGCTGAGGGACGTTACAGGTAGAAGGGATAGCACGAGCACAGGTAGAGGCTTCTCTGCATTCATTTATTGCTAACTCAGGGAGGGACCAGTAAGCATCCATGGATGGGAAAGGAGATATAAAACAATATACTTGATCCTGCTGACAAAGAGCACATGGTTCATTTACTGGAGATGCATTTATTCTTTTGTGCCACCAGGGTGTCATTTAGCGAATTACCTGCCTCTTCCATTGTACAATATGGTACACTAGTGGCTTGATAAAATTAATGCACCCCCAACAAATGGGCAATTTACTTTCCTTATATAAAATCAGGGCTAGTAAGTTGCAATGCATTCTTTTAGCTGGCTGTATAGGTTTAAAAAATTTTTTTATAAAATAAAAATCTAAAAGGAATTTTATGGATAAGGAATCTTCAAATAAAATACTTAGATATTCCTAGATGTCATCATAAAAATGTGGTTAATTGGTGATGATGGGCTTAATGCTTGAAATTAGCTTGAAAAGCTCTATTTAAACCTAAATGTCCCACAATAAGGGATTGGTTGAATAAACATGGTATATAATCGGATACCATTCAGCTTTAAACGTGAAGTTATAGAAGAATGTTATGACATAGAAGGATCCTCACCATGTTGTTAAATGTCAAAGAGCAGTCTACAAAATGGTTAGTGAATAACACGTTTTCACTTTTGCTAAAATGTATGTTAACCGATAAGCTACAGGCCTCAATAGCCTGGAAGAATAAAATAAGTCCTATTTATATTCTCCAAATTATAATAACTCATCCCATCTCTCCCTTCCCAACGTATCTGATTCCTGCCTGCGGTTATTTCTGAGACATTAAATGTCAGCAATGGCCACCATGAAGTGCCAGCTATGTTGTTTGTCTTTGCCTCACCCTTGTTGGTAGATGCTGCCCTTGATGAGCCTCATTGAAGGTACTGCTGAGAGTCTCGGCCTTGACAGAGAAGCAGCCTCTATCAGCATGAGCTAATCAAAGCCCTTAATTTCGGGGTGACAGACAGATGCTGAGTTCTGTTCAGAGGTGGGGAAAAAATGGCTTCCTTCTCAGATCTGGGCCTTGAAGCAAACACAAAGTCCATAGATGCACTCAAGAAATCAGCAATCCTCTAACTGCTGGTCTTCATCTTTTATCCACAAGGGTTGAAACTTGGCAAGTCAAAGCAGAAGTTACCATGCTCCCCAGTCTAACCTGATGCTTCTGTTTTCACTCCCTGGATGAATGGCACCATCATCTGCCTCCTTGCTCAAGCCAGAGACCTGAGAGGCATTCCAGACTCCTCCTGTTCCTTCATATTTAGCCTCCAAGTCCTCTTTATTCTCTGTCTTGCCATCTGAGAAATCTGTTCATTCTTTTTGTCTCCACTGCCTCTCAGAATTCAGACCTTCATTTCTTGTCTGGATTATATTAATAGCCTCCAAATCATTCCTGAAGCTACTGGCTTTGCTTCTGCTCTGATATAGCCTCCACACTCCTTTAGCATGGAATTCAAAGCCCCTTATGGTCGAGCCCTGGTACATCACGATCCTTTCACCTGCCACTCAGTCTTCCTCACAGATACCTTATTTGGTATGTCTATTCTCCCAGACATCTGTGCCTTTTTTTTCCTTGTGGCAAAATATGCATACTATAAAATTTACGATTTTTGAAAGTTGAGATATAATTGATATATAACATTATATTAGTTTCAGGTGTGCAACATACTGACTCGATATTTGTATATATCGTGAAATGAACACCACAATAAGTCTCCTTAACATCCATTATTATACATAGTTACAAAATTTTTTTTCGTGGTGAAAACTTTTAAGATCTACTCTCTTAGTAACTTTCAAATATACAATACAATATTATTAACTATAGTCACCATGCTTACATGCCCATGACTTATTTATTTTATAAAAAATTTACCATTTTTAAGTGTACAATTCAATGGCGTTAAGTACGTTACCAATGTTGTGTACCCAACACCACTCTCTGCTTCCAAAACTTATTCATCATTCCAAACAGAACATCGGTGTCTTTTTACCTGCTGCTTCCTCTGAATAAAATGCCCTGTCCCCCCACTGCCACTCCTGTTCCTTCTAAGGATCTCTGCACACTTGGTTTTTATGCTACCTTGTCTGAGAAACTTTCCCCAATTCTTTTTAGACTTGAGTTAGGTGCTTGTTTTTTTGTCCTTCCATGCCACTCTGGACAAAGTCCTATCATGACACGTCTGCAATATTATGATTTTGGGTTTATGTGGCTCTCTCGTCCATTAGACTTTAAGGTCTTTGAATGAAGAGTCTGGATGAGTCTCTTATATCTGCATCCTTAGCTTCTAGCACTGTGCCTGCTGTGAATAAATGATTGCGCTCAGCTTCCTATCAGCTGTGCAAATTAGCACTTGCTCACATGCTAGCATTGAATGAAAATCAGGTAGCAGGTCTGAAAGAAATTTCATAAATGTAGGCTTTTTCCCCTTTTCATTACATATTCATGGAAATTTGTTTTTTGAGGGTTGCTTTGAGGATGTAATTTCTCAGGCAGTTGCACATAGTCTCCTGTCTTTACGATTGTAGTGAGTGATAGATTGAGTTAAGAGTGTACAGTAACTGGGTGAGGGCGGCTAGTGTTAGAGTGAAAATTTTGCAAAATGCTGAGAGTTATGGGTGGTCTTAAATATCGACAATAGTGAGTTTCCAAGACTGCTTCATTTGTCAGGTTTTGAGGTACAAAAGAAAGAAGGAAATGGAAGTCTTACTATTTTGGTGCTGTTGAATGGAAAAATCGGTGAAAAGACACTGGAATGAGTCAAGGTACTAGGCAGAGCTTAAGGACACAGCAATTTTTTTCCCCTTCTGTTCAAATTTTTTCCCCCTGAAAACAGGAAAATAGTTGGGAACAATTCTTGAAAGACTACTAAGTCTATTTTGAAATCCCTAACTTCTCACAGTAGTAGTTCAACGTTTCACTTCTGGTTACATCTTGCCCTGATGTGAGATGCTGAATTTGTCAAAAAGGATGGGACAGAGACTCTAAAATTCCTGGAATAAAAATTAGATATATGGATCTGTCATCCGTGAATTTTATTTTACTTCCTTTTGCTTTAAATTGAGTGAAGTAAAATCCTAAACACACCGTTTAAAATCCTGTTCAGCCAGCTACTCAACTAGAAAGGTCAATCTTCATCACTCCATTTACACTGAACAAACACATTTGTGGCAGCAAGAGAAGAGAACTGAATCAAGAAAATGTGTAGTCTGGTAAAGTGATGCAATGGTCTGATCATTCATATGAGTTGCAACATAATTTGAAGCATCCTTGAAGTTTCTTTTTTTATAGGCTTGAAATCAGAAATTTGTAATTGACACAACATGAGTCATGCAGATCTGACTGAAATTTCTGCATTTTCTGTTTCTTTCAACTCCTAGATTGTACTCTTTTGTTTTCTTTCCTGTTTGGAGTCTAGTGAAGAAAGGAAGTGAGAGGAATTTAAAGTAAAATTAGATTGTACATTTGCATATTGTAGAGCTAGTGGTATTTTGGATTTACAATTTATGATATAAATGACTTAGCAGTAGTTGTTTTTCACACAACACATTTAGAAATTTCTATTTCAACACATTGAAAAAGTAGTAGCTTGGTAGTATGATTTACCTGCTTAGAATTTTTTAAGTCATTACTGTTACTTAGACTCTTTTTTTTTTTTTAATTCTAGCTAAATATTGATAAAACAACCCAATTGTCATTTTAAAATGCCTGCCGCTAAGATTTTAGCCTAATTCATCCACTGGTAATTTAGGGCCCCATTGTGCATTGATGTAACTGAATATATTTTTGCTCCCTAAATAAGTCATTTAAAATGTAAGTAGCAGGGCTGGCCCCATGGTGTAGTGGTTAAGATCAGCATGCTCTGCTTCAGTGGCCTGGGTTTGTGGGTTCGGATCCCAGGCCCAGACCTATACCACTCGTCAGCCATGCTGTGGCAGTGACCCACGTACAAAATAGAGGAAGATTGACACACCTGTTAGCTCAGGGCGATTCTTCATCAGCCAAAAAAAAAAAAAAAAAAAAAGTAGCCACTCAATAGAAGGATGTTCAACATGGATCTTTTTTCCTAGCATGCTCAGCAAAAGCATTTAGTTTGAGGATGTTCTGTATTTTCTGAACAAAGCAGCTGTTGTGATTTTGTTGATTTATTTGCCTAAAAGTCTGTATAATTTAAGGGAAAATGATTTTTAAGAAAAGCATGTGGTCACTGTTGCCTGTGGGGCACTATGGTGGTACAAATAATTTAAGTATCTATTAGGCCTTTCCTATAATCAAATAATCTATAGTTATATAAAGAGGAGTAATTCTGAAGCTTTAGCCCTTCATGTGAGGGAACCTCATAGATCACAGATATAGAATACCTCCTGCATTGATGCTGATGGATTATTCTTGAACATTTGGCTAGTGGAGAAAACTTGTGTCCTTTGGATCCTTTAAGTAACTGTTTGTTGATGTGAACTATGCTTTTTAAGGAGTTGAGAATGGGAGCTTTTGAAGAAGAAAGGAGACTTTGTTCAGAGACCTAGGCATGAAACATTCTGAAGGGATTTGGATTTCAGCTCTACATAAAAACAATTAGTGCATGCAAAAATTATTATGTGTTTAACATGAGGTAGAAGATGTAATCATAATGACTATTTTTTTTGTGGTGAGGAAGATTAGCTCTGAGCTAACATCTGTTGCCAATCTTCCTCTTTTTGCTGAGGAAGATTGGCCCTGGGCTAATACCTGTGCCCATCTTCCTCTACTTTATATGTGGGATGCCTGCCACAGCATGGCGTGATAAGGGGTGTGTAGGTCCACGCCTGGGATCCGAACCCGCGAACCCTGGGCCGCCAAAGCAGAGTGTGTGAACGTAACCACTATGCCACCAGGCCAGCCCCCATAATGACTTGTTTTTTAGAAGGTTGACTTATTATTTTTAACAACAGAACAATAGGATATAGAGTGAAAAGTTGATCTTTGTCCTATCCCTGACCTCCAGTCTCCCAGCTTGCCCTCTCAGAGGCAACTACTGTTACTAGTTTCTTGTGTGTCTAGAAGGGTCAATTTAAAAGATGTATTGCCAGCATTTATCAGAGTGCCAAACATATAGTGGGTATAAGTCAAGTTGTATATTGAATCCCATTTTCATACTTCCAAATGGCAGGGTAGAGATGAGATTTATCTTTAGAAGCAGCAGCCTACCTGCTGCTCAACTGGTCATACAAGTATTCCTCATACTTTCATACATTATGTGTTACTGGAAACACATATAAAAGTCAAATGTGTGAAACTCAAACATTAGACTCACATGTTTTAAGGGAAGTTTAGACTGCTAAAAGCTACTACAAAATCCTGAACCTTACCTTACATTCTAAAGCACAATCTTTGATGACCTCTATTTACAGTTTAAAAAAATTATTTATACACTTTTTTTTTTTTTTTTTACAGTTGGACGTAATTGACTGGCTTTTGTCCACTGAGTCTTTTTTAGTACACATAAGGCTTTGATCTTTGCCTCAGTGGTTCTACCTTTATGACACTATGCTGTTTATCATTACTATCAACTTTTTTTTCTTCTTTCCTCTGGGAAATTTACTGCATATTTCATTATACTCCTTATTGCATTTAGCCAGTGGTCAGAAAAAAAAAAAGAGGGATTAAATTAGTGAAGAATTTTAACCTTTTGAGACCACAGAAAGTGGTGATGATGATGCAGGTTTAGGGATATTTTGAAATTGAGAAGACACAAAAACAATGTTGGAAAATGAAGACAGTGTTTTGGTAATTTATACATATCCACCATTTATGATTAGGAGCCATGTTGCTCAGTCTGATCCTTATAGCAGATGTAGCATCAAATCTATTCATTTGTTTTTCTGGGAGTGTTTTGTTGCAGCATAAGCCCATTTCAGAAAGGCTTTTTTGTAACAAAGGGAAGAACATGAACTGCAGGTTTGCAATAATCTGCTGCTCTTGAGGTAGGCAGCTCTGAAAATTATACATTGTTTCATGTTGGATACATTGTTTCATGTTGGACAGCTTACCTTCCAATTTTTTAGAAACCAAGTGCTGTGATTATTATTTCACATTGAAGGATTCTGGCTTTTTGCTTGGGTCGTGTATAGATTATGAACTAGCAATAGGTCTATGGGAACAACTAAGTGGTATAAATATTTAATATAATAAATAAAATATCACAAATATATGTTGAAATAAAACGACAGGGTTCGTAACATAGGCGAGCATTTATTGAATTGTCAATACGTGTTGTGGGTAATTACTCTGGGTAAATGACTGATCAGACTTTCTTAGCATTGTCAGGTATTGTCCACCATTTCTTTTTTTCCTCACTTTTAAAAAATAAACTTTTAAACTAAAGCATTATATCTATATATACATAAAAATACAAATAATAAGTATACAGCTAGATGAGTTATCACAAAATAAACATATCCATGTAACTAGCACCCAGAACAAGAAATAAAATGTTACTGACACCCCCAGAAGCATCCTTCATGACTCACCCCTGTCCTCCATCACTACTTTTCTTTCCTACCTGAAGGTAATCACTGTCCTCATCTCTAACACAGATTACTTTTGCCCATTTTGTATTATTTTAGTATGTATTGTGTCTGTTTTTCCTCAACATAATATTAGTCTAATTTATCTATATTGTGTTTATCAATACTTCATCTTAATTACTGTGTGGTATTCCATTGTGTAAATATACTTTAATTCTAAATCCATTTTGTGTTTTATGAACTTTTGGGATGTTTTCAGTTTAGGACTATTACAAATAATGCTGTTATGAATATTCTTATGTATGTTTTTTGATGTGCATATATGATAACTATATCTAGGAGTGGAATTTCTAGGTCGTATGGTATATTTATATTTGACTTTAGTAGATACTACCAAATAGCTTTCCAAAGTGACTGTACAACTTTAGTTCTTATCAGTAGTGTATATATGCTACACTACATCCTCATCAACACATGTTATTATCCATCTTTTTAATTTTAGTTATTCTGGTAGGTGTGTGATGGTATCTCATTTTGGTATTAATTTATATTTCTATGATGTCTAATAAAGTTGAGCATCTTTTCATATGTTTATGGATGGTATTTTTGGATATCTTTTTTGGTGAAGTATCTGCTCAAGTATCTATTTTTCTTTTTCTTCTTAAAAAATAGCTTTATTGAGGTGTAATTCACATACCACACAATTCACACATTTAAAGTGTACAATTCAGTGGCTTATAGTGTATTCTCAGAGTTATACATCCATCACACATCAATTTTAGAATGTTTTCATTATGCCTAAAGGAAACTTTGCACTCGTTAGCCATCACCACCCAACTCCTGCTTCTCAGCCCTCCTCGCTTCTCCCCGCCTGGGGCCCTGGCAACCACTAATCTACTTCCTGTCTCTATACATTTGCCTATTCTGGACATTTCATATAAATAAAATCATACAATATGAGGTCCTTTGTGATTGGCTTCTTTCACTTTTTGCTTTTTTCATTCGTTTTTTTTATTGCTGAATAATATTCCATTGTATGGATATATGACATGTCTTTTATGCATTCATCAGTAATCATCATTGATGGGCATTTTGGTTGTTGTTTCTACCTTTTGGCTATTATGAATAATGCTGCTATGAACATTTGTATATAAGTTTTTGTGTGCCAACATATGTATTTATTCCTCTTGGGGTTGTGCATTATTTCTTAAAGATTTGCATACAGTAATAAATCTATAAAGGTGTTTGGCATTTTTCGTAGACATATATTTAAAATCTTTTGGGGGCCAGCCTGGTGGTGTAGTGATTAAGTTTGCGCACTCCACTTAGGTGGCCCGGGGTTGGCAGGTTCAGATCCTGGATGTGGACCTAAACACTGCTCATCAAGCCATGCTGTGGTGGCGTCCCATATACAAAATAGAGGAAGATTGGCATGGATGTTGGCTCAGGGACAATCTCCCCCCCCAATAATAATAAAATCTTTTATGTTTTATGTTGAATATACATTTTGGTGGACTACCAGTGTTCCAAGGAACAAAGTTTGAGAAAGATTTCTAAGTGGTCATGCTCTTCAGTATGATGTGAGGAGAAGAAAGGCATGAGCTGGGAAGCAGTAAGTGGTAAGTATTAAATATTGGATTCTCATTTCACAGAAGATTTCTTTGTTGAAGGAACTCTAGTCAATACTGTGTGTTAATATCTCTTCTTGGAAGGGGATAGAGGGCAGATGAGGATTTTATAACTGTCCAGAAGATCTAAGAAACAGCCTTTTAAAACAATCAGGAGAGAGCTGTGTGATTTCTAGAATCTTTCTGTGAGGTATTCAGGACTGTTCATTTTTTAAAATTGTGATAACGGTATAGAATTTGTTTCATATAGGCACTTTCTGTGATGGATCAGAGCGTGAATTAGGTCAAATAGAAAAGACATTATATAGTGGTTGCACTAAAGGCTTTATCTGTAAAGTGTTGCCTGTTTTGCAATAAAAACTGTTCACTAAAACTTAATTAGCAGTATATACCAAGCAATTTTCACTCAGAAACATCTTATAAATGTGTTCTGATTATAAATCATAAATACTGTTTTACACTATTGAGTAAGATTAAAACCCAAATTAATCTCAAAGAAAAAGCTTTGGTTCCCTCAGTAACCAAACATGTAAGCAGATAAAGAAGTAACACGGTAATTAGGGAAAACTAAAAACTTGTGTACTGTATTGGTTGGTTTATTCTTAACACCTGTTTTCTAAGTCATGTTAAAAGACAAAATTCTTTCAAGTTAAGTTCACATCAAAGTGAAAGTTCAATTCCCTTCCCACTATGCAAAACCATAATGTATTAATTTTCTACATGGCAATAGAGCATTATATTTTAAGTTGCTGTTTCCATATGGTAAACTCCTTTAGTATGATGTATTTTTCTTCTAATAAAGATGATTAAAATGAAAGACAAGGGGCCAATTATATTTTATTAGTGGCCAAATGTGCTAAATGACATGTGTTAAATCTTGAACTTTCTCATTCAGTTTGGCAGAATTATCCTTGGTAACCATGTGTCCCTGCTGCTTATTAAACGTAATTGGACTGCTAGTGTGCAATCAGAATTGTAACCGTGAGTAATATGCTAACAAATTCCAGACTCTGCAGAGTGACTTCTGGGGTTAGGTTTCTTAGGGTTTGAGTCCTGTTCAGATAACTTTTACACTGAAATGGATTTTACTCCTAAATTTTATGTTGTGTAGTATATATTTCCTCTAAGTTTCCATTTACCTTTTCCTGCCAAACCTTAATTCTGAGAAGCAAAACCCCTAAGCTTTCTTACTGACACACCAGCAGCTAATACCTGGTAGTGTTACTGATACAAAAACACTGCATTTATGAAACAATTATTCCAGCAAATACAATAGTGAAAAGTAATACATTATCGAAACAGCGATTGTAAAGAGATGCTGAACTTTAGAGAGTTAAGTGTTAATGGCACACCAAGTTGATGGTGCCATAACATGATTGTTTCCATTTCCACGTTGGCCTCCAGTGAGTAGCTGGGGCGCTCAGTTCTGTACAGCTTTGCTGTCTGCCAGCTCTCTGATAGCCTGGAGCGTTAGGACCGCAGGACAGATGTTTGCAGGAGGCCTTTATAGGTAGGTCCGTCAAACAGAATCAGTAGTGAAGCAGCAAAAACGGGGAAGTAGACTGCTGCAGTTTATATATCCTCCTGAGATTCTACTCCAGAAATTTTATTTTAAATCTTAGTAAACGGAAAAGAGTAAGAGCTTTCTGCCTCCAGAACAATTTATCCAGACATTTTTCAGTAAGAAGGCTGTGATGGTGTGGCTCTGGCCAGGTTTCAACCAGAACCCTTTCCTCCTCTGCCTTTCATACTAATCCTGCACCAAATACCAGCTTGCTTTGCACCTGCCCTTGTAAGGGAACAAGCACGGGCTTCCTCAGTCTTCTCACAGTTTGGAAGGTTTGGATGTCCTATGAACTTGACTCACTCTGTTGCAAGTTCTCCTTTCTAGAAGGATTTTGTTTGGAGAAAATGAATGGAATATCTTAAATATAACAATGGCAGATTTATGAATTATGCAAGCATTCAAATTTCAATTGCTTATGGGAAGAGGTGTTTGAGATAGATATGTGCTAAATGGTGGTTAGGTTTTCAAGCTTCTCCACAGAAACCATTTCGCTTGGGATGTCCCTACAAAGAGAAACTGTTATAGTCTAGGACCCTTTACGGTCCCTGAACCACAAACTCCTCTGGGCTCAAGACACTCTATAGCTTAAAGCCTTGCATCACATGAGGTCCTGTGAGTGAAATGGGTGGAGACTCCTAAGCACATTCCTCCTTCTGCTTACTGATTCATTGCCAGGTTCTTCTTTCTCCTGTGCCTCAGCCTTGCCCACCATCCATGTCTAGTTGTTACCCAGTGGATAAGATATAGATAGGGAGCAGTCAGCCCACAGGCTGGTAGAATCAGAGGCTGAGTGGGCCTTATTTATTTGCAAGTTCCTTTTCCAAACGGGTTTTACTTGCAAAAAATAGGGAAATATTTATTAAAATAATACTCTATAGATAATCCTCAATTTGCAAACTCTTATTGTTACACAGAAGCTATTTTTTTTTTTAAAGGGAGAAGAAAAGAGCAGAGAAGCCCTGTAACGAAGTATGGACAACACTGGCCTGGGCATCAGGACAGCCAGTTCTTAATTCTGACTTTGGGCTCCACACTGGGAGCTTGTGCAAACCTCTTAACGTCTGTTTGCTCATGTGTAAGAGGCAGAGTTAAGTCTCTAAAGACTCTTCCAGTTCCCAAATACTATGATTATAGGAGTCCAGTGTCTTCTGCACCTTCCTAGAGTTGTAAGGCTTTTGTGAAATGTCATTGCAGTGTGTGATGATGGCCGCTGATGCTTGAGCCAGGATGAAAAGTAACCAGTCCCACACAGACAAGTGGGATCCCGGCAAACCAAGATTATATTTGTGACAGCGGAGCCTCATGACCTGGGTTCTAGTTCCAGTCTCACTACTAACTAATCATGAGACTTTGGGCTCTTGAACTCTTTGGCCTGTTTTTTGCTCTGTAGTTTAGGTGGTTGCACTTGGTGGCTTCTAGATTATCCTTCGGCTGTCAGATTCGACTGATATCCCTAAGAAAATAGGTAATAGATATTAAATGGTAATCATAACGTCTAAATGGTTCAGTCCTCTTTGTTTATTAGCTCCTGGTGGAAAGGAATTGGCTGCAGAGGAGCAAACAAAATAAAAAAATTATTGAATGTCTACTGTATTAGACACTAATAGGCTCTGGGGGACTTTCGTAGTCACGCTGAGTAGCTGGCTATGGTTTTTAGCTTTTAGGAATTCTGTATTTCCATTTCTCATTTACAGTCAAGAAAAAGAGCTCAAGGCAAAGATAATATTGTCTACTATCTATTATTGCAGTCTGATCCTTCTATTGTAGTTTGTTGGGAAATACCATATTTCTTTGTCTTCAGAATTGATTTTTGCATTGAATAATTCTCTAATAATATCTTGCTTATTTTCTAATAATATCTTACTTATTAATAGAATCCTTGGAATGGTGCTTTAGGTAGCAAAAATTTATGCTACCTCATGGTTCTTTGTGGTTAGTGAAAATTTTTGGCTGTGTGTCCATCTCTGTATACTCAGTATCCTTCTAGGCAGCTGATTTCTCAGGCCCAGAGTGAACAGTTTGTATTTGTGGGATGTTAAGAAAGCTAGATGGAAGTAAATCTCTTAGGTGCTCATGTGTGAATTCAACAGGAAGATCAAATGAGGAAGTGTTTCAAAGCTGGCTGTGTGAGGATGGCAGAATATTCTCTAATCTTCAGTTTCAGTGTTTGAGGTGCACTGTGTGTGGTACATTCTTTGTGGTCAGGTGGGGGCACCCCCTGTTATCTTGGAGGTGAGTTTTCTAACTCTATCTGGATTTGGAACACATTGTTCTTAGGAAGAAGTATAGAATTTTCCCAGTTGTATCCCAGTACATCTTCTCCTCACAGTAATTCTTATTAACTCAGTTATCGTTTTACATTTATTGCCCTCCCCAAACTTTTCTCCCACCCTAAGGGGCTCCATTTCTTAGAGTTCTGTGAATGATAGATTTTAAAGAAATGTTCTGACCTACACATGTTGGAGATATGTATTTTTTCATAATGTTTGTCTCCCATAGAGGTTATGGTAATTATGTTATAAATGTGTGGAGTCCTCATAATTTGGTCTTTTTTGTAATTTATGTTAATTTCTAATGAATATACTTAGAAAATTATTAATAAATGGTTGTGAGCATCTAAGAGAAGAAGCAGAAGTTATTTGATGCTACCATGGGTTCACTAAAAACAAGTTAGGTCAGATTCATCTCACTTGTCTTTGAAAGGTTTAGTAGATTGACAGATAATGTAAATGCAATAAGCAAAGCTTAGCCAAAATTCAGCAGGACATTTGACCACGTCTCATAATATTTTTGAAGGCCAGATGGAAAAATATGGACTAATTGCTAATACTGTTAAATGGATAGTATTAATGAGTCAATAGAGGAAATTTTCTCTTATCACGCCTCTAGGGTTCTCTGTTTAGAACTTCTTGATCAACATTTTTATCATTTCTTTGGATGAAGCCTTCTATAGCAGACATGCTTATTGATTTTGTGAATGACATAGTGTGGGAAGGGATAATGAATACATTTGATGACATAGGGAGATATGGAAAAGGTCACTATAGACAAAGACACCTGGCCTAATTTAATGATAGTATTAAATAGATGTAAGAATAAGGCCTTGCACATGGAGGAAACAAAAAATCCTATACAAATGAGCACAGAACGTGAGAAACTCGGCTTAAGTGTAGCAGGCATGAAAATGACTTAGGAGTTTAATAGATGGCAAGTGCAGTGTTCATCAGTCTTGTTTTGCCCTGAACAAAAAGCTAGTGTGGTCTTAGGTAGGCTGTGTTACCAGAATTCTAACAACAGGACTGGGAAAGTGATGCGCCCAGTCTACTTTGCAGCTTCCAAACTACAAGGAGAATTCAGTTCTGAGTACAGGATGCCCTTGAGGAGAACAACTAAGATTGTTTAGAGCCTAGAAACTGTATCAAGTAAGAAAGTCAAAGGAACCACAATGTTATAATTCCTTTGGAAAATTCTACAGCTTTGCTTTTTCACATTTAGGGTGTTTTTTTTCTTCCACCAATTTTATTTGCCTCTATGGTGGGGATCTAATTTGCCATGTGCATAGCCAATTATCCCTGCACCTTTTATTGAATAGCTATTTCTCCCTTTGATTTGGAATGCCACCACTGTCTAGTATTAAGTTTCTGTATATGCACTTGACTATCTCTGAGTTCTCTATTCTGTTCCATTGGTTTGTTTAGCCCTGGGCTAATATCACAGTATTTTAATTATTTTACCTTTTCTTCAAAATTATCTTGGCTATTGGCTTGTTATTCTGTGTAAATTTTAAAATGAGCTTGTTAAGTTCCATAAAAATTCCCTATAGGATTTTTACTGGAATTGTGTTGATTTCTTTTTTTTTATTGAGGTTACATTGGTTTATAACACTATATAAGTGTGATTTTTTTATGGAGTAATTTGAGAAGAATTGATATGATTATTCCATCAAATAGTCCCATGTATGAACGTAATGTATTTCTCTATTTAGTTCTTCTTTGAATTTTTAATAGAATTTTATACTTTTCTTTGGCAGAGTCTTACACATAATTTGTTGGATTTATTTCCAGTTGCCCTATAGTGTTTATTGCTACTGAAATTGGTTTCTTTTTTAAATTACATTCTTGAATTGGTTACTACTATTATATAAGGATGCTGTCAGTTTTTGTAAGTTGATCTTATATGCAACAACCTTGCTGAATTCTCTTTATTAATTCTAATTGTAGATTCTCTTGGATTTTTTATGAGAGTAATGATAACATGCAAATAATGACAGTTTTGATATTTCCTTTTTATTTTTTATTTTTTGCTGAGGAAGATTCTCCCTGAGCTAACATCTGTGCCAATCTTCCTCTATTTTGTATGTGGATCATCACCATAGCATGGCTGCTGAGTAGTAGTGTTGGTCTGCGCCCAGGAACTGAACCTGGGCTACTGAAGTGGAGTGCGCCGAACTTAACCATTAGGCCACAGGGCCAGCCCCGCTTTTTAATTTTTTTATCCTGTGTGTTTTTTTTTTTTTAATCTTCATATGCTATCTGGGACCGTTGACTAGAAGTGGTGATAGTGGACATCATCATTCTATTCTTGACTCTTTACCTTTTAGTTGCATTTTTACAAGGTTTGATATGTGGTACTTTCCTTGTTCAGTTCTAGTATCTCATAATTTCTATTTTGATTTCATCTATGAGTTATTTTTGAGTACATTTTAAATTTTCTAAACAGATGGTTGTTTTTTATTTACTTTTTACTGTTGGTTTCTAATTATCTACATTGTGCTTAAAGAATGTGATTGGTATTCTTAGAAATTGGTTGATGCTACCTTTGAAATGTAGTATGTAGTAAATTTTTATAAATGTCTTATGTATGCTTACAGTTAATGTATATCCTTTTTCTGTTCGGTACAGGGTTTTATATTTATGTATGTATGTCTGTGTGTCTGTGTATGTACATGTGTATGTATATGTGTAACAGCAAACTTACTATTGTGTTCAAATTTGCTGTACCCTTAGGGAATTTTTGTCCACTTGCTCTGTTAGTTTCTGATAGCAGTGTGTTAAAATCTCCCAATATGATTGTAGTTTTGTCAGTTTCTCCTTAATTGTACCTGTTTTTGCTTCCTATGCACTTGAGAGTATTAATTATATAAGTTCATTATATCTTCTCTGTAGAGTGTTCTTTTTATCATCATGTAATGTCTTTTTAAATTCCTATTTTTGTTTATCTTAAGTTCATTTTGTCTGTTAATATTGCTTTACCAGCTTTCCTTTGTTTAACATTTGCCTGAAATATTTTTTCACTGTCTACTAATTTCAAATTTTCTGGATCATTTTGCTTTAGATATGTCTCTGGTTGGATTTGTTAACCTAGTCTGATAGACTTTTAATAGATGAGAGAGTGTGTGTGTGTGTGTGTGTGTGTGTAGAGAGAGAGAGAGAGAGATTTGAACTCATTTTTGCCATTTAATTGTGTATTTTCTCTGCATTCTGGTTGCTTGCTTTTTATTACTCTTGTCATTTAGATTGATAAAACTGTCAGTATTATCTTTTTTGTTCCTCTACTGATTTTGGAATCTGTATATGGCATTTCTGTTCTTGTAACGGTTCTTCCTAAGTTTTAACACTCACACATAACTACAAAATTTTCTATCAAAGTTTAGAAGGATCTTAGTATGTGTGAGCATCCTCATCTTCCTTTCTTGTTCCACTTTTAAAAACTGGTTTATTGAGGGGCCAGCCCGGTGGCGCAGCGGTTTAGTTCGCGCTTGGCAACCCGGGCTTCGCAGGTTCGGATCCCAGGCGCCTGCCGATGCACTGCTTGTCGGCCATGCCGTGGCGGTGTCCCATATAAAGTAGAGGAAGATGGGCATGGGTGTTAGCTCAGGGCTGGTCTTCCTCACAAAAAAAAACCCAAAACTGCTTTATTGAGATATAATTCACATACTTTACAAAACTCCCATTTAAAGTGTACAATTCACTGTTTTTGAGTTTATTCACAAGGTTGTGCAGCCATTGCCACAATCTAATTTTCGAAGACTTTCATCCCCCTTAAAGGAAGTCCTGTACCCATAAATGTCTACCCTACTCCCCGTTTCCTCCCATCCCCCCAGTCCTAGGCAACCACTAATTTACTTTGTCTCTTCAGATTTGCCTGTTCTGAGCATTTCATATAAATGGAATTATACAATACGAGGTTTTGTTACTGGCTTCGTTACGTAGCATAATGTTTTCAGGATTCATTCATGTTGCCACTTTTAATCATGAAAAATTATTTTATTTATAATCTATAATTAGATACTTAAAAAATTTTTGTTAAATTGATATCTTAATAGTTTATAACACTGTGGGGTTTTAGTTGTACATTATTGTTTGTCCGTCACCATGTGGATGTATCCCTTCACCCCTTGTGCCCACCCACCACCCCCCTTCCTCTTGGTAACCACCAATCAGTTCTCTCTGTCCGTGTGTTCACTTATATTCCATATATGAGTGAGTTCATGCAGTGTCTGTCCTTCTCTCTCTGGCTTATTTCACTTAACATAATACCCTCTAGGTCCATCCATGTTGTTGCAAATGGGACAATTGTGTCTTTTCTTATGGCTGAGTAGTATTCCATTGTATGTATATACCACATCTTCTTTAACCAATCATCAGTCGAGGGACACTTGGGTTGCTTCCACTTCTTGGCTATAGTGAATAATGCTGCAAGGAACATAGGGGTGCATACGCCTCTTGTGATGGTTGATTTCATGTCCATTGGGTAGATGCCCAAGAGTGGTATTGCTGGATCATACGGTATTTCTATTTTTAATCTTTTGAGGACTCTCCATACTGTTTTCCATAGAGGCTGCACCAGTTTGCATTCCCACCAGCAGTGAATGAGGGTTCCCGTTTCTCCGCATCCTCTCCAGCATTTCTTGTTTTTTATCTTGGTGATTATAGCCATTCTAACGGGTGTCAAGTGATATCTTAGTGTAGTTTTGATTTGCATTTCCCTGATGATTAGTGATGTTGAACATCTTTTCATGTGTCTATTGGCCATCTGTATCTCTTCCTTGGAAAAATGTCTGTTCATATCCTCTGCTCATTTTTTGGTTGGGTTGTTTGTTTTTTGTTGCTCAGTTGTATGAGATCTTTATATATTACTGAGATTAATCCCTTGTCGGATAAACGATTTGTGAATATTTTCTCCCAGCTGGTAGGTTGTCTATTCATTTTGATCCTGGTTTCATTTGCCTTGTAGAAGCTCTTTAGTCTGATGAGGTCCCACTTGTTTATTTTTTCTTTTGTTTCCCTTGTCCGAGTAGACATGGAATCTCACAGGATCCCTTTATGTCCAATCGCAATTAGTGTACTGCCTATATTTTCTTCCAGGAGTTTTATAGTTTCAGGTCTCACTTTCAGGTCCTTGATCCATTTTGAATTGATTTTTGTATATGGCGATAGGAGATGGTCTACTTTCATTCTTTTGCATGTTGCTGTCCTATTTTCCCAGCACCATTTACTGAAGATACTTCCCTCTCTCCATTGTATGTTCTTTGCTCCTTTGTCGAAGATTAGCTGTCCATAGGTGTGTGGTTTTATTTCTGGGCTTTCCATTCTATTCCATTGATCTGTGTGTCTATTTTTGTACCAGTACCATGCTGTTTTGATTACTATTGCTCTATAGTATATTTTGAAATCAGGGATTGTGATGCCTCCAGCTTTGTTCTTTTGTTTCAGGATTGCTTTAGCTATTCGGGGTCTTTTGTTGCCCCATACGAATTTCAGTATTTTTTGTTCTATGACCATGAAGAATGACATTGGGATTCTGATTGGGATTGCATTGAATCTGTAGATTGCTTTAGGTAGAATGGACATTTTAACTATGTTTATTCTTCCAATCCATGTGCATGGAATATTTTTCCATTTCTTTATGTCTTCCTCGATTTCTTTCAATAGTGTCTTATAGTTTTCATTATATAGGTCTTTTACCTCCTTAGTTAAATTTATTCCCAGATATTTTATTCTTTTTGTTGCAATTGTAAATGGGATTGTCTTTTTGAGTTCTCTTTCTGTTGGTTCATCGTTAGTGTATAGAAATGCAACTGATTTTTGTAAGTTGATTTTTTTACCCTGCCACTTTACTGTAGTTGTTGGTTATTTCTAGTAGTTTTCCAATGGAATTTTTTGGGTTTTCTATGTATAAGATCATGTTGTCTGCAAATAGTGAGAGTTTCACTTCTTCATTGCCTATTTGGAGTCCTTTTATTCATTTTTCTTGCCTTCTAACTAGATACATTTGATGATATATTTTATCAGTTTGGGGGACCACCAGCACATCTTACTTCCTTTTTTGGGCTCTTCTTTCTGAAGTACATCCTAAAATATATCCATTCTTGAGTGAGAATCTTTTAGCGGAAAACTCAGAGTCATTGTAGGTCTTAAAATGCCCTCATTCTTTATGATAGCTTAGCTGGGCATTGAATTCTAGCTTTGTAGTTCTTTTCTTTTAACATTTTGAACGTACAACTCCATTTTCTTCAAGACATCTATTATTGCTGTTGAAGTGTCTGCTATCACTCTAATTGCTTTTTGGGTAGGTAATATTTCTGTATGGCGTCTTGATGTGCTGCAGTTTCACTATGATATGTCTAGGTGTGGATTTATTTGTGTTTATCCTGATTGGTACTGAGACTGCACTTTGAATGTCTATGTTTTATGGCCATTTTTCCTTTATCTCTGAAGATTCTAAACATATTTATTTTAAGGTCATTTTCAGATGGGCCTGTAATTTTTGTTTTGTCCTAAGTGAATTAATCTCTCAGTAGTTGATTTTGTTGGTAATTGTGGTATTAATTTTCTTCGTGTATTTTGGAATTTTGGTTTGAGAGCTTAATTTGAGTGAGAGTTGTTACCCATCTCACCTTCCCCTACCCTGCCTAGCAGTTTTGTGGTTGCCTCTGTCTGGTTCTACTAGGTAACTCAGGATTCCTGATCTTCATGATAGTGGTGATAATGCACTTCCAGCCACTGCGCTAGCAAGTGGCTGGCTTGGAGCCTGGCCCCTCCTGCCTCTTTTGGTGTACAGCCTCCTGTAAACTCCTTTTTTCAGTCTCATTTCTGGAGTCCTGCCCACTCTCTGGTTTTAAGCAATGAGCCTGGCTCCAATTCTCTGCTTTAAGTGAGGCATTTTTGATTCTCATTAACCTACAGAAGCTGAATTCTTGGCCCTCTTTGCTTGCTTCCAGATCTGGAGCCCATTAGGCCTCACTCACTGCTTTGTGTTTCTGTCCCATTTATAGTCCTTGGAAATATTTATTATAACTAATATATTACAATGGAATTCATATAATTTATTGTCATCTTGGGTATGGCTGTGGCGTGTATGGTAGATTGGATAACTTCTAGTGTGCCTTCGTTTACTATACGGACTTGAAAGTAAAAATTACCATGTAAGCTTTCTTACTTCTAGGGTTCCTGATGTGATTCAGATTGCACTAATCATATTCACTTCTGTGAGACTTGAATTCAGAACTGAGTTCAGTGGGGATAGGGTATATCCCCACTGAACACATGGCATCAGTTTTGCTGGAACAGATCCAGTGGCTTAGAGTTTGTGGCTCCTTCTGATCCCCAAGTTGCAGTCCTGGGCTGTGTTCCCTAGAGCCAGCAATTCTGGCAGCAACTTCCTCACCTCTACCTGCAGCTAAGGCATTGTGTTCTCAGAGCCAAAAGTCACATCGGTGGCTGCCTAATTCCTGGACTGTGGCTGAGGAGGTATGATCCTGTCCAGCACTTGGCACAGCAGCGCCCTGCTTCCTTAACTTCTGGATGGTGGCAGAGGTCGCAGTTCCCTTGGCAGGACAGTCTTGTGTGGATTCTGAGACTCGTTCCTTAAGGTCTAGCATAGAGCCTGCTCCTCCAACCCTTCCAGTTATTTTGTTAGCATCTAATCGTGAGCACCTAAGTATTAAATCTGATTCTGCTTAAAATACTAGAGGTTTTCCATACCTGCAACTGAACCCTGACTAATACAGCAGCTAGGATTTTACATTTTTTACTTTTTGTCTATCACTGTTATGTGAGTAGTACAGAGGGGAGGGGGGTCTCAAAGTATGAACTTACACAGCCATTTTAACCAGAACTCTCTGTCACTTATATTGCTTTTCAATTTTAAATAATTAATCTTTTAGGTCCTCAACATGTAAAACTGATGTTGATTTGCACAGTTGTCTGAACCATAACATAAAATGAATAAAACAATATCTGTTACCTCTAAGGAGAAAGAGGACAGTATGTATTTAAGATTCCAATCCAAACTGATTGGCCTAAGGAAATTTAGAAGATGTAACTCATTTTTCTACCACTGGAAGGTAATGAAGGGTTGTGCTCTTTGAAGACTATGATGAATTAATATGACCAAAAAGTAGAGAATACCAACTAGTTACAAATAAATCTTACTCTCTTTCTTTTCTTTCTACTTTTATATTTTATCATAGCCAGTTTGCTAGTTATGTACCTAGAGAAATAAAGCTCTTCTCTAGAATTTATAGAATAAAAATAAATATTCACTCCAGCTATCTTTGTGAGAGGGTTCTGGGATTTTGGACATTCTGTTTTTATTAAAATGTTATTTGCATTTGTTAGAAAATGTTCTATTTCATAATTTTTCTGGTATGACTTTGTTAGGCATGTATCAGATTTGTATTTTAAATAATATTATAACTCCAGTTTAGTAAATTAGCAGAAATATCCTGAAAATTTTTTGCCTCATCTACAAACTTGTCTCATTGTTCTCTTTCATTTGCAGTTATTTAAAAAATTATGCCAGAGTCATAACACAGAGAAATGCTTATAATACAGTGAAATCTAAAACAATTAGGCAATAAAAACAGACCTACGTTATATCTTTGAAAAATTATGTATGCATAGGAATAGGGACTGGAAATAAATATGAAAAAATTGGAACCATAGATGCTTTCTTAGAGGAAATGAAAGCAGTTAGGCTTGTTTTGTTCATAGTAGATTTGTTTTGACTCCTGGTATCTGGAATCTGCCTTTCCTCTCCTCCATTTGAGAAAACTAGGAAAACATTTATCACTGGGACTCTGGCACCACTCTTGCTTTTTTAGTTGTAAAAATTATTGAGAGTGGTTGTGCAAACAACACATCTGTACATTTTTTTCAGTACTCGGAGATGTGGTTTGTGTAGACTTGGGGACTTGAACTCATTTAGCCACCATCGTCCCTGTCCTGGAGTTGGAAGAGCCACCTGGCTGGTCTGCTTACTTTCCATGCTTATTCCTCAACAGTCTCTTTTCTGCAGTAGCCAGAGTGATACTTTCAAAGTATAAATCAGATCATGTGTCTCCTCTGCTCTGGCACGCCAAAGGTTTTCCATCTCATGCCTGCGGGGCCCTCTGCGTTTGGGTCATCTCCCCAACTTCATTTCTTGTTTCTCTTTCCCTTGCTCCCTCCATTCTAGCCACAGTAGCCTTGCTGTCTCTCACTTAGGCATCCTGCCAACTCAGTGCCTTCGCAGTTGTTGCTTCAGCCTGCAAGGCCTTTCACCTGTGACTTGCACCCTCATCTCATTCAAGTCTCTGTTCAAATGCCTTCTTCTCAGAAAGGCCTTCACTTATTATCTAAAATAGTACCTCTATATCCTCTTACCCTGTTTTATTTTTCTTTAAAGTATTATCACTACTGAATGTTGTATTCTATATTTATTTATTTTCTGTCTACTCCACTAGAATATAAATTCCATGAAAGCAAAGATTTTGTTTGCTTTGTTCACCATTATATGCTCAGTGCCTGGTTCAGAACCTGGGACATAGTAGGTGCTCAATGAATGAATGAATTAAAGTGGTCTCTTACTAAACATATGTGGAATTTATTTATTTTGTTTGTTTCATTTCTTTCTAATCAAGGTTTTTTATCCTTGCCATGTTGAATTTCATTCTGGATAAAGAAAGAAAGAAAACAGGCATTGACTGCTTCTCTTTTCTCTGCCTTCTACAGTGGTCCTGTCCTTCCCTTATTCTCCCCACTTTCTGTGCATCTAAGAAGAGCTCTCACTATTGCCCTCCATATTTTTTGTGAGCCTTAGCTCATGCTGGGCCTTCACCTTCCACTCACTCTTTTTATAAATATTTGCCAGTCTTTTGTATATTTTACTTTGGCCATGTGATTTTTTTTCTCCTATCTTTTGTACATATCCTTTTAAAGTTTGGGTGCTTCATAGGGTTTCTTGACTGTGTGCATTGGCTTAATTAGGGTTCTCTCCCTTTTCTTCCTCTTCTTTTAGTAATTGTGTAGTTAAAATTTTGAATTTTTCAGCCTTCTCGGACTTCAAAATTCTTTTTCATGATATCTGAACATTGGTTTGTCTGATTTTTCTCTGAACTTTTTATACTCTATTTTCTTAAACTTTAATATGTATGTCTGATATGACCAGAGTTGTTATTTTTTTGTGAGGAAGACTAGCCCTGTGCTAACACTGTTGCCAATCCTCCTCTTTTTGCTGAGGAAGACTGGCCCTGGGCTAACATCTGTGCCCATCATCCTCTACTTTATATGGGACACCACCACAGCATGGCTTGACAGGTGGTGCGTTGGTCGCGCCCCGGATCCGAATCTGTGAACCCCAGGCCGCCATAAGTGGAGTGCGCCAACTTAACTGCTGTGCCACGGGGCCAGCTCCAGAGTTATCTTTTTTTGTGATTAGATACTTGAATTTCGATAAGCGGCTTCTTTGAAGATTTTTATTGTTTTCACATCATCATGTTTGTCAGAATTAAGTCCTGTTTAGCAATTCTCTCTTTCCTTTAATTTTTCATTGTTAATTTCCCTGAAAGCATACTTTTTTATTAAGTTGTTTTAAAGATTCCTCATGGAGATAGTTAAGAATTAATTTTTGATACTCATTTGAATGAAAACGGATAGCCCTGTCTTGGTAGCACAATAAGGTTTAAGGACTTTATGAATGGCAGTTGAAGGGTTAAAAACAGACTGGATACTTTTTTGGTTAGACCTCAGATAAGTTTGGATAACTATAAGGCTAAAACCTGGCTTGGATTCATCCTTCGGTCAGTAGGGGTCATCTGTGTCAAAGAAACAAAGCCTTATTTATTTATTTTCTGGTAGTGATATTGCTGTGAAATTTGTAGCATAGAAATAAGAATTTCTTTTCAATGTTAACACCAACTAGTTTATGCCAAGCTGGTTTCTGCTTGCCAGAGTCAGAGTTATAAATAAATCTATAAATCCATGCACCCTGTGCTTTGAAATTTTAATAATGAAAAGTTACACAAGAGAGAATGTGTTGTCTCTCTTTTAGTTTATCCTAAGTTGATCCATACAACTCTTAAACCAGGAGCTAGCCTATAACTTGTGTAGCTACTCAAAGTTTGGAACAAATATGTACCTTACAAAGTGCTAAGGTTACAACTTCCCAAATAGGCTTCACGGTTCATATAGATAATACATATTATGGAAAGATTTCTTCTAGAGTCATTTTCTAGAACTTTGAACAAGGTTCATTTTGCCTGGACTGCACTAGACTTGTCCTTTTTCTCTTTAGTTACCCAGAATCACCCAAGAACAGCTTTCTCTTTGTGATATATAAGCCTCACTTGGAACTACCTTGGAGTAGTGGGACTGAAGTATAATCTTTGGAAAAAGAGGTAGAAAGAAATGTAGTCAGGGTCCTGGGGGAGGGATCTAATCTGCATTGCCAGTGTGGGAAAGAAAGCTGTGAAGGTGAAGCAGAGCTGTTGCAGTAGAGTGGGCAAGACCTTTTGCCTCCAGGGATTGGTGGGGATGCCAGTCTCTCATGGGCCTCACCTTGCATGGGGGCATAGATGTGGTAATGGTGACAAGTGGTAGCAACCTGCTGAAGCATTTTGGGTTTAGAGGGGAAAGGAGAGGATGGTTCATGTAGTGGTGCAGCCCACCTGGACATAGTGCCATTGGCTGCAGGAAAGGGGATCTTACTAATCACTAAGTAAGGCTCAAGCCATCTCAACATCTTTCAAAGGGAAGGGATGGATTTGTGTGGGAAAGGGCACTGAGTAAGGGATATCTTAGTTGTGGATAGTGACATTGAGGATCCTTGGTTGATCTCCCCCAAGCTGGGGTTCCTGGGAACATCTATTGTAAAAGTTTGCTTAGTCATTGCTTTTCTCATGGCTCATTTGTTTCTTGCCAAAAGTCAACCATAGGAAGGGTCCTAGTCACTAACCTGGGGAAATGCTGCAAGTCAAAGCTTCTAGACTGACCTTTCTACTGGAGGAATCACAGTGCTATGAAAATTGGGGAGGAAAAGGCTCTTCCTTCTGTTCTGGGCTCTAGTTACGTCTATTTTTGTAGTGTGGACTGTTGTGAGGAGCTTGTTTCTAAAAGCTTATCCTGCGGTATCTCTTGATGTCCTTGGAAATGACTTTAGGCTGTCTTTCCTTGTTTGGAGTTAATGGGATATTGAAGCAGAAATTGAGTTATATCATCATCTGGGGACTGCAGGGAATCTCTAAGGATTACTTTCACTTTCTGTTTATTTTAATAAAAAAATGCCTTTGAGGTATAGATGACAGAGTAAAGACACAATTACAGGAATTGCCATCACTCCCCACTGGATGCTTCAGTCACAGCACAAAGTTGTTGCTGTAGTTCCACAACCCTGGGGATAACGTCTGTGGGTCCTTTGCTTATTACATTTTGGGGACAATGCTTCTTGCACATGTAGAGTCTGACTTACAGTAAATCAAAATGGTCGGGTTTCAGGTTTACGAAATGTTTATTGAAGTGTATAAACATTGGGTTTTGACTTTAGAGACAAAATTACTTTTTACTAGATGGAGTTTCTTGAATTGATCTTTTTAAATGGCATGTAAGCAAGGGAACTCTGTTCATTTTAGATTGGAGAAAAATAAGAGCATCCTGTATGTTTTTCCAATATAATTGACATTGATCCTTAAGGGCTATATGGATTAAGGTTAGCCTGTAGTCTGTTTTTGTGTTATTATCTCTTTCGAAGTAGGACTTTTCTGAGATATTATAATGTAAAAATCTTTTATGCCCAATACCGTTGCCTATTGTCTCTGTAAGAGCCTTAGACCTCCACTAACATTCCACTCTTAGCTGCTGTTTGGTTAACACTACCTCACTTCTCTAAAAGTAACTCATTATGTTTGCCTTCTATACATATGCCTTCTATCTCCATTGATGCTCAGAGACTTCTTACCACATTACTCTCTCTGTGTTGCCCCTTTCCTTTTTTTTTTTTAATCTCCCTCAGTCTCCCTCTCACCACCTTTGTCCAGATCTAAATTCAGTCTTAGTTTAATTTGACTTGATTCCTATCAACCTCAGTGAAAGGGAAGAATGATGTTGGGGGTGGTAGGAGAGGTCCAGGAAGTAGTCATATTATTTGTAGTACAACTATTTTCTTTTAGATTCTTATTGAATCATGATACCAGTTTGCTTCCATGAGCACATATCTAGGAATACCCTACCCTGCTCAGTGGTGAATACCAATGTTGAAATCCTAGTGATTTATGCTTAGTGTATATCTTAACCAACTTCATAATCCTGTTCCCTTTTTAATGATACTTCTTTGCTGAGTCATTTCTTTAACTTTATTTCTTTACTTTTAGTACTAAATAATATGGACATAAAAATAGTTGCCCATCTTGGGCATTTTTTGATGATTGCCCCTTTTTCTCAGAAGAATCATTCAGCTATGACTGCTGTGATCCCATCTGTTCATTGGGGCTGAAATTTTACCTTTTCCTTTACCTTGGCACAGCTGCTGAAGAAATTAAATAATTAAAAATGGAAGTGTAAGTAAAAATGGAGGCAGACTGGAAAAGCCAGATTCCTCCAGCTGCCTCCTTCATACTACTAAAAGCTCTTTTAGAATGACAATGACATCTGGTGGGTTATTTTTATTAATGGGTATCATTGAGGGAAAAGAGAGCCAACAACAATGAAGTTGAGATTGTTCAGTCGTCGTGGAAATGGGGGTTGGTGATGGTTAGTCAGTGCTTTTCAGTTTCTGGAATGAACACTGAACACTCCAGATTGAGACTTGGATTGAGACTTGGATATATCTCTCTTATGACTTTCATAATAAAAAAGCATTTATTAAATGACTATATGAAACATGTTCTGTTATGTACTCTGTAGATAGAGTGCTCTTCTCTAGGGGTTTGTGATTTCAAGTGAACAATCATAGAATGAACACTCATTAGGATCAAACAGATACTTAAAGTGTTTATAATGCATGAATGCAGTCGTGCCCAGTGATTAGTATTAGAGAAGTTTTATTAGTTTAAGAGTCCAGTGGCTGGACTGTTCCCTTGACTTCCAGTTACTTGGGAAAGTTTTTGTGAAGAAGACTGATTTCCAGTTGAAGGATTGGTCAGCTGAGAGTGGGAGGCACATAGTGTATGAGATAGCCAAGAGACAAGGATAGGATGATGGGCTGGTAAGGAGAATGAGGACTAGATATAGTCTGATGAGGAAAAGGTCTATAGGAGAGGAAGAAGAGGTGAGGGTTCTGGAAATGCAGTGACAGGAAAGAAATGTGAAACTCAGATTAAGGAAAACAGGATGATGTGATGTTCTTGCAAAGGTTTATGAAAGGATCCTGTCAGTGTAGAGGGAAAAGAAACTGTGTTATGTTTTAGACTCCCACATTTTATTAGGAACGCATTTGAACATACCATAGTCTCTAGAACTGTGGTATTTAGTCTCAGCATGTTCTAATACAGATCACATGCAAACTTACATTATTTTAAAGACTTATTGTATTAATTTATGCATTTTAGTTTTTTATGATAAAGTTTGATCTGAAGTAATTACTGTGGCAAAGAAGAAGGTTAAATCAAAATTTGTGGAAAGTGGTACCCATCACAGGGAAATGCCATTATGTCAAACACTCAGCCTGGATTTCAAAGCTAGCAGTTAGAGCCATAGTTCTTGAATTTTTTTTTTTTAAAACTCACCAAGCTGGATTGTGTTGTTTTAATATGGTAACGTATATATCAGAGAAAAGGAGAAAATGATCCTGGTACTGATTATCACTTGGGAGAAGGTTCAGAGAGGTGGACTTTTAATGAGACTTAGGTGCACTTATGATACATTTGTTCAGCAAAATCATTGAAGTAGCTGACCTGACTTATATTGGTTATTTGATAGCATCTGATTACAACTCTGTGGAATTTCTTCAAGTGAAAGGTAATTTATGGAACTTACTGATAAGACCACTTACATTTAAAAAAGCTTTCTATTGCTTTTAGATACACCCCGGAAAGGCAAGCTGTCCTAGGCTTCACTGTTAATGTTGTGCTTATCCTGAAGTCAGTGGTGGCGGTGTTGCAGTGAGTCAATTCTAAATGACAGTAAAAGGAGGCTACTGTGGCAAGATCGGTGACGGGTGCCTTATGCAGTGATCATTGACACACAAAAAATGCCACAAAAGAGGTCATAAAAATGATGGTGAAATTTTGAAGATTGAGGAGAAAGAGTGAGATTTTATCATCTTCATATTCCTCTTTTTTTTCTTCAGAGGAAAAGAACTTTTATTTCATCTGAATGTCAAATGAAACGTAGTTAGTATTCATTAGATTACCCTTCTCAGAATTTCAAGATCTCAGAAGTTATAGCTGAAGCTTTATCATCAATTTCAAAGGCCCCAGGGTAAAGTAAAGGAATTTTAAAAATCAGCTTAACCTCAGCATTTAGAGAAAAACTGGAACAAATCATCTAACATCTAGCTTGGTATCACTTATAAGAGCAAAAAGTACCAGGGCAATAATCAAAATGACTCTGAAAATCGGTCATGTCAGATCCATTTCCTGTTCTATGATAAAACAAAAGACCCATGGACGAGGATGAAATAGTGAGTTACTCTTTCTTAATTTCAGTAAGCTTTTGATTCTGACTCATGCGACATTCTCATTGACAAACTAAAAAGCACCCTTTTCATGAAGGTTAAGCAGCTTCACAGAAAAAAGAATACAATAAAAACAAAATTTTATTTACATTTTTTCAAATTAATTGCTCTCCTTTGTCACTGGATGTGTTTTTAATTGCTCTGTCGAATTTTGTCTTATCGATATATCATAATTTTTATAGCTGTTCTCCTACTAAGGGTACTTGGATGATTTTTTACTCTTCTAAATAGCACATCTAAGAACATCTCTGTACAGATTATTTTTCTTCCTTCTTTTTCTCTTCTCCTTCTCTCCCTCTTTTTTTCCTTCCTTCTTTCCTTTTTAGGGTACTGAATATTTCTTTACATTCCTTATATTGCCAGCTGGAATTATTGGGTCAAAAGATAGGAACAATTTTATAGTTCTTGCTACATATTCCTGATTATTTTTCAGAAAGAGTGAAACAACTAATAATGTCACTGTCAAAGTACAGCCCAGTCAACATTAGACTTTATAATTTGTGTTTTGTTAATTAAGCAGTAGTACTTTAAACCTATTTTAATTAGCATTTCTTTAATTTGTAACTGTATTTTCTCATACGATTTCTTTCCCATTTATATTTTCTTTTTCAAAATTTATCTTTTTCTCTTCTTTGACCACTTATGAATGAATTTGAGGTGTTGCCCTTATATAATTGAATACTTGTTTCCTTTTACAGTTTTGGAGAAGAAACTTTTATCACTTTTCTCAATTTGTTGTATTCCTTTTTGTGTTTTTTACAGTTCAGTAAACTGATATTTTTATTTTACTATCCTTCCTCTGAGATGTTTTCTTAATCACTACAAAAAATTAATTTTCTGGTTCATTTTCTTTTTTTTAAATTGAGATATAATTGACATATAACATTATATTAGTTTCAGGTATACAATATAATGATTCAATATTTGTATATATTACTAAATGATCACCATAGTAAGTCTAGTTAACATCTATCACCATACATAGTTGCACAGTTTTTTTTTTCTTGTGATGAGAATTTGTAAGATCTGTTCTCTTAGCAACTTTCAAATATACAATACAGTATTATTAACTGTAGTCACCATGCTGTACATCACATCGCCAGGGCTTACTTATTTTATAACTGGAAGTTATTTGTACATTTTGACCACCACCATCCATTATTTTTTAAAATATTCAATCGTATAAATATACAGATACATGAGGCAAGAAATGGATCCAAATAAAGGTTTTGTACTAATATTCGGTTATCCCTGCATTTGTTAAGTGGTGATTCCCTTCCCCAACATTGAGTTGCTATTGATTTCTGACTTGTTATATATTAAATAAACAATACCAAATAACATATCTATCTCATTCATGGGTCATTTTTTCTCAAGCCTATGTCATATTTTGATTAATGCTCACTTCATGATATCCATAAATGATCCTTGCCATCTTATTGTCTATGTTTTATCAGGCTGGTAATCACTGAAAATACAAAAATATTTTAATTGATATTGAATTAAACTTATTTTTAATTTAGTTTTATTATCTTTGCAATGCTTAGTCTTATTAGCTTCAAGTATAGCTTTTTATTTGTCTTCCTTTATTCTACCATTAATGATTTGTCTCTTTTCTTAAATAAATATCTTAGATTTAGTTAAAATAATGTTTATTTTCAGGTTTTTTTAGCTTTCGTTAATGGAATTTGTATTTTTCACTACATCTTCTAGATACATGTCATTATAATTTAGGAATGCAATTTGAACAAATTTATTTAAATCTTACAGTGAAAAGTATGGTATTGACTAGACTATTTCAATCATCATATAAGGAGTATTTTTGAAAAATATTCTCCCTTGAAGCCTGGATACCCAGGAGAGATCCAACAAATCATGGAACTTACCAGGAAAGGATCTGGGAGAAGGTGAAGAGGTGAGGAAATAAAAATCAAGAAACAAGGCTTTGGGGCTGGCCTGGTGGTGTAGTGGTTAAGTCTGCATGCTCCGTTTCAGTGACCTGGGATTCGCAGGTTCGGATCCTGTGATTCACAGAGCTACACACCGCTTTTCAAGCCATACTGTGGCGGCATCCCACATACGAAAAATAAAGGAAGATTGGCACAAATGTTAGGTCAGGGCCAGTCTTCCTCAAGCAAAAGAGGAAGATGGGCAACAGATGTTAGCTCAGAGACAATCTTCCTCACCGCCCCCGCCCCCCCAAAAAAACAAACCTTAGAGAGTTGGTGATTGGACTCTGTCTACACACTGGAGACTCCTGGTCTTAATCATGCTACATTTAGACCAGTGATCATTGGCTTGAAGATTGAAACCAGATCAATATTTCCACACTAGTGTGGTAATACTTTTTTAGTGGCCTTTCCCGCTTTATGAAATTACTTTTAATTATTTTCTCCCTCTGATAGCTCTTTGTTACTCTCTTCTATAGCCAACCACCTTGAAAGATATCAATCACCTTTTCACTGTTTTCATTTCCTTGGCATTTATTCACTTCACACCCACTGAAATCTGGCTTTTGTCCCCACCCTACTGACATGCCCTAGTTAATGTCGCCAGTGACCTTCTAACTACCAGATGCTGGAGGTGCTTTTCAGCCCTTATCCTAATTGACCTTTTTGCAACATTTGACTCTGTTAACCATTTCCTCTTTGATACTTCCCTCTAAATCAATCTAAATATTTCTTTCTCTTTTTCTGTTCATTCTCTTCCACTTCTCTGAGTTCTTTGCAAGTTCTACATTTTCCTTCCTACATGTTGAGGATTCACAGGTAAATACTTGAACTTTTTTTTTCTCACTCTGTATTCTTTCTGGGTGATCTTACCCTTGGCCTCAACTTCCACTACCACTTAAGACACTGATGACTATCAAATCTATAAATTGATTGAGTTCAGGCTGTGTTCTTAAACACAAGACATGTACACCCAACTTCTTGCTACATATCTCTACTTGGATTCGGTCTGGGCACCTTAAACTCAATACATCCAAATTGAACTCATCCTCTCACCTCCAAAATCTGCTGCTCCCCCATAATTCCTGTTTTGGAGGATGTCTTCATTGTCATTCCAGTTACCTAAGCCAAATCTGTTACTTGTCCTTTAATCCTTCTACCTCACCTCTGCCTGAATCTGTTACCATATCCTGTCTGTTCTGTCTTTGAAATCTCTCTTAAATCTGGCCCTTCTTCCTATCTCCCCTGCTACAATCTTATTTTAGGCTTTCATTATTCTTGCCTGAACTACAAGTGGCTTCTTACCTAGTCTCCTTGCCTCTAGACAGCTCTTTCTTATTTAACTTCCACAGTGATTCCAGAGAGATCTTTCTAAAATTCAATATGCTCATGCCATTCTTCTTGGAATCCTTTAATCGTTCTGTTATTGTCAGGATAAACCCCAAACTCCTTAGCGTGGTCTATAGGACCCTTTATGATCTAATCCCTGTGTACCTGTCTGCAGTTATGTCCTGACATTCCCTGACAGTTGTCCTATGCTCCAGCCATATTGAACTATCTTTACATCTCTGGATCATTGCTACTATGCCTTTGCACATTCTGTTCCCTTAAAATATACTCCCTCTTCTTAGTCTCTTCTCTGAGAGGCTAACTCATTCATTCAGTAAATATTTTTTACTGCCTACTGTGTGCTAGGTACTGTTTTAGATGCCAGAGATAGTAATGAATAAAACAGAGAAGAATCTCTTCCTTCATGGAGCTTTATGTTCTGGTAGAACCCAGGACTGGTTTAGGTACCTTTGTCCTCTCACAGTACCTTACTCTTTTTTTTTTTTTTTTTTAAATACAATATGAAGTAGACAAAGTCAATCTGTGATTCTAGCTTTTCTATCAAGGCCCTTTCTTCTCATATCCTTCCCAGGAGATGGCATCACTGCTAATGCATAAATTGGCCTCTCTCTCATCCGTTATCAAAACCTGCTCTCATGAAAGGAACTGAGACTTACTCCTTTTACATAAGGTAGAAATGAGAGTTTAAAGTATTATTCCTCCAGGGATATTCCATTCCAAAAGGCCAGCTTGGGGAATTTTACGCATCAAATTGCCTAAAGTCAAGTTTACATTTTGGAGCAATCTGCATTTTTCAATATTGTTAAAACTGATAAAAGAAAAAAGAAAAGCAGCCTGAAATAGATCCAGTTAGGTTATGATGGGTAATCCTTGTAAGTCTGATGTCAGTGGTCTTCAGTTTTTAACATGGTGGGTGATTTAATGAGGAACCTTGAGCTTATTCATATTACTTAATTATTCCCAGTTGTCAACTAGGGAGACAAATACTGTTTACTTTCTTTTCTTGGATATTGGGAAGATTGGTGAGTCACTTTGGAGGAGAAGTGCCATATAAATCTAATAAATGATAATAAATCAACGATAATAATTTAAAAAATATTCTTAGAGGACAGACTCTATACAAAGCTGTCTGTAACACCTTTGTGAATCTCATTGGTGGCTCTGGTTGATTCTGAGTTTGTGGCTGCCTAGTTTATGAAGATTTCCTGCTTGGGGCTTGAGTTTGAATTGGATTTTGAATGAGAGAAGTAAATGCTCTGATAAACTGAGGTAAGAATATTCAGTGCAATGAAGAAGATAGAGTAGGAAATGAAGAAAAGATAGCTTCAGGAAAAAGTGAGTATGGGGGGGCAAGAAAGTGACTGAATATAGAGACAAAATATTGCAGAAATGTTAAATGAGGTACCTATGATAAAATAATACAGAGTATTAAGTAAAGTTGGCCTTATAGTAGTCAGAGGAGGAGACCACCACCATGTTCTGGATTTTTAGGAGTACCAGAAAGACACGTCCCTCTGCTTCAAAGTGTATTTTCCATTTACTAGTGAAGGCTGAACATTCTTTTAAAGATGTCATTGGCTTTGTGCAATGCAAGTATGCGTAGAAAGGAAAACACCTTATACTCCCTATAAACTTGGTAGAACTTGGTCTGCTTTGAAATTTGGCTTAGGGTTGGCCCTGCCTTGGAGTTATGTACTAATATGGAGTTACCTGGGGCCTATTAAAGAAGTTTAAGTACCGAAGTTTTCATAATTGCTTCTTTAATTTCTTCCTCATAGTTTTATTCTAAATCACAAATGGCGAATTACTAGAATATATGAACCCTCCTCAACCACCACCCCTAGCAAGCTTCACTAATCTTTGAGATATTTGTTTCTGTAAAGAACAGTGACAAAAAATGAAATGGAATACAGATTAACTGACTAATTTTTATTCCTTCCTCTGATTCCTCAAAGCAATCCTTTAAAGCCATGTGTATTTGAGAGGGAAGAATATTTATTAGTGATTGAAAGCTGCTGTTATATTTAAAAATGCCTTTTAATTTTAATATTTGGGACATAAGTATCTTGGACAGGGGAAGAAGTATACATAACTGCTGGAACCCCTGATTATACCTATACCATTTTACCTCCCACTTCTTCTGGCCACCCCAAGTCCCTAGTCTTCGTGAATACTAAGGCCCTGGTGGACCACCTCTGCCGAGTCGCATACAGAGAAGCACAGTTCAGCACCCAGAAGGAATTTAAAAGAGATCTCAGTCTTGACTTGCTTCTCAAAGAATGTTAAGTAAAATATAAGTTATAACCCATAGCAATACTTCTCACAATCCTCTTTATTCTTTTCTCTATATCTTTCACCTTAGGGCTGCTCAGAAACCTCTCCCTCACTAAAAGACTGAACTCTTTCTGGTACCCCAACCTGATTGTTTTTTGTTCTCATCTACTCTCCCCAACTCTTAATTAGATGGACAGAGTTAGCCTTTCTGGCTTCTTTTCTTATTTTTCTGTATTTCTTGCCCAGTAATTAGATTTTCTACAACAAAGCTTTGTCCAGAAACTGACAGAGCAAGCAGGAATTCTTCCTTATTCCTCTCAGCTTTTAGTCCTGCCTTTCTCTACTCATCCTTTTGATTTTAAATCATAATAAGTTGGGAAACTGGAGAGTGGAAAAGAGAACATTCCTTAGAGGGCTGTGAAGGAGTCGGGGACAAGTTGAGTGGATGAAGACAAAATACAGGATGGGTACGTTCACACTTTAATAAATCTTATCATGGTTACATAAGGCTGCTTTGAGAATCCAAGAATTCTATTTTCTGGGTCCAAGGGAGGAAGGATGCAGACAGAAAAGAAGAGAGCAGTCACCGGCAGCAGGGGAGTGGGAAACGTAAAGGAGATAGTGCTGACCCAGTCTCCCTCTCTCTCAACCCTAATCAGTTGCAAGCAACTGGTTCCTTCTTTAACCCTTTTGCCAGTTAATGAAAGTCTATTATGCTGGCAGCAATTAAGTTTAACTGGCCTATTAGATCCTCTGGCTGTTATAACCCGTAGTCAGGGTGCAGGCTCTGCCAATTTTTTAAGCTAAAGAAATATATCCTGAAACATACTTTTTATCCCCTAATAAATCATTTTTCCTCTTCTTCCTTATCCCCACCACTTCCCCTGGTTAGCACACATCCTGAGCCACTCTCATATTGAAGAAGGCTAGCAGTCAGGTAGTGGTGATGGGACAGGGCCTGAATTATCAACAAGCAATAGCTTGGACTCCAATGCTCATATTAGCTGCTTTGATCATCAGTCAGCTACTTATTAGCATAATCCAGAGAAGAAAAGAACCTGTCTTGCTGTACCTGGTGCACCTTTTCATCCTGATGATTGCCTCAGAATCTCCATCTGCTCCTTGTCCAGTTGACTCTTAAGTTTGAAGCTCACTGAAACTGCGCCTACCTTCACAGCAATTTTTTCCTACGAGTGTTTAGAACTCAGCTTTCCTCTGATCTTTTTTCTCTGATCTGATTCTGCCCACTTTCTAGCCTTTGAGATATCCTCAGCATTTGTGATCTGCGTAGCACTTTCTTATTCTCACTGAAATTCTGAATTTATTTTTTAAAAGTATTTTCTTCCATTTCATTGGATTTAGGATGGGAAGGAGTTCAGACATGTATAAAGTCTATCATCTCAATCCAATCTTAGTTTTTATTATTTTACATATTATATGTATCTGTAATTTTGTTTAATATCACCCTTCTATGTATGATTGACTCAAAACGTTATCAAGGATCTGAACATTATTTATAGGTTGTTTTTGCTAGGAAGAAACACATTTCCAGCTCAAGTATATTAAAAAGTATAGACTTAGTTGATTTTGCAAGTCAATCTCAGATTGTGCAGATGACTGCTTTTTCGTGGAGATAAAAGTTGACGTTGATAACAAACTTTATTACTGGTTTATATTACATGTGGCACATGTGGATAATTTTGATATATCTCTCTTCATGAGAAGAGTACACTGCATTTGTATAATTTTACTTATGTTCCAATATTTTGTGTTTTTTTCATGTCATAACACAAGCATTTTTCAAAGTTGCAGAGCAGAGTTCAAACTGGTGGACTTCAGGGCAGATTCATGCTATACACATGCTATACACACTCACATAGTGTTAACTCACTCAGTGTTTTTTTTTTTTTTAATTAAATTAATTGCCAGTGTGTAAAAGTCAAGATACTTCACAAAGAGATCCTGACCTCCAGACTCATTTGAAAAATCAGAACATTTAGCAGTGTTGGGTCCACATTCCTCTAGGGCAGTAAATGACTGGAGCTGAGTAGTGGCTGCCCTGTTAGCTAGTAGTTTACCACAGTCTTCACCATTCTCTACTGTCTCTTAAACCAGTCTGCTTCTATATTGTTTCTTTCCTGATCCTGTAGGCATTTGAGTTGGTGACCCCTACTATATGTAGTCTTTATAACCATTATTTTAAATTATTATGAAATATTCATAAAACAGGAGTACTATAATTATGAAGTTGCTGTCTTTTTTTTTAAGTGTCTATAATTCTGTGATTTTCAACTTTGTAAACATATTTTTCCACATTGGTGTTATACCCTAGAAGCAGAAGTGTAGAATCAGAAAAATGAGAACAGTTATGTGGCTTTTGATAAATATGCAAAGTACCTTCTCAATAAAAATAGCTAATGTTGAAGTTAGAGGAGCCAATAGAGAAGTTGGAGGAAAGGCTGGCTTCCCACCCTCACAGTGTCCTTGTGGGGGTCACATCAGTTTAGGTCTGGTTTTTACTTGTGTTGATCCAGTTAGTGATCACAATATGGCTTGGTGAACAAAGAATCAGAATAAAGGGAACCAAGTTGTCTCGAAAGGAGATTTCATTTTACACCTCAGTGAGGACTGACGTATTAAGCTTGCTTTATAATACAGAACATCTGTCTTTCAAAATCATTATACTTGCTGAGTCAGTATCCATTTCCTTTGGATACTGCTGGGTAAATACTGCCAAATACTTCTTTGCTACACCCCCCCCCCTTTTCTAAAAAATCCATTTATATTGCCATCTTCTTTTAACACATTGTTTCTTCATACGAATTTCACTAACATTAGATTACAGCTTTATTTTAAATAAATCATTTTTGGTGAGATACCTAATCACATTTTCAGACTTGCGGTAGAGGAACCCAAATGATGTTTTTATGATGGATGACTTCTACAGAGAGCTAAGGTATCCATTATATGTTTACCCTTTCTGGATTCACATTCAGTTCTACTTCCAAGTTCTGAGTATACTTTGTTCTTATGTGCTGATTAAACTGGCATTTGTTGAATATTTAATAGTTCCCCAAATAAAGTTCACATGTATTATGTTATTTTATCCCGTTTAGTCCCTGTGTCAGTCCTTTGAGAGAGGGTATCATGATCCACATTTTTAGAAATGAAGAAGCTGATGATCAGAGCAGGTAAGTGACTTGCTCAAGGTCAAAAAGCTAATAAGTAATGGGGTTGGGAATTAAACAGGTTTTCTGACCTCAAAGTCCCTGTTTCCAAAATAAGCAGTAGTCTGGAGTCTAGGAGATTAAGTAGAACTGCACAGTGGCCTCAGTGGTCAGAAACTAGAAGGAAGCATGATCCTAAGGTGCAGATTGTTCCTTTTGAAGGTCTTTTGTACTCCTGCTGTGACAGCAGGGTCACCCAACTGGGTGTAAGTGGTGCAGAACATGTCAGGAGAGGTTGTCAGGGGTGTAGTTGCAGCCTGTTTGTGAGAGCAACTGCAGGTAGGAGGACAAAAGTTGAAGAGAAGTTTTTTACAGATCCATTTCTATAAGACCCTCTTGTCATCTGGCTTAGATGTAAAGATATTCACTAATGAAGCTTAGCGTGTTCCTGGAGCATTTTCATTTTAATAGAGGACTTGTAAATAGAGCTATGACAGCAGGGAAAAATCAATGAGGGTGGGGGGTGGTGGGTAGGGGATTCCCTCCTCATTAAATTTTCTTCTCATTATTTTTTCAAAACTTTGGAAAGATTTAATTATGAATTTTAAAATAAGGAACAAAATGCTTTATATAAGGAGTTCTTATGTTCTCTTTACACTTCTATGCTCTTAAAATGATTTCTAGAACCATATAATAGGAAGATTTTTGTATAAAACTGCTTTTATTGTAAGTTCATTATAATTCCTGTACACTTAAGATAAGCATTACAGCACAACTTTGAAATATAAAAATAAGATATATTTCTGTCTCCAGGGACCTCTGGCATTTTCATACGAAAAGGGAAAAATATTCAGCAAATCATTTTTCTGATGTATGGGTTTCCTCTTGTTGAATGTTGAAATATCAATTGGTAAACATATCTCCTAGTTCCTTATTGCACCCCAAATGACTGAGAATGGGGACAGCGCTAAAGTAGCATCCATTTCTTTTGTAGAGATTAGATGCTTACTGTCCTACTTCTTCAGAGAGTTCAGAATGGGTGATTAAGAGCAACTCTGAATGCTTTGGAGGTGAAAGAAAGCTGGAGCCTAGCTCCTCCAGGCCTAGTGACCTTGAGATTTACAAAGAAGCTGAAAGAAGTTGTATGCCTTTATTAATGGTATGTATTTGAAATCTTTCAAATGTATTGGTACATTTTAGCTGAATTAGTATATATTTAGAGCATATATAAATTATAATTAGAACTCCACTAACCTTTATTGCAGCAAAATCATCATTCTTGTTTTTTTTCTATTACGGTAGCATTGGTTTATAATATTGTATAAATTTGGGGTGTACATCATTATATTTCTGTTTCTGCATAGATTATATCATGTTCACCACCCAAATACTAGTTACAATCCATCTCCACCCACATGTGCCTAATCATCCCTTTCGCCCTCCTCCCTCCCCGTTTCTCTTCTGGTAACCACCAATCAAATCTCTGTCTCTGTGTGTTTGTTTGTTGTTGTTTTTATCTTCTACTTATGAGTGAGATCATATGGTTTTTGACCCTCTCCTTCTGACTTATTTCGCGTAGCATAATACCCTCAATGTCCATCCATGTTGTCACAAATGGCTGGATTTCATCGTTTCTTATGGCTGAGTAGTATTCCATTGTGTATATGTACCACATCTTCTTTATCCATTCGTCCCTTGATGGGCATTTAGGTTGCTTCCAAGTCTTGGCTGTTGTGAACAATGCTGCAGTGAACACAGGGGTGCATGTATCTTTACATATTGGTGTTTTCGTGTTCTTTGGCTAAATACCCAGCAGTGGAATAGCTGGATCGTATGGTAGTTCTATTCATTTTTTGAGGAATCTCCATATTGTTTTCCATAGTGGCTGCACCAGTTTGCACTCCCACTAGCAGTATATGAGAGTTCCCTTCTCTCCACATCCTCTCCAACACTTGTTGTTTCCTGTATTGTTAATTATAGCCATTCTGACCATCGTAAGGTCATATCTCATTGTAGTTTTGATTTGCATTTCTCTGATAGTTAATGATGTTGAGCATCTTTTCATGTGCCTGTTGGCCATCTATATATCTTCTTTGTTTCGAGAAATGTCTGTTCAGGTCTAATCTTGGTGGTTGAAACCTATGTAGGGATGGAAAGATGTTTTCCATGAAGTCTGACATATTTCTAGATTTGTATATGCTTTAGCTAGTGCTAATATGCATACCACTACTATACAACTCTTCTTTGCTTCCAGTAAAAATATGAGACTTCCTTCTAACCTATGGAACTTTTCCACTTGCAAGTTATTCTAAGGGAAGAAACCTCCACATGATCCGCAAACGCTATCATATGCCTTTCCAAATGCTACTAAGACAGACAGACATGTCTTCACCTATCAGAAGTGTCCTATGGACATTAAAAGTTCTTTGTTTTTAGATCTAGAAATGCTCTTTTTATGAGTCTTTTTTTAGCCTGAGAATTACTATAATGAAGGGATGCATACTCAGTATCTCAAGGATACTGCTAGCAGCTGCACCAAAAATATTCTTAGGGACTTTGTTTATAGACAGGATGAAGATCAAGAAAAATAAATTGATCAAGCCTGTGCAGGAGCAATTTATCACTCTGCATTACCTTTAGCAATTGCTGAAAATGCATGCTGGCATGAAGTTTTTTAATTACCAAAACCAGCAGATCATTTGCTTGATTCTTTTAGAGTCAGTGAAATATATGAGTGGGTAATGGAGTCTTTCCAAGAAAAAGTGAGCTAAGCACTGTGCCTGGTGCTGTCCCTGTTGCAGATGGAAGGCCAGATGAGCAGGGGCAGTCGCCAATCATCAGGCTTATATATATAAACACATACACATACATAGGTATGCTACATATGTATGTATATATGAGAGTTAAAATAAGACAGATCTTTTGTAGTGCATAGGAAGACCTCATATTTGCAGTGGGTTACATTCTTGGAAAGTCATTTTAAGTGGAAATGATTTTTAAGTTTAAATTGGTTCTTCTTTAAAAGTAACATTATAATAGGGGTTATGTGCTTGACTAGGGAAGAGATACCTGAGTCTTTATACAATTGGCTGTAAATCTAATATTTAATCAGCTACTAATGATAGAAAAATACAGTAGTAATAGCCAAGCACTTTTCAAAGATAATACATTTTCTCATTTAATTTCTCACACTATTATCTTCATTTTGCAAATGAGGAAACTGAAGTTTAGAGAGGTTCAATAATCTGAGGAAGATTATAGGGCCAGGAAGTACTAGAGCATGGATTCATTAAAGGAATTAAAGAATGCTAACCCCTTGAGAGTTTCAGGGATAGAGATATGAGGAGCAATGAAAAAATATTGAGGCTTGAGATGGATTATAATGGAAAAGAAGAGGTAGCCTGTGCTTTTACTGTGTTAAAAACAATAATGGGATGTAGTTGCCAGAGGATTGTATGAGTGATTTACTTTGTTGAATAGCAGTAAATTGAGGACTGCCTGTACTGTGGTTGTAAAATATTTGAAGTCCTGCAAAAGGTAGGTAACATTAAAGAATTTGCCTTGCCTAGGTTACAATGGTAGCAACCTAAGAATAGCTTGGGGCACCATAATGCATAAATATTTGCTTATTTTTGCAATAAGATGTCTGCTGTATGGTGCAGACTTGTTCTTGGTGTGTGATGATATGGGGCATGATATCTCTAAAATAGAGGAACAAAGGAAATTATGAAATATCTAAAGTCTATTCATAACCAGAGTATTCAGGAATAGCCAGGATGGGACAGACTATGTCTAGTAACTGGAAAGAGTGTTGCTCTCACATCACCAACAAGAAAAAGTCAGATAACATACACAACCATAACTTTTCTTGAACCTATCAGAGAGCCAAGGTTGCAATGCAGTCAGCTAGCCTGAAATCTAGGGATATATAGGCACCTCCAAGGACAGACAAAATGCAAGCACTGGCTTACCTGTGGCAGAGCATGGGAGGAAGATGAGACCACTGTAGTGAATAAGAATCCACTTATAAATTTTAACTAATCATTAAAGGTTGAGTGTGAGCTAGGATGAGCATATAGAACACCTAGGAGCATCAGACATAAAGGGTATTTGCACCTACTTACAGTTTCATATCCAAGGTCCTCTACTGAACATTCCTTAGAAAGACTAGGGGCAGGGTGAGAGACCACAGAAATCCTCTCTCAGTTCTGCAGAACTGGGGAGGGGAGCAGCTGCTGCTGTGGGAAAGACACAAAGCTCTACTTCTACCCTTCTCTAAGGGAAAAAAGCCTTCATCCATTTGGAAAAGGACAGCAAATCCTATTGTACTCCAGGATACAGGTGGAAACCCATTGTGGCTGGGGAAAAGGAAATAAAGTACCCTCTACTCTTGGGAGAGGAAGGGGAAACCATCTGAGGCCCAGACCATTAGAGATCTCCTACATGATGTGTTCAATAAAAAAACTGAGACACACAAAAATCAAGAAAGACCAGCCCACTGTCAGTAGACAAAGCAATCAACAGAACAAGACTTAGAGGTGACCCAGATGTTGGAACAATCAGACTGCTAATTTAAAATAACTATGACTAGTATGTTAAGGGCTCTAGTGGAAAAGATGGACAACATGCATGAACAGATAGGGAGTTTCAGCAAAGAGAAAGAAAATAAAAGAATCAAATGGCAATGGTAAAGGTATAAAACACAGTAATAGTGATAAAGAGTGCCTTTGATGGGCTTATAAGTAGACTTGCTGCAGCTGGGGAAAGAATCAGTGAACTTGGAAGATAGTCAATAGAAATTACCCAAACCAAAACACAAAGAGAAAAAAAGAGTGAGAACGCCTTCCCCCACCTCATAAAAAGAAACAGAACAGATCATCCAAGAGCTCAGGGACAATATCAAATGATCTAACATGCTAATGTACATATAATTGGAATCCCAGAAGAAAAAGAGAGATTGGGCAGAAGAAATATTAGAAGACATACGGCTGAGAGTTTTCCAAAAATAATGAAATGAAGGAATCCAACCACAGATCCAAAAAGCTCAGAGAATTCCAAGTGGATAAATGCCAACACAACACAGAAATCCCTACCTAGAAATAGCATATTCAAATTTCTGAAAGCCAAGGATAAAGTGAAATCTTGAAGGCAGCCAAAGAAAAAAGGCACATTACATACAGAGGAACAAAGATATTAATTAGAGCAGACTTCTCATCAGAAACCTTGAAAGCCAGAAGACAATGAGTGACATCCTTAGAGTGCTGAAAGAAAAAACATCGGTTAACCCAGAATAGACTTTAAGTGAGAAACTATCACAAGAGACAAAGGGATATTATATAATGATAAAGGGACAATCCACTAGGAAGATATAGCAATTATAAATACATATGCACCTAACATCAGAACACCTATAATATATAAAGCAAACACTGACAGAACTGAAGGGAGAAATAGACAGCAATACAGTGATAGTAGGAGATTTCAGTACTCCACTTTCAATTATGGATAGAACATCCAGACAGAAAATCAACAAGAAAACGTTGGACTTGAACCATACTTTAGACCAAATGGAACTAACAGACATATACAGAACCTTCCATCCAACAGCAGCAGAATACACATTCTTCTCAAGTGCACATGGAACTTTCTGCAGGATAGATCACATTAGTTTACAAATCAAGTCTTAAAAAATTAAGAAGATTGAAATCATACCAAGTATTTATTCTGATCACAATAGAATGAAACTAGAAATCAGCAGTAGAAGGAAAACTGGAAAATTCACAAATATATGGAAATTAAACAACATATTCTTGAACCATTGGGTCAAAGAAGAAATTAGAAAATAAGACAAGTGAAAACGAAACACAACATACCAAAACTTTTGAGATGTAGCAAAAGCAGTACTAAGAGGGAAGTTTATTGCAATAAATGCCTACATTAAAAAAAGAAGAAAGACCTCAAACAACCTAACTTTACACCTCAAGGAGCTAGAAAAAGAAGAACAAACTAAGCTTAAAGTTGGCAGAAGGAAGGAAGTAACACAAATCAGAGCAGATATAAACAAAATAGAAAAAAAATCAGTGAAATCAAGAGTTAGTTTTTTTGAAAGATAAAATTGGCAAACCTTTAGGTAGACTAAGAAAGAGGATTCAATTAAAATCAGGAGACGTTACAACTGATGACACAGAAATAAAAAGGATCATGAGAGGCTACTGTGAACAATTAAATGCCAACAAACAGGATAACCTAGAATAATTAGATAAATTCCTAGCAACATAGAACCTTCCAAGACTAAACCATGAAGAAATAAAAAATCTGAACAAACCTATAACTAGTATGAAGATTGAATCAATAATAACAGACCTCACAACAACAACATGAAAAGCCCAGGACCAGATGGCTTCCCTGGTGAATTCTACCAAATATTTAAAAAAAATGCCAAACCTTCTCAAACTCTTCCAAAGAATTGAAGAGAAGGAAACACTTCTAAACTTCTTTTATGAGGCCAGCATTAGCCTGATCCCAAAGCCAGACAGAGACATCACAAGAAAAGAAAACTACAGGTCAATATCCATGATGAATATAGATGCAAAAATCCTCAACAAAATACCAGCAAACTGAATCCAACCATACATTAAAAAGATCATACAGCATGACCAAGTGGGATTTGTCCCTGGGATGCAAGGATGTCGAATATACAAAAATCAATCAATATGATGTACCACATTAACAGAATGCAGGATAAAAATCACATGATCATCTCAATAGATGCAGAAAAAGCATTTGACAAAATTCAACACCCTTATCTTACACCATACACAAAAATGACTCTAAATAGATTGAAGACTTAGATGTAAGACCTGGAACTGTAAAACTGTAGAAGAAAACATTAGGGGAAAAGTTTCATGACATTGGTTTTGGCAATGATTTCATGGATATGACACTAAAAGCACAGGCAACAAAAGCAAAAATAGACAGTGAGACTACCTCAAACTAAAAAGCTTTGTACAGCAAAGGAAACAACAGAGTGAAAAAGCAACCTATGGAATGGCAGAAAATACTTACAAATCACTTATCTGATAAGAGGTTAATCTCCAAAATATATAAGAAACTCCTACAACTCAATAGCAAAAAAACTAATAACCCGATTAAAAGTGGGTTAAGGATTTGAATAGACATTTCTCCAAAAAAGACATACAAATGGCCAACAGGCATATGAAAAAATGTTTAACATCACTAATCATCAGGAAAATGCAAATCAAAACCACAATGAAATATCAGTTCACACCTCAGAATGGCTATTACTAAAAAAAGACAACAAGTGTTGGTGAGAATGTGGAGAAATTGGAACGCTGTGCACTATTGGTAGGAATGCAAAATGGTGCAGCCACTATGGAAAACAGTATGGCGCTTCCTGGAAAAATTTAAAAAAGATCTACTGTATGATGCAACAGTCCCACTTCTGAGTATTTATTCAGAAGAATTGAAATCAGGATCTCAGAGATGTTAGCACTCCTCTGTTCATTACAGCACTATTTTCAATAGCCATGATGTGGAAACAGTCTAAATGCCCATTGACAGATGAATGGATAAAGAAAATGTATTTATACATATGATAGAATATTATTCAGACTTTAAAAAGAAGGAAATTCTGCAATATGTGACAACATGGATGAACCTTGAGGATATTATACATAGGGAAATAAGCCAGTCACAGAAAGACAAGTACTACATGATTCCACTTAGATGAGGTATCCAAAATGATAAAATTCATAGAATGAAAGAGTGGAATGGTGGTTTCCAGGGGCTGGGGAAAGGAGAATTGGGGAGTTACTAATCAACAGGCATAAAGTTGCATTAAGCAAGATGAATACGTTCTAGAGATCTCCTGTACAACATTGTATCTATAGTTAACAATACTGTATTGTACACTTAAAAATTTGTTAAGAGGCTAGATCTCATGTTAAGTGTTCTTACCACAATAAAATAAAAGTTAGAAAAAAAGAAAAAAAAAGGTAACTTTTTAATGTGTATTTTACCACAGTAAGAGAAAGGAGAAATGAAGATTTTCCAAGAATAGGCAGGATGAAAATAATGCAAAGAGCAAACAGTGACAGTGATACTTCATAGTTAACGTGATTAGGCAAAGTTCAAGTCTTGTCCTCAGAATTTAGAAATAAATAAAATTATTCAGGGAGCATAATCATTAAGGATAATAAAATAGAAGAATAACAATATCAAAATTGATAACAGTAGTAACATTTATTTAGTGTATATTATAGCCCACTGTATATATGTATTATGTATATTACATATTATGTATATATTATACATTATTATATATATACTGAACACTATGATGAATGTATTATATCTGACATTGGCAAACTTTTTTGTGCATGCCAGATAGTTAAATATTTTTGGCTTTGCAGGCCATGTACAATTTTCTGCATATCTTTCTTTGTTTTTTATTTGTTTGATGGCTTTGTTTTGACAACCTTTTAAAAATGTAAAAACTATTCTTAACCTGAGGGCTATGCAAAAACAATCTGCAGCCTGGATTTGTTCTAGGCCTGTAATTTGCGTGTGCCTGGCCTGTGCCTGAGTTTTGACCTCAGCACATATGACTACTTAAAATTCAAACCAATTTTATCCCTGAAAAGTTTGTAGAAAAGAACAAAGGCACGAATAAGTTGAGAATTAATTGTCATATTTCCATGGCTTTTGTTGCTATAGAAAGGGTGATTTAACATCATTATAGAAATAACTTAAATCATTTACCACCCCAGCACTATAACCAAGTCCATTTTACTTTCCAGTCCTGGAATTCATGCAGTATATTTTAAGGACACTAATTTTTAATGTATTTTCAGCACGTAAAAATAACTTCAGCATTCCTATTTTTAAAACCTCATCATCATTTTTATAATCTAATAGAATGTTAAAAAATTTATCAGTTGGATTCCAATCATGCAGCTTCATCAGAGCTCTCACTTTTTTTTTTCTTCCTCTAATCACATAACATTTGAGCAGCATTTTTTAGCCAATGACTACAAAGCAAGAGAGAATAGAGTTCAACAGAGGAGAGAGGAGGGGTGTGTAAAAAAGAGCACATGAGGATTGAGAATGATAAAAAGATGGGAGTGGAGTGGGGTAGAATTGTCAAAATGGTGCATTTCATATTCCAAAAGGGCAATTTCTTTTTTTTTTTTTTGCGAGGAAGACCAGCCCTGAGCTAACATCCGTTGCTAATCCTCCTCTTTTTGCTGAGGAAGACCGGCCCTGGGCTAACATCTGTGCCCATCTTCCTCCACTTTATATGGGACGCCGCCACGGCGTGGCTGACAAGCAGTGCGTCGGCGGGCGCCCGGGATCCGAACCGGCGAACCCCGGGCTGCCAAGCGCAGACGAAACCGCTGCGCCACCGGGCGGGCCTGAAAAGGGCAATTTCTATTTAAGGTTTTGTTCAAACTTTTGGCCTTCAGTGTCATTCTTGTTTTTGATTTTGTTTGTGCAGTTATGTTTAGCATCTTTACTATTTCTCCTAAGACTGGTAATGTTTGTATTTTATTTCCACTCTTTGCCTCTCTGTCCCCAGTGATTTTTCTCTAGCTATGGCTGAGGTTGTATCTCCCTTCCCTCATATCTTCATTTACCCATCACCATTCCCAAATAGTTTAACTTTCATATGAATGAAAATACATTTTATAATTTAAGAAACAAACCAAAAAACACCATTACAGCATTATATTGTGGTCTGGGGCCCTTAGGGTCCCTGAAACCCTTTCAGAGAGTCCTTGGAGTGGCAGCTATTTTCGTAATAATGCTGAGTTACTTACCTTTCTTACCTTCTTGAATTAATACATATTTTACAAATTTCTGTTTTAATTTCTAATATGGGAGAAACTAATAGATATAATCCAATAAACAAAAGCTGTTTAAATCCTCAGTCATCTTTAACAGCGTAAAGGGATTCTGAGACCAAAAAGTTTGAGAATGGCTGACGTATCCTATCCTATCAGAAAACATTATTAAGTACCTTTTTATCTTCAGGAAGAATTCTAGTCCCTTGGAATAAAAGAGGGAACCTTCCCTCAAAGATATCACAGCTTAAATAGGGAAAGATCAGTATAAGGGTACAAACTTTCAGCCATGAGATAAATAAGGTCTGAGGATCTAATGTAAAATATGGTGACTATAATTGATAACACTGTATTGTATAATTGAAATTTGCTAAAAGAGAAGAACTTAAATGTTCTCATGGAAAAGGAAAAAAAAAGATAAATATGTGAGGTGATGGATGTGTTTATTAACCAGATGGCGGGAATCCTTTCTGACGTATATGTATATCAAATCACCATGATGTACACTTGAAATATCTTACAATTTTATATGTCAGTTATACCTCAGTAAAGCTGAAATTTAAAAAAAACCTCACAGTTTAAAGAAAGCAAACTCCTCAAAGAATAAGTGTAGTTGGAGGCAAGTGCAGAGATATCACGTATCATGGGAATCCAGAGGGAAGGATACCTAACTAACTGGGGTGATGGTGCTGGTGGTAGGAGGGATCAGAGAGAGGTTGGAGCCATATCTGTAAAGCCTTCCAAGAGGTGACCACTGAACCACTGGTTTTAAAGGTCAGAATGAGTTAGCTGGGTGAAGGACTGTGGTAGGAGACATTCTCGAGGAAGCAAGAGGAGCAAGGTATGGAAGGAAAGAGTGCAGTGTGTGCAAGCAAACACAGGCAGGTCTACATTTTTGTGTGTAGGATGGGTCTCAGGGAGGAGGGGAGATGAGGCTCAAGAGATGGCAAGGGCCACCCTTTAGAGAGCCATTTTTGACCTTATAATATTTGGATTTTATCCTTAGAAGGAAGGAAAGCTCCACCTTTTTTTTTCCTTTTTTAAGCACATAGTCAGTTTTATTGCTTTTTATACATGAGGAATTGTGTTTATTAAAATAATATTAAGTATTGTCAGATTAACTTCTAAACATTTCACATATATCAACACTTTACATACATCCTCATTTTACATATGAGAAAATGAAAGCTCAAAGAGGTTAAGGATATATAGCTGTCTAGAGGGCAAAATCATGTTCAAATCTAAGCATCCTTGCTCCAGACTCAGCACTCTTCACAGGTGTGCTGTCGCACCTCTCAGTACAAAAGAAAAGGAAAAAAGGTCAAGCTCTGAGAGGTGAACAGATAGCTTACAAAGCTTTTCTCAAAAATGAAAACTAGTTCTGTGAATGTGCTAAAAGCTACTAAAGTGTGCATTTTAAAGGGATGAAATTTCTGGTTGTGTGAGTTATATCTCAGAGTAAGATCCTCTATATCGAGGTGCATAGAGCTTTTATAGGTACAACCCAGGCAATCAAAGTAAGTCTCTGCCTTATATTCCAACAATGAAGCCCTGGTATTAACATTTGTTGATAGACAGTTAGCAAATGGGATCTTAATAGGCTTCTGTGAAAAATAACCCCGTGGGAGCTTCAAGTGCAGGTTATGAGGCATGTGTATAAATTGGGTCACAGCCCTCTACTTGGTTATATGTGGGAATTCAAAGATTTCTGCAGTGAATGTGTATAAAATAAGCTTGTTCCATGTCATGACTTAACTTTACTTTTTTACCACTGACCTTCTGGTGTATTCTCTGCTTTGTGTTGTCCATATATAGATTTATATTTTTGCTTTAAAATGACGTGCTTAATATCTTTTAATGTCAGCTTATAAATATTGGTTTCTCCTACGCTCTGATACCTTGAAAAAATAGGTGGAAAAATAAGCTTTAGTCCGTAGTTGTATTACTCCTAATTGGAAAACATTTCTGCAAGTTTATGGTCTTTCATAGGAAAACATTTAACGTATTTTTCTGTGAAATAGAATTCAACTATAGCTTTTTAAATACAAGAACTAAGCTTAATAGGAAGGAATTGTGTGGTAAATATTCACCACCCAGGCAGTAATGATGATGTGTTTTCTTGTTAAAACCAGTGAATATAAAAAGTATTTCCATTTTTTGAAAGGCTAAATTGAGAACTGCTAGAGCTAAGCAGGATAGCCAGGAAGGAAAGAATGGCAGGCAACAAATTAATAGTGGAAAGATGAACAAATCTTGAAATCCTCAACGCAGTAGTAAATGACAAAACATTTTGTTTTCAAACTTGCATCATCTTTTTGGGCAGCCATTTAAATCTAACTCTGACAGTTTCTTACAACTTACAACGTTTGTTTCTAAGAAATTTTGCTTTCCAGACCACTGAAATAATTTGAGTGATAGGCTCTTGCCTACTCTGTATGGTACTAATATGAAAGTTTTAGCAGCATTATTCTTAATAGCCAAAAAGTGGAAACAACCCAAATGTCCATCAACTGAGAAATGGGTAAATAGAATATGGTATATCTATACAGTGGAATAGTATTTGGCAGTAAAAAGAAATATATGTTGCAACATGGATGAGGCTAACATTATGCTAAATGAGAGAAGCCAGTCACAAAAAATGACATGTTGTATGATTCTGTTTATATGAAATGTCCACTATAGGCAAATCCATAGAGACAGAAAGTAGATTAATGGTTGTCTAGGGCTGAGGGAGAGAGGAGTTGGGAAATGGGGAGTGACTGCTAATGGATGTGTGGCTTCTTTTTGGGATGTCAAAAATGTTCTAAAATTGATTGTGGCAAAGGTTGCACAACCCTGTGTATGTACTAAAAACTATTGAATTGTATACTTTGAGTAAATTATACAGTGTTATATCTAAATAAAGCTGTTTGATCTATCTATCTATATCTCAACAGAGTGATAACTTGAATACTGAAAAGTTTGAAAATGCATGTTGTGAGGGGAGGAAAAAGGCCAAAGATTATATTGTACAGAATATGTCTAATCAAAACCATTCCATAAAACTGCTTCACAATTTGAGTAGAAGGATTTTTTTTCCTTGGAGTGTAAAAATCTCCTGTATCTTGTGGTCGTTTTATTAATATTTAAATGTTTTCTTTCTTTCTGGAGAAACTTTGGATTCTGACAGAGCCCATTCTATATTGACCTGACAAGGTCTCGGAGACTAGCACTGTTGCAGCTGATGAGTCAGTGGACACCCGAGCTGGCTGTGTTCCCAAGGCTATGCTTACGTTAGAACAAATGGCATGAGGACAATGCATCCAGTGTATCAGGCACAAAGAGGTTTTTCTTCCTGATTGACTGTATGTGTCTTCTTGTCCTAGCCATGTCTTTCTTTCTTTGGCCAACAGAAGGAAAATCTCCCAACCATAACTGCTGGCATTCCCTTCTTTCCCTCTCCCAGTATCCCAGGGTATGAATGTAGGCAAAACTTTTGTTCCAAAGTCGTCATCTCCTTTTGTCCATTTCCCTTCTTCATTCTTTTTAGGTCTCCAAGCCTTGGCCCAAAAGGTTGTGACTGGTGAGCTTTTCTGATTTGTTCACTCTTTCAGGCACACACAGTGGACAGCTAGGAGCACAGCCAGTTTCTTCATCCCGTTGCTTGTCTAAATGATCCCCAAGTGAGTCAGTAAGCCCTAAAGTCCAACTCTTAATCATCCCTTCGGTTAGTGGGGTAGGTAGGCTGTGGACTCCGAAAGCCTTTTGAACTCTTACAAAGTTACTTTTGAACTCTTATGTTTTGTCTGCAGGACTGAATGAAAGTCTGCTTGGGAGTTTCTGAAAAGACTCTCCTCAAACAAAAACTACATTTCATTCCAAGCTAGGTTAATTTCTTCCTTTCCTTTTTCCTATCAAAAAATTCTGTTTATGAGATCATTTCCTTACCCTGATTTCTCCATGGCCCATTCAGTTTAGCTTTCATTTCCATTGATTTGCCACATCTGTTTATCAGAAATAACATTCTTATAGACTGAGGTCCTCTTTCATACCAAAAACCTTAGTCCTTGTTCTACTTGACTTGAGTGGTAACACTCCTGACCAGTCTCTATTCCTTTGACTGGAACTCAACTGATGCTCATTGGATTCAAGTACATTTTCTCACACTAAAGCATCCAGGCTTACTTCTTACCTTTCAGCTGATCCATCTTTGTCTCTTGCAAGGAACTCCATATTTCCCTCATCTCCTAATTGGAGTATTCTCTCAAGGCTCTACATGTTGGTGCATTAACCAACTTCATCTGGTTTATGTTTAGACCTTGTTTGTGATCCAGGGTAGTGGGTGTGTCCAAGAAGTTAAAGTATCTGCAAAGAATGGATAATTGTGTCAAGTGGACAGCTTCTGCCATTGAGTATGATGTGGCAATCACCATAAAAATCAATTAACAAGGCTTTTCAACAAGTCAGTAGTACAAAAGTTTCAAGCTCTGCAGTAGCTTAAGCCGGGGCTCCCTAGACTTTACAGAGCTCAGAATCACTAAAGGTAATGATTTAAAATAGATTTATGGACCCCCTCCAAACCTGTGATTCAGCCTGTCTTGAAGTGGGGCCTAGGAATCTGCATTTTTTAAAAAAGCATCCAAGTGATTCTGATGGAGTTGGTCCAGCCATCATTCTTGGAGGAAACAATGCCACAATTTACTTTCCTTTGGTTCTAGGCTAGATCCCTAGAGAATGAGGAGGAACCAATAGTAATTTGCAAAATATAGTATAAGTTGCCTAGGACCTGGAATATATCTATCTCTGAAATAACAGTATTTACCAGTTTATATTTGTTAATCCTCACCCTGGGAACAAATACATTCATTGCTGTTCCTTATAGTGAAGATCTAAAGGAAGCAGGCTCACCAGTTCTCACTGTCAGTCTATTTCTACCTTCACAGGAGTTTCAGAATCATCTCTAAGAGGCCTGGAATCCAGAGGCACCTAAGGGAATTAGCAAGAAGAAATATTTAGTAAGTAGGTTAGTTAATGAGGTTATGGTGTTAGTGTTGTTTCACATTATCTAAGATACTTCACTGTGCCTACGTTTTGGGGGGAACATGTATATCATCTAATATTTTGTCTTGATTTGGTTTGATTTCATATACTGCCTACCATGCACAAGCTTTCTCTTTGCTACCCTTCGAATTATGTGAATAGCTGCCCAGCCACAAAGCTGGCTTCTTTAGCTTGACATCGCAAGGCCTGAAGGACTATTTTATTTACGGCTTCAGGAGTTAGTTCCCTAGGCCCTTTAGCCTAATAAGTGGGAAGAATTCAGAAAAATCAGAATTCTTTTCCTACAGCAACTTCTTCTTCGGGAGGTAGAATCTTAAGCTCAGAGGTCAAGCTGCCTGTGGCTCACATTTGCCTTGGGAGCTATCACCTCACATGGTGTCTCACTGTCATGCTCGTCACTTTCTTTTGTTACAAGAAACTTGGGTGCAGTGTGAGGTCACTAAGATTAATCATGTAGGAGTGGTTTTTGGTTCAGAGGAGCAGCTTGTCAACAGCTTGTATTTTTAAATATTGTGCTAGAAGGAAGTATATTGTATTCATAGGGTATATGCTTCATTATTAGAAATGTTAATGCATCTGTGAGTGCTTTGATGCACCCTAATTGTTTCTAGTACTGTGGATTCCATTGGCTGCCAGTAGGTGCTTGAGATGTAAGATTGTGATTAAGGAGGCATCAGATATAGTCAAGGTGACTGGATTTCAGCTCTAGTGAGTAAAACTGAAACTTTCCCCCTCTGTCCTCCATCTTTTAAAATGAAAGACTCTTGGATATACTCTAATGTTGTGTTCTTACTGTGGTTAGACTTTGAGTTTAGAGTTTTTTTCAGGGTGTTAGTTAAATATTCTAAATTAAATCACCAACAGGCAAAGCCAGCAAAAATTGCTTAGTCAGAATAGTTTGGTCAAACTCACGCAAGGTTATCTTTTTAGGTGTTGTGGAACTCTTTCTGATTCTTTGTAGAGAATTTAGGGTTGTTGAGATATGTTTCTAATGCCAGAGATAGTCTTATGGCTGCCTCCATAGCAAGCTGAAACCAACTGGCTGGCCTCTCCATAGTTGTTGCAAGTATACAACAAAAGATAATGTTTTTGTATCTTGGTTACTGGTAAGCCTTTGCAACAAACAGCCTCCATCTCTCTTAAGGGAGTCAGGATATCAAGCCAATTTTGAGGAAAGGAGAATAGAATGATGGTGTGAGTCAAAATAGGGGCCAAGAATCCCAAATTTGCTTCTTGCTCTCATTCTCTAGAACTGAAGAATATTTTTTCTATGATTTCTTTTAAAGTGTCTTTTTTTCATAATCATGTGATGAGAATTCTTGTGTGTCAGAGAAATTACTTTGGCTTCTCAAGGGAGGTTATGGTAGAATGCCTTGGTTTGGTAGTTCAAATGTGGTCCATGGATCAGCAGCACTAGCATCACCTGGGAGCTTGTTAATGTCACCGATTAGGTGCCTTGAGAAACTCAGAGGTAGGCTCTGAAGCAGTTTTTCCAAGTTGTTTCTTTTCCTTTAGCATGTTAAGGAGATGTAACCACCACCATCCTGAAACTGACCAAGTGAGGAACTCAAGGGAGATGTAACTAGAAAACATCCTGAAACTGACCAAGCCTTACCACAGGAGCTGCACCCATGATCTTTGCCTTATTTTTAAGCAAAGATGTCTCCAGGAGGAGCTTAGCCTCATTATGTGGAAGCACGTTCTCTAACTGAGCCTTTGCAGGCAAATACCCGCCTCTCCCTTTTAAATATTCATTATCATCTGAAATAAAGGTCCCTGCTTCCCTTTGTTCCAGGGATGCCATGACTTTGGAAATCATTCCTCATGGCCTCCTATTTGCTGCAAATACACTTTACTTTGTGAAACAACTTCCACTGGTGTAGAGTCTTATTTAACTCACCAGGAGGCGAGCCCACTTGTTTTGGTAACAGTTACCCTCCATAACCTCAGTCCCCACACCAGATCCCCTACTGAATCCGAATCTGTAGTTCAGCAAGATGCCCAGGTGATTTGTATGCATGTTAAAGTTTGGAAGCACTGGCATAGGGCATTAAGGCTATTTATTTTACTGGTCACGAGCACACTATCTTCCAACCTCTTTTGATCATTAAAATGGCTGTGAACTTACTAGAACTACAACATATTGGTGTGAGGGAGGTGTTTATTTGTGGGGGTGATTGGCTTCCATGCAGAAGCTGTGTAACACCCAGCATAAACAGTTTCTGATGATACTGCCGTTAATCTGGAAAACCTGAAGGATAATGTCTTGTTTTTGATATCTGACCTCTGTCCTGCTCTACTTCGATAGATATAGCTAGGAGGTGGAAAGCAGTTCATTGCTCCTTATCTGCAAAAAAAGCACCTTTATTCTAAATAGCAAATAGTTGACTTTGGAAACTCAAAAGATACTTTTTAAATAAAGTCTTGTTTTGCGTGAAGTTTGTAGATTTGTTGGGAAAAGGTGACTTTGTCTAATAATGCCTGATACCTGTCTAATTATTCTAATACATGATTAAAGGAATTGAATGTAAAAAAATGTAGGCAGTGAGGTGTGTAGTAGAGTCTCCTTTAAGTCACATTTGTGACAGGGTCTCTTTAGAAGGCATCAGAAATGTCAAATGGCCATTAGTGAGGAAGTGGTACATTTGCAGTTGGGGTTCATCGTTGTCCAATTCTATGGTAAGGAGAAACCCAAGGCTCTGGCAGAAGCTACCTCCTAGATTGCTTTTTTGCTAGTGTCTCCTTCTGTAGAGAATATGCTTTCTGCTCAGTGAAGAGTCAAGTGACATTGAGAGAGAGTCACATAGGCATTGAAGCTTGGACATTTTATTTTGTTTTTTTGTCACTCTGAACTTTGGGAGTGTGGCATTTCTTTTCTGGCTGCTTTAGTATCTGACTCCTGCTGATGCACATACCACAGGGTCAGGCCAGGTCTGTGCTGCTGCAGGTCCTTTCTCCTGTACTTTAAGAAGATAACATTTTACATCAGGATGCAGTACACCTGTCGTTCAAAGGCTGTTCTGCAGCTCTGGGAGCCCAAGGACTCACTGAGTTTGCCATGATTGCATGCAAGTATTTGGAAAGTCAAATGCATGTATGAAACATTTTGTTAGACTGTTGTTGGAGGAAAACAAGAACAAGTTAAAATCAGTTGTTTGGGAGGAATATTTTGGCATGGTTTCTCTGAAGTTGGGTAAATAAAATTTGTCCGTGTATCCATCTGTGCACCCAGTAGCAGTCCTTCTGCCCACAGAAGGAATTTGCACACATTAGACAAGTTACTAGTCTGAATCTCCAGGACATTGATAGATGGTTCCTATGTGTGTGTATTTGTTTGTATACAGTCGTATATATTATCTCTATAGTGTTAAAGGCAGTGTGTCCCTCTGGGCTACTTTGCTTTCTTTGGAGAGCCTCCCTGTAATCTGCTCTGGCAGCAGTTTCTACTTCTTCCAAGGTTAGTACGGGTGTGAGGCTGATGGGTGCTCGGCTTCTTGTCTGCCTGACCTGGACACTTTCATAGCCATGTAATTCTAGGGGTTCAAATCTGGTCCAGAGTAAGTCTTATGGCCCAGACTACTTGCCCAAAGTCTCCCGAGAGCGTGGTTGTAGAGGAAATTGACGCCATAGAATTTTTCACTCAGCCTGCAGTTCCTACCAGGTGAGGGCAGCTATTCCTTTTCTCCTCTTAGGTTTACAATATTCTCACTCATCAACCTTGACAAAGTAGGTTTTACCATCAGAAGTACCAGTTTGTTTATTTCAGAGAGCAGTGTGGTTTCATTGGGTTTCTTGTTCTCTCACAAGCTTTCGTGAAGAGAAAAAATCCTGTGTTCCATCAACTCAGATGATAGCATTATAATTTTGCATCATTACATGATGGGATTAACTATTATCAATAAGTCTGTGACTAAATCCTTCTTGACATCCATTCTCTACCTTTTGGCTGTTGATTCACTACCATGCTTTTTGTACTTTCCAAAGCAGACCCCTCACTTTGTTGTCTGAAGCATCATAAGCATGAGATGTGGTAAGGGTCATTCACCATCATCCCTCCTTCTTACTGCCTCTTTTCTTGCTTCTGGCATTTCCTAGTGAGTAGTGGACCTTTGTGACAGCTGGAATACACAGTGGTGACTGTCTGCACATTGACCTTAAGAACACATTTATGGTTTATGAAATGGGTTGGCCAAGGCCTGCCCCCTTGAAAATTCTCTTCTACAAAATTTATTTCACAGACACATATTACTAGATTGGTTCTTCAGCACTACACTGGGGAATTTGCTTCAACATTTTTAAAGTGTACATCCAGGAGAAGTGCTGCATATGTGATCAAATAGATCAACTTGAGTTGGAATGATGGACCTAATTTACTCTCACATTTATGGATAGCATGTAGGTTGGCCTTCCTGGAGTCTCTTTTGGACTGAGGTGGTCTATCAAGGCCAGGCCATACTCAGTCAGGGCTGCCTTTGAGTGCACCATGCAGTTGGAGGGGTTAGGGCAAGAGGAGGAGGGGGAAGTAGTTCCTTTATTATTGGGTTTCCAGTAGGCCATGCCAGGAAACAAGGTAGCCAAACTCTGGGAAAGCTCCAGAGCCTTCTTGCGGGGGTGGGGTGGGAGGGGCAGAATTTGGAGAGGAGCCAGAGATTTAATGAAGGTCAGAAAATATGAGCCACAGAGAAGATGAGGTACAGGTGAATGAAAACCTGGTTCAGCAACATCTGACAGGGGCCTCCTCTTGGGGGTGAAGCTCAGGGGTCATTCTTAAAGTCATGCTACAGTTTGGGGAAACTGTGAGTCCTCTGGGGATCCTTGTTATACATACAGAGTCCTGGGTTGTCTCTTAGAGATTCTGATGCAGTAGGTCTGAGATGGGCTCCTGGAATCTGTGTTTACAAATGCTCCAGGTGAGTCTTATGATTGGGTAATTTGGGGAAATACTCTACTGCTAGATTATATTTATTTTCTTGGATGGGACTCTGTGTTGGCTGGCTCCCTAGGGGTCCAATGAGTGACGCACAGTGAATCACTGAACTATGGTAATATGAAACCTATGAATATAATTCCATTGATGCTTTTTAAAGAGGCCATTTCAGTTTGTCCCTCAATGAATTTTCCTAGAACTGTTTATCAGCCCAACTGAAATTTGTTAGATGAATTTGGTCTGATTACAGAGAGGAAAGGTGGCTTCCCTGAACTCATTGCCCCTTTACCCTCCAAAATGTCTCTTGGAATATCAAGGTACATATTCACAGAGTGAATATTAGCTGTAAAATGAAACAGGAATCATAGACTTTGGATTTACATTCTAGACATAAAAGATTTAAATATGTGTAGCCTAAAATAATTTGTGCTATGGTCAAAAGAAAATGTTAAAATAGAAAATAAACTGTTAGATTTCTGTACACTGATGGTAGATAACTTGTGCATGGTAGGAGCATAATAAACACTGGAGGGTTTCCAACACACTGATAAGTGGGAATTTTGTGGCTTGTACAATGCTCATGTCTTACGACTAGCTGGCTATAGGTGTCTGAAAGAAACTTGAGCTAGCCTTAGCAGAAAGAGGAGTTTATTAGAAGGATATAGAGGTTGCAGACTCAAGAACAAGAGAGCAGCTGAGCCTCAGAGAGAGACCACAAGTAGGGAACAAACAGGAGGCCAGCACAGACCTGAGGGGTGCTCGTGCTCCTTCCTGCTCTGCTTTTGTTTGCACATCTGCTTCTTTGTTATCTATGTACAGACCAGATTTCTCTGTACCACTGTCCACTTGGTAGAAAAATGACTACCCCACAGTACTCAAGTTTACATGTTAACAGTTCCAGCCTCATGGAGACACTGCCTTGACTGTTATGGTTCCAGTTCCAAACTCTTAGGAGAGGAAATCTGATTGGCCTGGCTTGAGTCAGTGTGCATTCCCGGGCTCATGGTAAACACAAGGCTGGCAGAGTCCATATGTCTCTGGAGGTATGGAATGGAATGTGGAGATGTGGTCCTTGAGAAAGGAGGATCCTGTGAGATGATCTGCTCACCCAAAAATACAACTACTGTCATATATATTGTTGAAGATTTTTGTGACTTTTTTTCAGGGGCTGGATTATGTTGCTCCATTAAGATACTGGCATGGTTGCAGTGTTTAATCAACAAGGTATTGCTTCTCTTCTGTGCTTTTGTGTGCGCTAACAGATTTAGTCATTCTTATCCTCCTTCACCTGACTAACCGCTATTCATGTTCAAGTTTCAGATTAAATGACTTTTCAGGAGAACTCATCAGCCAGTTTTCCTTGCTTCTGTATGTCCCTCTCTTTCCCTATTCCTGATGAGATCAAGATTTTTTGTCTTGAAGGAGGGAAGGAAAGAGAATTTAGAAAATGTGTATATTCTTGAAAAGGAGCCCTAGGTCCTATACCCCCTACCTAATTTATACACGTTTCTGTGCTAATTCCTGTAAGTAATAAAAGGGAGCAAGACAGGAGCTAGAACAAATACACAATTACTGTAATACAAAGCAAAATAAAAGTTCCTGAAAAACAGTATATAGAGAGATAACATTAGGATGTGGGGTCAACAAAAGACTTGATAGTGGAGATTTCACTTGAGACAGGACTTGAATTTCTGGAAGTTGAGATGGGGGAAGAGAGAGGATTCTAGACACAGAGGTTAGAATAAATAGGAACATGAATGTAGCAAAATTCAAGGTGTGCAAAACTCATTTCACTAGAACAGAGGGCAAAGATGCATTAGGGGGTTAATCTAGAAAGGGTCAGTTAGCTTATATCCTCTGATGGGCAGAGTGAAGAAATTACATTTAATTCCACTGGCAATGGGGAGCCATTGACAGATTTGGACAGAGGAATTCCGTCCTTACAATGTAAGCTCCACGAGGTCAAAAACTGTATGTCATTCTCTAAGAATCTAGCTTAGTGTCTGACATAGAGATTGGGTGCTTAACAAATATTCGTGACTCCATGAATGGTCAGAACTGTATTTTAGCAACATTAATCTTGCAGTACCATACAGAGTGAGTTATAGGGAAGACTGGCAGCTGCAAGACCAATTTGGAGGAATACAGTAGTTTGGATGAGAAATAATGAAGACCTCTCAGCTAGAACAGAAAGGGTGGAGGCTGACTTGTAAGACACTGTGAAAGTAGAATCTGGAGGACCACGCCGACGCACGAGAGGGAAGGGACCCTTTCAATCAAGGGACTAGATTCCCAAAAGAGACTGAGAACCAAACAAAACCTACCAATTACTGTTAAATGAAATATTGAGTTCCCCTTGCTTTTTCAATTAAAAGTTGGCAACATTAAACCTAAATCAATCAGAAGTGAGTTTTAAAATAGATACTTCAAGGGGCCAGACTGGTGGTGTAGTGGTTAAATTTGCACGCTCTGCTTCAGATCCCAGGTGCGGACCTTCACACTGCTTATCAAGCTGTTCTGTGGCAGGCATCGCACATATAAAGTAGAGGAAGATGGGCACAGATGTTAGCCCCGGGCCAGTCTTCCTCAGCAAAAAGAGGAGGATTGGCAATGGATGTTAGCTCAGGGCTGATCTTCCTCACCAAAAAAAAAAAAAAAAAGTAAATACTTCAAGGTCTGCTTCTCTTCATCCATGTGATGTCATACAGTGAGGCCGAGGCTTTCTGTTGATGCTCCATGTAGGACATCAGGTCTGAGCTTTATCCTAAAATTCTTTCATATGTGGGCACTCTTTGTGTTTTCCCCTTCCTCTCTTGACTGAGGGGGAACAGAGAGAGAGTAGAGTAGAGGCTCAGGCAGCACACACTTCTAAAGAAAAACAAAACAAAAACTGTCAGTTAAAAAGAACAAAACTCCCTATGGGCAGAAGGAAATAGAGATACGAGTTAGAACTGTCCTAGGGTTTCCTTTCTCCAAAGACAAAAAAAAGTGTGGAAAAAAATGAGTGTTTAATGAAACAACCACCATGTTTGTAAGAGTGTAGGTTGTAGAGCTCCTAAAGATAATCATGAACTTAGCATTGTAGGGCTCTTTCTGTCACTGATTCCCATTTTTCCACATCATAAAATCTTGTTCACATTAATGTGCTGTGATTTATCTTCTTCCAAAGTCTCTTGTGCTTAGAAAAGAGGAGCTAAATTAGTCAGGAAAGCATTCATTATAGACTCTTATCTTGGGTTCTCTGCTAGGTACTGGTGATGAAGTCATAAATTGTTTCCTGTGCTTGAGGAATTTGTAATCTGGCTGAAAAAACAGGTTCTGTCTCTCTCTACACACACACATATATATATATATGTATGTGTGTATATATATATATATGTATGTGAAGTAAATAATATTACAAAGCATATGCCAAGCGCCAAATAAGCTTGATTTCATAGTGTCTGTTTCATGAATGGATCAAAACCACCAGTCAGGTGTACCACACCACTTAGGCAGATTTAATTTATCATTTTCTTCTCCTTAAGGAAAACACTTAAGAATTTCCTAAAGATCTCACTGAGAGAGAAAATCATGTTTGACAAATTAAATAGAATACAATTATTAATAGCTTACAGTTGCTATAAATTGATCTCAAATGCTTGGTACTTGAGTAACGAAACAGGTTTTTTGTTTATGTTGTAACGCCACTGCCGAGTGTTTCCATAGTTACAGTGCTCTTTGTGCAAGGTCCCCAAGCTGGTTGTGTTAGATAGTCTCAAATTGCCCATTTTCCCAGATTGCATATTTGCAGTCTTTACCAATGGAAAGAATTTAGTAGTTGTGGTAAGGATTCATAGTGATCTTTTAAAAAATTCAAAATGGGGAAGGTAGAGTGATTAAAATATAGCACTTTCTTTGAAAATGAGTACAATAAGGCTTAATTTAAACCCGCACATCAGAAGAAGAAAATTGCAGGTGTTATTCATCTCTCTGGTATTTCAGGTAAGGCTTCCGCAGCATTTCATCTTTGATAAAAAAGAGCTGACTGTTGTGGCTAAATATTGTAAATGCTGAAACGTAGTTACACACCAAAATACAAAATCTGGCTATTATCCACATAATTAAAGTTGGTAATATATATGGGGCATCTAAAGAGAGCAGTACTCACTAGGTATTTTATTTATGTCATCTCGATAATTTTACAGGTGAGCATTCTGAAACTTCAAGAGATTAGTTAACTTGCTTATAGCCTGCAGCTTATAAGTAGGATCTAAAATTGTATCCTAATGGGTCTGACATTTACCTATACCACAGATTTTCAGGTTCCTGGCATCACTATAGTCTGTCTCTGGCCTGAACTCCAGAATAGCCAAGTTTAAAATGGGGACTGGAGCAGGAATTCCCTAAATCACAAATTTAGTTCAATTGAAGTGAGTGATGGAGATGAGCATGCATGTGAGTGTGTGTGCGTGTGCACACACACACACATATTGCTGAGGGACAATGTTGGAGGTCTTTGCTGTGTTCTTTCTTTAAGAAAAAGGGAGGAAGGATGAAAGACAAAATTTTATTAGGCCCTTAGGCCTAATCAGCTATTTTCTCATCTCCCCAGCCTTATAATATGCATTTCTGATGTTTTGACTTACCTGGCTACATGTACTATGGATATCCTCCAATGAAATTCTTGCTATTCCTTACTTCCCAATTATTTTCCTTCTGCTTGCTCTAACTACTGAAAACCACACAATAAAATGCTGCCTGTTAGGAAGTGATCAGCTTTTTAAAGGACAAGCAAACAAGCCTGTTTATCTTCTGGGATCTCTGGTATTGAGAAGGAGTGGTCAGTTCCACATTATACATATACTTATAACCATTGTAATAGCTTTATATAGGGTTTCTTCTTTCTTATTTTACGAAAAAGAATGGGCCCACAGAGAAACATCTCAAAGCCATATCTGAGGTTGTGAAGTAGGTTAGTGCTGAGGGCAAAAATAAATGTGGGAAATATGGGTAGATCTGGAGACCCAGAGTTACCACCTTCTTGTCCCTTGTTGATAAATTCTTTCTGTTATGTCAGACAGCCAGCTTTTACTTTTTCTAGAATCCCATCTCTGAGTTTTTAATGTAAATTGATAAAAAATAGGATTAATATGAAAGTATATCAGCAATATCAAGTATCCATTTGTTTTATACACAAACGAATTTGTTGAATAAGCCATTTTGACTGGTTCAGGAGAAAACCACTACTGAGTGATAGAGCTTAGTGGTTAAGGGGATAGGGCCTTGAAGTCAGGCTGAACAGGGTTCAGATCTGTCACCTCTGACATTACTGGCTATGTGACTTCAGGCAAGCTAGTTAACCTTTCTAAACCTCAGGTTTCTCTTTAGTAAAACAAAGATAATAGTAGCTCTTGTCTCCCAGAGTTGCTGTGACAATTAAAGGAGATTATGCATGTAAAGTACCTATCATAGTGCCTGGCATGTGATATGGAATGAATAAATGATAATTGTTAGAGTCATTTTCCCTCCTTCTTAACTCCAGTCCTCAGTACCTCTCTGGACACGTATGGTTTTGAGAAAAGGAAGAAGAGAACAAGGTAGGAGGGATGACCTGGAACTCTTGGTACCACTCAGAGGTGCATAAGTAGAATCAACTTGTGGAGGAAGAATCAGGGCATCATTTTTGTCTTTTGAGTCCTGATATTGAGCCAAAAAATACTTAGGAAATATAATAATCCTGGAGTGACCTTAAAATTTTTGAATTCTTACCACATATTTTTTATTCCGTTTATGTGAAATATCCAGAATAGGCAAATCTGTAGAGACAGTAGGTTAGGATTTGCTAAGGGCTGGTCAGAAAGGGGTTAGAGGGAAGTGGGGAGTGATTGCTAATGGGTGCAGGGTTTCTTTTTGGGGTGATGAAAATGTTCTAAAATTGGTTATGGTGATGGTTGCACAACTCTGTGAATACACTAAAAACCATTGAATTGTATACTTTAAATGCATGAATTGTATGGTATGTGTATTATATCTCAATAAAGTTAAGAAATTGTTGGATTCTTGCCTGTCTTGTCAACTAGAAAGTAACTTCCTAGAAGAACAGGACCCTAGGTCTGTCTTTTCCAAACCCTCAGCATCTAGCATAAAAACTAGCACATAGATAGATGTTCACCAAATGTTGAATAACGAATAAGTCCCTAAGTAAGTGCTATGTAATGTCCAGGACAGAATTCCCAAATGGTGTGAGTCACCATGCAGGAATCACTTAAGTTAGAGCCGTTGAGTTTCAGCTCCCTTTAACTATTGGGCTTCCAATTTTTATTTGATTCGCGCACTCAAAAACGTTTGAAAATTGCTGGCCTGGAATACTAAGTTTTATTCCTAAATACAAATTATTCCTCCTTCAGTGCCTGGGATGATGATGATGATGATAGCAGCTATTATTTATTGAGCACTTTCTATGTCCTAGGTGGTAGTCAAAGCATTTTAAATATATATTAACTCAGTTAATCCTTACAACAATTTGGGATAGGTTCTACTATTCCCACTTTTCAGGTGAGGAAACTGAGGAAAAGAAACTTGCACAGGGTCATGCAGGTAGTAAGTTGTAGAGCCAAAGTTCAGTGTGGTTCCAAAATCCATACTTCTTTTTGTTAAGAGATTTTATTTTTTAGAGCAGTTTTAGGTTCACAGTAAAACTGAGTGGAAGGTACAGAGATTTCCCATACACCCCCTCCCTGCCCACATGCATAGCCTCCCCCATTATCTACATGCCCCATCAGAGTGGTACATTGGTTATAATTGATGAATCTAAATTGACACAGCATTATCACCCAAAGTCCATAGTTTACATTAGGGTTCACTATTGGTGGTGTATATTTTATGGATTTGGACAAATGTATAATGACATGTATCCACCATTGTAGTATCATACAGAGTAGTTTCACTGTCCTAAAAATCCTCTATGCTCCGCCTAAAAACCCACACTTTTAACTACTGTGCTAGGTTGTCCCTTAATGTTTCATTTCATATATTTCAAAAGAGCCTGTCCTGACTGTTTTCCCCTGTGAATTCATAGCATATGTTGGCTGCACTGCTCTTAAGTTTTTACCTTGTATTGTTTTTAATTGATATATTGTTGAGCTTTCTGTGAATTCTACTTATTCAACTTTATTTTAAAACCTGTGAGGGTGGGGACTAGCTCTTTATCTCTTTCTAACCCTAACCCTGTGTGGCCCCTTATATTATCAAGACCATGAATAATGACTTTGCACAGTGAATGGAAATATTCTCCATACTAGTGTTCAAGGCCAATATCCTTTTCATAATATAGATGTTTCATGAAAGATATAATTATTGCTTTTTAAATGACAGACTCATCCTTCCCCCTCACCTCTACCCTTTAAATATCTCAAATCATATTAGTTCTACCCTTTAAATATCTCCGTGGAAGTGTTCTATCAATAAGCCAATCCTCCTTTTTAAAAGTTGTGGTAAAATACACATAATATAAAATTTACCATTGTAATCATTTAAAAATGTACAATTCAGTGGCATTAAGTACATTTACAATGTTGGACAACCATTACCACTGTCTAGTTCCAGAACATTTTTATCACCCCAAAAGAAAACCCCATATCCATTTAACAGTCACTCCCTGTTGTCTCCTACTTGGAGCCCCAGAAAAATCACTAATCTGTTTTCTGTTTCTATGGATTCACCTATTCTAGCTATTTCATGTAATGAAATCATACAATATGTAGCCTTTGGTGTCTGGCATCTTTCACTTAGCATAATGTTTTCAAGGTTCGTTCATGTTGTAGCATCTAGCAGTACTTCATTCCTTTTTAAAACTGAATAATATTCTATTGTATATATATATACCACATTTTGTTTATCCATGCATCTGTTGATAGACGTTTGGGTCATTTCCACATTTCGGCTCTTGTGAACAGAGCCGCTATGAGCATTCACATACAAGTATTTGAATACCTATTTTTAGTTCATTCCACCTAGCAGTAGAACTACTGTGTCAAATGGTAGTTTTGTATTTAGCTTATTGAGGAACCTCCAATATCCCTTTTATAATATTATGGATATTTTATAACACCAACAGATATTATCACTTGTATTGCAACTTTAAACACCTCCCTTTCTCTCTTTCCTAGAGCTAACTGGTCAGCAAGCCCTATCAATTTTATCTTCTAAACCTCTTTTCTCAGCTTTCACTTAAACCATCAGACTCTTACTATGTCTTTCCTAACCAATTGCTAATTGTGTGATTTGAGCGAGTTATTTAACCTCTCTCAGTTTCATTATTGATAAAATGGGGAATAATCTCTGTGTAGAGTTGTTATAGTAATTAAGTGAGCTAATACATATAAAGCTCTTAACTTTATGCTGGCATATGATGACTCAATAAATGGTAGCTATTATTATTATTTTTTTTGTGTGTGAGGAAGACCAGCCCTGAGCTAACATCCGTTGCTAATCCTCCTCTTTTTGCTGAGGAAGACTGGCCCTGGGCTAACATCCGTGCCCATCTTCCTCCACTTTATATGGGACGCCACCACGGCATGGCTGACAGGCAGTGCGTCGGCGGGCGCCCGGGATCCGAACCAGCGAACCCTGGGCTGCCAAGCGCGGACGAAACCGCTACGCCACCGGGCAGCCCCAAATGGTAGCTATTATTAATAGTTGTCTAACCTGTCTCTCTTCCTCAAGTTTGGTTTCCTCAAATCCATTAGCCATGTTGCTGCCAGAATAATTTTTTCTCAATGCAAATTTGATCATGTTGCTTCCCTACTTTTCCCCCCCAGCTTTATTGAGGTATTGACAGATATTACTTTGTATCCTCAATTCTCTATGGCTACAAGATAAAGTCCAAACTCCTTAGCTTGATTCAAGACCCTCTTATTTAGCTTCTCCCGTCCTATATGGCCCCTTATGTTATCAAGACCAATGTCTGCACACCCACCCTCCGCAGGGTTGCCATAGCGTCAGGTCGTTAGTTTACTCTTCTGTTTTTCACTTAATTTTCTATTTTGGCCTCTGAGGAGTTCCCTTATTTTCTTGAAAACTTAGCTTATGTATTTAAAAGGATGTTTGTTATATATTGTTCTGAGTTTCTTTGAGTTTTGCTGGGGGAAGGCTTTTCAGATTATCTGGCCCACCATATTGTCAGAAATAAAAAGTCTTTTTTATATCTACTCTCATCTCTGTCTTTCCCCTTTGCCTCTCATACAGAACTCCTCTGGGCTAGAACTGGGTTCAATTCATCTTTATATTCCTAGGGTCTGGGACATAGTGCTTATATAATATCTGTTTCATGAATTAATATTCTCCAGGCCACAATGTTTATTTGGAGTACTTGTTCACTTTTAAAAATTTACAAAAAACTAATGGCTGCAAGTGTTAAATAAGAATCTATATAAATGCCAGCTGCTGAGTGAAGTTTGTGCATATGGGAACACTTCCTGGTGGCCATATTAGACTTACACAGGTAAATCCCTTTGTGCTTGGATCACAGGCATTTATGTATCCTGATCCCTGGATGTGGTTTAAGCATGCTGCTTTCCCAGATTGTGTACTGTAGTCACAGTCTTTTAGCAGAATTATAAATATAATTCCCATGGGAAAGATGGCCTCTGAGGTTTATAACTCAGGAAACTATTCTTAGAGTTGCTGTCAGTTATCCAATAGAGGCATAACAATTAAAATAATGTCTTTCATTTCTATAGTTCTTTAAAAAAACTTTATTGAGATATAACACATACCATACAATTTGCCTATTTAAAACGTACAATTCAATGGCTTTTAGTACATTCACTGAGTTGTGCAACCATCACCACAATCAATTTTCAAACATTTTTATTTCCCCTGAAAGAAACCTTATACCCATTTCCAGTCTCCTCTTCCCTCAGCCTGGCAACCACTAACCTTCTTTCTGTCTCTATGGATTTGCCTATTATGGACATTTCATGTAAATGGAGTCATGCAATATGTGGTCTTTTGTGTCTGGATTCTTTTACTTAGCACAATGTTTGTAAGATTCATCCATGTTGTAGCACGTATAAGTTACTTCATTCATTTTTATGACTGAATAATATTCCATTGTATGGATATCCCACATTTTGTTTATCCATTCATCAGTTGATGGCTATTTAAATTGTTTCTACTTTTTGGCTGTTATGAATAATGCTGCTACGAATATTGTGTGCAAGTTTTTGTGTGGACTTATGTTCTCATTTCTCTTGAGTATATACCTATGAGTGGAATTGCTAGGTCATATGGTACCTCTATGCTTAACCGTTTGAGGAACTGCCAGCACGTTTTTCCATGGTTCTTTGTGTGTGTGTGTGTGAGGAAGACTAGCCCTGAGCTAACATCTGTTGTCAATCCTCCTCTTTTTTTTTCTGAGGAATACTGGCCCTGGGCTAACATCCATGCTGGTCTTTTTCTACTTTATATGGGACGCCGCCACATCATGGCTTGATAAACAGTGAGCCTGTCCACGCCCAGGATCCGAACCTGCGAAACCCTGGGCCACCCAAGCGGAGCACGCAAACTTAACCACTACGCCACTGGGCTGGCCCCTCCATGGTTCTTTTAACTTAAGAATATAATTTACATCTGCTCATTTATCTTTATAATATCTTAGATATTTAGAAGAACTGTTCTCTCCATTTTAGAAATGAGAAAACTGGGACGCAGCAAATTGGAGTTGTTTGCCCAAGGTCACACAGCTAATAAGAGGCGTGTCTCCTAACACCTGTAGTGGCCATCTTTCTCTTTGAGCTTCTCAGCTGCCATCTGTATTCAACTACAAATATAGGGTGGAGAAAATATGGGTGAATAGTAACGCATTAAAAATATTAAAAGTTAATAATAGGTTCTGTGATCTTAGTTGTGTTAATAGAAACATCCAAATAGATTTTTGAGCAAGGAAGGATATAATCCTTCTATCCTTAGCACTTAACTATCCCATGGCTAAAATGTTAGTTTCTGTTTGGGATGATGTATTTTAAGACAGGCACTGTCAAGCTGGAGTTTGTTCAGAGAAGAGCAGCCAATGAAAGGATTAAACACTATGATATAGGAATAAAGGCTAAAGGGTGAATAGCTGGGAGAAGAGAGAAGACTTAGAGGAATGTGATAGCTTCTTCCAATATTAGAAGATCTATCGTGTGGAACATGTAGAAAAAAGGTTTAGATCTGTGCTGTCTTGCCCCAGAGGGAAGAACCATGAGGTTGCCAGTAGATAGATTTACTTAACATTTATATCTGAATTCATATCAGAATAATTTCTGACAATAGGATTTAGTTGAAAATGAATTGGGCTGCCTTGGGAGTTGACAAAATTCTCTATCAATAATAGTATCCAGGCAGGAGCAAGATGACTGCTAGTGGGGAATTCTGTAATGGTGGTTCAGGCATCCTATGGGTTGTATTACATGACTTTTGAGGTCCCTTTCAACCACGAGAAATTGGTTCTTTGAAGTCTAGAGAAAACAAAGGTGGAAGAAGTTAACTACACCCTGCAAAACAGTGGGTATGTATAATGTAAAGATGGAGGTATTACCATCCTCTTGAAATTTGGTAGCTAAATCATAAAATTTTAGGGCAGTGAGGAACCTTATTGATCACTTTGTGTATTGCCCCTCATGTACACAGGGACACAGACACAGAGGTTATTCATCTTGCCCAAGGTCAAATAGCCAGTTACTGGCAGAGTCTGGACTAGAACTCATAATGTTGTTTTAAAATAAAAGAATTATTCATTTTAACAGTTAAGAGAAAATACCAGTAACTTACTAGATAGAAATACTGACAGATCTAAGACTAGATCCTTAATGTATTATTAATGAAAGCTGGGTATGTTTAGGATGTCTTTCTAACCTTTTGAGGACAAGATCAAAGAGTGTGAATGACAAGCTTTACCACAAAACTTACCCTGGTGCCACTGTCGGAGAGAAAATATTGAACTGAGTGAACCATTGATTTGACACAGTATGGCCTTTTAAACTGTGTTCTATGTCTTTATGTATTTTCTCTCTTTGCCTTTATCATTGTTTTTGAGTGTTCTATTATTTTCATAGTTTGATCCCTCTGATCTTGTTTTATTCCAGGTTCACCTTTATCTCAGTGTCTTGAATGTTTAACACAAACAATAAATGCATTAAACAGCAAAGCATTCAAGACTTCTAACATCAATAACAGTAAAAACAGTAAAGCATTCAAGAACAATGAAATAAAAGCAGTGGGAAAAAAATCCTGGGCTCAGTTGAAGCTCGGTTAGGAGCATGTCAGCCAGTAGTGAGGCCTGTGCAGGACCACAGAGATGGTTAGGTTGGACATAGATGTGTGAGACTGTGGATGGACAGCAAATCTGTCACCAGAATTTAGGCAGATAGCATAAAAACATTATAACAATTAGTAACCGTGTAAGACTGGCATGAGAAATGAAATCTAATCTTGATCACTGTTTTGAATATTTTAAGAGGAGTTTATCAAATAAATTTTCTTCCTTAAAATGGATGCTGCTTGGGGTACTGGGGGCATCTTGATTCCCTTCTGCTCTTCTCTTTGGGATTGCACATCTTACTTTTCCCCATAGCATCCTGAAGAGAGTATTAGGATAGTGTGCATATTTCCAGTTCTCTTTTGACTGTTTTTTTTTTTTTCCTTTGGAAGGTTGGCCCTGTGCTAACATCTATTGCCAATCTTCCTCTTTTTTCTTTTTTCCTCCCCAAAGCCCCAGTATATAGTTGTGTATCATAGTTGTAGAGTTATAGCTCTTCTATATGGGACGCTGCCTCAGCATGGCCTGATGAGCAGTGAATAGGTCCACGCCCAGGATCCAAACTGGTGAACCCGGGGCCGCCAAAGCGGAGTGCACGAACTTAACTGCTGTGCTCCCAGCTGGCCCCTCTTTTCACTTTTTTGTTATCACATGAAATATCCTGTGATATTTATATACATCCACTGAGGCCGAGAGGTGAAAGAAGGGCATTTTAATCTGTCTCCTAAAACATAATCAGAAAGTGTTTGAGAAGCCTGTCATGAATTATGAGGGTTTTTAGTGAGTCATTGACAGAGTATCTTCAGCCACAAAATCCTGTGAAATTTCATTTCATAATTGCATCACACTCCTTTGGTACTATTGTTGGAGTCAGAATTCACTGGGGAAAACACTCAATTGCCAAACTTTATCGCTCCTCCCTTAGCACACCTGCAAAGTGCTTATCATAATGGGAATTATGCTTGTTCCAAGGAGAGGCCATCCTTGTGAATTAGCAAATTAGCCAGTGTTCCATATCTTATCTTTCATTCCCAAGCCTATGAATTTTTTCCTCTAAGTACTGACACTTATTTGTGAGCTTGTAAATTGAAATGTATGTATTCCTTGGCTTGACATCTCATCACTGCATAGTATGACCTTCAGCAATGCTTTCAGGAATTGATTATATATGTCTGGGTAAAAAAAAGTCTGCAGACTATGTGTAGAAACTGATTTTTTAAAACAAATTTTCAGAAACCTCCCATCTCATAGTGTTTCTTAGCATATGAAACAAGGTAGTCTTCAACAGAAATAAAAGAACACTGGAATGAGATTTATACAAAGCATGTTTCTGAAAAGTCAGCATATTTTGTTGTCAGTTATGGACAGAATCACCAGAGATAAAGCACTGGTCCCTCCAGGGAGTAGGAATAATTGTCACATAGCAAGAATCTTGGCTGACCTAGCATAGTTCAGTGTGTGGGGTGGAGGGAATCTCACCACCAGAAAAGTCATGTGAGAGTACTTTTTAGAAATACATTGTTTGGTTTTGCTATTGTAGACTTATTCTTGATTAGTGGATAGAGTGTATTTTAAGGAGACCTTGAAACTCACTTTTCTTGTCTGTGTTCTGATGTGAGCTGGTGAAGGAAGGGGACCCTTGATTTTGTTTTATAGAGTTAACATAAGCAAGAAAAAAATTGAGTGAAACTTTGATCAGTCTTAAGAATGACCATTTATGAAAATAAATTGTTTTATTGTTCCCAAAGTACCAAGAAAATTAAAGAATTCATGGGAAAAGCAGGATTCAGAGTAATTTCAAAGCCTATTGCCATTTCTTGGATCATGAAAGGCCTTAGGATATTGGTGTTGACGTTTTCGGTTTGCTTTCCTTCCTCATTGTCCTCTGAGGCTGTATATATGCAGCAGATGGACCAGATTGTGGCACAGCTGACCCATTAATTTTGACCATATTCATTATTAGAAACTTTCATTGGTTGTGCAATAATTTACATCAGCCACAAAGATGGTCAAAATTAATGGATTTTTCAATGCCTTTTAAGCCGTTCATTTATGGCACAAAAACACAAGACAAAATGTCAGTTCACTGTTTGAATGAGGGGAGAATGCAAATCAGCTTGAGCAATAATTTTTAAATACATGCTAATTTTTTTATTAATCCTCTGAGTTCCTAAGCACAGAAAAAGAATCTCAGTAAATGTCAAATGTATTAAAAGTAAAGAAATAAGACTATAGTTGATTTTTGTATGTGAAAGACCATAACTAGTGACTTTTTTGTGTTTATTATTACTGGCTTGTTGCTGGATTCCACCTAACAATCTCTTTGTTTCCTGGAACAGATGATCTCAGATCTCTTAAGGAATCACAGTGCTAATTCACTTTTCATTGTGTAGAACAGTGAACTTCGTGGTAACACATACTTTCCCAAGTTCATAGCTGAAAATTTTGAGCAGTCAGTAAAGGCAGAAAATTAAAAGAGAGAAAATCCAGAGCAAGCTGTTCGAAACTAATCAGTATAAAATTATATAAACTTAATTAACTAGGGCATCAAGGGAAAGGCTATGGAGTATAATGAAATTTTTTTAAATGAGCCAAAGCAGCCAAACTAAAACAGGGTTCGCTGAAGTGTTTGCAAAAGGAACGGAGGGAATATCCTCCCTGCACAGGGAGCACTGCTTGACCTTGTGCCTTATTTTTGGCTGTAAAACTCTGTGCCAGGATTCTCAAGAGAGAGTGGGTATACACGGAGAGTCTGGAGCTGAGTGAACCAAAAAAGGGAAAATTTTGGCTTGTACTTTTTATTGGATGATGTTCACGTAGTAAAATGGATTCTGAAATATAAACATTATGGTCCAGTTACAACCCTCTGACCTTCCATTTACAAATGAGCCAAAATGATTAGTCAGGATTTAGAAGAAATCTGTAAATTTCAGGTCTAGATAGACCAGATGAAGAAAGACTGAAGGTTCTCTGTCTAGTGCTCAGATTCAGTTCAGTTTTTAAAAATATTTATTGAATACCTATTCTTAGAGGTGATGCTGCATGGGACAAATAGCTGAGTAAGGCATTCTTTCCATTGCCCTTTAAGGGCTTTCAATCTATTATGGAGAATGAGACAAGTACACAAATGATAAGCATACCGGGCAGTCATACAAAATAATACTCCTATGTCAGAAGGCTCCTAAATGTCTATCCCTTGTCCTGTCTTCTTTCTTGAGCCTCAGATCTGAATAGGCCACTGCCTGTTGGACCTCTCCCATCAGCTCTTTTTCCCAATTTTTAAAATTGTGGTAAAATACACATAACATAAAATTTACCATCTTAACCAATTTTAAGTGTACAGTTTAGTGATATTAAATACATTCATACTGTCTACAACCATCACTACCATCCATCTCTATAATTCTTCTCATCTTGTAAAACTGAAACTCTGTACCCATCAAACAATAACTCCCTATTCTTTCCTCCCCCACAGCCCTGACAATCACCATTGTACTTTCCATCTCTATGATTTTGACTACTCTAAGTACATTATATAAATGGAATAGTACAGCATTTATCTTTTTGTGATTGGTTTATTTCACTTAGCATAATGTCCTCGAAGTTCATTCATGTTGTAGCATGCGTCAGAATTTCCTTCCTTTTCAAGACAGAATGATATTCCATGATATGTATATACCACATTTTGTTTATTTATCCATTCATCTGTTGATGGACATTGGGTTGTTTTCACCTTTTGGCTATTTTGAATAATGCTGCTATGAAAATGGGTATACAGATATCTTTTTGAGTCCTTGGTTTCAATTCTTTTGGGTATATACCCAGAAGTGGAACTGTTGTATCATATGGTAGTTCTATGTTTAATTTTTTGAGGAACCACCCTACCATTTTTCACAGTGGCTGCCCCATTGTACATTCCACTGTCAATGTACAAGGGTTCCAGTTTCTCCATATTCTTGCTACCACCTTTTATTTTCTGATTGTTAAATAATAGCCATTCTAATGGCGTAAAGTGGTATCTCATCGTGGTTTTGATTTGCATTTCGCTAATGATTAGTGTTGCTGAACATCTTTTCATGTGCTTATTGGCCATCTGTTTATTTTCTTTGGAGAAATGTCTATTCAAGTCCTTTTTCCATTTTTTAATTGGGTTGTTTTTTGTTGTTAAGTTGGAGGAGTTCTTCATATATTCTGGATATTAATCCCTTATCACATATGATTTGCAAATATTTTCTCCCGTTCTGTGGGTTACCTTTTCACTCTGTTGATAGTGTCTTTTCATGCACAAAAGTTTTTAATTTTGATGAAGTCAAATTTATCTAGTTTTGCTTTTGTTGCCTGCACTTTTGGTGTCATATCCAAGAAATCATTGCCAAATCCAATGTCATGAAGTTTTTCTCCTATGTTTTCTTCTAAGAGTTTTATAGTTTTAGCTTTTATGTTTAGATCTTTGATCTATTTTGAATTATTTTTTGTATATGATATAAAGGAAGGGTCCAGTGTCATTCTTTTGCATGTAAATATCTCAATGCCATTTGTTGAAAAGACTGTCCTTTTCCCACTGAATAGTCTTGGCATCCTTGTTGTAAATCATTTTACCATATATGTGAGGGTTTATTTCTGGGCTCTCTATTCTATTCCATTGGTCTAGGTATCTGTCCTTATGCCAGTACCACACAGTTTTGGTTACTGTAGCTTTTAGTAAGTTTTGACGTCTGGAAATATGAAGTCTTCAACTTTGTTCTTCTTTTTCAGGATTGTTTGGGGCTGTTCAGGGTCCCTTGAGATTCCATATGAATCTGAGGACAGTGACATGCTTTTAGTTGTGTTATTTGAAATATTTTATAGGAACTGTTCTTTGACATTTTTATACAAAAATCTCCTTTTGAGATAATCCTCTACAGCTCATCTGAGTTTAGGTTAAATGGCAGGGACTGGTCATTTGAGCCAATATAGAGCTACATGGTATTCCTTAAACCTTTAGAAAAAAAAGGTTACAGGATATAGGATTTGGAAAAGGTATTTCTTTTCTAGAGAAAAAAGGAGAAAGACTACATTCAGAAAAACGATTAACATACCTTTTGACTTAAAAAAAAAAATCTAGGGGCCGGCCGGTGGTGTAGCGGATAAGTTTGCGCGTTCTGCTTCCGTTCACTGGTTCAGATCCTGGGCGTGGACATTCTCCGCTCATCAAGCCAAGCTGAGGCGTTGTACCACATAGAAGAACTACTACTCTACAACTATGATATACAACTAGGTACTGGGGCTTTGGGAAGAAAAAAGAAAAAGGAAGATTAGCAACAGATGTTAGCACAGGGCCAATCTTCCTAAAAAAAAAAAAAATCTAGTTGGAAATATTCAGCATTTGCCCTTAGAGAAGAATTTAGATCCCCACCAGTTTACTCAATAATTTTATTTTTGGTTTTGCAATTGGATAAATTTGGGGGATTTTTTTTACCACAGTCTATAGCATATGCACATAATATGTAAGCTATAAAAAATTACTCAAATCTTCAGGGGCTACCTTTTGTTCTTTAATATACGTAAATCATGATAGCTTTCAGATAAGTCCTTCTCATCTTCATAATCTTCCTGAAGTCTAGCATAGTTACTTTCCATAGCAGTTGTTTGATAATTGCTTTTTAATGAAATTAATAATAATAATTTCACATCTGTTTTTTCCTGTCCAATAATTGGCAGCATTTGTAGGAACTTTTTTTGTCTTATTTACTTAGTATGTCCAGTCACTTATTTTTCTCCCTTCTCTATTCAAAGGAAAGGTACTTACTAAATTTGTTAGTGATGGTCACATTTTTTAATTTGCCAGACTCTGTTTAATCATTTTGGTTAAAAGGTGAGAAGTTAATATTTTCCCATCAGTATTTACATTTATTTGAATCATCAAGGTTTTTTTGGCCATGAACTTCAGCATGCTGCACAGTCTCTTTCTTTTTTTTTAAATCTTACTTATCTGATCATTTACTTTATAATATATGGAAGAAGTTCTTTGCATTCCCTCCAGAAGGTAGAGTAAAATCAGATCTATCCTGGGGATGTATTAACATCCACCATGGGCACCTCTGCCCCTTCTACGTGATCGGAGCATCTCCTCATCCATTCAGATTGTGGCGTTCTCCTTTGGATTAAGCCTGACCAACCATGAATCTCACACTCATAGTTAGACAAGTTAAATCTTTGTAGAGTTTGATATGGAAGTTCAGATCTTGCCAGCTTTCTCCCAAAGTTTGCCACCCATATACTGCAGAATATCATTTGCTCATAAAAGGTGGCAACCACATCACTTTTACCTGATTAGGTTCCAGTAAGTTCCAAATTGTGTGGATATTTAATAAATACTATCCAATTCATATTTAAGGCAGGCTGTTATCTATAAAGCCCAATTTGGCCATTTGAATTTTTGAGTTGTAGGGATGAGTTATCGCAAAAGAGTTGATGGGCTCACTGCATGGTTGATCTAGTTTGGCTACGGTAGCAATGGAAAAAAGCAAAAATTAATAGGAAATGATTGATTTTATCATGCTATGATCTCAGTACAAGAAACAGAATGCTTTATTTTTTGTAATGAAAGGGCACATATTTAATGAAATGACACGTTTACTTCACACGAATGTATTTAAAAGGTTTTTCGTAAACATTCATTGAAAGATCGATGTGTAGATATTTTTAAAGACGTGAATGCCTCCTTCAAAATATGTGTGATGGCCCTAATATATATATATTCTATTTGTTAATATATTTTTATTAATATATATATTTTAAATGTCCAAGAATGGTTCATTCATGTGAAAACATGTTCTTTCTCCAAACTTAGAGGCCTGAGGGACCTGCTGAGTGCACACTGACTGGGCTGTCACTGACCAAGGCTTGGTCAAATCCTCTGGATCGTGGACATTCTCCAGTTTTAGCAAAACTCAAGTGAACTGTGGTTTGTGTTACTGAGGTTTGCTTTATCATCATTGCCATGAAGTGCCATTTATTTAGCATCAATAATGTGTAACATTATAAGAGAACTAAGTGCATGGAGGCTCTGTACTCTAGAGATTACTGGACCACTCCTCTGAGTTGCTTGATGCATTTAGACAGTAAATGTCAGTTTTGTCATGGGCTTATAGGAATAGCAGGCTACCAAAATTCAGGCTATAAGTAGAGTCATAAAGAATTCCTTGTCCTTTTAGCATAGAGTAATTCCAAACTCTTTATTTGCTACTTTTCTCTTTCTGGATGAGACTGGATATAATAGTGCTTCTTGGAAAACGTGGTTCCAGCAAAATTAACTTAGGGAAATGTGACGTATCTTAGTGGTTAAGGGTATTCAAGGGCACAAGCTTTGGATAGACCTGTGTTCAAGTCCCAACTCTGCCACTACTGTGGTTTCAAAATGGGGATAACCATAATACCTAGCCTCATAAGATTATGGTGAAGATTAAATGAGATAATTACTGGAAAGTGCTTATTTGTTCAATCTGGCACAAAGTGAGTATTTAATAATTGTGGCAGTTGTTAGTATTATAACTCATTTCTTCTGCATATAAAAGCAATATGTATTCTTTGGAAAATTTTGGAAATATTATAAAGGAGAAACTTTTAATTACTTATATCACACTATGTCAGAGGTAGTCCTGGATAACATTATTACTGTATTACTTTGTAGTCTCTTTCCTATGTATATACGTATGTATGTATTTGTGTGTGTGTATGTACAAACAAATGTAAGCCTGGCAGATAGTAACTGTTTAGTAAAGATTTGTTGAATGATATTGGATATGTTAGAATGTATTAAAAAAAAAATAACTGCATAGTGTTCTCTCATGGATGTACCACAATTTATTTAAGCAAATCCCTGTTGTTGGACTATTAAGTTTTATTTTCTATAAAAAATAGAACATTTTTATATTATAAAAACCTTTGAGATAAACATTTGTATTTATAAATCTTTATGTATGTATCTGATTATTTCTTTAAAATAAATGCTCCTAAGTAGAATTACTGAGTCAGAGGTTATGAACATTCTAAAGTTTTTGGCACATATAGCCAAAATACCCCAATAAAAAAGTTGTCTCAAGGACAGTATTGCTTTTGTAAACTTTGCCAATTCAATACATCAAAGATAGTCTTTTGTCATTTCTCTTTACATCTCTTGTAGTTTTGATTCATATTTTTGACTGTTAAAGCAGTTGAATATTTTCCTCCTATATTGAAGAATAATTTTAAAGAAATGTCCATTTCTTAGTAATGATTTTTCTCAAACAAGAGCTAAGCCACTCTATAGTATCTCCTGTCCCAGAGTTGTACACCATAGTTCCTGAGAAAAAAAGGAAAAATAATTGTGTGTTTGTGTTTTAAGTGGAGGGTAGTTTCTTTGATTTACATGAACATTAAGCTGTGATAGGTAATGACAGTTTTCTCCTAAGCTGTGTTCAATTACCCATTCACATGGATATGCTATGACCTGTCATCCTTGGCTTATAGATTTCCCCAGGAAAAATGTTCCAGGACAGTGAGCAAAAGAAATGTTTTCTGGGGAAAGAATTAGGGCAAGAGTGTTGCGATATCAGACATCACAACCTTTCCCTATAGCAGCCTATATCCAAGAGCAAGTCTGTGCTAGCCAAGCAGATCAATCAGCATTTCTGAGAGTACATGTGATGGCTGGAATTGAGATTTCTGGTGACAACTGTGGGCCACTCTCAGATACCCATTTCTGGACATCTCAAACTGAGAGATGACTACAAGAGGCATTGTTTTGCACCCAGAGACCAGGAAACCTCTAAACATGTTCACAGAGCTTTTCATTTTTCTGGGTGTTTCCCTCTGCCTTTCAAGACGTGTTCTCACAAGTTCCCGCTCTCATGTCAGGGGAGTGAATAATTGAATTTAGGTAGGTAGTTTTTTAGTTGGACCACTCCTTTCCCTATGGAACTTCTGTAGAAGAAATGGGTGAAATAGAGGACATGCAGAGGAGGCAATTCTGAATGCTTACATGGATACATACATATTTCTTTTCATTGATATGTTGGAACCTATGTAAAAGGAAAGTACTGTCTAAGATAAGAGGATAGTGTTCTATATTTATACCATCATCTGAGTATTTGCCATTGAATGTTTTTTAATATGAGTCAAAAAGCAGGCTGGGTCAGAGCTCACTTAAATTAAGAAGAGAAACACTTGTTCTTTTATGATGCTTAAACTCTGTGTATGGAAATAGAGGCTTAAGAAGCTTATAATAATGGTCATAATAAACTATGACCATTCAAGGGTTGAGCAGCATCTTGTTGGAAGCAATTTATTTATTTTACATTAAAATTGACAGCACTTCAGAATTTGCAGTTTGAGGTCTACTTGGCGAAGACCTCATTTCCCATCTGATGCTTTAAAATTGTTGCTTTCCAAGCCAGGGAGATGATGTTTTCTGGGTGTACTTACGATGGCTTTGTATCAAACCAGTGACGTCTAGTAACCTTCCAAGGGCTGTGTGGATTTTTAGAGATTATGTAGAGGGAGGAAGCAAACATGTTCTATTTTATACTATTCAGGACCTAAGAATCACCCTTTTCCCTCAGGATTCACTTGTACTAAGGCCTGGACAGAGGAAAGCTGGCTGTTCGTCATCCTGAGCTGCCTGAGCCCTGTTGCAGCCTGTAGTCACAAGAGGGTCCCTAATGTTCCATTTCCTTGATGCTTAGGGTATACATTCTAGACCTCTGAAATATAGACCTAGGAAATGCCTGGTGGTGACACAAAACTGACATCATTGTAAAAAGCAGGCAGGAGATACTGTGTTTTTTTGTGAGGAAATTTTAAAAGTTTCTTACATCCAGGGGCCGCCCGGTGGCGCAGAGGTTTAGTCCGCGCTTGGCAGCCCAGGGTTCGCGAGTTCGGATCCCGGGCGCCTGCCGACGGACTGCCTGTCAGTCATGCCGTGGCGGCGTCCCATATAAAGTGGAGGAAGATAAGCACGGATGTGAGCCCAGGGCCAGTCTTCCTCAGCAAAAAGGGGAGGATTGGCAATGGATGTTAGCTCAGGGCTGGTCTTCCCCACAAAAAAAAAAAAAAAAAAGTTTCTTACATCCTAACTACAGTTGGGGGGAAATCATATATTAAAACACTACCACCACCACCAACCAAATTCCCCATTAACAAATAAGTAGACCTTCTATATTGCTGTTGGAAGGTACCTAAGAGATCATCTCCTTTACTGGACTGTGACCATGGACTTCTCAGTGTTTTCCTTGGAACCCTAAGGCCTAGAGGAAAACCTGGCACAGGTAAGTACACAGTAAATATTAGCTGGAGGAATAATTCAGTGATCTAGCTCTATGATTTCCATTTTTTTCTTTTCCAAAGGTCTTTTTCAACAGTTCTGTTTTCCATGGACTCCAAATTTTGTAAGATTTACTATTTTGCATTGATTAAGTAATAATACATTTGTTTCCTAGTTTTATTGACCAAAGCCGATGGGGACTTCTGATCAGCATGAGAAAATCATGGTTAGTTAGGACCATAATTCCGGCTCAGAAAAAAAGAAATCTGACATTTTATTTAGGTGATATAGCAAATAAGCTTTTTGAAATAAAAGTAACTTCCAGGTCTGATATTACTTTTTGGGGAGCTCCTATGAGTCTGAGCACACAGACTGAAAGATCAATGATTTAGTCTAACCCACTAATTTTTACAGATAAACTTGCTAATGCTTAAGAAGTTAGGGTGAAATGACCTATCTACAAAGCCAGACTGATTTGCATTTCCCAGTTTAAAGAATTTAGTCAAGATGGGTATATAGGCTAGGGCTTGGAGAGGATATTTTAGTATAAGGGCTTAGGTTCTTGGTTCTTTTTTTAAGAATAGATAGTGTATGGATTATTGCTGACTAGAATAGGTTACAGATAGAATCCTATTTTAACAAATACTGTATTATCTCACATCTAGTTACATATAATGTCATTGCATATCCCCATGATCTAGTTTACAGTTTATACTGATGTTTTACTGTTATGGGCCACAAAATTCTACAAGGTTAAAAAAAAATTCACATTAATAGGTGTCATAGAGTACCCATTTTGTCTGGGAAAGATGTGGGAACACCCTCCTTATGGCCCCAGGAGAGGGAATGGCTTGAGGGTCGGCGTCATCAACTTGAAATCAGGCCAAGGGCAGCCATTGCAGGGTAACTTTTGTGAACAGTGGGATCTGAAACCTACAGGGAAAACCAGGGGTAAAACTATGCAGTGAGGCAAGGTTAAGGGTTTGAAGTGGGTCCAGATTCTAATGTCCATGATGTTTTACATTTTTGTTATTATTAACATGTCAGCATGGTGGTCAATAAAATTTGTCAAAAAAATAATATTAATCACAAGTCTCTACTCATTTAGAGAATATAGAGGAAATCACTTAATGGGGAAAGAAATACCAAGATTTACCTAAAAGATGAACTTTTTACTATTTTTTTATTTTAAAATTTTAGTTCTTGCCTCTGGGGAAAAAAACCTTAGCGATTATTTAATCTGGAACTCTAACTTTTGAGATGAGGAAACAGGCTCAGAGAGATGTGTCCTGGGGCACCGGATAAGAGGAGCAGACTAGTTTCCAAAAGTGCCACATGATGAGATAACAGGTGCCAAATATGTGACATGCTGTGTGGAAGAGGGCCCAGGCATTTTTTATAGCTTGAAAAGGCAGAACCAAGACTAATGTTTGGAAGTAAAGAGAAAGATTTGGAATAAAAATAGAAAGAACAATTTTCTAGCAATTGCAGCTGCCTAAAATTGGAATAGATTGCCTTGAAAAGCAGTGAGCTGCCCATCACTAGATTTGTTCAAGTAAAGGTTGGGGAGGATGTTGGGAATGGATAGGATGTTGTTGAGGTGATTCCTTCTATGCAGGAAAGATTGGACTACGTGAGTTAATTATAGCCTCTTTCAATTGCTAATAATAGCTAACGTTTATTGAGTACTTATAGAAGTGCTATGCTAAAATAACGTATATGTATTATCTTTTTGATTCTTATAATACATGAGGAAGCTGAGGCCTAGAGAACCACTTGTTTTGCCTGAGGTCACATGGTTAGTAATTGACATGGTGGAATTCACATCCAGGCAGTTTGGCTGCAGAGCCAGTTTTGCTAACTTCTACGCTACAACCTACCCTTAACTGCAGTTCTCTGACTCACGTAAATATTAGATCCGTCTTGATCCATTCTTTCATGACTTATAGCAGTCTTGAACAGAAGGAGTCTCTCAGTGAGAGGGCCCTGCTTGCATTAGGGGATCCGGTTTCTTATGCATTTTAGGTATGAATGTGCCGTTCAAGGCCTTTATGCATTCATGGTCCTTGGTAATAAATTCTCTGGAAATGGCTAGCCATTTGCAGTTCCTGAGCCATTTCAGTAATGGTAGAAGTTATATTAAAGTACCATTTATCATTAAGAGACCTGTGTTCCAGAATCTACTCACTTTAAATATATTTTTTAAAATTCTCATTAGTATTATAATCCCCATATTATAGATGTGAAAGCTGCATGTCAGGTTTTGATTTGGCTTGCCTCCAGCTTAACCTGAACTATTTTTCAGTTAAACTTTTTATTTTGAGATAATTGTAGATTCACATGCAGTTGTAAGAAGTAATACAGAGAGATCCATTGTATCCTTTACCCTGTTTCTCCCGATAGTAACATCTTGCAAAAGTATAGTCCAATATCACAACCAGGATATTGACACAGATACAGTCAAGATACAGAACATTTCCATCACCACAAGGATGCCTCTTATTGCCCCTTATAGCCGCCTTCCTCTCTCCCACCCTCCCATCCTCAACCCCTGGCAACCACCAATCTATTCTCCACTTCTATAATTTTTGTCATTTTAAGAGTGTCATAAATGGAATCATACCATATGTAACCTTTTGGGATTGGTTTTTTTAACTCAGCGTAATTCCTTGGAAATTCTTTCATGTTGTTGTATGTACCAATAGTTTTGTTTCTTTTTATTGCACAGTAGTATTTCATGGTATAATAATTTGTTTAAGCATTACCTGTTAAAGGACATCAGGGTTGTTTCTAGTTTTCAGTTACTATGAATAAAGCTGTTGGGAACATTTGTGTAAAGGTTTTTGTGTGAACATAGGTTTTGAATTAATCTGGGATAAATGCCCAGGAGTACAATTGCTAGGTTATATGGGAGGTTAATGTTTAGTTTTATAAGAAACTGCCAAATTGTTTCCCAGATTGGCTGTACCATTTTATATTCCCACAACAATATATAAATAATCCAGTTTGTTTGCATCCTCTCCAGCACTTGGTATCGTCATGATATTTTATTTTAGTCATTCTGAGAGATGTGTGGTGGTATCTCATTGTGGTTTTAATTTAAATTTCCCTAATGGCTAATGATGTGTAATATCCTTTCATGTGCTTATTTGCCACCTGTGTATCCTCTTTGGTGAAACGTCTGTTCATTTTTTTGCCCATTTTCTGATTGGATTGTTTGTATTTTTACTGTTAGGTTTTGAATGAGCCTGGGCTTTTATGGATATCCATTTTAGCAATATGCTGTTCATTCCTTTGACTCTGTCATTCCTGCCTTGCCAATATCCTGCTCAGGGTAACTCCCACAGTCTGACTTGTGTGACTTATTATCCTAAGAAAGTCATGATTCCATTCTGAATAGGTCTAGAACAAAATACAGGTTGTTTGAACTCGCTGCTGCCTAGCAATCTTTTTTTTTTTAGATATAATTCACATATCATAAAATTCACCTGTTTAAAGTATACAAATCAGTGATTTTTAGTATATTCACAAAGTTGTGCATCACGACTATGTAATTCCAGAATATTTTCATCACCACAAAAAGGAAACCTTGTACCTGTTAGCTGTTATCCACATTCCCCCATTCTCCCATTCCCCAGTCCCTGGAAACCGCTAATCTACTTTCTGTCTCTGTGGATTTACCTATTCTGGACATTTCATATAGATGGAATCATGCAATATGTGGCCTTTTGTGTCGATCTTCTTTCTCTTAGCATAATGTTTTTAAGATTCATCCATGTCATGGCATGTATTGGTACTTTATTGCTTTTTATGACTGAATAATATTCCACTGTATGGATATAGCCCACATTTTGTTTATCCACTCATCAGTTGATGGCTATTTAAGTTGTTTCTGCTTTTTGGCTGTTATGAATAATCCTACTATGAACATTTATGTGCAAGTTTTTATGTGAAAGTATGTTTTCATTTCTCTTGAGTGGGAATGAATTTGCTGGGTCATATGGTAATTCTGTGTTTAACTGTATGAGCAACTGCCAAACTGTTTCCCAAAATGGCTGCACCATTTTACTTTCCCACCAACAATATATGAGAGTTTCAATTTCTCCACACCCTCATCAACACTTGTGATTTTTTTTATGGCCATTAATGATTTTGATTATGACCATTCTAGTGGGTGTGAAGTGGTACTGCATTGTGGTTTTTTTTTTTTTTTTTTTTTGTGGGGAAGACCAGCCCTGAGCTAACATCTGTTGCCAGTCCTCCCCTTTTTGCTGAGGAAGACTGGCCCTGGGCTAACATCCGTGCCCATCTTCCTCCACTTTATATGGGACGCCACCACGGCATGGCTGACAGGCAGTGCGTCGGCGGGCGCCCGGGATCGGAACTCGCAAACCCCGGGCTGCCAAGCGCGGACTAAACCGCTGAGCCACTGGGCGGCCCCCTGCATTGTGGTTTTGATTTGCATTTCCCTAATGTCTAACGATGTTGAGCATTTTTACATGTGCTTATTGGCTAGTATTTTCATTATTCAGTGATCTTTGAATTCTAGGGCTTAAAAAGGATTTGTTATTTGGACACCCACAATAGTTTTTTCTTTTTCTAAAAGTTGGATTTGAAATGGAAGACTACCATGTGCTTTCTGGTATTATTTCAGTAGGATTTTTTTCACTTTTATTTCTTCTAAATTATTTATCTACTTTTGCCCCCTAAAGGGGGAAGTAGAGGCAGCTTTCAGATTTTCTTTATATCATCATCAAATTTCTTGGATGAGAGAAAAATAAATACAATTTTAAAGACTTTCTAAGGAAACTTTGCTTTATCTCCAGGAAAGAGTGCTCTCCAATTTTCTACTGCTACTTTTAAATACATGATGGGTATCCATACAATGGAATACTATACAGCTATTAAAGAGAATGAGCTAGATAAATATGTTCTGACAAGGAAAAATGTCCACTGTATATTGTTAAGTAAAAAGAGCAAGTCCCAGAAATATGTTCAGTATTCTCTCTCTTAACAGCCCATTAATATATAGAAGTTATATATTTGTAAATGTGTATAAAATTGTTTGGAATGATTTACACCAAGCTGTCATTATGTCTTCTGAGGAAGAGATTAAGATTGAGAGAAGGAGTGAAGTAGAACTTTTTATTCTATATACTTCTGTTTTATTTGAAATTGTGTGTACTTATTTCTATTTTTGTTGGGTCGGGTTTGTTTTTCTTGAAAAATAACTCCCAAATACAAAAAAGTACAAAGATAATAAAACACACTTACATGCACCAGTCACTGAAAATGAAGAAATGTGAACATTTTTTTCATATTTGCTTTAGAAAATTTTAAAAATTAAAATTATATAGTTGAAGTCACCTCTGTTCTCTTCCTAATTCTATTCCTTTCTCTCCTCCCCTGAAGTCAACAACTATCATCAATATCTAGTCCTGTCAATATCTTCAGATCTAGTCCAAACATTTTTACTACTATATTGTATCCCATAATAAGAATTTATCCCAGTTTATCTCACTTTCCACTGATGGATGTTTGGATTGTTTCCATGTTTCCTTCTCTTATAAATTGTTCTTCAGTGGACATCTCTACGTGTCTCACTGTGCACCTGTGTGAGAGGTTCTCTAGGGCAGGGTTTTCAAACTTTTTGTCCGTCAAGAAAGACGGGAAAGGATTTTTGCATGGTACACTGTGGTAAACAGATGAGAGGCAAACGGCAGGGTCTCTGGTTACCTCAGCCCAATGCCATTCTGAGGGCTGAAGGAGTCGTTATTTAAGCACACCTGTAATATCTTGCCATATCACACCTGTTGAGAAGTGTTCTAGGGCATAGTATCTCAAACTTTTTAATGTTTATATGAATCACCTGGTGATCTTGTTAAACTGCAGCTCTAGATTCTGTAGCTCTGGCGTTGTGCCTGAGATTCTGCATTTCTAACAAATTTCTAGGTAATGCTGATGCTTTTGACTTGCAAAGCTCTAGTGCTGTGCTATCCATTGCGATAGCCACCAACCACACGTGGCTATTGAGCACTTGAAATGAGGCTAGTCCAAATTGAGAAGAAGTATTTTAAGTACAAAATACACACTAGATTTAGTATGACAAGGTAATGTAAAATATCTCATTTATACTTTTATATTATTACACATTGATTATTAATTACCTGTTGAAATGATACTGTTGTGAATTATTAGCTTAAATAAAATATATTATTAATTTTCCCTGTTTCTTTTACTTTCTTTAATTTGGCTACTGAAACATTTAAAATTGCATATGTGGCTTGCCTTACATCTCTGTTGAACAGAGCTGCTCTATAAATCTGTACCTAGAATTGAAATTGCTGAGTCATAGGATGTACTCATTTTCAGCTTAACTAGATATTGCCAAATTATTCTTCAAAATGATTGTACTAGTTTACACTTCCACCAAGAATGTATGGGGATTCCCTTTTTCTTTACTTCCTCAATCTACACTTAAAATTGTCAAGCTGTTTTAATGTTTGCCAGTCTGGTGGGTTTCATTTGCAATTCCCTAATTACTAATGAGGTTGATCATCTTTTCATGTTTATTGGCCACATGAGTTTCATCTTCTGTGAATAACTATTTTCTTGCTGATTTGTGGTAGTTTCTCACAAAGTCTGAATATTAATTCTTTGTTATATGTGTTGAAAATGGTTTCCCCCAATCTGTTGCTTGTCTTTTTAACTTGGCCTTTGATACGTTTGGTTGTATAAAAATTTTGATGTAATCAATTTTATCAGTCTTTTAAAATATGCCTTTATTAAGGAATCCATGCTGAGCAAACATTTTCTTCTGCTGGTTTTAAAGTTTCACACCTCAAATTTAGGTCTTCTATTTAGTGTTTACTTTTTGTGTGTGTGTGAGGAAGACTAGCCCTGAGCTAACATCTGCTGCCAATCCTCTGTTTTTTTGCTGAGGAAGACTGGCCCTGGGCTGAGATCCGTGCCCATCTTCCTCCATTCTATATGGGACGCCGCCACAGCATGGCTTGGCAAGTGGTGCAAGTCTGTGCCCGGGGATCCGAACCTGTGAAACCCCAGGCCGCGGAAGCGGAGTGCATGAACCTAACCGCTACGCCATTGGGCCAGCCCCTAGTGTTTACTTTTATAGAACGTAAGGTAGGGATCTAATTATAATACATATAATTTAGTGTGTGTATGTATGTGTTTCCAAATGGAAAGCCTATTATCTCACCCATTTATTGAACAGTCCACTGTTTTCCTGCTTGTTTGAAATCCTTCCTCTATCATATGCCAAGGACCATATCTGTTTGACCCTGCTTCTGTATTGTTTTTTTTCAGGATTATTGAAGATGACTTTGTAGGTCAATAAAGTCATAGGAAAATCTTAGAAGGGCATCCTAATACTGATATGAGGCCTTGCGTTATATCTAAGTTGACAATATGATTTATCATCTTAATTCACTTTTAAAAATGAAAGAGGAGCTGGCCCAGTGGCATAGTGGTTGTTTGTATGCTCTACTTCAGCGGCCTGGGGTTCCAGGTTCAGATCCTGGGCGTGGACCTACACACTGCTCGTCAAGCCATGCTTTGGCAGTGTCCCATGTACAAAATAGAGGGAGATTGGCGCAGATGTTAGCTCAGGGCCAATCTTCCTCACCAAAAAAAAAAAAAAAGAATGAAAGAGGATTCTTAAGATAATTAAAATTATATAATTTTCAAAATATTTATTTCTTGACTGAAAAATTCTTGTATTACCTTGGTGACTATAAAATAGCCTGTTCAAAAACATTTCCCAAAAACAATTTTTTCTAAAACACATACACGCACAAAACTTTATATTGATTATCTGAACATTCAAAAATAACAATCAAAATAATTATTCTTGGCATATTCACATACTTCAGTTATTTTCTTAACTGCATGTGTATGGATTCTCATGTCACTGGTATTTTTCTGAAGAATGCATTTATTTCAAAATGAACTTACTATTTTTACAAAATTGCTCATGATCATCTTCACAGTTGCATTTTATGGCTCATAAATGTGACATTATTGACTCCTATATAAACCACAATATTATTAATTGAAAAAAATACTTCTAAAGTGCTAAGGTACTTAATAAACTCAGGACAAATTCTATTAAATGGAAATATTTTCAATTTCATTTTTATATTAAAACGTATAAGTACACGAATAAATTTATGCCAATAACTTTGACAACTTAGATGAAATGACATATTTCTTGAAAGACACAAACAACCAAAGCTCACTCAGGAAGAAATAGGTAACTGGAATGGCCCTGTATCTTTTAAAGAAATTTAAGTGTTGGTAAAAACCTTGAAACCAAAAAGAAAACTCTAGTTCTAGATAGGTATACTGAAAAATTTTACAGTTCTATACAAACTCTTCTTGGACGGCTTTTTAAAAAAGAAACTGAAAACTGATACTAAAAGTCCTATGGAAATGCAAAGAATAGCCAAAACAATTTTGAAAAAGAACAGCAGAGTTGGAGGTCTTACACTACTTAATTTTAAGACTTAATATAAAGCTGCAATTAAATCAAGATGACATGGTTTAGGCTTAAGGATAGATATATACATCAGTGGAACAGAATAGAGAGTCCGGAAATGGACCCACAAGTACACAGTCAATTGATTTTCAACAAAGGTACCAAGGAACAATTGGATATCCATGTGCAATAAATATAACCTCAACTCTTATACTCCTTATACAAAAATTAGCTCAAAATGGATCATAGACCTAAACGTAAGACTTAAAACTTCTAGAAGAAAATCTTCATGACATTGGGTGAGCCAAAGAATTCATTGAAAGGAAACAAATCATAAAAGGAAAACATTGATAACTTAGACTTAATTAAAATTTACAACTTTTGCCCTTTGAAAGACACTGTTAAGAAAATGAGAAGACAAGTCACAGGCAGAGAAAAATTTGCAAAACACATCTAACAACAGATATATATAAATAACTGTCACAAATCATTAAGACAACTCAGTTTTTAAAATAGGCAGAAGATTTACACTAATCATCAGGGAAATGCAAATCAAAACTACGCTAAGATATCACCTTAGACCTGTTAGAATGGCTATAATCACCAAGACAAAAAAACAACAAATGTTGGAGAGGTTGTGGAGAAATGGGAACCCTCATTCACTGCTGGTGGGAATGCAAACTGGTGCAGCCCCTATGGAAAACAGTATGGAGATTCCTCAAAAAATTAAAAATAGAAATACCTTATGATCCAACAATCCCACTCTTGGGCATCTACCCAACGGACATGAAATCAACCATCCCAAGAGGCTTATGCACCCCTGTGTTCATTGCAGCATTATTCACTATAGCCAAGAAGTGGAAGTAACCCAAGTGTCCCTCGACTGATGATTGGATAAAGATGTGGTATTTATATACAATGGAATACTACTCAGCCATAAGAAAGGAGAGAATTGTCCCATTTGCAACAACATGGATGGACCTAGAGGGTATTAAGTTAAGTGAAATAAGCCAGAGAGAGAAGGACAAACACCACATGATTTCACTCATATGTGAAATATAAACGAACACATGGACAGAGAGAACTGGTTGGTGGTTACCAAGGGGAAGGGGCGTGGGGGGTGGGCACAAGGGGTGAAGGGATGCATCCATGTGGTGATGGACAAAAAATATTGTACAGCTCAAACCACATTGTTATAAACTATTAAGACATCAATAAAAATGAACATTAAATAAATAAATAAAATAGGCAGAAGATTTAAATGAACATTTCACCATTGAAAATATACAAATGGCCAATAACCACTTGAAAAGATGCTCAACATCATTAGTCTTGAGGCATATGCAAATTAAAACCACAATGGCATAGCACTACACACCCGCTACAATAACTACAATTAAAGGTTTATAATGTGTGTTGGCAACACATATATGGAGCAAGTAGAATTATCATATTACTTACTCCAGGAATGCAGTATGGTACACCCGCTCTGGAAAACAGTTTGTCTGTTTCTCATAAAGTTAAACATACACTAAGAATATGACTTTGCAGTCCCACTCCTGACATATGTCCACATAAAGACTTATATGTAAATGTTCATAACACCTTTATTCAAGATAGCTCCAAAGTGGAAATAGCCCAAATGTTTTTCAGCAGGTGAACTGTGGCACATTCATGTAATGGCGTACTACTCAGCAATACAAAGGCAGAAACTTCTGATACAGGCAACAGTATGGATGAGTTGCAAAAGCATTTTTCTAAGTGAATGAAACCAGAAACAAATGACCATATACTGTACTATTCAATTTATATGAAATTCTAGAAAAGGCAAAACCATAGGTACAGAAAACACATCAGTGGTTGTCAGTGCTGGAGAGAGGTGGGGGATTGACTGCAAAGTATACAAGGAAACTTTTTGGAGTGATAGAAATATTTTATATCTTAATTGTGGTGATTGTTACATGATTGTATATAGTGAGTCAAAATTCACTGAACTGTACATTTCAATATTATTTAAATGTAAATATTGTAAATCCTATACTTCAAAAAATTAAAAAGTGTAAATATTTCAACCCAAATATTTTCGAAAACACTGTCCTTTTGCCTCTATTCAGAATACCCTTTTTGACAAATATTTTTACAAGACAAAATAAATAAGCTATCTCTATGATTTTTTTTTTGAGGAAGATTGGCCCTGCGCTAACATCTGTTGCCAATCTTCCTCTTTTTCTTTTTTTCTCCCCAAAGCCCCAGTACATAGTTGTGTGTCATAGTTGTGGAGTTGTAGCTCTTCTATATGGGATGCCACCCCAGCATGGCTTGATGCGCAGTGAGTAGGTCCGCACCCAGGATCCGAACCAGCAAACCCTGGGCTACTGAAGTGGAACGCGCAAACATAACCACTATGCCACTGGGCTGGCCTATGTGATGTTTTTTTTTTACATTTGAAAAATGTTTATTTATAGGAATTAAAATCTGAAGTGTTCTTGAAATACTGCTTTGTTGTAATTTGGATAATTTTTTTATTGAGGTGTAACTGACATAGAACATTATATTAGTATCAGGTGTACAAGATAATGATTCAATATTTGTATATATTGTGAAATGATCACCACTATAAGCCTAGTTAACATCCATCACCACATATAGTTACAGAATTTTTTTCTTGTGATGAGAACTTTTAAGATTTGCTCTCTTAGCGACTTTCAAAATATGCAGTACAGTATTATTAACTATATCGCCATGCTATATGTTACATCCCCATGACTTACTTATCTTCTAACTGGAAGTTTGTATCTTTTAACTCCTTTCTCCCATTTCACCCACCCCCCCACCTCGCGCTTCTGGCAACCACCCTTGCCATACTCTGCCATACTTCTTTGGAAGCAAGTCACTAAATCCAGCTCACACTCAAGAGAGAGGAGGGAAGAATTAAGCTCTACCTCCTGGAGGGGGGAGTATCTACATTAATTATTTGGAGTTCTTTTATAAGGAAGATTTATCTTTTCTCCCCTATTATTTATTCAGTCATCTATTTATATCAGTATAGGCTCGAGTATATTTTCTACTTGAGGTTATAAACCTGTACTGTGTTATTTATTTCATTGCTCAAATTATTCCAACTTTGGCCATTAGGAGTTTTTTCAGGTTGGCTCCTAAATTAAATCCCTTTGGCATGCCCCTATCCTTTTGTTTTTTGAGTACTTCCTTACCTTATGGCACTACTGGTTGTTATTGCGTTTTGCCCCCGCCTTAGGAGCATTCATTTATCCAGGGAACCCTGGTTTCTTTTATTGGAGAATGGTATTTAGAAACCAAGATCTGGGCACTGTGTGTGCTTATTTCTACTAGAGTGTGACTGCTTCTAGACTCAGCAGACAGACAGAGTATGTCTGTATGCAAACCCCTGCATATCTATAATTATTTCTGTATTTATCTTCATATATATTAAGTTGAACATGAGTTTATATTGATGTCTTTGACTCTAATAATATCTTTAACTCTAATCCAGTGCTACATGGTTTATTCTGTTCTTCCTCTTTTGCTTCTCTCTAACTGAGAAACCTTGCTTCCACCATCCACCATCCATTCACTTGTGTGTTTGACCCCTCTATACATCCAGCTACTAAGTTTTGAAGTAGATGTTGATGCTTCTTCAAGAGGATTGCATCTTCTGGTATTAATATAGACATTGATGTCTCTATCCCCTCTGTGATAATGGAAGATGCCAACAAATTGTAGGGTACATGTTCATAATCACCTTACTTGAGAAAGGAACTTCAAGACTTAATTTTTCATTAAGTATGCACATTTTTAAAGCTCATTGCTGTTGAAAGGGTTTACTGCAAAATAAAAAAGCATCACTAAACAATAAAATAAAGTCTGTCTTTATACCAATAAATGACAAAAGCACTGTAGCAAGAGCATTCAGACTGCTAAATGTTTTACGGCAGAACTACTCAGACTGTATTTTCTGCACATATATGTAACTGGTGACTTACTATATTTCCCACTGACCCCGCCACCTGGCAACCTGGCAGTTTTGTGCATCTCCCAAGATGTGGCATGGGCCACAGCATGCCTGGCTGTACATCAGGTGGATAGCAGGGGGCAGCAGTATCAAATACTTCTCCTGTGACCACCCAAGACAGGAAAGAATGAACTGTTCCTAGCTGCTTGTGTTCCTACATACATCATTTTATCAGCAAGCACCTTTCATGATGTCTTTGAAAGGGCAGTGTTAATTGTTTGTATTAGGAAATGGTGATGGAAGGTGATTGCTGGTCATCTTGCATATTTAACAACATATGGGAAATGTAAATGCATCTTGTCACTAGATAAGACCATGTCAGAGACTAGAAGTTCAGAGCAAAGAGCCTGCTAAAACCATTCCCCACCCCATCCTAGCTTATTTTAATGAGTAAATAATAATACTTTTTGAAAGGTGGATACTCTGATTCAAATGTCAAACTGTATGGAATTCCCTGATGGCAGGTGTAAGCTGGGCAGGATGATAGGCCAGGGCGAGTGATCACACATTTATGGCCTACCAGAAGTCTTAAACAATTCAGAGTACAAAGCGTAATGATAATAGTCCAGTCAAAGGGTTAGACTAATAGTGGGGGACTATTGGCACCCTTTACTGCTTTTTATCTTGGTGAAACCTAGGATCACCCCACAACTTTTCTTTAGGACTGAGCCTCTGGGAGCATCCATGAGCGTTACATTTGTCTACTGTTAGCCCAGACTGAATGGCTCCCAAATGGCTTGAAACCTGTCCGAGAAACCTGCCCCTAGATTTTGACTGGGACAGAGTAAAGTAATTATGATATTGAGAGAAGCTGGCATGTCTGGGTTGTGGGAACTGGGAGGAAAGAAAACATAATGATAAAATCACATCTGTAAATTACATGGAGTAGAGAGGTGGGAAGGACATAGGATTTCCCCATTGATATATCTTTGTGTCAAGAGCTGAAAAATGTGGGAGGATACTACTGTACTCTTCTGAGCTAATCAAAAGCAGCAGCTAGTACATAGTGAAAGCTTTAGTTGTTAAATGGCAGGGAAGAGTGTGGCAGTTTGGTAGTTTATATTGCAAGCAAGACATTATATCTAAGTACTGTGGAGGATAGAGAAACATGAAATAGTTCCTTCCTTCCCTGAGCCTCTATTTTTAAAAGGATGTAAAATGTTTGCACATAGTGGCCTGTCTCAGTTCCTCTCTTAGAGCACAGCCCCTAATCCAAGCATTCTCAGATTCAAATTTGGAGAATAAATTGGTGTGTCGGGGACCTTTTTTTGTTTTTCTTTTTTACTCTTTCTTGTAATTAAATGGCTTCTGACTTTGTCGTTTTTTAGATTGCCCTTCTAGAATGATCATTTCCATCTTTTAGCTGCCTTCTTGTTCCATTATGGAGTGAAATTTCTATTGTCCTATGTCATTTAGGGAATAAACCATTTGGGGACTAAGAAATAGTTGAGGATTTGATGATTTATGTCCCGATGATTTGACTTTAATTTTGAATGACAATATATCTAAGATGTGCCTTTTTAAACAGAGAATGTTTGACTTGATCTTTTCTTGATTCAGGGTCATGTTTAGGAACATCACTATTTTATGCTGTGGATATATATGGCGTGGGGCATGAAGCTGAATGATTTAGTTTGTCACTATAGAGCTGTGCACGGTTGGGCAGCCCCTTCTCCCTGGGGCCCTTGAACTGCCTTGGTTGGCAGGTTTCTGGGTGGATGTACGTGTCCTTAGGCACTCTTCCTTTCTCTTTCTCCTCTGCCTTCAAGGGCTGTTTATGAGCTGGTAACTCTTTGTTGGCTTAGACTGAATGAGTTTCTTTTCTCTTTCTACGGTAACTGGCTCTCTTCTGTGCCAGTGTCTGCCACTTGCAACCTTGCCACCTGCCCTGTATTCATTTCCAATCTCTGCTTCTGTTTCTAGTCTCTGTTGCTGTCTGACAGCTCTCTGCCTTTCCCTTCTTATCTTTTCCTTCTCCTTTCTCTTTTCTTTTGTGTTCATAGATGTCAGCAAATCAGAGGGAGGCTTTTTCTGCAAACAGCCATCTGATTAGCCTGCAGCTCTTTAACACTTCTGGCTGCTTTTGTAGCCAAGTGTTCAGGGGCTAACTCTAAACCTTAAAACCTTTAAGAAGAAAGTGCTTCTGAATTTGAAGCCAAGGTTTTGTCAGGAGACTTGTCTCTATATAAATGAAGTTTCACTCTACCTCTCATGAAGTGTAGTGACCCATACTAAGAGCATCTCTTGTTTTAAATAAGGTAGAATAATTTAGTGTTTGTATTTATTATCCTCCTTGAATGGTTCCCATTATTTGATTGGTTTTCCAGGGTACAGCAGCATTTTGGATTGATATTCTCAAATGTTCAAGGTCCAGAGAAAGTGCCAGCTCTTCCATGAAGCCTTCCTTAACTCTTCTAGTACCTTTTCAAACTCTATCGTAGCATTTGTTCACCTGGTCTTGTAGTGTGCATGTTTTGTCTCTTCCGGGATTAGAGACTCTTTGAAGCAGAGGAGGGAGTGGGGATCTATTCGTGTCATTTTTGTATTCCTCTCTTTACTACTGCTCCCAAAACAGTACCTTGTAGAAAACACCTGTCCCAAAAATGTTCCGTTGAATTGAATAACCCACTCTCTCTCTCAGGTCCCTTTTGTAGTTTGTGACTGATGCTCATTGAGGGTCCCTCCCACTTGTGTCATCTTGCACTTGCCCACATTGAAACTCCCCTGCCAGTTGCACAAATTCCTAAGTTCTTCATGTAGTCTGTCCCCAAAGAGTTTGGCTCTTTGCTGCTTGGGGGAATTTAGTGTGAAATAGAAACTAGGTAAAGTGACTATGTACATCCTCTTCCAGAGCCTTTTTAAAGATACAAGTAAAGTTCTTTGCAATTCTCTATCCTTAGAAATGCTCGTTTATTCCTCACACATTTTTTGTCTCTGAGCCAGTTCACTCCCCACAATAAAAGAGCCCCATTACTTTTTTAACAGCTTTACTGAGATGTAATTCACATATCATACAATTCACCCATTTAAAGTATATAATTCATTTTTTTTAGTGTATTCACAGAGTTATGAAACTATCCCCATAATATAATTTTAGAATATTTTCATCATCCCCTAAAGAAACCCCTGCCCATTAGCAGTCACTCTCCATTTCTCCAACTCCCATTCCTAGACTACCACGAATCTACTTTCTGTCTCTATAGATTTGCCTGTGCTGGACATTTCATATAAATGGAATCATACCGTATGTGGTCTTTTTGTGACTGGCTTCTTTCATGTGATACTACTGATTTTTAAAAATACTCTTATATTTATAACTTTTCCACAGAACAGATGTGGTCTTTTAACTCTCGTAAGTCCTTCTGTGGCCTGCTTTTATTGGATTTGTGATATTTGGTTAAGTTCCAAAATATACTGTTACACATCAAATAACATTGGCTCCTGGTGGTAATGAAAATGGCCCTGTTTCAGAGTCAACACAGTTTTGCCCAAGATTCAGTTATAGTTATATTTCATAGGGCCGATCCAAACTATTGCTGTTGTCAGATGAATTGGGATATAATAGGACTCCATGGTTTTCACACTGACCCATCTTCTAACGAGTTACTTGGGGCTTTGGGTTGTGTAATTCCTAAGGATCATAAAGTGCTGGAGCTGGAAGCAACCCAGCAGTCATTTAGCCTAGTCTCTCTGCTTCTAGCTCCTATCCCATTTTAAAGATCTCAGAATGTTACTTGTTTAAGGTCAAATACCTGATTAACAGAGCCAGTTATAGCAGGATTAGAACCAGTGTGTCTCAATTACTAATCTAAGGTTCTTTCCTTTACTTCTTTTTGGCCTTATTGCTGTTTTAGCCTGGGTCCTCCAGAAACCAGAGCCTGAGGCAGGAATTAAGTGAAGCTTTATTTGGAACTACTATCCCAGCACAGTGAGAGTGAGAGAAAAGAGATGAGAAGCAGGAAACTATGAGAAGCAAAGTAAGGTGATTGGCTTGCCATGCTGGCGACTGTGTCATGATGAGCCTCAAAGAGATACAGCTGGTTGTTCAGCAAGTGCATATGTTTGACCACGTGTGATACCTCCAAATAGGGTAGATGAACAGTTTATGGGCGCAGAGAGCGAGAGGGGATTTATCTTCCTGGCTTCTTTCTGCCTGCTGTTTCCCATTATCAGAGGTCACCCTGTGGAGATTTAACTCATTGTTCTGTGTTCTGTCATCTTGCTCCACCGACAGCTACTTGGAAAGACAGATTCCACACGCTGTTGTAAGATTTCATCTGAGTTTGGAAGTGGTAGGAGAGTCCAGAAACTCGGGGCACGTGGCTAAGTAGCAGTCAATGGGGAGGATCTCCCCCACACTATCCCTGGTCGACCTCTGGGATAATGAAACAATGGTATGGAGGGGAACTGAGAAGGCACATTGATATGTGTAATACACTTGCCAAGATATTGTCCTTCCTAGCCTAGGTTTCTGAAGTCATTTATGAGGATGATGGCACCTTCAGCTAGTGTATTTGATTTATTTAGATTAACAGTTACATTTTTTCATCTAACAAGATATGTTTTCATATTGCTGTGGTGGAGACTCTTCAGAGTATTGAATATTTAGAAACCTGTAACTAAAACCTGTGGTTAGGAAACTTGTTCTTTTGACCATCTCTTTTCTCTACAATAAAGAAAACACCTGGAAAGGATTTTCAGAATTGTAATTGCTCGGTACCTAGGTTTCTGTGTACTTAGGTTTTTCTCCCACAGAGAGAGATTTCTGCCAGTTCAATTCTTATTCTTCTCTCAAGATGAACAAACTCCAGCCTATGTTGAGATTTCTGCTCTGACCTCTTAGAATTTACTTTCACCATATTTACCATACTCTCTTTCGTTTATATATTACTTCGAAATTATTCTCCCCGGTTTGATTATATGCTAATTTTCCTTCTAGATGTCTTTAACTTATAGTAAATCCCCCCGCTGCTAAAATTATAAATGCTTGTTGACTGTCTAAACATGGGCTGGAGTATTTGACCTAGGCCAAGTTGTCCAGTAGAATTTGGACAGTGGCTAAAGAGATAATTACATCTTCAAGCTTTTCAGTGAATAATTGCTAGTGAAAATTTTAATGTGAGTCTGGAAAGGTTTGAAGATGAGAGAGGATCATAATTAATGAACAAAAGAAGAGGTTATTTCAGTGTGGGGACAAATGGTAAGAAACAGTAGGATAAGGAGGCAAAAAATGGTGGTTAAATAATAACGATGGCATAATAAGTGAAGAAAATCACACAAAGAAAAGGAGATTTGTAACAATGGCATTGTAGAATTAGAGAATGTCAAAGCTGGAGGAGGCTTAGAATAATTTAGCTCAGTCCACCGTGTGCAAGTGAAGAAACTGAGGCTGAAAGAGGTTAAGTGACTTGAGACCAAACAGTAGTTAGGATCAGAGCTGAGATTTGAACTAAGGTCTTCAGATTCCAGATGGTAGTTCCACATCTACTTTGTACCACAGAGTACCACATCTACTTTAAGAATGTTTCATACTTCTATTCCTGAAAAGCTTCTAGAGAGTTGTTTATACTATTTAGTGGGTTTTTTTTCCATTGCAATATTTGGTAAAATTAAAGGGACTTGAGTTTTTATTTTTAATGTTTCAAAATGCATTGGACATTAAAGCTTAGAGGGTGTGTAATGACTTTACATTGACAGTTTAGTGTCAGTTAAAGGGCTTCAACAAGAAAATCAAACCATTTTAGCAGCTGAGGATAGTGCTAATAATTTAATAAAAGCATTTTAGTGGTTGCTTTTGTCCTAAACTTCTTTCAAGCCCACTGTCTAAACCCAAATCAGGTCTTAAAAGACTCCAGTGTTTGCCTGGAGTCCAAACAATTGCTCTTGTATATGATCCTTCTGTAGCTATAAGGTGCCAAAGGCACCAAGTCTGGGCCAAATGAAACAAAACAAAACTAAATCCTCCCCACCTTTGTCCAAACCATCTTCCCCCTGCCCTGGTCACAAGGCTCTGGAGAGCAGAGAAGGCTGAATTTCAGATTCCACGGCTAGGGGCCTTTGGGCAGTACACAAACTGTGTGATCTTAGGAAACAGCTCAACTCTTTTGGAAGCAGATCCTTGTGTACCTTTCATCTTTGTGATTCTGGATCACCTTTATAGAAACTGACATATCACAATTTTATTCTAAAGAGTTTGCATGTGATTAAAATGTGGATAGAATCTAATTTTAAAAAATATATCCAGTTCTATATAAAGAAGCTAATTCTATTTTCTGGAAGACAGCCTCTGTGAAAAGAGCATTTAGTTAATGGACACAGTCTATTAAATAATTCTTTGTATTAGATGTCTCATTCGTTCAAGAGTCAGTTTCTATAATGAAGAGCTTTCTTCATCATTTATGTTTAATTAGTTAATGTGTATTTGAAGAGAGTCTTGGCAAAATTTGGCAGGTTTTTCCAAAAGTTATACTGTTTTGGATTTTTATGGTTGTAATGAGTTGTTCCAAAAGGCCTTGGAGGGCAGACAGTTGCAGGGAAGGTAATAGGATGGAGGCTAGGACGTGGGCTGCTCCTACACCCTGATTCTTTCTTCCCTCAATGCTTCATTTTCCACTTGTGGGCCAATAATTAGGAAAATGAGATAACATTAAAGCAATATTGGTTTTATATCATTAATAGCTGTTAATCCTTTACTATAACTACCAGAGATTTTGTGTTCTTCAAGTAGTGAGTAATGGTATACACATTATGTCCTATGTGGTTGAACACGAGAAGGTAAACAACTGTACATATATCCCATAGGAGTGTTTTTTATAAAACGCACAATTTTAATAGTAATAACTAAGAGTTGGTGCTTAGTTTGCCATTTGCTTTCACATATGTGATGACATTTAATCCTAACTACAATTCTGTGAAATAGGAATGACTATTAATCTCATTTTGTGGGTCACTTGACTCACCCCCCATTGCTCCTTCCCTTCCTGTTCTGTATTTTTTCCTGTTTTCTGTGTGCTCATGGCTTCAATTATCACCTATAAAACTATATATCAAATTTATATCACTAATCATGAGCTCCAGATTTTTAAATACAACGATCTTTTTGACCTCTCCATTTGGATATCTCAGAAATACCTCAAATTCAGCAAATCCAAAACTGAACTCATGGACTTCCCTGTCAAACGTGGTACTTTTCCAATGTTTTCTTTATGCGTGAATGACATCACCATCCGCCATCCATCTAGTTGTGCAACACCAGAAACGTAGGTCTTACCCTTAAACTGTCCTTTCCCTTGCCCCATACCCAAAATGTCACAGAGTCCTCTCAATTTTGCTTCCTACATAGTTCTCAAATCTTCCCACTTCTCTCCATCTCCACCGCCACCACTCCAGTCCAAGCTCTCCAGTGTCATGTCATCTCTTTGTAATACTCCAGTAGCTCCTAACTGGTCACCTGGTACTGAGGCTTCTTATCCACCTGTAACCCATTCTCTGTACAACAACCAGACTGACCTTTGCAAAACACAAATGTCAAGCTATCGCTACCACCCCCACCATACTTGAAACCTTAAGGAGTTTTACTTTGGGCACTTCCCATTCTTCTTAAAGTAGAGACCAAATCTTGACCATGGCTGGCAAGGACTTGTGGTCTAGTCCACGCTTCCCTTCTGTCCTCACCTTTGCCAGGTGCCCCCAGCTCTCTGAGCTTTTTAATATACGACATTCCCTCCTTTGCATATAGTTTCCCTTTGTTTGGAATTGTCTTCCTCCTGCCTCTAACCTAGTTATGTCCTACGCTACCTGATCTTAGTTTCTTTAGGAAAACCTTCCCTGAATCCTAATTCACAACAGATCTAGTCTTCCTGCAGTGCCCTCTCATAATACCTTTTACCTCTCCTTATGCACTTAGCACAGCTGCATCGCTGTAATTATTTCTGTGATATTTTAAAATTAATATTCATCATTCTCACCAGACCATAAACTTCATGATGTTAAGGACTGTGTCTAGTTTTGTGTACTATTATATCCTCATCATATAGGATCGTGCCCAGCACATAGTAGGCCCTCAGTAGGTATTTGTGAATGAGTGAACAAATGAATTCAATATTCTCTAAGGCCTTTTCTGGTTCTAACATCCTATGATTCTGTTAAGAGGCAGAGGACTGTACCACTAGATAAGTATCAAATGAAGTGTACTTGTTTACTATGTGTAAGAAATGGTAATACTGTCTTTTGATGAGACTGAAACTGATGCATGAGAGTGGGGCTTCCCAGAGATCAGAGTAAAAGTCTTGCTGGTCTCTAACATCCTTCCTAGGCTCTGTCTCAGCATGTACTGAACAACATTTTGATTCTGGAAATGGAGAGAAATGTGTGTAAAAAGAAGTGGCTGTAGAACAGTGGCACTCAAGTAGCAATAAGTGCACCTAGCACACAGCTTTGGGGTCCTAATACCTTTCTTTAATAAAAGGAACCAAAGATCTTGGAGAAATGGCTGATTCTAGGATGAGGCAGGAAATACACAATATGAGCCTGGAGCATCTTGGGGTGCTAGAAAGTAAGGAAGCGCTCAAAAGAAACTCGGTGGTGATATATGTTAAAGGGACACAGGAGCCGACTGAATGAGTTCCCAATGGTCAAAGCTGGAACAATTTGAGCAACAAAATAAAATAGTATTATATTTATAGCCCAAAGTATAAAATATGTCTATGCTGATATAAATAAATGATTAAATAAATTACTAAATAGGAAAAAATAGAAGAATCTACGATAAATAAATAGGGATGAACAGACAAATCTCCCATGCAGGAGAATTCCAAACAATTTATGTAGCTACTTTGCCCTTAAGGAGATGGAGCATAAATCCTTACTCCTTAATTATGTGCTGCACATAGTGACTTCTTTTCAAAGGGTGCAGCATGGGGCAGGGTGGGGGGAGGGGAGAGTAACTTTGCAGTGAGAAACCTAACAAACACTACCTTTGCCAGGTGATAAAGATTAGTGTTAACAGTGACCAGTCATGTTCATAATACTTACCCTTGTTATGATGTGATGAGAAGGGCACTTTACCTGTGGTCTTCCTCCCAAAAACCCATAACCCCAGTAGAATTAAGAGGAAGACGTCAGACAAATCCCAACTGAGAGACGTTTTTCAAAATACCTGAGCAATATCCCTCAAAACTGTCAAGATTATAAAAATCAAGGAAAATCTAAAAAATAATCACAGCCAAGCCTAAGGAGACATGACTACAAAATATAAAGTGGTATCTTAGATGGGATCCTGGAACAGAAAATTGACATTAGGTTAAACTAAGAAAATGTAAATAAAGTATGAATTTTAGTTAAAAATAATATATCAGTATTGGTTCATTAATTGTGACAAATATGTCATACTAAAGTAAGATGTTAATAATAGGAGACGGAACTATGTATACTCTCTTTTCAAATTCTGAATCTCTAAAACTGTTCTAAAATTTAAAAAAATATTTAAACGTTTTTTTAAGGTGGTTGAATATATAAGATAATAAGGAGATGAAGGATGGGGAAAAGTTCAAGACTAGAATTTCAGGGTCAATGGCAAATAGTCAATTTAGGATCTAATTATTTGCTCTGTGGGTTTATCTATTGCCCATTTGGGGTAGATTTGGGGAAGTTTTTTCTAAATTCAAGGAAAAAAGAAAAATACTTTTTAGTCATCAGATAACCCTCAAGTATAACTTCACCATAACTTTTTTGTTTCTAATGTTTTGAGTTTCTTTCACTTGAGCTGAAATATTCTAAAAATGTAACCACCCCCTTTTTGGCACACTGCTGAAGATGAGAAGAAACCATTTATATGGAAACTAGAATAGCTGGCATTTCAGACTAAGGTAATAAGATCCTACATTAACAATTCATGGATGTAAATTTTTTGTGAAAGATATGGTTTATATTAATCTTCTACTGGTGCTTCTAAATTCGATTTTGTAAAAACTCCGTTCACTCAGCTAAAATTTATTGTGTGTTCATGTACAGGGTGAACATGAACCCTGGTCAGGAAGGGGAGTTGTACACAGATCCTGCCCACAAGGAGTTATAGTTTAATGCTGGAGACAAGACGTGCTTATAAACAACTATACCATAAAGTAGAGCGTTATAACTTTCCAACAGAGGTGTTGATAAAATGCTATCCAAGATGAATGGTGGAAGAGATTACTCCAAATTGGAGGACTCTGGGAAGGCTTCATGAAGGAAGTAGTAGGTTGACTTGGTCTTAAATAATTGCAGACTCCTCTAAGTCAGGGATTATGTATTATTAATTTATATACCTGTAGCACATACTAGATATTAAGTAACATTTTTGGAATGACTGAATTTGTAAATGCAGAGATGGGAAGAAGGAAAGACATTCTAGTCCTACCTATTGCTTCTTACAACGTGGTATAAAACAAATGTCTATTTCTTTTTTTTTTTTTCTTGCATAGTTGATTCTTTAGTTGATAAATTAGTTAATTCGATTCTGTCACTTTCCATTTTTGCATCTCAACAAATGCTTATTTATAACTATATTATTTACAAAGGCTTTTATGGTGACTTTCCAAAGGCTAGAATATGGAATGGAGAAGCAAGGCTAGTCCTTTATTCATTAAGAGTGCTCCATTTTTTAGGAGCCCACTGCCCAGCTTGAGATTTATTGAGGCCATTTGTACTTTTGTTTGCCTTTCTTCTCTGGGCTACTTTAAGGCTTGTGGGGTTCTCTATTAGATGGTGGTGCAGATTCAGGGAGAAGAAGTAAAACTCAATCAAACAAGTCATCTACTTCTTAGCAACTGTGGTCAGAGGTCTAGTGAAGAAGGTTCAAACTGTACCTAAAATAATATTGCATATCATCTGTGGATTTTCGTTATATGGGTTCTCTGCCTCATTTCTATGGATTATTAAGAGGTAGCTGATAGCACATCTCAGCCATTTTTAGGAGCATTCCCCTGTCAGTTGCACTATTGTAATTTGTTTTTTTTTTTAAATGACCCAAGTTTTTAATGTACAGGCAATAGCAATAATGCATGCTGCCTTTCTGCCAAGAACTACAAAGTGCCTTAGCAGTGGATTTCTAGGGATACAGTTATAGTAAAAACTTATGTAGATATGACACCAAAACCATAAGTGGCAAAATAAAACATGGATACATTAGACTTCATCAAAATAAGAAACTTTTGTGCTGCAAATGATACTATCAAGAAAGTGAAAAGACAACCCACTTAATGGGAGAAAATATTTGCAAATCATATAACTGATAAGGGACTTGTATCTAGAATATAGAAAAAATTCTTACAACTCAATAATAAAAAGACAGCCCAGTAAAAAATGCACAAAGGATTTGAATAGGCATTTCTCCAAATAAGATATACAAAAGGCCAATAAGCACATGCAAAGGTGCTCTACATCATTAGTTGTTAGGGAAATTAAAATTAAATCAAAACCACAATGAGATACCACTTCATACCCACTAGGATGTCTATTAAAAAAAATAAACAAACAATACAAGCCTTGTGAGGATGTGAAGAAACTGGAACCCTCACGTACTGTTGCTGAGAATATAAAATGGTACAGCCACTTTGGAAAACAGTCTGGCAGTTCCTCAAAAAGTTAAATATGTAGAGAGTTACCATATGACCCAGCAATACCACTCCTAGGTAGATACTCAAGAGAAATGAAAACATACATCCACACAAAAACTTGTACACAAATAGTCACGGCAGCATTGTTCATAGTAACCTAAGAGTAGAAACAACCCAAATGTCTATCAACTAAGAAATGGATAAACAAACTGTGGTATATCCATATAATGGATTATTATTTGGCAATAAAATTGCCATATTTGATGGCAATTTGATGGCAAATTGATACATACTACAACATGGATTAACCTTGAAAACATGCTAAGTGAAAGAAGCCAGACCCAAAAGGGCACGTATTGTATGATTCCATTTTAATGAAATGTCTAGAATAGGCAAATCCATAGAGATAGAAAGTAGATTAGTGGTTGCCAGGGAAGGTAGGAGTGGAGGTAGCAGTTGGGAGGAATGGGAATTAGCTGTTAATGAATATGGGATTTCTTTTAGGGGAGACAAAAATGTTCTAAAATTAGATTGTGGTGATGGTTGCACAACCCTGTGAATATACTAAAAACTACTGAATCGTACAATTTAAATGGTGAATTTTATAGTATGTGAAGTATATCTCAGTAAAGCTGTTGTCTTTACAGTAAAGATGGTACTGTCAGGCCAGACACCTACAGCAAAATCTGAATAAATGTCTTCTTAAGAATGGTTCCAGCTGGTATTGGTGTGGAAAAGTTATAGATTAATCTTTTCTCAAGCTGTGTGGATGCTCTAGTTCTCGATATTTTAGAATTAAGGGAAACTGAACTTGGCTAACCTTAATACAACTTTCAAATGTATTAAATTTATACATTTTATTGTTTCCAAGAATTTGCAAACACTAAAAATGTGAAAAGGTTAGGAACTGCTTAGAAAAATTGGAGTGACCATTGCTATTCTGAGAAAAGAATGGTTACAGCAACGTTACATTTCAGTTCCAGAGCCAACAGACTCTATGTCAGAGTAAGCTAGCAAACACCAGGAAAGCTGCTAAGAAGGAAAATTGGAAAATTAAATTAATATTAGCCTCTTGAGCCAGTACTCTTTTGTGTGGACCATTGTACTTTTCTGTTTGCCTGAATTGGCTTTGGTAATTAGATGTTGAATTAATCTTAATGAAACAGATGGAAATGTATACTATATGGAAATGTCCTTGGAGCAATAAAGCTCCTAATGCATTCTCCATCATTTGTCTTCAAAAATTACTTTTTGCTGCATGTGTGATATGTCTACTTCCATTCTTAATGTAATGTATTATCACATTCGTAGGTATTTATTTCTTTCTCCCCTTTTTATTTTCTTTGACTTCTCTCCTCCTTGATCTCTATTCAGATCTCTATTCTCTATTCTTTCCTTTTGGGGAACATTTAAGAAGGGAAGAATAAGACACTTCTCTCCCTTCTTTAATGAAAGGAGGGCCTCATTCATTCATTCGGGAATTATTTACTGAGTGCCTACTCTGTGCAAGGCATTATGATAGATGTTGGATGTTTCTAAAATAATCAAGGAGATGACTGCAAAGCTGAGCTCTGAAGTACGGTTGAATGTAAAATTACAGTGCTATGAATGACGATAGCCACAAAGAGACTACACTGTTGTAGGTAAGAAGAAATAGAATAATTCCATTGAACTCTGTGACAAGGTGACAAATGGCAACAGACCTTGTTCGAGCCCTGATCACGAGCTGAAGAATTACTGTATTTCCCAGGGGTGAGATAGTGCTTTGACCTGATGTTAAAGCCAGCTGTTCTCATATTCAGGCTATAACAGCATTGTATTCACATATCAAAGAAAGTGGGTGACAAATACTACACTTCTCTCTACTCTTCTCCTTCTGCCCTTTTCTTGTACTCTGAATGCCCTTTCTGACCATTCCTATCTCCATTTTGTTTCTCCTCCTTCCATATTACTGTCTGTTGAAGAATAGTTTTTATTATTAGTTTTATTGTCACTGATATTTCTTAACAATCATCTGGTCTTCCATGTTGAGCTTAAAAGACATATGTACGTGTATATACAAACATGTACATAGGCCTAGTCAACTTTTTCACTTTCCCATTTTCTTCTTGCCATTTTAAATTGTTATAACCATGGTTGATGTGGGTTGAGCAGCCTTTTGATATGAATCACTTAATGGTAGTCAAAATACAAGATACACTAGAGGGGAAAGTGAATCTGTCACAGCTTATTAGCCATTTCTCTTACGTTAGAAAAGACAGCATGACAGGAAAATGAATCCTTGCCATAAATGCCATATCCAAAAATTCAAGGTTAAATTGAAAAATATCTAGGAGAAATGATAGAATTTGCTAATTATTCAGTAATGCCACTTATAATCATCTTGGAGGGGAACGAACGCCTTCCTGGACATATCTGACGGTCTAAATAATCCAAGAGAGACGGAACTCTACCTAACAGGATTTTGTAAAATATTGGATAAGACTACACTTTAAACTGGATTGGATATTTAGCTATTTTTTACCACTAACGAGTGAGTGTAGGCTTGGGAAGAAAGATTAGTTCTAAACAAAATAAAAGAATCTTATTTTTCTTTCCAAATCTGAGTTGTAGCATGAGTTAAATTATGTGTTGCAGTTATATTTAGGGGGCAGTCAGAGGAAGTGTAATCATCAAAGGAGTCTGAGACAGAATGTTCAGAGAGGCAGGAGGTGCACATAGAGCATGTGTTATTGGGAAGCAGAAGGAGCAAGAGTTAAAAAAATAAAAAACTGTAGTCATTAGCATTGAATGATGCCTAACAGGGAAAATGATGATTGAAGTGTACCTGTTGGATTTAACAACAAGGAGGTCATTAATGGCCTTTGACAGAACATTTTAGTAACATAGTGGGGCAGGAGTCTTCATTAGAATAGAAAAGTGAATGGAATAGTCAGGAAGAAGATAAGGATGCTGACCAGCACTGCTTCTGCTCACCACTGTACTAGAAGCCCATGCATAATACAAATCAAACAAAAAAGTGTGAGCTCAAGATGATATGATTTTTTATTTTCTACTAGAAAAATCCAAAAGAATCTACAAACTACTGGGTAAAAGATTATGTAAAAATTGGAGTTTGATTTTTGTTCTAACTGCTTGACATGTATTTTCTTCTTTAATCTTCTTAATAACTACAATGAAGTACAATGATCATCCCCATTTTGTTGATGAGGAAATTGTGGTACAGAGAGGTTGAATAACTAGCACAGTCACACAGCCATGTGGATATGAGGATCTGAGCCCAGGCAGTCCAGCTGCAAGGGCCCAAACTCTTAACCACTGCTCTCTGCTGTCTTCAAAGACAGGGACACAGTAATCAGAAGGAGCCCAGGATACCAGGAGGGGTGTTTTGTTTGTTTATTCAATTTAAAGATAGGAGAATGTTGAGTAGGTATATGAGTAATAGCGAAGAGAGGGACTGATTAATGGAACTTAGTTCTGGAGGAGACAGAAAAAAATGAGATTAAAAGAATTTGGGACGAGTTCAACCTTGGCCAGGAGAAAGGACCCATCTTCCCCTGACACTAGTTCAAAGGCTATGTCTGAAACAAACTGCAGAGTTGGGAGGAAGGCATTTCTAGTGTTTTAATCCTGTTGACAAGTGCTCTCTGACTACATGTTATAGGCAATGCTATATTAGCAGCTATTCCTTTAATTTTTGTGACATGTGACACAGTTTCTCTGGCCAGAGGCTTCTCTTACGTCAGCATACATTTCTCACTTAGTTCATCCAAGCAGTGCCTTTAGAGAGAGTTTACCCCATGGAAGATCTGTCAGGAATGTGCATGTGACATTTTTGAGTCATTCTATTTAGTTGGCTTTAGGACAGAATAAAACCCTCTTAGCTGATGAATAAAAAGTACCTGACTGACTTGAATACCTGATTCTTGAGATGCCTCAGAACAGCACAGGGCTGCTCAGGTTTTATGATATATAAACAGAAAATAGAGATTTTTAAAAATAGGATCAACACTGTTCAATTGGCAGTTGGTTCAAAGAAAAATATAGTCAGGCACCAACTTCTAACAAGAGAAGCATCCACATAATTGCACATCCCTGACAGTGTACATCCAAGAGTGTCCCCAAATTCTCTTACTTCTGTAATACACTAAAAACACTAGTAGGCAGATAATAATCAACAGACATTCTTTGGACAAGAAAATCAAATATTCTTTAGGAGGTAAAACACATTTTGACACCTTCAAGCAAGTGCCAGAAGAATTTGGCAAAAGACACCCTAGCAAATGCCAAAGTTGCAGTCAGCCAGGATACTGTGTGCTGGTCGCACAGCCAGGCCGGCACATGCAAAGTCTGAGGGGTTCCTTCTCTGCATCATCAGAGTAGCACTCCAGATGTATAAGTGTTCAAAACTTGAACTCAGACCAAGCCTAAGTGGTACTACAGCCTGTTCCAAGGTTGATTTAGTTGCTTAGTGATTGTGGATTCCTTAAGAGTCTCTCTGGTCTTTTGTCAGCAAGGCATGGCAAGACAACAAGAATTTTAAAACCATAGATTTATGTAGAGTGTCCTCTGGGTGTGAGTACCATGTCTTGTAATTCAGCCAGCCCTGGAAGAGTCAACTGTGACAGCATGGTCACAGGCTCTTTGGGGCTTGGACTGAAGTGTGGAACCTGCTGTGTGTTCTGGGAGGAATTCAGCTATTCTAGATATAGGACAAGGTCTTTGGCAAGCTTGGACGTGGATAAGAGGAGGATTCTAACAAGAATTAACAGTATTTGGATAAGCCGGTGGAAATGGGGACTCTAAGAGTAAGTAACATTCAGTGTTTCAGGGAGTCAGTTTCAGAGCCTGAGGTACCCAAGAGAGGCGGCAGACGTAGAAGGGGACAAGGTGGAAATATGGTTCTCTAACCTGGGTACAGGGAAAACAGACTCCTAGTTACAAGCAGCAAGTTGCAAGGTTAGAGCTAGACTGAGCTTGATATAGAACTCATCGGTATTGGACTAGGGCTTCTTAAATCCCCTCTTCCTCCTCAGCTCCCAAGTTTCAGACTGTCCCAAAGACTAAAGAGAAAGAGCTAAATCTAAAAGTAGCCAAAGTCAGTGAGGATTCAGTGTGGAGGTTGGGGTTGGGCTAGGAGTGGAGGGACAAGAAAGTAGGCAAGCCCTACATCTCGCTGCCCCAAATAATGCTAAGTAAGGGGGAAATATTTTCCTGTTATGGATAGGTACGTAAGCCCATTAACTCCCAAAGGAGTATGAAAGGGAACGTTGCTTTCTCTATATAATCCTTTACTGCAAAATTAACAGAAACAGGTGCTAATGCAGGTGGCAAATGAGAGGAATGTAACTCAGTTTACCAGTCTTTAAAAGTCTATGAACTTGAGTGTAGGCCAAGTGGGCCTTCAAGGAAAATACACAGACATTATTTGGTCAGGGTAACAAAGCATGTAAGTAACTAGTCAAATAATTCTAACTAGAATGCCTGAAAAAATTAATGACCTTGCTTATAAAGGAGGGTTGAAAGAACAGTAGTCAACCCTGTATGACTGGTGACCTTTTAAGATCCTATTGTGGTCAATTATATCATTGTATTTTTCAGTAGACCAGACTCATGTAGACACCTGCCCGAGGAGTATATTTTTCAATAACTTTTCATTATCAAAACTGGGATCTTTTTCATGCCCAGACCATTGCCAAGGAAACAAGAGCAACATTTTCAACTCTGCATTCTGGCTAAATTCCGGAACCCCATGTGACCAGGCAAACTCCTGGAATCTTTCTGACCACCAGTATTAGAAATGCTATGTCTGTGGCCTATTGTTTTTTTCCTGTATGTTGTTAGTGCTGCATGGGATAATTTATACTCTAGATCAAATAGGTATGAAAGTATCGTAATCACCATTTATTGAACACTTTAATAGATATCAGACACTGTGCTAAGCCCCAAACATGAATGATCTTATTTAATTTTCATAAATCTTTAAGGACAAACTATTTTCTTTCATTTTATAGAGGAAGCTAGGCATAGATCAAATAACTTGCCCAAAGTCACCCAGTTAGTGTCAGAGCCAGAAATTAAACTCAAGGAGTTTGACTGCAATGCCTGTGATTTCAATCATTATATTCTATTGCCTTTTCTCTTTCCACTTTTGAAATTAACTCAGAACTAAAGCCATTTTTTAAATATTAGAATTGTTTACTTGTGTGATTTTCTGAGAGGAAAATCTTACAAAGCAAACGGAAATGTGAAAAATGAAAATGCCTCGATTGCATATACACAGTGCCAATTATAATAAAGAAAATATTAAGCATGGAGCTCACTCATGCCATATCAAGAAGGAGGCTTGTATGAAAACTGTCATTTGTGATATTTATTGAGATTCCTCTTAAAAGAGAATTTGTCTTATGGGTTTGAAAAGCTTTAACAGTTTATTTTCTGGCTTGCTGGAATATTAAAATAGCTTCCAAGGGACCTGGTTGGTATATGGCTTCCTTCTGGTCACATAATCTGTAGAGTTGGGATAATCATTTGAGAAAAACAAAAGATGTCCATGTCTTTAGATTCTCTAATGTCTTTGTAACATTCAGGTAGTCTTAAAGTTAAGGCAGATGAAAGTATAAGGTGATTGGGAATACCAGAGAAATAGCCGCCAAATGCTGGAGTACACAAAATAGAACAAAAGAGCATTGAGAGTATTAATTTTGTTTTTATATTTTTGTAGAGAAATGATGGAATGGCTGTAATATCCACAGTTTTTTTTTTTCCTGTGGAAGAGGGGCCCTGGACAGAACTTTATATTCTTGCTTATTTCAGGGAATTCAGAGACAACCTCCATTTTCACTGCCTAGTATAACTGCTTTCATCAGCCAAGGCAGGTAGCTGAGTGTGTAGCACTGTCCACCCAGGCAGGCAGAGGCCTGGAGCACTCCTCACGAGGGTTGTCAAACACGTGGGTGTCTAATCACTCTGCCAGGACTTGTGTGTGTGTGAGGAAGACCAGCCCTGAGCTAACATTCATTGCCAATCATCCTTTTTTTTGCTGAGGAAGACTGGCCCCATCTTCCGTCCCCATCTTCCTCTACTTTATATGGGATGCCGCCACAGCATGGCTGACAAGCGGTGCGTCTGTCTGCACCCGGGATCCCAACCTGCGAAACCCCAGGCGGCCGAAGTGGAGCACGCCCTCAGGACTTCTGATGAGGACACGAAGTCAAACTAACAACCCTCCTGCACGCTTCAGGGCCTCTCCTTCCTTCAGTTTTTAAACTGGCCCACTTTGGGAAACTTGTATTAAGAATGCTCTTACCGTTTTAACAGAGAAGAGATTTCTTCTCCCTGTTTAGTTCTGGGCCACTCTTCTCTCTCCTGCCTGTCTCAGACTTCATATTCTTTTGTACAGTATTCCTCACCCGGCACTTCCCTCCACCTTCCTTCCGTGTAAACTCAGGTGTCAGTGTGACAGAAGACTGCAGACTCTCCCTTGGACACAGTCAAACTATGCCCACTTTTCATCCTCCTCCTTCACCTCTGTTTTGGGGAATGGAATGGGTTCCGTGGAGTCACTGAGGTTTGCTAACAGGAGTAATTTGCCTGTGATTATAGCATTTAACTAGGAGGACTTAGAAAGTGCAACATGCTTGCTTTTTCCCAGCATAGGGTTTTGTTACCACAAAGCTTCAGAATGAAGTTTATGGGGAGCTAGAAATTTCACTGAGCCAACCTGTGTTTGCTTCATTCCTCCAGGGCTTTGGAGTCATTAACACATTAAGCATTCCCACAAAGTAGGGCTGAATTATATCATAAATCAGATCAGTGACGCTGGGTATTTTCAGCTGTACCTTATACTGCTGCTCAAGGAGAAGTAAATATAATAAACAAATAGTAAGGGCAGAATGAGGTGGCTTTGTGATTCTGCTCTTCTTCATACCCTGTCTCTGGGTGTACGATTTCATTACGCAAATCTTATTATAGCACCAGTTGCCTCTGTCCCCCTCCCTCAGCCCCTCAGTTTAACAAAAATTAATTTCATTTAATTTTTTTAAAAATCAGTGTTAGAATGATCACACATGTTCATTCTCATTTAGTCTATCTAAAATTATGCCGGGAATTCTGTTAAGGAAGTACACACTTCCAACAAACATCAGCTGTCAACTTTTTTGTTTGTTTCCCAAGTTGAGTCTCTCTGAGAGGTCAAGTTACCAAGGCAGAGTATTCATGACTCATCATCCATTTATTCATTCATTACAAGAAACATTGGAGGCTAGAGTACAAAAATAAATAAGACATAGTCAATGCTCTTGAAGAATTTATAATGCTGAGGAGCCTTTTCATTCATTAATTCGTTCAGTATTTACTGATCATGTTCTTCAGGTGTTCTCACTTGCAGAGTGCTCTGACTATGCATCAGAATTACCTGTGAGCTTTTAAAGATTAGTATTGCTCAGGCCCCACCCACACCTACTGAATTGGAATTGCCAGGCGTCTGTTCTATTTTAAAGCTTCACAGATGATTCTGATGTACAGCTAGGGTGTTGAGAATCACAATTTATTGTGGAAGGTACAGTGTTTCAGTTAGCACACTTCTCCACGTCAATCCTTCATAACCTAGTATTTTATTTACCATGTTTTCTGTCATTCCCAGTGATGTTCTGTTTATGAATCCTGGCCACTATAATGCCTACAGGTTTGGCAGCTCCAACACCAAAGTTATCTTGGGGCAGGTAAGATCAAGTTGCCACTAAATGCCAAAGTTAGTTTATTGGTTCAGACATCACCCATTCTGGTTCCATAACACTCTGCTTTCCTGTGGTGACTGCAAGGTTGAAATCCTGCATAGCTATTCATATTTTTTTCTTGAGATCAGAGGATGCAGCAATGTTATCCAAAGGGCCCTGAAACAGGGAACCAAATGTAAGTTAAATATGGTGGGAGGAGCCATTTCATAAAGATTATGAGCTTGTTTTAGTAGTGAAGTGAGGACTGTTGTTGGCTTGGTAGCAAAAAGAAACTGGCATTGTCTTCTTAATTCAGTTTGCCTGGTACTTCTATCATAGCCTTACCAGTTGATTCGTTTCTTCTCATGTATGGCCTCTCATTCATTCCTTCATTTGAATGAATGTTTATTGAATACCTACTTATATCAGGCACTGTGTTAGGGCTGCAGATATAGTGGTGAACAAAACAGAAGTGATTCCATTTATTTCTTTGAGCCTTATCCTCAGAAAAAATTTAGCTTCTTTATTTTGTCAGTATCATAACTGCTTTCCTCCTGAGCTCCTACCCACTAATTACCAGGGGAGACAAAGTACCTAGATATCCAATCTGGTTTAAAGCTTAAACTGATGCAATAATTTAAGCAGTCCCTTGAGGTAGTGTCATAAATGATCAGCCTGTCTGTCTTCGGGTTATGGGGGCAATGTCCTTCATCCACCTGAGTGCTGCTTGCTCTGCTGGCAATTATAGCTAAAATCTGTGGCTGCAGGCTGCTTGATCAGAACCCATTGGCACCCTGGCTGGCTGGGCCTCACCTTAGTTTCTACTGGTTGCACACACCTGAGTCTATGCTTCATCTGCTGTCCACTTCACCCTCTTGTAATTTCTCAGTGTTTGTTCCTTATGGGAACTGTGGGAGCTCAGGAAACCCAAACCGCAGGCCCTTCTCTGCCAGCCCTGCTGCAGCACTGAGTCTGTGTGTCTGCACCCCGTGTTGTGGTGGAGGCCACCTGAGAGTTGGTCTTGTCCTAGAGTCCCAAACAAACATGAGGGGAGAGCAGGCACTCAGTCATTGGTTTCATCCTCTCTTATTTAACACTCCCATTTCTCTGCAGGCTGAGGAAATCAGGGCTGCTTTGCTGCCCTTCCCCCCATCGCCCAGAGTCTGGAAGGACAGGGCTTTCTCTGACATTATATCCTCCTCCTTCCATAGGCCTGGTGTGGCTGAACAGTATCTTCTCCACATTCTCTTTTGTTTAGGCTTGTAGGTTGATATAGCAAGGGGAGAAATAAAGAATTTTGGAAAATCCTCGCTTAAGACAACTTGGCTTGCAAGGCTACCATCTTCCTGCATGTCTTAGATTACATTGTTGTGTGCGGTTGATCATTCTCCCTTCCTCTTGCTGTGTGACTTGCAGCACCTCCTATGGGAGGAGTACACATCCTTGCCCGATTGATATGGGACTTAGACATGTGACTTTCTTTGGCCAGATGGCACGTGAGCGGATGTGACACAGGTCACATCTGAGCAGAAGTTTTGAGAGGCGCTGCAGGTTTCCACCAGCCCTCTGGCTCTATTCCTTCTGCCGTGAGAGTAGCATGACCAAAATAGGGGCCTCTTCTTCAGCCTGGGCCACAGAATGAAAAGACATGTGGGGCAGCAGCCAAGCTGCCACTGACCCTGCAAGCCAACTGGAATGTGAGTAAGAAATAAAATTTTGCTGCCATAAACCACTGGGATTTGAGGTTATTTGTTACGGCAGCAAAGCGGACAAATATACTCCATAATGTTTTGCATATCAAAAGCCAAATGTCACTTTCTTCTTTCTATTTATATTCCTTCTCTAATAAATCATAATCTCTCTCCAAGCAGATGAATGCCTCAAGCCAGATAAGGTGAAGGTTATTCATTCAGAAAGGCAAAAGAATAAAGCATCTTAATTCTTTTCAAAATATTGTCATGTTGCATAAAGAGAGGAACTTCGTATGGAAAATATTTTAAACTGTCGTTTTTTGTTTTTGTGTGGTTTTTTGTTTTGGTTTTTGCTCTGAAAGTAGTGATCATCATTGTGTAAATAAATGGTGGTATATGCTTTGCATACAGCACATCCAGGTGAAAATTAGAAAGTGGTTATTAAAGGATAGAAAGTATCATTCTGAGGTTATAGTATTATGATAGAGACATAATATAGAGAAGAAGGCACTAACCTTATTCAGTGGCAGGTAAATTCTGGGTTGTGATCCCAGGGTCATGGTCCAGTTTGTGGCCAACCATAGAATCCCTTCTGTTCTTATTTGTGTGGATGTAAGTGATTTAGCTCAGATTCCAACAAACACCAAGGATTCTTTTTACTATTTTTCATTCTATTGTATTTCAGGAATTTGCAAGCAAGTGAGACTTATTTGGCTGGTGAATACACCTGCTGTTTATTTACTTATGCCAGAGGCAAACAAAAGAACTGGTAGACAATGAGGAAAGAACTGTTGGTCCCACAGTAATCATTTTAGCTACATTTGTGTACACATGGTAATCACCACATGCAGATAAATTTTGGAAAAAGTAGAAAAATGTAGTAGCTTTTTCCTGTAGAAATGCTTAGGATTCTTCTGAATTGGAGTGATTTGAATTTCCCTCCTGCTATGGTCATTTCTGGTTTTGTATACAGAACTGCCCACCATTTTCTGTTTGAGAACAACCGTTTTACCATATTCAAACCTGGGATTTTCTAAGAAAAAAGTAACAGTCCTAACTTTAGATACTTTGTTGCAATGGACAAAGTTTATAGCTAGATCTGATAACAGATTTGTAGGTCCATTCTCTCATGAGTAAATAAATGGTAAAGTATTAAGAAAACAATAATGTAAGGTCTAGTCATTTTTAAAGTAATTGATCATGTGCTGTAAATTTGGGGGAAAAAAACTAGATAGAACATGAGAAATGCAGTAATGAATATTCTAATATATTCTAGTACAGTCAGATGCTATTTGAAATTATAAGTAAATAAAAGTAGATAATAAGTGGAACACATTTTGTTCAAGACAAAAGATACTGAATGATATTTGTTTCCTTCAAAAAAAAAATTAGGCTGACAATGATTGCCTGGACCTATGTAAGCAAAGGCAGTGAGAAAAGGCTGTGCTTTTTCTGGGTCAGATTTCAGAACTGATCCTGTTTAAGAGAGAAAAATCATACCTTGTTGATTCCCAGAAAGGCATTAAATGAGCAGCCACCAAACCTGGCTCTCCAGGGTAGCTGGCCCCTCACCTGTCACTCATTTGGCATCTACACCTATTTGCTTTCTCTATACCAGTCACATGTGCTATCTCCTCTTCTAACACACCTTTCTCTGGGTTGTTCTTCTACTGATCCCTGTGTAGCAAATTTTATTCCAAAGCCAACAGTATTCCATATTTTTACTCAGAATGCTAGTTAAGTCATGAGTTACCTTTTAGTGTGTAGGATGCTCTCATAACCTGAAAGATGAATGCTCACTTCCTGAGTCTGACTGACTTAGTTGTCCTCATACCTTGATAGATTGGAGATGTATAGATATAGATTAGATATAGATTCTCCATGCCTCTATATTGTTTGCTAGAGTGTTCTTCTCCTTCATTTCTGTCCTCCTCCAAGGTCTATTCAAATGCCATTTCCTCTGTGAAGCCCCCTCACTCTTCCCTGGCCCCCAGCTGGACGTTTTTCTCATGTGCGCATTCTGATAGCACTGAATTATTGTTTTTCTCATAGAGAGTTTTTATGATATTTTGCTCTATATTATATTTGTATATATTGTGTCTCTCTCCTAATAATGATGATGGTGATAGCAGCTGCTGTATGTTGAGACCTTTCTGTTTGCCAGACCCTGGGCTAAACACTTTATTCCTCACAAGGACTCTGTGACTTCAGTATTGGTATTTCACTTCTACAAATGAGGAAACTGAGGCTAGAAGAGCTTAAGCAAGGTGAGCCAAGGTCATAGAGCTAGATATAATAAAATTGGGATTTAAAACCAAATCTGTTCAACTCAAACCAATGCTTTTAATCACTCCTCTATTGCTCAGTTATGAATTTCTTAAGGATGTGAGTTGAGGAGGAATGGAGGAAATTCACATTTACTAAGTATCTAATTTGTGCCTGACACTTGGCTGAGAGCTTTCAGGTATATTATTTATTATATGAGGTTGATGTTATAATTTCCATTTTACAGATGATTATAGGTTACTATAAACAAAGTTTAAAAGATTTTGAAAAGATATTTGTAGTACACGTAACTGATGGAAGGATTGAGAGCCAGAATATAATTAATAAGGAAGAGACCAATTTCATAACTTTAAAAATAAGCAAAAGACACCAATGGGACATTTACTAAAGGAAAAAACTGTAATAGGCAAAAACGTATGAAATGTTACTCAACCTCTTTAATAATTAGGGCAATATAAATTAAAACAATGAAATACTCTTGCATACCCATAGTGTTGGCAAAAATTAAAATGCCTGACATCTAGTGTTGGCAAATGAGAATACTCCTACAGTGCTGGGCATAAAGGAAAATGGTATACCACTCTGGAGAGCAATTTGTGATGCGAAGATTATCACACCCTGTGACCAGCAATTCTGCTTCTAGATATATACCCTAGAGAAATTCTCCCAAAAGGCGTCTTCAGTGCAAATATTATTTGGTGAATGGATAAATTGTGGTATTTTCATGCAGTTGAAAATCATAGGGAGTTAAATGATCTGCCAGACATCTGTTATTATTTTCTCTATGATTGAAATATTTAATAACTTAAAAGATGAAACAAAACCTAGTTTCTAGGCCATGTCTTATATATTGTAACACTTAATAAATGTTTATAGAATTAAACATTTATATGCACAGTGGTAATAGCAGTCACAATGTACTGAATGCTTACTTATTGCTTGCTAGGTGCTGTATAAACTTCACATTCTTTTCCCCACAACAATCCTGCAAGTCAGGTATTATTGAGGAAAATGAGGCCTAGGGAGGTAAAGTTTGTCTTCTTTCTTGCCACTTGCTGATCCTCAGAAATCCACTAAGTATTACCCTTGTGTCTTGAAAGCATTAATGTTCCATAACTTACAATCAGGAAATAACTTGGGCTCTCAAAAGAGTTTAGTTTCATATTAGTAAAAAGTGAAATTCAAATACTGTGTCATATTCTCAAAGACTTTCATATTTGCAAATTCCCCTTATAGTTTTTATTTTTAGACTCTTGGAAGGATCACTGCTTTGTTGGGAATGTGTGGACCGTCAATAAGTCCAACTTACTTTAAAAGAAACTTTAAAAATTCACTTTACAGTTTTTAAGTCTTGGATTGTTTCCACCTATTGACTATTGTGAATAATGCTGTTATGAGCATTGGTGTTCAAATATTGTTCAAGATTCTGCTTTCAGTTCTCTTGGGTATATGCCTAGATGTGGAATTGCTGAATCGTGTGGTAATTCTGTGTTTAATTTTGGGGGGACCAGCATACTGTTTTCCACAGCAGTTAAACCATTTTACATTCTCACTGACAGTGTATGAGATTTCCAAATTCTCCATATTCTTACTAACGCATGTTATTTTCTGGGTGTTTTGTTTTGTTTTACCTTTTTTTTTTCCTGGTGAGGAAGACTGGCCCTGAGCTAACATCTGTGTCTATCTTCCTCTATTTTGTATGTGGGATGCCACTACAGCATGGCTTGATGAGTGGTGTGTAGGTCTGCACCTGGGATCTGAACCTGCGAACCCTGGGCCACTGAAGCAGAGTGCGTTAACTTAATCACTATGCCACTGGGCTGGCCCCTGTTTTACTTTTAATAATAGCTATCCTAGTGAGCATGAGGTGGTATCTCATTGTGGTTTTGATTTGCATGTCTTTAATGATTAGTGATGTTGAGCATTCTTTCATGTGCTCATTGGCCATTTATGTATTTTCTTTGGAGAAATATGTATCCAAGTTCCTCACCCATTTTTTAAATAGAGTTGTTTGGTTTTTTTTGTTGTTGTTGAATTGTGGGAGTTCTTTATATGTTCTGGATGTTAATCCCTTATCAGATATATGATTTGCAAATATATTCTCGCATTCTGTGAGTTACCTTTTGTTAGCTGGTAAAAAGCACAGAAGTTATTAAAAATTAAACTGTATAAACTTAAAATTAAGTTATATTAAAAACAATATAATAGGGCCTGGCCCAGTGGCATGGTGGTTAAGTTCATTCATTCCGCTTCGGCGGCCTGGGGTTCTCAGGTTCGGATCCCAGGCATGGATCCACACACTGCTTATCAAGCCATGCTATGGCAGGTGTCCCACATATAAAGTAGAGGAAGATGGGCATGGATGTTAGCCCAGGACCAATCTTCCTCAGCAAAAAAAAAAAAAAAAAAGGAGGATTGGCAACAGATGTTAGCTCAGAACTAATCTTCCTCACACACATACCCAAAAAAGATATGTGATATGATAATTATTAACTGTACTGTATTTTATTCATATGTTGGTTAACAGACTCTTTAATGAAATACGGACTTTTATGTAGATCATTTGCTTCCCCCAGAGGAAACATAACATTTATTTTATTTCTTTAAATACTTGGCAGTCTTTGCTTGGTTCAGTTCTAGGTGCTCTAGAAAATGCTAGAGAAATATATTCCTCACACTGAAAGAGTTTATAATATGCTTTTAATGATAACACATAAAATATTTAGAGAACAGAAAAAAATTAAGTAGTAAATGTTTGGTATTAGAAACTCTGCCAAGGATTTTAATGTTTGTTCCTTTTTTTTTCTTAATAAGATACCAAAGATATTCGACTAGCCTTTCTGATTATAAAAACTCTTCTTCTAATGTCTTTAAAGTACCATAGATTTCCTTGTCCAGGGCATCTTGGTTAGTGGTGTTAGATCATCATCAGTAAGCATTTAATAGATGATTACTGTGTGCATTCACTGTGCTAATAAGAATGTCAACACCACAATTTACAACCTGTTGGGGGAAAAAAAGACAGGCATAGATGCATTAGAAATATATATCCACATCAACCATTAGCCATCTCTCTGCCTCTTAATGGTCTGTTTACTCTACCAAAAATTATTTCCTGGAATAAGTAGTCTGGTTAGTAAGACCAAAATATGGGGGACAAAGGGACAGTGCTGGCTTGGGATTTATAGAGCAAAAGACTCTATTGACCCATATGAGAAAAAAAGAATGGAAAAGGAAAGGACTAGGGCTGTGGAAGCCAGGGCTTTCTCCTCCCACCCTAGGTACTTAGTCTCACTCCTTAGAGTCAGACTAGAATCCTTAGGGGTGCAGCCACTGACCCATGCCTGTGAACTTGGTGTTAAACAAGTGCATAGTTTGAGAAGTTAGTGACAGGACATTTTTAAAGATTATGTCCCCAAGTGGTATTCTTTCTTTTCAAGGCTCCATATGCATAGCCCCGTCAGATTTTCTTGCTGAGAGTTAATTATCCACATGCCAAACCTTAATCAAGTTGTTATTCATTGCTTTATACAGACCCATGAGTATCTCCACATTTTTTAAAGGAGTTGACCCTCCCCTCTCCCCTTTTTTTGGCAAGGAAGATTGGCCCTGAGCTCACATCTGTTGCTAATCTTCCTCCTTTTGCTTGAGGAAGATTGTCCCTGAGCTAACATCTGTGCCAGTCTTCCTCTATTTTGTATATGGGATGCCACCACAACATGGCTTGATGAGTGGTGTGTAGGTCTGCACCCAGGATCTGAACCCATGAACCCCAGGCCACCAAAGCCGAGCGCATGAACTTAACCACTACACCAGCCGGGTGGGCCCCAACCCTCCCCTTTTTTAAAACCCAAATCCCACTGAGATAGGGAACAAATAGATTTGTTTACTGTGTAACTGTTCCTCTGAGACAAAAATGATACTTTATATTTATATATTCCATTTATATTAACTTTTGTGAAAAGTGCCTTTTGAAGTTTATTTCCATTAAGTCTCAAAGTCTAATCCCTTGATCTAAACCACATTAAATACTTTGATGGCAGCTTGTGCTTTGAACAAATATTTCAAGTAGGTAACATTAACTTAAATAATCCTGCTGCCTAATGTATTCTCAGATAAAATATTGATTTAAATGCTAATATAGATGTGAAAGTTTCCATTTTCTTACTGTTCTTTCCTTATACACAAAAATGGATAAACATTTAGCCTTTCCTAGACAGTGGGACTTGTTCTGTAGACTGCAGCAGGGTTTGAAAGCTGTGTTTAACTTCCCAAGGGCTTCATGCTATTAGATCAGTGACTTGCCAAAATCAGCACTCGATACATGTGCTGATTGATTTATACTATACCTTGTTTGTAATCCCTACTGATTAATATATGAAATAAGTGGTCAAATGTAACCATAATAATAAAGAGTAGAGTCTGAAAGGCCTTAACAGTTTAGAAAATACTTGCAGATACTTGTGATCTCATTTGATCCTCTCAAAAATCCTGTGAAGTAGATACAGCAGGTATGATTATCATCTCTTTATCCAGGGCCACCTACTTTATAAGTAATGGAGCTCCCTTGGAACCCAAGTTTTCACACTGCAGGGCCTGTGTGGTTTCCACAATACCGTGCTATGTCTCTATCACCTACTTCAGAGTATAATGAAGAATTCATTATTTGCATGTGAAAATATTAACTACATTATAAGGACCATGATGATTTCTTGGTGAAACACTTCAGTGGCATAACAAATTCCTGCTACATTGCTTGGTTCTGTTGGTCTAAATGTTCTAAGTAGTTTTAGTGGTTTTCCCCTCTCTGACCAGATCTGCCACATTTTGTCACCACTCTGGGTTGGCAGATGTTGCTGTTTAATAAGACTGCTTTGTAGAGGATGAGAGAACTGAGAGGACTGTTAGCACAGCTGATAAACAGCTTGGTTTTGAGGCAAAAGAGAGCTATGCTTCTTTGGGTCCTATGAACTGGTGGGAAACCAAAGTATTAGTCTTTCTATTAGAGACTCTTGATAAACAGGGCTTTTCTCCACAGCTAGGCACTCTCTAGACCTGAATATTGTATCCTAAACCTTACTCTGTGCTCTAGCAAGATAATAAAGGTAGTGCACATATAAATCAACCTTTCCTTTATTTAAAAGAATAATCCTTCATTAAAGGAGGAGATGACAGCTACTCTGATCCTTGAATACTGGGCAAAGGCAAACCATTCCTAAGTACACAGTCCTTCAATATGATGTAACCTTTTTCATTGAATGAACATTTTTCCCCTAGTAACTCTTTGTGCTGGCAAACCATGAAAGGAAGCATGTAGACTTGGCAGCCTAACCCTGAAGTTTGTGTCGAAAAAATTATTGCAATTTATACACCAAGGGTCCAAATGACGTTTGTCATTTGGCTGGGCAAAGATATTCCTGAAATTAAAAAGGATGACCTTATCTCACTTAGTGAAATGAGATGTACTCTTTAATAGAACCCATTCTGAATAGTTGTTCTTAGGGCAGCACTGTCAAGAAAAGAAGATTTATATTCTTCCTTATCATCAGAAGAAAATACACTCCTAAAATAGTCTCAGTTAAGACTTGCTTGGTTCTCACTGAGAACCTCATAGTACTATTTTAAAATTCCTATTCCTAGGTGGCAATTTGGCACAAATTTTTTCTTTTGAGGTGAAAAACAGTGATCACAGCACAAGTGAAGATAGTACTATGCTTTTTATTGATATTTAGTAAACAAAACCCACCTTCTTTTCTCTTGCTCCTTAGGCCTTAGGAAGGCCTGTAGTTTTCAAGGTTGAAGATGTTTTTAATCATTGCTGATTATATGTTATGCATGTAATTTACAGGTGCCTGATATGTTTGGTTAACACTTATCTAGCCATTGTATATCGTAGGCACTGTTAACTAATTTAATCCTCCTACCAACCCTCGGAGTAGGGACTCTTACCCCCATTTTACTGAGATACAGAGAGGTTAAGGACCTCGTCTAACATCACATAGCTAATAAGTGGGGACCTGGGGCTTGAATCCAGAAAGTCTGTCTCCAGGGTCCTTGCACTTGACCACTATGCTATAGTGCTTTACATTTGGGTGAACACTAAGATTTTTCCCCCATCACAACTGCAGACACTTTGCTACCTAGGCCCCTTCCCATTCCTTTCTCTGTGCTCACCCGCTCCAGTCAGGCTGATGTTGAACATGTGGTGACAGGAATGGCTGGACCAAACCTAATGATGTATCTGTTGAATGTGTCCCCAGATTCTTGCATCACTCTTCCCTCTCATCTTCCCCTTCCTTTCTTCCCTCTAACTTACTTTATAGGATTTCCCTAATGGAAGTGAGAAACTGTCAAGGATAGCTGATACTTAATTTGAGCTTTCTTTCAGAGCTGAGTGAGAGGTTCCCATTCGGTCCCCAAAGTTAGAGGATGAACCATAGAAGAGGTGGTTCCTGGCAACTAAGGTGAAACTCAGAACACATTTTGCAAAAGAAAATTTTTGTATATGGTAGTTAGTTTTTATTAGTTATTTACTTTCAGAACATAGGCTTATACTTCATTTATTTGTTGATTCATTAAATCATTTATTTAGCAAGCTTAAAGAGCACCATGTGCCAGGTATTATACCAGGCAATAGGGACACAAATCGTCACCATTGGATTAAGTCCGTGACTGTTCCCCAGTACCTAACCATTATTTCTAGCATTGAATCTATGAGAAAATAAGTTACTGATTAACTTTGGGATTATACCTTTTTCATAATTTAGTTATCACCAGTAATGATAGCCTTGACTTCTGATATTTGAGAAAAGTTTAAAAGTTGGATATGCAAACTGAAAAATATTGATTTTTAAAAATCAGTGTGTGCTTTTCACTTGAGAATGAACGTTTTAAAAATATAATAACTTGCCAGTAACTGATAGTGTTTTAGGTAAACCCAAAAGATTATTATTTTAAACCTGGATTAATTTATATACCCTGCAAGTGTGCATCCTGTTAATTGGGATCAATGAATAACATAGTAGGCATATTCTGTCATTTTTTCCCCCAACACTTCTTAACATCCTTTCTTTTCAGTGCAGATGTTTGGGAAGTTGGTCACCAAATTTAAAAGAGGCATGTCAAAGTGTGTTACGTTTTTCTTTCGTCTATGAATAGACTCGTTAGCCTTATTTAATTGGGTAGGGAAACTTTATAATTTAATGCCGTTTTCTGTTACAGACTTCAAATGGCTAAATACACTTAAGTCTAAGATGGTTTCTCACTAAATGTAATTAGAGTGTGTAATTAGAGTGTAATTAGAGCTTTGCACAACCTAGAGGTGTCAAAAGAATGATGCTATCTGCAGTCTTTAGGAAGGTTTAGAGTCTTTATAATACCCAGGAAGACGTTGGAAGTGTGCACGCACATGATCATGTATTCAACTGGTGCACATATACATATACATACTTCTATGGCACTGATGTCTGCCTGCTCCACTTCTGCTCCAGCTCCCATGATGCTCTCTGTTATCTAAAGCCTCAAGATGCAGACCTATTGGTTCATTAGGAACAAGTCCAGTCTGGAATGAGTCTTTGCTTCCAATCCTAGCTGGTGTTCAATAAGCAGTTAGTCCTCTGGACCCCTGCATGAGCATAAGACTTCAGTCTGCCTATATAACTCCACCATGTGAAGTCAGTCTACCTACCTGATCCTTCTGCCCACCTCCATATAATCTTGCATAGACTTCCCAACAAACAACCCAGGCTCCCCCAAACACCGAGGATTGCTGCCATGCTCAATCTTGATAGGCTCCATCCTGCGTAGCCAGTCTCATGACCAGTTACTCCCCATCACTTATCTTTCACGTTCAGGAAGCTGGTTTCATAAATAACCCCAACACCTGGATAGGCATTTCTGCATTAACATCCTCACTCATTCTCTGGACTACTTTCTCTCACTTTTCCTCCTCCCTATCCAAAGCGTCATAATCCCACCTCTGTTTTGAGTTTCCAGTGATCCCCACCTCTTCCTAGTTTTCTAGTTCACTTATAGACATTACCACACCACCTAGCACTAGTCAGGTGTTGTTCTTTCATATTCTCATCCATGTCAGCCTTGACTCTTCTAATGAGACTGTAAACTCCTATGAGGCCAGAAAATATTTCAAATGTTTCTTTTGTGTTCCTTATTGCCTCTATCAATAATAAATACTTATTTCAATAAGTAACCCTTGATAATAATATCCCAGTGAGATAATAAAGAGAGAGACAATTTATTGAGCCCTTGCTATCTACTAGGCACCATGTACATTATCCCATTTAGTCCTCACATCAACTCTATGAAATGAGAGCTATTATTATATCCTTTTTGCAATTGACACTCATTGAAATCACACAGCTAGTAAGTGGTAGGAGGGCAAGGATTTAAACCCAGATCTGTCTGACTTCACAGCCCATTAAAATAAATTACTGCATTTCACTTGCCTTCAGCATATCTTTGCCTGGGGAACAAACTCTAGATAAGCAATAATGCTTTTAGGAGCCTGGGGATTCCTAGAGGGACTTATTCATTAGTTTTGTCAATATTTGTCAGTATCTATTGAATCCTTAAAATGAAGAGGCTTTAGACACTTGCACATAGCACTGAAAGTGGACAGATGTTGAGTTCAGGAAGGAAAAAGAAGAGGCAAGCAATAAAGACAGATGGGCACCCAGAGATATGAATTGAACAGCCCATTCGTTCCCTCTTTGATCCTTGCACTTGAAACCCAATTTGTGATCCCCCCAGAAGTCTAGTGAGACTGTTCCTCAAGGCCCCATCGGCATTTCCTCAAGTCCCATCCTCTGGCATCTCTATAACTTCCTTTTGTGACCTCCCACTCCTTGAACCTCTTTCCTTCTTTATTTTCTGTGACAATCTGCTGATTCTTGGATTATTGCTCTGAAGACTCTTTCTTTGGTTTCTTTGTCTGACCCTTTTTCTCATCCTATATGCAAGCATTGCCTAAGGTTCTGCCCTTGACCCTCTTCTCTCCTTCTAAACTCCCTCCCTTGGTAATCTCATCCATTTTCCTGGTACCAGCTCTCATTTGTATGCAGAATACTCTCACATCTGTAGCTTCAGCAATTCAGACCTTTCCCCAGGGCTTCAGTCCCACATTTCCAACAGCCTGTCAGGTAGCTTCACCAGCACTTCAATATGTCCAAAACCACACATCATCTGTTTCTCTCCAGCCTCCTGTTTCTCTCCTGGGGAGCCTATTCTTGAAAGACATCAGCATTCTCCAAGTCACCTTTGACTCATCCATCTTGCTGATCCCCACAATAGTCAGTCAGTTGCCTGTACCTGTTGATTTTATGTCCTAAATATCTGTTGGCTCTGTCTCTCAGTTCCCATTGCCACTAACTTCCTGACCACCTGATTAATCTCTTCAGTTAACAGTTCTGATCATCTTCAATTCTCTATTCAAAACTTTCAAGGATGTGAAGTGTTAAAAAGAAAGAAACAAAGGAAGGTGGGGAGGGAGGGAAAAGAAAAGAGGCCTCCTTAGTGGGGCAACCAAGGCCCCAACCTTCTTTCCGTCCTCCCTTGATCCACCAAGGACAACCAACAGACCCCCTGCCACTAGCCAAATACTCTCTCTACCTCTTCTAAACACATCTGTATCGCTATCTCACTTTCTCACTTGCATTAGTTATTCGTGTTTATGTTTTCTCTCTACTACTAGAGATCATGGGCTCTCATCTTGTTCACGTAGTACCCCCACTGTACCCAACACTGTGCTTTAACACTAGTAGGTGCTCACAGAAGTATTCTTTTAACATTGAATAATGAAATGTGACCTTGACAACACTTGCCCCCAGTTACTGCTCTTTTGCCCAGCATAAAAGGTAAATGAAAGATTTCTCCATTGTATGCATGTTTGGTTTATCTCCCTTTTGCTTCTTTCTGTGTCTCAAATACCCCATTCCTTTGTCAGGAACATGGTTTGTGGGGTCTAATTTAGGGGAGAGGTTTTTGCAAGGCTTCATCTCTGATGTTAGCTGTTAGCCATCACTGTAGTCTTACAGAGTTTCTGGTCACTGATTATTTCTGGGTAACTCACTGTGTTCTGTAACCACTTGGGTCTTCTGCTGATTGTAAAGTGGGGACAGAAGGCAACTTGCTGCCCTCTTGAGTATTTCTCGTAATTCATAGCCAAGCCATCCGTGGCAGAAAGTGCCCTCAGCAGAACAGATGCAGCCAATTCTAGAGATTGAATCTGTCCTCAACCATGGCCTGATTAATCTTAGTGGATAATTCTCTTATAAATAGAAATGATTCCTTATGGCCAACATGGTAGAAATTGTATAATAAAAATGTTAAAATCTCTTTGAAGTTCAGAGTATGCTATTAAAGAATGAGCATCTGTGCCCTGTCTAATATATTCAGGTTCCAGAAAGATACATCATAAATCCACAATGTTTATTCCTGGACAGGTTTTTATTTGAATTTCTGTCTCCTTTCCTACCCTGATGAACTGAATCGAACAACTTAGAAAGGAAAGGAAAGGTATCATTACCTTTTCCCCTTAAACCTGGGATCTAGAACAAGCTCTTATAGCCTGTACTCTGGGCCCCTCCTATTAGTACCCAGAAGTACACAAAAGCCCCAAAGCCCCCAGGAGTCCCTTGCCTCAAAAAACTTCATAAAGGTAGATTTTAACTTTAAAAAGCTACAGAAATCCAAAAAGTCTTCCCTATCTTGAGGATTTCTTTCCCACTCCTACAAAGATTCCCACACACAAATCTAGTGATAACATTATTGAGCGCTTCTTATTCACTCTCTGAATTGCTATCAATCAGATGTCCTTGGTGTGCTACTGTGGCCCATCTCGTTAGAAAGCTGAAGGGGAGAGAGTGTGAGTTGAGGCAGTAGTGATTCATTCATTCATTCTTTACCCATTCACTTATTTTTATTTGTTCAATAAGCATTTATTACTATTTACTACTGGTTAGGCACTGAGATTTGATGATGGGAAAGACATGTTCCTGTCGTCAGGAAGCTTATTGTTAATGGAGGAGCTCCACTGACTAGTCGAATGTGATGTTTCTTAATCGTTTTTAGGTCAGAGACGCCTTTGAGAATCTGACGGAAGTATTAGCTTCCCCTTCCACCATTGAAAATATACACAAAATTTTGCACACAAAAACCATTGGTGTACCCTATGTTAAAAATATCTGGCCTTGTAGGTGCTAGGAAAATGCAATGTTAGGATGTTAATCTCCATTTTGATCAGCAGACAGAGAACTGGAAGTTTAAAAACCTATAAAAAATAGTGTTCTCACAACAAGCAAGTTTGTCAAGTGTGTTCATTAATTCCAAATGAAATTCTAGGCCCTCACACTGTCATAGAAATTAAAAGCAGAAGCCTCACATATACACATATATACACATATATGCATATACATATGCACAGGTTATATAAAAGCTATACAATTTTCTCTGGAACTTTTATTTGGCATTTATTTGAAGCACTTTGACTCGCTGGTATGGGTGTGTTACTAAATTTCTGGTAAGGACACTTTCCTCCTTGGGAGAATGTTAGTCTGAAGTATAAATATGAGAGCCATTGAACCAAACTGCTATTATAGGTAAAAGAACAGGTTTTTTTTTTTTACAGAAACTCTTTTATCAAACTATGCTGCCCAGATAAGAGGTGAAGCAGTTCTTGAGACTGGGAACTCAATAATTCATTCACTCAACATCAGCAAATATTTGTTGAGTGTCTATTGCATGCCAGGCGCTGTTCTGGACACTTGGGATACATCAGTGAACAAAACAGACAAAAAGTCATGCCTTCAGAGCTTAAATTCTAGCAGAGAGCCAGAGGTGGAGGATAAGCAATAAAAAATAAACATAATACATGAGTAAATTATATGATATGTGATTTGTATGGTATGTGATAGGTGTTACAGAAAAAGAAAAAAATGGGGTATAAGAGAGAGGGAAAACTCAAGGATGATTCCAAGGTTTTGGCGTGAGCAACTAGAAAGATAGAGTTGCCATCAACTGGTGGGAAAGGCTGTGAGTGGAGCCCATTTGGAATGAAAGATCAAGAGTTCAGTCTTCTGGTGTTGTATGACTTGGGAATTTTGAAACTATTTTTGGTGCATTCTAGGATTGAGCATGTAAGTAAGAGTGAAAATAATAGGATCCAGGTCTCTCACGGTCAGAAAAGGGAATTACAAGTGTGGAAAAGGGAAGACTGGAATAAACCTTGTGATGTTGGATCAGGATTAGAATTAGAGATATCAGTGTGAATTCATGGTATTAAATATATAGATATATAAGTATAGAAATGAATATAAATATACAATCTCAACCATATTTTTTTAACTCTGTCACTGAAAAGGCCTGAAAAGAATGACAGTCCAGTAACAATGAGCACACGACACTCAGACGTCGGTTTTTAAATGCCATCTCCCTTAAAGAAAGCAAGCACCCTGGAGAAATAGCTGATTCCAAGCTGGGGCAGAGAAAGTATAAGATGAGCCTGGGACATCTTATTTTGCCAGAAAGTAAGAAAGTGCTTAAATAATAAGGACATCTCAAAAAGACACAGGAGCCAACTCAAAAGGGTTCCCATTGGCCAAATCTGGGACTATTTGGGCATCAAAATAAATAATGATAGTAACAGATTATCACCCATAGAATAAAATGAGAATCCATGAGTCCATACTGATATAATAAATAAGTGAATAAATAAGTTAATGGGAGAGAAAGAAAGCTCTTCCTTATAGTAGAATGCCAGATGATAAATGAGTAAGGAATGATAAAGTTAGAAAAATCACCATTTGATAAATATCAAAGTAATAATTGATTTACACAAGAATTATCAATGAATCCTAAACTAATGGATGAAAATTTGATGAGGAATAGGATATCTACATAGTCTCCAAGTACCTATTACAAAGGAAGAAGAGTTACTTTGTAGTAAAGAAACCTGGCAGCTATCATCTTAACCAAGTGATTGAAGTTAATATCACCACTAGTGGGGCAGACTGACATCATGACCTCCTTATGTGATGCACCGAGAAGGATACAACAGCGCTTTTGTAGAATTTCTGCCAAAAATGCACAGCCTCAGTCTACTCATGAAGAAACCTCAGACAAACCCAAATTAAGAGTTGTTTAATGGACATAAAGTTTCAGTTTTGCAAGGTGAAAAGAGTTCTAGAGGTTGGTTGCACAACAGTGTGAATATACGTAACACAACTGACGTGTACACTTAAAAATGGTTAAGATGGTAAATTTTATGTTGGGTATATTTTACCCTAATTTTTAAAAATATGAAAAAAGTAACATTCTACAAAATATCTTCAATAAGTCATGAAAGACAAAGACAGACTGTGGAACTGTTCCAGATTAAAGAAAACTAAAGGGACATGACGACTAAATACAACTTGTGATTCTGGATTGAACCCTGGATCAGGAAAAAAATATATATATATGTATTTCGCTATAAAGTAAAATATTGAGACAATTGAATATGAATAAGGCCTGTAGATTAGATAATAGTATTATCAGTGTCACTTTCCTGATTTGGATAATTATACTGTGATTATGTTAAAGAGTGTTCTTGTTCTTAGGAAACATACACAAGTATTTGGGGAATAAAAGACCATCATGCCTGCAACTTACTCTCAAATGGCTCAGAAAATAACAATAATATATATACATACATATATGGACAGGGAAAAATGCTTAAGTAACTATGGGAAAATGTTAACAATTAGCGAATCTGGGTGAAGGGAATACAGGAATTCTTAGTACTATTCTTGTAAATTTTCTGTAAATCTGAAATTATTCAAAACAAAAAATTATAAAAAAGAGTTCAGTGTTGGATGTGTGGAGTTTGAGATATCTAGTAGACATCTGAATGGAGATATCAAGCAGGCATACTGTATTCTGGAGTTTGAGATAAAGGTTTGGGCTGAAGATAAAGAATTTGAGTCTACATATAAATGGCATTTAATGCTGTGAGACTTGACAAGATTACCAAGGGAGTAAGCTTAGGTAGAATAGACCCAAGGACTGAGTCCTGAACAATTCAACATTAAATACTTAATTTATATCTCCCTCGATAATGCTCTTGATTTCACATTTAGTCAGTAGCCCAAGATGAAGAATTTGGGATTTTTTTGAAAGCAGATTGTAAAGAAAGAACACTGTTAACAGCTGAGGAATGGAATTATTGTCTGTTTCCTATCTGCAGCATTTGATGACCCCAGCTCATTTTTTCCCCCAGACATTTTGGTGCCTGGTTGCCAGCAGGTTGTCCACAGAGATTATCTGTGTTCTAGAAAGTGAAGTTACATTGCATGGTGGATAGCAGCTGGATAGAAATAGGCCTGCCTATTTCACGGCAGGGCAGAACTTTGGAATGCAGTCTTTCATTCAAATCACAGGCAAACTTCCTGATGCCAAAATCAGCCCTCATCTCACAAGCTCATCTCATCAGTTTCCTGGTAGAAAGCAGCTGTGCTGCCAGGGATAGAAACCCCTGTCTAGCCATGATTAGATCTAAAAGAGCATCCCTTGTTTTCCCTTTAGTGTGCAAGCCTTAGTGTCTGCCAGTGTGAATGGCAGTGGGATTTGAGGGGTTGTACTTAAAGTGAGTGAGCTAAAGCACCCAACAGTCATGACAGACCCTCCCTCCCCAAATACTGGATCATATATGCATTGCCTCCAGTCAGTCTGCTTGTTTGAAACTAAGGTCAAAGGCAATGTGTAGTGTTGGCTCTAACCTTTAATAAGAAACTAGAAATAGAACCCTTGATCACCTCTATGGAGATTTGCAATCAGAGAACTCTGTCCTTTGATGCCTTCGCTGTGCCCTGGAAATTATTTCTTTACTCATCTTCCAGGAAGCATCATTCTTTCCAAACAACTAATACTAAGTGTATCTAAATCTTGTAGAGCACTTTTCAATTTACAGGCAGTTGTATATTCATTATCTTATTTAATCTTGACAACAGAACTAAAAAGGAGATAGTCTTATCCCCATTTTGTACAGAAAGAAATATAGCTAAAAATCATATAGCATCATAAGCAGCTGTGACTCTTTTTTCTGTGATGAATTGGTGTGGAAAGTACCTGAGTTTCCACATTGAACCAATTGAGGAAATGTAGCTTTATTAATCACATCATCCAATAAAGTCTCTCCAATGTGATGGAGGAAATAGCTCACACAAAAGACAGAGGAGAAAAAATTTTAAAGACCTGCTGAAAGCAGGTCTTGAGACTTGAGAAGTGTCTTTTGTTGCTGTTGGGAAACAACAGGAGTCATGTGGACTGAAGTGATGGTGTCTTGTGTATGACCGTTCTGGTTTTTCTATAAAGAGCGGAGATAGAGGGAATACATTTTCTTGTCATCATTGGCAAGCATCTTCTAAATTATAGGGAGAAAACTATCATTGTTAGGCTTCAACAATGTTCAAGACTTACCACTAGAAATCAAGCCAAGGGAAAAAAGTCACTCACTTTGAGCTACATCAAGAAAACTCTGGGGAAGGGAGACAATAGGCAAAGAGACAGTTTCTTGTATGGAGAAAGACTAGGTTCTGTCAGCAGTTCTGTATCCTAGGTTGTTGCTAGTAGGCACCTTGGAGGGAATGTGATGAACCACAAAAGGATGTGTTGGCAGAAGTATATCCCCTACAGCCTTACTGCAGAATGGGGAATTGCTATTAAGTGTGATCCATTCTACTTGCCTAGAACCAGAAATATGTTTTCTTGAGAAATCTCAAGAGTAGTCATTGGGTATGGGTTGAAGAGGGGAGTGAGCAGAGAACAGGACAACACTGAAGGCTGGTTTTAGAGATGTAGAGCAAAGATGCTATAAAGCACAGCAGTTAGATATTCCACTTTGGGTGAGAACCAGATAAAACTTAAGAAGTACCCTCCAGGCCTTTATTATCATGAAAAGATCATTTTCCTTCTGATGCTAGCAGCATCCTTCTGGTAAGATAGGTCCCATGTATCTCTCCCCTTGAAAATGGGGACTTAACCTTTCTCTCTTTTCCTTCTACCCATCATGACCAGAGTATACCCGAGCAGTTCTTATTTGTGTTTATACATTCTAGTTCGGTGGTTCTCACATTAGCCCCACGTTGGAATCATTGGGAGCTTTAAAGAAATACTGATGCATGTATCATTTTTTTTTAAAAGCTCTCCACATGATTCTAATGTGTAGCCAAGGTTGACAATACAGTTCAAGAGCAGTGATCTCAAACTGTGATGTGCATGTGAATCGTCTGAGGGGATCTTGTTAAAAGATATTTTCTGATTTCAGTAGGTCCACGATAGAGCCTGAGATTCTGCATTTTTAACAAGGTATCAGGTGATGTAGAACACTTTGACTTGCAAAATTCTACAACAACGGTTCTCAAACTCTGGCCACACACACACACACACACACAAATCACCTGGGGAGACTTCCAGTATCCCGTTCTGCAGGTAAGGATCTTGGAAGTCACCACCCTGTCCTAATAAGTAAAAAGCTGAACAGACTGAAAATTCAACAGCTTTTCTTGGATCCAAAAGAAAAGAGAGGACACAGGGCAAACCACTTCCCCCATGATTGGAGAGATGGGTGAATACAGGGAGTCACAGCTTACCAGACGAGAGACTCGAGTGGGCGAGCAGAAACTGCCAAGGGAATGAGTGGTAGAAACACCTGAGCTGTAATTGACGAATTGCTGGAGGCTCAGTGTGGACAACTATGAGAGTTAAAATCTCCAGGGGGACCCAGTCATAGGAGTCCCCCCCGCCGCCCAGTATTGTGAGATTTGCCGCTAGGAGCTCACCCGCATTCCCACAGCAAATATTGGAGAAAAATCCCTTCATGCTTTCCACAGGAGGAGGGGAAAAGGTACCATTTTGAAATACACCAGAGCACCCTGTTTTTCTTATAAGGCCAACTCTCAGGAGAAACTAGTTAACCAGAGCCTAACTTGGTGGGCTATTATTAGAGACTGACTGACTTGGGGAAGGGACATACTCAATTCCAGCCCACTCTAGCCATCCTGTCCCACCTAAGCAGGGAGAAAAAAACTGAGAAACACTTGTAAAGTTCACAGTCTAGAGGCGTAGGCTCACAAAAAGAAAGAAACGTAATCATAGGACTATAGCATGCTTCTCTCCCCCCACCATCTTACCACCACATTACTAAAGGCCTATTTACAGTAATTCCTTGTACCCAGTATATCATGTGCAGCTACCAAGAAAAAATTACCAGGTACACTAAAAGGCAAAAAGCACAATTTGAAAAGAGAGTAACCATCAGAACCAGACATAGCAGGGATGCTGGAATTATCATACTGGGAATTTAAAACAACTATGATTAATATGCTAAGGGCTCTAATGAACCTAGACAACATGCAGAAACAGATGGGCGATGTAAGCAGAGAGAGAGGAATCCTAAGAAAGAACCAAAAAGAAATGCTAGAGATAAAAAGCACTGTAACAGAAATGAAGAATGCCTTTAAGGGTTTATTAGTAGACTGGACATGTCTAAGGAAAGATTCTCTCAGCTTGAGGATTTCTCAATAGCAACCTTCAAAACTGAAAAGTAAAGAGAAAAAAGACTGAAAAAACAGAACAGAATATCCAAAGACTGTGGGACAACTACAGAAGGTGTAACATATGCATTATGGTGATACCAGAGAAGAAAGGAATATTTGAAGAAATATTTGAAATAGTAATGACTAAAAATTTCCCCCAAATTAATGTCAGACCCCAAAACACATATCCAGGAAGCTCAGAGAACACCAACCAGGATAAATGCAAAAAAAAAAAACTACACCTAGGCATATCACTTTGAAATTACAGAAAATCGAAGATAAAAAATCCTGAGAGAAGGCAGAGGAAAAAAAAAAACCTCACCTATAGAGGAACATAGATAAGAATTACATTGACTTCTCCTCAGAAACCCTGAGACTAAAAAGAAAGTGGAGTGAAATATTTACAGTGTTGAGAGAAAAACACCAACCTATAATTCTGTATTCTGTGAAATTTCCTTTAAAAGTGAGGGAGAAATAAAGACTTTCTTAAACAAGAATTGAGGAATTTGTTACCAGTAGACCTGCCTTTCAAGAAATATTACAAGTTCTTTAAAGAGAAGGAAAATGATACGGGCCAGCAATTTAGATCAACATAAAGAAAGAAAGATCATCAAAGAAGGAATAAGTGATGGCAAAATAAAAACTGTTATTTTTCTAATTCTTAATTGATCTAACAGATAATAGTGTTTTTGATTGTGCATACTTACATCCAAGTGAAATGAATGACAGCAATGATACAAGAGACAAGAGGGAGGAATTAGGATTATTTTGTTTTAAGGTACTACCCATGAAGTGGTAGAGTAGTCCCCCCTTATCCATGGTTTCCCCTTCCATGGTTTCAGTTAGCTGCGGTCAACTGCGGTCCAAAAATATCAAATGGAAAATTCCAGAAATAAACAATTCATAAGTTTTAAATTGTGTGCTGTATATGCTACCTACTCGTTAGTCACTTAGTAGCTGTCTTGGTTATCAGATTGAGTGTCTTGGTATCATAGTGCTTGTGTTCAAGTAACCATTCTTTTACTTAATATTGGCCCCAAAGTGCAAGAGTATTGATGCTGGCAATTCGGATATGCCAAAGAGAAGCCGTAAAGTGCTTCCTTAAGTGAAAAGGTGAAAGTTCTTGACTTAATAAGGAAAGAAAAAAAATCATATGCTGAGTTTGCTAAGATCTATGGTAACTTTTATTACACTATATTGTTATAATTGTTCTATTTTATTATTAGTTGTTAATCTCTTACTGTGCCTAATTTATAAATTAAACTTTATATTAGGTATGTATGTATAGAAAAAACATGGTATATAGAGAGTTTGATACTATCCACAGTTTCAGGCATCCACTGGATGTCTTGGAATGTATCCCTGTGGATAAGGGGGTACTTACTGTATTGTTAATTGAAAGCAAACTGGGATTAGTAGTAAATATATATTGCAAACTCTAGGGCAACCACTAAAAAAAGTGAAAAGAGTATAACTGATATCCTAAGAAAGGAGAGAACATGAAATCATATAAAATGTTTAATTAAAACCACAAAAGGCAGGAAAAGAGTGGAAACAAAAATAGGAATAAAGAACAAGGGCAACAAATAGAAAACAGTAACAAATATGGTAGCTATTAATTCAACTATATCAATAATCACTTTGAACATCAATAGTCTAAATGTACCAATTAAAAGACAGAGATTGTCATAGTGGATCATAATACAACCCCCAAATTGTCTCCAAGAAGCCCAGTTTAAATATAAAGACATATATCGATTAAAAGTAAATGAATGGAGAAAAATACACCATGCTAACATGAATTAAAAGAAAGCAGGAGTAACTATATTAATTTCAGGTCAGTAACTATATTATTTGCAAATTTCAAAGCGAAGAAAGTTATCAGGGATAAAGAACGGCATTACATAATGATAAAGGGGTCAATTTTTCAACAAGACATGACAATATTAACATGTTTGCACCTAACAACAGAGTATCAAACTACATGAGGCAAAAACTAATAGAAGTGCAAGGAGAAATAGATAACTCTGCTATAATAATTGAAGACTTCAACACCCCTCAATCAGAAATGGAGAGATCCAACAGGCAGAAAAATCAGTAAGGACATAGTTGAACTCAACAACACCATCTATTAACTGAATTTAATGGACGTCTGTATCCTACTTCACCCATCAAAAACAGAATACACTTTCTTCTCAACCTCACAAGGAACATGTATCAAGATAGACCACATTCTAGACCATAAAACACACCTTAAAAGAATAGAAATCATGCAATGTCTGCTGTTAGAACACAACGGAATTAAACTGGAAATCAATAACAGAAAAATAAATGGAAAATTCCCTAATATGTGGGGATTAAACAACACACTTCTAAATAACGTGGGTCAAAGAAGAAATCTTGAGAAATTTAAAAACATTTTGAACAATATAAAAATGAAAACATAACATCAAAATTTGTGGGATATAGTGAAAGTAGTGCTTAGAGGGAAATTTATAACATTGAATGTACTTATTAGATGAGAAGAAAGATCTAAAATCAATAATCTAAGTTTCCACCTTAGGAAACTAGAATAAGAAGAGCAAAGTAAGCAGAAAAAAAGAAATAATAAAAATTAGAATGGAAACCAATGAAATTGAAAACAAGAAATCAAGAGAAAAAAATCAACAAAACCAAAACATGGTTCTTTGAAAAGATCAATAAAATTGATAAGCTTCTACCAAACTATGGGAAAAAAAGAGGACACAAATTAATGATATCAGAGATAAAAGGACGTCAGTGTAGATCCTATAGACATTAAAAGGGTAATGAAGGAATACTATGAAGAACTCTGTGCCCACGTATTTGATAACCTAGATGAAATGGACCAATTCCTTGAAAGACACAATTAGCCTAAACTCACACAAGAAATAGACAATCTGCATAGCCTATATCTATTAAAGAAATTGAATAAATAATTAGTTACCTTCCAAAACAGAAAACATCAGACTCAGATGGATTTACTGGTGAATTCTACCAAACATTTATAAAGAAATTATACCAATTTTCTACAATCTGTTTTGGAGGATATACTACCTAACTTATTCTATGAGACCAGCATTACCTCAATACCAAGACCAGACAAAGACATGACAAGAAAAGAAAACTACAGACCAATATCCCTATTCAACGTAGATGCAAAAACCCTAAACAAAATCTTAGCAAATTGAATCCAACAATGTACAAGAATTATATGCCATGACCAAGTGGAGTCTATCCCAGTAATGTAAGGCTGGTTCAACAGTCAAAAATCAATTAATCCAGGGGCTGGCCATTAAGTTATGCATTCCACTTTGGCGGCCTGGGGTTTGTGGGTTCGGATCCCAGGCGTGGACTGACACACTGCTTCTCAAGTCATGCTGTGGCACTGTCCCATATAAATTAGAGGAAGATGGGCATGGATGTTAGCCCAGGGCCAGTCTTCCTCAGCAGAAAGAGGAGGATTGGCAGGGGATGTTAGCTCAGGGCTAGTCTTCTTCACACACACTACACACAAAATCAATCCATCACATCAACAGGCTAGAAAAGAAAAGTCACATGATCATATTAATAAATAAATTACTTAATTTTTAATTAATTAACAAAAAGCATTTGACAAAACCCAACACCCATTCACGATAGAAACTCTCAGTAAACTAGGAATAGAGGGAACTTGCTCAACTTAATAAAGAATATATACAAAAAATCTACAGCTGACATTTTACTTAATGGTGAGAAACTGAAATCTTTCCCTCTTAGATCAGGGTCAAGGGATGGATATCCCCTCCTTTTCTTTTTAATTTTTTAGAAAAATTTTATACTTGATTTTGTGGGAGCAGTGAACATAAGGAAAACAATTTTTCCAGCTTTATTGAGATATAATTGACAAACAATGTTGTATAACTTTGTGTATAACATAATGATTTGATATATGTATATATTGCAAAATGATTACCACAATAAGATTAGTTAACATGTGCATCGCCTTATATAGTGACCATTTTTTTGTGTGTGGTTGAGAACTTTGAAAATCTGTTTTCTTAGCAACTTTCAAATATACAATACAGTATTGTTAACTATAGTCTCCATGCTGTACATTACATCCCCAGAACTTATTCGTCTTATAACTGGAGGTTTGTACCCATCACTTCTTTTCAACATTGTACTAGAAGTACTAGCTAATGCAGTAAGACAAGAAAAGGAAATAAAAGTATACAGATTGGGAAGGATGAAATAAAACTGTCTTTGTTCACAGAGGACATTATCATCTATGTAGAAAATTTGAAAAAATTGATCAAAATCTCCTGGAACAATTGTAGCAAGGTTGCAGGATACAAGGTTAATATACAAAAGTTAATTGCTTTTCTATATACCAGCAATGAACAAGTGGAATATGAAATAAAAACATAATACCATTTACATTTGCACCTCAAAAAATGAAATACTTAGGTGTAAAACTCACAAAATATGTACATGATCTACATGAGGTAAACTACAAAACTCTGATAAACAAAATCAAAGAAGAACTAAATAAATGGAAAGATATTCCATGTTCATTGATAAGAAGACTCAATACTGTCAAGATGTCAGTTCTTTTCAACTTGATCTATAGATTCAGTGCATTCCCAGTCAAAATCCCAGCAAGTTAATTTGTGAATATTGACAAACTGATTCCTTATTTTATCTGGCGAGGCAAAAGGCCCAGAATAGCCAAGTTGATATTAAAGGAGAAAAACAAAGTTGGAGGACTGACATACCCAACATCAAGACTTAGTGTAAAGTTACTGTAATCAAGACAGCGTGGTATTGGTGAAAGAATAGACAGATCGATCAGTGGAATAGAATAGAGAGCTCAGAAATAGACCCACATGAATATAATCGACTGATTTTTGATAAAGGAGCAAAGGCAAGACAATGGAAAAAAGAATCTTTTCAACATATGGTGCTGGAATACTGGACAACCACATGCGAAAAAATGAATCTAGACACAGACCTTACACCTTTCACAAAAATTAACTCAAAATGTATCAGAGACCTAAATGTAAAATACAAAACTATAAAACTCTAGAAGATATCATAGGAGTAAATCTAGATAACCTCAGGTATGGTGATGACTTTTTAGGTACAATACCAAAGGTATGATCCATGAAGGAAAAAATTAATAAGCTGAGTGGCCGGCCCCATGGCCTAGTGGTTAAGTTTGATGCATTCTGCTTTGGTGGCCTAGGTTCAATTCCCAGGCATGGACCTGCACCACTTGTCAGCGGCCATGCTGTGGTGGCAACCCACATACGAAATAGAGGAAGATTGGCACAGGGTGAAGTTAGCTCAGGGCAAATCTTCCTCAAGTGAAAAGAGGAAGATTGGCAGCAGATGTTAGCTCAGGGTGAATATTCCTCAGGCAAAAAAAAATAATAAAAATAACCTGGACTTCATTAAAATGAAAGGCTTCTGCTCTACTAAAGACTAAAGAGAATGAGAAAACAAGCCACAGACTGGGAGAAAATATTTGGAAAACACTTATTAAACACATCCAGTAAAGAACTCTTATCCAAAATATACAAAGAACTCTTAAAACTCAACAATAAGAAAACAAATAACTCAATTTAAAAATGGGCCAAAAACGTTAACAGAGAGCTCACCAAAGAAGTATACAGATGGCAAATAAGCATATGAAAAGATGCTCTATCATATGTCATCAGAGAAATGCAAATTAAAACAACAATGAAATACTACTACACACCTATTAGAATGGCCAAAATCTAGAACACTGACAACACCAAATGCTGGTGAGGATGTGGAGAAACAAGAACTCTCCTTCATTGCCGGTGGGGATGCAAAATGGTACAGCCACTTTGAAAGACAGTTTGGCAGTTTCTTACAAAACAAAACATATACTTACTATATGATCCAGCAGTTGTGCTCCTTGGTACTCACCCAAAGGAATTGGAAACTTATGTCCACACAAAAACCTGTGCATGGATATGTACAGCTGCTTTGTTCATAACTGACAAAACTTGGAAATAATCAAGATATCTTTCACTAGGTGAATGGATAAATAAACTGTGGTACATCCAGGCAATGGAATATTATTTAGTGCTAAAAAGAAATGAGCTCGCAAGGCATGAAAAGACATGGAGGAAACGTAAATGCATATTTCTGAGTAAAAGAAGCCAATCTGAAAGGTCTACATACTGTATAATTCCAACTGTATGACATTCTGGAAAAGGCAAAACTCTGGGGACAGTAAAAAAGATTTGTGCTTGCCAGGGGTTGGATGGGAAGAGGGATAAAAAGGCAGAGCACAAAGGATTTTTAGGGCAGTGAAAATATTCTCTATGATACTATAATGATGGATACATGTTGTTATACATTTGTCCAAACCCATAGAAAGTACACCACCAATAGCAGACCCTAATGTAAACCATGGACTTTGGGTGATTATTATTTGTCAGTGTAGGTTTATCAGTTGTGACAAGTATACTACTATAGTGGAGGATGTTGATAATGGGGAAGGCTGTGCATGTGGGGGTGCAGGAATTATATGGGAAATCACTGTAACTTCCTCTTCATTTTGCTGTGAACCTAAAACTGCTGTAAAAAGATAAAGTTGTAAAAAATAAAATCACCTGGGGAACTTAAAAACAAATACCAATGGTGGTCCCTACTCAGACCTATTAAGTCAAAATCCATAAGAGATAGGGTCTAGGAGGCATGGATATTTTTTAGGCTACCCTGGTGATTCCATTGTTTAGCCAGATTTGCGAACCTTGGTTCTAGATCTTCATTGTACTAGCTACTAACCACATGTGGGTATTTAAATTAAAATTAAATTAGACTGAAAATTCAGTTCCTTATTTGTATTAGCCACATTTTAGTTGCATCAAGCCACAAGTGGTTAGTGGCTTCCATATTAGTGCAGGTATAGAACATTTCCACCAGCACAAAAAGTTCCGTTAGCCAGCACTGTAAAATCTGGAGCAATTTTATACAACGAATACTCCCAAAGGAGAAGTTCTCTTATTTCTAGGCATTCTGTTCTCTTAGTTAAAAATAGTTAAATTTGATCTAAAAAAAGGCCAGATGATAGTAGTTACTGTTTAATTTCAGTTTACAATTTTCAGACAATCCTGTTCTCCCATTCTCCTAATAGAATCTTCTGTTAGCTTGTGAAAGAACGAATTGGTTGATCCATGTTGTCTGGTCTTTATAAGTAGAGATGCCTGTATCAGAAGTTGAAGCAGGGTTATACATGTGTGATAAGGAGTAGGCTGAGACATCTCTTTGTTAAACTCTAAAAGTGTTTGGTGACATGTATTTATTAATGTCAACATTAAATTTAAATGAAAAGTAATTGATCTTGTTATTACAGGTTTTTTTTTTTCATTTAAGAATTCACAACTTTCTCCTCAAATAAATAATTGGTCATACTCAGGAATGCCCAATCAAAATTGGATGTTTCTGTTGTAGGGACAATTCTCAAGTCTGAAAGTACAAGTCAGATTAAAACAAACAAAACTCAGAACAATCTCCAATTAGAAGTCTGCTGAAAGAACAAATTTCAATTCTGGTGTAAGATTCATTATTGGAAAATATTTATAGTCTCTATGTCTAAATCCAAATTTATGACAGAAAGCAAGTATTCTATTCCCAGTAGTAGTTTTTTTTTTAATGGAAGACATCTGATCCTTAAGTGACTTATAGTTTAGTGAGCTTCTGTGTCTCTCATACTTAATCTTGCTGGGAGCTATGGGCAGTCAAAGTTTGGGTTTTGTCTATCACGTGTTTTCTCCCTGGAAATCTAGTAATTGGAAGAAGGATGCTAGGCTAGGACATGGCACTGTATTAGAGATTTCATTATTAAGCCATCTCCTGAAGAATATTGGAGTGAGTCTCAAATTTAGCAGAGCTAATACATAAATGGAGGTCCGAGAATGGAGAACAAGTCAGTGTCCTATTTAAAAATATCAAGTATTGAGCCAGCCCTGATGGCCTAGTGGTTAAAGTTTGGCGCGCTCCACTTCAGCGGCCGGGGTTCGATTCCTGGGCACGGAACCACACCACTCGTCTGTCAGTAGCCATGCTGTGGCAGCAGCTCACATGAAAGAGCTAGGAGGACTTAAAATTAAAATATACAACTATGTCCTGGGGCATTGGGGAGGAAGGAAAAAAAAAGAAAGAGGAAGATTGGCAACAGATGTTAGCTCAGGGCAAATCTTTCCCTGCCAAAAAAGCAGGGCTTGAAAAAAAAATCAAGTATTCCCTCATTTGGTAGGCCTGATAATTCTTAATGGAGAAGTGATTGTGGATTTCTTTTGGCAACAATTGCCTGGATTATAGTTCAAGAATTGTCAGTACCTGAAGAGAACTCAAAAGGTCCATATTTGTCCTCACTGTAAATGCCTTGTCCTGGGAGGGTGTTAATAAGCCTGGTTTGGCGATGGGTTTTTGTAATGAATATGCATCAGTGAATACATGCTTCAAACCAAGCCCCGGCTCTGGAGCTGTGCTAGTCTGAGTGCACAGAACACAGCAGCAGCAACAGCAGCAAGGACCTGTCCCAGGCACTCAGGGCTCGTTTGTATGGATGCACTGATGCTGTACGAGCTGCGTACATCAAAGCCACTGCAGTCCCCATCATAGAACCTCATGGAAAACAGGATTGTTCTGCAGGTTTGCTTTCCCATCAGAGTTCCACTCCATAATGCTCTTTAACTAGAGAGGATCTGGGACAAAGAGAGCTGAACGTACAAAGCGAAGACCAATTTAAGTACAGTGCTCAGAAATAATTGGCAGCTTAGGGTAAGATAAAGTCCCTTGATGGTAAAAATCATAGCATCTTAGCTCTGGCAGAGACTTTGAAAAATCATACAGTCCATCTTCCATTGCCTGTCTTCAAAACTTAAACCATTCCGGATGGATAAGAACTGATTCTACATTTTAGGACTTCCGGAAAGAAAATTGCACAGCTCTCTTTGAAACATGTTCTGATATATAGTACCTTTTCCACTGTTTGTAAGTCCATTCTTCAGTTAACCCAGATTCATCATATTGCAGTTAAAATTGGGTTTTATTTGTTCAGTCTTTAGTGGAGATTGTATGATGACTAGTCAGTATCCCTTATGTAAAAGTCACTCAAGATCAGTCAGTTAAATTACCACTTCAACCTTCTTTTCAGTGACAGAAATCTCTCAGTTTCCTTAGACATTTTTCTATGGCCTCTTTTTTTAGCTTCTTACTCATTATTTCTTTCATCTTCTCCTTCAAGTTCTCCATGTTGGTTTTTGTTTGTAATGTCTAAACTGCATCCAGTACTGTAGAAATATCTGATGAATACTTAGTAAGGAGAAACTCACCTCATGATTCCTAAATACTAGCAGTTTTTGCTTTGCACAGTAATGTGAGGCTGTAAAAATGACTATGGGAGACTGTAAGAATAACCGTCCAAGCTATGACTGTATAATGTGATCTTAATGAGCAATGGGAAAATTATGATACATAAATGTATGTTGAAACATTTAAAACTCTATTCCTGTTGGTTATAAATGTATAGAGAAATGAAAAAACATAGTCAAACTATATTAGTATACTGTAATTTAAAACATTATAAACATCGAGAATTAAAATGTTTTATTTCCTTGTAAAAAAAAAACTTATCCAGAGTACTTGGAACAGTGCTTGCCTTGTCCTTGTCATATAACTTCCAATACTGAGCAAACATCCTTTCTGTGTCTTGGTGAACTGACATACTCTCTAAGTTTGGATCAGCTTCTCACATTTTATCATCTGTGCTTTCAGTGTCATGAAATAGCTCCAAGAGTTCCTTTAATGAGAAGTTTTTCTGCTAACATCACTTCCTCTGGGACATCTTCATAGTTTTTATCACACCCACTTTCCTCATTTCTGTTGATTAGTTTGCCTTGACTGAGTTCCTCTGGTGTATATCTAGAGTCTGTTGAATGGCATCAGTGTCAACAATCCCACAGTTAGCTATTTCTTCTGTAACTCTGTTTACATTTGAGTGTTATCACTTTTTGTTTCTTTGCTGCACTTTCATCTTTGTTGGCGAATTCTCTCCTTCCATTATCCACTTTTGGGTTTATCACTGGGAGACAAGAAGGCAACCCCACTACACACTTTGTTGTTTGTGTGTGAACTGAATAACAGGTGCACAGTGACCAATCACCAACAGACTTTGATAGAAGTGACGTGATTTGTTGCTGATCATGATGCACCTCTGTTCATTACTTTGTGATTGTGAACTGAAGAGCTAGCAGTGAAATTTATACCTTATGCAATTACTTAGAGTTAATATACCATGGAAACTGAAATTTGAACCCTGTTTTGGAGGGTTTGGTAGTATTTAACTAAACTGTTGTAACTGAAAGTCTTGCATTTTAGAACCAGGCAGAGCAAGGACAGACTCATTCAATTCCTACATCTACCCTTAGGTCCAGTGCGAAGGTTCTGGTTTCTGGTCAGTTTGTTTTCCACTCTTGACACGTAGGTCTTTTTCTCACCTACAGCCTTGCCAACTTCATCTTAGTGAGGTTTTTCTTTTTTCGCCAGGGAGACTACATTGGGTCTTTCTGGTTTCCAACCACTCTTTTAGTCTCTAAGGTTGTATGGAATACTGATTCCCCTCCCAAGTTTACCATCATTTGCAAATAGACATTTCTCCATTCATTGATGTGACTACTAATTATCCCACAGTATATCAGTTCCTGAATATCTCCCAGGTTGACCCAGCCAGTTCATTGTTATCCTTTTGGTCATATAGTCCAGTCAGTTGTGTTAGCATAAGGCCACAGGTTCCCAATTCTGGCTCATCATCAGGGTCTTCTGAGGAGCTTTATACACCACTTCCCAAGCCCTGTAAGGGTCCCAGGGTGTGGCCTGGGAATCTAGATATTCAAATGCTCCCCATGTAATCAGCTAGGTTTGGTCTATAATACAAACCATGCTTTCCTAGTTCTTAGTAACCTTATCATAGATGAATAGAATTTTACAACTGACAAATGCATTAGAGATCATTTTGTCAAACCTACTCAATTTATAAATGAGAAAACTAAGACCCAGAGGTGTCAGATGATTTGACCATGGTCTCACAGTTACAGGCAGAGTAGGGACTAGAACCCCTGTTTCCAAACTCTGAATCTAGTACTACTCTTTCTACCTAATTTCCTTCATATGAGACACAATCAAAATCACTGACTATCATCTTCAAGCTCTCCTACAGTGATCTTTTTTTTTTCTGGGTATGAGTGTATCTGTGGAATAACTTCTGAGGAGAGATGTTCAAATAAGTTTCTCTGTAGTGAATGGGAAAGTGGTTGTGGCAAGAATTTCTGAGGTGATTGGTGCTGTGGGCCCTGGAGAAGCTCTAGGAGCTTCAATTCAGTCCTGCTCTGGTGCTTGCTCTCTGCCTGCTCTGTGCCTATGCACAGTGCCCAAGCTGCTGCCTCTTATGTGCTTCGACATCCGATTTGTACACAATGCTTGTTTCCAGGTGCTGTTTATGTGACTACACACACTGCCTGACCGGAGAGGAGGAAGGCAGGGAGGGTGCGCGGGCAGGGGGCTGTACTATTTTGTAAAGCTTTTTTTGTAAATCCATGAGATGTTCTAACAACTAAACAAAGACTCTGGCCTTCGGGTTTGCTGACAGAGAAAAATGAGTCTGTCGGTAATTCTGAGAGAAGCACTAAGGAGTGAAGCATCTGTCCCTTTGATATGTTGTAGGAATTCATGAAAAATGAATGGGAAACATTGAATAGTGCATACGAACAGTTAATGTTTGCATTACTGATCCTGGCTTGAAAAAAACAAAAACAGAATTTGTCTACTTCCTAGTCTCCCTGAGCTCACCTGTCATAGACAACAGTGTTTGAAATGCTAATGTGTCTGGTAGCCATTTTAAAGAAGGAGAGGCTGCATAATCCTGGGAAGCTGGGATGGAGGGACTTCCTTATAAATTATCCTCACCTCTCAAGCACATGCTGCCCCCCACCCTGGCTTCCCACTAGGCCCTTGGAGATGAAAGGTAGTATTTCATAGAATCACGACATTTTAGAGCTGGAAGAGGCCCTAGCACTCTCTGTTTCACTTCCAAATTCTTAGTTTTCTCCCTTGAACCCAAAGTGGTCAACAGACTTAGCTATAGTCACACAGCTTGTTTGGGGCTAGACTTAGCCTAGAGCTGAGGTCTCCTGACTCTCAGGTCAGTTTGGTTTTGACTGCGTCATATTGTACATAAAAACGTTTTCAGATTCTTTAAATAGAATATGAAATCCTAGTGATTTGGTAGTTGTGAATTTTGATGGCTATGACAGACTTTTGGAGGAGATAGGACTACATTCTTATAGCTGGGGAAACCAGATCAATACCTGTCTCCTGAAAAGGAGATGGAATTTGGAATGTGTCCTGGGTGGCTGGAATTGAGACAGGAGGTCCCTGTGAGTGGCTAGGAGATGGGCTGGGCTCCTTGCTTAAAGCCGCGGGCCAGAAAGGGACTGTCCAGTCTGTGGTAAGGGTCCACTCACTGGTGAGGGAATATGGCACAGAATTGGGCAGCCTGTGTGGGCAGTGGGTGAAAAAAAGAGTCATCCTTGAAAAATCAGAATCCCAGTCAAAATCCAACTACACCTAGAGTTGGAGCCCAAAGTTATCCTACTTGTGAAGCGGAGGTGCCATAAGCCGAGGAAAGTAATGTAAAAACTGGTCCAAGGACTGAAAAAAAACCATCCTCACAGCCCCACCATTGAGATAACTTTTCAACTCAAGGCACCAAGAAGTCTCACAAAAGGCAGCTCTTACTGGAGAGGAGCTCGCAGAATAAACAAAACCCATTTGCAGATAAAGGAACCAAGAACTTACCAATAATAGAGCAATCTGAAAGGAACTTTAAAATTAGTCTGCTAAAAGTGTTCAAGAGGTAAAGGAAGAAAGAAGTCTTAGATGAACAGGACATTAGGAAGGGTGTTACTCATTATCCAGTTGATTCTCTGCAGGCATATTTACCTGAAATGTAAAGTTTCTGGGACTGATTTAACAGGCAAATCATAGATTTGAGCCCATTGAGTGTTCCTTGGTGGTAGTGATTTTCCCCTTTTTAAACAGATTTTACCTTTTCCTAGCTTCACCAGAACTGATGAATAAACACAATTCAGCTTCTAAAAGCACTCCCCTGAGAGTGGGTTTCCTGTTTAGACTGCCGTTGCCATTGCTCAGTTCTTGGAAGAATTGGTCCTGCAGTGTCATCTCCTCCACGTCACTGGTGTGTTCCATCTCTGATTTGTTTTAACTGTACCAGCTTAGTCATTACTACAGGCTGATGCTTTGAAGCTATTAAAGTGGCAGGCCCTCCCCTCCACATTTTTTACATGATTCAAGTTTTCAGAAAGTTCTTTTAAGAGATCGAGACAGTCCTATCTGGGCTACACACTGGAAACAAAGAATTTTCCATGAGTACCTTTCATAGTAGCATATCTTTTTAAAACATTCACAGGCCCTACTGAGAAGATGCAGAAAAGTTCCATTCCTGATTTAAGTTAAGGTTTACCCTGAAGACTGGGACAAAAATGAAAACACCTATTTTCTGGGACAGAAAACACCTATTTTGATTATTTGTAGATGCACCTGATCCCAGGATAATAAGAAGGGAAAGATCATCTTAAAAAGCTAGAAGATTTGAAAAAGAAACCCAGAGAAATTTAGTTGGCAAGTGAATGCTCGGTTTTCTCTTTCCAAGTGAAGGTTGGCATCAATTAATAAATATTTTAAACGTTAAGTCATACACTTTGATAAACAAAGAAACATTACCTTCTGTTCTTTGGGAACCATGCCAGAAGTCTATTATAAGGTAATAATTTTCTTTTTATTTTCTATTTTCTTTGCTTTAAAATTTTTTTTCCAATATAATTTGTGAAAAGCCAAAGTGTTCTTTAAGAACTTCTTAGTAGGGTTGCTGAAGTTCCATTTCTCCCCTAGTGAAGTATAAAAATTGAGTCCTCCAAGCAGAAAGCAAGAGTTGCTGGCAGGTTCTCTGTATATAGAACCAGGTGACTTCCGCCCATTCTGTGAATCCTGCCCAATCCTCAGTAGTCCTGTCTTAAATATTCTGCAGGCTACATGCTATATTTAGATGCCTGCAGTTTTCCGTCATTTTCTAGTCCAGGACTTGGTCTAAGCAGAGACCAAGTCAGTTTCAATTCGGTACTTTTAGCTGGTCACTCCTTCAAGAGTTCCAAAATGGTATCTGTCGGAGACTTTCTTTGTAACATTTAGTGAGGATCAGGGTTAATATTACTAGGTTTTCCCATAAGTGTGCCTTTCCAGTGAAACTGTAAAGGTCCTCCAATGCATCTTTTTCATTTTCTCCAAAGAAAAATAGTAATGAATGAAAAAAAGATTAAAAGCTGTAGTGTCCTGGCTTCATTCTACATGAAAGCATTTAATTTTGCTATAAAATGCATACATACATACATCAATAGAATTTTTTCTTCACTACTTTAAAATTCTTGAGAGCCTTACTTTCTTTAATGAAGTGGATTATATGGCATTTCATAATGTTCTCTGACATCCTTATCAGATAATTTTTCTACTAATATTTTTTTCTCCAAAATACAAGATTCTAAGAGTTCATCCAATCTTATTGTTAATGTAGAAGATTGTTATATCATTAAAGCTTGTCGTGTAAGCTTTGGTTGGTGATTCTGTTCCTGCAAAGTAGGAAAATGTGTTTGTTTCCTCTTTTCTCCACAGAAGTATTCTTAGTCAAGCCCTATCTCAGTAAGTGGAACTTCCATCTACCCAGTGGACAAGCCTCCCTCTTCATCACCTCTCATGGTCCTTCTATCACTGATTCCTATCTGTTGTATTTTCTAAAGAGCTATCAAATCCATCCACTTCTCATCTCTTGCCAGAGCCATTGAAAGAGCCTCCTAACTATACTCCTCACAATCTTGTTCCCTTCCAGTCACTCACAGTCTGATTCTGTCATTCGTTTGCTTAAAAACTCTTCAGTGGCTTCCTTTTGCTCTTAGGATAACACGGCAGATCTTGAACATTGCCCCCAGCGCTCTGTACCATCTGACTTCTACTCCTCTCCCACATCCCACATCTGTCCTGCTCGGGCTCAACCATCCTGGTCATCTTCCAGTTCCTTCAGTGTGCCTCATTACTTTCTGACTCAAGGCCTTTGCAAATCTGTTCTTTATGCCTGAAGGGCTCTTCCCTCCACTCCCCTTTCATTTGGGTACCTTCTATGCTTCCTTTACATTAGAGTGCTTCTCTGGAAACCTTCCTGAAACCCCATACTAGGTCAGATCTCCCTCATTATTGCCCTCCTATTGTCCCTGCAATTTTCCGTTATAACACTTACATAGTGGGTTTCAGGATTTGTAGACTTGTGGATTATTATTATAAATTCAAAGACAGCAGAGATTATGCCAGTTTGCTTATTATTCTATCTGTAGCACAAGTGCAGTACCTGGCAGGGTAAGTACTCAGTAAATGTTTTTGAATGAATAGATAAGCGAATGCCTCTTACATATAGTTTATAACGAAAACACAAAAATGAACACCATCCACAACCCACTGTGTCTAGCCAGGATCAGCTCCAGACTTAACTTGACTGAAACCCTCTCCTCCATTAAAATAGCGTATATTTTCAGTCTCCTAGGGTGCTTCCAACTGGGAACCAATATTAAGGTCAAGAAACTCTGATTTCTGATATGTAGTTTGGATGTTTATGTTTTCAGTGTAAGAGGAAAACTTGTCAAGAGACCAGAGAGGTGTCAGAGTGGAAAGATGGAGCAGCACAAGCTGCTGTGTTCCAAAAGAGCCAGGGCCAGGTTCTAATTAAAATCAGAGGCAAGAAAGCATGTCAGGAACCAAATGACTTCATTGGTAGCAGAAAAGACACTAGGAGATGTATAGGGAAATGTTAAAGACTTAATGGAGGATATTGCATTAGAGATGATGAATTGTTTTCACTAATACTAACTCTTCCTAAAGAGGGGCACATTTGTTTTTCTAATAGCAATGATCTAAAGGCTATCTCTTAAACCCAACCAGCATTGTCTGTTTTCTGAAGGACTTCTGCAAAAGTGGAAGGGTTGAGATCCAGGTTATACTTAAACAGAGGTGGGTTTTATTGATTTAGAGAAGCACTTAAGTGTTAAGTGTAGTGAATTAGCTTTGATTTTTTTTTTTTTTTTTTGGAAATGTACTTTGCAGGGCCTGAATACCTTATTAAAAGCAATATGACACTGTATTAAAAGAGTGAACAAGCATCTTGGGAAATCATGCTTATAACCAATTAAATTTATAGACTAGTATTTCAAAGTGGCAATTGGAGGAATTGAAATGGAACATTGGGGATTCTGAGTAGTGCATTGGACTTGCAATTTAACCCTAATCTGATATCTCCCAGTTCCCTTACCCTAAATAACTCTGTTCTCCAACTGGAGATTGGTTTTGTTCTTCAAGTCTTGATTTTCACATCCTTGACCAATGCCTGTGTTGTTGTTGTTATAAAGTAAGAAATATTTTGCCTTATCTCACTATTTGACCATTCTGGGACACTGTCCAGGCTAATCTAACATTTGTGAAGAATTGTAGGTAAAAGTGAGCAGAAATTCTTAATGAAACAGAAAATATACAAAAATATTCAGAGTATCTCCACTTATGCCCAGTGACAATCCATTTGGACTTTATGGACTGGAGAGAAAGACATCACCCAATAGTTTTGTATATCATTACCTAGGTTTCTTTCTGGTCAGTAACGATGGCAATATTTCCAGATTCCCCATCTCCCCCCCCCGCCCCCGCCTTACCCCGATCTGTGGGAGTAAACTATTTTGAATCTGGAAGTTTGCCTCTTTTAAGCCATGGAAGGCTGAGTTCAAGTCCCAGTCCCGTGTCTCAGCAATGACTCTAGTGGTCTATCCCCACTTCTGGAAATAGAATCCAAATCATTATGGGCCAGTATCTACCTATAAGAGTCCAGGGCTATAGGAGCTGCATGAACATGCCATGAGAAGCAAATTGAACCCTTTGTGTAAGCTGTTTCTACAGTGCCAAAAATAAAGTGTGTTGCCCTCAGAAGCATAGGCTTATTTACTGGCAGTTTGGGGAACAGTACTTTGCCAATATAGTTCCATCTTTCTTTAAGCAAACTTCACATGCAAAAATCCATGTTCATTCATTAGAGTGAGGGCTAAAGAACTTTTTGTTTTAAATGCAAGAAAATAGACACGTTTCATCTGAGAACCAGACTTCCCGATGCAGTTTTTAAAACCTTTTTATTTTAAGTGAAATAAGCCAGAGAGAGAAGGACAAACACTGCATGATTTCACTCATATGTGGAATATAAACTAACACATGGACAGAGAGAACTGGTTGGTGGTTACCAGGGGCAAGGGGGGTGGGGGGTGGGCACAAGGGGTGAAGGGATGCATTCATATGGTGACGGACAAATAATAATGTACAACTAAAACCCCACAATGTTATAAACTATTAAGACATCAATAAAAATTAAAAATAAAAAACGCTTTTTATTATAAAATAAAACAGATACAGAAAACCATGTAAACCAAATGTATGGCTTAATAAATTATTTTAATCCCCAATAGGATGGTATTCAGAGGTGGAGACTTTGGGAGGTAAGTAGGTCATGAGGGTGGAGCCCTCATGAATGGGATTAGTACCCTTATAAGAAGAGATATAGACAGATGATCTCTCTCTCTGCCTTGTCAGGACAGCCATTTGTAAAGCAGTTAGAGGGCTCTCACCAGAACCCAACCATACTGGCACCCTGATCTTGGATTTCCCAGCCTCCAGAACTATAAGAAATAATTGTTTGTTGCTTAAGCCACCTAGTCTACAGTAATTTGTTACAGCCTCTTAAACTGACTAAGACAGCCAATAAGGTCATGAAATAGAACTTTGCCACCCATCTCACAAGCCCTGCCCATGTGCCCAACTCAATCATAGCCCTTCCCTTCCTTGAGTAGTAACTATTATTCTGAGTTGTATAGAAATCACTTCCTTGCATTTTTCTTTCTTTTTTTTTTAGTTGATGTCTTAATAGCTTATAACATTGTGAAGTTTTAGTTGTACATTATTGTTTGTCAGTCACCATATGAATGCATCCCATTATCCCTTTACGCGCTCCCCCTTGCCCCTGGTAACCACCACACAGTTCTCTCTGTCCGTGTGTTAGTTTATCTTCCACATATAAGTGAAATCATGTGGTGTTTGTCTTTCTCTCTCTGGCTTATTTCACTTAACATAATACCCTTCAGGGCCATCCATGTTGTTGTGAATGGGGCGATTTTGTCTTTTTTTATCGCTGAGTAATATTCCTTGTATACACACACACACACACACACACACACACACACCCCACATCTTCTTTATCCAGTCATCAGTCAAGGGATACCTGGGTTGCTTCCACTTCTTGGCTATCATGAATAATGCTGCAATGAACATAGGGGTGCATAAGCTTCTTGGGATGGTTGATTTCATGTCCATTGGGTAGATGCCCAAGAGTGGGGTTGCTGGATCATAAGGTATTTCTATTTTTAAGTTTTTGAGGAATGTCCATACTGTTTTCCATAAAGGTTGCACCAGTTTGCATTCCCACCAGCAGTGAATTAGGGTTCCTGTCTCTCCACAACCTCTCCAATATTTGTTGGTTTTTGTCTTGATGATTATAGCCATTCTAATGGGTGTCAAGTGATATCTTAGTGTAGTTTTGATTTGCATTTCCCTGATGATTAGTGATGCTGAACATCTTTTATGTGCCTTGGAAAAATGTCTCTTCATATCGTCTGCCCATTTTTTTGATCGCGTTGTTTGTTTTTTGTTGTTCAGTTGTGTGAGTTCTTTATGTATTATGGAGATTAACCCCTTGTTGGATATACAATTTGCGAATATTTTCTCCCAGCTGGTGGGTTGTCTATTCATTTTGATGCTGGTTTCATTTGCCTTGTAGAAGCTCTGTAGTCTGATGAACTCCTACTTGTTTATTTTTTCTTTTGTTTCCCTTGTCCGAGTAGACATGGTGTTCGAAAGGATCCCTTTATGACCGATGTCAAATAGTGTACTGCCTATGTTTTCTTCCAGGAGTTTTATAGTTTCAGGTCTCACTTTCAGGTCTTTGATCCATTTTGAGTTAACTTTTGTGTATGGCGATAGAAGATGGTCTACTTTCATTCTTTTGCAAGTGGCTGTCCAAATTTCCCAGCATGATTTATTGGAGAGACTTTGGTTTTTCCGTTGTATGTTCTTAGCTCCTTTGTCGAAGATTAGTTGTCTGTAGACGTGTGGTTTTATTTCTGGGCTTTCAATTCTGTTCCATCAATCTGTGTGTCTGTTTTTGTACCAGTACTATGCTGTTTTGATTGCTATAGGTTTGCAGTGTATTTTGAAGTCAGGGATTGTGATGCCTCCAGCTTTGTTCTTTTTTCTCAGGCTTGCTTTAGCTATTCGGGGTCTTTTGTTGCCCCATATGAATTTTAGTATTCTTTGTTCTGTTTCTGTGAAGAATGTCATTGGGATTCTGACTGGGATTGCATTGAATCTGTAGATTGCTTTAGGTAGTATGGACATTTTCACTATGTTAATTCTTCCAATCCATGTGCATGGGATATTTTTCCATTTCTTTATGTCATCATCAATTTCTTTCAATAGTGTCTTATAGTTTTCATTGAATAGGTCTTTCACCTCCTTGGTTAAATTTATTCCCAGATATTTTATTCTTTTTGTTGTAATTGTAAGTGGGATTATCTTTTTGAGTTCTCCTTCTGTTAATTCATCATTAGCATATAGAAATGCAACTGATTTTTGTAAGTTGATTTTATACCCTGCAACTTCGCTGTAGTTTTTGATTATTTCTAATAGTTTTCCAATGGATTCTTTAGGGTTTTCTATATATAAAATCATTTCGTCTGCAAATAGTGAGAGTTTCACTTCTTCATTGCCTATTTGGAGTCCTTTTATTCCTTTTTCTTGCCTAATTGCTCTGGCCAAAACCTCCAGTACTATGTTGAATAAGAGTGGTGAGAGTGGGCACCCTTGTCTTGTTCCTGTTCTCAGAGGGATGGCTTTCAGTTTTTCCCTGTTGAGTACAATGTTGGCTGTGGGTTTGTTGTATATGGCCTTTATTATGTTGTGGTGCTTTCCTTCTATACCCATTTTGTTGAGAATTTTTATCATAAATGGATGTTGGATCTTGTCGAATACCTTCTCTACATCAATTGAGATGATCATGTGGTTTTCTTCTTCATTCTGTTAATGTGGTATATCACGTTGATTGATTTGCAGATGTTGAACCATCCCTGTGTCCCTGGTATAAATCCCACTTGGTCATGGTATATGATCTTTTTGATGTATTGCTGTATTCAGTTTTCCAATATTTTGTTGAGGAGTTTTACATCTATACATTATCGATTTTGGCCTGTAGTTTTCCTTCTTTATGTTGTCCTTGTCTGGCTTTGGTATCAGGGTGCTGTTGGCCTCATAGAATGTGTTAGGAAGTGTTCCATCTTCCTCTGTTTTCTGGAATATTTTGAGATGGATCAGTATTAAAACTTTGAATGTTTGGTAAAATTCTCCAGAGAAGCCATCTGGTCCTGGAGTTTTATTTTTGGGGAGGTTTTTGATTACTGTTTCAATCTCTTTACTTGTAATTGGTCTAATCAGAGTCTCTATTTCTTCTTGATTCAGTTTTGGGAGGTTGTATGAGTCTAAGACTTTATCCATTTCTTGTAGGTTGTCCAATTTGTTGGCATATAGTTTTTCATGGTATTCTCTTATAATCCCTTGTATTTCTGTGGTGTCCATTGTAATTTCTCCTCTTTCATTTCTAATTTTGTTTATTTGAGTCTTCTTTCTTTTTTTCTTAGTGAGTCTGGCTAAGGGTTTGTCAATGTTGTTTATCTTCTCAAAGAACCAGCTCTTTGTTTCATTGATCCTTTCTACTATTTTTTTGGTTTCAATTTCATTTATTTCTGCTCTAATTTGTATTATTTCCCTCCTTCTGCTGACTTTGGGCTTTGTTTGTTCTTCTTTTTCTAGTTCTGTTAGGTGTAGTTTGAGGTTGCTTATTTGAGATTTTTCTTATTTGTTAAGGTAGGCCTGTATTGCTATGAGTTTCCCTCTCAGGACCACTTTTGCTGCATCCCATATGAGTTGGTATGGTGTATTTTCCCTGCCATTTGTCTCCAGATATTTTTTGATTTCTCCTTTAATTTTATCAATGATCCATTGGTTCTTCAGTAGCCTGTTGTTTAGTCTCCACATCTTTGTCCCTTTCCCAGTTTTTTCCTTGTAGTTGATTTCTAGTTTATAGCATTATGATCAGAAAAGATTCTTGTTATGATTTCAGTCTTCTTAAATTTATAGAGGCTTGTCTTGTTTTCTAACATATGGTCTATCCTTGAGAATGTTCCATGTGTGCTTGAGAAGAATGTGTAATCTGCTGTTTTGGGATGGAGTGCTCTGTATATATCTGTTAAGTCCATCTCGTCTAGTTTTTCATTTAAGTCCTTTATTTCCTTATTGACTTTTTGTTTGGATGATCTATCCATTGATGTAAGTGGGTGTTAAGATCCCCTACTATTATTGTGGTGATGTTAATATCTCCTTTTGGGTTTGTTAATAGTTGTTTTATGTACTTTGGTACTCCTGTGTTGGGTGCATATATATTTATAAGTGATATGTCTCGGTAAAGTGTCCCTTTTATCATTATATATTGCCCCTCTTTGTCTCTCATTACCTTTTTTATCTTGAAGTCTACTTTGTGCATTTCTTTTTATAATTTTACCACCAAAATATGTATTCCTAGACACTGTAGTTTAGTTTTGTCCATTTTTCCTAGTGCATTTTAAATTATTTAAATAATTTCTAATTAACTTATGATTCTTCAGGAAAAATCCACTGTATAAAAGAATGTATACCTAAAGTCCACTTATCTTTCCCATTGTAGTAAAGGCATTCATGGACTGGTTATATGTTACCCTTACTCTTGAAATTCATGGAGAATAACCTAAGCAATTTGTTTGCCTTGTTCATATGGGCACATAAGGGGCATCCTCAATAGGTATGACTGACTGTCTCCAAAGAGAAAAGGGAGAGAAAAAAAAAGGACAGCCCTGAAGAAGAAAATCTTAAAGGACAAGAGAATACAACTTTAGCTATATATTAGTAAGTATAGCAGTGTGAGAGTAGAAGGAGAGAAGGGGGAAAGGGAGATAGTGTCACATCCTACAAGTTCACAATTTGCATAGTCTCTCTGAGTTCTAGAAAGCATAAATCTTATAGAAAGAGTAAATGGTAGACAAAAGATAGGATTAGGAATCAGGATGTGGTCATTGCAAACATTCCCTCCCCCCATCTTAAACAGAAATTATCAGTATAAATTATATGGAAGAAATGACTATCACCAAATGAGTAGTTTGGATAGGGATGATGGTATAAAGGATGATCCCTAAAGCTTCAGTTGGGATCATTTAAAAGTTTTAAAATGAAATTAGATATAATAATAAATACCATCACTTTCCACAGCCCTTTGAAAGTACAAGAATTTCCCTAATTTACGCATGAGTTTTATCCCAAAAGTGCATTCTACATTGGTTCAAAGAAACCTATAATATATTTCTTCAGAGAGATAACCTTTGTAAATGGTGAAGAGATTTTTAGGTTAGCCCACAAATATCATTTAACTCATGGTATAACTGATGAACTATACTTTTGTATTGAAAAACAGCAGAAATACAAATGATTACAATATAGATTGTAAAAATGAAACCTAATATTGAATAATACAGCTTTTATTTATTTTGACTGTGGTGCTTAATGAAAATCTTATCAAAGGATGATATGGAAGTTGACAGAAAGTTTTATAGTGATTTTTAAGTAGGCTTTTGGGCATTTTCAGAGACTTTATGTATGACTTACTAAGTTTTTATTTGTCTATATTTGCTTTAAGACATATTGCTTTCATATTCATTGAAACCAGTGTATAACTAGACCTGCTCTTATGCACATTAGCTATAATTTGGATCATTCTGTGTTTACAAGTTGAATGAAGACAGAGTGGGAGAAAGGAAAAAATGAAAATGTTTTGAGTTGGGAAAAAAAAGTATGAGGAGATAAAAATATACATGTAATAATTTTGAATTATTTTTATTTTCTTCTCTTTGTTAATCTTATAAAAGTAAAGCACATTTACTGTTACAATGAAAATAATTAAAATTTTCGTTGTAAAGAATGTGTAGAATGAGGAATACATTGCTTGAGGTGGTATTAACTAAATTGGAGTACAGGAGAGAGATGGGTCATCTCTTTATGGGGGCAATTGAAGCAATAGAAGTGGGTGGGAAATCCCAGAGAGACTTCGTAGAATAAGGAAAGAGATTAGAACAAGAAACCCTGGGGAACACCAACATTTAAGGGATGGAAAAGAGAGTCTGAAATAGTAGACAAGAGACACCAGAGAGAACGGTATCTTGGGAGCCAACATGAGTGTTTAAAAAGGAGGTGTTGGCCACAGAGATGGGTGAGATGAGGAGAGGCTGAGGGTGCTCATAGGCGTGGCCAAAAAAGACCAAGTCCATTTCTCCTACACTCCCAGGACTCTCCCACTTAATTCCTGGTGAGGGAAAGGCTCTACTGCTGACTGGCAAGATTGTGGGCACTAGCAAGAATGATTGTGGCTGTTAGGTCCGATCCCTTCCTTCATGAGAGACAACCTTATCATACATAACAGGCCCACAGGACTGTACACACCAATCATAAATTTCATGTAATAAAACTAGTCACATACCCAACACCAGGAAGACCATTTTCTTACACACACAGGGCCAAAGTCACAGTTAGCTCTCTCCCTCCAAAGATCCTTAAGAAAGAGTCTGATGAACCAACAGTATGTGAATCAGGAGGATACTAGCCTAGAGCAACCTAGGAAAACTATGTAGGTCTAATCCTGAACTCTTGATTCTGTTCCGTTGATCTTTTTTTTCTTTTTCTCAGTGCCACACTGTCCTGATTACTGTAGCTTTATAATAAATTTTGAAATTAGGTAGTATTCATCCTCCAAATTTGTTCTTCTTTTGCAAAATTGTTTTGCTATTCTGGGTCCATTGTATTGCCACATGAATTTTTTTTTTTTTTTTTTTTTTGTGAGGAAGACCAGCCCTGAGCTAACATCCGTTGCTAATCCTCCTCTTTTTGCTGAGGAAGACTGGCCCTGGGCTAACATCCGTGCCCATCTTCCTCTACTTTATATGGGATGCCGCCACAGCATGGCTGACAGGCAGTGCGTCGGCGGGCGCCCAGGATCCGAACCCGCGAACCCCGGCCTGCCAAGTGCGAACTAAACCGCTGCGCCACCGGGCGACCCCCACCACATGAATTTTATTTTATTATTTTTGTGTGTGTGAGGAAGACTAGCCCTGAGCTAACATCCGTTGCCAATCCTCTTTTTTGTTGAGGAAGACTGGCCCTGGGCTAACATCCCTGCCCGTCTTCCTCTGCTTTTTATGGGATGCCGCCACAGCATGGCTTGACAAGTGGTGCGTCTGTCCGCGCCCGGAATCCGAACCTGCGAACCCCTGGCGGCGGAAGCGGAGCACGCAAACTTCACCGCTATGCCACTGAGCAGACCCCGCCACATGAATTTTAAAATTGGTTTGTTAATTTCTTCAAAACAGCCTGCTGAGATTTTCACAGCAATTGCTCTGAATCTGTAGATCTATTTGGAGAGAATTGGTATCTTAACAGTTTTGAGTCTTGAAACCCATGAACACAATACATCCCTCCATTTGTTTAGGTCTTTAATTTATCTCAGCAACGTTTTGTGGGTTTTAGTGTAATTGTCAGTGTTTAATATTGCTAATCACTTGCATGTGAAATAGTATCTCCTTGTGGTTTTAGTGCAGATCCCTGATCACCACTGAGATCAAACATCTTTCAAATGTTTATTGGCCCTTCAGGTTTCCTCTTCTCTGGGTTGGTTTCATGTTGGCCCTGCATTTTATTTGCCAAGAATATCTCTGTTGGGGTGATGGTCAAAATTTTTCTGGTTTTTTTTTATCTTTTTTTGTTCTTGAATTCCGAAATAGTAATTTAGACTTTGGGGCAAATATCTCTTTATATCTTTTCATTCCTTGTTAATTTTATCCTCTCTTATTTTCTGCCAGTTGGAAGTTCCAGTCTTTCTTATGCGCTCTGGCTTGTTCCAGGTTAGATAACTTTTGAGAACTCTGATTTGAGAGCAAAGCTTGAGGTCACTTCACTCGTCAGTGTCCCTTTGGCGATGCCTAGTTTATCTCTTTGCTCAGCTAATCTGTTCTCATTCCTCATGGTTCACTGCTCTGGACATTGTGCCATTTTGTTCCGACTGAGCACATTAGAAGAGAGAGACAATTCTGCGTCACCAGGCAGAACTTGGGTAGCCTGGGGTTCTCACCTTTGAGGGAGCAGACACCTTGGCAAATTGCTCAGCAACTCTAGGAGACTGTTGTCAGAAGGCACAAGAGCCTCAGTCATTGTTCTGTCAACTCACTTTGAACAATAAAAAGGATCTGCACTTAACAATTTCTCAAGAAAAAATTGTTGATTGATTTTAATTATAAAGTACGCTTTTGATTTCTGTTGGCTACAAAGTAGGCTTTCTGTGATTTCTAAGTCAGAGAGCTACATGGATCTGGTTATGTCTTACAGAATATTCTTTATGCATATTAGAATTTGTAAATTGTTAAGTTCTGCTTCTCAGTGCTTCAAACATTTGTTGAGTACTTACTGCATGCCAAGCACTGTCAGGGACCTGAACTAGCAAGACGAATAAGGCATGGCCCTTCCCCTGAAAGGCTTACAGAAGCCAGAATGTAGTAGGTAGGAGTTAACTAGCTCCAATGCTTTCTCAAAAAGAGAAAGAAAAGGGAGAGTAGAGGCAGGAATGAGACCATTCTAAGGCACAAAAAGCAAGCAGTCTTCACTTGTAGAAACTCGGCCAGAATAGAGCTAGAGAATTACATGAATGCCTGTAACATGTGATTTCTGGGCAACTGGACAGGAGACCATAAAGAGAAAGGTACTAAAAGAAGTTGGCAATCAGAGATTTCTGTGCTCCCAGACCCTTTCTCATGCTGTTCTTCTCCTAGAATGCTCTCCATGACCCTTTTTTTTTTTTTTTACAGTCCAGAAATCTTTTATTTTTTTTCACTTATCATGCCATGAATTCATAGGGAACGGGTTCCAGCAGCTCAGGCTCCTTTCCATTGGTTCTCACAAAGTGTGCTTCTCTGGGCGGAGCAGGCTGGCGCTTCAGCTGAACCCAAGTACCTTTCTCTTTGGCTTCCTTCTTTTTCTGATCATTTTCCTTCACACGTTTCAGGAAGCTGTCTCGGCTCTTAGAGTGCTTAATATGTTCAATACGTACGTTAATTCTCTTGGCAAGAATCTTGCCCTTAACTTGTTTGTTTACAACAATGCCAACAGCATGCTGGGTAACATTGTAGACTCTTCCAGTTTTGCCATGGTAACATTTGTGGGGCATTCCTTTTTGAACAGTGCCCATTCCCTTGATGTCTACAACGTCACCTTTCTTGTAGATTCGCATGTATGTAGCCAAAGGAACAACTCCATGTTTTCTAAAAGGCCTAGAGAACATATAGCGGGTGCCTCTCCTCTTTCCCTTCGTGTTGGTCATTTTGGCAAATTACTGGAAGATGGCGGTTCCGGCCGAAAGGCTCTCCATGACCCTTTTCATTTGGCCAACTCCCACTCATCCTTAAGGACTCATCTTAGATTTCATTTCCTATGGGAAGGCTTTCCTCCTAACCTCCCACTTAAGGACCCTCTTATGTGCTTTCATAGCACTATAACATGTACCCTGACTGTTCCACTTGTCACACTGCATTGAAAGTGCCTCTTTGTCTTGTCTCCTCCCAGTAGACCACAGATTTATCTTGCTCACCATTGTATATGTTGTGTCTAGTATTGTATAAAGCACATGGTGGAGACTCAATAAATATATCTGATGAATAAATCAATGAACAATGAACTATCTGATGAGTAAATGAACAGACAGATGAACAGATGTGGGGCAGGGAAGAGGAGTATTTAACTCAGAGAAAGAAAAGGCTTAAATATAAGAATGAGGCTGAGGGCTCTGAGGCTCAAGGGATAAATACCCGTTAGAGAGAGAGTGACAGTAGTTGGAGGAGTGTCTCATTTTCATTGTGCTACTGATTATTTTTGCCCCCGTCTCCTCCTCAGTTCAGGTTCAAGATTTAATAAGAATTATCAAAAATTGATTATGTGCCTAGTTATGTTCTAGGTGCCCTGGGAATTATGGTCTCTGCCCACAGATTAGGCTGGTACCTTCTGTTGTTATCTAAGTGAAAAGACTACAGAAAAAAAACAAGATCAAGACATAGAGCTCCCCTCTAGATTGAACTGATCTATGAAGCAAAGCCTTTCAGAAATGGTTGTTCAAATGGCTATGAATCAAACTCACCCAAGTGTTGAGTCTCCCTCTTGGTGAGGTGCCTTGTTCAAAGCCAAATTCACCATAGCTATGACCGTAACCTGGCTTAGCTGTAGAGTCACCTCCAAAAAAAGTTAATTTGGTATGTTTTAACAAGATCCTAACGTACTGAAACAGTGGACTAAAACCAACAAAAAGAAATGTACTAGGCATAATAAGTCTTGCATTTAGTTCTAGTAATTGCTCAAGTGGAAGATTGGGGAGGTCTGGCTTAGTAAAGGAATGCTTGAAATGGGGTTCTAGATATCCACGAATTGAATAAGGCCAACCAAATACAAGTTTAGGTTGTATTAAGGGAAATATAACATTCAGATCAAGGTTTAATAACTTTATTATAAAGCTGTAATATATCTGGAGTATCATGCTCAGTAAGATCTTCTGAGTTAAAGAACATTAGCAGACCAGAGAATAACGCAGGATATTGACCAAGATCTAGAAATAAGTCATGTGAAGATCCAGCTGGAAGAATTAGGTATTCAGCCCAGGGAAGGGAAGACTTGGAAGACATGCTATAGTATAGTATCAAGTATCTGAAGGGCAATCATGTGGAAGCCTGGATAGAGATCATCTCAGTTCCTTCAGAAGCAGAACCAGTATCAGTGGGTGGAAGTTAGAGGAAGACATTTCTTCTCATTGTTAAGAAGAAATTAGCACAATCAAAGCTGTTCAGACGTGAAGCGGACCATATATATATATGAGGTGGTGAGCTGTCTGTCACTCAAGTGGAGACTGGAAAGCCGTAACCCTGAGATCAGGACTGTACAGTTGTATAGGTTGGTTAGTGCACGAGGGCACCTGGCTAAGAGGCTGACTAAGGCTGAAATCCAGCCAGTGCTGCAGTAGGTACATCTTGCATCCTGGGATCGATCGTTCAGAAAAAAAGGCATGATTTTATACTTCACTTAAAGGTATCCCAGGTCTAGCAGATACAGAGAGATTTCCTCATTAGGTGAGAGATCAGATCAGTAACTGCTAACTCCCTGCCAACTCTTATTGTCTATTAGTCTATGGTCACAGTTGTATTTAATCAAAACTAAAGAAAATAAAGTGAAGAAGAAAATCCAAGCAAACAGATTGCAATTAACCTAAAGGAGCATAATTTAAGTATGCTTTTCAAAGTATTGATGCATTTGAAGGCCTCCTTAACTTCATCCCACATGACATTCTGTGATGTGCTGCTGCTGGAGGGAGTGAGAGAGATGGGTTAGAGTGGTCTTCCATGCTTGGTGAGCTCTCTTAATAACAAGGTGTGAGCTCTGCTACACCTGAGGCATATTCAGTGCCTGCCATATCTGTCTTTGGAGTTGAAGCACCATTAAAATATTTTCCACTGAAAATCCTTATATTGAAATATGAAATTTTAAAAGCAGGATATGCAGTTGTACATTTAATATCATTTCAACTCTGTTGCATAGAAAGTTTCTTGAACAAAAGACAACAAAATAGTAACAGAGGGATGTTACAACATCTCTGAGGGATGGGATAATGGATGATTTTTTTATGTGTGATTTTTTTGTGTGTGAGGAAGATTAGCCCTGAGCTAACATCCATTGCCAATCCTCCTCTTTTTGCTGAGGAAGATTGGCCTTGAGCTAACATCTGTGCCCATCTTCCTCTACTTTACATGGGATGCCGCCACAGCATGACTTGATAAGCGGTGCATCGGTCCGCACCCGGGATCCAAGCCTGTGAACCCTGGGCTGCCACAGTGGAGCGTGAGAACTTAACTGCCACGCCACTGGGCCGGCCTCGCATGTGTGATTCCTATGTATTGTATCTTTATAAACAGAAAACAAATACTTTAAAACAATCTTTCCTTCACCTTGAAAAATATACATTCAAAACATTTCATTTCACCTTATGTCTCCACATATGATATAGGAAGAAAAATCTTCTCTTCTTTTTTAACTCGGCATGACCCAAACTTGTCTATAATACTGAGCTAATGGGTTGAGTCACTTCAGTATTATCCCTGGTATGTCCAGATTGATTGTTGAAGTTTAGTAGTTTCCTAGTAACGCAAAAGAATTTGAATTTCTAAAGGGCCCAAATTTCATCCTCCCACTCTGTCACCAGCTTACTCACCAATGGGATTCACGCCTGTTTTACGTTCTCATTTCTTTTATCGCATTACTACAACATGCTACCAAAACAAACTGAGTGCAATTGAAATCTTTTGGGGAAAAAAGACACCTCATTTACTGAAGAAATGCTGCTGGAAATGAGCTTCAGAAACAGACGGGGGAAAATGCTACATCCAAGAAGAGTGAGTTTCCCTAGATACCATACTTGTTGAAGCGGGAGAAGGCGTAAGCTGAAAACAAACATCTGATGCAGTGCTTTCAACTCCTAAGCTGTGCTGTCTTCAGTCTGATGCTGGATTTCAAAGACAAAGAATGGAAGCGTGAAGCAGTTAGCAAGAGTCAACTGTCGAGAGTGCTGGCAGCAGACAGGCCACGAGCGTCAGGCACGCAACCTGGGTTGTTTCTGATGTTTCTGGGAATAGAGATTTATCTTAAAAGAAATCTCCACCTAGTCTAGTTTTAATTTTAGAACTCTCTTTATCTAGTTCATCAATCACATTACAGTGTAGTAATTGCAGAAAATTAAGATAGAATCCAGTTTCCCTGTTTTCTTGCGTTTTGTCGAGTGCGTTTTGTCCCTCAGCCGGACACTCCTGTGACTTTCTGTGTGTGCAGCAGTCTGCTTTGACTTCACTCTTATGTGCGATCCAGGCACCTCACCAGCTAAAGGGCATGTTCCAATTGCTAAGACACTGCCAGGACAGAAATTTGCCACAAGTTCCTACAGGTTCCCACTGAAAAAGGACCCTCACCATGGGGAAGGGATGGAAAAACTGGCAATAATTAAAGCCAGGTGGCAGATTTCATAAACAAAGGCAGTCTGAGGGAGGAGGATGCTTATGTTAGGCAGCAGAAGAAATAAAATTACAGTAGTCCCCCATTATCTGTGGAGGATACCTTCCAAGACCCCCAGTGGATGCCTGTAACAGGGATAGTACTCAGCCCTATATATACTGTGTTTTTTCCTATACATGCATACCTATGATAAAGTTTAATTTATAATGTAGGCACAGTCAGAGATTAACAGCAATAACTAATAATAAAATAGGACAATTATAACAATATACTGTAACAAAAGTTACGGTAGATCTTAGTAACCTCAGCATATGATTTTTTTTCTTTCTTTATTCAGTTGAGAACTTTTACTTTTTCACTTTACGGCTTCTCTTTGGCATATCCAAATTGCCAGCATCACTGCTCTTGCACTTTGGGGCCATTATTAAGTAAAATGAGGGCTACTTGAACACAAGCACTGCAGTACCAATACTGTGACAGTCGGTCTGATAGTCCGGAGGGCTGCTCAGTGACTAACGGGCCGGTAGCGTATACAGTGCAGATACGTTGGACAAAGGGTGGCCTGACATTTCATCAGGCTACTTAGAACGGTGCACGATTTAAAACTTATGAGTTGTTTATTTCTGGAATTTTCCATTTAATATTTTCAGACTGTAGTTGACCGTGGGTAACTGAAATTGCAGAAAGTGAAGCCGCAGATAATGGGAGACTACTGTACATAGCTCCAACAAAAGCATATTTATAACCATTGTAGTTCTTACCTCTAGAAAATCTTAGGACAGAGGGATAGTGTCACTTATCTTTTCTTAACCAGGAAACTACCCAGTTAACTAGGATAGGCCCTTCCTATTCCCACAGTCACAGGTTTATCAGTGGCATATGTTCTGTCTGGAAAGTCTTATGGATATTGTTATAGACCACATATAGTCCTCTCATGGCCCAGGTACAGTCATTTATTGGCTAAGACATTTAAAATGAATCCTTTTTAAGAAGACCTTTTAGTGTTTTTGAGCTTATGCGATATGTGATAATTTTCAGGAATCAAAAGATTGCAATATTTGTATATACAAATTCTACTAATTTATATGGAGAAATTCCAACCTGGGGAGGAAGGACCATATCTGTTTTGTTCATCATTTGTATCCTCAGAACCTCACACAGAACCTGGGCATAGTAGGTGTTGAGTAAATATTTGTTGAATGAATGATCAAATGAATGAATGAATCTGCATGGCCATAAAATTCTGAATAATTAAAGAATCAAGCAATTTAAACCTCTCTTTGGGGTGTCTGTAACAAAGTGTATCCTTCCCTCTAAATCTGTGTTAAGGCCTCTAGGTATAATCAGTCCTCATTTACCCACAGTCCTGTCTCACCCTATGAAACAAAGTAATGTTGCTTTAGGCACAAATTCAGAATAAAAAACAACTTATAGGATTTTGGTGAAAGCAAAGATTTTTCAGTGTCTTTCAAGTAATTAACTTTAAAATTCTACACAAAATTTTTTTTCTAAGCGATGTAAGAATAAATGATTGTGAAATGATAGTGTCCTTAGCAAAAGAAGTCTTTTTGCAATTTAGGAAAAGCTTGTTAAACACAGAAATGTATTTTTTCCCTCAGGGTACAGAGAGAAAAACAATTTCCTTTAGCCAGTATAATCACCCTGCATATACCATACACATTCGTACACGGTAGCATAACATAGATAGATACAAGGCATTCTATTAAAACCACCTTTAGGAAAGCTACAAGCACCTCATGTACAATAGATGGACTGTCATCACTCCAGCTTGGAAAAAAGAAACATACAGAATAGGAGTCAGGAGAACAAAAGAAATATATTTCATTTTTCATGTAGCAGAGGTAGCTGAAAAAATGAAATTCCCAGGAAAGTCTTCTGAGAAAGGGGGTCAATTGCTTTGCTCTTCACTTTCTCACATCTTGTTAAGAAAAGGAGTGCTCTTGCAAGGCAGCATACATCCTCCTCAGTTTTTGAATTAAAGATAAAGATAGAAAATATTCCATTTGTAAGGAATACAACTGATTTTGAGTTCTTAAAAATATTAACTGGGCCTTAAATTTAAAAGAATCATGATATGGGGGCCAGCCCAGTGGCTCAGCGGTTTATTTTGCGCTTTGGCAGCCCAGGGTTCGCGGGTTTGGATCAGGGGCGCCCGCGGATGCACTGCTTGTCAGCCATGCTGTGGCAGCGTCCCATAAAAAGTAGAGGAAGATGGGCACGGATGTTAGCCCAGGGCCAGTCTTCCTCAGCAAAAAGAGGAGGATTGGCAGCGGATGTTAGCTCAGGGCTGGTCTTCCTCAGAAAAAATTTTAAAAATTAATTAATTGAAGAATTTGGAGGATTTGCCTCAAATACTTGGGGATGGGTGGAGTACAGATGAGACAAGATTGGTTGTGAATTTATTGTTGATGAAGCTGTGTGATAAGCACATGGGAGTTCATTATACTATTTCTCTACTTTTGTGCATTTTTGAAATTTTCCATAAGCAAACTAAAACTGGACCTCCAAAATGGAAAAAAAAATTTTTTTTTGAGATTAGTATTGTAAATAGCAGATGCATGGAATATGGAATCAGAAGCCCATGATATGCAAGGTCTCAGTCCCACAATGTGCTAACAGTGTAGCCTGGTGTTAGTTATTGCAGGCCTTCAAACCTCAGTTTCAACATCTGAAAAATGGAAACAATGCCAGATTTATCTAACTTCTAGGGTGTTATGAGGGTCAGTGAATGAATATTTCTGCAAATACTGTAAAACCTGTAAAGTTATACAAAACTGTGAAGTAATTTTTAATTGAACTATAAACCTGTCCAAAGTTGTTTGTGCTTTCTTTTCCCCAAATTTACACTTAATTAAACCAGTTCCAACCAGAACCAAGTCCAAATCTTTCTAAATCTGTAGTATCAGAACAAAACTAAAATATCTTCCTCTTTTTTCCCTCTGCTTCCATCGGATGTCTGAGCTGCTCCTGTAGTCAATTCCTAGCTGATCTTCCTGCCTTCCTTTCGCCCCTCTGCATCCTTTCTGCAACTTACTGCCAGAGAAATCTTCCTGGAAAACCACTTGGATTATGTGACTCCCTTGCTGACAAACTTTCCTGTGGAATTAAATCCAGTTTTTTTAACCTACCCTTCAAAGTCTCTAACCTACCTTTCCAGCTACCTCACAACCACTCATGTTCTCAGACCTTCCGCTTCAAGCAGCAAGCTTACTCTGTGGTGTTTTCCCCCCATTTCTCCTCTTGGAATGCAGTACCCCTTTTTTCCCTGTCTGCCCACATTTTATCAGTCCCTAAGAATCAGCCTTAATGCTTCCTCCTCCAAGAAGTCTTCCTGAACCTTTCCAGACCATCTAATGTCTCCTTTTTCTCAGTTTTAAATGTTTGGCTTGGCAGTTAATCATGTGTTCCTTCATGATATCACTTTTATTGTTATATTAAATAGTTAATTATCCCTGTTGTTACTTAACTTTCTTCCTAGCCTGTCCAATTAGATTATAAACTCTTAGAAGGCAAGAATTGTGACTTTTATATCTTTCTGTCTGATGGCCCAGTGCTTTGCCCATAATAGGCACTTTCATTAACATTTGTGGGAAAATATTACCTGAACTGAGGTAGAATTTTATAGTCCCTGATGGCCATACTTAACATATTAATACCATCTTCATTTGTATTTCTTTGGATCTTAAAAATGACTTTAATTTTTTTTTTTAATTTTACATAGTACCTTGTAGAGTGGCCTAGTGAGGAAAAAGTTCAATCATAAGTGTTACACAGATCTAAATTCAAATCCCAACCTAGACACATTAGCTATGTGAAATCCTGGCAATTTACTTGACCTCTTTATTCCTTAGCTTCCTCAGTCATAAAATGAATAATAATAAAAGCAGTAATAATACTTGGTATTATTAGGCACAATAGATGGTAGGCACCATCTAGGTAGGCACAATAGATGTATAGTGCCTGGCAGGTCATCAATAAAAGGCAGGTATTGTCTTAGTGCACATTGTATGGTTTTGATACGTTGTCAAAGTGAAGGATTGTGGTTCTGTCTGACTCTTGGGGGTTAGGATGCAGTAAACATAAAAGAGAGTCAGGAAAAGCCTCTCCCCACTTCTCTGAGCTCTATCTCCACGCTCCCTATTTGCTCTTGTGCATCCTTAGCCATAAGGGTTATGGGTTAAATATAGGTGGAATCCCTAGTCAACTTAAAAAGTCCTAAGTCCCCAGGCCATTCTTCATCCCTTTCTATACTAGGTGAGTTCCCTTAGTACTTCTTTGAAGACTCCCCCTCAACCCAAACCCTCTTTCTTTGGTTGCTCTTTATTTCACAGCCACCCTAATTATACTTAGTTCTCCTGCAGTCTTCTCTCTACAGTTATGTTGGGTTTGCCAGCTCTGAAACTTCTGAGCTGTGAACTATAAATCATCATGTTTTCATTTATCTAGTGATCCAAGGTTGCCTCTTCTAGAAAAGGCCCAAAGCAATGATATAGATGGACTCCAGTCACAGAGCACAACGTTGTCAATACTTGAGGACATAAAACTAGCAGAATGCAAGGTCAAAAGAGAATTATCATCATCTGGAGTTCGCCTTTAGGTAATATTTTCTCTCTGTTGAGGGCAGGCTTCTAGACACGTGCTTGCTTACACATAAAAAAAAAAAAAGCATCAGCATATGAAAGAGGCCAAACTCTAATATGCCAAAATTGAAAAACCTTGTTATGTCAGGATTCTGTCATTCATTATGGGCATTTTTTTTAATATTTAATGCTATATTGATTTCATGTTTGAAAAAGAAAAAATACATTTCAGGAACAATAATCACAACAGCATTCATTATCAAAGAAATGAACAGGGAAAATGGCATCACAAGATTATCATATTGTATATCAGGACTTTTGACTGGGAGTCTGCCCACTGTATAGAGTGACATTTCTGAGATGGATCCCTTGTGACTAATCTTCTTAAAGTTGATCTGTAGCCAATGAATAGTCATCTTACTTAATCTATGGTTATAATGGAAGTTGCATTCACAAATGCTTTTAAAACAGCAATTTTATGTAGGCTACTTTTGTTCAAACAAAAGATTAGACTTCAATTTGTCTACTTTTGCTACTCAGACTTGAGTCATAAAAAGGGACTCAAATTTTAAATTATATATTTTTTCCACTGCTCATTATTGCTGAGCTGTTTTTTATTTATCTTTTATTGATTGGAAAACTGACTGAAGGAGAACTGTTGGTTTACATTATAGGGATCTCATTTTTTAAAAATAATCATCTTACTGAAGAAGTTTAGTGAATGTGGATATAAATAACTTGCTCTTTCATAAATACCAAGTAATGGATCTTGCCAACTAGAACCCATTAACAGGGAAAAGAAATATTGACTAAGTCTACTCACTGTATTTGCTAGTCTTTTAACAAGCAAGAATGTCCAGAAAAAACTCAGAGATGCCAGGAATCTCCACACAGAAAATATTACTGTCAGTGAAGTCCTCTTGGAATTCAAAAGGCAGCCAAATGTCTATGGCTTTAAATCATGCACTCATAGAATGATGGAGTATTAGCCCTGGAAGGGATTTTGGCAATCATCTGGTCTAGGGACATAAAGTAGTTGGTGTCTCAGCTAAAATCAGAACTCTTGTGTCTCATCTCCCAGCTCATTGTGCTCACCTCACTACTGTATTTGCAGAGTTTTCCATATCAACTATTCAAATCAATCGGGATTATTTTCAGGCACATAATGTCAGCTTTGCTAACACTATTTCAATTCCAATTGATTTCTTTGGAAATACCAGGACTGTATTTGGTTTATTTTTAAAGCCAAACAGTTTTTTTAAAACCTTAAAATATTTCGTTTTCAAAACCTAAAAGGCTCTTTATTTAGTCCATGATGAATATTTGAGTAGTGTTAAATTTATCATTCTGGCAGTACTCACATTGTACTTGTCATTAATTGTGAGTCATCAAAGAATGTTTTGATGTTGAGTCCTTGGCTAACAGATGGTTCTGTTTAGAGGAATTGAGGCAGTGAGCTATGAGGTCCAAGGAGAGAGACTTCTTACGTAATTAGTCGCTGGAGGTTGTTTGAATTTGTAAGAAAGCACAGAGGTCTGTGATGGTGGGGGTTAGGCTTTGTAATGAGGTAGAGAAGGCCTCTTCTTTTCTGCTATGTTCAGAGAATGAATAGAAGAGTTGATGTCAGTGTTGCTGGTGTGCCAGCTGTGAGTTGGAATGACATAAATGGTCAAGAGGGAGGCACAAAGTCCAATACCAAAATGTTTCTGTTTCTATGGGGCCTGTCATCCTGGTAACTGTTGGTCACAGAGAAACAAAGGAAAGAACAGGCACTTGAGCAATAGTAGTACCAGTAAGGACTGGGTAATAGAATATGAAGCAACGAACCCTCCTATTAAAAAGTATTTACGGCAAAGGTAACAGAAACATTGCAAAAACATCTCCCCGTTCTCTTTCTTTCATCTTTTCCTTCCTCGGTTACTTTTCCCTACCTTTTTACTGAGATCCATCAATGGTACTCAAAGGCATGAGCAGCCCTCAGTACAACATTATTCAACACCTCTGTGCCAGCTCCTGTGTTAGCCATGAGTCTAGCTCCAGTTTGTCTGATATTCTGGGTCCTAATGTGTGCACAAGTGACTCATTCTTTGGAAGGGCATTTAGTGCTTATTTAATTTACTTAAGAAAAAGGGAACACACATTATGTCATAAATGGGGCAGAGAAACCTGAAGACAAAATTCAAATTCTCTCAGATGTAGTCTAGAAATAATCACAAATAGCTTAATAGGTGACCCATTCTTAACCTCTCTGAGCCTCAGTTTCTTCATCTGTAAAATAGGATAATACATACCTCGTGGAGTTATGTGAGAATTAAGTGAAATGGAATAAGCCTACAGTCTCGCCCACAGTAAGGACTCAATAAATGGTCTCTGTGTTTAGGAGGGAAAGTAAAACTAAGTGAGTAGACAGTGATGCTTACTTGCTTGCTAGCACAATGAAACACAGGAAAAATGATTAGGAATCAAGGCAGACTGGTAGTTGAATTAATAATCAATCAGAAGAGGCTATTTTAAAAGGCTGTTTGGCAAGAGCACAACATTCAAAATCAAGTGGTAATGCTTTCACAGTATATCACTGGAGTGTTACTTCAGTTTGGGGCTGCATGACTTGAAAGCACTGAGAGAGAAACTAAATCGGTTAATGCAAATGACTGAACACCTTTTGGGGGTCAATAAGGAACAGTGGAGAGAATCAAGGATTTGGAGTAGAGAACCTGGATTTGAGCCTCTCCTCGGCATTTTCTAGACACCTACCTAGAAATCTATCAGAAACAAATAGGTGACACATAACCTCACTCAGTTTTCACATCTGTAAAAAAGACTAAGAATAATTTTTAAATTTCTGAGAATTTTTGTGGATAGGCACTTGGCAAATTGCAAAATACGTATGATACAAGTCAGTTTTTTAAGGTGATGAAGGAGGAAGATATTTACTCCCCTCAAAAAAGGCTGACTTGGGGCCAGCTTGGTGGTGTAGTGGTTAAGTTTGCGTGCTCTGCTTCGGGGGGTTGCAGGTTCAGATCCTGGGCGCAGACCTACGCACCACTTATCAAGCCATGCTGTGGCAGGCGTCCCACACATAAAGTAGAGGAAGATGGGCACGGATGTTAGTCCAGGGCCAATCTTCCTCAGCAAAAAGAGGATTGGCAACGGATGTTAGCTCAGGGCCAATCTTCCTTACCAGAAGAAAAAAAAAAGGCTGACTTAACTGCCTTCTGATATTATAGATAAAAGAATAACTAAGAGACAGATGCTGGTAATTCTTCATTTTCACAGATGATAGGGTTGGAAGACATGAGATAATAGTATGATCAATGTTGCAGAGACAAAAGAGAAAATGCCTAAATATAAAGTTATCTAAACGATGGACAACTATTAATGGACATTGGTAATCCCCTCCTCGCCTGTACCTCTTCTGAAATTCATAGACTCATAATTTCCAGGCTTTTTGGAAGGATACACACACACACACACAGAAAGTGCTATATAGTATCTTTAACAAATGAAAATTGTTTAAAATTAATTTTGTTTGATGCCTTGGAGTGTTGCAAAGTTAGGATTCGAAAACACTAATATAGGCAGTTATATTTAGGGGATATTTTAGTTGACAAATGACTCAGGAACAGGATCATAGACTGAATGGCTTTTTGAGATTCCTTCATTCAATCTATTTTTCTTAGTTGAGCAGATGTTTCTAAGTGACTGAGATGTTGAAAACTTTGGAGCAGAAAATAGTCATCTCACATCATGTGTATTTTAATTGGTTTGATTTTATTTATTCAGTTTTTTACATCTTCCCACAAAACAGCTGAATTTAAAAGAGGAGGAGGAAAAATCTGATTTCTCTTCTGATGAGCTATTTGTATGAGAGCCGATTTAGTACCTTCAGTACTTGAAGGGACTTAGGGACAAAAATTGTGTCTGGATTAAAATCTTAAAAATAGAAACAGATTCCAAGGTTAAGTCCCTGGAGTTACTTGACATTTAAAGTAATTTTCCCCAAAGAAATTTCCTTTGTAAAGGTTTATAAATTTACGAGAGAAAATACCTTATCCTGCCTAGAGATGATTGTGTCAATTAAGAATAAACAGGATTAGGGAAAACCAAGGCATTAGTTTGGAAATGGATCTACTTTAAGTGTGATAGAATCATATTCAAATTATTAGGTGAAGTGGTGAGTGTGTGCCCTTCCTCTCACCCAAGGCTTGAGTAAGTGCAGCTATAAGTGGTTTTCTAAAGAGTCCTTATTTGCATGTACTACTTACTTATCCTTACATCTTTGCCTTATCTGTGGGGAACTTCCACCAAAATACCTGAGTTCCAAATGGATCTCAAGCTATCCATCTGAAATTCTGAAAACACTTTGGTTCTTTCGTACAGCCAAGACTTCAAGAAAACAGTGTCTGAAGTTGCTACCTATTCTTGGTTACAGAGTAGAGACAGCCCATTGGAAAACATTGCAACCTATATAAGAATAATTTGCTTCTTTATTGGAAACTAATATATTTACCCCAGAGATTGATTGCTCATGAAATGGATTAAGAAGTTTTGTGCTTAGCGAAAACAAACCTCACTCAAGTTTTATGGCGTGATGATCTACACACAAACAGCCCTTTTTGCAAAGCAGGCGCCTTTCAGCAATTTCTCCATAATACCGTACATTCGTATTTACATACATGTGTACAAACGCATACATATATAAATACAAATCAGACTTTCAGATATTCACTGTAGAAATCCTACAAGAAATCCCTCATGATAACTAGTCTCCACTGGCTTTCTTTCCTTGGTCAAATGCTTAGTATTTTTGGTTTGAGATGATAACTTTATTTTAAGCCTGAGAGAGCAGTTGACTTGCCCTTGTTCTAATGATACTGAGCAGCTGCCAAAGCCTGTTTCATATCTATGGGAGAAGACTGTCCCTGGAGAAGGGACACGTAACCATGCATGTCTCTTTTAGGATGTCTCTTTGGGTACCATGTCAAGAAATGACTTTCCAAGAGGTGAGAAGGATCTGTTTTGGCTTTTTGATCATGCCTCTGTGCACAAGAGAGACTGTGTTAAAAGAGTTGAGACTTTAAGAAAATTCTTATTACTTAATTTGCATTTATAGTGCCTCCATAGCTGAGGTCACACTTTTAGTTTGTTTTATTTTATTAAGCAAAATATGCCAAAGGCAAATAAATGAGCTCACATATACAGTAAAATGCCGTTTTTTTCTTCTAAATTCCAGAATCAAAAGGGACATAATTTGCACTGGAGGTGCAGGAAGTGGAGGCATAGTCCCTTTAGCTAATAATAATTATAGCTTCCGTTTTCTGATTCTTTGCCATATAAAATGCTCAGCATACTATCTAGCACCTATAAGATACTCAATAAATATCTGTTAAATGAGTGAGTGCTAGGTGCTGTGCACTCATTCATTTATCTCACTTAATCTCACATCAAGATGCATATATATCTTCATGAGAAACATAAAGAAACTGAAACTTAGGTTAAATAATTTATCCAATGTCACACAGCTAGTAAGCATGGCAGCCAGGATTCTATACTGATCTGATTCCAAAACCTATACTTAATATATAACATCCACCTACACACACACACAGTGTCTTTGAGTTCACCATCTTTCAGATTGTCATTGGTTGCAGACTGCCTCGTTGCCTTTACTGTGCTCCCCTGTCAGAGTTACTCTACACTATATTTATTTGATCTCATTTCAAGACGTTTCCTAAACCAGACCATGTTGTACTAGAAACTCCCCACTTTATCTGGGAAATGTTCTTCCTGTTATTCACAGAGCATCTTAAATTATATCATCTCCAGAAAGCCTTCCCTGAATATTGGGTATTTTTCCTGGGCCTACAACATATCCAACTTCTTTTTCATTTATTTATTATTTCAATATTTATTATTCCTCCTCCAAATCACTAACTCTTATTTTCGTTTAGTCAAAATTTTAGAGTTATTGTTTTAGAACTAGAAGGAAACTCAGCAACCACCTAATCCAAACTCCCAATCAGTTCGTCCAACTTTGCTTACACCACACCCCTGAGAGATGAAGGTTGTGCCTCTGCTTAGTTATTTCCGTAGAGGTGGGCACTTACCATGGGCAAGACTACCTGGGAGAATACTGGAGTGGTACTGTGAGAGGTCCTAGCATAGATGTTGCGAGAAAATAATTCATGTCTGTTGAGCAGTATTCATGGAGCACTCACCATGGTCAAGGCATTATTGCCAGGCCTTGGGGAGGGTAAACAATGAGTGGGACATAGTCCCTACCCCCAAGGAACATAATCGAATGATTTTTCCTTGTGGGGAAATGAGCTTACTGCACAACAGTTTGTAAAAAAGATGTGAGTTTAGAGATGAATGCTTTGAGCCTTTAAAGGAAGGAAATATCATAGATAATTGGAAGGAATCAGAAAAGACTTCATGAAGAAAGGTAAATTTCATCTTAGGCCTTGCAGGATGGTGGGAACAGTCCTATTAAAGGGCATGGACTGCTCCCTCTCATCCCTATTAGACAAGGCTATTTCATCAAGTCCAGAGAAGGTGGATGTGGCAAGTGCCAAGCTCTGTAGAAAGAGATGCAACAGAAATGCTAAGTAAAATGTCATAGTTGTTGTTCAGATATGGCAAACCAGGATGAGTCAACTCCTCTTCCCCACACACATCATTACCTACACATTTTGGGACTGTGTCGAGGTGAGTAAGAAGCAACCCCATTTACCTTTGTTGAGTCATTCTTATGCTTACCCTTTAATATTACTCATCTTACTTTGGCCCCCAAACTCTCACTTTGTCCTCTCACTCAGCCCCTATATTTGGGGTAAGGAAGAATATAAGGCCAACTGGATAATTGGGGTCTGTAAATATAACCTTTTGAGTCACTGCCTCTCACAGCGCCTCGGTGAGCCAGGGAGAGTGCCGAGTGCATTGATGAGCCTGCCCATCTGCTTTGGGCTTCAGCCTCCAGCAGGCCTCCCTCTCCTGGGTGAGCGTACAGACAGAGGCATCTCTGACCCAGAAGAATGCCCTGCATCACAGCCTGTGCAGTTCTGTGCCAGTCCCCGTGACAGCATGAGAGCAGGAAGGGATGAGAAGTGCACGAACTGAATAGCCCTTTCCCTGATGATATTTAATTGAGTCTGGGCACTGACAAGGCTTCGCTCAGTAGCTTTCTTCCCATCACATGCAGCTCAGCTCTGCCAAATTTCTTCTTTAATGATCATTCCACCCAGGTAGCACAGAACTTTTTCATAGAATGAGTCCTTGGGTATGGATCAAGAAACCCAGGAACTGGTTTCAACTGTGCCATAAACTTTGGGCAAGTTACTTAACATCTGTTGAGTTATATTTTCTTCATTTATAAGTTAGGAAGAATGCCCATCCTGCTGGTCTGTGAATTTTGTATCTGAGACTATAAAACCACATAATACCTGAGAATACCTTTTGAAGGGTTAAAAATGTGCTGAATATTATTATTACTAGAGTCTTACTATTAACACACCTAAGTGCAAATAATACCACCCATGGAGGTACAATGTGGAAACTTGCTAAGCAGTCTGTTTACACAAGGAGTGTAAATTATACCTAAGGTATGAGGTTATTGTTGTTGTTATTAGCAGGGGAGGTTGGAGATGAAATGTGAGGGAAGTGGGTGTGAAGGGCAGATGAGTAAAGAACAAAGAAAGATCTACAGGGCTTAGTGAGCAACATGGTCTTTGATGTTGATCAGTGAAGTCAACCATATAGAACAAAGTAATGTATAGAACAACATAATAGAACAAAGTGTAGACCATAAGAGTAGGGATTCTCCCTTTGTGTTTTCCTGTTGCTCTCTGACCAAGCCTTATCATCATTGGCCTTCTTTTGGTTGTGGAGTAGGAGCACACTTGCCTCTTAATTCTGCCCACCTCTATCACCAAGGATTGGGCCTTGCTTGGGAAGGTGGGGGCTGGGGGTTATGCTACCAGAAGAAGCCCAGAAAGCAGGAGTGAGAACTTTGTGATGCAATGGTCCTGTCTCCTCCTCCACACTCTACCTTGGCAGATTCTGAGGAGTTTTGCTTCCCTGGGAATGCTCTGAGAACTCTTTAGCAGATATCAAGACTGTGCTGCTGCATCTTCTTGATTGAATTCCTTCATCAGACAGGTGGGCAAGTCCCTGGAGTGTGGTCTTGGATTTCATACTGCCCCTGGGGTCAGCTCTGGGCTTCGTCCTCTCCCAGTCTGAAACAGAATTGCAAGTAAGGAAGAAAGTGGTTCTTAGGACCTTAGGACAAAGCCTCAGTGGAACTTTTCAAGTTCTGGCCTCTGGCTTCTGGGGTTCCCCAGCAGTAGGGGTCAGAGGCCCATCTTCCTAATTTAGATAATTTCCCAAGACTAGATTTAACCTCCTTCTCAGCAGCACTTTTTTTCTTCATTCTGCTTTCTGCTGACTTACAGTTTTCCTCAAGGAAGCAAACAGTTTTTTGACTCCATCCCCCTCTTCTCCCACTCACTACCCTTCGCTGATGGATTGTTCCAGGGTTCCAGCAAAGTTGCCTTCAGCAGCCTGACTACAAACTGGCCCACGTGTCCCTTTGACCATCCTGATCAAAGACACCCAGCTTAGAAGCTGCAGTCTCCCTTTCTTTTCATATAACATTTTCTTGGGAAATTTCAGGAAAGTGCAGTCCTCATCCCTGAAAGTTATTCTGCAGTGGTGAAGCCTTAGTCACCTAAGCATCCCCTCTGCATGGTGGCCACGCTCCCAGACTACCCAGAATGCAGCAGTGCACTGACAGAGACAGTCAGCTGAGGTGTTATTGGTTTGCAATACCCTGATAAGATTTCATTCCCTCCTTGCTGGCAGAGTTATATAGGGTAATTACATAAGTACTGCTGTGACACTGGGCGGAATCTCATTAAAAACTGTATAAAGAACAATTGAGTTGTGGTGGAAAATATTCATTTTATTCCAGTTGACTATGATCCATATAATAGAGCATTAGCCTGAGCATAAAGGCTGGTGTTGCTCTGGCTTCCTGATAAAATGTATTTGGAATATATATTTAGTGCAGCATTTGCTTTTGTGGGGCATGATAAAAAGTCAGGATGGGGCAGCTCCAGATTTTCCCACCTGGTGAAGAAGTTGCGCGCTGTGCTGAGCAGATTGTTGTTTGATCTTACTCCTCCTGGGAGAGCCACTTGGCCAACTTGGATGGAACACTCTATGGCAGTTTGACCACATGGCAACTCTGAAACACATAGACACACACACATACAGACTCAGGACTAGAAGAATGGGCCCCTTTAGCAGTTCCACCTATTCACCCAAGATGGGAGAGGCCTGGCCAGGATAGAACTTGTCATGGGTTATTGTTTCTTTATTTTCAAAGAGATAGTAGGCAAGCCCTTTTTTAGTATAAGAATGTTTTTGATTGATGGCATGTGAATTATCCCTTCAGCCATACTGAATATCACTCATCACAACAAACAAGAGCAATTCTAAATAGTTTGCTGATATGGCAACCTAATTCTCAAAAGCATTGAGGGACAATAGTATCTAATATATTTATCCTTACTGTGTATGAGGTGCTTTCACACACATTATGTCATTTGGTGTGTGGAGAATTCAGTAATCTATGTTTAATTATCCAGAGCACAAACTGTTTAATACTTGAAGTCTAAGAGCACCATGAATTTTTATTTATAAATATTTTTCCTTATAAAAAACATCACATGGGGCCAGCCCGGTGGCATAGAGGTTAAGTTCACACACTCTGCTTTGGCAGCCCAGGGTTCGCAGGTTCAGATCCCGGGCGCAGACCTACACACCATTTATCAAGCCATGCTGTGGCAGTCATCCCACATATAAAGCAGAGGAAGATGGGCACGGATGTTAGCCCAGGGCCAATCTTCTCAGCAAAAAGAGGAGGATTGGCAACAATGTTAGCTCAGGGCTAGTCTTCCTCACCAAAAAAAAAAGCATCATGTTACAGAACGTTTAGAAACCATGAGAAAAGCCCTCATAACCTCAGCACCTTAATATACTAATATTATTATTATGTGGTCTTATTTCCTTCTAGTCTTTTTTCCTATGCATCCTCATACATGCGATCATATGCTAACATTTTTAAAGAGCTTTTCCTCTGTAGATTTCCAGACTGCCCCAGCTGAATTTTGTTATCTGGTCTCGTACCATGTTTAAAGGAAGGAAACCAAGATTAATCAACCTCTGTTTATATGAAGGGCCTTATACTGAAGATTATATATCCCATTGTTCAAAGTCAGTGTCACTTTGTCCATAGTCAAAGTACGAAAAAAATGGTGAGGTGAGCTAAGGTGTGAGGTTATTGTTCTGTTAAAAAAATGTTCTGTTAAACACCCAGCTTCCTTCTCTGGTCATTAAAACAGCTCAGCAAGGCAGCTGGAGAAAACCATTTGAAAATCTGAAGATTTCTGTCACTGGTAAGGATGTCCCAGCTGTGCCTTGTTCAAGATCTCTTCATCATCTCAGGATGCCAGGTCCCAAGCTGAGCTCACTCTGGGGACTCAGACCCATCGAATGGGAGTGCTTCACCTCTGCCTATATCATTTAGGAGCTGCGGATGAAACTGAGGTTAAGAGGCTCCGTTGACGTCTCTCTTGATGTGACCCTGCCCAGAGGAGTGTGTGTGTCTGTGTGTGTGTGTGTCCAAGCATGCCTGAGAGAGCTGAGAGAGAGGGCACAGAATCGTCATCCCCAGGGACCTGTCATCAGCTTTCACTCTAGTGTAGTTCAAGCATGGGTGTTCATCTGTGTGAATGCATGTTTTAAATGAAGCCAATTTCCTCCCCAGTCTAGGACCTGCTCCCCTTTTTCTTGAGGAGAACAGGAGTAGGTTTAGGATCTCATTAAAGGAGGCACATGTCTCCACTGGTCACATTTTCCTCCCAGGCTTACCCTCCAACGTCCCCATTCTGCAGAAGCACGTCTAGCACATGGGGCCTCTAGAACAGAGATCTGAATGGGCTTCTTCAGAGGCTGCACCCACTGCTGGTACCTCAGCTGGAAGGGCTGAGACCCCTGAGCAGTGGGCCTATATTTGTACTCAGAACCTGCAGTGTAAGACAACCTCCTAACCTTCCTGCATACCAAGAAGGAAGAAGGAACCATTCAGAGAAACTGAGGCACACTTGTGTTGAGCAGCTCATCCATCATGATAACCAATACAAGTTCCAAAGCCCTTGGCTGCCTGATAAGTGCCCCCCTGCCCAAGCCATGGAGTCTCCACGCAGCACGCAAAGGTATTCTTTTCTTTCATCCTTTTTTAAGTAAGCAGAGTTCCCTGAAGTGCACTTACTCTCCAAATATGTACACAGCAGGACGTGAGAGATCACATCTGTCTGTAATGGATGCCTTGTGTCCAAGGTGTTTTCCCGTGTATTGTGCTATTCAATTTAGGACTCCTAATGCATAATTAATGTGTGTTTAAACAGTCATTGCCTAATCGGACTGCTTCACCTTTGGGACACTGGTGAATACACAAAGCAGACTTACAGAAAACACCACTGGCATGTGTGGAATATCCAACAACTCCAGCATTGTACAAAGAGTAAACATTCTGAGGCTCATATGGTGTGCATCCAATCCTATGGTTTCCAATGAGCTGCCTGACTTCTCAGTTTTCAGAGACTGGATTCCAGAATCATCTGTTTAATTCAGTATGTATTAAGCATCTACTGGCAAGGCTCCAGAAAGTTCCAGAAAGGAGAGTTGGATGTGGGCCCTACCTGGAGGGAGCTTACAGTCTAGTAGGAAAGAGAACATGTTTATATGAGTAGTAATAGCATTGAGTGGACAGTTAGGAAGGCCTTAGGACTGATTTAGAAGAGGGATGGAACATCCATTGTGAAGGGGGACTTCTGTGGACAGTGAGGAGTTGGCAGTGGATGGGACTGAGGGGATGGCAGGGAGTAAGGAGCTTGAGTTACTGCAAGGGGTGTCAGGAGCCTTGTGGGGGCTTTGCAGGGCCTCTCTCTCTCATCCACACAGGCACCAAAGTGCTGGGCTCAGCTGCCTGTGGTGAGCCTCATTTCCTGCGGGCTTTGCCTACTGACCAGTGGAGCCTTATACCCTACTCACTGCTGTTTTTGGCCTGTATGGCTGTGAAGCAGAAGTGCCCCAAGAAGAGGTCCCCAAATTCTAGGTTTTTATTCACAAAAATGTGATTTGAACCCAATGCTCTGTGGACAGATGGCAAATAGGAAAGAGAGACTAAGGTGGCTGACTGAACATTTTGGTCATTTTCATTTCATCTCATTTGCAACCTGTCAAGGTCTTTAGAAGATATGTATGTGACTCATCACAGAGTCTGAACCCTTAAAGTGGGTCATGCCTAAAGAATGGATGAGGACTTTTGCTCTGAGGGATGTTAGTGAGGGGACAGTGTCAGGCCTGTCCTTTTCGGAGAATTCTTAGAACTGGTTGCATATAAATAGAGCCTGAAAAAATGAGAACTTGGCTTGAAGATATCTTATATAGCGAGAAAGAGTATTGGTGTGTGTATTTATACATATTTTGAAAAAAAGTATACTCTCTTTATGGAAACTGCTTTAAAAGTTAGGCTTATAATTGCTACATGATTCAACCACCAAATTACTGAAATGTTCCCCTCAAGGAGTATTTGACATTTAGTAGAAATTTTAATATAATGAAGTGAATATGTAAAAGATTCAAACATTTTTAATTCTTTAACTTATTTGTATTTGAATATAGAAGAAAGGATAGCTTTGGGTAGGTTTTGTTTCACTTGCTAAAAAATAATGGTGGATGGCAGAGAGGAACACCAAAGAGGACTGCGGACTTCTACCACAATATCCTGACAGATTTCCCAGGCAGCAGCCAGGTGTTAGAGTGCAATACACTTTCATTCCCTTTTATCCTGTCAATTTGCTTATTTTGGAAAATGCCATATGGCACAGTGATTCTGTATTCAGGTTCTATAGTTAAACTGCCTGGGTTCAATTCCCAGCTCAGTCACTTATTGACTGTGTGATAATGAGCAAGTTACTGATCTTCTCTGTGCTTAGTTTTCTCGTCTGTTAAATGAATATGAGAATAGTACCTATTTCATAAGGTTGCTGTGAAGATTAAAGAATACACATGAAATACTTAGCACAGTGCCTGACACATAGTTAGCACTCAGTCAGCATTAGCTTTCTTTCTCCCTCCCTCCCTCCCCACCCCTCTTATTTGGCATCTCCACCTGTGGGAGAATTCAGCACAGGGTAGCTATTTAAACATCCTCAGCACGGCCACTGTTAGCTTTTGCTAACAGCTGGGGTAAAAGATTTTAAGTACTAGAGGGGTTAGAAACGTGCTAGGGTTTGAGTTATCTCTTAATTTTCTTGTATGCCAGCTGCCTCTGCCTCACTGAAAAGGAAAATTGAATTTATCAGAACTTGAACTTTCCCGGGACCCTACACTCTTTGTGACATAATGTACAGCTGTGCTTTCTCCTGGCTGTGAGGTTTCTCCTGCCTCTGCCTTTCGAATCACTCTGTCAGGGATGAAACCTAGTCATGCCCTTGCCTCCTTCTCCTGCTTCTTTCGTTGTTTGTTCTTTCTTCATTTTGTTTTCCATGGCTTCCTGTTCCTTGAAACCTCCTTAAAACCAGAGATCATAAAAACCATCAAAATCAACGTTTCAAGTTCAAATGGATTTTCTTTTGTATATTGCTTCTTATAAAACACCTAAATTCTATAGGAAGACAGTTTTAACTGTCAATTTTTGCCTAACTCAAAGTTACCAGCATGAAACTGAAATGATAGCTTCTAAATATATGGTGTTTGGAACACAGTATAAATGGAAATTTTTGTGGCCACGCATGGCTTTTTGTAATCTACCAATAGTATATTTCCTAGCCAATATTCTTCACACATACTCTCAGATCCAAGGCAAATATCCAGCAGCCATCCCTGTGTAATGCTTGCTGAAAATGAATCAGTCAAGACATTTATGCCAGGAAATTTAGATTTTAAAGGATATCATACAATGAAAGAGAAATCACTTAAGTACCAGTATCCTTTAAATTCTACTCAAGTGATAACTTTAAAAGCAGTCACTTCTTCAGGTATGGGAAAGAAAGGTCTGTGGGTTTTTTTTTTTTCTTTTGGACCAGTTCACCCCCAACTGACAAGGTGTTTGGGAATTTAAAAGCTTGTACTGTACTTTTTAGCTTATGGGTGAACCGAGAGAAGTAGTTTACTGTTTGAAATGGTGTCATCCAGTGTTTTAAAGACTGAAATTGCCTATGAGGCTTGCAAAGTATCTCATTAGCTTTAGTAAATAAATTGAGTCATCATTCATAATGTGTCTTATTTTTAAAAATGTGCTGGGAGTGTTTGAGGAACAAAGAGGAGGCTGTGTGGCCACCATGTGGGGAACAAGGGGAAAGAAGAGAGCAAGATGAGTCCGAGACCCCTTCTGTCCCCGGAGCCCCCCGTCCCACCTCGCAGGACTCTTCCTTTAAACCTTTTCCCTCAACCACCCCAGCCCCCAGACCTTCCCTCCTGAGCACAAGACAACCCAACCTCTGTTCCCCTTCCTTTATGCCAAGGCTCCCAGACATATCTTTGGTGTTTTCTACTGCATTTTACATTAATATGTTAGAGACATCCCAGAGGCTGTGTACTGGGGTGGAAAGAGAATGAACAGGGGCTCTGAGCCTGAAGTTCCTCATCTGAAAAATGGCGAGGATTAGAAATAATGTGTGTAAATAAAGTGCCTGGCATGTAGTTAGTTAGTTCAGACTCTGCCATCCTGAAACACATCCCTTTCCTTCATTGTTAATTCCACATGTATATGAATATATAACTATGACAGGAGAAACTATTAAGTTATAAGTATTTACAGTCATGCTACACACTCACACACATATACACACCCCACCATGCTATGGGGAAAAGAATCCCGCAGTTGAATGCTTCAACTCTTCTGCCTTTGTTGTGATAAGCAGAGAAACGGCTAGAGTTGCAGATTTGAAGTAGTCAAGAGCTTTGCCTTAAAAGAGAGAGAGAGGGAAGGGAAGAGAGCAAGGGGGCTGGGTGGGACTAGAAGAGGGAGACTTAAGAGGAAGCGAGATTTGGGTAGCTGCCACAGGAAGTGAGACTTTGGGGAAGATGTTTAAAAAGTAATTTGGGGGAAAGTTTTGCTCTCTGTCATGCTATGTACCCCCCTTCTCCATATCCCTAAGAAAGGTTGCATTACATGTCAGGATGTTTTGGAGTCGTATGTGTGTGTGGTTGCGTGTGCATGAAGTTGAATGTGGTTTTTTTGTATCAGTGTTCTCACGGTCGGCACAAATTGGGAGTGTGGCAAGCATAAAAAGGCTCAGATTCTAGTACCTTGTTCATTCATATTGACATTCTGATGTAACAGGTAAACGTAAGTTCAATTTTAAAAAAATTGAGACTTCCTGAATAGTAATTTAAATCAGTTCCCCTCTGCTTACAACTGACTATGACTTTGGCTTTTGTTTAGTACTCTTTCTAGTTTTTTGGGTTCAGGAAAAAATTTTACTTAGAAATAATGGCATAAAATTTTTTAGTGAAGGAGGTTTCTGCTCCCGATATTGGCCAAGTACTTCGTATTGAACCAATTCTCCCACAGACAACTGTAAATGCTGGACAAAATATAAAAAGCAACCACCTAATGCCATTGGAGCATGATCAAAAGCAAGCAGAAACTGAAGGAGGGTCTACTCTTGAGAGAAGGAAATAGCGATAGGTAAGCTTCCCATTCTTTTATGACTTTTAGCTTAAGAGCATGTCCCATTTGGTGTCGTGTAAGGCAGTTAAAATTCATAGAAACCCACAGTTTCTATCAAACCCACAGAGGTCAGAGTTTGGGACAACCACAGCAGCTGGAAAGTGAGGAGGAAAAATCCTGAAAGGAGATAGGCAGACAAGGGAGCCCCAAATTCTATGCATGAATTCTGCCCAGATCTCTGGCTGGCCCCTTAACTGTGTATGCATGGGATAGACTCCAAAAAACCCAGCTAAGCCTAAGAGAATTGAGACTTCTGAATAATGTTTCTATCTTTTCCAGGTAGCATCTCTTTTATAAACTGATGAAGATGAATTTCTGGTTTATTCAGCATTTATTTTGGAAAAAATAATATTTTCATGAGTACCTGGGACTTTAGCATTTGGCAACCAAGAGCCCTCAAGAGCTCTGGTCTTTGAGGGTATCATTTCAGAACTAGTTCATTGAATGCCTTTTTGTGCACAGGTATGTGCTGGGAGAATTTAAATATCATTGAAATTTGACTTTGAGACTATCATTTCAGATATTAGTTGAAATTCCATATACATATGAAACCATAACATACAAATATATGAAAACATTAAATAATACAAAGCCACATTCAATGCCAAAAGGCCTGCTTTACACAAAGTGGGACTTTTTGTCCTGAAAGAAAGTTGTATTAGTTTCCTAGGGCTGCTATAACAAATAATCACAAACTGAGTGGCTTGAAACAACAGAAATTTATTTTCTCATGGTTCTGGAGACTAGATGTTTGGAATCAAGGTGTCAGCGGGCCATGCTTCCTCTGAAGGCTCTAGGGAGAAATCTCTCCTCACCTCTTCCTAGCTTCTAGGTGTTTTGGAATTTAGCTTCTAGGTGTTTTGAGTGGTTACTGGCAACCCTTGGCATTCCTTGACTTAGGACTGCATCACTCCGTTCTCTGCCGCCATCTTCACATGGCTCTTCCATCTGTGTGTCTACACATGGCCTTCTTATAAAAACACTATTCGTTAGATTTAGGGCCCACCCTAATCCAGGATGACCTCGTCTTAACTAATTACATCTCCAAAGACCTTATTTCCAAATAAGGCCACATTCTGAGGTTCCAGGTGGACATGAATTTTAGGGGGATACTATTCCACCCAGTAGAGAGGTGAATAAAAAGTGTTGTTAAATATTCAGAACTTCAAGTTCTGGGTCTAATTGATTCTTAAATATTAAAGTCTTTTCTATCTTATGGAACACTATTATTCATGAAAGTATATTGTGTGTTATGATTATGAGTACCTAATTACTCATGACTCATTTTAACTTTTATATATGTTGTCATTGAAAGTAACAAAAATTTCATTTTATTGTAAACATTTAAAATTAACACAACACTAAGTAATCCTAGCCCTCTCCTATCCCGTCCCCCTCCCATTGTTCCAAATGAGTAAGGTTCAATGAGTTTTGGGGAGAATAGGGCTATAAAGCCCTTGACAAAATCTGTTTTCTAAAGCAAAGCCATTCCATTAAGGAGACCTAAATTTAGATTGTTAGAGCCCCATAGACTCTGAAAAGCAAGTTGTTAAAACTCATAATGAGTTTCAGTGTTGCTGCAATTAGAAATGTCTACATCTCAGCAGTAGCCCTTGTACTAGATTGCTCTAGAAGAGGGAGGGGGCAGATGTGAGGGACTCTTGTCTTTGAGGCTGTCATTTCAGATATTAGTTGGAATTCCAACTTCTTGACCTTCATAAATTCTTAAATTGTAAATTCCTAGCAGCTGTAATTTGTAAAAAGCATATGGAAAATCCCCTAATGACAGATGAGAGATGATTAATTTAAAATATTTAATTCAACCTAGAAGGACCAAAGATGAAACATCCTCTCTGTCCCTCTCCTTCCTTCTCTATACCACCAATCCTGGCTTTTTCTAACAATATCCCTGAGTTAAAGAAAATGCAAATGAAGCTTTTGAGATTCAACTTAAAGTGAAAACATTTTGCAGCTGTCAAAGCTAATTTGACAATAAATATGAGGGCCAGTAATTCTCTTAATATATTTCTTGAGTAAGAATGTTAGAGGTGAGGAAAGATTGCTTCCAGAGCTCCCACTGATAGGCCAAATCTTCAGATGTATTGTATTTCATATGCCTGGAATTGACTCTCCTTGGTGTGACAGTGATTGCCAATATACAAATCGAAGTTAGTGCTGAGACTCAGCTACTGGGTCAACAGGAGCATCCCCATAGTTTTTTGTGTAGAATAGTTTCCGTTCTGCTGGCCAGTCTGGGGAAAAGGCACTTGCAATGAGATCTGTTAGATATACTTTACTACTTGTATTTTCACAGCTTTCATTCAGTGAGGATTCATTTCTTGAATGACCACTATTGTTTCAAGGATTAGGCATACCACAAGGAGTAAGACAAGGTCCCTGTCCCACCCAACCTGTCTCCATGACAAATAAGTAGATAGTTACAACATATTGAGAGGGAAGATATGCGCAGAATGCTATGGAAGCTCAGAGGAGAGCATCTACAACTTGCTTTAAAGAAATGGTCAACTCTATTTATACGAAAATGATTTCTGTGCTTTGATAATTGAATTCAACTGTGGTACCTACAAGAAGGAAATGTATTCTAGCAAACATTTTTTTAAAAGACCAGATTTGCCAAAACAGTGTGCTCTAAAAATAAATCAATGTAATGACCGAGCTAAGAAATCTCAATTATTTCCTTAATTAATTCAATAGTCAGAGCTTTAAAAGAATTAATGACCCATTCACCAAAGTCATCATGATAATGCTCAATTTAAAGATAGCTTTTCAACCTATTCTCCCAGCCTCCTTGCTGAACTGAAATTGTGGAAATTGTCCTCATTCCTTCTTATTCATGCCCCTCTTCATATTGGTCACTTAAACACTGTTTATTCTGCCACCTAAATATTTCTTTAATCCAAATCTAAATCTTTCTTTAATTTTTATCCTCATTGCCATTATCTTAGCTGGGATGCCCATCAGAGCTCAGTTGGATTGTTACAGTGGTTTTCCAAATGATCTTTCTGCTTCTAGTCTTAGCATCTTCCAATCCTCCTCCACCAACACAAAATGTATTCAAGTTCTATTCCCACTTAAAAATCTTTCCACCCTTGGAGTGACGTCAGCATCATGGCGGAGTGAGATTCCCTCTTTGAATCTCTGCCCCCTACGACACAACGAAAACATCATTCACATTCCAACAGAGCTCAATCAAACACTACGAAGGACTTCTGAGAAACCCCTGCTGCCATACATCGGACGGTGGAGGCACGGGAAGCCCAGGAGGACGGGAGGAGAGGTAGGAGGTTGTACTCCCCCTCCCCAATCGATCGGCAAAAACAGCGCAGTTCGCGGACAGAGGGGGGAGGGGCGGCCCAGAGCGGGGAAAACTATCGCCATCCAGGTGCTCTCACAGACTGTCGCGAGATCCCCACTGGGAAGTGACGACGGACTGCTTAGGGGGTGTAGCAAACACCCTAAGAGAGCCAGAAAGGAAACCCCCGGGTCAAGCAGGAGAAAGAGAGGACCCCTCCCCCCACACACCCAGCGTTTCAGCATAATCCCTCCGGGGGCTGCAGCCGCCTCAGAGCAAACCGCTCGCGATCTCCATCTAGTGGCAGCAGGGGGAAACTGCAGGACTAACTTTAATCATGAGGGGTAAAAATAAAGCCGTCCCCGTCAGATCCTTGCGAAAATATGTCAGGGCTACAGACCAAAAGGAAAATGACAAAAACCCAGAAACCAACCCTGAAGGCACAGAATTTGATAACCTGAATGAGAGAGAATTCAAAATAGCTATCATAAACAAGCTCAACGAAATACAAGAGAACACACAGAAACAAATCAACAAATTCAGGGATTATGTCACAAAAGAGATTGAAACCCTAAAGAAAAACCAATCAGAATTACTGGAGATGAAAAACAAAATCAACGAGATAGTGGAAGAAATGGAGTCTTTAAAGAGCAGAACTGACAATATGGAGGAACGAATTAGCACTATTGAGGATAGCCACGCAGAAATGCTCCTGGTAGAGGAGGAGAGAGAGCTAAGACTAAAAAGAAATGAAGAAATTCTTCGAGAAATATCAGACTCAATGAGAAAAAGGAACATAAGGATAATAGGTATTCCAGAAGGAGAAGAAAGAGAAAAAGGAGCAGAGAGTTTGTTCAAAGAAATAATAGCTGAGAACTTCCCCAACCTAGGGAACGAGAGGGAAATAACAGTGAATGAAATCAATAGATCACCTAAATATATAAACAGGAATAAAAAATCATCTCGCCACATAGTAGCAAACTTGAAGAATACCCGTGACAAGGAAATAATATTGAAGGCAGCTAAACAAAAAACCAAAATAACATACAAAGGAAACCCCATCAGGCTCTCAGCTGATTTCTCAACAGAAACTCTACAGGCTAGGAGAGACTGGAATGATATATTCAAAATCATGAAAGACAAAAACCTTCAGCCGAGAATACTCTATCCAGCAAAAATATCCTTCAAATACGATGGAGAAATAATAACTCTCCCTGATAAACAAAAGCTAAGAGAGTTCGTCACCACAAGACCCCCACTACAAGAAATGCTCAAGAAGGCCCTTAGGCCTGAAAAAAAACAAATGAGAAAGGGGATACAAAGATTTCAACAAGGAGAAAAGCAATGAGACTAAACCAGAACAAAATACAGTTGGAAAACATCAAAAATTAATTCAAGCTCATCACTGGAAACATACATTCATGACACAATCTGGAATAAAGAGATAACAAATAAGGAGGGGAAGAGGTAAGGGATTGAACTGACCCAGCCTCAGGAAAAAGGAGGCATCTGAAAATGTACTTTCTTATCCAGGAGATCGCTTATATAAACCTCACGGTAACCACTAAACAAACAACCAGAAGAGAACCACACATGACAAATAAAGAGAAAACCAAGAGAATGAGCATGCAGAAATACCAAATTGAATTTGCAGTCCGAAACACAAGGGAAAAGAAACAAAGGAAATGCAAAAGAACCAGAAGATGAACAATAAAATAGCAACATTAAACCCTCATATATCAATAATCACTCTAAATGTAAATGGATTGAATTCTCCAATCAAAAGACACAGAGTGGCAGGATGGATTAAAAACCAAGATCCAACAATCTGCTGCCTCCAGGAAACACATCTCAGCTCTAAAGACAAACACAGACTCAAAATAAAAGGATGGAAAACAATACTCCAAGCTAATGGCAAACAGAAGAAAGCAGGAGTAGCCATACTTATATCAGACAAAGTAGACTTCAAGATAAAAAAGGTAATGAGAGACAAAGAAGGGCAATATATAATGATAAAAGGGACACTTCACCAAGAAGACATAATACTTATAAATATCTATGCACCCAACACAGGAGCACCAAAGTACATAAAACAACTGCTAAAACACCTTAAAGGAGATATTAACAATAACACAATAATAGTAGGGGATCTTAACACCCCCCTTACATCAATGGATAGATTATCCAGACAAAAAGTCAATAAGGAAATAATGGACTTAAACGAAAAACTAGACGCAATGGACTTAATAGATATATACAGAGCACTCCACCCAAAAAAAGCAGAGTACACATTCTTCTCAAGTGCACATGGAACATTCTCAAGGATAGACCACATATTAGGAAACAAGGCAAACCTCTATAAATTTAAGAAGATTGAAATCATTACAAGCATCTTTTCTGATCATAATGCTGTGAAACTAGAAATCAACTGCAAGGAAAAAACTAGGAAAGGGACAAAGATGTGGAGACTAAACAACATGCTACTGAACAACCAATGGGTCGTTGATGAAATTAAAGGAGAAATCAAAAGCTATCTGGAGACAAATGAAAAGGAAAATACACCATACCAACTCATATGGGATGCAGCAAAAGCAGTCCTGAGAGGGAAATTCATAGCAATACAAGCTCACCTTAACAAACAAGAAAAATCCCAAATAAATAACCTTAAATTGCACCTAACAGAGTTGGAAAAAGAAGAACAGACAAAGCCCCGAATCAGTAAAAGGAGGGAAATAATAAAAATCAGAGCAGAAATAAATGAAATTGAAACCAAAAAAACAGTAGAAAGGATCAATGAAACAAAGAGCTGGTTCTTTGAGAAGATAAATAAAATTGACAAACCCTTAGCCAGACTCACTAAGAAAAAAAGGGAGAAGACTCAAATAAATAAAATTAGAAATGAAAGAGGAGAAATTACAACAGACACCACAGAAATACAAGGGATTATTAGGGAATACTATGAAAAACTTTACGCCAACAAATTGGACAACCTAGAGGAAATGGACAAATTCTTGGACGCGTACAACCTCCCAAAACTGAATCAAGAAGAAATAGAGAATCTGAACAGACCAATCACAAGTAAAGAGATTGAAACAGTAATCAAAAACCTCCCAAAAAATAAAAGCCCAGGACCAGATGGCTTCCCTGGAGAATTTTATCAAACGTTCAAAGAAGATTTAGCACCTATCCTTCTCAAACTATTCCAAAAAATAGAGGAAGATGGAATACTTCCCAACACATTCTATGAGGCCGACATCATGCTGATACCAAAGCCAGACAAGGACAATACAAGGAAGGAAAACTACAGGCCAATATCGCTGATGAACATAGACGCAAAAATCCTCAACAAAATATTGGCAAACCGAATACAGCAATACATCAAAAAGATCATACACCACGATCAAGTGGGATTTATACCAGGGACACAGGGATGGTTCAACATCTGCAAATCAATCAACGTGATACACCACATTAACAAAATGAAGAATAAAAAACACATGATCATCTCAATCGATGCAGAGAAAGCATTCGACAAGATCCAGCATCCATTTATGATAAAAACTCTCAACAAAATGGGTATAGAAGGAAAGTACCTCAACATAATAAGGGCCATATATGACAAACCTACAGCAAACATCCTACTCAACGGGGAAAAACTGAAAGCCATTCCTTTGAGGACAGGAGCAAGACAAGGGTGCCCACTCTCACCGCTCTTATTCAACATAGTACTGGAAGTTCTGGCCAGAGCAATTAGGCAAGAAAAAGGAATAAAAGGACTCCAAATAGGCAATGAAGAAGTGAAACTCTCACTATTTGCAGACGACATGATCCTATACATAGAAAACCCCAAAACTTCCATCGGAAAGCTACTAGAAACAATCAACAACTACAGTAAAGTGGCAGGGTATAAAATCAACTTACAAAAATCAATTGCATTTCTATACACTAACAATGAAAAAACAGAAAGAGAACTCAAAAAGACAATCCCATTTACAATTGCAACAAAGAGAATAAAATATCTGGGAATCAATTTAACCAAGGAGGTCAAAGACCTATACAATGAAAACTATAAGACACTATTGAAAGAAATCGAGGAGGACATAAAGAAATGGAAAAATATTCCATGCACATGGATTGGAAGAATAAATATAGTTAAAATGTCCATTCTACCTAAAGCAATCTACAGATTCAGTGCAATCCCAATCAGAATCCCAATGTCATTCTTCACGGTAATAGAACAAAAACTACTGAAATTCGTATAGGGCAACAAAAGAGCCCGAATAGCTAAAGCAATTCTGAAAAAAAAGAACAAAGCTGGAGGCATCACAATCCCTGACTTCAAAATATACTGTAAAGCTACAGTAATCAAAACAGCATGGTACTGGTACAAGAATAGACACACAGATCAATGGAACAGAATTGAAAGCCCAGAAATAAAACCACACATCTATGGACAGCTAATCTTTGACAAAGGAGCAAAGAACATACAATGGAGAGAGGGAAGTCTCTTCAATAAATGGTGCTGGGAAAATTGGACAGCCACATGCAAAAGAATGAAAGTAGACCATCTCCTATCGCCATATACAAAAATCAATTCAAAATGGATCAAAGACCTGAAAGTGAGACCTGAAACTATAAAACTCCTGGAAGAAAATATAGGCAGTACACTAATTGCGATTGGACATAAAGGGATCCTTTCAGATTCCATGTCTACCCAGACAAGGGAAACAAAAGAAAAAATAAACAAGTGGGACCTCATCAGACTAAAGAGCTTCTACAAGGCAAATGAAACCAGGATCAAAATGAATAGACAACCCACCAGCTGGGAGAAAATATTTGCAAATCGTTTGTCTGACAAGGGATTAATCTCAGTAATATACAAAGATCTCATACAACTGAGCAACAAAAAAACAAACAACCCGATCAAAAAATGGGCAGAGGAGATGAACAGACATTTTTCCAAGGAAGAGATACAGATGGCCAATAGACACATGAAAAGATGTTCAACATCACTAATCATCAGGGAAATGCAAATCAAAACTACACTGAGATATCACCTTACACCGGTTAGAATGGCTATAATCACAAAGACAAATGACAACAAATGCTGGAGAGGTTGTGGAGAAACGGGGACCCTCATTCACTGCTGGTGGGAATGCAAACTGGTGCAGCCTCTATGGAAAACAGTATGGAGAGTCCTCAAAAAATTAAAAATAGAAATACCATATGATCCAGCAATACCACTCTTGGGCATCTACCCAATGGACGTGAAATCAACCATCACAAGAGGCGTATGCACCCCTATGTTCATTGCAGCATTATTCACTATAGCCAAGAAGTGGAAGCAACCCAAGTGTCCCTCAACTGAAGATTGGTTAAAGAAGATGTGGTATATACATACAATGGAATACTACTCAGCCAGAAGAAAAGACACAATTGTCCCATTTGCAACAACATGGAGGGACCTAGAGGGTATTATGTTAAGTGAAATAAGCCAGAGAGAGAAGGACAGACACTGCATGAACTCACTCATATATGGAATATAAGTGAACACACGGACAGAGAGAACTGATTGGTGGTTACCAAGGGGAAGGGGGGTGGGGGGGGCACAAGGGGTGAAGGGTTACATCCACAAGGTGATGGACAAACAAAAATGTACAACTAAAACCCCACAGTGTTATAAACTAAGACATCAATTAAAAAAAAAAAATCTTTCCACCCTTTACCATCACCTACAGAATAAAGTTCTTAGCACAGCATGCACAGCACCATCTGGTCTTTGTCTGCCTCTCCATATTGATCTCTGCAGCAGACCTCCTTGTACCAGGGCAGTTAGTTGAAATTCCTAGAACATGCCCTTCTCTGCACATGCTGTTCCCTCTCTGCTGGTCTCCCACTCCTAGGCCGGTAAGCTTCTGTGCATCCTTAAAGACTCTATTTGTAAGTCACTTCCTTTGTGAGGTCTTTCTGGTAGTCTCATTACACCAACTATTCCTGTACCTTGAACATACCTCTGTTATCACATAGTATATCATCCCATTGTAATTTCTGAGAGATTATTCCCTACCCAAAAATAAGGTTCACCTCTAGTTAATGGAAAATTGAGGGAATCATGCCATCATTCTTTGTCTCTAGAGTCTCCCTGGGCAGGGAGAATAGGTATAAGTAACAGGGTCTCAAAAGAATTCTTATTTGAAGTGCAGGGAGGATTTGAAAACACTGAGGAGGCTGCTCCAGAGCCCATACCGTTAACTCTGCTGCTTACACAGTCTGATGTCACACACTTTTCTAAGTAAGCATCTTTTTTTTTTTTTTTGGTGAGGAAGACCAGCCCTGAGCTAACATCGGTTGCTAATCCTCCTCTTTTTGCTGAGGAAGACTGGCCCTGGGCTAACATCCGTGCCCATCTTCCTCCACTTTATATGGGACGCTGCCACGGCATGGCTGACAGGCAGTGCGTCGGCGGGCGCCCGGGATCCGAACCAGCGAACCCCGGGCTGCCAAGCGCGAACTAAACCGCTGCGCACCGGGCCAGCCCCTAAGTAAGCATCTTTGATGAATTAAAAAGAGCACCCCAGAGCCAGCCCCGATGGCCTAGTGGTTAAAGTTTGGTGCTCTCACTGCTTTGGCAGTCTGGGTTCATTTCCCAGTGGCAGAACCACACCACCTGTCTGTCAGTTGCCATGCTGTGGTGGCCGCTCACACAGCAGAACTAGAAGGACTTATAACTGGGATATACAACCATGCACTGGGGCTTTTGGGAGGGAAAAAAAAAGAGGGAGATCGGCAACAGATGTTAGCTCAGGGCGTATCTTTCAAAAAAAAAGAAAAGAGCACCCCAGAGAACAACATATAAGACACTCTACATAGGGAGAAAGACCCACAGGGCCAAATAAACTTGCCAATGATGCATCATTTTGCTGAGACAGCAGCTTTTCTTGTCATGAGCCGATGACTTACTCTGGCCTATACGTGTCATGTTGAAGATTAGGGATGTGTGGAGTGTACAAAGGAAGAACAAGATTGATAACAGCCTTTCGGGGTATAGAAAGAGGGCATATGACCTCTCATGTTACACCCAGCTCCTGCCTCCACTCCCCAGTCTGGGGGATTTGGGATTGGTTACCAGCTGATATCTAATCTCCAGGATATAGAAATTTGGAATGTTCTGATCTAAAAAAATCTGAAAGAAAAAAAGTAAAAAGAAATCTAGCTTTAAATGCTGCTCATTTCTCATTCATCACCTTCAAATATTGTTGACTAAGTTACTGGTTTCCTGTTAGGTTTTGAGGATTTCCCCCTTTGTGTGCCCTCATAGAGAAGCCCAGCAATTGTACTTTTACCAACAGGAGTGGTTTTCTGGTTGAAGCCAGCCAATAGTGCCCAGGTCTAAGAGATCCGAAGAATTCATAAAAGAATTCAAGCAATGGGCTTAGCTACACTATTAGATGTATAGTCAGAGGATTATAAATCCAACCCAAAGTTGCATAGAAAGATGGAGCTGCAGGTTGCTTCTGCAGGGGCTGTATGAGAAAATCAAGAGATGGGAGTTTAGCATAATGGAAAGAGTGTGATTTTGGGGCAAGGCAGGCCTGGGTTTGAGTCCCATATACTAGTTATGTGGTCTTAGACATGTCATTAAACTCCACTAAACCTTGGTTTCCTCTTTGTAAAATGGGGCTAATAGCGACCTTCCTTATGGAATCGTTAGCATTAGAGAGTATGCTTGTAGAATGCTTTGTACGTAGTAGGCTCTTAAGAAATGATAGTTATGATATTGGGTTTGTGTTGAGAGTGATGTAATGAACTCTGATATCCCACCCAATCCTCCTGGGAACGCTGTTTCATGTCCATATCCAATGACTGCTCAAGGCAGGGTTATGAAAGGCCTGGCTATTTTGACTCAACTTGAAACAACTCTGAAGGACCATTCTAGTCCAGAGCTCCCCATGGTTTAGTCAAGTCAACAGCAGCTCAGCTTCCCCCTCTGCCCACTTCAGCTTTCCTCCACTCCTTTCCATGGGTGTTAATCCCAAGAACGCTCCTTAAAAACATCTTGCATGCTAAACTCCATCCCAGAGGCCACTTCCTGAGGAACCTGACCTGTGACAAGTGATAAGGCAGGTATCTAGTCCTGTGTTATTAATTACCAATTGGTCTGAGGTACTAAAGCCCGAGGAAGATCCTGTGGCACCTTGGCCAGGTGTCAGAAATATTTTAGAAAGACAGGCAAAGCATCAGAAAAACCATAAGGAACAGAGGAAATCCCTAGAGACACGTGGAATTTGCCCATAGACAGGCATTTGATAATTTCCAGAAGTTAAAAACATCCTAAATTCTATTCCACATGAGCCCAGGAGCATGGAGGTGTTTTCCAACATCAACTCCCTAAAAAGAACTTGGCTATGAGATTCACATCAATGTAATTAAGCAGGCATAATGATTAGTCTTTTCAAGTATTGAACTTTTAATTCACTTTCCAATGGCGAGGATCCAGCTAGAGACCTTCCTGGAAGTAGAGCCGGGTTTTCCTTTCCCGTGACAGTGTGTGGGTGGCCTAAGCAGTTACTTGGGAGCTGGGCTGTATTGCAGGCACCTTTTTGGTACCCGGTAGCATTTCGGCTGGGAGCCCCTTGTCCCACTCAAGTACAGCCTATAGAGTTAGAATTAGTAAACTAGACAAAAGGTAATACCTGGGCGACCAATCCTGAAATGAATTTCTAGAGTTAAGTTAGACTCTGCTTTGGACAGTGATTCTATTTCCAGAAGCAGTCTTACCCCAACATGATCCTTCTCTGTTCTTTCCTTTACTGATTTCACTGGGTGTTAGGAGTTGGGGACCCAGGAGGGAGGAGTTCATCAGGTAAGATGAGCTATTGCTAATCTTCAGCTGTTAGCCTGGTCATATCATATCACTTCATAGTCAACAAATACTTGAGTAATGGAGAGGAAAGTGGATCTGAATGTGGGAGGGACAGCAGGACGGTTAAGTGATGTACAGATAGTGAGTGCCATGAGATTAGAGAAAAGAAGATGGCTTTTCCAAGTCACTTTTTCAGATGTCTCTAAATCCCCTATCTCTGCAGCCCTGGGAGTGCTCAGTTAGTGCCTTGCCCCGGAAGGTTCTCAATAGATAGATATTGAATTGAGTATTTTTCCCAATAGTTTGTCATCCATTTTTTGGCCTTCAAATAGCGTAATATTCAGTTGACAGCAGATGTGCAAGACTTTTTCAGTGGTGACATCTTGACCAGTGTTGCTCTGTAGCCCTCAGGGGACTCTTGGTCTCAGTATTGATGCCCTTGCTGTGCAGAGGCACAGAGATGACAATGCCTCAGGGGCATTCCTGGGCTTAAGGCTCCTGCCTCTCCTGCACTCACCCCTACTCTTCAGGCTGAGGAACTGCTGGAGGACCAGTGACACACTTCCAGAAGTCTTGCCTCCTCTGATTGCTCTCTCCATCACACTGCAAGGCTTGGGCCGTGGTTTTATCTGATGCACTGGGGACCTGGTGACCCCCATCCCTAGTGCACATTAGAAGATACACTTCCAAGCCCAAGAACTATTTATAGACCAAGAGGCACCTGTTGCTGCTCAGCCATTGAAGTATTACATTTGGGAGAACCCTCAGGAAACTAACAACTTCCAAGACCCAAGGGCATTTGCTTCAAAGCACCCCCTCAGCTTTTACCTCAGCCCAGGTTCAGGGGCTCTGCTTCTGGGTAAGTTTAGGATAGTATGGGATGAGATTGGAAGGGATACTTTATCAACCCCTTTCCATCTCTGTCATTCCCTGTCCCATCTTTATTGGACAGTTGAAGAGTTCTCAATCTTATATACAGGGCCATGCAAATAAAACTTCATTCCCCACCTCTACCCCAGCCAGACTGTTACCCCTCAGGCCCTCCCATATGGAGATTCATCAGCCCCACTGCCACATGAGTTGTAGACTAGGAAACAGTGGGCCTGGGGAGGACAGATGGAGGTGGAACCTCAGGATCCATTCTGAGAAGATCCTGCAACAATCCTCACTATGTGAAGCTGGAGGCGGGCAGTGGATGATCTAATAGGATTTTTCCATCACTCACAGTAGAATGTAAAATGACCAGACTCATGAAGGATAATAGTTTCACATAATGGTCTTCACTGTCTCAGGCCTGCTAGAGGCACTTTCTAGAATTGAATGGATTCTGTTTAGTTACTCTTTCCGTTTACTTTGAGCAATGGCCTTGAGTTTTTAAAATTAATTAAACTAGCAATAAATGTCTTAGTAAACATCTACCTTGTAAAGCTACCTGATTAATCATTAAAAAAATTTTTTTTTATCTTCAGTTAAGAGAAGGTAGACCTGTTTACTCTGGGGTGTGTTTACTAAACTAATAACAGAATCAGAGACTTTGGGCACATAAGGGGACATGAGGTCATTTACAGAGAGGGAAACTGAGGCTCAGAGAAGGAAATGACTTGACCAAGAGATCACAATCAGAGTGTGCCTTTCCTTACTCCTATCACTTCCCTCCTGCCTCAAACTCCCTGTTCAAAGCTGAACACAGAAGACTTGCCTTGCCTGGCAGGAAGGATATCCTCAGGGCCCATATCCTATACCCATTCACTTCCCTACCCCGTGATGGAGGGAAAGCTGGATCCTCTCCTGGGAAAGAGAGAGTAGGAGAAGGCTGTTATGACAGCCGAGACTCAAGTCTGAGAAGCTTAAAGAGCACAGATACAGGGAGAAGGAAGCAGTAGGCAGAGGTCTGGTACAGCTCCCAATTCACCTCCTAAACAAGAGACCGTAGAGGCCAGGAGAGGAAATGTTCTGGAACAGACTCCCTGACACTGACAGCAGGACTGAGGTGAGAAGGGAGCCTTTCTCTGAAGTAGGTTTGATGATAACTACCAGCTTTACTTTCTGATAATCTAGTTTATGGCAAAAGTGCAGTGAGTTTAGAGCTACTTAACCATTGAAAATAAATTGTAATTAGGGATTTGAACTTTTCAGCCAGAGTTGGGCAGCTACCAACTGTCATGAAAGGCAGAATTTGAAATCCTGGCAGGAAGAAAAGGAGTTAGTCTGTAGTATTTAACTCACAAGCCTAATGCTCTGAAGTTGCTGCTCTTGGTATGTGACAACATGGAAGCTGAATACAAGTAAGGGTTGTGCTGACAGAGCTGGATTGTGGTGGAGCTCAAATATCCACTTTTCCTCCCCCTTATCCCTGCAGTCTTTGCTCTAAGAGCTGCTAGTGACCAACAGGTGCTGGAGAACAGTTGATCTAGTCCAGTGATCCCCAGACCATCAGCATCAGCATCACCTGGGAACTTGCTAGAAATGCACATTATCAGGCCCTACCCCAGACCCATTGAACCAGAAACTCTAGGAGAGGGGCCCAGCGTTCTGTGTTTTAACAACTCTCCAGGTGACTCTGATGCAAGCTCAAGTTTGAGAACCAGTGGTCCAGAGCATGGGATGGTTCTGAATTGGTTATTTATTAAGGAAACTCTGCTTTCAAGTGAGCTAGCCATCTGCCTCATACCTTGCCTCCCCCTTCCCTCCCACTTCACCATGGGGACAGCTACTATTAGGAGATTTGGGGTTTATCTTATTGCTTTCCCAGGTCTCAGCATTTGTACAGTAAACCATCTCTCCACCATCTGTTTGGCTCCTGGCCCCAGCTGTCTCACTCGTCTCCTGGGACTCTCAGTTTTATTGTTCTAGTGAGGTTGTTTCCCCTTAGTGCTGGGAAGGGAGACATTCATAAATGTGGCTTTGAACCATTAGCAGGACCACAGACCAGGAGTCAGGCCCTGGAACCCTACCTCAGAGCTCTGCTATGTTGAGGGACTTTTCAAGGGAGGCCCTGGCTGGCCTTCTTAGGAGAAGCAATGAGAATGACCTGTCTGGTCCTAGCTAGGGATGCCAGTGGCTGTGAGTGACTGAGTGAGCTCTAGGGAACTTGGAAGTCTGATCAGAGAGCCATGGGCTCTACTTGTCCATCCCTCCCCCTTTACCTGCCAGCAGGATTCCAGGAAGAAGAGTCTGAGACTACAGTTAGCTCCCATGGCTTGAACACCAGAGAGAACCAATTATGGTTTTTGAGAGAGATTGAGGCTCTGGGTTAATTTAATGAAATACATTTTGCCAAATGCTTTTTCCTTTTTTTTTTTTTTTCTAGTTACGCCAAGGCATTGAAAGGTACTGTGTCTATTGGAATTGTGTTGTATTTCATCCTCCACCTCATTCAGCTCCTCCTTCCCAAGTGTCGAGAGCGTATCACAAGAACCTCTGTCTTTGTCTCCAAGGCACTGAGTAGAAGCTGCCAGGCCTCTGAGGGGTTTGAGCTGATGGCATATATTTGAGATTGGCTGCTCTTCTTCTGACCTAGTGTGGGAAAATAGCCTTGGGGTATGAAGAAGATGCAAATCTGTGCTTTGAGAGCCCTATGGGGCAGATTTCCAAAATAGTGGCCATCCCCATAAGCTTGGGGACACTGCACAGGTGGACATGTAGCTAGGACCCACCTGAGTGTTCTTGTCCGGGGAGGATTGAATGCAGTCTCATTGCTAAGGCCTTGTCACGTCCAAGACCATTCAGCCTAAAGGAAGAAGTCAGGAGGCAGAGGAAGTTGGTAGGAAAAATACACAGGGTTTTTATGTACTGAATTCTGTCTCTTGTTTTGAGTCTCACAATAATCCTTTGAGAGAGGTAGTATTAACCTTGTTTTATAGACAAGGAAACAGAAGCTCAGACAGATCTGAGGTCACAAGCTGAGAAGTGGGAGAGCAGGGCCTTGACTCCAAGCCTAGTGCTCATCCTCGATGCCCTCACCTTCCCAGAGTCCTTCCCCTCTCTGCGCCCTTTGCCTCCACCTCATCTTCTAGGGAACATGAGTGACCTAAGAGGATAGTTGAAAAGGAGACTGTACTGGGACCTAAGAATCCTGGCCTCTTTCATTTATGGGATGTGTCTGGCTCAGAGTCAATCACGCTTGTTGGTACTGGCCAATAGACAGTTTTCTGCTGGAGGAAAATTGGGGGAATAGCTACAGGGTTATGAGAACCAGTGAGGATGCTGAACTTGCCATATTTCTCCTGACCCTGGTCACCCAGGCCACTCCCTACAATCCCAAAAATTCACGCATTTGCCAAATAACATGTGCATTTGCCCTTTGCAAAAAAAAAAGAAGGCAATAAAATGAGTTGTCAAATTGTCTTTAGGGTTGGAGGCAAAGAGAAGTCTGTTTGCACCCAAAAGGCTGTAGTTTCTTTACAAGTTATCTGAAGCAACATTGTATGAGAGGCATAGTTGTATGAGAGAGAGAGAGAGTGTGTGTGTGTGTGTGTGTATGTCTGTCTGTGAAAGAGGGAGAGAATATGAGCTTCACACAAATACAAAGTAATGAGTTTTTTTCTAACAAGTCTGGCTGAGATTCCAGTAATTCTGCAGCTGTGATGTGACTAGTCCACTGAGAGATTCGGCACTGGCATGAAAAATACAACCAAAATTTATTCAGCCAATATCAAGAAATAGTGATGCTTCTAAGAGTCACCTTGCTGTAAAAGTGGCCTCACCGTGGAAAAGAAACAAGTTTGCTTTTCTTCAGGCCCAGTTCATGTTTTTTTTTCTTTCTAGAAACTTCACTGGGTACAAGGAGTCCACATAGGAATGAGGACGCCTTGCCTCTTGAAGCATCATCATTGATATCTCAATAAGTCTAGCCCTCTCATTAGCCCTGCTCTTACAAGGTGCACACAGCAGGTTTGAAGGTTCTGCTCAGAGGGTCTTAATTGCCCTTGTTGAGTCTGGTTTGGGCCATCTGTGCTGACAGAACACTTAATCCTCCCTCCCATGACACTGAACTTGCTCACAGTGACCTCCATGTTCCAGACTGAATGTGTTTTCTCTGCCCCATGTGCACACCCTCTGCATGCCATACCATGCGGCAATGAGCTAAGCCAGTTCCCTGACCTGAGCAAGGACTGCCAGCAGGGCTTCCTGAGCCACCATGCCTGACACCTGAACCTACAGATATCGATGTGCATCATGACAATCACCCTGACTGCTTCGCATGTAGAATGGGGGGTGTTGGGCCAAGAAGTTGCTGCATTTATTAAGGATTAGGTGAGGCCATTGGCTGCAGGAGTCTGGGTAAGCACTGTTCTCTCTCCCTCTGAACTCTGACTTCCCTCCACTGGGTGCCTGCCCTCTCCTCCAGGAGCCGCATGGCCACCTGGCCCCACAGCAGCCTCCCGAGGCTACAGTCTGGATACCAAGTGCCTGCATGGCCCCCATCCTTCCCAGCCTAACTGCTGAGTTCTGGGGTTCGTCTCCTCTGAGAGGAAGGAGCAGAGGCATGCCTGGTCAGGGCTCAGCTATGGCCCTGCTGCATTTGAGGCAGCCTGCTACACAAGACAGTATGGCTGCATTTCTCCCTGGATTGAACTTCCCCATCTTCTCCCAAAGTGAGCTGGCTGCTTTTCTAGCTACAGCCTCAGCAGTTGCTGGACAGATTTTGTTGGTTTACGACTAAACAAGAAGAGTGGGCTCCTGGGCCAGGAGCTCGGCAGGGGTTCCTTCCCTTCAAAGAAAATGTAAATTAGCAGGGAAGGCGCTGAGGTTAAGAAATCTGGGGCCCTGCTGTTAGCATTTGTGCCCCTCATCCTCCGTCTGCCTCAGAAGGCTGGGCTGGGTGTAGTGTGCAAACTGCACCCCAGTAATTGATTCACACTTTTCAGCTCAGCTTCCTCATGCCACGGCCCTGAGAAGATGAGCTAATGTGGCTGCTCCTCTGTGACATTAAAGTGCTTTTACACAGCATCTGCTTCTGAATCTGGCAGACATCAGCACACACAGGCCCTTAGAGGACACTGATAAGGAAAGCAAAGAAGTCTTTGGCCTAAAGGAAATTTAAATATAAAGTTAAGCTAGAATCGAATCGCGATGCCATCCCACACCTGATGCCTAGTCCTTCCATGTCAGGCCCCCAAGGACAACTTGTTCAGCATCTGCTCCTTTCTCTAGTCACCCACGTGCTGGCAGAGACTTTTTCCTCCCCAGACTCTTGTGCATTTGGACCACAGACACCCACTGTCGACTCCCTCCATCTCACCTCCCTCTTCCCTAAGGGCCCACAAAACCATTGTCAGTCCCATTTCACTGCATGTGGCCCAGGATCTGAAAGTTGTGATTGCTTTTGCCCTCTTCAAGATTCACGTAGTTTGCACTTAAAATCTGCCTGCCTCACAGGGAAGCTGCATTGAATAAGGTGAGGCCTAGTGAGTGGGGGGCTTTCTACATATTAGCCCCTCTGATCAGGATGCACCATGCCGGAGTCCCTGGGATTGACCCCATGATGGGTTAAAATAAAGCTTCTCTCCTGCCCAAGGATATTGATTATTAGGCAGAACATGCAATTAACCTTGAATAGTTTAGGTCACTGGCCCAAGCCTGCTTATTGCTTGCTGCCCCAGCCCATTCCCTAAAGAATAGACACACCAGAGGCCAGCCCAGTGGCATAGTGGTTAAGTTCACATGCTCCAATTTGGTGGCTGGGGTTCGTGGGTTTGGATCCCTGGCGCAGACCTACACACTGCTCATCAAGCCATACTGTGGCGGTGTCCCACATACAAAATAGAGGAAGATTGGCACAGATGTTAGCTCAGCAGCAATCTTCCTCAAGTAAAAAGAGGAAGGTTGGCAATGGACATTAGCTCAGGGCCAATCTTCCTCACCAAAAAACGAAAGAAAAAAAAAATAGATACACCATAAAGAACCAGAACCAGGCGCTCCAGGGAGGAGCAAGAATGTGAATTCTCCCAACCTCAGAGTTGCTGAATGCTTCCAAGGGGCTCAAGAATCATTCTGTGTACCATATAAAGAGAATAAATGGGTTGCACTTATATATGCACTGTTATTTTCAAATATATGCAAGTACTATGGTGCTTCATAAAATATAAATATATTTTTTACATGTGTGCTTAATAAGTTATTTTGACCCAAGAACGCCTTTGGGAAGAGAATCACCTCAGAGGTTTAGTTGGAGTTGGGTGCTCTGCTTCGGATCACTTGTCCTAAAGATAAACGTCCTCAGACCTGGAGCCCTGACTTTGTGACTAAACAGTAATCACCTGTCAACGTGAGTGCCTGTTTCTCCCATGTAATCAATGGCACAACATTCAGCACACAACATGTGGTTTAGCCACAGCGCCAGGGCAACTGCAGGCAAAGGGAAAAGAATATAGAAATTATTGGACTTTGCCATCCCACCAAAAGAGAAGACTGGCTGCAACAGAGTATTCCAGAAAGCCCCAGGCTTAGAGCAGGGAGACCACACAGAGGGAATCCTAGGCCACATGTGGGATCTGGAAGTACAAGGGGACCCACAAGGACAGGAACTTTAAAATTCCTAAAATCTTGCCCCAGCCAGCAGCTTGTAGGGAGCCCACCATGATGGTTCAGCTAAATGCGACTTCCCCCAAAGGCTGCCTTAGGCCTCTCCATCAGCCACAGGCATGAGTACTCCAAGAGAGGGGCAGGTTGCAACCCTCTATGAAAAAGTGCCACAGCAGTGCTCTGAATTGATTCTGCCTTTGTGTTTCTGCTGGGAATTTAAACTTCATGGAATTCTGCTATAAGGAGGAGCTCTGTTCCTACCTGTCTCTGCATTCCTCTCACCTCCCACCCTCCAGCCTTGGAGAAACAGCAAAGAAAGATGCTTCTCTTCATTAGTCTGCACCAGAGCCTTGTAGCTCAAAACCATGCATCTACCACTATAAATGGGAACCTGAGGGAACTATGACTTCATGGTGGGGAGCAGGAGTTTCGACAGATGCTGAGAAATAACAAGAAAAAGATCCTTTTTTATTGATATAGGGAATGTATAATGGAATATGTCTTTTTTTCATGACTACCTGAAAAGCCATGCTTCCTTTTTCTTCCTGTGAGGTGGGAGAACTCTCAGGTTGGATCTGCTGAATTTAAAGTTCTTACCAGCTAAGCGCCCTGCAAGTGTATCTGAGCTGCTGGCCCATGAGAATGAGTTGCTTTTGTGGAAGACATGATTCTTATTAAAAGTCCATGTGATTTCTGTCACAGAAGCATGTTTTCCCTGTGGCTACCCCAGGCTCCTGCCAATACGGTTGTTGTATGTATGGAAGCAAGCTCACTAGGGTCAGCCGTTAAAACTCACCCTAGCTGATCAGAGTGTAGGAGCCAACTTGGTGCAAAGTAAAATTTGTAGAGAAAAATATTCACAGTATGCAACCGTCTCTTAATATTCCACTTCAGTCGCTCTGAGGGAGATAACAGTACAGGATGTGCTGCTTGGGATAGAGTTAAACATACTTCCTCTGCTCCCAGAAGAACCTTAAAAATGAGTGTATCACACTGTGGGGCATCAGTAGGAAAATACAGCCCCTGCCCCAAAAGACAGTTGTTGATGGAGTCCTTTGAAAGACCTGGTCTGTGGCCCACCACCCAGAGGTCCCAGTGTGATTCATAACACATCTCTGTCCTGAGAGGAACTCTTTCAGGTGGGAGACTGAGGGGTGCAGGAATGGGGCCCGCTGCCTCAGGATTATGTTGTGAGAGCCAGTGTGGGGCCAGCAGAAGAGGGGGAGGTGCCCACATGGCACCGCCTCCCTTAGTTGAGCTGTCCACTCACTCATCCTTCCAATCCTGCAAGGATAAGCTGCTTAAGATATTTGCTAAGAGATTTAATATCCTGCCCTAGTTCTCCTTAGAAAGTATAGGATGAGCCAGCAGAGGGGGAAGAAGTCAGGTGTAAAGCTTTCTTGGTGGTCTTAAAGATCTGCCCATTCTTGGAGCAGGGCCAGGCCCTTCTGTAATTACCCAGGGCCTTGGGCCCTGGCACAGTGAGATACTTTGGATCTTATAAGACAGCCTTGATATGGATGCAGAATTAGACACAGACCCACCAGAGTTGATCCTCTCAGCTGAGCTGCAAAGACCACTGGGGACACCCTGAGATCACTGTCTTGCAGAGTTCCAGATGTTCTGACAGTTTCCTGCAAGTCATTCTCCTCCCAGCTCATCCCCATACTCAGGCAGGTCCTCGAATGAGAAGGTTATGGGTTTAGAAATGGCCTAATTTCCTAACATTTTGTGAAATGTTTTAGCCAACCTTCTACCTTTTATTCATTGAATCCTTCACTTACTCAACAAATAATTATTGAGGACCTACCTGCCATATGCCAGGCCCTGTGCTAAGTTCTAGGGGAGGGCTTCTGCCCTCATGAAAATTATAGTCTAGAAACGGAGTAGATAACAAATAAACAAGTAAACAAATCAACAAGATAATTACAGATTGTTGTCAGTGCTATAAAGAAAATAAACAGGATAAATGAGAAAGTAACTGGGAGGGGCCATCCTATAGGGGAAAGACCTCTCTGCAGAGAGGACATTTGAGCTGAGAAGTCAAGGAGAGGAGGAGTAGCTGTGGGAGCTGAAGGAAGGGCATTCTGGCCAGAAGGAACACCAAGACGGGAAGAAGAGCCTTGGAGCATTCAGGAAGAGAGAGGCTGTGCCCGGAGAGGAGTGGGGAGAATGATTTGGGATGAGTTCAGAGAGGAGGCGGGAGCCAGGTCGTGTAGGGCCTTGGAGGCCATGATCAGAGTTTGGATTTTATTCTGAGAGCAACGGGAAGCCACTGACAGTGTCAAGCAGGAGTGGTAACATAATTAAAGCTCACTGTGTGCCCGCTGCCGCATTGTTTGTAATAGCAGATTAGAAACAAATCCTGTCAGTATGGAGCTGGATAAATAAATTTAGGTTCATTCCAGTGGTATGCAGCAGTTAAAAACTGGGAGGCTTATCTGTGTGAACTGCTGTAGAAGGATTTGCAAGATACCTTAAGTGGGGAAAAATCCCGAGAAACAGAATATAGTACAAAATATGCCACCAATGTATTTTAAAAAGAGGAGATGTGTGTGTATATAGACTTGCCCCTGTATAAAATACCACATTAAGGATACACAAGAAGCTGGTAAAAGAGTTGCTTCTTGGGAGGGGAACTGAGGCACAGGGTAGAAGGGAGACACTCTTTGAAGTATATCCTTTTGTATGCTTGACTATCTTACAGTGTGCCTGTATTACTTATTCAGCAAAAAAGACTTTATGTATAAATTGTGGTCACCTTGGTTGCTGTGTGGAGAGAGGGCAAGAGCAGAAGCAGAGAACTGGTTAGAAGCCTCTGGCCATGGTCCAGTTGAGAGGTGGTGGTGGTTTAACCGACGGGATTGGTAATGTGGGTGGAGAGAAGTGGGAGGAGTCTTTAGTGGCAGAGGCAGCGGGACTAGTATATTCCACACTGACATTCCCTTCTCCCAAACTGACATTCTCTAGGAAAGCTTTGTATATTAGAGATGGAGACTGGGCTTACCTGACTCTACTCTGACCTCTTGGATGTCTTTGTGGAAGGAAGGTTTCTTGGGCTCCTCCCAGGTGCTAAAAGCCTCAGAATTCTAGAGAATATCTAATGCATCACAATATGGAGGACATAGTTATGGACATGTGCCCCTTCCATATCCTCATGCAACTATTATAAATGATTTTTAATAATTACCAAAACAAAGTTACAGTGAAGAAGCCCTCTCATTTCTCAGTGGAGTTTTCTTTCTTTGCAGAGAGATGCCAAAGGCCAGTACCTGTTTGACCTTCTTTGTCACCACCTGAACCTACTTGAGAAAGATTATTTTGGGATCCGCTTTGTGGACCCAGATAAGCAGCGGGTAAGTCAATATTCAAAGCACAAATGGAGGGGAGGGTTGGTCAATAATCCTGAAACTTTGAACTGTCACTCATATTCAGAGTTTAGCAATTGGGTGTCATCCCTTCAAATCATATCATGAGACCTGGAAGACACCTTAGCAGAGCTCACCTAGTGTGGCCCACCATTTTCCAGATGCTAAAAATGGCAGCATAGAAGCTGAAGTGATTTGCCCAAAGTTGCCCAGTTGGAGGCAGAGCAGTGGGCTAGTGTTGTGGCCTTGGAACCCGGGTCACAGGTTGGGCCTTTCTTGCCTCCTTTCTAGTAAATGGGCTGACCCACATTGTTCTGGTTAGGAATGGCCTCACCTGAAGTGCCAATCTGTACATGTGGCAATGACCCAATCTGGGCAGGACAGAGATAGAGCTGAATTGACATGGGCCTTTCAGCTCCTTGCAAATCCTGCAGTTCTTGTTCTGCTCCACACAATATGAGTGGCTCCACAGACACAGGGCATTGACAAGGACTATGACATTCCAGACAGAGGAACAAATTCATTATCCCCAGGCCCCTGCCTACTCTCCAGCTTCATCTCCCCTGACCTGTCTTCTCCCTGCTGTGGCCCAGCCAGATAATACTGTGACTCTCCAGACATGTCATCCTTCTCTCTTTTCAGAGCCTTCATCTATATAGTACCCCCTGTCTGGAACATTTCTTCTCCCTTCCCTCACTTCTCCACACTTTTCTTCTGGCTCCTTCTCACATGTACAGTCTCAGCTTAGACTTTTACTTCTTCTGGGAAGTCTTCCCTAACCCCCACTCTGAATGAGGGGCCCCTCCAGTGTGCCCCCATGTGCCCTGTACTAACTACCCCTATCAGAGCACTTATTACTCCATGCTGATTGCCTGTTTGATTACCTGTGTTCCTTGCAAAATGTAGGTTCCATGAGGGTATGGACTTTATCTTACTCATCACTTTTTCCCATAAAACTAGCATGGGGCCTAAAATGTAGTGGATGTTCAATAAATATTTGCTGAAGGAATGACAAGTGGGTGAGTTAATAGTTCACAGTGCCATATTTCTCCCCTCCACTTGCCCAGCTGCCCCATTAGCAGACACCTGCAGTTTCTGTAACTTCTGTCCCTCAGCCCTTTGCTCTCTGTGGGGATGTACTGTCTGCATCCCCATTGAGGTGGGAAAGTATGCAGAAGCATTCAGGCCTCAATGTCTCCCTTCCCTACACCCCTGCCCACCACCGACTCTTGTCTACCATCCTCCAAAACATTATCACCGTGAATCCCAGAGGGCCCCCCTTTCATGGGTCCACTGATTTTCTTCACAGCTCCAAACATGGGCTTCATCTCTGCTGCCACTTGGGGGCCTTGGAGTCCCAGAGGGCGCAGCCTCCCAGCAGGGCCCAGGGCCACAGATAATGCATGAATGGATACCCTCTCACGGTGCCAGAGTCAAGTGCTGTTTTGTTCTTTGATGCTCTGAGCCACTGTGTTTTCAGGTCATATTAAGGGTTTTATGCTAAACACATCTGCTTTAGGAAAGAATCAAAAGGGCTGTATCCCTTTCCCTTGACAAGCCCTGCCCCACTTTGCTGCCATATTTTGTTCCTCCTGGCTCAGCAGAATTTTGAGCATCATCGGTGTTTGGAAAGTAGTGTTGAAGTCAGCCCCTCACCACATAAAGGCTCCACTGTCTTGACATAGATGCTGTCTCTGTCCTTAGCTCTGGACCATAGTATAAGATCCCCAAAAGTGCCATGACACTGGGAAGCTACATGTCCTCACATGCTGTAGGTGTCCATTCACTACCTAACAATGGACTGTTTTTACACAGGGGTTTTTTTGTTGTTGTTTGTTTTGGGTTTTTTTTTTTTTTTTTTTTTTTTTTGGTCTGAGCTGTTTCTCTTTAAGAAGGAAGGCCAGTTATCCCAAGGTCTCTTCATCTCCGAAAGGGAGTGGTGTATGAAGAAAAAAATGGCAAAATGTAACCTGTTCATTATATTTTAGTTAGGTCAGAATGTGCTTGAGGAGAATAAGAGAGTATGTGGAAGTGATAAAGATTAAAAGCAGGAGGAGATAGACAAAAAAAAAGGAAATGAGGAAAAGGAGAAATAACATTATGGAGTGGCCGCTGTGTGCCGGGCTGTGCACTGAGCACGAACTAGATCTTTCAGCTGGTGCACACTGAGCACTGAGTTGTATCAGGCACTAAGCTAAGAGCTTCACATATGTTACTTAATCCTTACCACAAATGAGAGGAGTTTCCCCAATTATAATAGCCATTCTCCAGATGAGTAAATAAAGTCTCAGACAGGTTAAGTAAGTTGCCCAAGGTCAGTGGCAAAGCCTGTCACCTGTCTGATGCCAGAGTCTGTATGGTTTCTAAGGTTCTATGCTGAATTCATACCTGGTGGTCTTGAAGTTGTATGATTCTGTGCCTTTGAGAGGTTAAGGAGAGCAGAGAGGCTTGAGAGGGTACTTGAGAGTTGTGGGGAAATGGACCTGAAAGAACTGTTGTCCTGGATCTACTAATTCATGGTAGAGATGAAGGAGGTAAGCTCCTGGCTCCCCCAGGGTATGAGGCCCTAAAATTGACCTCCCCCGCCCGGGGCACCAGGCAGTCAGAACCCAGCGCTCACATCCATCCCATCACTGCTTGCTCTGCAGGGGTCTCCATGGGATCCGAGAATTCTCCTGGTCCCTCCTGGAGGAGCTGCCCTCATTCCCCCTCTCCCCTGTTCCTGACTCAGGCCCAGGGTCTCAGCCTGCTCTCAGCCTCTCCTTTGCATCCTATCAAGCCCCCTGAGTCTGAAGATTGTGCCACAATGGCCCATTCACCCGAAACGAGAGGAAACTCCCCTCTCTGAACCTTCTTTTCCTCTTCTCTTGACCCCTTCTCCTCAACCCCATGTAATCAGTTTGCTAGTGATTCTGGGACAGGATTAAGCCAGAGAGCTGCAAAAGTTAACTCGGGCCATCAGCAAATTCTTGGGATCCTGTCAAGATTTCTCTACCAGACCCTTAAAATCTCTTGGCAAGCTGTGACAGCTTTCCAATCCTTTCCCACCCGCCTCATCTCCCCCAGCCTCCTCCTTTCTGGAGCTCTCACTCCAGTACAAACTAAAAGTATCCTCTCCAGCTATTGCCAAGGGGAATAGCCTTTTTGTCATTCAGCTCCATCTGCCTTCTGCTGATAGTAGATCTCACAGTCATTCCTCTTAGTTTCTATCTTCCTTTGTTTATTTACTTTAATCTATCAGTCAAATGTCTAGGGGCGTTATGTTTACTGAGTCCCAGACACTTGCTGTGTTCTCCTCACTGTACACAATTCCAGTGTGCTCTGGGCAGGCCTCCTCCGCCTTCACAGGCACAGCCTGGAACCCCAGTTGTTTCCGTGCAATTTCATCTCTTGCCTTTGCTTCCCTGTGAATCCAAGCCACGGTGGGCCGTGTAATGTGAGAAGGACCTCTTAACCACATTGAGTGGCTATAATGAGTTACCAGCCTCGTGGGAACTCAGATCAGAGGAAGCAAAAGAGCAGAATGTCAGCCCAGATTATCCATGTGGAGCTGACGGAAGAACTGGCTCTTAGTGGTTCCATTAACTGTATGACCCATGGCCCAGCCCAGAAGGTGAGAGCTGGGAATCGAGGGAGGCCAGGATGCTGTCTGCATGGCCCTGGCTGCTTTCCTGCCAGAGGGAGGACTTTGCCAAGATGTTACACTAAATGGAAGTAGCCAGAAAACAGAGAGGCATGGACCCAGTTCCTTCGTCCATTCGACAGCTGCATATTGAACACTGTGCCAGGCACCGGGGATACAGTGGTAAACCAGGCAGAGTTTTCTACCCTTACAGAGCTTATGGTTTTAAGCTATTTCCAGATAATCAAACCCCAAATAATAGCAGTCAACCTCTCTGTAAATTGTCAAGGTTCCCAATTAGCATAAAAGCAGCAAACATCAATAATGCATCTTATAAAGCATCCCATGTAGAACTGGGAAACAGATAGAGAATGGTCTCATTGCTTCCTTACCCCAAACATAAGTACCATGGGAAAAAAATGTATTGCTTCTATATCCTGCCTGTATGAAAACCCAAGGGAAACAGGATACCATCCTACACATTGGTTGTGCTTAGTTATCTTATGAGACTTAGAATTTAAATATCCCTGGATGCCAAGGAATCCTGAGTACGTATTCCCTAACACAAGGGTTGGCAGTATGTTACTCAAACAAAGATAATATATACACCAGCCATCCCTGCCTTGTCACCATTTATGAAAATCCACCTGTCAACACTTTCTAGAGCTGCTACCAATAGCCTCTGTCCCCACTCCCACCCCCCCCCACCAAAAAAAAGTTGGTGCATAACACACATACACACACAACCCATTAAAGTCAGCATTTCCCTGCTCAAGCCAGGTGGGGCTTTGTCCCCTTTACACGTATGAGCATTCCCTTGTGCCTACTGGTATGCCAGAAACGTGGCTCAGAACTTTGGCACCCAACTTTGGAAGGCAGCATTGCCAGGGAAGCCGAGAAATGGCATCTGAGCTGGAACTCTTCCCCTTCACAGCTGGTTCCATGGGGAGCTTATTTCAGAAAATCGTATCATTCCTTACTCTCCAAGTCTACATATCAGAAGCTTTGGGGCTGCATTCACCCTGGGCTACAATCTGTCTAGTTATTTAAATTGGATAAAACAAGTTATATTTGACACTGCTTCTCGTTAAGGTTTTCTTGTTCTTTGTTCTCTGTTTCAGCATTGGTTGGAGTTTACAAAGTCTGTGGTGAAGCAACTGAGATGTAAGTATTCTCCCTGGAAAGACAGAAGCCTTATCCCTGGGGAGGGTGGGATGGAACCGCCCGCTCACAGTAAGTCTTCATAATTTTCCACTGTTCTGCGTGTAAGTTGGCCCTAAACATGTGAGGATTTTCTTCTGATGGTTCATAGGCCTGTGCATCCCAGTGGGGAGAGGAGCCCAGTCACCTTTGGGGTGGGTCCTTCCTGATGGGCACCCCTTTTCTCTGCAGCCCAGCCTCCATTCACCATGTGTTTCCGTGTGAAGTTCTACCCTGCAGATCCTGCTGCCCTGAAAGAAGAAATAACCAGGTAAGGCTGAACACACTTCCCTCAGCCACAGGACCTGTTGGAGAGGATAGGAAAGAGGGACTGTAACCTCTTAGGTCCTCTCTTTTGGAAGCTCCTAACTCTTAAAGGCAAGGAATTCTTCCCAAATGTAACCTTACCTCTTCTGTATTCATTTCCACATGCTTTGCTTACACCCTCAGTAGAACTGGGACAGAGTGAGCTTCTTTCCTTCAAGAAGTGTGAATACTTCATCTTTAACTGGTCATCTGTAAAGGGAGTAACTAATTAATCAAAAGCATTCTTTCTTTTACCAATGATGTGGCCTCTGTGGATGTTTTTGGAGAGGGCTGTGTTGCTGCTTATTTTGGGGGTTGAAATAGACTCCAGTGGCCTAATGTACCTGGGAAATGCCAAAGCACGACACTGAAAGACAAGCTGGGAAGTACTGAAGATTTTAAATCCAAGTGGGTAAACTCCAGGGTGCTGATAAACTCTTCATTGTGGAGATCATGTTCTGTGGCAGGCAGACAGCTGCGTGGAATGAATCCTGTTCATCCAGTACCACTTGAGGATGAGAAAGAACCTCTGTGCCCACACCATTCTACAAGAGGGTCAATGAATAGGAGCTTTGAAGCTTCCCCGGGGTTTTGTATATCTAAGCCAAATTCACTCTAAAAGTCTTGTCTCAGAGATTCGGGAACTCTCTGTAACAAGGATCCTTAATTTTTATATTTGGAAGATCTAATTTTGATGTTAGCAAAACCTTGATGTTACCTTGCAGAGGGTAGGGCCCTAGGTGAAGAGGTGATGCCAGGGAATCCTAGAGCTGAGGAAGAGACAGTTCTGCCAGCTCTACTCTCCTCCGTAAAACCTTGGAGACAGCAAAGATTGGGATGAGGCCATTGCTAGTAATATAGACTGTTTGTCCTATAAGGCCTTGAGATCTACTTCTGGATCCTAAATTGCTTGGGAAAATCTCAAAGAAAGAAAGAGGAGGGAAGAAGGAAGAAAAAAAAGATACAGAATTATGTTCACTTCTTTTCCGAAGAGCGTGCCACTAGCTATATATCAAATAAAAGGAGCAAAAGTTTCTCTGAGAAGGAAAATGAGGAAATGAAGAGAAAAAAGGGCAAGAAATAGGAGTAAGTACATAGTGCAAAGGAAGCAAAGAAATGGAACAGAGAGGGAAAGTGGCTTCTTCGCATGGGCCCCAGTGGAGGTTGAGGGGAATCTTGTGAGGGAGTCAGGAGGGTCAGGAAGGTTATTTCCTCCAGATGCTCGGGGCAGTGTGCACCCACCTACTTTGAAGCACTGAGGACAGGGAAATGTGTACTTAGAACCAAACCTCATGATCCTTACTGAGCATAGAAACTGCAGGCACTGCTCACCCACATGGCAGTGGATGTGGCTCCCACTTTGCTTCTGAAAACCAAGCTCATCCATATTAATGAGCAATCCTGTAGCTTTAGGCAGGAGAGTGAGGGTAGAACTACTGTGTTTAACAACTTAAACAGAGAGGAGTTTGGCAAAGCACTAGCCTGACTTGCTCATGACCTCCAGAGGTTTGCCTTATCTCTGAGCCTGCTCACCCACCTCTCTCTCTGGAAAGAGGTGATGATGCCAGGGCAGCCCCAGAAGTCCATGCTTCATCCACATGTCAGGGCAAATTTAACACATCTTTATTGAGAGCCTAGCACCTCGCCTCCTAACACCATGCATCAGGGTTGCCTGGTCTCTACCTCACTGGACCAACAGTGGGGATGAGAGGGATTGGTCTAACACAACTCAGTGAGCTGTCAATGAGAGCATGACAGACACATGGCTTTCTGATTTGATTAAAAGACAAAAACATGGTTATCTTGGCCCTTAGGAGGAGCTCGTTAATACAGTTTTCTAAATCGAACGTCACTACATAATTCTAAAGTACAGACCCTCCTACTCAAGAAGCAGCATCAACCTGGGAGCTCAAATCCTATTTCTGTCACTGCTTGGATATGTGGCCTTGGACATAATATATTTAACCTCTCTGATCTTCAGATTCCTTATTTATAAAATGAGGATAGTAATAGCTACCTCGTAGAATTGTTGGGAGGATTAACCACTACACTAGGGTCTTGTACTTCGTAATACACTCCCCAGTGAGCCTTGCGCTGAGCCAAGTCTCACTGTCTGTTTACTGCCAGCCTGACTGCGTGGTCCATGGACCCCAAGGGCTCTGCATGGGGCACAAATACAGTTAGCTCTGGTGTTCTCCTTTGTTTATGTGAAAAGGCACTATTGTCTGATAATCCCCATCCTCCTCTGTCCCCTTTCCCCACCAGCTAGAGTCCTAATGTTTAAGCAGCTAACTATTGAGGACTCAGAGAGAAGCCATCCCAGGTAACCATCCAAGTCCTGGTCAGTGCAGCATGAGGACCGTGGCCAGGCCTCTCTGCACATCAGCAGACTTCAGCGACACTGACAGATGTGTGAGCTCCTCTCCCTTCTGCATGCATTTGTGCTGACTGTCCTCAACTATTTTCCCCTTGTTCACCACTTCACCAGCCCTCCTTCCCTAGAATGCCTTTTCAAAGCATCGGCAGGAGAATGAACCACGGAAGTCTTTGTGCCTCCTTCTCCCTAAGGCAGTCTGTGGAGGCCCTGGAATTAGCTGCATCTTTCTCCTCATTCACATCCCTGCTGATCTTAAGAGAGTGGGTACCTGCCCCAGCTTCACTCAATTCCCATAATTCATTCCTGGCTTAGAGCCCTCCATACCACCTTCCTGCCAAACTAATTTAGCTGTCAGTGTGTTTTTTCCAGCAATACTGGTCCTAAATTTCGCTGCCATCTCAGCTATTCCCATAGAGCCAGGCTGAGAGGAGGGGATGAAGTAGGGAGTAAAGAACTGTGCTTCAATTTATCTCTTGGACTCTGCCCACATGATAAATTTAGTTGCCAAATCCTGATTAATCTCTTTTGTCATTTTTTAAAGTAATAAATAGATTTTCTTGTCTGAGTTAGCGATAAGGCAGAGAAAATGGGGATTCAGCACCAGATTTAGCGTTTAACATGAACCGCAGGTGTACGAACTCTTTCGAAAGATCAATAGAAGGAAACTGAGTGCAAATGGTGCCCCACCTTCCAAAGAAGCAAACTGCCAGACACATTTGAGCAGATGCTCAAAAAAATGTTAATAGAATGAATGAATATATGCATGAATGAATGGAGTTCTTAGGTCATTTATTCCTTCAGTGCACATCACTTGAGCCTAGCTTAGGCTAAGATGGTCTGGCAGACTTTTCTGTAAAAGGCCAGATAGTAAGTATCTTAGGCTTTGTAGGCCATCTGGTCTCTGTTGCAACTACTCAGTTCTGCCATCGTAGAGTAAAAGCAGCCACGTAAATGAGTGAACATGGCTATGTTCCAATAAAATTTTATTTCACTGGAAACTCTGATGGCAGGCCTTAGTTTGCTGACCCCAAGCTATGGAATCAAAAAGACTTGGGTTCAAATCTCAGGTCATTCTTTAACTGGCCACATGACAAGGCAAGCAACGATATAATCAATATCTCTGATCAATATCAATTAATATATCAATATAAACAATCTCTCTAATCATTCAGTTTCCTCATCTATGAGGCAGAGATAAAAACAGGAGTCACCTCATGAGGTGTCATAAGGATTAGTGTGTGTTCAGTAGAATATGTGGCACACAGCATGCACTCGGTAAATCATTATGTTTTGTTATTATTTTGTTGTCTGCCTCTCTCCACTGTAATGTAAGCTCCATAAGAGCAGGGACTCCGTTTTGTTCTCTGCCTTATTCCCAGCACCTGTAGCAGTGCCTGGCACATATAAGTGCTCAGAACTAGATTGATGGATGGATGGGAGGGTGAGTAGGTGAGCTAGGCACAGGATGTATAGGCTTTCTAGAAGAATATTCAAAGTAAATAAAACATAGTCTCTGACTCCAAAGAGCTTGCAATCTAGTATGGGGGAGGAAGACATACTAAACATGATTATAGTTAGGAAAAAGGATGGTAGAAAATAGAGGAAGCCAGGGGCAAAGAATCTATTGAAGGGAGGCGGGGTTAAACGATCTTCTGGAAGAAACTCTTCAGGAGCCGCCAGTGCTTTCCAGAGTTCAGAACCTTTAATTCTGGAAATATCTGTGGATTCATCCCCACCCTCTGAATTCAGAAAGCGTAATGCCAGAGCCAATACCTTGGAGAGATGTACATGTTACAGAAAAACTCAGGTTTTCATTGGCCATCTTTTAGGCTCTCATTCATTCTGCCTTTGGATGGTTCTGATTCACATCTCCATCAATTTAGGACAACACTGGCATTAAAACAAAAATGGAGGTGTGAAGTAAAGCCTCCTTGAGGCCAGAGGGAAATAGACAAAGTTGACCAAAAAATGTGCTAAGGAGCAAGCTTGTTGTCTTAAATGTAGTCTAAAGCTGATTTCTTGTTTGGTTCCAATGAGGATCTCCCTCTGATGACAAAGAGTTCTCCTGACTTCCTTTAGGACCCATCTCTCTCTACCCTGTTGACTAACAGTTACCATGGGGGTAGAAACAGCAGCAGGCCCTCAGTCAGGAGGCCTACCTTGGTTCTGATCACTGTGTCACCTCAGACAAGTCACTCTACATCTCTGGACTTCAGTTTCCTCAGCTATAAAATGAGAGAATTAGGCTCTAGAACTCCTGTTCTGAGGTTCTGAGACTGGATAACTCAACCAGCCTGTTTATCATAGGAGCTGGCTGGGCTGGGTGGCTCCAGCAGGCTGATCCCTTGCCTGGCAACACAGTGGCCCTGATGGCAATGTCTCAGGCAACAAGATAGTCTTCCTTAGGCCCATGTGTGGCAGAGGAGAACATGCCGAGGTTTCTTAGGAATAGGTCTAAGATGCTCTGAGTCACGTGGGATATATTTTCATGACCGACAACACTGAGTTGTTGGTTACTTCCTGAAGTGAACAAAACATGGAGCTTGATGGAAGCCACTGTGGCAGAAAAGGGAGGGGGATCCCTAGTGCAGCTCTCTCCTTGAAGCTGTCAGTTGATTCTTTCCTGAACTCATCACTTCTTGTCCTCTTGAAGACTGGTTTGTTTCTTTAGGATGATGACTTGCCCCTCCCTCACCCCATTTGCTGCAAAATTGCCTGACAATGTTCCCATGGCCTTACCCTTGACCTCTCTATAGCTGTCCTACCTCCAGAAGTCTGAAGAAATCCCACCCAGCAGTGGAAAGCCTTGTTTCCTTTCCAGCTCACCTGAGGCACCTGTCATGCAGCCATCAATAAAGATGCCTCATATAGATAGTGGTTCTCAGTGTGAGGAGCAGCATGTCCCTCTTGAGCAGGGAGGGAGCAAATCAGAAGCTCTAGAGGGGCTTTTTCAAACCCAGGAGAACACACACACGCACACGCACGCGCACGCGCACGCACGCACACACACACACACACACACCTCTCTATCTCTCCCCTCACCACCGCATTGAGAATCATAGCCCAGAGCCTTGTTGTCCCTTTGAAATATTTCCTTTAGTCCAGTATGTACTGTCCCTGACTTTTGGGCATAGACCAGCGGAGAGGTGTCAGAGGAGTGATCAGTGAGTAAAGGGCAAAAGGTTTGCTTCCACATCCTGCCAAAGCCCATGGAAGGTGTGAGTTGGACCAGTGAGAGGCAGAGAAGCACTCTCCCCGTCTCCTCCTCTTCCTCTCTCCCACATACCATGTGAAGCGGTCTCCCCACTCCCCCTCTCCCCCTCATCTTCCTCATCCCCCTCTCCCCCTTCTCCCCTTCTCCTCTTCTCCTCTTCTCCTCTTCTTTCCTTCTCTCCCTCTCTCCCACACACCGTGTGGCATTTCACTGTGGGAAGCAGAGTGAAGACAAGCTTGATTTGGTAGATCCATCTTAACTATTCACTCTGCATGATGTCTTTTTCCATCAGTTTTTTCTTGGCAAACATTGGGGCAGAGTGGAGTTGATAATGATGGTTGGGGTGAGGAGGGGAGTTCTTATTAATTCTAGACTACAATACTCACCTTACCTTTGGTTTGAGGAGGGCAGTCCATCCTAATGTGGTTAGAAGGATGCTTTTGAATTTTCTTAGGACAGTGTTTCTTAAACTTTAATTTATATACAAATCACCTGGGGATCTTGTTAAACTGATTCAGTAGGTCTAGGGTGGGCCTAATATTCTCAGTTTCCAACAAGCTCCCAGATGATGCTGATACCCCTGATATGTGGGCCACACTTTGAGTAGCAAGGCCTTAGGAAAGAAGAAGGTTTGACTTCTCCTTCATTTCTGTTGTTAATAACGTTAATCACCAAGTCCAAGGCTCTCAGAGTCAGCTGCTGGTACCCCTCCCTGCTCCTAACCCCAAAGTTACATTATCAATGATCCTTGTTCTTTTGAGCATTTTCGCATGATCAAGTGGGCATGGAATCCCCTGTTTTATTCTTCAGCCTGAAAACAGAAGCAATGGAAACCTCTAGTTGTCCAGAGAGGACCCAGTTTCTTTTGGTTCAGACTGATGGAATTTAAGGGAATTTTACTACATTTCCATTGCTCCCCTGGGAATGCTGTAGTTGTCTGTGGCTATCTAACAAAGTGCCACATGACTTAGCTTTAAAAAACAAGCATTTAATATCACATTTCTGTGGGTCAGGAATTCAGGAGCAACTTGGCTGGATGGTTCTGGCTCAGGGTCTCTCATGGGGTTGCAGGCAAGAGGCTGGCAGGGGCTTCAGTCTTCTGAAGGCTTGACTGAAAGATACACTTCCAAGATGGTGTACTCTCATGGCTCTTGGCAGAAAGCTTCAGTTCCTTGCTAGCTGTTGGCAAAAGGCCTCAGTTCCTTACCACATGGACCTTTCTATAGGGCTGCTTAAGCATCCTCAAGCAGAATGAGTGATCCAAGAGAAAAAGAGAACAAGGGAGGAAGCTGCAGTGACTTTTTGACCTCGTCTCAGATGTCAGACACTGTCACTTCTGCTCTATTCTGTTTGTTAGAAGTGAGCCACTAAATCCAACCCACACTCAAGAGGAGAGAATTAAGCTGTACCTTGGGAAATGAGTATCAAAGAATTTGTGGTCATATTTTTAAACTACCACAGATGCCCCCTGGCCAAGGAGCCACTGTGGTAGGTGACTCACTCAAGCATTTGATACTCCTGGCTTTTGCTCTTCTTAGGGGATCTGCGAGGTCATGAACATCAGAGACCCCACTCCTTATAAAGACATAACAAAATAGAAAGTCAACAATTCCATTCCACTGCAACAGGGTCCACCCAACTACTTGTGAAACTATGAAGCAGTTATAGTGCAAGGAGGGCAGTATAATATGGTGATCAAGAACCAACCTCAGGAGTCTAACGGTTCTGAATTTGAATCCTGGCTCTGCCACTTACCAGTTGTGTGCCCATGAGATAATCCTTTAAGCCTCAGTTTCTTTATCTTAAAAAAAAAAAGGGAATAATAACAGTACCTATCTCAAAGTGTTATGTGAGAATTAGATGAGTATTGTATGTAAAGTGCATCACACCTGGACTGGCAGATAGTAAGTGCTCAATACATGTCAGCTGTTAGTTGTCATTCTTGATATCTTCCTTCCACCTGAGGGGAGAGCTGTCTATATTTGAAGAAATACTAGCCACAAGTTTCTATGCTTCCTTCACTGGTGCTTCTTCTTCCCTTATTCAAATTCTGAGAGGTCTGGTCAACCTCTGCCAATAATTGAAGGCTATTCCACACACAGACGGATACTCTTGGCAAGCCGAGGCAGAACTCTTCCTTGGGCTTGTTCCCTCACCCACCAATCTGCTTCTTAAGAAGGAACGTCAGTCAGAGTCTAAGGTGGAGAGAGGCCCAGGCCCTCACAACACAGGTTTCTTCTTCCGCACTGAATTGACCAGGGCTGGCTCTTCCAAAGACCAGCACTTGGGGGACAATGCTTTTACCAGGAAGTGCCACTTCTGTTTTCAGCTACGGAAGGAAATTGACAGGATGTTTTGAATTGAACCTCAAATCAGTTCAGGGCAAAGTACTTGAAAGCAAAGAAATGGAAGATGTATTTGTTCTGGGGTATGTTTTGAGATTTTTTTTGATGTATTAAGAGTGTCCTGACAAAGATTTTGATAGGCTTATATTACACATTTATGTCTTAAAGCAGTCAAACAAATCCTTTCTAGTTCACTCTCTGTTTTCTCTCCAGGTATTTAGTCTTCCTGCAGATCAAAAGGGATCTCTACCATGGCCGCCTCCTCTGTAAAACATCAGATGCTGCCTTGTTAGCAGCTTATATCCTTCAAGGTAATGATTTTTGACAGGATAAATTTGCTTTTCATGCTAAGTACTGATTACATTATTTCGGTTACCACAGATGACTGCTTCTTGAATATGAACAGTATCTAACTTGAAGCAGAGTCGGAGTGAGAGGACTTTGCCTGGACTCCCTAGACCCAGAAAGCTCAGACCACTTAACCCCAGTCTGTACCTAAGGTCTTTCTGCCAGCCCCTTCAAGTCATTTGGACTCTGTTTTGGGGTTTTCCCTGCGTGCTTGGTTGATAAAGTTCCTGAGACTCTGGAGAGTAATCTGAATCAATTTTTTCCTATCCTTTCACACAAATCTCAAAGATGTGAAGCATTTTGGAATTCCGGTATCTGTTTCAGAGACCTTTCCATTCAGAGTACTCAGTTTCCAAATAACAAACACATTTCCTGACATGCTAACAAGGTAGAGTTGAGTCTGTAACCAGCTGATACCCAGATTGGCTTTTTTTTTGGCAAAACAGTGGGATAGGTATGCACTCTTCATATATGATCCCTTTTCCTTTCATGAAACGCAGGGGACTCCTAAGTGCCTCTTCCTAGACTTCTCTTAGTCCTTAGGCTTGAGACTTTCACTGGATTGTTTTAGACTTAGCACTAAAATTGTGAAGTTTTCATCAAAGAATCTGAACTCTTAATTGGAAGTCTGTGACCTCTAGGAAGCTACTTTGTGAAGAGAACCTGGAAAATTCTTGCCAATAAGAAACTAAAGTTCTGGCAAGAGAAATATCACAGCTGCATTAAGAATGTAAAAGTCAGCCCATTGCAACTTTGACTTCTGAGACTCCTGTTTTTTAAAAAATCACCTAAACGGGAGATCTAGAAGGTGCTTGCCAACTGTAAGGTACCCAAAGATGCCCCTTTCATTTTTAAAAGAAAACCTGGTCTGGTCTAAGTGAAATTTTAAACTCTAGTCTTTCCTTCAGTTTTACCCTAACAACCATATTGAATTTTTCTTTTTTTCTCTTTAAAGAAGTAATTGATGTCCAACATTGATATTTTCCACTTGGAGCTTTCAAAATAAAACCATAATAAATGACTTCATGGCTTAAGGTCACTCTGGACTTTAGGCCCAGGGAAGCCTTTAGTCTCTTGCTAAACGATAAAAATTCCAAGTTCTTTGGAAGGCGCAATGAGTAGATTTGTGCCACAAGTACAATATTCAGCTGTGAGGGAAGGGCACATTTTCCTCTTAATATTCACTCCTCCCTCAAGACTTCTCATCTGCACTGGTTGTGGTTCTCACTAGGGAAGGAGAAAGGACAACCACAAAGCAGCTGGAACTTCTTAACATACTTCCTCTTCACACACCCGTGTTCCCTGTGGAGTCCTTCATGTGGAGAAAGCGGGGTCCTGACCTGGGAACACACTGTGGACGGCACCATGGTCACCACCCCTCAAAGTTCACTGATCTGATACCTCAGCAGGTTTAGGGATGGGCTCTCTCTGTGAATGGCCGCAGGAGAAAGCCTTACCCCCACTCAGGGAACTGAGAAGTCAGCCTTAGGACCCCGTGCTCCTGAACTCAATGGCACTTTCTGGTTGCAGTCAGTCTTCCCACTCTGCAGTCTTCTCCAAGGGGCCTGGCACCTGGTCAGCCCTCAATGAATATTTGTTCAGATTTATTCAATTGATTTGATTTGATTTAGACTGAGAGTTGAGTTCTGAGTTTGGGTCATGGCTCATTCATCAGATTGCTGTTTCCCTGCTAAAATCCTCAAAACAAGATTTAGACTTCTGATCTGGCTCAGACCCAAGAGGTTCTGTCTTCCTGATCAAGTTCAGTTTCCTGTGCTGCCACAAAGAGCATTGCTCCCAGGCTCTCTTTTCATGGCTGAATAGATGAGGATTGTGGTGCAGGCTTCTGCTCTTTTATTGCAAATTTACTTGTGGTGACCTCAAAACACAGGGTCAGCTCTACTTTCTCTCTGCTTAGACTTGCTATCAACCCAGTGTGTACACCTGGGGAAACCAAGGTGGGCGTGCTTCTGAGGGGCAGGCCATCTGCCCAACCCACAGCCTTGCTCAGGAGCCACTGTTCTCTGTAAATCTGGTGCGTGCTTTGGCTTTTGCTCTGTGTGTTTATTTCTTGTTGCTTTGCCAATGATGAATTCACCTGTCTCCACAATTGTTTTCCTCTACTTTCCTTTTGCAAGCGGAGATTGGGGATTATGACCCAGGGAAACACCCTGAAGGCTACAGCTCCAAGTTCCAGTTTTTCCCTAAACATTCAGAGAAGCTGGAAAGGAAAATTGCTGAGATTCACAAGACAGAACTCAGGTGCGTGACACTCGGTTTAGGCCCGGGACACTGTCTCCTCCACACACAGCCTGAACACAGAGGCTTTGCGCTGCGCCCTGTGCTCCTGCAGACCCAGCCTTCCTGACCTGGGATACACCGCAGTCAGTGATCCACCAGCAGCACAACCCAAGCCCTGTGGGCTCACTCTCCAAGAAAAGTGGTGTAGGCTGAGGCTTAAAGGCAAGAGAGTCGTTGTAAGGAAAACGGAGAGGGATTGGCCTCTGAAAGGTATTTGCTTCACTAAGATAAATGAAGAGACGGAGGGAAGAAACGAACTGGGGAAAAGGAAAAGAAAAACATAAAAGAAACAGCAGAAGAGAACGAAGATAAGAAGAGTTGAGTGGGGATGTGAAAAATGGGCCAACTTCTGTCCTCAGTCTGTGACAGTGTGACAAGTGGCTTCTGGGTCAGTGGATGGGACTGCGCAGGGCTGGGCTGATTCATAACTGCCGGGGTGCCCTGAGAGCACTTGGTTCAGGGGCTGTGTCTTCAGTACTGCCTCACTCCATCCCACACCCCTGCAGGGAAGGAGGGGAGAAGCAGCTGGAAGCAGGAGGCTTGTCTTCCTCAGATTCTCTTGGTTCACCCAGAATATGCCAAATTCCATAAAAGAGCATTAACACATCCTTTCGCCCATATGAAATAAGATTTTCCATAAAGATTGATTTAAAAAAACAACAATAGGGTGTTTGCACTCCACTTTGTGTGGCATGCTGGAGCACAGATTCCCCAAATTGATAAACTATGAAGAAAAAGGTTGTATGCAATGCATTATTGTAAAATAAAACATGCCATCATATTAATACATTACAATTTAAAAAAAAGCTTTTAAAATGTTTGTGTAACTACCTTTCTGAGGAAGGACAATGCCCAAGGAGGGTGGGAAACATATTTCTAATGATAGTATTAAACTAGTTTCTACCCTGACCCCTTGATTCCCCAAAAAAACACAAAAACTCTTCACCTTCACTCAAAGATTTTACCAACAAATACATCCTCAAAGCCTCCTTAGCCTTTGTAAATAGACCTCCTGCCTACCGTGGGTGGTAGGACTGGTTCCCCCGCTCCCCCCAGAGGAATGAGACACTTAGGGGAGATGGAATCCTAGCAGCTTCCCACCCCCTCCCTGTGCAGGTGTGGCCTTTCTGGCACTGGCTGGGCTCCTCTCATCACTCTCTTAGGGAAATAGCGACCCCTTGTGGTAAAGGTCAGAATACCCATGGACCTCTGTAAAGGCTCATGCTTCATTCAAAGGAGAGATCAGGGATGTGCTGGGACAGCCAGGAGGCACTGCCAGGAGGGTTTTAGGAGATGTCGGAGCAGTGGGGACAGTCTCTCAGAAACCTAGTAGAAGGCAGGGGATCCCCCAGGAAATGATGCCCACTCTGAGGGCCCTGGAGGTTTGGGCCAACTCAAGGGGTAAATGGAGTACACGAGGCCCGCCAGTCTCCAGACAGGGAATGAGGAAGCTCCCTGGAAGGGATAGCAGTGCTCAGCTGCCTCTGGTTCCTGGCCCTTTGTCTGCCGCACAAGCATTTTCCAAACACCTTCCCTGTATCTCAGGCGCACTGATGGACGTAGAAGTCTCAGTCGACATAATGGCTACTTCCACAGGTACTAGTTCCACAAGTTCAGCCTCGTCTTCATAATGTAAAAACGTGTCTGTATTTCCTTTCTCCAACTCGTAACATGAGTTCCTTGAGGGCCCAGACTGTGCGCTATATTTCTTGGTATATTCTACAGCGAGCAGCACAAAGGCTGGTGCAAAAAGGTGCTGATTGGTTGATGCCTCTCCAGAGGGACACTAGAGAGAATCTGGCCTGCTCCTCCCTTGGGTTGGGTTGTTTCCTGCCCTGCTGTACTACTGGAGGCAAATGATGAACTTAGAAATGAGCAACTTGCAGTCTTGCCCACCAGCTATCAGAGTTGTTATTGGCTTCACCAGCTGTCCACCCCTGCTCACACTGAAGCCAACTGCGCATCTGTAGAAGTACGTCTGCCTCCCCAGGGCTCTTGCCCCTGAGGGAGCCTGATGGTGATACTGCCGCTGGTTCTGTGTTGAGCTCATCAACGCACCTGCTAAAGAGGCAGCCGGGAGGGGAATGATGCTCAAGGCCCCTTCAGATGGCTTGGCACCAGGGCTGGTTTCTTCCTTTTCTGCTTGTTTCCTTTTCTTAATCATCACCCTGTGGACAAACAGGGCTATTGTGGAGTCTGGGGAGCTCAGCACTGTCTCCTACTGCGTCTTGTCACCCTCCATTCCCATGTTCCCTTTCGGTAAAGGAAGAGGGTTAGGCAGTACCAGCAAGATATACAGGCCCCTTCTTTGTATTTCAGTCTAGATCAGATCACAGATGAGAAACCCATGGCCTACAGATGTGTTTTGTTTGCCCCCCATAGTATTTAAAATTGTGAAACACCACATAAAAATTAGTGTCTCTGAATTCTCTTTAAAAATCACATCTAGCAATGCTGGGCCCTGAATTCCCACATGACTACCGTCTTGGAACTGAGAAGCAGCTGCCCTCATTAGATGGGGTAGCACTCCCCAGTTTGCCACAGTCCCCACCACTCCCTATAATACCCTCAGCCCGTGTCATTCATTATGTAACCTGCCTCACTCTAAAGACATCTGAGTTTTTGACCCTAGACAGGAGTCTCTGAAATTCATCCTAGAACAGAACAGGGAGCACACTCTATGGAAAAATTAGTGTGTGCGACTCATCCTGAGCACTTCTTAATAGTGAGTGTGCCTCAGGGGAACCTGTGGGGATAGGAAACACTGAAATGATCTCATTTTCTATATTCCAGTGGTCAAACACCAGCAACATCAGAGCTGAACTTTTTAAGAAAAGCACAAACATTGGAGACATACGGGGTGGACCCTCACCCGTGTAAGGTAAGACCCCATGGTTGGAAACTGTGCTGACCTTGCCTCCTCTAGAGGGCTACAGGAGGAGGGGGACCACATGCCTGCACCATCCGGCCCTTCAGTGTCTGGATGATTGGCTCTTTTAGTGACATGCCAGAGAAAATGTCTCATTTTGAAAACTCCTCTGGATTCCACGCTGCATAATTTTTTGGTGCCACATCAATGTCAGAGGGTCCGAGGCTAAGTCAATCTGAATAACAGATCCGAAACCAGGGCCCCACTTTGGCAGCAGTGGGTAATTTGGTGGAAATGAAAAGAGGAGGAAGGAGGAAGTCCCCCCACAGGGAATGATCAGAGACAGCTCAGCGGACTGCCCACCCTTCCCCGACCCGTAATCTAGTTTCTTTCCAAGAGTGGGTTTTATTGACTGCAGCAGCGTAAGTCACTGTGTGGAACTGCAGTGGAGTGGCATTTAATTCCATTATGCACTGTGAGGGCGAAACGAGAACCAGCCGGGGAGACTCTGCCCAGAGAAAAACCTCTGTAATTACTCACAAGTGTCTGGCATTTTGGAGATGAGCTCGAGCAGCCACAGTCACTGCGGACAGCGGTGGAGATTCGTGGGCTCTTCCCATCTCCCCATGGCCACCTCTTCCTCTCCACATCCCAGTTGCTTTGACACTCTTGGTCTCTGCCTCAGTTTCTCCAAATTTTTGCCTCTCTTACCACTACTGAAGTGGCCCCAGTACTACCAGTAAAAGTAAATGGGACCAGGAGGATATTGACCCTTTCTTCCTAATAGGTGGGGGGACACCATAAGTTTCCAACAAAAATTAAAAGAATAGAATAGAAACCAAGGAACCCAGTGATGTGGGGGCAGAGTTGCATTTCCCTTGGCCCCCTGGTGAGGTGATGGTGGTTTGTTCTTGAGTAAGATTTAATGCTGAAACTTCAAATATGAACTTTGAGAACATTCTGGCACTCAGAAACCCTGGTCACCTTCCCCACCCCTTGGTTCCCTATCCACCAGCACAGGCTACCGCTAGATAACTCCTGTGTTCTCAGGGGCCAGCACTGTCAGAAAACACACTCCTACCTGTTTAAACCAAAAAAAGTGACATATGGATATTTACAAATGAGTTAGCAAAGCTTCCTCAATAACGCCCTCTGCATAACAGATGTAGTTTAACCTCCATAAATTGCTCAGATACTGTCAGCAGGGGGCCTGCATAGGACTAAAGAGAGCATTGGAGTCAGCTGGCCTCGGCTTCAGTACTGATCTTCTACTTACCGGGGCCTTTGCGGGCTTCTCTGAGCCTCGCTTTCCTCATCTGCGTGAAAGTACACAGTAGGTACTTAATAACTCTGCTCCCTGAACTGCTGAGTCACTTAAGGACCTTAAAAGACATGGCTGCCTAGAGATAGATACAATCATCAGAAGGTGCCAGGTCACCTATGAGTTTGACTCCAAACCTTCCCAGTCCTTTGAGGCCACACAGAGTGCCCACCTCTTCAGAGATGGGTCCCTGGGCAGGGCTGTCACCTAACAGCACACTGAGATGGGCGGACAGTGAACCTGAGCACAAGTGAGTGGAGGTGGGTAGGGATCTCCACTGTTGCCCAGGGGGGTATGGAAGCTACAGCGGTAGCCAGCTTGGTGTCCAGTCCAAATTCACGTGCACCCTAGAGCTGTGGGGATCCTGGCTCAGCCCTGTCTTTCATGAGTTTGTCCATCATTGGACATAGAGGCTGCAGGAAGGAACCAGCATTCATGTCAGGCACTGTGCAAGGCCCAATCCCATATATCCTATCATTTTAACTCCTAGAAGGAAGGAGGGAAGAGACATTTGTGGCACGCCTTCCATGGCAGGCCCACGGGAATCCTTTCCCATTATTTTCTCATTTAATCCTCATGCTAGCCCTGGGACGCAGATATTATTCTTCCCAGTTTATAGATAAGAAGACGAGAGTTCCAGGAGGCCACAATTTACAAGGCCTGAGTGGTAGAGCAAGAATTTCAACTCAAGTCACTTCCCATGGTTATGTATCTATAAGGAACAGAAGCCCCCAGGAGACTTCCTCTGGGGAGAAGGTGGGAGTGGCCATCTCACTGGGTTCTCAGTCCTTGTTCCTGAGCCTTGTGCTTCTTGCTCACCCAGGGCCATGTGAGGATCCTGCTGCAGATTCCACACATGGTCCCTCAGCTCATCTCACTGGGCTCCGGCTCAGGATTTCCTCAGTCTCTTGAGCAAGGAGGACAGTTTGGGAGCCTTTACTCTTGTCTTTAAGTAGAAAGTAGAGTCACTTTGGTGATATGCTACCAAGCACTTGCCTTAATGCTGCTACAAAGAGAGCTGAAATGAGCTGGAGCACTCGGTGTAATAAATACTGATGATTTCTGTTAACAGAGAGACAATTACTGGGCCCAGGGAATCTGGGGCACGCAGCCCTAGGGAGGACAGAAGAAGAGGAATCGTTTTGATAATTAAATGAGAGCAGAACAACACTTCAGCTGGGCTCTGCTCTCCTGGACCGATTAAAAAGCTGCTGTTCTTCCTGTCCACACTAATGGTTTCTTTCGGTCCAAAGTGTCCTTCTCTGGCCCTGGGACCAGGAAGAGGAAATCCTACCAACTCTGGGTGGGACAGCCAAAGGGCTCCAATAGGCAGCCGGCTTGCAATAATACCCAAACTCTGAACTTGCACAAGCTGTGCTGAGCTCCCTGCATCTCCCCTCAGCCCCCAACTCTCAGCAGGAAGCCCAGCAGACCAAGCCTACAGCTGCAGGAGGAGGAGAGTAGAGCAAACCACTGGCAGCCAGTGTTGCCCTGTTCCCCAGTCCTGATAGCTCTCCAACCACAGGAGCCACCATCTTGTTCTTTCCAGGGGGCCCTGGGTCTCCTGCAGGCCCAGACTGGCCTCCTGCCTTGTTGAGGTTTTGGAGTGTTCAGACCTGTCCAGATACTAGCCTGTACCCAGCCATATTATGAGTCATGAAGGTGCCATTTATTGAGAGTCTGCACGTGCCAGGCACTTGCATACACTATCTCATTCAATCTTTACAACCACACTGCCAAGAAGATATTCTTGTTCTCCTTTTACGATAAGAACACTGAGCCTCTGAGGGACTAACAACATGTCCAGAGTTACTGGTAAGCACAGTCTTGGGACTCAAACCTGGAGTTGGCTGAGTCTCAATGCTGTGCTCTTTCAGTTATCATTCATGGTCTTCCTTCTGGAGAGATGGCATTTATTTAGGAACAAAGTGGGACTCACTGCCAATTCCAATAGAGACAAAGAACTATGAGACTACTGAAATCATCGTGAAAAAATGTAAGTTCACCAAGTGGCTTTATGTGTCTTCTGTATAAACCAGGAGAAAACTGATTTCAGCAGGATCTAGGTTAGATCAACCACATAAATTATAGTGTCCTTCCTCTGCCCTTAAAATAGGTTCATTACTTTCATAATCTAGCCACCGAGGCTCCTCTCTAAATAAACCCCTCTCCCCATTTTGACTAGTTGCCCCTGACTTCCGAGAAACAACAAAAAGGAACAGTGATGACTCGCCCTCATCCTCAGGTGGGCCTTCTTGGCTGCATTGTGGGCAGAGTGTTAGGTTTACTGCTGAAATGAAGAACTTGACCAAAGCCACTTAAGTGGCAAGTTTCCATCAAGATTTCCACATCTGAGCTGTCATAGGATGACACCAAGCCTCTTACGAGGTGCCTCCTCCTTATTTCTACTCTAGGTTCTTGTGGTCATGTTTAAGTATATTGAAACTGGGTGCTTTTCATGATTTACCTGATGTAACGGTTCCCAGTGACAAGCTCTTTCAAGAATGGGCATAAGTGTCTAGAAGAGCACATGGAATCTTCTTCCGTAAGGTTTTTTTTAAGAATAATAGACACTTCATCCACCCAGATTGAATTAGGTGAAATCTTGCTCTAGAGAGGGGGCTGGATGAGCCTAAGAGGCATAACAACCAAGAATGCCATGGTCTTGACTCTGTCACACCCAGGATGTCCTCTGGGGTAGCAGCACACAGAAGCCTACTTCATTGTATCCAGAGGTGGAACTTGTAGGGAGTGGGCAAAGGTGGCCAGATGTCCCTACTTCCAAGAACCAGTCAGTGCTATGATTCCCAACAATCCTTTTCCGGGCAGAGTGATCATCTTAGGGTAAACCTTTGATGATGATGAATTGGTGCAGGTCAAGTTTGATGGTTCCATACGAACATGTGGATGACTCAGTGCAAATCCATCCGGTCTCCAAGTAAAACACCACTGGCCCTGTCCTGGCAGTAAGTCATTTAGGCCATCCCCCTCAAATCGAATGGAAGTGATATTTCTTGAAGTATGTATTATTGTCTTCATTTTACAAATGAGGAAGCTGAGGTTCAGGGTTCAGAGAAGTAAGTCACAGAGCAAATAAGCTGGAGTCTTCAACCAAGACTGAAGCTCTTTCCACAGGATGAAAAACTGCCAACGGATTTTTTACCTCACAACTGTAGAAGTGAACTAAATTCTTTTGACTGTTACCTGATGTAGAGTGGGGCTGGCGATACCCACTGTGTGGCTGTGAAGACCTGAGTTTTTATTCCACCTCCCAGATTCACTAATGGCTCAGTCCTGTGGCTACTGATTTCATCAGGATGGGAAGGGAACAGGGAGCTTCATAAGATGGAAGATCTGAGGAACAGGTTGCTGCTGTCTGTGTCACTTCTGCCCTCATCCTTGTTTCGTTCTCTTTTTGTCATATAACTTGTCCTTTCACACACAAATCCCAAGGGCAGGCTCACAACAAGAATGACATATTAGATGGAAGAAACTGAGAAGGTTCCAGAGAAGGTGTCAGAGTAGCTGCCTGTTGGTGTTCTCACGCTAGTACAGACGTGAGGTTTGTCACTGTAACTCCAGTCTCACTCCTCACGAGCCGGAGACAAGTGGCAAATGTTCCAGCTGCCTCTGCCCCGTGGATGCCCAGGTCTGGGGCCTTGCAGTGGCTTCACCGGCAACTGTTGCATTGGAAGCAGTTTGGAGAATTTTTCTCTTCATATGAGAGACTGGATTGGGATTGCTCAAGGTGCTGTTACTTACTGGAATGATGTGGTGTCTGATTGGGGTTTATTCTCAGTTTGCTCCTTGTTCCACGTCGGCCAGTCTCGTCAGGAGAGGCCATTCCCCTCCAATTCCAACACCTGCCTTCACTTGGAGGCCTGCCCTGAGGTGTCTGGATGGTACAGATAGACAGTGCCAACTAGGTAACCTGGCCAGCACCGCCCAGCTCATGGCCAGAGAGGGGCCTGTCACTGGGATGACTCACAGATCTCTAACTGTCACAGCCTGTGGCTCCTTCCTGTCCTGCCCACTTCACTTTCATCCTAAATGTATCACCCAAATCCCCCTTCTACATGGTCCCCTAACAATGAGTGACATCTCCCTTTCTACCCCAACTTCCCACACCCTCGGATTTCCTAACTGGCAAAATTTAAACCTGTCAACATTAGGAAAAATAGTAAAATGTTAAGTTTTTTTAAAAAAGATTTTGTGTTAAGTTGAACAAACAGCTAATTAGTAGCAGCTATAATAATACTAACAACAGCACAACACCTAGCATGTATTGGGTGCCTATGAAGCACAACCTAAGAGGTAGATAATATTATCAACCCTAGTTTTACAACGAGGAGTCTGAACGACAGAGAAGTGAAGGGACCTGGCGAGGTCACACAGACTGAGTGGCAGAGCCAGAACCTGGGCCTGTGTGGTCTGACCCAAAGCCCATGGCACCATGGTTATGGCGCAGGTGCTCTCCTGCCCTGCCTTGCCCGCAGGGGTCAGGGGTGCAGGAAGCAGAGGGAGACCCCCCTCCCCCACCGCTTCCCTTCCCTACTCTATTTCATGCCGTCCACAGTCCTCTGCAGGCCCGACCCTGCGTTTCTATCCTTCCACCTGTTCTTCCTTCTAGGCCTTTCCTCTCTCAGAAAGCACTGTAAGACACCTTCCCCACCTCCACCACACCTGTGCCTTCCCCTCTCGTTTTCACTCACATATGTATCCCCAGCTGCAGCCACACTGACCACTCTGGCCCACCTCATTATCTTACACCGTCATCTGATAAACATGTCCTGCAGGCCTGTTCTATGAGTACAAATAAGTTAACGTCTCCACCCTCAAGTCTGTTTTTTTTTTTTTTTCTCCTGGGAAAGATCTGCCCTGAGCTAACATCTGTTGCCAATCTTTCTCTTTTTCTTTCCTCCCCAAAACCCCAGTATATAGTTGTATATTCTAGTTGTAGGTCCTTCTAGTTCTTCTGTGTGAGTCGCCGCCCCAGCATGGCCACTGACAGACGAGCAGGGTAGTACTGAACCCGGGCTGCCGAAGAGGAGCATGCCAATTTAACTACTAGGCCAATAGGGCTGGCTCATGTCTCTGTCTTTCTAAATCTACAGTTTTAGGACTTCCTTCGGTCCTGCCTGCACAGTGAGCAGAACGCCTCTTGGTGCCCACCCTCTGTGTAAGGCATGCTGCCTCCCTGCGAGCAGAGCCCTCCCTCACCCCCTCTCCCAGGCATTCTCCCCGCAGAGGCCAGCCCCTTGACCCATATCTCTGCCAACCTGCCGGGTTAGCGCTGGTGCCTCTGGCAGGGGCCATGTCTTTGTGAAGTGCTGGCACTCAGGTATTAACAACCGCCACCAAGTACTGATGACAGGCAGGAGGAGATCCAGCCCTGTGGCTTCATGGTATCTCCGTTCAGGTTATTTTTAAACAGATTTTTGCTGTGCCCATGGGTTGAATGACATTGTACTTGCAGCCAAGTGTCAGGGTCACAACAGATCCTGAGGAAAGGACAATAATAACAATACATTATTTGGAAATGTTTGCAAAACATATAGTTAGTTTATTCCCTGGGCCCAGACACTCACACCTGTAACCCTGACTCTTAAGAGACAGTTTTAAGGCAAAACGATTTTTCCTGAGGCAAGGCTCATGAGGCCCTGCAGAGACCTCACTGTTCTTAGGACTGATCAGGTTGAAGATCTGTGCCACGGAGGCAAACCCTGGGGGTGGGAGAGACTAGGAGAGCTGGACAGCTACAGCTTCCACTCCCATGCTTCACGCCAGGTGTCTGACCCTGACCCCATGGCCCCTTCTGAGCTATGGCCCAGACAACTGTCCTGCACACACATTTGACCAGCATCCTGGCATAATTTTCTGGCCACCTGAACACACTCACACCCTGACAGAGCAGTTTCTCACTTGAGGCCCCCATCACAAAGGAAGCTCCTCTGAGAAAGCATAATCCATCAACCAGCTTTCTGTGCCCCATCCCAGCCAAGAAAAGGCCTGGTCCTCATTGAGCTCATTTTCCCACGCAAGGGAACCATGACCTACAGCTTCTGCTGCACCTTCTCTCCTCTTTGCTCAGCAGAACCTCAAGCCTGGTGTTTACAAACTGATGGTGACAGGTGACCAGGAGGCCTCTTTGTTGGTTCAGGCATGTAGGGCTGGTTATGGCTGTTCCAGTTGGCCAGTTGCTTCTTATCTTTTCTTCAGCTAAACTTTCCTGAGGGAGCCCAGTGTGTAGGGCCAGCATGATAATGATAACTGCCATTCTCCCTCTCTCTAAAGGCTTTTTTGAGATATAATTCACATATCATAAAACTGATACTTTTAAAGTGTGTAGTTCAGTGGTTTTCAGTATATTCAGTTATGCAACCATCACCCCTATCTAATTTTAGAACATTTTCATCACCCCAAAAAGAAACCCTATTAGCTGTCACTCTCCATCTCTCCTTCCCCACAGCCCCTGCTAACCAGTAATCTTTTTGTCTGTATGGTTTTGCCTATTCTGAACATGTCATATAAATGGAATCATACAACATGTGATCTTTTGTAACTGGCAGCTTTTACTTAGCATGATGTTTTCAAGATTCATCCGTACTATAGCATGCATCAGTACTTCATTCATTTTTACTACTGAGTAATATTCCATTGTATGCATGTACCACATTTTGTTTATTCATTTATCAGTTGATGGACATTTGGATTATTTCCACTTTTTGGCTGTTAGGAATAATCCTGCTATGAACATTCAAGTACAAGTTTGCGTGTGAACATACATTTTCAGTTCTCTTGGGTACATACCTAGGGGTGGAATTGCTAGGTCTATGGTAACTCTGTGTTTAACAATTTGAAGAACTTCTAAAGTGCTTTCCAAAGTGACTGCTCCATTTTACAATCCCACCAGCAATGTGTGAGGGTTTGCCATTCTCTTTGGATATTCACAACAGCCTTGTAAGATTGGTGTCATTATAATCTACAACTTAACAGTTAAGGGCATTCAGGCTCAGGGAAGGTAAGGAACTTGCCTGTTACTTCCAAATGCCATGCTCTTCCCTCTGTGACCTACTGCCAGGAATTAACCCCCTATCACCGATGAATGACTGTGTTTCTCACCCTTTCACCTCTATGCCTGCATCACCCTGAGGAGAAACCTTTCTGTGTTGCAGGATGTGTCAGGAAATGCTGCATTTCTGGCCTTCACTCCTTTTGGGTTTGTTGTTCTACAAGGAAACAAGAGGGTCCACTTCATTAAATGGTGAGTATCTTTATTTCCAAAACAGGCTTTTTATACCTCACCAACTGGGGGGCGGGCTGTGGTTCCCGTGTCCTTCGTCTGTGATTGGGCAGTTATGGTTCTGAGCCCTCTCCAAAGCCTTGTATCCATAATGGTAATTGATGAAGGTAGTGGTCTCTTCCTGGGGATCCTATTCTTCCGGAGGGGTGTTCCTGAGAGCCAACAGCCTCTCCAGAGAGAAAGAGTGTGGAAGGTTGATAACTGGGTAGGATGAGAGGCCTGGGGCTGGAGCCAATGTTAGGGAAGCAAAGTTCCCATGAGAACTGAGTCCTTAGGACTGTCCCCCACTGAGGGCCATAGCATCTACATGGATGCTTACTCCCTTATCCAGTCTCCTAACAAAGGAGGGGCTCACAGTGACCCCTGGGGCAGATATAAGTTACCCTGTTGCTCGGGCAAAACAACTTCCTTGGGCCAGTGCCCCACTCTGGGCACTGCCTGCAAGAGCACAGAAGCTGCTCTGTCTCTCTCCTATTCCTCTTTAGAGCTTAGGTGTCCTTAGCCTCCAGGAGTCACATCCCCATTCTTTTTTCCCTCTCGCCCTCCCCGCTACCATTTCTAGCAGGCAAGAGCCACTGCCTCAGCTGAAGCTACTCTGAACCGCTTACTCTGCGCTCTATTTCGGGTCTCTTCTGCTGTGGCTCTGGGTGCTGATGCAGCACAGACTCTGGTTGATGGACATTTTGCTCTCCTGGCCTGTGCAAGCATCTTCCAGCCTCATCAGAATGTTTCATATTCTATTAAGCCCCTGTGATTTCTGTGCCTTCTTGGGCCTTAGACTGTGAAGTCTAAGGTGGCAAACTCCTCCCATGGGCTTGGACAAGTGGCTTTCCTTGGCTCAGCAGGGCTCAGCTGGGGAAGCTTGCTCCTGTCATGGTTCCTTTGTCTTCTCCAGAAGAGCTAACAGGAAATCTAAGAACAGAACTGCTTCCTGGAGAGCTTCCTGCTGGGGGTGCTGAAGGGCGTCCATCCTCTCATGTGCTCCTTGGTTCCCCTGCTGAGCTTGTGTGCAAACACCACTTTTCCAACCTTTACTGCTCTTGTGAAGATTGGAAATATGATGATCAATCAGAGTGCTAGTGAAACTGTTCCTCAGACATACCCAGCCAGGTCCCACTCCCCAGGAAAACAGCTACTTCACAAGGCAGCTTGCTGTACTGGAGGAACCAGGGTACACCTCAACACACCCATTTGCCAGGCCACTCACTGCACTCTTTGGGTGAAGATGGTGAGGGTTCAGGGTCTCCTGTCCAACAAAATACTTTTCATAAAAAGACAATGAGCAGGGTCAAACCTCTACTCTCCCAGTGAGGGGCACTTGCTGCCTGGACACAGCTGGGGTGTCTGATGTTCCTTAGAAGGGCCGGATCCGGGGCCACACTCTGACCAGAATATCTGTCTCATTTGGTCCCTGGTAGGCAGCATGTTTAGCTGGAAACAAGGAGGACACATCTGTTACAGGAACCTGCAGTACCTAAAGTGTCCCTACCCCTTAAGAAGCCCTGATGCTCACCCGGTTCTTCTAGACCCCTTTCATTCTATGGCCTCTCTCATGTCCCACTTTTCAGGAAGTCTCCTCTTCACTATGTCTCAACTTTAAAATAACAGATGTAAACCCAATCTCACTTCCAATAGAAAACTCATTTTTCTGTCTTGCTTGTTGAGGCCTACGTGATCTTTGTGCTTGTTAATATATTGATCAATTAATATTTATTGTATGCTGTGTGTATGAAAGAGATTGATTGATTGGGAGGGAATCAAACAGGGAATACAAACCATGTGGCTTGTATTAGCTCAGAACTGGTGGTCAGCAGTTGTAAACTCTCATCCTGACCCAGCCATGACTTCCAGGGAACAAGTGACCTTCCTCTGTCCCCTGAGTTTTGCCCAGCAGTAATTGGGTACATAGTTCTCACTAGGAAATCTCTCTAGAAACTGCAAGAGGAAGAAGTCAAGGAGAAGCAGATTTGCATGATCAGACTTCGTTGGAGGTCCCAGTTGGGTAGAAAAATGACTCTGTCCCCCAGTGAAGTGGAGGGCCTCAGGCTCCAGAGGGCAGCTGTGTCAGGCAAATGGAAGGGAAGTGAGGAGTGACCGATGCTGAGGCCTAGTTCTCTGGCTCTCAGGGACATCCACCTAAGACCCCGGTCATTTTTCCATTTTGTAAATGTAACCAAGGCTGAGAGCAGTATGTGGAGGTGAGGTCTAAGCCGTGCCATGTACAGTAACCATGTCACTTCTTCTGATTTGTGTCTGTCCTGCGGGTGACGTACCCCAGTATCCTGTTTGCCTCTTTTACTGCAGCCATTCACTGGGCTGGTGGCTTCAAGGATTTTTCTACAAAAACCCCTAAGCCCCTTTCCTGGTCAGTACGCTGCATGACTGTTCCATGTAATCTGTTCTCTCTCTTTGGTATGTTGCCCCGCCCCCTCCCTGAGATTGTTTGACATTTGTCTGCATTAAACTGCATTTTCCATCCAGTGGCACAGTCACCTGAAAGACTCAACTCCCTCAGAACCTGGTTGCATTGTTTTCATTATTTGCTGTATCTTGAACTTTGGCCTCATCAGCTACCTGTGGCATCTTACGTTTGACAGTCCCATCCAGATAATACACCTGTGTTATGAACCAAATCCTGAAATGGCCGGGACCACTCTACCTAAGACTCACTTTCCATGCAAATGTTTCCCTTTACAGCCACTGTTGATGAGCCCGAAATCTTCCTATCACCCTATTATTATAGTGTGATTGACCTGAAAACTGTGGATTGAACTGTTTCAACAACTGTTCTCTAAGGCTACTGCGCTGCTGTCTTGTTTTAGTTCTAATTTTGGCTAAAACTGTGTCTGTGCCTGGAGCCCCTTCCAGTCAGGGTGGGCTGTGCATCTACAAGACTTAGCTGTGAACAAGCAGCCCACAGCGAGGTGACAGGCGTTCTCTTTGTGCTTCTAGGAATGAGGTAACCAAGCTGAAATTTGAAGGAAAGACTTTCTATTTATACGTAAGTCAGAAAGAGGTGAGTGCTGGCTTCCTTCTCTTCAGGGAGGGTTGGAGCACTGGGTTGGTTCCTGATGGCCAGGGCTGAACCAGAGTGGTCCATCCAAGTAGAGATAAGCCACCTGCATGCTAAGCCAAGACCTGGAGGTGAGGGATGGAGAGGTGGCTAGGCCCTGGAACAGGACTTCGTCAAGGATGCTGGTGACACCCAGAGGTTCCATACCTCCAGGAAATGCAGTCATAGTAAGATTCTTTTGCTTTCATATGAAAATTCCAAGAAGATAATAAGTATAAAAAAATAAGAAGAAAATTCCAGATGAGAGTGCCACTTTCTCTGGTGAGGGCTCTCTTGGTTCAACTTGTGCCAGCTGAGACTTACTCTGATTGGACCTGCCAGGTGTGAACTTATATGCTGAACTGAGCATATAAGTGGGTCCCGTAGGCCTTCTCTTCCCTTCCAAGTAGCCAGCTGCCAGGCAGCCCCCTCCCCATCTGAAGCCTCCCCAAAGAGTCATGGGAAGCCCTCACGCAGCTCAGAGGTCAGCGTTCTGGCTTACTTCACCCTTCGCTTCTCTGTCCACACTCAGCTGTTTCTATGTGGGACTTTTTTTTGTAGGAAAAGAAAATTATTCTCACATATTTTGCTCCAACCCCAGAAGCCTGCAAGCACCTCTGGAAATGTGGAATCGAAAACCAGGCCTTCTACAAGTGAGTGGACATATGTGATGGGGACTGCCTTTATCAGAGTCAAAATCATAAAAGCTACTTTTAGAGAAGTAGGAAGAAACTTTGAGAAAGGAGACATGAGATGACAAGGCTGGGCTTCCTTATGAAACTCAGACCCCTTTCCGGGCGTCCGTCTGTACCCCCTGGAGAGACAGAGCTGAGGTCTAGAAATGGGTTTCAGCAGAATTGCCCAAGGGGTCTGCCTTTCAATGTCCTTGGGCAGCCCCCAGTGGCAAAGCAGTTCTGGGTCTTTGCGGGTAAGGCTTGGGCCAGAAAAAGCCCATGGGTGCCTGACTTGAATTCAGCTGGCCCTGTGGAGCTATTCAGAGCCCTGGGAGGCCCAGAATACAACAGCTCCTTGAAGGAGGAGGCGCAGCCCAGAGCAGCTTCCTAAGCCTTTGAGACACATTGGAGCCCCCTCTCCAGTGGATGGCCTGGTGCTGAACTGGAGTTGATGCCAGGCCTTCCTGGTGTGTCAATGCCAGAGGTGTTGCCAGTAACAGGCCAAGTGCCCAGGAGCCTGGGGTGGGGTAGCTGGAGGGAGGCAAGGACTTGTCTGTTACTGAGAAGACAGCTTGTGGCCAAAGGCAAAAAATTTGCTTACCAAAAGATTTTGTAAAGTATATGAGGCTTTTTTGCTCAGTTTTCTTTAAGAAAGTGGTTATAAAAGCATTAGGGAGCAAAGACATAGCCCATCGAGAAACTGGGGTGATGCCAGATAAAGTGTTTCACTAAAACCCTTGGTCTTGTTTTAAAAATAGAATGCAATGACTTCTGCTTTAATAAGCTGTGTCTTAATCAGGACAACATAAGACAGAGTGTGTGGTATATTCCACCCCTGACAGGCCATAGTTCTCCCTCCAGTAACCTGAAGGATCCTGGAGACAGCAGAATTGCTCTGGGCTAGGGTTGTGGGGGGCACCATCCTCCTCCCCAGTGAACAGACTCTGCTACCTGCTGGCTGCTATGGGATGCTGGCTGGCAGAACTGGTTTCCTCCTCGTAGCTAGGGTCACAGCCCCAGAGGCTATTTCTTGGGCAGGCTTTCTGAATTGCTTAATAATTTCTATGCATTTCATTCCAGTGTCAGGGATAAACTGAATGGGCAGCTGAATTCTAACCTGAGTGGGCTTCTTTCTTCTCACGAAGGGGAAAACACTCATAAGAGACTTTCGCATGGTCAAATTTCCCTCCTGTTCAGTCCCTGGCTGTCCAAGGAAAGCCAAGAAAACTTTCAGCACCATTTCTGGAGGCCTTTGTTCTTCCGTCTGTGTCATAGGAACAGAACGGTGCCCCTGAACCTGTGACCAAACTCATTTCTAAGTCTTGCCACTAATAGATCTCCACACTTAGGTAGCCCTGCCAACATCCACGCTGGAAACCAAGATCATTTTTCACTGTTTTCCATTGATTACTTAATGTTTTAATTAACTGTTAATTAAAGCCTGTAGCCTGGGACAGATCCCCAGTTATGCCAAGTCTGTAGCAGTGGCCACTTTGGCCTCACTCTGAGCATCTCTCACATGCAGGTCCCTGGCCATGCCCTTGGCTTAATGCTTTGAAGGGAGCCAGATCAGACTCAAAAATATGCTCGGGCAGGAGGGCAAGTAGGCTCAGATCCTCGCAGAGCCCTGAGACAGGTGGGGATGGTGTCTCCTAGTAACTGTTGTTCATGGACTGTGAGGACAGCTCCCTAAATATTCACTGCCCACTCACAACAAAGGCTCTGGACCCAGATCCGTTCCAGCTGGATTAGTACTACAGGCACCCCAGGGCATGTTGTGGCCTGAGTCGGGTCTTGGGAGACTTCACTCTGGGCAGCTCTGCCCAAGCTTCCTTTTCTAAGTGTGAGAGGGCTAATGGGATCAGAGAAGTCACCCAAGAGGATATTTTACAGTGCCCATGGCCTTCCAGAGTCTCCACATCAGCTGTCTACAGCCTTGAAAGTGATGTTAATAGGCATTCTGGGGGAGGGGGAATGGTTCCAAATTCAAATAAATGATGGAACTTTTATTAAAGATAAGCTAGTTTCTTTATTTCAGGACTTCTCAGAGTCTTTAATATGATAATATACTTTAGGAATCTCCAAGAGGGAGATGGAATAGGAAGAGCAGCCCCTCCTCTCTTTTCCACCCACAGTTACCCAGACATGGATGTGAGGCATCAAATACTAGGACTGGAAGGGACTCCTGAGGTCAGGTAGTCTCAGCTCCATCATTTTATAGATAAGAAGACTGAGGCTAAGAGAGGAAAAGAAATTTGCCCAAGGTCACACCACTAATAAGTGGCCTGGCTGAGATTTGGCGGGTGGCATTCTATTATTCTCCCACACCATCATCCCTAACGTTTATTCTCTCAGTTCCCCTGATGAACCCCGTGAAGCGCTCTTGGGGAGCCTCACTCTCCTGACATGAAAGTGGGTTTCAATATGACTGTCCCCAGCACTGAGGCCGGGAGCACAGCCCTTGGGTCCTAAAGGAGTCAGAGACAAGCAGGGCTGTGAAGGGCCTTTCCCTGAAGTGTTTCCTCAAGTAGCCTTTGGAAGGAGCTGGGAATGCGCTGCCTTGGCCTGTGAGGCAGTTGCAGGCCATCTGTCACACTGGACTTTGCCTTGCTGCAGGCTGGAGAAGTCAAGCCAAGTCCGCACAGTGTCCAGCAGCAATTTATTCTTTAAAGGGAGCCGGTTCCGATACAGGTAAATAGTGACAGTAAGTAACCATTGTGGACCTATTTTCAGACCCTTCTCCGGAGAACGGTGGCTCAGTGGTCCTTATCCTTGAGAACAGAAACTGGGAACCTCCAGAACAGCCTGAGGTTTCCATCCAATTCTCCTAAGCCTTCAACTGTTTCTTTCCTTCTCTGCAGCTGTTTTGTCTGTAGGGTTTTAAATGTGTATCTTCTCCTCCTGCCCTTACAACACAGCAAAATAAGAACTGTAACAGTCATTCTTTTCATGTCTATATAAAGATTTCTCTTTTTTGCAATATTTTTGGAACATGCTGGACAATGAGGAATCATTCCTAAATGAGAATGGAAGATCTCAAAGACTCCAGAGATAGAGAGCTAAGATGAGCTGTCAGGACATCTTAGAACTCTTTACCCCAGCAAGCAAGCCTTTCTCAGTGACCTAAACATTGGGAACGGGTAGGCCAAAGAGGCCATTTCCTGATTCAGCCAGAGTACCTGAGATCTTGGAGAGGAGCCCAGTCCTGGAACACTGTCTCATTTCTTGCTGCTTGTTTTATTATACTACTTATAGTGGCCGAGTTGCAAAGGAAGTAATGGAGTCGAGTGCCAAGATCAAACGGGAGCCACCAGAAATACACAGGTAGGCTGCCAGGGGCTTCCCCCCAAACCAGTTTCACCTCAGATCCCAGAATCTCAAAAGAGCCAGCAGTTTGAGTACTGTGAAAATTCTGGCCACAATGGCTCCCAAAAGGGGAAGAACAGGGATGAGAGTGAAGAGACCCATCTCAGCGAAAGGCGTGGGGAACAGTCTGACCCTAGTATCCCTGAGCCTTGATGGAGAATGAGGGAGGGTGGGCTAATTGCAGATAGTACATCAGACCCAGGAGCCACCTTCCTAGGTAATTCTCTCCTGTCCTCCCAAGTCCTGAAATTGGTCATAGACCATGAAGGACATGTCCTAGCAGCAAGATTTCATTGGTTCTGGAATTAGCCCATTATAGGAAGCCAGGGATAGCCCCAGAGCCCTGTCATACTAGGTCAAAAATAGTTTTGGGATCTATGCTTCATATATAACTGTAAATCATGCATTTCCAGAAACCTATCTCCTAGAACCTGATAAGACCAGAAAGAATATGATTAGCAAGAGAGCCAGGGTTTGTCAACCAGCTTGACCTCTGGGAATGGGAGCATTATTTCCTGCCCCTACACACAGAGCCCCCTGCCACCAGCAGCCTCTTGTCAGAAGGCAGGGGAGGCTGCCCTATTGGTCTTCAGGCACATATTCAGAAGTACTGCTTATCCTGGGCTCTACTCCCTGACAATCCTACCTAGAGACCAGTGGCACCATTGCCACACTAAAGAAAGCTTCAGGCGGGTCTGGCCTATAAGGAGGTGGACGAGCTTGAAGCAGTGTCTCTGACTGGGATCCAGGGACTAAAGACAAAAAGCAGGTATTAAAGATTTAAAAAAACAAAACAACGCAGCCAGGCCATTCTAGTAGCCGCTCCTCAACTCTGAGCCCTGACCACATCTGTCTGAGCACTTAGTTAACGGAGTTCTCTTTTTCTTTAACCTCAGAGCAGGGATGGTTCCCAGCCGAAGCTGTCCCTCCATAACCCATGGCCCAAGGCTGAGCAGCGTCCCCAGGACCCGGAGAAGAGCTGTTCACATCTCCATCATGGAAGGTGAGCATGAGCTCTGGAGATGACCATGGGGGGTTCCTCCAAGTTGTGACTTGGACCAGTTCCTCTCAGGGACCTTGAAAAGAAGTGAATTTGCATTGGAGACGGCAGTGAGTTTCTCCAGTGGTAGGGAGATTTCACCCAGTGGATGGGAACACCAGCTGGGTGACAGGTGAAGGGGAACCTGCTAAGCTGTAGTCCAGGAGGGGAGTGTAGATCTGAGAGTATTGGGGTTGACCTTTGGGAGGTGGTGTATGTGGGCTCTAGCAGGTTCCATGCAGTTCTAAAACTGCTCTCCATCAAGAGGCTTTTTACTTGTTTTCCAGATCTGACCAATCTCCATGACTTAAATGATCAGGGTGGCTGAGGCAGTTAACCAAGAAATGAAAACTCTTGGTTCTGAAGCATTCCGATAGCTGCCACCACCTTCTACTTCAGTTGTAGAAATTTGTCCTCTTGCTTTATGAATTCTTGAACATTGTGTCAGGAAATCCAATATGCCCCATCTCTCTCTACTCTTCCCTCCCTCTGGTGGAGGTGGAGGTGGGAAGAGAGACAAAGTCTGTATCTTCACTGAACTAGATAGCCCAGTAGCTGAGGCTGATAACCTCTCTAGTCTCTGGGTAAATACAGGCAGGAGGCTCTCGGAATATTGCCCTCCAGCTGTTGTCACTGACCCAGCTTGCCCCGCAGGCTGGATACAGGTGTAAAGTTGAGTGCTTTCATTCCCAGAGATGATGTTTTTGTGGGACCTCGGAAGATCTCAGGTAGCAGGAAACGGCAGTAGGATTGCTTCACACCTGTCTCTGTCTTGGAGGCTGGGGAGGGAAGGCCCTTTGCCTTTCTGTGGGAATGCTGCTTGTTAATGAAAGTGGAGAACTGCTCAGTTTAGGAAGGACAGCTCTCTGCTGCTCCCCTGGGAGGATCTCTGGTTTGTGTTTAGGATTTTATGATGTGTCACTGACTCTGCATCCCCTGAGTATGGTGTATAACTAGGGGTTGAGAACCCTGGCTGGGCAACCACCATCAAGTGCCTTAATCATGTGAGTATCTTAGTTGCTCCATTTGTAAAACAGAGACATCTTCCTTGCCTACCCCATGGGTTGCAAGGAAGTGATGGGTGCAGAAGTATTTTAAAGAGATTAAAGTATTTACTGGGCAGGGAGCAGGCACGGTGCAGAGCCCTTGTCAAGAAGTCAAAGGTGAGGTTCAAATCAGAGCTCTGCTATGCACATTCTGGGCAGGTTGCTTAACCTCTCTGTTTGTTGCCCCCACTGCAGGATAGGAGGTGGGTTGGGAGGGTGCCTTGTAAACTACCAAGTATAATCGCTGTGCAAAGTATGGAATTACTGAGATCTGACCATCAGACACAGCCTCCTGGTTTTTCCTCCTGTCTTAGGCTGAGTGGGAGAAATGAGCACAGCTCTCGCTGTCCCTCTTCTTTTGGGGTGTTCATCTCAGGAAAGTGGAATGAATTTCTTCTTCTCTTCTGAGGAAGCATAACTTTCCCCCCTCTCTGTGGCCCTTCTTTCCCATCCGTCCTGAGGCTGAAGCCACCAGGTTCATCTCAAGGCTTCTGCAGAAAGTTGAGACAGCTGTCCTCCCAGAGAAAAGGCCACCCTCTGGGGGAAGCTGGCACTGAGGCTGGTATCAAATAGGAGAGGAGCTTCATGCATTTCTGCTCCCCAGCATATGGAAGAATATCCAGTAGAACCAGCATTCCCAGAAGAGGGAAGACTGAGCTGTCCGTGTTGGGATACAACTCATTTGGAGTCACTGCCAAGCAGGATTAACAGAACAACTCAAAGGCGGGGAGAACTGTCCTCAACCTCCCCCAAGACAAGCTGTGAGGCTGCTTCAGTTCCCAACCAGCTCGGCTGTGCCTCCAGCCTCCTCCCAGAACCTGTCTTTTCCCATTGTACCAGCAGTAGGCTCCTCGGCATCCAAAATAGTCACCCTTGCTTACAAAATGCCAGGGGAGGGTGCAGTGGGGAGAGGCTGCTGAGGAAGTACAGACTCCTAGGGCCAAGGCACGTCCTCAAAATCTCAGCCTTATAGAACTTGACACTTGGCAGATTATAGCACCGCAGGCTTCCATGTGCTTCTCCCCAAGACAGCCTCACACCCCATGCCCAAAGCTTCCTGCAGACAAGCACAGCCTTCATCCCCTGTAATGGCCCTCAGCCCAGGGCTCAGTAGACTCAGGAGGGCGTAGGCAGAAAAAGCTAAGAACTGCCCCAGCAGGAACGAAACGCACAGGCTCAGGGTGAGAAGAGGCAGATGGACATCTGGTTTGGATGTGGAAAAAATAAAAGATTTTAGCAGTTAAGTGGCTCTATCAGTGCAGGGATTATCAAGCCTAGGGAAATAAAGAATGGATTATTTCAGGAGGTGACAGTTCAGCTGCACCATCTTGAGAGATGGGATTTTGCCTTTAAAGCATCTAACACAGCTGACCCTCATTGTCCATCCCAACCAGGCAGTGAAGGGCTGAGGGGACACATGTGATGGGGGGCCTCAGAAGAAAGGGACATACCACCAAAACTCCCAGGAAGTTATGGCCATTTGAAATTGGTTCATCCTCCATCAGAGATTATCTTTTCTATAGTCGATATGGCCCATAAATTATTATCATAGAAACCATGTGCCTTTTCCAGGGGGAAGGCTTTGTTTGCTGTCTCCAAAAACAATGAGAAAAATTGCAAAAACATTAACATAATATTATAGTTTGAATGAAACCATGTAATCCCAACAAACTAGGACCCTTAAAAAGATGACTATGCATTGGTTGGCCCTGTCCTCTGCTCTCAGAGATGCCAAGATAACATGTGTTATCAGCACAGGTATGACTCAGAGAGGACACTCAGGTATGTCAGTTCCTTTCACCCACTGTGCCCTGTGGGGCACCACTCAGAAGCAGGGGGCCAGTAGTGTAGAGCCCAGTGGAGGTTGTGACACAGCCCATTTCCAGCCCCAGAGCCACCTCCTCAAACTTCAGAGCCACCCAACTCAAAGCCGAATGTCTTTGTAGCTTCACATCCTGGACTTTTTGGGACAGTCCCGATTCCCCCTACTCTGTAGGATTGTTCCCTGCCTTCTCTGTCCTTCACCCTGAGAGGTCTGGGGCCCTTATACGGGCCTCAGGGAGACAGCTACAGGCTGGGAAAGCATTACTTTTTATGGCTCTAAGTGCTTCTGACTGAATCCAGTCCCCTGATAACGTTGGCCTCTCAGAGCCGCTCCTTTCCAGCAGCTTTGCCTGCTCTGAGGCTCACAGAGCTGACTTTTTCTCTCCAGCTTAGGAGGCACTGCAAAGGGGCTGCCATGATGTGAGATCAGCGAAAATCCTTTGTCCCGAGTTGGTTTTCCGTCCTTTCCCTCTGTGTCTCCCCTACCTGGCTGGTTTCCATGAATAGATCAGCTGGTTTCCACTGAAGAAGTATCTGCCTTCCTGGGCCACCATGGGGAAGAGTCTGATTAAGATTCAAACCAGAGTCCGCGTTCAGCTACGGTTGACTAATCACTGCCTTCGGCCCCTCAGTGTGCGCATCCTGAGGATGGGGCCCCGGCTCCAGGGTAGGCTCCTGACCACTGCATACCCCGGCCCACTGGGAGCCACCTTTGGGCAAGGCAATCAGCTGGAACACCTCCAAGGTAAAGAAGACACTCTGTTTTGCTGTGCCCCTCGCCCAAATCCCACCACAGCGCCCATCCCATCCATCCCAGAATAACAAGTTTGATGAAGGGTGAGGTGGGTGGTGGTTTCTAGTGAAACCTGAAGTTCCGTACAGGACTAACCTGACACAGGAATGACAACCTTACAGGTGAGGTCTGTTGAGGCAACAGAAGACTAACATTTACTGACTAATTCTGTTTGTCAGGCACACCACTAGAAATGCATACATATCTGTTATCTTGTTTACTGAGAGCACCAACAACTCAATAAATGTGGCTTCTGATTTGTTCTCTCTGATGTCACAGCCTTGGCCTCTCTCCTTCCTTAGCAAGCTTAGGGCTGAACTGCAGGCAAAGCTAAGTTTGCTTTGAAGCGGCTGCTGGCAGCTAAGCTGTCCTTGTGAGGGGATAGCCCCTTGAGAGGGTGTGAAGTGCCCTTTGCAGGGTGGCTGAGGTTCCAGAGAAAGGGGGTCCAGAGGAGTGGTTGGGAAAGGAGCTGAGCCAGCAACCTGTGTGATCAGGGCCTGAAGGATTCTGTTTTCTCAAGGACTTGTTACACACTCCCACATACATATTCCTCATGCTGCACATGTAAATGGGGGGATAAGGGAGGAATACTGGGGAAAACAGAGATCAAAGGAGCATCAAGAGCTCTGGAACAAGGTACAGGCTCTTAATTTCACAACAGTTTCTTGGGCAATTGGGACCTAAATCTAAGGCAGGTGCAGGCTGTTGACTTAATTCATCCTGGCCGCTTGTTCCACTTCCCAGAATCCAACTACATGATCATTAGCACCGTGAAATAGAAAGAGGCTTGAATTCTGTCCTTGCCTTTGCTATTAACAACCAACCACATGACTTTATGCAAGTTCTCACCCTCACTACTTCATGGAGTTGTTGAAAGATAAAATGAAAGTGGTTACCAGAGGGGAAGGGGGGAGGGAGGAGGGCAAAAGGGATGATTAGGCACATGTGTGTGGTGATGGATTGTAATTAGTATTTGGGTGGTGGACATGATGTTTTCTATGCAGAAATAGAAGTATAATGATGTACACTTGAAATTTATACAATGTTATAAACCAATGTTACTGCAATAAAAAATAAAAAATAATGTGACCAAAAAAAAACCTCAACACGTTATACAAACTTAAGATTTTAGCATAGGGACAAATAAAATACAGCTAGGACCACGAGGAGCTTCTGAAAGCAGAAGCTGAGACCTGTGGCAAATACACTAATGGTGAGGTGATGGGGAGTACAGGCAGATAGCAGAGGGCTGCCATCACCCCCACTGCTCCTTCATAACCCAGATTCCAGGATTTGTTCCTCTGGAGAATCCTTAACTTATGCCTATGCTGAGATGGGCTCCAGCAGGCTAGGCAGGCAGGCTGCCTGGGTACAATGGCTACAGCACAGGAAGCCAAGGAAGATGCGACACACTACTTCTGATAGGTTACTGACGCCTTTTAAAAGAGACCTTTGGGCTTCTGAAGCTAGCCCTGAACTGGAAAACTCCCTAATCAGCCCCAGTTAGGTCAAACCTTTACCTAGCTGGGAATCTGGTTCAGTCTGGGGCAGTCAGGATGGACTTCAGAACAACAGAAGGGGACTAGCTTCTCTGTCATAGGCCACAAAGGCTGGGACAGCCACTCTGGCACCACCACGATGGCCAGGAGTGGAAAATGCAGATGCTGAACCTGAAACAAGAAGCCATTTTCTTGGGAGCGCTGTGATGTGGAGAGTCACACTCGGTGACTCTGAGCCCACCTCCTCTGGCCTGGGTGGCTGCTGTCTGGTTGAGGGAGTAGCCAGCTCCTATTTTTCCTACCAGAGCTTGAGTCCTGGAAAGAGAGAAATGTTCCATCTGAGAAAGTAAAGAGATAATGGGTAGTTTTAGGGACCAGAAGACCCTTTCTCCTAACAAATGTAAGAGAATTCCTCCCAACCCAACAAGATCTTCTCAGAGACCACTCTGTACTCTGGAGTGTCTAAAGACAGGGGAGCCATCAACCTTTTCTGGACCCAGCTCCTTCTAGGGTGAAAAGAGAAGGAGCTGGCCAGGGGCTACTCCCCTTCTCCATCAGAGAGCACTTAGGAAGAGCAGACAAGATTTTCACTAGAACTGGGAGGCTGAAGAGACCAATAGCAACTGCAGAAATCCAAAAGATGACCTCATGAGCTCGAGCTGTGTGCTGGGTTGTTAGAAGGACACTCGGCTCCAGAAATCAGTATTTGATGAGGCCCAGTTAGGCAAAACACAGTCTCCTCCTCCCCCTTCCTATGTCTCAAGGCCCTCAGCCCAAGAGCAGACTTCAGCTCCCTGAACCAGGGCCTCAGCTCTGGATCAGGGATAGTCTGTGATTCAGATTTTCTTTCAAATGGGGCTAAAACCAGGCCCAGGACATCAAATGCAGGAAAGGCAGAATAGTTAACAAATCTGGCCAAAACCACAACCAAAAAAATAACACAAAAAAAACAAAAGTTCCAACCACGGCTACTCTGATTTCTGTTGCTTCTCTTGTCCTACTCTTGATACATTAAAAGAGAATGCAGTGGCCACTGCTGTTGGTCACATGGAATGTGCAGAGGGGCTTCCTCTGAAGACTTCAGTGACCAAATAAAACAGAATGGGTGCTGCTTCCACCAGACGGCAAAGTGTCCACTGGGACACAGAAAGCCTAATCATGTTCCTCTTGCCTTTCCAGGCCTAGAGTCCCTGCGGGACAGTGCCCATTCCACCCCGGTGCGTTCCTCCTCCCATGGGGACACCTTCCTGCCTCACGTGAGAAGCAGCCGGGCAGACAGCAACGAGCGAGTCGCCGTGATTGCAGATGAGGTCTACAGCCCTGCAGACAGCGTGCTGCCCACCCCTGTGGCCGAGCACAGCCTGGAGCTGATGCTGCTTTCCCGGCAGATCAATGGAGCCACGTGCAGCATCGAGGAGGAGAAGGAATCTGAGGTCAGCACTCCAACTGCTGCAGAGCTGGAGGCCCTTGGGGGAGAGCTGAGGGCCCTGTGTCAGGGGCACCGCAGGCCAGAGGAGGAACAGGTGAATAAGTTTGTTTTAAGTGTCCTCCGTTTGCTCCTTGTGACCATGGGACTCCTCTTTGTTTTGCTCCTCCTCCTGATCATCCTTACCGAGTCTGACCTTGACATTGCCTTTTTCCGCGATATCCGCCAGACCCCCGAATTTGAACAGTTCCACTATCAATACTTTTGTCCCCTCAGGCGATGGTTTGCCTGCAAAATCCGCTCAGTGGTGAGCCTGCTCATTGACACCTGAGAAGGCATGACTCCTCCCAATAACTAGCCAGGTGGACCAAGGAGCCCGGCTACCCATTCCCAGCAATGGGACCCATCGCGGAACCATCGGCACATATACCAAGTCCTCCTCTCATGACTCAAAGTCCACGGCCTGGGAGGGTCGTTTCCCAGAAGAAGAAAGGGATAGGCTCATGCCCTCTTTAAACAAACTGGGAAAACTCATTTCCTTCAGAGGTTCTTTCGAGAAAGGCTTGGCGACTCTGTTTCTCATCCTCCCAATTTGCAGGATAATTTTGGGTTTTGAATTTTGATTTTTCATAGATGTGTATTATTTTGAAAGTATCAAATAAAAATTATTTATTTTACTATTACTGATTATCACAGTAGTGTCACCTAGCAGATGAGACACTAGTTGAGGACTAGACAGGTGTTGTCTTCTGTATTCTGCAGGAGCTTTCCCACTGGGTTCTAGCAGGCTCATCACTGCAGCCTCATGGGATAGGCCAGGGGTCTGGACAATGGGGACTCTCTAGGTTTTTTTGCCAGAAAGAGCTTTTAAAAAAGTAAACATCCCTGTGGAATGATTAAATGGACAGTTGCTTCTTGTGATGGTCTGAGTTGGATTTTCTTTTCCTTTTGTTTTTTTCAAATCTGAGCAGAGTGGGCAACTGAAGGGATCACCGCTACAGCAAGCAGCAGCAGCAGGGGTGGGGTAAGTCTGCCCCCTTAGACTAGATCCTAGTGGGTATCACTATGAGTTTCGTATAATGAACTTAGACTTCTGTGATTTTCTTCTGAAGAACCTCAAGACTTTTATAGTGCTCCAGAGGCGTTAGATGAATTCATTGGTGCCAGAGATAGGACTGTCAGAAATGTTGGACAAAGTGTAATTAACAGAAACCAGAGCTAAGGTACCTGAGAGAGATTCAGAGAACAGTACTTATTTTGTACACCTTCCCCCCAGAAAAAGACTATTTCAATTTATATTTTAACAACAAAATGTTATTTTCTTATCAATTCATATTTGTTTTTACTTTATGGATTAAGAAAATAGAGCCTGATGAACTAAACGATGCAAGAAAGAAACTGATCCTAAGAATGAAAAGCTTCAGAAAATAAAATTCCAAGATCAACAAACAGCCTTGGAAGGGACCAGGAAAAGAATCTCTTTAAATAGGAGTTCTAAGAGATGCCTACAAAAGAAAGTGAATGTGGCAGAGACCAACACTTAGATGTAGAAACACTGCCCCCTAGGGTCATCCTCTGCATCAGGAAAATATGAGTTGTAGGAAAGCACTTGCCATCCTTGCTGAGGGAAACCATGGAAGCATGCAGAAGCACAGCATGTGAAGGGTGAGTGTGGGGTCTGAGGCCCGAGCTCTGCAACTCTTAACAACCACTCACACAGAAGACCTTGTTTTCATCTCAGGGAGAGATTTCTAAGTCATCTGGGGCCTGAGGACTTACTCAAGGACAGTTAGTAGACATATTCCTGGGACCCACACAACAGTGGAGCAGCTGCTGGCACCCTATGATGCTGGGCAGCCCCAAATGCGAAACAGAATGAATCACTTATAGATTTGCTCTTCCCTAGTTTGTCCCCTGAGATGGCAGAACCATGTCCATGTATAGAATTAATGGCCATGGAATAAATGGGGTTCTTTTTTGGGGGGGTGGGGGGGTAAGTTGCATAATTTTAAATGCCCTTTCACCCAGACCAGGGGTTGGCAAACTTCTTCTGTAAAGTGCCAGATAGTAAATAGCTTTTGTGGGTCATACTCGGTGGCAACTACTTAACTCTGCTGTTTTAGCACAGAAACAGCCATACATATACTAAATGAAGGAACGTGGCTGTGTTCCAACAAAACTTCATTTTTAAAAACAGACGGCTGAATTTGGCCCACAGGCCATAATTTGCCAAGCCCGATCTAGACAATAAAACTGCTCCTTACCAGTATGTTAGAGCTGGCTCTGCTCCACTTCCTGACACGTGTTAAAGATCCAGAACCATTTCCCAGTGGAGGCACTGGGGTTGCTTGTTTAAAGGGTGCTCGAACAACCAACCAGCAAAGAGATGTCTGATGCCAAGATGAGCAAGATCAAGTACTGGAATGCTACAACACGGCCAGAATCTAAGAATGGAAGAGGGCCTGTCTGATCATTTCCATACCAGCAACAATTTGGGCAGAACTACAAACATCTATTTACCAAGTGACAAGACAAACTGAGAGAGATCCTAATAAAGATTAGGGATCACTTAGAACCAATTAGCCACTGCCACTTGTCATCTACACAGGAAAGGCTTTATTTAGCACAGGACTGAAGTGAAAAGTAGACTCAGAGATGAAAAGGCTGTCAGGAGATAGGGGGCTGGTTGTAACCTGGATATCTACCATCTTATGCAACATAGCAGATTACCTTTTAGCGTAGTGTTCCTACCTCAGTCTGTAGAATACGGTGTTTCTATGCAGTGAGTGATAGCCTCGACTGACCTTTCATATTCACATTCAAGAAAGATGTAGTAGTCCATTTCCTGGTATGTTACTTGTGTCTAGAGTTCTAACAGTACAATAGTCCATACCACTTCCAACAGCTGGATTTTGCTCTCTGAACAGAAACTTTCAGGGTCCTTTTTTTCCAGAGCTTATCCCAGAAAATACAGATAGAAAAGTTTCCTCCAATTTGCTTTTCAAATAGTGCTTGAGTAACAAACCTCCTTTTTGGTGACTAGTCTTTTTTGGTATCTCCTCTATCATTAAAAATTGTTCAAGTTTTTAACCTGGTTTTACTGTGTTCCACTATGTCTCCCATTTTCTCTCAAAATTAGTTTGATCTCATTGTAGAAAAAGCAATGGTTTCCATAGCTTCATCTATCAGAGGAAATAAAACTCTTATTAAAGAATAGTATACTGCATCTTTAAGCAGTAGAGGGTAAACTACCTGCAAATGTGAATTTCTTAGCTTCATTCAAAAATAGTTGTTAACTTTTTGTGTGCCAAAAATTCTAAGTTAGTTACATTTTCCTTCAAAGCAATGTACTTTTTTCTACATATACAGTATGTAGTTAGCATAAAATCATTGGTGCCATGAAAATTATTTTTAAACTTAAATAAATATTTAAATATCATACAAGAGTGGACTCTTTCTTTTTTAACTTACAGCCTGTCTCACTTTCTCCTCAGAGTTACCAACACATAGATAAAAGGAAACCAGTGAGATTTACACAGCTGACTGCTGTTCACAACTGGAATCATTTTGTTTATGTCCATCCCCAAAATAAATACTATTAGGAACTTAGAAGCTATAAGGGTGGAGTAATTTTAGGGATGAATTGGACCTCGTTTTTCTGATGAGGAAGTGATTTTCCCAAGGTTACAGTTAGTCTTAGAGCCCAAAGAAGAACCTAGATGGTCCAGCTTCTAGACCAGTGTTCTTACTCAAGCCTGGAATAAGAACAGAAATACTTCCTATGAAGGGAACAGAATGATATCAGCACTACAGTAACCTCATATTGACAACTTAGAAAATACATTCCTATTACATTATCTCATCTGATTATGTAACCATCATTCTGTGGCTATGGACCTGGTAATGGTCTTCTAAGTTCCACGAGAATAAAAGGTGAAACTAGGGTCTGCTGTGCTACTTATTATCTAATCTTCCTGTTTTTAATTCTACCTGCCCTCCATTCTGCTGCCAGATCATCTTACTAAAGCACTGATCAGGTTACCTCACTCACCTCCAACTTTTTCAGAGGTTCTCATTACCTATAAAAATGATATCTAGTGCCCTGTCCCCAGTGGAGTTTTTTTTATGACAAAAGTCTTTGCTTAAAGTGATCTGAAGGGTAAAAAGCGTAGCAACCACTGGATATGAGTGTTTCCCATGACCCTACAGATTTACAGCAGCTGGCCTTCTTTGGCTACCTAATGAGGACTCAGCTATGCACACACCCTTTCAGGGCGCTAGCACCCACCTCTGCTTAGGGTTCCTCAGCCATAACCAAGCCCCTCTGTACCGGAATACGCTCTGGTTTTAGCTCAGGAACAGGCTTCCTCTGCGAACCCCTACAACTTGCTGATGGAGGAGTAAAATAGCCAAAAGATACTTTTAAAACATTTCCTCTTGTACAGCTTCCATTTTAGGAAAAAATACCTTAAAATATTTTACTCCTCACTCTGTGTAACCGTGCCAAATGTTATCTTACAAAATTCCACCTTTTCATTTGAAAATCCAAACAAACATTGACAGCCCAATAAACCAGAGACTATGGGTCTGTGCTGTTTTGGAACTAAAATTCATTACAAGCTATCAATACCATATTAAAAAGGAAAAACAAAAAAAAAAAACGTACTAAGTCAGAAGGGACAGCCTAACAGGACACCTAAGTTTTGGGAATCTGAAGTCAGAGGGCACATATTTCTTCCTCTCAGGTTTGATACAGAAGGCACATGTGTCTGCCCTCCTCCCCTTCTCATGTACTGTACACTGGCTGAAAGGATTTAAATCTTTGTATCCGTAGCCCTAAAACTCCCTGCTTTCCTGAAGAACTGCCTTTGCAAAGTCTTCTCTGTGGAAAGGAAACTCAAAGGCCAGAATACTAAAATATGACATAAGCAACTCAGACTCTATCAATTCCTAATCATTGCAGTCCCTCCTAGTCTGACCAAGTCTCTGTCCACCCAAAATGAGAATCACTTTCTTCCTCCTTAAAGTCACATAAAAAAAGCCAGGCATCTCAAAGGAAATAACTCAAGTGGAATTCAGAGCTTATGTGTTTAAGAGATATCATAAAGGCCAACTTACAAAAAAGGTTTATCCCGAAGGGAGAGAGCAATCATAAAAGACCCATAATTACAGAAGCCACACAGCTTTAGGCGAGTCTCTGGGAGAAGTACCTTTCACAACAGATTACAGTTTAAGGATGTCCTAAGGGAGACAATTTTCCTTTATGTGCTTTCTAGATTTAAACAATTACTCCATTATAGAACTTATCACTGAGAAACAAGTCCCCACTTACTCTCCTTCCTTCTTCCTTCCTGCATTGCCTCAAGAAGATAAAACTCTAGTAAGTGGAGTTAGATATAAACAGCACAGCTGATGAAGCTACAATAGCAAAATAAATCACAAAAGTGAGAAACATCAAGAATTTGCTAACATTTATTGCAGAAGCCACGTAATTACCACGAAGTAATCAAAGCTTAAATGATGGTACTAATTTGATTAAGAGTAGTTTTCAACATCTTAAAAAAAGAACAATTGCCATAGAACTAGCTACTCCAGAACCTGTGAAATTAAGTGGCGTAGAAGAGAAAGGGAGCCTAAAGGCTTTATTTACTATTTCCAGGAGAGTATAAATATAACTCAACCTCACTTAGCTTTCCTTTCCATTTCATAAATTAATACAGGCATATCTCAGAGATATTGTGGGTTCGGTTCCAGATCACTGCAATAAAGCAAGTCACATGAATTTTTTGGTTTCCCAGTGCATATAAAAGTTATGTTTACATCATACTGTAGTCTATTAAGAATACAATACCATTATGTCTACAAAAACAATGTACATACCTTAATTTAAAAATACTTCATTACTAAAAAACACTAACCATCATTTGAGCCTTCAGTGAGTAATAATCTTCTTGCTGGTAAAGGGTCTTGTAAAAAAACATATTTATCTGTGAAGCGCAATAAATCAAAGCACAATAAAATGAGTATGCCTGTATTTCCATCTTGCTTATCAATTCCTTACTCATATCACCAAGAAAACAGAGAACTCCTATATTTTATAAATATCCACAACCTATTAATAAACTAAGCGTCAAAAACTTAGATTTTAATTAGAGAAGGAAATTATATAAGAAAAAATTGTTCTTCAAGGAAATTATAAATGTCACTTTATTTCTGTGATATACAATTATGAGAAGATAATATTTCCTCCTGGAATTCAAACATAATGCTGAAACTATTTACAATAGTCTTTCAGTAGTAGTTTGGCAATGAAGAACAATGAAAAAAGTTGGATAAGTAATGTCACACAGTAATATTAGTCACTGATTTAGTAGCTCCCTTTCCAACAACAGATACATTCAAATTTTGCTATAACTTCTGAAAAAAAATATTTTTATGAAGAAATGCCAAAAGTGGTATTTCATAACATTTCTCAAAAATATGAATAGGAATGAAGGTATTCACTTAACAGGCTATTGAATCTCCTCTGGAGAGTTTAAAGACAAGGACAGATAAGGCTGTTGGGAACCTTCTAAGGCAGAAACTTTTTCTTCTTTAACCATGACCCACAGTACCACAGAAATAAAGAAATACATTTTACATCAGAATATACATATTCACAAATATCTACAAATATGTATGCATATGTAACTAAGTATAACAAAACAATACTTATTCTAATTATGTTTTCTATTCTTTACTATTTCTTTCCTTTTCATTTTTTAAAAGCTGGTCAGTGCCACTAAATTGATTTTGTGTGAATAGCTACAACCCATAGTCTGGAAAACACTGGTCTGAGGCAATCTCACACTGGATTACAGGGATCTGGTAGATCCAAACCCTGTGCCTAGGAGCCCTGGGATTCCTGGGCTGTGTCTCAGGAGCCATCCAGAGGAGGGGGAAGGGAAAGGGTCAGCACACACAGACCCAGGCCCTGCCCAAGTGAACCAAAGCTTCTCAGCAATTATCTTGGGATTTCACATAAGATTTAACTTAGAGGCAGGGGGAAGAAACAGTTCTTGGTTAAAAAAATTAAAAGTTTCAAAATCACTGAGTTAGAGGACCTTTAAGGACCCCTTCCAGTGTGTGAGTCTAGAAATAAATATTCACTCCGAACTATAAAATCAACCACAAATCTATATATCACTATAGAATTACAACCATATCATTACACCACAAAACTTTTAATACTGATCATTCAAAGCTTTATAATTTATAATGTTAGAATTTCTCAACATATTGCCAGATTAAAAGTGCTGAAAGCGTCACAGCCTCCCCTTAAATTCCCTCCCCATCCTGTAGAAACAACCTCTTCTCCCTTACTAAAAGTACATTCTGCTCATACTTCTTATTAGTAAAGCAATTTTACATTTGCTAAATAGAACATATTACCAAGTGAACAGACTAAGCCACATGAATTACTAGGCTCCTTAGACATTGATTAATTTGAACAAATTGGTGTTGCTAAACTTTTAACTCAGCAACTTTCTTAATCCATAAAAACATGTATCCTCCCACTGGAATTACCTCCAGCCAAAATATACCGAGTTGGGTGCATAGCATTGATGGAACACACAGAGACAAGGCATTCTCCACCAAGAAAAGAATGCACCTGCTTTCCTGTCTCATGGAAGATTTCCACCCGTCGTGGATGGGCCATGCTGCCAACTATGACACAGTCTTCTTGTTTAGGGTCCCACACAGCTCGGAACCTGGTCAGCCATCGCCCGGTGATGGTGTTGTGCCTAGTGAAAAAAATAATTTTTTTAAAGGATAGTTAAGTTTGAAATAACTCAAGGTAACAATGGGCAAAGGGTAAAGATGGCACTGCTCCTAAATGCTGGTTTTCTCTGCCAAGTTTCTTCTCATTAAGTTACAGAGTTACCATCAACCTAATCTCATCCTTCCTACAAGACTGAAACTCAGAACAGAGACAACGTCTTCTGCATTTTTGGATCTCCAGTGAGTACAGTGGTTTGTGCTCAGTGGATGATCATTAAGTGTCTATTGAAACAGCACCTTTTTTGTTCACTATTTCCTAGCTCAATGGACTCCCCTCCTTTTTTTCAGCACATACAAATAGAAGAAGCCCTAGAAATAAGAAATATATAATCTAGGTTATTGTTGTTTTAACAGGATCTATTTCCCATATATGTATTTCTCTGATAACCAAATCCTGAAATCATTTTATATTCCATACAACTTTAAAGTAAAAAATACATCTAGGGCTCAAAGGGAAATTAGAAAATACCTGCAGACAAATGAAAACAAAAACACAACATACCAAAATTTATGAGATGCTATGAAAGCAATACTAAGAGGGAAATTTATAGCAGTAAACACATTAAAAAAGAAGATCTCAAAATCAACAACCTAACTACACCTCCAGGAACTAGAAAAAGAAAAAACGAAATCAAAAGTTAGCAGGAGGAAGGAAATAATAAAGATTAGAGCAGAGATAAATGAAAGAGAGGATAGAAAAATAATAGAAAAAATAAACTAAGAGTTTTTTGAAAAGATAAACAAAATTGACAAGCCCTTAGCTAGATTAAGAAAAAAAGAGAAAATGCAAATAATTAAAATCAGAAACGAAAGAGGGGATATTACAACTAATGTCACAGAAATAAAAAGGATCATAAGAGAATACCATGAACAGTTATAAGCCAACAAATTGGATAACCTAAGAAGAAATGGATAAATTTCCAGAAACAACTTACCAAGACTGAATCATGAAGAAATAGACCATCTAAATAGACCTATAACTAGCAAAGGGATTAAAACAGTAATCAAAAACCTCCCAAACAAAGAAAAGCCCAAGACCAGATGGCTTCACTGGAGAATTCTACCCATCATCTAAAGCAGAATTAACACCAATGCTCCTCAAACTCTTCCAAAGAGTTGAAGAGGAAGGAACACTTCCAAACTCATCCTGTAAGGCCAGAACTACCCTAATCCCAAAGCCAGACAAGGACTCTACAAGAAAAGAAAACTACATGGGGCCAGACTGGTGGTATAGAAGTTCATATGCTCTGCTTTGGCAGCCTGGGGTTTGTGGGTTCGGATCCCAGGTACGGACTTACACACCACTCATCAACCCATGCTGTGGCAGTGTCCCACATACAAAATAGAGGAAGACTGGCACAGATGTTAGCTCAGGGCCAATCTTCCCCACCAAAAAAGAAAAGAAAACTACAGACAACTATCCCTAATGAATATTGACACAAAAATCCTCAACAAAATACTACCAAACCAAATTCAACAGCACATTAAAAGAATTATAGGGGCCAGCCCGGTGGTGCAGTAGTCTAGTTCGCGCTTTGGCAGCCCGGGGTTCGCGGGTTCGGATCCTGGGCACCCACCGACGCACTTCTTATTAGCCATGCCATGGCGGTGTCCCATATAAAGTAGAAGAAGATGGGCATGGATGTTAGCCAGGGCCAGTCTTCCTCAGCAAAAAGAGGAAGATTGGCAATGGATGTTAGCTCAGGGCTGGTCTTCCTCACAAAAAAAAAAAAAGAAAAGAAATATACACCATGACCAAGTTGGAATTATACCTGGAATGCAAAGATGGTTCAACATACAAAACTCAATTCATGTCGTATACCACATTAACAGAATGCAATATGATCATCTCAACTGATGCAGAAAAATCCTTTGACAAAATTCAATACCCTTTTATGATAAAAAACATTCAACAAACTAGGAATAGAAGGAAACTATCTCAACAAAATAAAGGCCATATGTGAAAAGCCCACAGGTAACATCATACTCAACAGTGAAAGACTGAAAGCTTTTCCTCTAAGATCAGAAAAAAGGCAAAGATGCCCACTCTCACCACTTCTATTCAACACAGTACTGGAAATCTGATAGAACTGGAGGCACTGATCTGCCTTACTTCCAGATGTTCACAACTGCACAGGGAACCAGATGCTGCACATCAGGCATCACCATTAAACCCACGAGCATTTAATAAGGGGGATACCTTCTGAGCAGTCACTGGCAATTAGTCAATTACACAAGAAAAATAAACGAAAGGCATCCAAATTAGAAAGGAAGAAGTAAAATTATCTGTTTGCATGACATGATCTTATACGTAGAAAATCGTAAAGATTCCACACACACACACACAAAAAAACTGTTAAAACTAAAATGATTTCAGCAAAGTTGCAGGATACAAAAATCAACACACAAAAATCAGTTGCATTTCTACACACTAACAAGGACTAATTCAGAAAGGAAATTATGAAAACAATCCCATTTACAATAGACTCAAAAAGAAGAAAATATTTAAGAATAAATTTAACCAAAGAGATGAAAGATTTGTACACTAAAAACTATAAAACGTTACTAAAACAAATCAAAGAATATACAAATAAATGGAAAGACATCATGTTCATGGACTGGAAGACTTAATATTGTTAAAATATCCATACTAAAAGTGATCTAGAGATTCAATGCAATTTCTATCAAAATCCCAATGGTGTTTTTTGCAGAAATAGGGAAAAATCCTAAAATTGACATGGAAGCTTAAGGGACCATGAATAGCCAAAACAATCTAAAAAGGAAAAACAAAATTGGAGGCCTCACACTTCTTGATTTCAAAACATACTACAAAGCAACAGTAATCAAGACAGTGTGGTATTGGCATAAAGACAGACATACAGAGCAATCGCACGGAATGGAAAGCCCGGAAATAAACTCTCATGTATGTAGTCAAATGATCTTCAACAAGGGTGCCAAGACGACACCATGGGGAAAGGATAGTCTCTTCAACAAATGAAGAAATTCCCCTTGTGCTGGGAAAACAGAATATCCACATCCAAAAGAATGAAGTTGGACAGTAACCTTACACAATATACAAAAATTAACTCAAAATGGATTAAAGACCTAAACATAAGATCTGAAACTATAAAACTCCTAGAAGAAAACATAGGGAAAAAGCTTCAGGACATTGAATCTGGCAATGATTTCTTGGATATGACACCAAAAGCACAGGCAACAAAAGCAAAAATAGACAAATAGGACTACATCAAACTTAAAGACTCTGTGCATCAAGGGAAACAATCAACAGAGTGAAAAGGCAGCCTACAGAATGATAGAAAATATTTGTAAATCATATATATATATATTTTTTGTGTGTGTGGGGAAGACCAGCCCTGAGCTAACATCTGTTGCCAATCTTCCCCTTTTTTGCTGAGGAAGACTGGCCCTGGGCTAACATCTGTGCCCATCTTCCTCCACTTTATATGGGACACCACCACGGCATGGCTAACAGACAGTGCGTCTGCGGGCGCCCGGGATCCGAACTCGCGAACCCCGGGCTACCAAGCGCGGACTAAACCGCTGCACCACCGGGTGGCCCCTAAATCATATATTTAATAAGGTGTTAATATGCCAAATATGTAAGGAAGTCCTACAACTCAACAACAACAAAAATGACTCAATTCAAAAATGGGCAAAAGACTTGAATAGATAATCCTCCAAAGAAGATATACAAATGGCCAGCAAGCACGTGAAAAGACATTCAACATCACTAAACACTAGAGAAATGCAAATCAAAACCACAATGAGATATTACTTCACACTCATTAGGATAATCACTAACAAAAGAAGAGAAAACAGTGATGAATATAAAGAAAAATTAGAACCCTGGTATACTGTTGGTGGCAATGTAAAATAGTGCAGCCGCTATGGAAAAACAGTATGGAGGTTCCTCAAAAAATTAAAAATAGAATTACCATATGATTCATCAAAATCTTCCTTCTGGGTATATAACCAAAAGAATTCAAAGCAGGATCTTAAAGAAATATTTGCACACCCATGTTCACTGCAGTTTTATTCACAATAGCCAAGAGGGAGAAACAATCCAAATGTCCATCAACAGATGAATGGATAAAGAAAACGTGGTATACACATACAATGGAATATTATGCAGCCTCAAAAAAGGAAGAAGATTCTGTCACATGCTAGGACATGGATGAACATCAAGGACATTACAATAAGTGAAATAAGGCAGTCACAAAATGACAATACTGTATGATACACTCATATGAAGTATCTAAAGTTGTCAAAATCATAGAAATGGAAAGTAGAAAGATGGTTGCCAAAGTCTGGGGGAATGGGGAAGGAGGAATTAATGTTTAATGGACATAGAGTTTCAGTCCTGCAAGATGAAAAAGTTCTAGAAATCTGTTGCACAACAATGTGAATATACCTAACACTATTGAACTGTACACTTAAAAATGGCTAAGATGGTGAATTTAATGTTATGTGTTTATAACCACAACTAAAAATAAAATACAAATTTTAAAAGATACATTTGGGACTCTTTACAGCTCTCCAAAGCAAAAAGAAAAGTACTGCCCTTTTATCCTCTATACCTTGATACCATTAACAACCCTTTCTTATTACAGAAGTGTGCACTACAGAGAACCACATTTCCCACTGCCACCCAATGATCCTATCTTTAATAAAAATTCTTACTGACTCTAGAATCATCATCCTAATTTTTTTAAAAAATACACATTAGAAACCAATAAGCTAGAATTAATAATTTGAAAAAGGAAGTGAGGAGGGGAAAATTTGTGAAAAAGAAAATGAACATACTCAAACATAGCCTCTATAGACTACAAAACTCATGAAGCAACAATCAACATATACTGTACACCCTGTCCCCAACTTCATAAATTTAATAAAGAGGGGTGTCTAGGAAGAAACCATTGAGTAAAGTTTGATGTAAAATACATACATTAAAAGTAGCAGATGCAAAAAGAGGATAACCAAAGAAATACAGTAAGTGAGAAGGTGGGGAAGCCCTCTAAACCCAGAACAAACAGGCTCAAATAAACAGAGCTTCAGCTAGCCTCATGAGCAGGTGAGTAGTTACAGTCTGCTTTAATAAGATAACGAGTAATTCAGGTCAGAATAAAGTCATTCTCCTTAACCAAAAATAACTGCCCAGCAGCAGAGAACAGCTACCAAAAGAGACTGAACCTCTTTACAGACACAGGGAACCTGAAAGCAAGAACCCTTCTGGATAGGATAGGAACTAGCAACCTGGGACACTTAAACAACGTAATACAAAAATCATACCTATTACATCTCTTTGACAATTAGATGTCTAATGCACATACTCCAACAAATAGCTCATAGTAATCCAGGGTCTATATTATTTGGCATATGGAAACATACCTGATGGTGGTGAGGAGAGGAATCTGAGAGGATATGCAGCTGCTGTCAAAGACTCTGCAAAATAAAGATCAAGAATAAAGTAACACACTCTTTTTATTGTTTCTTGAAAATTTTCCGAAATAACATCAATGTATTTAACAAGCTTTTCATTGGTTCATGATATAAAAATGATTACTATTTTAAAATATATAGGATTAGGCTCTAACAAACCTCAGTTAATATATTTAACAAAAGCTCCAAGGAATATTATGAAATTCAGTGTTTATATAGTGTGAAAATAATTTATTTAAACACTATTACTCCAAACTTAAAATATACATTCTAAAGTGATAACCTGGACTCCAAAACTATTCGGATTCACAGTCATAGGTAATATATAAGGAATGTGGTCTGAAAATGCACAAATAACCTAAAAGTGCGTGCATGTATCAAGAGCGATTTCCCCATGAGACTCACCAGTTGAGGGTCTGATAGTGCCATTTCCAGGTGCTGGCAAGACTAAGACCTGCCAGCAAGGAGAGCAGTTCTTGTGGGGCAGCTGGAGGAATCCAGAAGGCTCCACCAGCTACCCAGGCAGAAAGAAACTAACTACATCACCACCACCTCCCCCTTCTCCTTGTGCCTAGCTATTCCAGTGCACTTTCTTGGCACTAGACCTTATTGTCTAATTAGATTACTAGAAAGCCAAATCACTAACAGCTAATGTAATAAGAGTGAACTTTGCAGTACAAATGAACAGGATTGGGACAAATAGGTAGCTCTTGAGACAAAGGAAACTTTGTGGGTAGAAAAAGGACACTGGATTGCCATTGCCTGGTGACTAAATCTCAATGCACCACCTGGTAATGCTCACAGACTTTACTAGAAACTAACTGGGCACCTGTCACACACGTCAGACCATGCTCTTCTCAACAGATGGGTCTAAATGAAAATTAAGTGCCTTTCTAGAGCCTGGTCCACAGTATACATTCAACAGATACTTGTTGAATCAATAAAGAATGGATTCCCATCACAAGAGGCATATGCACCCCTATGTTCATTGCAGCATTATTCACTATAGCCAAGAAGTGGAAGCAACCCAAGTGTCCCTCAACTGAAGATTGGTTAAAGAAGATGTGGTAATATATATACAATGGAATACTACTCAGCCATAAGAAAAGACACAATTGTCCCATTTGCAACAACATGGAGGGACCTAGAGGGTATTATGTTAAGTGAAATAAGCCAGAGAGAGAAGGACAGACACTGCATGAACTCACTCATATATGGAATATAAGTGAACACACGGACAGAGAGAACTGATTGGTGGTTACCAAGGGGAAGGGGGGTGGGGGGGGCACAAGGGGTGAAGGGTTACATCCACAAGGTGACACACAAACAAAAATGTACAACTAAAACCCCACAGTGTTATAAACTAAGACATCAATTAAAAAAAAAAAAAAAAAGAATGGATTCCAAAATCACTTAAAGTAAATTGAGAAATGCTTGCAGTGTTAAACAAAATCAGGGATTCTAGAAGAGAACAAAATCATTTTCCTTTGTGGTTGCACTTAACATTCTCCACATCTTTTTTTATAGGCATTATTTTCTATTTTAGTCCAATTGGTTTACCTTACATTTTAAATCCATTTTTAGGAAGTAGCTTATAGAAAGATACCAAAGCTAAAACCATAAAACTATATCCAGTCATTTGTACAGAAGTCCAGTTTTTGCTATCTTTTCTGCCTGCTCAGGGCTGCGGCTCTGCAACTTCCTTTCAGCACCTCACTCATAGAGTAAACCCTACTATCCCCAAAGTCAGAGCTTCTCCCTAAATTAAAATTATCTCCCTTCCAAGATATCACAAGCCTGGTTCCATTGGGATTTCTGGGATTATTCGGTGCTGAAAGGGAAGCCTGACACTGACTACCCAGAGTAGCTACAGACCTTCTTTGTCAATCTCAAGGAAATTTCCAGACCCCAAAACTGCTGAAAAGCCATTGAATACAGACCATTAATCTTGGGAACCTAGATATGGCTACAAAATAAAAACACTAGCGATTTAATAAGGAGCAACAGTAAACAAAGCTACTATCAAAATGAATAAACAACCCACCAGGTGGGAGAAAATATTTGCAAATCGTTTGTCCGACAAGGGATTAATCTCAGTAATATATAAAGATCTCATACAACTGAGCAACAAAAAAACAAACAACCCGATCAAAAAATGGGCAGAGGATATGAACAGACATTTTTCCAAGGAAGAGATACAGATGGCCAATAGACACATGAAAAGATGTTCAACATCACTAATCATCAGGGAAATGCAAATCAAAACTACACTAAGATATCACCTTACACCGGTTAGAATGGCTATAATCACAAAGACAAATAACAACAAATGCTGGAGAGGTTGTGGAGAAACGGGGACCCTCATTCACTGCTGGTGGGAATGCAAACTGGTGCAGCCTCTATGGAAAACAGTATGGAGAGTCCTCAAAAAATTAAAAATAGAAATACCGTATGATCCAGCAATCCCACTCTTGGGCATCTACCCAATGGACGTGAAATCAACCATCACAAGAGGCGTATGCACCCCTATGTTCATTGCAGCATTATTCACTATAGCCAAGAAGTGGAAGCAACCCAAGTGTCCCTCGACTGATGATTGGTTAAAGAAGATGTGGTATATACATACAATGGAATACTACTCAGCCATAAGAAAAGACACAATTGTCCCATTTGCAACAACATGGAAGGACCTAGAGGGTATTATGTTAAGTGAAATAAGCCAGAGAGAGAAGGACAGACACTGCATGAACTCACTCATATATGGAATATAAGTGAACACACGGACAGAGAGAACTGATTGGTGGTTACCAAGGGGAAGGGGGGTGGGGGGGGCACAAGGGGTGAACGGTTACATCCACAAGGTGACGGACAAACAAAAATGTACAACTAAAACCCCACAGTGTTATAAACTATTAAGACATCAATAAAAAAAATGGTAAAAAAAATAAAAAATATAAATAAATAAATAAATAAATAAAACAAAGCTACTAGTTTACTGACACAGTAGCTACAAACTCTTGAGATTCCTGTAACAACATATTTGTCTTTCCAATTTACCTCAGCTTACAGTCAGCACATGTGGTCACTACTCTGTTACCAGTAAGAGGTGAAAAATAGGCAGAAGCGATGCTCTTTGTGTGTTCAGTCAAAGAAATCAAAGGCTGGTTTCCCCTGGGAGTCAGGCACCTTGCATCATAAATATGAATATCCCTGTAATGGGAGGAATAATTTTCAGTGTTGCCATGGTCCATGTACTGAGCCTCTAGAGTAGTGCTGAACATAAATTACACAATCAAACACTCATTACATTGAAGAATAGTTAAGATAGAACCCTCTAATCTTCTGTATTAATTTTACAAACACTGGTATAGATAAAAAAAATTAGAAAGATTCCAAAATTATAGCATACATATGTAACCAGTGAGTATAGAGAGACAAGATTCTAGTTGGTGTTCTAATCTCTCCAAGAAAAAAGTTAACACAGACCAACAAGTTATAGGTCACATATAACTTTCTCTTTTTACAAGTTTTCTCAAAAGACTAGAAGTAAATGCATATGATGCCAAGGAAAACAAACGTGTATTTGTTTCAATACTTTCACTTTTTATTAAATCCAAAAGAATCTCTCATTTAAAAAAAAAATCACACTAAAAAACAAAACGACACCTTCAATTGGTATAGAAAGGAAAATTATTTGGCCTGTGGGTATCACAAGTCAGATGTCTTTGACAACCAAACTAAAACATTCTTCCTAATATTAAAAGGCCTAAATCATAAAATTTTAAGAACATACCTCAATCCTGCAGTGATGAAATACTGTCTATGCACTGGGTGGACATGAACAGTTCTTATTTTTCTCAAAGAAGAATTAATAAATTTCTCATAAGAAGTTCCAGGTGTCCGTCTATCCACCAAGGACAAACTTCCATCCCAGTGTCCTACTATTAAAGTGGAGGCATCTTCTGCCAAGAAGTCAAAGGAGGAAAAGCTACTTCTTTTGTCTCTGTATACCTAAGGATATAAGTAACAATCAACTTACATAACACTCTTCTTTTAAAGAAAGCCAGTGCATAAATTCTTTGGTAAAAGAATTATAAAACAGCTTACCCAAATAACCTCAGTTATCCTCTCATCATCCCCACAGGAAGCACAGAGCAAAATGATCATCCCCTTTCACAGAGATGGAAACTAAGGCACTGATCAGCCATGAGACTCATCTACCATCAAATGGCCCATCCACCCATGTCAGGCTACATCCCAAATCTCTTAAATCCAATAAACCTCAGGCGCAGATCTGCTCTGTGAAACTTACTAGGAAATGGATTGAATCTGAATTCTACCCAGCTGAAATACCTTCATATACCAAGTAACTTTGCCAACCAAGTCCAAGATATATGGCTGAAGATTTACCTTTTTGTGTGTGTGTGTGAGGAAGACTGGCCCTGGGCTAACATCTGTGCCCATCTTCCTCTATGGGACACCGCCACAGCATGGCTTGGCAAGCAGTGTGTCAGTCTGCACCCGGGATCTGAACCCATGAACCCAGGGCCAACAGAAGCAGACTGCGTGTGCAAACTTAACCGCAATGCCACCAGGCCAGCCCCAATGTTCACTTATTTTTGATGGAAATGTAAATAGATACAAATTTTTTTTTAATTTTTATTGATGTTTCAATAGTTTATCATATTGTGAGGTTTTAGTTGTACATTATTGTCAGTCACCAGATGAATGCACCCCTTCACCCCTTGTGCCCACCCCCCCACCCCCCTTGCCCCTGGTAACTACCAAACAGTTTTCTCTCTGTGTGTTAGTTTATATTCCACATATGAGTGAAATCATGCAGTGTTTGTCTTTCTCTCTCTGGCTTATTTCACTTAACATAATACCCTCTAGGTCCATCCATGTTGTTGCAAATGGGACAATTTTGTGGGGTTTTTTATGGCTGAGTAGTATTCCATTGTGTGTGTGTGTATATATATATATATATATATACACACTACATCTTCTTTATCCAATCACCAGTCAAGGGACACTTGGGTTGCTTCCACTTCTTGGCTATAGTGAATAATGCTACAGTGAACGCAGAGGCGCATAAGTCTCTTTGGATGGTTGATTTCAGGTCCGTTGGGTAGATGCCCAATAGTGAGACTGCTGGATCATAAGGTATTTCTATTTTTAATTTTTTGAGGAATCTCCATACTGTTTTCCATAGAGGCTGCACCAGTTTGCATTCCCACCAGCAGTGACTTAGGGTTCCTGTTTCTCCACAACCTCTCCAACATTTGTTGTTTTTTGAGTAGACACAAATTTTTGATAGCTAATCAAAGTACATTTTATCAAACTATTTAATGCTTATACCCAATAATTTCACTAAGATGTATATAAGGATGCCTGCTGCAAGGCTTCTTACAATAGCAATAAGAAGTAACTTAAATGTCCACCAAGAGAGATCTGGTTAAATAAATGACAATGCATCTCTACTTTGAAATAACGTGCAATGCTAAAAAGAGGTGGATTTGTATTACTAACTGTCCAAGGTATTTTTTAAGTTAAAAAAGCAAGTTGCAAAAAAGTATGTATATCGTATGAATCCATTAGTGCAAAGAAAAAAATCTATATCTATATGCTTGTACGTATATGTCTACTTTCTAGAAGCATACCCAAGAAATACAAGGGTTACTTCTGGAGAGTGGGAATGGGGGAAGGGCAGATTTACCTTGCATACACCATTTACTGTAAATTTTTATCATGAGCATGTATTATTATAATTTTTTAATCACTTACAATCCACAATACTATCACTTTGGGTTTAGGGTTCACACACATAAGAAATAAAAAATAAATGTTGTAGAATGTGTCAGTATTCAAGTAAGAGAGAATGACCACAATTCTATTAACTGAATCATGAATTATTGATTTCTATTTTTAATAACAAGTATTATTATAAACTGAGATTAACAAATTAATATACCAACGGCATCCCAAGCCCCACACACCCGAAAAAGCCCAATATACACAAATGAAACTTAAAGTATTCAGTCAGTATATTAAAATAGTTAAGTGCAGGGGCTTTAGAGTCAGACAGACCCAAATGCAAATTCTAGTTCTGCCACTTACATCCTTGAGCAAGCTAATAAACCTCTTAATCTCAGTTTTTTCAGCTAAGTGGAGATAACATTACCTATTTCATAGGGTATTATAAGGCTTATTGATATATATATATATATAAAGCACACTCAGGTTAATGCCTAACAAGGTAATTGTTCAATCAGTAGTATTAGGAGCAAATCACTGACACACGCAACATCATGGAGTAATCTTAAAAGCATCATGCTAGGTACAAGAAGCCAGACAAAAAACAACATACTGTATGATTCCATTTACTTGACATTCTGAAACAGGCAAAATTATAGAGACAGTAATCACATCAGTGGTTGCCAGGGGCTTCAAGAAGGGAGAGGAGATTGACTAAAAAGGGTCACGGGGTAATTTTTTTGGGTGATGAAAATTTTCTATACCTTAATTGTTTTTTAAATAAAATTGTGGTCACACAGTTATATACAATTTGCCAAAAATCATAGAACTCTATACCTAAAACGGTAAATTTTACTGTATGTAACTTATACCTCAATAAACCTGACTTAAAAAAATATATTTTTTAAATTTGTGACATGACATGACAATTATATGACATGCAATGGCAGTTTTTCATTCTAACTTCACCAGATAAAAACAGCTGAACTAACCTCTTTACCATCAGTGGAGAACTCTTACAATTCTATTCTAAAAAGACAGATAACTCAATTAAAAAATAGGCAAAGGATCCAAACAGACATTTCTCTAAAGAAATACAAATGGCCAATAAGCAGATGAAAAGATGCTCAGCATCATTAATCATTAGGAAAATGCAAATCAAAACCACATGAGATACCACTTCATACCCACTAGGATGGCTATACTCACCAACAATAACAAGTTTTGGCAAGGATGTGGTGAAACTGGAACTCTCATACATTGCTGATGAGTATGTAAAATGGTGAAGCCAGTTTGGAAAACAGTTTGGCAGTTCCTCAAAATGTTAACCATAGAGTTACCATATGATCCAGCAATTCCCATATTGGGTATATATAAGTATATACCCAAGAGAAATGAAAGCGTATGTGCACACAAAACTTGTGCATGAATGTTCATAACAGCATTATTTGCAATAGTAAAAAATGGAAACAACCCAAATGTTCATCAACTAATAAATGGATGAGTAAAATGTGGTATATCCATACAATGGAATATTATTCAGCCATTAAAAAAGAATGAAGTACTGACACATTCTACTACATGGATGAACCTTGAAAACATTTTGCTAGTAAAAGAGGCCAGTCACAAAAGACTACAAACTGTATGATTCCATTTATATGAAATGTCCAGAACAGGCAAATCTATAGAGACAGAAAGTAGATCAGTGATTGCCTACGGCTTGGAGGAGGGGAAAACTGGGAGTATCTGCTAATGGGCAAGGAGTGTCTTTTTGGGGTGATGAAAATATTCTAAAATTAGATTGTGGTAATGGTTTCACAACTCTGTAAATACACTAAAAACAATTAGATTTTACAATTTAAATGGGTGAATTGTGTGGTATGTGAATTATATTTCGGTGAAGTTGTTTAAAAAATATGTACAATAAGTTATTAAGTAGCTGATAAAATATAGATGTATCTTTAAATTTCAAACTCCAACCTTCTTGTAAGAATATAAACAAATAGGGGGCTGCCGGGTGGCGCAGCGGTTTAGTCCGCGCTTGGCAGCCCAGGGTTCGCAGGTTCGGATCCCGGGCGCCCGCTGACGCACTGCTCGTCAGCCACGCTGTGGCGGCGTCCCATATAAAGTGGAGGAAGATGGGCACGATGTTAGCCCAGGGCCAGTCTCCCTCAGCAAAAAGAGGAGGATTGGCGATGGATGTTAGCTCAGGGCTGGTCTTCCTCACGAAAAAAAAAAAAAAAAGAATATAAACAAATACAAAACAGAACATGACTTGGCATAGATAACAACATAGTTGTGCATTAGTAACCTAAGTGCTACCATTAAACAGTTTAAAGAGGACTCTTCACAAAAATTATCTTATTTAATCCACAGCTGATAGTCCCTTTATTTCTAATAAGGATTTGAAATATCAATGTTGCTCTTAAAAACCTATTTTTAAAAAGCTAGAAATAAAAATTATAAGAAAAAAAGATACTGATAAGAAAAGAGACTGTTTCTTCTAATTGTCAGTAATTATGAAATCAAGTCTGACCAGCAACACAACATTAATAGTCTTGAAAAGTCTTTTTTCATATGGTTACAAACAGATTTTAAGGGACTTAAACATCCTCACTTTTAAAAGAAAACCCCAAAACTATTAGCTCTCAGCAGGGAGAAAAAGCTTCCCCAATTTTAAGAAAGATCACTTTAGGAATACAGTGAAAAACAAAACAAAAGCAGGTACATACTATACTATAATTATTAAAATGATTATTTTAAAACTCTTTTAAAAATAATTATGAATCAAAGAAAAAATGGATTCTTTAAAAAAAAAGAATTAAACATGATTGTACACTTGAAAAAAAAATTATGAATCATCTGCACATGGAATATTAGAATAATTACAAAGATATCAGAATCTGTTAATTTTGAGTACTGGCTTATATAAAAAATTAGGGCATAAAATTAGATCATAAATTAGTATTTACAAAGCAACTTCAGTGATGAGTACCCTGTTCTCTTCATTGTCTATCACATATAAATTGCTCTTATACTAAGGACCTCTAAAAACTTTAAAAGTCTCATTCGAAATAAGATAAAGGATGAAAACCTACATCTACACCATCCTAAGTTTCATAAAGATTAAAATCTCTATTAAAAAAAAAGTTTGGGGAGCTGGCCCGGTGGCGCAGTGGTTTAGTTCGCACTTGGCAGTCCAGGGTTCGCCGGTTCGGATCCCGGCCGCCTACCGACGCACTGCTTGTCAGCCATGCTGTGGTGGTGTCCCATATAAAGTAGAGGAAGATGGGGCACGGATGTTAGCCCAGGGCCAGTCTTCCTCAAGCAAAAAGAGGAAGATTAGCAACAGATGTTAGCTCAGGGCTGGTCTTCCTCACCAAAAAAAAAAAAAAAAAGAAAAGAAAAAAAAAAGTTTGATTTGTAAGAATTCTCTTATTGAGGAAACCTGATACAGTTAAGCAAATCTGAAAGTTCACCTCAAATGACATGTTTGTTGCAAGCATTAAGCAGCAGATATTTAAGTAACAGACCAAAACATAATCACTGCGATCCAATATTCTGAAGACTCCTCAGGCCTTTGGAGGCTTCTGGCCTACTCCACCAGAGATCAACTGATTAGAAAACCTCCAAGGAGTAGTCTGGTGATCTAGATAGAGTGTCTCCAAGAGGATGGGTGGTCATGAGTATGAGCCCAAGATCTTTCAACTATTCTTAAATAGGCTTCAACTTAATTTGACCTTGCAGGGGTTAGACCAGCCCAGGAAAAGACTTGATCCTCAATAGGTGGTTACAAATAAACTTGGCCTAAGATGTTCTGAATAAAACCGCCTAGGTGTCCATTTCTTGCCAGAGTAAAATTATATGACATGCAATGGCAGTTTTTCATTCTAACTTCAGCAGATAAAAACAGCTGAGCTAATCGCTTTACCATCAGATATAAATGGCATATAAGACATGATAAATCTTAGCTAGAAGACTAGAGAAAACCAAATTTTGTAGTTTCTGTGTTATATTACAGGTCAAAAGTTTTAAGTATAATGTAACATAGTACTGTCACATGATGAATTTCTCTATAGCCTTTTTTGCCACATCCCCACAAAGACTCATCCCCACAAAATTCATATCTGCAAATGCCAGGAATGATGAACAAAAGTACAATAATATTCCAATTTTTTTTCCTGAATGAAAAAGAAGTACACGTCTTAAGCCTAAAAATAGAAGAGTAAGTTATTTTATTTAAAAGTTTTTTGCAGGGCCGCCCGGTGGCACAGCGGTTTAGTCCGCGCTTGGCAGCCCGGGGTTCGCCAGTTCGGATCCCGGGCGCCCGCCGATGCACTGCCTGTCAGCCATCCCGTGACGGCGTCACATATAAAGTAGAGGAAGATGGGCACAGATGTTAGCCCAGGGCCAGTCTTCCTCAGCAAAAAGGGGACGATTGGCAACAGATGTTAGCTCAGGGCTGGTCTTCCCCACAAAATAAATAAATAAATAAATAAAAGTTTTTTGCAAAAATGAAAAAATAAAAATAATACGAGCAAACACTTATTATGTGCCAGGCTCTGTTCTCAGTACTTAATCTGCATTAACTCATTAAATCCTCATGACAACCCTATAAGGCAGATACTATTACTATCCCATTTCATAACTAAGGAAAATTGAGGCATAAAGAGATTAAGTAACTTGCCAAGGTCACACAAGTAGTAACAGATGGTCTGGGATTTTAACTCAGGCAATACAGTTCTGAAGTCCCTATTCTATACCACCTCACCCAATCTGGTATAATAGTCAGTCATGTAGCATTTCATAGAGAATCCAGAATATCATCTGAGGTCAACATGTAAACACATTAATATTTACCTCATCAAAAACAGCCCTGGAAAAATCCCCACAGCGTAATGTGCCGTCATAGCTCAGTGACAGCATGTGAGCCGGATTGGCAGGTGAGAAGTAAAGACAGCTAACTGGCTGACTATGGGGCTGAAAAACATACACTCCATCTTCTTTAGGTTGGTGAGTCTAGAAGAGAGTTGGGGATGGGGAGAGAGACAAAAACTAGTGAAAAATAGTAGTATTTTCTGAGTCATTATGTCATTAAACTATTTACATCTATATTATATTCAGTCTTTTCTTAGTCTATAATTGTACCCACCCTCCCATTCAGAAAGTCAGAACTAGAAACTTTATACTGTCACTAAATTACATTTTTCTAATTTTCAATCTAGCAATATTAAGTCACATTTATTTTAACTAGGAAACTAGTCTTTTCATAATACAGAGGGAAAAAATTACTGCTTATTATGACTTCAGTTCATGAAATCCTCAGGAAATGAGAAATCTATTCTTTATCTCACACACAGCATAATCCCTTCCTACAAAAACAATATTAATACCATTACCACTTTGCTTCCTAGGTGTACTTCTATATAATACGAGTATATCATTCTCAGCACAATTTTCATAAGGTGTTTGGTCCTGGCACAAAATAATCGTTTTTAAAATATTTTTCCCTAAATACACCATGAAAATTCATGTATTTGAATTTCCACATTAGTATTACTACTTCTAAGGATTATCCTTTCCACAACTGGATTACCTACTCCTAAATCATCACTTCTCAGATTTGGATAAATTATATTCCTATGCCATATGTCATATGAACCAGATCAACTATCATCTTCAAATCTGGCTTAGTCTGCTCTGAAATATGCAAGCATTTTTGTGTTCTTTTTTAATTTAAAATTTTAAAATAAACAGAAGAATTTTTAAAAAGGAAAGAAAGAAAAAAATTACAATCATGCACACTCATCCTCCTACCTCAAGTTAACCACTGTTAACATCTTGTTTATAACATTTATTTTTTAGAAAAACAAAACTCTCCTTTGTTGTAAAGAACTCAAACAATACAGAAATGCACAAAGACAAAAGTTTTTAAAAATCACTCCAAATCTAAAATTAACCAAAATTATCATTACAGATATCTTTGTATGTACTTATGTAGAAAGAATGACAGAGGAGAAATTTAGAAAAAAATAAGACCATGCTATACATGCCATTTTTAATAGTATTACATTTAACTATACTTCAAAATAATAAAAGAAAATCAGGCTGAAGGAATTTTTGAACTTCAAGTATTTCTTTACAAGAGATATCCTCTAAAAAGGAAAAAGTATAAAACATAAAGCAGTTGTAGTCATTATGCTTTTTTATTTTTTTAACTATGTCTCAATTATAGATGATTTCTATTGATTGAGAACCTTATTCTCACCCCTCCTCCAATCTTCCCTTTCTCCATCTCTATATTTTGTTTTATTATTTTTTAAATTTTGTCCAGGTTGACAATATTCACATCCAGTTCTGTAACTATACTTCATATGGCTGTTTAATATTATGTTCTGCATTTAAATGGACTCAATGCTCATCATCAATTCTTTTGTCCAGGTTCTCCATTCTTGAATTCTTAATTTTGATTTACTCTTAATTGGCTGAGATTTGCTGTCAAGCAGTTTTTTTCCAAATGAACTCACAGGTCTTAAATTTCTTGAGTTTTTTCACATGTGAGAACACCTACCTGTGCCTTTACATTAGAACAGTATCTTGTGCTGGGTAAGTATTACGGGGCCACACTTCCTTCCCTCAGAATTTTGTAGACATTACATGAAATGTTGCTGTAGAAAACTGTGGCAAGCCTGGCTTTTCACCTTGAATATAATTTGTTTTTTCTGCTTGAAGAATTCTTTATCCTTGAAGTTCCAAATTTTCCTAGAATATGGTCTACACATTCAATCTGCCAATTCAATTCTGTCTTTTCAGAAAAATTCTCTTTGAATATGTTTTCTGTTCCATTTGCTGGGTCATCTTTGACTGTCTTTCCTTTTCTATTGACTTGTCTCTTAAAGCTTTTTTCATCTGTGTTTGAGATTACCTCAGATCTTTCCTTTAATGTCTGTAATTTAATTTTCATCAATGTCTATTCTATTCCTCGCTTTCGTCTAATTTATTAGTTTCATTGATCTTCAATTTGTTTCCCTAGTTCTGCAATCTCCTTTTTCATCTCATTCTGTTGTTTTATCATCTTTGAGTCTTACTTTACCAAATTAATGTTGTCATTAACTTACTCCATGGCAGCACTTTCCAAAAGAACTTTCTGAGATGTTTTGTCCAATATGGTATCCACTAGCCATGTGTGGATATTAAGCACTTGAAATGTGCCTAGTTTAAATGAGAACTGAATTTTCTATTTTAATTAATTTAAATGTAAACAATCTCATATGACTAGTAGCTACTGCATTGAACAGTGCAGTTCTACAGTCTGCAGCAACTAGGGAGAATTTCCTTCCTTTCCTTGAGTTATGTTTTTCTTCTAGGTCTGTCTTTCCATGCTAGGTTATTTTGCTGTTTTTGTGGTAGCGTTTGTCTAGTTGCCATGTCATTTCTTTTCATTTTCATCATGCTTGAATTGCTCTGTCCATGCTAGTTGCTCTGATATAATATAACATATTGACTTATATGTTATACCAGTTATAAGTTATATCTTATACCAGTTCATTTTTTCCTCAGACAAGGACAGGCTTTTCTATAGCCAGGAGGAAAGATGGGGCAGGAGAGAGGTAGACAGCTGATTTCAGCTGAAACAGTATACAGTATTTATTGAAATTCCTAGACTCTGAGATTTCGTTCATTATTTTATACCTGGATTCATACCACCTACTTGGTGGGGTTGCAGGGGCAGGGGGGCTTATACCACTCCCATAGACCAAGAAAATCTCCTTTGTAGAGAATTAGTCCTACTATTCACTTTCCCCAGCTCCCCTGTTTTTCCCCCAGCAGCCATTCCCCTATTTCTCATTCAAAAGAGGAAAAATCTAAATATCCACTCAATGTGCTTCTCTCTAGTTTTGAGAATATAGGTGAAAATTCTCAGGGTTTGGTCAATTCACCAATACAGATTTTGGAGATGGAGCAAGATATAAGCTAACCCATGCTATGCCCCCAGCTCAGCTACAGAATTTGTTTCTGTCCTTGATGGCTAGTTTTTGAAGTACACTGCATTAAGTTATACTTCTTCCTTATTGCTGTGATTTTTTTTTTTGCTGATTTGACTGTCTTTTGCTCATTCTATGGGAAAATTCCAATCCCCCATTCTATGAGAAAATTCCAATCCCCCATTTAATCTGAAGATACCAGGTTAAGAGTGCTTCTAAGTACTTTCAACCTAAATGTGTCCCAGACCAGTCTTTTTTGAGCCTAGAAAGGACTATCTGTGCACACGGGATTGGAATAGGAAAACTGGAAGTACAAGCACCACTTATGACTACTGTGGTAATCTCAAGAAAGGAGATGGGGCCCTGGCCCAACGTGGTGGCTGTAAGGATGGAAAGAAATGGGCAAAACCATTTAAGGACTTTACTAGACATAAGGAATGAAGGGAAGACCCAGCTTAAAACTCTTCAATGGCTTCCTGTTGCTTTTAGGATAAAAACTAAAATTCTTAACAAAACTTATATCTGGCCTCTGCCCACCTCTTCAGCTTCCTCCTATTTCATTCATCTCCTCCCTTCATTCCTTTGCTGTCTATGCTCCAGCCACACAGGCATTCTTTCAGGTCCTTGAATGTATCAAGTAGGCACCCTTCTGCCTAAGGTCCTTGACATGCTGTTTCCCTTGCCTAAACACTCTTTCGCCTTTCTTTACTTGGTTTACTCCTACTTAGCTTTCAAATCTCAACTCAGTTCTCACTTCCTCAGGGAGGCCTTCCCCGATCTTCCAAATGAGGCCAGTTCCCATTATGTTTTCATAACACTACTTTTCATTCACTCCATTAATCACAGAATATAATTCACTCCACTTATCAAATATGTAATTACATATTTGGTAAATATTTCAGTAATGCTGCTTTTGCCACTAAATTCTAAATTCTTTGAGGACAGAAACAGTCTTTGCTTACAAATGTCTAATGGCTGGGGAGTCATTAGAACAGGACTTAGCAAAAAACACTCAATAAGTGTGGAATGAATGAATGGGTGGATGGATGACTAAATAAATGATAACAACTTTTGACCATAAGTGAGACTAGGAATCTGACAGAAAGTTAAGAGGAAAAACTGACGCAGTGTCAAGGCAATTCAATGGGGAAAGGATAGTCTTTTCAACAAACAGTGCTGGGACAACTGGATATTCACATACAAAAAGATGAATTTAAGCCTTTACCTGACACCATATACAAAAATAACTCAAGATGGATCAGTGAACTAAATGCAAATGCTAAAACTATAAAATTTTTAGAAAAAAACGTAGGAGAAAATCTTCAAGACCTTGGGCTAGACAAAGATTTCTTAGATACAACCCCAAAACCACAATCCATAAAAAAATTTGATAAGTTGGACCTCATCAAAATTCAAAACTTTTGCATTTCAAAAGACAGCATTAAGAAAATGAAAAGACAAGTCATAGACTAGGAGAAATATTTGCATATCATATATCTGATACAGGATTTGTATCTAAAATATACAAAGAACTCTAACAACTCAATAAGAAGACAAACTACCCAATAAAAAATTGACAAAATATTTGAATAGCTATTTCACCAAAGATATCCAAATGGCATAAAAAGATACTCAAAATCATTAACCATTAGGGAAATGCAAATCAAAACCACAATGAGAGGGGCCAGCCCAGTGGTGTAGCGGTTAAGTTCATGCATTCCGCTTCGGCAGCCCAGGGTTCGCCAGTTCGGATCCTGGGCACGGACCTACTCACTGCTCATCAAGTCATGCTGAGGCAGTGTCCCACATAGAGCAACTAGAAGGATGTACAACTATGACATACCACTATCTGCTGGGGGTTTGGGGAGAAAAAAGCAAAAGGAGGAAGACTGGTAACAGATGTTAGCACAGGGCCAATCTTCCTTTAAAAAAAAAAACCACCACAATGAGATACCACTTCACACTCAATAAAAAGGCTATAATCAAAAAGACAGACAATAACAAATGTTGGTGAGCATGTGGAGAAAATGGAACCCTCATACATTGCTGGTAGGAATATAAAATAATGCAACTACTTTGGAAAGCAGTTTGGCAGTTTCTTAAAATGTTAACCAGTTACCATATGCCCAAGTGATTCTACCTCCAGGTATCTATCCAAGAGAAACTGAAACATATACCCACATAAAAATGTGTACACAGGGGCCGCCTGGTGGCGCAGCGGTTTAGTCCGCGCTTGGCAGCCCAGGGTTCGCGAGTTCGGATCCCGGGCGCCCGCCGACGCACTGCCTGTCAGCCATGCCGTGGCGGCGTCCCATATAAAGTGGAGGAAGATGGGCACGGATGTTAGCCCAGGGCCAGTCTTCCTCGGCAAAAAGGGGAAGATTGGCAACAGATGTTAGCTCAGGGCTGGTCTTCCCCACAAAAAAAAAAAAAAAATGTGTACACAAATGGTCACAATAGCATTATTCAGAAGAACCAAAAAGTGGAAATAACCCAAATGTCTATCAAGTGATGAATGGATAAACAAAATGTGGTATAGTCAAACAATGGAATACTACTCAGCCATAAAAAAGAATGAAGTACTGATACATGCTACAACACAGATGAACCTTGAAAACATGCTAAGAGAAAGAAGCCAACATAAAAGACCATAAACTGTATGATTCTACTTATATGAAATGTCCAAAAAGGGCAAATTTGTGATGATTTGCCTAGGGATGAGGGTAGAAATGGGGATTAAATGTTAGTAGTCAGGAGGAATCTTACAGAGATGATGCAAATGTTCTAAAGCTGGATTATGATGATAGTTACACAACTCAGTAAACTTATTAAAAATCATTGAATTGTACATTTCAAATGTGTGGATTTTACAATATGTTAATTCTACCTCAATAAAGTTAATTGTTTTAAAAACTAGGGGAGTTGGAGGATGAGCAGAGGACAGCCAAGATATTGGTTTTAGATTTGCTCAATCTGTTAATGAGATAGCCAAGTGTCCTGGAAAATTAGAAGGTTGATAGAGATATTGGACTACAGAGACCTCGTAATACAGATTTTTGGAGGCACAAGGAAAGACATGACAAAGGAACTTTTCTACATGTCTTCAACTCTGTAAGATCAACCCACCCTGAAAACATCTTCACTTGACTATGCTAATTCTCTTTTTCCTTTTCACAGTTCTTCAACAAATAATCTTTACCCAGTGCTTCCATTTCTTCCTCTACCCCACGCCTTTTTACTCTCCTACAGTCTGTTACCTTCCTTATCTCATGCTGAAGTTATTCTCTCAACTCGCTAATGGTACCCTTTTTTTTTTGCTAAAGAAGATTCTCCCTGAGCTAACATCTGTTGCCAATCTTCCTCTAATTTGTATGTGAGCCGCCACCACAGCATGCCCTCTGACGAGTGGTATACGTCCGCGCCCGGAAACTGTAACCAGGCCGCGGAAGCAGAGCATGCCGACTTAACCACTAGGCCACTGGGGCTGGCCCTAATGGTACCCTATTTTAAAAACCCAATGGCCTTTTCTCTGTTACCATTCTTTTTAACTTCTCTGCAAGAGGCCCTGTCAAACTCCCATCCTTGAAACTCATCTCTCAGCTTGTACAACCTTATACTATTTCTGGTCCTCTTCCCACCTCTCTGCTTCTGTTTTCTTTACCAAATCCTTTCACCTCCTGCTCCCACTCACATCTTATCAAAATAAGTGAGAATCTATGCTCCCAAATAAGAGAGAATTTAGTTTTTATTTCTCTCTTCTCACTTATAAAATCTGTTTATTAACCCCCACCAGCTTCAAGTCACAGTTTCTTCATCTCCATTAATTGTCCTTCTGGCATTTTTCAGATCTTGGTTCTACTTCCCCAATTAGAAAATAAGTTCAGAGAATATTAATTTGGCTTTTCTCAATTTTTGAAAGCAATCAATGCAGAATTGTATGTACAATGAATGGAATTCAATATCTGTTTCTGACTCATCAAAAAATGACTGGGATTATCCTAAGCAGATCCCTGGGAAGATATTTTCATCCAGCTTGGAAAATGTATTTTAAACACAATTAGAAAACTAAGAACTTTGTGTGATCTTTTCATATATACATTAATAAAGTTTCCTGCCAGTTAGTTTATGCCCAGATGACTAACAATATTCAAGCTAAAAATGTTTAAGTTCTATAAAGCAAATTTAAATTCCTCCAGATTTCTAAATTTTGGAAACACAAAGCACAAAACTATAAATCTCAACATCTATAAACACATGGCTCGACACTATTCTCTTGCAGGCTATTTGCTTCAGTCAAACTTTAATATCTTTAAAAAATTAATAATAACTTACCAAATCCCAAAGTCCAACTTGCCCAGATTTGGCCCCAGCTGCCACCAAAGTTCTATCTTCTGATGGGTGGATAGCTACAGAGAATATTGGGCCTTTGGTAACTTTATTAACAGTATTTTCACTGATGACCATGCCACTTAAATTGGCTTTGTAGCTGAGAAAATTAAAATTTAAAATTTTAGAAGTAAAACCAATCTCAACAGTCAAATAAAAGGTGATTCAAAAAAGAAATATCACAATAGGAAATAAATGTGGGAAAATATTCAACCTCCTGGCAACCAAGGGAATCAAATTAAACAATTGAATCCTGTTTTTCACTTATAAAAGCTAGTAGACTGCAGTTAAACATATACATTCATATGTATTGCTACTGGCAGAGTGAGTTCATATAAGATTTTCAGAAGGAAAAAAAAGATTTTGGAAATCAATTCAGCAATGTTTAGTAAAAGCCATTAAAATGTCCATAATATTTGACTCATTAACCTCATGTCCAGAATCTATCTTAAGGAAATAACCCACTATCACACAAACACACTTCAAGAAACACATGCACACATGCAAACACACAAAACTAAATAGAAAACAAGTCCAAATACCAAGGGAATGAGAGGAAGTTAAGTAAATTCCACCTACTCAATGTAATATTATGCAATTATTCAATAAATTTAAGGACTCTAGTAACATGCAACCACAACGTTAATGAAAAAGCATAATGCAAAACTGTATATATTAGAACATAACAAAGTAAAAATTTAAGTGGATTCATTCACTTATTAAACATTGAATGAATATATGTTACGTGCCAGGCACTGTTTTGGCTATTGTGACAAAATCCCTGCATTCATGAAGCTTATATCCTAGTGGTACTACATATGGCAATACTTGAAAGGAAGTATAAAAAACAAGAGTAGTTAGGGTGGAAATATTATGGGTAATTTTTTCACCTCATTTTCAAAATTTCCTGTAATGGTATATAGTCTTTATAACTTAAAAATCTCAGAAAGTATAAAACAAAGGCAAGGAATTTTAACTCACCTTTTAATGCTAGATAACTCCTTCTCAGTGTTCTTACTACTTGTCTGAAACAATGAGAGACCAAAGAACTAAGTTAATATATTTACTGAAATTTCCTTAACATATGATTCTAAAAGCTATAAGCCCTCCCAAGTGATACCTTGCTCACTTCTGCCCAAGTCTGTAGAAATCCTTTAAATAGTTCACTGTTATCATCTCGATTTTCAGGAGTCATATCTAAAGGCCCAGGCGGTAACAAAGGCTGTTATAAAAAACAAGAAACAAAAAGTTGATTGTCACCCTGCCCTAGAATGTAAGCTTGAGGTTTTTCACTACTTCACTTTCAATACCAATAACAGGGGTGACACATCGTTAGCATTCAAAAATAGTATCCTCTAAAGTAATAACATGTATTATCTCATTTAATCCTCTCACTAATCTAGTGAATGAGATGCCACATTTTAAAGATACTGGAATGAAACTTAAAGAAGTTAATTTGTCCAAAGTTACAGTACCAATAACTGGAATTGCTGGGAATTGATTCAGATCAATTCAATTTCATTACTCAAAGTTATTATTCTATGCCAGAGTTTTTTAAATCACAGGCTGTAACTCAAAGGTCACGAAATCATTTTAATACATCACAACCAGCAATGTGTTTTAGTGAATGAGAAAAGAATAGAATAGAAAATACAAAAATGCATCACATGTAATAAGGATAAGTATCAATTCACAAAAGTTTTGTTTCAGTTGTCTGTGTGTGTAGAACAGGTTCGATGTAATTATATTTCTTATCGTGGGTGGAGGTTTCAAAAATATGAGAAAGCTACTTTTCCCACCTTAATTTGCAATTAGCTCCCAAAGCATCAGCCTAATTAGTGCTATGTTCCAATTTATAATTAAGCACTTTGATATAAAGCATTAAAAACAGTAGGTGCTCTTGAATGAAAAATATAATTATAATCTTAGTTAGGCAATAAATTTGGTAAATAAAACTTTCTACTCCCTGATAGTATAAAATTAAACCACAGCAAGGGACCCCCATCACTATCATCACATATTATTTATTATTAATAACATTAATAACTGCCATTTATTGATTAGTTACTAAGCCCTCAATACAATGTAAGGAACTTTATAGATACTATTTCATTTAACCCTCACAATACCCCTTGGATGTTTCTATTATTGTTGCCATTTTAAAAATGGGGAAACCAAGGCTCAGAAAGGTTAAGTAATTTACCCACAATCCCACAGCAGGTAAGCCTGCAGAAATATAGAATCCAACCCAGTCTTTATGACTTTGAAATCTTACTCATTAAACCACACAATAGTCAAGTATTAAATCGATGAAGTACAAATTAAACATAATTCAATGACTTTTTAGTCTAGTTTCAAACACTTCAAAGTTTTCAGTATTGTACTGAATTAACATAATGTATTGGCACTCTTTCTTACATTTTCATCTGCTACTAATAATGTTGGCTGGGTTGGGATTGCTGGTAATGAAACTCCTGAAGGCTCTACTTTTAGTAATCGCATTGACCTTCTACATCCAATTCCATTTCCTCTCTTCTTAGGCTTCTTTCTAAAAGAGTGAAAAAAAATTCATGTTATACTCGTAAAACAATTATAGGTACTTACTAATATTAAGGACATAACTTCTACGAATGTACCTCATGGATATATTCACACGTTGCAAAGATGTATGTACATGGCTACACCAATTTTAATTAAAAGTCTGGAAACATCATAAATGTTCATCATGGAGAGGTGAAAGGTGTTAAATTATGAAATACTTATCTAATAGAATATGCAGCCATAAAACAGAATGAAATAGATGTTTGTGTGCTGATATGAGATGAACTCTAAGATACAGGAAGCAAAAACAAGGTCCAGTAAGATTCCTCAAAAAATTAAAAATAGAAATACCTTACGATCCAGCAATCCCACTCTTGGGCATCTACCCAATGGACATGAAATCAACCATCACAAGAGGCTTATGCACCCCTATGTTCATTGCAGCATTATTCACTATAGCCAAGAAGTGGAAGCAACCCAAGTGTCCCTCGACTGACGATTGGTTAAAGAAGATGTGGTGTGTGTATATAGATATAGATATATATATATCTATATCTATATACACACACAATGGAATACTACTCAGCCATAAGAAAAGACAGAATTGTCCCATTTGCAACAACATGGATGGACCTAGAGGGTATTATGTTAAGTGAAATAAGCCAGAGAGAGAAGGACAGACACTGCATTATTTCACTCATATGTGGAATATAAATGAACACACGGACAGAGAGAACTGGTTGGAGGTTACCAAGGGGAAAGGGGATGGGGCGTGGGCACAAGGGGTGAAGCGATGCATCCACATGGTGACGGACAAATAATAATGTACAACTAAAACCCCACAATGTTATAAACTATTAAGACATCAATAAAAAAAATAAAACCAATAGGTGGGGCCAGCCCGGTGGCGTAGTGATTAAGTTTGTGTGCTCTGCTTGGGCAGCCCAGGGTTCTCAAGTTCAGATCCCAGGCACGGACAGACGCACTGCTTGTCAAGCCATGCTGTGGCAGTGTCCCATATAAAGTAGAGGAAAAGGGGCACGGATGTTAGCCCAGGGCCAGTCTTCCTCAGCAAAAAAGAGGAGGATTGGCAACAGATGTTAGCTCAGAGCTGGTCTTCCTCACAAAAGATTAATAAATTAAAAAAATTTAAAATTAAAAAAAAAAACAAGGTCCAGTACATGTTAAACACGCTTCCATTTGCTTCTTTACAAAAAGGTTACATATACACATATATTTATACATGCTGAGACTACCTATGGAAGAATATACACGAAACTATTAGCAGTGGTTTCCTCTAAGGAGAAAGCCCGAAGAACTAAGGTCTAGGATGGGAAAGAGACTTAAATGTTTCATTGCATTCCCTTCTATATAGTTCACTTTTTAAAATCATATACATACCCTACTTGTTTATGCACTATTTTTTCATTTAAAAAAGTAGGTTTTTTTAATTAAGTTTTTTAATTTTAATTTTAAGTTTTTCCAGTTTCTGGTTCCACGTGTAAGGAACTTGAAAGTCACAACTCTGTCTTATCAAGTAAAAAGCTGAACAGACTGAAAAATCAACAACTCTTCTAGGATTCTTTTTTTTTTTTTTTTTGGTGAGGAAGACCAGCCCTGAGCTAACATCTGTTGCCAATCCTCCTCTTTTTGCTGAGGAAGACTGGTCCTGAGCTAACATCTGTGCCCATCTTCCTCCACTTTATATGGGACGCCGCCACGGCATGGCTGACAGGCAGTGCGTCGGCGGGCACTCGGGATCCGAACCCGCGAACCCCGGGCTGCCAAGCGCGGACTCAACCGCTGCGCCACCGGGTGGCCCCTCTTCTAGGATTCTTAAGAGAGGCAAGGACACAGTGCAAACCACTGACCCCAATATTGGAGAGGCAGACAGGCAAATACAAAGAGTTATGGCTTACTGGAGCAGAGACTCAGGAACAGAAGATATCACAGGATCCAGTGCCAGGGTAGGAAAACCTGAACTGTAAGTGCCCAATTGCTGGAGGCTCAGTGCAGACAAGTCTGAGAGTTAAAAACTCTAGGGTGGTCCACACAAAAACCTGCACATGGATATTTACAGCAGCTTTGTTCATAACTGGAAAACTAGGCAACCAAGATGTCCTTCACCAAGTGAAGGGATAAATAGACTGTGGTACATCCAAATCATGAAATATTATTCAGCACTAAAATGAAATGAGCTATCAAGACATGAAAAGACATGGAGGAACCTTAAACGAGTATTACTAAGAGAAAGAAGCCAATCTGAAAAGGCTACATACTGTATGATCCCAAATACATGACATTCTGGAAAAGGCAAAACAATGGAGACAATAAAAAAATTGGTGATTGTCAGGGGTGAGGGTAGTAAGGGGATGAATAGGCAAAGCATAGAGCATTTTTAGGACAGTGAAAATACTCTGTATATTATAATGATGGATATATGTCATTATACATTTGTACAAATCCATAGAATGTACAACACCAAGAGTGAACCCTAAGGTAAACTATGGACTTTTAGTGATTAGGATGTATCACTGTAGGTTCATCTTTGGTAACAAATGTACCACTCTGGTGAGTGATGTTGATAATGCAGGAGGCTAGGCATGTATGGGGGCAGAGGATATATTGGAAATCTCTGCACCTTCCTCTCAATTTTGTTGTGAAACTGAAACTGCTCTAAAAAAATAGTCTTAAAAAATTTAAAAAAACCTCAAGAGGTACTCACTCCCACAATTTTGTGAGATTTACATCCACGAGCTCAACCAGGTCCTCACAGTAAATATCAGAGAAAAATCCCCTCGTATTTCCCGCACTGGGTGGGAAAAAGGAACCATTTTGAAATATAACAGATGCACTCTGTTCTTAACAAGCTCTGCCCTCAGGAGAACTAGTTAACCAGAGCCTAACCTGCTAGGGTATTAAGAGAGCCTTGCTGACCTGGGGGAAGAGAAATACCCAACTCCAGCCCACTCTTTTCATCCTCTCCCACCTAAGGGGGTTGGAAAAAACCTAAAACACTTGTGAAGTTCACAGTCCAGAGGCACAGACAGGCTCACTAAAAGACTGAGACCTAATCACAGGATGCTTCCCCTCCTCCCACACCTTACCACCACATTACTAAAGGCCTATTTACAACAGTTCCTTTTTCCCAATACATCATGTCCAGCAATCATGAAGAAATTACAAGGCACGCTGAAATACAAAAAACACGATTTGAATAAACAGAGCAAGCAACAGAACCAGACATGGCAGGAATGTTGGAATTATCAGACCAGGAATTTAAAACTATCATTAACATGCTAAGGGCTCTAATGGATAAAATAGACATCATGCAAGAACATAATGGGCAATGTAAGCAGAGAGATGGAAATCCTAAAAAAAGAACCAAAAAGAAATGCTAGAAATCAAAAACACTCTAGCAGAAAAGAAGAATGCCTTTGATGGGCTTATTAGCAGACTGGACACAGCTGAGGAAAGAAGCTCTGGGCTTGAGGATACCTCAATACGAATCTTCGAAACTGAAAGTAAGGAGAAAAAAGACTGGGAAAAAACAAAACCCAGACTATCCAAGGACTGCGAGATAACTACAAAAGGTGTAACATACACATGATGGGAATACCAGAAGGAGAGGAAAAAGAGAAAGGAACAGAAGAAATATTTGAAACAATAACAACTGAGAATTTCCCCCAAATTAATGTCAGACACCAAACCACAGATCCAGGAAGCTCAGAGAACATCAAGCAAGATAAATACCAAAAAAAAACTATACCTAGGGAATTCATTTCCAAACTACAAAAAAAATCAAGGATAAAAATCCTGAAAGGGGGCCAGCCCAGTGGTGTAGTGGTTAAGTTGGCACACTCCACTTCAGTGGCCTGGGGTTTGCAGGTTTGGATCCTGGGTGCAGACCTACTGCTCATCAAGCCATGCTGTGGCAGGTGTCCCACATATAAAGTAGAGGAAGATGGGCACAGACATTAGCCCAGGGCCAATCTTCCTCTGCAAAAAGGAGGACTGGCAACAGATGTCAGCTCAGGGCTAATCTTCCTCACAAAAAAAAAAAAAAAAAAAATTCCTGAAAGAATCCAGAAGGAAGAAAGCACCTTACCTATAGAGGAACAAAGATGAGAGTTACATCCATCTCAGACACCATGCAAGCAAGAAAAGAGTGGAGTGAAATATTTTAAAGTGTTGAGAGAAAAAACCCACCAACCTAGAATTCTGTACCCTGGGAAATTATCCATGAAAAGTGAAGGAAATAAAGACTGTCTCAGACAAACAAAAATTATGGGAATTTGTTTCCAGTAGACCTGCCTTGCAAGAAATGTTAAAATAAGTTCTTTAGAGAGAAGAAAAATAACATAGGTGAGAAACTTGGATCTACATAAAGGAAGAGCACTGAAGAAGGAATAAATGAAGGTAAAATAAAAAATTTTATTTTTCTTATTCTTAATTGATCTAAGAGATAACAGTTTGTTCAAAATAACAACATTGTATTTGATTATGTATGCTTATATATATATATATATATATATATATATATCTATCTATCTATCTATCTTATGTGTGTGTGTTTATATATACATCTATATGCTTATGTATACAAGCCCTTATGTATAGCCAGCCCTGGTGGTCTAGTGGTTAAGATTTGGTGCTCTGACCACAACAGCCCAGGTTCATTTCCCAGTCAGGGAACCACACCACTGCCATCTGTTAGCTGTTATAGTGTGGTGGCTGCATGTTGCTCTGATGATGAAAGCAATGCCACCTGTATTTCAAATACCAGCAGGGTCATCCAAGGTGGAAGGGTTTCAGTGGAGCTTCCAGACTAAGATAGAGTAGGAAGAAAGACATGGCCACCCAATTCCAAACAAATTGGCCATGAAAACCCTATGAATAGCAGTGGAGCATTGTCTGATATAGCACTGGAAGGTGAGAGGATGGCACAAAAAGACCAGGCAGGGTTCTGCTTGGCTATACACAGGGTCAGTAGGAGTCAGAATTGACTTGATGGCACTAACAACAACAAAAATACTTAAGTATGCTTATATGTAAGTGAAATGAATGACAACAACGATACAAGAGACGAGAAGGAAGAATTAAGATAATTTTGTTATTACAAGGTACTCACACTACCCCTGAAGTGGTATACTGTTATTTAAAAGTGAAGTTGGATTAGTACATGTATATTGTAAATTCTAAGGCAACCTCTAAAAAAAGTAAAAAAAAAGAAATATAACTGATATCCTAAGAAAGGGGAGAAAGTGGAATCATATAAAACATTCAATTAAAACCACAAAAGTCAGAAAAAGAATGAAAGACAAAAATAGGAACAAAGAACAAGGGCAACAAGTAGAAAACAGTAAGAAATATGGTAGATATTAATCCAACTATATCAATAATCACTTTGAACGTCAATGGTCCAAATGTACCAATTAAAAGAGACTGTCAGAGTGGATCAAAAAACAACACCCAAATATATGTTGTCTACAAGAAACCCACTTTAAATATAAAGACACATATAGATTAAAAGTAACTGAATGGAGACTTGCACATCAGCAACATGGCAGAGTGAGCTGTTCCCTTTGTCTCTCCCCCTTCAAACTACAACTAAAAGGACAATCATTGATTAGCAGAGGATACCCACACAGCACACCAGGACACCTGAGAGACCCTTGCAGCTATGCATCTGAAGGTGGATGGACTACCCCCAAGGAGGTGGTGGAGACAGGTAAGCACCCTCTGGACCCCAGGCAGCCCAGTGCACATGTGCGACTGCTTTCCTGGCTGGAGTGATCACAGCACTGCTGTGGCCCCAAGGATGGGAGCATGCCTCAGCGTGACTGTGGAAACAGGTGACAGCAGCCCTGAGCCCCCGTGTGATCACTTCCCTGTCTGGCGGGAGAGTCCTCAGGGCCATGAGTCCCACAGAGAGTGGCGCAGGCTTGGACCCAGTGGAGAAGCCCCGCCCACCAAGCACAAAGGCTGGTGTGACCTAGGAGCAGACTGCAGCAGCAGAGCTGCCACCCAGGACGAACAAGCTCCCAGCTGCCATGAATGCCCACAGTACTGCTGTGGCCCTAAAGGAGGCAAGCATGTCTCAGTGGGTCTGTAGGAGCAGGCGGCAGCAACCCCAAGACCCCAGGTGATCACTCTCTCTTCTGGTGGGAGAGTCCACAATCCCACCGTGGTCCCAGGGGGTGGTTTTGGCTCAGTCCCAGAGAGGAGGTCCCACCCACCAAGCACAACTGCTGGTGAGACCTAGCAGCAGAGGGCAGCTGCACTCCGAGTCCAGATAAACAAGCTCCCGGCTGCCATGAATGCCGATAGCACCGCTGCAACCCCAAGGCGGGGAGCACAACTCAGCAAGACTGTGGGAGCAGGCGGCAGCAGCCCTGAGCCCCTGTGTGATCACTCTCTCATCTGGTGGGAGAATCCACAATCTCACCAGGGTCCCAGGGAGTAGTTTTGGCTGGGTTCCAGAGGGGAGTTCCCACCCACCAAGCACAACAGCTGGTGCAACCTAGGAGCAGACAGCAGCAGAAACTGAATGAGCTCCTGGCAGCCATGAACGCCCACAGCACTGCTGCGACCCCAACAGGGGGGAGCATAACTCGGCCCCACAAGGCCACTGCAATCCCAGGGAGTGGCCCAGGGTTGGACAGCTGATGGATCCCAGCAGCAGACTCAGATTACACAGCTTCTGCCCCACCAAGTGGTGGCAGGGGAACATACATCCAGAAACTATCACTATGCGTTGGCACAAATCCACTCCATCAAAAGGTATAAAGAAATATATTAACACTCCAGACCAGAAGGAAAAAGACAAACACCCAGAAATCAATACTGAAGGCACAGAAATCTACAGTCTAAGTGACAGAGAATTCAAGACAGCCATCACAAGAAAACTCAATGAGTTACAAGAGAATTCTGAAAGACAGTTAATGAAATCAGGAACCAAATTACTGAACAGAGGGAATTCTTCACAAAAGAAATCAGAACTAGAAAGGAAGACCAATCAGAATTGTTAGAGATGAAAAACACCATGGATGAGATAAAGAAAAATCTGGAGTCCTTAAACAACAGAGCTGACAATATGGAGGAGAGAATTAGCAATCTAGAGGATAGGAATACAGAAATGCTTCACATGGAGGAGGAGAGAGATCTCAGATTAAAAAGAAATGAAGAAACTCTCCAAGAAATATCAACTCAATTAGGAAATACAGCATAAGGATTATAGGTATTCCAGAGCAAGAAGAGAGGGAAAAAGGAGCAGAGAGCTGGTTCAAAAAAATAATAACTGAGAACTTCCCAAACCTGGAGAAGGAGCTGGAATTACATGTAAAGAAGCTGACAGAACTCCTAATTACATCAATGTAAATGTAAAATGCAAAAAGACCTTCTCCAAGGCATATATTAGTAAAGCTGGCAAAAAGTCAATGACAAAGAAAAAATATTAAAGGCAGCAGAAAAAAGAAAATAACCTAAAAAGGAAGCCCTATCAGGCTTTCAGCAGATTTTTCAGCAGAAACCTTACAGGCTAGAAGAGAGTGGAATGATATATTCAAAATTTTGAAGGACAAAAACTTTCAGCCAAGAATACTATATCCAGCGAAAATGTCCTTCAGATATGATGGAGAAATAAAAACTTTCCCACATAAACAAAAGCTGAGCAAGTTCACTGCCACAAGAACCCCCTCCCACAAGATTTGATCAAGAAGGCCCTCACACCTGAAAAAAAAAGAAAGAAAAAGTGTACAAAGCCTTGAGCAAGGGGATAAATAGGCAGACAAAATTAGAAAATAGCAACTCTCTACCAGAGCAGATTAGCAAGCAATTATAACTCTAAAGATAAAGTGAGAAAAACATTGAAAATAAATATTATCACTTCATTTTAACTACAAATTCACAACACATAATGGAATAAGTTTTGACAACTTAAAGGGAAGAGGAAAGGGATGAAAGCTGCTTAGACTAGGGGAACAAGAGGCTATCAGGGAATGGACTATCTCATCTATGAGATCTTTTATACAAACCTCACAGTAACCACTAAACAAAAAATCAGAAGAAAGACACAACTAATAAGGAGAAAACCATCAGAGAAAGCCACCAAACTGAGTTAGTAGTCCAATATACACAGGAGGAGAAACAAGGGAAATACACAACAACTGAAAAACAAGCGATAAAATGGCAGCATTAAGCCCTAATATATCAATAATCACTCTAAATGTAAATAGATTGAACTCCCCAATCAAAACACAGAGTGGCAGGATGGATTAAAAAAACAACACCCAACAATTTGCTGCCTCCAGGAAACACATCTCAGCTCTAAAGACAAACACAGGCTTAGAGTGAAGAGATGGAAGATGATACCCCAAGCTAATGAGAAACAAAAGAAAGCAGGTGTTGCCATATTTATATCAGACGACGTACACTTCAAGATAAAAAAAGGTAATGAGAGACAAAGAGGGGCAATATATAATGATAAAAGGGACACTCCACCAAGAAGACATATCACTTATAAATATATATGTACCCAACACAGAAGCACAGAAGTATATAAAGCCAACTATTAACAAACTAAAAGGAGATATTAACAACAACACAGTAATAGTAGGGGACTTTAACACTCCACTTCCATCAATGGGTGGATCATCCAGACAGAAAGTCAATAAGGAAATAGTGGACTTAAACAAAAACTAGTCCAGATGGACTTAATAGATATATAGAGAGGACTCCATCCAAACACATAAGAATACACATTCTTCTCAAGCACACAAACAACATTCTCAAGGACAGACCATATATTGGAAAACAAGACAAGGCTCTACAAATTTAAGAAGACTGAAATCATAAGAAGCATCTTTACTGACCATAATGCTATGAAATTAGAAGTCAACTACAGGAAAAAAACTGAGAAAGGGACAAAGATGTGGAGACTACACAACACACTACTGAACAACCAATGGATCACTGAAGAAATTAAAGGAAAAATCGAAGAATATCTGGCAACAAATGAAAAACAAAATACACCATATCAACTTATATGGGATGCAGCAAAAGTGGTCCTGAGAGGGAAATTCACAGCAATACAGGCCCACCTTAAAACAAGAAAATTCCCAAATAAGCAATTTTAAACTACACATTACAGAATTAGAAAAAGAAGAACAAACAAAGCCGAAAGTCAGCAGAAGGAGAGAAATAATAAAAATTAGAGCAGAAATAAATGAAATTGAAACCAAAAGAACAGTAGAAAGGATCAATGAAACAAAGAGCTGGTTCTTCAAGAAGATAAACAAAATTGACAAACCTTTAGCCAACTCACTAAGAAAAAAAGAGAGAAGGCTCAAATAAGCAAAATAAGAAATGAAAGAGGAGATATTACAATGGATACCACAGAAATGCAAAGGATTATAAGAGAATACTATGAAAAACTATATGCCAACAAATTGGACAATCGAGAAGAAATGGATAAATTCTTAGACTCATACAATCTCCCAAAACTGAACCAAGAAGAAATAGAGAATCTGAATAGACCAATTACAAGTAAAAAGATTGAAACGGTAATCAAAAACCTGCCAAAAAATGAAAGTCCAGGACCAGATGGCTTCTCTGGAGAATTTTACCAAACATTCAAAGAAGATTTAATACCTATCCTTCTCAAACTATTTCAAAAAATAGAGGAAAATGGAACACTTCCTAACACATTCTACAAGGCCAACATCACCCTGATACCAAAGCCAGACAAGGACAATACGAAGAAGGAAAATTACAGGCCAATATCGCTGATGAACATAGATGCAAAAATCCTCAACAAAATATTGGCAAACCAAATACAGCAATACATTAAAAAGATCATACACCATGATCAAGTGGGATTTACGCCAGGGACACAGGGATGGTTCAACATCTGTAAATCAATCAATGTGATATACCACATTAACAGAACGAGAAATAAAAACCACATGATCATCTCAATAGATGCAGAGACAGCATTTGACAAGATCCAACATCCATTTATGATAAAAACTCTCAACAAAATGGGTATAGAAGGAAAGCACCACAACATAATACAGGCAATACAACAAACCCACAGCCAACATCATACTCAACAGGGAAAAACTGAAAGCCATTTCTCTGAGAACAGGAACAATACAAGGGTGCCCACTCTCGCCACTCTTATTCAACATAGTACTGGAGGTTTTGGCCAGAGCAATTAGGCAAGAAAAAGAAATAAAAGGACTCCAAACAGGCAACAAAGAAGTGAAACTCTCGCTGTCTGCAGATGATATGATTTTATATATAGAAAACCCTAAAGAATCCACTGGAGAACTATTAGAAATAATCAACAACTACAGCAAAGTTGCAGGGTATAAAATCAACTTACAAAAATCAGTTGCATTTCTATACTCTAATAACGAACTAACAGAAAGAGAACTCAAGAAGACAATTACATTGACAATCACAACAAAAAGAATAAAATATCTAGGAATAAATTTAACCAAGGAGGTGAAAGACTTATACAATGAAAACCATAAGACATTGTTGAAAGAAATAGATGATGGCATAAAGAAATGGAAAGATATCCCATGCACATGGATTGGAAGAATAAACATAGATAAAATGTCCATACTACCTAAAGCAATTTACAGCTTCAGTGCAATCCCAATCAGAATCCCAATGACATTCTTCACGGAAATAGAACAAAGAATGCTAAAATTCATATGGGGCAACAAAAGACCCCGAATAGCTAAAGGAATCCCTAGAAAAAAGAACAAAGCTGGAGGCATCACAATCCCTGACTTCAAAATATACTACAAAGCTAGAGTCATCAAACAGCATGGTACTGGTACAAAAACAGACACACAGATCCATGGAACAGAAGTGAAAGCCCAGAAATAAAACCACACATCTACAGATAGCTAATCTGTGACAAAGGAGCTAAGAACCTACAATGGAGAAAGGAAAGTCTCTTCAATAAATGGTGCTGGGGAAACTGGACAGCCACATGCAAAAGAATGAAAGCAGGGGCTGGCCTGGTGGCGCAGCGGTTTAGTTTGCGCTTTGGCAGCCCAGGGTTCACAGGTTCAGATCCCGGGCTTGGATCCCGGGCGCTGGCCAACACCCTGTTTGTCAGCCATGCCGTGGCGGTGTTGCATATAAAGTAGAGGAAGAGGGGCCTGGATGTTAGCCCAGGGCCAGTCCTCAGCAAAAAAGAGGATTGGCAATGGATGTTAGCTCAGGGCTGGTCTTCCTCACAAAAAAAACAGAATGAAAGCAGACTATCTTCTTTCGCCATACACAACAATCAACTCAAAATGGATCAAAGACTTGAAGGTACGATCTGAAACTATAAAACTGCTGGAAGAAAACATAGGCAGTACACTCTTTGACACTGGTCATAGAGGGATCTTTCGAATTCCATGTCTACTTGGACAAGGGAAACAAATGAAAAAATAAACAAGTGGGACTTCATCAGACTACAGAGCTTCTATAAGGCAAATGAAACCAGGATCAAAATGAAAAGAACACACGAGCTGGGAGAAAATATTTGCAAATCATATATCCAACAAGGGATTAATCTCCATAATATATAAAGAACTCACACAACTGAACCACAACAAAACAAACAATTTGATCAAAAAACGGGCAGAGGATGTGAACAGACATTTTTCCAAGAAAGATATACAGATGACCAATAGGCACATGAAAAGATGTTCGACATCACTAATCATCAGGGAAATGCAAATCAAAACTACACTAAGATATCACCTTATACCTGTTAGAATGACTATAATCACCAAGACAAAAAGTAACAAACGTTGGAGAGGTTGTGGAAAAATGGGAACCCTCATTCACTGCTGGTGGGAATGTAAACTGGTGCAGCCTCTAGGGAAAACAGCATGGAGATTCCTTAAAAAATTAAAAATAGAAATACCTTCTGAACTAGCTATCCCACTACTGGGTATTTATCCAAAGATCCTGAAATCAATAATCCAGAGGTTTGTGCACCCCTATAGTCATTGCAGCATTATTCACTATAGCCAAAAAGTGGAAGCAACCCAAGTGTCCCTTGACTGATGATTGGATAAAGATGTGGTATATATACACAATGGAATACTACTCAGCCATAAGAAAAGACAAAATCATCCCATTTGCAACAACATGGATGGACCTGGAGGGTATTATGTTAAGCGAAATAAGCCAGAGAATGACAAAGAGTGCATGATTTCACTCATATGTGGAAGATAAACTAACACACACACACAGAGAACAGTTTGGTGGTTTCCAGGGGGAAGGGGGTTGGGAGGTGGGCACGAGGGGTGAAGGGACACATTTATATGGTGACTGACAAACAATAATGTACAACTAAAATTTCACAATGTGATAAACTATTATGACATCAATAAAAGAAAGAAAAAAAAAGTAACTGAATGGAGAAAAATATACAATGCTAATAGGAATCAAAAGAAAGCAGGAGTAGCTATATTAATTTCAGAAAGAGCAGACTTCAAAGCAAAGAAAGTTATCAGGTATAAAGAAGTGCATTATGTAATTATCAATTCTCCAAAAAGACATAACAATTCTTAACAAGTATGCACCTAACAACTGAGTGTCAAACTACCTGAGGCAAAAACTAATAAAAATGCAATGAGAAATAGATGACTCCACTATCTTTTTTTTTTTTTTGAGGAAGATTAGCCCTGAGCTAACATCCATTGCCAATCCTCCGCTTTTTGCTGAGGAAGATTGGCCCTGGGCTAACATCCACACCCATCTTCCTCTACTTTACATGGGATCCCACCACAGCATGGCTTGACAAGCAGTGCTTCGGTCCACGCCTGAGATCCGAACCTGCAAACCCAGGCCACCAGAAGCAGAGCATGCAAACTTAACTGCTACGCCACTGGGCCAGCCCTGATAACTCCACTATCTTGGAGATTTCAACACTGCCCTATCAGAAGTGGAGAGATCCCACAGGCAGAAAATCAGTAAGGATATAGTTGAACTCAATAACACCATCTATCCACTGCATATAGTCAACATCTATGGACTACTTCATCCAACAACAGCAGAATACACATTCTTCTCAAGCTCCATGAAAGATTCACCAAGGCAGATCACATTCTGGACTATAAAACACATCTTTGCAAATTTAAAAGAACAGAAATCATACAATGTCTGCTCTCAGACCACAATGGAATTAAACTAGCAATCAATAACAGAAAGATGACTGAAAAACCCCAAAATACACGGAGATTAAACAAACTTTTAAATAACGCAAGAGTCGAAGAAGAAATCTCAAGAGAATATAAAATATATTTTGAACTAAATGAAAATGAAAACACAACTTATCAACATTTATGGGATGCAGGGAATGAGATGCTTAGACAGAAATTCATAACATTAAGTGCACATATTAGAAAAGAAGAAAGGCCAAAATCAATCATCTAAGTTTCCACCTTAGGAAACTAGAAAAAGAAGAGCAAATTAAATCCAAAGTAAGCAGAAGAAAAGAAATAACAAAAATTAGAGCAGATCAGTGAAATTGAAAACAGGAACTCAACAGAGAAATATCAACAAACCAGAAGGTGGTTCTCTGAAAAGACCAATAAGATCAATAAGCCTCTAGTCAGACTGACTAAGAAAAAAAAGAGAGAGGATACAAATTACTAATATCAGAAACAAAAGAGGGGACTCACTACAGATCCTACAGACATTAAAAAGATAATAAAGGAATAATATGACCAACTCTATGCCCACTTATTTGATAACCTAGATGAAATGGACAATCCCTTGCAAGACACAATTTGCCAAAACTCACACAGAAGTAGATGATCAGAATAGGCCTATATCTACTAAAGAAATTGAATCAATAATTAATAATCTTCCAAAACAGAAAGCACCAGACTGATAGGGGTTCACTGGTGAATTTTAGCAAACATTTTTTTTTTTGGTGAGGAAGATTGGCCCCAAACTAACATCCATTGCCAATCTTCCTCATTTTGCTGAAGAAGATTAGCCCTGAGCTAACATCTGTGCCCATCTTCCTCTGTTTTGCATGTGGGACGCCACCACAGCATGGCTTGATGAGTGGTGCATAGGTCTGCACCTGGGATCCGAACCTGCAAACCCCAGGCTGCCGAAGCGGAGCACACGAACTTAACCATTACATCACCGGGCTGGCCCAAACTCTCAAGATTCTATTTCTTCTATATTCCTTTTATGAAGATATGAACTTTAGCATTACTAAAAGGTAGCATTCCCTCAGAGATCCTATAAGGATTAAAATTAAATTATAGAGTTTCTGATCTGTTATTTACTTTACTATGCCGAACCATTTTTTCAAATTATAAAACAACTCAGCAATATATCATGTGGCAGGGATTGTAAACCAAATTTTTTTACCTTTTGGATTCAGGAGGCTGTCTCTTCTTTATCATTTCACGGAGCCTTGCAGCCGACTGCAAAATACACAAAACATAATACATGTAAAACTACTATCTTATAACTATATAGCTTACCTTTTAAAATATTAAGTATCTGCTACTATATCCACGCTAACCTGAGATCCATACAGGAAACAATGATCCTTACGATATGATACCTGCTCTTAGTAGTAGACATAAGACAAATATACTACCAATAATAAAGGCAAGTATATAATACTGTCTAAAGTACTGACATTCTCATACTCTGGACCAGGTTGCTAATGAGTCTACATGATTAAACATTTAATCAAACATACTATTATAAATTAAAAGATTTAACTTCTTCTATAGGCAATCCTACTTTGATATTTTCCAGAAAAGTTATAGGTTATACTCCTATAAATAAAATCATAATTTCTGTTAACTAAAATCAAATAGGGAGATGCTTTGTCTAAATTTCTGATGAATTTTCAACTGTTATTGACTCAACAATTTAGTCCCTTATGTTAACTTCTCCTCCCTTCCCTCGGGATGCAAACACATACTGAATATTTGGGAATCTGGTATTCAGAGAAATCAATTAACTATTTAATAAAGCCAAGGGTTTGATGTCTTCTGGGGGAAAACATCACACACCCTCTAAACAGCTATTCTCTCAAACATAGAAGTTTTACCCCGATTGTGAAGACACCAATGTAAATTATACCTTTAGTTCTAAAACATTAGTATACATCTGGCCATTTATCCTTCAAGCTTCTCATACAAAGCATATTCCCATCTATTCTTTTTTTTTTTTTTTTAAATTTTCTATTATTTTGTAAGGAAGACCAGCCCTGAGCTAACATCCCTTGCTAATCCTCCTCTTTTTTTGCTGAGGAAGACTGGCCCTGGGCTAACATCCGTGCCCGTCGTCCTCTACTTTATATGGGACGCCGCGACGGCATGGCTGACAGGCAGTGCGTCGGCGGGCACCGGGATCCGAACTCGCGAATCCCGGGCTGCCAAGCGCAGACTAAACCGCTGTGCCACCGGGCGGCCCCTTCCCATCTATTCTTAAAGTTTAAGATTTAAAAAAAAAAAAAGAAAAAGTTTGTCCTCTCAATCCTCTACTACACATCCTTCAATCCATCCCTCCCAACCTCTCTTTTATCTTTTAGTTCAAGTAACCACTTGGAACATAGCCTGTTTCTTTGAATCCAAGACAACCATTCATAAGACACCATTATTTTATGTACCACCAGAAGGAGGGAAAAACTGCCAGTTATAGTTTTAAGATGACAATTTCAAAAATATTAAAATGAAAAAAAAGTCTTGGAATCAATAAAATGTGGTAACCTCTTTCTATTAAGTGCAAAGCTCATTCCTAATTTTACCCTCCCTCATCTGATACTGTGAAATCTGATACTATGAGTATTTTATTGACATACTGGAGAGAGGAATGGCATCTTCATTTTAATTAGAAACTCCACACAAACCTCAGACAACTGAAGAGAAGCAAAAAAGTTTGCATTTTCTGATATGTTCTTCAGTCTCTTCCTTTCGTACGGTGACAATCCTGAAAAATCATCCTATGAAAGTCCACCAAAAAGATTCTGTTACTTTCATAATCCATAGCATAGCAAAAGCACCTCACAAAACTCGGTGTTAAATTCTCTGCAATGTATACTTTCCTTCAAATTGCACCTGCTCTATTCATTTCATGCTATCTTACCAAACAGCACATAATCTTTGCTGCATTGGATGTTGAGTGAAAGAGTTTGAATTTGGGATAACCACAAGATATCTGTAAGGCTCCCCAATTAAATAACAAGTGATCTGATATCAGAAGTCAAGCAGTGTAATCTAATAGCGAATTACTTCCTACCAGCCATTAATGGCACTATTACCCAAAGTAATCTTTTTATTAAATAAAAAAACAAAGAACTCAACAACAGAAAATTTTAAATTCATTGAAAGAGTTAAGGAAATTTAGAAAGAAGAACAACCAAAGAGAGAGAGATAAAAATATGGGCAGAAAAGACAATAAAACTAGAGAATCAATCCTGGAGGTCCAATATCCAACTAATAGTTGTAGGGGAAAAAAAGGGAGCAGAGAAAATTATTAGGGAAATAACACAAGAAACTTTCTCAAAACTGAAGATGAATTTCCAGATTAAAAGGGCCCAGTGAGTATTCAGCACAATGCCTAGGCACATCATCACAAAATTTCTTGACACCTGAGATAAGTGAGATAAGATAAGATCCTAAAAGCTTGCAGAGGGAAAAAAGATCACAAAGAACCAAGAATCAGAATGGCACTAACTTCTCAATATTGACGGAAGCTAGAAGGCAATGGAACAATGTGTTTAAAATTCTATGGAAAAAATAAATTATTTTCAACTTACAATTCTAAATTCAATTAAGCCATCAATCAAATGTAAAGCATACTTTTCAGACATGCAAACTACCTCTCACACACCTTTTCTCAGAAAGTTATTATAAACTACACTTCACCAAAATGAGAGAATAAACCAAGAAAGAGAAAGAGAGGATCTAGGGTACAGAAGCACAGGAGAGAGAGAAGATAAAAGAAATTCAAAGGAAAATGATAAAAAGAAGGCCAAAAAAGAGTAAAACAGTCCAGCATGACACAGGAAGATGGAGGACCCCAGGAAGTATTTCATGAAGAAAAAAATATGTACGTGAAGCCATTAGAATTCTTTGACTTGTCTTGAGAGAAATTTTACAACTCTGGTAAAGCTTGGGCTGTACATAATAAGCATGTAGAAAGGGAAAGTTGGGTGGGGGAGACGTGTGTAAAAAGTGTGGTGTGAGTGAAACAAATCCTCATCTTCCATAGTAAATCAGTAGATAAAGTGGGGGAAAAGTTAAAAAGGCTTAAAGTGCAATTTGCCTATTGAGCAGCAATCACAAATAGGTTAGTGGCATAAAATTGCTGGCTGTTTTGATTTGTTTCTGTGTGTATGTGTGTATACATATGGAATTACCTCTGTGTGAGTATATATGTACATATACACATGTGGAATTATATGACTTAAACATGTATGTACTACTACAAAGTCTGTATTACTTTGACCAAAATAAAGATTTTTCTCACACACACACAAAATAATAGTAGCAGAAAAAGTTAAAGGTTATTTTGTCACTTCCTTTAAAACTGCATCTCAGGGAAAAACATTACCACCATCATCAAAGACTTTCTAAGAATCTATTTCAAAATGCTGCATGCTGAGATCAAAGGAACAAATTTAAATGATTCTATTTACCACAGAAAAAAATTACAATTTATTAAGAAAAATCATCAGTTTTTTCTTTTTGTTTTGGAGAGGAAGACTGGCCCTGAGCTAACACCTGTGCCCATCTTCCTCTATTTTTATGTGGGATGCCACCACAGCATGGCCTGATGAGTGGTGCGTTGGTCCACACCTGGGAGTCGAGCCTGTGAATCCCGGCCACCAAAGCGGAGCGCGCAAACTTAACCACTACGCCACCAGGCCAACCCCCTTTGTTTTTGTTTTTTTGGCTGAGGAAGATTCGCCCTGAGCTAACACCTACTGCCAATCTTTCTCTTTTTTCTTTTTTTGATTGAGGAAGATCAGCCCTGAGCTAACATCTGTGCCAATCTTCCTCTACTTTGTATATGGGGCACCGCCACAGCATGGCCGTCAAGTGGTGCAGGTCCACACCTGGAGACCAAACCACGAACCTGGGCCGCTGAAGCGGACCGCACTGAACCCAACCACTATGCCAGGGCCAGCTCCCCCCCAACAGTTTTTTTAAGACAAATGTGTAATTCAAACTATTCTCACCCATTACCCACCTCTCAAAAACTTGTAACATGAAAGAGAGAGACCAAGCAAACATCAGAAAAAGTGGGCTCTCAAAGTAAACATATAGGAAATAGAAATTTAAAAAAAAAGAAACACTATCTTCAGAGACAACTGAGAAGTTACTGCATCCATAAAACAAGGGATGCTATGTTTAAAAAAAAATCAAACAACAAAAATAATTGGAATTAAAAATGTGCTTGATGCCAAAAATTCACAAACTGTATGAATCCACTTATATAACATTCTCAAAATTACAAAATTGTAGAAATAGAAAACAAATTAGTGGTTGCCAGGGGTTAAGGATGGTGAGAGGGAGGGTGGTGGGCATAACTATAAACAGGTAGCCTAAAGGAGATCTCTGTGCAGATGGAATAGTTCTGTACCTTGATTGGGGTGGTGGTTACATGAATCTACACATGTGATAAAATGATATAGAACTATACACACACCTTGTACCAATGTGAATTTCCTGGTTTTGATATTGTAATATAGTTAGATAAGATGCACCCATTGGGAAAAACTGGGCGAAGGGTAAATGAGACCTCTCTGTACTATTTCTGCAAATTGCTATGAATCTATAATCACCTTGAAAGAAAAGTTTAAAAATATACATTTCTCACAGCTAACATCATACTTAATGGTGAAAGACTGAAAGCTTTTCCCCTAAGCTCAAGAACAAGACAAATATGTCTTCTCTCATCACTTCTAATCAACACTGTACCGAAGGTTCTAGCCAGGACAATTTAGGCAAAAAAGGAAATAAAAGATATCCAGATTGGAAAGAAGAAATAAAACTATCTTTATTACCAATGACATGATCTTATATACAGAAAATCCTAAAGAATCTACACACACACTGGGCTAGCCTGGTGGCATAGTGGTTAAGTTCGCGTGCTCCGCTTCGGCGGCCCGGGGTTCACAGGTTCGGATCCCAGGCACGGACGGACGCACTGCTTGTCAGGCTACGCTGCGGCAGCATCCCATATAAAGTAGAGGAAGATGGGCACAGATGTTAGCTCAGGGCCAGTCTTTCTCAGCAAAAAAGAGGAGGACTGGCAACGGATGTTAGCTCAGGGCTAGTCTTCCTCACACACACACAAAAAATCTACACAAAAAAATATTAGAATAAACAACCTCAGCAAAGTTGCAAGATACAAGATCAATGTACAAAAATCAGCTGTATTTCTATACACTAGCAATGAACAATCAGAAAATGAAATTAAAAAAACAATACCATTGGGGCCGGCCCAGTGGCATAGCAATTAAGTTCATGCACTCCACTTCTGGCAGCCCGGGGTTTGCAGGTTCAGATCCCAGACACAGACCAATGCATCGCTTGTCAAGCCATGCTGTGGCAGCAGCCCATATAAAGTAGAGGAAGGTGGGCACGGATATCAGCCCAGGGCCAATCTTCCTTAGCAAAAAAGAGGAGAATTGGCAATGGATGTTAGCTCAGGGCTAATCTTCCTCAACAAAAACAAAAAAAACCCATTCATAATATCAAAAAGAATAATATACTTTGGAATAAATTTAATCAAAGAAGTGCAAGGCTTGTACACTGAAAACTACAAAATAATGAAGGAAATTAAAGAAGACCTAAGTAAATGGAAAAAAAATCCATGTTTATAGACTGGAAGACCTAATATTGTTAAAATGGCAATATTCCCCAAATTGATTTACAGATTAAATGTGATCCCTATCAAAACTCTAGACACCATTTTTGCAGCAATGGACAAGCTGATCTTAAAATTCATACGGAAATGCAAGGGACCCAGAATAGCCAAAGTAATCTTGAAAAAGAACCAATATATAGGACTCACACTTCTGTTTTCAGAATCTACTACAAAGCTACAGTAATTAAAACTGGCATAAGGATAGCATATAGATCAATGGAATAAAACTGAGAGTATCAAAAGAAACCTAGACACCTATGGTGAATTAATTTTTTTATTTTTATTTGCTGAGGAAGATTCACCCTGAGCTAATATCTATTGCCAATCTTCCGCTTTTTTTTTGCTTGAGGAAGATTAGCCCTGAGCTAACATCTGTGCCAGTCTTCCTCTATTTTGTATGAAGGTGCCGCCACAGCATGGCTGATGAGTGGTGTCAGTCCACACCTGAACCTGTGAATCTGGGCCACCAAAGTGGAGCACACCAAACTTAACCATTACGCCATGGGGCCAGCCCCTATGGTGAATTTATTTTCAACAAGGGAGTCAAGACCATTCAATGGGAAAAAACAGTCTTGCCAACAAATGGTTCTGGGACAAATGGATATCCACATGCAAAAGTATGAATGTAGACCCCTATCTCACACCATATATAAAAATTAACTCAAAATGGATCAAAGACCTAAATGTAAGAGCTGAAACTATAAAATTCTTAGAAGGAATTTTATACTTGTATATATACTTGTGTGTGTGTGTGTGTGTATATATATATATATATATATATATATATATACTAAAACCCACAAAATTGTACACTTTTAAATAGTAAATTTTATGTTATGTGAATTATATCTTGATAAAAAATAAATATATGCTTGATGACAGAAACCAGATATGTGCATAGCCTCAAGTTATCTCTCTTAAAATATTAGTAATTACAAAGGGAAAAATAGTGAGTTTATATTGGAGAATCCTGGCAGACACTACCATAGCCAAGTGACCACAGTTGAGATCACCAGTAAAATATATGAATATCATCTACACCCTGATATGATGCACTGAGGAGGGCACATTCAGTTCTGTGGTATCCTTCCCCAAAATGCAAAGCTTAATCTAATCACGAGAGAAAGCAGACAAACCCAAATTGAGGGACATTGTACAAAAATAATTGTCCAGTACTCTTCAAAAGTGTCAAGGTCATGGAAGACTGAGGAACTGTCACAGACTGGAGAAGACTACAAAGACATGACAACTAAATGCACTCTGCAATCCTCGACTGAATACTGGAACAGAAAAAGGACATTAGTGGAAAAACGTAAAATCCTAATAAATTCTGTACTTTAAAATTATTGTACCAAGGTTAATTTCTTACTTTGATAAATGTTATATGATTATGTATGATATTAACATAAGAGGAAGCTGGGTGAAAGACATACAGGAATTCCCTGTACTGTATCTGTAACTCTTTTGTAAGCCTAAAATTTTCTCAAAATTAAAAAAAAATGTTAAGAAATGCCTTATGAAGTTAAAATATTTAATAGAAGGGCTGACAGATAAAATTTAACAAATTTCCCAGAAAATGGAATAAAATTCTAGACTTATAGGCCAAGACACTTGTCTGTGATGTGACAAAAACCTTCCTTCATGTGGGAAGAAATAAGCTTATAAACTAAATACTTTCCTAAAACAAGGTACCACAAAGCCTGAATCATTTTACTCCAAAAAGATAATTAACAAAAGGGAAGAAAACGAAAGAATGAAATGTTGTTATATAAAAGATGTTATATATAACATCTATAAAAGATGTTAGACCTTTCAGTTTGTCCTAAGAAAACATATGCTGAGTATTTTTGACTCTGCTTGACTTATCTCTAGTACTCACTACCTCATGTTCTAATATCTGACCCTATTTCCTTATATCAAACTAAAATTTGCTTTACATTAGTCAAATATATTCAGAACTTACAGTCTAAGAGGCCAAAGAGATCATCTAATCCAGGGGTTATCAAAGTGCAATCCTGGACCAACAGCATCAGTGTATCAGTGTCTCTAGGAAACCATGTTAGACATGCAAATTCTACACCCCCACTCCAAAACTTCTGAATCAGAAACTCTCGCGGTGGAGCCCTGCAATGGAGTTTTAACAAGCCCTCCAGGTAATTTTGATGCAGGCTAAAGTTTGAGAACCACTGATCTTATCCAATCCCCTCACCGTAGAGGTGATTTGCTTAAAGGCACAAGGTTTCTTCCAAGTGGACATGCCTAAAACCTAGGCTTCCAACCCCCAGTCTAATGCATTTATGACTTACGCCACACTGTCCCACCATAGATGTCAATTCTTACCTCTGGGACAATAAAGCATAAATTGAATTCCTATTTCATAACAACACCACCTCAATTATCCTATCTCCCTTTCCCTACCATCATTTACTGTTCCCCTAGTTCCATCAACTTTTTGTCACGTGGTATGGTTTTATCTTGTCTTGCATAAAATTTGTCACTTTAAATGAAGTACAACACTCCTGGTAGGCAATAGAAGCCAAAGGAGTTAGATGCCTAATTCCTTAAACTGATTCTATTATTTTAAATAGAACTAATAAGTGTTTCTTATCTATCTTCTCTAGTCCATCATTTGTGTCCTTTTTTTATTTAATGGAAATATTACTCAGCACATCAATGCAATCAATTAATGATGATTTTCCTACCCTGACATCAAGGGTCACTCAAATGCTATATGTCCCACAGGCCCACTTCTGGTACATTGTGCATAAATATGTAAAGGTAAGCAAGACACCATAAAGTATGAATAAACTCAAAAATATATGCAATAAACCAAGAGGAAGAAAAAGGGAAGCAGAGTGAAGATTATGTCAATCCTTTCCTTGACAAATCAAAACCAAGAGCAAAATTAACTCAAGGAAGTTATCTGTTAAACATTTTAAAATTTTTCAATTAAACACGAATTAGATAAAACAATTTGAGCTAGAGAGACCCCTGATAACCTTCACTTATCAGAACTTCAAATTTTAAAATAAGACAAATTTGAATAAGCTAGTACTTAAATTCTTACCAGGCCTGGTGTGGTATCTTCATCACTGTCTCCATCCTGACTGCTTTCCATATCAACACTGAGAATCACTGTATCTGAAGTGCTCTTGTGTCCTTGCTTGTTACTTTCAGTACGAACATCTAAGGATGATTTTTGCAGAGTGGATTCTCCCTTGGAAGATGTGGCTTCCATCTTTGGAGTCAAAATTCTTCTGCAAGTTTTCTTTATTTCAGTCTTCTTACATTTTTTATACGCCACTTCATTGTTAGAATTCTTATCGAATAGGGATTTGGGGCACTTAAGTTGGTCTGGCTTGTAATTACTGAGTGAAAAGGGGACAAGACAGACCTTAGCTGTTTTTCCTAAAACTGTAGTCTGTACTGGTCTCGGAGATACAAAATCAATGTTTTGGTTTTCTTTATGTTCATTCACCTATTCAGATCAATAAAGGAAAACAGAGTATTAGAATCCCAGATCCTATGCCTTTTCTTACAGATCTGTGTAAATAAATCCAATTCGTATTTCATAATAACATAAATCCAAACTGATAGCCTGTAAGGGAATTTTTTTCCCTCCAAAATCTACTTAATTCATTAACCTGAATAGAATTATTTATTATACTGGGCACATTTCATGCCCATATGAGTCTGCCAGACCAATAATAATAATGACTACAATTTCTATCTAAGGAGACTACCCCACTGTCAGCTTCTGAGTAAATGGAATTGTTTCAAGAGTGGGAAGCTGACACTAACTGCTGCAAAAGCAAATGCCGAGTCCCTGATCCCATCCTGCCACTATTTCTAGGGTTACTGACAAGATACCTTCCTCAATGATTCAGCCTAGTCTCACAGAGGAAACCAGGGCAGGGATCCCCGCTTATCTTTTGAAGTAACACCCAGAAAAACTCTTTAAGCTGAGGGATGCCCCAAGGAGCGGGAAATCGGTTGGGAGTGGGGAGGTGCCGGGTGCCAAGTCCTGGTGCCCTCCCGGGCCTGTGACTGGCAGATCCCTCTCGAGGAATGAGGCAGGAGCACACCCGAAAGTGACAAGCCCTTTCTCCCCTTCACCTGGAGTCGCTGTCTGGAGCCCGCCTTCTCCTCAGCCGCCGCGCGCGACCCGGACATCTTTCCGCCCCTTAGCATCTGGCGTCTTCCCGCCAAGATCAAGGCGGGAGGAGGGGCTGGGAAGGAGTGGAAGGGGCGGAGCCGGGGCGGCGGAGGCGGGCGCTCGGATCCCAGCTGGCCAGAGGGGGTGGGGGCACACGCGCGTTACGGTAGTCCCTTACGGAGCCAAGCCTACTAGCCTCACCCCAAACTCAATTCTTTAGCCACGCGATGGGACCGAATCGACATTTTTACCTTTGATGTGGTGATTTTGATGTTGCTGACGCCAGTATCTCACTTTGAAAACACTGGCGCTTCTGCTGAGGATAAACCACCTTGCCTTACAACGTGAGGCTGGAAAAGATTCAGACGCCCTTAGATGCCGTATAGAGAGGAAAAGAAATCAAAATCAACATGCAGCCCTTACCTCGGCCTGCTGGTTCTTTTAACCCCACCACCAGAAAACTATGCCCTATAGCTACCATATTATCTTCTTCCTAGGAAGGGAAGTTTTTTGACTTCTTTTTAAATAGCTGATAACTTAAGCTAGTTTAAATTTCACCTGATCCTTCGTCCACCAGTTAACTAAGATCCTAATGATGACCTTACAAAGCCCAAAGACTGGGGAAAACTTGTGAATCAAATAACTTTTGTATCGCAAAGCAACAAGATTTTAGTGCACTGTATTTCTTATAGTCACAGCCATATTAAATCTTTTTTTTTTCTATTCTCTGCGTTGCTGTGAGCCAAAACAATTGCGTTCCCATCACACTCCCTCCGGACAGCATAGTTTTAGAGCTGATAAATTCATAATATAAATTTCTATCTACTTTATTTTTAAGGTCTTTTTCTTTCTAGCCCAAAACTGCTCCGTTGGTTGGTTACTCAGGTCTTTCACTGTTCATTTCTTCTCCCAGCCTAGGCCCAATTTTAGAACACAGGTGAAATAATTTGAGAGCTAATCTTATTAACAGCACCTTCAAGGCCCTCCTTGATCTGGTACTGCAGAACTTTCACCACTCCTTGACTCAAAAATTACTGATAAAATCAAACTTTTCATAGTGTCTGATACATACGCTATTTGTGGACTTCAAGACTTTGCTCATGCTGTCCCTTCTCTCACAACCATGGCAGTTTTAAAATCCTTTCTACGGTGAAATGTGTTCTGACTTCCAATTAGCCAATGTTTTTTATATAACCCAGCTAGTAAATTGCGATTGCTTCTATTATGATTCTATAAGCCCTTGAAGACTTCCTATATAAAATTCAAGCTTCTTGAGGACGCCAGCCTTTTAACAATATTCCGTACTCCTTAGAGAGAGCTAAGCACAGTTAACACAGCAAGTACTTAATAATTACTCATAGACTTATATACAAATACTTTCCAGCCAGGAATATGTTCTAAAAAGCGGTCTCCAGAAACTGAAAGAACCAGAAAGCCTAAAAGTAGAGTGTTCGGATTTCAGGCTTGTCCCAGGCCCCCTGGGGGATGTTATTGTTTGTTTGTTTGTTTTTGCCACTGGCCTAACTCATCACGACCTGCCCTCGCGTGACCAAAAAATACCGCACCAAAACCCACTCAGCCTCATCAGCGACTTCTATTCCGATTAAACTCTAATTCTGAGCTTTCTACAGTCAGTTTCTTATTCATCACTATCCCATTTTCCTCGGCTTCAAACCAAGCTAACAAGCGAAACCTTTAATTCGGACCTTCCTCGCAGCAGGGTCTTAACAGCAAAGCCCAACGGAACCAACTTCCCGCCAGAAGAGGCCTCCAAATACGTATTACAAGACTGAGAACGCCAGGGCCGCCTACGAACATGCGCAGTAACAGACTCGGCCTTCCGCTGGTAGGTGCCCAGACATCCTCCACAATCCCACAATCCTCTGGTCGCATATTTCCGGTTTTTTCTAGCTTAGCCGTAAGTGGCGTTTCTATCAGTCGCTCCGCAGTGTTTAGTGGCCTTAGGTGGAGAGGGTTTTTTCTGTTCGTTGACGTTGTCGCTGTTCACTGTTTGGAATCAGTAAAGTTTCGGGAGTCACCGCCGCTGCCGTCAACATGTCGGTCCCAAGCGCACTTATGAAACAACCGCCCATTCAGTCTACGGCTGGGGCCGTCCCGGTTCGCAATGAGAAAGGTACTGTGCTGAGCCGTTTTTCAATCGGGTCTTACCTCTTCCTTTCCCGGCGTACTCCAAACATACCCCGGGCCGACCATCCCAACCCCACCGACCCTTAAGACCCTGCCCCCTATTTCTTCGCCTTTCCCCGTCAAACTCGCACCCGATCGCGTTGCCTAGGGAAAAAAACACCTACTTCCATCTCATCTTGTTCCTATAGCCTGTCTGCCCTCACCTACAGCAAGCACCTCTCTTCCCTTGGCCTCCACCAATTCGTTAGACTAACATATATATAGTGAATGCCTGCTATATGCAGGGCGTTGTGCGGGATACAGTTCCTATTATTTTTATCCATAGCAGTCTGTTTATGCTGCTTTTATAACTTATCGTTGTAATTATGTATCTGTCTTCCTCTACTACATCATAAGCTCATAACCTCCTTGAGGCAGGAACCATGTCTTATTTAAACTTTTTATCCCTTTCAGCCAAGGCAGTGACTATATTTATTAAATTGAATACAAAGTTGTGTAGGACAGTCCCCCTAACCTTAAGGAACTCATATTCTAGTAGATGTGAGATATACAAAAAGAAGCACATTCTAAGCAGTGTATGGTCTTTCACACCTGTAATACCTGTCACTAGGTGATGTAAACCAAGTGCTGTGGGAGGGCAGAGGAGGAATAATCTCTTCAGATTGGGATAATCAAGGAAATCTTGAAAGAAGGTGGCATTTAAGTTGATCCTTAAAGAATAGATAGGATTCCAATGAGTGCAGGTGGAAGAAGGAACACTGTGTCTCTTTGAGAAGTCAGACTAAAGAGTCAGGGTTTTTTCATTAAGGATTTTGGAAAATAACAGTTCTTTCTTTTGTGTTGAACTATCCTTGTGCAACTTGCCTTTTTTTTTTTTCTTTTAACTCAACATGGCTTTTGAGAAGTGTCCTTTGGATACATATGGATCCAATTTATTCATTTTAACTGCTTATAAATTCCATTGTATAATTAAACCACAGTTTATTCTCTACTGAGGGACAGATGTTGTGTTATTTTTTCTCCTATTACAAACATGCTGCAATTATTGTTCTTAAACGTGTCTCTTTAGTGCACTTGTATAAGAATTCTAGGGTAGACTCCCAGAAGTTCATCATCGACTTAACTACTTATTGCTAGTTGCTCTCCACAGTGGGTTGTAAGAGCATTAGGAGTTTTTATTTCTCCATATATTTATCCACACCCTTGGTTATATCAGATTTTTAAATTTTCGCCCAATCTAATGAGTATGTACCGATATCTCATTCTATTAATTTGCATTTCCCTGATTTCTAGTGGGACTAGGCATCTTGTTCGTGCATTTATCCGCTCCCTAGGTTTTCTCTTCTATGAATTACCTGTTTCTGTCATTTGCCCGTTTTCTATTTGGTTTGTTTTTATACACTCCAAATCTGTAATATCTATTTCCCCAGGTTTTTTGGCTTGTCTTTTAACTTTAATTATGGAGTTTTCTGTTACACAGGCATTTTTAGTTTTAGTGTTATCAGATTTATCAATTTTATCTTTTTGGTTTGTGCTGTTTTGTATATTGTTTAAGAAATCCTTCCCTACACTGAGATCATAGATATTCAATTTTCTATCATCTGACTGTTTGTATGTACTACATAGGATTGAATACACAATTGTGCAAGGCAGACTCTAAGTTAAGGAGCTCACAGTCCAGTAGGGATGTAAATGTTTTAAGATATGTTTTTCACACTTGGGTCTTTAATCTATCTGGAATTTTTTGTGTGTATGATGTCAGTTAGAGATCTAATTTTACTATTTCTCTTATGGTTAGCCAGTTGTCCCTACTACTCCATTGTTTGACTAGCCCATCCATTCTCCATTGCTTTTTAATGTCACTTCTATAATATAGCAAGTTCTCATATAGGTTGTTTCTCTGGTCTCTACTCTGTTCCATTGGCCTCTATGTACCCCCTGAGTCAATGACATATTGTTTTAATTACTGTAAATTTTAAATAAGCCTTGCAATCTGATACAAAAACCCTCCTCCCCACCTCACCTTTGTTTTTTATTATGACTTAATTTTTTTAGAGCAGTTTTGGGTTCACAGCAAAATTGAAGGGAAGGTACAGAGATTTTCCGTATACTCCCTACCTCCATACGTGCATGGCCTCCCCTATTATCAACATCCCCCATCAGAGTGATACATTTATTACAATTAACGAACCTACGTTAACACCTCATAATCACCCAAAGTCCATAGTTTACATTAAGATTCACCGTTGGTGGTGTACATTCTATGGGTTTGGACAAATGTATAATGACATATGTCTATCATTATGGTACCATACACAGTATTCTCACTGCTCTAAAAATCATCTGTGCTCTACCTATTCACCCCTCCCCTCGCCCAACCCCTGGCAACCACTGATCTTTTTACTGTCTCCATAGTTTTGCCTTTTCCAGAATGTCATGCATTTGGAATCATACAGTATGTACCCTTTTCAGATTGGCTTCTTTCACTTAGTAACATGCATTTAAAGTTGCTCCATGTCTTTTCATGTCTTGCTAGCTTATTTCTTTTTAGCGCTGAATAATATTCCATCATCTGGATGTACCACAGTTTATTTATCCATTCACCTAGTGAAGGACATCTTGGTTGCTTCCAGGTTTTGGCAGTTATGAGCAAAGCTACAATAAATGTCAGTGTTCAGGTTTTTGTGTGGACGTAAGTTCTCAACTCTTTTGGGTAAATACCAAGGAGCATGATTGCTGGGTTGTATGGTAAGAGTATGCTTAGTTTTGTAAGAAACCACCAAACTATCTTCCAAAATGGCTGTACCATTTTGCATTCCTACCAGCAGTGAATGATAGATCCTGTTGCTCCACAACCTCATCAGCATTTTGTGTTGTCAGAGCTCTGGATTTTGGCCATTCTGATAGGTGTGTGGTGGTATCTCGTTGTTTTAATTGGCATTTCCCTGATTACATAGGATGTAGTGCATCTTTTCATATGCTTATTTGCCATCTGTATATCTTCTTTAGTGAGGTTTTTAAGGTCTTTGGCCTCACCTTGTTCTTCAGAATTGTCTTGGCTTTTTGGCCTCCTTCCATATGATTTTAGAATCAGCCTGGGGACAACTTTTAATGGAACTGCATTAAAATTATAGATTATGCATTTATTTATTAACTTGGGTACAGTTGCCATCTTCTCATCCTTGAACGTGATATATTTCTCCATTCATTTAGATCTTTTATATCTTTCAATAAAATTATATATTTTTTTCTCCTAAAAGCCTTATACATCATTTGTTGAATTTATTCCTTGGTATCTCATAGATTAGTTACTATTGTAAATGGTATTTTTAAACTGTATTTTCTAATTATATGTAGCTAATGTACAGGTACACTTATTTTTATCTAGCATTCTTCCTGAATTCTTTTTTTTTAATTTGTCTGTTGGTTATCTTGTATTTTCTACATAGATAATCGTATAGTCTACAAATTATGGCAATTTCTTCCTTTTCAACCCTTACCTTTTATCTCTTTTTCTTTTTCTTTTTTTGGTGAGGAAGATTAGCTCTGAGCTAACATCTGTTACCAATCCTCCTCTTTTTGCTGAGAAAGATTGGCCCTGGGCTAATATCCATGCCCATCTTCCTCTACTTTTTTTTATATGTGGGATACCTGCCACAGTATAGCTTCATAAGCAGTGCATAGGTCCGCACCCGGGGTCCGAACCTGCGAACCCCAGGCTGCTGAAGCGGAGAGCACGAAATTAACCACTGTGCCACTGGGCTGGCCCTCTTTTTCTTTTCTTATTGTCCTAATTAGAACCATAATAAAATGTTGACTAGAGGGTGTGATAGGGACAACATAAGCATGCCCACTGTTGTTGTTTATTTTTTTTATTGAGGTAACACTGGTTTATAACATTATATAAATTTCAGGTGTACATCATTATATTTTGATTTCTGTGTAGATTACATCATGTTCACCACCCAAAGACTAATTACTGTCCATCACCATACACATTTGCCCAGTCACCCCTTTTGCCCTCTTCCCTCCCCCCTTTCCCTCTGGTAACCACCAATCTGATCTCTGTATCTATGTGTTTGTTGTTGTTGTTTTTATCTTCTATTTATGAGTGAGATCATATAGTGTTTGACTTTCTCCCTCTGACTTATTTCATTTAGCATAATACCTTCAAGGTCCATCTATGTTGTTGCAAATGGCAAGATTTCATCCTTTTTATGACTGAGTAGTATTCCATTGTGCATATATACCACATGTTCTTTATCCATTCATCCCTTGATGGACACTTAGGTTATTTCCAAGTCTTGGCTATTGTGAATAATAGCATGCCCACTGTTTTTTAAAGGAATGCTTCTGATGTTTTATCATTAAGTACAATGTTTGCTCTATCTGTTGTAAGATTATGTGACTTTAAATGTATCAGCTTTAAATAGTATATTACTTTTTCCCCTGTTAATTTCCCAAGGTTAAGCCATCCTTGTAGTCCTGGGCTAAATCCTATTAGGTCATGATGGCTTAGAGTTTTTTTGTTAGTTTTTACATTGCTGGAATAAATTTGCTATTAGTATTTTTGTATCTATGTTCATAAGTGAAATCCATCTAAAGTTTTCCTTTGAACTGTCCAGTTTGGTTATCAAGGTTATATTCATCTTATAAAATGTATTGGTTAGTTTTCACACTCTTCCTATTCACTGTAATTGTTGATATATATAAAAGAGAGTATCTACTCTTGCAGGTTTGATAGCACATAAACTAAAAGGAAACAAGGTAGAAATAGGTAAAATTAGAAGATTGAGTTATGTGGTAATATATTATAAAGGTGGCCATGGAAAAATCCAGAGAAACTAAAAGAATGACTGAGCAGCATTTTAATTTTATGTTCCCTCTTAAGTCAGCCTTACTGTGTGCTGGACACTGTTACAAATATTTCATTAAAGGGTGTAGTTGAGGTGGAAAAGCATGAATTTATGATGGATGTAATCTGCCTATTTGGGGGAACTTTTTTCTATTATTTCTCTGCCCACCTTCTTCCACTTCACTGTACCCAAGCTAGGCCTCATTATCATTAGTGTTGGTATTCACAAGAATGACTTCCCATGACTTAGCCTTTGTAGGAAAACACCACTAGATAAATAGATGGTTGAGTAGTGACTCTCTTCTTCTCCTGCTTGGACTCTTGTTTACTAGGAATACAGGGCTCTAACTGCAAAGGCTAGGGGTTGAAGGACATTGGGAAAGAGGCTTCTGAAACATACTAAGTTATCTTTCTCACTCAGGTGAGATTTCGATGGAAAAAGTGAAGGTAAAACGTTATGTGTCGGGAAAGAGGCCAGACTATGCCCCTATGGAGTCCTCAGATGAGGAGGATGAAGAATTTCAGTTCATTAAGAAAGCCAAAGAACAAGAAGCAGAGCCTGAGGAACAGGAGGAGGATTCATCTAGTGACCCTCGGCTGCGGCGTTTGCAGAACCGAATTAGTGAAGATGTGGAAGAGAGGTAATGACTAGGGTTATATTCCCCTGGACCTGAACCCCTACAGATTAATTAATACGAATAGCAATAATAGCTAATAGTTGAATAGTACTATGTGCCAGACACTGTTCCAAGTACATTACATTTACTAATTCTCATAATCCACACAATAACATTATGAGGCAGGTACTATTATATCTATTTTACAAATGAGGAAACTGAGGCATAAAGGGCTTAGGAAAATAACTGAATAATGACCAAAGTTATATAGCCAGTAGGTGGCAGCCAGTAAATAGCAGGTTACCCTCTGGTCCAAAGGCCCTAATTAATTCATTAAGGGAATAGAAAACACAGACCATTGGTTGGTTTGTTAGAGGGAGTCCTTTTAGCACAAAGATGTCTTATAAAATTTGAGAAATTGATTTTATCCATTTACTTATTCTGAAGGCTAATGAGGGAAAATGACACTGATGAAATAGGAAAACAGGCCTGATGAATGGTCTTGTGTAGGAAAGGGAGCCTCTCACTGAGGGATTTTGTATGTTGTCTGTTGATTGAGACATTACCTTACAGAGTAGGCCAGAGGTCCCAAACTTTCACAGTTCATTTTGTCTCAGGAATTTTTTCACAAAGCCCCTAGGCTTAAACAGTTCTGTTTATTTTATTGGGTAGTTAGATCCAAATAATTTAATAAATATTTATGTCCTGACAACTTAGCCATTTGAAAAATGTAATACACATAAAAGAAAAAACATTTTCATTTCATTCTTACATAACCAGTTATGTAAAATCCCACTTACTAGTAGGGTTTGTGTGCCTCTTGGATACTGACAACTTCTCAAACCTTGGAATCAGATTAGCACTGTCACTCATTTCCTGTTCCATATTGATTTTCATGCAGTACTTGCTTTTTATCACAGCAACCAACCAAAAACTCAGTTTCACAAACATGCAATGTCATTAAAAGGAAACATAGTGTGATCAAATGTTGAAACTGCAAACTACCTTGAGCTATAAAATATATCCCAGTGCACCCATATAAGTTTGTTGCAGTGCCCCAGGATGTCTTAGCACACATTTAATGTTTTGGGTCCAACTTGACTACTTGCTCTGACGCTTTGAGTTAGTTTCTTTAATCTGCACCTCAGTTTCCTCATCTCAAGACTTCATTATTAATAAAAACAAACATAATGTCCAAGTGCTGTATGACTAAGGAAATGTGGGATGCCCCTTCATTTTGGTGACAGTGGTGTTACACTTGGAGATACTGTTTTTCAGATTGGCTCGACATCGGAAAATAGTGGAACCTGAAGTGGTAGGAGAAAGTGACTCAGAAGTAGAAGGAGATGCTTGGCACATGGAACGAGAAGATAGCAGTGAAGAAGAAGAGGAAGAAATTGATGATGAGGTATAATAAAGGAAAATGGGGAGTTCTTTCTGGGTACAAGAAAACACTGGGGACTGTACTCCTGTGTTGAGGTCTTAAAGTCACAAGACTGCTGCTTTTGGCAGAAGTCTGATCCAGCATTTCCTGTTTGTTGGGGATAGGATTGAAAATAGAATGGTGCTAAGTTGCTTTTACTTATATCAGAATTTCTTGAGCTTGATGAAGGAAAAATAAAAAGCCATCTTAGAGCAGAGGCCAATTGGCTGACTAGCTTGGACATATGACTTGATAGGAAATAGAGCGGCGCCGTGGCATGATGCGTCAACGAGCACAGGAGAGAAAAAATGAAGAGATGGAAGTCATGGAGGTGGAAGATGAGGGACGTTCTGGGGAGGAGTCAGAATCAGAATCTGAGTATGAAGAGTACACAGACAGTGAAGACGAGATGGAGCCTCGCCTTAAGCCAGTCTTCATTCGAAAGTAAGTGTCTCACAAACCAGGCCTGAATCCACATAGTTCCTACTTTCCAGGTCTGAAGATAGAAGCCTCCTTTCTATCTCATGCTCTGCTGAAATGTAAGCACTAAGTGCAAGTCTTCTGCCCGATGCCCTAGCTTTGCAGAGTATCTGCTAAGGAATGTCTTGTTAGCAGAGAGCCTGAGTTTGTTTTCACGTCTCCCTTTCCAGTTAAAGAGCACATATTTGCCCAAGGTCTTATATTAAGCACAAAATTAAGCAAATTTCTGTTCCTGTCCTAAAGGCTAGAAATCCTACTATTTACAGTCTAGCAGGTTCCTTGCTGTTTAGGCCATTCTCAAAGATGAATGAAATTTTGACACTCTAAAGACCTGGGATGATTCCATTTTTGGCTCTTTGCAAATAATAAAGCCAGGGATTGTTTGGCTCTGTCTGATTTGGGTAGGACTTGATTTAGGGTAATAAAGAGCTCTAGTCTAAGGGCTTTGGGTAGTTAACAGGACCTTTGTGCTGCAGGAAGGATCGAGTAACAGTTCAAGAACGTGAGGCTGAAGCATTGAAACAGAAGGAACTGGAGCAGGAGGCAAAACGCATGGCTGAGGAGAGGCGCAAGTACACCCTCAAGGTATTGGGAGTGGCTGTGAGGATTGAGTGCAAGGAGTAGTGTACTTAGGTTTATCTGAGGAGAATACGGAAGTCCAACAGTTGACTTGTTCTCCCTGTCCAGATTGTAGAAGAGGAGACCAAGAAAGAGCTGGAGGAGAACAAGCGGTCCCTGGCTGCACTGGATGCACTCAATACTGATGACGAAAATGATGAGGAGGAATATGAGGCATGGAAAGTTCGGGAGCTAAAGAGAATCAAGAGGGACAGAGAAGATCGAGAAGCGTGAGTAATAGGATGGACCTAGAGTTTAATACTGCTGATGGCACAGGTTCCTATAGGGTGGCTCTGAGGCTCAAAACCTAGTGTGAGTTCCATTCTGGTTTTCTTTAGGGTTCCTGCAACTGGGTGAGTTTCCCATAACTGGAATGTGGCTTACTATAATAAGATCAGAGAAAGGAAACACACTTTGTCAGTGTTTCTCCATGACAGAGTGCCAGCTAATACTCCCTTTAGTTTCCTAGTAGACATACAAAAGTTATTCCCTGTTATCAGTTATCTGTAGTTACATAGCAACCCAACCCAAAATTAAGTGATGTGAAACAATTGATTATTTCTCATGATTTTGTAGGTTGGCTATGCAGTTCCTCTGCTGGTTTCACCTGGGCTCTCTTATGCAGTTGCATCCAGCTGGAGGATTGACTGGGCTGGAAAGTCCAAAATGGCATCACTCACATGTCTGATAGTTGATGCTGACTATCAGCTAGGATGCCTCACTTCTTCAGTGGGCTAGACTGGCTTCCTTACATAAAAGTCTCAGGACAGCATTCCAAGAGTGCAAAGGGGGAAGCTGGCAGAGTCTTTTGAGGCTCACATGTCATTTCTGTGAGGGAGCATGCATACTGTGAGGGAAGGAATTTGTGACATTAAAATGATCTACCACACTCACTATGTTAGAGCAGAATCATTTCTGAACTGCATCACCCATTCCTGAAAAGTACTAGGAATGAGAAGGTGATCCCAGATTACAAAGGGAAACCATCAGTAGAAAATTCTGTCTTCAACCTGTAGTTTCTAAGGTTTTTATCCTGGGTCTCAAGGACTCCATGTACTCTTTAAAATTTTATGTAAAATTATGTGTTTATTTGCATTTTTCTGGAGAAACGGGATCTTTGACCCCGCCCCCCCACACACACAAAAGAAAAGGTTAAAGGCACTGCAGTCTAATTAATGATGGTAATCCATGGTTTGTGACATGTAAGTACATATATGATTACAAAAGGAATACCAATGAAGTCTCACACAGTTATTTTAAATTCTGATTTTTTTAAAGCTAAGAAGGCTTTTTAGGGAAGGGGAATTAGTAATGTTGCAAAATCAAGCAATACTATGTCTGAACCTCAAAAAGGCTAAAATCAACTTTTGGAACTTTGCAATAGCTGGTCTTGCAAGCACAATGAAGACCACGTCACCTTTTTATTTATTGAGTTTCTGATCTTGATTGCTAACAGGCAATGACTAGAATTAAAGAAAGTGAATAATGCTTGGAAGGAGATGGGACTGTGTTATATTCAGATAATTAGGTCTTTCTGAAGCTGGAATGATACTAATAAATTGTTTTGTTCTCTGGACAGGCTTGAGAAGGAGAAAGCAGAAATTGAACGCATGCGAAACCTGACTGAGGAAGAGAGGCGAGCTGAGCTTCGGGCAAATGGCAAAGTCATTACCAACAAAGCTGTTAAGGGCAAATATAAGTTCTTACAGAAGTATTATCACCGGGGTGCCTTCTTCATGGTAAGAAGTGAAAAGGGAATGGGAAAATTGGGTGGTAGGAATACCACCCAATACCACCCAATCAGAAGCTTTGAATTATTTTTTCCCTCCATGAATAAACTGGTCCTGGGATGTTACTTCCACTTGCCAGTGGTCAACTTTCTCATTTGCTTTTTGCCTCTGAAGCATGTAAACCCAATAGAGAAAGCATTGGCAACATATGGATTTCAGAAGTTGCAGCAACTCTTCTTTTTTGGCCCCAGTTCTCAGGAGGAAATGATGTAATAGAAGAATTGAGAAACTGAAATAGAGAGAAAGTGATCTATATAAATACTAAAATATTTAGGTCCCCAAAGTCACTTAGATACCGTTATTCATAGCCAAGTGAGAAATTTTGGTTATGTGAAAACCAAGCTCTGCGAATAGCTTTACATTAATTCATATTTGGGTGGTGAAAGTTTAATTCATTGTGAGCTGATAGACAGTGACTAAGTCTAACCAACCAGAAAAATGGTTCATTATCTAACTATTATGTGTAATGCCATCATCTCTGTTCTTCATATAAAGACCAAGATCAAAATAGCAGTCTGTTAACCCTGTATAAAGTGACAAGGACTTCTTCCAAATTATTTGGATTAGCACCAGTGATAATTCCTTAATAGAGAGCAGGAAAGGGAATAGGAAAATTGATTGCATTTATTAATCTAACAGCTTGTGGTTTGTTAAATTATTTCCTAATGTTAAAGAAATTTGTATCAAAAACTAGACTAGCTTTTTCAAATGCTGTGTATCAAACCCGAAATATCCCCACTGCAGCTAAATTCCTGCCTTTCACTGTAGATAGCAGTAAAATATAAAAACTTCATTGGAGGGTTCCTTACTGCCCTCCAAAATCAGTTTCAGTATATCTACTCAGCAGAAAATGTTTGTTTATTATGTAGTTTTCTAGATTGGAGTCAGTAGAGATTATGAATTACTTCTTATACTGCTTCAAAGTTATAAAGCATCATTGCTTAAGCAGTTCAGCAGCTTTAATAATCAGACTTCTTAGAGAAGCAGTGCATTGCTGGCTAAGAAACATAAGGAAAGATTTATGTGAAAGTGTTTTGGTGCACATACTCAAATATTGACTCTTCTCATCTGGATAAGGAGAGTAAAGTTGAAATGGCTTCTGAGATTAAATGAGGGATCTCAGACACTTAACAAGGAGAAAAGTAGATCTCATAAAAACTGTTAATTGTTCTCCCTTTAAACTGGGCCTTTCTATAGCTAAAGGGAAAAGAATAATCCAAAAGTAAGTTTGGTTAAAGGACTCAGCTCTTCCATGAAACTTTCCTTAACCAAGATGGTGCTATTTTAATTCCTTCAGCACATGTTTATAACCTGTATCATAGTCTTACCTAATATGTTGATTTGAAACTATTCTCTATAGTTATTTTATGGAGTTTATTAAGTAAATAACCTTTTGAGCATTTACTGTTTAAAGGGCACTACTGTTTAGCACTGCTAGAGGATATATAATCCTTGCCCTCAGAAGGCTTACAATCTAAAAATGGAGCTAAGGCAAATATATACTATAACAAAAGGAAGAGTGAAAGTACTGTGGGACTTCTGAAGAGAGAGAGATTATATTTGGTAGAAGATTGAAAAGGGTGACATGAAGGACGTGACTTTTAAGATGTAGACTTGCTGACATTGAGTGGTAGGAAGACATTCCAGGTGAAGGGACCAGGAGTGGAGGCAGGAAATAATATTTATAAATGGAAGTGGCATGGAGAGGTAGATTAAGGCTTTGTCTTTGACTACTACACAAAGGAGTTGTGCTTATTTAATAAAATAGAGAACCACTGAAAGGTTTTGAGCAAGGCATAGGTATAATGAGAACTGTTTTAGAAACATTAATTCAGTGGCAATGTGTAAGATTGATTGCAGGGAGAAACTAATAACCCAGGTGATGAGAATTTATAAGAAGTATCAACTGATTGTGCACAAACATTGTGAATCTAGGTAATTGAGAGAATGTTGGTCCTCTTAACAGAAAAAGTTAAATCAGGAAGAGGCTGGTTTGAAAAGGTTGGGGAAATGATTTTCACTTTAGATGTGAGTTTGAACTCCCAACAGACTATCCAAGCTAAGATATATAATGGGCAGAAGAAAATTCAGGATCAGAGATTTGAGAGGCCTGTAGAGAGTTTAAGTCGTATAAGTGAATCAACATATTGAGTGGAGATATGGTGACAGACAAAAAATAATGTACAGCTAAAACCCCACAATGTTATAAACTATTAAGACATCAATAAAAACGAAAAAAAAAAAACATATTGAGTGGAGAGAGAATATAGCCAACCTTCAGGAAATGTCTACAGTTAGGAAGGAAAAAGACAACACAAAGGAAGAAAGGAGTATCATCTCCACTGGATGTAAGCTCTTGAAGAAAATGTTCAATACCTACTCTGCTTTCTTTGTATTCCTTGTTGTAGAGTTTAATAAATTTGTGGTTTGAATATATGGGAAATAAAACCACAAGACTGATAAGACTCTTTTCCACAGGATGAGGATGAAGAAGTATACAAGAGAGATTTCAGTGCACCTACCCTGGAGGATCATTTCAACAAAACCATTCTTCCCAAAGTCATGCAGGTATGGGGTACCTTAATAACATGAGAGGGAGAAAAGTAATGTATTGAAGGCTGGGACGTGATAACTCATCATCTATCCTTCCCTCAGGTCAAGAACTTCGGGCGGTCTGGTCGTACCAAATACACCCACCTTGTGGATCAAGATACCACCTCCTTCGACTCAGCATGGGGCCAAGAGAGTGCTCAGAACACAAAGTTCTTTAAACAAAAGGCAGCTGGGGTACGAGATGTATTTGAACGGCCATCTGCCAAGAAGCGGAAAACTACTTAGAGTTCAACTACTTATTCTTCCAGCCATAGGACACGAGGGGAAATCTCAGCATCTGGTCCTTGATTTGCTTTTACCATTTACATGGCCCCAATATCCAGCCTGTTGGACATACTGCCATACTTGTGACACTGGGCAACCCACTCTGTGAAGGTGCTTTGTGAGGTTTGGACTCATGCTGAGAAACCCACAGAAAAGCACTATCCAGGTAGGATTAGAGGAGTCCCACTTAAAACTATTTCTGAGAAATCATAGTTTTCATTACTGCTCTGACTTCCCAAATTCACTTGGGACTATTCTAAGTTTCTTTTCCCAGCTCCTTAGCTTGGGTTAGAAACATGGGCATGTAAGTGGACAGTGCATTTCTTTTACCTTACAAGAAACCTAAGCTTATTGAAACCTGTTTTGCATTTTTGGTTGGAGTCAATTTTTCTAGGTGAACAAACTTTTTGATCCATTTATGTATGTGTGTCAAGGAATAAAGGAAACACCAAAAAGTTTTTTATCATGATACTGGAAATAAAATGTGCAGGCTGACAATTATCTACCTAGTAACAAAAATAAAAGATAGCAGGGACTTGTCTGGCACATTTTGATCATCCTCTTTGATCTGAAAAATAAACTCAGATGCTAGACAGGCTGTATTCTAAGTGGCACCCAGACTTATTCCATAAGCAAATACATATGTGGTTGTCCTTGCCCTCTAAACAGTAGCTGTATATAGAACAAAAATTGACCCGTGAAATGGGGAATCCAGGCACCTACCAGTATCTTCTCCTTGCCCAGCTCATGTATCAAAGGAGGGCACAATGCTCTCCAAGTTGAAATATAGTGACATCATGCTAGAGTTAAATTCAATGATTTTTCCATTTAATATGTGCTACATAACCACCATGCACATGGCAGAGCACTAGGAGTCCTAGGGGTTATAAGGAATGACATTTAACCAGTGAGAAGGCTATTTCTCAATTACAAGAAAAAAACATGAGAAGGCCAAGGTCTTTTCTCATCCTTTAAATGCCCCACTGGGAGAATCACTCATAAATCCTTAAATGTCCTAGAGTAAAAATACAAGTGTATATAATTACTATGAGGTAATACACAAAAATGAATATAAGTCAACTTGTGTTTCAGAGAGGGGGATCCAATCTAGGAATTATCCTAGAGCCAAAATGAGTAAGACCTGAAATTCTTTGGGGAAAGTTTTATAGCTGACATTTGAGTGTCCACTCTGAGGCAGGTACTAGGCCAAGCTTTTTGCATTCACCAGCTCAATTCTTACAACAACCTATTAGGTATGCATCATTTTACAGTTGAGGAAACAGAAGCTCAGCAAAGGTGATTTGGCCTAAGTTAATCAACTTTTAAAGTAAAATTGTCTTCTCTACAGGATAGGAAATGGAATGTAAGGTATAAGTATTATGGTTCAGAATTCAATTATTAAATCATAAATCAAAATCTTTCATAGATTAATTATATGTAAGACCTAACCTTTGATATCTTCTATTGTACGTACTTACCATGTTCCCATCTTAGTACCTAAATTCTAACTCAGAGTGGCTTATGAACTGAATTGGTGACTTACATCTATATCAAGTGGCTCCTAGGAAGGTACTGGCCTTTCAGCTATTCATAAGCTGCCCTAGAGACACATGCCATGGGGTATAGTAACTTTGCTGAGACTCCAAATGTTCCTTGAATACTGTTAAGTGAAAGTCAGATGAATAAGCCTGGCCTGCCATCCAGCATCTGCATCTGAACATGAGGTACTCTTCTACCCTGATCCTTCACATAGGTTCACTAAGGGATGGGGTAGGAGTGTCACTTAAATTCAGTTATACTCTAACATGTAAATTTCCACAATAACATACAATATAATATACATAGCATTTGATCCATGATGATAAAACTGCCAAAAAAAAAAAAAGGACAAATCTTTATTGAAATAAATTAATCCAGTGGATAGGTCTGAGAAAGCACAAATCAGTTGGTTAAGGCAATAAGAGCCTCTACCACATTGCCCATGTGTTCCCTCAAGCTCCGTTCTGCTGCTGCTCGTGAGATCTCCATCTCTGTCATCTGCAGGAAAAGGATCATGATGTTACCTCAGTCTCCTCCCAGGCATTAATGTGCCACCAGAACATGCTGATTCTACTTGTTTCAGTAAACAACCCAAATTAAGCAAAGTAACCTCCCCTGCCCATACACTAGTTAGGCATTACTACTCACTATCAGCTCCAGATCTTCTTTCTTGATGGTGACTTTTGCCAGTTCCTTCTCCCTGCAAATATTCATGTACATTAGTCCTCATTCTCTACCTCTACCATAAACTCCCAGGAAGGATCATTCCCAGCTGTGCCTTACAAATAAATGACTTGATAAACATTATTGAGTGGAAAAAAAAAAAAAAAGACTCCCACCCCCTCACCTAACATCCCCATCCCTTCCCCTGGAGTCTTTACAGCAGCAGGCATTGCCAGGAGGTCTTTTCTTCAACCAAGAAGACAGTAAAGTTGTAAACCTTACATCTGCAGGAATTGATAATAGAATTGAAGAACGGCACAAGGTACAAGGGCTTAACGATGACTTATTTTTGTCTGGGGGAAAGAGGGATTGGTTGGGCTGGTTGCGTGCAGACTTACCGCTCCTGTTTGGCTTTCTGCTCCCGGGACCGTCTGTCTCCAATCACAGACATGGCCTATGGGAAAAACAGATCTAATTACTGCTCTGCTACCCACAATTCGCAATAATCTCAAAACGTGTGTATTCACGATGACGAGTGTATCAGGAACCAAAGCCTATGTTTAATTCAATTCTGTGCACCTCAGGTCCACTTTAAACGCAATCTCCATCAAGCTCCTTTTCGCAAGCGGCAGGCTCCAGTGACGGTACAGTTTCCTTCTCGCCTCCTCCCACCATCGGGATCGGGACCCGTCCCGGAAGGGGGCTTTCAGTTACACCCTCTGAGCCCCCGCTGCTCTCGGCCCGCCCAGACACGCTCCAGGCCAATCTCACCGTCTCCAGATTGGAACTCTGGATCTCCTTCTCCTCCGCATAGTCGGTGACTCGCTCCAGGTCCGCCGCACCACTGTCATGCTTTCGTGGCTTCTCGGGAGGCCGTTCTGGACCGCTGGTCTCAGTCTCCAACTCCAGCTCCACGTCCCCCTCGGTCGCCATATGGATCCCACAGCGCCGCCGCACAGGCCCCGCCTCGCCTCTCGAGGACTTCCGGTAACTTCCCCGCAACTTCCGCTGGGAGAAGAGGAGGCGGGGCTGGCCCTGGGCCACACCTTCATTAATGCTTTGGTTCTAGAAGCTTCAGCACGGAAAGTGGTTCGCCTCTCAGACTTCCTTTCGGTCTTGTATGGTGGTGTGTTCTGCAAAGGCCTGCCCAGACCTAGCCCGTCACCACTCTAGACCTTCCCAACCGACATCCTTCCCTCTTCTTCACCTAGATCGCCCCCATATACACACCCCCAAGAATTCTGTTCAACCAGTATGGTGGACAGCTAATCCTAAACCAATTAAGAAACTAATCCACAGGAAGTCAGATATGCAAACTGCTCTCTAATCTGGGGAGAACAGGCTGAGGGGCCCAAAGGCCCTGGGGAGAAAGTCACAGCATTTACCACATCCTGGAGGTCGGTGTTCTCTTCCTAATGTCCCTCCCCATCCTGCCTTAGGCTGGGTAACCTGCCGGACATAGGCCCCAGCATAGCCGCAGTCCAGTGGGCTGAGAACAAAAGAAAGCTGCTACTGTCTCATCTACCTTCCATCTGGTGGACCTGTGTCTAATCCCTGGGACAAGGATGGTGGGTGCAAAAGCCGTCATAGGCCCCAGCATCTCCCTCCGCCTGGCTCAGCAACGCAGTGGAGTCAGCAGTGTCATGGTAAATCCTCCCTTCTATCAGGTGAGAGGGTACTTGGGCAGAGAGGCTTGAAAGCTCCCTAGAGCAAGAGCTACCTGAAAAAGTGGAAGAGAATGGTGGCTGAAGCTGGGGAGGAAAACCCACGGGAGCCAATAAAGATGATAAGTCTTCCTTTCCCTTCTGAGGCCCTTCTGCTTCTTTGCCTCTAAGACTACTGATCATTAAACCTCTCCTCCCACATTCCCACTACCAGATGTTTAGGTCTAGGGAAAGATTAGAGGCCAGGTGTGACTTTGGCTTTCAGGAAGGTCTGCTCACGCCTGCAGGTAAGTAAGCTCTTTTAATAAAAGCTCTACCTGATGTCAGTGGAAGGCAATCCTAAATAGCCTGGAACCAGACATTCTGAGAATTCCTAAGTAAAAGGAGAGAAGAAAAGGGAAGGGGAAATTTTGGAATTCAGCTTCATAGGTTAACCTCAAACATACATTAATGTAAGCCTTTCCTCAGCAAATCTCCACCTTGCTGCCCTGTATCTGCCTTCACCCCCAGGTGTCCTGCTGTGGGCCTGTTCCCTGTACCTGCTGCTGCCATTCTAGGTGGCCCCCTCTCACAGAGTCTACTTGTAGCCGCCTGTTTTACATCCTCCTCCATGTGGGGGCCTCAGCAGTCTGCTGCCTCCTGCTGTCAAGGACAGTAGTGGAAAGGGTCTGGGGCAAGGCACATGGGGTAAGTAGGAGAGGGTTGGATTGCAACTGGGAAAGGATAAAAGGAGAAACCCTGAGAAGTCAGACAAGAGATTCAGATTGGGGGCAGGGGACAAACAAGTGGACATACACATGAGAAGTAGGTACCTCTTTATGCATGACTTGCCCTGCCATTTCTCACATGCACCCTTCCCTCCAGATCCAGATGCCCTCGGGGTTGTGTGCCCATCTGTTTGGCCACTCTCACTGCCCAGTGCTCAGTGGCTCTGGAGCTGTGTACCGAGTATGTGCAGGAACTGCCACCTTCCATCTGCTGCAGGCTATGCTGCTGGTCCACCTCCAATCCCCTAACAGCCTGAGGGCACAGCTGCATAATAGGTTTGTGTGTATTCTTTGGGTGGGGAGTGGAAGTGGAGGGAAGTAGACTGAGTATAGGAAATCTCAAGATGAAGTAGTAGCATTGTAAAAAAACAGAAAACAGGTTTAAGTCCCTGCTTCCACTCTACTTGCTGTGTGACCATGAGCCACACACTTATCCTCTTTGAGCCTGTAGTTTCTAGAATGGAGATAATAATGGGGCTATTATATGCAAACCCTTTGTCAACTGTAAAACATTGTCCCAATGTTATTATTTAAGGTATGTGAGAGTTAGAATTTGGAAAAGGCTGCAATGGGCCTGTTTCCAGCCCCTCTCAGACAGGACTGATTCATCCTTTCCTATTCTTAGTTGTCTCTTCTCTCCTCTTTCCTATAGTTTTGCTTTCTCCTTTGCCTTCCTCTATAGGCACTGTTCACTCTTCTTTGCCTTTTCTTCTGAGTCTAGTTTTCTTTCCCTCCTAACCAGCTTCTGGCTCCTCAAGGTGCTGTTCCTGTTAGGTCTCTGTGCTGTTGCCTTCTGCATCCCTGATGAGCATCTCTTCCCAGGTACCTTTCATCTCACATCCTGATCAGGAGTAAAATAAAAGATTTTCCAAGAAAGAGGGAGGAGTAAAAGGACCAGGAGTAATGAAATGATCAGCTGCTTTTTCCCAATGGTCCCCCACTTGCAGCCTGGCATTATATTGGCATCTGTGGAGGCTTCACATTCATCCTGCTGCAGTTGGTGCTTATCACAGCCTTTGCCCATTCCTGGAACAAGAACTGGTAAGAAGCACATAACCCTAAAGGCTCTTCCTGGGAAGGTTGTCTGACATTACTAGACCCAGTGGAGCTGGGCCATGATAGGTCAATGGTCCACTGAGCAGTATCAAAAAAAGCTGAAGAATGTGACGACTCTGTGGGCCAGGTGGGATGGGTGGTCACACCAGTCTTCTGAGTGAGGGGGAATAGTTGGCAATGGGTAAAGAATTGGAGCCCCAAGCCATTGCCTACCTCCTACCCTTACTTAGGCAGATGGGTGCTGCCCAAGACTGCCGCTGGTTCCTAGCCATGCTGCTGGCCACCTTAGGATTCTACAGCGTTGCAGCTGTGGCAGCTGTGCTCCTATTTCACCACTACACACACCCAGCTGGCTGCCTGCTCAACAAGATGCTGCTTAGTCTGCACCTTTGTTTCTGTGGCCTTCTCTCCTTCCTGTCCATCGCTCCCTGCATCCGCCTCAGTGGGTACATGCCTTGCAACATTCCAGATTTTGGGGGCCTTTAGTCTATAGCAAATTTCATTAGCCTCCCTAATCTCAATTCTCTGCTTCCCCCAAAGGGTGGGGAGACAGAAGTGTGGGGTGGGAGTAGAACTGGAAGAAATTACTATCCTGTAGACTAAAGCAATGATCCCCATTCTCCCCAGAGCAACCCCGCTCTGGCCTTCTACAGGCCTCTATAATCAGCTGCTACATCATGTACCTGACCTTCTCTGCCCTGTCCAGCCGTCCTCCAGAGAGTGGTAAGGACAGGACCTGGACCCCTCATGCTAAAACCTTTCTTTGCTCCTGCCAAATACTTAGCTCTTTGTTCTTACCACCTTTCTCTTCTGTTACCCCTTCTCAGTGATCCTTCAAGGACAAAATCACACTCTGTGCCTGCCTGGCCTGAGTAAAACGGAACTCCAAACACCAGACAATTCTGTGGCAGTACTGAGTGCTGGCATCATGTATGCTTGTGTGCTTTTTGCTTGGTGCGTAAAGGTGTCAAGGGGAGAGGTGTGACACAAGGGAGGATGCTCAGGACAGGAAGTGATGCTCAGGAGATTGTCTGGGACCACGGTTTATTTAAACTTTAGAGCAAGACAAGAGTGAGGAAAGCTCCCCATGAACAGAAACAATTTCTAAGAATAGTACTGTCAGATGATCTGTATGAGATGAAGGGGGTAGGGGGAACGACTTGAGAATTAAAAATATGTGCAAAGATTTTACGGCCCTCAAATAAAAGATTTCTAAATCTTTGGGGGAAAGGGACTCCGGGAGCACAGTATGGGGGAATTGGCAGTAAATGCCCTCAGGCAACCCCTCTTGCTATTTGACTGAACTGCATGAGAACCGTCTCTTCTTTCTCAGCATCGAGGCTTCCCACCTGGCTGAGGTATTTGGGCCCTTGTGGATTGTCAAGGTTTACAGCTATGAGTTCCAGGTGAGGATGGAGAGCTCAATATCCCCAGTGCCCCTCCCCACTCACACACAGACACACACACATCTCACCAACCTCCACCCAGAATGCTCAGATTCTAGCTGCTATTACCTTTTATTGAGTACCCACAATGTGCTAGGCACTGTGCTAGATACTTTATACATCTCATTTAATTTAATCCTCACAACAACCCTGTGAGGTAGGTATTTGCTCCATTTTACAAATGGAGAAACTGAGGCACAGAAGGTTAAACATCTTACCAAAGTTCCCATAGCCAGTTATATGCTAGAGCTAGAATTTGAACCCAGGTGTGCCTCCACTTTTTACACCAGACTAATCTTTTCAAAGGGGAGTTTCTTATGTTAATACCCTCACATTTTTAAAGTCATTCCAAAACATGCTGCCTTTTGTTTTACAGAAGCCCTCACTCTGTTTCTGCTGCCCCAGAAGAGTGGAACCAGAGGAAGGTATGTGTCAAGTGAGGATCCATAATAAAGTGTAGATTTCTGCAGAATGCCAAAGAGCCCTCAAGCGCCTTCACAAAAGCTGGGGCAGGGAAGGAAGAGGTGTTTCAGCAGCACAGCTCCCAGCAGCCCTTCTTTCTCCAGGGCAAAGGGGTAGGGCTGCCAGGCCAGCTGACCAGGAGGCCTCTCCAGCTCCTCCAGTGCAAGCCCAGCATCTTTCCTACAGCTATTCTGCCTTCCACTTCGTCCTCTTCCTTGCATCACTCTATGTCATGGTTACCCTTACCAGCTGGTTCAGGTAGGATGCAGGCGGGCCTGGGATGCTCTCCTGAAAACCTAGCTATTTTAGGGAAAAAGCAATTCAAGGCCAGTCCTAAGGGTTCTCAGGAGACACACATGGGTCTGCCATATTCTTTGGTGGGGAGGCAGGACAGGTCTAAAAGCCAAGACCCTGCATATTCTCTAACTAGAGACTTTGGTTCCACAGCTATGAGGGAGCAGAACTGGAAAAGACCTTCACCAAGGGTAGCTGGGCTACCTTCTGGGTCAAGGTTGCCTCATGCTGGGCCTGTGTACTCCTCTATCTGGGGCTGCTCCTGGCACCACTCTGTTGGTCCCCCACCCAGGATCGCCAGCCTCCTCCTATCTTCAAGAGACACTGCCATCACATCAGTATCACCAGATGATAAATATCCAGTCTAGGTTCTTTTAGCAAATTGGGGCTCCCTTGAGGTTTACCCCAGTCTTGGCTCAGAGGAGCTGTTCAGCCCAGCAAATACTTCAAAGACACAATGGGCAGTTATCTCCCTTTAGGCTTAAGTCAATACTATATCTGAATTGGAAAAAGTAGCCATACATACCCTAATGCCCTGGGCAGAGTATCTGACTCACTGGAGCTACCATCACATCTTCACTCCAGCTCAAGAGCCTAACTCCCAAGTCAGCAGCTCAGGAACCACTGCTGATTCCAGCAGACAGTGTGGCACCAGCCCTTTCCTGGCTCTCATGGTGGAGATGGGGGCAGGGAAAGACCAACAGGGACTGAAGACTTACTTAGCTCTGTCCTTGGAGACAAAAAGGAAAATAAGCAGTTCAGCCCTGGGCACAAGGAAGAAGAAAGGAGCACAGAAACTACCCTAGGTTTTAATCCTGATCTTAAGGTCAAAGGAAGTGGGAAGACAAAAACCACCTTCATACCATGAGGAATGACAGAACAGAAGAGAATGTGAACACTTGACAGCAGCTGACCGTGGAAAGTCAGTGAGCAGCAGGATTTTTGGGCCAACTTTCAAGCAGGCGAACAAACAGGAAGAATGAGGAAGAGGGGCATAAACTTAGGTTTTGGAGCCTAACTTCTTAAGCCCTCAACTCCATCCTTGGGATGGTGTTCAAGGTCTGGGTCAGGGACAAAAATCACAAAAAGTCCCCATGGTTCTTAGAGGATTCCTCTACCACATACCCAGAGTACTTGTCTGTTTGCTGTAGTTTAATAAAGGATTCTTCTGTGATGTGTCACTTAGTCTACATATCCACAACCTTTTAGAGTCTAAAGTTCTCTCCCCTTTTGGTGGGAAAGGGCAGCCATTCCTCCATCCCCATCCCCCCAAATCCCCAGTCAAACCAGGCGCTCAAGGAATTACAAAGCTACTTTTAATACTTTGGGGTGAGCCCCACAGGAATAAAAAACACTGGGAAGGGGTAACCCCCTCACCCCCAGGAGTGGCCCAGGGGGAGAGAGGCTACCTGAGGGGAAGGAAGCACAAAAGGGACCCGCTGCAGACTCAGGGCAAAGGGAATGCCATCGGTGCTGGGACCTGTGAGCACTACAGGAGAAAACGCGAGCGTGGTGGGACTGGCTCCAGGCACACAGGCGAAGGGCAAGAGGGTTGGACACGAAGCCACAAAGCTACTTGGGTTCCTCCTTCTTCTCGTTTGCCTTTTTCTGCTTCTGCTGCATGATCTCCGAGTCCCTGGGGGTAGAGATGATGGGGCACTGGGAGGTACCAGAGGGCAAAAAGGACAAGATGCAGGGGGATGAAGGGCACAAGCATAAGATGGAAGTGGATGGGACAAAATTCAGCGTGTGGCTGCTGTATTCCCACCCTAGGAGAACAAGAGGAAGAGAGCTGAGGCTCAAAAGGCAATCAGTCTCTATCTGGCTGTTGCCCAAGGGGTCAGAAGTCTGGCCACAGAGGCCCAAGTCTATTCTGTGCTGGATACCACACCCAGCAACACCAGTGAGAAGGTTGGGAGATGGGAGGAGAAACAAACAGCAAGGAGGGCCAAAAGTACCAGGCTGTCATAACCACTAATGCATTTGAAATGTGAAGCTCCCTGCCCTTGCCCTTAAGGTCAGAACCAGGGGCACTCGGAAATCAGACCGAGGGCAGGCACCCGCCCCAGTCCCTTCCTGTAAGGCTGCGAGCTAACAATTTGGAGGGTGGGGAGAAAATAAAACCCTAGAGGAATCAATGTACTCTGCCCCTCACGACTAGTCCAGATGTAAGCCCTGAAGTAGCTCTCTTTCCTGGTACAACCCTTGGTCTAACCCAGGTCTCACCCCTCCCCTCCCCTCCCCTCCCTGGGGCTACCTCTGCTTGCGGGCGGCAGCAGAAAGCCCGTCATCTCGGCGCTTTCCCTTAACCGAGTCGCTCTGCTTTTTCATATTCTTCTGGCGGGCGAGCTCGCGCTGGTTACCGCCTAAAAAAAGAAGGGAAAAGGTGAGTCGTGGGGGCCTTTCCGGGCACACACCGGCGACCCTCTTCCCTCACCCGGACACCGATAGGGTCCAACACTTCATTCCCTGGACCCCGACACCGGCCCACTTAGGGGCCTAGGCTGCTGACCGGGGCGGAGAGGAGGGTGGCGAGCTGCCATGGGGCAGGTCAAACTGGGGGGTGGAGGGTGGACAGTCCTGAGGAGCCTGCTAGAGGCGTGTTCCGAGTTTCGGGGCAGCCTGGGCGCCCGGACAGGTGTTGGTGGCGTGTGTGGACGGTTTGGGTCTCTGTGGGGGATGGGCTGGGGTCCGGGGGAGGGGCTCTGGGCCTATCACAGGGCACAGGGCTTCTCACCACACCGCGGAAGGCCGGGGAGGGCCTCTGCCTGACTTGGGGGGTAAGGTTCTCAAGAAGTGGCGGTGGGCAAAGGGCCGATTTCCGGGCTCCGAGCGTGAGGGGCGCTAAAGAGCGCCCTTTCTCCCAGATAAAGGCCTCGCTGGGGAGGCCAAGAGGAGGTCAATGCCGGGACTCGGCAGTGGTGTTCAGGAACGACAGGGAGAAAGGGGCAAGGGGAGGAGGCCTCGGTGCTCACGGGTCATGGCGACGGCAGCGGCTCCGGCCTGCCTCCGTTGCGTCCCCTCGTTCTGTCCGACGTTGCAGGCCCCGCCCCTTTCTCCCGGCGTAACGGAGTCGTCCTTTCCACACCGCCCCTTCGCGCCCGGGCGCCGGCTCCCATTGGACACGAAGAAACACGTGGGGCCGCGGGCCGCGCTCGAGCCCGGGCAGATGAGGGGGGAGGTTCGCAGGCCGAGCGCGCTGCGTGGGGCGGGGCTTCCCGGGCATGGCGTTGGGTCGGGCGGGGAGAAAGTAGGCCGGGTCACGTGGGCAAGGTGGGGGTGGAGGGGTGCGGCTGGCGATGTGGCGCTCCCGCGGGCTCGAGCACGTGACCTGGCAGAGTGACCTCATGCGTGGACGGTTTAGGACGCTGACAAACTGGCCCAGAAGGAACGCCAGGGGACAGAGTGGGGGTTCGCGGGGGCCGAAACGGTTATCAGGACTCGGGGACTAAGCTTGGCACTGTTACTTAGGATCCCCTGAACGCTACCTGTTTGGACGCTTGAGTTAACATAACCGTACAAAACACAACTTCAGAAACCCTACCAGCCACATTGTCCCGCCACCCCAAACCCCTCCAAAATAGAAAGTCGGAGCCACATCCGTTATGTCCTAAAAGCTCGTTTCCCACAGAAGTTTGTAAAGATGCAGTAGCTTGGAAGTATTGGAGGACCCCCAAAAACACAGTTGGATCATGGACCTAAGTGATTGGGAAATGCACATACTATGTCCATTTCTGCCTCTGGACGTTTCCCCACTGTACTCTCTCCACCAGACTCACCTGATTTGTAAGAGGCAGTTGAATAGGGCAAAAAGCTTAGGTTTCCCGTTAAACTCATTCTCATTCCCAGCTACATTAATCTTCCGTGTATAAGACTCCCCACCAGTCCTGCGTAATTCATTGGATAAAGGAGAAATGCTTAGGAAACATCACAAGAAAGGATTGGTTGTAAATTTTGTGATTCTCTCCAGCTATTGCCTGTAGCTAACCTAGTTGAGGCTGGAACTTCAAACTGGCTTCCCCCTTAATCCAGAGCTAATGGGAAGGCAATAGACCTCAGTTAGTACCATCCTTACAATTTTTGCCATACCCAGCTATCATTTGAACTACTGTCTTATTATTTAAAGTCTTAAAGAATTTAATTTCATATTCCTTTAGTAAATTAAAAAATTTTTTTGATGAGGAAGATTAGCCCTGAGCTAACATCCATTGCCAATCCTCCTCTTTTTGCTGAAGAAGATTGGCCCTGGGCTAACATCCATGCCCATCTTCCTCTACTTTATATGTGGGACGCCTGCCACAGCATGGCTTAATAAGCAATGCCTAGGTCCATGCTCACGATCCAAACCTGCGAACCCTGGGCCACTGAAGCAGAGAGGGCAAGCTTAACCACTATGCCATCTTTAGTAAATTTAAAGTCAGTATTACCTGCCCACAAATGGAAAGCAATTATAAAAATAAATACAATTAAAATGAAATATATTATTAAATTCTACCAAAATAATATCACTGTCAAAAGTGCTGAGCCTGGGGCCTGCCCTCTCTTTCTTAAAAAGAGAAATTAGGGCCCACCCGGTGGCGCAGCAGTTTAGTCCGCGCTTTGGCAGCCCAGGGTTGGAGGGTTGGATCCCGGGAGCCAGCCGACGCACTGCTTGTTGGCCATGCTGTGATGGTGTCCCATATAAAGTAGAGGAAGATGGGCACGGATGTTAGCCCAGGGCCAGTCTTCCTCAGCAAAAAGAGGAGGATTGGCAACAGATGTTAGCTCAGGGCTGGTCTTCCTCACAAGAAAAAAAAACAGAAATTAACAAGTGTTAGGTAATAAGGAATAAGTCTTCCAAACTGAAGCTTTCTCTTGACATAATCAGAAGATTGAAAATCTTTTAATTTTTATACTTTCAATATTATTTAATGCTATGTCTCCATACTAAAGTTACCTCTCATACCACCAGTAGCACACATCCCATCCTTTGGTACATGCTAAATGTAACAGATCAGTGTATGGCGGCACACATGGTAATGTACAAATCCTGGCTCTGTTACTTACCAGATTTGATTTTGGACACTTATTTTCTCTGTGCTTCAATTCCTTTATATGAAAAATGGGAATAATATCTACCCCTTAGTGTTGTGGAAAAGATTAATATAGATAACTTGATATAAAGGACTTGGCCCACAACAGGCATTTGGTTAATGTCTCCTCCAGGTCTCTTCTTCAAGTCCTAAAACTTACTCTTCCTTCCCCATATTCCTCTAACCCCTCTGTGGTAGCCAGTCACTGAAATGGCCCCTAATGATTCCTCCCTCCTGGTATTCACATCCTGTGTAGTCCTCTCCCACACTGAATCAGGGTTGGTCTTTGTGACCAATAGAATGTGGCAGAAGTGATGTTTGTCACTTCTGATATTAAATCATAAAAGATATTGTGGCTTCTGCTTTCCTCTCTCTCTTGGAACTGGCTCTGGGAGGAGCCAGCTGCCATGTCATGAGAGGAGGCCTACGTGGTGAAGAACTTAAGCTGCTGGCCAATAGACAGGGGGAAAAGAAAATACCTCCATTTAAACTCAGCACAGAGTTGAGAGTTAGGGAATGAATTGGAGAGAACGGGGACCCAGGGATCTGAAGCAGAGAAGGAGATGAGGCCGGGTTTAGGGACTCCAGATATAAAGTGGGAAGATGAGGAAACTGGACTTGAAGGATGGGGACATCACCTGCAGACCTACAGCAACAGTCTGACCACAATTCATAAGAAGAATTTGGGCTATCTGGCTTTCCAGCCCCAGGTTCCCAATGGAGCCAAGCCACATGGGTCCCCTTGCAGTCCTATGGGGAAAGCCAAACCAGCCAGAGATGAGTGAAATAGTGTAGGATGAGGAAGCAAGTTCCCTTTGGCACCTGCTACCTCCTTATCAACTCCAGCAGCTCAGGTGGGTGAGAGATTGGAACAACCCTGTAACCAGTCTCCTCTTATCGACTCATCTTATCAATCCCATGCCCAAGAGTATATTTCCAATTCTATCAGTACCTAGACTGGTTGCCACACCTCCAGTCTAATTTTTCCAGGAGTTGCCCCAAAAATTCACTCATTCTTTCAACAAATATTCATTGTTTTGTGCACCGTGTGCCAACTGTTGTATTAGGCATTAGGTATACAGTGATGAACAAAACATTTATATCTCTATACTCATGGAACGTATACTGTAGAGAAGAAACAGCTCTCTCTCTCTAATGTATATATATAATACATATATATGTATTTCTGTGTGTATATACATCTATATATAGTATATGCAAATTGGTTGTGATCATTGCTTTGAAGGAAAAGAACAGATTCTACACAAGGATGATATTCAAAATATTTAACAGGGCGCACAGCATAAACACCTACCCATCAAAACAGGTGTCAGTGTAATCTGCATGAAGACTATCTGTGAACAATTCTACTACCTGTCCTAGTATGAAATCATAGTACTGCTGGTGCTGCGAAGGGAGTATACCTGTAGACCTCATACACCCTAACTTTGATTAGGGAAGTAAAGCAAGTGACATTTGAGCTGAGGCAAAAGGATGAGGAGTTAGCCAAGCCAAGGAAGGAGGGGTAGGGAGAAGATTTCAGGAGAGAAAACAGCATGTGTGAAGGCCCTAAAGCCCTGCTCCCTCAGGCCATCCCATCAAAAGTCACAAAGTTAGTGGATAGGTACTAGGCAAGTCACTGATGCCTAGTGAGCAGGGTGGTATGAAACTAGGTCAGTGAGGTAGGTAGGGCAGTGGCAGAGTTACTACTGCTGATACACTACTAGCTAACATTAAGTGAGTGTTTATTAAGTACGTTAAGTATGCTTTTCTTGTTTGAGCCTCACAATGAGCTTTTGAGATGTCATTACCCTCTTTCTACTGACTTAGAAACCTTGGCACAAGCAGGTTAAATAACTTTCTCAAGGAAACTCAGATAATAAAGGGTGGAGCTGAGAGTCTAACCCAGCCTGTGCTCTTCATCAGCAGGATGTAAATTTTGAAGAGATCACTGTGTGGGAGGAAAATGGATTAGAGCAGATAAATGGAAATGGGGAAACCAGTCAGGAGGCTATCACAGACATCTGGGATGCTAGGCCTTATTTGGTAACAGATAACTGAAATGCAGTTCAGACCCATTTGGGCAAAAAGGGGAAATTTGTTGGCTTACATAACCAAAATGGGGGATGGGCTGGGGTGTGGCTGACTGTAAGGAAAACTAAAACCAGTGACAGGGGGATGCCTCCAAGTCTCTTATCTTTGCTTTGTTTTCTCAGACCCAGATCCATTGACATGGTAGGAAATGGCCACCAATGGAACCTGCCCTCAAATCTCACAGCTTGCCTGAGAGAAATGGTCTGAGTCTCTTCCTTTAGTTTCAGTTTTTAAAATCCCAGAACAGGGCTCTGATGGGTCAGGTACCTACCCTTGTGGTGGGGAGGTGAATGTGGGGCAGGATATAATGAGAGCAGCCCCCACCAGAATCACATTAGTATGGGGAAGGAACAGGTTTATCAAAAAAAGGGAGGTTGTTCCCCCAAAAAGGAGAATGTTAGACAGATAAAACAAAAGATGTCCATTACATCAGGGAAAAGAAGATGGCCACTTAGACTGAGATGGCAGCAGCAGAAATGGCAAAAGTGTTCAGCTTCAAAATATATTTTGGAGATTCAGTGAGAGAGGAAGATACTATTGATTCCTGGGTTCATTCATTTCTTCATCAAATATTAAGTAAACACCTATTATGTGCCAGACACTTCTAGGCACTGGTTATATAGTGGTGAACGAAACAGACATGGTCTCTGACCTCATGAAGTTAACACTTTAGTGGAGGAGATTGACAATTGACAGGTAAACAAACCGAACAATATAAAATTACAACTTGTGTTGTGTTAAAAGAGAAATAAAGGTGTGAGGGTGAAGAATAATGGGAGACACCCACTTCTGAGGTAACATTTAAACTGAGGCCTGGAGCCAGTTGTAGGAAAAGTAGAAGAGGATTCCAGCAGTGCAGTTGAATCCCTAACATTCCTAACATCCTTCCTTTATCAAGCAAGAGCAGTGCAGTTTTAGGAAATTCGCCCCCTCCTCGCTATAGTCCCAGAGTGGTCCTGAATGGCTAAGTCAATCAAAGTAAACTCATCCCTCTTAGTATTGATTGGCTCAGGAACCCAGGCCTAAGCCAATTATTATGTGGTATTCACCTGGTGACAGTTATTGTTCAGGAATTAGCATGTGACCTAAACTGGCCTGATTAGGCCAAGGGGAAGGATTTTTGTTCCATTGTGAGGGGAGGCACAGTGCTCTCTCCCATTGCCTTGAACAAGGAAGCATATAGCTCCTACTGCTCCTGGCTCCTATGACCTTGAAAGGCCCGCCTTAGGTTGAAGCAAAGTGAGTGGCAGAAAGAATCTTGGTCCTTGATGATGCTCTTGGGCCACTGGATACATCAACTGTAACATTTGTTCTACCTCTGAGCTTCCTGCTATGGGAACAACTTTATTTCTTTTTGTTTAAGTTGCCTTGAGTCAGATTTCTGTTATTTCAGCCAAATACATTTTAATCAATACACAGACAACAGAAACAGCATATGGCAAAGCCATGAGGTGGGAAAAAGCTTGGATAATTAGATGAATTTAAAGAGTCACATAATGAAATGATCTAGTCAGATTATCTTAAAGTGCAACCAGCCCTCTCCGTGTATACTAAGCTTCCAGTCAGCTTTGTAGTGCCTTGCTTGTAGAGATGAGTGGATAGCCAAGGATCACCAAGCATCGGAGAAAACACTGTTAACATAAAAATAGGCTAAAACAAAACAGAAACAGAAAATAAGCTCTCAGAGGGTACAGAAACAATTCAGGAACAAAAGAAAATGGGAGGGGCACTATAATTAGTACGCTTAGAGATGAAGAGGATGTTGAACAAAAATAGGGGAGCTATAAAAAACAAACATTCAGAGAATAATAAAGAGCTCTTGGAAATTAAAAATATGATAGCTGAAAGAAAAAAAATCAATAGAAGTGTTGGAAAATAAAAGGTGAAGAAATATTCCAGAAAATTGGACAAAATGATAATGATAGAGAATAGGAGAGGAAAAAAACAAGAAAATTAGAGAATCAGTTCAGGAGGTCTGACGTCTGAATTATATGAGTTTCAGAATGAGAGGGGGCCCACAGAGTGCTCAGCACAAGGAATGAGAAAAGATCTAAACCACCGCATATCAGAACACTGGAGTCAAAGAAAAGATCCTAAGGGGTTATGAGACACAAAATACGTCACATCCACAAAATAGGATGAAAAATCAGAATGACTTCAGCAGCAACACTGGAAGCCAGAAGACAATGGAGCGATGTCATCAAATACAAATATGAAGAAAATTAATTAACAACCTAGACTTTTTCACCCAGCCACGCAATCAATTAAGAATGAAAATAGAATAAAGACATACAAAGTCTCAAAGGACTTTACTATGCACCCCCTTCAGGAAGCTATTAGAGATGTACTCCACATCTCCAATGATGGAGTAAACCAAAAAAAAAGCCATAGGATCCAGGAAAAAGTGTGTCCAACATAGAAGATAAGTGAAGAAAATCCCTAGGCTGCTGATGAAGGGTGATCCCAGGATGACAGCTTTGCAGCAGGCTTAGAGAGCAACCATTTCAGATTGGAGCAGGAGGAGGAAAGGCTCTGGAGGCATATATCTAAGAAAAAAATGGAAACTGATAAAACTAATAAATTATCTGATTGCATTTAAACATATTAAGATGGAGATTTCCACTTCTAGAAGAAAGTATGAGACTTAATTGATAATAAGTACCTAAATAACTAAGTAAACAAACTAAAAAAGAGATAATTATTAATTTCGGGGGGAAAACATACAAGACAGGAAATGTAAACAGTACACTAAGTGTCACAGCTTTCAAATAACATTTACACACATTTACACTAAAATGTAAACATTCAATATTGATCTAACAAAAATAACATTACAAGAAAGGAGAAAAAGTACATGCGTATTCATGTGAAGGATGAGAGAGTTAAGTCCTCATTTTTAAAGTAGAATTCAGTGGCTAATATCTGAAACTTAAAAATCCAGAAATGGCATGATATTTAGAAACAGCAATAAATGCCAGAAGAAACAGCTGAGAATTCTAATCTCCTTTAAGCAGTGGGAAGCAGAGATAAGGGATAAGGATTACTATTTTTTTATTATGTCTTGTATAGAACTTGTAAAACTTCTGTAAAAACAAATAAATACTAAGTTAAAAACACAACCATGGTAATGAATGAAATAGCCTAGGAGGAGAGAGTGGAATGAAAAGGAGTCTAGGCACTGATCTCTTAGGAACTTTTCATTATGTATCACTAGCTGTCAGAGAAGCATCCCCTCATCTCTGGCCAACCCTACCCCCCCATCCCCCGCCACACTGGGCAAAAGTCTGGATTGAGAGAAGAAAGTGTTGACAGAAAGAAAGAGAAGAACCTCCAGGAGCAGATCCAGAGACAAGGATACCCAGGAAAGGGGAAGAATCCAGAAAGAGCATGGCTGGGGTTATCCCTGTAGGGAAAGTAGCTTTGCATTTGGAGCAGGTTCTAAGTTCTGAGAGACCCAGGGCAAGCCAAGGTCTTCATTCTTAAAGAGCTACTAAATGTGGACCAGGAAATGCCTGAGGAAAGAAACTAAGGTACTTTCCTCCTTCACCTTGGGCCTCTCCTGGGCAAGGTGATGACGTCTCACTCCTGATCACCGGTGCTCCTGAATGGCTTCTTGCCTCCACCAAGCACCTCCCCCCACCGTCCTACCTACCTCTGTGAACATATCATGAGTAAAGCTAGGGTCCCAGAGTGGCACCTCCTCCCAGATACCTCTGCTTCTCCCTTGGTTCAGCTGAATTGCATTTGCATTATTCAGACATTCATAAATTCTCTCTCCTCTCCTCTCATTTAAGAGACACCAGGGAGATAAGGAAGTTTCCCTGATAATCTCCAACACCTTCCCAATTCCAATTCTCTTCTCTGCTTCCCAATCCCTCCACCCCACTCCCTGCTTTCTAAAACTCTCAGCCACTGCACAGTCCTGTCAACCATCTCTCCTGTAGCAGTCTATTTATCTGTTCCCTTCAAGCGTTCCCTTTCTAATTCTCCCTCAGAAGTTCAGAGGCAAGGAACATAGCAGAGTCTGGGCTACTCCCTAGTACCATGCTGGAAAATAGGTATGGCCCTACTCCTGCTAGACTCCAGACAGGGTTTCAAGTTCTTGTGCCGGGGCCATCTATTAAAGTGTACCCTCAGTTCAGCAGCAGCAGGACCCTGGGGGAACATGTGGCTCTCTCAGTGCAGAGTAACACCCCGGTGCCACAGGGCTTGCAGGCCCAGCAGACTCTGATAAGAAGAAGAGAAACGTCCCTATGTCCAGCAGACAGGATCCCCAGGTCCAAAGCATGTGGGGTGATGAGAAGGATGAGGGGAAAAGGGATGAGAAAACTCAAAACAATAACTTTATAGAAACAGGGCCACATGCACATCTAGATGATGTCTTCTTCCCCCTCTTCCATATACCTTGATGCAGAACCTGTCCTGGTGTAGAAGAGTATGGGCTGCTGATGTGGCATGACCTCATGAGTGTGGAGAGAATACAGCCTCTAGGGCTGGCCCAGTGGCGTAGTGGTTAAGTTTGCACCCTCTGCTTCGGCAGCCCAGAGTTCACGGGTTCGAATCCCCAGTGAGGACCTACACACCACTCATCCCACATACAAAATAGAGGAAGATTGTCATGGATGTTAGCTCAGCAACAATCTCCCTCAAGCAAAAAGAGGAAGATTGGCAACAGCTGTTAGCTCAGGGCCAATCTTCCTCAACAAAAAAAAGAACATGGGCTCTAGAGCCAGGTGGCCTGAGTTCAAATTCTGGCCAGACCATTCACTGGGATTCTTATGTGCCATGGACCCTTTTGGAAGTCTAGTAAAGCCTATGGACCCCTTCTCAGAATAATGTTTTTAAACACATTTTTAAAAATACACCCATGGTATTTGTATACCCATGGTTTTTTGTTTTTATTTTATTTTTTTGCTGAGGAAGATTCACCCTGAGCTAACATCCACTGACAATCTTCCTCTTTTTTTTTCATATGAGCTGCTGCCACAGCATGGCCACTGACGGACACGTGGTGTGGTTCTGCACCTGGGAACTGAACCTGCGCCATCAAAGCAGAGCGTGCCGAACTTTAACCACTGAGCCATCGGGGTTGGCCCTGTACACCCATGTTTTTAGCAGTATTATTCACAATAGCCAAAAGGTGGAAGCAACCCAAGTGTCCGTTGACAGATGAATGGACAAGGAAAATGTGATATATACATACAATGGAATTTTATTCAGTCTTAAAAAGGAAGGAAATTCTGACACATGCTACAACATGGATGGACCTTGAGGACATTATGCTAAGCAAAATAAGCCAGTCACTAAAAGACAAATACTGTATGATTCCACTTATGAGGTATCTAGAGTAGTCAAACAGAAAGGAGAAAGGTGGTTGCCAGGGTCTGGGAGGAGGCAGAAATGGAGGGTTATTGTTTAATGGGTATAGAGTTTCAGTTCTGCAAGATGAAAAGTGATGGAGATTGGTTCACAACAATGTGAATGTACATAACACTACTGAACTGTACACTTAAAAATGATGAAGATGGTAAATGTTCATTTTACCACAATTAAAAATGAAAAAAAATTTAAATATATGGGATAATAAAGGAAAACAATTATATTCAAATATAATTATAAAAATATTAAAATGTTTGTGGTATAGTAACAGGGCATTTTTATCAATACATTAGATAAAAAGATCTAGAGGCAAATCTAATAATGATTGTAATTATAAAGTGGTGATGAATGCAAATGATATTTAGATATCTCTCCAACAATTGTAACATGAAATGAAAATATCCATTATTTCTATTGGTGGGAACATCACAGGTATTGCCAGTATGAGTGGTTTGTTGCCTACATTCATAATCGAAGGAGATATTAGATTTCTGTTAGAGGTTAGTGAAAATAAAGATGTAATTTTTTTCCCTTCCAAGTTCACAGAATCCCTGAACTCTATGATCTTCAGACTCAGGTTTAGAACCTCTGCCTTGTGACCTTGGATAACCACTTAGCTTCTCTAAGCTGCAGTTTTCTCATTGGTCCATAGTGTTGGACTCATTCCTAACTCATTCACTCTCACACTTCTAGGCAATTATTTCACACCATTTTCATACCTCAGCCCCCATCACTCCTCCCTCATCCTCTCTCTCAGTTGCTCCCTACTTCATAGAGAAAATTGAAGCAATTAGAAGAGAACTTCCACAGACTCCCACCACATCTACCTACCTTCTGCAGCTGCACCCACCTTTGCTGCCTGTGCGGCCTATTCCCATAGATGAACTGATTGCAGTCCTATGGAAAGCAAATCTTGAATAGATCTCATCCTCTCTAACCTACTTAAGGACACTACTCCAGCAATCCTCTCCTCTCTCCTACATTATCAAAATTTGGGGGCTATTTCCCAAATAATTCCCACCAGCATACAAACTTGCTATTTCTCCCACAATAAAAATCTTCTCTTGATCCTATTTACCCTGACAGTTAACTCCCTATTTCTTTGCCCCCATATTTGGCAAAACACGTTTCTTATATTCTCTGTATATTTCTTTTCCACCATTTTCTTTAAACTTACTCACATCAGGCTTTCATCCCATTTCACCAGAACTGCTCCTGTTAAGGTTACCAACAAACCCACATTGCTAAAGCTGGTGGTCCATTCTTTTTTTTTTTTAATAATTTCATTGAGCTATAATTCACATACCATACAATTCACACATTTGAAGTGTAGTGTCCAACTTAATAGTTTTTAGTATATCCACAGATATGTGCACCATCACCACTGTCAATTTTAGAACATTTTCATCACAATTGTCAATTTTTAATCTTGATTTTACCTGGCCTATTGACAGCATTTGACGCAGTTGATCAATACCTTCTCCTTGAAACATTTTCTTCACTTAGCTTTCAGGATACCACACTCTTTTAGTGTTCCTCCTTCCTCACTGGCCATCCCCTTTCAAATGGCTTTGCTTTCTTTCCTCCTGACCTTTTTCTAGAGATTGGAATGACCCAGGGTGTAATCCTTCAGGCTCTTCTCTGTCTTCTGGGTGATCTCATCCAGTCTTATGGCTTTCAATACTATCTATATGTTTAGTACTACCAAGTTTACATCTCCAGCCCAGACATCTTTCACCATCTCCAAACTTGTGTATACAACTGCCTGCTCCGCATCCCTATGTGGATTCTACCAGACAACTCAACATATTCAGAACCCTGTTCCACCTGCAGTCTTCCCTACCTCAACTGATCACACTTTCATCCTTCTAGTTGTTCTGGTCAAAAATCCTAGAGTCATCCTTGATGCTGTTTCTCTCTCACATACCACATTCAATCCATCAGGAAATCCTGTTAGCTCTATCCTCAATATATCCAGAACCCAATCCCTCTGTCACCTCCTCTGCTACCCCCTGGTGCAAGCTGCCACCACCTTCTCTAGCTTGGATTACTGCAATGGCATCCTAACAGGTCATGCTGCTTTTATCCTGTTCCTCTACAGTCTATTCTTAATAAAGCAACCAGAGTGATCGTTTTAAAATAGAAGTAACTTCATGTAACTCCTCTGCTCGAAACCCTGCAATGACTTCCCATTTCACTCAAAGTAAAAGCCAAAGTCCTTCCAGTGGCCCACAAGGTCCTCCATGACTTGATCTGCTCATGCTCCTTAACCTTCATTTCTTTCTACTCTCCCCCTCACTCATTTTGCTCCAGTTGCACTGGCCTCAACTTTTCCTCAAACACTCCAGGCACACTTTTGACTCGTGGAGTTTGCACTGGCTGGTTCCTCTGTCTGGAAAGCATTTCTTCCAACTGTACAGCTTGGCCAATCCTCTCACCTCCTTTAGGGCATTGCTCAAATTTAGCCTTCTCCAGAAGGCCTTCTCTGGCCACCTTACTTAATATACAGGCAACCTCTCCACCCTCCTCTACTTCCTCTTCCTCTATTTCCAAAGCCTGTTACTTTGCTCTATTTTTTCTTTTTTCTATAGCACTTGTCACCTTTTAACATACACTATATTTCTTATGGTTATTTCTTGGGTGTGTTTTTAGTGTCTCCTTCCCCTCTAGAATGTAAGCTCTCCCAAAGCAAGAATCTGCTCATTGAGGTATCCCAAGGATCTAGTACAATGTCTGGTACAGAGTAAGTGCTCAATAAATATTTGTTGAATGAATGAATGAAAAATGTGGATACTAATACCTACTCTAAAATGTTATTGTAGGGATTAAATAACATGCAAAGATCCTGACACACAATGGACACCTAACAGATGTTAGATTCCTACCTCCCTTCTCCCTTCCCAAGTATCTTCCTCAGTTGCCTCCCCTTACAGCACTGCTCCTTCCCTCCTCTCCAGGAATTTTCACCATTCTAGTCTCTCCTTTGAGTTTAAATCCAGGAAAACCCAACAAAAGGCCACAGATGTCAACTGAGAAGAAAGGGAACCCTGGGCGGCCACCTTTACCCATTACCATAACTGTTTATCAAATTAGCAAATTGTCACCTGGAGAAGCAAAGAGCCCTGAGGAGATGGACACGTAAATGTTCTTGTTGTTGGAGTTGGAGGCTTATTGCACTGATTTTTAAAATCCACTTTATTGACGTAAAATTTACATACAACAAAATGTACACATTTTAAGTGTACAATGTGATGAATTTTGACAAATGTATAGGTGATTCGATTTGGGGTGGAAGGCATTAAGGTCACCTGGGATTATACAGGTCCAGGGATTTAGCAGAGGGATCCTGGCTAGGAAAGAAAACACCACCAGGGCTCTTGGGAAACAAACCCAAATAGGGACGAGTGGAGACACCAACGATCCCCTGAGACTGGTCCTGGGGTCTCACTGCACCAGGATCTGGACCTCTGGAATGTCTGGCAACTTTGTGGCACCTCTTGGCCCTCCAGAGGGAGTGAGCCAGCTCCCTTTCATACCAACCTCACGTGTTTAGGCCAGTAAGGGACACCTGGGACTGAGTGCTCCCTCTCCTCTGCCCTGCAATTCCCCTGCCATCACGCACGCCCCCATCCCCGCCCACCGGTGGGGGGCGCTCCAGCCAAACTTCACCGCTGCAAGGACATCCAAGGGGCCGGATTTTCTCTCCAGCTTTCGTTAGAAACCGGCTTCGGGTCCGCAGCAGTACCGTGGGCGGGAAAAAGCAAAAAGCGCTGTGACAGGTGTAGGCGCCAGGAATCCCCCTTCGGGTCTGCCATCTTCCAGTCCCTGGGGGCTCTTGGCCTCTGAGGCGCAACCGGCTGAGCCCGCCCTGCAACCAGGCCCTCTCTCCCGCCCCTCTGCGTCTAAAACCACCCTCTAGGGGTTGCAGGTTCGCTTTTCTTAGAGACTGCAACTCCGAGTTCAGGTTGGCTGGGGAAACTGAGGCAGGACTGGGGATTCTGGGTGAGGGGTCTGAAGCTGGCCGCAGACTCTCTCCCCGGAACTGGGATAAAGAAGAAACCGCTGGGGTCCGCGCGGACATCTCGGGGAGAGCGAAGCGCCGCCCATGCGACTGGGAAACCTCTGGGGTGGCAGACTGTGGGTGGGGTCCTGGCGGAGGGCGGGGCCGACCTGGGCTACCGGGTGTGCAAGCCTAGCCCTGCACAGCGGAGGTAGAGGTGGTGGCCCTCTCCTGTGGCTCCCGTTGTGCTTGCGCTCGACCTCGTGGCCATGGAGGGACCCCAGGAGCTTCTGAGTGGGAAGCTCAGGCTCTGCTTCACCCCCGCTGCCCGGACCAGCCTCCTGCTGCTCAGGCTCAACGACGCGGCGATGCGGGCGCTTCATGAGTGTCAGCGGCAACAGGTGCAGCCGGCCCCGGGCCCCATCTTCTCTAGCCCCTACCCCTTGGGACCTCGGGCCTCAAGCGGCGACCCTGGCGAAGGAACCTGGGGATGGGGAACGGCATCCGTAGGCTCCGGCCTCCCCACCTTTACAAGGGAAGCCCACGAGGCAGGTCCCCGGGCACCCGACGCCGGGTCCTGGGGCCGCCGCTTGCCCTGCGCTCAGCTCGCGTCTGTACTCTCCCCGCAGGTTCGACCAGTGATCGCTTTCCAAGGCAACCGAGGGGTAAGTGCGGGCCTGGGGTGTGTGAAGGAGGTGAGGTGCCGGGAGAACAGACATGGGCTCCAGGAAGGTATGGTTAAGGCGGGAGGCTGAGAGCAGTCACGGTCTGAGGAAGTTCAGAAAACTGAACCCCGAGTGGGGTGAAGGTGCTGCTGGCGTTGTGGTCCCACAGGAGGCTGTGGTTGAGGGGACTGTGCCGTCTCAGCCTTCTGGGGAACTCAGGCCCAGCTGCACCTGGTGTGCTAACGAGCCCCCGTGGGACCCATCTTCAGTCTTAGGCCGGCTCTGGGAGGGATGGCATTGGCAGGAGGGGGAGGGGCTGACTTCATGGGGCTTATGGTCTCTTTTCACCCCCAGTATCTGAGGCTCCCAGGCCCTGGCTGGTCCTGCCTCTTCTCCTTCATAGTGTCTCAGTGTGGCCAGGAGGGCCCTGGTGGGGGCTTGGACCTTGTGTGCCAACGCCTAGGCAGGTAAGGAGGAGCAGGGAGCAGGTAAGAAAACAAAAGAGTTGTGAAAGGTCCAGGAGCGGGATATCCAGAGGTGTTTAAAAGTTCTCTACCCTCCTGGGTTTTTTCCACCACCCCTTTCCAGATCTGGGCCTAACCGCCTCCATTGCCTGGGCCCAATCAGGGAGCGCCTCACTATTTGGGCAGCCATGGATTCTATCCCAGCCCCATCTTCAGTTCAGGGACACAACCTGACTGAAGATGCCAGAGATCCTGAGAGTTGGCAGCACATGGGAGACTATTCTGAAGGAGATGCAGGTTCACAGCCAAAGATAGTACTAGACGAGGTGAGGCCAGAAACTGCAGGGAGTTGGTGGGGCAAAGCCTAAAGCCCAGGGAGCCAAGTGCCCCTGCCACTTTCCCCGCCAGGTGTCAGATCCACTGGCAAGCAGCCAAGGACAGTCACTCCCAGGATCCTCGAGGGAACACATGGCACAGTGGGAAGTGAGGTACTTGGGGCAGGGTGGGACTAACCTAGGAAGCCCTGGTTAGTCTTCCTCTCTGATCTCCACCCTAAATGTTGTAATAAGAGATCGAGCCCTAGCTCCTATCCTGGTCTTCATGTCTCCCATTCTTTCTTCAAATATCCTAGGAACCAGACCTATCTTCCAAACAGAAAGCCTGATCAGGCACTGCCTTCCTCTGCTAGCCAGAAACATCTGGACAAGGTAATTTGTAATAGCAAGGGTTTTTCAGAGAGATTTGTCCAATCAGGCTAAAACTTAAAAATTGGGAGGCTTCATTTTGAGGCTCCCAAAGCTCATTATATAGAAGGAATTTTCAAGAGCAGAGCAGAATAGGAGGCTCCTGGCTTACTGTTTATGTGACAAAGACTTTCCCAACAGAAGCGTCCAGCACCTGCAGGCACTATAGAACTAAAAGAAAAGAGGCTCAGAACTCGGCCTTTCGCTCCAAGCCCTCTACAAGCGCTGCCCAGTCAGGACCTACAAGAGGGAGAAGACTGGGAGCAAGATAAAGATGAAGACATGGGCCCCAGGCTGGAGCACAGTCCCTCAGTTCACGCAGGTGAGTTAATGGGAGGAGGGTAAAACTGCCATAGTGGGGAAAAAAGGCCTAAATCACCTTTGTGTCTTCTTGCTTGCTTCCTAGACTCTGAATCCCCAAGCCCTGAAGAGGTACCAGATTACCTCCTGTGAGTCCCTGCCATTTCGTTTTATCAAGCCTTGTGCATATGAGATATTAAGATAAACTTCCTGGGAGCTGGGAGCTTTTGGGGGCAATGAAATTGAAGGTGACAAGTCTCTGCTCCTGGCAGGCAATACAGGGCCATCCACAGTGCAGAGCAGCAACATGCTTATGAGCAAGACTTTGAGACAGATTATGCTGAATACCGCATCCTGCACGCTCGTGTTGGGGCTGCAAGCCAAAAGTTCATAGAGCTGGGAGCAGAGATCAAGAAAGTTCAGCGAGGAACTCCAGAACACAAGGTACGGACTGGACCCAGGCTGGCTTTCCAGCTCTATTAGCCATAAACTCCCTGCTAACTGCCCATAAGCCTGTGTTTGTCCAGCAGCTAAACAAAGTGACAAGCAAGCCTGTTGTGAGAGAAAAATTAGTCTGTATCTTGGTAGAATGAGAAGGGAAGTTACTTCCTTCCCTTAAGAGAACTGGAGCTTTGTTCTAAAGGATGAACTTGGTGCAAGCATTTTCTTTGTTTCAGGTGCTGGAAGAAAAGATAGTCCAAGAATATAAAAAGTTCAAGAAGGTAAGACAAGGTCTGGGAATGGTAGCAAAAAGGTAGAAATGGTGGATTTTTTTTTGACATGGATACTTTCTCTCGGCAGCGATACCCAGGTTACAGGGAAGAAAAACGTCGCTGTGAGTACCTGCATCAGAAATTGTCCCACATTAAAGGTCTCATCCTGGAGTTTGAGGAAAAGAACAGGGGCAGCTGAAGCTGTCAGAGGGCTCTTGACCCCTCTGCCCAGTGAGATATGAAGGAACAAAGCAGCTATAAACTAAATATAGTGCAACTGTCTGCTCGTTTATTGCTGAGTCCATGGTGGCAAGTAGGAGAGCTGCTCTAGGTTCTTAAGGTTTGATTTTCATTGTTGCCATATTTTTTTAGGGTATGGGCACAGTGCCAAGATTCCACAGCTGTGCCCAGGAGACTAGGAAAAGTAGCAGAGGTTTGGCTTCTTCACCTTTATTTCAGTCAAGTCATTTTCAAATCCTGAGAAATTACACCATTTCCAGGACAAGATACTTTGAGGACACTAGAATTTAGCATGGTAGCCTCCCTAAAGAAACCATAATGAGAACTTTTGGTTAAAGAACTAAAGGAACTTGTAATACACCTGGATATAATGGGAAAGGGCTTGGTTGTTACCCATGTACTGAAAGTGAATTCTTTTACAAACATGGCCAAAAAAATAAAACTGATTGCCTCTGTGTCCTTTGTACAAGTTTATATGCTTTCCTTAAATCCTGTGAGGCAGTGGTTCTTGCCCCTGGCTGTATATCTGAACCACTTCAGATGGGGGCTCTCTAAAAAATTAGATCCCCAGCCTCCAGCCCAGGTCTTATGAATTAGAATCTCCAAGATTATGCTTAGGCATCTTTACTTTTTCAAAGCACTATGGATGATCCTGATATATATTTTGCTATAAGCTTCTACCAAATCCATCTTATAATTGACAACTAGAGATTACCATAGGAATAAAGTTCTCCTTTTCTAAACAAAGAGGTTGAGGATCACCTACAATTACGGCTCCTGTCTGGAAGTATCCAGTGACTGAAAACTATAACTGTGTATAGGATTTGGATTTACCCACAAAAAGGAAGAGGGAAATGGTTTAATTCATTTGAACAAAAGATCACACCAGTCCTATCCTTTTCATTCCTCATTGTTGCAGAAGAAACTGGATGCTTCACTCACAACCAGGAATGATACTGCCTTTCCCAGTTCCACTGGAGAGGGAAGTTAACGGGCCACACCCTGGGCTTTGGGGGAGAGGGCTGCACCCAACAGTGTCAGCAATTCCTGAAACAACTTGGATGGAACCTCAACCTGATGCCACACCCACACAGGGCATTTCTGGGCAGAGAATAGCCCTTGGGAGGTAAAAACATGCTCAACTGCATGGCAAGGATAAACAGTAACCCATCCTTAGGGCATGGGCAGGGCCAGAAACAGCCCAACAACAAAGGTCTCTCACCTGTTCTAATCATCAGGCTAGGGGCCTGGGCAATAAACATGCAAGGATAGAAAGAGAAGAAATTTGGGAAGGATTTACAGGTGATAACTACAGACCCAGTTAGTTGGTCTACAGCTGTACTGACCAATATGGTAGCCACTAGCCCTAACTGTGACTATTCAAATTAATGAAAATGTAGTTCCTAGCCACATTTCAAATGCTCAGTAGCTACCTGTATTAGACAATGAAGATTATAGAACATTTCAATCACTGCAGAAAGTTCTATTGGACAGTACTGGTCTAGAGAACCTTTGGTTCTCATGGAAAAAAGACAGCTTAAAGGGGGCTTATTTATTGTCACTGTTCCAAATGTACAAAAAAAATTAGAAAATAACCCCCCAACTCAATTCCCCCCACCCTCACAACATTCCCAACACAAATAATTTTTCCCAAAACCATAAACATAAACTGGTCCTGGTATTTCCATAAACAGTGCAGCTAAGAAACAGTTTAGAGAAAATTTAACAGGATTCAGACTATATCCATTCTGTCCTCTCAGCCCTCAGAGGTAACAATCCTGTATGGGTCCCAGTTCTCCCCAATGGTTTTCCCATCTCTGCTGGAAGAGTCCTTTTACAAAGTGGTATGTTTGGCTGCTTTAGAGATCCTCCTGTGCCTTCTTCTTCTTCTTGGGTTTTTCTTCTTGAATTATAGGAGGGTTTGTAGCCTCTCGCTGTAGATAGCTAATAAAATCACTTAATTCACGGCCACCCTGAAAACAGAAAGATTACTCTGAAAATTTAACCTTTTTTTTGGTAAGGAAGATTAGCCCTGAGCTAACATCTGCTGCCAATCCTCCTCTTTTTGCTGAGGAAGATTGGGCCTGGGCTAACATCCATGCCCATCTTCCTCTATTTTTATGTGGGATGCCTGCCACAGCACAGCTTGATGAGCGGTGTGTAGGTCAGCGCCTATGATCTGAATGGGCTGCCGAAGCAGAGTGCGCAAACTTAATCATTACGCCACCAGACCAGCCCTGAAAATTTAACCTTTCCCCCAATGGGAAGACTTTTGAGTTTGTAAAAGCACGTTCGCAACCACATATATTGACCATGAGAGTTGAAAGAGTTTCTAGTTAAATAAACTCAAAGAACTTGATATCTACAAGTGTGTGTGTGTATTTGTGGGGAGATGAGACAATGCACTTACTTCGTATTTCTTTGGATTTAGCTTCTTGCTGGCTGGAGAGAAGTAGATGGTAGGAAAACTGGGGAAAGAAAAAAAAAGTTGATTTCAGGTTCTAGAGCAACTCTGACATATACTTCCCCAATAACTGTTTCTGGGAATAACTTCTCTTCATGATTTCTAATCTGATTGGATACTATTCTCTATCAGTGGCTAGGTTACATCCTATCAAAACTCAGGAATATGAGAGTTCACAAAATCTGTGGCAGTCATGTGGGCCCATACTGCAGAACTCTACGCCAGGAAGGCATCAGTGGGTCTGTGTTCAAATGGTTTACAAGCTTACTTTTTCCTATTAATTGCCTAGACACTTTTATTAGTTTTTAATCTACTCACCCTCTGACTTCATATGGAGAAGGCACATCATTGGCTGTGGCATCCATCTTGGCTATAACAATATTTGGGTCTTTTCTGAGCTGTTAATAAAAAGGTAAGATCTTTAAATTTCAAGTTTTCAGTGACTGAGGGACATTTAGTCAATTCAGAACCTAAAACACTATCATTTTTATTTCTTTATTTTTGTGTGTGAGGAAGACCAGCCCTGAGCTAACATCTGTTGCCAATCCTCCTCTTTTTGCTGAGGAAGACTGGCCCTGGGCTAACATCCGTGCCCATCTTCCTCTACTTTATATGGGACGCCGCCACAGCATGGCTGACAAGCAGTATGTCAGTGGGTGCCCGAGGTCCAAACCTGCGAACCCCGGGCTGCCAAAGAGCGAACTAAACTGCTGTGCCACCAGGCTGGCCCCAACAATATCATTTTTAAACACCTGGATAAGTTTTGCTGCTCCGATGGGAAAAGTAGTGACATTTGGGAAAAGTAGTGACGTTTGCGCTTAGTATCTAACCTTCCACAAGCTTCCCTTTTCTCTTGGTTCCTATATATTAAAACTCTATATACAGCCACCTGCAAAATTATCTGGCCTAAATAAGACATTACAATGGCTAAGGCAAGATTTTAAGATGAAGGAACATAATGGATTCATAAAAGCCATTACTAAAATTCAGAAGCCTTGATACTTTTAACCATAATCTTTTATTTTATTATTTATTTATTTTTTGTGAGGAAGATTAGCCCTGAGCTAACATCCATTTGCCAATCCTCTTCTTTTTGCTGAAGAGGATTGGCCCTGGGCTAATATCCGTGCCCATCTTCCTCTGCTTTATATGGGACATCACCACAGCATGGCTCGACAAGTGGTGTGTTGGTCCGCTCCTGGGATCCGAACCTGCGAACCCCGAGCTGCCGAAGCAGAGTGCACAAACTTAACCGTTTGGCCACAGAGCCAGCCCTTAACCATAACATAAACTGAGTCTGAGGAGTGGAAAGTTAAAGCAGGTATCTGAGGCACTGCACAGCTAGAGACACTAGGGGGCAGTCAAGAGAAAATGAATAAACAGATGGTTGCAAAAAAAACTTACCAGTATTGAGGTACGGAACTAATTAGGATTAACTAATTAGTCAATGCTGAATATGTGTGTAAACGTCTCAACTCATATTTTATCTTCATAATATGGTTCAGACTTACCTTCTCTCCCAGTTCTTTATACTTAGGCTCCAGATTCTTACAGTGACCACACCAAGGAGCATAAAATTCAATCAGCACATCTTTATTTTCATCATTCACTATTTCATCAAAATTCTCTGCTACCACTACCTGGAAAACATAGAAGATTCTCTAGTTGGTAAGGTGAGTTGAAGAATAAATTCATGAGCTATATTCATTTCTAGACCCCTTCCCTCCCAAATTTGATGTGTTGCCACTGAAAGTATGTCACTGAAACCCAAATTGCATTTAGAGATCATATGAAAGATGTTGCCATTCTCCAGAAACCAACTCATTCCCATGTCTGTCACCTGTCAAACTATGTTCAGGAAATCACAGGAAACAAGTGCTACCCAATTCTTCCTTAAAATAATCTTAGAGCAACCATCTTAAAACCCTTCTTAGGGGTTAGCTTGCTCTATCCCAAAGAGTAACCTAGCCCTAATATAAATACCATCAGAAAATTCTATGAAGGTTTTATACTCCTGCCCCTATTGAGCATTGTGAGCTCTGCCAATATTTACTTTATGACTCAGGGAGGTGAGAACAAACAAAAACACGATAGCCAAGAAGGTCTTCACTTAGACCCAGCATTTTTAGAATAAAGAAATAAGGAGAGTCTATTACATCTCAACAAAACTGGGCGGTGGGGGGGAATGGAATGAGGGGAGGCAGCTGCATAGAGCTTTGGTGAGGCTGTGAGCACCTCACCTTTACAGGCCCGTCATTGCTCTCTGGGATGGGCTCAGACTTCAGATATCTCTTCAGGTTGCCATCAAAGTAATCCTGCAGGAATCTCTCAAGAGCCTTGCCATCACGCCTGCAATTAGAAAGACAAGAGTCAGGCTCTTCTCTCACCACTGAGAGAAGTAACAGTAGTTTCTTAGAATAGTTTCTACATATTTTAGCTTCAATTTCAAGGCTAGAAAGAAATCAGAAGCTAAAAAAAAGGGGCTCATATCTCAACATGGAGAACTACTGACTGAACAAAAAACCAACCACCTCCTTGTATTTCTAGTGTGTTGTTTATGGATTAGAATGGTCAGAGAAGGAAGAAAACACTGGTCTTCTGAAAACTCCTTCTGCAAAAGAATCAGGTCTTATTCTGTTACTCTGGAGAATACTGCCTACTTATGGTTTCTTCTTTTAATGATCTGCTCACAAGGAAGATTTCCTCTTGTTTTGATCTCCTCAAGTCTCAGAAGGTGAAGGTCAAAACTGTCTGGTGTCTTAACATCTTTCCAATTCCCTGAGTTTACTTAAGGCCAATGTGGTATTCCAAGAAGAAAAGACATTCTGTAGGGATGGGAGGGGGTTGGGTTGGTCTAAAATTACATCAATCTCTAAGAGACTGTTCAATATTCTTTGTCTACTATTTTTTTTTTTTTTTGGCTGGGAAAGATTCGCCCTGAGCTAACACCTGTTGCCAATCTTTCTCTTTTTTTTTCCTCCCCAAAGCCCCAGTACATAGTTGTAGGTCTTTACAGTTCTTCTATGTGAGCTGCCACCACAGCATGGCTACTGACAGATGAGTGGTGTGGTTACGTGCCCGGAAACCGGGCCCAGGCTGCCAAAGCAGAGCATGCCAAACTTGAAGCACTAGGCCATCAGGGCTGGTTCTCTGTCTACGATTTCTAATGGCAGAGTGGAAACAATCACGTAAGAATTCCAAGCTGCTACCGTTTTGTTAGTTTTCAGAATTTATTAAGGATTATGATCCTTAAAGTTCCTATAATTAAATTAATTGAGAAAAAAATGATAGTCATAGGCCTTGACTAAAAGACCTATTTTTGCATTCCAGCGTTCTTCTTTATAAATCCTCAGTAGGGTGAAAGGCTTTAATAGTTTCCTTGCAGAATGAAATCCCAAACCCACGCTAACTTGTAACTCACGAGAATTCCTCCTGCATGACAAACTTCTCTCCTTTTGCAGTTCTGATGGCAACAACAGGAATCTCTCCAGCAGTGCTTTCCAAGCCAAAATCAGAAAGTTCATGGCTAAAGGTTTTGCGGCTAGCTACAGCAAAGTTGAGTTTGTTTCCAGCATCCAGGAATTTCTTTGCCACCATCATCACTCTGTGGGAAACAAGATATTTATGCCAAGACTATACCAGGGTGGTAAAGAACTTCTGAAACCAAGAAGCAAGAGGCTAGAAAGCAAAGACTATGTTTTAGTCTTTGGACTAAATGGAATCAGCCTGAACTTGTGTTCTTGGGCACTGACACAGGATTATGGTATACTCCAATGTCTTACTGGACTTCACTGCCCAACTGGTGGTACCTACTGAATCTTGCTATATTATATAACTGTACAATATTGCAGGCATAATGGCTGATCTGAAAAGAAAATTTATAAGGATTAAATGCACTGAGAGTCTCAATGGGCAAGCAGGCACAATGTTTCAAAGTACATTTTAGATCACATTTGCATCTTTTACTGGGAAGTTAGGAATCAGTTGTGTAACAAGGCACCTGTGGAAGACATGCCCAATAGACTTTGGAAATAGTTTATGTTATTTGTCCTTATGGCTTCAAATATAGTTTTGGGGAGCCAAATATTTCCACTCTTATCTGCTCCCATGTCACTATTTACACATTGGGTAAAATTGTTTACAAAGGGGAAAAATGATTCTTATTACCTGTTTCTCCAGTAGTTGGAACCTTTAGCATTCTTTTCATAGTCCACATCATAGTAAGCTATAAGTAAGTCCTTGCCCTGTATCAAATCTTTATTGTCTTCTGTCATGTGAGGGCAGAGACCAAAACTGAAATGAAACAAAACATCAAATTTGGCAGATTTATAGCTATATTATGGAATTATCACAAAGTAACTGATCTTACTTATAAAGGATAGAAACTTTCAACAAATAGGATAAGTATTGAGCTATATACCTTACAGGACCACAGTAGGAGTTTCAGAGCCTACACGTTACTGCTTTAATATAAACTTTAACCATTATTGTTACAATCCCTTGAATGAGGCTATTTAATACCAAACATGGTTCTGCTTAATAACTGAGGTAAACAAACTAAAATGAAGCCAAGAAATTCCAAATAAGATATAAAAAGATACTCACATGTTTTCCTGGATAAATTTTTTAATCTTGCCACTGGTCATTTTCTGTTCTGTATATGCCACAGTCTTGTCCTCAAACTTGTTTATCAGATGTGAAGGACGAAACAAAGTGATACCCCTTAAAAAAAAAATCTTAGTAGGTAGACAGCAGAAGACCTGTCTTCCATCTTTTATTTAAAGCTCAGACTATCTACTCTTGCTGCCACTTTTACTATCACCATTTAAGCACATAAGGACTTTTCTGGGACCATAGACTTGGCAACATGACCTTCCCATCAACACTAGGGTGCTAACCACCTTAATCTCAAGTGCACTAATTGGGTATGAGGGTTTAATAAACCCTGGGTTGCAAAGTTAAGAGACTTTGGTTCTAATCCTAGCTCCACCACAAATTTCAAAGACCTTGGGCCAGGTATCAATTTAATCCTCTGGGCTTCAGCTTTTTCATCAGTACAAAAGTCGGTTAGAGTAGACGATTAAGTTCCAAACTTTTAAAAACACTAACAAACGGAACCCAACTTGCCCCAATATATACAGTAAAATAAAGAAGAACTTGCTCCTATTGGAAGCCACCTTGTCCTGCCACTCTCCTTGAAAATTCAACTTTCCCACACAGTAAGAAAATTACTTTATTAGAGAAAATATCTAAGATTCCCTCCAGCTATAAAATTCTATAGGCAGGTATACAATTATGGATAACATTTAGCTTGAGTTCATTAGAAATTCCTTTCTTCCAGATTTCTCTATCCCAATAAACCAAGTTTACAAATTTTTCCCTTGCTGATACTAGTTTGCTTCTCACCTAAGCCAAGCTTTCCTCACTCCTCTGCAACACTTGAAGCAAATTCCTTCTTTAATGTCTACCCATTTGTGCAGCTTAAACTAATTTAGTTCTGAGTCACAGGTTTATATCTGGTACCAGCTCCACCGCAAAGTACCGCTATTCTAACTACCAGTATCTTGCCCCTAGCTTCTCCTTCATTCATTCCTCCTCCCCACACTACACACACCCATACAATTTTATCACTTGTTTTTGGCTAGGCTTCAGCACCTTGAAGTCCTTATATCCCTCTCTCACTCTTCCAATAGTAACCATTAACTTTATATCAGTTAAAACACAGGCTTTTTCATAGAACACATGGAAACTACACAGCAAAAGGGAACCTAATACAAACAGGCTGAGCAAGCAAGAATATGAACAAGGTTAAGATTCTTTGTTTTTCAGGTACAGTTACCAATTTCAGAGCAGTTATTCTCAAAAAACATAAATCAGGCAGTTGATCTTGAATGATGATATGGCCTTGGTGTACACATGAAGACCTTAAGACGTCCTTCACGTAAGGTCTTCTCAATAAGACTTCTGATGAGGGGCTGGTAGACCACTTTAAATGGCAAGTGTGAAAGGCAGCCATGATGAACAAATCTTAGGTTAACAGGCTGATATGTGGCATGCTTAATGAGCCACAAGTAGCTCCACAGCCATTTATAGACTTGGTGTCTCTCAACCTAAAAGGCAGTAGTGCCTCATGGTCAACCCTACCAACTCTGCAGCCAGACTAGAAAGTAGAATGTAGAAACATTCAAATCCTAGCTCTGCCATTTACTGGCTGTGTGAAGCTAGGCAAATGAACCTCTTTGTGTGCTTTCTCTTCTGTAAAATGGGATAATAATAGATCTCTTTCAACAGGTTATTAAGAAGATTAAATGAGTTAACAGTAAATGGCACACAGTAAACACTACATATTTTGTAAATATAAAAAAATAACACTATCCCTTGGCACACTTTTCTTTTTACTTTATATGCTCACCCCGAGTGATCTCATCTAGTCCCATGGTTTCAATAATCATTTACATGTGGTTGACCTATAAATCTTTAGTTCAGAACTTTTCCTGAAATCTAGTCTCATTTATCCAATTGTCCCCTGGGTCTTCACCACCCAGATGTCTCACAAACTTCTCAAATTCACTGTACCAAAATAGAACTCATCACCCTTCCCCCCAAATTTGTTTCTCATTGTCTTTTTCCCAGCTTGATAATGACTGTCATTGGCCCAATCATCCAAGTCTTTAGAAACCTAGACTCACTCTAGATATTCCCTTTTTCACACATGGCTAGGGACCAAATCCTACTGTTTACATTTTTTTATACTCACTCCTTCTTCTCCATTGCCCCTAATACTGCCTTAATTTAGACGCTTAGATGTCACCCTTAGTTTAGACTTTGACTGCCTTGCCATCCCTCCCCTTTCAAATTACCACCATATGGGTGCCAGAGACTTTTCTTCTGAAACAGAATTAATCATATTACTCTCCAGCTCCACATCTTCCAATGGCTCTCAAATGTCTAAAAGATAAACTCTGAATTCTTTTGTATGGCACTTAAGGTCTTCCATAATTTGGTCTCTGCTTACCTCTCCAACCTTACCTTTCACTACCACCTTATTTACAAGCAATACTCCAGCAGTACCACAGGTCCCCCCATGCCTAGGTTGTTTCATATCTTGGAGCCTGCACTGCTGCTCTATCTAGAATAATTTTTATCCCAACCATCATAACCTGCCTGGAAAAACTTACCTTTCAAGACACACCTCAAGAGTCACCTTCTCTATGAAGTTTTTTCTGATACTGCTCCCAACCCCAAAAGAAAAAAATCACTTCCTCCTCTGTACTTCCAGCACACCCCACATATATTTCTATCGTAACACCTATAATGCTTCATACTTACATTTTTAAATATATTCACTATCTCTCCCTACTAGATGCTCCTCAAATGCAGCAACAGTTTCCAGCACTTACCTTAATGCCTACCAAATGCTCAATAAACCTTTTGGAAAAACTAGGTATAAAAATCAGTTCACACAATAGCACTTGGTCCAGAGATTTACAAGGGCATTCAACTCAGTCACTTACTCTCCATTATCATCATACTTGTTCACCAGAGACTCAACATTGGTGTGTGCAAATCGGTAGTTGTCTCTCAAATTGCTGGCTGCTTTTAGAAACTCAGAGTGAGCTTCATTGAATAAATCCTTGAAGAAACCTATAGAGAAAATGTCAAACACAAAGAAGAAACAGTAAGTGCTGAGACATATTTAAAACTTGAAAATTCTTCTACTTTTCAAAACCTTTATTCTATTATAGATAAGCAAAGGGAGATAGGTAGGAGAACTGGGTCTGCTTTGCCATGACTACCTAGGTTATTTGACAGAATACCTAGGATGAGAATGCCTCCTCTACCCTTTAAAAAAGCATTTTTGAGGGAGCCCAGGGAGAGGATTTATCAGGGTTCAAGTCTTAATTCTAGTTTTCACAATTGAATAAATTTGGGCAAATTGCTTAACTTCTTAAGAGTTTCAGGGACTATTTCAGATGTCAGAAGGATTAAATAAGGCAATATGCCAAAATAAACTGAAAATCACTATTTTTTCTGTGTTACTTGTCTTTAGAACTTCAAGTCTAGAAAAGTGACTGAAACATAAGTGTTTATTAAATGTCTGCTTATGGTTAACTCCTTGTAAAATATACAGAATCAGTAAAATCCAGACAATAAGAAGTGACTTTTAGTCAAATTTAAATGATAAACCATCTTCTACTGCCAGAAAGTTAATTTTATTATAGTATGTAATCAGGAGATTAAAAGAAGCACAAACACAGCTTATATATTTAAATTTATTTTTTAGTTAAATGTATTATACATTACATTGAAAACAAAACAAAACAAAGGACACTCAAGATGTAGAATGTGTTTAACTGGCTCAAGTTATTTTAAGGATAAAATGAGATACTGCAACAGCTGACAAAGCAAAGGTTGCTATAAAAATATACACAAATTCTAGTAATTTGATCTTAAATTCTAAATTCCCCCACAACTGTGAAAATAGCAGTCACAGAGGTTTATTATTTAATTCTATCCTCCCACCTTAAAACCCTATTTTCAGTCTTGACTACCCTATTGAGTTAAATCTCGAAGTTTAAGAAATGACAGAAAAAGCTGAAGATGTTCCTGTTTTAGTCCTTTAACTGAAATTAAATCTTTACATCTGTAAGAACACAAAGCCACTCAAACAGAACAATTTTTCCCACATTATAGTAATACTGAAATAATTCTGTGAGTTGTCTTTTCAACTGCCCCCAAGGTTTCCTAAACTCTTTTAACTTTGTTGCTTCATCAGATATACAGGGTTTTTGAAACCAAGTTGATGATTTTGAAGCATAATCAAATATCTGCTACTTACCCACCACAGAAGCATCTTTATCACTAATGAACTTCTCAAATTCTTCCTCAGTCCTGAGAGGAACAGAAGCTGGTCCTGCCTGCTTTTTCAGGTGGCTGACAATTCCATCTTAAAAGACAAGATGAAAGATTATAGCAAAATAGGGGCCAGCCCAGTGGCATAGTGGTTAAGTTCACATGCTCTGCTTCAGCGGCCCGGGGTTCATAGGTTCGAATCCCGGGCGCGGACCTATGCACTGCTCATCAAGCCATGCTGTGGCGGCATCCCATATACAAAATAGAGGAAGATGGGCATAGATGTTAGCTCAGGGCTAATCTTCCTCAGAAAAAAGAGGAAGACTGGCAAGGGATGTTAGCTCAGGGCCAAGCTTCTTCACCAAAAAAAAAAAAAAAAAAAACAACCAACAAAAAAAGATTATAACAACATAAATTTATAGTTTTTGAGAAGTAATCATTCACATGATTCAAAGTTCCAAAGGTTTAAAAGGATATACAGGGAGCCGCCCGGTGGCGTAGCGGTTTCGTCCGCGCTTGGCAGCCCGGGGTTTGCCGGTTCGGATCCCGGGCGCCCGCCGACGCACTGCATGTCAGCCACGCCGTGGCGGCGTCCCATATAAAGTGGAGGAAGATGGGCACGGATGTTAGCCCAGGGCCAGTCTTCCTCAGCAAAAAGAGGAGGATTAGCAACGGATGTTAGCTCAGGGCTGGTCTTCCTCACAAAAAAAAAAAAAAAGGATATACAATGAAAAGTTTTCTTCCTGTCCTTGTCCCTAATTATCCAGTTTCCTTCCTATAGGATAATATTTCAGCTTCTTAAATATTCTTCCAGACATATTATTATATGTATGTAAACAACCAATTACATATTTATTCTTTTCTTTTCAAATGGCAGCATACACATATGCTGTCCTGTATTTTGTTTTTTCATTTAACATAGTTTAGAGATAATTTATGTCAATATACATAAAGAGCTACCTCAATCTTTTTTATAGCTGCATACTGTTTCATTGTATGGATGTACTATAATTTATTGAACCAGACACAATCGATGGACATGTGTTTACAATTTCTTGCTGTTGTAAATTATTCTACAATAAACAACCTTGTACTAATATCATTTTGCACATGATTGAGTGTATCTGCAGGGCAAATTCCTAGAAGTGAATTCACTAGGTTAAAGAATACATGCATTTATAATTATTAAACTGACCCCTGAAGAGACTGTACTTATTTATATCCCTACCAGTGATGTGTTAGTGTTTATAACAGTACAAATCAAATAATGCGCATGTTATTCTCTCTGCCTAGAACACTCTTTCCCCAGATATCCACTTGTCCTCCTTCCTCATCTCCTTTAGGTCTTTACTCAAATGTCATCTTCTTGGTGAAGACTTCCCTGACCATCCCATTGTAAACTAAAACCTATGCAACCTGCAATACTCCCTTATCTCCTTTTCTTGCTTTTTCTTTCTCTACAGCACTTTTCACTCATCTAATACACTCTATCCTTATTATTTGTATCTCTCTCTCTCTCCACTACAAAGTAAATCCCAAATGGGTAGGGATTTTTGTCTGTTTTGCCCATTGATTTATACCTAGCTTTAAGAATAATACCTAGTACACAAGTATAAGAAACATTCATTTTGCAAATAAATTAAATGAACAAATCCCTTACTCTCAAGCAGAACAGTCACTTGTAGCCTTACACTTTAAAAGCAGAAAATGCGGTGACTCAGCAAGCTTGTATAGGGGTTTAACTATATATAGGTCAAATCATGCCACATACAGGAACCACGAAAAATCACAATATTCTAATGAGGTGAAATCAGCTAGGTAAGTAAAACAGTTTACAAATAATAACCACACACAAAAACACAAAAAATCTTTTTATCTCTTATGCCAAGTTGACAGATCATTATTCTACTTTCTTCTGGGATCCACTGAAACCATTCATAGGCTCAAAATGCTCACAGGCCAGATAGAGACAGTGCTCCTCTTCCACAATATTCTACCTCTTCCACCTCTTTTCTAAGCACTTTAATCATTTGCTAACTGGCTGAGACAGAGTACTGTTTAACTCTTTCAACATAATAGAGCCTATTTTGCATTTTTCCGAAGGTAGTTTTTTCCTTCTCTCCATGATTTTTTTCTTTTAAATGTTTTCCTCAACTCCTCACAGAGGAGGAGTTGTATCAATAGATTAGTTGAAATCAGATATGAATCATTTAGTCTTCAAGGGGATTGTTAATACTATATCACAATATAAATTATTATAAAGAAGTTCACCTCAGGGCTATGATGAAAAGTGTTCCTTTTCTCCCTGAGTACTTAAAATTCTCTAGAAGGTATAATGGGCATGCTGAGTAACCAGTTTAAGCAGGAAGGAAAACAGCATAGTTCTTAAAGGAGCACATGCACAAAATATCCATCCTGAGTAGCCAAACCTCCTAGTCAGATGCTGAGAAATTCTCAAGTTTAAGAAATCTGTGTTACAGCCCAAGTGAGAGCATTTGCCCAGTAGCAGTCTGGTTGGATTCACCCACAATTTAGTTAAGACCTGTCCAAGTTCAGAGAAAAATGAATCAATAATTCTAACTGCTAACTCTATCCTAAATTAAATGGATAAAATCTGAATGGTAACGTGAGCTCTTCATTCATGCTTTTAAGCTCAGAAAAAAAAAATTTTTTTTCCTTTTGTACTTAGACATCAAATTTTGTCAAATTTTGAGCGTTGACTAAATGACCTCAGTTAGGCCAAAATATTTATTCATGCATTCAACAAAGAGTTATTGAGTATCTACTATATGTGGAGAGTCTAGGTACTGGGGATAAAGTAATAAATAAACTAAACATGGTCTCTGCTCTCTCAGAGCTTACAATATAAGTAAATCTCCAAATAAATCCCCAAATAAATAATAAATACAATAAATCTCCAAATAAGTAAACAATTTAGTAAATCAGATGGTAACCAGTGTGATGCAGTGAATTAAGAGGATGATATAAGAAAATGACTGGGTGGCTACCTTAGGTTTGGTGGCCTGGGAAAGCCTCTGGAAGGTGAAATTTAAGCCATGAACTGAATGACAAAAAAGAGCAAGCCATGCAAACACAGGAGAAGATCATTTCAGGCTGTGAATACAGCCAGGGCAAGGGGCCTAAGATGAAAGTCTTCAGATGACATCAGAGTCAGGCAGGGGCCATGTTATGTAGAGCTTTGTATACAAATTACAATCATACGTACTGAAAAAGTTCCACATCATCTAAAATGCCCAAACTGAACCCCTTTCCTTTTAGCTTTCCATCATAAAAAGGTAAAATATGCCTGATTATTTGATAGACTCAAGATAGAACTGTCTTTGATCATACAAAAATACATTTTCTCATTAATTATGGGTCCTATAGGATCCAGTCCCCACTAACCTCTCAAACTTCACTTGTCATCCTTGTTAATTATATTCCAGCCACACAGTCTGCCTGTTCCTTGAACACATCAAGCTCAGTTATACCTTAGGGCCTTCTTGTACCTGCTTTCCCTCTGCATGGAAGGGTCTGGCCCAGATCTTCTCATGGCTAGCTTCCTCCTATCATTCAGGTCTCCGCTTAGAGATTACGTCCCTGATCACTTTCATTATGTGGTGCTCCCAAACCCCAATCACTATCACACTATACAGTTTTATTTTTCTCCTTTAATGCTCTTATCACTGACTGAATTTATCTTATCTATATATATTATTGAAATTTAAAAATTTTTAATTGTGGCAAAATATACATAACATACCATCTTAACCAATTTTAAGTGTGAGTTCTGTGGCATTAAGTACATTCACATTGTTGTACGACCGATCTCCAGTACCATTTTCATCTTGTAAAACTGAAATTCTACCCATTAAACAACTTCCCATTCTCACCACCCCATAGCCCCTGGGAACCACCATTCTACTTTCCGTCTCTATGAATTTGACTACTGTAGGAAGCTCATATAAGTGGAATGACACGGTATTTGTCTTTTTTTGTGACTGGCTTATCTCACTGAGCATAATGTCTTCAAGGTTTATCCATGTTGTAGCATGTGTCAGAACTTCCTTTTAAAGGCTGAATGATATTCCATTGTATTATATACAGATTTTGTATATCCATTCATCCATTGATAGATGGATGCTTCTATCAACCCAAGTGGGTTGCTTCTACCTTTCTGCTATTGTGAATAATGCAGCTATAAACATGGGTGTACAAATATCTCTTCAAGACCCTGCTTTTAATTCTTTTGGGTTTACCCAGAAGCAGAATTGGTGGATCATATGGTAACTCTATTTTTAATTTTTTCAGGAACCACTATACTGTTTTCCATAGCAGCTGCAGCATTTTACACTCACATCAACAATGCAAAAGGGTTCCAATTTCTTCGTATCCTTGTCAACACTTGTTATTTTCTGCTTTTCATTTTTTCTGATAGTAGCTATTCTAATGGATGTGAAGTGGTTATCTATACATATATTATCTATATCCATCTATCTATCTATCTATATTTTTTAAACTTGTTTGTTTTCTCTTCATCTCCCAGAATGTAAGCACCACAAGAGAAGGAAACTTGTCTGTTTTGTTTATCAATAAATACTGAGCACTTAGTATATCTAGAACATCTGGCACAGAGTACTCAATAAATATTTGTCAAATGAAAAAATGCCTAGTTGACCATATAACTCGAGTTCAAGTATTTTCTACATTACTTACATAATCTGTTTATTTAGAGACGTCTTTGTTAGCTACCAAACTGACCTCTTAGATGAGGAATTGTTAAGACTAAAAGTATACTCTATAGAAAAATGTCATGTTCCCACTACAAAGAATAGGGTACTTAACAAATTCAGTTTCCAGAATGTAATCCAGGATCCTTACCAGCAGTCCTGGGCCCATCATAAGCACCTGCTTCTTCACCATCTCTAAATATCTTCAGGGTTGGATATCCACTGACTCCATACTTATTACAGGTGTTTGTATTGGCAGTACAATCAACCTAAAGATTAAAATACATGAACCATTTGTTATCAAATTGCCTGTTGCAGGCTCTTCCTATGTTTCCAAAATATTAAGATTGGTCAAATCTTAAAAGGATCAAGTAGTTCTTGGCACACATGCCACAGAACATTAAGATTTAAAATTTAGATTTCTGGGCCTCATATAAAACACACAAATGACTATTTAAATTCTGCCCTTGGAGTCTCTATTGTCTAACGCAGTGGTCTCCAGCCTTTTTCTGCCTCAGAATATGTGAGGGATAAATCACTTAAATTAATAACAGTGGCTTACTTTGATAATGATTATCATCAAGGGGATGTACGGATGGGTGCACAAACTCTTTAGGTGGGGTGGGGCACAACTTATTTGGCAAATCATCTAGAGTTATTAGCAAAGTTACCAATACTTGAATATGCTCCCTGAGCTGGTTTGAATCTGGGCTAAACTATAACATGACAGATCTAGTGAGACCCATCAAGAAGAAGGAAAACAATTTCCATCTATTTAGCCACTTACTCCAAACTAAGCAGTGCTACAGGCATTTTGAATATATTATTTCATTTAATTATCACAAGATTCTGAGGTATGATCCCAATGCTTTAACATAAACTAAGATTCAGAAAAGTAATGTTTCTATAGTTACACAGGCTATAGCCACACGAGAAAGGAATTAAATCATGACTGAACTCTTATTTTCTATGGCCAGCTGCTATGGAAACATCAGGATTAAAAAAAAGCAGTTTCCAAAAACAGTCCAATATATGTATGAACTATTTATTTGAGGTTGGCCAAGATGTGAGCTTTTAAACTGAAGCAACTATGGGTTTACTATAGAATAATGGCAAAATTCTGGAAGCATTACTTTGATTGTAAAAGCAAATACCAAGTTTACAGTTGACCAATTAGTTACATACTTACCAACATCCTCATGTCATTTTCCTATTCCCATTATTGTGACTATCACATGGTAGTTTAGGGAACTCATTTACTCAACAATAATTTTCCTCTAACCTTGACTATTGTACTTTTACTTTCTGTATTTGCCCCTTAAAAGGAATTGTTAAGGGGCATTTTACTTCTTTCTTATGCCAATAATTCCTTTAGTTTCACTACTTTTAATCTTTTGAAACCATAATTATAACCATAATCCACCTATACTCACCTTTGCTAATGGGACTATTCCTTTTAATCTGGTAGCTGCAGCTTCATACTCAGGTGCAAGCCTCTTGCAGTGTCCACACCTATATAGATACATTTTAAAAAAGCCAAATTCTCAGTTTAATCCTACAAGTTTGTTAACTTTGTCTCTCTAAGAAGAATCTCAAAAACTATAATACTACTTTTGAACTAGTAGCTGCTTCCAAAAGCAAAAAGATCACCTAAACAACATCCATTATTGATTAAGGTACAACAGAGCTCTTGGAAGGCAAAGGTACTATCTCTAGCCTGAGGATGAGTGTAGGACTGGCTCGGTCCAGAGCAGCATCTATTTTCTCAATTAAAACTACAACTAAGGGGCCCGGTGGCGTAGTGGTTAAATTCGCTCACTCCACTTTGGCGGCCTGGGGTTCGCAGGTTCAGATCCTTGGCGGAGACCTACGCACCGCTTATCAACCCATGCTGTGACAGGCATCCCACATAAAATAGGGGAAGATGGGCAACAGATGTTAGTTTAGGGCTAATCTTCCTCACCAAAAAAAGGGCAGTTGAGCCCTGAAAGCTGTAGTTGGAAGTATAGACTACATTACTGAGGGAAAGGGCTCAAGCTCTTCTGGCCAATTAATGAGGATAAAATGAAGGACAAGATAGCAATAATCCCATTCCTGGTAGCATTTCCCAAAGGAAGGTACATTTTTCCCTTAAGAAACCAGCACTGTAGTTCTTAAAAATAGTGACTGAAACCTCATAAGGTCCCAAGTATGATATTAACTCTTTAAGAATCATCACGTACTTTTCCACCATTCCTTCAATATGAATTTCTTTGATCAGAAACCCAGTTTGAGTGGGTAGCGGAATGAGGCCCGGAAGGCACTCATTTGTTTTTATAAACAGATACTCTAGCAGCTCTTTGAAGGCTTTTTTCTTCTCAACTGAGTTTCAACACAGCATTACAATGACATATTTAAGACAGCAAGCCTGATTTTTACACCTTCACAGCTCATCTGCCTATAAGAACTGATGAGGATAAAACACTACGTCAGTTAGAGTATTTTCCCACAGGGTCATCAGAAACACCTGCTCCTCTGCCCAGAAAGTCCTAACAATCCCATAAGCACACTGTATATGCATGGGGGAGGGGGGGAGATACTCTTATCAGTGTACAGCTAGCACCAGCTGTATATCATCTCTTCAAAAGCCAATGGGTTGCAGAGGGATTACTTTGAGAAGGTGAGTAGTTCTGCAACCTCCCTACAGACAGCAAAAATAGTAAGAATTAGAAAACAGAAGGAAGAAAACATGGAAGAAATTTGAGCTGATATATTTCATAGCCAACAGTCTCAAAATTTTTTTTATTAAGTGATAGATGGATAAGTAACTTGGAAATATTTTGCCCCTAAACCTTGTTTAAAACAGAGGACTATAGGGGCCACCCGGTGGCGCGGCGGTTTAGTTCGCGCTTGGCAGCCCGGGGTTCGCGAGTTCGGATCCTGGGCGCCCGTGATGCACTGCTTGTCAGCCATGCCATGGCGGCGTCCCATATAAAGTAGAGGAAGATGGGCACAGATGTTAGCCCAGGGCCAGTCTTCCTCAGCAAAAAAGGGGAGGATTGGCGACGGATGTTAGCTCAGGGCTGATCTTCCCCACACAAAAAAACCAACAAACAAAAAAAAAAACAGAGGACTATAAAAACCCCAGTGTTATAAACTATTAAGACATCAATAAAAAAAAAAAAGGTAAAAAAAATAAATAAAATAAAACAGAGGACTATAAAAGCTTATATTCTTCAAGGTCTTTAGGAGTCCTATTAAAAAATAATCATTAGAAAGCTTAAATGAAGGAATAGTGATACAAAAAAGACTGTAATATGGGGAAGGGGTACATAGGGGACTTCAACTGTACTGGCTTTATTTTTTAGACTGGGTGGGGAATAAATGGTATTCCTTACATTGTATTTTACAGAGGCACAGTTACCATAACTGAAATTGGGATGTGTCTTGCAATCGTGTCATAGTTCAATGGTAGCATTTCTTTCTTTGTGAGACAGAAAATAATGGTTCCTCTTACAATCAGTGGCAACTTAGATGTGTTTGAAATATGGTATTATTCATTATATCTGCTGTATTCCTTTAATATTGCACAATAAATTAAAAATCCGTGAGGCTGGCCTGGTGGAGTAGTGGTTAAGTTTGCACACACTGCTTCAGCAGCGTGGGGTTTGCAGGTTCAGATCCTGGGCACAGACCTATGCACCACTCATCAAGCCATGCTGTGGCGGCTTCCCATATACAAAGTAGAGGAAGACTCGTATGGATGTCAGCTCAAGGATCATCTTCCTCAAGCAAAAAGAGGAAGACTAGCGATGAATGTTAGCTCAGGGCCAGTCTTCCTCACGCACAAAAAAATTCATGTACTTCAGTTGTAACAAAAATAGAGAAATTGATTTAATAACCAATTTATCTGAAAAATCCAGGCTTCTGGGAACAAAAGAAGGGTTCAAAGGTTAAAAAAGAATATATGTTAAAGGAGAGTAAGAATTGGATCTGGGGCTTTAAGAATTTAAGGCTTCAGACAAGACAGGGTAGGGTATTTCAGATAAGGGAAGTAGTAGAGCAAGGTAAAATTACTAGTGAGAACGATGCATTCAGAGAACTGTGAAGGGCTTTTTGTTGTTTTTAAGAGATAATAAATGTGTTATGTGTATTAAGACTACATCAGTCAGCAATATATAGGACTGACAGGAAGGGGGAAAGCAGAGATAATAATAAAGCCACCTGCAACATAATATATTTCACATAGCAGATAATGAAAGCTTGGACCACAGTGGCAGCAATGAGAATAAAGAAGAAATAAAAGAGATTTCTGTTGAAAATACAGTAATTGTCAAGAAGGCTGAGGCAATAGATTTAAGAATAGTTTTACCTCAACTATCTTAAAACATTTGAAGAGGAAAAATAATATAAAATAATTAGGCCAGACCAGTGGGTCTCAACCCAGATGCATATAAAAAATATCCAGGGAGCATTAAAAAAAAAGAATTGCATAACTGAGCCCTTAGGCCCTGGGACTTGCTGAATGATTCCTCCAGGAATCCAGGAGGGAAACAGGTGTGTAGGGGTGTGTGTGTGTAAATGGCAAGGCTGGGACAGAAAACCATTGCCCTAAACATTGGCAATATCCATAAGGTCAACACATGCTCAAAGGGAAGACCTGTTTAAGGAGTTCCAATGAGGCTGGAGGAGACTGCCCTCTTCAAATTCACCAGGAATGCAACTCAGGTCAAGTCTGAAGGTGAACATCAAGATTAACCACTACTTCTGTCACACACTCCTAGATAGTATTAAAACACAAAGAATTCCATCCACCTTCTAGGGATGGCACCTAGCAGTTAATAATGAATCCCAACATATACCCACCCAACAATAATTACTTCATCTCCATGATGTGTCAAATGCTATTTTAGCCTCTGACAGAAAAATTGATATAGTCCTTTCCCTAGAGGAATACCAGTCTGGCAGGGATGACAGACAGTATTATTAGGTCACAACAGAGAGGAGAGAGGAATCAGTTAGCTGTCCAGGGAAGGAAGAAGTAATTTTTGAGCTGAATCTTGTTGAAAAGATGGGGGGTGGGGGAGATTCCAAGTAAAGGAATCAGTATGTATAAAAAGAAATATGAAATATTCCATTTTATACAATCCATACAGTCTTTTTCTATATTCTAGAAACACTGTATATCAAATACTATTATTTAATATTACTGTCCTAGAGGACAGGGCACAAATCTACAACATAAGTAGATGTTGAGGACTTAAAACTTACTTAACACTGATCAATAAATTTTCAGAAATTATCAATAAATTTTCAGAAGTTATCGCAAACATTAAAATAGTGCTATTTATTGCTCCAGAGAAATTCAGATACTCCATTCTTACAAATTACATAGATGATTAAAACTCCATAATGAAAATACTAGTCTACAAAGTCAACTGCAAAGAAATCTTTCACTTTCACTTGTAAAATGAAAGTGGAAAAAAATACCCTAACACAAATGAGAAAAAGAACTTGCTCAAAATAGGTCCATTTTACTCTTAATAATGATTCTTTAACTGTTTCTATCTAACTTGTGACCTAGCACTCCTGATCTGTACAAAAGAATACAGCAGTCAGAAAACATTTCTAGCTGAAGTATTAACAAATAAAAATAGCTGAATGTAAAGAAATAAGGACAGCATCACTAGGAGACTTCCTTGATTCCAAATTACTCAGAAACCTGATCCTTCTTGCCAGCATTGTGCAGGATGACCTTACCTTCTAGACCAATTAAAAGCAGACACCACCACAGAGATCCACCCAATTCCGGGGATAGTTTAGTGCATACGGGGATATGTAGTTTTTAGGGAAGCACATGTAACAACTTAAAGTAGGAAAGAATACCTTCAACTGAAAAAAAAATAATAAAATCTGCTTAAACTAACACTCTAATAGCCCATAATTCTCCAGCAATTCACTTCATGTTGACCCCTGTAGTCACAGAAGCACCACCTAGTTTTGATAAAACTCCATACAGCCATTCTAACTACAGTGACATCTCCTCAAAATTAACAGCATGGTTATGTGATTGGGAAGAGTTGTTTCTAAGACAGAATGTGAGCTCTAGAGATGTATAAAGACCACCTATGATGTGTAATCAGTACTGCCAGTTAGCCACAGGAATGCTCTTGGCGCAAAAATCTGTCACGAGCTGAAAACAAAACTTGTTGCCTCTAACACATCCTTCTGGTTCAGGTGGTCTTCACTACAGGACTGTTAGTGTAACCCTCAACAAGTCAGCTGAGTCCCTGCAGAGTGGATAGAAGAGTTAGAAGCAAGTGGAATTTACACACTAACTTTGTTTTACTGATACTTTTGAATACAAATAGTTTTTAACTAAGATTCATTGTGGCAGGAGGATAAAAATTAAGTACTGTAATTAGCATGGATACACTGAGCTATCCCAAGCATCAAGATAATCATTGTTTGCTGTGGTAAAGATTTGGGGGTTTAAAAAAACACCACTCAGGTGTACTGGACCACAAATCCTATTTGCTCTATATCCCCCCCCCAGCTTTTTATTTCAACTTAGTTCTATCCTAAGGAATTTACATCCTGTTCATTTAAATCACCCTGAGTATTTCTCCAACACTGGTTACTTTCTCATTGGAGTCTTTTCTGGCATTTTCCAGAAATCCTAATTAAAACTAACAATTAAGATTCTGACGGAATTACTCTTGCTCACCTACTCTTTTTGATGGGATTCTACTGGGCTGAGAAGTGGTCAGCTTAATGGAGAAAGTGTGCACCATGCGATGGACAAAATAATTGCCTGCCTCAAGAAAGCACTTATGCCCATTCTGCAGCCACTGAGTGACCTTGGCTAGAAACCAATGGCTGCGGGGCGTGGGGCAAGAAAGGAAGTACCCTGGGGGCCCAGGGCCTCTGTACTTGGTGAAACGTTCGCTTCCAGTATAAAGCCTTAGGATGCCTCCTCGTCTGCAGAATGGAGTACATTAACACTGACTCACCCAGAAACTGTGAAGATACCAATCGAAGCGGGATAGGGGGGTGGTTAAACCCTCTGCAAAAAGGAAGCGCCGCAAGAGCACCAAGGTAAGGATGTGGCCCTACGTGAGAGGGGCCTTCAGGTTTTCCTTCCCGGATCTCGCTCCTAGGCGATCAGCACCGACTTCTCCACTCTCAGCGAGGTAGCCTGACTCCCCGGGGATGGGAAATCTGCCGGCCGCAGCCGGGACCGCTGGAATGGTGGAGGGCACCAGCGCTGCGTAGGCCCAACCGTTCCCTGGCCTTCGCCCCCGGCCCAGCCCGGCCCTTCCTCCCCCGCCTCGGCTTAGCAGCCTCACCAGGGGGCGAAGAACTCGACGAGCATGAGGCCCGCAGAGCCCGTGTCAGAGATGCGACTCTCGAAGTTGTCGTCCGTGAGTTCCAGCACGTCGGAGGCAGAGGCGAGGCGGGCCGCGGCGAGGAGCAGCGCCACGCCCGGGAACAGCGCTAGGCGGCGGAGGCGCATGGCGGCGAGGTGAGGTGAGGCGGCACAGGAGGGTCGGGGCTCGGTGGGGACTGCGGAAGCCGGGCCGGCGACCACGCACGCTCTGCCTGCGCGTCTGGCCCAAGCGGACCTGCAGCCGGAGGTCCCAACCCCCCAGCCCGGCTCGGGCCGCAGTGTGGCAGCCGCCGATTGGCTGCGCGGTGCCTGCGTCGGGCGGGCGGGACCAGCTGGTAACCGCCGAGTGGCCGGAGTGCGGGGCGGGGCAAGGCGAGGCGGCGAGCGTCGGCGCCGAGTGGGGTTGGGAGGGGCCCTGGGTCTGGGCCTGGGTCTGGGTCTGGGTCTGAGGCTGGGCCCGGGAAGAGCCGGAACCCGGGGAGCGGGCGGGGAGCGGGCGGGGAGCGGGCGGGGAGCGGGCGGGGAGCGGGCGGGGCGGAGCTGGGAATGGGGCGCAGCGACGCTGGGAGCCGAGCCTGAGATCGTCCTGCGTGGGGAGAGCCGAACACAGGGGGCGCCAGAGCCGGAGGCGGAGGAGTGAAGTCAGGGGTGAGGGGGCGGAAGAGAGCCTGGGCTGAGATGAGGGCCAGAAGCGGGAATTGAGAGGAGCTGGAACCCGAGGGAGCATTTAGGTGGACCCTTGGGACGGGACACATTTTCAGAATGTCAGGCTGTTGCATTTTGTCCAATTCCTCTTAACTTGGTTTTTCCTTCGGGAGCAGCCTTAAGCCCTCCCACTACCCACCTCACTGCATTACCTGGTTCCTTCAGGTCCAGGTGGTGCCCGAATTTCTCTTTGCCCAGCCCCAGGACTCCTGCCCTTGTGGCTGCTGCTTTTAATTAGAAATGTTGTCACACAAGTGAAGGTGCCTGGCCACTTAGCTGTGCGGTCTCTCTCTTACGACTCCTATCTCCTTGTGTTAAAAAAAAAAAAACCTTGAGTCTCGGTACAATGTGTTTGTCTTCTTAAGGGCAAACAGGGAAGGAGGAGGGGAAGAAAACCTCTGACCCTTGGTGCAGCTCCAACAAAGAAATGACGCTGATTCTTCCATTTTCTTAACAGACATGGCCACTTACCACGCAGGACACATGCAACTGCCCCGAGCTGATGCCATTCGTTCACGTCTTATTGATACTTTCTCTCTCATTGAGCATCTGCAAGGCTTGAGCCAAGCTGTGCCACGGCACACCATCCGAGAGATAATTGGTCAGCAGCCTGTTTCTTTGCTAGGATAAATTTAAGACTACTATCCACACCCTCCAAAGAGTAGGAGGCAGACAATTTTAAGGGTGGAAAATTCTGGGTGGATTGATTTGGTTACTAGTGTGGAGGTTACACCAAACTTGATAAATCAAAGGCTTTATTAATAAAACTCTTTGAATCCAGGAGATAGAATTCATGTCACTCACTTTTAGGCCTAGGATAACTACTAGCCTTGGCTGACTTGGAAGTTTCTACCAAAGACCCTTAAAACTTTGAGGGTTGAACCTGTTGCCTTTATTCTTGGGCATGGACAGTGTTGGTCATAAGCAATGTATTAGTTTTTACTCCAAAATATTATTAGTTGCTGTGAGAAGGAGCAGCGAGGCAAGTCCCTGCACTAGGGGGCTTCTTATGTAACCAGCATCCCTGCCCCCAGTCCAACCTACTCTTCATATCCCCCAAAGACTTCTCTTTATATTTATCCACTGTCCCTTTTTAATTTTTGGTGTAGATCCTTCCCGTCAGAAGAAACTTATGTTGGGAGATGAACACCAGCTTGTGCGCTTCTCCATAAAGCCTCGTCGTGTAGAACGGATTACACGTGGCCAGAGGCTGATGAGCAGCCTTCGAGTGCGCTACAGTCAGAGGCCACCTCTTTCTTTGTGGGCCGGATGGGTCCTTGAGTGTATCCTTTCATGCCACTCATTTTTATCCCATGTCTTTCCTATCTCTTGCCTCATCATCTGCCTAGTGACTTATTTTTCCCTTTCCAAACTCCATTTTCTTCTCACTCTCACTGGTTCTGTTCTTGCCCTTATTATTTCACCTACATAAATCAGAAAGAACTCCACTCTGTATGTTTCCTTAAGAGAAAATAGGTCCTCTCTTCACAAACTTCATCATCTTCCTCATCTTCTTGAATACGATTGTACTGATGGTTGAAATAGGTGAGAACTGACGTTGAATGAAAGAGGAAGTGGGTGGGACTCATTTTTCCTTTAAATTAATCATTTTACATTTTTGAATGTTATTTGAATTGTGATAGGGACAATTAAGTCTCCTGGAGTAGGATTTTTGCAACTGCTAAGACCTAGAAACATTTGGAGGGCTCTCAAGAGTGTAGTAGATATAAGGTGATCTAGACACTTAAAGGTATGGTGTAATAGACTCACAAGGAACCGGAGATGGGAGGACCAGTTATATTTCTTGTGTCAGTTTAGTCTAATATTTGCTTAAATTAACCTTTTCTATTAGAGATATTGGTGCCTATCAGTGAGTGACCCAACATTTACATTTTTACAAGTGTGTTTAGAAAGATTATTTAAGTAGGAATAAGAACGCTCACAAAGTATGTAAAGTTAGGTACAACTAAGATATTAGATGAATTAAAAAAAATGACTTAAAGGGGGCCGACCCGGTGGCGCAGCGGTTTAGTTTGCGCTTGGCAGCCCAGGGTTCGCCGGTTTGGATCCCGGGCGCCCGCCCAATGCGCCGCTTGTCAGCCATGCTGTGGCGGTGTCCCATATAAAGTAGAGGAAGATGGGCACGGATGTTAGCCCAGGGCCAGTCTTCCTCAGCAAAAAGAGGAGGATTAGCAACGGATGTTAGCTCAGGGCTGGTCTTCCTCACCAAAAAAAAAAAGACTTAAAGAGGAAATGACTCTAAAACCAATCATAAATTATATGAAATGCATTAAAAACAAAAGAATGTCTGGAGAATCAATGAGCTCATTTGATTATCATCTCAAACAAACTGCTCAGAAATGATGAAAGGGCAGTAGAAGTACTCACTTCCTTGTTTCATCCTCACTGGTTAAGGGAATTTTCTCACTTTAAAATAGTCTTTTAATGCAATCAGGTCAAAGATATTTAAATACACAATAATTCATGTAATTGACCCACTACAGTATACTATATATTTTGAAGTGTTTTATTTCCTCCCCATACAGGTGAGGATTTTGAACTGAGTCACCCACATTTCCTATTTCTTGTATAATAACTAGCATTTATTTGCCTTGTGAGGTTAGGGTTATAGTCTTAAGCCTTGGAATAAAGTAAATAGCAGTAAATGTACAGGATTCCCTGGCTCTAATGGACAAATCAAAATAAAATAGCACTAACCATTCTATTTGGTAAAACAGCCAAATATGAAATATGATCACTGTGCCAGAGGATAGATGGATTGCCCAAGTGGAAATGACCTGGCAAGTTCATGGAAATTGAATACTTGTTAAGTACATTCTCATGGTAGAGAGGCAGGAGGGATTTTGCAAAGGGAAATAATTTGTGACTAACAGATTTCTTTGAACAGACGAATTCATGTGATAAACATTAAGACTTTGTTTAGGCTTTTAAAACACAGTTTTTCCAGATCACAAAGAATGTTGTTATAGATAGGGAAAAAAATAGTAATTATCAAACTTCTCTAGTTCAAAGCTCCCCTGTCTTTTTTGTATTATGGTTTTGTTTCCCAGTAATACATATATAATCTTGAAATCCTCCTTAGGAGTTTTAATCATTTCATTATTTTTATGTGATATAAAGAAGCAAGTTAAAATGAAACTAATATTTGAGACTAGCATTAAATATTATATTTTAATGTTTATTATTATATAATTTTAATAATCATCCTATGTGAGGAAATTTTTACTTTTGGCATTTTATGTGATTCATGATATTTTAATTTATTTTTTATTTTATTTTTTTGTGAGGAAGACTAGCCCTGAGCTAACATCCATTGCCAATCCTCCTCTATTTTTGCTGAGGAAGACTGGCCCTGGGCTAATATCTGTGCTGGTCTTCCTTTACTTTATATGGGACGCCGCCACAGCATGGCTTGACAAGCGGTGCATCTGTCTGTGCCTGGGATCCAAACCTGTGAACCTCAGACCACCAAAGTGGAGTGAGTGAACTTAACCGCTATGCCACCGGGCCAGCCCTGATTCATGCTGTTTTTAAAGACAATATATGATTTGTCTTCAAATGAATTTTTAAATGACATTATCTATTAAATTTGGGGATCAAATATATTTATTTTATGTATTATATTTTTTTAATTAAATTTAATTTTTTGTTCCTTTTTAAAAATTGAGATATAATTGACATATTACATTATATGTCAATAATATTACATTATATTAGTTTCAGGTTTACAACATTATGTATTATATGTTAAATATACGTTATATATTATATGTTAAAGTGTGGATGGAAATTTAATTTTGTGTTAAGGCATAAAGACTAGAAAAAACCTATTTTCACAATGATTTTGGTAATTCTGCTTTGCACTTTAAACATCAATGGGCTTATTTTTTATAATTTTCACATTTTGTTTCTAAATGACAAGAGAGAGAGAAAAGAGAGATTTGGCTCATTTGCAAGCCTTTCTCTAAAAATAACACATTGCAAGTGTGAATAGTCCTTATTTCCAACAAAAAACTGAGTATAACATTATATATTACATTTTTGAGATTCTAGAAATATCTTGATGTGCTATATAAAATTTTTGATCAGATGAATGCAATTTATAGAATCTGATGAAGATCATCTTGAGATAAACTTGCAGAACTATTCTTATGCTCTTCATGAAGTTATGTTTCAACATCAGTGTTCCTTATTTCATTTAGGATATAATTAGCCGAAATATTACTAAAAACAATAACAATTTAAAACTATAAGTGTCAAAATCTACACAACAGTTTGTATTGCTCAGGGAGATTGAGTATGGTCTTCTAATCTTATTAACTGACAAACATATCAGCCATGGTGCATTTTGAGACTATTAGATTGTTCTATTTCAAAGGGAAACATGTTAAATTATTATTTAGCTTTTAAGCCTATTTTGATCTTAATGTTTTTTTCTGCAGCATGGTATATATCTACTAAATGTATAAAAGAGATGTAGAGGGTTGAAAGATGAAGGCAATGAGTTAAGAAATAGCAATTAGCAAATAATAGGGTTCTAGAGAGGAAGTATAGAATTCAAATTGGTTTGCAGAACAAAATCAGTTTTAGGCAGAGAAGAAAGGGAAAGTTTTAAAAGCTAACAAATAAAGAACCAAATAATTTCTTGGTTGGTAACTCAATATGCCCCATGAATCTGACTTCTTGTTTCTACATTTCTTATAAAGCACTTTAGATACCATGGACCTGCATTTTCATTCTATTCTCAAGGTCTGTTGCTTCTTTGTGAAGTTTGGGACTGGGGTAACAGTACAGCAGGCAGGGTTGGTGTTAGTTAAGACAGCAATCCCTTGGTGGCTGTGTGACCCCTGAGTAGGAAGGCAGTGACTTGCAGCTGTTAAACATACCAATACCAGCAGGAGATGAGTCGTAGCTATTTTTCATGTTTGATTCTGTCTTCCCCTGTATTTCACAGGCTGAAGCAACTACAGCGTTAAGAAGAGAAACTCGAAAGAAAATGGAATAGCAGTGGGCACAACTGTGGTTTATAAGTTTCTGATCATTCTCTATCATTCATCTTCCCACTTCCTAACCTTTATTCAGCCTTTGTTCTACTCTCACAGAATTGCTTGAATCCTCAAATACCAAACTGTGGCCATTGAAACTGACTCTGGAGGTGGCAGCTTGGTTCATCTTGCTTATTTTCATCTTGGAGATCCTTCTTATGTGGATATCCAGCTTTTTCCTCTTCTGGAAGAATGCCTGGAATGTCTTTGACTTTGTTGTCACCATATTGGTAAGGACAGATAGCGTGAGGATTAGTTTAGTGGGCTGAAGAATGTGCCTAGTGAATCAAAATGACAAGAAAAGTTAAGATAATTAGATCATAGGAAGAACCAAAAATAGAAATGTACCTAACTTCCTTATTTTGATTTTTTTTCCTAAAACTAGCAGTCAATCATTGCAGGAGTTGTTGGTGTTAGGAGCAGGGCAGAATCTAACCACAACATTAACCCCAACAATAACATCTACCAGTTACTAAGCATTACTAAGTGCCAGGTACTGTTCTAAGTGTTTTGCATGTATTTTCTTATTTGAGCTCCACAACAACCCAGTGAGATAAGCACTATATTTATCCCCTTTTTATGTCTGAGCAAGTGAAGTTAGAGTTTTAAGTAATTTATTATAAAAAGGCTGAATAGGAAACAATCCCCAGAGAATGCTATTCAAGGGATAATGCCCAAGGAACTATGAAGAAGATGAGATAAAGAAGGGGCAACTGTGCATGGGTGCTTTGGGGAATATTTTACTCATAATCTGTGTGTTTCCCACAGTCCCTGCTTCCTGAGGTTGTGGTGCTGGTAGGGGTAACAGGCCAGTCTGTGTGGCTCCAGTTGCTGAGGATCTGCCGGGTGCTAAGGTCTCTCAAACTCTTTGCACGATTCCGTCAAATTCGAGTCATCATTTTGGCCCTGGTCAGGGCCCTCAAGGTGATTTGACTGTTGCAGCTAAACCAGGTGGGCAAGGTGGATAAACATCGGGATTTAACATGAAACAAGTTTAGGTGGGTCAAAGAAGGCAATGAAACACTCTGTGAAATATTGGATGAGAAAGGGCTGGGGACAAGCTGCTGTGGTCTAGAGATGCCTGGGCTCCAGACTAGAAGTGAGGGTTTGGTGGGGGATTGCCAGGGTGGGCTTGACTAGGCTGTAGATGGAAATCAGCCTAGTCTGGCCCAGCTCTGACTCAAGGTCATGGCCTCTAGAGCATGACCTTCCTCTTGATGTTGCTGCTTATCTTCTTCTACATTTTTGCTGTGGCTGGTGTCTACTTCTTCGTGGATTACACCCGTTCAACTCGCCAGGACCTGGAGTACCACATGTTCTTCTCGTAGGCAGGACTGGGGGAAGCCTGGGTCGGGGGAGAGTACTGGGACAAAAAACTGGGAAGCTAGTCCAAAGTATAGTAATGCAAAAAGTATAGTCTATTGTAAGAAATAGGAATAGAACACAGTAAGGAGAGGAAAAGAGAAAGCAAAGGAGTAGTGAGTGGTATTAGCTCTAATTTTGAGGATAGGGCAGTTAGTTCCAAGTTTGCTCTGGCTTTCACAAATTCAAACACACTTTCATCAACCATCTTTATTTTATTTGTTTATTTACTTAAAGATGGAATTGGCTTTATTAAATGATTCATGAATCGGGCAGTAAGTAGAGAGGAGCTCCCAACCATCTTTAAATAGCAATGTATGCCAGTGGTTAAGCCCTCATTTCTATGCCTCATTTCAGTTACCTCTTTTGACAAATGGGAATATCAGTAGTACTGCCACATAAGAGTATGGGGATGAATGAGGTAATGCATTTAAGCACTTAGCACAGTACTTAACACATAGTAAGTGATCAATAAATGTTACTATGACTCTCAGACATGGTCACTGGTTTTACCCCAGTCTCTCGGTGTGGGGATTACACATGTACACACCTATACCCATTCAGAAGTAAAATCCTAATAAGATCTTTCTGGAGAACTGATTACTAGTAGAAAGTCATTTTGGATTTAGAGGAGATAATGTTACTTATGAATTAGAATCTAATCTTGTCAGCACCTGTCAGCTCTTAGGCTAACAGGTAGTTTTGTAAGAGTAGTGAGTTAGGAAAGTCCTAGAATTCATCCTATTCAGGCCCTGGTGTTTTCAATAAATTGTATAGGGAGGACTAAGAATGAAAGAAGGAAAATTTAGATAACTTCCTGAGACCTTTTGTGATATAGTCATTATCCATTTGGGATCACATGTTTATGTCACATATCCATCCATTTACTTGACTATCAGTTCATACCAGCAAACTAAATAGGAATGATGTTTGCTAAATTTGTGCGTGATCTTCTGTTAGGTGAAGTCCATAGAACAGTGATAAATGAACTTACAAAAACTGATATGTAGTTGGTGATTCATTCAATTTTGAAAAATTCAGTCAGTACCTATTTATTGAGTACCCAGGTACTGATGAGATAGAGATATTCATAGATTATTCATGATGAAGGAAAACTTAATAAAACAACCTCAAACTGAAGAATGATTAGCTGAAAAATTGGCTATGGTAGAAAAGGAACTAAAGTCAAAGGAAACTACAAAGAAATGCTCTTATGTTGCTTTAAGAGTAAGAATGATACTGTTTCTAAGAGGTTTAGATCTCTGTTCTATCTGTACAGACACCTCCTTTCTCTTTAGGGACCTGCTGAATTCCCTAGTGACGGTGTTCATTCTCTTCACCATGGATCATTGGTATGCACTGCTTCAGGATACCTGGAAAGTGCCTGAAGTCAGCCGCACCTTTAGCAGCATCTATGTCATCCTTTGGTTGTTACTTGGTTCCATTATCTTTCGAAATATCATAGTAGCCATGATGGGTAAGCATAGAAGAGGTGAAACCTGCTGGGAGGGGTGGTTGGAAAGGAATTAGAATGAAAGCTAGAATTGGTGGATTATGGATAGAGAGAACCTGATGTAGCAAGAAGGCTTAGAGCCTGGAATGGATATTTCACTTGGTATCTCCCCATCCAAGCCCTCTCCCCAGGTCTAGTCACCATCATCTCCCAACTCCTAATGGCCCTTTGGGGCAGTTACTAACTTCCAGAATATCAGGAATGAGTTGAACGAGGAGATGACACATCTGGAGGTTCAGCACAAAGCCGGCATATTCAAGCGGCAGATTATCCAGAGGTCTGCTTCCCCATCTTCAAACTCAACTTTAGTTCCTAAGGGTTTCCTGAACTCATTCCCTGTTTCTACTCCTTTACCTTGACCCCATTTCTCCCAGAAGATTTGCCCCAGGGTTAGAATTCCCCAGCTCTGGAATATTCCCTGATTCTTTATCCACTGTTCGGGCTTCCCTGCTCTTTTTCACCCCTTTACTACAATTTGTTCTCCTTATTCAGTTTTCACTTCTGATCTGAATTCTTTTCTTTTTTTCCTTACTACATTCCTTCAGTATAACTGTCTTCACTCTTTGGTGTTTTTTGCTTTGCAGGAGACAAAACCTGTCCCCTGAGGCGCTGAGATCAACTCTTAGCAAAATTGATGCCAGGTTAGGAGTGTATATGTGAATTAGAGTGGACACACATGAAGGAGGAGAGGGTAGAAAATTAAAGATGAAGATTGGCTTTGAGAGAGAATTCATTCATTTGATAACTATTTATTATAGTGGGTTGAATGGTGGCCTTCCAAAAGACAAGTCCATGTCCTAACCCTCTGGAAGCTGTGAACATGACCTTATTTGGCAAAAGCGTCTTTGCAGATGCAATTAAGTTAAGGATCTTGAGATGTGATCCTCCTGGATTATCTGGGTGGGCCCTACATCCAGTGACAAGGGTCCTTATAAGAGATGGAACAGGAGAAGACATAGACATAGAGAACAGGAGAAAGAGATGTGAAGATGGAGATAGAGATTGGAGTGATGCAACCACAAGCCAAAGGAAGCCATGAATGCCAGGCAATTGCCAGAAGCTAGAAGAAACAAAGAACCTTCTTCCTTAGAGCTTCCAGAGGGAGTATGACCCTGACAACTCCTTGATTTCAGACTTCTGGCTTCCAGAATTGTGAGAGAATATATTTCTGTTGTTTTAAGCTACCAAGTTTGTGGTAATTTGTTCCAGCAGCCACAGGAAACTAATACAAGTACCTTCTATGAAACAGATGCTATTCTGGACCTTGAATGCTCAGCAGTGGACAAGAGAGCAGAAGGAGAAATAAGAAACTCATTCATCCGTTCAACAAATAATTATTAAATACTTATTAGGTGCTTGGGATAGATCAGTGAACAAAACAGACAATAATAATGCCTGCTGTCATGGAGTTTACATACTTGTAGGGGGAAAGAGACAATAAAAAATGAGCATATTAAATAAGTAAATTAATGTGTTAAAATATGATAGGTGTGAAAAATAGGTTAAGGGAAATTGGAGTATAGGGTGGGGGTTGCAGATGGGTTGTAATTTTAAACAAGTTAGTCAGAGTGGTCTCATTGAGAAGGTAGCATTTGAGCAAAGACTTGGAGAAGGTGAGGGGATTACTATGTGGATATCTATGGGAAGAGTGTTATAGGCAGAGTAAATAGCTAGTACAAAGGTCCTAAGCCAGAAGCATGCCTGCTGTGTTTGAGAAACAGCAAGGAAGCCATTGTGACTGGAGCAGAGGGAAGAAGGGTAGGAGATGAGGTCAGAGAGATAATGGGGACCCGATCCTGTAGGGCTGTGAGGGCCGTTGTAGGGACTTAGGCTTTGACTCTGAGTGAAATGGGGAGCAGAGCAAAGCAGTGACAGGAAATGACTTACATTTAAGAAGGATTACTCTGGTTGCTGTGTTGATGATAGACTGTAGAAGAACAAGGGAAGGAGGAGAGAGATGAATTAGGAGGCTATGCTGCTATCCAGGCAAGAGGTGATGATAGCTCAGACCAGAATGGAATCAGTGGTACCAGTGAGAAAAGGTATATTTTGAAGGTAGAGTCAACAGGATTTCTTGATGGATTGGATGTGGAATGTGAAGGAAGAGTTAAGGATAACTCCAAAATTTTGACCTGAGCAACTGGAAGGATGGATTAGCTGAGATGGGGAAGGCTGTGGGTGGAAGAGGTTTGGTGGGAAAACAGTTTTGGTTGAAGTTGAGATGTCCATTAGACATTTAAGCAGTGATATGTGAGTAAAAGTTGTATATACAAATCTGGATTGAGGAGTGAGTTCTGGACTAGAGGCTTAAATTTGCATTTAGTAGGCATTTGAACTCAGGAGATGAGATCCCCAAAGGAGTGACTGTAGATGGAGAAGATAAAAAGACCAAGAGCTGAGCCTGGGAGCCCTCTACTATTAAGAGATGAAATTGAGGGAGCAAAGGCTGTAGTTGTGATGTAATAGGCATAGAGCCATGGAGTAGGAAGATAATGCTTGGCCCAGTAAGGTGGGGTGTGGAATATGGAAACCTGAATAAAATTGGGCACAGAAGCTATGTGGTAAGGGGCACTAATAGGGATATATCACATGGAATAATTGAGGTTAGAAGTGCTTAAGCTCAGATTTTGGAAGAAGTTGGGCCCTCATTGCCTTAAGTCCCAGCCTTAGGGGATGGCCAGGCCCAGGACCAGAATAATGAAAGAACTAGCCATATCTTGTAAATGTATTTGAAGCAATAACATTTCCCCTTTCACTTATATAGAGATGCCAGTCAACAAGAGGAATCTTCGGTCTTATCAGAAGCTTCTCAAGAAAAGTCTAAACACAGTGCCGCTGAAGAGGGTTCAAGAGCATCTGTGTCAAAAACAAAAGAGTCCTTGTCAAAAATGAAGAAGTCCTCAACTTCCTCTTCCTCCTCCTCATCTTCCCACTCTTCCTCTCCTTATGACTCCAGATATTTTGACTCTCTTGGTAAGTAGAGGGTTTCTTCCATTTGAATTCAGACTCCTCTAGGAGACATGCCAATCTTAATAGGAGCTCTCCGACTATATCTACTTCCCAAGTTTCTGCACCAGTCTGATTTTCTGGTCTCACTCTCTTTGTGTTTCTTCATTTCCCCTGTACTTCTGCTTAATTTTGGCTAAATGTGGCTGTAGTCTTCTTTGCTTATTGTAGAAAGTGGTCTCTTGGTGATGCACCCTTTTCCCTCCCTGCTTCTTGTTTCCTCTTTCATCCCTGCCTTTCTTCCCATACCGTAGGACTTATCAGCTCTTACCCAACTTTCATGAATCTAGATATGTTTTTAAGAAGCGTTTCTCCCTCCAGGTCAGTTGGACTGGGAGACTCATGTGCACCAGAATCTGCCTGGGCTCATGGAAATGGATCAGGATGAACGTGTTGTTTGGCCTAGAGATTCACTCTTCCGATATTTTGAGTTGCTAGAAAAGCTTCAGTATAACCTGGAGGAGCGTAAGCGGTTACAAGAGTTTGCAGGTATGGATTTAGGGCAATCGTGGGGACCAGGAGTTAAGTACATTGGAGTAGCATATATAACTGGGGAGAAGGAGGAGGATGTCCCCTATTTTGGAATCTCAGCCTCTGAACCTCCACCTCACATCTGAAAAGGCAAATCCTTGATTTGGCTTGTCACCTTCTGGGCATACATCCTGATTTCTTCTAAGCTAGAGAGAACTTGGTGATTCTGCTTCTCCAGTAGGAAACACCTAAATCCTATGAGATCTGAGAGCTTGTTTCCCAAGAGGAGAGTGCTCAATTCCAGTTGTTGGGAATTAGGACGAGGAGGGCTCTTGCTCGATTTGGGCAGCCCACCCCACTTTGTGCATCTTTCTTCTCTTTGAAGGTCACATTTCAAACCTGAGCAGTAGGGCCTCAGGCTCAAGTTGGACAGTGAAGGGGATTAAACAGTGAGCAGAAAGCCCACAAGTGCTCACTGCCTCCAACTTCCAAAAGAGGTTTATGAATTATAGGCTTTTCCTTTCAGCCCCTTCTAGTGTCAGCCTAGGCAGAAAGAAGTATGTGATTTAAATAATAGAGTTTAATTTAAGTGGAGAACTACCTGCTCAAAATTATTTTCTCTAAATTTCTCACTTGAAATTTCACCACTTGGAGATTAATTTGGATCAATAAGTTTTCCTCTAAAAATACAAAAACTGGAAGAGTTACGCACCATTTTTAACAATTTAATATGGATTAGTGTTATCTTTCTCATACCTAGTTGAAATCAACTCAATGTGAAAATAACAATTAGGGAAGAGGAATGTGTGTGTTGTGGGCAAAGGAGGGTGATAAGAGGAATTCATAACCTTGGAACATGGAATTTAGAGCTGGATGTCAAAGACAGACTTTGCTTACTTCAAAATGTTGCCTAAGGTTAATCCTGCTCTTTCCAATTGTCCTCAGCCCTGCCTTCCCACTTGTTCTCTGGGAAGAACGAGGTGAAAGGGAGAAGGTTGCAAGGTGACTTCTTTTTTTTTTTTTTTTTTGTGAGGAAGACCAGCCCTGAGCTAACATCCGTTGCCAATCCTCCTCTTTTTGCTGAGGAAGACTGGCCCTGAGCTAACATCGTGCCCATCTTCCTCCACTTTTATATGGGACGCCGCCACGGCGTGGCTGACAGGCAGTGCGTCGGCGGGCGCCCGGGATCCGAACTCGCGAACCCCGGGCTGCCAAGCGCGGACGAAACCGCTGCGCCACCGGGCGGCCCCCCCCAAGGTGACTTCTTTAATCCTGATTAATTCATCTATGGCAAAGCGTACAGACTCATATGGCTTAATTTAAAGATGAGTAAAGATTTGTGTGGGAACCTAGAATCCAGAAAGGCAGGGTCTTCACCAAACATTTGTGTGTTCTGAATATTCTTAGCTCTCCAACCTCACATTTTGTTTCTTTACAGTGCAGGCACTGATGAACTTTGAAGACAAGTAAAGCCGACAATGGACGGCTTTGATATCTTTGGCAAAAGATAATGAAGGAAGTAGTTGGAAATGGAGGATTCAGAGTATAAATGTCTAATAAATGCTGCTGATAATTGCTGAGTGGTCTGTCTCTGAGAAGTAGGGGATACTGAAAGGTATAAGTTCAGGCGAAAAAGTTAGTTCAGATGGGGCCTGTTGTTCTTGGCTTTCTTCCCTTTCCACAGCTCCTGAGTCTGACTCTTTCCTTGACTTTGTCACTATAGCCTCCACCCTTCCTGCAACCTCTTCTTCCTGAGTCCTAATTTCACCCTCTCCCTCCCTGGTGGATACAGGCCTCTCTGGTGGGGGTGGTCAGTAAGGAGATCCCAAGAGCTGTTAGTGTAACTAATTAAGAACTATTGTTTCCATTGCCTACTCTATGAATATTGCTTCTCCTATGCGCCATTCATTAACTTTAACCAAACATCATTTTCACCTGTTTCTGGGCCAAAAGAGAGTCCCTTTATTCCACTTACTGGCTGTTGCTCAGGGCAATGATTCCACTCTGTAGAAGTGTTCAAATCAGGAAGCGTCCCATAGATATTTAGTGTTAGGAAGGACCTCAGAGTTAATCTCTCTCTCATCAAAACAGGAACACCTTTTATTTTTATTTTTTTGTGAGGAAGACCAGCCCTGAGCTAATAGCCATTGCTAATCCTCCTCTTTTTGCTGAGGAAGACTGGCCCTGGGCTAACATCCGTGCCCATCTTCCTCCACTTTATATGGGACGCCACCAGGGCATGGCTGACGAGCAGTGCGTCAGCGGGCGCCCGGGATCTGAACCGGCGAACCCCGGGCTGCCAAGCGCGAACTCAACTGCTGCGCCACCGGGCCGGCCCCAGGAACACCTTTTAGAACATCACTGAAAGGGGGATTATCCAGCTGATGCTTAATGTTTCTAGTTACCGGGAATTTATTATCTGGAAGGAATCCCACTCCCTTGTTGGGTGACTCAAGTTTTTAGAAATGTTTATTATTAAAAAGCCTATCACTTACTAAGTGTAATGTAATGTAAAAAACACTGAGTTGTGCACTTTAGAATGGTGAATTTTATGTGAGTTTTGTCTCAATTTTTAAAATGAAGTAGGTAAAGATGATTTACAGCCAAGAACCAACATTGTTTCAAGGAAAAGCATTTTAGTCATTTCTCATAAAATGAGGAACAAAACAAAAATGTTTTAAGAATAAATGTCAATGTATAATATCATACTAAAAATTCTATCACAGCTAGTAAATATTGGAGCTAGGATTTGAACCCAGGCCATCTTATTTTTTGCTACCCTATTAGCAAAAAAAAGGGGGGGGGAGGAATTTATTATAAGAGGGTTGTTATAGAACCAAGGGCAGAAATGCAGATGGATTGCAGGATGAGCTGGAACCAGGAGCTAGGAAGCTTTGGGGACCTAGGCCATATTCTTCCTCTGCTTCTCTTCTCTGCTCAGACTAGATGTAGTACCTTTGATGAGCAAAGGAAAAATATTGGTAAAGTGTTGCAATAGATCATTTCACTGGTCCCAACTTTTGACTCGCCTTGGAAAATCCTACCACTGCCCTCAACTCCTTTTGTGGCCTGGGCCAAGTCATTCTATGTCTTTAGGCTACAATTTCCTCATTTATAAAATGAGAAGTTTTTACCAGAGGATTCGTTAGGTCCCTTCCAGCTCTAAAATTCTGTGATCCTAAGTGAACCTTCTAGGGCAGAAGTGCATTAATAATGGATTTGAACATGTGGGTTTAGGGGATAGAATAGAGAATGGTTCTAAGGAAAGAGGGATAGAATAAAGGTTTAAGTGGAGCCTCGGTGTTGAATTACTGTTTAGAGCTGTATCAGGTAAAGGACTTTGGGGATATATAAATGGGGGGCAGAAAATACTTCTCACCCTGACCAGACCAGATTTATTTTGAATGGGGTCTCTCTGATCTATGAGCAGTTCTCTCTCTCTCTCTCTCTCCCCCTCTCCCTCTCTCTGTAGGTGCGTGTATGTATGCATGTGGGGAGTAGCCCCCTTGCACAGTGACTTAATCTGGTTTATCTCTTTTTCTCCATTCAGAATTTACTCTAGGGCTTTCATCTAGGCCGCAGGAAGAGAGCCAGAAGGCAAATCCAAACATTTGAATGTTCTAATGAGCAAGTCACACCTCTCTGTGTCTATTTCCTTATCCATAAGATGAGAATTTTGGTCTATGTGATCTCTGAAGTCATGTCCACCTCTTAACACTTTGTGGTTCTGGGTACTGAATCAAAAACAACTCTCCTCTTCCTGAAAGCTCCATCCTTGGACCAGACCTTTGTCTTCATTTCTCTTCCCTGTTTACACCTGGCTGCCCAGTTCCTTTCTCCTGGGCCCCGTTTCTTCCTTGATTCCCTCAAATCCTGCTTGCTTTTTAGCTCTTTTGTGTCTTTGTACAAAAACGCTTTGTGTTTTCCTGCAGAGCCCCCAGATTACACCCTGGGTCTCCAATTCTCCACCTCCATGTCTTCCTGCTCCTATCTGCAGCCTGGCTCCTAACTGAAGCTATCTCTTTGGGTTCCTAACCCCCCAGGGCCCCTGGGATCCCCTATCATTCATCCCTCTCACAGAAGCACACCTTTCTCCAAAGCCAAAGGATCAGGTATTCAGTGGCTCAGGTGGCAAACCTGCTGTCAGGTTACAGACATTGTTTCCTGAAAGACCACACTACAGTGTCAGTGGAGACTCAAACTGCCTGCAGGGCCCATCCCTCACCTGGCTATCTCACACAAGGTGAGAATAACCAGAACTCACCTCTAGTACCAGCGCTCACCTGAAAACATGGCTCTGAGCCTCTGGCCCCTGTTGCTGCTGCTGTCCTGTGCAGGTGAGAGGAACAGTGAGCAGGGCTGGGGATGAAGGGGATGGTTGCTGGAAAGAGACTTAAGAGTGTGAAGATTAACTGGTTAGATAAAAGATAAAGGGGCAAGGAAGAGGGGCAGAGACTAGAGCTAAGGGAGAAAATGAGGGTTAAGAAAGCAGGCCAAGACATACTGTAGGCTGTTGAAAGGGACTCAGCTCACCACCCCCTTCACCACATATTGAGATCCAGGCCAGGACTGGGCTCCGGGGCAGGGCTGCGTTTGGGTTCTAGGCTCTTCCCCTTTAGTGACCTCCGGTTTTTCTCCTTACAGTGACTCTGGCCCCTACTGGGCCTGGGTCCCTGGACCCTGGTCTCTCCCTCCTGAAGTCATTGCTCTCTACTCTGGACCAGGCTCCCCAGGGGTCCCTCAGCCGCTCACGGTTCTCTGCATTCCTGGCCAACATTTCTTCTTCCTTTGAGCCTGGGAGAATGGGGGAGGGACTGGTGGGAGAGCCCCCACCTCTCCAGCCCCCTGCCCTCCGGCTCCACGATTTCCTAGTGACACTGAGAGGCAGCCCAGACTGGGAGCCAATGCTAGGCCTGCTAGGGGATGTGCTGGCACTGCTGGGACAGGAACAGACCCCCCGGGACTTCCTGGGGCACCAGGCAGGTGTGCTGGGTGGACTTGCAGAGGTGCTGCTGGGAGCCTTAGTTCCCAGGGGACCTCCTACACCTACCCGGCCCCCATGCACCCGTGATGGGCCCTCTGACTGTGTTCTGGCAGCTGACTGGTTGCCTTCTTTGCTGCTGCTGTTAGAGGGCACACGCTGGCAGGCCTTGGTGCAGGTGCAGCCCATTATAGACCCCACCAATGCCGCAGGCCTCGATGGGAGGGAGCCAGCCCCCCACTTTTTGCAGGGTCTGTTGGGTTTGCTGACCCCAATGGGGGAACTGGGTTCTGGGGAGGCTCTTTGGGGAGGTCTGCTGCGCACAGTGGGGGCCCCCCTCTATGCTGCCTTCCAGGAGAGGCTGCTCCGTATCACTGACTCCCTGCAGGATGAAGTCTTTTCCATTCTGGGGCAACCAGAGCCTGATGCCAATGGGCAGTGCCAGGGAGGTGAGTGCTGCCAGGTCTGGGACTGGGCCGTGGCAGGGCAAGAAGGCATGAGATTAGGTAGTCCTCTTCCCTACTCTTTCCTTCCTAGGCAACCTTCAGCAGCTGCTCTTATGGTAAGTAACAGGAGAGGAGCTCTGAGGGATTGGGCTTGGGAAGTTATCAGCCTCCAGAACAGAAGAGGAAGCTGATGGGAGGAGTGTGGTTTAGTGGTTTTGGAGTATAACTGTCTGGGTTGGTGTTCCAGCTCTACCTCTTTCTAGCCACGTGACTTTGGGCAAGTTACATTCTCATTCTATGCTTCAGTTTCCCCACCTGTGAAATATGGATAATATTAGCTACTGCAGAGTTATTGTAAGGGATTAAATGAGTTGATACTGTATGTGTAAACCACATAGAACTGTGCCTGGCACATAGTGCTTAATAAATGTTAGCTAATAAAGATGGGGCATTGAAAGAAAGGACAAGACTGGATTCCTCCACCCCTTACTATTTCAGTACAACAATGCCAGAGAAGTTGGACACATTCAGTTGCTGGGCAGATTTCCTGATATGAGACCAAGCGAAGGTTGTGTTTAAACTGCCTAAAAGCATACAAAGAAAGGAGGAAGAAAGGGGCCAGGTGGACAGAAGGGATTCCACTTGGGCTGCTCCTGGGTGATTTTGTGCCTTGGCAGGACAGATTTCTCTCCCTTTCCCCCCATCCTAGTATTGAAACCAATAACACCTGTACTCCCAGGGACCTCACTTTTGGAAAAGCCTATGCTTGCCACCCAATCCCCTGCAGGGCTCTGGGCCAGGGTCAGAATCTTCAACTGGAGGAAATGTAAACTGACCAGATCCTGCCTGCTCCTCTCTCTGTACCCAGGGGCATCCGGCACAACCTTTCCTGGGATGTCCAGGCGCTGGGCTTTCTGTCTGGGTCACCACCCCCACCCCCTGCCCTCCTCCACTGCCTGAGCACAGGTGTGCCTCTGCCCAGGGCTTCCCAGCCCTCAGCCCACATCAGCCCTCGCCAACAGCAAGCCATCTCTGTGGAGGCCCTCTGCAAGAACCACTCAGGCCCAGCACCACCTTACGGCATTTCCAACTTCTCCATCCAATTGCTCTGCCAGCATGCCAAGCCTGCCACCCCGCAGCCCCCTCCCAGCACTGCTGCCATCTGCCAGACAGCTGTGTGGTATGCAGTCTCATGGGCACCAGGTGCCCAAGGCTGGCTACAGGCCTGCCATGACCAGTTTCCTGATCAGTTCCTGGAGGCAATCTGTAGCAACCTCTCCTTTTCAGCCCTGTCTGTCCTCATCCACCGCCTGGTGAAGCGGCTCTGTGCTGGCCTGCTCCCACCTCCCACCAGCTGCCCTGAAGGCCTACCCCCTGTTCCCCTCACTGCAGAGATCTTCTGGGGCTGCTTCTTGGAGAACGAGACTCTGTGGGCTGAGCGGCTATGTGGGGAGGCAAGTCTGCAGGCTGTGCCCCCCAGCAATCAGGCTTGGGTTCAGCATGTGTGCCAGGGCCCCAGCCCAGATGTCACTGCCTCCCCACCCTGCCACACTGGACCTTGTGGGGAACGCTGCCCAGATGGGGGCAGTTTCCTGATGATGGTCTGTGCCAATGACACCATGTATGAGGCCCTGGTGCCCTCCTGGCCCTGGCTAGCAGGCCAGTGCAGGATCAGTCGTGGGGGCAATGACACTTGCTTCCTAGAGGGGCTACTGGGCCCTCTTCTGCCCTCTCTGCCACCACTGGGACCCTCCCCACTCTGCTTGGCCCCAGGCCCCTTCCTGCTTGGCATGCTATCCCAACTGCCACGCTGTCAGTCTTCTGTGCCAGCCCTTGCCCACCCTACACGCCTACACTATCTCCTCCGCCTGCTGACCTTCCTCCTGGGTCCAGGCGCTGGAGGGACTGAGGCCCAGGGGATGCTGGGTCAGGCCCTGATGCTCTCCAGTCTCCAAGACAACTGCTCCTTCTGGGATGCCTTCGGCCCAGAGGGCCGGCGTAGCGTGCTGAGGACAATCGGGGAGTACCTGGAACAGGAGGAGCAGTTGATGCTACCAGGTTTTGAACCCACTGCCAGCCCCAGCTCTGCTATAAGCAAGATGGAGCTGCTGGCCTGCTTCAGCGTAAGTGATCTGTCAAAGTGAAAGCTTCCAGAACAGGGGGAAGGGCCTCCAGGAGTATAGTGCAGTGGTCTAAGCACACAGCTCTGGAGTCAGAGAGGCTTGGGTTCACATCTTAGTTCTATGATGAACTTTGGACAAATTGTTTGATCTCTCTGAGCAATATTTTTCTCATCTATAAATGGGGGACAATAATGGTGCCACTCTTTAAGGGTGGCTGGAAGGATTACCTGAGATGATACATGCTGTGAGCTTAGCATGGTGCATGATACATAAATATGCAATAGGTGTTATCTCATTATTCTTTCTGACTCTTTGACTCTCCCCCTTTCTGCTCCAGAAAGGAAGGGGATCAAGTTAGAGAGCTCTAATTTTATCCCTAGAAAGTAAGAAATGGAGGTTGGCAAAATATAGGAAGATAAGGCAGAAATGAGAAAAATTTAAGGTGTGTATAAATCAGAAGACTTGGGTTCTAGGTTCAACTATGCCACAAATTAGCATGGTCTTAGGCAAGTGATTTAATTTAGCTTTTCTGGGCTTTCGTTTCTTCTCTGTAGAGTGAAGGGGCTAGAATATGTGAATACCATCATTTATTCATTGAGTGCCTGTTATGTGTAAGGCCCATTGCTAGGTTCTGTAGGGTATATAGAGATTCCTTACTCCATGTTAGGGACCTCCTTTCTCAAGCCCTGGGACCAGTGAAATGGAATTAGACAGACTCTTAGTAATTTGTTTCAGATCTATAAGTATTTATTGAGCCAACTATGGATCTGGCATGGGAAAGGATATAAGACAAGTTAGAGACATGGTCTCTGACCTAAAGGAGTTTACTATCTGAGGAGACACACATACTAGCTTCACATGAAGGACAAGCATCCTAGCAAGTGGAGTTGGAGTGCCTGGGGAAGCTGCAGGAGGGACAGAGGAGACAGCTCTCTTGGTGTCTTGTCTGTCTCCCCACTAGCCTGTGCTGTGGGATCTGCTCCAGAGAGAGAAGAGTGTTTGGGCCCTGAAGATTCTAGTGCAGGTAACAGATGGAGAGGCACATGGGTGGACTGGGTGACAGCTATGGCCTGAGGTCCCTGTCCAGTGAGGCCATACTTACCATGACCTCCTACTCCCAGGCATACCTGCACATGCCACCAGAAAATCTCCAGCAGCTGGTGCTTTCAGCAGAGAGGGAGGCTGCTCAGGGCTTCCTGACGCTCATACACCGTTCCTGGGCCCAGCTGCAGGTGGGCATAGTGGAAGAGGGGAACAAGGGTGGAGGAGGAAATCTAGGAATAAGAGCACCTGGAACCTGGTGTGCAGGGGTCTTGCCCCACTGGAAGGAGGAACTCAAGAGAGGAAAGGGCAAGGACACTGAGCATCTCCAGAGCCAGCATCCCTTCCTGTGCTCCCACAGGTACCACCATCTGAGGAACAGGCCCTGGGTCGCCTGACAGCCTTGCTGCTCCAGCGGTACCCACGCCTCACCTCCCAGCTCTTCATTGACCTGTCACCACTCATCCCCTTCTTGGCTGTCTCTGATCTGATGCGCTTCCCACCATCCTTGTTGGCCAACGACAGTGTGTAAGGACCCCGCACCACTCTTCCTGATCCTGTCAGGGTCAGGCCAACCCCACCTGCCTAGAGCAGCCTCTTCCTGAGCTTGTCTTTATTAAAATTAGGAGAGTCTCCTTCCTGTCTATGACAGCAGGGCTGCAGGGAGCCAGGGGACAGCAGTTTGGAACAGGGCCAAGGGTTAAAACCCATTGCTCTCCCCAGCCTGGCTGCCATCCGGAATTATAGCCCAGGAATGAGACCTGAACAGAAGGAAGCTCTGGCAAGGCGACTGCTCGCCCCTGAGCTATTTGGGGAAGTGCCTGCCTGGCCCCAGGAACTACTGTGGGCAGTGCTGCCCCTGCTTCCCCACCTCCCTCTGGAGAACTTTCTGCAGCTCAGCCCTCACCAGGTATGAGAATGACCCTCTTAATTTGACTAGCCCATCTTCTGCTAGGTGGGACAGGAATCAGTGGCATGTCTTCTAGCGAGCCCCTCCCAGCAAGTGTCCCACAGTGACCCCAATATGAGCTGACCACCCCCCATCTCAGATCCAGGCCCTGGAGGATAGCTGGCCAGCAGCAGGTCTTGGGCCAGGGCATGCCCGACATGTGCTGCGCAGCCTGGTGAACCAGAGTGTCCAGGATGGAGAGGAGCAGGTGCGCAGGTGAGTGGTTGTGGGATCAGTGATCAAGGCCAGAGTGGGGGAGAGACAGGTACAGCTGCCATAGTGGGTTGGGCTTCTAGGAAGTAGAGGCAAGAGAGTAGGCAATGGCCCCAGGCCGTGTAGGGCTCCTATCTCCATAGATAGGAGAGAGGCCTATCTATGGCGCTCACATTTCCTAGGTTAGTGGTCAGAGTGCCTACTCCATGTACCCACATGTTCCCTGCCTTAGTACTAGCCTCAGTAACCACATGAAGGCCAGCTTCATACCCTCCTCAGGCTGGGACCCCTTGCCTGTTTCCTGAGCCCTGAGGAGCTGCAGAGCCTGGTACCCTTGAATGATCCCATGGGGCCGGTAGAACGGGGGCTGCTGGAATGTGCGGCCAACGGGACCCTTAGCCCACAAGGACGGGTGAGCCCCTTGGTACAGGCCTACAAGACTCCAGGCTTCCCCTGGGTCTGTGTGACTTGCCTAGTCATCTCAATCAAGCTTGAGCACAGTGGTCCCAGCCCTCGCCCCACCTCTGCCACCTCCATTACTTATATCATGGCCATTCTTATCTATTACCTCCTCTTCCTGACCCTACCCCATCTGGTCTATGACACCCCAAACATACCTTTGACATCTTGAACCCAATCTGTGCCTGTCCCACCCTTGGTTCCAAGCCCTAGCCCAGGCCCTGGGAAATCCAGATGTGGGATTAGGGAGGAAGTTTACGGTTCGCCTGTCTTTTCTCTCCAGTTCCAACCCTTCTTTGGTTATAGGTGGCATATGAACTTCTGGGGGTGTTGCGCTCATCTGGAGGAGCTGTGCTGAGTCCCCGGGAGCTGCGGGTCTGGGCCCCTCTCTTCCCTCAGTTGGGCCTCCGCTTCCTGCAGGAGCTGTCAGAGCCCCAGCTTAGAGCCATGCTTCCTGCCCTGCAGGGAAGCAGTGTCACACCTGCCCAGGTGGGCCTATCTCACTCCCTGCATCCACCTTCCACTCCCTGGAACCCCAGCCAAGAGAATTACATTTAGGGATACCATCAGCTCCCCTGAAGTCTCCTTTTCCTCTGTCCCAAGGAGGACTTCCTCATCCCCCTTCCTGAGATCAAGAAGAGCCCAGAGTCAGGCTGGTCACTGTGGGTGGTAGGGAGGGATCTGGAAGTTTTGGAGGGCAGGCCCTAGGGAACCTGAGAGCTGTTGTTTCCTGTCTCATCCCACCTTAGGCTGTCCTACTGCTTGAACGGCTCCTCCCTAGGCATGACGTGAGTAGCAGCAACTTTTCAACATCCCCCAGAAGTCTCTGTCCCCCTTTTCCCTGGTTCCTGTATCTGCCCCTTCTTCCCTCTCAGGTCTCCTCGTACCTGCTGCCCTGCTGTACTGTGCTTCTTGTCTTCCCCTCCACCCTGCCCCTCTTCTTCATGCCTCTTATCTCTCTTGCTCCCCAGCTATCCCTGGAGGAACTCTGCTTCTTGCACCCTCTGCTGCCAGGCCTCAACTCCCAGACACTCCAGGCCATCCCTAGGCGAGTTCTGGTTAGGGCCTGTTCCTGCCTGACCCCTGAACTGTCGCACCTCTCAGCCTGCCAGACCGCAGCACTGCTGCAGACATTTCGGGTATGAGAGTAGCAGGGAGGATGAGACAATCAGGGATGTGAGCTCTGGTTGGGAGGAGGGCATCTTCCCTGTGGCCAGGGAAGGCCTCACAAACCTCCCCACTTTCTTACACACACACACACACACACACACAGCCAATTCTCATGCAGGTGAAAAATGGAGTTAAAAACATGGGAACAACAGGTGCCGGTGCAGCTGTGTGTATCCCAGGTCAGGTATGTGTGGGATCTCCTGACTAAGCTCCTCTCCATGTCCCAGGGCAGTTTCACATGGCTGGTGCTGCCTCACACACTCCCCCTGCAGTGGCCCTTAGAGTTCAGGAAAGCTCTGTGCCCACCAAGACATTAGCAGCTCTCCCCAGTTGCAGATGCAGGACAGCATGACCCACACTGTCCTGGAATGTCAAAGCCAGAGGGTCTAAGAAATCTTCCAGGCCAATCACCCCACTTTCAGATAAAGAGACCAAGTCTCAGAGAGGCTACGGGACCTATCTCAGGTGCCTAAATAGCAGCAACACTTGACCACAACCACCTTTAATGTGAGGGCTCTCAGATGTGCGTTGCTATAATGGCACACGCCATTCCACCCTTATCCTAGCTTTGGTCCCTTCCTGCCCCCATGGTTCCCCTTTTTCTCTGAGGGCTGAGTCCAGACCCTCTCACCTATCACTACACTGCTACACCATCCCCACCAGCTGCCCATCCCCACCACTTGGCCAGACTGCCTGCTTCCCCTGCTCCCACTAAAGCTGCTACAACTGGACTCCGCGGCTCTTCTGGCTGATCGGAAGCGCTACAGGGAGCTGCCCTGGTCTGAGCAGCAGGTAATTCTCCCCATTTACCCCAGAACTCCCCTCTTTCAATATGTCCCACCTCCTTTACCCGTTCCTCAGCCCTAGATTGGGCACCTTATCCCTAGAATCCCTTATAATGTGACTTGCTTTGCCCTTTCTTTTTTCCTCCTCCCTATTCCTCCATTTTTTCCTCTCTCTCTCTCTCTGAGAGAGGAGTAGGCATTTGAGAAAGTAGGAGTCTGGTAGGACCCACAAGGTGGAGAGGCAGGACTGTCCAAGGCATCTTAGGTCCTTGGGCAATATCTCTGCTGGGAAGCGGCTCTTCTTTCTTTCTCTTGTAGGCACAGTTTCTCTGGAAGAAGATGCAGGTGCCCACCAACCTTACCCTCCGGAATCTGCAGTGAGTAACTTGTGTTGAGCAGTGAGTTTAATTCAACTAACATTTTTGAGAATTTACTATGTACTCCATGGTAATATGCCGGGCACCATGTGATATGCAATGGGGGATATGGGAATGAATGATGCATGGCCCCAACCTGTGGATGTTCTCCTGGCTCCTCCTCTCCTTACCCTCCTGCCCTTCCATAGTACCACACCTGTCCTGACTGGATCTAAGCAACTCAGAAGACCTGGGTTCAGATCCCAGCCCTGTCAGCTATTCATGATCTTGGGCAAGTCATTTAACCTCTCTAAACTTCAGTGTTTTCTTCTGTACAATAAGAATTAAAACGGTACCAACCTCATAGATAGTTGTTATGAAGATTAAACGAGATAAGGCATATAAGATACTTAACACAGTGCCTGATCCAGTGTGAGCTCCCAATAGACATTTTCTGTTATTAGTTAAATCCAAAGTGACTTCAGAGCTACCGGCCAAACAGGAATAAGTATTACCTTACCTCCACCCACAGTAAAAGAATCATGGGCTTCAGAATCTGAAGACGTGGCTCTAGACAAAGTTTACCACATTTCTAGTGGAACAATGTTGGGAGTGTTACCTGACCTCTGTAAATCTTTATTTTCTTCTGTGATAACCAGCGATGATGTTGTGGGGAGCCAGTGAGAAAATCTATGGAAAAACATTTCTCAAACTATAAATTACCATAAACGAACTTCTGTACTTGTGTTTAGAGTGTTGATATCAAGGAGCAGACAGGCTGTGGCATGTGTTGAATGAGCATCTACCCACTTGCACACCCACAGGGCTCTGGGCACTCTGGCAGGGGGCATGTCCTGTGAGTTTCTGCAGCAGATCAACTCGATGGCAGACTTCCTTGAAGTGGTGCACATGATCTATCAACTTCCCACTGGGGTTCGAGGGAGCCTGGTGAGAGAGGTGCTTGGGTATTAGTTGGAGCAGGGAGGCAGGGACCCTGGGTACAGAACCCAGCCTCCATGCTTAGCTTTGTCCTGACCCTGTGTCCCCACCCTCTCCCACAGAGGGCCTGTATCTGGGCGGAGCTACAGCGGAGGATGACAATGCCAGAACCAGAGCTGGCAACTCTGGGGCCAGAACTGAGTGGACTGGACACCAAGCTACTCCTGGACTTACCGTAAGTGCTACAACTGGAGATACTGGATCCTCAGAAGGCTCAACCTGGGACAGAAGATCTGCCCTTAGGAAAGGGCCTAGAGGTGGTGGTTGTCTGTCTAGTGGTTTTTGACATCAGTTATAGCTCAGAGCAGAGGATTCTATTCAAAGTTGCTTTATGTATTAACTGGCTCCCAGAACATAGCCCCAGCATATGACAGCTGAGGGTGGTCATACTGTGATGTGACCTGCCAAGCAATCTTAATATAACCTGGGCCACATTAATAGAGAGAGCATATCTGAAATGAGGGAGGCAATAGTCCAATTCTGCCCTAGAAGACTGTAGTCTTCTTAAGGCACTGTGCTCTCAGTGTGTTCAGAGGAGTAGATAAAGAGAAAGTGTATGAAACATGTGATAAATGCCTTCAAATACCCCAGGGGCTATCAAATAGAAAATATATTGGCATGTTTCTGAACAGCCCCATTGGGCACTAGTAGGACTAATGAATGAAAATCAGATTTTTGCACAATGTAAGGAAAACTGTGATATTGAGTTCCCAGCCATTGAAGCTGTTCAAGCCTATGCTGGATAGCCCCGTGGCAGGAATGTTGTAGAGCAGATGCAAGCATGAGTTGTGGGGAGAGAAGACTAAATGAACCTAAGGCTTCTCCTAACCCAGAGATTCTAGGACTTAATGAGTATCTCACTCACAGGCTTATTTTCCCATTTTACTCCCATCCCTATCCCATTGCCATCTGAACTGTAAGTCAGAGTAGGAAAAGGCTGGTGTTAGTCTTCCTGAGGATGAGGTGATGGTAAAAACAGTTGACTCCATCCTTACATTTTCATAGGCTTTTCCACAGATTTTGGCTCTTGTACTATTTGGCCCACTTCCAGAGTTGGCAACCCTAGATAGAGTACAGGATGTCACTTCTGATTTCTGGGCAAAAGCCCCCCCCCCTTTAAAATGCCATTCAAATCTATTTAAATATATTGGTTCTTGGAGATAATTTAGAATCCCAAGGACCTGGATAAGGTGAAAGATCCTGGGCCATGAGTTGGCAGACCTGAGTTCCTCATTTGTGAAAGAGGGATAAGAAAAATACCTATCTTATCCCCAGGTTTTGACATAAAGATCAAATGAGATAACACCTAAAAGAAGTTTGTAAATTGTAGAGTGCTATACAAATGAGGGGGGAGCTCTTCACAACAAGTAGAGGAAGGATGGCACTGTGGAAAATTGGGAGTAAGACCCCACCATTGGATCTCTGTGAACCTTAGTTTTTAATCTATAAAATGGGGAAAGATTTTCATGATACTTAATATTTGGGGCTTTTGATTCCATTATATGGGGTATATGGGGTATATTGTGTGTCATTTATTTTCAGGAAGACTAGAAATATGTCACTCCCTTTGTTCTCTTCCTTCAAGCAATATGGTGGGATTTGGATCTGGGGCTGTTTAATATCAGTTCTTGTCCAAGGCCTCAGGGTTTGGTCTGGTGTTACCTCTTGTGTAGGTAATGTGACATTCTGTGGTCCCTTCTCAACTTGGCTCAGTTTCGAGTGCCCCTGTTGTCAAACTGCTATAGGGTCCGGTTCATGGACAGACTATCCAATGAATCCATTATGTTGGTGGTGGAACTGGTACGAGGATCTCCAGAACAGCTGTTAGCACTGACCCCACTCCACCGGGCAGCTCTGGCAGAGAGGGCACTACAAAACTTGGTAAGAGTCCACCATACCAAACTCAGAGCTGCCTCCTGGGCAATTCTTACCCCTCAGACAATGCTCTTTGTCTTCTAGGCCCAACCCCACACTTTTGCTGCCAAAGAAGTTCTAGTTTACAAGATCCTGGCCCCTAGGTCTTCCTCTGGATTCTCTTCCTTGATAACCTGCTTCATGTTTCTTGTCCACATCCCTTGGAGTCCAAGAAATCCCTTGAATTCCACTTCCCAGTCTTTCTGCCTGCCCCTATCTGGACTCATTGTTGAATAAAGTGAACAATGGCAGTGGATGTTATAGGGTCTTGAGTTGGGAGCTGGAGGGAGGGAAGGTCAAAGGTCTTGGTGTCTTGATCAAAGAGTCTGGTCTTCTGAGTCAGAGGCGCATTGTCCCAAGGCCTGATGCCCCTCTCCAGGCTCCAAAGGAGACAACAGTCTCAAGGAAAGTGCTGGAGACATTGGGCCCCTTGATTGGATTCCTGGGGATAGAGAGCACACGACGGGTCCCCCTACAGATCCTGCTGGCCCATCTCAGTCAGCTGCAGGGCTTCTGCCTAGGAGAGCCATTTGCCACAGAGCTGGGATGGCTGCTGTCACAGGAGCCTGTTCTTGGGTATGGCCCTTTGGGAACTTCAGATTCTAACTTATCTTATACCCACCCTCTCAACCACCATCATCAGTGGCAGCCCATTCAATATGCTTGAGGTCCCTTGGAGCCCTGAGTTCCCTATCCTAGTGTGCCCTCTTTTCCCCTTCCTTTCCCTCACAGTTCCCTCAGCATCTCAGCCCCTGATCTTCCTGTCCCCCAGGAAACCAGAGTTGTGGAGCCAGGATGAAGTAGAGCAAGCTGGACGCCTAGTATTCACTCTACCTACGGAGGCTATTTCCTTGATCCCCAGGGTGAGGTGAAGGAACAGGGAGGGAGTAAGAGCAGAGAGGGGACTGGTGAGATGGTTCTGGGGAGCTAAGGCCAAGGAGGTTGAGGGCAAAGGAGGCAAAGCCTGAATCTGGGGGAGACTGCTAAAAAGAGACAGGACTTTGGAATTACAGCTGCAGCAGCTGGCCCTGACCTGCCCAGGTCTCCCCATCCTTCCTCTACCTTCTCACACAGGAGGCCTTGGGCCCAGAGACACTGGAGCGGCTCCTAGAGAATCAGCAGAGCTGGGAGCAGAGCAGAGTTGGACAGCTGTGTGGGGGGCCACAGCTTGCTTCCAAGAAAGTGGCCCTGGTAGCTGGGGTTGTGCGGCCTGCTGCAGAGGATCTCCCAGGTGAAACTACCCAAATACTCATACATCTAGCCTGGTGTAAAAGAGAGAGTAGTCAACAATGCAGTCACAAGTCTGGGCTCTAGGTGTATTGTGCCCTTTGAGCAGATTTGCCTACCTTCTGTTCTCTGGGCTTGGGTTTTCTAATCTATAAAGCACAGGGATTAGAGAGATGATCTTCAAGGTCTCTTCTAGTTCTAGGGTTCTACAGCTGTGGGAATTTATAACCCATTACATTTTTAGCCTAGGACTCCTCTTTTCCTGCTCTCTTATCCCTGTTAAAGGTTGACAGCTCTAGGCTGGTGAAGTGTGGAACTCTCTGGTGGGAAAATGCTTAGGATGTAGGAAGAAGACACTGTGGAGCTAGGCACCTGGGTTCTAATCTAGCTCTGCCATCAAGTCCCTGGGTAACCCCCTCAGTCTTCCATATATACAATGAGGGGCTTGTCCTCTCCAGTCACTTGTTCTCATATCCTTCGAGTTCTATAAATTTCACACTATAGTGATTCCTTGACCCATACTGCCCACAGTACTCTGTTTTCCAAAGGTTGGAGGGGTTACTGCATCTATATGTAATACATATTATACTATATATACATCTATACTCTCTGGGCATGCTTTAATACTACACTGACCCCCTGGCCCTGCCTTCCCCCTTCAGAACCTGTGCCAAATTGTGCAGATGTACGAGGGACGTTCCCAGCAGCCTGGTCTGCAACCCAGATTGCAGGGATGGAGCTCTCAGACTTTGAGGACTGCCTGGCACTATTTGCAGGAGACCCAGGACTTGGGCCTGAGGAACTACGGGCAGCGATGGGCAAGGCAAAACAGGTTAGGGATGGAGAGGCCAATTGAGGTTGGAGGTGGAAAAACATGAGGAAGCTGGTTGGGTGGTGTGAGACACAAGGGAATGGATAGCTGGGTGGGAGGTGGGGGAAATAGGGTATAAAAGAATTAGAGGGTTTGGATCCAGAGGAGGAAGTCAGAGGGGATGAATATTGAGGAAAGGAAGCTAGTACAATGAGTAAAAGGCCTATAGCAGTAGTTACCAAACTTTAGTGTGTATCAAAATCATCTGGGGAGCAGGTTTTTAAAATGCCAGTGCCAGGATCCCATGCTAGACTCACTGAAGAAGAATCTCTGTGAATGAGGTCCGGGCATCTGCATTTTAACAGGCACCCCTGGTGAGTCTGGTGCACATAAAAGTTCAGAACTCATAGGCTAGAGTCTGCTATTCTTCCCTCTTGAGACTCTAGAGTCTTTCAATAACACCTTAATCAGAGGAACCTTAGTCCAACTCTCTCATTTTACAGTTGGAGAAACTAAAGACCCAGAGAAGGCAAGTGGTTTGCCTAGAGGCAAGGTCAGAAGCAAGACTAAGATCCAGCATTCTGACTCCTAGTCCAGTGCTTTTCCCCTTCACATTGTTCCTTCTCCTAGTTGTGGGGTCCCCCCCGGGAATTCCGTCCTGAGCAGATCCTGCAGCTGGGTCGACTCTTAAGAGGTCTAGGAGAACGGGAACTACAGGAGCTGATCCTGGTGGACTGGGGAGTGCTGAGCAACCTGGGGCAGATAGATGGCTGGAGCTCTGTCCAGGTAACACCGTCTCCCCTCCCTACCACCTTCCAATCATCCATCCCACATATCCAGGCCTCTAGGTCATCTAAAGCCCCACCTGTGGCCCCACCTGGCCATTCTTTCTATCTTTTCTTAATATCCCATACTAGCAGCCTTGGGAACTCTGTGATTTATTCACTCTGAGGCCCTGGACACATAATACTCCCTCCTGCTTCTTTTCCCTGAGGACTCTTCTTTTTCTGTCCTCTTTTTGGGGTCCTCAACTTACCCCATGGCTATTCGATCTTCAGGTCTTAATAATAAAATAATATAATCCAGTCACTTGTCACTTCCCTACACTTCCCCATCCACGAATTCAACCATGATTTCTCTCTTTATCCTGTGCTCTTCACTGCCATCCCAGCTCCGCGTTGTGGTCTCCAGTTTCCTGCGGCAGAGCGGCCGGCACGTGAGCCACCTGGACTTCCTTCACCTGACTGCACTGGGTTACACGCTTTGTGGACTGCGGCCAGAGGAGCTGCAGCATATCAGCAGTTGGGAGTTTAGGTCACCTGTGGAGGGGGTGTGTGGGTGGTGGTGCTGAAGTAAAGGTGGGCTCATTGGGGAGGGAAGGATCATGAAGGAGTGGTCCCATGGAGGAAGGAGCCTCACTTGAAGTCATCTCTACCCCCATATCATGACCACAGACCCTATCACCATGGCTGATTCCTTCTCCCTTCCTTCCCACTCTTCCACAGCCAAGCAGCTCTCTTCTTGGGCAACCTGCATCTCCAGTGCTCTGAGGAGCAACTGGAGGTTCTGGCCCAACTCCTTGTGCTGCCTGGTGGTTTTGGCCCAGTCAGTAACTGGGGGCCTGAGATTTTCACTGAAATTGGCACAATAGCAGGTAGGGAGGCTGGGCCACTGCTGGTGCTAGTTGTCAGGGGTTGGTTCCCATACCACGGGTGAACTGGGTGGAGGACTGCTCTGGAATTCTTAAGGTGGGAATCTGAGAAGGCATTTAGTAAGAGGTTAGAGATGTGTTGGGGAAGGTCTATGGTAGGGTACTTTGGGAGTAGCTGGAGGAGAAGGTTTGTAGGTTTAAAGAGAAGGGAGAAGGCCAGTATAAGACAATGTTTGGATGCCCATTCTACTTGCTTCAACAGCTGGGATCCCAGACCTAGCTCTTTCAGCACTGCTACAGGAACAGATTCAGGGCCTCACCCCTCTTGCCATTTCTGTCATCCCTGCTTCTAAATTTGCTGTAAGTATTGATGGACTGGGGTCTGGGGTGACCGCAAAAGAGCCAAGGCCCAATGGGGGCTACAGTGGATGTACCAATTCCTGCCCCCACCCCCAGGTGGTGTTCAGCCCCACCCAGCTATCTAGTCTCACCAGTGTTCAGGCTGTGGCTGTCACTCCTGAGCAAATGGCCTTTTTGAGTCCTGAGCAGCGACGAGCAGTTGCATGGGCCCAGCGTGAGGGGAAGGAGAGCCCGGAACAGCAGAGTGAGTTCTCAGCTGCACAGCTTGACCCTCTAAATCCTGACCCAGAATCTGACCCCTAACTTGGTGCTGTCTGGTTCATAGAACCCACTCAGGGAGATTCCCTGGAGTGAAGGGATCTACAGGCAGATAGTTTCCAAGTATCAATGGCTCTTGTGGAGCAGAGGTGTGATATTCTTTCCATTCTCTGTATCATTATAGGTCGAAGCACAGCCTGGGGCCTCCAGGACTGGTCACAACACTCCTGGGCCCTAGCATTGACCATCTGCTTCCTTGGCAACCTGCTATGAACTTGTCTCTACAGTTAAAGAGAGAGAATGTTGGCAAAGAAACTTTAAGTAATAATGAATAAAGTGCAAGTGGAAGTGCATTCTAATTATCCTCAGGAAGCTGATGAAGAATATGAGTAAAATGCTAATGCTTTCCACCCACCTGAGAATCAGTGTTCCTGGCATGCCATATCTGGAGTCTCTCTCCATCATGAATAACCCCACTGCCTCTTTTCCTTTTTTGGAGGCTAATCCCTCCTCACCCCACCATTAGAAATAACACAGACAGCTGGAGCATAGCAAGGAGTCTTTACTAGGACTTGGGGGGTGGGTGGGCATCCAGGGCAAGTAGAATGGGCCACCATTAGAATGGGCAGAATTTCTGCGCATCTTGAGTCATCTGCTAGGGATCGGGAATTAATGCTTGTTGTGGATGAGAGGTGGAGGGATGCGGATGTCCTGGCCTCTCTCCAGACGCCGTTCACAGTCAATCAAATAGTTTACTCCATCGATGACCAGCTGCACCAGCTCCACCTGAAGGACACTAACCCTTGATCTCTGCTTCCCACAACCTGAGTTTCTTTCTTTAGCACTGATTTGCCTGCTCTGGGAACTCATTTCTAATTGCCTCCCCACTCAACCTGAATTTCATTTCAGATTCTATTACATTCCTGAGGCTCACCGTCATATGTCAACCCCCACAGACCTATACCTCTCCTCACCCTAATCTCTAAGGATCTCACCTCTGACTTGCCCAGTCGGTCCAAATTAGAGATGTCAAAGACGCTGCCTGTAGCAGCTGTGTCCACTCCTCCAGTACCACGCTTTTGGAGTCTTAGGTTCTCCAGGATCTTTGGGAAGCGGCTATCCTGGAGGTGAGATAGGGATTGGGGGCAGGGTCAATAGGGCAGAGACTGGCCCTACCTGAAAGACTGGTCTGAACCTACCTGAACCTGCTCAGAGCTGTTTCCCCTGACCCTTTAGCCACAATGTGTCTGGCTCCTTTCCAAAGTGCCCATTCCCTCCCATCCACACACAGCCACCTTCCTCACACACACCCCTCTATAACCCCACAACTCCTTTACTTTGCTTAGCAGGGGCAGTTTGATGTGCACTCCCGCCCGAAGTCCAGTGCCCAGGTTAGATGGACAGGTCAAGATGTATCCCAAACGCTCATTCCACATGAACTCCCAGCCACGCTCCTGGATCAGCCGCTCCACCTGAGTCCACAAAATCTCTGTTAGTGAAAAGTCAGGGATATGTGGACCCTCCCCTAGCTAGACCCACAGGAACTCTAGAAATGTGTCTAGAACCAGAAATTTGGGGTGTGAAAGAATGACGTTGCTCTTTTTTTTTGGTGGAAATGGTTTGTTATTATGCATACAAGGTAATTTTGTTGTTGCAATCCTATAATGATGAGATTGTGGAAAAATATCTTGTGTGTGGAAAAAGAGAAACTTGAGGGAATGATGCATTAAGGTTGATCTAGCAAAATGAATGGAGGTGGTAAACTGAACTAAGAAAGGATTGATTATTCAATGAGCTCCTCTGCATGCATTTATTATATTTGCTAATAAGCTGAGAGCTTGGAAGGCTTCTTTCAAACAAAAAATGAGGGTGTAGGCTTTGCAACAGGAAGAGGCAAGAGAGCCTTCTGTTAGCTGTGGAAAAAGCACAAGTGAGAAATTAGAGAGAAAGGTGAAAACAGTGCAGAAGAGCTGGACTCATAGTTATGTGTTTGTGTGAGAGACGCAGGCAGTGTGGGAAGGGTGTTTTTGTTCCACTAAAGCATCCTAATCATGAAGATGACTATTAGAGTTGAAGTGACAAGAGATCTGCCAGAATGATGGACATGAAGACCACTAATTAACATGAGTAAAGGGAACCCTGTTCATAGTTCAGAAAGAACCATGGCATAGAGGGATATCTTACATGCTGAACAAGGAGAAACTTTTCCATCTAGAATAATAATAACAGCAGTTAACACTTATTGAACACTTACTCTGGGCTGGGCACTTTACATGCATTATCAAATTTAATCCCCACAACAACCTAAAATGTAGGAAGTCTTATTATCCTAATTTTACAGGTGAGAAAATCAAGGCATATAATTTAAAAAGTACTTCTCTACCCACTTACAGTCAGAATTTGTTATCTATTACTCGCCCAAAACAGTAGAAACTTCCCAGCTACAATCTAAAAGGAAGAGGAGCTCTCTCTCCTTACAAGTCCAAAATAGAATTGTATATATGAGAGCATACAATAAGAATTGGGTTTATAGGGATTTCAAATTTAGAATTGGATGTGGAGACCCAATTCATATAGGATTGAGGATTCAGTTCAACCCCTCCTGTAGAGCCACACATTCTGGAACTGAAGCCATTCCATCCTCCACCTTCCCCAGTCTCCCTCTCGCTCTCAGCTTAAAACCTAGACATGATACTTTAGCAAAAAAGACAGAATTCAGAATCAAGGCCTACCTTGGCTCAGAACTGGGTGGTTATATTAGTATCATGAACACAGCAATATCTCACTCTCTACATCAATCCAAGCTCATACCTTTTCCTTATCTGCACACCCTACCATCCCACACCACACACCCCAGGCACTGACCCCCCATCTCAGCTATCCCTTTTTTGTATTATCTGGCAACTGCTTTATTTACTTCCTTAGATTCCTGACATTCTTTCTCTCTTCCTATTCTTAGGGTGACCATGTATCCTGGTTTTCCCTGGACAGTCCTGATTTATACCTATTGTCCTGGAGTGACTAATGATGATCCCTTTCACTATCAAAAGTGTCCTGGGTTGGTTGATAAACTATATGGTCAATCTACCTATTCTAGATTTTTATTTTTCCTTATGTCCTCCCACCTAGTTCCCTTATACATTCTTCTCCAACCTCTTTGAGGCCTCGGCAGAATCTTTCAAACACTTTCTTCATGTTGCCACCCTTCTCCATGGAGATGACCCGTGTATGATCCTCCTCATTCACCCAGATCAAGAAGCTCTTCTCATTGTTGTGCCTGAGGGCAGGAGAGAGGGAGTGACAGGCATCAAGAGGCAGGGAAAGAATTAGGGGAGATAGAGAAAAAAAGACACTTATGGGGACATGAGGACAAAAGAGGTAAGGTAAGCCTCATACCAGATTCCACGAGCATCTGGCCAGTCTCGAGCCATTCCTGCTGCAGTCAGCAATGGGGACACAGGCTTATCAAATAGGAAGTGGTCCTGGGGAGAGTAAAAAGACTTGGGTTAAGAATCCTCACAGTAATCCCTGGGCCTCTCAGAGCCCATCTCTTTCATCTGGCCCAGCCTCCCCTCTGACTCTTCTTTTCAGCTGCTCCCCTCACCAACACCCTCTCAAGGCCCCTCACATCAATAAGCTGCTGCTGCTCAGCCTCTGTCATCTCACTGAGCCGATAGTAACGTCCAGCCAGGTCACCCTTCAGGCCACTCAGTGCATCCACCACAACACGTTCCACTTCTCGTCGCTCTGCCCGAGTGCAGGCTGGCGGCAGACTGAGTCCCCGGATACTTCGGCCAGTTCTAACTCTTGAGGACAACACATACCTCTCATCAAAGTAGCCAGAACGGATCTGGGGAATAAGAGAAATTAATGTAAGTCACCAAAACACTGGTGGGAGCTGAGGGCCTTGGGGAAGGAGAGACCTTGGACTAGGGGGTCCCCACTGCATGCATTGGAAGGAGAAGCCCACTGGGCAAGCACTCCAATTGAAGGGGGCATTATGAACCCTCTCCCAAACTGCCCACCTTGGGGGTATGGTCATTCTCATTTACCCTCGCCTCTCCATATCTGCTGCTCCTTAAGATAAAATTCTTTCCCCATACCAAGGCTAAAAGCTCAGCAATGTAATTACCATGAATCAGGAAATAATTAAGGTGAAGGGAATTGGAGAAACAGAGTGTTGTACATAAGGCAATGCAAATCAGAAATGGAATATTTAACTCACCTTGCTGGCATCCAGGTCAGTGGTGTGCTTCATTGTTCGGGGGTCATATCCATTGTGTCGTTCTTGAATCACAGGGTCAAACAGCTCAGCAAACACCTGAGGGGGAATTAAGAGGGAAAGAGTGGTTAGGAGAGGGAATACCTTCCCAGGCTTTAGGTGTGGATTGATTTCACTGGGTCAGAAAGTGTGAGTATGATGGTCCAGTCTTAAGGGAAAGTAAGGGGTCTTTAGGGTGAAGGAGCTGGGATTACTAGGAAGATGAATTGGGTCACCAGGGAAACTCTGGGGGCCCCCTACCTCATAGGTCTCCTCATCTCCAGCTACCATGCCCACAGTCTTGATGAAGGGGTGGCCGGGGTTGTCCACGCCAGTCTGGATACACTGATCTAGCGTCCAACCAGTGGGTGTGGTCTTGTCGCAGAGCCGGGCATAGACTGCTGGGGTCAGGTGACTGGCCATGCAGTTGTTGTGCTTTCGGAGGTCTGGGTACTCAGCGCTAGGGAGGGGGTACCCAGTAACCATGGAGAGAGGGCACGGGGGCCTAAACCCAGTGCAGTCAGCTGGGAGCTGTCCAGTTAGCCATGTCTGGCTTTGCTCCTTGGGAGGAGGGGAGATTAGAGGGAGTCTAAACCTTGGTAATCTCATTAGGGACTTTTAGGGTCTATTCTCTCCCAACAGTTCAAGCTTCCTCTGGCTGGCCGGCTCAATTCCCCCAGATCTGCTCAGTTCTTTCCTCCCATGAACACAACATTAGGGATGGGGGAGGGGAAAGACTAAGGAGGGGAATTCAGGAAATGGGGGAGAACAGCAGGAAAAGGAGATGGAGGAGAGCGAAAAGGATAGTTCCTGGTCTCTCACTTAGAGATTTGCACAGAGTGGGTGCAGCCAGAACTCACAGGGCCAGAGTTGGTCTTGAGGGCAGGGACTGCGGGTCACAGGTCCCCAGGAAAGCTTTCGCCTTATGGTTTTGGCTTCCACCCCCACCCGACCGAGGTCTCCAGACCGTACAGCGCCTCACTCCAGAGCCTTCGTGATTATAGCCTTTCTCTGTTGCCCAGGTCCTCATCTCCATCCCCATCTTCGTTCCCGTCATCACCTGGCCCCCCCAAGTCCCTCGCGCCTCAGACACTGATACCTCGGGGGATACAGCCTCCGTCGTTCACTGGCGGCTCGTACAGGTTCCGGGCGGAGCAGAAACCCAGCGGCTAGAGATCCAGCTCCAGCCAAAGCCAGGAGCCTGAGTCCCGGGCGGGCGGACAGCAGACGAGAGAAAGGACCAGCCATGGCTTGAGGGCTACGGAATCACGGAGCAGGAGCTGGAACAGGGCAGGAACGGGGAGGGAGGATGCAACGCGGCAGACTGAAGGCCGGAACTGGGAGCGAGGCTGGAGCTGAAATGGGGGCCGGAGTGGAGGCTGGAAAGGGAGTGGGAGCCGGTACCAACCAGACTGCAGGAGAGGCGCAATGAGCTAGCGGCGGGCGGGCGGAGGACAGGGAGGCCCAAGCCGCAGTCTCCAGGGGTGGGGCTCACGCAGGCCCCGCCTTCCCGCCTGCCACCGCGCTAGGTGTGCGGGGGCAGAGGTGGGCAGCACCCGCCAGGTAGATTAGGGGGACCGGAGATTCATACCCCTAGGCCGGGGATGCGGGCCCACCTGGGGATAAGGCGCCCTGATTTCAGCACCAAGTAGAGGACAGCACCCAAGGGGACTAGCGAAACCCGAACACCCTTCCCCCAAGCCTCTCGGTTTAATCGGAAACCGATTCGTCGCTCTGTGGGTGTGAAAGGGTGACACTGCCCAATGTCTTCTCTGTTTTCGGCCTGCCCCAGTCTTCCCAGGGGAGGCAGCCACGGGGAAACCGCGGAATAAACACAGATACCAGAGGAAGACACGGAGAAAGCACAGAGTTAGAGGCAGACACTGGGAAAGACACCCGCTGGCTCAAGGTCACCTTTTCCTTAGAACCAGGAAGAGGACCAAGGCGCCTCCCTTCACACCTGTGCTCTCCTTACAAGGTTGAGGGAGGATTCCCTGAGAGGAATCAGGGAAATAATTCTTACTCCATCTATGCTGTGTTTCCCACCCCCCTACCCCCAAGTCTGAAGCCCTGCTTTGTCCTGCCTCCACTTCTAATGATCCTCCACTTTTTCCCCTCCTCCACCCTCCTCGCCATCCCCTACTTTACCTTTGATCTTTTACTTCTCAGCGACTTTTCCAGGCTCAGATCCGTTTGCTGTAGACAGGACTCCCTCTGAGTAGCCTCTGCAAGCCCGCCTACCTGTTGGTTGCACTGGGTGTGGGGCTGGAGTTGGGCAGAGAATTGTTAGTTTCCTCTTCCTCCTCTCCCTTCTCTTCCCTCTCTGTCGCTCCCAGTTCCCTGGCTGGAGGCTAGTGTAAGGTGAGGTGAAGGGTGTGGTGAGATAACTGGGTGTAGGAAGAGAACAGGCAGGCACAGGTTTCCAACCACCACATGGGTTGCCTCCCTTGGCTCCTTAATGCTGTCTAATCCAGAATGTAAGAAGGAGTGGTGTCCAAGGGGATAAAGTCACCAGGGAATCTCTACCTTCCTCCTGGCCCCCTCTCCTCCTCTCTCTCCTCAGATTTGAGAGGGGCTTTGTTCCCACAGCTCCAAGTGTGACTTGGGTGTGGCTTGACATATATCCTGGCTGGGAAGAAAACGACTGTTGGAGCTGAAATAGAGACATGGGGCTTCATTATGGAGGGTCAGTTAAGGTGGGGTAGGCATGGTGGCATTAGTCCCTTCCCTCAGCTATCTTGGTGTACCCACAAACAGTAAGATACTTGGAAATCTTAAGATACTTGGAAATTTGAGAAAGAGAAATTCTCTTCTTCTGGCCACACTGATGAGACCTCACCCCATCCCTATGCTCTCATTCCCTTCATTCCTCTCAGGAATCCTTCCTCAACCATGTAAGGAGAGCACAGGTGTGAAGGGAGGTACCTTGGTCCTCTTCCCTTGTGTTCCTTTTCCTGCATTTCTCATTTGTAGGTTTCCCTTAGAAGCCATCCACCACTCTTCTGGGTCCATCACTTAACTCCTTCTTCTCCTGGTAAGAAAGCAATGATCAGAGAATAGAGTTCTGCAGTTGTAGTGTGCTCACTCTTGGAGACATAGAAAATGTTACCTGTGTTGTGGGGGCTCATTATCTAGGTTAAGGAGTAGCTATGAGTAAGCAAATATAATTACTTGGAATGGTGTGTATTTACCCAGATAAAGGAGGGAGATAATCTTCCAGAGAAGCAGGGTTGTTATTTGATTGAGAAAGTGGTTACTAAGATGAAAGAGGTAGGAAGCAGGAAGAGAGAATTACAGAAGGAAAAACAAGACTTGCCCAGAAAAGTAGAGAAACCACCGAAGTTTGGAAAGTAGCTGCCCAAATTTGAATAATAGCCCCACTGAGAAAAGGTATGTATTTGTGTACTTTTCTTATTCCCTGTGAGTCTCTGACAGGTACATAATGTATTAATACTCATTTAAAAATTATCCTACAGCATATTGGAAGTAATTGATATATAGTATTTGATTTATTTAATAATGATAATTATCAATAATATTTAATATTTATAAAGCACTTTACAATTACAAGGAACTCTTGGATGTATTATTTCACTGAATCGAATTGGATTGTTTCAGTGGATGACTAGAGACTGAGTCTGCATTATCGGAGGGATGAGAAGACAAGTTAATTACCTAGAAGATGCTTTAATAACTTGTTTGAAGGGTTGGAGTAGAAAGGATATAAGCCTGTGCATGAACTAGGGAGGTATCTATTTCCTTTAGGGCCAGTCCTTATAATCGTCTCTCTCATTTGGGAGGCCTTGGGGTCAGTATAATGAGGCACCTAACTGAAAAAGTGGTAAGATCCCTAAGGTTGCAGAGAAGAAACAGGGAACTTGGAATTGTGTTGACCAGGGAAACGTAAATGAGGATGCAAAGATAATAATAATGATACAAACATATCCAAAATGCTTTCACATAATCAGTACCCTATGAGTTAGGTTTTTAATCCCACTCTCTTACAGTTGAGAAAACGGAGGCTGAGGGAAGTTCAATGACTTGTACAAGGCTGCACAGCTATTAAAGGCAAGGCAAGGATTCAAACAAGTCTGGAGGATAGAGAGCAAGCAGGGTGTGGAGATAGGACTCAACTTGTTCAGTCTTCTATATCCATCCATTTTCTTGTCTCCTCCATAAATGTCTGTTTCTTTCCTTAACTTTCTGATCTGTTTCTCTCTTTGTCTCTGTTTTTGTCTCCAATCTCCCTTTCACTCCTCCTTCATCTCTTAACATTTTCAACCTACATTTATTAGATCTCTATAGATCTCATACGCCGTTGTATTTTACAAAACAAACAGAAGACCAGGTTTTGTCCTCAGTGAGGTGCAATAGCACCAACTCTGCCTCTTCCTCTGCATCTCGCTTTTCCCTCCTTCTTAGTCTTACTGGAAAGCCTCTGTCTAGACCACGCATCTGGGCTGTGGCGACGCAGTTAGAAATCGGAGGAAGGGGAGCATCAGGTTGCACTTCCTCACCAGAGACAGTAGGTGCCACCCTCTTCCGCGCAGAAGCGCCGGCCAACGCAGCCTGACTCTGTTGCCGGTGCGCGCCCTCCGCTGATTGGTGGCACCGCAGAGAAGTCGCGCTTTGATTGGGCCGCTGTCAGGTGTCGCTGCCGGCAGGTTCGGCTGCGCGAGCGCAGGGAGGCGGGTGAGTGAGGGCCGGGGGCGGTGGGGGAGTGGCTGGGGCTGGGGGCGGTATCTGAGGGGGTGGGCTGGGTCCAGTGTGCTCGGTTGGTGCTGAAGGCCGTAGTTAGTACCGGCTGGGGGCAGCTTCGGAAAGAGACCCAGGGGAGAGGCCTCAATGTCAGAGCAGGGAGAGTGAGGCGGGGAAGGCGGGGGCGGGCAAAGGTAGTGGAGACGGGTTGGAAGGGCGGTATTCGTGACTGGGAGCGGTGTGAGGAGAGGACAGGAGGGAGTCCGCGAGAGAAGAGATGGTCTTATGAGGATCTGCGTGAGGAGGAGGGGTCCTGCGTTAGGAGCAGGGGTCCTGCGTAAGGAGCGGAGTCAGCAGCGGGGAGGGTCAGGGTGGGGAGGTCTGTGTGAGGAGGGGTGGGAGTGGAGTCCGCCTGGAGATCAGCGTGAGGAAGGGATTGTTGCAGAGAGAAGAGAGAAGGTGATCCTGGAGAGAGGGTAGTGTGAGGAAAGATGGGACCTCAGACACTCTTTGTGGGGGATCATTGAGGGTTCCATGTAAATATGTTACCAAGTGTGGTGACTCACCTGACGGTTTGAAGGACTGTTTATTGCTGTGGAATCAGTGAGTGAGATTAGTTGGATTATTAATTGAATTAGTTGATCAGTGATGGGGGAAAGGGGCAGCAGTCAGTGTTGGGACTGGTTAGGGGCGTCCATGAAGAGTCATTTTAGCAAGTTGGAGAAAGAAGGCAGTATGAGTGAGCTGATACTGAGAACAGGGGTATCAGCACAGTTCATCCGTGTCAGAATAAGGGTATGTGTGAAGGATGAAAAATTGCATCGAGAAGGAACTAAGGGGTCCACTGTTGAAGGTGGGAAGGAGATGGTGTTGGTGGTCTAAGGAGTTTTACTGTGTTGGAAGTATTCCTGCCCGGACTCTGTGTTGATGTTTCCCTTTCACCACTGATGGAGCCCTCCATCCAGTGCATGGTGATTAAGGAAATTAGAGGACTACTGCAAGCAGCCCTAAATTCTAAGGGATAAAGAAGTTACACAGTTTACCCTCCCTTCTACGCCTTTTCCAGATCTGATTTAACATAGATATCCCTGAGAAGATTGCTCACCTGCCCCTCCCTCTTACCTTACCTACCTATCTCCTCCCTCGCTCCCTCCAGTCCCTCCCTCCTTTCTTTCTTCCTTCTTCCCTCCCACCCTTCCTTCCTTCCACATTGATTCAAGCCAGAGTAAGACTGCCCTTTAGCCTAGTGTAGAGTCTGAAGTTTTCTTTTCTTTCACAACGAGTATTGGGGGAGAGGGGGAAGGGGAGAAGAGCACAGAAAACAGGGGAATGGCTCTTAGAACACCTCATTAAACCCCAGCTTCTCTCAGAGGTACATCTAAATAAATCCTGGCTTATTTCATAGCTATTTCTGTCAGGCTTCCATTTTTGCTTTGTTAACTATGGATTTAGGCCTTTTATCTCTCTTCAGCCCCATATTTGTGAACAGACTCTCTTTCACCATTCTGTTACCATCCCATTGGAGAATTTTAATAGAATTTCAAAAACGTGACTGTACATTCAGTAGAAAACCAAGAAGGACTTAGTAGAAGAAAGGGCGAAGGGTGAGGAATCATAGACATGAGAGAGAGCTCCTTCTTCAGAGAAAGGATAAAGAGTACAACAAAATTCTACTTGCTTAAACTATACAGGGACCTTAGGAATGCCACAAGTCATGGAAATTGGGTCAGGTCACTAAAAAGGAGTTCAAAGAAATAGCCTATTAATCAGGAGGGGGAGTGTATGTATAAGACCTGCAGTGCACCATTGTAAATTTTAAGTCTAAGGAGAATATTGTACCCCCATGGTGGTTGAGCAATGGAGACAAGCAGATGGTGAGTACTGGACAGGTTGAAGTCTATATAAAGGTTACCTATAACTTTCTAATCAAAGCTGCAAATCCCACTTATAATGGAAGGGTTTAAACTAAAAATACAGAAAGTAATTATTGAAGACTATTTTAAAAGTCTGTATTAATCCATTTGCTTAAGGACTTTGTGACTTTCTTTAGTCATTGGTCAGTATTTCTGAGAACTTTTGGAGAACATGGAAAATTGCTGATGTGTGACTATTTTTGGAAAAAAATAACAGATACCCACATCCCCACATTTTAGTATTGACAAATATTAACATTTTGCATATTTGCTTCAGATTTTTAAAAAATTGAAATAAGCATTATAGATGAGGTTGTGAAATTCCATTCAAATCCTTCTCAGTTCTGTTCTCTCCTCTCCTCAGAGGTAACCACTATCATGAATTTGATGTCTTTCTTTCTAGTGTATGTTTTTATACTTCCACTAATTATGTATATAGTCATAAACATATGTAATATCTTTTATTTATACAAACAGAATTGTACTGTATGTATATTTCTGCAATTTGCATTTGGAAGCTGTCCATGTTGTTACATATAGTTTTGATTAATTTTTTAAAATTTCTGGTAGTCTATCATTTTTACACACTACATTGTATTTATGCATTCTTCTACTTGTGATAGCTGAGTTGTTTTCAGTTTTTTCCATTACCAAGAGGGAAGTTATGAACATCCTTGCATATGTTTTCTTATGTGGGAGAGTTTCTCTACAGCAGGGTTTCTCAACCTCAGCACTACTCACATTTTGGACTGGATAATTTTTTGTTGTAGGGGAATATCCTATGTATTTTAGAATGTTTAGCAGTATCCCTAGCCTCTACTCACTAAATGCCAATAGCACCTCCCCAGTTGTGACAACCAAAAATGTCTCCTGCCAAATATCCCCTGAACAGCATAATCACAATTGGTTAAGAACCACTACTCTAGATGTATGTATGCAGAGTGGAACTGCCAGGTTGTCCTCACTCAAGTTTGTCTTATGATATCCTCACTGATTGTGGCTCTAGGCAGGATTTTTTTCCACTGTAGCTTCTGGTGTGAGGGACCTTGGCCTAGATCAGCCTTGGGTCTGTGGTACCAGGAGATGGTAGAGGGAAAATTTAAATTTCAGTTTGAGAGTGAGTTGGAGGATGTTGTATGGATGTCTGTATCCTCAACCTCCCAACCAGCATTAGACCTTTTTCCTTGAACAGATTCTCTGGACTAGGGCATCTATTTTTTAAGGTGGAGCAGGTAAAGAAGAGATGGGGGGGAGCATAGGGGATTTTAATGTTCTGATATAATGCTTAGAACATAAGGTGCCCTCAATAAATGTTTTTTGAGTTAATCCTTGGTAGGAATGAAGATGAGAGTTAAAGGCAAAGGCAGCTGAGCTCTCTCATTCCTCTGCCCTTGAATTAAATTCTTGAGTTCAACACTTCTGTGGGGAGGTGGAGAAGGGTTAGGAACATTGTGGAATGAATCCAAAGTTTGAAATATCACTCTAACCTTCTCTTCTGGTAGGAATCAACAATAGCCTTCAATGAGGAACTGCCTTTCCTGTTTGCTGCTGGAGTTAACGGTGTTTCCTGCTGGCAGAATCAGGGACATGCCAGCACTGTAAGGGTTAATCTACTGATCCTCTTGCCAGTCTCATGGTTGGGGGTGGGGTGAGCTGGGAGGAAAAGGGAGATCTTGCTTTTCTCTTATGGATCTTTAGTCATTTCAAGTCATAGCCCACATGCCTTCTTTCCTGTTGATCCTTCTTACCATAGCTTTGTTTCCTGTTTCCCCTAGTCCCCTTGTAGTTCCCTCTTATTTCTCATTCCCATTCCCCATCCCCTCCCATGCCATGGGGCTTGGATTCTGAGCTAATGGGATACCCTCCACTGCAGAGCGGGATGAGTGGGTGCTCCGGCGGGGATGTGGTCATTGCCGGCCAGTGAGGGCAAGAGTGCCACAGCCCACTTCTTCCTTGGAGCTGGAGATGAGGGGCTGGGCACCCGTGAAATAGGCATGAGGACAGAAGAGAGTGACAGCGAGCTTCTTGAGGATGAGGAGGATGAAGTGGTAAGCCTAGGGAAAATGATGTCACTTGGTGTTGGGACTCCTGTCATAGAGTTGAGATTCCATTTGGTGGAGACACCTCTCTGTTCTTTCCAAATGCATAGACTCCCTGTCATAAACAGGCCCTATCCTGATTAAGGGGAAGGGCAGTGGAGATTGTTTAGATTGCCTCTCTTTGAAGCCCCTGCCCTCATGCCCTCCTCCTGTTGTCTCATGGTTGTTGGTTCTCTGGCTCTTCTGCCTGAGCACACATTTCCTGTGGAAATGCTCCTATTCTGTAAGCAGTAGGAATCCCTACAGGCTCCCCAATCTAGACCTAAGTTAAGAGACAACCTTTATCCCATGCATGCCAGGGCAAGAAACTCTGCACCCTAAGGAGATGAGACAGTGTTCCCTAATAGGGATGGTCTAGGTGGGAAGTTACTGAATTCCTGACAGCACTTTCTCTCTGTAGCCTCCTGAACCTCAGATCATTGTTGGCATCTGTGCCATGACCAAGAAATCCAAGTCCAAGCCAATGACCCAAATCCTAGAGCGACTCTGCAGATTTGACTACCTGACTGTTATCATCCTGGGAGAAGATGTGATCCTCAATGAACCTGTGGAAAACTGGCCATCCTGCCACTGTCTCATCTCTTTCCACTCCAAAGGTTGGGATCTGTGAAGGAAAATAGGAAGGAATGGTGTTGGGAAAGCTGGAGTAGAAAATGAGGTTCTTACTGTCAAATAGGAAAGAGGCCATCAGCTCTTCCTGACACATTAGAGAACAGTGCAAAGGGGTTTTCTTTCCCTACATCTTGGAGGAGTTACTGGGGGTAGTTTAAGGCCCATATTCAAACCTCAGGACAACTCTAAGCTTCTTAGGGTCTCTGACAGAATTGGGTCTCTGGAAGGACCCTAAAAATAATTTCTTTCTTACTTTTTCCTGATGGGTATTGTAGACTTGGGAATTGGGCAGAAGGATAAGTGATGGGTTAGACGGGTAGAGGAACTCAGTGGCAACTAGTAGCTTTAATATGTCTCTCTATTTTTCTGACTGTTTTCTCACTCTGTCTCTTTTGCTTTCTTTCTCTGGTCTCTCTATTTCCTTTCTCCATCCCAGGCTTTCCTCTGGACAAAGCTGTTGCTTACTCCAAGCTTCGAAACCCCTTTCTTATCAATGACCTGGCTATGCAGTATTACATCCAGGATAGGTATAGCTTCTGTTGACAGGTGGGGTGGGTGCCCTGAGATCATGCCCACTCTGGGAGGGGCAGAGTCAAATAAGCATGCTTAATTTTTGTACCATACCCTCTTAAGTTCTGTACCCTGGTATTTCCCAATTCCTGTGCAATCCCTAGCTTCTCCCCTTAGTCACCATCCCCCACCTCTCCCAGCTAATTTATTCGGGGTGACAGGAGGGAGGTGTACCGGATCCTGCAGGAGGAGGGTATTGATCTGCCTCGATATGCTGTGCTCAATCGTGACCCTGCCCGGCCTGAAGGTGAGTACCTGGCCTTGTCCAGTCCTGCCCTGCCTTGCTTTCAATGACTTAGCCCAGTTCTCCACCCTCTAGACATCTCCTATGTACCACCTATCTAAGTGAGGCTTTGGTTATTGGATTATGGGTAGAGTTAAAGCCTTGGGTCTTTGGACAGAGCCTTGGACCTCTTATATAGATATTATTATATCTATATACCATATAGATATTACCATATCTATTACTTGAGATATGGTCATAGAAATTTGAGGGTTATGGAGATTAAAACTTGGAGAAATGAGAGTTGGAAGTATTGTACCACCCTAGGCCCTAGGAAATGACCACACATCTACCTTTCAGAGTGCAACCTGATAGAAGGTGAAGACCAGGTAGAGGTAAATGGGGCTGTCTTTCCCAAGCCCTTTGTGGAGAAGCCAGTGAGTGCAGAGGACCACAATGTTTACATCTACTACCCCAGCTCAGCTGGAGGAGGAAGCCAACGTCTCTTCCGTAAGGTGTGGGGGACATTTGAGCATTTGGGAGTCAGAGAGGTAGAAGGACAAGAATGAGGTTGTGGGGAGGGAAAGTGGAGGATCTAGGGACAAGGTAGAAGCAACATGTTTTTTCTTCCTTTTCCTTCTGAAGATTGGCAGCCGAAGCAGCGTTTACTCTCCTGAGAGCAGCGTCCGAAAAACAGGATCATACATCTATGAGGAGTTTATGCCAACAGATGGCACAGATGTCAAGGTTATGGTGGATACAGGGATTTAAGAGGTTATAAATGTCTGGGTGGGATGGGGTGCTTGGAAAGCAAGTGGAAGTGTATGGAGGGGGTCATAGAAAATAAAGTGTGAATGTGATTGGCTTTCATATTCAGGTGAAAATAATGAGTGGGGGAAGTGGACATTTACATTGTCACTATCAGAGCAAGGGTGACATGGAAAATGGTATAATGTTGGTAAGTTATTTCTTAGTAAGGACTAGATGATAGTGCTGGAGTCCCAAGGGGAAATCTTCATAATGATTTTTCAGTAGGGCTCGGTAAGAAAAATGTCAGTCTCCTTGGTCTTAATACTCAGGGTTTTTTTGTTTTTACTTTGAAACTAGACTTTTTGCTCATGTTGTCTTCTCATATGCAGGGTGAGCTATGGGCATACTCAGTGATGCTATGTACCTGCAGGTGTATACAGTGGGGCCAGATTATGCCCATGCTGAAGCCAGAAAATCTCCAGCTTTGGATGGGAAGGTTGAACGAGACAGTGAAGGGAAAGAGATTCGATATCCAGTCATGCTGACTGCCATGGAAAAGCTGGTGGCCAGGAAAGTCTGTGTAGCTTTTAAGGTGGGGGAAGGCCCATGGAGTGGGGGTGGGGAGTGCTATGGAATGAAGGAGAGAGACAGCAGCATGGGTCTGGGAAGAAGGAGTGGCTCTCTTGTTCTCATCTTTCCTCTTTCTCCTGCAGCAAACAGTTTGTGGTTTTGACCTTCTTCGTGCAAATGGTCACTCTTTTGTGTGTGATGTCAATGGCTTCAGTTTTGTGAAGAATTCGATGAAATACTATGATGACTGTGCGAAGATTCTGGGGTAAGGGACACAGTAGTCTGGGCTGGGGAGAATGGGCTTAGAAACGAGAATTAGAAAGCTTTTACTTTATTTTAAATATTGTAAAAATTATTTAAAAGGAAAATAGAGAAAGGGCTCCTCAGCCCTCTTGCCTTCCCAACACTACCCTCCCCAGAAGTAATTACTGTTAACAGTTTTAGACATGACAGTATGTCTTTTTCTGCCATGTGTAAATAAACTACATTGTACTAAATGTGATCATACTGTAATACTGTTTTACAACTTGACTTTAAAAACATTAATCACGTAATATTTAAAGCATTCAAAAATGTGTAAGGAATGATGAATACGGTGACTATCCACATATTCACCATTGCGCTTAAGAAATAAAATATTAAGAATATAGTTGAAGCCCCTACATACCCCTCATTAATTACATCCCCTTCCTTCCCACCCAGAGGTAACCATAATCCTTAATTTGGTGTTTGTCATTCTCATGCATTTGTTAATATTTTTACCACATATATGGGGGTGTTTTTTGCATGTGTTTCTAGACTTTATATTAATGTTCTATAACTTGCTAGTTTTTGTTCATATGTGTAGTTCTGGTTCATTCATTTTCACACGGCTTCTTCATGTTTCTCCTTCTAGGAACACCATAATGCGGGAGCTTGCCCCTCAGTTCCAGATCCCATGGTCCATCCCCACAGAGGCTGAGGACATTCCCATTGTCCCTACCACATCTGGCACTATGTGAGCAAAAGTAAAAAATATGGAGTAACCTACTTAAGGTACCTAAGTCAGACCAGTGGTTACTTCCTAACCCTGTGCCGTCTGAGTAGTGGAGCTTGGGTCTCTTCTAGACAGTTTCCTTAACCCTATCTATATTCCTAATGTTGGATAGTTTTTCCTCTGTTTTTTAACATGTTGAGAAGGATGAAATGATGGGAGGGGTGTGGGGTAGCATGGGGGGAGGCTCTAACAACATTCCCTATCTTAGGATGGAACTTCGTTGTGTTATTGCAATTATCCGTCATGGGGATCGTACCCCCAAGCAGAAGATGAAGATGGAGGTGACACACTCAAGGTAAGAAGAGTGTCCTAATTTAGACAAATAGGTTTTTGTGAGGGAGATGGGAGGGGGCAGCTCCCAGAGGTTTTGACTGTTTCACTTCATACTGAAGCTTCTCCTTATTTCTTCAGGTTTTTTAATCTATTTGAAAAACATGGTGGCTACAAGACAGGGAAATTAAAACTAAAGAGGCCTGAGCAGCTACAGGTAAGGTGGTGAATCAGGCTGGGAGGAGCAGTGCTATGGGAAAGACAGAGGGCATGGGATTGGGGGCCTCAGTGAGAGACCAGGATGACAGGGTAACTGGCCAAGACTTGGCCTCCTGCATAGATACCCTATTATATCCTCCAGGAGGTGCTGGACATCACAAGGCTGCTATTGGGTGAACTGGAGAAAGAACCAGGTGGTGAGCTTGAGGAGAAGACTGGGAAACTAGAGCAGCTGAAGTCTGTGCTGGAGATGTGAGAAAGGGGAGAGGAATCGGGTGCCAATAACAGTGAGAATTGGGTGCTGGGGTAGAAAGTAAACTGTGAGTTTATCCTGCAGGTATGGTCACTTCTCAGGCATCAACCGGAAGGTACAATTGACTTACTATCCTCATGGAGTAAAAGCTTCTAATGAGGGGCAAGGTAAGATATAATACCCCCTTCCCATTACCACTCATATCTCTTATTCTTGAACCCTTAGATGACCTCTATCCCAGATTACCTTTTTGGGTTCCTCAGAAGACCTAACATTTAGATGTCCCCACTATTTTCCTTAGATGTAGACCTATTCACTGCCCCTTATTTCCACAGATCCACAGAGGGAGGCTCTGGCCCCATCTCTATTGCTGGTATTGAAGTGGGGTGGAGAACTGACTCCTGCTGGCCGTGTTCAGGCTGAGGAGCTGGGGCGAGCTTTTCGCTGCATGTACCCTGGAGGACAGGGTGAGTGTTTATACCTAGCAGGGCTGGGATAAGATGATTAGAGAATGAGTTGGGATAAGAAAGGGACAGAGGCAATGGAGAAGTTAAAGGGGAAATGAACATTCTTTCTTCCACATGGGTATTTGTAGCTGTCCATTCCTGGTCCTCCCCTTTGCCCCCAGGTGACTATGCTGGCTTCCCTGGCTGTGGGCTGCTTCGTCTCCATAGCACTTTCCGCCATGATCTCAAGATCTATGCCTCTGATGAGGGCCGAGTCCAGATGACTGCTGCTGCCTTTGCCAAGGTGCACACTACAGTTCTCCCACAGTCCCAGCATCCATTAGGTAGAGAAGCAGAGAGTTTGGAGAACTAGTTGGGAAATTTCAGGGTCTTTATATGCTGACTCAGAGAAGTTTCTGCTTGTGTCTGACCCCATTCTATACTACTGAGAATGAGCTGAGCATAATTAATGGGGGTAGGTCCCTTGACCTTACCCCAGCTCTCCAAGCAAGCTCTCATTTGATCTCTGGGACCATCTAGGCCTATGGGGACTAGACAGGAAAGAAAACTAATAGATTTTGTGCTTCCCCTCCAGGGCCTTCTGGCTCTAGAAGGGGAGCTGACACCCATTTTGGTACAAATGGTGAAGAGTGCCAATATGAATGGGCTCCTGGACAGCGATGGTGATTCCTTGAGCAGCTGCCAGCACCGGGTGAAGGCTCGGCTGCACCATATTTTGCAGCAGGATGCACCCTTTGGCCCTGAGGATTTTAATCAGGTCAAGCTCTCCCTATCTTTGTCAAGCTCTCTCTGATCTCAAATTCTGAATAATAGTGATTAGTAATGGTACTTACTACATGCCAGGCACTGTTTTAAATGCTTTCCATACATTATCTCATTTAAGCCTTACCCTTTGGGATAAGTATGTGTCCATAATCTCTTACCCACAGTTTCAAAAAATAAGTTTGGTACCAGGATTCATTAGGCAGCAAAACCTGACGTGATAAGACTATTTCTAATCTCTTTTTATCCCATTTAGCGTAAATAGTCCTACATTTTGCTGCAGAAATATGAATGTTTGGTTATGCCCTAGGCCCTGCTGGAGGTATTATATAACGTGTGACATATGCACTGTATTAACCTCCTAAAGTCCGAAAAATTCTCAATTCCAAAACACAGCTGGTCCCAAGGATTTTGAATGAAAGAGTGTTTCAGTTATCTTATTGCTGTGTAAAAAAACTACCCCAACACTCAGTAACTTAAAATAACAACCATTTTATTATCTTACAGTTCTAGGCTCAACTGGTCTTGCTTGAGGTCTCTCCTAAAGTTGCCCAGATGTTGTCCAGATGTTGGGGCTGGTACCGTCTTGAAACTTGACTGGGTTGCTGGAATGACTGGGCTCTCTTCCTCTTCATGTTCTCTCTGTAGTCTCAGAGCCTCTCCTCTCCACATTTTTTTTCCATATGGTTTCTCATGGTAGCCAGATTTCTTAAATGGTAGCTTAGGACTCCTCAACAGCAGAAGTTTCCAAGCTTTTTTAAAATGTAGGCCCAGAATTAGCACAACATAACTTTGTTATTTTTTATTAGTTAAGCAGTCACAGGGCCAGCCCAGATTCAAGAGAAGGAGAAGGTAACAAAGAATTGATAACTGTCTTTAATCTACCATAAGAACTGTGGACCTATACTACTTTTTCTCCATGTTACAGATGAGGAAACCTAGGTTCAGAAGAATTTAAGCAGCCTTTCCAAGGTCACCCAGCTAGTATGGACCCAAGAAGTCTAACTCAAGAGCCCAGGCTGTTAGCCACTATAGTACACTGCCTCACAGTGTTAATCACAGTGGATACCATTACCCAGTGTGATCCTTTTTTCTGTGTATCCAGCCCATGATTGACTGGGGAGCATATGCCAGACAATGATTTTCCACCATTCTACCACTGATAGCTCCTCATTTCTGATAGGTTCTTTCTTTTGAAAAAGAAAAAAATTATTTTTTAAAAATAGTAGTACCACTTTAACCATTTTGAAGTATACAGTTCAGTGGCATTAGGTACATTCACACTGTTGTGTAACCATGTCTGATAGGTTCTTAAATGAGCTAAGTAGCTGAGCACATTGCCTAGAGAATGGCATTTTCTGTGTTCTTCTCTGAGCAGGACTTGATAAGACAGGACCTTGCTCCCTTATTTTCCAATCCATTACTCAATGTCAAGTCCAAAAAAGCTAAGGCACCTTTCCTTTCTCCCTTGCTTTTTTTTGCTTGCAGGAATGGAACTTGGGAGGATCTGGGTAGAATGTGTATATTCCACCCACAGTCCCCTTTCCCCCTCCCCATTCTTCATTGACTATGACTGTCCTAAAAGCTTGAGTTGGAACCTAGTTCTGAGGCAGCACCTCTACTCTAGGTTCAAGCTAGCATCTTGTTCAGAGGAATAAGATAATGTTATCTTTATTACCCACTCATGAAAACATTCTGTGGGGATTTTGAGGGATTTTGGTTTAATCCTTATTCCCCAGCATTTTCCATGTATATTTTAGAACCCCCAAGAAGAGAACCTAGGTCTATTTTATTTTCTCTGGACTCCAAGACTTTTAATATCAGCCCCTCTTAGATGACTGTGTGCTAGAGCAGTCCCCTCATCTGAAGGCCCTACAGTTGCTAGTATGCCCAGTAGCCTAAGAATGCTCATTGGAGTGAGCCGACAAACATTTTATTTGCAGTCAGTCTCCGTAATAAGCTCACAGGAATCTGGGCAATTGGCACTGAACCTATCTTGCTTTTTATCTCTCTATTCCCCACAGCTGGCTCCCACTGGAAGTACTTCTCTACTCAACTCCATGGCTATCATTCAGAATCCTGTGAAGGTCTGTGATCAGGTATTTGCCCTGATTGAAAACCTCACTCACCAGATCCGAGAACGGATGCGGGACCCCAAGTCTGTAGGTGGGTATGAATACTATCTTCCCAACAAGGTTTCAGGTATAGATGGGTTCCTTAGGCAATCCTGTGTCCTCTCCTAAATGTCTGAAACAAGGCATCCTCATCTCTCTGTTTCTACTTCAGATTTGTTAGGGTCTTTTGTTAGAGGTAAAATCTATGGCTCTCTCTGTCTGTCTTCCTTCCAGACCTGCAACTCTACCACAGTGAGACACTAGAGCTAATGCTACAGCGTTGGAGCAAGCTGGAGCGTGACTTTCGACAGAAGAGTGGGCGCTATGATATCAGTAAGATCCCTGACATCTATGACTGTGTCAAGTATGATGTGCAGCACAATGGGAGTCTGGGACTGCAAGGCACAGCAGAGTTGCTACGTCTCTCTAAGGCATTGGCTGATGTGGTCATTCCCCAGGTGTGTCTCATACAAGGGATCTAGCCTGGGGATAAGGGCACTGGAGAAGGAAGAAGGGAAAAGGCAGAAAAGAGGTGGTGTGGGACCCAGGGGAAGGAAACTTAGAGAAGGAATTGAGTCGCTACAATTCTCAAGGTCGATTCTGGCTCTAAGTACAAGAGGCTAACTGAGGAGAAACCTGGAAAGGGGGAATGTGGTGGATATGAAAGAAGCCCTAGACCTGAGGTGAAGACAAGCATGATCTTGGGCCTGGGAGTATGAGGCAAGAGGAAAACAAGGCTCACTGAGGTACTTATTCCTGGTCTATGGCCCCTAGGAGTACGGGATCAGTCGGGAGGAGAAACTGGAAATTGCCGTGGGCTTCTGTCTTCCACTGTTGCGGAAGATACTACTTGACCTGCAGAGAACCCACGAGGATGAGTCTGTCAACAAGCTGCATCCCCTGTGAGGGAGGGCTGGGAGGGGTGCTGAATGGAGGGAGGGGCATGTCAGGGAGCTCTTGGGGGAAACAAGGCTGGGACAGCTTGGGGAACCAAGAATAGAAGTGATCCTGGGATGGAAAAGAGAAGAGAAGTCTTTGAGAGGGAAGAGGGAGTTTGTGGAGGGGTGGGAAGGGTGGGAAGAGGATTATCTGACAATGTGATTGACTTAGCTATTATCTCAGGTACTCCCGAGGAGTGCTCTCCCCAGGCCGCCATGTTCGAACACGTCTGTATTTCACCAGTGAAAGCCACGTACACTCCCTACTCAGTGTCTTCCGTTATGGAGGACTTCTTGATGTAAGGATCCTCCTTCCTTTACCCTATGGAAATCTTTTCCCAGCATTCTTTTACTCTCCTACTCATGCTTCTTTTTTACTGCAGGTTTTCTCTATTCTCCCTGTCTCCCTGCTCATTCCCTGACTTCCTTGTCCTTGGGCATTGGCTTACCACTTCTTGTGTTTGATAGGAGACCCAGGATGCACAATGGCAGCGAGCTTTGGCTTATCTTAGTGCCATCTCAGAGCTCAATTACATGACCCAGATTGTCATCATGCTTTATGAGGACAACACACAGGTGAGGAGCTAACGGGGTAGGATGAGGAGAGGGCCCCTTCTTTCTCCTTCATCCCCTTTTAGGAAAATTTTTTTTATCCTTAGAATTTGTAGAATCCAGCTAGGTGTGTTATCTAGGCACAGCATGACACACAGCATTCAGGAGATTCCTTCTGGAACAGAAGAAGTGTTTTGGGATGGTGTTGAGCCAGAGAGATACCTTAGAACATAGCTCTGGCATTAGGGAGCATATGGAATTTGGGATGATGTGATAATGAGTCTTTTTCTCTCAAACATTGTTGAACGTATACTTTCTTGATCTGGCTCCACAAAGATTTCTTTAAATGTGCTGCTGTATGCACTGTAGCAAAGCTGAATTATTGTGGGAGATGGATGGGGAGGGTTGTAGAACTGGAAGTTGGAAAGTCATGTGGAGTGGTGAATCTCAAACAGAGGAGGTGAGGGAATGAGGATTCTGTAACACTAGACTATAGTTAAAGGGAAGCTATAATAGATCAGCTCCAGAAGTGAGGTAAGACACTGAAACCTCAGCCCTGGGAGGATGTATCCTCTTGAGTTCCTCTCTATTGTTCCTGCCTGATCTTCTACCACTACACCCAACTTCTCCAACTGCCCTTCATCTGGTGATGCCCCGTAGGATCCCTTATCAGAGGAGCGGTTCCATGTGGAGCTGCACTTCAGCCCTGGAGTGAAAGGTGTCGAGGAAGAAGGCAGTGCCCCAACTGGCTATGGATTCCGTCCAGCCTCTTCTGAGGTGGGTCAGAGTGCTGGGATTTGGGACTGGAGGATTTAGGAACCAAGTAGTGGGAAACTTGGAAACAGTACAGGGAGGTAAAAGGGTTGGGGAGTCTGGGATTAGGAGGCTGGAGGCCATTAACACCTCTCCTATCTGTGCCTATTATTGAATAGAATGAGGAGATGAAAACAGACCAAGGAAGCATGGAGAACCTGTGCCTGGGAAAGGCATCAGATGAGCCAGACCGGGCATTGCAGACTTCACCCCAGCCCTCTGAGGGCCCTGGCCTCCCAAGGAGATCACCCCTCATTCGTAACCGAAAAGCTGGCTCCATGGAGGTAATCGGAAGGGCTTGGGAGAAAGAAGTGGTGGAAGTGCTCGTAGGATAATATCCAGAAATCCTCTGAATCCCTTTGGGGGGATGCTTGGGACCTTAAACAGAGTCCTCCTGCCCCTGATGGATATATTTTACTTAATCTCTCTTTCACAGCTGGTCTCCCAATAAAGCTCCTTTAAGCTGTTTGCTACTGCTGAGATTAAAGAGATGCCAGTGAGAGGTACCTGAATTTTAGGATTTTAGGATAAGGATTTTAAGAGATGAGATTGAGGAGGAGGCCTCTGGAGGAATTTGAAAAAGCAGTTCTTTAAAAGGGAATATAGTAGAAACAGCATGAATTCTGGGCTAAAATCCCAGGCTGATACTTAGAAGCTGTGTGACCTTGGACAGGTAACAGCCTTAGTTTTTTTAATCTATAAAATACAAGTTATATCCGCTGTATAGATGCTCAGTAAACAGTAACTATAATAACAATTGATATTAAAGGCCAGGCCCTCTCTATCTCTTTGTTGCCTTGGGTAAAAATTATAGCTCAGACAGGAGCAAATACATGGCACTTTAACTTAATCCTTTTAAGGTTTTCTATACTACTCTCATCCCAGAAAGGGAATCCAGTCTGGAGATCGACCTGTCTTCTCTTTGTTCTGATGAGGAGGTTTATCGGCCTGGGCCTGTTTTCTGCTGTTCTTGGAGTTTGTGTCTAGCCCTGGTTCTAGTTCTCTAGCCTAGAGGAAGGAACTGTTGTAAATCTCACATTGTGTCCAGCTAACTGTCCTGGGGTGTTTTTTTTTTTCTGGTCTTTTTTCCTGGAAAGATTCTTTCCCTCTTTGGCCCAGTGACATTCTTTTTGACCCCATGATTTATCCCTGTCTCAGGGACTCTGACTGTCTGATTTGGGTCTTGCTTTGACAGATAAATGTGTGCACCTGGCTCTGTGCCAGCTCTCTGTCTTAAGGGAATTCACCTTTCCATTTTAAGATTATCTCAGAAGAATCTATAACTAGCTTACATAGGTTCAGCTGACGTTTACAGTTCAGATTTTGGAGAAAGCTGAGAAGACAAATTGCAGTCTCTGTTCTGGACTTATCCTTTTCTTCTTGATTATTTTAAGGTGGATTTGAAGTTGTGAATACTCAGAGTTTTTTTAGGTGGGCATGCATAATTTTCTCTCTGAGGTGTAAGTTAACTTAATATCCATAGTATACTAGTACCCTATAGGCTCATGTGAATAGATCAGATGGACAGAATGACATATAATCTTCCATCAATAAACTGCTCCTCTGGGGCTGGCCCAGTGGCACAGCAGTTTAGTCTGCGCTTGGCAGCCCAGGGTTCGCGGGTTCGGATCCTGGGCGCCCGCCAACGCACTGCCTGTCAGCCATGCCGTGGCGGCGTCCCATATAAAGTAGAGGAAGATGGGCACGGATGTTAGCCCAGGGCCAGTCTTCCTCAGCAAAAAGAGGAGGATTAGCAACGGATGTTAGCTCAGGGCTGGTCTTCCTCACAAAAAAAATAAAAAATAAAAAAAATAAACTGCTCCTCCACATCTAAATGTCTTTCCCATTCATGTGATCTGCCAGTCTCTCTGGCACTTGTGCTTGACCCCCTTTTGTCTTCTGATTTAAGCAATCAAGAGACATAGGCGAAGCAGAGCTCTCTGTGTGTCATCTCTCAGACTTGATGAGACTGCCTTCTTCCTTTCAGGCCCACAGGAAGCTTCCTGTTGTAATCACATTCCTTTCTTTCAGTTCCTAGTGCTGCTTGTACCGTTGCTCATCCAGGATGATGGTTACCCAAGATATGCTCCTTAGCTTTGGAAGAAAATCTCTCTGCTCTTTGGTCACACAGCCTTTTAATATTAGTATTTCCTCTCTTTGTTGTATAAATATAGGCATTGGCAGTCTTATACTTATCAACTATAATCCTTCTCCCCATCCCTTCTCCTCTTGTCATCTCATATTTTTGGACTCTTTTAGAATACAGAATCTGTGACCTTCATTGCAGCTGTGCCCTAGCAGTCATCCTCTCTAGCCCTAGAACTAGCTTTACCCACTGGGCACTGGGGCTTTCAGGAGCCCAGGGAAGTCATGACCGGCTTAACACCCGGTCTGATTGCAGGTCATGAACATGCAGTGCACAGAGAACCTGGACCTGATCCCCTTGAGGGGACGGCGCCGCCGGAGGTCAGGAGACCTCCTCCAGCCTTCCCCAGCCATTGGCCTACAGCTCTGGGCTGTGTCCACCACTCACCTGGCGTCCTGCACACAGGTGTTCCTCCCTACCTCATCTTCCTTTCCTGCCTCTGTCTTTGCCTTTTGGGACCTAGGGACTCAGAACTCTGTCTGGGGAGGTCGAGGGGAGATGTATGTTGGGGGTTGTATGATTGGGCCCTTGTGGGCTTTTTAGAGATCTGTTTCATGTCTCCAGGAGTGGAGGAGAGGCCTTCTTGGTTCAGATAAGAAACCGAGTATGGTTGTTGTAGCCACAGCTGTCCCATGGAAAGAAGAGAGGGTGGCCAGACTTTACATCTTATTGTGGCTGAGCTTTTGTGATTGGCTTTCTGAGACCTGTGGAGGGATAGATAAGATTAAGGAATCCTGCTCTGCTGAGAACTAAGAATGGTTAAATAATGATTTCTCAGATTTGGGATGGGAGGACTGTGGGGACAGGCATCTTAGAAACAAAAGTGCCTTCTAGTATAGAAGGATTCCCTGGACAGTTCCCTCTGCAAAGTCCATTCCCTGTTCCCTTTTCATTCTTCTTCCCTCATAAAAATCCTTTGTTTCTTCCAAACTTTCTGACATTGCTTGGCTTTGTAGGGGCAGGAATTCAGCACCTGGGTTTTAGACTTCTTGGTTGAGGTGGCAAACTGGTAACACAGAGTCCTTTTTCTCCAGGTGCTTTCTGAGACTTCATCCTCGAGGCCTGGTGGCTACCGGCTCTTTTCATCTTCACGGCCACCAACAGAGATGAAGCAGAGTGGCTTAGGTATGGTTTTCCAGCGTCTCTTGCCTGTTGTTGGGAAGGGGTGTCTGTCTGTTCTTCAGAGTTTTATTGTGGGAAACATTAGTCACGGGAGTTGGGGTCAACCAGTGTGTGGAATTGCCGGGTGGGGCTAGAGAATGAATTGGGAGAAGCCATATTTAGGTGTGAACTTTGATTCCAGATGATTGTTTTCATTCCAGGAAGGTGTTGGTCTTTTGGTTTTCTATACCAACCCCTGTTTCTCTGGCTGAAGGGCATTTTTCTGGCTTCCCCTCTCATTCCTTATCTGTCCCTCCAGTCTAGCCCAGACCTTAAGGGGCCATGGAGACTCTGAATCTTCAGAGTTATCAGAGACAGAGCTATAAATAGAGGTACTTGTGACCCCCATAAGTATCATATTCCTCATTTGGAGAATTTGTGCCGTGTCTTCCTCTGAGAACTATGTTTATTACATCCCTGCTCTGGCCCCTCCTTACCTCCATGCCCTCTCCTTCATCCTCTCCTAATCCTGTAATTTTTTTTCCTTCCTTCCTGAAAATTGAGAGACAAATCTGAGACTGGTGTAGTGGCAGAGGCTTCTCTCAGGACTTTGAGGGAATGTCTCTTGATTTTTTTGATTCCTGGAGAGGGGTGGAGAACATCATTCAACCTTTCCTAAGAACACAGACTGCAGGAAGGACCAAGCCTAAGAGGGTATTGTATTCTTTGGGAGTGGGGAGTGGTCCTTGGGAGGGGCTATCTTTGAACACAGCGCCTTATGAGCCTGTAACTAGAACCTGCAGTTAGAGACAATTGTGTGGGGTCTGGACTTGGTCCCCGGGCTCTTTCTATCTTCTCCTATTATTCTCACCATTTGGCTCCTTTCATTTTTCTGTTACCTTTGTCCTTGGCTCTCAATTTCTTGGCCCCAGAATGGTCAGCATTGGACCAACAAGGGGGAGAAAGGTTTTGGTAACTTTCCAGGCTAATTTTATGGGAGTAGGTTGCCTTCTAGATCCCTGAAATGAAGTAGATGGTTTGGGTCATGAAAAATAAATGACGAATGTATAGATCTGAGATATGGACTTCTCTTCCCAGAAGTTCCCATAAAAAGAGGTTTCAGTTAGGCTGGGAAAGAGGCTAGGTGTGTCTGGCCCAGTTAGGTGAGAGTGCTGTCAAGAACAAGGCAGAGGTGTGGACATGGGACTGGTTGACAGATGGTGGTAGTAAGGTAGAGACTACCCTCTGAGATGATTCAAGGACTGGGCAGGGCAGGATTGGCAGGAGGAAGTAAATGTAAACAAAGCTTGGGGTGGTCTGGGATGAAGCCAGCTAGTTTCAGCTTCTCTGAAGAAAAGCAGACACATTTAGCAATCCTTATTACTCTCTGGAACCCTATTCTACAGCCTGTTTGAGAATGAAAGGTAGGAGAAGTTGCTGCATAGAGGAGCAGTCCTGAATTCCAGAGTGGAGATTATCAGGCATCTGAGCTTCTTGATTTTGGTGGTGACCCTGAAATGCTAGGATCCCTGAAACCATGGCCCCTTCTTTCTGGGATCAAAGAAAATTGACCTCCTCTCCCCTCTATCCATCTCGCCTATGAATGTTAAGTTCCCAAGCCAAACTCAGGGTCTTGGGTGAGAGAGATTTGGAAGTGGAGGGGCAAATCCCACAAAGTCGAGTGTCAGTCTTGGTTCTTCCTGCCCATTCTGTCCTCGTGGGCTATAGTGGGAGAGAGGACCATGGAGTCTCAACCCTACACTTGATCAGATATTTGGGACAGTGACTGGCTTGATTTATTTGCTTCAGAGATTTTTCAAGTTTTATTTATTCCTCTGACTGGCAATAGAGTTCTCTTTGCTTTCTTTGAACTTACGTGTGTGGGCATCTAGCTTTGACCATAGAGCTTACAAGACAATAAAATTTTGAGAGCAGAAACAATGTCTTTTTTTTTGTTTCCTGCTCACCAGGTCCTCCTTCTTAGTAGGGTGCTCAGCACATAGTAGGCATGCTCTACATATAACCACCTGACTCTTCACATGACTTTCAGTTTGTGTCCATCTTTACTTTAGAAACAATGCTATTTCTTCTTGATGAAAAAATATTTCTTTTCTAACTGAACACAGTTGATCCTCAGAGTCAGGAGACTTAGATTCTAGTCCAGCTTAGCTTCTAAACAACTGTATGACCTTGAGCAAATGAGATCTTTTTTGAATCTCAGTTTCTTCATCTCTAAAATGAGAAGGTTGAACTGGATGATCTTTGAGACCCTTCCAGCTTTAAAAATTCAATGAGTCTCATACTTTTTTTCTTGGGAAAGGTGAAAAGGACTGAAGGGAGGTAGAAGGGAGGGAATGTTGGATGAAAAACTTAGGAGGAATTGGAACTTATTAGAGCCTGGAATTTGAGCTGAATGCTTGAAACTTAGTCTCTAGTTTCAATCAAAGTTCTTTCCTAACCTGTAAGGCACTAGATTTCTGGGTTCTTCAAACCCTATACCCAGGGTAAGGAGCACTGAATTAAATCTAGGGAGATCTAGAGGGGGCTACTTATTCTTTTAGCATTCCTGAAAGCCACCTGGAAAGCACAGTCTATCCCTTTCAGTAGCTTTGAGTCCCCTAATATCACTAACACTGTATTCGTAGTGGCCTCTTGTATCTGCCATGTAGATCTTCAGGAGAATCCCCACTTTGCTTGCCCAGTGTGGCTATGGACAGTCGTAAAAGCTGCTTGTGGTTGTGTGTAGTGGCCACATGGTGGTGGCTCTGAATAGTTGCATATGTGTGTGTCTTGATGTTGTCATGTGAAGTTGTGTGTACTTCTGTGTGGTAATTGCAGCTTTGCGTGGCTACTAATGCACTCCCGGCCTTGCAGGCTCACAGTGCACAGGGCTGTTCAGCACCACAGTGCTGGGTGGCTCCTCCAGCGCCCCGAATCTTCAGGACTACGCCCGCAGCCATGGCAAAAAGCTACCACCTGCCAGTCTGAAGCACCGAGATGGTATGTGGGTGGGTTTTGGGGGGCAACTCTTTTCTTCATTTGTCCCCCAGCAAGGACACAGCTCCAGAACTATTCATGCTTAAGATGGCACTGACAGTAGCCTTATAGCAAGTTTTCTTCATCAATTGTAGAGGGGAGAAGGAACCAAGACCCCATCCACCCCTCCATTTGCATTCCCTCTCACCATACGAATACTACTTATTTATGCTTAGCCCTTCATAATCTCCCACATACAGCCCTGCTACATCAGTTTATTCCACCTTTGTATTCTTTCCTGGATTCTGGCCTGTAGGGGTAAGGACCAAGGAGTATTATCCATGGTCAGGGAGAATGCAGTGGAGCCTTGATTAAAATCTAGGAAATCAAGGATGGGGAAGTTGCTCAGCCAAGGCAGGAAAGATGATATGGAAAGAGATTGGGGGAAGGGATAAAAGTTTCTACAAAGATTTTATTTTTGAGTGATCAGAAAAAGGATGTGGTGGTGAAATTAGGGTTGTTTGTGGGGCCGTATTGTGGTGGAAATGACACATGGATTCCTAAGAGGAGATTATACCAAAGGAAAATATTGAAATGTGGTAGTCAGGAAGCTAAGGGGTGGGGGTGGGAGCAGATCATATAATAACTGTAAAGAACAGAGTATATTGCAGGCAAATTCCAGAGCAGAGGGTGGGGACAGGAATGGGTATAATCCCCATGATGTCTTTTCTCCCCAGAGCTCTTGTTTGTCCCGGCTGTAAAAAGATTTTCTGTGTCGTTTGCAAAGCATCCGACTAACGGTACGTTTGCTTCTGACTCAATGTCATTCCTCCTCACCACGTCACCTCCAGACACTCAGCCTCTGAGTTCTGACACTGACTTTGCCTCTCCTTCCACTGTGTTGACACCCTGCTGCCTCTGAATGAACCACTCACTAAGTGTCCTTCTTGGGACATATCCTTTGTTGTGACAAACCTTAGCCTAGGCTGCAGCCTCGCTGCCCTATCACCGTGGCAACTCGCGGTCTTACATGATCACTATCATCACCATTGTGTCGCTTTTTTCAGCACCATCACCAAAACATTAATTAAACCTCTCCCTTTCCCATCACATGACTGCTGGGCTTTGTACAAACATGATAATAGTTCCCCTTCTTAGGAAGAGAATAGTATTTCCTATATCATCCCCATTTCTTCTCACTTTTTTTCCCCCCACTCCTCAGCTTATATAATTTTGATCTTCCTATTTTTTCTCCAACTCTTTTGTTGGAGTGGATGTTTAGTTTGTTTCTCTTTTGGAGCAATGCTGCAGTTCCCATCTCCCAAGACTGCCCATATGGGTATTAGACTTGAGTACATACTTTCCCATCTCCATATTCCTATCTCCTACCATTGTGTGTATTTTGTGTGGCTCTTGTGCTCCATCTGCTTTATGTTACTACTAACTTAGGGCCTGGGACTAGAAAGCAGGAGCCTAGATTGATTTGGGATAAAAGAGACAAAGAAGGGAGTAGGAGGTAGTAGGTAAAGGAAAAAAGGATTGTACCTTGAGTTTTCACATGTGGTTTCCATGTAGCCCCACCCTACCTATGGCACTACCATTTCAGAGAAGCTTGAAGTAAAGAATTGAGATGTCTACTAGGGATTCTGGGGGAGCTTAGAAATGAATACTATTTCAAGAATATTGAAGAACTGTGTCTGTCCATACTAAGGTGGGAAAGTTTAGAGATCTGTGTAAACCAAAAACTGAAGGGCCGTGGTCTCTTTGTCAGCTATGGCAAGGGAACCCTGGGCTTACTCCCTGTTTTGTCCTTTGTATCCATAGTTTCTCTCTGCATTGTATGTTGTCTTCAAGGTAAATCCAGTTTTGTTAGACATGGTTTTCTTCTGTCTAAGCGCTAAGATTCTCCAAGGGAGGTAAAATTAGCCTGGCTTCCTGTGTGGGAAAACCTCTGAGTGTTGATCCCCTGCTCCTTAGCCAGTGGAAGCTGCTAGATTTTAGCCCAGTCAGGCCATACATCTCCACCAGGCACTGCTGATATCTCCCTAGGTTGACTAGCCTATACTTGTTCAGTTTATACCCTGCCCCTACCCTGGCTCCCATTTGTGCCTGTGACAGGAGCTCCCCATTCAGAGTGGCATGGCTGTGCCTACACACTTAGCTTCAAGCTCTTCTGGCCTTCATATGCCACAGTCATCTCCAGAGTAGAACCTCAGGTACCAACCCCAATCCCACAGCCTTGGATTTGGACTTAGGAGATATGTTACTTAGGAGGCAGAATATAGTACCAGGAACTTGGGCCCCTGAAATCAGAGCTAAATCACAGATCTCCTAATTCTTAGGCTCTATAAGAAAAGATCCAAATTCATAAAACAGATCATCAAACCTATATATCTCTAGTTCCCTGAAGCCTTGGTTAGCAGCCTCACCAGTTGAAGAAAAGAAGAATTAATTCTGCCAAAAGGAGGAGAGGAAGAAAGACCTGGACAATTCAGGTATAGTGCAGGAGAGCAAATTCAGGATCTCCTCCAATACCCTGCACACTTCCTCAGGGGTCTTCTGGCCTTTGTTCTTCTTGTACATGAGCTTGGAGCCTAAAGTGCTTGAGAAGCCAGAATCTGGGATCTACCTATTGGCAACAGGAGAAATTTGGAGCTATTATGTCTCTTGCTGAAGATTATCTAGATTTAATTTGGCCCTCAGGACAATATGAGGTTTCTACCCCATGGCCAAATCTTGCTTCACTGACCCAGCAATTACAGAGTGGATGTTCTGTCTTCAATTGCTTGTGGCAGATTAGTCACAACAATGTGCTAACCTACTATCCCATCATCACCATCTCCTTTCCATGACGTCTGGCTTTGAAATAGCAGCTGGAAAAACTGAACCTGGCTTTGGAAAGTGGGGAGGGAATGCTGTCTCCTTACTTTGATGGGAGAACATCTCTCAGCTCATTCCTGCCTCTATTCCTGATAAACTTCTCTCACATCCTGTGCCTACATCAAGTATACAAGTATGGCCCATTGCTCACCAAAGTAAACTAATATAGTGGGAAAGAGACTGTGGCTCATCCTCATCCAGAATGTCGGAGTATGCCTGTCGGATTTGCCAAGCCCATTATCTTCTAGGGACCCACACAACTGTGTGATCATTGGGTAGAGCTGAAACCTCTCCTGACATCCTGACATGGTCTCTGGAAACCATAGTTTCATGGGCTCACCCTGTGGAACCAGTTCTGGTTTGGGAGTTCTGAGCAGTCATCCTCAGCTATACCAACCTTGATCCTGCCTTCTCTATACCAACATCCTGTCATCAGGTCATAAGACCATACCTTTTCCTTGAGATCTATTCCCTACTATTCCCCTTACAACCCCTTCCACGTGCCTGTCACTGTCTTCAACCTTGTGCAGCTGAATCGTATATATCCACAAAGTTTGCCAAGCAGCTAAAATATGTGGTTTAGGATTGAAGGTCTGTAGCTGAACAAAGTGTAGTTAGACTCACCAGCAGTGGGAAGAAAATATAAAGTTATCTAACTTTTGGCTTCTATAATGAATACAGTGTCCCCCAAGTTCTGAGATTTATGCAAACATTTTTTTTAATCTGTATATTTGAACAAGAGTAAAGGATGATTAGTCGATATTGCCGTTTCTGCATATTGATTCCATTTTTTACATGTTCTGCTTTAAAGGACTCCTACGCCTGGTTCCCTGCCAATCTCCTATGCCAGCTGCCTAATACCAGCCCTGTCTGTGGCTATCTTAGAGTCTAGTCCAGAGGGCCTGGCCTGAGCCTTTAAGAGCCTTTCTAGCTTCAGACTTTATCTTGATACCGTATACCATTCTTGACCCTCTTCTCTGAGTGACTTTGAATCTTTTCATCTCTATCCCAACCTCATAAATACATTCATCTGAGAAGCAGGTGCTAAGTAGGGTTTGTCCAAGAACAATCAGGGACACTGGAGCTCTAATCAAGGCTCCCAGCCACATAACTGCCCGTTCACCCCCGTCCAGAATGATGTGACTGCTGTCTGCAAGCACTGACTGAATTATGCTCAATGAGAAAGGGGAGTGCCTTGCTGTAAGATGAGATCTCACCAACCCCTTCTTTTAGACTCACTGCGTGATGCCAACACTCTTCTTCCCTGCAAGAGATGCCCAGTGGCTCTGACCATCTCTGCTTCTCTCTTAGCTCACCTTGGAGCTGAGTGGCCCCCCTCCCAGTACTGCTGGTGTTAGTCAGTGCCCCCCTCATTGTCTCTCCCTCTTCTCTTTCTTTATCTTTGTGCTTCCTGCTGTGGTCCCCCCACCCCCTCCAGAGCTGCTGGATGACCAGCACCCTGTGGTCCGGTTGCTGCGCAGTTTTTCCTCTGACTGCCCAGGGGGCCGGCCAGTCTCCTTGGATGCCACGCTGGCGCATCACCTGCACCAGTGCTCCTACCACCTGCGCCTCTTCCGGAACTGGCTGCGCTCAGGCCGGGATGACCCCGAGTGCCTCTACGGTACCCCCTGCCACCAAGCTGGCTGCTGCCGCTACCCTGGCTGGGACTGACTGCTTTGCTTATTGCACTTCTGGCAGGAGAGCCCACATATTCCTTTCTCCTATTTACCCAGAGGTTATGTGACTTGCATTTAGTTGCTTGGATGGGATTGGGGCCAGACTGCCGGGTAGCTGTAGCATTGGCTGCTCATCCCCTTCCAATTCTCCTTCCTCACTGCCTCCTAATGTTACCCATTCCCAGTTCTATTCAGTATAGGAGTAGTCTCTTGCCCTGTAATCTGTTCTTATCTCTATAACCCTCTGCTACCACCATCTTCAAACGTTTTTCTAGCCACTCTGAGGAGCTAGAGACTGTACCTCTCCTGCCCTCCTGCCACTAGAGTAGAGTGGGAAATTGAGGCACAGAGGTCTCAATTGAGTCCTTGAAGCAAACAAGGACCAGAGGTTAGAAGATGGTCATATATAATCCTTTTGAGTTATAGGTTTTAGTCATTGGTGAACAGGGGGCTATGTCTTGCATAGATATTGCTATTTTGCCTACCCTTAATCTCTTTAAGATGTAGAGGAGGCATAGGAAAGATTGGAGACTGAAAAAAGTGGTTGGGATGTGTGCTTCTTGATCCTCCAACGAGGACATTTTTTTTTTTCATCAACAGGCTTTTAGACTTAGGTTTACCCTTCACCCTATCCGGACTGGTGGACCTACATTGGAATTGTTGGGTTCAGAGCAGAGAATCAGTATTTATTCTTTTTTCTAGGGGGGTTGCCTTATTTTCCTGATGGAATAGAGATATCCTAACAAGTCTGGGGTCTTCTGGTGAGAGCAGAAGGAAGAAGCTTTGATGTGATGGAAATGACCAAGAAAGAACTTCCATCCCCCAGCCTATTCATGCATGTTATTTTCCTGGGCTGAGCTTCATGTGTATTGCATGCACTCCAGCTTGCTTCCAAATATTTTAGCCTTTCTACCCATATCCTAAATCTGCATGAACCTCTCCTCAGATTCCATCCCCTCCTCCTTAATCTGGTTCTCTTTTACATGATCCCTGAAATCTACTGTTTTTTTCCCAGTTCCATGACCTCCATACCTCATTTAGACCTACAATTTCATCCCTTATCTCTGGACTTTTGTTTTATTCCCCCAGAAAGTACAAGAGCAATGTAGGCATTTACTCTATTGGGATTCTGTTGATTTTTCCATGGGACATTGCAGGCTCTCCACAGGTAGGATGAGAGGTGTTGTGATTCACCTGGAGGCCTTAGCAGGTAGACTTTTTAGGAAATCTGGAGGTGAGAGAAACAGACTCTGTGGGGTTCCCTCTCCTAAGAATCTTGGATACCTCACATTCTGAAAGCCACCAACTCTCCTGATGGCTCTCAGGGACTCTCCATGCTTCCTTGGCCAGTTGGGATATACCTGGCAGGAATAACATTGACTTTGCTCATCTCTTTTCTAATAGGATTTGAAGGATGCTCCATGGTGCCTACCATCTACCCCCTGGAAACACTGCATAATGCCCTTTCCCTGCGTCAAGTGAGTGAATTCTTGAGTAGAGTCTGCCAGCGCCACACTGATGCCCAAACACAGGCATCTGCAGGTATGGAGAATACTCTTTTCTTGTACCCTCATCTCTGCCGCCCCCCCTCCACTCCTAGAACATGAGGAGTAAATTTAAAAGATAGGCACTCCAAAAAGACACAAAAGTAGACTTGAAAAATTATTTAATTGCATAGGCCAACTCAACATCATAGAAATATTACTTCTTCCCAAGTTAATTTATAAATTTAATATGATGCCAGTAAAAGTACTACTGTTTTTCTAAAGTCAGACAATCAATTCTGAAGTTCTCATTGAAAAATAAGCAAGCAAGAATAGCCAAGAGAACCCTAAAAAGAAGAGCAATGAAGGGGCACTAGCCCTATCCAATTTTAAAACATTCTATAAAACTTCTATTATAAAAGACAGTGTCATATTGGCACATGAATAGGCCAAGAGACCAATCAAACAAAATAGAAAATCTAGAAATAGATGAAGTTAGTATTTCAAAATACCGAGGGAAAGATAGATTTTTTTGTGTGTGTGTGAAGAAGACTTGCCCTGAGCTAACATCCATTGCCAATCCTCCTCTTTTTTTGACTGAGGGAGATTAGCCCTGAGCTAACATCTGTGCCAGTCTTACTCTATTTTTTATGTGGGTCACCACCTCAACATGGCTGAGGGGTGGTGTAGGTCTGCACCCAGGATCTGAGCACGTGAACCTGGGCTGCTGAAGTGGAGTGCACCGAACCCACACTATGCTATGGGGCTGGGCCAAGATAGACTTTTTAATAAATGGAGTTGGCATAACTGAATAGTTATTAGACAAAAATTAAAGTTGAATCCATACTTCACAGTATATACCAAGATAAACTCCATATGGATTAGAAATCTAAATGTAAAAATTAAGCAGTAGGTAACTCCAAGGGCTTGTCCTTCCACAGAAACACTGAAAAATCAAGCAAAAACAGGCAGAATCAACTTTGTCAGAACTCTGGAAGATAGTCAAAGGTTTGCAGCAGCTGGGAAAATGCTGAATCAAGAAAGAGGCAACCTAAAAATAAAAGGAAGCATTCCAGCATTTTACTTGCCCTTGTCCCACCCACCTCCCTACCTTGCCAGCAGTCTTGAAGATGGACGCCCATATTCTCAATATGGGACCCTCATCCCTGATTCCAGAGGGAGAACAGACCTATTCTCAAAGAATTGTGTTTATCTATTCTAACTTGTCTGTGGGCTACCTGAAGGACTGACACAGGGTGCTTACCTTTGTTCCGCCTAACTTGCGACTCAAGCAGGGCAGAAAAGTGGCTATGCAGAGGATGTTCCTTGAAAACATTGTAAGGCAAATGAACAATATGCTGCTGCCTGGGGCAAAAATTATAGTTGAGGCAAACAGTAAGTGTACTGAAAGCTTAGGGAGAGAGTTTCTTTGGGATGTTAGGGCATTTGAAAGCATAAAAAAAGTCCACGGGGAATTTAGAAGCCATGTGCCTGCCTAGGGAAGGACACATGCACAAAAAAGATGTGGGAAGACCCTAAGCTTTCACCTCTGGCTGACCTCTAGACTCAGCACAAGCAGGAAATGAAGGCTAAAGAGGAGTTGTAAACAGTCTGCCTAAGTGTTGAAGGAGTACCTCAACATAGAACCAATCTGTAAAGACTGGGTGAGCTCCCTTCCTCTTCCTTCTCCTCTTTTCCCTCCCCCTGCCTCTTTTGGTGCCTGGCATTCAAGAAAATCCTTGTCAAAACACTAACTGAACACAAGCTAAAGGAACAAAGACTTCAGAAACCACACATGAGAGAGAAGAGAGACTCCACAAAAATAATTTAGAAAAATCACTTAACAAACAGCTACAGCCCACAGCAAACAACAAAAACAAACCCTGAGAAGGGAGAGTAATCTGATTTCCAGAGTTAACACATTATAAAATTCAAACTGTCCAGTTTTCAATAAAAATTATAAAATATGCAAAGAGACAAGTCAGTATGGTCCATTCACAGAAGAAATTAACAGAAACAGTCCCTGAGGAAGCACAGATATTAGACTTACTAGACAAAGATTTTAAATCAGCTATCTTAAGTATGCTTAAAGAGCTAAAGGAAACCATGGACAGAGAACTAAAGGAAATCCAGAGAGTTATATCTTAACAAATAAAGAATAACATTAAAGAGACAGAAAAAATAAAAGGGAACCAAATAGAAATTCAGGAGCTGAAAAGTGTAATAACAGAAATGCAAAATTCACTGGAGAGTTTCTTAGAAGATTTGAGCAGGCAGAAGAAAGAATCATCAAACTTAAAGGTAGGTCATTTGAAAGTATCCAGTCTGAGGAGGAGAAAGAAAATAAGAATGAAGAAAAATGAACAGAGCCAAAGAGATTTGTGGGACATCATCAAGTATACCAACATGTGCATAATGGAAGTCCCAGCATGAGAAGAGAGAGAGAAAGAGGTAGAAAAAATATTTGAAGAAATAGTGGCTGAAAACTTCTCAAATTTGATAAAGACGTAAGTCTATACCTCCAAATAGTTCAAACTCCAATGAGGATAAATGCAAAGAGATCCACACTGAGACATATTATAATCAAATTGTCAAAAGACAAAGACAGAAAATCTTGAAAGGAGCAAGAGAAAAGCAACTTGTCACATACAAGGGATCTTTAATGATATTAACAACCAATTTCTCATCAGAAACCAAAGAGGCCAGAAAACAGTGGGATGAAATATTTAAAGTGCTAAAAGAAAAAAGTCAACCAAGAATTCTATACCTGGCAAAACTATTCAAAAATGAAAGAGAAATTAAGACATTTCCAAATAAACAAAAGCTAAGGTTGATTTTCACTAGTAGATCTGCCCTACAAGAAATGCTGAAGGGAGCCTTTTAGGCTGAAATAAAAGGACAGTAGACAGTAACTTGAAGCCATACAAAAAATAACTCTGGTAAAGGTAACAACATTGGTAAAAATAAAAGCCAACATTATTGTATTTTTGGTTTGTAGCTCCTCTTTCTGTTTCATATATGATTTAACACACAAATGAATAAAACAATCATTATAAGTCTGTGTTAATGGGCACAAAATGTATAAAGATATAATTTGTGATAACAATGTAAGATGGGGACTGAGCTTTATAGGAACAGAGTTTTTATATGTTATTGAAGCTAAATTGCCATCAATTCAAATGAGATTATATAAATTTAGGATGTTAGTTGTAATCTCCATCATAACCACTAGGAAAATATCTTAAAAATATACATGAAAGGAAATGAGAAGGGAATCAAAATGGTACACTACAAAAAATCAAACACAAAAGATGGCAGTAATGAAGGAAATAAGGGAAAAAAGTATAAGACATACAGAAAATAAATAGCAAAATGGCAGATGTAAGCCCTTCCTTATCAGTAATTATTTTCAATGTAAATGAATAAAGCTCTCCAATCAAAAGGCAGAGATTGGAAGAATGGATTTTTAAAAAAATTATTCAACTATATGCTGTCTACAAGAGACTGACTTTAGGTCCAAAGACAAAGTAGGTTGAAAGTGAAAGGACAGAAAAAGATATTCCATGCAAATAATAACCAAATGAGAGCTGGGGTAGCTATACCAATTCAGACAAAATCATCTTTAAGTCAAAAATTGTTACTAGAGACAGAAAAGGTCATTATTTATTGATAAAACGGTCAATTCATCAAGAAGCTATAACACTTATAAACATATATGCACCAAACAACAGAGCCCCAAAGTATGTGGAGCAACACTGACAGAATTGAAGGGAGAAAAAGACAGCTCTACAGTAATAATTGGAGACTCAATACCCCACTTTTAATACTGGATATAACAACTAGATAGAAGACCAATAAGGAAACAGAGAACTTGAATAATACTATAACTAAACCCAGCAGACATATATAGAACATTCCACCCAACAACAGCAGAATACAGATTCTTCTTAAGTGCACATGGAATATTCTCTAGGATAGACCATATGCTAGGTCACAAAAGTCTAAATAAATTTTAAAAGATTGAAATCATACAAACTGTCCTCTCCAACCACAATGGAATGATGCTAGAAATCAATAATAGAAGGAAAACTGGAAAATTCACAAATATGTGGAAATCAAACAACATATTCTTAAAGAACCCATAGGTCAAAGAAGAAATCACAAGGGAAATTAGAATATACTTTGAGATGAATGAAAATGAAAATGCAACATGCCAGAAGTTATAGGTTGCAGTAAAATCAGTGCTAAGAGGAATTTATAGCTGTAAACATGTACATTTAAAAAAGAAGACATAGAAAGAATTCTCTGGAGTGAGTGATGTCAGCATCACCGCAGAGTGAGCTTTCCCCCTAAACTCTCCCCTGCTAAGATACAACAAAAAGGTCATCTATATATCAATGGAGGTCTTTCACACTACACAAAGGACGTCTGGGAGACCCACACAGCCTTACATTTGATGGCGGAGGTGCTGGAAACCCCAGGGAAAGTGGAAGGGGGTAAGGAAGGCTCCCCTCCTTCCCCAATGACAGTGACCCTGAGACTGAGACCATGCAGCTCTTGGAGAGGTGGGGGAGGGACTGCCCTCTGCAGGAAAACCTTCGCTCTTCAAGTTCCCTCACAGCCCATGGGGAACCCTCACATGGAAGGAACAGAACAGTTGCGGGAGTGTTGTCACCAAACTAACACTCCAGGAGAGCAGATAGTGAGGGAAGAACAAGAAGCCCCTGGGACCAGGGAGGTGAAAGTGAGGCTCTAGATGGAGGAGGAGAGAGAACTAAGACTAAAAAGAAATGAAGAAATATTCCGAGAAATATCCGACTCAATTAAGAAATGCAACATAAGGATTATAGGTATTCCAGAGGAAGAAGAGAGGGAAAAAGAAGCAGAGAGCTTGTTCAAAGAAATAATAGCCGAGAACTTCCCAAACTTGGGGAAGGAGCTGGAAATACAAGTAAATGAAATCAATAGAACTCCTAAGTATATCAATGAAAAAGGCCATCCGCAAGGCATATAGTAGTAAATCTGGCAAAAGTTAACGACAAAGAAAAAATATTAAAGGCAGCAAGAGGAAAAAAGATAATGTAAAAGGAATTCCAATCAGACTCTCAGCAGATTTTTCATCAGAAACTCTACAGGCTAGGAAAGAGTGGAATGATATATTCAAAATTCTGAAAGATAAAAACTTTCAGCCAAGAATACTCTATCCAGCGATAATATCCTTCAGATACAATGGAGAAATAGTAACTATCCCAGATAAACAAAAGCTAAGAGAGTTCATGGACACAACACCTCCACTGCAAGAAATGCTCAAGAAGGCCCTCATGCCTGAAAAGAAAAAAGAGACAGGGGATACAAAGCTTTGGGCAAGGAGAAAAAAAGGTAGACAAAATCAGATAAATTGCAGCTCTCCATCAGAATAGGTTAGCAAACAATTATAACATCAAAGATCAAGGGAAGGAAAACACCAAAAATAAACATAACTTCATCACTTTAAACACAAAATCACAACACAAGATGTAATAAGTCCTGACAACAGTACCTTAGAAGGGGAAGAAGGAAGGGACAGAATCGACTTAGTCAACAGAAATAAGAGGCCATCAGAAAAGGGACTATCTCTTCTATGAGATTTCTTATACAAACGTCATGGTAACCACTAAACTAATACTAAGAGCAGAGACACATAAGATAAAGACTAAATTAAGAAAACCATCATACAGAACTACCAAACTGAATTGGTACTCTGAAACACATGGGACAAGAAAAAAAGCAAATGCAAAAGATCTAGAAAGTGAGTGATACAGTAGCAACACTAAACCCTCATCTATCAATAATCATTCTAAATGTAAATGGATTGAATTGTCCAATCAGAAGACACAGGGTGGCGGGATGGATTAAAAAACAAGAACCAACAATATGCTGCCTCCAGGAAACACATCTCAGCTCTAAAGACAAACACAGGGTCAGAGTAAAAGGATGGAAGACAATACCCCAAGCTAATGGCAAATAAAAAAAAGTAAACGTGGCCACAGTTATATCAGACAAAGTAGACTTCAACATAAAAAGGGTAATGACAGACAAAGAGGGACAATATATAATGATAAAAGGGACACTCCACCCAGAAGACGTATCACTTATAAATATATATGCACCCAACAGAGGAGCACCAAAGTATGTAAAGCAACTATTAACAAACCTAAAAGGAGATATTAACAACAGCACAATAAGAGCAGGGGAACTTAACACTCCACTCACATCAATGGATAGATCATCCAGACAAAAAGTTGATAAGGAAATAGCAGACTTAAACGAAAAGCTAGATGAGATGGACTTAATAGATACATACAGAGCACTCCACCCCAAAACAGCATATTACACATTCTTCTCAAGTGCACATGCACCATTCTCAAGGGTAGGCCATATGTTGGGAAACAAGGCAAGCCTCTATAAATTTAGGAAGATTGAAATCATAACAAGCATCTTTTCTGACCATAAGGCTATGAAACTGGAAATCAAGGATAAGGAAAAAACTGGGAAAGTGACAAACATGTGGAGACTAAACAACAGGCTACTGAACAACCAATAGATTATTGATGAGATTAAAGGAGAAATAAAAAAATATCTGGAGACAAACGAAAATGAAAATACACTACACCAACTCATATGGGATGCAGCAAAAGCGGTCCTGAGAGGGAAACTCATAGCAATACAGGCCTACCTTAACAAACAAGAAAAATCCCAAATAAGCAACCTTAAACTACATCTAACAGAACTAGAAAAACAACAACAAACCAAGCCCAAAGTCAGCAGAAGGAGGGAAATAATAAAAATTAGAGCAGAAATAAATGAAATTGAAACCAAAAAAGTGGTAGAAAGGATCAATGAAACAAAGAGTTGGTTCTTTGAGAAGATAAACAAAATTGACAAACCCTTAGCTAGACTCACTAAGAAAAAAAGAGAGAAGGCTCAAATAAATAAAATTAGAAATGAAAGAGAAGAGATTACAACAGATACCACAGAAATACAAAGGATTATTAGAGAATATTATGAAGAACTATATGCCAACAAATTGGACAATCGAGAAGAAATGGATAAATTCTTAGACTCATACAACCTCCCAAAACTGAATCAAGAAGAAATAGAGAACCTGAAAAGACCAATCACAAGTAAAGAGACTGAAATAGTAATCAAAAACCTCCCCCAAAGTAAAAGTCCAGGACCCGATGGCTTCTCTGGAGAATTTTACCAAAAATTTAAAGAAGACTTAATACCTATCCTTCTCAAACTTTTCCAGAAAAATAAAGCAAGATGGAACACTTCCTAACACATTCTGCAGGGCCAACATCACCCTGATTCCAAAGCCAGACAAGGACAATGCAAAAAAGGAAAACTATAGGCCAATATCGCTAATGAACATAGATGCAAAAATCCTCAACAAAATATTGGCAAACCGAATACAGCAATACATCAAAAAGATCATACACCATGACCAAATGGGATTTATACCAGGGACACAGGGATGGTTCAACATCTGCAAATCAATCAAGGTGATATACCACATTAACGGAACAAAGAATAAAAATCACATGATCATCTCAATTGATGCAGAGAAGGCATTTGACAAGATCTAACATCCATTTATGATAAAAACTCTCAACAAAATGAGTATAGAAGGAAATTATAACAGGCCATATATAATAAATAATAAAGGCCATATATAACAAACCCACAGGCAACATCATACTCAATGGGGAAAAACTGAAAGCCATTTCTCTGAGAACAGGAACAAGACAAGGGTGCCCACTCTTACCACTCTCATTCAACATAGTACTGGAGGTTTTGGCCAGAGCAATTAGGCAAGAAAAAGGAATAAAAGGGCTCCAAATAGGCAACAAAGAAGTGAAACTCTCACTATTTGCAGACGATAGGATCATATATATATAGAAAATCCTAAAGAATCCACTGGAAAACTATTAGAAATAATCAACAACTACAGCAAAGTGACAGGGTAGAAAATCAACTTACAAAAATCAGTTGCATTTCTATATACCGAGAACAAACTAACAGAAAGAGAACTCAAAAAGACAATCCCATTTATAATCACAGCAAAAAGAATAAGATATCTGGGAATAAATTTAACCAAGGAGGTTAAAGACCTATAGAATGAAAACTATAAGACACTATTGAAAGAAATTGATGAAGACATAAAGAAATGGAAAAATATCCCATGCACATGGATTGGAAGAATAAACATGGTTAAAATGTCCGTAAAGCAATCTGCAGATTCAATGTAATCTCAATCAGAATCCCAGTGACATTCTTCATGGAAATAGAACAAAGAATACTCAACTTCATATTGGGTAACAAAAGACCCTGAATAACTAAGCAATCCTGAAAAAAAGAACAAAGCTGGAGGCATCAGAATCCCTGACTTCAAAATATACTACAAAGCTACAGTAATCAAAACAGTGTGGTACTGCCATAAGGATAAACTTATAGACCAATGGAATAGAATCACGAGTCCAGAAATAAACCCATACATCTATGGCCAGTCAATTTTCGACCGGGTGCCAAGACCATTTAATGGGGAAAGAATAATCTCTTCAATAAATAGTGCTGGAACAACTGGATATCCACATGCAAAAGAATGAAGATGGACCCTTACCTCACACCATATACAAAAACTAACTCAAAGTGGATTAATGACCTAAATATAAGAGCTAAAACCATACAACTCTTAGAAGACATAGGATAAATCTTCATGACCTTAGATTTGGCAATGGATTCTTAGAGAGACCAAAAGTACAAGAAACAAAAGAAAAAAAAATAGATAAATTGGACTTCACCCAAATTAAAAACTTTTGTGCATCAAAGGACCTTATCAAGAAAGTGAAAAGAAAGCCTGTAGAAAATGAGAAAATATTTGCAAATTATATATCTGATAAGAGTTCAGAATATAACAACTCAACAACAAAAAGACATCCCAATTTAAAAATGGGCAAAGGATTTGAATAGACATTTCTTCAAAGAAGATATATAAATGGATTGACAAGCACATGAAAAGATGCTCACCTTCAGTAGGCATTAGGGATATGCAAATCAAAGCCACATTGTGATACCACTTCACACCCACTAGGATGGCTATAATGTTTTTTTCACTTTTTAATTTTTACTGATGTTTTAATAGTTTATAATATTGTGAAGTTTTAGTTGTATGTTATTGTTTGTCAGTCATCACATGAATGTATCCCTTCACCCCTTGTGCCCACTCGTCACCCCCCCTTGCCCCTAGTAACCACCACACAGTTCTCTCTGTCCGTGTGTTAGTTTACATTCCACATATGAGTGAAGTCATATGGTGTTTGTCTCTCTCTCTGGCTTATTTCACTTAACATAATACCCTCTAGGTCCATCCATGTTATTGCAAATGGGACAATTTTGTCTTCTTTATGGCTGAGTAGTATTCCATTGTGTATATATACCACATCTTCTTTATCCAATCATTCATGGAGGGACACTTGGGTTACTTCCACTTCTTGGCTATAGTGAATAATGCTGCAATGAACATAGGGGTGCATAAGCCTCTTTGGATGGTTGATTTCAGGTCTGTTGGGTAGATGCCTAATAGTGGGATTGCTGGATCATAAGGTATTTCTATTTTTAATTTTTTGAGGAATCTCCATACTGTTTTCCACAGAGGCTGCACCAGTTTGCATTCCTACCAGCAGTGAATTAGGGATCCCGTTTCTCCACAACCTCTCCAACATCTGTTGTTTTTTTGTCTTGGTGATTATAGCCATTCTAACAGGTGTAAGGTGATATCTTAGTGTAGTTTTGATTTACATTTCCCTGATGATTAGTGATGTTGAACATCTTTTCATGTGCCCATTGGCCATCTGTATATCTTCCCTAGAAAAATGTCTGTTCACATCCTCTGCCCATTTTTTTTTATCAGGTTGTTTGTTTTTGGATATAACTTTTTTAAAAAAGAAAAAACAGAACTGATTTTGTTGAGAATGCACAGTCTAGGGCAAGGAAAGCAGAAGGTGATCCTGGGGCACGTTGTAACAAATGTGAGGAAGCAATCAAGCCTGAAGAGGCTCCCACTGACTAGAATGGGAACATTTTAGCATTAAAAAGAATAATTTATTGTAATTGATTAAAGTTGCCTGAATATATGAAAATCCACAAGCTCATAATGAATCTTACAGAAAAGAAAACAAAAATAGAATAATTCTCATCTGCCACTACTGGAGGATACTTTTCACCAACTCCTTCCTCTGAAAACTAATTAAAAGGAAATAAACACTTATCCTACCTTTTCAGTAAGAACTGCAGTTCAGTGTAATCAAATAGCCCCAGATGAAGAGGGAAAGCTCTTCTTTACAGAAAATATGCCAGCTAATAAATGTAAAAGGATTGATAGAATTAGAAAATCACCAGTTGACATCCCTAATCAAATAATTAAGGATCATCAATGGATACTGACACAATTAGGTGAAATGTTGGTGGGGTTGTGTGGTGCCGAAGGATCACCTCTAATGAGAAGGGGAAAACTTTACAATGGTGAGATCTTGTGGGCACCACTTTAACCCAGTTAGTAAACTTAGCCTTACTTAGTGGGACAGTGAGATATTATATGCTTCCAATGATGCAATATAAACTACACAGGATCACTTGAAGTGTCCTTACCAAAGTTATTTAAACTGAATCATCTAATCAAGCTTTTATATCTAACCTCCAATTTATAGGAAATACAAGGGATAGTGAAATGAGTTAAATGATTCTACGAGGAAGCAATCAGACAAATCCAGAATCTGGGACATGACATCCTGTGAGACAACTGACCTATACTTTTCAAAAAGTCACTATGAAAAAAATTATTGGGGGGGGGGCATTTAATTCTAGATTAAAAGAGATTTGGGAGACATAACAAAATGCAATGCATGGTTCATGTTTAGATCTTACTATAAAAGACATTTGGGGAATAATTGGGAGAGGTTTGAATATGAATTGGGTATTAGATGAGATTAGGGTATTATTTTATAATTTTCTTAGGTTTATTAATGGTGTATGGCTATGTAGGAAAAATTCCTCATATTTTAGAGATGCATATTGAAGTATTGGGAGGTGAAATGTTTCATAATTTCTGTCATTTATTTTAAAGAACTTCAGCATGAAGAAATAGATAAAATAAATATGGCAGAATGTTAACATGTTAGTGTGTTAAATATAGGAGGTGAGTATATGGGTATTGATTGTACTAGTCTTTCAACTACTTTTGAAAAAATATGTTTGAAAATATTTATAATATAAAGTTTGAAATATTAAAAGAGGTTTGTATGAATAGTCCCTAGGAAATGCTCCCTCTCAGTCTAAGGAAGTGTAAGTTGGTTTTGACTTATGTTGAGAACCTGTGGCTCTTGAATTCTTCCTCATAGCTTTTTTTTCTTCCCTCTCTCTCCTCCACCTATCCAGCCCTCTTTGACTCTATGCACAGCAACCAGGCCTCAGATAGCCCATTTTCCCCACCCCGTATTCTTCATTCACCTACCCTACAACTCCGGCAACACTCTGAGAAGCCCCCTTGGTGTAAGTAATCCTTTTGGAACTGCCTAGACAAAGGTCAAGAGGGGTGGAGGGATTGGTGAATGAGAGACCTGTGGCATGAGGGAAATGAAGAAGAGGGTTGAAAGACTAGGAATAACCAGTCGGAGAAGCAGTCTCATCTGCTGTTTCCAAGATGAAGGAGGATCTGTTTGGTCTATCTTGTCACTTCTGTCCTCTAGGCCTCCTCTATCTCATTGGAGAGGCTCCTGAAAGATAGTGGACCAGAGAGTCCTTTGGGGAAGAAAGGAAGACTTCATTCTCCTCAGATCCCCATTTGGTCTCTACAGCTTTCTCAAATAAGGACGACTTGGGAGGATATCTGGGTATATAGAAAAGCTGGGAGAAGGAAACTAGAATCTGCTATTACTTTCTGCATGTCCCTTCTCTCAAGTTGTCTGTTCTCAGTTGTTAGTTCAAGATGAAGTGTTGTTTTTTTCCCATTTCTTCTTTATAATCTCTCGCCTATCACTAGTTATCCTTTGTAACAGTGTGAACAGTGGAGCCACAAGGAGTTCTTGGAGTAATTGTAGGGAGGAAGAGATACCAGTAGTAATCAGAGTGGGAATGAGGGCCAGAGACATTGGTAATGGAAAAATCCTTTTCATATTCATCCTATCTCCAGGGAATAACTAAAATCAAACATGGCTTTCATTCTTGGATAGGACTGAAGCAAAGATTCATATTTACCATTGGGGTAAACAGTTGTAGAATTCTGCCCTTCTTCTGGTATGCAGAAGAAACTTTCCTTCCTGGCACCAAGAATTCTTCCCCTGAATTTCAGATTATCCTACACTCACCTTGCCATTGCTCCTTTTACCTCTCTCCTGGAGTGTTTATGGGTTCTGTGCCCCTGGAAATCTTATCCTTCTCCTGCTTCTATTTCTGTCTGCCCTTTTAGATTTGCCTGAATCAAACCACTAGCTGTATATTAAGGCTACTTCCATCCTTGGGTGAACTCATCTTAAATCTTTTTTTCTTTTTTTTTAATCTCAGTATCAGATGTAAAGCCTCATTGGTAAGCATTTTTTTTAGGGTCCATCTGTCTGCCTTAAATAGGCCTTGTTGGCCCAAAACCATGTTCCTCTTTTTTTTTTTCCTGCTTCTAGCATGCCTCCTTTGGTCATTTACAGAAAGGAGAGAACTGGCATACCTTGAAATCAAGACTGATTGAGCCTTTGCTGGCTCAAGCTTGCCAACTTTCCCAGATTCTCTTTGATGACAAGATATTCAGGTGTCCCCTGTTTCCAAAGTCTATCATTATTGATATTACAGTGCTTTAAATATAAAGTTACAATACCATCAATAAATATGATATTTACAAAGGGAAAAGTAGATTAGTCCCCTACTAGAGGTCAATGAAGAAGTAGAGGTTGGGGTAGAAATTGCCCAACAGTGTAACTGAAGACCCCTCCCTTCATTTTACTACTGTGAGAATCTGGGAAATTAGTTTTTATATTTTATATGTATGTAATCTCTACAAGCCTGTAACATTGTATGTCTCAAGATTTAGAGGGTCTTAACCTTGGATCTATGGATGGATTTTGGGGTAAAATTTATGAACTCCAGAAATTATATGTAAAGATTAATCTGAATATCCATATGTGCATTTTTCTGGGAAGATCGTCCATGACTTACATTAGAGTTTCAAAGGGGTCAGTGGCCCCCAGAAAAGTTAATTAAGAACTGCTGTCATTTAGAGATTCCATGGCAGTCTTCCATCTTCAGGTAAATAATTTTCCTTCCTACTGTTCTAATTCACAAGGTTTTTCTGCATTCTCCCGCTTTCTTGTCTCTTGGGCTATAAACAATGATTACCTCTGCCCCAGAACTATGTTTGATTGCTTTAAAGAAATGATGCTTTTTTTTACATTTTTATTGATGTCTTAATAGTTTATAACATTGTGGGTTTTATTTTATTTTATTTTTATTATTATTTTTTTTTGTGTGAGGAAGACCAGCCCTGAGCTAACATCCGTCGCCAATCTTCCTCTTTTTGCTGAGGAAGACTGGCCCTGGGCTAACATCGTGCCCATCTTCCTCTACTTTATATGGGACGCCACCACGGCATGGCTGACGAGCAGTGCGTTGGCGGGCGACCGGGATCCGAACCCGCGAACCCCGGGCTGCCAAGCGCGGACTAAACCGCTGCGCCACCGGGCGGCCCCTACATTGTGGGTTTTAGTTGTACATTATTATTTGTCCATCACCATATGGATGCATCCCTTCACCCCTTGTGCCCACCCCCCACCCCCTTCCCCTTGGTAACCACCAACCAGTTCTCTCTGTTTGTTTATATTCCACATATGAGTGAAGTCATGCAGTGTTTTTCTTTCTCTCTCTGGCTAATATCACTCAACATAATACCCTCTAGGTCCATCCATGTTGTTGCAAATGGGACAATTCTGTCTTTTTTATGGCTGAGTAGTATTCAATTGTATATAAATACCACATCTTCTTTATCCAATCATCAGTCAAGGGACACTTGGGTTGCTTCCACTTCTTGGCTATAGTGAATAATGCTGCAATGAACATAGGGGTGCATAAGCCTCTTTGGATAGTTGATTTCATGTCCATTGGGTAGATGCCCAAGAGTGGGATTGCTGGATCATAAGGTATTTCTATTTTTAATTTTTTGAGGAATCTCCATACCATTTTCCATAGAGGCTGCACCAGTTTGCATTCCCACCAGTAGTGAATGAGGGTTCCCGTTTCTCCACAACCTCTCCAACATTTGTTGTTTTTTGTCTTGGTGATTATAGCCATTCTAACATGTGTAAGGTGATATCTTAGTTTTGATTTGCATTTCCCTGATGATTAGTGATGTTGAACATCTTTTCATGTGTCTGTTGGAAAAATGTCTGTTCATATCCTCTGCCCATTTTTTGATTGGGTTGTTTGTTTTTTTGTTTCTCAGTTGTGTGAGTTCATTATATATTATGGAGATTAATCCCTTGTTGGATATATGATTTGCGAATATTTTCTCCCAGCTGGTGGGTTGTCTATTCATTTTGATCCTGGTTTCATTTGCCTTGTGGAAGCTCTGTAGTCTGATGAAGTCCCACTTGTTTATTTTATCTTTTATTTCCCTTTTCTGAGTAGACATGGAATCTGAAAGGATCCCTTTATGACTGATGTCAATTAGTGTACTGCCTATATTTTCTTCCAGGAGTTTTATAGCTTCAGGTCTCACTTTCAGGTCCTTAATCCATTTTGAGTTGATTTTTGTGTATGGCGATAGAAGATGGTCTACTTTCATTCTTTTGCATGTGACTGTCCAATTTTCCCAGCATCATTTATTGAAGAGACTTCCCTTTCTCCATTGTATGTTCTTCACTCCTTTGTTGAAGATTAGCTGTCCATAGGTGTGTGATTTTATTTCTGGGCTTTCAATGCTGTTCCATTGATCTGTATGTCTATTTTTGTACCAGTACCATGCTGTTTTGATTACTTTAGCTCTATAGTATATTTTGAAATCAGGGATTGTGATGCCTCCAGCTTTGTTCTTTTTTTTTCAGGATTGCTTTAGCTATTCGGGGTCTTTTGTTGCCCCATACGAATTTCAGTATTTTTTGTTCTATTTCCGTGAAGAATGACATTGGGATTCTGATTGGGACTGCATTGAATCTATAGATTGCTTTAGGTAGTGTGGACATTTTAACAATGTTTATTCTTCCAACCCATGTGCATGGAATATTTTTCCATTTCTTTATGTCTTCATTGATTTCTTTCAATAGTGTCTTATAGTTTTCATTGTATAGGTCTTTCACCAAGAAACGATTCTTAACAAAAGATGTACTTCAGATTTAATTGGGATTGTTTCAACAAAATATATTGCTCTCATCCTCCCTGACAACCCACATCTTTACCGTAAACCTGCAGAATTAGAATCTCTGGATATGGAACCTGGAAATTTGTATTTTAAAAAGATTTCCCATAATTTGATATGTAACCCTAATTATGAAACACTGGGATAATGTGTTCGCTTCCAAATAGGAATGAGGGGCCGTGGGAATTTGGAGTTGGGATGGGGGTACATTTGTGAAAGAACTGGATGAATTGGGCCTCAGCACTCTCTCCTAAAGTCTTAGATGTACCTTAGTGCTACTCCTGTAATATACATTAGGCCAGAGCAACAGTTCCTGAGCTGGGCTAACTTAGGAGTCTCTGCATAACACAGGAAGAATTCAGACCCTCTTAACCCAAGACATGAGTAATATAGGCCGTCTATTCTGGCATTTGAACTACATACATAGAATAGAGGCTACTCTTCCAGTTTGCCTGACTAGGTCTCCTGACTTTGCTTTACAGACAGCAGTGGCCCTTCCAGCACTGTGTCCAGTGCTGGTCCTTCCTCCCCTACTGCAGTGGACGGTAACTGCCATTTTGGCTTCAGTGATCAACCCTCCCTAAGTTCACATGTAACTGAAGAACATCAAGGCCTTGGGCTGCTCCAGGAGAACCCTGGAAATGGAGTAGAAGAGCTCCCCATAGAAGGGGAGCAAGAGCCGTTTGAACCAAACCAGTCCCCACAGGAACTACCTGTGGAAACCAGCCAGCCATGCCAGGAGGTTACTGAGGAGGTCAGCCAGCCATGCCAGGAGGTCCCTGACATCAGCCAGCCATTCCAGGACATCCCTGAAGAAATCAGCCAGCCATGCCTGGAGGTCCCTGACATCAGGCAGCCATGCCAGGAGGTCCCTCAGATCAGCCAGCCCTGCCAGATGGCCAGCCAACTGTGCCGGAAAATCTCTGAGGAAGCTTGTCAGCTTTGCCAGGAGAGCCCTGATGAAGTCAGCCAGCCGTATCAGGGGGTCTCAGTGGAGGTTGGCAGGCTGGTCCATGGGTTCCCTGTAGGGGTTAGTGGCCTGGTCCAGGAAATCCTGGTGGAAGTTGGTAAGCTAGCCCAAGAGATCCCTGAGGAGCTCAGCCAGCCATGCCAGGAATTCTCTGTGGAGGTTGGCAGGTTGGCCCAAGAGGCTTCTGCAATCAATCTGTTGTCTCAGAACATCCCTGAGGTTGATAAACCATCCCAAGAGTTCCCTGGGGAGGGTGATCTACAGGTACAGGAGGTCCCTGAGAAGGTTAATCAACAGTCTTGGGTGGTCTCTGAGGTGACTGACCAGCTGCCTGGAGAGGATGTTCTACAAGCCCAGTATCCATCTAGTGATCCAAACCCTCAGAGTCAGTCTGTAGCCCTTGACCAGCACTCACCCCTTCCACCAGCAACATGTGAATAATCATTTTTTCATTAGTGGTATCACACTATACTAGCCATTTGAGCTAGCAGCTTTTTCTGTTGGCTAACTCACCTGCCAGCATAAGGCCTTGTATCTCATCAGAGGTGTCTGAGGAAGCAGTGAAGCATGAAGCCAAGAGCTGTGACAGAGCTGGACTTGGAGAGGAGCCAATTTAATGTTCAAAATGACCATTGACTCCTCACCTAACCATTAGTCTTGATTAGGATTTCCTTCAAGAGGTGGCCTGGTCTGTCATTACCCAACCTTCTCTGAGCATCCCAGGAAATCCCAGATTGTTAAAGGAAATGCCACTTAACTGCTGAAGACACCATCTAGGGACAGCAAGTGCAAAAGGGGACTCCAAGGTTTTCATTTTCCTGGGGAAAATGAAACAACTTCTCAAGGTACCCTTAGACCATATGTGCATTTGGGGGGACTCTTGTCTTTCCTAGTACTCCTCAGGTGGGCCCAGGATGGCCGTCCAAAATGTCTGGGGAAAAAAGAGAGTCCCTTTCCCAAACAAACATCCATCATGGCCACTTTAGATTGGGTTTATAGGTGTTCCCATATCATCTCCAAGTTCCCCCTCTGCCCCAGTCCTGTTCCTCTGGGCAATAGCCCTAAGGAAAAATAGGTATTAGATTGCCGTGAAAATTTCAGAGTAACTACTTAAAAAGCTCTGGGGGTTCTTGGCCAATCTGTGAAGCTGGGCCTCCCTTTGTTATGGGGCTTTTTGGCTTAGGAGATGATGTAGTAGAGAAAATCAGGTTCTATTTTAAGCAATCAGCAGAGATCAATATTGTACAGACATGAGCAAAGATTATATATATATATTTCTGTAGTGGTGCCAGGGACAGACTGGCCAAAGACCAAACACTCCAGGGTCCCTAAGAGGTTTGTCCTTATATCATTGTGTCTTTAGGGCCAGGTGTGATTACGAAGCTTTTCCCAAAGATCTGGGGGTGGGTAGGAGGGGTAATGCAGACATTGGAGTGGGGGGCCGGAACATTATGAGTGCTCAATAAATATGAAATAATGAGAATGGTAGCGGTGGTGATGATGTCCTTGTGAATTCAAAAATGAATATGACTGTAAGTCAATCATGTCTATTTGTGACTGAATTAATCTGAATCAGTCAAAAGTCATTATAGTTGAGCAAGAATGGGCTATAAAAATATAGGGATCAGGCATCCCAGGAGGTCCTTATGGCAGTCAGCCCACCATCCCAAAGTGTCTTAAATGAGTAGAGTTGCAGCGGAGAGAGGTTCTATCTCTGTGAAGCACCAGAGGGTACATGCCTTCTCACCAAATCCTTGGAATCAGCCTCTTAATTTTTCACTCTGATGCTTGGAGTGTCAGGAGGAGTTGATATAAAGGGGTTATGCTTTTTCTTTACCCCCCTGACATCTTTACATTGAGAGAGCCCAGAACACTGGGAGGGCTGGAACAGCCCCCTCCTTATATATTCACATTCACAACCTGGCCTCTCCTGACATATGCAGGACTATAAAGGGTTTTGCTGTGGTGGGAAAAATCCGACAATTTTACTTTATGGACATCCTTACTGCACAGGTGAGAGGTGTTTACAACTCAATAAGCTCTGGATCTTTTAGGGCTCCTCAACTCTTTGATGTTACCTTATCCAGGGTATCTGATGCTGGTTATTTGGTCCTCAACTCTTGACCCCATCACATGCAGATCCCCTTCCCAAGAGAACCTCTCCCCCAAACCCAATGTCTGTCCCTACCCTAGGTTCCTATTGCTCATACTCAGGCATTCTCACCCATTTTCAGAAATTATGCTGGCTCCCCATATCTTTTTCTCCCTTCATCTACCCTGTGTTCTCTGGCTTTCCTGGTCCTGGAACTGCTTCCAGTTATCAAAGGCATCGAGATAAATAACAATGCTGGGAGCAGCAGAGATGTAGAAGCCAGGGCCCAGCAACTAAGCAATGTATGGAGTCAGAAAAATCCTAAGCAGCACTACAGCGTCTGTAATGAACTTGATTTATTGTTAGAGTTGGAGGCTCCGTTACAGCAGCTGGGAACTATGGCGGGGAAGTGTGGGGAGGAACAGAGCACAGCAGCACGGGGAGGGTGGGAGCTAGGAAGAACACAGGCCGGCTCATTTTGGTTTCCACACAGTCATTTGGCAGAGAAGCCGAGCCCTGGTGAGCATCTGGATCTGTCTGCAGTAGTCTAGCAGGGCTGCTCACTGGCTTGCTTGGGGGCAAGGTCCTCTCCTGGGGTGGTATTTTCAGCCTGTTTTCATCTCACTCAGTAGGAGTTAAGCTTTAGCTCAGCTTCCTCTCCCTCCTTCCTTCTTCCCTCTCATCTTCCAAGTCCTCTGGCATGGCCTCCACCTCCCAGATCCTCTGTCCAAGAGTTTGGGGCTGGAAAGGCAGCCAGTATTCCCATTTCAGCTGCAGGATGGCATAGTGGAATGTTGGGGGAGTCACACATTGCTGGGGTGTCAAATGTTAGGATGTCAGGCAGTGGCTTATTTTTAACCCATTCCACACCAGGCCACAGCAGATGACCACATGCAGAGAAGCCAAGCAGGGGATGAGAAGGGATCGGGATAATTGGAATGGGCGGGTAAAAACTTCATAAGGTCAGGGAAGTTGGAAGAATTCTGGGATTGGGGCTGGGCTCTCTTTGCCCCTTGTGCTGCCCAGTAGGCCTGGTCTGGGCACAGCTCTGGGATGTGAATGGTAAGAAGCAGGGGCTGGGAGGATAAGCTCCTTTCTTCTCTCACCAGTCTGTTGGTCAAAACAGCTTCAAGTTTTGGATTGAGACATTCAGATACAGAGGGAAGCAGTGGGACAATGTAGCAGGGGTGTACCCCCAGACTACTGCTGGAATCCAGACCCTGGTGGGTAAGGGGATAGAAGATGGAGGAAAGGGTGCAGCTCTGGGTACCTCACTGACAGTATCCTGCCCCCAGGTCACATAAATTACTATTGGAAATCCTTCCTTGGGATGCTAAATAAATAGACTGAGATAAAGAAATCCCTGGGGTTGGGGATATGATCTCCCTCCATGAGGGAGGAGTTTGCTCTCTGACACCCATCCTCGCTCCCCACCCAATACCAGCATTTGGCAATGCTAGGAGAGGATGTCACTCCAGGGTCCTTAGGCATCAGATGACCTCCTATCCTAATTTTATACTCTCCTCCTATCCTATCCCTGTTACCTTTGGTTTTGAGTCCCCTCTAGGGTATGGATGAGGGGGAGGGACAACCCCTCTCATTTAGCCCAGCCCAAGTCTCCACAAGGCATCCTGTCCCCCCATCCTCTCCCCAGTTCCCATGTCCCTCAACCCCAAAGGACTCAGCAGTAGCCATTCTCTAAGGGAGCTGGGGGAGCAGATCCTTGGGGAAGGGAGAGTGGTTCTTTCAGAACTCAATCTTGCAGGCTGGGAAGGACTCATCCTGCATGACCACAGTGCTGCTGCTAGCCAGGACCAGGACATTCAGTTGTTGCTGCTGCTCATGAGTCTGCTGGTACCACTCACGAGTCACCTCCGTGTCATGAGTAGGGATCAGAGTCACCTAGCAGGGAGACAAAACATGCCTGATGTGAGAATGTGAAGGGAAGGTAAGTGCGGGGGATGGGGCACCTGGTGGTCCAGGAAGTAGTCCCACTGCCCATAGAAAGGGCTCAGTCCTTTTATGAATAGAAACTGTGTTCCCCTAATGCCTGAGTAAGCTTTGGCCAGACTACCTCCTTGGCGTCTCTTCCACTCACCTGAAGATTCTCCCCCCACTGGGCCTTGCCCTCCAGCAGGGCATCCAGCACAGCCCGGCTCGGCTCGCCATTGGCAGGGTCATTCCCACTGACCACATAGTAGGATGCACGCACTCGACGGAAGAAGTCAAGGTCAGCAGTCTTGCCACTGCAATGATTCGGGATATAGGCGAGATCCACATATACAGGGGGGCCAGAGCCACCCTTGGAACCCAAGGCCGCTGTAGAGACAAGCCAGGACTCATTGTAGAGGGAAAGTAGAATGCTTTTGGCCACCTTCTCCATCCCTCCCTCCCACAACTGGAGGCTTTGGCCAGCCACACCCAGCCCCAACCCACAATCTCTCCCACTTTTCATGGTATACTTACTTGGTCCTGTCTTGAGTCCATTGACTAGGCCTTTGGACATGGGGCTGTGTCCGTCCTTTTCCTCTGCTGGGGTAACCTGGCTTGGAGTGCTGCGTGGTCGGGGTGGAACCCGAGATGCTCGATCCGCAGGCCCTTTACCAGGGGTGGGTGATCGTTTTCCCCGAAGATCCAGACGCCGTGCAGGAGACGCTGGTTTGGCCCTGCCTGGGGCCCTGCGCCCTACTCTCCCCTGTGCCTTCTCCTTCTCTCGTAGCCTGTCTACTCTTCCCGACTCTGAGCTGAGCCCCTCGGGGTCAGCCATGCACACATCAGGCCGGGGAGGGGATGGGCGGGGGTCTGGCTGGGGGGTAGGGGGTGGGTCATGGCCAGGTCTGGGATGGTGAGTTCCACTGACCCCCCCAGCTTTGTCCACAGGCAGGAAGTCCCCATCTTCATCTGAGTCAAGGGCTGCCTCAGCTGTGATGGATGGACACTCCTCAGTTTCTGGTGGAACGTCAGAATCTGACTGTGAGGAGCCTGAGTCACTGACTGACGTTGGGGGTGTCTCATCTGCCACAGGGCATGGGCCCCCCGTGGCCCCTGGGCCCCCTGCCCGGCGCCGCCCTCCTCTCCCTACCAGCTGAGCTTCCTCAGTTGAGCGGTCACTGTCATCAGTGGATCGGGGCAGAGGTGGGTTCAAGAAGGATGGGGAGAGTGCCCCGTGGTGGGGCCGGGGCTCAGCAGCACATCCCTGGGGCCCAGCCTCAGTCTCAGGGGAGACACTTCTAGGTTGGCCTCCAGAGACCCCTCCAGGGCACAGTGGCTGCTCAGGGGAAAGCTGTGTGTCAGGCCGGGAGCTCCTCTCAGCTCCCTCAGGCCAGGCCCCACGTTCCCAGGTAGGGCAGGCCTCAGCCTCTTCTTTCTCAGCCTTGGCTAGAGCAGGGCCTGGGGGGTTGGGGCTGGTTTCAGTTGGGCCATTGGTGGCACAATCCCCAGAGTGACCCTGGAAGGGACTTGGCTTCTTGGTGTCTGCCCCTGAGCACTCCAGGCGGCAGGGCAGGGTGCCATCATCCATGTCTCCAGGCAGGGTTGGAGCTGGAACTAGAGCCAAGTCCAGTGAAGCTGGAGGTGCTGGGCTCAGAGGAGTCAGGTCCCAGAGGCTGTGGGCAGCTGGTTCCATTCCTGGGACCAGCTCTACAGACCCCTGTTCTGCAGCCTCCAGGCCAGGAGGAAAGCGCTCAGCCACACTCGAAATCACAGGTGTGGTGGCCTCAGAGGAGGAGCCTTCAGACACGACTGGTGAGGCAGGTCGTGGCAGACTGGAGAGGAGAGGGGCCCCAGGAGAGCTGGGTGATGGGAGCTGGGGCAATGAGGAGTCCAGGCTGGGGGCCTTGGTCACTTCTAGGTACTCGTCATGCCGGGTTCTGGTGGGGGGCCCTGGAGTCAGAGCCAGAGCTCGATCCCCAGAGAAGGCAAGGGAGCCACAGGGTGCTGAGCGGGGTTCAGCTGGAGAGGGCAGCTGTGGAGGAGCTGGCTGCAATGAGGAGAAGCCAAAGGCTGAAGCAGGGAAGTCCAGGCTGGGTCGGGTAGGACCCAGTTGTAAGTCTGAGGAAGGGCTGGTATGTGCCTCATTTTCAGGCCACAATGTGGGGGGCCCCACCGGGATGGGGTGAGGAGGACTTGGGGACTGGGTCTCTTTCTCTGGCTGCTCCTGAGCCCCCTTCTCCAGCTCTGAGTCACTAGTACTGTCATCCCAGTGACCCCGGCCTGACTCCTTAGGGGATGGAGTTCTCCTATCTGGGCTACAGCTCAGGATGTTACCATTAAGAGGGGGGCTTGGGCCTTTGCTCAGGGGGATAGGAACACGGGGGGGTACTGCAGGTGGGATGATGCTGGGCTCCACACTTGGCACTGGCTCAGGCTCCTGCCTGGGGGGTACAGTTGGTCCCACCAGGGCTGCATAGCTGAAGGTTGCAGTGTCAAATTGGAGGCTCTTGGGCGAGACAGGAGATGAAAGCTCCTTCTCTGCAGATGTGTTTCGGCCAGCAGCCTCCTCCTTAGTTGAGATGCGTGGGGGCCAATCCCCAGCTGCTCCAAGTGGATGCTCCCTAGTGGGGCATGCAGGGCCAAGCCCAGTAAGCATCATCTGCTCATAGATGTCTGTGTATTGAAAGCTTCTCTCATCAGGATAGGGCGTGGGCTCTCTCTGTTCTGGCTCCATCTGCTCGGGCTCCTTGGTGGCATGGCTCTCACTGGCCTCTGGGACCTTTGAGGTGCAGGGGCTGCTGTCAGCAGCCCCAGGCCCACCTTCTTCTTCCCTTTCACCTTCAGCCTTGCGGTAGTCCTTCCCCAGGGGGGAGTATGGCCCACCTTCCAATTCAGCTGCCCCCTCCTGCACTGCAGCCACCACACTGTCATAGTCAGCCGTGCCCCAGGAGAAGGGTGCAGGAGTGTGTGGCTCTGGAGCAGGCGTGGGGGGAGCTGGAGCTGGACAGAGGGGTGCAGGAGGAAGGGGCCTGTCCTTGGGCACCCATGGTGGGATGTCAGCCAGCCATGAGGGGGTGGTGGGCTCATTCCTCATGGGTAGCATGGTCTTAGGCTCTGGGATAGGGCTCTCTTGTCTTGGGGCCGGAGGAACCCTCTGTCCAACCATCTCAGGTGGGGAGGATGGTGGAGAGAGAATCTCAAAAGGGGAGCGGGTCAGCTTGTCCTCTTCCTCTGGTGGCAGCCCAACTGGTGACTCAGCAAGCCAGCGTTCCACCTCCAGCCCCTTCTGTGGTGAGGGCTCCTGGAAACCCTTGAAGTCTGAGGCCCAGGGACTCTGGGGTGTGTGCTTCAAGGGGGGCACTTTTTGCTCATCTGGTCCCTCATCAAGGAAAGTGTTCTCCCGCTCTTCTGTGTACCGTGGCCGGGCCCCCTGGCCATCCAGCTCATGAGGGAACCAAACCTTCCGCTCACAGCTCATCTCCCTCCAGTATGTGTCCTGCTCCAGGGCCACATCCTCTCTGCCACTCCAGTACCTGTCTTCCTGCTCAGGTGATGTGTCCTCCCATCTCCGGGCAGGCTCTTTGTGTTCTACAAATGGCTCCCCTCTGGTAGGAGATGTTTCTTTCCAGTCCTGGACTACATCTTGCTCCTTCCAGGTCTTCTCTTCCTGCTCCTGGGCCTTGTCCTCCTGCACTGGGCTCTCTTCCAGCCCCACAGCTTTGGTCTTCTCCAGCGGAGCTTCTTCCTTCTGTTCTACAGCCTTGACTTTCTCTGGCGATTTTTCCTCTAGGATCTTCTTTGGTTTCATGGTTTTATCCTCCTGCACTGGGCTCTCCTGCTCCTGAGTATTTTCTTCCAGAGCCTTATCTTTCTGTTTAGCAGACTTACTGTTTTGTTCCAAGGCTTCATCCTTTTGTCCTAAGGTCCAATATTTTTGTTCTAAGGCCTGATCTTTCTTTTCCAAGGCCTTGTCCTTCTGTTCCTGGGCCTTGCCTTTTTGTTCCAAGTCCATATCTTTTTGTTCCTCAGCCTTGTCCTTCTGTTCAGGGGCTTTGTCTGTCTGTTCTAAGGCTTCACCCTTCAGTTCAGGGACCTGGTCCTCTGGAGCCTTGTCTTTATGTTCAGAGTCTCTGACTTTTTGTTCTAAGGTTTCCTCTTTCTCTTCTGGGACCTTCCCCTTCTGTTCCAGGGCCTTATCTTTTTGTTCTAAGTCTCTGTCTTTTGGTTCTAAGTCTTTGTTTTTTGGTTCTAAGTCTCTGTTTTTTTGTTCTAAGTCTTTGTCTTTTGGTTCCAGGGCCTTGTCCTCCAGTTCTGGGGTTGTGTCCCTTTGTTCTAAGTCTCTGCCTTTTTGTTCTAATGCCTCATCCTGCTGTTCCACAGCCTTATTCTTTTCTTCCAGAGCCTCATCTTTCTGATCAATGGTTGTATCCTTCTGCTCTATGACAATGTCTTTCTGCTCCAGAGTTTTGTCCTTCTGCTGTAGGACTTCATCCTTTGGCTCAGGTCCCTTGTCCTCCTGCTCTGGTGTTCTGTCTTTCAACTCTGGAACTTTCCCTTCCCACTCCATGGCAATGTCCTCCATGGCAGGGCTTGGCAAAGACTCAGGACTCTTGGTGAGGGAGCTATCAGGTGTCAGAATGTGTTCACCAGGGCTTGTGATCACTCCAGGTGAGTGCTTCCCATCTCCCAACAGCATAGAGTGAGAGAAGGAGCTGGCAGGTAATTTTCCTTCAGGGCTCTCATCTGTGATGTCTACCTGTGCACAGTATCCTGTAGTCCCACCTGTGAGAGGTGACACTGTGGCTGCATGGAGTTCTGGAATAGACACAGGGGCTAGGTGGTGAGAGGTGTCCTCAGCCTGCATCAGAGGCCCCTTTTCTTCCTTTCCAAGGCTTAGTTCCCCAAACTGGAGGGTGCCAAGGCTTTCTGGAGACAGCTGCTTAGAAGAGATTTCCAGAGAGGTCTCCTTGCTGGGACTCTCTTCTGAGAGAGAAAGTGACCGGGTGTCTTCTGGAGATACTTCTGGCCAAAGATCTTTGTGTAGCTGCTGCTCTGTCAGGCCACAGGGAGACTTGGGGATGGCTTCTTGGTTGGCAGTGTCTGGGGAGACCATGCTGAGGACAGAGAGAGACTCTGCATCTTCAGGGGAGAGGGCTCGGTCAGGAAATTGGAGCACCTCATCTTTCTGAGGTTCGCTAGGTTCTTGGAGTGATGTTCTCAAATCCCTGGGAAGAGCTTCTGTTCCCAGGATTGGGCCTGTGGATTCTCCTGCCTCCACAATCTCAAAGACTATTGCTTTGTCTTGTTCCGGCAACAGTTGGATGGTGCAGCCTATATGTCCCCCAATAATGCTGATGGGTGCTTCCTGGGCCTGGGGGCTTCTGGAAGGAGGCACCTTTCCCTCTTCCTCTAGTGTGCCCTCTTCAGGCCCTGGCTTGACTGTCTCCTCTGCAGCATCTTCTTTGCCCACACCTGTTGTAAGCTTAGTGTCTTCCAAGGAGCCTGCTTCCTGAAAGTCTTGGGGCTCAGACTTTTCTTCCACTGGAGACTGATGAAATGGTGTGTGGGTGGTACTGGGTGGGCCCGATGGTGGAGGAGAGGCCATCTTCACTGTGCTGTCATCAGGGCTGAGGCAGCGCTCCTCCACTTCTCCAAGGGCTGGTTCCCCTGGATGTAGGATGTGCCCAGGGGCACCAAGCATTGGGGTTCCATATTGACTGTGAAGTTTCTCTGACATCTCTACATTTGCAGTCTCCTCCTCTTCCTCTTCCACTGCTCTCTCTCCAGGCAAGCCTTTCGCTGCAATCTCTCCTCTCTTCTCTGACTCCCCAGTCACAGAGAACTCCTCATAGGGTGGTGATTTGAAGCCCTTGTCTTCTTCCAGTGAGGAGGTGGGTGAGATGGTACCAGCTGATGGCACGTAGTCCAAGCCCTGAGTGGCTTCAGTGCGGGATGAGGGGATGCTTGTGACTGTGTCAAGCAGCAGGGAGCTCTTGCCTGTCTCCTCAGTCTGGGGAGCTGTAAGTGAAGCCACAGACTGGTCCTCAGCCACAGATGTGGCAAACGAAGAAAGCTTGTCACACTCAGTGATTGAGGTGGCTGAGGACACGTGCTCCTCTTCAGCCAAAGGAGCAGCCACCATGTTGGGGGGGTAGGTGAGTTCAGTCTCTGGTGCTCCATAGCCTTTGCTGGAGGTGGCAGGAATAGCACTGTCTGCAGGCTGGCTAGCCTCAAAGGGGCCAGGACCCTCAGGCCCAGGGAGATCATATGTACTTGTAGGAAATCTAGGTGGAGCTGGGCGCTCCTCTGGCTCATCATGGATCTCCTCATCTGAGATAGTCTGCTCGGTCTCTGAATAGCCAGGGATTGTCTCATCCTGGATGTAAGAGACATGTTCAGTGGCTCCTGCAGGTGTGGCTAGGCTGCTTAGGAATGATGAGGTCTCCTTCTCAGGGGCCTTTTCCTGGAGTCCCAGATCGCGGCCCCCGAGAGTCTCCTTGCCCCTTGGAGTTACCTTCAAGGCTTCCTGCATATGTTTTTGGTAAAAACTCTCAGCCTTTGTTTCTTCCTCTTCCTCATCTGAAGGGTGTAACTCCTCCATTTCTTCTAACTCAGCTTTCTCTATCACATCCTCCTTTACCTCAGGTTCACTTTCCTCTCTTGCTTCTATTGTATCAGGAAGCCTCTCTGCTTCCTTCTGCTTCTTTTCCTCCCAGGTATCTTTCTCTTCCTCTGTTTCAGCCCCAGAGCCTGGGCCTCTATCCTGGCTGCCTTGTTCCTCAAGGATGTCTGGGATAGGCTCTTTCTCCTTCACCACAAGCTCTTCTTGTTCCAGCCCTGGGACAGAGGGTGGTGTCCCCTGGGCAGCTGTGCTTGGGAGTCCCTCCTCCACAGTGTCTGGAGGGAGTGGTTTCTCTCCTAGTCCTATGTCCCTTTGTTCAGCCAGCAACACCCTCTCCTCACGCTTCATCTCCTCAAAGTCCTGTGTGAGATCCTCTGGTGAAGACAGGGCCAGCTCCCTGTGCTCACTGACCATTGAGACTGATACAGATCCCTTCTGGGCTGGGGGTGTCCGCGGCTCAGAGGACAGCTCCTTCTCCCCACGGGCAGCCCGGCTCTTGTCCATCTTGACTCTGCCAGGGGCCTTGGCTTTGTAGAGTGTCTTACGTACCTCAGGGGTAAAGGGCTTCAGATCTGACTTGGAAATCTTCTTGACCTCAAGTTTGGTATCTTTCCTCTTCTCCTCCTTCTTGGCATCCTTCTTCTCCTCCTTCCTTCCTTCATCTTTCTTGAGCTCCTTCCTCTCCTTCTTGATCTCTTTTTTCTCTTTGTCTTTTTTTTCTTCTAGCTTTGATATCTTTTCTTTCAGGTGCTTCTTCCCCACCTTGTCTTTGATCAGCTTTCGCTTCTCTGCCTTCAATGCCTCACTTGACTCTGTCTTCACCCTCTCAGGCTTTGCAGGCTTCTCTGGGGTCTTCTCAGATGACTCTTTTACCTTCTTCTCTGTCTTGGCTAACTCTTTGGCCAATTCTGAGCGGGCCTCCTTGGCTCCCTCTTCGGCCACCTCCTCCCGTTTGGCCAGCTTACTCACAGCTGTCTTGGTAGTGGCCTTGAGGCTCTCCTTGCTGTCAGCCCGCTGTTTGATTTTGCTGGGTTTGAGGTTGGCAGGCACAGCCCCAGCAGCCAGGTCCTTCTGTGTGGCCACAGGGTAGCGTAGGAAGTCCAGGTGCCGAAGCTTTTCCAGGCCCTCCAAGATCTTGTTCTGGGGAGCATTCCCTGGAAAAAGCACACGCACAATTTTCTCAGCAGGGTTGGCTGGTAGCCAGACCACCAAAGCAGTGATAGAGGTCAGATAGGGCACGGAGATCTCAGCCTCCTTCCCATTAGCCAGCACAATGCCTGTCTTAGCTTTACTATTGCCTGCCCACTTTTGCATGAGGAATTGCATCTCCTTGCTGTCCTTGACAGGGTTGAGGACATACATGTCCAGCCGGCCCACACCCATCTTGTGGAAGAGGGTCAGTGGCTCAATGGTGTTGCTGACCACACGGTACAGAGGCTCAGCCCGGATGCCCAGACGGTTTAGGTGCTGCAGAGTAAGGCAGGCCTCTTCAATGCTGCGCTTGGCCTTCCGGGAGGCATCAGGCAGCCGCAGCTTATCGGGCACGTTGAAGAAGACAACTCCAAGCTCGGGGGAGATGAGGTTCTTCACCCAGTCGCTGTAGCTGCTAGAGCCCTGGGATTGCTCCTCCTCCAGTTCTGCCACTTTGCGCTGCAGGAGTCCATTGATGCCTGGCAGGTTGTCTGCCCCGATGTGTGTGAGCAGTACCGAATCAATGCGGTCCAGGTGCCGTACCAGCTTCCAGAAGCAGGATTTGCGATCAGAGCCACCATCCACCAGGATGTTGAAACCATTAACGGCAAAGAGGGCAGAGTCCCCACGGCCACCAGGGAAGATGTAGCAGCAAGGCTTGGAGAGCTTGAGGAAGCCCCCTGAAGTGGGGGGCTCTAGCAGGTCAAAGGGGGATGGCACATCCACGGTCTCAGAAACGTACTCGGAGAACTCAGCCACGCCATCCATGGTGGGCAGTGTGGGCTCAGGGTTTAGCCGGAGGTGCAGGGTCTCTTGGGAACTGGATAGTCCCAGGTGGCTCCAATCACCCTCCCCTAAACAGGACACGGTGAGGAAGGCCTGGATCCCAGGGTCTCTATTGCTGAGCAACTGGGCAATCTAGAGGAATGGGAGATACAAGTCTGATCAGGTCACAGTGGGGTTGTCTTAACCCAACTCAGATTCAATCTGCTAATCCTACCTCTCTCTGAGGTGATCTCCTACCTTTCTGCCAGGGCCTCCGATGGTCAAGCAGTATGAGAATTTCCCTTCCTTGGATCCTTCCCCACAGCTCTAGTCCTACCCCATATTCTGTTCCACTCAGACACTCAGACATGGAACTTACCTCTGGATTGTGAAGGACCTGGGCAAAATTTTGATAGGAGTAGGTGCCACTCTGTAGGATGAGATCTCCCCCAGGCTCCAAACTTTGCCCACTTAAGATCAGTAGTTTGTGAGCTGATGGGCTGCTAAGGAGATGGTGAACCTAGAATGGAAGGAGGGGAGTGGTCACAGATGTGGGAAACCTAGGGAAGGGCACTGAATGTTCCTGGTCCCCTCAGTACGGCAAGGACATGCTCCCCACTGGTAGCCCCACAACACCTCCAGAGTGGAGCTAGAGATTGTAAGGTAGTTTAGATGGCATAGTGAGGATAGTTCAAAGCCAAGTCCAGGAATTCTTGACCTTACGGCAGTTGCACTGGCCAGGGTGGGTTACAGCACTTTCAGCAGGCCCTCATGGCAAGCACAGACTCTGGCCTTACCTCAGAGCTGATGCTGTTGGCACTGGGGTTTACCAGGATGATGGTCTCTAGGATCTCACTCTGGTGGCAGAGGGTCCTCTGGCCTGAGGGAGAGATGCAGGAATTTGTATTGGAGAGAGTGGGTATAGACTAAGATGGAGAAGCATTGTGTGGGGCAGGAGTGGAAAGAATGCACTATCAGAGAGTGGAGCTTAGAGGAAAGAGAAGCCTGGCTTACCTAGATCCTGCCACTTTGAATACTGCTAAGTCAAGTCTAGGGACTGGCTCCTCCAGCCCTTCCCTTTCAGGGTCTCCTCATCCTCTCTCCCACACTAGCTATCTTCTCCCTCCCTTCATCTGCCACACCCTCTGCCTGCCCAGTGCCCCCACCCCATCTGCCTGGAACTCCTGCCTCAGACTGCTGTGTTGACAAGAAGCTTTTGTCTCTCTCGAGCACTAAGCTCCTGGTGCTGCCTGGGGATGGGGGGCTCAGCTGGAGGGAGGGCTCCTGGGAGGCTGATCCTAACTCTCTCCTCACTAGCTTGCCTCTGCCCTGGGCTTTCATGCCAGCAGAGTGCCTGGAAATAAGGAGATGGGTGCTTCTGTGCAGTGTCTACAGATTCCCTGTCCTCCTTTCCAATCCCCATCCAAGGCCAGAATTCCCATTCCAAAAGACTCAGAGAAGTCTGCACTATCTAAACCCTTGGGGTTTTATAATTCAAAGAGGAGAAATAGGACTATAACTTATTCTGTTCTCTGGTTCCTCAGAAGCCAAGGCTGAACTCACAAACATGCACACAATCAAATTGTTCCCACCACCAAAGGTTTCACAACTCCCTTTCCCACCTCACCAGAGAGGCCTGGTTCACTACCCCACAATCCATCCCTTATGAACAGTTTCTCCTCTCATCCTTGACCCTCTCCTATGGGCCTTCTGCCATGGAGAGGGGAGTTATGAGTTCACAAACAAGAAACAAATAAGGAAGGAGAGATTCAGAGTATTCCCCAGGCCACAGAGAAAAATAAGACACCCTTAAATCCCCTATCTACTTCCCTTCTCCAGAGTTACATGAAACACCAAGCAAGGCAGCAAAGAATGAAAGTGTCAGGTTAGACAAAAGATACTGAAGAAGGATGCTGCTATCCCACTTCCCAACTGCAGCATATAGTGGAGTTACCTTATAAACAGAGAGTTGAACAGATGGCCTGGGGACTGGGTTGTCTGGAGGATATTGGTGGGAGGGCTCATAATCTGTCCCCTAGACCCTCTTCTGTGACCCAGCTCTTTCCTCTTTCTGGGGCTCAGACAAGAGGAGCCTGGGGTCAGGGCCTTTGTTAAGAGGAAAAGCCATGGTGCCAGGATCAGGCGGATCTGGCAGCACAGGGCTGCAGTTGCAGCTGCGGGGAAAATGAACCATAGATGGTGTCAGAAGAACAAACCCCATACAGGGTGGGTGGGGCCCAAGAGGAGTTCAAGGGTTCTCTTCTATTAACTTGGGAATTGAGGGAAGCTTTAAGGTCAGTTCAGAGGATGAGAACCACCTCAGAGAGAGGCAGGGGCAGGGCTTGGGCAGGTGAAGGATATCAAGGTTCAGGGAGCAGCGAGCCCTAGGCTAGCCCTAAGTAGTTCAGATTTAGAAGGGCAATTCCTACCTCTCACCCCCAAACCACCACATACACACAAGGTCACACATTTGAGTTAGGAGGGTCAGAAAGAGAAATATCTGTGGTACAGACTGGCTTGCTTTCTATCTACCACTCCCCCTCCCCCAGTCCACCATTCCTCACAGTCCCCTGTTTATAACTACTAGACTTCTCTGATCCAAGTTCTTGTCTTGGTGCAAGACCCTATCCCTCACTCATGTGCTCTCCAGTTCTAACTGGCAACTACATGGTTTATATCCTGTACCCCTCCTTTTCAGGCCTGGGAGAAAGCCCTGTTTCTCTCTTCTGTTCCCCAGCAATCACACTGAAGGGAATTGACTTGTTTTTCCTTTTTCTTTGGAGAGGACTTCTTGTGAGACAGGGGCACTTCCTTTGGCTGGTGATGGGGTAGGGAGTGGGCTGCTGGAGCTGAGGCTGAGCAGGCAGGAGGGCAGGTGGCTCCGCAGTGAGGCAGAAGGGGAGGGGGGCCGCTTGGGCAGCTGCAGTATGCCGCAGTGTGTGAGTGTGTGTGAGTGTGCGCTCTGAGCTCAGGCTCCAGCTCCGCCCCCACCCCAGCATGACAAGTCATTTTCTTGGCTGCCTCTGTATGGGGGGGGAGGGGTGAGAGGGGACACAGAAAGGGAGAAGAAACTGGCTCTTCTGTTCAAGAGCCCCCCCATCTTGGGAAGAGAAGCAGAGATGAGGTAGGGGTGGGGCTGAGACTGGGAACCTGTGGGGTTGACAGGACTGGAAATGCAGGGCAGCAGCTCTCAATCTCCAGAGTGGCCTCTCACTCTCTGGAGGGAGCCAGAAAGGGGGGGCTTAGAGTCCTAGTCTCAGGCTAGTCACAGTGAATGGGGTATGGGGAGCTCGCTGCAAATAGGTTGGTCAGTGAAGAGGAGCATGCCACGTCTTAATGACCCTTTCCTCCCTTCTTTTGCATAGTATCTCCCACCTTCCCTTACTTGGCAAAAACTCGCTGTCCTGCTCACCCCCAGCATAGGAGCAGCTGAGCAGTCTAGCAGCTGACACCCAGAGACCCTCCCATTAGGTGCATTCCTATAACATCTGCCTTTCCCCCAGATTCTTCTGCCCCTGCCCAAAAACATAGCCCTCAAACTCCTCCAGTGCCCCAGGCTGCCAGATGGAGCCAGTGACACCATCCTCTGCTGCTGTCCCTAGGCTGATGTCTTCCAGCCCAGCCTGAGAGGAGGACTGTCACAGTCCCGGTCCCACTGGCCTTCACCTGGTTCTGGTCCAGGCTGGCCCCATAGCCAGTAATGTTCATCTTCTGTCTCCATTCCCTTCCCCTGCCCACCCCGCTGGGCTAATTCCAGACACATCAGATTAGGTATAAACTCTTATCCCCTTACCCCCATCACAGCATCCCCCACCCCCCATGCCAAGCCCTTCGGTTCCGTTTGATTCTTACCCTGGGTTGTGGGAGGTAGCCCCTCATGGAGCCTGCAGCTCCGGCCTCAGCCGGCAGCTTCAGGAAAGAGTCTGCGGCACTTGGGGTGGGAAGGTGGGGGGGCACTTGATGAGGAGGGCGGTGCCAGGGCGGGGAGGAGGGACTGGTCCATGACGAGGCACTGGAGATTTAACTGTTTCTTTGCCTTTACAGTGTCAGTGCTCTGGTGCTTCTGCTAGGCTCTGGAGGGCTGAGGAGTTGTCTAGCAGCTCAAAGAGCCAAGGTGGTCTCCAGTGGCCCACAGGGCCCTTCTCCTCCAACCTTGCTTAGTCAAGAAATCCTCTTTTAGCATCAGCCAAAAGACCAAAGCCCTGTGCTATGGCACATTGAAGGGATACAGGAGGTCTGGACCGCCTGCCCTCTCTTCTATGAGGAACCATCTGCTGCCTCTCCCCTCAGATCCAGGGAATGACCTTCAATCCCTGGAGAAGGAGGAGACAAAGAGGCTGGGGGCCTGGAAGCATGGGGTAGGAGTGAGGGGACTGCTTGAGATGAAGGCTGGGGATGGGAGCTGCACTGTGCTCTGCTGGTTTCTGAGCCACAGCTGCAGAAACCAGGGGAGGGCAAAAATAAGTCTCATTTTAGGTTGGAGGGTAGTTTGAAATTCTGGAGTGGACATATGGTCTCTAGCCCATCTGGGATGGGGCACAGGGACCCTGGGGGCTGCATGCAATTCTGTGCCAAAGCACCATGGCAGAGTAACCACATAGGCACTGATACTTGGAATTCTTGGGTCATCTGGTATGAAGAGGCAGTCTCTGAAGAGGCAGGGCACTTTCTGCCTTTCAGTGAAAGAATTAACAGGACCAAAGAGGATCACTAGGGCCCTAGGCCTAAGCAAGATTTTCTTACTGAAGGACAATTATTAAATGACCTATAGTACTCTTTGGATTAAAAAAAATTTGTAATGACTTTGTAGGGTGTTGGGTCCCTGTTCTCTCCTTGTCTCTGCACCTTTCTATGTCTCTTTGATGTCTCTGTCTTATACTATCTTAACCCTTCTAATATTGACCCTGTTTCCCTTAGTCTCTACCTCCATGTCAGATTTAGTGACATACTCTAGGACTGAAAGGGAGGATCTGGAGAGCTCTAGCACTCAGTTCCAACTGGGTGATGCTCATGTTCCCACATAGTCCGTCCCTGCCCTCTTCCCTTCCATCAACCCTACCCAGTCCTGGCCAGCTCCTGTGCCTTCCTTACATTGACATCCACCCACTCATACCCCAGCACCAGCTCCACCCTTGCCCCTGGCTGCCAAGAGCTGCTTTTGAAGGTCAGAGAAGCCAAAATAGTTTCTGCTCTCAGCATCCCCCATCCTCCGCCTGAACTGCCGCCAGAGGAGAGGAGGAGCTGAGTCACCAGTACTGGGGGGAGGGGGGGGGAAAGAGGGGGAGGAATCCTTGCTCACATCCGGGGATGCAAAGCAGCAACATGGCAACAGCCCCATTTGGATAGAGGAGGCCATCTGCAGAGATACACAACACAAACCAGGCTGAGTTCCGAGCATCACAAAAGGGAAACATTCCCTTCTGCAATTTCATAGCTCTTATTTCCTCCCACCTCAAACATTCTATCTCCTCTCTGCTTTCTAGGGCTCTCTGGAGTGTGCTAAGAAGGAAACTTGAGTAGACATTTGGCTTGAGAACAAAATAAAATTTCTCAGCTCAATGCAGAGCCCACCCTTATTCTCAGCTGCTACTCCCAAGGGCGACACCCCAGGCCTGGTTCCAACTCACAGTGGAGTTTTCCTTCAGCCCTCACCCTCTGAACAGTCACCCACCACAACCAACACTCCCCCCCGCCCCACCCCGTGTTCCTGGCCTTTGCTGCAATGAAATGGTGAGATGCCAAAGAAGAGAGAGAGACCGGTGCTCAGACACAAAGTGAGATCAGAAGTCCTGGATTTGAGACCTGACTCTACCATTTACTAATCATGCTTTTAAACAAGCCACTTAACCTCTCTGCCAGCTTGCTTCCTGAACTATGACTATAATAGTACCATCCTCCAATAATGCTGTGAGAAGTGAATGGCATAAAAGATGAAAAAGTGCTTCATTCCTAAAATCTTAAACCTATAATGCAAAATTTTGCCACTGGAAGTCTGTCTCCCTTTTGTGGAAGATTGATGAGAGATCACCTGGGGGGGGGGGGTCAGGGAAATCCTAAATCAGAACCTCAGACCAGACCAACTCTAGAGTACCCTTAGTTCCCAGGTAAATCCAGAACTGGAGGTGCCTGCAGGAAGGGACTTAAAGTACCATTCATGTCGCTGCCTTCCCATTTCAGACAACAATGCAAACCCCAGTTGTAGGGGCCGAAGAGCTGCTGTATTACTTCAGAATGGCCTTCATGTTTGCAGAAGTAACAGAACTAGCACTACCTAAGCACATCAGTGGTAGTAGAGAGTCAGACAGAAGGCCTCCAAACTGGTCCTTCAGCTTATGTTTTTTAGAGTCCTAGACTATCAATCATGAATTATAAATTATGAAGCCCTCTCCTTTTCCTATAGGTGCCCACATAGTAGAAGTATCAGAATGTTATTTAAGCTCAGTTTTCCGCTGTCCTAATTGTTTCTGGGTTTGCTTTATAATGCTTGGAAGCTCTAGACTTTTTGCAGATGTCAGAAAGGAAGGCTCCAAGTCACAATTGGAGACCAAGGTGCAAAATTCACCTTGAAAGCCTTTACCAGATATGACCGCTAGAAGGAGCTGGGCCACTGACTCTCCATCAGCAGGTTCCTCCTCTGTGTATGTGAGGGTGTGAAAGTGGGGGTGGCTAGGAATGATTGCACTCTCCCTGTCATTGTAGGATAGATTTTTGTCTCCTTTCTCAGCATTTTGGCCAAGTCTTGAGGAGAGGTGAGAGGGATGGTGGCCTAGCCAGTGAGGTGGGCAGAAAGGATTAAGTCATAAGGTACTAGCATATTCCCTTGAGCCCATCCCAGCAGCCTGGTTCCCTTTGCCTCCCCACTAATGGGAGGATGAAGGGAGGGGCAGTGTCTGCAGCTGCTCTGAGCTGGCTTTTGTTTGTGGGGACAGCTGAAAGAGGAGCCAGCAGGGGTGGGGTGTGGCTGTCTTGAGCCATGTGGATTTTTCCAGGAAATTCTCCACTGTTCTCCAGGGACATAGACAGGCCACCATGAAAATGTCCAAACCTAAAAAAACTCAGTGCACTAAAGTAAGCCCTGATCTTGGGTGTAGGCCCTAAGCCCCTTGAGGACACTATTGCAAAACTCTTTGATTGAAAAGATCTAGTAGGTGTTTATATATCAGTGCTTGTTTCTGAGAGGTCCCTGAGAATAACTATACATCTCTCTATAAGCGTCTTCCCAAGCATCCCTGCATCTTAATCAGAAGAATGGCTAAGTATTTTGGTTTAAGTTCTGTTCATTCTTACATCATTCCAGAAAGCAGTCTACTCTTAAGTCATTAATTTCACCTGCTGTCATCCCCTTATCCAGCCTTGTGCCAAAGCTCCTAGGAGTAATAAGTGGTAAAACTGTTGATTTTCGATCATCAGTGCTAATGGTGGAAGCCATGACATGAGTAATTCTAAACAGAAGGTAATCACAAAACAGTGAGTGGCTAGCTTCACAGGAAGCCAGTCATGTCAAGAAGATGCCAGCCTCGCATTTTTAAATGCTGCACATATTCCTATGATAATGGAGCATTAGTCATATTAACCTTGTCTTCTCTCTCCAGGAGCATCTCTAGAGGAGTCAGTTATCAGCGAAAAGACCAAAGATATGGCAATTAGCAGGAGGAGCAGAAAGAGAAGGGGAGGTGACTATCTACTATACTATCTACTATCTACTATACTGAGAATTATCTGTATAAGATATGAATTCAGTCATTTGGTGGCAGTCACTGTTGAATTGGATGGATTTTGTATTCCATAAAGGCACTGACGCATGGACTGGTGTGTCTACATTTACCAATAACATGACCAGACGCCTAGCACTTTTATAATGGGATATAGGGCTTTCTGCAGTCTCCCCACAGATACTGTCATGGAATGGCTGAGCCAAAGAGGAACCAGAAACCCTGAAACCTCGAAGGTAGGCTGTGCAGTCTGAGGGAAAGTGCTAAGCAAGGATCAGGGAAGGTGAGTGATGGATTCAAGGTCTCTGTAAAGGGAAGGAAGGAGGCTTGGGGTATACAGAAAGGAGAACACAAAAAGAGTGGATTTTTGTGTGGGAGATGACATCACTCAAGAGAAGTACCTCACTCTCCTAGTGCACGTCAACAGCTGTCCATAAACCACCCTCTTCTCAGGCTCCCGCCACCATCATACCATCTGTCTGTGAAGTGTACTGGGTATGTGAGGATAGCTATGGAGCTTTACAACTTTCCCCTCAGGAGTCCCTCCCTTCTCCACAACCCAAACCTCTCTCAAGGCCAGTTCTGCCAGGGAGACCAGACCTCTGCTCTTCTATGACCAGCCCTCACCCAAAGGACTGAGACAAATGACACTAGTCCTAACCTTTGACCTCTGATGAGAAGTGAGCTAGGTGCCGGGTAATGAAGAGTCTCAATTGTTGGTTCAAGTCAAAGGATGATAAGTCAATGTTCCAGGAGAGAATCCCTGTAAGAGAAAAAGAAACAAAGAGGGCTCTAGATAAAGTCTGAAGGATTGGACTTAAGGGAGAACTTCCAAGCTCACAGAAGGAGTAAGGAGAGGGAGGGGATAAGGACAACTGCCATGATCAGCCTCACTGATGTCTTTATGTAAGGTGGCAAGGGCCTATGTCTGTCTCCCATCCTGTGCCTTTCTTGGGCTTTGCCTGAGCCAGAGAGAGAAGGGCAGAGTTTAGGTTAAAAGTGGTCATTAATGAGTTTGTATGTAGGAATTTTCTTGCAGAGTTGCCTGATTGTGATAGAAGTGACACTCAAGGGCCCATTCCCAGATCCTGAGGGCTGCCTTCCCGGTCCTTACAGCTAAGTAGATTCTAGACTCTCCTTCTATGCCCCCCTCCTTGCCTCCACCCCTCCGCGGTTTGCTTCCACCCGCAGGTGGCTCCACAGCACTGCGCCACAGGCAGGCAACTGGGGAGGGAGGTGAGGAGTGAGGAGCTTGTGGCCAGGAAGGTCACTCTCTCAGTGCCACTGGCACTTGGAGATTTGAGATTTGTCCGCTGGGTTCAGAAAGCACCCTGTGCCTGTTCAGGGAGCCTAAAGAAGAAACTAAGGTAGGGACATGGACTCTTCAGGGGATGATGAGGACTTTCAGGACGTCTGGCCCGAGACACTGCGGGAGAGAGGGGTGTGACCAGAGGGGCCCCAAGGGTTGCACAGAGTTCCCCCGCCTCAGGGAGATTGCGGAACGCCATGGGGTGTGCGAGAAGGATGGGGAAGCAAGATGTTGGCTGCTCGGGAGGATACGGACGCGTGACATGGAAGATGCAGGTGACAGGGGCTGAGGATTCAGATTAACAGGGCGCGCAGATCCCAGGAAGTGCACTCAAGGGATGGAAGATGCAGACGTACGTTCTGGGAAGCGAATGCAGATGGCGGAGAAGCAAGAGATAGAGGATGTCCCGAGTACAGCCAGGATAGCGGCTCACCTTGTTCAAGGTGGGCCTTCACGGCCCTCAGCTGACTCTCTGTACCGATATCGCCGATCACGATGAGCAAAGAGTGTTTCCGCAGGTCCCAGCGTGCCGCTGCTACCGGGGCTCCGGCCTCGCACAGCGGCCCCGCAGCGTTCTGAGCCGGCGGTGAGCCGGGGCTTCGGAGCCCCAGCCCGGGACTTGTCTCCATGGCAACGCCGCGAGGCCGCCGGGGCCCAGCCTCGGTCTCCATGGAAACGCCGTAGGAGTGCCAGGCCGGCAGCGTCCGCTGCTGGGAGAGTGCGCGCGGTTCTTAAAGGCCGGCAGCAAGAGCCGCCCATTGGCTGCTGCCTGTCAGGGGGCGGAGCACTGGCGCCGCAAGGGCGGGGCCGGGCCGGGGCCAGGATTCTCCGGCTCTGCGGTCTCTCTCGGCCCCGGGGGTGGTGGCCGCCCACCTCAGCCCACACTCGCTTTCCAGAGGAAGCTCCCACTCCGACTTGGGCAGGGGTGGGAGATCTGAAGGACGGGGTGGAGGGGCGAGTCGATTGCCTCGGCGCCGGAAGAAGCTTCTAGTCAGGATGTTTCCCGGATGAGTCTGGCAATTCCGTAGCCTCGCCCAAACTGAGGGGAGCCATCTTGTCCCTCTGTCTCCATCTGTGTCGTGTGAATTATCATTGGCGCTTTTTTGTTTGTTTGTTACTACCTGCCAGGGTCCTAGATTCCGTCCTCGGTTCCGTCTTGTCATTGCTCCAGGCCCTGGGGGTGCTCAGGAAGGCTGCGCAGTATTGGAGGGACAGAATGACCTTCCGGCCCTGAGTCCCTGGTGAGTTGTTATTCCGAAGATAGTGGTTGGCTAGTCTCCATCTCTGCTGAGTGCAGGACTCGAGTGCAATGAGCTCAGACTGCAGCAAGGGGGATTTGAGTAAAACCCAGGAAACACCTTCACAACTACAAGTAATATGAGACAGTGAGTAGGGTAACCTTGAGAGACAGTGGTATTATTTCTCCTAGGGAATTCTCGAAACTGAAGGGGCAATGTTTGAACCGAAGGAGAGGTTGACCCTTCCAAAACCAAAGAACCAGGGGATGAGAAAGAGGACAGAGGAGGCTGGCACTGTTTTGTGACAGACTGGAAAATGGTTCAAGTTCTATGGAGACCCCAAGCATTGAAAGGACTATGGTGCCCTCTTCTCCCACGCACACATAATTCAAGATGAGTGTAATTAATTCCAGTAAAGTTCTGATTTTCTCATGAGGATAATTTCAATAATTTCAATACCAAATATAAAATTATTTCCAGGAAAATTTTAGAGATGCCCCTCCTACTTTGTTAAGCATGTGCGTAATTTACCTATTGAGTAATTTATCTCTGTATATTATGAACTGATGAAGGTCTAGGGGCTGAGAATCCTTTACCCAGCTTAAACCTAGCCAAGGCTGTAATTACCTTTCATACTGTTTGAGATTTGTATTATCTTCTGCCCTGTGCCCATTCCAGTGAGCACCCAAGAAAAGAGCCTATAATAGTGCCTTCCTTTTGCACCTCCTCTCACCTTCTTTTTCAGTGGTGGATTCTTAGACACCCCTTCCACAATTCAAGGGTCCTCCATCACAAATAGTTTGAAAAGCCTTGGTTGTAACCACTATATCTGCCAATGCTGCATGACGAGAGTGTGGAAGAAACTACAGAATGGGAAAGTTCCCAAAAGATCACATCTGGTCAGTTCAGGGAGTCAACAGTTAAGTGAAACACTACAGTGGGCTCTATCACCACCACACACTACTGCACGTGCCTCACAATCATGCATATCATAGGTCCCCAATATTCTCCTTGGATAGGCCCTTGAATGATATCCTTTTACTGTGAGGCTTCTGCCAGAGCACACTATTCCTAAACACAAAATAAGTTTTATATACTTTGCAGTTCGTGTATACATGTATTTCTTTAATGCTTTTATTCAGCTTTCTATGCCTTGTATGTATGTGCACCAGCATTTTCTGTCTTCGATTATAAAATTCTGGAACATAGATGCTAACACTCCATAGTTTCCTTTATAGAGCACTTTGCACAGTGCTGTGTGCCATTTGACACTTGAAAATATTTTCCAATGATATGGTGATGGTACTGGGATCATCACCCAATGGCTGGGATACTATTTACCAAGGAAAGAGTTGGGTAATTAAGAGATACCAATCTTTCCATGACATTGTCGGCCTTTGGCAAAGAAGACCCTGCTGAATACTCGTACAGCATATATGTGCAGTTTTATCATAGTCTGCATTTGCAGCTCTAATTAGTAAAACTCAATTCTAGCAGGGCCTGAGATCATAGGTCTGAATTTCTGCCCCTATCATCAGATCAGTGTGTGGTCCTTCCCTATACATTCAGATCTATTGTTTAACCTCTTTGTTAGACTTGATGAAAGCAGAGCCTGTGGTTAACTGCTGCTGAGCCTTATACTGAGGCCCTGTGCTAGTTAAAGGCCTCATGTCTACAGTTGCTATGGAAACTGTCCCCTTCCTCTCCGGATAACCTGTTCTGGCTCTCTGCCTCCGCGTGGTACTCTTTTCCAATTGCAGGAGAGGAGGCCTGCACATCTCTCCATGCTCTTGGCCAGATTCGGGTCTGCAAATGGTGGGGCAGAGATGTAGCAGAACATTGTTTGATGTGTCATATAGGGTAAGGCACTCCCACTATCTGATGTTCTGCCAGTACTCTTATTTTTCCCTCTCTGCTGCAAAAAGGATTTTCAGGGCCATGATTTTTTTTTTTGAGATATAATTGCCATATAGCATCATATTCGTTTCAGGTAGGGCCATGCCCAAACTGATTGCAGAATGAACTGGCTGTTTTGCTATAACACAGGCTCCACAAGATTGCTGTGAGGTACCTAACATGCAGACACTGTCCAATCCTCCTCAGGGGCTCCAGAGAGGAGGTGGATCAGAACATGGCTCACGGGCAGTCTTGCTGAATCAGGTACTGTGCTCTTTTCTACCCTATACCATCCCCAAAGTGTAAGGCAAATGGGATGAAAAAAAAAGTGCTGCTGGAGCCCTAGGGTGAAAGACAGGCTCTCTGTCTGATACATACATGTACAGAATGATTCAGTATCCTGGGTAAAAGAAAATGCTGGAGTGCAGAGTAGGTGATGGGGACACAGTGAGGAATGGGGGAGGGTAGACTTACAGCACACCCATTTTTACAAGGATTTCACTGTAGTGTTTCATTTAAATGTTGACACCCTGGACTGACCAGGTGTGATCTTTTGAGTACTCTCCCATTCTGTAGTTTCTTCCACACTCTCGTCATGCAGCATTGGCAGATATAGTGGTTACAACCAAGGCTTTTCAAACTATTTGTGATGGAGGACCCTTGAATTGTGGAAGGGGTGTCTAAGAATCCACCACTGAAAAAGAAGGTGAGAGGAGGTGCAAAAGGAAGGCACTATTATAGGCTCTTTTCTTGGGTGCTCACTGGAATGGGCACAGGGCAGAAGATAATACAAATCTCAAAACAGTATGAAAGGTAATTACAGCCTTGGCTAGGTTTAAGCTGGGTAAAGGATTCTCAGCCCCCAGACCTTCATCAGTTCATAATATACAGCGATAAATTACTCAATAGGTAAATTACGCACATGCTTAACAAAGTAGGAGGGGCATCTCTAAATTTTTCCTGGAAATAATTTTATATTTGATATTTAAATTAAATTATTGAAATTATCCTCATGAGAAAATCAGAACTTTACTGGAATTAATTACACTCATCTTGAATTATGTGTGTGTGGGAGAAGGGGGCACCATAGTCCTTTCAATGCTTGGGGTATCCATAGAACTTAAGCCAACTCTGATAATTCACAAAGAAAAGATACTGGCTCCTCCCTTACTTCTAGCCTGATGAATGTCATTAGTTTTTCTGGGGATCTGAGCTTGTTTGGCAGAATTGCAGCTTGCTCAGCTGGATTGCATGGTCTTATCCACCAAAATATCCAAAAGGAGTTGCAGGCTGCTCAGATTCCCACTCTGTACTCAGTTCTTCCTGTAAAGCGTTCTTTACACAGAGAGAGGCATGTTGGATTACAGGATTGCTGTGTCAGAGGCTTCTCCTTGGCTTTGGGGGAAAATGCTATGATCATGATGCATACCAGCAGCCATAGGGTTACCTCTTAGTATGAATAGCTGGTTTATTTGCAAAGGCACTGAGTAAAAGAACCTCTAAAAAGGCACCGAGTAAAATAATCCCTTAAAAGGTTGAGCTGGGGGAGAAGTCTGCATTTATTACTATGTCTGCCACACAGAGGAGGCCCACAACAAATATTTATTTATGTATTTGTTTTTAAGTATAAGCAGGACACTTTTCTGTATCATATTTCTTTTTTGAGGAAGATTGCCCCTGAGCTAATATCTGTTGCCAGTCTTCTCTTTTTTTCTCCCCAAAGCCCCCAGTACATAGTTGTATATCCTAGTTGTAAGTCCTTCTAGTTCTTCTATGTGGGATGCTGCCTCAGCATGGCTTGATGAGCAGTGATTAGGTCCATGCCCAAGATCTGACCCGGTGAACCCTGGGCCTGAAGCAGAACACATGAACTTAACCACTGTGCCACCAGGCTGGCCCCAATGAATATTTATTGAATAATTTTTTAAATTATTATTTGTTCACATTAAGTAATAGGAAGAGCAAAGGCACTGAGTTTACCCTCAGCCTGCAGAGCATTGCAAAAGACAATGAAGAAATTTCCCATTTTCCCTCCTTCATTCCCCATATTCTTCTATTTAAAAAAGTGATTCCCAGAAGTGGAAAAGAGATAATTTATGAATACCATTTTTCCTTATCCATTCCATTAGCCTGTGAGATGGAAGTTAGTGTTTGGCTGTGGCCTCTGATATCACCTTTTTCTTTAGTCTGAACAAAGCTACCTCTTTATACAGGGATCTCTAAGGATTTTCTTATGGTGGTGAAGGTGATGATGGTAAAGAGAATCTAAATCTAAATGTATAACTTAGTTTTGAGGCCATGCCTCTGTGTGAATTAAATTTTGCATCTTTTTTCCCCAAGGTATTCATAGAATAGAGTTATTTTCCTTCAGGGAATGCATGGGTTGAAGAAATATTGTTCCCCTTACAGTATCACAAAATCACAAATACTTTTTCTCTTCCTTCTCATCAGTTCTTTCTTGAAGATCCTTCATAATATTCCCTAGCTTCCCTTTCTAACATTACCTCCTGCAAATACCTTGCATTAACCCTTTCATTCAGCCAATCTGAGCTACTTGCCTTTCCCTCATCATTCTTGCACTTTCTGGTCAGGCTGTCTCTTTTTTCTTGAATGCTTTGTTACCCTTAGTTCTCATCTAGGGATTATTTACCCTTACCTTTATGATTTACTTTATTTGTGGAATAAGGTTCCATCTCATTCCACAAAGGATTTAAGGAGTATGACGCAACTCAAACACAGCTGCTTCTATGAAATTGATTTCTCCCTTGCCAACTGTGTGAACTTGAGCAGGTTGCTTATCTTCTCTGTGCTTTAGTTTCCTCATCTGTAAAATTATAATAATAACTGAACCCACCTTATAGGGTTATTTTGAGAATTAAATGGGACGATTACTTAAATATGCTTAGAACAATGCATATAATTCATTTATTTAGTCATTTATTCATTCAATAACATTTATTGAGCACTTACTGTGTGCCAGCAAGTGGAACACAAATATCTCTCCTGTTGTGGAGCTTACATTCTAGTGGAGGAGACTAGGTAAATTATATAGGATGTCAGAAAATGATTAGTACTATGGCAAAAAAGAAAAAAAATAGCATAAAGGTGATTGAGAATGCTGGTGGGGGCTGTGGTAATGGAGAAGAATGGTGAAGGGACAGGAAAGGTTGCAATTTTAAATGGGCTGGTCAGGCTAGGCCTTATTGAGAAGATGAGACTTGAGCAGACTTGAAAGAAGTTAGCTATTTGGATATCTGGCAGAAAAGTCTTGTAGGCAGAGAGGATAGCCAGTACAAAGTTCCTAAGGTAGCTGTATGCCTGGTACATTCAAGGAATAGCTGGAGCCCATTGTAGCTGGAGCAAAGGAGTGAGAGAAAGAGAATAGCAGATGAGATCAAAGAGGTAATAGGGGCCAGATCACATAGGGCCTTATGGCATTGTTAGGACTTTGGTTTTTACTCTGAGTGAAATGGGGAACACATGCAGACTTTTGAACAGCAGGATGATATGGTTTGATTAACATATGATGGTTTGATCCAGATTTTTATAGGATCACTTGGCTGCTGTGTTGAGAATAGACTGTAGAGGTTGTAAGGATTAAAGTGGGAAGCCAGGTATGGAACTTGCAGTAATCTGGGTGAGCATTGATATAGCTCAGATCAGAGTGATGTCAGTAGAGATGGTGAGAATCTGTGGGATTCTAGGCACACAGTATTTTAAAGGTAGAGCCAGCCTAATTCCCTGCCTCATCAAATGAGGAATGAGAGAGAAAGAGAGTAAATGACTCCAAAGGTAAACCAAAAACTTAAAAAGAAAAAACAGTTACCTAAGGGAGGAGAGAAGAAACAAATTGTAAGGCAGCCAGTAATGGAAGGTAGATTTTTTTTTTTTTTTTTTTTTGTGGGAAGGACCAGCCCTGAGCTAACATCTGTTGCCAATCCTCCCCTTTTTGCTGAGGAAGACTGGCCCTGGGCTAACATCCATGCTCATCTTCCTCCACTTTATATGGGACGCCACCAAGGCATGGCTGACAGGCAGTGCGTCGGCGGGCAGCCGGGATCCGAACTCGCGAACCCCGGGCTGCCAGGCGCAAACTAAACCGCTGCGCCACCAGGCGGCCCCAGGTAGATTTTTTTGAATTTATCTTATTTTATAAATTTGACTTTGGAATCATAGAAATGTTTTACATAAGTGTAAAACAAAACTAAATCAAAATGACCAATCTGACAAATGACTTGATCCTGACAAATGACTTCATCCAGGATATATTTTTAAAAACCTCCCGCAAATCAATAAAAAAAGACAATCCAATTACAAAGTAGACAAAAAATTTGAATGGATTTTCACAAAAGATATACAACTGGCCAATAAGTACATGAAAAGTGTTCAACATCATTATTCCTAGGGAAAAGCAAATTAAAACCACAGCATAATATCACTTATCCACAAAATGGCAAAAATTAAAAGACCAATAACACTAAATGTCACCAAGGATGTGGAACAAATAGAACTCTCATATACTGCTAATAGTAGTGTAAAATGTTATGACCACTTTAGAAAAGTATTTGGAAGTTTCTTATAAAATTAAATAAACATCTACCCTATGATCTAGCAATTCCACTCCTAGGCATTTGTCCCAGAGAAATGAAAACATGTGTGTCCACAAAAAGACCTGTGATGGCTGTTCAAGACAACTTTATTCATAATAGCCCAAACTGGAAACAACCCAAATGTCCATCATTAGGAGAATGGATAAACGAATTGTGGTAACTTCATGCGATAGAATACCACTCAGGAATAAAAAGAAATTGCAAATATATACAACATAGATGAAAAATAAAAAACATTATGCTGAACAAAAGAAACAAAACACAAAAGAAGTGTATTATCCAGCCTTAGTCTAGCCTTCAGATTATTGTAACCCTAACTGACATCTGACTGCAACCTCATGAGAAACCCTAAGCCAAAACCAAAAATGGCTATTGGCAGGAAGCCTCAGCTCCTCACCATGTAGGCCTCTCCATGGGTCTACTTAAGTATCCTCATGACATGGCAGTTGAGTTCTCCCAGAGCAAGTGAACCAAAAGGGAGTAAGGAGGGAGACACAATGCCTTTATGACATCGTGTTGGTCGTTAGACACTTACTTCTGTCTTATTCTATTTATTAGAAACAAGTGACTAAGTCTATTCCACTCTTAGGAGGGAAATTGGCTCTACCTTTTAAAGGAAGTGTCAATGAATTTTTGGATATATTTTAAACCACCACAGAGAGGGATCAGAGGAAGGCAGGGAGAGCCTTCAGACCAAGATACAGGTCTGACATCTGTGGAAGGAGGGAGAGAAGGAATGAGGATTGGAAAGGAAGAGTTTTGTTCTACAGTATGGTTCCAAGAAAGGTTTGGCCAGGCTGATGAAGAGTCTTAAGTCAAAGGTACCCGTTGGAGGAATCTTGTATATCACAGAATTGAGCCTGCCTTTGTAGCCCTGTCATGCTCTGGCAGTGACTGGGATCAGCCTGTGGAAAGTGTGGCTTTGGTGCAAATGTGGGGGTAGATCCAGAGTGGCAGCAGGTGGCAGCAGCGTAATCATCAGTCAATTATGCTCTCTGTAAGCAGATTTCAGTGGTACTCAGTGGTACATTTTTATGGTCACCACAAGTACATACTGCATGAATAAGTTTACATGAAATTCTAGAATATGCAAAACTTATCTACAGTGATAGAAAGCAAATAAGTGGTTGCTTGGGGCTAGGGAGGGGATGGGAATTTATTGCAAAGGGGTACAAGGGAACTTTTTGGGGTAAAGAAAATGTTCTATACTTGATTGTGGTGGTAGCTACACACATATATCCATTTGTTGAACTCATCAAACTCTACACTTAAAATGAGCACATTATATTGTACATAAGTGATATATATAGTTGATTAAAAAACACAGTGAGGGGGCCGGCCCAGTGGCGCAGCGGTTTAGTTTGTGCTTGGCAGCCCGGGGTTTGCCAGTTCGGATCCCGGGCGCCTGCCGACGCACTGCTTGTCAGCCACGCTGTGGCAGCGTCCCATATAAAGTACAGGAAGATGGGCACGGATGTTAACCCAGGGCCAGTTTTCCTCAGCAAAAAGAGGAAGATTAGCAATGGATGTTAGCTCAGGGCTGGTCTTCCTCACAAAAAACAAAAAAACAAACAAAAAAAACACAGTGAAATGCCATTTCACACTGACAATACCAAATGTTAGTGAGGATGTGCAGCACCTGGAACTCATATGTTATTGGTGGGAATATAAAATTATACAACCATTTTAGAAAACTGTTTGTCAGTTTCTTATTAAGTTAAACAAATACCTATTCTAAGACCCAGCAGTTCCACTCCTGGATATCGACCCAAGAGAAATGAAAATGTATGTTCACAAAAAGACTTGTTCATGAATATTCATAGCAGCTTTATATATAATGATCCAAAACAACCCAAATATCCATCAATAGGGTAACTGATAAACAAATTATGGAACATGTATACAGTGAAATACTACTGAGCAATAAAAAAGAATGAACTACTGATGCATGCAACAACATGGATGAATCTCAAAAATGTGCTGAGCAAAAGAAACAGGATACAAAAGACTACATACTATATGATTCCATTTATATAAAATTGTTGAACAGATAAAACTAATCTCTGGTGATAGAAATTAGAACATTGTTGCCATGAAAAACTCTCTGGATTGATGAAAATATTTTCTATCTTGATCGGTATATAGGTTTCACAGATTTATGCATTTGTCAAAACTCATCAAATTATACAACTAAGAGCTGTGTATTTCACTGTATTTAAATTTTACCTCAATAAAAAAATTACAATAAAGCAGTCACTAAAAATTAAAAACAAAATGAAAGAAATTAACTGTGTATTAAATTGGTAGAATTATTATTTCAAATGACTTTAAAATACAGTAATTTGTGCTTTTTTTTTTCAAAAAAATTCTATAGTGGTAAAATACACATAAAATTTACCATTTTAATCATGTTTAAGTGAACAGTTCAGTGATATTAACTACATTAATAATGTTATACAATCATCACCGCCATTCATCTCCATACCTCTTTTCGTCTAGTAAAACTGAAACTCTATACTCATTAGACAATAACTCCTGATTCCTCCCTCTCCCCAGCCCGTTGTAATCCCCATTCTACTTTCTGTCTCTATGATTTTGACTACTCTCAGTATCTCATATAAGTGGAGTCACACAGTGTTTGTCTTTTTGTGACTGGCTTATTTCACTTAGCATAATATCCTCAAGATCCATCCATGTTAAAGCATATGTCTTAACTGTACATTTTTAATGGAATATACCCTAAGGAAAAATATCAACTCCAAAGAAATATTAAACTGTTTTCATTAGTCATCTCATTAGTAATAATATTGGTATTTTTTCTGAAATGATTTTGTAGAATAAAATAAAGCAAATAAATTATGTTAATGTTATCAGGAACCAAGATGTTGATTATAAGAGAAAGAGATACAAATATAAAATCAAGAAAGTTGGGTAAAATCCCTAAAGTTTAATTGGAAAAAGCCAAACAATGACCAATCTGGTAGTAATAAGCATTCCAACCATCCAAACTGTGGTCTTTCATTGCCATTTACTACTAAAATGAAACAAAGCTTCTCAGAGAAACATCTGATTCCACATCTGGGGCAAGAAATAAACAAGATGAACTTGGAACGTCTTGTTATAACAGAAAGCAAGGAAGCTACCAGAGACTACTGGAATCATGTCAAAAGGACTCTGGAGCTAATCTGAAGGGACTTACATAGTCCAAAGAGGGGACAATATGCATTTTATTTATTTATTTTAGTGAGGGAAATTGACCGTGAGCTAACATCCATTACCAATCTTCCTCTTTTTGCTGAGGAAGATTGGCCCTGAGCTAACATCTGTGCCCGTCTTCCTCTATTTTATTTTATTATTATTTTTTTTTTGTGGGGAAGACCAGCCCTGAGCTAACATCTGTTGCCAGTCCTCCCCTTTTTGCTGAGGAAGACTGGCCCTGGGCTAACATCCATGTCCATCTTCCTCCACTTTATATGGGACGCCGCCACGGCATGGCTGACAGGCATTGCGTCGGTGGGCGTCGGGGATCCGAACTCGCGAACCCCAGGCTGCCAAGCGCGAACTAAACCGCTGCGCCACCGGGTGGCTCCCCTCTATTTTATATATGGAACACTGCCACAGCATGGCTTGATGAGTGTTGTGTAGGTCTGCACCCAGGATTTGAACCTGCAAACCCTGTCCGCCGAAGCAGAGCATGCAAACTTAACCACTACACTACCGTGCCAGCTCCACAATATGCATTTTAAAATTAACAATAACTGCAATGGATTGAAGCACACTGAATGTGTTAAAAATCCATGAGTTCATAGTGATACTAAAAACAAAAATCTCATTAGTCATCTTTGCAGTATGCTAGAGGACCTTATTATTTTGAGAACTGTATTATATAGAGAACCTCAACTCAATATTTTCAAAAGTAGTAAATCAAAGGAAAGAATTAAGCATTTATTCTGCCTTTCTTTAGGTAATCAAATATTTGATGAAGGAAAAGTTCTTATTTATAGAAGAATTCTATAAGTAAGTAAATTCTATACATTTTATAGAACATTTCCATCATTACAGAAAGTTCTAGTGCATCATGCTGATCTAGAGCAGGACTTGGCAAACTACAGCCTGTGGGTCAAGTCAGGCCCGTTCCTATTTCTATACAGCCTGTGGATCAGAAAACAGGTCCATCCCACCATTCCTGCCAAGGTTGGTTCACACACAGCTAGAGGTCCTCGCTGACCATCTGACCAAGTGCTTTCTATAAATAAATTCTATAAAATTCAGCTAATAAATGAAGACAGTATATTAAAATTATAATATCACTATTTTGCAACCTCTAGTGAAATAATGCAGCTAGGCAATAACTACTAGTAACTGCTAAACCATCAAGTAAAATGGTGGTAATATTTGAACCTATTAATCAATTGTACAAAACAAAAATACATTTAACCAGATATTATATGTCTCCTGATGAGATTCAATAGGAAGCATATGATACCTCTTATGAAGCATTCTTGCCAAAAAAGAAAAAAAGGAACATAAATCTGAACAACTATATCTAATTGCCCATTTTATAGGAAATAAAAAGGGACAAAGAAGTACATTAAATGACACCACAGGGATGCAATCAGAAAAATCTGCAATGTTGGAAATTTTACAAAACAAATGACCTGGTTTCATCAACAAATAAATAAGTTGCAGGAAATAAAAAAGAGGGAGAACTTACAGATTAAAAGAGACCTAAGATAAATATCATCCAAATGCAATGTGTAAAGTTTGTTTGGAATTGTAAAAAAAAAAAAAAAAAAAGATGAGACAACTGTAGAAATTTGAACATTACATATTTGATAACATTAAGAAATTACTGTTAATTTTCTTTAGGTGTGTTGATATAATGTTTAAAAGATTCTCTATATTTTAGACACACAGAAGTATTTATGGATGAAATTACATGAGTCTGGGATTTGCTTAGAAATAATCAGTTGCAGGGAAGTGGGTGGAGATATAGATGAAAGAAGATTGGGCATTTGTTGATAATTGTTGAAGTTGGATAAATACATGGGTTATTTTTTCTTTTTCTATTAAAAAAAAAAGAATGTCTCCAAGCTTTTTGTTATAAGCAACAGGAAGGATGAAGTTGCCATCAACTGAGATGGGGAAGGCTGCAAGTGGAGCAGGTTTGGTAGAAAAGATGAATTCAATTTTAAGCCCGTTGAGTTTAAGATGTCAGTTGGACATCCAAATGGAGATATTGAATAGGCAGTTAGATATATATGTTTGGGATTTGGGAGAGAGGGCTGGGCTAGAGTTAGAAAGTTGTGAGTCATCAGCATATAGATGGTAGTTACAGCAATGAGACTGGATGAGATCAAGAAAGGAGCGAGAGTAAGTAGAGCTTAAAATATAGTAAATGCTCAATAAATATTCATTATAACCATGTGACTTAAATTCTCTCTTTTGCTTACTTTCTCCTCTGAAATCCTACAGTATTTTTACTGTATCTTGTATTATAGTTACTTGTATACATGTCTGATCTCTATAAATTTTAAGTTCTCTGAAGGTAGGAACTAGATCTTAATCATCTTTATACACTGCTCCCTCGCCACCAACATGGAGCCATAATGGTGCCTTGCATAGAAGTGAATTGGAATTAATAAATGAACTTGAGTTTGTGAGGAAATTTTGGTCAAGGCTATGGCTTTTCTGGCTTCAGGTTCATGAGACTCCCTATGTTGATGGGCTTATATGTGAGCAGGGCCAAGATATATTCTTGTGTGGAGTTGTTCTTGCCAACTAGTTGGGATACTAGCTCTGTACAGCCTAGATGAGCCTTTGGGATCCAACCCCATCTAAGACACTACAGAGGGGAAATGGGTGAGGTGACTCAGAGTAGAGTGAAGGGGGATATGAAATAGTGACATGGGAAGTAGGATACAAAACTAGGCACTATGTGCACATGACTTCATGTACGCACACTTAGAAGATGAGTAAACGTTTCACGACTTAGACTCTCATGCATAAGTAGGAATCAGCTTGGTGTCCTTGTCCACTGAAGTGTTTTATTTTCTTAGATTTTTCAGCCCCAGAACATAAAAACTCCCTTCTTCCCATTGAGACTTACGAGTTCAGGAGTAGCTGGTTTTTTCGTTTTTGTTTTTATCTGCAAGACGAACTTTTTTCACCTTCTACCATCCTGGCTCTGATTCCTGGCAGTTTCCAAAGTCTCTCAGAACATTCCTTTTCTTGCTCTCATCCTATTCCTATATTGGGTGAGGGTAAATTTTTCTTGTAGTTTTGCTTAGTATCAAAACCTGCTCAGCTCCAAACCTGGATAATTTGGTACCACTGTCTTTTTATTTTCTTTTTTCACATAACCACAGTATAGTTATCCAGATCAGGAAAATAACATTGATTCAATACTACTATATGATATACAGACCTTATTCAAATATCACCAGTGCTCCCATTAGAGTTCTTTATGGCAGAGAGAAAACCAAGTTCTTGTCCAGGATTCACTTCTGGATTACATGTTGTGTTTGATGGTCTTGTCTGCTTGGTCTCCTCAAATCTGAAACAGTTCCTCCATCTGTCTTTGTCATTCTTGATCTTGGCATTTCTCTTTCCCTCTCTTCTGTCTCTCTCTTTGAAGAATATGAGCTATTTATTTGTAAAGCATCCATCATTTTGGGCTTATTTGGTGTTTCCTCATGATCAGATTCAGGTTATGAATTTTTGGCAGGAATACAATTAAAGCAATGTTTAATACAATTAAAGCAAAGTGTGTCACACTGAGCGACACATGATGGCATTTTGTCCCATTACTGGTGATGTTAACTGGGATCACTTGGTTAAGTTACCAAATTTTTTCACTGTAGGGGCCGCCCAGTGGTGCAGCGGTTTAGTTCGTGCTTTGCCAGCCAGGAGTTCACAGGTTCGGATCCTGGGTGCCTGCTGATGCGCACTGCTTGTCAGTCATGCCGTGGCAGCGTCCCGTATAAAGTAGAGGAAGATGGGCACGGATGTTAGCCCAGGGTCAGTCTTCCTCAGCAAAAAAGAGGAGGATTGGCAGCGGATGTTAGCTCAGGGCTGGTCTTCCTCACACACACAAAAATTTTTTTTTCACTGCAAATTTACTACTTTCTGTTTGTAATAATCCAATACATTTTAGGGAGATATTTTGAGATTATGTAAATACCCTCTTTTTCACCACATTGCTAGTTTTAGCATCAATAATACTTATTTATTTTAAATCATCTTTATTGTAAAATAATACACACATAATTAAAAGAGTGAATAAGATAAATGTACAAATGTATGAATTATAAATAGTATAAATTATAAATTGTGTAATGCCCCTGGTAATAAAAATAGGACATTTCCAAGCACCTCATTTGGCTCCTAAAGAATTACAACTCCTCTGTCGTTTCTAAAATTAACCAGTAGTCCTGATTTTTATTGCAATCATGTCATTTCTTTACTTTTTTATGATCTAGGTATGATTTTTAAATATTAAAATTTACTTTTGTCTCATTAAAAAACTTTTTTTATTGTAGTAAAATAAACATAACATAAACTTTACCATTTTAAACATTTTTAAGTGTTCACTTAGGTGACATTAAGTACATTCACGTTGTTGTGCAACTATCACCACCATCCATCTCCAGAACCTTTTCATTTTCCCAAACTGAAACTGTACTCATTAAACAATAATTCTCTAGTCCTCCCTCCCCTCAGCCTCTGGAAACCACTATTCTACTTTCTGTATCTATGAATTTGCCTACTCTAGGTACCTTATATAAGTGAAATCATACAATATTTGTCCTTTTATATCTGGCTTATTTCAGTTATCATAATGTTTGCAAGGTTCATCCATGCTGTAGCGTGTTGGTACCACTCTTATCCCCCAGTACTGGCTTCCAGGAAGTTAGGGATTGGAAAGAAAGCTGAGAGGGAGGAGGAGAGTCAGGAACTCTGGAGTCACAGGATGAGAATTTTAAGGAGGAGGGAATCAGCAACACCATCAAACACTATAGAGGTCAAAGCTAATGAGGTGATTTGACAAGAAATTTTCAGAATCAATTATTAACATTTTTAGAGTGACTGCTTTGTGCCTAGAATTGTGCTAGGCAGTAGATTTATGGAGGTTAAAGCCAGATTGCCAAGGATTATAGAGTTGCTGGTATGGAGAAAGGGGAATTTGGAAAGGAAGAAAAAAGATAGGCCGAGAGCTTGATAGGGAAGTAGAGTGGAGGGGAAATACTACTAGGATGTGGAGATTTGAATACTTCTATAAAAAGAGGGAATAAGTCAGTTCAGAAGGGAGGATGGCAGTCTCTATCAATATTCAGATAGGCAAGGATTCCATTTTTTTCCCACTTAATACCACAACTTTCTGTTTCTACCTCTCTGTTTGCAGGTAAGTGGCTCCTGGTGGGGTTGAGCTCTTTGGATTACACATTTGAGAGGTGGAGGGGAGAAACTGCAGCTAATATTGCAGTCACAATCGTGCTTGGTATTGCGTGTTTGAGAGAGACCCAGGCTGATAAGAGGGCCTACAGCTGATTGGCTGGCTGGAAAATTAAGCCACCTGGAAGGGGTGGCAGTGTGCTGCCTTGGCAGGTTCTGCTAATGTGCCTCATCTATCCTTAGGTGTGGCAAAGTTAGGGCCTCTGGAAAGGTTTGAACAGTGGGTTAAAATGAACAATGATGATAAAATGTGATATATACATACAATAAAATATTATTCAGCCTTAAAAAGGAAGAAAATTCTGACACATGCTGTTAAAATTACAACATGGATGAACCTTGAGGACATTATGCTAAGTGAAATAAGCCAGATACCAAAGGACAAATATTGCATGATTCCATTTGTATAAGGTACCTAGAATAGCCAAATTCATAGAGACAGAAAGTAGAATGGTGGTTGCCAGGAGTTGGAGGGAGAGGGGAATGGGGAGAAAGTGTTGCATGGGCACAGAGTTTCAGTTTAGGAAGATGAAAAATTTCTGGAGATGGATGGTGGTGATGGTTGCACAACAGTGTGAATGCACTTAATATCACCGAACTGTACACTTAAAATGGTTAAAACAGTTAAATTTCATGTTATGTATATTTTACCACAAAAAAAAATGAATAGGAGCAATGTGTCAAATGTTAACAACATGAATCTAGGTGAAAGGATTTATGAGAGATCCTTATACTATTTTTTTATTATCCTATTTTTGCAACTTTTCTGTTGCTCTGAAATTTTTTTCAAAATAAAGTTAATTAAAATTAACAGGAGGAAGTTCTGTAGAGATAAGATACAGACCATTTGGAATTGCTTCCACTGTAGGGGTTGCAGGTACCTATAAGTGTATCAGCCTAGTGATAGGAAGTTAATAGAGTATCATAGGTAATTATTGACTACCTTAAGCAATCTGTTTTCACATTTTAATTATATCATCACCTCTTTGTTGACCTAACTTCTTCATAAGGATGTGAGTTGATAACTTTTCAGTTTCTCCTCTGTTTTCTTCATATTATTTTAATTATTATGAATTCCTAGAACATTAGGAACACTCGTATTTAGTATTCACATAATACATTCTAAAACAAAAAAAGTTTTGTATCAACTGTTTTTGCCATTTCTTTGTCATTGTTCCTCCTCAGTCATGGATATATAAAATTTCTGCCATTAGACAGACTGGGTTCAAATTCTGACTCTCTCTCTTGCTAGCTCCAAGACATTGTGTAAATTATCTCATCTCTCTAAGCCTTGATGTCCTCATCTGTAACCCTCAAAGAGTCATGAGGCTTTCAGGTGAGATTATGAACGTAAAACAGAGCACAATACCTGCCACGTGGTAAAAATGTAATACATGTTATTGATTAATTGTGTCACTGGTATATGACCGGACATGATTGTATAGGTCCAAGTGTAACAGAAGGCAGTGTAGGGGTCAGAATCAATTATATGTTAAATATGTCAGTATGGAATACTTTAATATTGCACCCTGAGAGGATATATAGTAGTTTATCATTAAATTCAGTACTTGTCATATCCTCAGTAAAGTTCTCTGCCACTGAGCTCCCAAACTATGAGTTTCCAGAGGAAAACCATGAAGCAAATTTAAAGGTTGGTGAATAGTGTCTGTGAGGTAGGATTAAACTATCTGGGTTCCTTTTGCTTAGAGAAGTCTGTGAGAAGACCTCAGAAAAAGACTAACAACTAAGTGTATAACACTGATGTTTATTGTTTAATTGGTTGAAATATATTATGGAATTATTGGACCAGAGGAGATGATCCCAGCCTTTTGAGAATTTATCCAGGTTTTAAAATTACCAATTAAAGACAATATGAGAGGAAATGGCTTTAAACTCTAGAATAAATGATTTAGGTTAGATGATTAGAAAAAAAGTTCCTGACAATGAGGTTTGTTAAACTTGAAAGTGAGTTAACATAGGGTCTGATGGAATTTTCTTGTCCAGGAAGACTTGAGAGGTGGATTAGATTTCTCTCTGTCTGAGGTGGCTTAGATAAAGATGCATCTGTAGATAGGTAGATGTGCTGATGGTCCTTTGCAATCGAGGAGTCAATAAAGGTCTTTGGCTCACCTAACCGCAATCAGCCACAGCCACAACGGGTAACTATTTTGTTTGCATTTTCTGATCTTTCTGGGTAAGTTAATGATTAATTTAATTGTCGTACTGCCTAACAAGGAATTCACAGGTTTTCTTCACAGTTTTTTTAAAGCTGTTGTTTTATTTACTAATGGGAATGGCTCAGGTTCACTTTTTTACTAATCTATTCATTTTTAGTCATGTTTACTGAGGTTTAATTTACCCTTTTAATGTACAGTTTTATGAGTTTTGACAAACACATAGCTGTTTGTCAAATAATCAAGAAGGCCCATTTATTTGTATCTTGCTTGGGGAGGAAAAATGCAATAGCAGGACAGAGAAGAGCAAAAATATGGTGACTTTTGCAGTATTTTTATGGGAAACAAAGTCAAGATTTGCTCACACCAAGACCTGGTTGGTTGGGCCCTCTCTCTCTTTTTTGGGGAGGGGAGGAAGATTAGCCCTGAGCTAACATCCATTGCCAATACTCCTCTTTTTGCTGAGGAAGATTGGTCCTGAGCTAACATCTATGCCCATCTTCCTCTACTTTATATGGGACGCCTCCACAGCATGACTTGACATGTGGTGCGTCAGTCCGTGCCCAGGATCCGAACCTATGAACCTCTGGCCGCCGAAGCGGAGTGCACAAACTTAACTGCTATGCCACCAGGCCGGTCCCTCCCGCTTTTTTTTTGGTGCCCTCTCAAATCGTGTAGATGAATTCACTTTATCTACTAGGTAGTTAATGTTGACCTGACCTAGTCCTTTTAAGATTAAATTTACTTGGTCACTGGTCTTCTGCAACATTAGGAGTGAAGGAAGAGAGGGGTCATTTATAAATGATTTCAAGATTAAGAAGTGGGATATGTCTCCATGTGCTCCATGACATTTTTGCTCCACTAATAAAACATTCTGGGGACCCTAATTATATTCTAGTTATAGCAACAATATAAAGATTCTAGATTTTTCAGGGCAGTTTCATTTCAAGGAGTCTGTCCTTTTGTGCCCATAAGTAACGTATCCTTGGTTGACATGCTTTGATTTTTGGTTTGGAAAATCTGATCACTGTAATTTATAACAGCAGGGAGAAAATTGGTTGGTAGGAAGCTTTACTTTGGCTTAGTCTGATCAGGTGCTGCATTGGGCATATACAAGATTGGAGAATCATGGTCGGTATTTGCCTAAGTCATTCTGAGCCTGGGGTTGAGAGAGAAAACTACCTCCTATTGAATGCGTACTATGTATATGCTTGGCAGTGTGCTAGGTGCTTTCCCTATTGACAGCTGCTCTGGCTAGAATTCCATCCAGATCCAACCACCACTTAAATTAAAAAAAAAAAAAACAACAAAACACATATTCCTTTTGGGGCCTAATTCATTAAAAGAAGTCACAGGTGCCACACCCTCTATAAGACCCTGGCACCATAATTAGGATAATAGACTCTCAGGGCTTGGAGGGATCTTTGAGGTCATCTAGTTAAACGGTGGCAGCTGTTGTCTTCACCACGGAGTCTGAGAATTACTGTGTCAATTCTCTTAACGGGAGGTGCAAAAAATGTCTGGGGTTATAGTCTCTGTAGACTGCAATCCCATAAAAGATAGGGCAGTGATAAGCCAATGTGAAGCTTGAATTACTTTCCGGACTGGGAAAAATATGATTTACTGGGGCTCTCAGACAAAATAAAGGAGGAAAAAAAAAAAAAAAAGAGAGAGAGAGAAAGACAATGTGAGGCCCTTGAATTCAGGAAGAGGCCCACAAAAGGGGTCTTGATCGACACAGGTAAACCCGAAAGAGTCCTCTCTCTCTTCATTTTCGCTAGCTCTTAAGTAGTAATAGCCATCCTGGATCCTCTTCTTTGCCCTTTTATTAGAAAGCCGGGAAACCCTCACCATTTCCATGAAAGAGGGTGAGAGAAGGGGCCTTCAGGTGCATGAATCATAGAAAACAGGTCTTTTCTCTTATGTCTGAGGAGTGGTACAAACAATTGCTGTGGAGATAAGGTAATATATTACACGCCCTCTCAAGGTCCCTTCAGTTCAAGGATACTGTCCTTCTCTGGCAGTACTAGGGGGAGGGCCTGCAACGTCCATGCTGCCATGGAAACACGCCGCCGTGTTCCTTTTTCTACGTAGGGCGGGGCAGTCCACCTCAGCCTCCAATCATCCACGGGATTTCTTGAGTGGCGGGCAGCAGCAGCGAATGGGAGAGCTGATATTGCGTGACGCGACGGGAACAGGGGGAGTTCGCGGCCGGTGGCGGTGGTGGCGACAGCGGCGACCTGGGGATCGAACTGGAGGGATCTGGGGAGCGTGCAGAGACCTCTAGTTCGAGCGCGAAGGACCTCCCACCGGGATGCCCGGTACTGTTTGCAGGAAAGTGGGGGCGCAGTCAGCTCTGAAGGCTTGGGTTTCGAGTCTGAAGGGATGGCTGCCCGGAGGGGGCGGGGCGGCAAGCATGGCGGCTGTGACGGGGAAGGGGTTGGAGGGCCCTGAGGAGGGGGTGGGGAAGCAGTAGCTTGGAAGGCTGGGTGGTCGTGAGGAATTGTGAAGGGCTTTGGGGGTTCAGGCGAACAGAGTTTACAAAGCAGCCTTTTGGGGGGCGGTAGAGGCGCCAGAACGTTGTAGGGAGAGTTGTGGGGGATGGAAAAAGGGGCGGGGAGAGAAGAGGTTAGGAAGGAGGGGAAAGGGTGTCTACGGGAAGGTGATGGAAAAGAAGAGGGAGAAAGGGATAGACAGGCTGATTGTAAATAACGAGGAAATGGGGCCCTGGGAGGTATGATAGGAAAGTGGATGCAGGGATAATACAATGTTCTAATTGGAAGAGTCCTAGACTGGTCCACTTTCCCAGCTCTTGTACTTTTTGCCCTATTATTTAAGCTTAGACTGCGCGAGGATGGCTAGTAGGTTGCACAGAACTGATCTTTTATTAATCCATTGCAGGGGAGCAGATGGACCCTACTGGAAGTCAGTTGGATTCAGATTTCTCTCAACAAGACACTCCTTGCCTGATAATTGAAGATTCTCAGCCTGAAAGCCAGGTTCTAGATGATGATTCTGGTTCTCACTTCAGTATGCTATCTCGACACCTTCCTAATCTACAGACACACAAAGAGAACCCTGTGTTGGTGAGTGGTATCTTGTTTGGAAATGATTGAGCAGATTTTTTTTTCCCCCAGTCTAAACCAACCAGCAAATGTAAGTACTTAGGAGATCACTACCTTGGATAAATTTGGTTGGAAAAATAAAATCAACATGTTCACAAAAAGTATGTCTCATTTTGGATTATTTCATATATAGTGGGGATATTATGTATGTATATTTTCTAGGATGTGTCCAATCCTGAACAAACAGCTGGAGAAGAACAAGGAGACAGTAGTAGTGGGTTCAATGAACATCTGAAAGAAAACAAAGCTGCAGGTGAGATGTTTAAAGCTATCAGTTCCTTTTGCAAGGGTGCTCTTTTTGGAGCTGGGTGGATTTAAACATTACACCGTTGTGGTGAACATATGAAAGGAAGTCTAGCACAGTATTTGGCACATAGTAGGCACTCAAAATGTTGGTTTTCTAATGTAGCTTATTAGATTGGTATTGTTCACATTCCTGAATTTGTATCAAAGTTTGGTGGTAAATGCCTTTTGTGTTAATATCCATTTATTTTTTTCAGACCCTATAGATTCTTCTCATTTGGACACATGTGGTTCCATCAGTCAGGTGATTGAACAGTTACCTCAGCCAAACAGGAGAAGCAGGTATACTAGTGTTTGAAAGAATGTACTTAAATTAATTAATGGAACAGTTCTCTTATCTGTACCTGTTGCCTCATCCCAAGGATAAAGGGATTAATCTTATTTTTGTGAATTAGGGAGTGGGATTTGAGAATTGTGTTAGCTAGTATTTTATTAGTACTTATAGCTGGAATCTCTTTTTGTGACGGTAATAATATTTTTACACTTATATTATTTAAATTGTGATCTGTCTTGTGCATATGAAACAAAATAAGCATTCCTTGTTCTTAGCATAGATATGTCGTATTGATAGGAAAAAAGTCATCAAAAAGTATTTAGGTATATTACCAAAGCTGTTAGGAATGCTTTCCACCAACCAACCCAGTTTTAGACCTGAACGTTTAATTCATACTCTAAACAGTATTCAATTTTCACTTTGTCTTATGTATCTTTACATTTTCCATATTGGCTTTATCCTCTTTGTTAGGCACTAGATTAGGTGTCTGATATATACTCCCATTTAATTTCATTTTTAAAGTAGACGTACAAGAAGACATTGTATTACTTCCATTACATAGAGGGGGAGACTGATGGGCGAAGAAGTTAAATGACTTATTCTAGAATACATTGCTATTAAGTGACAGAGCTGGGCTTTGAGTTCTTCTGACTCAAGTGCCTCCTCTTTCTTTTTTACCATTCAGTGCTTCTCAATCTTCTGCCCAAGTTCTCCTAAGATCAAAGGAGAATGTAGACAATTTCAGGAGTCTTGGAGTGGCAGAGTAGAAAAGGGAGGTAGTCAAAGGAGAATTTGAGGTGGTGAAAGACTGTGGTTTTATCTCAAAAAAAAAGGTTTTTTGTTTTTTTGCATTCTATTTAGTATTCTGTGTTTGCACATTAAGTTTTCCTCCCAAATCATCAGTTGGATGCTTTAGAACAATCTGCAACTTGGTGGGCTGATTTGGCCTGCAGGTGGGTTTTATTTGACCCACACAAGGTTGTAAAGTATATTTGAATTAATTGATAGAATTTAAAAATGGGGAAATTTCACATAAAACTTGGATTTCTGGCTTCTGGCATTACTAGTCCAGAAGAAATGCAACTGTTACATTATTGGCAACAGTTGGTTGGAGCTGTGAGTAGCAGCCAACTGAGATGGGGCATGAGTGCTATGGTTGGTCATAGTCCATACAACTTTCTGTTATACTTGGACACTGAGACCAGGTGTTCTTTTGTCATTTATCATAGTGCTTGTGCTTTTGTTCTTACACCCAGCTGCTTCACTCATTTATGTTACCTTGCTTTGCTTTCTGTAGGCATTTAAGTTTGTGTTACCTCTTTAGGAGCATGTGCCAGGCTTATCTCCTATATTTCTGTGGCTCAGCACACTGGTTCGAACCATTGGGGACAGGAACTATGCCTACTCTCATTGTAAATGAAGCAGTGCTGTTTGAGAAGTCCTGTGCTACTTCTTTTCCCTTTTTGGATCAGTGTGTTGCTGTTTCTCTGAAAAAAAAATGAATGCTTACATTCAGTAAATGCGCAGGCATTGTGACAGGTGTTTTAAAGGGAGTTAGCCATTGTGGAGCTTATAATTTAATAGAGAAGACAGACATTAAATCATTACATAAGTAGCTATTCATTTACGATTGTGATCATTTCAAAGAGGGAAAAAAATAGAATATATAACCTAATCTGGGGAATAGGGGAAAGCCTTTTTGAGGAATGTGATCTAAACCATAAATATGAATTTCTTAGGCACAGTTGAAGGGCTGGGGGGGAGTGTGGCATGTGAGAGGAGGAGCTTTCCAGACAGAGGGAACTGCATCTGCAAATGTCATAAAGCTGGAAAGAATTTGGGGTTGATTCCAAAGGAATGAAAGCTCTTTAAAATGCATGTATGTTGATCTCTTTATGTTGTCTTTATTCATTAATACAAATATTTTGAAAAAAGCTGCTTGTGAACTTTTGTACATCTTAAAATTCCAAAAAATCTTCCTTTCTTATATAGTGTCCTATTGATGTAAGCCAATGGTCCTAAACATGGAGTGTCCTAAAATATAATACTGAGGAAATAATGGATATTTTTGTATCTCTGTTAAACATTTTTTAAAATTGAGATGATTGTAGGTTCACATGCAGTTTTAAGAAATAATGCAGAGAGATCCTTTGTACACTTTGCCCAGTTTCTTCCAATGGTAACATTTTGCAAAACTATAGTATAATATCACAACCAAGATATTGACGTTGATAAAAATCTACTGAACATATTCAGATTTCCCCAGTTTTACTTGTACTTGTGTGTGTGTTTGTGTGTGTGAATTTTTACATGGTTTAATCACCTGTGTAGGTTTGTGTATCCACCACTATGGTCAAGATACTGAACAGTCCCAACACCACAAGAATCCCTAGTGTTGCTCTTTTATCACCATACAACTCCCTCTCCCGCATTTGAGCTCCTGGCAACCATGAATTAAGATCATCTTCCATCTGTAAAATTTTGTCATTTCAAAACGTTATATAAATGAGATCATACAGTATGTAACCTTTTGGGATTGGCTTTTTTCAATCAGCATAACTCCCAGGAGATCTGTCCAAGTTGTTGCATGTATCAATAGTTCATTCCTTTTTATTGCTAAGTAGTGTTCCATGGTATGGATATAACACAGTTTGTTTAATGAGTTACCTGTTCAAGGAAGTCTGGATTGATTCTGGTTTTTGGCTATTGCAAATAAAACTGCTGTGAACATTTGCCTACAGGTTTTTGTGTGAACATGTCTTCATATCTCTAGAGTGAATGGCCAGGTGGACAATGCTGGGTCGTATGGTAGTTCCATGTTTAGTTTTTCAAGAAACTACCAAATTGTTTCCTAGAGTGGCTGTATCATTTTATAGTCCTACTATCAATGTGTGAGAGATCCAGTTTCTCTCATTTGGTGGTGTCATTATTTTTTATTTTAGCCATTCTCATAAGTGTGTATCTGATTGTGATATCTGATTGTGGTTTTAATTTGCATTTCCCTAATGGCTAATGATGTTCAACATCTTTTCATGTGCTTATTTGCCATCTGTACATCCTCTTCAAGGAAATGTCTGTTCATATCTTTTGCCCATTTTCTAACTGGATTGTTTGGTAGTTTTAATTGTGTTTTGAGAGTTCTTTATATATTCTGGATACTAGTCCTTTGTAGGATATGTGGTTTACATATATTTTCTCTCACTCTTAGCTTATCTTTTCATCCTCTTTAGAGGGTTTTTCACAGAGCAGATTTTAAATTTTGATGAGATCTGTTAAATATTTTTAGCAGAGTAGTATAAATACATAGTTTATTTTAAAAAGAGCTTATAAATGGCAAGCCAAGAGTCCTTTCCCACCCTTGCTCCCCTTTCACAGAGGCAACCCTCTTTAAATGTTTGTGTTTTTACTTCTTTGGGAGGTTATCTTCCTAGCTCTTAATACTTTTATAAAACTAAGTAACACTGTTGAACTGCCATTTCTCTTTTTTTTAAAAATTATTTTTTTTTTATTGATATCTTAATAGTTTATAACACTGTGGGGTTTTAGTTGTGCATTATTGTTTGTCTGTCACCATGTGGATGTATCCCTTCACCCCTTGTGCCCACCCCCTACCCCCTTTCCCCTTGGTAACCACCAATCAGTTCTCTCTGTCCGTGTGTTCATTTATATTCCTTACATGAGTGAATTCATGCAGTGTCTGTCCTTCTCTCTCTGGCTTATTTCACTTAACATAATACCCTCTAGTTCCATCCATGTTGTTGCAAATGGGACAATTGTGTCTTTTCTTACGGCTGAGTAGTATTCCATTGTATGTATATACCACATCTTCTTTAACCAATCATCAGTCGAGGGACACTTGGGTTGCTTCCACTTCTTGGCTATAGTGAATAATGCTGCAGTGAACATAGGGGTGCATAAGCCTCTTGTGATGGTTGATTTCATGTCCATTGGGTAGATGCCCAAGAGTGGGATTGCTGGATCATATGGTATTTCTATTTTTAATTTTTTGAGGACTCTCCATACTGTTTTCCATAGAGGCTGCACCAGTTTGCATTCTCACCAGCAGTGAATGAGGGTTCCCGTTTCTCCATATCCTCTCCAGCATTTGTTGTTTTTTGTCTTGGTGATTATAGCCATTCTAATGGGTGTCAGGTGATATCTTAGTGTAGTTTTGATTTGCATTTCCCTGATGATTAGTGATGTTGAACATCTTTTCATGTGTCTATTGGCCATCTGTATCTCTTCCTTGGAAAAATGTCTGTTCATATCCTCTGCCCATTTGTTGATCGAGTTGTTTGTTTTTTTTGTTGCTCAGTTGTATGAGATCTTTATATATTACTGAGATTAATCCCTTGTCGGATAAACGCTTTGCGAATATTTTCTCCCAGCTGGTGGGTTGTCTATTCATTTTGATCCTGGTTTCATTTGCCTTGTAGAAGCTCTGTAGTCTGATGAGGTCCCACTTGTTTATTTTTTCTTTTGTTTCCCTTGTCTGAGTAGACATGCCATTTCTCGTTTGATCAAATTAAGACGATTGAGTTCCATGATGAAAGATAAGGATTTAACTCACAACATGCTCCCAATTTTTTTTTTGGTGAGGGAGATTGGCCATGAGCTAACATCCATTGCCAATCTTCCTCTTTTTGCTGAGGAAGATTGGCCCTGAGCTAACATCTGTGCCCATCTTCCTCTATTTTATATACGGGACGCCACCACAGCATGCCTTGATGAATGGTGTGTAGGTCTGCGCGTGGGATCTGAACCTGCGAACTCCAGGCCGCTGAAGTGGAGCACACGAATTTAACCACTATGCCAATGCACTGGTGCCTCTCACAATTTTTGATGATAATTGTTTTAGTGCTTTTATTGACTACTTTTGCACTTCTAAATAATATATTTGAAGCTTTGTTTTCTTTCTCCATCAGCTTTAGACAGTGGAGAAAAGTTTAGCATCAGTACCATTTTTTGTCTATAATCATTTATTTCAAGCTCTTCTGAGTCACCTAATCATTCTACAAATATTTATTATATCCTATATGCCAAGCACTGTTGAATTTTGGGGATACAAAGTGATCAGAGGGGTAAAAATCCTAGACCTTAATATAAGCTTACATTTTTGTATGGGATTTGGCAATACATGATAAATAAGTAAAAAATATATACGTTAGACACGGATAGAGCTGAAGAGAAAAGTAAAGCAGAGAAGGGGATAGGAAACATCAACGGAGTTGCAAGTTGAGATAGGATGACTTTAGATAGGGTGCTTCACTGATACGGCATTTGATTAAAAATCTTAAGTGAGTAAGTGATCTTTGCTGTTATCTAGGATAAGTGCAGTCCATACATAGAGAACAGCAAGTGCAAAGGCTCTGAGGCATGAGTGTGCCTGGAATATTTGAGAAATGGCAAGGAGGTTAGCGTGGCTGGAGTGGAGTGATTGAGAGGAATGGGAGAAGAGGTCACAGGGGTAAAGGGGGGACCAGAATATGTAAGGCCTTATGGGTCACTGTGTGAAATTTGGCTGTTACTCTTAGTGAGGTAGAAAGGCATTTAAGGGTTTTGAGCAGAGGAATGACATGATCTGACTTAGATTTTAACAGAATCACTCAGCTGCTGGATTAAGAATAGACTGAAGGGTATACAATTTTTATTTGTTGGTTATACCTCAATAAAGCTGGGAAAAAATAAAAATAAAAGCTGAAAAGAATAGATAAAAATAAAAGAAGCTATTTAAATTAAATTTTAAAAAATAGACTGAAGAGGGGAGCAAGGGCAGAGGCAGGAAGACCAATTAAGAGACTATTGAAATAATTTAGGCAAAATGTGACAGTGGCTATGTCAGAGTAGAAGTGGATGAGGAGTGGTGAGACTCTGGGTTTTTGAAAATAGGATTCAAAGTTGGATGTGGAGTGTGAGAAAGGAAGAGGGTAACAATGATTCCACGTTTTTGGTTTGAGAACTGAAAGAATGGAGTTACTGTTAATTGAGATGGAGAAGACTGCAGGAGAAGGTCAGTTTTAGACATGTTAAAGCTGAGCTGCCTTTTCAGTAGCCAGTTGGAGGCAATTGATGATGTGCAAGTCTGGAGCTCAGGAGGAAGGTCTAAGCTGGAGATTTAAATTGCAGAGTCATAAGCATATGGATGTTATTCAAAGCTGTGAGTCTGAATAAGATCACTAAGGAGGTGAGTAGAGGTGAAGAGGTCCAAGGATTCACTGAGCCTATGAGCATTTAGAAGTCAGGGACATGAAGAAAAACCACCAAAAGAGACTGGGAAAGATGTGTGTGTGATTTGTGCTGTCTTTCATTGCTCTTCTCTTTGTTGTATTTGCTCTTGGCCTTTCTTTCCCTGCATTTCCCAAGGTCATGTATCTGGTCCTGCCAGTTATATAGGTAATGTTCTGTTTTATTTTTGTGGAAATGTCTACTTAGTCCTTTTTCTCTTCCTTGGATCACGGTGCCCAATTTTGCAAATTTATGATTTCACCTCTTTTATGCTTATTAAAGTTATGCTTAATAGTCTTTGTATGAAATATTAAGTGTGTAGAAAGTTACAAAGAAGCAAAAAATGTCATCTATAATTCTGCCACCCAGAGGCTAATTCCTATAAACATTTTGGCACATTTTCCCTCTTTTTTTTGTGCAAAAAACTTGCTTTACATAGTTGACATGTGGAAAGTAAAAGTTTGTGTTTGCTGACCTTTTTCCATGAGCATTTTTCCCATGACAAAACTCGTGATAACATTTTCCCTGGGTTTTTTATTTTAAAAGTTTAAATCCACAGAAGAAATGAAAGCATAATACCCATTTGTTCTGTGTGTATATATAAAATATCCTTTTTTGGGGGGTGTGGATCGTTTGAAACTAAGTTGCAGACATCATAGTTCCCTTTACATACTTTAGTATTCATCCCCTAAGAAGAATACATTATCCTATATAATCATAATACCTTTATCAGCATCTAAGAAAATATTACTTCTATAATACTAATAATATAGTTCATATTCAGATTTTCCCCATTGTCTCAAAGATGTCTTTTATATATATAAAAGTATGTACTTTTATATACTTATATAAATAAATATTTTTTATTCAGGATCCAATCTAGGTTTACACATTGTATTTGGTTGCTTCAAGCATTTTTAAGGGCTGCATAGTATATAATTTGATGGATTATGAAGTTATTTAATCATTTCCCTAATGCTGGACTTACAGGTTGTTTCTTAATTACAGTAAACTTTGAGAACTAAGTTTGTACAAGGCTCTTTCACATTTCAAAGTATTTCTTACAATTGAAATTACTGGGTATGAACATTTTTTAGAGCTCTTAATACATATTTCCAAATTGTTCTCCAAAAAGCTTCTGTTGGTTTAGACTCTCATAAACAGTATATGATAATGCTTATCTTACCTCAGGTTTGAGCAGCACTGAATAGTAGTACAGTATTTGTAATTTTTTTTTCTTATTTGATTGGCAACAAATGGTTTCTCTGATTTATCACATGTTTAAAGATACTTGTATTTCTTTCTTTGTGAGTTGTCTGTTCTGTTATTTGTCCATTTATCTCTTGGGATTCTTCATATGAATTCCTTATATTTTTATGGAGACTATTCTTTTGTTATATTAGTTGCAGATATTTTTCCTAATTGTAATTTCTTTTACTTTTGTTTATTATGCTTTTTGACTTGTAATGTTAACTTTTAAATACAAAGGCCTCTTAACCTAAATTTTATTTAGATACTCTGGTTCTATGTATGTATTCTAAGATTTTTTACTAAAGTATTTTTGTGAACTGTGTCTGGTTTAATAGAGGTATTTTTGAGTCCCTTCCCTGCATATCTAATGCACATCTTCTCTTGTCGCTTGTCAGTAATTCTTTTGAGTACGAGATTTTTCTATCCCTGCTCATACCTTTTCAGAGAAAGATAAAATTCAAGTATGTTTGTTCCTTTCCTCTGTTTAATATTTGTGTTAATTCTGTATGGTGTTTTGAGATATTTACCTTTTAGGTGTTTTTTGTAGAAAGAAGTACTAATTGAGTGAGGTTTTTTACTTTTTCAAATTTGCTTAAAAGGTGGTTGCTGTGTGGGGAGTCATAATAAAATTCAGAGTGCTTTGAGCACAATGTCCCAATCTGTCTGGGAACACGTGATTGTGTCTTTTTGCCATGTAGTGTTTTGGGAATGTCATTGGAATCTGCTCCTCCTGTGGGGGAAGAGAAGGAAGAAGAGATGGAAGAGAAGGAGAAAGAGGAAAAGGAAGAAGATACTCCAGACAATAACACACACTCCCTTGGTGCTGAAGGTAGCTTTATGCCTTTTTCAGGATAGTAGATTGTTCTAAGTCCCTTTATTGTAAGCATGTAGATATCTGAATTTCTCCTTTTTTATCAGGTTATAGATTTCTTATCATTTAATTGAGACTAGTCATTATGAAATTTGCTAGTAGTCCACCTAATTTGGTGTTCAGGAATTTGTAGCTTATTGCATAGCCCCCTTTCTGCATACTGACTCTTCCTCCTTTTGTATTCATTTGTTTTTCAAATATTTTTGGCATGTACACTTTGTGGGGTGGAAATGCAATCTGAAGTACGGTGTGTCTGGGTAAGGTTTATATGTATTGTCAGAAAGTAGACTTAGTCTACCTATATTAGGTGCTTTTAAGGTTTTATAGTATTAAAGGTTTTGCTTTATTACACATTTTTCCCCTTCACTTTTAGTATTTTTATTCTTAATTTTGAAAAATTTGGGGGGGCAGAACTTTGATGTGATGGACTTAACATGACCCTCTTTTGCTAAGGGATAGCACCTTGCGTAGTGCATAATATTGTGGGATGATACCTAATTTCTTGGAGTTTTGTTCCTAGATCCTGCCTCATCACAGTTGGGCTTTGGGGTTCTGGAACTCTCCCAGAGCCAGGATGTTGAAGAACATACTGTGGCATATGAAGTAGACAAAGAGCCTCTACAGTCAGTAACCTCCAACTCTGGTTATACTAGGCTATCTGATGTGGATGCTAACATTGGTATGAAACAAGTTTTCTGGCATTTGACATTGTTTTAAGCGTTTTCCTCCCATCTTAGAGCTAGTTGTTTTTTCCTCAATATATTTTATAGCTAAGTTAATGTAGTAAAATTGCAGAGTTGTCTGGAAAATACTTTTCAGTTGATGGCTTGCAGATTAGGTTTTTTGTAAGTGGGTTATTGGTTATTTTCCTTTTTGGAGTGATGCTTGTAAATATTTTCAAATTGGACTTCTTTCTATCAAAGTCTTTGTTTTAGAAAAGCATTTGGGACTGCTTCCAGTACTTTGAAAAATTAAATATCTCCTTCCTGTCTTATTCTAAAACTTCAAGCAATTAAACATGAAGAAAAGTCCAATGAAGATATCCCCGTGGCAGCACAGCCCAGCAAGGATGTCCCTATGGCAGCACAGCCCAGTAAGGATGTACATGAGGTAGAAGAGCAAAATCCACCCCCTGCAAGGTAAACCATGTTCTTTCTAGAATGTATTTTTGAGTTTCTGCTATAGGACTATACTCATGTCACTTGGCCAGGTGAAAACATTTTTAGAAATTGTTGATTTTTTTCCCTTTGTATTGGTCCTGTAGAAACATTGATTATTTATGAATTCTCATTTTGTCCTCATCTTATCTTTAGGTATATTACAAAGCCATTTTATTGCTGCTGTAACTATAAGCATGACTCCTTAATCTTTGGTTGCTACCCCTCTTCTCTGATCCTTGTTTATAGAGGCATTATCTCTGGGAGATCTTCCTAGCCTCTCTAGTGTTATGAGGAGTCACACAAATACTCTGTTTGAAAGTCTGCTGTTTCTGTACTTGAGAATCTCCCAGATTGCTTTGGGTCCTCAGGTAGCCTGCATCTGATAGTTTATGGTATAGATGCAGGGAGGTGTTCTTTTCCTAAGTCCTGTAGGCTCTTAACTTGGTAGGAATTGGACAGTAAACCTCTGCTCTTCCTGTGGCGATTGTTGTATCCAAAACAGTGTTGCCTCTGGTCAACAGCTCAGGTTTGGATATGGCAGAGGAAAAGTGGATGCTTCCAATTTGGGGTAGGGGATGAATAAACATTCAGTATTGTTTTGTTACTTCCTTCAGTAGAAACTGTGGAATGGGGTCCTGAACAAAGTTGAATATCAAAAGTAGTTGTCTTTCTAATGCAAAATACCCAGCTTAAGAGGGGCTGACTTTTTAGGCTTTTCTTTAGGAAGTTGCGCTCTAGCTAGTTTTGCTATCCTATTTACTTGGGGAATGGTAGAATGGGTGAACCTCATAAGTCTCTGGAAAGAAATCAGCAATGAGTGTCTTACATGTGTGAGTAGTATTGGTGTGAAGGAGTCTTGCTTTGGGGCTTAGGTTGAGTAGATCAAATAGAAAAGGTCAGCAGAAGATAATGTGTGTGGCACTGGCGCAGAGAATAATTCACATCCAAGCCCTTTCTGTGGAAGGTCATTGTGAGGAGTGTTATTGTTGTGGTCTGGATCAGAATCCTTCATGCATGTCTAGATAACAGCATATGTAACAAAAATCCCTAAATCACTCATCAGAAATCTTGGACAGCATGCAGCACAATAGTGAACAGAGTAGAAAAGAGATTTTGCTGTGTGAGAGACTGAGACAGGCTTTGAAATGGGCTGAGGGCTTTGTATCATTTTAAGAGTAGCTTATTTCACTTTTTTTTTCCGCTGAGGAAGATTCGCTCTGAGCTAACATCTATGCCAGTCTTCCTCTATTTTGTATGTGGGTTACCACCACAGCATGGCTGCCGACGAGTGGTGTAGGTCCATGCCTGGGAACCGAACCTGGGCTGCTGAAGTGGAGTGCCCTGAACTTAACCACTAGGCCATGGGGCCGGCCCCCTCACTTCCAGTAAATGTAGACTAGAGCTATTGGAATTTTTGAAATTATTAAAGGAAAGCACACAAAACAGGACAAGCTGCTTAGTTCAAAGATGAAAGCATTTGAACATAGCAACTTTTTCTCCTGGTGATATGAATTTCCTAGGTCAGAGGACATGCCTTCTAATCCCAAAGCATCTCTTGCTGCTGTGGAAACAAAAGAACAAATACCTGCTCAAGAACTTCTGGAAGGTGGACTGAAGATTCAGAAGTCAACAGAGCCTGAGGTTTTGTCAACTCAGGAAGACTTGTTTGACCAGAGCAATAAAACAGGTACAAAGAGTAATTAGTTGCTATAGTTCCTCTTCTCCAGAGATCTGAACTTTTATTTCTGTTCTGAGGCTACTGCTTAAGTTAGAAGGCACTTTATAGTTATGCAGATGTGTTTGTGATATGAAAGGAAAATATGTTTCTAGATGGTTAATGAGAAGGGCTTTTTGGAAACGATTGCTATTTAACATATTAACATAATTTTCTCTCTCTTATGAAAATGGAAATATTGAGGAATAATAGCTAATAATATAGTAAATTTAATATTATGGACAGAGTAGCTATTTCTTTCATCGTAAGTCTTCAAATCTTAAATATTATGATACTTAAGTGTAAGTTTTTCATATTCATCTGGGTAACAGTCTACTTACTCATCTCTTTATTAGTTCATCTACCACAAGTAGGAAGTTATGGTCTAGCAGAAAGAACATAAAACTTAGAAGATTAGCTAGTATTTGTTTCACGTTTTAACCCCCTCACCAATCCCCCATTCCACAACCTCAGAGTCAGAAAGCTTCAGTAATAACCAGCAAAATATAATGTGTTGGTTGTAAGGGGGAAGAAGAGAAGGTTATATTTCTTTACTATGCTGTGAATGTGTGCAAGACATTCAGTGGGTCACCAAGAAAACTTGTTTGGTCTCTCACTAAAGCGATATGGTTGTATTTAAGAAATTCCTTTATACTTGAGATTAATACAGCTGATACTCCACCTGTTGCTAAGGGGAAGGGACCAACAGGAGACTGTTCATAGTATAAATCAGCAATGGCTGCTCATATATCCTTTTATTAATGCATTAGTATTTTCTGTCTCCTTTGAGGAGGCCCAGGTTCTAATGGTGAAAATTACTGCATTCATGTCATCAGGTGTCATGTGCATCGTTTTGAATTCTCCCACCTGCATCGTGGCATGAGCTTTAGTACACCTTAGGTAGACCTTGGAATAAAGGCTCATTTGCTGTTTTATAATAGAAGCTTCACAAGAAAGAAGAGTAGCCAAGCAGAGGTATAAGGATTCTGGCTTTTCCTCTTCAAGCTTCAATCGTGACAGAAAGAATTAAGGAATTTTTTGTCAATTCTTTATTAAAGAAACTCATAATTGAGTAGGAAGGGGGGCGTTTAATGGTCACTGAAGATTTGTGTTAGTGTGGCAGTCCATTAATTGTGGTACAGTTAGAAAAGTTTCTGTCCTCTTGGAACATGGTTGGAAATAGGAATATTACTCTTCGCAGTCCTGAGTGGTTTTTTTTGACAACTCAGTAATGTCAGTCTGAGAAGGAAGTACAACTAAAATTTCTTTCTTTTTTCAATAGGTTCTGATGGTTGCTCTACTCCTTCAAGGGAAGAAGGGTGTTCTCTGGCTTGTACACCTGCCACCACTCTGCATCTCCTGCAGCTCTCTGGTCAGAGATCCCTTGTTCAGGAAACTCTTTCCACGTAAGTAACCCTAAAATTGCTCTTCCGAGGAAACATGTGCCTGAGGATCTTAGGCTAAGGTTGAAAGAGCTAAAATTGTCTGCTAGTCCAGAATGTTTTTGAAACCAAAAGGTAAACTCTAGGCTTTAGAATTTTTGGGGTAAGAACTTAGTGGAACTATTGAAGGCAGGTAGATCTGCTTTCTCATTTGGAGGTTTTTATAATAGTAGCCCAAAGGTTTCACTAGGGAAGAAACTGCCCAGTTATTTAGAGGCTGTTATATGTCCAGAGCAAGCAGTCTGCTCCTCCATTTTATTAGCAGTTTTTCCCATTTAAAGTATAGGAGTGGAGAATAGTTTATATTAGAGTTGGTGGTTGTTGGATTTCTTTATCTCTTGTGTTAGGACAAAGAGGTTTGCTTTTTTTTTAGATAAAAATGTGTATGATCTTTCTAGTATTAGGCAAAAAATGGAGTAAATATTTTCATGTCTTAAATCTGGAGATGAATTTATTTTTTAGTACTTTCTCATCCTGCTTTTCAATCATGATGTCCTTGTGTCTGATCATTCACTTTCTCTTGTAATCATACGGCTTTACCCTTACTCTTTTTTTTTAAATTTTAATTTGGATATGTCTAGTGTGAGAAATAGTTATATTATTCATGGCTCTTCCACCAGCCTCAGGTAGCTGTTTAAGAGAAATGCTAATAAGTATTTGTCTGAATGACTTAGATATTTTTACTATTAAAAAGTGAAAAACAAAATGCAAGACTGTGGCTATGGTAAAAATAACCTGTGATTCTCTCTTTGTATAAAGGCATTCCTCAGATCTTGTTGCTCCTTCCCCTGATGCTTTTCGATCTACCCCTTTTATCGTTCCTAGCAGTCCCACAGAGCAAGAAGGGAGAAAAGGTGAGCTCTCTTGATCTGTGTATTGATCTCAGATTAGAAGAGGAGCAGCATTTCTTCTGCCTTACATAATGTACTGTTTCTTTATATGTTAGAACACTGTGACCTAAACTGTTCAGTAGGACTCATGTCTGTTTAACCTTCAGGGATGTGGCCTAGTGTAAAGTGCTCTCCTCAGTTCTTTGCTCTTCTAGCACTGATTCTTCTGAGAAGTCTGTATTGTTGCCTTAATTTTTAACAAGACCCTTAAGGGAAAATTTTTATATTTTTAAAGTTGAACACAAATGAATTAGTATGGTGAAGAACTAGGTTTATTACTAATGGCCCAGTAGTTTCCAGCAACATGTTAACATGTTACTGGTGAGAGGGGACCAAAAATTGTTTCTTTTGCTTTTTATAAGTTATTTTTGCTATTGTCAAAGTAGTTTTAGCCAAAGAGTGGTTAGGAGCAGGTGGTAGAAATTTTGACTTCATTCCCTTCCTCCTTTGAGGACCTAGTGATTTTATATTACTTTACTCACAAGACAGCTTTCCTTTTTACTTTATTTATCTCATTATCTAAACCTCCTTTGCTCTGTCCTACTTTCCTATCCAGTCATTCAAGATATTTTTACATTCCTACTACTTCTACAAAGGCTTTTCCAATAAATTCCATGATTCTCTCATTTTCTTTCACATACCAATAATGGTACAATAGCTAATATTTATTGAGCACCTTGTGTATGCCAGGCACTGTTCTATATGCTTCTCTTTGCTTCTAGATGCTTCTCTGTTTTTTTTTTTTTCATTGACTCCTCACAACAATCTTAGGTGTTACTCTTATCCCCATTTTACAGATAAGGAAATGGAGGTACAGAGAGATTTCACAACTAATAAGTCATAGAGACAGGATTTGAACTCAGGCAGCTGCCTCTAGAGCCTATGCTCTTATCTGTCTTGTATGTGCCTCCTATGATATCCTCCTGTCTCTGCTCTTGAGTGATGTAAATATAGAAGTATGTTTAACTGTTTTTCAAGTGTAATTTACCCATGACAAAAGTTTAACCTTAGAGTTTTTTCTGCCACAAAGTTTGTGTCTGGCTGTTTCTCTTGAAATCAGTTGTAGATATCCAGATGGACTAATATCATTCTAAGCATAACATGATTAGTGATATCTTTAGTAAAAAATAAAAGTGAATCCATTCTACAAAAATCTTGTTAATGCAAGTTAAGTTTGGTTTATACCTAGAACCATTTCTTCTATCTATAGTGTGAACATTGAAGATATGTAAAGATAATTATATTCATGCTTTCTCCTTGATTGTAAACATAATTAATATTCATTGTAGAAAGTTGCAAAAGCATATAGGAAAGTAATGAGAAGAAAATAAAAATCACCTGTGGTATCATAATCTGGATATAATTATAAATAGTACTTGGATATATTGCCTTTCAGAGTGTTTTCTATGCATAAATATAGGAAAGTATCTTTACACAGTTGGGATTATGTTATGTATATGATTCAGTGTTCTTTTTTTTTCATGTAACATACTGTATTTTCCCTTGTCAATTGTATTTTAGATTTAATGCATTTGCTTAATATGTGCATAACTGTTTGTGGGACTGTGTATGCTTTTTGTATTTATTTTTGTTTTTTGCTGTCTAAGATTATTAACCTAAAGCCTTTTTATATGTAGTGCTTAGAACAGCAGGTCCTTAATAAGTGCTTTGTCATGGTGAGAAAGATCAAAAGTTGTAATGAAAATACTTAACAGAGCTGTGATAGCACCAGATCCCAAACCTAGCATTAGACTGGAGTGTGAGGTTGAGGCCGAGCTAAGCAGGAAGAGTAGATGTTGAGGTGGTGGGTAGCTGGTAGCATGAGTGTGGATTATAGGGAAAAACTCAGTGGCATAGGTTGTTGGTGAGAGTGGTCTAGAGGAAGCCTATTTGGGGTCAAGTTGTAAGATAGGGGAAAAAGTGTTGATGAATCAGATACCTAGCTAGCTGGGCTGACTCTGAGGAAGATCCTGTTAGCCTACAAATGGGTAGTATACTATGGAAAAGCAGTGTTGTATGTGTTTTTCCCTCCTGAGCAATTTGTCTCAGGATTAGTGCCTTGTACTTTAGTTCTTTGTTAATATCAGTGCTGATTGGCATTGATAGATTTCTTTTCTTCTATATTTGTCCTGGCATCCATCTCTCTGCACTTAGCAGTTGTTAATGCAAATATAATGAGATCGTAGATATGTAGATATTTACTTAGAGTGGTGAACAAGTTCACTGCCTTTCAAGACCTGTGGCAGAATACATGATGGTTAAATTAGGTGCTGTTAATCTGGGCATTCCTGTGCAAAATGTGAAAAACTGAGCTATAATCAGGAAAGGGGCTCAGAGGAGCCAAGTTAATTTAACCTTTCATGTGAATGGGTGGTTATCCCCAGATGAACCCCATTTTAATCTGTATCTGAGTATCTTGGGAGTGTGGGCCTCCCTCCTCTCGGGGGAAGAAAGTATACTCGATTTCTGGGACTCATAATAATCTATCAGCTTATGGAAATTAAGTCACTATTTTTTTGGGAATGGAAATTTCTGTAATATAATTGTTATTAGTGGTATTGGAACATGAGTAGTATTGATGCGTGCTTATTTCTCAATTTGTTTTTCCTGTTTTAAAGCAGATGAGCCAATGGACATGTCAGTGTTATCTGAAGGAGGAGGAGAGTCTTTTCAGAAAAAACTCCAAGATGATGAACCAGTGGAAACAGCAAACCCCCCTCTCCCACCTGAGCCCACTATATCACCACAAGCCTCAACACCGGTATCTCAGAGCACACCAGTCTTCACTCCTGGGTCACTTCCTATCCCATCGCAGCCTGAATTTTCTCATGTGAGTATTGTGGAAAGAGTTTTTTCCTCCTAACATCTTTTTTTTTCTTTAAACAACTTTATCAAGGTATGATTTATAAGCCATAAAATTCACCCATTTTGAGTCTATAGTTTAGTGATATTTTAGTAACTTTACAGAGTTGTACAACTGTCATCACAATCTAGGACATTTCTAGAGTCACTTAACATCTTGATGTACTTTTTTTTTTCTTTTTGGTGGGGAAGATTGGCCCTGAGCTAACATCTGTTGCCAATCTTCCTCTTTTTGCTTGAGGAAGATTGTCACTGAGCTAACGTCTGTGTCAGTCTTCCTCCATTTTTGTATGTGGGATGCCGCCACAGCATGGCTAGATGAGTGGCGTGTAGTTCCACACCTGGGATCTGAACCAGTGAACTGTGGGCTGCTGAAGCAGAGCCTGTGAACTTAACCAGTAAGCCACTGGGCCAGCCCCTAGATGTACTTTTTTATATTTAAATTTTGTACTATGTTTGTAAACTTTTTGAAAATGTTACTGCAAAATTGAAAGGGGACATTAATTATTATTCTACCATAATGCAACTACTACTGTCATTTTTGTCTTTCCACATGCCTCCTTTTTTAAAAATGAAGTTGTTTATCGTGAAAATACAACTTTAACCTTTTTCCAGTTAGCATTGTATCATAGTGATTTTCAGTGTTACATTGTCTTCATATTATCCTTTCAAACTTGTGTAATATTTCTCTTGAGTGCATGTACCATAATTTAATTATTCCTGTACTGAGGGCATCAAGATGGATTTTAGTTTTCAAATGAGAAGTTAGTTTTCTTCTAAAAGCAGGGGAAAACTAATATCTCATTTGTATCATTTTAAATATAAATATTTAAAAAAATGAAATTCAGGTTTCATAGTGAATTGAAGGTCCTTAACTAAATCTAAATGACTGTGTTATATGTTCAGTCTGAATACCTGTTGTTGTAAGACCTTAAGTGGGAGAATTATTTTAGTGTTATTGGGAGAATTTTCATGCCTTTCAGTTTGCAGGTAGGTATTGTAACAAAAGTTTATATTGAAAAGTGAATAGTAATGAAATATTCCATAAATTTAGTGAGAGGAGACAGTAAGAAGAAAGAAATTTAATTGCCTTCTGGAATTTTAAAACTTGTGTTTTGTTGAAAATTTCATTTTATTTAAATCATTAGAAGCAGTTTGGTGGAGTGGTTAAGAACAAGGACTCTAGAGTCAGAACTTCCTGGACTTACTCGTGGTTCTGCCATTACTACCTTTGTGACCAGTTGAAACTGAGTCTGTTTCCTCATCAAATCAAATGGGAATATTGATACTAACCTACCTTATCGGGTAGTTGTGAAGGTTAAATATATATAAAGTGCCTAGAATAGTGCCTTGCACATGGTAAATACTCCATAAGGGTTAGCTGTTAGCTGGCAAGTGAAAGAGTGAAGAGAAGGTTACCTAGAGGTCAAGTGAATGTTCTACCACCATACATCTTTTTCTTTAGCTTTTATTTTTCTGTCAAAGTTTTACATGAACATATATAGTTTAAAAGAGTTGTCAGAATTTAGGGATGAGCTATAAGCACTGACCCAGAGTACTGAGAAGAATTTTCCAGAAAAGGTAGCTGATATTAGAGACTGGTTACAGATGTTTATCAGTGACCAAACAGGACTTTTATGGAAATGACTACCTTTACAAACGTATCCCTACCAGGGGAAGTGATACCTGACCACAAAGGGAGAACTGACTTTTTGAAAAACAAGACACTATTAAAGAAATTGCCCCACCTGCAGCATTTACCAGAGACCGTCAGCTATAAAACCAGCAATGAAAATTTGAGACAAATGAGTGATGTTGAACATAGTGCAAAGGTCACTGGAACCTAAGATGACTCTAGTCAAAATCCTTTGGACTCATATTTTAAGATGCCTTAGCCAGTACAGTCCAGGCCTCTTAAAAAATCTCTCAAGAGTACCTTTACAACATAGTTTTTATGTTAACGGTGTGATTTTACTTAATAATCATTTGTAAAAACCAAAAAAGAAGTCAGATAGTTAAAACAAGGTCTCTCCCCACCCCTACCCAGAGACAACCACTTTCAGTTTTTTAAGCTTTTTCTTTTATTTACCTACGTAACTATATATTACGATTATATTTCCATACATTTCTTTTTTTTTTTTTTTTTTACCATTTTTTTATTGATGTCTTAATAGTTTATAACGCTGTGGGGTTTTAGTTGTACATTTTTGTTTGTGCGTCACCTTGTGGATGTAACCCTTCACCCCTTGTGCCCCACCCCCCACCCCCCTTCCCCTTGGTAACCACCAATCAGTTCTCTCTGTCCGTGTGTTCACTTATATTCCACATATGAGTGAGTTCATGCAGTGTCTGTCCTTCTCTCTCTGGCTTATTTCACTTAACATAATACCCTCTAGGTCCTTCCATGTTGTTGCAAATGGGACAATTGTGTCTTTTCTTATGGCTGAGTAATATTCCATTGTATGTATATACCACTTCTTTAACCAATCATCAGTCGAGGGACACTTGGGTTGCTTCCACTTCTTGGCTATAGTGAATAATGCTGCAATGAACATAGGGGTGCATAAGCCTCTTGTGATGGTTGATTTCACGTCCATTGGGTAGATGCCCAAGAGTGGGATTGCTGGATCATACGGTATTTCTATTTTTAATTTTTTGAGGACTCTCCATACTGTTTTCCATAGAGGCTGCACCAGTTTGCATTCCCACCAGCAGTGAATGAGGGTCCCCATTTCTCCACAACCTCTCCAGCATTTGTTGTTTTTTGTCTTTGTGATTATAGCCATTCTAACCCATGTAAGGTGATATTTTAGTGTAGTTTTGATTTGCATTTCCCTGATGATTAGTGATGTTGAACATCTTTTCATGTGTCTATTGGCCATCTGTATCTCTTCCTTGGAAAAATGTCTGTTCATATCCTCTGCCCATTTTTTGATCGGGTTGTTTGTTTTTTTGTTGCTCAGTTGTATGAGATCTTTATATATTACTGAGATTAATCCCTTGTCGGACAAACGATTTGCAAATATTTTCTCCCAGCTGGTGGGTTGTCTATTCATTTTGATCCTGGTTTCATTTGCCTTGTAGAAGCTTTTTAGTCTGATGAGGTCCCACCTGTTTATTTTTTCTTTTGTTTCCCTTGTCTGGGTAGACATGGAATCTGAAAGGATCCCTTTATGTCCAATCTCAATTGGTGTACTGCCTATATTTTCTTCCAGGAGTTTTATAGTTTCAGGTCTCACTTTCAGGTCTTTGATCCATTTTGAATTGATTTTTTTTTTTTTTTTTTTGTGGGGAAGACCAGCCCTGAGCTAACATCTGTTCCAATCCTCCCCTTTTTGCTGAGGAAGACTGGCCCTGGGCTAACATCAATGCCCATCTTCCTCCACTTTATATGGGATGCCGCCACGGCATGGCTGACAGGCAGTGCGTCGGCGGGCGCCCAGGATCTGAACCCGCGAACCCCGGGCTGCCAAGCGTGGACTAAACCGCTGTGCCACCGGGCGGCCCCTCAATTGATTTTTGTATATGGCGATAGGAGATGGTCTGCTTTCATTCTTTTGCATGTTGCTGTCCAATTTTCACAGCACCATTTATTGAAGAGACTTCCCTCTCTCCATTGTATGTTCTTTGCTCCTTTGTTGAAGATTAGCTGTCCATAGGTGTGTGGTTTTATTTCTGGGCTTTCAATTCTGTTCCATTGATCTGTGTGTCTATTCTTGTACCAGTACCATGCTGTTTTGATTACTGTAGCTTTATAGTATATTTTGAAATCAGGGATTGTGATGCCTCCAGCTTTGTTCTTTTTTTTCAGAATTGCTTTAGCTATTTGGGCTCTTTTGTTGCCCCATACGAATTTCAGTAGTTTTTGTTCTATTTCCGTGAAGAATGACATTGGGATTCTGATTGGGATTGCATTGAATCTGTAGATTGCTTTAGGTAGAATGGACATTTTAACTATATTTATTCTTCCAATCCATGTGCATGGAATATTTTTCCATTTCTTTATGTCCTCCTCGATTTCTTTCAATAGTGTCTTATAGTTTTCATTGTATAGGTCTTTGACCTCCTTGGTTAAATTTATTCCCAGATATTTTATTCTCTTTGTTGCAATTGTAAATGGGATTGTCTTTTTGAGTTCTCTTTCTGTTAGTTTGTTCTTGGTATATAGAAATGCAGCTGATTTTTGTAAGTTGATTTTATACCCCATGACTTTGCTGTAGTTGTTCATTATTTCTAATAGTATTCCAATGGATTCTTTAGGGTTTTCTGTATACAAGATCATGTCATCTGCAGATAGTGAGAGTTTTCCTTCTTCATTGCCTATTTGGAGTCCTTTTATTCCTTTATCTTGCCTAATTGCTCTGGCCAAAATCTCCAGTACTATGTTGAATGAGAGTGGTGAGAATGGGCACCCTTGTCTTGTTCCTGTTCTCAGAGGAATGGCTTTCAGCTTTTCCCTGTTGAGTATGATGTTGCCTGTGGTTTTGTCATATACGGCCTTTATTATGTTGAGGTACTTTGCTTCTGTACCAGTTTTCTTGAGAGTGTTTATCATAAATGGATGTTGGATCTTGTCAAATGCCTTCTCTGCATCAATTGAGATGATCATGTGGTTTTTATTCTTCGTTCTGTTAATGTGGTATATCACGTTGATTGATTTGCAGATGTTGAACCATCCCTGTGTCCCTGGTATAAATCCCACTTGGTCATGGTGTATGATCTTTTTGATATATTGCTGTATTCGATTTGCCAGTATTTTTTTTTTTTTTTTTGGTAAGGAAGACCAGCCCTGAGCTAACATCCGCTGCCAATCCCTCCTCTTTTTTGCTGAGGAAGACTGGCCCTGGGCTAACATCCATGTCCATCTTCCTCTACTTTATATGGGATGCTGCCATGGCATGGCTGACAAGCAATGCATCGGTGGGCGCCCGGGATCCGAACCCGCGAACCCTGGGCTGCCAAGCGCGAACTAAACCGCTGCGCCACTGGGCGGCCCCCTTGATTTGCCAGTATTTTGTTGAGGATTTTTGCATCTCTGTTCATCAGCGATATTAGCCTGTAGTTTTCCTTCTTTTTATTGTCCTTGTCTGGCTTTGTTATCAAGGTGATGTTGGCCTCATAGAATGTGTTCGGAAGTGTTCCATTTTCCTCTATTTTTTGGAAAAGTTTGAGAAGGATAGGTATTAAAAATTCTTTGAATGTTTGGTAAAATTCACCAGAGAAGCCATCTGGTCCTGGACTTTTACTTTTTGAGAGATTTTTGATTACTGTTTCAAGCTCTTTACTTGTAATTGCTCTGTTCAGATTCTCTATTTCTTCTTGATTGAGTTTTGGGAGGTTGTTATGAGTCTAAGAATTTATCCATTTCTTGTCAGTTGTCCAATTTATTGGCATATAGTTTTTCATAGTATTCCCTAATAATCCTTTGTATTTCTGTGGTATCTGTTGTAATTTCTCCTCTTTCATTTCCAATTTTATTTATTTGAGCCTTCTTTTTTTCTTAGTGAGTCTGGCTGATGGTTTGTCAATTTTGTTTATCTTCTCAGAGAACCAGCTCTTTGTTTCATTGATTGTTTCTACGTTTTTTTGGGGGGGGGTTCAATTTCATTTATTTCTGCTCTAATTTTTGTTATTTACCTCCTTCTGCTGACTTTGGGCTTGGTTTGTTCTTTTTCTGGTTCTGTTAGATGTACTTTAAGGTTGCTTATTTGGGATTTTTCTTGTTTGTTAATGTGGGCCTGTATTGCTATGAGTTTCCCTCTCAGGACTGCTTTTGCTGCATCCCATATGAGTTGGTATGGTGTATTTTCTTTTTCGTTTGTCACCAGATATTTTTTGATTTCTCTTTTAATTTCATCAACGATCATTTGGTTGTTCAGTAGCATGTCGTTTAGTCTCCATATCTTTGTCACTTTCCCAGTTTTTTACTTGTAGTTGATTTTTAGTTTCATAGCCTTATGGTTGGAAAAGATGCTTGTTATGATTTCAGTCTTCTTAAATTTATAGAGGCTTCCCTGTTTCCCCACATATTATGTATCCTTGAGTATGTTCCATGCATGCTTGAGAAGAATGTGTAATCTGCTGTTTTTGGGTGGAGTGCTCTGTATATATCTGTTAAGTCCATCTCCTCTAGTTTTTCTAAGTCCGCTATTTCCTTGTTGACTTTTTGTCTGGATGATCTTTCCATTGATGTAAGTGGGGTGTTAAGATCCCTGACTATTATTGTGTTGTTGTTAATATCTCCTTTTAGGTTTGTTGATGGTTGCTTTATGTACTTTGGTGCTCCTGTGTTGGGTGTATATATATTTATAAGTGATATGTGTTCTTGGTGCAGTGGCCCTTTTATCATTATATGTTGCCCCTCTTTGTCTCTCATTATCCTTTTTATCTTGACATCTACCCTGCCTGATATAAGTATAGCAACACCTCCTTGCTTTTGTTTGCCATTAACTTGGAGCATTGTCTTCCATCCTTTCACTCTGAGTCTGTGTTTGTCTCTAGAGCTGCGATGTGTTTCCTGGAGGAAGCGTATTGCTGGTTCTTGATTTTTAATCCATCCCGCCACTGTGTGTCTTTTGATTGGGGAATTCAATCCATTTACCTTTAGAGTGATTTTTGATATATGATGGCTTAATGTTGCTATTTTATCGCTCATTTTCTGGTTCTTTTGCATTTCCTTTGTTTCTTGTCCCACGTGTTTCAGGCTTCCAATACAGTTTGGTAGTTCTGTGTGATGGTTCTCTTAGTTTTCTCCTTATTTTTTTATGTGACTCTGTTCTGATTATTTATTTAGTGATTACCATGAGGTTTGTATAAAAAATCTTGTGGATGAGATAGTCCATTTTCTGATGGTCTCTTATTTCCTTAGACTAAGTTGGTTTGATCCCTATCTTCTTCCCTTTCTAAGTTATTATTGTCATAACTTATTCCATCTTGTGTTGTGAGTGTGTGTTTAAAGTGATGAGGTTATATTTATTTTTGGTGTTTTCCTTACCTTAATCTTGATGTTTATAATTAAGTGTTTCCTAACCTATTCTGACAGAGTGCTGTGATTTTTCTGGTTTTGTCTATGTATTTTTCTGCTTGCTCAAAGCTTTGTATCCCCTTTCTCTCTTTTTTTTCAGGCATGAGGGCCTTCTTGAGCTTTTCTTGCAGTGGGGGTCTTGTGGCAGTGAACTCCCTTAGCTTTTGTTTATCTGGGAAAGTTATTATTTCTCCATCATATCTGAAGATATTTTCTCTGGATAGAGTATTCTTGGCTGAAAGTTTTTGCCTTTTCAGAATTTTGAATATATCATTCCAATCTCTCCTAACCTGTAGTGTTTGTATACAGAAATCTGCTGAGAGCCTGATGGGTATTCCTTTGTATGTTATTTAATTTTTTTGTCTAGCTGCCCTTAATATTTTTCCTTTGTCATTGACTTTTGCCAGCTTTACTACTATATGCCTTGGAGAGGGTCTTTTCATGTTGATATATTTAGGAGGTCTGTTGACTTCATTCACTGGTATTTCCAGCTCCTTCCCCAGGTTTGGGAAGTTCTCAGCTATTATTTCTTTGAACAAGCTCTCTGCTCCTTTTTCCCTCTCTTCTCCCTCTGGAATACCTATAATCCTTATGTTGCATTTCCTAATTGAGTTGGATATTTCTCGAAGGATTTCTTCATTTCTTTTTAACCTTAGTTTTCTCTCCTCCTCTATCTGGAGCATTTCTGCATTCCTATCCTCAATAATGCTAATTCTTTCCTCCATGTTGTCAACTCTGTTCTTTAAAGAGTCCAGATTTTCCTTTATCTCCTCCATTGTGTTTTTCATCTCCAATGTTTCTGATTGTTTTTTCTTTATATTTTCTCTATTGTAATGAAATTCCTGACATCGTTGAATTGTCTCTGTGCGTTTTATTGTAATTCATCGAACTTTTTTATGATACCTATTTTGAATTCTGCGTTGTTTAGGTTATAAGTTTCTGTGGCTTCAGGATTGATTTCTGGGTGCTTGTCATTTTCCTTCTAGTCGGGAGATTTAATATGATTTTGCATAGTGCCTTCTGATGTTGGCTTATTTTTTCTCATACTGAAGATATCTGGTCACAGTTTCCACTTGCTGCCACTGGGTGGGGTTCAAGCACTGTGTATTCTGTCTCTGCTGCGATCTGGAGGGGCTCTGGCTGACCAGTTGTGCTGAAGCGCTGGGCATGTGGTGGGAGGGGCTCTCTCTTTTGCTTTCCCTATCCTAGGGGCTTCTTTCCTCGCTATCTGCTGTCCTGTGTGTTTGGATGATGGCGGCACCCCCACAACAGTTCAGTCTCCTCTGTGTGGGAATTCTCCATGGGCTGTGAGAGATTTTTGAAAGTGATGGTTTTCCTGGAGAGGGCCACCCATCCCCCCTCTCTCTAGGAGCTGTACAGTCTCAGAGTCGCCTATCAAATGGGGGGGAGGAATTTCTCCTTACCTCTTCCCACTTTCTCCGGGGTTTCCAGCACCTCCACCTTCAGATGTACTGCTCTGTGGGTTTCTCAGACGTCCTTTGTGTTGTGTGAGTATCCTCTGTTGGTATGCGAGTGTCCTTTTTGTTGTATCTTAGTGGGGGGAGAGTTTAAAGGGGAAAGCTCACTCTGCCATGATGCTCTGTAATAGTTTTTTTGAGAAGTTTTCTCTTCCCTGGAATAGTCACTATTTTTTCAAATAGATTTTAGTTAGTTTTGATGTTTGATTTTCAAATTAGAGGCTTTCCTCAAGTGTCTGATAATCCTTGATTGTCTGCTTTAAGAGTGAAATACCAGAAAACTGATTAGAACTTCTGAGCTTGTGGTTAGTGCTTGTTGTTTCTGGGATTCATCTGCTGGGCCATTTTGGAAGTCCCCCTAATGTCAACATCTTGATTTTTCTGCTGGCTGCCATTGTTCTAGAAGTCTATTGCTGTTGAGAGGCAGGTGCAGGTTCCATTCAATATGTAAATTTCCATTTAATCTCCCTGTTTTTGGTGTGGTACTTTCTGAGAACTGTGCCTCTTGTCCTACTGTGCCTCCTGTTCCAGTTTAGGAACGCTCTCTTTTACTCTCTTCAGGGCAGAGGAGGGTGAGGGAGAGAGGATCTGGGAGTTGAACAGCTTTTTAAATAGATCAATCAGTCCTCTTCCTGTTTTTAGCTCCACCCTCACCACCACTTCCAGAGTTACCTGGCGCTGCTGCCAAGTCCTGAATCTTTTTTGGGGCATGGTTGGTCTATAGTGTAATTTGGGTTGGTTCTTGGCTTTCTTCACTGCTGGCTTAGGAATTTAGGTTTCACTAGTCTGCTAAATAGATGACCCCTTTTCCAAAACTTTGTTGCAGTTATCTTTTCTTCTGTTTTCTTTTTCTTTTTTTTTTTTTGTGTGTGAGGAAGATCAGCCCTGAGCTAACATCCGTTGCCAATCCTCCTCTTTTTGCTGAGGAAGACTGGCCCTGGGCTTACATCCATGCCCATCTTCCTCTACTTTATATGGGACGCTGCCATGGCATGGCTGACAAGCAGTGCGTCTGTGGGCACCCGTGATCTGAACCCCATGAACCCTGAGCTGCCAAAGCGTGAACTAAACCGCTGCGCCACTGGGCTGGCCCCATGTTCTCTTTTTCTTTTTTTCTAAGATTCATGCTTAGAAAAAAAATCCCTTTACCATTGCTTAGTGGGATTTTGGAAAAGAGTTAAAGTAAATACATGTATTAAATCCACCATTTCTTTTTCAAAGTTCTATACTTTTTTCATTATGTATCAAACACCTTACATGTTATTCTTAATGGCTAACCTTTGCACATCTGTTATTTCCTCTGGACCTTGTTTCCTGGAGTCCAAATTAACCTAATTTTGATATTGTGAGATCTAAATATTTATAATGAGATAATTACTAATCAAGAGAAAAGTGGCATACAGGTAATTTAGTGTATGTTTTTCTTTCTTTCCTAATATGTTTGTTAATTGCAGAGCCTCTTGGACCCTTCACCAGGATGTGAGGGTGGAGAAAGGCTTAGTAGAACATAGTTTGGTATTGAACACTTTTCTCATTCTTGATATACATATTAATTTGGGGAATGACAAATCAGATTATAGATGATTGTATGAGTGGCTCTTAAACTCTGTATATGTGAGACCAGTTTTTGACTGATTGGATACTATGGATTTGGGTCTATACTGAATCTAGACTTAAAGGTTGAGTCATATTGAGCATAATCCTGATAGTTCTCCATCAGTCTTTATCCAGAGCCCTGAGGGACTTCTGTTTACTTAGCTCGATTATTCTGACTAGGCCTCCAGGGAGCCTCAGCACTGTGGATTATTAGGGGCCAGACACTTGGAGGCTAGATCTAGGTGGTCTTTAGAAATACAGCTTGTTGATAGGCTGGTTAGCCCCTGAAATTTTACTCTGACTGACTGAAATTGTACATATATTGAAAAAAATCCTGTAAAAAAGAATCACATTATTATTTACTTCGATAATGCTTAAAAGGTATTCATAATAGGGGGCAACTGCTTAATGGATATGAGGTTTCCTTTTGGAGTGATGAAAATGTTTTAGAACTAGATAGAGGTGGTGGTAGTACAGGATTGTAAATGTTCACTTTAAAGTGGTTAATTTTATCTTATGTGAGTTTCACTTTAAAAAAAGGTATTTATGGTTTTATTAGTGAGGTCTTATCTATGAACCTTTTTAAAATGACTTTATTTTTTTGCAACAACAACAAAAATATATATTTTTTGTACAGGATATATAATATGCAGATAAATTAAAATAAGATCATCAGTTATCCTGTCTTAGAAATAACTGCTCTTTTTTATGGTATATGTTTATTAATGTTAAAAATACCTGAAAATTATGTAAAAATGTATAAAAAGACTACAATAAAATAGATATTCACATATTTTTTAACTAAAATAGAGCCTTTTTCTATTTAATGCGTAGCCTGAATGTTTTTCTGTATCTTTTAATATTCGTCTACAATTTTATGTAGAGACAAAGTATTCCATCATGTGGATCTATCATAATTTTTATTTGAAGCTCCTACCAGTAAACATTTAAGATGCTTCGTATTGTTTCCTATTCTAAATAATAATTTAGCATTGAACAGTATTGTAGCTAAATCTCAGTGTGCTTCCATCAAACAATTTCCCAGAAATAGAATTAGTGAGCTAAGGGATATATAAAGTTTCAAGGTGGTTGTTGTGTGTTGCCAAATTACCATTGAGAAGTGTTGAACCAATTTATACTTAGTCATGCCTGAGAGTATATGAGCAGGCTCAAATTTATGACTATTTTTATAATCTGATAAGGGTAAACAATAACATCAAGACATTGAAATACCAGAAGTTATGGAATATACAGAATGTTTGGTAGCCTACTTTTGATTCCTCATTCCCTTAAAAATCATAGCCTTACCAGTTATGTCTAGAGTTTTATAACATTTATATTAGGCAAAATAACACACTAAATGTAAATTGTTACACAAAAACATATCTAAGCTTTAGGTTCTTTTCTCTTTTTTTTAAACTAAGGTATTATTTACATAAAGTAAAAATGCCATTTTAAGTGTATAGTTAGCTGTATACTTAGTTAGATGAATTTTGGTAGTTGTATATAGATGTATAACCACCCACCACTCAAAGTAAAGTACAGTTTCCTCACCTCAAAAGTTTCTTCGTTATCCTTTGCAATTGATTCCTCCTCCTCACCCCCTAGGCAACCACTCATCTGCCTTCTGTCACTATAGTTATTTTTTTTTGAGAATTTCATATAATTGGAATCATAAAGTGCATATGGTCTTTTGTGTTTGAGTTCTTTAGCTTAGCATATTTTTGAGATTCATTCATATTGTTATATGTGTATTTTATTTCTTTTCATTGTTGAATAGTATTCCATAATAATGAATGTATACAATTTGTTTATTCCCCAGTTGACAAACATTTGGGTTGCTTCCAGTTTTTGGCTATTATGAAGAATACTGCTATGAACATTTGCATACACATCTTTGTGTAGATGTGTGATTTTATTTCTCTTGGGTGAATAACCTACAAGTAGAATTTCTGGGTCATATGGTAATATATGTTTAACTTTATAAGATACCACCATACTGTTTTCCAAAGTGGCTGTACCTTTTGCATTCTTACCAGCAATGTCTGAGAGTTGCCGTTGTTCCACATCCTCACCAACAGATGTAGTCTTTTTAACTTCAGCCATCCTTCTTGGTATTTAGTGGCATCTGTTGACTAATGATATTGTAAGCTTTGAATTTTAACATCTGCTTTATGAATGCTAGCATATTTTGAAATAGTGGGAAGTAAGATATATGTCCACTTTGTGAGAACTAAAGTGGGCTGTGTACGCATATGTTCAAATGATTCCTATGTAATTGAGAGCCTTCATATATATGACATGATTTAGTAGCTTGGTGAGGTACAGTTAAATTTAAAATTGTCTTCCTACCCTTAAAAGGGTAAGTTAATACTTTCTGGTTTTTGTTTGGATTATGCTTATTCTATATCAATGATTCACAAGAAAAGCATTAAATAGAATGACTTGTATTGAAAAGGCGGGTGATTATGAGCTTTGTATTTCTGAGATTATGGCCCTGGAGTTTTTTAATTCTTGAATAATTGATTTAGAAATTCTAGATGAATTAAAGGGTTATGTAAAAGAAATATTATGAACAAATGATGATTTGCCTCTTTTTGTTCTTCCTTAGGACATTTTCATTCCATCTCCAAGTTTGGAAGAACGATCAAATGATGGGAGGAAAGGTGGAGATTTGCATAGTTCATCTTTGACTGTTGAGTGTTGTAAAACTTCAGAGATTGAACCAAAAAATTCCACTGAGGATTTTGGGCTGTCTTTGACGGGGGATTCTTGTAAGTTGATGCTTTCTACAAGTGAGTATAGTCAGTCCTCAAAGGTGGAGAGCTTGAGTTCTTATAGGATTGATGACGATGGAGAAAATACACAGATTGAGGATACGGAACCCATGTCTCCAGTTCTCAATTCTAAACTTGTTCCTGTTGAAAATGATAGTATCCTGATGAATCCAGCACAAGGTGGGCAAGTAGAACTGAATCAGAATGCTGATAAAACAAAGGAGAATGACACAGAAACCAGAGACGGCATTAGTATTGTAGCTGCTGGTTGCAAAGGCAGAGAAGATACTGTAGCAGAAGATGTTTGTATTGATCTCACTTGTGATTCAGGGAGTCAGGCAGTTCCTTCTCCAGCTACTCGATCTGAGGCACTTTCTAGCGTGTTAGATCAGGAGGAAGCTATGGAAATTAAAGAACATCATCCAGAGGAGGGGTCTTCAGGGTCTGAGGTGGAAGAAATCCCTGAGACTCCTTGTGAAAGTCAAGGAGAGGAGCCCAAAGAAGAAAATACGGAGAATGTCCCATTGCACTTTTCTCTGACTGAAACTCGGTCCCAAGGATTGTGTCTTCCAAAGGAAAGCCGAAAAGAAGAATGCCAGGAAGCTATGGAAGTTGAAACCAGTGTGATTAGTATTGATTCCCCCCAAAAGCTTCCAGTACTTGACCAAGAATTGGAACAGAAAGATCAGGAAGCATGGGAAGAAGCTACTTCAGAGGACTCGAGTGTTGTCATTGTAGATGTGAAGGAACCATCTCCCAGAGTTGATGTTTCTTCTGAACCTTTAGAGGGAGTGGAGAAATACTCAGATTCCCAGTCATGGGAGGATGATGCTCCAGAAATAGAACCATGTGCTGAGAATAGAGTGGATACCCAGGAAGAAAAGAGTGCAGAATATGAAGGGGATCTGAAATCAGTGACTGCAGAAAAGGAACTTGTAGAAGCAGACTCTCCACAACCTCCCTTGACTTCAGTGAGAGCAGATGATGCTCGGAGACTTGACCAGGAGATGCAGGAGACCCAACCTCAAGAGAAAACAGATAACTCATTAACAGAAGACTCAAAAATGGCTAATGCGAAGCAGATTGGCTCAGGTGTAGAGGCCCAGCAGCTGGAGAAGGCCTCTGCCCATGCCTCACAAAGCTTCTGTGAAAGCTCTAGTGGTAAGTGTGATTGTAAATTGTTCTGTGTCTCCAACCAAATTATAATTTGGAATGGAGGTAGGAGAGAACTGCATGCTTGTGTCAGGGCTGAAAATTATGGATTTATGTTTATGAACAGCCAATAATAGTTGGGAAATTTAAAAATTTGGGTTGTATTTTTCTTTTGTAGCTGTAATTATTTGTGGAATCAGAGATCATTTGAGGTTTATCAGCTCTATAACTCAGGAGTAATCAACGTGAATTTTATAAGTATTTAGAAATTGTACCAATCTGGTGTTTTCTACTTAGGTCCCAATCTTGTTTCGTATTTTTATATTTTGACAGTTGCCTTGAAGTACAAGGATCTTTTTTGATTACCCTACGTAGTAAAGTCATATTCATTAATGAGTATGCCATTATTGATAGTTTCTTCTTTATGGGCACTAAGTAAAGTTTCTAAATTTGGTTCAACATGTCTATATCTTAAAACTTAAATTGGAAAAGATATTAGTTTGTGTTCTTTATTTTATGAAGTCCAGAACGAGAATTTGGATTACTTTGTGAAATATTTGTAGAGTACTATGTATGACGTTAGCTGAAAAGAATTCAGACTTTCTAAATACCCAGAGTTAGTATAATTTAAAAACAAAACAAACTCCAAAAACAAAAAAATAAAAATGAAATACAAACTTAAGAAAACAAGCTTCTAGGGGTATGGGAATGAGAAACAGTATTTGGGCAACATCATAGTGATTAGTATGGGTGATCACACGTTTTAGTGTTCCTGGAACAGTCCCAGTTTATCCCTCTTGTCTAGGTTTGGTTATTAGTAGTACTTTTTTTTTTACTCTCAAAATTGCCCCTATTCATTAGATTTTTTACACAGGAATTTCTTTTTCCTCTTCAGAACAAGAAATGTTAGAGCTGAAAAGGAGGTTGGGGTTATAGAGTTCAGTCTATTCCTAAAGTCATGTGGCTAGTTAATGATTGAGGTAAGACTAGAACCTAGGTCACCTGATTCCCAATTCTACGCTTTTTCTTACTGTAAAACTGTATAATATAGGTTCTCTGATTCTGATGAGTTATGATCAAGAACTACCTGTATGACCTAATATTCTGTATTATTGAATATTTTTGTAATTTCATTACATCTAAATACCGTTATTGACCTAGGCTAAGAAAGCATCAGGGCCTGTAGATTGTTTTAATATAGTTTCTTAGGAGTACTTTTTAATTACCTTAGCAATTGTATGCAAAAGGAGCTCCTAAAGCATTGGGAAATTAGTTCTATTATGTTAATAGTACTCTCCATGAATTCTTGTTTACACTGTTAATTGTCAGAGCCAGCTCTTTTTTATAACAGACACTGCTGTAATACAACTTATTTTACTAATATTTATCTAGATTATTGAAAATACTAGTAAGTTATTTTCTACTTCAAGATTTTTGTTCTTGAGCAAACAAAAGCAGTGAAGACAGTGGCTGGACTGTCAGAGAATTAGTCTAAAGTAAAATAAATCATTCAAAAGAGTATTGCCAGAACAGAAAAAAATTATACTTAAAATATAGTTGTAGGGGCCGGCCTGGTGGCGCAGCGGTTTAGATCGCGCTTTGGCTGCCCAGGGTTTGCAGGTTCGGATCCCGGTCGCCAGCCGACGCACTGCTTGTCAGCCGTGCTGTGGCGGCATCCCATATACAGTAGAGGAAGACCAGCACGGATGTTAGCTCAGGGCCAGTCTTCCTCAGCGAAAAAGAGGAGGATTGGCAACAGATGTTAGCTCAGGGCTGGTCTTCCTCACACACACACAAAATATATATATATATAGTTGTATGTTGCTAAACCTTAAGAGAGACCTAATTTAATTAAGAGTAAACCTAATTTAAATGAGACCTAATTTAAGTGAGAGTAACCTAAAAAGTTAATGGTTCTTTAAGTCTGGGAAGACAGAATGAAAGGTATGAGTTGGTTGAGTACCAGGTTTGTTCTTTAGATTTCTGCATGCTAAAGTTAGAAGGGCACTTTTGTTCCATTTTCTGTTAATAGCTTTATTGATCAAAAAAGATACATGCTTAATTGTGAAAAATGTTCAAATAATACAGGAAAAGGGAGACAGGGAGTGAGGGGAGAGAGGAAGGGGGGAGAAAAAGAGAGAATCACTCTAAATGTCTCCATTTATAGATAACATGTCACTGTTAATAGTTTGGAGACCTCTTCAGACATCTGTCTGTGGAGACCTCCTCTTGAAATTTGAAAAAGAAAATTTAGAAAGATGGTACTTAGAAGCCCAACCTTATTCAAATATAGAATAAATTTATGGTGGGTTGATGATGTGAAAAATTGTAACAAGTTCAGTAAGTCTTTAATTAAATCCACAAATAGTTTACTATAGTAGGTTAATAATGATTGGGGAAGCTAGATATGTTTTGTGCTCTAGCTCTAACTTTTGTTGGCTTATTTTATGGAATATCATCCTAATATGGCTTATTTTATGGAATATCATCCTAATAGGCTGTTAATGTCAGAGGCAGACTCTTAGGGAAGACTGCTTGTATGTGGTATCACCTAGTATAGAAATCCTTATATTTTTAATTAGATGGCTTTTAATCAATTGTTTAGAAGTGGCCAGTTCTATTACTGGACACATACACAGGTTCTTTACCCGCCACACAAGAGGGGCCAAATGAAAACTGGAATGCCAGGCTTATAGCAAGGAAAGAGTTTTTATTTCAAGTGACGTCAGCCAGGAGACGAGAGTGAGCCCTCAAATTTGTCCCGTCTGCCCGAAAGATGGGAGGCAAGGGGTTTTAAACGTTGTGAGGAATGTAGCTGCTTGTCGGGAGGGGAAGCCTGTGGCCTTCCTTGCTGGTTGGTGCTTTCTCGCCAGCCTGTGTTTTGGCCTTTTGAGGCTGCTTGTGGGGGAGGATGGCGAGATAAGGGAATCCACAAGTGGGTGTCTTTGGTTGTCTGCCTCTGTGATGGGTGGTGGATCCTAGCGCCAGGAAGCCAAGGACTTGGGGTCTGGGAGCTTCAGCTTCTTGATATCCTCTGGATATCAGTTTCCTTGTAATAAAACTTCAAAAGATCCATAACTAGCCAAAACTTCAGTGTGAGCCCAGCGTGAGGCCATTTGGTTTTTAACAATTTGTAACCTCTATTTGCCTTGTGAAATTTAAAGATACAAAGGTTAAAAAAAAACCCCGATATTTACCTATGAATGTAACTTAGAGAAGCAGGGAAAGAGGATGAGTGCTTTTGGTTTTAACCCCATATATGCTGGGTTTAATGTAGGGGAACCGATGTCAGGGCTGGCATCAGTTCTTCTCTTGAGACCAAAAGTAGAAAAAATGGGCTTGGGTTATAACAGAAAGTTTGAGTAAGAGAGATCTTTCTGATATTAAGGGTTTTAAATATTGCTTTGGACTAATGAATTCTCTGAAGTCTTTAGTAATAAGGACAAACTCCCTATTCAGATGGTTTGATGATTGATATTAAGTTTCTTTTTGTTCATTCATCTTTCTTCATGGGTTGGTATACTGGCATACGATAGGATAGCCCATGGTAATCTGGGAAAGCAAGAAGAGACTTGGTAATTTAAATAACGTAGGTGTGCTAAATGTTAGAGAAAGAATTGAATATTTGGAAAATTTCAGTAAGTTTAAAGGATAAAATATTTTGCAGGATTTGATGATAATTTGGCTTGATTAGTGGTGTCTTTCAGATGACTGAACAAAAGCAGAGAAATGGGAAAGCATTTGGAGGTCACTGAATAGAGGCTTTATGAACATGAATAATTAAAGACTAGAAATGTAGGCTGTTACTAGTTAATTGAATGCTGACTAAAGGGTTAGGAATTCATCTTCTAGTGGAAACCTTGAAGTTTTTGACCAGGAGCTAACATGTTCAAAGTCATGTTTTTTTTTTTTGTGGGGAAGACCAGCCCTGAGCTAACATCCGTCACCAATCCTCCCCTTTTTCGCTGAGGAAGGCTGGCCCTGGGCTAACATCTGTGCCCATCTTCCTCCACTTTATATGGGACGCCGCCACAGCGTGGCTGACAGGCAGTGCGTCGGCGGGCGCCCGGGATCCGAACTTGCGAACCCCGGGCTGCCAAGCGCGGACTAAACCTCTGCGCCACCGGGCGGCCCCTCAAAGTCATGTTTTATGGGAAGGTTGCTTTGGTTGCAGTGTGCAGAAAGAATTGGGCGTTGGGGGGAAAAGGGAGACTTCAGGCAGAGAAATTGATAGGCTGTTGTAATAATCCAGGAATGAGGCATTGAAGACCAGATAAGAGTAGTGGTGGTGCTGTCTGTAAAAGACTCCATTTTCCATTAGGTTGTGGTTGGATCAATGGTGCTAAAATAACCTTTCATAACTTTTGACTAGTACTGTGCAAAGTAAACCCTGTTACAAGGAAATAATTTTCAATAATTAATGCATATTACATTTGCAAATTATGGTCTGTCATGTAGAAGGATGTACTTAAAGATTTCATGCAGATTTTCCAAAGTCTGCATGGTCAGTCATAATATGAGGGTTGATTCCTGTCAAGAGAGCAGTGCAGTGCAAGTGAGTGTTCCAGGTGAAGGGGAGAAAGAGTATTCTCAACCCACTCTGGGTCCTTTCTGGCTGGGTTACAAATTAAATTGACATGAGGCCGAATAGCAGGAGAAAATCAAACAAAGCTTTATAACATGTATACATGGGAGAGACCTGGGGAAACTGAGTATCTCTTGACAAAATGGTGGAAGTTCTCCTCTTAAATAGACAAAGGAGGATATTGAGGGTGGGTCAGTTATGAGGTTACCAGAAAGGCACAGTAAAGTTATTATGCAGATTTAAGGCCTCGCCTTCCACATTGACAAGTTTCTAGAGATGAGGTCATCTGCCCCTCTTCCTCCATTTACAAATGGAGATTTCCCTTACAAATGTAAATGTTTGGTAAACAGAACTTTGATAAGAATGGGCATAGCAAAGACCCTCCCAGTCTGTCGATACCCAGTTATCCAAGGTGATGGCTGGTCCCAGGGACAGGCCTTCCATCCCAAATCCCTTTAGACAGTTGCAGAGGTGGGTGAAGGTCAAAACCTCCTTCAGAGAAAATACACATTTTGAGGTGGCCAGTTCTGATCCCTCACACAGGAATGAAAATTCTGTAAAATATATCTTTGGAATGTATGATGCTTTGTGAGGTTTTTTGTTTTTTAGTTTTCTATATCTCTTCTAAGTTCTTCTTTATCAACCTAAAGGAGTTGCTTTTTTTTTTTGTGAGGAAGACCAGCCCTGAGCTAACATACGTTGCTAATCCTCCTCTGTTTTGCTGAGGAAGACTGGCCCTGGGCTAACATCTGTGCCCATCTTCCTCTACTTTATATGGGACGCCACCACGGCATGGCTGACAGGCAGTGCATCCGCGGGCGCCCGGGATCTGAACCTGCGAACCCTGGGCTGCCAAGCGCGAACTAAACTGCTGCGCCACTGGGCTGGCCCCCCCCAAAGGAGTTGCTTTTTAAGGAGCTGCCAGAATGAATGCCTATCTACCATTTCTCTTTTTTCTATAACTAAGGTGAAATTCTTTCTCATTTAGATGTGATGTTGAGATTCTTACACTATTCACAGTTCCTTTAGCTGAGCATATGTACTTTTCACCCTTTATTTCTAAAGTCCATTTCATGTACTCTTTTCGTCCCTTCAGGTTACTAATTCATTTCCTCTTACATGTAGATGTAAGAGATGTTTTTTGTTGTTGTTTTGTGATTTTGAAGAAGAAAGTATCAGAGTGCTTGGTATTAAAGACAACAAAGGATAGAAGAATGGAAAAAGATGAAAGAGGAAAAATGTGGTTTAATAAGAAATATTTGGTCTTCATCTAGTTCCTGGCACAGAGCTCCTAAAACCCTTGTAATTGCCTAAGTGATAGTAATATCTTTTGTTAATCATAACGAGCCCTTTCAATTATGTCTGAATTTATGCTAATGGGGTGACTTTAGGGTGGGATCCCTACATAGCCTCAGAATGGGGCTGTTCACCAGAAAGACCAAGTGATTAGAGGGTGGGAACTTTCAGACCCACCCACCGATTTCCTGGAAGGGGAGGGGCTGGAGATTAAAGCTCTATGAAAACTCTTGAACAAAAAGATTTGGTAAACTTGTTGGTTGGTAAATGAGCCAGGAGAGTATCTCATCCCAATTTCATGGGACAGAAGCTCCTGCTATCAGGACCCTTCTGAACCTCATCCTATGTACCTCTTCATCTGGCTGTTCATCTGTGTCCTTTATAATAAACTGGTAAATGTAAGTAAATGTTTCTCTGAGTCCTGTGAGTGGTTCTCACAAATTAATCAAACCTGAGGAGGGCTCGTGTGAACCTCCAGTGTATAGCCAGTTGGTCAGAAGCACAGGTCACAACCTGGACTTGTGATAGGCATTTGAAGTGGGGGCGGTCTTGTAGGACTGAGCCTTTTAGCTTGTGGAATCTGATACTATCTCCAGGTAGATAGTGTCAGAATCGAGTTAAATTTGTAGGATGCCCAGTCAGTGTCTGCTGAGCATTGGAGAATTGCTTAGTGGTGTTAGAAAACAAATTAGACCAACTATTTTCACAAGGAGTAGTGACTCGGTATGCCAGATTATAGTTATTTTGAGCCATCTCTGGAGAGTAAGTACAAATTTTCATGTTAGGTTTAAGAGGAGCAGAATTGTCTGGCACAATTCTTTCTTTCTCCCAAACTTAGTCATTTATTAAAAGAGATAAATAATTAGGAAATCAAAAAAGGTGATTTTGGCAATTTGCTAATTCTGAATAGCAAAAATTTATAACTAAGACTTAGTTAAAAAGTAAAGTTTTATATCTTGTTCTATGTTTATGTTAATGATTTTTATTAATTTAATAATGACTAACCAAAGTGTGTACACTGAGGATGTTCATATATGTGAGATTTACCATTGTGCAGAGATTTAGATATGAACATTACTACTATTGCCTAGAGTGAATGCCGGTCAGTACGCTGAACCATGAAACCCGTAGATTTCTATGTTAGAACCAATGAGTATTTTCAAGTCCTTTGGCCCATGAGATCTTTTGTCACCTCTTTGAGTAGATTGTAAATTATAAGTTTTAATGTCATACTTGAATCTAGAGAATGTTACAGATCGCTAAAGCTTATAAATGAACTCAGTGGGTTAACATTGCACAAAATTAAAATGTCAAGACTTTGAAACTATCCAAGTTTGTATCACTGAGTATCCCCAAATGTGCTGTCTTGGGGCTCAGATGTTTCTATATTACTTTTGATCCCATGTTCCTCAGGGCCTCCAAACTTTGGGTTTCCTCTATTTGCCTATCCTCTGGTTGTCTACTTCATGTCAGTCCTGTTGTTGATGGCTGTAAAGAGAGCAGAGAGAAAGTAGGAAATTGACTGGGAGGCCTGGTGAGGGGGGTTGGGAGTGAGGCAGAATTTGGGAGCAAAGGAAGGAATAAAGTATTTCTTGCAGTTCTTCTCACTTTTGCTTTTTTTATACTTCTGTTTTGGTTTCCTTTATGTTTATCATTGTTTTTTTTTTCCCTCGAGAAACTCCATTTCATTTCACTTTGCCTAAAGAAGGTGATATTATCCCACCATTGACTGGTGCAACTCCACCTCTTATTGGGCATCTAAAACTGGAGCCCAAGAGACACAGTACTCCTATTGGTGAGTGACTAAAATGTAATAATATTTAAAGCAGAATTTCTAAGATACCATTCTTTATGCAAGTGATTCTTTTAGATGTGAGGAGTTGGGCCTGCCTGATAAGATTGATTTTTGTCTTAGGAAGAATAAGTCTATACTGTCTGATTCCGTGAGTTTACTCCCAGGTGATGTTGAGTGGTGGTGAGAAGAAAGAAAGAAGGGGTGGAAGGAAGGAAGAAAGAGAATATTTATAAGGATTTTATTCTATTACTTGCAGGGCAATAAAATCTGAGTGCTAAGCAGTGATGTAGAGCTGTTTTATAAGGAAAGGACAGCAGGTAGGGTAGAAGTACTATTTATTCAGTACCCTGGCTAATCAGTCTGCTGCTTGACAGGCCAAGAAAACTTAGATCCTTCTTCCCTGAAGCAGCCAGTAGTCTTGTACATTAACCTATTTGTTTTCTCTAGTCAGTGCTGGGAGGTAACAATCATGCCGTCTGGAGTCTCCTGCTACCTATGCCTGATGCTGACAGATGTGGGTTGGCTGAGGGCTCATGCAGCATCCTTTGTCCAGATGCAGAAGTGGAACTGAATCCTGTTGCTCCTCTTAAGACCAGGTGTCAATACTAGTGTGTAGTTGTTGATACTTGTGACAGGATTTATCCTAGGAACCCCCTTCAATCCTGCAGAGCTGTGGAGCCAAACAGGCAAATTGATGACCTTGAATTGTTGTTTTTCATGTTTGTATTTTAGTGTTTTTTCCTTCTTCCTCCTGCCTCCCTTCTTTCAGGTATAAGCAACTATCCAGAAAGCACCACAGCAACCAGTGATGTCATGTCTGAAAGCATGGTGGAGACCAACGATCCCATACTTCGGAATGAAAAAGGAGATTCTGGGGCTACCCCAGAAATGGATGATAAGTTGTATCTAAGAATGAAACTGGTCAGTCCTGAGACTGAGGCGAGTGAAGAATCTTTGCAGTTTAGTCTGGAAAGTAAGTTTTATTTCATGTTAATCTTGGGTAATTAGTAGCTCCAGATCTGGCAAGTATTAATTATCTTTCTTCTAGTTATAATGATTCATACTTTTATAATTTTAAATGTATTTGTAAAGTTTTATTCTCACAGAATTAATTCTTTGTTTTCGGCCAGTCACTGTCATGTTACTGAAGATACTCCATTTTATAATCTCTATGGTGCTGCTTGTATCTCTGTATTAAACCTGTATCTGTATGAAGTAATTGGTTTCTATATTCAGAAACAGTTTAGAAGAGGGTAGGAAATTTAGGATTGTGGATTCACATTGTATGTTTATGTTGACTATTTCCCACATTAATTGCAAGCTGTTTGATATGGCTAGAATGTAGAGAAGGTACAAGGGAGTGGCTGCAGCGTAGGGACCAGATTTTGAAAGGCCTTTTACATCATGCTGAGAAGCTGAAGGATTTTGAGCAAGGGAGTAATATGATCAGATTTGCTTTTTTAAAAGGATCAGCTGAATGTTTCAAAACTTTGTGCCTTTGTGCATCATTCCTTTCCTTGCCTTGCCCATTTCCTGTTCTCCTGCCTGGTGAACTCAGTCTTTAACCAGGAAGTAGGGTCATTAGTGGTGGGGTTGGAGATGAGGGGGTGAAAAGTAGAATAGAGAGAACCTTGGGACCAGTTGAATATAGAAGAAGTAAGGGGGAGGAAAAAATACAGAATGATTCTACATCTACATTTAGTTTTCATGATAGTGCTCCAAAGTAGATGTCCTTATTTCCGTTTTATTGATGAGAAAACTGAGACTAAGAGAGGTTTTTAAGTTAATTACCCAATAATTCGTAGGAGGTAGAGCTGGAGTTTGAATCAGATCTCTCTGACTACAAAGCTTAGAATTTTTCCGCTAGGTAGTTATAAATGCTGTTTAATAGAGTTAGAAGAGGAAGAAATCTTATAAAAGAGATTGTAAAGAAACATTCAGAGAAGAGGACTGGGAGACTGTGAAGCCATGGAAGTCTATGGGGAGGACAGTTACAAGAAGATAATGTCAGATGCAGAAGTGAGATCTAGTAGGATATGTCTGGAAATGTACATTGGATTTGGCAATTAGGATCCATTTGGTGACTCTAGCAAGAACTAATTCAGTACAGTGGTTGGATGGGAACTATACTGAAGGTAGTTGAGGAGTGATGGGAAGAAGAGGCAGCAAATGTATTCTACTTTTGAGAAGTTTATGTGAGAAAAGAAGAAAAAATGTGGCAAGTTAGAGGGAAATGCAGGATTGAGAGATTTTTTTCATTTTTAGGCTGAGAGAGGCTTAAGCAGGTTTATATTCTAAAAGGAAATCTCTAGAAGAGAGATGGGTTAAAAATGAGGGAATAGGGGAAACAGTTGATGGATCAGGGCCCTGAGGGAGTTCAGAGGGGAAGCTTTCAAAGACCACAGATAGAGTGGGTGGGCTTGAATAAGAGGGACTTCTCATTCTGAGACCAAAGAAAAGTTTTAGCTACTGTATTTTTGAGTTCTTACTATATGCCACGTTTTTACATGTACAACGCATTAAATCTCATAACAAACCTGTAAGTAGATTCTGTTATTATCCTCATTTTACAGATGAGGAAACTGAGGCACAGGAAGGTTGAGCACCTTCCCTAGAGTCACACAGCTAGTAAGTGGAGTGACCTGAATTTGAAGTAGTCCCAAGAACCAGAAGTCCAGTTCCAAATTATAATGGTATTCTGTATCTCAGTGCTTATTGATTTGAATCTTAGAATCTCAGAAATTAAAAGTGTTACATGTTTCTATCCTTATTATCATTTTCTCTGAAATCAAGTGGACTTATCAAGAGTATATGGTAGCCTTGAATCTTTAGATTTGAAATGACAGTTGGGAAGACCTTAAGTAGAGCTAAATGTTAAGGACGATCATATCAGTAAATATTACTATCTTTCCTGATACTAGGAGCACAGTATCAGGCACTGTAATCACAGTTTTACTCATTTCATTCTCACAACAAACATATGAGTTTGGTCCTGTTTTATCTCTGTCTTATAGATGAGGAAACTGACTCAGAAGATGGAATTTTCTCCCTCGTTGGACTACTAAGTGCTGTAGCCAGGGTCTGAGCCAGGTTTCTGTTTCAGAGCCAGGGCTCTAACCACTAAACTTCAGCTGCCGCCTTGATGGACTGTTGAGATTATGTTGGGTCATGAATATTTTAGAAATATTTGTTATTTTCTATAAGGCTGGAATAAATCGTAAATAAATTTTAATCCCTTGGCCTTAGTGGCATTGCTTTAATATGGAATTCTTTTCAGTATCATCCTTAATTCTTTGCTATAGATTCTTTCTTGAAAATGTGTTTTATTTTTCAAATATCTGTCCCAAAAGCACTTTGGGAAGAACTTGAGTACCTTCTATGTGCGATTTCTCTTAAAACTGCACACTATTTAAAATTTGTGCATCAACCTAAGACATTTTCCTACATAATTGAAGTTTTTTCTTTTAAATTTTTATAATTAAGTTTTTAAAATTCTTTTTAAAAATCTGTATTTTCTTACTACATAATTTTTTTACTTGTATGAGAAGAGATGAATTGAGATTCAGGAGAATTTCATTTTCATTTTTAAATGTTACTGCTTAGTAGTTCATTATATTGTATTTCTGGACAAACTGATTAGTCTTCTGTAGGAAGTCTGAAAAGAAATTGATTGGTGGACGTGAGAAAAATTTGTACTATTAAATTATAAGAAATCTTTTATGTTCACTTATTATTCTTGTTCATTTCCTTTTGTTATTTGTTGCAAATACTAGTGGAACAGGTTTTTAGAGAAGGTTTTAGGTGTGATACTAACTAAATTCTGTTTCTCTTTCCTTTCTCTCCTTGCTTTTTTGTTTGTATTCAGAGCCTGCAACTGGTGAAAGAAAAAATGAATCTACTGCTGTTGCTGAGGCTGTTGCCAGGTAACCAGAGCTGGTTGCTATTTAGAGGAGTTTAATATACAAAGCCACTGGTAATGAGGGGAAGATGATTTATCAAGAGAGTAAAAAACCTAAAAGGAAACTCCAGCATAAAGGATTTAGCAATGTGTTGAATCTAATGTAGGCTTTCCTTTTAATACTTTAGGTCTAATGAAGCTTTTGCTATACTTAGAACTAGATATTTAAAGGTGTTTCCCTTTCTCCCTTTTGTTCATGTGTTAATGCCCTTTTTTCTTTGTCTCTTGGTGAGATGAGATTGTCTTTGCTATTGGTGAGGAAACAGACGGTTTAACAAGAGACAGCCTTAGACTTTGTTCCTTCTGAGATCCCCAACTCAGCCGCAGTCTCAGGCCATTTTCTCTTCTGCCTGCCAAATTAACTGCTATGTTGAATTGTTATTTTTGCTTTGTCATGAATGCGGTAATGCCTTGAGGATGAGTAGGACTCCATCATGAGGCTCTGGTGGTAAGCTTTGCCATCTGGTGGCTTTTAGAGTAGAACTGTTTCATTGGTTTCTGGCATGAGTCATCTAACATGAAAATGCTAGCAGCAGTTGGTGAAATATAGGTGAGGAATTCTTAAATCAGGCTAGGCAAGTGCTGTAAATAAGTAAAGCAGGCTAGGTCAAGAGCAGGAAGTGTTGAGGACGATGGCCAGCTGAATGTGTGCCCCATTTAAAAGGAGGGGGGTAGCTCCTGTTCAACTGTAGCCAATTGTTACTATGCAAGAATGCAAATTTACTGTTGCCAAATCTTTAAATTTTTAAAGAGAAATCTGGATTTTTTAAAATAAAATTTCCTGCTTGGTGGGTCAAATAAAACATGTCTGTGGACTAAATTTGACCCTCAGTTGCAAGTTTCTGACCCCTGTCTAAATCCTTTGATCTGTACTTAGCTATGTCTTAGATTAGTTGTTCCCTGGGCTTTTGCATATTTAATCTGAAAGATAAGTACCTTAGGGTCCTTACTCAGCTGAAGACTCTTTAATGATATGTAGTCTTACAAGTTGAAGAAAGTGGAGTTTATACTTGATCTCTTTGGTTTTAACAGAATTGTATAACAGACACAACTTGTTATTAGTCTATACACGTGCCCATTAAGAGGGAACAGAATATGCTGTTGAAACTTCCTGAGTCCTTTGGGCAGAATGTAGGGATGGAAAAATAAGGAAAAACTTGAGGCGGAGAGTTGGATTGGTGGATCACAGAATGAAGTGAAATTCATTGGTATTGTTGTGAAGCAAATTTTGTATATGAGAATCTAGATTTTAAAAATCTTTGACTATTCACTTTACCATTGAGTTCATCATAAGAATTCATTTAAAGTAAGTGTCGACGCAAATAATCCATAGCCAATCTATAAATCAAAGTTGGGGTGAGTTTATTATGAGCCAAATTTGAGGACCGTATAGCCCGGGGCCTTCCTTCCCCGAGGAAGGAAGGGCACCAAAGAAGTGGGGTGTACAGAGTGGTTATATACCATTAAAGAGCATATATCACATATGATTGCAATGTCCTTTTTACAATAGTCACAAGATTGCCCTGTCAGCACAGCCTTTGATGGGCACTGCAGGTAGCAGGTCTGTTGTCTTGATGGGGCTGATCACAGGATGAGCACAGCAATCAAATCCTAGCCTAGGGAGAAATGCTTATCCTTAAGGAAATGCCAGTGTGGAGGAAGTTGTGTCCTTATCTTAAGGGCATTTGTTTTTGTCTCTGGGACATGGTGAATGCTCAAAGCAGATATACAGTGCATGTTCAAAGGCCAATAAGGTCCTTTAGGGAAAACAAGGTTAGGCCAAATTAGTTTTACACCAAATGGCTTCCTCATATACTCCAATACATCCTATTGCTTGCCATTTTATTAATCATAAGCTTTGTTAGAATATTTTAAATGATCATTGCTTCCTCTGCATCTGGGTGAAGCAGTACCACTCTGTTTTTAAGTGTTGTCTGTAATTGGGCTCTGTTCAGATTACTTGCTGTCATCTTATTTCTCTCTCAAACATATCATTATTGAATGTTGCAAGCATATACAAAAGTAGAGAGACTATTATAATAAACTACCATGTATTCGTTGCCCAATGTAACAATTACCAACTCATGGCCAGTCTTGATTCATTTATAAATACTTCCAGGAGTCTCCTCCCCACTGGATTATTTTGAAGCTAATTCCAGCATTATATTATTTTATCTGTAAATATTTCCATGCTATCTCTAAAAGATGAGAATTTTTATTTTGAACTTAACCACAGTACTATTATCATGCTTTTAAAATTGGCAGTGATTCCTTAATGTCATCACATATTCAGTGTTCAGATTTCTCTGATTGCCTCATAAATGTTTTTTTACAGTTGGTTTGAATCAAGATCCAAAGTCCATACATGGCATTTGATTGATATGTCTCTTAGGTTAAATCTCTTTTAATGTATCAGGGCCTCCTCCTCCTTTTTTTTCCCCCTTGCAATTTATTTGTTGAGTAAACTGGGTTGTTTGTCCTATAGAGTTTTCTATATTCTGTTTTTTTCTATTTCTATATTGCTGATTTTATCTTATTGTATTTAATATAGTCCTCTGTCCACCTTATTTCCTGTGACTCTTCCTTGAGTTTTTTATTATGCTAATTTGAAACAAGTATGAGGACTTTGCATTTTGGTGTAAGGTGGTTTGGAGTTTAGGATGCAGAGAAAGGATTTTATTCCCTCTGTGCCTAAAAGGATAATCTCCAGTGGTACTTTTCCTTTTAAAACTAACACAGTATATTGCTTTATTTTATTATCTTAGTTCCCAGAAAACCGTGTCTGTGTTTAGCTGTATCTGTGAACCCCCACAAGAGGATGAGGCTCGAAACCAGGATCCCCACTCCGAACCCATCAGGCGAGCATTATTTTCATAGCATCTTTTGGGCTATATTGATTCACAGAATGGTTGGTACCAAAGTCTGGAATATACTGCTACTGTTTTGTGAACTTGAGCTTACTTTTTTATCTGAGGGACTGTGACATATTCTAGATGGATTTATAAATAAGATGTCATGAGAAATTTTATTAGATATTTTATAGATACAGATTTTTGTCTTTATCTGCCAGTTCTATCCATTTGAAATGATTCAGTCTTCATAAATTTATGAAAATATTCTATATTTCTAAGATTATTCCCTTTTTCTTAGTAGTGGGAATGTTTATTTTTAACAGATTTTATTTCCCTTTAGTTTTCCATAGGGCAAAACTGAGATGCTCAACATCCTAAATTTAAAGTTTGTCAGATTTGATGGAATTAAGATTTTCCCATAATTTCTTTACCCCATAATCTCTTAGAACAGCTCTGAGGCAGAAAAAAATTTTTTTGAGTTACAAAGTATTTCTTCTCTATTTAAATAATTAAAGGGTGTTTTGTTTGGAATATATGATTCTTATATTTAGTATAGGGAAATAAGTAATGCCAGTGGAAATAAGCTTGAATTTTCATTATGAGGTGGTATCTTTCATCTCTAGAGTTAAGTGATTTTGTCATTAGAGAATGTGGTAATGTTTTGTTTGTCAGCAGGTATATTTCTCATAGTGTTATTGCAGCATAATTTCTGTGTTCTTTGTTGAAAGAAATACTTAGAAGAAACGTGTCAGTGCTTTTATTGGGCATTCTGTTTTTTTTTTGTGAGGAAGACCAGCCCTGAGCTAACATCTGTTGCCAATCTTCCCCTTTTTGCTGAGGAAGACTGGCCCTGGGCTAACATCTGTGCCCATCTTCCTCCACTTTGTATGGGACGCTGCCACGGCGTGGCTGACAGGCAGTGCGTCCGCGGACGCCCGGGATCCGAACTCGTGAACCCCGCGCTGCCAAGCGCGGACTAAACCGCTGCGCCACCGGGCGGCCCCGGGCATTCTGAATATTAGATGTGAGCTTGTTGATATTCTTGGGAATCAGATATCTGTTGTATCAAGAAGCTTCATAGGTGAAATGCACTTCCTGTGATCCCAGAAGGGGTATGGTAATGGCCCAACAATTACTAAATTTATTGTTGGCACTATATTGCCTTCCTATTTTAGTAGAATATCTTAAAGTAGTGGGGCCAAGATGCTGGCGATTTTGTTTAACCTTGGTAGAACAAGGGCCTGAGAATCCAGTTGGATTTGATTCCATTTGCTCCACAGATGGATCTACACTCAGAACCAGAATGGTTAGAAGTTTGTTAAATGTAGAGATTTATTCTTTCTTGTTTCACTTTGGATTAATTTTATCTAGACTTCTTCTGCTAAAATTTGATTTCTTAGCATCAGTTTCTAAATCTGGCATATAGTGACCAGAATAGAATTGTGTAGCTGGAACTAATGAGGAAAGAGAGGCATGGCCCTTTTTATAATTTATTGGGTTTCACTTGTCTTGTAAAAGTTCTTTTCTGGTGCTGAAGATTCCTTCTTTATTGTTTCTTGGGACATTAGTATACTTCTTTATGTAGTTGATTTCTTGGTTGCTTTATTTATGTCTAAGGACTTAGGAACTTTGTAGGAGTGCGGAACACTTTTTGCAGTATGTGTTGCAATTAAGGCTTTGTTTTTTACCTACTGTTCTGTGTTGATCTTAATCAGCAAATCTTGCCAACTAAAACTATATATATGTGTGTGTGTGTGTGTGTGTGTATATATAAAATATATAAACCTGGGGGGAAGTGACTGTGATGTTAGCATCATTCATTTGACCGATGCTAACGTGAGAAAGATAAATACCCAAATTCTGATATTTGATAGGAATCTGCTGAATATTGTTAATGTTGCAATGAAACACCTTTGGTCTTTAGAGAGAGAAGAGACCTTATTAACTCTGGGGAAAAACAGCAACCTAGTATTTGTTGGTTAAGAATTTAAAAAGTCCAAAATAAAACAAAGCTTTGCTTTAGAAGAGAAATTCTATTCAGAAGTTCTACCCTAAATAAACACCTTCTGAGGTAAAATATAGGCTTATTTAAGGGTGGGGAACAATGCTAATTGAATTCTTAAAACAGTTAATCAAGTCCTGTCCCTTCTAGCTTTGACTCACTTTCATTATTGCTCAGCTCTTCATATGTTAGATGTCTTAAAGGTGCAAACACGAGTATTCAGTTCATAGAGAAGATGAATTGAGTCTCCGTAATTGCTTTGTCTCATGCAACTAATGTTGATTGAGATCTGCTGTGTACTTACCACTGTGCTGAGTAATTTACAGTCATGTGCCACATAATGACGTTTCAGTCAGCCATGGACTGCATTATATGATGGTGGTCCCATAAGATTAGTATAATATAGCCTAGGTGTGTAGTAGGCTATGCCATTTAGGTTTGTGTAAGTACATTCTATGACGTTTGCACAGTGATGAAATCACTTAAGGATGCATTTCTCAGAATGTATCCCCATCGTTAAGTGATGCATGACTGTATATATGATCACTTAGAAGCCTCATCAGAGGTGGGTGTTACTCATCTGTCTCCTGGTGATCTTATTCTTACCTCTTCTTCATTGGACCATATGTCCTCATTCAGTTGAGGTTCCTGACAGATAGGACACTAGCTATAACAACCAAATGTATACCAGGCCCTTCTTGGCTAGAACTCTATTCTAAATCGCTCTTTGATCTCCTGTTTTGGTAAGCTGAGCTAAGCAAGATAGAAACCTCAGAAACTTCTTTCTCTTTCTTTTTCAAGATCCAGAGCAGAGCATACCCTAAAGAGCTCTTCATGCTTCCTTTTTTCTGTTCACCCAGGTCAGTTCAGCTTCTAAGGGTGAGCACTGCTCCTAAGTTGGAGACAGCTTTCTCTGTTCTGATGACTAGCTCCATCTTTCTCAGGCCAACCACTTAACAGCAACATATGACGTGATTTGTAGACCCTTTATCATCCTGGATATTATCTTCTGGGTGTATCTCAGTTTATGCCTTGTGAAATATGACACCCCAAACTGAAACAGATTCCAGATACCATGGTTAGTTCAGAATAGATTCTTTTTATCTTTAGTCTGGCTATTATACATTTGTTTGTTTGTTGTTTTTTGTTTTTATTGAGGTCATAATAGTTTATAACATTTTGAAACTTCATTTATACGTTATTATTTGTCAATCACCATATAAATATGCTCCTTCACCCCTTGGGCACACCCCGCAACCGCCTTTCCCTCTGGTAACCACTAAACTGTTCTCTTTGACTGTGTGTTAGTTTTTCTTCCACATATGAGGGAAATCATACGGTGTTTGTCTTTCTCTGTCTGGCTTATTTCGCTTAACATGATACCCTCAAGGTCCATCCATGTTGTTGTGAATGGGATGATTTTTTTTTTTTTATGGCTGAGTAGTATTTCATTGTGTATATATATACCACATCTTCTTTATGCAATCATCAGTCGATGAGCACTTGGGTTGCTTCCACTTCTTGGCTATAGTGAATAATGCTGCAATGAATATAGGGTGCATAAGTCTCTTTGAATTGTTGATTTCAATTCTTTGGATAAATACCCATAGTGGGATAGCTGGATCATATGGTATTTCTGTTTTTAATTTCTTGAGAAATCTCCATACTTTTTTCCTATATATACTATACATACTATAGTGTGGCTGCACCAGTTTGCATTCCCACCAGCAGTGTGTGAGGGTTCCCTTTTCTCCACATCCTCTCCAACATTTGTTATTTTTTGTCTTGGTGATTATAGCCATTCTAATGGGTGTAAGGTGATATGTTAGTGTGGTTTTGATTTGCATTTCCCTGATGATTAGTGATGTTGAACATCTTTTCATGTGCCTCTTGGCTATCTATATATCTTCTTTGGAAGAGTGTCTGTTCATATCCCCTGCCCATTTTTTGATTGGGTCGTTTGGTTTTTTTTGTTGTTCAGTTGTGTGAGTTCTTTATATATTATGGAGATTAACCCTTTGTCAGATATATGACTTGCAAATATTTTCTCCCAGTTTATGGGTTGTCTTTTCGTTTTGTTCCTGGTTTCCTTTGCCTTGAAGAAGCTCTTTAGTCTGATGAAGTCCCACTTGTTTATTTTTTCTTTTGTTTCCCTTGTCTCAGTGGACATGGAATTCAAAAAGATCCCCCTATGACCCATGTCAAAGGGTGTACTGCCTATGTTTTCCTCCAGGAGTTTTATAGTTTCAGGTCTTACCTTCAAGTCTTTGATCCATTTTGAGTTAATTTTTGTGTATGGTGAAAGATAATGGTCTACTTTCATTCTTTTGCATGTGGCTGTCCAGTTTTCCCAACACTGTTTATTGAACAGACTTTCCTTTCTCCATTTTATGTTCTTGGCTCCTTTATCGAAGATTAGGGGTCTGTAGGTGTGTGGTTTTGTTTCTGGGTTTTCAATTCTGTCCCATTGATCTGTGTGTCTATTTTTATACTAGCACCATGCTGTTTTGATTACTATAACTTTGTAGTATATTTTGAAGTAGGGGATTGTGATGCCTCCAGCTTTGTTCTTTTTTCTCAGAATTGCTTTAGCTATTCGGGGTCTTTTGTTGCCCCATATGAATTGTAGTATTCTTTATTCTATTTCCATGAAGAATGTCATTGGGATTCTGATTGGGATTGCATTGAATCTGTAGATTGCTTTAGGTAGTATAGACATTTTAACTATATTTATTCTTCCAATCCATGTGCATGGAATATCTTTCCATTTCTTTATGTCATCATCGATTTCTTTCAATAATGTCATGTAGTTTTTATTGTATAGATCTTTCACCTCCTTGGTTAAATTTATTCCTAGATATTTTATTCTTTTTGTTGTGATTGTAAGTGGGATTGAATTCTTGAGTTCTCTTTCTGTTAGTTCATTATTAGAGTATAGAAATGCAACTGATTTTTGTACCCTGCAACTTGCTGTAGTTGTTGATTATTTCTAATAGTTTTCTGATGGATTCTTTAGGGTTTTCTATGTATAAAATCGTGTTGTCTGCAAACAGTGAGAGTTTCACTTCTTTATTGCCTATTTGGACTCATTTTATTTCTTTTTCTTGCCTAATTGCTCTGGCCAAAACCTCCAGTACTATGTTGAATGAGAGTTGTGAGAGTGGGCACCCTTGTCTTGTTCCTGTTCTCAGAGGGATGGCTTTCAGTTTTTCCCCATTGAGTACGATGTTGGCTGTGGGTTTGTCATATATGGCCTTTATTATGTTGAGGTACTTTCCTTCTATACCCATTTTATTGAGAGTTTTTATTGTGGCTATTATACACTTAATGCAGCCTAAATATGCATTAGTTTTTATTGTTTGTAGTACACTGACTCACTGAACTTGTAATTTACTAAAAAGTTAAAAGTTATGGGCATTTTCTACATGAATTTGCTACTTATGCAATTAGTTTATTTAATCTGAGAGTAGATTTTTGTAGTTAATCAATTGAGAGAACATTAGTTCTTTTGTTCAAAGTATATTTATTAAGCATGTACTTTATATTAAGCCCTGTGTTAGGTATTTTAAGTATAGAGATGAATAAGACATAAATGTCAAGTTTCTGTGTAACCTGCTCACTTCTGGGCCTTTTTATTCTGGTGTATTGTTAAGGACATTTAAGAAAGCCTCTAGGCACCTCAGAGCTTCATTGTGTTTGGTTTGTAGGAGACGTTCATCAAATGCTTGTGGGATAAATGAATAAATCACTGACAGCCAAATGGGAAGACTAATGAAGCCTGTATCTTGAAAAATGTCTTTGAGGAACTAAGTCATTTTGAAATGGTTAGTTGTAGATATACCAGTATAGCTAGCAAAGCTAGAATGTCATCTACAACTTTGTCCTTTACAGATCAAGTTTCTTCTCCTAAAATTCTTGGTGAGGGGCGATGAACAATATCTAGAATGCTAGAGTCATTTAAGGAATGTTAGAACCATTCTTAAAGCCAAATGAGACATCTTGACCTAATTGATCTTTTTTGAAGTAAATCCCTACACAGCCTTCATTGTCTATGACTTCAGTAATGGCTTTTACATTGTTTTGTTTATTTTCTTGTGTCAGGTTTCAGAGTTCATAGCTAGTGATGGGAAGAAATTTTATGACTATTTTATCATCATGGTGGAATAGTCCTGTGTAACATTATTTTTTCACAGGAGTGGAATTATGATGAGAGACGCTCAGTTCCCTTATTTTCTCCCTTCCCTGCATTTCTCAAACTGTCACATTATGGTTCCCCCTTGCCGGTACACACACACACACACACACACACACACACACACACGCACGCCAGTACACACACACACACGCCAGTACACACACACACACACAGACACACACACTTGCTTATTTGACACAGTTTCTTTATCTGGTTGATTTTCAGGGGGAACTTGCTCCATTTCCCAAGTACTCAAGGCGAAGAAGAGAAGGAAAAATTGGAAGGTGACCAAAGAACCAGGCAGAGTCAACAGCCTATGAAGCCCAGTAGTCCTGTCCAAGACCTTGCTTCTCCTGCCTCCCAGCAGATGGCCACGCAGGGGCCATCCAGTCCTCAAGGGGAAGCAATGGAGACAGATGTGCTAGAAGGCCAGAAAGAAGGACAGAATACCAATCAGGAAAAACCTAATAAGGCCTTGATTGAGAGGCCCAGACAAAATAACGTAGGAATCCAGACCATAGAGCATTCCCTATGGGTCCCAGAAACTGTTTCAGCAGCAACCCAAACTGTAAAGAATGTGTGTGAACAGGGGACCAGTACAGTGGACCAGAACTCTGGAAAACAAGATGCCACAGTTCAGACTGAGAGGGGCAGTGGTGAGAAACCAGTCAGTGCTCCTGGGGATGATACAGAGTCAATCCATAGCCAGGTGAGAGAACGTATAGGTTCCTCAGGGGCCCTGTTTTCAGCTTTCTGGATTCCCAGAGAATTTAAGTTGTGGTACTTCTACCTAATGGTAATTCTTAACAGTTTTGTACAGACCAGTGGTTAAAAGACAAAAACAATTTATCCAGGGTAGAGATAGGATAGTGAAAATTATGGGTAGCTATAGCCAATAGATAGTCTTTCAGGGAAAATGGAATAATGCTAGAGTTTGTTGAGTAGATCTTTACTGGAAAAGAAAACCAGGATTATAGTCTGGGTCCTATAATATTCTTCTACGTTCAGTCTTTTCCTTCTGCCATCATTTTTCATCCTCCTTTATAACCATCAGAGCTAATTGCTTCTCCCCCAAGTCTATTTCATGATGGTTCCCAGGAACTGAGAGGGTAGAAAGTAAAGGAGGAAGGAGTAGAAGAAGCATGAAGGATATTGTATCACAGTAATAGAAACAAAGAACAGTAACAGGAATAGAGAGAGATGGGGAAAAGTCCCCAGATGACTAGGGACTGCAGGGAGAGGCTAAGACTAGACAGAATGGGAGGGAAAGAATTGGGGATGATGAAAGTGAGGCTGCAGGAAGAACAGGTTCTTGGGAATACAGTAGGGAAGTGTAGGTACTAGTAAAAATTAAGTGGGCCAGAAGTAGTGGTAGAAATGTACCTGTTAAGAAATAAGAAGAAGTTCATAAAATTTCATCAGGTGGCAGTGGGTTTCATGGCAGGGAAAATTTGGAAGTTACTAATTGTGGTTAAATTGCCTTTTTGGTTGCTCTGGTAGATCATCTTCACTTGAGATCTGCCTAGGAAAGCTTCACTAGTGATGTGCCTGTCATTCTAATCGTCCAAGTTGTTTGTTTTATTAAATAATATGGTTCCTATTTATTGAACACCTACAGTATGTCAGCATTGTGCTCAAGACAACCCATGAGGTTGGTATTATTATTCCCATTTCACAGGTAAAGAAACCAAGCTGGAGAGAGGTTAAGTAACTTGCCCAAGATTTTGCCATCAGTAGGTGGCAGAACTGGAGTTTGAACTCAGCATATCTGACTTCAGAATCGGTATTCTTTTCATTATGCTATGTTGCTTTTCTTTTTTTTAATCATGGCCTGTATAGTCTTGTTCTGTTTATCTATTCCTCTCCAGGAACTCCAAAAATTCTGTTTATGTTAACCTTGATAGTAACACAGTCTCTGAGACCTAAGACTTTATCAGTTCATACAGATTCAAAACAGCTTAGCCTTTTAGATATAGGGGCTATAGCATATCTGACCCTATTTTGTGTCTGTTTATTTTCACCCTTAATTTGAAGTGTTTACATTCTGCCACATAATAATTTGGTTTCTCTGGCTTTATAGAAGGAGTTAAACTTGATATTAATAGAAACCATGTGGGAGCTACTAGATTATATTTTCCTTTACTTCCTGTAAAGGAAGTCCTTTTCTCTCTCTGTAAAATAGAGAAATAATCCCTATTCCTATCTCATCATGATGATGAGAGCCAGAGAGACAGAGTAGTTAAGGCCCAGGCTTTAGAGTCAGACCACTTCATCTGGATATTGTGAGGATTAAATGAGATAAGGCATGCAAAGCCCTTGGCACTGGGCCTGGCACATGGTAAATGCTCAAAAGGCTACTGCTGCTATCTATTGATTATTATTATTGTAAAGACCACTACTACTGCTGTCACCACCACAACCACTACTGATACTGTACCACTACTATGTCCTAAGAGTGAAATAACACATTTAAAAGCTAGGTGTTTCTGCTAAGAAAAGAAAGGTACTAGAAAGATAAATGGTGAATGGGTACGAGTTTCAGTTGGGAAGGATGAGAAAGTTCTGGAGGTGGAGATGGTATAATGTTTGCATAGCAATGTGAATGTACTCAATACAAACCATATACTTAAAAATGATAAATTTTATGTTATGTGTATTTTACCACAATAAAAAAAATATAGATGGTGGGTACAGTAACAGAAATTGGGATTGGTGTGCCATCTTTTGAAGAATGGTTGGGAAATGAGGAAGGCTGGATGGAGGTTTTACAAATGTCAGTGCTTTTTTATCCTCTGCAGTCTGGGTAGGATTCAGGCCAGTACTTAGAGAAAAGCATAGGCAGCATATCTTTGACCTTCCTTAAATTTTCACTTGTGTCAAGTAGACCTGGAGCCAGGTTTTCTATGAAGGGAAAGTACTATGAAAGGAAAGAATAAAAGTATTTTATTTTCCTTTTGTTTTCTTCCCTTAATAATGAATAGATCCTCAAGTTACTTATCTTTACAGAGATCTCTTTTCAGAAGACTATTTGAAGAGAGAGTAAGCATAGCTTTCTTTTTATCTGCCCTCTTTCCCTTCTCTCTTTTCTTATTCTATCAGTGATCATTTGGCTGTTGAAATGGAAGAATATAGGGAGGCTTCTTGGGCACATTTCAGGGATATGTAAAACACTAAAACCTTTTAGACCCCTGTGATCCAGGGCCTGACTCTCTGTGTCTGTGCAGGCAGGAGGTCCAGGCTCTCATGGTTCTGATGTAGGGACACCCTGTTGATTGAGGTGTGACAGACCAATGCTCTGACCATTCATTAACCAAAGTTGTATATATAGAAGTATTTTAAGGAATTGGTTGAGTAAGTTTCCATGCTTTTGATTATTTATATTTATTTACATAATTTGCATATCTCTTTACTAGATATTTCACCCCTAAAATGGAGTTGGAATGGGAATTATTCAGGTAAATTATTGAAAGCTTTAGGTAAATTACTACCACAGTGTCAGGAGCAACCCAGAATCACCATTATTGCAGTGATACATATAATTCTTTTGAAAGACTTGGATACTTTGACATTGACTGCGTGAAGTAAAATCAGTCTACTATAGGGGAAATAAGGTAGGAGAAACAAGTGTGCATTTCCTCCTCCTCACAATTGCAGAGCCAGTGGTATGGGGGGAGGGCGTGGATGTGGATCAATGTGCTACAGATGTTCTGAGAAAACACGTATGTAACAGTTACCAAAAAAATGTAGGGTCTTATTTAAATTAACTGATTATTATTTATGGTATAACTAAATACAAAATCCTAATTTGCTAATATTTTCTGTTTCTGGATACTACTTCAACTCTTTAGTTATCTATATTTTGGAATAGATTAAATATTACATTTTTAATTATAGGAGAAATCATTGTATCTTGTTCCAGATATAAATAAACTATAGTGTTCACTTATTAATGCAGGAAAAACAGACTTCACTGAGATTAACAGATGTCATTCTGGTTTTATATAAAGTTCTAAAGAATGTCTGCCTTTTATCTAAAGAGCTGTTGTAAGTGTAAACTTGTATACTGATTGAGAAGTCAGCATCAAAATCAATCAGAAGGATTACAATCTCAAAATAATGTACTTTTAGGGGGTCAAAGTTTCGCTTCAATATCCTAGATATAGGTGCTAGATGTTATGATTTTGATTTAGACAGAAATAAGTCATTTAGGTGGTACTGGTACAAACTTCCTGGCCTCTGGCCATGCAGCTGGTCCATCCCTGGTTTTAGCTACAGGTGAATAGAAAACAAAACAGCTGGAAAATTCCATTACACTAGATTCGTGGAACCTCTGAACAGTGCTCATCATGAAGAAGTTGATTGGTGATTCTGCCAGTTTGCAATGAGACCCATGCTTGTGTTCTGTATTTTCTGTCATAGGGAGAGGAAGAGTTTGATATGCCTCAGCCTCCACATGGCCATGTCTTGCATCGCCACATGAGAACAATCCGTGAGGTTCGCACACTTGTCACTCGTGTCATTACAGATGTGTATTATGTGGATGGAACAGAAGTAGAAAGAAAAGTAACTGAGGTAATATATACTCTGGGTCTATGTGTCAAATTTCTTTGAATAGAAAAATTTCCCTGGCTCTCTACCTCCACTCTCCTACCCTTTTTTCCTGTATAACTAGCTATTAGCACTTTGTTTTTTTTTTCATCTTTTTAGAAAGATATAAGAACTGGGTTAGAAATGAGAGTACTGAATTCTCTATCTTTCCCAACCAAGGATTTGCTGTTTGACTTGTGGCCACTTATTTAACCAGTTCCATCATGCTTTCCATTTCTGTAAAGATAGATAAGTCACAGTGAATCTCTCTTGTGTGATATAAAGATTGTATGTATTATTTTTAATCCTTGTAAACTCTAATGAAGTTTAGAACTCCCTGCTTAGCTGCATGTGTTTTCTCATTGTTTCTCTTGCTTTCTTACATGTTTTTCATGTATATTCATTGTGTCCTTTCTTGGTCTTCATTTGTATGTGGTTATGGACATGTTGGTAAGAGATGCACCTTTATTTCTTAGTAGGATTCATTATGGACTCATTTCCACTGTCAGCATAATGTTGGCATTTATTGACTGTTATATTGGACAGTGTCATATGCTGACTTTGTTTAGATCTAATACTGGCTGAGATTACACAGATTTTCTAGAATTAAAGGTCCTGGCACCTTTCTTGGTATGTATGTTAATATCTGGGAACCGTTTTATTAATTGATAAGAGGCACAGCTATTTTCTTCCTTCACTCGGGCACTTTTCTTTAATTCTGCCAATTAGCCAGAGAGGAAGTTATGCTCAGGGAGAATTAAACTCTGGTATATAGTTTTATTAAATGGAACATATTATTGCTATTGTGCAGTAATGGGCCATTGTGGCCCTTATGTCAGAAAGCATTTGACATTAGTTTGAGAAATTGTCTTGTGTTCTTTATTTATTAAAAACCAGATCCCAGAAATATTTCTTTTAAAATGTTGATTCATCTTCAATTTTATGTTTGCAGAATTTCTTTCAATGTTATTTCTATTTTGGAAAATTATGAGCTTAACAGCTGTGTAGAAAAAAATTTGCTTTCATGAAAAGTTTTTGTAACTGTTGTAGTCTGCATTGAATTCTGTCAAGTACTATATTACGTGTTATACATATTACTTCATTTCATATTTTCTATGGTACTTTCTAAAGTATATTTCCAGAAACTAGAAATATAGTTTCTAGATACAGCTAGAAACTCTGAAGAGAAGAAAATTTCATGGTCATAAATTAGTTTGAAAAACACTAAATACTGGAAAATGCTCTCATCCCCCATGGAAATTCAGAGTTCATATTATATTAAAGGCTCTAAAAAGTCCTCTAGTAAAAGAGATCTATTTTATTGTTTAACACAGCACTTCCCAAACTTATTTGACTATTGAAAAATTTTTAAAGTAATACTTATACTCCTATGGAACATAGTTTGAGAAACTGCCATAATTAAATAAAATAATAATAGCGACTAACATTTATTGAACACTGACTATATTCCAGGCACTATTCTGAAGACTTTAAGTGATTTAGCTTACTTGATCCTTACGACTAAGCTATGAGGTAGATACTATTCCCCTTTTGCAGATGAAGAAACGGAGGCATAGCAAGTTAAAATAACTTGCTTAAGGTTACATAGTTAATAAACAGAGGAATTCAACCCAGACAGTCTAGTTCCAGAGCCTGCATTCCTAAGCACTACATTATGCTGTCTCAGGAGCAAAAGTGATGTGTACCAAAAGGAAGGTACATATAGTAATTCACAGGAGGAAGAAATCCATCTGAAGGGAATTTTGATAGTCTTTCTGGATGAGGGCCAGAAAGCATTTGAGTTGGGCCCTGAAGGTTTTACATATTGGGAGCTAAGGGGAAAGGGCATTCCTTCCATATAGAAGGCTTGCTGAGCAAAGGCACAGAGGCAGAAAGTAAAAAGCATATAGGCGGGAACAATCCAGTTGGTGGGCAGCACAAAAATATGTAGGGGTGTTAAGGTGGACACCTTGTTTGTCATCTTTTAAAGATTTTATTCATTTATTTACCAGCAACTTCTTTTTTACTATGTGCCTAACACTATGACAGGCACTGGGACTGTAAAGATACAGAGACAATGTTCCTGTTCTCTAGGAGCTTACACTTGACATGCCTCAAATCCAAAACTTGTTGATTGCTGTAGTAGAGGTGTGGAAATATGTGTTAGAAAGAGGGGATGGAGCCTACTAGCCTACCTGAAGGTGGCTAAAAGGCCTCACAGAAGATGTAGTGCTGAAGAGTGTGGCAGATAATATTGAGGGCTGGGGGAGAAGGACATGCAAGTTACCTGAATATGTAGACAGCATAGCATGCTTTATGAATGTTTAGAAGCTCAGTATGACAAGAATAGTAGGGTAGGGAATGGTGAGAGAGGATGCTGTTGAGGTTGGTAAGGGCCCAGAGCATAAGGGCTTTGTATACCATAGAAAAGAGTTTAGACTTTTATCTTCAGTGTGAGGGAGAGCTTTTAAAGAATTTTGGGGAAAGGAGTGACATGCTCAGATTTGCACGTTGGAAAGGTCAGATTGGCATCAGTGTAGCAATGGATTGCAGTGGATTGAAGTTAGAGGCATAGTTCAGACAAGAGGTAATGAGTGTCAAGTTAGGACAGTGCCAGTAGGGATTGAGAGGAGAGAAATAGCTGCAAGAAATATATAGAAGGTGAAATTGATAGACTGGTGAATTCCTAAATGTGGGGATTGAGGGAGAGGGAAGAATCTAATACAATGCCTGGGCTTTTCCCCTGGGCAGCTGGATAGATGGTATTACCATATACTGAGATAGAGAATATAAATAGGACACTGGTTTGCAAGAGAAGATCCTTCATTCAGTAAATAACTAGTAAGGGCTTCTTTTGTGGCAAGCACTTTGCTAGATTTTGGGGGTACATCCAGGAAAGAAGATGGTTACAATCTCTGTCTTAATGTGGCCTCTGTTGTCTAGTAGAAGAGACACAGGAAAACAAGCAAATATGTTAAAAAGATCATAACAGGGCAACTTGGAGCCTGGGCCTAAGTCATTATAAGAGCAATGGCCTTGACTGCTGGACAATTGCAAAGACACATATACATATAGCTGGCTGCTGCTTTTTGGGCTTACTGTCCAACTGAGGACACAGCCTGGAGTCCCAGCCTTCTGGGTAGGCCTTGCCCATAGACAATCTTCCGTATCCAAGAGAAGGAATTGACTTAAGTTCTGGGCGTAACACCTGCTTTAGTCACCTTGGCAGATTATGCTGACTCAGATCCAGCTAGAGCAGGCAAGTTGGATAATAGGAGAAAGTGACTGGAGAATGGCATGTTTATGACCGAGATTTTTGGAGGTGGTGCTATTTCTGGTAATGACCTTGGTTAACAGATGGCTGGGGTAGAGTAAAGGAAAAGGTTATTGGTGGTAATTAGATCAGGAAACTTGGGAGTTGCTGGATGGGTCATCTGATGGATGTAAGCCACAGAGAATGATGACAGTAGTAGGGATAGGGAGAAAAGGGAGGCTGTGAACCAGGAGTTAAGGTGTTCATGTGTGCGAGTGAGTGAGTGGAAGGATGTTCATGAGTAACAACAGGGGAAGGCAGAGAGGAAAGTTTAACAGAATGGCAAATAGTGGTTTGGTAGGAGCAAAGTCAGGGGGAGATATAAATGGTTTGTTGATGTCAATGAGGAGCAAGGAGGCCTCTCATCTCCAAACTCTTGAATTGAGGTTTAAGACAAACCACCCTCTGCTGGAGAGAGCTGCAGGGAATGTGAGATGCGCTGGGGATATCCTGAATTCATTCATTGAAGGCAAGGAAATGGAGAGAGGTTGACAGATTGAGTTTTGGATGGGTTAAATTTCAGCTGTTCTTTATACATCCAAGGGGAAGAATTTAGTAGGCATTTGTATTCAAGAGTTTGGAGCTGAGTCATCATTGTATTGCTGGTAGACAGGCAGGGATGAGTCTGGTAAGACTGGCCAGGGAAAGCATGGAGGAATGAGAAGAAGTATGAGAACAGAGTCCTGGAAAATAACAATTTTAAAGGAATAGGCAGAGAAAGAAGAACCCAAAAAGAAGCATAAATAGAAGGAGCCAAAGAGGTAGAATGAAAGGAAGAGAAAGTGACTTTATAGATTCTAAAGGAGGAAAGACTGTCAAGAAGGGAGTGGTCAGAAATAATCATTTAATCATCTTATAGCATTATTTAAATGTGTGTGCATTGCATACTGTCTCCCCAGAGAGATTGTAAACTCTTTGAGGGAAGAGTCTATCTTATACTTCTCCATATCTTCTCTGACAGCAGGATAATGCACGAACAGTCCAGAGCAGGAAGGCAAATGTGCAATATCTGTGCTGTAATTTCTCAATCCTGTGCCCATAGAGAACGTTGCTGATTGGTCCTAGAACATTTTCCTGCTAAGCCTGGGAATTAGCCTCAGAAGGCTGCTTAAAACTGAGCTCCAGGCAATCACTACCAATCCGTCAAAGCAGACATGTGAGATACAGTGAATTTGACATTCCTGTCCTCTATAGATACTGAAAACTCATTTATTTTGATTATTAACTTTTTGGTCTTCATTTTTCGAAACAGTAATACCATTTTTAGCTGTTTTTGCCTATAATTTTCTATTGCCTTGATCACTTATTAAAAGATAATATAAAATACCTAATCTCAAAAAACATGTAGTGCTACTCACTGCTAATCAAGTATCCAGAAGGGCTCCTAACCACTCATTTACCTCCTCTAACCTACCTACCTCCTTATCTGTCTTCTCTCAGACAGGGAATTACCTCTGTCTGCTAGGTAAGAATCCTTGCTGGTTTCTCAGTAGCCAAAGTTTGTGAACTTCTCCAGTAAAAAGATAATTTAACCTAGCTTAGGATAGAGGTCTCTTTCTTCCAAATCTAGTACCACCTTTATTTTATTTTTTATTGGGATATAATATATTCCCTGTAGAATGCAGAGGTCTTAAATGTTCAGTTCAGGGCCTTTTGAGAATTATATGTGACCACTACTCAAAATAAGATATAAAACGTTTCCATTATTCCAGAAAATTCCCTCCTGATTCCTACCTTTCTGAATTGAAATTTCTTGCCATCGCTAGGATTTTCCAACCATCACATTAGCATTATGTTATTGTGGTTTCTTTTAGCTTTTATATCCATTTCTTCCTTGCAGGAGACTGAAGAGCCAATTGTAGAGTGTCAGGAGTGTGAAACTGAAGTTTCCCCTTCACAGACTGGGGGCTCCTCAGGTGACCTGGGGGATATCAGCTCCTTCTCCTCCAAGGCATCCAGCTTACACCGCACATCAAGTGGGACGAGTCTCTCAGCCATGCACAGCAGTGGCAGCTCAGGGAGAGGAGCCGGACCCATCAAAGGGAAAACCAGCGGGACAGAACCCGCAGATTTTGCCTTGCCCAGCTCCCGAGGAGGCCCAGGAAAACTGAGGTGCAGACAGGGTCTCCAGAGAGAGAGCCACAGCAGGGGCAGGGTTGCTGACATTTTAATATCACAGGAAAAGGGGAGTAATGGGAAATCCCCCCCATCCTCCATCTAGGATAAATCAACTCCTTTTCCTCCCCTTTTGTTTCTCTCCTGTTTTGGGTTTGCATGGGAGGTAGGGTGGAGCCCTGTGGGAGTTAGACTTCCTGAGAAAATGTAGAAAAACAGGTGAGGGGACTTTGGAAAAGCTGGCACACGCTCCTGCCACCACCCCATCTTCTATAGCCTACAAGTGTTTTGGTTGGGAGTACAGAAGGTTTGGGGTAGTGGCCCCAACACATCCTCTAGCATTTTGTTATCCTCTGCAGGTGTCCAGAGCCTGAAGTAGAAGGCAGGGCTGTTTTTGAGGGCAGTGTGCTGTTTCTGAGGACAGCAGTAGGAACCTTTGTCAGGAGGGAATAGACTTCATAGAGGGAGGAGGTCTTATACTTGTTATCCTTCACTCCATCTCCCCAGCTGATATTTTGGTGGTGGGTGTGTGGACCAGCTTCCTGCTGCCGTGGAGGCCCAGCACATGTTAGCCTGGCATATAGTCTGAGGGCCAAGGGGAGACTTTGTGAAGAAAGGATCCAGTAGCAGGTGCTATCAGACTAACCTGTCTTCATTCTCTAGTCCTAGAAAAGGGGTCAGTCAGACAGGGGCGCCAGTGTGTGAGGAGGATGGTGATGCAGGCCTTGGCATCAGACAGGGAGGGAAGGCTCCAGTCACGCCTCGTGGGCGCGGGCGAAGGGGCCGCCCGCCTTCTCGGACCACTGGAACCAGGTACCCGGGTAGTGTGAGATACGCTTAGTCTATGACTTGTTCAGAAAAAAAGGGAGTAGAGAGAAGAGAGGGGAGTAGAGAGTATGTGGGGTGTCAGGAGGGAGAAGAGGGGCCCACACTGACTGGGGAGTGGGCAGGGATCAGAGTGAGGCCACTGAGAGACCAGGCTTATGCCTGTGATGGGGTTATCAAAGAATGGGCTGAAGAGACCCATAGACAAAAGAGTGGGAACATTGGTAGATAAGCACTTTTACTTATTCTCACTGCCTTCTCCTATCTCTTATCTCACTCTAGAGAAACAGCTGTGCCTGGCCCTTTGGGCATAGAGGACATTTCACCCAGCATGTCACCAGACGATAAATCCTTCACCCGTATCGTGCCACGAGTGCCAGACTCCACCAGACGAGCTGACACGGGTGCTGGTGCTTTGCGTCGAAGCGACTCTCCAGAGATTCCCTTCCAGACTGCTGCTGGCCCTTCTGATGGCTTAGATGCCTCCTCTCCAGGGAACAGCTTTGTAGGGCTCCGTGTTGTAGCCAAGTGGTCATCCAATGGCTACTTTTACTCTGGGAAAATCACACGAGATGTTGGAGCTGGGAAGTATAAATTGCTCTTTGATGATGGGTACGAGTGTGATGTGTTGGGCAAAGACATTCTGCTGTGTGACCCTATCCCGCTGGATACAGAAGTGACAGCCCTCTCAGAGGATGAGTATTTCAGCGCAGGTAATAAAAGAAGCAGAGTCTGCAGAGATTTTACTGTGCCCTGGGGTAATCCTCTCTTCTGTCAGTAAGAACCAAGAGCGTTTGCTCCAGCCTAATTACTTTCTGGGGTCTCTAAAGTCAGAAATTCCATTCCTACAACACTGGTTCCTCTCACCGTTGGCTTTTTTGTTTTTCTTTGTTGCTTGTTTATATTTGAACAAACTTCTTATTTTAGATTAATTTTATATTTACAGGAAATTTGCAAAGTACACAGTACTGATAGTGTAGAGAGTTCCTGTATACTCCTCCCTTTGCCCATTGTTCACATCTTACATTAGCATGGCACATTAGTCAAAACTAAGAAACTAAACTTGGCTCATTACTATTAACTAATTTCAGACTTTATATGGATTTCACTAGCTTTTCCATGTCCTTTTTCTTTTCCAGGATCCAATCCAGAATTACTGTGTTGCATTTAGTCCTCATGTGTCCTTTGATCTCCTCTGATCTATGACAATTTCTGAATCTTTTCTTGTTTTTCATGACCTTGACAATTTTGAGGAGTACTGGTCAGGTATTTTGTAGACTGTCGCTCAGTTTGGGTTTGTCTCATGTTTTCTCCTGATTAGATTAGAGTTACGGGTTTTTTAAAAGAATGCTACAGAGGTGAAATGCCCTTCTCATCACATCATATGGGAGAGGTGGGTATGTGATATCCATCGAACATCACTGGTGATGTTAACCTTCATCACTTGGTTATGGTGGTGTTTCCCGGGTTTCTCCACTATAAAGTTAGTGGTTTTTCCCTTTTCATTCTCTGTTCTTTCACCACTGACTTTTAAACTTACTAGCTGACTTGAGGGAAACCTAGTAGGTGAGAGTGGCCGATATATTGAGATATTTTTGTTTAGGAAGAAGTTATTAGTGCTGTGTTTGTATGCCTGCACACCTACCACTTACTCTCTGGTTTAAAAAATAGTGCCTTTTGTTGAAGTAGCTGTTCCCTGTACTGGTGGTGGTGAGGGATTTGTGTTTGTTATGACTGTTTCATATGCCAGTTCTCTGAATATATTGCCCCCTTTGTGTGAACTAATTTGGAGATACATATTTGTGTGGAGTTTGTCATTTAAAAACATGTTTTCTGGGATTTTTTGAAAATAGATTGGGATATAATAGGCAAAAATGCTTCTCTGTCGAAGTCTTTCCAGACACTCTTGTGATTTGGACTCCTGAGTAGTTGCTGTTTGCCCCTTTATTTCATTGTTAAATGGGCCACTTCTCCTTCTAGTTCTGGATAATACTTAGCTTTTTGTGGTATTAGTTAGTAGCACATGGATTGAGGTCTTTTATGACCTGTGACTTACATAGTTTGTATCAAATGCATTTGCTCTTCTTTTAGGTGTAAAGCCACTCTTGGAGGTTCACATTTGACCCTCTTAAGACAAAGAGACCATTCTATATCCAGAGTGAATTGATCTGGAATGGCATCAAGGGGTGCGGATTTTGTATCCCCTTTATTGAGGGTATCTACTAACGTCAACACTAGACTGTTTCTAGTTCTAGTAGCTCTTCATTAGTGTGAAGTTTATTGTTGGCCTTGGCCTTCTTTGTGCTTTTGAGGGGGTCTTTGTGATTTAGTTTGGTGACAGAGATTTAAGCAAGGGGAAAGAGTGATTTCTGTGGCATTGATAAGGAGAGAACCAATGCCTGCTTTCTCTTCTGTTTTTTTTTTTTCCCTTGGTGACGTATGTTCTGGGTTTCTTTTAGCCCTTCATTCAAGCATAGGCTAATGGGAGAGAACAAATGGGCCCTTCTGTTTATAGGAATGAAAAAGTATTCATATTAATGCCCTGTTTTCATTTGTGTGTGTGTGTGTGTAAATTGTTTATTGATTGATAGAGGGGAAGGAGTATTATTTTTTTCATAGGATTGGAAATGGGTCTTGCCCAAGATTACACTGCTTGGTGGTAGCAGAATTAGGCCTAGGCTTAGGTCTCCTGAATTCTAGCCCTGTTTCCTTTTACACCCCACATTGTGTTCCTTCTCACCTAAAGGCCTTGTCTTTAGGTTCTGAATCAGAGCATGAGCAGCAAAGTAAAGAATATGGAGGGAAGATTAGGGAGGAGGCAGGATTTATTTTTTTTCCTTTCTTTGCTCTATATCTCTATTTTGATTTTGCTACAGAGACGTATGCTGTCTCTCTTAGAATGATGTCATCTTTCACCTACAACTTAACTCAAGAATTATTACTCAGCCACCAAAGAAACCAATAAGGAAAGGTTTAGTAAATTATAATGGGATAGTTAAGAAACCACATGCCATTTCACTTCAGGAACCATTTGAGCCACTAACAACCCATAAAGGCTGGCTTTAGGAAGCTTTATTTTATAACTAAAGGGGTCTTTCTGTGGAGAAACTTTCCATGTCCCAATCCCAGGGTAGTAACTACATATATCCTAAGTGTTGTCTGGGATTGGCAGCTAGGATTTTGTTAAGTCCTAACTTTAGTCCACTGTTGGATCTCCTAGTTCCCTGATTCAGGCCTGCTGAATGGATGCTGAACAGCCTAAAACAACAGCAAGCTGCTTTTATGTTTTTTCCACCCAGGAGTGGTAAAAGGGCATAGGAAGGAGTCTGGAGAGCTGTACTACAGCATTGAAAAAGAAGGCCAAAGGAAGTGGTATAAGCGAATGGCCGTCATCTTGTCCTTGGAGCAGGGGAACAGACTGAGAGAGCAGTATGGCCTTGGCCCATATGAGGCAGTAACACCTCTCACCAAGGCAGCAGATATCAGCTTAGGTAAGACCTTTGTTTCCTGAACAACTGCCTCTGGGCCCCTGTCCTGCTAGTGGTGGGAGGAGTGGTTTCTAGAGCAGTCACTGGTGCTGCCTTAAATGTTGTTATTCCTGTATGGTTTCTGAGGTGGTAATGAGCTGTCATTTTCTGGAGCCACTGCCTCTCTCTCTTTCCTTCCAGGACCAGATAGTAAGTCCTCAGATTTTTCTGATCTCCCCAGTTCTGTAGGGGACCAAACACATATCAATCATGGCAGGACTGAAACAGAAAATATGGTGACCTTAAAAGAGGCTTCTTGCCCCCATGGGAGGTGGAGGAAAGGGCGTGGTGGTATCTAAATCAGGCTTTGCCCAGCTTCTTGGAGTTCAGGGCATCAGACCACGGGAGTTGACCTATCTCTGGCTTATCCTATCATAGACAATTTGGTGGAAGGGAAACGGAAACGGCGCAGTAACATCAGCTCCCCAGCCACTCCAACTGCCTCCAGCAGCAGCAGCACAACCCCTACCCGTAAGATCACAGAAAGCCCTCGTGCCTCCATGGGAGTTCTCTCAGGCAAAAGAAAACTTATCACTTCTGAAGAAGAACGGTCCCCTGCCAAGCGAGGCCGAAAGTCTGCCACTGTGAAACCTGGTGAGTGCTCACTTTTGCCTCATTCTCCCTCAGACCATGGTGGAATGCAGGATCAGCTGCTGGAGAGATGGAGCCTGATATGTGGCAATGGCCCTTCTGTCCTGGCTACAAAGTTGGGGTCCCACACAAGCCCACAGGTGGTACTTAGACAGCTTACTGCATCCCCCTTCCCCTATCTCCCAGCAGAGTCCAGTGGGGGTAGATAGGAGGCCAGGTCTTCATTGGAACATTCATTGATTCCTGTGTAGGTTCTAGGAGGGAAAGGAGAAGTACTGTATTTTAAGCAGATTCAAAATAGGTGACATTTGTCTTAGATCTCTTCCTGTACCTGGCACCATGTTGTACCTCTGGAAGCTATGTTCCCCTCTCTGTTGTGCTCAGGGCCCTATGGCTTTGCCAAACTTCTGTTGAGAGGTAGTACCTCAGCCTGCATCTCCCCTCTCCCTGCTATCCCCCAAACAACCCCTTTCTAGTCCTTCGTATTTCATATTAACAGAAGAGTTCAATCTATCTATTGTTTACTGAGTCTCTACCATGACCCAGCCCTAGCCACTGTGGGTTCTGTGTCTGCCCTGAGGGAGCTCTCTTAGTCTAGCAAAGTGAGGAGGTTCATTGGTTGTTACATTGTCCTGATACCAGAGCTCCTTTTGTTTCCTGTGTTTGGGTTGTGTCATCTCTAAATCCATCCAGCACCTCTACTGTGTTGCAGGGTATGTGAGGCATGGAACCAAGTGCTTCATACATATTACCTCATACAATCCCTGTGAGATATAGTTGCTAGACAATTCATTTTCAGTTGAAGAATCTGAGGCACAGAAAAGATGGCTCACTTTCCCAAGGTAACGTAGTAATCCAGAATCCAGAACTCAGGCAGTCTGACTTTGAAGTCCAGGCTTATACATACTACATCAGACTTGTCTTGCTGCTGGTTTTATTTTAGGGAGGCATGACCTGTCTGTCATCTTAGCCTCCTAATGATTCTACGATTCAGCTTCTGCAAGTCAGGTATTTGTTTTCTTCTTGAGGACTTATTGGGGCACTCCTAGCATGGGAATTCTGGGAGTCCTGGACTGGCTGGTTCACTTACCTACCCCCAGGTGTTGGAAACTGGGACAACTGAAGGAGGCTATTTTATTTTATTTATTTTTTTTTTTTATTTTTTTTATTTTTTTTATTGATGTCTTAGTTTATAACACTGTGGGGTTTTAGTTGTACATTTTTGTCCGTCACCTTGTGGATGTAACCCTTCACCCCTTGTGCCCCCCCCACCCCCCTTCCCCTTGGTAACCACCAATCAGTTCTCTCTGTCCGTGTGTTCACTTATATTCCATATATGAGTGAGTTCATGCAGTGTCTGTCCTTCTCTCTCTGGCTTATTTCACTTAACATAATACCCTCTAGGTCCTTCCATTTTGTTGCAAATGGGACAATTGTGTCTTTTCTTATGGCTGAGTAGTATTCCATTGTATGTATATACCACATCTTCTTTAACCAATCTTCAGTTGAGGGACACTTGGGTTGCTTCCACTTCTTGGCTATAGTGAATAATGCTGCAATGAACATAGGGGTGCATACGCCTCTTGTGATGGTTGATTTCACGTCCATTGGGTAGATGCCCAAGAGTGGTATTGCTGGATCATACGGTATTTCTATTTTTAATTTTTTGAGGACTCTCCATACTGTTTTCCATAGAGGCTGCACCAGTTTGCATTCCCACCAGCAGTGAATGAGGGTCCCCGTTTCTCCACAACCTCTCCAGCATTTGTTGTTATTTGTCTTGGTGATTATAGCCATTCTAACCGGTGTAAGGTGATGAAGGAGGCTATTTTAATGTGGCTCCATCAACATGTAAAAACACTTTATTACCAAGTATTCTATGCACCATTCTGGTGAGGGTCAGGGATAGGGTGGAGTATCTGCTGGGGACATTTTTTGGTAATAAAAAAGTTTTTTATTTTTTTAAGGCTGCTTCAAAATATCACATATCTTGGGGAAATCAGAGCACTGGGTAGAGAAAGTGGGCTAAAGATTTCCAAACATTTTTTACTCTTACCTAATCTTTGTATTAGAACCACCTCTTTCTTCAGGTGACCTCAGAAGTATTTGGCTTTTGCAATATGAAAATAATACTAGTTGATTTTCATTTATGAAAATAGTGTATACATTGTCATGACTGTGTAAAATTTAAGTATATAAAATTTCTCTGCACTATAAATTTGGTCCTAGGTTGTTGGCCATAGGAATGGTCTTTGGTTTATAGCTCAAAAAAGTTCATCAGGGCATTGCCTACCCATCCTATCATGCCCAGGCAGTGGTCCATATCCATCTAGTAACTGTGCCTCTGTCCTTCCCAGGTGCGGTGGGAGCAGGAGAGTTTGTGAGCCCCTGTGAGAGTGGAGACAACATGGGTGAACCCTCCACCCTGGAAGAACAGAGAGGGCCTTTGCCCCTTAACAAGACCTTGTTTCTGGGCTATGCCTTTCTCCTCACTATGGCCACAACAAGTGACAAGTTGGCTAGCCGCTCTAAACTGCCAGATGGTCCTGCAGGAAGCAGTGAGGAAGAGGAGGGTAAGCTCTGGGGGCTCTGACACATGTGCACTTCCTTCCTTTCCATTCCCTGGTGGTCTAGTGGTTAAGATTCGGCACTCTCACTGCCATGGTCCAGGTTCGTTTCCTGCTCAGGGAACCACACCACCCATCTGTCGGTTGTCATATTATGGCAGCTGCATGTTGCTGTGATGGTGAAAGCTATGCCACTGGTATTTCAAATACCAAGGTCACCCATGGTGGACAGGTTTCAGCAGAGCTTCCAAACTAAGGCAGACTAGGAAGAAGGACCTGGCCACCCACTTCTGAAATAATTGGCCATGAATACTCTATGAAAGCAGCAGAGCATTGTCTGATATAGCTCTGGGAGATGAGAGGATGACACAAAAAAACTGGACAGAGTTCCACCCTGCTATACACAGGGTCACTAGGAGTCAGAATCGATTCAAAGGTACTAACAACAAATGGTAGACTTGGGACTAGAACCCAGTGTTCATTTTACCCTACGACAATCATCCAAGTCAGTCAGGGTTTCCGAATACCCTGCCATCTTTCCCATTTGTGTTCTAGGGGCAACTGCTAGAGAAAACCCTTGTAGGGATGAAGTTCATTTTCTTGACGTCTGTGTGTAAGACTGGAAATGTGGGGTGCCCAGGGCCTCAGGGTGATTTCAGAGAAACAGCTTCTAGGCCTTTTCAGCTCTTGTACCTCTCTTCAACCTTAAACTAAATCTATACATTGCATTTCTATGTTGTCTGTTACTTAAGGTAAAGGCTGCAGTGGGAGAGGTAAAAATTATTTCAACTGTCTAAAGAGTGTGTGATCCAGGAGAGAAAATGGGCAGATACACATGTACAGTCATGCACTGTTTAATGATGGGGATGTGTTCTGAGAAATGTGTTAGGCGATTTCGTATTCAGATGAACGTCATAGAGTGTACTTACACAAACCTAGATGGTACAGCCTAATACACACCTAGGCTATATAGTAGTAATCTTATGGGACCACCTTCATATATGTGGTCTGTCATTGACCAAAACGTCGTTATGCCGCACATGGCTGTATGCACTATAAGTGACTGACAGCAGTATCCAGATGTGTCTGTAAAGGCTAAAGGTCCAAATGGAGTGATGTTCTACAAGTTAGAGTTCTGACTAACTTTGAGTCTTGCAAGAGGGAATCAAATTAGGGAATGTGGTTATCATAAAATAACACCACTGCAGATCTATGATGGTTGGCATTTCAGGTGTGTGGGTGATTCTTTCCTAATTAACCAAAACTATATCTCACCAACTGTAGCCACATGGAGATCTGTACAGGGAGATGGGAAGGGTGGTCAGGGAGTTGCAGTTAGGGTTTTTGCTATCTGGAAGGTGCATAAAGAGTCATCAGTAGAGAGGCTCTAGGGTGTGGGAGCAGGTGTGGCGAGTGTGGGAGTTTTAAGGTTAAGTGTCACCAAGCCTAGTTCCTCAGACAATTCAGATAGGTACATTGGAAGATATGGTGTGTGAGGAGTTTTCTAACCAACAATATAGTTTTACTTTGATCATAAGTAACTAGGAGTCCTTTGAGGATTCTGCAAAGAGGTGTGTCATGGCATCAAAACAATGTTTGTCGTCTTGTTTTCTTTTGCTTTCACAATATTGCTGAATCTAGTCTTTACCTTCCAGCACATTCCTTGCCCTTCCCTAGACCAGGACTTCACAAGGCAGCTCTATAGATGTTTTGTTGGTTGGTACAGCATGGCCAACCAAGAAAGCTGGCTGTGGTATCTGATGCAGACTGTCTAGTTGCTTAAAAATCTGTGAGGCTGTATGAGATCTAAAAAACTCAACTCATAAAAATTCCCTCTATTCCCCCTTGCTTGATACATCAAATGTTCTTAATCCCATCCTTGTAACCATAGTGAAGGGAATTAGGCCTTGTCTAAATGAGGAGGAATTTGGACAGTTTTTTAGAGGGATCTTCAGGTTTCTTGTGGAAAGTGTGGTGATGGTGAATATGTCTGCTTTATGTTGCTCCTTTATCCCTGGACATTGCCCCAACAGCACCAAAATCCTTGATTTTTTTTGGCATATGAGAATGTTTAGAAGTTCCTCAATCTCAAAATGCCTGAAGACATTTGTACTAAAACAATTCTCTACAGAATTAGTTTTCAAGAAACTATGTAATGTATTGGGGCCGCCTGGTGGTGCAGCGGTTTAGTCTGCACTGTGGCAGCCCGGGGTTCGCGGGTTCAGATCCCGGGTGCCCACCACAGTAGAGGAAGATGGGGACGGATGTTAGCCCAGGGCCAGTCTTCCTCAGCAAAAAGAAGAGGATTGGCAATGGATGTTAGCCCAGGGCTGGTCTTCCTCACCAAAAAAAGAAAAGAAACTATGTCATATAAATGGCAATCTCTTAGATGTCGGTTTATATCAGGAGCTCCGTAAAATATTTGATTCTACCTTATGAGACATTTATTAATGAGTGAAGAATATGGCACTCGGTCTTGTTAGGTGGCACACCATCAGGGACCCATCAGCCACAGGGATTGACTCTGGAGTTGGATTTATTTAGTACCTTCATCCTTGATTTAGATGATAGAATTAGAAACCTATTCATGGGCAGGATCACTCATAAATCAGAAGTAAATTAAATCCAAACTAACTGAGAAAAATTAGAGAAATGGACTGTCTGTATAGCATAATATTTGGTTACACAAATGCAAGGAAATGTAATTGGGGATTAAAATCTAAATAGCTCAGGACTAGAGAGTCCTGGATTAAGCAGACATAAAATAGAAGTCTTGAGAAAAATAAAGGGCCATGAAGGACCTTGGCAGTGACTCAACAGTAGTGTTGGTACTAAAAATTGAGATGGGTCAAAAGGATGCAGTGACAAAACTGAGAAATAGTCCTGCTATATTCTTGAGTTTCATATAACCATGTAGAGTCTCTAGTTTGAGAAGAATTTGGAGAACATTGAATCAAAAAAAGAGCAATAAAAGTGAATAGGTCAGTCAGTCAGACCGAAACAAAGGTGTAGAGGCCTGAGTTTGGGGCATCAATATTGCCTGAGCAGCTTCCTCAGGCAAGGAGGGCGCCAAAGTGGAGAGCCATCTCTGCAAGGGGTCTACTTAACAGATTTTACCACTGGGTATGAGGGGGAAGGGGAGTGGTCCTGGCATTGAACTTTTATGCATTTGGTTGGGTTTTTTTAATTTGTGATAAGTTCATTAGAACTTAATTTCTCAGAACACCTAATTAACTAAAATCTCTAATGTCTTGCTTTTTTTCTTTTTTTTTAATGTGTATTTATATATGAGAGGAGCAGATGACCAGAAAACAAGCTCAAATTAGATATTTGGTCAAAAGAAGCAATTTCTAATTGCCTAGGGTCATTACAGCTTCAGCCTCATCTTTCATAACTTCTACTTCACCCTCAAGACTGTAGAACAGTCATTGATGTTCAGTGTCCTGAGGTACTTCAAGATCATCAAAGGTAGATAGTTTTCAATAAAAAGGTTGGAAAAGGCTTTTCTGGCTAGCCTTTACTTAATCAGTTAAATTTTAGAAACCCTACTTTCTTTGAGCATTTCAAAGTTTTACAGGGGGTAAAAGTGCTGATGAAGGGGAAATTTGAAGGCTTTATTGTAAGAAGTACTAATCAGCTATTCTTCTTCTCCACAGAAGGCAGAATTAGAGGAAATGGGCTTAGTTTGCAGGAGAGATTTAGGGTAGACATAAGGAAGAACTTCCTGATGGTAAGGGTTACTCAAATTGGAATACATTACTATGGGAAGTGGTTGCGTGTCCATCCCTGTGAACAGTCCCATGGCTTAGTCTTAGTGCAGAAACCTTTGATGTTTTTAGATCTAGGACCTACCTCCATTTCTCATCTTCCCGAGCCTTCCTGCTCTTGTCTCTTCTTTTGGCAGCATTTTATAGGCCTCAAGACAGATATCTTTTTGACCCATGGGGAAGCCCTTGACCTATCTTTGGAATACAAAGCTGTGGAGATAGCTGGGGAGCAGAAGAGGGGGCAGTGAGAAGCAGGCATAAAGTAGCAAATAAGAAACCAACTGGTAGTAATTATTATCTTGGTTACCTTTTTTTTTTTATATATAGAATTTTTAGAAATTCCTCCTTTCAACAAACAGTACACAGAATCCCAGCTTCGAGCAGGAGCTGGCTATATTCTCGAAGACTTCAATGAAGCTCAGGTGAGGCATTTCTTTGTGTAGTCCCCAAGACGGGCAGTGATGAGAAGAGTCCACTTGCTATAGTGGAAAGAGGCCTGAGAGAGGTTGGGGAGGTTGGATACAGTAGCTAGAGATTTCAGGAACTGGGAAACTGCCAAAAGGTTGTTGCATGAAATAGAATTTTTACTGTGTATAAGGAAGAGAAGTTAGAACTTTGGGTTAGTTAATGGCTGTGGTTGTGTTACTGGGGCAAAAAGCAGATTAAAATTTGTGTTTAATAGAAATCTCTATTATAGTGTTGTTCTTAGCCTGAAAGGCTGAATACAGGGGGTTTGGTTGTCCCTTGAGGATTGAGGCCTCCAGAAAGCTGCAGGTGAGGCAGCAAGAATGTCTAGGGAAGCCACTTGGGCCTTTGAGTGAGAAAAAGGCTTTGGGCAGGACAGGTTCAGTCACATTTTGGATAGTATCTGGAAGTGTTCAGATCTGTTTTCTATGACTCATTGTGGCTGCTATTGAGGGGCTTTCCATAGAAGTCACCAGACCCATTGGTTCTATTCCCTTTTTTCCAGTGTAACACGGCCTACCAGTGTCTCTTAATTGCGGATCAGCATTGTCGAACCCGGAAGTACTTCCTGTGCCTTGCCAGTGGGATTCCTTGTGTGTCTCATGTCTGGGTCCATGACAGTTGCCATGCAAACCAGCTCCAGAATTACCGCAATTATCTGCTGCCAGCGGGGTACAGCCTTGAGGAGCAGAGAATTCTGGATTGGTGAGTATTTGAGGGCCCGTCTAGAATGGTAGACAGAAAGACAGCAAGCTTTTGGAGAGGGGGAGAATCTAGGTGAAAGTAAATATTTCTAGAAACTAGAATGATCGTAGGATAAATTTGAGTGGGTTTGAGATTTTAGCAGTTCGTTTACTTTATTTCCCTGGAGTATATTGGTTAGGGACCTTTTGAAAATGTGTGAGGATTTTCATACAGGTTCAGTATTGTCAACCTGTAAGGTCAGGGGACTAAGTTTTAAGCAAGGCACTTAAAAATATAGGCTCAGGAGCATGATTTGGTTTATTCTTGGCCCCAGGACAAACATGGAAATCAGAAGAGTTGGATTAGAAGGCCAGGATCCCAGAGAATACACATCATTCATAGGGGTGGGGGGTAGGGTTGCCCTAATGGAGGGCTTTTAAAAACATTCAGATGTACTTGAGTCCCTTTGCAGAAGGGCTATTTTTGGATATCTGTCATGCTAAAGTCCCTTCCAGTTCCAAGGTGCTGTGTCTCTGACTCCTTCATAGGCAACCCCGTGAAAACCCTTTCCAGAATCTGAAGGTACTCTTGGTATCAGACCAACAGCAGAACTTCTTGGAACTCTGGTCTGAGATCCTCATGACTGGGGGGGCCGCCTCCGTGAAGCAGCACCATTCAAGTGCCCATAACAAAGGTACCTGGAAACTGTGTGTGTTGTTATTGCTCCAAGGATGTCCTTAGACCCACAGCTGTTAGGCCTTGTGGTCTAAGTCTCAGTCCTGATAGGTTGAACTTATCCATGTTTCTAAGAGAAAGTACCACCTTCAAGAGGTGAGCCAACATGAGTGCAACACTGGGCTATTTATGCTTCTACTGGTGTCCAGCGGTGTATTTGCTAAACATTTCTACAAGGTCAGCATATAGTGATTATAACTTTTGGTTGTGATCAGTAGAACATGTGTTTGACATAAAGGGCTTTGGTTTGGGCAGAGTGGGATGTATGGGCTAGAAGGCACATCTGTCTTTTTAATGGAGGGCTAAATGGAGTCTCCTTTCCTCGTTCACCTTCCCCTACTTCCTGCAGATATTGCTTTAGGGGTATTTGATGTGGTGGTGACAGACCCTTCGTGCCCAGCCTCGGTGCTGAAGTGTGCTGAAGCATTGCAGCTGCCTGTGGTGTCACAAGAGTGGGTGATCCAGTGCCTCATTGTTGGGGAGAGAATTGGATTCAAGCAGCATCCAAAATATAAACACGATTATGTTTCTCACTAAGGATACTTGGTCTTACTGGTTTTATTCCCTGCTGTTGTGGAGATTGTGTTTTAACCAGATTTTAAATGTGTCTTGTGTGTAACTGGATTCCTTGCATGGATCTTGTATATAGTTTTATTTGCTGGACTTTTATGATAAAATAAACATTGAATCTCTTTGGTTGTAGTAACTGGGATTTCTTCATCCATTTCTTTGAGCTTAATCTCAGACCGATAGCAAGACAAACATACTACCTTTTCTGCAGTTTTCAATAGGCTTGTTTATTACAGGAGGACAGCTAGCCAAGGAAAATAACAGAGTGAAATTATAAAGTTTTCTATGGCATCACTGTCAAAAGACTATCCTGGGTTGTCTAAAATTCAATACTTTCAAAAACCTGATTTTACAGTAGGCCCAGATTAATAGTTTTGCCAAAAGTTGAGCGGAATTGGGCAAAGCTCTAAGTTTCCTGGCAATTAAAAAAAAAATCTGTCTCTTTAGAGTTGAGCTCATGAACAGCTGACCTGTGGGTACTGTACTCTCAGAGCTAAAAGGGAAAAGGACCAGTTGCTGTGAATGGGCTGTGACTGTAAGCTTGATGGGATGACTTTCTGCAAGGATAAACATGAGAAACACAGTGATAACACTTGGAAATGTTAGCTCTACCAGAGGTGCAAAATCTTATAACTGTTATTGTTGTCACAGTTGTTGGAAGCTCTTCCTTCCCTTCCCCAGCATCATCCCTGTTGATGTCCTCTCGTTCTCTTAAGCAGGGGTTAACATTTGTGTCTGCCAAACTGTAAATACTTTAGGCTTTGTGGGCCATTTGGTGTGTCAAAACCACCCACCTCTGTCATGACAGCATGAAAGCAACTGTAGACGATAGGTAAACAAGTGAATGTGGCTATGTTCCAGTAAAACTTTATTTACAATAACAGGTAGCAGACTACAGTTTGCTAACCTCTGCTCCAGAGGCAGCAGTAGAAGGGGTCATCTTTAGCTGAGAACTGCAGGGAATTAGGGTATGAATTATGTGGCAGAAGATGTAGAGATGAGGACCAGAATCCTGCATTCTTTTTCAGTTTGGAGAGAGTTGTTCAATGAATATTGATTTTAGTTCACACTGATTTGAACATTAATGATTACCAGTGAATGCTGGGCCAGATTAGGAGAATCTCAACTCCCGTGGTTCTTTTAAGATGGGATAATTAGACCTGCAATTTTTTTAAGGACCTTTTTTCTTTGTAAAGAGGAAAAATACTTTAAATACATTGTCAATAGCTAGAATTACCCTTTTACCAATCTGAAATAATTGGAAGTTAGTTATTGATAAAATTCTTTAGCTTCAGTTTTGAAGATCCTTAAGGATGGAAGATGCTCAATTTCAACTTTCTGAAGGAGGAAAGAGGGTCTGTGGGGCGAGGGGAAGCCTATCTTATACCTGGTGCCTTTCTTGCTCAGTGGTAACATCCAGTAGTGGACCTATTTATAAATATAATTCCTTTTTCACATGAGCCATAAAGTTTAACTTTCTGATGTATATTACTTACTGCTGTGTCTCTCACAGCTTGCCTAGGCACACAGTAGGTGCTCAATAAATGAACATATCCAACAAATGTTCTCAATGTAATGGATCTTGCATGGTCAGCAGAGGGAGAGTTGATGCCACACGTCCTCCTTGGTGGGCGAGTTAAGAACTCCCCTAAGGTGGGCAGACTCTTCCATATGGGAACAAGGGGAAGGATTTGTACCCATGGGTGTTCAGTAATTGCTTCTAGGAAGAAAGGTAGAGCCCTCTCAGTAGGCTGCAGACATTTGGTGAGTGGCTAGAGAATGGGATGTTTGTTTTGAATCTTCTGTTACACACTTGGGAACACGATGGGATTGGCTGTTATTTCAGTTTGTCAACCAGAAATTTTCACATCCCGAAACTACAAAAGAAAAAAAGAGCCTCCTCAAATATACTTTCCCAAGATTTTCTTCAAAGAAATAATGAATCAGGGCAACCTGTGATCTAGATGTCATCTTAAAACTCAAAATTTGAGTCTTCTGCTAAAATCGCTTATTTAGGAAAAAATCTGCTTGAGGACATTTCAGGGAGAGAAGAACAATAATGTACTTTTTTGAATGGGATAGACCTCTGAGAGAAGCCACTATCACTGAAATTTCACTGTTAGATTAAACAAAAAGTTTAGAGTTAGAAGGGGTGTTTCTCTCCTTTCACAGACACAGCAGCTGGGGGCCAGCGAGGTAGTTAATGTCAGAACTGGGAACTGAAGCCATGCTCCTCTCACCATAGCAATACACAACCTAGCCAAGAACTTAAAACCTATCTCAGCATCAGGAGTTTTAGTATTTTACTACGATGATGACTTTTACTGGGAAATAATCATTAAAATTATTAAAAATGATCAGATACAGCTCTTTATCTTTCTGAGCCTTAGTTTCCTTGTTTATAAGATGAGGGTATTTGGACTAGATGATGGCTAAAGTCTCCTTCCAGCTCTGGAATTCTACCACTCATTAAAAAGCTACACACACCCACTCATACACTCACACACACACACATAGAGTCCACTGAGTTTCCCAAGGGTTGTTCCTACCTGCCCAGAGTTCCACCAGCCTGGGTGTAATATTTGTTATAATCTAGTCGTAACAGCAGTTGAGCCAAATCTGAATTGATCTGATGATTCCGAACACTGGAGAGAATCTTGAATAGTAGTGAAGACTGGCGGCTAAAGCCCTGCAGAGAGAAGGACTCAAGCTGTCATTCCTCTTAGACTCACCAACTATCCATGTGGGATGGGGGTAGGGGGCATTCCTTGGAAAAGCCTTGCTCAAAAATTCTACAGCATCAACTGACCTTCCCACATTCCCATTTCTGTTAGCTCCTAAAATTACTTCTGAGTCCACAGACTGCATGGCTTCCTATGAAAGTACTCTCTCATTCTCAGTAGGAATTTAGCAGCTGGTTTCAAGTTAATATAATCTGTCATGTACTGGGGTTAGGGAGAGCCTATGTGTTTTTGTGACATGCAGATAATTATAATCTCAGTGAAACGGGGGTTAGTTCAAGGAAGTGAGGAGAAACCCAATGCTGAATAAACTATTCAAGGCTGAACTGTTTTTGAACACTGAGGTGGCACATAATTATCTGCTTCAAAATCAACTGATACCAACATTTTTATCTTTGTATCTTATTTCTGTGTGTATGTATTGGGGAAATGCTTTATTGACTCAGAGGGAAAGACCAGGATTCCCCACTGGCAAAACCACCTCTATTCTTTGGACAAGGCTGCATACTTCCAACGGCCAGGCAGACTCACCTTCACCAGGATGCTCAGCTGGGCGGCCCCACGCTCATCCAGTGGGCCCAGGTTCTGACTGACCAGTGAGCAAAAGCTGTGACAGAGATCTAGGATTTCATTCAGGCAGTGAAACACCTACCCAGGAAACAGAGTTGGCATTAGGAAAAGAAGGAAGGTACATCTGTGAAATTAAAGATTTGGAAAATCTAAGAACTAACTTATTCCCATTCTCCCACATCTGACCTCAGGAGCGACAGTGCCACATGCAAGTCCTGCTAGCCCTTCAAAATGCAACATGTGTAAAACAAACTCTTCCCTTCCTGGCAAAAATGTTATCACTCTCTTTACCCTGGCACAAAACCTCCACTTGAGTCACATTAAACTAGTCACTGAGTGGGCTCCTGCCTTGAGCTTTGCTCTCAGTCTTGTTCCCTGTGCCCAGGATACTCTCCTCCTTAATGCCAGTTCAAGTCCCACTCTCTAAAGGGAACGCTCCCTTCCCCACCATAGCCTTTAGTGACCCCGTGCTTCTCTCGCCTGTATATTATCTGTATTGTTCATGTGGCATTTGTTCAGGTCACCTGTGTTGTTACGGATCTGTGTATGTATGTATGTCTTGTTTCTCCAACTAGATTGTGAGCTCCTTAAGGGCAGAGCCATGACTTATACCTCTTTGTATCCCCAGTGCCTTGCACATGGTAAGCACTCAATAAATATTTAATGATGACCATTTGCTCTGATACTCTGCTTTTCCCCAAGGATGCACGCATGCCATACAAGGAGTCTACCTGTCACAGTGGTTCTTGGTTGTTTTCAGTTCACAGAACCCTTTGGAGTGGCATCTATATCACTCACTCTCCCAAATACCAGAACAAAAGAGAAGTCTGTAGTGCTCGTGGTGCGGCACAACTGACGAATAACAGCTAGCTGATATCAGAGATAAAGCATAACTATTATCTTAGAAACTACAAGGGGTCATTTCAATCTTCCTGCCTTTTATCCTGGAATTAGAACCAACTTGTGAGCTTTGAAAAATACTGGTGCCTGGGTCCCACACTCCAGGGATTCTCATTAAGTGCTCTGGGTCCTAGACTTTAGAGCTCCCAGATGATTCGGACATGGAGCCAAGGTTGAGAATAACTTCCCTGAAGGAGATATGTGTCCGTACGTATGTACATACACACATAGACACACACATACATAGAGGGAGATACTACTCCAGTTGTCTGTGAAAACTTTCAAACAACTGGATGATCCTGATCCAAAAGACTTCTAAGAAAGTAAATGCTATGCTTTTCATTGGTCTTTCTGTGCTGTCACGTTTTTAAAATTTCTTTCAATTCTTCTGCGAGTTAAGCACATCTTCTTTCATCTATAACTGCTCACCATATCCTATGATACAATATTTCAGAAATTCAAAGACATTTAAGTTCCTTTTTGACATTCCCTTTTAGTTTTGCTTTGTAAGTTGTTAAAAATGGTGAAAAATGGAGACTGAACAATTGGTCAATGATAGTTCCATATCCTGGGAACTCAAAGGCCTACAGGAACAGTCAGGCTAGAAGCAGTGTGAGGAAACCACCAGTCCTACTTACAGGTTTCAACAGGATAAAGGACTGAGCCAGCAAATTGCTCAGGAAGTGGTCATGAGCCAGTCGGATGCTTTCAAAGTCTCGGGTAGAATTGATTTGATGAAGCAGCTGTGAGAACTGAGACTCCAGCACATCTACCTGATAGATAAGATTTTATTTGTGTAAAATTACACAAGTAATTTTAGCACCTTGCATATTCTAAGCACTCAAGGACATTAAGATGCCAAGGACAGGATGAAATAAAAATTCTTTGCCCCTCCCCATCTTCCTCCTATCCAAGCCACTTTAAGGCTGACCAAAGACACCCTTATGTTGCCTAGCCTTGTAGAAAGTTGTCTGCCTAGTTCCTAACAAGGCAGACCCCCCACCCCCTGTCCCAGTAACCTCTGCTGACTGACTTGGTTAAGCCCTATATGATTCCAGAAGTTACAGCAAACTATAAAAATAAGGGTGAAGTTAACAAAAATTAAATAATGCATTGCTGATAAGGACCCTAACTCCTCATTCTCCTTCATCCATTTATTTCCACTTTCCTCTAAAATGCCCCCAAGAAACGTGCCTAGTGATATAAGTGAATTTTCTCAAACCCTAGCATTTCATCAAATGCAGGATTGCAGTCCCTCGTCAGTAACTCTTGCCAACCTCCTGGACTTCTTTTCATACCTCTTCCTTCTACTCATCCCTTGGCACAGACCTGGAGATAGTACTGGAGATTATCCACCAAGAATGCCATGTGATTTCTTAGGCGCCACTTGACTGCGTCGGTCTGGTTGGACTTGAGGTGCTTGCGCTGCATCTGGAGGGCCCAGCAATGCTGCAGTTCAGCTTGTACCCGGCGCACACTCAGTAAATACTTGAAAACAACATTGTACCTAGGACAGAAACATCAGGCTATTTGAAGTTATAAAAACTTCACTCCCCACCCCACCCACATGACAGACCCTAGGACTTTGTGCCACCCACTCCTCCCCAAAAAGGCAGGAAGGAAATAAGAATGGCTAGAGATGTGGACAAATAAACTGTGGTTTATTTATATGATGGAATATCACATAGCTATCAAAATTAATGAACTTCAGCTGTACAACACAACACAATTACTCCTAGCAAAATAATTTTGAATGAAAAAGGAAAATCTCAGATTACATATAGCCTGATAACCCTTTTTTATAATGCTTAAAACAACTAAATAGAAAACTATATACTTTTTGGGGGAAAATATATAGATGTTATAAAACTATATATAAAAAGGATAGAAAACATGGAATTCAGGATAGTGGTCACCTTAGGTTGGGGGAGGCAAGGGGGCAGGACTGGGAAAGACCACGTAGGTAGATGGACATTATTGTCAGTGATCTAGTTTTTGTGCTAGGAAGTGGTTTATGGCGTGCGTGCGTGTGTGTGAAGGAAGGAGGGTCTTGCATGGACCAATAATAATGTGTTAGGAACCAAGGGTTTTGGTTAATCTGATTCTCTGTCTGGAAGCCCCAAAAAGAGAAAATAAAATTGAGGGCTCCCCTCACTGAGATCAACTTCCCAGTTAGCTCAGGGGCTAGCTTCCTAATGCTGAGCCCCTGTACTGAGAAGACACATGGGAAGAACAGCTGATTCCAGGTGGAACAGGGTATATTTACCTGTTCTTAGGCAGGCTTGCAGAAGACAATCGGATTCCATTTAGTTTTAAAAATTACCTACTTCCAATGGAACAACATACTGAAAATAGAACACCTTGTTTAGATTCTGATTTGAACAAACCCAACCATAAAAAGACATTTTTTAGATAATTGGGGAAATTTCAATGTGGACTGGATATTAGATAATATGGAATTATTATTAATTTTATTGAGTGTGATGGCATTATAATTATATTAAAAACATGCCTTTTTTAAATTGCATAGTGATGGAGTGCAATGACATGTCTGGGATTTGCTTTAAAAGGCTCTAGCAAAAAAAAGAGGATGAAACAAATAGCATAATGTTTGATGGTTATTGAAGTTGGATAATGTATACATAAGAGTTCACTGTAGTCTATACTTTTGTTTTTATTTGGAAATTTTCATAATAAAAAGTACTTCTGAGCTTGATTTCTTAAAGGATGTTAAGAGCATTTCAAGGGAGGAGGTGAGTGAACTGTTTGCCTGTGGGATGCCGGGAGCCATGGTGCTTTGGAGGTTCTTTGGACAAGGTCTGTGCAGCTTACTTAGGTGGGCTGTGGGCTCTGAACCTGCCACAGAATCTTCTCCCTGAACCAGCCTGTCTTTTGCAGTTTATGCCTAGCCTGTCATACCCTAAGCTTCTCTACCCCAAAAAAGCAGAGAAGGTTGTAAACAGGAACAGGGAGAAAGAGGGGCCCTTCTATTCATTTGTTTCGCTTTTCTCCATTCCTCCAGCCTGAGCAGGAAAGCTTCCCTCCTCTCGCTATGCCAGGGGCCAGGGCCTGAACCTGTGATAGGATTTGGGAAATCCTTGAAATGGATTTTGAGGTGGGAATGGATTTCCGAGGCCACCACCAGCCAAGTATGCTTCCCCCACCTCCTTTCCCCAGTGCTCTAGTTCCCCTCTGGTTTGGGGATATCAGCTCTTGACGGGCGGAGCAACAGCACTTGGCATGCCCTCAGGTTAAAGACCAAAGCTGATCCAAGAGAGTTTCTTACTACCTTGGTCCAGCTCCTTTATTCTACTCCCTAGCTTGGCTGCCCCCATTGCCTCTCCTTGGGGGTAAGGAGGTGATCTTCTCCCTAGGGGCTAAAGTCCACAGCAAACACTTGGGCTTGGAGAGTCTTCCCAAGTAAATCAACAAAAAATTACAAGAGTTAGGGAGGAACCTTGTCAGTCTGATAGAATTATCAAGGGCCAGACTCTCAATGTGGTGCCTGAGACTGCATTTTCCAGAGGAAACAAACTGGCAGCCTATAAATTATTTTGAGATTAAAAAAAAACACCAAACTCTGATGGTTTTAAGGATTTGACCCTCCTGTTCATTCCAGCGTCCACCCCACCACACTGTCTCCATCTGCAGCTTTACTTATCAATGTTTTCTGCCCAGCCCCTGAAGGCATTTAAGTTTGCAACCTCTGATTTATAGACTGTTAAAAACTAGTTGAGTGGCTTTTTTGCTCCCACCAATTCTATTCCTACTAATTTCTTCCATTGGAGTAAGGTGGGTAATATTTAGTTGTAAGAAACTCAGAAATACTCACTTTTCCAGGACAGCAGGGGTGAAGAGAATGTGTAGTGGCCACTGCACTTTGTAGGAAAGACCTAGGGCCGCCCAGCCAGATGCAGGGGCTTCCCGGGGAGAAGTTTCCCGAGAAGGCCCTTCTCTTGCCTGAGTAGCATCTGTAAGAGACAAGATGATTTTGCTAATCTAGAACCAGAGCTTCAACAAGGTGAAAAACATTGATTAAATGAGTGCTCACTTGAGCCTGCAGTGTCAGAAGTATAAAGGGGACACAACGGGGACTTGCAGAAGGCAAGGAAATTTCTCTGTGAGGCTCTCTTAGGAGGTCTTTCAGAGATCCTTTTTTCAGCCTTAAAAGCTGGTGGCTGGAGATAAACAGAGACCATTCCAGCAGGATGACAAAAACAAAAACAAAAACCATGGCCTAGGCATCTCACTTAGCCTCTCTGGACTTCCCTTTTTTCCCGTATAAAATTAGGGCACTGGACTAGGTGATATCAACAGTCCAAAATGATATGGTTTCTGTGGAGGTGGATGGAAGAACAGATGATGACCAGTAGGAGCAGAATGGTAGAGGAAAGAATGGCAAACCTTTATGCTCCTTTCCATGATACTCAATTGTCAAGTGCAACAGAGGGAGAAGGTTGTCATCATCTAGCAACACTTTGTGTGCTGACTGTTGGAAGGCCACATTCACATCTGCAAGAAAGAATACATGGGTTGACAAGAATGCTTGGCTACATAACAAACCTAGACTCCTCTGGCTTTCCACTTCTCCCTCAGCCTGCCTAACACTAATAGCAGGATGCAGTAGACAGTAGTTGCTTTTGCCTGGCTAGCATGCATTCCTCCTCTTGCTGGTAATAGCACCCTGATTTTCCTTGGAGAATTACCCCTGCCCAGTACAATCCACGTAGTTCCAGTGGGGTTGACAGAATCTGATCCTAGGGGTAGGCAGGTGACCTAGGCATGATCAGGTGGAATGTAATACTCTTCCTTGTTACACTGTTTTATTTAGGGATATGAACATGACATGACCCAAACGAGGTCAATCCAGAGGCTCTATTCACACTCTGAAAGAGTGCACCTCTTTTTTTCATAATAAATGGGGACTTAGTAGGATGTGAGCTTGGCTGGAGGCCATCTTGCTACCATACGGAACAGGCCTGTCTGAGAAGAAAGGCAGAGGTGAAAGATGAAATGACACCAAGTCCTGAAGGCAACATGTGTGCCACTGGATCAAACTTTGCCTAAAGCTATCATATCTCTGACCTTTCAGTTATGAGAATCAATAAATTCTTTTTTCTTTCTTTGCTTAAGTGAGTTTGAATTGGGTTTTCTGATGTCTGCAACCAAAAAAGTCCTGTGTAAGTACAGTGGACATCTATTGTTTTATAGAGCTAGAAAAATGGTAACCCTTTCCTCCCACCCATCCCATTTTTTTTTTTTTTGACTCTGATCCTTACCCTACTCTACTCATGTAGTTTGAATGGTAATGGTTATCAACTGGTCAAGGGTAAACACTTTATTAAAGTAGGCATGTCTTAGTGTCTGACTTCTTTGATCTATCCCAATATTAAAACCCTTTCCCTAGAATTCTTCAACTTGCTACCAGAGAGACTGGGTTTGGCTCCTCCAGTAGGCATGTTCCTGGGAGCTGTTGGTGGCCATGGGACCACATGGGACGGTAAAGCCATCAAAGAGCATACGAAAGCATAGTTCAGGTTAGGTTTCCATCATTCACAATCTAAAAAGTTCTAATACAGTAAGTGGCAAGTGGCAGTAAGTCCCAATATGTCCCATATATAGCTATAATCTGATGAGATAAAATACCTGATTTGAAGGCCTGCACCAGCTCTTCCAGGAAGGGCACAAACCAAGATGCTGCTCCTAATGACCTCAGCATGAAACCTACCTGAAAGGGCCTTCCATCTTCGGAAACACTGTTCTCACCAGGCTGCTCTTATGTGGAACTGGCCTAAATGGTTCAAATGCAGCCAAGAAATACCCTACAACTTCAGTAAGCTGGTAATTCGCAGGCCCACAGGGCAATTACCATGTTCGGTTACCGCAGTGGGTGGTGTTTTTAACATGTGTTGAGCTGTGTCAATGAAAGCCTGAAACAGTTCTCCACGTCCCAGAAGGTAAAAGTCTTTAATGATCTGTGGAAAGAATTTCAATTTACAACTCAGTAATCCAGCAGGGCCAGGAGCTCCTCACTATCCTAGAAGAATTACACATATAATTTCCAATCTCATCAGCTTGAGCCCAACCCACAAAAGGATATAGGCTTTTGGCATTTCAAAGGGGCATACTTAGCAATTCCTCATGGCAAGATAAATGGTGTGTCTTTGATATCATTTATTCAATGAAAACACAATTATATTATGCCAGAATAAAATAAACACCCAAAGCTTTGTTTGATAGCAGATTTGTAGCATTAGGTAGTTTGCCCACTTGGGTGAGGACATATGAGGCCACTCTGGAAGTCTGGGTATAGGCAACCAGTGCTCTGAGGAGAGGCTAGAGAACGAAGTCACTGCCTACCAGCATCATTTTAAGAGTTAAAAGAACAGCTAAGCTATTACCTTCAGCTGACCCAGTAAATCTGACTCTTCTACCATCAGCTTCCAGAGATGCTGTGAAAAGAACCAACAAAACAGGGACAAAATTTCATTACAATGAAAACTGTAAAGAATGGTTCTGTACAAATCCAGCAATGCGTTGAAAAAAGAATATATACCATGACCAAGCTGGGTTAATCCCAGGAATGAAAGGATAGTTTAACAGTAAAAAAATATAAGAAATGGAAATGTTTTGGAATTAGATAGTGGTGATAGTTGCACAATATTGTGAATATACCAAAACCCAATGAATTGTACACTATTTTAAATGGCTCAAATGATGAATTTTGTTATCTGAATTTTATTTCCATAAAAAATAAAAATTTTAAATGTGAATGTAATTTACTATATTAAAGACTAAAAGAGAAAAACCATATGATCACCTCAATAGATGCAGAAAAAGCATTTGATAAAACTCAACATCCATTCATGATTTTAAAAAAGAAAGCAAGCAAATAAGGAATAGAAAGAAACTTCTTTATTCTGATAAAAGGGTATATACAAAACCCCACAGCAAACAACCTATTTAATGGTGAAACATTAGAAGAAATACCTTTAACGTCATTCATCATTGTACAAAGACTTTGCGATAAGAAAAATTTTTTTAAATTATATACAGTAGTCCCCTCTTATCCACAGGGATACGTTCCAAGACCCCCTGTGGATGCCTGAAGTCACAGATAGTACTGAACCCTATATATACTACGCTTTTTCCTATACATACATACCTATGGTAAAGTTTAATTTATAAATTAGGCATGGTAAGAGATTAACAACAATAATAAAATATAACAATATACTGTAATAAAAGTTACCATAGATCTTAGCAACTTCAGCATATGATTTTTTTCTTTCCTTATTAAGTCGAGAACTTTCACCTTTCCACTTAAAGGAAGCACTTTATGGCTTCTCTTTGGCATGTCCGAATTGACAGCATCACTATACTCTTGCACTTTTGGGTCACTAATAAGTAAAATAAGGGTTACTTGAACACAAGCACTGCGATACCATGACAATTGATCTGATAACCAAGATGGCTACTAAGTGACTAATGGGTGGGTAGTGTACACAGTGTGAACACACTGGACAAAGGGATGATTCACATCCGGGTGGGGAAAAAAACCACAAGGAGATAGCACCTCACACCTGTTAGAATGTCTGTCATAAAAAAAAGAGATAACAAGTGTTGGTAAGGGTATGATAAAAGGAAACCTTTGTGAACTGTTGGTGGGAATGTAAATTGGTGCAGCCACTATGGAAAACAATATGGAGGTTCTTAAAAAAATTAAAAATAGAGCTACCATATGATCAAGCAATTCCACTTCTGGGTATATACCCAAAGAAAATAAAAACAGGTAATCAAAGAAATATATGCACTCCCATGTTTACTGCAGCATTATTCACAATAGCCAAGATATGGAAACAACCTTAAGTGCCAGTCAATGGATGAATGGATAAAGAAGATGTGGTATATACAATGGGATATTCAGCCCTGAGAAAGAAGGAAATCCTGCCATTTGCGACAACACGGATGAACCTTGAGGACATTATGCTCAGTGAGATAAGTCAGAGAAAGACAAGTACTGTATGATAACACTTACTTGTGTAATCTAAAAAAGCCAATAAAAATAGAGAGTAAAATGGTGGTTACCACAGGCTAGAGAGTGGGGGAATAGCAGAGATGTTGTTTAATGGTACAAACTTGCAACTAGTAGATAAAGAAGTCCTGGAGATCTAATGCACAGCATAGTGAATATAGACAACAATATTGTCTTATAATCGTCAAATTTGCTGAGAGACTAAATTGTAATTATTCCCATCAAACAAAAGAAATGATAATGTGACGTGATAGAGATGCTAACTTTTGGTACAATGATAATCACATTACAATATATAAATGTATCAAATCAACATGTTGTATACCTTAAATTTAAATGATATATGTCAAATATTTCAATAAAAAATAAATAAAAACATGTATTAATAATGAAAAAAGATAAAAAGTGAAAACACATGTAATAAAGATATTTAAAATTGTATGTGTAGGATACTTTGTGAAGAGTGGTATTTCAGGGAACAGATGTGATAGCTCTTCTGTCACGCATTTAGAGAAGTGTTTATAAAATCTTGTAATAATGCTGTTTATAAAAGTAGTACCTGCTTGCCACAAAGAGAAGAGTGTTTTTTAAGTGAAGGGATGTGTTTGCCATTCTGTAATACATTTAGAGAAATGTTTAAAAAAACATGTATTAACGATGATTATGAGCATCTGTGCAAGCTAAAAGAAAACGAATAAACTATTGATACATGTGACATGGACTAATCTCAAAATAATTACGCTAAGCAAAAGAAGCCTGACTCACCTCCTCCCCCAAAAGAGTACATACCATATGAGTCCATTTATTTAAAACCTAGAAAATGCAAACTAATCTATAGTGACAGAAAGCAGAGCAGTGGTTGCTTGGGGACAGAGAGGGTAAGAATGGGGGAATAAAAGCCCATAGAAAGGCTGAAAATGAAGGATGGAAGAAGATACATCAGGTAAATATGACTCAAAAGAAAGCTGGAGAGTGATCTTAATAATTAAAAAAACAGAATTTAATTAAAAGTACATATACATATATAAACATATAAGTGATAAAGAGAACATTATGTATACATAAAAGGAGAAACAGAATATATATTCACTATAAATATGCACATGCCTAACATATAACCTGAAAATGAGGAATTAGAATATGCACAGAACTCCAGACTCAACACACAATATACATTCTCTAGGCAGATGCAAAATAGTTAAAAATGAAAAACAGATCCTATATTAGTCCATAAAGGAAGCCTCAATGAATTCCAAAGAACCACTATACAGATTATGTTCTCCAACTATACTGCAATAAAATTAAAACTTAATAAATTCCTTGGGTTAAAAAGAAAATTAAGAATTCTTTAGAACAGAATGATAATGAAGATAACACATGCCAAAAACTTATGGGACAGAGTCAAAGCAATATGTAAAGTTTTATATATGTTTCCTAGGCAACAAAGATTGAAAATAGAAGAGTCAAGCTTTCAACCCATGAAACTGGAATAGTAACAAGAGAAAACTCAAAAGAAACAAGAAGGAAGAAAAATAGTAAAGATAAAGGCAGATATCAATGAAATAGAGAAAAAAATAAAGAAGATTAATAAAAGCAAAAGCTGGGGGCTGGCCCGGTGGCGTAGTGGTCAAGTTCACCTGCTCCGCTTTGACAGCCCAGGGTTCACAGGTTCAGATCCCAGGCACAGACCTACACACCACTCATCAAGCCATGCTGTGGCGGCATCCCACATAAAAATAGAGGAAGATGGGCACGGATGTTAGCCCAGGGCCAGTCTTCCTCAGCAAAAAGAGGAGGATTGGCAACAGATGCTAGCTCAGGGCTAATCTTCCCCACATAAAAAGAAAAAAACATAGCTGGTTCTTTGAAAAGACTAATAAGACTAAACAATAAAAAAGATTAAAATAAATAAAATACAAAATAAAACATACATAGCTACAGACAGGCAGAGATTTTTAAAAAATTAAATCTAGATGAAATGGATGCCAAAATTGGTACAAGAAATAAATGTCTTGAATAGATTAATAGGTTTTAAATATGTTGAATTGGTGAAGATTTCCCCTCCTAAAACAACGTGGCTTAGATCATTTTTCAGGTAAATTCAATCAAACTTTCAGCAACAATTCCTGTCTTATATTAATTGTTCTAAAAAACAGAGTGAGAATGATAGACACCTAGATCATTTTATAAGGCTTATGTAATCTTTATTCCACAACCACATAAGAACAATACAGGAAAAGTCGAGTCTTATTTCACTAGTAAATATAGATGCAAAAATACCAAATATTGTTTTGGCTAACCAAATCCAACAGTATATGTATTAAAAATAAAACATCACATTCAAGTATGGTTTATCTCAGGAAGACTCAACATCTGAAAATCTAAATCTAGACGATTCATTTACCATATGAATTGTCTAAAGGAGAAAAAGAACCCAGAGCAAGAAACTGCACCTTAATTGATATAGAAAAAGCAGTTGACAAATTGAACATCTATTTATGATAAAAACTCACAGTAAAGTAGGAAGAGAACTTTTTTTAACTTGATAAACTTATGTGCCAAACAAAAGCCTACAGCAAATATTATAGTAATAGAGAAACTTTAGATGCACTATCTTTAAGAGCCAACAAATCAAGGATGCCCATTATTGCCCCTACTGTTTAACAGTTTATATAAACAATCACCCCCTATGTTTAATGCAGTATTAGAGATCCTAGCCAAGATTGTAAGGGAAAAAAAAGCAAAAGTTTAAAAATTGGAAGAAAAGTTGTAAAACTTTCATTATTTGCAAATGATCTGATCATTACTTAAAAAATCAATAGAATAGGGGCCGGCCCGGTGGCGCAGCGGTTTAGTCCGCGCTTGGCAGCCCGGGGTTCGCGAGTTCGGATCCCGAGCGCCCGCCGACGCACCGCCTGTCTGCCATGCCGTGGCGGCGTCCCATATAAAAAGTGGAGGAAGATGGGCACGGATGTTAGCCCAGGGCCAGTCTTCCTCAGCAAAAAGAGGAGGATTAGCAACGGATGTTAGCTCAGGGCTGGTCTTCCTCACCAAAAAAAAAAAAAAAAAAAAAAAAATCAATAGAATCAACAAACTATTAAAACTAAAAAAAGACTTCAACAAGTTGCCAGGTATAAGATTAACCCATAAAAATTAATACCACCATTTGCAGGAACCAACTAAAAATAAAATTATAAAAGACTATTACATATCTAGGAATTAATTTCCAAAATCTTTTTGTTGAAGTACTAAAATACATACAAAGTACAAAGATCATAAATTTACAGCTTGAAGAAAAGAATTTTCAAAAATTGAACACACCTCTATGACCAGCACCCTGAAAGCCCCACTCATGCCCTTTCCATTGACCAAGGGCAAATATTATCCTGACATCTAACACCAGATTAGTTCTGTCCATTTTTGAACTTTATATAAGTGGATTCATATAGTATATATGCTTTTTTACAATATAAAAAAGAAGAGAAAGAAAGATCCAAAAGGGGATGAGTATGATATGTATTTACAAGACACTCTCCCTTTGGTCTTTTGGGTACACTGTATTTCTTTTCATTACTATAAGCTGTTATTATTGTTACAATAATACCTTTCAAAAAAGTCTGTTAGCTCCAACTCTAAAAAACTTCAAAGTCTGAGCTTTAATCCTTTGTCTATCATTTTTACAAACTGGAAATATAATTTGTAGCAATATATGCATTTCAAAATTTCACTTAAAAAATTTTGAAATCTTATATTATGCACTCAATAAAATTTTGCTTTCCTCCATTAATTATATTTTTGAAAGAATTATCACAAAAATGATAAAAGAACAGAAATAGAGTCAATAAAGTAAGATGAAAGGAACTGAAGACTTCAGTCCCTTAGACAAGAGCTTCCTTGGCCATAGATGGAGGAGAGGCAGCTTCTTGAAAATTTGAAAGGACAGAAACATGTATTGTAGATGGTTTAGATATTTACTTGCCCATAAAAAAATCAAGTGATACCTCAAGGTCACCTTAAGATCTAATATTCTATGTCTACATCACAGCTCTGTCTCCAATGCCTAGGAATTTTTGAGACAGTGATCAGAAAAGCAAATCATATTCATGATAGATTACTGTGCTTCCAATGTGCAGATATCTGAGCAGTTCTAGACACTGACCCTAGTTCACCCGGCTATGCTTCGAAATCACCTGCAGAGGTTTGTTTGTTGGTTGGCTGGTATAAATACAAGTACTCCTCTCTCCTGACGTTCGAATCAGAAGCTCTGGAGGTAAGGACTGGTGCAAGTGCTTGCTTTAAGATCCCCCCAAGCGATTCTATGCATAGCCAGAGTTGAAAACCACTAACATAGTTAACAACACAGTTGACTAAAGATCTCATTTCAAGTTATCACAAACCTGTGAGCCAAATTTTATTAGAAGCCACAGAACATATACCCATTTGAAAAATTATTGGCACAATTTAAGTTGGTGGATGAAGCACAATTCACTTAAGAACACTGAAGCAGGAGTCAGAAGACCTGTTTCTGACCTCACCTTTGTTACTTACTGTGCAACACCAGACAAGTCAGCTGAGTATTCTTTTTCACTTATAAGAATGGAAAAATAATACTTATTCTGCCTTCCTCATAACATTATCATATCCTTAAATGAAAGAATAACTAATAAAGCCATTCTAAAATGTAAGTAAGGCACTAAATTTAGTCAGAATTAGTTGATTCCTTGGAGTTATTGCCAACTATATAGACAGACTCAAAATGCTGACTGTCTGAAATGAAACTAAGACCTCCCCTTATTCAACTGACTAGCTAACTAGCAAACGCCTGTCAGGTGTGAAAAGGCAAAGATAGTTCTGCCTCCAATATTAGAAACAGAGAATGCTTTTATTTTCTACTTGCCCTTCAACTCTCCCAAACAATTCCCTCCAGGCTAAGTTCTAACCACATCAAGAAGAAACAAAAGTCAAGTACTCAATTTCTGGGAAACTAGTCCATTTTCTTTCTAGGAAAATATACTATGAAAGACAAACCTCAGCCACAGTACTACGAATACGATCCACCACCTGCTCAAAATCCACCAGGCTGAAGAGCGGCTGCTGCTTGAGACGATGCAGCTCTGCAGCAAAAGTGTCCTCCTGGTTTTTCAAAATGGAACCTGCAAAAAGGAAGGCACTGTCAAAGGAAGACAGAGAACAAGCAGGACAGGCAAGGTTTTCTAATCCTGGTGGTACCGCTCCCTCATCTGCTTCGCAGGCGAGCATGGCATTGTTGTGCTGAAATCTCGGTACATAACTATTACTTGCCACTCACTCTGACCAGGCATTCCTTGGGGCCACACAATATCAAGTAAGAAGGGCCCTTGAGGACGGGGACCATTGCGCAAGGAGATTCCTACCTTTTCTAGTCAAGTTCACATTTTGATTTTCAAACATCTGGACAGATTCTCCAACAAACAGGATTTTTTCAGCAACCCTCACTGGAATGTAGGACGGCAAAACCTCCACTCGCAGGGAAAACTGCTTTAGAGATGGTGCCAGCATGTTCTCTTCCTCTATCAGGCGCTAGCCAAGGAAATTATCCACATCAGAAATGATGTATGAAGTAAGAAATGGAAAACAAGAAGACATCCAGCAACTCTCCCAACCCATGAGTTATATTTTCTAGAAGCAGGAACTTTAAAGTTTCATAATTCTTAAATTACCAGTGTTAGAGAGATGTAATCCATTTTTAGGCAGCAGGATAGCATGGCGGAAATAACAGTTTTTTTAACATTAGGATTTTAGTACTCTGAATTTACTACTGTGTAAAAACTTGTAGATCTGGAACTCTGTTTCCTTACTTGTACCATGGGATAATTGGTCTTTATTTTTTCGAGGTCTGTATGTCTATGATTTTATTATCTTGTGTTTATGTCTGCTGTGCCTAGCTCTTTACACCAGCTCAAGTCATTTAGTCAAGTGGTTCTCAAAGTGTGGCTCCCAAGCCAGCAGCATCAGCCTCACTTGGGAGCTTGTTAGAAATGCAAAATTTCAAGCCCCTCCTCAGATATACAGAAAATCTGGGGGATGAGGCTCAGCAATCCGTGTTTTAACAAGCTCTCCAGTGATTCTGACGCACACTGATCTAGCCCATGAAGGCCCAGATGCCCACCACCCAACCACTCGGGCCTCTCCCATTCCCTGACGTGCTTCTCTCTTTCTTTTGTTGGGGGGGGGGCAGGGTGAGGAAGATTGGCCCTGAGCTAAGATGCGTTGCCAATTTTCCTCTTTTTGCTGAGGAAGATTAGCCCTGAGCTAACATCTGTGCACATCTTCCTCTATCTTGTATATGGGACGCCGCCACAGCATGGCTTGATGAGCAATGTGTAGGTCCGCACCTGGGATCTGAACCTGCAAACCCCAGGCCATTAAAGTGGATGGCACAAACTTAACCACTATGCCGGCCCCCTGACTTGCTTCTGATTTGACCCTTATCTTGCTCCAACCCAGAACTCCAGGCTCGATGATCTCTGCTGTTTGCCCTTTTTGGTTGGGCTTCAGTGCTTGTGTTCCTCAGGGCACTATCCCAGATCCTTTTTTCCTCTCACTCTCCACACTCTTCTTAGGCCATCACATCTTCTTCTGTGTCTGAACTGATCATCCTAACAGATATTTTTAATCTTTTTACATCACAGGACTCTCTGCAATTACAAAAGCTATGGACCTTCCAGACAAATATACAAACATACATTTCATAGTACCTCCTGAAGCCACCCATGGACCCCAGATTAAAAACTTCTATATGCGATGACTCCTAAATCTTTGTCTTTAAGCTAGATTGCTCTCATGAGCTCCAGGCTCAGCCCACTGGACATTTCCTACAAGTACCTCAAACTCAACATGTCCGAAATTAGAACCATATTCTTCCCCCCAATGCCAGTGATACACATTCCTTATCCTCACTACTCGTCTAGCTGCTGAAGGCAGAAACCTGAGTATTGTCCTTGATTCTTCCCTCTGGACCCATAGCCAGTCAATCACTAAGGCCAACTTATTCCACCTCCTAAATCTCTCTCAAGCCTCTTTATTCTTCTCCATATTTACTGTTACCACCCTTGTGTTAGGCCACTGTTGTTTTTTGTATAAGTGTCCTCAACATTCTCCTAACTGACCTGCCGTTAATCTTTATTTTTAAAAAATGATTCCCCACACAGTACCCAGAGTGATCTATCATAAGTCTGACTGTGTTAACCTCACCCAAAATTCTTCACTGGATCCCAGTTCTTTTCAGGTTCAAGTCCAAATTCCTTCCCATTGTTTACAAGGACTTTCATGATCTTACCCCTGCTTAACTCAACAGCTTCATTGATTGCCACTTCCCCCATCCCCCCTCTGTCCCTTGTACTTTATATTTCAGCTTTTACTGGACCATTTCAATTGAACTACTACTCAAATAAGCCATGTCCTTCATAGCCTCTGTAATTTACATACATCCTTCCCTCTGCCTGGAACATTCTTGACTTGTCCTCCCAAACGCTGCAATTTAGACATATATTTCACTGAAAAGCTTTCTCTAGTTACTCTAAGACCATGTTCCAAGAACACTCATTCTTACTCTTCCCAGAATACTTAGTATACTGTAATGCCACTGTTTACTTTTCTATCTCTTCCCCTAAACTATAAGCTCTTCAAGGACAGTGACTACTACATTTTATTTGTCTCTGCGGTTGTGGCATCTAGAACAGTGCCTGGCACATAACAGGCATTCGATAAAATGTAACAGGATAAACGAATGGATGAATGAATGGATGAATAAGGACAACACAAGACTTTGAGGAGTCTAATCAAAACTCCAAACTGCATTTAAAAGCTACAGGGTAGCTACAAGACTACCTTAGGAGACAAGACATTATTAACCTCTTAAATGCATATATTGGGCAGAGGGGAAACAAAAGGAATCTCACAAATATATTTTCTATTTTGTAGTCTCACATTACGTTAGGTATTAAGTTTAAATATTAAGCTAAGATAAAGCCAAGTGTTTACATCTAAAGAATTTATGGAAGGTGCCCAGGCTACTATGAGCTGACTACAATGACCAAAAGGTCATTTAGCTCTAGACTTTTCTGACTCCTGGCAGGAGTATGCTAGGCTTCTTGCTGTGTTCTCACCAAGTCCTGGAGTTCTCTCAATTGTTTTCCTGTCAGTCCCCCAATGCCCAGATCCTCCTCATCCTCTTCTGGCTGGGCACTGACATTACCGGAAGACGGACCCTGTTTCACAAAGAACTCTTCGTGCTGGTCCAAAAGGAGTCCATGTAGCATCCAAGCTGAGAGCTGCTTATACATGACCCCATGACACACAGCAAGGATTCTGAGTGGAGAGGAAAGCAAGAGCCTTAGAAGTCCACTTAGAGAACACTAAACCCCCTAATAACACAGAGGGCAGGCTTTAAACCGCTACAGGATAAGCAGAGGCCTGAGAGTTTGATGAGTCAGAAAGGAAATGTTCAATTAAGCTAAAAATAATTGTGCTATTTTAATTTAAATGTTTGTGGATGGAATAAGTGATTAAATTTCTAAGTTTGTAGCCCACATAACTGAAGTCTGAAATGTTCTGATAGTCTTTTAGAAGATGCACATTTTCTTTACTCTTTTTGTGTAAAGTTTCAAAGCTCATGATTCTTGTTTAAATGGACTCTCTTTTTGGCTAACAGTATTAAATTTGTTTTATTTCTGTTGGAATCACATAGGGAGAGTAGATTCAATATGTGAGAGGTCTGAAAAAAGTATTATCCAACAAAAAGCAGCAACTAAAACAAAATGCTGACAGGCTGTTGGAGAATGGGATATTCACATGGTCTCAAAGGATCACCCCCTCAGATAACATATTAATTACAAAGGGGAAAATGTCCCTCTAAAATGGAGAGATCTGGTGGGAAACACCTATACCAAGTGATCAAACTTTACAATACCAGTAATGGGACAAACTTTCTTACTGTGCCTTCTGATATGATGCAACAGGAAATAATATGACCTATGCAGTATTCTTGCCAAAAATGTTTAACCTGAATCTAATCATGAGGAAATAATCAGAAAAATCCAGCTTGTGGAACATTCTACAAAACAACTGGTTAGGACTCTTAAAATGTCAGTGTCATCAAAGATTAAAAAAAAAGGCAAGGAAGGGGACTCTTCCAAATTAGAAGAAACTAAAAAGACATGACAACCAAATGCAATATGTGAACACTGACTGGATCCTGAATTGCAAAAAAGAATAGCTATAAAGGCCTTTTGGGGACAACTGGGGAAATTCAGATATATTTTGGATATTATATCGTTGAATTAATGTTAACTTTCTTGAGTGTAATATGGTATTGAGGTTATATAAGGGAATGCCCTTTTTCTAAAGAGACACAGGTGTTATGATATCTGTGACTACTTTCAAATGATTCAGCAAAAAAATTGTGGAGTGCATGCATGTGTGTGTATTTACACATATTTCATGGTTCACACAGAGGGAGAAAGAAAAAGATAGATGCGACAAAATGTTAACAACCAGTGAAGCTAAAGGATATACAGGTGTTTATTGTACAGGTGTTACTGTTCTTTCAACTTTTTTGTAGACTTGAAATTTTTCAAAATAACTTGAGAGAAAAAGAAACTACAAGAGTTTGAGTCTGCTATTTGTAGTATGCTAACTGCATAGACTCTCTCAAAAAAAATCAAATGAGAAGCCATTTACATTTTGCATATCTGAGTATATGATCTGTAAAATGTGGTTCCTACAAATATATAACAAACATGTATATATCATTATCTACATAATATTTTATATTCTGTGTATAAAACTATATTTATATAGGGAGAAACTGTAGAGGATATACACCAAAAGTTAAATTGGTTAACTCAAGAGATTGAGATTAGAGGTGATTTCTATTTCTTCTCTGTGATTGCCTGTATTTTCCACAATCAAAATGCATTTCTTTTATTTAGAAAAAGCACAGTAATAGAGAATTAAGTCCCTAAAGTTCTGGAAAGTTCCTGCTCTTCTGAGGATTTACTTGTGCAGTGGTTAAAGTGGACGTTGTTAAGGGTTGTGAGGGAGGGGCCAGCCCGGTGGCATAGCAGTTAAGTTCTTGAGTCCCGCTTTGGCGGGTTCGGGTTCAGATCCTGGGCGCGGACCTACTCACTGCTCATCAAGCCACGCTGAGGCGGCGTCCCACATAGAAGAGCTCCAACTCTATAACTATGATACATGACTATGTACTGGGGCTTTGGGGAGAAAAAAGGAAAAAGAAATAAAAAGAGAGGAAGATTGGCAACAGATGTTAGCACAGGGCCAATCTTCCTCAAAAAAAAAAAAAGAGTTGTGAGGGGCCTCAGAGATCATCGATTCCAATTTTACAATTAATGTCATACCCTCTTTTTTGTTTTATTTTTTATTTATTTGTTTTCTTTTGATGAGGAAGATCGGCTCTGAGCTAACATCTGTTGCCAATCCTCCTCTTTTTTGCTGAGGAAGATTGGCCCTGAGCTAACATCTGTGCCCATCCTCCTCTATTTTACATGTGGGACGCCACCAAACATGGCTTGATGAGTGGTATGTATGTCTGCACTTGGGATTCGAATCTGTAAACCCCGGGCCACCAAAGTGGAGTGTGTGAACTTAACCACTACACCAGTGGGCCCGCCCCCTCTTTTTTAAATATAAGGAAGAAGAGGGAAACAGGAAGATCAAATGAGCAGTCTTTGATCATATTCCACATATATTTAATATAGTTGTAATCATAAGACATATAATTTTGCATCCTTTTTTCAGTTAGTATTATAAAAAATATTTTTACATGTTGTTATAGTATCTATAATTTTAATGGCTTTATAGTCTACCAAGTGAATATATCTTTATTTAGAGTTCTGCTGCTGGTGGTAATTTTCTAATTTCTTAATATAGTAGACAACATTACAAAGAATAATGTTTGTGCATGTGGTTATTTTCATCTTTTGAATAATGTTGTTAGGATAAAATTCCTAAGAGTGGCATTATGGGATTATAAACTATAAACTTTTTTTAAAGAATCTTGATGTTAAAACACCAGCTACCCAAAATATACATGTTTAGACATAGCTAAGCATTATCTGGCACATGAAGTAGAAATTCTCCAAGGATAATGAGATCCAAAAATTAAAAAGTATTGCCTCAAGGTTATCTAGGCAACTAGATCCTAGCTTTGATACTCAACACTTTATAACGCTCTTTTTGCAATTTCTGAGCCATCATAAGGATTACATGGGCTCCTCTGTTCATGCATCTTTTCTATCCTGGTCATAACTTTCCCCAGAGGGAAACCTGAGATGACCTAAAAATAGAACATGTGCAAAGTCAAGTCACTTGACCGCCCACCGCCGCCCCCAATCCCCAATTACACCATGACTTACTTTTCCAGTGCACTGCGAACAGGAGGCAAACCTCCACAGCTGTGTTTGTATACTGTTTCCAGGATTTGACAACCATGAATCTGTGGAAAATACAGCCTTGTCAAACTGGATTCCATTTTAATAGTTCATGTAGCACAAACTCATATCCTCTATTGAATCCAGAGAGCAAATCCAGCAGAGAATGGGGATAAACTTTCTCATAAGGTCTATGTATAGTTCCGATAGACTCCAATTCCAAGCAATTCTCCGACATCAGCTGGGGTGTCCCACAGTTCAACTCAATTCTGACACTATCTACCTGGAGACAGCATCAGATTCCACAGGTTAAGGGCTCAGTCCCACAAGACTGCCCTCCGCTTCCAACACCAATCGCAAGCCCAGATTGTTACCTGTTGTTACTTCTGACCCACTGGCTCCTTCAGTTAGATTAATTTGCTAGAGCAACTCACAGAACTCAGGAAACTTGTTTACTTACTTGATTACTGGCTTATTACATAGGATATGTATGTATTACTAAAGGATACAAATCAACAGCCAGATGAAGAGATGCACAGGGCATGGTACGAACAGAGGAGCTTCTGTCCCTGTGGAGTTTGGGCCTCCCACGGTGGCACGTGGAGGCATTCTGGTTCACCAACCTGGAAGCTCTCCGAACCCCATCCTTTTGGGTTTTTATGAGGGCTTCATTACACAGGCATGGTTGATTAAATCATTGGCCATTGGTGGTTGAACTCAATCTTCAGCCTCTCTCCCCTCATTGGACGTTGTGGGGGGAGTGGGGATGACAGGAGGGAAAGTTTCAACCCTCCAATCATAATGTTGGTTCCCCTGGCAACCAGCCCCCGTCCTTAGGTGCTTTCCAAAAGTCACCTCATTAACACAAATTCAGGTATGAGTTTTTTCTTTTTTCTTTTTCTCCCCAAATCCCCAGTATATAGTTGTATATCGTAGTTGTGCATTCTTCTAGTTGCTCTTTGTGGGACGCCGCCCCAGCATGGCTTGATGAGCGGTGCTTCAGTCTGTACCCAGGATCCGCACAGGCGAACCCTGGGCCACCGAAGTGGAGCGCGCGAACTTAACCGCTATGCCACCAGGCTGGCCCCTCAGGTATGATTGATAGGGGTTTGTTATGAATATCAAGACACCTTTATTGCTCCTATCACTTAGGAAATTCCAAGGGTTTTAGGAGCTCTGTGTCACAAACAAGACAAAGACCAAATATATATTTCTTATTATAAATCACAAAATCACAATAGCTGTTCTCTAAGTATGGACCCTCCACCCTCCTCACCCTACCCCTACTCCCACCCCAAGCAACATCAGCATCACCTGGGAACTTGCAAGAAATGCAAATTCTTGGACCTCACTCCAGACCTACTGAATCAGAATCTCTAGGGTAGCGCCCAGCCATCTGGTTTTAACAATCCACTCCAGGTGATTCTAATGCACAGTGAAGCTTGAGAACTACTGTACTAGAAAAACCAGAATCATTTAGAGTTGAAATTCCAAGCAAAGAGGAAAAGAAAGCTCTTTATTTCAGATTAAGGCCTAATTCAGACTACTCATAAGGGATACACTTTTCCAAAAATCTGCTTCCTGTATGTCCTTCTGGCTCTTTTTCTAAAACTGCTTGATCGAGGTGTAATTTACATACCATAAAATTCACCCATTTTAAGTGCACTATTCAATATTTTTTTAGTAAATTTATAGCATTGTGCAACCATCACCATAATCCAGTTTTATAACATTTCCATTGCTCTAAAAGGATCTCTTGTGCCTGTTTGCAATCATCCCCCTTCTCACCCCCAGCCCATGTTCTTGACCATCTAATTTTTCACCTCTGTAGACCCATAGCACACTAGCTTCTCTACCACCACCCTGGCAGGAAGGAAGATTGGCCCATCTGTAATCCCTCTACTCATTTTCCAGTCTCCTTCCTGTGGCCAGTGGAAGCTGAAAGTCAACTGAGATGTGCAGCTAGGCATGGAACCCTTATACTAACTCCACTTACCTGGAAGTTCCCCTCCAATTTTGGGAGATAGTTCAGCAGAGTGGTTAAGAGCATAGTCTTTAGAGTCAGTTAGATTTGGGTTTATATCCCAGATCTACCATTTACTACCATCTGTGTGTCCCTAAGCACATTGCTTAACCTATTTGACCCCTTGGAGGATTGAATGTGATAATGTATATGAAGCACTTAGCACAGTGCCTGGTATACAGCAAGCGCACAATGAAAGTTCAATGTTATTTGATGAGGGCAATATGCTTTGAAGGGCCAAAGAGCACCTCCCCTCCTGGCTTTGCTGGCACAGAATGAATGCAGCAGAGTATAAATTTCTATACTTACACAGCAAAAAAATGAAGTAGCAACCCTGCAAATTAACTGCTTAACTAGTTATATTCATCAAGATGAACACTCCTAATAAGCTACGGCACAAATATAACAGTTAAAAAACATAAATGAGCCAAACATGTTTAACCCTTTTGTCCTTTTTGGTCCAATTATGGACCAGCAGTTTCTTCTTCTAATGTGAAATCTCAAAGCATTTATTTCTCAGTTATTAACTCTGCCCAGAAAAGACATTCTCCTGCCATCAGGGACCCTAACTTTTCAAAGTATATGATAAAAACTTGTGATAAGAATAGGCAAATTTAACTAATAAAATAAACATCTGGTTTCACCCAATGATCTAATTCTCAGAAAACTGCCAGCACCCTAACCATAAACCTATTACCTTCTTTCTTCCTAAGGATTAACTTTCTGCTGCTCCTCAAGATCCATATCCAACAGTTCTAAATCCTTAATGCAAAAAGCTCTCACCTCCAAATATCCACAGCATTTTTCTCTTACCCAGCAGCATTCTTGGGTACATCTATTAACATCTTCCCACCTTCTGGACCAGGAGGTGCTTAAGGGCGGGATCATAACTTATTTTTGCATTCCTGATACTTAGCATGATACCCAAGCAGATACTGTTGAATGAATGAATAAATAAATAAATAAAAGCTACTAAAAACTAGGGTCTTCAAAAAAGAATGTAAGGCCAAATTAATTATGAATATTTCCTTGGTGCTTACCAGAGTGAAAGGAAAAAGAAAGTTCTCACCTTTTGACTTTTAATTTGTTCTACTACAACCATCACAGAGGGAAAAAGGAGCTGGAACTGCAAAGTAGAGAATAATTAGGAGGGTATACAATCAAATACAAGGAAAAAAATTAACTCAGGAAATGCTTTTGTTTCTAAATAGTCCCACTTAACACAAAGATGGCAATAGCACAGAACATCCAAGATCCAGTATCCTAAGGCAATTTGATCTGGGGGTTGGCTGCAAATAGAAAGAGAACAGCAGAGGGAAGCAGTTTCTATTTCTGAGGCTAGCATAACTATTAGTATGGAGGTCAATATAGAGCATTAACATCAGATATTAAGTTTTAACTAAATTTGGAGTTTTTCAAACAGTTCTGATCTAGGAAAGCATACAAAATATAAAAAGCTGGGCTCTGAGTCCAGAAGAAAAAAGGTCCTCAAAAATAATGTCGTAAGTTAGATTATTCTAACAATATCAACAGATTCCAAGGCATTTTGTTATTTGCACAGCATACCTGATCTAGGGAATAATTGACATGTGATATGGAGAGATGGGGGTCAGCCAGGAACTGCAACAAAAAACACTGTGATTAGGGCTCCATAGAAAATATCTCGAATCTATTCGATCTATGAAAACTAAAAGAGGATCTGTTAAAGGGCTTAGTGTTAGTTTTAGGCTATTCAGAATTGATAATTTATAGTTGATTATTAATTCTGATTTTCAGGTGATAACAAAACCAAAGCTAGGGCTCTTATAAACTTACTCAGGAACCTTTGCCGTGATCTGCATGCCACTTTGATCATGGCTTGCGCAATCACAGGGAATACACTGTACCCTCCAGCCATGCAGAAAATAGCTCACTCAACTATCTGACCACATCAAAGGGCATTTCAAATTCAAGAACATGCCCTAATCTGCTGTCCCAGGGGTGTTGTTTCCCATATCTCCTCTCTCACCTCTTGTTCCAAATCAAGCAGTGCTTGGCGATAAGGCTGCAAAACTGAATCCAGCCCTGTGCAGAAGGCCCTCAGGTAGATTCCATGTAACCCACCCTGGCCTTGTTGAGATGGATGGTGATCCTGAAATCAAACAAAGAGAAGTCAACTTCTCAGCTCAGCCCCTGAAACCTGAGGAAGACATTATCCTTATTAGTGATATTGTTTTTGCTTAAATAATTCCTTATCAAAGCAGTATGTCAGTGAGAGGAAAACATGACCAAAGAGACAGATTTTGAGTTCTGACCTTTTAAAATGTGATAATATTTTAATTTTCCAAGTGGCCCAGATGTTACAAACCAGGTAGTACTCTATACTGTCAGTGGAGAATTTTCTACAACTCAATTCTAATCTTAAAACTTCCAGCTTAAATCCCTTTGGTGGCTTCCCATTGCCCCAGAATAATACTTAAACCCCCCTACATGGCATATGATGACTTCTGGATTCTGGCCCTTACCCTCTTTCCAAAATTGTCTTTCACTGCTTCCAACTTCACATCTTCATTTCCAGACCACCCACAGTTCACCAAATGTGCCTTGCTTCTATTTCTCTTCCCCATGAATGTGGATGTGTTCTGCTTATAACTGTGCACTCATCTTTGTGGCAAATACCTACTCTTCCTGCAAGACCCAACTCAAGTATCTCTTCTCTGCAAAGCCCTTCCTAATTCTCCCTAGAGAATTAATAACTCCCCCCTTTTTTTGCCTTCATAGCATCTCTATTTAGTGCTGGAACTGTAGTTTTGTTTATATGTCCCCCTCACTGGACCAAGAGCTTCATGAAGCAAGGCCACACTTTATTCATCTTTGTATTTCAGCTCCTGGCACAGTTCTTTGAACAGAGGGTAAATATTTACCGAATAAATAAAATGACCTCAATCCTCCTTCTAACATCCTTTCTCCTGCCTGGCATGGCAATTCATCAAGAACATGAATCTGAGAGCCAACACGGGGAGTTATGAGACTCTCACCAAGAGGCTCTTTACAAATATGGCTTGTCTTTCAGGAAACCTGCATTTTTTTGATAAGAGTTTCTTCTGCAGTTTTAAATGGGGAAATTGTGGTTAACAGTTGACCAGCTGACTTATAGCCATGATGAACAGCCTCTCTGGCGACGTACTGATTTCAATGATCAAGCTCTGGGGTGGTAGATACAATAGAATTCGGCAACAAATGTGGTAGGAAGCTTGGGCTCAGGGGTTATTAGGCACAGTGTAGCCAGAGGATACTGCAAAGGATACTGGTAGTTCCTGGAGATAAATGTTCATAGCTATAATAAGAACAGCATGGGCATAGGGTGAAATAGACCAGATTGGCTTACAACCAGCCAATTTTGTTTTGATCCTGTGTCATTCCAGAGAACTGAATGTCTTCATTTATCCCAAAATGAAAGAGAAAATGAGTATGCTTTTTACTTTTCCAAAAAAAAGAGGCACTACAGATATCTTTAGAATGTGGGAAAGTAGGAATTCACATATTATGTAAGACAAAATCCACATAGTCACATAAATTTAGGACAGGTTTTTTTTTTTCTTCTAAGTGTTATAGACAAAAAAAATTAAAATCAGAGGCCTTTTCATCTATATTAAAACATATACAGATTCCAACTTTGATAATTAAGTGTGCCTTCGTTAATGATTTCATAGCAAATTGGCATTGATTAGACTTTAAACTCATGTTTAGCTTATGTATTTTCTCTGCAATAAGATCAGTTTGAAAGAACCAGAATCCCTGTCCCAGAGATGAAAATATAAGGCATTATTTTCCAACTCCTTTGCTCCATAGATCACCACCAAAGGCCTGATGATTTATATAGCAGGGGCCAGATGGTACTGACAGCATTGTTTCAGAAAAGCATCTTTCCTTTTCCTTTCTAGAAGTCCCCACCTTTCTCCTCAATCAGAATCATTCTTTCAACTGGGAAATAGTCATCACTGAATCAAAGTCACACAATTCAGTAATCTTTTTATTTGTCACTGACAGAATTGCAGACTGTTAAAAATAAAAGAGAACTTTAAAATCTCTTTAAAAAAATTTGAGTGCTTACTATGTACCAGGCACTTCACATGAATTACTGAGTTTAACCCTTACAACCCTATGAGATAGGTTCTAACTGTTATCTCCATTTTATAAAGAAACTGAACCTCAGTTACTGAGCATTAGGTTACTGCTGAGCAGTCTATGGCCACTAAGTGATGGAGCGGCTTATAAATCCTTGGCTTCTACACTATACTCACTTCTAATTAATTCATAGTAATGGATGATATTTATTTACTTATTTTTTGGTGAGGAAGATTGGCCCTGAGCTAACATCCATGCCAATCTTCCTCTATTTTGTATGTGGGATGTCGCCACAGCATGGCTTGGTGAGCGGTGTGTAGCTCTGCGCTGGGGATCCAAACCCATGAACCCTGGGCCGCCAAAGTGGAGTGTGTGAACTTAACCACTACGCCACCAGGCGGGCCCCTGGATAATATTTATTAAGTGCTTACCATGTGCCAAGCACCTTCTCTGGTTTAATTCTCTTATTTACAAGTAAGACAGTGTATATTTTCCTCTTGTTTGAGGTAGTCACTGGCCTTCACTTGAGTAATTCCAGTGATGAGAAATTCATAACTTCTTGAGACTTATTTCACATGAATTACCAACGGATTCACTGAAAGCTTGACATAGCTCCTGCCCTCTGGAGATGTACATTCCCTGAGAACAAGAACCTACCTGTTGCTGCACATGGCCGGTGTACTGTTCAATGAACTCGGTGAAGCGAATATAGTCTGTGCCGAGCCGGCAGAGTCGATTCAAGACGCTGGTTTCACTGGGATGGAGAAATGGGAAGTCCTGTGACACCTGCAGGAGAGGAACAGTGCTAAAGACACTGCTATTCACTGCTTGCTGGTCTTTGAGGTGCTTCAAATGCTTCATACTATTTATCATTTCCCTTCTCAAGATGCCCATTTAAGATTGATAAGTTCTGGATAACAAAAGTATTTCCAAACCACTATAAAGGTGTTGTTCCCCATCCCCAACCTAATTAGTTGTTTACTGCAATAGGTGGTACCACATGGTAAAGAATCAAACAATACAAAATGGTGTACATTAAAAATAAGTCAACCTTCCCAGAGGTGGCTACTATTACCTGTTTCTTATGCAATCTTCAAGAGATGGTCTATAAGGACATGGGGTTTTTGACTTGGTTGCAGCAAAGCCTCTTTAGCAATATTGCTCAAACTGGGGTCTGCAGACTCCAGGGGTTTCTCAAACATCTTTAGGATTTATAAATTCTATATGAAATTTTAAATTTTGTTTTCCTTTCAATGAAAAGATCAAATTAATGAAGCATACTGTAAAAGTACCTTATAACTGGATATATAAATTTAGTGTCCACGTTTTCATTTGTGTTTTTAATTTAAATGATGGCCAAATGATAGCCTAGTATGCCATATAAAGGTTTCACAGCAGTTCAAGTAGGAAAAAGTAGTGGGAGAATATATTCATTCAATCAACTTGAAAAAAAAACTGTGGAAAATGTACATAAAAGTTACCATTTTAGCCTTTTTTAAGTGTATGGTTCTGTGGCATTGCGTGCATTCTTGTTTTTGTGCAACCATCACCACCATCTACCTCTAGAACTTTTTCATCTTCCCAAACTGAAACTCTGTGCCCATATAACAATGACTCTCCATTCTCCCTCCCCCAGCCCCTGGCACCACCTTTTACTTTCTGTCTCTGTGTTTTCAATACTCTAGGTACCTCAAATACGTGGAATCATGCAATATTTGTCCTTTTGTGAGTGGCTTATTTCACTTAGTACAGTGTCTCTAAGGTTCATCCATGTGGCACCATGTGTCAGAATTTCCTTCCCTTTTAAGGCTGAAAAATATTCCACTGTATGTATATGCCATATTTTGTTTATCCAATTCATCTGTCCATGGACACCTGAGTTGCTTCTATCTTTTAGCTATAAATGAATATCTATAGTGAATAATGCTGCTATGAACACAGGTATAAAAATATCTGTTGGAGTCCCTGCTTTCACTTCCTTTGGGTATATACTCAGAAGTGAAATTGCTGGATCATTTGGTAATTCTATGTTTAATTTTTTGAGGAGTCACCACGCTGTCTTCCACAGGGTCTGCACACTCTAGATTCCCACCAGCAATGCACAAGGGTTCTAATTTCTTCACAACCTCACCAACACTTGTTATTTTCTATTTTTTTTGATAATAGCCATCCTAAAGGGCATGAAGTCATACTTCATTGCACTTTTGATTTGCATTTCCCTAATGATTAGTGATACTGATCATCTTTTCACTTGTTTAATGGCCACTGTATATCTTCTTTGGAGAATCAGCTAACTTTTAATGAACACCTACTTATCCCAGGCACTGTGTTAACATTCAGAGATTAAATACTGAACAAAATCAGATAGTTACTACCCCAAGGAACTTAGCATGTTACATATTCATATTGTGAGTATTGTATATTGTGGATGCCATCTCTATATGACAGTAAATGTGGTAATAAATAGGCAAAGAAAAATTTTTCTGTTACTGATTCCACAATAATTTGATAGGAATTTATTTAATGTAGATTTTAATGACACAATGCTAACCATATCTTCAAGTTAATCACTTAATGGGTACATGACATAGTGCTTAAGAACCTGGTCTTTGGAGCCAGACTGCCTGGGTTTAAATCCCTGAGTGGCCTCTGAATTGTTTGAAATCTTAGGCAAGTTACCATACCTCTCTGTGCCTCAGTTTTCAAACCTATAAAGTGAAAATAATCACTGTGAGGATTAAATAAGTTAATACATGTAACACTTGTGCCAAGCACATAGCAAGTGCTTAATACATGTAAGCAATTTTTTATTATTAGGACAGCTCTACCCAGTTAACAAGTGATACTCCCATTAAAATTGGCATTTTGAGCAGTGCTTGTTGTCAGAGTTTTAGAAAAGTTCAAGGTCTAGTTATTCTGAAACAGCAAACAACACTTTAAAGTTACTGATACCATTTGGTACAACCTACCTATATTAACTGGCATTCTCTACATTAGAGCTACTGAAGTCAAAATAGAAAATACAGAACCAGATCTGTAGCAAGGTCTTTATTAAACTCAATTGTTGGCGATTTAGTTTCAGCAAAACAATGATATACGTTAATCAGATCAGTGGTTCTCAATCAGGGGCAATTCTGCCCCCAAGAGACATTCGGTAATGTCTGGAGATATTTTTGGTTGCCACAGCTCTGGGAGTACTACTGGCATCTAGTGAGTAGAGACCAGGGATGCTGCTGAACATCCTATAATGCACAGGCCAGCCCCCCACAACAAAGAATTATCCAGTCCAAAATGTCAATACTGCCAAGGTTGAGAAACTCTACATGAGATTAATGTTAATTTGAATTTATCAATTTAGTAGTTTTGTTTACTTTGTAAAAATATTTTGTTTTATAGTTAAGAGCTGTGTTTGATTTTATACTTAGCTTAATGTGTATACATATTCAATATTACAATAAGATGATTTTTATTGACATTGGGCATTCATGACAACTTTTCCCTTTATTCAAATGTGAAAAACACTTCTCTGCAGAAAGTATGCAATATTTGCTGTTTTTGGCGATCTTCTTTTCTTCTACAAATATCTGAACACCTACTATGTGGCAGAAACTGTGCTGGGTGCTCTGGGTACACAATGAAGAAGACCACTGTGGTCTTTGCCCCCGTGAGCGATCTATGCAAGAAAAAGACTATAAATAAGTAAAAACAAGAAATAATGTGAATTGCCCTAAGTCCTACAAGGGAAATAAACAAGTTGCTGTGATAGAGAATAATGGCATATGGGGAGGATACTTAAAGAGGTGGTCAGAGAAAGTTTTTCTGAGGAAGTGACTTTAAAGCTGAGATCTTAAGGAGGAAAATATCTGATTGAAACTTTTTTATAAGAAAGAAAGGAAGGCAGCTATCTTTCCTGTACTCTGTTATTTCCTTTTACTTCAGACAGTTAAGCATCCACAAATACTTCCTGAGCATTTTCCTCCTATATGCCTGCCATTGTGCTAGTTTTGCAGGGGAAAATAAATAATAACAGAGGAATCTATTCGATTTGTAGATGTAAGAATGTAATTTTTTAAGAATGTAATTTTTCTGCTCTTCCACAGCCTATACTGCCAGTTCTCATAAGAAAAGGCATGACTTTGTGATCAGACAGAGCTAGATTCAAATCTTGCCACTACTATGACTAGCTACCATAAAGTTCTCTGAGCTTCAGTTTGCTCATTTGTAAACTGGGGCTAACAATACCTAAGTTACTAAATTGTTGATAGATTTAGATAACATTGCTGGATGCAGAAGTAGAAAAGAGTAGTTCAGATATTGGAGCCAGACAGACCTGGGTTCAAGATCAAGCTCGCAAATTACTGGCTACATGACACTGGGAGTTAATCTGTGAAATGGAAATAGGTGGTTGTGAAGATTAAATGAGATAATGCATATGGTACATAGCCCTTCCTGCTCATACACTCCTAGTTACACGAAGGCCCCCTTCCAAATTCTCCTAGTGCAGAAATTTCCAGGAAAAGGTGTAATGAGGGAAACACTCTCGTTTTGTCATTCAACGAAATTTGCTGAACCCTTATTGTGTGTTAAGCGCTATGTATTTGGACTAGCTTTCAAACTCAGTTTAAAACAGAGTGCAAACATGAAAATGCGAGAAAGTGCCTCCCTCACTTTTACATCCAGTTCCCCAGGAACTCTCGCTCAGACACCTCCACCTCAGGCCGGGTGCCAGGCCCCCTCCTTTTCCCCGAAGGCGGGGCCACTCGGGGTTCCCCAGCCTAAGCCCAGCCCTCTCAAGTTGTCTCCAACACCCGTAGGCTCCTCGGGAACTGCCCTCCAGTTACCTGCCCAGGGACACGCCCCCCGAACGCCTCAGCCTCTACCAGCCCCGCCCCCTCGGTCCCTCAGACTCCTCCCCAGGCACTGGCCCAGGTCCACCCATTCTGCTCTAGCTAGTTCCCGCGCTCTGAGCCGGACAGTACCTGGAGGCCATTCCGCTTGTTCCAGGTGAAAATGGACCCTGGGTACCCGCTCAGAGCCAAGAGCAGTTCGTGGATCATTCTCACGGCGGACCTCGAGTCCCTATGTCCGTCCCCCCCTCCTCCAGCGCCTCTCCAGGAGACCTCGGAGCGAGTGCCCCTTCCCCATACGCGCACAGGCCCTTAGGACGGGCGGTTCCTCCCGAATCCACCGGCCAAGACAAATGCTGAGGGAGGTGCGGAGGGGAAGCGGGGAAGGGGTAGGCTCGCCGGGTCCCGGAAGTGTGCAGAGCTCCACTAGAGAGGAGACGCTGTGCCTGCCCTTGCGCATGCGCCCTCAGCGCCCCTGTCGCCCACTCGGACTTCCGGTTTGGGAGCTGGACTGAGACTGGAGAGCCCGGGCTGGGGCCGGACCTCGAGTGGGTGAGGCTGGCCCTGAGGAAGAGATGAGGGGGTTGAGGGACAGTCCAAGTGGGAGACGCTCCCAGGGGTGAGCCGGAGGGTGCTCTCAGGGCGCTTTAGCCCAGTCGGAGGCCTCTGGAGGGACTGCACGATGGCTCCGAGAGTGACCTGGCCGGAGGGAGCGAAGACAAAGAGGCCGGAACCCCGCACCCGCTGTTCCTTGAGCTGAGCTCCGCGCTCGCGAACTCCGCAGCCCTGGCCAGCACCCAAGCTCGTCCTCAGGAGACCCATTACTACTGCATCCTCGGACTTCCTCTCTCTACCACCTCAGTGTGACTCTCCCCAAGCCCACCTGGTCCTCGCTTCAGGAGCCAAAACCAACTTCTCCCAATGCGCGAGGTTTCCCGTCAGTAGTTCCCGAATATTTGCCGAGCGGTTACTTCTGCTGTGAGGGAAAACAAAGACCCAGTGTGCAGTACTTGATTTTTGTTTGGGGTGGGAATTATTAGTTGTGGAGTCTGAGGGGGTGGGGCGGACGTAGGAGCGTCGGGAAGGATTGCGGAGGTACTGGGGGAGATCAGCTGCGACCCGCTGGACAGAGGCTTTTTGTTGCCTTCAGCAGGATGGTAACCTCCCTGTAGATCCTTTCGAGCTCCAGGTCTCCCATATGGTTCACTATGCAGCATTGGTCATGGAGCTAATTGGAATTAAATTTGGGGGAGGTGGAACAGGAGCAGGTAGTACTTTCCATTCTCTGCTGCTTCCCCAGGCTGCCCTGGAAGTCGCTCAGAAATGCAGGTTTTGAATGGTCCCTCTCCTTCATGCTCGGTTTTGGCTTGCTGTTCTGAAGTTGGTACTACCTCAGATGGCCACGCACAGCATATGGGAAGTCAGGCCGGCTCTGGCAAGACTTTAGATATGAGTATATTCCTTCTGATAGTGCCATCTCTCTCTACCCTAGGAAGAAACTCTTCTTACAGGGAGAGACTCATCTGCAGGTGATTCTCCAAGGACATGGGAAGATAGGTGCAAACCCTGGAACCCAGACCCTTAAGCAGAGGGAAGCTGCTTTCTCCTGTGAATGATGGCCAAACCCACTCTGAGAGGGAATGGCACTAATTCTGAGACCTTCCGACAGCGCTTCAGGAGATTTCATTACCAGGAGGTAGCTGGGCCCCGGGAGGCTTTCAGCCAACTCTGGGAACTTTGCTGTCGGTGGCTAAGGCCGGAGGTGCGCACCAAGGAGCAGATTGTAGAATTGTTGGTGCTAGAGCAGTTCCTGACCATCTTACCTGGGGAGATCCAGAACTGGGTACAGGAGCAATGTCCAGAAAGTGGAGAGGAGGCAGTGGCTCTGGTGGAAGATTTAGAAAGAGAGCCTGGAAGACCTGGACATTCGGTGAGAAGGGAGGGGGAATTCAGAAGTGTGTGACTGGGAAGGGGAAAGGATAAAGGGCCAAATTAATGTATAGACAGGTTTTAAAAGGGGCACAATCTCCTTTGGTGATGCTTCTGGTCCTGGAACAGGTAACTTTTTCAGACAGAGCTTATCTGGAGATGCTACTTGGGCGTACCTTTGCTACCCTGTCATAATGAGTTATACATACTTTGGTTTTTACTTTAATAAGGAAAAAGGGGGAATTTTTTTTTTTTTTTTTAGCCTGTAGTTGGGTTTACTATGTTGATCTTTTCCTTCTGGAGTTCCAGCTGCTCTAAGCTAACGGTAATGGAATAAGAAAGACCCTTGTTCACTATTAACCACCCTTTCAACCCTAGCCATGTCCTGAAGGATGATCTCTTTTGAGATATTAATCTCTGGGAATGGCCCTCATTATGACATTGCAGTGACAATTAATGGGAGTTGTTTCTAGGTCACAGTCTCTGTGAAGGGGCAGGAAGTGCGCTTGGAGAAGATGACACCCCTGAAATCATCACAAGAGTTATTAATTGTTCAGCAGGAGTCAGTGGAACCCCAGCCCAGGGGTGTACCCAAGAAAGAGAGGGCAAGAAGCCCAGACCTGGGACCACAGGAGCAGATGAATCCAAAGGAGAAGCTCAGACCTTTTCAAAGGAGCGGTGAGGAGTAGATTCATATGGGAAGATAGGACGCCATTCTAAGTTGGGAAGTAGGGTTGGGAACAGGAGTGGGAAAGGGATTGCAAGAATGAGTAGAAATTGTAGAGTATGTGGTTGTTGGGGACCTCCTGAGGGCATGTACTTTAACCCTCTGCTGCAGTAAGTATTCTTATATTTCCTTTTGATAAGTCTGCAAGAGGATGGCTCCCTAGTTTTTATCAGAACTTGGAACTGTTTTACTTCCTGTTGGTAATGATACTAGGTCAGTATTTTCTAGATAAAAATTCCTTTCTATACTTGAAGGCACATCTTCCTTTCAGTCATTTCCCTTCTCCAAACTAAACTATATTTGTTTCTTTAAGCTTTTCCCCCAGAAGCTCCATTCTTCAGACCTACTAAGTTTTTGTTACTCTTCCTTGGAAACTTTCAGTTCTCCAAATATCATATTAATTGTGGAGAACTAAATTATGTATTCCAATGAGGGTCTGGTAGGTAGAGGCAGATTGCTTCACAATTTCACTACATTTTCTTTCAGTATAGCTCAACAAATTATTTAATGACTATTGTTCACTTGGTAACTCCCAGGATTCTTTAAGCCTTCCCCATTGTCTCTGTGCCTAGTGCTTATTCCTGTACTTGATTTTGTAGAACTTGTTTTTCTTTTTGTACTCCATTGAACTCCATTTTGTCTGTTTTTCCCTCTAATAATTTCTTTAAGTTGTTGGAGTTGTTTTGAATTCTGATCCTATCATCTAAGATGCTAGCCTTCTCAGCCAGTTTGGTAATGGTCTCTGTTTAATCATTGAGATGCAATCTTTCAATCCCATACACAGACTTGCAGAATGAATCAGTTTTTGAACACCTACCATGTGCTCAACACCTTGCAGGGTACTCTGCAATAAGAAAAGGTGCCTATCCTCAAAAAGCTTCCAATATGATTGAGAACATAACAGCAAACATAAATATGTGCCTAACTGAACTGTACCCAAACAATGCCAAACAATGATTTGTTACTCAATTGTGTGAGTACAATAGGGGTTTGGCAGAGTGGGAAGTGAGGGAGGGCTGTACGGAAGCCTTCATGGGGGCATTGGCAAATACAGCTTCTTGAAGGATGGGTTAAATATGAATAGGAGAAAGGGAGTTAAAAGAAAGTCACAGAGTGGTGAATAAATGTGTGCTGTGTTCTGGAGAGGAGAGTCTGGTATGAATGGACAGTGCATGGTAGGTACTCAGGTTAAGGTTGAGCAGCTTCCTCTTGTGAGCTGAGGAAGCAAGAACCTGGAGTGAGGTTGGACAGTGACTGCTGCAGTTATCCAAGTGTGAGAGGATAAGGACTTGGATGGTGGCAGTAGGGATAAAGGAGGACATACTAAGGTAAAAACCTTTAGAATTTGGTGACTGAGTGTGAAGGAAAGAAATGAGTTGAAAACAGTCTGCCCTCCACTCTCCTCCCCTTTGGAATCACTCTGAATTTAATCGTCTAGCCCCATGTGGAGAATTATAGGGACAGGAGGTGACTGTTCCCAGCAGTGCCAGGACCTTCCTACAAGTGGTCAGGAGGGCTAGGGAGCAACTTGGAACAAAAGTATCTGCTCTGAACACACAACAGAACATTTTCTTCTATTGTCACCTTGCTCTGGAAAATAAAATATTTCTCATTTTTTGAAGTTTCATGTATTTTCACCACTTTCTCCAACTCATTGAACTTTCTGAAAACATTTCCTTAGACACTTTCTTATAAGCCTCTTGGATAAAAAAGGCAGGTCTGAACTCAGAGATGTTTTTCATGATTCATCCAAACTATGATATCCTTTGTTTGCTTCCCTGCAAGCAGGATTTCCATTTCCGAAATCCAGTGTGGTCTCCAGGGTGGAGCAAGGAGAGTCATGGATCCCAGATTTGGGCTCCCAGGAGAAGGAACTCCCAAGAGGCAGTCACACAGGAGATAGACGAGTGCATGCTGATCTGTTACCATCCAGGAGAGAGAGAAGAAGCTGGGTGGAGCAGGATCACTGGGGCTTTGAGGATGATAAGGTGGCAGGTGTGCACTGGGGCTATGAAGAGACCAGAACTCTCCTCGCGATTCTCAGTCAGACTGAGTTTTATGAGGCTCTCCGAAACTGTCACCGAAACAGCCAAGTGTATGGGGCTGTGGCTGAGCGGCTCCGGGAGTATGGCTTCCTCCGGACCCTGGAACAGTGTCGGACCAAATTCAAAGGTCTCCAGAAGAGCTATCGCAAAGTCAAGAGTGGCCACCCACCTGAGACCTGTCCCTTCTATGAAGAGATGGATGCCCTGATGAGTGCTCAGGTCATCACCCTGCCCAGTAGTGGCCTGGAAGAGGCAGCTTCTCACTCTAGCCTGGTGGGCAGTGATGCTGAGACTGAGCAGCCAGGGCAAGAGGGCTGGCAGCATGAGGAGGGAGAAGTGGCCATGGCTGAAGAGTCTGACAGTGATGAAATGGGTCAGGAGGCCACCCCCCAGGACCCTGACAACTTGACTGCACCTGTCCTTTTCCGAAGGCCAAGTGGTAAGAAGCTTCTCTTGGGGTTTTGGGATTAGACTTGAGGACTTACAAGACTGGATGTGGAGTCAGGAAGCTTAATGTCACTTGCCAGCTTTGTCACTTTAGTAGAGAACAAAGAGGTATTTCTCAGCTCTATGTGGGAAAATCAGTGAAATAATAGTAAGTAGAGAATAATTTTAGATATTTTAAAGAAATGCTCTCAGAAAATTCAAGAGTCCTGAAAAGGAATAGCATTCCTTCCATTTCTTTATTAAAATATTTTTTTCCTGATTATAAAATCACTGAAGGCTGAGAAAAACCTGGCACTATATTAAGAACTAATATTTATTGAGCATCTTACATGAACTGGTGCTTTATTTTATCTTTTACTCCCCCAAATCTCAGTCAGTTTGTGTTCCTTTCTACTTAGAATAGCATAGTGAAGAACTGCCCAGAGTTGGTGAAACATTTCATGTCTCCTCTATGAGATTCACAATGCACACTGGCATTTTAACATGACCGAGAAGTGCTGCCGCAAGAAACCTTGTTTAACACTGTCTGTTGAAATAAGATTTGCCTGGGGAAATGTCTTTGATATAATTTGTACAACCATGTAGTTCTGGAAAGAGCACTCAAGTATGAGTCAGGAGGCTTTGTTTCTAATCCTGACCGCTAATCAGCTGGGTGACCTTGGACAGTTATCTGACCATTTCAAAGTTTGTTTCCTCAACTGTAAAATGTGGCACGGCAGCAGGACTACATCTCTAAGGTTGCAGTTCCACTGTGAACAGTGATCTTTTCCTTCCATTTTTTATTAAATGATGTTACTTTAGTTCTGTTCTAGTCTTCTATTTTTTCCTTTCTCTTTTTCTTCATTCTTTTTCCTTTTTTGTCACTGGAATAAATGTAGGTAAATCACAAATGTGGCACATGTGCTCGCTGCCATTATTTTCATTATCTTTGTTCATTTTTTTCCACGCTTTTTCTCTGTCTTCGATTCCTCCCTTCTCCTTTACTTGCAGTGAGTGGAGGATAATGGAAGCAATGTAATCTCCAGCTGGCTCTCAAGTGGGAGGAAGACTCTCTGAATCTCTCTCCCCTCTACTTTGGGTACCTTCAGGGAGCACTCTGTAATCATCCTGATGAAGTACCCAAGTCATGGGGCCTGCAGCACTAGCACATGTTCAGGCCAGGAGATGCTGTCTACTCTGCTTCCTTCCTCTTTCTGGCTTCTGCTGGTCCTTCACTCCTAAGGATCAAGTGCATGACTATCAGGTCCTTATCTTGTACCTCTCAGGTCTTTGCTATTGTTGGGCTTGCTTTTTTGAAACATGGCAAGTGAAGAAGGGCCATAATAGGGATTAGGCAGCAGTATGATTCTGAAAGAGACTGTTCCTTGGGGTTGTGAGTCATTCTTTGGGAAACTTAGTTCATAAGGAAGTAGGGCTGGTGGAAAAAGAATGATCCGAGAGTTAGGGATGACTCTCTGGTAACAGTGATTGATTGTGGGTCTTCTTCCCCTGACCAGTTAGTTATTTTCTAGTTAGGATAAGAATTCCAGAAAAACTACTAGAAGAATGCGGAAATGCATTCTGCACACTTGCCTCAGTGTATAAAATGACTGTTTCAGTGATAGGTGAAAAGGGCTCTTTTTTATACAGCTAAACAGAATGCAGAAATAAAGGTCTCTGTGAAATTGCTATAAGATATAGAGAAGCAAAATTCTCTAATGAGTTCGTATAGATTTTGGAAACATGAAGTATTTTTACTTTTTCATCTAGGAACCTAAGCTTAGGTGATTTTTCATGATGCAGATGATAGGACTGAGGAGTTGAGGCTCTAAAGCCCTGGATTAAGTGGTGTTGAAATTTTTCTTCTGGTGGCAGGTGTACACTGGGGCTATGAAGAGACGAAGACTTACCTTGCAATTCTTAGTGAGACTCAATTTTACGAAGCCCTACGGAACTGTCACCGCAACAGCCAGTTGTATGGAGCAGTGGCTGAGCGGTTATGGGAACATGGCTTCCTTAGGACAGCGGAGCAGTGTCGGACCAAGTTTAAAAGCCTACAAACCAGCTATCGGAAAGTCAAGAATGGCCAAGCACCAGAGACCTGTCCCTTCTTTGAAGAGATGGATGCTTTGGTGAGTGCCCGCACTGCTGCCCCACCAAATGATGGCCAGGAAGAGGAGACAGCCTCTTGCCCTCTCCAGGAGACCTGTGAGGCTGAAGCTGGTGAGCAAGCTGAGGAGGCAGAAGAGGCCATAGAAGAAGATTCTGAGGATGATGAAGAGGATACTGAATTACCCCCGGGGGCTGTCATGACCCGTGCTCCAGTCTTATTCCAGAGCCCCAGTGGTAAGATCCTCTTACTTCTGAAGGTCTAAATAGCAAAGGGGAGGCAGTGGGATTTAGGAGAAAAATCATCAGATTGAAGATCAGGAGAACTGGCCTCTATACCCAGCTCTCATGGATTCTTCTTGTGACCACCTCATCTCCTCCATGTTTCCTGTCTATTAAAGACGCTCACTGAGGGGATATAAATTATCCCACTTGACTTGCCTCCTCACACTACAGCATCAATCTGAGATGGTTGCAAACTTTGTAAATTTACTATCATCTACATGTGAGCTGCTAGGTTTCTAGGCAGTTTACCTAGCAGAGAATCTGAAAGCTAACATTTCCTAAGTAGCACGTTATGTACCATGGTACAGTGAAGTTGATTTTAAAAGTTCATTCTCATTTCTCTGTTTCTTCTAGTTTCAGCTTGTATATTAGATGTACATCTGCTTTATTCACATATATGAAAATCTATAACCTCTTTCTTCAGACACACTTATGCAAAAGTCTGAGATTTCTGAAGGAACTAACCCTTTGAATCTTAGCATACTGTATAAGAAAAAAAAATACTTCATTATGGCTTCCCTTCTTGTGGGAAGAATTCTGATTTTGGAGGCATATGTGTATATATGTATGTGAATCTGGACTCTGTTGTTTATTAGCTGAGTGACTTAGAGCAAGAACTTAACCCTATAAATTTGCTTATATATCCCGATAAGGTTGATGTAAATGAGGTACTGTGGTGAAGCACCTAGCCCAGTGCTTGGGCACACAGTAAGTATTCAATAAATAACAGTTTTCTTTTCCAAAAGTTCTTTAGATTAGCCTTCTTCACGGGTGTTCCATGGAGAATTAGTTCCATGTGGGTATTAATATGTTCCACAAAAAAATGGCTTCTAGGTTTAGGAAATGCTAAATACGCCTCTTGGAGTCTCACAATACAGTCACATATTTAAGGTTCTGAGATTTCCTTCAATCTAATGAACCTCTATTTCATGGGGCATCTCCTAAGACTGGGTTTCTGGGTAGAAATACTGCTTTAGGGGGTACATATACAGGCTGACACTCAGCATTCTTTTGCTCTCAGATTTAGTTCAGGGAATTTGGGATCCAGAGTTTATCCGAAACATCTGAAAATTCTGCAAATTCAACGTGAATTTGCAAACTGAAAATCTGCTCATATCTGCAAATTCTCATAGCCTAGACCTGGGGAGGCTGGCATTAGGTTCTTAGAAGAATATTAAAAGCTTAGCTTGGGCATTAGAGTAGTGCTTTTGGAACATTTAGTAATTATTTTCCCATGGGCAAAGAGAATGTTTTAGAGAGACACTTCCTAGCAAAGTGTATCTCTCAGAAGGCCTTTTGTTCTTTGAAAGACACCAAGTATTCTTCTACCTTTTAAAAATTCTCATCATATATTTGAATTTGAGAGGAAGGGGACTCATGTAGCTCTTTTTGGATATAGAAGTTTCCCAGAGTTCTCCTGGGCATTCCCTTCTAATCTCCTTAGTTACCAGCAAAGAATATAAACTAGAAAACCATGATAGGCCTGACATGAGGCAAAAATACAGCATTAGAAAGTTTCTTTCCTGTATAAACATGGTGATAGTTTTATCTTATATCTGGTAGGTTTTTCTTGTTATACTGAGAGGATTTTCTGAAGACCCTGGGTATCCAGGAAGAGTTAAAAGAATATATTAATCAGCTCCAATGTAGATAAGAAGCCTGTGATAGGTTATCAAGTAGAAAAGTAAAACATTGGAATTTTAGTAGATGGTAGTTACTTGGGATCTAGAACTCTCTAGTTTTTATCTTTAATCATCTAATGTGATACTTGCTTTACTCTGGCACATAATAATTGAGGAAATGGATAACTTTTAAAATTCTGTTCTTACATCAGGTTTTGAGGCTGGATTTGAGAATGAAGAGAATCTAAAACGGGATATTTCTGAGGAAGTGCAACTACATAGGACATTACTTGCAAGGTCTGAAAGGAAAATTCCCCGATATCTTAATCAGGGTAAAGGCAGTGAGAGTGAATATAGATCAGGAAGACAGTGGGAAAAGACTCCACGGGAAAGAAGAGGAAAACCGACACTCCCAGAAAGGAGTTTAGGTAAAGTTCTAAGTCATCAGAGACCTTACTTGGGAGAGAGACCCCATAAATATCTCAGATATGGCAAAAGCTTTGGTCCAAACTCCCACCTCATACATCAGATGGAAAATCAATATAAATGTGCTGATTGTGGGAAAAGCTTCAGTCGGAGTGCACGCCTCATTAGACACCGGAGAATCCACACTGGAGAGAAACCTTATAAGTGTCTTGACTGTGGGAAAAGTTTCCGTGACAGTTCAAATTTCATCACCCATAGGAGAATCCACACAGGAGAGAAACCATATCAATGTGGTGAGTGTGGAAAACGCTTCAATCAGAGCTCAAGCCTTATAATTCACCAGAGAACCCACACAGGAGAAAAGCCCTATCAATGTGAAGAGTGTGGAAAAAGCTTCAATAACAGTTCTCATTTTAGTGCACATCGGAGGATACACACAGGAGAGAGACCCCATGTGTGTCCTGACTGTGGAAAGAGTTTCAGTAAGAGTTCTGACTTACGTGCACATCATAGAACCCACACAGGAGAGAAACCCTATGGGTGTCATGATTGTGGCAAGTGCTTCAGTAAAAGCTCTGCTCTTAATAAGCACCGAGAAATCCATACACGTGAAAAACTTCTGTCACAGTCAGCACCTAAGTAAGCCCCTGAGGATCTATAAAGAAAAGAGCCTCAGGGCCAGCCCAGTGGAGTAGTGGTGAAGTTCGCACACTCTGCTTCAGCAGCCGGGGGTTTGCGGGTTTGGATCCCTGGTGTGGACCTAGGCACTGCTTATCAAGCCATGCTGTGGCAGGCATCCCACATATAAAGTAGAGGAAGATGGGCACGGAAGTTAGCCCAGAGCCAATCTTCCTCAGCAAAAAGAGGAGGATTGGCAACAGATGTTAGCTCAGGGCTAATCTTCCTCACAAAAAAAAGAGCCTCAATAAATGTACTAAAATTGCTTGAAAAAGTCTTCCAATAGTGAGATCCATTTCCTATTCTGTGCCCAACTAACTTAGGAAATACTCTAGGATTTACCCCAGTTTTCCCCTCTTTCTCCTGGATCTAGAGTCAAATTCCCAAGGTAGTTGTCTTAAGAATGAAAGGAAGATTTCAATCCCTCTCCTTGCCTGCATCTGAACTGACAGATAACACCTTTCCTTCTCAGTGCCTATGTTATTCTCTTAATAGAGAGGACATAGTAGTAGATCCTATGAGTTTGATATGTACCTGTCTTTACTCATCCTGTTGTTAAGCTGCATTTCAACTGGAAAAACCCATCACAGCAGCATTTCAGAAAGAAGTTGTGAGACTTTTCTCACTGAGTGGGTCGAGCTCTTTATACAATAATGGAAATGCAATTTCCGATTTCAAAAAAGTCTTCCTGCTCACTTAAGCCTGTGTTCAGAATGACATATTTGTCATGCATACTCTTCATTTACCTTAAAGAAGGAGAGTTTCGTGTTCATCTTGGTTCTAACCTATGAATCATCTTGTCAAGAACCTAGGTGTTCTATATGGGGAAACAATGTAAACTTTGTATAAATATTGAGGTATGAACCCTGGATTTCTTAGTTTCTGCCAAGCCCTATAAGATTTGAAATTCAGTAATGATACATTTATAGCATCTAGTTTGATTTTCTTTCTGTTCCATCTTATCTGAATTCCATCTGTCCTTTGAGGCCTAGAAGCCCAAAGAGCAAGCCCGCTGGATGTGGTGATAGGGAATTGTCCATATTCTACACACTCCAAACACCCAATCTAGTATTATGCACCCCGTGGGTGCTCAATACTAACCTGTAATGAGCAGAAGCCACTGCCACATTCCCACGGATTGGGAAAACAGACCACTTTGTGCCAACAACTCTTTACCCTAATGGCAAGGAGGACAGATTATCTTTGTTTAGTCACTGGAGTTAACAATTCTCGCACACACATGCACACACATGTTCAACTGTCTGCATCTGTTTTTAAAAGCAGCTCTTCACACACAAGTGTAATTCTGATCTTTACAATCAAATAGTATTGAGTTAATTGCCCGTACGTTCATAGTAGCATGATGAGCCCTGTACAGCACAAGTTAAACAGACCCTGTCCTTGTCCTTACAATCTAAAACAGATGACAGTGACATAGACAAATAATAAGTGCAGATGTATAGTTATAGAAGGCTAGGTAGTAATACTGCATAAATTTTAAGGTCTAATGCATTAGAATTTTCTTTAAGAAAAATCTGGGAGGTATTCTCTTCTCTTTATTCAGGACAGCTTCATGAAGCAGGAAGTGTCAAAGGAGGGAAGGTTACTGGGTAAAGTAGGGTGGAATTAACTTTCCAAAACTAATTACAAAACTGAGTGCCAAGTGGGTGAGAAATGGGAAAACTGGGAGCAAGGTGTTTTGTGCAGTTGGAGCAGAGGGCAAAGGGTAGACTGTAAGGAAGGTTAGACAAAGTTTGGAACAACACAAAGTTTGAGGAATAGTATGATATGGGCAGAGAGACAATTACCTTAGCTGAAACATGGAGTGCCAGAGGCAGATCAGGAGGTGGTGTTCCCATCATCCATAGTAAATCAGGTACTGTGCCATGCTTAGTGATAAGGAAACAGCTGGCTGGGACTAAGCAAGAAGAACTAGTTTTAGGGGACTAGCTCCTACGGGAGACAAAAGTCAGAAGTAGTTGTATTTTGAGAAGATACCTCGATGGGCAGGTCAGAGGAAAAGGAACATGAGCAGATGGCGAACGCCTGGGATAAATAGCTGTTTCATGGTCACATTTAATTAGAGTTCTGTGGCTAGAATGAGATCTGGGAGAGGTGTGACGAGATAGAATATTCTATAATTCATAGCTTACTGTGTTAGATGAGAGATTAATTAGGGTTCTAGTGTTGAGGGATCCTAGTACAAAGAATTTCCTAACATTTATTAAGAATTAAGGGGAGATGGTATCTCAATTATGTTGCCTAAGCAGACAGGAAGATACAAGAAAGATGCCAGTCTAAACCAATGCCGCAGGATCTGCAATGGTTTAGGAAGTGTGCTAAAAGGTTTAAGAAAATGAGAGATTACTGTCTTTAGTATATCTCTGTAGAAAAAGCACTGGTTAAGGTAACAACAGATATGAATTCTGGCTCCAGATGTCTTGTGTGTAAGTCAACCTGCCTCCATTTCCCTCTCTGTAAAGCAGAATAATGTTTACACCTTAATCTGCCTCTCAGGGATACCATGTTAATAAAAATTATGTCTATAAAGTGCCCAGTGTTTCTTCAGGTGGTTTTTTAATATGCAAATTTAATGCAATTTTATATGCAAATTATGATTAAGTTGTTGCTGGTAGGAAAAGATAAATCTCTACCTGCTCTTTTTGACTTCCTGTGTGGGGTTATTACAAATATGCCTGTCTGAATCTTTATGTTCTAGGCTGAGAAACAAATTAGAATGTGGTAAAAGAGAAATTACAATGAAAATCCCTCTTGGTATCTGTGTCCATATCCATTAGGACTGGCTTGGAGAGAGAGTCTTATTTTAAAAGACCCAGGACCAGCCCTCCAACCTCCAGATGAAGAGACTGTGCAAAAAGAAGACAAAGGCAAACTCGCTTACCGGGGAAAACCCTGTTCTTCTCGAACTAGCTCACAAACCATTATCTGCTACCCAAACTGCCATTCCTGAGGATGGAGGAAGCAAAAATAATAGTCATCAATCATTCTAAAAAAGAGAAACCAAGCCCACTGTTGAGGGAGCAAGAGGATCTATGCACCCCTACCCTTCTAATACCCATAAGACCTTTGTAGGGACAGACTGGGTGGCATGTGAAACAAAGGAAGCAAGATTGTACTAGCAGGAGCTGGACAGTCGTATCTATCCTCATTACTTGTTTCCCTAGTGCTCTTATTTCTTTATTTTCCCCATACTATCATTCCTCCTTTTACTGCTTGTTCTCTATGGCTGCCAATGCCATAGAACTTAATAACATTTCTATGTATTCTCTGTGTTGCTGCCATTTCTCTTTTACTGTAATCTGGGTATAGAGGCTGAGTCTTGGCAAATCTATAGAGAACTATTTTTATGGTGACCAGGTAGGAAAGAGAAGATGAGATATGAACATAAGGATAGGTCAGTTCTCTCTCCATTATTCAATTCAAAATTTTAAATCAAAACTTTACTCTTATACGCTCAAACAGCTATCCAGTGAGATGCATGTCTCAAAGTTTTGACATATAAAATGTTATTGAGTATTCTCTGACATCATGGTGCTTAAAGTAACAGATGTTATATGGAGATATTTTAGTTAGGAGCTTAAATTCCCTACATGTGGGGCTCTTTCAGAAACAAAACTTGGGAACAATTGGAAGTCAGATTAAAGGCTGGATATAGAAGCCTGAAGTACCCTAGAGCTCAAAAAGCGTCTGGCCAGCATAGCTCCATTTGGTCAAAGAGAAGAGAAAGGTAAGCTAGGAACATTTAAAAAAGCAAGCAAACAAGCAAACAAAAACCCACGTTGATTTCAGGGAGATTAATCATAAGATGGGCAAAGCCAGATCTCAGCAGCTAGCTTTATCTGTCACTAGGGTCATCCAAAATAGATTAACCCTGACCACTAGGTATTCAAAAAGATCCATGGTATGCATTGTAGCCTGGAGTCAATAGTTTTGGAGAATACTTAAGTGAAGGGAGTCTGATTAAGCACAGCAAAATAGAGAGCTGTTGTCACAAGCTAGAAGACAATCTGTTTTCCCCTCTCTCCTCACCTTATTTGGACTAGTAATTCCAAAACTTTTCCTGATGAGAAACTACTTTGATTTCCCTGAAATTTTATGATCACTAATGGAGAGGGACTGTTAAGTCAAAATCACCGGTGCAACAGGAATTTTAGTTAGCAGCAACATTCAAATCCCTTCCAGTAAGCAACATGGAGGTAAGCTATGGAAGACCTCAGAGCCTGCTGGTCAGTTTAAGACACATTTACTAAGCACCTGCCATGAGTAAGGTGCTGGTGATGGAGCTCATGTTAGTTGGCTGCTGTGCTTCAAAGGAGTGGTGGACACTTTACTATGTGAGATATGGCAGGAAGATCTGGGTTGCAACACATACTCAAAAGTAGTTCACCTCATTACAGCTTAAAAATGTAATACTTTGGGCTTCAGATGGTTCCACTTCCTCCTCAGTTCAGACCTGGTGCTGTCAGAAGCAAAGATGTAGTCGATGGATTCATAAGACAGATCCCACATCTGAGACTGGGTCAAATTAAATGTTTCAGCTGCCAGCTGGTACTCTTGAGAAAGGTGTGTTGCAAAAACACCCTTATCATCAGTCTGCCAATATAAGCAAGAAAGTTTCAAAATGAACAAGGAAATGATTTTTTAGAAAACAACTTTTGTTTAGAGTCTATTTTCCTATTTACCATGCTTCTTTTAAGAGTCTAAACAGGGGCCTATAAATGCACCTATGCATATCTGTAACTATACAAACTTGTTTATCCTTTTTCAAAACAAAACAAAACACCAAAGCAGTGGCTGTCAATCATGGCTGCATATTAAAATCACTTAGGGAGCTTTTAAAACATACCTGTGCCCAGGACTCACCCCAGATCAAATAAAGCAGAATCTCAAGGAATGAGTGCCAGGCATCAGTATTTTTTTTTTTTTACATTCCCCTGGGTACCATCTAGGACCTTTCCCGGTAAAGCCAAATCAGAGCTGCCTCAGCCCTTTGCAGCCTCTCATGTCCCAATCCCCTCTCACTCCCCTACTTGGGCATTACCCTCAGGCATGCAAGGCAGTCAGCTAGTTAGTGAATGTCTGACCTAATGCAACTCAGGGACTAAAAAAGAGCAAACGACTTCACACAAAACATCTTACACAGATCACAGAAGGATGGGCAATGCTGTACCAGAATCCAAAATGATGTTGGTCATAAGACGGAACTGTCTGACTTTTGATGTTTGAGGTCAAACAGAGTTCTAGATGAAAGAGGGGAAAAGCCTCTTATTAAAAGCAGATTAGTGGACTCATTCAGTGTTCACCAAGTAGATACATGAAAAATCTTTCCAAACTATGCTAATTTTCAGTAATTCATTATTTTATAAAATTGACCTTATGTGTGAAAATTTGTAGTTCAATTAGTGTAGTTGTGCGGGAAATATGTGCTGCAACTTATGGCAGCAACTGTACCAGGCAGGGAATTAATATCCCCTTCGCAGCCATGTGCTTCCCCCTTTCTTTTACCAAAATGGAGAGGACAGAGGAGTGGTATAAGCCAGTTACCACGAAGAAGGCAAGGAAGAATTGTGATAGGGAAGCAGAAGGCATTTCTGAAGGGTTGCTGCACTTCTTCCTGGTCTTACAGTGGAGGCTAAAATAGGTAAGAAAACAGTAGCATTGTTTAAGGGTTACAGCATTATAAATAGCCAAGAGCAGAAACGGACTTTTTCCATGGCTTCAAAGAAAACCCATTAACTCCTTTACTCAGACAACTACCCATTCATTGCCTGCTGCAAGTAAATCCATCTTAAGAATGACTTCTATTATTAACAAATTCCTGCCTTGAAACACTGTACTGGGCTCCCCAGCCAGAGTAAAATACTTCACTGACTTGATTGATGGTGTCTGCTCATTTGGGTAAGGCAGCCTCAACACAGGGCCACTCAGTCCAAGGGATGGCAAACCCAACCTGCCCCCTCACTCTGCTGGGAGTAGAGCTGGGCCACCACACCAAGTAAGATAACTACGCAAGCGGTTTCCCTTTTCTCTACTTTTGTGGATGTTTAAAAATTTTCTTAGTAAAAAGAAAAAAAACTAACCCATTATGAATTGCTGAAAACTCTATACATAGTAAAAAAAAAACCACAAGTGTTTTTGCAAATCGATAACTCTGTAAATTCAGTGAATTGATCATTCAGTAAAACAATTTTCAGCCAATTGCTTCTCTCCCTCTTCAGAAACGCCTTCCTCAACCATCCAGTCCAAAGTGGTCATCTCATCACTATTATATCAGCCTGTTTAATTTTCTTCAAAGAACTTAACGTTGATATTTTCTTGTGTATTTGTTTACTGTCTCTCTCACCTATACTAGAATATAAGTTCCTTGAGAAAGAAACCCTGTCTGTTTTGTCTACTGCTCTATTCCCAGAAATTTGAACAGTGACTGGAACAGAGTAGGCACTTCATATTTATTGTTAAATAAAAACAGTTCCAGGTATACACACATAGACAAACAAGTGTATAATGGTCAACAGACATACAAAAATATACTTGGAATTTTCCATAAATCTTAATTTTTAAATAAATTTTACACATTTCATAACACATATTAATTTGGTTAAAGTCATTTCAAAATACTAGATGACCCTTATTCCTTCAGTGTAATACTTATGAGTCCCAGGAACTGGGGAATATAGCAGTGAACCAGACAGACAAGGGCCCTGCTCTCAAGAAGCTTATATTCTTTTTTTACACCTTTTTTTTTTAAGTTTTCTAATTTTTTTTTTTAATTTATTATTTTTTTGCGAGGAAGACCAGCCCTGAGCTAACATCCGTTGCTAATCCTCCTCTTTTTGCTGAGGAAGACTGGCCCTGGGCTAACATCTGTGCCCGTCTTCCTCTACTTTATATTGGGCGCCGCCACGGCGTGGCTGACGAGCAGCACGTCGGCGGGCGCCCAGGATCCGAACATGCGAACCCTGGGCTGCCAAGCGAGGACTAAACCGCTGCGCCACCGGGCGGCCCCCAGAAGCTTATATTCTAATGGGAGCTAAAACTTTCTGTTACTTAAATGAGGCTCAGAAAGCACACACACATCTATTTTTTAATTTCTAAATGATATTTATATATTTAGAACAGATCTTCTCTACATATGGATTGCAACCTGGGGGAGAACGGGACAGAAGGTTGTCTGGAGGACCTGAAGCCCTAAGCCTTACCCAGTGGTATCTGGTGTTGCCTCACAAAGTCCACCAGATCCAGGGATCCTCCCTCAGAGGAGCTGAGAAATGTCCCATGCCCGATTCTGTCAGGAAGCAGATCCAGGAGTACTTGTGTTTCTTGTTTTTGGTTTGGAATCTCAAAAAAAAGGGAGAGAGGGCATCAATAACCTCTTTCAGTGGTTCTTAAAAGTACTTTTTTCTATAGCCAGGTACTTTGTCCCTCTGAGAAGGTAATGCAGACATTCTGGAAAGCTGAACTACTTATACTTTCCCAGCTCTCTTCTTCACCTTTTATCTTCCCATTCATTTCCCAATATTTTTCTTCATTCATTTCAATGATAATAATAATAATTATAAAGTCAATAATAATAATGATAAACACTTATTAAGGACCTATTTTGTGCCTTTTCACATAAATTCTCCTTTTTTTTGTGTGTGGGGAAGACCAGCCCTGAGCTGACATCTGTTGCCAATCCTCCCCTTTTTGCTGAGGAAGACTGGCCCTGGGCTAACATCCGTGCCCATCTTCCTCCACTTTATATGGGACGCCGCCACAGCATGGCTGACAGGCAGTGCATCGGCGGGTGCCAGGGATCCGAACTCGTGAACCCCGGGCTGCCAGGTGCGGACTAAACCACTGCGCCATCGGGCGGCCCCTAAATTCTCCTTTAAACCTCACAAGAATCTTACAACATATTAAGATGAAGAAATTAAAGCTCAGAAAAAGTAAGTAATTTTCAAAAACAAAATCCCACAACTCTATATGTATATGTGTGTTCTGTATTGTGTCTATGTGTTCATATATATTAGAAAACAGTCTGGAAAAATATAAATACAAAACTGTTAACAGGATCAACTTGGGAGCAGGACTGACACAGGAAAAGGACCCTTTTTTTTTTTTGGCCCTTCTACGCTGTACTTCTCTACACTCGGGTTTTCTTCAGATACATATAACTTCTGTAGTTAAAATATAAAGCATTTTTTTAAAAAGTTGTCCAAGGTCACAGAGCTAATGAATGGTAGAGATAAGGGTGAAACCTGGCTCTGTCTGACTCCAGGGCCCAGACTCTCCACACACAGGGTGCTCACGTTTTATTTTAACCAGGCTAGCTACATACATACCACAACCACCATGAAAATATCTGGCTGTGCTTTTTATCACCTAGATAGCCTAAAAGGCAAATGACCATAACATGTTGAAATGAAATGTTTTATATCCAATGGATCAAACAAGAAAAGCAACAGAAACTAACGTAAAGAGCAGGTTCTGATGTTGTGCAAAAGACTAGAGATAACTGGTCAGAGTAACTCATGCTGGCTCTTCCATTATATTGCCCAATGGCTTCAATCAGGCATCAGTTAGGTCAGTTAGAGGGTGTCCTATGAGTGAAAGATCTTTTTGATCAGAGTATGGAAACATAAATCCTAGAGTTTAAGTTCTGCTACTAGATTACTGACTCTCTGCTTATAGACATGAAAAATACCAGTATTGACAAGAAGCTCCAATTTTTTCCTTAATCTTTAAATAATGATGCTACTCAACCTTTATACATTATCCCATCTAATACTCACAATAATCCTGTGAGGTAAGCAGACTAAAGTATTATTTCCTGCATTCAAGAAATAATTAAATCAAAACTCATCAAGTTGTATTAATTAATTATATACAGCTTTTTGTATGTCAAAAAAAGAAAAGAAACAATAGGTAGAAGTATTGAGGTAGAAAGTAAATCCATCTGTAAAATGGGGAGAAGTGCAGTAGAGTCCTTGTTTGCCTCACAGGGATATACTTAAGAAAGTGACTGCTCTCCAGCCATTATCTGTACATTATCTGTCACTGTGCTTATGCTGCCAGGGAGCTGAGGCCGGATGAGGGGCACCTGACCTCCTTCTGAGCCTTATCAAATGATGATGAACTACTTCCTTTCCTGCCAGTGCATGTGATACACTGAGGTCCCTTCCCTTACAAAAATAAGTGAGATGAACTGGTGCTTTTCTCAGTGTCAGCTTGCTAATGACAAGGCTGATGATGGAAATTCATGCATATTCTCTAGCTAGATGTCATTAAGCTGTTTTAATGACATAGCTGTACTGCAAGTCAACAGCCACCTCCAGGAACCATAAAAACAGTAACAGGAGAGACTAAAGGCAAGTCATGGCTTTATCGTTATAGTTTACAATTTAAAATATTTCTACTTTCCCCCTCTAAAAATGGTTATCCAAGCCAGGTTTATTTTTAGCCATTTACAAGTGACTATTATTTTCCATTGTAATCTACCCTCTTAAGCCTAATTTTACAATATTATTTACCTCTGAAACATGCAATGCCAACTTCAGACCTGCTTTTTTAGCTTCTAAGAGAGGTTCCAAGAAGTCTTTCGCTTGTCCTGCCTTGAAGATAAAAGTTAAAATGAGGATGCATGAGAATTCTAGGCAAACTGAAGAACTGGGTACTCTGTCTAAATAAACAAAGGAATAAAATAATGGCATGAAAAAAATGGCAGATTGACTCATTTGCATATTTTGTTTATAAAGCACCTACAGTGTGCTAGACACATTAGGGAATACAAAGCTGGCAAAGACACAGTCCCTGTCCTCAAGAATCTTAAGTCAAGTATGAGTGAACCTGAGGTCAATCAGCTAACCTAGATAGATATTGCAGTCACCCAATTTTATTTCTGGAAGGCTATCTAGATATCTATTGCTAAGGAGGAGAACTCACCTGATTCAGGAACCCGCAAGATTAATAAAGAAAGCTTCTATCAAATGGAGGGATGAAACAAAAGCAGAATAGTCCAGGTTTAGATAAAGCCATAAGAACCAGTTTCATGGGACTCTCTAACTCAATGGTTTTCAACCAATTCTCCCCCACAGGGGACATTTGGCAATGTCTAGAAACATTTTTGGTTGTCACAACTAGGAGGGTGCTACTGGTATCTAGTGGGTAGAGGCCAAGGATGCTGCTGAACATCTTACAATACATCCTCCCACAACAAAGAATTATTTGGCCCAAAATGTCAATAGTGCCACAGTTGAGACACCCTCCTTGAATCTGACATTCAAGAAGCTCTAGGCTAGCCTCTCTCAACTGGGAGTTCTATGAGATTATTAAGCCCTAGCCATAATTAAGCATTAGACATGTACTGTATATAATGAACTAACTTCTCTCCTGTGTATGCAGAACGGTACTAGCTGTGCACCATCTTTGGAAAAATGGAGAAAATCATATTGTCATGCAAATCTTTTTTTTTTTCCTTCTTATTTAGGGGGCTTAATTCTTTCACAGAACCCTGGTTGAGAACAGCTGCTGTAGACATTTTGGTCATCCAGGGCAAAACAGCCATCCATCCAAACAGAGAGTCTGCTACACCTCTGGAGAATGACGGATGCTCCAAGCTAATCCTTATCCCACAAACTGGTTTTACCTTTTAGAAATAAAATGTATTTAGGAAAAATAACTTACCGTAGGGTCTCCACTGAGATCAAGGCCAAGAACTGTATCATCAGTAGAAAGGAAGAACTCTTCAGCAAGTTTAACAGTCTCCTTGGCTACTGAAGGGCCACCTCTTCTGTCGATTGCTATCAAATACCTTTAATATAAGAAAAACACAGTTGAAAACAAATGTGGTGCAGATGAAAAAGACAACTCTGAGTATGACCAGAGAGGTATGGCAGGCTACATGTAATACATCTTACTAGGAAAAGTAAAGCCTGACTGACATGACATCTTTCTTTACTGGAGGGAATTCCTAAATACCACCAAATATCTAGTTAGTGCTCAAATTTCTGATTGTCTCATGTTTTTTTGTTCCTTTATTTGTTTTTTACAGTTTGTTTGATTCAGAATCCAACTAAGGTCCACACATTGTGTTGGTCAATGCTTCTCAAGTCTATTTTAATCTAAAGCCACTCCCTTTACCCCCACCCCCATCCCGTCTCTTTTCTTGAATTTATTTGTTGAAGAAACCAGGTCATATAAAGTTTCCCACGGTCTGGATTTTGCTGATCGAATCCCTGTATTGCTAACATGTTCGCCTGTCTCTTGTATTTCCTATAAATTGGATCTAGCCTAGAGGCTTAATCAGATCAGATTCAATTATTTGGCAAGAGTATTTCATAGGTGGTGGAGTGTTTTTTTCATCAGGAGGTTTAGATCCATTATTTCATTAAAGGTTACAAAATTGGTAATATTCTAATATGTATCCAATAGCTGATACAAATTCACTCTTCATATATTAGCTGGAATTCTACAGGGAACCTAATACCCAGAGAAGTCCTGTTAATATTGTGTAATTTTACCCTGCATTTATTAGTTTATCTACTTATTCACAAAATAAAGACATTCCTCTAGCATTTATTTATTTACAAAATTTGGATCAATTATTTATAAAATGCAGTATCTTTTTTTTTCACTTAACAATTCCCTTGCCATTAAATAATGTTAGAAAACAATATAAATCATGTGAATATAACATAATGTAATTGTCCTCTGATTGCTGGACATTTTAGGATGTTTTCTACTTTTTGTTATAAATAACACTACAATGAAGAATCTTACACATAAATTCCTTAGGTTACATTTCTAGGAGAGAATTACCGGGTCAGAGGGCAAAACTATTTTATAGATCTTAATACATATTGCTCTTCAGAGAGGTTTTATTAATTACATATGCTCACCAGCAGTGTGTAGGTTCACAAACGCTGGTTATTACCTTTTGGGGGGGCCTGTTGAAATGGCGTTATAATAATTCCTTTTAAAATTATCTGATCAATGAGGTTAAACAGTCTTCTATACATTTATTGGCCATTTGTACGTCTTCTGAATTCTCTTCTTGTCTTTTGCCTGTTTTTTTATTGGGGTATTAGTCTAGTGAGGCTTAATTTTGAGAGATTTTATAGCCAGAAACTACACAACTAGCTTTCTTCCATTCTTTCTTCAAGGAATACTGAGCCCTGACTATGTGCCAGCTCTGTTCTAAGTACTGGAGGTGTACTGGTGAATCAAAAGACAAGGTCCCTGGCCTTACTGAATTTACACTTCAGTCAGTGAGTATGTATACACAAATAAAACAGGATAATTTCTGATCTTGTTAAGAAGAGTGCCATAAAGGAAATAAATGGGGTAACTAGAGCATTTGGTGGGGGGCACTTTAGATAAGGTGGTCAAGGAAGTGACAACCAAATTGAGACCTGAATAATGAGAAGCCTGCCATGCAAGGATATGGTGGAAGTGTGTTCTAGGCAAAAGTAACAGGAAGTACAAAGGTGCTGAGGTGGGATAGTCTCAGTCTGTTTGAGGAACAGAGAGCAGGTCAGAGCATAATAAGTGACAAGTGGTCCAGATGAGGATGTTGAAGTAAGAGAGGCAGCCAGATCACCTTTGTAGGCTACAGTAAGAAGTTTAGATTTTAGCTGAAGAGCAATGGGAAGGCACACTTCAGTAGAGCAACAGTACTCAGAATTTCATTGATTCATGAATAAATTCAGGATTGCATTCTCAACTTTAAACAACAGGGTTCTTGACTATGTTTTTTCTATTGTAAGATAAAAATCAGTTATTGGTTGATTTATAAAAGTCCATTACACTCCTGATCAAAAGAGTTAAAATTTCACATTCTAGGGGCTGCCCGGTGGCGCAGCGGTTTAGTTCACGCTTGGCAGCCCGGGGTTCACGAGTTTGCATCCCGGGCGCCTGCCGACGCACTGCTTGTCAGCCATGCCGTGGTGGCATCCCATATAAAGTAGAGGAAGATGGGCACGGATGTTAGCCCAGGGCCAGTCTTCCTCAGCAAAAAGAGGAGGACTGGCAACGGATGTTAGCTCAGGGCTGGTCTTCCTCACACACACACAAAAATTTCACATTCTAGTTTTCAAATGGTGACCACCAAGGTACAATGCTTCTTACCTAACATCAATATCTAAGTTTTCTTGTTTGGACTGTTTTATACCCTCAAGTATAGATTCCACATAAGTCTTCTTAGTCATTCCTGGAAAGGACACAAAGAAAACATATGTAAAGACACCATCAACTATTTCATCCTTCAATATTAGCATCCCTATATGAATTACATTTTCATTTTATGTTGTGACAAGGGTATGGTTAAAGATGAGTTAAAATACAGCCTAATGGGTACATTTTAGTAAATGCTAATTGTAATACAATTGAAAAAAAAAGACATACAAAATACAAGCCCATTTAAAAATTATTCTCAGATTCAACAGACATAAAACTACTCTCACTAATTGCTATAAAAATTTTAAATATTTGTTCTAACAAAACAAGAACAACAAGCCCTTTTCTAAGGCCTGTCTTTAAAAACAAAACATTTTTCTCTATTAGCAGAATGTTTTCCTGCTAGTCCAGAAAAAAATATCCTCTCTTGGGTTCCTTTCTCCTCAGTCCTGCTCAGGCTCAGTGTTTCTCATCCAAGGCAATAGAGATGTTCTTCCAAGTTCGGGTGCTCAAGTCCTCCTCTTTTGGGGGGCTCTCAAAAAGCACTCTCCAGAACAATCTCCTCTAAAGTACCCCAATTCTAAAATGCTTACTTTTGGTGGAAAATCTCTAGTAAAACACAGAAAATTACAAAGAAGAAAAATAAAAATAACCTGTAATCCTACTACTCAGAGATACCTACTGTCTTTGTTTTCCTCAGAATACATATATATATTTTAATAGATGAGATGCTATTAGGTATATATGTATGCTGTTCGGTCATTTCACTCTGTATTCTGAGCTCATCCTCATGTCAATAAAGTATCTTTGCAAATATTTTTATTGGTTGCCTAATATTCCATTAACCTTTATTTAACCATTCCCCTATTGTTGCATACTTAGGTTAACATCCCCCTTTGAATCTCCATTCGAAGAGCAAACTAGCTCTAATAATTGGCAGGATTCTTCTCTCCTTCCCTTTCACTACCCTCACCAGCATAACTTGGAACTGATTCTGCAGTTTAAAAATGCGAGATAACCTTCTGCTTCTCTCATTTCAACATTTATTTTACTATATGTAGTTTCAAAAATTTTACCCCCGAATGATGACTGGGCTACACATGGCAGGGCACAAGATGACCTGGTAGGGTCTCTTCAGGTCACAGACAAGGTGTTAAGAGGGACCCAATGACACTACATAATATCTCCTGATGCTGCTCTTATGGCAAGAGGGTCCCAGGAAATTTCTCCAGACCACATCCAGATCTGCTCATCTCCATCCGGAGAGATTTTACCACATCACAGCTCGCTTCTGGCCTAGTATACTATCAGTCCCTGAGAAGTGACTGAATAACCTTCATTTCAGGGATTGTCATAAAACATGATTCTGCATCCACTCAGTGGCATTGTCTCACAAGTGCCCTTGATACAGGGAGAAAGAATCAGCCTTTGTTTAAGACAATGCAACTATAAGGAGCAAGGGTCCTTTCCTCAGAGTGAGTAAAACAAATAAGAAAAACAAATGAAATTTTTGCAAATCTTTTTATTTCCCTTAAACAGATAATATCTGACTTGATTTTTTAACTGAAGAGTAACTCACTCATTAATAATGTACATCAGATTTGGACCGCTGAGTCTACTTCAACAATGTAAAATTAAGTGCTTCATATTCTCAACTTGTAAACATATGAATGATCAAAGCACATGGGAAAAGAGATAGTAGACTTGCTGAGAAGTCATTAAATTCTACCTGTAGCATTTTCTCTTCTGGGTGTGCTCCTTAGTTCCAAGTACTTGACACCATCATCTGCAAATTCTTTGATGACATCTTTTGTGACCTGATAATAAAGGCAATGTACACAATATTGATAATGTTAGTGTAAGGATCCCAGTGAAAATGCCAAGTGCTACAGCTTTATTTCATGCATTAAATTTGATATGCAAGGAATGTTGGAAGTTTCTCACATGGTTAAGATTACCCACTTTGTCATACCCCTGGTGGAGACTGTGACAGAACTACGTTTCCAACAACTCCCATCAACCCCCACTCATTCTCACATTGAATTCAAATTTGCACATCAGCTCACCCACACCTTTTGTTTCTCTTCTCTTCTTCTAATCATTTTGACCATTTCTCTATTTCCTAGTGTTCCTAACAGCAGATTGATAAAATAGAGAAATGAAGTAAAGTTAAAACCATCTACGTATGTGTAGTACTAGAAAGGTACTTATGGAAATAAGCAGCTAAAAGGATTAGGTGTTACTGATGTGACAAAGTCATGGCATAAAGTTCTTATTCAAGCTATTTAGGAGTAACTTGTATTTTTCAACAATTTCTTTAGGCAGGGTTAAATTTTCCCCAGAAGTACTTAGGAAAATTTCTCTTAGGCAAAGAAAATGGGTGATAAATGTGAGTAAAGCTGTATCCAATTTAGCAAAAAATCTCAATAATCCAAAAATTACTAAATTACCAGGGTAAATGATATTTAAAGGCTGAAGGCATGTTTTCCTTCTCTGCTATCTATCCTAAAAAATACAAATCTAGAAGAAAAAAGGACCAGGTTGGAAATGCTGTGACAACCAGCCCTAGTTAGTGCTTACAGTTGGTATCCTAATCTTAACCTGCTTTGACCACAAGCACATGGGCATACAAGTGCAGTGTTCTGGCAAAGGAACAAGGATTGGCTGGTTGTGCAGATAGTGCCTAATGGGGTGGCACTACCCTGGTGATCTCATTGCAATCCAAGGTCTGTGTCTGATCTTTTTTTAAAAACTAAAGCCAAAAAGGAATTTATTATAATATAGACAGATTCATCAGGAAGTCTGGAGAATCCGCATCAGAGGCTACACAGCTCAGAACAACACAACAGCATTCAAAATCATGTGACACCCCTAGATCAAGCAAGACACTACTGCTTCCTCCACCACTGAGCATGACCCTGCAGCCTCTGCACCATCAAAGCAGGTGCTGGACCCTGTGGCACTGCTGCCCCAGGAACTCCATGTTGCTGCCACTGCCGCCACCAGAGTTGGGCCTCGTCTTTGAAGGTTGAGGAACTTGCATCTTGTCATTACTCCAGGACTGAGGAGACCCAGAGAGGCCAACTCTCTCTACCCAAGCCCACATAAGACTAATGCAGAAGCCTATTTGTTAATGTATGCATTGACAATGAGTGTGGAAGTGAGCGTGTGAAGTGGCAGTCCTTCTCAGTGACTGAAGTGATCATATCTACTATCCAGGCCACCCCTGTTCCTGGTGGTGAGGTACCTGTGAAACCAAATAGAACAACAGAAGGTTGATGGCAAGTAGAGAATGAGAGCAATGGGAACAGGATTTATCCAGGCCATGGTGAGGCCTGTGGAATCATCCCCACCCCTTGTCCAAGAACACTTCCCTGGGGTCCACATCTGTGCCTGCAGATTCAGCCCTTTCTGCTCCACACCGCAACAGGTACTGAGGGCAATTCTGTACTCTTTGGGCTTTCCTTTCCTATGCTCTGGACTGAGAACATGTACTCTTGTTCTTTCTTCAGACAGAGTACATCACAATTAGTTAAGTTTCTGCTTACTCGAAGGATGGTAAGACTGCATATCTTGAAAGAGAAAGAACACGGGCTCTGGAACCAGAGAGAGACAGTCAATTCTGCCACTTACTCTCTGTGAGTGACCTTGAATAAGTTACACCTAACCTCTTTAAGCCTCAGTTATTTTCATCTGCACAAAGGGAACAATAAAAATACCTACCTCAGAGAGCAGTCTTGAGTGTAGTGTTTGGCACATGCAAGAGTTAATACTATTTCAGTCACAGCCCAGTCCTCTCTGAGATTACACCCAGGTCACCTTGACTACACTGTTAAGTGATCCCCACACACTCAGTCCCACCTTTACAAACAAACAATCTCTTGGCTTACTCCCATACATGGTTCATTTATTATATGTAACCATTAGAAAAAAATGCAAAGTAAGAAGTATAACCTGTGTTTCTGGAGAACTAACTTTTGACTGGTCAAGAAAGAATTTTCCTCCTTGGCTGAGACTGATTCTCATGATAAGTATGAAGTAAATTAATCACCTTTTGGGGGAAAGTTAACTCTGACAGGATTTTGTTTCTCTCCTTTTATAAAGAGCACATTTTATTTATTTATTTATTTTTTTATTTTTTTGTGAGGAAGACCAGCCCTGAGCTAACATCTGTTGCCAATCCTCTTTTTGCTGAGGAAGACTGGCCCTGGGCTAACATCCGTGCCCATCTTCCTCTACTTTATATGGGACGCCACCACGGCATGGCTGACAAGCAGTGCGTCGGCGGGCGCCCGGGATCTGAACTCGCGAACCCCGGGCTGCCAAGCACGGACTAAACTGCTGCGCCACCAGGCGGCCCCTAAAGAGCACATTTTAAAATGCCATCCTGGTCAGATCAAGGATACAGAAGCCAGTCTTCCATATCAGACTCTAGTATCACAGAGTTTCAGATAAGAGAACACAGTGGTGTCTTCTAGTCTTTCATTCCCAGAGGAAAGGCACAGCTTCCCTAGGGATTAACCGTTCAATCTCTAAACACTTCTTGAACTTCTTCATTCTTTACAGTGTCCACCCAGGCAGTTAAAAGTATCCCAAGCAATACAGGTAAAGCCTTATCAAAGACATGCCCATCTGTGGTTAAATATTTCGTATGGAAAACAGGACAAGATTTTCTCCTCCATATCTTCTATTTAATAGAAGATGGTGATCTTGGTTCTGTCTTCATATTTTTTATAATGAACGTAATCTTTTGATATTAGCTCTTAGGCAAATGTCTTATGCTGGTTTCAAAAAGAGTTGCCATAAAAAAGCAGAAAACATTTTTCATCAGAATCTTGATGAAAGCAAAAGGTCATGTATGACGACAGAAGGGCATAAATTACTTAATAATTTTTAAACCAGTCTAAAAATTGCTTCATTTCTCACCATTAGAATATCTTCAGGGCTGGTAGTAAGCTGATGAATAATTTGAAACATCTGGAAACATCTGCAACATGAAAAGTTTTAATATAGTCTAGTCATCAAAAACTTGTCACTCAAGATGAACTCTCTAAGCTGAATTAATAGATTTTAGGCTGATGGTAATTACATATTTATAAAGAACTACAGAATAGGTTTTTCAAAAATTACATGGATCTGGAAGGATAATCAAATGATTGAAAATAAAACATTACTGATATTTTTAATTGGGAAATAACAGTTTTCCTCTCCACCCCCTACCCCTGCTGGTGGCAGCCAAGAGGGGGAGAAAAATCAATAAGCCTATGTTTTCAAGTTTAAAGAATATTCCAATATAGCATAACTTCACAAACAACATAAATCACTAAAAATACTGTCAACAGTCTGACAGTTGGAAAAAATGCTGTATATCAAGTTCTATTCTCCATACCAGATGGTTACACTATTCCTTTAAGTACTAAAATCTAAATTCTTAATACTATTTACAATCTCAAAATAGTGATAGAGAAAAAAAGATGTATGTCCACAACCTCCCAAAACTCACTCTTTTAAAGTTCTTTTCTTTCCCTTGTCAATCATAGTCATCTGATTGTGGATTTTAAGACCCGGCTTCTTGGCTATTAACTTCTTCATAGTGTTAGAACTAATGGATCCATTCAAGTGGGCATGAAGTTCCTAAAACAAGAGAACATAATCAGTAGAAACTTCTCAAGAATCCACTAGATTCATAGCATCATACCAGGTACCTGAGGTTTGTAGTCTGTACTACTAGGCAAATTGCCCACTAGATGTAGTTATATAATCATTAAAGTCTACAAAGTTTACAAATTCTACTTATAAAATTTACTTTTCTTTTGTGAAAAGAAACAACACAGAAGTCATTATAATTAGCAACCACTCCAGAATTCCACGGTTGAATTCTCACCACTTTAGGTAATTCTGAGTAAAAGGTTGTCTTCCATGGCAGTTGTTCTTCTGCCTCCATCATGATTTAGCAGACTAAAAAGGTCTTTCTCCAAACACTCTTATTCTTGGTATACACAATACAATGTATTTCACTGCGTAAATTTTGTGATCTTGAATTTCCTTCAGATTGCTTTATTTCCACACATTTTTATAGATTAGCCGTATATGCAGCTCTGGGCTCAGCTTCACCTATTTAAACAAATGTGAACATTTTCAGATGTTGACATAGAAGCAAAGAAACAGGATTTTGCTAATTTATTTCTCAAAAGACAAAAGCCCCTCCAAAGGTAACTTAAATTAGCTAATAATCTGGACCAGAAATAGAAAAGGCCTCAAGCTGGTAAGAGGTGGATTAAAATCTGAAATTTAGTAGGGTATATTCCTTACCTACTAGCCCTTTGTATAAAAATACTTCTAAAACTAGAAATTCATAAGGCCTATTTTGGGTAAAAAAGTTTATATTTTTGAACTGTTTAAAATATATAAAGGAAGAGCAGAGGCTTTGGAGTCAGATGGACCTAGGTGAATCCTGTTACCAGTTCTGCCATTTAGTAGCTGTGTGGCCTTAGTCACTTAACCTCACAGCTTCAGTTTCCTTATTTGTAAAAATGGAATAAAAATACAGAGTAGCTGGAGGATTAATAAAGTAATTTAAATTCCCTTCTTCTATGTTCCCATATAATCCAGTGACTACCTTTAACTCAGAACTTTATCATGTTGTATCTATCACTGATTTACTTGTCTTTCTCCCTCATCAGACTATAAGCTTCCTAAGGACAAGGACTATGGTGTATTCTACCTCCCTAGCACCTAGCACAATGCCTAGCACGTTGTAGGTGATAAATAAATTCTAATTTCACTTTATCTCTGAAGGTGGCTTTACAAACTAAGACAAAATTTCAAATGAAATTTAGTGATTTTCAAAGTAGCCACCTTGACCCTCTGGGTTCTCATGTATTAATGATGATGATGATGTTGATAGGAATAGCAGTTTCTATTCAGAGCCCACCAGTTATGTGGCAAGCACTTTTAATAATATTATCTTTAATTCTCCCAATAACCTTGCAAAATAAATATTTTTACCACATTACAAATCAATAAATTGATACTGGGAGGGGGGGTAGACCCAACAATTCTACTTTTAGGAATTTATCCTATTATTTTATTGGATAAATGAAAATTTTAAATAATTAATAAACATACCAGAACTTATCAGATGCAGTAAAAGCAGTTCTAAGAGAGAAGCTCATAGTAATAAACATCTACATTAAGAAGCAAGAAAGATTCCAAATAAACAACCTAACTCTACACCTTAAGGAACTAGAAAAAGAAGAGCAAACTGAGCCCAAAGTCAGGAGAAGGAAGGAAATAATAAAGATTAGAGTGGAAATAAGTGAATAGAGAACAGAAAAACAATAGAAAAGATGAACCAAATTAAGAGTTGATTCTTTGAAAAGATAAAATTGACAAACCTTCAGCTAGACTAACCAAGGAAAAAAGAGAGAGACACAAATCAACAAAATAATAAGTGAAAGAGGAGACATTACAACTGATACCACAGGAATACAAATGATCCTAAGAGGCTACTATGGACAAATATATACCAACAAACTGGACAACCTAGAAGAAATAAAAAAATTCTTAGAAACATACAATCTATCAAGACTAAATTGGGAAGAAATAGAAAATCTGAATAGACCAATTACCAGTAAGGAGATTGAATCAGTAATCAAAAATTTCCCAGTGACGAAAAGCCCAGGACCAGACGGCTTCACTGGTGAATTTTACCAAACATTTCAAGAAGAATTAACATCAATCCTTCTCAAACTTCAAAAAAATTGAAGAGGAGGGAACACTCCTAAACTCTTTACGAGGTCAGCATTATCCTGATACCAAAGCAAGATAAGGACACTACTAGACAAGAAAACTACAGGCCAATATCCCGGATGAATATAGATGCAAACATTCTGAAGAAAATACCAGTAAACCAAATTCAGCAGCACATTAAAAGGATCATTCACCATGATCAAGTGGTATTTATTACTGGGATGCAAGGATGGTTCAACATAATGCAAATAAATCAACGTGATACATCACATTAATGGAATGAAAGAAAAGAATCATATAATTATCTCAATAGATGCAGAAAAAGCATTTGACAAAATTCAACATCCTTTCATGATAAAAACACTTAACAAATTAGGCATAGAAGGAACATATCTCAACATAATAAAGGCCATGTACAACAAGCCCACAACTAACATCATACTCAATGGTGAAAGGGTGAAAGCTTTTCCTCTAAGATCAAACAAGACAAGGGTGCCCACTCTCACCACTCCTAGTCAACACAGTACTGGAATCAGGCAACAGAAAGAAATAAAAGTCATCAAACTGTCTCTATTTTCAGATGACATGATTTTATACATAGAAAATCCTACAGACTCACCCAAAAAACTATTAAAACTAATCAACAAATTCAGTAAAGTTGTAGAACACAAACTTAACATACAAAAATCAGTACCATTTCTATATACTAACAACAAATTTTCTGAAAAAGAAATTGATCCCATTTACAATAGCATCAAAAACAATAAAATACTTAGGAATAAATTTAACCAAGGAATTGAAAGATCTCTGCTCTGAAAACTACAAGACACTGATGAAAAAAATCAAAGAAGACACAAATAAATGGAAAGGTATTCTGTGTTCATGGGATGGAAGAATTAATATTGTTAAAATGTCAATACTACCAAAAGCCACCTACAGATTCAGTGCAATCTCTGTTAAGATTTCAATGGCTTTTTTTTTAAATAGAAATAGAAAAAACACCCTTAAAATTTATACAGTCCTACAAAAGACTCTGAATAGCCAAAGAAACCCTGAGAAAGAAGAACAAAGCAGGAGGCATCACATTTCCTGATTTCAAGCTATAATATAAAGCTACAGTAATTAAAACAGTCTGGTACTGGCATAAAAACAGACAAATAGACCAATGGAACAGAATTGAGAACCCAAAAATAAACCCAAGAATATACAGTCAACTAATATTTGACAAGGAAGCCAAGAATACTCAATGGAGAAAAGACAGTCTCTTCAATAAATGTGCTTGGAAAATTAGATATTTACACATACAAGAATGAAATCTGACTCCTATCTTACACCACTCCCAAAAATTAACTCAAAATGGATTAAAGACTTAACTCTAAGACATGAAACTCCTAGAAGAAAACAAAGGAAAAAAGCTCCTTGACATGGGTCTTGGTAACAATTTTTTGGAAATCACATCTAAAGCAACAAAATCAAAAATAAACAAGTGGGACTACACCAAATTAAAATGCTTCTGCACAGCAAAAAAAATCATCAATGAAGCGAAAAGACAACCGACAGAACAGGAAGAAACATTTGCAAACCATATATCTGATAAGGGGTTAATATCCAAAATATATAAAGAACTCATACAACTTAACAGCAAAAATAAATAATAATAATCCAATTAAAAAATGGGCAAAGGACCTGAATAGACATTTTTCCAAAGAACATATGCAAATGGCCAAATGGTACATGAAAATATGCTCAACCTGACTTGTCATTAGGGAAATGCAAAATAAAACCATAATGAGATATCACCTCATGTGTGTTAGAATGGCCATCATCAAATACACAAGAGATAACAAATGCTGGCAAGGATGTGGATAAAAGGGAGCCCTTGTGCACTGCTGGTGGGAATGTATATTGGTGCAGCCACTATGGAAAATAATATGGAGGGTCCTCAAAATATTAAAAATAGAACTACCATATGATCCAGCAATTCCACTTCTGGGAATACATCCAAAGGAAATAAAAACACTAACTCAAAAAGATACCTGTACTCCCATGTTCATAGCAGCATTATTTACAACAGCCAAGATACAGAAACAACCTAAATGTCCACTGATGGATGAATGGATAAAGAAGTTGTGATACGTGTGTGTGTGTGTATATATATATATACACACACACACACAGTGGGACATTATTCAGCTATAAAAAAATGAGAAATCCTACCATTTGTGACAACATGGATATACCTTTAAGGCATTATGCTAAGTGAAATAAGTTGGAGAAAGACATATACCATATGATCACACTTATATGTGGAATCTAAACAAAACTAAACCAAACCAAAAAACAAAAAACCCCACCAAATTCAGAGAAAAAGAGATCAGATTTGTGGTTACGAGTAGGGGGAGTGGGAATTGGAGGAAGGTGGTCAAAAGGTACAAACTTCCAGTTATAAGTATTAGAAGCCGGCCCAGGGCGTAGTGGTTAAGTTCGCAGGCTCCGCTTTGATGGCCAGGGATTCGTGGGTTCAGATCCCAGGCATCGACCTACACACTGCTCATCGAGCCATGCTGTGGCAGTGTCCCACATACAAAACAGGGGAAGATTGGCACCGATGTTAGCTCAGGGACAATCTTCCTCAAGCAAAAAAAAGAGGAAGATTGAAAACAGATGTTAGCTCAGGGCCAATCTTCCTCACCAAAAATAAATAAATAAGTAAAACAAGACAAGTAAGTACTAGGGAGTAATGTACAACATGATGACTATAGTTAACACTGCTGTATGATATACAGAAAAATTGTTAAGAGAGTAGATCCTAAGAGTTCTAATCACAAGGAGAAATTTTCTTTTCTTTTTATTGTAGCTATATGAGACAATGAATATTAAACCTATTGTGGTAATCATCCCACAATATATGTAAATCAAACCATCATGCCATACACCTTAAACTTATACAGTGATATATGTCAATTATTTCTCAATAAAACCAGGAAAAAATTAATAAATAAATAATATATTAATAATTTTAATACATTAAAATTTAAAATAATTACTAAGTTATTTAAAATAATTAATAAGCATTGGAGGAGGTCATCAAGAAGAGAGGTGACCACTGGCTGACTCACAAGCTAGACCCAAGCAATCAGAGGCTCCTTACCCCCTCCTCTGTCCTTGGAATGTACATTCTGCCCACCATTCCCACACTAGGAGCTGTTTCAAGGACACAGCCTTAAGAGAGTAGTCATGCTTCCCTTAACGATGGGGATATGTTGTGAGAAATGCATCTTTAGGCAATTTTGTCATTTGTGAACATCATAGAGCATACTTACACAAACCTAGATGGTATAGCCTACTATACACCTAGGGTATATGATACTAATCTTATGGGACCACAGTGTTATATGCGGTTCTTGGTTGACTTAAATGCCCATTATGTGGCAAGTGACTGTAATGTATTGTTGAGACCATCTGGACTGTGTACATGACTGAATCCCGTTAAGGCCTCTATATAAACATTTAAGATTCTGGCAGGCAAGTTCGGAGACCTAACCATCTTGCCACCACTCAAGACAAGCCTCATACGTAAGTTTGCTTGCTTATTAAACCTGCTACCTACCAACCTGGAGTGGTCTGCCTCCTTCTTTGGTCTCTCTTTGCCCTCCTTGCCCTCTGTGCACAGGGGCTAGTTTCAAATTTCACCCAGGGAACTCCCAATGTTGTAAACCAACAATAAATCAGATAGAGAAAGACAAACAGCATATGATCTCATTTATATGTGGAATGTAAAAAAACAAAACAAAACAAAAAAAACCCCGAGCTCACAGACACAGTGAACAGATTGGTGGTTGCCAGAAGGCGGGGCCGGGCGTGGGGTGGGGGCAATGGGTTAAGGGGTCAAAAGGTAAAAATTTCCAGTTATAAAATAAATAAGTCATGAGGATGTAATATACAGCATGGTGACTATAGTTAATAATACTGTATTGCACATTTGAAAGTTGCTAAGAGAGTAAATCTTAAAAGTTCTCGTTGCAATGACAAATTTTGTAACGATGTATAGTGATGGATATTAACCAGACTTACTGTGGTGATCATTTTGCAATACATACAAATAAAATAATAATAATAAAATAAAATAACTGTTTATAAATAATTTTTTTAAAATCTTGCCAAACAGATTTATTATTATGAATTGTGAGAGGAAAGAACTTTTATGTTTAGACAATAGAATGACAGCTTAAAAAAGCATTTAGGACATTTTACATAACAGGCTGGTAACAAATCTGACAGATGGCTAGCTTTTCATAAACATTTTCAGTCCTACTCCAGGAACCTGACCTTATTTTGCACCACATTCAAACCACCCCTCAGGTTGACCTTTAAGTAGTTGTGAGTCAATTTACTGACCCATTAGCTACAATGTTAATCCATGGAAATTTGAAGGCCATCAAAACAAATACAATCTTTACACACAAAAAAATTTGTTGTTTTACTGATCCTTGCCTAGGATACTGCTACCAACAATACCATGCCCTGCCAAATTCAACCTTCCAGGGCTGGGTTTGGCTTGGGTCAGAAGAAGCTGGGGTGGGAGTGAGGAGCTGAAATGCAAAATATTGAGACAAGATCTTTCTATATTTGTACTAATATTTCATCAAGTTAGAGCAGGGCCAGAACCAAGTCTCCTTTCTCTCAGGGAACATTTTTCATGCCAAAAAACCAAAAGGGAACTCAATAATAAAAACATTTGTCACTATTTATTAAGCATTTACTATGAGCCAGGACTGTGCTAAGTGTCCTAGAGGGTTATTTTACTTAATTCTCACAACAACCCATCAGGCACTATTATCTCCATTTTACATAAGAATAAACAGATTAAAAAAATAATAACCAGAAAACAATCATAAGGCACCCAAATCACAAATTTTGCTCCATTGTCCTTCTTGAATCACTTTTCTTGATCTGTTCTTTACCAAAAAAGTAATATTTCTAACATATCATGTACATTTTACTAATTTGTCATTTAAAGATTCATTTCTACAGCACTATATATTTTTTTCAAAGTCCTACAACTCTTTTTTTCTTTCTCTGGCCCTCAATCAACCTTGAGATACCTCACAAAGCACCATTCCTCTCATTTTAGAGACGACGACCCCAAGACCCAGGAAGCTCAGGGGAGTCCTTCTCTCATTCCCTTAAGAGGCAATTCCAAACTCCATAAGTGTCCACCAGACCCAACCGCCTCACACTGAACTGACAACCCAGCAACCAGCTTTACAGAGACAACAAAAGCTGTCAGGCATGAATTCCCTCTATTTCTCTCTGCCCTCCCCCACACTTAAACTTATCTTTATCTACACCCTTTTTTCCCTCATGAATCAGAGAAAAAGGATTCATTCTAGTGTCCCCAAGTCTAATTTGCGCTCAGGATCCCATTCCTTCCTATCTATTCCAAGTCATTATTCCACCAGTTAATCTCATTTTTCTGTTCCTCCAACCTCTCTCTCCACTGGCTAATTTCTCTCAGAGGACCAACACGCATGTACAGTATTTGCTTACATCTAAAAAGAGAACAACAACAAATTTTCTTTTATCCCACATTCCTCTTTAGCTACTGCCCTGCCTTTCCTTTCCTTTTGAGCTAAGCTCCTTGAAAGCATAATTTAGACTGGCTGCCTCTATTTACTTATCTCCCATTCACTGAAACATGGATTCTGCCCTTTTTGCTCCACAGAAATTGCTCTCCCTAAGGTCAGTAAGAACTCTTAAACACCAAATCTAAATGACACTTCATTTATCAAACCTTTGTCCTGACTCAAACTTTTGAGTTCCAGTATCCAAACTGGCTGGATTCCAAAACTCATGGTCTTAACCATATGCTATACTGCTTCAAGTCATAGACATCCTGATTTCCTTCTCCATCTCAGCCCCCACAGTCAGTCACCAAATCTCAATTAATAAATTATAAATCTCCTAAATAATATCTCTGGAAGCGGTTTCCTACCTGTGATGACTCTCAAACACCCAATTTAGAAACTTGATGGTTATCTTAAACCCCCCAAAAGACTCAGACCACATCAGAATAAATAATCACCTCTCTCCCGTGAGTCCCTCCTCCGCGGCCGTATTCAACACTACCCTAGAATCACAGCACTCTGAAAGTGTAGGGGAATGTCATTTTATAGCTGAGAAACAGAGGATGAGTGGTTTACTTATTGTCAGCTTAGCACAGAGCCGGGAATACAAGGGGAATAACAGTATATACCTGTGGGGACACATTTACTGGGTGAATTACAACCTCTGTAAAAGTATCTTCATTTTGCACCTGACCTCACTGACTTGTTTTCAGGTTTAAATGGGATCTCTTTCGTAACGATGAAAGTATTAAATAAATTAGTAAGTACTAGTAATTGGCATCCGAGAAACAACACCTTCTCCTTGCCCACCAAGGTCAGTGGTCCTTACCCTGCTTTGCCCCACCAGACTCTGTCCAAGCAGGTCTGGTTGTCAGTCCCAAGAGACTCACCTCTTAAAGATTTTTGTCAACTGCTGAATGAGCTGTGGGAACTTAAATTTTACCTTCAGACGGAAAAGCTTGTAAAAAGTGACAACCCGCGCTTCCCTGACACAGTCCACGTGTCCACAATAAACCGTAGCGGGCGATCTTCCCGCGAAAATGCAGTCCCAGAGAATCAAAGAAAAGTCAATCCCAGTCGAATTTTGGCACAAGGTATACACCCTCCTCAATTCTGATTGGCGAAGTGCGCTCTGCTCGGAACTGACGCAACGTGTCCGCGGAAGAGGAAGTCACAGAGCCGGGACGATTTTTCCGTATGGAAGTGCGCGAGGTGGGTACTATAGAAGGAAGGAACAGCTCACCACGCTGACGGAGCGCGTCTCCTGGCCATGGGCCCACGGAGCCGCGAGCGTCGGGCGGGGGCAGTACAGAGCACCAACGACAGCAGCGCCCTCAGCAAGACTTCCCTGGCCGCTCGCGGGTACGTGCACGATGCCTTTGCCGCGTTGCTGGTTCCGGGGACCGCGCGCCGCGCACCTCTCATCCACCGCGGCTACTACGTCCGCGCACGCGCCGTGCGGCACTGCGTGCGCGCCTTCCTGGAGCGGACGTGCGCGGCCCCGCGCGCGCCTCGCGCCCAGATTTTGTCGCTGGGGGCCGGCTCTGACTCTCTGTATTTTCGCCTCAAAATTGCCGGCCGCCTGACCGGGGCTACGGTCTGGGAGGTGGATTTTCCCGACGTGGCGCGGCGCAAAGCGGAGAGGATTCGAGATACGCCGGAACTGTGCGCGTTAACCGGGCCTTCTCAGAGCGGGGACCCCGCGTCAGCACTGTGCTTGGAGAGCTTGGACTACCGCATCCTGGGCCTGGACCTGCGGCAGCTCCAGCGGTTGGACCAGGCCCTGGCCGCCGCGGGGCTTGACGCGGACGCCCCCACTCTGCTCCTGGCCGAGGCCGTGCTGACCTACCTCGAGCCGGGTAATGCCGCGGCCCTCATCACCTGGGCGGCCCAGCGTTTTCCTAATGCCCTTTTCGTGATCTACGAGCAGATGAGGCCCCATGATGCCTTTGGCCAGTTCATGCTGCAACATTTTCGGCAGCTAAATTCCCCTCTGCATGGCCTGGACAGCTTTCCCGACGTGGAGGCCCAGCAGCATCGCTTCATTCGGGCTGGCTGGACTGCCTGCAAGGCCATGGACATGAATGAATTCTATCGCTGCTTTCTCCCCGCAGAAGAACGCCGGCGCATGGAAAGTCTTGAACCTTTTGACGAGTTTGAGGAGTGGCATCTGAAGTGCGCCCACTATTTCATTCTGGCCGCTTCTAGGGGAGACACTCTCTCCCAAACTCCGGTGTTTCCGCCTTCAGAGGCGTTTCCTCGGGTAGATCCTGCTTCCCCTTCAGGAGTCTTCCCTGCCATGGTAGTCACTAGTGACAGCCAGGGCCCAGACCTTAAGAGATACGGCCACACCTCTGTCCTTTTGAGCCCGGGCATTATTCTCAGTGCAGGAGGATTTGGAGAGCAGGAGGGGAGGCACTGCCGAGTGAGCAAGTTTCACTTGCTTTCAAAATATTGTGACTTCAAATGGATAGGTAACCAAATATGCAGTTGGCAGACTGGAGATCAGTGGGATGGACGCCTTTATCACACTGTGACAAGGCTTTCAGATACTCAGGTTCTGGTTCTGGGAGGGAGACTATCCCCAGTAACTCCAGCCTTGGGGATTCTCCAACTTTGTTTTTGTAAGAATGAGGATAATAGCGGTGAGGACCTAAATGTAACAGTAACAAAGGTGGGCCCAAAAGAAGATTCCACTTTGTCATGTTGGCGGCATTCAACAACAGAAGTGTCCTATGAGAATCAGAAATATTTGTTTGTGTATGGGGGTCGGAGTGTGGTGGAACCTGTACTAAGTGACTGGCATTTTCTACATGTGGGGACAATGGCTTGGGTCCGGATCCCAGTGGAGGGGGAAGCACCTGAAGGTCGGCATTCCCACAGTGCCTGCAGCTGGCAAGGGGGAGCCCTTATTGCTGGAGGTCTGGGTGCTTCTGAGGAGCCATTAAGCTCTGTACTGTTTCTGAAACCAGTCTCTTGTGGATTCCTGTGGGAATCAGTAGTCATCCAGCCTCCCATTACCCCAAGGTACTCCCACACAGCTCATGTGCTCAGTGGGAAGCTTCTACTGGTTGGAGGGGTCTGGATTCATTCCTCCTCAGTTCCTGGAGTGACTGTTATCGATTTGACTACAGGATTGAGCTCTGAGTATCATATTGACACAACATGTGTGCCATGGCCATTAATGTTACACAACCATACCAGTATCCTCCTTCCTGAAGAGCAACAGCTCCTGCTCCTTGGAGGTGGTGGGAACTGCTTTTCCTTTGGCACCTACTTCAACCCCCATACAGTAATGTTAGACCTGTCCTCCTTAAGTGCTAGACAGTAAGGACTTGACTTCTGATATATTGAGGACCCACTAAAGTAGACAATAAAGGTTTCCACAAATAGGATTTGACTCTGACTATAGATATTATCACTTCCTCCTTCCCCCTCCTTTTTCTATCCAGTGCAGAAAGTGAAAGAGGTTGTTAAAACACATACCAACATTCAGAGAGATGGTACGAAAATAAAACATAAGTAGGCCTATCTGAAGACAGGGGTCATACAGTCCTACAGTAGGAATTGGGGGCCTTTGGATCCCTGTGTCTAGTTTATTGGTCTTCCATTTTCTAATCTAAGTTTTCCATTTATTGAGGTCCATGACCTTTAGCATAAGTCAAGTGAAAGATTTCCCCCTCCCAGGCTTTGTGAATTGAGAAAGTACTTTGGAAAAAGTTTCACACAGATCCTTGGTAAGAATACGAGGTTGAATATAGTTGAAGGGACATGGTATTGATCTCATTCTTCATATGTGAAGCCTGAAATGAACCCAGTTGCCATTTGATTAAAGCATTGTGCTATTTAGTGCAGCAGAGAACTCTAGGATAGTTTTAATAAGACACATTTGTGGGACTTCATTGAAAAACATGCTTTTCCACTTTTTGCCACTGGTTCCCTATTTATTTAGATTTACAAGTTCTAATAAACCAAATGTTTGATGCCTCAATTCATTTTGTACGTGATATGATAATATCTTGCTCCAGATGTACTCTCCACCTTTCACTATGTTCTGTGCCCTTTATGGACTGCATCAATGAGTTTTCTTGTCCTCTAGTTTCTGGTGAGTTCCACCAGTCAGAGGCACCAGAGGGGGGTGGTTGGGCAGGAAGAGTGAGTCAGGATATTCCCAGCATTTCCCCTGCCAGTCTGCAAGTTGACAGCAGCTGCATTTTCTGTCAAAGGCCACAGCTCCTGTCGTGTCCTCTCCTGTAAGATAGAGCTCTAATTCTGCTTCACTCCACGTTCCAGTAATTGTTCCTTCTTACCTCTTCAGGCTTAGGAGTTGTAATGGCTCTTTGCTAAAACTGAGCTGCACTGTCTAGTATACTAGCCATTAGCCACATGTGGCTATTTAAACTTAATTAAGATTAAATAAAATTAAGAATTCAGTGGTTTAGTTGCATTAACTACATTTTAAGTGCTCAATAGCCACATATGGCTAATGGCTACAGTATTAGACAATATAGATGTAGAACATTTCCATCATTGCAGAAAGATCTGGACACCACTGAGGTACTTCACCGTCTTGACTTGGTTTTCCTTAACCCTGCTAACCCCCTTTTAATTAGTATCTTCATTAAACTCTCCTCAATTATCCCCTTTAAATGGATCATCTTTCCTGGTGAGGCTTGTGAGATCAATGAAATATCTTAGGTATTCATCCTTAAAATTTGAGCTTTAATTTGTCATCTAAATTGTGTACACCTTGTGAAATTCACATCTCAAAAGGTAGTAGCTTTGGTGGTACTAAGTGTACCACTTTAGTATTTCTTGTTAGTCTTCAACCCTTGAAACCTTAGTATCTTGAGAGTCTACAAATACCTACATTCTACAAGTACTATCAATGTTAATATCTTGATGGACTTAGTATGACACAGAATCTTTTTTCCCCTAAATATTTTTATTAACAACTTTGCATATAAATGAACATGAAAGGTGATTAATATAAAAACTGAGTAGCCAACACAAACCTAAGTGTGTGAAGAGGCAATGTTAGCTCTGTTAGATGAAGGCTCCCAGAAGGCAAACTGAATAAAGGGTTCAGCTTCCCTGAGACTGCAAGAAAGAGCTCTTTCTGGGGAAGTTGTTAGTTATGGTCATAAGAGAGTCCTGGGAAACCAAGGGCTTCACCTAGACGTCTGGCAAGGCTCTAAGTGTGTCAGGTGCTAGGTAACTGGCAGGAATATGATCAGAAGGGGAAAAGGCTGGTCTGTATTTCCTGTTTCTAAGTTCACCACAGCCTACCCCCAACTTTCAGGAGCAGATCAAAGCAGAACAGTGATGAAATGAGTGTTCTCAGCTACGTAGTAGTAGCAGAATTCTAACCTAGAAATGACTCCAAAGCCCAAGGTACATCTTCCATTATGCTACATCTTAGATGGTGCCATCAACTATTATTATTTCATTATTGTTTTGGGAAAAAAGAGATGGTGGTGGTAGGGCGCGGGGTGGAGGGGGTGGTCGTCAAGAGAATGTGGATGTGTGCCAGACCTAAATTAGTGCAGTGGTGCCTATTTTCTTGAGCGCTGCCCAGTATGGCGCATTATGAGTAATTGGGCTTGTTCTCCACAGAGAAATTACCTACATTTTCTTTAAGTGATTACCAGATTAAGCATGCCCTCCACCTCTAACCTTATACATGCATCATACTCAGTTAAGGAATTATTCATTTCTCAAGCTCTACTCATTAGAGCACTTAGAAGTTTGTCAGCAACATTTATTCTGTGCTTTTGGAGCAGCACTCAGTACGGACTGGTGCTGGATCCCAGTTTCATAACACTAATTAATCTGCAGCAGTTGGGAATGTAGGCCAGATTGAGAACTGAAGTTAGACAATAATTTTTGCTTCTCCATTTCACCCCTGAATATTTTTGTTCTGAAATTCTGGTATGGATCTCTGGGGTAGGTATGAGAGTTAATGAAAGGCCTTTTCCTTGTTTAGTGATTGTACTTCTTTTTAGACCAGAAAAACTAGTTAAAGAAGGAAGAGAATTTCTCTACTCTGAATCTTGGCTCCATCAAGGTCTCAAAAAACAGTATATCATACTAGTGAGGATATGAAAACAAAGTTAAGAACAATTCTACCAGGATATGTTCTTCAAAGACCAGTGCTGTTACTTCATTGTGTGCTTTCTGGATTTTACCACTGAATGTCCATTTTTCATCTTTCTGCAGCTCTTATCCTCCTTAGTGATGTTAGGAAGTTGTCATGTATCAGATGTGTTCCAGTGCCCAGACATTGTCTTGGTCTTCCCTTTCTATGATCTCAGACCTTGAAATCCTGGTTTATTCCAAATGCATTTTGTGATCCCAAACCCAACCTCAAGCAGCCCATGCCTACTCTTGGACCCATCCCACATGACATCTTCTGGAAAACACTCCCATATGGCAGCCCCAGATGTAACCAGCCACTCTCTCCCTGTGTGAGAGAAGGCCGTGCTCTTTGGAGAGTTTGGTGAATAAGAGAACAACTAGTTATAAAGGTGAGTTCTTAATCATAGGGACCATCTAATACTGTCTAGTGTGACATTAAAAGTAAACTAAGCCTTTTGACTGCAGTAATGAAGAAGGGGATGTAAAATGGCATTAGGCTGGCAAGGTAGGTCATGAATCCTGGCTTATCATATTTGGGCTTGATGTTTAAGGAGAGAAGGAGAATATGTAGAGCAGAAATTATGAAACTTATAATCAGCTTTAGAGTAGGCTGAGATATCAATAATTAAACAAGAGTTTAATTGTTGGATGTCAATAATTAAACAAGAGTTCTGTCATTCCACAGTTAAGTTACAAGACTACTCACTTATCTTTCTTGGACAATGACATAAAACTCTTGGTTGGGAAGGGGCAATTCCTTGATTGAGGGAAGGAATTCTCTCTGTCTAGTTTACTTCTCTGTCCTAGCAGTTGCTTCAAAAATACTTGTTGTATGGAGGTCCAATCTGACACTCCAATAAATTATATTTGAATATTACTATTGTACCTACCATGCAGAAACAGATGTCAAAATTCCTTTAATTACTGTGTGTGTAGGGGAACATTAAAGTTTTAAAGACCCCCCCTCCTTAGGAGTTTTTAAAATTCAACTGCCTTGACCTGGGTAAAGGTGGTAACTTCCTGGCATTACTCCTAGCTTTACAGAATAGACCTGAACCTTCTCCCTGATTGAATTTCCAGCTGATCTTCATCCCCTTTTGCTCAACAATGGACCATGATTACCCTGTATCCTTTGGAAATGAAATGAGCTAACTTTGCCAAAAGGCTAATCTGAGGGAGTATGAACGTGCAATTAAGTGTGCTCATGAGCACATACACACAGGATCTTCCTAGGATGTGGTGATGCTTCACTGGGCATGACTTGTGTAACTCTCAAAGTAAGTTTAATAGAAGGAGAGGAAACATCTTGCCCTAATTTTTATGTGAAAAGTCATTTGCTACCTAACTGACAGACTTAGGTTAGGAAATATATTGCAGTAAGAATGATTTTTCGAATATTACACCACATTCTGCCTTTTTCATTCCCTAGCCTTTGTCCACATTTTTAGGCTTTTCACTAGAGCCTCAACCTCTGATTCATATTTAGACTTACTATTTCAGAAAACGTTAGCAAAGCTAATCTTTCTTGTTTATTGATATATCAGCAACTTAACCAATACTTAAGAGGAAAAAAAAAAAACTTTGCCATCACCCTTCCTCCAAAAAACCCAATTGAAAAAGCAGAGTCTAGATCTCAATTCACTAAATTTATATTTGAACAATTGAGTCCTTCCAGCATATTTTTATTTACAGTGCGTGACACATAGTAAATGTTCAAAAAATGTTTGTCAAATGAATGGGTATATGGTGGATTTAGACTAAAATTAGTAACAAATAGTGAATTGTAATGATCAGAGATTACCACCAGAAAATCAAAATATAAAGTCATAGTAATTAAAAATAGTTTGATATTGGTGCCAGAATAGACAAATAGAAGGAAGGAGCAAAGAATTCAAGTACAGATGTATGATAAGGTGACATTTCAAATCAGTGAGGAAAGGCTGGGACCTTTGATTTGGGACCAGCTGGCTCATTCATTCATCCATTCAACATTGAAGTGTTCTAAGCAGGATATATCAGTGAACCAAATAATCTCTTGTGGAATTTGCAGTTTAGCAGGGGGAAACAAGAAATTAAACAATAAAGATAATAAATACATTATATATTATATCAGAAGTGATAAGGACTGTGAGAAAAAGAAAGTAGTGTAGGGTAAGGGGGATAAGGAGTGCATGGGGATGGAGTAACAAGTTATAATACTAAATAGGGTGGATAGGGTCATTCTCACTGAGTGGTGAAATTTTAGCAAAGACTTGAGGAGGTGATGGAGTTAGCTAAGTAGATTACTGGGGAAACAGTATTGCAGGCAGAAGGAATAGCCAGAGCAAAGCTCATAAAGCAATTCATTGTAAGAATTTTGGCTTTTAATCTGGGTGAAAAAGGGAGCTGTGCAGGGTTTTGGGTGATATTATTTAACTTATGTGTTTAAGGGGGCCCTCTGGACATTATGAGGAGAATAGATTGTAGGAGGTTGAGAGCAAAAGCAGGGAGACTTGTTGGAAGGCTGTTGCAGTAATCAAGATGAGAGATGATGTGGAGTCAGCTGGAGATGGTGAAAAATGGTGGGATTTGAGGTATATTCTAAAGGAAAAGTCAGCAGAATTTCCTAATGGACTGGGTATGGGGTATTATAGAAAGAGAAGAGTAAAGGATGGGATTCAAGACTTTAGGCCTAAACAACGGGAAAGTCAAGTTGCCATCAACTGAGATGGAGGAGGCTACAGGTGGTGCAAATCTGTGGGAGTAGATCCAGAGTTCAGGTTGGATGTGTTGACTTTGAGATGTCTGTTAGACATCCAAATGGAGAGCCACTTATTCAAATATCTATTTTATAACCTCTCTCCTCATACTCTACATTTACTCACTTTTTCCTTTTCCTTCCTCTGTAAATAACCAGACCAAACACAGGAATGGGATTGGCAAATAAAAATGGCTGAAGTGGAAACACAAATTGTAGCTTGAAAAATAAGAGGGGCAAATCCTCTGTGAGATGACCCAAGCCTGGCTGCTCCTGCCTCCCAGAGTCCCTCCTGGAGCCACCTTCATTCAGACCCATTGTGTTGGTTTTTTCTGATTTTTCTTTCTTTCTATATTAATATTTATTATACATACTGTGTAACTCTTCATTAGCAGCTTTTTCACAAAGCCAGAATCTGACATTCCCTGTCTCACAAGGCTCATCCCCTGCCATGCCTTCTCCCCTTACTTGACATCCCAGTTATATGAAACTATACCTACGTCCCAAAGTATATGATACTGTTTCATGCATCCATTCCTTTCCTTACAGTGCTCTCCCTGTCGGGACTCTTGATACTGCCCCTCTTACCTTCCTCTCACACCATCCCAACCTTGTTTATACAACTCCTACTTGACTTTCAAAGCTTATTTTTGGAAAGCATCCCCTGATTCTAATCCCCCTGCCCTTTCAAAGTGGGATGGGTTACCCTTCTGTATTGCCATAGCACCTTGTAAATATCATCCATATTGCACTTACCATATTGTGTTATAATCTGTTTTCTAGTCTGTTTTCTTACTCCAGATTGAAGCTCTTGAGGGCAGGGATAATATCTTATGCATCACTGTATTCTCAGCACCTGGCACTCTGTAAACACTGGAACTGAATAAGGATCTCTCATTGTGGGTGTTTAACTTCTTGGAGCTGACCTTTCTTACATCCTTTCAATATAATAAATCCTGTGCCACTGGCTTCCTGGGGAAGAACAGAGTAGCAACGGTGAAGAATAATACAATGACCTCCCAAAGAACACAATCTCCTGTCATACAAGCCTGTGCCCTTGGTCATAAACTCGGAGAGAATCAGCCAGAACCTGTAGCACACAGCTGTGATTATACACATCTACTTTTGGGAACCCCATTCTTGGTCTTGCTGCTTCCTCCATCTCCCACTCAGACATCTGGTGGGTAGTGACAGAGACAAGTAACCACAGAGGTAGTGAATTTTCTGTATTATTTTGGTAGAAGACTAGCATATTAACCACATTTTAACTATGAAGAAGATCCATCCCGTAGTGACTTGAAGCTGCAACTTACCCTCTAGCCCAATTTCCTTTGAGTTTTTCAGTTTGGTAAGACTCGATTGTGGCCACTTTTGGTTTGAGCTACCATCTAGACTCACACCAGTGTTGATTCATCTAGAACACACAGCAACTCAAGGCTCTTGTGTCCTGCTATATGTTAGCCATAGGTTCATTTAAAAACACTTATTGTTGGGGGCCAGCCCAGTGGCTTAGTGGTTAAGTTCATTCGCTCCCGGTGGCCCGGGGTTCGCAGTTTCGGATCCCACGCACAGACCGACACACTGCTTATCAAACCATACTGTGGCAGGTGTCCCACGTGTAAAGCAGAGGAAGATGGGCACAGATGTTAGCCCAGGGCCAATCTTCCTCAGCAAAAAGAGGAGGATTGGCAACAGATCTTCCTCGTCAAAAATAAAAAAACAAAAAAACCCCACACTTATTGTTGCTATTTATTGTATAAGACATATATTCTTATTATAGAAATATTAGAAAAAGCAACACCTGCTATATTTAAACATTTTCTATGACTTTCTAACCATGTTGGGGTCACACTGTTTGCTTTTTTTACAAGTTCTGAATAAAAATTTTTTTCACAACCACAAAGAAAGTTAACTTCAGGGGATAGAATCAAGTGATTGATAGTTCTTGTGCCTGACTCATGTTCAGCTGGTGTCTACATGACAATTCCTCTGTTGATGAATCTCCTTTTTGATGAGTGATTTCCTTCTCTTACTGACATCTGATAAAAATAATTTCAAGTCTCTAAGATCACTAAGATTATGAAACTAAGATATATGGTATTATTCATACCGTTTTTTTACAAGATGAGAAATATGGTCTGCAAAATCAGCTCTGGGGAAACCTGAGGAAAAAACAGTATGCAAGTGAAGAACCAAAGTACTGTTACTCAGGGTAGAAGAGAAGTAAAGTATAAACCTGAGGAGCACAGCAAATGTAGTCATTGGCAACCTGAATTGATGTTCACTCATCCTGAAGAACTAACTAGACAGAACTGTGACAAAAGTTCATGTTGGACAACTGAACCAATGGCAGTATGTGTTTAAGCTCATGGGATTTGGACTCAGACAGACCTGAGTTGGAATCCTAGCTTTGCTCCTTACTATCATGGGACCTTGGGAAGGTTGTTTAACTTCTCTAAACCTCAGTGCCCACATCTGTAAAATGGGTATAATAATGGTACCCACATCATAAGCTGATGAGAAAATTTTATAAGACAATGTAAATAGAACATTTTAGTACAGTGTGAAGCATGTAATAAGGACTCTATAAATGCTATCCCAGGACATGACAAAGGTAGGGTGGGATAGTCTGGCAAGGGAGGGAGAATATGGCAAGACTTGAGGTATGAGTATCTTCCCTACCCTCCCACCTCTACCTTGGGATTAAAACAGAGGAGAGGAGGAGGAAAGGGTGGTAGATGCATCCAGATGGATTTAGGCCACTACCAATGCAGGGGCTTTCTTCTTAACTCTTAGGGTAAAACCTGGGAAAATTGTAAACCCCTCAGGGAAACTCCACATTCAACATAGTACTAGAGCAATATGGGGCCACCCCACAGGTAGCTTAGAAATTGCTAAGGGATATGAGGATCTGAAATAGCACCACAGTTTCCCACAGCCTGTGTGTGGCGTTTAATGGAACCAGAAGTTCCTTTATAATCAGCACAACACAAAAGTACTGAAATTTCCAGCAGACCAGCAGAGGCCTGGGGTCAAGCTAAGGGAAGCTGCAAGGGAAGGACCATGGACTTCAGCAGAGGAAAGGAGGGGCCCATCATGGGTTTCAGAGAACAAAGTGAGACATCTGCACCTCAGCAGACCAACATAGGACACAGCAGGACCAGACACAGCATCTTCAAGTTCAGAGAGGAGCCAGAGGTCTGTGCCCTTGCCCCTATGAGGACATGTGAGCTCCCCCTACACTCAGAAGCCATCTTGGGAAGAAGGCAGGGAAGGAGATGTCCTGAGAGTGAAGAAACAGCCTGAACAGGGAGTTTACATTTTGAAATGACTAAAGGCACACAGTTACCTAAGGTTACACAGTTAGGAACCGGTGGAGCCCCAGAGCCTGTGCTCTCAATCACTACGCTACACCTGGACAGACACTGAGCAAGGTGAATTCTCCCAGGATTGGAAGCTGCCCAGGGGACTGTGGATTAGAAGCCACAGGTATTAGGGAGCCATTGTGGATTCTGAGCTGGAGAGTTACATGGTATTTAAGGAAGACCTGTCTGGCAGAACCCTGCGACAGGGTGAGGAGAGGGAAATCTAGAAGCAGGATAAAATTAGACATCAGTATCTGTAAATAGGCCAAAATGATAAGAGTTTAAAATAGAGCAGTTACAATAAAAACAGAGAGGAAGGAACATCTCCTAGACTATTAGTAGTAATAATAAAATTAGTAGCAGAACTGTACCTAGTACTTACTATGTGCTGGCACTGTGCTGAATATTACCTCACTTAATTATCACAGCAACTCTATGTGGAATTAACTATTATTTTTCCTATTTTAGAGATGAGAAAATTGAGGCACAGAGACGTTAAGTAATAACAGGGCTAATGCCACACAGCTGTAAGTGTTAAGCCAGGCATCAAACCCAGGAGGGTCTAACGATGGAGCCCAGAATCTTAACCAGTCTCCTTGATCATGATGCAGCTGGCTCCTGACCACAGGGGAAAGGTGGTGGAAGAGTCAGCGATCACACCAAGATCTCTAGGTTTGAAGATTAGAATATGGTAACACCATTGACAGAAATGGGTAGTTGGGAAAGAGAGACGGGTTAAGGGGGAAAATGAATTTAGTTTGGGAAATATTGAGTATGACAATATGGTATACACAGATCAATTTCCCAAGGGCTAGGATGGGATTTAATGGAACACAAGTGAGTTTCTTAGGCCCAATCTGTAAATGTAAGTTTTCAGTTGATGGGGAGGAGACAGTGAAGCCAATCTTCAAATTTAAAAACATATTTTTGTTAACTTGAATCCTCTCTGTTGCATTTACACTATAATAAATAATATTTTTTAAAAGTAACATATTTTCTCTCCCTGATATGGGGGACATTCACTCAGTCAAGTGACAGGTGAATATAGAAATCTAGAGAACATGTTATCATTATTATCCTGCACTCAGCAGAAAACTTTTGTGGTAACTCGAGTCCTTTGTGAGGCTCACCTACTTCCAGATGCTGGACCCAGCCCTGTGGTTACTCAACAGACACCATCACCCTTCCTTATTTATTATATCAAATAAGGTGTCAACAACCCATAGTCCTGCCTTCTTCATTACCACAAAACCTGAGTCATTTGCTGAGATAATCACCGTCAGTAACCACATTAGGACAGTCGGCGAACTACCCAGAAATGGAATGAGATGACGAGTAATGAAGTACATTACCAACTGGTCAACGTCTGTAGTCCTGGCCTGGGGTTCCTTCAGCAAAAATAAGGAAGGCCAAGAAAAGAGAAGGACCCTACTGGACCAGACATATGCTTTTTGAGTAGTCATAGTTGCTTCTGTTTATGGAGAGCTGACTCTGTGCCCGAAACTGGGCCAAGTGCTTTCAAGCATTATCTCCGATAATCCTCACAACTCTGTAAAGGGGTTCTATTATCATGTCCTCTTTGAAGATGAGGAAACTGAGGCTGAGAGAAGGAATGTAATTTGTTCATGGACACAGGCTAATCTTAGAGACAGGATTCAAACTCAGGTTTGAGAATCCTGTTGTAATACAGTCTCAGGGTAGCTCTGAGGCTTGGACTGAATCCCACAACACTGCACAAATCGGCCTTGTAAGAACAACCACCACGATAAGATGCCTTTGACATTTTACAGAACCAAACTGGAATAGTTGAGCCAGCCCTTGAGGAATGTACCTCTGAGAATGTGCTGCTGGTCAGGCTGGCCATACAGGCAGCATCAACCCTGCCCCTGAAATGCCAAAACTCCCTTCTTTGCATTGTCAGCCCGGCAACCTGAAACCCATTTCTGTTGACTTTGAGATCTAAACCTTACATAACCCTTCACTGCCTCTACTCCTTTTACAGGCCCACAATTCCATGCCACACTGAAGTCAAATAACCAAGGCATTGGTTTCTGTCACAGTACCTGAACACAAGCCATCAAGGGGAACCATGGTCCTTTTGTCCAGAACCAACCAAGCATGAAACTATGAAAATGTGTGGCATTTCTTGGGGCTGATGTAGTGCAGGCAGCCTCCCTAGGTGCTCAGTCCAGACATCATAACTTGAAAAGTAACTGGGATGGCCAAGTTTGGGGACTAGTGCTACGGAGTGAGTTGACCTGGAAATCATTCTCTCATCCAGAAATTTTGCTACTGTTCTATCAAGTGCTTTAGAAACCAGACTCCTTTGATCTCCTCATTTCATATCTATAACCTCGTTTGCTAGATATCAAAAGTTAAGAGTGGGCAGGAACTTTCAGATCCTGGGATGACTACCCACACAGAAGAAATGATGTCTGTCTTGATATTAGACCTCTCTGGGAGGCATCTTCTTTACTCCTTCTGGAGACCACAAGTAAGGATCATTTTCAGGGGGACTGAATAATTCCCTGGCCCAGGGCTGAGTGGAAACAGGTGCTGTTTTGAACCTTGGAACTTTGATTTATGGTAACACTCAGTACCTCCCCTGCCCCAGCCCTGAGGTGTTACTGAAATCACAGGACACCCCAGGGAAGCTTGTCTCATTCTTAAACACTGTCCAGATGCTCTCTTTCAGGATGCTGTGTTTACAAAGAAATGGGGCTTCACATTCCTCTCCCTTTAATGAAAATTCTGAATTTCTGCCTTCAAAGGAGCTCCATTTTATTGATTCATTTGTAGTTATTTACGGGGTCATAAATAATGGGTCAGGGGAAAAGATGGAGTTTCAACAGGAGACCACGATGTCTGTAAAAGTAGTGAAGCTCTTAACCTGACCCCAAGCCAAATCCTCTCAGGAGATGAAGCCATCTCTCATTCAGGGCTTCTGGTGAAAGTGTTGAAACAATGGCTTAGCCACGTAGCTGTTTTTAAATTCCGGCCTGGCCCCTTGCCCAGGTGCAGGGTTTCGTCAGCTAAGCTTAGAGAACAGCCACACCTAACCTTAATAATTTTTGCCCAAAGTCTGTCCCAATCAGTGAGAATCCAAACCAGAATAATCATTAACATCACCACAGACTGACTCAGAATGATCTTAACCTGATTTCCTGTCAGGTTCTAAACAAATCTTCCATCGCCTAGCCTGATGGCTCTTCCTCTGGTTTAAAAGTTGTTCAGGGAGTTGCTTGAGTTCATTCCACATGTAAGCTGAACCTTCCCAAAACGACAGGCAGGGAATTGTTAGGCACAGGTGGAGTCCGAGGACCTGCGGCAGGGGATTAGGAGACCAGGGAAGGGTGCTTCGTATCATTTTGTTTGTCAAGAGATCAGAGGGAGCTTCAGGCCATGGCTGAAACCTAGTCACAGAAGCTCAGTGTGGAACGTACTCAGTCGGCTAGAGAATGGCCAGCAACCAGAGAAAAGATCAGAGTACCATACTCCCTATAGAGAAATCATACATACCCTTTTAGTAGAAGTGGAAAAGGCAAGACCCTTCATGGGCAATAACATGAGATATAGAAAGGGAACACATTTTAGAACCTGGATTCACCACTGGGCAACCTGAGGGAAGTCACATAATTTCTCTGGGACACAGTTTTCTCATCTGTAAAATGGCCTTGATGATAGTACCTACCTCACAAGGTGCTTATGAGGATCAAATGAAGCAAGTGTCTTGCTTGGTGCATGGCAAGTAGGACGTACTCAAAACAAATGTTGGTTTCTATTTCTTATTCTGCTCCCCGAAGTTCACATTAATCCCGGATCATTATCAGTTCTACCACCCATAGACCTGGGTAAGTGAGCCTCTCAGAGGGCCCTGAACTTTGGAGTGCCTTTCTCAAAGTTTCTAAATCCCTCTCTAGCAGTGGCTGGCAGTGCTGTCCAGCGTGGACCTGCTCCCACATGGGCCCCAATCTCTGTTTTACCTCTTTGGGACCGTCTGCCTCTCCATACTCTCTTCTCTCCCCCAGCCTACCTCCCCACTCCCCACACTCATGTGGTTGACCAGATGCCCTGAGGAGCTCCAGGACTCACATCTGTGTGGTCATCCCTGAGCATTGTGGCCAGGACCAGGTTCTAGGAGAGTAGCCTGGCAAGCAGATCACTCCCATTGGCCAATGTGATATTTCTTTGAGGGATCTTGCAAGATTGAGCTGCCAGAATGGTATTGACATGCTGACTTTGGGTGACTTAAATTTTTATTTAGACAGGGGCCCTGCAGAAAAATATTTGTCCAGGGGTCCTGCAAACTCTAAAGGTGGCCCAGCTTCTAGGAACCTGGAAATACTTGTCCCCACAGGTGTTTGGATTTGTGTGGAATTTATTAGCATAGTAATTATTAATATACTAGCTATCAAAATTATCAAATGGTTGGACTCCAAAAATGGCAAAAATTTAAAACATTGTCTTTAAGTTAAAATTCCAATATCATCCGCATTTCTCTCCCCTCTCCATCGAGTTCCTGTCTCTCTCACACTGTCACCAAATCCAGTTGGTTCTAATTCTGCATATTTCCCACATCTAGCCCCCTTTTCTATCCCTGCTGCCTTAGTCCAGATCTCCCAGGGCCCCTTCCCACCTGGACTATTGCAGTGGCCTCACTACTTCCAGATTCTCCCCACACTATTCTATCTCCCACGCTTACAGGGAGGGAAGAGAAGCAAATATAAAAATGTCTTATCATTCATAGCAGTACTATTCACAACAGCCAAAGGTGAAAACAAGCTAAATGTTCATCAACTGATGAAGAAATAAAATGTGGTAGATCCATACAATGGAATATTATTCAGCCAGAAAAAGGAATGAAGTACTGATGTATGCTTCACCATGGATGAATCTCAAAAAGGTATGCTAAATAAAAGAATCCAGCCACCAAAGGGTGTATATTGTATGATTCCATTTATATGAAATATACAGAATAGGCAAATTCATAAAGACAGAAAATAGATTAGTGTTTGCCAGAGGTTGGGATAGGGAGGAATGGAGAGTGATAGCTTAATGGGTACAGGTTTTTTTGAGGGGAGTGATGAAAATGTTCTGGAACTAGATAGTAGTGATGATTGTATAACTGAATGTACTAGATGCCACTGAACTGTACACTGTAAAATTGTTAAAATGGCAAATTTTATGTTATATGTTAGCACAATAAAAAAAAGTGTTATCAAGCTGGTCACTGTAAGGGGCACCTGGGGCTCAGGACCGCCTAGAAAGCTGAGCAGAATGTACCTCAGAATTGTCCACCCTGAAGGAGATGAGAGGGAGCACTTAGTTACTAGATTCTGGTCCCCAGTGGTCAAGGAATGCCCCATGGGATATTGACTTTCTCCCCCCTTTTCAGGTCTGTACATGTGTGAGTGCCCAGCAGGTCAGAAAAGCACTGGGGCAGAGCACAGAGTTGAGACACAGTGCTCTCAGGTCACACTGGGCTGTTGCAGAAATAGCTGGAGTTAAAGGGGGGCCAAGCGGATGTGAGGTGGAGCATGAGATGTGTCCAATACACCCTCAGTTTGAAATACTGCAGATGCTGATTCATACAAGTAGAAAGTAGATGGGGAGGAGAGAGAAACAGGAAAGAGGTTTAGTGGATTCTTGTTACTCCCTGATCTTCACTGGAACTTCAGAGTGTTGTTATCCCATCTCCTCTCTTTAAAATGATAACTGGCAGTTGTCTGTCCACAGCTAACTTCTCCCCCTCCACTGTGGCCTCCTACTGTTCAAGCTTGCCTGCCCAATTTCTTCCAGAGGAACCTTTCTTCCACTGCGTCAGAATGTCCAGATAATTAAAGTCTCTACTTTCTCTCCATCTACCAACTTCTTCCTGCCCTCACTTTTCTCCCAAATCTAATTTAGAATCCAGCATTCATAATTGTAGTCACGCTCTCAAGAGAGTTCTAGGGGCCAACCTGGTGGCGTAGCAGTTAAGTTTGTGTGCTCTGCTTCTGGGAGCCCAGTGTTCACAGGTTCGGATCCCGGGTGTGGACTGATGCACCGCTTGTCAGGCCATGCTGTGGTGGTGTCCCATATAAAGTAGAAGAAGATGGGCGTGGATGTTAGCCCAGGGCCAATCTTCCTCAGCAAAAAAAAAAAAAAAGGAAAAAGAGGAGGATTGGCAATGGATGTTAGCTCAGGGCTAGTCTTCCTCACAAAAAATAAATAAATAAATAAGTAAATAATAATATGATCACCAACCTCAGAAGGGCCTGAAATACTACCTAACAATCCTATTATCCTTTTCTGGTCCATTCATTCTCAAATTCTCCTCTGTGGCTGTATTAAACCATCACCACCCTCCTCAAATATCTGACTTTCCATTTCCCACCTCATAGTCAGAAGATGACTGGGCCTCTTGTCTCACTGGCAAAATAGAAGTCATCAGATCAGAAATCCCTCAAATTCCTGCCACAAACTTGCCTGCCTGCTTTCACTCCCTTACCTTCTTTCCTCCTGTTACCACAGAGACCTTATCCCTCCTCCATCTGAGGCAAACCTCTCCACCTGGGTTCTGGGTCCCATTCCTCACATCTTTGCAGAAGCCTTATTCTCTCAGTTATTCCAGAGGCCATAAAACGATGTTTGTGGCCCACAGACATATCCTATGTTTGGCCTGTATAGGTTTTTTTCTTTTTCTTTTTCTTTTACTTAAAATAAGGGAAAATGGAAGGTAAAATCCATCTTTTCAAGTGTATAATTCCACAAGTTTTGACCAAGACATACATTTGTGTGTATACCACCAACACAATCAAGAACAGTTCCATCCCCAGCAGAACCCTCCCTGCCCTCCCACCCCCGTGCCTCAGGCCAATATTTGGAAGGAACCTGTACTTTCCAGTCTCTGCAGTTCCTGCCACCTCCTCTGTTTCTTACATCCCACTGCCTCACTCATTTAGGTTACCTACCTGGCTCCCTGGACGTTTGAGTTTGAAGTCCTTGGATTATTCCTTCTCTTTCCTGTATCTTCTAGCCCATGCCTTCCTACTCCCTTCCTATCAACACCTAATCATGCTCAATTCTCCGACATTAGGGAAAGTCCCTCCTTTGACCTCTCCAGATGTTACCCTTCCCTCACAACCAAACTTCTTAAAAGAGTTGTTATTTGGGGACACCCTTGGTCAAATTCCTCCTTATACACCTGAAATTCTCCTGATACTCACCACAAAGGTAAGAACTTTTTTCTATTTCTTTGGAAAAAACAAAAACAAGTTAAGCCAAAATTTGCTGCATCTTCTTCAGAAGATATACTTCTTGTGTTACCACAAATGCAACATGTAACATTGCCTCAGAACTTTGGTAAGAAACTTGTATCCAAATCATGCCAACTTACTCTTTTATGTTAAAATTACAAATAGTGCAAGACCTGCCCACTGACATGGCCTCAAGTGAGGAAACAGGTTTAGATCCAATATTATATTTACAAATAATTTCTCCATTGTCTCCAAATAATGCCTCCATTGTCTCTTTGAAGGAATCACCGAGTATAAGAAACCCTGTGTATCTTTTCTTCCATAAAGTGAGGGATCCAGATCCACTTGATCATTTGGAAAAAAAAGAAACCCCTAAAATCTCATTCACAGAGGGTTGAAACAAAGGTAGGTAATATTTAAATATTATTGAATTTTGTTTTGAGTAGAAAATAGAAGGACAGTGAAAAAATTCCCTTCAACTAGGCTCTGCCTCTTGGTGTCCTGAAATTCCCCCCTTCATTGATTTTTTTCCCCCTTCATTGTTGGTTTTTTTTGTGTGTGTGTGTAAGGAAGATTGGCTCTGAAGTAATATCTGATGCCAAATTTCCTCTTTTTGCTTTAGGAAGACTGTCCCTGAGCTAATATCTGTGCCAATCTTCCTCTATTTTATATGTGGGACGCCACCACAGCATGACTTGATGAGCGGTATGTAGCTCCACACCTGGGATCCAAACCCACAAACCCTGGGCCGCTGAAGCGGAGCGTGCAAACTTAACCACCATGCCACCAGGCTGGCCCCCATTGATTATTTTCAAAAGAACAAAAATGAGGCCTGGCAAAAGGAAACGAGTCATCCCAACTGTGTCCACATTCACTAGCTCCATTTCCCCCCCTCCCATGCAGTCCTCAATTCTCTCCAATATCTTTTCCTCTCTCATTATCACTCCATCAAAATCTCTCTCACTAAGGTACAATAGTCTCCATACTACAAGCTGATGGACACTTTTCAGACTTTATGTTACCTGATGGCTTGGCAGCACTTCATGCTGATAAGCACTCCCTGGTTCTTGAAACACTCTTTCTTTGGCTTCTTGGGACAACCACCTCCTGGTTTTCCTGTTACCTCTCTGGCTGGTGTCAGCCATCATCCTCCTCCACCCAAACTTTGAATGCTGGAGTTCCTCAAAGATCCGTCTTAGGCTCTCTTCTCACTCTACAACCTTTCCCCACATGCACTCATCCAAACCCTTGGCTCCAATGACTACCTTTTTATTCACCAACCCAGACCTTTCCTTGAAGCTCCAGATACATCTGTTCAACAGCCTAATCAGCCTCGCTGTTATATGTCTAATGGGCGTCTCAAACTCAATCTCAAAACCTGAGCCTGACCCATGTTCTGACCTTCCAAGCTTGGCCTTCATCCAGTGTTTCCTATTTCAAGAATAGCATCACCATCCACCCAGAAGCATGAAGCCAGAAACCTTAGGACTCATGCATCTCCTTCTCCCTCACTCCACAAATCCAATCAATCACCAGAGCCTGTCAATTTTACCTTCTAATCCCTCTAGAATTCTCCACTGAGAACATCTCTAATGCCACTATCCTGGTCCAGGTCTCCATCATTTCTCATTTGTTTTACTGCAGTAATCTCCCAATGGGTCTCTTCCCATCCACCTTTGCCCCCCACTCCAATCCACTCTCCACACTAAAGTCAGAATGATCTTTTAAAACACAAACCTGATATTTTACTACCCTACTTAAAACCCTTAATGGCTTCCCATTGCTCTTAGAAAATAACCCCAAAACAAAATCTCTGGCGTGCCTTCATCTCATACTATGCTGCCCTTTGCTCAAGGTACTTCAGTCACACTGACCTTATTTCAGAAATGTTAGGGGAATCGCAACTGCTTCTTTCCACTTTAGGTTGTTTATACAGCTTTTCCCTTTGCAAGGAAGGCTCCTGGTCATTCAGCACTATCTTCTCATACTTAGAATTGCCAGTCATCTTACAAAACAAAATCAAAGATCATTCCCCACAAGAGCCTTCCTGTCCCCACTCTCCACTTTCCCCCAGACTGACTAGGCCCTCTTGAAATATGGTTTCAGAACAATCTGTCCTTGCTCAATTGGATCTGTGTAATTAACTGTGAGATGTCTATCTTCTTTGGTAGAATGCGAGCTCCATGAGTACTGGAAGCATGTCTGTTATTTATTGCTGAACCTTCAGAATTTAGTTGAGTGCCACACTCGTGGGAGCTCTCAATACAACTGTTTGTTGAATGAATGCATTCCCTCTGGAAAATAGTGGCAATCCCCAAAGACTCGTTGCTTGTTTCCAGTGGAGCTTGGGTACAGCCGCTCTTCACTAACAACCATATGTCCTCTCTGGAGGACAGAGAGGGAAATCACTACTATCACTAAATAAATAAACTTTGGAATACTTAATGCTGCCCATTTGAGAAGCAGCTAGGTCCCAAATCAGTGCCTGTATTAATTTGAAATTGCTGCTTTCTCAAGACCACTATGTCTTCATAAGATGCATCGCTTTCAGTCCAAAGCCCCAGAGCCGCTCACTAGACCATGGCTGCTCCAAAGGACAACTGTCTATCTCTTTGAGGTGCTCTCCAAGGGAATTCCCCAAAGGAATGCCCCAATAATTATATGGTACACCATAGAAACCACATTTCCCCTCTTTCATCCTAAACACACCTACTCTGACAACAATATGTTTAATTGTATCCACAGAGCCTAGAACAGTGTCTGGTACATGACAGGCACTCAATAAATCTTTGTGGATGAATGAATGAAATGCATGCAAACTGTGGGAGCATTTATCAACGAAGTCATCTAGGAGAAAAGGAAGTTTAAGCTAGAGTCTTGAAGAGGAGTAGTGAGCTAGGAGAACAGAAGTGGGGAGAACATTCCAGGCAGATGCAGTGAGAAGGCTTTGGGCAGGGAGAAAACAGGTGCCCAAGGAACCAGGAAAACTCAGAGGAAATCACAAACTCCTAACCATAGTTGACATGAACAGTAAGGTTTGGCCCCTCCTTTATTCTCTGATCCCCTCTCCAGTCATTCCCTACAACCTTACTCCACTTACACTGGCCTCCCTTTTCCTCCAACAGATCAACCCCACCCCCACCCCACCCTGCCCCCTCTGCTTCCTGCCTCAGGGCCTTTGAACTTACTGTTTCCTACTCCCTATTTTCAAATGACTGTTTTTTCTTATCACTTAGCCTCAGATCAATATCCCCACCCCAGGGAGATCTTTCCTGACCACCCAATCTAAAGTAACATCTTGCCCCACTAGTATTCTCTCTCTCATCCCCTTGTTTCTTTTTTTCTTCAGAGCAGTTATCCCCACCTGAGCATATTTTGTCTGTTTATCCATTTACTTGTTCATTGACAGTCTCCCCTGCTAAAATGTAAGTTCCGTGAGAGCAGATACCCCATTAGTCTTGTTCACTGTTGTATCCCCAGCACCTGGCACTTACAGATGCTTAGCAAATATTTGTCAAATGAATAAATGGCTGTGGCAGAGAAAGAATGAGGAAAAGGAAAGCAGAAAGGGCTTTGACGACTGTATTATATCTTTTGGATCTTACTGTAAGGGGAATAAGGTATGGAAGAGTTTAAAGAAAGGGGCTGATCTGACAATCTTTGCTTTTCTGAAAGATCACCCTGGCTGTTGTGTGGTGTAGGGACTGTGGGTTCCAAAGGCGGCAATGGGAGGCCAGTTAGGAGGCGCAGTGGTCCAGGAGAGGTGATACTGAACTGGTCTAGTGGGGAGTGGGGTGAGAATGGTAAGAAGTGGAGGAAATAAGATTATGTGCAGCTTGAAGAAGTAACAAAACTTAGTTGTAGCATAATTGATGGAATTAACATTTCTAAAAAAAGAATAAAAATATTCTTGGCTGGACACGCTCATGAGGTTGTTGGTAGCAGAATTAGGCATAACCTCCACCCCAGGTTTTAGATGTTTAGGCAAAACTCCTCCATTACTCTTCCTCCATCATTTTCAAGGGGCAGAGGAACATCCTAGAAAAGATGGTATTGGATGACCGACCACTACTAACTGCTCTTGGATGTTTACTTATTAAAACAAGTTTGATGTCCTGGGATGGTCCAGACTGAGGTCAGACAGGCAGGTGAGGACAAGACTGGTCTTGTCCACCACCAGGAAGGGGACATCTAGATGAGAGACCAAGATTCCAGAGCAGGGGCTCAGGAGCTGATCCCAGGCAGAGGATGTGGCTGATTTCATTAACCCCTCCTGCCCCACCCTCCCGGCTATATAACTGAAAACCTCCGAAATCCTCCCTGGCTTGTGGAGTGGTCAAGAACCTCTAGCCTCACGGAGCCAGTCAACTCATTCTTGAAAGTGTGCAGCCAAGTTCCTATTCTCCAAGCAGGCACCAGCTGTCGAGAGCGGGACCAATTTGCAGACATAAGTAAGCAACACTGAGGGTTCTCTGGGACTTCTGGGGAGGGGATCCCAAGAATTACTTGACTTCCAGCCAATTTCATAGGGGAAGCATTGGTGGTGGTGTAATTCAGATATCACAGAAAATGGGTTTATTTTGTAGATAGCTCAGCCTGTCCAGTGGGATTATCCGAGTGACACATATAAGACAGGGAATCTAGAGGGGAAGACAAATTATACAAGTGACTATTACAGTGTGATCAGTGCTGTGAAGGAACACTGGAGTACTCCAAGGGAATAAATATGGGTCTTAGCTAGTGAGAAAAAGCTTCTGTGAGGAAGTAACATTTCAGCTGACATCTGAGGAGAGGGTAGAAAGTATGACCAGGGAAGGACATGGCTTGGGGAAAGACTTTAATTTGAGAATTTGGTAATTGGGCAAACCAAGAAAAGATCAGCAGGTGAGAGGAAGAATTGTGGGCAATACGGCTGGAGACGTGGTCAGGGTAAAATACGGTGGCAGAACCTACGAACCATGTTAAGATTGTAGTCTCTGGAGCAATGCAAGCCAGGGGTGAGTTTGACACGGGGTATGACCTAATCAGTTTAGGTCATATATGATGACTTCGGTTCCCCTGAGAATAATCAAGCTGGGAATGCTGACAAGACCGAGTGAGACTGAGGCTGGACTCGGCTATGACAAATTCTCCATGGTCGTGAAGGTCTCCGTGGGCAGCTTAGCAGCACATCTTGACACATGTTCTTTCACTCAACATGACTCTCTCATTCCGAAGGATCATAAATGTTACCGTTATTACCAGTGAAACTTAAACACTTTAAGGCTTCCACATGCTTCCACAAACACTATCTATTTGATTCTCAAAACAACTCTGTGAAGTAGGCTATTAGCCCTATTTTACATAAGAGTGGGGCTCTGCTCAAGGCTTACTTGCTTAAGGTCAAATAGGTACTAAAGCTCAGAAGGGCTGGAGCAGGGTCCTGAAACAGGTTCTATAACTCAGAAACTCGTGCTCTGTCCATTTGGTCACACGACCTTCAAATAGCAGGTTCCAAACAACTAATAAAGTTTTGTAATATTTACAAGGATGAGTAAGAACTAATATGAATTTGGGGGATGGGTGGGGCTAACGAGTTCAATTTTGAATATGCTGAATTTGAAGTGACTGCAGGATCAAGTGGAGAATCCAGCAGGCGCATATAAGGATGTGGAACCAGGAGAGGATTATAGTGTGTCTGTATTTATTTTAGTTACAGGTCCTCAGAGCTTGCTGTCTTGTGGGACAAATCTAGTGGATTAACCCTAGCAGAGTTTAGTCTATTATCAACATAGAAATGATTCTATGGTAGAAGGACTTTTTTGTTCTGGAAACTAAATTTAAAACTTCACTGTATTGGGCATTTGTCTTTTAGGGAAAAGTCTACAGAGTAAACAGAATATAATATGATCAAAGAACACGATTTGCAATACTATGATGGATACTCATCATAACTTAATCAGTCGATTGTAAGTTAATGAAAAAGTTAGTTGCCCAGTGTAGCTGCTTAGCTAGATTGCAGATGGGGATGACAGTCATGTGTAAGAAGCTGATGTAGGTCGTGGTGTGAAGAAAGCTACAGGCAATCAGAAGCTTAATTTGATCGGTGATGTTTAGGTTTTAAAACGAATCACTCGCAGCTGCAAAACTCTAATTTCTAAAGCAGTGCGGGAAAAACATCTTTGTTTTGTACAATTTTGAAACTCTCAAGCCTCTGACTCCTTCTTTGTTCCCCTATTAAAAACGACTGCTTTGGAAGGGGGCTGGGGGGTGGGCACAAGGGGTGAAGGGATGCATCCACATGGTGACGGACAAAAAATAGTGTACAGCTAAAACCCCACAATGTTATAAACTATTAAGACATCAATAAAAATGAAAAGAAAAATAAATAAATTTAAGAAAAAAAAAAAAAAACGGCTGCTTTATAAAGTGAGTTTTGGTTGCTGCAGGTGATTCCTGTGCCCATTTCAGAAGAAGCCCAAGCTCTCCACTTTCCTGCTCTTTGCTCATGCTGGGCCTTTGGCCTGGAATGCCTTTCTCATACCATCTTCCTCTCTGAAATCCTCTTCCTCCTTCATGACCAGTAGCTGGTCACTCATCACAATGCCTTTCCCAAGCTCCTCCCTAGAAGACCTTCATCGTTCTGAGCCCACTGCTCAGGGCGGTTTCCTTTCTAGAGGATATTTGTGTGTGCTTTATTTCCACCAATAGATTCTAAGTTCCTTGGGGTTAAAGATCAGCTTTTACCTTTATGTGCCTCAAAACTTCTAATATGGCGCGGTCAACACACCAGTCATTCAATACTTATAAAATGAAGGAAGAAATTAAAGTAGTAGCTGAAATTAGGACACTCAGTGTTAATGGGGCCCTTAGGACTGACCAAAGGGAATTTCTTCTGTTAACCTGGATAATAATATTGTGGTTATTTTTGGAGAAACCTCTTTTCCCATCTAAGCCCCAAAATGAAATTGGAAGGGTTAAAATAAATACATAAATAAATAATATTTGAGATATAAAAGCTTATTTTTACAAGGCAACACTCATTATATCTTTAAGGCTATACTTTCAAATAGGACGGCAAATTGTTTTATATGGAAAGTCTCACCTTAAACAAGTTCTGTTTTCAAGAAACAGTATGATTGCAACTACAGGAAAAAACCCCCCACAGTGTACACAAAATTACAGGAAGGAAACTTACCAAAATGTATACTCCTCTCCATTTAAAAAAATATATGTTCACAATATCTTAATATGAATTAGGAGCTTTATTACAAAGAGTTGGGGTTTTTTTGTTTGTTTTGTTTTTTGAGGAAGATTGGCCTTGAGCTAACATCTATTGCCAATCTTCCTCCCCTTTTTTTTTTTGCTTTTTTCTCCCCAAAGCCCTAGTAGATAGTTGTATGTCGTAGTTGTGCATCCTTCTAGTTGCTCTATGTGGGACACCACCTCAGCATGGCTTGATGAGTGGTGAGTAGGTCCGTGCCCAGGATCCGAACTGGTGAACCCTGAGCCACCGACACGGAGCGCACGAACTTAACCGCTACGCCACTGGGCCGGCCCCAAAGAGTTGTTTTTAAAAATTTTGCCTTCCTTAAAAGAGCAAGAGATTCTTGTACTAGTAACCAAAGTGTTATTTTTCTGAGCCAAAGTACAGTAACTTTGATAAAAATAAAGTCTCCAGGGTGCTCAGTGAACACTTGGTAATGAGCAAGTTTAATGCATCCAGCTGAGGACCATTTCCAAAATACACTCAACACACTAAAAAAGGCCGAGGATGCGACAGAAAGCTTGGTTACAAGAGATGCAGGAATTTGCGAGGAATCATACAAATTAACCCAGGGAATTAGGCTCCTGTTACATACCTTTGACTGTGATCGGTAAACATGTAAAGTAGCTTTTTGTTTTCTCTGCCTCACTATTTTTTTTTTTTTACCAAACTAAATTCTTTTTCCAGGAGTGCTGACTGGATACTTCTGCTTCTCTCTTTAAATTGTGAATCTAGTAAAATATATGCATCTGGATGTCCAGCTATGTTCCTCCTACCCCTTTTCTCACTTTCTCTTAAAAATAGTTTTTTCCTCTCTGATTAAAAACATCTTACCCTCCTACTGTGGAATTTTTTTTAATTCAGAAAAGTATAAATAAGGAAATCACAATCATTCACAATCTCACTGCTCTTAGACAATCACAGCTTATTATATTTTCTTCTGCCTTTTAAAAATGGGTCTATCTGTGTAAGGAACATTTCTTACACCATTGAGATATGCTGCACTGTTTTTGTATCCTGCTTTTACCCCCCAGTTAACATTATATCAGACATTTCTCCTTACCATTGGAAACTTACCAACTTCATTTTTAATCAATAGCATAATCATTCACAATTTCAAGGTACTTTGTTTTCTTTAAGATGCAAAACTCTCTGGGTCCTAATGGGCTGTTCAAACCTGTTTTCACGACCGTTTGTGCATGATCTTCCTGAGCGCAACTCTGTTCCTTACTCATCCCCGTGTCAGCGCTGACTGTCGGGTGACACCTGACACGAGACTGAGCTGGCTTAGCGTGAATCGGGTCCCACGCCTTGAAGTGACAGAGGTGTAAAGGGAGAGATCCAAACCAAGTTTTGCCTTCCGTGTCACTTGAGTCTTCTCAGCTTAAAAAGGAAGCCACAGAAACAAATCCCTCAGGAATTAGGAAAAAAAAAAACTTTAGACAGAAGTTCTTTTCCTTAAGCTAAGACGTACCCGGAACAACGGGGATACTTAGGAGCAGGAGGAGTACCAGGAGGAGGAGGAAATGGCAGCCACACCCAACTCACGATGGAAGGAAGGGTTCTAGTATGATGACTGTAATTGTTTAGAGAGAAAATTAGGTCTAGCGTCTTAATACTGATGAGTTGAAGAGCTCTTGCTGACAGAAGGAGGAGGGAGATGGATCGGGGTGAGTACTGGGAATCTAACTTCTCTGAGGGGCTAAGTCTAGAGAGGGGAGACATTTTAAGAGGGTAGAGGGTGAACAGAAGAGACAGGAGAGCCTAAAGTGATGTGGATAGTTTATGTAATCTGGCTCCTTCCTCCCATTTCCTCACCTTCTTTCAGACCTTGGGGCACAAATCATACAGCCGTTCATTTTCTTCTGAGTGGATTCAGCTTAACCCTGAAGCTGTGGACAATCTTTTCTTTAACATTCTGGGACTGGAGTAGGCTTGGGAAGTCTGAGGAGGCCCACAAGGACCTTGGCCTTTACCACCAGGTGCCCTTGGTACTTGGGAAGCCATTTCTGTGGCTAACCCTGGAGCTGCAAGAGGACCTCCTCTTGGAACCTAGACCTTTCTCCTGGTCCAACTTCTCTTCTGGCTCTCAGCTTCCTTAGAGAGTTGCTGCTCCTGCCCTCTGAGCTCAGGCCCCTTTTTGGGTCTCAGAACCACTGCTGCTCTGCTGCTGGGAGTGAGAACAGGACCCAGTAGTCTGGGCCAGCCTGGCAGTCAGACGGGGCCTGCCAGCAGAGAGCAGTAAGATGGATTATGTATTTCTTAAAATTGTGTTCTAAATTATATATCATAGAAACTGTTAGAAATTAGAGATGTACATGGTATTTTAATACAAGCCAGAGTTTAATGGAGAAGTCTCAAGAGGCTTGTTCATTCGCTAGATTCCAGGGTATTTTTGTACAAAATTCTAGGGTATTTTTTTCTCCTCAGTTATCACCAACCGCAGTAAGCCCTACAATGTTATATTATCTTTTAAAATAGTGCACTTTAATTAAACAAACAATACACAAAAAATATATGCTTGTTATAAAAAGTAAAAAAGTTCATACATTAGGGTAAAAAAAAGCCCAAGTCCGCCTTTACATACAATATACTCCCAATCCTGCTCCTTCCTCAGAGGAAAGAACTGTTAACAATTTGGTTGACTGCCTCCAAATAACAGATTATATGAAATTGTTTGTTTTATACAATGTGATTATATAATACGTATTAACTGACTTGCTTTTTTAACAACCTAATCATATATCTGGGAAATCTTTGCATGCTAGTGCAAATTGGTCTATCAAAAAATCGTAATGGGGGGCCACCCGGTGGCGCAGTGGTTTAGTCCGCGCTTGGCAGCCCGGGGTTTGCGAGTTCGGATCCCGGGCGCCCGCCGACGCACTGCCTGTCAGCCATGCCGTGGTGGCGTCCCATATAAAGTGGAGGAAGATGGGCACGGATGTTAGCCCAGGGCCAGTCTTCCTCAGCAAAAAGGGGAGGATTGGTAACAGATGTTAGCTCAGGGCTGGTCCTCCCCACAAAAAAAAAAAAAAAAAAAAAAAATCGTAATGGGTGCTGGCCCAGTGGCATAGTGGTTAAGTTCGTGCACTCTGCTTCAGTGGCCCGGGGTTCACCTGCTCAGATCCCAGGCACAGACCTATATACCGCTCATCAAGCCATGCTGTGGCAAGTCATGCTATCCAAAATAGAGGAGGATTGGCACAGTTGTTAGCTCAGGACCAATCTTCCTCACACACACAAAAATTGTAATGAATTATAGTTTTCCATTCTGGGCATAAAAGCACAATTTATTTAATAAATTTATTGGTTTGTTTAATTTGTTACTATGTCTTATTCATGGACATTTAGATTGTTTCCAATATTTTTTCTTATAAACAATGCTGTAATGAATGTCCTTGTTGATATAACTTTGTGTATATGTGTAAATATTTTTTATATAAAAGATTTCTAAAAGAAGAACTGTTGGATCAAAGACAATATCCACTTCAAGTTTTTATGGCTATCGTAGGGGAGGGAAAATTTAACTTTTTTCTTCTACCAGTCAGGTTCATAGGCAGGGGACTTATAAATTAGACTGACAAAAGACAGATTAACAAGAGAAAAACAGAAGTTTATTAACACGTGCATTGCACATACACATGGGAGCACTTGGTGATGAGTAACTCAAAGGGGTGGTTAGAACTTGAGCTTATACAGCATCTTAACAAGAGAACAATAAATTTTTAGAGAAGTGACAAGACAGAGGAAAAGGACTTTGAGTTTTTTGGGGAGCAAATTGTAGGAAGGTAAATATACGGGGGAACTAAAGGAAGATGAGGGCTGGTTGATACTTTGTTATGTAGATTCCTCGGGTGCCGTCTCTGGGCTGATGAGGGTCCAGAGCTGTCTCTAGTGATTAACTTCTCTTCCTGGTAAGAGAGGAGAGGACACCTTCACATATTTGTGTTCTACTTTTTAGGCAAATAGAGAGAAGGCAGAGAGCTTTTCTTGTATCTGCTTCTTCTCAATTGCCTTCAGCTCAAAATAACCTTTATGCCAAAGTGGCATATTTTGGGATGGCATATTCTGCTACCCTTCAATATCAACCAATTTTCTCTGAAAAGTCTGTATGAATTTACACTCTCACCATCAATACATGAGACAGTCCATTTCCATATACCTTCACAAAATGTTATTGTTTTCGTTAAAATATTTTTGAATGGATCAAAGATGGGATCTGATTATTTCAGTTTGCATTTCTCTGATTATAGCAAGACTTCTTAATGTTTATAGCAACTTTTATATATTATAGATATTAATCCTTTGTTACATTTGCTGCAAAAGACCTAATAATTTAACCTGTGTAGCCAACCTGGGAACTGTTTGCCAGCAGCTATTTGAATTGCTGAGTACTGGGTGTAAACAATCAAACAATATAGTAAGTCATGTAGGCACCATTAAATAAAAATCATGTTTCAAAGAAACAACATAGTAGTATGTGAATAACTGACAAATAAGTGGTTCTGAGTCTAAGAAATTGCAGAGCAGGGAGAGAGACCAGGTGGGTCCTGCAGCTGGTTGTGCCTGACCTGCTGGCATTTTAGGATGCAGAGGTTGAGACGGACCTGTGGTTTTTGTGCTCTTTGGACCCCTAGGGCTCTGGAGAGAAGCCAGGGGGTCTCCTCTGCACTTCTTCCACCAGAGCAGCTCCTCTTAGGTCTGTTTATTCATTTGAATAAAGCATGTTATGTACTAACTTGAAAAAAAAAAAGTGAAAACCTCCAGACCAGCACCACAGACCAGAGGTTAAGAACTAGGTTCTGAAGTCAGACTGTCTAGGTTTAAATGACAATTTTTCCACTTACTAGGTAAGTGACACTGGGCAAGTTACTTAACCTCACTGATTCTCTGTCTGCTCATCTGTAATACGGGGTTAAAAATATATTGTTGAGGAGTTGTAGGAATGGAAGGAGATACTACATACCTGGAGCTTAATAACACTCAGTAAATATTAACTATATATAAAACTATTGTTACAGGCGCTATGATATCTCCAGGTTCTGAAATGCTTGGGACGGATTTCATAGAGGAGGTGGATGCTGAGTTTTGCTTGAAGAATGGGTACAATGGGGACACATAGAGATGGGGGAAGGGGCAGGGAATGTCAAGAGGTAGAGCTAGGCATGCTCTGTTTGGAGGCCATGACACCAGTGAAGCAAAGTTTATTTGTGGGCTATTGGGAGATAAGATTGGATAGATACGTTGGGACCACATTGAGGAGGGCTTTGAATGCTTGACTAAGGAATTTGGACTTGATTAGGTAGTACAGTCATGCACCACATAACAGTGTTTCAGTCAATGATGGACTGTATATACGACGGTGGTCTCATAAGATTAGTACCATATAGCCTAGGTATGTAGCAAGCTACACTATGCAGGTTTGTGTATGTACACTCTATGATGTTTGCACAGTGATGAAATCTCCTAAATGATGCATTTCTCAGAATGTTTCCCTGTCGCTAAGCGACTCATGACTATAAGACATTTATATTCTTGCACACTTAAAGAGGCACAGACACACTTTGCAGTAATATCATCATATAGGAATCTTCGTATGCTCTCACACAGATGGACCCTTTCACATTTTTTAAAAGGGGAGAAATGAAAAAGTATGAAGTATTTATCAAAGTCCCAAACTGACCACAATAATAATGAGAAGTGCAAAAAGAAAAGACAGTGACAGAGAAGCTGGACTAAATGCAGGGACAAAGGCAGGGGAAGGAAAGGAGCCAAGTCCACCTGACATTTGGTGGCAGGTGCCAACTCTCTCTGCTGGCTGTGCCGGGTATAACTTACCTTTCACTGTCTGCCCTGGAGCTTTCCAGTCCTTTACCAGAGCCTGATTGCCTAGAACACTGTTGGCAGTGGATTCTTTTAACCTGCCCCAGTCTTCATCCAGACTAGCCAGGGCCTTAAGAAGCCCTGGACGTCAGGATATTTCAACAAGTGTTTATTAGCCTGCCACATGCTCGTGGACACCAGTCCCTCATACACATAGGGTGCTCCCTCCTTTCTTCTTACTAACACCTTGGTTTAAGTCCTCATCAGCCTTTTGCCTAGATTATTGCAACAGAGTTCTCAGTGCCCTACCCACTGAGTCTTGTTTCCCTCTGGTCTGGGATACATATCACAGCTGGATTAATCCTGAAGTACAGCTTTGATCATGCCACTCCTGCTCAAAAACCTGCCTTTAATCAAAGTAACACTTTTCCCTAAAAACAAAAGGAATACATGTTCAAAGCAAAAGCTTGGACAACACCGAAAAACTCAAAGGAAAGAAAAATTGCCCATAATTTCAGCACCTAAAGATAATCTGTAACATACTGTTTTTTAGTCTTTCTATGTTGCTTTTTAATAGCTCATAAACTATTTCTCCATATTCTCTGCCTTTTTATTGTTTACATCCAGATGAGAGGAATAAAGTTTATGTATCCTACTCATTGTAGGACATTTGGGTTGTACTGAATATCCTTACACTTACATTTTATACACAAATGATGATTTTCTTAGGAAAAATTCCTAGAAAGAGAATTTATGGATCAAAGGTATTTATGTTTTAAGGCTTTCCTTTATTTTGTAATAAATATTAATAAATTTCCCTCAGAAAGGTGTAACATTTTATCCTCCCATCAGGGACAGGTATATCCATCACTACTGAACCAAACACCAGCATCCTGGCCCTGCTGCCCTCACAGGCGGTTCTCCCTCTCTTCCCCAACAGCCCCCTGCCCTCCTGCCAGCTTATTCTCCTTGTACTTCACACATGCATGCATGTATCCTTTCAGCAAACATCCCTGAGCACCCACCAGGGAAGGCAGGAGATTGTGACAGTTAGAGGGCAGGTCCTGGAGCCAGCCTACCTGGGTTTGAATCTCAGCTCTGCCCTGCACCTTCCTGCATGTCAGAAACAATATTAACGCCTCCATCATACAGTGGTTGTGAGAACATAAATGATTTCAGACATGTAAAATGCTTCTGACAGTGCCTGGCATGTAGTAAGTATTCAGTGAATATTAGCTTTAATTATCAGCAATTAGGAACCTCACTCCAGGGGCCGGCCCAGTGGCATAGTGGTTAAGTTCACACACTCTGCTTTGGCAGCCCAGAGTTCATGGGTTTGGATCCCAGGTGCGGACCTACACACCGCTCATCAAGCCATGCTGTGCCAGCATCCCACATACAAAAAATAGAGGAAGATTGGCAGAGATGTTAGCTCAGCAACAGTCGTCATTGGGCAAAAAAGGGAGATTGGCAATAGATGTTAGCTCACGGCCAATCTCCCTCACCAAAAAAAAAGAACCCCCCCCCCCAAAAAAGGAACCTTGCTCCATTCCAGGCATGGGGGATCCAGGTGTGAAAAGATGGTCAAGTTCTCTGCTTCCAAGAAACTAATTCTAGATACTATTAAGTGCTCTGCAGAAAATAAAGAGGGTGTTGTCATGGCACGTGATCACAGGGTGGGAGGTGGGGCATCATATTCAGTGGTCAAAGAAAGCACCTGTGCGATGGTTACCTCTGAGCCAAGAACCAAAGGGAGGGATGGAGCCCAACGAGAGCAGGTCTGCCTCAGGGTTGGTTTTTGTGTGTGTGTGTGAGGAAGACCAGCCCTGAGCTAACATCCATTGTCAATCCTCCTCTTTTTGCTGAGGAAGACTGGCCCTGGGCTAACATCCGTGCCCATCTTCCTCTACTTTATATAGGACGCTGCCACAGCATGGCTTGACAAGCGGTGTCATGGTTGGCGCCGGGTATCTGGGCCCGCGAACTCCGGGCCACGGAAGAGCAGCGCCCAAACTTAACCGCTAAGCCACCGGGCGGGCCCCTGCCTCAGGTTTTGATCTCTCAGAGGGCAAGCACTTCACATCTCAGAACTCATTGCAGGCAGACAGTTGTTTTAATGTCTCCTTTTTTTTAAGCTGATAATATACGGGGATATATTTTGATCCTTTTATATCCTTGTCTTTTTTTTTCATAGTACTTTTGTGTGTGTGTGTGAGGAAGACTAGCCCTGAGCTAACATCCATTGCCAATCCTCCTCTTGTTGCTGAGGAAGACTGGCCCTGGGCTAACATCCGTGCCCGTCTTCCTCTACTTTATATGGGACGCCACCACAGCATGCCTTGACAAGCGGTGTGTTGGTCCGCACCAGGATCCAAACCTGCAAACCCTGGACAGCTGAAACAGAGTGGGCAAAATTAACCACTAGGCCACCGGGCCAGCCCCTGTCCTTGTCTTTATATTAGTCAAGTGCCAGAAGTCCTATGGCTGGGGCTTACCTCTCTTACCCGTCATTAACTCTGGTGGGCTGTTGGCCAAGTCAAGAAGGCCTTGTGGGTGCTGGCTTGTTTTTACTAATTGGTTCTGCTTGATTTCCTGCTTTGTTGAATCTCTTCCTGATCCTCTTGGCTTTCTTTTCCTGCACCCTTGAAGGCCCTCTCTTTTGTTGTCTGAAGTCGTTGCCTCCCTGACAGGAAAAGCACTTCAGTGAACCAAATGTGTAATTATATTCAGTTGAAGAAAAAAGAAAACCTGAGTCTCCAGTGGAGAATGAGTTTCCTCCATGCATTGCAACCTTGGGTGTGGAGAGGAAGACATCTTCCTTCTTCCTCCTCCCCTTTCCTTCCAAACCAAGAGTCAGCCTGGGTAAAGGGAAAATTGAGTTAGCTGCCCTTAGAAACTATGCTTGGAGCTGTGAACGGCAGTCAGGAAAAGGCTGCCCCCAGTCCTGTTCCCTCCTTGGCAGTGATGGAAGCACTCCTGTGTGTTCTGCACTGCCTCTTTTGGGTGTCTGATCTTTCAGGGTGGAATGGTCATTGGGCATTATGTATGGGGCAGAGAGGCTTTCTCTGAAGGCCCGGTAAATGTCAGGCCTCTCAGGAACAAATGAGGCGCAACCAGTTTCCAACAGGATCTAGGCCAGTTGCTTTAAAACTTTTGATTATGACCCACAGTTTACATCATGACCCAGTTATACGTAAAATTTTACTTGCTCTTTCTATGTGCAATGCACTGTGATATTTTCTACTCTACTCTTTTTTTCTTTTTAAATATTGGTCACATTTCTCTAAAGTGACTTCACAAACTACCTATGGAATAGACCTGACGTTTAAAAGATGCTGTTAAGTAATTCAAAGTCATCTATTTTAGATCTTGCCCGGAATTTTCTGGTTCCAATAATATAACGATTTAAGTGCCTAAATTACATCAAGAAGTTTAAAAACTTTGTACTGTTTGATCCAGTAATTCGCTTTTGAATCTACCTCAAGGAAAGATTGTTATTAGGAGGGGGATCAAGGGACTATCACGCATACTTTGTTTTCAGCCGTACGTTTGACAAATCTGTGGGAAAGATACAAACATAAAAGCTGGATTTTATTTTAGACTGTGAAGGAAATTTAAAAACACCTAATCCACATTCCTCATGTAAAGAATTAGATGTAGTAACAGCTAGTTTAACAACTAAAAGAGTATTTCCTAATGTTAACCTGGAAGAAAGCACTAACAATACTCCACTGCCTCTAACTTAAGCCCTCATGCTTAGAAGCATCTTATTACCAATGACTTGGACGAAGACCTGGAAGACAATTTCCAGATGGCAAGGTAAAGAAATTGGGTGAAAGAATTAGGATTCAAAAAGTCTGGCCAGGGGCTGGCCTGGTGGCATAGCAATTAAGTTCATGCACTCTGCTTTGGCAGCCCAGGGTTTTGCAGGTTCAGATCCTGGTCGCGGACAGACGCACTGCTTCTCAAGCCACGCTGTGGTGGCATCCCATATAAAGTAGAGGAAGACGGGCACGGATGTAAGCCCAGGGCCAGTCTTCCTCAGCAAAAAGAGGAGGATTGGCAAGGGATGTTAGCTCAGGGCTAGTCTTCCTCACACACACACACACAGAAAAGTCCAGCCAGGTAGGAAAGATGGGCTGAAACTATCAAAGTGAACTCATTTAGCAAAAACATTAAGAACCTATGCGGAAGTTCAAAATGCGAATGGCACAAAAACCGGCTGGGAGCAAACACGATTTTTGCCCTAGGATGCTGTTTGGAGCATCCCCAGCCTCTACCCACTAGATGCCAGTAGCAGCCTCTCCCCCAAGTTTTGACAACCCAAAATGTCTCTAGACATTGCCAGATGTCCTCCAGGGGACAAAATTTCCCTGGTCGAGAGCTACTGAGATAAATTGATGTACTACTAGTGGAAAAGACCTAATGGATTTTTGTTGACAGTAAATGCAATAAATATCACCAGCGAAAACAGTAAAGTAAATGCAACCCAAGGCTGCATTATTACTAGAACTAATGCTAAGATCTTTACACGTGAATCCTCACTTAATGCCCACATGAACCCTATGAAGTAGGAATAGCATTGTCTCCATTTTTCAGCCAAGGACGCTGATGTCTAGGGACGTTAAATGACTTGCTCAAGGTCTCACAGCCAAGTGAGAGCCTGCACTCTTGCCCACTGTGCTATGAGAGCTTTAAACCGTACACTAGGTGTGCACATACAGTAGCACCCCAGGAGGCAGTCAGTGCCCTCATACACCTGGAGCACAGCTGAGAAGCAAGAAATAAGTGACAAATAACCTCGAGGCTCCCATCCCCCACAGTATCCCAAAGCAGGGACTGGCCTGTGGCTGAGGTCCCAGCCTGCAATCAGCCATTGACTTAATTCATACAAAATTCTAATATGCTCTTCCTTCTATCAGCAGGATAATAGACTAACCTTTAGAAAGATTGTCAACAAAAGTGGTTAAGTGTATGTTGCAGCACCTCAAGGGTTAAGTTTCGGTTATCTGGAAATAGCAGATGTGGCTGTGGGTCCAGGTACAGCGGTCACCGGGATCATTGTCCTCCCACTCTCAGGCCAGGGCCTGCTAAACTGCCCTCTGAGGCTGTCATTAAATGAGAGGGCAGGGTGGCAGAAGGGCTTAGATCTGGACAGGAATCTTACCTAAGTCAGAGCCAGGTGCCACAGAAATGATTGAGCAGTGTCAGGGGATACTGAGCCCAGAGAACCACAGCTGGGCCATGACCTGTCCCCCACTCTCCCCCAGTGGCAGCCTTGGAGCTCAGATCCGTGGACCTGCAGAGCTCCAGGAACAACAAGGAGCATCACACACAGGAGATGGGCCTGAAGCGGCTCATCGTGCGCCGGGGCCAGCCCTTCATGCTCCGACTGTATTTCAGCCGGCCCTTCGAGTTCCAGACCGACCACATCACGTTTGTGGCAGAGACTGGTGAGTTTGCCCCGCCCCAAGGCAAAGTTCACCTGTTGGGCCCCTGCCTCTCCTTTCTGAGCTACCCTCCCTCTCTTCTTCTGGGGCCCCCAGGACCCTCTTAGTGCTCAGCACCGTATTAGTGCTGTTAAGGAAAGATTTGAAAGAAGTGAAGCTGTGATAATGACCAACTTTTAAATACATAATAGGCACTGTGCTAAAACTTCGCACATAGTAGCTCCTTTAATCCCCATGACAAGACTTTCAGGTGGGTAATATGATGATCCCATTTTACAGATAAAAAACTGAGGCTCAGAGAGCTTAAGTGGCTTGCCCAAGGATACCCAGTGGCAATAAAAGCCTTAAACCAAAAGGATTGGCAAGTGGTGGGAGAAGGTGAGGGTCCTTCCATTCTTCCTGGAACCATGTCACATAGATTTTTAGCCTCACGTTGGGGTCGTTCTCTCCTATCCAGGACCAGCACCCATGGAGCTGCTGGGAACCCGAGCCACCTTCTCACTCACCCAGGCCCGACAAGGGGATGTCTGGAGTGCTTCTGACTTCACCATTGACTCCAACTCGCTCTCTGTCTCCCTTTTCACACCAGCCAGTGCAGTCATTGGCTCCTATACCCTGAAGACAGAGATCTCTCAGGGCCAGGGTCACAGCTCAACTCACCCTCTGGGGACTTTCATCTTGCTTTTCAACCCTTGGAGTGCAGGTATGACTTGCTCACAGGTTGTAATGCTAACCTGATTCATTGGGAACACTTTGTGAGGTTCTGCTTAGAAAGCCCAGAGGATAAAATGCTGCATATCTATGCAATATATTATCATGTGCTCATTAAAAATCATCTTTACAAAGAATTTTTAATGGCATGATGAAAATGTTCATGGTGTGATATAAGAGAAACAGATTTGGAAATGGAACATAATGTGATCGTAATTGTGTTATATATATGTGCAGAGAAAGAGAGAGTGACCAGAATACACCAAAATGTAATAGTGGGTGACTCTGAGTAGTGGGTTGGTTTTTTTTTGGTGAGGAAGATTGGCCCTGAGCCAACATCTGTTGCCAATCTTCCTCTTTTTTTGTTGTTGTGGGGAAGATTAGTCCTGAGCTAACATCTGTTGCCAATTCTCTTCTTTTTGCTGAGGAAGACTGGCCCTGGGCTAACATCCGTGCCCATCTTCCTCTACTTTATATGGGACGCCGCCACAGCGTGGCTTGACAAGCAGTGCATCAGTCCGCACCCGGGATTTGAATCTGTGAACCCTGGGCCGCCAAAGTGGAGTGCATGAACTTTACAGCTATGCCACTGGGCCAGCCCCACCAATCTTCCTCTTTTTGTTTAAGGAAGATTGTCCCTGAGCTAATATCTGTGCCAATCTTCCTCAATTTTGTATGTGGGATGCTGCCACAGCATGGCTTGATGAGCAGTGCATAAGTCCACGCCCTGGATCCAAACGAGCCAACCCTGGGCCGCTGAAGTGGAGTATGTGAACTTAATCACTACACCACCAGGCCGGCCCCACTCTCTGAGTAGTGGGTATGAGTGATTTTCATCATCTTCTTTATGTCATCCATATTTTCCAAATCTCTACAATAAGCTTGCTGCTTTTACAATCAGGAAAAGATAATCATTATTTTTTAAAGTATAGATTATATTGCTGGCCTCTAAAAAAGCACATAGTAGTCTTTTAAGGGGTCTAGTCTTGATTTCTAGCTCCATCAACCCATGGGTTCTCCTACTATCCAGCAAGATATTGTCATTATTGTTTTTAAATTTTATGACTCTGTTTGCTTTTTGGTTTGGGGTTTTACCCCCTCCACTGCTCTTAACTGCTCAGAGGATGACGTCTACCTGCCCAGTGAAGTACTGCTGCAGGAGTACATCATGATGGACTATGGCTTTGTTTACAAGGGTCATGAAAGATTCATCACCGCCTGGCCCTGGAACTACGGGCAGGTAACACTGTCACCTGAAGGTGGGCCTGGGGCAGGTCCTCCTCAGACAACTCTCTTAACTCGTGAAGTGCTGCTAACAAAAGTCAGGATGTGCGGTGCTGGACCAATTTCCCATCCAATGAGAGAGGCAAAGAAGAAAGGGGAGACGCCTTTCCTTTTTAGTTTTTAATTTCGTGTGTGTGTGTGTGTGTGTGTGTGTGTGTGTGAGGAAGATTAACCCTGAGCTAACATCCGTTGCCAATCTTCCTCCTTTTGCTGAGGAAGACTAGCCCTGGTCTAATGTCTGTGCCCATCTTCCTCTCCTTTATATGGGATGCCGCCATGGTATGGCTTGACAAGTGGTGTGTTGGTCCAGGCCCGGGATCCGAAATTGTGGACCCCAGGCTGCCGAAGCAGAGTGCACAAACTTAACCACTACACCACTGGGCCAGCCCCTAGTTTTTAATGTTTTATATGAAAAACTTAAAACATAATTCAAGTAAACAGGCTACTATAATGAACCTCCATGAACCTATCTCTCAGCTTTAATCATGATCAATTTATGGTGAATCTTGTTTCATCTATACCAGGGGTTTGCAAACTATAGCCCTTGGGCCAAAAGTGGCCCACTGCCAGTTTTTGCATGGCACACGAGCTAAGAATGGTTTTCACATTTTTTTAAACTGTTGAAAAAGAATTTTTAAAATATAATATTTTGTGATGTGCAAATTATATGAAGTTCAAACATCGGTGTCCATAAATACCATTTTATTAGAACACAGCCATGCTCATTCGTTTAGGTATCATCTGTGGCTGCTTTCATGCTACAATGGCAGAGCTGAGTAGTTGAGACAGAGATTCTATGACTGGCAAAGCCTGAGATATTTACTATCTGGTCCTTTACAGAAAAAGTTTGCTGATCCCTGGTCTATACTCCCTCATCCTCCCCACCTCATCACTGGATTTTTTGAAGCAAATTACAGATATCATGTCATTTAATCCAATAATACTTCAGAATATAGACCTGAAAGGTGCTGACTCTTTCTGAAACACTTAACTACAATACATTATCATAACTGAAAAAATTAACAGCAATTCTCCAACAACATCAAATATCCAGACAGTGTACAGAGGGAGGACCTTTGGCTCTGGTCAACTTTTCCACTGTTGACTGCCAACCATGGCTGGTGTAGTTTCTCTCTGCCTCCCACTGCCTCCTCAGCCCTGTCCACACGCCAGAAGGGAAGGGGTGGAGGGAAGCAGGGAGACTTGCTGAAGAAGATCAGTTTCCCTGTTCTCCAAGTGCAACAACTTGTATAATTTTTTGAAACTGAGACAAATACCAGTGTGTTTGGCAGCCAAAAGTGTTGCAATATATGTCACAAATATATGTTGTAAAAGTACGTCATGAGCCTACACCAGCTTCTTCTCTGCTCACAGCATCAGCACTGAATCTTCTACCTGATTTCAAGTTTCTCCACACTCTTCTCCCTCTCCTCACGTGCCTGGCCCTATATTTATCCATCCAATCTTTTCCTTCTCTCAGAAGTCCTCCAGAAATGAGAATCTCTAAGTCCCTGTCCTTGGTACCCATCATGCTCGAAGACCTCAGGTGAACACCTCCTCCCGCCTCTCTTCCTGTCCACTTCCTCCTCTAAAGCCCACTGGCTTCAATAACCTTCTCTATCTCTTCAGTCAGCAAGGATCTCTCATCTCTCCGAATTCTGTTCGTATTTTCCTTCAGAGCCACGCTGGTTAGTTTTTCAGAATTCTGAATCTAATACAGTTCCAGTTTGACTTAGAAGCTCTTTGAAGGCAGAACCTTGTCTGATATTTAGTCCCATCTCTACATCCACCACATACACACCCTCCCTAAAAGTCTGTTACTGACTTGAAGTTTCAGAATTCTGGACATTTTTACTCTTCTTTTTTCTCCCTTGCAATCACCTGGAAGTTTGAAGAGGACATTATAGATATCTGCTTTGAGATCCTGAACAAGAGCCTGCACTTCTTAAAGAACCCGTCCAAAGACTGCTCCCAGCGGAACGACGTGGTGTATGTCTGCAGGGTTGTCAGTGCCATGGTAAGGACAGAAGCTTGCCTGCCCCTGTCTCAGGACAGTCGGAGCTTCCCCCAGGCACTGTGGAAACCCACCCGCTTGTTCTTTGTAGATCAACAGCAACGATGACAGCGGCGTGCTGCAGGGGAACTGGGGAGAGGACTACTCCTTGGGGGTCAGCCCGCTGGAGTGGAACGGCAGCATGGCCATCCTGCGGCAGTGGTCAGCCAGGGGCGGGCAGCCTGTGAAATATGGGCAGTGCTGGGTCTTTGCAGCTGTTATGTGCACCGGTGAGTGAGGGGGAGATGGGAATGCAGAACTACTCGTTTAATCTTCATGATAACCCTTTGAGGTTGGGCTCTGATTATCTCTATTTTCATGTGAGTTAACTCTGGCTTGCCCACAGCCTCACAGCTAGGAAGCGGTGGGCCCTCAGCTCTTAACTGGCATGCTCTATAGTCTCAAGGAGTCCTGCACATACCCAGGAGGGAGGTTGATCTGTTGCAATCACTCCACAGTCTTCTTGATGGAACAGTTAGACATTAAAATGGTCATCCGGATAGAGGAGCCTGTGGTCCCAAAACTGGCTTCTTTCTGCCACCTGCTCAGGCTTCTCAGCTGCAGGTGGGCCTGGAGTCGGGGACAGATTGGGGAAGCTTGAGGTGCAAGCAGATAGTCTGGGATAGCCTGATCTCACCTGTAGGCGGAGCTAGCAGCTCCTAAATATTTCTTGGAGAGATTCTTGAGGAATTTCAATTAGAGATTTGCTACTTTGCTAACTACCCTTAAGGAGCATCAACATTTTATGCATCATCGGTTATTTACAATTCAGTGCAAAGTCATTGATGAGATTATCTGTGAATATGAGGGAAAGATAGAAAATACTGAAGTGCCTGCCTGTCTTCCCCTGTGCAAGGAAGGAGTGCCTTACACAGCGCTGCGTGTTGTCCTGTGGTTCTCAGTAAATGTTTGTTGAACGAGTGGGTTGATTCTGAATTGGAGAATGAGGGAGCACAGAACAGGGAGGATAGAGACAGGGGCCAAAGACGAAGTTCTAGATTTTTCTGAAAGGGACAGCAGAGCCAGGCAATTGTGTACAGGTGTTGCAGACAGAGAAGAAGTTTAAATCTGAGCGTTCAAATCAAGTGACCCCACTTTGCTCATTTGTTTTCACTGGAAAATGCTCAGTATGTTGCCAGCATTGCGTATTCCCGATTTGCTTTGGGCTGGGAAGTCCCTGGCTAGGCGGGCGTTATGAAGGAGGGCTCGGGCCATTAGACCATGGCACGAGAGGGAGAAGATCTAGGTCTGCATCCTCGCTCCACCTCTGAGCCTCTTCCCATTCCCAGGCCCTAGAGTTCTGGGGCCACTGAGTGAGGGGAGAGCGGCTCCTGCCAAGCCACCTCTGGCCACCTGCAGCCCTGGTCGAGCTCTCACCCCTGCTAAGGGTTTTTGAAAAGCCAAGAGCTGTCCTGGGAGTGGACAGGTGTTTGAGGACAAGTGGCCCCCTTTGAGGCTCTTGAGTGAATTGGAACAAAAAGATTGGTCACTCTCAAAAGTCCTTTTACGTTTCAAAGCATTGTAAGCCTCCCAGCAGCCTCAGTAGGCCCCGTCTTGCTCCTCCGGCAGGAGAGGGGTGGGACAAACCTCTCTCCAGACTCCTTGCCTCTTTGGCAGAGGTGGAGACCTATGTTCTAAAGGCCACACCTGGCTCTTGGCTTGATTTTCTCGGGCCCTGGGCAGATGTGTGTGTGGTGGTGGTGGTGACAGTGGTGGTGGGGTAATGCCTGCTGTGTGTGACTACATCTGTGAAACCTCAACTCAGCTTTAAAAAGCCTTTGTAGCAATATCCTGAGAAGCCACAAGAGGGTACTGTTGCCTTATCATAGACGGTCGCTGCCTCAGTACATGCAGGTCCCCTTTGTCTCTGATGTCTTCCACTTATCTCTATCTTGCCCTTCTATTCCTTCTCTAATTTCTTTCTTACCTCCTCCAGCTCCTTGTCGTTCAGTAGAATTACAGATCTAGAATTTCAGAACTGAAAATCATCTGGTCTGGCTCCTCCTTTTGTTAATGGAGACTAAGGCCCAGAGAAGTTAAGCCACTTACCTAAGGTCACACAGCTTTTCTTCTGAAACTGGCCACAGCATAGGCCTAAGGTTTTAAATTTTCTTCCTAATTGTCAAATATTTTATGTTCTCTGTTTTTAATTTGGAAAGCTGCTGAATGGAAAAATCTCTAAATGAAAATTGAGTTGTTAATTGTTATTTTAACTGACCCTCAAATAATTTCTTTCTTCTGGTGGGATGGAGACCACTGATAGGGCAAGTGGGCAACAGGGTTCTGGGCCTGGGTGTGGTGCTCTAGGTACAATAGAGTTACAGGTATGGATCTGCAAGAATCGTGGCTTGCTTTCTCTCCTCCAGCTAGAAGGTTAGAAAGTATGAATGGGAAAACAGTGATTCTGCTTGAAATGAACTCAGTGAGTCTCCATGCTTTTCTTCCTTTTAGTAATGAGATGCTTAGGTGTTCCAACTCGTGTCGTTTCCAATTTCCATTCTGCACACAACATGGATGGGAACTTGACCATCGACACCTACTACGACCAAAATGCAGAGATGCTGCCAAATCAGAAACAAGACAAAATATGGTAAGGGGCACTGTCTCGAACAGATCTCTGCTCCATCCCAGGTGGGGAAAACTCTGACCTGGTTCTCTCTGGCCTTGAGGCCATATTAGCCTGTACATTGTTGCTGATGCTCAGAGAATAAGTGTCCAGTCCGGGAGGCTGTTCTGGCTGATTAGATCCTAGCAAACTCATTTCAGAGATAGAGGACTATGGGATAAGATTCTGACGCTGACAACCAAATTAATAGACTTGTGTCCTCTGAATACTGACCTCAAAATCTGTATTCATCTTACTCTTCCTTCTTTGAGTCTTCCTGTTTGTACCATTCTCTGTTTTCCTGTCAGGGCAAAGCCTGGACTTGCTGCCTCTGCATGCTTCTTCCTCCCCGCCCCTCACTCCCTCTCTGCATGCGTGTGTGTGTGTCTGTGTGTCCCTTTATTTTTGTATATCTAGTCTCTTCCCCTGGCTCCTTTCTCTTCTGCCCTACCCCAAATCTGATTTCCTGTTTTTCCTTTTCCAGCCACTTTCCAGGTAAGACCCTCTGAGTTGTATGAGAACTAGCTGCTGTCTTGGGAGCCCCCCTCCCTCTCTGAACTCCTAGAGGGCTGAAACCTCTCTAATTCAATCAGCAGTGGTGTGTCTAAGAAGGACATATCGCTTCTGTAGAATTCTGTGAGTGCATACCTGAATGTAATCATGAGGAAACGTCCGATAAGCCCAAAATGAGGGCCACTCTGGTAAATGTAAATGAATAAATAAAGACTATTCAAAATGTCAATAATAAAACAAAGGCTGAGAAACGGTTCCAGATCAAAGGAGACAAAGGACACTGGACTAAATGCAATGTGCGATCCCACACCGAATCCTGGACTGGGTGGAAAAAAATGCTGTGAAGGACATTATTAGTTCAACGGACAAAATCAAAATGTAGACAGTAAATTAGATGAGTTTTGTATCAATATTAAATGTATGAGGTTGATAACTGTACAAGATTATGTAAGGAAAGATCCCTATTAGGAATACACACTGAAGTGAGAAAAAGAAAATATATATGTGTATAATCTCCATATCCATACTGAGAGAAAGCCAATGATTAAGCAAATGGAGCAAAATGTTAACAATAGATGAATTGGGACACAGGTGTTCTTTGTACTGTTCTTGCAACTTTACGGTAGGCTCGAAATTACTTCCAAATAAAAAGTGAAAAATAGAAAAGAAGAAACAATGATATAAATCCCTGAGTACAGTGTCTGATACCTGGCAAATACTCTGAAATTGTGAGTCCTAGTCTCCTTATTCTGCAGGAATTTCCATGTCTGGAACGAGTGCTGGATGATCCGGAAAGATCTCCCGCCAGGATACAATGGGTGGCAGGTTCTAGACCCCACTCCCCAGCAAACCAGCAGTGGTGAGTGAGGACCACTGTGGAAGGGTCTGGGCTCCATGGGGAGGGTGATCAGGGTGACTGACCACGTGAGCAGGAGGCCAGAACGGAGCGGCGCTTTTCCCACTTTGTCCCCTTTCCAAAGTCGAGGCAGAGACAACTTCAGGTCAGGAGTCAAACTTTGCCACTGACAGCTGGGTGACCCAGATGTGTCGCTGGACCTCTCCGTTGTTTCATCACCTGTACAGTGGGGAAGATGATGATGATAACTGCCACTCCACAGGGTGGCTGTGAGGATCAGATGAATTAAGGGGAACTGGAGAGCACTCTGTGGGTGAGGGTCATTAATGCCCCTGCCCCTGCCCATCCCAACTCCCTACTTTCCATGGCCATGAGCAGCTGCCCCGGGTCCATGTGTCAGCAGCCGTGTTAGCCATCCACAACTCCTGTTCCCTGCACAGGGCTGTTCTGCTGTGGCCCTGCCTCTGTGAAGGCCGTCAAGGAAGGGGAGGTCCACCTGGCCCATGACACCCCATTTGTGTACGCCGAGGTGAATGCTGATGAAGTCATTTGGCTCTTCGGGGATGGTCAGGCCCAGGAAATCCTGGCCCATAACACCAGTTCCATTGGGAACGAAATCAGCACCAAGATGGTAGGGTCAGACCAGCGCCAGAACATCACCAGCTCCTACAAGTACCCAGAAGGTGCCTGGCTCCCAGGGATCTGGGGAGGGGCCGGTATTTTTGTGTTGCCTCTCAATGGGGTTGGATCCCACATTAAAACCATCACCACCTAATCACCCCCTCCTCACAGCAAACTCCCAGGGCTTTCCTGGACCCTGGCCATGTGGCCCCAGGGTAGGGTGGCTGGATTTAGCAAATAAAAATACACACATGCCCAGTTAAATTTGAATTCCAGATAAATTCAAATAAATAAATATTTCATTAGTACAAGTATGTCCCAAATATTGCATGCGACATATACTAAACATTATTCATTGTTTATCTGAAATTCAAATTAATTTAAATGTCCTTTATTTTATCTGTCAATTCTATCCTAGAGTCACATCATGGTATCCTTATGTCATGGCAGTTGGGGTGGCAGCAAGGGAAGAGGTGGATGCTCAAGGAGGGAAAGGGCTCCTGGGCCTGTGGAAGAGAGTAGATGTCCCTGTGGAGAAGGCCAGGGTGGAGTCAGGCTGAGTACAGTCAAGGTCCCGCCATGTTCTAGCTGTGTAAGCTTGGAAACGTTCTTACCATCCCTGTGCCTCCATTTCCTCATCTGTAAAACGGGTCAACAGTACACACATTGTGAGGGTTAGATGAGTGAATACACAGAAAGTACTTGGAACAGTGCCTCTGGTGCATAGTAACTGTTCTAGAGAGGTCCACAGTTTGGGGTGAGTTGGGGTTAAACCTGAAGGTTGAGTAGCCCCCAGGGGCAAGAGACGAAGCTCTGTTTACTTGAGCATATATTCTAGAAGTGAGGATGCTGGTGGGGGAGAGAAGCCTCTGGCTTTGATGATGAGGATAGTGACGATGGTGGCGATACTGATGACAAAGAACAGCACGGGGCACTTATATTCAGCCACTCATTTGGCCCAAGTTTTTCGCAACTCCATGAGGCAAGGAGACATCCCTGGGTTATAGATGATGGAATGAGCCCCAGGGAATTAAGGGACTGTGCTAGAGCAAGGATTTGAACCCAGCAACACCAATCCCCACGTTCTCAGCCATGATACTGTGTTACCTCCTTTCGCAGCTATTCATGTGGTTGGGGCTTCGGGAGGGGAGCTGGGAGTTGTTGGGTGGCTTGTTTCCCAAAGAAGGTCATCGGTCCTCTCAACTCCTCCCCACTGATGTCTTTCCTTTCGGCCAGGATCCCCTGAGGAGCGATCTGTGTTCATGAAGGCTTCCCAGAAAATGCTGGGCCCAAGAAGGGCCTCTTCAGCCTTCCTGGATCTGTTGGGGTCTGGGGGCTTTCAGGATCAGCCAGCGCAGCTGCAGCTTCACCTGGCCAGGAAGCCTGAGTGGGGCCAGGACCTGCTGCTGAAGCTGCATGCCCGGAGGGTAGCAGACAGAGCCCACCCCCGGGGTCCCATCAGACTGGTGGTGCGCTTCTGTGCACAGGCTCTGCTGCACAAGGGTGGCACCCGGGAGCCCCTCTGGAGGCAAACAGTGCACTTGAACCTGGACTTTGGGGAGGGTGAGTATGAGGCAGGCCTGAAAAGGCACCTACAGGGAGGGGAGCCTTGGGGCCATGAATAAACCTGGGCTGGCACAGCCAGAAAACACGGAGACCCCCGCACCCCCCAAACACATACATGCTGGGCAGTGAAGCTGCTGTTGGCAGGAGGCTGAGTGCCAGGTGCTGTACCTCTTATGCCATCCCACCAGGTGAAACATAGCAGTGACCTCTGGGGGCAGTGGGTGCAGGGTAAGCACATTATCTATCTCTTTCTTACACACGCACACACACATACTTTCACACACACATATAGATTCACACACATATTCTCTCTCACATACAAACTATTTTTTCCCACTCTCAAACATACATGTTTCCTCCCCCCCACCCCTCTCTCTCAGAGACCCTTTCCCCAGACTCAAGATGTCTTTTTTCTGTGCTTAGAGGTACAGTGGCCACTCTTGCTACCCTTCAACAATTATGGAAACAAGCTGACAGATGAAAAGCTGATCCGTGTGTCTGGCATCGCCAAGGTTGAGGGGACAGGGAGGTCCATGCTGGTCCTAAAAGATATCACTCTGGAGCCTCCCCACCTGTCTATCAAGGTAAGGCATCTGGACAGAGATGAGGCCCCACTCACTCTTCCCAGGGGCTGGGGGTGCAGCAGCAAACGAGACACAGTCCCTGCCTCAGACACCAATTGGATGATTAAAGTGCAGTATGGTGTGTTCTCTTGTGCTCTGTGCAAAGTGCAGGGCAGGGCATGAAGGCTTTCCAGAGGAGGTGACGCTTTGCAGAGGATGCATAGGAAGACACTGCATAGAGAAACGAGATGGAGATGAAGGCATTTTAAGTCAGGAGATAGCTTTGCAGAGGCAAAGAGACAAGAAAGGCAGTGACTGGGAGATGGCATAGAGGAGACAGATTTGAAGGAGACCATAAGGCCAAATTCAAAAGGTGACTTCTGATTAGATGGCGGTGACAAGGAAGAGGGGGACAAATGAAAGGAGGCTCAGATTTTGAGTTCAGAGGCTTGAGTGGCTGGCGAGGCCTTCGCATGAGGACGGAATACAGGTGGAGGAAGGATGAATGGAGGATGGCAGAGATGTTCCCCGTCTCCTATTACCAGGGTTTTCCTTCCCCTGAAGCGTCCTTTCCCCACCTTCCCCTCCCACTCTGAAAGACTTGCCCACAGCCTAATCCCAATCTGGCTTTGCACCTGGTGGGATTCCTCCACAGCACACCCCACCCCACCCAGAATGAGAATTGAGTGGCTCCGTCTCATAAACCATCTGGCCACCTGACAGTTTTTACCCGGGCAAGACTGTCGGGCCAAGTGACGCCCGGCAGCTTCCATGTTGGGGAAAACAGTGAGCAGAATGGCAGGCGCAGGCACAGCCTGTTACCTGAAGGCCTGGTTATAACAGGATCTGATGCAAACACATCAGACGCCAAGTAGGCAATTCACTGGTCCCCGTTGGTAAGGGACCAGGGGACAATTTGTGTGAGTATGCTGGATTCCAAAGTTATTTCTACCTTGACACCCTCATTAGAATACAAGGGACTTGTTTCTTTCGTTTGAATTCCAGAGAAGTCAGAATGTGTTCTTCCTTCTCTTTGATTTTCTGGTTGAGCCAGAACATGCCCCCAGTATGATCTGGGCGGTCAGAGCTCATTTCAGTTCAACACTCATTTACTGAATATCCACCATTTGGCTGGCACTGTGCTGGGCACCGGGGCTCCAGAAGTGAGCAGGACTGAATCCCTTCCTCCCACTCTCAGGCCAAGGCCATGCTGCCCTATGACACAGACCTCACATGTGATGCACTGAACGCACCTGGAAAAACTCAGTGCCTGCTGACGTATATGAAGACAGAACCACGTAGGGGAAAGATCCTGGCTGGGTCTGGGACACCTGGGTCAGGTCCTGGCTCTGCCACTAACATATTTTCTGACCTCGGCCTCAGAATGACATTACCGATGGCACATGGATGGCACACATAACACCATTTCCTTATCCTATGCCTGTGTCAGACACTACTAATCAATCATGACTCTCTAATTGACTCCGGATTTGTCCCGGTATCCTTTTTAACACAGCATTCCTATTAGCCATGACTAACTGGTTGGAGCTGGCACTTAAGCTGAAATCTAATTGCCATCCTGAACTAGACGGTGGGAAGGGAAATAGATTTCAACTTGGTAGCAATTCCTGATTCGTAGTGGCTTCCTGAAGCATTGTGACCTTCTAAGACAGGCCAAGGTATGTATTTACCTTGAATACTCTCAGTTCATGTTCTTCTCTCCCAACTGCTGGTCTTAGCTCTAAGCAAGCAGTCCCTGGTGGTCAACAAAGGGATGGGGAGTGAGGTTACTGAATTGGAGAGCAGAAATGAGGCCAGTTGCCCACAATATCCTGGTCTTCTCTCCACACAGGTGTCTGAGAGGGCCGAGGTGGGCAAGGCACTGGGAGTCCACATCACCCTTACCAACACCCTAACGGTGGCTCTGAGTAACTGCATGATGGTGCTGGAGGGAAGTGGTCTCATCAATGGGCAGATATCAAAGGAGTAAGTACAACTGCCATCCACCTGTCTCATGCTGGTCTCTGATAAGTGGTGCCTCATGGGGTCATTGGACGGTCCTCCTTGCCCCCACCTCTCCACCCTCCTCAGGGAAGGTTGAGCTCCATGGTGTTGGGGGTGGGAGGTACTTACCAACCAAGAGGGAAAACCAGACCATTCCACCCCAGCAGTTACTCCTCAGGGATCTAATAGGTTCTTTTTGACTTTCAGCCTTGGGACTCTGGTGCCCAGGCACACCATCCAAATTCAACTGGACCTCTACCCCATCAAAGCTGGGCCCCGCCAGCTGCAAGTCCTCATCAGCAGCAACGAGGTCAAGAAGATCAAGGGCTACAAAGACATCTTCGTTGCTGCAGCCAAGGCTTCTTGAGCCCCACCCCCATCCTCCTCAGGCCCTCCCAGCCCCTCCAGCCCCTCCCCTGGACCCCAGCTCTCCTGATGCCTTCCCAGCTCCCCCCGCCCCTCCCTGTGCCCCACCCCCATGCCTTCCCTGCCCCTCCCCAACCCACCCATGCCCTCTCAGCCCCCCAGCCCCTCCCCTGACCCTCTTCCTGATGCCCTCCCAGTCCCCTCCCAGTCCCACCTTGCTCTTTTCTACTCCTGAAGGTGTGGTGTTATCTTCGCTCCCTCTCTTTCCTGTTCCTGGCCTGCCTGGGGGGTAAATAAAGCTCTGTTAGAACCACAATAAAGACATCTTTATCACTGGTGTTTCTCTCTTCTGCACTAATAAGCTACTCATTGCTACTGGCTGGTCCTCTTGGGCTGGCTGCCCTCCCTGTTCTTCCTGTCTTCTCTCTCCTCCTTTAAGGGCCCCAACCACAAAACAGGCCCAACATGATCCCCTATAAATCAGTCTCTCTGGAATCAAGGATCCCAAGTCTCCACGTAAATTGTCTTAGGGAACTTGCAGGCAGAGGCTGGAGGGAGGTCTGGGGAGGGCAGCCTGGATGTGCTGGGCGGACAGTGGCTGTAACACCATGGGGACCAGCCAGAAGATGCCCAGCAGGACTTCTCGGCTGCTGGCCTGAGAGCTTGGGGATCGCTGGGCAGGACCCATTCGGGGTGGCCCTCCAGGATGACTGGGAAGTGCTTCATAGCTGGCTGCCCCCCAAAACAGGCCCTCACTTTCCGTGACCTCATTTTCCCCTCTCTCTCCCTCACCCACTCTCTCACCCTAACTGGCCTCAGCCTCTCTTCCTTTGTATTGTATGTTTTTGTAATTTTAAGGAAAAGGAGGCACTCTTTTTTATTTTCTTCCTGTGGTTGGCAAGATCATTTGTACTCATTTTACATAATTTGGAAAAAACAGAACAGTGAAAAGAAACAAAAGAAAAATCACTGATAGTCCCCTCATCCCAGAAGAAATCTCTGCTATGTTAAAAACCAAAAATTCAATGGAGTAAATTAAAAGGTCTAATTGGCTTTATTAAATGATTCATGGATCAGGCAGCATCCCATCTAGTAAAGAGAAGGGAGTCAAAGGAGTTGTACAGAATGGAATGTTTTTATAGTGTCAACTTGCAAAAACAGAAACCAGTCTAAAAGGCAAAGCAATTATTTGGGATCAAAGAATTGCAATTCGGGGAGCACAGATTCAGGTGGAAACCCAAATATTGTCCCACTAGTGAGTAAAAGTCAGGGGCTTTTAAAGGCAAAGAAGGGAGATTGTATTATAAAGAATTTTAAATGGAGTTGGAGGCAAAAGCTAGTCTTGGCTAAACATTGATTGACTATTGATTCTATCTTCAGAAAGTCCATAATCCTCAGTCTTTGTGATCAGGATGTCTATTTTCCTGCTGGCTTCTCAAATAATTGCTTCTAAAACAATTGCCATCTGGGCCCAGTCCAAAGGTTTGGCCCAGTTCAAGGTTCAAGACAGCAAGGTAGTTACTCTGGAAAGGCAGCTCTGACTCCATTTTAAAATGGGACCACTATAGTCAATTTTGACAATAGGTGGAAGGAGATAGAACAAGAAAGTTGTAAAAATAAAGAGCTGGATTGTTTCAGGCAAGTTCACCTTCCCTTAGAGGCCAGGAATGGCAGGGGTCTTAGGAAAATTACCTCAATATTGTTGATCAGGAAATTCCTGACCGATTGGTTTAAAATCCCACTCCTGGGAGAGGCTGAAACTACAATTAGGTAAGGTACTGAGTCTTGGTTTGCTGGCCTGGGGCTTAGCACAAGTGACTCCACTTTGGGCCTGTTGTCTATTTTTTAATAGCTAACATTTGCCATATATATTTCTAGGCTTCCCCCCCTACTTTCATTGCGTTTTTTAAAGTTATTATTACAAGGCTATCATCAAAAAGACGAGAGATAACAAGTGTTAGTGGGGATGTGAAGAAAAGGGAACCCTTGTGCACTGTTAGTGGAAATGTAAATTGGGTCAACCATTATGGAAAACAGTATGGAGGTTCTCCAAAAAATTAAAAATAGATGTATAATAGAGCATCATGGCAGAGTGAGATTCCCTCTTTGAATCTCTGCCCCCTACGACACAACGAAAACATCATTCACATTCCAACAGAGCTCAATCAAACACTACGAAGGACTTCTAAGAAACCCCTGCTGCCATACATCAGACGGTGGAGGTGCGGGAAGCCCAAAAGGACGCGAGGAGAGGTAAGAAGTTGTACTCCCCCTCCCCAATCGATCGGCAAAGGCAGCGCGGCTCGCAGACAGAGGGGGGAGGAGCGGCCCACAGCGGGGAAAACTATCACCATCCAGGTGCTCTCACAGACTGTCGAGAGATCCCCACTGGGAAGCGACGACGGACTGTTTAGGGGGTGAAGCAAACATCATAAGAGAGCCAGAAAGGAAACCCCCGGGTCAAGCAGGAGAAAGAGAGGACCCCTCCCCCCACACATCCCGCGTTTCAGCATAATCCCTCCAGGGGCTGCAGCAGGCTCAGAGCATACCGCTCGAGATCTCCATCCAGTGGCAGCAGGGGGAAACTGCAGGAACAACTTTATCATGAGGGGTAAAAATAAAGCCGTCCCCGTCGGATCATTGCAACAATTTGTTATGGCTACAGACCAAAAGGAAAATGACAAACACCCAGAAACCAACCCTGAAGGCACAGAATTTGATAACCTGAATGACAGAGAATTCAAAATACCTATCATAAACAAACTCAATGAAATACAAGAGAACACACAGAAACAAATCAACGAATTCAGGGATTTCGTCACAAAAGAGATTGAAACCATAAAGAAAAACCAATCAGAATTATTGGAGATGAAAAACAAAATCAACAAGATAGTGGAAAAAATGGAGTCTTTAAAGAGCAGAACTGACAATATGGAGGAACGAATTAGCACTATTGAGGATAGCCACACAGAAATGCTCCAGATAGAGGAGGAGAGAGAGCTAAGACTAAAAAGAAATGAAGAAATTCTTTGAGAAATATCAGACTCAATGAGGAAAAGCAACATAAGGATAATAGGTATTCCAGAAGGAGAAGAAAGAGAAAAAGGAGCAGAGAGTTTGTTCAAAGAAATAATAGCTGAGAACTTCCCCAACCTAGGGAACGAGAGGGAAACAACAGTGAATGAAATCAATAGATCACCTAAATATATAAACAGGAATAAAAAATCATCTCACCACATAGTAGCAAACTTGAAAAATACCCGTGACAAGGAAATAATATTAAGGGCAGCTAAACAAAAAAACAAAAAAACATACAAAGGAAACCCCATCAGGCTCTCAGCTGATTTCTCGACAGAAACTCTACAGGCTAGGAGAGACTGGAATGATATATTCAAAATCATGAAGGACAAAAACCTTCAGCCAAGAATACTTTATCCAGCAAAAATATCCTTCAAATGCGATGGAGAAATAATAACTCTCCCTGATAAACAAAAGCTAAGAGAGTTCGTCACCACAAGACCCCCACTACAAGAAATGCTCAAGAAGGCCCTTAGGCCTGAAAAAAAAACAAATGAGAAAGGGGATACAAAGATTTCAGCAAGGAGAAAAGCAAGGAGACTAAACCAGAACAAACTACAATTGGATAACATCAAAAATTAATTCAAGCTCATCACTGGAAACACACATTCATGACACAATCTGGAATAAAGAGATAACAAATAAGGAGGGGAAGAGGTAAGGGATTGAATCCACCCAGCCTCAGGAAAAAGGAGGCATCTGAAAATGTACTTTCTTATCCAGGAGATCGTGTATATAAACCTCACGGTAACCACTAAACAAATAACCAGAAGAGAACCACACATGACAAATAAAGAGAAAACCAAGAGAATGAGCATGCAGAAATACCAAAGTGAATTTGCAGTCCGAAACACAAGGGACAAGAAACAAAGGAAATGCAAAAGAACCAGAAGATGAACAATAAAATAGCGACATTAAACCCTCATATATCAATAATCACTCTAAATGTAAATGAATTGAATTCTCCAATCAAAAGACACAGAGTGGCAGGATGGATTAAAAACCAAGATCCAACAATCTGCTGCTTCCAGGAAACACATCTCAGCTCTAAAGACAAATACAGACTCAAAATAAAAGGATGGAAAACAATACTCCAAGCTAATGGCAAACAAAAGAAAGCAGGAGTAGCCATACTTATATCAGACAAAGTAGACTTCAAGATAAAAAAGGTAATGAGAGACAAAGAAGGGCAACATATAATGATAAAAGGGACACTTCACCAAGAAGACATAACACTTATAAATATCTATGCACCCAACACAGGAGCACCAAACTACATAAAACAACTGCTAAAAAACCTTAAAGGAGATATTAGCAATAACACAATAATAGTAGGGGATCTTAATACCCCCCTTACACCAGTGGATAGATCATCCAGACAAAAACTCAATAAGGAAATAACGGACTTAAACGAAAAACGAGATGCAATGGACTTAATAGATATATACAGAGCACTCCACCCAAAAAAGGCAGAGTACATTCTTCTCAAGTGCACATGGAACATTCTCAAGGATAGACCATATATCAGGAAACAAGGCACACCTCTATAAATTTAAGAAGATTGAAATCATTACAAGCATCTTTTCTGATCATAATGCTGTGAAACTAGAAATCAACTGCAAGGAAAAAACTAGGAAAGGCACAAAGTTGTGGAGACTAAACAACATGCTACTGAACAACCAATGGGTCATTGATGAAATTAAAGGAGAAATAAAAAGCTATCTGGAGACAAATAAAAAGGAAAATACACCATACCAACTCATATGGGATGCAGCAAAAGCGGTCCTGAGAGGGAAATTCATAGCAATACAAGCTCACCTTAACAAACAAGAAAAATCCCAAATAAATAACCTTAAATTGCACCTAACAGAATTAGAAAAAGAAGAACAGACAAAGCCCCGAATCAGCAGAGGGAGGGAAATAATAAAAATCAGGGCAGAAATAAATGAAATTGAAACCAAAAAAACAGTAGAAAGGATCAATGAAACAAAGAGCTGGTTCTTTGAGAAGATAAATAAAATTAACAAACCCTTAGCCAGACTCACTAAGAAAAAAAGGGAGAAGACTCAAATAAATAAAATTAGAAATGAAAGAGGAGAAATTACAACAGACACCACAGAAATACAAGGGATTATTAGGGAATACTATGAAAAACTTTATGCCAACAAATTGGACAACCTAAAGGAAATGGACAAATTCTTGGAAGTGTACAACCTCCCAAAACTGAATCAAGAAGAAATAGAGAATCTGAACAGACCAATCACAAGTAAAGAGATTGAAACAGTAATCAAAAACCTCCCAAAAGATAAAAGCCCAGGACCTGATGGCTTCCCTGGAGATTTTTATCAAACGTTCAAAGATATAGCACCTATCCTTCTCAAACTATTCCAAAAAATAGAGGAAGATGGAATACTTCCCAACACATTCTATGAGGCCGACATTATCCTGATATCAAAGCCAGACAAGGACAATACAAAGAAGGAAAACTACAGGCCAATATCACTGATGAACATAGACGCAAAAATCCTCAACAAAATATTGGCAAACCGAATACAGCAATACATCAAAAAGATCATACACTATGATCAAGTGGGATTTATACCAGGGACACAGGGATGGTTCAACATCCGCAAATCAATCAACGTGATACACCACATTAACAAAATGAAGAATAAAAACCACATGATCATCTCAATCGATGCAGAGAAGGCATTTGACAAGATCCAGCATCCATTTATGATAAAAACTCTCAACAAAATGGGTATAGAAGGAAAGTACCTCAACATAATAAGGGCCATATATGACAAACCCACAGCAAACATCCTACTCAACAGGGAAAAACTGAAAGCCATTCGTTTGAGGACAGGAACAAGACAAGGGTGCCCACTCTCACCGCTCTTATTCAACATAGTACTGGAAGTTCTGGCCAGAGCAATTAGGCAAGAAAAAGGAATAAAAGGACTCCAAATAGGCAATGAAGAAGTGAAACTCTCACTATTTGCAGACGACATGATCTTATACATAGAAAACCCAAAAAGTTCCATCGGAAAACTACTAGAAATAATTAACAACTATAGTAAAGTGGCAGGGTATAAAATCAACTTACAAAAATCAATTGCATTTCTATACACTAATGATGAACCAACAGAAAGAGAACTCAAAAACACAATCCCATTTACAATTGCAACAAAAAGAATAAAATATCTGGGAATAAATTTAACCAAGGAGGTCAAAGACCTATACAATGAAAACTATAAGACACTATTGAAAGAAATCGAGGAGGACATAAAGAAATGGAAAAATATTCCATGCACATGGATTGGAAGAATAAATATAGTTAAAATGTCCATTCTACCTAAAGCAATCTACAGATTCAATGCAATGCCAATCAGAATCCCAATGTCATTCTTCACGGTAATAGAACAAAAACTACTGAAATTTGTATGGGCAACAAAAGAGCCCAAATAGCTAAAGCAATTCTGAAAAAAAAGAACAAAGCTGGAGGCATCACAATCCCTGATTTCAAAATATACTATAGGGCCGCCCGGTGGCGCAGTGGTTTGGTCCGCGCTTGGCAGCCCGGGGTTTGCGGGTTCAGATCCCAGGCGCCCGCCGACGCACTGCCTGTCAGCCATGCCGTGGCGGTGTCCCATATAAAGTGGAGGAAGATGGGCACGGATGTTAGCCCAGGGCCAGACTTCCTCAGCAAAAAGGGGAGGATTGGCAACAGATGTTAGCTCAGGGCTGGTCTTCCCCACAAAAAAAACAAAACAAAACAAAATATACTATAAATCTATAGTAATCAAAACAGCATGGTACTGGTACAAAAATAGACACACAGATCAATGGAACAGAATTGAAAGCCCGGAAATAAAACCACACACCTATGGACAGCTAATCTTCGACAAAGGAGCAAAGAACATACAATGGAGAGAGGGAAGTCTCTTCAATACATGGTGCTGGGAAAATTGGACAGCAACATGCAAAAGAATGAAAGTAGACCATCTCCAATCCCCATATACAAAAATCAATTCAAAATGGATCAAGGAGCTGAAAGTGAGACCTGAAACTATAAAACTCCTGGAAGAAAATATAGGCAGTACACTAATTGAGATTGGACATAAAGGGATCCTTTCAGATTCCATGTCTACTCGGACAAGGGAAACAAAAGAAAAAATAAACAAGTGGGACCTCATCAGACTAAAGAGCTTCTACAAGGCAAATGAAACCAGGATCAAAATGAATAAACAACCCACCAGCTGGGAGAAAATATTTGCAAATCGTTTGACCGACAAGGGATTAATCTCAGTAATATATAAAGATCTCATACAACTGAGCAACAAAAAAACAAACAACCTGATCAAAAAATGGGCAGAGGATATGAACAGACATTTTCCAAAAAAGATATACAGATGGCCAATAGACACATGAAAAGATGTTCAACATCACTAATCATCAGGGAAATGCAAATCAAAACTACACTAAGATATCATCTTACACCAGTTAGAATGGCTATAATCACAAAGACAAATAACAACAAATGCTGGAGAGGTTGTGGAGAAATGGGGACCCTCATTCACTGCTGGTGGGAATGCAAACTGGTGCACCCTCTATGGAAAACAGTATGGAGAGTCCTCAACAAATTAAAAATAGAAATACCTTATGATCCAGCAATCCCACTCTTGGGCATCTACCCAATGGACATGAAATCAACCATCACAAGAGGCGTATGCACCCCTATGTTCATTGAAGCATTATTCACGATAGCCAAGAAGTGGAAGCAACCCAAGTGTCCCTCGACTGATGATTGGTTAAAGAAGATGTGGTATATACATACAATGGAATACTACTCAGCCATAAGAAAAGACACAATTGTCCCATTTGCAACAACATGGATGGACCTAGAGGGTATTATGTTAAGTGAAATAAGCCAGAGAGAGGACAGACACTGCATGAACTCACTCATATATGGAATATAAATGAACACATGGACAGAGAGAACTGATTGGTGGTTACCAAGGGGAAGGGGGTGGGGGGTGGGCACAAGGGGTGAAGGGTTACATCCACAAGGTGACAGACAAACAAAAATGTACAACTAAAACCCCACAGTGTTATAAACTATTAAGACATCGATAAAAAAATGGTAAAAAAAAGAAATTAAAAATAGAACTACCATATGATCCAGTAATTCCACTTCTTGCTATATATCTGAAGGAAATAAAACCACTATTTGGAAGAGATATTTGCACCCCCATGTTCATTGCAGCATTATTCATATTAGCCAAGATATGGAAGCAACCTAAGTGTCTGACAACAAATGAATGGGCAAAGAGGATGTAGTATATATTGTAGAGGAGGAAAACTTTTCCTTCTACTCTTCTAGGTTCTTTGACTGGTCTAATAATCAAATTGACATAAGACAGATTAACAGGAGAGAAACAAACAAAAGTTTAATAACATGTATACCTCCTGTATACATGGGAGAGACCCAGGAAAACTGAGTAACATGCCAAAATGGCTGAAGCCATCACTTTAAATACTATCTTCAGCTAAAGTCAAAAGATGTTGGTGTGGGAGGAATCAGTTGTGGAAGGTTACCAGGAAAGGCACAGTAAACAAGGGTAAGGTTGTTATGCAGATTTATGTGGTTGCCTTCTCCATTGATTAGAGTTTCTAGAGATTTAGTCGTCCCTTTCTACTTGGTACAGTGAGGGAGACAACCTTACAAATGTAATTTCCCTTACAAATGTAAATGTCTTTCAAAAGGATTACTTCTGCTTGGTTTTTAGGGATTCTCCCATGTCTGTTATTCCTTAAAAATAACCAGCCTAAAATAATCTTTATGCCAAAGAGACATACAGATCTTCCTTGACTTATGGGGTTACATCCTGATAAACCCATTGTAAATTTAAAATATTGTAATTTGAAAATGGATTTGATAAACCTAACCTCCCGAACATCATAGCTTAGCCTAGCTTCCCTTAAACATGCTCAGAACATTTACCTTAGCCTACAATTGGGCAAAATCATCTAAAACAAAGCCTATTTTATAATAAAGTGTTGAATATCTCAAGTGGTTTACTGAATACTGTACTGAAAGTGAAAAACAGAAGGGTTGTACAGGTACAGAATGGTTGTGTTTCATTGCTTACCCTCCTGATCACGAGGCTGACTGGGAGCTGTGGCTTGCTGCTGCTGCCCAGTGTCAACAGAGAGTATCAAACCACATATTGCCACCCCGGGAAAAGATCAAAATTCAGAATTCGAAGTATGGTTTCTACTGAATGCATATCGCTTTAGCACCTACATAAAGTCGAAAAATCCTAAGTTGAACCATCATAAGTCAGGGATCATCTGCACTTTGGGGTGACAAATTCTGCTTCCCTACAATGGAATGTTATTCAGCCATGAGAAAAAAGGAAATCTTGCCATTTGCCACAACGTAGATGGATCTTGAGGGCATTATGCTAAGTGAGAGATAAGTCAGAGAAAGACAAATACTGTATGATATCACTTATATGTGGAATCTAAAAAAGCTGAACCCGCAGAAATGGAGTAGAATGGTGGTTACCAGGGGCTGGGGGTGGAGGAAATGGGGACATGTTGGTCAAATAGTACAAATGTCCAGTTAGAAGATGAATAAATTCTGGAGATCTAATGTACAGCATTGTGATTATAGTTAACAATACCATATTATATACTTCGAAGTTACTAAGAGACCAGATCTTAAACATTCTCACCACAAAAAAGAAATGATAATTGTGTGATGTGATGGAGGTGTGAGCTTACGCTATGGTGATAATCATATTGCAATATATAAGTGTATCAGATCAACAAGTTATATACCTTAAACTTACACAGTATTCTATGTCAATTATATCTCAATAAAAAAATAAAGTTATCATTACAAATTGACACATCTCCATCATGGAAAATTTAGAAAATTTTCTAGGGCGTGGGCCCTTCATCCTTGCCGCTCCTCACCTGCTCAGTGGCTCTGCAGGTTTACTTCCCCTCCTCCTCCTCCTCCACCTCCTCCTCCTCTTTTTTCTCTATTTTGCTTTTACATGGCTGCTTTGGGCAGGAAGGGCAGGAGCCTGCACACCTGCACTCCACCCTGTGTGCTGGCTGAGCCCGTCCCCATTAAGTGCCATCGGGCATTTCTGTGGCACTCTGTCACTGCATCTCTGCTGTGTTGCATGTGGTTCCCTGCCCGCCCACAGGAGACCTGGAACCTGGGCTGGCTCTTGCGGAAATCTGAAACCTGGCTCCATCTGCCCAGTGCTGGTCCTCTTTGTTTAGTCATTGCTCCTCCTGTCCACTTGCTCTGGTGGCACAGAGTTCCCTGGCTGTCACTTGTGTTACTGGAGGGGGAACAGTGGGCAGGCTTCCTACTGGGCCTCCAATGGGTCTTCCAGGAGGATGGGGATATTAGCCATCTCTGCCTTCCCAGTCAATTTTTCAAGTAATTATTTCCTCTCTCCTCACTTAAAAATCGGCTTAAGGGAGCTGGCCCGGTGGCGCAGTGGTTTAGTCTACGCTTGGCAGCCCGGGGTTCGCGGGTTCGGATCCCGGGCGCCCGCTGACGCACTGCCTGTCAGCCACGCCGTGGCGGTGTCCCATATAGAGTAGAGGAAGATGGGCACAATGTTAGCTCAGGGCCAGTCTTCCTCAAGCAAAAAAAAAAAAAAGAGGAAGATTAGCAACGGATGTTAGCTCAGGGCTGGTCTTCCTCACATAAAAAAAAAAAAAATCGGCTTAAAAACCCATACTCCATGGTGTTTTCTTCTTTCCCTTTTTCATGTAGGCAAGCCTATCTGGCTTCGTTTCCCCACCATAGTTGCATGAACTAGACAATTTCAAAGCTCCCTTACAGGTCCGACATCCCCCAGGGCCCAGGACACTGGGGTTCATGCCCACCTCTGCAGAGCACCCTGACATTAGATCATGAGTGACCCTGTTTCATTGCCTTCACCCTCCCCTCGTCTCACAGCAACCTGGTGGGGCCGACCCAGCCAGGCAGTGGTGCCCGCAGATCAACTCTGGCAAAAGAAACGTTCAGGCTGTGGAGCAAGGAGGCACAAACCAGGCCAGCACCCACATCCCCTGATTACTGGTATTCCCATCCCCCATGGCGTTCACAGACACCATCATCCTCATGTCCTTTTGACTGGTAGTTTTAGGGTCCCTGCTGTTCAGTGTCATTGAGAGATATAAACAAAGAGCTCTGGGACTGAATCTTGACTCTTTCGCGGTGTGACCCTGGATCCCTCAGGTGCAAAATGATCAACAACAATAGCAGTGCCAGCCCTCCTTCCCTCATGGGCTTGCTGTGAGGATCAAATGAGAAAGTGTGTTCTAAAGAGCTTCGTAAATTGTGAAGTACATTCACGAGCAGAGGTCCTCTGATCAGTTTAATCACCTCTTCTGGGTGACTGTCTCCATTGCTGGAGGTGGGAAGAGGGGAGAGGCAGAGGAATCCACCTGGATCTGCCAATTCTGGCTTCCTTTTGCAATCTTCTGTGGGGAACCGCCTCACCCTCCACTCAGACCTGGGCACCCATGGAGCCAAGGACCCTGATTCTACAGACAAGGAAACTGGAACTTGCCTAAGGGCATGCTGGGAATTCATGGCAGGGCAGGATTAGCATCCTAGTCTCTCTAAATTTTAGAAAGGTCTGCAGTTTCCCCACTTCCACCTTACTAGAGCTGGCCTGCCCCATTGGGATGGTAGGTGAGTCCACACCTCTCTACTTGAGTGTCCCAGTATCGGCTCTGTACCCCTTCCCTGCAGGTCACAGACCTGCTTCGATCCATACTTCTCCTCTCCTCTCAGCTAATGTGGCAGTGGGTTCAGGCATTTACTCATTTGTTCATACCTGGGTCATCTTCTAATTCATTCACTCCATCGATCTACAAATATGAACTGGAAAATTGGCCATGCTTCAGACACTGCAGTAGGCACTTACACAGGACTCTGGAGTCCCACTGCCTGTGTTCAAAAACCAGCTCCTCCAGGTCTTAGTGAGTGATCTTGGGAAAACTGTTTAATGTCTTTAAGCCTCTATTTCCTCATCCGTAATATAAGAACAATAATAGTACCTAGCTCATGGGGATGGTGCGAAGACTAAGTGGGATAATGCACATAAAGAACTAAAATAGTGTCTGGAACTTAAAAGCTATTACTAGTTCTACTGCTTCTTTCACTATTAGCCACTATCATTATTAAGCACTGGTGATATACTAATAAGACATAGGCCATGCCCTCAAGGGGGACTGGGGGAAAGAGACGGAAGTATTTATAATGTTGAGACATGAGTAGGCTTAATAGAAAACACAAAAGGGGGTGCCCCTAAACACCTGGTGTGGTAGAGAAAGGGGGTCAGGAAGGCTTCCTGGAGGGTCAATGTTTGAGCCTGGATACAAGAAGGTAGACAAGTGAGAGGAGAACAGTTCAGAAAGAGAGAGACCAACATGTGCAAGAGCACAGAGGTGCAGGAGGGCAGGTCTCCATCTGAGAACTGAAGGAGTTTGCCTGCCTGGACTCCAGGCAGGAAGGGAAAGATCCTGAAGGGCTTTGGCGGTGATGTTGAGAAGCTTGGACATTACTCACTGTTGGATCATAAACAGGGAGCAACCTGTTGAATTGGCACTTCAGAAAAACCACTTTGGTGCCTCATTTGGAAAAAAGATGGGTGGGATACTGGTTAGGAGTTGTTGTCCAGGCAAGGCGGAGTCTTCAGTGAAGGCAAGACCAAGGGCACTTAGAGGAGGGGCCAGTTTTAGGAGATAATCAGGAGTTGGACTGGACAGGACTCAGCAACTGATGGGCTAAGGGAGGTCAGGAAGATGGATAAGAATGAGGTGACACCCAGGTTTCTCCTGGAGTAACTGGGTGGGCAGTGTCCTCACTCACCAAGACTAGAGATGCAGGAGGAAGGGGAGAGGGGAGCAGTTCCATTTTGGATTGAAGTTGGATGTGGGTGTGTTAGGCAGTGAATTGTATATATGCATCTATACATACACTATAAGAGCTGATTGGGGACAGAGAGAGTTGAAAACACAGGAGAGAAGACAGAAGCTGGTGACAGAGGTTCCTGAGGAGAGAGGACAAGGGACCCAGAAAGCAGGGAGATGCGGGGAGAAGTGGCCCACAAGAGGGAAAGGCAGGGTGGGAGCGGGTACAGGGTGCTTTAGAGTGTCCCATCCACCCCATATGAAGAGCCCTTTCCCCCTCCTTCTGTCTCTTCTCCCGTCTGTGCTTTTCTCCCTGCGTGTTCCTTCCAAGGACTTGTACTTTTCTTACTAGAATCAAGGTCACTCACTGACACTCCCACCCTCTCACCTATTTCCAAAACTCCTCCATGAATCTTCCCAAGTGTTCTTCCTCTACTGCTTTTATTGGAGATTTGCCTGGGACCTGGCGAGCCTCACCCAAGGCAATACCTCCACCAAAAAATAAATTTCAAAAAATCATACCAAGGGTGATCCAGAGTGGGTTTTGTTTGCATCTGATGTCCAGAAAGTGACTCTTCAGGATAAAAGAGAGGGCTCAGGTGCCGAGCAGAGGTCTAGGCTTGAGAGGCTCTCTTGGTTGTGAGCTGTCGTCTTGGGGCCCTGCTACTCTTTCCTGCAGGGACTCAGCTTTAGAGGCCCCATCAGCTCACCTCTCCCACCTGGCTCTCCCACCACAGTGCGGCACCTGCCAGGGAATGCCCCATTGCCCCAAAGCCATCAAAGTCCCACATGGCACAAGGCCCTGAGAGTTCATTGGCCTCCACACTTCCTCTCAGCCAAGCAACACCGCCAAGAAAAACATGAGGGCAAGTGAGAAAACCAGTTGTGATCTGCCCAGTAAGCAGGTGGCAGTGCAGCAGCTGCCCCGCCTTCAGTGTCTCCTGGAGTCTTGGGGATGGGAGGAGAAGCAGACACTCCCGGACCAGTTTCCTGAAGCTCCAGGCCATCCAGCTGTTCTGTGGGGAGCAGTTCAGGAACCGGAGGCAGCCGCCATGGCACAAGGTAGGCAAGGCCCAGGGTCTGCTGGAGCTCAGGGACAAGGAAGACAGAGAAACTATGGGAAGTCAGGGGAGGGTGGATTCAGAGGAAGAAAGGAGTAAATAAAGAACAGAGGCAGAAAGAGTGCCTCTGAAACCTCAAATTTTGTTGGTAGCCTGAGAACCAGGAGACAAGGTGGAGGCCAGCAGATAAACATAGCCAAACAGCTGTGTGCTGACGTGCCTGCGTCCATAGCCCAGTGGCACAGGGCAGGGCCAGGGATTAGGGGGCCAGCGTTCCTGCCTTTTCTGCCACTAGCTGACCCTTTGACATTGAACAAGTCACTTTCTAGTTCTCAGCCCCCATGCCTAAAAAATGGGGGGTGGGGGGGTGGACCACATAATCTTGAAGTTGTCTTCCAGCTCTAAAATTCTCTGAATCTTCATATCTTCTCTTTTTCCCCCACCTCAGAAGGTCTGTTCCTCCTCTTAAATAATCTTCCCACCACCACCCTTCTCTATATCAACTCCTTCTTTCTAGAAAGAGCTGCTATGAAGATTAAATGGTTAGTTGAAACCATTTATAAGAACGAGCTAAAAGCTCTACGGATATAAAAGCGCCCCTTCATTTACTTTTTTATTTGGTGAGGAAGATTAGCCCTGAGATAACCTCCATTGCTAATGCTCCTCCTTTTGTTGAGGAAGATTGGCCCTTAGCTAACATCTGTGCCCATCTTCCTCCATTTTATATGTGGGACACCTGCCACAGCATGGCTTGATAAGCGGTGCATAGGTCCGCGCCCAAGATCCGAAACTGCGAACCCTGGGCTGCCAAAGCGGAGCGTGCAAACTTAACCACTACACCACAGGGCCAGCCCCCATTTACTACTTTTTGTTTTTAACTTTTTATAATTTTTGATGACACAAGAAATATATAAATACATAGTTGGAGTAAAATAAAACAATAATTACGGATAAAGCTACAGTCCTCTGACTGCCACCCACAACCCCAACATCATCTTCAAAGAAACCATTATTAGTCTTTTGTCTACACATTTATATTCATATATATGTGTGTGTATATATACATATATCCTTAATGTAATACATAGGAGTAGCATGTGTGGCTTTTTTGGGGGTGGAGCGGTATATCTATGATATCACCACATTATATTTTTCTACAACTTGATTTTTTTTCACTCAACAATATGTCTTGGAGCTCTAGCCATGCCAGTCAGTACCTGTAAATCTACCTCAATATTTTCCACTTTGCATAGTATTCCATAGTATGTGTGTAAATACTGTAATTTATTAATCCAGTCCTCTATTGATGGGCATTTAGGTTGTTTCCCATTTTCTAATTATACAGGCAATGTTGCAGTGCACATTCTTATCTATGCTTCTTTGTGCTCATGTGGGAGTGTCTCTCTGGGACAGATACTGAGATCAATTATTATAAAGTTTTTCCTATAATTTCCTTTGTACCTCTCTGATTAGTTCACCCCCTTCTCCCCTCACATGAAAGAGAACAAATATGCCCAATATTAAATGTATCTCCTATTTGAATATCTGGTGTCTGGGCTGAAGGATAATCCCTGTGTTATAGGCAGAGATTAACTTGACCCATAATGTGTCCAGAGGATGAGATTTGGCCCCAGTGCTTGCTGTCAGGCAGATGCTGCCACACCTGTTGAGTAGTCTGGGTCATGTTCCCAGCCTGAATTGGGGCCAGTTAGTAATCTCTGTCTAGTCAATTGGCCTCCAAAAGGGGTAGCTTCTTTTTCCACTACTAGGAAAAAGCCAAGTGCTTTTCCAGCTGGCAGTGGGTCAGATGTCCTTTCTGAACATGAGTGAAGGCCAGCAATGGGTGGCAGCTCTTGGGTAATGAAAAGAGCACAGGATTTAGGCCAGTAACCCTAGGTTCAACCTTAGGCAAGACATTTAATCTACCTGAACCTTGGTTTTCTCATCTCCAAGTGTGAACGACATGACATTTCATCCTTCCAACATTACGGTGAGGATTCAATGAGATAACTGTTCTAGCGGCCTAGGATAGTGCCAGGCACATAGTATACAAGTATAAAGTGTTGGTTAAATCTAAAATCTGAAATAAGTACAGAGTGATTATGCAAAAGACAGAGAATTCTATTCAACCTAGCAAACATTTTTTAGTACCTACAATGTGCTGATCATTATGCTTATATTTCTTTTATAAGAAACCCCATACCCATTAGCAGTCACACTCCATTCCCCCCCGACTCCCAGCTCCTGGCAAACCCTAATCTACTTTCTGTCTCTATGGATTTGTTTATTCGTATATTTCATATAAATTGAATCATATAATATGTAGCCTTTTGTGTCTGTCTTATTTCACTTAGCATAATGTTTTCAAGTATCATCCATGTTATAGTATATTCAGCATTCCTTTTTATGACTGAACAATATTCCATTTTATGGATATGCCACATTTATTTATCCATTAATCAGTTGATGGACATTTGGGTTTTTCCATTTTTTGGCTATTATGAATAATGCTGCTATCAACAGTCATGTACAGATTTTGTGTGAACATATGTTTTCAATCTCTTGGGTATATACCTAGAAGTGGAGTTGCTGGACCATATAGTAACTCTATGTTTAACATTTTGAGGAACTGCCAGACTGTTTTCCAAAGCGGCTGCATCATTTTACATTCCCACCAGCATGAGAGTTCCAGTCTCTCCACATCCTTACTTGCTATTTTCTGTCTTTCTTCTTATAACCATCCCAGAAGCGGTATCTTATTTGCATTTCCTTAATTACTGATGATGTTGAGCATCTTTTCACATGCTTATTGGCCTTTTGCATATCTTCTTTGGAGAAATATCTATTCAGATCAGTTGCCCATTTTTTATTTGGGTTATCTGTTTTTTTATTGTTGAGTTGTACAAATTCTTTATATATTCTTGATACAAATCCCTTATATATGATTTACAAATATTTTCTTCCATTCTATGAGTTATCTTTTCACTTCGTTGATAGGGTCCTTGAAGCAAAAAGTTGTTAATTTTGATGAAGTCCAATTTATCTGTTTCTTTTTCTTCCATTGCTTCTGATTCTGTTGTCATATCCAAGAAACCATTGCTTACTCCAATATCAGGAAGACTTATCTCCACTTTCTTCTAAAATTTTTGTAGTTTTAGCTCTTATGTTTAAGTCTTTGATTAATTTTGAGTTAATTATTGTATATGGTGTGAGGTAGGGGTCCAACTTTATTCTTTTGCTTTCAGTTATGGCTATCCAGCTATTCCAGTATCATTTGTTGGAAAGAATATTCTTTCTCCATTGAATTGTCTTGGTGCTCCTGTCAAAAGTCAGCTCACTGTAAATGTGAGCACTTATTTATAGACTCTCAGTTCTATTGCATTTATCCATATGTCTATCCTTATGCTGGTACCACATTGCCTTGACTACTGTAGCTTTGTAGTAAATTTTGAAATTTCTATACACTTGTGATGAATAATCTGAAAATAAAATTAAGAAAACAATTTCACTTACAAAAGCATCAAAAAGAATGAAATATTTAAGAAAATAACAAATTTGACAAAATAGTTAAATTTAACAAAAGAAGTGGAAAACTTGCACCACAAAAAAACCCCCACAAAATATCATTGAAAGAAATTAAAGAAGACCTAAATAAATGGAAAGACATCCCATGTTCATGGATTAGAAGACAACGTCATTTAGATGACAAATTGATCTACAGATTCAACACAATTCCTGTCAAAATCCCAGCTGCCATTTTACATAAATAGACAAGCAGATCCTAATATTCGTATGGAAATACAAGGGATCCAGAATAGCAATAATTTAGAAATTATTTGCTAGTTCTAATTGTGTATGGGTTTGTTAGGATTTTCTACATTCAAGATCATGTCACATGTAAATAGAGACAATTTAACTTCTTCTTTCTGATGTATACTGGCTAGAACTCCAGTACAATGCTGAATAGATGGGGAGAGAGTGGACATCCTTGTCTTTTTCCTGATCTTAGAGGGAAAGCAACTAGTCTTTCACTATTAAGTATGGTTTTAGTTGTGGAATTTTCATAGATACCCTTTATCAGGTTGAGGAAGTTTCCTTCTATTCTTAAAGAAAATTTATTTGTTGAGTATTTTTATTATGAAAGGGTGTTGGATTTGTCAAACACTTTGGTTCATATTTCTTAAAATCTAGATATTGCTGAGGCAAAACAGCTAGGTCTCTATCATCATTGGCTTACATCTGGTGGTGGAAGACAGACAAATAAAAAAGTAACTACAAAAATATCTGAACATCTCATGATGAGCCTGAAATTAGTAGGCTCTCAGTAAAAGTTTGTTGATATAAATGAACAAATGAGCATAATATTAACTCAGTTAAGCACTTAAGGTTCCCTATGAGTGATGAAGTTAAATGTTGTAAATCAATGGGAGATGGGAAGAAAGGTGGGCCAAATGGAGTAGGCTTCATGAAGGAGGTGGGTCTTAAACAAACCTTGGAGGACAGGTGGAATTTGGTTAGTGAGGGGTATTCTGAGTTGGGGGCTATACCAGAATCAAAACACATGGATAGGTAGGGCTACCATTTGCTTGGGGACAGATTGGCTAGAGGAGAGGGCCCATGCTGGGAGTGGTGAGAAGTGAGAATGCAAGTGTAAATTAAGGCTAGATATGGAGGGTCATAAGTGTCAGGTTAAGGAGTGTGCCTTTTGTATGCTGGGCTGTAGGATATCTCAGAATTTTTAAAGCAAAAAGATGACATGATCAAATTGTCTTGAGGAAAGATATTCTTGTGCTGAGTTAAGGGGTGGGTGGTGTGGAGAGACAGTAAGCAGGAAACCCGTTGAAGGCTGTTACGGTGGCTAGGTGTGAAGTGAGGAGGTCAGAATTATGTAAATGTGAAAAGGGACAGATGGATACCAGAGAAGTTTTAATGGAAGGAGCGAAGGGACTTGATGACACGTGAATGAATATAGACTGAGAAGGAAATGGGTGAACCAATTGTGATTAAACGTCGTGAGCCTAGGTTCCTAGGGACCATGTTAGGACCATGGTCAAACATGGAGAAGTCGGAAACGGAGCCCATCTAGTGGATGCACACTTGGAGAACAGTGAGTTCAGTCTATTTTAGCAGAAGCTCCAGAAGGCTGGGAGTGGACCTTTCTTTGACTGTCCTAAGCATCCCAGCTCCCAGGGCACTGGCCACATGGCATGATAGTCAGAGCCAGCAAATTGCTCAAAGCATAGCAGTTAATCCAGGAACAGTACCCAGGGGCAGCTAATCCAGGGACTTGCTCCCAGATGTGGAGGCTGGTACAGGGGCAAGTGAAACTGTTGATTGAGTCCAAGAAAGTGGATGCTGGGGTGAATCTGGAGACATGTTAGGCTGCAGGGAGTAATCATACTTGGCCAGGATTACAAAAGGAGTTGGACAGAAGTAGAAAACCATGCACCTCCAGCAGCGCATAAGGGAGAAGGGGATAGAGGGTCAGAGGAGCAGGGAAAGAGGAGAGGAAAGAAGTAAGAAAGAGGCACTTGCATGTGTGGAGCCTCATTTAATCCTCACACCAACCCTGTAAGGCTGGTATTATGGATTCTGTTTTACCAACTTGTAAACTGAGGCTCAGAGAGGCTAAGATTCTTCCTGAAGTTTGCAGAGCTAGTGAGTGGTGGACAGGATTGGATCAGGCTCCACAGCCCTGCTCTTTTGTCTTCTCCTGGCTGCCCTGTCACAGGGCTGGAGGTGGCCCTCATAGACCTCCAGAGCTCCTGGAACAATGTGCAGCACCACACAGAGGAAATCAGCTCGGAGCGCCTCCTCGTTCGCCGGGGCCAGGCCTTCAACATCACTCTGTACTTCAGAAACCGGGGTTTCCAGCCAGGCCTGGACAACATCATCTTCGTGGTTGAGACTGGTGAGGACCCCGGCTGGCTCACAGGGGTTTTGTGTGTTTGTGTGCATGTTGGGGGGTATTCTTGGGGGCTAGGAGGTCACCACAGAGGGCCTCAGCTCTGCTTCCCTCTTAGGACCGCTGCCAGACCTGGCCAAGGGGACTCGGGCTATATTCAGCCTGGCAGGTCGTCGTGGGTCCAGCCCCTGGATAGCCTCACTGGAAACCAACGGGGCCACCTCCCTGGAGGTGAGCCTATGCGCCCCTCCCACAGCGGCCGTAGGTCGATACCTCTTGAAGGTTCACATTGACGCCTTCCAGGGGTCTGTCGTGGCCTACCACCTCGGGGAGTTCATCCTGCTCTTCAATTCCTGGTGCCCAGGTAAGGCAGGGTGCCCACGTGATGGTCCCTCATCTCTGCCCCTTTTTCAGTGCCACAGAGAACCATGCTCAAGGATTTCTACACCCCTGTTCCCTGGCCACCCACAAACCTCCCAATCCCATGCACTCAGCATCCACTCCCAACCAGTAATAAGTAAGGCAGGGAGAACTTGCTATTTGTTTACTTATTTAGAATTTTAAAATTATGAGCCAAATCATCTTTACTTAAAAAAAAAAAAAAAACTATTGGGGCCATCCGGTGGTGCAGCGGTTTAGTTCGCGCTTGGCAGCCCGGGGTTCGCGAGTTTGGATCCTGGGCGCCCACGGACGCACAGCTTGTCAGCCATGCCGTGGCGGCGTCCCATATAAAGTAGAGGAAGATGGGCACGGATGTTAGCCCAGGGCCAGTCTTCCTCGGCAAAAAGAGGAAGATTGGCGACGGATGTTAGCTCAGGGCTGGTCTTCCTCACACACACAAAAAAGAAAACTATTACAATTAAGTTTGACCATGGTTAACATCTACGTTTATCATATGTTTTTAAGTTAACTCGAGTTTCTTCATTGTAAGAATAATAGTGCATTGCACTGAATTTTTGTGGAATGAAGTAAAGGGTAAAACCAAAAAAAAAAAGAGAGAAGTATAAAGTGAAGTAAACGTTTATCCCAATCTCCAAGTTCCATCCTCCAGAGGAAATCCTGTTAACATTTTCTTGTGTAGCCTTACAAAAATGTTCCATGCTTAATCAAATATGTATTTATGCATATGTGTGCGTGTGACTGTACAATCATACCACAGATGGGATTATATAATACATAGCATGCTGTAACTTGCTTTTTCATTTAACAGTTCAACTTTGGACGTATTTTCCTATCAATACATTTTTTTAAACACCTACAATTATTCCATTGTTTGGATGCACTAAATATATTTAACTAGTCCCCTATTTATGGGCATTTTGGCTGTTTCCAGCTTTTGTCTTAGACAAACAATGCTACAGGGAATATCCCAGCGCCACTTGGCCCACAATCCCTGTCCTCTAAATCTACCTGGGGGCAGGGATAGTTACATAGACATATGGACAAGGTATGGGCAGAATGAAGGACAAGCCAGGAGGAGAGAGTGGGAAGAAGGGCAGGAAGAGTTGAGAGTTGAGACTGGATCTGGTTGGGGCTTTGAGGCAGAGGTCAGACTCAACAAAGTCTTACTTCTGACTTAGAGGATGTCTCCCTTCCCTTCCTCCCTCTCATCCTACCTTCTCCCCCAACCTTATCCCAAGAGGGCCTGCTGGGTTGTGCCAGAACCCAGAACCTTGACTGGGTTCTAACGTCTCTAACCACCTCCCACCCTGTCACTGAATGGCTCAGAACTCATAGCCATCAACCAGGTGAAGAGGCCCTGCCACTGGATCAAGGACAGTTGTCTGTCTGTCTGTCTCTGTCTCTCTGTATTTCTCTTACACACACACACACACACACACACACACACACACTTCCTGGCCTCTAAGACTGTGGGGTTCAGACTTGAACTGAGGGCCCCCCTGAACTGTAGGGAGGAAAGTGATATCTGTGGGGCCTTCTCTTTTGAGGCTTGTGCCCCACCCAGGTCCCAGGGAGACCCAATATGGGGGCTAGGGATCGGTAGGGGCTGAAGTCAGAATCAGATGCTGCCCCATCACCACGTCCAGGATATCAGCTGGACAAGTATCAGGGGAGCCCCACTCTGTAGCTCAGGCCACTGCTGTCCCGATCTGTAAGAGGGATGTTTCAACCTGCAGCTCTCACCACACTCGTTCAAACCCTCAATATAATCCATCTCAGCAAGAAGTCCTCCTCCACCAGCAACCCCTCAGGCTGTGTCCAAGGCTGCCTCTGAAGAAGGGAGGAGGGTACCTTCACCTCAGGGTAAGGCAGGGCTTCCAGACAGTTCCAGGACACTGCAAAGAGGACACCTGCCGCTACGGCTATTTGTTTGTTCGTTCTTAAATTTAAACAGATAATTTTTTTCTATCATAAAAGACATGTTTATTTCAGAAAATCTAGACAACACCAACAGGCAAAAAGAAAAAAAAAAAACCAATCACTATTAACATCATTTAGAATAGGCTTCAAAAATCCTCTGTTCATATACATACATATATTTTTAACAAAAGTCAATTCACGCTGCACACATGGTTATGTAACCTACTTAAACTTAATATATCACATGTAGATTTCTATGTCTATGCGTCTACATTTCTATGTCTACGTATAAAATTTAGCTTCCTTAGATTAATAGTGTAGAGAATTCTGTGGTGGAGTTGCATTGAAGATTATCTAACGAGTGCCTAAGAACAGGGCATTTAGGTTGTTTCCAGCTTTTCAGTGTTATTAACAGCCCTCAGATGAACAACTTAGTATCTAAATCTTCGGGTACCTTCTAAAAAGGTTCCTTAGATTAAACTCCTACAAAAGGAATGATGAGGTCAGTGCGAACCTCCAAGGTCTGGTTTGTTCTTTTCCAACCAGAATTAGTTGAATATAGCAGAAAGAGCACAGAATATGGAGTCACAAGGCTTCTGTGTTCAAATTTCACTCTGAACTTACATGTGATTTGGGCAAGTTACTTATCACTCTGAGCCTGTTTCCTCAACCTTAAAATGGGGCTAGGATGTATATGTGCTTTGAAACCAAGAAATTCCACCAAAGGTGAATTTTTGCTATTCCATCTCATGTTCATTTTGAGCCTGTTGCTGTTGTAGGGGCATGGTGGAAGGTGTGTCTCTCTAAGACCCCCCCTCTCCTGCCCCTCTTGTTGTCACCTGGTGCTCTCCCCAGGGCTTGGTTTCCATGGGACTGTGCCTTCTGGGGTTGGGAATGGGGTAGAAAGGGCAAGATGACTTTTCTGCTTCATGTCCTCCCATTTTGATTCCTAGGGGATGCTGTCTACTTGGACAGTGAGCCCCAGAGGCAGGAGTATGTCATGAATGATTACGGCTTCATCTACCAGGGGAACAAGAACTGGATCCGCCCGTGCCCCTGGAATTATGGACAGGTGAGTCTCGGCCCTGCTCATGGCCCATTGAGGCCCTGGGCTCATGGGGAGAGGGGAGCAGGGGCAAGGTGGAAGGGTGCACTGCATGTGAGTTCACCCAGAACTGCTGACAAATGGCAACTAAACGGCACCAGGAAGATGTGAGATGTGACCCCAGGGCGCTAGAGGAGCAGCCATGGAAAGTTGGAAGGTGTTCTTTATTGATCGTGTCTGATTTGGACAACAGGATCAGGAGGCAGGAGTTGTGGAACATTGTGGTTCATACAATGTTATTTTTACAAATAAAATCACATGTTTTAGAATACGTGTGGGGGACAATGTGTAAAGGAACATACACCACACTGGTGACGGTCCTCAGGATGACCTTCACGTTCTAGGTGTTCATCCCACTTAAGTGGGATGTTCTAAGTGTTCTCCCACTTAAAGCTCAGACTACAGCAGGTGTTCCAGGAGGTCCAGCACCAGGCCAGGGAAGAGGGTTCTTGAGGCTAAGCCCCAGCACCAGGAATGTTGTCAGGGGGAGAGGACCAGCGATGGCTGCTCAGAAAGGGTGTCAGCTGGGAAATCCTGGGGGTGCTTGGGGAGCCTTGTATCAGGTTGATATGGGTTCCTCTCCTGGACTTGCCCTAGCAGAACTCCAACACATGTGGCCTCAGGCCAGCCCAGGCCGCTCAGGGTGGTTATAGTCAAGATGAGACATGGCAGCCTCAACTGGCCCCAACCGACATCCCCAACTCCTCACTCAGCATGGGCAGATGGGGGTCCTGAAGAGCCCCTGGACAGAAGCTTGCTGTCATCTGTGAGAAATAGAAGTGAGGGGTTGTTGCTTTCTGAGTCCTGGATCCCTCCCTTTCAGCTTCTCTTATTCAGTGAATGTATACTGAACGCTTGCTCGGCGCCAAGCAGGGTGCTGGGTGCTAGAGATATGAACATGAATAAAGCACTGTCCCTGAGCCCACAGTGTAGTGGGGACTCAGACACTCAAGGTCACTTATCGTGCAGCAGGATATGTGAAGACTGAGAGAGAGGCCAGGGTGTTCAGGGAGCCTTGAGGAAAAGCACTTGGTTGGCATGGGCCTGTCGGGGAAGCTTCCTGGGAGAGGAGATACTTGACCTGAGTTTGTCAAGTGAAGGAAGGTGGGGAAAATATCCCAAGCAGCGGAAAGCATGGGCAAAGACATGAGAGTGAGAAATGGTTTGGCCTGCTGCAGGGGTTACAAGGAATCTGGTGTTGCTGGAGCAAAAATGGTAAAGCAGGGGCTATTGAGATGAGAGGCTAGAGAGGCAGAAGGGAGCCAGATCAGGGAGGGTCTTATGTGCCTTGTAGAAGAGATTAGAGCTTTGATTCTGTGGGCCACAGGGGCCTTTGAACATTTTAAAGCAGAAAAGTGACCTGATTAAACTGTCCCTTGGGCAAGATGGATCAGAGAAGCCTCCTAATCCTATCTATTGTCCACTGTTACGTGGGAATAGATGCATTGATTTACTCTCATTCAGCAAAGATGCCCGGAGTCCCTACTATGTGCTGGGCACCGTGCCAGATCTGGGGTGTAGAGTTGCAAGGAGAGCTGGAGAGAGACAGAGAATACACTCAGGCAGGGAAGACAGACCTTGATTACATCATTACAACTGAGTCTGACGAGTAGAGACATGTAGCTAGGGCTATGGAGCTAAACCAGACTTGGGCTCAGGGAAGGCCTCAGAGGAAGTGGCATTCACACCAAACAGGAAGGACCAAGAGTCAGCCTGCCTTGGGTGGGAAGTTTCCATAACTCACATGCTATGAGTCAGTCCAGAGCCCCCCGAATCATGGGCGCCATGGCAAATTGGCGCCATCACCTCAGCAGTAGCTGCCAATGATGAGCTGGGTCAGCAGATGGGGGTGAAAGATGAGGCAACTTGGTTTTAGCGAGAACATCACATGGGCTCCAGGAATATGGGGATTGAGAGGAGAAGAAGGAGAAACAGACTTTTCAGCCAGTCAGACTTTGGAAAAAAACTCCAGGATTTGCAGGACATACAAACTGGGTGAGTTGTGACCCCAGAGGTTTGAGAGCCGGCACCTGCCTGGGAGGCAGTTCATGGCTGTGCTACTGGACACTCACCTTCCAAATGTGGTTGTGTTCCACAAACACACTCCATCGGAGAGCTGGGTGGGGTGAGTCATGTATTTCTTTCCATATCTACATGTGCCAAGCATGGGTACCTTGCCTCTCTGCATCTCCCCTTGCAGTTTGAAGAGAATATCATAGACATCTGCCTGGAGCTGCTAGACAAGAGCCTGCACTTCCAGATTGACCCAGCCATAGACTGTGCCCTGCGAGGAAGCCCTGTCTACATCAGCAGAGTGGTGTGCGCCATGGTGAGATTGGGTCTGGCTCTGCCCATGCAGGGCATGCCTGGCGGGGAGGAAACTGTGTAGGGGGAGCCCTGTCCACTCACATTGCCCCCTGCAATGGGGGAATGAAGAGTTGAGTGGCAGGGGCCCTCTGGTGAAGCGATTTTGGATGAGACTGATGAAAGAATGTGGGTAACAGGTTTTCTCACCTGAGCTCTGAAATAGCTGGGTGTGGGCCATCACCTCTATTAATTCCAAACTGCACATTTTGGAAAAGGCTGAGTGTAGCTCTGGTTTGGGAAGTGGTCTTGTTGTTTCTAAATTTCCTTTGCTCCGAAGTATTTTTAAAAGCTCTCAGAGTCAAGCTCTAGCTTTGCAGGGGATGGGGATGTGGGGGGGAGGGCTTGGGGAGGGATGTAAATAGAATAATAAACTAATTACTAGTGTAGCGCAAGTCAGAAGAGCTGGCTTCCCACCCCCACCCCTTCCCCAGCAGGTCTGGAAGTTCCCAGGTAAAATGGGATCAAAAACTCCTCCGTGTTTTAGGCCCATGGGCCTTGCAGCCCACATATCACATCTCGTTGAGGAAAAGGATGCTTCTAATGCTTCTATGTGACTTCTGTGTGTATATGTGGCTTCTCTTCAGATCAACAGCAACGATGACAATGGGGTGCTCAATGGAAACTGGAGTGAGAATTACTTGGATGGCATCAACCCTGCAGAGTGGACCGGCAGTGTGGCCATCCTGAAACAGTGGCAGGCCACAGGCTGCCAGCCAGTGCGCTATGGGCAGTGCTGGGTCTTTGCCGCTGTCATGTGCACAGGTAGGTAGTGCAAAGGGCCCCATGGAAAGACCAAAAAGCGTAATGGCTCAGGTATTAGCCCCCTGAACCAGTCTTGTCCCAGTCTCACACAGTTCCCACCAAGGGACATTTGGAAGGAAGCCCTTTCCAGCAAAAGTGTCTCATCTTTACATATCTGGGCTTACTTCAGAGGATGGTTCTGAAGTAGAAATCACACACTTCCCAGGACCTGGTGTCCTTTCCTTCTTCTGAGATCAGACAACCTAAGAGGATATTCTAAGAGCCTGGCTGGAAATTTTCTGGTGCAAGATGGGAATGAGATGAGGGGCCAAGTAATTAGGAAACTTACAACCTGATTGATGCCCTTTCTGAGTGCAGAGAATGGTCTTAATGAAGATGTGCACATGGGATGTGCATCTGAGCGGTGATATGGGCCATGGGTCCAGAGAAAGATGGCAGCTGAAGTAAAATGACCTTGAATTTGGAATTGTCACATGTTCAGCGGGCCTGGAGGCCTGACTTAAGCCAAGGAGTTAGGGGATGGGGGAAAATGGGAGATCAGCTTTTCAGATAGGGAGTGGATGCTACATTAGTAGAAGAAAGGCTAAAAAATATATGGAGAAAAGGCAAATAGAAGTTGGTTTGCAGGTGGCAAGAGGAGCAAGCAGAAGGAGGAGGAGGAGTGTGGTGGGGTGGGATCTTGAGGGAACTGATACCTGGAAATGAGTCACACACTGGAGGGAGCAGGAGGAGGCCTTCTGCCTCACCCAGGGCCAAACTTGCTCCTGGCCCTCACCCCCACCTTGTTCCCGTGCCTAGGCCAGCTCTCAGACTCTTGGCATGCATATCTGTATACCTGACTTGGGTCACAGTCAGGAAGTTATTATTCTTGTTAGCTGGAGAAAGAGATGAAGTATGGCTTTCACTCGCAAGACTCTCTAGTCTAATCTGGAGAGGGCAGATCTGCCCACAACTTGTTTTTTATTGAGGACTCAGGCCTTTTGTGTAGAAAATCCCTGCATGACAAAGCCTGGTGCAGTCTGTGTGCATGTGTGTGCTGGGCCCATTCTGGGCTCTTGGAGGAAGCCTAGAGAACCCCAGGCTGCTGAGCAGCAAGCACCAGGCCTCTGTCCAAGGGCACAAAGAGGTTTCTGTCAACACCCACAGAGGATGACTTCACACAGGTTGGTGAGGAGGAAGTCCTGAGCTACTCCTCCTCTGCAGCTGCAGAGCCCTATCTTGAGTTGGATGCTTTGGTTGCCCAGGGATAAGAAACCAGGAATTCAACTGCTTTGATACCCATAGTCACGGAGATTTGGGTGAACTGGAATGTCTGAGTCATCCAGGGAGCAGGCACAAGACTGACCGGCAGAGAATGGATCAATCTTGCATACAACAGAGAGGGAAACTTCGTGTGTGTGGAAAAGCCTATAGTCTAATGGTCCAGTTGTGTATGTAGAGGGAGAGGGTCAGGGGTTTGGGTGAAGTTTTCTGGAACTGGGTGATGAGAGAGGTGGAGTCGGTGAATGGAGATTATGTAATGAGAGCAGACCAATTAACATGTTTACGAGAATCATGGCCTTTTAGTAATCTGGGAAGGAAAGGGTTGGGCAAAGTGAGTCAATATGGTCCAGTCCAACTGCAGCTCCATCAGCACCAGCCTTCCCCCAAAGGGCCACCATGTTGCATATTAATAGAAATATCAGTTTGAAAAACTTGTTCATTCATCAATAACACTTACTGAATCCTTATTCTGTGCTAGTAATCTTGGATACAAGGATGGGTAAGACCCAGCCTCAATCCTCCACTAAAAGATAAGGATTTAGAGCCAGCCCTGATGACCTAGTGGTTAACATTTGGCACTCACTGCCTTGGCCGGCCGGTTCACCTCCTGGTCACGGAACCATATCACCCATCTGTCGGTTGCCATGCTGTGGTGGCGGCTCATATAGAAGAACTAGAACAACTTACAACTAGGATATACAACCACATACTGGGTGTTTGGGGAGGAAAAAAAAAAGAAGGAGAAAGCTCAGGGTGAATCTTTCCCTGCAAAAAAAAAAAAAAGTTAAGGATTTAGTCAAACTCCTTAACCCAATACAGCTGCCAAAGCATGTTTTTGAAAAATATTATTATTGTTATTATTTAACAATCACAATAGCTGATGTTTACTGGGAATTTCCTTGGTGCCAGATACTGTGCTAAAACCTTGACAGCCTAGAGTAATGGTGAGGCGTGTGGACTCTGGAGGTAGACTGCTTGTGTTCAAATACCAGCACTACCATTAATCAGCTGAGTAACCTTGGCCAAGTCACTTAATTGTGCCTCAGTTTCATCAGACATATGACAGGGAAAGTAACAGTACCTACTTCATAGAGTTATTGAAAGGATTGAGGGAGTTCATACATGGAGAGTGCTTACAATATTGCCTGACTACACTGAATGTTCAGTATTAGTTAGGACCACCTTGTTTGATCCCCTAAATGACCTTGTGAGGTAGGTCTATCATCATCTCCATTTTACAGATGAGGAAATTGAGTGGTAGGGCCAGTCTTATGTCCAGGTCTGGCTGGCTCTGCATGTCCAGGTCTAGCATGCTCTAACCACTAGGCTATATTGCCACGTGATCATTGCCAGCAGCTGCCATTTACCCAGCATCCCTTGTGCTTCAGGCACACGCTGGGCACTTTCACTCTTTCTGGTTCTCACAACCACCTGCAAAGTAGATATCATTGCTATCATTTTATAGATGAGAAAATTGAGGCTTCAACTGACCAAGTGACTCTTGTCTGACTCAGAAGTATATTCTCCCCTCTTCAGCTCTGCCTCTCAGTATTGCCATTTGTAATGTCAACCTACTGACTTCAACTTCTTAAAGAAAAATCACAAAAAGAGGACTTTGTGTGCATCAAAGAAATGCTTATGATTTTTTAGATGGGCTATTTCTTTGACATCCATTTAACTGGATATGACTTTGGGAATTTCAGAGAAATCCCCAGCCTACACTTCCTGTGCCCAGGGCCAGCCGCCCCACAGCTCTCGGTCATCAGGATCTTCCTGTTCTGGCCATGCAGTCCTTGTGACAAGGTCAGGCTCTCAGCCCTTGGCTGAGGTCTGTGAAGTAGCTCAGATGCCTTGCATTGTAACAAGGGAACAGAGGGGACGGTGACGTTCTGTTGCCTGAAAATTCTTCCCAAAGCCAGGTGTAAAAAGCCACTTATTGTATGATTCCATATATGTGAAAGGCCCAGAATAGGCAAATTCATAGAAACAGGATAGTGGTTGCCTAGGCCTGCAGGGAGGAGGGAATGGGGAGCGACTGCTAGTGGGCATGGAGTTTCTTTCTGAGGTGATGAAAGTATTCTGGGATTAGATAGGGAGGATTGTGGCACAACCTGTGAATATACTACAAACCACTGAATCGTACACTTTAAAAGGGTGAATTTTATGGTATATGAATTATATCTCAATATGGTTGTTTAAAAAAAAACCCAGGCATCCTGGGAATGTGCCTGGTCTGTTCCTGCCCACAACTGCATGGGATGGGGATAGGGGCAGCAATGACTTGGGCTGAGGATTGGAAGACACAAACGTGCGGCTGTGAGCAGGTCTATGGGGCATGATCCCCTCCTCTGTAAAGTAGGGCCCTGGGCCCAGGAGCCATGGTGGGAAATGGCATGGGAGAAGAGGAGGCTCAGTGCTTGGGGCTGGACCCTCCTCTCTTCACCCAAAACTACCCCACTTGTGTGTCTTTTATATATTGGATCCCCACTTATGATTTGGCTTGCATGCAGGGTCCTCTGTTTAAACTTCTTTGAACATCCCTCATTAGATGTCACCTAAGATTTCTTCTCAGTTGTATAGTGGCCTCTATAAAGTACCTCATTATCTTCATTTCAGTACAATAACTCTTGTTCTCATTGTTTTTACTGAGCCCTTAGCTCTCAAAGAAGAAACCTCAGCCAAGGCCCTTGTGCATTATTTTGCCTCAACCTTTCTTTAGATCCCAGTCCAAACTCTCCTTTGTGCAATGCCCTGGCTTAAACACAAACCTACTGTCATTCTCCATTGATTGATGCAATTGTGTGGAATGTTCCCTCCTAGGTTTGTGAGTTAATATATAGCCAGCACTTAGAAAAATGCGTGGCACATGGTTAGTTTTACGTAAGTGTGGGCTACTATAATTAGTCTGATGCTGTTTTAATCTCTGCCTCTTGGGCTCCAGAGGTCTGGCTGGGTCTTGTTCAAAAGCTATTTCTAGCCATCCCCCAAACTTCAGTTCTTCATCCTTTCTACTGCTTTTTAAATTTATTTCCTTCCTTTATTCCGTGGAGTGTTTAAGGTTAAATTAATCATATTGCTCATTTCGTGGTATTTATCTTAATAACAGGCCTGCTTCAGGCCCCTCTTTAGAAAAAGTTAACTAATTAATTGCTTTTTCCTTCCTTTTATCTCATTATCCATTCTTATTCACCTCCCCCCATGATAGGGAAACATTTTGATATGTTTAATATGTCTCATTGTATTTGAATATGTTCTCACAAAAAAGTATATTATCTTTGTACAATATTTTGTCCAGTATGTTTTTTGCCTTATACATTGTATTTTTCATCTTCAAAAGTTCCATTGGGTCTTTTTTCTACCTTCCATTTCTCTTATTCTGTTCATGTCTTCCTTCACTTCCTCTTGAGCATATTTATAATATTTAAAATAGCTGTTTTACAGTCCTTGTCAGCTAATTCCATCATCTCTGTCATTTCTGGATCTAGTTCTATTGATTGACATTTTTCCTGGTTATAGGTCATATTTTCCTTCTTCTTTGCATATCTGGTAATTTTTTAAAATAGATCTATTTTTTAGAACAGCTCTAAGTTTCATCACCATTGCAGATGAGAGAGAACAGTTCAAATATGACTTCATGATGGCATATCTGAAAAACCAAGGCAATATAACCATCACAGTTACAAGGAACAATTAAAGGCAGGAAGGAGGAGGAGCAGGAAGTGATACTTTTATCATTTGGAAGCTTAATGCATCCAGGGAGAAATTAAAAGATGCTAAAAATCATCACATTTAAATGTGGTCACTTTGACTCTATTAGCTGGAGCTTTGACTGTATTCTTTAATATAAGCCACGGAAGTGTCGCAGCAAAGCTGACCAAATGAATTTCGATAAATTGAACTCCAACGTTCCACTGATTTCTCTCATAAAATTGGAGCCACATTTCCACATAGGAAGGCAGGGTGGTGAGGGAGGAAGAAGAACTGGTAAGAAACCTTCACAGCCAGTCTTGAAACAGACTCTGTGTTTTAATACACCATCAGGATGGTGTCCACCACTACTCAGAAGTGAAACTGTACTCCTCAAGGGCAGGAATGTCTTTCATTTTTGTATATGCGTCTAACTCGTTGCCTGGTTCATCACAGGGGTTTGACACTTGTCACAGAATGAGTGCTGAATGGCTGAGTGAAGAGACACAGTCATTCATGCTAGGAGTGTGGGTGGTGTAACATACCTTGGGAACCCTGTAGTCCTTTCCTAATGCTGAGAACTTGTCTACCTTTGTCCAAGTATCACCATCTGAGTGTGCATGCATGTGTGTGCACACACACATGCCCCATATGGGTTTCTCTTTTATGAGGGACTCAGCTCCCACAAAATTATCCATGAAAAAGTCACTTGAGTCTCATGTCAAACTGTGAGTCATCAGGACTGACAGTCTGCAGAAACCTTGTTCACAGGTTAAAGACAACTCACTTCAACGCAAACTTAATGAACACCTACTCTGGGCCCAGCACTGTGCCAGGAATGAAGACATGCAAGAAAAGTATCTGATATGAGCCCTACTCTAGGGGAATTTGTAGTCTGGCTGACAAGATAGACAAATATATGAGATCATAGAGAGCTTCAACCAGTGATCAAGTGTGTGGCATAGGTGATTGGGATTAAGTGAAAGCACGAGAAGGGAGATTAGTGTGGCATGGAGTAGTCAATGAAAACTTCACAGAGGAAGATGCATTGAGAATGAGGTGTTGCTGGAATGTCTAGTGGAGCTTCAGTGGTGCAGCTAGTAATTAAAAGCATGGGGACTCTTTGAGATCAGAGAAACACGGCTTAATCTTGCCCCGGCTCTCCTCTTTTTGCCATGTGACCTCAACCTCTCTAAGCCTCAGTTTCCTGCTCTTTCAAGTTGGGATACTCATGGGTGTGGAACGGATTAAGTGAGATCATGACTGTGCAGAGTTTGGCACCATGCTTAGCACCTACAATGATGATGCTGTCAACTGGAGAGGAAGATTGGGAAGACTGAAAGACAGCAAGTTCAGTTGGGAGTGTGTTTAGTGACAGCGAGGTCTCCATAAAGCCTCAAGATTCAAATTCAGGAGTAGGGGACACAGAATCGAGAGATGAAGCCACAAGACAGGATGAGCTCTTTGTGGGAGGATATAGCAAGCAGGACAGAGGGAGGAAGACCCCAGGAAACATGTATGTTCATCACTTTGTGGATATCTGAGCGCTCTTAGCTCCCTTGGCTTTGGCCTCATTCCCTATGTAAGAAACCATTCTTGTCCCTCTGTTGCTTCACTGTGACAGGCTGTTGTCCGCCACCCCAGTCCTTTCACAAGCCGTGGTGAGGAAAGAGTGAGAACAGACCAGTGCAAATCCATCACCTCTCACACCTATGTTCTACTGACAATCGAGCTTGGTACCCACAGCATAGCACACAGCCGTTCTTACAGTGCTGTGCTGAAGTTGGAAATCACCGGAATGGGTAAAAGGGTTCACAAAACATTCATTCACCCATCCAGGAAGAATGCATCAAGTATCTGCAAAATAGTTCTGGCCCTTTATTGTTGATGGCTGTATAACGATAAGTATGAATATCACAGAATCTCTGCCCTCAGGAGAACAGACATGAGTCTGAGAACAGACATAATCATTACAAACCATGTCTAGTGAGAACTTCAGAGTGCCATGAGACCAATGACCTGTGTTCAGGTGGAAAAATGCTCATCCAGCCATGTTAAGCAGAAGCTGACACCACCACTGACACTTTAAGTGGCTGTTTATGAATTCATCAATCAGGGTGAAGAACAGAGGCTTGCTCCCTGCTGTCCCTGCCCACTCTTCCTTGGCACATTCTCTTATTACCATGTTATCTACCCTCCTGACTGTAATCTTAGCATAAATGTGCCCATGCAATGCTCCTGAGTCACCTGAATGCTCTTGCCTCACTCCTGTATCATGTTCCTTCAGTGGCAGCTTTTCCAACCTTCACCTTCCCCTCTGAGACTGTCCTGTGTCACCACCTACAACTCACTTGTCAGCTTTTCTCACTCCCTGCCCTCATTCCTTGGCCCTGTGCAGACCTGCTGCTCCAGGGAGAGCTCCAGGTTCCCCACTGGGCTTCTCTCCTCCCTTTCCTGGGCTGCATCCGGGGATGTGTTCCCACCCTGGCCTGGAGAGGCTTTGCGCCAAAGCATAAGAAGGAGCCTAAACTAAAATAGATAAGCAATTAAATGTTTAACATAAATAAGTGTTTAAACAAAAAATTATAAACATTTTAAAAATGACAGTAGTATGTATGAAGAACCCTTAAAAAAAATCTATATTTTTGACTCAGTCATTTTACCTCTTGGAGTCTGTCCCAGGGGGGAAAAAAAAGATTGATCTACAAAGATGTTCATCACAGCATTATTTACAACAGGGAAAAAATTGGAAACCAAGTACATATCTAAAAAGAACCACCACTAGAAATCTTGCTTTTGGCAAATATTTGATAACATAGGAAAATGCTTGGGATGTATAATAAGGTGAAAATACTAGAAAGCTGAACTGTGTGCATAATTCTGGGAGGTGGGCTCAGAATTGAGTACAAGCTTAGCAGTGAAACCAGGATTTGAGTGAAAGATCTGCCATTTCCTAGCTGTGTGACTTTGGTCAAGGTAGCAAACTTTTCTTAGCCTCTGATTCTTCGTCTTTAAAATGGGGATAATAACAGCAGCTTCTGTGTAGACTTGTCCTGAGGGTAATGTATGTAAAACACTTAGTAGCATGCCTGGCTGGTAGACACTATTTTTATTATTATTATTATTATTATTATTAAATTGGGTGGGCTGCCAATGCTGGACTTGAGGGACAGGAATCCCCAGGGCATTGGGGTAGGATGGGCTGGGGGATATTGCTGTACTTAAAAGAGAGCAGAATGGGGAAATATGGCAGGAGACAAAGAAAAGAAACTGGCTGGCAAAGGGAAGGGATGCCCCCTCAGGAATAAAGACAACATTCTACCTCCTTTCCAGATTTTTCTCTACCAGGTACAAACTCTCACTTTTCTAAGCTTTTGTTCCACCGTTTCCTTCCCTTTCTGCCTTGACCAGCGATGCTTCTCTTGAGAAGCTTCCAAGACCCAGGGAAAAGGAGGAATCCAAGCAGCAGAACTCTTCACCTAAGAATCTGATGGTCTCAGCCAACAATCCTTACCACAGGAAGGAAAAAATTCTAGCTTTTTGGCTTGAAGATGGAGATTTATGGCCAGGAGAGAAGTGAGACCAAGTCAGGCCACTGAATCAGGCATAGAGACCCACGACTTGCTTAGACCTTCGCCTGGCCCTGGCCGTGCTTGTCTGAGCAGCCAGACCTTTGCACGGAGTCTCTTCCGTGAGCCCCAGGAAGAAAAGCTCAGGACCATGGGGAGGGCAGTTGGCAATGTCACCAACCCAGTGCCCCACACAGTTCCTGCCTGATCCTGCAGGTGCCAGCTGAATGATTTCCCTGGGCCCAGGGCCCTAAGTCCAGGAATTCGTAGAGTTCCTGAACCCACAGCTCACAGGAGATTTTTCTGACCTTTCTGCAGTGATGAGGTGCCTGGGAATCCCCACCCGCGTGATCACCAACTTTGACTCTGGCCACGACACAGACGGAAACCTGATCATAGACGAGTATTATGACAACACAGGCAGGATTTTGGAGAATAAGAAGAAGGACACTGTCTGGTGAGAGACAACCTCTCAGTCTCTTTCTAGGGGAGGAGACAGGGAGGAGGCAGGACTGTGCCCATGAGCCTGCTGCCCTCTCATGCCCCCCACTTTCACCAGCCCCAGGGCTCCATATCCCCAACGGTAACACTGGGCCACAGCTGAACACAAAAACAATTCTGAGTTTAAAATTCTCACATCACCAGCTCTCTGTCCTGGGTGAGGTTTTCCTTTTTGTCACCTCCTTCCTGTAATACTCAGCCTGTGGCTCTGCCTGCAAGAGGGCCTGAAGTCTCCCCTCCAGACACAGAGACCATGACTGCCTCTGCGAGTCAGCAGTGTGCACAGGAAAGGGCCATGAGGATGTTTCCGAGAGAGAGTGAAGGATTTTTAACTTCATTTGGCTCTGGAAGCCTTCACTGGTTATTCAGAAACAGAGGAAAGCCCTTTTCTGGGCACGCTGAGGCTCACAGGAGGAAGAGCTATCACCACTCACCCACAGAGGTTGAAGGCCTGGGGTGCACTGTCTATCTTTCTGTCTAGCAGTCCATCTGTTCATCGTCCCCTGCCTTGCTCCAGAAAGAACTCAAGCACTACAAACCCTCCCTTAGCTTCATCTGACACTGACTCTTCTGGCTTCTCTTTCAGGAATTTCCACGTCTGGAATGAGTGTTGGATGGCCCGAAAGGACATCCCTCCTGGGTACGGAGGCTGGCAGGTGCTGGACGCCACGCCTCAGGAGACGAGCAATGGTGAGGCTCTCCAGAGGAAAGGCAGAACCCACTCCCCCAGAAAGTGCCCCTGCACTTGCCTGGCCCTGCAGCTACGGCCCATCGTGGCTCTTCTGTTCTCCTTCAGGCCTTTACTGCTGCGGCCCTGCCTCCGTCAGAGCCATCAAAGAGGGAGAGGTGGATCTGAACTATGACACGGCCTTTGCCTTTTCCATGGTGAATGCTGACTGCATGTCCTGGCTTGTCTATGAAGGGAAGGAGCAGAAACTTCACCAGGACACGAATTGTGTTGGCAATTTTATCAGCACCAAGAGCATCCAGAGCGATGAGCGGGATGACATCACCGAGAACTACAAGTATGGAGAAGGTAAGACTAAGCCAGGCCGCCTCAGAGTTCGAGTCCTGTGAGCACATCCCACTACCCCAGGGAACCTCCCAGTCAGCTGGGGCAGCACCCTTGGGGGCAGCACCCAGGTCTACTGTCTCTTTGCCCTTCAGTTTTAAGGTCCCAGTTGGGGTGTCCCCACTGCCTCACTTCCTCATGCCCACTACCCCCCAACACCTTACAGGCCAGTGAGCACCTTCCACAAGATGTTCACATTGACAGGCATCCCACCAACAGTATATGAATTCCTCCTTTCTGCCTTCCCGAAAATCAGCCTCCCACTGAAGATGGCAGGAGATTGAGTAAACTCTCCTATTAATTAATTTTATTAGTTTTATTTAATGTGTTTTATTGCATGCTTGGAGTCAGGCCAGACCACCAGCCAGCAGCGAGGCTAACATAGGGCCAAATGTTCACTCCCATGCCCACCCGCTGCAAAGGATGGTTCTGAGAGGTGGGAGACCTCACAGGGGCTTCTGACCCAAGCCAGCAGGGGCAAAGGGACAGCTAAGTTATTCAGGTGTGGACTAATTCCTGGAAATTGGGGAAGACCAACCACCAGGTTCAACCACCAGGGAGCCAAGCAAAAATATCTAGTCCATGAGGCCCAGAAGCAGGGTGAAGGACAGGATCTGAGAAAGGGCAAATCAGGAATGTGGGGGGATGGAAATGGGGGAGTAGCTGAGCAATTGCTGGGAGTGCTGGTGAGTGGGTGTCTGTCGTTTGTCTATGTGGGACTTTGGGGCCGACACAGAGAAGCTTCAGGGTCCAAGCCTAGGAAGGGGCTACACAGCAAGAGACAAGCATTGAACACAGCCCAGTGTACTGTCCATCACACACTCCACCACCATCCACTCGGGGGTTATCTTGGTTGGGGTGCCCAGAACAGATCCCGAGGCAAGGATTCAAGTACAAGTGGTTTATCTGTGAGGCCATCCAGGAACTACTGGATGGAAGGAGAGTCAGCAAGTGAGATAGGGAAGGGGAGGAAGACAGTGCAGGGTGCCTCAGCAAGCCAGGTAGCACCATGAGCAGCAGGAGCTCCATCCTGCTGGGGAGCTCTGCCAGTGGGGTTGCCAGGGAAAAGACAGGATGAATAATGATTTAGTCTAACCATGTCCCAAAGTATTTATTGTTAATCTGAAATTCAACTTAAATAGCCCTGTATTTTTATTTGCTAAATCTGGCCACCCTATGAGGGCTCCATGTAAAGTGTAGAACAATGCTGCAAATTGATCCCACCCCAGAGGCAAGGGAGCTAGGCTATTTATCCACCAATTCCTGTTGGTCAGGGGTTGAGGGCTGTTCCTTGGGAGTGCAAATTCCCGAGCACTTTCGGCCTGCCCCATGCACGGGCTGAGTCAGCTCTGGTGGCAGAGAAAGCTGCAGACAAAGAGTCACAGGTGCTAGAATTTGAAATTAGGGCACACGGTCACTGAATCAGCAAGTGCCTAGGGAATGGGGCAGGGCATTGACAGCCTTTGCTCACGAGGCCCACGGGGTTCCGTTGTGAACTTGGGGGGTTGGAGCTACATTGTGGTGGGCCTGAGTGTGCTGCTCGGTCAGGCAGTATTGTGTCTCCCCCCCTCCCAGCCTGACAGGGTCTGGGGGTAGAGCAGACCACAGTTGAGCTAAATCTGATTCACATCTCCCTGGGTGCACTCTTACTGAAGCCAGTACCTCAAGATCCTCTTCTGCCTGGAACCAGGCTTAGAATGACCCCCAGAGCAAGGGGCCAAAAGTGGCCTCTGCCTGGGGAAGTTGTGGGGCCGGTCCCTGGGGACAGTCAGTGCTCAGTGAAGGCAGCTGCTGGGATTATTAGGGAAGCACAGTGAATATTCCCGCACATCCTGGTTGCAATGTCTTCCCAGGACTGAAGCTGCGCTGCTCTGGGAAATCAGTTTGCCTGAATTTTTTCCTTTTTTCACTGTGGCTTCTTGGATTCTCAATTTCCAGGAATTAGTCTACACTAGACCAATAATTTGGTTCTGGGACAGGAAATCACAACATGCCCTGTTGTCTTTAAGAGGCTTATTCCTCCGCATTTGTGGGCCTTTGTCTTTCCCTTGGGGAAGGCAGGATAGAGTCTAGTGGTCATGAGCACAGATTTTCTAGTTGGGCAGATTTGGTTTCCACCTGGACTCTGCTCCTTGCAAGCTGTGTGGTTTGGGCAAGTGATATGGCCTCTTTAAGCCCCATTTTCCTCATCTATTTGTGGAATAATAATAAAATTATTATTGTTGGCAAGGACGTGGAGAAAAGTGAACCCTTGTGCACTGTTGGTAGGAATGTAAATTGATGCAGCCGCTATGGAAAACAGTATGGAGGTTCCTCAAAAAATTAAAAACAGAACTACCATATGATCCAGCAATTCCACTTCTGGGTATTTACCCAAAGAAAAGAAAAACACTAACTCGAAAAGATATATGCACCCCCAAGTTCACTGCAGCACTATTTACGATAGCCAAGATGTGGAAGCAGCTTAAGTGCCCATCGATAGATGAAGAGATAAAGAAATTTTGGTATATACACACACAATGGAATATTGTTTAACCACAAAAAAGAATGCAATCTTGCCATTTGCTACAACACGGGTGGACCTCAAGGGCATTATGCTAAGTGAAATAAATTACGGAAAGATAAAAACCGTATGATCTGTCTTATATGTGAAATCTAAAAACAAAAAAATAAAAATAAAAAACCCCCCAAACCAAGCTCATAGATACAGAGAACAGACTGGCAGGGGGTGGAGGGTGGGAGAAATGGGTGAAGGGGGTCAAAAGGTAAAAAAACTAATAATAAATGTAAATGAATAAAATAATGCTAGTGATTAAAAAAATAGTTCTAGGCCCTTCGTGGCACCCAAGAGAAGGTCCAGAGGGCCCTCCTCCATCTCCACTGGGGACACCACATTCACACAGCCACTGCTAAAAATAAATACTAATTTAAAAGATCATAATAATACATCTCTCTCATGGTTGACGTGAGGATGAAAGATGTGAAGTGCTCAGCTGAGCCCAACACTTAGAAAGCACTTGATGAATGGTAGGGAGTGTTTGCTGGAAATGAGTGTTTTAATACCACTGCAGGGTTGGTGGGGCTGTTGGGTAAAAGCCTTCAGCCAAGGCTTTTACCCCCCGGGTCAGCCTGGCCCACAACTGGTGCTATTTCTGCCTTCCCAGGCTCCCCCCAGGAGAGGGAGGTGTTTCTGAAGGCTCTTCAGAAGCTGAAGGCTGGAAGGTCCCAAGACTCCCACCTTGCAGTCTCACAACCTTCCAGGCCCATGTCACTGAGCGGGGATGGCCCTCGGAGCCTGGATATGCCTTCCCTTCGGCCCAGTGATATTGTCCAGGTCTCCCTGAAATTCCAGCTGCTCGACCCACCCAACATGGGTCAGGACATAAGGTTTGTCCTGCTGACCCTCAACATGTCACCCCAATTCAAGGACCTCAAAGTGAACCTGAGTGCCCAGTCTCTGCTGCATGATGGCAGCCCCCTGCCCCCGTTCTGGCAAGACACAGCCTTCATCACACTCTCTCCTGAAGAAGGTATGGGCTCTGGGTATGAGCTTGGGGACAGTCTGTGTACACAGAGTGGGTTACGGAAATGTCAGTGGGTTCAAGCCAGCTCACAAGGATTCTAGGGGCAGACCCCTGTGACCCTGGTCTTCCTAGTGTCCCCTCCAGCACAGATTCCTCCTCCTCCCTTCCCTCCTTCTCTGATCCTCTCTTCTCTTCTCTCCTTTCTCCTCCTCCTCCTCCCCTTCCTTTGCTACCTCAAGGAAAGTGGCCTGGTTTAGTGGGGAAAGCCTGAGCTTTGGAGTCATCCAGACCTTGGTTAGAGCCTCAGCTCACCCATTTACCAGCAGAATGACCTTGGGCAAGCTGTTTTGCCTCTCTTAACCTCAATCTCTTCATCTGAAAACCTAGTACCTGCTTCACTGGGGCTTAGTACATATTGGCCCCCTCCTCTCTATAGAAGGGTCCCCAGATCCAACCCAGGCCCAGCTGATTTCCCCAGCTACTCTGACCTCATCCTTGTATTCTCTCCCTAGCAAAGACCTATCCCTGCGAAATTCCCTATTCACAGTACAGCCAGTGCCTGTCAATGGACAAGCTGATCCGCATCAGTGCCCTGGGTGAAGAGAAGAGCAGTCCGGAGAAGATCCTGGTGAACAAGATCATCACCTTAGCCTATCCGGGCATCATGATTAATGTAGGCAAGAGCCCTGCAAGTGGTCTGGGGGCTCTTTGGGATCCAGCTGGGAGGGGGTGGACCCCTCTGGGAGCCTCCTCAGGAGAGCAGCCCCTCCTTTGCTTCTTCTGGTGACCCCAGGTGCCTCCCCACCAGGAATGTGAGGTTTACCTAAAAACATCAGGTGAGGTCTCTGTCCTTTTATACTGTTAGGGTTTCCAGCTGCTTGCACCATTATGCACCTTATGGGTGGATCTTGAGCAGTTGTCATGGAGAGGTTGGGGAAAAGTCTCTATCTTGTGCCACCTCCCACTGTTGGCCTTCCCCAGGGTCAACAGGAGGAAATATGAGCTCAAATGGGAGGGACCTGAGTAGGGGGAAAAGCACTGCCTGAGTTCAGTTGATGTTTGATTTGCCATCTCCTGGCTGTGCATCCTTGGACAAGCCCTTGGTCCTCTGCTTCTTGAACTGTCAAGTGAGAGGATTAGACTAGATGGCCTCTGAGGACATCTCCTGCTCTGACATTCTGTGATCTTCTAGGTGGGAAGACTTCACCGGTCCCTTCCCTTCAGTGCTGTCTCCCCAGGGCCAAGCAGCCTCCTGGATTCACCAAGCGAGCATGGTGCCCCCAGCTGGGGTGTGTCTGGCAGGCCCAGCCACTGGAGTCCGTTTTAGCTAGGATTCTCTCTACAGCCCTGAATGATCCATTGCTCTTCACTCACACACCAGCGTGGAAAGAAATGAGCCAATTTTGATCACGGGGAGGGAAGGGATACAGCGGAATTGCAATAAGAAGAAACAAACAAAAATTGCCAAAAGAAGGTTTGATCCACTCAAATTATGCATGAGAATCTTTTGGGAGCTCTTGATTATTGCAACTTGGGTGAAATCCTTGCAGCAGAGGAAACATCACTGGAGACTCCCAAATCATCAGACTTTTCCATGTGCTGGCTTGAGTGGTGTAAAATATTTTAAACAAACATTCATACATGTAAAAATGAAGAAAAACTTTCACATAACAATAGCTTGTGAGGTATGCACTGATATTTTCTTCTCTTCTGTTTCATTTTTTTTAGAAACGTTAATGACAACCCATTAAGTTGGTTTTAACCCATAGGTGGAAAAAACACAGGCCGTGGATGTCCAGCTCTACAGGAAACAGATGTAGGGAACAGGGCCCTCCATAAATATTTGGCGAATTGGGGAATGAGACTAATTCTCCACTCCTTCCTCTCCTCTTGGATTTCTCTGTTTAGGTTCTAGGAGCCGCCGTTGTGAACCAGCCACTCTCCATACAGGTGATATTTTCAAATCCCCTCTCGGAGCATGTTGCAGACTGTGTGCTGACTGTGGAAGGAAGTGGTCTTTTCAAGAAACAGCAGAGAGTCCTGTGAGTGCTGGGAGTGCTCAGCTTTTGCTCCCATCTTATCCTGGGGTTAGCGCTATCCTTCTTTCTGGACAGGGCTTCCAGGCCAGGCTCTGAGAACACCAGGAAAGGAGAGACCTGGTTGCTGAGTGGAAAAGGGCTTTGGGGTTATCATAATGCCTATGATTTTCTGACATTGTCCTTTCTTTGCTGCAGCATTGGAGTCCTCCAACCCCAACACAGAGCCAGCATCACTCTGGAGACTGTCCCCTTCAAGAGTGGCCAAAGGCAGATCCAAGCTAATCTGAGAAGCAACAAGTTTAAGGACATCAAGGGTTACAGGAACATCTATGTAGACTTTAGGTTATAAATTCTGGGACAAGGAGCTGGATGCATAGATTCTAAGCTTCAGGAAAAAGAGCAAGTTTAAATGCAAGCTATGCCATTCCCCACCACAACAGAGGCTTTGCAGGGCTCTGACGTGAGCAGAAGAGGAAATGCCAGCGATGGATAATCTCCTGGGCCATTTGCACAACTCCCTAGGACTCTGTTCAGGGCCCAGGGATTCCATGGTGTCCCATCCAGAAGTGTGAGATGACACAGAGGTCTGAGGACACTGGTTGAACTTGGCCATGACTTACTCACCCCAGATGTCAAAAAAAGAAGACTGGCTGAGCAGCTCACTGTCATTTTGTCATTGCAATGGCTAATTCCCTAGTACCAATAAACTTCAGTCCTTGTTCTCATCCCCTTTGTGTTCGTGTAATCACCACTTTCCCTACAGCAAGTCCCACCTGTTCCCTGGATGCTGGGAGTGTCCTACTGTTTCAATGCCTGAGCCCATTAATTTGTTCAAGAAATATCTACCAAGTGCTTAGAATGTGCTGGGCACTGTTGTGAGTGTAGAGGATAAAGCAGTAAATAAAGCAAAGTCCCTGCCTCCATGGAGCTTACACTCTGGGGGTTGGGGAGACAGACAATAAACATGTCAACAAATAAGTAAGGTACTTACAGATGGCGTATTAGTCATGATCCAGGTAGGAAAACAAAAACCGTTGTAGGTGTTTCTGCGTACTACCTACCATCTTTGTGTCTTGGAAAAAAGCCTGAGGGATCTCTCACTTGGCCTTCCTTTGAATCCCTTCCCATATCACATCCAAGAGGTCCCTCAGTCCAACAGTTCCAGCCTCTTGGCTCAAAGTCCACCCATGCATTGTGGTCCTGGATGGCAGCTGGGATTCCAGAGACAAAGCCAGCTGAGTCATGCAGTGGGGTAGGTTTTTGGTAGGGAATGAAGTACTCTCAGAACTTTCTATTGGTTGCAGCTTGTGTTTATTGTCCTCCCGAACACAAAACAACTCCAATCATTATCTCCTTTTGACCACACCTGCTTTTTCATGGCACTGTGCAAAGTTCTGAGTGGAGAAAGGCATGAGGCACCTGCCCTCCAGACACTGGCTACATGACTGAGACAGCTGTTTAGGGCATATATGAAATGTACACACATTAAATAAAGAAGTTGAATACTTCTATTATATATAAACAAAAAGGGTAAGTGTAGTTAATCAGAGGGAGAGAAGAGGGTGTGGTGGGAATTACATAGCAGGTTGACAGTCTTGTTAAAGAGTGGGCTGAGAACCAGGAGAACCTTGGCAACAGGGAGCTGGAAGTAACCTATAATTATTTCATCCTGTAATTATTGCCTGACAATCATGAAAAATGGTTGAAGGAAAACATCGTGGAGGGGAACATCTTACAGACACAATGACTTCTGAAGTACTTGGAATTTTTTCAGCTACGGCACCGTCAGACTCTTTCGTGAATCTTGATTCTAACACCACATTCATTAACTCTTTCACTCAACAAATATTCACTGAGTTTTATCAGGGGACAGGTCCTGAGCTAGGCACTGACGACACAAGAAGGACCAGGGCCTGTCCTCAAAGAGCTGAAGTCTAAGCACGCGGAGAACAAAAAATAAACAGGAGGTTTTAATACAGAGTGGTGAGAACCACCACTGGGGTGAGTGCAGGGTGTCGTGGGAGCACAAGGTGCGGCAAATAGTCTTGTCTTGGGATTGTGGATCAGGGAAGGCTTCCTGGAGGGAGTGGCATTTAAACTGAAAAATAAAAGACTAGAAGATAGTCAAATAGACTCAGAGTTAAAGGGGTGGGGGTGGAGTAAAGCAGCCAGGAACTGCAAGCCATTCAGATGGCTAGAGATCAGAGCAGGAGGGAGCAAGTAGCAGGAAAAAATGAGACAAGAGCCAGGGGGTGAAGAGCTTCAGGTGACAGAGAAAGGAGTTTGGACCAAGATCATCTTCAGGCATCTGTTTCCTCTAAGTCTTGGATCACAGTCATTGCCTGTAATGTCAGTGCTTAAAGTTGATTCCATTTTGCAGAGCTGAACAGACTTCATATGATTTGAGAAACACTTAAAGGACAAATAGTTCTCCACCCTGGAGGCCAGCTTTGAGCCTGCTGCTTTTTTAGGAGTATAGACAAAAAGAATTTGGTTGCACAGTGCTTCCAGCTTGCCTTGGATCCCCTAGGATGGGACTTGGCTTCAGAGTGAACAAGAGCATGGAGCTTCCTTAGGGGAAGCAGGCCAAGTGCTTGGCATAGCAAGGGTGTTCAGGAAATGCTTGAATCTGGGTAATGGATGAATCTGTGGGAATGTGAGAAAGAGCTCTGTCATTCTTCACCAAGGTGGAGGGGGAAGGAGCAAGATTAGAAACAGGGAAAATGAAAGACTGACTTTAGAAATATATTCCTTACGACCCATATATTTGGGTATTTTCTAGTTATCTTTTTGGTACTGATTTCTAGCCTAGTTCCAACGTGGTTAGAGAACATACTCTGCCTGATTTTAATCCTTTGCAATTGGTCAAGACCTGTGCTGTGAACCAGCATATGGTCCATTTTGATAGACATTTCACTTGCTCTTGGATGTGTATTCTGCAGTTTTGTGGCACGTTGTTTATACGTGTCCATCAGGTCAAGTTTGCTAATTAGTTGCTCAAATCTATATCCTTATTAATTTTTTTTTGTTCTATAAATTATTGAGGGAAGTGTGTTAAAATCTCCCATTATGATTGTGGATTTATCTATTTCTCCTTTTAATTCTGTCTGTGGGTGGGCATTTTGAGGAGAGTGGCTATTTACATAGGGGTGGGCAAGGGGTAGGGAACCACAGTAACTGTGGGGCACTTAGATCCCTAGGCCTGAAGGAGTGAGGGGAGGGAGAGATTATTGGAAACAGGAGACAGAAAGAGCTGTGTGGAGAGGGCTGCCTGCCAGAACCTGACCTTTGGCAATGCTACAGGAAGGGAATCAGGAGAATTAATGTCCCAATCTTACTCTTCTCCCACCCTCCCCCTTCTCTTAGGAGAAGAACACAACAGGGGGCCACAGAGCAAGGAGCCCCTGTGTATAGTCCACACTGCTCAGCTTCCGGGGTACAAGGCAAGATGGAGAAGGATGTAGACTAGATCTGGAGGGGCAAATGGAAAATATTCAGCATGGAAAGTCACTAATCCAACCTGCTGACTTTAAAGGTATTGAGCCCCAAAGGAGAAAGGCCTGGCCCAGAAAAACAGTGGATGAGTTACCAAGCTGGGCTGGGGTGCCAGTCCACACTCCTCCATTCTCTGTGTGATCAAATGATCTCTTTTCTTGCAAGTGTGACTCAAACCTTGAAAAATAATTGGTCTTCAAAACAGCTGGAAATGGCCTATTTCTCATTGATGTATGGTCTATGCTACAGCTACTTCTCCATGGACAGCCCACACTCCCCAGGAACTGCTTTGTAAATGGCTTCTTCATTCATTGCTGTGTGTTGGCACATTTGACAAGGGAGTGAAGGTTCTCAGAGTTTAAAGGGGCTAGAGCTCACACAAAAAACTTGCAGCAAGTATAGGTGTGCAAACATAGCTGGTCCTGCAGAGTATGTCTGAAGCTCTGCAGTGAAGCCTAGCTGCTCACACACTTTCTCTGGGAGGTGTCCACTGGGGCACAATAAGGAAAAAGGAAGCACCCCCATCCAGAATCCCAGCTCAGCTCCTGGCCTTTAACGAGCTGACAGATCACTCTCTCATCCTACTTAAATGCAGAAATAGCTGTGCATTGACCCACAAGTTGCTCAGGCCTGGAAAAACCCTCCAGGAAATTTGAAAAGTCACGTGGTCTTTCAAGCACTTTTAAACTAGACTGCAGAACTGGCTAGCTAAGAAAAGAGTGACTCGTGGAGACTCTTTCTTGGAGATATTAACTGAGCTACAAATTCAGAATGAAAGATCAGGGATTATGTTACTTGACTTCAGTTTCCTTATATATTTTTAAACTTTATCCCCTTTATGGAATAAGGAGAACTATCCAATTCCTTGGGTAATAGACTTCCACCAAGAAAACCATTAAAAGACTAACAATGATTAATCTCACACAGATATTAGCCTTATCACTCTATAATTTAAAACTAACAACACTAAAGAATCCTTGTTCAACTTCCTAATTTTTCATTTGTTCATTCAGACAGTCAGTCCATAAATGTGCCCTGAGCCCCTGTGTTTGCTGCTGTGGGCAGAAAAAAGGATAACAGGCATGTTTGTCTGGAAATATATGCCTTCATTTGTGGGAAGATATTTTCTCATTTATACAATTCTAGATTGGTGTTTTTTTCCTCCAGCATTTTTCAAGATATTTAATTTGTCTTCTGGCTGCCATTGTTTTCATTGAGATATCATCTATTTATCTTATTTTGCTCCATTGAAAGTAATATGTTTTTCTCTGGCTACTTTTTAAAAAAATTTTTATTGATCTTTTAATAGTTTATAACATTGTGAAGTTTTAGTTGTACATTATTGTTTGTCCATCACTATATGAATGCATCCCTTCACTCCCTGTGCCCACCCCCCAGTCCCTTTGCCCCTGGTAACCACCAAACAGTCTCTGTCCGTGTGTCAGTTTATATTTCACATATGAGTGAAGTCATAGTGTTCATCCTTCTCTCTCTGGCTTATTTCACTTAACAAAATACCCTCTAAGTCCATCCATATTGTTGCAAATGGGACAATTTTGTCTTTTTTATGGCTGAGTAGTATTCCATTGTGTGTGTATGTGTGTGTGTGTGTGTATATATATATATATATATATATATATATATATACACACCACATCTTTACCCAATCATCAGTCGAGGGACACTTGGGTTGCTTCCACCTCTTGGCTATAGTGAATAATGCTGCAATGAACATAGGGGTGCACAAGCCTCTTTGGATGGTTGACTTCAGGTCCATTGGGTAGATGCCCAATAGTGGGATTGCTGGATCATAAGGTATTTCTATTTTTAATTTTTTGAGGAATCTCCATACTGTTTTCCATAAAGGTTGCACCAGTTTGCATTCCCACCAGCAGTGAATTAGGGTTTCTATTTCTCCACAACCTCTCCAACATTTGTTGTTTTTTGTCTTGGTGATTATAACCATTCTAACAGGTGTAAGGTGATATCTTAGTGTAGTTTTGATTTGCATCTCCCTGATGATTAGTGATGTTGAACATCTTTTCATGGGCCTGTTGGCCATCTGTATATCTTCTTTGGAAAAATGTCTGTTCATATCCTCTGCCCATTTTTTGATCCAGTTGCTTGTTTCTTTGTTGTTCCATTGTGTGAGTTCTTTATCTATTATGGAGATTAATCACTTGTTGGATATAAGATTCGCGAATATTTTCTCCCAGCTGGTGGGTGGGTTGTCTATTCATTTTGATTTTGGTTTCATTTGCCTTGTAGAAGCTCTGTAGTCTGATGAAGTTCCACTTGTTTATTTTTCCTTTTGTTTCCCTTGTCCGAGTAGACATGGAATCTGAATCCCTTTATGACTGATGTCAATTAGTGTACTGCCTATATTTTCTTCCAGGGGTTTTATAGTTTCAGGTCTCACTTTCAGGTCGTTAATTCACTTTGAGTTAATTTTTGTGTATGGCAATAGAAGATGGTCTACTTTCATTCTTTTGCAAGTGGCTGTCCAATTTGCCCAGCACCACTTACTGAAAAGACTTTCCTTTCTCCATTGTATGTTCTTAGCTCCTTTGTTGAAGATTAGCTGTCCATAGATGTGTGGTTTTATTTCTGGGCTTTCAATTCTGTTCCATTGATCTGTGTGTCTGTTTTTGTTCCAGTACTATGCTGTTTTGATTACTATAGCTTTGTAGTATATTTTGAAGTCAAGGATTGTGACACCTCCAGCTTTGTTCTTTTTTCTCAGGATTGCTTTAGCTATTCGGGGTCTTTTGTTGCCACGTACGAATTTCAGTATTTTTTGTTCTATTTCTGTAAAGAATGTCACTGGGATTCTGATTGGGATTGCATTGAATCTGTAGATTGCTTTAGGTAGTATGGACATTTTAACTATGTTTATTCTTCCAATCCATGTGCATGGGATATATTTCCATTTCTTTATGTCTTCATCGATTTCTTTCAATAGTGTCTTATAGTTATCATTGTATAGGTCTTTCACGTCCATGGTTAAATTTATTCCCAGATATTTTATTCTTTATGTTGCAATTATAAATGGGATTGTCTTTTTGAGTTCTCTTTCTGTTAGTTCATCATTAGCATATAGAAATGCAACTGATTTTTGTATGGTGATTTCATACCCTGCCACTTTGCTGTGGTTGTTGATTATTTCTAGTAGTTTTCCAATTGATTTTTTTAGGGTTTTCTATATATAAGATCATATCGTCTGCAAATAGTGAGAGTTTCACTTCTTCATTGCCTATGTGGAGTCCTTTTATTCCTTTTTCTTGCCTAATTGCTCTGGCCAAAACCTCCAGTACTATGTTGAATAAAAGTAGCGAGAGTGGGCACCCTTGTCTTGTTCCTGTTCTCAAAGGAATGGCTTTCACTTTTTGTCCATTGAGTAAGATGTTAGCTGTGGGTTTGTCACATGTGGCCCTTATTATGCTGAGGTACTTTCCTCCTATACCCATTTTGTTGAGAGTTTTTATCATAAATGGATGTTGGATCTTGTCAAATGCTGTCTCTGCATCTACTGAGATGATCATGTGGTTTTTATTCCTTGTTCTGTTAATGTGGTGTATCACATTGATTGATTTGTGGATACTGAACCATCCCTGTGTCCCTGGTATAAATTCCACTTGGTCATGGTGTGTGACCTTTTTGATGTATTGCTGTATTCCGTTTGCCAATATTTTGTTGAGGATTTTTGCCTCTATGTTCATCAGTGATATTGGCCTGTAGTTTTCCTTCTTTGTATTGTCATCTGGCTTTGGTATCAGGGTGATGTTGACCTCATAGAATGTGTTAGGGAGTATTCTATCTTCCTCTATTTTTTGGAATAGTTTGAGAAGGATAGGTATTAAATCTTCTTTGAATGTTTGGTAAAATTCTCCATGGAAGCCATCTGGTCTTGGACTTTTATTTTGGGGGAGGTTTTTGATTACTGTTTCAATCTCTTTACTTGTGATTGGTCTATTCAGATTCTCTATTTCTTCTTGATTCAGTTTTGGGAGGTTGTATGCATCTAAGAATTTATCCATTTCCTCTAGGTTGTCCAATTTGTTGGCATATAGTTTTTCATACTATTCTCTCATAATCCTTTGTATTTCTGTGGTATCCATTGTAATTTCTCCTCTTTCTGTTCTAATTTTATTTATTTGAGTCTCTTCTCTTTTTGTCTTGGTGAGTCTGGCTAAAGGTTTGTCAGTTTTCTTTATCTTCTCAAAGAACCAGCTCTTTGTTTCATTGATACTTTCTACTGTTTTTTGGGTTCCTATTTCATTTATTTCTGCTCTGATTTTTATTATTTCCCTCCTTCTGCTGATTTGGGGATTTGTTTGTTCTTCTTCTTCTAATTCTGTTAGGTGTAGGTTAAGATTAATTATTTGGGATTTTTCTTGTTTGTTAAGGTGGGCCTGTATTGCTGAGTTTCCCTCTCGGGACCACTTTTGCTGCATCCCATATGAGTTGGTATGGTGTATTTCCATTTTCATTTGTCTCCAGATATTTTTTAATTTCTCCTTTAATTTCATCAACGATCCACTGGTTGTTCAGTAGCGTGTTGTTTAGCCTCCACATCTTTGTCACTTTCCCAGTTTTTTTCTTGTAGTTGATTTCTAGTTTCATAGCATTATGGTCAGAAAAGATGGTTGCTATGATTTCATTCTTCTTAAATTTATAGAGGTTTGCCTTGTTTCCTAATATACGGTCTATCCTTGAGAATGTTCCATGCGCACTTGAGAAGAATGTGTAATCTGCTGTTTTTGGGTAGAGTGCTCTGTGTATATCTATTATGTCCATCTTGTCTAGCTTTTTGTTTATGTCTATTATTTCCTGATTGACTTTTTGTCTCATGATCTATCCACTGATGTAATTGTGGTGTTGAGATCCTCTACTATTATTGTGTTGTTGTTAATATCTCCTCTTAGGTTTTTTAACAGTTGTTTTATGTACTTTGGTGCTCCTGTGTTGGGTACATAGCTATTTATAAGTGATATGTCTTGGTGAAGTGTCCCTTTTATCATTATATGTTGTCCTTCATTACCTTTTTTATCATGAAGTCCATTTTGTCCAATATAAGTATGGCAACTCCTGCTTTCTTTTGTTTGCCATTAGCTTGTAGTATTGTCTTCCATCCTTTCACTCCGAGTCTGTGTTTGTCTTTAGAGCTGCGATGTATTTCTTGGAGGCAGCATATTGTTGGATCTTGGTTTTTAATCTATCCCACCACTCTGTGTCTTTTGATTGGAGAATTCAATCCATTTATATTTAGAGTGATTATTGATATATGAGGTTTTAATGTTGCTATTTTATTGCTCACTTTCTGGTTCTTTTGCATTTCCTTCATTTCTTGTCCCATGTGTTTCAGGCTGCCAATTCAGTTTGGTAGTTCTGTATAATGATTCTCTTAGTTTTCTCTTTATTTGGCATATGTGATTCTGTTCTGGTTATTTGTTTAGTGGCTACCTGAGGTTTGTATAAAAAATCTTGTGGATGAGATAATCCATTTTCTGATGCCTCTTGTTTCCATAGACTAAGTTGATTTGATCCCTTTCCTCTTCCCCTTCTAATTTATTGTTGTCACTACTTATTCCGTCTTGTGTTGTGAGCGTGTGTTTAAAGTGATGAGTTCATATTCATTCTTGGAGTTTTCCTTCCCTTAATCTTGATTTTTATAATTAAGTGTTTGCTAACTTATTCTGAGAAAGAGCTGCAATTTTCCTGGTTTAGTCTCCTTGTTTTTCTCCTTCCTCAAAACTTGGTATCCCCTTTCTCTTGTTTTTTTTGTTTTTTTTCCCCTCCAGGCATAAGGGCCTTCTTGAGCATTTCTTGTAGTGGGGGTCTTGTGGTGATGAACTCCCTTAGCTTTTGTTTATCAGAGAGAGTTATTATTTCTCCATCATATTTGAAGGATATTTTCCCTGGATAGAGTATTCTTGGCTGAAGGTTTTTGTCCTTCATGATTTTGAATATATCATTCCAGTCTCTCCTAGCCTGTAGAGTTTCTGTCGAGAAATCAGCTGAGAGCCTGATGGGGATTCCTTTGTATGTTATGTTGTTTTTTTGTTTAGCTGTCCTTACTATTGTTTCTTTGTCATTGACTTTTCCAACTTTGCTACTAAATGCCATGGAGTTGGTCTTTTCCTGTTTATATATTTAGGTGATCTATTGACTTCATTCACTGTTATTTCCAGTTCTTTCCCCAGGTTTGAGAAGTTCTCAGCTATTATTTCTTTGAACAAACTCTCTGCTCCTTTTTTCCATTCTTCTCCTTCTGGAACATCTATTATCCTTACGTTACATTTCCTAATTGAGTCTAATACTTCTAGAAGAATTTCTTCATTTCTTTTTAGTGTTAGTTCTCTCTCGTCCTCTATCTGGAGTATTTCTGCATGGCTATCCTTGATAATGCTAATTCTTTCCTCCATATTGTCAGTTCTGTTCTTTAAAGATTCCAGATTTTACTTTATCTCATCCATTGTGTTTTTCATCTCCAAGATTTCTGATTGATTTTTCTTTATGGTCTCAATCTCTTTTGGGAAGAAATTCCTGAATTCATTGAATTGTCTCTCTGAGTGTTCTTGTAATGCACTGAGTTATTTTATGATACCTATTTTGAATTCTCTGTCATTTAGGTTATAGATTTCTGTGCCTGCAGGGTTGGTTTCTGGGTGTTTGTATTTTCCTCTTGGTCTGGAGATTTAAGATACTTTTGCATAGAGCCTGAGTTTTTTGCCTTATTATTTCTCATGGCAAGGATATCTGGTCACAGTTTCCACCTGCAGCCACTGCGGGGAGGTCACAAGCTGTGTGTTCTGAACCTGCTGCGATACCCGGGGGGATTGTGCTGAAGTGCAGGGTGTGTGGGGGAATGGGCTCTCTCTTTCACCTGCCCGTCCTGGGGGCTTCTTTCTTCCCTCACAATCTGCTCTCCTGGGCTGCTTGGGTATTGACCGCACCCCTGCAATAGTTCCGTTGTCGCTTCCTTGTGGGAATTGCTCAATACTGTGCCTCTGTCAAAGCACTTGGAGGGTGATAGTTTTCCCGCAGAGGGTTGCCCCTCCCCCTTCCCTGTCTGTGAGCTGAGCTGACTGGCATTACTAATCGAATGGGGAGGGGTAGCAAATCTCCTTACCTCTCCCCACCTCCTTCAGGGCTTCCCATGCTTCCACCTTCAGATGTACAGCTGCCTGGGCCTCTCAGAAGTCTTTTGTGGTGTATGATTATCCTCTGTTAGTATGTGAATGAGGTTTTTGTTGTGTCTTAGGGGGCAGAGATTCAAAGGGGAAAGCTCACTCGGACACGATGATGACGTCACTCGCCTCTCTGGCTACTTTTAAGATTGTAAAAATCCTGCTTAAATTTCTTAGCACTTCTTGAATTGGTGGCTTTAGTTCTGGGACATTCTCGGCATTATCTCTTCAAACATTTCTCCTGCCCCGTTCTCTCTTTCTCTCTTCTTCTGAGACTACAATTTCACAGAGATTTTTTTCTAAAAATCTTTTATGTTTTGATCTGTATTTTCCATTAATTTTTCTCTCCATGCTTAATTTGAGTCTCTTCCATTGATCTACTTTCTACTTCGCTAGTCCTCTCTTCTCCTGGGTTGAATCTGTTATTAAACTCATCTATGGTGTTTTAAATGCCAATTATTATATTTTTCAATCCTAGAACATCCATTTGATTGTTTTCTACATATTTCAATCATCTGCTGAAATTCTACAGGTTGTCATTTATTTTCTTGAATATAATAATCACTTTTTTTTAAGTCTGTGATGAATAATTCTAATATCTTGATCTCCCTGTGGGCCTATTTATATTGCCTATTTTTTCTCTTGATTCTCAGTCATTTGCTCTTGTTTCCTGCTATGCCTGGTAATTTTTGGTTGAATGTTGGCTATTATGTATAAAAATTATAGAAATAATGCCAGGTTCTGGATAATGCTAATATCCTCCAGAGAATTTTCTTTCTGGCAGGCAGTTAGGATACAGCAGAGCACCATAATCCAGGTTGATTTAAATGGGGTTTCAGCACAGGAAAAAATAGACAAATGGAACTACATAAAACTTTAAAACTTTTGTTCATCAACGGACGCAATCAACAAGGTGAAAAGGCAACCTATGGAAAGGGAGAAAATATTTACAAATCATAAATCTGATAAGGGATTAATATCCAGAATATATAAAGAACTCCTACAACTCAACAACAACAAAAATCAAAGAACCCAATTAAAAAATGGGCAAAGGATTTGAATAGATATTTCTCCAAACATGATATAAAAATTGCCAACAAGCATATGAAAAGATGCTCAGTATCACTAATCATGAGAGAAATGCAAATAAAAACTACATTCAGATATTACCTCACACTCATTAGGATGGCTAATATCAAAACCAGAAACTAACAAGTATTGGTGGGGATGTGGAGAAGTTAGAACTCTTGTGCATTGTTGGTAGGATTGTAAAATGGTGCAACCACTTCAGAAAACAGTATGGCATTTCCTAAAAAAATTTAAAATAGAACTACCATATGATCCACCAATCTTACTTCTGGGTATATATCCAAAAGAATTGAAAGCAGGATCACAAAGAGATATTTGCACACCCATGTTCATAGCACTATTCACAATAGCCAAGAGGTGGAAACAACCCAAATGTCCATCAGTGGATGAATTGATAATCAAAATGTGGTATATACATACAGTGGAATACTATGCAGCCTTAAAAAGGAGGGAAATCATATCACATGCTACCACATTGATGAACTTTGAGGACATTATGGTAAGTGAAATAAACCAGCCACAAAAGGATTGTATGATTCCACTTATATGAAATACCTAAATTAGTCAAATTAATAGATATAGAAAGTAGAATGGTGGTTATCAGAAGCTGAGGCTGAGGATAGAGAGGGCAAAGTGGAGTTGTATTTATTGGTTATAGAGTTTCAGTTCTGCAAGGTGAAAAGGTTCTGGAGATCTCTTTCACAGCAATGTAAATATACTTAACGCTACTGAACTGTACACTTAAAAATGGTTAAGATATCAATTTCATGGCGTGTTTTCTATCACAACAAAAAGAATTTTTTAAACCATCCTATGCTTTTCCAACATTTACAACTTTATTAGATAAACAATAATGATAATAGTAGCCTCCATAACAATGTCAGCAGGAATAAAAATCCCCATTGACTGAGTGCCTAAAAGCAAACAAACAAAATTGGGTTTCGGTCTTTGTAAGTGTTGGTATATTTCCTATTTACATTTACTCCTGGGGTACAGTCCTCCAGGGGGCCCAACTGAAAACCTGGGGTATTTATTGGAGCCCTTCATCCTTGGTGGCCCTGGAACTCCAATTTTTATCCTCCAACCCTGTGAGGCTGCCAGAAGATCTGCTTAGATTCTCAAGCTGTCATCTGCCAATTATGAATCAGCAAATGCCCCAGAGGGAAAAGTGACAGTCTGTCAGGCTCACCTCTCTGTGCATCTCTTATCTCCAAGATCTTGATCTCTCAAATCCCTGCTGCCTCGATGCCTTCAGACAGATATTTAAAATATTTTTTTCAGCTTTTCTAGTTATTCTCAACAGGGCAGATGGTATGAAGCTGGTCTTCTATACCTAGAAGCAGAAATCCTTGAGAAATTTTAAAAATTGAATAGAGAGACTTTCTCAGTGGTGGTTTGGATGATAGGCTAATGTGAAACCAAATGTATGGGATTTGAGCTGGAAGACCCTAGTTTGAGCCCAGGCTTTACCATAAACTGTGAGATGTTAGGAAAGTCTCAGCTCCTGGGAAGCCTAGAGATAAATTTCTTGTGTGTGGACAGCATGTGTATAGGTAGGTTATGATGTGCATTTTTGGCTTCATCCTTGGCTCTATTTTATCTCCATCTCTATTCACCTTTTATCTTTTGCATCACTTTAATATACACTCTTCTGAAACATCATGTTTCATTGTTAGTCATCTTAAATTTTTTATGCAAGAAGGCAGTATGCTAATTGATTTATTCATTAATTAATTCATTAAAGTAAGCATGTTTACTCCCTGAAACTGTTTTCTCAAGAATAAAATTGGAATAATGATCCCTTACTTAGTTTACAAGATTGAGGTTCAGATCATATGAGATAATGTATGTGAAAGTGCTTTGTAAAGCAATGTAGTAGCATAATTAATTTGGACCTGGGAGTCACACTGAATATCTTTTCTTCTTTGCTGTCCATATCCTGTCCATTAGCATGTCTTGCCAATTTAACCTCCTACATTTCTGTCAAATCTGTCCACCTCCATCTTGACCAACACTCTCCTGACCAGGCCACCATCATCTCTCACTTGAACCATTATGGTAGTCTCTGATTGGTCCTTTCTCTTCCACTTTTGTCCCCTCTAAATAATTTTCCCTATTTTAGCCAGTGTGGTATTTGAAAAATGCAAATCTGGTATTTGAAAAACGCAAATCCACTCCCTTGCTTACAATACCATTCAATAGCTTCCCAGTGCTCTGAGGATAAAATTCAAAATCCTTCAGTCAACTCTGCAAAAGTTCACCCTTGCCTTTCTTTTCCCCATCACAGTCTGTGCTCTAGTCCCACTGGCCTTCCTTCAGTTGCTGCCTGCCTTAGGGCCTTTGCATTAGCTGCTCTCTCTCTTCCTTCCTGCCCTACCCCTTTCCCCATTGCCTAGCTAACTCCTACATATCTTTCCAGTTTCTCAGCTTACATATCACTTTCTCAGGGAAGCCTTTCCTGATCTCCACACCTACGTCCTAAAATTCAGAACTTTTCTTTTATAGCGCTTATCACAATGGCAAGTGAATAATTAACGGTGTAGGCACTTAGTACTGTCTGTTTCCCCCTGCTGGAATATAAGCTTCTTGGTGGCAGGTACCCATTACCTAATTTATTAATGTATTGCCAGTGCCTAATATAGTTCCTGATGCACAATAAATATTTGTGTCATGAATGAATAAATGAATCCTTCTTGGGTACACACCAGCTGAAGATTTGTTTTTCTGCCAGAGGCTGGGGAGTTGAAAGGTGTGGGTGCAGCAGGAAGCAGGGCAGAACTTTCTGGAAACCCCTCCCTCCATCTTCCTCACATTTCCCATTCACCTTTCCCCAGCTCAACCAAAACACAGCAGTATCTGTCTCATCATGGGCTCACCCAAAAGTGCCCCAACTAAAATACTGCCAGAGAGTGGATATTTGTGAAGCTCCATGAAAATTGTATCAGGAAAGAGAAGATTCTCTTTGCCAGTACCAGAAGTGGAATAAACCCCCAAGAGGGAGCTAGTTCATGACTCCCCCATTGCCCTCCCAGGTAGGGGGCTCACGGTGGTGAAAATGATCTTGCGGTCAGCCTTTTTTTCCCTTGTAAGTTTTATTTTTTTAACGTTAACATATAATATTTTCTCGCAGTACAAAGATACTAAAGGATATATAGAACAAACCTTACTCCCAGGCACTGAATTTCCCTATACAGAAGCAACAACTTTCCAGAAATATTCTATATAAACACAAGCAAATTCATATATATTCCCCCCTTTATTCAAAGGTAGCATACTGTTGACACTATTCTATACCTTGCTTATTCCACTTAACCATATAACTTGGAGATTGTTCCATATCAGTTTATAGAGAGCTGCTTCATTCTTTTTCACACTTGTACAGTAGTCTATTGAATGCGTGTCCCGTAATTGATCTATCTTATTTAGGGACATTTAGGTAGTTTCCAATATTTTGCTATTATAAATACCAGCACAATGGATATACTCATGTAAATTTCCTTTTACACCTGTTTGGTTATTTGCATGATAAATATCTAGAAGTACAATGGCTGATTCAAAAGTATAAGCATTTAGGGGCTGGCCTGGTGGCTTGGTGGTTAAGTTTGGGGGCTCTGCTTCGGCGGCCTGGGGTTCACAGGTTCGGGTCCCGGGAGCAGACCTATGCACTGCTTATCAAGCCATGCTGTGGCAGGCGTCCCACATATAAAGTAGAGGAAGATGGGCATGGATGTTGGCCCAGGGTCAATCTTCCTCAGCAAAAAGAGGAGGATTGGCAACAGATGTTAGCTCAGGGCTAATCTTCCTCACAAAAGAAAACAAATAAATTTTTTTAAAAAGTACAAGGATTTAAAGTCTTGGTAGACACACTTAATTTCCCTCTATAAAGCTACACCAATTTACACTCCTACCAGCACTATAAGAGAGTAACTGTTTCCCCAAATCATAACTAACTCAGAAAATTGTCAAACTATTTTATCTTTGCCAATTTGATAGGTAAAAAATATGATATCCCAGGGTAGTTTTATTTTACATTTATATTAAATGAGTCTGGACATCTTTTCACATATTTAAGAGACATTCGAATTTCCTTTTCTGTAAATTGTCTGTCATATCCTTCACCCATTTTTCTATTGATTTGTTGCTCTTTTCTTATTGATTTGCAGGTGTCTTTTACATTAAGGAAATTAACCCTCTGTGATATGAGTTTCCAACATTTTCCCCCAATTTGTTGTGTATCTTTTAACTTTGTTTATGAGTTTTTCCATGTAAAAATTTTTAAGGCATCAAATATATCAATCTTTTCTTTATGGCTTTTGGGGTTTGTGTAATATTTTAAAAGGCCTTCCCCAAGCTGACTTATGAATAAGTCTCATCTTTTCTTCTTTCAGTACTTTTAGGATTTAATATTTTACATTTAGAGTTTTGATCCATCTGAAATTTATTTTGGTGTATGGTGCACGGTAGGAAATCAACTTTATTTTGGCAAGCCAGTTATCCTCAAACCATTTACTAGTGAATCCTTATTTTCCCCACAGATTCAAAGTGCCAAGTCAGCACATACTTAATGTATACATTTTGGTCTGTGTACTTTTTCACTTAAAGTAATGTCATATTATGTTTTAATATCTAGGAAGCCTGGTCACACTACATTAGAAATTAGAAATGTTATTTGACCAGGCTTCCTAGATATTAAAACATATTCGAGATGTTTTAATCTAAAACATCTTTAGATCTTTTTTAGATTGTTTAGATCATATTTTAGATCTTTCAGAAATTTTCTTTCCAGTTTCAGAGAAAAAACTTGTTAGAATTTTTATTGGGAATGCATTAAACTTAAGATCAGCTTACTAAATTATCTTTTATAATCATTTTTTAGTAGATTCAGGTTTCCCAGGTAAAAACCATATCCTCTTCAAATAATGAAAAATCTACCTCTTCATTTCTCATGAAGAATCTTTTTTGAGGAGAGTGAGAGGGGCAGAAGCTTCATTTTTTTACATAATAAGATTCTTCGAATAGGCAATAGTTCAAAGTTGTAAAGGTATAAAAGGGTAAACAGCAGAAAGACAACCTTCTTAGCCAGTCCCTAGTATCCCTCCCCACAGAGAACCAATGCTCTTTGTGGTTTCTTTATATCCTACAAACACACCGTATATACACAGGCCAGCACAGCTGCCCCTGAGAGTGCTTCCAAAGCCCGGGCAAAAGTTGGGCTTTAGAAGGCCAAAGAGGGCCAAAGAGGAAATCCTCTTCTGTGTATTGTCTCCTCAGTGACTAAACAATTGAAATAGAAAAGACATAGGCCCTGTGTCCCAAGGTATTTCCCAACCTTCTCTGGCAGAGTGTCCCAGACCAGGCAAGCTTGAAAGAGCCAGGGCTCCAGCTTCTGCTTTTAGGACCTTTATTTTTCACCAACAAATTCTACCTCCTTATCTCTTTCACACAGATGAATCCCAGACATACACGTTCTCTCTTTATATTATCAAAACAGCTCAGGAACACCTAGCAGCTTGCAGCTCATGATCCGTTTAGCGCCTGAGATTTGGAGTCGGATATGGGCCTCCTGTTTGTGGAGTCATCTCTTCCAGAGTCTTCCAGTGTTGTCCAGATAACATCTCTGAGGGTCTCTTGAGGCCACTGAAGCCACAGACTTAGAAGTTTATTTGGGGCTTCTGCAGCTGGCAGATCTTTCTCCATTCTGCCCCCAACTCCAGCCTGCCAGGCATACCCCTGCCTGGGCCTCTTGGTACAAGAGATAAAATGAAAAAGGGTAACTCCCAGCAGCTGGTCCAAGAGATATGAGTGGGGAGAGAGTAGGAGAGAAGAAACATGTGTGGGACCTCACAGGAAGAGCAGAAGCAAACTCCACTCTTTATAGACTCTTAAGCCAACAAAAGTATCTCCATCATTTTCTGCCTGGAAGACAGATTCAGAGAAGGAGCCCAGAGCAACAGATCAAGACAGGCATTTCCTGTGATCAAGTGGATAAGAGCAGCCTGCAGCTATGGGACAGGGTGAGCCAAGCCAGCACTCCACAGGGCTTACCAGACTGTCAGTAGCTCCTCCATTACCTGTTTTCATTAAAAGAAGCAGGTTGATGGTGGTGTTTCTACAGTGTGTGAGGGTGTGGTAAATGGGTGCTGGTGATGGTGGTGTGACTATGGTGGGGGGTGGTAGTGGGTGTTGATGGCGGTGAAGGTGATGGTGGTAGGGCTATGATGGGAGGATAGTAACTGGGTGTTGCTGATGATGGAGGGGCTATGGTGTGGGGGGTAGTATGTGCTGGTGGTAGTGGAGTTTGTGTGACTCTGGTGAGGAGGGTAGTAGTAGGTGCTGGTGGTGGTGGAGGTGATGGTGGTGGGGCTATGGTGGGGAGTGGTAGTGGGTGATGTGGTGGTGGTGCTGGTGGCAGAGCTATGGAGTGGCAATAGGGTAGGTCATTGGTGGTCACAGTTGTGGTGATGGTGGTAAGGTTGTGATGGTGGTTAACATGGATTTGTTTTCTTATCTCAGGATCATCATAACGTGACTGTTCTCCCTGGGTTGTGATACAAATGGGAGATGACCCTGGGAAAATATGAAGGTGTCATAGCCTCAAGGGTGAATGGGAGAGAAGGGGAGGTAGGAGTCAGGGAATCCAACCAAAAGGGGCAGAGGCAGACACAAAGCAAGAGAATAGGCAGAACCAGAGGAGGCAGAAACCTCAGGTGCCTCTGCATGGGTCTGTTCGAACATTTACAAGTCTCATTGTAAAATGAGAATTCCCTGATAGACAGTCATAATACTCTCAGCCCCCCTCCTTGTAGAGTTTTTCTGGGATGCATGGTGCTGTGGGTTAGGTGAGCCTTTAGATGAAAGAGCCATGTATGATCTCAAATGAGTTGGTTCTAAACTCTGGGCCTCACTCTTCTCATCTATAAAACAAGAGATTTGGACTTGGTGACTTCAAAACCAGCTCCAAAAATTATGACTGTGTTCTAAGAAAAAATGAGTAGGGGTGAGCAAAATTCTGGATTTTATTCATTGCTTTTGGATTGGGACCAGAAAAGGGGGTCAACAATGAGAACAAGCATTGCTCTTATTAATAATAATAGTAACAGTCTCATTTAATGGGACTTACTATGCGTCTGACACTGTGCTACTTGTATTATATACATCACTTCATTTATTCTCCACAACGCTGCATGTGCGGATGATTATTCTAAGGAAGAGGAAACTGAGGTTCAGAGTGTTTAAGTTACCTGCCTGAGGTGGCACACCTAGTAAGTAAGTTGAGCCAAGGACTTGAACCCTGGTCTCTCTGACTCCAGAGTCTCTGCTTTTACTTATACTGTCACAGTTACCTAGTCTCCATGATTTCTCTCTTTTCCACGTTAGCCCTGGGAATCAAGAGCTGTGACTTTCAGGCAGCAAGAAACAATGAGGAGCACCATACCAAGGCCATTAGCTCCCAGCGCCTCATCGTGAGGAGGGGGCAGCCCTTCACCATCAGCATGCAGTTCTGGGCTCCAGTCCACCAATTTCTGAAGAAGGTAGTCCTCATTGCACAAACTGGTAAGTGGGGCAGGCTTAGACCCCTTTGACAGCAGGACTGGGGAGGTTCTCCCTCCAGTGCTGCCTCAAGGAACCAAGGAGCAAATGGGCCACACTGCACCTGGGCCTCAAGAAGTCCTGCCACCCAGCAGGGCTGTTGTGAGGAGGAGATAATGTGTGCGATAGTCCCCCTTTATCCATGGGGGTATGTTCCAAGACCAGTGGATGCCTGAAACCGTGAATAGTTCAGAATCCTATATGTACTATGTTTTTCCCTGTACATACATACCTATGATAAAGTTTAACTTATAAATTAGTAAGAGATTAACAATAACTAATAATAAAATAGAACAATGATAACGATATAGTGTAATAAAAGTTATATGAATGTGATCTCTCTCTCTCTCTCAAAATATCTTATTGTAGTGTACTCATCCTTCTTGTGATGATGTGAGGTGATACAATGCCTACATGATGAGATGAAGTGAGGTGAATGACATAGGCATTGGGAGGTAGCTTTAGGCTACTATTGACCTTCTGACGATTTGTCAGAAAGAGAATCACAGAGTCATGACGATATGGATTGTTGGATGTCAGGAGCAGACAATGTTGATGGTTGGGGATCCAACAAAGGAATGATTCACATTCTGGGAGGGATGGAGCGGGACAGCGTGAGATTTCATCATGCTACTCAGAATGGTGTGCAATTTAAAACTTATGAATTGTTTATTTCTGGAATTTTCCATTTAATATTTTCCGACTGCAGTTAACTGAGAGTAATCGAAACCACGGAAAATGAAATCATGTATCAGGGGGTACTACTGTACAATAAATAATGTTTATTATGATTCAGAAGTTCTTCAGCAGCATTATCACTAAGGAGTTCCTTTTAGTTGCAAATATAATATCAATTTTGTAGAAAAGCCTGAATGGGAGCTAATCCAGGCTAAATATAACATTTAATTGCTACTGTTTATTGAATCTGTACTATGTGTCAGATATTGGGCCAAGTGCCTTACACGCAATATCTCATTAACACCTCACATTGGCCCCACAAAGCAGGTATTATTACCACACCCATTTTATAGACTATGATCTTTTTCTAGATGTATGTCCATGGGTCTGAGAGCCTGTGCTCTCTCATCACCCTTTAGTGTCTCCCATTACTGGATGGGCTGCTTTCATTCTCCTCCAAAACCAATTTTTTCCTTCTCCAACTTTGTGATACTTGACTTTATTACTCTGAGTTGTGACCAAGAGGTCCAAATGACCAATTCACCTCTGTGTGACTGCAGGAGAACAGCCTTCCGAGGCCAACAGGACCCAAGCCACACTTCTGATTTCCAGGCCAGGGGACCCGAAGGGGTGGAATGCAGAGGTGGAGGAGAAAGATGCCCAGTCCTGGATCATCTCTGTGACCACGCCTGCAGACGCCATCATTGGCTGCTACTCGCTCCTGCTGCAGGTCTCAGGCAGGAAGCAACACCTCCTGGGCCAGTTCACACTGCTTTTTAACCCCTGGGCTCGAGGTAAGTTTGGACCTGGGCCAGCCTGGGCTGCACAGGGAATCAAGGCACGGGAGCTAGGGCGCAGCTCCGGTAGGAAGCACCTGCCCAGGCCATGCAGACAGCTCCCGCTAAGGGCAGCACCAGCACTCAGTTATTGCAGTGCCTTCTCCCCAGGTGAAGGGCCTCTCAGACTCAGGGTCCTGTCTCAGTGTCACCCCAGGCAGAAGCAGCCTGGGGCTTCCCACTGAAAGCAAAAGCTTGCCTCACCACCAAACCTTGGTGGTGGCTCAGGCTATTTGGTCACAGGAGTTGAGACTCACCAAGATGACCCTAGAAGAGTTACTCTTTGTTGCAACAGTACAGGGACCGAGGACTGGTGCTTCGGGAATGGAGGGAACCCAAGGGACAGGCTTCTCTGTTTCCTCCCTGGGCTCCCATAGTCTATCTCCACGGTGAATCTAGGTTTTGTGGGACCCGGGGTTTATATACTTTGGAAGACCCACTTTAAGAAAAAGAATACATAATTTTGAATCACTAAGGTCACTCCCAGGGCCTAAAGGGGTCTATGCTAGTGAGGGGCCCAAAGCTTCAGCTTCATCTGCCCCATTTTGCTATCTCTTCTCTTCACTTATTTGTTCTGTTCTTACTACAGACTGCTGGGTCCTCTCCACACTGGCCCATCTAACTCTCTGACTGAAGCTGCAAATTAAACATCCACCCTCCTGTAGCTCAGTGGCCTATAGGTGGGCTTGTTCCTATCTGCCTGGCTGACCATGAAGGCAACACCTGGGCTGACCCAGGAACTCTGACCCCTCTCCCTGCTCTCCACTAGTGAGGGAGGCTGGATCCCAGTGGAGACAGTGAAAAGAGGGAGTTCCTCCTTAGTCCTCATCAGGCCCAGAGCTGAAGGGAAGATCTGCAGCCAAACTTGACCTGGGCAGGGAGGGCAGAGGCCTGGATGTGGAGGGCAGGCCTAGTACCCCACCGGCCCCCATCCCTGCCCGCTTCTCACCAGGGGATGCTGTGTTCCTCGAGAATGAGGCTCAACGCGAGGAGTACTTGTTGAACCAGAGTGGCCTCATCTACCTGGGCACAGCTGACTGCATCCAGGAAGAGTCTTGGGACTTTGGCCAGGTATAGGGGCCTCCAGGGAAGGAGAGGGGACGATGATTGCCCCATAACCTTCAATGTTCAGGCTAGACAGAGCTGGCATGTCCAAAAGCCCCTGGTCATGAGGCCATTTCTTCAGGCCATTTCAGCTGTGTGATGCCTCTCTTTCCTTGGGGCCACATCAGACATCCTCCACAGCTTCCAGAGTTATCTTCTTAAAGACCATGCAAGTCAACCTCTGTTAAATCCCTACTGCCTACAAGACAAAGACCAAATCCCTTGGCTTGACACACAAGGCCCTTCATAGCCAGGCCACTGCTTTCCTTTCCCCAAGAGCCACCCACACTCCAGCTCCTCAACCTCCCCTGAACATACAGGCTGACTGTTCCCTCTGCTTGGAATAGCTTCCTTTCTTTATCCCCTGGAAAACTCCTATCCATGTTTTAAGACCCTCTGAAAGCCCTCCTCAGCACCCAAAGGCAGAGTGAATCTCTCCACTGTGGTCTCTGCTCTGGGTTGGTATCTCTCCCAGAGCCCTGGCCATTTGCTGAGACCTGTAGTCTAAGTGGCCACATGTCTGTCTCCACTCCTAACCGCTGCTCCTCAAGAGCAGCAGCTGCCTTGGTGTCCTCCCGCGGTTCAGTGCTGACAGGAGCGGTAGGAGTGCACTAAATGGAAAACAATGGAAATGAAAGGAAACAGCTCTGATCCTCCAGAGCTCACACCCTATCAGCAGAGTCAGACAACAAAATGGGCAGAGGACTGGACTGTCCGGGAACAGGGACCAGAGGGCACAGGGGGACAACTAACGAGGCATGGGAGGAAGGAGTGGAACCTGAGTCTGGGAGAAAGCTGAGGTGACAAGGGCTGTCTTATGGGATGGAGACCCTTCATCACAGCCCTGTGTGGTCCTTACAGTTCGAGGGGGATATCTTCGACCTCAGCCTGGCCTTACTGAGCGAGGACAAGCAGGTGGAGGAGTGGGGCAACCCCGTGCATGTGGCCTGCATTCTGGGCGCCTTGGTGAGTGAGAGGCAGGGGATGGGGAGGCCAGAGTGGGAGGAGATGAGAGGGGAGCCCTCTCACAGAGCTGTCCACCTGTACGGCCCTGGAAATCTTCAAATCACAAATGGTCCCCTCCTCCCAGGGTGTGGGAGACGGTTCCTGGAGAAGGGTCTGAGTGAGGAGGGGAGGACAATAGCATCCACAGGGGAAGGAAAAGCAAAGGGAGGTATCATCTCTCAGGACACAAGCCAGCCAAGGACTAAAAACTGGCCTGGATTTCCTCAGAGGACTCCTCCCTTCCCTGCCTCCTTTCCACCACCCAACCCCAGCCAACCTGGAGGCTTAAGACCCTGGGAGGGAGCGGAGAGGATCCATCTCACCTAGTGTTTGCTGCTAAGGTGGTCAAAGGGATTTGTTTTTATTTCTAAATTATTCCTAAGAATATGCAGACCATGCAGGTAGCTTGGTGCTTTCACATTGTCCCTAAAAGTCCTTATAATGTGTTCCCCATTTCCTCTGTGCCTCTGGACTGCCCTCTGAAGAGGTGATGAGGGACAAGGCCAGCTGTGAGGAAGAGGAAGCTTAGGATAAGTGGGCGTCAAGGCCCCAGGTGCAAACACCCTCAAAGGAAGTAGGGCCAGGCAAGTGAAGGAGTAGTGAAACCACCCCCCCGTGAGGGGCAGCTCTCATGTACTTTTGTGGCTCGAACTTTGCCAGTGAGTCCACAAACCCCTGGCTTCCGAAGGACTTGTTAAAAAAGGAGGATTCCTGAGGCCTACCCATAGAGATTATAACCCAGTGGGTGAGGGTGGAACCCAGGAACATGCAGGTTTAACAAGTTCCAGGTGATTCTGATGCAGGTGGTCTATGCACCATGCTTGGAGAACTGCAACGAGCCCTCCCTACTCACCCCCAAAAGCTGTCCTGTCCTGGGACTCACATAACATCCACACATTTCCCCAAACAGCTGCATGCTCATAAGGAGAAGAGTATCCTGCCCATCCCACAGACCCAGGATGGCCAGGAAGAGGCCTTGCTGAACAAGCGCCGGGGCAGTGTGCCCATCCTGCGGCACTGGCTCACAGGCCAAGGGCGACCTGTGTATGATGGTCAGGCCTGGGTGTTGGCCGCTGTTGCTTGCACAGGTACATACCAGCTTGCCTGCTGCACCCACAAGTCACCCTGGCTACTGTACAGAGTGTCTGCCCTACCTCTTGGGTTGCCCCATCGTCCCCCACATGGGAGGGAAATCTCCAAAAGCAGGCACACCCTGTCACCCCCACCCCCCACCCACCAGCTTCTGCTTCTTTTTCCCTCAGTAAAGTTGGGCCCATCTGGCGAACTCTGCTCCCAAACTCACTTTCTCCCCAAAACTTCCCCTGCCCCAATAGAGCAAGCCCCCAGTGCTCTGTTGTATATTCTGTAAGCCTCCCCCTGCTGTACACTCTGCCGGCTGTGTAACTTATTTGTACCTCATTTCCTGGCCTTTATACGACCTGTGACTGGGTGTCAGTTCTAACTTCCTGGTGCCCATGCCCCTTCTCATTCCACAGCGTCACCGGGCATTTAAGACAGTGCCTACCCAGAGGAGACACTGAAAATGCTAGGTGTATACTCCCCACCCCAGGCCTCTCTGTCGCCTTCTGACTCTCTACCCCCTTCCACGCAGTGCTGCGATGCCTGGGAATCCCTGCCCGTGTTGTTACAACTTTCAACTCAGCCCAGGACACCGGTGGGGGCCTGATCGTAGATGAGTACTACAATGAGGAGGGGCTTCAGAATGGAGAAGGCCAGAGAGGCAGAATCTGGTGAGAAGCCCAAGGTGGACGAGGCCTTGGACCTGGAAGGGCTCCAAATAGGCATGGTATACCCCCATGGGAACCCACACGCCTCAAGTGGCCCTGGCACAGAGAGTAGGCCTTCAAGACTCGTGGAGGCAGGACACTGATGGTCAGTGATGGCATGCACGCCCCTTCCTGGGAGTGTTATAGTCACTTTTACACAGTGTCCTCCCATCCCCATGGCAACAATGACTCTGCCATTTCTAGAACCTCTCCAGGATTCCTTTTTTTCTCACTTGAATTATTCCCTTTCTACCTTCAGGATCTTCCAGACTTCCACAGAGTGCTGGATGACCCGGCCTTCTTTGGATCAGGGTTATGGCGGATGGCAGATTCTGTACCCAAGAGCTCCTAATGGAGGTGGAGGTAAAGCCTGGGGGTGGGCCTGGGCTGCACAGAGCTGCAGGAGTTGGAGTTCCTCAGAGTGGAAACAGGAGCAGCAAGTGGTCCAAAGGGGGTCTGCATCCCCTAAAATGGGAGAAGCAGAAGGAATGATAGTGGCCAACAGAATGCTGTCCTGATGTCAGCAGGCTCAAGGGAACAAAGGTGTCAGCCATCTTGGCCACAGGGCTGTGGGGAGACTAGCCCCACCTCAGAGCAACAGGTGAGAGAGCTGAGTCTCCATGAAGGGCAGAGTCTCCACCAGAAGGTGGATGTGCTGGGTCCAGGGCTTGTAGGGTGTGACTCCTCAGGTTCTAGATATGGATGGAGAAGGTGTCAGGATAGGCTCAAGCTCAGAGAAGGAATCTTCAGGAGCCATGAAAGGATGGCTCTCCCCTTCCCAGAAACAAAACAGTCACAGAGCCTGGCACATAATCAGTACTCACTAAAGGTGACCTATTCCTTTCATATCCAGTCAAGCTGTGTACTGTGTGCCTCTGAGGTTCTACCTGTCCACTTTCTGAGAGTGCTCCTGCCACAGGCCATGACCAAAAAGTATTGTCACTAAATAGTTCTGAGTTTCACCTCTGCAATGCCCTCTCAGAAACTGCCTAGTGCCCACCTCTGACCTTATCCAAGGGGAGGGAAAATAGGGTATAGGGGGACTGAGGTTATACAGCTCTGACCCAAGCAGAGGTCTTGGTGTAGCTCCTGTTGCTCATTGACCTTTCTCTCCCTCAGTCCTGGAGGCCTGTGATCTGGTCCCGGTCAGAGCGGTCAAGGAGGGGACACTGGAGCTGACCCCTGCAGTGTCAGACCTTTTTGCCATGGTAAATGCCTCGTGTGTGGTCTGGAAGTGCCGTGAGGATGGGCAGCTGGAGCTGACCTACTCCAACACTAAGTATGTTGGGAACAACATCAGCACCAAGGGTGTGGGCGTTGACCGCTGTGAGGACATCACTCAGAACTACAAGTATCCTGAAGGTACTGGCAAGGGGAGGGCCCCAAGCTTCTTAGCACCTGAAAGAGCAAAAGATGGTAAGGGATGCGCCAGACAGATGCAGGCTACAGAGAGCTGCACTCCTTTCCCCATCATATAAAACAGGATTTCTCAACCTCGTTTGACATCATTGACATTCTGGGCCAGATAACTCTTTGTTGCAGGGGGCTATGCATTATAAGACATGTAGCAGCATTCCTCACCTCCATTCACCAGATGCCAGCACCCACCCCTACTACCACCACCACCAGTGGTGACAACCAAAAATGTCTCCAGACATTTGCAAACGTCTCCTGGGAGGCAAAATTGCCCCCAGTCGAGAATCACTGCTATAAAACAACACACTTAATACCAAACCCAGCTGCCAGAGATGTTCTCCCTCTCCTCCTCTTGTCCAATGACCCCCTACATGTTCCTCCCTCCATATTAGTTAATGGCATCACTGTCCACCTATTTGTCCAAACATGAAGGCTTGCACTCTCCTTGAGTCTTCTCCCATCACTGCCCGACTTTACTCTTACATCCATCTCCTCATCTCCTTCCCCATCGCCTACAGGTAACCCAGGGCCTCATCATCTTTTGTCTGTGGTATTGCAACAGCCTCCCAACTGGACCCCCTGCCTCCAGTCTCTTCATCATTATTCCCTTTCCAACTTTCAGTTTCCAGAATGAACTTTCAAAGACACAAATGTAATTATGTTACTCCCCTGCTCCAGAATATTCCATGGCCCCCATTGCCCTTGGAATAAGTCCAAACTCCTTCACTTGGGAAGATTCAAAACTGCAAAACTGTCTTCAGAGACAGTGTGACTTGTCCAAAAGCTTGCTCTCCACCATTCAAGTGGCAAATTCATAGCACTTGAAGAACTTGGTCCTTGAGTGACTTGGAAGAGACATGCTGTATCTGTTGTGGATCTGCCTAACACAGACCTTTCTTAGCTAAATATGGCCTCAGAGGTATGCAATGCTCTTGTGACTCTGGCATTTGAGCGGCAATGAGTAGATGAATTTTAATACTGGCCTTTTATTAGAAGGGTCTATACCTGCTGGGTAAGAGCCCTGCTTTATTTCTTCCATTCTTCAGGGTCTCTTCAAGAAAAAGAGGTGCTGGAGAGGGTCCAGAAAGAGAGAACGAAACATGGGAAAGACAATGGCCACCATCCTCCTAGTTTTGAGTATCTCAGTCCTCTGTACCTGTCCTTGGACGCCCCCAGCTCCCTACCCCTGCGAGGGGATGCCCAGTTCTCTGTGACCCTGGTTAACCTCAGTGACCAGGAGATGAAGGTGCAGCTGTCAATTGGGGTGCAAGCGGTGTACTACAATGGAATCCTTGCTGCTGAGCTCTGGAGGAAGAAGGTGCCCCTTACGCTCACTGCCAACCTGGGTAATTATCTATGGCCTCAACACACACTCAACTCCCACTCTCTGCAGGTCTGAAGAGATGGCTTCTAGCCTCTGATGCTCTCTCTCTTTCTCTCCGTTGTTCAACACATTTATTGAGCTTCGCACAGGAAAAAATCCCACAATTCCAATTGTGGTCAGATAAGTAAACAGACCATGGTAGCAGTGTAAGAAGTGTTTGATAAGGTAAACAGAGTACAATGATAGGGGAGCATCTCATCCAGGCTAGAGCAGGCTGCCCCCAAGTAAATCAGACTGCACTGGGTCTTAAGGGATGAGTAGGACAGTGATGGACAGAAAAGTGAGTCACGGCCATTCCAGGCAGAAGAGACAACAACGTGCACAGGTTCCTCCTCCTCTCCAAGATTCTTATTTAATTGGTCTGTGATGGGGTCCAGCCATTGGTATTTTTTTAAAGCTCCCTATGTTATTCTAGGGTTGAAATTCCCTGGACTAGAGCAGCGGGTCTCCAACTTTGCTGCACACCAGAATCATCTGGGGAAGTTTGATGCTCACCCTGCACCCAGACCAATTAAATAAGAAACTCCATGATTGGATCCAAACATGAAAAAATTTGTAAATTTCTTGGGTGGTTCCAGTGGGCAGGCAAGAAAGAACCAGTGGAATAGAGCTTGTCTACATTACTGCAACAGCCTCCTAACCGGCCCCCTGCCTCCCTTCTCTCCACCATGTTCCCTTTCCAAGGCTGGGAGGGGTGCAGTGGGGTAGTGGTGTGAGGGCTGACCTGGGCCAGATCATGAAGGGGCTTGTATATCATGCCAAGGAGTTTGAGCTTTATTCTATGGGCAATGGGAGCTGGTGAAAGGTTTTAACCAGGGAAGTCAATGTGATCAGAAATTCATTTTAAAAAAGAACTGTTGGTAGAACGGAATGGAAGGGGTCATGTTAGAGTAGTGGTTCTCAACCTTCACTGCATGTTGAATCACCTGGAGAACTTTAAAAATACTGATGCCTGGGCCTCACTGCCGGAGTCTGATATAATTGATTTGGGGCACAGCCTGGCATTGGGACTGTTTCATAAAGCTCCCCATATAATTCTAGTGTGCAGCTAAGGTCGAAGATCACTGGATTAGAGGTTGGGAGGTTTTGTAATAATCAAGTCAAGAAATGAAGGATAGTGGCCGGCCTGGTGGCGTAGTGGTTTAGTTCGCGCTTTGGCAGCCTGGGGTTTGCGGATTTGGATTCCAGGCACCAGCCGACGCACTGCTTGTCAGCCATGCTGTGGCGGCGTCCCATATAAAGTAGAGGAAGATGGGCATGGATGTTAGCCCAGGGCCAATCTTCCTCAGCAAAAAAAGAGGAGGATTGGCAATGGATGTTAGCTCAGGGCTGGTCTTCCTCATTGAAAAAAAAAAGAAATGAAGGACAAACTAAACTAGCAGCACTTTGAATGAAGACATATTAAGGAGATGGACTAGGCTAGACTTGTGAGCATGTATATTGGGGGTGTGTGTTTCCAGTTTGGGTGAACCTCTTGACTAGGGATAATGGGGAAGAGCAGGTTTGGGGAGAAAGATGATGAGTTGTGTTCATGACACATTAGGTTTGAAAGCCCATGAGAGATCCAAGCAGAGATGGCCAGTAGGCAGCTGGAAACCTAAACCTGGTATTCAAGATAAAGGCTAACCTGGAGACCAGATGTGGGAATACCAGCACAGAGGGGGCAGCCAAGAGTCAGAGCATTGGTGAGCTCACAGGGACGGGGAAGGACTGTGAGAAGACAGAGGGTGAGGAGGGAACCTAGGGCAGCATGTAGGGGGCAGTAAGGGAAAGAGTGGAGAGTAAGGGAGATGGAGAAGTCAAAGAGAGGAAGGGGGCACCCAGCGAGGTCAGCAGAGAGGCCACGAGATATCAAGGCTGGAAAGCATCTATTGACAGAGTGGTCTTACTGAGAAGCAATGGAGAATGCCAGCTTCCTGAGAGTTAAATAGATTGAGAGCTGAGGAGGTGAGACAAGGTTTGCAGTCTTTCCTGGAAGAATGGATGGCAAAAGAAGAGAGGCTGGATGGTCATCAGCCGGGGACAGTGGGTAGAAGGAGGGTGTTTTTCTTTTAAGATAGGAGAGAGTGGAATCTGCTTACGTGCAGAGGAAAATACAGGCTGTCCCCGACTTACAATGGTTCGACTTAATGATTTTCCACTTTACAACAGTACAGTGCAAAAGTAATATGCATTCAGTAGAAACTGCACTTCGAATTTTGAATTTTGATTTTTCCCAGGCCAGTGATATGCAGTTCGAGCCTCTCTCATGATGCTGGGCAGAGACAGCGAGGTGCAGCTCTCAGTCAGCCATGTGATCACAAGAGTAAACAACCCATACGCTTACAACCATTCCGTCCCCATAACGTCATTGTTTTTCACTTTCAGTACAGTATTCAATAAATTACGAGATATTCAACTTTATTATAAAATAGGCTGTGTGTTAGATGACTTTGCCCAATTGTAGGCTAACGTAAGTGTTGTGAGCACATTTAAGGTAGGCTAGGCTAAGCTATGACGTTCGGTAGGTTAGGTGTATTAAAGGTGTTTTCGACTTATGACATTTTCAACTTATGATGGATTTATCAGCATGTAACCCCATCATAAGTAGAGGAAGATCTGTAATCAGCAGAGAGGGGAAGACTGAAGCTTCAGGAGAGATGTGTTATAATTGATGGTGCAATCCTTAAGGAAATGAGAGGCAACTAGAATAATAATAGATCACATGTATTGAGCACTTATTTTTGGCAAAAATGGAGTTAAGTGTTCTATATGCATTATCTCATTTATCCTCACAACAGCCTTATGAGGCAGGAACCATTATCATCCTCACTTTACAGATGAGGAGACCCAGACACAGAGAGGTTAAATAATTTGCCCAAAGTTACACAGCTAGGCAGTGGTGGGGTCAGGACAGGGCACAGATTTAAAAAGCAGAGGACTCGACTTGGGCAGGAGGTACATGTTATCCTCTTGGTTGGGGGTGGGCAGTGACAGCAGGGATAGATGTCCACATCTATAGGTTGGGAATGGGAACATGCTTGAGAGGATTCCTGAAGGATGAAGGATGGCTTCATTTTCTCTGCAAAAGGCAAAGAGAAGCAGAGAATGGGAAGAAACTAAGGGAGCATATATTCAGCAAGGACTGTGTGGCAGGGTCTGAGATAAGCAGTTCAGTTGCAGTATCTCATTTAACAACACAAGCCATCCCACCAGGTAGGTGTTATTATTAGACAGGGAAACTGAGGCCAAAAGAGCTTAATTTGTTCTTGTTCACAGGGACCTTTCCACAAACCCATTGAGGTGGTCTGCCAAGAGTGTTAGTGGAGGCAGTGATGGTGGTGAGGGGTGGGTTCTTCAGTGAGTTCAAATTTGAAACTGTTGTGAGGAATGAAGCATCTCTCTGGCTTCAGTGAGATCCTGACTCCTTTGCATGTGTGTGTAACTAGTGCTTGTTTCTGGGGCACACACACTCACCCCTTTGCACTGACTCTACCTGTTGTGTGTTTCAGTTCAGAAAAACACCACCAGCCTGTCCTTTTCCCATTTTGAGAGAAGCCCACCAGAGAACAGCTTTCTCAGACTCACCACCATGGCAACACACTCTAAGTCCAGCCTTAGCTGCTTTGCTCAGGAAGACATCGCCATTTGGAGACCATGCCTTGCCATCGAGGTAGGCACCACTTCCCTGAACTGCTCTTGCTTGTTACTGTGAGGTTCCCATTTCAGAAGGAATCAGAGCCCCTCAAGCTTCAGAGCAGGTGACTGTGCTGCAGGATTACCAGAAAATGCTAGATTAAGAGCTCCTTCCTTGAAAGAGATGGTTTCTTACATATGTCATTAAGGTTTAAATTTTCCAACTTCTTTAGTCGGTTAAGTAAAGGTTTCTAAAATCAGGGCCTTCCCAGTTGTTGCCTCCATACTTATAGAGATAACAATAGCCTATGTTTATTTAGCACTTTATACATGTGCCAACATATTTTTTCCTTATTTATTTCTTTTAATACAAAAGCCCTGTGAGGTGGAATTTTTTCCGTTATTCAGATGAGGAAACAGTCCGAGAGAACATGCCCCAAATCATTAAAATTGGATGTTTTAGAGGCTTATGGTTCTTGGTCCAGTCCTCTTTCCATGTGTCTTCCCTGGCCAAAATGAATGCCCTCAAGGAGGTTATCGCTGGGTAAGGGAGACACACGTTTGGTCTTCTATGTGCTTGAATAGAGGTGCTATCAGTGCTTTAATAGAGGTACAAAGTCACTAGCACTACCAGTGCTTTAATAGAGGTACAAAGTGAAGTAAAGAGGATTCATTCCAGCTGATGGGTTTGAAGAACACTTCATGGAGGAGGTGGCATTTATGCTGGGCCTTGAAAAGGGGGTAGGTTTTTAGTGCAGAGCTGGGGGAAGGCCATTGTGAGCAGAAGACTGAGCAAAAAGGCTGAAAGGAAAGGAGCCTGAGGGGTATGCTGGAGATGGGAAAGTGCCCAACATGGCTGGGATGTCTTTTGGACAAGGGAAGAACAGATGAGGCTGGAAAGGTAGTGGGATCAGACCATGAAGGACTCTGAATGCCAACTGAAGCTGAAACACTCCAAGGTTTCTAAGTGGAAGAGAGGCACCATCAAAGATGGTCAGTGATGGATCAAGTATGAGAGTAAATGCAGGAAGACCAGGTAAAGGGGTAAAGAAGTCAGCTGTGGAGTTTGGGTGAGGATGGCAGAGATAGGAAAGCAACTGAGGAGGGTACAAGCAGGGTGCCCATGGGAGGAAGCAGTGACTGCGGCTCGATTCTCTTGGCATCTGCTCCAGGTTTTGCCTCTTCCCACAGATGCCAAAGATAGCAGAGCAATACCAACCTCTTACGGCCTCGGTCAGTATCCATAACTCCCTAGGTGATCCCATGAAGGACTGTGTGATCTCCATCTTTGGAAGGGGGCTCATTCACAGAGAGAGGAGCTACAGGTAAGAGACTGCAAGCTTCTCATCCACTGAAACATCTCAACTGCTCAGAAAGGCAGGGACCCATGAGTAATGACTTTTTGCCATGCCGATAGACAGAGCAAATACCCTCCAAAGTTGAACTAAAGGATTAGGGCCTCTTTGATCCTGGGGCCACCATGTCTACAAGAGTATGAGTGAGGGAGACTGTGTTACCCCTTGGGCACCCACCTGACCCTGGTGACTGCCCTGGTCATGCAGAAAGATCTTGGATCTTGCTGGTGATTGTGGGCAAAGGGGTTAGGGCTGGGTACTGGAGAATATCACAGGGAGAGCAGGCCGCCTCCAGGGGTGGCCAGAGAGCTGCATTCTACTACTCACCACTACAACACAGAATTTTGTTTATTTAAATATTACCTTTTATTCCTATTCCCTATTCCCATTCCCACCACCACCCTTCATATCCTTTTGTTAGTATGTGTATCCTTTCATTACCAGGTGTAAAATGTGTACTGCTGCTTCATGAGCTGTATTTTTAACTAATATAAATGATGTTATATCTAATTCTTTTTCTTACTTTTCACTCAGAACTGTTTTTAAGGTTCATCCACATATGTCAAGTCCATTGCTTCTGCTGCATAATACTCCACTGTGCACATCCCCCACTTCCTACCACTCCACTCCACAGTGATAGGCACCCACACTGCCTCCAACTCTCGGACACCACACATATTGTTGCACATCCTCACACAAATACTGAACATCCTCACACACGTCCCTTTATATACTTGTTTGAAACTTTGGTGGAGGAGAGGGGATATATATGTGCAGGAATGGAATTGCTGAGTCATAGGATACAACCTGGTTTGACCAGGTACTATCAGATTTGCAGAATGGCTGCAGGAGTCGGCACTCCCTCAAGCAGTACATGACAGTTTCTATCTTCCTTCCATTCCTCCACTCTTGGCAATACCCAGCTCTTTTATCCAAATGAAATAAAGTAATATCTCATTGTTTTAATTTCTAACTCTGCATACATTTATTAGCCTTTTCCATTCCCTCCTCTGTAAAGTTTGTTCTTATCTTTGCCCACTTTGCTTTTGGTGTTCCTGCCTTTTTTTCCTTGTTGGTTTGTAGGAGTTCCCTGTAGAGTCTTTTAGTCCCTTGTTGGTTTTAGATGTTGCAAGCATCTTCTTTCATTATCTCTCCTTCCATGTTCACTGCATCCTTCATTGAATACATAGTATACAGTTTAGAGTTCATGATGCCTACTCCTACCATCGCTGAGGACCCTGACAGGTTGTCTGGTTACTGAGCCACTGTCTCAAACTCATGAAACTCAATGAGTCACTCTTGCCAATAAGTTGAGAGGAAGAACTGCCAACATTTAACCAGACTTTTGCGGTCTCCCAGATCAATTACGGGGCAAAGCTCCTCAAAGGAAATCTGCACCATTCCCTCAGTCATCATAAGAAGGTCCACAGGCAGGCCAGGGGTTGCTGATAAGGCTCAAAATACCACCTACTGACATACTGACATCTTCCCAATATGTCTGCTGTACCCACTGCACTTAGCAATGTGAGGGTTCCACAACTACAGCTTTCCCAAACATACCCCAGTACTATAACCACGTGTAGGACCAGACTGAAGTCACAGGTGATAAAAGAAACAATAGATGCAGCTTGGAAGCCCTTAGAATAGGATGTTTCTCTTCTCAACCATGCAATTGCTCACCATAGGGCGGCTCCTGTCTTCTTCCCCTGAAAGCCTCCTCTGTTTTAACAGCAAAGTACTTAAGATGTTTATTTCTTCACAGTCCACCTCTTCAAGTAGGGAAGGATCAGAGTCACTGGGACCAGCAAAGCAATGAACCTGGGACAGAACTAGCACCTGCCTTTTCCTTTATTTCAGATTAGGTCCAGTGTGGCCTGGAAACACCTTGTGCACCCAATTCCAGTTCACGCCGACGCAGGTGGGGCTCCACATGCTCACTGTGGAAATGAACTGCGACATGTTCCAGAATCTAACCAACTACAGAAGTGTCACTGTGATAGCCCCTGAACTTCCAGTTTAAACTTCCAGCTCTAGTGTCACTCTCCCCAACCACCCCTTTGAATCTACAATCTAAAATCAAACATGCTGGGAAAGGAAACTTTGCTTATCAAACAAATGAATCTCCATTCAGGTTGAGCAGAAGATTGACCAAGAACAAAACTAGATTCCCAGAAATCAATTTAAAAGACATTCATTTCTGTCACCCCAGCTTAAGGCAGCTGTGAAGACTAGCTGTCTTAGAATAGAAACTACTGGGCTTGAGAGATAAAAGGAAGCCTTTGAAAAGGTACTCAGATAACTACATACAGATTTTTGGGGTTCAGGGTTTTTCATAACCATTTTACTGCTCACTAACACATTCATTAACTTACAGGGAATCTAACATTTAAGTCATCCTTATATTTCTGATAAAGTGGGACAATATTAGCTAAAAATAGAATTTTCAGGTAATCCTAAGATTACATTGATTGGTACTATCCCTGACCATTATCCTTAAAGATCCAAAGACGACTGAACAAAGTTATAAAATACACAACATAGAACCTGCGAGCAGAATGATCTTCCAGATTCAGCTACAGATAAGTCTTTACTAGAGTTCTATATTCATTAGTTATCCCACAATTAAAGTCTGATGTTAATAACATGAATTTGGTCCAGCAGAGAAATATGAAAATTATTAAATATTTAGAAAATAGGCCCTATAAGAAGAGAGAGAAGAACTGGACTCCTTTTGTACAAAGTTATGATTTTTTTTCTTGTTTACAGTATTTTGTTGCTTTGGCACTCTCTCAGTTTGATTTTAGTTCCTTCTCTTTATGACACTTGTTAAAAGTACAGAATGGCACGTTGTAAAAGTAAATTAAAACTCTTACCTTAAGGAATTTCAACCCCAAGTATACACTAGTCACTCAAAAGAATGGCTGCTGTTGCTATTGCTAAGGAGACCATGGGGACATGAGAAGGGCAGATGTGATGAAACAAGGAAAAGGACTGGCACGAGAGGTTTGGAGACCTGCAGTACATGCATAAGGCCCAATTCAGGTCACCAGAATATACATCATACAGGTGTACTTTGCTTTCCAATATGTGATCTTCCAGACTGATGCAAAAATATACTTAAGTGGCAATAGTTTCACAAAAGGATTAACTGAAGAGGTCCTCAAAATTATATAAACTCTCTTATACATGTAAAATGTTTTGATTTATAAAAATTTTGTATTTACATTTGGGGACACATGTAATATATAACAGTGAACAATACAGGTATGTATAAGAAAAACAAATCTGTTCAATAAGGTGGACGAACCTAACAAATGAGCTCAATAAGGAAAAATAATTTTAGAGGCATGGAGTAACCTGCAATGATACTCAGAAGGACTTAATGATAAGAATAATGATATTATATAACAAGAATAATGATATTATATAACTAAGAGGGGCTTTGGAGTCATTTTCTCTAAATAAATTAAAATCAAATGTTTTTGTTCTAAATATGCTTCTAATCAAATCAGATCTTTAGACCTATAAACTCAAATGAAAGCAATGTTCTAGTCTCAACCCATTGTATTTCTGGTAGAAAGAAACTTTGGAAGGGTACTCATTTAACTACAGGCAGGTTAGCATTTTATTGAGACTACCAACATCTTCAACCATAAAACGACACACTTCATTGCAAACAGGAAATAAGGCAGCTTTCCCAGGAATCTCTGAGAGGCGATTCAGGAACGCAAACTCATGCAATTATTTTTTTTATCTAGCACAGAAAAATATATCATACTCATATGCTTTATAAATAATTGCCAGTCTGGCCTAACCAACAATCTTTGGTAATAGTGTCTCTGGATAAGTATAGAAAGGGACTCCCTTTCAATCCAGAAAGCATTCTAGCCCCATTTTAAAAGCAGACATCAGAGCCTGGCTGCGTGTAAGGAAGGGAAAGAGGAGAGCACAAACAAGCCTGAAAACTCATAACTCAAGCTCATTCTGAGTGAGCTCTTTGATTCTGTTCATGCAATGATCAACGGCATTAATGAGTAAAGAGATCCAACCATCTTCTGGCTGTGGGGTCACATGACTTGCTCTGCAAATGGAATGGGGAAAAAGAGGTCAAATTTATTATACCATCAAGGGAAAAACCTATCCTCAACAGGGAGCACAGAGGAAACTATAGTAAGAAAAGGCAAGTTCCTCTGCAGAAACTCAGCTGCTCCACAACTGAAGTTGAAAGAAAACACCATACCCACCTTCTTCCACTCCTTGAAATAAGAGTTTGGGAGTTGAGAATGGCTGGATAGGTTTATTCTCAAAGAGCTATTTGGGGAGAAGGCCTCATACTCACTTTGTAATTTCAAGTGCCTTCTTTAAAACGGATACAAGTTTCGCAGACTAGAAAAGAAACAGAAGTTACTCACCCTGAGCCCTACCCTAAAAAAGAAAGGAGAGCTAAAATATTTTAGAAGACTCAAATAATAAAAAATTGTAAAAAAAAGAACCTTGAAGGAAATATGCAAAAACAAAAATGCTGACTAGATTAGGGTGGTAGTATTATGGGCTCTTTTCTAATTAGCAAAATCTTACCAGTAGTGTTAACTACAACATTTTTACACATTTTTTAAAATTTAAAGTATTTTTTAATTAAAAAAAACAGAAAAAGGAAAAACATAACTTGAATTTGTCCTAGCTGCTGATAGCTCAGAATATATAGCAGAAACAACTAATGTTTCTTTTAAAAATAATCTATATACAGAATTTTAAGAACCAATAGCAAGATAAAATGAGGATGTTATGTATGCCGCCAATATATAGTACATATTTTAAAATTTTATTTAGGGTAATTGACAAGGCATATTGCTAAAGATGTTTATTTCTTAGGAAGTCAATTTTTAAAAAGTGAATGGAAAAAAAAAGTTAATGCCCAAAAGGATCCTATTATACTTCAAAGTGTTTGCACATTGTGAAGATACATTTGATGAATCTAATTTCCACTATCTAATTTATCAAATATTATTAGGATTGATACATCTGGTTGTAAAATATAAGCCATTTGGCAGTTTTACTTCTCTTTCCAGTAACATTAGAGATAAGAACTTGAGTTTATAAAAATAAAAGAATAGAACTCTCTCTAGCACAGGATCCAGGACTTGAAAGAATACAATAAAATCAGATTTTTATAAAGAGCTTGACCCTCCATGGTTAAATCACACAATGTGTTTATATTAGAACAGAGTATGTTTCTAGAACACTTATTTCTGCCTATGCTAGAAATCAGAAACTTGTGACTTCAGGTTGAGAGGATCTTAAAGTACTATAATAATTAAGATGTTCTTTTCAAAGCAGCATTTTCTAACGTCTTCAGGTTTTTCTAAATGATTACCCAAGTGGTTATGGAAGAGAGTACTACCAGAGCTCATGGCTATTATAACTCAACTTCAGCAAATATTTATCCAAGCACAAATATATGAAAGAACTGTGACATTACTGCTGCACTTGCATCCAAGTGTAACAAATAAATATATTCTCTATAGCCTAAAGGAAATCCTAGTGATTAGTGAAATTCTATCAATTTTAGGTCTGTAGCTATTTCCTCAAAGCCAGTACTTACATTGATTCGCACAGTCAGGTGGCACATGGGTGGATATATGCTCAGAGCCAAATCATCCACACTAAGGGCAGAAAGCAAAAATAACCATTAACAAAAAAAGGAACAAAGCTCAACTAGGTGGTTTCCAGTCCACAACTAAGGAGGTGACTAGTGAGAAAATGAATGTCCCAGAAATGTCTATCAGTTTCTTAAATTGGGTAAGCAGGCAACCAGGAAAGAATCAATTCAACTGGTATTTACTGAACACATACATACCCCATTTCACTAGGAAGCTGGAGGAAAACAAATCCCTTGGCCCATAGGATGGGACATGACTAATTCAGTTAAAAATGTGAGGATCTGAAACCATCAATTTAATAACTGGTACAGGTGAGGTTCATCTCTGGAATGCCACTAAAGTGGGCACCACTTTAACCAAGTGATCAAATTTAGTACCACCAATAATGGGACAAACTAACATCATGTGTCTCCCCAATATGATGTAATGAGAAGCACAAAACACTCAACTATGTGATACTCTTGCTAAAAATGTTTAATCTGAATATAACCTATAATCATGAGAAAACAATCACAAGAATTCAGATTGCTGGATATTCTACAAGACAACTGACCCGGATTCTTTAAAATGTTAATCTCAAAAAACACTAAAAAGGACAGGGACTGTTCTAGTTGCAAGAGACTAAAGTGATGATAACCAAATGCAATGTGACACCTTGACGGAACCCTGGATTTAAAAAAAAAAAAGCTATAGAAGACATTTTAGAGACAACTGGGGAAATCTGAATATTAGATAATCTTACTATATTCAATGTCAAATTTATTGGATGTAATAATGCAAATAAGAATAAGAATGTCTGTTCTTAGGAGATACATGCTGAAGTATTTAAAGGTGAAATGTCGTTGATGCCTGCAACTTACTCTCAAATGGTTCAGGGAAAAAAAAGGCACATCCATCTATAGAGAAACAAACCAATAAAGAAAAAAATGTGAACAACAGATGAATCTAGATGAAGGATGCGTGTTCACTGCAATACTTTTTCAACTTTCCTGTAGATTGAAAATTTTCAAAATAAAAAACTGGGGAAAAACCCTGGGTGACAGCACAAGCTGAGATCAGGATGCTGCTGCTCAGAAGTTTCAAGTAGGGATCACGCTTACCTAGGGCTGATCTCATCAGAAATATCCACAATGTCATCCAGCTGGGCCACCTGATCCTTCTTCCCATTCTCTGCCACTGAGATCCGGATTTTCTTCAGGCCAGCTTTGGATGCTCTCACCAGTGCAAGGCATGGAATTATAAGTTCTTGGTCTTCCTCTGACCAATATAAGTCCCGATTGTTTGGACACCCCAACACATCATCCTCTTCATCACCATGGTTGTCAGAGTTGTCCTCCTCAGTGTCATTCAAGAGGCCACAGTAAGGGTCATATTCTTCCACAGCCTAAGATGTACCATGATATATTTGAACGCAAAAAAAAAAAGCCTATTATACTTTCAGCATCAGATCTGAGTTGTCCTAAAACATCAGCCAGCTACTTCACTAATGACTACAGAGTTGAATCACTTCATAAACCCTGTTCTCACTCTCCTAGTCCAGCAATGGAATAGAGGGAAGTGGTACTAAATCACACATAGACATGGGGTGAAAGATGGGAGATGAGGATGGGACCTATGTGGTCAATGTTCAGGATATCATCTCTCTTTATAGTCAATTCTCATCTACTAGTCACAGAGTTGCCTTCCAATGATCAACAACGAAGACAGAGGTTGCCTCACCCGCTCCATTTCCTCATGTGCATCCTTCACAAAATCCACACTCTTTGTCAGCATTACAAGGGCTGCAGCTTTGTTATCTATGAGTGAAAAATCAGAAGCACTAGTATTAGAGCAGAAACCCAGTAATTCTCTTAAGTCTGCAAAGGGCAACCAACAGTGTTCCCATTTAAAGGGAGTGCCAAGGATAGTCAACAAGGGAGGCAGTTTAATGCAAAATTCTTCTCACATACATCCTCTGGGTGCCCAGACCGAGGGCTAGAAAGTTTTTCCTCATTCATCACAAGAAGAAATAAAATGGTCCCATAACGTTTCCCATCAAGGTCCTCTTGGATGACCACTGCTTTTGGCCTAGCTGACTCTACCCTATAAGTGTTTCAGTGTGTCCCATAATACTGCTCTTGGGGCAGAAGAACAAACCACATTTATTCAACAAGAGGGCCACAGCAAGAGGGAACTGTGAATTTAGAAGTATGAGAACTAAAAAGACTGGCAAAAAGTATTAATACCTTACGTTAAGCGAAATAAGCCAGACAGAGAAAGACAAACAGCATATGACTTCACTCACATGTGGAAGATAAACTAACACACGGAGAGAGAACAGTTTGGTGGTTACCAGGGGCAAGGGGGATGGGGGGTGGGGACAAGGGGTGAAGGGACACATTTATATGGTGACTGACAAACAATAATGTACAAATAAAATTTCAAATGTGATAAACTATTATGACATCAATTAAAAAAGAAAAAAAGTATAAATACCTATCTTTTGATGTTGGTGAGAAACTATATAAATTCCACTAACCTCTTTATATAAGTTAAAAGACATACACGCTATAAAACCGGAAGCTAGACTGAGAGATCTGTCTGCTTTGGCCAGCAGAGTCAATGGCCCACTTCCCACTCACCCACCTCTTGGTATCCGAGGCACCTGCTGGCACGCAACCCAGACACTGTTGCAGGAAATAAGGTCATTGTTCTCAGGGCTGGGGAAAGGAATCAATAAGGATATATCAATAACCTAGGTTCCTGTCTCCTAAAAAGCTCCTTCCTGCTGGTCATTATTCTCAGCTATCAGTAACTTTGCTGTTGAAATGAGGTTTTCCCCTCCCTGAAGCAAGGAACCCCATTAACTGATAACTCCAACTGTGGCATCACTACCTCTGAGCTGGAGTGATGAAAAGCACTTCCACAAGCTGAGCCATGCCATCCACAACGTCCAGAGTGGCGCTCCGTACCAGCTTTCTCAGGGTGATTCCTGTAGCCAAACCCAAAGACTCAGTAGCCTGGTCTTCTTTCCAGAAGTCACCATCTGCTTTCCTGAGAGTTTAAGTTCTATAGAACTTGAGGTAATGTGCACCCAAATGCTTTAACTGGAATGCCAACTGAAAACTCAGGTCTTATTTATGTCCCATGTCATTTTCTTGCTCTTCCCATCACTCCTTAGTGCTTTTCTCCAAAGAGATCTGGAACAAAATCTTCCCATGACAGCGTGTATTCATTCGCTAAGAACAGTGGTCCCTTGACAATTGTCCATGAAACACTTAAGAGTTTACACCATTTATGCGGAAATCTGAAGATCCATGAGACATGTATTCATTTATAATTTGGGCATGATTATAATCAAGGCATTAATCTACAGGCAGGGCTGGAGGCCACTTAACCTATAAGGGAGCTCAGAAACAGGGTGTGATGTAATATGGGTGGAGGAGACTGTGGATGGCCTGGGCCTGGGTATAGGGCTGAGATCCAGCCAGCATCTGCGGTGGTTATAAGGGGTTCGAGAGGAAGGAGCCAGTAAGAATTAAAAACCTTAGAGTCAGGCAAGGCATGGGAGATGGGAAGACAGCATCTGTACCTTAGCATAAAGGCTTATTTATGGAGGTCACTGATATTATAAAATTATCCTTGACTGCATTTTAGGGGAGAAGTTACATTATATGCTCAAATTGAGGAAAAGGTAAAAGTTTTAGGCCATAAGCTGTCATATTAGCAAAGATCTACCCTATAAACTGAACATTTATGTGTACATAGTGGCTTACCCTGATCCTTGGGAAACGAATAGTATGCGGCAATAATCGCCTTGATGGCAGCATGGACTTGTTCACAGAACCTCTGGGTTTCCTATGAGGTGATAGACCCATTTCAGAATGAAAAAAGGAAATGGATTATATTAATGTGTCAACCCATCAACTGTGGAAAAGAACAGACATCCAAACAGCATCATCAAACATTTTCTCAAGTCCTATTATGAGTTAGGCCTTGTGCTATTCTCAACACATACCAGAGAGGAGTTAGCTGGACACCAGAGACTGAGCTGACAACTCAATAAAACATTAAGAAATGGCAGGAAACACTTGTTCCTGATACTCTATATCCCAAGATATTCTTGATCTACTGTGAGGTAGTCACCATATCTTAGCCCAGGAATTAGCAAACTATGGCCTATGGGCCAAATAAGGCCCACTGCCAGTTTTTACAAGTAAAGTGTTACTGGGACACAGCCACACTCTTTCGTTTACATATTATCTATACAGATCTTCTTCGACTTAACGATGGAGTTACATCCCAATAAATCCATTGCAAGTTGAAAATATCAGAAGTTGAAAATGCATTTAATACGCCTAACTTACCAAACATCATAGCTTAGCCTAGCATACCTCAGCTGTGCTCAGAACACTTACACTAGCCTACAATTGGGCAAAATCATCTAACAAAGCCTATTTTATACTAAAGTGTTGAATATCTCATGTAATTTATTGAATACTCTACTGAAACTGAAAAACAAAATGGTTGTAAGTGTATCATTGTTTACCCTCATGATTTCAAGGCTGCCTAGGAGCTGTGGCTCACTGCCGCTGCCCAGCATTACCATCATTGAGAGAGTATGTACTGCACACCACTAGCCTGGGAAAAAAATCAAAATTGAAAATTCGAAGTACCGTTTCTACTGAATATGTATTGCCTTCTACTGAATGCGTATTTCTTTCGCAGAGCACCATAATAAAGTCAAAAAATTGTAAGTCAAATCATCCTAAGTCGGGGACCACCTGAGGTTGTGTTCACACTACAAGGGCTCAGTTAAACAGCTGGCCTGCAAAGCCCAAAATATTTACTAACTGGCCCTTTACAGAAGAAGTTTGCCAACCCTATCTTAGACCGTTAACTAGGTGTCTGATCTCTCTCTCTCTAAGAGAATCACAATACAGTCACGAGCTGCATAACAATGTTTCCAACAATGATGGACCACATATACAACTATGGTCCCATAAGATTAGTAGCATAAAGCCTAGGTGTGTAGCAGGCTATACCATCTAGGTTTGTGTAAGTACACTCTATCGTGTTCACACAACAAGGAAATTGCCTAATGACACATTTCTCAGAACGTATCCATTGTTAAGCGAGGCATGACCGTATACCTAAAGATAATTAGCATGGACTCTATAATGCTCAATGCTATTTTCCTTCTAAGCAGTCATTAGCTTTCTCTTATCTTCCTTGTCCTCACTTCCCCATTAAATTCTAAGCCAGTGCTTTGCAAAATTGGTGCTAGTCCAATTTGCTACAGATTGGTGCTAGTCCATAAAGTGTTCATCACCAGTCTAGGATGGATAATTACAGTGATTGAGAGTATTTAGAAACCTTTGTGGCAATTTGACACTGCTTCAACATCCAAATATAATTTAATAAAAATACTTGTTCATATGGACTGAAATTAAAAAGAAAAAAGCAACAAAACCATTCTTCAGTAGGACTAGCATGCTGAGATTCTAAGACAGCAATTGTGATTCAAATATATATAATTCAAATAAAACCAAATTTTAATTTTTCATCTATGAGTGAAACCACTGTCCTGAGCATGTACAGAAAAACAGTTCTGTGCTGCCTCCTCATGGTATCTTACTGGCTGTGAATTTCAGCAGCAAGTCCTAAGTGTATTTGAAAGAAAGGAGTCAGCACATAAGAAAAATATGGTAATATTACTACTCCTTTTGAAATAAATATTGACTTTCTCCCACAAAGTTTTTAACATGCCCTCATACAATTCATCTCTTGTTTCCTCATCACAGATGTCTGAGGTATGTAGGGGAGAGAATTTATCATTGTAGAAGGAACGAAAAAATATTTTTTCATTCCAAAACATCTGGATATATAGATTGAGAAAGAGAATGAAACTATTGACTATGAAAATCAAATAAGGCAACAAATATGCCATTTAAAAATAATCTTACTCCCAAATTAAGTATATATAGCTCTAGAAAAATTGGTCACAGCCAACATTTTACTTTCATTAGTTTTATAATAAAAGGTTATAAAAAAAAGGGTTATTAAAAATGCATAAATTCTTTGTTCTAGCAATTCCACCCCTGAGAATTTTTTGACAGATAAACACACATACACAAAAACTGTATTACGCAATTTACCACAGCACTGTTTATAGTAGTTACATATTGGAAACAGCTTAAATGTCTACTTAGAGTATTGGTTAAATAAGTTATGGTTATATTCACTCTATTGAATACCATGCAGCCATTACAAAGAACTGAGCAACTTTATAAATGCTGCTAAGAACCAATTTATCTGTGTTATGATTGATAATTTTTTTAAAAAGGAAGGTCCAGAAGTGCTTATGGTATCCTATTATTTGTGTAAAAAGAAGCAGGCATATACATGTGTGTATATGCATAGAATATATACGGAATAATACAAAAGGCACTGGGGAGAGGAGTTATAAACTTAGCACACAACTTTAATATCTTTTGAATTTTATACTATACACATGTTACTGATTAAATATAAAAAAATAATTCAATATAAAAAGGGTATTATGTAGTATAATAGAAAAGGTGTAGTCTAGACATCCGATAGACTCTAATTTAAATCCTAGCTCCACTGCTTATTTACCTTAACCTGAGCCTCTGAACCTGCTTACTCATCTGTCAAATGGGGATCATGTATGTGAAAACACCTAGCAAATAGCAAGTGCTTTAAAAAAATTATGAAGAAAATAACCAGGATGAACTTCAAATTGAACAAAAATTTAGAAGACTTTCCCATTCCATCCAGGTACTGCACTTGGTAATTTTGTCTTCGCAACAATCCTGTGAGATGAGAACTGAAATCTTATTTGACAGATGAGAAAAATAAATCCCCTTGAGTGTAAACAGTGGGAAAAAGATGAGAGGATTCCTAAGGAATAAGGAGGCAGCCCAATGACTCCAGGAAAGCAAAACCCACCTGTGGAGATGGCAGTGGAAGTCGAGAGAAGGCTTCGGTCAAGGTCGTGGCTTCCCTTGACACTTTTACAGCTGCCTCATCTGGGGGTGACAGAGGAGGAGGCAGGAGTCAGTATGTTAGCGCCAAAAGGATGATGCTGCAGCTGTTGCACGGACTTTTAAGATAATGCGTTCCCTTCTCCACCCCTGCCGGCTGAGACGTCTCAAAAACACCTCCAAAAATCAATATTTTATATCAACCTGTGAGATGCCGAGGATGTACCGGTACGGTGAGGTATCCCCACAGAGAGGATGCGGCGGGGGGAAAGCGGGAGGGAAAGGGTTCGGGACGCTGGAAGAGATGAGAGATGGGAGTCCCCAACAGGAGAGGCACTCACTGAGTCTTCTCCAAAACGTCTCCCGATTAAACTCCTTGGTGGTCTCCCGGGCTTCGCCGACTGGTGGGTGTGGCGTGTGGGCCGGGCGGTGGCAAAAAGAAAAGAGACGTAAGCGGAGCCACCTCCGGCTCCTACCTCCTCTGCCCGGGCCTCCGCCCCCGCTGCCGCCACAGCCTGGCCTCTCTCCCACCCCAGGCCCGCCCCTGCCGTCGCCCGTCCTAACTGCGTCAGCTCACCCCGCACTCCAGGCAGTAGCAACCGCAGCTCCCTTGCCAAGTGCCAGAGCTGCTCCAAAGGCGGAGCCAGGGTGGGGACTGTGGCTGCAGGCGCAGCTGCGCTCGCCATCTCAGCAGATGGCCCGGAGCCTGCAGACAAAAGCAGCCTAGGCAGCTGCCAGAGCCACACTGCGATAGTGCCTCCACTTCCGGGCGTCACAGACCCGGGTTCGTTTCCGGCAACAACCTAACCCAACCCAACCCAACCCAACCCGCCCCGCCCCAGAGACCAGGCCACACCTCCTTCCGCCCCGGAGGCCACGCCTCCTCCCGTCCTCAGAGGCTGGGCCACACAAGCAAGGACGTATCCGAGTTATTTCTTAATCGTTATTCATTTATTTGATTACTTGAAAACACCCCCCACTAAGGAAGCAGAGAGCCCATAACCCTGCGGGAAAAGAGGACTAGGAGCGAATATCTCAAGGGTAGTCGGGATTGGGCTCAAGTTCGCACTGGTTCTCCGCCCCTAAAGTGGCACCTTTGACGGCTGCTGAGTTCCAGACACTGTGCTAGGTACTTTACATGAGGTAATCTTAAGAAACACACTGGGCCTCAGATACTGCCATACAACCAGCCCCTGCCGTGTGGATCTCCTAGATTAGGGCTTTCTCTTCACAAAGGTAAATCAACCCTTTGCCTTCTTGGGGAAGGAAGGAATCAATAGCATTATTTAGAGACTTTCTGCAGTCCATTCTGCAGAAATCAGTAGTGGGTAATCCCCCAACTCCCAGGTGTCCAAGGAGCAGCAGCTACCTGAAGTTTGCCTGCCAGTACCAGCCTTTCACCTGCGGCTGGGCAGAGGCCTGGGCTACTGAGGCGGATGGTGAGACGGCCTTCAGGAGCTCAGGTGGCTTTTAAACTGCACTACAAAGGTTCCAAGCTCAGAAGAGTTTAGTGTCCATACACAACGAATGAGAACTGGTGTCAGCAGTGTCAACCAGGTCCGCAAAGGGGAAAATAAAAAAGCTAAAGTGCCATATGTCATATGAAGAACGTAGCAGGAATAAATCTGCCAGATGTACAGCAGTAACATCAGTAGGTGAACAGGTATGATTTTCAAGTATTTTCCTTGACGGAGATGAGACCTGAAGTTGTGACCAAAGCACCGCTGCAGCAAGCTCCAACACAGGTAAGCCATCAAGGGGATGTTAAAAAACACCAGCTGGAAAGAGGAGCAGAACAGAACCATTTGCTTATTAGCAAGCCCTTGGAGGGGTTGGGTCTCACTAACACATTATTGGTGGCTCCTAAGAATATGTTGCTTTCTCTCTTGGGGGTTAACTCTCTGATTCTTTAAGCTCCAATCACACTTGCATATAACACTCACAACAGTTGATTTATAGTTAGTTGTATATTTGCCTGTATCCTTCTGTTCATCTTAAAGGCAGGTATCATTTCATTTATGTTGAAGCCCTCAGTAATGTTTAAGGTGGAAATGAACTGAATATATATACTCAGAGGTTTTTTTTTTTGGCACAGTGAGGGAGGGACTTGGGTGTCAATATTTTTTTATCTCTGTATTTTTATTTCAAGTAGCCTGATGAATACTAGAATACAAATTAGAAGATTTAAGTTATAATCCAAGTTTAGCTGCTGTATGATTCATTCCTTCATTTATTCACCAAATAATTATTGAGCACTCATTATGTGTCAGGCTGTGCTAGGCTCTAGGCTAGGAACACACTGGTGAACCAGTCAGAAAAGATGCATCATAGAGCTTACATTCTAACAGAAACCACCCCCCCCAAAACACAAAAAAGATAATTACAGACTGTGATAAATTCAATAAAGGAAATAACTGGGTCATGAGAGGGTAGCTAGGAGATGGGCTCTCTGAAGCCTGAAGGACAGGAATGAGTCAGTGAAAGGAAGGACATTTCAGGCAGAAGAAACAAAAGCGGTCTTGGCCTATTTAAGGCCAATGGACCTCAAACAGGATGAGTCAGGTGGAAAGTGGGGCAGTCAGCAGGACCCAGATAATGTCACTGCTCTGCTTAAAGGGTTTTAAGTTGAGAAGTGAGTGAGCTGATTAAGGTTTTGAAAGGACCACAGTGGATGCTCTGTGGTGAACTGACAGTAGAGAGGCAAGAGCAGCAGCGGGAAGACCAAGTAGGGGGTTACTGCAGTAGCCCAGGCAAGAAATAATGATGACTTAGAGACAAGGGTGGCGGTAACAGAGATGGAGAGAAGTGGTGGATTCAAGATATGTATTGGAGGTAGCTCCAACAAGGTACTACTTGCTGACGAACTAGATACAGGGTATGAGGGAAGGGGAAGACTTGAGGATACATCCTAGAGAAACTAGATGAATGGTGGAGCCATTTATTGAAATTGGAAAGAACTGGGGGACGAACAGGTTTGGGGGTAGAAATTAAAGGTCTTATTAGAGACATAATATTAAGGTGAGATGCCTTTTAGATATCTATGGGAAGATGTGAAATGGCAGTTGGATATATAGGCACTTAAAGTGCAGAGAAGAGGTCTAGGTCAGAGATATAGATTTAGGAGTCATGGGCCTACATGACACATAAAATCCATTATTAGTGTACTTTTATTAAAATATGAATATAAACCCACCTTTCAGTAAGGATCAGGTTTTACTTGGTATAAGAGTGCTCAACACACACAGATGGAGGGCCAGCCTCAATCTACATAATGAAAAACTGAACTGGACCCGGGACCTACTCACATATAAAATGCTGCTATATAGCGAATGTTCTGGCTTGTAGTCAGTGTTTGCTAGGCAGAGGTCTTCCCTATTTGTCTGTAATCCTGCTGATCATGTTTTACTGTCCTATTACGAAGCTGTGAACTCATTTGAACAATGTTTTTGGATCTCTTCCAAAACTTCAGATCATCACTTCAGATTTTGGTCCATTAGTCCCATTAGGTGAGTAAAATAAAGAAACTGTTAGGTAAATAGTTTTCAGACCTATTTAGAGAGATTTGCTATGGGTCGGGGTTTTTTGTTTGTGTTTGTTTGTTTTAAAGGAATCTTCTTCTTCTTCTTTTTTTTGCTGAGGAAGATTCGCCCTGAGCTAATATCTGTTGCCAATCCTCCTCTTTTTTGTGCTTGAGGAAGAGTTGCCCTGAGCTAACATCTGTGCCAGTCTTTCTCTACTTTATATGTGGGTTGCTGCCACAGCATGGATGACGAGTGGTGTAGGTCCGCACCTGGAATCCAAACCTGAGAACCCAGGCCACCATAGCGGAGTACACTGAACTTAACCACAATGCCACGGGGCCGGCCCGTAAAGGAATCTTAATTCAAATGTAAATCTAATGCGTGAGTGTTTCCCAAATAAGCATACTGCTAAGACACCACTAGACAGCCAGGTCTGGTTTTTGCCCAGTGCAGCTTCCAGTGGATGACTGACCCACTTTTCTTGTGCATCTATTTTTCCTTTCCTCCCTCAGAAACATTTTCCTTCTTCATTATCATAATCAAGTTTGGTTTACTCAGAAGTATATCATTTATTCTACTGTAAGTCCCTCATTTCATTTTTTGTCAATGAAAAAACACAGTGAAACAAACAACAAAAACAAAAACCTCTTTCACCTCTTATAAACCCTGCCTGCCAAAAATGTATTTTAGATATTTACAAGACAGTAGTGGAAAAAAGAGCTTAGGGAGCACTCTAAAAGCAAACAAAACATCAGATACTAAAGATTGCCCTGCCAGTAAATTAGGAAGCATGATCTATGGTGTTTAATTTAGGATTTTGGATTTAATTCATAACTGTTATGCAATTAGTCTAACAAGGCCAAGATGTTCTTAAATTGCATTTCTGACTTCTTACCTGGAGAACTCCAACTACAAACGTTAGGCTGCCTTGTAGGAAATGTCCATCAACAAAGATCCCAAAGGAAAAGCAGCAACCCAATTTGCCCTTAATGATTTCACCAACAAACCATGGTCCTGAAAGAGGCATTGGACAGGAAAGGAAAAGATTAAATAACGATGACTCTGATTACATACATCATGAGATGCACTTATAAGAATAACAAAGAAATATGAAACTAGTCATCTATAAGCATTTCATTTGCATAGCTTTTCTTCTTTGCTGATCTCTAGGTTGTACCCGATATCCCAGCTAGCCAACTGTTGGCTCCTTTCCTCCATATTTCTCTGGGTTATAAAATCATCTGAGTACATGCTATACCTGGAATAGATTCCAGAAACAGATTGGAGTACTTTCACAAATTTTAGAAGATTCTGTTGCAATAATAACCTCAATATAATGCATTAACATTTCCTGTAAGAAGCAAAGAGGTATTCCACAAAAGTTAATTTTCCAGATAACTGAGATTTATTCCTTTAAGCAATAAAACTTCAACCACTTTAATCTTTCTAAAATGCACTTTTTTTCTTATTAATATTAATGACTGTATTTTAACCTTTTCTTGCTGACCCACAGTCATTACTTTGTACATAAACGACAGACTCAGGGTTAACATGTTAACATGCTTCTTTAATTTTTCATCTAGAATGCCAGAATGACTTTTCTCTCCTCCCTACTATTATTTACTGCCCCTTCTCAGTGTGCAGGTTTCTGGAACTACTATATTGTCAAAAGTGATTAAGTGACAGTCAGACTTCCTTTCTCAAAATGCAAATACCATCACTTAGTGCTGGTAAGAGTAGAATTCAGCTTTAAAAAGTCATAGGCAGGGGCCAGCCGAGTGGCGTGGTGGTTAAGTTCACGTGCTCCGCTTCAGTGGCCTGGGGTTCGCAGGTTCAGATCCTGGGCATGGACATATGCACCGCTCATCAAGCCATGCTGTGACAGGCATCCCACATAAAATGGGGGAAGATGGGCATAGATGTTAGCTCAGGACCAATCTTCCTCAGCAAAAAAGAGGAGGATTGCCAACAGATATTAGCTCAGGGCTAATCTTCGTCTCACACACAAAAAATAATAATAAAACAATAAAAAGTCACAGGTAATTTTCTCAGATATATATTATATAAACTCCATTAGATACCTATTAGCCTAAAAAAGCATTTTTCCTTCAAGTTTCAACATTTAAAAATGGAGCAACTTCTGCCCTTTTAATGTTTTCTTTTACAGCCAGGAACCAAATCACTTGCTTTGCCTCCTAGTATAAGACAGGTGTCTAAAACAGCTTCAACTTATCTTCTAACAAGGAAACTGACCTCCAAAGGGGAATCTGCCCTTTCCTCCAAAGGGGAAGCTTGTTATATAGACTTGTGAAGTGTCATATTTCTTATTTAACTACTTTCTATTCTCTGGTGGGAGTTACTAATGAGCAAAGAAAAGTCCAAAGGTGGAATAAAAGTGTAAAGCAAAGATTAAGCAACAAATAGGCTAATCTACTCCTAATTGACTTTTAGTCACTAAGGAACATTAGTAAAAAGCTTTAAAAAGAGACTCACAGTGCTTTCTGCTTCCATAAGTGGCTAAGTGACTTTGTAAGTATTGCATATAATAATTAACATAACAGAAGAGCTCAGATATGCCTGAACTCATTGCTCATCTCAGTTTCTCTCTTTTTTGAGCTGAGTTTTTAGGAGCAACACATTAGTAAATATTCACTGAATTACATACCAGGCATTGTGCATAAAGGTGAATAAGATAGACATCAATATATGAGAGGAGAGAAGATAATCATAAATTCTGATATAGTAATGAAGGAAATAACAAGTGTGACAAAATAGAGGATAAAACTTTAAGGTAATCAAATAAGGCTGCTCTGAGGAGATGGTTTTTAAGCTGAACTTCTACATTCTATTAGGTTTCTACACGAATACTAATTCTGTAATGGTCTTCTCAGCACCCTTAAGTTAACCCGGTGTTGACTGAATGTCCTTTAAGCATATTAGGAAAGAACTTTATTTCCCAAGACCATGTCCCAGGAAATAACTTATGAAGAAGCCATGTGATGTCTGTTATACTCTCAAGGGCCTAAATGACTCTACTGTCAAAATTCTCAATATTTTCTTTGGCAGAATTCTCCACAATCTCAAGTTTCCTAACTGACTTACCAAGCACTGTATAGAGTGTCAGCAACAACACAGAATAGTAGAAGATGTTTATTTTGCTCAAGATATGAAGGGAAAATGAAGTCAAATTTACAAATCCTGGAGGTCCTAAACAGAATAAAGTTGAAAAATACAGTGAACACATGCAAAGTTAAATTTCTGTATAACATTTTCTAGAAGACTTCCATGGGCTATCTACTATATATTCAGCACATCTTTTATTATATGATAATTCTACAGATGACAGCACTTTAAATTCACAAGTTGGCAGGAAACCTGGTGAGCCAATTACTAGAATTGCAGAGGGTAGCTAATTCACTGCTGGTGGGACTGCAAACTGGTGCAGCCTCTATGGAAAGCAGTATGGAGATTCCTCAAAAAATTAAAAATAGAAATACCTTATGATCCAGCAATCCCACTCTTGGGCATCTACCCAATGGACATGAAATCAACCATCCCAAGAGGCTTATGCACCTCTGTGTTCATTGCAGCATTATTCACTATAGCCAAGAAGTGGCAGCAACCCAAGTGTCCCTCGACTGATGATTGGATAAAGAAGATGTGGTATATATATATACAATGGAATGCTACTCAGCCATAAAAAAAGACAGAATTGTCCCATTTGCAACAACATGGATGGACCTAGAGAGTATCATGTTAAGTGAAATAAGCCAGCGAGAGAAGGACAAACACCACATGATTTCACTCATATGTGGAAAATAAACGAACACACGGACAGAGAGAACTGGTTGGTGGTTACCAGGGGGAAGGGGCGTGGGGGGTGGGCACAAGCAGTGAAGGGATGCATCCATATGGTGACAGACAAATAACAATGTACAACTAAAACCCCACAATGTTATAAACTATTAAGACATCAATAAAAAAAAAAAGAATTCCAGAGGGTAGGAAGTTCAAAGCAATGGTGCAGTTGTGAGACATGCACGTGTGCACACACACACACATATATATTTTTTAAATGACTGAAAACAATTGAGCAATATCTGCAAGAAGACTACACTATTTTATCTTCATGTAGGCTTGAAATATAGTGCTGTGCTCAAAAGATAATCAAGTGTTTATTTTCTATGGGATTTATTATCCAAATGTACAAGCTTCCAAAAGGTATATCAAAATATATCAAAGGCATAACAAAGAAATACCGAAATTTCTCCAGTCTAATCTTAAGTATGAGCATCTGTCCAAATATTCCTTTCCCATATGTGACATAGCTCTTAATTCACAGCTATCCTCTTACTCCACTTGAAAGAGACTCCTAAAGCTCTCCAAATTAACAGCTCTTAAAATACAGTGCCAAAAAGCCCAAGCAAATGGGTTTCACACAGAGAAGCTCCATTCTGTAGCCAGAGACTAAAGTACCCAGATCCTCAACCCTGGCCAGCCACTGCAGTCATGTATACGGCTGATCATAAACCAGTCAGCAGAAGACTATGATAGGAGGAAGCTCAGTGCACAATGAGCAACACTAGAGGTGAAAACTACTTAAAGGACAGGTCCCAGTGAAAGACAGCCTGATGAAAGTTAAATAGTATGTCTTTTCTAATAGACCAGTACATTCATTTTATACTTACAACACTGTTCAGCCTGCTGACAGTTAATTTTATACAAAGCTTGCTAATGCATGACCTTTCTCATTTTGTATGTTACATACTTGCTACTCATTCCTCTCTCAGCTTCTTTCTTGTTCTAGTCTGGTACTTCTCAAAGTATTAATCTACATATCCACCTATAATAATTATTATTTATTATAAATAAGTAACCCTTTAGCCTTAGAGGCAGCTCTGCTTTAAACTTTAAGCAATGATTCTCTACTTTGGCTGAACATTAGAATAACCTGGGGGAACTTTTAGAAAATATTCATATCCAGGTCTCACCCTCCAGAGATTCTGATTTAATTGGGCTGGGGAGAGGGGGAGCTTAGGCAGCAACTCGTGATTCTCAGCAGCCAGGACTGAGAAATATTGCTTTAGACAGAGCTGTACTTCTCAGCCTTGACTACACATTGGAATCATCTGGGAAGGTTTAAAAACTACTGATGCTTAGATCCTACCTCTAGAGATTCTGATGTAATTGGTCTAGGGTGCTGTATAGACACTGAGATTTAAAAGTTCCCCAGGGGTTTCTAAGGTGTAGTCAGAGTTGAGAAGTGTTGTTTAAAGACAAGAACTGACCTGGGGTAAGAAGACTTAGGTTCTGAGTTTCTCCTCTGTCTCTTTGACTAGCTATGAGACTTTGGACAACCTACATAACCTCCCCAGTCCTTAGTTTTCTAATCTTTAAAATGGGGACAATAATACCTACCTCACAGGATTGTTTTAAGAATTAAGTGAGATAATGTAGGTAAAAATATGTTGTAAATTTTAAACAACTACACAAGGATATTGGTATCCCCACATAATGAGGCTGGGGCCCTCCCTCAAACATTTATTTATTTACATTATGTGCAGAAAAATATATATGTCAATAATGCTCCTTGAACTTTTTCATAGAATTTTAAAATATATACATATATATATAATTAATCATTACTGATTAATCATTACTACAGTACTCCCCCCACCCCCCGCCAATCAGTCCCTAATCCCAGGGATTTCATCCAAGCCAGGAAGGGATAAGGAAAATTTAATTTAACAAGTATTTATTGTCTAGTATGCACAAACTCAGTGCTGGGTGCTATGGGAAACAGAAAGAAGTAGAAAACAAGAGCTCCTATATTGAGGAACTTAGTCTGGCTGAGGAGAAAATGTCTATACATTTGAAGTGGTTAAGGGAAGCAAAGTGAATGGTTAATTAAGTACAGAATTAATAGTCAGGAAGGACTATAGGGATTCAGAGAAGTGAGATCTCATTATGATCTGGAATGGCTGGAGGAAATGATATGGAAAAAGAGAGTTTGAGTTGAGCCTTAAAGGAGGCTAAGATTTAGATAAGTTTAGAAAAATAATTTAAATTAGAGGTAATAGCCTGGGCAAAAGCACAGAAGAACGAGCATGGTACGTGTAGAGAACGGTGAAAAATCACCTAGGCTGAAATACAGGTAAATGTACTGAGACGTGGCTAGTTCGATCATACCAGAGTGTGGAGGATCTTTAATGTCTGGCAGAGATGTTGGTCATTTTGAACTACGTTGTGATTCCCCCCCACCCCATTTTGATTGAGCCTCATTTTACTGCCATGCAGCAGCAAAACACTGAGATAAGAGTTTAGAGTATAAGAGTATTGTGAAAAAAAGTATGATAGTTTGAAGGATGCACCTCACAGAGCTCAGACAAAGACAATTTATATTGACATTTATCACTTGGTAATAGTGAGGACATTATGTGATACTTTAAAATAAAGTCTTCTAAGAATAAAAGGAACCAGGACTAACCTTTATGCTCTGGATATTCTTGATGCCTAAAAGTAATGAGAACAGTGAGCTGGATCAGCACAATCATTACAAAAACGACCCGAGCCTGCAGAGAAATAGATGTTAATGTGAAATTGATACATGGGTGCAGCTTCAGTTAAAGTTTTTAAAATGGCCCATTAACAAAAAAGGAAATGACATTATTGGCAGAAATGACTATATAAGAAAAATATATGATCAAAGAGAATCAAACATCTGATTCACCAAAAAAGAAAATTATAAGTTGCCTCAGCATTAGTCTTTCAGAATTTGGATACTTGGTCCAATGTTGAAACTAAGTAATTTTATACAGTTATAAAGTGATCAAATTAAAATAGTCCACTTTCATTGTGCTAGGAGTATAATTTGTTTTGTTTTACTTAAAGTTGTAGAAGAGTTAAAAAAAATTAGTACATAGTACACTGCAGGCTGAGTGAATAGAGTGCATTTTCTTTTACTTTCTCCATCAGGAAGTCGTTCACTTGCAGATTAACTCACAGTAAAGAGACATGTCATCTAGGTCCTTGTTTCTCAAAGTATGGTCCCCAGATCATCATTGGAATCACCTTGAGCCTGTTAGGAATGCAGAATCTCAGGCCCCATCTCAGCCCTACTCAATCAGAATCTGCCTTTTACTAATAGTCCCAGGTAATTCATAAGTACATCAAAGTTTCCAAAGACTGATCTAAGTGACTATTAAAAATACCCAAAAGAGGGGCCGGCCCGGTGGCACAGCAGTTTAGTTTGCGCTTGGCAGCCCAGGGTTCGCCGGTTTGGATCCTGGGCGCCCACCAACGCACTGCTTGTCAGCCATGCCATGGCGGCATCCCATATAAAGTAGAGGAAGATGGGCACGGATGTTAGCCCAGGGCCAGTCTTCCTCAGCAAAAAGAGGAAGATTGGCAACGGATGTTAGCTCAGGGCTGGTCTTTCTCACACACACACACAAAAATTACCCAAAAGAAAAATAAATGACACAAAAACAATTTGTAAAAATAAGATATAAATGCCAGTTAGCCATATTTTTAAAAAAGCTCAATCGCACAAGTAATAAAAGTTAAAATAATAATCAATTCACATATACACTAAAGCTCTCTCTGGGAGGTGAAATTAAAGGAGGTTTAAATTTTCTTCTCAACATTATAGTGCATATCTTTTGTGGATTTTATGTTAATACTCAGGATAGGTGAGATCTAAGGGAAATAGAATATAAATTGCCACAGCTTCTCTGGAAGACAATTTGACAGTGTATATTAAAAACTGAAAAAAAAATACCCATTTATTGATTCAAGAAATAATTATTGAGGGCTTACTCTGTGATAGGCATACCAAACAGACAAAGATCCCTGCCCTCATGGGGCTTATATTTAATGAGGGAGGATAGACAAAAAACAATTACTATAATAAATAATAAATAATTTGTGTAATTATATAAGTATATAGAATAGTGTGTCCACTCTTTGATCTAACAGTTCACTTCTAGGAATTTATCCCAAAAAACTAATATATGCAAAAATTTTGTTGCAAGCAGTATTTATTTAGTAGAGGGAAAAATTAGAAACAAATGTCTAACAATAGGGAAGTGGTTCAATAAATTAAGGTATATCTATGACAATATAATGCAGCCAATAAACATTATGATATAAAATAACATAAATTTATGTGAGAAAATAGTCAAAGCAAATTCCTCAGTGGAAAAAAATCAGACAGCAAAAGAGAATGAAAAGTATATTACTACCATTTTATATTAAAAACTCATACACAAATGTATATGAGAGATAAATAGTACCATAAAAACAAATACAATATAATGGGTAGTGTGATAAAAGAATGATGTGGGGCTGATTTCACTCTTCTATTTCTAAATTTTCCAAGTTTTCTCTATTAAGCATGTATTATTTTTGTAGGAGGAAATATTATCTTTAAAGGATCCTTAATCAAATTTAGCACAGTCCCTATAATTCCCTTAGTTATCCTGGTTTTATGGCATTAGAACCGGGTCCCAAAGCAGGTATTACTTGTCCATTTTCTCTGCTTCTTTTAATTCGAATCAACTTAAAAGCATTTTACTCTTCTAGACAAATAACTAAACCTTAAATTATATAAGGCTCAGCTTTCTCATCATATGATTATATTATTTATGACTTTGGACCTACCAAATCCAGTAAAAACACAAATAATGTTTAGTTGAATTTACTCACCACAATGCAGTGGTCAGTAAGGAGAATAAATGATGCCAGGGGATCAAATCTGAGATGAACATCCTCTTGAAGAGAGAAGAGATGCTGAACACTCTTACTTCTTCCAGCAGAATCCTAGTTATAAGCACAGTAGAGAAGTAACTCTCATGTGTGTTTCAATATGTATAATGTTCCAAGATTAAGTTTCCAACTTTTGTCTGTTATCTCTGAATAGCTAATTTTCTTCATTTACTTTTGATTCTTCCTATAAGCACTTAAAATAGAACTTCTTTTAAACCTTGTAATTCTAGATTTGAACTGGAAATATCAGCATGTACTCACAATCTATTTTCTCTTAAAAAAAAAATCTGTATTTCTCTACGTTCACTGAAGAGGCCTAGAAATAATAACAAACCCAATAGCAATGAGCTAGTTGGGATAGTGCCCAGATTGTCTCAAAATACCTTTTTTTTTGCTGAGGAAGATTAGCCCTGAGCTAACATCTGCACTAATCTTCCTCTACTTTATATTTGGGTCGCTGCCACAGCGTGGCTGACGAGTGGTGTAGGTCTTTGCCCAGGATCTGTAGCCATGAACCCAGGTCACTGAAGCAGAACGTGCTAAACTTAACCACTACACCAGCCACGGGCCAGCCCCTCAAAAATACCATTTCTCACTACGAGGAACTACTGCTCTTTAGAGAAAAGCCCGATTCCAGTTCTTGAGTAAGAAATGCACAAGAAGAGCTTAGAATATTTTGTCATACCAGAAAGCAAGGAAATTAACAAAGACTACATGGATTATATCAAACGATTTAGTGGCCAACTTGGAGAGGCTCCCACTAGCCAAAGATGAAACAATTTGAGCATCAAAAAGAATAAATTCAATGGATTGAAACATATCAAATATGTTTTTTGTTTTAACTTTGAATTCATAGTGATATTAAAAATAAAAGACTCATTTGGTTACCTTTGACAGATGCTAGAGAAGCAACTCATTATTCTGAAAACTGGTTTAGAAAAGGGGGTGTGGGGGAAGAATCCAGAATTTATCCTGCCTTTCCTGTATGAACTCTATATCTGGGTACCAAATAGATGAGGGAAATTTTTCCTTTATAGGACTATTCTAATTAACATTCCTATAATAAGGAGTGGCAATTTGAATATCACCATTTTATAACTCTAATGAAATAATGGGTTGAGGCAAAGATCATCAACAGCTGCTAGAAATCTTCAGTGAAAAGCTGATTGGGTACTTCACAATGAATGGAGAGACAAGCCAGCAGTGTGCTGGAGCTGGCCTGACTGGCTCACAAGGGCCAATTGTTCAATTTTCAGAAATTTTGTTGATGTTGTGTTGGTAGCTTAAAACTAGCTATGGTAGGAATATTTATACCATGGAAATTGGTATAAATCAGGGAAATGCTACAAATCAGGGTCCCCCTCTTCAAACTTGCCCCAAGCTGGTTGTTAAATATTTACCAGCATACCACTGGATAAGGATAATACCTGAATACACCGATCATCTTAACATTAGTGAAAGACAGACAACAACCAGATTTATAGGCTTGCTGATAAAAGCATAAAACACCAACTGACATATTCTTGCCAAAAAACAGGCTCAAATCTGACCAAACCTCTAAATCTAACTACCAGTTATAGAAACTATAGGAAATGGAGAAACATGCTAAATGATACCACATGGATATCAACAGCAAAAGTCTAGACTACAAGAAACTCTACAGGATAAAAGATCCACTTTCCAAAGCAAATAAATTGCAAGGAAAAAGAAAAGGTAGAGGAGAGGGAACCTACAGATTAAGAGACTGAAAGGACAAATCAGCTAAATGCCACATTTGAGCCTTGTTTGGATTCTGATTTGAACCAACCAAATGTAATATATACAGCTATGACAAATTGCGAAAACTGAACACTAGCTGGATAGTTTGATAGTAAGGAATTACTGTTAATTTTTCAGGTGTGATATAGTACTATGGTTACATTTTTTAAACTAGTCCTTATCTTTTAGTGATTCATACTGACATATTTACAGATGAAACAGCACCATGGTGCAGGGGGAGAAAAGCGGATGGGGTACAGATGAGACAAGACTGGTCATGCTTTGATAACTGTTGAAGGCGGCTGATGGATACATAGGAGTTCACTATAATATTATCTCTTTCATATATTTTTAAAACTTCCCATCACAAAAAAGTTTTTAAATAGCGAAAAGAACTTGCACTGGTGTTTATCAAACTTTTATTGCTCAAATGTTCTTACTTTAAATGATATGTTCTTGTTTTAAAGCAGAGATTTTAATTTTGAGATACAGAAATTTCCAGAGTCTTTAAATTGGCAAAGTAGGCAAAATAATCTCAAGTTCTGGTTCTCAAACTTTGTGCACATTGGAATCATCTGAAGGGACTGTTAAAACAGACTGCCAGGTCCCATATCTCCAGAGTTTCTGATTCAGGTTTGAAAGAGGAGCTGAGAATGTGCATTTCTAACAAGGTCCCAGATGATGTTGATGCTACTAGTTCAGGAACCACACTGAGAATTGATCTAAAGGTCTAGTTGCTACTAGGCTGCCAGGAACCTATAGATACTCAGTAAATATAGTGAGTAGGTAAAGGATAAGATAATAAATTGATGTCTGCTGTCACAGTTTTTGAGTTTCAAATCAGACTTATCTATAGTGTACTGTATTTAAAAGGACAGAACTTTCCCACTGATGAATGAGGGGACCAGGTTCCCTATTCAATATTCAGTAGACTAATTTTTTAAAGTCATATAGACAAAAAACAGATAAGTGGTTGCCTGGAAATGAGAGTGGAAGGAAGGCAGTTGCAAAAGGGCACAAGAAAACTTTTGAGGGTGATGTATCATAGTGATTGTAGTAATGGTTTCAAGTATGTATATGTATGTCAAAACTCATCAAATTGTGCTCTTTAAATATTTAGAGTTTTTTGGATGAAAAGTATACCTCAATAATGTTGTAAGAAATGTTAAACATATAAATAGTACATGTGATTTCACATTTTAACTAGGGATTCAACTAAGCAGCTAGAGATGTTTCAAGGAATGTGAGGTTTCTTCCTCATAAAACTTCAGAAGCTGGGGTTCTGAAGCAATCTAAGGATTTGAGAGTTCCCATTCCTATAGTAAGCAGGTCTCCTATGATTGTTCCTACTTCCTCCCCATGACTGTAAAGATAGGGAATAATTTATTCTAGGTGCCTCTGCACCTTCAAGTCTTTTAAACATGATCCACCTTCTAATCTGAAAAACATTAAGAGTTCATCCCCAGCCATCCCTCCTTCCACATCCTCCCTATGAGTTTCTTCTTCCTCCTAAGCAGAACTCTTCAAAGATGGATGGCATTGCAAAGTGCTTTCTCTTGTTTCCTCATCTATGAATTGGGGATAAAACTACCACATATAGGATTGTTACATGGATTAAGTAAAAAAATTTTAAGTGTCCAGCATCTCTTTAGAAGGAGCTCAGTAAACAGCTCCTTCCTGCTCCAAGTCCTTCTCTGTGACACACACAAGATAATGAAAATAACTACATGTGTTTTCTGAAAGGAATATCTTCAAATCAAGACTTAACATTAGAAGACTAAATACTTAAAAACTCTCATCTAATCATAAAGTTGTAGAAATCGACAGATTTTTTTTTTTTTCGGAAACTTGTTTTTGAGCACAGTCTATCCCCTAAAGCATTTCATAATGTTGAGAAACTGCTCTATTTTGGTAATGACAATCAATTTCTACTCTGGCAGGTGCTAGTGAATTAAATGCCCCCAAGCTGGATCAGAATAAGGACAGGCAGACTGTTAGTGATGTGCTATCAATGCATACTCCTCAAACAAAAAAAAACCTTTGATGCCTTGAAAATTCTCTATCCCAGAGCTTTCAAAATAGTGACATAATTTTCCTCTACTTGGAGACAGCAATCAAAGTCATGGATACATCAATACATGTTTTCTGACTTATTCTGTTATCTTTGGGTATATTGGGGAATTTGTTCCCATTATTAAAAGACTCTGGCCAAAGCTGGAAGAAAACAAAAGACTGATTCCCTGGGGTTAAAAAAGGGGGAACTGTGGCCAGTAGTTACACACTCTTCTCCTCTGCCCAATTTTTCGTCTAATAGTAGAATTACTCCTGAGTGCCCATTTTCACAATATACTAAATCCAGTGTTTTCAAATATTTTAACTTAGTTTCATTTTTATCAATCGACTAAAAAAAAAGAATCCAAATCAGAGTTCAATGTGGTTACAGCCTAATCATTTATATAGCAAGTTGAAAATTACTAACTTACCTGGACGATTACTTCTATGTTATGTGTCCTATTACTATAGTTTCTTGGGTTCCACTTCAGTATGAAAATAGGACCAGACAAATGAATAGCTTGCCCTAAATGAACTCCATCAATCTTAACTGTGACAGAAGTAATGGAGGATAAGGAAAAGGCCAAGACTCTAAAATGAGAGCATACATAAACGCATGGTTTTAGGTATTTGTCATTGTTTCTATAAAGGAAAATAACCCCACTGTAACCTAAAAAGATATAGGTATAGGCAGAACCATCACACTGTACAACTGTTCATATGACCACTATTCATATGACCTGTTTTCTTTCTGAATGGTGGCTTTTGAAGTTGTATAATGCAGCAAATTGGTGAATTGGTGAGAAATTAGAAACTATTCTTTTATTTTTTAGAAAGGAAAATCAATTTTATTTTAACAAATTGAGCTGGAGTAGATCCAAAGTTCTTTCTGAAGAAACTCCTGAAGTCCTGGTTTTTCTCACAGGAAAAGAATATAGGTCAGACATCGCACTTTGTTAATCTAATGTCAAGTCTACCATCTATTCATTTGGTTCCCAACGTATCAGCCCAATGAAGAAATGTCACAAACAGAGGTAAGTACCAGTCCCTTTCAGGGAATATGTCTAAATCTGATATCCAGCTCTTAAAAAACCTGACTGGGAGATGTATGTTCCAGTTCACTAGTGATCAAAAAAATAAAACAGCTTGGTACTGTTTTTTTCCAGATTAATTAGTAAATCTTTTTAAAAGTACAAATATCCAATAATGATAAGAGTGCTGTGAAATTGGCACTCATACTGCTTGGTAATATTATAAATTAGTATCTGTTTTAAAAAGTAATTGGGTACCTTGCGCACTGCTGGTGGGAATGTAAATGGTGCAGCCACTATGGAAAACTGTATGGTGGTTCCTCAAAAAATTAGACACAGAATTACTGTATGATCCAGAAATTCCACTTCTAGATATATACGCCAAAGAATTGAAAGCAGGGATTTGAACAGATATTTGTACACCCATGTTCATAGCAGCATTATTCACAGTAGCTAAAAGGTGGAAGCAAAAGTGTCTATTGACAGATGAATTGGATAAACAAAATACGGCATATATAAAGAATGGGATATTATTCAGCCTTAAAAAGGAAGGAAATTCTGATGCATGCTACAACATGGATGAACCTTGAGGACATTATGCAAAATGAAAGAAGCCAGTCACAAAAGGACAAATACTGTATGATTCCCCTTATATGAGGTACCTAGAGTAGTCAAATTCATAGAGACAGACAATAGAATGGTGGTTTCCATGGGCCAGGGGAAGTGGGGAATTGGGAGTTATTGCTGAATGGGTACCAATTTCAGTTTTGGAAGATGAAGAAGTTTTGGTGAGGGATGGCAGTGATGGCTGCACAATAATATGAATGCACTTAATGCCACTGAACTGCACAACTAAAAATAGTTAAAATGGTAAGTTTTATGTTATCTATATTTTACCACAATTTTTTAAAAAAGAACAGTGATTTTACTTACAAATAAAAAAATAATTGGGCAATCTTCATCAACAGTCATAAAGGAATTCAAACTCTTTCATGTAGAATCCCATTCTAGAACTCTATCTAAAGAAATTATTCAAATGAAGGAAGAATCTACATGCATCAGATGCTCATGCCCAAATTAGAAAAAAATCTAAAAGTTCACTAATAAGATAGCAAAATGGTTAGATAAACTGTGGTACATTCCCTCTGTTGAGAGAAAAAAAGTAGGAATTAGAAGACTGTGCCCTATGATTATAACTATGTAAAAACATGCCTGAAAGAGAATGCCTGAGAAGGAAAACTCAGAAATGAAAGGTTGTTATGTTCTATTACTTTTCAAAATAAAATTTAAAAGAGTATATATATTAAAAAGAGTACACTTATGTTTGAAAAACGTTGTAAGTCTCCTTAATTCACATTGTTAAATTTACATGCCAACTGAATTTTCAGTTCCATAAGGTTTATATTGCTTTTGCTTTTTTGGAAGGCTATGTAGCAAAATGAAAAAAATATTTCTGATATATAATATGAATTTTTAAAACTAGGATACAAAAGAATTATGTACATTTTGATTACAGCAATGTAAAAACATGCAAATAAAAAGGCTGGAATAAAATACACAAAAATAATAATGCTAGGAGTATGCATTTCTGGATTTTTTTTAAATTTCAGCAGCTTGGGGCTGGCCCAGTGGTATAGTGGTTAAGTTCGCGCATTCCACTTTGGTGGCCAAGGTTCGCCGGTTTGGATCCTGGGCACAGACCTAGTCACTGCTCATCAAGCCATGCTGAGGCAGCATCCCATATAGAAGAGCTACAACTCTACAACTATAATACACAACTATGTTCTGGGGCTTTAGGGAGGAAAAAAAAAAAAGAAGAAGATTGGCAAGAGATGTTAGCAGAGGCCCAATCTTCCTCAAAAAAAAAATTTCAGCAGCTTAAAAAAATTACGTATTTTTTAACTGAATGGAATGAAACAGTAAGCAATTTATCTTTATATAATATTTATATTGTTGAGAAGACTAAAGTGGGGCATCTCATAGCTTTCACATGGGAATGCAGTCACAATGACTTATTCTCCATCAATATCACACTGAAGGTAAATTCTGAAAAATGACTACATACCTGATGTGTGTTGAATGAAGGAGTCTTTCTAGTGGTTCATGATTAGCACAACTATAGAGGAGTGGCTTAGGATTAGTGATAAGAACCACAGGCCACTTGCCAAAGATCAAATCTGCAAAGCTAAAGAGGTCATGATCAAAAGCAAAGAGCCGGTACCTAGAGACCAGAGGACAAAAAGGTAATTTAGTCACTTCATATTATAAGAGGGCATGAAGGTTATATCAGAACAAATGTAAAAATGTAAAACTCTATCTTCTGCGATCATGATTTTGAATGCACAGTAAATAATATTGTTTCTCTTTCTTCCTTTGCCCCTATCACTGTATACTTCACATTTGTCACAACAACTGGGATCTGATTGAAGCAATGAACTTAACTGTGCCCTAGAACAATGACTGGTATACAGCATGCACTCTTTAACTTTTTTTTTGGGTGAGGAAGATCGGTCCTGAGCTAACATCCCTTGTCAATCTTCCTCTTTTTGCTGAGGAAGATTAGCCCTAAACTATCCCATGCCCACCTTCCTCTATTTTGTATACGGGATGCCACCACAGCATGGCTTGATGAGCAGTGCATAGATCCATACCCCGGATTCGAACCTGCGAACCCCGGGCCACCGAAGCGGAGTGTGCAAACCTAACCACTACACCACTGGGCCAGCCCCAACACTCGTTAATTTTTAAATAAATCCTTGTTGAATTTGATTTCTATATTTTAAGACTATTTGAAACCTAAGACATTCATCATAAGCCTAATACCTGACATTCTTCATCCCATCAACAATGCTACATAATATTAAAATGAACACAATTAGAAACCTTTCATTCTTCTTTTAAACCTTTATTTCTATAATTTCAAAGAAATTAACAAAAGTTTTTATTTTCTAAATGCACAATGAAAGGTATAACTATTCATTAAAGAGTAACCAAAGTTTTGTATTTTCTAACTTTTAGAACTCAGAAGAGAAATTATTAACTACGGCAGAAACAATAGTGCTCACCAAACACTCCATGTGCTCCCCTGCATTTCCCAGTCTCCCTGGTCTTAGGCTGGGACCATGTGACTAGTTCTGGCCAATGGGCTGTGAATGGAAGTGCATGTATCACACTTCTGGTCCACAGTACTTAAGAGTGAACGTCAGTTTGTGCTCTCTTCCTTGCCCTGGAACTGAGGTGTTGAAATAGTGGCATTATAAGATGGAGGAAGTCTGAATCCCTGAGTTGTCTCATGGAATAGAGTTGCAGTGATTCATACCAGATTTATAAATGAAAAAATAAACATCTGTTGTAAGCCACTGATATTTCTAGATTTATTTGCATCCACAACAAAGCTTAGCCTAATATTACTAATATACTGTTTTTAAAAACTCTTCTATTGTACTAATACAACTTAAATGTTTATAAGGTCAGGCAAAGGTTAGGTCCTTTCAGTAAAATTCCAGATAACATCCCAGGGTTGGAACACAGGAGAGCAGGTGGGAAGAGAAAGAAAGGAAATAGTTTCATAACTAACATCACTTAATTTGTAACTGTAGCATTTCTAAGAAATCAAGAAGCTGATCAAAGGTTAGGGAGGCTATCTGGTACAAGGCAATCGCAGCCCAGCCCACAGCTTCACAGTCATGAATAGATGGGTCTTAGCTCAAAGTAATTACAGTTGCCAACTAATTACAGGCTTCAAGCATAGTTCTTATACAGTTTCTAGAAAAGCCAACTGAAATAAGTAGGTCCCTTCCAAGATGTAAAGCTGTTTTTTTAATTAATGAAAGTCATTAAAAACAGAAAGATAACATATTCAGCTCAACAAATATTTATTGTTGATATCTTCAGAGTACTGGATTTGAATAAATTAAACAAATGATAATAAACAATGAGATGATAACTCATCTAGACAAACTATTTCATTTAAATAGTTACTCTCAAAATATATATTTAGTTCTTCTCAATATATTTATATTTAACTATACTCTATGCTTTTGATAAATAAGTTATGTTTTCTCTTAGAAAGACTTTAACCTTAATAAAACCAACTACCATCTATTTGAAGAACTTGAATCACTAACATCTTGTAGCAATAACTAAAAAGGTAGATATAAAATTCAGGAGAAAAAAATGACATATTTCTACTCCTAGTATTTCTCAAAGTGTGGTCCATACAGCACCTGGTGGGCTTTTAAAAAATTGCAGTTTCTTGGGTCCTAACCCAGATAACACAATCAAAATCTCTAGAGGTAGGGCCTGGAAATTTTAATTTTTTTTTTAATTTATTTTTGTATGTGTGAGGAAGACCAGCCCTGAGCTAACATTCGCTGCCAATCCTCCTCTTTTTGCTGAGGAAGACTGCCCCCGGGCTAACATCCGTGCCCATTTTCCTCTACTTTATATGGGACGCCGCCACAGCATGGCTTGACAAGTGGTGCATTGAGCTACGCCCGGGATCCAAACCTGTGAACCCCGGGCCGCCAGAAGCAGAGTGCGCGAATTTAACTGCTACACCATGGGGCTGGCCCCTGGAAATTTTTATTTTTAATAAGCTCTTCCATAATTCTTGTGCACACTAGAGTTTGAGAATCATTTCCTCATGAATGCATCTTGAAAATCCAATGTTAACATAGTGATGGCAAACATAACTGTTGCAACAAGGTTTTTGCATAACGACAAAGACTGCCAGATACATATATTACTTTAAAAACAGAGACGTCACACGTTTTTTCTTAACTGGATCACCCATTACAGCAATAAGAAGACTATCATTGCTTTAGCAAAACCTACATGTATATGTTTTATTCTGTAGCATATTTCCTTACCTTCTGTTATCCTTCCAGTCTCCCACTTCAAGTTCCAAAGTGCCCTGGAAGTGCCGAGTGTGCAAAACAGGCATCAGTCCACCGAGTGTATGGAGGTGCCCACACAAATAAGCTGTAGCTGAACTAACCAATGAAAAATAAATGGAATAAATGAACAAAGATGACTTGTGATGCCAAACTAATAAAACTATCTATTCAGGAAAGCAAGACAGGTAGAGCAACATAAAAGAAGTAAACACAATTAATTTTGATTTTGGAAGCCTGCCTCACCTCATTATTGACCGAATTCCTGGTGATGGAGAAAGGATAGTGGATGTTGTAAAGTGTCCAAACCAAATACTGTGGTTGCTCCGACTACTTTCCTTGGCCAGTAATAAAAGCTCCTCCATCCGTTTCTGAAATGGGAGAAAAATAGAAGGATCTTTAATTAGAGCTCAGGCTGAAATCTAATATCAACAGATTAAACAACTCCCCTGAAGTTTTATAATAATAAGTATATTATGTCTAGGGCTTAAATCCTATTAAGTAATGACCTGTATGGACCTCTGTAAGTTTCAAACTTTTCAACATGCATTATAATCCATTTGATCCTAAAAATAACTATGCTTAAGTAGGGCAGGGATAGATAGGGAAACTGAGAAATAAAAACTAATCTTTAAATTACATAAATTTCTTTCTTTCTTTATAAATTTCTTTATATAAATAAAGAAGAACCACTAATCTTTTCAGCCCTATATACTACTTTGCAATTAATAAAGAGGATATTGAAACTAAACTTCTAAAACAAGATGTACATAAGTCTACAGAAAGCCTTGTACCTGAATGTTCATAACAGCTCTACTCATAATAGCCAAAAACTAGAAACCATCAACAAATTGCAGTATATCCATATAATGGAATACTACTCAGCAATAAAAAGAAAAGAACTACTGATACACACAATAATATGGATGAATCTCAGAAACATTATACTGAGCAAAAGAAGCCAGGCACAAGAGTGCATACTGTGTCATTTCATTTATATAAAATTCTAGAACAAACAAAACTATCTATACTGATAGAAAAGCAATCAGTGGTTTCCTGGGACTGGAGATGAAGACTGACTGCACAAGAGAACTTTCCGGGGTGATGGAAATGTTCTGTCTTGACGGTGGTGACAGTTACACCAGTATATACATTTGTCAAAAACTCTTCAAATACTTATAAAATGAGTGCATTTTATTGTATGTAAATCATCCCTCATAAAGTTGATTTCAAAAATAATTTGTACATGTATAAATATACATTAATATTATCTGTAAAGTACTTATAGCAATGAATTCCTGGGCCCTATCCTCAGGGTTTCTAATTTGATAAGGCTTAGGTAAAGCCTGGGAATCTGCATTTTATAAAACTCCAGCTGACTTTCATGCAGATGATCCTTGAATCATACCTTAAAAAACACTATTCTAGGGGCCGGCCCAGTGGCGCAGTGGTTTAGTTTGCGCTTGGCAGCCCAGGGTTCGTGGGTTCGGATCCCGGGCGCCTGCTGACGCACTGCTTGTCAGCCATGCCATGGCGGCGTCCCATATAAAGTAGAGGAAGATGGGCACGGATGTTAGCCCAGGGCCAATCTTCCTCAGCAAAAAGAGGAGGATTAGCAATGGATGTTAGCTCAGGGCTGGTCTTCTTCACACACAAAAAAAACACTATTCTAAGGAGTAGGCTTTAAAATAAGTTAATCAACTCTGTCTAAAGACACTTGGTAGATAGGAAACAAAATACACCTCTGTTAAATAAAATGCCTAACATAACACAATGCATTTGCTGATATTCTGTTCACTTGATTTCAAGCTCCTCTGAACCCTCATATCACTTTGAATCTCTTTCAGCAATTAGCAAATCCTGCCTTTTATTATAGTTATTTCTATACCAGTCTTATGCCTCACCACTAGATTAAATATTCTAAGAGGCCAGGGACTTGAACTTAGTGCCTTTGTATTTTTATATATGGGCACATATATCTTGCATATGGACATGTGCTCACTGAGTTGGCATTTGTTGTACCAAGAAATAATGCGAGTTTCTCAGATGTGACTCTCCAGACAGTTTTAATCAGGCAACAGTTTTCACCAGCTTACAAAAAATACTTTAAAAGAAACTTACTTACTTCAATAGTTGCCCTTTTCTTACCAAAAAAAAAAGAAAAAAAATATATATATATACACACACCATTAGTTAGAAATGGCAACTGTAGAGATTTAGGAATATACCATATAGTATACAAAGCTCTATGCCCTGCACCTTGCAAAGTGCATACTGTACTTAGTACATATTTAATTAATGTTTACTGAATAAATATCAGATGTGAGGTACTTCTTTCCCAGATTTCAGGACAAGAGCAGGAACAACAATAATAGTGCTGAAATAGCCAGTAATTTCTTCTAGCCATACCTGTAACCACAGTAAAATTTTTCCCAACCATTTTAGATAAGAACTTGTTTACTTACTCACTTAAAGGATAACTTTAAGTGAGCCACATGTATCCAAGAAAAAATAACATAGGTTAGCTACAAAGAGAAGTGAGATTTTTACTGTACCTCATCTAAAATTCCAAAGAAATTATAGGGTCTCTTAGGCCCTGGATTTTGACTGGCATCCAAAGAGATGAAAGAATAGTTGCCAAACGGAGTACTGTGGACATAATGGAAAGAGCCATCCCTAAGTACAGCAGAATATTTCCTAAAAAATAAGACAGGAAAGTTTTAATGCAATCATAAAAAGACAGAATGAGTTTAAATTCCTTCCCTAATATCACACTATATTTTGCCTCCCTTTGAAATGAAATTTCCTAATCTAACAGAGAAATACATTAAACTAGACTCAGAATGGATAAACGATTAAAAGAAATGTTAAAAGATTTTTCTCCCATTGTCTCCGAAGGCTCAGGCAAACTAATTCATTAGTAACCAAACACAAGGTCCCCAAGCAAAGCAGAGAAGCAGGCAGTTATTTTAGGCAGTCCACTAAACACAAAAAGAGATCAATCAAAATCCAGTGAAATGGAACTTATCAATCATTAAAAAATTTAGTGAGGACCTACTAAGTATCTAGCAGAATTCTTGGTGTAGTGAGATACAAAAGGTGTTTACTTCTTGAAACAGGATTATAGAGGCTTAACTCACAATAAAGCCTTGCAAAGATGAAGTCATCAAGCCAGGAGAAAAATAAAGTTAGGTCCAGGTCAGTAAATCTTTTTCAGTTCCTAAAAACATATTGAGACCATATACAGAGTCCACACCCAGTAATGAAAGTCCTCACCACCTTAAGTATTAACAGTGCTCAGATGTCCATAAAGTTGGAAGGTGAAGAGCAAGGAGAAAGGAGGGTAACACAGTACAGAGTGGGCACTCATTAAGCATTTGTTGAATAAATGTGAAGGAAGGTACAGATTATATTGGGGGCATACCTATATTATTCAAACATCAGAACATTGTAAGAAAATATCTAAGTGTCTCATATGATGTACCTGAGAGCATAAAAGAAAAAATACAAAGAAATTTCTGAAACAATGTGCTATCAGGGAGCTATATTTAAGGCACAACAGCCATCAAATATATCACAATATAAATATATTATCACAGATATTACAATTAATAGTCAATTAGTTCTACTGCCTCTCTTTTTGATATTTCTTAAATTTCTATTTCAGGGTTTTTTTCCTCATTAAAATTTTTATATTTTTCCTGCTTGTTTTCAAAGTTATTCTTCAGAATCTTATAATCTCACGTTGCTCCCTTTCCTACATTTTTGACACATTAAAATTCAACTATCTAAAAATAAATCCAACTATTTGAAAGCAAAGGTTAAAATATATAATAGTTAATAACATTTTGTGTGTGTATGTGTGAGGAAGATTGGCCCTGAGCTAACATCTGTTGCCAATCTTCCTCTTTTTACTTGAGGAAGATTGTCCCTGAGCTAACATCTGTGCCAATCTTCCTCTATTTTGTATATGGGACACCATCACAGCATGGCTTGATGAGCCGTGTGTAGGTCCATACCCGGGATCCAAACCTGCAAATCCTGGGCTGCCAAAACGGAGCATGCAAACTTAACCACTACGCCACCAGCTGGCCCCTTAACAACATTTTTTGAATTCTGGATTTTGGCATTGTCTGGGGCATTCTTAAGATCAAGATTTAACTTTAAGATTTTTTTCCTTCAGGTTGACATTTCTGTAATGTGTGTATCTCTAGCAAAATGCCACTTATTAAATTCAGATAAAGTTTAGGTGGTTTAGAAACAAAACTATAAAGATATGAAACTTCAAAGTGACTAATTACTTTCCCAATAACCAGTCAGACCCTACGTCCTGTTAATTGTTCTTGGAAAATGTTAACTCCAGGGGGCCGGCCGGGTGGTGCAGCGGTTTAGTTTGTGCTTGGCAGCCCAGGGTTCATGAGTTCGGATCCCAGGCTCCTGCTGACGCACCGCTTGTCAGCCATGCCTTGGCAGCGTCCCATATAAAGTAGAGGAAGATGGGCACGGATGTTAGCTCAGGGCCAGTCTTCCTCAGCAAAAAGAGGAGGATTGGCAACGGATGTTAGCTCAGGGCTGGTCTTCCTCACAAAAAAAAAAAAAAAGAAAGAAAATGTTAACTCCATTCCCATAATCACCATCAAAGATACAGATAACAGGAAATGAAAAAATTTTCTGTCCTTTTCCTTTCTCACATTAACAAAAGAGGACAACCTCCTCTTCCAAGCTATGGTGCCTCTGATTATATGTTAGTTAACCCATGCTTTTTGACCTGTCATCCTCAAATTGATGTCACTGTCCTCATGTCCATGAACTTTGTTCAGATAGGTATGTCTTCTATTCATTTCAGGCCCCTTCTATACCATGACTGGATTATTGCAGGATTCTCCTACTTGGTCTACATAACTCCAATCTCTCTCTTTTTTTTTTTCCTTTTTATCCCTATTTTTTTTCTTTTTTGTTGTGCAATTGTCCGTTATGAAATACTGTTTCCATTGTTACTTGTCTCCTTAGGAATCTATACTGGATTATGAACTATTACTCATCACATCTAAATTTCTATGCTTGTCACTTAAGACTTCCATAAATTGGCCCTAAGTTACCTATCCAGTGTCATACCAGTCCTCAATATCAACCTTTATTCTGGTGATAACAGTTTCCTTACTGCCCCCAAAGCTCATTCTAGCTTTTAAAACTCTGGATTTTTGCCTAAAATACACCCCTCAGAATTTCTTACTTCTCTAAATGCTACCCATTTTCTAAGACTGGACATGATTTTCACCTCTCTTATAGTCTTCTCTCACTTGCAACTAGTAGATATATAAGTTCTAGAGATCTAATGCACAGCATAGTAATTATAGTCAGCAATACTGTATCATAAACTTCAAAGCTGCTAAGAAACTAGACCTTAATTTTTCTCGCCACAAAAAAGAAATGATAATTATGTGATAGGATAGAGATATTAGCTAATACTATGGTGGTAATCATATTGTAATATATAAATGTATCACATGAACACGTTGTACACCTTAAACTTATACAATGTTATATGCCAATTATACCTGAATTAAAAAATTTAAAAGTCTCCTTTTTGTCCACCCCATGCTGACGTTTGCTTTTTGATTTCTCATAGTGATTATCACATATACCAAGTAATCCAACATTTCATCAGCCATTCCTTTATGTTCTTTTCTAATTGTTTCCTAAACAATTTTTATCTCCCTTAACTAGACTTCATTGAAGGTAGAGGCCATATTTTTTAATATTCTCTCTTGTATCTCATACTATCCACTAATGATGGGGTCTCAATAAATATGTGCTACTTGATTGATTAACAATGCAGAACAAAGCTATTGAATACCCTAGAACTGAAAGTGAGATTACAACCAAAGAATCCCAACACATTGAAACTAGAGAACTGATTTTCTAACTCAAAGATCCTTTCACATTCACAGCCTTTTTCACATTCATGGCACACAAAGAAAATTTTAGTATTTCTATGACACACTGGGATGAAAGGACAAACCAGCCAGGGGTGATCAGCTAGGCTCTTCAGCCACCCTAGAGGCTGAGAGAATCAGTATCTCAGCACTCCTAAAATCCACAGTACTCTAGTTGACATGACTTCTAACATATAGCATGGTGACTATAGTTAATAATACTGTATTGTATATTTGTAAGTTGCTAAGAGACTAGATGTTAAAAGTTTTCATCACAAGAAAAAAAAATGTTTGTAACTATGTGTGATGGATGTTAACTAGACTTATTGTAGTGATCACTTTGCAATATATACAAATATCAAGTCATTATGTTGTACACCTGAAACTTACATAATGTTATATGTCAATTACAACTAAATTAAAAAAAATGATTTCTGCTATGTATCAATGACAAAAAAAAAAAGTCTGTGTGGAATATTAAAAATACCATTAGCTGGGGCTGGCCCCATGGCATAGTGGTTAAGTTCAGCACACTGCTTCAGCAGCCCGGGTTTGCAGGTTTGGATCCTGGGTGTGGACCTATACCACTCGTCAGCCATGCTGTGGTGGCAACCCACATATAAAGTAGAGAAAGATTTGCACAGATGTTAGGTGGGGGCTAATCATCCTCAGCCAAAAAAAATTAAAACCATTTGCCAACAAAAAGCATTAAGGTACATGAAATAAAAAGAATTAAAGACAAAGTCCTGAAACAAAAAAAAATAATTGTCACACACACACAAAAAGCCTCCTTTTCTAAATTACCAGAGGTTCTTTACACAGGAATTTTATCTGTTAAAAAATGTTTTCACCCATTCATTGAAATGACTGCACCCTCTTTGTAACACATCCAGGTCTGTCTTTTGTTTGTTGCAGTACCTGTAATAATTCTCAACGCTCTCCAGACTTGGAATGTTGAATGTATCTAATTAAAAAGAAAAGAGCAAACATCATCTATATTGAAAAGAAAAATGCAAACATGTTAATGACTAAAGAAAAATGATAATTCTTTCAATAACACCTTATATGGTAGAATGCCAATAATCAGACTGATAATTTTTAAAACTTAATAACAGAATGCAGATTATCTAGAAACTTATTTAAGGAACCTAGTATACTGGAGAATATTAAATACTTTGGATTATTTACCATTTAGAATAAATCAATTTGAAGTTATAAGAGTGGACCATTGTTGCTGTTTTAATTATGTGATTCTGGAAGGCAGCAAGGACTGAATTTATGCCTGATATATGGATCCAGGCCAAGTGCTTCTAAACAGCAGATCACTTGGTTAACAGGGCCAAAGTCCCTCTTTTCTTAAATCTTAAAAAAGATTCAGTAAGAAAGGAGTTACAGGGGCCGCCCGGTGGCGCAGCGGTTTAGTCCGCGCTTGGCAGCCCGGGGTTCGCGCGTTCGGATCCCAGGCGCCCGCCGACGCACTGCCTGTCAGCCACGCCGTGGCGGCGTCCCATATAAAGTGGAGGAAGATGGGCACGGATGTTAGCCCAGGGCCAGTCTTCCTCAGCAAAAAGAGGATTGGCGACGGATGTTAGCTCAGGGTCGGTCTTCCTCACAAAAAAAAAAAAAAAAAAAAAAGAAAGGAGTTACATAATGGTAAGGGGTTAAGGATGTCATAGAATGTTTAACTGGAAATATAGAGCTTGACTGCCTGGGTGCAATAGCTAAAATTGTGTACCAGCTTTGACTTACAGGAATCCACTACATTTCTAATAACCTTAGAGAATACAATATAAGTCCAGTTTAGGCCAATAGAAATATTGTTGTGTATGTAATCCTCTTGCTAAGTAAGAGTACAACTCTATTACAATTAAATCTTAATAAAGATTAGTTTCCTCTCCTAACACAATATATAAACATATATATTATAAGCACATACCATAAGCATTTATGCCTATACAAGTCAAATGAGATTATTATGAACTCCAAAGTACTATCTAAATTATTTACTCACAAGAGTCTGTTTGATATTTATTACTTGAAATAAGTTAGTAGCTTGGCTTGGAAAACATTTTTTAGTATACACAGATTTGCTATTTATTGCAAAAGAATTCTACCTGTACCACTAATCAGGATCAGGAAAAATGCGAAATGTAAATATACCAGAGAAAGTTGTAAGCCAGATATCCTATTTTTAATTTATAATTCCTATTTGTTTTATAAGAACTATTTATAAAAAGAGCATTTTCTGATCAAAGCAATAGCTGTGTATTGCATTAAGTAGAATTATCTGTTTAAAATGATAGTTTTTTAAAAACATATAACTAAGGTACTCATCATCAACAAATAATCAAATGAAACAGACAAATGAAGTACTTAAGTAACCAATATGGGAGCCAACCTTTATAAAACAAACAAACCAGGCCAGCCCTGGTGGCCTAGTGGTTAAGTTCAGCATGTTCCGCTTTGGCGGCCCCGGTTTGGTTCCCGGGTACAGACCTACACCACTCTCTTAGTGGCCATGCTGTGCTGGCAGCCCACATACTAAAAAATAGAGGAAGATTAGCACAGATGTTAGCTCAGGGCAAGTCTTCCTCAGAAAAAAAACCCCTAGTATCAAAACTCTTTTGGAGAAGAGTTCATTTCCTTACTAACACAACAGTGATAATCTAAAAAATGGGAAGGGATTATCCATCTCTCTCTCCCCATATGCATGGGGATTTATTTGCAATTTTAATTTTTAAATGTATATACAGAAATAGTCAATCTCTGTGATGTACAGTTCTATGGATTTTGACAAATGCACAGTCATGTATCTACTACCACAATCAAGATACACAACAGTTCCATCGTCCCTGAAAATTCTCTCATGATGCTTCTTTGTAGTCAACCTCTCCTGCCATCAATCCCTGGCAGCCACAATCTGTTCGGTCTATAGTTTTGCTTTCTTTTTTTTCGCTGAGGAAGATTCACCCTGAGCTAACATCTCTGCCAATCTTCCTCTATTTTGTATGTGGGTCACTGCCACAGCATGGCCACAGCTGAGTGGTGTAAGTCCACCGAAGTGGAGCACGCCAAACTTAACCACTAGGCCATAGGGCCAGCCCCAAGTTTTGCCTTTTCTTGAATGTCATATAAATGGAATCATAGTGTATGTCAACTTATGGGCTTGGCTTCTTTCGTTTAGTAAAATTATATAATTTTAAACACCCACCTGCATAGGTTTTGCTAGAAGCTTTTTTTTCCACGTAAAGAAGAACCACACCGGGGCCGCCCGGTGGTGCAGCAGTTTAGTCCACACTTTGGCAGCCCCGGGTTCGCGAATTCGGATCCCAGGCGCCCACTGACGCACTGCTTGTCAGCCATGCTGTCGCGGCGTCCCATATAAAGTAGAGGAAGATGGGCACGAATGTTAGCCCAGGGCCAGTCTTCCTCAGCAACAAGAGGAGGATTGGCAATGGATGTTAGCTCAGGGCTGGTCTTCCTCACAAAAAAAAAAAAAAAAGAACCACACCAACTTTCCCCTCAAAGGCTAACAGTGACATCTGAAGTTTTAAAGTCACATATTATAGTATTTCAGAGTCGTGGCCTTCAGTATATCTAAACCTATGTTATAACATCCCATTTTATAAATTTTATAATCTAAATTGGAGAATCTAGACCCCTAAAGGGAAAAAAAATCTAGTCTTAATTATATCTGAGTCTTGACTCTTACCATGATTTCCTTTGACATCGAGCCACTTGGTTTTCTCCATGACCCTTGTCTTCTTCAGAATACTCTGGTAAGTTTGCCATTCTACCTCATGCTGCTTGGATCCCCAGTGTTGCTTTGTTCTGGCATCTGTCAGGTCTCCTGTCGATTTACATAAGAATTGAATCACAATGCAAAATAAACCCCAGAGGGTTCAAATTTTTTAAAAAATGCACAAAGACTAAAGATACTAAAAGTAATCAACACGTATACGCATAACCACTTATGAGTCCATCTATGTCCAAAGCAAGCCATCTAAAATAAGATTTTCTCAGCAAGGGCTTTATCGGTTTCTTATAGGTTAGCAAGTGCCTATTTAACCTCCTGTGATATTAGATATGGGTTTTGAAAAAATATGTTTTTAAAGAGAGTAGTACAAAACACATCATGAGACTCTGATAAAACAAAAACTCTTTATAAGCAATGCCAACGATCTGGGCAGGGTGCCTATTATCTATGATGACCATATTTTCCACACCCAAAATCAGGATATGTGATTTGACCAAGTATTACTTTTACAGCAAGAAGTAATCTGGAAGGTGTAGTCTGGACAATAAAATACCAGAATTTCTAGGAAACTGGACAGACACTTGAAATTGAGGTCTTCCATAAAATGAAGACTGATACTCCATCATATCAGCAGAGGTGTTTCAATAGAGTGGGTGGGAGATGAATCCCCCAGTAGACAGGATAGATGCTCCTTTAGCTTCTCCTCCAACCCAGTTTGGGAGCAAATGGTTAGGGGTTTGAAGACTCTAGGGAACCCAAGAAACAGAAGTACCAAAGGGTGAAGAAAAAGTGCCCTAAGTCACTTGAAGCCTCAAACAATTGACAACATAAGACTAATACTGTAAAGAATACGAAAAAGTTAGTAAAAGAAAAGAACTTTTGATTTGTGGTTAAAGAGGTTTTCCTAATTCTCTCTCAAATCCAGAACTGCAGCAACAACAAAATAGATACACAACAGACAGCACATTAACCTGAGAATCGTAAGCCTTGTTTCTACCGCTTTGACAAAGCCTTGCTAGTCATTTAGCCTGGACCTTGACTCAGTTATCCAGAGGGAAAGGGAATTATAACGTCCCATCTCCTCTAGGACTCACCTGGGGCTGTGACTAGTGTTCCCAACGTCCCCAAGGTGAAAAGCTGCAGCCCTGGCTAGCATTCTACCATCGGGACCACAGAACAACACGACAGCACGGCAATCCTCCCTACCTGTTGCTAGGACGAGAGCTGGTTGAATGATGTCAATAGTTTCAGAACAGAACTTCTCTAAGTCTACAGCTCTGCCTGGATCGCGAAACCTGCTCAGGTGAATGTCGGATATCTGCTGAAAGCAGGTATTAAACAGAGATATCTGAGTCAAAAAGAGGCGGCACGGACAGAGGCGACCCAGACGCTCTCTCAAGGCAGAAGGAAAATGCAAGGATGCAGTGCATCAACGAACCCCCCAGTAAAGGATCGAGCCTCCCAGCTGGAGTTTGGGGCCCTAACAGGTACGGGTGGCGCCCCCGCGGAAACTGACCGCGTCTCACCGCGTCGTGGCAGCTCTGCACCCACCCCCCGCCCGGCTCCCGCTGCATCACCTGCAGACCCCAGAAGACGTTGCTGGCTCCGGGGCCCGGCGCCGGGTGCGGGCTCCACGGGGCGCGGAGCTGGGGCAGCGGCGAGGGCGGGCCGGCCAGGCCGTAGTGCTCTAAGAGCACTGCCGCGAGCGCCGCAGCCGCCAGCCCCGCGACCACCTTGATGGCCAGCACTGCAGCCATCCCGCCCGCCCGTGCACGGCCCTCGCTGTTCCTGGATGGTGACCCGGCGGCGTCCCCGAGAGCTGCTCTGGCCGCACTTCCGGACTCTATGGTCGCCGGGAGTACGGCGCCGCGCTTGTCCGCCACCGCCTGCACCTGCGCCTCGCCGCGTACTTCCCCCTCGCCGCCCCCCCCGTCTCTGGGCTGGGTTTGCAAATATTAAGAAGGAGGAAGAAAAGGAAACCCAGAGCCCCAACGCCAATCACGGTTGCAAGGGCTGCCGGGGTAGGAAGCCCTGGTCCGGGAGGCGGACGCTGGAGTCCGGGCTCCGCCTTAGTCAGTCATTCCTGAGCTGGGTGGGTCGGGTTCCTCACCTGTAAAACAAAGTAGTTCCCGTGCGTACTTAGCAGGGTTGTCGTGAGAATAAAAGTAAGGATGAGGACGCCTTTTAAATTGCTGTACAAATGTGACAGGTGGCTTCCTCTGGCTACTTCTGATTATTAACAGTGTGTTTCCATAGGTTATCTATAGATATAACACGTATGTTTTGTGAAAGTTATTTTTTCCTAAACCTAATTTCATATGCACTTGGTTACATAATATTCCAGTACAATGGTATACCATTCTCATTTAATAAATTTTAAGTACTTTCTATGGGCCAGGCGAAGGAGAAGAATTAGATTCGGACCATGCCCTTAATTTATCTAGGCATTCATTCTCTTATTGAACTTTTGGATTGTTTATCATATTCTGAATGTTCTGAAGAAGCATTTTTGAATAAACATGTTTTGAATAAACATTCCGAATAAACTTATTGCTGTTCTGAGTAAACATTTATGTTTACATAAAAATAGCGTTTTACAAATAGCGTCCTTTTTTAAATCCCTCTTTGAGTTATTTTCTTGGGATATGTTGCCAGCATTGGAGTTATGCCAATTTCAATTCATTAAATACTTTTTTGCGTACCTTTGGAATGTGTGGGGGAGGGGAAATTCCCCCCTTCCTCTCTTGGTTGTTATGGCTGGCGGATAGTTACAAGAGAAAATCAAAGTTTAATACTTGTGCATGGGGAATTCACATAAGCATGGAAAATTCCAAAGACTGTCAGGCAAAAATGAGATATATATCTCATTCTGGACTAAGAAGAAGTGGGCAGGGGCCTGAGCCTTCAAAGGGAAAAGAGGTAATTTACAGGAAGATGAAAAGAATTAATGTTTGGTAATCAAATGTTTGCTCGGCCATCTAGACAATGGGACACAGAGAGAACTTTGATCAAATGGACCTTGCTGGGTTTCTCCCTGTCTACCACACCTAGTTCATATTATACTACAGCTATCTATGGTGATACCTCCCTCTTGGAACAGGTCCTCTATCTTAAGTCCTTTTAGGCAGTTAGAGGGAAGGTCAAAGTTTCTTCCTAAGTCTTTAGTTCTTAAAAATAATCAGCCCAAAATAATCCTCAAGTTAAAGAGACACATTTTGGAGTGGGAAACTTTGTTCCCCTTCAAATGCAAGACATTGATCTAAGAAAACATAAAGAAACAAAATGGTAAGTAGCTAGAGAGCCATGGTTCATTATCTTGGAAGCTTATGTAAGAAGGAGAAATTCACAAATAAGTTTAATATAAGATGAATATGCCATGTGCCACAAGAGACAATCAGATATAAAAGGCTAGAGGAAAGTTAAAACCAGGAGAGATCACATCTTTGGAGAGAATCAGGAAAATTTAATAAAGGAGGTGGGATATAAATGATGGATAGTATTTCTCAGCGGCACAGACTAAGGATGGGGTGGAGAGAAGCACTGTCCACCGGGATTTAATGGACTAAAGCGTTAAGGTGAGACAATGCAGGGCATGTTGAGGAGAGAGTGAGTACTTCTGTTTGGCTGGGCCTCGATTATGCCTAGAGGAATAGTGGTAACTAGATCAGACCCTTGGTTTGAGCCACATTGTGGAAGGCCTCTATAAATGCCAAGTGTGAAGACAGATCTGGCAACAGCCTAAGGAACTGATTGAACAGAGGAGGGGTGTGGCAGAGAATCCTGTTAGAAGAATATTGGAATAATCCAGTGCTATGGTCTGAATGCATCCCCACAAAACTCCTTTATTGTAATCTTAATACCTTATGTGATGGCATTTAGAGGTGGGGCCTTTGGGCTCCACCCTCATTAATGAGGTTAGTACCCTTATAAAAGAGACCCTAGAGAAATCCTTCGACCCTTCCACCATGTGAGGACACAGTGAGAAGTCAGCAGTCTGCAACCTGGAAGAGGGCTTCACCAGAACCCAACACTGCTGGCACCCTGATCTTAGGCTTTCAGCCTCCAGGACTGTGAGAAATAAATTTCTGTTGTTTACAAGCCACGTAGTCTGTGATGTTTTGTTTTAGCAGCCTGAACGGACTAAAACATCCAGGTAGTGTGTAATTACAAAGGCCTGAAGAAAGAACATGGGAGAGTGTGACATTGAGATCAGAAAGGATCAGATGTAAAATAATTGTGAAGACAGAAACTACAGAATTTGACAGCTAATTGGATAGTTGAGGGAAGAAAAAAAGATAGTTAAAAGTTAGTGCCAAAATTTCGAACTCTAGTGATGAAAAAACTAGCGCTATAGGGTATGTGTGGAGACCATTGTCCATATGAGTAGTTTTTGGTTTTGTCTAATATCGCGCCACTAGAAAACATCTGCATGGATATCTTCAAACCAAATTTGGAAGATATGGTGGAGATGATTTGATTTAAAACACAGGCAATGTGGTGTATATAAAATGCATTTGGAGAGGCCTTGGAGGAACCTCAAAGATACAAGACTCATTTTCCAGAAACAGAATACAAGAAGCTGTGTGATAGGAACAGACACAGTGTTAAGACATTTTGGACAGAGAAACATGGTTTAAAGTCACAAAGACAACCCATCTGAATTGCAGACACTGAATTGTAACCAAGCTGCTTCACTCACAGTGCTCAAAGTGAATAGAAACAGGAATTTATTTATTTAATGATGGTTAATGATTTTTCCAGGGAAATACTGATTTGATCAGCTAATCACTACAAATCAGCATAAAAGGTGGCTCTCAGTTCCTGACAGTCAAAGGAGAAAGGTAGATTTCTTGTTATCTCAAAGAGAGCAAGCAGCAATTCACCATGAAAGCAAACTTTCCCAGAACTAAAGTCAAGGGAGAATACATCACTTGGACATTTTACAAATAATGTACATTGTCATCAAAAGTCATAAATTGAACTATGTGACTCTCATAAGATGTAGAAATTATCTTCAGATCACTATTTCTTATACTAACCATGTTAAAAAAAATCCAAGAATATAGTATTAAATCATTGTTCTGTGAAGTCATTTCTATAGAGCCAAAGTAATGTAATCAAAATAGTTTTTTGGATATGTAAAGATTTTTAAATTATTTTTCAAAATTGTGATAAAATACATATAAAATTTACCATGTTAAAGTGTATACTCTGATTTTTCTGTACCATTTTTAAGTGTATAATTCAGTGGCATTAAGTACATTCACATTGTTGTGCAACCATCACTACCATCCATCTTCAGAATTCTTTAACATCCCAAACTGAAATGCTGTTCCCATTAAACATTAATTCCTCATCCTCACCTCCCCACCCCTGAGCCCATAGTAACCACTATTCTACTTTTCGTCCCTGTGAATTTGATTATTCTAGGTATCTTATAAAAGTGGAATCATAAAATATTTATCCTTTTGTGTCTGGCTTATTTCACTTAACATAATGTCTTCAAGATTCATCTATGTTGTAGCATGTGTCAGAATTTCCTTCCTTTTAAAGGCTGAATAATATTGCATTATATGAATATACCACATTTTCTTTATTCATTCATCTGTCAATGGACATGGGGATTATTTCCACTTTTTGGCTATTGTGACTAATGCTGCTATGAACATCAGTATGTACCAGACATTTTTAAAGCTTCTTAAGGAGCACTCCTTTTATTCCTTAGGAAAACAGAAATTTGAGGAAAATTTCATCTTGGCAGTTAAGGCTCTGTATAAGGAAACTGAAACACCTGTAAAAGTAAGAAACCACAGATCAAGGAAGTTCTGACACATGCTGCAACATGGATGAACCTTGAGGACATTAGGCCAGTAAAGTAAGCCAGTCACAAAAGGACAAACACTGTATGATTCCACTTATTTGAGGTACCGAGAATAGTCAAATTCACAGAGGTAGAAAGTAAAATGGTGGTTGCCAGGACTGGGAGGAGGGGGAAACAAGGAGTTAATGTTTAATAGGTACAGATTTTCAGTTTTGCAAGATGAAAAAAGTTCTCGAGATGGATAGTGGTGACGGTTGCACAACAACGTGAATGTACTTATTGCCACTGTACACTTAAAATATTCACAATGTACATTTAAAAATAATTTATTTGTTTATTATTTTTTTCTTTTTCCAAATACCACGTTAATTCAAAAAAGCCCTTTTCATTAGATGATACATACACAAGGGCTAAAGATTACAAAGACGAAAATTAAATTGTAAACTATATAAGGATGCTTAGGAGAAAACCTTAACAGGGGTCATGATCAGAGATGTGATCCCTCTGCTTGCTCTGTTTGCAATCTAACATTCATGGGGAATACTGTCTAGGGAGAGCCTGAAATGGGTTCATAATCTATAACCGCAAAGGGCTGACTCAGATCTTTATCTTTTATAAACTGCACTCATAAGTTGGTGCCTTACTCACTTTCCCAAATTAAAAATGATTTAAATTTAAATGTATATTTTACCACAATTTTTAAAATAAAAATAAATTTAAAAATAAAGGTGAGAGGCTTGATCTTAGGTGACTATTAAAATCATCACCATTTATAAGTCATTTTATGGTTGAGTAAAAGAGACAATGACCTGGACAGTAACATGCAAAAGAATGAAAGTAGACCATTGTGGGGGATCAGAATTGGCCACCTCAAGATGTGTCTCTCTCTACTTTGCTCTGAAGGAGGCTTTGACCTTCACCCCCCCAACTCTCTAAAGGGATTTGGGATGGAAGGCCTGTCCTTGGGATGGGCCTTCACCTTGGATGACTCTGGGTATCATAGACTGGGAGGGTCTTTGCTACACCCATTCTTATCAAAGTTCTGTGTACCAAATATTTACAATTGTAAGGGAACTCTCCATTTGTAAAGGTTTCTCCTTCTCTGTACTGGGAAGATGGGTGGATGATCTCATCTCTAGAAACTTAATGTGGAAGGTGAGGCCTTAAATCTGCATAATAACTTACTGTGCTTTTCTTGTAATCCCTCATGGCTGACACTCCCAACTCCCCCCAAAATCCTCGTCTGTCTATATAAGAGGAGAATCTCCACCATTTTGTCGAGAGACACTCCTTGGCCTCTCCCATGTATACATGTTTTATAAAGCTTTGTTCGATTTTCTCCTGCTATTCAGCCTCATGTCAATTTAATTTGTAGCCCAGCCAGAAAGGACCCAGAGTGGGTAGAGAATGCTCTTTCTCCCCATCACCATCTTCTATTGCCATACACAAAAATCAACTCAAAATGGATTAAGGTCTCACCCGAAAGTGAGACCTGAAACTATAAAACTCCTGGAAGAAAATATAGGCAGTACACTAACTGACATTGGTCATAAAGGGATCCTTTCAGATTCCATGTCTACTCGGACAAGGGAAACAAAAGAAAAAATAAACAAGTGGGACTTCATCAGACTACAGAGCTTCAACAAGGCAAATGAAACCAGGATCAAAATGAATAGACAACCCACCAGCTGGGAGAAAATATTCACAAATCATATATCCGACAAGGGATTAATCTCCATAATATATAAAGAATTCACACAACTGAACAACAAAAAAACAAACAACCTGATCAAAAAATGGGCAGAGGATGTGAACAGACATTTTTTCCAAGGAAGATATACAGATGGCCAACAGGCCCACGAACATCACTAATCATCAGGGAAATGCAAATCAAAACTACACTAAGATATCACCTTACAACAGTTAGAATGGCTATAATCACCAAGACAAAAAGCAACAAATGTTGGAGAGGTTGTGGAGAAACGGGAACCCTAATTCACTGCTGGTGGGAATGCAAACTGGTGCAGCCTCTATGGAAAACAGTATGGAGATTTCTCAAAAAATTAAAAATAGAAATACTTATGATCCAGCAATCCCACTCTTGGGCATCTACCCAATGGACATGAAATCAACCATCCCAAGAGGCTTATACACTGCTATGTTCATTGCAGCATTATTCACTATAGCCAAGAAGTGGCAGCAACCCAAGTGTCCCTCGACTGATGATTGGATAAAGATGTGGTGTATATATATATATATATATATATATATATATATATATACACACAATGGAATACTACTCAGCCATAAAAAAGACAGAATTGTCTTTTTTGCAACAACATGGGTGGACCTAGAGGGTATTATGTTATGTAAAATAAGCCAGAGAGAGAAGGACAAACACTGCATGATTTCACTCATACATGGAATATAAAGTAACACACGGACAGAGAAAACTGTGTGGTGGTTACCAGGGGGAAGGGGGGTGGGGGGTGGGCACAAGGGGTGAAGGGATGCATCCATATGGTGATGGACAAATAATAATGTACAACTAAAACCCCACAATGTTATAAACTATTAAGACATCAATAAAAATTTAGAAAAATTAAAAAAAAAAGAGAGAGACAATGACCATGTAGCCATTTTGGAATGAATCAACGAAGGCAAGTTTGGATAACATCAAATATATTCTTTACACGTATTTAACTGTATGGAACAGATGAAAAAACAATCATAAGATTGTCAGGTTCCACATTCCTGTGATAGAAATGCCACTCTGCCATCTCTGCAATGAAACATGAATCCATAAGCCTTAAAAAAATAAAATGCAGAGGACTAATGCTCTCATCAAAAATTAGAAAAATCACCAAACTCAGCAATTAAAACTAAAACCACCAGAAAAATATTTTGGTTACATTATTTTTTTAATACTTAAAAGTTAGCCTTTATTTCTCAAGCTGGAGATAGACACCCTGGTATTCATCTTATTGTTATTCTCTAACTTGTACACATGTTACATGTAATCTTTAGTATTATATTTACCACAAAATTCTGATGAGAAACATTTAGTAAAAAATATAATAAATGCTTTATTTTATCCATTAAAAATATAAAAAATATTAAAATATACACTCTGACCTGGTATTTCTACTTAACAATAACTCATAAATACTAAGGAAAAATATGAATGTTTACAGAGATTTACCAATAAATATGTTTATTAAAGCAAAATTTATAATAGGAGAAAATTAGAAACAAACTATAGTAAATGTTCCACAATAAGAGTCTTCAAAATAAAATGACACAGCCATATAAGGGAATATCAGGCAGTAATCTTAAAATAATTTTGAAGAAAAATATTAATGATATGGAAATATGTTAATAACATGTTAATGAGTATTAATAAAACTGTACAGTATAATGCCATTTTACACACACACAACACAAATACACATACACACACATACAGGAAAAAGCCTGGAAGCACATATACCAAACTATCAATAATGGTTATCTTGAGACAGTGATATATGAGATTATAGGTCATTTATATTTTCTTCTCTTTGCTTATCCATATTTCCTGAGTTTTCAACAATGACCATGTAAGGAAAAAAACACTTTTGTTTTGTTTTGAGTTAGCAAATTTTTTCTATAAAGGACCAGATAGTAAATGTTTTAGGCTTTGTGGGCCTGACTGTCTCTATGGTAACTATTTGACTCTACTGTTGTGCAAAAGCAGCCATAGTCAATACGTAAATGAGGTGGCAGTGTTCCAATAAAACTTTACTTACGGACATTGAAATTTGAAGCTCATGTATTTTACATATGTTATGAAATATTCTTCTTTTGATTTTTTTTCAACCATCAAAAAATGTAAAAGCTATTCTTAGCTTGAAGGCTCTACAAAAACAGGCAGCAGGTGGATGTGGGGCATATTTTCTAATCCCTGTTCTAGGACGATTCTTCTTTTGCACAATTCATTTTCCTGCAGTGATGACTTACCTTGATTCTTCTATATGTTTGGTTTTCCAAGTTCTTATCATTAATTCAACCTCAAACTATTCACCAGTTGTCTAAACTTCTACTTGGCATTTTTAAACCCTTCAAGTACTGTGTCATTTTCATTTTTCAAAAACAGCCTCTCCCAGAGCTTTCTGACTTCTCACCTGGCCTGTTTGTTCACCACGTCTGGTGCACAGCTGTTATCTTGGTATCTCTTTTCACTCTGTGCCTTGGGATTCCTGTTGCCTTTCATCTCTGTTAGTAATACAGTGTTCTGTGTATTTCTTCCACTCAGCTCATCTCCACTTTCATTACAGGTTTTAACTTTTTCTCCAAAGGGCCTAGCATAGTGCCCAGCAAACGATGCTCAAAAAAATTTTTTTTTGAGGAAGAAGATGCCTGGATAGAATATAAAGATAGTTGGCAGGCTGCATTGACAAGTGCTCAAACCATCATGGGTCCAGATTGGGTCCTCTTCCCAGAATTTACTCAGATCCTGGACAAATAAATTTGTTCATGTCTATTTCATCTGTTCACCAAACCACTTGAACCCCAGGATTGATGCAGTCTGCTGCAAACTGGGGCATATAACTCCTTCCATAGACTTGGTGAAAGGATCTATTGTGTCTCTCTCCAAACTAGATTTTATTCTCCTGGTAGGTTGAGCCATTTCCTGCATATCTAAACAAAGTTCCTTCCACTGAGCGTTCAGTCTCATTCCTTCCCAGTCCCTTTCACATGTCCATGCCCCAGCTCCTCCATGAAGAGCATGCTCCCTGGAGTTGCATGGATCTTGACTCACATCCTAACTCTGTCTCTTCCTAGTTGTGTTACCTTCGGCAAATTCTTTATATGTCTAATCCTCTTTTCCCACACCCTTTCCCCCTCCACCAGGGATGAAATGCTTTTGTGGTTGGTTACATGCATGGACAGGATCCTGTGACGAGCAGTGCCCTTAAATGGATCCAGGGTTGAGAGTGAACCCAAGATCCAGGCCTATTTATGACCCCCAATCTGAGTTTTACTCCACAAATGACTGGAAATCTTCATCTCTAAAAGAAGCTAACCTCCACAAACCTAGGTCTCCAAGCCAACCTCAGAGCCTCCAGCTCTGACTACTTCATCACATTCTCAGGACTTTACTGGTTCTAACATAGGGCTGATCCCCCCACAGCTGTAGGAATGACCTTAGTCCAAGACTGATAACTCCTGTCCTAATGGGGACCCCTCTCTCCACATTCTGACTTTGACTCTATCAACCTCAATGACCCCTGCTTCTCAACTCAATATGGAAGTCTCTTTCTTCAAGTACAATCTGCCCCCACATGAGGTAGCCATGGTCGACATGTAACTGGACTGAAGAGTCGATCGCCCAGGTTCTTGGTCGGTGTAAGAGAAGAATTCAGACACCAACACAATGGCAACAGCAAAGATTTATTAGCGATAAGGTCAGATACACTCCAAGGGAGGAGCGGGCAGTGCCAGAGAATGCATCTGCCCTGTGTCTTGGGTTAGTTTTATTTTTATTTGGGCTGTTTAGAAGGGAATTAGCATTATCTGGTTATCCTCCAAAAATGGTTTTTCCTCCACCCACTCGTCAGGAGGGGGAGTTCTTGATCTTCTAGGGGTATTCCCAGAACTGTCATGGCAGCCATCCCCCATGGAAGGGGGGCTAATGCATATGGAATTTGTATGTAAATTAAAGAAAGGTCAATGTCCTCTAGAGGTGTATGGCAGAAGGCTTTGTATGTGTTGTTTGTTCACTTGTTACTTTTTTTTTTATCGTCGCAGTTGATGGCCTTAGACTCTGGTGGTGGCGCCAGGCAGGTCTTAGTTCCCCTTTATCTGTGTCATGTGGGATGCCAGCAAGATGCTTCACTGATGCAGCAAGGTCTCCAGCCGTGATCCCCGCTCATGTCTGGATGCCAGTAAGACACTCCACTGATGTAGCAAGGTCTCCAGTTACGACTCCCCGGCTCATGTCTACCTAGCTACCTATCTCACACAGACTCCCTGAGAGGACAGATGGCCCAGCCCCTTTCCTCAGCTCAGAAACCAACACTCTTGGAAGATATCCTTGTATAGCAGGAGTAGAAGATGAGAAGGAATTGAGTCAGAAGATGAGGACAGTGGCACCATTCTATAATTTTATTTCTTTGTTGTTTGCTTCTTTAAAATTTGTATTTCCTTTAGTAAGCACAAAACTCTGCTTAGGTTTATATTGTTTTGTTTTCTAAACTAATCATAAGATAAGCAGTATCCCTTGCTCTGAAGGGTCTGGGTTAACTTTTCCACCAAATGCCCTAAAACAAACAATTATCAATCAAACTAATAAATATTCCCCTTAATATAAATTCCTTTTCAAATTTGCAGAGGGTACACGGGATTTGTTTCTGAACACGTTCCATTTTTACACCTGTGTCCCAACATTGCAACATTCAGGTTGCTGCCATTTTAAAATCATGCCCAAGGGCTTCCCAATATTGACATTTCCAACAGGCCAAAGATTAAGCAAAATGAAAAACAGTCCCTAATGTTAAAAAGGAAGGAAATATTTCTTGACAAGGAACATGCCAGGCCCAACTGAGACAATCAGGAATTCTAGTCAATGAACAAAACAAAAGGCTAAGGATTATCATGCACATAAATGAAAGAATAACAGGAAGCTGGGATATAATCGCACTAGAATTGAGAAAATAACTTGACAACTTTTACAAATGGAAAGCTTCAGCTCAATCTATATGCTTAATATATACACACATGTACATGTTTTATCTTTCTATTTACCCAAGTTCTGCCTGCACGTTATTGTTTTGTTTTCTCAACTTTCTGAAGCAGAAGTCGTTTTTTTAAAAAAACCAAAATATATGTTTTTCCCATAATCTGAGACAAATTCATCTTATCATCCAAAAATTTGGGATCTGGCCATGATTCTCTTTGGGGGACGCTCAAGTTCTGAGAGTCTACTGTGGAGCCAGGAGATGTCCCTCATTAAACGAGGGAAAACATCAGGGCCTGCAGAGCACGATCTGCCCAGGGTGATATCCCCAGAGTTCCAGCCAGAAGAGGGATAGTAAGCTGTGCTCACCAACTTGCTCTGCCTCCTGGGCACGTGCTTCCTAGCAAAAGCCCCTGATCTTCACTGACCCTCTGGATTGGGCAAGGGTGTGGAACCCGCCCCTCCGCTGCGGGCCACGCCCCTCCCTAAGTCCCGCCCAGTCGGCGGTGGGAGGTTGCGGTTTCCATGGGGACTGGAAACAGCTGTTTTCTCCGCTGTCACTGCTGATACCGGTGATATGATGATACCCGCTGAGCAGTGGATGCCAGAGTGTCAGGAGCTGGTGCTGGTGAGCTGGAGCTCGAGAAATGGAGTCCCCAAGGTGGCGCCTGGGGTGGGAATGATCCTGGGTGGCCAGCACAAAAATAGGTGGAGTTCCAAATTAAAGTACCTCAAGCCAAATACGCGCGCACCAAAGACTGTTGGAGTTGAACATTAATGCTTAGGGAAGGAGATGGCAGGCGAATCAGGCAGAGAGGGCAGAGCCAGGACCAACAGGGGAAGATCGGGGACCCGCGCGGCACTCAGTAGATGCCAAACTTCTTCATATTGTCTCTTTTCAGGTATAAATCAGGCGCTCTGGATAATTAACAGCCTTCCCGGCCCCACCGAGGCACTGGAGGTATGTGAAGAGAGACCTGAGCTCTCCTTTCAGGAATATCGTACTGTTAATGGGACTAACACATTGGCTGCGGAAGGACTAGGAAGAAAAACTTCATCTATCCTCTTGGGTTCAGTAAATGGAGGCCTATGAATTTAACTGACACACACAGATTGACAGGAGAAAAGGAATACAAATTTATTAACATTTTTGACAGGCACAGGTGTTCACAAAAAAGAAGTAACTCAAGCGGTTAAACTTGGGAGCTCATGTACCCTTCTTTACAAAGAAAACAGGGTTTGGGCTTCAAGGGAATTTAATTGTGGGGAAGAACTAGGAAACATATGGGGGAACTAATGGAAGATAAGGATTATTTTTTAGTAAGGTTTGTTTATGCATGTTCATCTTGGTGCTGGCTCTCTGTCTCCGGTGATAAGGGTCACTTTCCTCATCCTGGTCTAGGAAAGGGAGGAATTTATGCCACCTTACAAAGGGAAGTATATGCCATGCTTTTAGGCAGATAAAAGCAGAGAACTCTTCCTATAGCTGTTGATTATTAGTTGGCTTCAGTTCAAAATAATCCTTATGCCAAAATGGCATATTTTGGGGTGGCATATCCTGATTCTCTTCATGGCTCTATTTTCTAATGTAACTTTTATTTTATTCAAAGCTATACCTGCACTCAGTTTAAGGAGGCAGTATTTCAACACATCTGCAACTGGGAAAATGGTGTTTACTACCAAGAAAATGTTGGGTCCCAAGTGCACCCCATTCACATCTTCCAGAGGATCCTTTCAATTCTGGAGCTCACTCGTTTGTTATTGACCTCCACATCTCTCTTGACATGTCAATGGTGATAATTTTGGACTTTCAGAATTAAGTGATATCCTACTGACTTCCACTAAGCAAGTAGCTCTCTTTCACAACAACCACAAGACATGCTCTCAAGAACTACCTTCATTCATACTCCCAGACCTCATCCCTCCAAAACAATCTACTCAGAGCAGAGCTGTATTGTATTCTAGGACAGGGGTAGACAAACTTTTTCTGTAAAGGACCAGATAGCATGTTTCAAGCTTTGTGTGCCACCTGGTCTCTGTAGCCAGTACTCAGCTCTGATTTTGCAGCACGAAAGCAGCCAGAGTCAAGTGGCAGTATTCCAATACATCTTTATTTATGGACACTAAAATTTGAATTTCAAATAACTTACAGATGTCACAAAATATTATTATTCTTTTGATTTTCCCAACCATTTAAAAATGTAACCATAGTTTGCTGACTTCTAGTACAAGCTATTAGCAGATTATTGCCTTCAGTTCCTTTATCTCATCAAATTACTGTGAACCACTGTGAACAAAAAGGTATATTATATTACATGGAGGTGATTATATTCAAAGATAAATTATTTTGAACTTCAAAACATAAAGCCCATATCTGAAATGCAGTATATTAGGACATAATTATTCAAAAATTACTAGATCCATTAACGAAAAACCTACAGTGAACATAAAAGAAAATTATTTAACAGTTTACTCTTAATAGTTACTTGAAATTTTGGCATAGCCAACTGTCAAAATTGACTATAGTGGAGCCATTTTAAAATGGAGTTGGAGCTGCCTTTCCAGAGAAACTGCCTAGCTGTCTTGAACCTTGGGCTGGGCCAAACCTTTGGACTGGTCCAAAATGGCCATTGTTTTACAAGCAATTGTTTGAGAAGTCAGCAGGAAAACGGACATCCTGATCACAAAGACTGAGGATTGTGGACTTTCTGAAGATAGAATCAATAGTCGATCAATGAAGATTAGCTTTTGCTTCCAACTCCAATGAAAATTCTTTGTAATACAAACCTCCCTTCTTTGCCTTTAAAAGCCCCTGACTTTTACTCCCTAGTGGGATACTAGGTCTCTACCTGAATTGAGTTTCTACATGAATCTGTGCTCCCCGAATTGCAATTCTTTGATCCCAAATAAACACTTTGCCTTTTAAACTGGTTTCTGTTTTTGAAGGTTGACATATGGTGTCAGAAAGTGGGACCTGAAGTGATCTCACCTTCATGGACCCGCACCCCCTGGAACAAGTACGAGGCCTACACGAGTCCCTTGTGTTCACCACTTCTTCGGACCTCTGGCTCCTCCAATCGTGAGTCCTCTCAGGTTCTGACCTTCCTCCCTTTTGGTTGAGCTCATTACCTTACGTTGGGATTCTGGGGGCAACAGCCCATTCTGGGGTCAATCGACCAGGAGACAATTGTCTTAAAGCCGGCTCCCAGCTATTGCTATTAAGTCTGGAAGGGTTTCTCTGTTTGAGCCAGCTCACAGCAGTTCACAGCTGTTGCCATCTGTAAGAGTTTATTCCCTACCCAGTGAGTACTCAAATTCTGTCTTTTGTGTTGTTTGTCCAAACAGCTGTAGCTAGTGGGTCAGAAGCACAGGTAACAACCAGGGGCTTGCACCTGGTATTTCTTTGTCTCTTCGTCCAGCCGTGCTTTAACATGGGAATTTCATCTTCTAAAAGTTCCTGAGAAGTTCCTCCCTCGGGAACCCAGCTGGATTTATATTTAAGAACTACAGACCTTCCTCTTGTAAATTTTTGTCCCAGTGGACTGATAACACAAAAGATGATTTAAAATTACAGTGGCCACTTTGGGGTTCCTTAGAGCTTCTAAAACGTGTCTTTTTCTGCACTATATTTGAGAACAGCAGACCAAATTGAATGCTATCTTTAAGAGTCAAGCACGCCACCTTCCAGCACACCTCCTTAAAAATTATGGCCCCAGAGGGCTGGCCCCATGGCCTAGTGGTTAAGTTCGGTCTTCTCTGCTTCAGTGGCCTGGGTTTGGTTCCCTGCACGGACCTACACCACTTGTTGGCAGCCATGCTGTGGCAGCAAGCCACATACAAAATAGAGGAAGACTGGCACAGATGTTAGCTCTGGGCGAATCTTCCTCAGAAACAAACAAACAAAATACTATGGGAGCCAGCCTGGTGGCGTAGCGGTTAAGTTTGCACATTCCGCTTTGGTGGCCCGGTTCACCGGTTCGGATCCTGGGCATGGACCTATTCACTGCTCATCAAGCCATGCTGAGGTGGCGTCCCACATAGTAGAACCAGAAGGACCTACAACTAGGATATAGAACTATGCACTGGGGCTTTGGGTAGAAAAAAAGAAAAAGAGGAAGATTGGCAATAGATGTTAGCTCAGGGCCAATCCTTCTCAAAAAAAAAAAAATCAAAAATAGCTCTCTTAAAAAATTTAAAAGAAAAACAAACTACGGTGCCAGTAGCTATAAATACTTAACAAAGAACAGCAAAATCTTACTAAGCTTGTTTCATGTCCTGAGAGCTTGGCTTAGTAACTGTCAGGTTGGGGGCCAAAATATGGTCAGACAGAAGTGTGGTTTGCACCCCATTTGTAGCCAGATATGGCTAGGAAGATATGGGGGTTAAACTCCATTTGTGGCTAGGGTCCTACCAAACTGCTGCCAGCCTCAGGGGAATTACATTGACCATTGGAAAGAAGGTTCCAATCAGATAATTTAGGAAGTGCACTTAAAAGCAAAGACTTCAAAATCCCAAAATAGCCTTACTGAAAGTTTCATTGCAAAGAGCTAAGGAAAGTTAAGATATAAGAGGTACCTAAAAGACCGTACAAAAGTCTGCATTAATGGCTTTACAGACAATCCCATATCTACCTTCAAAGAAAGGCCCCCATATGGGCCCCTCCCAGAGTTAACAAGACTCTAAGAGATTTTCTGGTAAACTCCTACGTTATTCCCTTAAACAGCCAAAGGGAAACTAAAATTTAAAATTAATGGAGTTGTTTAACATTGACAGAAATATTTACTGGTTGTCCCAGCTGAAACCTGACAAGATATTTGAAAGGATTTAGTAACTTATGATCAGAAATTTGGCCAAATTGGAAGCTGATATTCAGAGTCTGAAAGGAATTTTTTTCTAGGCTTTCCCCCAACTAAGCTGAAATAAAACTATGTACCCAGAGGGAAAGAAACAAATTAAGGATAATGTAATTGGATGGGTATGTCAGTCTTTAGATAAGTAGCTAACCTCCCTTATTTATCTCAAAAGGCTTGCAACCTCTCCAGGAACTCTTATCTAAACCATCCCTGATTCCTAAGACTGAAGGGAAAAAAAATAAAAGAAAAGAAGCTTTTGGAGATACAGACTGCTATGGAAGCACCCTTGCCCCCAAATCTCTAGTGTAAGGAAAACTTTTAAATGGAGGCTATAAGATCTCTGTCTGCATCTGTCTGTGTGTTTATGTGTGTGTTCATATATATATATATATATATGTTACAAATACATGATATTTTTCTACTTCTGGATAGTATTGTTAAGACTAGTTTATAAGAGAGCTCTATTTAATTGGTTTAAAAACAAAAAAAGCACTATATAAATTGAGTATACTCTCAAAAGTACAACAGAAACTAATACAAATGAATTTCAAGATCATGTGATCTATTCTGTATTAAAGCTAATTTAAGTATGTTGGGTTAATTAAAATAGGCATGTCTTCAGAGTTATCAGCATTAAAAATATGTTCTACCTAGGTAGAAATTTTGTTCTACCTAGGTTTACTAAAAGTCAAACAAGCTCATGTTATCTCTGTTACAAAATTTAGCAGCAAAGAAATTGATGGCTGACTTTGTCTAGTGTCTCATCAAATTTTTATAGGTAAGCTAAACATAATTATTAAGAACAAGTAAACTAAATAGATATAAGTAAGATAAAAAGGTTTTAGGTGAACTTTTTAACAATAATTATGTGTCATGGCATATGTACTTAAAAATAACTTCAAAACCTTTGCTAAATTAAGTAAAATGATAAAAATTTATTGAGTATTTAGATCATTTATGAATAAGATAAAATATTAGACATTAATTACTAAACATAGTTTTATCTACTTTTGGCTTATTACAGAATAACTAAAAGATGTTTGGATATATTAGTAAACATATCTTATGCCACATTAAAAAATGTATGCTATGAGAAAATATATGTTTTCAGTAAAAAAAGGTATAAGGAATGGAGTGATTTTTGTTAAGAAAGTAAATTTGTGCTAAAGTAAAACTGGTTATGGGAAAAAAGAAAGGGCAAATTCTGAATGTAAAGAAGAAAGTTATAGGTTTGTGGAAGACAAACTGTGAGAAAGGAGTTTTGTGCATGGTCAAGCTGGCTAAGATTGAAATGTATTTAATTAAGTAAATGAGTTTTAATATCAAAAGTAAGCTGGTACAAAATTAGAATTTGGTTTTCTCTCTAAAGGACAAGGTTTCTTGGGCTTTTAGTCTGCTCTTGATAAACAGATTATGAAAGGTTTTTTCTTTACCTTTGAGTTGTCTACCTAAAAAGCAGGGATTTTACATTTTATCAAAATAATTTCCTATGTTCAAAAAGCTGAGGCTTGTGTATTAAGAGAGCTAAGGTTTTTTCAAACTGTTTAACTCTCTGTGTTTGCCTTTAACATCTTCTGTTGTCACTTTGGTTAAATGGATAACTAACCATTGTTTTATAGCGACCTATGATCCTAACTGATCAAGTGTTTTAAAACCTTTTGATATTTTTGACAAATTTCCCCAAATTCAAATTCTAAATAAAGTCTTTTTTTTTTTTTAACCTGAAAGTATTTTTGAGAATTTCCAGGAGGCCCCCGGGATATCTCAAAGAATTTGTTCTCTCTTCCTATAAAAGGGGAGATATTAAACTAACTAGGCTTATTTGGTATGTCAAATCACATGGGAAGCATTGTCAAATAAATGACAATAAACTTTCTCAGGTTATATTGCCTGGGTGAATGTTATTAGTGTAAGTGTTCTAAAAATTACATAAAATTCTAATATGTCCTGGTATAATGTTATATCATAATTCTAGTTACTATCTTAAAATGTGTTACACAAATAACCACACACCCTTGTCAACTGTATTCTAATTAGATCTTTAACCATGCCACTTTAAGTCTTTTGTCATTTACAGACAGTTACTGTTTTACTCTGATGCTTTTGCAAATATGTTTCATCTTCAGAGAGATTCATAGAAAGGACTCTAATACTTACCCTAGAATACAGGTTTCTAATAAACTTTCAGATTATAAAACTGAACTGGGTAAGAAATTACAGTACTCCAACAGAGAGACTGATGGCTTCATAAAACTACTAACAAAAGATCAAGAACAAATATTAATTACATGGGACTACATGAACCAAGGAGGATGTGCTAATGTTTTGTTTTTCCAGATTTAAAGAAACCTTTTCTCTCATGCTACCAGCAATTTGGTAGGATATATCTTTGTGAACCAAGATGAAATATTTACTTTTTCTCCCTACCTGATCTCCCCAGGATTCAGAAACTCTCGGTGAGTATTCTTATTTTCACTTATATAAATAATCAGGCCAAGTTTTTAATATAAACAAATTTGTTTTACTGTGATTATTTTTGGTAAACAAATGAGGGTAATTGTAGAAAGAAAAATTATGTTTGCACCTTGTAGATATTAGATTCTAGTCCTGTTAATTGTCTTTGGGGTTTTGTTATACACGTGTAGACTGGATTCCCCTGACCTAAGGTATTGTCTTTGGTCTCACCGACTGTTCCCAGTACCCTCTTTGGAAATCATAAACTCACTCCACATGAGACAGTCACCAGTAGATAAATGTCTGTTGGTACACAACCTTCTGCTGATCCCTTGTTGTCTTATGCTAGTATGACAAGCTACTGTAAGTTTTATAATGTCTTATGCTCAAGCCTATCAAGAACAGGTTAAAGCAGCTTTCCTAGATTCCAATTTAAACGATCCTGTTGGTCACAGTCTAGAGCCTGGTGACTGGGTATTCTGGAAGCATCATTAGAGAAAGACAGCTCTTGAGCCCTGTTGGAAAGGACCTTACCAAGTGCTCCTGACCACTGATACTGCTGCAGAACTAGAAAGCATTGAACCTTGGAGATACATCTCACAGCTGAAGAAAGCTTCACCTGACATCTGGTCCTGTACAAATGCTGGAGACGCCAAGTCAAACTGACTAGGAAGAGAAGCAGCCAACATCTGAAACAGACAGCTTTTCCAAGATTGCTGCACCAGGCCTGTACACCTTTTACTTGCCACTACTTCTTACCTTATTTTCTCTCTTTCTTGGAAAGACAATACTCATCCACATCTCCCAATCTATTACAAAAGGGGGAAATCTTTTTGACTGTTGGGTTTGTCATCAGAAGCCTCATTCTGTACATGAATCTAGAGATCCTTTAGTATATTTAATTACCAATCTCTCACCATTCCTCTCCTAATTCCTTACGCTAAGTGTCTAGTACTCCTTGTCTAACCAATTGAACCTCCAAAGATTGAAGAGGTAACATTTGTAACTGTTGTAAATACCTCTTGTTGAACTTGGGTAAACACCTCCAGCAAGGTAAAGACAGAACTAGACAGAATTTATGGGGCCAGCCCAGTGGCATAGCGGTCAAGTTCACGTGCTTCCCTTCAGTGGCCCGGGGTTCACCAGTTCAGATCCTGGGCGCAAACCTACGCACCGCTTATCAAGCCATGCTGAGGTGGCATCCCATGTAGAAGAACTAGAAGGACCTACAACTAGGATATACAACTATGTACTGGGGCTTTGGGGAGGAAAAAGAAAAAAGAGGAAGATTGGCAACAGATGTTAGCTCAGGGCCAATCTTCCTCAAAAAAAAAAATAAATAAATAAAGTGAGCTGTTAAAAAAAATCCTTAAACAAAAAAAAGAACTAGACAGAATTTGAGCATAAGCTGAATGATTAAATGCAGTGCCCACTGACATCCCATAGTTCTTTGCTCTTTTTAGCCGGCAACCCTCAGGAATTGCCTCCTGGTTCAGGTCTATTCTCCAATTCGGACTTAGCATTTTGTTTATTATTATAGGAATTCTCACTGTTGAAAAACTTTGTCTCTTCTGTATGGCTCGATGTTATAAAAACACCACTTGATAACAGCTGCTCAGCTTTGAAATGATTTCTAAGGCTTATAAGCCTTCACCGAGAAACTTCGAGGAACTACAGACGTTTTCCCTTAAAAGAACTTGATGGTAAGGGTTTTCTCTGCTCTGGCACTCTTTTTGTTCAAACATGGCCTAAGCCCTTGAGGAAAACACTTTCCCTCTTATGTGGGACATGAAATACTGGGAATGAGCCTTCCTGGTGGTGAAGCACCAACGATGCTTTAATGACTGATCAGTAATACTCTCAAATGGTTGATCAGCAATGCTTTCAAAGAAAGATCTTGATCAAAAGGCAAAATGTCAAAATTGACTTTAGCGGAGCCTTTTGCGTGTGTGTGTGTGTGTGTGTGTGTGTGTGTGTGTGTGTGTGTGAGGAAGTTTAGCCCTGAGCTAACATCTGTTGCCAATCCTCTTTTTGCTGAGGAAGACTGGCCCTGGGCTAACATCTGTGCCCATCTTCCTCTACTTTATATGGGACACTGCCACAGCAAGGCTTGACAAGTGGTATGTTGGTCTGTGCCCAGGATCTGAACCTGTGAACCCCATGCCGCTGAAGCGGAGTTCGTGAACTTAACCACTATGCCACCGGGCTGCCCCCTAGTGGAACCATTTTTAAATGGAGTTGGAGCTGCCTTTCCAGAGAAACTGCCTTGCCTTCTTGAATCTTGGACTGGGCCAAAATGGCCATTGTTTTACAAGCAATTGTTTGAGAAGTCAGCAGGAGAATTGGACATCCTGATCACAAAGGCTGAGGATTGTGGACTTTCTAAAGACAGAATCAATAATCAATCAATGCTTAGCCAAGACTAGCTTCTGCTTCCAACTCCAATTAAAATTCTTTGTAACACAAATGTCTCTTCTTTGCCTTTAAAAGCCCCTGACTTTTACTTCCTAGAGGGACCCTATCTCTGCTCCCCAAACTGAAATTCTTTGATCCCAAATAAATGCTTTGTCTCTTAACTGGTTTGTTTTTGAAGTTGACCCAACCAATACAAATGCAACAAAATGAAACAAAACACACACACACACAAAACAACCCTAATTTATGTTAATAAGATGAGATAAGACCATCATAATTCAAGACTCAATATCTTTAATTTTAAAGCATCTTTGTACCCTCAAAGAAAGATTTTCATATATGTTTGTTTCTTGGTAAAGTGGATGCCTAGAAAAATGCTGTATAAGTGACATGGCGTAAAATAAATTATTACAATTTACTTGCCTTTATGATTACTATAGGTTCTAGTGCAAAGTAGTTCTGGGATTGTTAATACACATATTTATGACAGGAATAGGACCTGTGAGTAAATTTACTCAATTATGTCATATTTTTTTAAACAGTCTGCAAATAAATAATAAATGTCATATTCTTTTCCTCTTCTTTCTTCCTCATAATGTTAAGAGCTCATCTTCTCTACTTCCACTAATTCTCCTTTATATTCTTCTTCCCTCACTCTCATCTCCTCATTTCCCCTCTTCTTATTTTGTCTCTTGCCTAGAAGGGCATTAGACTCTTCTATAACCCAACTCCATTTGCTCTTCCACAGAGGTCACAAATCCTTGCTTTCTTCATGCCTTATCTCCTTTTCTTTCACTTAGCTCTTTCTTTCTTCTTTTTTCCTCTCCCAAAGTAACAATTATTGTGTTCTCTTCTTTTTCATTCTTGACCTTCAGTTGTGGCATTAATGAAATAGTAAGGCAGTTTTGCAAATTTTAGGTAAAGATAGCACATCCATTTAAATCACAGTCTTTTCTAGATCTCCCTGGTTTTATATCCACATGACTAACCCCACCTAGCCAGACCCTTTGGGTCACTGTCCTTTCTTTTATCACTTTATTCATAAAGTTATTTTTCTACCACTACCACCCTCCTTTTATCATTCTCTCTCTTCCAGGAGGAGCCCTTGGCTTCAGGTTGAAACCATGCTCTTCAGGCAGTATAGCATTGTGGCTAAGAACCTCAGACAGACCTGGGTTGAAACCAATTAGCTGTGTGACTAGGCAAATCTTGTAACCTCTTTGACCCACTGTTATCTTACCTCTAAAATGGAGACTATAGTGGTTTCTGCTTCACAAGACTGTTTTAAGGAGTAAATGACATAATACTTTTTGGGTTAGTGGATTTTCTCATGGGCTTACTGCCTAAACCTTTTCAATCCCCATCAGCTCAGGTTTGTTATTCCCTGCATCTCTCAAAACCTTAAGCTCCTCTGTATCTCTGTCCTCTGTCATCCTCTTCCTAGGTTCCTAAACTTCCTTCTGTTCTGAGATCACCAGTTCCCACTTCATGTATGGGCCATAAACTATTTATCTCCTTGAAGCATGTTAACATAGAATAATTCAAGTATAATTCAATTACATTACAATTCTTCTGGCCCAAGACAATACTACCAAATCCACATGCATCTTAAGGGAAGGAGTTTATTGCACCGAAATATAGTAGAAATTAAAAACAAAAAAAGTTAGAGTAGGCATCCTGGCAGCCTCTTGGATCAATGGAGCACACCTACCAAGAGCTAAAGAGGAAACCATACAAAAGAGTTATACTGGGTGATACTTTGCACAGAGCAGTCAGTTAGTCTGGAGAACTGTATTTCATGCTTCCTTACCATCACTGTGAAACAAGTAAGAGAGAAGCCCAACTTGAGCTTCAGCCAACCAGATAGCAGTTTTACTATTCCCACCACTACTACATTTCTGTTATCTGCTAGTTTTTGAACAGAGGAGTACTAGTTAACTTAATCAATAAATTAAATACTTGTAACAACACCATATAGTATTTGTGTGGCACTTGATAATTGACAAAGTAGTTACATATACATTTTCTCATTTAATTCTTGCAACCACCTATTCAAGCAAATTTTTTTTCATCACATTAACAGATGAGAAAATTGAAGCTCAGAGACTTTATGTGACTTGCCTAATACTTTGCAGGTCGGAAGTGGTGAAATCGGGATTCAAATCCCAGGCATTTTGAGCTCCACAGTCTTTCCCCTGCATCACACAGCCTCCCAAGAGTACAGGCTAAACTAAAGAAGATAAGATTTGCCTTTGGGCTTTTTCAGTTGTTTTCAACCCTTTCTTTCTCATCATTCCTATCTCTGGTGGCAACTATAATGTGCCACCCAGGTCCCCCTTTGGGAATGAAGGACTTACTGCCCTAGCTGCTGAGATTGCTGCCAACTGCAGTGTCTCAGCAGGAATTGCCTCTGTTGAAGAAGGCTTTCTTGCTCAAGGTGAGCCCTCTTGCAAGGGCTGCCCACATCTAAAGACTGATCAACGTGAGGGTATAAAGACCTACCCACCCTGGTCTCAACTCTTAAGAATCAGGCTAGCTTCAGAAATCCCCAGAGTTGATTGAGGCCTTCATACAGATTGCATTGCAGCTCAGCTTCTCCCTCAGCCCAATCACGTTTCCGTCCCTTTCTCTCCTTTCTACAGGGGTTGACTCCAAGAACTCTCCCTAATAAACCTGTATGTTAATCTATGCTTCAGAGTCAGCTTTTTTTTCCCCATCTCATTTTTTATTTTTATTTATTTTTAAATTTTTATTGATGTCTTAATAGTTTATAACATTGTGGGGTTTTAGTTGTACATTATTATTTGTCCGTCACCATATGGATGCATCCCTTCACCTCTTGTGCCCATCCCCCACCCGTCCCCCTGATAACCACCAACCAGTTCTCTCTGTCAGTGTGTTAGTTTATATTTCACATATGAGTGAAATCATGTGGTGTTTGTCCTCTCTCTGGCTTATTTCACTTAACATAATACCCTCTAGGTCCATCCATATTGCTGCAAATGGGACAATTCTGTCAGAGTCAGCTTCTTTTGAAACCCAACCTCTAACACCACGTACAATTCCAAAGAACTTGGATTTCAGGCATCTGTTAAACCAATCCCTAAGTAATCTAATAAGAGGTTATCCTCCCCAAACATAACTTGCATTTCAATAAGGTCTCGAGCTGAAAATGCTAAGTTCCCTAGGAAGAAGCCTCTAACAATGAAATAAATATGAAAAGTGCTAGCTTCTAATCTGGCTTTGGAAATTATTGTGGAACCAATGCATATTTTGTGAGTTGATTTTTAAGACTATATTTTAAGAACCATTTATAAATTTCAATTACAATAATTTTTATCTGTATAGTATTACAGTCTTTCCTGAGTGTTTTTTTTTTTTTACAGAAATATTGAGCATCCATATTATGGCAGGCAGCCACCATGTGCTATGGATACAAATCTGAGACAAAATTCCTACTCTCAAAAAGCTCACAGTCTAGCAGGGTCAACAGGCATCTAAATAAGTCTAATGTCACACAATAAGAGCTAGGCCAGAGCCATTTGAAGTATGATGAAAGCACAAAGGGAGCAATTCTGCCTGTTGGAGGAAAGAATCAGAAACCTTCTCAAAGGGAGTCATATATAAGCTGATCCCTAAAAAATAAGCAGAAATTCCTTTACAGAAAGAGGTATTCTGGTGGGGGAGGGGTCACTCTAGGCCAAGGGACTAACCTAGGCAAAAGCACAGAAGTATGAGACCATGTGTGTGGATAGTTTAAGGTGAGGAGTGGCAAGGGAGATTAGACTAGCAAAAATCATTTCAACCCAGATTGTGAAGGGCTTTGAATGCCAAGCTTAAGGGTTAAATTTTATCCCATAGGGCAGCCGTCTAATATATTTAGCTAAGAGAGTCACATGACCAGATTTATATTTAAGAATAATTCTAGCAGGAGAATAAAGGATGAGCATGAGCAGAAGTGGATAGGGCCGGTCCGGTGCACAGCAGTTAAGTTTGCATGCTCTACTTCGGTGGCCCAGGGTTTGCAGGTTCGGATCCTGGGCACCGACCAACACACCACTTGTTAAGCCATGCTGTGGTGGCATCCCATATAAAGCAGAGGAAGATGGGCATGGATGTTAGCCCAGGGCCAATCTTCCTCAGCAAAAAGAGGAGGATTGGCAACAGATGTTAGCTCAGGGCTAATCTTCCTCACAAGAAAAAAAAAAGTGGACATAGGAGGTCAATTAGGAAGGTTGCTCTTCCCTACTCTGGATGAGGAATATCAAGAATTTGTACCAGGCAGGAGAATTCATGTAGGCACTACTATCATCCCACATTAGAAAATATCCCAGAGAAAGAGGTCAGTTGAAATGGAATCACCCAGGGGTTCTCAACTCTGATTGCTTATTACAATCACTTGGGAGAGGTTTAAAAAGATGGATGCTCAGGTCCCACCTCTTTTTTTTTTTCTGAGAAAGATTCACCCTGAGCTAACACTTGTGCCAATCTTCCTCTATTTTGTATGTGGGTTGCTGCCACAGCATGGCTGACAAGTGGTGTAGGTCTGCGCCCAGGATCCAAACCTGCGAACCCAGGCCGCTGAAGCAGAGTGCTCAGAACTTTAACCACTAGGCCATGGGCTGGCCCCTCACCTCTTTTTAATTAAATCAGAATCACAGAGTGAGGCCTGGCATTGAAAGTTTTAAAAACTTCCCAGGTGATCCTAATGTGTAACCAGGGTTGCAAACCTCCAGCACAACCCATAAATGAGGAATCTAAGGAAAACACAGTTCTGAGCATGGCTGTCCCAACTGACTATGTCATAATGGGGTGTTGAGAAAGCTAATTAATGTATATTAGTTGTTAATAATACTTCAAACAGTAAAAGAGCACCTGCAAAATGACCTTGTAGCTTGTTTACTTATATAAGTTACTGTGAACTGATGCTAATTAAGAAAAGAATTATGTCTTTGCATAAGAATCAAAGAAATTCATAATCCTGTTCTAAACTAGGCCAAGCCACACTTTAGTCTAGATCAGAAAAGAGCAATGATAATTCCTAAGTCATTATCTATTTTATATGGTTCATGCCCTATAAAATGTCTAATATAAATGTACAAGGACGTTAAATATGTGCCAGATACCTGATGAATATTTCTGTTTATTTAACAACAGACATTTGTATTACATCATATAAAAGTGGTAAAAGAGGGCCGGCCCGGTGGTGTAGCAGTTTAGTTCATGCATTCCGCTTTGGCGGCCCGGGGTCCGCAGGTTCGGATCCCAGGCGCAGACAGACGCACCACTTGTCAAGCCATGCTGTGGTGGCGTCTCATAAAAGATGGGCACAGATGTTAGCCCAGGGCCAATCTTCCTCAGCAAAAAGAGGAGGACTGGCAACAGATGTTAGCTCAGGGCTAGTCTTCCTCACACATACACAAAAAAACGGGTAAAAGAGACAAAATTTTTTTACAGGAGGTAGGAGGGTGAAGTGGTTAAAGGCACAAATTTTGAAGCCAGACAGATATAGGTTTTGAATCCAGGTTTCACCACTCTTTGAACAAGTAACCTCACTTGTTGAAGTTATAATTTCCTTGTCTGTACAACAGTGATAATAGGAACTACATCACAGGATTGTTTTGAGAGTTATACTTTAAAATGCAGCTAAAGTCTTTAACACAATAGCTGACATTTCTATGTATACATCTTGGTTCCTGCACTCAAGGAACTAACAAATCAGAAAGGGAGGTAAGATAGGCCATGGAAAACTGTGACATAAGGCAGTATTGCTATAAATAATAATTTAACAGTTAACACATCAATTAGGAATCTTTCAGTTTCAAATAAAAACCACCTTTAGCTATCTTAAGAAAAAAGGTTATCTATTGAAAGGATATCAGGGACTCACAGATTCTGTAGGAGGCTGGAGATAGGCTTAGAAAAAATGCAGAAACCCAGGGAACTGCAGAGGACCAAGAAGCAGGAGGCACAAGTGTCTTTTAGCAACAGTCTGAATGGACATTGCTGCCTGAGGATACCAAGCAGGAATGGATTCTAATCACATGTCTGGGGACACCGTTTCCTTTCAACAAGACTTCCCACAATGGAAAGACCTCACCCCCCAACACACACCGAATTGAGAAAGTGCCACCAGATGCAGGACAGCCAGAAAAAACACCGTCCATCCTGAACACTAGCAGGCATTGTACTGAACAATGCCAGGCATTGAGGGCTTCAGATGGAGTCTCTCATTAATCAGCACAACCATCATATGAGAAAAATAGTCTCACTACCACATCTATTTTATAGATAAGGAAACCAAGTCTCAGAGATGTTAATTAGCCTGAGGTCACACAACCAGCAAATGGTAATAAAGATACTCAAATCCAGAAAGTTTGATTCCAGAGGTGAAGTATGTAGCTACTAGTTCCTCCAAGAGGAGAGTAAGATCCCACCACATCTGGCTAGATCAGGGAAAACATTATCAAGGAAGCTTTTTGAGCTGGATAGACTGGGTATCTACCTATCTATCTATCTACCTACCCACCCACCTATTTATCTATCTGGGTCTATCTATCTATCTATCTAATCTATCTATCTATCAATCATCTATCTATCTATCTATCTATCAATCATCTATCTATCTATCTATCTATCTACCTATCTATCTAATCTATCTACCTACCTACCTACCTATCTATCCATCTATCTATCTGTCTATCTATCTAATCAATCTATCTATCTAATCTATCTATCTATCTACCCACCATCTATCTATCTATCTACCCACCCATCTATCTATCTATCTGGGTATTTGGCCTTTTATCTATCTTAAAAAAACTATTCCTTTATACAAGGAATAAATAGTTATTAAGAAAATACAGTTAAGTAGAAAGAAGAAAATAAAAATTTCCACAATTATGCAACCCTGGGATAACCAAGAATAATACTTTGGTAATTAGTATTTTTCATTAAGTATCTAGGTGCATTTTTTGTCTTACAAAAACTGTTTTAGTAACTTGCTTTTTCCACCCAACAATATATAGTGAATATCTTCCCAAGTCAAGAAGAATGCCTCTACAACAGTGACTCTCAAATTGTATGGTCTCAGGATCTTTTTATACTCTTAAAAGTTGGGGACCTCAAAGATCTTCTGTTTATGTATGTTATATCTACTTATATTCACTGTATTAGAAAATAAAACTGAGAAAGTTTTAAAATATCTATCAATTTGTTTGATAATTGTTTAAAATAACAATTATCAACTCAATATATGTTAACATAAGTAACATTTTTAAATAAAAAATAAGTTTTCCAAACAAAAAATTTATTGAAAAGTGTGGCAATGTTTTGCATTTCTGCAAATATCTTTAAAAGAAGACAGCTGGGTTCTCATATATGCTTCTGCACTCAGCCTATTGTGGTATGTTGTTTTGGTTGAAGTATATGAAGAAAATCTGGCCTCACACAGATACATAGTTGGAATAGGGAGGAGTATTTCAATGGTGTTTTCAGATAATTGTGGATATTCTTTGAAACTACACCAGAGCTGGGCAAATAGTAAAATCTTAAAGATCAATTCAATGTGGAATCTGAAATATCAATGAAAATTTCATACTCCATAACACAAAATTCTATTGGTTTATTCAGCAATGTGAATGGATCTTTTACCCATCCTGCATTTGTCATTTGGAAAATATTGGTTGACTGAGTTAAACAGATCTTTCAAATGTCAATACATTTCAATATACAATACCCCCAAAATCATACAGGTTAATATCACCACCAATTTCTTTGGGACTTTGTCAAATTCACAGTGGCAGAGACAAGTTCTCCACAAAACATTTACTTGAAAGCTTGAATTCTATCACACACAACAAAAACTGTTAGTTGTTTTCCTTGAAGAGAAAGGCTCACTTGTTCATATTTGAGAAAATGCCTGCCAAATAACTAAGTCTGAAAACCCAAGGGTATCTGGCAGTTGTTCTTTTAAGTAAATACAGTGTTCCATGAAAAAAGTGGCTAGTTCAGCTAGCAACTCAATCACAGAAGTGCTTCTCAAGTCAACCATCATACTTTTGTACACAGCAGGAAAGCTTTATGTGTGCTTCCTATTTCATCACACACAGAATATTTAAGACTCACGAGTTGTGATTTAATAAAATTAATAATTTTTACTGCTTCATCGAGGACATTGTTAAGAGAAACACGCTTTTTTTTTTTTAACTACAAGAGCATGGTGGTGAAGAAATTACTAATTACTACTAGATCACTTTGGTGACTAGTTGAGTTTGATGCCACTGCCTTTATTTTGTGCTAACGGGCCAGCAGTTTCACCTACCATTGCTTCTGCATCAAGTACAAATACCAACATGATTTTAAAAAAATGCACATAACTTTTTTGTTATCACTGTACTATAACAAGTTTTTACTTCACAGACTACCTGAGTCTTCAGAACTCTTAGAGGGTCTGTGGACTACTTTAAGAATCAATGTTCTATAACATTGCTGGCAGGGTATTAAACTGTATGGGTGACTACAGTTTATTTAGCCAACGTCCTTTCTTGTTGGACTTTTGAGTTGTTTCTAATTTTTCTCCATTACTAGTAATGATGTAGTTAAAATTTCACTTGCATCCTGAACTATTTCTCTAGGACACAGTCTTAAAAATGGAATTGCTGAGCCAGAGAGTATGCATTTAAAAAAAAAAAATGGCTTCTGGGGGCTGGCCTGGTGGTGTAGTGGTTAAGTTCGCATGCTCCGCTTTGGCAGCCCAGGGTTAGTAGGTTCGAATCCAGGGCACAGACCAACACACCACTCATCAAGCCATGCTGTGGCGGTGTCCAAATACAAAGTACAGGAAGATGGGCACAGATATTAGCTCAGAGTCAATCGTCCTCACCAAAAAAAAAAAAAAAAAAAAAGGCTTCTGAATATTACATTATCTTCCTGCAGGTTTACCAATTTACACTCGCATTTTACATAACAATATATGAGTATCCTTCCAGCTTACCAATAACAGTTATCATTCTTTTTAAAATTTTTGCTGGGAAAGACTCACCCTGAGCTAAGCTCTGTTGCCAATCTTTTTACCTCCCCAAAGCCCCAGTACAGTTTCATATTCTATCTGTAAGTCCTTCCAGTTCTTCTAAGTGAGCTACTGCCATAGCATGGCAACTGAAACACAAGTGGTATGGTTCCACACCGTAACCAAACCCAGGCGGTTGAAGAGAGAGCCAAACTTTAACCACTAGGCCATCAGGGCTGGCTCAACAATGGTTATCTTTGAGAAAAAAAAAAAAAACTTACCAAAATTTCAGGCAATATATAGAATCCCATTTTTGATTAATTTGCATTTATTTGTTTACTAGTTAGGTTTTCAAATATATTTATAAAAATCGGTGAGTTGCATATTTATGTATTTTGCCCGTTTTCCTATTGGAATAGTCTTATTTGGGGTTTTCTCCTTTAGTCTGTCCTGAACGTTGCAGATATCTTTTCCCAGTTTTCGTTTACTTTTTGTGTAGTTTATTTTTACTTATTTTTATTTTTTTGAGGAAGACCAGCCCTGAGCTAACATCCGTTGCCAATCCTCCTCTTTTTGCTGAGGAAGACTGGCCCTGGGCTAACATCTGTGCCCATCTTCCTCTACTTTACATGGGACGTGGCCGCAGCATGGCTGACAAGCAGTGCATCGGCAGTCGTCCGGGATCCGAACCGGCGAATCCCGGGCTGCCAAGCGCGAACTAAACCGCTGCGCCACTGGACCCGCCCCTGTGTAGTTTATTTTTATATGTAAGTTATTAATTTTGATAAAATTACTTATCAGTCTTTTCATATTTTCTGCTTTTGGTGTCATGCTTTAAAAAGCCTTCCCTATCCCAATATTATACAAATATTTACTTCTTTCTTTTTTAGTAGTTAACTCTTCAATTCACTAAGAATTATTCTGATATATGATTTGAGAGGAAGATCTGACTTAATCCTTTCCCAAATAGTTTATTTATTCTTTCCAGAGTTTTAGGAGCTTTATTATTAGTTTTGCCTTTGTTAAAAATATATATTTCAAAATCATCTGTTTTGTAAATAATTTAAAACAATATAAATGAAGCTACAGTAGCTCTTGACCACCTTCCTCCTCTCCTGGTCCTCAGAGTTAACTATTATTAGTTTGTTCTCTTCCCTTTCGGACTGTTTCCTTCGTATTTAAATATAGGTAGGCACAAATATATAGTTTGTGGCAACTTGGTTGTTTTTCTCCCCCTCAATTAATTTATCTTTATCTTCTCACACAGATCTTGTTTTTCTTTAAGAGCTGCATGGTGTTCCGTAAAGTCCATGTACCATGTTTATTTTGTCTTCCCTCTGCCGAAGAATGGCTAGAAGATTTCCAATTTTTTATTTCTTCACCACCTCTCTCCATACAGCTGGGGCTCAAGCTTTCTTGTGCGCATGTGCAAGTGCCCACAGACTACATTCCCAAACATGGAACAGCTTTGAGTACTTTTTCCTTTTGTGGGCTCTGGGGAGCCACTGCATGTACGTCGAGAGACAAAACACATCCCTACCAACAACGCGCCCAGAAAGAGACTCAGAACAGGTCTTCACTTAGCCCGTGACAATTTTCTTCCTTTCATAATGGACGCTAAATTTGCTTTTTACCTCGTAGATGCAGTAGTTCCCAGCACCGAAACAACCAGTCAGCCACCAAGTACAATGACTAAGAAACTACGGGACGAAAAACCTGCAGCCCTCCCGGCCTCGCCGTGACGCTTGCTTCCGGGAAGCGGACCGGAAGCCGCTCTTCGATTCTGCGTCAAACCCGACTTCAGGGGCCGTCGTAAAAGTGTCGCCTCTCGTCTCTCGGATCGGCTACAGGTTTCCGCTCGTCTCCGGCCGGGGGTCTGGACCTGCGGGCGTCAGTTTCCCTCAAGATGGCGGAGGCGGAGGCTGTGGGTACGGAGAGGATGGAAGTCAGCACGGAGTTGCCCCAGACCCCTCAGCAACTGGCGTCTGTAAGTCTTTGTAGGCAAGTTCCTCCCCCCTCCCCCAGTCCGTCCCTACCGCGCTCGGGAGGATGTGGGGCTTCACCCCTTATGGAGGCTCCGGGGAGGGGGAGTCGCATGGATTGATCTGGAAGGAAGCCACCTAATAAAAAGTTAGTCATTACCTACACTCCTGCCGGCCGAGTCTACGGAAGATAATGACTTTGCCATTTATTAGTCGTGACGAGCTCAAGCGTGTCTCTATCCTGAAGTAGAAAGAACTGGTGATGTTATTAGATGGTCTGATGTGTGAGCTGAGTCGGGGTTGGAGGAAGAGCCATTTTCCTATAGACACAGTGCTAACCTTTCTTGGTGATAGGAATCCAGGACGCAGCACCTAGTGTTGTATTGCATAGCTGGCTGGGTGGAGCCTGATAGTGGCAGAAATTGCTGCTCTTGTCATCTCATGTCAAGATATGGGGTGTAGGAATTGTCCTTCATTGTAGCATCTTGAGAACCTCAGGCCTAATCCTCACTGGAAAAACCTGTCATCTGTCGCTGCTATTTAAAGGTGAAGAAGAGACTTCCAGACATTTCAAATCAGTAATACCATTAATTAATATCGGAATCTATACTTTGCTCTTATATCTTGAATGGAAGGGGAAGGCAGAGATAGTGAGCAAATTTGAATCAATAGTCTGGCTACAGGGAGAAAGCTGACTGAGGAGTAGGGGGTAATATTAGGGAACGTTCTGGATGTCCCGAGGCATCTAGTGAGGAGATACATAGAAAATATTCAGATATTGATCACTGCATGATGTTGAGTTTATCAGTTTGTCTTTATTGCTGCTGCATATAGAAAAGTGTGGGATATACACCTCTTTCTGAAGTTTCTTTGGTTTGTAGTTTTAATAAAAGCATTTTTGAAGTATTTTAATGCTGCAGATGCTTGGGCATTGTTTTATGAGAGAACAGAGTGAGCTCCAGAAATAAGAGTCCACCCCAGGGACTAGAGAGACTGGCTGGGAGGTAAAAACCAGGTAGGGAGGGAGTTGGAATAAGGGTTTGGCCACCAACTAGGGCAGTGCTTGCAACCATTCTCTACCCCAAATAGCAGTTCAACCTCACTTCACTGCTGGTATTAAAGAAGGAAGCATCTATTTGAGGTGATAAGAAGTGAGAAGATAGGGAAAGTTTAGAAGCAGCTAAAACATCTGGTCTTAATGATAGCTTGTGCTTTTTACATCTTGGAAGGAGTAGAGAAACTGTGTGCTGTGGTTAGAAGTGTTACTGTAATTTGGTATTGCCAAAGATACCTAGTGCTTATTTAAAGCTTTGCTATATTAATTCCTTCCAGGTGATACAGTAAAACCTTATCAATCTGGACTCCACTTATTTGGAATTAGAGATAATGGTACAGGAATCAAGCTAGAATTATGTGGCAAACTCTTTACTTCAAGAAATATTAGATTTCTTTGGGTAAGCCTTTGAATTTTGCACAGTAGTAGATTGATTTCAGAAGTGTAATAGCCTCAGGGAACTCACAGTCTAGTGACACAGATAAGTACTCAAAGAGTTTTAGTACAAGATGGGGTGATGTAAGTGGATGACTTGTGACTGTTAAGCCTCATGATTACTTTTTTGGCTTGGATCTCTCTGTCTACTTGAGAACTCAAGATATCTTCCTACTTTTCTTTTCTTTTTAAACCTACCATCTTTAATTTTATCCTGACAGTGGAGTAAGATACCAATTTTGTCCTGACAGTGGAGTAAGATACTGACTTTCCAGTTTACTTCTTTGCTATTAAGCAAAACAAACTCAGAGGTTCTTTAACATTTGTGTGATTTGTATTCTAAATTAGCATTGGGAGACAGGGAAAACAAAAATAATAAATATGGTACAGTTACAGAGTTTTAAGAAATCTTACCAACTCTATTAGAGTCTTGTTACTGGTTATAGTTTCTGTTATTCTTAAACCAAACTTCCTTGTTAGACCCCGCATCATTTTTTGGTCACATTGCTATCAACAAGCATGAAGGCTCTCAAATTCCTAACATGCAATTAGAGTGAAATAGTAGGTATGAATTATTGGACATTTATAAAAGCCATTGCTTAAGAATCATTAGGGGAGTTGATTCTGTAGGTCTGGGGTGGGGTCCAAGAATTTGCATTTTCACAAACATGGCCTGCTGATTATGAAATCCTGGTCTGTGGGCCACACTTTGAGTAAGACTTAGCTAGACATTTGGAAGTTCTCAGTATAGAGTTGACAGTTGAGGTTATGGGAATGGATAAGATCTTTGAGGAGGAAAGAGTGTGTGTGTACACACACAGAGAGACAGACATACATACACACACACAGACACAGGGAGGGAGGGAGGGAGAGGGAGAGAGAAAGAAGGAGGGGGGACAGGAATGATTGAATTTCAGGGGTGGAAGATGGAGGAAGAACCAGGGAAGGACCTCGAAAGGGAGCAGCCAGGCGGGTAGGAGGTGAGAGAGTGGAGAGTCATAGGGTATAGTTTCTAGGAGAGGGTGGTTTATTGGGTTCAGGAAGATGAGGACTGAGAAAAATTTTAATTCAGAGAGTATGTGGGGTGGTCTGACAGAAATCTGCCTTCTGTCTTCTTTGACTGGATTTTCTTTCTCAAGTTCATCTCAGAAGATGTCTCCTGGCATGGTACTAAGCTGTTTTCTTTTTCCTGTCTACACCCTCTGCCTTTGTGATTTCATCCAGTTCTGTGGCTTTGGATATCATCTGTATGCGTTCAGTTCCCAAATTTATATCTCTAGGTCATCTCACTTCTCAGCTCCAGAATCACAAATCCTAATGCCTACTTGACATATCCACTTGGATGTCTGATAAGTGTTTCAAACATGGAGCAATTAGGAAGCTGTTGCAGTAAACCAAGTCATAGTTGATGGTGGCTTGTACTAGAGAGCTATCACTGGAGATGAAGAGAAGTGGATGGATTTGAGAGAGATTTTGGAAGTAAGGTAGAAGCAAAAAGATTTGCTTATGGATTAAGCAAATGAGGGAAAAGGGAAGAAACAGATGGCATCTGGATCCCCAGTTTTTGGCTTAAGCATTCATGGCTGTGGTTGTGCCATAAAGTGAGAGGAAGGACCAGGTTTTGGAACAGGAAAGGAAGGGGGCATATCAAGAGTTTTGTTAACCCTATCTCAGTAGGTGACACTTTCATAATAGCTCTTGAATACAAACAACTCTTTCTTCTCCGTTCTACCTCTCTAGTCCAAGCCACTGTCTGTCGCCTAGGCAACTGCAGTGGCCTCTTAATTGGTCTCTTTGCTTCCATTTTGCCCTCTTCCAGTCCATTCTCTACAGAGCAACCAGAGTAGTGATCTTTTAAAGACTAAATCGGATCATGTCAGTCTCCTGCCTAAATCCTTCAGTGGCTTCCCCTTGTACTTGGAATAAAATCTAAACTCATTACAAGTTCTTCAAGATTCTGCCTGATCCAGCCCCTACATCTCCCCTCATTTCTTGTTACTTTCTCTTCATTCACTTTTAGCCAGCCTGGCCTTGTTAGTTTCTAAAACAAGCCCAAGCTCTGTCTTGCTTCAGGGCCTGCACCTTTGCTGGCTGTTCTTTTTTTCCTGGAGTTTTTCCTCTGATTTTTCTTGATACTTACTCTGTCTAAAAGATGGGTTCCTCTTATCATTCTCTGTCACAGCAGCCTGTTTATTTCCTCGACTGCACATATTACAATCTGTAATTACTGTATTGTCTTCATTTACTTACTTAAATGTCTCTCTCTCCCACCAGAATGTAAGCTCTGTGAAGGCAAGAATCATGTCTGACTTGTTCACTGATATATCCCAGTATGCACTTGATATAGTAGACATTTACATACTCTCAATGAGTAACTGAGGATCAACATCAGTGATTTATTTTAGCAAGATTGGTAGCGATTGGGAAGGGAGGTTGTGGATGGAGGGAGGGAGAAGGGAATGAGGGGACACATTAGGGTAGTAACTAACCTTGGAGTCCAGGCTGAACAGGGAGGTAAGAAAGGCCAACGGAATTGGTGGGATTGAGGTATCAAAGGTTATGATGTTGACATAAGTGGAAGGAGTGAACGTTATGGTCAGAAAGGGGAATTTTGGAGTTTGAGAACATGGAGGCACATCAGGTTTTTGTGATGGTAGAGCCAGGTTAGATATGCCTCTGTGCGTTCCTGTAGTACACTTTCTGTACTCCTGTTGTGTGTAGCATGTCTCAAGCTATGCTCAGCATTGCCTGTTTACTGTCTGTGTTTCCTTCCAGACAGTAAACTCCTTGAGAGCATGAACTGTTTCTTGTTCACATCTGTACCTCCAGTACCTAGCACATTGCTTCAAAATTTTTATTGAATGCATGAATGAATGAATAAGGAGGCATTAGCTGAGGTAGAGTAGGGGTGGAGGTAGTAGGAGTTGAGGAGGTTAAGAGATAAGGAGGTTAAAAAGTTTAAAATGTAATAGGGAGGATTTTTAAAAATAACATTATTGAGGGGCCAGCCCGGTGGCGCAGCGGTTTAGTCCGCGCTTGGCAGCCCGGGGTTCGTGAGTTCGGATCCCGGGCGCCCGCCGACGCACTGCCTGTCAGCCATGCCGTGGCGGCGTCCCATATAAAGTGGAGGAAGATGGGCACGATGTTAGCCCAGGGCCAGTCTTCCTCAGCAAAAAGGGGAAGATTGGCGACGGATGTTAGCTCAGGGCTGGTCTTCCCCACAAAAAAAAAAAATAAAAAAATAACATTATTGAGATAAAAAATTTATGTACAATAAAATGCATCTGTCTTAAGTGGTTGATGCGTTTTGACCAATGTATACACCTGTGTGATTGCCACCAAATCAGGATATAGAACATTTCTCCCAAAAGTTGTCTTGTGTCCAAATGGGGGGATTTTAGTTTTCGGGGTTTTTAAAAAAAAATTTTAATAGTATCTTTTTAATTGTGGTGGTTTTTTTTTTTTTTGGTTTTTGAGGAAGATTGACCCTGCGCTAACATCTGTTGCCCATCTTCCTCTTTTTCTTTTTTTCTCCCCAAAGCCCCAGTACATAGTTGTGTATCATAGTTATAGAATTGTGGCTCTTCTAGGTGGGACGACCTTAGCATGACTTGATGAGCGCTGAGTATGTCCGCACCCAGGATCTGAACTGGCGAACCCTGGGCCGCTGAAGCTGAACATGCAAACTCAACCGCTATGCCACTGGGCCGGCCCTGGGATTTTAGGTTTTTTTTAAAAATTTAATATTGTTAATGTTTGTGCAGTAATCATTATGAAAATCAAGGAAAAGATTATCTACAATCTCATATGTTTGGGGCATCTTTAAAAGATAACATAATCTTTTGATAGTTGACATAAAAATATTGAGATATAAAGGAAGGAGTGAGGAGTTACATGCTATTTTCAGTAGAGGTGTTTTTCCTTAGAAATTATAATCCATATCATTTTAGGCCAGAGCACAGCTTTCTGTAGTAAGGACACAGAGTGAGAAATATAGGATGAAAACCACAGTCTCTTGAGTCCTAACTGAAATGCTTTGTCACCAGATCATAGCAGGACCTAGTACCTGTTGTTTTTTCATTGTCTCCTAATTTCTGTTGTGGGCAGCTAGGGAAAATTCTGATTTTCAGTACCGAATTCTATAGTGTCAGCAGTGAAGTTAAGTTCTGAAACTGCAGGTCAGAGTGACGGATTGAGTCCCACTACCTGTAAGAGGCTAGGGAAGGATAGTAACTTAGTATAGATGAGCTGGTGCTGGAGATTGACTGCTTACGTTTAATAACAGACATTGTCCTCCAAATAAAGAGGTTTTTGTCCACAATACTGTGTAGAGAGTCTGTCTGGGTAGATATGTGTATAAATCAGTGATGCAAGATGAACCAGTGCAGTATCCTGCCCCTTCTTTCTTCATGAGTGCTGGCTTTGAGGGTTACCTCAGATTTCCCTTGCCATCATTTTGCCCATTTCTGTAAAGGTGTTAATCATATACTGTGTTCCGTGAAACAATTTTCTCTTAAGCTTTTAACCCATTGCCTCAGATGGCTTAAGACAAAATATTAAGATTTCCTTAGTCCCAGGTGATTTACTATGAACTCCTATGTGTTCTTCTAAGGTATTCTGAGTTAACGTGCCTCCTATTGAAGAAACAGTAGTTATTTGATGAGTTTGGTTTTTTAAAGCATTTGGTACAGCCTTTTTTTTTTTTTAATGTTGTTATACCCCTCTAGTAAGCTAAGTGCTTATGGAAATGTGCTGTACTAAATAAATGTTACTGAAAGACTTCAGAAGAGTTATTGTGCTTCCCTAAGTGCCTACTTGCCATCTGGGGATGACATAGGCCCTGTCCAGGATGGAGTCTACTATTACTCACTTGAATATAATTCTCCTTCTAATAGTTTACTTAATGCCATTCTTCAGCACAAAGTATATTTGACTTGTTTGGAAGAGTGGTGCTATAACCACTTACTGTGTCTTTATGGCCTACCTTTTAAAATGCCTTTGAACTTTTGGTATTTATGGGTAAGCGAGAAATGACTTTAGTCACAGGAAGAAAAATCTATTAATTTATTCATTTATTTTTTTATATGTACATACTCTGCCTTGTAATCTAAGAAAGGATTTTAGTTGGTTGGCAAATATGTATTCCATACAGTAAGAAGAGAATATGAGATCCAGAGTTTAGGACAGCAGATTTCATTCATCCAAAGAACTTCAAGGAGAGCTTAGAAAATTGGAGCTTGAACCTATAGTCAGAGAAGAAAAAGAAAGACAGTGGCTTAGGAGGGACAGGATGCTTTCAAAGGCAAATTCTGACAGCGTGCTTATATATTATCGCAATAGGAAAGAAAAGAGAGGGGCCTTATTTGACCCAGCCTATTTTATCAATGCCATGAAGACATAGTAGACTTACATATCATATTTACAAATAACACAAGGCTAGCAGGGATAACATACATTTTAGGCCAAAAAAAGAAGTCTCCTTTTCAAAAAAAAAAAAAAAAAAAACTCCTTAGGCCGAATATTGCTACGAAACTAACAAGGTGAAACTTAATTGAGATGAAAATAAAGCCTTATACCTAAGTTCATTTGTGTATAGGACTAGGTCTCTTATATGTGATTGATATAAAGGTTTTAGTTGTCTGCGAACTCACTAGGTCATAATATGATGTGACTGCCAAAAATGAATGTGATCTTTTAAAGCAGTTTAGTGCCCCAGATAAGGAAGGTAATAAATAGTCCCACTCCCCTGTACAGAGGCATATTGTGCACGTTCCCTAAAAGAGTAGTCAACATGGAGAGTGGTCTAGGTAGTGTGTCATTGGGGATGGCCAAATTTCATTTCTAGGGATGGGCACATTTCTTTGATTTCTCTGTTCCACTTTAGCTCTGGAATGAAGAGACTAAGAGAGACATAATAGTTATCTTCATTTGAAAGGATGTTGGCTGAAAGAGCAGAGTAAATTGTGTTAGATTATTTCAGGCAGCATAGGATAAAAGTTACAGGAAGGTAGATTTTGGTTTAATTATGAGCTGTAAGAATGAAGGTTGGCTGAGAGGAAGTGTTCAGACAGGCTGAGGGAGCTAACTATCAAATATGTTGTAGATAGGGTTTCCCTTTGGGGTAAGCAGTCGAAGTGGGGTGGTGGTTGTTTTTGTTTTCTTATTTCTAAACTTTTTGAATCTGTCAAATAGTATTACTAGAAAACTTTGTGTAGCGAAAAGATTTCCTTGTGCCTGGAGATGCTCCAATTACTAATCCAGTAGTTGCTATGAACAATTCTAGAGCCTCCAGATTTTGTTACCATTTTAAAACAGAAGAATTAGAAAAAGAATTACAGGGCCTCTGGAGGCTCTGTAGATGTCCAGCAGTTGTTGAAGGATATATATGAGTTGTGGTTTGATCAAAAGGAATCTGCTCTACTTAAAGCAAGTCCTTTTTCAGAATGACGTTCCCAGACAGGCGTCCAAGTCCCTGGGTCAGAGTTGAGAACATATCTTTAGTCTCCATGGGGATGAGGAAACTGTTTGGAATGTTTGGCAATTTAAATGTTGTGAGAACTTGTTTTCACACAACAGTCAATTAAGAAAGCCTTGCTTAATTCCAAGTGTTGAAGAAAAATGTTTGGTTTTTTTCCTGGACCTTGAATTTTAAAATTCTTAGTTTCATTCTTGTCTCAAATTGGATAAAATACTAAAACCAACCAACCAAAGAAGAAAATCAAACCTACTCCAGTCACCAATAATTCCTGAACATATTACCCAGTAAAATATATCCTGTGTAGTTTTTCTTAGCTGGGAAAAAAAAAGGTAGAAATGTTAGTTGAGAAAGATTTTCATAGTTCTGGCAGTCATTTAGGAAAAATCTTTGTGAAAGAGTATACAGTCATGCACTGACTGCATAATGACATTTCAGTCAACAACAGAACACACACATGACAGTGGTCCTGTAAGGTTAGTACCATATGGCCTAGGTGTGTAGTAGGCTATACCTTCTAGGTGTGTGTAAGTACACTCTATGGTGTTCACATGACAAAGATGAAATCGCCTAACCAGGTATCCCTGTTGTTAAGGGACGCATGACTGTAATTGTACTTTATCCCCTATAAGAATTCTATAAAGAAAGTTTTAGAAGGCTTAATGTTGTCAACATTGTTCTCTTTGTTCTCTCTAGCAAAAAGTCTATAACCTTTAGCAATGGCTGAGAATTTTTGTTATGTATCTGTGGTAGGCCTGTGGGGATGCAGGGATTTGGAAGGCAAATTTCCTCCCCTCAGGGGGCTGACAATCTGGTTGAAGAGGCTAGATATACACATTTAAAGGTAACTCACGTTATCTGGCACTAAGTGCTGTATTGGAGTTACAGGGGAGAGAAATTTTCTTAGGCTGATCAGTGAAGTATTCATGGAGGTGGGTCTTAAGCTAGGTGGACCTTGAGGAATGAATAGCTAAGGTGGGGTGGAGGCGAGGTGGAAGGATAGAGAGCTAGTAGTAAGATCAATGGAGAGGGCATTGAAGGCATCATCAGCCAGACATTCTGCCCAAATCAACCAACAGTATAAAGATAACATTTAAAAATATTAGTTCTTCACACTAAGACATGTAATGACAGAGATGCAATTTAAGAACATTTAGTAGTATCCGTGAACGTCGGGTAGTTGTTAGCTAAGAGGCTTCATTTGGAGGAAAAAATTAAAAAGACGAGGCTTTGTTTTTTGTTTTGTTGTACTATTGAAGTGAAACTGAGCAAGTCTTAAGCATAAATTTAAAAGAATTGTGTATTTATATTTGGTTAAGTAGAATGAGCACTGAACTCTAGGAGTTAGGATACTTCTAAGTTCCGTGCCTGAGTCTGATAGTAACTGGTTATTTGATCTTAGACAAGCCAATTGACTTCTTTCCTGTGGCTCAGTTTTCTCATCTGTAAGATGAGGGACTTGAACCAAAAGATCCCTTAGGTATTTGGTGACTCTCAAGTTTCTCATGTTCTTGAAAATATTCTTGAAAATTTGAAAAGAACTAGTTGTATGCCTTCCATAATTAGGTAGGCCAGAAAAGTTTTTTATTTGGTGTATAGCACTGAATATACAGGTTTGTTGGTTTTTTCATTTAGTACTGTTTGAAGAAAAAGAACCTTAGATATACCATAGAACATTAGATATTATCTATCTGCTAGTTATAGTTGTTGCCAGATATGTGGAGAAAAAAAGTTGGTCTGTGAGTACCCTAGAAAAGTTGGAGTTAGAATACCAGAAGGGATAGGTTTTTTTTAAAGGCTTTGGTAAAATATTTTTAATTTTACAATTAAAAAATTACTCCCCAAATATGGAATTGCTATAAGGATATTATTCATGTTAGGTAAGCAAACATACAAATTCCGTGAAAATATCCTAAAATCCCCACTGCCCGCCACTGTTAACGTTTTGTTTATATTCCTCCTGATTCTTTCCCCATGTAAATAAATAATGATTAAGCCAAAATGAGATTTTATACATACTGCTTTGTAACCTACTTTACTGAACTTTATATTATTAATGCCTTTCCATATTGGTAAATAAACATCTTCAGTATCAGTCCTTTTTTTCTTTTTCTTTGGAACTCATTTTAGACTTACAGACTTGCAAAAATAGCACAGACCGTTCTCTTATATCCCTCACAACTGCATCCCCTAATGTTAACATCTTGCATAACCATAGCACAATTACCAGGGACAGGAAATTAATATTGATACTAACTGAACTACAGACCTTATTTGAATTTTACCAGTTTCCACACTAACATGCTTTTTCTGTTCCAGGATCCTATCCAGGATCTTGGGTTACTTTAGTAATTTCTTGATCTCTTCCAGTCTATAACAGTGTCTCAGTTTCTCCCTAGTTTCTACCAGTTTGTAACAGTGTCTTGGTCTTTCCTTGTTTTTCATGACATTGACTTTTGAAGAGTATTGAGCAGTTATTTTGTAGAATGTTCCTCAGTTTGGGTTTGATGTTTTCTCATGATTGGAATGAGGTTATGCATTTTTGGCAAGAATAACACAAAAATGGTACCATATCCTTCTTAGTCCATCAAATTAAGGGATTCTTTATATCAATATTTCTTATTACTGGTGATAATTTATCTTAATCACTTGGTTAAATTGGTGTCTACAGGGTTTCTCTACTTTACAGTTACTGTCTTTTCCCTTTGGAGTTAATCTTCAGAGAGATACTTTTGAGCCTATTCAGCATCATTTTAAGTGGGTGTATTATATCTTATAGTTTTTTTGTGTGTGAGGAAGACCAGCCCTGAGCTAACATCTGTTGCCAATCCTCCTCTTTTTGCTGAGGAAGACTGGCCCTGGGCTAACATCCGTGCCCATCTTCCTCTACTTTATATGGGACGCCGCCATGGCATGGCTGACAAGCAGTGCGTCTCTGGGCGCCCAGGATCCGAACCTGCAAACCCCGGGCTGCCAAAGCGCGAACTAAACCGCTGCACCACTGGGCCAGCCCCTTATAGATTATTTTAGAGGGTTTTTTTTTCCCCTTAATTGCAAAAGTATTGACACTTGTCTAACGAAGTCAAACAATATAGCATTGTGTAAAGTAAAACGTGAAATTCCTAGACCCTTTCCTCAGTTCCTTCTCTCCATGTAACCACTGTTAACAGTTTGATGCGTCTCCTTCCAGACCATTATTCTGTATTTAGGAAAGTGTATGTATAGATGTACATGTACATATGTGGAATTAGAAAACTCAAATGTGTAGAGAATTTTAAAGTGTATATAATTTAGTTTGTGAGTTTTTTTTTTTTTACAAAAATGAAATTATAATATTTAAAACTTGCTTTTTCCATTCTACAGTATTTTATGGCATTCTGACTGCATAGAGTGGTCTGGGTAGATCTTTATTGATAGACATTTAGGTGGACTTCATTTTTTCACGGTTACAAGTGACATTTTAGTGAACACACTGGAAAATATATATCTTTGCATAGTTGGGCAAGTATGGCTAAATGATAGATTCCATAATTTCTTAAACTCTTCCCCTGTTGATGGACATTCAGGTTTTTAGTTTTTTGCTGTAAGTAACTTTGTATATGAAATGTGTAGATTGAAAAAGCTTTAAAATGATATATATATATAGTAAAAAAATTAAAACAGTTAAAAAGGGTATACAGGAATAAATCCTTTCCAGGGTTCTTTCTACTGTTAACAATTTATTTTGAATCCTTTCAGAGATTTTCTGTTCAAATGTAACCATACATAGATGTATCTCCTCTTCATTTTCCTCCCTTCTCCCTTTATAAATCGGAGCATACTATACTCACTGTTGTGTACCTTTTGTTTTTTATTTAACAATATAAAGCATGTTCCATATTGGTACATATAGATCTGTGCCCTCTCCCTTTTTATAAATGACTACATTGAATTTATGTATCATGATCTATTCAACTCTTGTTGTGGGACATTTAGGTTGTTTCCAGTCTTTTACTATTATAAATAATGCTGCAAGTAAAATACTTACATGTATTTCTTTTTACACATTTGAGTTTATCTGAGGAATAAATTCCAGAATTTCTGGGTCAGAGGATATATAAATTTAAAATTTTAGTAACTGTCTCAAAATTGCCCTTCAGAGAGGATGGGCTAATTTAATTCCTACAATAATACCTAATTTTAACATAATGTATTTTACCTAAAGTTTTATTGAGTTGCATTTATTTATGGAGTCATACTGAGCTTCAGGAGAGCAACCTCAGAAAGTCTTATTTTTAACCAAGTATCTGTAACTTTCCCTAGTTACCTGTTATGGAACCTTATATGTAAGTTCTTAATTCTAGTTATATGTCAGCTTATAAAACTCTTTGGATAAGTTTATGAGTTTATCATAGCTAATAGAATTCTCATTCCTTTTGTTTGCCCTGAAAATTGTTTTTACCACTTCAGGGGGGCACCTGCTAATTTATTCTTAAGATATAGTGAACAAGTGTAGGTTTACCTTGTTAAAACTCTTTATGATTTTATAAACATTATCTAGCCTTTGTTTTTATATACTGAAGAGTTCTAGTTTTCCATCTCTATTACTTTTTCTGGGTTCCTTCATTCTCTTGATAATTCTTTGCGTAGATAATACTTCCCAGGGGCCTGAACAGTCAGTCTCATAGCTTGGGACAAGGGTGTTCCGGTACCAAAAGAGCCAGGGCCTTGGGTACATAGATAAGCTATGGATGGCTACCCTTCCCCTATTGGCAAGTTGGGTTAGTATATGATAAATATACTTCTTTGTTGCCTCCTATTTCTGTGTAATTTAATCAAAGGTGTAGCTAGATAGATTCAAGAAGCAGAGGCATATTCATTTTAACGTATATCCATTCCAAAATTCATCTTCATTATTTCTTGTATGAAAAATTAGAAAAATGCAGAGTACCAGAATTGAATATTAGTTACTCATGTTCATTTTGAAGAGCAGAAGGTTTTAATTTTGATTAAGTTCATTTTATCCATTTCTTTTTTCATGCTTAGCACTTTTTGTGCCCTGTCCAAGAAATCTTGGCATGCCCCAAGGATGTCAAGAGTTTTCTTCTATATTTCCATCAAGAAGTTTTAACTTTTATATTTAGTTCTACGATCCATTTCAAATTAATTTTTGTGTATGGTGTGAAGTATGAGTTGAAGTTCATTTTTTTCATAAGGATATCTAATTGCTCCTACACCATTTTTGGAAAATACTATCTTTTCTTCTTTGAATTGTGTTGATTCCTTTTCAAAAATCAACTGACTATAAGTGTATGGATTTATTTTTGGACTCTTCCTTCTGTTCCATTGATAAATATGTCTATCTTAATGCTAATACCACACTGTCTTAGTATAGCTTTACAGGAAGTCCTGAAATCAGATAGTGTAAGTCTCTTCTAACTCCTTGACGTTTCCATGTTCATTTTAGAATCAGTTTGGCGATTTCTACAAAAAAGCTTGCTGGGATTGTGTGGAATCTGTAGATCAGTTTGGGAAGTATAGACGTCTTAGCAATATTGAATTGTATAATCATTGAACATGATATAGCTCTTCACTTATTTAGGTGTTTTATAAATTTCTCTCAACAATGATTTGTAGCTTTCAGTGTAGAGGTCTTACACATCCTTTATTAAATTAATGCACAAATATTTTATGTGGTTTTTTTTGCATTTTTCCTTTTTTTATTGATGTCATAATAGTTTCTCACATTGTGAAATTTTAGTTGTACATTATTGTTTGTCAGTCACCATATAAATGTGTCCCTTCTCCCCTTGTGCCCATCCCCCGACCTCCTTTGCCCTGGTAACCACCAAACTATTCTCTTGGTCCGTGTGTTAGTTTATCTTCCACATATGAGTGAAATCATGCAGTGTTTGTCTTTCTCTGTCTGGCTTATTTCACTTAACATAATACCTTCCAGGTCCATCCATGTTGTTGCAAATGGGACAATTGTGTGTTTTTTTATGGCTGAATAGTATTCCATTGTGTGTGTGTGACAATGGACAATGGTGTGTGTGACACACCCCACATCTTCTTTATCCAATCATCAGTCTAAGGACACTTGGGTTGCTTCTACTTCTTGGCTATAGTGAATAATGCTGCAGTGAACGTAGGGGTGCACAAGCCTCTTTGGATTGTTGATTTCAGGATCGTTGGATAAATACCCAGTAGTAGGATACCTGAATCTTAAGGTATTTCTATTTTTAATTTTTTGAGGAATCTCCATATTGTGTTCCAGAGGCTGCACCAGTTTGCATTCCCACCAGCAGTGAATGAGGATTCCCGTTTCTCCACAACCTCTCCAACATTTGTTATTTTTTGTCTTGGTGATTATAGCCATTCTAACGGGTGTAAGGTGATATCTTAGCATAGTTTTAATTTGCATTTCCCTGATGATTAGTGATGTTGAACATCTTTTCATGTGCCTGTTGGCCATCTGTATATCTTCCTTGGAAAAATGTCTGTTCATATCCTCTGCCCATGTTTTGATCAGGTTGTCTGTTTTTTTTGTTGTTCAGTTGTGTGAGTTCTTTATATATTGCGGAGATTAGCCCCTTGTTGGATATATGATTTGCAAATATTTTCTCCCAGCTGGTGGGTTCTCTCTTCATTTTGATCCTGGTTTCATTTGCCTTGCAGAAGCTGTTTAGTCTGATGAAGTCCCACTTGTTTATTTTTTCTTTTGTTTCCCTTGTCCGAGTAGACGTGGAATTCGAAAAGATCCCTCTATGACCCATGTCAAAGAGTGTACTGCCTGTATTTTCTTCCAGGAGTTTTATAGTTTCAGGTTTTACCTTCAAGTCTTTGATCCATTTTGACTTGGTTTTTGTGTATGGTGAAAGAAAATAGTCTACTTTCATTCTTCTGCGTGTGGCTGTCCTGTATTCCCAGCACCATTTATTGAAGAGACTTTCCGTTCTTGGTTGTATGTGCTTTGTTCTTTTGTCAAAGATTAGCTGTCTGTAGATGTGTGGTTTTATTTCTTGGCTTTTTTGTGTCTGTTTTTGTACCAGTATCATGCTGTTTTAATTATAGCTTTGCAGTATATTTTGAAATCAAGGATTGTGATACCTCCAGCTTTGTTCTTTTTTCTAGGGATTGCTTTAGCTATTCAGGGTCTTTTGTTGCCCCATATGAATTTTTGTTCTGTTTCCATGAAGAATGTCATTGGGATTGCACTGAATCTGTAGATTGCTTTAGGTAGCATGGACATTTTAACTATGTTTATTCTTCCAATCCATGTGCATGGGATATCTTTCCATGTCTTTATGTCCTCATTGATTTCTTGCAATAGTGTCTTATAGTTTTTATTGTATAGGCCTTTCCCCTTGGTTGTATTTATTCCTAGATATTTTATTATTTTTGTTGCCATTGTAAATGGGATTGTCGTCTTCAGTTCTCTTTCTGTTAGTTCATTATTAGCATATAGAAATGCAACTGAGTTTTGTAAGTTGATTTCATACCCTGCAACTTTGCTGTAGTTGTTGATCATTTCTAATAGTTTTCCAACAGATTCTTTAGGGTTTTCTATATATAAAAGCATATCATCTGCAAACAGCGAGAGTTTCACTTCTTTGTTGCCTATTTGGATTCCTTTTTCTTGCTTAATTGCTCTGGCGAAAACCTCCAGTACTATGTTGAATGAGAGTGGCAACAATGGGCACCCCTGTCTTGTTCCTGTTCTCAGAGGGATGCCTTTCAGTTTTTCCCCTGTTGGCTGTGGGTTTGTTGTATATGGCCTTTATTGTGTTGAGATACTTTCCTTCTGTACCCATTTTGCTGAGAGTTTTTATCATAAATGGATGTTGGATCTTGTCAAATGCTTCCTGTGCATCTATTGAGATGATCATGTGGTTTTTATTCCTTGTTCTGTTAATATGGTGTATCACATTGATTGATTTGCAGATGTTGAACCATCCCTGTGTCCTTGGTATAAATCCTACTTGATCATGGTGTATGATCTTTTTAATGTATTGCTGTATTTGGTTTGCCATTATTTTGTTGAGGATTTTTGCATCTATGTTCATGAGCGATATTGGCCTGTAATTGTCCTTCTTTGTATTGTCCTTGTCTGGCTTTGGTATCACGGTGATGTTGACCTTGTAGAATGTGTAAGGAAATGTTCCATCTTTCTCCATGTTTGGGAATAGTTTGAGGAGGATAGATATTAAATCTTTTTTGAATGTTTGGTAAAATTCTCCAGAGAAGCTATCTGGTCCTGGACTTTTATTTTTTTGGGAGGTTTCTGATTACCGTTTCAATCTCTTTACTTGTGATTGATCTGTTCAGATTCTCTGTTTCTTCTTGATTCAGTTTTGGAAGGTTGTATGAGTCTAAGAATTTATCTGTTTATTCTAGATTGCCCAGTTTGTTGGCATATAGTTTTTCATAGTATTCTCTTATAATCCTTTGTATTTCTGTGGTATCCATTGTGATTTCTCCTCTTTCATTTCTAATTTTATTTATTTGAGGCTTCTCTCTTTTTTTCTTGGTGAGTCTGGCTAAAAGTTTGTCAATTTTGTTTACCTTCTCAAAGAACCAACTCTTTGTTTCATTGATCCTTTCTACTGTTTTTTTTTTTTGTTTCAATTTCACTTATTTCTGCTTTAATTTTTATTATTTCCCTCCTTCTGCTGACTTTGGACTTTGTTCTTCTTTTCTAATTCTGTTATGTGTAGTTTAAGATTGCTTATTTGGGGTTTTTCTTGTTTGTTAAGGTGGGCCACTATTCTTCTGCTATTCTTTTTTTTTTTTTTTTTTTTTTTTTTGGTGAGGAAGACCAGCCCTGAGCTAACATCTGTTGCTAATCCTCCTCTTTTTGCTGAGGAAGACTGGCCCTGGGCTAACATCGTGCCTATCTTCCTCTACTTTATATGGGACGCCGCCACGGCATGGCTGACAGGCAGTGCGTCCGCGGGCGCCCGGGATCCGAACCCGCGAACCCCGGGCTGCCAAGCGCGGACGAAACCGCTGCGCCACCGAGCCGGCCCCAAGGTGGGCCACTATTACACTGAAATTCCATCTCAGGACCGCTTTTGCTGCATCCCATATGAGTTGGTATGGTGTATTTTCTTTTTCATTTGTCACCAGATATTCTTTTATTTCTCCTTTAATTTCTTCAGTGATCCATTGGTTGTTCAGTAGCATGTTGTTTAGTCTCTACATCTCTGTCACTTTCCCAGTTTTTTTTTTTTTTTTTGTAGTTGATTTCTAATTTCATAGCATTATGGTCAGAAAAGATGCTTGTTATGATTTCAATCTTCTTAAATTAGTAGAAGCTTGCCTGTGGTCTGTCCTTGAGAATGTTCCATGCGTGCTTGAGAAGACTGTGTATTCTTCTGTGTTTGGATGTAGTGCTCTGTATATATCTATTAAGTCCATATGGTCTAGTTTTTCATTTTAGGCCACTGTTTCTTTATTGACTTTCTGTCTGGATGATCTATCCATTGATGTAAGTGGGGTGTTAAAGTCCCCTACTATTATTGTGTTGTTGCTAATATCTCCCTTTAGGTTTGTTCATAGTTGCTTTATGTACTTTGGTGCTCCTGTGTTGGGTGCATATATATTTATAAGTGATATGTGTTCTTGGTGGAGTGTCCCTTTTATCATTATATATAGTCCCTTTTTGTCTCTCATTACCTGTTTTATCTTGAAGCATACTTTGTCTGATATAAGTATGGCAACATCTGCTTTCTTTTATTTCCCATTATCTTGGAGTATCATCTTCCATCCCTTCATTCTAAGCCTGTGTTTGTCTTTAGAGCTGAGATGTGTTTCCTGGAGACAGCATATTGTTGCGTCTTGTTTTTTAATCTGTCCCACCACTCTGTGTCTTTTGATTGGGGAATTCAATCCATTTACATTTAGTTTTTTAATTTAATTTAATTTAATTAATTTATTTATTTTTTGTGGGGAAGACCAGCCCTGAGCTAACATCTGTTGCCAATCCTCCCCTTTTTGCTGAGGAAGACTGGCCCTGGGCTAACATCCGTGCCCATCTTCCTCCACTTTATATGGGACGCCACCACCGCATGGCTGACAGGCAGTGCATCGGCGGGCGTCCAGGATCCAAACTCGCAAACCCTGGGCTGCCAAGCGCCAACTAAACCGCTGCGCCACTGGGCCAGCCCCCCCTCTATTTTTTTTATGTGGGACAGCTGTCACAGCATGGCTTGATGAGCAGTGCGCAGGTCCGTACCCAGGATCCAAACCTGCGAACCCTGGGCCGCCAAAGTGGAGCACACAAACTTAACCACTGTGCCACCAGGCCGGCCCCCTAATAGGACATTTCTTGATACTTGGAAAGCTGTCTTGTTTGATTGAAGATACGGGTGGAATGGTGGTGGTATTGAAATCTGCATATAGTCTCTATTAAACCCACTTATCGTGGGTATCAGGAATTTGGCACAGAGATGGGCTTTGCTCAATTCACACAGGTGCTGTCAACATGAACATGGTCTCAGCTGCTAAGAGGCATTACATAGCCTTTTGAGTTTAACTTCTTTCACAGTAATGTTTTTTGATGTTGCATGTATTGATAATTCATTTTTATTGCTGAGTATTATTCCATGGTTTGGATCCATCACAGTTTGTTTATAATTTACCAGTTGACGGACAATTGGGTCATTACCAGTTTTTGGTGATTATGAATAAAGCTGCTATAACATTCATGTACAAGTTTTCGTGTGAACATAAGTTTTCATTTCTTGGGTAGATACCTAGGAGTTTGATTGCTAGGTCATATGGTAAGTATATGTTTAACTTTATAAGAAACTGCTAACCTCTTTTGTAAAGTGGCATTTTGGGTTCCTACCAGCACTTTCCTTTTCATTTTCTGCATCCTTGTTGATACAAGGATGGTATTGCCAGTTTTTATTTTATTTGTTTTTTATTTTTATTGAGGAAGATTCACCCTGAGCTAACATCTATACCAAATTTCTTCCTTTTGCTTGAGGAAGATTCGCCCTCTGCTAACATCCGTGCCAGTCTTTCTCTATTTGGTATGTGGGTCACCGCCACAGCATGGCCACTAACAGGTGGTTTAGGTCTGTGCCCGGGAACTGAACCTGGGCCACTGAAGCTGAGTGCACTGAACTTAACCAGTAGGACACGGGGCTGGCCCTTTATTTTATTATTTTACCTACATTCTAATAGGTTATGTGGGAGTATCTCACTGTCATTTTAATTTGCATTTCCCTAATGACTAATGATGTTGAGCATGTTTTCATGTGCAAATAAGCATGGCAAATAAGCCATCTGTAACAATTTCTTTTGAAGAGCAGAAGGTTTTACTTTGTTTTTTTAATTTTTATTGATGTCTTAATAGTTTATAACATTGTGGGGTTTTAGTTGTACATTATTATTTGTCCGTCACCATATGGATGCATCCCTTCACCCCTTGTGCCCACCCCCACCCCCCTTCCCCCTGGTAACCACCAACCAGTTCTCTCTGTCCATGTGTTAGTTTATATTCCACATATGAGTGAAATCATGCAGTGTTTGTCCTTCTCTCTCTGGCTTATTTCACTTAACATAATACCCTCTAGGTCCATCCATGTTGTTGCAAATGGAACAATTCTGTCTTGTTTTTATGGCCGAATAGTATTCCATTGTATATGTATACCACGTCTTCCTTATCCAATCATCAGTCGGGGGACACTTGGGTTGCTTCCACTTTTTGGCTATAGTGAATAATGCTGCAATGAACATAGGGGTGCATAAACCTCTTGGAATGGTTGATTTCATGTGTTGGATAGATGCCCAATAGTGGGGTTGCTGGATCATAAGGTATTTCTATTTTTAGTTTTTTGAGGAATCTCCATGCTGTTTTCCATAGAGGCTGCACCAGTTTGCATTCCCACCAGCAGTGAATGAGGGTTCCCATTTCTCCACAACCTCTCCAGTGTTTGTTGTTTTTTGTCTTGGTGACTATAGCCATTCTAACGGGTGTAAGGCGATATCTTAGCGTAGTCTTGATTTGCATTTCCCTGATGATTAGTGATGTTGAACATCTTTTCATGTGCCTGTTGGCCATCTGTATATCTTCCTTAGAAAAATGTCTGTTCACATCCTCTGCCCATTTTTTGATCAGGTTGTTTGTTTTTTTGTTGTTCAGTTGTGTGAATTCTTTATATATTACAGAGATTAATCCCTTGTTAGATAAGGGTTTTACTTTTGTTGAGGTCTGATTTATCCTTTTTTTTTGCTTTCATGGTTAGTGCTTTTTGTGTTCTAAAAATTCTTTGGCATCATTCATTTTGATCTCTCCTTAAACACCGTGGTTCCTTCAAATAATTAAACTAAGAGTATGAGGACCACTTTGTCTGTATACCCTCTGACTGATAATAGAATCACCTTTACACATCAGGAGTTGGTCATTACAGAAGGGAAGGGTAATGCTCATCCGCTGCAGCTGCTCTCCTTTTTTCTCCAGATATCTATGGTATGTGGGCAACCACTACTTCCAAGGCTATTTTTTTCTTAATCAGTCACTTTCCTTTTGTATTGGTGAAGGATAAAATAAGAATATATTGTAAATCACTTTGTCTGAAATTACAGAATCCCTAGATCTTTAAGAAGGAACTTGTAACAAAGTCTAATTTTTTGATTTCTTTTCTTTCAGTGGTGGGATCAGCAAGTTGATTTTTATACTACTTTCTTGCACCATTTGGCACAATTCGTGCCAGGAATTTATTTTGCTGAAATGGACCCAGACTTGGAAAAGCAGGAGAAGAGTATACAAACGTTAATATTCACTCCATTGGAATGGTACTTATTTAGAGAAGATCCAGATATTTGCTTAGAGAAATTGAAGCACAGTGGAGCATTCCAACTCTGTGGGAAGGTTTTCAAAAGTGGAGAGACAACGTATTCTTGTAGGTAAGAATTAGAAATTTATAGGATTGGTTATAATTATGATTTTGGTATTTTGTGCCTATTTCATGATGTGTCTTTCTTGGTTTATTACTGTTTGTAATTAATACTATTTAACTTCCTTTTATTATACACTTATAAGTCTGTTTTTGCTAGTACAGTTTGCTTTTGAATATGTGACTTACACTTAAACAGCGCTCTCACTTTTCCTTCCTGTTCTCTAAAAGTATATAAGCAATAGATTTTTGCATTGTTTGTAATGTAGTTCACATACTCTTACCTGATACTCACGGGACCAGGTGTATTTCAGAATTCTGAATACTTTCCCAGCAAAGTCAGGGCAGAATCCTATACTCATATACAGCATTTCTATAAGAAATCTATGAATATTCACAGCAAGTGGTATAAATAAAATTTATAGTCTCATGTCATTTTGCCAGCAAGTGAGATTTGGTGTCAAAGGATTGTGAACTTGTAGGAGCAGTTGGAGTTTAGTTGGATAGAAGAGGCCAGTGGTAAGAAAACTGGAAGCAGCTTTAGGCTTTTTGCCTTTTCTGAGAGCAGTTGCCTTAAACAGCATGATAGCACAGAGAACTTTTTTACTCCCTACTCCTGCCTGAAATTTTCAACTTTTAGATCTTAGCAATACTTTTAGTTTTTTTCCTTTATTAGAGGTACTTTAGGTTAGGAATGTGAATTTTTAGACTTTATAAATAGAATCGTTTTTGCTTCGCTATAATTCTTGGTTTGACTGGTTTATGTATAGTTAATGGTTGTTTAGAACATACTATCTTCATCCTATTTTCTCAGGAAAAAAGTCAGCTTTTGTATTTTGTGTACTGTTTTCTTTTTAGCATAGTAAGGTTCATTTATTGTTTTGTAGATTTTTAGTTTCAACTAAAGCATAGTAGACATTTATAGACCTCATTTCTCCAAAAGTGTCGTAGAGATATTTTTTTTGTGTGTGTGTGGGGAAGACAAGCCCTGAGCTAACATCTGTTGCCAATCCTCCCCTTTTTGCTGAGGAAGACTGGCCCTGAGCTAACATCGTGCCCATCTTCCTCCACTTTATATGGGACGCCGCCACGGCATGGCTGACAGGCAGTGCGTCGGCGGGCGCCCGGGATCCGAACTCGCGAACCCCGGGCTGCCAAGCGCGGACTAAACCGCTGCGCCACCGGGCGGCCCCTCGTAGAGATATTTTTAATTGTCTTAACTAGGGGAATGGTACTGGCATCTAGTGGATAGAGACCAGGGTTGCTGCTTATACATCCTTCAATGCACAGGACAGTCCCTTTTACCCCCGACAAATCTAGTTCAAAATGTCAATACTACTGAGGTTGAGAAATTCTCTAAATAGGTCAGTAGGTCATATATATTTTAGAGAATATTATTAAGCAATCTTTATTTTATATTAGCCTTTTAAAATTCATTTTTAAAACTTCCTAATTCCATTTCTTCAACTCTTCTAAATAAAATATTTTAAATTAATTTTGCATGTTGCACTAATTTATATTGCTCTTAATGTTTCCCTGAAAATGTTAAATAAAATAGTACATTTTAAAAGTTGTTGTTAGGTAAGAGACTAAGAGAGATTGAATTTCTTTCAGTTATTCAATAAATATTAATTGAATACCTACCATGTGCCAGGCATTGTTCTAGGTGCTGGAGACATATCAATATATAAAATAAATAAAAATTCCTGCTCTTATGTTGCTTTCACACTAATTAATTTTGTCTTTATCCAAGTGTCATTTAGCAATAAACAATCAGTGTTTGTAAAATATATTTATAAATGTAGTAGATTGGCAGATAGTGAAATAAAGCTGGTTATTTTAAAAAAAAAACTAATTTTGAACTGTAATTAACAGTTTGAAACCAAGTGAAAGTTCAGAGTAATGAGGATGATTTAAGAAACAAAACCAGGGGCTGGCCCGGTGGTGCAGCGGTTTAGTTCACGCTCGGCAGCCTGGGGTTCGCGGGTTCGGATCCCGGGCGCCCACGGACGCACTGCTTGTCAACCATGCTGTGGTGGTGTCCCATATAAAGTGGAGGAAGATGGGCAAGGATGTTAGCCCAGGGCCAGTCTTCCTCAGCAAAAAGAGGAGGATTGGCAATGGATGTTAGCTCAGGGCTGGTCTTCCTCACAAAAAAGAGAAACAAAACCAAACATCCACACTTAGACATTCAAATATGGCTAAAAAGAGGCTAAAATTATTTGGAATTCAGTTTTTGAAGCATTTTCATATTCAGTATGTGCGCCATATAGGAGACTCATTCACATTATATTATTGTCATTCCTTAAGCATCAGTGGGAATCATCTAAATTTTGGATCTAATTTTTAATCTTTTTCAGGGACTGTGCAATTGATCCAACATGTGTACTCTGTATGGACTGCTTCCAGAATAGTGTTCATAAAAATCATCGTTACAAGGTATGAAAATAGATCCATAAAATCTCTAGATTAGTAGAAATCTGATGACCATCTAGTTCCAATTCCTGACCAGTACTTGAATTCCTGCTGTTACAGCTCTGATATGTGAACCTTCAGCCCTGGTTAAACATATCTTGTGATAGGACATCTGCTACCTCAAGAAGCAGCCCCTTGGGGCCACCCAGTGGCGCAGCGATTTAGTTAGTGCTCGGCAGCCCGGGATTCGCAGGTTTGGATCCTGGGTGCCCGCCGACTCACTGCTTGTCAGCCATGCCTGGCAGCGTCCCATATAAAGTAGAGGAAGATGGGCACAGATGTTAGCCCAGGGCCAGTCTTCCTCAGCAAAAAGAGGAGGATTGGCAATGGATGTTAGCTCAGGGCTGGTCTTCATCACAAAAAAATAAATAAGTAAATATTTAAAAAAAAAAAACAGCAGCCCCTTACAATTTTTTGTGAGATATATAATTTTTATACAAAAGATTGTATAAAGCGTATGAACAGTTTAAAGACTAATGATAAAGCGAACATTTGCATAACCAATACAGTAGTCCCCCCTTATCCACGATTTCACTTTCCTCAGTTTCAGTTACCTGAGGTCAACTGCAGTCCAAAAATATTAAATGGAAAATTCCATGAACAATTCATTAGTTTTAAATTGTGGACTGTTCTGAGTAGCGTATCCACATACTAAGGTTGAAGGCTTTTTCTCTTCCTATTAGATTTTAGACAACCTTGTTATTTTGAGCCAAAATGTATTTCTCAAATAATATTATTGATTCTGTACTCTGGGCTTAGACATGATAATTGATGTTTCTCATTGTCATAGAACATGCCTTAAGTCCTGTGTAAATGTAAGTAACATCTTGAAATTATGTAGACTATGTCTTCCATGGAGTTGAAAGTTCTGTTCATGTTTTCAGACTGTCCTCAACGTTATCACTTCCATCTCAGGAAGGGATAGGCTACAGGGTATAGGTTATAGATATTATTATTGTGCACAAGAACAAATAGATTGAGGAGCCTATGATATATTGTGGTTAAAATGTTTTCCTAAGATTGCAAAGCTAATCACTGATGGAATTTACCAAATTGATTATTGATTATATTCCATATTTCCTAATCGTCTCCATTAATTATAGTTTTTCTTATGCTGGAGAACTCAAGAAAGAACACCCAAAGTAGACTCAAGGAGGAAGTTATTAATTTCTTCTCCTTTTTACTCTGAGAGACTAAAGGGGAGAGATGCTAAAGGCTCAAGACCAGTGTTCAGTTCCTCAGATTTAGAGACTCCTAAGCCTATGCTTCCCAAACTTTGGGATTTTGTGGGCCAGTACAATTTCAGACAACTTTGGGTAAGACATAGGGTTTTCAGATTTTTATTTAGCCAAGTAAGTTCAATTTTAATTTTAAAAAAGGCACATGAAAAGCAACCAGAAAATGCTTGCCATCTCCTATCATATTATAAAATTAAAAACATTTTAATTTCAAGAAAGTATAATAATCTCAGAATAAAGAGCAGTCCTTTAAATTGCATACATGTAGCTCTATGAAAGAGCTCACCAGATTCCTTCCTTTTTTGATTTCTCTGTGGACTGGTTAAAAACTTGTCTGTTAATTTTTGGGAACCTCTTCACTAAGCTACCTTCAAGTATTTAAAGCTTACCAGTCTATATTGCCAGCACAAACCACTCTTTTATGGAGTATCCTTAGGTTTACCATCTTTAGGTTTTTGCAGAACCCTTCTTGGTGCTTATACTGCTTACTCAGAAACTTTTGAGTCTTCAGAAGGATGGGCTATTGTATGACTAATGAAAAATTATGTTTATAATCTTAAAAAAATACTAGCCATAAAAGTGAGTATGAAGAGAATGGAACACTTTTGGTGGGAGAATAAGTTGATAGAATCTTTCTGGAATACCTGTATGTGTGGTGAAACTTTTAAAGAAAAGTGAGAGAATGACTAATAAATATTACTCAGGTGAGTAGTTACCTCCGGGGCAGGTAAAAGGATGGGACTCCGTTGATAATACAGGGAGTTTCAGCAGTATTGATATTCTCTTAGGTTGGATGGTGAGTTCATGGGTGTTTGTTTCGTTGTTATACTTTGTAACTTGCCTATACGTTGTATATATTCTTTTGTATAATAAAACACTGAATAAAAGAAGAATGAAGCCATTAAAAAAAAGATTGGAACAGATAAGAAGGGGTATGTGTTGCTCCAGAGAAAGGGAAAGAAAAAAAGTAATGACAGGGCAGAGACCCAGGTCAGATACTATGAGAAAAAAGGACCAAGAAAAACCTTTAGTGGCAGAATAACCCAAATAACTTTTGAGAACAAGAAAATAACAAAGATAAAATTTTGAGCTGTCTGTTCTGCTGTGGGTAATGTGACCCTTCTTCACAATCTCCACCATCTCAGTAGTTTACCCCCTAAAAAAACCTACAGTAAGATGAACAAAACCTACAGTAAACCTATGAATTTTTCTCCTCAAAGTAAATACATAAAAACACTCACTGTAAAAGATTATTTATTTTTTTTGTGAGGAAGACCAGCCCTGAGCTAACATCTGTCGCCAATCCTCCTCTTTTTGCTGAGGAAGACGGGCCCTGGGCTAACATCCGTGCCCGTCTTCCTCTACTTTATATGGGACGCCGCCACAGCATGGCTGACGAGCTGTGCATCGGCGGGCGCCCAGGATCCGAACCTGCGAACCCTGGGCTGCCAAGTGTGAACTAAACCGCTGCGCCACCAGGCGGCCCCATAAAAGATTATTTTTAACAAAGAGAAATGTTTCCTTTATGTTGTTAAATGAGAAAAGTGAGTTACGAAAACAGTATATTCATATAACTATCTCCTCTAATCAGAAAAAAATGAAGTTTTCAAATGAAGTTTACAGAGTTGTAAAAGAAAGAAAAAAATTCTCATGTTATACTTCTGAATGTTAAAAGCAAAGTGTGTAAAATTATGCATTCAATTTTTGACGTTTGTTTTAGAACTAATTGTGTATATAACATTTAATCATAATTTATGTTAACTGTTTACCTATTATTGGGGAATTTATTTGGATTTCATTTTTTTAATGGTAAACAATGTTGCAATAAATATCTTTATGTCTAAATCATTTTTTCATGTGTAGGATTATTTCCTTAGGATAGGTTCTCAGAGGTGGAATTACTGGATTAAAAAATATAGACCTTTCACAGAATAAAAAGACAAACCACAGACTGGGTGAAAATCTTTACAAAATGAGTATTTGATAAAGGACTGGTATCCAAAATATACAAAGAACTCTTAAAACTCAACAATAAGAAAATTAACAACCCAATTAAAAAATGGGCAAAAGATCTGAAACAGAATGTTCACCAAGAAGATACACAAATGGCCAATAAGCACTTGAGAAGATGCTCAACATCACGTCATTAGGGAATTGCAAAGTAAGACAAGATGATACCACTACACACCTATTAGAATTGCCAAAATCCTAAACACTGACAACACCAAATGCCAGTGAGGATGTGGAGCAACAGGAACTCTTATTCATTGCTGGTGGGAATGCAAAATGGTACAGTTGCTTTGGAGGACGGTTTGGCAGTTTCTTACAAAACAAAACATACTGTAACCATACAATTTAGTAATTGCACTCCTTGATATTTAACCAAATGAACTGAAAACTTACGTCCACACAAAAAGTTGTGCAAGCATGTTTATAGAAGCTTTATTCATATTTGCCAAAACTTGGAAGCAACCAAGATGTACTTCAATAGGTGAATAGATAAACTTTGGTATACCTGTACAATGGATTATTATTCAGCGATAAAAAGAAATGAACTACCAAGCTACGAAAAGACATGGTGAGACCTTAAATGCTTATTGCTAAGTTAAAGAAGCTGTTGTGAAAACACTACATTCTTTATGACTCTAGCTATATGGCATTCTGGAAAAGGCAACACTATGGAGACAGTAAAAAGATCAGTGGTTACCCACACCCCTGTGGACAGCTAATATTCGACAAGGGAACCAAGAACATACAATGGAGAAAGGAAAGTCTCTTCAACAAATGGTGTTGGGAAAACCGGACAGCCACATGCAAGAAAATGAAAGTCGACCATTATCTTACACCATACATAAAAATTAACTCACAATGGAGTAAAGACTTGAATGTAAGACCTGAAACCATGAAAATTCTAGAAGAAAACATAAGGAGTATGTTCTTTGACACTGGTCTTAGCAACATATTTTCAAGTACTGTGTCTGACTGGGCAAGGGAAATATTAGAAAAAATAAATGGGGCTGCATCAAACTAAAAAGCTTCTGCACAGCAAAGGAAACCATCAACAAAAAGACAGCCTAACAATTGGGAGAAGATATTTGCAAACCATATATCTGATAAGGGGTTAATCTCCAAAATATATAAAGAACTCATACATCTCAACCGAAAAAAAACTGACAACCACCCAGCTAAAAAATGGGCAAAAGACCTGAATAGACATTTCTCCAAAGAAGACATACAGATGGCCAACAGGTACATGAAAAGATGCTCAATGTAATTAACTGTCAGGAAACTGCAAATCAAAACTACAGTGAGCTATCACCTCACGCCTATCAGAATGGCTGTAATTAACAAGACAGGAAACAACAAGTGTTGGAGAGTATGTGGAGAGAAGGGAACTCTCATACACTGCTGGTGGGAGTGCAAACTGGTGCAGGCACTATGGAAAACAGTATGGAGATTCCTCAAAAAATTAGGAATAGAACTACCATATGATCCAGCTATTCCACTGCTGGGCATTTATCCAAAGAACACGAAAACACCAATACGTAAAGATACGTGCACTCGTGTTCATTGCAGCATTGTTCACAATAGCCAAAACTTGGAAGCAACCTAAGTGCCCATCAAGGGATGAATGGATAAAGAAGATGTGGTATATTTACACAATGGAATACTACTCAGCCATAAGAGACGATGAAATCCAGCCATTTGTGACAACATGGATGGACATTGAGGGTATTATGCTAAGCAAAATAAGTCAGAAGGAGAAGGTCAAAAACTGTAGTATCTCACTCATAAGTAGAAGATAAAAATAACAAACACACATGTAGAGACAGAGATTGGATTGGTGGTTACTAGAGGGGCAATGGGGAGGGAGGAGGACAAAACGGATGATTAGGCACATGTGTGTGGTGATGGATAGTAATTAGTATTTGGGTGGTGAACATGATGTAATCTATGCAGAAATAGAGGTCTAATGTACACCTGAAATTTATGCAGTGTTATAAACCAATGTTACTGCAATAAAAAATAAATTTAAAAAATTTTAAAAACAACAACAAAATGTCAGCACATTGAAAAAAAAAAAGATCAGTGGTTCCCAGAGCCTGGAGGGTGGTGGTGGGAGGGATCAAGGGATGAATAGGTATAGCACAAGGGATTTTTAGGGCAGTAAAACTACTCTGTGTGATACTGTAGTGGTGTATACATGTCATACATTTGTCAAAACCCAAAAAGGGTTTTAAATAAAGCTGCTATAAACATGGAAGTACATTCTTTGTGTGGGCATATTTTTTCATTTCTCTTGGGTAACCTAGGAGTGAGATTGCTGGATCATAAGTTAAGTGTATGCTTGACTATAAGATCAAAACTGTTTTCTATCTTTTTAACTTGATTTATACTATCATTTGTCTTATTGACATTTTAAATTTGTATGTTGTTTAATTTGTTAGATTTGTTTTTAAGCTTCTGGATTTTATGCCTTGCTTCCATGGCATTCCCTATTCTAAAATTGTGTTTATACTTTCGATATAGCTATACTTTTAGTGATTATGGATGAGCCCAGCATTCTTCAGTATACTGTACATATGAAGGAAGAAAAACGGATTTGTATATTCTAATTTCTCTTGGTACTTTTGTTCTAGTGATTACCTCTAAAGTAATAATTTTTATAGTTCCTTTTCCCCCCATAACTTTTTATTATCTGGTCTGTAAGTTTTAATGATATCTTTGACTCCATCTTATTACCTATATAATAGTCAATGATCTTATGTTACTTTCTTTTTCCCTTCTCTCTCACATTATTTATTTTTTGCTGAGGAAGATTCACCCTGAGCTAACACCTGTTGCCAGTCTTCCTCTATTTAGTATGTGAGCCACCATCACAGCATGACCACTGATAGACAAGTGGTGTAGGTCGACGCCCAGGAACTGAACCTGTGCTGCCAAAGTGGAGTGTGCTGAACTTAACCATGAGGGCACCGGGGCTGGCCCACCCTTCTCTCATTTTTTTTGTTGTAGTCTTCCTGATTGTCAGATCATATAATGTTCACATTCTTCTATCCATGTCCTCACCCTTGATTTGTTCTTAGCTCTACAATTAAATATATAGAAGGTTCACTATCTGTCCTTTTTCTGAAGTTTCCCCAGTCACCTTTTGGTTGGATGAAACTCATCCTCTAGAGGTCCATAAACTATAGTTTGTGAGTCAAATTTGGCTCACCACCTATTTTTTTATGGCCTGCAAGCTAAGCATGGTTTTTATATTTTTAGATGGTTGGGAAAAAATATAAAAAGAATATTTTATGATACATGGAAATTATATCCAATTAAAATTTCAGTGTCCATAAATACAGCTTTAATGGAACATAGCTGTGCTTATTCATTTATTTATTGTCTATGGCTGCTTCTGCACTACAACAGTAGAATTGAGTAATTCAACAGAGATTGTATGACTTAAAAAGCCTAAAATATTTACTGTCTGTTCCTTATACAGAAAGTTTACTGATCTCTGCTCAAGTAGATTCCTCAGGAAGGGCCCATGTTTACAGTGTTCCCTAAGTCCTGACATGTTCAAAATTGGATTTTTATAGCTTGTCTAGAGATAATATCCATGGTTTGCATTTTCTTTCCTTAAAAATGCTGCTCTGGGGGCCACCCGGTGGCGCAGCGGTTTAGTCCGCACTTGGCAGCCCGGGGTTCGCGAGTTCGGATCCCGGGCGCCCGCCGACAAACTGCCTGTCAGCCACGCTGTGGCGGCGTACCATATAAAGTAGAGGAAGATGAGCACGGATGTTAGCCCAGGGCCAGTCTTCCTCAGCAAAAAGGGGAGGATTGGCAACGGATGTTAGCTCAGTGCTGGTCTTCCCCACAAAAATAAATAAATAAATAAATAAAAATGCTGCTCTGCTATTGTCTTATTTTATATGTTGTTATTGAGAAGTCTGATGCCAGTCTAGTTTTCTTGCTGTAAGGTCGTTTCATCTTTTTACCTGAAGGCCCTCAGGACTTTTATCTTTAAAGTCTAATAGTTTTAGTAGGATATGTTTTGGAGTTGATCATACTGGATGAGTTTTTTTCTCACTCACGGGCCCTTTCAATGTGTAGATTCAGGTCTTCTTTTATTTCCAGGAAGTTTTCTTAGATTACAGTTTTAAATATTAGCTCTCTTCCATCGTTTTGATTTTCTTCTTCGGTGACTCCAGTTATACTTACATTGCCTCTCTTATGCCTATCTTCTTTTTCAACTAACTTTTCTCTGACTCTGTATTTCTTTACTTCATTTCATTTTCCTTCTCTTCATTGTTTTCCTGCTTTGTTTCAATGCTATTTATTAACTTTTCATTTGAGTCTATTATTTTGGACACTTCGTATTTTGGAATTCCTTTCTGATATGATTTTCTCATTTTCTTCTATTTTTTTCCCCTGAGTTCAATCAAGTTTCATTTTATTTATTCCTGTTTTTTTGTCCATTTCTGTTCTTAGTTTTTCTATTTCTGATTAAAGATGTTTTAATCTGATTAAGGGTTTTCATATCCCCAAATACTTGTTTGAGGTGATGTAATCTAGTTTGAAGCATTGTGTTAGTTTTCTCCAGCTTTTTGATTGGGTCTTGGCTCTTATTTGCATTTTTTTTTGCAATAGTTTTGTATGGATATGGTTCTATTTTTTATGGATATGAATCATAACCATACAATGGACAGAGTTAATAAGTGGTCTCTTCTGTCAGTTCTGCCCTCTTATGTATAATTTCTTTTATAGATGATGGTGGTGGTAGTGGTGAGGTGACGGGAAGATTTGGCATGTCTTGTTTCTCTAGCATCCATAATTTTCCCATCTTATTTTCATTTCATTTACTGCCACATCTTTGATTTTCCTCTGGAAGTAATGCTTCTCTGAGGTTGACACATCTGGTCCTGCTCACTTTCGATCTCTTTCCCTGTGAATCACCAAGTCCCAACCTGTGTTCGATATTTGTTCCTTAGCAGTGGGCTTTCTCTTTTTGGGTGTGGTTTTGCCTGTGCTTCATCTAAGTCCTCGGTACACCTCTGCTTTCTTTTATGGAGTCTCTTAGTTGTCTGCATCTATGGGCTTGAAGTGATAGGCAATGAGAACTCTGATGGAAGAAGTCTTTTGAAGGTCGTGGTGTTTATTTTTTGTCTCCTAGTAGTGCTGTAAACATGGGTCGTGTGTGGTTTTATTGCTGTCCTTGTCAATTGTATAGTTTGGAGGGGGAAGTTTTGGGGAAGATTCAAAATTAGGCTGTTGTCATCATCCTTTGTCGGAATTAGTATATTTTAGATAACTTTTTTACAGGAACCTTCAAAGGAAGAATGTTGTGAATAAGTTTTAGTTGCTGTGGGACATCAATATAGATGAAAATACTTTATATATTTCTTAAGTACTATATAATATCATTATAATGATAAAAAAGTCTGTTTAATCAGGAAATCTCATTACTCAAGCATTCTAGGTGTTGTATAGATTATTTTTTGCACACTTCACAATCTGTTTCTGTTCCATTAGTACAAAATTATAAAAACTATTATTTAAGAAATTAGAGTATATTTCAAAAATTTATCAATTTTGAAGGTCCATTTTTAAGTATTCAGGATTTTTTTTGGTTAACTAATCAAAATGGTTTTTGATATATTTAGTTTCTATGACATTAAAAACAATTAAGGTTGAAGTAGGGGAGCATGTATTATTTGAATCATCTTTATCATTCTTCCTTGCTTTGTTAATATGTTTTGAAATCAAAACAAATTCATTTTTCATTTATCAGATGCATACTTCTACTGGAGGAGGATTTTGTGACTGTGGAGACACAGAGGCATGGAAAACTGGCCCTTTTTGTATAAATCATGAACCTGGAAGAACAAATACTACAAAAGAGGTAAGAATATTATTTAAAAATAATTGCTGCGGGCTGGCCCAGTGGTGTAGTGGTTAAGTTTGCACGCACTGCTTCATGGGCCTGGGGTTTGCAGATTCAGATCCTGGGCATGGGCCTATTCACCGCCTATCAGGCCATTTTGTGGCAGGCATCCCACATGTGAAGTAGAGGAAGATGAGCACGATGTTAGCCCAGGGCCAATCTTCCTCAGCAAAAAGAGGAGGATTGGCAATGGATGTTAAAATTGCTATTTTAAGCTTGATGAAATTAGATAGAAATAAATGTTATGTGTATGAGTTGAACTGAATTCCATTGAGAATCCTAATTTATATGTAAGGAGTTTTATTCGACTCTAGAGAAGTTAAGGATTTGATAATATTTATTTCTCTAAAGAAAAACTTAATTCACAATGAAAAGATGAACTCAGAATGCTTTTTGTTAAGCAGTCAATTTGATAAGTAAGAGTAAACAATTTATAAGCCTGAAAGAGTAAATGGAAGTAATTATTAATAGATAGAATCAGAATGTAGTGAATTAGAAAACAGTAGAATTGACACACAAATTCAGTAATTGCTTTTCTTAAAGGAAAAAAGTCAACAAATTGATTATCCACTATATATCCTAATCAAGGGAAAAAAAGCTGTGAGCAAGTCCAGAGATAGACAATTAGAAAAGAGAATGGGGAAATAACCATAGAACCAGATATAAAAGGATTATAGAAGACTCTTTATATGGTTCTGTGCAAATTTAAAAATGGATTATTTTATCAGACAGTATAAAGTGCCATCATTTATTCAAAAACAGATAAAACTTGAATAGTCAGTAACCATTGAAGACATTCAGAAAATTGTCAGAAGAAAGTACTTTCTAAAAAATACCATGCTCAGTTAGTTTCACAGAGGAATACTTGTCAAAACTTCAAGAATAAATAGCTCTTGTACTTTTTAAACTGTTCCAGATAACCCTGTAGCAGTGAACACCCTTAGGGCCCAGATTTTGAACTCTTTAAGTACCATTCCCCACTGAAGGAAATCAAGGCTTACTGTAAAAATACCTGATTCCAGGTCTGAGTCAGGGAATATATAAGGTAAACTTGTGAGGATGGGTTTGTGTCAAAAGAACCCAGGACACAGCTTGAAAAGGCTCCCATTGACCTGAGTTGGGCAATTGGAGCATCGAAAAAATAATAATAACCATTATAATTGATTGAATTATAAAAATGCACGAGCGCCTAATGAAACCTAAGTGAGAGCTAAGTAGAATAAAACTTGTTTGTTGCCATGGCAGTGGTTATTATATCAATTCCTTACTCTAAAAATCCATAATTAAGGGAATGAACTAAGCATTTATTCTGCCTTTTCAAGAGGAATTGTATTTCGTGGTAAACAAGTATCCCCAGTTCATGAGGTGAAGCTCTTCTTTCTAGGGGAGTGCTGGCTATTAGAGAAGGGATAATAGAATTAGAAAAATCAACATTTTGCAAACCCTAAGGAAATATTTGATTTAGACCAGGATCATTAATGGATGCTAAAACCCTTAAGATTTGAGTTGATGGGGAACAATATTTACATGGTTCTAAATTGTCATCTCATGGATTACTTGCTAATCATAAGGGAAAAAAATGAAACTTTACAATGGAGGTATCATACTATCATCATCTGAAACCAGTCATCAGTAGTAACACCATTACTAATAGTGGAGTGATATGGCAGAGTGAACTTCCTCTTATGATGTAAAATGAAGTACACAGTTTAACATCTAAAAATCAGTTGATATAATACACTATATAAATAGAAAAAATCCAAAACCACATAATCATCTCAGTAGATGCTACAAAAGCACTTGACTAAATCCAACATACTTTCATGATAAAAAGACTTAAACTTATAATAGAAGAGAACTCCCTCAACCTGATAGAGGGTTTCTGTGAAAAACTCACAGTTGTAATTATATTGGATACTTTTCCCCTAAGGTCAGGAACAAGACGGAGATTCTGCTCTTCCCATATCTATTCAGTATTTTACTGGAGGTCCTAGCCAGGGCAGTTAGGCAAGAAAAAGAAATAAAAGGCATCCAGATTGGAAAGGAAGAAGTAAAACTAGCTCTCTTTGCAGATGACATAATTTTGTATATAGACAATCCTATGGAATCCACCAAAGAAGTAGTAGAACTAATAGACAAGTTCAGCAAGATTACAGTTACAGGATAATTATACAAAAATTACAGTCATGCGTCACTTAATGATGAGGATATGTTCTGAGAAATGTGTTCTGAGAAATGCATCGTTAGGCAATTTTGTAGTTGTGCAAACATCATAGAATGTACTCACACAAACCTAGATGGTATAGCCTACTACACACCTAAGCTGTATGGTACTAACCTATGGGACCACCATCGAATAGGCAGTCCATTGTTGACTGAAACATTGTTATGCAGCACATGACTGCATAACAGACGTATTTCTCTACATTAGTAATGAACAATCCAAAGATGAAATTAAGAAAAAATATTCCACTTATTATAGTATCAAAGAGAATAAAATATTTAGGAATAAATTTAACAAAAGAAGCACAAAATTTATATTCTGAAAATTATAAAACACTATTGAAAGAAATTAAAGGAGATCCAAATAAATGGAAAAACATCTCATGTTTCTGGATCAGAAGGCTTACTATTGTCCATTGTGTGTTTTTTCCCAATACCACCAAGCAATTAACTCAATTCTCCTGTGACCAGGTGTCCCACAAATTTAAATCAATTCTAACACTATACACCTGGAGATAGCATCAGATTTCACAGGTTAAGGGCTGAGTCCCACAAGACTGCCCCCACTTCAGATGCCAATCAGAAATCCAGCTTGTTGTCTGTGCTTCTGACCAGCTGGCTTTAAATCACAGGTTCCCACAAGCCCCTCCTCGGGTTTGATTAATTTGCTAGAGCGGCTCATAGAACTCAGGAGACCAGTTTACTTGCTAGATTACCTTTTTATTATAAAAGGATGCATCTCAGGAACAACCAGATGGAAGAGACACATAGGGTGAGGTATGCGGGAAAGGGCTGTGGAGCTTCCATGCTGTCTCCCAGCATGCCACTTCCCCAAATCTCCAGGTGTTCGCCAACCCAGAAACTCTCCGAACCTTGTTCTTTTATGGAGTCCTCATTATATAGGCATAATTGATTAAATCATTGGCCATTGGCGATTGATTCAACCTCTAGCCTCACTCCCCTCCCCAGAGGTCAGTGGGGTGGGACTAAAAGTTCCAACCCTCTAATCACATGGTTTGTTCTCCTGGCAACCAGCCCATCCTTAGGCGCTTTCCAAAAGTCATCTCATTAGCATAAAAAAAGACACTTTTTTGCTCTCTTAGGAAATTTCCAGAGTTTTAGGAACTCTGTGCCAGAAACGGGAATGAAGATCAAATATATTTCTCATTATAAATCACAATATCACAGGCCATACTTCCCAAATTGATTTACAGATTCAATACAATTCCTATCAGAATTCCGACTGGGATTTTTTATTTTTTTAAGTAATTGACAAGCTGACTCTAAAATTCATGTGGAATTATAAGGGACGCAGAATAGCCCAGATAATGTTGAAAGAAGAACAAAGTTAAGAGGACTCATGCTTCCCTATTTCAAAACTGACTACAAAGCAACAGTAATCAAGACAGTGTGCTACTGGCATAATGATAAACATATAGATTAATGGAATAGATTTGAGAGCCCAGAAATAAACCCACAGATCTGCGGTCAACTGTTTTTCAACAAGAGAACCAAGACCATTCACTAGGGAAAGAATAGTCTTTACCAAATGGTGCTTGGACAGCTGGATAGTTACATGCAAAAGAGTGAATTTGGACTTCTGACTCACGCCATACACAAAAATTAACTCAAATTGGATCAAAGACCTAAACGTAAGGGCTAAAACTATAAAACTCTTAGAAGAAGACATAGGGATAAATCTTCATTGCCTCAGTTTTGGCAGTGGATTCATAGATGTGATACCAAAAGCATCAGTAATAGAAGAAAAAATAGATAAATTTAACTTCATCAAAATTAAAAACTTTTGTGTTCTAAAGGACACCATCAACAAAGTAAAGACAACCCACAAAATGGGAGAAATATATTTGCAAATCATATATCTGATAAGGAAATTATACCTAGAACTTATAAAGAACTCTTAAAACTCAATAATAAAAAGACAACCCAATTTTTAAAATGAGCAAAGGATCTGAATAGTCATTTCTTCAAAGAATATATATAAATAGCGAATAAGCACATGAAAAGATGCTCAACATTAGTTATTAGTTAATGCAAACCAAAACCATAATGAGATACTTCTTCACATCCACTAATGGCAGTAATCAAAAAGGCAGATAACAGGTGTTAATGAGGATATGACAAAATTCGAACCTTCATGTAAAATGTAAATGTACATGGTGGAAATGTAAAATGATGTAGCCACTTTGGAAAATAGTCTGGCAGTTCTTCAGATAATCATCTGAATGTTGAATTACCAGTAATTCCACTCCTAGGGATAGACTCAAAATAATTGAAAACAGGTGTTCAAACAGATATTTGTACATAGATGTTCATAGCAGTATTATTCATAATAGTATTACTATTATTATAAAAATAGTATTATAGGATAATAGAATAGCATTCTTCATAATAAAAAGTAGAAACAACCCAGATGTCCATCAACTGATAAATGGATAAACAAAATGTGGTATATCCATACAGTGGAATATTATTTGTCAATAAAAGGAAATGAAGTGCTGGGGCCACCCGGTGGCGCAGCGGTTTAGTTTGCGCTTGGCAGCCTGGGGTTCGCGAGTTCGGATCCCGGGCGCCCGCGGACACACTGCCTGTTAGCCATGCCCTGGCGGCGTCCCATATAAAGTGGAGGAAGATGGGCACGGATGTTAGCCCAGGGCCAGTCTTCCTCAGCAAAAAGGGGAGGATTGGCAACAGATGTTAGCTCAGGGCTGGTCTTCCCCACAAAAAAAACAAAAGGAAATGAAGTGCTGAAATATGCTTCAACTTGGAGGAACCCTGAAAACATTATGCTAAGTGAAAGAAGGCAGATATGAAAAACCACATATTATATGATTCCATTTATATGAAATGTCCGGAATAGGCACATTCACAGGAATAGAAAGTAGATTAGGGGTTGTTTGGGCCTAGGAGGATGGAGGCATGGGTTGGTGGGGCAGTCACTAAATGGGTTTTCTTGAGGTGATGAAGATGTTCTAAAACTGTGGTGATAGTTGCATACATCTGTAAATATACTAAAAACCATTGAATAGTACATTTTGAGTGAATTGAATGGTACGTGAATTATATCTCAAACTGTTAAAAAATTGAAATACATAGCCTCGCTTATGAAATAGTCTTGCTAAAAATGTTTAACACGAACTTAATAAAGCCTTAAGATCTTGCAGTTTATAGGAAATGCAGGGGACAGATGAAGAAGATAAAGAATACTACAAGGAAGATAAATATAAAATGTAGGACATTTCATGATAAATCTAGAATATAGGACTTTTTATAGGAAAACTGGCCCAGTCTCTGTCATGAAGAAGAAGAGGCTGGGGTGGGAACAGGAGATTAATTTAGATGTAAACAACTTGAGACATACATAACCAAATATAATAGACATTTGGGGAATAATTAGGAAAATTGAATATGGTCAAGATATTAGATGATATTTAAAAATTACTGTTAATGTTATTGTATGTAATAATGGTATTATGATTATGTAGGAAAATGTCCATTTCTTTTTTTAGAGATACATATTAAAGTATTTAGGGGTAAAATATCATGGTGACTATTTTCTACCTTAAAATACTTGAACAACAAAAAAGCATATATGGAAAAATAATATTCAATTTAGGTAAAAGTTGTGTTTATTATAGTGATCTTCCTGTCTTTTTAAAAAAATTTTTACTAATAAAAAGATCAAAAATAAGAAAGAAAAATCACTCCATTACTTGAACACCAGACAAATAACAAAAACACACAAATTGTTCCTGAGCACAGAGGAGAAAAAAGGGAAAGTTTCCAAATTTGTTATGTAAAGCCAGCACTATACTGACCTCAGATTTGGCAAAATATAGAATTTATAGATCTGTTATGTTAATAATTGTTATGCTGAAATCCTAAACAAAATGTTAGCAAGTGGTATCAAATTTAAAAGAATAATACAACACAATCATGCTTACATTCTTGGAACGATCCCATCTTTAAATTGAACTGTGAAACCATTCATGCCTGGCACTTTGGGGGAAAGTAGTTCTATGGCAACATTCTCAGTTTCTTCCAGGATTATTGATTTCAAATCAAAAGCCATTAATTATGCTTGATGATGAAACACTAGTATATTCCCATTATAAATAGAGACGAGATAAGGATACACAATTGCTGCTATTATTTAACACTATTCTGAAATTCAGTCAAATAGACAAACAGAATGAAATAAAATACATAAATATTGGAGAGGAGGCAAAATAGTCATGATTATATACCTGGAAAACCCAAGAAAACTAACTGAAAAAGAATTAGAAACTATAGTAGAGTTTAGTCAGGTTATTGGTTATAGAACTTATAATAAAAATCATTAGTTTTTCTATTTAATGTATTCAGCAAATATTTCTTGAATGCCCTTACAAGCAATAGCTTTTAGGAAATGTAGTGGAAGAAAAGATCTCATTCACTTATAGCATCAAAAAAAGATAAAATACCTGGGAAAAAAACAAGAAGAAATCTGCCAGCTGTTTTAAGAAAACTTTAAGACTATACTCTGGTGGGCATGAGAGGAAGAAAAATCAGAAGACATACTTCATTCTTGGATTGGAAGATTCAATATTACAAAGAAAATTTTTTCCAAAATTGATCTATAAATTTCCAACCAGAATAACAGCCAAATTCTCTTTTGGAACTTGACAAACTAATCAGAAGTTCTTCTGGAAAAATTATTTGTGAGAATTGCCAGGAAAAGCTGAAAAGAAGAGTTATGAATGTGAGTAGGTCTAACAGATTTAAAATGTAGTAAAGAGCTCTGGTAAGCCAAACAATGTGACTCTTGGTAAAGGAATAGATGGCGGATAATGGAACAGAAAAGAGAATCTAAACCAAATTGGTAGTAAAGATAGCATTTCAGATTGATGGGGATAAGTAATTGGATACCCATTTGAGAGAAATAAAAAAAAGCTTGATCGGTGTTAATATCAGATAAATTCCAAAAATATCAGGGATTTTAAACAGTTTTTTAAGGAAAGAAATTAGAAACTTATTAGAAGAAAATATGGGTATTCTGTATATTTGTGCTGTGAGACCACTCACATATGTAGTATACCCTATTTTACAAAACTGTAAATGGAAAGAAATGGAATTATATTTGGAGAAGTAAAGTGTGTTCCCTTTCCTTGAGTAGAAGCATTAACCACAACAGCATAGGCTCTAAAACAGGTGTTTTCGGTTTGCTTTAAACTTCCCTAATTAGCTCTTTGACCTTGGGAAAGTTATTCAACCGTTCTACATTTCAGTTTCTTTATCTCTAAACTGGAGGTTTAGAGGGGGCCCTCACAGGGGCATGAGCACTAAATGAAATAATAAATGTAAAGTGCTTAGCCTTAGAATATGCCTGGCATATTGTAAGGGCCCAGTAAATGTTAGCTATCATCATCATCATTATTATTACTACTCTTTCAATACCTACTGCTTTTCCCATTACCTGTTCTTACTTCTGATGCTAATACCTCACATTTGTATAATATTTTATATTTAACAAAGATCTTTCACATGCATTATATCATTCTATCCTCATTTCTACTTTGTGTGGTAGATACAGTAGCTCCATATTACATTGTGGAAACAGCCTCAGGAAAGTTAAGTGACTTGCTCAGGTTTGCATATCTAGTCAGTGGCAGAGTTGGGCCTGAAATTCAGCTCTTTAGATTCTGGGCCCCAGCACATTTTTTAAACCTTAAACTTGGAAATAATTTCAAATTTATAAAAAGTTGCAAAACTAAAAATAGTACAGAGAATATTCATATACTCTTTGCCCATTCACCTACTGTTAGCATTTTTCCCCATTTACTTTATCATTCAGTACTCTGTTTTTAGATTGCCTCTTCTCTCTTACTCATTTACTTGTCCTGATCCCTTCATTTTACAAATATTTATCAAGTGCCTGTTATTTGATTAAATATCACCAGATGTGATATTTATCATACACCATTCTATCTAGTTTTAATCCTTTCAATTCATTCTCTTGTTTTTGTTTTGTTTAAAGAACCCTTTTAATTCTGATTATTTCAGTTTCCTCCTCTAATATTTTTTAAAGGGTACTGGAATATTTTGTCATATAATCAGTGAGTGCTTTGTGGCTTGATTTTTATATCTTCTTCATTCCATAACTATTTATTCTAGAAGACTGTTTTTACATTTTAAGTAGCTGAAGAATCCTTGGGAGTAAGTTGGCTCATTGAATTTACAAAACTAGCCTCCCTTCCTCTACCTCATGGGGTTCCAGTCTTTTTGGGGTTTTCCTGAATCAAATGGCCTCAGAACACTGAATTTAATCTTGAACTACTCTGATCTTTTTGGATTTCTTTGGATTTATAATTAGATTCAAAAGGTGATTGGTCATTCAGACTCATCCTAAAGGTAAATTTGGATATTCTGAAACTGATTGATGATCTGGAGGTGAAAGAAGGGCACTTCATGGCTAGCACATAACTAACCAATTCATGCAACACAAACAGTCCTGTGTACTTAGTGTTTTGTTTCATCTCTGCTTTGGTGAAAGTGAAATCCACACTCTGCCAGGTACATGGCATTGTGCCAGCCATAATGGGGATTTACCAAGTGTAATCAGACCTGGCTGGTGCTAATCAGCCAGTCATCCTGCATTTAGCAATATGTTTTGAAGAGAGACCCCTTTCCAGTACATGTAAAAGAAGTTTCTCTCTAGTCCTGCAGTACATTTCTGGGTTAATTATTAAGTTGGGTTTTTTTTTTCTATTTAGATTATAGCCTTTTTGTTCCATCTAATTGACCTTCTTATTTTCTAAGCTTTAAGTGCTTTCCTTGAAAGTTTCTTATGTACTTACCAGACCTCTTCTAAAGAACTTAGCCTCTAATTGGTAGAGTGTGGAAGTAATGAGTAGAATCTTTTAACTCTTCACCACAAACTACTTTTCTGAAGAACTGAAAGGATATATGGAGCTAAAAAAGAAAAGAAATAGGAATATAGTGGACAATATGGGTCTTAGTACCTTTGGCACTCTTTTTATCTCTCTCTAGCAAAGACTTCTGAGCAAAATCTCCAGAGAAAAGGTGACATATTGAAGAGATGGTAAAAATTGAAATCATAAAGCATTGGGAAATGAGAAAGAATAGGTGCAAAAAAGAAATGTTTAGGTTAATGGTTTGGTGACCACAGCATAAATACAGTTCATTAGTACAGTCTACATGAGGTAGGTTAAAATTTAGTATTTAAAGCATTATACTGAATTTCTTTGGATTTTTTTTTTTTTTTTTTTGCCTTAAAGAGCTACTATACTTTTTTCCTGTTTACTCCTTTGTTTAAACTGCGTATTGAGATATAACTTGCATACCATATAAAAAATTCATCCATTTAAAGTGTACAATTCAGTATTTTTTTAGTGTATTCACAGAGATCACCACAGTCAGTTATAGAACGTTTTCATCACCCCAAAAAAGAAACCTTATGCCCATTAGCAGTTGCTCTCCATTTCTTCCAGACTCCCCAGCCTTAGGCAACCACTGATCTACTTTCTGTCTCTATAGATTTGCCTGTTCTGGACATTTTATATAGATGGCATCATACAATATATGGTCTTTGTGATTGGCTTCTTTCGTCTAGCATAATATTTTCAAGGTTCACCCATGTCGTAGCATGTATTTCCATTTTGTGGCTAAATAATATTCCATTATATAGATATACACCACATTTTATTTTTTCATTCATCAGTTGATGGACATTTGGGTTGTTTGCACTTCTTGGCTATTATGGATAATGCTGCTATGAACATTTATATATAAAGTTTTGTGCTGATATATGTTTTCATTTCTCTTGGATAGACACCCAGGAGTGGAATTGTAGGTCATATGGTAACTATGCTTAGCATTTTGAGCATTTGTCAGACTGTTTTCCAAACTGGCTACATCATTTTATATTTCTACCAGCAGTGTATAAGGGTTCAAATATCCCTACATCCTGGCCAGTACTTGTTATTATCTGCCTTTTTTATTATAGTCACCCTAGCAGGTATGAAGAAGTATCTCATTGTGGTTTTGACTTGCATTTCCCTAATGGCTTATGATATAGAGAATTTGAATGCATTTTTTAACTGATTGGTTTGAACAAGCTTTTTATTAAGGAGGTGATGTCCCATAATGAAAAGAACATTGTTTTTTGTGGGAGTCAAAGACCCAGGTTTTCGTCTTGCTTCTGGTATTTTTGGCTCTTTGACCTTGGATGGGTTCCTTATCCTTTAAATGTCATTAATTCTCTGCCTTTCTTACAGAGTGCCTGTGAAGGTCAGTTGAAATAAATTATGAGAAAAGTTTTTTGTAAACTATAAAGAATAACCAATTGTTCTTTGATATTGCCATAGTTAGGCTGCTCAGAAAGGCAGAGAAGAACATTCATAACGGAGAGCATCACTAAAAGAGGGGGCTCTGTGATTCTGCCTTCTTTCCTTTCTGTCTTCTGTAGCACCAACTTGGCCACAAGGAATTAAGTTAAATTGATGTTAATAGCTACCCTCTTGAGCTCAACTTAAATTCATTCCTGGAAGATGGTGTAATGAACTCATTAAAATAATTATTATAAATTAATAATATCTTCCTCATCCATCTATTTGTATACGATGTTGGTAGTATGTTTTTCTATACTTTCTTACAGAATTTACGTTGTCCATTGAATGAAGAGGTAATTGCACAAGCCAGGAAAGTATTCCCTTCCGTGATAAAATATATTGTAGAAATGACTATATGGGAAGAAGAAAAAGAACTGCCTCCTGAACTCCAGATAAGGTAGGGAAGTCTTTCAAAATGGAGAAGTTTTAGCGGTGGTTATTTAAATTGCAAAATTTTAAGCTAAAAATCAGCAATTTCTAACAACCATAAGTCTTTCAGTGACAGTAGTATTTACTGTTAACTTACAAATGCAAGAGGGAATTCCAGACCTGATATGATGATACAGTTTGGGCCTTGTGGGAATTTTTCTATCTGTTTAATATTAGGAATTTCGCAAAGTTGCATCACAAATCTAAATACCATTGTTCTTTGAATTTACTGGGTTTTTTTGTTTTATTTTAGAAGGAGAGAGAATTAAACATTTTAATTTATAAAGACATTAAATATATTGTTTTGACTCTTGCTGGGCCATAAACTGCTTGGGGAAATAAAGGTCATCAGAGATTCTGTCCACAAAGGCTTTAATTTCAAATACAGTTAATTTAATTTCAAATGTCAGTTAGACCCTTTAAGAGATTTTCTGTTGGTAAACATAATACTAGCAGTCTGCCTGCCTTAAGGGAGGGTTGCTTGAGTGTGGTGTATATGTAGCAGCACTGGACTTCAGGTTCACAGATCTGAGTGCTTGTCCTTCTCACTGTGTCTTGGCATTGTGGCCATAGAGAAGTCTTTTTGAGCCTCTGTTTCCTAAGCTATAAGAGGCCTGAGAAAATCTGCCCCTTAGAATTGTGAGGATCAATTGAGTGTATTGTAAAAGCATATTGTAAACTGTTTAAAACTGATAATAACATCTGACATTAGTGTAGCCCATGACGGCTGTTTTCATATATTTTATAAGATCTTCACACCACTCTCTAATGTAGATATTATACTCTTCTTAGAGATGGAAGAGGCACTGTCATCTCAGCAAGATTAAAAGCTTAAGCAGTCTAAAGTCCCTCAGTCAGATGGTAGTGCTGGCACTTTAAATCTGTATACCTTTTTTTTTAACTTAAATGTACTGTAAAACTAGTATCACTTAAAATAAATAGAAGGTAAAAACAGAAATAAATTAAATAAAAACTAAATGTTAATAAATTCTTAATATTTAATGTTGCCTGCTTGAAGGTTCTGAGCCCAAGGCCTGTCTCCCTTTGTCAAAATGGGAGATTAGCAAGAGTTAAGAGTGGTATTAAAGACATACTGCCACTAAACTGAAAGTAATAAGAAAAATTGGGGAAAAAATATGGAAAAGGTAATACTTTTATTAGAGTTTCTAAAATTTCATGGCACTGTACCCTCAAAATCATTTCCTATATCAGTTTTACAGTGGTACTTTCTTGTATGTAGGAAACTACACAGTGCTGTTTCAATAGAAATGTTGTATATTATTTTAGGCTATTTTTCACATTTTCCTTTGTTTATTTGCTGTGGTGTCTGAATATATATCTTTTTTTAACAGGGAGAAAAATGAAAGATATTATTGTGTACTTTTCAATGATGAACACCATTCGTATGACCATGTCATATATAGTCTGCAAAGAGCTCTTGACTGTGAGCTTGTGGAGGCCCAGTTGCACACCACTGCCATAGACAAAGAGGTTTGTGAGCTTCATTTGAATTGTGCTGCTGTCTTACATCCACTTTCTGGAAGTCAGGTATTGACTGAGCCCTTGCCAAGGGCCTTAGTATTGTGTTAGGTACAACCATCCTCTTCATTTATTCCTAATATTCTAGGTAAATTGGTTAAAACTTGATTTTTCTGTGTGTATCATAATTTTAGATAACTATTTTTAGTTTTCCTCTTTTATTCAAAATTGTTAGAAAGTTAACTGAATATATTCGGCAAAGAGTAGTTAAGATTGCCAGTTCAACTTTAGTCTGTTTCTATAATTATTTATTGAATGAATGGATAAATGCATGAATTATGAAAATTTGTGAGGTTTTAATGTTTATTAAAACTATTTTTAGACTAATATTGATTCTGTGGCTTAACTTTTATTTAATATCCATCCAAAGCAAAATGTGTTCCTAGATATATAGAAGGAATATTAACCCGATCCCTGCCCTTAAGAGGAATCTAATATAGTGGAAGAAGCAGCATGGTATTAGGAATTAATGTAGTGATTCTAGGACTTGAGGAATCAATATCCTGGCCACAGCTCTAACCCACCAGTGGACCACAAGTGTTTTGTGGAATGCATGTTGAGGAACTTGAAGTTCATTCATGAAGAGTATTTAAAACATAGAGCAGGAGTTTAGTAAACCAAAGTCATTATTATCGGATAGAAATAGAGTACACTACAATAAGTAAAGAACTGACATTCTTGGCAAGCAGGAAATCCAGCATCCTAGAGTATAGAAACTCTCTAATAGTTGTATTGCAAGTTTTCAAGCTTCATAAAGGTGTTAAACACTTATGTTTATCTTACAACCTTTAGGCAGTTGACAAATGGTTAATAATTAAGAGCTGTTTAGGTCTTTGGGCTGTATATTACTTGTTGATTGGGATTGTTATTCTATACTTAATTCTCATGTTTGTCTATAATTAGGGTCGTCGGGCTGTTAAAGCAGGTGCTTTTGCTGCTTGCCAGGAAGCAAAGGAAGATATAAAGGTAATTTTCTGAATTTAGGGACAAAAAGAATTTCAAGAGGAATGCACATTACAAGAGCCCAAGTAGAACAATTATGTTGTTGAGTGGTTTGGCATCCTAAGTAAAGATAGGATCGGGGCATTTAGACCCAGAGCTTTGGAACTGCAAGGGTTATGCGATTTCTTTTTTTGAAGAATAGACTACTTAGTTAAAACAAAAGTTTTAAACTAGTTTTCTTTTTTTAAATTTCTTTCATTTGTAGAGTCATTCAGAAAATGTCTCTCAACATCCACTTCATGTAGAAGTATTACACTCTGAGGTTATGGCTCATCAGAAATTTGCTTTGCGTCTTGGCTCCTGGATGAACAAAATTATGAGCTATTCAAGTAAGCGTATAGCCTATTTTTCTTATTTCTCTTAAAATACTGGTTGTTTTTTTAAATAGCCACAAATTTTAAAATGTCATTGAGTATAAAATAACATTTGTTTCTTCTTTTTTTTTTTGGTTTATACATTTTGATTAATTTTCAGAATTGCATTTCAATTGCTGTTAATATTTTATTGACTCTTGATTCTTTGATGTTGACAGACTTATTCTTGACATCAATTGTGGGAGGATTAATGTTAATTTTTTCACATGTTATTTTAGGAAATGTAATTTCGGGAGAAATATAAGAATAAAAATTATATGACTTTTTTTGTAGGTGACTTTAGACAGATCTTTTGCCAAGCATGCCTTAGAGAAGAACCTGGCTCTGAGAATCCCTGTCTTATAAGCAGGTTAATGCTTTGGGATGCAAAGCTTTATAAAGGTAGGTAGATCCTTGCTTATGCTGCTTGCCATGAAGTAAAGGAAGATTATGACCTTAAAGTGGAGCTGTAATCTCTTTTGTTTATTAAATCAGTGATCTTCATTGATAAGATGTTATACTTTAAGGTAAGATTAACTAACCAATATGTAGTCCTCTGTGTTAAAACCCAGGGATATTACCTTTAATTATAGTGCCTTTTCATTTAGTCAGGGGCAGTAAAAAAGTATGCATATATATTCATATAGTAGTGCCATTATTAAAGCTATATTAATTTTTGTTTTTAATATCTAGACAAAGAACAGAAAGTAAAAGGTGAGAGAAAAGCTAAAAGGGATGGAGAAGGGAAGATAACAGAGTAAGAGTATTTTTGAGTGAAATGGAAGGAAAAAGAATGGAGAATGGGAGAGGCAGAATGAAGTAAGATAAAGTGGTGAGAGGGGTACAGAAAAAGAGGGAAAAGGCAATATACATATGTATTTTAAATTCTAGTTATTAAATGTTAATGTAAAAAATGCTGCTCATATTCGATTCCTTGAGGTCTATTAGCTTGTGAAATATTTTTATAATATTCTGCCACTTCTAATAGCTGGAATGTTTTTTTTACCTTGGTGATACTCCCCCACTTCCCCCAAAAATGACCTATAGGTGCCCGTAAGATCCTTCATGAATTGATCTTCAGCAGTTTTTTTATGGAGATGGAATACAAAAAATTCTTTGCTATGGAATTTGTGAAGGTAATTGCTCTTTCTAAATAGATATCAATAAATAGAAATAGAAAACCGTTTTTGTAAATGAAGTAATAGAAATAAAGGGGATAATTATGAATCAAGAATTTAATTTTATGATTCATTTCTTTGTCAGAGTTCATTTATTTTCACATTTGTTAGAATGGAAACAGTGGTCTGGGAGAGGAGATAGTTGGAAAATGACCTAGCATTTGCTTGGACAGAGCAATAGGAAGTTATCACATTTCACACATGCATTCATCCTTCTTAATCTTTTGCTTGTTAGTAAAATTATAACAAGAGTAGAAGTGACGAGTTGAAAGGCATAGCAGGGAAAAGGAACAGATGTGCATGCTAAAGGGAGGCAGGAATTAGATGGGCAAGAGTTATACTTAACTGTTTGAGGCTAAAACATAAAGATAAAATTTACAGCTTTTTAATGTTGTTTTATTGATCTTTTGTATATTCCTTACATTGTTATATATTTTTTGTCTGTCTCTCAAGTTAGATTGCAAGGTAATACAGATCAGGGACTTCTTTGAATCTTCTACTTTGCCTTATACAAAGGTATTCAATAAATACTTGTTGGTTTCCTCTGATTTTAAAATGCAGACAGTTCTGTAAAACTTAAGACAGGACAGAGGTAGGCCCCAGGATGGAATTGGAAGCAGAGTGAAATAGTAATGATTGTTGAAGGCAAATGGTACTGTGCAACAAGACACCTGCAATCCCTGGATTTTACAAGTAGATTGTTAAAAGTAACCAAGACATTTGGTTTCTGGAAAGGTGATGACAACTCAAGATGTCAACTCTATTCTTCTGAAACTCTTTAGAGATAGAATATTAGACCGTATGTGTGATCTGAAATGATTTTTTTTCTTATACAAAAGCACTTCTCCCTACTTAGATGATACTTTTTTGTACACCATGGTTACCTCTTTTTTTGTGTGTGTGAGGAAGACCAGCCCTGAGCTAACATCCGTTGCCAATCCTCTTTTTGCTGAGGAAGACTGGCCCTAGGTTAACATCCATGCCCATCTTTCTCTACTTCATATGGGACGCCACCACAGCATGGCTGACAAGCAGTGCGTCGCCCGGCGCCCAGGATGCGAACCCACAAACCCCGGGCTGCCAAAGCGCGAACTAAATTGCTGCGCCACCAGGCCGACCCCACCATGATTACCTCTTAAACTTTGTAGGAATTCTAGTGGGTAAAATTAAGTATGCAGGTCAAGGATCTAACACTATGCTTGATATATGACTGGATGTATTATTATTTCTGTTCTCCCATTATATCGGGGTTGATTTTTAGCTGGTATGCACCAGTATGAAAGTTATAAGTTATATGGAAGTATAAGAAGTTATTTGCAGCCAGCATCCATTCTGTTTAAGGTTGAATTGAATCTGATTGGTTGGTTTTCTGGGTCATACCAGTTTTTAAATACTTTAAATACAGCCCCTGCCCTATACCATTGGGATAGAATCTGCTAAGGATTGCCCCAGATTCTGTTTGGAGAAAGGATATATGTACCATTGCAGTCCTCTGTGATTTTTACCTGTATTTGTGTGGTTTTGGTTTTTGTTATTTTATAGTTCTCACTTCCAACTCTGCTAGATTGGGTAGCTGAACTCATATTTGGTCTTTTGTTTGTTCTTCTCTGATGTATTTTTATTGAACATATTATCTCCCCATAAGAAATAGGAATTATAATACTTGTCATCTTATACGTAGAAACAAATTTGCAGCAGCTGTTAAAATTGGGATTTTAAAAGTTTTCAGTAATTGCTTCTCCATTTGTTATTATATCTTTCAGTATTATAAACAGCTGCAGAAAGAATATATCAGTGATGATCATGACAGAAGTATCTCTATAACTGCACTCTCAGTTCAGATGTTTACTGTTCCTACTCTGGTATGTATTGATAATTTCTTTGTAGTCTTTTAAGTAAAACTTGTTTTGCTTTTTAAGAATTTTGCTTAGTGTTGAATCAAACTGAAACAATGTCAGAATCGCTATATTGGGCTAATTTGGAAAATTGAATAATACTTCAGTGGTACCTGCATGTGAATATTACTTTAGTGGTAGCCAAGGACCAGGTAACTTGTAGAGTGGGAGCGATGGCACTACCTTTGTCCAAAGGTCCTGATGAAATCCGGAGCTGGTTTCTCAGTTTCTAGAGTAACGTAGGAGCAATGCCTTTTCAACACCAAAACAATTTTTTTCTGTTTTTTTGTTCTTTAGTTATTATTAGGGGGTAGAGGGGATAGATTAAGATACAACAAAGCAGGAGGAGAGTATGACTGTCAAGCTTTTGCATGAGACATGGTGCTGTGTGAGCCTGGGAGGAGAGTGGAGGATTCTGCTTCCTTTTTGTACTGATTCTTTTCCTGTTTCTTCTGAACAGTTTGATTAACTGTTCCTACTTTCCTGTTTCTAAGGCCAGAAAAAAGAATGGGGAAGCGACATTGGATTGGGAGTAAGGAGAGGTGCCAGAATAGATAGTCATGTGATAGAAGTCATGAAGTCTATCTGTGTTTGTTCTCCTTTGCTCATTGGGTGATTACCAATGGTAAACATTTATGTTGATAATCTGTGTAATGGCCTGGGGTGTCTAGATGGGTGTTTTCTAGTTATTGAGGAGTAGGAAATTTTTACTTTTAAAAAATAACTTCTCAGAAATTGATGTTCTGTGAGACTAAAGACTGTGTTTGATGCTCAGTAAACATTTATTAAAAATGACTTACCAACCCAATGAATGAATAAATTAAGTTCATACTCTAATGAGTTAATACTAAAGATAATATTCTTGAAATATTCTGCAGGCTCGACATCTTATTGAAGAACAGAATGTTATCTCTGTCATTACTGAAACTCTGCTAGAAGTTTTGCCTGAGTACTTGGACAGGAACAATAAATTCAACTTCCAGGGTTATAGCCAGGACAAACTGGGAAGAGTGTATGCAGTAATATGTGATCTAAAGTAAGTTGTTTGAGTCAAGACGTGAGAGTACCTGTTAAACACAGTCTATTTATTTGTTCTGTCTTATAAATAAACCTCTGATCCTTTTGGTTATCTAGGTTTCTCTTTATAATGATGGCAAGTACAAAAAACTGTTACTGTCTCTTGTCAATAAATGTTTCAAGTGAAGACTTCTTAAAACCAGGTTAATAAAGAAAGTAATGAGGAGGGGCCTGTCATAGGAACTTAGGGTCTCTTGGGGTCACTAAATGAATCTCCATTGTAATTTCTACGCTTTCCACTCACTTCTACTCATGCACTTTGGTTCTGTCCCTTTTGTATAGTCTCTTTATGCATAGTTTCAGGCGATATTGTTGATGTGAGTTTGTTCTTAACTTCCTTTTTCATACTTATATATAACCAAGTTATTGATATTCCTCAGGGGTTTCTTAAGTTTTTCTCCCTGAAGAGAATGGAGAGTTTCCTTTTAAACTAAAGTTGGATTCACATCATAGATGACATCTGAGATGGTTGAACCTAGAAAGAAATTTCTATTTATTTTAGAAATAGATGGTGACTATTATAAGAGTTATATATCAACCATTCAGTTAATCATAAACTTCAAAAAATTCTTTTCTTTTAAGAATATATTAAGACAAAATATATTTCATTTAGTTTGCTATTTAAAATAAAGAGCTCCAGGGGCTGGTCTGGTGGTGTAGTGGTTAAGTTCACTCTCTCCACTTCAGCAGCCTGAGGTTCACACGTTAGGATTCCAGGCGTGGACCTACACACCACTCATCAAGCCATGCTGCGGTGGCGACCCACATGACAAAATAGAGGACAGTTGGCACAGATGTTAGCTCAGGGACAATCTTCCTCACCAAAAAAATAAATAAATAAAGAGGTCCACAGTATATATGATTAGTTTATTTATAGTCCCTAGGGGAAAAAAATCATTTTAATTTTGTCCACTTCTTCTTGTGTCTATGTAGGTATAGAGTGGTGGAAACAAATAGGGTTCCAAACCAACTTAGAAATAGTTTAGTCTATTTAAAAAATACATTTGATAGGGGCCGCCCGGTGGCGCAGTGGTTTAGTCCGCGCTTGGCAGCCCGGGGTTCGCAGGTTCGGATCCCGGGCGCCCGCCGACGCACTGCTTGTCAGCCATGCTATGGCGGCGTCCCATATAAAGTGGAGGAAGATGGGCACGGATGTTAGCTCAGGGCTGGTCTTCCTCACACACACACAAAAAAAATACATTTGATAGATTTCTAGAACTATGCATTGGATCCTTGATGTTACTGAGGAAAATGCTTCAAGACCTTTTCAAATTCCTCAGTTTCAAAATATGATTATGACATATAAATCTTGCTTTAAAGTTCCGTAAATGTTATCATGTCTTCAGTACAAGTAGAGGTGGTGGACGAATTCAGTAGTGAATCACCATTTAGCCAGCCAGTGTGATGCATAAATTACATGTTATGCAAAACAAACAAAAATTACACAGAAACTTCCCATGACAGTACTTAAAGTTATCAGTGTTAAATCAGTGTGTTTATCATTCCTAGGTCTATTGTACAGGATAGATTTCTTTACTGTGGCTCTCGTTATTGTAAAGTATTCTTATAACTGAGTTATTTTTATATCCAGAGAAGTGGTGCATGATCACATCGTTTTGTCATATTTTATTTTATGGATCTCTGACTATAGTTATTCTCCATGGTGAATAATTTAGAGCCAAAACATCCCTAGATACTTAACCATATGGTAAAACTTTAGGGTCCCTGATTTGGAATGTAACTTTAAAATTTTCCCACTCTTCTGATGCTCCTCCTACATCCTTACCTAATTAGAGATATCTCTAATATCAAGGAGAAGGGAAAATTAATGTATTTTGAGCACCTGTTCAGCAAATACTGTGCTAGACTTATCATGTATGTTCTCATGTAATTCACTCTAACAAGAGTCCTATGTTATTTATTAGTAACTGCTATGTGCTAAGGAACTTAGCTTATTTTACCTCATTTTATTCTTGCAACATTCTTACAAGTAGGTGATATAATCTTTATTTATAGATTATAATTGTTTGCCTAAGGACACAAAGCTAGTAAGTGGCAGAACTTGGATTTGAGCCTAGCACTATTTATCTGTAAAACTCATGTTCCTTTCACTGTATCATGTAGCCTCACAGAATATGTAAACAGTAAAACCTTCTGAAACCCAGCCTAAAACACCAATCTGATAGACCTTTCATTTAACAAATAATTTCTGAGTCCTATTTTTTCAGTCTCTCACTGTAGAAATTTTGTAGTCATATCTTATTCTTTCCCCATATAATTATTGCTTTTCATTCATCACTTCTTCCTGAAACCCTGCTTTTAGATGAGTTAGAAATAACCACAAATTGTTTGCAGAATAAAGTCTAAATTCTTCCAGAATTTGTAGCTCTCCGTAGATTCACCTTATATACGACTTATCTGACTGTACCTCACCATGAAATAAGTTTGTTGCTTCCACTAGAAGCTCTATTCAGCCTGCCTCAAGAAATTTTCATTCTCTCAAATCAAATTCTTGTGAGGAAGATTAGCCCTGAGCTAACACCTGTCGCCAATCCTCCTCTTGTTGCTGAGGAAGATTGGCCCTGGGCTAACATCCGTGCCCATCTTCCTCCACTCTACATGTGGGACGCCTGCCACAGAATGGCTTGATAAGTAGTGCGCAGGTCTGCACCCTGGATCTGAGCCTGCAAACCCCGGGCTGCCGAAGTGGAGCACGGGAACTTAACCACTACGCCACCGGGCCGGCCCTGAACTCTGTCTTTTTGTAGCTTTCATTCTGTGGTTCTAGCTCTCCCTTTGTCCATTCAGAACCACTTCAATTCTCATTTAACTTGAAAAAGTATTTAAAGACAGCAGGCATATCTGCCAAGTCTTTGTAAGTTAAGTTGCATCAGTTTCTTTAGCTGTACCCATTTCATATTTAAAATTCCTTTTAAATCATTGTCCTTCTCTACTGAACCTGTTTTAGTTGAATGTATACCATTTAAGGTATATGCCAAGAAATAAACACAGTACTCTGAGGGCTTCCTAGTAGAAGGAAGGGATTATTACTTCCCTCATTCTAAATAATATATCTTTATTAATTTAGTTTCATTTGTTGCTCACTCTGTGGAAGGTATCTATTGGGGTTCTTTGTTTCTCAGTTGGTAAATCACCGTGGACTGAAACTTAGAAAAGAGATGCAGTTGAACCTTGGTTCTATTAAGTAAATATTATCTTTTTCTTACTCAAACCTGTTCCCTCCTGTTTCTGAAAAGTATAGCAGACTCTCAAACTAGATCACCCCATTACTCTCCCACCCTGTCCTTGGTTTTCTTCCTCTCCTTCCACTCCTTTTGCCTCCTATTTTTATCTACAGACTGCTTCTCTTCCTTTGCTTCCTTACTCTTTACTTTCTTCCTGTCCCTTAGGTCTTCTTTACTTGCTAGGTCTGCTACAGAGGTCATGCATACTATGTGAGGTCACTAGAAACCAGAAATTTATATTCTCTTCTCTAGATCAGTACTTCTCAAATTTTAGTGTGAATGCACATCATTTGGAGAGCTTGTTAAAATGCAGATGATTATTCAGTAGATCTAACTAGAACCTAAGATACTGCATTTCTAAAGAACACCCCAGTGATGTTGATGCTTCTGTGTGTCTCACACTTTGAGTAGCAGTGCTCTAGAAAACAACCAAACTTTGATGCCATTTGTTCATTGTGACAGATTTTAAACTTTAGTCTTTTTTACTTTTACTTTAAAAGAAACACTTAGAAGGTAATTAGTATATTTCAGTTATTGCTTTGATGAGGTCCTGATGATTGTATTTTTAATGCACTTTCAGCATGTTAATGGATATCTTTAAAAAAAGGGAAAAATTAAACCACGGTCCCTCCTGTCTTTACAAATAAAAAAAAAAAAATGTTCCCTATCTTTGTTGCCTTGTCTTTTTTCATGTTCCTACATTCCTTCCCTTGTACCTTTTTTTAGCACTTTACATTGGATTATGGTGTCGAGTGTACATATCTGTTTTCCCCACTACACTTTGAACCTGAAGGGCAGGGTGTCTTGTCCATGTTTATGTTCACAATACCTGTTGTGTAACAGGAATTGATTTGGATTGATTGAGTGAAAAATAATTTTTAATAATTGTTAATGATTCCTTCCTGAGAAGTCATTTCATGATAAACGTTGTTCCCATTAGATATGAAACCAGTCATTGTCTTTACAGCCAGAAGAAATATTGATCTTGTAAATTGTAAGCTAAAATGGGTCTGTTTATCTCTTGAAACAGATACATCGTGATATGCAAGCCAAGATGACATAGGTGCTTTACATCCTTCTTCTCAGTTCTAGGTTAAGAAAACTTGGACATAGGAAATCTGTTTCAAATCTCCTGATTTCTCCCCCCCCACCATGGCAGTAGTATATTGTTATGCTGAAATCAGGTAGCAGAAATGAATAGCTCTGGGGAACCAGTACAGAATGTTCACAAAGATTTACAAATCTCTAGTCATTACACACTGAGCAGCAACAACAAAGGTGTTGAATCCTCTTAGACCAAACTACTATATGTGTTGCAAATTTTCTATAATTCTCATGACCATGCCTCTGGGGAAAAAAGTGTGTAATTTTAATGCACAATAAATATTTTATAGTTTACAAAATATTCTGAAATTGTTCGTCTATGCAAACAGCATACATCCTGCAGTTTTGACATGCATTTTGAAACTGAAAAGGTTTCAGCTGGCCCTTTGGGTGAAGAGTTTGAACAGTCCTAGAAAATCTGTGCTGTCATTGTCCAGCTGTGACAGGCTCGGTTGCTGCTAGGTTCACCTAATCAGTCTAACTTCTGAGTAGAGAAGTCAGGCTTAGCTTTGACATCTATCTCTTATAGATAGAGCATTCACATTTTGCTGGTATAATTCTAGCAAAGAGCTTCTAATTATTGTAAGAAGTTAGAATCCATAATTTTAATGAATCAACATTGTCGATAGCCCTGAGAACCTTGAAATTATCTCAAAATAGGAAAGTGAAATATTTCTTTGTCTTTTGAAATGATAGGTATATCCTGATCAGCAAGCCCACAGTATGGACAGAAAGATTAAGAATGCAGTTCCTTGAAGGTTTCCGATCTTTTTTGAAGATCCTTACCTGTATGCAGGTATTATAGTTCTTCTGTACATCAGTAAGATAAATTTATTTTTTAAAATTTAACCCTAATCTTCCATGTTTTGTTTTATTTTTTTTAGCCAATTGTCATTTTTATTTGAGGAAGAATGTATCTAGCAAAGTAGAAATAAAATTTAAACACTGCCTCACTGATCCTTCTCCAATAGATCTTTCTATATACCTTAGTAAATTACTGCTATTACTATTAATGTCTATTGAATGCTTACCTTGTGTTACTGTAGTAAGCACTTTACATGCATTATCTGTTTTGAGCCTCATAGCAATCTTATGAGGTAGTTACTATTATTATCCCCTTTTTACATATAAGGGAATTAAAGCTTAGAAATAATCTGACCAGGGTCACAAAGCTAGAAAGTGACAGAGCTGGGATTTGAACCCATGCATTCTGTCCTAGTATAACAGTCATGTTAAAAAGCTATGTGTAGGGGGCCGCCTGGTGGCGCAGCGGTTTAGTCCGCGCTTGGCAGCCCAGGGTTCGCGAGTTCGGATCCTGGGCACCTGCAGACACACTGCCTGTCAGCCATGCCGTGGTGGCGTCCCATATAAAGTGGAGGAAGATGGGCACAGATGTTAGCCCAGGGCCAGTCTTCCTCAGCAAAAAAGGGGAGGATTGGCAATGGATGTTAGCTCAGGGCTAGTCTTCCCCACACACACACACACAAAAAAAAAAGCTATGTGTATATGAATATAAAACCTGACAATTTTTTATTTTGCCAGTAGAGGAGCAAAGAAAGGGGCCCCATATGTGTATGTTAACCCCTCTTTTCTTGCAGGGAATGGAGGAAATCAGAAGACAGGTTGGGCAACACATAGAAGTGGATCCTGACTGGGAGGCTGCCATTGCTATACAGATGCAGTTGAAGAATATTTTACTCATGTTCCAAGAGTGGTGCGCTTGTGATGTAAGTAAAATTTGTTAGTAGGATCAGTGCCTTTTTAAGTGCTCTAATGGTTATTAATAATATAGTTTTATGTTGCAACTTCCTTGACATAAAGTTTTATCATTTAAATAGTTTCTTATATATTTGAATTTGTCTTATTAAATTTAGGAGGAAAATCCAGTTTTTACACTTAATTAGAAAATGTGCTCTGTGGTAGTTTCATTTACCTTTGGGAGTAGTAGTATTTGAAAAATACAACACACGTTTATTTATTTATTTCCTTGGTCATGAATATTAATATGAAAATTAGGATCACATAGACTTTTACATATTCCAGCAATGGAGAAGAGTGGATATTTATTCAATCAAGAGATTTGTTATGTGTGTTAAACCATTAAGAAAATTAATTTCAAAATATAGAACTAATGTATTTCCTTAAGCAATAATTTTAGACCATAACCCTCTTTAAGCACACAGGTCTATCCTAGATTCCCTTTTGGGAACATGACCCCATTTCTGTTCTGAGAAAATTGACATTATCTGAGTGAATTCTTTCATCTTCTCTGGTTTCTTTGTACCTCTCACCATAGTCTATTCAGTGACTAAGTTTCTCTGTATCTTCACTGTTGGTCTCCATCTTTTTTCATCCTTTCTAAAACTAATATCTCTACCTAGGCTCTTGGTCCCAACCTTATGTTACTTCCTCTTGGAGTTTGCTTCCTCAGTTTTCTCCTCTGGTAATTTCCCACTCTTTCTTTCATCTTCCTGGAAACACACAGGACTCCCCTATCCTTAAAAACAAGAATAAAAGCTCCGTTACTGGTCTTTGCTACCTCTGTGGACTGTATTCTGTTTCTCTTTTTACCTCTTCTCTTCTGTGCCACCACCAGCAATTGGTCACAGATTCAGAGTGGCAGTGACTCTCACAGACACAATAGACTTTCATCTTGCACAGTAGCTGTATAGAACAATAAGGATAGGAAGTATTGTCCAGCAACTAGCCACAGCACATATGTTTTTGGGTCCCCTCACTTTTATGGAGGACATGCATAATTGTCGGAGATGAGGTCAAAGTGTGTGCTGTCATCTTGACATCTGCTAAACCTTCTGAAGTCATCTACATTTACCGTCGTCACTCTTTAGCCTCTAAAACTTCTTTAGAGTCTGGCTCCTGCCCTTACCAATTGCGAGGAACTGCTTTTTGAAAAAATTTCAAGGGAACTATTTAGTAACCAGATTCAGAGGTCTTCTCTAAGTCCCTGTCTTCCTTAATATGTCTGTAGCATTCCATTCTGTTGAGTACCTTAGTCTTTTTGAAACTTCTTTTCCCCCTGATTTTCACAAACCTATATTATGCTAATATTGATAATTAGGATTATGTAATTGATTACTCATTTCAATTAGTGATTGCCTTTTTCCCCCAGTTCTTTCACCTACTAAATGAGACATTCCCCAATATTCTCTTCTCTTTCTTATAGATCTTTTATTTCTGTCACCTCAGTTAAAACTTCATAGAGATGATTCGCCCAAGTTATAGTATCACGTTTGTTTCTGTGCTTGATATTCCTGCTTAGATTTTACATTTATATTCCAAACTCAGAATATATTAAATTGATCTGTCATCATTTCCCTCTTCCAACTTGCATTTTCTCTTCTTGACTTCCCTTGTTCTGTTAATGACATTATGATTCACACATTTCATCCATACAGGAAATCACAGAGCCACTGCATTCTCTGTGTGAGATGTTAACTGATTTTTGAGAGGGGAAAAAGTTCTATGTTCACATAAGATTGGGAACTGCTAGGTTGAACAAAATCAAACAGAACTTTTTAAGCTTCTGTACTTCTCCAACCCGTTCAATGTGCTAATTTTTAAGAGGGATATTCCCCAAATTTATTTGACCACAGAATTCCTTTTTCAAGATAAAATCAGTGTGGGAAACACTGTTTTAAAAAGTGACCTTTGACTCCTCTCTCGCTGCCGTACTCACTCAGATTTAAGTCTTCCTTATCCTAAATGTATTTTATAATCCTAACTTATTTCCTATGAGTTTATTCTTTTTTGCCCTGACTACCTTCACCCTAGTTGAGATCCTTATCACCTTGTACTTAAACTTTGTAGTAATCCTCCTACTGGTTTCCTTGCCTCCTAACATTACCCTCTCCAATGTATCATCTTCAGTGACACCCATTAATTCTTCTTAAAGCTGTGTTGACTACATTATTACACTTCGGACACCATCAGTGTATTAATATGTCGATGCCAAGGCATCTTTCCAGGTTCATTGCTCATTAATTCCATCCATAAACCTTTGATTTATCTAGTTTTTATTCCTCTCCACTGCCTGAACAGGAGTTGTACTTCCGCATATTTCTCTCTTTGTTTCTTCTTTATCTCTGCTTACAGTGCCACTGTCTCCCCTTTTCCCCGTACTTAAATTCTGCATATTCTTTTAGACCTCACTCAAAAGCTGCTTTCACAAATATGTCTTCCCAGTTGTTTCTGATTCTTGTTTTGCCCTCTTAGGGTAATTAGTTTGTACCATTTACATGGTACTTAACAACTTTTTACTTTGATTGTTAAGTGTAGGTGTGTGTGTCTGTGTCTGTGTCTGTGTGTCATATATTTCCTGCTGGCTTGCAGATCCTGTGGAGGTAGCCCTAGTAATACATAGAACAATTTTGTGCATATTTAGTTTATTAGAACAATTAGTAAATATTTATTGAATGCTGTAGTGAAGTAGATAACTTGTCAATTTATTTGCATTTTTATTTTCCTTTTAGGAAGAACTCTTACTAGTGGCTTACAAAGAATGTCACAAAGCTGTGATGAGGTGCAGTACAAGTTTCATGTCTAGTAGCAAGACAGTATTACAACTGTGTGGTCATACTTTGGAAACTAAGTCCTACAGAGTATCTGAAGATCTTGTAAGCATACATCTGCCACTCTCCAGGACTCTTGCTGGTGAGTGTGTGTCTTTTGCATGTTTCTGTTAACTTTATTTTCTAGATATTCAGAGTAATAGAATCATTTCTATTTTCTGTGTAGTCATGTGTCGCTTAACAGTGGGGACATGTTCTGAGAAATGGGTTGTTAGGCAATTTCGTCATTGTGCGAACATCATAGAGTATGCTTATACAAACCCAGTTGGTATAGCCTACTACACACCTAGGCTATATGGTACTAATCTTACGGGCCCACCATTGTATATGTGGTCCATCGTTGACTGAAACATGGTTATGTAGTGCATGACTATACAGACATACTCAGATCAGATACTACAGTTAATAACTTCATGTCCTTCAAAGAGCTGTTGCCAGAACATCTATCTAAGGATGCTTGTTTACCTGCACCTTTTGCTATCTGGGTCAACTAATGAATCCTTATAATATACACGTAGGGACTAACTTGGTAACTCACTTCCCACCCAAATTTAAATATAGCAAAATCTTGTTGCTGGTGTTTAACCCTCTTCTCTGCCTGATTGCACCATCGTGTTGTCTGAGTCACTGTTCTTTCATCACTAAAAGAAAGAAATCATAGATTTCCTTTAATCATTCTTTGATTTGCATTTCCATGTAAATTGGCCCTGTCTGGTTTTTGTGTTTTTTTTAAACAACTTATGGAAGTATATATATTTTTATTTTTAATTGTGGTAAAATATACATAATGTAAAATGGTAGATTTTAACCATTCTTAAGTGCATAGTTCAGTGGCATTAAGTACATTCACATTGTTGTGCAACCATTGCCATCCATCTCCAGAATTTTTTTCATCTTCCCAAACTGACATTCTGTACCCATTCAACATAACTCCTCAATTCCGCCTCCCTGCAGTCCCTGGCAACCACCATTCTACTTTCTGTCTCTATGACTTGACTACTCTGGGTACCTCATATAAGTGAAATCATACACATATCCTTTTATAATCGGCTTATTTCACTTAGCATAATGTCCTCAAAGTTTATCCATGTTGTAGCATGTGTCAGAATTTCCTTCCTTTTTAAGGCTGAATTTCATAGTATGTGTATACCACATTTTGTTAATCCATTCATCCACTGATGAATGCTTGAGTTGCTTCCACCTTTTGGCTATTGTGAATACTGTTGTTATGAACACGAGTGTACAAATATCTGTTTGAGTCTTGTTTTCAGTTCTTTGGGGTATATGCCTATAAGTGGAATTGCTGGATCATAAGGTAATTTTACTTTTTAATATTTTGAGGAACCACCATACTCTTGTTCACAGCAGTGGCACCATTTTACACTCCCACCAACAGTGCACATGGATTCCAATTTCTCCACATCCTCACCAACACTTGTTTTCTTTTTTTGGTAGCCATCCTAATGGATGTGAAGTGGTATCTCGTTGTGGTTTTGATTTGCATTTCCCTAATGATTAGTGATATTAAGCATCTTTTCCTGAGTTTATTGACATGTGTATATTTTCTTTGGAGAAATGTCTATTCAAGTCCTTGTCTATTTTTTAATCAGATTTTTCAGTTGTTGAGTTGTTATTCTTTATATATTCTGCATGTTAATTGCTTATCAGATACATGATTTGCAAATATTTTCTCCCAGTCTGTGGGTTGCCTTTTCATTCTGTTGATAACGTCCTTTGATGCACAAACGTTTAAAATTTTGAAGAAGTCTAGTTTATTTTTCCTTTGATTGCCTCTGCTTTTGTTGTCATATCCAGGAAATTATTGGCAAATCCAGTGTCATGAAGCCTTTTCCCTTTATTTTCTCGTAAGAGTTTTGTAGTTTTAGCTCCTATGTTGAGGTTTTTGATTCATTTTTAGTTAATTTTTATATGTGGTGTAATTGACATGTGATTTTATGTCGCTTCTATTTTATAATACTTAGATTAGTTTTCGTTCCTTTTGATGCTTGGTTAAGAGCAGAATAAACGTATCTTGAGAGGCAGCATTTTATTTTTATACAATGTATAAGCACATCTTACACAATGTAGGATCTTAAATGTGTTAGTAATATTGTGTTTCAAAATCAGAAATCAAAAGTTTGCATTCTAAGATGTCATTTCTAAATGCAATAAATGTATATTTAAATCTCACAAGTTTCCAGACTTCATTAGTTAACTAGGAAACAAATTAACTGGGTTTATTGATTTCTCATTTTTCTCCTTTTGTTTAACCTTTAGGTCTTCATGTACGTTTAAGTAGGCTGGGCGCTGTTTCAAGACTGCATGAGTTTGTGCCTTTTGTAAGTGACTCTACTGAGTGCTAATTTGCTTATATCAAACACCTCTTGGTTGAGGAGTGGGAAGAAGAATAGTGTTTTGAAACCCACTTGAATAATTCTCATTTAAGAATTTTACATCTATATATAGTACATTGAAATCTGAATCACAGAGACTTGGAGTCATCCAGTTCAAGCCCTTCCATTTTACAGATGAGAAAACTGAGGAACATGTAGTGCCATAACTTTGAGACACATCCAAGCCCTCTGAGAGATAATGAAATTGACCTCACTCTGTTTCAGGAGGACTTTCAAGTAGAGATACTAGTGGAATATCCTTTGCGTTGTCTTGTCTTAGTTGCCCAGGTTGTTGCCGAGATGTGGCGAAGAAATGGGCTGTCTCTCATTAGCCAGGTATGGCATGGCCTGTTATTCACATTTATGAATGTGTTCATTTTCTGATTTTTTTTCTTTTATATAAATTTTACCTGTGTCCCTGGATTTTGCTGAGTATTTGCTTTCTGTTCTCTTGTATAAACTCAGAATTGAAAGTTCTAGTGACCATATAGACATTTTTCCATTTATCCTGTTGTGTGGGTAGATTAGGTGAAAGCCAGCAGTACCCAGAAACCCACCCATTAATATAGGTCTTTTCTGAAGCTTATCTTACTTGGGGACCTGTATTCCCATCACCTGTCTTAATTGAAAACTACCTTACAATTTTTCCTTCTGTTTTAGAGCAAATAAGGAGAGGTACTTTTCCTAAAAGGTGGGGAAACAGGACTTGTAAAGATACCACTTGAGAGAAAAATGCTGTTATGATTGATTGATTGTAGAAATTAGTTTACTTTTATTGAAGTGGATATTTAAACTTAGAGGAAATAAATTCTTTTGTCACATATGTTGAGAGTAATGACTAATACAGAGCATTTTTAACTCTGAAGTATTTTCATGCTGTATTTCCTCACTGTATCCTCATAAATCCCTTAAAATGAGTCATAGATTTGTAACTTATTTTTTGGCAGTAAGGAGTTCTTGGAGTTTCTCGTTTAGAGAAAGTTTTAAGAATAGTCTTTATTAAGAATTCTGTTTGAAATAAAATAATTCAGTTAGCTTCTTTCTACCTTCTATTTTATAGGTGTTTTATTACCAAGATGTTAAGTGCAGAGAAGAAATGTACGATAAAGATATCATCATGCTTCAGGTACCTATTTAAATTTCTTCTGATATTTATGTCTTAACCTTTCTTCTTAGATTCTTTATAATAAGAGAAGATACTCTAATTATTTTTAACTTTATTTACTTAAATGTTTCTCAGTGTTAAAACTGAATATAGTATCATAGAAATGGAAAGGACTACTACATTATCTTCTGCAGACTGACTTTATAATTTTTCTGACAGCCCTACTAGAGACAAAATCTTTCTCCATTTAATACATGACAACTGTGAATCTGGATTTCTTTCACAGATTGGTGCATCTTTAATGGATCCCAACAAGTTCTTGTTACTGGTACTGCAGAGATATGAACTTGCTGATGCTTTTAACAAGACCATATCCACAAAAGACCAGGTAAGCAACAGAAACTGACACGTGAATTAATTCCAAAGAAAATATTATTGTTAACAATTTTAATTATATGTGAAATTTTTATTTCTTTACGTGTATCTCCAAAAATCACAGGCATACATATTCCATGCATATATATCTACATATACACACATATACTCTTTTTACTCTGTAAAAATTAGAATATATAAATTAACAAAAAGAAGAAGAAAAATCACATGAAACACTGCCTCCTAGAAATGAACACTTAAAAAGTTTTGGTGTCACAGTGACGTCAGCATCATGGCGGAGTGAGATTCCCTCTTTGAATCTCTGCCCCCTACGACACAACGAAAACATCATTCACATTCCAACAGAGCTCAATCAAACACTACAAAGGACTTCTGAGAAACCCCTGCTGCCATACATCGGACGGTGGAGGCGCGGGAAGCCCAGGAGAACGGGAGGAGAGATAGGAGGTTGTACTCCCCCTCCCCAATCGATCGGCAAAGACAGCGCGGTTCGCGGACAGAGTGGGGAGGGGCGGCCCACAGCGGGGAAAACTATTGCCATCCAGGTGCTCTCACAGACTGTCGCGAGATCCACACTGGGAAGCGACGACGGACTGTTTAGGGGGTGTAGCAAACACCCTAAGAGAGCCAGAAAGGAAACCCCCGGGTCAAGCAGGAGAAAGAGAGGACCCCTCCCCCCACACACCTGGCGTTTCAGCATAATCCCTCTGGGGGCTGCAGCCGCCTCAGAGCAAACCGCTCGCGATCCCCATCCAGTGGCAGCAGGGGGAAACTGCAGGACTAACTTTAATCATGAGGGGTAAAAACAAAGCCGTCCCCGTCGGATCCTTGCGAAAATATGTCAGGGCTACAGACCAAAAGGAAAATGACAAACACCCAGAAACCAACCCTGAAGGCACAGAATTTGATAACCTGAATGACAGAGAATTCAAAATAGCTATCATAAACAAACTCAACGAAATACAAGAGAACACACAGAAACAAATCAACGAATTCAGGGATTATGTCACAAAAGAGATTGAAACCCTAAAGAAAAACCAATCAGAATTATTGGAGATGAAAAACAAAATCAACGAGATAGTGGAAAAAATGGAGTCTTTAAAGAGCAGAACTGACAATATGGAGGAACGAATTAGCACTATTGAGGATAGCCATGCAGAAATGCTCCTGTTAGAGGAGGAGAGAGAGCTAAGACTAAAAAGAAATGAAGAAATTCTTCGAGAAATATCAGACTCAATGAGGAAAAGCAACATAAGGATAATAGGTATTCCAGAAGGAGAAGAAAGAGAAAAAGGAGCAGAGAGTTTGTTCAAAGAAATAATAGCTGAGAACTTCCCCAACCTAGGGAACGAGAGGGAAATAACAGTGAATGAAATCAATAGATCACCTAAATATATAAACAGGAATAAAAAATCATCTCGCCACATAGTAGCAAACTTGGAAAATAGCCGTGACAAGGAAATAATATTGAAGGCAGCTAAACAAAACAACAAAATAACATACAAAGGGAACCCCATCAGGCTCTCAGCTGATTTCTCGACAGAAACTCTACAGGCTAGGAGAGACTGGAATGATATATTCAAAATCATGAAAGACAAAAACCTTCAGCCGAGAATACTTTATCCAGCAAAAATATCCTTCAAATACGATGGAGAAACAATAACTCTCCCTGATAAACAAAAGCTAAGAGAGTTCGTCACCACAAGACCCCCACTACAAGAAATGCTCAAGAAGGCCCTTAGGCCTGAAAAAAAACAAATGAGAAGGGGGATACAAAGATTTCAGCAAGGAGAAAAGCAAGGAGACTAAACCAGAACAAACTACAGTTGGAAAACATCAAAAATTAATTCAAGCTCATCACTGGAAACGCACATTCATGACACAATCTGGAATAAAGAGATAACAAATAAGGAGGGGAAGAGGTAAGGGATTGAATCGACCCAGCCTCAGGAAAAAGGAGGCATCTGAAAATGTACTTTCTTATCCAGGAGATCGCTTATATAAACCGCACGTAACCACTAAACAACCAACCGGAAGAGAACCACAAATGACAAATAAAGAGAAAACCAAGAGAATGAGCATGCAGAAATACCAAATTGAATTTGCAGTCCGAAACACAAGGGACAAGAAACGAAGGAAATGCAAAAGAACCAGAAGATGAACAATAAAATAGCAACATTAAACCCTCATATATCAATAATCACTCTAAGTATAAATGGATTGAATTCTCCAATCAAAAGAGACAGAGTGGCAGGATGGATTAAAAACCAAGATCCAACAATCTGCTGCCTCCAGGAAACACATCTCAGCTCTAAAGATAAACACAGACTGAAAAGGATGGAAAACAATACTCCAAGCTAATGGCAAACAAAAGAAAGCAGGAGTTGCCATACTTATATCAGACAAAGTAGACTTCAAGATAAAAAAAGTAATGAGAGACAAAGAAGGGCAATATATAATGATAAAAGGGACACTTCACCAAGAAGACATAACACTTATAAATATCTATGCACCCAACACAGGAGCACCAAAGTACATAAAACAACTGCTAAAAAACCATAAAAGAGATATTAACAATAACACAATAATAGTAGGGGATCTTAACACCCCCCTTACATCAATAAATAGATCATCCAGACAAAAAGTCAATAAGGAAATAATGGACTTAAACGAAAAACTAGACGCAGTGGACTTAATAGATATATACAGACCACTCCACCCAAAGAAAGCAGAGTACACATTCTTCTCAAGTGCACATGGAACATTCTCAAGGATAGACCATATATTAGGAAACAAGGCAAACCTCTATAAATTTAAGAAGATTGAAATCATTACAAGCATCTTTTCTGATCATAATGCTGTGAAACTAGAAATCAACTGCAAGGAAAAAACTAGCAAAGGGACAAAGATGTGGAGACTAAACAACATGCTACTGAACAACCAATGGGTCGTTGATGAAATTAAAGGAGAAATCAAAAGCTATCTGGAGACAAATGAAAAGGAAAATACACCATACCAACTCATATGGGATGCAGCAAAAGCAGTCCTGAGAGGGAAATTCATAGCAATACAAGCTCACCTTAACAAACAAGAAAAATCCCAAATAAATAACCTTAAATTGCACCTCACAGAGTTGGAAAAAGAAGAACAGACAAAGCCCCGAATCAGCAGAAGGAGGGAAATAATAAAAATCAGAGCAGAAATAAATGAAATTGAAACCAAAAAAACAGTAGAAAGGATCAATGAAACAAAGAGCTGGTTCTTTGAGAAGATAAATAAAATTGACAAACCCTTAGCCAGACTCACTAAGAAAAAAAGAGAGAAGACTCAAATAAATAAAATTAGAAATGAAAGAGGAGAAATTACAACAGACACCACAGAAATACAAGGGATTATTAGGGAATACTATGAAAAACTTTACGCCAACAAATTGGACAACCTAGAGGAAATGGACAAATTCTTGGACGCGTACAACCTCCCAAAACTGAATCAAGAAGAAATAGAGAATCTGAACAGACCAATCACAAGTAAAGAGATTGAAACAGTAATCAAAAACCTCCCAAAAAATAAAAGCCCAGGACCAGATGGCTTCCCTGGAGAATTTTATCAAACGTTCAAAGAAGATTTAGCACCTATCCTTCTCAAACTATTCCAAAAAATAGAGGAAGATGGAATACTTCCCAACACATTCTATGAGGCCGACATCATCCTGATACCAAAGCCAGACAAGGACAATACAAAGAAGGAAAACTACAAGCCAATATCGCTGATGAACATAGACGCAAAAATCCTCAACAAAATATTGGCAAACTGAATACAGCAATACATCAAAAAGATCATACATCACGATCAAGTGGGATTTATACCAGGGACACAGGGATGGTTCAACATCCGCAAATCAATCAACGTGATACACCACATTAACAAAATGAAGAATAAAAACCACATGATCATCTCAATCGATGCAGAGAAGGCATTCGACAAGATCCAGCATCCATTTATGATAAAAACTCTCAACAAAATGGGTATAGAAGGAAAGTACCTCAACATAATAAGGGCCATATATGACAAACCTACAGCAAACATCCGACTCAACGGGGAAAAACTGAAAGCCATTCCTTTGAGGACAGGAACAAGACAAGGGTGCCCACTCTCACCGCTCTTATTCAACATAGTACTGGAAGTTCTGGCCAGAGCAATTAGGCAAGAAAAAGGAATAAAAGGACTCCAAATAGGCAATGAAGAAGTGAAACTCTCACTATTTGCAGACGACATGATCCTATACATAGAAAACCCCCAAAATTCCATCGGAAAGCTACTAGAAACAATCAACAACTACAGTAAAGTGGCAGGGTATAAAATCAACTTACAAAAATCAATTGCATTTCTATACACTAATGATGAACCAACAGAAAGAGAACTCAAAAAGACAATCCCATTTACAATTGCAACAAAGAGAATAAAATATCTGGGAATAAATTTAACCAAGGAGGTCAAAGACCTATACAATGAAAACTATAAGACACTATTGAAAGAAATCGAGGAGGACATAAAGAAATGGAAAAATATTCCATGCACATGGATTGGAAGAATAAATATAATTAAAATGTCCATTCTACCTAAAGCAATCTACAGATTCAATGCAATCCCAATCAGAATCCCAATGTCATTCTTCACGGTAATAGAACAAAAACTACTGAAATTCGTATGGGGCAACAAAAGAGCCCGAATAGCTAAAGCAATTCTGAAAGAAAAGAACCAAGCTGGAGGCATCACAATCCGTGATTTCAAAATATACTATAAAGCTACAGTAATCAAAACAGTATGGTACTGGTACAAGAATAGACACACAGATCAATGGAACAGAATTGAAAGCCCAGAAATAAAACCACACACCTATGGACAGCTAATCTTCGACAAAGGAGCAAAGAACATACAATGGAGAGAGGGAAGTCTCTTCAATAAATGGTGCTGTGAAAATTGGACAGCAACATGCAAAAGAATGAAAGTAGACCATCTCCTATCGCCATATACAAAAATCAATTCAAAATGGATCAAAGATCTGAAAGTGAGACCTGAAACTATAAAACTCCTGGAAGAAAATATAGGCAGTACACTAATTGCGATTGGACATAAAGGGATCCTTTCAGATTCCATGTCTACCCAGACAAGGGAAACAAAAGAAAAAATAAACAAGTGGGACCTCATCAGACTAAAGAGCTTCTACAAGGCAAATGAAACCAGGATCAAAATGAATAAACAACCCACCAGCTGGGAGAAAATATTTGCAAATCGTTTGTCTGACAAGGGATTAATCTCAGCAATATACAAAGATCTCATACAACTGAGCAACAAAAAAACAAACAATCCGATCAAAAAATGGGCAGAGGATATGAACAGACATTTTTCCAAGGAAGAGATACAGATGGCCAATAGACACGTGAAAAGATGTTCAACATCACTAATCATCAGGGAAATGCAAATCTAAACTACACTGAGATATCACCTTACACCGGTTAGAATGGCTATAATCACAAAGACAAATAACAACAAATGCTGGAGAGGTTGTGGAGAAACGGGCACCCTCATTCACTGCTGGTGGGAATGCAAACTGGTGCAGCCTCTATGGAAAACAGTATGGAGAGTCCTCGAAAAATTAAAAATAGAAATACCGTATGATCCAGCAATACCACTCTTCGGCATCTACCCAATGGACGTGAAATCAACCATCACAAGAGGCGTATGCACCCCTATGTTCATTGCAGCATTATTCACTATAGCCAAGAAGTGGAAGCAACCCAAGTGTCCCTCAACTGAAGATTGGTTAAAGAAGATGTGGTATATACATACAATGGAATACTACTCAGCCCTAAGAAAAGACACAATTGTCCCATTTGCAACAACATGGAAGGACCTAGAGGGTATTATGTTAAGTGAAATAAGCCAGAGAGAGAAGGACAGACACTGCATGAACTCACTCATATGTGGAATATAAGTGAACACACGGACAGAGAGAACTGATTGGTGGTTACCAAGGGGAAGGCGGGTGGGGGGGGCACAAGGGGTGAAGGGTTACATCCACAAGGTGACGGACAAACAAAAATGTACAACTAAAACCCCACAGTGTTATAAACTAAGACATCAATTAAAAAAAATCAAAAAAAAGTTTTGGTGTCTTCTTTTTTTTATAATATATGTATTTTTTATTTTGAGGAAGATTGGCCCTGAATTAACATCTGTTGCCAATCTTCCTCTTTTTTCTTCTTTTTTTCTCACCAAAGCCCCTAGCGCATAATTGTATATCCTAGTTGTAGGTCCTTCTAGTTCTTCTATGTGGGACGCTGCCTCAGCATGGCTTGATGAGTGTTGAACAGGTGCACCCAGGATCCGAAGCGGCGAACCCCGGGCCATCGAAGTGGAACGCGTGAACTTAACCACTGTGCTGCTGCCAAGCTGGCCCTCTTGTTTGTTTTTAAAGCAAATATTGGATCATTTTATATGTGCTATTTTGTAATTTGCTTCCTGTGCTTAATGAAATATTGTGGTAGGTTTTTTCTTGTTGCTAAATAAATATACTATTACATTATCATTTTTTTACATCGTAATTTTTAATGGCTGTGTGGTATTACACTATATGAATGCATTATATGTTAGTCCCCCATTGCTGAAGAGGTTTTTCTAGTTCTTTTTGTCTTATAAATATCTCTGTACCTCAAGATTTAAACACTTGCCTAATTATTTTGTTAAGATAAATTCTTAGAAGTGGATTTGCTGGAGAAAACCATGTGCTCTTTCTTAAGACTCTTAATGCATATTGTCAAATTGCTCTCAGAAAAGTTACTCCAATTTAAGCTCTCTCTAGCAGTATTGGCACTGGTATTTTTAATCTTTGTTGATCTGATAGGTGAAAGATGATGTTGCATTTTCATTTGTAGTTCTTTAATCATTAGTGAGATTGGCCATGTTTTCATGATTATTGACCTTTTTTTTTCTTTTTGGTAGTGAGTTATCTATTTGTGTCCTTTACTCTTTTTCAGTTTTCATAAAAGCTCCTTAGTTAGTAAAGATATTAATTCTTCATTTATTGTATTTGTTACATTTTTCACAGTTTATAATTTTTCTCATGGAGTTTTGTCACATCTTCATTATTTTAATATTTGATACCAGCTTATAAAGTAGCCCTTGACTACTCTGAATTTATGTCACATTATTTTATTCTTTCAAATTAGAAGTCACTTGCAAAGGACCAAAGAGTAGGATACAAATTACAAAGCTAATTTTTAGTCGTGTTTTATACTCAGTGAAAATGAGTATCTAATTTACTACAGGGCTTAAATAAGAGGTGTGTTAGAGAAGGGTACTCTCACCATAACTGTTTGGTATCTATTTGAAACCACTCTCTCACCAACCCAGGTAAGTAGGAAGCCAAAAGTAGAAGAAAAGTTAAAGATTAGAATTAGTTTGTTGACTTAAGGCTGTATGAGGAATAATGATAATGAAAGTAGTAATAATATTTAACAATTCTTATGACATGCCATGTATTGTGAACCTTGTTGAATTGTTGAATTTGATGTCAAAAAAGGAAATTACTCACCTCATAATTCTCTGTTGTTGTGGTCTGAACGAAAATACTCAACTGGGTGGACCATGGGTCTGATCGAGAAATGTATGATTTATGGAGGTTTTTGGTTCTTATATAACTGATTTCTTCTTTTTGATTCTATAGGATTTGATTAAACAATATAATACATTAATAGAAGAAATGCTTCAAGTCCTCATCTATATTGTGGGTAAGATTAAAACGTGTTTTTGAAATAGAACATGGATTACTTTTTAGAAAGAACATTAATGGAAACTATAATTTATCATTTTACTCTTCTCCCAAATACAGCATAGAATATTAAAGATTATTGTGACTAATGTGATTGATATGTTTAGAAACCCATCTTTAAAAAAGCACAGCTGTTACATCTTTATTTTTCAATACCCGATTTGTAGTTGTTTGGACTTGTTTATAGAGGTCTGGGATATAATTATCCTACCTAGAAATGTAGATGAAAAATACCTATACATTGAGTGCTAAAAATTTTGTATACGTATATATGAAATTTCAAAGTAACATAGGTCTGAGTAGAATATTATGTCATTCTATTAAATTACTTTGTGCAAATATTGGGCATACTTTTACTTTTGTATATTCTATATTATAGTCTCTGTTGATTTCACCAGCTAAGTAAAAGTTCTTGAATTCTCATTCTGGCTCTTGTTTCTTACTATACTGCAACAGACACTGCTTTGTATTAATAGTTCCTAGTGAGGATTCTAGCCATTAGCTAAATCTGAAAATGTGGGTTCATTTTATTTGTTGTTTGTCAGAGAGCTGGTTGTTGGACTAGCTGCTTGTCATAGTAGGAAGTGTGGTAAGCCTTCATTGCTAAGTGAGATATAAATATTCTAGGCACTAACTCTTCTGTCTAGAATATTCCATGGGAAACAGATGAAAAAAATGGACAAATTAAAAATGTGTAAAAGATTTTTGAATTGATGATATACTTTATTAAATTATAAAAACTTGAGAATTTTTTTGTTCTTGGAATACTCTGAAGAATTTCTAATACTGTAGTATATTTTTGCTATTTTTTATTTTTACTGTTTTATTATTGCTACTGTTAGTTTACTGTTATTGTTGTTTATCCAGATTTATTGGGTTTTTTCTTCTTTGTGATTTGATTTTTAGTTAATATTTGCTATATTCTTGAGTGTAAGTTCATTACTTCCAAGAGTCAACATTTAAAATATATATATATATATATAAAATCTCTGATTTTGTAATAGAAAAAACATTAATAAGTAGAAAAAGATTCAGATTAGGAATCAGAAGATCTAGTCTTGGCCTTGGTGTCAACTATCAAGAGCATGCCATTTACATTCTTTGGGTCTCAAATTCCTATTTGTAAAATGTGAAGGGAATCTACATGATCCCTAAGATTCCCTCTAGCACTAAACTTCTAGGGGATACTGTTTTTGGTGGGAAAAAAATTGAAAGTTACAAAGTGTTGTACAAATGTAAAGAAGAATGAGTCTTTTGGAAATGAATTCACTTAACAAAAAGTCATTCTTTGGCTAATTTGTAGAATTCATCAAATCTCTTAGGCAAAGGATTCCTGTCTTTGTAATAAGAGGACTTTGTAGATATCAGAGGACTTTGTACACAAATTGTAATATTGAAAACCAGTAGTGACATAAGGCCAGATATTGTAAGCCTTCTTGAGGCAATGGGAATTAGATGCTGCTGCTGCCACCAATGAAGTTCCCGTAGCTAATTTAGCTATTTTTCTTTCTCCATTTGGCAGTTTATTGAGATGAAAAATGAAAACCTGATCTTGTGGGCATTTTAGCAACACTAGTCGTTCTTGCTACATATTACTGTTCTGTCATTTAACCCATAAAGACATTTTTAAGTATTTTGTTTTTCAGTTTTCACTTTGTTCTTTCTTAAATAACAAGTAGAGACAAAATTGTGGAAGATCTTGAAAGAAAAGCTGTTGTTCAATGATGGCCACTGCTCATTCAGTGTCATCTGCCTTGTTTTCTGGATTAGAAACACATGCTAATTTAATTGAGGAGCCTTGTTTGTGATGTGTATGTGTATGTATATGTGTGTTTGTATAAGTAAGTTCAGAGAAGGCCTGTGTTCTTCAGATCTCTTCATTTTTCTTCCTCTGTCTTTCAGCAAACAAAATTTTGTTGTTCAGATTTAGGAACATGTCCAAATAACTTTTGGTCCCTCCCTCATAGACTTGATTTAATGCAGTGTTCTGTGTATTAAGTGCTTTGGGTGGGAAGAGATAGAAAGCAATTAATTGTTTTTCTTTTCATTGTTTGTATTAGGAGAGCGTTATGTACCTGGAGTGGGAAATGTGACCAAAGAAGAGGTCACAATGAGAGAAATTATTCACTTGCTTTGTATTGAACCCATGCCTCACAGTGCCATTGCCAAAAATTTACCTGAGAATGTAAGTCCAATTTTGTTTTTTACTCCATTTACCTCAAGGTGAAATAGTTTTTTCTTTTTCTTTAGTTGGAAGCTACTTAGAAGTTTTAGGAAAATTTGTTTAGCAAATTTTGCAGATATAAAACTATCACCGTTCATTTTTTAGTAGTATAAACTTTAATTCTGGGCTTTTAGGCATTAGGAAACATTTTAGAAACATTCTAGCTATTTAGAAAACATTTTAGAACAAGGAACTCCTTGATTTTTTGTTTACTTTAAAATAAGATTTCTCCAGAGGAAAAGGGGACTCCTTGAAATACTGAGACTATTTAGGTGGTGAGTTAGTCTAAGGCTTCTGAGAAGCAGATGTCAAGACAAAACATTTAAGATTTTATTAGGAACACTGCCTGTGAGAGAAAATGGTGAGGGAGCTGGGAGAGGCTGGGGGAGCCATCAGACTGTGAAGCAAGTCTGACCCCAGGTGAAGGAGAGAGGGAAGGAAGGTTAGATAGAAGCATCCTAGACTGCTGGATAGTCTAATCAAGGTTTGATGCTTTCCCTTGTCTCCCAGAGTGAGCCTACTTTAGTATCTCTATTCCCTCTAATTGGAGGTCTGCACGGTGCAGTCTCATGGCTGCCACAGGTGCTATTTATGTTTTTGTATGTACTGATGTTGAAGTAATAGTTGTAAAGATTATCAGTCTCATATTTTTCCCCTGAGATTTAATTATGAATTAGAACAGTGATTCTTAAAAGAGAATTAGACTTATCTACACTATCAAGGCTTTCCAGAGAAGTAGAATAGAGATAAGCTTTGACGAATTGGTTGTTTTCCCCCCAAATTATTTGTATCTGTTTTTTCAGTTTCATTGTTAACTGATTCTCAAACTGTAACCATTTGGCATATCACCTTCATAGTTTTTGCATATCCATCGACCAATTTTATAATTATTAATACATTTTCAAATCAACTTATGTTTATCTTTAGCATCTTTCTAAACAATGATATCCGTGAAACAGTAGGTTTGACATCCTAGATTATTTCTTTCCTAATACACATTAAAATAAGTGTATTAACTATTCAAAATTTCAAAAATATATCTGTGCCACCGAAAATAATTTCACATACCACTAGTGATATTACCTACTATACTTTGAAAAAAAAAATGCTTTAGGGCATCTCCTAACTTTTCACTGCTTACCCTAAGTACTTTTTTTTTAAGGAGGCTAAATTTTTAAACTTTTATAAGACTGAGTTTACTTTAGTATCTTGACTTGGTCCTTATCTTGATTTTAAATGACTTCATAAAAAAAATAGTAATAATATTCTTTGTTCAAGGAAAAGTTCAGGCCAATCAGAAAAAAAAATTTCAATTGCAGAATCCAGAATACATTTGGACATCTACATGTGTGTTTTGCTGTAAATCCCATTTATCTTATTACCTTGGTTTTAGGGATTAGTACAGCATAGACATGTGCTTAATTGATGTGAGTGATGAACATACTGCATAAAGAAAAGCTCTTTTTCTTTGAAATATTGGTAATGTGTGTGTGTGTGCGCGTGTGCACACGCATACATGGATGCATATAGAGGGAAAACTTAGATAAAATTTCTTCCTTAAGCAGTTTATACATAGGTCTTACCTCTGCTGAGAAATTGGTCCCTCAAAACAAAGCTAGTTGGTTTTAGATCTATTTTTTTATACTGGAAATTCATCTTTTTTTATTGTTTACAAAATACTTCAGGAATGCTGTTGAAAATGTATTTCAGTTGACAGTAAGAGAAGCAAGTCGTTATATGAAGGTAAAAATGACAAAAATATTGTTTCAACAGGAAAATAATGAAACTGGGTTAGAGAATGTCATAAATAAAGTGGCCACATTTAAGTAAGTACTTAACATTTATGTTTATTCTGAGAAGTATACTGATCTTTGTTCTTGTACTCTGGATATTTAGTAGAAGCTCTTGCCTAAACTCCCAAGAACAAGAATAGAGTACAGATTAGAAGGAGTGAGAACAAGGGGCACACAGTAGTCACTGAGTACACATTTGTTGAAGAAATGAGTATTTGGGGCAGGTGAATGGGAAATATCTATGATATTAGGTAACTTAGTAAGTAAACAAAGAAACTTTTCCAATAGTCTCTTTTCCATCAATTCTGAGCCATGACTTTATTTATTCTGTAAGTTTTTATTTTATGTACTAATTTTAGACGTTAGTAGGCTTAAAACAGTATTTTACAATCCTTTGATTCTTTGAGATATATAAAATGAAAATAAGATTTTAAGTAGATTAATTCTTTTTTGTGTGTGTGAGTAAGACCAGCCCTGAGCTAACTTCTGTTGCTAATCCTCCTCTTTTTGCTGAGGAAGATTGGCCCTGGGCTAACATCCGTGCCCATCTTCCTCTACTTTTTATATGGGACGCCGCCACAGCATGGCTGACAAGCAGTGCGTCGGCGGGCGCCTGGAATCCGAACCGGCGAACTCCGGACTGCCAAGCGCAGACTAAACCGCTGCGCCACCAGGCCGGCCCCCTGGATTAATTCTTGAAATTTAAAAAATTGATGCTAGTAGTGAATTTCTACTTGTTATAGTATTGCATTTATAGATAAATTACTAGTTTCAAATAACTTTAAAAACAGGATGTAGGGTTTTTTTATGCTCTAATAATGTTCAGTGAAATAGTTCACTTAAGAATTCAGTTGAAACCAAAAGCTATTTAATGTGCAGAACAAATATGGTTTACTCTTTTTAGCCTTAATGCTTTTTTTTCCTTATAGCGCTGTATAGAGCACTCAACACTGTATTTTTATCTACAATTTGCTGAGGATATGATTTTAGATTTGACCTTAGACAATACAGTGTACTTTAGTTGAGCAGGCAACCTTTAGGCTTCAAAGGCTAAAGAAGCCTTGAGGATTTAAGTAGGGCATGGAATCCGGTATAAATAGTACAAAGTAAACTTCCTCAGATTTGTTTGAATTTCATAATTATGAAACACAGCTTAGCTGTTATCAGGACTTTGAGCTCACAATGTAGGTTTTTAGTTTTACTACTGGAATTAAATTTATCATTTCAGTTTAGGCAAGCTGAATGAGATATGATTATGTTTTCTTCCTCTAGATTTTGACTTTTAGATTATTTTTTAGGTTCTTATTTTGCCTGTATTCTATACTTCAAGAACACTGCAGTTCACCTCTGTTTTTTCTATTTAGGAAACCAGGTGTATCAGGTCATGGAGTTTATGAGCTGAAAGATGAATCATTGAAAGACTTCAACATGTACTTTTATCATTACTCCAAAACACAGCATAGCAAGGTAGAAAAAGTTATCCTCTTCAGTAAATAAACCTGAAATGCTTTATGCTTTCTAACTCCACAGAAAAATTCCTGGTTTTTCTGTAGTTTCATACTGGCTCTCATTAGTAGAGGCTATCTCACCCAAGAAATTAAAGTGGAATCAATAAGGTGATCTAGCGTACAGGCAATATTCAAAATTTCCCGGTTATACTACAAACAGCCTTTATAGCTGTCTTAGGGGGAGGAGGATTCAATCAAGGATCATGCACTTCGTTTGGTGTCGTGTTTCTATAGTCTTCTTTAATATAGGATAATGTTTTTGCCTTTTTTTGTCATTCATAATGTTAACCTTTCTGTAGAGTACAGACTAGTTGTCTTTTAGAATATCCTGTATTCTGGATATGTCTGATTGAATTCTCATGATTAGATTCAAGTTAAACATTTTGGGGCAAGAATACTACATAGGTGATATATCACATCAGTAGGCACATAATATCTATTTGTTCCACTAAGGGTGATGTTAAGTTTGATTTCTTAGTTAAGGTGATAATCCGGTTTTGTCCTTATAAAATCATAATTTTCAACCCATAGTACAATGCCCTGTATATAATAGGCACTAGGTAAATATTGTTAACTGAAAGAATGGGGACTAAATTCTTGACAAGAGATATTACCCATCTATTTTGCAGTGGCCTTCCGTAAAACAGCCATTTTGTTTCTGGGACAAGGTAGCATTTTGAATACATACTTCAGCATATGACGTATTTTGGTGGGTTGGTGGATCTTTCCTGCCTGCTTCACAGTATTCCAATGGTTTCATGCTTGCCAAGCAGTATATTTAAAGATAAACTTTTTTTAATAGGCTGAACATATGCAGAAGAAAAGGAGAAAACAAGAAAACAAAGATGAAGGTAAAAACTGAGGATTCTGAATTGACTCTTTTCTGTGGTTTTATGTCAGCAAAGCGTACAGTGTTGTTTTGTTTTGTTTTTTTGAATGTGGGCAACTAATGGAAGTGCAAAGAACTCTTTGTCTCTTGTTCACATATTAAGATATGGTCTACATCAGTAGTGATAAAATTTAAATTTATAGCAAATGGAGTTTATTTTGGATGACTGACATAGTGATTTACATTTCCCTTGACATTAATGTTTTCATGCTTTAAAGTTTGGTACCAAAAATCATGTGTTGTTTTACATGTTTAGCATATAGGAGAACCCAAATAAAAATATACCTGTTTGTCTCTTCTGCCATCCATCTCCCACCCACTGTAGCATTACCACCACCACCACCTCCTGAATTTTGCCCTGCTTTCAGCAAAGTGGTTAACCTTCTCAATTGTGATATCATGATGTACATTCTCAGGACCATATTTGAGCGGGCAGTAGACACAGATTCTAACTTGTGGACTGAGGGGATGCTCCAGATGGTATGTATACCTAAAATATTTTCTCTACTTCAAGTCCTAGAGTTCTTAGATGTCTAGAGAAGATCCCTGGTCTAACTTTCTAACTTCAGTCAGAACCACAACTAGAGCACCTAAGACCTGGGGGTCATTAAAAATAGCTTAGATGTGTAATGTACAGCATGGCGACTATAGTTTAATAATACTGTATTACATATTTGAAAGTTGCTAAGAGAGTAGATCTTAAAAGTTCACATCACAAGAAAAACAAATCCTGTAGCTATGTATAGTGGCAGGTGTTAATTAGACTTATTGTGGTGATCTTTTCGTAAATATATACAAATATTGAATCATTAAGTTGTATACCTGAAACTAATATAATGTTGTATGTTGATTATACCTCAAAAAAAAAAAGGGCTCAAAAAAAATAGCTTAGATGTGGCACAGATTTCCTTAGTGACATATTCTCATGTTTTTAGCATACTTTTGGGAATCATTTATATATTTTTTAAAAAGTCCTTCTGCTAATAATAAATTGGCATATCATTATTGCATCATAATTTTCTATATTTTTTATTTTACTTGTATTATAAGGAGATAGAATAATAAATATTTGAAGGCAGATAGGTCTAGGCTTGAATCTTGGGTCACCTCACTTCCTATTTTTTAATTTGTTTTTGCTGAGGAAGATTCGCCCTGGGCTAACATCTGTTGCCAATCTTCCTCTATTTTGTATGTGAACCACTGTTATAGCTTGGCCACTAATAGATGAGTGGTGTAGGTCCATGCCCAGGAACTGAAGCCAGGCCACCAAAGCAGAGTGCGTGAACTTAACCACTACGTCACCTGGCCGGACCCTAACTAAATTCTGTTTTTCCTTGGCTGTTGTTGGTCTGGAGGCTCTAAATGCTGTCATACTGTATGTTTATCTCAATTTTTGTTATAACAGTGCTAAATACGTGCGGTAAAAAATTTCAAACCATAGAGATGTATTTGAAATCAAAAGTTAAAATTTCTCTCCCTGGTGCAAACTGGTGCAGCCACTATGGAAAACAGTATGGAGATTGCTCAAAAAAATGAAGAATAGAACTACCATACAATCCAGCTATTCCACTACTGGGTATTTATCCAAAGAACATGAAAATACCAATATGTAAAAATTCATGCACCCGTGTGTTCATTGTAGCATTGTTCACGATAGCCAAGACTTGGAAGTAACTTAAGTGCCCATCAAGGGATGAATGGATAAAGAAGATGTGGTATATATACACAATGGAATACTACTCACTCATAAGAAATGATGAAATCCAGCCATTTGTGACAACGTGGGTGGACATTGAGGGTATTATGCTAAGCGAAATAAGTCAGAGGGAGAAGGTCAAAAACTGTATGATCTCACTCATAAGTAGGAGATAAAAACAACAAACAAACAAACACATAGAGACAGAGATTGGATTGGTGGTTACCAGAGGGGAAAGGGGGAGGGAAGAGGGCGAAAGGGATGATTAGGCACATGTGTGTGGTGATGGATTGTGATTAGTATTTGGGTGGTGAATATGATGTAATCTATGCAGAAACAGAAGTATAATGATGTACACCTGAGATTTATACAATGTTATAAACCAATGATAGCACAATAAAAATATTTTTTAAATTAAAAGAAAAAAAAAATTTCTCTCCCTGCCTCCCAGTGCCCTGCCTAGGAGATAAGCACTGGTAAAGGTTTGTATCTTGTGGAAGTTATTCCACATTATCACATATAAGCCATGATAGCTGCGTATTCCATTATATGAATATCTATAATGCATTTAACCTCTTAGTAATAAACATTTAGGTTGTTTTTAGCTGTTTGTAACAAAGAACACTAAAAGAAACATCCTTGTACAATGTCTTTGCATACTTGAGTGTATCTGTTGTACTAATTCCTAATACTAGGTCTTTACCTTTATATTTAGGATAGATATTGTCAAATTGGCCTCCAAAAATTTTACATCAATTTACTTTTCCCATCACCAGTGTGGTGAAAAGTGCCTGCTTCCCCGCACCTTTGCCAGCTCTGTTCTTTTACTAAACTCTAAAATTTTTGCTGCTCTAGTAGGTGAAAAATAGGATGATCTTGTTTTAGCTCAGATTTTTTAAATTTTAAATGAGGTTGAACAGTTTTCATGTGTGTGTTTATCATTTCTTTCTGTGAACTGCTTATTCATAACCTTTCCCCGTTTTTTACATGTGAGATTGCTTATTTTATATTTTTGTGAGGAAGACTAGCCCTGAGATAACCTCCGTTGCCAGTCCTCTTCTTTTTTTTGCTGAGGAAGCTAGGCCCTGGGCTAACATCCGTGCCCATCTTCCTCTACTTTATATGGGACGCTGCCACAGCATGGCTTGACAAGTAGTGTGTCAGTCTGCACCTGGGGTCCAAACCCACAAACCTCCGGCCACCAAAGCAGAGCGTGTGAACTAAACTGCTATGCCGCCAGGCTGGCCCCCAGATTGCTTATTTTTATACCTCCATTTAAAATATATTTACCTGAAGAAGTACAATTTTAAAAATCTTCTCATATTTTCCTCCTTCAGGCATTTCATATTCTGGCATTGGGCTTACTAGAAGAAAAGCAACAGCTTCAAAAAGCTCCTGAAGAAGAAGTGACATTTGACTTTTACCATAAGGCTTCAAGTACGTTTTAGTATCACTGTTTTCAACTAATTACCAATTTGTAGTTGAAAGTTTAGCTCTTAACAGAGTTTTAATCTTTCAATCCTTAAAACACAGAAAACTCTGAAATTGTCTTTTTCTAGCATCTTTAGTTTTTAACTAATCTTTTCAACAATACAAATATATTTTTTAATCCACTACTACAATCCTTTTACTGAATAATCCCCTTTTTGGAAGGACTGCATACATTGATGGTTTCTTTCTTTCATTCCTCGTCTCAGTATTACCAAATATTTGCTGCTGCATAAACCATCACATTCACACTACCCATCTACAGAAGATATTAATGTTCCTGAATTTAAAATGATTGCAGAAGTCTAAGTGAATGATACTGCATTCCTTTTGCACTCTTTTCAACCTGGAAGAATAGGATAGGTTTAGATTAGATTTTTATTAAATGCTACCTGATTAAAATAGTTTTCTCAAAGCACATTCCAGGGACATTGATTATAAGACCAATGGGAGAAAAGCATCTCATTTTCTATTTACATACTGTATTTTTTAGATCCCTGAAGACATCATAAACCTATTTTGTTTGTGGATATAATAGCTCCCACTGCCATATTTTGGGGAGCTTTAGTTTTCATTAAGTACTTTCGATAGACAGTAAGGTACGAGGAGGAAGGGCGAGAGACAGATCCTTAACGGTAGCTTTCACTTAACAGCCCCAGTGGAAAATGTATGAGAAAGACCTAAAGTAATTCAAGTTTTTCAGGTTGTTAAATTTAGTACTGAGTACTTCATGCAATTGCAGATTCTTCCGTTGAAAAATTAATGTAGTTAAGGTATTGATTGCAAACTTTGGTTATCAATGTGAATAACATTAACTATAAATTATAATTTTTACATAATTTTGAAGATATATATTTATTTATGATATGTAACTTTTGTATTTTAAAAAAGGATTGGGAAGTTCAGCCATGAATGCTCAAAATATACAAATGCTTTTGGAAAAACTCAAAGGAGTTCCCCAGTTAGAAGGCCAGAAGGACATGATAATGTGGATACTCCAGGTAAACCTGAAAAATAAACTGATCATATCTTGGTTTAAATATTTAAAAATGCTCTGCTTGCCTCCAAAATTAAACCACTATATTCTCCAATTGTAAAGTCACTACTGATTTTCATGGTCATTCATGTTTTTTCATGTTAGTAGTTCTATTTTCTCTATGTTTTAGTGGAGGGTTTTCTTAAATAAAGATTTAAGATTTGTTCATTTGTGTCATTATTCATTCACCATGTATTGAATGCCTACTGTGTGCCATGCTCATTTCTAGACTAAACAAGACAGATAAGCTTCCTATCATGGAGCATACACTCTAGCTGAGGTACAGACAAATAAGAAAATATCAGGATAATTGAGTTAGATGAGTAGGGGGTGACTTTAGATGGGTAATCAGAAAAGGCCTGTCTCAGGAGGTGACATTGGAACTGAGTGACATGGAGCCAGTCTTATAAAAATCTCAAAGAGTACTCCAGAAAGAGGAACAGCAGTGCTAAAGCTCTAAGGTGGCTAGAAAGAAGGTTAGTGTGACTGGAGTACAGTCGGGGAGGGAGAGAGAGGTAGGCAACAGGTCAGGGAGGCAGCCAGGGGCCAGAGTATATAGGACCTTCAGGTCAGGTGTAAAGTGGTAGATTTTAATTTTGAGGCCAGGGGGAAACCATTGAAAGATTTTAAGTGACATAATCTGGTCTGTATTTTTACAAGATCACTCTTGCTGCTGTGGGGTAAATGGATTATAGGGGATGAGAGTAAAAGCAGGGAAACTATTAGAAGACTGTTTGCAGTAATCCTGGTAAGAAATGAGCATGATGTGGGCTAGGATTCAGATGTCAAGAAGCTGGACTGATTCCGATATAATTTGGTGGTAAAATCTATAGAACTTGCTGATAGATTTGATGGAAGGGATGAGGGAAATCAAGGAGTCAAAAATGACTTCTGGGTTTGGAAGTTTGAAATATTGGGAGGATGGCAGTGCCTTTGGGGAGGAGTGAATAGGGTAGGGAGAGAGGCCAGGAATGTTATTTTAATAGAAAACCCTCCATGTGGAAACATGAAGCCAAGGTTATGGAGCTTGCTCACTCACTGTGTTTATTAAAATATTCTTATGTTGGGGCTGGCCCAGTGGCACAGCGGTTTAGTTCATGCTTGGCAGCCCGGGATTCGCGGGTTCGGATCCCGGGTGCCTGCCGACGCACCGCTTGTCAGCCATGCCATGGCGGCGTCCCATATAAAGTAGAGGAAGATGGGCACGATATTAGCCCAGGGCCAGTCTTCCTCAGCAAAAAGAGGAAGATTAGCAACGGATGTTAGCTCAGGGCTGGTCTTCCTCACACAAAAAAATAAAATAAAATTCTGATGTTATCAGCTAAATATTGTTTTGATAATTGGAATATAGAGTGGTTATTTTCCGCATTCATATCAGTTGGAGATCTTTGTACTGATTTGTACTTCAAGAAGTCAGTCCTTTTTACTACTTAGAGGTACTTCTTAAACAAGCTTAATGTAATTGGATATGTAACTATAAGATAATGATGTTATTATTAAGATTTCTCTTGAACTAAATTTCATGAATGTTTCATTTTTGTGTTAAATTCACTGATATAATCATTTTAAAATATAAAACCAAAACAGAAACAAAGGAAATAAAGTAGATAGTTCTACCTTTATTAAGAAAGTAAATTGAACTGTCATTTAGTCCAGCATTTATATTGTACAGACATGGTGTTATAAATTAGAGATTTATTCCTAAAACTTCATTTTCTATTGGAATACCAAATTTCATTGTCAGACTGTACAAAAAGCACAAATGTTTGCTCCTATAAACATTAGATATTTTACCCAAATGCTTAATATAAAGTTGTGTTGTAAGTTCCTTGTAGGACGTTTTTCCACATGAGGCTGAGACTCCTTCAGAATGTAGATAAGTTTTATGGATGTGCCATCCTATTGCTGAAACTTTGATATTTGTTAAAAAGAATGAGATACGTCTATATAAGCTGTTGTGGAAACATCTCCAAACATAAATGATTAAGTGAAAAAGGAAACAGTGTATATAGTCAGATTGCTTTTTATGACAATATATGTAAATATAAAGAAATATATGTTCTGAAAATTTTTATTCTCGGAAAGAAATACTAATAATCTTAGTTGATTTTGGGGAGGAGGACTGGCATCAGGAGAGCGGCTTTCACTTTCCATTTTGTATCTTTGTCTTTATATGTCTTTGAGCTAAAAATGTTATTTTAAATTAATTTTTTTTCCCCTGGCAAAAGTAGAGCTGTATGCCCACAGCTGCAGACTGAATCAGCTGACTTGGCTACCCGACCACCTCCTTGGCTGGGTTGCTGATTGACAAGGGGAGGTGTTTGTCATGGTCAGGAGTCACTTTATATATATATTTATTTATATCATATATATATATATATATGATATAAATAGTTTGTCAAAGACATTTGGATACATGATGGCAAAATCAGATTAGTGAATTTTTCTTTTCCTGGTCAATCTAACCAAATCTTTTAACATTTCATCTGTTTTTCACAGATGTTTGACACAGTGAAGCGATTAAGAGAAAAATCTTGTTTAATTGTAGCAACTACATCAGGATCAGAATCTATTAAGAATGATGAGGTAATAACATAATAATGGTGATGTTTATCTCTGGCTTTGAATTTTACTGGTATAATGGAGCTGCTTCTTTTTGTTGGAAGGAATCTGTTGGTTGTACGTGAGATGTTCGTCTTTTGTTCACTGTGTTTCTATACTTCAGGGATTAGTGATACTTGAGACATAGTTATCCAGTATAACATATATATTTTACAGAAGCAGAGGAAACTGATGTATAGTGGAGCTCTATTGGAAATACCATATTGTATTAATTGTTAAAATATTTTAATATCTGAAATTGGGATATGCCTTACAGTCAATGGTTTCTTATAATTTAATTAGCAGCATTCTTTTCTTAGTGGACATAAGATAATGATACATCTTATATTCAGTGACATACAGTAATATTTGGGTTATGAATTTCTATAATGTAACAAATCAGGCTTTGATGATTCTAATCTTAAAATTATTAGAATATTATTACTTGTGGTTAACTATCCTTCCTAAAAGGAAAACATTGGACTTAAGTTAGAATAAATAATAAAAAGACACCAATACATCTCAGTAATATTGTTAAAGTTCTCAGTCTTAGCAATGTATTTAGGAGTAACTGTTAGACATAATCAAGTTGGCTTAAACTGATTAAATGTCAGTGATTAAATGATTAACAAATTATTTTAAAATTTTGTTTCATTTAATTTTATTTCTTTTTTTTTTTGTGGGGAAGACCAGCCCTGAGCTAACATCCGTCGCCAATCTTCCTCTTTTTGCCGAGGAAGACTGGCCCTGGGCTAACATCCGTGCCCATCTTCCTCTACTTTATATGGGACGCCGCCACGGCATGGCTGACAGGCAGTGCGTCGGCGGGCGCCCGGGATCCGAACTCGCGAACTCCGGGCAGCCAAGCGCGAACTAAACTGCTGCGCCACTGGGCGGCCCCTAATTTTATTTCTTAATGTACCTGCATTGGATATAAGAGGCAGTTTATTAGATATTTCAAGTACTTGGCCTTTTATGTTAAATAACCGAAGAAGCAATTAGTTGTACAATGTGATGGAGCCTGTATGCTGATTTTGAGAAGTTAGATTGAATCTAGGTTTAAGGGGTAATTAAGTTCTATCAGATTCTTACTCCAGGAAATTTTGCCTGACTGAATAGTGTATGTAAATTTTAACAGTGGATCTTACGAAATCTTTGTGGTTTCTTAATACCCAGATTACTCACGATAAAGAAAAAGCAGAACGAAAAAGAAAAGCCGAAGCTGCTAGGCTGCATCGCCAGAAGATCATGGCTCAGATGTCTGCCTTACAGAAAAACTTCATTGAAACTCACAAACTCATGTATGACAGTACATCAGAAATGTCTGGGAAAGAAGACTCTATTATGGAGGAAGAGAGGTAAAACAAAGCAAAACTAAAAATTAGCAACTCAATTTTTTGGAGGAAAAATTACATATTCACTTTAAATAATGTTTTTCCAAATTATATTTCATAGTAATAGAAATACACTATTTTTAAGCTAGGAATGGCACAGTGAAGGCTCTAACGTACTTACTGAATGTAGTTTTATGTTGATAAACAGTTCAACTGCACAATAAGGTTTGTTGGGACCCTTTATGCACAAAAAGATATGAAGATGGGAACAGCAGAAATAGAAATCACCTCCTCTGTTGGCATGTATGCATGGGCTTTTTTAGATACACATTTACATATCAGTGCATATAGTCTACATCATTTTTTATGATTTCTGATAAAAATGACTGCAGTTATTACATATTGAAAAAAATCCTTCACCTAAAAAAGGTAGTTTATATTAGTTTTTCTTTTTCTTTTAAAGAGAAAGAAGACTATAGTTATAGTCATTGATAGCACATTGAAATTGGAATCAGCAAACCTGGTTTTCTGAGTCCTGACTGTGATATGCTCTTGGGGAAATCAGTTAACCTTCTGAGAGCCACATTCTGTCAGCTGTTCTAGAGATACAATGAGAAAAGGAAGGAGGCAAAATAACAGTACTTTGAAAAGCATTCCCATTTAAAATATTGAAAATACCTCCTATACTCATTTTTAAAAACAAGCTTTCACTGCTATTTAAAACTATGTGTGTTGTGGATACTTTCAGGAAATTGTACTTTTGCAATAACAGTAGAATCATTATACTCTACATAATGTGTCTGTAATTCTGAAGCTGAGTATGCTAACAAGGACCACAAAGAATAAAGACTATTTACTTTAAAGAGTCAAAAAAAGATATGAAGGTAAGCTATCCTTGGCTGGCTATAGTAGTAAAACTAGAAATGAATACAAAACTTTAAACAATAAGCAGAAGTCCCAACCCTCTAGATATTACATATTAACAACATACTATTTAGAAAGTAGTGAAAAGGAGACTACTGTATATTTATCCAAATTAGAGGATATAAGCAAAAATGTACTCAGAATTAATTAATGGCCTTAATGCTTTCATTATTTATTTTTATTGCCTGATTGCATACATAAAATTATTAATATGTTATTGAAAACAGTTCAGATAATGCAGTAAGTCCCCTTTGACCATCCTTTACATCCCTGATCTTTCTCTACAGATAACCATTGTTATAAATAAGTATTGTTCTAGACCTCTTTCTATGCATTTATAAGCATGTGTGCATAAAGAAATAATGAGGCTTATTTTGTGTTTTTTCGTGGGTTTATTTTCATTTTACCATACCTTTTGTTCTGCAGCTTGCATTTTCACTCAATGTCTTATAAGTCTTTTCATGTCAATACATATATGTCTATAATGTAGAATCTACATCATTCTTTATGACTGTTGTATAGTATTCCATAGTGTGGATATACAATATTTAATTTATCAGATTTTGGACATTTAATTTGTTTTTCCCTTATTTCCCAGTTTTCACTTATTACAAACAATGTGTCAGAACATTTTTTATGTGCCCCTTTGTGCAATTGTACAAGTACTTCTCAAGGATGGAATCTAATAAGTGAAAGGGCTGGATCATAATTATTTAAAATTTTGGTAGATCCTTCCACATTGCCCTCTAAGGAGTTTTACCAATTTCTACTTCCAACAGTGTATGAGACTGCCTATTTCCTTCATTCTCACCAATACTTAATATCATCAGTACCTGAAAATATTTGATATAATGAAAATTATAAATTTGTGCCAGTCTGAATTTCCCTGATGACTAGTTAGTATTAGGTTGCACATCTTTTCATATGGTTGTTCACTAGCCTCTTATCTTTTGTCTTCTGGGAATTGCCTGTTACTATCCTTTGCCCATCTGTTTTAGGTGCTTTGCTTTTGTCTTATTGATTTGCAAAAGTCCTTTAAAATTATGGATACTAAACTTCGTTGCATGTTTCCCACATTTTGTCTGTATTTCTTTAAAATTAATTATGAAGTTCGGCCATAGAGAAGTTTTCAGTGTTGATAAAAAGTTTTATCAGTCTTTTAGAGTTTTTAACTTTTTTGTGTCTTGTTTAAGAAGGCTTTTCCTGTCCCAAAGTCACAAATATATTCTCTTACATTTTTTAAAAAAAAATTTTAATTAACAGTTGTATTAACACATTTTCCTTTTAAAAATGTTATGGTATATATAAAGCTAAAGTTTCATTTGAGCACTGGCCCAAATCCTTGATCCCTTTCTGCCCCACCTCAGAGATACTCTGATTATAAAAGTTTTATGTATATCTTGTTAGAATTTTTACTATGCTATTACATAAAAATATATGTAACCATAGAAATCGTGTAATGTCATTCAGCCTTCTGTTTTATTTGCGTAAATGGTATTGTGTACATATCATTCTGCGACTTCCCATTTTCACTCAGTAGTGTGTCTTGGAAGTCTATATATGTTCTTACATATAAAACGAGGACAGTGTTTCTCAGTCTTGGCTTTGGGCAGCAGTTCTTTTTCCTGCCCCATGAATTGCAGGACATTTAGCATATCTGGCCCCACATCCACTAAATTCCAGTAGTGTCCCCTAGTCCTTATGATAACCAGAAAGTAAACCCCACCGAGTATTGCCAGATGCCTCCTAGGAGGTGGTACCACACGTAGCTGAGACCCACCTTTTAAAAACTGCTTTGTATTCTGTAACTTCATTTATATTGATGATAAACATGTAAGTTATTTCCAGTTTGTTGAATGATCTACGACATTACAGGGAGTTTCTTGCACAGATAGAGAGGCAGTATTGCAGAGTAAGTAGTTCAGAGGGTGGCTGTGAAGTCAGATCACCTTAGTTAAATCCTGGCTCTGCTACTCCCTAATGATGAGTAATTAGAAAAGTCTCTTACTGTCTCTAGACCTCAGTTTCTTCATCTGAAAAATGGAGGTACCTCTCATGAGGTAGGTACTACTGTTAGTTACCTCATGAGATTGTTGGAAGGATTAAATGAGTTAACATAAAGTATTTGAAACAGTGCCTCGCATCACAATTAGTGCTTTCTAAATATTTGCTATTATTATTATTGCACACATTGAGTAGATCTTAAGAATTGCTAAATCATTAAGGTGTAAGTTTTTGTTTTAATAACTTCCAAAATAGAATAGACACTTAAATGCCTAATAAGAGGGAATGGGTCAAACTATTATGGCAAATATAGTCAGAGCCATTTAAAAATAATGTTTCTGAAGAATTTTAGTGACATGAGAAAACAACGAAGATATAAGTGAATAAAGTAGGATGCAAATCTGTATATGTAATGTGATCTTAATTATGTAAAAAAAAGTTATAAATAGAAAGCAGACTGGAAGGAAATAAACAAGTGGTTGTATCTAGGTTATGAGAGTATAGTGCTTTTTATTTTCTTCTTTCCTAGATTTTCCAAAATTTCTTAATAAGCATGTATTACTTTTATAATCAGGAAAAACAAATAACCCAGCTTCTTGGTACAGTAAATTAAGTATAATTATAATATACATTCTACTTTTTCATGTTTTTATTGTACTTAGCAACACAAAATGTATTTTCCCATGAGCAAATTAACTGATAAAATCCAGAAAAATCGGGGGGAAAGATTTTAAGCTAATATTGCTAAATATCATTTTTATTTTATTATTTTTATTCTTAAAGTTCTTGCCCTACAGTTACTTAAAATCTACCAAAATATAAAGACAAGTGACCAAAACATGTGTCCTCATTTCTGGTCGTTTCTCTCGGTAGCACCTCAGCAGTCAGTGACTACTCTAGAATTGCTTTGGGTCCTAAACGGGGTCCGACTGTTACTGAAAAGGAGGTGCTGACATGCATCCTCTGCCAAGAAGAACAAGAGGTGAAAATAGAAAATAATGCCATGGTATTATCGGCCTGTGTCCAGAAATCTACCGCCTTAACCCAGCACAGGGGAAAACCCATAGAACTCTCAGGGGGTATGTATTGTTTAATAAATATTCTTTTGAGCGTTCCTTTCATACTTATGTAATTAGAAAAAATACTATCTGAAAGAAGTTTAGGAGTGAGATTGTATTTAGCCTTGTTTGGTCAGATCACAATTTACCCGTATATAAAATGGACTCTAGGTTTTTACATGCAATGTTGGCTCCTTTGTTTTATTTTTTTATTTTAATTTTTGTTAGCACTTGGCCACATTGTTCATTCTATTTGTTTGTCTGCCTGTCTGTCTGTCTATCTATCTATCTCCATTTCTATTTGCTGAACCGTTTGAAAGTAGGATGTAGGCATCATGACATTTCATCCCTAAATATTTCCTTGTGCATTTTCTAAAACTAAGGACAATCTATTATATATCTACCATACCATTATAACATTTAAGAAAATTAATAATAATTCAGGAATATCACTTAATATAAAATCCATATTCGAATTTCCCCAACTGCCCTCAAAATGTCTTTTTTTTAGCTAGACTTTTTTTTTTTCATTTAGGATACAGTCATGTTTCATACATTACTTTTGTTATGTCTCTTTTAGTCTATTTTAATCTAGAATAATCACTTGTCCTTTTTTTCATGATATAACTTTTTTGAAGAATGCAGGCCAACTGTCTTATGCAATGTCTTACATTGTGGATTTGTCTGATTGTTGCCTCATGGTTAGGTTCATGTTAGACATTTCCTTGGCAGGAATATTAATTAGGTAATGTATTCTGTTCCTTAGATCACATCAGGAGTTAGCTGCTTTATTTTTAGAATACACTTGGAATAATAATAGGGATAAAAAAGTCTAATATATATTGAATACTTACCATGTGCCAGGCACTGATTAAGTGCTTTATGTGTACTTACTCACTTAATCCTCACAACAGCCCAATAGTTAGGTACCAGTATTGACTCTGTTTTATAGATGAAGGAACTGAGGCACAGAGAAGTTAAATAACTTGCCCAAGGCCACGAGTTATGTGATGAAACCAGATTTTGAATCCCATAGTCTGTGCTTTTATCCAGTAGAGTATAATGCCCCTATAAATACTCCTTAAAATTACCCAGTGAAATTACTCTTAAAATTACGAAAGTAAATTGTGTTTGTCATAGAAAATCAATTCAACAACCAAGATAATGCAACTTAAACCTAATGTTCAAAATAAAAATGTAAATCAAGAATAGAAATTGTCATTAATCCATACTAATTTTAGAATCATACCTGGAAGTCTAGCTTTATATTTTCCTCTTTTTATTTACTATTAAGAATATATATCCTGCTATCGTGATATTGTGACACTTTTCTTGGACATTCCTAAGATAGTTTATGATTAGAATTTTAGACCCGATAACCTGTCCCCCCACCCCTTTTTATGACTGTGGGAGAGATGAATATATAACCCTTTATTTTTGTCTTCCTGTACCAGAAACCCTGGACCCACTTTTCATGGATCCAGACTTGGCATATGGAACTTACACAGGAAGCTGTGGTCATGTAATGCATGCAGTGTGCTGGCAGAAGTAAGTTGATCTTCTGACATGTTCTTGAAAGAAACTAGGAATGTTGAAGTTCACTTAAAGGCCACAAAAAGGCATGTTTTCCCATGTCTTCTTTCCTTCCTTCTTATTTGAATAATTGAAGCAGTTTTAATTACTAAGTTTGTTTGCTTGGTACTCATTATATTATCACCCTTAAACACTGGTGTGTAAAGTTATCAACTGAACATTTTCACTATTCCTTTGTACTTGCTCTCCACAAACTAATTAGTTGCTTATGATCAGTATTTGTATACAAAAAAAGCAGTAATCTTTATTAAAAATCTCATTCCCCTCAGAACATAGAGTGAAAAGTATCTTTGTGGTAGAATAGGAAAAGAAATTCTAGTTCTACCTCTGGAAGAGACAAAAATTCAGAAATATAATTGCTGGGAAATTTTTTGTATAAGATTTACCCTTTGGGCTTTGGATTAAAATACATAATTTTCCTATAATAGCTCTTACTACTTCAGTTGGTCATTGGAAACGAAGGGAAGTAGTGTCTTCTTTGTATCTCCATGCTGTTGAGGCAGGAGACAAGTTAGGATTCATTAAATTATTTTAAATTTGTTTCTGCCCTGATGTGTCTTCCAGTTTGCCCCCAGAAGAATGGGCATCCTATTTCTTCTATAATTATAACTTGTGCATTTTTGCATATAGATTCTAAAGACGTTTATTGAGGCAAAAATTCCAGATTTTTTTTCACCTGTATTGGAGCAAAGATACTATAGTTCTGAGTGGACCTATGTCTTGGAATTTGCAGATATTTTGAAGCTGTACAGCTGAGCTCTCAGCAGCGCATTCATGTTGATCTTTTCGACTTGGAGAGTGGAGAATATCTTTGCCCTCTTTGCAAGTCTCTGTGCAATACTGTGATCCCCATTATTCCTTTACAACCACAAAGGATAAGCAGGTATATTTTAATTTATGTTTTGGTTAATTTTTTTAAAGCTGTCTTTAATCCTTTCATTTGGGCCTGTTTTGGTTAGATTACTAGTTTCTTTTTTTGCTATTTAAAGTAATTAATACTATTTCATTTCATAACTTGTATTCTACTTTAAAAATATGATTAAAAGCCCCAATTTTTGGTCTCTTAAAGAACTAGAATGTTCATTTACTCAAATCTATATGTTGTGTGTGTATCTTTCAGCAACTATTAAAGCAATAGAACTTTGATCTCTATCTTCGTGTTCATAGGAAGAGAAAAAATACAAAGAAGATTCATTCCTTCATATAGACCTTTGCCACCATTATAGTTGCTATTTGGAATTTGGTTTCTTTAAAGATATTTGTATTATTATTTTTAATTCTATTTTTCTGAAGATCCAGATACTATAGTTGTAGAGACATGGACAAAATGTTAAATATAAAAGTGAATTAGAACACTAGATTCATCATATATGTTTGGATAGTTTTTGAACATTTAAGTTTTTAAACTTTTATATTCTGACCATCTATAAATGGAATTTTTTTTTAATTTTCATTTTTATTGATGTCTTAATAGTTTATAACATTGTGAGGTTTTAGCTGTACATTATTATTTGTCCATCACCATGTGGATGCATCCCTTCACCCCTTGTGCCCACCCCCTACCCCCCTTCCGCCTGGTAACCACCAACCAGTTCTCTCTGTGTGTTAGTTTATATTCCACGTATGAGTGAAATCATGCAGTGTTTGTCCTTTTCTCTCTGGCTTATTTCACTTAGCATAATACCCTCTAGGTCCATCCATGTTGTTGCAAATGGGACAATTCTGTCTTTTCTTATGGCTGAGTAGTATTCCATTGTATACATATACCACATCTTTATCCAATCATCACTCCAGGGACACTTGGGTTGCTTCCACTTCTTGGCTATAGTAAATAATGCTGCAATGAACATAGGGGTGCATAAGCCTCTTGGGATGGTTGATTTCATGTCCGTTGGGTAGATGCCCAGTAGTGGGATTGCTGGATCATAAGGTATTTCTATTTTTAATTTTTTGAGGAATTTCCATACTGTTTTCCATAGAAGCTGCACCAGTTTGCATTCCCACCAGCAGTGAATTAGGGTTCCCGTTTCTCCACAACCTCTCCAGCATTTGTTGTTTTTTGTCTTGGTGATTATAGCCATTCTAACGGGGGTGTAAGGTGGTATCTTAGCATAGTTTTGATTTGTATTTCCCTGCTTATTAGTAATATTGAACATCTTTTCATGTGTCTGTTGGCCATCTGTATATCTTCCTTGGAAAAATGTCTGTTCACATCCTCTGCCCATTTTTTGATCGGGTTGTTTGTATTCATTTTGATCCTGATTTCATTTGCCTTGTAGAAGCTCTGTAGTCTGATGAAGTCCCACTTGTTTATTTTTTCTTTTGTTTCCCTTATTCAAGTAGACATGGAATCTGAAAGGATCCCTTTATGACCAATGTCAATTAGTGCACTGCCTATGTTTTCCTCCAGGAGTTTTATAGTTTCAGGTCTCACTTTCAGGTCCTTAATCCATTTTGAGTTGATTTTTGTATATGGCCATAGAAGATGGTCTACTTTCATTCTTTTGCATGTGGCTGTCCAATTTTCCCAGCACCATGTAAATGGAATTTAACAGCAAATTCATTTGCTTTTTATGACAACTAGAACACTCAACTGTGTATTTCTGTATTCTCACTGTCCTAACTGAAGACAACAGTTCTATTTATTATTGTTGTTATTTCAGTTTCTTTAAAACTCAGTGAATTTTTAATGATAGACTTAAGTTTCAATAAAGAAAATGGATTTGTTGGTAAAAACACTTTTAACATGTTTCCACAACAAAAGAATTCAAAGGTTATAGGTTTGGTAAATAGGGGCAATAAGTAGTTGCTCTATCTCTACTATTCCGTGTCATTAGAAAACCTAATTTGGAAACTGTCTTCTCAGCATAATGGGATGTTGAATGTCATCTTTGAGGAAGAAGGTGGCATCAGAAAGATTTATGTTTTATTTTTTGAGTAATTGATATGTTCTAGGCACTCTACCAAGCACTTGCTACATTTTTTTTAATAGTTAAAATAGTCTAATGAAGTAGATACTGTTATTCCCACTTAAAGATAAGGAATTAGAGACTATGAGTAGTTTTTACTTGTTTCAAGACAGACCCAGGATTTGAACCCAAACCTGACTCCAAAGCATTACCTAATTATATACATGAAGACAAGATAAAATAAATCATAATAAAATTAAGTGACTTTCCAACTTCTTGTTAGCTTGTATAAGTCTTTTTTACACAACGGTTCCCCAAATAAGAATTTTTTTTTTTTTTTGTGGGGAAGACCAGCCCTGAGCTAACATCTGTTGCCAATCCTCCCCTTTTTGCTGAGGAAGACTGTCCCTGGGCTAACATCTGTGCCCATCTTCCTCCACTTTATATGGGATGCCGCCACGGCGTGGCTGACAAGCAGTGCGTCGGCGGGTGCCTGGGATCCGAACTCGCGAACCCCGGGCTGCCAAGCGCGAACTAAACCGCTGCGCCACCGGGTGGCCCCCAAAATAAGAATTATTAAACATGTAAGTTATTCTCTAAAAGAATATTCACCTTCTTTCCTTGATATCTTTAAGAATAGGATGCTTCAGGGCAATCCCTTCCGAAGTTAGACTGATCCTTACAACTGGGTCTCTTTGAACTCTGTGACACTTTTCATCTGTAGTAACAATTTTGTTACTTAGGTTCGAAAATACGTAATTTATGGGGGCCATCCCAGTGGCGTAGCGGTTAAATTCGCGCGCTCCGCTTCAGTGGCCTGGGATTTGCGGGTTCGGATCCCAGGTGCGGACAGATGCACAACTTGTCGAGTCATGCTGTAGCGGCGTCCCATATGAAGTAGAAAAAGATGGGCACAGATGTTAGCCCAGGGCCAGTCTTCCTCAGTGAAAAAGAGGAGGATTGGCAATGTATGTTAGCTCAGGGCTAGTCTTCCTCACAAAACAAAAACACCATACATGTTTTATGTAACATTTTTATTTGGCACTTGAATGTAGTTGAATATATTTGCCTCTTTTGTTATTAGAAAATCAGCATGAGTATAATCTAAGATATTAAAGTTAAGAGCACATAAAAAGCTGTATCAAAACTAATAATAAACTAGTATTTTTTTAAAAAATTGGTCACAACCAATCATAGTACATTTTCATTTCTGAGAACTGAAAAAATTCTTGCGTCAAATTTGTGCCCAGATGTGTGAATTTTGGCACAGTTCACTATATGTTTTAGCTTCACTGAAGACTTTCCTTTCAATAAGAAAATTCCTATTTTATAGTCCTTTTTAAGAACATTGTTTCTGGTCCCCCTTGGTTAATAACAGTTTGGATCAAGTCACTGCCCTTATGGAATTTATGTCACAGAGAGGGAAAACCAACAATGAACATATAAATACAAAGTGTTGAGTAGTGAGAAATAGAAAGAAAAAACTAAAGCATCAGGGTAAAGGACTAGAGACAGACCAGTTCATGAGGCTATTTATGGACAGAGTTGTCAGGGAGCTCCTCTCTGAGATGGTGACATTTGAATAGAGACATGAATGAAGTGAAAGATAGCAGTGCTACTCTCTGGGAGAAGAGAGTTCCAAGCACAGGCAATATCAAGACCAAAGGCCTTAAGGTAGGAACACATCAGCATGTTCGAGGCACAGCAAGAAGGCAGCATGCTTGGAATGGAGCAAACAAAGAGGCAGGTCATAAGAGGGCCTTTGAGCTAAGTTTAACTTAGAATTGTAATTTATGTGTAATGAGAAACCACTGGAATGTTTTGAATAGGGGAGTGATATGATCTGATTTTCATTTTTAAAAGATCCCTCTGGCTGTTGTGTGATGAATACACAGATAATAATAAAACACCATTGTGGAAGCAGGAAAAACAGTTAGTCTATTGAAGTAGTCCAGGTGAGGGATAATGTGACTTGGATTAGGGTAGTAATGGTAGAGGTAGAAAGAAGTGATCAACCTGGGATATATTTAGAAGGTAAAACCTGTGAGACTAACTGACAGATTAGAATGTGGGGTGTGAGGGAATCAGAAATCAGTAATGACACCTAGTTTTTGACTTGAGCAGCTAGAATGATGATTCCCTGTATTGACATTTATTACTTCTAGGTGATGAGCATATGGGTAGATGCTTATTCCGTGTACTTTTTAAATTCCCCTCCCTCCCAAAACTACATTTTTAGACACATGTGTTTCTATGATGTAGGAAGTTAATCTGGAAGAATTTGACTTTTTCATGTAGCCGTTTACCTAGGGAAAGACTCTATAAGTTTGGCTTTTCAGTTTGACTTTGTGCCAATGGCTTTAATAATTTTTAAATATCATTTTTCAGTGAGGATGCAGAAGCTGTTGCTCAACATATGACCCTGGCACGATGGATACAGACTGTTCTGGCCAGAATATCAGGTTATAATATGAAACATGCTAAAGGTTTGCTTAAAATTATTTTATATTTAGTTGTGGGAGATTTAAGTGTCAGAGTCTGTAATGTTTTTTAAAGTACTGATTGCTCTAAAACATGGTTTGCAAATACAGATGTGTTGAATATCAAGAAATAGAGGTTTTTGAAGCCAACTAAGTTTGACTTAAATCACTTTACTCAATTTAATAATTTTTCATACTGAAAAGCAGATTGGGCAGTGATTAATCTGGAGTCACATTGCTTGGATTTAAATCTTAGATCCATCACTTACTGTCTATGTGATCTTGGACAAGTTACTAACCTCTCTGTGCCTCAACTTTCTTATTTGCGAAGTGGGAATAATAATAGTACCTATCTCATTGATTGAAGGATTGAGTTATCCTATGTAAAGTAGAACAGTGCATGGTACATAGTAAATACTATATAAGTGTTAGCCATTACTATTACTAATGTTGTTAATATGTTTTAATATTAGTAACAAAAACATTTTTAAACTGTTGCCTATTTATGTATTCTTTACAATTGAGAGATAAGACTACCTAAAGACTCGGAAAGGTAAACAATGGCAGGCAGATTGGGAAGTCAAAATTTGAAGAATGTGATTAGTACAGGCAGTGAGTTTCCTGGGGTTTTTTCCCCTCCTTTATTTTCCAGCTTTGACCCCAGGATAGTCTGAGTCACAGAACTGTGCAACAGACATGGACAGCAAAAAAATCCAAGTGACATGCTCTCTTTCTGGCCAGAGAACCAGGAAAAGAAGCCCCTTAGAGCTGGAGAGTGTAAAGGGAATTCCTGTTGTGGTTTTTTCCCTCTTCTGGCCCTTTCCTGATGCCAGGCCCAGTCATTTAGCTGCACTGCCATAGTGGCCATGTAGACACCTGAAATGACAAGAGAAAACCAGTCTCTCTGGCCAGAAAAACTGGGAAAAGGGGCACCCCTGTGTTCTAAAGAATGCAGGGTTAATCCTTATTATTTTTTTCCTGTCTTTGCCTCACAACTTCACCTCAGAGGTAGCCCCTGTCACATGAATCTGCATGACAGCACAAGGGACTAAAACTGAGAAACTTGTCATTTTGATCAGAGGAACTGGGAAAAAGAGCCCCTTGGAGCTATAGAGTATAGCTGGGGGAAATCCCAGAGAGGAGAGGGCTATAGAAGGGTAATCTCCTATTTCTGAGACCAACACAAGTCTTGGGCTCACCCACAAGCTGCCCATGTGCAGAACAGGCCCAAAGAAGCATAGCAACAGTTTTGAGAACGAAACTGCATTAAACCCCACTCGAATTACAGACTAACCCCTAGGTAGTACGTGCACTGACAGACCCAAACAGCATAGCAAAGGCTCTGAAAACTAACATTGGAACCAGCACCCATAGACAGAAAGAATTTGTTGAACCTAACTGGGTTGATTGTGTACTAAAACAAAAAAAAGTACTTTTTTCCAGAGAATTTTAACAGGAGCCAGAACCTCACATTGTAATATTTAAAATATCCAAGATATAATCCCAAATTATTCAACATACAAAGAACCAGGAGAATCTGACCAACTCTCAAGGGAAAAACAATCAAATGCCAATCCTGTCTTTTTTTTTTTTTTTTTTTTTGTGAGGAAGACCAGCCCTGAGCTAACATCCGTCGCCAATCTTCCTCTTTTTGCCGAGGAAGACTGGCCCTGGGCTAACATCCGTGCTCATCTTCCTCCACTTTATATGGGACGCCGCCACGGCATGGCTGACAAGCAGTGCATCAGCGGGTGCCCGGTATCCAAACCTGCGAACCCCGGGCTGCCAAGCGCGGACTAAACCACTGCGCCACCGGGCGGCCCCCTGTCATGTTTTAATGTTGAACTTTTCAGACAAAAAGTTGAAAGCAGCTTTATAATCATGAAACATCAGGTAAAGGTGAACACTCTTGAAAGAATGGAAAAATAGGAGTTCTCAGCAGAAACAATAGAAACTATAAAGAACCAAATGGAGGTAATAGAATTGAAAAAATACTATATCAAATAGAAATTAACTGGATGGGCTCAATAGTAGAATAGAGATGGGAAGGTAAGAGTCGCTGAATTTGAAATTAGATCAGTGGAAATTATCCAGTCTGAAGAATAGAGAAACGATGGAGGAAAAAAAGAACATAGCCTTAGGGACATACAGAACGATTTTTTCTTTTTTAATCCAAAATTTGTGTCATTGAAGTCCCCAAAAGAAAAAGAATTGTACAGAAAAAATACTTGAAGAAATAATGGCTGGAAACTTCCCAAATTTGGTGAAAGATATATGTTGACAGACTTAAGAAATTCAATGAACCTCAAACAGATAACCTTAAAGAAAACCACACCCAGATAGATAGATTATACCCAAACTGCTGTAAAGCAAAGATGAAGAAAAAAATCTCAAAAGCAACCTGAAAAAAACAACTCATTCCACACAGGGGAACAACAATTCTAATTTGATGAGGAAATGGAGCCACAAAGAGGTGTAGTATTTACCCAAGGTCTTCGTAATGGTCCGTGGCAGAGCTAGGATTCAAACCCAGGTATCTTGGCTCCAGTTCCTTTGCTCTTGTTCACTAATGTAGCTGCCTTACTAATCAAATACTATGCACTCATTAAAAATGGGAATATAGAGGGCAAGTTACTGATGTGGAAAGACATATATGATCTATTGGTGAAAAAGACATATATGATCTATTCCCCTTCTATAGATATGATACAGAACAATACTATAGATGTTGTCCTTTTTAAAAAAATCTATATATGTAACATTCATATGGAGAACAGAAGAATTATCACCCAAATGTTACCTGGTTATCTGGATGGAGAAATTTTGAATGACTGTTTATTGCTTATTAGCATTTTCTAAGTTTTCTAAAATGATCATATATAATTTTTAAAAGCTAAAAAAAGTCAAACTCTTCATGATTTTTTTTCCTTTTTCCTTTTAATTTATAAGAAGAAGACCCAACAATTCCAGTCTTGTTTGACCGAGGAATGGGTGATTCCACTTTAGAGTTCCATTCTATCCTGAGTTTGGGAGTTCAGTCTTTGTAAGTATCGAAATAATTGAGAGAAGTTTGTAAATGGTTGTGAAAATAATTTGAGTGAAGAACAATCCTTCCTTCCTTCCATCCTTCCTCCCTTTCTGCTTTATTTGTAAAATTGTTTCTTTATCCCATTTCTATCTTGTTTCTTTCTCCCTGGAATTTTATTTGTATTAATAAAATTAAGTGGGTTGAGACAATAGAGTAATATGTGTTAGGGTGAACCATACCTATGGTTAACCATTTTTAAACAACAAAAATGCCATTTTTATATCGTCCAACCTACAAGAATAGCAGAATTTAAGAGACTTCAGTTAAAGTCTTATCTAACTTGCTCTTTGACGTCTGAAAAGTCTTAGGTCACCTCCCACTCCCCACTTCATTTTTCTTGTTTGTAAAATTGAGATAGTGGCTCCTACCTTACCTCATGAAGTTATTGCAAAGATATTTATGTGACGATACTTTGGAAACTATAACGGATCCAAATCAGGTATTATTATTTAGTGAATATTATCTGAGGTACATTTTTCTAGTTCTGATCATTGTTTATATTATGTATCCCATTGATACTGAAAATACTTGTTTCTTGTTAGAAATGGAAGTTCAGGAAACCAGAAATTATCACCCCAAGTACATGGTATTGTCACACACACACGTACCCCTGTCAACACAAAAGTACCCCTTTGTCCCTTTTCCAGACAGTAAAACTTGTTAGATCAGGTCTGTTTCCTCTGAGAATTTGATTCCTTCTCTGTCCAGTCTGTCCCTTAATCTGGATCCTTTCTGCTCTGATCATTTACTGCATCTTTTCCAGGAAGTGAAGTTAATATGGGCCATTACCATTTTGTAAGAGAGATTTTTCTACCTATAGGAGATACAGTTCTGATTTTCCCATTTTTTCTTAATGAATAAATCTTCTTCAGATGTTCTAATCTCTAATTTGACAAAGAGCAGTTTACTGTATCAAAAGGAGTTAAATTGTTTGTTGCTTCAATACCTAATTGAACTTCTCAGTAGGTAGCCCCTTTTATTAAACCATTAATACAAATTTTTCTTGCTTTATTTTTAGGATAATCATTAATATATATCTTTCTTGTTTTATTTCTAGGATAAAATATTCTAATAGCATCAAGGATATGGTCATTCTCTTTGCCACAACAATTTATAGAATTGGACTGAAAGTGCCTCCTGATGAAACGGATCCTCGAATCCCCATGATGACTTGGAGTACATGTGCTTTCACTATCCAGGCAATTGGTAAAGCCTATAAGAGAGCTGGTTTGGAGGTTCCATAAAAACAGAATTTACATTGATTGACCAAAAATTATTCATTTTTTTTCCTGATGGCCCAGAATAATTTCACTTGTTTGAGGACTATTAGTATTTCAGTAGATTAGTGTGGCTTGATGCCATTTAGTCTGAGAATTTTTAAAATTTTATTTATTTTTATTTTATTGAGGTCATGTTGGCTTATAACATTGTGTAAATTACATTATTATGTTTCAATTTCTGTATAGACAGCATCATGTTCACCACTAATAGTCTAGTTTTTATCCATCACCATACATATGTGCCTCTTTATCCCTTTTGCCCTCCCCCCACCCTCTTCACCTCTGGTAGCTGCTAATCTGTTTTTAGCAGCTATGTGTTTGTTTGTGTTCCACATAAGTGGAATGAGTGAAATCATATGGTATTTTTCTTTCTCTGCCTGGCTTATTTCGCTTAGCATAATACTTTCAGGGTCCAGCCATCTTGTTGCAAATGGCACAATTTTATCTTTTTTATGGCTGAGTAGTATTCCATTGTATATATACTACATCTTTATCCATTCATCCATTGGTGGGCACTTGAGTTGCTTCCATGTCTTGGCTATTGTGAATAATGCTGTGATGAACATAGGGATGCATAAATCTTTTTGAATTGTTGATTTCATGTCCTTTGGATAAATATCCAGTAGTAGCATAGCAGGATCATATGGCATTTCTATTTTTAATTTTTTCAGAAATCTGCATACTGTTTTCAGTAATGGCTGTACCAGTTTGCATTCCCACCAGCATTGTACAAAGGTTTCCTTTTTAGTCTGAGAATTTTTTGTATTGATCTCTTTTAAATATAATAATAGCCATATGCAGCATAAGCTAAAAATATTTGAAAGGGACAGCATGAAGCAAGCTATGTTCAAAAGGTGGAAGATTTACACTAGAAGATCAAGAAAAAAAGAGAAAGAAAGAAGAGTCAACCCATAAATGTCCAGTAATTTTTGTTTCTTTTACACTTTGAGAGAAAAATGAAGGGAAACCAAAGTAACTTGAAAAATTACCAGAAAAGGAAAAGGAAGACTGATGTGGTCAGGAAAGACAGATTAGCAGGCGGAAACTGAGCAAGTCTGAAGGGAAGCCTACAATCAAATTCTCTGCCATATTGAAAGCTTCTTATAGAAGAGTGTAGCAATCAAATCAACATGTTGTACACCTTAAATTTACGCAATGTTATATGTCAATTATAGCCCAGGAAAGCTGGGGGGTGGAGAAGAAAGAAAAATGTAGCAATGAAGAATCACTTAGATTTTTAAATTAGCATATTTGCTCATTACAGTCGTGAGATACAGTACTATATGAAAAAGAATAAGAACTGTAATTCTTTTATATCATCTTTATCCAAGCCAGTTTCAATTTCCCTTTCTAGTATATGTTTTTGGTAAATTTTTTTTTTTTTTTTTTGGTGGGGAAGACCAGCCCTGAGCTAACATCTGATGCCAATCCTCCCCTTTTTGCTGAGGAAGACTGGCCCTGGGCTCACATCCGTGCCCATCTTCCTCTACTTTATATGGGACGCCGCCACGGCATGGCTGACAAGCGGTGCGTCGGCGGGCGCCCGGGATCTGAACTCGCGAACCCCGGGCTGCCAAGCGCTAACTAAACCGCTGCGCCACTGGGCGGCCCCTGGTAAATGTTTTTAATGGAGTCTACCATATTTTATTTAAATATATTTTTGTAATAAGACATGATTTCATGATTTGAATTAAGTAGCATGAAGCCACTTCTTTCACAGAGCTTCCTGCATACCAGCATCAGTCTCTGTGAACAGATTTTAGGAGTTACTTCCAAGCCTGTCAGACTTACATTGTGGGTAAAAGATAATATGCAGGTTTATATTTACTATGATTAAATAAGATGAGAAATAGCAAAAATGAGGTTTAAATAGGATAGAATATGAAGTAATTGATAAGAAGTGTAAAGCATTCTTTTGGAGTCATGATCTACTCAAGTCTCTTAAAACTTTCAATGAAGGTATTTTACACTTTGCTGTCTTTGGGAAGACAAGCATTAGGAATCAGGAATTTATATTTAGACTTTAAAAAAGGTCACAGTTTTGTTATAAAAGAGGTGAGAAATTTCGCTGGAGAATAGGACTGAATCTTCATATGTGGTTCTATAACCTAGTGATTGGATTCTATTTGATTAATATAGTGTTATATTGTTTTCACTATAGTACTTTTTCCATCCAGTTAACATAATGCTGAACTTTATTCCTAGTGCATAGACAGCTAACTTACCTCATTCCCTATGAGCATCAAAGATGTATTCAGGATGTTTTGGCATACTTAGGAACAATAATTGAGGAATTAAAACAGAGGGTCTTTTATTATTGTCCATTCAAAGATGGAAAAAGAAAATAGGAAATAAGTCTCTACACTCACAGATGTGTCTGCTGCCAAGGACCAGTGAAAATAAGAGTAATTTAGCAATAAATACCCTAGCCAAAAGGTAAAATATATTTCTAAGTCTGTGTTTTTTGGTACTTTCAATTTCATCTTTTTTTCTATAAATCTAATTCTTCTTTAATAATACCTATAAGAGCAATAAAGTTGCTTGCATCTGCCTTATGTATTATTTTTAGGCAAAATAGGTTGTGACTATATATAAAAATTACTTATTTAAGAATTTTTTGCATAGAAGAGATGTTAAAAGGAGGGAAAATGAACCAGGATGCTTTGTTTTTCCCAAGTATTCTTTATTGATTGCTACGGGGGCTTTATTACTTATGGCAGCAATTTGTAAATGATCTACCTTGGCTTCTATAATATTCTGTCACTCAAAAATTTGGAAATTTTGGCATAAAGATGAAACTTGAAAGGGGAAAGTGCAAATCATCTGGTCAAAAGTATAATTAGTTAACATCTGATATACAGAAACCAAGTATACAATTGTAGCAGTATTCAGGATTTATTTTTATTTTTCTTACTCTTTGAGAAAACCTCTTGGGAGATGAAGGAAAACCTCTGTTTGGAGCACTTCAAAATAGACAGGTATGTATATTGCAACAGGGTCCATGTAACTCATCATATGCTTTTTTAGGGAGACCACATTCATTTATCATTTTAGAAAATCCTTATTCACTTCTTTTTCTGTAAAAATTAGCAGAGTTCTGGAAAAAAAAGCTACTTCACTCTCCTAGGAGACTAAATGGCCAACATTGTACATTTTATAGAGTTCACTCAATCTCTGTGGTTAAATGTAATTTGCAGAGAGATTTCAGGTGATACTTGGTTACTCCTCTGTTTATTGCCAAATCAGAAACTTGGTGCCTTCTGCATTTTTCTTTCTCACTAGCTTTGCACCATCTTGTAACATTAACTGTCAATGAGGGCTTAGCTCTAGATAAATCATCATACTGAATTTAAGAGTAAAACTAAGCCATGGCTCCTTGATGGGCAGATCGTGACACTATAGGAATATACTACTGCCTTAGGCCTAAACCTCATAATGTAGGGGACCCTGAAAAACAGTACTCAAGAAATGTGCTCAGCTGCCCTGTGAAAACAGATGGGGCAACTGAGGATTCCCTAGACTATCCTCCTCCTAGCCATTTCCCTCCCTTTTATTTTCCTGACAGCTGCCCAGGGGACTTGTAGTCCATAATGTACTTCCCTACAGTTCCTGTCTTTCCCTTTGGAAAGCAGAAGATCTATTCCCTGAATTCAGTGGTTTTCTGCCATCATTTTTGAATTTCTATAGATACATGTGTTTGCACAGGCCTTGATGGAATTAATTAGGCCAGACATTTAAGAAATTGGGGAAAATGAGTACTTAAATAAGAATTGAAATGATTATAGCTTTTTTTTTTTTTTTTTTTTTTTTTGCTGGGAAAGATTCACCCTGAGCTAACATCTGTTGCCAATCTTTCTCTCTCTCTCTCTTTTTTTTCCCTTACCAAATCCCCAGTACATAGCTGTATATTTTAGTTGTAAGTCCTTCTGGTTCTATGTGAGCCACCGCCACAGCGTGGCTACTGACAGACAAGTGGTGTGGTTCCATGCCCGGCAACCAAACCTGAGCTGCCTAAGTGGAGCATGCTGAACTTTAACTACTGTGCCATCAGGGCTGGCCCTGACTATAACTTTAATACCTCTTTGTCATGGGAAAATCTATTAAAAATTTGTTGAAGTCATAAAACTTTTTAGAAGTATTAATATTATAATTTATTTCAAGAATGTAAGGTATATAATAATATATATGTAACTAATTCTTGCTGACTGGGATTGATTTTTGCAGTGAATGACTTAGGTCTATCATCTTCCCTTATCTTTTTATCTTCCTCTCTCTTACGGTCTAGCATAATGGTCTGAAAGCATTAATGCAGTTTGCCATTGCACAGAGGATTACCTGTCCTCAGGTCCTGATACAGAAACATCTGATTCGTCTCCTATCAGGTAGAGTCTTCTCTGAATTATTATTATTATGTTATTATTTACATGTCTTTTCTATTGCATTTCTGGCAGTGTATTTCATTAGGAGACAACACACTGTGCTAATTTTGAACACTACAGCAACCTTAGAAAAGAGCAAACAAAACACATAGCTGCCCCTGTAATACCTGCAGTCTTATTTTAAAAATCAAGTATTTTCCAAACGTTTTCAACTTATGTTCCTTACCACCTAGGGGCTTTATTGAAGCAACATGCACAATCACTAACATCCTTGTATCCCAGTCTGGTTAGAAAATGGAACAATGACGTGGATAGATCTTTAAAAATAGGTTTAATTTTGCTGGTGAATCAAAGTCAAAGCCATGTAAAATAACAGAAATGCTAAGTGTGGTAATCTCAGAACGTAGGCCCAAGGATGCACTTTCCTTTAAGAGGCAGGCTATAACAGCTAGTTTTCTCAGATTCTAACAAGCTAGAGATTAACTAAGCTCATATGGTACTCTCAGGTAATATAAAAATAAAAAGAAGAATTAGAGATCACACAGTAGTAGAATGGTTTGGCTTTCACTTTGGTTATCTGCATATCCATTTGGGCAGTTGTGCTACAGGAGCTTCTCTGCACCTAAACAGGGCAGGCCTAAAAGGGACTGTAGATAAATCTATTTGTTCATAAGTTCAAAATGGCACAGGTAGGAGAATTTAAGCTTACACTTGCCAGATTTGTTTCTACCAAATGAGAGAATCACTCAGTTTTTTTAAGCTTTAAAGCCAGGCATAGTTTTCTTCTAGCTGATCTAGCAGGCATTTTTTTCCAAAATTGACCAGCTACTTTATCTTGAGAGTCTGTTGAGACAGATCACTTTCCTCTTTGTTAATCCTCACAGGCTTCTTAGGGAGCACTTCCCGAGCAGCTTTCTGCTCACTCTGATGATATGGGGATTCCACAGCTCCATCCAAGGCTGCTACCTAAGTTTCTTTAAAACTTCCACCACGCTTAGCTTTTATATTTTCAAATTAACTTCTAGCTATCTCCTTAATTAACCTCATGCTAATAGGAATCTAATATTGATGCTGTTCCCCTAGCTACACGCTTGACGTTTCTTCCTTTTTTTCATTTACTTTTTCTCTTATTGTTTGGTTGCTCAGGCCCAGAACTTTGTGCATATATATGTGCCTGTCTTTGTTTTTAGGACCTCTTCCTGTTATTGAACAGTTTATTCTATTTGCATAGTACTTTCTTTTTTTAAGTTTTTGGTGTCTCTTTTCATTTCAGTCACAATTTGGATACCTTGTTTTACTGGCACTTCCAGATCGTCTCCCTGCTTTTGCACTTATCACAAATTATGGGACTTATAATGTTTAAACACCTCAAAATAAGCACCAAAGAAGAAGACTATTTAACATCATCACAGATAGCAGAGACTAAAATAATAGTGCATAATCTCTAATGGGCGGTAACTAACAGAATCGGCGTGCTTTTGCTCTATAGTGTAGCTTTGTGCCCATATACAAAATTTTGTCATGTGAAAATTTCTTTGTAGCAACGTGTTTATTTGCAAGGTGTTAGGGTTATAAACTATGTACAGAGGTATAAGATATAGTCCCTGCCATTATAGGGCTCATGAGTGAGTGAAAGAAGCAGAACTTCTGTGAAAACAGACATTACATATAAAGTAGCCAGATGCCAGATGTATGGTACAAATATGTGCTTCAAGAATTGAGACGAGGAAGAGATCACTATGGGGCTCTCCTGTTCTCTCCTCTAACAGGAGGTAGGGTTTGAATTGAGCCTTGCAGGGATGGTACATAAGGACAACTTGAGAGGGACAGAAACAGTGTTCTAAGCACAGGGCACAATTTGAACAGAGATTGAGGAGGTAGGGAGGTGTGGGGTATGTTCAAATAGGCAAGTTTGAGAGGAGTAGTGGTACCTATATACAGAGAAGCATGAAGTTGTTTTGATAAAAATAGAGGGTCTTAAATGCCCCGGTGAGAAGTTTGAACTTTATTCTTTAGATTATTGGGAATTTTTTAAACATTTGGGCAATAGTATTCTAAGGTTAATTTGATATTGTATACGTTGGATTGGAAAAAGGAAAAATTAGAGGTAAGATCTAGATGTAGTAGCAGAAATTGCGGTGGGCTGGGCAGGGGCAAGATTTTGAATTAAAATTAATAACAGAGTGATTGAGAGAAATAGGGAAGTCCACAATAGAGAGCTGTTTTGTTTTGAAAGGTGATGTTTGAAAGGTGATGAATATTGTTTTAATATGTTGATTCTGCAGTAGCGGTAGGACATATGATGCTCACTGCCAAGTATGTGCTAGGCACTGTACAAGGATCGTTTTATAGCATCTCATTTCTTCTATCATCCTTCAAGGAAATTATCATTATCCCCATTTATAGATGAGGACACTGAGGTACAGAGGTTATATGACTTGACCAAGGTTATAAAACCAGTAAGAGGCAGAACTAATATTTGAACTCAGGCCTGACCATAAAACCCATTCTTTTCCCACTATATCACATAAGCTTTGCTGAGGTGTTTAATTTAGCGTAAAGGGAAGGTTTTACTGATTGATGAAATGAAAATATGCATGCCAAAATTAACTTATTTCAAAGGAGTTATAAAATAAATATGTTCAGCAGCCAGGGGAAAAAAAAGTTTCACAACTGCCTGTAAGAAAAATTTCATGATAGAAAGAATATTCCACTGGCTGAAAAGGTGTAGAATTCAGGACAAGGGATTAGGAGTTACTAAAATGTCCTGAAAGCAAAACAGTTTGTAACACTAGAAGCACATAAGATAGGTAGTATCATGAGCATGTTAACTCATATATCAGATATATTACTGAAAATTTTTAATATAAAGAAATGAGAGCTAGAAACAGCAGGTGACTCCTCAAGAACATACAGCTAGATAATGGTGGAGCCCGTGATCACCTTAGTTTTTTTAAAGCCATATTAATAACGTTTATTGAGTGGTTACTATGTGCCAAGCTTGAGGTAAGTGCTTTAAATGCGTATGTTAGTGAACCTCCCAACAATCTTGTGTATACTGTGGACTTAGAGAAGTTAAGGTGCTTGCCTGTGTCAAGTAGTCAGAGCCAGTACTCGAACCCATTTCTGACTCCAAAGCCTGTGAACTTTTATGCTTTTTGTTTAGAATCTTGGATTTGGGGTTAAGAAATTGACCTAGTCTTCTCTCTCATTTAAAAAAAAATAACAACTTTGTTGAAATATAATTAATTCCCTCATGTTTATATGTACAAAACCCTTACTGTTGTTTTGAATTCTTGGTTTCACTTCCTTGTCGCTCTTTCCCTGATTTCTGAATTTAGAGACTGGCCAAATTAGAAAGACAATAGCTTTTGAGCTATCTGTATTTCCTTCCAATCTTCAATCCATATAAACCATTATCTAATTTTGTTCAGGATGATCTTCTTCATCCTCATTTCACTTACACTGCTTTGCGTGTTTCCCTGCTCGCCACCCAAATTTGTTCACATAATTTATGTATCACAGAACATTTAGAAATGTGTTGTTAGGGGGGAAAAGTGATAGGGAACATTGTATAAAAGTAATTCTTACTCATTCAGCAGATATTTATTGAACAATCTCTATTTCAGTTATGCTAGCTTATTTACCTTTTCCTCCTAGATCTTATCTTTCAACCCTTAAATTATATCCAAGGCTTTCTACGAGCCTTTTCTCAAGCTAATAAGATAAACTAATTTTTAATTGTGATTCCCATATCTTAAAAGTGTGATGTACCAGTTTCTGTATTTTATAACCCTGTTACATTTTTGTTTTAGATGTTTATATCTTGCATTTTATTTGACTACATTGCTATCTTACTGACTAAATTACATTACTTTTTTTTTTAGTTGTTCTTCCTAACTTAAAATCAGAGGATACACCTTGCCTTCTATCTATAGATCTATTTCATGTTTTGGTAAGTGTTTACTAAAATTTTTTTTAAAGTCACTCAAGTTTATAATTTCATGTGTTTTCCTCCTTCAAATTCATGCTCTTTGTTCAAGATTATAAATTAGTGTTCAAACTATGAAGTTTAGTCTCTTTTGTCCATTCTGTTTACATATAGATACAGATTTGACTGAGACCATCAAAATCACTTTAAAAATGAAAGGACATTTACTCTTTCCTTTGTAATAGGTCTTGTCCTAGTTGATTATATTTAGTTGGTCTGTACAAGCAAAATTTTTCTAATAATATATTATGCTTTCGCCCTCCCCCTTTTTCTTAACTTGTTCACATTATAAGCAGTGAATGATGATATGAGCTATCTTAAAGTCATGAATTATTTGGTGATAGGAACCAGGCCATGGATGTATTTAGGCTTCCCCCAAACACCTGTGGATGGCTGGCAACTGTTTTGTGAGTTTCTTGCAGAGGTTTTCCATCCCTGTGATGATCCCATTCCATCAAAATGAATTCTGTAGAGAGAGAAGTGGTGAGGTTGGGAGCATGGATTGTGGATGCAGGGTTAGCCAGTATCCTCATCCTTCTACCGAGGTCTCTTATCTACCCTGTTATCCAGACCTCTACCCAGTTTTTGTCACCTTGTCTTTTGGAATCTCTTGGGGGAACTTTAAAAAGAATGTTGGTAACTGGGTCCTACCCACTGAGATTCTGATTTGTTGGAGTGGGGTGGGGCCTGTGTATCAGTGTTAAGAGCTCCCCAAGTGATTATAGTGTTGAATCTTCTGAACCACAGGGTTGCAACCACTACTGAGAACTAGAGTAAGTAGATCTAGCAAAGGGATAACCTGTTTAGTGATAACTTTTGTCCTTCATTTATGATATGTTTAATTAGGAAAAATACGGTGGTTATTAAAAAAAAAAAAAACAGTGCAACATCTGGTACCCTTTACATTTAGTTATGAGATTAATTTATGTTGGTCTTTGTTGTTACCCATGTTGATAACCATTTTCTCTCATAGGTAGGTGCTGTGTTAGCATTCCCATCTTTGTATTGGGATGACACTGTTGATCTGCAGCCTTCATCAGTTAGTTCTTCCTATAACCACCTTTATCTCTTCCATCTGATCACCATGGCACACATGCTTCAGATACTTCTTACCATAGACACAGGTAAAGCTCCCCTCAGTTGTTAACTGTAAATAACAGTTGCCCATGATTTATTGGCAAAATTATGTTTGTGATTAATCATATTACATATTTCTATATTATGTCTCTTTTTGAATGATCATTCATTTGTTTCTTTATGGAAGCTGTTTAAACAGAAAGATAGGAGAGCTGTGAAAGGGATAATAGGGAACATTCAAATTTGAAAATCTTCCCTCATAAGCTTCAAGTGTCTAACAACTTTTATTATACCCAGTTAGTACTCATTAAATATTTTTTGAATGAGTGTTCATTTGAGGTTGCATGAGTAATATAACACCATGAAATTATGATATAGTTGTCTTTTTAGACACTGCTTTTAATAAAAAGCAAAGTCTGGTTCTGGGTATCAGTGATGAGAGGGCTACTGAAAGCAGGTAATTTAGAGGACAGATAATTAAAGTGACGTTAGAAAAATATCTAGCAAAATTACATATGCATTTACCCTTTGACCCACCAACCCCACTTGTAGGACTCTATCCCAATGCTATACTGGCAAAAATGTGAAAGGATACAAGCACAAAATTATTCATTGTGGCATTATTTGGAATAGCAAAAAACTATTGCTTTAATATCCTATGGTTTGTCTGTATACTGGAATGCTGTGAAGCTATAAAAAGGAATGAGCAGGATCTACTGAAGAAGTGATCTCCAGGATATATTTATTAAGTGAAAAAAGTAGGGTGCAGAACAGTAGTTATAGTGTGATACCTTTGTGTAAGGTATTTTGTGTGTATGTATGCATATATGCTTACATAGATTCATATTTGCTTATGTTTTTTATAAATGAAAGTAGAAGTATAAACCAAAAACTAATTAAAAAGAGTTGCCTCCAGGGCATGGCAAGGAGTACAGAGATTTGAGCAAAGACTCCTGTGAATGTCTTTTTAATGTAGTTTTGATTTTAGAACCTTATAAATATTTTACTTAACTAAAAAATAAAAGTGGAGAAAAATAATTTTTAAAGATTGAAAACAACAAATGAACCTAACTGTAACAAAAGTATATTGAGTATATAAGTAAAATAATTATTTAAGTGACTTTAAAACATAGTATTTCAACTGTACTTCCCTAGTAGGATATATTCTGACAATAAAAGAACTGCAAAAAAAAATCTTAAGCTGAATTCATATTAGTGGTACAAGTATTGTTACTTGGAAATTATTTTAGGATAAACCAAATAAGTGATTGTCATAATGTCATTGGGAACGAAGATATTCAGCATAAGAAGGAAGAGAGAAGAGAATAGACTCAGAAAAGTTAAGGAAAAACCCAATAATCTCCAAGTCAAAATCCCAGCAAGTTATTTTGTGGATGGCAACAAATTGATTCCAAAGTTTATATGGAGAAGCAAAAGACCCAGAATAGCCAACTCAATATTGAAGGAAAAGAACAAAGTCAGAGGACTGATACTACGAGACTTCAAGAATTACTACAAAGCTACAGGAATCAAGACAGTGTAGTACTGGTGAAAGAACAGACAAATAGTTCAAGGGAACAGAATACAGAGCCCAAAAATAGACCCACATAAATATAGTCAGCTGATCTTTGATGAAGGAACAAACGCAAAAGGAGCAAAGAAATGGTGCTGGAACAACTGGACACCACATGTAAGACACAGACACAGACTTTATATCCTTCACAAAGAATTAATTAAAAATGGATCATAGACCTAAATGTAAAACACAAAACTATAAAACTCTTAGAAGATAACATAGGAAAAAACCTAGTGACTTTGGATATGCAGTGCTTTTTTTAGATATAACACCATAGGCATGCTCCATGAAAGAAATAATTGATAAGATGGACTTCATTAAAATTAAAAACTTCTGCTCTGCAAAAGACAAAAGAGAGACTGAGAAGACAAGCCACAGACTGGGAGAAAGTATTTGCAAAAGACACATCTGATAAGGACTGTTATCCAAAATATTTAAAGAACTCTTAAGATGCAACAGTAAAGAAACGAACAACCCAATTAAAAATGGGCAAAAGACTGGAACGGACACCTCACCAAAGAAGATAAACAGATGGCAAGTAGGCATATGAAAAGATGTTCACATCATGTGTTATTAGGGAATTGCAAATTAAAACAACAATGAGATACTGCTACACCTATTAGAATGGTCAAAATGCAAAACACTGACAGCACTGAGTACTGGCAAGGATGTGGAACAACAGGAATTCTCATTCATTACTAATGGGAATAAATTCCATGCCACTTTGAAATAGTTTGGCAATTTCTTGCAAAACTAAACATACTCCTACCATACAATCCAGCAGTCATGCTCCTGGGTATCTAACCAAATGAACTGAAAACTTATGTCCACACAAAAACCTGTACACAGATGTTTATAGCAGCTTTATTCATGATTTCCAAAGCTTGGAAGCAACCCACACATTCTTCAGTAAGTGAATGGATAAACTGTGGTACATCCAGACAGTGGCATATTCTTCAGTGCTAAAAAGAGCTATCAAGCAATGAAAAGATGTTGGAGGAACCTTAAATGCATTTTACTAAGTGAAAGAAGCAGATCTGAAAAGGCTACATGCTGTATGATTCCAATTATATGATATTCTGGAAAAGACAAAACTAGGGAAACAGTAAAAACATCAGTGATTGCCAGGGGTTGGGGGAGAGGATGAAAAGGCAGAGCACAGAGGCTTTTTAGGGCAGTGAAACTACCTTGTATGATACTATAATAATGGATACATGTCAGTAATCATTTGTCAAAACCCTAGAATGTACAGTGCCAAGAATGAACCCTAATGTAAACTGTGGACTTAGGGTGATAATGATGTGTCAATGTAGGTTCATCAATTGTAACAAATGAACCACCCTGGTGCAGATGTTGATAGTGGGGGAGATTGTGGGTGTGTGAGAACAGCAGGTGTGTGGGAACTCTCTGTGCTTTCCACTCAATTTTGCTGTGAACCTAAAACTGCTTTAAAAAATAAAGCATTAATTTAAAAAAAAATCCTGTTACCATGGGTGTGTGCATTTGTCAAAACTCATCAAATGGTGCATTTAATATTTGTGCATTTCACTGCATGTAAGATTTACCTCAAAAAAAAGTATCATACACAAATATTGAACTTTTGCATTTAAATTGGAAATATCAATATGAATTCGTGATATATTTTCCTCTTTTTGAAAAAAGTGTTTGTTTCCTAAAGAGATCTTAATTGAAAAAGGAAAACTAATAATATTCATCCAAGGTAAGAGACTCAGGGTAATTTTAATTGTAGCCTTTCAGATGAATTAATGTATAAACAAAAGCATTTTTAAAACAAGAAAGCACTATTAAAATATGCGGTAACCATCCCTCACAAACTGTAAGGTAGGCATTTTTATCCCTATTTTAATACAATAAAACTGAAGTTCAGAGAACTTAAGAGTCTTACCAAGAGTTTTAACCTAAATGGGAGAGTTGGCAGTTCCCAGAAAGGTTTAGGATAGTCCTCCTTAAGGACAGATTAATGAAGGAAAATGAACTCACAAAGTTCTTTTTATGTCTTTCTTTGAGCATAAAGGCAGGACAGCAACCTACTTCCTTTTCTAGAGGTTGAATTTCTACCTGTTGGCTAAGACACCTAGGAACCCAGAGCAGGTAGACCACCATTAATTTGTTTACCTGGACATATTAGAATGAGATAAATATTTGTTGAACATCCATGTCTAGCAAGGCTGTGATTCTGCCCTATTTGTTTCCCCAGCTAACATACTAAGAAGCAAAGTTTACCTAACGGTTTTAATATTCAGAATCAACTATTTAGATTGAGAACAAGAGAAAGAACCTCAGTTGAGTTGATACTGTTTATTATCCTGTGTGGGGGATCAGAATTGGCTACCTCAAAATGTCTGTTTTCTCTGAAGGAGGCTTTGACATGCCCCCTCCTCCACCCCCTGCCCCCTCAACTGTCTAAAGGGATTTGGGATGGAAGGCCTGTCCCTGGGATGGGCCATCACCTTGGATAACTGCGTATTGATAGACTGGGAGAGTCTTTGCTACACCCATTCTTAGGAAAGTTCTGTTTACCACATATTTGCATTTGTAAGAGAAATCTCCATTTGTAAAGGTATCTCCTTCTCTGTACTTGGAAGAGGAGTGGATGTCCTCATCTCTAGAAACTTGTCAGTGTGGAAGGCGAGGCCTTAAATCTGCATAATAACCTTACTGTGCCTTTCTGGTAATCTCCCATAGCTGACTCAACCCCCAATATCTTCCTTTGTCTATATAAGAAAAGAACCTCTGCCATTTTGTCGAGAGATACTCAGTTTCCCTGCGTCTCTCTTTATAACATGGATACATGTTATAAAGCTTTGTTTGATTTTTCTCCTGCTATTCGGCCTCCTGTTGATTTAATTTGTAGCCCAGCCAGAAAGGACCCAGAGTGGGTAGAGAATACTCTTTCTCCCCTTCACCTGGAACCGTGAAATTGAGGTGTAATTTATAAATCAAATAGCAAATTCATAGATTCATCCTTCAGAATTTCTTTTTCAGGCCTTCCCCTTGCTCAGGTTCAAGAAGAGAGTGAAGAGGCTTGTTCTGCATCTTCTTTCTTGGCAGAAATTTCTCAATATACAAGTGGGTGAGTAGCAGTCCATTAGTCCAATCTATTTCAGTATTGTTTTAATAATTCCACATCTTTGTTCGGTTGTTTGGTGGTATAATTTTTGAACCATTTTAATTCCAGTTTTTAAAAATCAGTTAAAGACTTTTGGAATAACAGCTACCCATTTATTTGATTTTGAGATTGAAGCAAGTTTTGACACATTTCTACTCTTATAAACCATTCTGGGAACATAGGCAAAAGATAGAATTTTAACAAATGGCAGTATTTAGAATTTAAATAAATGTAGAAAACAGAAAATAGGTTGTCCTTTTAAAGCAGTTCATACAGTTGATGCACTTAACTAATAAGAGATTTTTTAAAGCTGTTACGAGTAATGTGGGAAATTTATTGGCAATGCAGAGGTTAAAACCAAAAGTATAATAGGAGTGCTCTGCTGAGCTTCACCTGCTGCCAAGTCTCCCTCTTTGTTTTCATCTTCTTCATCAATTTTGTTTTTTAGTTTAGGTACTGAATATACGTGTGTGTGTATTTTTATTTTAATAGATTTTTATTTTTAAGAGCTGTTTTAGGTTTACGAAAAAATTGAACGGAAAGTACAAAGAGTTCCCATTTACTCCCTCCCCTCACCAATTTCTCCTATTATTAACATCTTGCATTAGTGTGGTACATTTGTTAAAGATGATAAACCAATATTGATACGTTGTTGTTAACTAAAGTCCATAGTTTACATCAGGGTTCACTCTTTGTGTTGTACCATTACAGTATCATGCAGTTTCACTGCCCTACAAATCACCAAATTTTAATACAGAAATCAGGAAAGTATTAATTTTTTTTAGCTAATGTAGCTGCTTTGATTAATTATTGATAAATATATCTGCTTCACATTTCATTACAAGGGTTAGGAAAAAGAAGAAATTAGTTCTTTGCCTAAAAATCTACATGGTAGAAGATGCAAGATATGTGGTTTTCTTTAGGAAACTATTAGATATAAAGACTGAAACTATAGCTAGTTAAATACATTTTTTTAAATGTTTAAAAATTAATGGATAAAAAATTATTTAAATGCTTAGCTGGGTTTTTGAAAGGGGATGTGTTTAAAATGTAGGATTTTAGTCTGATCAATATTCTGTTCTGTTCTGGAATTATTGCCTCTTAAGCTGCATTGGGTATAGTGTTCCTGGCTGGTATTTATGGGTCTCATTGAAGAATGGCATCACCCCTTACCTTCGCTGTGCTGCATTGTTTTTCCACTATTTACTTGGAGTAACTCCACCTGAAGAACTGCTTTCCAGTAAGTACGAAAATAAAATCACAGAGTAGTAGGCAAGAGACTTTTTTTTTCTTACCTTCAATCTCAAGAATACAAAGTGAGAACAGGCAAAACCACTTCTCCATTCCCCATCTCTTTCATCAGTGTTCACTCTGAACATGTGTGCCCCTGCCATGGTGTAGGTTAAAGATGAGGCCAAAAACCAGACTAGCCTCTTAGTCTGCAAAACCTACTTAAGTCTTCTATCAATGTATAGTTGTACTTGAGCTTATGAAATGCCTGCACACAGAATATAAGGGATAGGCTATACCAGAAATTAGAAACATTGGTTACCTTTAGGGAAGAGAACTGTCTGGCTGTGTGGAAGGAAAACTTTATTGTATACTATGTTATTTGAATTTTGAACATATGACTATATCTATTATAAAAGAATTAAATGCTGCTGGGAAAGGCCTTGTAACAAACCCAAGGCCATGTATGTTTGAGTAACAGACTCATTTTTCTCCTTTACTTGCCTTAAATCTAGATCAAAGTAGAGAAGGCTTCCTTGTGGCTTTGTATGGGTAAAAATCAGAATGTTTGTATGATTTTGGAAGAATCACCAAAATTGCTCAGAGATTTTTCCTTTTGTCCTTTGAAATGAAACTGACCAGATCAGCTTTACTGGCTATCAGCTTCTTTATTTTGAACTCAGTTCAGCAGGGTTTGTTGGATCTAGGTTTGTTCTGATTCTATATAAGTAGGATACTACTTTTCAAGTAGTTACCTATACAGATCTGTTGTTTGCATTAAAAAAAAAACTCATGTATTAACTTATCTAGTCATTGCTGTAATACAGCAGTGAATAAGATAGTCTTTTCTTTTGTTGGGAAGAGACCAAATATAAACAAACAGGTAAATATATATAATGTCAAATGATGAGTGCTGCAAAGGAAAATAAAGCAGGTCACGGGAATAGAGAATGCTGGGGCCAGAGTGGGTAATACTTTTAGATAGAGAGTCATGGAAGGCTTCTGTGTGAGGAGACAATTGAGCAAAGAGACATTGAAAAAAGAAATGGGGTTGAACTGGGCAGAGAGTTGAAGAAAGAGTAATCCTAAGCAGAAAGAACAATAAATGCAAAGGCTTTGCTTGACATAGTCAAAGAATAGTAAAGAGATTAGTGTGACTGAAGCATAATGAACAGGGAGCTGGTAGGAGATGAGGTCCAAGAGGCAGCCAGAGCCAGATCAGGTAGGGCCTTTGTGCCATGATAAGGGCTTTGTATATTATATCCTGTGGTGGTTTGACATTGGAGAAATCTGATCAGGAGAATGGCTCAATCAGATTTATGTTTTAAAAGGATCACTGTGGCTTATTTGTCACCCACAGTTTTATAGCATACAAAATATACTCACTTACTGTAAATAGAGTATAGAAATGATCATAAATAATGAAGAAACTCTACTAACAGGTTGACCAGATAAGAATAATGTACTTAGTAAGTGTATTTTTATTCTCTTGCAGATTCTGCAGAAGGAGAGTACAGTGCACTCTGTAGCTATCTGTCTTTACCCACAAATTTGTTCCTGCTTTTCCGGGAATATTGGGAGACTGTAAAGCCCCTCCTCCAGAGGTACTATGGGGGCAGAATATCATTGTTAGGTTATTATACAGTTTGGAAATTTTAAATTAAGTTTCTTTGCTAAGCTTTTAGATTGATATATTGATTGAGAGGGTGACAAAAAATGTAGGAGATTCCTAATTCACACACTTAAGAAGTTGGGGATAAGACCAGCAGCCATGGGCAGCTGGAATTTCTGCTTGTTCCACCGTGACTACCATTTATTGTACTTATTTTCCCCACAGCTGCTGTCTTCATCCTAGTTTTAAATCAAGAGGGGGTGAGGGGGAAGGTAGTTGTCATGTTGTCAGCAGCCATAAAGTCACAATTAAGTATCAAAAGAACCCAAATTGGGGTTATATCTAAAACAGTAGCATATCTCACATGGTAGCACACATCTGAGGAGGGTGACTGAGGAGGAAAAAAAGTCATTTGATAAATCAAAATGTATTAGTTACATTTCCGGGAGAAATGTGTCTTTCTTTCAGAAAAACTTTCTGCCCTGTTGGCCCTCCTGATCACTCTCTACCCTCCTAACCTCCAGTCTCCTTACCCTGTCTTTGCCCCAACCATTTTCTATCTTTTTTTTTTTTTGAGATATAATTGACGTATACCATCATTTTAAATATCAATTTTCACTGTTTTACTCTTATTTATTTACCCCATTAAAGATTCTGATACCCAATTCCAATGTATGTGTGGGGTGGGGAGAGGTTCCCACATATCCAGCAAGCAATTCTCCAACGCCAGCTGGGTGTCCTACAATTCAGCTCAATTCTGACATTATCTACCTGGAGGTAGCATCAGATCCTACAGGTTAAGGGCTCAGTCCTACAAGACTGACACCCACACACACACTTCAGACAGACACCAGTCAGAAGTCCACATTGTCACCTGTGCTTCTGACGGAGCAGCTATAGATCAGAGGTTCCAATGACCCCCTCGTTGGGTTCAGTTAATTTTCTAGAGTGCCTCATAGAGCTCAGAAACATTTTGCTTAGTAGATCACAGGTTTATTATAAAAAGAAATATCTCAGAAACAGCCAGATGGAAGAGGTAGATAGTGCAAAGTGTAGGGAAAGGAAGCAGAGCTTCCACTCTCTGCACTCGCCACTCTCCCTGAATCACAACGTGTTCACCAACCTGGAAGCTCTCCAAATCTCATCCTTTTGGGTTTTTAATGGAGGCTTCATTACATAGTCGTTGTTGATTAAATCATTGGCCACTGGCGATTGATTCGACTTCCAGCCCCTCTCCCCTCCTTGGAGGTTGGGTGGGGTCTGAAAGTTCCAACCCTGTAATCACATGGTTAGTTCTCCTGGCAATCAGCCCCCATCCTCAGATGCTTTCCAAAAGTCACCTCATTACCATAACAAAAGAAACCATTTCGCTGTCATCACTTAGGAAATTCCAAGGGTTTAGGAGCTCTGTGCCAGGAACAGGGTCGAAGACCAAATATATATTTCCTATTATAAATCATAGTATCACACCATGATTTCCTTTGGTCTTTTCAACTTTCTGCCTTTTTTTTAAATCAGTGTCTCTTTTCCTCTGTGACCAAGTCAGGATTTGTGTGAATGTCTGCTTGTCTCTTGCCACCTTTCTCTGTGCACTCACCTCTTAGGTTCTTTTCTGTTTCCTCATTTCTCACGAGGTATTCTAATCTCCAGTGTGATAAAAATGAATCAAAGTGGATTAAAAAATCAGTATCATGCTTTGTGTTGAGTACAGTCACAGTAGGTTATCCTAATTTTACTTTTATATTCTTGGAGTCTATGTTTTGAACTTGCTATTTGTATTTCATGTAAAAAATTCAAACTTTGAAACAGAAAGTTCTTGCTCTTTGTACCTTTCCTGGTCCTCCTTGCCTCAAAGCCTTTCCTCATCCTCTGCTCTGTAGTACAGGAGACTGACCCTTGCCGGCCATATTTCCCAGTCCCCATTGTCATTTGGCTTCTGCCTGCATTCAGCCTGTGGAGACACTGGCAGGACATTGGAGGCCCGGAGTAAGAGAGAAGCCTGAGTGTTTAGGCCACCTCTCTGCCTTGTGGAGCATCTCTGGCAGTGGCTGTAGCTCTTCTCTGGCTCCAGTCCCCACCAGACAAGTCTTTTGTGGTTCCAGTATCCACCAGTGACCCTAGCCCTTGGGCTCCAGTAATACCGCTATTTCCTTTTGTTCCTCCAGCCTGGGAGGGCTGGTACCTTCCTGTTATTGGCTAATCTTTGGGTTGCCCTGCCTTTTTGTCTCCTGGTTGGCTTCTCAGCCCTTCCATCACTTTTATTACCAATTCCTCTTGTTGAAATACTCAGAATGGTTTCTATTTTTCTAAAGACCTTGATTGATAAACACTTTAAAAAAGTAATAAAAGAGAGGGAGAAAAGAAAGGTAGAAGAAAAGGGGGCAAGATATAAGATAAAAGAAGTCTAGTAGAGGGAACGTGGAAAGAAAGGACAGAAAGATTTGGAGAGAATGGCTCATTGATGAATATTGTGCTGAAGTTGTGATGATCCATTTGCTTTTTCTCTTGGCTCCCCATATAGGTGGTGTGCAGATCCCGCCTTACTAAGCTGTTTGAAGCAAAAAAACACCATAGTCAGGTTGGTTTCACTTCTCAGTCCTTTTCCCCCATCTACAAGTTGTGTTTCCAAAAGTAATTGGTTTGTTGAGCATGCTTTCTAGTCTGTCTTTTTCATTCTCACTCAGTACATTGTTTCATTGTTTCCTAGATTCCTTTAGATCTTTGTCAGAAATTAGATTCTTCCTACTATTGATTTTTTTCTCAGAGTGGCTGTCCTTTCCCTCTTAAATTGATACCACCAGCTCTTCTTCCTTAAGCTAGTGCATGCCTATTAAAAGGAAAAGGAGGAGATGGCATTTGGAGCTGCTGATATGTTAAAATCAGAGGGTAGCAACAGTATTCGTATAAGCCACTCTTTTTCCTTTTGAGAATAAAGTAAGATATAAGTAGAACTATTCCCTCGTCCCCTTCCCTTCCTATCTGTATGGTTAGAGACTACTCAACAAAACTTCTCTTCAGCCCTCCTGTCTCCCTTAAGTTATGCCCCAGTCAAAATCCACTCTTCTTCAAGGACCAATCCAGATGCTACCTCCTCCCTGAAGCCTATTCTAATATATCCTTTCCCCTGTGTGTGTTCACGTGTGTGTGCATATATACCTTCCAGGACCATAAATCACTAATAACAAACTCAACAAGGGCCAGAATTGCGTGCTTATCTTCTTTGTATCTCCTCCAGGGCCTGGTTTGTATTATGTACAGTGTCTAATTTTTATTTGAATTGATTTGCACCAATAAACAAACAGAGGAATTGACCCCCAGCCTTAAATACTAACAACCAGTACTGTTTTTCTGTGGCTAAGCAAACATTGTGAAACAGTATACATTTGCCACCTTCTTTTCTCACCCCTTGAACTCCTTTCACCTTCGCTGTAAATGTGCATATGCTGCCTACCCCATAGCCTAACTTCAGTGATTTAGAGATTATAGATCTGGCTCCTTGCTCAGATGCAGTAGTATTCACATCACCAAGAAAAGAAACATCTTAGAGTAGAGAGAAAAGAAAAGTTTAAAAGATGAGGACCTATTTTAGAACTGTTAATCTCATATAATTTTTCCTTTATTTTAATTCAATTCAATTTCCTTTTGGGCATCAACTATTTCCCCAGCATGGTACTAAAATACTCGGGGAAAGTTAAAAGACCTAACACATACAGCTTTTGGTCATGAGTAATTTACAATCTAATTACGTACATAGACTCAAGATATAAAAAAAGTATAATAATACATGGAATATACTGTTAATGCTATAGAAATTGAAAGAGTAAAAGATTCTTGATGCAAGTTTAGTCTTAGAGGAAATAATTTTTAGCTGAACGTAGGAGGTATAGAATTTAAATTGATTGGGGCTTAAGGAGACAATTCCATGTTACTCAGATGACCTCCCCCAAGGCATGCATGCGAGGCTTTTAATGTATCTAGTATGGTGAGAAAGAATAATAACATTTGCAAACATGTATCAAGTACTAAGTATATTATGTTTCACTTCAGTATCTTATTGAGTCCTCAACAGCCCTGTGAGATTCCTTGATACTATTATTCATATTTAACATTTCTTAAATCAGCATGAGTCTTTCATGTTTCTCTTCACCCCACCCCCAAAAATTTGCAATTAAATTGATGGTGTGCCTTAAATGATTGAGAAAGTATAGTATTCATCCTCAGTTTACAGACCAGGAAATACAGGTTTAGGTTCAGTGAGTTGTCAGGTGTCAGAGAATTTAGGATTTGTAACTGGGTCTGTCTGATTTCAAAGGTCTCTGTTCTTAACCATTACTTTGTGTTACCTTCCTAGACAGTATAGAAATCTAGCTGTTGGGAAATACTGGGAGTTGAATTTGGAAAAGAAGCCAGCTGATGAAAGGTTTGGAATTCTAGGCTAAGAAGTTTGGATTTAGTCTGGTCAACAGTAGAAATTACTATGGATTGCAAGCATGGATTCTTTTGTTATTTTGAAGACATTCTTCCTTCTGTTACCTGGTCAGTTTTTGATCTGGTCTTATTTACTCATAAATAAAACTGCCTTTTAAATTACATTTCTAGGTACCCTAGAAAAAGAAATAGTTTGATAGAGCTTCCTGATGACTATAGCTGCCTCCTAAATCAAGCTTCTCATTTCAGGTAAGAATAAATCTATATTTTAAATTTTTTTTTCTTTTTGGTGAGGAAGACCAGCCCTGAGCTAACATCCGTAGCCAATCCTCCTCTTTTTCCTGAGGAAGACTGGCCCTGGGCTAACATCCATGCCCATCTTCCTCCACTTTATATGGGATGCCGCCACAACAAGGTTGACAAGCAGTGTGTCGGCCGGCTCCTGGGATCGACCCGCCAACCCCGGGCTGCCAAAGTGCGGACTAAACTGCTGTGCCACTGGGTGGCCCCCTATATTTTAAATTTTTTTGAGCTTGTGGTTTACACCCCCAATAGGAAACTTTGTTTAGAGTGACCACTGAACGTCTTCTATAACAGTGATTGCCAATCTTCTTTTTTTTTTGAGGTGAAAACCACATAACATACAATTAACCATGATAAAGTGTACAATTCAGTGGCATTTAGTGTATTCACGGTATTGTGCAACCACCTCTCTCTAGTTTCAAAACTTTTTCATCACCCCAGAGAAATACCTTGTATCCACTAAATAATCACTCCCCATTATCCTCTTTCCCAATCCCCTGGTAACCAATAATCTGCTTTCTATCCCCATGGATTTGCCTATTCTAGATATATCATGTAAAAGGAATCATACAGTATATGATCTTTTGTGTCTGGCTTCTTTTACTTGGCATAATGTTTTCAAGGTTCATCCAAGTGTACCTCATTCCTTTCTTGGCTAAATAATATTCCATTGTATGTATATACCAGAGTCTGTTTATCCTTTCATCCATTGATGAGCATTTAGGTTGTTTTCCCCCTTTGACTATGATGAATAATGTTACTATAAACACTCATGTACAAGTTTCTGTGTGGATCTATATTTTCTTTTCTCTTGGGTATATATACCTAGGAGTGGAATTGCTGGATCATTATGGTAATTCTATGTTTAACTTTTTTTTTTTTGGTGAGGAAGACTAGCCCTGAGCTAACATCTGTTGCCAATCCTCCTCCTTTTTTTCTGAGGAAGACTGGCCCTGGGCTAACATCCGTGCCCATCTTTCTCTATATGGGACGCCACCATAGCATGGCTTGACAAGTGGTGTGTCTGCCTGCTCCCAGGATCCAAACCTCTGAAACCCGAGGCTGCTGAAGCAGAGTGCGTGGACTTAACCGCTAAGTCACCGGCCGGCCCCTGTGTTTAACTTTTTGAGGAATCACTAAACTGTTTTCCACAACGGTTACACCATTTTACATTCTTGCCAGCAGTGTTTGAGGGCTCCTATTTCTCCGTATTCTCGCCATTTGTTACTTTCTGTTTTTTTTAAATTAAAGCCATGCTAGTGGATATAAAATGATAGCTCCTTGTGGTTTCATATACATTTCCTTAATGACTAATGATGCTGAACATCTTTTCATGTGCTTGTTGGACATTTGTCTATGTTCTTTGGAGAAATATCTGTTCAAGTCCTTTGCCCATTTTGTAATTGGACTGTCTTTTTTGTTGTTGAGTTGTAAGAGTTCTTTTATATATTCTGGATATTAAACCCTTATCATATTTTTAATTTACATATATTTTCTCCCATTCTATAGCTTGCGTTTTCATATTCTTCATTATGTCCTTTGTTACATAAAAGTCCATTTTATCTATTTTCTTTTGTTACTTGTACTTTTGGTGTCAAAACTAAAAATCCATTGCCAAATCTGAGGTCATGAATATTTACTATGTTTTCTTCTAATTGTTTTATAGTTTTAGCTCTCATATTTAGGCTCTGGATCTGTTTTGAGTTAATTTTTGGAATAAGGTGGGAGATCCAATTCCATTCTTTTTTTCATGTGGTTACCAGTTTTCCCCGCACCATTTTTAAGAGACAGTTCTTTCCTCCATTGAATAGTCTTGGCACCCACGTTGAAAATCAATTGCTCATAGATGTTTGGGTTTATTTCTGGACTCTCAGTTCTGTTCCATTGGTCTTTATGTCTATCTATATGCTAATATCACACTTTTTAATTACTGTAGCTTAATAGTAAGTTTTGCAATTGTAATATGTGAGCCTTCCAACTTTGTTTTTCTTTTTCAATATTGTTTTGCCTGTCTGGGGCTCCTTGCAGTTACTTATGAATTTGAGGATTGGCTTTTCCATTTCTGCAAAAACGGCAATGGAATTTTGATAGAGATTGCATTAATTTATAGATTGCTTTGGAGAATATTGCCATCTTAACAATATTAAGGCTTTCAGTCCATGAACATGAATGCCTTTCCTTATTTAGGCCTTCTTTAATTTCTTTCAGCAGTATTTTGTAGTTTTCAGTGTACTGGTCTTTTCCTCTTTGGTTAAATTTATTCCTAGATATTTTATTCTTTTGGATACTATTGTATATGAAATTATTTTCTTAATTTTCTTTTTGGATTGTTCATTGCTGGTATATTGAAACACAGCTGATTTTTGTATGTTGATCTTATACCCTGCAACTTTGCTGGGTATCCATAGGGATTACAGTTAACACCCTAAATTTAATTTGAATTGATAACAACTTAGTTTCAATAGCATATGTCAACTCTGTTTCTTTCCAATTCTATCTCCCCTCTGTATGTTGTTGAAATCACAGATTACATTTTTATACACTGCCTCTTAATATAGATTTATAATTATTGTTTTCTACAGTAGTCTTTTAAATCATAAAGGAAACAAAAAGAGGAGTTATGTATCAAAAATTACAATAGTACTAGCTTTTATACTTATATATGTAGTTATCTTTATCAGTTATCTATGTTTTTTTGTATAGCTTTGAGTTACCTTTATTTAAGCTTGAAGGACTCCCTTTAACATTTCTTGTAGGACAGGCCTACTAGCAATGAACTTCCTTAGCATTTTTTTTATCTGAGAATGTCTTAATTTCTTCTTTATTTTTAAAGGATAGTTTTGCCAGATATAGAATTCTTGATTGACGGCTTTTTTCTTTGGCCACATTAAATATATCATCCCACTGCCTTCTAGCCTCCATGGTTTCAGCTGTTAATTTCCTTGAGCATCCCTTGTACGTGATGAGTTGCTTCTCTCTGGCTGCTTTCAGGCTTCTCTCTTTGTCTCTGACTTTCAACAGTTTGATTATAATGTGTCTCAGTGTGGATCTCTTTGAATTTATCCTGCTTATAGTTGAGTTTGATTTTTGGATGTGTATATTCATGTTTTAAACAAATTTGGGGAGTTTTTGGCGATTATTTCTTCAAAAAATTTTTTTCTCTCTTTCTTGTCCCTCTACAACTCCTATAATGTATGTATATGTTGGTATACTTGATGGTGTCCCATAAACCCCTTAGGCTCTCTTCCTTTTTCTTCATCCTTATTTCTTTCTGCTCCTCTGACACAGTCATTTCAGTTGCCCTGCCTTAAAATTCACTGATTCTTCCACCTGCTCAAATATGCTGTTGAACGCTTCTAGTAAGTTTTTTATTTCAGCTGTTGTACTTTTTTTGTTTCCTTTTTATAATTTTCTCTTTACTGATATTCCCTGCTCTTTCATACTTTTTAAATTTCCTTTAGTTCTTTGTCAGTGATTTCCTTCAGCTCTTGGGGCATATTTAAGAGAGTTGATTTAAAGTCTTTGTTTATTAGGTCCCATGTCTGGGCTTCCTCAGGAATGATTTCTATCAGTTTCTTTGCTTCCTGTGAATGGGCCATACTTTTCTGTTTCTTTGTGAACTTTGTAAGTTTTGTTGAGAACTATACCTTTTGAATATTGTAATGTTGTAACTCTGGCAATCAGATTCTCCCCCATCCCCAGGAACTGCCATTGTTGCTTGCTAAAGGCTGCAGTTGTCTGTTCAGTGACTTTTCCAAACTATTTTTGCAAAGACTATATTCCTTATTGTGTGTTCACTAAAGTCTCTGTCCCATTATCTCTGCGGTTAGCCATGAACTGACAGAGATTTCCTTAAATGCCTGGATCCAATAAGAAAATAAAAGAGAAGAAAAAATATACAGAATATTGTGTCTCTTGAAATCCCTTACTCCATCACTGCCAAGGAAGCCGCTTCAGCCCATGGGGTTGAAACAGTAGCCATCTCCATGCCAGCCCCTCAGTGAACTCCCAGTGAATTGCCCATCTTGTCACCAGCAAGCCACACCAGGATTACAGGCAGCCACCACCATAGCTACCTGCTGTGAGGCTCCGGGATAGGGGATGATAGCCACTACACAAAATGCCAAAATTCACTGAAATTTACCAGCCTCTTTCTTTGTCAAGCACTCCACTGGATGCTATGTTCCAGTTCTTGCCAGATCAATAGTTGTTTCAGGAGAAGAACCAATTCCTGGAGCTCCCTACTCCACCATCTTCTATGACGTCCCTCCTCAATTTTGTTTTTTTTTTAAGCTACAAGAACCTTTTCTTTTAGCATTCTAAGAATTATCATTTATTCACATATCTTAAAATAGTGTTTTACATGTAGAACAGTGTGGTCAACACATCCATTCAGTGAAATAACACTGTTTTCAACTTCACAAGCAAGTAGCACACTTAGAAATATCTTTTATACATCTGTCTTTAGACACCATTTTACATACATTATGTGTGGTGGCCACATCCGTTCACTGATATAATACTGAAGAGCCTATTTTTTTCAAACAAAGTATTATATAGAAGCCCATTATAACAGTAAAGCAGATAACAGCATTGTGACTCAGGGTCAAGCCTGGATCCTAGAGAGAGGAGTATACCCCCTTAACCTTTTTTGACCCCGTGTCCTCTCCCACCTCAATCAGATTAAACATTACTCTAAAGCAGTGTTTCTCAAACTTTCTTTTATCTTCATCTTCCTTTTCACTGATCATTTTCAAATCAAAATAATACTGGATGATAAAGACTGGTAAGAAGCAAAGTAGACAAGTTATATTATATTCATTACTAATACCCCATATGAATTACCTATTAGTTACTTTTTTTTTTCTTTTGTGAGGAAGATTAGCCCTGAGCTAACATCCGTTGCCAATCCTCCTCCTTTTGCTGAGGAAGACTGGCCCTGGGCTAACATCCCTGCCCATCTTCCTCTACTTTATATGGGATGACACCACAGCATGGCTTGATAAGCAGTGTGTAGGTCTGCGCCTGGGATCCACACCTGTGAACCCTGGGTTGCCAGAAGTGGAGTGTGCGAACTTAACCGCTTTGCCACTGGGCCGGCCCCTATTAGTTACTTTTGTAAGAGAACAACATGAGCTTAAACACATGATTCTATATAATAAAGTAGTATCCTAAGAAGTTAGTAATAATTTTTTTACACTTACCTTGCTATAATGTGATGTAAGTTATTTGAATAGCATAACTTCATGAGTAGCATACCTCCAATGAAATGTCACTAAATGGAGAAATTATATTCATATCTGCTTTAGCTATTGGTGTGTGAATATTTCATATTCGAATCACAATACATCATGTCTTGAAAATAATAAGCCAGTTATGTACCCTTGACCCTCAGGTGGCATCACACCACCACCCATAGCAAAACAGATTGATAGTGATGACATGAAATTAGCAGTAACTTGTAATTAAAAGGCAAGAATCTCAGCAGTCTGAAAATCAAAGCCTATTCAAGACTTCATTGATGATGTACTGGTAACAAACCATCCTTTTCCCAAACTGCAGGAATTCCAAAGGTCAGTTAGGAGTTTTGTATTGTTACTAAGCATTGTGCAGCAGCCAAACTTCTTAGTAAACTTAAATTAATTAGAGCTCTCAGTAAACACAAATAACTCTTAAATTTTGTTTTAAGGATACCAATTAGTAATTCCAGTTAACTGCCTTGGTGTACACGATGACTATTAGTAGTCCTTAGTCATGTGTTTAAAAAAAATACTGTCATTTGAAGGAATCAGAGAAAGGGGTTGCAGTTTAGGATCATTTTGAGGGCTTGAAGAGTCCTTCTTTGGTCCATTCCGAGAATCACTGCCCTACAGAATGACTAAGGAAATTCTCTTGTTTAGGTATAATCATTGCTTTGAGCCATGAAGCCTGGGGGGTTAACTCGCCCAGCAAGGACAAGGCAGCCCGTACTCCAGCCTTTGTTACCAGGTAGAATTGACCTGGTGTTAGCTCCCTTGCTGCTTGTCTCATGCAGATTAAGATCAGCCAACTGAAGAAGTGGTTGAGTCACTTTATCTCTCAGCCCTGAAAAAATTAGCTAGATGATTTCAAACATTGTATCCAACTGTAAATTCAGTGATTCTCCTAATCTTAGGGCTGCATTGCTACCACAGAAGCCCAGTGAATAGGTATTATCTTCGAGGTATTAAAGAGTATCATGCTGTAGGCTCTTAGGAAGATCTGAGAAGAGTGTTAGTCATTAATCACAGTGGAGGTCCTCTTGGGTGATATTACTACTTACTGGTTTCAAGTAAAAATGAAAATAAATTTGATTATCTCTTCCAGTTTTATTGTCACCACCAGTTCCCATTAAGACTAAGCCATCTCAAGTATAGGAGGGTGGCTGCTCAGTTACTATACTTGGCATTGCCCCCGTTTTCTTCTACAGGATGGCTGGTGATTCAAACTCAGCCGTCGTATGCTAAAGGTGAAAGAAGATGTTGGCTTTGTCCAAAAAGAGCTATAATTATGTTCTAGAGCAATGCTCTGAAAGTGAAAATAGCCCCCTCACCTACAGGAGAGAGGAATGAAATACCTACGCAGAGAGTCCCTCTGTTCCTGTGTGGTTTTCCTATCTTGCCTGAGAAACTGGGGATCAGAGAATAAACTGTTGATACCCTATTGGGGATTCTTTTTGTTGCTCTTTATTCTGACCCCATTGTGGGCCTCGCTGGATCTCTCCTGTAACTACCTCCGTTTATTTTTTACTGCCCAAATTAAGGAATTCTTGATGTTTCCATTATGTCCATTATAGAACAGAGATAGGAGCCTGGGAAGCTCTTTTTTTAAAGGTAGCCATTGTCACTTCAGAGTGTGATACTCCCCTTTGGGCATAATAGCAAGGCGCTAGCATGCTACTGTGTAAAATGGTCAGACTCAAAGTACTGCTTGGTTCCAGCAAGTCCACTCTCTCTTTTTTCCTTCCCAAGATTTGCTGTGTTTCCCAGATGAAAAGGTCCATCAACTCAAAGACAGCAGTCTCTCATTTCAACCCTAAAGAAATGTTTGAACCTTTACTGCAAATTGTAGGTTTAAAAAAAAAAAAAACAATTTACACCTATAAGGTCATATTCCTCTAACATTGAGGACACAAGCTTGACTAAACCAATCCAGAGGAGGCAGTTGACTGTAAATTGGTCATGTTGGATAAATATTAGATTCTATAAATGCCTCTCAATCTCAAGGCATATTTAGTTGCCAGACTTTATAAGAATTATCAGTACACTGTATATTTAATAATAAATTTCTTACTATGGATTAATCAGAAGATTTTTTTGTTAAGTCCTCTTAGGGGGTAGTATTAAAGAGGAATCATCTAACTAAATGGTTCCTTGTGTTTTAAGAGCTTTCTTTGCTGCAAAGCAGCCAGTGATGAAAACTTTTTTCATTGCTAACTGGATATATCATGCTTTTTTTGTTTCTCCATGACACTGAATATTTTCTTCCCTTTTGAGGTGCCCACGGTCTGCAGATGATGAGCGAAAGCACCCTGTCCTCTGTCTTTTCTGTGGGGCCATACTGTGTTCTCAGAACATTTGCTGCCAAGAAATCGTGAATGGGGAAGAGGTTGGTGCTTGCATTTTTCATGCACTTCACTGTGGAGCTGGAGTCTGCATTTTCCTAAAGTGAGTAGTGAGTGATCTAGAAGCTTCATAATGAACTTAAGGAATTTGGATCCAATCTGGAGGCCATTATGGCAGGACAGTGTGTTGATAGGAATGATCTATCAGAAGTAAGAATATAGACCTGTTATTTGCGTGCGATTGCATTTGAGAAGATATTACAGAATAAATTTTTTTAAAGTAGGATTCTGCTCACATTTTCATTATTTGTGGAAACTTGTAAACAAATGTGATAGACTCTGTATTGATTACTTTGGTGTTGTGTAATACTCAGGTATAGTGAAAGAGCATGGAGTCCTAAAACTTATATTTAAAAAGTACATGTAGGGCCAGGCCTGGTGGTGCAGCGGTTAAGTTCATGGGTTCCGCTTCAGCAGCCTGGGGTTCACAGGTTCAGATCCTGGGTGCGGACATACTCACCGCTCATCAAGCCATACTGAGGTGGTGTCCCATATAGAAGAACTAGAAGAACCTACAGCTAAGATATACAACTATGTACTGAGGGCTTTGGGGAGAAAAAAGAAGAAAAAAAAAGAGGAAGATTGGTAACAGATTTTAGCTCAGGGCCAGTCTTCCTCAAAATAAATAAATAAATAAATAAAAATTAAAAGTACATGTAAATTGTTACTTTAGATTGTCCTTTGAATGTTTTAATTTTCTTCATTTCCTCTATCAGCCAACCATTGTTTCTCCTCATCTCTCAACAAAAGAGTAAGAGTGGAACAATAGTTACTCAAGTTTATGAAAGCAGAGGGCAAGTTGTCTGAGAGAGAGAAAATTTAGAAGGGAGGGCCAGCCCTGATGGCCTAGTGGTTAAGTTTGGCATGCTCTGCTTCAGTGGCCTGGGTTTGGTTCCCAGGTGTGGACCTACACCACTCGTCTGTCAGTGGCCATGCTGTGGTGGTGGCTCACATACAAAAAGAGGAAGATTGGCAACAGATGTTAGCTCAGGGTGAATCTTCCTCAGCAAAAAAAAAAAATTAAATGGATGTGTGTGCTTTTTCTTTCCATTCTCTGCATGTAATGTTGTTTCTGTTTACATTAGCCCAAATATCTCACTCACTATGGAATACATAATCATTGCTTATAGGCATCTGTTGGAAAAGGGGGAATGGATGCAAGGAAGCCAAATCCAAACACGTATTTTCTTCTAGGGAACCTGCAGCAAGTAAACCCACTACCTATTCCAACTATTTATTTTATAATTTCTCTCTGTAGTACTTATCCCCTCTACACATGTACACAAGCATTATTCTTTATGTCTCCATTTTTCTGCTGTGAGAATTCCAAGTACCTTCCAGCTGGCAGTAGTTCTTTATAATCTGCACTGTTGGAGGCTGGCTGTAACCAGAAAAGGTTTGACACTTCCCTAGCTGACCTTCTTTCTGGCTGGAGGTTATCAGACTGGGAGATGTGGTTCTGTTCTGTTAAGCTCCCTCCCCTCTCCAGGTCGTAGGTCAGGAAACAGAATAGAAAAATCCCCAGCCACCATTCTCCAGGGTATCTATAGGACAGCCTCCTTCCTCTCTTCAATATATTCAGTCAGTATTACTGACTCCATTTCCCTAAGTCCATTGATCTTTCCCATAGCTTCAACAAAAATAGCAATGTTCGTTTTCTTTTATTTAGACAAAACACAGTTTAGTCTATTTGTCTATTTTTACATTGTCTTTGTACTGATTTCCTAACAGATATTGGTCGTGTCTTTTCTCTAGATTAACTTTGATGCAGTGCCTATCATTTGCACACATTATTAATAATATTTCCTGTTGGTTGTTTTGTCCCTCAGAATCAGAGAATGCAGAGTGGTCCTGGTTGAAGGTAAAGCCAGAGGCTGTGCCTATCCAGCCCCTTACCTGGATGAATACGGAGAAACAGATCCTGGCCTGAAGTAAGATTTTTTTTAAATTTTAGTCACATTATTTTATGTGGATGGTAACAGTTCTTTAAACACAAAAGCTGATGCTCAGTATTGAGAGATATTTTTAAATAGCTGCAAGTTAAAAATATTAAATATGATGCCATCTTAAATGTAACACATAATTTTTAACAACTTTATGCTTCTCCAAAATTTGAGAGAAATACTTCCCCAAAATTTTTAAAGACACCAGCCATCTTGATGCTTGAATGCTCTTATTATTTTTAGTCAACCTTTCTTCAGAATTAACTTAGAAGGGTTAATTGACACTGATATATAAAAGAAAGAAATCTGTAGTGTCCAGTGACGGAGTTTGGTTTAAAATGGATATTCGTTGTTCCCACTGCAATACTTGAAACCCTTTATTAGCCAGCTATATCAGCCTTCTTTGCTTCCAAGCACTAGCAAAATGTTTAGAATCCTGAACTTTTCTATATCATTCCCTGATGTTAGGAACTGGAGTACTACTTATGACTTAAGAGAAAGAGGAAGTAAGGCCACAGTGGTCTTCAAAGTACATATAGATAAAGATTAGATCGTCTTACCGTAAACTGTCTCATTTTGTTTAACTGCAGTTTTGTTCTTTCGAAATATTGCTTGGAATGAATCGGCTTGCTAGATGGGACTTGGAACCTTTGATCATACAGATATTTGTTTATATTGTGACAGCATTTGACCTGTATAGAGATAGTCTTTGGATTAAGGGAGAAAAAGGCTGAGTGGTGAAAGTAGTTAATGACTGAGGATAAGCGATCTGAGTTGTTCCAGAAAGGCACAAAGAAGCAGAATTTTTTAATTAATTAGGCAATTTGAAAATAACCCAACCAGCTGAGATACTCAGATACCTCAGGAATGAGAATCTCCCAGTTCTCCATATTGGCAACAGCCAAACTTTAGTCATTTTGGATTAGCTGTTACACAGTGTAACAAACTGCGCAACCTTAAAATTGATGTAGAGTAATTTTATTTAAATACTTGCTAATCACCAGAAGCTTTGTTGTGTCATAAGGACGACTATAACCAAATATTTCTGAGGAGCAGAATATAATTTGAGGATTTAGTGTTACACCTCAGACCTAATCTCTACTATGCAAAGATCAGAAATCAAAGCTGGATAAACTATATGAGACCAAAAAGCCATTAGAGCCCCCATTCAGGCTAACCACCCAAAAAAGAATAGAGCTGCTTCAAGTTATAAACCTTGCTAGCCATTTAGGTGGGGTTCCATAATGCCCATGGTATACTTGACCTATTTTCTGAAAAATCAAGTAGTAAATTTCTGCTTCATTAGCTCAGTAACATATCAAGTTCATAGTGATCAGTGGTGAAAGGAAGATATCCCTTTTAAAACTCTGTCCTGGTGATTCCTCCCGGCTCCAAGAATATCTCAAGAGTTCAAACTAATTGAGGCAATAAAGATATGGCAGTTATTTGATTGAAACTTACATGTTTTGTTTTGTTTTGTTTTCCTGAAGGAGGGGAAATCCCCTTCATTTATCTCGTGAGCGGTATCGGAAGCTCCATTTGGTGTGGCAACAACACTGCATTATAGAAGAGATTGCTAGGAGCCAGGAAACTAATCAGATGTTATTTGGATTCAACTGGCAGTTACTATGAGCTCCAACTCTGCCTCAGGACAATCACGAATGAAGACAGTAATGAAGACTGATTCAAAATTATGGAGACCTTTCTGAGGGCTGGGGAAGGGTTGGAGGGTCTTTTGCTCCATGTCCAGATTCACATACATCAATAAAATATTCCTTAATGGAGTATTGCTTTCAATTAGTGAACATATGCTTAAAGGAAAAAAAGGACATAGATTGATCCATTTTACGTTCCAAAACACTAAAGAAATGCTTCTTCACCCCACGTGTCTGATTCTGCTGATATTTCCAGAAAACTCATTTCTCTTCATAATCTGTCCCACTTCATTTCATTTATCCACCTGGTAAATGAAGTCACATCAAGCAGTTGTGGACATTTTTATGTGTTGGTTAACTCTTTTACAATTTTGTGTTTGGTGTCACCCCCGCCCCAAAAGTTTAGGATCACTGATAAGATTTTCATAATCTGTGACGGTCTTCCTTGCAGCTAAAGAGGACTTGCAGAAACCATGCAGCATACTTCAATTGAGAAAGTCTTCAAAAAAGTAAATCTTTTATTATTTCTCTTTTAAGGAAATCCCCTAATGTGCCACTTATTGCTTCAGCCAGAAATTAAACTAAATCTCTATATGGACAGAGCTGGCATTTCTAAGGCAAATTTCTGCTAGTGTGGAAAAGCGTTTTTCCCACTGTAGACCTCAGGAAGAGTTAGGATAATATATTCATTTTTCATCCCTGATGGGACAAAGAGCCTGTAATCCTCACACCAACCACAAATAGCTTTGTTGAATTTTCAAATTATACTTTGCATTTTCCAAAGACAAGTTTCTAAAATGAGTTCACTTCTCTCTTGATTGTGGCACCATCCTCTTTGACTCTTAGAAACCTGATGCAATTCTGATGTAAACTATCTATAGAATGAGGATAAGGAAATTCCCCTAATGAATAGAGCATGGCAGCTGTAAATTAGAACAATCAAATTTAAGCCAATCCTGTAACCTTCTATGTTTTTGTAAAAGACAAATCTTTGATTTGTTATCTGTGTGCAACCTTTTCATAAACTCTGGTTTTATGACTAGTACAAACAACCAAAAAAGCCATGTGATGACTAGTCTGTGCCTGTTACAACATGCTGTGGTTAAGCCATCTTGTTTATAAATAATAGAGCTCTCCCGAATCTGTGCATAGACTTCTTGGTTTTTGGCTTAAACTTTTTATATCAAGAACTTGTGATACAAAACAGCAGACAGAAGATAAATTGAAATCTTCCATTTTAGCTTCTGTTGTCTCTGGGGTAATGTTAGGAGGTTGAAAGATGCATTCAAAGACCATCTTATTTTGCATTTGGTGACTACTGTCATATATGTGTGTAAATGTTTTCCTACCTTCTTTTTGCTCAGCAAAGGCAAGTGAATAAAAATTTATTTGCAAAGTGATTGACGATGCACATTTGGGGTTAGATTTTTTTGATATTTTTATGTAAAGTAAGGAAAAGGGGGATTTTGTGGTAAGGGATTGGCATGAACAGGCATCAGAATCACAATCATGATATTCTACTTGAATAATTATTATTCAGAAGATATCAGGAAATAGGCACAACTCCAGTGAACAATTTGTAACAATTGATGGGTGAGGATCAGAAAATTCAGTATTCGATTTGTCAAATTAGCCAGTATGATTAGAACATTTCCCTTTATTTCTTACTGAATTTTTTTAGGTGTATTGTCTGACTGGGAAGTCTGAGCCAGAATAGGCAACAGAAGATGCTGACTTCTACCCTAATTGACTAGCCCCAGTGTAGCAAAAATAAACTGACTTTTTATTTCTAGTCTTTTTATGTTCACTTCATAAATCCTGGGGTTAAGCTTTCTAGCTGCTAGAGGGACTATCCTGCAATGGCCAGTCAGACCTTTACTGCCAAAGAACCCATTTCAGTTTGAGTTCCACTTATTGAGATTGATCAGATCTCCACACTGTAGATGAACATATGTCTCAGTGCCACCCCCAGCCCAAGGGATTTCTAATTATATCAAAGATCCTGGTGGTTTGCCTACATCATTGCAAACAATTTGATTATGCTTATGAAGTTTACTTACAAATGAGCAAAAAGTCACTTTATTGCATTTGTGTAGTATGTGGAGGAACTGGTTCAACAAGATGGCTCCAAAACTGTGTTTTTCTAATGGTTGGTGAGGGGCTGGCAGGAATTTTAATGATACAGTGAAGAAAAACATGTATGTGTATAACTAATTTATTATGTTGGTGTATGGGCTGTGAGTTCACCCTTTAGTGGTCATTTGTCATTTCATAACAACTATGCATTTTGGTTCACTGTGATGATGCTCTACATTTAGTGACTGCAACATGTTTATACCACTGATTCAAGTCCATCCATGATGAGGTTATACAAATAATGCATATATTGATATCTTTTATTGCAAAATGTAAATTTAAAACTTGTATAATGTTCATGTGCTTTTTGAAATAAAATATCTTATATGTGTACATTTAAAAAGAAAAAAAGAGATTTCTCACGTTTGGGGATTTGGGTTTGAAGTATAAAAATCTATACCTGGAAAGGAGTTCTAGTTAAAAGTTATCTTTGTCAGCACAGAGAAATTCTTTAAAAGACATAGGTATTTAGTGTAATGGGCTCCAAACTTTTTGACCATACACTCCATCAGTAAATAGATTTTAAGCATGCATATTATATATATATAATTATTTTATATTCATGGAATGCTGTACTAATACATTAAGCACATTATAATACATTGCCCAAAAATGGAGATTTAAAAAATCGGTTGAAAAATGGAATATTTCTATTTAAATATCTCCCAAGTGAATCTATGCATCCCTTTGGATATGCACACCCTATTGTGGAGATAACTATCTAGAGCGACACTGTCCAGAACACTATGATGATGGAAATGTTCTATCTTTGAACTCTAATATGGTAGTCACTGTCCCCATGCAGCTATTGAACATTTGAAATGTGGCTTGTACAACTGAGGATCTGAATTTTTAGTTTTATTTAATTTTAATTAAATAGTCATGTGTGGCTAGTAGCTACTGTATTGGGCAGCGTAAGTCTAGTGTAATGGTTCTCAAACTTGACTGTGCATTAGAATCACCTAGAGAGTGTTAACAAAATACAAATTTCTGGTTTTCACCCTAGATCCTGAATCAGAATCTCCTGGGATTGAGCCTTAAGATAATCAGTGTGATTTCCTTCTGTTTCTAAACCATGATTCTACACTTAAAATTTAGAGCTTGCTTTCTTTTTACCTCAGTGATTTCAGGCTAAGTGCCAAAGAGCTTCTGGGAGAAAAGTAGACGAGAGAGGGGAAAAGTGCTAAACTTGGGTAGTTATATTTCATTTGGAACTTCTATGTAAGCTTTCATTTAAGGAAAGGGTACCGAGAGTTTAAAAAAAAAAAGCCATTGATTTCATTTTAAGGCTTTAAAATATTCTAGGAGGGTAACAGGAAGGCAATGAAGGGAAGGGTTTTGGGGGATGGGAAAAGAAAATACAAGGTTCTTGTAATTGGCAGGGAAAGGTCACTAAGGAGTCTTCTCCATGCTTATACTAGCATAGCTGGGCACTACTAGGATAAACAAGTAAAACACCCAGGCAAGTTCCCAATTGGACTGCATTAAAATAATAAAACTTCTGTACAACAAAGGGCACCATTAATAAAGTTAAAAGATATCCAGAGTTAGGTGGTATGATTGTGTCAACAGTGTAGTTTCTGAATCTCCCCAAAACTTTTCCTGAAAACCATATACACTAACAAGGATAACAAAAGAAAAAAAAAAAATTCAGCAGAACTAGATAACAGAATCTCCATGAACTCCCAATTATGGGCAGATAATACCGAAAACACCAACAGCAGCAAGACTTGTGCAGTGGAAGTGGTGGAAAGTGAAAGGGGGTGGTAGAATAAAAGTTGCAGGACTGAAAAATTGCCAACAACCCCCAAATGGGGAGAACCCCACTCAGTAGGAAACCTGGACAATCAGAACTGAGAACTACCAGCAAAGCTAACAGAAGTCCTTACATGCTTTAAATTGAGGGTGGGTAAAAAATTGCTTAGTCTTGAGAGAACCAAACAACATGGGGCATTCTTATAAATAACCATTCAGTACTGTGTTCATTAAAAAAGCCTCACCCAGTGGAAAACTGCTAGAAACAAACCAGACTCAGAATAGCAGCAATACTGTGGGTATAAGAGAGAAAGTTCAGATTGTGTGCATGAGTGATATATAAAGTAGTACATTAGCAAGATGCAGCATTTAAAAATGTAAGTACAAGAGAGTACTATTTAAGTACTTGACATTAACAACAGAGGAGGGAACCCTAGAGCTGTGAAGCTAAGAAAGTTTTCTTGGCACATCCCTGCCCATCTGACAAGCACCTCCTCCTAATGGTCCAGAAATCCCATCTTATTTAAAAAAGAAATATAACTGTGATGGTTAATTTTGTGTCAGCTTGACTGGCATAATGGATGCCCAGATAGCTGGTAAAATGTAATTTCTGTATGTGTCTGTGAGGGTGTTTCTGAAAGAGATTAGAATTTGATTCAGTAGACTGAGCAAGAGGTCCGTCCTCACCAATGTGAGTGGGCATCAACCGATCCACTGGGAGCCCGAATGGAACAAAAAGGTGGAGGAAGGATGATTTCCCTCTCTCTTCTTGATCTGGGATGTCCGTCTTCTGCTCTTAGACTTTGGAGCTCCTGGTTCTCAGGCCTTTGGACTCAGTTTGAATTATACCATCAACTTTCTTGGTTCTCCAGCTTGCAGACTGCAGATCGTGGGACTTCTCAGCCTCCGTTATAACTGTGTGAGCCAATGCCTATAATAAATCTCTTTAATGTACAATTACTTATATTGAATATATATAGTATATATATTTTTATAACAGGACTTGTGCAGTGGAAGTGTATATATATATATATATATACACTATATATATATATACAATATATACACACATAGTGTATATATATAGATATCTCCTATTGATTCTGTTTCGCTAGAAAACCCTAATACAATAACCTAGCCCCAAAGTTATAAGAAAAATGAAAATGAGAAAAGTTGCAACTGATGACAATACAGTAGAAAATTGTGTCCCCAAAGCAGATGAAAACTGTAACCTAATATTTCAAAATGAGTTATAAGAAATTAAGAAAATGATAAAACTTTGACAGAAGAACACAATTCAGAAATGTAATGGAAAGTCTCAAAAATGATATGGCAAGAGAACAGGAGGATGTGAAGCTCAAGTAAAATTAGGGAAAATTTTTAGAAATGATTAAATTAAAAGGAATACAAAAGTGACAAGACAACTATGGAAAGCATAATAAAGATGCAAAGAAGAAAAATCAAAGATAAAAAGGATTTGAGATAAAGTGAAAGATGTAGAAGATAGGCAAAGAAGATTCAATATATACTAACTGAAGTCACTGAAGAAAACCAAAGCAATGGAACAGAACTAATTCAATAAAACTTACCTGAAAAAAAAAAAACTTGAATATACACAAAAGGGAACACTGTAAAATTCAACCCGGAAGAGTCAACACCAAGGCATATCCTAGTAAAGATGTTGGATCTTAAAAACAAGAGGGACAAAATCAATGGGACATCCAGGCAAAAAATCCAAGTCACTTATAAAGAAAGTCAGATTGTAGCCAGCCCTGATGGCCTAGTGGTAAAGTTCAGCTCACTGTGCCTCAGTGGCCTGGGTTTGGTTCCCGGGCGCAGAACCACACCACTCGTCTGTCAATAGCCACGCTGTGGCAGCAGCTCACATAGAAGAACTAGAAGGACATACAACTATGTACTGGGGATTTGAGGAGGGGGCAACAAAAACAAAAAACAGAGGAAGATTGGCAACAGATGTTAGCTCAGGGTGAATATTTCCCAGAAAAAAAAAAAAAAAAGATTGGCATTAGACTTCTTGGGAGCAACATTTTAAAGATAAAAAGGATTTTCAAGGATTGTTATATCCAGTCAACTGTCCAAGTATAAAGTCCACACAGATAGTTAAAAGCATGTTAATAGTCAGGAAATGTTTTTCCCAATGAGCCTTGATTGAGGAATTTACCAGAGAACAATTTTTAGACAGTCACAAAATGGTTATAGAAACTTTGGCATATGGTCTGGGGGTTGAGTGTTGCATCTGTTTAACTTGAAGAATTAAGATTAAAGATGGGGGTGTATAAGGGAGACAAAATTAGATGCTTTGATAATGTAAAATTAACACAACTAACCCAAAAATGGAAGGAAAGTTAAATAAGCTCACTGATTGTCTGAATGGTATTACCTAGAAGTAAAAAGATATCACTTGAAGTTGACAAATCAAGAAGAAAAACTTTACGCAAATTGACACTAGGCTAAAACTAGTGGCTACATAGTGAGACGAGGGGCCAGTAAGAAGTAGCTTCAGGGGCCAGCCCAATGGCATAGTGGTTAAGTTCATGTGCTCCACTTTGGCGGCCCAGGGTTCATGGGTTCAGATCCCAGGTGCGGACATATACACCACTCATCAAGCCATGCTGTGGTGGCAACTCATACACAAAATAGAGGAAGATTGTCACAGATGTTAGCTCAGGGACAATCTTCCTCACCAAAAAAAAAAATGAAGTAGTTTCAGAATTGCTCGTATATTAGGGAAGCAACAGACAAATATTTAAAGAAAGAGAGTCCTAAGAGTATTAAGAGTAGTACATAAAGACATTAAAAAGTTTACAATACCAAAGCGGGGGGAGGAGGGAGACAAAGAAAATAGACTACATAGTGAAACAATGTAACAAAATTCAGACCAACAAATGTAAATGGCTTAACTCACCTATTTAAAAAAAAATCAGATGAGCTAACAAATAGATTCAGGTAAGAAATAAAGAGATGAACCAAAATGGGCAAAAGATTTGAAAAGATGTTTCTCCAAAGAAAATGTGCAAATTACCAATAAGTACATAAGAAGATGCTCAACATCATTAGTCATTAGGGAAATGCAAATCAAAGCCACAACAAGATACCACTTCATACCACTAGGATGGCTATTATCAAAAAGGCAGACAATAACATGTTGACAAGGATGTGGAGCAATTGGAACCAAATACAGGCAGTCCTCGCTTTTATGATAGTGAGTTACTGCAAATATAGCCATGCAAGCTGAAACCATAGAAAGCTTTCTTAATAATCAATGGGAACAGTTACGATTGTTCCATGGCCTTTAAAATTTTAGTCAAACTCTCACTGTCAGTTATAAACATATAGGGAAATGAAAATGGTAAAACTAATTTATTTAGTACAGTGTAGTTTATAACATTAGAAACATTGAAAATTAAAGTGTTTTATTTCTTCTTTAAAAACTTATCAAGGAAAAAAACATCAAGAGTGCTTGCCTTCTTCTCTTTGTATAACTTATGATATGGAGTGAGCATCTTTCCTGTGCCTTGACAAATTGTCATACTTCTAAGTTTGGATCTGCTTCTAACATTTTATCTTTTGCATTTTCAATGTTGTGAAATATTTCCAAGAGTTTCTTGAATGTGTAGTTTTTTGCCAGTGTCATTTCTTCTGGGACATTCATCATAACCGCTTATTTATTTCGGTAAGTTTGCCTTCACTAATTTCCTCTGACTGCATGTCTAGAGTCTCAAACAGCAGCAGTGTCAACAATTCCACAGTTAACTATTTCTTCTATGACACCTGTATAACTTCTATAACATTTATACTTGACCCAAATTTCACTTCCAGGATTATCACTTTAGTTTCTCTGCTGCACTTTTATCTTTGTTGGTCAATTCCCTATTTTGATTATCCATTTTTGTAAAATGTCATATGGGTTTATCACTGGGAGACAAGGAGACAACACAACTATACACTTTACTCTATGGACCCTGAACTGAATAACAGATGTGCAATGTCCAATCACCAATGAACTTTGAAAGAAGTGATGTAATTGGTCACTGATCATGACACGCATTTGTTACTTTGTGATTTGTGGACTGAAGAGCTAGCTGCAAAGTGTGCACTTTACACAATTACTCACAGTTAATACCATTGTAAGCGACATCTGAACCATGTTTTTGAGGCATTCATGTTAATTAAAACATGGTAACTGAAAATCTTGCATGAAGGAACCGTGTAAACTGAGGACATTTTGTAATATAGCAACTTTCGTATAACAAAACTACAGGATATAAAAGGATAAACAGACACATTAATAAAGGAGACTTTAACAGACATCTCCCAAATCTAGATAGATAAAGTGGACAAAAAATTAGTAAGGATATAGAAGACCTAAACAACATAGTCAGTGTGTTAGTTGGGTCCAACAGTGAGGAGATACTGAGACAGATTTGGGAACACAAAAGGTTTGAGTTGCTGCACTAATCCATTCAGTCACAACTGGGCAAAGGAGTGCCAAGAAGTGCCTAAGCAGATCATCTAAATTCAACACATGTTCCTCTCTGCTCTCTTTATCTAACAGTAGCCCTTACCTTTTCCTGCTGATCTATGTCAATTATCCCTGCCAAGATGGTGACTCCTTGCTTGCTAGTCCCTGGTTACATGTAGTCCAAAAGGCTCAGGCTACAGTCATATTTTTTAGTCCAGTGTGTCCCCTAGCAAGAGTGAACCCCTTTAGGAACCAAGACCTCTAACCCCGAAGAGCCCAGAGTTGCAGGGACAGGAAGCAGAGTCCTCCAGGGAGTCATTGGGAATGATGTTGAGTGAAGCCACTGCTTGGTTCCTGAAACCTGTGTATTCTTACTATTGGAAGTATAGCACTATATAAAGGTTTCTGATTTAGTGCATATACTGCATCCTGGAGGATGGCACCCCACCCTCACAGAGCACTGCCTCTAAGCTGACACTTAAACTGCACCTTCTGCAGGCCATTCCAACATTCTACTGAACCAGTTGCTCCTGAGAGATGCAGTATGTAATATGACGAGTGTATCCCCTAGTCATTGGCCCACTCCTGCACCTCCTTAGCTGTGAAGTGTATTCCCTGTTTGCATGCTATGTTGTGTGGAGTTCCATGCTAGTGGAACAGGTATTCTAAAAGTCCTCAGACAGTTGTACTACCTGAAGCTCTGTAGGCAGGAAAGGCAAACTTCTACCCTGAATAGGTGTCTAATAGTGTGAGAATGAAGCATTGACTCTTCTAGGATAGAAGCATCCCAGTGTAGAAGCATTCCAGTGTTGCCACTAAGTTGATCTCCTTGAAGAACAGTGCCATATCAATAGAGCATTGGACTCTGTTGCTGAGAGGATGGACATTCAAAAGTGTCAATAGCTCTAAGAGACTTAGTAAGTGGAAGTCTGTCCATGCTGTTGGGCCCATGCTTAACCTCCATCTCTCCACTTGTGTGCCTACTGTGTCAGTTGCCAAAAGGTGCTAATGTCTGAGTTATTTTGATTACTTGCTTGTTTAGTGCCTCTTCTGTAATGGATGCTTTCTGGTGGACAACATCTAACGTAAAAATCTTCACACTTTGTGCACAGACCCATATGTCCATCCACAGTATCATACTGTATGTACTCTTTCTGTACAACTTCTTTGGCCTGTGAGATCTATCCAGTTGTATGTAGTAGTTCTTTCCTTTTATTGCTAAGTAGTATTCAATTATATGAATACACAAAAATTTATCCCTTCTCCTGTTGATAGACATCTGGGTTTCTAATTTTGGGCTATTACGAGTAAAGCTGTTAAGAACATTCTTATACAAATGTTTTATTGTAGACATATGCATTCATTTCTCTTGGAGACTGTATGTGTATATATATATATATGTGTATGTGTATATATATATATAGTGAAGTGCTAAGTCATGTTTAACTTTTTAAGAAATTGTCAAATGTTTTTCCAAAGTTCCACTTGCTCCATATTGTTGTCAACACTTGGTGTTATTTGTCTTCTTAATTATAGCCATTCTGGTGGGTATGTAATGGTAATGGTAGCTCACTGTCTCATTAATTTTAATACTTTTTCTTTAGATGCTTTTGAGATTTACTGTGTAGATGATATATGTATTTCTTCTCTTCCCTTCCAGTATTTATACCTTATTTCTTTTCTTCTCTTACTTCAAGGGCTGGAGTATAGAGTGTGGTGACTTAATGGCAAGAAAGGAAAATGATCATAAAGAGCTTTGTAAATGACACTAAGGGCAATGCAGAATCACTAATATTTTTTTCATAGATGAATAATGTGGTCAAATTTGCATTTAGAAAGAGCTCCCTGGCTACAGTGTGGAAAAAACAAAGACACTGAGAAGACTAGAGGGAAGACCAGTTAGAAGACTCCTGAAGTAATGTAGATGAGAAATGGTGACTTAAGCTAGGAAAGTGGCAATTGCAATGGAGAAGAATTGATTTTTAAAAGATAAAATATGTCTGTCTCCACTTAGTCCACATCAAGTGTGATTTTAGTAAACCAATCAATAAAAATATGCACATATTTCAAGCCATTTTAAGAGTAGACATTTCCTTTACAGGAAATTCATCTCCAGAAGCTGCTAACAAGAACATTTTAACAAATGTTATCAAACTGTTAACAAAAAGGAGTTGAAACCAATGAAACTATTGGATTCAGTGTAAAATATAGAATAAAATAATGCAATTCAATGAATGTGAAATCAGTTACTGGAACTTATTTTCTTATAAACATGCCCCAATCAGGGCAGGTCACGGGTTGTTTATGCTAGCTTCCATCATTTAGTTAACTGGTTAACTAAATTGTAGTAATAGTTGATATGGCCCTTGATAAGCAATAGAGATGAGCTGAAAAAAGTAAATTACCTCTGGCTGATAGTGAAATAATAAAGTCATACCAATTTAGGAAAAAAAAAACAATGACAAAGACATTATAAGCAGAAGAGCAGGTGACAAAAGCAGATAATTTGAATTGAATTATACAAAAAGACAAAAGTAAATGACTTTTGGAGAATGTAACTCATTTAGCTGTGACATTCACCCAAAGCCTCCATACTCTAGAACTGCCTCTTTCTACAATAGTAGTCTCCCCTTATTTGAGGTTTCACTTTCCACGATTTTAATTACCCACAGTCAACTGTGGTCCAAAAACATTAAATGGAAAATTCCAGAAGTAAACAATTCATAAGTTTTAAATTCTGCATAGCACTATGAAATCTCATGCCATCCTGCTCAGTCCCACCTGGGATGTGAATCATCCCTTTGTCCAGCGTGTCCATGCTATATATACTACCTGCCTGTTAGTCACTTAGTAGCTGTCTTGGTTATCAGATTGACTGTCCTGGTATCGCAGTGCTTGTGTTCAAGTAACCCTTATTTTATTTAATAATGATCCCAAAGCGCAAGAGTGGTGATGCTGGCAATTCTTTGATGTATAGGAAAAAACATGGTGTGTATATAGGGTTGAGTACTGTCCGAGTTTCAGGCATCCACTGGGGGACTTGGAATGAATCCTCCTCCGATAAGGGGGACTACTGTACTCTGCCTCCTTTGCTCTCGGTCTTCCTTCCTTTTGCCCTGAGCCCTCCCCTCATCTCAACTCCTTGGTGGATGCCCCACTTCTTAGAGTTTCCCACAGCTTAGATTTCATCTCTAGGTGAACAATTTTCAAATCTATGTGTCCAGTCTTGACCTCAGGCCTGCAATTCTTTTTTACCTGGTGGTGCTGCTGGACGTTCAGGCTCAGAGAGTCTAAAATCAAACTCATCCTCTATCCCAAACCAGTTTTTCTTCCTGTCTTCTATTTGTTAAAGGTACCACCATTCTCCGAGTCATGCAGTTTTGACATCTAAACCATCTTTGACTCGTCCTTCCACAGTAAATCACCTGCCAAACTTGCCAGCTCTCATCAATCGTTTCTTCAGATTATACCCTGCACTGTGCTGTCACCGCCCCATTTCAGGCCCTTCTTACACCTTTGCCAGAATAGTTGCAACAGTCTCCATGCTGGTCTTCTTCTCTCTAATTTCTTACTTTCTTGAATTAATTTTTCATATTGTCACAAATTTAATCTTCCTAAAGCACAAACCTGCTAATATCTCTGATTGATACAGTGGCTCCTCAGTAGCAACCTTGATCAAAAGACTTCAGTGGCTTATGAAACTCAAGAGCCTCTACAACATGGCTCCAAGTTACTTTTCTGGTGTTTTCGTACCTTCCTTTGCAACCAGCTATACTCTGACTTTTAGCCAATTTGTTAAAACAATTTTAACAGCTACTTAAAATTTCCCATTTCATCTCTACTCCTTCAGTATTGGCTGCAGATAGTTACTTCCTTCCAAAGAATATAGTATGAAGGGGGGGGGGAAGAGTGACTTTACAGGGGAGAAAACTGACCAACCCTACCTCAGCAAGGTGATCAAGGTCAATATCAATAGTGATAAATCAGGTTGATAGTGTGTATACTTGATATGATGTGATGAAAATGGCACTGTATGTGCTTTTCCTCCCCAAAACCCTTAACCCAGACTAATAGTAAGAAAAACATTAGACAAATTTCCAATAGAGAGACATCTTACAAAATACTTGACCAATACTCTTCAAAACTGTCAAAGTCATCAAAAACAAGGCTGTCATAGCCAAGGGAACCCTAAGGGAACATGACATGTAAATGTAGTGGGCTATCCTGGATGGGATCCTAGAACAGAAAAAGAGATTAGGTAAAAACTAAGGACACCTGAACCAACTATGGACTTCAGTTAATAATAGCGTATCAATATTATTTTATTAATTATAACAAATGTGCCATACAAATGTAAGCTGTTAATAATAGGGGAACCTGGATGAGAGGATATAGGGGAACTCTCTGTACCACCTTCTCAATTTTCCATAAATCTAAATCGATTCCAAAAAAATAGTCTATTTTTTAAAAATCTTGTTTCCAAATGAACCACAATCATTAAAAAGAATGAGGCAGATCTTTATGTACTAATATTGAAGAAACTAAGAAATATTGTTAATGAAAACAGAAAGTTGCAGAACAGTGCTTGCTATTTGTGTAAAAAAGGACTCTATAGCTGTATTTGTTTGCACGTGTATGGGAAAGCTACACAAGGAACCAGCAATAGGAGTAGGGGAATTGAGTGGCTGGGGGACATGCATAGGAAGGAGGCTTACTCTTTGCAACATACCTTTTCAGTATCTTCTGAATGTTGAACCATGTGAACATATTTTCTATTAAACAAACAAACAAGTACACAAACAAATAAAACCAGACAAAAAGAAGATGGTCTGCCAAATCCTCCTTCTGACATTTCTAGTCAGAGTGTACTAGGGTTTTTCCTGTCAGGAGAGAATGGGCAAGGGGCAGCTAAGAATAAACCAAACTGTTCTAAGATCCTTTCAGGAGTCTTAGGGTAGAAGTAAACACAGTGGAGGGAGGGACCTGGAAAGGTCAGCCTTGAGCTCAGGCAGGAATTCTTTCATACAGATCAAATTGCCCCATCCAATGGCCTCTCCTGAATCCTGTCCCACCACCTTCCTTCTAAATGCTGGCTTTTCTCCAGGTTCCAATCTTGCCCACATGCCTTCTTGCTCTGTATGCTCCTCCTTGTGGATTTTACCAATCAAGTCGTTGATTCTAATTAGGACCAGGATCAAATGACAAGAGAGATACTAAAGCTATTTGTCAAACAGCAGCTAATATCGTTTGAAGCTCAGTTTTATGGTCTATGAGGGTTTAGCGCTTGGGTGAGTTGGTATAGTTTAAATGTAGGAGGCATCCCTGTATTCGTTTATTCCTGGGTTCTTGTCATTTTCCCATTATTGTATGTGCATAACTCTGGGCTAGGCACTGTGTAGAGGTTAATAAGTTTCTTCTTGCAGAGTGGGGCTTTATGATTTCAAAAAGGCCAACACAACTACTGTCCAATGTATAAAATGGCATGGGGTATGAAAGAGGGGGAAAAAGAGTAACTTTGCATCAAAATAAGGTTGATTTGAATGCTAAAAATTTTTGGTTATAATTCTTAGCAAAGACAACACAAACCATAGGGATTTACAGCCATTTTTTGAAGGAATCCCTAACTTCTAACATAAATTTAAATAATTGATGCAGAAATGACAAAAGCAAGAATATATGAATGAGTAATATAATGAACGAAAATTAAAAGTTGCGACAAAATTCGAGAGTGAACTCAAGTGTTACTTTTTCCAGGAAGTTTTTCTTAACTCTCCCTGTGATAGGCAGAATAATTTCCTCTTCCCTCTGCAAGACATCCATGTACTATCCTGGAATGTACAACTACTTTACCTTACATGGCAAAAGGGACTTTGCAGATGTGATTAAGGGTGCAGACCTCAAGATGGGGAGATTATCCTGGTGGGTCACGTAGCTCCTTAAAAGTGGAAGAGAGAGGCAGAAGTGTGGGTCTGAGGAACATGCCATGAGGACTTGGCCCACTGGTGCTGACTTTGAAGATGGAGGAAGGGGGCCAAGAGCCAAGGAATGTGGGAAGCCTCTAGAACCCGGAAAAAACAAGGGATCTGATTCTCCCCTTGAGCCTCAGAAAAGGAATGCAAGCCTGCTGACACCTTGATTTTAGCCCAGTGAGACCCATGTTGGACTTCTCATCTAAAGAACTCTAAGATAATAAACTTCTGTTGTGTTAAACCACTCTGTGGTAATTTGTGATAACAGCATAGAAAACTAGTACATTCCCCTAAATTTACAATCCCTAAATTTACATGTGCACTGGATCCTATGTAGACATCTTTCAGAGGACCCATTCCCAAGATGGCTCACTAACATGGTTATGAAATCTCTTTTCCAAATATTTTATTATGAATATTTCAAACATACAGCAAAGTTGAAAGAACTTTACAGTGATCATCCATAAAATTAAATTCATCCACCACTTAAATTCTACCAATAATAATTTACTATACTTGCTTTATCATATATCTATCCATCCCTCTATTCATCCATCAATCCAACTTATTTCGTGGATGAATCTCAAAGTAAATTGCAGACATCAATATATATCCCCCTACATACTTCAGCATGCATATAATTAACCAGAGTTCAATATTTGTTTACAGTTTTTTTCTTTGGATGTCAAATTTACATACAATGAAATGCACAAATCTTAATTGTACATTCACTGAGTTTTGACCAATGCATGCAGCCATATAACTCAAACCCCTATCAAGATATAAAACATTATCATCACCCTTCATCCCCTTACCAGCTAATCCCATTCCCCATCTCCTCAGAGGCAACCACTGCTGTAATTTTTTTCCACACAGATTAGTGTATCCTGTTCTACAGCTTTATATAACTGGAACAATACAGTGTATACTTTTTTCGGTGAGACTTCTTCATATAAATGGAATCATTTGAACTTTTTTGGGTAAGATTTCTTTCATTCAGCATATTGTTTTTGAGATTCATCCATGTTGTTGTGTGTATCAGTTCTTTCTTATTGTTGAGTAGTACTCCATTTACAAATATAGCATGGCCTGCCATCCATTCTCTGATTGATGGACACCTGGGCTGTTTCCTATTTTGGCTATTATAAATACAGCTGCTCTGAGCAGTCTGGAGTTAGTCTTTTTGTGACTATATATTTTAATTTTTCTTGGGTAAATATCTAGAAGTCAAATTGCCGAATAATAGAGTAGACATATGTTCAATTTTAAAGGAACTTCCAGATCATTTTTTCAATGTGGATGTACAATTTTCCATTTCAACCAACAATGTATAAGAGTTCTGGTTGCTCCCCATCCTCACAAACATGTGATGCTCTCAGTCTTTTTAATTTTAGCCATGTAGTAGGTGTGTTGTTTTTGCCTATTTTTCTATTGGGTTTTTGTTCTTTTTTCCCCTGATTTTTAAGAGTTTTTAATATATTCAGGATATTAGCTCTTTATCTGTGATATAAATTGTGAATATTTTATCTTAGTCATTTTGACTTTATGTTTCATGCCATGAAAAGATCTCTAAAGTTTTTTGTAGTTGAATTTTTCAATCTTTTTTTTTTTCATTACATCTAGATTCGAGTCATAGTTAGCAAGCCTCTCCTCACACCCAGATTTAAAGGATTCATCCATGTTTTCTTCTAGTACTTGTATGGTTTCATTTTTTACATTTAGATCTCTGATCCATTTGGAGTGGCTTTCTGTCTGTGGTCCAGTTTTATTATTACATTTTTCAAATGGCTGTTTGGTTCTCTGAACACAATTTCTAGAAAGGTCCATCTTTGTCCCAACTATTTGAGATGCCACTTTTATCATATTATCAAGTGTATTTGAGTCTATTTCCAAACCTCCTATTTTAGTCAACTAGCATTAAAGGTTTAAAATTTTTATTTTTCCAGCAATGAATTTCTTGAAAATCTGTGAGAGCGAGAAAAATGAAGTTTCAGTTTACTAGGAAAACAGGAATAAGAATGGTGTCGTTCTTGGGGCTGGCCCGGTGGCATAGTGGTTAAGTTCACACGCTCTGCTTTGCTGGCCTGGGGTTCGCAGGTTCGGATCCCAGGCACCCACCTATGCACCACTTGTCAGGCCATGCTCTGGCGGGCATCCTACATATAAAGTAGAGGAAGATGGGCGCGGATGTTAGCCCAGGGCCAGTCTTCCTCAGCAAAAAGAGGAGGATTGGTGACGGATGTTAGCTCAGGGCTAATCTTCCTCACCAAAAAAAAAAAAAAAAGAATGGTGTCCTTGTAAACTTGATCTAGACATCTCCCACTTACTTTCAACTCTGAATTAACCAGAGCAAGCTTAACATATGGACATACAATGGGATGCAGTGCTAAGAACAGGCAGAGACTCTATTTTAATGCTGTGTATAAGACAGACTGGCCCAGGAACTTAAAAAGTCCAGTTTCTGGTTCTATACTTTTGTTCCACTTCTAAGGTAAATTTAATAGGACTTTCTCTCTCTTCTCTGAGGCCTCCACACTGGGGGATTTTTTTTCTTTGTGGTTTGTTTTTTAATAATCACCCTTTGTTTCTGGGTAAAAATTAAAGAAAATCAAAGAGCAATATATAATCATCTTAATATAGAAGATGCAGAAAAAGGCAAACCTGGAGGTATCTTTAGCACTTGTTTGGAAATTAATACAAACTATGAGGGCACTTGTATTTTTGTACTTGTTAGTATTTAACTTTTTGCATTCATTTATTTTAAAATATTGAGTGTATTTAATAAATATTTACAGAGTGAAGAAATTACGGAAAATACACAGTATAAGAAATGATCCCTTGGGGCCAGACTGGTGGCGTAGTGGTTAAGTTCGTGCGCTCTGCTGCGGTGGCCCAGGGTTGGCAGGTTTGGGTCCCGGGCCCAGACCTACGCACCGCTTATCAAGCCATGCTGTGGCAGCGTCCCACATAAAGTAGATGAAGATGGCCAGGGATGTTAGCTCAGGGCCGGTCTTCCTCAGCAAAAAGAGTGTGATTGGCAGCAGATGTGAGCTAAGGGCTAATCTCCCCCTGCCCCAAAAAAGAAATGATCCCTTTATAGCTTATAGAAAGAAATAAGACATATGCACAGAAAACTAAAATTCAAAATAGCCCATATAGGAACCACATTTTATATTTCTTTAATCCTCCATAGGATATTGTACAGTACCTTGACATAGATACCCAATAAATTTCTGGAAATTTTATTTGCCATCTGCAAATACATTTTATTTTGTAGAACATACAACGCCCAAATAACACCACCAGAAAGACATTTTTAAAGATGATCTTTGTTATCACCATCATCAGGTCTCTAAAAATCCCTAGTCATTGGATAGTCTCCTTTGATTAATAAGACAGAAGAGACCATTTAAGTTGTATTTCGACATAGCCGGCAGTAGAACACTATGATCACTAGGGTGCGCTATTAGCATGGCCAGCCAGTTAGTCTTCCTGGCAGTAGAGCCTGAATATCGCAGAAAGCGGTCCAATGTTTGGAGTAGCTAACCGCTGAACCAGACTGAAAGTCACTGAACTTTTTCCAGATTGTCACAGGCACACATCAGGAATCACATCACCTCACCACTTCCTTATTTGAAAATTGTGAGAATACAACAGACCTTGCAAAAAAGAGGAGGCCTAAAAGACCGAGCAAATAGGTATAGAATTCACTGTTAATAGGTTAAAACTTGCAAAAAGTTAACTGTCAACATTTAATGTTATAGTTCTATTATTTCATAAAAGTTAGACATAAATAGAAAGTGGATTGAGAAATAACTATAATTAGAATTACTTTTGTAAATGTGAACTAACTTTTAGTTTCTTTTCTAACTTTACCACTTCTAATCAGTGTCAATCCTCCCCAATATTATGGTCTATTTTAAGAATCTTCAGGGGCCGGCCAGTGGCGTGGTGGTTAAGTTCATGCATTCTGCTTCAGTGGCCTGGGGTTCATGGGTTTGGATCCCGAGTGTGGACCTACACACCATTCATCAAGCCATGCTGTGGCAGCATCTCACATACAAAATAGAGGAAGATGGGCACAGATATTAGCTCAGCAACAATCTTCCTCAGCAAAAGGAGGAAGATTGGCAACGGATGTTAGCTTAGGGCCAATCTTCCTCACCAAAAAAAAACGAAAAAAAAATCATCAAACATGGATTGATATTCAATAGGTTAAAAGACAATTGACTTATATATCCAAAATTGAGATCACCTTGCCCCCTCCCTCCAGGCTTCTCTTATTTCTTTTTTGTTTGAAGTTTCTTTAATTAGAAATAAAGCCTTTCATAACAAACTAAAGGATGACGTTTTCAAAAACACAAAACACTTGAGGTAGTTAACATATTTAGTGTGAATGCACTTCTGTCAAAATCAGAATGCAGCTGACACTGGCTTAAAGAGGTCAAGCTCTCAGAGGACCCTAAGGATTTGGCCTGAAGGCTACACTTTACTGAACCCTGTTCTAGAGTATCTATATATGTTACATAATATACCTCTATGATAGCAGTTATTGCAATGTACTGTAATAGGATTTGCATGTTTGCTAATCCATTGTGAAAGCCTTAAGGAAAGAGACTAAGTTTATTTATATTTGTTTTCCCAATGCCTAGCAGAGTAGTTGGCATTAATAGGCTCTAAAATAATTTGTTTAGTGGATTAAGTAATATTCAAACAGACACTGGTTAGATTGATGAAAAATTTAAAAACAGGACTGTTCGCTGGTTTGTGGAAACACTTGAGCACCAGTCCACTATTGAGTTTCATATTTCAAAGGACTGTGTAGAGTTTTTTAAAACAGCTTTGTTGAGATATAATTCACATACCATACAATCCACCCATTTAAAGTGTACAATTCTGAGATTTTCAAAAATTGAGATATAATTGGCATATAACATATTAGGTTCAGGTGTGCAATGTGAGATTTGCTTTTAAAGAGAGATGGAAAGCACAAGGGAAGGGGTCTCTTTTCCTTGAGTTGTGCACACTGGTTCATACTGTGATATTGTCCTTCTGATAATGATGTAAATAACCTCTCTAGATCAGTTCTTGTTTGGATTAGCAGAAGGTTAGAAAGTGGTAAATCAGTGGGTGTCTAAAGATGGGTGGAGGAGCCCACAAACAGAGGAAAAGGGAAAGAAGAAAGGGTTTCTCCAGTATGTTATTTATTTTGTGCTAGGAGAAAAGAAGCTGTGTTGAAAGGGGCTTTATGTTCTGTGTGGGGACTCAGTATAAATCTGAACTTTGCTCAGTATCCTTGAATATGCTCTAAGACTGATCCTAGGAGGAGAGTCTCATTCTTTTAGACTCATTTATCCAGGGCACACATCCCTACACTTGAATCATCCCTCTCTCCCTTATTTTCGCAAATCTTACTGTATTAGTTATCAATTGCTGCACGACAAATTGACCCCAAAACTTAGAGCTTAAAGCAGCAGTAAACAATTATTATATCACATAGTTTCTGTGGGTCTGGATTTGGGGAGTGGCTTAGCTGAGTGGTTCTGGGTTGGGATATCTCACAAGGTGGCAGTCAAGAAGCTGGGCCTGCAGTCATCTAAAGGCTTGGCTAGGGTTGGAGGATCTGTTTCCAAGAATGGCTCACTAACATGGCTGGCAAGCTGGTGCTGATTATTGGTGTAAGGCCTCAGTTCCTTACCAGGTGGCCACTCCAAGGGGCTGCTTGAGCATCCTCATGTTATGGCAACTGGCTTCCCTCTAGGTAAGTGATCCAAGAGAGCATAAAGTGGAAGCTGCAAAGTCTTTTATGACCTAGCTTTGGAATTTACACACCATAATTTCTGAAAAAGCCTACTGGTTACACAGGTCAGCCCAATTCAGTATGGCAGGGACTACACAAGGGTGAAGATACCAGGAGGCAGGGATCATGGGGGGCCATCTTAGAGGCTGGCTACCACATTTTCTTTTTAATATATATATATATTTGAGATATATATATCTCAAAAGGGATTCCTGAATCCCAGCTCTTGAATAATATATTACTTTGCCATTTATCCTAATTGAAAAAATATCTCTTAGGACAGACCAATAATTCTTAAATGTAAAAGACCAGAGAAAAAGGGAGGCCTGGGAAGCTGTTTTCCTTGGACAGTTCAATATCCCAGGATTCCCACTCCTGCGTCATTATCTTTCATATTTATTCTTATACTTCCTACCCTGAGATACACTGTTGCCCTATTCTCAAGAAACTCATTATAGATTACTTTCCTCTGCACTGCACTTTTTAACTGTTCCCTGATATACAACTACTGGACTGCTTTCTCACTTACTCTTCTACTTATCTTATCCTTCATGGATTTGCAAATGAGAGTTGGTCATAGAATAACAACCAGAAGAATAATCATCTTTCCATCATTTGGAGAATCTAGCTGTACCTACTGACTCATTTGAAATAAACACAATAGTAGTTCTGTGAATAAATCCATTAAAACCCTTACCCTTGATAGCAGAGTTTATATCTGGTAGCTTGAGGAGCACACACTGTATTTGCTAAGTGAGTGAAAAATATTCTCTTTAAATAGGGAATAGCTATTTGAAATACCGCTAGGCATAATTTCAATGAATCTGGACATTTTTTCTCCTATAAACTTCTTTAATTTTAAAGAGAAATATTTACAGAAACCCTAATCCTTTCCAATTCAAATTATTTGCCCAACCGATACTCTAAAGTGAATTATATTCTGTTAGACAAAGTAATGGAAAAAGCAACTTGTGATTTCAATTAGTGGAAAGAAAACAATTTGGCAACTTCTTTAAGTTTGAATAGTACAAGATGAGCTGCATCATCAATTGCCTTTAATGTACATTTTGTCCTGCTTTTTATCCGAGGATCTAGACATGATGGTAGAGGTGCCTGCTGTTTTCTAAAGAATGTCAGGAGGCTGTGGCATTTCCTGAACAAGAAGAAACAGATTCTATAACAGTTCTGAGATTGAATATATGATTCATATTGAACTCTTCTATATTCTTAATCAGCTTTAATCATAATGTCACTCGAGCGAAGAATAAGATTAAAAATAAAATGAAGCTCATAATTCATTACATCCTTTCAGTCCATGGCAGACTCTTGGGAGTCGTGATTATTGAGTAAAAAGCACCGGACACGGGAGGTTTAAGAGACCTGAGTTTTGGTTCTGCCACTAATTAGTTTTATAGCCTTGGGAAAGTTATTTAACCTCTGAGTTTTCTTCTGTAAGTCGGTGGCTAAGGATGGGGGTCCTTACGGGGGCTGCTCATTGAACCCTTAGCTGGTGGTGTTTCAAAAAGGGAATGAAATCTCATTTTTCATGGGTTGCGAAAACCATAGGGATACTCCGAGCTCCAGTCTGATATTCCTTTCAGAAGGTCTCGGTCTCCTTCCCTCCTTACACCTTTTAGGCATTTCCCCAGTACCCACCGGTGATTAGCTTCTTGTTACGCGGTGTGGGGACGGCGCCAATTTGCCAGATCCTGGAAGCTCTGGTTCTGAGGAGGTGGCATGGCAGGGTCTCACAACTTGGGGTCCTTCTTCGAGGCTGCCTCAAAGTGTGCAAATTCGTATCGTGACAAAGCATTTCCGACTTTCTTCCGAAAAGCCCAACCCTGGGGTCACAACCATGTTTCTGTCACCAAATCAACTGCTGAGCTAGAAGGACACCACTGTGCGTCAACAGCTAAGCTCAGAAGCCCTACTTCTCTGCTCCCGACCAGCGGGCTGTTGCGGCCTCAGCTGGAACTACAAGGCCCAGAATTCCCGCGCGCATGCGCATTGCCATTGTGATGCTCCTTTCTTGGTAACTCGGCCTCTCAGGCAAACCTGAAGATAGCGGCAATTCTCCGGTGGGGGGCGGAGACGCTCTCTGCCTGACTCTCCGCCCCCTCCGTGATAGGCAATGGGATCAGCCAACCGACGTGGCAGGCTCGGGAAGCGCCCTCCAATCAGCACCTGTGGTGGAGAGGTGGGCGTAAGCACTGGCAGGGCAGGTGGGCTAGGCTGTGCCGGGTTGCGAAGGGGGAGAATAACGTCGGGTCGGGTCAGCGGGCGCTGCAGTAGTCGCCGCAGCGGCGATGGGAGCGGTGGGGACGAGGCGGCGGCGGCGGCGGCGGCAAGAGGAGGAGCAGGGGCTGGCACAAGAGCAGCGGCTGGGGGCGGCCCGCAGCAGCAGTAACAGCAGCCGCCGTCGCCGCCAGTAAACGGGGACGGTACCTGAGGGGACTACTCAGCCGGCCGGCCCTCGAAGCCGCGCTCGGGTCCCGCCGCAGTAGGCGGCGGGGGATGGGCAGGCGGCGGCGGTCCCGCCTGCTGAGGGTTGACCCCTGCTAGTTCCGGCCCTGAGCTAGACCCGAGCCCTCCGCCCGAAATCCCTACGTCTGCCACGGCCCAGGTAGGACACACCCCCCAAACTACCAGGGCGCCGCGGGGGGAGCCCCGGGCCCCGCCCTCCCCCAGTCCTGACGCTCTCCTCCGGCTGCACCCCTAGTGGAGTGACCGACCCTGGTGCGGAGGGGAGGGCTACGGGAGACTCCTTGGTCGCTGCCCACGCCCTGGGCTTGTGCCAGACCCAGTCACTTCACCTCGGAGACCGTCTGCTTCTCCCCCGTTTTCCCAGAGGCTTTTGGTGTCTTCAGTGAACTTGGAGGGTCACGAAGCTTCGTTCTGTTTCTGTCTCTGTGGGTGACCCACATATCACTTGTTCATGCTGCTTCTGATACCGGGACTGAGCATAGGATTCTCAGGATATACCGAGCGCTTCTTTCCCACCCCGCCTCTCTAAATATAATGGAAGGGGGCATGGGACTGTAGAATCTGTTTGCTGTGTACTAACGACAGTGAAGGCCATGACTTTCTGGTACTTACGGTGCGAAGTAATGACCTGAGGGATTTGCTCGTCATTTGCTTTGACTTAAGATGATGTTGACACCCTGGGATGCTATGGGAGGGACAAAAGACTCCACACATGTACTGTCTAATCAGAGAAGTAAATAATCCAGTGGGATGCCAGGATATTTTATCCCACCGTGAAGTTAGTTTTCAGTCGTGGCTGCGTTAGGGGTAAAAATGACATTGAGTTGTACTTTGCTTTGAATTAAAGTTGGTAGGTGGCAGCAATCCCGGTATTAACTTTTCTCATCCCTAGTTTTAGAAATTGTTTTTCTTTGAACGTTAAAGAGGGCAATTTTATTATAACCTGTGTGTTATGTCGATATATTTTGGTGTTCAGTAGAAATTGAGTTTCTGTATGCCTGTATGAAGATCACGTTATGAATGGGCACTTGTACACACACACACACGGAGGATCCACTCGGTGTGTTTTGTTACAGTGTTTGGTTCTGAGCCATTAATAACAGTTGTATTGATTTCTAAACACTGATTTGCCAGGACAGACCACAAAGATGTGACTGCTGTTTTCTTTTGGCTAAATGAAATAGAGTAACATTCATTTCCGGGGAAAGCGAGATGGGAGATTTAAAGTGTTGAGGGAATTGAATGCTATGTATTTCTTTCTTTTTTTAATGAAGAAGCAGTAATGATGACAAGTGTTATTTAATATGACTAATCTTGAAGAATTCATCTTAACTCTAAAAATTTTTCAAATAATGTGTGTGGACTTAGATGGCATGTTGTGATCTATTCAAATTGAAAACATACTGAAAGGAATCTTTAGAAGCTTATGTTTTCCTATGTGATACGTTTTTATCAAGGCACTTAAAGGGATGTTTGAAGTATGGTTTTAAAGGACAGTTTCTCTTACCGCTTTTCCTTTATGATATAATGTTAGGAAATGCTTTTTCCTCTTTCAGTTTTAGACACATAAAAGAAATTGAAGTCCCTAGCTTCATTTATTGAATTTATAATATCAAATTGAAACAAATTTGATCTTCAGTAGGGGGCTGACTAGGAATAATATATCTTGCTCATTATCTTGTACTATGGTTAATGCAGAATTTAGTGAATTCTCTATTGTACTATATATGACTTCAGATTTTTGTGTCTTTTGACTTTCTTTTAAATACTGATTATTTTAATGCCTCAGGAAATCTTCGTGATATTAGGCTCATTTGCTTTAGCAAATTGAACTCATTTATATAGGGCTTAAACTACCTTCAAATGTGGTGTTAGAAGTGAAGTTTGTATAATTTAGATAACTTTTGAGGGTATTTTACATTTAAAAAATGCACTAAAATGTGACAATTAGTGATAGATTGTTGGTTTTTTATTTTTATTTTTTTTTGTGGGGAAGACCAGCCCTGAGCTAACATCCGTTGCTAATCCTCCTCTTTTTGCTGAGGAAGACTGGCCCTGGGCTAACATCCGTGCCCATCTTCCTCTACTTTTTATATGGGACGCCGCCACGGCATGGCTGACAGGCAGTGCGTCGGCGGGCGCCCGGGATCCGAACCAGCGAACCCCGGGTTGCCAAGCGCGGACTAAACCGCTGCGACACCGGGCCGGCCCGATTGTTGGTTTTTTAATGTAAACGAATATTATGGAGCTGAGTTAGCTATGATCATGGAATTTAAATTTAACTTTGGCGGGGAGCAGGCAATTCTTTTTAAGTTTTATCACTTTGAAAAGTAATGGAGATGACAGCTTGATTGCAACTCACGGGAGACTTTGAGCTGGAACCACCCGACTAAGACACTCTCAGATTCCTAATCCTCAGAAACTGTGTGAGAGAATAAATGTTTGTTGCCTAAAAACAAAGCAATATATAACAAGGGAAAATGTTTAATGACCATTATGGAACTAGGGGGCTGAATTGATTAGCAAAATAAAATAGCCTTTGAGAATTAATAGTGAATATAGCTTACTTCCTTCCCCCATTTAAAAAAATCTCTTATAGAAAAATTCTTTTATAGATATCTGACAGTCTTTACAATCTGAGCGCATGTTACTCAATTACTGTAGTCATGTTTTCCTTTTTTAAAAAATTTTTGCAGGGGAAGATTCACCCTAAGCTAACATCCGTTGCCAGTCCTCCTCCTTTTTTCTTCCTTTCACCCTCACCAAAGGCCCAGTGCATAGCTGTGTATAGTTATAAAGTTCTTCCGGTTCTTCTATGTGAGCTGCTGCCACAGCATTGCTACTGACAGACGAGTTGGTGTGGTTCTCCACCTGGAAACTGAACCTGAGCAGCCGAAGCTGAATGTGTGAAACGTTAACTGTTAGGCCATCAGGGCTGGCTCCCTTTTTTTTGCTATTTTTGAGAAACATTCGAAGTACAGCCGGAGCTATATCAGTTTATTTGATTAGTAATATTGCAGGATGTCTTCAATATTTATAGATTTTTGAAATTAAACATATTTCTACTGTTTTATTTCCTTGTCATCTTTTTTTCTTATCTAATATATTGTAAGCAATAGTGATGGTAGTGGTAGATTTTTTTCTTTCAGGCTTCAGTGGATAGAATCCTTGTGTTGAAAACAATTTTACAGCTTTTGTGGCGTAAATACTCAGTGCTTTCTGGTTAAATATTGTACTTCCATATTTGATAAAAGAGTCTTTAAGTCTGTATGAAAAAGTTGAGTCTCTTAGAGCTAAATTTTGAGCGTAAATACAACACATACTACCACTCAGAAGTTTCTGTCCTCCTTAATATCTCGTGATCCTTGATTGAGGTTTAAAATACAGACTGAAATTATATTATTTACATAATGTGAATGTCAATTTTGCCAGAAAATTTCATCTTCTAAACAAGTGATTTTTTAAGCAGACTTCTTGGTATATTTTCATTTATGTTATATGACTTTAAGTTAAACATAATTGTTCTTCTCTTTGTGGTCATTTTATATATTCTTTTTTTTGATGAGGAAGATTGGCCCTGAGCTAGCATCTGTGCCCATCTTCCTCTGTTTTGTGTGTGGGATGCTGCCACAGCATGGCTTGATGAGTGGTGTGTAGGTCCGTGCCCAGGATCCAAACCTGCAAACGCGGGGCCACCAAAGCGGAGTGCATGAACTTAACCACTATGCCACCAGGCCAGCCCGTATTTTATATTTGTTGCTACTTAATTGAATATATAGTACTTATGAACTTTTTGAACTTTTGGATTTTTTCTATGAATTTTTTTAACTTTGTATATAAATCTTCGGTGTTTTGGGATGTTGATAGCTGCTTTTTTTTTTTTTTTAATTGTGAGGAAGACTAGCCCTGAGCTAACATCAGTTGCTAATCCTCCTCTTTTTGCTGAGGAAGATTGGCCCTGGGCTAACATCCGCACCGGTCTTCCTCTACTTTATATGGGACGCCACCACAGCATGGCTTGACAAGCGGTGTGTCTGTCTGCGCCTGGGATCCGAACCTGTAAACCCCGGGCCGCCGAAGTGGAGCATGCGAACTTTAACTGCTACACCGCCGGGCTGGCCCCGATAGCTGCTTTTTATTGTATTAAGGAATTTACTTTCACTTTAATTAGAGTAAAGCTTCCCAAGGTAAAAAATTAAATGTTCTTTGAAAAGAATCCTGGGGTGTTGTAGTGTCTTCTGAAGAATGGGAAATAGTAGCTTCTTGGTTTCCTTTGGTAAGCTGTCAAGATTTAACCTAACCATGTTTTAAGAATCAGTATTTTTCTTTTTTACAGAGAGTTTGCATCTTTATTGAAAATAAGAATCACTATTTTTTAATGTTTGAATTAGAAAACTTTATTTGCCGTTATATCTGTTTTTACCAAAAGGCTTTTATCATTATTTTTATACTTTTTTTTTCTTTCTGTAGTTTCAAGATAATTGCGTTTTTTAAAAAAAGGTTTTTTATTGTTTCCCTTATCTTGTTTTAGCCATATGATCATCTCAATATTTTGTTAATATTTGTCTGATATTTAGTTTTCCACATGTGTTGTGTATTATGGATTAAAAGCCCTCTCTTTTTTTTCCTCCTCGATCTGCTAAGTGCCTCAGTATCTAACTCAGAAATGGTTTTATCGACATTTTTCAATGACCAAGAAGGCAGAGATGAGGGGAGGAAAATAGAAAAAATGAATAAAGAGAAAAATGTGAGCCTTACCTCTCATGAAATTTGATTTGAAAAAGTTATCTAGAAGGCACATCATATGGTAGATAGTAAACTAGATTAGGAGTTCATTTCTGCTGGACTTGTCTAGCACATAAAAACTTCAACATGTCCAAGACAAAAGTCAGCAAGCACTCTTTTAACTTCTTTATTTCTGTAAATGAAAGTATCGCTATTTAGTCAGTCACCCAAGCTCAAAAATCTCATTTATTTGAGTATTTTTTTGGCTTCCTCTTTCCCCTGGTTCTACCTGCACAAAACCTCTCCTTTTCATTTCCATTGCTACCATCTTAACTTAGCCTCTCTGAACCTCATTATCTCTCCTTAGAACTATTGCAATAGCCTCATCCATTTATTCATTAGATATTAGTTAAGCATCTACCATATTACTGTGCTAGCAGTTAGAGATTCAGCAGTGAACAAGACAGAGATGATCTCCCTTTTGGAGCTTACAATACAGTGGGAGTAGACAGTTGTAGAATAAGGAATTATAAGTGTTCCAAGTATCATGAAGTGAAAATGCAGACTACCACATGAACATATTAACAGATAGGCCTAACAGTCTGGGAGGTGGGTTCAGGGAAGTAGTCCTCTGTTTTATCAGCTGCAGTTTATTCTGCATGCTCTACCAGATTCAGAGGTTAGTGGATATTTTATAGCTATAAGTTAAATAATTAAAAATATTCAGTAATTAAATGTTTTTAAATTTAAAAAATTTAATAAAAATTAAATGTTCACACAACTCCTGAAACAGCTTTAAACAAATCCTTTCAGAATGCCAGAACAGTTGGGAAACTTTTGTCCTAAAGAGTCCACTTCTCTCTCCCTCCAATATGGGTTTCTACTTTGAGTTCTCCCAGGCCTCAGTTGCTTGAGTACTGACAGAATTCCTGTGTTTTGTTTCACACTCTCTGTTTAAACATCAGAAGTTAGGACTAGGCATTACCAGTAAGAGGGTATGCATGGTTACAAGAAAGAGGTCTTCCAGGTAAGTAGTTAGAGTCTCTCTGTAACTAGAGTCCAGCAGCTTATAGATGAGTTATTAAATGTACGAGTAATTAGGATATAATTTGAATATCTTTGTAAACCTAAAATTATATAAACACTTTTGTAAATCAGAAAAAATATCCCTTATCATATGATGGCACCTAATTTTTGGTTTAGAAAATAAGATTAGTATAGCCTTTAACCTCTTAAATTAATAAATGCTTACTAAACAAATGAATATAAAATGTTAATTGTGCATCAGGATGAAATGTGAATCTGTTCTCATCTCTACTGTAATATATCATAGGACCTTAGGTTACTTAATCTCTCTTTGCCTCAGTTTTGCTATTTTTAAAAAGGGAAATTAATATACTTAAAATCCAATTACAATGAAGATCATTATAGAGAAGTTTCTGTATTTTTTTTTTATTCTTTGTTTTAGTGAGAGGATCATAGACATAATGCTTTGTTTGGTTGATCATACTACAGTAGATTTTATCCAAAGAATGGTCTTCTTTAGTTTTTTTCTTATAATCTGGCCACGTAAGTTACACTGTACTTTCTATAAGGGAAGGATTTGTTTATGTGTTGTTAGTATTGTAGCCAGGGAGAGGAGAACTAGGTTGTTGACACTTTTACTCTGTTGTCAGTAATTGTAACCATACTGACTTGTAAAATTTCTCTTCACTTGTAATAGATATTTTATTTTCTTGAATATGTTTATTGAGCCCGGAGAGATTCCATGCTGCTGGAAGTATAATTTACCTCCTGTGAAAGTTTAGAAGGAACCGTTGAAGTGTGAGTGGTGACTAAATTTTCTTTTTTTTTGCTATCAGCTAACAGGTTATTCACAAATCTTCATCTCTTTTTACTAACCCTTTAGAGAGGGTTTTGCTAAAATCTATGGGATAAAAAAGACAAAAACAAAATCCCATGGGGTTTATCCTATTCTTGACCCTTATTTCTGTTGTTTACATTAGTATTATTAGATGTCTTGAAAAACTTAGCTGGTATGTAGTCTTTGTAAACTTGTGCCTATACCTCAGCTTGTTTTATTTTAAAACATAATTTAAATAGTTTTTTATAATGTGAAACATGTATTATTTTGACTTTTGAGATATATGAGATAGCCACTCAGTGTCTAACTATATTTTAATTTATTTTTGGAATATAGATCAGGTATTTTAAATAGTATTTACATAGTAGATTATGATGACTTTGAAAGCATTTGATCTTTTATTTTAATAATAGGGGTGTTTGGGGTATTTATAGTTTTCATCAAATTTGGAAAAATTTCAGACATTTTTCCTTCAGATTTTTTTTTCAGCATGGAATCTCTCTGGGCCTAATTAGTGTATCCAGAAATTAAAATATCTACTAAAAGTAGAGAGAAACTTTATATAAGACAGTATGGTTACAATAACCGACAACAAAATAAAAGTGTAGGCGAACTCTCTGCTCTCTCCTTCTGGGACTCCAATTATATGTATGTTAGGCTTTTTAACGTTATCCTGAAGCTCACTGATGCTCTGTTTGTCTGGTTTCTGTTTTTTCTCTGTTTGTTTCATTTTGGATAGTTTCTTTTTCTGTATCTTCAACTTCATTAATATTTTCTCCCACAGTAGTTAATCTGGTGTTAATCCCATCCAGTGTGTTTACTTCATATATATACTTTTCATATCTAGAAGTTCAGTTTTTTGTGTGTCTTTCATTTCGTTCTTCATGCTTATGTTTTTCTCTATTTTCTCGAATATATTGAATGTATTTATAATAGATGTTTTAAAGACCTTGTCTACCAATTCTATCATCTGCACCATTTCTGGTTCTGTTTTTATTGATTGATGTTTCTCCTTGTTTGCCCTGGTAATTTCTGTTTGGGAGCCAGACATTGTGATTTTACATCGTTATGTGCTGGATTTTTTTTTTTTTTTTGGCATTCCTTTAAATATTTTTGGGATTTGTTCTGGGATCAGTTATTTGAAAATAGTTTGATGCATTCAAGGCCCTGGATGTTTTTGAAGGTCTTTTCCACTCTGTCTGGTGAGTATACAAACTATTCACAATCTTCTGTGAGCATCAGGGATTGTTCTGCCTGTCTCTTTCCAGTGCTTCTTTCTCTGGCCTTGATCGCTTCCTCACACACACATACACTGTTAAGTACTCAGCCAAAATGTCAAGGGGAACCCTCTCTAGATGTCCAGAGCTTGTTCTTTGTGCAGGTTTCTCTTCTCCAGTGTTCTGCCATGCCTTGGCCTCCCCAAAACTCTGAATTCTGTCTCCTCAACTCAGTGAGAATGCTGGGCTCTGTTTGGGTTCCCCATGCCTGTGCTGTGGATTGGAAACTCCCTCCATGTGGTGAACTGGGGCAGTCATAAGGCTTGCTTCATTTATTTCCCTTCTCTCTTGGATTCCTGTTCTGAGCTACCTGTTGTCTAGTGTCTAAAATCCATTGTTTCATATATTTTGTCTGTTTTTCTAGTTGTTTAAGATAGGAGGGTAAATCTGGTCTTTGTTACTCTATGCTGGCCAGGAGTGGAAGTGGTTTGGTGGGAATATTTGAATCTCAGACAAAGAGGAGTCATATTTCACAGTTATGCTGTCTTTAGAAATCTGTGTTTTATCTTTATACCCAAACATAGCTTCAAAAATATTTTCCTTACCTTTTAGACGTGTCATAAGCTCTTCTGATGATTAATTCTAGCACTGTTCCCACTGAGTTTAAAAATGTAGGTAAAAATAATTTTCCTATTTTTCTGTTAAAGAGCAGAATCTTACATAAACTATATGTGACACTTATGAAACCACGCTGTTGTTTATTTAGTAAATTATCTAGCTCCCCACCCCCCCAAATGTAGGAGAATTTTATTACTTCATCCTAGATAATAGTAGTCCTAACTGGGCTTCCTTTCCTCTTGTGTTATATTCTCTCTTGCTTTGACGTCCTTCAGTGGCTCCCCCTTGTCTACTGAAGTAGAATGAAGACCATCCTCTTCCTAGCCTGATGTTTGCAGTCTGAACTCAGTTTACCTTTTAGGCCTATGTATTCTTTCTCCATAATCAGAACTCTTTTGCATTTAGACTAATCTATGCATTCATTTTCCCATGCACTTGTACGTTGTGCTCATTTCCTCTTCTGTGCCTTTGCTTACCTCTTCAGTCAGTTAGCTTTTGCCTTGAGACAAACCACCCCAAAGTTCAGAGGCTAAAACAATAATCATTTATTAGTTAACTCTTCTGTGGGTTGGCAGTTTGACTGGGCTCAGCTGAATGGTTCTTCTTTTGGTATTGTCTGGGTTCACCTGTGTGAGGCAGTCAGCTAGCTTGGGTTTTTTCACAATCTGGGTTCCAAAAGTAGCAAAAGAGGGCAAGTCCAGTCCATAAGTGCTTTTCAAGCTTCTGGGTCATGTTTGCTAATGTCCCATTGGTCAAAGCAAGTCACGGGGCCAACCTCAGTTTCCAGGATGGCAGAAGAAACTCAGCCTTTGGATGGAACGTGTGTAGCAAGGTCACACTGTAAAGTGATGTATATACAGGAATGGGGGGAATTTGTGGCTATTTTGCAATCTACCAAACCACTATATATTCTGTCTCCCTCCTCTAAGAAACTTTGTATGATCATCTTAACCCATGTTAACTTGCCCCATTGCCCCAATACTGATGTGTCATATGTGCCTTGCCCTTACAATTTGATGTTGATTAACTTTTTATATTTTTTTACCTTTTAAATCCAGAGAGTTAGTATTAATTTCTGTTTTTGTGTCTAGTTCAAAGAATAATTTGGAAATAGTGGTTTAACTTTTTTTCTTCCCTAGTTTGTAAACTCACTGAGGGCAAAACTATGCATTATACTTATTTCTACTCTTCTATGTATTCATAACAATTTATTGAATGACTATATGTTGAATTTTTAAATTGACTCTCAGTTATTTGCTTTAGGAATACTTAATTTCATTCAGCTGTATAGGAGGTGAAAGACATTTCATTCATTTTTCCATTCATTAAACATTTATTGAAATATTGTTCTATGGTCAGTATTATGTTAGGTACTAAGAATACAAAGATGAGTAGAATTCTGCTCTTGACCTCAAGAAATTTATAGTCTATTAGCAAGACGTTGTAAATTGTATATGTGCTTTGAAGCCTGTATCTTTACTCTGAACCTAAATTTCTGCCCCATGCTCAACTCACAGGTTAACTGGCTTTTCACCATTGCATAGATGGGAGAGTCTCCTGGTATCTAGCATACTGCTAGATGATTGTTACCTAATCTCTTCTGTTTCTGGCTTTCCCTGCCTCTGGTTTATATGAGTGTTCTTTCTTTTTATAAGAGATATTGATCATAGAGTACATAAAATATATGTATGCAATTTAAAGAATAATTATATAGCCAAATGGTCAAGAAATAGAACATTGCTGGCACCTCAGAAGTCCCTTCCTCATCTCATCACCCTTCTTTACCCAAAAGGAATCCATTTTTGTGATTTTTGTGAAAAATCATGTCCTTTTCTTTTTTTGTAGACTTACTACCTATGTTTGCATCCCTATTTAACATAGTTTAGTTTTGCTTTTTTTTTTTGCTGAGGAAGATTGGCCCTGAGAGAAGAGTGTTTTAGGATATATACCTAGGAAAGGAATTGCTAGGTCACAGGGTGTGCATATTTTCAGCCCTACTTTAAAATACAGAACTGTTTTCCAAAGTATATTCCTACCAGTAGTGTATAAGAGTTTTTGATTTTCTGTTTTTAAATAATTTCTTCTTTGATAGTCACTGATACTACTAACTTCCTTTATGTAGGTGGGTACTCAAAATTTGCTTCAAGTCAAAACACATTTGGGAACTAATTTATGCTTTTTCCAATCAAGATATAGTAGGTGGCATTGGTTTATTTGTATTCCCTTTTTGATCAACTAATTTTTCTATTAACTTTAAAAGCAAAATTATAATAATGTGAATGCTGTAATTTAATTTGTAATCATAGTTGTAGAGTAATAATTTTCTCTTGCTGACAAGAACATTTTTATATGAATTTGATAAGTGGTAGTTGTATAATAGGTTTAAATTCTAGGCCTCCATGAGAACATGATAATTTCCTTTCATCAACATTCAAGCAGTGCAGGTACTGTTTTGGACAGTATTAGGTCTTTGAATGTGACTATTTCTCCTTCTATTGGTTAAAAGGCATGCAAAATGGTGTACTAAGTAATGACTACCATTTATTGAGTGCAGTCAGTGTGCCAGGCACTGTGATAAATAAACACTTTACATATATCATATATTATCACTTTTAATTCTTAGATAGCCACTGTTGTTATCCCTTTTTTATAGATAAGGAAATTGAGGCACAGGGAAATTAAGTAATGGGCCCTAGTTTATACAGCTAGGATCTGAATCTTGGTAATCTGGTCTTAATCTTTTTTGTGAGGAGTTCCTGGAGTTAGAAGACAAAAAACACTGCAGTGCTATTTTAATTTCTTAGATAGTACTCTTATAAGGAGTTCTCTTCATGAAGTGTGGTTTGTCTAGTTTATGTTTTTGGAATTCTTATATAATTTTTTGTCCATTTACCTTTGTGCCTCTTTATCATTCTTATTTTCATTCTCCCTTTATTTCTCATTTTTCTCCTCTTCTCTGTTGGTATATGTGAATCTGTATGACTTTTAAATTACATACACTTTGATGTCTCATTTTTAGCTAGTTGAGTAACTTCACCAAATATCTATTGATTAACTACAAAGTTCATAATTTTTGATTATGGCAGAGGATATAATGATTATGATATGGTCTTCATCTTCAAGAAGTTTGTAATCTAGGGGATTGTCAATGTTTACTTATTTGTTGGCTATTTTCTTCTCAATCTTTTTCTGTCTGGCAGATGTTTCAAATGGTTTTTCACCAAATATTATTTTACAAGTTGACTCTCCATTTGGTGTGTTCTGTCCATATTTTGATCATCTTTGGATCTGTTTTGGCTACACCTCTAGATTTATCATCATTGTCTGAATTCATTAGCATGTTATTTACTCCCTATTTTAGATCGTTGAGGATATTGCCAAGGAGGAATTTATTTAGTTTCTCTCTTGCACTATCTAGTTTTCTTGCACCAAGATTGCTTATTATTTTATTTTTTATTTTTGTGAGGAAGATTAGCCCTGAGCTAATATCTGTTGCCAATCCTCCTCTTTTTGCTGAGGAAGATAGGCCCTGGGCTAACATCCGTGCCCATCTTCCTCTGTTTTATGTGGGATGCCTGCTGCAGCATGGCTCGATAAGTGGTGCGTAGGTCCGCCCTCGGGATCTGAACCTGTGAACCCTGGGCTGCTGAAGTGGAGTGCGCGGACTTAACTGCTACGCCACCAGGCCGGCCCCAAGATTGATTACTTTAAAGTATTCGTGTTATTGAAAAAAATGAATCCCAAACAAATTATTTGACAGCACTGATAATGCAGCCAAATTACATTAATATTTTCAGATATAATCCATGATGTAGAATCAAAAGGAACCTGTGGTTCATGCACAACTTTGAGAAACTATTGCCCCATACCAGTGAAGCCTGGTGTTATTAGTTATCTGTTGCTGCATAACAAATTACCTAAAACTTACAGTTTTGAAACAACAACATTTATTTCACAGTGTCCGTGGGTCAGGATTTTGGGTGTAACTCAGCAGGGTACTCTTGTTTCAGGGTCAGACACAGGCTGCAATCAAGGTAGGCTGTAGTCATCACAATGGTCAAATGGGAAAGGATCTTTTTCCGAGCTCATTCCAGTGGTTGTTGGCATGATTCAGTTCCTTGTAGGTGGTTGAACTGAGGGCCTCCAGTTCCCTGCTAGCTGTTGGTCCCTCCTATTATAAGTGGAATCATATAATACTGCTGGCGGAGGCTGCCCTCAGTTCTTTGCCATGTAGGCCTTTCCTTGGGCAACGTGGCAACTTGCTTCATCAGAGCAAGCAAGTGGGAAGAGCTGGAGAGAGAGAATGTGAACAAGATAGACGTCACAGTCTTTAATAATGTATCTGGGAAGTGACATCCTATCACTTTTGCTGTTTTCTGTTCATTAGAAGCAAGTCATTACATCCACCCACACTAAAGGAGAGAGGATCAAAGCAGGAGTTGGGGATCATTGGGAGCCATTTTAGAAGCAGTCTGGTACCCCTTGCTAGCTTATAGGATTCTGGGCTTTTTCCTTTTTTCTTTAGGGTTCAATTCCTAATTGGAATAGGTGTATTCTTAGATTTATTTCAGTGTTCTGAAGGACTCTACCCAGGATACCACTTTGTTCTATGATCTTTCCACTGGTAATTTAGAGTGAGATAGTGAAAATTATTTGGCTTTTGTAGTTATATCTGAGGGGTACCAAGAAGTCTTATTTAAAATTTAAAGTTTTTTTGGTATCATGGTAAAATATATATAAGATTTACCATTTTTAAGTGTAGAGTTCAGTGGCATTAAGTACATTAACATTGTTGTGCAGCCATCACCACCATCCATTTCCAGAACTTTTTCATCTTCCCAAAATGAAACTCTGGACCCATTAAACACTAAATCCCCATTACCCCCTTCCCACAGCCCCTGGCAACCACCAGACAGAAACTATTTTCTGTCTCTGTGAATTTAATTAATCTGGGTACCTGTTATAGATGGAATTATATATTTGACCTTTTGTAACTGGCTTATTTCACTTAGCATAATGTCTTCAGGGTTCATTCATGTAGCACGTGTGACAATTTCCTTCCTTTTTTAAGATTGAATCATATTCCATTGTATGTATGTATTATATTTTGTTTATCCATTCATCCTCACTTGGGATGGACACTTGGGTGCTTCCACATCTTGGCTGTTGTGAATGCTGCTGCTATGATCATTGGTGTCCAAATTTTTTTGAGTCCTTCCTTAGAATTCTTTTGGGTATATACTCACAAGTGGAATTGCTTGATCCTATCTTAATTCTATGTTTAATTTTTTGAGGAATCTCCAATACTATTTTCTGCAGTGACTGCACCATTTTACATTTCTATCAGCAATGCACAGGGGGTTCAATTTCTCCACATCTTCGCCAAGACTTATTTTCTGTTGGTTTAAAAAAAATTTTTTTTTATAATATTCATTCTAATGGATGTAAAGTGGTTTGATGTGCATTTCCCTAATGGTTAACAATGTTGGGCATTTTTCCATGTGCTTATTGACCATTTATATATTTTCTTTGGAAAAATGTTTGTTCTGTTAAAGTCCTTTGCTCTTTTTTCAGTCAAGTTGTTTGCTATTTTGTTGTTAAGTTGTAGGAATTCTTTATATATTCTGGATATTAACTCCTATCAGATATGATTTGCAGATATTTTCTCTCATTCCCTGGGTTGCCCTTTCACTCTGTTGTTAGTGTCCTTTGATGCACAAAAGTTTTTAATTTTGATGAAGTCCAATTTATCTGTTTTTTCTTTTGTTTTGTTTTGGTGTCATATCCAAGAAATCGTTGCCAAATCCAATGTCATGAAGCTTTTCCTCTGTGTATTGTATAGGTTTATAGTTTTAGTTCTTGCATTTAGTTCTGTGATCCATTTTCAGTAAATTTTTGTGTATGGTATAAAGTAGGGATCCAGCTTCGTTCTTTTTCGTGTGGATATCCAGTTTTCCCAACACTATTTGTTGAGAAGATTGTCCTTTCTGCATTGAATGGTCTTGGCATCCTTGTCAAAAATCATTTGACCGTGTATGTGAGGGTTAAAATTTCTAACTTTAAAAAAAAGTGTTTTTTTCTCCTCATTGTAAAAATACATGTTTTCTGTAGTAAATTTATAGAAGAAGAATCCTCTTCCCCAAAATAATCATATTATATAGAAATAACCATTTTTAATAGTTGGTAAATATCAGTTCAGGTTTTTTTCTATGCATAATTTATGTGTATGCTTTTTAAAAATAGAAGTGGGATCATATATATAAATACTGTTTTACTTAAAACACATAGAACAACTTTTCATGTTTAAATGTTCTTTTATAAGTTGCTTTTTAAATTTAGTTTTCATTTTTAATCAGAGTTAAATATGTAATTTTAAAAGTTGAATGATTCTATACATTTTATTATAGAAGAAAACAGTCTTTTGGCTTCCTCACTCTGCCCTATTCCAACTCTGTAAAAGTACACACTTTTAACACTTTTTTGATAATGATTTTGGTGTTTACCTTGTTAACTTAAAAAGCAAATTCGCCTGCTATTTTACGCTCAAAACGAGTTTATTTGTGAATAGCCCAAAGAATTGCAGTTCAGGATGTGCACGCTGTGGCAAACCATAGGCAAATCCAGAGAACAAAGGAGGGGAGCTTGCTTTTATAGAGAAAAAGAGGGAGTAGGGAAGGGCTGTTCTAAAGGAAAGTCCATTGGGGAAAAGTAACAGTTTAGGGCAGCAATGGCTTCTTGTTGGCTGAGCTGCGGCGTTGCTCATTTTGGGCTATCGCTGGGTGGGGAGAGACATCTTCCTTCAGTAGTAGTAGTTGTACTTCCTGTCGAAGATGCAAGTGTGTGTCTCAGAAGTAGTTGTATGACAGGGCGTGAGACCTTCCCCTACAGGCCTTCCTGACTCTAATTTAGTTGAGGTTTTTCTTATTCATTTCACATCCTCCATATCTCAAACTAACATGCTTGTATTATTGCTGATTAGTTTTTAAATTTTAGTCCTTATCTGTTGGCTTTCCACTATGTAAGATGAAGATTTAGCTTTTTCAGTACGTATCTCAGTCCTACCACAGTTGGTCTTCCTATTTTTCCAGTAATGTTATATCTTAATTGTGGTTAGGGCAATATTCAGAGTTTAAGTTATCACGAATCTGTAAATGCTTTTTGACATCTAAGCTGTGAAATTTATATCTGGATGGTTATAGATATAGATTATATAGTATGAGTACGTTTTCTTTCCTCTACTAGTTTTTTTTTTTCCCCTGAAACTAATAATTGCATTGTGTTTTTCTTTGGTTAGTTTCCTAATCACTAATTCAATCCCCAACTTTCTGTCAGTTGTTTAAGTCTCCTCTTAATGCATTCACATTCATGTACGTATTCTATCAATAGCATCATCTTTGAGAAGTCTCTCCTGGAGCCACTCTTGTTCTAAAGGCTAGGGACCATGACTTATTCATCTTAGTATTCCCATAGTTTTTGGCAGGGTACTCATCAAATGTTTGTTTATTGAAAGAATGATTGGTAAAAGTTCAGATTGTAGAATTTAAAAAAATGTTTACTCATTCAAATAACTTTGTATATCATAAATCAAGATTAATAATAGAGAAAAAATTGATTCAGAGATAAATCTCTGTAACATAATTTAGCCATTCTCAAGCTCTTTGGTGTCAGGACCTCTTACCAATCTTAAAATTTATTAAAGACCCTAAACTTTTTTTTACATTGATTTATGTCTAATGACACTATATTAAAACATTTTAAATTTATTTAATTTTTAATTTTCAATTTTTATTGATGTCTTAATAGTTGATAACATTGTGGGGTTTTAGTTGTACATTATTATTTGTCCGTCACCATATGGATGCATCCCTTCACCCCTTGTGCCCACCCCCCTTTCCCCTTCCCCCTGGTAACCACCAACCAGTTCTCTCTGTCTGTGTGTTCGTTTCTATTCCACATACAAGTGAAATCATGCAGTGTCTGTCCTTCTCTCTCTGGCTTATTTCACTTAACATAATACCCTCTAGGTCCATTCATGTGGTTGCAAATGGGACAATTCTGTCTTTTTTTTATGGCTGAGTAGTATTCCATTGTATATATATATACCACATCTTCTTTATCCAATCATCAGTCAAGGGACAAGTGGGTTGCTTCCACTTCTTGGCTATAGTGAGTAATGCTGCAGTGAACATAGGGGTGCATAAGCCTCTTGGGATGCTTGATTTCATGTCCATTGAGTAGATGCCCAGTAGTGGGATTGCTGGATCATAAGGTATTTCTATTTTTAATTTTTTGAGGAATTTCCATACTGTTTTCCATAGAAGCTGTACCAGTTTGCATTCCCACCAGCAGTGAATTAGGGTTCCTGTTTCTCTACAACCTCTCCAACATTTGTTTTGTCTTGGTGATTATAGCCATTCTAATGGGTAATATGTAAGGTGATATCTTAGTGTAGTTTTGATTTGCATTTCCCTGATGATTAGTGATGTTGAACATCTTTTCATGTGCCTGTTGGCCATCTGTATATATATACCTTAGAAAAATGTCTTTTCATATCCTCTGCCCATCTTTTGATCGGATTGGTTTTTTTGTTGTTCCGTTGTGTGAGTTCTTTATATGTTATGGAGATTAATCCCTTGTCGGATAAACAATTTGTGAATATTTTCTCCCAGCTGGTGGGTTGTGTATTCATTTTGATCCTGGTTTCATTTGCCTCGTAGAAGCTCTTTTGTCTGATGAAATCCCACTTGTTTATTTTTTCTTTTGTTTCCCTTGTCCAAGCAGACATGGAATCCGAAAGGATTCCTTTATGACCAATGTCAGTTATTGTACTGCCTATGTTTTCTTCCAGGAGTTTTATAGTTTCAGGTCTCACTTTCAGATCCTTAATCCATTTTGAGTTGATTTTTGTTTATGGCGATAGAAGATGGTCTCATTTCATTCTTTTGCATGTGGCTGTCCAGTTTTCCCAGCACCATTTATTGAAGAGACTTCTGTTTATCCATTGTATGTTCTTCACTCCTTTGTCGAAGATTAGCTGTCCATAGGTGTGTGGTTTTATTTCTGGGCTTTCAATTCTGTTTCATTGAGCTGTGTGTCTGTTTTTGTATCAGTACCATGCTGTTTGATTACTATAGCTTTATAGTCTATTTTGAAGTCAGGGATTGTGATGCCTCCATCTTTGTTCTTTTTTCTCAGGATTGCCTTAGCTATTTGGGCTCTTTTGTTGCCCCATATGAATTTCAGCATTTTTTGTTGTATTTCCGTGAAGAATGTTATTGGGATTCTGACTGGAATTGCATTGAATCTGTAGATTGCTTTAGGTAGTGTGGACATTTTTAACTATGTTTATTCTTCCAATCCGTGTGCATGGAATATGTTTCCATTTCTTTATGTCTTCATCAATTTCTTTCAATAGTGTCTTATAGTTTTCATTGTATAGGTTTTTCACCTCCTTGGTTGAATTTATTCTTAGATATTTTATTCTTTTTGTTGCAGTTGTAAATGGGGTTGTCTTTTTGAGTTCTCGTTCTGTTAGTTCATCATTAACATATAGAAATGCAACTGATTTTTGTAAATTGATTTTATACCCTGCCACTGCTGTAGTTATTGATTATTTCTAGTAGTTTTCCAGTAGGTTTTTTGGGGTTTTCTATATATAAGATGATGTCGTCTGCAAATAGTGAGAGTTTCACTTCTTATTGCCTATTTGGAGTCCTTTTATTCCTTTTTCTTGCCTAATTGCTCTGTCCCAAACCTCCAGTACTATGTTGAATAAGAGCGGTGAGAGTGGGCAACCTTCTCTTGTTCCTGTCCTGAAAGGAATGGCTTTCAGTTTTTCCCTGTTGAGTAGGATGTTAGCTGTAGGTTTGGCATGTATGACCCTTATTATGTTGAGGTACTTTCCTTCTATACCCATTTTGTTGAGAGTTTTTATCATAAATGGATGTTGGATCTTGTCGAATGCCTTCTCTGCATCAAGTGAGATGATCATTTGGTTTTTATTCTTCGTTATGTTAATGTGGTCTATCACGTTGATTGATTTGTGGATGCTGAACCATCCCTGTGTCCCTGGTATAAATCCCACTCGATCATGGTGTATGATCTTTTTGATGTATTGCTGTATTCAGTTTGCCAATATTTTGTTGAGGATTTTTGTGTCTATGTTCATCAGCAATATTGGCCTGTTATTTCCCTTCTTTGTATTGTCCTTGTCTGGCTTTGGTATCAGGGTGATGTTGGCCCTGTAGAATGTGTTAGGGAGTATTCCATCTTCCTCTATTTTTTGGAATAGTTTGAGAAGGATAGATATTAAATCTTCTTTGAATGTTTGGTAAAATTCTCCAGGGAAGCCATCTGGTCCTGGACTTTTATTTTTGGGGAGGTTTTTGATTACTGTTTCAATCTCTTTACTTGTGATTGTCTATTCAGATTCTCTGTTTCTTCTTGATTCATTTTTGGGAGGTTGTATGCATCTAAGAATTTATCCGTTTCCTCTAGGTTGTCCAATTTGTTGGCATATAGTTTTTTATAGTATTCTCTAATAATCCCTTGTATTTCTGTGGTATCTGTTGTAATTTCTCCTCTTTTATTTCTAATTTTATTTATTTGAGTCTTCTCCCTTTTTTTCTTAGTGAGTCTGGCTAAGGGTTTGTCAATTTTATTTATCTTCTCAAAGAACCAGCTCTTTGTTTCATTGATCCTTTCTACTGTTTTTTTTCATTTCAATTTCATTTATTTCTGCTCTGATTTTTATTATTTCCCTCCTTCTGCTGATTCGGGGCTTTGTCTGTTCTTCTTTTTCTAATTCTGTTAGGTATGGTTTAAGGCTATTTATTTGGGATTTTTCTTGTTTGTTAAGGTGGGCTTGTATTGCTGTGAATTTCCCTCTCAGGGCCGCTTTTGCTGCATCCCATATGAGTTGGTATGGTGTATTTTCATTTTCATTCATCTCCAGATAGTTTTTGATTTCTCCTTTAATTTCATCAATGATCCATTGGTTGTTCAGTAGCATGTTGTTTAGTCTCCACATCTTTGTCCCTTTCTCAGGTTTTTTCTTGCAGTGATTTTTAGTTTCATAGCATTATGATCAGAAAAGATGCTTGTAATGATTTCATTCTTCTTAAATTTATGGAGGTTTGCCTCATTTCCTGATATATGGTCTATCCTTGAGAATGTTCCATGCACACTTGAGAAGAATGTGTAATCTGCTGTTTTTGGGTGGAGTGCTCTGTGTATATCTACTAAGTCCATCTTGTCTAGTTTTTTGTTTAAGTCCATTATTTCCTTATTGACTTTTTGTCTGGATGATGTATCCATTGACGTAAGCGGGGTGTTAAGATCCCCTACTAATATTGTTTTGTTGTTAATATCTCCTTTTAGGTTTTTTGGTAGTTGTTTTAGGTACTTTGGTGCTCTTGTGTTGGGTGCATAGATATTTATAAGTCATACGGCTTCTTGGTGAAGTGTCCCTTTTATCATTATATATTGCCCTTCTTTGTCTCTCATTACCTTTTTTATCTTGAAGTGTACTTTGTCTGATATGAGTATGGCAACTCCCGCTTTCTTTTGTTTGTCAATAGCTTGAAGTATTGTCTTCCATCCTTTTACGTTAAGTCCGTGTTTGTCTTTAGAGCTGAGATGTGTTCCCTGGAGACCGCAAATTGTTGGATCTTGGTTTCAATCCATCCCGCCACTCTGTGTCTTTTGAGTGGAGAATTCAATCTGTTTACATTTAGCTTGATTAATCCTATATGAGGGTTTAATGTTGCTATTTTATCGTTCTTTTTCTGGTTCTTTTGCATTTCCTTCGTCTCTTGTCACATGTGTTTTGGACTGCCAATTCAGTTTGGTAATTCTGCATGATGATTCTCTTAGTTTTTTGTCTTTATTTGTCATATGTGGTTCTATTATGGTTATTTGTTTAGTGGTTACCATGAGGTTTATATAAGAAATCTCGTGGATGAGATAGTCCATTTTCTGATGCCTTTTGTTTCCTTAGACTAAGTCAATTCGATCCTTTCCCTGTTCCCCTTCTAATTTGTTGTTGTCACTACTTATTCCATCTTGTGTTGTGAGTGTGTGTTTAAAGTGATGAGTTTATATTCATTTTTGCTGTTTCCCAACTGCTGTTTTTCTGGTTTAGTCTCCATGTTTTTCTCCTTGCTCAAAACTTTGTATTCCCTTTCTCTTCTTTTTTCCAGGCATAAGGGCCTTCTTGAGTATTTCTTGTAGTGGAGGGTCTTGTGGTGATGAACTCCCTTATTAGCTTTTGTTTATCAGGGAGAGTTATTATTTATCCATCATATTTGAAGGATATTTTCACTGGATAAAGTAGTCTTGGCTGAAGATTTTTGTCTTTCAGGATTTTGAATATATCGTTCCAGTCTCTCCTAGCCTGTAGAGTTTCTGTCGAGAAATCAACTGAGAGCCTGATGGGTTTTCCTTTGTATGTTATTTTGGTTTTTTGTTCAGCTGCCCTTAATATTTTATCTTTGTCATTGACTTTTGCCAGCTTTGCTACCATATGCAGTGGAGTTGGTCTTTTCCTGTTTATATATTTATGTGATCTATTGACTTCATTCACTGTTGTTTCCAACTCTTTCCCCAGGTTTGGGAAATTCTCAGCTATTATTTCTTTGAACAAATTCTCTGCTCCTTTTCCCCTTTCTTCTCCTTCTGGAATACTTATTATCCTTATGTTACTTTTCCTAATTGGGTCTGATATTTCTTGAGGAATTTCTTAATTTCTTTTTAGTTTTAGCTCTCTCTCTTCCTCTATCTGGAGTGTTTCTGGTTTGCTATCCTTGATAATGCTAATTCTTTCCTCCATATTGTCAGTTCTGCTCTTTAAAGATTCCAGATTTTCCTTTATCTCATCCATTGTGTTTTTCATCTCCAATATTTCTGATTGGTTTTTCTTTATGGTTTCAATCTCTTTTGTGAAGAAATTCCTGAATTCATTGAATTGTCTCTCTGAGTTCTCTTGTAATTCGTTGAGTTTTTGTATGATAGCTATTTTGAATTCTCTGTTTAGGTTATAGATTTCTGTGCCTTCAGGGTTGGTTTCTGAGTGTTTGTCATTTTCCTCTTGGTGTGGAGACTTAAGATACTTTTGCTATCCCTTTATAGTCATATCCTTAACCCACCTCTAACCCTTGGGAACCAATGATCTACTCTCTGTTTCTATAGTTTCATCTTTTTGAGAATGTTATATAAATGTAATCATACAGTATGTAACTTTTGGAGACTGGCAAGTGATGTCAGACATCTTTTCATGTATTTATTTGCAATCACTATGTCCTCTTTGGTGAAGTGTCTATCTTTTGCCCAGTTTTAAATTGGGTCATTTATTTTCTTACTTTGAATTTTAAGTGTTCTCTGTATATATGGATAGAAGCTCTTGGTTAGATATTGTGATTTGCAGGCATTTTCTCCCAGTCTGTGGCTTGTTTTTTCATTTTCTTTACAGTGTCTTTCACAGAATAAAAGTTTTTAATCTTGGTGAAGTTCAGTTTATCAGTTTTTTTCTTGTATGAATTTTGCTTTAGTTATCATGTCCAAAACCCTTTGCACAAAGGTTTGCTCACAAGTTTATTTCTAAAAGTTTGGTATTTGACATTTAGATCTGTGATAAATTGTGAGTTAAGTTTTGTTTATAAGGTGTGATGTTTAGATTCAGGTTCAGTTTTTTACCTATGGATGTACAATTGTTCCAACACTGTTTGTTGGAAATTCTGTCTTTTCTATAGTGAATCGCCTTTGCATCTTTGTCAGGTATCCGTTGGCGTAGAATGGGCAAACCCTAGAGATAGAAAATAGATTAGTGGTTACCTGGAGCTGGGAGAAGGAGGGAATAGAGAGTGACAGCTAATAAGTTTGGGGTTTCTTTTTGGGATAGTGAAAATATTCTGGAATTAGATAGTGGTGGTGATTCACGCAACTTCGTGAATATACTACAAACTACTGAAATATATGCTTTAAAATGATTAATTTTATGGTATGTGAATTATATCTAAATTTTGTTTTATACATGTGGCTTTTTATTTTTTTTAATTCAAATATCAAGTACATCCTTTTGTGTCAATACAGATTTGCATAACCCTTTGTAATGTCTCCAGAATAAATTACGTGGTTAAAAAAATAAGTCTGGCTGGAGCTCAGTGCTCAAGTGCTCAGGCACAGGAGGAAGGCAGAGTAGTCCGCTCTAAATGGGTCTTTACTGCACTTCCAGCTTTTTGTGAGTGTAAATGATGAGATCAACGCCCTTGTGTGTACATTTCCTTAGGGCAACGTTTAAGACATGGGACTGGGGGTGAAATGGTGTGCATGTTTAATTTTTATTATTAATGTCATAATACTTTATAACATTGTGAAATTTTAGTTGTACAATATTGTTTGTCAGTCACCATATAAATGTGTCCCTTCACCCCTTGAGGACACCCCCCAACCCCCTTCCCCCTGGTAACCACCAAACTGTTCTGTCTGTGTGTTAGTTTATCTTCCACATATGAGTGAAATCATACTGTGTTTGTCTTTTTCTCTCTGGCTTATTTTGCTTAACATAATACTCTCCAGGTCCATCCATGTTATTGCAAATGGGATGATTTTGTCTTTTTTTATGGCTGAGTAGTATTTCATTGTGTATATATGTACCACATCTTCTTTATCCAGTCATCAGTCAAGGGAAAATTGGGTTGCTTCCACTTCTTGGCTATGGCGAGTAATGCTGCAATGAACATAGGGGTGCATAAGCCTCTTTGGATTGTTGGTTTCAGGTTCTTTAGATAAATACCCAGTAGTGAGATAGCTGGATCATAAAGTATTTTTATTTTTAATTTTTTGAGGAGTCTCTGTACTGTTTTCCATAGAGGCTGCACCGGTTTGCTTTCCCACCAGCAGTGAATTAGGGTTCTTGTTTCTCCACAGCCTCTCCAAAATTTGTTATTGTTTGTCTTGGTGATTATAGCCATTCTAACAGGTGTAAGGTGATATCTTAGTGTAGTTTTGATTTGCATTTCCCTGATGATTAGTGATGTTGAACATCTTTTCATGTGCCTGTTGGCCATCTATATCTTCCTTGGAAAAATGTCTGTTCACATCCTCTGCCCATTTTTTGATTGGGTGGTTTGTCTTTTTGTTGTTCAGTTGTGTGAGTTCTTTATATATTATGGAGATTAGCCCCTTGCTGGATATATAATTTGCAAACATTTTCTCCCAGCTGGTGGGTTGACTTTTCATTTTGATCCTGGTTTCATTTGCCTTGAAGAAGCCCTTTAGTCTGGTGAAGTCCCACTTGTTTATCTATTCTTTTGTTTACCTTGTCCGAGTAGACATGGAATTCGAAAAGATCCCTCTATGACCCATGTCAAAGAGTGTACTGCCTGTGTTTTCTTCCAGGAGTTTTATAGTTTCAGGTCTTTGATCCATTTTGAGTTAATTTTTATGTATGGCAAAAGAAAATAGTCTACTTTCATTCTTTTGTATGTGGCTGTCCAATATTCCCAACACCATTTCTTGAAGAAACTTTCCTTTCTTCATCGTATTTTCTTAGCTTCTTTGTCGAAGATTAGCTGTCTGTAGATGTCTGGCTTTATTTCTGGGCTTTCAGTTCTGTTCCATTGATCTGTTTGTTTTTGTACCAGTACCATGATGTTTTGATTATTATAGCTTTTTTTAGTATATTTTGAATTCAGGGATTGTGATGCCTCCATCTTTGTTCGTTTTTTTCAGGATTGCTTTAGCTATTTGGGGTCTTTTGTTGCCTCTTATGAATTTTAGGATTCTTTGTTCTGTTTCCATGAAGAATGTCATTGGGATTCTGACTGGGATTGCATTGAATCTGTAGATTGCTTTAGGTAGTATGGACATTTTATTTTATTTATTTTTTTGTGGGGAAGACCAGCCCTGAGCTAACATCTGTTGCCAATCCTCCCCTTTTTGCTGAGGAACACTGGCCCTGGGCTAACATCTGTGCCCATCTTCCTCCACTTTATATGGGACGCCACCACGGCATGGCTGACAGGGACTGCGTTGGTGGGTGCCTGGGATCCGAACTTGCGAACCCTGGGCTGGCAAGCGCGAACTAAACCGCTGCGCCACTGGGCGGCCCCAGTATGGACATTTTAGCTATGTTGATTCTTTCAATCCATGTGCATGGGTTATCTTTCCATTTCTTTATATCATCATCAATTTCTTTTCAATAGTGTCTTATAGTTTTCATTGTATAAGTCTTTCACCTCCTTGGTTAAATTTATTCTTATTTTATTCTTTTTGTTGTGGTTGTAGGTGGGATTGTCTTCTTCAGTTCTCTTTCTGTTAGTTCGTTATTAGAGTATAGAAATGCAACTGATCTTTTAAAGTTTTCTTCTAGATCATCCAAATTGTTGGCATATAGTTTTCATAGTATTTTCTTATAATTCTTTGTATTTTTATGGTATCCATCATAATTTCTCCTCTTTCACATCTAATTTTATTTATTTGTGCACTCTCTCTTTTTTTCTTAGTCTGGCTAAGGGTTTGTCAATTTTGTTTATCTTCTCAAAGAATCAGTTCTTTGTTTTATTGATGTTTTCTACTGTTTTTTGGTTTAAATTTTATTTATCTATGCTCTCATTTTTATTATTTCCCTCCTTCTGCTGACTTTGGGGTTTGTTCTTCTTTTTCTAGTTCTGTTAGGTGTAGTTTAAGGTTGCTTATTTCGGTTGCTCATTTCTTGTTTATAAGGTAGGCCTGTATTCCTATGAGTTTCCCTCTCAGGACTGCTTTTGCTATATCCCATATGAGTTGGTATGGTGTCTTCATTTTCATGTGTCTCCAGATACATAGTTTTTTTTTCATGAGAAAGATCATCCCTGACCTAACATCTGTTGGTCAATCCTCCTCCTTTTTTTTTTTTTTGCTGAGGAAGATTGGCCGTGGGCTAACATCTGTGCCCATCTTTCTCTACTTTGTATGGGATGCCACCACAGCGTGGCTTGATGAATGGTGCCTTGGTCTGCACCTGGGGTCTGAACCTGTGAACCCCAGGCCACCAAAGTGAAGCATGTGAACTTAACTGGTGCACCACTGGGCCAACCCCTCCAGATATTTTTTGACTTCTCCTTTAATTTCTTCAATGATCCATTGTTTATTTAGCAGCATGTTCTTTAGTCTCCACGTCTTTGTCACTTTCCCAGTTTTTTTCTTGTAGTTGATTTCTAGTTTTGTAGCCTTATGGTCAGAAAAGATGCTTGTTATGATTTTAATCTTAGCCTGATAGAGGCTTGCTTTGTTTCCCAACATACGGTCCATACTTGAGAATGTTCCATGTGCACTCGAGGGGAATGTGTAATCTGCTGTGTTTGAATGGAGTGCTCTCTATTTATTTATTAAGTTTATTTTGTCTAGGTTTTCATTTAAGTCCACTATTTCCTTTTTGACTTTCTGTCTGGATGATCTATACCTTGATGTAAGTGAGGTGTTAAGATTCCCTACTGTTATTGTGTTGTTGTTAATATCTCCTTTTAGGTTTGCTAATAGTTGCTTTAATTACTTTGATGCTCATGTGTTGGGTGCATATGTATTTATAAGTAATGTGGCTTCTTGGTGAAGTGTCCTTTTTATCATAACGTATTGCCCCTCTTTGTCTCTCATTACCTGTTTTATCTTGAAGTCTACTTTGTCTGACATAAGTATGGCAACACCTGCTTTGTTTTCCCATTAGCTTGGAGTATTGTCTTCCGTCCTTTCACTCTGAACCTGTGTTTGTCTGTAGAGCTGAGGTGTGTTTTCTGGAGGCAGCATATTGTTGGATCTTGTTTTCTAATCTGTCCTGCCACTCTGTCCTTTGATTGGAGAATTCAGTGCTTTTACATTTAGAGTGATTATTGATATATGAGGACTTAATGTTGCTCTCTTATCACTCACTTTCCGATTCTTTTGCATTTCCTTTGTTTCTCTGTCCCATGTGTTTCGGACTGTCAATTCCATTTGGTATTTCTGTATGATGATTTTCTTAGTTTTCTCTTTATTTATTATTTGAGTCTCTGTTCTGATTGTTTAGTGGTTGTCATGAGGTTTGTATAAAAAATCTCATAGATGAGATAGTCCATTTTCTGATGGCCTCTTATTTCTTTAGACTAAGTCGATTCTATCCCTCTCCTCTTCCCCATCTAAGTTATTATTGTCACAGCTCATTCCATCTTGCTGCCCTTAATACTATTTCTTTATCATTGACTTTTGCCAGCTTTACTACTATATACCTTGAACAGGGGCTTTTCATGTTGGTATATTTAGGAGATCTATTTATTTCATTCACTTGTATTTCCAGCTCCTTCCCCAGGTTTGGAAAGTTCTCAGCTATAATTTCTTTGAACAAGCTCTCTGCTCCTTTTTCCCTTTTTTCTCCCTCTGGAATACCTGTAATCCTTATGTTGCATTTCCTAATTGGGTTGGATATTTCTCAGAGACGTTGTTCATTTCTTTTTAATCTTAGTTCTCTTTTCTTCTCCATCTGGAGCATTTCTGTATTCCTGTCCTCAGTATTGCTAATTGTTTCTTCCATATTGTCAGCTCTGTTCTTTAAAGATCCCAGATTTTTCTTTATCTCCTGCATTGTGTTTTTCATTTCCAACATTTCTGATTGGTTTTTCTTTATAGTTTCAATCTCTGGTGAAGAAATTTCTGATTTCGTTGAATTGTCTGAATTTTCTTGTAGTTCATTGAGCTTTTTTATGATAGGTATTTTGAATTCTCTGTCATATACATTATATGTTTCTGTAGCGTCAGGATTTGTTTCTGGGTGCTTGTCATTTTCCTTCTGGTCTGGAGATTTAATATATTTTTGCATGGTGTTTGAGGACCTGGGCTTATTTTTCCTCATTCTGAAGATATCTGGTTCCAGCTTCTACCTGCTGCCACTCAGTGGGGGTCAAGAGCTGTGTATTCTGAGCCCATCACTATCTGTGGGCACTCTGTTGGACCAGCTGTGCTGTTGTTCTGGGTGGGGGGAGGGGACTTTCTTTTGCCTACCCGATCTTAGGGGCTTCTCACTCTTCCCTCTCTATCTGCTATCCTGGGGTGCTAGCTTAATGAAGGCACCCCCACAACAGTTCAGTCCCCTCCATATGGGAGTTTCCCACAGGGTGTGAGAGAACTTGGAGAGCGATGAGTTTCCCGCCCTTTCCACCTCCGTCTCAGAGAGCTGCATGGTCCTGGTCCCAGGGTCACTGCTGTTGGGAAAGGAGAGTAGTTCTCATCTCCTTCCACTTTTTCCGGGGGTACCAGCACCTTCACCCTCAGATGTACATGTGTGAGGGTGTATATCTAAATTTTTTGAAAGCTGAAAAGTTAATTGGCCATATTTGAATGGATCTACTTTTGGACTCTTTGTTCTGTTTATCTATACGTGTATCTCTTTGCCAATAGCACAGTGGCTTGATTACTATATGTATAGTAAGTCTTAAAATCACGTAGAGTTATTCCTCCAACTTTGTTATTATTTCTCAAAAATGTTTTGGGTATTTTGATTCCTTTGCTTATCCACATAAATTTTAGAATTAGCTTGTGTATATAATCGCTTTTGCTTTGATTTCAGTTGGAATTTTGTTAAATCTATTGATCAGTTTGAGGAGCTTTTTCTTGTTAGATGCCTGTTATCAGGTTGAGAAAATACCCTTCTATTCCTAGTTTGCTAAGAGTTTATATCATGAATGACTTTGGAGATTTGTCAAATGCTTCTCCTGGATCAAATGGTAGATCATATGGTTTCCTTTATTAGATTGTTAATCTGATGAATTGTATGAATCGATTTTTGAATATTGAACCAGTATTGATTCCTCAGGATAAACACACAGCGTTGGAGTGTTTTATTCTTTTTATGTATTGTTGGATTTAATTTGCTGATGTTTTGTTGAGAATTTTTGTATCTGTGTTCAGGAAGAAGATTGGTTTGTTATGTTCTCTTGTTTTGTCTTTGAGTTTTTTTTTTTTTTAATCATTCATTTTTATAAAATTTCCACACTAGGCATTACTTTTTTTCCCCAACTTTGTTACTAGTTTTGATGTCAGGGTAATGTTGGTCATAAAATTAGTTGAGAAGTGTTTTCTCCCCTTCTGTTTCTGGACGAGATTGTATAGATTTGTTTTATTTTTTCTTTAAATGTTTGGTGGAATTTGCCAGTGGAAAAAATCACTGGGCCCAGAGATTCTTTTGTGGAAAGGTTTTAAATTATGGGTTCAACTTCTTTAATAGGACAATTCAGGTTATTCCTTTCGTCTTGGGTGAATTGTTGTGTTTGTGGTTTTTGAGCAGTTGGTCCATTGTTGTCCAGTTTATGTGTACAGTGTTAATCATAATATTTCTTTAATTATACTTTAGATGTCTTTGGAGTCTGTAGTGATAACTCCTGATTCCTTTCTAATATTGATATTTTGTGTATTCTCTTATTTTTCTTCTGCCAATTTTCCTAAAAGCTTATGGATTTTATTGATCTTTATAAAGAACCAACTTCAGATTTCATTGGTTTCTCTCTATTGCTTTTTTAGTTTTAATTTAATTGATTTCTGCTTTTTATATTTCTTTCCTTCTGTTGGCTTTGTTCCTTTTTTAGCTTTTCAAGGTGAAAGCTTAAATGATTAATTGGAGACTTTTTCTCATTTTAAATAAAGCTTTTTTTTTCTTTTTTTTGCTGAGGAAGACTCACACCAAGCAACATCTGTTGCCAATCTTCCTCTTCTTTTGCTTGAGGAAGATTAGCCCTGAGCTAACATCTGTGCCAGTCTTCCTCTATTTTGTATGTGTGTCGCCACCACAGCATGACTGATGAGTGGTGTAGGTCTGCGCTGGGATCTGAGCCTGCAAACCTGGGCTGCCAAAGCGGAGCTTGCCAAACCTAACCATTAGGCCATGGGGCTGGCCCCTAATTAAAGCTTTTAATACCATATTTTCTCTCTGACCATTACTGTAGCCACATCCCACAAATTTTTATATATTTTAATTTTTGTTCAATTAAAAACATTTTTTAATTTGCCTAGAGACTTTCTCTTTAATCTGTGGGTTATTTAGAACAGGCATTGCCAGACTTTTTCTTAAAAGTAAATATGATACGCTTGAGTGAATATTCAGTTGCAATTTCTTAACTCTGCCCTAGTAGTAAAAAAGCAGCCATAGACAACACATAAGTGAATGGCCATGGCTTTGTTCCAATAAAATATTATCTGCAGAAACAGGTACCTGGCCCTCATGTTTTTGTTTAATTTCCAGGTGTTTGTAAAGTTTCTGTTATCCTGCTGCTGTTGATTTTTAGCTTAATACCACTATGATCAGAGGACATATTATGTATTATTTCATTAAAACTTGTTAAGGTTTGTTTTGTAACCTAGGATATGACATGGTCTCTCTTGGTGTATGTTTCATGTGTGCTGAAAAGAATATGTGTATGTTCTGCTTTTGTTGGGTGGAGTGTTCCATTAAATGCCAATTAATTTCACTTGGTTGATTATTTTCTGATTGAGTTCTGTGACACCAGCTGGATGTCCTACAATTCAATTCTGAGACTAACTGCTCAGAGTTAGTGAAGACCCTACAGGTGAAGGGGCTCAGTCCCACAAGATTGCCTCCACTTCAGACTCTAGCCACAAGTCCTGGGTGACCCCAAGCCACTCATACTTTGCCTGGCTGACTACAAATTGGAGGCTTCCCACAGGTTCAGTAATTTGCTAGAATGACTCACAGAAACTCATGAAACTGCCATACTTATGATTACCATGTTATTATAAAGAACATAAATGAACAGACAGGTGAAGAGCTATATAGGGCAAGTCTATAAAGGTTACAAGCACAAGAGCTTCCATCCTCATGAAGTCAGGGTACACCATCCTCTCAGTACATCAATGCGTTCACCAAACAGGAAGCTCCCTGAGCCTTGTTGTTCAGAGTTTTTAATATCAAGATTTTATTACATAGATATGATTGATTAAATCATTGGCCACATAATTGAACTCAATTCTCTAGCCCTGTTCTACCTGGAGGTCAGACTTTGGGAGATGGTTCTGAAAGTTCCAATCCTCTAACACATGCTTGGTCTTTCTGATGACCAGCCCCTATCCTGAATTGATCTAAGAGTCCTGCCCCTATCCTGAATTGATCTAAGAGTTACCTCATCAGCGTAACAGCTATTCCTATCACTCAGGAAATGCCACTCTGCCAGGAACTGGAGATAAATCTATAAGTGTAACAATATATAGACCAAGTATATTTTTTATTATGGCACAATAGTGTGTATTATATGACACTAGTATTCTTGCTGATTTTCTGTTTATTTCTGTGAGACAGGAGTGTTGAAGTTTCCAGTTATAATTATGGATTTATCTATTTTTCCTTTCAGTTTGTTAATTTTTATTTTGATGCTCCTTTTTAGAGGCATACACATTTATAATTTCTTTGAAAATTGGCCTTTCTTTGGTTGTGTGATGTCCCCCTTTGTTTCTGGGGATTTTCTTTGCTCTGAAGTCTACACTGTCTGATGTTATTATAGGTACTCCAACTTTCTTTTGATTGGTGTTTGCATGGTATATCTTTTCCTATTCCTTTGCTTTTTAAAATTTATAAATAAGCTTATTTATAATGATATTTATATAATAACAACAAAACACATGAAATTCACAAGTTATACAAAGAAACTGATTTATAATTTTAAAAAAGCAATATATACTGACAAATTTAAAGGTTTAATAAACAGTTAAATATCAAATAGACAATTTCTAAGTTCTACTTTGTCACACATTGAATTGTAATTGAACAATGGCTCTTTCTTCAGGAAGTCCTGTACTGGAAATTCTGGAAACTGGTCAATTACATTTTGATAAGAGTTAATGATTTATATTTCTGTGTGGTACCTACTGCTGCCATAATATGAAGTCACATTCAGTCTGCTTTGAAGTGAAATAGCTGTAAATTAATTTATTCTGCCAGGCCACAAAAATGTCACCAGTGTTTTGCTGATGCATGATGATATGTCAGAATTAAACTACTATTTACAGAGTAAAGAGAACTGGAGCAGAAGTGGGCATCCCTTTGCTTTTACCCTACATATATCATTATTTTTGAAGTGTGTTTCTTGTAGAAACCGTATTCATCTTGATAATCTCTGTCTTTTCAGTGGTGTGTTTAGGCCATATATATTTACAGTGATTACAGGTATATTTGGATTTAGGTCAACCATTTTATTACTTTCTTTTTTTATATAAAAGTATAAAATATTTTTAACATTTACTAAAATATTATTATTTTAGTTTTATATTTATGCCCTCTGTTTTTGTTCTTCTATTTCTTCCTTTCCTACCGTCTTTTGCATTATCTTAACATGTTTTGGTATTCTACCTTATTTCATCTTTTTTGCTTTTTCTTATATCTTTTTTGTATAATTTTTTCCATTTTTATTGATGTCCTAATAGTTTATAACATTGTGGGGTTTTAATTGTACCTTATTATTTGCCCGTCACCGTGTGGATGCATCCCTTCACGCCTCGTGCCCACCCCCTACCCGCCTTCCCCTTGGTAACCACCAACCAGTTCTCTCTGTCCTTGTGTTCATTTATATTCTGTATAATTTTTTTGAGGGATTTCTGTAGGGTTTACGATATGCCTACTTAATTTTTTTATAGTCTATTAGAGTTATTATATTACCACTCCAAGTGGAATGCAGAAACCAAATCATCATATAGGTCTCTTTACCATTCCACATTTTTGTTGTAGTAGTCTTATGAGTTATATCTATATACATTGAAAATGCTTTCAGACAGTGTCATAGTTTTTGCCTTTTAACTGTCAAGCATATTTTAAAGATCTCAGGAGGAGGAGATTAGTCTATTATATTTATGTAGATTTATGTTGATCTTCCTTTATTCCTGTTATTTCAAATTTTCCTGTGTTATAATTTCCCTTTTCTCAGAAGAAATTTCTTTGGTCATTCTTTCACCGTACCTCTGCTGACAACACCTAATCTTAATTTTCCTTTTTCTGGGAATGTCCTTATCCCTGAAGGATATTTTCTGTGGATATAGAATTGAGGGTTGACAGTGCTTTCCTTTCAGTACTCCAAAAATGTTTTTTTATTTCTTATTGGTCTCCGTAGTTTCTAATGAGAAATTCACAGTCAGTTGAATCATCGTTCCTCTCTAAGTAATGTGTCATTTTCCTCTGGCTGTTTTTAAGAGTTTTTCTTTGTGTTTAATTTCAGTAGTTTGGTTATGATGTTTTGGGGAGTAGTTTTTTTGTGCTTATCCTGTTAATTAAGGTTCTTCAATCTGTTGTTTTATGTCTCACAAAATTTGAGAAGTTTTAGCCATTATTTTTAATTAATTAATTTTTTTTTGTGGGGAAGACCAGCCCTGAGCTAACATCCATTGCTAATCCTCCCCTTTTTGCTGGGGAAGACTGGCCCTGGGCTAACATCCGTGCCCATCTTCCTCTACTTTATATGGGACGCCGCCACGGCATGGCTGACAGGCAGTGCGTCGGCAGACGCCCGGGATCCGAACCGGCGAACCCCGGGCTGCCAAGCGCGGACTAAACCGCTGCGCCACCGGGCGGCCCCTAGCCATTATTTTTAAAATATCTTTTCTGCCCTACACTTTTTCCTCTTCTGATATGACTCTTATGACACAAATGTTAGAATTTTAAATTTTGGTGTTGTCCAATTGGTTCCTGGGATTTATGTTCATGTATAAAAATCTTTTCTGTTTTTACAATTTCAATAGATTTATCTTCAAGGTTATGGACTCTTCTGACACTTATATTGTTCTATTGACTCCATCTGGTGACATTTAAAAATTTTTGTGTTTTTCACTTGTAAAATTTCCTTTTATTTATGTCTTCCATTTCTTTACTGAGACTTTATATATCTTTCTATTCACTTCTAGGTTGTTCACCCTGACTTCTTGGAGCATTTTTATGGTAGCTGCTTTTAAAGTCCTTGATAAGTCCTAAATCTTTGTCATCCTCGCGTTTGCATCTGTTTATTTTCCTTTCATATGTAAGTTGAGATTTTCTTGGTTGTTTTGCATGCTTGTTAATTTTGGAATGTATCCTCAACATGTAAAAAATTATGAGACTTGTCATTTAAATTCTATGGAAAATACTGATTTTTTAAAATTTTGGTCACACAGTTGTATTCAGGTTGCAAGTTTTGACTAGCTTTTCGTGTGTTTTGGTTTTAATATTAGTTCAGTTTTCAAAACCTTTGAAATGATACTCAGATCTGTCTCAGATATGTACCACTGAGTGGTCAGTCTGGGACCTGTGCAGTGGGTCTAAGCCTTAGTTCAGTTCTCAAAATTAGTGATATGCTGTTTAATGTCAGATCTTTTAGGGCTGCTAAGATTGATCAGTGAGTCTATGTATTACCAGTCTCATCCATCCATTACTAAGTTCTAAATTAACCAGTCTTTCTTTTCTTTTGATGAGGAAGATTCACCCTGAGCTAACATCTGTTGGCAGTCTTCCTCCTTTTTTTTTTTTTTTTGCTTGAGAAAGATTAGTCCTGGGTTAACATCTGTGCCAGTCTTCCTCTATTTTGTATGTGGGATGCTTCCACAGCATAGCTGATGAGTGGAGCAGGTCCGCACCCAGGATCTGAACCTGCAAACCCGGGCCACCAAAGCAGAACATGCGGAACTTTAACCCCTTGGCCACAGGGCCAGCCCTCAACCAACCTTTCACCTAAGAGTTTTGGCAACCATTGATAATCATTGCATAGATTATCTCATTAGATGTTGCGAAATGGTGTGTTTTTAATTATGTAGTCATCAACTATTCAGTTTCCTTGAAATACAGTTACTACTACAGGAAAGGCAGGATAAATGCTTAACTTATTTTCCTTTTATTTATAGTCAGAGTAATGAATTAGTGCCCTAGCAGTTGTTCATACTGTCTAATGAGTTATTTCTGAGTATCATTATGAACTCATGGATTATTATGTATTTCATACATTTCAATTCGCTGCAATCATTATTCTTTTGGATGTCAAATTTTCCTACTTTAAACCAGTGTGAACCCCTTCCATTTGGCTCCTGTGTCCTTTGGGCTTGACTTCGTTATCTTGGACAAAGTTGGATTTGCCATGAAGATAATGAGACTTAAAACTTACGGTGTTTTTTATTTGCGTAGGCTTCTTTCAAGGCTTTGGGACCAAGGCTTTAGTAATTGGTCATACAGATACTGTAAAATTTGCAAAAGTAAGATTTTTTAAGAGGAGGGGGTGCCCCACTTAATATAAACTTCAGGCCTCACAAAACCTGGATCTTTCCTTAGTCTTTGGTATATTCCCGACTTTCAAGCATAGCAAGATCCTAGGCTCATCTTTTACATTTCCTGTCCCGGTTTTAGAAGTAGTCATTTCTCTAAGGAGCTTTCATTTTTCTTTTGAGGGAAATGGTATTTGGAACCCTGAGTCTGCATACTAGGGTTGCTTGATGCTACTGGGCTGCATTGCTTCAAGGACTTCTCAATGGTTAGAGTTGTGAAATACATATTTAAATAAAGATCATGATATTGTTTCCTGTTTTCTTCAGTGTAAGATTTCAGGATTTTAAGTTGACTTTGACGTTTGTAGTTATATAACTTTATGCTGAAAATGTTGATTCTTGGTGACTTAATATAATCACTTGTTTGCTGTGTCCTGCAATATACGAATAATAGTTTTAAAATAACAGAACTGATATTACTTCTAACAATAAAACTACTAAATCCAGTTTATTTTAATTTTGTGTGTGTGTGTATGTGAGAGAAAGAGAGAGGGGAAGACTAGCCCTGAGCTAACATCTGTTGCCAATCTCCCTTTTTTTTCTTCCTTCCTCCCCAAAGTCCCAGTGCGTGGTTGTATATCCTAGTTGTAAGTTCTAGTTCTTCTTTGTGAGCCGCTGCCACAGCATGGCAACTGACAGACAGGTGGAAGTGAACCCCGAGTGCTGAAGCGGAGAGCACTGAACTTTAATAACCACTAGGCCATCGAGTCTGGCTCCTAAATGCAGTTTTAAGGTTTCTTTGTGGTGTTTTTTTTTTATTCCTTAAGATAAATCCCACTAGGGATGTACAATCAAAATACTGTATTTTAAAGCCACTCAAATTATTTTTCTGTGTGATTATGCCACAAACTTGGTATACAGTGGGCTATTGGTTTCGGTTTGTGTTATATTTTTAGAAATTGTCCATCCTGCATTTTTAGTGTTTTTTTCTTTTTTGATTTAATTTTGTCTTTTAATTGTCTTGAAGGAAGAGGCCGCCATGCAATATCTGAACAAAATGCTAAATTTATTGCTGTTTATGTAAGGGAGAGATGTGAAGCTTAGAGTTCAGGAATTGGTGAAGTGGGAGTGTTTAGGAAGAGGTTGAACTTATGTTATGCATATGTGGTTATGGAGTGCAGCTGTTACTGATTGGTTGGTTGACTTTCTGAAGTGTGGTCACTCATTTGAAGCTATCATTGAGAGACTGGGATGAGTTTAAAGCCAGTTGTGATGATTACTTGTTGCTTTGGTCCTTTCTTGAATTTGGAATATAGGAATTTTTTTTCTCATATGTAAAACAAAATCAAAACTGTATCACAAGAACATTCATGGAAGTCTGATTTCCATCATTATCCCCTCTATCCTATTTTCTCCTTTCCGTTGAACAAAGATTGGCAAACAGCAGTCTCCAGGCCAAACTTGGCCACCCACCTCTTTCTGTAAATGAAGTTCTTTTGGAATGCAGCCATACTCATTTGTTTGCATATCATATATGGCTTCTTTTTTGGTACACTTGGAGAGCTGAGTAGCTATGAAAGATTATATGGCTTGCAAAGACCGAAATATTTACTATCTGGCCCTTTACGGTGAAAATTTACTGACTTCTGCTATGGAGAATTGTTTCCATCACTTTTTGGCATATCTTTCCTTTTTTTTTTTTTTGTGAGGAAGATTCGCCCTGAGCTGACATCTTTTGCCAATCTTCCTCTTTTTGCTGAGGAAGATTATCCCTGAGCTAACATCTGTGCTCATCTCCTTCTATTTTGTATGTGGGACACTGCCACACATGGCTTGATGAGTGGTGCATAGGTCCGTGCCTGGGATTCAAGCCTGCAAACCCCGGGCTGCCAAAGCAAAGTGTGCAAACTTAACCACTACATCCCTGGGCTGGCCCCCTCTCATGTGGTTTTGATTTGCATTTCTCTAATGATTAGAGATGTTGAGCATCTTTTCATATTGCTTGTTGGCTATTTGTATATCTTCTTTGGAGAAATATTTCTTCAGGTCCTTTGCCCATTTTTTAATTGAGTTATTTGATTTTTTTGTTGTTGAATTGTTCTTTATATATTCTGGGTATTAACACCTTATCAGATATATAGTTTGCAGTTATTTTCTCCCATTCCATAGATTGTCTTTGACATACAAAATTTTTAAAATTTTGAAGAAGTCCAATTTTTATCTATATTTCTTTGGTTTGTTGTGCTTTTGGTGTCATATCTAAGAAATTATTGCTCAATCCAAGGCTTATGGAGATTTATGCCTATGTTTTCTTGTAAGAGTTTTTTAGGTTTAGCTTTTATGTTTAGGTCTTTGATCCATTTTGAATTAATTTTTGTATGTGACATTAGATAGGAGTACAAATTCATTTTTTTTTTTGCATGGATATGTAGTTTTCCTTGCACTGTTTGTTAAAAAGAACTATAGATCTTTTCTAAGCTATGCATCTTTTTTTTCTTTTACTTTTAACATAGAGTATTGCAAATATGCACAGAAATAAATAGTATAATAGATTCCCATGTACCCACTTTACAGTTATAAAAGGTATATAAAAATTCTGTCCTTACGTCATCTAATCCTCCACCCCCAACACAACTCCTTTTCCCCTTAGAGTGCTTTAAGGCAAATCCAAGACCTTTTTTCACTTTGTACATTGGTAGTCTATGTATCTCTGACAGAGAAGGACTTTTTAAACATAACCACACCACTATATTACACCCTACAAGATTACCAATTATTCCTTAATATTTATATCATACCTAGTACATGCTCAGTTTTCTCTGATTGCTAGTTGTTGCCTTAGTTTGATAAATACCTTGTTTCTTGTAATGTGGAGTGTAAGCTCTTTTATTTTCCATGCCACTTATTTGTTGGAGAAACTGGGTCATTTTGTCATTTAGGATCTCCAACATCATGGATTTAACTCATTGTATCCTTGTGTTGACATTTAACATACGTCTCTATTCCCCTTATTTTTGTAAACTGATAATTAAATCTAGAAGCTTCATTAGATTTAGGCACTTTTTTTTTTTTAAGGCAAAAGACTTCATACGTGGTACTGAGAGAATTTTGTTGCATCGTATCAGGAAGCACTTATGTTTTGTTGTCCTGCTTTTTAGTGATGTTAAGATTGATCGATGAGTTCAACTTGATCCTTCCATATTAAAGTTCCCCATCCACCTTTTACCTTATAGTTTTAGCAGCCATGGATGGTTATTGCCTAGATTTATTATTTAAGCAGAAAATGGAAAACGGTGATTTTCTAATTCTGTAATTTCTTCTGCATTTTTAGCTGTGATTATTCTCTAAGGAAAAAGCTGTCTTCATCATCTCTTTGGTTTCCCAGAAATATTGTTCATACCAGGAAGGCAGGCTAAATGCTTGATTCTTTCTATTTATGTGCCAATTTTCAGAATAATGAGTTGTACTCTAGCAACCTCTAAAATTGACCAATGAGGAATTTTCTTTTTTCTTTTTTGGGTGTCATTATGAACTCATGGGTGTTTTTATTTTTGATGTTTTTCAGTCATTGCAGTCACCATTCTCATACATGCTCAAATTGTTCCGTCTTTGGCGAATGAGAATCCTTTCAGTTGTCTCTGATTTCCTTTTGACTTGCCTGTAGTAGTATAGTTAGCATTTTTGCTTTCAGATTTGGCAAGATTTCCCAAGTTCATTGTGTACAATTTCCTGGGCCAGACCTGGAATAAGTCATTTTTCCAAGGATCCCTGATTTCTTTTAGTGGGAAATGATGTTTAGAATCCACAAGCTGGAGGCAGGGGTGCTCACTGCTACTAGGTTATCATTGCTTTTAGGCCTTTTCAGGCCAGTCCTCATGCCAAATCTTCTACCATAATTTCTGGATTGTTTGATACTTATGTGGTTGATTCCCAAGGATATTTCCTGGGAACAATATTCTTTGAGTTCTGTGTATTCATAACTGTTTGTTTCTTTTAACCTTGAAGGTTAGTTTGACTGGATAGAACATTCTTGGCTCACATTTTATTTCCTTAGGTATTTAAAGATATAATTCCATTGTCTACTGGTATAAGCGTTTGTACCAGTATCTTTTGTCAGTCTAATTTTCTTCCCCTTATAAGTAATTTGGACTTTCTGCACAGATGCCCAGTGAATTTTTTTTCCTTTTAAAATCCGGTACTTTTTACTAGACTATGTCTTGGTGTTGACCTCCTGAGTTGTTTTCCTGGGTATATGGTATACCATTTCAACATGCAGATTTAACCTTCTTTTTAATTCCCAGAAAATTTTTTTTATCATTTTTATTGATGTCTTAATACTTTATAACATTGTGGGGTTTTAGTTGTACATTATTATTTGTCCATCACCACGTGGATGCATCCCTTCACTGCTTGTGCCCACCCCCAACTCCCCTTCCTCCTGGTAACCACCAACCAGTTCTCTCTGTCCGTGTGTTCGTTTATATTCCACATATAAGTGAAATCATGCGGTGTTTGTCCTTCTCTCTCTGGCTAATTTCGCTTAACATAATACTCTCTAGGTCCATCCATGTTGTTGCAAACGGGCAGAAAATTTTCTTGAATTATAGTGGCTAGTATTTGTTCTATTTCATAGATTTGATTTTCTTTTGGGGGGCCTTCTGTAATATATGTTTTGTATTTAGTTTGCCTTTTACGTATTACTTTTAATTTTTAATGTTCTTTTATTTTCTCCTTTCTTTTTTCTCTTTTTTTGTATGGTATCTTCTCCTGTGTCTCTTCACTTATTTTTCTTTCATTTCTGATTCTTTTCTGAGTTTGCTCAGGTTTCTTATTGTGTCTTTCTGTTATCCAACTCGCTCATTTAAGAGCTTTTAAAATTATAATTTATGTTGTTTTAAAGCTTCTTTTTCTTGCTTTCCTTTAGTTTATTCTGTAATATTAGGTCACAGTTTTCATCTCCTTTATGCCCTGTTTTTCTGCTGTATGTACATTATCTGCAGGTATGCTGTTCATGTTATTATCCTCTTTTTCTTGCAATATCATTATATTGGGTTTGATCAACAACCCTTTTCTGTGGGTCATGTTTATTTCCTATGCATTTTAAGTGCATTATGTAACATTAAAATTTTATTAGCTCTGATGATGTTAAGCTCTAAGTTACAACCCATTGAACTATAAGCTGTTGTAAATTAGGTGCTGTGTGTTTTTCTTTAGGCAGAAAGAGAAAGGATAGTGGTCTGTCTGGGTTGACTGTCATTGACACCATGCTTGCCCTATAGTCTAGCAGTTTCAGTTATTGTAAATTATATCTGTGTTGTAAGATAATTTCTTTGTAAAGTCTAGCTGTTACACTGGGTGTCTGTAGAAAGACAAGTACTTTTTAATATGCACTAAACAGATTTTGGAACTGAGTTTGTGGGTTTTTTTCTTACCTTTCCAACAAAACAACCTAATTAATATGTAGGATTAGTAGTGGTACTTGGTCCTGGAATGTTTGTGTTAATTTGTTAACCTTGATATGCTGCTGCTGTTTCTTTTGTTTTAGGTTAAATGGAAACCACCCTTGGGAGCTGGATGCCTGTGTAGCTGTTCTACCACATCAGTGAATTGCAATGAGTGGAGGAGGAGAACAGCCAGATATCCTCAGTGTTGGAATCCTGGTCAAAGAAAGATGGAAAGTGGTGAGTATACATTTCAGAGAGAGAGAGTGTGTGTGTACATGTGGGGGGATAATTTTTGATATCTTGATAAAAATCTTGATATCTTGATAAAAATAGGATTTTGTTAGGAAATAATATGTATATTGCTTATATGCCTAAAGCAGTTGTTTTCAGTTATTTTCCTATGATTGTTCTGTTTATACCCTAATTCTTATTCTTGCTTCATATAGTGGTAAATTTTCCTAACCTCTGATAGCTAATATTGAGTAAGGTAAATACAAGTGTACTTAGGGACAGAACAAATAAAAAACATATACGTATATAGTAAAATGAACTGCTTTTTAAAAATTTTGTTACTTTTTATTAAGGAAAATTGTAAGTATACGTAAAAATAGCAAGACTGATATAATGAACCTCCAGGTACTCTTGTCCTAACTTAAAGAGTTATCAATTTATAGTCAATCTTGTTTCATCCCTTTAACCTCCCTCCCAGAATACTTTGAAGCAAACTTTTTACCTTAGCATTTCTTCTGTACATACTTCAGTATGTATCTCTAAAAGATAAAGACTATTTAAAATGTAATCATGATATCATTATCACACCTAAAAAAGTAATAACTTCTTAATATCGTTAAGTATCTTTGTAGCTTTCACATTTCCCTTATTGTTTTGTAAATTATTTTTAACAGTTTGAATCAAATCCAAATAAAGTCTGGATATTGCAATTGGTTGACATCACTTAAGTTTCTTTTCATTTTCTCCATTCCTTTTCATCTCTCTTTTTTTCCTTACAATTTGTTTATTGAAGAAACTAGGTCATTTGCCTGTAGAATTTCCCATGGTTTGGATTTTTCTGATTGCTTCTGTGTGGTGTTAACGTGTTTCTCTGTCAAAGGGAGGCACCCAGTATCATTGCTGAGGTCTATTAATTCATTAGGGATTACAGATTGGTGATATTCTATCATTACTTCATTTGTTAGTTGGAGCACATTTATAAGAGAAATTTCTCATCAACTATTTGGTTATTCTGAGATACAATTTGATTAGGAAAACAGGATAAATGCTTGATTCTTTTTTTTTTTTTTTTTTTTTTTTTAATGAGGAAGAGTCTCCCTGAGATAACATCTGTTGCCAGTCTTCCTCTTTTTGCTTGAGGAAGATTCGCCCTGAGCTAATCTGTTGCAGTCTTCCTCTGTTTTGTATGTGGGCCACTGCCACAGCATGGCCACTGACAAGTGGTTGTACGTCTGCATCCAGGAACCGAACCCGGGCTGCTGCAGTGGAGCACGCCGAACTTAACCACTAGGCCACTGGGGCTGGCCCTTGTTTCTTTTTCTTAATTTACCAGTTTTCAAAATAATGAATTGCTTCCCTAGCATCTTCCAAAAGGGACCAGCGAGATTTTTTAAATCTAATTAAGAATTTATGGATTTAAACATATTTAATGTGTTTCAGTCCATTGTAGTTATTATCCTTATTAGTGCTCAAATTGTCTCATTTGACTAAGGAGATACTCTTCAAGTTGTCTGCTGAGTCCTTTTAGCACGATCCTAATAGTCTTTTGATGGCTTCCTTGCCCTAGACTTGAAATCTGCTGTCTCTTCTCCTATTAAAGGAGCTATTTTTGTTTTGGATATATTTTCATGTATTTTATTGTTATCCAGTCTTTTTTTAACCAAAGTTTTGTTTTATTAGCAGGTTTAGCAAAGCTATTGTAGTGGTTTCCTTAATCTATAACAGATTGGAAAAAGAACATTCTTCCTTTAGAAATAAAAATTGTATTTCTATGGTATAGTGTTTTACTGATTAGGCAAATCAATAAACTTTGAAAATTTACTTGAGTAGATATAAGAAAAGAACCATGTCTTCATCATGGACTGGTGCAGGGAGATTCCAACAACTGGTAGTCTTTTGTGTAAGTCAAGCATGAGTGTTGCTTTGGTGAGAGCTTTGTATTAAGTGCTGTGATAAAGGTTGGCTTTTCTCTAGTAGACTATCAAAAGGTGATAAATGGAGCTATGCCTGGTGTAGTTGGTCTGTCTTGATAATTAGAGCTAATATGTGTATGGAGCATGTGTCCCAAATTTGGGAGGCATAGTGGCATTTTTAGTAGGAAATCACAGGTGGTGGTGTTTTCGTTATCTATTGTTATGTAACAAACTACCAGGAAAACTCAGAGGCTTAAAACAGTCATTTATTTTGCTCACAATTTGTGGGTTAGGAATTTGGGAACAGTTCATCTGGTTGTTTTGTCTCTTAGCCGTGTGGTGCTAGCAGGGTTGATTGAGTTGGAGGATCCACTTCTACATGCCTTATTTCGTGCCTTGGGGGTCCTTAGTTTCCTCGCTCCTCCAACCCAGTGGCTCATTTTCTAAAACCTCTCCACACAGCTGTGGCTTCTCGGAATTGGCACACTTTTTACATGGTGGCTTGCTCTTGAGAGACAGGAAATAGAAGCTACAAGGCTGGTTAAGGGCTATTCTCAGAACTGGTGCAGTGTTACTTTGCTGTGTTTTGTTGGTTAAAGCAGTCACAAGATTCATCCAGATTTAAGGGGGTGAGGAAATGGACTCTGCCTCTTTATGCGGGAGTGGCAAGGTCACACTGAAGAAGAGCAAAAAGGATGGGCGATATTGTTGTGGCTATCTTTGGAAAATACAATCTGCCACAGGCCTTACTTCTGTTCTTTCCCTAATCTGCATAGCCCCATCATACTAAACTGCCTTTGTGCTTCATAAGCATTGATGATGTCTTAGGGCTTTGTCAAGTTCAATAAAAACAATTAATGCTCTACTATTGTTCAAATGACATTATAAGAATAAACCAATGAGCCAAATCATTTACTTCAGCCTAGATTTTTTGTTCTGTCATTTGGTAAGGTATTTTGTGAGGTAAAACATGAAGCCACCTCTCATCACAGCCCATAATTAGAAAGATATCCCTTTGGTACTGTTTATCAGTTTTTGAAGTTACACTAAGCTTTGTTTAATGGACAAAATATAGAGAATAATAAGTACCAATCAGGACCCAACAAAGAGCAATTTACTTAACTGAAATTAAGTTCTGGAACGTTTTTTAATCTCAAATTCATACCAGAGTTCCTCATGGTATCTCTTCCCATCACCAAACCAGGATAAAGAGGGATTATAGCTCATATATATACAAAGCAATGAATAGTTATTTCGTAATAATTATATAGTTACCACTTTGCCAAATACTACGGGCAAAACAAAAAGTAGAAGGAGTGGCCCTCTCTTTGAAGAAGCTTAGTTTCACTGTAGGGGGCTAGGACATTGACAATGGAAAGTTAAACAACATAAGAGTTAAAAAGCAGTATAGCATGTTAATACAAGTGATATCTGAGGTATTTAGCTTAGTAAGATGATTGTTTAAGCAAATAATCCGTATAGAAATTCAGAATACAAAGAAATCAGTCTAGATGCAGTAATCAGTACAGACCCAGTGGAAAAAGAAGTAGGACTTGAGGTGAGGCCTCTGGGGAGGTTAGGATTTAGGACCTTGTGCCTTTGGTGATGACTTCCTACATTATATCACATCCTAGATATTTGATAATGTGGTGAGGAGAAGATCTAGTTTCAGGAAATGGAAGAAGACTAATTTCATGCTGTATCTAGCTTGAAGTATGTCACCCATCCCCCTCCCACCACAGTTTCTCACAGCTCTCCATGTCCGGTTGTCACTAGCACTTTAGAACTTTCTTATAATACTCAGACAAAGATCCTGATATTCCCTAGTTAGGCTAACTCATTTTATCAAGAAGAATAAATTGTTTGATGAAAGTGTTTAGTTTGACTAGAGTTCACTCTTATTTAAGTATATATATGTATGTGTGTGTACACACACACACACACACACACACACACACACACTGAACTCTGAGATAGTTTAGAATAGGATCTTTCTGCCTGTTCCTTGGGGCCTGTTTAGTGCCTCAGAGAGGAGGGTAGATGGTGCTGAGAGGGCTGGGCTCTGGCTGCCCCACTCCTACCTTCAACCTCCCCGCATACCTCAACTAGGTTCCAGATAAGATTTCAATTGGCAAAAAGACTTTATGGTTTAAAAAGTCTTCAAATGATTGCCTTAGAATTAAAACAACAAATCTGGTTGTTGAGGGGCATTTGTGGGAAGTGGAGCTTTCAGACACTGTGTTTTTTGTGACAGTTTTGATACTGGCTGTAGACCAAATTTTAAATTGTTTGTGGCTGAAATAATTTTGTTACTTTTTTATTTATTTATTTATTTTTTTTTTGTGAGGAAGACCAGCCCTGAGCTAACATCCGTCCAATCCTCCTCTTTTTGCTGAGGAAGACTGGCTCTGGGCTAACATCCGTGCCCATCTTCCTCCACTTTATATGGGACGCCACCACGGCATGGCTGACAGGCAGTGCGTCGGCGGGCGCCCAGGATCCGAACCCGTGAACCCCGGGCTGCCAAGCGCGGACTAAACCGCTGCGCCACCGGGCGGCCCCTAATTTTGTTACTTTTTGTAGACAAACCTGTGGGAAAGATTTTGATATTATTTCTAGATATTTGCTTTCTTCTTGGCATATGCATAATTAAACAATATTGAGATCTTTTATTATAAAATAGGGATAGTAAAATTATGTTATTTTCTCAATATCAGAGATGAGTTGGTGTCCAGTTAGAATCTTCTATTAATTTTGTGTGCATATGTTCTTATTTTGTTTCCCATGCAGTTGAGGAAGATTGGGGGTGGGGGCTTTGGAGAAATTTACGATGCCTTGGACATGCTTACCAGGGAAAATGTTGCACTAAAGGTGGAATCGGCTCAACAACCAAAACAAGTTCTGAAAATGGAGGTTGCTGTATTAAAAAAACTGCAAGGTAAGCTGTTTTGTATGATATGCCAAACAGTTTATGATTTATTGTTATCTTTCTGAACCTCAGTTACATTCTCTATTAATTGAATATTCTGGTGTCAGCTTCATATAAACATGCTGAACATTTTTCTCTTAGAAATTTTATCAGTAGCTAGTAGTAGTAGAAATATTGATTGCTTAGAATAATTGGACTTTGGGAATTCCTTTTCATAGTGAATAAGAAGAGAGTGAGTTACCTGAAACATTCTGCTTTAGGAAGTGTTTTCATAAGTCTGTTATGGTAAAATTCGCCTTTTTTTTTTAAACAACCAAACATAAATACCTCTGAGTTATTTCTACTCATGTCTTTGGATATTAAACATGCCTTATCACATTAAGGAAACTGCCTTCAAATCACATTGCAGGATGAATTAAAAATAATACTATTTGTTATGTGTTTATTTCATTAACTTCAATTTCATGGAATAATTTTTCTGGCCCTGTAGTTGTTTTTGAGGTCTGTTTTACTACTCGGGTCCCTATTTTTTTTACTACAAGGATAGATAATTTTTTTTCTGACATCAATCCAGTTATGTAAAACCCTGAGTACATTGCTAATTTGTATTATCTTTATGTTTGCACTTTAATGACATAATTTGGTATTAGTGATATTGAAATGTGTTATCTGAATCAAAATTAAATAGGGATGTTTAGCACATTAAATGATCTTGTTAAGCTCTAGAAGGTTTGATATTGTTATGGGACATTCATTAGTATCTAAAGAAATTTAGTACTAACATAGAGCAAAGGAAGTTTCTGTAATTGGTGGAAATAACTGTAGTTGGTAGAAATAGCAAGGACAAAATGCTGTGTAGCCTAGGACCCTCAAATTCACGACTGTGTAGTCTCTAGGGTGAATGTGCTGTCTTTGTGAATCCTTCATATTTGGAATTCTAATAAATTAGTTTCTATTAAGTTAATGAAATGTGTATTACATATTCTGGCAACATCTATTCTTTGAATCATTGCCCTTCACCTTGAGCTTTCTAATTATCCAAGCTTCTCTACCAGTTGGTTCATTTGAATAGTGAATGATGCTAATAAAATTATAGATCTGTTTAATAGTTAATTTTAGCCCAAACTTAGCTTTCCTGAAACATGGGAAATCAGGAAGACAGTGGATAGATCAGCACCTGTTGTCACTACTAGAAAAAATGGATAATTGGAGAAGGAAGAATAGGGAAAAAGATGATGCTTTTTCTCACCTTTTCCCCTTTCTCCCTATTTCTTTCGAGCTTTTCTCAGCTCAGTGACATAGAGACCACAAACAGGTGCAGCTGGAGCTACCTCTTCCTGGGTTGCGCAGATCCCAGGAGATCTGTTTTACCCTCAGCCAAGCCCCTAGAGGGTATCGACTCGGCCTGGACAGTGCCACTTCACCTGTCTTGTCCTACTTGGCTCTGAGGAGATGGTTCCAGGTGAGGCAGGATACAGCTCTGTAGCCTTTTCAGTAGGTTCTCCTGCCTGTTTTGGCCTTGGTTTACTCAGGATTCTGTGTGATAAAGCTTGAAGATCAATTTAGTACCTTTTAATGGATGAATTGGAGATCCTTGGATGCTAAGTCTCTCCTATCCTTCTGGCTATTTTATCTTTCATACTATTGCCTAAAATGTTTTTCCTGCCTGTCTTTAACCACATGACATCCTATTCCTCAGAAGCCTTCACTTTCCAAAAATAAATAGATTTTTATCTTCTGGTCTGTATTTCAGTCAGGCAGCCCTTGACTCTCTTTTCTTGGCTTCCTAACTTATGCCTTCTGCATACTTATGCCTCCCAACTTCTTTTTGTTGAGGGTGCTTTGGAATCTGCACCCTTTCTAGAACATTTTTATGGGGCTGAGCTGCTCTTGCCTTCCTGTTGGCATAATGACTTCTTACTCAGTGACCCCAATAAAAAGGCTAAATAAGTATGTAAGGAAAAGGTATATATCCAGAGGCTAACCCTTTATAGGATTGGTTGGTTTTAAATTGATGTTCAATTTTCAATAGCTGGTATAAGGATTTGTTTCTTTACAAGAGAAAAAGATACTTTATGATGAATTTAGCCTGAACTCTAGATTTTATTCCTTTTGATAACTCATTTTCCTTTTTCAAAATCCCATAATATCTTTTCCTGGATTCCCTCAGTTCTCAATTTTCTCTCAGTCTTGCCTGTGCTTAACAACCCTAGATTTCCTCAGATCATGCCAAACTGTCATTGCTAGTATGTTCCTTTATCATTGGCCCTAAAGTGTGAAGGCCTTAGCATTTTACCCCATCTTTTCTTCTGAATGACCTTCCGCATGCTACTACATCAGATTACTCTGTTTTGAAAGCTCTCTCAACTATGCTGGATGTATCCTACAATTCTCTGTTGAATCAAGCTAGACTCCTGAATTGGACTTGGTTTTTACAAATGTGTTTGGATGTTTTAGTCACTTCTAAACTAAACCATCTGTCTATAGGCCTATTAGCTAATACTTCTTGTACACTTTAGTTATTGTTCTCTAAAGTGTTCCTAGTAAAAAGAACCATAAAACTTACTAAGCTTTTCTTTTTATGAACATCATTGTTCAAAGATACATCTGAGATCTCAGACATGTAACCATTTATTTGTATTTTTTCATTCTCTCCATTTGTGACTATACTGTCTTCAAACCTTTGCTTTTCAGTTTGCTTGCTTTGAAACTCTGGCAAAGGGGATAATTGCCCCCATGGTCTGTTAGATTCTTTTCTCTGTCTTCTCTCCCATCTTAAATGTTTTATAGTGACTTCCTACCTATCTTCACTTCTCCATTTTCATGATCTCTTTCATGATCTTTTACCACACCACTCTTTTTTTTTTTTCTTTTTAATAAATACAGTTTTGTTTGCAGTGCTGGTATAAAAGGAAAAAATTACTGCTCATTAGTAATTCTGCAGTACCTCGGGAACCTACCATCAATACTTTTTAAAAAGTTAGATTTCCATTCCAATCTTAAGAAAATTTGATACATGTCTAGAATCTTGCAGTGAGATAGGCAAATCTTAAATTTGCTTTTTCCCCTAATTTTTTATTATGAGAAATTTCAAATATATACAAAATTAGAGAGAATTATATAACAAACACTCGTGTACCCAATACTCAGCTTTAGTAAGTATCAGCATTTGGCCAATCGTGTTGCATCTATATCCTACTCCTTCAGCATTTTTTCCCACCTTGCTGGAGTATTTGGAAAGAAATCCTAGACATCATATCATCTGTAAATACTTCAGTATGTATCTCTATCTAATAGATAAGGGCTTCTTTTTTTTTTTTTAATGAAAATATTCTCTATTTCATAGAGCTGTGAATTGCCAGTCAGGGAATTTGTGGGGTTGAGGTGGGAGGTGTTTGGTGGTATATCAAAATTTGACAGACATTATTTTGCCTATAAGAGCTTTGTTGATGATTGATGATTTTGTGAATCCATTAAATTGTATCTATTAAAACATAGAAAGTCTCAGCCACTTATCCCTCACCAAAAAACCCCCAAAAAGAACAGGATGAGAACATATTAGAGGTAGTTTATGTTAAACATTAGGAAAATTTGGGGGCTCTATATCACTGAAAACATGAAATAACAAGGCAGTGGAAACTCCTCAGGTGACCAGTTTTAAGAATAGATTGGAGGGGCTGGCCCGGTGATAGAGCGGTTAAGTTCGCACACTCTGTTTTGGCGGCCCATGGTTCACAGGTTCGGATCCCCGGTGCAGACCAATGCACCGCTTGTCAAGCCATGCTGTGGCGGCGTCCCATGTAAAGTAGAGGAAGATGGGCACGGATGTTAGCCCAGGGCCAGTCTTCCTCAGCAACAAGAGGAGGATTGGCAATGGATGTTAGCTCAGGGCTAATCTTCCTCACCAAAAAAAAAAAAAATAGATTGGAGAATCTCATTGGAGAGGAAGCCCATGTTCCAGTTTTTCTTTTTTTTAATTAATAGATTTTACTTTTTAGAACCATTTTAGGTTTACAGAAAAATTGAGCAGGAAGTACAGAGTTCCCAAATACTCTCTCCCCACCTACAGTTTCCCCTATTATTAACATCTGCATTAGTTTGGTACATTTGTTAAAATTGGTGAGCCAATATTGATACATTATTATTAACTGAAGTTCATAATTTACATCATGAAGATTCATTTTTTAATAACATAAACACAATAGTCTTGAACACCTAACAAAATTAAGTTATTTCTAAATACCATCTAAAATCTAGCCAGTGTTTAATTTCTCCCATTGTCTCAAAAATATCCTTTTATGGTTGACTTTTTCAAATCAAGATTCACATTCGTGGTAGACATGTTGCATTTGGTTGACATATCTCTTATGTACTAGATTTTGCCTGGTTTATTCTTACATGCATTTTCAATATGTTTGCATTGTTTATTTTATTTTTAAAAATACATTTGTGTTCTTTTTTAAATTGCAAGCTTCTTAGAGGGCAGGAGCTACGTACTTTTAAACTTGACATTTGTACTTAATGACGAAATGATAGCACAAAGTAGCTGTGTATTTGGTGATAGCATACATTTGTAAATGGAGATGTGGGAGAATAGGATAACATAACTTTCCTATTTCTGATTTTTTTTTCATCAAATTCATTTTTTTTTGTAAGAAAAAGAAATATTGTGGTTCTGGAATAATTTGTTAAAGAGTGCTATAAATACTAATTGGTAAAATTCACCTTTGGATGACTAGGGTTTAGATTCTTAAAACCATATTACATAGAGATTCAACTCTTCATTATAAAAGACAGTCACTTGGATCTTCCAGAAAATGATTTTTATTTGGTTTAGAAGTTTTTATCTTTGCATATAGGTGGGTCTAATATTTTGGGAATTCAGAATATTGTCAAATTACTATAATTTATACTTAGTATATCTTTTCATCAAAGGAAGTTTTCTTAGGATCTTTAGAAGTTTATATTTTTATATATATATATAGTTTGTTATATGTGTACTTGTTTCCAATTTGTATAAAAATATATACCTAAGCATAAAAATAGTTTTTCTTTAAAAATATGCTGTAGATGGGATTTCTCACTAACACTTATGTGTGTTTCCTCCATAATGTGTTCAATCTAGTGGAGTTTGTTGTATTTAAAAATCACTTGTTAGGGGCTGACCTGGTGACACAGCAGTTAAGTTCACGCATTCCACTTCGGCAGCCTGGGGTTTGCCAGTTCGGATCGTGGCCGCAGACCTACTCACTGCTCATCAAGCCATGCTGAGTCGGCATTGCACATAGAAGAGCTGCAACTCCACAACTATGATACACAACTATGTACTGGGGCTTTGGGGAGAAAAAAGAGGAAGATTGGCAACAGATGTTAGCACAGGGCCAATCTTCCTCAAAAAAAAAAAAAATCACTAGTTCAATCAATGAATGACTAAAAAGTTCTCCAGCGTTTCTGTCCCATTTTAGCTCTTTACGTATGTTGTGAATGATCAGCATCATCTTGTCTCTTGTGCCCTTTCAAAGTACCAACTTCAGTAAAACTGAGGTTTTTCTCTTTACATATTACCTTGGATGAGAAGGTAATTAATTAAAGGCTTATTTAATTATTTAAAAGTTTTTCTCCTCTAGATCTTCTAAAAGCAGGTGAAGACCTATTAATATCAAGAAATAAAAGTAAATGCCATTGTTTGATAACCAAATAATTTTATTATTCTTATTTGAAATAGTTGAGAATTAATTTGTCTTGCCCCCTATAAATGCAGGGAAAAACTACATTTTTCCTTGTAGCCCATAAAGAAGAAGTGATTTTGACTTCCAAGGACTTTTTTTTTTAACCCTGAAGTATTGGTCCTGGATCTTATTTTTGCCTTGGAGACTGCAGAGCACAAGCTGAGAGTTGGGAAGAAGGGTCACTATTACAAAAGAGCAACTGCATCTCTTCTGCCTTCCTTGCTTGAAGTCTCCAGCTACTGCTGCAAAGTATGACTGTTCCCTTTCCTTAGTCATAAGAATGTAAGAGATATGTAATTTCTGGGTTACACCACTGGTCTATCCAGTATGAAAGACTGTCTATGAAAGTTACTCCAAAGTTACTTGCACTCATCAAGGTTTATCTGTTCCATCAAAGGGTTTTATAAGATCTCTGATAACTCCTTTTGTGGGAGAGCCTAGTAGTTGAACTCTGGGACCTAAAAGGTAAGGAATAAACCCTTACCCCTCATTATATCCTTTAACCTTTTATAAATGGTCATCTTCCCTTTCATTTCTTTCAACCTGTGCATTTTTGCCCCTAAAGTAACTTTTGCTTGCCCTGGTTAAGGTTCATCTTTTCCGTCAAAGGGTGTCAGGAGATCTCTGAGAACTTTATCTGTTCATTTTTACATTTCCCTTCTTGGAAGATTTAACATCATCTGCCAGCTTGGGGATTTGTCTATTCATTACTCTGGGTTTAGAAAAATGACATATAGGAGATAGAATAGGTGTAGATTACTTTAAGGAGCAGAGATCCATTTCCTTGAAAGAGAATATTAAGTATTTCTGTGTGTCTTTGTATACACGTACACACATATATTTACATGTACTTTATATGTACAAAGAAAATCTGGATTCATAGAGAACTCAAGAAGCCATTGGGAATGGTTACGTTTGGGTATTGGAATAGGGACCAGGAAAGGAAAGGATCTTTTAGTTTTTCCTTTACACTCTTTAGTGCTTAAGAAATTAAAAAGAATAATGTAAACATTTCTTTTATAGTAAAAATGTAATATAATGATGATTATAAATATCTTCAAAATCCATTCTTACTTTTTATCTTCTCTTTAAATTTCTGAATGCTTGAAAATACATGGTAAATTATTGCAATGTAATGTAATTAAAAAACTCTTCCGTGTTGTGAACTTATTTTATAAATGGTTGGTAATATCTTATTTGTGAGGAGATCTATAGCAGTGTTTGAGTGCTTACTGAGTGTTAGACTCATTCTTGTGTATCTTGTTTTATTATCTTATATCTAGTTCATATGTAAGACTTCCATCTTTTTTATAACCCTTTTTAAGGGTGTAAATGTTCACTGTTAAAAATTTAAAAATCAAACAAAAGAATAAAGTGAAAAGTAGAGGTTTCCTTTCTCTTAGTTCCTCACTCTCCTTCTCCAAAGTTAACCACTGTTACTGACTTCTTGTGTTTTTTTCCCAGAAATATTCAATACATATTATAATCTCTCTATCCACACACATATATTTGTAATCATGATATATATTGTGTATATAATCATATAGAATCATAACCATCTATAAAGTCATGTACTTGGGTATATGTGTATATATATATGTGGATATATAACCATGATTATGTATGATATAGATAATGATGTGATTGTGTATGTGTGTTTATAAAATCTCCCTCCCTTACATCCTCCAACAACATGTGGAGTCATACTATATATATATATATATATATATAGTTCTTGATATATATATATATATCAAGTTCTGCAACTTGATGTGACCCTTTAGATTCAGACAGTAAGACTTATTTTCTATGCACTTTTATGTTCTGCAGCAGGAGTGATCCTTCAGATCCTTCAGACCGATTAGATCATGTCCCTTCCCAACCTTTGCTAAAACACTTCAGGGCCTTCCTTTTCTCAGGTAAAGTCCACCCACCTTAACATGGCATACAAGACCTTGAATTGAGTCCTGCCTGCTTTTGTAGCCTCTTTTCTTGACACTGTTGGGCTTACACTCAGAGTGTTGGTCATCCTGAACTTTTTTCAGTCTCTTAAAGCAGTTTATGGCCTCTCATCTGCAATCTGCTTCCTCTGTCACATACTTTGGATAACTCCTAATTTTTTTTTCGTCTTTTAAAAAATTTATAACAGTCCTAGTATTTATAAAAATCCACAGGTAAAATAAGATTTAAAGAAATAGAGCAAAGTACAGTTAAGAACTTCACTTTTTTTTCCTAATCATATAATATCCAAAGTATATATGCTTAAAGAAAATGTGATCCTACTAGCTTGTTTGTTCCATTTTCCTCAATAAGGTTATTACAGGATTTATTTATTTTTAATTTCTTATAATCAAAGTTATACAAATAGTCTAAATAATCAGTTCTACAAAGTTTATTATGAAAAATAGTAGTCCAGATTCTGGTTCCAGATAAGATGGAGTAAGCACACTTCACCTGTCTCTCCCACTGAATGCAGCTATAAAACCTGGACAGAATGCTTGGAGTGGCTATTTGAGGACTCTGAAAAATAAATAGTAGAAGGCAGATTGGGGAAGAAGACCAGAATTCAAAGTACCACTGCACCAGTGGTGAGTTTGCCATTTTTTTCTTCCAGTATGTCCTGGGCTGAACTTACTGTATCCTGAAACTTGGAAGTGAGCATTATTAACACGGACAGAAAGAGCTCCAGGAGAAGCCCTGTAGTTCTGACTCAAGGAGCAGGAAAGGGGTCTCTTTTTTCTTCTTTTTTCGTTTTCTTCATTCTCTTGAACCCCAGGCCTCAAGCAATCCTTGGCAGCATCTGCAGTGGCCTCAATGGGGGCAGGCAAGAGCGTAAATCTCAGAGGGAGGGGAACCTTCCTCTCAGATTGGAGGATCTATGGTCTCAAGAGATTAGGGCAAATCGCATTGCTTTTCTCTTCCCTCTGCTTTTCTGTTGTTTGGCCCTGATGTAGGCACAGTCATGGGAAGTACACAGCAGAATGGGGTTAATGAAGCCCCAACTTTCTGCTGGGAGGCTGGAAAAGGGGAGCCCCAGGGAACTGAAAGATTGCAAGAGAATGAGGAGCTTGGGAAACTGACCACTTAAAGTTGCTTATGGACTCCTGAGCTAACTTCCAAGCTCTGCATGTGTGAGTCTGATCCTAAACAGCATACATAAACGTTGAGGACTGAATTATGGGATAGATCACCTCCCAAGCCCCAAACTGGACACTGCGTGGGACAGTTATGGAACACATTCAATATGACTGAAAAGGCTTTGCAAATTGAATGAAATTGGAAATACGACCCACAGAAGCCTGGTCAGAACTTGACGTTTGAACACAACTGGGTCAGTTACTGGCTAAAGCAAAAACACCAACATTCTCAGTGGCACTTAAGACCCAGTCTTGTAATGTACTATTCAAAGTGTCCAGAGTACAATCGCGAATTACTCAGCTTAAAAAGAACTAGAAAAATCCACAGTCATGTGAGAAAAGACAAAAAAAGATGCCAATTCCAAGACCACACAGATGTTTTATCTCAAAAAGATAAGCTATTGTGAAATTAGCTTTTGTGACCATGTTCCAGGAATGAGTGGGAAGATAGAAAGTCTCAGCAAAGAAATAGAAGATATAAAGAGGAACTAAATGGAAATTTTAGAACTGAGAAATACAATAATGGAAATGAAAAACTCACTGGATGGGCTCAGTAGCAGGGTGGATATGACAGATGAAAGAGTCAGTGAACTTGAAAATAGATCAATAGAAATAATCTAATTTGAACAACAGAGAAAAAAGGTTTAAAGTAAATAAATAAACAGCCTCAGGGACCTGAGACTTTCATAAGGTCTAACATTTGTGTCATCAGAGACCCAGAATGAGAAGAGAGTGAGTGTGGTGCAGCAAAAATATTTGAAGAAATAATGGCATACAGATTGGAAAGGAAGAAAGGAAACTGTCCCTATTTGCAATTGGCATGATTGTCTATGTAGAAAATCCCAAGGAATCCACAAAACAATTCGTAGAATAAATGAGTTTAGCAAGTGATTCAAGATCAACCTGCAAAAAGCAATCATATTTCTATATGCTAGTGATAAACAATTGAAAACTGAATTAAAAACAATAATTTACAATAGCTCCTCCCCAATGAAATACTTACATATGAATGTACCAAAATATATATAAAATCTCTATGCTGAAAACTATAAAACTCTGATTTAAAAATATCAAGATTTAAATAAATGGAGAGATATGTTGTATTCATGAATTGGAGGATTCACTATAGTTGAAGTGTTAATTAAGATGTTGATTCTCCCCAAATTGATCTATAGATTTAATGCAGTACCAGTAAAAATCCCAATAGCACTATTTGTAGTTACAGAGAAACCGATTCTAAAATTTCTGTAGAAAAGCAAAAACCTTGAATAGCCAGAACAATTTTGAAAAAGAAAAATTGGAAAAATCAAACTGCATGATTTAAAACTTAGTACAAAGCTATCATAATCAAGACTGTGATACTGGCAAAGGATAGACATATAGATAAATGAAATAGAATAGAGAGTCCAGAAATAGACCCACACAAAAATGGCCAATAGTTTTTTTACAAAGTTGCAAAGCAGAAAAAGAATAGTCTTTTCAATAAGTGGTGTTGGAACAATTGGACATCCACATAGAAAAATAATGAACCTCGACCTAAACTATACACATTATACAAAAATGAACTTAAAAGGTACCACACATCTCAATGTGAAATATAAAGCTAGATAACTTTTAGAAGAAAACATAGGAGAAAAATCTTTGCGACCAGGGTGTAGGCAAGTTCTTTCACATGACACTAAAAGCATGATTCATGAAGGAAGAAATTGATGAATTGGACTTCATCAAATTAAAAACTTTGCTTGCAAAAGATGCTATTAAAAGAGTGAAAAGGCAGATTATAGACTGTGAGAAAAATATTTATAAATCACATACCTGCAAAGGAGTTATATTCAGACTATGTAAAGAACTCTGAAAACTCAACATTAAGAAAACAATCCAATAAAACATTTAATAGGCTTTGACAGAGAGGATATAGAGTGGCAAATCAGCTCATGAAAAGATGTTTAACATTACTAGCCATTAGGGGAATGCAAATTAAAACCATGGTTACTACTGCACATCCATTAGAATGGCTTAAATTAAAACTGCTGATGATACCAAGTGGTGACGGAGATGTGGAGCAACTGGAACTCTCACACATTGCTGGTGGGGGTTTGCAAAATGATACAGCTCCTCTGGAAAACAATTGAACATATACTTAACTGCATGTTAAATATGGATTTACTGTGTGACCCAGCAATCCCACTCCTAGGCTTTTACCCAAGAGAAGTGAAAATGTGTGTTCATACAAAAGCATGTAAATGAATATTTATATCAGCTTTATTCTTAATTGCCAAAAATATGTCCTTCAAAGAGTGAATGGATAAATCAACTATGGTATATCCATGCAATGGAATACTATTCAGCAATAAAAAACAACTGTAAAATATTATTCAACAATAAAAAAACTACTGATACACAAAACAATTCTTAATTTTTTCTTCATAGGGAAATCTTTTTAGGAACCTCCTAGTCTGCTCCAGTCAGGCCTGTGTTCACAGCTATCATCCTTGGATCACCCCTCAGTGTCTTCCTGGGGATTCCCATTACTTCTCTTTTAAATTGTATGCCTTGTTGAATCTCTTTCTTTTTTTTTGTTTATTCTCATTTTAGTGAAGCACCCATCTACTAGCTTCCTGAGTAAAGGATGCGTGGGAGGTATATTTTTGAGAGCTCTCTTGCATGTCTGAAGGTGTTTTTATTCTACCCTGATGTTTAAATGAAAAACTGACTGGGTATAGAATTCTGGATTGAAAATAATTTTACTTCAGAAATTTGTTTTTAAGCTCACTGTAGCAGTTGAGAAGTGTAATTCTATCATGATTCCTATTACTTTGGCAACTTGTAAGTTTTTCCCCAGTGTTGTGCAGTTTCATGATATACAGTGGTATGTATGTATTTTCATGTGGTGTGCCAGGCTGTGTCTTTTATTGAAACTCATGATCTGAAGGTTTTTCTTGGGCAGTTTTCTTGAATTATTTTGTTGGTGGTTTCCACCCCTCTATTTTCTCTGTCTTCTCTTCTGGAATACCTGTTATGCAGATATTGGGCCTTTTGGAGTGGTCCCCTAATTCTTTATCTTTTCTCTCCTATTTTTGCATATATTCATACATTTTTGTAATAAGATAAGTACGTTTTTGTAAGTAGATAGGGTGATGAAATTGTGCTCTTGTTTTTGATTTTAACCACAAAGCCTGATAGTTTTAAATTGGCAATTGTGATAGGATAGAGAGTCTTGTTCAAATGATAGAATTTCCTGTGATGGTTATCTAGAGTGAAGAGTTTGGAAACTTCTTTCTGCCTTTGGCTCCTGGTGAGCTACTTAGAACCTAAGGGATTGTTAGATGGACATCCTCACGAGAGCCCATAGGAGCTTTTGTTCCTTAGCCTCCTTGGCTGAATTATTTTTCCTAGAGACTTGGTTTAGAGGATAGCCCTTCCTTCTTTTTGTATCACTGTCAAGTTAACTGAATCAAGCTCCAAACTCTAATGCATTCTAATCCAGCTTCTCTATAATGCTTCTTTGTTCTTATAAACTATCATGTGATCTTACGCCGCCTCTATTAGTTTTGTAATAAGTTCATTTTTTTCAACAAGATTGTAAATTCTTTGAGGACCTATGCCTTATAGTCATCTCCCGTGGTGTAGATATCTCATAAGTTGTTATTATTAAGGTGGGTGTGGTTTATTTTGTTTGTTCACTTTCGGTGGGGAGTGGGTAAATATGAAGAGTAAATGATAGATGGGTAAGGAAGCTAAGACTGGTTTCGATGTGTCCTTGGCAGTCTAGTAGTCGAGCTTTGCAGAAACCCAGTATTTACTAATTTGTAAGTGACCTAGAATTTGTTCTTTGAATTCCAAAGCATCCTCATTAGTGGGTTTGGGATACTTTCAGCTCAGCTTTTCACTTTATTACTAAATGGCTTTTTTATTTAAAAAGCAAAATGATTGATGCCCCTTTCTGCTTGTTTTACTTTCCTCTAGCAGCAAGTCATGTAAAATTGCTTGCCTTTTGCATTACATTGTTAGTTTTATTAATATTTAATGATGGGATGTAAACTGCGACACCACCACCTGCCATAGTTTTAAGCTGTTGAATTGAAAGCAAGAGTAGTAGATCATCATCTGAAATTCTATGAACAAAAAGATTCATTAGGTTATATGCATTTAGTATAGAGTACAAAATATCTATTCCTTTAAAAAAAGATTTGGGGCAGTTAGAGAAGGGTTTATCGCTACTTGCCATCAATGAATAGAAATCCTTTTTTCTATCACAGTTAAAATCTGTGTTTAATTAGCAAGGTGCTACTTTGCCTATAATATCTATAGATATTATCTATCTATCTAAATTGTCTACTTCTTACTGTCTTTTTTGGGTGGAGAGATCACTTATTATTTCCCTTCTGCACTTGAGCTTGGTGACAGACCACAAGCATTCCCTATTGAGTTAGAGTGGTCAAGAACTAGAAGATTAAAAAAACCCTCAGTGGTGGTATTTTGAGTGATTGGTAAAGATCTGGTTTGAACGTTAAGGATTCCTTTTGTCTTTTAGAGGATTTCTTTAACATAGGAGACACAGAAGCAGAAAGTTAAAATTGGTTTGTTGATATATTTGCATCCTATGTTTTCTTGTGGTCAACAACCTATGACTTCTAGTGATCAGTGCTACCTTGCTGACTCCTCTTCTTTCTCTAGTTCCATCTGTGCATCAGACTCTATTGCCCTTATTCATCTCCAGAGAACTCTTATTTTAATAGTCTCATTTATTTTTCCCCCTCAGGGCCCTGCTAGGTGACTAACTTGCTAATATCTGAAAATCTAATCCTGAGTATTAATTGGTTGATACTGCCTCCTACAGGGGTATTTGGATTTTAAGACTATTATTTGATTTGAGGAGATGAGGTTGAGGAAGATAATGTGAGCAAAAAACAAAGTAGAACATTTGAGAGGGAGAATAAAAAAAGAAACAGACCTCATCAGAGTGTATAATTCATGCTGAAGAACTAAAGGAAATGAGGTTTGATAAGTAATGTAGAATGAATCTTGAATTCTAGGCTCACCATAGTAATCTTATTTCTCCAGGCATTATTGTTTAAGGCTTCTTGAGTAGGCAAATGACACGATTAAAACAGTGTTTTAAGGAGATTATTCTATGAATAGTGTATGGCAGTGACGATATGGGTCATGTTTGGCCTGGTCTAGTGAAGTACGGTCAGATTTGACAGAATGGATGGGGTCAGGGAGAGAGGCACATGCTAGGTGAGTCTGGTCAGTAGATAATAGGGGGTAGTCCATTAGAGCAGTCAACATCAGGGGAGTCTAGTAGGATGTTTATAAGAGATAGATGAAGCATAGGACAAGACAAGCTGGTGCTTGTCATGCTAAGGTGGACATTTGATCTTGTGGGGGTGGGGAGAGGGGCAGTAGAGTGGAGAAGAAGGGGCAAATGGCCTTAGCCCTGGAAAGTCCAGGGTACTAGATAGTTGACGAATCCTTATTTTCATTCTCCCTTCCTTCTTTTCTTGTTAGGCACCTGGTAAATCTGAATCACTATGCTAAGTGCTAGGGATGTAAACAAGGCATAGTCTTTGTCCTCAGGGGCTCACAAGCAAACCAGACTATCACAGAGAGAATGAATAATGACATTGTAGAATGATAATTTTATAAGAAAAATGTATAAAATATATAAAAAAGAAAAGTATAAAAAGATCCATAGGAACATTGAGAAAGGAACTAAAGGGAAACTAGGCAGAAGCCCGGTCGTCAGAACCAAGGAGTTAGATCAGAACAAGACTAGCAGCAAGGGTGAATGGATGATGACATCCAGATACTTGTGATGGCTAGAGCTCCATAAATGTTTCCTGCTGAGCCTAAGGGAGCGATGTGGTAGGCTTGAGTCATTGGGTGCTAGTTAAGTGGCACCAGTAATGTGGAGAGGAAGGATATGGTGGCAGGGAACCAGTGAGGGCCTTAAAGTCTTTGGAGAACATAGAGGCAAAGGATTCCAGTTAAATGCTCAATGAGATATTAGTGTCCTAGGCCAAGTCAGTCACAGGAGTGGACAGAGAGGGGATGAGCAAAGGATAAGAACTGGCAATTCACAAAAAAGGAAACCTAAACAATCGATAGACAGATGAAAAGATGCTCAACCTCACTTGTAATTAGAGAAATGCAGATTATAGCAAGATACCATTTCATGCCCAACAGATTGGCAAAAATAATAAAGTCTGACAAGACCAAGTATTGGTGAGGATAGAGGAATGAGAACTCCCTCATGTCTTCCCTCATGTCTTGATAGTAGAAATATAAATTGGTACAACCACTTTGGAAAGCAATTTGTACCTATCATATAATGATGATGCTAGCAACTATTTATCATTCTTTCTGTGCCAGGCATTGTTTTAAGGGTGTGTTTTTAAAAAATATTATTCGATTTAATTCTTACCATAAATTTTCCCACATTTTATAGTTGAGAAAATGGAGTCTAAGAGAGGTTAAATAATCTGTCCACAGTCACAAAAGTGGTAAATACAAGAGCCAGGATTTTAGTTTAGATCTGTCTCATTCCAAAACTAGTGCTCATAATCACGAAGCTTCAGTGATAGTAATAGGGAACATATATTGAACACTTACTAGGTACCAGGCAGTATATTAAGTAATTAGGCATACCTTAGTTGATTTCACTTGAGCAATAACCCTTTGAAGCAGGCGCTATTGTTAACTCCTCACGTGGCTTGTAGAGATTAAGTAGCCAGCTATCAAGTGAAAAATCTGGTGTTTTAACTCAAGCAGTCTTGAGTACATGTGCTTTTTCCTCCACACCAAACTGGAAGATCTAGAGATAGGATAGGCTTTAGGTATATTTTGATCTGAATTCTGACTTTTTTTTTTCTCCCAGTTTTATTGAGATGTAATTGACATATAACTTTGTATTAGTTTAAGGTGTACAACATAATGATTTGATATATGTATGTACTGTGAAATGATTACCACAAGTTTACTTAACATCTGTTACCTCACATAGTTACGGTTTTTTTTCTTGTGAGGAGAACTTTTAAGATGTACTTTCTTAACAACTTTCAGATATACAATACAGTATTGTTAACTATAGTGACCATGCTGTTACATCCCCAGGAGTTATTTTACAACTGGAAGGTTATACCTTCTGACCACCTTCACCCATCTCTCCCACGCCTCATCCCCTGTTTCTGGCAACCACCAGTCTGTTCTCTGTTTCTGTGAGTTTGGTGCTCTTAGATTTCACATGTGAGATTATACGGTATTTGTCTTTCTCTGTCTGACTTAATTTCACTTAGCATAATGCCCTCAAGGTCCATCCATGTTGTTGAAAATGACAAGATTTCCTTATTTTTTATGGTTGTATAATATTGTGTGTGTGTGTATGTATATATACACACACCATGTTTTCTTGATCCATTCATCTGTTGATGGACACTTAAGTTGTTTCCATGTCTTGACTATTGTAAATAATGCCGCATTGAACATGGGAGTGCAGATAACTCTTTGAGATAGTAATTTCATTTCCTTTGGGTATATACCCAGGAGTGGAATTGCTGGATCAAATGGTACTTCTATTTTTAAGTTTTTGAGGAACCTCCATACTGTTTTCCATAGTGGCTGCACCAATTTACATTCCTACCAGTAAGTGTGAGGATTCCCTTTTCTTTACATCCTGCCAATACTTGTTATTTCTTGTCTTTTTGATAATAGCCATTCTGACAGGTGTGAGGTGATATCTCATTGTAGTTTTGATTTACATTTCCCTGATGGTTAGTGATGTTGAGCACCTTTTCATGTACCTGTTGACCATTTCAATATCTTCTTTGGAAAAAAATGTCTGTTCAGGTCCTCTGCCCATCTTTTTTTTTTTTTGTGAGGAAGACCAGCCCTGAGCTAACATACGTTGCTAGTCTTCCTCATTTTGCTGAGGAAGACTGGCCCTGAGCTAACATCCGTGCCCATCTTACTCTACTTTGTATGTGACGCCGCCACGGCATGGCTGACGAGCAGTGCCTCGGCAGGCACCCGGGATCCGAACCGGTGAACCCCGGGCTGCCAAGCGCAAACTAAACCGCTATGCCACTGGGCCGGCCCCCCTCTGCCCATCTTTTAATCAGACTGTTTTTTTGCTGTTGAATTGTATGAGTTCCTTATGTATTTTAGTATTAACCCCTTATCAGATACGTGATTTGCAAATATTTTCTCCCGTTCAATAGGTTGCCTTTTCATTTTGTTGATGGTTTCCTGTGCTGTGCAGAAGCTTTTTAATTTGATGTAGTCCCACTTTTTTATTTTTGTTTTTGTTGTGTTTTATTTTGGTGTCAAATCCAAAAAGTCATTGCCACGACCAATGTCAAGTTGCTTACCCACTATGTTTTCTTCTAGGAGAAGAAAAAATTCCATTTTGAGTTGATTTTTGTTTATGGTATAAGATAGGGTCCAGTTTTCATTCTTTTACATGTGGCTGTCTATCTGACTCTCTTCTCTTCTGTGATTATCTCTTCCTTATTGTGGACTCTATCCTCATGCTGGTGTCCTTCATGGTTTAGAGATGGTTGCTGATAACAACTGGAAGGGAGCTACATTCTTTCTCTTTGAAAATAACATCTCTTCTCATAATTATACAAAAGTATTGAGTTTTCTCTCATTAGAGCATCCCTGAAACAATTATACTTGTCAGAGTAATGTCATGCATTGACTATCTTAAGTCTTGAATATCTAGTTTACTTCCCATCATTAAACTGATCTCCATGACAAAAGAGAAATTTCTAAATTATCTGATTGGCTTAGAGCAATTAATGCCCAGCCTTGGGCCTGGGAGTGGATCAAGTCCATTGAGACAGTAGATACACAGTTGAAGATCATTCCCCAAGGGAAATTTAGGTGCTGCTGGTAAGGGGAAATGAACACTGGATAGTTAATCAAGAAAATGCTTTATAAATATCTCATTTAATTTTCATAATAGCTCTGCTGAAGAAACTGAGACTTGCTCAAGGTCCCATAATTAGCAGAATTGAGCTTTAATTCTAACCCAATGCTTTTTTTCTTTCCATCAGTCTTGTGTCTTCTTCAAAGAAAAATAATAGGTTGTCCTGCCTGGTATATGGCATTAATGATTCCTACCTTCTAAGATTCCTAAGTAATTTTCTACAGATTCCTTACTTAAAACTTAATCCTCACAAGATACCAAAAGTTATGAGGTGTAGCTTAAGCAGTACTTAGAAGGACATTTATGACAGTAAACACCTTTTTAAGAAGCCAGAAAGATCTCCAATAAATAAGCTAATTACCACCTATGACACTAGAAAAAGAAGAGCAAATTAAACATAAAGCAAGTAGAAGGAAGGAAATAATAAAGATTGCAGTGGAAATGAGTGAAATAGAGAATAGGAAAACAATGGGGGAAGGCTACAAAACCAAAAATTGGTTCTTTGAAAAAAATGAACAAAATTGGTAGACCTTTAGCTAGACAGACCCAGAAAAAAAAGAAGATTCAAGTTACCAAAATCAGAAATGAAAGAAGGAACATTTCTATTGACCTTACAGAAATAGAAAGGATTATAATAAGAGAATACTACATGGTAACAAATTAAATAACTTACATGAAATGGACAAATTCCTAGAAAGACATAAACGATTGAAACTGACTCATGAAGAAATAGAAAATCTGAATAGATTTATGATAGGTGAAGAGATTGAATTAATAGTAATAAAAAATACCTGCCCACAATGGAAAGCCCAGGCCCAGATGGCTTCACTGGTGAATTCTACCAAACATTTAAAGAAAAATTAATAACCAATTTTTCCCAAACTGTTCCAGTAAAATAGAAAAGAAGGGAACATTTCCCAATTCATTGTATGAGGCCAATATTACTCTGATACCAAAACCAGGCAAAGACATTAGAAGAAAAGAAAACCAATGTCTCTTATGAATATAGGTGCAAAAATCCTCAGTAAAATACTAGCAAACAGAATCCGGCAACACCTCAAAAGGATTATTCACCATGACTAAGTGGGATTGATCCCTGGAATTCCAGGTTGGTTCAAAATACGAAAACCAATAAATATATCATATCAATAGACTAAAGGACAAAAACCACATGGTTATGTCAATAGACACAGAACACCCATTGAACAAAATCCAATACCCCCTTATAATAAAAATACTCAACAACATGAGGCTGGCCCGTTGGCTTAGTGGTTAAGTTTGCCCGCTCTGCTTTGGTGGCCCGAGGTTTGCGGGTTCAGATCCCGGGTGTGGACCTACACACTGCTTGTCAAGCCACAGTGTAGCATCCCACATACGAAAAAAAAATGGAGGAAGATTGGCATGGCTATTAGCTCAAGGCCCATTTACCACACCAGAAAAAAAAAAAATCAACCAACTAAGAATAGAAAAGAACTTCACCCGATAAGGAGCATCTATTAGGAAAAAAAAACCTGCAGCTAATATGGTAAAAGACTGAACTCTTTCCCAAAGATAAGGAACAAGACAAGGATTTCTGCTCTTGCCACTTCTATTCAAGTCAAAAAAATAAAAGAAAATGTACTCAGATTGGAAAGAAGTAAAACTATCTCTATCTGCAGATAATATGATCTTGTATATAGAAAATCCTAGGGAATCCACTAAAAATTATTAGAACTAATAAGTTCAACAAGATAGCAGGATACAAGATCACTATACAAAAATCACTTGTGTTACTAGATATTAGCAATGAACAATCCAAAAATGAAATTAAGAGAATTCCATTTACAGTAGCATCAAAAAGAATAAAATACTTAGGAATAAATTTAACAAAAGAAGTGCAGAACTTATACTCTGAAAATTATAAAACTGTTGAAAAAATAAAGAAGACCTAAATACGTGGTAAAATATCCCATGTCTGTAGACTGGAAGCCTTAATATCATTAAGATTGTTGTATTCCTGAAATTGAACTACAGATTGAACACAATCCTCATCAAAATTCCAGCTGGCTTTTTTGTAGAAATGGACAAGCTGATTCTAAAATTAATATGGCATTGCAAGGGACCCCAAATAGCCAGTCTTGAAGAAAGAACAATCTTGAAACAATCTGGAGCACTCACATGTCCTAATTTCAAAACTTACTACAAGACAACAGTAATTAGGCCCTTGTGGTACTGACATAAGGATAGAAATATAGATCAATGGAATAGAAGTGAAAGTACAGAAATTGTCACATTATGGTCAGTTGATTTTTGACAAAAGAGTGCCAAGACAATTGAATGGGGGGAGAAGTCTTTTCAACAAATGGTGCTGGGACAACTGGATTGGATAAAGTAAAATAATAGAAAATACATATATTCGTCTCTGCCCTGGTTCCTGGCACAGAGCTCCTAAAATCCTTGTAATTTCCTAAGTGAAGAGAGCACTAGGAGCATCTTTTGTTTCTAATATTTGGTCTTAAAGAATATTTGGTCAGATTGCTGACACAGAGCTCCTAAACCCCTTGGAATTTCCTGGGTGATAGGAATGTCTTTTGTTCCAGTGAAGCAACTCTAGATGGGTTCCTGAATAGCTTTAGGATTGTGGCAGGTCACCAAAAAGACCAAGCCATGATTAGAAGTTTGGAACTTTCAGCCCCACCGCCTATCCTCCGGAAGTAGGGGCTAGAGATTGAGTTAATGATCAACCATGCCTACATGATGAAGCCTCCCTAAAAATTCCAAAAGTACCTGGTTGGGAGAGCTTCTGAGTTGGTGAACATGTGGAGGAGCTGGGAGAGTGGCACACTCAGAGAGAGCATGGAAGCTCTGCGCCCCTTCCCACATACCTTGCCCTATGTATCTCTAAATCTGGCTGTTCATTTGTATCCTGTATTATATTCTTCGTAGTAAACTGGTAAATGTAAGTGTCTCCCTGAATTCTGTGAGCCATTCTAGCAAATTATCGAACCCAAGGAGGGGGTAATGGGAACCCCAGTTTATAGCTGGTTGGTCAGAAGTACAGGTGACAACCTGGGACTTGCGTTTGGCATCTGAAGTAGGGGCAGTCTTGTGGGACTGAGTCCTTAACTTGTGGGGCTCTGATGCTAACTCCAGGTAGATAGTGTCAGAATTGAAGTGAATTATAGGATACCTGGCTGGTGTCTAGGAGAATAGCTTGATGTGTGAAAAGCCCACACATCTGGTGTCAGAAGTGGTAGTAGTGTGAGAATAAAGGAGAAACACAGGAGGACTGTGTCTTTCCAGCACAGTTGTACACATAAAAAAAAGTGAAGTTGGATCCTTACCTCAGATCATATATGAAAATTTACTCAAAATGGATCAAAGACCTAAATGTACAAAACTCTTAGAAGAATACGTAGGTGTAAACCTTCTTGACCTTGGATTTGGCCATGTTTTCTTAGACATAACACCAAAACCACAAAGCAACAATATAAAAAAATATATAAATTGGACTTCATCAGATTAAAAAATTTTTGTGCTTCAAAGACCACCATCAAGAAAGTGAATAGACAACCCACAATATAGGAGAAAACATTTACAAATCATAAATCTGATAAGGGACTTTATCTAAGATATATAAAGAACTCTTGTAATTCAGGGGCCGGCCCGGTGGCGTAGCAGTTGGGTTTGCATGTTCTGCTCTGGCGGCCTGGGGTTCCCTGGTTCAGATCCTGGGCACAGACCTACTCATCGCTTATCAAGCCGTGCTGAGGCGGCATCCCACATAGAAGAACTAGAACAACCTACAACTAAGATATACAACTATGTACTGAGGCTTTGGAGAGAAAAAGGAAAAAGAGGAAGATTGGCAACAGATGTTAGCTAAGGGCCAATCTTCCTCAAAAAAAAGAATTCTTATAATTCAATAATAAAGAGACAAATAACCCAATTGAAAAATCAGTGAAGGATCTGAATAGACTGAATTTCTCCAAAGAAGATATACCTGAAAAGATGCTCAACATTATTAGTCATTACGGAAATGTAATTAAAATGAAAAATTATAAAAATAAAAAATTATAATGAGATACCACTTTACTTCCTCTAGGATGGCTACAATCAAAAAGATATAGATAATAACAAGAGTTGGTAAGTATGTAGAGAAACTAGAACCCTCATATGTTGCTGGTGGGAACATAAAATTGTGCAGCTCCTTTGGAAAACAGTCCAGCAGTTCCTATGGACTGCTTGAGATTAAACATGGAGTTACCATATGACCCAGCAGTTCTATTTCCAGTTATGTACCCAAGAGAAATGAAAATATATGTCCACATAAAAACTTACACAGGAATGTTTATAGCAGTATTATTCATAATAACCAAAAAGTAGAAACAACCCAAATGGATAATCAACTGATAAATGTCTAAACAAAATAACGATGAAATGTTATTGACAGTGAAAAGAAATGAAGTACAGATATGTGTTACAACATGGATCAACTTTGAACACATTATGCCAAGTGAAAGAAGTCAGTCACAAAAGATCACTTATTCCATCTTATGATTCTATTTATATGAAATGTCCAGAATAGGGAAATCGATAGAAAGTAGATTAGTGGTCTCATAGGGCTGGGAGAGTTGGGCAGGGGAAAGACAGGAAGTGATTACTAATGGGTATGGGTTTTTTGGTGGGGTGTGAGGTAGGGCTGATGAAAATGTTCTAGTATTGACTGTGGTGGTGGTGGTTGCACAACTTTGTGAATATACTAAAAACCATTGAGTTTTATACTTTAAAGGAATGAATTTTGTGGTATTAAAACATTATGTTAATAATGTTTGAATAAAACTGTTATAAGACATAACATAACATAATGTTTTAATAAAGCTGTTATAAGAAACTTATTCATCCATCTGTTCATTTAATATGTACCCTATGCAAAGGTGGTACTAGAGTTCTTGCACTTGAAGTATTTACAGTCTAGGGGTCAGACAAGCAAACACAGACAGTATATCCTAAACATGCTGAAATTAAGTTCATATATTATATTCTGGTGCCTTTATTTATACTTTTGAGAACGTATGGAGGCTTATCAGGAATAAGATGAGGGTTGGCTTGAGTTTGACATCACTTCTAAACAAGATAGTCCTTCTCTAGAGTGTTATTGACATTATTTAGATGTCTTCCTAAAAGTTTATAAAATGGTTTACCCAGGGACTTTGAGTTACTTCTATAATATTTCTGGACCTCTCCTCTAATCTCATTGTGCATGAAATTGAATAACTATTTTTGTGAATGGAGAGTCATGATCAGACCTACTAGTGCATAGTGTAGGGCTGTTTGTTTTTTGTTTGCTTACCAACTAGGTATGACCTAGTAGACTGCCTAATTTACCATAAAGATTGCTATAGTTCTGGTATCTGGGTTCTACTCAAGACTCTTATCTGAATGACAGTTTATTGGGTCTCAGTTCATATATTCTATGCTTGGCAACCTTGTTCTCTGTCTTTACTTTTCTCCACAGCAATTATTATTATTTTGAGTTATTAATATTCTCTTTAAGCATAAACCCATCCTGCTCCCCTCATTTTTAGAGATTATTTTGCTTTATTCTTCACAGAAAATATGGAAGTTGTTAGGTACAAAGCTCCTTGGGCTTCACATTTCCTTCTCAGTCTTCACAGGTTCCTTTTTCTTTCCCTGACATTGACCCAGTTTTCTCAAACTGTCCATTTTCTCTGAGCAATCAACGCTTACCTCCATTGACAATATACTTATCTGTTACCTTCTATAGTTGACCTCTCTGTTAAACTCTACACCTAAATTTCTAACAGAACTTTCTTGTCCTATAGGTAAATCAGTGCATAGTCCTCAAACTAGAAATCATTATCCTTTCTCATACACCATAAGTTTTGTCTTAATTTATATTAATGCAGTTTACCTTGTCAACTTAGCTTAAGCTAAAAGTCTTCCTATGCTTTCTTCCTCTCTCTTCTCCATAATCTGTCTATTCTGTCCCTTAAAGCTTAATTTGAAATCTTTCCTCCTCTTTAAATTCTCACTCCCAGTGTTTTAATTTGAACTTTCTCATCTTTTGCCTGGACTATTGTATTAACCTCCTCATTGATCTCCCTGTGTCTCATCTCTTCCACAAATCAGCATCTAATGGGGAACAGCATTACCTTTCCAAAATACAGGCCAAATCATGTAGCTCTCATGCTTGAAAACCTCTGAACTACATCCCCTCCTCCCCTCCGCTGCCCATTACCTAATAATGAGTCAAATCTGAATTCCCTTATGCGGCACAAGACTTCAGAGTCCTTTTCTTGTCTCAGCATGCTCCCCACCTCAACCCACCGTTTAACCCTTATCCAGCCTTCTAGCCAATTAACTCTATTAATCATCTTTCATATATATGCTTGGATCTTTCAGACTTTGTGGGTACCCTTCTCTCTGAATCCTCTTCTCATCTTATACATTTAAAATCTCGTGATTTAGCTCTCATGAAAAGTCTCATAAACAAAATGTTCAAATCTTCTGTGTATCCGTAGCAATTTGTCTAATATAGAGCTCATCATACTGTATTACAATTTTTTGTTCACATATCTGGGCTGTGAGCTCCTTGAGGGCATAGATCTTAATTTATCTTGTATTCCTACTGCCTACTTTAGTGCTTGGCACATAGTAGGTCTTCTTGTCTGTGTTTTGTCACAGTCTTTATTTCCCTTTTAGTTTTAATATTTATTGACAAGGTATTACTCAATTTTAAAATCTGTTTCAATTATTTCTGGCATAAAGGCTAAGAACAAATACTCTAGAATCAAACTGCTCCATCATTTTCCAGCTGTGGGGTCTTGGACAAAGTACTTAATTTCACTAAGCCTCTATTTCCATATCTAAAAAATAGGGAAAATAATAATTTTTATGTTGTTAAGTTGTGAGGATTAAGTGCATGTAAAGTACTTAATATATTGCCTGGCAAAATATGCTTATATATTATGCATGTTTTATTAGCTATTATTATTTCTATTAATTTGTTCTTTCACAAATATTGTTGAGCATTTTACTATTTGCTAGGTACTGTGGTAGGTACCAGAACAAGATAGATATGGTCCCTGTACTCATGGAATGATACCTCAGTTTGTACTACTTATTACAAAAGTTATTTTAACAATTACTCTAAGTGGTGGTGAAGAGTTACTGTTCTGATTTAATTGTAGTTTCTCCATGTTTCCAAAAATTTTTACACATTTATTGAACTAACTTTATTAAGTATTTTCATTAATTGCATAATCTAAAATATAAGAGCGGTAGTACATTATGCCATAAAGATGAGATAAGAGCTCATTAAGCTTTTACCTAAAGCAATGAAGAAATATTGGTGAATCCTAGAAAATTTGCTTCTGATTTTGTGTTTTGGTTACCCAATAAAGGGTCTACAGTTTATTTGATTTCTATCTTTTTTCTTCTTAAAAGCAGGGTTGTTTTAGTATCACAAAATAAATAGTATTTTGGTATAACTTATTATAAAGATATTTTTGAAAGAGCATTCCAAGAGAAGTTAAATCTATTATGGGCTTTTGTTTTTAGATGGTTGAAATGTCTTTGTAATAGAGACACTGCATTTAAATAGTTACATGATAGGAAAGTAGAATCTTGAAGAATGGGTAATAAGAGGAAAATACTTTTTAAATGATTTTTTTATTGTTTCTGTGAAGCTGAGGAAAATAATAAGTTGTTGATTGACCATAATTTTATCCTTTCATTCTTACTACAATTTACTAGATGACACAGTTTTGCAAACATATGTAAAGTACACGTAAAGGGATGACCATGCATTGTACACATTGTGAATTATTGTTCCCATTGCACCTATTCTTGCTAGTTACAAGCCTTTTCAACAAAAGCACAGAGAATGAGAAAACAACGTGATAACCCAGATGCAAAAGAGAAGTGTGAAATTATTAACTAAAATAAGTCTGGATTGTATGTATATTTTGTCAGTCAGTGGACAAATTCTTTTTGAATGTTGAGATAAAGTTCTCATCAGTCTACCAAATCTTGCCCTTCTAGCTCTCGGTCTGTGACTTCCTCACTTTATAAGCAAGGTCAAAAGATTGCCCTCATTGTCTCATATTCCGTTTACTCTTTAGCCCATTATATAGACTGTCTTCTGCCCCTTCCACGCTCTGGTGGCTTCCTAATTTTTTATATTAATGAGCGTGTCTCAGCCTTTCTATAGCATTTGTCATTGGCCACTTCCACCTTAAAATGTTCTTCTCCTTTGGTGTGTATGATACCCCTTTCTCATAGTTTCCTCCTACCACTCAGGCTATTACTCTTTTTCCTTCATGGGCTCTTTTACTTTTGCTCTTGCTTTAAATGTTGCATTTTCTAGAATTCTTTTCTTAGATTTCTTTTTTTCTCATTCTTTATTGTTTCAACTTGGCAATCTTCCATCTATATTTGTAGTTCCATCTACCTTCCATGAACTACTGGTTCCCCAATGTATTTCTGGAGCTCAGCTTTTAATCTCAGCACCAGACTTGAAATTACGGTTGTCTACTGAATTCAACTGATTGTCCTCAAATTCAATATTCTAATATCCCTTAAAATCTATCCAACGTACTATATTCTCTTCTTTTGGTACAGCTTTTCGTTTAATTGTATCAATTTCTAGTCAAAAACTATGTCTTTAGTATCTCTCAGATTTATCCTATTTTTTTCTCTCTCTACTAAAATACTTAAGATTCAAACCCTTATTCTCTCTCGATATTTGGTCCCCAGAGTGACCTTTCTGCCTCCAGAATTGACCTCTCTGTTAATCTGTCCTCCTTATTGCCACCATAGTGATGTTCTAAAATGCAGTATTTTAAGTACGTTTTTCCTCGTCTTAAAATCTTTTAGATGCCTCTCGTTACCCTAGTTTTCATATATCCATCCATGGCCCATCTGCTTTTGGATCATTTAGAGAACTTGTGAAAAGCTCATGTCCTGTATCTTCACCTACAGATTCTGAATCAGAATAGAGTTTAGGAATCTTCAAAAAGTTTCCCAGATGATTTTGATAAGCAGCCAGAGTTGGAAAACATTGACCTATGCATGTGGTTCAGATTCCTTATCATGGAGTCCAAGACCCTTCAGGAACTAGTGCCTGCCTGCTTCTCCAGCACCATCTCATTCTGTCCTCCCTCCTTTCATTCACTGTGCTCCAGCCAGTTGCCATCTTGTGGCCCTGGGACCCACCAGGCTTGGTCCTCTTTTAGGAAGTTTGTTTGCTTTTGTTGAATCAGGAGCAGGACCCTAGATTTCTACCTGCTCCACCTCTGCTTTCCTCTGCACCCTAGCCAGCACCTCCTTGGATTTCACCTGTGGAACTCTGGTTGAAAACCACTGAGCTAATCCAAAGCAATGAGGCCCAGAAAGATTAAGTGACTCAATGAAGTCATGTAATGGTGAATGCAAACCATATCTAAAATTTCAGGGTTTGTATTCTTAACATAGTTCTTATTTATTGCTTTTCTGTGCTTTCATATATATAATGTCTAGGCAGGTTGATCTGAAATGACCTCTTAATTCTTTCTTTCCTAAGTAAATTATCATTCCTATGTTTATTTATTCATTCAATAAAAGAGCAGTGTAGGATCTGGAGGGACGTGGGTAGAAAATTTGAATAATACCAATTTCCTATTCTTAAGGTTCTTAAGACAGGTCCTTTATATTCAATCATAAAATACTATACAGAAAAACAAATTATTAATTTTTTAGAAGAGAAACCATAGTATAACCTTTTCCACTGTTTTCTTTCTTTCTTTCTTTCTTTCTTTTATCCAGGGAAAGACCATGTTTGTAGATTTATTGGCTGTGGAAGGAATGATCGATTCAACTATGTGGTCATGCAGTTGCAGGTAGGTTACTCTGAAAAGGTATCTTAAAATCTTTCAGTTTTGATCAAAGTACCTAATTACAGTGGATATGAATAAAAATAACATCCTTTAGTATCATCTCAGAAGTTTTATACTATGCAGATGAAACTTTATTTAAACAGACTTGATACAGATTTTTTTCAAAGATGGAAAGGTTGTCCTTGTCAGCTATTTTAGTTGATCCTTATCTTCACTAATTGTCATCATTGCAAAATTTGTAATCCTCACATGGCTTGTTGGATATAATATGAGTCTTGCCGTGTCGCTGTCCCTTCCCCTTCCACCCTTCATTACTTTAAGGACTCTAGTTTTCCATTATACGCTTGAGTACCAACCTTGACTGTTTGGAAATTTAAGCATTAGTTGAGATAGAGGAGAAATGCCATTCCTCTTTCTCTTTTCATCATTAACATAGCCCTGTTCCCTGTCCTTTAGGTTGAGAGTGGGGTTGGGTTGGGGCAGCAGAAGAAAGAAATTGAGAGAGAGAATATTGGAGTAACGACTGCAGGAGGGAGAAGAGGGGCACCATTCCATTCTCTCTACACCCCTCTGCCCCTGAGCACAAATACACACAGCTCTGAACTGTAGTCACCCTCAGGGTGTGAAAGCCATGGTTTGCCTTGCTGCCTAACTTAGAATGTCAGGGTTTCCTTTCATCTTTAGCAAAATTTGTTTTGGGCATTTGGTTCTTTTATTTTCTTTGAATTTAACTACATAGCAGTGATTTCAGAGACATAGATTGTGGCCTAAATGCTTCCTCTTCTCATCAGAAGGCTTTTCTTGTTTCCCTCAGCTGTCCTTCAGCATTTGATTTAGATCTGAAGATGTTAATCTCTCCGTAGACAGTAGCCTTAAGTCTTTGAGTTGTGTGATTCAGTATCTCTTGAGCCAGCATAGTTTTATTTCTTGAAGCAGTTCTCCCTGTACCTTTTTAGGTCATTAATGTGGACCCTGTCTCTCTCACTTTGGCCAATAAAAAAACTTTTTGTATGTTATTTTATAGTTTTCTTCTAATGTATCATACATCTTATTTGATCCTCACCATATCCCCATGGAGAGGATAGGATAGGTTTTATCCTCTTTTACAAATAAAGAGGCTGAAGCTCAAGGAGGTTTGTGGTTTGCCTGGGACTAAGTTGATAGGATTTAGGGCTTGGTGGAAGCCTGAGGCCAATATTCTTGGCACAATTAGAGAAAACTCTTCAGCTTTGTCTTTAAGTTGCTACTGACTGGAGAGTATGGACAGGATCTTTTTCAGTCTGCAGAGTCTCTCAGTCTTAGCACATGCTGTACTCATTTTTATTTTATTTGCACTTTTTTTTTTTTTATCTGCACATACCTAAATCTCACTTTCTGGAAATGCGGAGGCTCTTAGTCTGGGACAACTAAGGAAACTGGTGTATATCAGATAAGATGGCCTTTGTGGCCTTTGGCAAGCTCCTATGACCTCATCCAAAAACCTTTCCATTTGACTTGCATGCTGTATTTTTTCCTGTCATAAGAAAATTAACCCACCATTACCCGCCCCCATCCCTACAGTTATGGTTAACTTGATTTGGAACAAGGCTAAAACTAGTATAACTGCTAGAGGGTACTGCCTCTTATTTGACATATTGAAATTAACTACTAGATTTCCCCCATATATTTTGATAAAATTTACATGCTTATTCCTAATTTCTTCTAAAAACCCTAAATTCATTATTCTTAACTTTACTCTCTTTCTCCTAGTGATTCAATTGTATAATATCTGCCTTAAACATTTTAAGGAATAATCCTATCTCTGTTGTAGAAATTCTGGCTATTTAAAATGGGTCTGAAAATCTCAGAGGGTTCAAGCAGTGGTACATATTTCTTTTCTCATTTCTACCAGTAAGACCTTGGTCAGGTCTCATTTAAGGAGGCTTTCAGTGAGCATCCTTAGTATAGCCAGAGGGTGATATTTTGTGATAAGCATATCATCTTAGAGAGGGGCAAAAAAATATTTTGAATCCTGTAACCAGTACAGATGTAGATCTACATTGGTTAACTTCAGAGCTGCGATACCTTTTTAAACTTATTATTATGGAAAAAATTAAACATGCACAAAAGTAGAATAGTATAATGAACATCCATGTAATCATCACCTGGCTTCAATAATTATCAGTATATGGCCAGTCTTGTTCCAGGTGTATTCTCCCTCTCCTCTCTCTCTCCAGATTATTTCAAAGCAAACTCAAGGCATATTTTATCTGTAAATATATCAATATATATTTCTAAGAGTCAAGGATTTTTTTCTCTCTTAAGCACAACACACAGTAACTCCTTAATAATAGCATCACATATCAAGTCAATCTTCAGATTTCCTTGGTCATATCTCTCTCTCTTATTTTTTTGTGTTTGGTTTACTTGAATCTGGTTCCAGACAGGGTTCACACATTTGATGGATATATCTCTTAAGCCTCTTTTAGTCTATAGGTCCCCTCTCTCTCTTTTTTTTTTTTTTGTATTTTCTTTTTGTTGTTGTTTTTATTGTTGTTTATATAAACAGAGTCATTTGTCGTGCAGAAGTTCTCATATTCTGAATTTTGCTGATCGTCTCCTTGTGGTATTGTTTAACATGTTCTTATAGCCCCTGTATTTTCTATAAACTGATGTTTAGATCAGATTCCAGTTTTGCTTTATTTGACCAGAATACTTCAGAGGTGAGTTATGTGCTTCCTGTTGTGTGCATCAGTAGGCAATGTCTGTTTGTCTCTCTTTTATAATGTTAAGATTGATCAGTGAGGTTCAGGGACTGTCAGCCTGATCCATCCTTTTTAAAGTTTTCAATGGTTTTTCTCCTAGGTTTTATTAACCCATTAGTAATCATTGCCTAGATCCATTACTTCAGTGGGGTTGCAAATGTACTATTTTAGTTCTATCATTTCTTCTTCATTTATTAGCTGGAATTCTTTAAAAAGCACTCCAAGAGCAATTAGGTTATCCTGAGGTACACTTCAGACAGGAAGGGCAGGACTAATACTTGATTCTTTTCTTTTATTCACCAGTTTTCAGAATAATGAGTTGGTTCCCTAATATTTTCCAAAGGGAACTAGTGAGCTCTCTCTTTTTTAAAAATATAATTATGAATTCATGGATTTAGCATATTTTATGTCTTTTAATCATTGCAGTTGTTTTTAATGTTCAAATTTTCCCATCTTTGGGTAGCAGGACTTCTTCAATTTGGATACTGATTCATTTTGGCAGGACTAGCCTGTGGCAGTCCTTGATAGCCTCCTTGCTTTCTGGTGCAACACCATGTACCAGGCTCATTCTGTATATTTCATGCTCCAGAACTGGAATCAACCATTTCTTCATTAAGCCCTGATTACTCTTAAAGGGAAACGGTATTTAGAGACCACAATCTAGATGCTGTGGGTGCTTGTTGCTGTTGGGTTGGTCATTGTGTTAAATTCTTTTCAAGTGGATTGGTCGAGATAAACTTTTTTTTTTTAAGAAAAAATGTATCATGGTTCGTATTGATATTTCCAGTTAAAATTTGTGATAATAGAATTGCTAATAACTTCTTTGACTTTATATTTTCATATCTTGTTCTTATGCACTTTTTAACGTAAGTAGAAGAAGTGATGTGATTGGGATTTACATGAAAATAATCCAGTATATGTGTGTGTGAAGGGAGAGGTTGTGTGTTGCAGAGGGGAGGGGAGGATAATAGATGAAACAAGATTGGCCATGAATTGATCAGTTAATTTTGGATAATGGGTAGATATATGAGGGTTTATTATATTATTTTCTCTCCTTTTAAGTATGTTTCAAATTTTTAATAAAAATCCATTTGCATTTTTATTGGGATCAGGTTAAATTGATAGAACTACTTAGAAATGAATATGCATTTTTTTATTCAGTAATCTTCATTCCATATTTCTGTGTACAAACATCCTTCATTTTTTTTAGTGGCTGCACTGTTCAGTCAGTAAGATGATTGTACCATAACTTAATTAGTGATTCATTTATTGATGGACATATAGATTGTTTTCAATTTTTCTCTATAACACATAATTACCATTTGTAGTGTATACCCTGGAGTATAATTTGGTGGGTCAAACCTACGTGTATTTACCATGTTAATTAATAACTCTTTTCCCTATACTCTTGCCAGCCTTATATTTATCTTCTCAGATTTTGTTAGTTGATACAAAATATTTAAAATTTTAAATCATTATTAACATCATAAATCCAGTTTCATTTCCCTCCAAAAGCTTTTATGATGGTGGAAGTTGTTTACAAATAAAGTTCCAGTATTAGGAATTTTTGGTAATCACAATACTGATTTTTTTTTTTTTGGTGAGGAAGACCAGCCCTGAGCTAACATCCGTTGCTAATCCTCCTCTTTTTGCTGAGGAAGACTGGCCCTGGGCTAACATCTGTGCCCATCTTCCTCCACTTTATATGGGATGCCACCACGGCATGTCTGACAGGCAGTGCGTCGGCGGGCGCCCGGGTTCCGAACCAGCGAACCCCGGGCTGCCAAGCGCGGACTAAACCGCTGCGCCACCGGGCTGGCCCCTCACAATACTGATTTTTGAAGAAAAAATTATTGGAATGCTAATAAAAGTTACTAGTTACTCTCATGGGATTATAAAACTTGTTGCTCTAGATTATCACTTATTTTACATTTGCTGAGGATATAGAGAACAATAAATTCCCCTAACATTAAAAAATAATAATAAAGATGACTACCAATTTATGCTGTGGGAAAACTGCATTTTTAAAGAACGTATGAAGTATGAAAGGCTCATGACTTTCCTATAATTTTTCAGTTCTCAGGTTACTTCTGAGTACTATTTAATATTTTAAATGGCACTTAAGTAATTTAAGAGTTTATTACTTTTTCAAAAGTGAATTAACTGTCTTTAGTTGAGGTGATGGTGTTAGTGGTATTACTCCCAAACATACGCTACGAAATTTTGGGAATAGAGAGACTGAGATTTTTAAATTCCCTTGTGATATAGGAGTCAGTTTCCATTTTTTGGGAGGTAGAACTGCAGCATTACAGCCCTGCTCTTCTCATCAGATTGTTTGTTACCTAGGCAACAAGGAACCTTCTGGCTGGAGCAGCACCATGAAGTGGAAAAAGAACACTTTGGAGTCAGACAGACTTTGACTTGAAAAACTTTACCTTAACAGATTAACTTTACTTAAACTCTCTGAGCCTCAGTTTCCTCATCTGTAAAACAGAAATTAACAACTTCTGTTTAGGGTGCTGTGCGGATTAAATGCGATCGTGAATATAATACATCTGGCACAGGCTAAATACATTCATTGCTTTTATCTACTACTATAAGTAATTGAGTGATGTCATTTTTGTTCATAATAACAATAATTAGCATTTATTGAGTAGCTATTGTGTGCCAGACATTATTCTAAACACTCTAAATGGATCTTGTTTAATCCTCACAAAACACTGTGAGATAGGTATTTTGGCCCCATTTTATAAGAAAACTGTGACACAGAAAACTTAAGTAGTTTGTATGGGAATTATATGTTAGACAGTAATGTTGAATTACTGCTGTGGGTATGTATATTTTATATCTTTTTAAATAATCAAGACTATATTTTGTTATGACATCAGAGACAAAGTGAAACATGATTCAGAAACATAATATGTTCAAAAACTTGGGATATTCTTAAATTTGTCTGAAACATTCATGCATTATTTTAAGAGAATCTCTTCTCTTGAGTGAGAGGGTCATGACTGGGGTAAATCCTTGCTGTTTCAGTTAAAGCATTTTTTAATGTTAAATGAATAATTCCCCTTAAAACCTTATAATTTTTATATAAATGAATAATTACTCTTAAAACATGGTTTTTAGTACCATATTTAGAAGTGTTTATTTGGTTTCCACAGGGTCGAAATCTGGCGGATCTACGCCGTAGCCAGTCTCGGGGCACATTCACCATTAGCACTACTCTTCGGTTGGGTAGACAGATTCTGGAGTCTATTGAAAGCATCCATTCTGTGGGATTCTTGCACCGAGATATCAAACCGGTAGGGAGGCCTTCTCTAGCCAGAGCACAGAATGAGTTTGCTTGGTACTCTTAATCTTGTGGTGGGACACCATAAACTATAAATGTAGCTTTCTGTATTTGCTTTCTATATTAAATACAAGGTAATATTTTAACATAGCAAAAATGTAACTGGAAGCAAAATGGTACTTGCGTCTTAATTTTTAAAAAAGATGATAATTACAAACTACAACTTATATTCAAGAGCTTTTCTCATCCAGTGAAAATGTTGCAGGGCAGCCAGATTAAAAATGATTAATGCTTGACTATTATTATTGTGTGTGTTAATATTGCTAATTACTTAGCCTTACACCTAAATTGATAGTTATTCTTTGGATTTCTTTTTCCTGATATTGGCTAAAAATATATACATATGTTGATTTTAGTTGTTGGCATTGTGTTTTTTGAACTATTTCTCAAGTAACAAAATTATTCTTATAAGAAACCACCAATTGGGAAGACTCTATTTTTTTCTCCTGCGTGCTACAGTGGTAATATATAGTATTTTTTTCTATTTTGTTTTTCTTAGAAATTGTCATTCCATAACTATGAAATACGCTTTTATCTTCTCCTTAGTTTTTTTATTCTTCACAAGGGGAAATGACCCATATCTGATATACTGTATTTACTATAAATTTATCATATGTTGGGACAGTTGAAAATTACACCCATTTGTTGCTACATGATTTCTGAAATTAAATAGTTTGCATGAAAATGCCAACATGCCAACTAGAATTAACATAGTAAAGTCAGACTTAATGTAATAGATTTCTCCTGCTCCTATTTCTATACCAAACTAAGTCATTATTTGAAAACCATGGTGATTGAAGAGTTTCCATTTTCATTAGAAAGCTCCCTAAGTAGAACAGTATTTTAAAATAAAAGCCAACAGTAATTCCCTTGCTTACATACCATTTTTGCAAGTTTGTGATCATTTAATGTTACATTTATTTTTATCAAGGGAAGAATGCAAATATATTTTCCTTAAGTTTGTTTTGGAGTGTTTCCTTAAGTTGTATTTTAATTTTTACACTTAGTGAAATTCAGCTTTATTATGCTTATAGGAGATTCATTTAAATTTCTGAGCTGTGTATTTGATTTTGCTCACTCTTAGTTCCTTCCATTTTAAAAAGCAGGGATTGAGTTTTCATTTAAGAGTGGGATTTCAAGGAATTTAGAATTCTGATTCCAGTTAAGTCAATGTTGTGTTGTATGTAACTTTCTATAGTCTCTTAAATTCTTTTTTGGTCAAAGTTCACCTGATCCTAAGCATTAATAGTACCCACAACAAAATTAAGTATTAATATCCAGTAAACATCATTGACTGGAATACTGTGTTTGGGACATGCAAATTATATAGAGTTTAAATAGAAGAATTAAAATATGGGAAAGATAAGATATGAGGACTATGTATTATAAGAATACGTATATTTTCTTTCTTTATTTTTCTAGTCAAATTTTGCCATGGGTCGCTTTCCAAGTACATGTAGGAAATGTTACATGCTGGATTTTGGCTTGGCTCGACAATTTACCAATTCCTGTGGTGACGTCAGACCAGTAAGATTTTTCATATTATTATTAAATATTTGAGAATTAACCTATTATTTATAGTGTCACTCTTTTTAAAGAAATGCTAATTATTTATCAGAATGGATGTTGTCCAAGGACTAGTGTATAGATTTTATGATTAAATTATAGAATGAAGTTAATTAATTTTGTTGTTGAAAGTTGTGGCTTCAAAAAAAGATACAGGGCCTGGCCTGGTGGTGTAGTGGTTGAGTTCACGTGTTCCACTTTAGCAGCCTGGGATTCACAGATTTGGATCCCGGGTGTGGACCTACACCACTCATCAAGCCAGACTGTGGTGGCATTCCCACATGCAAAAAATAGAAGAAGATTGGCATGGATGTTAGCTCAGGGACAATCTTGCTCAAGTGAGAAGAGGAAGATTGGCAACAGATATTAGCTCAGGGCCAATCTTCCTCACCAAAAAAAAAAAAAAGGTACATTAGATGCAGATTTACAATGGTTTTGTAGTAAGAATATGCATCAGCCCCTTAGGATCAGGGGTCTTTTTTGCAGTCTGTGGCTCTTTCTACATCCTACAATTCTATTGCAGTTCTTATACTTTTCATATCCAGAATTTCCATTTGGTTCTTTTAAAAAATTTCTCTTTATTTATATTCTCTATTTGATGATGTTGTCATCATACTTTCCTTAAATCAATCTTTTTTTTTTTGTGAGGAAGACCAGCCCTGAGCTAGCATCCGTTGCTAATCCTCCTCTTTTTGCTGAGAAAGACTGGCCCTGGGCTGACATCCGTGCCCATCTTCCTCTACTTTATATGGGACGCTGCCACAGCATGGCTGACAAGCAGTGCGTCGGCAGGCGCCCAGGATCCGAACCAGCGAACCCTGGGCTGCCAAGCTCAAACTAAACTGCTGCGCCACTGGACCAGCCCCTCAATCTTTTTTTTCTGTTGTTCGTGAGGGAGACTAGTCCTGAGCTAACATCCGTTGCCAATCTTCCTCCCTCTTTTTTGCTGAGGAAGACTGGCCCTGGGCCAACATCCGTGCCCATCCTCCTCTACTTTATATGGGACACTGCCACAGCATGGCTGATAAGCAATGTGTCTGTCTGCGCCCAGGATCCGAACCTGCAAACCCTGGATCTCCGAAGCAGAGCACATGAACTTAACTGCTACGCCACTGGGCCAGCCCCTAAAGCAGCCCCTAAATCAATCTTGTTAAATCAATCTTTCCTTTAGTTCTGTGACCATATTTATAATGGCTCCTTTGAAATCTTTTCCTGTTAAAACCAACATCTGCTCACTCTCATAGGCAGTTTCTGTTGCCTGCTATTTTTCCCATATGTAGGTCATGCCTCGTTTGGTTGCATGCCTTATTAATTTTTTGTTGAAAACTGGACATTTTAGATAATATATTGTAGCAATTCTGGATACTGATCCTCCGCTTCCAGGGCTTGTTATTGTTACTTGCTTGTTTATTTGTGACTGACTGGATTACGTTAGTGAAGTCACCCCACCCCCAAACACACAGTGTTGTGTCTATTGTTGCTCCTCAGGGAGGTGCAGCTTTGGGTCTGCTCACAGTCGCCCTGGAATGACAGTGGTACTGGTAGGGCTCTCTTTTATACCACACTCAGTTGTTAGGCTCCGCTAATTGCTCTGTTGTTTGCAATAGTTACCTGGGGCATAAATTCCTTGACAAACTAATCAAATTGTGGCTCCTAAAATGAAATAGTTTCTCAGGTCAGAATTTGATATTTGTTTTGAACCGAGCAGGCTCCTCCCAGCTGTCTTATTTCCCTGGTTCTTGCCTGGCCAACCTATAGTCTAGACTGTATCTTCATTAGAACCGTGAATCTCCTTCTCATTCCCTTTACCACAACCTCCACTATTTTTGAGAGGGGTCTTGGTTTCTAAACTTCACTCTTGTAAATGAAATAAGTTTCTTTGGGAAGAGATTAGGAAGCATCTTTTTTTATGGGCTTCTTCTGCCCCCATGTGAAATCTCTGAGCCAGGGCTCTGGAGTTGGGGGTGAGGACTATGGCAAGCTTCTCTCTGAGTGACATCCTCACTTTAGGAGCTGAGGCCTCAGGTTGAGATGGGGCAATAGCCTGAGGTCTCTCGGCTTGCCTCTCCGGGTGTGAAACCACTGACTACCTCATGAGCCTGGAGAAGGGCTGTTGGGGTCCCAGATATTCTCACACTACAGCCAAGGTGGAACCTCCATTCCATGAATGGAGGCTGGGTGCCAGAAAGGAGCGTCCACTTCTCCACCTGCACTTGCTCAGGACTTAGCCTCCTCAGCAGCAGGCAGCTGGGAGAAGATGAGAAGTGCTAAAGTCCTGCTCCTAGGGGAAGAAAGCACTTTGCCTAGGAACTGGGGACGAAGGGAGCCTTGTGTTCTTTGCTGCAGCAGTCTGGAGTTGGAGCCACCCTCACTGATCTGGAAGAGAAGGATAGAGCAGTTTTGGTTCAAATACCATAGATTCTAGCCTTTTTTATCGAATTTTCATAGGTTTTCCTGAATAACTGTTTCTTCATTTGTTGTTTGCCCTAAGGACCATTTCCAGAGGCTTTAGTTGTTTTTTAAGATAATTTTCACCAGCTTTACTGGGGAGTGGGTCGGTGGAGCTCCTCTTGTTGTCATACTAGCAGTTGATCTCCCACTACAGTTCTTCTAATGTCTACTTTTACCTTTAGTTTTCTTTTAACTTGGTACTGATTGTGATTTTCATTTCTAGCAGATTAGTTGCACAGAAGTTGAAACACTGGTTTTGAGTGAGCTAACTATATAACAATAAAGTTGTTTACATAAATGTAAACTGTATTAAAACATAGGCACATGAGAATTTAAGCTCCTAGAAATTACAAGAGAATCTTTTTGGTTCTAAGGAAGGTCTTGCATTAATAGGTAACAAAGCAGGTGATGAATTTAGGTTCTGTGTAGCTTATTAGATATGAATACACTTCTGGAATCCCATGTCTCTTTTTTATTTTTTATAATATTTCCAGGTTGTTGTTTGTTCACCCATAAAACAGATATTTAATAATCACATGTTATGTGTGAGGCATGGATCCAGGTGCTGGGACCACAGTAGTGAACAAGCAGACCAAAATGAGGCTCTTATGGAAGTTACACTTTAGTGGAGAAGACAGATAATACACAAATAAATACATAATTTTAGACAGTGATAAATACTGCAAAGAAACACAAAGCAGGGTATTGACACTGAGAGATGGGCAGTGAGGACAGGAGACTATTTTAGAGGTATTAGTTAGAAGACTTCTCCAGGGAAGTATTGAGTTGAGAGCTGAATGAACTATGAGAGCAAGCCATGTGAATATCCAGAAGGAGAGTGTTCCAGGCAAAGGGAACAGCAACTGCAAAGGCTCTGAGGCAGAGTAAGTTTGGTGTGTTCAAAGAAAAGCAGGGAGGCTACTGTGGCTGTAGCATAGCGTGCAAAGCTTAGCGTAATGAGAGGATAAGTGGAGAGAGACAAGGTTTAAGAAGTTGGTAGGCCCCAATTGGGTATGATTTTGCAAAGAGGTGGATTTTATTCTAAGTGTGATAAGAAGCCTTTGGAAAATTTTGAGCAGGATTATTACATTATCTGTTACATGATCTGTCAATAAGCTAACTATGTAGTAGAGTTACATACAGAAGTAGGTTATATTTAAAACACAACCACGTGAGAATTTAAGGGCCTAGAAATTGTGAGGAGACTCTGTTGAGTTTTATCAATGTTCTTGTGTTAATTGGTAGCCAGGCAGATAAAGAAATTAGGTTCTATGTAGTTTATTGGATTTGAATGTATTTCTGAATCCCATTTCTATTCTAAATAACAGTTTTTCAATTTTTAGAACATTTAAAAAAAATAATCACTCTGGCTGTGAAGAAGAAACTATTAAGAACAGAGTGGAATCAGAAAGAGAAGTTAGAAGGCTGGTGCCATGGTCCAGTGATCATTGATGGTGACTGGTGGTATACTGAAGTGGCATTAGGAAGGTACAATGAAGGTGGTGAGAAATGTTCATATTTAGGATATATTTTAAAGATAGATTTAACGACACGTCCTTCTGGATTTGATATTGGAATGTGAAGGAAAAAGAAGAGTTGAGAATGACTTCTAAACTTTTGTCCTTAATGAATGGTTATGCTATTAACCATGATGGGGAAGAAGGATGAAGAGCGGATTTGATGAGGGAAAACAAGAGTTGTATTTTCTAGAAGTTAAGTTTGAGATGCCTCTTAGATTCCAAATGGAAATAACAAGAAGGTGATTTGATATAGTAATCTGTAGCTCGAAGGAGAAGTCAGAGCTGAAGATAATATAAATTTAAGAATTATTTGCTCCCAGTGTTTAAAAATAAATGGTAATTAAAAAAAATGGAACTAGATTAGATCAGCTAGATGAGAAAAGAGGTTCTGAATCTGAGCCATTGGGGCACTTGAGCAACTCGATGATGGATAGAGAACTATGAGCTAGCCAAGAAGGCTGAGGAGGAGGATTAGCCTGTGAGGTAGGAGGAAAATCAGGAGAGTGCGGTATCTTGGGAGCCAGGTAAAGAAAGTTCTTTGAGTATGTAGGGTGGTTATTACCTGCATCAGATGCTATTGATAGGTCCAGTAAGGTGGGAACTGAGAACTGACCATCTGGATTTAGCAAGATGGAAGCTATTGGCGACTTTTATAGGAGAGGTTCTGTAGAGCAATGAAAACCTAATTGGGGTGGGTTAAAGAGAGAGTTGGGGAGAGGAAGTGGAGAAAAGGAGTATAGGCAACTCTCTGGAGGAGTTTGTTTTGTTCTAAAGAGGAGTGGTAAAACAGGGAAGTAGTTGAAAGGGAAGTAAAATCTTTCTTTCCTTCCTTAATTTTTTTTTAAATGGCAGTTATTATAGCATGCTTGTGTACTGATGGTGATGCTCAGGAGACGTGAAAAACATTGTTGCTGTAGGACAGAGCAGGAACAATTATAGGAGCCAAGTCTTGCATAGCTGACAGAGGAAGGAGTCCTGGCACAAATGTGAGTTTAGCCCGTTACATGAGAGCAAGAACACTTCTTCTGTTGTAACTGAGAAGAGTTACACTGTAACTTGCATTATAACTGAGAATAAGTGGACGCAAATTCAGATAGGCATTTAGATTTGGTATTAGGAAGTTGAAGTTCTCTCATGGCTTTTATTTTCTCAGTGAAGAAAGAGGCACGGCCTTTTGCTGAGAGTGCAGAATGGTGTTGGAGGATGAGGAGAGACGACGACTTGTGAAATAGTTACCATGGAGAGGGAGAGAGTAAACTGACTAGGAAAATAGATTGCTCAGCTGTGCTGAAAGCTCATTTGAATATTATGGTAATTTAAGGTGACATTGTCAGTACTATTGTGTGTTTTTCTCCAGATACCTTTAACTGCTTGTTTAGAGGTGCACTTTAGTCCAAGAATTCGGTTTAACCTGGGTTGGGGTCAGGTTAGCACTATGGAGGAGAGGGAAGGGAGTTGAGAGAATATTATTGTGGTTGAGTGTAGCCCCGGCTGTGTACGGGGTGAACTTTCCCTTTATTTATGTACCAGTAGCTAGTTCCTGTTAGGGTTTTTATGCCAGTAGATTTCATAGGTTTGGAAATCTCTTAAATCTCAAATAAAATTAATTTTATACTTTTTGTATTATGATTATGATTGGAAACATTTTCTCATATTGTTTCACTAATATAAAATCAAAAGTTGCTTTTGTAGATTTGTTTCATATAGTACAATCTTGTTTATTTATTGCTTTTAGGAAACTTGAATTGAGTTACTTAGATTATGTAGATATGCCATCATGTTATCTGCAACAACCACTATGTTGATGTTTTTTGTCTTGCTATATATATATTCCAGAAGAGTATAGAAAACACATATAGGGGCTGGCCTGATGTCATAGTGGTTAAGTTTGTGTGCTCTGCTTCAACAGCCCGGGGTTAGCAGGTTAAGATCCCGGGCATGGACCTACGCACCACTCATCAAGCCATGCTGTGGCGGCATCCCACATACAAAATAGAGGAAGATGGGCATGGATGTTAGCTGAGGGCTAATCTTCCTCAACAAGAAGAGGAAGATTGGCAATGGATGTTAGCTCAGGGCCAATCTTCCTCACCAAAAAAAAAAGAAAAAGAAAAAGAAAACATATAGAGTTTTAAAGAAGAACATTAAAACATCCATGGCCTCCATCTAGGTTAAAAAATAGCTCATTACCACCTGAGAAGCGTACTGTAGATCCTTTCCTGATTGCATCCCTTTTCCTTCCTCGAACAGCACTGTCCAATGGAACTTAACTGCAAAGATGGAAATGTTCTGTATCTGCGCTGTCTAATATGGTAGCCACTAGCCACATGTGGCTATTGTGCACTTGAATTGTGGCCAGAGCAAGTGAGGAACTGAATTTTAAGTTTCATTTAGTTTTAGGTTGCTATTATATTGGCCATTGCAGCCCTAGATATAACTTCCATTCTAAATTTTGCATTAACCAATCCCTTGCTTTGCTTTCTTCTCTCTTCTATAGACCTGAGGGTGCTTGTTTTGGAGTATGGAGCAGATTCAGGAAGTTATTGTAAAACAGTACAGTTATCATGTACCCTTCTTCCCCTAATGATAATATCTTACATAGTCATAGTACATTGTCAAAACTAGGAAATTGATATTGGTATTCTATTATTAATTCAAGTACAGACGTGAGTCAGATTTCACTATTTTTTATATGCACTTTTTCATGGGGGAGGGTGATATATGAAATTTTATCACATGTATACATTTGTATAACCAACACCACAATCAGGATACAAAACTATTCCATCACCACAAAGAAACTCCCTTAAGACATAAATGTATATTTATTTACCAAACTTATGGTATAGGACCGTCAGTGAGAATGCATTACAAAGGAAATGATGGATAGTGTCTGTTACACTAGTGGGCTGTTTATGTGGTTGGTTTTGAGAGCTTCTACTATTTATCAACTTTAAGATGTATTAGTTACATTAAATAGAGATGTGAGGTACAAAGAAGTCCTGAACTATATATATCTTTACAATACTTCCCTCCATACAGAGTTGAACTTCTATTTACTTAATGATTTGAATCTGCATGTTTATTTTTTTCCTCCTAGTTTAAAGCATGCCCCAGTTTCCTTAGCCCTCAGCTGGCATCTCACATTGCCCCTTTGTGTCTAAGCTCTTGGAATGCCATGTTTTCTCCTGCTGCTTCCTTCTTAACCATTCAGCTGAAACTTCCAGTGCCTAGGGCTGTAGTGACCTACTTAAGAAAAATTTAGAAGTCTTTTTCTCTGTTACCATTCCAGAATTTCAGCTATTTTCTTATTTCCATTGGAGGTCTTATTACATAGTTCTCCATCTGTACCCTCCCCCGCATCCCCTCTCTTTGATTAGCAATAGATCTGGGTTCACACCTATGATCCTTCCCTTCTCTCTGTAGATTTATTCTCCTCAGAGCTCATTCTGTCTCTAACATTCATCTCCTCCTTCATGTTCACACTGCTTCTGTCCTTGTGCTAGTGTCCTGGTTTCTTGTTTGGATTATTAAAATAGTTTCCTCACTGGTTTCCCTACCTTCTCCTTCCAGTCTATCCTTTATACTTCCAGCAGAGTAGACATCCCAAGCACTTGCTCAATCATGTCACTTCCCTACTTAAAAATTTTTGAATTTCATTTGCCTGTACATTATAAACCAGACAATTTAATATGACATTCAAGGCATCCTTAATCTGATTCCAGCCTACTTTTCCATTATTTTCTCTCACCGTTTGCTTCAACCATACCAAACTCTTTTCCCTAACACTTACAGTACTTTCCTCCCTTTTTGCATTGTTCACTGTGTTTTTTTAACTTAAAATGCATTTTCTTCTTCCTATTGTAATTCTTTCAGCCCTTCAAGGCCCAATTTATTTTTTCCTTTTCATTTTCACTCAAATATCAAGGTATTTGTTTTACTAAAACATGTTCTTAGGTTGTTAACCATTCTCACTTTTTACTTTGTTTTTCTTAAAAGATGTTTTTAAATATAATTTTTGAAAAGATATTATGATCATATGGTACAAAAATAAAAGAATTAAAAATTCATCAAAATTAAACACTTCTCTTTGAAAGACACTGTTAAGCAAGTGAAAAGATGTCACAGACTGGGAAAAAATATTTGCAAAACACACATCTGACAGAGGACTTATATCCAGAATCTATATAAACAACTCTCACAACTCAATAATAAAAAAATAAACCAATAAAAATGAGCAAAAGATTTGAACAGACATTTCATTAAAGAAGAGACACTATAGATTGTAAATAAGTACATTATCAAATGCTGAGCATCTTTAGTTATCAGGGAAATGCAAATTAAAACCACAGTGAGATACAACTGCACAGCAATTAGAATGGTTAAACCTAAAAAAACAGACAATTATAAGTGCTAGTGACGGACAGAAATGAGAGGTTGCCATAGACTGTGAGTGGAAGGGAAGGGATTGACTTGACAAAGGGCAGTAAGGGAACTCTTGGAGTGATAGAAATATGCTATATCTTGATTGCAGTGGTAGTTACATGACTGTATATCTTTATCAAAACTCATAGAACTGTGTAGACCTAAAGTGTGAATTTTACTGTGTGTAAATTATATTTCAGTAAACCTGACTTTAAAAAAATTAAAGTGTAAACAGTGAAAAAAATCTCCATCTCACCTCTGCTATTCCAAATCCACTCATTTCCTATACTTCCCTGATCCTTCCTTCCACTTTAGATAGCAGTGTTGTTATTAGTTCCTTAATGTATTCTTCCAGAATTTTTTTATGCATATACAGTAAATACAAATGTATATTCTCATTTTTCCCTTTTTGATTCAAAAGGTAGCATGGTATACATTCTGTACTTTTCTTTTTTACACTTAACAGTGTGTCTAGGAGATCTTTCCATGTCAGAATATAGAGCTTTTGCATTCTTTTTTGCAGTTACAAAGTGTATTCCATTATATGGATGAACTGTAATTTATTTAATCAGTCCCCTATTGATGAACATTTGGGTACTTCTAGTCTTTTGCTATCACAAACACTAATGTAGTGAATGAATTCATACCTCCATTAGTTTTGCACCTACTGCAAGTGTATCTGTAAGATAAAAATTACAGAAGTGAAATCGTTGGATCAAAAAGAATATATGCATTTGTAATTTTGCTAGATACTATCAAGTTGCCATCAATTGGGGAAGTTTCAAGAGATCAGCTATTTCAAGGCCCAGTTAAATGTTGTCTTATTCTTAAGACTTTTCCTTCTTCCATAGGACTTTTCCTTTTCCCTACCACCAAATGGAACTAATCCTTGCCACTCCTAGGCTTTCACAGCTCATTGTACTTTGCTAATGATATTCATTATAATCTGCTTTGAATTTCAATTATTTGTTTATCTAGCTGTTTTCCCCAATTGGGTTAAGTTGTCTTTTCTGCTTTATGTAAGGTAGCTGAATTTTCTTGACCTGGTATTATTTCTTTGATGAGTCACATCAAGATCTTCTAAGCAACTGATCTCTCTTTACCTCTGTCTCAACCTTTCCATGGCAGAAGTAAGGTCAGAGCCAGGCCAGGGAACTCTTAACTGGAAGGAGTCTCCTGGGCTTGTCTTGGCTAGAATCCATCAGGGGGAAATCTAGGTGCCCAATTAACGGTGGACTAGGCAGCAGAGTGTGATAATAGGTCTGGAAGTTTTCATCATGACAGTTATTGGAATGAAAATAACTGGGCAAAATTACATGCTACAAAAGCATTTTTGAGTCAGTGAGGCTCTTGTCAGGTAATGAATAAAAATACAACCTCTGAAATGTTATTTAGTGACAAGTGTTGATAGTAGCCTTTCTTATATCCTCTTACACATTTTTCTTCTAGCAAGAGAGATCTCCAACTTCAGAGTTCCAGCAACCAAATTGGGAATATTAGAGATTCTTGTTAGTCGTGGTGTCTTAGGAAAATATTGAGATCTACTGACTGATTGTCAATGAATGGCAGCTAAGAAAATAAAGGGGATTTTTGATTACTGACATGTCATTAAATACACAGAATATCTTAAAAATAGTTAAATCTTAAAACAAAATCAAAAAGGAGTAATTAAAGGGTAAGAGAATTTCATGAAAGAAGAAATAAAATAGGCAACTAATTTGAATAGATTAAAACATAGATTACAAAAATGAACAAATAGAGGAAGAACACATAGAATGTTTATCTTCTGCTATGGCATATGGCCAAAATGATTCTGGTAACTAAAGATTTTTAAAATAGCATTTATTATAGTCTTTTTCTGACTATAAAAGTAATACATGTTAATTGAGGAAAATTTGAAATTATTGAAAAAGACAAAAGATCTGCTAGTGAAAATTATTGGCTGTGATCATTTTCAAGTTTGTCAGTTTTTGTATTGAGCTATAATGCCATCCATGAATCTTGAGGGTACTGACTTGATTCTTGTGAAGCAGTAGAATGGAAACAGTGCATGATTTCAAGTCAAAAGACCTTGGTTGATGCCTGTTTTTATCACCTACTAATTCTGTGTCCTCAGACAAATTTACTTACATCTTAAAATCTGTTACTATGTCTGTAAAATGAGCAAGACAAAGACCCTGCCTTCAGAGTTTATATTCCAGTGGAAGAAGACAGGCAATAAACAAATAAGTAAAAATATGAATAAAATTAATTTTAGGTAGTGAAAAGTGTTACGAGAAAAAAATAAAGCAGAGTAAAAATAGAGTGTCATTGCAGGCGTGGGTAGTATTTTAGATTAGAATGATAAAGGAACATTTCTCTGAGGAGGTGACATTTGAGCAGAAGGCTTAATATAGAGTAGAAGAGCTAGCCATTGTAGGCAGGCAAAGAGATAGCATTCCAGCTGGAGATAACAGCAAGTGCAAAGTGTTGAGCTAGAAACAAAATTGGTCATAGGAGAAACCACAAGTAAATCCGTGGAATGAGGCCAAGGCCAGATCATGGAAGGTCTTGTAGGCCAAATAAAAAGAGTTTGGACTTTATTCTAAGTTGAGCTCTCTGAGAATTGGGATCATGTATTATTCATATTTGGATTTATTCCCAGTACCTGGCACATAATAAGTACCCAACAACTTGAATTTATGAATATATGAATTGCATATATAGGGAGGGATACAGGTTGCCACCATCTCTGAATTGAGTTTGAATGAAATAGTCAAGACACAAAGAGGTTGGCATCTTAGATTACTTAAAGATTCCTCATGGTCTTAATATACTTGGTTGCAACCAGAGCCTGAATATTAATGGATATACTGTGATGCTTGGCATGATTCTGGGTATATGAAAGCATTTAATGTTTTCCAGTGTACAGAATTTATTTGTGATAAATGCCACTTTAAAATGTAGGTGGAAAAAAATGGGACTCATTGATAACTAAAATGTTATTAGTTTTTTAAACATGTGATTTAGAGATATTCTCTTTAATTTTCTATAATTTCACAAGAAAAAGATATTTAAATAGTGTTTTATTGTGATAGTAATGTGCATGTTTCTCCCATCTAGTTCATGGGCTCAAGTGTGCTGAATATTTTGCTATTTGAAGCTCATTTATTCTTTGCTTGGTTTTGTTGTAGCCTCGAGCTGTAGCAGGATTTCGAGGGACAGTTCGTTATGCATCAGTCAATGCTCATCGGAACAGGGTAGGTATCTGCATGAAAGTCATATCTGTATAAGCATGCTGATGGCTTAAATCAGATTGACTTCTTTACATTAGAGTACACAGGTGTGGAAAGTGTTTGGGAGCAGAGGGAAAGGTGTTAGTAATGCTAAAGCATGGTAAAGTGTATAGTAGATAATAGATGTGTGCAGCTGTATAGAAAATAAAATTGGATTTGTCAGAAAAGGTAATAGCTAAATATATATATGTCTATGGGAAATTGTGTGTCCTTAATTAGGTATAAGTATTAATGAATTTAATGTAGAATTTTGAAGAAATAAAACATCGGTGTTCTATCTCAAGAAGTTATTTGGGTGTATAATATTATCAATACCTGATGAAGTGTAGGGGTCATCATTTTAAATCCATAGTATGCATCTAATCTGTGATATCCCCTTTCCATCAAATCTTTTGTTTGCCTGAGGATCTTAAGTGCAGACACTTGTAAATTTTCATCTTCGTAAATTATACCTTTCCTGTTGGGTTAAATTTTTAAAATTTTTCTCTCTTTTTTTCACTTTGGTCTTCTTGTTCTGCTCTGACTTTTTTTTCTCATCCTGAACCTTAATTATGAGTAGCAAAGTTGGGTATTTTATGGATTCTCAATCCTTGAACTTGTTTGGATGGAGTTGAGAAATTTAACAAGTGATTCCTTAATAAAATAAAGAGAAATCTTTTCTTGATCTTTTATTACCTTGCTGTTCTGTTATTACCTTTAATGAAAATTTGACCGATGCTAAATATAATAGGAAGAGTATGCTGTAGTCTTATATGCTATGCTACAGTTAATTTTGTTTCTTATGGTGTGATTATAAATTGAAAATAGGAAAAATGTTTTATCAGTGTGTAACACTCTGCCAAGCATTTTAACTCGTTTCGTTTGATTCAGTGTTGCTTATTTTATGGAAGTAGTAGGCTTTCTAATTAATAATGTTAAAGAATTATGTCAACATTGGAATCTTTGAAATAGAATATTCTTTTTGAGATAAGCATAAACATTTTCAGAGATCATAATATCTACGTAAGCATTTCCAAAATAGCTACTAGAAAGAGATTATATATATATATATTTTTTAATTTGAAAAGTAGAGCAGCACAGAGTGCTCTAACCATTACTCTGTTAACCTGCTTATTATTTGTTATTCATGTAATCTTGGTAGAGGAATTTGATAGTATATAGCAGTAGTTCTTACCCTTTTTTCCTGCTCCCAGCACTCCTGAGTAGAATGCTTTATGCTGTAACACAGCTTCACAACAATTGTCTGCTCATGTGGTAATGCAGGAGTGCGATTAATGGAACCTTCAGAGGAGCTTGTCTAATTTAAAAAGATTTCCCAGATAATTCTAATATACTTCTTTTTTTTTTTTTTTTTTGTGGGGAAGACCAGCCCTGAGCTAACATCTGTTGCCAATCCTCCCCTTTTTGCTGAGGAAGACTGGCCCTGGGCTAACATCCGTGCCCATCTTCCTCTACTTTATATGGGACGCCACCACGGCATGGCTGACAGGCAGTGCGTCGGCGGGCGCCCGGGATCTGAACTCGCGAACCCTGGGCTGCCAAGTGCAGACTAAACCGCTGCGCCACCGGGCGGCCCCCTAATATACTTCTTTTATATGCTTTTATATACTTCTTTCCATACATTGTGACCGTGATTTGATAATTTCTAAACATAATACACTCCATTTCTATTTTTTTGGTAGTTTAATCTTTTGTGTGTGTGTGTGTGTGTGTGTGTGTGTGTGTGTGTGTGTGTGTGTGTGTGTGAGTGTGAGGAAGACCAGCCCTGAGCTAACATCTGTTGCCAATCCTCCTCTTTTTGCTGAGGAAGACTGGCCCTGGGCTAACATCTGTGCCCATCTTCCTCTACTTTATATGGGACGCCGCCACGGCGTAGCTGACAAGCAGTGCCTCGGCTGGCGCCTGGGATCCAAACTCGCGAACCCTAGGCTGCCAAAGCGCGAACTTAACCACTGCGCCACCAGGCCGGCCCCGGTACTTTAATCTTAAACTTTTAACATGAATAATTCCCAAACAATACAAGGACTTTCTGAAACACTTGAATTCTGTTCACTTCGTCTCATTGTGTTGCATTTTAATTTTTTGTTAATATTTGTTTTATCTCAATACTTGGAAGAAATTATTTTACTTTCTTCTGGTTCTGTGGTTGCTGTTGAGAAGATCTTTGTTCATTTTATTGTAGTTACTTTGTATTTAATTTGTCCTTTTTCTTTGACTACTTTTGATACCTTCTCTTTGTCTTTAGTGTCCTGCAGATATGTTCAAATATGGCTAGGTGTGGATTTATAATTATTATGTTTCGGATTTGTTGTGCTTCCAAAATCTGAACATTCATGTCTTTCTTCGATTCTGGAAGATTTTCGGATGTTACTTCCTTAAATATTGCCTCTTTCCCTTTCTCTGTATACCTTTTTTTTCTTATCTCCAAATTGATGTGTGTTAGACCTTATTGTACTAAAGATAGCCCTTTGAGGGTCCTAGCTATATGGTGCGAGGGTGGGGGGAGGTGTCTTAGTTACAACTCCTGTCTTCTGTAGGCTCAGTGCTTTTATACCTGTCCCCTTCCTGATTGACAAAACCATGGTTGATAAAACCTATGACAGATGCCCTCCAAAACAGCCAAAGCCAAAGCTTCAGCATCAGCTTGCTTCTCTTGTTTCCAGCTTTTTTTAAATTTTGGTTCTTAGGAGTTCCTTTACTTTTTTTTTCGTTATGGTAAAAAACACATAACATTAAATTTACCATCTTAACCAATTTTTAAGTGTACAATTCAATAGTATTAAGTATATTCACATTATTGTGCAACAGATTTCTAGAACTTTTTCATTTTGCAACACTGAAACTCTATATCCACTAAACACTAATTCTACCTCCCTCTTTCCCCCAGTCCTTGGCAACCACTTTCCCTTACTTCTTAATAAACTCATTTATGAATTAATGGGCTGTTAATTTTATTATTTCCAGAATTTCTGGGTTTGGGGTGTTCTTTGTATCAAGAAATTTTTCAGTATATCTATTCTGCCATGTGGATTGCTATATAGCTGTATGTAGATGTATAGATATATTTACCAGATAATTTAATGGGAAATACACTTAAATTTTTAGGCCTAATAAGGATGAAACACAGTGGTTAGGCCTTAGACAATGTAATGTACTCAGAAGTGGTGATGTAATGTGACTGAATTCTGTTTTGCTTATGAAGGAAATGGGAAGACATGATGACCTTTGGTCCTTATTCTACATGTTGGTGGAATTTGTGGTTGGTCAACTGCCTTGGAGAAAAATAAAGGACAAGGTATTTTGGAAATGGAAATGTCATTTGTGGTAGGGGAAGGAATAAAAATTTCTCCTGGGCAGGCATTTTTGTTGAGAATATCCAAATTACAATATACAAGCATTTTCACTATATCCCAATATGTATATTTTTCTGTGAGCTGATATTAGAGGTCTAATTTATGGTATGACTTTTTCTATGTACACAAAGAATAGATAATAATTTAAGTACAATCATCACTTGGGATTTGATTTCTAGCTCTGCTCTTAGGTTTTATTTTCACTAGTTCTCTCTTTTTCTTTTTTGTAAGTCAATTAAGCTTTCATTTTTAATTGTCACATTATATTGTTTGATTTGAAAATTGTAAACATGTGTTGATAAAGAAAAGTAAACCAGATTTAAGATCAATTCTTGTTTTTGGGGGAACTTATATTCACTGATGCAGAACTCTGACTTACCCTTTTGGTTCTGCATTACAGTTTTTTCCTCCTCTTTAAAGCAATGTGCATTAAGCTATTAGTAAGAGTTCAGTTCTTGCTTTATACTTAATTACCCGGTATCTCATTCCCTAGTACATACCCTTGAGACTGTTACTGAGAGGCTCTTAATGTGTAGCTGCCAAGAGAAATTGACTGGTTCCTTTTCTCTTTACTTCCCAGGAGCAAGTGGGCTCTATTAAGGAGAGGTATGACCACAGGCTTATGTTGAAACATCTCCCTCCAGAATTCAGCATCTTTCTGGACCACATCTCTTCTTTGGATTATTTTACAAAACCAGACTACCAGGTAATTATTTTTGTGAGTTCTGTGGGTTAATTCTTCTCTCTCGTTTAGTCTGTTTTCACTCATTGTATTTTTGAAGGTACTGTAAATGAATATGGGAGGTCCCTAGAATAATACTATTTTTTTTTCTTTTTCTTTTTTTTTTTTTTGAGGAAGATTAGCCCTGAGCTAACATCCATTGCCAGTCCTTCTCTTTTTGCTGAGGAAGACTGGCCCTGGGCTAACATCCGTGCCCATCTTCCTCTACTTTGTATGTGGGACGCTTGCCACAGCATGGCTTGATAAGCAGTGCATAGGTCTGTGCCCAAGATCTGAACCTGTGAACCCCAGACTGCCGAAGTGGAGTGCGCGAACTTAACCAGTATGCCACCAAGCCGGCCCTGAATAATACTATTTTAATACATTCTGAGAAATATGGTGAAATTAACTGATGATGACAGTTTCTCTGTGTATATGTGTTCCCTCCCTTCTGGATGAACATACTTGGTTAGAGTTTTAGGTTTGTTCATCATGTAACAGATTTTACCATTCCTGCTATGATTCATCTGGTGCATAGAACTGCTGGTAGTTCAAATTATGTAAATCCTATAGCTAATTTGTTGACCAGAAGGAAATGTCCAGCTAGGTAGTGTATCTGTCAAGGGCTTAAGGGCTGCATATCATATGTTAATATGCTATGGGACGTCAGGCAGTGAAGATTATTGGCTCCATTTTGTCTGTGGTCAGTGAATCATTTCCTTGGAGCATCAGTTAATGAGGCCTTATATCGGTTGACTAGGTTTACCACAAATTGCATCCCTAACCCCAACCAGCTGTATTTCAGAAGATTCTGTTGCTCTCAGGGAGAACTTGGTCAGAGCTTAATGCAAAATAATCACTACCACTGAAAACATAAATGAAGTCACACATAGATTAATAATAATAATATGTTAGTGTATCATTTTTATCTACAAAGCAGCACACATAGACTTTACTGCCTGTTAATGGAAGTTTTACATTCTTAAGTGTTGTTGTTGTTGCCCAGTCAAAACACTAAGACTGTCTACAGCACAGTGAACTTATTTGCATGTAATTACTATTTCTATGTGAAATTGCAACTTTTGTGTAAGATATAAAGGATATAGGATATAAAGCAGAGAGGTAACATAAAACCTTGGGTCCTTAGAGATCTTAAGTGGGTGAGCTTGTCGTCTTCTTTCCTGTATGGTTATTTGCATTGTAAACAATAGAGACTGTCTTAACAAATGGAGAAAATATATTGTATACAAGTCACTTTGGAACATGTTCTTATGTTTACATTTTATATGTATTTTTTGAAATGCGGAGAAGTTCACATTGCTTGCAATGAAATAATGAAATTACACCTGTACGACTAGATTCAGGAGGAGCTAGAAAATGCCCCAACTTTTCCATCTTGGGTGCTAATAATTTGCTTATTGACAAAGTTTGCATGGGAGTATAAAAGTTGAGCACAGCAAAAAATTTTTGATCACATTGTCCACTTAGTTATGTCTGCAATCTAAAGAAGACTATCATATTCACTGGCTAAAGTTTGAAACTTAGACCTATAATTAATTTAAATTAACAGATTATTGTTCTCAAGTTTTTCATTTGGACATTCTCTTAGGGGCTTCTCTTTGTTTCTGTCAGCTAATAACAAAACATAAAGTATAGTAATTTTCTGATTTTTGGAAGACAGGGAGCAGACATAACACTTTCTTTGTTTCACAGATTCTATAAATCTGGTTCTTTCTTGCTCTCTAATCTTTCATAAGCAGTGAGTGGGAGCAGAGGGCTGGTGGACGGGAGAAGGATAATTGGGAAAAAGATGTTCGTGTAAGTGACTGATGTGTTCTGATGACTAGTATCAGTGTGACATCAGGTTCCAAAAAGGTCTGAGCTTTGCAGTTTCTGTGTCGCTTCCCTCACAGAGTCCTGCTGTGGTCTTCATTTTGAGAACAATTACTCTACTTTGAATCTGAATGCTCTTGTGAACTAATGCTGTCCATATGGTTAATTTTACAGTTTGGAATTTGTTCCCGAATTTGAGTTTAATTACTATTCTTTGAAAAATTTTAATGGACCATGAATCTCCTCAGGTGATAAAATTGCATAGATCTACACACACACACACAAGTGTATGCAAAACTGGTGAAATTTAATAAGCTCTGTGGACTGTACTAATGTCGTTTTCCTGGTTTTGATGTTGTACTCTAGTTATTTAAGATATTACCATTGGGGCAAATTGGGTGAAGGGGACTTCTCTGTACTCTTTTTGCAATTACCTATGAATCTTTAATTATTTCAAAATAAAAAATTTTTAAAAGTGCTGGGCCAACATTTTCAGAAATGTAAATAGCGATAAAAACATTCAGTCTTGTTGTGGCCACCTTATAATTTAAATAAATCCTTTTAAAGTATTTAGAGAAAGGAAAATATTTCTGAGGGGTACCTAAGAAAATCTTATCAACCTTGAATTCAACCATAACACTTCACCTGTAGGTGACACTGTTACTAGTTAATGGGAAACTAAGATAGCAGCATCAGATTAGATAAAGAAGAGCCCTTGGTGTCTTGACACATTATTGTCACAAAAATGACATGCAGCAATGTCACAATAATACCTGGGAAGTAGTATTATCCCTGTCTTACAGAGACCTAGTTTAGACATGTTGCCTGGGAAAGTTAGTCATGCTAGAAGTGGTATGTGAACCCATTTCTGACTCATTCAGAAAGGCCCAAGCTCTTTCCAGTTTACCATCCTGTCCTCCTTGGAGAGGTGGCCACAAACACAACAGGCACTGTAAACACTAACATGACTGGTTAATAAAAATACAGTGAAAGAACTAAAATGTTATATGAAGAACTATCAGAAATTATTGTCAGTAATTAATAGGATCACATGATCCTGACATAAGAACACAAAAAATATCTTTATTCGAGTGTTCAGATTATGTTAATAGCAAGTTGAGAAGACTAATGAAACCCATAAATTTACACACTGTTGGTGAGCCTGAAACTAAAATGTGTGTATCACCAGTTCAAACACTGCTGCAACATTGCTAACATTGGAGGATATGATAGAGAGGGAATCCAAAGCCAGCCAAGCTTCATTAATCTTGTTAATATACTTTCCAGATTTAGGAATGGGGCTATTTAAACAGCGATTACGTCAAAATGCAGCAGGCTTGCCTCTTGCATTGGGAGACTTAGAGCCATTTTAGGATCCCCTGACTCTGATACCATCAGGGTTAAATTTTTCAGAGGGCATGGATGAGCTGCTTGTGAAGTAAACAAGTAAGAGGGTGAGCTAGAAATTAAAAAGGGGGAATCTCCCATAAAATAGGGGGTCAGAGAAGTCTCTCTCTAAAGCTGCCATTTAAGCCAAGCCCTAAAAGTGGGACTGTATTGGCCATGTGAAGAGAAAAATAAGAGGAAGAATGTTATAGGCAAAAGGAAGAACTTGTGCACAGGCTCTGATGCAAGAAAGAAACAGAAAGAAGGCAAGTGGCCAGGACATAGTAAATGAGAGGAGAAAGTGGTTTGAGATGATATTGGAAAGAAAGGCAAAGACCAGATGATGCAGGGCCTTGTAGGCAAGTTTGGATTTTATTCTAAGTACAACAGGAAGTCTTGGAAGTCTAATAAACAGGAGCATGGTGATCCAGTTTGTGTTTTAAGAGGATTACTTTTGCAGTCGTGTGCATCCAAATAAGGCAGAAGAGAATTAGAGACTACTTATGAAGGTATTGAGATAGACTGAGCTATGCCTTGGAGAGGAAGAAATATAAAAAAATCAGTGTCTTAACACTACAAATGTTAATTTTTTGATCATATAACAGCGTAGTTAAGTTGGGCGGCTCTCCTAGGCAACTCTCAAGTGGGTAACTTGAACATCCAGGCTCCACCCATATTTGACATTGCTGTCATTAATACATGACCTTTGCAGTCATCAGGAAGGGGAAGAGCAAGTGTGGATGATTGCTTAGAGATTTTATGACCAGGCCTGGAAATGTCCTAAACACTTTGGCATATACCCCTGTGGCCAGAACTCATTTACATTGGCCCAATTCTAACTGCAAGGGAGGCTGAAAGATAGTCTTCTCTTGTGGACAGGAGGCAGGGAATAAATATGGTCTTGACTTGGATATAAGCAGTGGAGATGGAGAGAAGTGGGTGAATTCTTGCTCTACCCTCTTTTAATTATCTCATTTCATTCCCCATTGTATTTATGTGATTCAGCTATATTGGACCCATCAATGTAGTCAAATGGGACCACCAGCCCTTCTCCCAGCATGCCCTGCCTGGAATGCCCTTGTTTTATAACACTGCTTGTCTTGTGAAATTGAAGCCCAACTCACATGCCGGCTTCTCCACAGTCTCCTCTGATTCCTTTCAGACAGGAGTGATTTCTTCTGCTAAACTCTTGCAACAGTGCTTTGTTTTTGTGTCTTTACTAGATAAATTCCTTTAGAGCCAGGCCCTTGCACATTTATCTCAGTTTCCTCAGGAAATTAGCACAATGATACGCATTTAAGAAAAATTTGCCAAATTGAATTAAATCTGCTTAGTCTAATTATTGCTTTGGTTGATTGCAAACTCTGAAGACAAGAATGTGTTTTGTTCACCTTTGCATTCCTAGTCCCTAGGACGGTAGACATTCAATGTATGTCTGAATCAACGAATGGGTATTTAATATAACTATAGAATACAATGGAGTTACAGAACATCCGTGTTTACTTGACTCACTTAAATTCAGGTGTATATGCAGGAGATATAAAATTTTTAACATGTCTGTGATTCTGCCTGCCCTTTGGCTCAGTTAGTCATGCCCTATGGTGAGGGTGATAGCCCAGTGCCCTTGTGAATCTGCTGTTCCCTCAGTCTCTCTCTCACTGACAGCAGTCCAGTCATCCAGAATCACACTGCACTGAGTGTGATTCTTATGTCTAAAAGAACAGTCATATTTTTGGTACAATATCACCCCTGCACGCAGCCAGCTTACTTCATTCACATTCACCTGAAGAAATAGAAGTCTCGCCCAATGCTGGAGGAAAAACTAGCTATGTTGCACCTTGGGCAACTACTGCTCTATACTCTATGGGCATTTTAAGGGACTTGCAAGGATAATTTCAACTCTATGCTGTTTTTGCCTTGCCTGCTGACTGGCCATACCTCTTCTATAGTGGAAATAGCACTGCTACACTTAAAAGACCTGTGTCAGTTGGTGCTTTGCTATGCACCATTTGTATGACCTTTCGAAACCTGCTTTCTTGTCTGTGAAGTGGTGACAGTACCTACCCCACAGTGGTGGTGGTAAGATTTTAATGAGAATTGTGAGACAGTTTTGTAAATTGTAAAGCATCCTGTAAACGTAAGTGGTTTCACATGTACCTCGGTGACTCTGCATCTGCTTATAATTATCTCACTTCTCTTTCTTCATTCTTATATTCTACTCAACATTACTTCTGTGTTAATGGAACTCCTTTCTATTTCCTTTATGCTGCTTTGTCCTGTTAAGGCAAAAAGGAAATGCTGCCTTCCTTTTTCATTGACCTTGTTAGGAGGCATCGAGAAGCTTAATACATTGCCGGTTTACATTGTGGGCTGACTGAGCACTGTTGGCTGAGCAACCATGCTGCCTCTCACTACCCCAGGTCCCCTGGGGCAGCCAAGCAGGGGGCTCTCCTGAGTTGCCCTAGTGTCTTGGTATCAATGGTGAAAACAGCGAAAACTGCACCTTCTTCAACTCATTCTCTTTATTTGATCTCTTTTTCTGGTTCTCTTCTCCAAATGATGGGTGTAATGCAATGTTGTTTCCCTCTACCAGTGCTGCTAAAAATACCCAGAAAAGAAGAGAAATCTAGAACATGTGCATTTCTTTCCCTTTATTGCATCTACTTATCACTGAAGTGAGGCAATTTCTTTTGCAGTAAATAATCTATCTTTGAATCAGCCAAGCCAGCACTGCCATTGTGCTCTGCTGGTTAAGGGCTTTATTGATCCATTAATTTACCATTTATTAACTGAGAATTCAGGAATCAGGATTCTCAGTGAGTCCTCAGTATCACATTACAAATAATATTTGTTTTTGCAAAGACTAGACTTGGTCTACATTTTCTTTGAAAGGGCAAACTGGGATTTCATATGGAAGTAAATATGATAAGCTATTGATTGCATTTGTGCTAAGGATAAGAAGAGGAGTGCTTCCCTAAGGCATTATGTCTATGTCAGATGACTGATTGCTGTAAATAAGGGTATTCCAGGTGGTGGGAGCTAGCACCAGGCATTTTTGTGGACTATATATGTTTAGATATACAGTCAATTTATTTTAGATAATGCATTTTTGTTGGTTAAATTTTTTCTCATTATTAAAAGAAATACATAGTCATTATAAAAGTTTAGAAATTACAGAAAAGTAGAAAATTCAGATTATTCAGAATCTCATTACCTAGGCAGAGTACCTGATTACTTTTTTCGTGTCTTAAATAGTTTACTTTAGAAAAATCATTTTATTGTATATCCCATTAGAATTAGGATTAAGAAATTGAACTCTTTATTCATAAGTACAAGTAGAAGGGAAATTGACACAAATAATCCATAACAGTAGCCAAACAGAAAGTAATATTGCCTTGTTGCCTGTCCAGACCTTCCTCAGTTCCTCCCTCCTCTCTTCTTCCTCCTCTCCCCACAGTCCCCTTTCCCCAGCCTCCTCCACTGCTCTACTTCCATCCAAGGAAGATTCACCTTCTTAATAATATTATGCTTCTAGTGTTTCTCACGTTGTTTCACCAAGTTCTCCTATTGCAGCAAAGTATGAGCATGTTTCTCAAGAGGTCTGGAAACAGTCTTAAAGTGTTAGTGATAAATCGAAACTTTCTTGGCATTCTCCTGATTTCTCTTAAAGGTTCATGTGAATTTTGCTTTCTAACTTTTTTGTATTCCTTGTGTTATAAAATATCATATTAAATGTCTTACGCCTGAGTAAAATTCTTCAGGAAGCTATGCCTCAGTTATCAAGTGACTTTAAGCTCTGTCTGGCATATGACGGCATCCCTAGGGGGATGCTACTCTAATTTGAGAAACCTGGGCTCTTTATATTAGTTTATGTTTTCTAAAAATACATTATTAAATAAAAGAGATAAGGGAGTCAGATATATACTAGATTTCCAGTGATTCTCAATGTTAAGACATGAGACATGCCTTCCTAGAGGGAAGTATCAGAATCATCTGGAAGGTTTTTTCAGATTTTGCTCTGCCTCCTTTTCAGTTTGAGAATTACTGCCACAGTGAGCTCCTGTTCGATTAGAAAGTGTTTTATTCTTCAATGGTATTGGGGGGACTATACCTCATAAAAAAGGATGAGGACCACAAGTTTTATGTATATATGATTTATATATATCATTTATAAGGTAGCTAATTTATATTGTTCTCAAATCTATTTGAATGAGTAACTGGAGTTTTCTGATTTTATTATTTATTTTAGCCAAAAGTGATATAATGAATTCAGTTACTAAAAAAAAAAAAAGAGTCCTTGACTTGTCCTGTTTCTACTATCCCAATCTGTTGAAGTTAGGATATAGAGCCACCCTGGTCCTGAATTAGAAAATTATTTTGCTGCATTAGAAATGTTTTGCTCTTTAAAGAGTCTGCAGAGCTCTACCTAGTCTGACCATTTGTTCCCACTAGGGTGCCTTTTGCGCCTCCATGATTTTAGTTTTCCTTCTTTTTCTTTTTTTTTGTGTCCTCCATCCTTCTGCCTCCTGCTACTAGTCTCTAGTATCACAATTATATTAATAAACTGTTACTTATTTGAAACCCAAGTGGCATATGCTCCATTTTCTAACACATACAATACTATGGTAAATGTAAGAAAATAATTCCATGATAAAAGGATATCTGGCATAAAAACAGTTTAGCATCATCCCTTTCGCAGCCCCACTACAGACAGAGCATTTAGCAGTAGTGGTCTAGGTGCTCACACAGCAAAGCAGGTGCTGCCTCATGGACAGGGACTCCACCTTTCAGAAGCATGTATCTTGCTCTGTGAGAATCTATGAGAAGCTCGATTTCCAGAGTTAGGAGAGGCCTCTAAGGTCTGCCACTTCAGCTCCCGTATGCTGGGTCTCAATCCATCTTCCTTTCCCCCTTTGTGTTTTCTGCAGCCCTCTACCTCTAACAATTTGGAGAAGTCTAAGCTATAACATAGGTAACTTATGTCAACAAAAGTGTGACCAAAATAAAGATTCCCAGGTTTTAAAACTCTGCCTTTTCCAATTCCTTTTATCTTTTTACTTTCCTTTTGTACATTTATTGTTTTTTCTTTGGGACTTAAGTGAAAGGTAGGGTCATGTGAATCTTTCAGTAAATATTATTACAAATAAACATTTATTCTTGAAATGTTTTTAGAGTAACTGTTTAAGTGCTCTGTACCCCCAATTCCAACGTGGTGTTTTTTCCCCCCACACCACCAAGCAATTCTCTCACACTAGTTGGGTGTCCTACAATTCAACTCAATTCTGACACTATCTACCCAGAGATCAAATAGCATCAGATTCCACAGGTTAAGGGCTCAGTCCCACAAGACTGCCCTACACTTCAGATGCCAATTGCAAGTCCTGGTTGTCACCTGTACTTCTGACCAACTGGCTATAAATCAGAGGTTCCCATGACCCTTTCCTTGGGTTTGCTTAATTTGCTAGAATGGTTCATAAGACTTGAGAAACCAGTTTTCCCACGAGATTATCAGTTTATTACAAAGGATGTAACTCAGAAATAGCCAGATGGAAGAAATGTGTAGGGCAGGGTATGAGGACAGAGTGCAGAGCTTCCATGCCTCTTCGAGGGCACCACTCTCTCAGCACCTCCATGTGTTCACCAACCCAGAAGCTCTCCTAACCCATGATTTGGGCTTTTTATGGAGGCTTCACTACATAGGCATGATGGATTAAATCATTGACCATGGTGATTGATTCAACCTTAGCCCCTCTGCCCTCCCCTGGACACCAGGGAGGTAGGATTGAAAGTTCCAACCCTTTAATCACATGGTTAGTTCCTCTGGTGACCAGCCTCCATCCTTAGATGCTTTCCAAAAGTCACCTCATTAACATAAACCCAGTTGTGGTAGAAAGGGGCTTGTTATGAATTACAAGACACCCATTTCAACTTTATGGTTCTGAAGTGATTTTGGGAACTGAGGACTAGAGACAAATATTATATAACAAAAGGTGCTCCCATTGCTCTTATTTCTCAGGAAATTCCAAGGGTTTTGGGTGCTCTGAGCCAGGAACCAAAGATCAGATATATATGAGAAATATATTTGGGTCATCTGAATGATGTTATGTTTATAACAAATATATATTTGTTATAAATCACAACATCACACTCTTATATAGAAGACACTGTGTTAGATACAGTGATGAGCAAGATCAGACATATACTAGCCTCTTGGAGCTTACAGTCTGGGTGAAAGAGAAAGAGAAATCAATTAAATAATCAGTAATAACTAAATTTTCAATTGATGGCATTTGACCATCTCCTTGTTGAGATCATTTCTTCACTTGGCATCTAGAACACCACACACTTGGTTTTTCTATCTCTCTGGCCACTCCTTGGTTTTGTGGACTGATTCCTTCTCATCTTTCCATCCAAATGGTGGAGTGGCCTAGGCCTTAAGCCCTTGGTCCTTTTTGCTACCTACTCTCCTTAGATGATATCATCCAGTCCTGTGGCTTTAAATAATCCCTATTAATATCTATGCTGATGACTGTCAAATTTGTATCTGTATTCTCTCTTTCTCCCAAAACTCCATAAAACTTTCAATATCCCAATCCTCAAACTCATTGCTTTCCATCTCAGTGAGTAGCACTACCGTTTACCCAGTGGCTTAGGGCAGAAATCTAAATTATTCTTTATTTTTTCTTTACTCTCACAGCTTTCACCTAATCCATCAGCAGGTTCTGTTGGCTGTACAGATTATGTCCAAATCCTCCCACTTCTTATCACCTCCACTGTTGCCATGCTGGTTCACCTGACAGTAGCCTCTTAATTGGTCGTCCATTCCTAGCACCCTCATCCCCATCCCTGTTTATGGCATCTATTCTCCACGTCATAGCCAGAGTAATCTTCTTAAAGCCTCCAGTGAATCCTTACCGAATCCTCCAGTGAAGAAGTGCTGATTTCAGGTGTGGGATGGGAAGTGTACAAGACAAATCTGAGGAGAGGATACTAACAGAGTAAGAGAAATGATGAGGAGAGAATGAAGCCGTAATCATAAAATTAAAAATAGTGCATACTTCAGAAACAGTAAGGGAAGGTCTTTGTGAGATCTTTCTCAAAATCACATCAGACTTTTGGAATTTAAAGAAAAAATGAAATTATATATAATATAAATCAAATAATAAGGCAGATTTCTTTTTGATAATTTGTGTGTATACACACACGTATATAGTTTTAAGAACTTTTCAAATCCACAAAAAAATTGGAAGAAAGCACAATGAACTTCTCTATACCCCTTACTTTAGATATACCACTGTTCACTAATTTAAGTTGAACTATATAAAAATGCCACTTTTTGACAAAAAGAAGATCACATAGATGGTTGAAACTGAATACACAGATACTACAACACATTTCCTTTTGCAAAATCATCTGAAAGTTAGGTTTTAGATATGATGCTTCGTTGTGTATCTTCCAAGAACAAAGACGTTCCCCTACATAAGCATAAACCAGTACCTCAACTGAAAAAAATCAATATTAACTCAATATCATCACCCACATAGAGTTCTTATTCAAATTCTGCTATTGTACCATCAGGTTTTGTTTAAAAAAAAGTCATACTGCAAAACTAATTTATGAGTCTGGGGTGCTTTCTCTTATAGAATAAGGTGACTACGTTTGCTGTTGGCTTACTCTAGTTTTTTTTCTTTGTGGTTTAGCTTCTTACATCCGTGTTTGACAACAGCATCAAGACCTTTGGAGTAATTGAGAGTGACCCTTTTGACTGGGAGAAGACTGGAAGCGATGGCTCCCTAACAACCACCACTACTTCTACTACCCCTCAGTTGCACACCCGCTTGACCCCTGCGGCCATCGGGTATGTCCAAAACAGATCATTTAGCAGTGTCTTAGCAGAAATGTCTTTTATTTCATCCAGATTCCCTCAGATGCTAGGACATAGGGGAAAGGCTATGGATTTCCTTGATATAAAATTGCTCTTATATACACCTTTGTTTGGATTTACTTTTCTTAGCAAGTACTCATAGATCATTCTGTGAAATGGGAGCTTAGAGCTTGTGTGACTTGTTGATGTCAGATTTACAGTGGGTTTTCTTTTTTTTTTTTTTAAATATGGAACGCTTCACAAATTTGCGTGTCATCCGTGCACAGGGGCCATGCTAATCTTCTCTGTATCGTTCCAATTTTAGTATATGTGCTGCCGAAGCGAGCACTACAGTGGGTTTTCTTCAAAATGAGAAGGGGCATTTGTTGCATTTACTTATTTTGGGGCCGCCCAGTGGCGCAGCGGTTTAGTCCGCGCTTGGCAGCCCGGGGTTCGCGAGTTCGGATCCCGGGCGCCTGCTGACGTCACTGCCTGTCAGCCACGCCGTGGCGGCGTCCCATGTAAAGTAGAGGAAGATGGGCACGGATGTTAGCCCAGGGCCAGTCTTCCTCAGCAAAAAGGGGAGGATTGGCGACGGATGTTAGCTCAGGGCTGGTCTTCCCCACAAAAAAAAAAAAAAAAATATATATATATATATATATATATATGAGACCCTGGAAAGAATAAGCCACAATTATATCTAACTATACTGTGCTTAAGTTTAGTGGGAACAAAACATGTAGCTTGTTCTTTTTGAGAAAGTGATTTAATTTTTGAAGTGTATTAGGAACATGTTATGGTGTATTTCTATCCTCTTGGTTTTTTGTTTTTAATGTTTTCTCCTCTACATGCATTAAATACAGTTGCTTTTGTTTGTTATTTTTTACTTTTGGCGATGTTTTCTTTTTTTTTTTTTTCTGACCTATTTTTTACCTGCTCTGGTTGCTTTAAACTGTTTGGTTAAAGAAATAAAAAAGGAAATAGGGAAAAATCGTCATCCAATGTAAGCTAATTGGGACATTTTATCACTGATTCGTTGCTTTGATTTTATATTGAAAGATGGGATCACTAGAACTTAACTGAATCAGAACAGCTGGCATGGCCTCATATAACTGGAGATGATCTCCCTGATTAGCTCGTCCAAGAGCTCTTAAATGGAGGACTCTGACCAGCTATATCAGAATTACCACAGACATTTGTTTAAAACATCCATTCGTAGGACTCACCCCAGACCTACTGATTCAGAATGTCTAGGGGTGCGGCACAGAAGTCCATGTGCTTCACATGTTTCTCATGCTTATCGGAGTTTGGGACCCACTGCCCTAGTCCAGCTACCCCATTTTACAAATGAGGAAATAATACTAACACCAAGTGAATCATCCAACTTTAGAAAATATTAGTGACAGAGCTGGAGCCTGTCTAGAAATTTTGATTCTTGTTTTAGTGCTTTTGTCCTCCTTATTGTTGTTAGAAGTAGATAAGTCTTAAACTTGCAGAAATCCAAACTTGATAGGACTTCAGGATAGCTAAAGTCAATGAAGACAGTTTAAGTTCCCATCATCTCCCAATGTTTCCTCTTAAAATAAGACAGAATAACAGAAAGGAAAAATAAAACTACAAAAAAACCATGTCCTCAGCATAATTTGAAGACAAACGGTGCCTAAACTTCAAAAGTAAGTAAATAGAGAAAAAACAAAACAAAACACCAATTCCTTGTGCATTGTCTCTTATGCTCCTGCCTCACCCAACCCTGCCACAAAGCTTTATAAATGTAGATCAATAAAAAACTGTGGGGAAGGGGAGAATTAGCTTTGGGACTTAAGGTTGATCTAAAACCAACACCAGAGAGACTAAACCCTTCCTAAGAATGAAAATACTAAAAAGTGTCCAGTAGCTCAGATCATGAACTACGGGGAGGTAAAAATGTGCGTGATTTAAAACACGTAACTTCTGGAGAAGAAAAAAAGGGAGAAATGCCCTTTGTCAGTTGAGTGGTAAAGGGAAAAACATGTATCTGTTTGGGTCCAATCAGGAGAAAGAAACTACATAGTAATTTGAACAGGGAAAGATGATACAAAGAATTATTACCTGTAACACAGAATTGGAATAACATGGGATTGACTAGTTAGAAGTGGAGAGAACTCGGAAGATACAGGACTAGCAAATAAAAAGTGCAGCTCCTACTCCTAAGGCTGAGATTAAGCATCTAAGGAAGAGCTTCCCCAGCCCCCACCCCAGGGCTGAAGTCCTGACCTTGTTGGAGAGGGTATGTTCATCATTCTTTGGATGGCAGGGAAGTCGCTTTGTGGCTATACTGGTAGAATTTGCTGAAAATCTGCCCTCTGGAACTTGATGGAAATCTGCCCTCTGGGATGCCAGAGAAAGCTATTCACTGGAGGTGTCTCACTCCAGAGTGTAGCAGACACACACTGCTCCAAAACTCCTGGGTAGTGGGGATTGCTCAAGGAAGCCGTTTGTTGCTATTGTCTGTACTGCAGGAGACAGGCACTCTCCATGCTGTGATGCTGCAGGAGCCTCATGCTAGGAAAAGCCACACATGCTGGAGAAGCTTGCTAAGCTGCTCAGTGGAACCCGAAGCAAAACACTTTCCTCCTGCAGTGTCTCTCCAGTGCCCTCTACTGACAGCTCCAGTGCCAATTGGCAAAGGAAAAATATTTAGAAGACTCAGATCCAGTTTCATGGAACAGACAAAATGATGAATTTGAAGCCAAAAGGCAATAAATCTATAATTGCAGAGGAGCAATAGGGGAAATAAAATTTACCTACAAGAAAAGAGAACTGTAAAATCAGAGGGCACACAGTATCTCCCCTGACCATAAAAACAAATAATCCACTGAAGTTTTTGGACTTTGCTGTACTGACAGGAGAGGGCACAAATTAAACTATGAATCTTGGAAAACACTCCAATACCACAAAAATGAACAAGAAAACGATCTTAAAGATCCATACAGTGTTATTGCAAAAAATCAGAGAAGAAAATCTAGTACATATTAACTAAGGAAATTTCCCCTCAGAACAACAACAATGAAGAAGAAGAAAACTGTGAGACAAAACTCCAAATGCACTTAAATATACTCATGCGTTTGAAGATATGGATGACCACCTTGAATCAGAAATTGAAAAACTAATAACAGAAATAGACCCCAAAAGAGGGAGGGAGAGGGAGAGAAAAAGGAAAAGGAAAAGAGAGGATGAAATGAAATGAGAGTTGATTGAACTCAGGAAAGAAATGGAAGAAAAAGATATCTCAGAATTGAATAAACTACAAAGTGCACAAAAGAGGGTAGACTCAAATGAAAATTTAATAAAGGGCATTGAATAAAATCAGGAACAAAATAAAAGTCCCAAGAGAATGAAAATAAATCATTTAAAAGGGCTAGAGAGAAAGTAGTGCAAATGGAAGGCAGAGAAGGAATAGCAATTTGTATCGTTATAGTCCCTGAACAAGAGAAACAGAACACCAGTTAAAACTGGGAACCTCAGTAGCAAAAGGTTAAATAAGAAAACGGGGGACTAAGAGCATTTTAAAAAGTATATGTCCGAAGGTGACCATTAGAACAAAAAGGCAAACCTTCTAAAATACAAAAAAAAAAAAAGTTGATAAATTAAAGTGCAAAGAATACCCATCGTGTAGAGAAAGAAATATAGCAAATATAACAAAATACACATAAGTATAAAATACTATGACAGTTGAGACCAAACATATCAGGTATAGCAGTAAACATGCATGGACTTAACTCATCTATTAAAAGAAAAAGATTTTCAGGGGGTCAGCCCAGTGGTGTAGCAGTAAGTTCACGCATTCTGCTTTGGCAGCCCAGGGTTCGCTGGTTCGGATCTTGGGCACGGACCTGCTCACCACTCATCAAACCTGCCAAGGTAGCATCCCACGTAGAACTAGAAGGACATACAACTAGGATATACAATTATGTACTGGGGCTTTGGGGGGAAAAAAAGATAAAAGAGGAAGATTGGCAACAGATGTTAGCTCAGGGCCACTATTCCTAAAAACAAAAACAGAAAAAGAAAAGAAAACATTATTTAAAAAATATATATGTGATTTTCAGTTTGGTTTACATAGCTGTATACATATGTATATACAAGAGACACATCTAAAAAAAGTATTTCAGAAATGGATGGATAAAGATATACCAGAAAAATGAAAACAGTAAAAGAATAATCATCCTAATATCAGACAATGTAGAATTCAAGCTAAAAACATTAAAAGTTGCAAGATGGAACGGTACTTTTTTATACTGAGTGCCACAATTCACAAGTGGGACATAGGATTTATTAATATTTAGTCACCAGAATCACAACAATCACACCTTTAGGAAGCAGCAACTACAGGAGCTTCAAGGAGGCATAGATAGAAACACTAGTAATTGGAGATTTTAATATACAACTCAGTTCAAGACAGATCAAGTGAACAAAGACAACATCGTCAATAAGGTAGATGTTATGCATATTTTTTTAACTCTTCACCCTGAAGAGTTTAAGGTACAATAGAGTTTGTACCTCCTGCTCAAGTGCCTCTGGAACTTGAAGTTCCACAAGAAGACCTGTAAGTACAGTCATGTGCCACATAACGAGATTTCAGTCAGTGATGGACTACATACACGACAGTGGGCCCATAAGATTAGTACCACATAGCTTAGGTGTGTAGTAGACTATACCATCTAGGTTTGTGTAAGTACACTCTGTATTGTTCACACAATAGTGGAATCACCTAACAACACATTTCTCAGAACATATCCCCATTGTTAAGCAATGTGTGACTGTAGTTCCATAAAGCAGAAATATTACATTATCTGATCACACTGCAGTAGAACTAGAATTTGCTAACAAAAACAAAAATATCAAAGGCCCTTGTACTAGTAAACTTGAAAGCCTCCTGTTAAACTGTTGGGTGAATAGGAAAATACACACTGAAGTTATAGGAAAAATAATGATAATTAAAACACTACATACCAGGATCTGTGGAATACATTTAAAGCCAAGATCACAGGAAAATTGATGGCATTAAACAAGGAGGTACATAATGTCAATATGTCTTATTATTGATGATGTTAATGTTGATAATCTAGTTAAGGTGGTGTTAGCCAGGTTTCTCCACTGTAGAGTTACCATTTTTCCCTTTGCAGGTAATAAATATCTTGTAGGAAGCTACTTGGAGACTATTCAAATAAACTTGTTTTTCATCATATTTTTGCCCAGTAATTTTAGCACCCTTCGGTGAATCTTGCCTGCAAAGGATTAGGCCCTTTAAGAAAAGGTTTGCTGACCTTTGAATTACCTGTGTTTGCAAATGATATGGTAGAATACCTTGAAAGCCCTAGAGAATCAGTGTTCAAGAGAAAAAATGATAGTATGTTCCACAACTCTAAATTTCTTAGTAGAGGGAGAAAGTTAGTTCAGGAGAAGGTAAGAGGATGATTTAGATCAGGAGTCAGCAAATTTTTATCTGTAAAGGGCCAGATAAATATTTGTGGGCTCTGCTGTCTCTGTCACCCCTACTGCTGCCATTGTAGTGGCTAAAGCAGCCATAGACAGAATGTAATGAATGAGCATGGCTGTGTGCCATAACACTTAATTTACAAAAATAGGTGAGCAGGTGAGATTTGACTCATAGGCCCTACTTTGCCGACCCCTGCTATAGATCATGGGGAAGGGAATATGAAAAGAATGTCCATTCTTGCTGTTTCTCTTGACGTCTCTCCAGTTCTTCCATACATCTCCTTACTTTTTTTCCCTGATCTGCTGCTGTAATTTATACCTTGCTTACAGAGACAGACCATTTGCTACAATACTCTCACAGATATCTCACTCATTCTTATTCCTGATCAGAATATAATTTTCCTGGGAAGTAATTCTTTCTTTCCATATCTCAAAGCTCCAGATTTGGATCAGAGTTATAGGAGAAGGAAGAAAATAATAATTATGTAGGGAGTAAAGATGGGGGAATAAATGCAGAGAGGAGCCTGAGTCGTGTGGAAGAGAGCCTGTGTAGAGAAGATGGAAGAGATCCTTGAAGGGTGTGGTATTATACTGAAGTGTAAGGGGCAAGCGGGAAACTAGGATAGAGTGAAAATGGAAGCAGTTTCATGGGTGGAGATGTGGTTTGTTTCCTAAGGAGTGGAAGAAGGAAATGTCAAGGAATTGGGATGGTTGGAAAGAAGCAGAAAAGCAGCTAGCACAGGGGAAAAAGGATTTGGAAGGACACTGAGTGGTTAAAATGGGAAAAAATATAAGGCTACTAGACTGAGTTTCCTGAATTCAAATATTCATCCTTTTGCCATTCTCTTTCCTCAGGAATAGAGGGAATTCTTTAAGTAAACATTTGGATTACCATGTAGCACATATATGTTAGTGTCCATTGTTAATTCCTTGCATCAATAAATAAATTATATTGAACTTATATCTGAAAAATATTTTAGTAGCCAATTTATTTCTGAACTTTTATTACTTTTATAATAAATCCTTTCATTTGGACTATTTTAGGCCAAACTATCTTTTCAGTATGTTCCCAGTGTCAGAACTACAGGGACTACTTTGCAAGGGTATAAGGTTTTTTTCCAGGGAACCATTATCGGTGCTTTTCTAGATTATGTACCTATAACCTGTTGATAAAGAGGTTCATTTTTTAGCAGTGACCACTGTAGGGAGAGGTTGTAGTGAAGGTCATCAAATCAGGTGGAACAAGTCCCTGAAAAATGACTGATCTTTATTCTCACAGCATGACTTATTTATGTCACCTGGGCCAGGGTGTAGCTGTTATCCTTAGAGTGGTTCACTGGGAAGATGCCTATTTCACCACTCATAATAATTGTATATATCAGTATAATCTACTGAAGACTGTTTTTTCTGCTTTTAGACATCCAGATCACTTCTAAGAAAAGGTGTCATTGTGTGCTAAATATTGTGTTCAGTCAGCAATATTAAAAAAAAAGAAAACTAGTGTATAGAATAGAGTTATAGAACATTAGAGCTGGCAGGGGCCTGGTCACTTAGTGAGTGATAACTGAGAACTAGAAGTCTAGAGGAGAGATGACCAACCATGTAAATAGGACATGAAGTTACTTGAAAAGAAATATATAGACAACGGCCAATTAATATTTTCTATTTTGTTCCTGGTCAGTTCATATGAACTGTATAATTGCAGAATTTCTGGTTTCCCTGAAGAGCAAGAATTTCCTTTCTCTTCTTTATGCTCCTAGGACCTTGCATGTAGTAGGTACTTAGTAAAAGTCTTTAAATGAAAAAGCAAATGCACATTTCACCCTAATAAAAAAATATAATGTAACTGATTGATCTGATACCTGCTTATATCATTATGACACTTAACATTTTCCTGTTTATAGTTTTTGTTATTCTCTAAGAAAAATGGGTGAAGAAGAGAAAATATTAAAATTGACAAAGACTTCTTGGAAAATAGACCAAATATTTCTGACTTTAAAGTGATTGTTAAATCAGTGAGTTATTGTATTAGGATTTGTATTTTTAAATCAGCATGAAAATTCTATTGATCAAAATGGTAGAAGTTTTATTTTTTAGAATTGGCATGGCCTGAGTTTCTAAGGTTTTTGGTTTGGTTTTGTTTTACTCTTTTAATTATGTATAGACTTCATCATTTAAATCCAGAAACAAATGTAAGATAGTCTCAGTAATTTTTGATTCTGGTGTTTTTAAATTCTACCCTTTTTTTCACCCCTCATTTTTAGAATTGCCAATGCCACTCCCATCCCAGGAGACTTGCTTCGAGAAAATACGGATGAGGTGTTTCCAGATGAACAGCTTAGTGATGGGGAGAATGGCATCCCTGTTGGTGTGTCACCAGATAAATTGCCTGGATCTCTGGGACACCCTCGTCCCCAGGAGAAGGATGTCTGGGAAGAGATGGATGCCAACAGGAACAAGATAAAGCTCGGGATCTGTAAGGTGCATATTTCTTGCCTAGGAAATGATATCTTTCCATATGCTTGTTATTTTTCTCCTGTTGCTGTAGCAAAGTATCATGATTCTCAGTTTTGAATGAGAAGTAGACAGAACATTGTATTACTAGTTATTTATATATTTGTAATTGCAATATTTGGTTAATTTTGCCCATAACACTCAGATATGGACACCAAACATTAATCTTCATCTTGTATTTTGTGGAAAAGATGAAGATATTTTTTAAAAATGACTAAACACTGAGACTGTAAAAGAAGAGATATCTGTAAGACTCTGGGCCCCTTGTTTAGTGTGGACCAAAAGAGCTATGAGTACCAGTTCTGAAAACTCTCAAATGGAGGTGGAGACGTGAAGACTGGAAGTGGAAAGCATCAAACTGTTCATGAGCTGACAGAGTGGATGTTGAATAGATGGCGTGATTTTTTGCTTTAGGACTGTAAACCGGTCTACTCTAAGTATGGGGAGAGAGACAGATTTCTGAATTAAATGGTTAATTTTTGGTAATCTTGGGGCAGATTATCCCCAAATTTCTCTTTGATCTTCCTATTCTTTGTTGTTTCTGTTTTCATAGAAGACAAGATGAAGATAAATGGGTTGGAGGGGCAGTAAATTACAAATCAATTGGTTTTGGTGCTTCCCATGTTTTTATAAAGGGTTAGTTGGGAAGGAGGTTAAATTTATAGGTGTAAAATGAGACTTTGGGCTCATACCTGTTAATATAATTGATACAAATTTGGCTAGTCATGCTTTATGAATGGGAGCTATATCTTGAAAAGAATCTTCTATGATCGCTTCTGAGGAGCTTGGCCTATCTTGACAATATATACTATATTGTTAAACTATATAATTTGAAAAATTAACATATATACTTTCAGTCATGAGAGTCATTTGTAAAAACATTATCTGCATGGTTGTGATAGGCTGCACTGTGGTCTGGCTGTTGAATAAGCACTATCTGGACTAATGGTAATCAGGAATGAGTAGTGAAAAGGAGTCAGGAAGTCACTGTCAGGTTTTTGTAATGTCAACTGTGGCTGTCTTTATGCTACCAGGAACAAACTGTTATTATAAGTAAAAACTCTCTAGTGACATTCTCAGTTGCCAGCCCATATGGGTGTCTTTGTAGGTGAGAGAGTGAAATGGCACTTGACATAGATCTTCATTACTTTAGTTTTATGTCTGTCACTCATTGTCACTATTTAAGCTCTATTTAGTTCTCTTCTATTTTTTAATTCCTTCCTTTAAAAAAATTACTCAGATTATTAGCATTATTGTTCTTTTATGTAAATAATGTTTATATGGATTTTTCAAAGATGTTTACCATATTCTTGCATTTTTTAAAGTCCTGGACTCATCTTTCTTCCTGAAATATTTCCTTTAGAAGTTGCTTTAGTTTGAGGTCTTTTGGTGGAGGACTCATTCAATTTTAACTTCGCTGTAAATGTGTTTATTTCAGCCTCATTCTTTAAAGATAGTTTATGATGGATTCAGAGTTTTTGATTGACAGTTATTTTTCTTCTTGCTTCAATTATTGGTGTTCAGAAGTCTGTTATTCTAACTGTTTTTTTTTTTTTCTTGGTAGATGATCATTCCCCCCATTCTTCCTTAATACTTACTAGCTTTTCTCCTTGTCTTTGGTGTTCTGCGTTTCAACTACGATGTGTCTAGGCATGTATTTGTTTTTGTTTATCCTGCTTGGGATATCTTATGTTTCCTGAATCTTTGACTCATGGTTTTGTATCAGTTCTGGGAGATAAACAGCCATTCTTGACCTAAATATTGCCTCCTCTTCATTCTTTCTGGGATTCCAATTAAACTTATGCCTCTATCTGTCATATCTCTTAATATCTTTTTTCATATTTTCTTCTCATCTTGCTCTGCTTCATGCTAGGTAATTTCTTTTACTATGTCTTCTAGTTCACTAATTAATAACTTTGGCCTTTTTTGGCTAATTTACTGTTTAACTTGTGAATTGAATATTTAATATTAAATTCATCAGTTAATTCCAAATAATCCTTTGTTGATATTTGTCATAATGACCTTTATTTATTTAAACATTTTTTGCATAGCTGTTCTATAGTCTTCATCTGAACAAGTTTGATATCTGAAGTCTTTGTGAGTTTTAATTTTTTTTTTAATTATTATCATTGCTGACTCTTAGTCATGGTGGCGTGTCTTTTCATGTGTATGACTCTCTTTAGTGTTTTACTCATTAATTAATAATTGGTGGGAGTCCTGTAGACCTCAGTTGGGGATTGAGGAAACCTGTCAGAGAAGATTGTCTTCTGTTTCTGCTGGCAGCTAGAGTGTACCTGCAATTTGAGACCAATTGGGTATCTTTTTGAAGGTCTCTAATCAGAACAAACATCTCAGACTCTCACCCCACTACTGGTGTAAGGTTTAATTTCTCTGATAAGTGTGCTGCTGTCGGCATCTACCTTAGGCAGCCCCAATCCTCTGGGCTGCCTCATGCCCAGCCTCCTTCTGCTTCACCCAGCTCCTTATTCTTCTAGCTCCAGGTCCTCTTGTTTTCGTTTGTTTTTTTATAGAGGGCATGAGACGGGGTATTCAGGCTTGGTGACCTCTCCTACCTCTTGTGAGACCACTTAAGTCTCAAAGAAAATGTCCTTTCTAGGTTTTAGTTTTAGTTTAGTGGGATGGGGTCCAGCAAGCATCTGGTTAGACATAATATGAAAAGCCAAGGTTGTTAAACATTTTTAGACTGTTTATCTTTGTACCAAAAATATAAAACAAATCATACTGAAATTGAGAATAAATTAAGAAAAATCATTTAATAAAGGGTTAATAGACAAGTATGTAATGAAGTAAACTAGCCCAAATATCCTAATCTTCTGAAAACACATTCCAATCATTTGCTTATATTATTTTGAAAGACTTCAGTGATGCCTACCACATATCCTAACTGGAATGCTTTTCACGGTTTTCTGTTATGTTTCGCCTAGGCTGCTACTGAAGAGGAGAACAGCCGTGGTCAAGCAAATGGCATTCTGAATGCTCCAAGCCTCGGTTCACCAATTCGTGTCTGCTCAGAGGTTACTCAGCCAGACAGAGATGTGCCATTGGTGCGAAAGTTACGTTCCATCCATAGCTTTGAGCTGGAAAAACGTCTGACACTGGAGTCAAAGCCAGATACTGACAAGTTTCTTGAGACCTGGTATAAAATAGTTTTTCTTTTTTTTTAAAGCTACTAAGATACTATTATTATTATTATTTATATCTATTACATAAAGTCAGACAAGAAATACTGGCATTTTTATAGCACTGATTTGATTAAGCTCTCATCTTCACCCATGTTTTTAATTATCATCCTGATTCTTGAAGTGAATTGTCTTCTAATACTGTTACAAGTTCTATAACATAGCCTTTGGCTTTGAGACCTGAGCAGTGGGAGCTGGTAACTTCATAATACTAGGTACAAGTTAAATGAACATTTTGAAGTGATTTTCTCTTTTATTGGGTTGGAGAAGATGTAGTGTACAGTTGGATATGGCGTGATAAAGATGGCATTAGGCAGGAGGGAGGGGAGTACATGAAGGAGGGAAAAAAGTAATTTATACAGAAGGGACAGGCAGTTCAATTCAATTTAGTGAAGCTTCTATGAGTAAGTGCTGTAGGAAAAATAGACATGAATAAGTTTATCATTCTACCTAGAAGGAAGGAAAGATGGAACTTTAGAGAGCTCATAATCTACTTCGAGAGAAGGAAGGGTGGAAGTTTAGAGAGCTATACATAGGTGATGACTATTTGTAGTTTATGGATATAAGCCCCATTATTTCCAAATTTTGATAAGAGAAGACAGAAATGAAACTTTAAAAAAGAATTTAACATATATTTATGAATTATAGAAGGCTTCAGTAATGTTAAGATCTGAGTGACTTTAATAATAGTCACACCCTTCAATGCACATCTCTGGTGGCTACTATTGGCAATGAAATACTAGGTTAGAAGGACCATGTATTTGACTAACAAATTAGTTACTGTATCTAAAGACAATTCAGCCACTTCTGGCCCAGTCCAATCTTGCTTCCATTTTAAATAGTCCTTCATATACGTGTATTCTTCCTCACATGGTAATCATTCAAGTCTCATAGCTATGTGATGTACGCTTTGTCTACATATTGATATGATCAAAAGGATGGACTAGGGTTAGGGCAATGTTTAAACATTTTGAGTTGTGGCTAAGATTGGGAATAAATATAAAAGTGCAATAGGGAAAAAAGTTTAGTTTGGTAAAGAATTAGTCTAACAAAGGAAAAGGAATGGGCCTAAAAGGAGAGTCTATGGTGAGGGAAGAGCTGAGAGACAAGACAGAGTTGAGAACAGAAGTAATCCAAGAAAATGAACTCAAGCCAGAACCTAGAATGAATAGGGAACAGCTGAAGGAATTGAACCACCTAATTACAAACTTAAGGAAAAAGTTTATTGCTTAAACTGCTCTCCTGTAGATGAGATCAGTTCTCAGAAGCCAATGCAGTGAGATACCACCAGTCACACTATTGCCTGCCCCTCAGCCAGCAGAGGAATTTGTATACAGTGTCAACTGCATTTTAATCCAACAAAACTGAAAATGTATCCTGAAGCTTCCTTCCCCCAAAACACCATCACCACCCCCTACCACCATATGTAGAGCTCTGTGTGCATAGTGGGCTGGGCGTGGTTGAGCAGGTATAGTACCTTCTCTTGTTAAAAGCCCTGCCATTGGAGGAATTTACATGAGTATACATTTACATACATCTCTGAAATCTCTGAAGACAAAACAAACGCAGAAAGTATTTGCCTCATGTACTAGCTTGTTCATTTCCTTTTGTAGGGCTTCTGGTGAGGCAAAAGCCTCTTGGGTAAATTGTTCCTCAGTCTGTCAGAGAGTGCAGAGAGCAGAGGGCATTGTGATTGAATTGGCAAAGCAAAGGTGAGATGGGTCACACAGTCAACCCAGTTAGGCTTCTCTCCCGCCCTGCAGCAAGAGAGACATCCTCCTCCCATGGGCTCCATCTTCCAAAACAGGATTATGACAGGTGGAGAAGGGCATTATCAACCTGTGAAACTTTCCTTATGCTTTGTTCATATTTTTTCTCTCATCTGTGTGTGAATATTACTTCTGTATAGAGCTTATAGGTTATGTAATAAATATTTCCCAAGGGCAGTAGAATAACTTCTCTCTGTTTTCTTAAGCCTGGAGAAAATGCAGAAAGATTCCAGTACAGGAAAGGAGTCTATTCTCCCTGCTCTGCTTCATAAGCCTTGTGTTCCTGCTTTGTCCCGTACTGACCACATCTGGCACTTTGATGAAGAATATCTTCCAGATGCTTCCAAGCCTGCCTCTGCCAACACCCCCGAGCAGGCAGATGGTGTTGGCAGCAATGGATTTGTAGCTGTTAATCTGAGCTCCTGCAAACAGGAGGTTGATTCCAAAGAATGGGTGATTGTGGACAAGGAGCAGGACCTTCGGGATTTTAGGACAAATGAGGCTTTAGGCTATAAAACAACTGGAAGCCCTTCTGATGAGGAGCCCGAAGTGCTTCAAGTCCTGGAGGAATCGCCTCAAGATGAAAAGCTCCGATTGGGTCCTTGGGCAGAAAATGATCACTTAAAGAAGGAAACCTCAGGTGTGATCTTAGCACTTTCTGGGGAGTGCCCTGCCACTGCTCCTTCAAGACAGTATACAGACAGGCTAGAACTCCAGGCTGGAGCTGCTAGTCAGTTTATTGCAGTGACACCCACAAGTCCAATGGAGGCGCAAGCGGAAGGACCCCTTACAGCGGTAAGAGATTGTTCCTGTCAGTTTTCTCTGTTATCCACTCAAGGTGCTATTAAGAAAGGACCAACAGTTGATCAGCTAAGATTGTTTAGCAGAGGCGTAAGTTTGGCAAATGAGTATAGGGAGTGGTGTCTGGACTAAGTTCTGTAACCAGTCTTCCAATAAGAAATTTCTCAAAAAGTGAGGTTTCCTCTCAGGATAGCAAGTCAATACACAAAATGTCATTATAACCTAATTTCAGAATAATGTTTATAATTAGACCACAAGAACTATCTATCTGTGTGTGTATATATAATATGATTTTTTTTTAATTTGTAATTCTAGAGATTTTGAATCTCTACATTATAAATACAGCAGGGAAGGCATATACTTAACCATTCCTGGTTTGTTCTTTGTACTATACACTGTTGCTAGGCCTAATTCTTTTTGTTTCCTTTCTCTTTTGGAACCTCCCCCTGGAAATTTCTTGTATTTTATATTCCTCTTAAACAATCCTTTTCCAGCTTTGATGTCCTTTGTTTAAAATTAAGAGTCCCAGCCAGCCTCACTTGCAGAACTTCTGCTTCAGTAGGTCTGGGATAGAGTGAGCCCGGGAATCTGCATTTTAACAAGCAGCTGAAGGTAGTTGTAATACAAGTCTTCTGGAAAGGAACGCTTCAAGGAAACTGTGTTTACTCTCAGTTTGGGAATTCAGCGGGAGACACCTGTTACTCTGTTGTTATCAGTAAGCAGCGATGCCCCCTGTGACTGTGTGAGCAGCAGGAGCCCCGGAAAAGCCAGATGTGGAGGCAGTAAGGAACTGTGTACGCAAACCTCAGCACCAGCAGGTACTTCTGTCCTTTCATGGGTGGGAGTACCAGGTTTCCTTAAATTCCATAGTCATCTGGCAGCCCTCTTCCAACTCACCAGAAACATTGTTACCTAAGCTGAAATGTTTTCTGTTAGAACTACACAGTTCTGCATGCAGGTGTAAAACAGTGAGAAAAGGTAACAAAATTTGATTTTGTGTACAGCTCTGTAGGAATTTACTTGCACTTCAAAATAGGGAAATAAATGCATGCCTCTTTCTTCATCAGAGTTAATTATCTTTCGTTCTTTCCCAGGACTGCTTTGTATAGTTACACAGGTGGTTCACTGCATCAAGTGGCTTAGCCAAGGAAACAAATCAGGGCTGAAATCTAGTCCAAACTTTGCCAGCCAAACTGTGCATCTTTGTGCGGGGCTTTTTCTTTGTTGAGGAGCATCCTTTTCCAAATTGTACCAAGGTCCCCTGTGGGCTAGAGGCAGGTCCTACCACCTCCCTCCCTTCGCTGCATCCCTTTTTTCACCTCACCTTTCCTCTTTCCATTTATTCCCTCTTTCCACCTTCCCAGATTCAGTTTCTTCTTTTCTATGTCTCTGTTATGCTGTGTACTCACTGTTGCTCAAGCATTTTTCCAACAGCATTCTGGTGTGCTTCCCTTCATAAATGCTTTCTAAAGCCTTGGCTCCATTTCTCCTAGTATTTTTTGCCATCTGCCATCAGTATTGTCCTGTCCGCAAAGATTGTTCTCATGGTTCTTACACTATCTGTAACATTTTCTCCATCAAATTGTTGAAAAACTTGTATTCATATATTTGATATTATAAGTTTGACTTTATTTTCAGATATTTTTAAATAAAAATATTTTTCTTAACTGAAAGTCTCTAAAGAAATGTCAGCTGCATCACTCGTGTACTTTTGTCTAAGGTATCAAACTTATCATTTCCTTCATTTTAGGGAGCTTCAGATAAAAATATGTTTATCTTGAGTCTCTTCTTGAGGCCTCAATTCAGAGTTTACTTTTGCAAAGCAGATGTTATCAGCTCCCTAACTCACTGCAGACACATTAAATAGAGAGTACTGCCAGTTAGTCTTTCCAGATCTCTTGCAGCTCTGATTATATGCTGTAGCTTAGATGATATGATAAACCATATTACCATTCTATCTGGATATTTTAAATTAAGATATATTCTGATGGGAAACTGTTCGTTTGTATCTTTTTCACTCAGGCTTGTTTCCTTTTTGTGATGATATGAAGGGGAAATGTACTGATATCTCAAAATATGTAGGAATTATAAAAATAGGCAAAGCAAAAGTTTATCTGTGTTACAAGTATGGTCGGCATATTAAATTAACTGATGAGAACTTCAGCACTTTTTAGTTCTTAGTGCAGATTTGTGAGCCTTCTTTAGGACTTCCTTTGTCCATAAATGTGAAACCACTGATTACCAAATAGCATATATACATTTTTTAGATAATATATTTTGAAAGATGGATAAATTTTATAGATTGCAAAGAAATTGGTTTGGGGTTATTTTTCAAAATTAGATTTTCCCCAAGTTAAACAGTGATGAAATTGGCCCACTTCAATAATTTCTAAAAAGATGCTGAACAACATGGATATACAGGGGGTAAAATAAGACCAAGCTTTGGCTTATAGGAGAAATATTAAATTATGTTTTTATTAGCAAATGGAGAGACAGAAGTAAGCTGGCATAAATGAACAAGTATAGAGAAGAAAAATAAAGTAACTTAAATTGCTTCCAAAGGGATTAACTGTTAATCCAGAATGGTAGTAACTGTAGGAAGGAATATGACCAGTTTTATGCGACATTGGGTAATCACTGTTGGTAGGGAGAGAGCTGGACTTGAACAGTAATGTAGAAATGGAAGGGTTATTCCTTACAGAATATCATGGCAAATTGTACCACATGATCCCTTGGTTCTAGATAGTCCTTTAGAAGGCCATTGCTTCATTTTAATATTACCTTTGGAAACAGTATACGTGACTGGGGCATAATAATACCACCTGTATTTTACCTGTTGCTGTGTAACCAATTACCCCAAATTTAGCAGCTTTAAACAACAAATGGTTATTATTTCACACTGTTTCTGAGGGTTAGGAATGCAGCAGTGGCTTAGTCTGATGGTTGTGGCTCAGGGTCTCTCATGCGGTTGCTGTTAAGCTGTCAGCCAGGGTGAAATCATCATAAGGTTTGAGATGGGAAGATCCACATCTAAGCTCACTCACATGGCTGTTGGCAGGCATTAGTTTCTCACTAGCTGTTGGCTAGAGGCTTCAGTTCCTCACCATGTGGGCCTCTCGATACTTGACATGGCAGCTGATTTTCCCAGTGAGTGAGGAGAGAAAGAGACAGAGATGGGGAGGGGGGTGCTATAGAGAACACACCTCCACCAAGATAGAAGCCACAGTGTCTTTTATAACCTAATCTCAGAAGGGGCATACCATTACTTCTGCCATATTTTATTGGTCACACAGACCAACCCTGCTACAACGTGGGAGGGACTATACAAGGGTATGAATATCAGAGGGCAAAGGTCATTGGGGGCCATCTTAGAGGTGGCTACCATATTATCTTATATTTATGTTCTACAGACTACTTCCATATTTGATCCTAACAGCAACTCTATGGAGCAAGCAGAGGGAATATCATTGTCACTTTTTGCACTGATGGCACCAAGCCTCAGGACAGTGGGATGATAATGCAGAGTCAGACGGCTGGTGGACTAGGCTGTGTTCTGTCCTTCATATCAGCCTTCAGTTCCTCACACCAGGAGATTGTCAACATACTGAAGGACTTTCCTCATTGACTTGTTTCTTAGACACTGAGAAGAAGAAAGGGGGTATAAAATAATGCACATAGAGGGAGCAGGACAAAAAGAGAATCATAATTTTTTTGTAATTTGTTAGTCAGCATCTATTAAGAGGATTCCTCTGACTATATTTACAGGAGTACTAATACCAGTACTCTCAAATTCAGATCAGCAGTTGATTGTATTGTCCTAATTCTATTGTTTTCATTCCTTCAGTTCTATTAAGTGTCTGCAAAGTTGCAGGCTTTATGCTGTATCTCAGGGATGAACAGTTAGCACCAACCTGCCAGGTTGGCAGTGAAGGCCTCGTCTACACAGTTACCTTAAACAACATGAAGTGACTTGCAGTGAAGCTGTGTACACAAACGATGACACAGATAAATTTGCCTAGGACTGAGGAGTGAGATATTGGGTGTTTTTGTTTTCGAAACTTCTCTTTATTTTCTAATTTTTTTTTATCATAGTGAAGGTACATTACTTTCATAATTGGGGAGGAAGGAAAAATTTTAAATCTTTCTGGAAAAGTTAAGGAGCACTTAAAAAATAAGAGGACTTTGAAGGATGAATAAGTTTTCTAGGTGCAGGGTTGTCAAGCAAGGAACACAGCATGTACAAAGGCACAGAGGCTTGAAGCACCAGAGTTCAGAGTATTTAAATAAGTGATCCAGAATGTCAGGGCAAAGGAAAGAGGCCAAAGGCAAGCTGCAAAGAGTAGGTGATAAAAGGCCTTGACCTTCCATACTGAGATGTGTGGGCTGTGGGACAAGAAACTGTGCCAAGATTGAGAGGGGAGTAATAGGCTCTTTGGGAGCTGCGTGGGGGAGAATGGGTCGGGGCAGCAGCCAGTGAGGCTTTGGCATTAGTCCAAGCAAATATGAAGAGAGCTTGAACTGTGAAAACTGCAGTGAAGACTTGAAAGATGTTTTAGTGGTACAGCTTATTTGAAGTAGTAGCTTTCCCAGTGAGATGTGTTCCTCTGAGTATTTGGAGCCCTTGTATCAACTGAGAGTGACTGTATGAAAGCTCATGGAGTTACTTAGAGCCTCCATTGAAAAAGGAATGATCCATATAATGTATTAATAGATGTATGCCTTAATAATGTGGAAAGGTAAAGACTTTTTGGATTGACACCTGATTAACTTCTTGAAATGGATTTTGCAGGAGAGTTGAATACATGTACATTGATTGGGGAGTGGCTATATGTCCTCTGTCTGACTGTAGATTCCTTTTTTTTTTGTGAGGAAGACCAGCCCTGAGCTAACATCCGTTGCTAATCCTCCTCTTTTTGCTGAGGAAGACTGACCCTGGGCTAACATCCGTGCCCATCTTCCTCTACTTTATATGAGACGCCGCCACAGCATGGCTGACAAGCAGTGCGTTGGCAGGTGCCCGTGGCAGGTGCCCGGGATCCGAACCCACGAACCCCGGGCTGCCAAGCGCGAACTAAACAGCTGCACCACTGGGCCGGCCCTGTAGATTCCTATTTTTGATCTGGAAAATTTGGTCATTATAATTATAGAAAAGTTTTGTTTCTATGAGAGTGCATCCCTGGAATTATATATGATAGTATAATTCAATCTATGAACAGTCAGAAAAGACCAGAGATTGGATGTACTGACTTGGGAAGTAAACAAAGCCCATTTGTGAAGTGTTCAAACAATAGACTGGACTATCACTTGGGAGAGGCTTCATGGACGGAACCCAAGCATCCAGTGGTTGATTCACTCATGTGTTCCATATTTATGGAGCATCTGCTATGTGTCAAGTACTGTGCTAGACATCAAGAATTCAAAGCCCAGTGAGGCTCCTCACTGCTTTCAAGGGTCTTCAGTGTATTAAAGGAACACAGTATAAGTGTTATAGATGCTGTGATAGAAATCTGTAGGTTGGGGATAGTTGGACTAGATTCATCCCTAAAGCGTTTTCCAATATTGCATGAAGGGGCTTGAAAACTGACTGATAAATCCTGTAGCCATGTATGTGATATGTAATCACAGTCCAGCCAAGAAATATTTTTATTTCAGTCTATCTTTTCTGGAACTTCTATTCTTTGGGTGTGAGTTGTAGCTTGCTTGTGATTTTTAGTACCCCTACAAAATTTTTATAGTTTCAAAACCTCTTAAATAAACATTAAACTATTAATAATAAGTGACTGTCTCTGAGGACTGGGATAACAGGGGAAGGGAAAAATCAACTTTTACTTTTCATTTACTTAGGTCTTGAGGCTTCAGGTTTTCAGTTTTACCCATTTCTGTAGCAAAGATTGCCCTCACCCTTCTGACCCCTGCCACCCCCCCACATCCATCTACATAAGCCAAACCACAATAAAATGAGATCTTCAGCAAAAGTAACCACCATAAATGCGGTCAGAATAACGATAGGGGTAAAGAGTGAGAGAGTGGGACATTCTCTTAGCATGTATGGTCTCTTAATATTCAAATGTTACCACTGCTGTGTACTGTCTGTATAGAAAGAAAAATCTGGTACATAAAAACATGGGTCAATAATAGTATTTTAGTTTTATTCATAATTTTCAACACATGTATAAAGTATTATATAAAGATGCTTTTTTAAAATTTTACTGAGGTCATATTCGTTTATAACCTTGTGTAATTTCAAGTGTACATTATTCTATATCAGAGGTTTTATTGTTTTTTTGCTGAGGAAGATTCACCCTGAGCTAACACCCATGCCAATCTTTCTCTATTTTTTGGTATGTGGGCCACCAGCACAGCATGGCTGCTGACAGAGTGGTGTAGGTCCACGCCCGGGAACAGAACCCGGGCCACTGAAGTGGGGTGTGCTGAACTTAACCACTAGGCCACCAGGGCTGGCCCCATATATCAGTTTCTCTACAGACTGCATCATGCTCAACACCAATAGTCTAGTTTTTATCTGTCACCATACATATTTGGCATTTACCCCTTTTGCCCACACCCCCCACATCCTTCACCACTGGTAACCACTAATCTGTTCTCTTTATCCATGTGTTTTTTGTTAAAGATGCTTTTAACAAAAGAAGTCTATAGTGGAATTTGAATGGCCCAAAGAAATTTGAAAGATTAAAATTTAATGTTTTTAATAGGCTAGAAGTTTGTTCCTATAACTCAGTTATTCTTGGCTATAGTAGGAGCCAATAAATTATTATTCTACCTATATCTCTTCTAAATTATTTGTCAAAAAACCAAAATGAGATAAAGATATTTTGTATACCACATACCTTTCATTTGGAAAAGAGGCTATTTGGTATAAATGTTGAATTTCCCCAAATTTTTATTACCTTAACAGCATTACTATCCTCGAATGAAAGAAAAGTAAAAGGATAATTTGTAAGTTAAAATGCAAATAATAGTTGGTTTGCAGCTTATTGTCTCTTGCTGTGTGACCAGTTCTAAACGTGGGGTAACTATAAAATAACGGGGCTGCTTTATCTGAATTAGAAAGTAGTGAGATTGATGTTAGTCAAACTTAGTGCCAGGAATTAATAAAAATAAGAAAATATGAAAGAAATGGAAAATATTGAGATCACTTTCTAATTCTGTAGAAGGGTGTACCTGATACAATTAGAGAACAGAAGAAAGGAAATGATTGAATTTATGCGTTAATGAAATGTTTGTGAATTACAGAAATTAAAGATATAGAAGATGCATATGGCTTACTGGCAGATCATCAATTTAGTCCATTTGTAGAGTATCCCAAGTATGGAAATTGCTTCGGTGTCTTTATAGTTTAAGGTTAAGGAAGCTATTTTCAGCTATACTTGGAATTAGCTTTCTCTTCTCTATATTCAGCCATTGATTTTTTGGTTTTTCTTCTTTTTTCTCGTCAGATGTTTTTGCAGACTCGGTTTCCCAGACTTCATTTGAGAGCGTGTAGTGCATATCAGCAGGCTGTCCTATGCTATGCATGACTTCCAAACTCCTGAAGTCCTATCCCTGACTTTTTTTTGACCGTGTTTTTCCTCATTTGTGAAATTTGTGTTAATAATAGTACCCAATTAAAATACAGGGCAGCTATGAAATGGAATTAGTAAAAATGATTTTAGGAATATTTTATAAATTTAAAGTGCTATGGAAATATTATGTGACAGTAATTTATGCACAGCTTATCATAATTGCTCAGAATTTTTTCAAGAAAAATTCTTCTGTCTGGTGGTTCATATATCTTTCCTGTATACAAGATTGTCACCCCTTTTTTCATACCACACATCCACATACATTTATATCCTGAATCTAAAATGAGTTAAGCTCAGAAGTGCATTGATTCCCTAGTTTCCATCTCAGAAGACCAGTAGAATGTTATTTTTGTAAACACTGCTGAGTTCATTTTGGCTGATGTACTTGGAATTAGATATAGTAATGAAGTGACTTTTGGTTTATTTTGAATGTAGATATAGTTACCTCCCTTGTTATTTGGTATTTAATATAATTTCACATCTGCTTTTCTTATCACCATCACTCTCGGGTCTTAAAAAGTAAATTTTGAAGATTAAATAACTATATATTTTAAGTTTCAATATCGTTTTTAAAATATATTAGAAAATTGCCATCTGCCTATATATATTTTAGAATAATGAAAGAGAGATATAGTATGAGGTGACTTCCTGAAGAGTGACAGCACCAATAGAATTTATTGCCTTTTCCCCAAAGTCATTATAGTTCTGGGCTTATTGTAAGAATTCAGGTCTGAACCCAAGCAGCCTGCCTTGGATTAACCTCAAGACACTGGTTCTATTCAGGAGCTATTCCAGGACATTGGTTAAGTGTTTTCTCCCTGGGCTGGATTTAGGACAAGCTTTATATGTTCTTAAACCTAATTGTATTCCTGACACACAGAGAAACAGATCTAAACTACTTATCTGACTCTCGAATCACACCAATTTCTTGGTGTCTTTGGACTAGAGATGGGGTCTAATTGAAATCTCCCGTGACAGCTCCAAATTTATTTTGCTTTGAATTCAGACCAAGTTCCATAGTTTTCCTAGAACTTAATGGGCTTCATTAAGTGATTTGATTTATTTGATTTCTCAAAAAGGCTTTTTTCCTTACCAGTGTATATAGTTGACATTTTCTGCTTCCTTACATGTCACTTTTAACAAATGTGAAGATGTAGAAACTTGAGGTGTCTTAAGAAAGGGCATTCTTATTAGCTGTTGAATCTTATTCACATAGAATTGAAATGACCTCAGTGGAAGGATGGTAGAATTTCATTTATCATAGACTTGACCTTAAAAAATTAAAGAAGATATGAAAGGTTAGTAAACATCTTTGTATGTCTTTGCTTATAGGAAGATATAATATTCCTAACATTGTTTGATTGATAGAATTTATGGGAAACAACAAAATGTATGTAAATTTGCAGTTTTTCAACTTAAAATAATTTGCCAATACTTTTTTCCTATAATCCTGTATCTAGATTCTGCTAGGAAATAGCTGGCACACTCAAAGGGACTTGGAGAGAATTTAATGAAAGGAACTTTTTGCAGGTGTGTGAGTAGCAGTCAGAAAACCAAAAGGACTAGCAATAGAGGGAGCCATTGCTATCCTGAGTCCTGAGAGAGAAGGAAGAGGGGCTGTTAGCAGAAGCTGGTGAGAGTCATATCTGTGAAAGAGGGACCATGCAACAGGAGCCATGGCCAGGAGTGGTAAAGTGTAGCTACCACCAAAGCTGCAGTCCCTTGGGGGAGGAAGCAGAGAGAATTAATACCCAGACCTTTCTCTCCTCCAACTCTGATTCTCTGTTGGTGCTGCCCATTGGGAAAACCCAACCAGAAATTGGAAGGCAAGGGAGCCTGGATAGCAGTCTGTAGAAGTCAGTCTTTCAGAGCACAGAGCAGGCTAAAGAAAAAGCAGATATGAACCTAGAGGGAGACTGTTCTATATAGTTCCTGAGTAGGGGAACTTGAGTGTCATGCATTTTTATTCAGAATTGTTTGTAAGTATGAGTTGAGCAGACCTGGTCAACATCTGTGTTCCTTTTATAAATTAGAATTTGAGGTGTTAAGTCTCAAATCATGCATCTTCATTTATGTTCCACATTACTGCATTTTAACTTTTTTCTCTTCTCTCTCCAGATTACAATTCCTAGACCTTCTGTGGCATCTACACAGTCGACTTCAGGAAGCTTTCACTATGGTCAGCAGCCAGAGAAGAAAGACCTTCAGCCTGTGGAGCCCACTGTGGAACTCTACTCTCCAAGGGAGAATTTGTCTGCCTTGGTTGTGACAGAGGGCGAACCTCCTAGTGGAGGAAGCAGAACGGACTTGGGGCTTCAGATAGATCATATTGGTCATGACATGTTACCCAATATTAGAGAATGTGACAGATCCCAAGACCTGGGACCAAAAGATGTTCCTGACCATAACAGACTGGGTGTGAGAGAATGTGAGAGTCTCCCTAGGGAAACTGAAGAGAAGAGCATTCTTCTAGGGTCAGAGAATGAATATGAGAAGTTAAGTAAAGGGCAGCATTATATTGAGATCTCCTCTCTGCCAGGAGACTTAGTAGCTATGGAAAGGGACCACTCAGCTCCTACTGAACCTTTTGATGTGACAAAGACACAGACTTTCAGTGTGGTGCCAAATCAAGACAAAAATCACGAGATAATGAAGCTTCTAGCAGTTAGAACTTCAGAAATTTCTCCACGAGTCATTGACCCACATGTTGAAGGACAGATAGGCCAGGTGGCAGCAATGCAAAAAAGTAAGTTATCTAAGGATGATGACATTAAGACTGAAGACTTGCCCGGTCATCAAGGAGACCTCTCTACTTTTTTGCACCAAGAGGGTAAGAGAGAGAAAATTGCCCCTAGAAATGGAGAACTATTTCCTTGTGTCTCAGAGAGTGAACCCTGTCCCCCATCCCGGAAGGATGTGGTTAGGTCATCCTTTGTAACCAGACACAGTCGAATCCCTGTTTTAGCACAAGAGATAGACTCAACTTTTGAATTATCCTCTCCAGTCTCTGCAAAAGAAAAGCTCCTCCAAAAGAAAGCTTATCAGCCAGACCTAGTCAAGCTTCTTGTGGAAAAAAGGCAACTCAAGTCTTTCCTTGGGGACCTCTCAAGTGCCTCTGATAAATTGCTAGAGGAGAGACTAGCCACTGTTCCTGCTCCCTTTTCTGAGGAGGAAGTCTTCACTCCCTTTTCAAGACTGGCTGTAGACTCGCATCTGAGCAGGTCAGTCGAAGACAGCTTTCTGTCACCCATCACCTCCCAGTCCAGAAAGAGCAAAATTCCAAGGCCAGTTTCATGGGTCAACACAGATCAAGTCAATAGCTCAACTTCATCTCCGTTCTTGCCTCGGCCACCACCAGGAAAGCCACCCACGAGGCCTGGAGTAGAAGCCAGGTAATGCCGTGTGCTTTCCCTGTGTTAAGTGTGTAGCATTATTTCTCTGTCTGCTTGATTATAATATGTCAGTGGTTTCATTTCTTTGTTGCCTACTTGTGATCATCTACTTCTTTCTCTGCCTTTCCCAAGCATTCTAGCACAGCGTAGTAGAAGGGATCAGATTAATCCAGGTTAATTCTTAGCTCTCCCACTTTCTAGCAGTGTGAACCTCAACTTCCTCATCTATAAAATGGGTAAAACATTTGGCTCGTGGTTTGGGGAGGTGAAATAAGGTAGCGTTTGTCTAGAGTGTTTATTCGCGTGCAACAAAGGTTACATCTCTTCCAGTCCATTTTAACTAGATAGTAATTTTCTAGCCTTGTCGAGATAGAATCCTTTTATGACAGAGGTCATTATGGTGTCAAATTCTAGTGAACAATACTTTGTCCATAATTTGATGAATGGGCCCTGGTAACAGTGCTATTTATCTGATTATAATGAATTAAACAAAAAAATCCTATAGGAGGTTTTCCTAGGTCTGATGATATATACAACCGTATATAATAAAGCTATTGCTTTAATATTTACTGTATGGTATACTTGTTTATTAAATATTCTCATGTATAGTTGACCATAAAGTGATTATATTTTGAAGAAGAGGAGAAAATAAAATATTGGGAGGTGATGAACCAATTAAGTGTGCTTTCCTTGGAGCCATTACTCACTTTCACAGAGTAGAATGGTCTAAACCCTTGGAAAGAAAGAGAAAAAGGATGGTCTTTTAACAAAAACAAAGTGAAAGTCAAAATACATTTACATGAAAACTGTAGCCTGTTGTAGATAGTATAACAATAGGCCTCCACCTATCATAAGGATTTCTGAAGTGTATCAAAGTGAGATTCTATCTGTATTATTACCCAGCAGAACTTGCTGCTCTTACCTAAAGTAAGTTTAGTTTTGACTTGCCCTAGGGTTTCAGGTTCAGGGGTAACTAAATGTTGGATTTGAAGTGCCAGTAGGACAGGACTCCCACAGGAAGAATGGTGATGAGTAAACAGCAGTCATTTAGCTGAGACATTTTAAAAAGGTGATTCCATCAACAATATTCACACATTTCTTCTGCTTGATGTCTATTATTAATAGAGATGGTATATCTGTGGCTTGAGTGGCTTTGGACTGCCACAAACAAATCTTAATTATCGTTTATTATTTAGCACTTTACATGTCCCCTAAAAGTAGTTCTTGGTTACCGAGCTAAACATGTGGCATTGTGCCAGTTATTATAGAGCTGACCAGCCTGGAACTCATCTGGGAACTCAACTTTTACACTTAGGTCGTGGCACAGACGAATTATTTTATTTCATTCTTCAAATTTTACTGTAAGATCCATGAGGGTAGGTTTAACCAGAATGAGTTTCATGTCATTTGTCAGAATAAGTAGATGGTAGAGCAGGAGGAGAGAAAAATCAGAGAAAAAATCAGTAGCTTGTTACTGACCCATGATGGTGATGGTAGCTATTTATGTCTCTGCATCTTGCAGGTGCTAATTCAACCTTGGAAGTTCTTCTCCCACTTCCTTCTTTGAGGAGTGGCATGTCAGCAGTGTGAGGTTTTAATTCTTAAACTGAATGGGTTTTTAGGCCAAGACAGCAAGACATCTAGGGCAGAGAAGACATTGCTATTCATATGAATACTCTCTAGATTTAGAATTCTGAGGTCCAAGTTCAGTTGCCAGTAAGAGGGGCAGTCAGTCCCCAAACCCAGCTCTCCTGAATCTTAGACTATTGTCGGGCAGAAGCTGAGGCTGAGAGGAACCTGCGACTACTCTCTTCTTTTGGATTTTATTAAATGAGGTTGAAATATACTTTTATCTGTAGTTCCTGCTGTTCATGAGTACAGTTCGTGTTGAAGACTTACATTGTGGGGTTTAGTGTTTGTATATATGTATGTAGAATTCCTGTCCTGGGAACCTTAAACAAGATGGTTTACTCTCTGCTGTGCTAGCATGCTAGACACATTTCATTAAGTTAATCCTAAAATTAGAAGAGCAGACATGCCCTAGGAGGAAGGGGACCAACAACACTTAAGTGCTTCTGAATGGCAGACGTCTAACCAAGGACTTTACTTGGGCTCCTGCACGTGGCTGCTCGGTGACCCTGTGAGATAGATCGTATTCCCATTAAAAGCTAGGAAGAGGGTCAGTAATCTGTCCAGGGTCATACAGCTGGTATGTGAAAGAGTAACTCTGTCCTGTAAGCATTCCTGATTTTGACTCGTATCATACACATTATGATTTGGGATATTGTGACTTTCTAGGCACACCTAAAATCAATTAAAATGGAAATAATTCTTTGTTCTTTTAAGGCTCCGCAGATATAAAGTCCTAGGGAGTAGCACTTCCGACTCAGACCTTTTCTCCCGCCTGGCCCAGATTCTTCAAAATGGATCTCAGAAACCCCGGAGCATGACTCAGTGCAAGAGTCCAGGATCCCCTCACAATCCAAAAACACCACCCAAGAGTCCAGTTGTCCCTCGCAGGAGTCCCAGTGCCTCTCCTCGAAGCTCTTCTTTGCCTCGCACGTCTAGTTCCTCACCATCTAGGGCTGGACGGCCCCACCATGACCAGAGGAGTTCATCCCCACATCTGGGGAGAAGCAAGTCACCTCCCAGCCACTCAGGATCTTCCTCCTCCAGGAGGTCCTGCCAACAGGAGCATTGCAAACCCAGCAAGAATGGCCTGAAAGGATCCGGCAGCCTCCACCACCACTCGGCCAGCACTAAAGCACCCCCAGGGAAGAGTAAGTCAGCCAGTAAACTCAGCAGATAGGAGCCGGCTGCATCTCTGTGAAAGGTGTGAGATCATCCTCCTAAACCTGATGCATGTGTGTCCCTGTACTGTCTATTTAAAAAATCAGTGTTGATCTTCTCTTGCAAAAGAAAGTAACGTGATAAATTATTTATAAGAAGACAAATATGTGATAAGGAATTACCTAAGGCAGACAGCAAGCAGATCCGGAATGAATGCCTTTGCATAGGAAGGGACAGTCCAGTAAAATCCAAGGGGGAGAAGCTAACTAAATGAACTCTCATTTTTCAGCAGCCTTTGAAACAACAGAGTTGAAGGTAGGAAAGTGGAATGGAATTTTAAGGGATTCGGCCTACTTTTTTAAAGGCTCTACTCAAAGATTATATAGCAAAAGTGAAACTTCTTGTTTTAACATTTTCATTCAAAACTTCCCAACCTCGGAGAGTCAGAATTGCTCTAATATTAGAGTATGTAAGAGGTCTGTTGCTGGAGAGCCGATGCTCATAAACATTTGGCTTGTGTGTTTATCTGGTGTGTTGAAAGTTCACACCTTTACTTGGCCTCATTCCTAGTACCCTCCTTGGACGTCACATTTTTTAAAGTTAGTGTTTCTCACCTGATGCACTCTCTCTTCTTGTAACAATACATTCTAATATTCTTTTAGCAGCACATGCTGAGAATTTCAAATCCAATTACTTTTTTCAGTCCTCTAATATTTTTCTTTGGAGCAACAGTGCTTAACACAGTATGTTTTTATTGTGAAAAATAACTGATGAAACTTAGGTAAAGGAAGGAAAAGTCTCAATAGAGCTACTTTGCAGGCTTTAGTGGTTTAGGGAGAGAGGGGTAGGGTGTGGGGTAATACCCTTCCAGATAGAAGAACCCTCTTGCCCCCTGCTAGTTTCCTCTAGTGGAAGGAAAACTTACCAGAATAGACCCTGCTTCCTTAAGTGTTCTAAGTACCAACTATTTCTAATATCAACCTCCAAGATGATATCAGGGAAGTACAATGCTGTGGAATGTGACTTTATGCTTTTAGAAATTTAGAAAGAAATTAGGTACGTTGTTGAGGCTTATAATCCTTAAACTTTGTATTTTATACATTTAGCTAATAAGGAATGAATATCTGGGGAAATAAATTTAGGCTTAATATTTATCTTTAATGTTTTATTACCTGCTTTTCTTGTGCTTTAGTTTGAATATTTGGGCTTCTTGACCTGATTTCTATGTAATCTCAATTTATAAAGCTGTAAGGAGGATCATATTTGTTCTGATCTCACTCTTCTGCTAACAGGAATCAGGCAAAATTAAATTATACTAGACTTTTAAAATGGGCTCTTTTATACTCTGTAGATGTTCTGTGTTGTAAAGACCTTATTAAGGTCAGGCAAATTGGTCTGCTTGCTGTTGAAATTTGCCTTCTAGCAAACATCTGTGCTTTCTCTTTGACCTTGTGTTTGGTCAGTCCAAACCTAGTATGGTTGAATTGGAAAACAAGAAAAGAAAGAAATATATTTCCTCACCAAGTGAATATATTCTAATGCTGCATCAAAGCTGCCCTGAAGCTGCACTGAACTTATCTCGTTCTCTTTATCTGTGTTGAACTCTTAAAAAAAAAAAAACACCTCAAAATACTATTGAGGCATATATGGTCTCCCATAAGAAATGTAGCATTGTGTGGAATCTTAATTTCTCTCCGGTTTAAAGCACTACAGAGGAATGCAGTAGATAAGACATATTTGCTGTTTAACTAAAGCAACCATTAATATTGGAAGACCGATCCTTCTGTATGATATTGTATAATAGTTGCTATAACACTACTTGCATGTCTTCATGGTAAATTATATACATATTTATAAATATATAGAGAAACATATGCTTATATAAACTCATTCTTTCTCATTCTCCATTTCAAGAGAGAGAATTTCAAGATCACAGATGGTGAAATTCGTTTTTATTGTGTGCCTTGTGTACACTTGGGTCTTCCCTATCTTCCTTTTCTGAAAATATGTTCTGGGCATGTGACACTTCAGATTCTTCTTGCCTTCCTTGTGTATAATGCAAGGGTTGGCAGTGTTTAACAAGCCAAGATAGGTTATTTAATTTTCATTTTTGAAAGATTTTAACGGGGAAAAAATTACTGGGACATGCTTGTAATACTGGTTCAAGGATTTGTCATGTTAATCACATAATTCTGTCCTTATGGTTAGAGTGGGTAAACTGGGATGATAATCATGCGTCTGACATAAATTGATTTTTTTTTTAGTGTTTTAAAAATGACCATTCTACTTACCTCTTTTCACCTCACTTTTTTGGGGGGGGGGAGTAATCTATAATTAAGAAATTATCTTCTTTTTTCTGTTGTATTAGCTAAATTGTGCTAAAAGTAGCCAGCTTGAAATCCTGATCCCTCTAGTCAGAAATGTGCTCATGGTAACCACTGGAAAAGCTGGTGAGGCTACAGTTGTGATGTGTTGTTTTATTTCTTATTGGCGTTTCTCTGCTAGCAGTCAAAACTGACAGTGATAGCAACATGTCAGCTGAATATTTTCTCTTTCTTGGTCCTTCCGTTTTTCTCCGAAATTTTCCACTGTGTTGTCTCCTTTTATAAATGGCACTGACAAACTCAAGATCCAGAGAGAAACAGCCTCATTGTGTAAGAATATTTTATTTCACTTGTACAGGAGTTAACCAAAGATGTTTCTGCTCTGATACTTTCAGAAGAAAACAGACTAATTATGTCTTATTTATCAATAGGTCCACTTAAAAGTAATATCTTATATAGAAATTTACTTTACGGTTTTTGAAAGCATAGTTTGTGCTTTTAGATGTTAGATGTCTCTGGCTAAAAAGAGAAGTTGGCAGCCCTGAGCAAAGCACTTCGGGCACAAGGATTTTTGTTTTTGTTTTATTTTAAAGTATGGTACAGAGAATGAGTTGATTTTTCTGTTGTTGTTTGTAGTTCTTTATTTTTTATTTATTTTTTGTTTTTTTAGTGATGGCATATTTCAGTGACAAACATAGATCATCCAAGTAATTTAAAACCAGTTTGGCTATTCTACCTAAGATGAGGGACATGGCTGTTGTTAAAGTCAAGCCAAACTCTACTAAAAGTAGTATGGGACAGAAGTTAAAATTATCTTTTGAAAATCAAAGGCTTCCTGGTTTCTCCTATCACAACAAAATGGCTGGTGACCCAGTCACACTTGACTTACTTCCCTTGTCTAGTCTCTGGAATTACTTGTGTGGAGCAGAAGATGGAATTAGCAACAGCTCAGTCCCTTTAGGTAGCATTCTTCCTAAATTATGCTGCCAGATCTCCAGGGTGTACAGATTGGTTGAAATATAAAAATTCCACATAGTAATTTTTTGCACAGCTTAAAGGCATTTAATGTAGAGTGAACAAAGAACGAAAATTGGGCCATATCAAATTTAACCTTAAAAGCACAAATTATAAACATCTTTGAATGGTAAGTCTTAGGCAAGCACTCTCATTCTCAACTTGGTATGCAAGCTGGCCTTGCTGACAGTAGTGTAATTACATTTACTCTTTTTTAAGTTGCATGTTGTGAAGTGAATGTTTTTTGTAAAAGTTGTCAAGTTAATCGAGTCCTAAATAAGTAGCAAAATGGTAATTGAGACCCACTGTTGTCATTATCCACTTTATATTATTTGCTTTAAAATACTAAACAAGTCTCAGCTGCTTACTAATTCAGTGGACTAGTTGTGCAGGAGCTCTTTCCGTTTAAGCTCCCATAGCTCCTAGTCACTGTGGGAGCTTAAGGTTCTTCAGTGATCACCAGAGAGACCTTCCAGGCCACAAATTTTATTTGAATGTTTCTATGGCTGCATTCAATCGGCAAGGAAAAAGTGTACATTGGTGCATGTTTTATAAACCCAGACACAGATAGTTAAAACTATCATTAGTTTTTCTATACCCAATAGCTTTGAATTAAAAACAGACGCTTTTTCTCCTAGAGCAGAGAATTCTTTGTTCTAGGAACTACATTTCTAATCTAACATTAGGAACTGGTGATAGGAGAAACAGGATCCAGGATTCAGAATTTAGTGGTTTAAGGGGGAAAAAAAATGCATCTTACTCTGGCTGTTTGAAAATATATTTATTTGCAGAGAAGTCTAGATTTGGTCTTGGAGATCAAAGTTTTCACATTTTAAAACTTTTTTCATTCCTTTATATCTATCAAAACGTGGCATATGTTAGGGAGCATTTCTTTTGTCATGTTCATATATTTTGGAATTAAGTTGTTTGCATTCACTCTTTTAAAGTCTGCCCATTTCTCTGTATGTGCATTTACCACAGATGTGTTGGGACTTTGCCTAAAGGAAGAGATACTTTAGCACCTGTATCATTGAGGAGATAGAATGGTTGACAACTACATTGTTTAACTTTCTTGAGTTTGGTTCTGTAGACAGTTTATTTACAGAATAGTTACTTATGTTTTAATACAAAAAGTATTACAGGATTAAGGCATGTAACCACTGTAGTGGTCCTCACATGTCAATATTTACCCAAGTTCAGAAACCACAGGTGCATATTTAGACCTCAACTCAGAGACGGGAACAAGAGGCAATTCCAGGCCACATGGAAGGATGTAGTACATGGAAAACCCCAGGTGGTTATTAGGACATGCCACCTCCCTGTTCTCATCCACTAGAGCTCTGGTGTGTACCTCGAGGATGTGAGAGGCGTGTGGAAACATCGTACGACTGGATGTTCTCAGTAGTTTGGTACTCCCTCTGGAATAATGAGAAATTTAAGCCAGGTGATCTTGGGAGCCTGCAGAATCAGTGGCCAATATTGCTAGGGAGAACAGCAGAAAGTATATATGGGGAATTCCTATAGTTCTTAGTAACTCCAGGACACACGACAAGGATCCTTATTCGTTTAAAAGGGAATTTGTATGCGGCACCCCTCAATCCCTGAGAAATCCCTGGCTAGACATGAAATGATGAAGTTAAAGTCTTGGCCCATCAATACATTTTCTGATTCAGTTGTGATTATCTGCTCCAACTTTTAAAATGTAAGCTTAATGTTTCATTATTCCCCTTAAGCAAATCTGGATCAACAAATTAAAGTATGTGACCAGATCAAGATCACCTTGAGGTTATACATAATCTCAAGACACTGAATAACCCAGTAGTAACATTTTATCAGTAATGATTTGAATATTTCCTTAGACTTTGCTGGATCCTTAGTCTTAAAGAGACATAAAAGAAGTGAAGCCTTTTCCTTCATTGCCCTCTGATACTTTAACAGGGTCTGCCTCTTTAATTGGAAGTGACAGTGTGGACACAGTATGTATCACTGGTGATGCTGACATGTCTCAGATTCCCTGGGCCAGGGGTTCTGGGTTCCTTGACCTAGAGGATTCAGTGAGGCAGATCTTTGAGCCCACGTGACTATAGAATTTGCTGATGACATAATTTTACACACTAACGATGCATAGGAATTTTACCTCTCTTTTCGGTAGTTCAATATTGTTTCTTATTGTGTACATAAGTGGTCACTCACCCAGTTAAAAAACACTGAGTAAACCAAGTTTTTACATATACTACCCTTGCCGTGTGATGCTTTTTTCTCGCTTAAAATATACAGTTTAAATCCTTAAAAATTCATGCACAGCACTTTTCCATACCTGGGTGTTCTTCACTCACCCACAAGGAGTAAACAAGGCTACAAGAGCTTGAATGTGATTTATTTTAGGGAGCAACCCAGGGAGGGGAAAGCCCTTGGGACTTTTTCAAAACTATTTTCTTTTTAAACTACTATTCACCAGATAGATAAATTAGTTCACTCAGGTAAAAAGCATTCAGAAATACAAAGATAGGAAGATAAAGAAAATGTAACACTGTGCCACTTGGGGCTCTGAAATTGGATTGAGTGAACTGAAGAAAGAAGAGAACAGATAAGATGACCCAGGCTTGAGCCCCCTCACTTCTCCCTCATAAGCAGTTCCTGGTCACCCTCCTGATTCCTTTCCTAAAATAGCCAGTGCCAATTTCACTGGGCCATTTACTTACAAGATTACAGCTTTTAGGAAAAAAGAGGGAGGAGGGAAACTTCTTTTGATTTAGATATAACTCTTCAAAGTTGTGAACGATTAGCAGCTATTAAATCAGATTGAACCACAAACCAGAATAATTCTCTCTTGTCGAGCAAGACCAGTAAGTTGGAATAGAAGACTTGAATAATTCCAGTTTTCTCCCTTTCTTCTCCTCTTCATGAATCAGAGTGATGAGAAATTGCGCTTTGAAGTACTACAAAGGTATTGTATTGTGTCCCTTTCTCCTCCAAGCAGCCCTCTTTATGCATTTTTGCTCAGGTGACCAAGGACATAGAGTATTGGCAGAAACATGGAGTGCTTTTGTATAGGCCATCTGTACATAAAAGTGTAATTATTTATTTAATTTTCCCATTTGTATCATATTAAAGCTTTGTACAGTGTTTTAAGTTCTGTTTTAAAATTATTTTGTATTTTATTTTTATAATCTAGTAATAAAATATTCATTCCGCATGCAAACTCTAGTTCTACTTGTGTGATGGTTTGCAATTTCAAAAGTGGGATATATTTTTCTAATTTAATAAAGTTATTGAATGAACCAGAGGTTACAAGATCAACAGGGAACAAAAAGTGTTGTTATAAATGCAGTACCACATCTAGAAGTGACCTAAAAAAAGAAGCGCTGGACTGAATAGAAACTAGGTGTTCAGTATCCCTGCAAATAAAAATCAAGGTTCGGGGGATATGAGGAGATGGTTTCCCCATGTAATAAAATTTAAAGTGTTAAAAGCTCCTTTTCAGTCCATCATTCTATCTCTGGCTGGAGGTACTTTTTCCTTCTCTGCAGGAAACACCCCTTGTAGCCCTAGAGTGGTTCCTGCTGCCCGTCACTCCCTCCTTTCCACCTGTAACCTACCTTTGAACCAGAGGAACTCTCAGGAGGCATTCACATGAGCACTGCCTCACCCCTTCTGGTTTGGTTTGGCCTGGGGAGTTAGCGCCATCTGTTTTTCTCTGCCTGGTTTCCCTTTCTTGATTTCTTAGTGAGCAGCAACATCCAAAGAGCTGACTTTCGTGTTTTTCGAAATAAGAGAAATTCAGAAATAACTCAAGCTCCCAGAAGCTAATCATGAATGTGCCTATTAACATCTCAACTGCAAAGTAGTTGAAATATTAACCTGGTGTAAACCTTTACAAGGCGTAAGGGAGGTAAAGATACAGGCAAGCGATTCCGTGCGCAGGGTGGCCTGAGGGTTGTCGTGGGCTGGAGTTGTGGGTTGAGGATTACAAAAAACCTACCTGCTAGGATCCCGTCTTAAAGTCTTAAATGATGCTCCCCTGATAGTGAGTGCTGGGGAACCAGTGGGTACCGCATGGGCCAGGGGATTGAAAAAACAGCCTTTGAGAAAGACAAGGTCAAAATGAGGTTAGGCTAACTTTATCGTAAGATCTTGAGCGTGGCCACGGTTGAATCTAGGAAACAAACTCTTGAAAGAAAAGAATGAGCTTGTCGCAGGAGGTGTGTCTCTCCCGGGAATCGTTCACCTTTACCGTCCGGCCGTTCAACGGGGCCCTCGGTCTCCCCCGCCGCGTCCCCGAGTGCTGGCAGGTCGCCCCTCGGGACAGGGCAGCCGGGGCCCGGCCTCACCGATAGCGGTGCGGCTGCACTTCGCGAACCACCGGGCCTCTGGCCGCGGCCTTGACGGAAGGCCTGAGGGGCGCTCCAGCCTGGGGAAGCCCCGCCGCCGCCGCCGCTGGTCCCGCCCCGCCACCCCGGCTCCGCCCCTCCGCTCCGCCCCTCCGCTCCGCGGCCCAACGGTCACCCCTCGGCGCCAGCCCCGCCCCTCCCAGGCCGCCCGTGGCGCGCCCGCGCCTGCGCAGTCGCCTCCGTGCGTCCCGACCGGGATGGCGGCCGTTTTGGAGTCGCTGCTGCGAGAGGAGGTGTCGGTCGCAGCCGCGGTGCGGTGGATCACGCGCAGCGCCCAGAGTTCGGAGGTAACAGCGCCGACACGCCCTCAGGCCTGACCCGCATCTGCTTCCCGCGGGAGATCCCAGCCCTCCGCCCCCTTCCTCTCGGTGCCTGGCTGTCAGCCCGGGCCGAGTGTGCTCTAACTGCGGGCCGCTGCCCGGGCCGCCCGCCTCAGCGCGCCCTGCGGCCCGACTGCTCGCGGCTGGCAGCTGACCCTCTCGCCCTCGCCGCTTCTCCCTCAGGATGACCCCGGGGAGGCGGCCGCCCTGAGCTCACTCCGGCCACTGCGGAAGGAATTCGTGCCGTTCCTGCTGAACTTCCTGAGGGAGCAGAGCAGCCGCGTCCTCCCGCAGGGCCCCCCAACCCCCGCCAAGGCCCCGGGCTCCTCGGCAGCCCTACCAGGGAGGCCGGGGGGCCCGCCGCGGGGCAGCCGCGGGGCGCGCAGCCAGCTCTTCCCTCCCACCCAGCTGTCGAGCCCCGCCGCCGAGGCCCCTCCGGCCCGCCGCGGGGGCAGGAGGCGGGGCCCGGGGCCCGCCCGCGAGCGAGGAGGCCGCGGCCCCGGGGGCCTGGAAGAGGGGGTCAGCGGGGAGAGTCCGCCCTGGGCCGGGGGCCGGAGGCCTAAGGGCTCTTGTAGCCCCGGCAGCCCCAGCAGCCCCAGCCTCGCGCGCTCTGATCCACCAAACCTCAGCAACCTGGAGGAGTTCCCTCCCGTAGGCTCGGTTCCCCCCGGCCCTGCAGGGTGAGAATCAGCTCTCCTCCGGGAGATGGGTGGCACGACGCTCTACTAGGGGAGTCCCTAAGTTAGGGCTGGGCGCTTCGCGGTAGAGCGTGGGAATGGCTAGAAGGTTGGGGGTGAGATTACAGTGGTGAGGGGCATTTTGCAAGGGGCTCAGCTGTTGTGGTGGTGGAGGGGGAGATGCTTGAAGATAGGAATTTGAGAAAAGACTTTGGCTACTCTCAGCAGGACGAAGCCTTCACGCAGGATCAACCCAACTCCGGTGAGCCAAGAGCGGTCACTCTCCAAGCCCAAGACCTGCTTCACCTCACCCCCAATCAACTGTGTCCCCAGTTCCCAACCCTCAGTACTGGACACTAGCCCTTGGGGCCATGGCCTTCCCCCAGGGTGCAGAAGTCTGCAAGAGGAGCGGGAGATGCTCAGGAAGGAGCGGTATGGCCTTGCCGCTCCCTGGGATGTCAGCTTCCTCCCTGTGGGGATCTACAGGGCTTTTCCCTGAGGTTGATTCGCCCCCTGGGACCCCTGGGTCTGTTTCCTGGGCTGTGAATGTCTCCTCTGGAGGAACTTGAGTGTGGCTGTGGAGGGGAAGCCGGGCTGACTGCTCGTGATGTCTCTTTATTTCCATAGCTCTAAGCAGCTGCAGCAGTCACCTACTCTCGCCTGTTCCACCTCAGAATCAGGGTCTCCCCTCCCCAGCTGGACAGGAAACTTCACAGCTGAACCCGCTGACCCTGCCAGAGTGTCTTCCCACCGGCGCCTGGAGCTGGTAGCCCTTGTCTACTCTTCATGCATTGCAGGTGAGTGAGAGCACAGGGTGCTGGAATGGAGCGGATTGTAGAACTACAGGGTAGGAGAATTGGCAAGGCCCGTTGGACCTGAACCTTGGTTCTGAATGGTGCCCAACACCCTGGGGTTTCTTTTTATATCCAGAGAACCTGGTACCAAATCTCTTCTTGGAGCTTTTCTTCGTTCTTCAGCTCCTTACTGCCCGGAGGATGGTGGCAGCCAAAGACAGTGACCTTGAACCGAGTCCAGGAGCCCTAGGTTGGTGAGCAGGCCTCTTTTTGAGAAATGGGTTCTGGAGATGGAACAATTCTTAGCTGACAGACAGCTTGGTACGATCCTTCTAGATTCCCTGGAAAGCCCACTGTTCCAGAGCGTCCACGACTGTGTCTTCTTTGCAGTGCAGGTTTTGGAGCATCAGTTTCAGTGAGTTTCCCCAGCTGGGGCATTTGAGCCTTATTCCCAGTGTCCACTTGGTTCTCTGGCCACTCAGGGTACATGCTTGTGCTTAATACAGATGCAGTGGCTGGACTTTTTCTTACATGTAACCTTTAATTTCGTATCAAGACAATGAATTCAGCCTCTGAAAGAATCACACTGTCCCTGTGGTCTTGGTAGCTGACCTTTGGGTTTATGTCTAATGTTCCTGTCCTGCTTTCTTGCTCCCTGTTCCATAGGTCTCATTTCCTCCCCCTTTTTCCCATCATCTTTAATCCTTGGCCCATGATTTTGCCTTACATACCTGCTTCATGCTCCAGATAATGCTCTGTGTGGTGTGCAGTCTGTGTCCCATTCTCAGTCATATGTGCTTTTGTCCTTGTAGAGTTCTTTGCTATCTGGACAAAGGGACCTTGAAGCTGTTGGCTGAGAATGAGCGGCTGCTGTGCTTCTCACCAGCTCTGCAAGGCCGCCTTCGAGCTGCTTACGAGGGCAGTGTTGCCAAGGTAGTGACCCCATCTTAAAAGTCTCCTAGCCCAGACCTGACCCTTCTCAGACTCATAATTCAGGCAGCCCAGCTCATACCACTCTAGTGTCATGTGGGCTGACTCTGGGCAGGAATACGGGAATGAAATTTTCTGAGCGTGAATTTTGCAGGCTTCAGTCTCTAACGTCACTGCCATATTTTAGGTCTCCTTGGCGATGCCACCCTCTGCTCAAGCTGTCTCCTTTCAGCCAGAAACTGACAATCGTGCCAACTTCTCCAGTGACCGAGCCTTTCATACTTTTAAAAAACAGAGGTGATAAGAAAAGGGAACTTTTGGGGAGGAGATGAGGCGGCATCTTTTCTGGGATTGGCAGCCTATGTCGTATTCATAGACACTAGGAATTTGGCACTAACAGGTGGTGGTTTAGCATCCGCAGGCCCTTCCTGCCAGTCCTCATAAGGGCCACTTAGCTTCATTCTGTTCCATGCCCATGGACTCGAACCTCTGACCTTAGCAGCCTTCTCACATGTATATGACTTTGGTCATAGGGTTCTCAGACAAGAGAGAGCCGGACCAACTTTCACTGCCCACAGAACTACGTGAAGCATGTGGGTGTGCTGCTACTGGGTCTGGAGCATTATCATCATGTAGAGAACTTAGGATAAGGAATGGGGCTGTGGACAGTCCTGTCCTTGGTTCTTCTGAGCCTTCCCAGGGAAGGCGCTCCTGGGAACAAGTTAGATCGGCTGGGCATGAGTTAGATCAGCAGTGCCTCAGTTGATCAGGCATTCTTGTGTGTCTCTCAGGGATGTGTTTTATGAGGTGCTTCGTGAGTGGGAAGATCGCCATGAGGAGCCTGGCTGGGATTTTGAAAAGGGCTTGGGCAGCAGGATCAGGTAGGTGCTCACTCACTGGTCACCTTATCTTTCTTGCTTCCAGCAATGAGCAGCTTAGTGGGGCTTGGGTAGCTGATTGGAGGAAGGCTTTTCTCCCACTTCTTCCAGCCCAAAGCTTTTATCTTCTTTCCTCCTTAATCTCTCCAGTTAGCGTCAATTCCGCCTCTACAAGGGATTTGTTTCTCCAGCTCCTTCCACTTAGAAATGACTCATACTTGTTCTGTGATGGCAAATGCTTGGAAAAGTGCAAAACTCTCATTCCAGGTTGCTTGAGTTTTGGCCCAAGTCACTAGTTAGACCCTTTCCAACCTCTGTTTTCTCTATCGTCTAGTTTGGCAATTCTGATAACTTTGCACAGCTAGATAACCAGGATGCAGAGAGACTCTCCTCTCTCCAGTGATCTACCTTCCACATTGGTCATGAAGCTCACTGGTGCTCAGTGTAGACTGAAGATTAGAAGGGTGTATTTTGTCTTGTTGGGTTAAATGTATGTCTAGCCTTGAGGGATCTTGGTCATGCGGAAAGCGTTCCTTACCTTTTTCTATATCCTTGTGCTGGCCAGCTCTGGCAGAGGTCTGCTCAAGCCCTTGGTAAAGGGCTGAAAGGCCCAAGGATTGGCTTGTTCTCTCAGATCTTTCTCCTCCTTCTTCCTTCCCTCACACTCCATTCCTGCCTCTTATTCCTTAGAGCCATGATGGGTCAACTCTCTGCAGCCTGCAGCCACAGCCATTTTGTTCGGCTTTTCCAGAAACAACTTCTCCAGGTAATAACCCCAGCAGGAGATTAATCTATGGTGGACAGTAGGTATCATAGGTAGCCAAGTAATAGCTGGAACTTTGGGATAGGACGAACAGCCAAGCAGGTCCTGGGCTGGAATTTGAACAGGAGTTTTGCTCCTTGGGTGGTGGTTGAAAGTCAGGCAGCCAGAGAGGAACCGGAGCGCACTCTCGCACACCCTGCACCCCTGCTGCCATCAACTGCTTCCTTGCCCTTGGTTTGTGCTGTGATAGAAAGAGCCCAGGTTTAGGACTCAGGCAGCCCTGGTTTCAAATCCTAGCTCAAGTGATCCTAGGCAAACATTTAACCTTGCAATTTTAGTTTCTTCACCTATAGAACAAGAATATAATCCCTACCTTGAAAAACATATCTACAGCACGCAATATGTGGTTAGCATTCCATAAATGTTCATTACTTCCTCCTTACTTTTTCCAGTCCTACTTTCCAGAAAAACTGTTTTTTTTTAATTTCTCTCCTCCTCCCCTTGCCTCAGATGTGTCAGAGTCCTGGTGGTGCTGGGAGCACTGTCTTGGGTGAGGCTCCGGATGTGTTAAGTATGCTTGGAGCTGACAAGCTGGGGCGGTTGCGGCGCCTACAGGAACGGCTTGTGGCCCCTCAAAGCAGCGGGGGGCCTTGCCCACCCCCCACCTTCCCAGGCTGTCAGGGCTTCTTCAGGGACTTCATCCTGAGTGCCAGCAGGTAAAGGTGCCCTGTGTCTTGCAGGGAGTGAGGCAGAGGCCAGGAGAGGTTTGTCTTCCCAGAAGGGCAGACAGTTCTCTCTGCTTTGTCTGGAATATAACAGACTGGGTGACGTCTGGGCTCCTTCCAGCTCACACTTCCTGCCTCCGTTTCCCTTCTCATTCTTTAACCCACGTAGGTGATCTCATTGCTCCTTGGCCTCCCCTCTCTGCCCCGCCGAGCCTTTGTCTGGAGCACCACTTCGTTATTCTGCTGCTTCCTACACCTCTTCCAGTGCCTTTTTTTCTTCTTTTTGGCTCCCCTTCCTAGCTTCCAGTTTAATCAGCATCTCATGGATAGTTTGAGTTTTAAGATCCGGGAGCTCAATGGCCTCGCCCTGCCTCAGCCTGAGCCTAGTGATGAAGATGGGGAGTCAGACGTGGACTGGCAGGTTGGAGAGCAGAACAAGGGAGCCAACGGGGTTCTGACCCAGGAGGGAAGGGGGAATGGAAGGGAGATTTTCAAGAAGAACTTTGTAACAGATTTGGAATTGTTCTGGAAGCTTTATGCTTGGGTCCTTTTACTTCCCTGATCCCCTGCAGGGTGAACGGAGGCAGTTTGCTGTGGTGCTGCTCAGCCTGAGGCTTCTGGCTAAATTCCTGGGCTTTGTGGCTTTCCTGCCATACCGGGGGCCTGAACCACCCCCGACCCGTGAACTCCAGGACTCTATTCTGGCCCTGAGGAGCCAGGTGAATGGGGGCTCTGGTAAGGAGGGAGCTGGGAGGAGCTGCAAGGCACTGGAGCTAGACGGTATTCCCCAGCTCCCTGGGACCCACCCAGTGACTGAGTGCTGGCCCTGCCAGGTGCCCCCAGCCCTGGACGTGCGGGCTCTGCTGCAGCAGGGGCTGCGGTCCCGCCGAGCGGTGCTCACAGTGCCCTGGCTGGTGGAGTTCCTTTCCCTCGCCGACCACATTGTTCCCATGCTGGACTATTACCGCAGCATCTTCACTCTCCTGCTACACCTACATCGGTGAGTAGAGAAAGGGCAAGTCTTGAGAAAAGGGGGCGGGGAGAATGTCACTGAGGCTGCTGTTGAAGAGGGTTGAGCAGCCTGTGCTTCCTGTGTGGTACCGCAACCATAATTGACCCTCAGAGGAGAGGCAGGATTGGGTCCACAAGGAAAGGCAGTGGGCGATTATTTGCACTTTCATTGGCTCTTTTCTACTTCTACTGTGGCCCAGCTGAGAGGGAGTACAGATCTGGGAGGGGGCAAGGAGGAGATCCTGGTCACCTCAACACAACAGAGCCTTTTAGGTCTGCTTTCAGGAATCGCCTTCCCAGTGATAGCTTTCTTTTACTCCATTCCATTTCTTTCTTTGCACAAATTCAGTTCCCTCGTTTACCTTTTAGGAGCTTGGTCTTGTCAAAGGAAAGTGAAGGGGAGATGTGTTTCCTGAACAAGCTGCTGCTCATTGCTGTCCTGGGCTGGCTTTTCCAGGTTGGTGGAATGAAGGTTCAGGTGGGGGAAGGCGAGCAGTTACTGTGGTGGCAGAGGGAGAATGTCTCGAGTCTGAAGGAGGTCAGGGCCAGAAGACGAAGGTTCAGAGGAGGTGTGGGAATTACCATAATTTCAGAGGAAGGTTGCTTTGAACTTGGTGCCTAAACCCCGGAACCCTGAGGTAGGAGGTGTGATGAATCTCTGAAGTGCTGACTGGAGCTTGACTGCTCTGATCTCTTGCCAGATTCCCACAGTTCCTGAGGACCTCTTCTTTCTGGAAGAGGGTCAGTTGGAAGCCTTTGAGGTGGACACAGTAGCTTCAGAGCATGGCTTGGTAAGTGCTGGGATCCAGCCAGAGCCATGGGAACTGCAAGAATAAAGGAGGCAGGCTGTCCAGGACAGCTGAGCAGGAGACAAGCGAGGATAGAGACTGAACTCTTATATAATTCTCTTACCTGACCATCCCATTTCTGGCACACTGGGAAGGAAGAGAAGCCTGCCTGCCTACCCAGCTCTGGCCTGTTCTCTCCTCCAGGATGGCATGCCTGTGGTGGACCAGCACCTACTCTACACCTGCTGCCCCTATATCGGTGAGGATACTGGTCTCCCTCCGAGGGTCCTTGGTCCTTGGCCTGTCCCTTCACGAGTACTCAAAAGGCACCCCATGAGCCTAACACCCTAATATGTCCTTCTGTTCTTAGGCACTCCCCAGGTGCCTCAGCCTCTTTACTCCACAAATGCTTAAAGTCCAGGGTGCTTGGGAGGGTGGAAGTGGTTCTGGAACCACGCACCACTTGGGCTTCCCTGATGCAGGAGAGCTCCGCAAACTGCTCGCTTCATGGGTGTCAGGCAGCAGTGGGCGGAGTGGGGGCTTCGTGAGGAAAATCACCCCTACCACCACCACCACCAGCCTGGGAGCCCAGCCTCCCCGGACCGCCCAGGGGCTGCAGGTAAGGGGCAGGGTGGAAGCAGAGGGCTGCCCATCGGGGAGAGAAAGGGAACCCATCACTGCTCCCTCCTCTGCACAGGCGCAGCTGGCCCAAGCCTTTTTCCACAACCAGCCGCCCTCCCTGCGCAGGACTGTGGAGTTTGTGGCAGAGAGAATTGGCTCCAACTGTGTCAAACATATCAAGTGAGCATGGGCTGAGAGGGTGGGGAATGGAGGTGCTGAGGGTCCTACTCTCATCTCCTTACCATTTTTCCTCTTTTAACTCAACACCTTGTTGCCAAACTAAGGACAGTCAGCTGGGGGAGGGGGGCAAGGGTGGGATAGAGGGGCTAACCTTGCTAACATTCTCTGAAGTCAGTTCTGACCAGATTTCCTTGAATTTGCAGCCCCTTTCCAATTCAACCCTTCCAACCACCTCCAAACCTTGCTGTCCCTGCTGCAGGGCCACGCTGGTGGCAGATCTGGTGCGCCAGGCAGAGTCGCTTCTTCAAGAGCAACTGGTGATGCAGGGACAGGAAGGGGGAGATCCAGCCCAGCTGTTGGAGATCTTGTGTTCCCAGCTGTGTCCCCATGGGGCCCACGCATTGACCCAGGGGCGGGAGTAAGAGATGCCAGTCTATTTGGACCCTCTCTTCTCTTAGCTTTTATTTTTCTGACCTTTTTTCATTCTTTCTTACTCTTATCCTTTATTCCATGCCCTCCCTCCACCCTTTTTTCATTCTCTTTTTGCTTCTTCTGTAGGCGGCTCAAATCTTTGGCTTTAGGGTTTTGAGGACCTAAAGACCAAAGTTAAATTGGAAGAGCAGACGGTTGGGTGTCCTATTCCTCCCAGCATCAGGGGTGGGGCCTGAGGGCTGACAGTGCTTCCCCCTGAGGCAGAGCCTTCCTGGCTCAGGTGATGGGCGCAGTCAGGGCATTTCATTCTTGAGCCAGGCTGAAATATCTAGACATCACTGACCTCCTCAGTCTCCTTTCAGGTTCTGCCAAAAGAAGAGCCCTGGTGCTGTGCGGGCACTGCTTCCCGAGGAGACCCCAGCAGCTGTACGTAGGAAGGAGGCCTGGAGCTAGCAGGCTGGGCGGTTGGTGGTGGGAGAGGTGTGCTGCTGGGTCACGTGTATATGCGTGAATGCGCACGGAGGCTGCTGGCAGTGGGGGGGTCCATCCCGGACTTGGGCATTCATCATCGTCCCCTGGCCCCTGACTCTGCAGTCCTTCTGTGTCACAGGTTCTAAGCAGTGCAGAGAACATTGCTGTGGGGCTTGCAACAGAGAAAGCCTGTGCTTGGTTGTCAGTCAACATCACAGGTAAGGTTCAGGAAACAGGAATGGCTGACAAGTTTTTCAGAAGAGGACTGGCCAGAAGTAGGTAGCCCTTTGGGGGAGAGGGGACACAGAGCCAGTTGGAAAAGGTGAAGGGCATGGGCTGCTCTGGTGACCCCTTTCCTGTACTCCCTCTGACCTGCAGCGCTGATCAGGAGAGAGGTGAAGGCGGCAGTGAGTCGCATGCTTCGAGCCCAGGGTCCTGAACCGGCCACCCGGGGGGAGCGGAGGGGCTGCTCCCGTGCCTGTGAGCACCATGCTCCCCTCCCCTCCCACCTCATCTCCGAGATAAAAGTACACAGCTCCCCTATTCCCTTTGGCTCCCCTCCTCCCTCTCCCTGCTCTTTTCCTGGTCTCCCTCCTTTCTCAGATCAGCTCCAGTATTTGTGTAGCAGCTCTCTGTATGGTTCAACTAGTTCCCGTTTTACCCATTACTGAATGGGATTAGGTAGGGCAGAGCTGAACTGAATGGTTTTCCTAATTGGTCGTCTCTGACTTTTGGTACTGGAGTCACCCAAAGAAGGTGAAAGGTAGATAGGAAAATTTTTGACTAAATATGTATTAACCAGATGGTGATGGGAGTGGGGTAGTGAATGGCTGTCCAGTGTAGTAGGAAAGGCTCTGGAGGGACAGTCACCCTGATATTGGGATATGATTTCAGAAACGTTCTATGTGGGAGGTGATGCTTGTTGAGTTACAGGCAGTAAAAATAAACTATCAGTGCTCTTGATTTAAAAAATTCAGAGGGGGCCGGCCCGGTGGTGCAGTGGTTTAGTTCGTGCTTGGCAACCCGAGGTTCATGAGTTCGGATCCCGGGCGCCCACGGACGCACTGCTTGTCAGCCATGCCGTGGCGGCATCCCATATAAAGTGGAGGAAAATGGGCACAGATGTTAGCCCAGGGCCAGTCTTCCTCAGCAAAAAGAGGAGGATTAGCAATGGATGTTAGCTCAGGGCTGGTCTTCCTCACAAAAAAGAAAAAATAAAAATAAATAAAAAATTCAGAGACTGTGTAGAGCAGGGGTCAGCAAACAGCCCATGGTCCAAATCCAGCCTGCTGCTTGTTTTTGTAGATAAAGTTTTATTGGAACACAGCCACGCCTGTTCATTTACGAATTGCCTAGGGCTGCTCTTATGCTACAGCAGCAGAGCTGAGGAGTTGAGGCAGAGACCTTATGGCCTGCAAAGCCTAAACTATTTACTGTTTGGCCCTGCTTTAGGGTAGTAGTGTACGAGTAAAGATTTGGACTAGGGACTAAGAAGGAATGACTAAAATTAGAAGGTATAGAGGAGGGAGAAGAAAAAGCTAAGCAGCCATTAGCTACTGGTTTTCAATATGCAGCAGGTTTCTGTACTGAAACGTTAACTTTCCTGATAAGATGAACAGTGAAGCACGAGGGATAGAAAATATTATGATATGTACGCAGTAGGACGGTTCCCCTAAATGCCTTCAGAATAAGACGCTCTCTGGGAATTGGCTAGGTGCGGCTTTGTCCCCAAATGACATCTCAAGCTCTCTGGCAGGACGTTGTCCCTCAGCTTACCTGCTCCATTTGTTCCCTCTGTTATTGTCCACTTGGTTGCTTCTCCCAGCTGTGCTGTCCTGCCCAAGCCCCACGTCTAAGGGCACCTTGGCCCAGCCACTTCACCCCAGGGGTTCTGTCCTCCTTTTCCTCTGCCTCTCTCCACTGGCTGATCCCCACCCTAAGCAACATTCTCTGTAGCCTCCTGGGCCCCAGCCTAGCATGAAGTCTCACTCTGCCTCCACCCCTGCTCTCTCCAGGATGTGCTCTCTCTGGCTGTGGGGCCCCGGGACCCGGAGGAAGGAGTTTCCCCAGAGCATCTGGAGCAGCTCCTAAGCCAGCTGGGCCAGGTGCTGCAGTGCCGCCAGGTAAGATGTGGCAGGATGTTCTTGTGGTCCTTGTCCATTGCCTGATAACCACAGCTGCATTGGTGTGGGACTGCTGCTCTAAGGATAGTGCTCACATCCAGGTCTCTGCTTTCTCCCCACAGTTCCTGTGCCCACCTGCCGAGCAGCATCTGGCAAAGTGCTCTGTGGAGTTAGCGTCCCTTTTTGGTATGGCAACTTTCTGTCATGTCACTCTCTTGCCAGATCTCAGGGTTGGGTACAAGCAAGATTAGAAAACGGAGTTTTCCTCTGCTCTTCCTCCCAGGGCTGGCCAGGTGAGCCTGCCTCCATTTCTTAAAGCTTGGCTTTCCTCTCTTCCCATAGTTGCAGACCAAATTCCTGTCCTAGGGCCCCTGGCACAGCACCGGCTGGAGAAAGGGCAGGCACGAAGGCTCCTGCATATGCTGCTTTCCCTGTGGAAGGACGACTTTCAGGTGCCCGTTCCGCTGCAGCTGCTGCTGAGCCCAAGAAACATGGGGCTTCTGGCGGACACTCGGCCCAGGGAGGTGAGCCAGGGTGGTGGGGGCCAGGCAGGCTTCTAAGCCCTCTGCAGTCATGTTCTTAGACCCACCACCATCACCCAAACATTATGAGCTGCTTTCTTTCCTTTATTCCTCCCCCTTTTCTGTTCTCTGCTAAAGTGATTAAAGACCTTTAATCTCAGGTCTCCTCTTGAGCAGCCCTGTCCTTTGTGTCAGTCAGGGTCACTGTGCAGTCCTCCTAGCCACCCTGACCTCCTCCCCCGTGTGTATTGCAGTGGGACCTGCTGCTGTTCTTGCTCCGGGAGCTGGTAGAGAAAGGTCTGATGGGACGGATGGAGATAGAGGCCTGCCTGGGCAGCCTCCGTGAGGCCCACTGGCCAGGGGTAAGGGGTCTTCATGTCTCTTTTATCCTGAAAAGGGACAAGTGAGGGGACCTGGTATTCTTAGGATCTTTGCAAAGCTCAGTGGATTTTGTTAAGCATCTTCAGGGCCACCCTGAAATGGAGTGGCTATTCTGGTGGCCCTTCTTCACATTTGGGTAGCTATTTATGAAGGACCATGTCAGTGGAGGAAGGGAAGATGGAAGGCAGGTAGTTGGAAAGCATGTGGCATAGTGAGTGTGGGTTTTTGAAATCAGAATAACCTGGATTTTTATTTCAGCTAGTATTTAATATTATTGTGATTTAGGGCAAAGGAGTTAATCTTAGTTTATTCATCCATAAAATGGGAATAATTTATACCTCCTAGGGTTTGTCAAGATGAAATGATGTGCATGTTAATTACATAGTAGAGGATGATAAGTACTTACTAGATGGTTCTGAGCCTCATCAGAGTTGACTCTCCCTGCCAGAACTTGAGCCATCCCAGAGTATGAATGGGACAAGGTTTAAGTCAATTTCAGTGTAGAAGGCAGTTGGAAAAAAATAAGATAGATAACTGGGTAGCTAGGGCTTGATCTTTGCGATTCATTTTTAGTAGAAACGATGAACCATCCGGAGTTATGTGTCTGCTTTTTCTGTCATCTTTCTGCTTATTCCAGGACTTCTCTGAAGAATTAGCAACACTGTTCAACCTGTTTTTATCTGAGCCCCACATGCCAGAACCCCAGCTAAGAGCTTGTGAGCTGGTGCAGCCAAATCGGGGGACTGTGCTGGCCCAGAGCTAGGGCTGGGAAGTGGCCCTACCTTGGGTGTCTCACCAGAACCCTAGAACCCACCTGACTGTGCCTCAGGAGGAGGCTGCAGAGCCCAGCACTACCCCAAGTGCCCACTGCTGACCCTTGCTGGTGTGGGAGTAGCTGAGTCTGTAATCGGGCTTCCTGCTCACGTGTGAAGGAAGCGTGTGGCTGCCTGGCATCCCACCAACTGCGGGCTCACCACCTGAGGCCTTGAGGACGGAGGAGGGTCACCTGATTCAGAGTTATGGTGGAAAAGCCTCGAGACTCCAGTCCTGGAGCAGAAGAGTTGGCATTTATAACTTGGATACTAAATGAAATGACGTGTATGGGCTTGTCGACATGGGATGCGAGCCCCACTTGCTGCTGTCCCAGCATCTCTTAAAACTTTGTGGTTTGGGAAATCATGACAGAGGCAAATGACTCCTGTTTAACTTGTAAGTAAGTAGAGTTCAAACATGAATCTTGGGAGTCTACATTTTCTTACCACCAGGAGCTGGACTGCCATCTCCTGAAAAATGCACAACAAATGAGGTGGCACTCGCCTGACAGAAACGGGCTTTACCCTGCACCTCCCCTGCCTTTAGCCCTGTGCAGGTAGTAATTCTTGACCCTCTCTCCATCCAGGGGCCACACACAGGGCAGAACATTACAGCTTTTTAAAATAAACTGTTTTCTTTACCGAGGGCTTCATGTCTAGTTTATTTTCACCTGCCTCTTCCCTGTAGAAGGCTGCAGTGTCTTGGGTGGGCTTGGAGATGGGCGTTGACAGAGTAGAGCTGTCCTAGCAGCTCAGCCACTTAGCAGTGCCTGAGCCTGGGGCCCTGTTAACAACTCATTGCCAACAGTATTGCTTCTGTGCACCTCCCTTGAAAAGTTTAGGATAATGTGCAGTTTCTACTCACCAGATACTCCCTAGTGAACCAGATGGCAGGGCAGCTCTTGTGATGCTTATTTTGTTAGGGCTGGGGGTGTAGGACTTGGCTCAGAACAAAAGCATTCTATGTGTCTATAAATGATCCATTGATTTTGACTAAGAAAGCTAATGACCCTAATAATGTACATTACATTCACTCCTGTAAAATTCATGGTTTTTCTATGTTGGCAGTGTGTACAGAGCCATTTGGGCTCTCTTGGGGGAAGGAGAAGGGTACTCAGTGACCCCTCTTGCGGTGGCTTGCAAAATCTTTTATGTGCATACGTGTGTATTTTTAGGGGGGAAAGTTCATAGCTGTCAAACAGGCCTCCAACCGAAGGAAGGGTAAGCTTCCCTGGGCCTACAGGGGTCCACTATGTGACCTTAGTAAATCCAGTAGGGAGCCCTTATTCACAGTAAGTCCCATAAGCACAGAAAGTAAAAAATGGGGCTGTATCTCAATCGCCACTTTGTGATCATGCTTCTGCCCAGTCCGGCTGGGCCTTTTCCTTCCCCTCAGCTCATCCCAGTCACACTTAAGTTTCTGCATCTGAACCTTTTTTCTTAATCTCTGTTTTCAAAGGCCTTTTTCTTTGTTCTTTAAATCCAATTTATACTACAGCAAATCAGGAACTTCTGAATGCCTGGGAGGCAAAACAGTTAAGAAATGTTTTATCTTTCTGCACCCATTAGGTGTGGCTGAACGAAACACTGCCCCAGGAAGCTGAGGCCCGAAGGTAAGAAGCAGCTGGGGCTGGGACAGGCAGGTGAGCAGAAAGGAAAGCCTGAAGTCCACTTAGTTAAATTTAGCATGGGCCCAGTTCAGCAGACTTAATCCTTGCCTGTGTGAACCTTAAAGGCCTACTCTAGCCAGTCAGATAACAGGAATTAGAGACAGGCAGCTAATGAACTAGTGAACTAATTAAGGTTCCTTTCCATATATCTGCTCTCTACTAATTGTCTAAAAACAGTGGTTTTCAAAGTGTGGTCCCCAGACCAGCAGCTTCAGGATCACCTGGGACTTCCTAGAAATACAAATACATGGGCCCATCTCCAGGCCTACTCAATCAGAAACTCCGGTGGGGCCCAGCCAGGGGGGCAGGTAATAAGTCCTTCAGGTGATTCTGATGCACAATGAAGTCTGAGAACCACCTGTCTAAACCAAAATCTGACTTCATCATGATCATTTAGAGCCAGGTCCCTGGATTATCTTTAACACTTGCATTTTGCTATAAGATCAGCCTCATTTAATAGTCTTTAGATTGCTGATTCACAGGCCTGCTGTGTGGCTTTTTTAGTAAGGGGATAAGGTCACCTCCGGGCTACCCATGTGTTCAGATTCCTATTGCTGGCTCTGCCTCAGAAGCCCCAGAGGTGCACACCTGTTAAAGAGCTTCCTTCCAGGGGATTGCGGTCACCGTTAGGTGTGGCAATGACTGTTCTGGAATCCTCCCTCATGTTCATATTTGGGCTACAGCTGGCATAGTTGGGGAACTAATCTGGTTGCTATTTACATGTAAAGCAGTGCTGAGTTCATGGGAAGCACTCAGCACAAATCTGTAACTGTATAGCTTGAAAGGGGCCATGAGTTATTACAGCTACCATAATCTCCAGGCTAAATTCTGGGCTCAATGACACACTTTGCTACCCCAGGGCAGTCTTCACTAAATAAAAGTAACATCGGACTTTTAATTTGCAAGTCTTTTGACCTTTTCAATCAATAGTAAGAGATTTATATGAAAACAGATGGGAGTACATAAATAGGGTGTTAAATATATCAAATGTCACCAAAAAAATTAACCAGAAAAATAAAAGTTTAAAAGCAATTTAAAAAATCTTCAGTCAATAATATATAAATAACTTAATCTGAGGTAAGAGGAAAAAAATGCTGCGAACACTTTTAGGAAAATAAATCTCTGCTCTACTATACAGAAATTTACCTTTTTACCACATCTCAATCCCCATATGCTCATCCTCTTCCACCAAAGATTCAGGCCACCAGAACTAAAGCTGGGCATCTCCCCCCCACCACCACCACTTCCAGGTAACCATACAGAATATTCAAAACTCAAGTTCTGTCAGGCTAAAGTACAAGATAACTGAACCCATTCTCCATCCCATCCTAGAATAGGTGGGCCTAAAGCAGCAGTGTGGAATGCTTAAGAGACCACTGAAGGCTGGGACCAAGGCTCTGAATGAGGTAAGGAATGGAACTGAGCTTCCTCCTAACAAATCACTTACCTCCTCTAGGAGTTCCATTATCTTCTCTCCTATCTTCAAAAGACAATTTTTCATCTCTTTGAAATTCCTCTTGCCTTGTCAGCAGCCAGCATCTGGCTGCCCGCCCCACCATCCTCCAGTCCTCCTCAAAGAGCTAGGCCCCCACTTGACCCCAAATCTGTCCAACCTGCTTCTACAGTTGTCTTCCCATTCTACTGAGCTCTGGAGTGACAGCTCCATGACAGAGCATTGCTCAATACTCCTGACTGAGGCAAAGACCCAAAAGTCCTCTCCTGTGAGGGAAAGGAGGCGGGGGGGGGGAATCAAAAATTATTAATAAAGCATTTTGTAAAAATTCAAGGAGAAACAAATCTGAATCAATGTTCTGGTTTGTGCAGCTGTTTTTTTAAACTGTTTTTCTGTTTTGGTATTTTCTAACACTCCATCCCACAGTGGAGCTGAATGCTGGAGACAGATTCTGAACAGTGTCTTGGCCAATGGCTGCTTGCTTCCCTACCAGTCCAAGGGCTGGGCTGAACTAACGAAGCACCACTCTGCAGACAGCACTGCAGTCTCCCAGCTCTGCTGGCTGTGCCCAATCCTGGTCCTTGAGCGACTTGTCTGCCACAGGATCCCAGAGAGGGGAAAGAAAGGTGAGAGAAATCCAGAAAGGTGAGTTGAGCTTCATTCACTCTGGACAGCCAGGGCCAGGAGCTCAGGCCCCCTCACTCTGCAGAGGTGCCGGCCATGACCAAGTACTGACTGGGCTTCACTGGCAACTCAGGGCTGAGTGCTGTCTGTCCAGTCAGCCACAGCAAGTAGTCTCGGCTCTTCTTGCATCAGGGTACAGAGAGTAACAAGAGCTGCCCCAGCATCTCTGGAGTGTCCTGGGCCTGCATCTCAGCAGCACCATCTTGAAGGTAAGATGCTAACTACCAAGGAAGGAAGCCAGTCTGGCTATAACCAGTGGCTGCTGTTTGATGAAGGAGCTTAGGAGCTGAGGGGGGAAGCCTGGAGCACCAAGTTCTACCTGAAATAAAGCAAAAGGGAAGAGTTAAACGTGCAAACTGACCTGAGAGAGCGTGCCAGGGCACATTTAAGCCCCAAGTAGCCCCCCCAGGCTGTGATGGGAGAAGGTCCTCAGACTATCTATGGTCATGGAGCTTACAGGCCCCTGGGCTCTGCTTTTCAGATCTAGGCATCAGCTTCACCTCCCAGTGATAAAGGTCAAGTCAGGGAACTGGGAGTGGAGAGCTGAATAGAATGGGTCATGTCCTCTCTGCTCTGCTTGAGGCTGCTGCTTTTGCCTCACAATGACTCATCTATCTCCTGAGGACCCTGGGAACAGCCAGAGGATGTAGGTAATACAGCTACCTACATTAATGCCTCTAGTAATAGCAGCTTCAGAGAAGGTTCATCAACTCGGTCTCAATCTTTCCTCTCTGATTCCCCACTGACTCCCCTTACTGTGACCAAAAGCCCTGAGTCTCCAGCTCTCAGGCCACAGGGCCTGGGCACTGAAGGATGTTGAGCAGCTAAAGAGAAAACTCCCATGGGACTGTGGGGTCAAATCAAGGCATGCTGTGAGGCCAGCTGCACTGGGTGGGTCACCTGGACCAAGTAGATGACTCTGGTGATCTCCTTCCCTTCCATGGTGAGGGGCTGCAGGATCCAGGCACTGGGCAGGATCTCCCCTCGGACCATCTCTCTGCTGGGTCTTGGCATGGATGTGTCATACACAGACTGAGCTGCCATGATAGACAGATGCCCCTAGGGACAAAGAGCGATGTGAGTCCTGCTTACATGATGTGGCTCAAACAGGGACAGGCTCCAGGGCAGTCAGTATCATGGAAGACAACATTGCGTCAGCCTTCAAGGCACCTCCATCCCCGCCCAACTTGCCCTCCTTCCCCCAGAGAACCTGATACCCAGAAAGATTGCTTCTCATAACACTCCAGCCCAAGTTCTTCCCACAATATCTTTACCACCAGCAAGGTAGGCACCTCTTTGGCTTCTACGCAGACACAACAGAAATCCCGCGGCTGCTTCAGTGCACACAGGGCAGTATTGCACACCAAGTACACTGGAAGGTCAGGGATGGGAAGAGTCAAGAAGCAAATGGACCTGGTCCTAAATCCTTCCCGGCCCAGCAACCCCCCCAAGACCCCATCATTCTGCAACCTGACACCCAGCTGGACCTAGCCTGAATGATCTGGAAGTAGTCTGAGTCCCAGCCTCCCAAGAGGGTTGCCTCCAACCCTACCACCACCTCTGTCCCCTGGCCAGAGCCCATGGAAGCCTTCCCTAGGCTCACCCAGGTTGATGCTGTTGGTCACCCTCTGATGCAGCCGTGCTGTCTGGATGGGCTTGTGGTACAGGGGCCACAGGGTGGGGTCACTCACAGCTGCCCACACGTGAGACAGCGGCTGGGCCACCACACCTGCCCCCAGGAAGCCATGCCGAGTAGAAGAAAACACCTTGTAGTAGAGCTGCACCTCCTGCTCCTCACCCTGATAGCTGGGGGACACCAGGATGGGGAGGAGGAGGAGGTGAAACTGGGTTCCAGGCTTTCTGGCTTTCAGAGAAGGGTCTCAGGGAAAGGGACTCAAGGAAGCCAGGGTGGAGAAGGGAAAAGAGAGAGAAGCCAAGTAGGACAACGATTAGGACAAGACACTATGCAAAGGAACTTACTTCCAACCAGCTGCTGCCTGGTGGCTGAAGAGGTTGTACAGATTATCTGAGCAAGCAGCCATTACCTGGGGACAGAGTGACCACACCCAAATTAGGGGCATGGTCCAAACCAGACCTCTGGGTTAGTCACTTGGGCCAGCATTTACTGAATTCCCCCTTTGTACAGATGGAGGGCTACTGAAGAAGCCCACATCAGCCTGGCTGCCCTCATCTGCCCTGCTCTTTCCTTCCTTCTCTTCTTCCCTGCCCAGCAGAGGTCTGTTAAAGGAACCTTAGGGACAAGTGGAGCAGTTCCTCACATCAGCCATAGAGATGTCCACAATGTGCTTGGCCAAGTCCCGGTAGGAAGAGGAAAAGCAGGTCCCTAGGCTGGACAGGCTTGATGGAGAACAGCAGCAACTGCCCAGGGAGGCTCTGCGGCCTACAATGAAGACAGCATGAACGTCAGGGCCTCGGGACAGCAAAAGCCTCCTGAGGAACAGTGATTTGGAGCTCATAACCCCAGGCCAGTGACTCCCTAGGATCTAGCAGACCTCTGCTCCCAAAGCCCCCAAACCAGGCAGATGGTTACTGTAGGCTAAGTAACTTACTGTAGGCTAAGCTCTTCCAGGCAGACCCGGCCAGATTCAGGTGACTGTTCCTCACTGCAGAATGGCCCCGCACATCTCCTATCCAGGAGTCTCTGGAATCAGGCAAGTTTGTGTCTCCCTGCAGAAGAGAAGACGCTCAGGACCAGAGCAGAGGAAGAGAGAGAAAGCGGAGAACCAGAAAGCCAGCACAGAATTATCTTCCCTCCCTCTGAACTGCACCAAGAGTTTCCAACATAAAGGCTCAACTGAAAAGATCTTCCCCATTAGGGGTCGGCCCGGTGGCGCAGCAGTTTAGTTCACGCTTTGGCAGCCGGGGTTTACGGGTTCGGTTCCCAGGTGCCAGCCGACGCACTGCTTGTCTGCTTGTCAGCCATGCTGTGGCAGTGTACCATATAAAGTAGAGGAAGACGGGCACGGATGTTAGCCCAGGGCCAGTCTTCCTCAGCAAAAAGAGGAGGATTGGCAATGGATGTTAGCTCAGGGCTGGTCTTCCTCACACACACACAAAAAAGATCTTCCCCATTGGGATTACAGGAGGCTGGATGCCCCCGAGAAGTCAACACCAATAGAAACCAGTCTCGTCTTGTTCTTCAAGCCACAGGCTCAAAGGTTGCTTGTAGGAGAGTTGCAACAGGGATCAAAATGAACTGGGGCCTGAGAAGACCGAGTGTCAGGGGTCAGTTGCACCACTGGCAACAGGGATGAAGCCATGGCTGGAGCTGGGTTTGGTGTGGGCCTCAAACAAAGCCCAAGCGGGAGGTGGGATGGGGAGGAAAAGCAACGGAATGTGAAAAGCTTGACCCTTGGTCATAGATACAGCAGCTAAGCCAAAGGTCCTAATTTGGGTCTAGATGGGGATGATCCTCTGATCTGCAATATGGTTACCCCACCTTTACCTCAGCCAGCTCCTCAATAACATGACCCCTGACCTCTGCTGGATCTAACAGGCACCCAGCATCCTACCTCTGTCAGTTCCTAACCTAGTGATACTTTAAAGACAAGAAGAGGAGAACAAAGACAGTTCTATCTCCATCCTCACCTCCTTTCCTCCTGCTGCAACATGTAAGTGATCTCTCCTACTTCAGGCAGATTGAGATCTCATGCCACCTTCTTAGGAACCTTTCATTACTGATCATCTCTTTCTTCACTTGTTGCCTCCACCTCTCCCTCTTCACTGGATTCTTCCTATTAGTATTTAAGCATTCAAAACTTTCTCCCACCTTTAAAAACCTTCCTCTACAGGCTTCTTTGTTCTCCTGCCCAAATAAACTTCTTGAAACAATTGTCACTGTTTGCTGTCTCCCACCTATTACTCCCTTCTGAACCCACTTGAATCTAGCCTTTGTCTCACCACCTCAGCAGGCTGCAATCACCAAGGTCCCCCAGGACATCCATGTGGCTGGATGTGGTGAACAGCTCCCAGTCCTCATCTCACTGAGCCTCTCAGGACTTCGACTTAGCCAGCCTCTCCCTTTCTCTTGGGATACTCGCTTCTCAAGTCCCCAGGTCCCTGGCTCCTATCTGTCCTGGGTGCTTCTTCCCAGTCTCCTTTGTTGGTTCATCCTCCTCCTTATGTATATAAGGTGATATTTTGGGATTCTTTCAAGACTCAGGCCTAGGCCCTCTTTTCTCACCCTATAACATAATCCCTAGGAGATCCCATCTGCTCCCAGTGCTACATTGATGACTTCCAAAAATAAATATCTGTGGATTAATCAATAAATATTGCTGAGACAATGGGGTTGCCACCTGAGAAAAAGGCTACATGAGAGACTCATTTCATACAAAATGCCAAAATAAATTCTTTGTGTTTCATGGCTCAAAGATATACGGGGTAGGGGAGAATTTAATATTGCTACAAGAAAATAAAAATTAGAAAAAATAACCTCACAGTGGGGAAATGCCTTCCTAAATGGGGCACAAAATCCAGAAGCCATGAAAGAAAAGACTGATAAAAACTAGACAACATAAAATCAACATTTTCCACAAAGTAATATCATAAAATAAAAACATATACAACTAGGAAAAAACACTGGCCTCTCAAATGAGAAAAAAAGGGTAATTTTCTTAATATAAGAAAACAAAAACAAAAGGAGAACAACCCAACAGAGACATGGACATAGTACACTGGCAGTCAGAGCACAAAGATCAAAGGGCTCTTAAATATCTGAAAAGGCACTGGATCTTGGACACAAGAGAATTACAAACAAAACAAAATTACAAAACAAAAAACTAAAACGAAATACTATTTTATGCCTATCAAATTGACAAAGATTGAAGGAAAATACCCTTGATAACTCTGTTAAGCAGAATGTAGTTAAGTAGGCAATTGTATATTGTTATTTGTGAATGTAAATTGGCATACCTTGGAAATATTTGTCACATTTTAAATTAAAAATGTACATATCCTTTGACCTAGCAATCTCATTTCTAGGAATTTAACCTACAGATATTCTTTCATTTAAGTATAAAGGCAATAAACATTTTCAAAGATGAACTCAGAGAACCTAGAGAATACAGTATCCTTGAGTCTCAAGGAAATTATGAGAGGCAGAATTACTAGGGTGGAAAAAAGAACGCATGGCAAAGAACTGGAAGTGAGCATCGTCCATTTAATCTAGCAGAAGAACTAAAACAACTCTGTGAATGCAAACATCATAAACAATGTAGAAATACTCTAGCAAAAAAGGTAAAGAGAAAAAAGGAGAGAAGGTGGAAATATACTGATTTCCTCATGTTTTGTGGCCAGGGTGAAAAGAAAACGGCTAAATCAAGAAATAAAGACTATTTTTTGTGTGTGAGGAAGACCAGCCCTGAGCTAACATCTGTTGCTAATCCTCCTCTTTTTGCCTAGGAAGACTGGCCCTGGGCTAACATCCTGCCCATCTTCCTCTACTTTATATGGAATGCCACCACGGCATGACTGACAAGCAGTGCGTTGGCAGGCGCCCAGGATCCGAACCTGCGAACCCCGGGCTGCCACGCGCGAACTAAACCGCTGCGCCACCGGGCTGGCCCCAATAAAAACTATTTAAAGACACAAAAGTGATCGTGAAAAGAATTTAAAAAAACTTGGGGGCCAGCCCGGTGGCATAGTGGTTACAGTGCTCTGCTTTGGCAGCCCAGCATTTGCGGGTTTGGAGCCCAAGTATAGACCTATACACCACTTATCAAGCCATGCTGTGGTGGCATCCCACATATAAAGTAGAGGAAGATGGGCACAGATGCTAGTCCAGGGCCAATCTTCCTCAGCAAAAAGAGGATTGGAAACACATGTTAGCTCAGGGGTAATCTTCCTCACAAAAAAAAAAAACAAACCTCAAATTATCAGAAAGAAGACACATATACACCCCCAAAGCAGAGAAAACAGACTACATAATAAAGATAAAACAACAGAAACAATTTTTAGATGCCCATGGAATATTCATGACCAAAAAACCCTCAATAAAAATAGAAATCATACTTTCCCTGAAATCATACATTCTCTCAACACATAGCAAACAAACTAAAAATTAATAACAAAATCAGAAAAAAACAAAGGCCTTTCTACCGAAAAAGTTTTAAAAAAACTCTTTCTTAACAAGGAAGAAATACAAAGTGAAACTGCAAAATTACTATTAAAATTATATAGATATATATCAAAACTTATGGGATACAACTAAAGCACTGCTCAGATGGAAATTTTTAACTTTACATATTTACATCAATGAAAAATAAAAATAAATACTATGAACGACTATATGCAAACAAATTAGATAACTTGGATGAAACAAATTCCTAAAAAGACACAAACTACTGAGACTGACAAGAAAAAATAGAAAATTTGAATAGACATTTAAGGTAAAGATATTGAATTAGTAATCAAAGAAATTCCCACAAAGAAAATTTCAAGATGAGATAGCTTTATTAGTGAAATCTACCAAACATTTAAAGAATTAACACCAATCCTTCACAGTTCTTCCAAAAAACAGAAGAGGAGGGAGCACTTCCCAACTTCTATGGGGCCAGATTACCCTGACACAAAAACTAAAGACATCATAAGTAAACTAGAGGCTGATATCCCTTATGCATAGAGACACAAAAATCCTCAACAAAATACTAGTAAATGGAATCCAGCAACACATAAAGAGGATTATACACCATTATACACCATTACCAAGTAGAATTTATTCCAGGAATGCAAGGATGGTTCAACATACAAAAATCAATCAATGTGATAAACCATATTAATAGAATAAAGGAAAAAAACCATACAATCATCTCAATAGATGCAGAAAAAGTATTTGACTAACTCCACCACCTTTTCATGATAAAAACACTCAATAAACTAGGATAAGAAGGAAATTTCCTCAACTGGGTAAAGATTATCTATGGAAAACCCATAGTTAACATACTTAATGGTAAAAGGCTGAATGGTTTTCTCTTAAGATCTGTAACAAGACAAGGATGTCTGCTCTCACCACTTCTATTTAACACTGTACTAGAGATTCTAGCTAGGGCAATTAGGCAAGAAAACAACAACAAAGGCCAATTATATGATCCTGTTTGTAGAATATCCTAAGGAATCTACTAAAAAACTATTAGTACTAATAAATGAGTTCAACAGGGTACAGGAGACAAGATCAATATACAAAAATCAATTGTATTTCTGTATAGTAGCAATAAGCAAACTGAAAATAAAGAAAAGTCCATTTATAATATCATCAAAAGTAATAAAATATTTAGGAATAAATTTAACAAAATAAATGAAAAACTTATAGTGTGAAAACTACATTGTTGAAAATAAAGACCTGAATGAATGGAAAGATATCCTATGTTCATGGATTGAAAGACTTAATATGAAGATGGCAGCACTCCCCAAATTGATCTACAGGTCCAATGCAATCCCAATCAAAATTCAAGCTGACTTCTTTGCAGAAATTGACAAGCTGATCCTAAAATTCATATGGAAATTCAAGGGACCCAGAATAGCCAAAACATTCTTTTTTTTTTTTTTTGTGAGGAAGACCAGCCCTGAGCTAACATCTGTCGCCAATCCTCCTCTTTTTGCTGAGGAAGACTGGCCCTGGGCTAACATCTGTGCCCGTCTTTCCTCTACTTTATATGGGACGCCGCCACGGCGTGGCTGACAGGCAGTGCATCGGCAGGCGCCCGGGATCCGAACCTGCGAACCCTGGGCTGCCAAGCGCGGACTAAACCGCTGCGCCACCGGGCGGCCCCCAAAACATTCTCGAAAAAGAACAAAGTTGGAGGACACACTTCCTGATTTCAAAATCTACTACAAACCTAAATAGTAATCAAGACAGTGTGGTATTGGCATAAGGATAGTTGTATAATTCAATGGAACAGAATTAAGAGTCCAAAAATAAATCCATACATCTATGGTCAGTTAATCTTCAACAAGGATGCCAAGACAATTCAATGGGGGAAAAGAATAGTTGTTTGAATGAATGGTGCTGGGATAACTGCAAAAGAAAAAAATTCAACCCCTAATTCTCACTATATAACAAAATTGATTCAAAATGAATCAAAGACCTAAATGTAGGAACTAAAACTATTCAACTATTAGAAGAAAATATAGGCATAATCTTTGTGACCTTGGATTAGGCAATAGTTTCTTAGATATAAAACTAAAAGCACAAGCAACAAAAGAAAAATTAGATAAACTGGACATCATCAAAATTAGAAACTTTTGTGCTTCAAAGGACACCATCAAAAAAGTGAAAAGACAACACAGAATGGAAGGAAATTTGTATAAATCATATAACTAATAGGAGACTTGTGCTAGAATATATAAAGAACTCTTAAATATAATAATTTAAGGCAAATAACCCAATTAGAAAATGGACAAAAGATCTGAATAGACCTTTCCCCAAAGAAAATTTACAAATGGCTAATAAGCACATGAAAAGATGGTCAACACCATTAACCATCAGGACAGTGCAAGTCAAAACCACAATGAGGTACCACTTCACATCCACTGGGATGACTATAATGAAAAAGACAAAATAACAAGTGTTGGCCAGGATGTGGAGAAATACACTGCTCGTACACTGCTGATGGGACTGTAGAATAGTGCAGCCACTTTGAAAAACAGTCTGGCAGTTCTTCAAACAATGAAACATAGAATTACCCTATGATCCATCAATACAATTCCTAGGTTGAGAAATGGAAACATATGTCCACACAAAAACTGCACATGAATGTTCATAGCAGCATTACTCATAATAGGCAAAAAGTAGAAACAACCTAAATGTCTACCAGCTGATGAACAGATGAATAAAATGTGATATATTCATATAATGTGATATTTTTGGCCATAAAAAGGAATGAAGTTCTGATACATGCTACAGTGTAGATGAACCTTTGCTGTGGGTTGAATTATTGTCCTCCAAAAAAGATACGTTGAAGTCCTAACCCCTGGCAACTAAGAGCTTGACTTTATTTGAAAATAGAGTCTTTGCAGATGTAATCAAGTTATGATGAGGTTATACTGGATTAGAGTGGGCCCTACAACCAATGACTAGAGTGAGTCCCTATAAGAAGGCCATGTGAAAACAAAGGGACACAGAGACACAGAGAGAATGCCACGTGATGCCAGAAGCAGAGGTTGGAGTGATGCTGCTGCAAGCCAAGGAACGCCAAGGATTGCCTACAACCACGAGAAGCTCAGAGAGAGGCATGGAACAGATTCTCCCCCGAGAGTTTTCAAAGGGAGCATGGCCCTATAGATGCCATGATTTCAGACTTCTAGCCTCAAGAACTGAGAGAATAAATTTCTGGTTTTCGGGGTTTTTTTGGTGAAGAAGATTAGCCCTGAGCTAACGTCTGTGCCCATCTTCCTCTCCTTTACACATGGGACGCCTGCCACAGCACGGCTTAATAAGTGGTGTGTAGGTCCATGCCTGGGATCTGAACATGCAAACCCTGGGTCACCGAAGTGGAACACATGAACTTAACCACTATAATTATTAGTACTGTTTATACTAATATAAACACTAATTTCTGTTTATATTAGTATATATAAATTTCTGTTGTTTTAAGCCACGCTATCGATGGTAACTTGTTATGGCAACCCTAGGAAATTAAAACAACCCTGAAAACATTATGCTAAGTGAAAGAAGCCAGTCACAAAGGACCACATATTGTATGATTCCATTTATATGAAATGTCCAGAATAGGCAAATCCATAGAGGTAGAAAGTAGATTAGTGGTTACCTAGGGTTGGGGATGGTGGGTTTGGGGAGTGACGACTAATGAGCATGGGGTTTATTTTGGGGGTAATGAACATGTTCTAAAATTGATTGTGGTGATGGATATGCATCTGTGAATATATTAAAAGCCAATAAACTGTAACAAAAAGATAAGTGAACTAAAGTAAGGAAGTGCTCAAAAAAAGGATGGGCATGTTAAAAAGGCATAGGACCCAATCTGAAACAACTCCAAATAATGAAATCTTGAACAACCTGAGCAATGAAATGAATGATAGTATAGGGGCCGCCCGGTGGCGCAGCGGTTTAGTCCGCGTTTGGCAGCCCAGGGTTCGCGAGTTCGGATCCTGGGCGCCCGCCGACGCACTGCCTGTCAGCCATGCTGTGGCGGCGTCCCATATAAAGTGGAGGAAGATGGGCACGATGTTAGCTCAGGGCCAGTCTTCCTCAGCAAAAAGGGGAGGATTGGCAACAGATGTTAGCTCAGGGCTGGTCTTCCCCACAAAAAAAAACAAAAACAAACAAACAAACAACAAAAAAAGAAATGAATGATAGTATAGATTATAACTCATAGAACGAAATATTTCTGAGTCCAAACTGAACAAAATAAAACATTGAATAAATTAAATAGGGAGAGAAGGGATATCACTTCCTTACAGAAAAATTCCAATTAATAAATGTAAAAGAAATAAGGTAAATAACAAAATTGCCATTAAAACACCAAAGTAATAATTTTTTCAGGCAAGATATAACAATAGATGCTAAAATAAGTGGGTGAAAGTTTGAGGAAAAATAGAATATTTGCATAGTCTCAAAGTATCTCTCCCAAGATGTTTATTAATTATAAAGGGAAAAATAGTAAATTCCAGTGGAGAGATCCCAGACATCACTGCAACTTCAAGGTTAACATCACTAGTCAGATATACTGACCTCATGTACCCTCTGCTGTAATGTACTGAGGATAAGGGATCGCATGGGACATACTTATACTACAACACTAATTTTTGTTTCTCTGAAATTCTAATTTAACTGGTGTCCTGTAGTTTTCTTTGTTTTATCTGGCAATCCCAACTGAGAAGGGCACATTGTTTCTGTGGTATTCTTGCCAAAAATGCATAACCATGATCTAATCATGAGAAAAAACAGCAAACATTCTACAAAATTACTGACCATGAGACAAGGAAAGACTGAGAAAGTATCACAGGAAAAAGGGAATTAATTTTTTTTTTAAAGTAGAAATTAACAAATCAGAGTCAAAACGGACTCCAGAAGAGATGGAAAATCTAAACCAGGGGTTGGCAAACTTTTTCTGTAAAGGGGGAGATAGTAAATACTCAAGGCTTTGTGGACCATTTGAGTAGCTGTGAATACTCACCTCTGCCATTATAGCATAAAAGCAACCGCAGACAACACATAAGCAAGTGTGAGGTTATATTTCAGTAAAACTTTATTTACAAAAATAGGCCAGATCTGATCAAAGGGCCATAGTTTGCCAACCCCAGATCTCAATAGACCACCTTCCATAGAAGAAACTTTTCAAAGAACCAATCTCCCCAAACACCATGCCTTGTCAGTTTCAAAGGAAAATTATACCAAATTTTAAAAGATTAGATAATTCTAAAATGTTTTAACCTTTCATCCTCATTACCCTTTCCCACCCACCTTATATCATTCTGATGAGTTTAGGGTATATCTTTTTGTTTGTATATGTTATTGAAAAAAGAATTTTGTGTATATATAGTTTTAATTTATACAAATAGTCACGTGTTACACCTCACTCGGTTTCATAGGGTTTTCATTCAGTACTTTGCCTAGGTGTCCATCTAATTTGTGGATTCTGACTCTCGCACAGTATTCCATGTGTACATGGACCACATTTCACCTATCCATTCTCTCAGTGATGGATTCTCTAATGGCTTCCAACTCTTTGCCACTTCAAATAATGCTTTATAATAAACTATTTCATACATGTTCCCTCATAAATTCTGCAAGCATTGCTGAGTCATAAGAACCTATAAGGGTTCCTATATCCTCAAAGTCCTGCCAACATCTGGCATCATCTGGCTTTCTAATTTTTGACAATTTAACAGGTATAAAGTTTCCATTACTTTTGTAACTATTCCCGAACACTGAAAAAGAAAGAAAACTTCCCCTTTTTTTTGTATAAAAGGAGTATAACATTGATTAAAAACCTGAAATATACTGCAAAAACAGAAACTACAGAAAAAAAACTCATAAATATTGATGCAAAATCCTGAAGAGAATATTTAGCAGACTCTGACAGTACATTAAAAATAACAATATATCATATGCATAAATATATAATGTATTATAGGACTGATTCCAGGAATGAAAGAATGATCCAAATCAATCAATCAAATGATCATCTCCAAAGAATGTGAAAAAACCATTCTGGATAAGAATACTCTATAAAATAGGAATAGATGGATACTTCCTTAGTAATGCAAAATATATCTAAACTCAAAAGCTAGCGTCCAGTTTAAGTGGGGGAACACTAGAAGCATTCCCACTAAAGCCTGGAATAAGACAAGGATGCTCACTCTCATCACTACTATTTTATTTATGCTGGGATACTAGGTAATTCAATTAGAAAAGAGGAAGAAAATAGCAGTACAAAAACTAGAAAGGAAATGGTAAAATGATCACTATTTGCAGATGATGTGGTTGTATACCTGAAAAAAATCTAGAGCAGGCTATACAATATGGTAGCCACTAGCCACATGTGGTTGGTTATTGAGCATGTGAAATGTGGCTAGTGTAACTTAAGAACAAATGCTTTAATTTATTTTTAATTAATTTAAATTTAAATTAAGATAGCTACCTGTGTTAGCCACTACTGTATTAGTGCAGATCTAGAGAGTGCAGATCTAGAGAATCAACCAAAAACAATACGGACACAAAATTAATACACAGCAACCAATAGCTTTCATACATACAGAATAACAACCATATAGAAGATATAAAGGAAGAGAAAACCTATTTACAACAGTAACAAAAAAAGATAAAACACTTAAGAATAAATCTGACAAAAAAATTTGAGAGACATATGAAGGAAACGTTAAAAACACAAAAAGAAGGTTTGAACCTACTATGTTCTTGGTTAGGAAATTCTACAGCATAAGATGTGATTTCTCCCTAAGTTGATTTATAAATTTAACATGATACCATTAAAAATACTAAGAAGTTTTTACAATTGAACTAGACAAGCTGATCCTAAACTTCATATAAAAAATAAAGAATACCCCGGAAAAGCCCAGAAAAAGAAAAGCAAGGGGTAGTAGAATACATTATAATATATTACAAGAAAAGTTGACATCTTAAACTGGTGAGGCAAAGATGAGCTGTCTGGATGAACTATCAAGCCTTGTAGGGACAGCTGGATAACTATCTGGAAAGAATACAGTTGGATCCACACCTCATACTATATATACATTCCAAATGGATCAAAGACTTAAACATGAAAAATAAAACATGCAAGTTCTAGAAGAAATCATGGGAGAAATTCCTTGTAACTTTAATGGAGAATGTGTTTCTAATTATGATTCAAAACACAGACACTATAAAAGGAAAACTGATAAATAAAGTAAACTTTCTGAATGGCTCCAAACGCAATAAGCAAAGTCAAAAGAGAATGAAGAACTGGGAAAAATATTTGTAATTCATATTAGGCAAAGGACTGCTAATACATAAAGAACTCCCGGAAACTGGTAAGAAAAAAACAGAGAAATGAGCAAAGGATATGAACAGATGGCTCAGCAAATGTCCACATATTTCTAATATAGGTACGAGTGTTGGGGAAGGTCTCTCACGAATTGCTGGTGGGAGTATAAATTAGCACATCTGTGAGGGCAAATTTGTCAATATCTATCAAAATTTCAAATGCATATACTCTTTGTACAAGTCCACTCCTGGGAATTTATCCCATAGATATATTTGCACATGTATAAAATGATACATGCACAAAGTTATTCACTGCAGCACTGTTTATAACAGCAAAAGATTAAAAACCCAAGATGGAGGACTGGTTAAATAAATTACAGCACATCTCTACAATGGAATGCTATGCAGCAATGAAAAAAAGAGAAAGTTCTCTACATTCCCATGTAGAAAGAGCTCCAAGATATACTGAGTGGAAAAAAATATAAAGTACAGGACAGTGGCATAATGTTATTTATTTTGTATGCAGGAGGATACTCTAGGAGGATTCCCCCTCCTTGGGTGGGGTGAGGGAGAAGGACTAGGTAGATGGGGACAGAATGTATTTCCCCATATACCTTTATATATGTGTATGTTTTTTGCCTTTTCTGCCATATGAATATGTATCTACACAAAACATCACATTTAAAAACATGCAATAAAAGAGAAAAAAAGAAACACTATTCAACTGTTGAAAAGAATGAGCCAGCAGTAGGTTTGCTGATGTGCAATGATATCCAAAAAATATGTTTAAGGAAAAAAAGCAAAGGGACAACGTGGGTCCAATACGCTTCCATTCATGTGCTTTACAAAAAGATATATTCTTTTTTATTTGTTTTTCTGCTGAGGAAGATTCACCTTGAGCTAACATTTGTGGCCAATCTTCCTCTTTTTTTATGTGAGCGCCATCACAGCATGGCCACTGACAGACAAATCGTGTAGGTGGGAACTGAACCCAGGCCACCAAAGCGGATCGCGCCGAACTTAACCACGAGGCCACTGGGGCTCGCCCCCCCAAAAGATATATTCTTATAAATGCACAGACTGCCTCTGGAAATATACACCAAAATGGGACGGACGATTGCTTCTGAGGAGGGCAAATAGAAGACTGGAAGATGCACTTGATATTGTATGTTCTTTGCTACTGTTTGAATACTATTTTTTGGTTTTAATATGTGAAGTTTTACTCATAAAATGAATTTCAAATTTTATATCCTCAGCCAGATCTTACCTCTGAGCTCCAGATCTGCATTCCAACTGCCTGATATGCAACTGCTCCCCTGCATTTCTCACAGGCACTTTCAACCCAGTAAACACAAATCTAGACTCCTGCTCTTCCTCACAAAACCTGTCCTCCAGTGCCCCCGTCACTGTTGACATCACCATCCCTTCAGGTGCTCAGGACAAAAGTGTGTGTTGTTCTCGACTTGTCCCTCTCCCTTCCTCCAACATCCAGCCAGTCATCGAGTCCTGTGAATGCTCTCTCTTCACTGCATCCACATCTGTCCACCTTCACTGGCAGTGCCCTAAACCAAGCAATCACCATCTCTCACTTGGCTTTGCCATGGTTATTAACAGGTCTACCCAGAGCTGCTCTTGCCCCCCTCTCTTGCAATCTCATCATCCTGCTTCCCTGCTTAAAAGCTTTTCAGCAGCTTTTGGGAAGTAATATGATCAGATGGGTTAGAAAGGGGCCAGAATTCTCAACAGAGTCTACATGATCTTGATTTTTCTAGTCCTTTCTCATGTCATTCTCCCATCTCACTCTTTACAGTCCAGCCACACTAGCCTTCTTTTAGTTGCTCAAACTCTTCCTCCCTCAAAGCCTTACTTGCTGGGCCCTCTGCCTGGAAGGCTGTTCTCCTACCCCCACATCTCTCCCGACATCACCTGACTAGCTTTGACTGAGTTAACTACCTCTCACCCTTCCCGTCTCAGTTTAAATGCACTCTCTTCAGAGCATCTGTACTGACCTTCCAGACTAGGTCAGGTCCCCTGTTTTATGCTGGATTAGCACCCCTTCTTCATAGAACTTATTGTAATAATAATTAAATAATCACAAAATAAGCTGTTTAATATTTATCCCTCTAATAGTGTAAGGACAAGAACAGTTTTGCTCACTGCTGTATCCCCAGTGCCTAAAATAGTGCCTACAAAATAAACACTTGTTGAATGAGTGAATAAACAGGGAGAGGGAGACAACCAGAGGGAAGACCAGAGGCCATCATACATGAGAATGGCTCATGTCAGCACTGGCCTCCAGGAGGCAGAACTTCCTGCCAAAACTCTTCCCTCAGTGGTCCTGGCCCCTGGGTCATGCCTAGCATCTGCTTACTCACCACACTGTCTGGGGACTGGAGCTGGCCTGGCAAGGCTGGGCTGCTATTGTAGCCAGAGGTGACACCAGAGGAGAGGCTTCCACTGGAGCTGGTACACAGGGAACTGGAGGTAGCCAGGGTGTGTAGTTTTTCCTCTTCCTGGGAAGGACAGACCATTATCAACCAACTTCTGGTGCATCCTCACTACCCATGCCCCCATCGCCCCCCAAACCACCCTTCTTCCCTCTCCAGCTCCCATCACCTCCCACCTCAGCCTCATACCCTCACACCTCCACCCCAAATATATACCAAAGTCGCCTCTGCCCAGACTCTGACCCAGGGACAGGAGCTGGTCTGATGAGGATGACATGTAAAGAGAGAGTGAGCACAGCTCTGAGTTGGCCAAGGGATCCAATGCCCTCCTCCAAATGCTATGTCCCAAGACTCAGAGGCAGCCCTGGGGAGGCTGACCCAGTCTGAGGTCTGCCCAGGCTCCAGATCTACTCTGAAATCAGAGGCCCCACTCCACACCCTCAGCAGCTGGGAGATGATCTGCTGGCGGATTCTCAGCTTCTCCTGTTCAGTCCGCTCCCGCAGTCGGTCCCGGGCCCGGGCATTCTCCACCTTGGCCTCCTCACGGACCTGCTGGTATTCTCGTAGCATCAGCTCTATGTCAGAGGGTGGGTGAGCATACCTTGATGTGGACCCTGGGCTCCTGGGGAAGACCAAAGGGGTGGAGAGATGCCCTCTAACATGGTGGGTGGGTGATGGCCCCTGCCTGCTCACCCCAGGCCCACTCAATACCACCTCTTGAAGGACCCATCCTCTCTTTGCCCACAGGGTCTTAAAGTTTGGTTTTACATCCCATTCTGAGGCTCAGGCCTGCAGTCTTACATAGCATGTCACAGCCACTCTGTCTTCTCCCATGACTTCTCTCTGCCCTCCCACATCCTCCTTTCCCTTTGCCCCAGTCTCTCACAGCTCCACTTGTCTACAGGCAGGTAGGACCCACTCCTGGAATTTCTCCTGTCAAAGGAAGCTGCAGCCTCCACTTTCCAGCATGCTAAAAATCCAGGCCCTGCTCCCACAACCCTCTCACTCCACACAGAACCTGCAGGGTTCTGGGTCCACTCGTACCTGGTGGTCTCCACAACATCCTTCCTCAGTTGCTGCAGGTATTCTCGGCGCCTACTGGGTAAGTCAAGGTCCCGGGTGGGGAGATCTCTGTTAGGCAGGAGGCTCAGTTGTTTCTGGGGGCTGAGGCTTCGTGTCTGGCGGAAGTTCTGAAGTCGCTCAGCCCGCTCTCTCCGGAGAGTCTCAATGGTTTGTTTTTGCCTGAGACAAAACGTGATCGATTTACGGAAGCTGGCCCTGAATGCTCTTCTCCATCTTCAGATCTATCTCTGACCCCTGGAAGATCCCAGAGCTGAGCAAGGGGAGAGGTAAGAGCCAGCTCTTAGCTTCTCCAGTTCTCTTTCCTCTCAGCCCACCCCTTGCCTTCCCACTCCATGCTGGAGACCCTTACCGGGCATAGAGCTCCTCCCAGGTGGACAGCACAGGTTCGGCTGTGAGTGCCTCCCCAGTCCCGCTCTGCAGCACCTGCAGCAGGGCATCAGCCTCCCCGAAGCCATGGTGCAGTTTCGCTTCTGTGAGTTCCATGCTGAGTGAGATGTTCTGGGCCCCAACTTGCAGGGGGATCTGCTCCTTCTGGCATGGCTCAGGATCCTGGCTCTGGTTATCAGGAGGTTGTGGGGGCCTCTCTGCCTGCTCTCCAGAGCTAAAGTCACATCTGGTCCCCAGCAACTCCAACATATCTAGCCCCCCAGGAGAGCCATCCTGAACCCCACACCAATTACTGAATTTGTTGTGCATTGGGAGGTCCTTCAGGCTGTGATGCTGGGGCTCAGGGGCCATGCACATCTGGGAACTGGGGCACAACAGCCCCTCCGGTTGGCAAGCCTCAGTCGGGCCCAAGGTGGAACCCTGGAGCCCTATGGTATCAGTTAATTTAGAGAGATGACAGGGGCTAAGGTGCTGGAGGCCTCCCCATGAAGAGGAAATGTCCAGAGTGGGTTGTTGTTCCATTGGAGATGCTGAACTCTCACCCCCATTTTCTGTCTTGCTCTGCCCTCGACTCAGCCCCCTACTGCTCAGTGGGCCACACTCCAGGGAAGCGATGTCCTCAGGCACAAAGCGATCAGCCAGCCTCTGGCTCCTGCTCCTCAGTGGTGGAGGCGGCAGTCTGCTTTGGACCCAAGTCGTGGTCCTGGGCTGAAGCTGCTGAGGGGGCTGCTCTAAGAAATGAACTTGGAGTTTCAGGCTCTGCTGTGGGCTGCTGGGGGAGCTTATCTCATGGAAGGACCTGCCATCGCTCCTTTCTAAGGGACTTCTGCCTTCTCCACACGGAGGCCCCACTCGCTGAGAGCCACCTGACTCATCAGTGGTTTGAGAATAATTATCCATTGGAGGCCTGGGGGCATCAAGGGGAAGGTCTGGGCTGGAGACAAGCTTCTGGTGGCCTTCAAGAGGGTGAGCTGAGGGGGCTGAGAGAGACAAAGAGGCTGGGGGCAGCCCCGACCCTTGGGTGCTGACATTAAGTGTGAGGATTGGGGAAGAGGCCCTGTCCACCAACAAGGCATTCATGGGGCCCAGCTCCTTCTGGACCCTAGGCTCCCCGACAGACCCCATACCACTGGGACAGGGCCCCAGGGAGTGAGAGATGCTGAGGCTGGGGCTGCTGACAGCCAAACAGGAGGGTTCCTCCAGCTGGGAACTGGGAGGCAGGGAGGCATCAGGGGAAGCCTGGGGGCTTACAGAAGGGAGGTTCTGTCCAAAGGAGGCTTTCTGAAACCTCAAGTGGGATGAGGGTCCTGGAGGGCTCTGGGGCCTGCGGGGGGTGCTTTCTTCCTGAAGATCTGGAGGCCTTGCCGTTTTCCATGCTGTTTCCTCTGCCTCTCTCTTCTGAAGTGTCCTTGGGACATGTCCCTTTTCTTGAGACATGGTGGAGATATCTGTGCCCAGCACTTCAAGGACCACATTGACCTCCTGAGGGTTGGTCTCTAGGGCCTGGAGGTGCAGAGTGGGTGAGGCGAGGTCAGTCTGGACACCCTCATCCACAGTGGTCTGAGTATAGCTGTCCATCATAAGGACCTGGGGTGCCTCATCTGGGGTCTCCCTCTTGGTATTCTGCTCCTTTTCAGCCACACTTGGCTGGGAGAGACTCCCCAACAGCTCGGAGGTACTGTGCAGGAGCTGCGAGAGGTGGAGAGACAGGTTGTGCATGCTGGTCCAAGTGGCCAGATCAGAGACCGGCACTGCACTGGCTTCTGGCTGAGCAGAGGAGATGTCGGTGTAGCTCCAGTAGAGCTGGGTCTGTGTGCCCTGCTCCAAGGTGCTCATCCTGGACTGCTCCACAGGGCCGCCCCCCTCTGATGGATACAGTAACATAATCTCATCCACTGGACCTGCAGCACTTCCTTCAGCCAAGGGGGGATCACTCCTCAGACAGCCTGCTTCATCAGGGGTGCCCAAGAATTGGGATCTCTTGTCAGGACCCTTAGTGGGGGCTGCTCCTTCAGGATCAGTCAGGATGTGGGGGTTTCCCAAGGCAAAAGAGGAACCCCACACTTCCCAGGCCTCATGTGAACCTCGGGCATTTTCAATGCTGCTGTGTGTGCTTGACAGGCCCCGGGCATTAGCATAGGTGCTGAGGTGAGACTGGAATGGGGAGTTCTGGTCTTCTAGGCCATTGTCCATGCTGGAGCACCGGGCTACATTTGATGGTTTCAGGCTCTGGAGTGTCTGGCTACAGGAGACATCGACTGCACTGCCAAACACATACTGCTTCCAGCCAATGTGCGCAGGCCCCTCAGGCCGCCAGGGCAGGACGTAGGAATTGACGTCACTGGAGCCAAAATGCAACACTCCTTTGTCCGCCTCGGAATGCCGCTTCTCTGGGCTGGCCTGGCCACCTCGTCTCTCTGGCTTTCCCTGCTGGGCCTGTTCCAGAGCATCAGACATCCAGCTGGTCATGAAATAGGGGGATGGCATACACGAGACAGCCAAAGACGTTGGGTAAGGAGGGGTGGCAGGTTGCAGGGGCCTGTGATCAGCAGTGCTATTGTCCACCTTAGATGAGGCTTTCTGATCGCAGCCCTCAACTTTCAGAGATGTTCTTGCCGCCAACTTTCCTGAGGCATAGTCCCTGGGTTGTGTGTTCCACAATCTGTTAGGCCCCTGTGTATCCTCATCTGTGGGGGAAGGAGGCTCCACACGCAAGTTCAGCTCCTGAAGAGACTGGGAAGAGCTGACCACAGAGAACTGTGGTCTGGGGGAGGACTTGGAGTGTTTGGGGCCAGAGAAGATGGCAATCACAGGAAGGGAGCACCTGTGGTGGGGAGCTGGCTGCTCCCTGCCGGGGGAGGGCTGGCCAGGGCTCTGGACTGCGGGCCATGGTGCTCCCCTTTGCCCCAAGGGGACAGCGGCTGAGTCTTTGAAGCCTGATGAGAATGTCTTGGACACAGGAGACTTGGCCGCAGCCGCCTCCTCTCTGCCCATGTTTCTAATCTGACAGCCATCTAAGCCACCTTCATTGGAATGTGGGGGACTCCTGCCCTGGGCAGGTTCTTCACCACCCCCTGAAGCCTGGTCTCCCTGCTGTTCTTCCTCCTTCCAGGGACTGTCAACCTGGGGACTGGAGATGTGCTTTAACTTTGCTATGAACTTGGCTTGGGGATCCAAACCACTCTGATTCCTGGACTCAGTGGAAAGTTGTGGCTTTTCTGGAAGGCATCTGATGGCATTTTCTGGAAGGATCTGAAGGCATCCATGCTGTGGTTCCACCAGCAATTCACTCTCAACAAATCCTTCACTTAAATTCAGAGTGTGTGGTCTCCCACTTGTTGCAGATGGTTCTGGCTTGGTTTGAGACCCCTGTGCATTCTGGCCACCTACAGAGCTGTCCTGAAACTTCCTCAGTGGCTCAGAGTACATGCCTGCAGGGAAAGGGGCAGCCTCAAGCTCTGTTATGGCTTTCTCAGCAATCTTTTCCTCAGGATCCCCTATTGACCTTGAGCTTCCAGCAGCAACTGAGTAGCTGAGGGAATTTGTCCTCACATCAGGGACAGCAGGGGAGCTGCAGCCTTGAGCCAGAGACAGGACAGCAGCAGTAGTGGAGGGCTCCAGAGTGTTCTTGCTATCTGTTGCCCCAAATTCCATATTAATGCCTTTAGGCTCAAGGCCATGTGCCAAGAGCATGCCAGGTTCCCTGGGATAGCTCTCTCCGTTCTCATCCATTCCACAGGCCCTGGAAGGTACTATGCAGGGTGGGTGGAGAGTGTGTGGGACGGCCTTGGAAGTCCCTTTCCCCAATTCACCATCTCTAGAACACAGTAAAGTGGCAGAAGGGGTGAAACAGGCATGAGGAGCAATGGGTTGAGGACTGCACAGTTGTCGGCAAGGACGAGTTCTGCTGTCTTCTTTCCCCCTAGATGGGCTCTCAGTCCTGCTGTCTTCAACGCTCCCTGAGAAGATAACACACTCTAAAGTTTCCTGTGGGCATCTGCATGGGGCCTCCTCCTTAACTCCTCCAGGATCTGGGCTAGGTCTTTGATCTGGCAATGGAGTGGGCCTGGGATGTTTGCTGCCAGCCCTGCAGGCTTCTGCCAGCCCAGAGCCAAGACTCCCCTTCCTCTTCACACACTGCTGTGAGGGAGCTTCCAGTTCAACCTTTCTCAGGGCTCCAGGCAGGACAGTGCCTTGTCTGGGACTTGCCCTCCCTTCTAAGATGGTGGAAGCCTCAAGGCATTGGACATGGTCTTGGTTAGGCCCTGAGAGACTGGCAGAATTCTGAACATCACAGATCACAACCTGACTTTCAAAATAGGCTGTTTTTCCTCCCTGTGCAGCCACTAAGAATTTACCTGAACCTCCTCCAAATGTGGTATCTAGAGTTCTGGGTTCTTGGTGTGCCAGGCTGCTCTCCTGACTGCCAGGGGGCATGCCCTCTACAGCCTCCCATGGAGCTAACTGGCTTTGCCCATGCAGAACCACTCCAGGATCATCAGAAGGGACCTGAGAAGATAAGGCAGCCACTACTTTCTTTGATATTACCCTCCTATCCTCCTCTACCACTGTTGAAGAAGGAAGACTGTCTGAGCCCAAAGGACCAGCAGAGGAAGGTGTTCTGGTTGTGTCTTTCTTTTTCTCTATGATTTCAGAAGAGCTAGAGTGACATATACACTGTTCACCTGCTCCCAGGAAATGTCTCAGTTCTCCAGTACAGTGGCTTTTGCCCAGAGCAGGGTCAGCATGGGAGGAAGTCTGTGAGGGATGCCATGGCCTTGTGTTAGTTTCAGTGTTGGGCAGAGGCTGAAAGCTGTCTGCAGAGAGGGATGTGACCTGAAGGACTTTACTCTCATCAGTCGACAGATGTCCTGGTTCCGCAGAGAGAGATGCCACATGAAATCCCTGTGCTTCACCCTTGTTCCTGATCATGTCTGACACTGATGGGTCCATTTGTTGACACTGGGGCCTGCCAGGGGCCCTTGAAGAACATTCAGGTTCTAACAAAGTCTCATAGTAAGGAAGGACTGTGCCCCCAACCACCAAGTCATGAAGCTGCTTTCCCTGGGCCTTTGCCTGTCTGGTCTCCTCCAACATAGCCAGCCCCGTCGATGTCTGGGCAGAGGGCTCCAGGTGAGGCACCATTGGTAGGGGCACAGGTGCTGAGAAAGCACCACTGATAGGACGGAGGTCCTCGGCCGCCTCCTCTGCCGTCTGCCTCACCTCCTTGCCTTGGTTGTTACCCTCCTCTAAGGAGCAACTGGCTCTCATTTCAAGCAGGCTAGAGACCCTGTTCAGGGAACTGGCTCTTTTTGTTCCTCCTTGTACAGCTGCCTCGGCTTCAGGAGCAGAACCCACCCTGGTACTCAAGCCCCTCAAGGCGTTTCTGAGGTCCCCTCCTTGGTCTTGGGGACTGCTGCTTGCTGATCTCCTGCCCTCTGCCCCCAGGGGAATGCTCTCTGGTGCACTGGATTGACCATGAGATCCCATGGCCATGAATATCGCAGACCCACACCAAGCAGAGTGTGCCATGGAAGAGCCGCCTCTAACATTTCCCTGAGGGCTGTGGCTTCTGGGCTCTCCACTCTGGTCCTGGCACCCTGCTCTAGTTACCAAGGGACCATCAGGCATTTTCACCATTGTGGGATCCAGCACATAGTCAATTGAAGAGACGCCTATAGTATCAGGTGCATGAAGATAGCTTCTTGGCAGCCTTGGAGAACTCAAGGGCAAGGTATTACTCAGGTCTCGCTGAGGAGCCATAGAGGAGCCAGGCTGGCTCAGCAGTTGGCTAGTCTCTTGGCTGAAAAATGTGCCCATACAACACTGGCTTGGACTAGGAAGTTTCTGAGTCGATGAGACCATTTTGTTTCCCTCGTGTAGGCTCCCTCCTCTTTGCACCACCATTTTGTCAACTCTGCCTTGAACTTTTGGCTCCTCTTGCTTAGAACTACTTAGTGGTTTGGCAACGTGGCTTTCCTGAAAACCTTTCACAGTCTCCAATTCCTCAAGACTTCCCAAGCCATGGGGCTGCCCTTTGGGGCTTGCTGATGCATTCACCAACTTGCCCTCCTTCTCAGAAGACCTCTTGGGCCTGGACTGCAATAGCAGAGCTCTAGCCAACGCTTTCGTTCTCCTTGGATTAACAGAAGTGTTGGTGGACTCTCTGTGAGCTGTACTTGTCCCTAAATAATCACAAGTGTCCCTGGGGGGTCTGTCTAATACAGCTGGGTGGGTGTGCTCTCTCACAAATTTAACGTCTTGTACACATTCCCTTGATTGGAAGGGGCTCAGGGTGATTTTCTGGACCTGGGGATCTTTCCCTCTGCTACTATTAATCTCCATTTCTCTAGCTTCACCATCCCTAAAGATAACATCATCTGTTTGTTTTGGAGAAGATGGCTGATCCTTGAAGGAAAAGTGGTTTCCAAAGCTGCCTGGCCCTGGGACATGGTCAGCCATCTCCCGGTCCTTCTGGTCCTGGATCACCAACTCCTTACTGACTCCCAGTGTACTAGAAGCATACAGCTGCTTATTCTGCTTGGATTCGATTTCCCAGATGCCATTTTCCAGTTTCATTACACTCCTAATTAGCCTAGCCATTTCATCAGCATTATTAACTCTTTTATTCTGTTTCTTTCCAGAAAGTTCTCCTTTGTGATTTAACGTTTCTTGTGACTTTCCAGGGCCCTTACATTCACTGGGGGTTCTTTCCTGAGAGCATGTAACTGACTGGAATCTTTCATATATAGACTCTGTCCGTGGAAGCTTATCCTCTTCTGAGTTGTCTTTGGGATGGAGAGCTTTTCCAAGAAGCCCAGTTTCATTCTTCCCTTCCCCCTTGGGGGTTGGATTCTCATCCTGGGCCATTATCTCTGGGCTGCTTACTCTATGAGGTACTGATCTGGACTTCAAAGAAAGAGCAGTTTCCTCTAGCATGTCCTTGTCAAGGCCTAAATTGATGGTTTTATACATGAAATCAGACCTGGCCCCAGAAGGAAACTGTCTGTTGGTATCAAAGGCCTGGGTCTGGCTTAGGACTGCATTCTGATGCTGCTCTTCTTTCCCACCCGCCTCAGATTCACAAACCAGGAGAGGCTTCCAAGACCCAGAACCATTTGAGGAAACACTGCAATAGGACTGCACAATGGCCTTTTCTCCCTCCTTGAGTGCTGGAAGACTGTATTTGTTTATAATTCCAACTGGATTTTCAAATTCACATACTTTTGTGCTGGTAGATGGAAGAAAATGTCTGTTCTGGGCAACAAAAAAATAAACTGACTTATGGTTTTCTTCTTTAATATTTCCAGGGCATTTCCCTGTATCTCTGCTACCTTCCTTGGTGTCTGGATCAATTGGCCTCTCTGTTGTGACCTGCTGAGATGAAGCAATCTTGGAATTCTGGTTTTGTAACAACACTGGCAAATTATTCTTCAAATAAACATTTAGGAGGACTTGGTGGTCATGACCAAAGCCCCAGGCTTCCCTTGGGGGTGGAGAAGGCACTCTTGCTTCCCTGCAAGCCGGGATCTCTAAGGCAGTTTCTGTCAGGGCATCCCGGCTTTTGGTCACATAGAATGTTTCCAAGACAGGTGGCTGCAGGGAAGATGGGAATGGATTCCAGGGAGCCGAGTGGAGGTACAGCTCTGGACCTGATGGAAAGGCAAAGGAAAGGTTCATGTGTCTCCCAACTACTTCCTTGGAGCTCTCCCGGTACTCTGCCTTCTCTTCCTGCAGAGGGTGGTGGCTGTTGTGACTTACTTGCCCTACCTGGCCTGCACTATTCTTCCTGAGAGGAGCCCAGCCTTCAGGCCAATGGTCTTCTTTGGTGGCTTTGGTGACATTACTGTGACAAGGATTCTTTGGGAAGAAACACTCATCAGAGGAAGTCATCAGTCCAGGTTTCTTGCTACTCTGAGAGGACTCTTCCAAGTTGTTCTGTTTGACTTCACATGCTTCTACCATGGAATTTGATATCTTGCTCTCTGCTGCAGAGACCTGTGCATTTGTAGTTCCAGAAGTCAATGATTCTACATCTGCTGAATAAGTTCCACTGTAACTCACCTCTTTCTCACTAGTTGTAAAGAAATCTGAAGTACCTTCTAACTCGACACTCATACTGTCCTGTTCTTTCTCTGCTCTCAAACGCCTAATTTTGGATAGATGAGTAGGAAACTTGTTGAAATCCAGACTGCTAGATACCCCAGAATCAACTGGCAATAGAGTATCTCCTCCTTTGACAGAAGCTTGAGTCAGGGAACCAGAGTCTTCCTCGAGGGAGAGGAAAGCTGGCCTGGGCTCTCCTACAGCCTCCAGAACAGGATGAGACAGTTCAAGGAGGTACTTTTGCTGAAGGGCAGCCCAGTCCTTCTCACAGGCGCTGCCTACCTGAGTGAACGAGGCAACAGAGGCAGCCAATGTGCTGGACACACTAGAGTTGTTGGGTGCTTCAGAGCTGCCTTGCTGAGCCATGTCAGGAATACATCTGGCCTGAAAGGTGCCATCAGCTCCTGGCTGAAGAAGCCTGTAAGACCCCCCAAGTGGCAACCTGGACGTATCAGCAGCAGGAATTGTGTATACACCTCTTACACTGTTGGGCATCTCAGCACCACCTTGGGGCAGTTTGGGACTATAGGGCAGGACTGTTTCCACACCTGATGGCTTTAATTCTTCCATATTTAGCCAGTATCCAGGCCTCTCCCAACCACAGGACTGAACTTCCTGGACATCCGGACTTGGACATAAAGAACTCATTATTCCTGGAGGGCTGCTGGGATTGATCTTGGAGTCACAGGAAAACCAGGAATCCATGGACAACAGAGGGCTCCCTCTTGAAAGCTGCGTGCCTTGGAGAGTGTTGGCCTTTTCAGGGGACCTTGCCTCGACCTCCAACTCAGGCTGCTCACAGTGGGGCTGGGGCCGGTGATCAAGGTAAAATGAACTGCTCATTGGCAGGATGGCATCCAGCCTGGCTTCTGTTCTGTAGTTGATGGGACTGAGACTGCACATTGCCTCCTGGTGACCTACAGGCAGACTGGAGGTCTGCAGGTGCCAAAAAGTCTCCGTGGGCATCTCGTCAGCTAAACTGAAGAAAGGCTCTTCTTGCTGATCTTCCCCCCATTCTTCCTCAACATCAATCAGGCTATCCAGGGAAAATCTCCTGTGAGTTTGGGCGAATAGTCCACTGTCTGAGGATGTGGTGAAGCCCCTCACAGAGGCTCTAGCTCTGGCCCTGGGGTGGCCCTGGTCATTGGTGAGGTAACTGCCCCCTAGGCTGTCTTGTGGGCTTTGGTACCCCTTCTCAGCCAGCGAGTCCTCAGAAATTTGGCTGTCATCACTTCCAGAGTTCTCTGGCTCTGGGAGATCACACTCCTTCCCCCGGGGGTCCTCTGGTTTCAGCGGCTCCATCAGGGCTTTGGCACAGACACAGGAGAGAGAATCCACTGAGCAACTGCTATCTGCGTCAGATAAATCATTGTCTTTTTCTCTTGCACGATCCACTACTGGGCTGGAATCTGTGAGTGAGGCCATCACATCTGGGTCCCCTGCACTGTGTTGCCTCTTCAAGGGGCTGCCATGAGGCAAACAAGAGGACTTTTTGTGAATGTCTCTGACCCTAGCTGCCAGCACCCTCTGCTGCCTTTTTGATGTCCTGCTTGGGGAAGGTGGTTTGGATTCTGGCCATAAAGTCCTGACTGGCTTTCCAGACTCAGCTGCCTGTTTGGGTCCACGGGGATGTGAGGAACTGCAACCGGCTCCCTTAGCAGCCTTGTGGGTCCCAAGGTTCCCTTCTTTTTGCCACCCTGCTGGTGCATGGCCAGAGTCTGCTGGTACCTTAACCCTCCTGGTCTGGGTGGAAGGGGTGAGGGCCTCTGGTTCATCCCTTGGCTTTAGCTTGTTAGCTGATTGGCCCAGAGATGCTAAGCTCTGAGACACCATCCGATGGGGCTGCTTACCCACTCTCTCCATTTCCTGGATGCTGGCAGACTCAGAGCTCACGGTTAGGCAGGTGGCTGGAGCTGAGGCTCCCTTCCTGGCCAAGGCCCCCCTCGCTGTGCAGAGCTGCCCCTCACCCGAGGAACGGAGGGCATTCTTGCTGAAATGCCCTGTCTTTGGAAGGTAAGAAGCAGCGTGGGGCAAATACTCTTCTGATGGGGTTTTCTCTGATATTTGGTCAGTAAGGTCAGGCATAGGAGGTAATGTGGTGGAGGAATCCCAATTCAGGAAAACACTGTGGAGACAAGGAAAGCCATCTCAGAAAAGTAAGAGGTCCCTACTTCCTGCTGGCAGAGGGAATATAAAGTCCCACTTAGTTTGCTCTGAAAGAGGTTAAAAACTAGGCCAATGTCACTGTCCCTTATAGTCTTTGGGGTCAGAGAAAAGCTCTATATGTACAAAAGGAAGCTCTCTTGGCTCTCAAAGAGGCCCCAGAGACACTCTGTTCCTCAATTTCTTTTTTCTTTGCTGAGGAAGATTTGCCCTGAGCTAACATCTGTTGCCAATCTTCCTTTTTTTGCTCGAGGAAGATTTGTCCTAAGCTAACAACTGTGCCAATCTTTCTCTATTTTGTATGTGGTTTGCCACCACAGCATGGCTGCCAATGAGTGGTGTAGGTTTGTGCCTGGGAACTGAACCTGGGCTGCCAAAGCAGAGCGTGCCAAACTTAACCACTAGCCCACGAGGCCAGCGCCTGTTCCTCAATTTATTTATCATATAAAAAGGTTGAACTGAATCTGAATCTAACACTGCCTTTGGAGAAAACTTAATAGGCAGTTAATAGGCAATATGAGGAACAGAGGAACAATTCAAATGACACTATAAGGAATCAAACAGACAAATCTATAAAGTGGCACATTCTACAGAAGTGACTCACTTTCTTTAACAAATCAATGATACAAAGAAATAAAAATAAAACAAAACAAAGATTAAAATAATTAACAAAGCAGGAAACAAGTGTTGGAGAGGACATGGAGAGAAGGGAACTCTCATACATTGCTAGTGGGAGTGCAAACTGGTGCAGCCACTATGGAAAACAGTATGGAGATTCCTCAAAAAATTAAGAATAGAACTACCATACGATCCAGCTATTCCACTGCTGGGTATTTATCCAAAGAACATGAAAATACCAATACATAAAGATACGTGCACCCCTGTGTTCATTGCAGCATTGTTCACGACACCCAAGACTTGGAGGCAACTTAAGTGCCCATCAAGGGAGGACTTGATAAAGAAGATGTGGTAGATATACACAATGGAATACTACTCACTCATAAGAAACGATGAAATCCAGCCATTTGTGACAATATGGATGGACATTGAGGGTATTACGCTAAGCAAAATAAGTCAGAGGGAGAAGGTCAAAAACTGTATGATCTCACTCATAAGTAGAAGATAAAAATAACAACAAACACATAGAGACAGAGACTGGATTGGTGGTTACCAGAGGGAAGGAGGGAGGGAGGAGAGTGAAAGGGATGATTAGGCACATGTGTGTGGTGATGCATTATAATTAGTATTTGGGTGGTGAACACGATGTAATCTATACAGAAGTAGAAGTATAATGATGTACACCTGAAATTTATACAATGTTATAAACCAATGTTACTGCAATAAAAGATAAATTTTAAAAATAAATAAATAAAAGAAACTTAAAAGACCTAACAACCACATGCAGTGTGTAAATCCTATTTGGATTTTAATTTGAACAACTAACTGTAAATTGACATTTTTAAGGCAATTAGAGAAATTTGAATATGGCCTAGGTTTTAGATTATATCGAACAATTAATTTTAATTTTGTTAGGTGTGATAATGACAATGTGGTTATAAGAAAAGTCTTTATTTTCTAGAAGTGTATACTTGGTAGGATTGAAATGACATAATGTCTAGAAGTTGCTTTAAAATACTTCATCAGAGGGCCGGCCCAGTGGCGCAACGGTTTAGTTCGCGCTTGGCAGCCCGGGGTTCACAGGTTTGGATCCCGGGCGCCTGCTGACGCACTGCTTGTCAGCCATGCTGTGGCGGCGTCCCATATAAAGTGGAGGAAGATGGGCATGGATGTTAGCCCAGGGCCAGTCTTCCTCAGAAAAAAGAGGAGGATTAGCAATGGATGTTAGCTCAGGGCTGGTCTGCCTCACAATAAATAAATAAATAAAATAAAATACTTCATCAGAAAAACAAAGGAGGGGAGATAAAGCAAGTGTGGCAAATCTTGGTAACTGCTGTATGTGGGTGATAGGTATACCAGTCTCTCAACTTGGTGTACCATGTTTGAAAAGTTTTCATAATAAAAAGTTAGGAAAAAAAAGCCTGCCTATACTCTGAAGACCAGAGAGGTGAGCAAACACAACGGCAACAGACGTAAAACTGTGCACCTGCTATAAGCAAGGCTCTGTGCAAGGCCTGGACAACAGAAAGAGGCAGATGCAGTCCCCTCTCCAACAGTGTGGGAGGTAACATCCTCACTGTGACTGAATGTAAGGAGTGAAGGAGGAAAGAAACGAAGGAAATCCCAAATTGAACTTGGGAGTCAGAAAGATGGTGTTCCACTCGCTCACTAGTTGGGAGGTGGGGTCAGGAGGCTCACTTGAGGTGGCAAGTCAGGTGGGGAGGGGGAGGAAGGAAGCATGTGGGAATGGAGTCTGGCTTGAGGCAAGATGAGATGGAGGTGGTGGCAGAACTTACACAGGAGATGTACGTGGAGAGTCAGATGACGTGAAAAATGAGGCTAAGATTATCACTCAGAAGATATCACCTAAGCAAGAGTTGCCACTCAGAGTGGGAGAAGGGAAAAGCCTGAGTGTGAGAAGATATCAACCATAGAGAAAGAAGAAGAATAGTCAGAAGAGGGAGAAGGTGATGAGGATAAGAGGAGTAAACACATCTTTCCATTTCACAGATTGAGAAAACTGAGGCCTCGGGAAGCTAAGAACACTGTTTGGGCAACAAGGCTGTAAACCTCAGCCAACGCTGCCAGACGACAACAGCTGGCTGTACCTGCATAGCTGGGGCAAGTACCGGCTGCAGAGCCTTCGGAGGCTCAAAGAACTGCAATTTGTCGATTTGCTTCTATGTTGAGGCCCTGGGACCATGGCCGGGGGGCTGGGGACCTGGTATGGGGGCATCTGGGGATGGTCATTCTGGAGCCAGCACAATCCCTTGAGCTGCTCTAGTCTCTTTTGGGCCTCCAGCAGCCTCTGCTTCTTGATGATTCTCTCTAGCTGGAACGAGACCTTTCTTCTCCGGACGTTCCGCTCTGCTGCCCGAAGAGTGCGTCTCCGCAGAAGCTGCAGTCGCACTACCCTCTTCTGGCTTCGGGTCAGTGGGGATGGTTGAGTCTCAGGATCTGTCTGAAGCCAGGAATCAGCTGGCACTGAGGCCTCAAGTTCTTTGTCTGCTACACCGTCCTGCTGTTGCTGCTGCTGCAACCTGGCCAGCCAAGTCTCTTCTCTGAGCAGCCACTGCTGGTCTGGGAACCAAAAACACCCTGAGAGAAAGTCAGCACCTCCCTCCCTCCATGGCTGCTGGACTCAGACACTTCTGGCCATGGCTGGACCTGCACAGAGTGAACGAGCAGGCCAGGGTGATGCAGCAGGATGAGGGCTACAGGGCCCTCTGGGGCAGGGCTACTGGGCTCCTTAACCACAGGGCAAGGGAATGTAGCCCCCAGGCCTCAGCACAGCAGCGGGCGCATGCTAGAGCAAGCAGCAAAGCACGGGCAAAGTGTGTGCGTGAGAAGGAGTGAGCAGGAGGTCCATCCCTCTGAGGGGCAATAAGGAAGGAAACTTCCTTATTCTTGCTTCCAGCCCCTTGTAAGAGCCTCCTGTCTCTAACAGGGGAGAGAACACCTAATACCAAAGATTCCATCATATCATAAAGAAAACAAAGGAGAGAACACAGAAGGCAGGGGAAGCATGAAGAGATGAGAAGGAAAAGCAGACACTGAGCTGCAGGCACCTACTGTCTTTAATCTGCTGGCTGATGAGCGCCTGGTCGAATTCCAGGTCCTGTTTGGCTCTAATCTGTCCTGCTAGGATTCGCTGCCTCAGATCCCCCACGTAGCACTGCTGCTGCTGAATCTGGGCCCTGTGGGGCGTCTCTCCAGCTCTCAGTGGCTGGTGGTCCTCGTCACTCTGCTCTCCCAGCACTCTCCTGTCACAGAGGGGCTGGGGTTACCCAGGGGAAATGCACACACAGCTCCATACAAACCAGTAGCCGTCTAACCCCTCTGAGAGAGCCCTGGATTCAACAGGGCAGAGAGGGCTTTGGACTTCTGGCAACTTGGGACACACAGGCACGGTGTCACAGGCAGCTCATGATGTCATAGTGCAGGAGGGAAGAACATCCTTAGACTAGTATATTCTTAGATTGCAGGTTCAGCAGAAGCACAAACTCATTTTGGTTATGGAAAATATCCAGGAAAGTAAAGCAGCTGTTTTTTAAAAGCAAAACATTTCAGCTAAATCAAGAAGCTTTATCCTTTTAAAAGGAATAAACGGTATCTGCTGGAAATAGAATAGAGCAGCAGCTCCAGAAACATTGTAGGAATGGAAACTCTCCTGCATGTTCAAAAGTTTACGGCTACACCTTCATTCCCTCTGTGAGCTGGTAGGAGGAGGCAGCCAGTCCAGAGGAGAGAACTGATCCACACGCCACATCCGTGTGTGTGGCAGGAGACCCAGAGGAGAGCTGGGCTCCACTTGAGGGCTCTTCTCCAAAAACAAGCCCTAGGATAGGGTTCAAGAGTTTAAACTCTCCCATACCTTTCAGAGATGGATGCTGAAGTATCTCTCAGTGAAACTGTCTAGGATTTGTTTGGATCCAGTGGGGAGGGGTGGGGGAAAGTGAGTGGGGATATAAGTGAAACAAGATTAGCCGTGAGTTGATCATGTGTGGCGTATTTGGAGCTTTCTATAACGCAAAGTTTAAAGAGAATTCTAGATTGCAGTCATGCTTTACTCTGCCACGAGGTTCCTGTGTGACCATGGATGAGTCAGAGCCTTCCTCTGAAGACTGACAGCTTCCACCTGCATGCTAACCTCTCCCAGGTCACACATGGCCTTCTATGTAAGGACCTCACATGCTGTTTCCGCAGGGTCTCTCCATCCCTGTCATTCAGGTTTCTACAGGACCAACTGCATGGGCTCTCAGGGGTGGCGGTGGGAGGGGGAGTGGCTGGGAAGGGTCAGGATCTGCCAGAGGCTAACAAAAGAGCCCAAATCTGGCCTCACTTAGCCTGCCTTCAGCCCTCATTCCAGGCCCAGGGTGCCAAGACTCTCAGGCTTGGAGAGGCTCCCTCAAGGATGTGACACTAGAACCAGATCTCAGACAGTATAAGCAATGTGCTTTAAGGGGTTCACTCTGCTTAGGAGATTTACCACTTTGTAAAGCAGAATGAAATCATGGGGCATCAAAGCAGAGGTCCACAAACTACAGCCTGTGGGCCAAATTTGGTCCACTGCCTGTTTTTATGAATAAAGGGTTACTGGAACACAGCCACACCCAGGCATTCACGTATTGTCCAGGCTGCTTTCTGTACCACACTGGCAAAGTTGACTAGCTGCAGCAGAGACTGTATGGCCCACAAAGCATGAAAAACCATCTGGCTCTTTACAGAAAGTTTGCTGTCTCTGTCTTAGAAAAAATTAAGATTTCTTAATGCAGTCTTAAGAGGACAGTGAAGGATGGATGGGTGGGAAAGTGAATAGATGGATGAGGGGTGCATGGGTAGGAGTTGACACAACCACACTCTCTTCTCTAGAAAGGAGGCTGGAAGGTGACTCAATCAGCAATGGGTCCAAGGACTAGGACAGGCCGGGATACTTGAGCAAGCGTGCTCTGGGGAAGACTGGCGCCGACTGCTGTGGGCAAGAGGCCAAATACATACAGCGGAACGGACAGAAAAAAGGAAAGGCACCCTTTGTCACATGTGAGGCAAAAGGCAAGGGACAGCAATTGGAATAAAAAACCAGTTAACACCACACACACACAAAAAGCAGTTAATGGAAAACATTTTATACATATATTTATATGCATCATGCCTGAGTTACTGCTCCAAATTTTGTCTGACCACAGACACGGCTGAATTAGACACATGAGCCCATCAGAGGATCTTAGACAAATTCAGCTAAGATTCAGACTATCAGATGCAAGGGGCGGGGAGGGGATCTTTATTCTGAATTCCCTGAGAGTATTTAGCTTCCTTCTCCGTCTCCCAACCCTCAGATCTACAATTTGCTTCTCCCTAGAAGAGCGCTCCCTCTACCATTCCCCTAGGAAAGCGGCAGCTAGCCAGTCAGCCTCTGCTGACCCTCCATAGCAGCAATGAGACCTGCAAGGAGGGGCAGTCTGGGAGGATCACTACAGACACAGGGTATTCACCCGAGATGCCACGTGCCATCAGACTGAAAAGGGCTCCTCTGCTAAGCACATGAGCCAAGTTCTGAGAAAGTAGGTGAAAAAGAAAATACCAACCTATGCTACATGTCTGGGTAGATTACCAAGGACAAACCTTCAGTTACCTGCCAGCCAAGCACCTCTGTCTCTCTCAGATGACTGCCCTTCATCTTGGGTGGCTCCAGCATCCCCCAGCTGCTGCCTGGTCCCCTGCTTGCCATGACTCCATCATGCCCTCCTGACTGCCTCAGGGTCTGACAGCTTCTGCAGCAGAATGCAGCAGCATCTACTCAATAAGGCAGCAGGGCTGTGCCAGCAGCAACAGTGTCTCCCGGGCTCTAGGCACTTAAGGTTAAGCCCTCAAAATTCCAAATGGGAAAATGCCAAGAACATGGGCATGAACAGTTTTCAAGGACAAATTCCTCTATGCTCCAGATCACCGCTGCAAGGAGAAAGGAGGCAGACTGGCCAATTTCCTCTGGCTCTGGAGTCAGCTCCGGCTTTGCGGGCTCCCCAAGAGTGCTCTTCCAGCGAGAAAAAGGAGGGAAAGAAAGGACAAGGGGAGGCTTTGGAGCCAACCCCACCCAAGAGCAGATGAGAGACTCTCTCATGGAGACACAGCCACAACCCAGACTGGGAGCCCAGCTGACAACATGCAGCCTTCTCCACCCTCACGGGCTCTTTCCCCAGCCTCTCTACCCAATCACAGGCTTGAGCCCCACACAACCCCACTTCCACCAGGGTCTGGCACACAGATGCCAGCTACAGTAGCTGGGCAGGACCAGCCCAGCCCACAGGCTCCTAGAGCTGATGCTGAAGAGCGGAGGCAGCGAGTGGGAGAGGCCTCGATTCTCCAGTGCCTCTCTGTCCTCTCTGAATGAAAGGGTGCATTCTTGCTGTTACTGAAAGGTCATGTCAGTGCCCATGGGGCTAGAGAGCCCAAGAAGGCCTTAAAAAGCAGGAGAAGACAGGGGCCGCCCGATGGAGCAGCGGTTTAGTTCGCGCTTGGCAGCCCAGGGTTCGCAAGTTCGGATCCCGGGCGCCCGCCGATGCACTGCCTGTCAGCCACGCCATGGCGGCGTCCCATATAAAGTGGAGGAAGATGGGCACGGATGTTAGCCCAGGGCCAGTCTTCCTCAGCAAAAAGGGGAGGATTGGCAACAGATGTTAGCTCAGGGCTGGTCTTCCCCACAAAAAAAAAAAAAAAAGCAGGAGAAGACCAGTGTTCTCTGGGGTAGGTGGGTCACCTGGGGCCAGACAGGAGGACAGGAAAGTGAGAGGGAGGCTGCACTCCTCCCTTCCTCCTCTTCGGGGAGCTCCCCACCAGAGCCTCCCAGCAGTGGGGCTGTGGAATGTCAGGAACTGGGCAAAGCACTCATATGTACTTGCTCTTTCAACCTGTATCACAAGGATCCCTGGGAGAAAGATGGCAGTATCCTTACTTAGAGGTGAGCAAACAGGCTCAGAGACTCAATAACTTGCCTATGGTCACACAGCTTTTCTGTCGTAGAACCAGGAGATGAAGCAGCTTTATCCAACTCCAATGTATCTCTTCAATATCCACGGCTCTTTAAGTTGCAGAGCCATTCTCTGTAAACCTCTGAACTCTGGGAAAAACAGATCTTCAGCACATATTCCCAACAGAAACCTTACCTATGACAAGGCCTCCTTTGACAACTTCACTACAAAAAGGGAGTGCCACTCTGACAAAACAAGAGTCCTGGCCTCAGTCCTGAGTCCACCTTGGCCTTGATATGCTCCACCCTGTGTCACCTCTCCCACCTCACCCACACCAGGGTCATCCTCCCTTGGACTCTGGTGCATCATCCTTTGGACTTTAGCAGCCCTCCTGTGAGGACTTGCCCACTGTTCATGCTCCCTGCATCAGAGCACTTCTGCTCCCGCATCCAGCATCCCTCACTAGCAAGGTCAGACCCAAGACTATCTTCAGTTGCCACCAAATGCTCCTGACCTGAGGTAACAGCAGTCACATCCCTCTGAAGGAACCAGGGACCCAAGGCCATCACAACCCTCCCAGGAGCCCTGTGCTCACAGTACTCGACAGCCGCTTGACACCAGTGGTCTCACAGGCACCCTACTGACATTTTCTATAGGAAGTCCCCAAGGCAGAGGCCACTTTGACTTATGGGAACAGAAGGATACCACTGTTCCCAGTATCAAATCCACAAGGCATCTAGATATGGGAAGGGGATTCTATGTAGAAATGGATGAAGAATGACTATGAAGAAGAAAAGTAGTTACCACCAATCACATATAAAACTTTGACTCCATGCTTCACAGTCACAATGCAGGTATTTTCATATTGTTCCTGGAGTTCCTGCCCCTCTTATGCATAGTTCTAGACCCTTGGTTATGAGGAAAAAAGGATTCTCAGTCCCACAATATCTTTCAAAACTGAAAGGAACTCATGGTCCAGAAAGCTAACTGAGACACACCAGGAGCTCACACACAGGCAGCCAGAATTTAAAAGGGTATATAGGGAGGTAAGGTCAGAAGCAGTATCAAAGATATCTACAAACATATCACGTTTAAATCTTGTTAACAGAGGAAAGCGGCCATAGGAAACTTCTAATGATATCCCTCTTCCAGTGATAAAGTTGCAACGCCAAAGAGGAAATGAATGAGGGCCGAGACCACTTCTCTGCCAACTCTCAGGTGAGCAACTAGCTGAGCATCTTCAATCACTTGCCCAAGTTGGTTCAGACCAGGCCTCATTCAGACCTGCTACACTCCCCTCCTCCCCACTCCATCTTGTAATGGACTAAAGCAAAATCAGTAGGTCCCACAGCAAAACGAGCAGCTGTTTCTCACCTTTCCTTCCAAAGCAAAGGGCAGAGACTCAACCTGGAGGCAGTAACATCTCCATCCAAGTCCAGCCATTCCAAAGAGCCACTGCCACTGACAGCCTCTCCGACCTGGGAACAAGGAAGCACAATGAGGTTGCCGTCATCACCACCACCCCACAGACCAGACAACACTCAAACTCCTTCCCCAGAAGGGAGAAGCAGGGAGGCCAGCAGCCACAGAGAAAATAGCACGCTAACCTGCCTTCTCTGCCGAAGGACAGCAGCCTCTGCTGGGTGGTTGAATCGGAACTTCTGTGCTTTCCCCAGGATTATGACTGCTCCTGTAACACAAAGACAGATGAGAATCCAATCAATAGCTCACGTTCTGAGTACACAGTACGTACAGGGCTCTGTTCTGGGAGACAAAGTCCTGCCCTCAACAAGTTGATAATTTAGCTGAGTCAATAAAATACGCATTCATTGGATATCGCACAGCATATGCACTGAATTAATGAAATGAACAGGAGGAGCTCTGGTACTCCAAGGGAAAGCAGGATGAGTTCCAGGTGGAATAGTCAGGGAGCGCTTCATGTAAGAGAGGGAATCTAAGCTCAGCCTCAAAGGACAGACAGAATTTGAATAGATTAATAGCAATAGTAACAGTGATAGTAATAATGATGAGTGTTTACTAAGTGCCAAGAATACTGTTAAGAACATTACGAGAGTTAGCTCGTTTGATCCTCACAATTTTCCTATTATTATCCCCATTTTACAGATGAGGAAATTGAGGCTCAGAGACTTTCCCAAAGATACAGAGCTAACAAACACAGGTACAAATTTCAGAGAGTCATTCTCCACTCTGGGGCCTTGGAATGGGGGCTTCTTTGTTTACAAGAAGAGGATCATATTAGGAAATCTTCAGATCTCTGGGTGCAGAGGCTGGTGTTCCACCTTTAAAGCCTGCTACACTGAGCTCTCTGGGTCTGGCCCATGAGAACAGAGCTGGTCCATCACTCATCCTGGCATAAACAGGGCTGCAGACAGTCTTACCTTGGGTCAGACGGCAGGAGGCAGTGATCTCCCGGCCATTGACTGTGCAGCGGGCCCCCTGGGCAGGACGCAGAACGACCACCCCACAGGTGCTGGTGATAGTGCAGTGGTCTCTCTCGATCCACTGACCCTGCAGGACTACAGAAGATGTGGGGGTCACGTGGGTGGAGGCAAAGCCCAGGGGACACCCCCTCCATTCTTTCTATGAGATCAGAATCCACATCTGGAAGATCTCACATCATGAGAGAGGAAGATCCACCACCTGAAACCACCCAGACCTGGATCCTCCCATGGTGTGGGTCTCTTCCTCTCATGCCCCAGACACACAACCAAGCAGCAAAAGAGGAGCAGCCCCTAGAGTCTTCAAAGAGTCCTTCCTCTCAGAGCACCATCAGGCTCCTCTGAAGAAACCTGTCAGGCATGAATACCTGCCACAAAGTGTCAGACCTACATGCTCTGTCACTTACCAATGTCCTGTTCCTGGTCTGAGTCAATCCTTCCTATTTTTGTTGTCCCCTCCTAAAGGGAAAAACAAAGCCATTTTACTGAGAATAAAAAGGGACAGAGCCTGGCCCAAAGGAGAGTCCACCCATTTGAGTGTCATCACTAACCTCCCACACCCATCCCAGCCTTTTCTGCACCACTTCTCAACTTTGGCCCAGGTTGTCCTGACTGCTCTGCCTATTCACTCTGCAGCCCAGAAAGCCCCTGTGAAGATGAGGGCAAAAAATACATGACAAAGTAGCTCCAACTCTTGGCAAAGTCCAACAAGCATTAGCAAACTCCTTTCTGTCCCGGAGCCTGAAGTTAGGGAGCAGCCATGGCCATCGGTCAGAGATTCTCTAGTCTGAGGAAGGGGGCACACAGGTATAGGTGTCTCCCGGGGGCTAAGGTTAGTGTGCTCCGAGTTTGGTCCAGTCAGTCTCAAAGAGACGCGGGTTCTATGAAGATGTATGGAAGCACAGGATTTTTACCTTCTTGATCCGCAGATGAAGTTTAACAGACACCAGAGTCTAAGACGGGTAAAGCACAAATAGGAGAAAAGCACATCTAGAATCAAAAAGGACTAGAAGAGAGTGTAAGAGAGGAGGGGAAACTGGAGTTAGTATAAATGAATCACTGGGTTAGCAGAAGACAAGGCGTTTTGCCCCTAGGATTATGGCAATTCTGTTTAAGACCACACAGCTCTGTTTGAGGAAGGCAGACAGCAACAGTGATGCTGAGTTTAGATACGCAGTTACCATTTATTCAATAACCATTCATTATGTCCCAGGCATTGCACTGAGCGCTTTACAGACATCTCTTATTTAATCCTTTAACAATCCAAAATGCTGGTATTATTATCCCCCTTTTATAGATGAGGAATCTGAAGCTGATAGGGGATAAGTTGCCCAAGGAACTCACACACTAAACCGGAGAGCTGTGGCTAGAATTCAGGTCCCTCTGGGTCCTGAGCCCATGCTTGTCCATCCTCACCATACTACCTCCCCAGTAACTGATGTTTTCAAAGTGACCAGAGAGTCCTGTGCTAGGCTTCACTGTCAGTAGCCAGGAGGGGAAGGTCTCTGCAGCTCCCCCAGAATAGCTTGTGCAAAAGAAGCCTCCTGGAAGTAATGAATGAGGCTCTGGCCTCAGTGTGCCCCCTCCCACACCACACCCACAAACAGCCAGGCCCCAGCCTTTCCTGCTCAGCCACTGAGGGTCCCACAAGCCAATGGATGCTAGCCTCCAAATGCCACCAAATAGAAGCAAGGGAAAGGGATCAACCCTCATGTGGGTTCAGGGTCAGCCCTGACCATGAGGCACATTCCTCCCAAAAGGATAAGGCCACAGCACATCACAGCTTCTAAACCTACAGAGCAGAAACTACCAAAAAACGTGTTGCCAGCTTCATTAACAAGGGCTGAGTTGGTGCCTGTGCTTGCTGCCCCCTCTGCCTCTTTATGCCAGAGGGTCAGTGGCACAAAGGCAATTATGAGGATGAAGTCCAGGAAATCAGTAACCTCTGCTCCACCCAGCCTTCCCTCTGCCCCCTTCCCACCCAAGGTGCTTCCTGAGGTGATCCAAGGGAAAATAGCTTCCAGGGTATTGCTAGGGACTAGTACTGGGTCTGCAACAAATTAGCCAAGCAAATAAAAATACAGAGAATCTTGAGTGATTACTGTTATACTATTACCCAAACCAAGATCTAAACAAACAAAGAGAAAAATGGGTATGTACAATGCAGAAATGCCAGGATTAGAACTAGACTGAAATCTCATCCCCCAGTTTCACTGGAAATGCACCAAGGAGGGAGCGCCATGCTCACCATGCACTGCCTCAGCAATGAACCCCAGGTCCCACATTCAGAGGCCATCACCAGCTCCTGTCTATGATTCAATCTAACAGTCATGTCCTTTAACCCTCAGCTGCCACCCTGAGCTCTACTACTTGACTTCTAGCTTCATCTGCACACTCCTCCTCCAATCAATATATCAGATCAGTTCTACTCCAATACTGGCCATTTTAATCCATCTGGTTGCTTCCTGACCTCCAGCCTCTCTCTGTGGCTCTGACTAATGGAAGGATCAATAGCCTTTGGTATTTAGATCTGTTATTAAGGTAACAGCAACTTCTGCCTGAGGCATTTTTGCTGAGATAATTTACACTTTGTGTTTCAGAAAACAAGCTACTTTAACTTCCCATCTGAGAGGCTCAGTCTCTGACAACATCCCTGAGGGCTTATCCTAAGAACACAGACTTTCTAAACAGGATGAGCTTTGGTAACATCTCACTACCACATCCACTGCAGCGTTGGGAGCCCAATTTCTCCAGGTATAACAGCAGCATTACATATCTCCCCTAAACTCTGTTCCTTTTAAATGTCAGCTGGGGACAATTATGAGAATGACTGGATATCCAGTGAGCATAGGGATTTTGGCCACATAAAGTATGTTCTGCCATCCATAGGGACTGTCCTTCTACAGCAGGACAAACATTTTTGATGAGGACAGGATATAAGACTATCTACCATGGGTCACTAACTCTCAAACTGCTTCATTTAGAAATGAGGACCTGCCATTTGCAACAACATGGAAGGACCTAGAGGGTATTATGTTAAGTGAAATAAGCCAGAGAGAGAAGGACAGACACTGCATGAACTCACTCATATATGGAATATAAGTGAACACACGGACAGAGAGAACTGATTGGTGGTTACCAAGGGGAAGGGGGGTGGGGGGGGCACAAGGGGTGAAGGGTTACATCCACAAGGTGACGGACAAAAATGTACAACTAAAACCCCACAGTGTTATAAACTAAGACATCAATAAAAAAAAAAAAAGAAATGAGGACCTGGTCTCCAGGTGACAAAGAACCAGGTGAGCCAGGTCCTTCATGGAAGGCCTTAACTTCATTCTTTTTTTTCTAGGTGGCTGCATGTCATGCCCTGCCCCTCCTCTGCCCACCAGCTCTTTGGACTCTCCCCCATGCTTTCTTTAAGCTTCCTATGTCTACTTTCTCTCTCCTCTCTTCTTTCCCAGGTAAACCTAGTAATGGAGAAGTGAAAGGTGCATTTTTTGTTGATTTGGGGGTTGAATAAAGTGGGGAAGTATCGGAAGGAAACCATTTCAGATTCCCCCTCTAGCCCCTGAAAGCCATTGGTGAGCAGCCTGTATCTGCAGAGCTCAGGGGAGCCAATGGTAGTTCAAGGTTAGGATTTCACCTCCACGACTACACGCCTGTGCTTCAGGAAGCCATAAAAGGAACACAAGCAGTATGATTCTGACTTTAAAATGAGGATGTTAAGGCACAGAGAACAAAAGTAAGTTATATAAGAGCGACAGTAGCAGCGGCTAAGAAACAAATGATTGTTCTGATTTCCAGTCTTTTGCTCTACTCATATGAAAGCAAAACAGGTCACAATTGCTTGGCTAGCCCAGTTTCCTGAGGGCAAACCTGAGGGCAGTTCTGTGGTATCTGTCTCAATTCACAGACCCGTGGCCACTGCCCCTGGCTTCTCCCTCCTTGACCTGTGGGGCCCGTGGCTCAGGAAGGGAGGAGTGCACCCGCCTGCTCACCTTGAGGTGATAGAGCACAACACCTGTGCTAAGCACATCATCCTCTAAGGCCATTAGGTGTGGCAGGCTTGAGTCAATGACCACCCCAGCCCTTCTCCTGTTGATGTCCACTCTGTAATGCTCCACAAGGGCCTTCCACTCGTTCCACTTCCGGGTCCAATCTTTAGTCAGCTGGTCGATCTGCAGACATAGAGGAGATGGTCCTAGACACTCAGCATGGGGAGCAGACTGAAGGTCAGGTGTCATCCTGGCCCAATTCCCTGTGGTATTACTTCTTCACTTTCCTCACTGTTAGTATTCAAAGCCCCACACAGGCCCTTGCACCTCCTCTGTCAGCTCTCTGTGTTTTCTAAGTTTTCTTCAATAAGCAAGTGTTACTTCCATAAATAGAAACGCCCCCAGTAAATGTTATTTTTAAAGTTTTCTGCAATGAGCATGTATTGTTTTTATAAATTAGAAAAAAACACCATAAATGTTCTTTTTAAAAATTGATTGGGATGTTAGCCAGACATCTGTGTTTGTAATTCCCCTTCCCCGTCCCCCTTCTATGTGATCGATATTGGGAATCCTTTTGTGACCTAACACTTCTTTCCCAAGGTGCAGTACCTTGAGTTCTAATGTAAGCTTGTATGTGGCTCAAAGACCCCCAGAGCACCAAGAAGAATCTCCCCAGGGAGAATGAAGATGATATGAAGCTGGTCTGAAAGACCATGTAATAATAAAATAGTAACAAGGCCTTAAGCTAAGACCACCTGGGGAATGTGAACAAACAATGTTGAATGCAGGGTTCCTCTTTCTTCTTATGGTAGAAATTGATGTCTAGGCAGGAAGCTTATCCTGGGAATGGAAGATCTGAGGAAGCCCAGGAAAAGGAACTGGATTCAGCTTAGTACTTCGTTCATAAAGGGAATATTTAAGAAAAAAGAAATTATGACAAGTTTAGGTACAAGTATTTTATGTACCCTGGAAACATTATTTTTAATGCTATAATCATTGAGTTGAAGTTTGAAAACAGTGAAACCACAGGACACTGACATTGGGACCTGGCAGAGGCAAGTGGCAGGGCACTCTGGCTTACAGTTCGGCCAACCTGGCAGAGCTCCCTGGAGGCACTGCCGAACACACCTCCCCTCTGCCCAGCTTTCATCACCCACTCCACACTGCCTCAGGTCATAAGGCCAGCAAGCGGCAGATTAAATTCCAGGTATGCCAGCCTGTATAACACAAAAACGCTAACGAGCCTGGAATGATTTTGACTCTTCTACTTCATCTCTTATGGATAGAGGCATGAAACTGTCTAAACCAAAAATCAGAACATATGGTCAAACAAAGAATTTTTGAGAAACATCTGGATGCATGACGTATTCCTAAAGTTTAGATTGGGTAACAAAATGTTGACATGGCCAGATATTTTAATAATATATAAGTATGATGCAACAGAATACTAGAAATTGGGACAATTGGTTGTAGTATCTAAATCTACCTGTCACCAAATAACACCTGCCATTTCTTCTTTTTTTTTTTTTGTGGGGAAGACCAGCCCTGAGCTAACATCTGTTCCAATCCTCCCCTTTTTGCTGAGGAAGACTGGCCCTGGGCTAACATCCGTGCCCATCTTCCTCTACTTTATATGGGACGCCGCCTCGGCATGGCTGACAGGCAGTGCATCGGCGGGCGCCCGGGATCCGAACGCGCGAACCCCGGGCTGCCAAGTGCGGACTAAACCGCTGCGCCACCGGGCGGCCCCCCCATTTCTTATTTTTAAATGCTTCTGGGGATCACCATTTAATCTAATCTCCCAAAATGTCTCATCCTTGCCCTCAAGGGATCACAACAGCAGTCTCTTTCCTGGTTGGTCCCTCTGCTTCCAGCCTTCCCTCCCTTCAATCCATTCTACATAAAACTGTCAAATTAATTTCCCCACTATACTCCTTTATTATATCACAGGCCTGGTTCAAGAAGCTATGATTAATCCTGTTTATGTCAAGTTCAAACCTCCTAAACTGGCCCTAACCTTACCACCACTACTCTCTACCATGAGCACCAGTTCCAACCAGCGTAGTCTTCCCTGCACTGTGTGCATCCACATGGCCTCTCACACCAGTTCATTCTCCCAGTTCCACCACTTTGTTTATGTTATCCCTCCCTCAACCAAAATGTCTTACCCCTTCTCCCTATCTAACAAACTCTATCAATCCTTCAAGGTCTAGTTCCAGTTCTCTGACTTCCAGCTTCAGCACTGTGATGCCTGCACTGAATATTCCAAGCCACAATGACTTCTTCCCTCCCTAAGCTCTTTTTGTTTAACTCACAGAGTTTACTACATTTAACCATTCTCTAAATTGTGTTTCCTACTCAACTACAAGCCGCTTGAGGGCAGGGACTTCTTTGTATCTCTTGCAGCATCACGCTGAGCACCTATTTGGTGCTCACTGAATACATGTTGGTTGGTTGACGGTTGGTTTACTGACTGGAAAATAATTTTTTTTTTCTAAACTACTGTCACTATTCAAAGGGAGTTATCATGAACCTTTCAGAGAACAAAGCAAAGTCAGAAAGCTGGTCACCAGCCCTTCAGGCAAACAAATTCCCCACTCAAGGCTCCATGGAGACAAAAATTGTCTCTAAACTAGACAGAGCCTCTCTTTTCTAACAAGGGAGCAGCTCTGGCCCAGGAATAATAGAGGGAGATCAGACTTGCTCCAGGATGACATAAAGCACAACTGAGTTCACCCAAACACCCACCTTCAATTCATTTTGGAGAACCAGCTCCTTCAGATTTTCATCCTTTTCCTCATTCAATGAACTGAAGTTTCTCTGCACAAACAAAGAGAGAGATGTGCTTCGTGGATCTCATTCTTACTCTTGTGAAGGAAGATATGGTGCAGATAAAGGAAAGACTTTATCATTAAAATGAGAAACAAATCAGAAGCCTAAGTATTTGGGCTCAGATTGGCACAAAATAGGAGCATTCAAAGAAACTTTTCCGGAGGGCCCCACTCCCCACATCCGCCCACACAGAGAACAAGGGCCATTCAGGCAAATGCTCTTTGGACAACAGAGATGATATAGTGAGAGGACGCCTACCCATCTGAAACTACCCAGGTAACCAGAGTAATCCCCATCCTGTCTTTGCTCCTGCCTCTACTCTGCAAGAGTCACTTAATTGAGAACACAGAATGCAGCAGGGCTCAGATTCTATGCAGAAGAAAAGGGGCTCTTGAGTAAAGAAAAGTTCTGATTGCTTACATACCAGTTCGAAGCTCAGCAGCATGGCTTTCAGTCTCCCAATCTCTTCCCTGAGTTCTCTGATCAGCTTTACATTTGCATCCTGAAACAGAGAACTCAGTCGCCACTGATTGAAATCAGGCCTCAACCCAGCTCTGAGATGCTACATGCAATCAGCTTGGAAGAAGTGGATTACTCCTCTGGAGTAACTTCTGGGGCAGTCTTCTCAAAGTGTGGTCCCAGGACCAGATCATCAACTTCACCTAAGAACTTGTTAGAAATGCAAATTCTGCCCCCACCCAACTCCTACTAAATCAGAAACTCTTGAGGGCTGGGGCTCAGCTGAGGTTTAACAAACCCTCCAGGTGATTGTCATATACACTAAAGTTTGAGAACCACTGCTCTAGAGCAGGAAGTGAGGCAGGTAACACACATGCCAGGGCATGTATAGGTAATAGGTGCTAATCTTCCTGTATTGTGACTAAACTTAGTACCTGCCCAACTACATTGCCTTTTAAAACAGTCCATAGAAGGGTTATATATGTCTGGCCACCAATTTGTGATCCCTGCCCTGGAACTTTTCACTAAAATTGCAAAGTAAATAAGGAATTTTTGGAATATTCTCATTATCATCCAGCTTTCAAAACTAATGAATTCCTTATATGCCCCTTTTGGCCCAAAATAGAGAAGTCACTGTAATTTGCAGAGAAGAAAAATAAAACACAGGCATACATCATTAACTCAAAATAAAAGTAGGAAATACAGAAACTTTTAAATGATCCTTCTTAGAGTGGCAATGGTGCACCGGGGATCTTAAGAGGAATGGCCTTAGAGAAATATCTAAAATAAACTATTCATAAAAGGTTACTGACGAAGTCAGTAGAGATATAAGAGAGGGGTATGGCACTAGAAGAAAGAATTTCACTCTCTCCTCATTTGGAGAACAAGTCTGGCAAGTTGGGGTGATTCCAAAGAGAAAGAAATCATGGGAAGAAAAAAAGGAGGAGAACTTTATGTAAACATTATCAGACCAGGACTTCAGATGAAGGTCTCACCTCATTTACCCGTGGCCTGTTGATGATGTTCTTGGCATTGGATGCATATCTCAGCGTGCTCATGGTCTCACTGTAGCTAGTGTGTGCGGGAGACACGGCTGAGGTAGAAGGAGATAGTTAAAAAGCATGGCAAGCCCTCAGACCCAGCCCATAACCACTTGCCTTGCTGATGTCATCCCTGCTGTATAAGGGACCCTTGATGAAATGGTTGGTCATGGCCCTTTCTCTGAGGCAGAATACTAGTCCCAAGACAGAACCAGCTCCTGCACCCCACTCACTGGCAACCATGATGGTTTTGGAGTTGCCTCCAAGGCTGTCCTTCAGCAGCCAGGTCAACACAGAGTCCCGATATGGGATGTAAGACTGCCTCCGGGAGGGTCTCCATCCACTGCTGGGCCCAGAAGGAGCGATCGGGACCCCACTGTCACCACTGTCACTGACTGTGCTGTTGAGGCTCTGGCAGCTGCTGAATACTTGAGAGTTCTGGGCTTAAAAGACAAAAAATAATAAAAGTGGAAGGAAAAAGGAATTATGACACAAATGCATTAAAACAAAACACTGGTTGGGGAGCACAAACTTAAGTATCACACTCCTAATCCCTTTCTGCATGTGACAGGATGCTTTAAATTTAAGCCCGGAATTAGACTAAGGACTCATGACACGGAGTATTTGAGTCACGAAATTTTTCAGTCTCCCTTCTTTTTGAAATGAGAGTGCTGGGATGATGGTCATGTTGTATTCTAAAACCACAGACAAATATCAATTTTTCATGCTGCAAACCAGAAGGTAACTTTATCAAAAAGAACCTTGCAAGCATCTACCCCATGTTGACAAAATTAAAACATATGAGTTATTTTCCAAAGTCTCCCTCCCACTCTGATGATCCAGTCTACCAACCAAGTACCTAAGGTGGAGATGACAATTCCCAGAGTCACAAGAGACTTGTTGATGTTGGCTCCTTCAGTGATCCGGTCCTTACAGTAACTGGGGTCTGCTCTTTCACTAAAACAGTCAATGAAAACAAAAGCAAACAAGACGATACCATCCTTATAATGCTGTTGAAAGACATTATGTCGTACTTCATGTAAAAGACCCACGTAATAAATTCCTTTTAGAATTCAGTTTCAGAAAAAAAAGTTACCATCTTGTAATGAACTGGCATTCTTCTGCTTCTGAGGCAATAAAAATCAAATAATTCACTACATTTCTGTTTTTATTTTGGCTGTCAGATCACTTTCAGCTAACTGTAAATGCTCATTTACAGTAATGATATTAGCAGAGCTTTTTGATATATTCAGAAAACTTTCCCTTTTCTTTATTGTTTTAATTTCACCTATTAATAGCTTTATGGCATCTGTGTCATTAATTGTCAACTGTCTTAAATTCCTTAAGTCAATGGGAAATATGAAAAGTTCACACTTACCAGTTGGCTGATAAAGTTTCTTCCAGACAGCACTTAGTTTTTAAGGGAATGCTGTACCATATTAATTATTTAGCAGTTTTAAAATAAAAAAATTTGCCTTACTTCATCTTACACTTTTTTTGTGACCATATTATCCACAAGACTTTCTTCTTTCTGGATATATAAGTGGCTACAATTCCTGCTTTCTTCTAATACTTAAAAGGCAGTATCTTCTCCCCAATGACACAATATTTTTAAAGCTTTTAAGTGATATACACAGCTGCATAAAATCAATATTAAGTCAAAGGAAAAAAGTGTGCTAATTCAGTTACCTCCACTTAGACAGTGGTTTTCAACCTTGGCTATACACTGAAATCACATGGGCAGCTTTAAAAACTACTGATGCCTGCACTTCCCCAACCCCATTAATAATCTGATTTATTTAATCTGAGCTGCAGCCTAGGCACTGAGAGTTGTAGAAGGTCCCAGGTGATTTTAATGGGCAGCTAAGAGTGAAAACCCCTGACATAGAACTTTGCAGTCCCTGGAAAACTATAATTTCTTAACTGAGCATTCAAAAAATGTTTCTTTAGTAATTTTCTCAGGATGATTAAAATGTGAAAAAGGCTGGAACAAGTTTATTCTCTGTAAAGTGGGCAAGAACAAGGTCATTGTCAAGGGAGTAATTTCCCTTGGCTTTGAAATTCTAATTACCTGCCTGCTAGGTCCACGAGGTTGATCTTACTGGCAATTTCAGAGGGGAGGTTGTTCTCCAGGATTGCCTGAGGCAGAAAACACATTTAAAGCTTGTCATTTGGAATGTTTTTTTCCCCCTTAGGCACTCTAAATAAGGTGATATTTTGGATTTTTATCCAACTCAAGAAATCAGTATTTTTTTTAATTTAGATAAAATTGACATATAACATTATATTAGTTTGAGGTGTACAACATTTGATACTTGAAGATATTGAGAAATGACCACCACAATAAGTCTAGTTAACATCCATCATCACATATAATTACAGAATTTTTTCTTGTGATGAAAATTTTTAAGATCTACTCTCTTAGCAACTTTCAAATATACAACACAGTATTATTAACCATAGACCCCATGCCGTACATTTCATCCCCATGACTTATTTTATAGCAGGAAGTTCGTACTTTTTTAACCCCCTTCACCTATTTCACCACCCCATCCCACCCTGCCCCACCTCTGGGAACCTGTTCTCTGTAACCATGAGCTCGGTTTTTTTTGGTTAGTGATGTTGAACACCTTTTCATGTACCTATTGGCCATCTGTATACCTTCTTTGGAAAACTGTCTATTCAGATCCTCTGCCCATTTTTTAACTGGATTATTGGGTTTTTTGCTATTGAGTTGTATGTGCTCTTTATGTATTTTGGATATTAACCCCTTATCAGATATATACTTTGCAAATATTTTCTCCCATTCAGTAGGTTGTCTTTTCATTTTGTTGATGGTTTCTTTTGCTGTGCAGAAGCTTTTTAGTTTGATATAGCCCCCTTGTTTATCTTTGCTTTTATAGCCAAGGTGATATTTTGGATTTTTAGCTAACTCAAGAAATCTGTATTCTAATGTGCTCTGAACCAGATAAGCTCTCGATATGTGACAGATACAATCAGTAAACCCTGGGTCCTTCATTAAAAATATGAGCAGGACGTCCACAGAGTAAGCAGGCAGATCCCCACGGAGTCCTCTGAGCACAATTTTCATGGGCGCCAGGAATTTTAGCACAATTTACCAGGCAAATTGCTTGACTCCTCTTCAGGCGCTCTGACTCTCATCATTAGAGATCCACAGCAGTGGGGGGCCCTGATGGAGGTCTGTCTCTGTTGTTAACCTGAGTCACCGCACGTTAACTTGCTAGGGCAGGCACTCTGCCTCTCTCTGTTCTATTCAGGGGCATCCAGCCCTCAAGAGCAAAACTACTTTTCCTCTTTTTTTAAAAATTCAATGTGGGGGTTTTGTTGTTGTTGTTTTATTTTAATGTTGTGCATCCATCACCAAAATCCAGTTTTAAAACATTTCCAATGAGCGCCCAAATTCCCTCAAGTCTGTTTGCAATCAATCTCTATTCCTATCCCCAGCCCCAGGCAACCACTCATCAGCTTTCTATCTCTATAAACTAGTCTTCTCAGGATATCCCATATACAAATGGGATCACACAATGTCTGGCTTCTTTCACTGTGCATAATTATTCTGAGGTCATCTACGTTGAGGCATGTATCAATAGTTCATTCATTTTTATTGCTGAGTACTGTTCCATTGTACGAATATACGATGGTTTGTTTATCCATTCACCTCTTGATGGAATTTGGCTGTTTCCAGTTTTGCGCAACTACAAATAAAGCTGCTGTGAATACTTGTGTACAAGTCTTTGTATGAACATATGATTTCTTTTCTCCTGGGAAAATACCTAGGAGTGGAATGGCTGGATCATATGGTAGATATATGTTTAATTTTTAAAGAAACTGTTAAATTCTTTTCCAGAGTTGTGCCATTTTACATTCCTACCAGTAGTGCAGTGTATAAGAACTCCGGCTCCTACACATCTTGCCACTATTTAGTATAATCATTCTTTTTTAATTTTAGCCATTTTAAAAGGTGGGTAATGGTATCACATTTGGTTTTAATTTGCATTACCCTCATGATTAATGATGTTGAGCATCTTTTCAGGTGCTTAATTTCCATCTGTGTATTTTCTTCAATGAAGTGTCAGTTCAAAATTTTTGCCCCCTGTTTTGAGCTGTTTTCTTACTACTGGGTTGAGAGAGTTCTGTATATATTCTGGATACAAGTCCTTTATCAGGCATGTGTTTTACAAATAAATTCTCCCTATCTGTGGCTTTTCTTTTTATTCTCTTAATGGTCTTCCAAAGGGTAGATGTTTTCAATTTTGACCAATCCCCAATTTCAATTTGTTCAATTAGTGTTTTTAGTGCTGTATTTAAAAAAACCTTGGCCTAATCCAAGGTCACAAAGGTTCTCCCATGTTATCTTCTACAAGTTTAACAGCTGTAGATTTTACATTTATGTCTATCATCCAGTCTGAGTTAATTTATGGATAAAGTGCAAGATATGGATCAAAGTTGTTTTGTTTTGGGTTTTTTTGCATGTGGATATCCAATGTTCTACCATTTGTCGAAAAAACTATACACTCTCCACTGAATTGCCTTTGCAACTTTGTTAAAAAATCAGTTGCCTATATACGTGTGAGTCTATATTGGACTCTATTCTGTTCCATTGATCTATTTATCTATCTTAATGTTACTGCCACTCTATCTTGATTACTTTAGCTTTATGCAGTATATGGTTTATCCTGGAGACCCGCCGGCATAGTGGTTAAGTTTGCACACTCCACTTTGGAGGCCGAGGGTTCGCAGGTTCGGATCCCAGGTGCAGACCTACACAGTGTTCATCAAGCCATACTGTGGTGGCATCCCATATACAAAACAGATGAAGATCGGCACAGATGTTAGCTCAGTGACAATCTTCCTCAAGTGAAAAGAGGAAGATTGGCAATGGATGTTAGCTCAGGGCCAATCTTCCTCACCAAAAAAAAAAAAACCAAATTAGGGGAAAAACAACAAATGGAAAAAAGTTAAAAAAAAAAGAATGTTCCATATGCAATTGAAAATAACAAGTATTCTGTAGATGTTAAGTGGAATGTTCTTTAAATCTCAGGTCACATTGGTTGATAATGTTGCTCAAATCTTCTATATCCTTGCTGATTTCTGTCTAGTTGGTTTACCAATTATTGAAAGTGGGATAATGAAATCTCCAACTATTGTTATTGAATTGTCTATTTCTCTTTTCAATTCTGTCAATTTTTCCTTTATGTATTTTGGGGCTCTATTGTTGGGAGCACACACATTTATAATTGTTATATATTCTTGATGTATAAACTCTTTATAATGATGAAATGTGTCCCTAGTATGTGTCTTAAAATCTATTTCTTACCTGACATTAATATAGTACTCTAGTTCTCTTATGGTTACTATTTGCATGGTGTATCTTTTTCCATCCTTTTACTTCCCACCAATCTGTATCTCTGAATCTAAGGAGTGTTTCTTGTAGACAGCATATAGTTGGATCTTGCTTTTATCCAGTAAGATAATTTGTACCTTCATCTGTTCCCATTTAATGTAATTATCAATATGTTCAAAATTATGTCTGTTTTCTATTTATTTTCTATATGTCTCATGATATTTTGTTCCTCTATTCCTCTTTCACTGTCTTCTCTGTGTTAAATAAGTATTTTTAGTGTACCATTTTAATTTCTGATAATTTTTTAATTATATTTTTGAGCTATTTTCTTAGTGGTTGCTCTACAGATCACAATATGCATCCTAACTTATGATAATCAACTTCAAAATAATACCAACTTAATTCCTATAGAATATAGAAACTTTACTCCAAGAATCTGCTTTTCCTCTTCATTCCTTTGTGCTATTGTCATATATATGACAACATATATATGTATGATGTACAATAATACAGCATTATAATCACTGTTTTATACAATCTTATTCTTTTAACGATAATAGAAGAAATGAGAAAGAATATATTTATGTAGTCTTTTATATTTACCCACATATTTACCATTCTCAGCACTTTTCATTTCTTCCTATAGACTTAAGTTACTGTCTGATATCACTTTCTTTCGGTCTGAAAGATTTCATTTAGTTTTCTTATAAGGGGGGCTGCTAGCAATGAATTCTGTTTTCTTTTCAATCTAGGAATGTTCTTATTTTGTCTTCATTTTTGAAACCTCATTTTGCTGCACGTAGAAATCTTGGTTGACAGTTTTATTTTCTTTCAATACTCTGTCTTCTGAGGTCCAGTGTTTCTGATGAGAAGTCAGCTATTAATCGTGTAATTGTTCTCCTGTACATGAAAAGTCATTTTTCTCTAGCTGTTTTCAAGATTTTCTCTTTCTCGTTCAACAGTCTGACTATGATATGTCTAGGTATGGATCTCTTTGTGTTTATTTTACGTGGAGTTAAGCTTCTTAGATCTGTAGATTAATGATTTTCAATGAATTTGGGGATTGTTTTTGGCCATTATTTTTCAAAATTTTCTTATGCCTATTCTCTCTTCTCTCTTTCTGAGATTCCCATTACACCTATGTTGTAGATTTGATGTTGTCCCACAGCTCTGTGTGGCTCTGTTGATTTTTCTTCAATCTCTTTACTTCTTCAAATTGGATGATTTCTATTGGTCTATCTTCATGTTTACTTATGCTTCTGCCAACTCATATCTGCACTAGCAGATTTTCCATTTCATTTATTACACATTTCAATCCCAGAATTCGCATTTTTAAAAAATTTTCCTATGATTTTATTGAAAGTCCCTAGAGTCACTGTCATCATGTTTTCCTTTAATTCCTTAAACATGGTTTCCTTCAGTTTTTTGAACATATTCATATTAGCTGCTTTGAAGTCTTTGTAGGCTAAATCCAACATCTGGAGCACCTAGAGTCAGTTTCTATTGACTGATTTTTTTCCTAAGCGTGGGTCACACCTTCTTGTTTGTTTGTTTTTGCATGCCTAATAATTTTTGGTTGAATACTAGACATTTTAGATAATATATTGTAACAAATCTGGATTCTGATTTTTTTCCTATGGAGGGTGATTTTTGTTTTATTTGGTAATTTGTCTGGACTAAATCTCTAAAATCTGTCTCCCCTACAATATGCAGCCAAAGAGGTCTCTGTTCAGTTTTTTCCCTTGGTTTTAATTTTAAGCTTAGGTTCTTAGGGACCACCCTGTGTCTGCATAGCTTAGAGCTCAGCCAAAGACTGGTCAGCAGTTGTAATCGAACACCTTGAGCCAATAAGACTTCTATTCTCGTTGATAGATCTATGTGTGGGCAGGGGAATGCATTAAAAGTTCAGGCAGTTTTTAAGTTTACCCCAGCATTCAGTAGCCATAGGGCCCTCTTGTATCTGCTCTGCACATATGTGCAAATTCTGTCAGTCAGGGCTGTGTGGGTGGCTTGAGCCCACTTAGTCTCTGCTGCGTATGAGCACAGCTTCTGTTCCTCAGGATATGTGAGAATCTTATCAAGCCCCCTATGGCTGTATCATCATCTCCCTGCTAAATCCCCAATCTGCCATTTCATTTCTTGCCTGAAACAGACCAATAAACTCAGGCTAAGGGAGCCACTGGCCCTCTTTGTTTGCTTGCCACTGAGATCACTTTAACTGATGATTCTCCAAAGCAAGAGAACACTTCTGGTAGTGGCAGCAACAAAGCTGCTGGTTTTCACAGCCTTCTCTTCCCTGACTGAATGACCTCACTGACAGAGATTGGGGTGTGGGTAGAAACAGGAGCAGCCCAAGGCAGTACACCATATGTTTGCACTGTTTTTACCTGCAATTCAATAGTTTTCTTGAATAAACATTTCTCAGTTTATTATATGCCTGTGGCCTATTTTTAGAACACAGAAATGGTTACTTTTGACAGTTTTGTCCAGCTTTATAGTTGCTTTTGGAGGACAGGATTTGTCAACCTCTTCACTCCATTATAATGAAATTAATGCTTATTTTCATTTCAATCTTGCTTTCCATTTCAAATACCATACTGATCACATAGATACAAAAGTGCTTTGAAATGTTAAAAGCAAAATAAAAGGAGAAGATATTTTGGTTAGTCTTTATGAAATGCCTCTACCCTTTCTAGGTGTATAGCTTAATAGATTGTATATAGGTCCTCCTTATATTAGGTCATATCAGAGGACCTGTAAATGGAAGAGTAGAAGAAAAGGAAAAGAAATAGGAAAGAAGACAAGAAAGCAGTCAAAAGGGACAAGGAGAGGAAGAAATCTAACCAAATATAAGAGGTAACCAACCTGCATATAGTGGATAGTGAAGATGGCATGGGATCTGCTGCTGGCCTTATGAACGTGGGTGGCTGCTGTGATTCTGTGTATACAAGGGAAGACAGTTAGGACAAGGATTGTTTATGTATGGTGGGGTCTTAAGGATCCATGGGGAACACAAGAAGTGTTAGCGCTGAGGTTCACAGACGAGAATCACAAAACATCCATATTTAGTCCAGTATAGTTAGGAGAGTGGTCCAGTGAGGGTGGCAGCAGCGCTCTAGGTACTGATAGCCACAAATAAAAGGGAGTGTATCTTCATACTAAACCACATTAGAACTTTTTCTGAAGTAACAGAAGTAAAAATCAGAATTGAAAAGTGGAATTACTGGAGTGTCCTCAACCTGGAAGAATATCTCCAAGACAGACCCATCAAGGAAGACAAGTAGAGGTAGAAAGCTTGCTGGAGAAGAAGCCTCAAAGACAGAGAAAGTAAGTTGTGGTTAAAAACAGAATATTAATCTTATAGTGCCAGAAAGGCCTTTGAAATGAGATCTTGAATTACGTCAATGTCATGCTTAAGCCAGATAGAATTCATAGCCTCCCTTAGAAATTCATTCCAGTGTTAACCCTTCAAGTCAGGAGAGTCTTTCCTTTATCTAAATCTAAGTCAATCATGCTTCAGTTTAAGACCATCTCATTGACTTCTGTTCTCAGAGGAGCTGGAGAACTGAAGAAAAGAGTCAAAATCTAGAGGCTGGTCTCATGATTCAAGGATAAAAAGGAAAGGTGAAGCCTGAAACTTAAAGATCAAGGAAATCAGACCAGAAGAAAGTGCCTCCAGGAGAGTTCCATGAAACCCAAAGAGTAGAATGTCAAATTTAAATTTTTTCCTTTATGTTCAATTAATTTGTACGTTATAATAGGGTAAATAGAAGACTCTAAACTCCTCCCCTTTAAAAAAAAGGCTATTCTTTCAGGCATATATGCTAACAACATTCTGGGTATTTCATAGTAATTAACAACATGAAATGTTATTACAATTTACAATCACTTTTAGGAGAGTCTATAGCCCTTCAATATTCATAGCAGATTCAAAACCATCTTTTTAAGATAACTTCTACAAGTGTATAAAACTAAAAGAAAAATGGTTTTTCTGAAACATTTCACACGATATTGGTCCTTATCTCTACCAAGACTGAGGAGAGGACAATACAGGTGAGAATCTTTTCTTTGATCAAAATAGCAGAAGTTGTGTATTATAAGACAAAGCATTGAGTAACTCTCTGGGCTTACTGTTTAATATTATACCCAGAACAAACTCCAGCTTCAATAAGAGTGAGAAGAGCACTAAACCTTAGTCACTGCGCCTCACCCAGAGCACACTACTGTTCTGAGAAAGGCCTCCTGATTGTGAGTGTGGGCAGCTGCAGAGAGAAGCGTTATCATACACTCCAAAGGGTGATGAGAACACAGGACAGAATGAGGCTGACAGAATGACATGAACAAATCGGTTACCTGTTTGCTATTCCCTCCTCCAAGAGTTGAATTACTTGCTTATAGTTGGTAACTACATGTTGAGATAAACCTATCAGATTTGTGAAGGAGGAAGAAAAGAAATTAAATAAAATTTTTGGTAAAGTTTAATCTTTTCCTGTTGATCTTTAACTTTATTATTCCTATTTCATATCATTTGAGAGACATGAGGGAACTTGCTAAATTCATTCAAATAAATTAAATCAACAAATATTTATTAGAAGCCTACTGCCAGGCACTGTTATAGGCTTCACAGAGATTATAGTCCAGAATTCATATAGTAGTTATGCTAACAATAACAAAAACAATAACAATAATAATTCCTTACAATTCTGCTATGCAGGTTATAAGAAAAGTTCTCATACATTACTTCATTTGGCCCTCACTAAATTCCTAAAGTACACAGGTACTATGTGCCCCACAAAATGGCAGTCTCAGTTTGGCATACAAAACATACAGTACACATGTCCCTATCTTCCCACAGTTTATAATCATGAGAAGTTATACCATACAAAACAATCTGGCCAAGTGCCACAGGAGTAGAAGAGATAGTAAATGCTAAGGAGATCAGAGGAGCGGTCAGGGCAGGCTCCATGGAGGAAGTGAGACTTGAATTTGGCCACTGTAGAACAGGTAGGATTTAGACAGGTGAAGAGTTGTTTAAGGTCATGAAAGTAAATCTTCGTGGCTGGTTACTGATCAAGTCAAAAAGTGCCTTGACAATTGTGCTAGCCAATCTCTACATTAGAGATTCAGGAACAAAGTAACTTCACAGGCTCACTGCTGAATACAATTACCCTAAAAATTGGCAAAGTAATTTGAACATTGACTGGATTTTTTTGTATTAAGAAATTATTGTTGTTATTTAAATGTGATAATCGTTTTGTGGTTATGTTTTAAAAAATTCCTGGAGAGTGACGTCAGCATCATGGTGGAGTGAGATACCCTCTTTGAATCTCTGCCCCCTAAGACACGACGAAAACATCATTCACATTCCAACAGGGGTCAATCAAACACTACAAAGGACTTTTAAGAAACCCCTGCTGCCATACATCGGACGGTAGAGACAAGGGAAGCCCCAAAGGACACGAGGAGAGGTAAGAAGTTTTACTCCTCCTCCCCAATCAATCAGCAAAGACAGACAGCATGGCTCGCAGACAGAGGGGGGAGGGATGGCCCTCTGCGGGGAAAACTATTGCCCTCCAAGTGCTCTCACAGACTGTCGAGAGATCCCCACTGGGAAGCGACGACAGACTGTTTCAGGGGTGTGGCAAATGCCCCAAGAGAGCCAGCAAGGAAACTCCTGGGTTGAGCAGGAGAGAGAGAGAACCCCTCCCCCAACACACCCTGCGTTTCAGCATAATCCCTCTGGGGACTTCAGCAGGCTCAGAGCACACCACTCATGATCTCCGTCCAGTGGCAGCAGGTGGAAACTGCAGGACCAACTTCAAGATGAGAGGAAAAAGTAAGGCCATGGGATCCTTGCAAAGATTTGTTATGTCTACAGACCAAAAGGAAAATGACAAACACCCAGAAACCAACCCTGAAGGCACAGAATTCGATAACCTGAATGACAGAGAATTCAAAATAGCTATCACAAACAAACTCAACGAAATACAAGAGAACATACAGAAACAAATCAACAAATTCAGGGATTTCATCACAAAAGAGATTGAAACCATAAAGAAAAACCAATCAGAATTATTGGAGATGAAAAACAAAATGAACGACATAGTGGAAAAAATGGAGTCTTTAAAGAGCAGAACTGACAATATGGAGGAACGAATTAGCGTCATCGAGGATAGCCATGCAGAAATGCTCCAGATAGAGGAGGAGAGAGAGCTAAGACTAAAAAGAAATGAAGAAATTCTTCGAGAAATATCAGACTCAATGAGGAAAAGCAACATAAGGATAATAGGTATTCCAGAAGGAGAAGGAAAAGAAAAAGGAGCAGAGAGTTTGTTCAAAGAAATAATAGCTGAGAACTTCCCTAACCTAGGGAAGGAGATGCAAATAACAGTGAATGAAATCAATAGATCACCTAAATATATAAACAGGAATAAACAATCATCACGACACATAGTAGCAAATTGGACAAGATTCCACGACAAGGAAATAATATTAAGGGCAGCTAAACAAAAAAACAAAATAACATACAAAGGAAACCCCATCAGGCTCTCAGTGATTTCTCTACAGAAACTCTACAGGCTAGGAGAGACTGGAATGATATATTCAAAATCATGAAAGACAAAAACCTTCAGCCACGAATACTTTATCCAGCAAAAATATCCTTCAAATATGAAGGAGAAATAACAACTCTCCCTGATAAACAAAAGCTAAGAGAGTTCATCACCACAAGACCTCCCCACTACAAGAAATGCTCAAGAAGGCCCTTAGTCCTGAAAAAAAACAAATGAGAAAGGGGATACAAAGATTTCAGCAAAGAGACTAAACCAGAACAAAATACAGTTGGATAACATCAAAAATTAATTCAAGCTCATCACTGGAAACACACACTCACAACAAAAGATGGAATAAGTAGCGACAACAACAAATAAGGAGGAGAGGAGGGAAGGCATTGAATCGACTCAGCCTAAGGAAACAGGAGGCATCTGAAAATGTACTATCTTATCCAGGAGATCGCTTATATAAACCTCAGGGTAACCACTAAACAAATAACCAGAAGAGAACCACACATGACAAATAAAGAGAAAACTAAGAGAAGCAGCATGCAGAAATACCAAACTGAATTTGCAGTCCGAAACACAAGGGACAAGAAATGAAGGAAATGCAAAAGAACCAGAAAATGAACAATAAAATAGCAACATTAAACTCTCATATATCAATAATCACTCTAAATATAAATGGATTGAATTCTCCAATCAAAAGACACAGAGTGGCGGGATGGATTAAAAACCAAGATCCAACAATTTGCTGCCTCCAGGAAACACATCTCAGCTCTAAAGACAAACATAGACTTAAAATAAAAGGATGGAAAACGATACTCCAAGCTAATGGCAAGCAAAAGAAAGCAGGAGTAGCCATACTTAGATCAGACAAAGTAGACTTCAAGATAAAAAAGGTAATGAGAGACAAAGAAGGGCAATATATAATGATAAAAGGGACACTTCACCAAGAAGACATATCACTTATAAATATCTATGCACCCAACAAGGAGCACAGAAGTACATAAAACAACTGCTAAAAAACCTTAAAGGAGATATTAACAATAACACAATAATAGTAGGGGATCTTAACACCCCCCCTTACATCAATGGATAGATCATCCAGACAAAAAGTCAGTAAGGAAATAATGGACTTAAACGAAAACCTAGACACGATGGACTTAATAGATATGTACAGAGCACTCCACCCAAAAAAAGCAGAGTACACATTCTTCTCAAGTGCTCATGGAACATTCTCAAGGATAGATCATATATTAGGAAACAAGGCAAACCTCTATAAATTTAAGAAGATTGAAATCATTACAGGCATCTTTTCTGATCATAATGCTGTGAAACTAGAAATCAACTGCAAGGAAAAAACTAGGAAAGGCACAAAGATGTGGAGACTAAACAACATGCTACTGAACAACCAACCGTTGATGCAATTAAAGGAGAAATCAAAAGATATCTGGAGACAAATGAGAAAGAAAATACACCATACCAACTCATATGGGACGCAGCGAAAGCGGTCCTGAGAGGGAAATTCATAGCGATACAAGCCCGCCTTAACAAACAAGAAAAATCCCCAATAAATAACCTTAAATTACACCTAACAGAATTAGGAAAAGAAGAACAAAGCCCCAAATCAGCAGAAGGAGGGAAATAATAAAAATCAGAGCAGAAATAAATGAAATTGAAACCAAAAAAACAGTAGAAAGGATCAATGAAACAAAGAGCTGGTTCTTTGAGAAGATAAATAAAATTGACAAACCTTAGCCAGACTCACTAGGAAAAAAAGGGAGAAGACTCAGATAAATAAAATTAGAAATGAAAGAGGAGAAATTACAACAGATACCACAGAAATACAAGGGATTATTAGGGAATACTATGAAGAACTCTACGCCAACAAATTGGACAACCTAAAGGAAATGGACAAATTCTTGGAAGCGTACAACCTCCCAAAACTGAATCAAGAAGAAATAGAGAATCTGAACAGACCAATCACAAGTAAAGAGATTGAAACAGTAATCAAAAACCTCCCAAAAAATAAAAGCCCAGGACCAGATGGCTTCCCTGGAGAATTTTACCAAACATTCAAAGAAGATTTAGCACCTATCCTTCTCAAACTATTCCAAAAAATAGAGGAAGATGGAATACTTCCCAACACATTCTATGAGGCCAACATCATCCTGATACCAAAGACAGACAAGGACAATACAAAGAAGGAAAACTACAGGCCAATATCACTGATGAACATAGACGCAAAAATCCTCAACAAAATATTGGCAAACCGAATACAGCAATACATCAAAAAGATCATACACCACGATCAAGTGGGATTTATACCAGGGACACAGGGATGGTTCAACATCCGCAAATCAATCAACATAATACACCACATTAACAAAATGAAGAATAAAAACCACATGATCATCTCAATCAATGCAGAGAAGGCTTTCGACAAGATCCAGCATCCATTTATGATAAAAACTCTCAACAAAATGGGTATAGAAGGAAAGTACCTCAACATAATAAGGGCCATATATGACAAATCTACAGCTAACATCCTACTCAACGGGGAAAAAGTGAAAGCCATTCCTTTGAGGACAGGAACAAGACAAGGGTGCCCACTCTCGCCAATCTTATTCAACATAGTGCTGGAAGTTCTGGCCAAAGCAATTAGGCAAGAAAAAGGAATAAAAGGACTCCAAATAGGCAATGAAGAAGTGAAACTCTCACTATTTGCAGATGACATGATCCTATACGTAGAAAACCCAAAAAATTCCATTGGAAAACTACTAGAAATAATCAACAATTACAGTAAAGTGGCAGGGTATACAATGAACTTACAAAAATCAGTTGCATTTCTATACACTAACGATGAACCAACAGAAAGAGAACTCAAAAAGACAACCCCATTTACAATTGCAACAAAAAGAATAAAATATCTGGGAATAAATTTAGCCAAGGAGGTAAAAGACCTATACAATGAAAACTATAAGACACTATTCAAAGAAATCGAGGAAGACATAAAGAAATGGAAAAATATTCCATGCACATGGATTGGAAGAATAAATATAGTTAAAATGTCCATTCTACCTAAAGCAATCTACAGATTCAATGCAATCCCAATCAGAATCCCAATGTCATTCTTCACGGTAATAGAGCAAAAACTACTGAAATTCGTATGGGGCAACAAAAGACCCGGAAGAGCTAAAGCAATTCCGAAAAAAAAGAACAAAGCTGGAGGCATCACAATCCCTGATTTCGAAATATACTATACAGCTATAGTAATCAAAACAGCATGGTACTGGTACAAGAATAGACACACAGATCAATGGAACAGAATTGAAAGCCCAGAAATAAAACCACACACCTATGGACGGCTAATCTTTGACAAAGGAGCAAAGAACATACAATGGAGAGAGGGAAGTCTCTTCAATAAATGGTGCTGGGGAAATTGGACAGCAACATGCAAAAGAATGAAAGTAGACCATCTCCTATTGCCATATACAAAAATCAATTCAAAATGGATTAAAGACCTGAAACTATAAAACTCCTGGAAGAAAATATAGGCAGTACACTAATTGATATTGGACATAAAGGGATCCTTTCAAATTCCATGTCTACTCGGACAAGGGAAACAAAAGAAAAAATAAACAAGTGGGACCTTATCAGAGTACAGAGCTACAAGGCAAATGAAACCAGGATCAAAATGAATAAACAACCCACCAGCTGGGAGAAAATATTCACAAATTGTTTATCCGACAAGGAATTATTCTCCATAATATATAAAGAACTCATACAACTGAGCAACAAAAAAACAACCCGATCAAAAAATGGGCAGAGGATATGAACAGACATTTTTCCAAGGAAGAGATACAGATGGCCAATAGGCACATGAAAAGATGTTCAACATCACTAATCATCAGGGAAATGCAAATCAAAACTACACTAAGATATCACCTTACACCCATTAGAATGGCTATAATCACCAAGACAAAAAACAACAAATGCTGGAGAGGATGTGAAGAAACGGGAACCCTCATTCACTGCTGGTGGGAATGGAAACTGGTGCAGCCTCTATGGAAAACAGTATGGAGAGTCCTCAAAAAACTAAAAATAGAAATTCCTTATGATCCAGCAATCCCACTCTTGGGCATCTACCCAATGGACATGAAATCAACCATCACGAGAGGCTTATGCACCCCTATGTTCATTGCAGCATTATTCACTATAGCCAAGAAGTGGAAGCAACCCAAGTGTCCCTCGACTGATGATTGGTTAAAGAAGATGTGGTATATATATACAATGCAATACTACTCAGCCATAAGAAAAGACAGAATTGTCCCATTTGCAACGACATGGAGGGAACTAGAGGGTATTATGTTAAGTGAAATAAGCCAGAGAGAGAAGGACAGACACTGCAGGAATTCACTCATATATGGAATATAAATGAACACACAGACAGAGAACTGATTGGTGGTTACCAAGGGGAAGGGGGGTGGGGGGTGGGCACAGGGTGTGAAGGGATACATCCACATGGTGACAGACAGACAATAATGTACAACTAAAACCCCACAGTGTTATAAACTATTAAGATATCAATTTAAAAAAAGAAAAAAAATTCCTTATCTTTCAGGGCTACATACTAAAACATTTATAGATGAATTGATATGACATCTGGAATTTGCTTCAAAATAATATAGGATGGGGGAAAGTGGACAGAAATGTATACAGAGCAGGATTGGCCAAGGGTTAATGGTCATTGTGACTGGGTAATGAGTACATGGGGGTTCATTATAGTAGTCTATTTCTGTGTATGTTCAAAACTCTCTATAATACAAAGAGTTGTAAAACTTTAACCAAGGATGGAGACCTTCTGCTTTTGGTAATGGCAAATTAGATAATATAAACCTAGGCTTCCACTAAAGACTATTTGAAAAAGCTGGACATGGAAATATATCCAAAGGAAATGAAAACACTAACTCAAAAAGATATCTGCACACCCAAGTTCACAGCAGCATTATTTACAATAGCCAAGACATGGAAACAACCTAAGTGTCCATCAATGGATTAACGGATAAAGAAGTTATGGTATACATATACAATGGAATATTATTCAGCCACAAAAAATGAGGAAATCCTGCCATTTGTGACAAAATGATGGACCTTGGGTGCATTACACTAAATGAAATAAGTCAGACAGAGAAAGACAAATACTATATGATCTCACTTATAGATGGAATCAAAACAAAAAACAAAAAAAAAGAACTCATAGAAAAAGAGATCAGATTTGTGGTTAGCAGAGGTGGGGGGGATTGGATGAAGGTGGTCAAAATACAGACCTCCAGTTATACGATAAATAAGTACTAGGGATGTAATGTACAACATGATGACTATAGCTAACACTGCTGTATGATATATAGGAAAGTTATTAAGAGAGTAAATCCTAAGAGCTCACATCATAAGAAGAAACTTTTCTTTTGCTTTTTCTTTTTAATGTATCTATATGAGATAATGAATGTTAAACTTATTATGGTAATCATTTCATAATATCTGTAAGTCAAACCATTATGCTGTTCACCTTAAACTTACACTGTGATATATGTCAGTTACATCTCAATAAAACTGGGAAAAATTAAAAAATAAAATAAAGAAGGTCTTGAGACAAAAAAAATAAAAAGCTGGACAAAATATAAAAGACATCAGCTTGAAGGCACAGAAGGATAACCACATAGTAAAAAATTAACAGGCCATACACTGAGGGAAGATGGGAGCCCAGAGAGATAAGGCCAGCATCTGGAGACACTTTTCCCTTGGGGCATTTGTCAAATCTTGTGGCTGAGAATAGTTCTCTTGACAACCTCACAAAACTATGGAGACACAGATTACAGTCCAAAGCCCACCAAGAGTGGGCCCTATGGAACCCCACTTCTTTGTGTTGGAAACCTGAAAGGCTAAAACACAGGAATAAGATGACTTAGAAGTAAATAGCCTTTGAAGGGATTGCAGCTAAGCTTTGAACATTCTCAATCCTTAGACTGGACTGAGGTGATTCTGGATCATTAGTATGTGCAGGAACTTGGCACAAATAAATATGTCTTCTGTATAGGAACATATTATTGTCCTAGATCTCCAAATTATTTCTACAAACAATTTAGCAAATATTTTCTGGCACAAAATTATAACAAAATAAACACACAAATAGATCCGGCAACATAAATGAAAATCAGCAAAAGTAACAGGCAATAGAAACAGACCCAAGAAAGATCCAGATATTGGAGTTATCAGTAACTTTAAAGTAACTCTGCTTATTATTTTCCAGGAGCTAAAAGACAAGATTTTCACAGAAAATTGGAAACTACAATGAAAGGATCAAATGGAGATTTGAGAAATGAAAAGTACTATAAGTGAAAATAAGAACTCAATATATAAGTCTAACAGCAGGTGAGACACAGCTGAAAAAAGAATTGTGAAGAGGAAGATAGGTCAGAAAAATATATCCAAAATAAAATACAGAGAGACAAAAGATAAAAAACATAGAAGAGAGGGTAAGAATCATAGGGTATACAGAGTAAGTCTAACATACCTGTAATTGGAGTTCCAAAAGGAGAGAGTAGGGTAAAAGCAATATTAGAAGAAGTAATGGCTAAGAAATGTCCACAACTAATAAAAAGATATAAAACCACAGAATCAAAAAGCCTGGCACAATTTTAAAAAAATCAAAATTCACCCCTAAGTACTTCATAATAAACTGTTGAAAACAAAAGACAAAGTAAAAAATCCTAAAAGAATTACTGAATGATGACTTCTCAACAGAAACAATGGACAGCAGAAGACAATGGAATAATTTTTAATTGCTGAAAGAAAATAACCATCTACTTGAAAATCTATACTCAGTGAAATTCTCCCTCAAAAATAAAGAAGAAATGAAGATATTTTTAATCAGTTGAAAGCCAAGAGAACAGGTCAGTAGCAGACCCGCACTAGAGGAAATACCAAACATTATTCTTGAGGCTGAGGGAAAATCCCGGATAGAAGGTAGGAGATTAAAAAAAATTTTAGAGCCACGAAAATGGCATATAAGTCAAAACAGGATAAATGGAGTTCAAGTTTTCTAAGGGTCTTTCATTATCTAGGAAAAAGTAAAATCAGCTGTTAACATTAGACTTTGATAAATCAATGATCCATGCTGTAATCTAAGAATAACTAATAAAATAATAGACAATGTATAAATAATAAGCTAATAGAGGAGAAATATGGAATAATTTTAAAAATTAATCAACCCAAAAGACAAGAAAGTAGACAATAAGAAACATAAAACAGGCAAGGTAAAAAGAAAACAAAAGGTAGTAGCGGATTTAAACCCAAATGAAATTAGTAAGTATATTAAATTTAAATAGACCACACACTCAAATTAAAAGACCAAAATTGTGATGGTAAAAAAAGCAAAAGCCAAATAAATATTTTGATAAGAAACCCATCTAGGGCCCGCCCGGTGGCGCAGCAGTTAAGTCCGTGCTTGGCAGCCCGGGGTTCGCGGGTTCAGATCCCGGTCGCCCGCCGACGCACTGTCTGTCAGCCACGCCGTGGCGGCGTCCCATATAAAGTGGAGGAAGATGGGCACAGATGTTAGCCCAGGGCCAGTCTTCCTCAGCAAAAAGAGGAGGATTGGCAACGGATGTTAGCTCAGGGCTGGTCTTCCTCACCAAAAAAAAAAAAAAAAAAGAAACCCATCTAAAATATATGGATACAGAAAGGCTGAAAGTAAAAAGATAAAAATGTAAACACTAACCAAAAGGAAGCTAGTGTAGTTATAGTAACATCTAACAAAGTGGAGCAGACTGTAAGGCAAAAGCATTACTAGAGATGAAGAATCCTTCACAACAATAATAGGGTTCAATTCATAAGGAAGATTTAACAAATCTAATTTCGTATGCACATAATAATAAAGCCTCAAAGTATATAAAACAAAAATTGACAGAAATAAAAGGAGAAAAAGACATCCGAAGTCTTAGCAGGAAATTTTAACTCCTTTCTTAGTATCTGATAAAATGAGCAGAAAAAAAAAAATCAATAGGGTTATAGAAGACTTCAACAACACAAGTAGCAAACTTGATAAATTGTATCATATAAATGCAATGCCCAACATTGTATAATAATACACATTATTTTCAAGCACACATGGAAAATTTACAAAAATTGATCATACGCTAGGCCACCAACCAAATTGCTATACGTATATATTTTTAAAAATGAAATCATATAAAGTGTGCTCTCTGAATGCAATTCTGTTACACTAGATACCCATAACAAAAATAGAAGTAGGAAATCTCCACATGTTTGAAAATTAAGAAACACACTTCTAAATAACCCATGGGTCAAAAAAGAAATCATAATGAAAATTATATATTTGTTAAACTGAACAATGATGAAAATACTGCACCTTAAACCTATGCAATGCAGCTAAAGCCATGCTTACAGAGAAATTTACAGCTGCAAGTAAATATACTAGAAAAGAAGAAAGGATGAAAATCAAGAAGCTAAGCATCCATCTCACACAGGTAAAAAATAAAATCAACAAATTAGATTCAAAGAAAATAGGGGAATAAAATAATAAAAATGTGAGCAGAAATTAATAGGAAATAAACTCACAATAAAGGGAATCCACAAAGCCAAAAGTTGATTCTTTGAAAAGACAAAATTAATAAGCCCTTATACATAACAAGAAAAAAGAGACAAGGTACAGATAACCAATGTTAGGAATGCAAAAAGTGACATCCTATACTTACTAAAAAGATAAGAAGAAGATATTACAATTTATGCAAATACATTTTTTAAATTTAGAAAAAACTTACAATGGAATACTACTCAGCCATAAAAAGACAAAATCATCCCATTTGCAACAACATGGATGGACCTGGAGGGTATTATGTTAAGTGAAATAAGTCAGACAGAGAAAGACAAACACTGCATGATTTCACTCATATGTGGAAGATAAGCTAACACTCAGACAAAGAGAACTGTTTGGTGGTTACCAGGGGCAAGGAGGATGGGGGGGTGGGCACAAGGGGTAAAGGGATGCACCTATATGGTGACTGACAAACAATAATGTACAAGTAAAATTTCACAACGTTATAAACTATTAAGACAACAATAAAAAAGGGGCCACCCAGTGGCGCAGCGGTTTAGTTCGTGCTTGGCAGCCCGGAGTTCACGAGTTCGGATCCTGGGCACCTGCCAACACACTGCCTGTCAGCCATGCCGTGGCGGCGTCCCATATAAAGTGGAGGAAGATGGGCACAGATGTTAGCCCAGGGCCAGTCTTCCTCAGCAAAAAAGGGAGGATTGGCAACAGATGTTAGCTCAGGGCTGGTCTTCCCCAAGAAAAAACAAAAGGGAAAAAAAGAAAAATACAAGCTACCAATATTGATGTAATAAAAAAATAGAATCTCTGAAAGAATCAAACCTATCATTTTAAACCTTCTCACAAAAAAATTCTCCAGACCCAGAAGGCTTTGCCAGCAAATTCTACCAAATATTTAAGGAGGAAATAACTCCAATTTTATGAAAAACTTGTCAGAAAACAAAAAAGAGGGAGCATCTCTCAGCTCACTTTAGGAAACAAACATAACCTTTATACCTAAACCTGACAAGGGAGAAACAGAGGAGGAGGAAGAAGAGGAGGAGGAAGAAGAGGAACAGGACAAGGAAGATGATGATTACAGGCAAATTTTACTCTTCAACATAGATTCAACAACTCCAAACAAAATATCAGAAATCCAACAATATATAAAGGATAATATATCACAACTAAGTTCAGTTTATTTCAGGAATGCAAGATTGCTATAACATTCAAAAATCAGTGTAATTCACCACATTAACAGGATAAAGGATGAAAATCATATGATATAGAAAACATTTGTAAAAATTCAGTAGCTATTATATTTAAAAATTGTTAGCACCTCTTCCCTTTCCTGAACAACTTAGTCTTGAAGTCATTAAGTGGAACAGAGCAAGGCAGGTGACCATGTCAGGGTGAGAGGCCTGTGGTGACCCAGAGCAGAGCGTCCAAGCTTGAGAGGAGTGAAGAGGGCGTCCGCACAGAGGTGGCCTGGTATGGTGGAGTCACAGCCTATGCAGGCTGAGAGGGTACCCATGCAGAGGGAAGGCCTGGCACCAGAATGGGGTGAGGAGGGCAACCACACAGGCAGCAGCCTGGCACAGAAAGTCAGAGCCTGAGTGGGCTGAGGAGAACATCCACACATGGACACAGCCCAGCACAGGATATCAAAGCCCAGGCAGGGTGAGCAGGCTGTCCACGTTTCAGGGTAGTCTGCCAGGCAAAGTGAGAGTCCAAGCAAGGTGGGAAGGGCACCCCACAGAGAGACAGGCAGGGTGAACAGGGCTTCCACGCAGGATGGGGAGGAGAATCAGCAAGGGGATACAAAGACCAAGAAGGGTACAGAAGGCAACTGCACAGTTGGGGGTGGGGAGCAGGGACAGGCAGCCCGGCACAGTGTTGGAACTTGGACATGGTGAGCAGGGCTTCCTGTGGTGAGGGGGCCCAGCATCAGGTATCGAACCACAGCAAGGTGAGGCAGGCATCCACGTAAGAGAGAGGACAAGGAAAGTGATTATACATGGGGGGCAGATCAAAGAAGTATTTCCACTGTTAAAGGAATTACAAAAATGGAAATGAAGAAATCCAGAACAAACCCTGCTGTGTCGGACTGGAATTGGAAGTACTGGTGTGAACATAAATTACCCAGCTGTGTCCATTCAGAGGGACTAGGAGTTGCAACATCTCAAAAGCAAAGAGTGTACCTAGCACCCAGATCTTGGCTTCTAAACACTATTCTCCAATAAAAAGGACCAGGTCTCCTGGGAGAAAAGGTTAATTCCAAGACTGAGGCAGGAAAAGTGGAAGATGAACCTGGAACATCATGTGCCAGAAAGCAAGGAGGTGATCAAAGAATGATGGTGATATGTCAAAATGTAACAGAAATGCACTTGAAGGGGATTCCATTGACTAAATCTGGGATAATTTGAGCATCAAAATAAAACAATAATAGTAAGAGAAGGTAATCCAGTGAATAAAACCCATTAAAAATGAAATAACCCATGTATAAAATAGGAAAGCATGAATCCATACTGACATAAATAAATTGAAAGTTTGATGAAGATATTTACATGTTTTCAAAGTACGGCCCCACAAAGGTTACATGGTTTCAAAGTACCACCCTATTGTTGATTACAAAAGGGAAGTAGTAATTTCAGAGTGAAGAAGACTGGCAGATATCACCTTAAGTGAAGAAACTAAAAATTACCAGTAACGAGATAAATCAAAATCGTGAGCCATTTGATGGTGTCAAGTTCATGAAAGTCAAAGAAAGACTGAGGAACACTTCTAGACTGAAGCACACTAGGAGACACCCCTAACTAAATGCAACCCATGATTCTCAAATGAACAATTACTGGGACAATTAGTGAAATTTAAACAGGATCTAAGGATTACATGACAATAACGTGTCAAAGTTAATTTCCTGATTTTGATGGTTGTGTTGTAATTACATAGTAGAACATTCTTGTTTGTAGGAAAAACACCCTAAAATATTCAGAGGAGATGGGTCATTAGGTTGGCAATTTACTCTCAAATGGTTCAAGAAAAAAGTTCTTTATACTGTACTTGCAACTTTTTCCAAAGTTTAAATTGTTTTAAAATTTAAAAATCTTAGAAAACTAAGAAAAAAAAGAGAATTCCCTTAATCTGCTAAGGCAGTGCTTACTCAAAGTTGGGCCACAATCTAGGCCAGTTCTCAAATTGTTACTGGTGTGCAATGAGATAGGTTATAGAAATTGAGAGTATTAGAAACTTTTATAACAATATGACCTTGGATATATGGACCCAAGCTATATGACCTTGCATGGGTTCACATCTTCTGTGGGTTTCAGGTACTATGCAGGTCAAAGAATCTATGATCATAGGTCTCCTTGATGTATAGGATTCTCTCATCTCTCTCTTCCAGTCCTAGGCAAGGTTCCCAATTCAAACTCCGCCCCACTAGCTGGTGACTCTGGGACCATCCCTTAACTTCTTCCAGACTTCATTTTATCTTCTATGCAATGAGGACATTTGGACTACATCTAAAGTCTCCTCTAGTTATTCCCCCCAAACCCTCTCCAACAAAACACTCAAAATATTAAATATTAAAATAAATTAATTTCAATTATTTTAAAATAATTAATTTTAAAAATAAAATACCAAAATAAATAAAAAGATGAGAAATTGTGACCCTACTGCATGGTCTGCCCTCAAGGTATTTATTGCTTTACACAGATAAGCATATCCACAGAGTTTTACAGAGGAAACTCCAACTAGCTCCCAGCAAAGTAATGGTATATTTGTTGTTTCTAGGCTGCCATTTCTGATGGAACATTTGGGGAAAGACAGAGGTAGCAGAATCAGTGACTGGCACACCTACTGAGTTATCCATTAGCCATGCCCTGATCAGAGAAGAGAAAAGCTCTTGATCTTTCATATCCCTCTCTTTGTCAGGATTTAAAATAGCATACTGCTAAGGGAATAGGAGCATAAAATTTGTTACTTATGAGTGTCCTGAAAGAGTAAAAACTTCCTCCACAAGAGAACCCAACTGTTCCTACTTTATAGCAAGACCTAGCCTAAGGGAATAAGACAGATGGTACCAAACACCAAATATCAGCGTAGCTCAGAACTGCCCCATGTCTGACATCTCCCCACCTCCCTGACTGTCACCACCAATGGAAGAGAAAGTACCCAGAAAAGGAGACTGGCTGACCTGGGAATCAGTCCAGGCCCTGTTGGATCTGGTACCTCAGACCCAACCTTATTCCAGGCCACTTTCCCCACCACTGACCATGCTTTAGACACACTGGCCTCCTTGAAACCACCAAGCCCTTCTCTCAGGGCTCTAGCTCAGGCTGCTCCCTCTACCTGAAACACTCTTCCCCTCACTACACCATTCCTCACAGGACTGGTTCCTGTATCCCCTCAGGGTTCAGCTTAAAATGTTACCTCCTCAGAGAAGCTTTCCTGACTGCCCCACGCAGAAGGGTCGCCCACGCCACCCAAAGTTCTTTTCCATTACTACATCTATTTATTTTTTAATTAGCTTTTTATCACAATTTGTCATTAAGTGCTTGTTTTCTGACTCACCCCCACAAGACTGTAAGCTTTCCTGTGAGGGCAGGACTTTCTTTTCTATTTATCGGTACATATCCAGTGTCTAGTACAGTAGCTGGCACATAGTAAATATTCATTATACATTTGCTAAATGAATTATTGACCCTTAGAAGAGCTTCCCAGGCTTCAGTTTGGTCTCAGACCTCCAGGACCACAGTGGCTCACCTTGTACATAGGGCCCCATCTCTGGATGTTCCCTGACCCGCAGCGGGTAGGACTTTTTTTGATTAGATTGCTTCAACAGATCCCTCACCCGTTCATTATAGATTTCTAGGAAACTAGAGACAAGTAGAAAAAGGCACATAATTAGATTTTTGAAAAATGGTGACATATTTTCAAAGCTAGACTTTGAAAAAAGGGAAGGTAATTAGATTCTGAAAAAGGTGGGAAAAACACTAAGCCAAGAATCAGCAGGTCCTAGTCCTTGTTCCATTTCCACCTCTGCCACTCTAAGACCTTGATCACACCAGGTTTCCTCCTTGAGTCTCTTTCTACACATGTACGATAGGGTTTTTAGCATTGGCTGTCAGCACTTCACTGTTTTAGGTTTACATTGTCAGTGCTGATTCAAGTTTAACCTTCAACAGGCTATTTCAGCATGGTTTTAGGGCATGCTGCCATCATCCTGTGCCTTGATCAGGCCACTGCAGCACAGATCCACAAGCTTGTTTCTTCAAGTGGTTTTCAAGTGTGATCTTTGAGCTCTGTTGCTCTGTGAAGGCATCAAAAGGGCCACTGCTGAGCAATGAAGGAGGCTAAGTGACAAAGGCTCGGGTCCCCATTCCTAATTACGTAGGAGAATTCTCATTTTACCTGTTTTATACACTGGGATTCTGTGTAAGACATACTCTATCTTTTAGGTATCTAGTGGCAATTTATTCCTTTTTAAAATAATAACACAGCTACAATTCTTTACTAAAATCAGTAAAGATTTGCTTAAACAAGAAAGTAGACTTTTCAAAGAAAGGTCTTCCTCACTAGAACACGGATGCATGCCTGTGGAGCCAGCAGTCAGAAAAAAAGGCTGCAGCTCAAAGCTGAACTCTATGCACACTCCTCTCATAAACTGTTTCTCCCTAATTGTCTCATATCTGGACACAGGAACCCCAGCTGTCTCTTAGAATAGTGGTTTCTGGATTTCACAGACAGTAAAACATTTAATATATAAGTATGTGTATATATACACATATACATATATATACATACACACATACATATAGGTTTGCAAATTCTTACTTTGCCAACTTAAAAAACGTAAAAATAACGTTCACAATCATTTAACTTTAAAAAAGGACATTTAATCTTTTGGGGGTGATGAAAATGTTCTGGAATTAGATAGTGACGATGGTTGGACAACTGTATAAATATCGTAAAAATCACTAAACTGTACATTTTAAGAGCGTCAATTTTATGGTACATGAATTATATCTCAATTTTTTTTTTTTTGGTGAGGAAGATTAGCCCTGAGCTAACATCTGTTGCCAATCCTCCTCTTTTTGCTGAGGAAGATTGGCCCTGGACTAACATCCGTGCCCATCTTCCTCTACTTTATATGTGGGATGCCTGCCACGGCGTGGCTTGATAAGCAGTGTACAGGTCCATGCTCAGGATCCAAACCCGCGAATCCTGGGCCACCAAAACGGAGTGCACGAACTTAACCACTACGCCACAGGGCCGGACCCTCGATTTTTTTAAAAAGGACACTGAACACCAGAAAAATAGAATACAGAGAATTAAGGCAATTGGTAACCTCATGCCAACATTTTCACTACAGACTGGTTAAAACTTCATCTTGGAGTAGCCAGCCCTAGTCTGAGGACTAGAGTTTGAGAACTACTGCCCTGGAGAACAACCCAGTAGGGCTGGAAGAGAAATTCGAAAAGCTAGTGTGACACTGTACAGAAAGTGAAGGTAAGGAAACCAGACAGCCAGGGCAAGCTGGTCCACAGAAGGAAACACCTGCTTGTTAAGCCCGAGGATAGGAATTAAGTTTCCTACAACCCAAGGAGACCCAAGTATGTTTCTCATCTCTCTGTACTACAAGATAGTCCTGCGGTGGCTTTTCTCCATTCCTCCAGATGATGCCAGAAGCAAAGAGAGGACAGCTGAACATGCTAGAATTTGGAGTGGAAACAGAAACATTTTAGGTCCCAGAGCCTGACAGGCTCTTACCTTACTTTTATCCTACAGGAGGAAGGCGGTGGGGCATAGTCTTCCTCCCTGATGAAGAGACCCTGCACAAACCAGAGGGTTGGGGTTTCATTGAAGGGAGCACACAAGGGAGACCTGCTTTGACAGAACTGAGTCAAAAGAGAGTCTATACCTCACATATCCGTGGTGTCAGCCCAACAGAGGCCTGGAGAACAGAAGAAAGGAAAGCATTAGTGTTCACTCATGACGATGCTCTCCCTGCAACACCCTGGAACCATCCTCAGCATGGGGATAGGTACATGGGCTCCTTGTGCTAGCCTCTTCACTTCAGGCAGTTTCACTGGCGGCATGTAGAAGACTCTATTTGCCAGTGCTCTCAGGAGACACTCACGGGAGGAATGCATCAGACGAGAGGCCAATCACCACCATAAGAAGAAAGAGAGGAGAAGCCAGCAAACACATGCAATGAAGGTTACATCCTTCCTGGATAAACTCACTTTACCACTGTGGTCCCTCCCAGAACCCTACCTCCTACCCCTACACACACAGGAGGACTAGAGTACATGGGTGTTCAAAATACAAATTTAGAGAGACGTGGCTTCTTTCTCTTCTTGAATCCAGTGCTAACTTGTACTCAGGTTAAGGACTTTATGCCCCTGGTTTAGTGGGCATTTTCTTCTTTTAATTTCAAATATATATATAATCACACTAAATATCGACATAGTAAGCAATGAGCTGGGCCCAAGACAGCAGGGATACTCTTTCAGGAGAAATAGTGTCCTAGAGAATGTCCCTGTGTGGTGTTATCTGTCACCCTCTCCATCAGTACATCTCACCAGGGTACTTCTAAACCTAAAACAAAGAGGTATTCTGAAGGAACTCTACCCTCCTAATTTTCCATGATAAAGGAAGGCTCTCATGAGTCCTATGCACTTGTGAAAGCCCCCATCCCAGCAGTTGGTTCCCCTGCTTCTTTCTAACACACATAGCCCCATTTCTGCACAGCCCTAGTCAGCACTTAAGAGTTAGTCAGGATCTTGTCCACACCAAAAAGCTTCAAGTAATGAACTTGAAAATGATATGAGAAATTCAGAAGGACTGACAAAGTCTGCTTCATCAAAGGGAGTTGTAAAATTCTAAGGTTCTTTAGGGTTTAACAAAGAGGGGCTAATTATTCAAAGTTTACCTTTCAATTAAAGTACTAAGAAACTCATTCTTAATACAGAAGAGGGCCAATTAAATCTTGTTAAAGTTAACTGACTATGGAATTCACATGCTATCTCAGTGCCAAGAACAACACAAGATTCAGGCTTGCTGTGGCATTTGGAACATATCACATTCCAGTACCAATACTCACTGGGGTCCCCAGCATGGTGTATGTCTTCCCAGAACCTGTCTGCCCATAGGCAAAAAGGCATATATTGTAACCTTTGGCAGCTCCAGACAGTACTTCAGTCCCCAAATCCTGGAACACCTGTAACAATAAAAGTAGAGAGCATGTCACTGTGGTCCTTCTTCCCATAGCAGATTTAGAATTATTTTTTAATCTAAAAATATTACAAAATGTTTCAAACATACATGATTATAAATTCTCCACCATTTCACAAGAATCAATTCAGTTGCAGAAAAAGATTGCTAAGAAAAATTCATTCAGTCAGCCAGTCAATCATTCAAATATTTTTTAAAGTGCTTACTGTATGCTGGGTACAATGCTAGATACTGAAGATACAAAATTGATATGGTCCCTAATCTTAAGGCAAAGAAAGTCTGGGAGAAGGGCAAAGACAGGCAAGCAAATTAGTGAGGAAAGACCATGCTTATTAATTCTTTTTCCTTCTCATTACAAGAAAATTATCAGTATGGTTAACCAGGTAAAGCTACAATGAAATACCGCCCAATAACATATCATACAAATTCAGGGTCTCAAGATACTACACAGAGGATCAGGTAAGCCCAGAAGTTAGGAAAGAGTTTTCACTATAGGTCCATATTCTATATAATCCCTCCTCAGATTGATCCTAACAGCTGACTGGTCCTGCTGGTCACTCATCTCTGTGGTGGCCAGTTTTAGTGAATCAGAAACAGCCAGAGGTCCTCATACAAAACCCCTATATTTTGTTTACTTCCTAAAAGTCCTATTGGACTCTGTTAGGCAGACCCTGGTCTCAGGAAAAAACAGCCTGACTTATGGGGAAAGCACAGCTTCCCAGTTCAACCAGTCCTCAGCAGAACGCCACATGGACATCTACACACCATGGCTGCTTTGGTGGACATTTACCCTTTGTACTGTTGTTGCTCGGCATCCAAAATATTCGGACGGACTCTCTGATAGTGTCAGTCTCACTGGGAAGTAGGGCCCAGCTCTCCATGACAGAAGCCAAACAGGCTGGACACTGCTCTCCACCTCCTGGCATCTAGAACTAACACATGAAGTGAGGCCCACCAACTATGTGCTCCGACTTGAATTTTGAAAGAATGACACAAAAACAAAGGAAGAGTTGGTAAATTCCCCATGGTGGCATTGAGAGTCCAACAGCACTGCACCCTAAGCATACAGTGCTGCGAGTACCAAGTGTGCTCAGATCAGATGATTCTGTGAAATGGCTTTGCCTGGCTTCCCTGCTACCTAGGGTCCCAGGGTTTCCTGCCCATTTTTTAAAAAATTATTTTATTGAGGTCATAATGGTTTAGAACATTGTGAAGTTTCAGGCATACATTATTATTTTTCAGTTTCTGTATAGACTTCTTGCCCATTTTTTAACTTTCCCTTCAATTCTGTGAACTGCCTGATATGGTTCCAAATTGGAATGTGGTTCTTATGCTTCACAGCTGTGTGATCTGGGGCAAGTTACTTAAACTTTGTGAGCCTCGGTTTCTTTAGCTGTAAAGTGAATATTTGTATCTATATCACAGGTTTGTTGTGAAGATTATGTGAGATAACGCACCTAGCTAGGGACAACACAGGGATGAAGAGAGGTGTTGCTGACTTAAGACTATATGACCCTGTTCTGTGTTTTAGCAGCTGCAGTTATGCTTCTTGGCCAGTGAACTATTTATGTTTTGTTTGTTTTTTAATGCTTCTACTATTCAGGGAGAGGGCCAAAAGAACCCGGGGAGTGGTGAAAAATTTGGGCCTTGAACCATTCCCACCTCCTTCCCCAATCTCCCTCCCAGCTCTGTACTTCTCTCTCCACTCATTCACTTCTACACGAGCAAAGCTGAAAATTGGGCAGGGTTCTCTTTGCCTCGTGACATCTGTCTGGGTTAAACTCCCAGGGATTGAAGGAGAAGAGGTCATTTTTCTTCATCAGGCCACTTGAGTTGGCTGCCATCCACTCACTAGTTGGAAAATATTCCACAAAACTCAACCTTCCTTTCTAGTGCCCCAGCAAGAAGTGGGAACAGAGGTACAGACAGAGCAAGGCCACAGCTAATCTAAATGTCATTTCTTCCCACTGCTCACACACGGCTAAGCAGATAGAGCACAGTGGACTGTGAATGAACAACAAAATGTTACTTTGTCCATGTTTTTGTCCAAATTCAAATAACTGCCTAGAGGTTTTATGAAAAATATCTTTGAAAATATCATTTTCACTCAACAGTAAAAGGTGTCAACAGGCAAAACCTTAGGCTCGAAACCTGGAATTGGTGGAAACTGTTAAGATGCAGCCATCATTCTTCAAGAACTGTGAGGCTTAGTTCATCGTAAGTTCTGGGAAAAGGCACAGCCCTAGATAGAGTACAACAGAGCCAGCTGACACCGTGGTCCACTCTCACCAAGATAATATAATGAAGCAGATGGAAACAGCTCATTGTGAATACTAAGAACAGTCTGAACGCTAAAATAAGTCAGCACAAGGCAATCTAAAGCTAGAGGGTCCAGTTCAGGAGGAGAAATGGGCATTGTGACTTTTTTTTCGGGAGTATAAGTAGATGAACGCATTAAATAGATTAATTATATATAATATAGTATTTTCAGTCTTTTTAAGTATTAGCTAGATAGGGCACAGTGGATGCTGCTGTACTGGGATTCCCAACACCTGAGGCCAAGACAAAAGCCCTAGCAATACCCATTTCCTAGGGGCAACTGAATCTAGGAATCAGAATTTTTAAAAAATAAGTTCTCAAAAGAATGAGAAGACAAACCACAGACTGGGAAAAAATATTTGCGAAAGACACCTCTGATGAAGGACTGCTATCCAAAATATACAAAGAACTCTTAAAATTCAACAATAAGAAAAGGAACAATCCAATTAAAACATGTGCAAAAGATCTGAACAGACACCTCACCAAAGAAGATATACAGACAGCATGGGGCCGGCCCAGTGGCGCGGCGGTTTAGTTCGCACTTTGGCAGCCCAGGGTTCACCAGTTTGGATCCCAGGAGCCGGCCGATGCACTGCTTGTCAGCCATGCTGTGGCGGCGTCCCATATAAAGTAGAGGAAGATGGGCACAGATGTTAGCCCAGGGCCAGTCTTCCTCAGTGAAAAAAGAGGAGGATTGCTAAGCTCAGGGCTGGTCTTCCTCACCAAAAAAAAAAAAGATATACAGACAGCAAATAAGCATATGAAAAGAAGTTCAACATCACACATCATCAGGGCTGCAAATTAAAATAAGGAGATACCACCACACACCTATTAGAACGGCCAAAATCCAGAGGACTAACACCACCAAATACTGATGAGGATGTGGAACAACAGCAACTCTCGTTCATTGTTGGTGGGAATGCAAAATGGTACAGCTACTTTGGAAGACAGTTTAGCAGTTTTTTACAAAATTAAACATACTCTTACCATACAATCCAGCTAACGTGCTCCTTGGTATTTATCCATAGGAGTTGAAAACTTATGTTCACACAAAACCTGCACACAGATGTTTATAAAAGCAGCTTTCTTCATAATTGCCAAACCTTGGAAGCAACCAAGATGTTCTTCATGAGGTGAATGGACAAATAAACTGTGGTACATCCAGACAATGGAATATCATGAACTGAAAAGAAATAAGCTATCAAGCTATGAAGACGGAGGAATCTCAAATGTATACTTCTAAGTGAGAGAAGCCAATCTGGAAAGGCTACATACTGTATGATTCCAACTATATGACATTCTGGAAAAGGTAAAACTATGGAGGCAGTAACAAGATCAGTGGTTGCCATGGGTTGGGGGGAGGGAAAGACGACAGGTGGAGCACGGAGGATTCTCAGGGCAGTGAAACTATTCTACATGATACTATAATGATGTGTACATTTCATTACACATTTGTCAAACCCATAAAATGTACAAAACCAGGAATGAACCCTAATGTAAACTATGGACATTGGGTGACAATGATGTGTCAATCAACGTAGGTTCATCGACTATAACAAATGTACCACTCTGGTATGCAATGTTGACATGTGGAGGACAGGAGGTATATGGGATCTTTCTGTACTTTGTGTTCAGTTTTGCTGTGAACCTAAAAGTGCTCTAACAAATAAAGGGTTTTTTTTGCTGAGGAAGAATCGCCCTGAGCTAACATCTGTGCCAATCTTCCTCTTTTTTCTCCCCAAAGCCCTTGTACATAGTTGTATATCATAGTTGTTGAGTTGTAGCTCTTCTATATGGGACGCTGCCTCAGCGTGACTTAATGAGTGGTGAGTAGGTCCGCGCCCAGGATCTGAACCAGCAAACCCCGGGGCCGCTGAAGTGGAAGGCACGAACTTAACCACTATGCCACCCAGCCAGCCTTTACCTTCTATCCTATTAAAATTTATTTCCAGGGCTGGCCTGGTGGCGTGGCGGTTAAGTTTACACGCTCCACTTCTGGCAGCCCAGGGTTTGCAGGTTTGGATCCCAGGCACAGCCAGACGCAGCACTTGTCAAGCCATGCTGTGGCGGCATCCCATATAAGGTAGAGGAAGATGGGCCTGGATGTTAGCCCAGGGCCCATCTTCCTCAGCAAAAAGAGGGAGATTGGCACCAGATGTTAGCTCAGGGCTAGTCTTCCTCACACACACACACACAAATTTATTTCCAAAAAAACCTTCACAAACCATTAAATTAAAGTAAAAAACTAATTCGAACTCTTTCTTCATATATTGAAGGTTTTGCTAAGGCCTAGAGAGTCTTCCTCCCTTTTATAAATATGAAAATCATGTCACTGAGAGGAGGTTACCTGTGCAACAAAATACATGAAGTTCTTGGCCCTTAACACTTTCCCACAGAAAGGCTTCCTACATTTTTTTAAATTGAGGTATAATTGACATAACATTATACTAGTTTCAGGTGTGCAACATAATGATTTGATATTTGTACATATTGCAAAATGATCACCACAATAAGTCCAGTTAACATCCATCACAATAGTTACAAAATTTTTTTTCTTGTGGTAAGAACTTTCAAAATCTACTCTCCTAGCTACTTTGAAATATGCAATACAGTATTATTAACCATAGTCACCATGCTGTACATTATAACCCCATGACTTATTCACTTTATAACTGGAAATTTGTACGTTTTGACCCACATATTTCTATTATAAAATGAAATTGCTATCATAAACTAAGATTTTCACACAGAAAAGAAATTCTTCACCAGTTTTTGTTAATTTACATAAAGAAATTGTTATAAGAAAATAGCTTTAAATTCTATGAGGTATTCTGTTTAAATGGACTTTAAATATTTCTTATCTGTCTTGGTCTATAACTCCATTGTTAAAATAAAAGAATTGTACTAGAAAACTTTTTTCCCTTTTAACAAAACTGCTACTTAATGCAATAATAGATGTCATCTTTACTGACAAGGATCAGTATTTGAGAATTCACCACGAGAATTTTTCTTGTATTTTACTACATAAACAATACATTAAAAATAGAAAAAAACCCCAGAAAATTCTGATAAACAAAAATAATCCCACCATTTAGAGATAACCATTGTTAACATTTTGGTGTATAGCTTACTCTTTCAGACTTTCATTCTATTCCCAGACAATACTTAATGTCCCTTCCAAGTCTTAAATCCTGATGTAAATATAGCAGTTAAGAATACCCGAATATAAGGAGGAGACTAAACTGAACTTAGCTGTTTTTATTTTTTTATCTTGTTATAATTATTTAAGATATTAATAAGTACAGTTTTCCCTATGTTTATGCTTAGACAACTTAATATTTTTTATTTTAATTTAAAATTTCTATTTACTTTCCCAGTGGGAAAGCATGCTATAGCCCACCTGTTGGATATCCAAGCCTATCTAAGCCACATGCCAGGTTCACTGTCCACTTGGCAGTAGCTTACCCAAAGTGCAAAAAAGGTATCAAGGAAGGGAAAGAAAGCCACATCTGTGCCAGCTTTGCCAAAACCTCAGAAAATGTCAAGAAATACTGTCCACTCTTCATAAATATCAGGTAAATTCTGGGCTAGTCCCTCAATCCCACTGCAGGTCATTCATCTTTGGGTCTCTACCCAGTATAAATGTTTACAGACAGTCCATTCCCACTGTGAGCCTGGCTAGGGGTTATCTACATCATTTGAGTCCTGGTCCAAGTACAGGCCAGGTACCGTCCCTGGTCTTTTGTAGCAGATTTCTCCAGAGTAAACAGGCATCGGCCAATATTTGACTTTGACAGGTGAAACTAGATTTCCTACTTGGCTTCTCCATTTTATACGGTCAACTATAGAGAGATTTATTTCCCATATTTGTTCATATTGTACATGTATCCACGCAATGTATACCATGGAAATTGTTGTTTAAACAGTTTCAAACGAACAGGAGGAGAAAGAAACTACAAGAGAAATTTTGAAATTCAGGTGAACGTGAAGAACGCCAACCAAAACCTATGCCATACTCAGCAGAGAGAGAGAAGAATCATTATTCTGAAAGAAATCACTCTTGAGACAGGCAGGTCCCAGAACTAGATTTCTTTTCACCTTGGGTAGCAATATGTATTAAATTCCCAGCAGGGACCTAGCACTTCACAGGGCACTGTGAGAGATTAATTTAAAGACGTTTAAAACTGTCTCGATCAAGAATGAGCTTACTATACAGTTGGAGAGACAGACCATAGAGTTAGTAAAAAGTTCAATACTAGTACGTAGCAGAACATGAATGAAGGGTAGACATAAACATTATATTTGGAGAAGGGAAAATGACTGCAGGCTGGGGTAGTTAGAGAAATCTCCACAGCAGAGTTGGCACTTGATCTGTGTCTTAAGCATGATTTGAGAGAAGTCCCTTCTTTGGATAATGTCACCAGATAAAGGCCCTCTCTCTTAAGTGAGTGTGACCCCAGGACTGTGTCATCACAAAATTTAAAATGTATCCTTGTCATTTCAATCCTTCAGGAAGCCAGAGTTCTGGGTGAAACAACAGAACTCCCTCTGAGAAACCTTTGAACCTCCACTTGCCATCTCTTAATACCTGGCTGTCAATCTTGGAAAGTTCATGCCTAAGACGAAAGATCTCCCACCTTAGGAACAACAAACACCCAGGCAAGTAACCCTAGAAACAGCCAAACAAATCTGTCTGTCCCATCCCTTATTCAAGTTATTTTTATTTGAACAAGGAAGTATAGGTGCAAAAAGGGTAGACATCAGCAGTAATATATTCTTAGCCTCAATGAAAGGGGCCCACTGGTAGTGGCAGTGGCCCATTCTCATTACACAACCTTTCAGTGATATGAGAATATTGCTTCCTAAAACAAAAATTACTCTGTGACCAGATAAAACAGGGTCTTTCTAGGAGTTTCTGCTTGAGTTTTATAGTCTAGCCCCCTTCTCACAACCCCCCATAAGCTCTCACCTAAAGAGGGAAGAGGAAGAGACAGAAGAGCTGCAATTTTCTTAACCATGACCTAGGTCTAAAGAATCTCCCAAAATGTCCCCACTTAAAATTTCTCTGACCCTACAGCTACTATCATGACTATAGAACTAGGAGGCATTTGGAAAAGACCAAAGCATCCAGTCTTTATCCAAGTGGACTCATTATATTGCTTTAGTTAGCAGAAAGAAAGAGAATAAAGGCTGAAATGTGCAAGCATTTCTCTCTCATTTTCTTCTGTCTTCGCCAAAACTGTATTTATTATCTATAATGTGTAATGTACTTATTATCTATAAAGATTTACTGCAATTTATTATTGTGATATATAATCAGCACTTACAAATCAGTAAGAAAATAGTCAACATCCCCAAAGAAGAAAAAATTCAAAGAACTGCCCAAATGCCATTGCTGAGAACAAAATATTTTCATTGTACTTTTCTTTCTACACACACAAAAGTTTTATATGGGTGCTACTCAGAGTATATAAACTCTTGTATACTGCTTTTATTCCTATATTCCTAAAATCTTAAGCATTTTAAACATTTGTTTTTCATTTTCACAAGTATAATTTTAGAGGTTCATAATTCAAACAACTATCCTCAAGAGTTTTTAGCAACTGACAATTTTCTTACTCTCATACCAACATGAGATAAATGAAACCCAAAACTCCCATTAAGAAACACCAGTAGTGGGGGGCCGCCCGGTGGCACAGCGGTTTAGTTCGCGCTTGGCAGCCCGGGGTTCGCGGGTTCGGATCCCGGGCGCCCGCCGACGCACTGCCTGTCAGCCATGCTGTGGCGGCGTCCCATATAAAGTGGAGGAAGATGGGCACGGATGTTAGCCCAGGGCCAGTCTTCCTCAGCAAAAAGAGGAGGATTGGCAACAGATGTTAGCTCAGGGCTGGTCTTCCTCACAAAAAAAAAAAAAAAAAAAAAGAAACATCAGTAGCAACTAGTACTTATAACTGCAACTCATGGTCAATGATTCCCAGTGGTATGGAATACAAAGAAAAAAAACAGAAGAGCCACCCTTCACTATTTCTAAGCCCTCAATTTCCAAAATTCTATGAACTCAACTCTTGTTAGTCAAGCACTCCCTGTCCTGAAACACATTTGCTAAATTGGTGTGGTTATTTTTAATTTACTCCATCCAGCACTCAAGTTCTCTCCTCATACTCTCTTCTTTGAATTGTGTAGTGTTAGATCAGAATCCGTGAGAACTCATGGGCTTCAACAGAAATAGATATAGAAATAGATATGATGTAACTGTGTGCAAATGTGTGTGTATACACATATGTATATGCAGATATATATTCCCGAGCTTTCTCTAACTCTACTGAGAGGACCTGCGAGCAGTGATACCCCCAAAAGCAATGATCACACCTAGCACCCAGATCTTGGCTTCTAAACAGCATTTTCCACTAATAGGAACAATTTGAACACCATCACAAACAATGATAATAACAGACTGTGATCCACTCAATAAAATGGGAAACCATTAGTCAATACAGATATAAATAAGTAAATAATTTGAAAGTCTGACAAGGAATGGGATGTTTATATAGTTCAAACCACCTCTTGACAAAATATTAAGTACAAAGAGGGGAAAAAGAGTAACTTTACAGTGGCGAAGCCTGGCAGATGCCACCTTAATCAAGTAATCAAGGTGACTCTGTGATCTTCCTACCAAAGATGCATAATCTGAATCTAATCATGAGGAGACATTGGACAACCAAATTAAGAAATATTCTATAAAATAATTGGCCTGTAATCTTCCAAAGTGTCAAGATCACAAATATAAAGAAAAACTGAGGAGCTATTTCAGACTGAACCAGACCAGACATAAGATAACTAAATGCAACAAGTGATTCTGAACCAGACTTTTTTGCTGTAAAGGACATTACTGGGACAATGAGCAAAACTTGAATGGGGTCTAAGGATTAGACAGTAGTAACATATCAATTTAACTTCCCAATTTTCAAAGTTATATTGTGGTTATGTTAGAGACTGTCCTTCTCTATAAGGAAATGCACACTCAAGTATTTCAGGCAATTGGGTATCAAGTTGGCAACTTTCAAATGATTCAGGAAAAAAAATTTTTTGAACATACTTCCATCTTTATAAGTTTGTGATCATTTCAAAAAAAATTTTTTAAGTTTAATTAATAAAAAGAAATAAAGAAAAATACAACAGAAAGCACAGTGGATTTTGAGTCGGGCCTCGGTTCCTACAGTATCGGCACTGCCACTTACTAACTGTGTGACCTAGTGTGAGTCACATGCTGTGATTCCTGTTTCTTCATCAATAAAATGAGGACGATGTTTACTGTAAAAAGTTTATTGCAAAAATCAAATGAAGTGAACTATGAGAAAACACTTAATACATGAAATTGTTAATCAAGCATAAGATATTTACTTTGCAATTCTGTTGAAATGAATTAACTAACAGCAAAGATAAAATGAAACATGTACTATAGGTACAAGAGACATGTTGTGGCACTATATCAATGAGGGTCTCAGCAGAAATAGATGGTGCACTCAAATTAGAATAATTGAAGTTCAATTAAATAAAAAGACTATTTACAAAGGTGTTGGGGGGGAGTAGGGAAACTATAAAGGATGGTGCAGTAACCTGGAACTAGTAATTTGGAAATTCACCATCCCTGGGCCCAAATGCACAAGGGAAAAAAGGGCTCACCAAAACCTGGAAGGAGAGAATCATGGAAAGAGAGCCACCGTGAGAGGAGCTGTGACCTTAAGTTAAAGGAAGAGGCCAGACCAAGACAATCCGACAGGAGGAAACCTCTTCCTCTGATCCCCTCCTAAGGCTCCCCATTGTTCAAACCCAACCCCAAGCCCAAGAGCAAGGGAGCCCATTGTTTAGTCCAACAGGTCAGTCCTTGGGACAGAGAATATAGTGGAAAAGTTTGAAGAGTTGATGTGGAAGGGCAAAAGGAAGATATTCAACAGAACTTAAAAAGGGAAGAGAATGCTAGCTGAAGAACCTGGGAAGACTTCATGAAATAGAGAACATCTGAACTGGTCCTCAAGACACGAATAGGATTTTAATGATGGGGAGATTTTCTAGGCAGTATGAACATGCAAAGCTGTGAGTAATGAAAATGCACGGCTGTCCAGGTATAATTTAGAAAATAAGATATGTTGGGAGATAAGACTAAAACGTTGGAGGCATGCTAAGGATTAGGTTTTAATTTCTTCCATCTTAATGTGCACAGCATTATTACTGGCAGAGTCTCAAGGAACATGATAGGGGAGCCACTGTTCCAACATGAAAAATTAGCAGCGTAAGGACAACCAGATAGGAAAGAAATTAAGAAACACACTTATGGAAAACCCTTGAATCAAAAAAGAAATCAAAACTGAAACTGTAAACTACTCAGCAAGCAATCAAAAGGATAACATACCAAGGAAATATAGCAAAAGTTATTATTGGAGAATAATAACATTTTGTTCATACATTGTTTTCCAGACTTTCTCCACATCTTCCTTCAGTTCTCTGAGCATCTTTAAGACAGTCAGTTTCAAGTCTTTGTCTAGTATATCTGTCTTTAGGTCTTTTTCAGGGACAGTTTCTGTTCATTAATTTTTTTTCCTTTGAATGGGCTATACTTTCATGTTTCTTTGTAGGCCTTGTGATTTTTTTGTTGAAAACTGGACATCTGAATCAAAAAATGTAGTAACTCTGGAAATCAGATTCTCTCCTTTCCCTAGGGTATGCTGTTTCTTGTTATTATTTTTGTTTATTGTTTTTGGCTTTTTGATTGTTGTAGGCTGTCTCGGTGTGGAAGATCAACCTGAGGTATAAACCCAAGGTATTCTCAGGTCTTTTCTGAGGCTTTCCCTGGGCATGCACGGTCATGTTCTAATTTTCCCCATGTATGTAGTTGTTTTTGAATGTCCTGGTCTTTAATGTCTGGCTCCCAAACGGAGAAAAAGGGAAAAATGAAGTGGGGGTGGGAGTGGGAATAAGGTTTGCTGGCCCTTTAAATATTCTGGAAATCACTTCAGCTGGATAGGGAAGGACTTGCAATAATGGGAAAGGTGCAACAACAGAGGTGCCCACCTCTTTGTCTGCTCTTTTGTGAACAGAAGCAGCAATCTGCCATCAGAGCACAGATTCCTGATATTTGGAAGACAGGGTCCTTTTTGCCCACCCTGACTCCAGCAGGCTGTGTGCAAGATGCTCCAGGACCAGTGCAGAGCTGCCTGCCACAAGCCTAGGGACAGGGATAGGGAATGAGTCACTGCTACTGTGCTAAGAGCTGAAATTAATTGCAATGTATCCTCCAAGTGTTCCTCTGGAAGTTACCAGCCTTCAAATGACTTCCGAGTTCCAAAACAGTTACATCAGACAGATTCTGCCAGTGCAATTGTTGTCTAGGTGGGGAGACAGATTCCTGCTGCTTCCTGCTCCGCCATCTTCCCAGAATCCTCTCCTCCATAATGATTTTTCAAAATACAAATGAGTGCCCTCATATTCCCCTACTGAAAGCTGTGTATATTTAAGTACATAGGAATCTCTTTTATTCTTGAATCCATTAACTGTAATTCACCCAAATTATCACCCTATAAAATGTACTTTTCCTTTTAATTTTCTGAAAAATAGAAATATGTGAAATAATGTTAATCTAATAAGAGGCTCTAATAAAATCATGTGAAAGAAGTTAAAATTATTTATTCAACCAATATTTCTAGAGTGCCTACTAAAGCAAAATATTGAGCTAGGCAGTGCTCCTATTGTTTAAGGATAATTGTTAGGATTACTTTGCACAATGAACACTTCATTAGAAGTGTTTCATTCAAAACCAAGGTTTTAGATCCATACAGCTAGTGACATTTATTAAGCAATTATTTTGTGTTAGGCTCTCTTCTAAGCACCTTAAATTTTATTAATTCATTTAATCTTCACAATACCTCTAGGAGGTAGTTACCAGCATCATTCTCTAATTTTCACATGGGAAAACTGAAGTCCCACAGGTAGTAAGTACTTCTCGACAAAGCTCTTGCTCTTAACCACTGTGATATTCTGTTGCTAACAAAATAACTGTTCACAGAGTTATCAGGAAAGACAATCTTATCTGTTGAACACTAAGCTATTAGCCTACAATTTAAAATTGTTCTTCAAGGTTTTCTTACTTCCTGTTGTTTTGCTTTACACTGGGAGAAACTTTACCAAGTCTCCCTTTCAGTATTTCTGAATAGCAGTTTCACTAATATTTTGTCATGGCCCTTGGCCAAAAGCAATAAAATCTGATCCTACTGCCATTTGTTAATCACTTTTAGAGGCTTTCTGCTCCATTAACCTTTTCATTTGCACATGAAGAGAATTATAATCTCATCCCCAAGTTTTACCCACACTACCATTATTAAATGACCAGAATTTGAAGCCTTGTTAGAGATAGATATAATTATATTTTTTCTTTCTTTCCTGTTTTTCAAATTACAAGTGAAAAAATACAACAGTGCATGAAGAAAAAGCTAACCTTCTATCCTTCACCTCACCCCTAATCCCACTCATTGAAGGACCCAAGGTACCCTGCAGGTGTCAAAGATTTGGAAGGATATACCCCACCAGTGTGTTGTTCTGTACCTTCCTCCACATATACAAGGATATATAGTCCTTTCTTTGTTTTTGTTTTTACTGAAATAGACACATACAATACACATCAACCTGCAACTTGTTTTTTATCACATAACATACCATGGACATATAGATTATTTGCTATCAATACAACTCTTCCTTTTTTCATGCATACACACACAGCCACAGCTACACAGCCACAATTTAAAACAATTGGAATATTATTCATGCTGTGGGGGAAGTGCTTTTTTTCATTTCCTTTTTATTTGCCTTCCCTCTTCCCTCCTCTTTTCCTCCCTCCTACATTAAACCCCACCCACTCTCAGGTAACATGTTAATAACTGGCATCATTTCTTGTTCTTCCTACAGTCATAACCATAAACACACACAAACACTCTTACATATTTAATGGTTTTGATTACTTCTTTAAAAAAACAGGATGTTATTATACACCTTTGTTTTCCTCAGTCAACACTATCTCATGGAAATTCTTCCAAGTCATCAGCAACATATTCCATGGTATAAATGCACCAAAATTGATTCAACCATTTCCCTACGAATGGATAATCACTTTGTTTCTACTCTTTTATCCCTACTAACAATGTTTCAATAAAAGTCCTTGACCATATATTCTTATGTACTGTGTTTTTACAGAGTAAGTTTCAGGAATGGGGCTGCTAGGTCAAAGGGCAAAATATTTATTTTCATATGTATTGCCAGATTGTTATAGCCTTTTTGGAAAACAATTTACATTTCCATTGACAATGTATGAGACTACCCTTTTCTTCATATTCCCACCAGCAATGAGTATTACTGCTCTTTTTCACCGTTCTTAGTTTGAACAATACAAACTCATATCTCATTGTTACTATAATAACAGTGAGTTTGAACTTCTTATCATTCATTTTTTTGGCCATTTGGATTTGCTCTCCTATGAAGGGCCTATTCATAGCCTTTGCCCAATTTTCTACTGGATTGTTTTTCTTATCAACGTGAAAGACTTCTTAGTATATTATAAATAGCAGCCCTTTATCTGCCATATGCATTGCAAATATTTTTTCTCCCAAATCTATTGCCTTTTTAAAAATTAATAGACTTCATTTTTGAGCAGTTTTAGGTTTACAGAAAAACTGAGAAGAAAGTACTGCCTTTTTAAAAATTAATAGACTTCATTTTTGAGCAGTTTTAGGTTTACAGAAAAACTGAGCAGAAAGTACAGAGTTCCCATGTATCCCTTTAGCCCTCCGCCCATTTCCCCTATTATTAACATCTTGCATTACCGTGGTACACCTGTTATAATTGATGAGCCAATGTTGATATATTATTATTAACTAAAGTCCATAGGGTTCACTCTTTGTGTTGAATAGTTCTTTGAGTTTGACAAATGTATAATGACCTGTCCACCATTACAATATCATACAGAATAATTTCACTACCCTAAAAATCCTCTGTACTCTACCTAGTCATCCCTCCCTTCTCCCTCCTGAACCCCTGGCAACCAGTGAACTTTTACTATCTCCATAGTTTTGCCTTTTCCAGAGTGTCATATACTTGGAATCATACAGTATGTAGCCTTTTCAGACTGGCTTCTTTCACTTAGTAACATGCATTTAAGATTCCTCCATGTCTTTTCATGACTTAGCTTATTTCTTTTTATCACTGAATACTATTCCATTGTCTGGACGTATCACAGTTTATTTATCCATTCACCTAGTGAAGGACATCCTGGTTGCTTCCAAGTTTTGGCAATTACGAATAATGCTGCTCTAAACATCTATTAGGTGCAGGTTTTTGGATGGACATAAGTTTTCAACTTCTTTGGGTAGATACTAAGGAGTCTGACTGACCAATGTCAACTTTCCCTTCATCTTGCACCAAGATCTCCTGAGAATCCATGCATTCCAATCCCTATCTCTGGGCATTCCAAAATACTCCCCAGGTCTATATGAAGTCCTGTACCAGCTCCCTCTATTAGAACTGCATCAAAACCTGAGGCTTCCCCTGAACTCTCTAGGCGCTGACTCCCTGCTGATCCCAGAGCTTCTTGACTTAGGAAAATTGGGGGCTAGGAATGAGAGAAGCTGAGACATATTCAAGTCTCTATCATTTCAGATATTCCCTAAGCATGTGATTTCCCCCGATTTTTCAACCTCTTGGTACAATGTGTCCCAAATGATTTTCTCCACCATCCTGCAGAATACCAGAAATTCTCTCTACTGGAGTAATTCATCTGAGTTAGCTGTAACTTCAAAGTGTCCCTAATAAAATGCACATGCTACCAGGGAAGATAGAGGGATACATTATTTTGAATGGAAAAGTGACTGGAGAAATTATTGTATGCTATATAAGATCTTATTCAGGTATCAGAGAATTCAATAAAACAATAATAATAGACAACACTTATGCACATTTATTTTCTGCTCAGCACAGTTCTAAGTGCTTTATATTTATTTATTCATTTAGTCCTCACAACAACTTTGAGGTAGGTATCATTATTATCCCCATTTTACAAATGAGAGAACTGAAGCTCAGAGAGATAAAGGATCACAGGATCACAGTCAGTAATTTGTGAATCTGGGAAATAAACCATACTTTTAATCACTATACTTCACCACCTTTCATCTAGGAAGGAGATGGGGGATCATGGAAGAAAGTCTAGGGTCTCTCTGGTATCAGACCCTAAAACATACCCTCACTACTGAATGCAACTCTTTTATCACCTTTATCAAAAGATAAAAACAGAAATCCCTGTCTGTCTTTAGGCAATCCCTCAGTCCATTTGTCTAGGACCTCCCATTCCGAAAAGTTTAAAAAAAAGGAATGAAAAAGAAAATAGCACACAGCAGCAGGTGCTAATGTAGAGGTAATAGATATACACTTATACAGACATACATGTGTGCAGAAACATAAATTCATATTTCCAGTTTAAGCCCCTAGTTCCTGAAGGAGCTTTGAGATCACTAAAACACCTCTTTGTTTATAAAAGATCTTGCTATATCTAACAATGTTTCTTTTTTTACTAAAGAATGTTCCCATGGACAATTGCCCAAGTGGCATGTGAAATCTGGTAGATCCCATATGTGGCTGTCCTACTCTCTGGACAGAAGCAAGGAATTCATAGGACAGACAGATGGATATCTAGCTCTAGTGTTTCCCTCCTCCCTGAAACAAGATGGATTCAATAGACAGGATCCTGTGAGAAGAGATGAAAGACGGCTTTATGGGAATAGAGTCCAAAGACTCTAAGTTCTTGCCATTCCCACAGCTCCTAAAAAGACAACCACAAGTGACTCCTTGATCATAATTTTCCATGTTTTATGTCATTGACCCTGTTTTCCAGGCCCCAACTGACTAGACCCCAAGCAAAAGCAAGCTCATTCAGTAAGGGTCTAAGGGAGACTGCCAGTCATTAAATGACCCAAATAAGAAAGCTAACAAGGGCATGCCAAATTGGATAAAGATTAAGTGACACGATCAGCGCTCTCATGGAGCTCTGAGTGGGAGACAAGAGAGCTGCCGTTGGCCTCCTATAGTTACAGCTGAGTTCTGAGCAGTAATGAATAACATTCCAGTGTCATGTGGCTTGGCTGTGTGATTGCTGACAGTTTCCAGTTTCCTTATTTCCCCACATAGCCTTAAATTCATGACCCATCGTGAGATAACTCGATCAGACCTCTCTTCCATGCGGCTTGAAAAACTCTATCACAATGACAAGTTCAACTGTCAACAGCAACAAGCACAAAGCAGAGTCACTGAGCAGCAGTTGCAATGAGAAGTGAACTTGTCAGCAGTTTGCCCAGCAGCTGGCCTGGACAAAGACAATGAGGGTGGAAATACGGAAGATGGTTTGATGATCAGGGTTCAGGGAGTCTTTGCTTAGTCACAGGCAGAATCCAAGAAGGGTAAGCTGTGCCACGGCCTTAAGGATAGCAGATAAAATAAAGGGACGTTGGAGATCCAGGAGAAGGCCTTCATTCCCTCAAGTAAAACTGAGAGCTAGGGTGTCGGCACAATCGAGGCAAATCATCTGGGAATCTTTCCATTCCTAATAATTAAGGATCCTCTAGGACAGGGGTCAGCAAATTTTTTCCATTAAAGGCCAGACACCAGAGATATTAGGCTTTATGGGCCATATGGTCTCTGTCACAACTACTCAGCTCTTGCCTGTGTAGTACAAAAGCATCCATAAACATTACAAAAGCAAATGAGCTTGTTCAAATAAAACTTTACTAAAACTTGTGGTGGCCAGATTAGGCCCACAGGTCATAGTCTGCCAACCCCTGCTATAGGGCAAAAATCCTTTTTAGAGCCAACTTCTTCAAAAATATAAGTACATTTGTGGGTTCCAAGAGGAAAAGGGAACAAAGCAAGACTCAAGGGAGTCCTGCATACGTGAAAGGCCCACTAATCCTAAGAAATACATTAAAATAATTTATCATTGAAAATAAAGTGAAAGTACATGTACAGATCACGTCAACCCATTTTCTTACAGAGACTGATATCATACCAAGGTTAAAGTCATTCAGTAAGCTCAACATTGTATAGTCTATCAGCCAGGACAGGCTAAGTTAGGTTATTGTAGCAAACCCCCAAAGCATAGGAGCTTAAAACAAAAGTTTATTTCTAGCTCATGCAATATGTGGGTCAGTAGGGGGCTCTGATGGCTGTAGCTTCTCTAGGACCCAACTGACAGACAACCTATCTCCAATGTTGCTGGTCATGGTGTCAAAAGGAAAGAGGGCTTTGGAAGGTCATACCCTAGCAACCGAACACTCAGACATCATTTCTGCTCAAAACACACTAGGCAGAACTAATCATATGGCTCCACCTCACACAACGAGACCAGGACGTGAAATTCTATCACACAGCGGGAGATGAAGAGCCAGGAATATTCAGCAAGCAGCATGAATGACTATAGTGATGGTTAAGCCACTTTTACCTAAATGATTCCAAAATGAGACTCTTACTAAAAAATATTTCTGATTAACTGGTTAGCTAGAAACCACTGTCAACTTCATTTAAATTAAAATTTCAAATTGTTTGGCACATTCTTCCTTAGTGTCTAAGGATTCTGAAATCGCAGGACCCTAAGGTCATCATTATGAACATCAATTCTTAATGCCCACATTGGTAGATGCAGAGGATATAGGAAACTGTTTACTGACCATGGGATGTATCCAGAAACTGCATGTGGGAAGCAAAGTTCTCCCAGAAAGTTTTGGGGACAGGATACACAGAGTGGTTTTGCCACATCCCACTCTGGGACCAGCATATATTTCACAACTCCTTAATTCCCTACTGCAGTCTTCTAGATCAGCCTTGATGGTGTAGCAGGTGCTATTAATGTTCCACCCATATATACTTGGATTCCTTTACCATTTTCATGCACACCAGTGTACTTTCATTCCCAAAAGTCAGTACCTATGTCTCTTTGACTCTTTTTTGGAGGATTGCCCTCAGGTTACTGGAACTCCTTTTGAGAATCAGATGTCCTAGGAGGCAGCCTTAACCAATAACTGATGGGTACAGGAAAACTGATCAGGAAATTCTTGATCAGGAAAATTCTACACTCTGTCTTCAAAGCACCATGTGGAGTTGCTTGGCCTCCTTCCCTTGCTGGTCTCATTTCCACATCCTACCCACCACTTCTTTCCTGACAATACTTCCTAATAAACTACTTTCACACAACTCCTCACCTGAGGGTCTGTTATTGAGGAAGCCAGCCCAAAAACAGCCCACCCACAGCTTGAGGATAGAAAGGCTATGTGGTGCTATAGAAAGAGACCAGGATTTGGACTCAGAAGACTCAAATGACAAAGTTCCAGCTCTACAACTAATTAGATAATGGCAGTCTCTATCAGCCCTTCTAAATGTAGAAATAATGGTACCTACCACAATAATTTTGTGACAAATACATGTGACAATGACAATACATGTGAAAGCACTCTGTAAACTAGAGAATACTACACTATAGAGAAATTAGCTCACTTAAGACAGCTGCTTTCCAACTTCTAATCCCTCCCCCAACCTGTAATTATGACTATGCTCCCAAGAGCCTACAAATAGAAGACTCGTAGAGCAATGGTTCTCAGATTTTAGCATGCATCATGATCACCTGGAAGGCTATTACAACAGTTAGATGGGCTTCACCCCAAGAATTTTTGATTCAATAGGTCTGGGGTGACAAGCCCAAGAATTTGCATTTCTAACAAGTTCCCAGGTAACAACTGATGCTGCTGATCTACTGATTCCCTCTTTGAGAACCACTGTTACAAGGAAAACTTCAGCCACCTCTGCAGAGTGGAACTGATGATAGTTTACAGTGGTTCTACCTTACTATAGAGAGAATTTCTAGGAGACAAAGACTAAGCTTTAAAAAACTGATTGCTATGGATGTCCTCATCTTGTGAAATAAACATGTGCAAGCAAAGTTGGCTATAAAGAAAATTTCTGTAGAGGAAACTCCATATTCCATCTCAATCTCACACTGATTTGCATTTAGTGAAAGAAAAAAAAAAGACATTCAGATAGTTGCCAGTTTAGTGTCAGGAGACATGTTAAACTAACAACAACAATTTATTCACTATTGAAAAGTATCAGGTCATATTCAAAGTACTCTACATGTATTAATAATTTACTCCTCACAATAACTCATGAAGTAGATACTATTATCATTATCATCTTCATTTCACAGATGAAGTAACTAAATCATAGATCAAGAAAGTTGCCCAGAGTCATACAGCTAGTAAATGTCAGAGGTGGGATTCAAACTCAGGCACTTTGGCTCTACAGTCTACAGTTGTAACCAAAAACATTATCACATGATGGACGATCTTTCAAAATTCTACCCAGTTTACAAAATTCTAACTCTACAGTCTTTCTTATTGGCTCCCCTTTATGTATATACCTTCCATTCCTATATGACCATATGATCAAGAGTGGAGCCACCCCAAAGCACAGGCACAGCTCCCAGGAAGCCTGCCAGTTGCTTAGCCTGCATGTGGATAATAACTCATACTGCTGGGCCATAATACAATCCTACATGCAAATATTAAATATGGCATATATTCAACCTGAACAGTACCAAAACTGAGGAAGGATAATAAACAGCAAACATACTAAAACCTCACTGATCTACTCTATTTTGAAGATGTTCTGCATGACATACAGATTTGTTAAAGAAATGCACTTTTTAATTTTCAGTATATTTTATAATGTAACACAAAGTAAGAACAAACTAAAATTCATTTCTACAGCTAGAAACCAGCCCAGGGCTGTATGTAAGAAGGTTAAGAGGATGCTGACAGCTTTCAGTCTAATCCTATTAAGACTCCACATAAAGAAAGCACAATATAAATAGAAATTTTAAAAAAGAGAGAGAGGAAGAGGCGCATTGTCTTCAGCCTTAGATCTCAGCAGGAGGTTGTTCAAGGAGTCCACATACAGTCCTGGAAGTCAGAAAAAGAAGGGAAGGTTGAAGAGAAAGCCTGGCAGGGCTGTGTTTGGCCCATCTGCCCTCTCAGATTCAGAGATTAGCAGGTAAGGTAGGGACATTACTGATGTCCAGAGAGGGGTAATTTGCTCAAGCTCATATAGCAAGCTGGTGGTAGAAGGAGGACTTATACCTACATCCAAACTTTCTACCCACTTGTACCCTCAGGCACTTTTAGGTAGACCATCCTAATTTCTCTTGAGTCTGTTTTGCACAGAGTTTCCATTGCTGGTGTTTCAGCCTGTCTTCACCAGGCGAACTCTAAGACTATATATAAGAGTAACCTCTGCAACCAAACTCTATCACTGTGACACTGTAGAATTTGATAGGTCTGAAGAAAGGCAGAGACTCCAGCAGTCCCTCCTTATCCACGGTTTCACTTCCCACAGTTTCAGTTACCCAGGTTCGACCACAGTCCAAAAACATTAAATGAAAATTCCAGAAATAAACAATTCATAAGTTTTATATTGCACACCATTCTGAGTGGCGTGATGAAATCTCAGGCCCTCCCACTCTGTCCTGCCTGGAATGTGAATCATCCCTTTGTCCAGCGTATCCACACTGTATATGCTACCAGTCCGTTAGACACTTAGCAGCCATCACGATGATCAGATTGACTGTGGTGATATCATAGCGCTTGTGTTCAAGTTACCCTTATTTTACTTAATAATGGCCCCAAAGCACAAGAGTAGTGACACTGGCAATTTGGATATGCCAAAAAGAAGCCTAAGGTGCTTCCTTTAAGTGAAACGGTGAAAGTTCTCAACTTAACGAAAGAAAAAAAATCATATGCTGAGGTTGCTAAAATCTATGGTAACCTTTATTACAGTACATTGTTATAATTCTTCTATTTTGTTATCAGTTGTTAATCTCTTATTGTGCCTAATTTATAAATTAAACTTTATCATAGGTATGTACATATAGGAAAACACACTATATATAGGGTTCAGTACTATCCACAGTTTCAGGCATCCACTGGGGGTCTTGGAACATATCCCCCATGGATAAGGGAGGACTACTGTATTCTCAATCATTTTCACAAGACCCTCTGCTGGGTCTACTAGGAAGCAGCATGATGAGTGTCACTCTTGAACTGAGATGAGAGACCCATCCACAAGCAGCTCACCTCTCAACATTTCAGAACATTCACTGAAAAAAAGGAAAGAACTTTAAAATGTATTTTAACAGAGCACACGTGGGACTTCTGAGGTGCTGGTAACGTTCTATTTCTTGATCTGGATGCTGGTTACATGGGTATGCTCAGCTTGTGAAAATTCAAGTGAAGGGAAAATTTGAGCTGTACACTTATAATATGTGCATTTTTCTGTATGCATGTTTCAATAAAAACTTTTTAAAAGAGTAGTTCCTTTTTCTCACCAGCAAAAAATGACACACATCCGCTGAAGAATCTGTTGACCACACAGTCTCTTCTACTGCAGAAACTTGTTCATGACACATCAGTTGAGCCAGAAAAAGGGTTGTGAACAGAGGCTGGGGCAACAGAGAGGGCACAGGTCATGGTCGCTGAGGGCTTCAGAAGCCTTCCTCAACACTGGACTATTTAGGCACAGTGACATCAGAGCGGGGGAGGAAGAAAAGAAGAGCATTTCCTCCCTAGCTTTTAGCTTCCTCTTTGTCTCCACTCCCTTCTTCCAAAATGTCCCCTGTCCACCCCCCGACCCCTCCACTAACCTCAGTAGCAAACCATGCAAAAGAGCAGCAGTCCCAGGAGTTGGATCCCTAGATCCAGAGATGCCCTAGGCTGACTGTCACAAGCAAACCCAAGCAGGCCCCTGCAGTACTAAAGAGGAGAGAAAACATCACACATCTGAGCCTGCAGCTGGGACATGGTACCCATGCACAACACACAGTACACACTCAGTTAACACTGACCGAATAAATGAATACATAATCTATGGACTGAATCCAGAATATGCAAAATAAATGTGTGGTGAATAAAAGTAAATGATGGCTGTTCTCTAGGTCGCCCATAAATCCTGCCTGCAAATTCTGCATATTTAATCTTCAGCCAAGATGAACATCACCAGGTCAGTATCCTCTACATAGCACTGTTATCGTACATTTGAATGTGTTCATCAGGACTCTTTACCACCTTGTGTAATGGGTCCCAACAGGCAGCACTCTGAGAAGCAGTCAAGTAAGACAAAGATGTTTCAAGTTGTATGAGTTGCTAATACTTGTATATAAGAAGAAAACAAGCCTGGAAAATGGAGTTTCTGTTTTTAATTCTCATTCCTGCCTAAGTGGAAAAAGTTTTCCTGCCACCATGCTGCTAGGAGTCAATTTCCTGTTTTTAATATTGTTTAGTCTGAATGGGTCTCCAGAGACAAATCTTAATGCTGGAGAAGCAAATGAGCTGAGCCCCCGAGACAGTTCCAGTTTCATAGTTGTGTTCAGGCCCAGCTGAAGCCTGTATCATTCTCAGCAATCCAAGGTCCAGTTAAAGAGATTAGTTTTGTGTTGATCTGAACAGCATCTGTCTCATAGATCCCACTGGCAGGGTACCTTCCTCCCTTGAGCCACACTTCCCTCCTCCAATTCTGAAGACTAGTTTGCAGAAAAGAAGAGCTGTACATTAGAATCACAAGATCTCTAACCACACTGGTCTTATGGTGCTTCTTGCAGCTAAGCCCCTCATATCAAGTCACCTCAACCAAATAAACAAAGCATGACTCCAGCCTTAGCCAATAGCCCTGGGACAAAGGTACTTCTCAGGGTTGCCACGGCCACTTACCAAAGTGAATGCAAAAGACAAAAAAATAAGATGATTGAAGAGAGACTTAACAGTGGTGATCACTCAGTGAGCAATTATCTGCTGGTGACAACCAGGAAATATACTGACACAAACCTGGACAGTCACTCAGGAACTCAGGACTGATTTTCAATGAAGCATAGTTAATAAGCCTCTAAAAATGCTAACAGAGCTGACAAATGCCTAAGAGAGTCATTCTCTCTGATGAACAAATGCTTCGATGTGGAAGATACTGAGCAGATAAGGTTCATCTTTGCTGAAAAATAAATACATGGAAGTTAAAGCTGGTGGACTTTAGGATAAACCTAGAGAACAATGTAGGATTTCATTTAACTCAAAAACATATATTAAGGTTCTTCTGGATTCAGTCTGGAGGCCCTGCATTCATTCTTTCCCTCCCCAATATGAAACTGAACACCCTAGGGTACTTCACAGATGAGAAAGGACCTACTCAGAAAAAAAGGTACCAGGAAATGCTGAGTTGTACCGGGAAGGAAAAGGAGCGCACTGGCTGGCAGGGTTAGTTCACGGACAGACTCCTTCATGGAAACCTCTGGTTACATTTCACTACTTTTTTTTTTTTTTTTTTTTTTTTGTGGGGAAGACCAGCCCTGAGCTAACATCCGTCGCCAATCCTCCCCTTTTTGCTGAGGAAGACTGGCCCTGGGCTAACATCCGTGCCCATCTTCCTCCACTTTATATGGGACGCCGCCACGGCATGGCTGACAGGCAGTGCGTCGGCGGGCGCCCGGGATCCGAACTCGCGAACCCCGGGCTGCCAAGCGCGGACTAAACCGCTGCGCCACCGGGCGGCCCCACATTTCACTACTTTTACAGTCCACTTCAAAACCTGGCCCCTGGGTCAGAACAGGTGAAATGAAGCATCCAGTTATTATGAAGTGTGAGCTATTTCTTGTGTCTCAGAGAATGGTTGGGTCAATTAGGGATATTCAGAAAAAACACCCTGACTGCGCCTGTAGACAAGCACTGGCTTCAGATACAAAACTAAAAATGGGTGGTGTTCTCCATGGTTCAGAGAGAGGCACAATAGGGAGGCTTGAAAGCATATGTTCCTTCTTCCTGACTCCTGGGTTCTTTCATACAGTAAATGCAAAGTTTAACAGTCCAAATTTTTCTAATTGTCAGCTAGTTCATATCATACTTAAAATACTAGAGGCAAGCACACAGTTAAGAGGAGTTAACTCACACAGCAGGCAGCAGGGTGTAGTCGAAAGAGCAAGGGCTTTGAAGGCAGACTGGGTTTCAATCTGGGCTCCACCTCTTAGTAGTGTGGCTGTGGACAAGTTACCTTCCCTTTCTGAGCCTCAGTTTTCACGTCTGTACAACAGAGATAATAATAACCCACTTTACAGGGCTGTTGTGAAGAGTGAATGAGATAATAAGTCAGGTACTCAGTTCAGTACCTGGAACAGAGTAGGTTCTCAAAAAGTGGTATTTTCTTTTCTCACTTGCAACTTAAGTGAGTCGGTCATGAGAACATTTTTCAAAATTAAGTGCAACTTTTCCAAACCCTGAAATCAAATCTCTAAACTACACGGGAATGTTTCCAGATGCTTACTGAAAGAGGAAGTTGCTTCTATTTTCTCAAAAATCTCTGATGTGGGAGAAAAGGAAAAGCAATACCAGACAGAAACCACTACATACTTGTGCTTTAAACCACAACACCACCACAAACAAGATGGGGTTAGTTTAATAGGGGAGGAATAGGAAAGAAAAAAAAGTAATTGAGGGTTTCCATTCCTGTCAGATCTCTTCTCATCTGAGCAGAACCACTCTGTTTACCAACTGCATGGAAGCTGTCTTAATTCTTCCTCCTACATCAATTCAGTGCATATCCCCAGAAAGCATTTGTATTTTGTCTCACTGCCTAACTGCAAAGCCAAGAGTTGAGCAATGAAATGAGGAATAATTCCCTACTTCTAGGAAGAGAAGAAGAGTTTGAGCCCACTCTTCCAGTTACCTCTTCCACTGCTGGGGACCAGACGTAATGGGTTGTTTTATACAGAAGATGATCCTATGAGTGAGTCTCTCTGCTTCTGCCCTGAGACCAACTCTCCAAGGGTTCTGCCTTTTCCAACTTCTAAATACAAACTGGGGGATGCCTGGGCACATCTGGTTGCCATTTGATTTCAGGCTTCTATTGTGTTCAGTCTGTCAGGGGAAGTGAGTCTATAAATAGCTCATGCTCCTCTGCCTCACACTTGAAAAATGAGAGACCATCAACTCTGCCTTTCCTGCAGAGAGAAGAGAGGTTTTCACTGAACCCAGCTCGCTCCACAATGATCATACATCAAGTTAACATGCTAAGTAGCTAGTTTCAATCAAATGATTCATATACCTATTTTATTATAAAACTAAACAGTATCTAGAATGAAACCCAGGAGGGAGCTCCAAGTTAAAATTAGTGAATGATTCATATGATGCTTTGAGAAGTCTCTGATCTTTTTGGAAAGTCACCAAGTTCTGTGGTTAAATCTATGTATGTGAAGCACGACCTTCAAGTTTTAAGAAGAAATGTGCTTCCCCCCTTTGTAAGAGAACTACAGGTTTAAATCCTATTCGATCCCAAATAGAGCAATCAAGCTGTGAACTAGATTTTTTGACCTCCCCTCCCCATCCCAGACAAAAAAGGCCTCCTTTCCTCTTCAAGATTTTTCAAACGCTTGATTAAAATATTTATTATAATATTTACCCCACTGTGAAGCAATTATCTCTTTATGTATCTGTCTCCCTCAAGAACTATGAATTTTTAATGGGTAAGTACAATGCCCAATTCTTGCTGGTTATTTCTAGTGCCTAGCACAGTTCTTAGCATATTTTTCAGTAGATGTATGCTGAATGAATGAACAAGGTAAAATAATCACATACTATACAACCTTAATGAGCTTTCACAAACAAAAGAAATGTCAAATTTAATGTTGATTTAAGGGAGAGGTGAGAGAAAAGGGGGCCAACCAAGTAGAAGTAGACAGAACAAAGATATAAACAGATTGTTTCCTCTTCATCCCCACACCTGCTCAGAATTCTAAAAAGGCTACTTTTGCTAGAAGGTGAGCTTATGTAAATCACAGAATAATTAGAGCCAGTATACTGTAATACCACCCCTAACTTCAGATCCCTAGAAAAGAAAATATGAAGCCAAAACTCCTGTCCCAAAAAAAATGCAGCCCAGAAAGAAAAGCAAGCAGCAACAAGGGAGTTGGACAGCCAAGACTCACAACTGGAAATGCTCCAAAATGTTTAATAGTAAATTATTAATTTCTAACTTCATTTGGCTTTAGAATATATGGAAAAGTCTCCTGTTCATGCTCTAGAAGCCACAGTATACTATCACTGTGCCTGACAAAGGCTCTGACTGCCTTTGGTTTAGGAGACAAATGCTAAATTAAAATTTGCTCTGCTCGAGTTCATAGAGCAAATCACAAACCAATGTGGATCATCTGCTGACACCAGACTTAATGCTATATGGTTTGTGGGATATAAATCAAACACAGACTCCATCTTTTCAGTGTCCAAAATATCATAGCTGAAATAAAGAATATACTAAGGATTTGCAACAACATGGATGGACCTAGAGGGTATTATGTTAAGTGAAATAAGCCAGAGAGAGAAGGACAGACACTGCATGAACTCACTCATATATGGAATATAAATGAACACACGGACAGAGAGAACTGATTGGTGGTTACCAAGGGGAAGGGGGTTGGGGGGTGGGCACAAGGGGTGAAGGGTTACATCCACATGGTGACGGACAAACCATAATGTACAACTAAAACCCCACAGTGTTATAAACTATTAAGATATCAATTTAAAAAAAAAAAAGAATATACTAAGGGACAGAAGGAAAATGACGCCAAAGGGAAATATGGATCTACAGAAAGAAATGGAGAGCACTAGAACTAGTAACTACACAGGTAAATACATAATATTTTTTCTTACTATTTAAATTCTTTAAAAAATAATTTACTGTTTAAATATAAATATTAATAATGTATTATAGAGTTCATAACATATATAGCCATAAAATGTGTGACTTGATAGTATAAACACTGAGAGTGGAGAAATAGGAGTATTCTAGTGTATCTCATTTTATGCGGAAAGTAATATATTATCATTTGAAGGTAGACTGTGGTAAGTTACAAACATATACTATAAACCCTAAAGCAACCACTAACAAAACAAAGAGTTACAGCGAATGAACCAACAAAGATAAAATGGAATCATAAAAAATACTCAATCCATGGGGGCTGCCCGGTGGCGCAGCAGTTTAGTTCGCGCTTGGCAGCCCGGGGTTCGCGAGTTTGGATCCCGGGCGCCCGCCAACGCACTGCCTGCCAGCCACGCTGTGGCGGCGTCCCATATAAAGTGGAGGAAGATGGGCACGGATGTTAGCCCAGGGCCAGTCTTCCTCAGCAAAAAGGGGAGGATTGGCAACAGATGTTAGCTCAGGGCTGGTCTTCCCCACAAAAAAAAAAAAAAAAAAAAATTCAATCCAAAAAAAAAGGCAGAAAAATACAAAAAAAGGAACAAAGAAGAGATAGGACAAATAGAAAACAAATAGTGACTGTTATAACTGTATCAGCAATTACACTAAATGTAAGTGGTGTAAATAACCCCAATTAAAAGGCAGAGATGGTCTGATTAGGAAAACAAAGCAAGATCCAATTACATACATGCTGCCTACAAGAAATTCACTGTAAATATAAAGATATAAATATTTTAAAAGTTCATAGTAGCAAATAAATTATGGTATACCCACACAGAAGGTTACTACATGGCCACCAAGAAAAATGAGGTAATTATATATATAGATATGAAAATGTCTCCAAGATACATTAACTGAACAAAGCAAAATGCAGAATATGTGTGTGCTACCACTTTTTTAAAGAGAAGAAACATACAGCCACGTGCTTATACTTGCACAGAATTCTCTGGGAATATATACAAGAAATTGATAACAATGGTTGCCTCAGCATAGTGGAAGGACGTGGCTCAGAATAGAAAGTAGAATTTCCACTGTATATCATTTTGTACTAATTTTTCTACCATGTGCAAATATAACCTATTTTTAAAATTTAATAAATTAGTACTTTTAGAAGAAAAATATTTTTATGAAGGAATTAAGAGAAGATACTTTCATAGGCAACATATAGAACTCTGTAAAGAGATTGTCTTTCTTGGCACAGAAACAACAGAGAATGTAATGTAGTAGAATAATACCAACTGATATTTATTTAATGTTTCTAATTTTCTCCAAAGTCCTCTCCTGCCCAATACTTCATTTTATTCTAACAATATTCCTGTGATGTTGGTAGGAAATTATTGTTCCCTCTTGAAAGATAAGAAAACCGAGGCTATATAAATCATATAATATAAAGCTTATTCCACTAGACCAAAAGCCATCAAAGTTTGCCTGAGATGACAGTTATGTAAGTGAATATCTCAGAGACTAACACAGCTTCTTTCTTGAGTCAGTCAGACAGACAAGTAAAAGAAACGTCGATCAGGGAATAATCCATATTTTACAGCCAAAGCAAAAGCACACATAACCGGGCCTTGGGAAGAGCACTCATTAATTCAGATTTGTATAAATTAAGGTGGAAATAGCATGTGCTCTAGAACCTTGTTACTAAAGTGTAGTCCTCAGTCCAGCAGCATCTTAAGTTCCACCCCAGACCTCTTGGATGTGAATCTGATTCTCTGAAGTTAACTACTCTCACATGCATAAGTATCACCTGGTGATCTCTTTAAGATGCAGATCTTTTTTTTTTTGCTGAGGAAAATTCACCCTGAGCTAACATCTGTGCCAATCTTCCTCCATTTTGTATGTGGGTCGCCACCACAGCATGGCTGATGAGTGGTGTAGGTTTGCGCCCAGGATCCAAACCTGCGAACCCTGGCCACTGAAGTGGGGCATGCCAAATTTGACCACTATGCCATGGGGCCGGCCCCAAAATGCAGATTTTGATTCAGTACATTTAGGTTGGATCTGAAAGTACATATTTCCAACAAACTCTAGGCAACACAAGGTCCACACTTTGAGTAGCAAAGCAGAACGACCCCAGGCTGTCTATGTTTGTGTTCCCAAAGAGTAGAAAGCATGTCCACTTCCTCTTATGGTCAGGAGGCATCTGGACATGCACGGTCTTTAGTAAAGTTCAACAGGCAGGTCCAGAAGGAAAAACCAGTAATGTGATCCTGGGAGGCTATTTTTCTACAAAAAAGTTGCTTAAAGGTTAAAATCAGAACACTTCTATCATTCTGGAACAAAAATAGATCTATATGGTGCCCCACGGGCAGGCTCACAAGAGACCAGCAAAGATGGAGTTACCACGGCCCCAAACCAAGGGTCTGGAAACAAAAGAAGGCCGTGGTGTCCAAACAACAGTGGGGTGGACAGAAAGATGATTTGGGCATGATAGCCTATTAGAACCTCTAGAAAAGAAGGAAGCTTGAATGAGACATTAGATTTGCTCAAAATCTGGTCTGCAGAAAAGGAGATAGATCAAGTGAGTTAAAGAAACTAAGCAAAACTCTGTCTCTCATATACACACATACATGCATGTACATATACACACACACACACTCTCTCTCACAGCTTGTTTACCCAACACCTAGCATACACCTGGAATACAACAGATAAATGTTTGTTGAGTGACTGAACGCAGTTTCTGTTACCCTATAACCCAGAATACTCTGCCTCCTGACCTCAGGTTAAAAATCTTCATGGCTGCCCAAATTATCTAACGTGAAATTACCCATCCTCGCTCTCTTGCTTCTGGAGTGGAAGTGATGACATGGCTTGTATCTGATGGACTCAGCTAAGTATCCAGGCAAAGCATCCACTTTGCCACTATACCAGAGAAACTGTTGATTAGCCTCCATATCCCCTAGGAGTCTGGAGAAGCTCAGAGGTGGAATGTCAGAGTCTGGCCTCCTGGACCACTTGGAGAGATGGGCACTGTGACTACATCCTCTTAGCTTCACCCTGGACTGGCACCACTAATCCATTCAAGCACATCTTGCGATTCTTGCCTCATAATCTTTGCTTATGCCTTTCCCTCTCACAGAAATGACCTTCCTTGAACTCAAAGCAATCTACAGATAGTACGTTATTTCTCTGGATTCCTGAAGTACTTACTGTAAGTATCACTCATTTAACACTTGAATGCTTGGTACTGTTGATTATTTTTGTGTGCCTAAAGCCTGGTATTCCCAGTAAGACTGTAAGCTTTCTGAGGGTAGGAATCATGTCTTACATCACTCCATATTCCCCACAGCCCTCAACCCCATTGTGTTGCAGATGGTAGTTGCTTCCCAAATGCTTACTGAATGAATGAATGAAATGTCACTGTGCCAGGGAATGTGGGGTACTCAAAGATGGATGAGGCTTAGTCAGCTTCAAGGATCACTCAGTCTAATAAAATAGGTAAGTCATGTACGCAAAGAGCATTAATTTTGTTAACACACAGAAAGTATCACAAGAGAATAACAAGATAATATGAGAATCTAAGGGATGACGACAACTTCAAGGAAGTACCATTTTAACTGGGTCTAGAATAAGAAGCATTTTCAATGGCAGGAACTAAGGAGGTGAGATATTTTAAAATATTTTAGAAAGAGGAGCCAGCATGAGCAAAAACCATGGAAGAACATGGCATTTTGGGAAAGAGCAATAACCAAAATAACCAAGATAGTCTGAGAAAGGACTAGCCCTGCACAATATTAAAAAGTAGTGAAACAGTATGGTATATACTTTTTATGTATTTTTGAAAATTTCTGAAACAGTATGGTTCTGGCACAAGAATACAAATAGATCAATGGGTCAAAGTAGAATTTTAAAAGAGACCCCAAGTATATACAGGAATTTAGTAAATGAAAAAGTGGCTTTTCATATCAGTGGAGAAAGGATGGGTGTTCAGTAAATGGTAATGGGACAACCGGTTAGTTATTTGGGAAAAAAAATAAAGTTGAAGCCCTACCTCACTCCTTACACCAAAAAATTTCAACTGGATCAAATATTTAAACATTAAAAAGATAAATAATTAGCATACCAGAAAAAAAAAGCCATGGCAAATACTTACATAATCTCAGAATGGAAGGCCTTTCTAAATTTAACACACCAGGAAGCCATAGAGAAAGGTTGATACATTAGACTACACTTAAACACACACACACGGAAGAAAAATTACCATAAAGAGAAACAGGGAAAATATTTGCGACATCCATGACATAAGGATCAATTTCCTTAACATGCTCACTGCTCTTAAAAATAAGAAAAAGATGAACAATGCAGTAGAAAAATGGGAAAAATTTACGACACAAGTCACAGGGAAGAAAAGATACAAATGGCCAAGAAATATGAAAAGATGATCAATCTCAGTTATAATAAAAGAAAAGCAAAGCCAACAATAAGATACGATTTCTACCTATCAGCTATGAAAAGATTAAAAAGTCTGATAACACCTAGTGTTGACAAGGGATGTGGTAAAATATTCTGATACATTATTGTTAAGGGTGTAAATTGGTACAATCTTTTTGGAAGGCAATTAGACAAAAATCTACTAAAATTTAAAATATACATACTCTCTGAACACACAACTGCACTTCTAGCAATTTATCTAACAATTATACTTGCAAAAATGCAAAGATGCTCACTCCAGTATTATGTATAATAACAGAAATCTGGAAATTTCCTACCTGTCCATTACTAGAAAACTGGTTAAATTATAATACCTTCACACAATGGAATTCTGTGTAGCATTAAAACAATGAGGTAGAACTATAGGTGCTGCAAATAAATTAAGGCCAAGATAAGCAGAATAAAGTAAGTTGAAAAATAGTATGTATAGAGTAAGCCCCTTTATATTTTTTCAAAGATATAAAATATATGCTCACGTATGGTTAGAGAATGTCTGGAAGGATACCAAAGCAACTGTAGACAGCAGTTACCTCTAAAGAATGAGACTGGTGGGGAGGCATGCAAGGGCAAGGTTTTTTCACTTTTTACATTATATTCCTCTGTATTGTTTGAATATTTTACAATTAGCTTGTATTGCCTTTAGAGCAAATATTTTAATAAACTAATTAATTTGCTGACACTTTTTATGCAGTTGTCTCTCTGCTGAGCACAGAACTAGAGAGAAACCAGTCCCATTTCTTTCCCCACACTTTCTAAACCTTTTCTGAGCTGTACTTAGAAGGGGCCTTTTGTTCGTCAGCTGGACTGGCTCCCGCAAACAGAGGACCACTGAAACGGTGCTGAGAGGGTACTTGGACACAGGTTTCCTGTACAAGTATGTGGGAGAAAATTTAGCACCTGGCAAGGCTGACCGTGTGGCTTCCTCTGGAGACGCCTACTGTTATCAGCCTGCCTATGCACGCTTGTCTACTCTGGTGGACACACAGACCTTTTGTTCAAAGGGCTGCTCTTCATTTTATATCCTCTTATTTAGATGACTTTGCAAATCAGTTTTTCCAAAGACTCTCAAAGTAATAACCTTGCCGTCATACTTCTTTTCTTCTCTGATGGAGGGGGAGTACAGGGCAACTTCTCAGCATTGCAGATGTAAACAAGAGAACTTTTGAGTAATGTCAAGGACAACAGTCTCAAGAAGTCTCTCTATATTTATGCTTAGGCTGCCACAGGTCTGCAACTGACTCTCAAGCTTTGGGCATGCCTCTCTCCCATACAGATAACCTCTCTCTCCAGACTAGATATCAAGGTCTCCAGATACTACCAGAAATTCCTGTTACTCTTGGCTCACAGAGGAGGAAAAAAGCCCAAACATACTTTTGCACTTTAAAAGATTTCTCTAGTTTCTGCTGTTCATTTTTGTACAGGCATCTAGCACCAGCAGCAAACATTAAATGTCATGAATCTCTATTCTTCAGATTTTTCTATAGAGTCTGAAAGCTACTCTTTAAAGACTCATAATCAAGTTTTCTAGAGAGGGCAAAAATGAGTTAGATGAAGCCAAAACAATGACCTTATTCCTTTAAAATCCAGCCCATGGACATGCTTATGGAGCTGAGCAGCTGTGCTGCTGGCAGAGGAAAGCTACTGAAATGAAACACTCATGGTAATCTCCCTTCCCCCACTCATGCCTGCAGAGCCCCATCCAATTATTGCACAAAAAGGCTTTTTCTTATAAACTTCTCTCCCTTCTACTTCTGTCTCCATCTTGGTTGGGAAGAAACAGCACTAGTGATGGAATGTACACAGCTCTGCAAATATATTCATGAGAAAATGCTTTGACGCCTACATGCTCCCCGGCTCCCCTAGCACATACATGCACTAGGGAAAGGGGATACACAGAGAAACTGATAGACATCTGTGGTTCTCTAACTCAGGCAAACTGCAAGGCCTTCTCAAAACAGGCAGCAAGATTCAAGAAGGCAGACTCCTAACTGTCTCTCACTCATTGAACCATAAATTGAATAGTTAATCCAATAACCATTAACTGACCATTTAAGATGTGCAGCACTGGAAATACAGAAATAAAGAGAGCTGTATGTGGTGCAGCATTTGAGAGCTTGGACTTTGGAGTCACAAGTCAGAGGTTTGAATGCTGGTTCCATCACTTGGTTGTGTGACCTTAAAGCAAGCTACTCAACATATCTGAGCCTGTTCCTAGCCCTAAAATGGAGATGATAATATCTACTGTAAAAAGTGACATAATCCTGGGCCAGCCCCAGTGGCCTAGTGGTTAAATTCAGTGTGCTCCACTTCTGTGGCCCAGGTTTGGTTCCCAGGCTCAGACCTACACTACCCTGTTAACAGCCATGCTATGCTGGTGGCCCACATACTAAAATATAGATGAAGATTGGCACGAATGTTAGCTCAGGGAGAATCTTCCTCAGCGTTAAAAAAAAAAAAAAGTGATATAATCCTAAGAGCATCCCCTCTCGGTGAACTCTCACAGACAGTTCCTTCTCACCTTACTTTCTTCTTCATGTTTCTCCCTCCTCTTGCTCCTCCAAGGTCCCTCCTCAATTTCAGTCACTTTTCCAACCTTTACTCTTTCCTCAAAGCCTTCATTCACACTCCAAGTTCAGGAGATATAAAGGAGCGAGGCATAAAAGAAGTGAGGGTCATACTCCTTCTCTCCACCTCACCCTGCTTACTTTCCGAGGCAGGAGGTAATAGATCATTTGTCTTCATCTAATAATGGGTTGGGGTTCCCAGAGAGAAATGCTGCTTCTGTGGCAGCAGTTATCTAGTCACAGCCTAGTCACATTAGGGAACCCATAATAACAGGCACTCAATACTCCTCATACTACTAGATGGCAACAGTGCAATTTCCTCATCTTGGCTGGGTACAGAGCCAGGGATGGGTCTGGTCTAAAGAACAAGATCTTTCCTTGGGATTTGGCTAAACAGCATATTTCCTGAGGTGCAGGTTCCACGTAGGAACCTCTGAGTTCCAGTTCCTGGCCCCTGTCACTAAAATAAGCAACAGGCATTTCTCTGCAACTTCAAGCACAATTCTGGATTGGCCAAAAAAGAAAAAAAAAAATTCTATAACTGTTATTTTTGTCTCTCTAGGCCTTCATCTTTAAAATAAGTGCCATGAATGGCCTCTAGCATTTCTTCTAACATTCTGGAATTCTGAAGTCAAACTATTTAGCTACCACATATCAGGATTCAAAAATTCTGCACAAGTTACTTTTCATGTCCTAATTGTAGTTATGCATCACTTAGTGATGGGGATACATTCAGAGAAATCTGTCGTCAGGTGATTTCATCATTGTGTGAACATCATAGAGTACACTTACACAAACCTAGATTGGACAGCCTACTACACATCTAGGTTATAAGGTACTAATCTTATGGGACCACCATTGTATATGCAGTCCATCATTGACTGAACTGTCCCTATGCAGCGTATGACTGTACACATGATCCTCTGCAATTTAATTTGAAGTCCTCTATTTTACCCTAATGGCAATGAAGACCAGCTGGTTCTAATGCTCCATAAACTGTTAAAATCATCATGTTCTGTACTCGCAGAGCATTATCATCACTCACCTCTCTATCTTCTCTTCTTTGGACCAACATTCCTTCATTAAATAATCCCATGCAGAATGCATACAAGGAGTACCATACTGATAGCAGCTTTCCTCTCGATTCTTGCAGTCAGCCCTTTAATCACTTTTTTTCCCCTCCCCAAAGCCCCAGTACATAGTTGTATATTCTAGTCATAAGTCATTCCAGTTCTTCTATGTGAGCCACCGCCACAACATAGCTACTGACAGGTGGTGTGGTTCCACAACCAGGAAGCAAACCAGGCCGCCAAATCGGTGAGCACCAAACTTTAACCACTACGCCATCAGGGCTGGCTCTCTTTAACCATTTTTGGTTGTGTGGTTTTCCTCTGAAGCCTCTCCAAGTTCTCGACATCCTCAAGCTGAAGTCCAGAACTGGAGAAAATATTCACCAAAGAATCTGTAACACACACACACACACACATTCTCTCCCTCTTTCTCCCTCTCCCTCTCCCTCTCCCTCTGAGGGCTCTTTGAGGGTAGGCAGTGGTTGTACACTGTGTATTGTTTCATGTTCAGTGTATTGTGGAGACTAAATAAATATTAAAACAACAACAAACAATAACATTGCTGCCATAATTTCAGTTTGGGATTTGGTGGTTGTGGGGAGGAAATCTCATGCTCACTCACGTGATTTTTTATCTGGAAAAGCTACAAGTGTTTTAGATATTATGTTTTAGCCAAACAACAGACCATTTTAAAATAAAGATTCCCAGGAGAATAGGAGCAATTGCTTTCCACAAAGAGCTGGGTAGCTTTTTGTTCCTGGATGTGCTTTCTGTTGATTCAGTCTGCACTTGTTTTGGCAGCCACTTACAGTCCTTGATGGGTAAAGCTGAGCTAACGCTCCTCATGGAAAGTTTTACAAACACACAATCACCCAAACACAATGTGCTTGAGCAGAGGACTCCCGCTCCAACAGATGTTCCTGACCAAGAGGAAGGGAGGACAGTTAATTTTCCAAGTGGAGCATGCTGATCTGAGAAGGGATCATAACCAGATTCAAAGAAGAGATTTTCAAATCTAGTTCAGCTCTTAGAAAGAAGCACAGGCCTTGCTTCTCTCATGCTGTGATAGCGGTAATCACAACTGGGACCCAACCCAACCTAACACTCATGACCTCACTTATTCAACTCCTAGTTGCCAAGCCCTGGGCTGGGCCCTTTACGTAATTATTTCATTTCCTCCTCACAATAACTCCAGATGAAGAAACTAGGACTCAGAGAGGTTAAGCAACTTATCCAAAGTAAGCCAGCTAATAAGTGGCTGTGCCTGAATTCAAATCCAGCTCTAGCTTCACAGAAGTAGATTAAATTTAATACAGATTCAAGCCAGATAAAATGCAGGCCAATTTTGAAGGAAAGCCTTGGCTGCAAGTCCAAATATTAACAATTTAGACCAATAATGAATGACCTGCCTTAAGAACGGGAAGCAGATGAGACCAGGGTCATGGGATAATGGACAGGACAGGTGGTATGATCCCTACCAGGCCTCATTCACTATCACCCCTTTGTCTTTCCCCTTCATCCTCCCTCCTCTTCCTCAATTCTCCATCTCTTTCTTTTCTTCTCTCTCTCTCTTCTTTTTTTTTCCTTTTTATACTGTAGTGTAGTGAAGAATATAAACTTTGCATGCAGATGATCCTGTGATCAAATCTAAGACTCAATTCTTATTGTGTGATTTGGGCAGATCATGTAACCTCTCTAAGCCTAAATTTCCTCAACTGTGAAAGAAGGATAAAATCTTCTACTTTTAGAATGTTGAAGGAATTAAATCAGATAACGTATATAAAGAGATGACCAGGTCACTAGTAGACTAAATGGGAATTTTTTCACTTTGAGAGTCAGTGAGGTTGGTAGAAATGGCATACAGTTTAGAGTTGGACAGTCTTGGATTTGAATCCCTGCTGCACCACTCACTGGCTAAGTGATCTAGGGAAGTCTTGTAACCTTTCTGTGCCTCAGTTTCCTTATCTACAAAATGGAGTAAATAATATAGACTTAATAGATTTGGGGAGACAATCAAACGAAATGATAAACCTTTAGAATCTATAGATATTTAACAAACAAAGCTGCCTCTCAGTAGCACTTGCAGTAGTTGACATAGAGGCCCAGGTTTGTTGACACCTGATCTATTTACTCAGGTGTGTCACTACTGAGGACTGGGAAGTGCTGAAGCACGAAGGAATTTCAATCTTGAACCTATCTTTTGAGGCTGTAAAATAAATATAAAAAGAGGGAGGTAGAATGGTGCATTGCAATGAAAAGACCACCATAGGAAGCATGGGTCCAGTCCTGCTTGGGCATTAACTGCCTGTGTAACCCCATATAAGTCACACGGCTATATCTGGAACATGAGGGGATTGGCCTAGAGTAGTGGGCAGTGTTGGGAAACATTTTTGATTGTCATGATAAATTAGGATTGCTACTGGCATCTAATGGATAGAGGCCAGGGATGCTGCTAAACATCCTAGGATGCATGCACAGGACAGACCCCCACAATAAAGAATTATCCAGCCAAAATATCAATAGTGCTGAGGTTGAGAAACCCTGGCTAGATGACTGTTAAGTACCCTTTGAGCTCCAATATTCTAAGAGACTACGATGAGGCAGCACCAACACCAAATTGATGACATTCTTGTCGACATCTATCAACCAATAGCTTATGATGTTGCTCAAAATCCCCGACGCCAGTGCAGGGGAATTTTCCCTCAGATATTTGGATATTCTGAAATCAGTGCTGTATTTCTGAGGGTGATAACAGTCCTTCCTTCACAACAGGAAGAGACCCAGGGTTGAAAGAGGCACAGTCCTCCAGGGACTTGGTCCCTCGCTTTTTGCGATTAGAATCAGTGCTTCCAAAGCCATGAGATTCCTTTCAACAAGATGATGATTTAAGCCTGAATCAAGGTCAGAATGAGATATGATACACACAATAGCAGGGATGAATCTCAAACTCATCATGTTAAGTGAAAGAAGCCAGACTCAAAAGGCTACACACTGTTTTATTACATTTATATGACATTCTGGGACAGACAAAACTGTAGTGAAAGAAAACAGGGGCTAGGAGGAAGGAGAATAGTTTGATTACTAAGGGACATGAAGGAATTTTGGGGATGATGCACTGTTTTACATACTGATTGTAGTATAAGCTCATAACACTGAAAAGGCGAATTTTACTGTATCTAAATTATACTTCAATAAGACTGACTCCTCTCCCCCCACCTCCCAAAATATGATCACAAATGCTATACAGAGGATTGTTGTACTTTGGGAGAGGATGAACTGGATGACATCTGAATTCTTTCCCACCCCATGTCCTATGATTTTATGACAATCTGCCTCTTCTGCCCCTGGTGACCTCAGAGCCATAGTGATTAGTCTGGCCTCCAATTTCTGTGTTAAAGTGATGAGTCCCTCTGACTAAATCATGTGGATATCAGTCTTGCCACCATTCTGGGACCTCTGGTCCTACTCCAGTCTGTGACAGAGATTCCTTTCCTTCTCTCTCCTATCCTGACTCCCCTTGGGACTGATGAGGGCCTTAGACAATTAATAAACAAGCCAGAATAAACCTTAGGCAACACTGGTTTTATCTCTCTGCACAGGCTTCCTGTCCAAATCCCATTTGATCTTTCCATTGAACTTCAAATCAGGCAACCAAATAAGAATCATATTTACAAATTCCCCTCTGCTATAGACTTCTGGGATTTCACTAGATTATTTTTATACACTTAAGCTACATAAATGTAAAATGTGAGCCTCTCACCAAAATCACACCCAAGCTTGTTGATATAGAGATATAGATATGTCATTTTGTTTTGTTTACACACATACACACCTCCCAGATTATTGATCTATCAAATGTTACACAAAATACCTAATTTTTCTTATGTACAGAACAGCCCTAAGTATGCTACAGTCAGGGAGGACTGAAATAGCCATCAGAATGCTCAGACTTTCTGCTAATCGAAACACCACTGTCATTTATGCCACAAATAGAGTCACAACTGTGAACTGCTGTAGGAGTTCCATCCTTTTATTTGAAAGTCAGCTCCTTTCCTGGCTCTTCTTGGAGGATCTCAGTGGAACAGTTACAAACACCAGTGGCCAGATACCACATACACACTTGAAAGCTGGAATAAAAACCAAGGACCACAAGGACCATCAAGATCCACAAGGATTCTGCCAGTGCCCTCATATTCCAAAGAACAGAGAAGATTTGGTAGGGACCAGATGATGTCCACACTGTCCTTTCCTGCTGAGCATTTACAGCAAATACATTGTGACTACAAAAGTGGGGTGCTCATATTATAACAGAAGGGGCCCACAGTGGTCTAGGATCTTCTTTCTACATGTTCCTCTCAGAAGGGAAGAATGGGGGAATTAAACTTCCACGGTTTAGAACTATCTAGTCATCTTCAGAAGTCTGCATCAGTAGAAAATCAGTACCTTCCCCTAAGTCAGTCAAATGATAACGCTGTTCCTTTGGCATAATTAGAAAAAGTTTCATGAAAGACTAAAATACTTAGCAGAAAACAAAGGTTGGCATTTTATTCAAAGGTACATAGACTGACAGGCAATGCTTGTCCAGGGTTCCCCCCAAAATATTTCCATTTCCAATGGTATTTTCTAAGGACATATTCCTATAGTGTTTTCTTTCATATGTAAGTATGATGATATTGACCCATGAAATGCCAAATAAATGTTTTTTCTAATTTTAGGGATGGACTTTCACAGAGAATACCTGGTAGCTGCTAGAATGAGGGCTATTGTCTGTGGTCATAGAATTGAATGAAGCAAGGCTTGCTGGCCATCATGGGGACTAAATGCATGACCTTCAGCAGTGCTCAAACCAGGACAATGCTGCCACTTCACAGAACCAGACAGAAGTCCTGTAGACCCACCTGGCCAGACCTGCTGCCTTGGAAACTTGTGAGAGAGCTAAGTAGAACCACCAGACACAGGAAGGGTGACCAACAGCCTTAGCTGGCAAAGCCTTGTCTGATCCTCTCAGTCCTCAGCAGATCAACAGAATTCACATTTTAACATCTTCACAAGCCGGCCGACTAGCTGTCTAGCTCTTTTACACTCAGCCTCGGAGCACAAGCACAAGGCTAAGGCTCAAAGAAGATACTAGCCTCTAGCATTCCTGGGGCCTCCTGCAATACACCACACAAGGCCAAGTTTAAGGTGAGCCCATTCACCTACCACAGGAGCAGAACACTACCTGAACTAACTTGTACCCGCCTGAATCAAGCCAAAATGGAGACTAGCCAACTTCCATGCCCTGCGCAAGCAGTCTTTTCCCATCTCCTTTGCTCCTTCTGCAACTAATGCTTCTCACTACCACTTCTCAGATCAAAACATCATTGGTTTCTGACCAAATTATCTTAAGTAAGACATAGCCAGGGCCCAGATTCCATGTTAATTTCCCAATAAACATCCAGTTATGAAGAACTGAGCAGAGTGAAAGAAAAATGACATTACCACATCCTGAGATGCATACTGGGGATCCTCTGGGTTGACTGACCAGTAGCAGTAATCAAAGCCGAATGCTACAACCTTCTCCCGGGAGTCGCCAAAGCCATCTAGTCGACTGTCCACCTAAAATCAAACACAGGATCCAGTGTCTTCTCTATTATAATATCAGAATCTGGCCAGTGGCACTTGATTCCTCTCTACTAGAGCTAGAGAGACTTGATAAATAAAATGGCAAGCAATAGGATATACTGGAGCATATGAGGAAGCCATTTGGTATAAAACTAATTTGGCCTGACCTTGTTTTTCCAAAGGGGCCTGACTGACCTTTGAACATGCATTGTATATCTGCTTTGAGCATTTACCACGTCCCAGAGACAAGAACAAATGCCCTTAAGATAAGGATGCAACTTCTCCCACATTGGCATTTCCTTAAGGATAAGCATTTCTCCCTAGGCTAGGATTTGATTGCTGTGCTCATCCGGTGACCACCCCCATTGAGACAACAGACCTGCTACCTGTGGTGTCCATCAAAGGCTGTGCGGACAGGGCAATCTTGTGACTATTGTAAAAAGGACATCACATTCATATGTGATATATGCTCTTTGATGGTATATAACCACACTGTACACCCCACTTCTTTGGTGCCCTTCCTTCCTTGGGGAAGGAAGGCCCCGGGCTATATTGTCCTCAAATTTGGCTCCTAATAAACTCATCCTAATTTTGACTTATAGATTGGCTATGGATTATTTGCGTCAACAGACTTGAACTGGTCATGAGAATCTTTATATCTACTTGAAAAAAAAAAAAACTAACCTTTGTCCTCATCTTGTTAAGTACAAATAAAGCGCCAGATAATTAAATTTGTCTGTCATACTATCATATATCTGCCTACGTATGAACCAACCATATGAGGCATAGAACAGCTTGGGAGAGAAAGCCTTTCCCTCTCTGGCCATCTTCGTCTCACTATCATTTTTCCTCTAAGTATTTCAGTACACAATACTGGGAGTGCATGAGTAGTTCAGTCTCTGGGCCTGACAGGCTCTATCAACCAAAGGCTTTCACAGAGGTCCCTCGGTAACCACCCTCAGTGAATTAAAAAGCACACTGGACAGAAGAGCTAGGACCAATCCAACTGCCCAAGGTAGATGAGGGTAAAGCCAGAGCTTAGAACCGCATTGACCTCCAGGTACTGGGGAGATGGCATTACTCCCCAAAATGTCTTGTCTTACTATTTAAAATTTAGACTCTGGACAGGGAGAGACAACCCCTAGGACTAGCCACCATAAACTACAGTAGAAAGAGGCTGTCAGAATGACTAAGAGATTCTTAGTGGATAACTGACCTCAGGGAAGTAAGCAGCTAGGGAGGTGTGCAGGGGGCAGATTCAAGTTTGATCTTGGCCAGGATTTATTCTTAAGAACCAAAAATATGAGCTCTCAGAACAAAGCAGCTGAAGTGATTAGGCAAAAGAGATATAAATAAGAGACAGCAGAGAATAAAAGGTCTTTTGTCCCGGGGAGCTCCTGTTGAAAGTCTGGCAGGTCTCTTTTAGCAGAGAGCTACTGAGAAAAGGAAACGAATTGCATCACAGGAGTAACATGGGAGTGGGCATGGCTGGGAGGGCTGGGGTCCAGATAACTCTCACTCTTGCAAGTCGGCTTCCTCAGTTCTCAGGAATGCTGCATACCACCTGCAAGCTGACTGCAGCAGCAGTCACATGGCCAGCTTCCCTGTCTCTCTCCACTCTCTAAGGCCCAAAAAGAAAGAATCCCTTCCACTTCCGCTGGCCTGGTAAATGGGGAAATGGGATGGAGGAAATTAGTCCTAGGTGGGGGAGGAAGTTCCTAGTGTTTGTCCAGTTGTGACTCAAAGGTCAGTCAGATCTGTGAAAGAGAATTTGTAGCAAAACTCAGGTTAGTGACTGACTGCCTTCTGGGATCTGAAGGCTCTCACTTGGACCTCATTATGGCCAAAATGAATCCTGCATTAGCAGATGCATACTAAAATCCCTAGTAATGCCTCTAGACGAGGTGATATCAAATGAGAGGGTTGGGACAAAGTCTAACTGGTGGTCAGGTGAGTTAACTATACCCATGCATTGTGCCCAGCATGATTTAAGCTAGCCATGGGCCCCATAACATCCCTTGTGTTTCCTCTCAAAGTAGTTACTGACCAGTTTCCAAAACAGCTGCACCCTATTTGATAGAACTTGGGCTGCAGCAGCCACAAACCCTGCACTTCTTTCCTGCTTTACTTTTATATTTGCTTTGTGGTTGGTCAAAGCTCTTCCCACAATTCCCCTGATATGCCCTTCCCTTTCCCACTACTCCACTCTAAACACATTCACATACACATCTTCATCTCAGAAGCCCCTGTAATAATACTAGCTCCTCAGTGTAAAGAAAAAGGAAAACAATTTCAGGCTTACCTTTAAATTCCTGATTCTTGCCACTTTGCCATCAACTTCCACAATAATTCTTCCCCCTTCTTTGGTCTCCCTAAAAACAAGACCCAAACCCATATGAGAAGAAACATTGCTTTTTTTTCTTAATCAAGAAAAGAGAAGCTGAGACCAGTGCTATTGGGACAAATTGTTTCCCTACTGCGGTTTCCCTACTTCCATAATTGGGGTGTCTGTCTCCATAAATAGCTGTAAGCATCACATCAAGCAGTCTCCTAGCTAACATGCTTCTCTGGATCATTAGAATTTGGCTCTGGAACAGCTAACAGTTACCATTATTGAGCACCCTCTATGTGCTAGGCACTGTGTTAGGTACAGTACATGTTGTACTTCATCTTATGCAATCCTCCTAACACACGCTCCTGACATAGCTTCCTAACATATCTTCATTTTTACAGATGGAAGACTAAAGAGAGAAATTATGTAACTTGTCCAAGGTCACACAGCTAACAGTGGCAGAGCTGGGATTTAAACCCAGATTTATCTGACCACAAAGCCTGGACTCTTAATTATACCTTAGGAATCAGGCTTGGAAACCCTGGAGAGCATCCTTGGCTCAGCACACAACATGGCATCACCTCTCGTCTTTTCTGGGATTTTGAGCACCAACAGCAATGAAAAAGGTTTTGGAATCCTCTCTGTTGAGATCCTGAGAACATATTTCCCAAATCCTTTCTTATATCTTCCTAAACTAGAATGAGAGCCAACATCCTTGCCAATCTTCCTATGTTGCAGTTACACAGTAACACTGTTAACAACTAAGCAACCACCAAATTCACTTTAAGGGGCTTAATCCAAGTGACCCATATACCTGAAGCCCAAAATGAATGGAATATACTCCATTCTAGATATGAAACCTTTTTTCATAACATAAAGAGCTTTAGCTAACGTGCTCAAGGCCAGAATGTTAACAGATGAGAATTAAACTCATTAGCACTTCCTCCACTACAATGAAAGTTATCAATTAAATTACTCCTAGCCTGGCACGTGAAAGTTGAGAAAATATGTTACATCTCATTTTTATCCTTTCTCAGGGTTCCCAGGATGTGACCTTGAGGATTAGGGTGGCAGGCGCTCAGTGAGGCAGGGGTCTTTAGAGTTAAGATTATTTCTTTAAACCTGTCAGTGAGTCTGGGATAAAGCCCTGGATAGAAAATTTCCCTCTCCCAGGTAATGACATTTCTGTTACTTAAATTTCCTCAAGGCCCTGATGTTCTTTCTTTCGAATTTCATAATTGTTAGTACTTAAGGCAGCAGAGATATTCTTAGTCCCCCAGGATCATAAAACTGCACCCACCTCTATTCCCCCTCCACCCACCAACAGCCCTCAGCTCTCCTAAAGAAAATCTTTCATCTTTGGTGTTAACATTTTACAAGACAATGTTTCTTTTCCTTTCTGCATTTTAAACAGGGTTTATTATCCCTCCACCCACTATAAAAGTAATACATAGATTATAGTAAATTTGGACAATCAAGAAAATAAGAAAAAAAATCATGCAATAACTTTCCCAAATCTATTACCTAATTTTTTTACATTTGTGCTTTCTTTAGGATTCATCTAGGACTCTTTGGCACAAGGCAGCCAAACAAAAGTGTTCTGAACTTGACCTCTTGCAGAAAGATAAGACACTACAGGAGGGTGAATGCTGCTCCTCCCCTGCTTAGATCAGTGCCACTGGTAACCTAGAGTTTCCAAAATGACCTTAAACAAAATGAGGGCAAAAAAACCTCAACTGGGGAGCTGTCTGCACAGAGCTCAACATAAGTCTAGTGTCTACTAAGGAGGAGCCTTACACACGGCAGAGTGGCGCTACGACCACCTGCCTCTGGGTCCTGAATTCTTCCAACAGGCTTTCAGTCCCTACTGTTAAAAGTTTTGCATAGGGATAAGTCCTCAGTTACACATTTACTCCTTAGTGTTTCTCAAAGTGTGGTCCATAGGCCACCTACATCAGAATTCTGGGAGATGGTGGGCTAGTTAATTTGAATTCCTGTTAACAAGTTGCAATAGAACAAGCTCCCCAGGTGAATTTTATGCATACTATAATTTGAGAACCACTGTCCTAGAGGGGAAAATAACCAAGCCATTACCACTTGTTATCTATTCATTTGTAAAACTTTTAGAAAAACAGCTAAGTATATAGGGAGGAATAAAAATGATTGCAAAAAATTATATAGCTAACACTTTATTGGACACTTAAAAAGAGCTAGGCTCTGTTCTAAGTATTTTTATGTACTTTCATTTAATCTTCATAAAAAAACCACTAAAAGAGTTATTTTATAGATTTAAAAAAAAAAGCACAGAAAGGGAATACAGCATATGAGAAGTAACTTTTGATAGGGTAGTGGGGAGCATTCCAGAGCCTACAGAAGAGCAGAAGAAAACATGTTTTCCTAATGATGAATGATTTTGTTTTTTTGGTTTTTTTTTATTTTTTTGTGTGAGGAAGACCAGCCCTGAGCTAACATCCGTCGCCAATCCTCCTCTTTTTGCTGAGAAAGACTGGCCCTGGGCTAACGTCCGTGCCCATCTTCCTCTACTTTATATGGGACGCCGCCACAGCGTGGCTGACAAGAAGTGCGTCAGCGGGCGCCCGGGATCCGAACCTGCGAACCCCGGGCTGCCAAGCGCGGACTAAACCGCTGCGCCACTGGGCGGCCCCTGATGAATGATTTTGGATAGATAAGGCGCAGCTTCTCATAATGAGATACGGTCTTTCTGCTTGTGGGAAACAACTGTCAGGTAGAGGGGAGGGCATCAAAAACATTTTCCATATTATCATTTTACTGAGGGTCAGTTCTAGTCCTACTGAGCAAACAAGCATTTGATTGAGAAAGAAGCACAACTTTTCTGTAATCTCCGGAAGGAGCAGCTTGGTCTGGTGAATCAAATCTTGGCTCTACCTACTTTTACAAGACCATTTTCTCAGCTGGAAAAACAAAAAAAATGGAAGCTTAGACCAGATGATCTCTAAGATTTCTTCCCAAGTACAAGATCAGATTCAATGACTTTAATGAGTCTACGCCAATGACTTATTTGAAGGTTGGAACAATCCACATAATCAACGGATTCCCTACATTCAAATAAGACTCAGTGAAGATGGTGGAAGTTAACAAACCCTGGAGTGTAGCTACATCTCTGCAGGATTCTGTGAGAAGACGGGAGTGGTCTCGACTTCTCAGCTGGGGTCACATTGGGTTTATCCATATTTGCTGCCAAATCTGTGTTCCTGAATCTTCAGTCTGCATTAATCTGCTCATACCTGGATATCTGCAGTGTTGGTTCTACCACTTGCTGCTCAAGGCTCTTAACCTGAGTGAATAAACTTTTGTGCCAACCTTTCCCCTCACTTTTGTTTGATGAGATATGTTATTCTCTACTGTGGCTGCAAATAACTCAGCTTCAACAGCATCTTCTTAATTGAATCCATGCTATTATAAATCCCAAGTTCCCAAGGAACTGAGAAGTTACTGTTAGGAGTGGTCAATGTTGTTATCCTGAGAACCCTACAAGAACAGTTCTGCAAAAAGAGGATCTACCAGAGGTTACCTCCAGGATACCAGCTGCACCTATGAAACCCCCCCAACTCTGAGCCACCACATCCAGTAATGCAGAAGCTAGATGTCAGAAGCCATTTACCAATCTAAACACAGCAGCTCAGGCAAGTGCTGCTTTCCTTCTTTCTTCATTGTATCTTTTTTGCCTTTTTCCTACTTCTCTGTTTTTCTTGTTTCTTTCCCCCTTCTCATTGCTTTCCTCATTATTCTGTCATTTGCATGACTTTTCAATATGACTCCATATCAAGACAAACAAAATCCTGCTAGTACAAATTTTATTATGGGGCACAATGCCTTTTTTTGGCCCTTCTGCCCAATTTTCAAGCCATCTTATGTGCTGGAAATTTTTAAACCTTCCAAATAATTCCAATATGTGCCTTCTGTTCCCAAACCACATTCTGCCGGCTTTATCTCCATCACTCACCTCGCTCCACACACCCTCTCCCCAACCAAAACTTTTGTTTCCTCACAGCCTAAATCCTTTTCTCTCAGTGTTCTTACTACACAGAGTGCTCTTCACACCTTCTCCATCTGTCAGCAGACTCGAACAGCTCCTTACAAAACAGTTCAAAACCAACCCTTCTGTGAAGCCTTTCCTGACTTTCCAAACCTTTTAGTGAAAGGGGGAAGAAATTATGTGGCAGGACACTGGATGCCTCAAAAGCTGAGAGGTGCAGGATCAGATTCACCCATGAGGAAATGGGCCTGAGGACGTTGAGGGAAGGGGTTAGAATAACTTCCCCCTAACTTCACAGTTCTGCTGTGGAGCACAGGATGAAACCACTATCTCTCTGGGCCTCAATTTTCCTCTCACGCCTTACAATCTGCCTTTCTCCACATCTTCGCAGAGAAACCCTGCGCATCTAGGAATACACACAGTTCTGCCTCAGTCCTCGCAGGTACCACAGAACCACCAAGAAGAGACAGAGGAGACTGCCGATCCCTCTCCCCGCGTAGAAATACTTCCCCTGCCCTTCTCAACGCACTCAGTGAGAAAGGTCCAACCCGTGCCTCAAGAGTGGAGCCGCGGTCCCTCAAAACTCCTGCAGGCAGGACTCCAGGGACACGGACACCGGACAGCCTACTCCTGAGGCCATGCAGGAGTCGCTATCCCCCAGGGCACGACGCGAAAGCTCGACCTGGAGCCTTGTCCCGCCAGGCCCTTACGGTTTCCGGTCGCTGGCCCCTGGGCCACTTTGTGTCTGACTTCTCCGCCCCAGAATCACTTGAGGGGGAAGTAGGGACCTCGCCCTGCTCTCAGTTCATCTGACGCCTCAGGCGCCCCCTCCCGCCCAGACTCACCTCTTGCTGAGGGGCCGGACCCTCACGGCCACCCGCACGTTCGCCATCCCTCCTCCAACGCCCAAGCCCAACAGGTCGGCCCAGCTGCAGCATCCCCAGCCCCAACCCCAACCCCAGCCCACTCCCAGCCCCAGCCGGGCCCTGCCCGCCCCACGCGCCTCACGGGACGGCCCCGCCCATGCGCGCGCCACCGCCCGGCCGGGGCGGTGCCTACCGAGCCTCGGCCAATCCTGAGTCCGGGGGCCGGGACAACACCCGGCCCGCCCCGCCTCGCTCCGCCCACGCACCTCCCGGGACGGCCCCGCCCAAGTGCGCGCTGGAGGCCAGCCGGGGCGGTGCGTGAGGAGCCTCGGCCAATCCTGAGCCCCGCGGGCGGGAGAGAGCAGAGCCTGGCGGGCTCAGGTCTGGCAGGGCCGGTCCGCAAGGAGTTGGGTTTTGTTCTCCGACAGGCCGTCAGTCCTATATCGAGCGAATTGAATCCGTTAAGTTTTGGTTAACGCCCGACAGTTTATAAACCAATTTGCTGAATTTTTTAATTCACTGCGTTGGCCTGAGCTGCCAATTCTGTCGTTAAATTTTAGGGGTAGAAATGAAATGTGGAACACCGATGTTTTTGAGTTCCCGGCAAGGAGCAGTGTCTCTCTTTGAAGAGGCGTTTGGAGTGTGAAGGAGTTTAAAGTCTCACTGGCGAGCTGTGCTGGTACCTCATGGCCGCCCCTGGCAGTGTTTGTGGTCGCAGAGGGAATGAACTGGTTCATTAATTTATCCAAGAAATAACTGTTGAGTACCTACCTAGAGTCAAGTGCTGTCCTCATGCGCTGAGGTAACAGTCCTTGTCTTCGTGGAAATTAGAATCTACCGGGAAGGGAAAGGAGACAATAAATACGTAAATAGATAATGTGTCAAATGGTGCTAAGTGCAATTTAAAAAAAAAAACAAAACAAAACAGCATAAGGAGATGTGGTAATGGTCTCCGCGTGTGTTTGTATAGGGAAAGGTGCTATTTTATATAGGATCTTCAGGAAAGGCCTCACTGATAAGGTGACACTTGACTAGATTTGAAGAAAGTGAGGGAGGGGGTCAGGCAGGTATTCATATATTTAACAAATATTTATTTCCTAAGTAAACACCTGTTACGACAGGTTTTGTTGTAAGCATGAGGGACATAGCAGTGAGGGAAACAGGCAAACCTCTGATCTCATGCAGCTTGGTGAGAGAAACTAACAGTAAATAAAACAATTTAAAATGTATATCAGATTTGCTAAGGAGAAAAAATAAAGCAGGAAAGGAAATAGAAAGTGAGTAGAGGGCCCAGCCCCATGGCCGCGTGGTTAAACTTCCACACGATCCGCTCCGGGGGCCCTGTTCGCTGGTTGGGATCCCGGGCGGGGACCTACTCTGCTCACCAGCCGCGCTGTGGAGGTGTCCCATATACCAAAAAATAGAGGAGGATTGGCACAGATGTTAGCTCAGGGTGAATCTTCCTCTGCAAAAAAAAAAAAAAAGTGAGTAGAGAGGGTGTTGAAATTTTAGATAATATGGCCAGGGAATGCCTCACTGAGAATGTGACACTAGAAAAATCTGAAGGATATAAAAGAAGAATGATGCTGTTATCTGGAAGAAGAACAATTCCAGACAGAGGGAGCAGACCAATATAAAGGGTCTGAACTTGGAATGTTAGAGGAACAGCTAAAAAGCAAATGAGACTAGTCTGAGAAGTGAATAAAGGTGGAATCCCGAGAGATTCTAGTCAGGAGGCTATCTGAGTGCTCCAGTGGTAGTAAGAGTCATGGTGGTGCATTTGATTTGTGTGTAAGGCATGTTCCAATAGCACTTCACCTCTCCAGCTGCTTTTCTCTTTTGTATTTGAAAGTACCCTTCCTTAGAGTATTGGGACAGCTGGTTTACAGTTCAGATTCACCTGGAACCCTAGTCTTCTGAACGGCTTCTCTACTCACTGTGTTTGCCATGAAAAGAATTGCTGTAACAGGGAAAACAGTATGAAGGTTCCTCAAAAGATTAAAAATAGTACTACCTTGTGATCCATCAATCTCACTTCTGGGTATATATCCAAAGGAAACGAAATCACTATCACGAAAATATATCTGCACCCGCTTGTTCACTGCAGCATTACTCACAATTAGCCAAGACATGGAAACAACGTAAGTGTCCATCAAAGGATGAATGGATAAAGAAAATGTGAAATATACACAATGGAATACTATTCAGCCATAAAAAGATGGAAATCCTGCCATTTGCAACAACATGGATAGGCATTAGGCTAAATGAAATGAGTTAGATAGACAAAGACAAATCCTGTATGATCTCCCTTATATGTGGAATCTAAAAAAGCCAAACTCATAGAAACAGAGAGTAGATTGCCAGGGCTTGGGGTGAGGAAAAAGAGGATATGTTGGTCTAAAGGTGCAAACTCCCTGATACAAGAGAAATAAGTTCTGGGGATCTAATGTACAGCATCGTGACTATAGTCAGCAATACTGTATTTTATACTTGAAAGTTGCTAAGAGAACAAATCAAATGTTCTCACTACAACCACAACAAAAAAAATGGTAATTATGTGAGGCGAAAGAGAAATTAACCTATCTTATTGTGGTAATCATTTTGCAATATATACATTTATGAAATAATCGTGTTCTACACCTTAAACTTACACAATATTATATGTTATATCATATATAATTATATCAATAAAGTTGAGGGAAAAAGTATTGCTGTATTAATATATTTCTATCTTCAGGTTGGAGAACTTGGCGTAACAGTATTCTGTATTTTTTAAATTATTTTGCTCATAAATATTTCATGTCTTTAAAAGATAATGACTTCCTTTTTAACATAATACCATTATCTCAACCAAGGACATTAGTTCCTTAATACCACCAAATATTCAGAATTCAAATCTCCCTGATTGTCTCATAATTTTTTTCCCCACAGCTTCTTTGTTTGAATCAGAATCCAAATAAAGTTTGGTTTGGTATGTCCTTTAATCTTTTATTCAGTAGCTTCCTTGTCCCTCTCTTTCCCTCACCCCCGACATTTATTCATTAAAGAAACCAGGCCATTTTCCTGTAAATTTCCCACAGACTAGATTTTGCAGATTGATCCCTATGGTGATATTTAAATGTTTTTCTATCCTCTGTATTTGGTATCCTCTGTAAATTGGTAGTTCAATCCAGATTCTTGATCAAATCAGTCAGCACCTGTCTTTCTTTCTGTGCTATTTGCAACTGCTAAGGATCATCCTCTGAGTTCATTAGGTCACCAATTCATTAGGGGTTTAAATGTTCTGGACCCAATTTCCAATGTGTGTGTGGGGAGGTTTCCCCACACCACCAAGCAGTTCTCCAACACCAGCTGGAGAAAAATTCAATTCCTACAATTCATCTCTGACTTTATCTACCCAGAGAAAGCATCAGATTCCACAGGTTAAGGGCTCAGTCCCACAAGATTGCCCTCCACTTCTAAAATTGCAAGCCCAGGTTGTTACCTGTGCTTCTGACCCACGGGCTACAGACTGGAGATTGCACAGACTCCCTCCTTGGGTTCAATTAATTTGCTAGAGCAGACTTCAAATGCCAGTTGAAAACCCAGGTTGTTACCTGTACTTCTGTCCTACTGGCTATAAATCAGAGGTTCCCATGACACCCTCCTTGGGTTCAACTAATTTGCTAGAGCAGCTCACAGAACTTGGGAAAGCTATTTACTCACTAGATTACCAGTTTATTACAAAGGATATTAAAGGATATGAAACAACAGCCAGATGAAGAGAAACATAGGGTGAGGTCCTGAACAAACAACCTTCTGTTCTTATGGAGGTTGAGGCCCAGTACAATGGCACATGGAAGTGTTCTGGTTCCCCAACCTGGAAGCTCTCTGAACACAGTCCTTTTGGGGTTTCACAAAGGCTTCATGAAATAGGCATGATTGATTAAACCATTGGCCATTGGCAATTGATTCAACCTCCAGCCCCCGTCTCCCCAGAGATCAGGGGAGTGAGACTGAAAGTTCCAACCCTCTAATCATGTAACTGAGCAAAAGGGTCTCGTTCTCCTTGCCGCAATCCAGTGCCAATCGATTGCAAATAAGTCGGTGGTTGAGAAATGAAAATGTATACAATTAGCTAGCACAATCGGAAGATGGTGGACTAGTGTCCTAAAGAGCCATCTTAAAATCATACAGAATCTTCAGGCAGTTAAATAGGGGAAATGGGCAGGGAAGGAGGGGGTTTAGGAATGTCGACCATCTGGTGTGATGGACTTCAAGATGCCTCATTATCTCTTTCTTCTGTCATCCGTGATGGGTGCCAACACAGAGTTTTTCTTTCTGGAGGTTGTCATGTTCCTGGGGGAAAGGGGGACTCAGAAAACAAAGTTATCACTCATCATAAGCAAGAGTCATAATACTAGCAGATCACATATTTTGCAAAAGCAAGAGGCGCTTAATCATTTAGGCTATGTGCAGGCTAGAATGTATTCACAGACACTAGTGAGTCAGGGTCACAGTTACAATGTTGCTTCCTTTCCCTAAGATGGCTTCCCTCATGCTAACTTAAGATCTAGCTGTAACAATCACATGGTTGGTTCTCCTGGCAACCAACTCCCATCCCTAGATGGGGCCAAAAAGTCACCTCATTAACATAAAAAGTGACATATTAACATAAAAAGTGTAGGTCCATAAGAGTCTCATCACTTAGGAAATTCCAAGTGTTTTAGGAGCCCTGTGCCAGAAACGGGATGAAGAACAAACATATTTCTTATTATAAATCACAGTATCACAGGGTTGCAAAATGATGATACTCTAATTTTATCATTCTTCATTTATGAGTTGAAATACCTCTATAAAGAGCAACTTTTCCTCGTCAACTATTTGGTTACACTGAGGTCCAGTTCACACTGCAAAGACAGGACAAATGCTTGATTGTTTCAATTACCAGTTTTCAAAATAAGTCAGCTCCCTAGCACTTTCCAAAGGTGGTTAATGAGTTGTTGCCATTGTTTTTAATATTATTATAAACTCACAGATTTAAGCATATTTGATTAGCTTCAGCCTACTGCAGTTACTTCTTCTTCTTTTTTTTTTTTTGCTTGAGGAAGATTAGCCCTGAGCTAACATCTGTGCCAGTCTTCCTCTACTTTGTATGTGGGTCACTGCCACATCATGGCTGATGAGTGGTGTAGGTCCACGCCCAGGATTCTAACCCACAAACCTGGGCCACTAAAGTGGAGAGTGTTGAGCTTAACCACTATGCCATGGGGCCAGCCCTCAGTTACTATTCTTGATAGACAAGTCATCCCAACTTTGGCCAGGGGGAACCTCACTGACTTTTGACTCAACTTCAGTAGTCTTTGACAGCTTCCTTTATTTCTGACATGACAAGAAGTTCCAGGTTCATCTTGCCCATTTCCCACTCCGAATGTGATATCAGCCATTTCTTCAAGTATTTCTGGTTCCTTTTACGTCTCTATTGTTTATTTATTTATTTATTTAAAACTTTTTAAAACTGAGGTATAATTGATGTATAACATTATACAGGTTTTCCATGCTATCCAAAAGTAGTGTTCCTAAGAAGCCTTTTGCAAATGAAAATGGCATGAGCTGAAGATTATTCCCTGCCTTCTGAAAGTTTGCATTATGCCTCTTTGATTTTACAAAAGACCGACATTAGTATGGTAACATCTTTTTTCATAAAAGTGAAAATCCTCTTTGGATTTCTTTTGGAGAGTGAAAACAGGTACTAATGTTGGTCTTTCATAAAAGCAAAGTAGCGTAATGCAAACTTTTGGAAGGCCAGGGATACCCGTTTTAGTTTATGTTAGGCCACAAAACAAGTCTTAATAAATTTAAGAGGATTGAAATCATATCAAACATCTTTTCCAACCAATGGTATGAAATTAGAAATCAATCACAAGAAAAAAACTGGAAAATCCACTAATATGTGGAGATTAAACAACATGTCACTGAACAACCAATGAGTCAAAGGAGAAATCAAAAAATACCTTGAAACAAACAAAAATGGAAATACAACATACCAAAATTTATGGGATGTAGCAAAAGCAGTTGTAAGAGGGAAGTTCGTAGTGATAAATTCCTACCTCAAGAAACAAAGAAAATCTCAAACAACCTTACTCTATACCTCAAGGAACTAGAAAAAGAAGAAAAATGAAGCCCAAAGTTAGTAGAAGGAAGGAAATAACAAAAATAGGAGCAAAAATAAATGAAATAGAGACTAAAAAGACAACAGAAAAGATCAATGAAACTAAGAGCTTGTTCTTTGAAAAGATAAACAAAATTGGCAAACCTTTAGCTAGACTTACCAAGAAAAAAAGAGAGGACTAAAATAAATAAAATCAGATATGAAAGGAGACATTACAACTTGTACCATAGAAATACAAAGGGTCATAAGAGACTACTATGAACAATTATATGCCAACAAATTGGACAACCTACAAGAAATGGGTAAATTCCTAGAAATATACAACCTACCAAGACTGAACCATGAAGAAAAAGAAAATCTGAACAGACTGATTACTAGTAAGGAGATTGAATCAGTAATCAAAACCTTCCAACAAACAAAAGTCCAGGACCAGATGGCTTCACTGGTGAATTCTATCAAACATTCAAAGAAGAATTAATACCAATCCTTCTCAAATTCTTCCAAAAATTAGAAGATGAGTAAACACTCTCAGGCTCATTTTATGAGGCCAGCATTACCCTGACACCAAAACCAGACAAGGACACCACTAGAAAAGAAAATTACAGGCCAGTATCCCTGATGAACATACATGCAAAAATCCTCAACAAAATATTAGCAAACTGAATTCAACAATATATTAAAAGGATCACACACCATGATCAAGTGGGATTTATTTCAGGGATGAAAGGGTGGTTCAACTTCTGCAAATCAATGTGATACATCACATTAACAAAATGAAGAGTAAAAATCATGTGATCATCTCAATAGAAGAAGAAAAAGCACTTGACAAAATTCAACATCAATTTATGATAAAAACTCTCAACAAACTGGATATAGAGGGAATGTACCTCAACATAATAAAGGCCATACATGACAAGCCCACAGCTAACATTCTCAATGGTGGAAAGATGACGATTTTCCTCTAAGATCAGGAACAAGACAAGGATGCCCACTCTCACCACTTTTATACAACATAGCGTCAGATGTCATAGCCAGAGCAATTAGGCAAGAAAAAGAAATAAAGAACATCCAAATTGGAAAGGATGTTTGCAGATGACATGATATTATACAGAAAACCCTAAAGACTTCACCAAAAAAACTGTTAGAACTAATGAAAGAATTCAGTAAAGCTGCAGGATACAAAATCAATATACAAAAATTGGTTGCATTTTATACACTAACAACAAACTATCAGAAAGAGAAAGTAAGAAAACAATTCCATCAAAAAGAATAAAATACCTGGGAATAAATTTAACCACGGAGATCAAAGACCTATACACTGCAAACTACAAGACATTAATGAAAGAAATTAAAGAAGACACAAATAAATGGAAAGATATTCTGTGCTCATGGATTGGAAAGATTAATATTGTTAAAATGTCCCTACTACCCAAAGCTATCTACAGATTCAATGCAATCTCTACCAAAATTCCAATGGCATTTTTTTTTCTCAGAAATAGAACAAACAATCCTAAAATTTGTGTGGAACCACAAAAGACCCCAAACAGCCAAAGCAACCTTGAGAAAGAACAAAGCTGGAAGCATCATACTTCCTGATCTTAAACTATATTACAAAGCTGTAGTAATCAAAATAGTATGGTATTGGCATAAAAGCAGACACACAGATCAATGGAACAGATTAGAGAGCCCAGAAATAAACCCACACATATATGGTCAATTAATATATGACAAAGGAGCCAAGAATATATGAGGGGGAAAGGGCAGTCTCTTCAACAAATGGTGTTGGGAAGACTGGACAGCTACAGGCAAAAGAATGAAACTGGACCACTGTTTTACACACTATACACAAAAATTAACTCAAAATGGATTAAAGACTTGAATGTGAGGCCTGAAACCATAAAACTCCTAGAAGAAAACATAGGTGGTAAGCTCCTTAACATAGGCCTTGGAGATGATTTTTTTAAATCTGACACCAAAAGCAAAAATAAAAAAGTGGGACTACATCAAACTAAAAAGCTTCTGCACAGCAAAGAAAACCATTAACAAAATGAAAGGGCAACCTACTGAATGGGAGAAAATATTTGCAAATTGTGTACATGATAAGGGGTTAATATCCAAAATATATAAAGAACTCAAACAACTCAATAGCAAGAAAACAAACAATCTGATTAAAAACTGGGAAGAAAATCTGAATAGACATTTTTCCAAAGAAGACATACAGATGGCCAACAGGTACATGAAAAGATGTTCAGCATCACTCATCATCAGGGAAATGCAAATCAAGACCACAATGAGATATCACCTCACACCTGTCAGAATGGCTATTATCAAAAAGACAAGAAACAAGTGTTGGTGAGGATGTGGAGAAAAGTGAACCCTTGTGCACTGTTGGTGGGAATGTAACTTGGTGCAGCCACCATGGAAAACAGTATTGAGGTCCCTCAAAAAATTAAAAATAGAACTACCATATAGTCCAGCAATTCCACTTTTGGGTATTTATCTGAAGAAAACAAAACACTAATTGGAAAAGATATAGGCACCCTCATGTTCACTGCAACATTATTTACAATAGCCAAGATATGGAAACAACCTAAGTGTCCATTGATGGATGAATGGATAAAGAAAATGTGATGTATATATATTATATAATATTCCAATATTCATTATTCATCCATAGAAAAGAATGAAATTTTGCCATTCACAACAATAGAGATGGACCTCAAGGGCATTATGCTAAGTAAAATAAGTCAGATAAAGACAAATACAGTATGATCTCACTTGTATGTGGAATCTAAAACAAAAAAAAAACCAAGCTCATAGATACAGAGAACAGATTGCTGGTTGCTAGAGGCAAGGAGTAGTGGGTGGGAGAAATGAGTAAAGGGGGTCTAAAGGTACAAACTTCCAGTTATAAAATAAAGTCATGGGGATGTAATGTACAGCATAATGTGGTTCCCTTTAGAATGAAATGCTATGTAGAGACCATAATGTTGGTGCTCGTTGCTATTGGGCTGGTCATTGATTTTTTTACATTTGGATACTTTCAGTTCAAATTCAGGACCAAAGAGATTTACTTAACCTCATCAAAATCTTGCGTCATATACTGTCTCCCATAACATATACTGCTATCCTAACTACACAACATAATTACTCATTATGTTTATCCTACAGTATACTCACAGTCTCAGAGTACTAATATGAATATTAACACAATAATAAGAGTACTGAAAACAGTTTTAAAATTTTTTTGGAGTTGTTTTTATTCATAGGGAATATCACACTAGGAATAGTCAATCAAATTTACTGAATTTTAAAGTCACTTGAAATGATTCCCCTCAGTTTGATTAAGCCACCAACTTCATGTACAGTCATTTGTTTCACTTTACTTTCTACCTTAGGGATCCTTTAATTTTGTTTTATAATTGTATAATATATTTACATGGTTCCAAAGTTAAACTTACAAAACGAGATCTATTCAGGTGTCCATCTTCCACCCTGTTCTCTCCACCCTGTTACCTCTCTCCCCCATAGGTAACCATGCTTTTTAGTTCTATATATACGTGTGTATTTTTTTATCCCCTCCCCCCTTTCTTACCTAAGCAGTAACATATCATACACACTATTCCGGCTTTGTTTTTTAACTTTACAGTGAATCCTGGAGATTACTACATGTCAGTATACAGATATACTCCTCATTCCTTTCTACAACTGCATAGTACTCTACTACGTGGATGTCCATAGTTTATTAGTCCCTTCCTAATGGCACATTTGGTTGTTTTCAGTCTTTCACTATCACAAATATTTCTGCTATGAATAGCCATGTGCACATATCTTTTCTTAATTTTGCCAGTATATCTTTGCAATAGGTCCCTAGAAGTGGATTGCTGAATCAAAAAGGAAATGCTTATGCAATTAAGCTAAATATTCCCACATTCTCCGTAGGAGTCACGATTGATTTTTGCATTCCCATTAGCAATGCTAAGATTGCCTGTTTTTCCACAGCCTTATCAAGAGTATCTTGACAAACGTTTGCATTTATGCTAATCAGATATGTGAGAAATGGCAAGTCAGAAGTTTTGATCTGAATTTCTCTCGTTGTAAATGAAGTTTCAATGTCCTGTATTTTAACCAAGCTAGCTTTCTTCCTCTTGACTCCTTAGAATGACCTTACTATGATCTACATGGTAAAATTTCAGGGGAGACAGAAAGGCCTCTTTAGCTAAATTCCACTATATCCAATTCACTTTTTTTTTGGACTTTAGTACCTGAAGGATAACAGGAATAGCTTAGAAAGGGAATTGAGAGTTACCAAAGTCATCTTTGCTACTTTGGTTATATCTAATAATAGCAATGACTTTCACTTATTATGTACTAGAAACTGTTTTTCATGTATTATCTCATTTAATTTTCCCAAGAAACCCTGAAGTAGGTACTATTATCACCTCCATTTTAGAGATGAGGAAATTGAGACTGATATTAAATAAGTTAGAAAGACATACAGCCAATAAATGGTAGAACCTGGATTCAAAACCAGGTCTAATTCTAAAGACTTTGTTATTACTTTCCATACTGTAGTAGCTAAAGACAAGCCCTGTCTCTGAGTCTCTTAAACTTGGGGGTGGAGATGGAGAGGAATATAAGATTAAGATGACCCTGGGGAGAAAGCCAGTTCAGGTTGCTGATATCCTGTCCCATGATTCCCACTTACCTTCAGGTATTCTACAGAAAGCCTTCCATCCAGCAAAATTTTTCAAGTAAATCCTCACTGACCAAGGTAAATTTTTATATCCCACAAAGGCTAAGATTCAGAAAAGAAAATGTAAGTTACAGGAAATTTTATCAGCATCCACTGATCAAAAATAAGTATATGTTGCCATCTTGAGGTAAACTGATTTTTGATAAGGAAGCATATTTAGAGAGTTTTAGTGTGGGGTATCCTTGAAAATCTAATCTCACTTCAAATTTTAGAAAATGAATAGCTTTCACTTTTACTAGTCTCCCACATTAAGAAAATAAAGTGGTTCAAAGTCTCAAGTAAGATTTTGACTCCTATTTTGTTACCCTAAATTCTGGTATAGCAACATCAGAGGTCTATAAAATTAGAATCTCCCAGGAAAAGTTCATAAACTGATAATGGGACTCCTGCTTTTGCCATAGCCTAACGGAAAACTTTTCCTACACTTATGAGAAGACATTTTCAAAAGGAGAGAAGAAAATAAAACTTGGAAATGGGAAAAATGAAAAAGAAAAGGCAAAATGAAAACTCTGAGATAAGAATCTGCTTATCTCAAATTACACTAATTTCTTTGGTAAACTCAATTATATGAGTGGATTCCCTGAACTGTGAATAAATCTTTTATGTAAATTCATTTGTTTTACAGACATCTCAGGAAATTCCACAATACATTAACTAGTTTTATTTCAACTCTATCATATTTTGCACATCAAGAAACTCTCTGTATTTTCCTATTCCTCAGACTATTCTCCTGACTTTATGGAAGGTTTGACAGAATGACAGGGATCAGTCTGGCAGTCATAGATCCGAGGAAGGAGTAAAATAAGAAAAATGCTAGAAAAACCAGGCAGCTTCTCAATTCCTCCAGAATAGTCTTCACAAAGTGGCATCATTACTATGCCGGAAATGAATTCACAAACTTTATACACCTCCTAGTGGAAGTAGAAAGACATGCCAGAGTTAATTTTTTTGTTTTTAGTATCCACATGTCCAAAATCTGAGTTATAATAAAAGAATTGATCAGCAATTATTGACTCTAGCATAGCACTAAATTAACTTTTCTCTTTGAAGTAGACCTCAGGCTCAACCTACCTGAAGCTTTTGTAGTCAGATAGCCTTTATCTCTGTACTTTAACTGTGTAAGCTAAATAGAGAATCTTTCCTTTCTATCACACAGAATTCAGACAAGGGCCACAAAATTTTACTTAGAAATTACAGGCTTATTTATTTTCAAAAAGACATAATAGACAAAAACTAAAATAAAAAAAACCAACCAGCCATTATCAATATTTGTGACATGTGACATTAAATATATATAAACATAGGAAACCACACGAAGAAAAAGCATAGTAAGATGCTCGAAATCAAGGCAGGGCTTGAACAGATTTCTGATGAAATGCAACTAAAAGTGTCAAGGCAATGTTAGGCAACGTTCAGGGTATTATGACTACTCTTCTATATCCCATTTGCAAAAGTCAGCAAAGCAGGCTTCAAAACATGATCCCTGGTTGTTTTAGTAGGATATTTTTTGGTAATGATAATGCTTCCCTATGAACAACTACTTTACTCATCCAGTGTGTTGAGGTCTTCGTATATTAAGGAGTGCGACGGATACAAGGATCAGACACCCCCAGTGATACAGAGAATGCAACAGTATAAAAATATTGATGTACATATTTTATTATCTCGTCCATTGTGTTTTTCATCTCCAATAATTCTGATTGGTTTTTCTTTATGGTTTCAATCTCTTTTGTGAAGAAATCCCTGAATTTGTTGATTTGTTTCTCTGTGTTCTCTTGTATTTCATTGAGTTTGTTTATGATAGCTATTTTGAATTCTGTTGTTCAGGTTATAGATTTCTGTGCCTTCAGGGTTGGTTTCTGGGTGTTTGTCATTTTCCTTTTGGTCTGTAGACATAAGATACCGTTGCATAGATCCTGCTGATTTACCCTTGCCTTTCTTCATCTTGAAGATGGTCCTGCAGTTTCCACTTGCTGCCACTGGATAGAGGTCACCAGCCGTGGGCTGAGCCTGCTGCAGTCCCTGGAGGAACTGTGCGGAAGTGCAGGGTGTGTGGGGGGAGGGGTTCTCTCTTTCTCCTGCTCAACCCAGGGGTTTTCTTTCTGGTTCTCTTGGGGCATTTACCACACGCCCGAAACAGTCTGTCGTCACTTCCCCATGGGGATCTCTCGACAGTCTGTGAGAGCACCTGGAGGGCGACAGTTTTCCGCCGCAGAGGGCCGTCCCTCCCCCACTCTGTCTGCAAGGTGCACTGTCTTTGCTGATCAATTGGGGAGGGGGAGTAAAACTCCTTACCTCTCCTCACATCCTTTGGGGCTTCCCGTGCCTCCACCATCAGATGTACTGCAGCAAGGGTGTCTTAGAAGTCCTTTGTAGTGTTTGATTGACCTCTGTTGGTATGCGAATGATGTTTTAGGGGGCAGAGATTCAAAGAGGGAAACTCACTCAGCCGTGATACTGACATCACTCCCTTGATGTACACATTTTAAAGGAAAAAAGAAGCCCAAGTCTGAAAAGAAGCCAGGGGAAGTTATAGTACTGATACAAATGAATACATTCTGAGGTTCAGTGTTACTAAGTGTTAGTATACCACTCCCTTTTATATGCACAATAGTCTCAGATAGGTAAAATATCTGAGCATTTTGTAAGGTAACCCTCTAAAGTTTTACCATAACGTGCCTTTTTCTTTGCTTTATCTTTTCTTCTTTGCCTATTCCTAAGGCTGCCAGTAAACATCCTCAGGAATTGCCTAGGGTGTCAGGGTCCTCAAGACAACCCCCCTGCCAGGTTTGATGATTTGCTTGGAGGGTTCACAGGACTCAGCATATATTGTACTCATGGCTATGATTTATTATAGCAAAAGCATACAAAGCAAAAGAGCAAAATGAAAAGGTGCATGGGGCAAAGTCCAGGAGAAACCAGGTACAAGCTTCCAGAGTCCTCTGCCAAGGAGTCACACAGGATGTGCTCTCAGTACACCTCCAGTTAACTGAGTTGTGACATGTGTGAAATGCTGTCTACCACAAAAGCTTATTAGAGATGCAGTGCCCAGGGTTATTATTGTGGGCTAGACACAGGTACCTTCTGCCTAGCACATACCAAAAATCTAGACTTCCAGAAGGAAAGCAGGTGTTCAGCACAAACCACACTATACAAACACCTTAGTCACAGTGAGCAACTCTTATCAGTGAGAGTAGAGGGAACTCTCCTGAAATGTAAGTTCCCAGACGCCAGCCAAGGACCAACCTTGTAAGCAGGTCTTTCAAAGACAACAGTCGGGCCTGCTATGTCACTCTTTTCTGCACTTAGTGACAATTCCACAGGAATAATCAACATACTTTCAGATTCAAGAAGACTCTTCTAATTCAGAAACAAGCATTTTTCATAAAAAGATGTAACACAGTCTGCTGCCTGAGATATGGTTAAAGCACTCATGTTAATAAAATGTCATAGTTATATTTGATCTTCATGAGTTTTATTGAAAAGTGGAATGAAAATATATGAGAAACAAAGGAAATTCAGTTTGGTCTTAATGAACTTGGAATCTTAGTACTTCAATATAAAGAAGGCTCTTTCAGTATTGCTGGCAGCAAAGCCTATAAATACCCATGTTAGGATTGGCTGGAAATGGACTTCACATGACTATATATAATTAAACAAAAATAAACAGTTGATAATCAGTTGGTATTAATAGTTTGGACTTGAAGTTTAGAAGTAAAAGGTAAAGGAGGCATTATAACATCATGTTAATGAAGATAATTTTCTTCAGCTAATATTTCGGGGATATAAGAGGAAACTTCGTTTTGTTGTTCTCGCCACTTGAGTATATTCTCAGCCAGTTCTTCTGTCTCAGTCACCAAAATATCCATCTTTGCTAAAGCCTTGCTCTGTAACATTTGAAAGAAGGTGAAAATAGGAGAGAAATTATGTCTGTCATTAATACATCATTATTATATAACAAATGGTTATGATACCCAAAAGTTAACATCTGATCTTTTCCAGCTCCTTAATACAAAGGCTCCTTAAAATTGTGCTCTCTCACTTCTTACAGTACATGATTTTTCTTTGTGAATTCTCTTCTCCTTTGTCTTCAATTATCACCTCAATGCAGACACCCCTCAATCTTATATTGTCAAATCTAATCTCCTTCCTAAAATTCAGTCCCACATTTCAGTCTGTTGGAAATCTCCATCTGGATGTACATTCAATAGTTCAAACTCGATTTAACTGCAGTTCAACAATGACTGAACATTTACTATGACTGAACATTTACTACCTGTGCAAGACATGTCAAAAAACAAACTCATTAGCTTCTTTAATCTCTTGATCCTACTCACCCTCAAGTCACCAAGGCTAGAAACTTCATTACCTTGGATGTGTCCCTTGTCCAAAGGGTAGCCACGTTCTAGAAATTTGACCTCCAAAATCTACACAATCCTTTGTATTCCTATGCTTTAAATCTTTTAACTGAATGACTATTTATTCTCCAAGTTTCTCTGCCTTTGGTTCCTCTGCCTAGTCCTCTAACCCACAGCTTATCAAACTTTAACATGCACAGGAATCACCAGAAGAATTTGTTAAAATGTAGATTCTGACCCTGAAGGTCTAAGGTGAATGAAGTCTGCAATTCTGCATTTCTAACGAGCTCCCAGGTGATGCTGATGCTGATGCTCTCTGCCTATACTTTGAGTGGCAAGGCTCAGTATACTCTATCCAATATTTTCTCCATGATTAAGGTACACTTCTGATCAAGTCACTCCTCTGTGCCCTTCTCTAAAAAACAAAACAAAAACCATTCAATGGTTCCCCAGTACTCAGACAGTAAAGTCTAAACTTCTTAGCCTGGTTTTCAAGGCATTCCATAAACTAACCATGAGTTAATCTCCCTCAATCATCAGCCAAAGTAAAGTACCACTCTTCGCCCAAACTACCTGTGCCCTCTAATTTTCATGTCTTTCCTCCCATTGCTGCTTTTGGCTGAACTATTCTTTCTGATGCAAGTCCAAATTTCACCAGTTCTTCAAGACTCAGCTCACTACTAACTCCTACATAAAACTTTATTTACATATTCTTACCTCCATCCTTCTCCCAATATCCCTAAAGTGGAAGTAATCCCTTCCTTTTCTGTGCTTAATATACAGTGTCTTCTTTATAATTCTCTGCTATACTCACTGTGCAAATACAATACCACAAAGTAGAAAGTATCTTATAGCTCTCTCACCAAACTTTGAGAATTTCAGGGCAGGGATTGGTCATACCTGTTTATCTCTCACGATACCTATAACACGGCCCCTTGCACAATGAAGACAACATATATTTATTAAATAGAGGAATAAAACAATGTAAAATGACTTCTGAAGAAAAACGATATGAAAAAAGTCATCTTGATTTAAAAAAAATAATTCATTCATAATATTAGCCAAGTTAAACAGGAGCTGGCCCAGTGGCGTAGTGGTTAAGTTCGCATGCTCCGCTTTGTGCAGCCTGGGGTTCGCAGGTTGGGATTCCAGGCATGGACTGATGCACCGCTTGTCAAGACATGCTGTGGCAGCGTCCCACATAACATAGAGGAAGACAGGCATGGATGTTAGCCCAGGGCCTGTCTTCCTCAGCAAAAAAGAGGAGGATTGGCAACGGATGTTAGTTCAGGGCTAATCTTCCTCATAAGGGAAAAAAAAAGTTAAACAAAAGAGATCACACATTTGAGATTCTAGTATAAAAGAACTAAAAGATAGCTAAAAGTAATGTGAAAGGAGTTGATGAGTACTTAAATACTATTGTTAATACTCACCATTTCCTTTAGATTTGCATCTAAATGAGGGGTATTTCTAATTGTTTCAAGATGGTTTTCTAATCTCTCAATGAAAGTCACTGCCAACTCCAACAATTGTACCATGTGTCTGAAAGAGGGAGGAAAAAAGTCAACTATTTTTTTTTAGTTTAGTTATTTTGTGTTCTCTTTTTTTCCCTTTAATTAGGACTTTTAATACAAGGTAAGAGAATCAGAATCAACCCAATGAGCCGATAATAACTTTTCGACATTTATGGAAAAATCAGTGATAAAAAAGATCCTTCTCTTTCACTTTAACCAGGAATTAACTTGTCAGCCAAACAGAAAAACAGAAAGAGCCAACACTAATCACATCTGGAACCCAACCTAACGTTAGACAAACCTAAACGTTAATAATCTTCTCATATAAGTAAAGGAATTTCCCTAGATAAAACCTCATTCCATTTCAATCACTCATTCTAGGTGAAGAGTAAAGGCAATAAGGATAAATGTACTTCACTGAGATAGCCTACACATAAAACTACTTCGAATCTTTGCATTTGTAAAATGCTTTAAAAATCATTACTCAGTTCTTCTGATATATATAATGTATAATAGATACATTAATGGTATTTTACTGTACTGAATAGATACCAAATATATCCACAAGAATGAGATTTGTATATCTATTATTTTACTACAAGATAAAAAAATCTGACACTTAAGAGAAGTTACTGATTTGCTCAGGGTCAGCTAGTGAGACATGGTGGACAAAGTTAACAATCAGATCCCCAGATGCCTGCTTCTTTATTTTATTATTATTTATTATTAATAACCTACATCTTCAATTTGATACTTGCAATACTCCTATAAGGAAGAGAGCAAGAGAAAACATCCGCATTCTACAGATTGGGATACTAAGGCAAAAATTTAAATCATTTGCCCAAGGCTTTGAGGCATACAAACAGCAGAGATGAGAGGAGAACTCAGTTGTTTTCTCCTTTGGTTGACATTGGTTTCATCTGTCCCTGCTTAAACACCCTTAATAGAATTTTTATATATAGGCAACATTAACACAACAATAAATTTACTTCATAGAAAACAGTCTGTACATAATAAAAATGATTTTTACCCATCTTACTATATGTCATGAATCTAATTTCTTTCATTAAAGTTATTATTTATAATTCCCAAAATACAATGGGCAAAAGGAATGCCTTTCTCTTCACCATAGCTGTAATTCTTTAAAAGTAAAGGATTTTCTTTCTGGTTAAATGTATCAGCATTAATAACAATGTTAACAGATACAATCACTAATATATTGTTTAATGAATTATGCTATGAAATAGCTACTAGTCTAAACAAAAACTACCCTCAGAAAACATGTATAACTGTTCATTTCTACTTTTGAGTCTAACCTGTGATAAACAGCTTCAAGAGGCAAGTTTTCCTGGCACATGGGTTTCAGCAGTCTTTGCCTGAGGGACCTCTTCTCTTTTAGTACCGCTTCCAAATGATTATTCATGCTCTGCAGAGTATGACACTTCTGAGCTACACAAACCAGAAACAGTAATTATAGTCAGCAACAGGACAAGCAAGTTTTGAAATCACTAATAACTTCTTCTTTGCTTTGACACTACCAAAGTGAAAAATCAATCCCACCATTTCCCTCCTAAATATTTCCCCTTTGCTATCTTTAATATCAATACCAGTTTCATTTTCAACCATTTTCTTACTTTTCCTACTGACAACCAAATCCAGTGCTAAATTCTTTGTGTTTTTTAACTCTACTCCTAGTTCAGTTTTTATAGCCAGAGCCATATTCTTCACATAAAGTCTCTTTTTCCATCTCTGCCCCTAATATTCCATATGAACATTAAAAAATATTTGTCTTATGGCTATTCCTGATTATTTCAATATTTTCCAAGATAATCCAAGAAAAAGATGAAATTCCAATGATCACCCATTTAACCAAACCACTTACCCAAAAAGGAAGGATGAACAATATCTGCTGTATCTTTTTCTAGTCTTAGAAGTTCAATTTCCAGGTTTTTCTACATTAAGAACAAAAATAACATTTAGCTCACTCAGAAAGTAGCCTAAAGTAAAGGCTTAAATTTTGGTAAAACTAGATAGCCTTTAACCCAGGAATATTTAAGGGGAGTGAGAGGATGATTTGTTATGAGAGCCCAGGGGATTTACTGAAGCTTTTCATTTTGGTGTTCAAGCCCTGGTGCTGCTGCTGCTGCTGCTGCTGCTGCTGCTGCTGCTGCTGCTGCTACTGCTACTGCTACTGCTACTACTACTACTACTACTACTACTACTACTACTACTACTACTACTACTACTACTACTATTCACTACTACAAGTAAACACCTATCCAGCCATGTGCTGGACACTGTTTTAAGTGCAAGAAAATTGCTGTTGGAACCAATTAAGATTTTCTTCCTGTACTAGAAGTAGAAAGTAAAAAGTCCAACATAACCAACCTGGTAGATTTCAGCTTGAATATCTGTGATCTGCTGTAGTCTGGAGAAGTTCACAAAGCAAGAAGCTGATTCCTTAGATATATTTAACATCTCCTATTGGTAAGTGAACAGAGAAAGCAGCACTATATCACAAAAAGTTTCTGTGTGCATTGTAATAGCATGCTCATGGGTCTAAAATATGAGGATATATCACGTCCAACACTTCCCCTGAAAAATGAAGTACAGAGTAGAACGGTAGCAATGTGTATTTCCTGTTTTTAAAACCTCCACTATCACAAATCCTTTGCCCAAATATTTACAAAATAAGAAAAACAAACAAGACAATCACTTTGTACTATCTCCTAAAATACCACACACAATAGATTTGCATCACTGATAGCTTATCAGAGGATTCGAAGGCTGAGGTTGTTGGAGAATCACCTCTACACAAATGACCAAGACCTAGTCTGTCTGACCTTCCTGGGGCTAAAATCAAACCCCGCCCTCATCCCCCACCATGGGATCATTTATCTGATTCATTAAAAGACCTCAATTGGCTACAAGTCATTCATACTATCTCCTTTCACATTCTCACTCTCTTAGACAAAGGAATGTTTTGTCCAGGCATAATTATTCTTCTGAAAATTGCAAGTTATCTCAGAATAAGAGTATTATCTTGACTTCACCCATAATTTTCTGTCTCCTCTTCTTCTTTTCTAGAATGTTAGCAAAGGAAAGAACTTTAGAGATCATATAGGCCAAGGATTGGGGGAAACTATAACCCATGAACTAAATGCAGCCCACTCCCTGTTTTTGTACAGCCCATGAGCTAAGAATGGTTTTATTTTTTTTATTTATTTATTTTTTTTGTGAGGAAGACCGACCCTGAGCTAACATCCGTCGCCAATCCTCCTCTTTTTGCTGAGGAAGACTGGCCCTGGGCTAACATCCGTGCCCATCTTCCTCTACTTTATATGGGACGCCGCCACGGCATGGCTGACAAGCAGTGCATCGCGGGCGCCCGGGATCCGAACCCGCGAACCCTGGGCTGCCAAGCGCGGACTAAACCGCTGCGCCACCGGGCGGCCCCATATATTTTTAAATTGTCAGGGAAAAAAATCAAAGAAAAATAGTATTTTGTGACACATGAAAATTATATAAAATTCAAATTTCAGGGTCCAGAAATAAAGTTTTATTGGAACTCATCTTCTCTCATTCATTTCCTTTTTAACTCTGGCTGCTTCAACAAACTAGTTGCAATCATACGGACTGAAAAGCCTCAAATACTCTCTGACCCTTCAAAGCAAAAGTTGGCTGATTGATGATAAATTTTACAAACATTTATTGAGTTAGGCAATGGAAGGTTCAAGGATGAATGAAACAAGTTCTCCGCCCTTAAGCTCATGATGGATGGGGAAGGAAAAGATATTTTAGATAGAAAGAACTAAACATTATAAATGCTCAGAAACTGTTACTTAGTGCTAACATATACGTGAGAAGAAAGGGAAAATGAATCTGGAAATGTGGTTTCCTACGTAAGCATGGGAGATCTTGATAGCTATGACAAGCAATCATAATGCAGAAATGAGAGCAATTGAAAGTTTTCTAGTGAAGAAGTAATATGATCATATATAATACATATTTTAGAAATTCAAATGGGGCAGTATGGAAAATAAAACTAATGGGGCTGGGAGGAGGAAGGAATAGGGAGTGACTGCTTAACGAGTATGGGGTTTCCATTAGGGATGATAAAAAAAAGTTTTGAAAATACTTTCATAACATTGTGATTGTACTTCACGCCACTCAACTGTACACGTTAAGATGGTTAAAATGGTAAATTTTATGTTATGTGTATTTTACCACCATAAAAAAACCAGGCTGGTAACTAGACAATAACATAAAACAAAAAACAAAACAAAACAAAAAACAAAACAAAACAAAAGTGGTGGAGAGATGGACTGGAGGTTGGATATTTAGACAGGTGGCTGCTACAGCATTCCAGGTGGGAAGATGAGAATGCGGACTAGGTCAGCAGCAATTAAAAAGGAAAGGAAGGCAGAGATATGAGTCCCTGGGAAGATGGAATTGGTAAGTCCTAGTTGATATGGGGAGTGAGGGAAAAAGTCAAGTCAATACTGACTCCAAAGAGCCTGCTTCAGGTGACTGAACAGATAATTATGCCATCCGTTGAGGGAGATAACATAAGTTATTTTACCGATGGCAAAATTGAGGATTGGGGAGGTTAAGTATTAGTTCCACTTCACACTGCCAATGTGTATGAGGGCTGAAATGAGAACACACCTAACTCACTGCATTTCTATTATATCAGCCTGACTTTGACTTCTTTCTGCTCTCTCTCAGGTAGAAGGTAAATGAAAGTAAAACATCTCCCATTTCTCATTGTAACCTACTCACTCTCTGGTATTTCTCCATTCCTCCATGTGTGTACACTAATCTTAGCTGCACATTTGCAAACTATTAAACTGTTAGGTTCAACAACAGAGTAATGGAGCTTAGCCAAGAACATGGAAGAGAAACCAGAGGGAAATTAAGAATGTTCAAGAAAGGGAGAGCCAAAAAGGAGAGAAGAAAGAAAGAGCAGCCAAATTCTTCTAGTAAACAGAAATTCTAACTATTTGAGGATTGTGACTTAGCCCTACACATTTAAAAAAGAAAAAAAAAAAGCAAGGATTGGGGAATACAGAAAAGTCTTCACTGTTGACTACTGCCATTACATATATTTTACATGCCACTGGGGCAAAGAGACCCTGAAAATGAAGGGATCCTGAGAAAAGGTTCTGTTTACTCTTTTACTAGGCAAAAGAAGCTAAAAATCCAGGACCTTTATGCTTAATATAAAAATCCTAATAACATTGTGTACTTAATATATATATGTATAAAGTTGTATCTGTGCGCATCCTCTTTTTTTTTTTTTTTTCTGCCCTTTCTTCTTCATACTGAATTCTAGCTGGAGGACAATAAAAGGGAGGCAGCATAGCGGAAAATTTAAGAGCAGAGGCTCTAAAATGGGAGAGGGCAGAGCACAAATTGATAAAATAGTAGATTACATATATAAATATATAGTATGCGCATATACATATTAGAAAATAGTAGATTCCGAGTTTTTTGTAGGTCCAGATCCTTATCTTATGCATTGCCAGTATAGGGAGCTTTGATCAAGAGGCCATGACTCATTCAGGCTTGCTGGGAAAACATCTCAGATATAAGGCCACTAAAACAGTCCTAGGGCATAAACAAAAGCAAATACCCTATATTATCCTACAGAGAGTTAACCCTACCTTTCTTTCACTAAATCATTCTCCAACGGTTAGATCAAAACAGAACAAAGCTCAAACGAACTATGTTTTCCATAAGAGTTGTACCATATCACAATTTTAAGCATCATTCAAATTTTAATGCAAATGGGATGATGTCCCCTTAAGTCTGTTTAAAGGGATCATATAATACATCATTTTGAAAGAATCAGTGCTACATCCTTCCAATAAAAATAGGTTTTCATATGTATAGTTTACTTACAGTAAAATCCTGCTACAAATCTGTAAAGTTTCCTCTTTGGGACTAGCTGTGCAATAAGACTGTAAGACAGTCTTAAGGAGCTGTGGATTGGCAGATTTTACCTGTATGCAAAACAGGTATCTGTCTAATTAGTGTTACTTGAAGGACACTAGGAAGATCCTCTCGAAAACCACCACCACCCCACCAAACAGCTCACCCATCAATGCCTAAAATTCTCTCACCAGAGACTTAATTCTTTGGTTTAGGCGTTCCTATTTCCTACCAACACTCTAAAGGGATAAGTCCCAAATGTCTTATAGTATGAGTTTACCAAATTACTTTGTTACAGAGCTGGACAGTACAAGTGAGTAGTGGGCAACTTGGCAGGAAGAAAACACAGGAGAGAAGTGAGGAAGGTGAAAACTGGAGAGTACTATGGTTGTGTTATGCCTATTCCAATGCATTCATTACTACCCTTCGTTTCCCCCCAAATCTCTAAGGTCTGGTTACTAGGTCTTCAAGTAATCTAGCAGAGTTCAACAGAAATTTATACTCTTTCAAGATAGTGTCACAGTATCATCTATCACAGTTCCTCTTAGAGATGATACAATGTGTCAGAAAAAGGAGAGCTCTGGGATCTAATTCTATTTCACTAAGTTGAGTGACCTTGGGCAAGTTTCTCTGTCTCCTAAGGCCTTAGTTTCTTCATCTTTAAAATAATGTAAGGTAGTAGAATTCTCTAATGACTCTTCTAAGTATAAAAAGTTGCGTATTTTCCATCATGTTCATACTGCTAATCTCTGCAGATGATTTCACCTTTCTACCTTTCTGGTTTTTTAGTGAAATTCTTCAACTTCCTCTTTATCTCAAAATTTCTTTCCTTCAACCCCACTTTGCCCATTCCCTCGTTACTTCTGCCACTTGTATTCCATTCTCTCACATCTTCAATTTCTCCCTCTATTGGCTCCTTCCCTTTGGCTATGAACATGCTTTTCTTGCCCAACCTAAAACTACCACCCCTTGAGCTAATCTCCCTCTTCTCTCCTCAAAATTAATCCCTTCCTCCGCTCACGTTCCAAGGTCTTTCGGGTCTTTTTCGCCAATACCTTTTTTTTTTTACCTTTAAAGATGGGTGCTTCTGCAGGGGCTCTCCTGTACCCTGCGCCTCCCGCCCCAAATATGCTTCAATACCTCATACAAACGAAAGGTTTGGGAACATTTGGGAACGAATGTGTTTTAACTATTTACCATATTTCCCAACCCTGCCACCCATCACAATCTAGAGGCGGTTTCCTTGCATGAAAAAAAGCGGGGGAACATTGGTTTTTATTATCTCCCACGAGCTGACTGGGATAGCTTGCCTGCAGACACTTGAAACACTATCTACTCAGAGCCCCGCTTTCGCAGAACCCACTGCAGAACGGTCACTGCAGCTGTCTGGAAGGGGCTCCATCTGCCTCTCCTCTAGTACAGCCCCCAACCAGCACCCTTACACCCACTCCCGCAGCCAGCACTACCACCTCACAGCCATCTTCTGTCGCCACCGTGAGCATCCCCTTAATGACGCCATTGCCGCCCACGCACCTGAGTGACCATCCCCGAAGCTACGAAATGGTCCAGCAGTAGCCCGGCAGCGTTTGGCGCCGACGCCGGGTCCCAGGGGTTCGCCGCAGCCATGGCTGGGACCCACCTTCCTCGGCGGCGCCGAGAGTGAGTGGAACGCAAGGGGAACGCGCCGCGCGGCTCGATGACGTCACGGGGCGTTACCTCCCGGGCGGAAGCCCGCGGAGCGCATCACGGGCGAGCGCGGGTCCCGGGTCTTGGGCTGTGAGCTGAGGGGTAGGCGGCGAGTTCTGGGCTCTCTGATCCCCGGTAGGCTCCTAGCGGCGTCTAGCCTCGGAACAGCTGCAAAAGCGGCAGAACCTGGTGGTCGGGCTGTCTGTTCTTCCCTTTCTTCCTTGCCACTCTTGGGTTGGCCCGCAAGATCCAGGGATCGCCGGGAGGTGACAGCTGGGGTGTGAGACCAGGAGGCCAGCGGAGCGGCTGGGTGCCTGGACCGAGCTGCGCTTCCTTCCCGCAGCGACCTGAGTCGCGGCGCTAAGATGGGAAACAGTGCCCTCCGCGCTCATGTGGAAACCGCGCAGAAAACTGGTGTCTTTCAGCTTAAGGACCGTGGGTTGACCGAGGTGAGACTGGGAGGGACCCGATCAGGGAATTTAAAGGGACAGGGACGGCGGGGCGGTGAAGTTAATCGGTGAGGGATTCTCCGCGCTGTGAACCCCTTTCTCCAGTTCCCCTCAGAGTTGCAGAAGCTGACGAGCAATCTCAGGACCATCGACTTGTCCAACAACAAGATCGAGAGCCTACCGCCTATGATTATAGGGAAGTTCACTCTGCTGAAGAGCCTCTCCTTGAACAACAACAAACTGAGTATGGCTTTTGCGCCTGGGAAGCTTTTGCTAGTGACCAGCTGTTAAGAAGGGTGGTTTTCTCTTACAAGCTGATTTTTGTTGTTGTTATGAAACCGTTCAGAGAGCTCAAGACGCAGGAGAATGTCAGAGTCCTTGAAGCTTTCTATCTCTTATAATTACATCTACAAGCCTCCTCTGGTGGTATAATGATTGGTACTGGGTTAATTTGGACTTGAAAGGGAAGGGACCATTTTTGGGATGTTATGTAAACAGAGCTCATTTTGCTGCTAATTTGGAGGGGGGTATGGAATGGGAAGGGGAGGGCCTTCCAAATCCCACGAAATTACTGTCAGATTGTGCAGAGGCCCCTTTACAAAAGAAGCCCGTTATACACATAAATACTTTCCTGCATTTTGATGGCACCCTCACCTTCTGAAGACTATGTTGGTAAAAATGCAATACTTAAAAATGGCAGAAATGTGAGACTTCTATGTATATTAACAAGAGGTATAGCAGGCTGCCATACAGTTTTTATAAACTTCATCAAAGGTGTTTTTCAGCTGTATCAGATTCAGTAAAAATGTTTTTTCTTTGCCAGCTGTTCTTCCTGATGAGTTATGCAATCTGAAAAAACTAGAGATGCTAAGCCTAAACAACAATTACTTGAGAGAGCTACCATCTACCTTTGGGCAACTGTCTGCCCTCAAGACCCTGAGCCTCTCTGGGAACCAGCTGCGAGTACTACCACCCCAACTTTGTAGCCTACGGCACCTGGATGTGGTGGATCTCTCCAAGAACCAGATTCGGAGCATACCTGACATAGTGGGGGAGCTGCAGGTCATCGAACTCAACCTCAATCAGAACCAGGTCTAGACCTTAAGGGACTTTTTTCTACAGCATGTATGTGGGTTTATGGTCTCCTGAATAACTTGTTCTCTAAATTGTAATCGTGGAGCTGGGTATCAGAGGCTAGATGAGAGGTATATTCTATGGGCTACAGTAATTTCAAAGCCCAAAGTGCTGTGGAGTGAGTTGAGACACCGTGTGTTTGTTGTGTAGGTGTTTTTTGGAGGGTGGGATGGATAATGGTGAGATAATTTCAAAAGTTAAACTACTGTCTCATAAATCTTGAAGAATTCTTTAGATCCTCCTCACATATGCCTCTAATCATCTAGCAAGGAGCTATGTCAGGAAGATAAGAGTGGAAAAGAGGCTTAAATTCATAGATTCTTACAGTTGAACATCAGAGGTAATTCAGTTTTTTTGATATCTTTGTCAAGTGTGTCCTGCTTTTGCTGAAAAACTGTCAGCGATAGGCTTTCTGGAGACAGTCCACTTCATTGTTGTACAGCTTTTTTTTCCTGAGGAAGATTAGCCCTGAACTAACATCTGTTGCCAATCTTCCTCGTGTCCATCCCCCCACTGGGGAAGATTAGCCCTCAGCTGACATCTGTGCAAATCTTCCTCTACCTTATGTGTGGGTTGCTGCCACAGCATGGCTGACAAGTGGTGTAGGTCAGCGGCCGGGATCTGAACCTGGGCTGCCAAAGCAGAGTGTACCAAACTTAACCATTATGCCATGGGGCTGGCCCCTGTACTAATATTTGTAATTAATATTTAATTGTAATATTTGGAATTTGTTTCCATTTGGAAGCTCTTTGGTTAATATGTATGTGACTGGAGAAACAATCTTTTTAGACATAAGGCACAATTGATGAAACATTAAACATAGACTAGGTGGCCTTTAGTTTTTCTAGTGTCTATGCTTCTAGGTCTGCAGTCCAATAAAGTGGCCACTAGCCACATGTGGCTATTAAAATTCATTTAAATTAGATTTAAAAATTCAGCTCCTCAGTTGCCACTAGCCATATTTCAAGTGCTCAAAAGCCATATGTGGCTAGGGGCAACTATATTGGACAGCACAGACAATAGCACATTCCAATCACTGCAAAAAGTTTTATTGGACAAAACTGTTCTAGATTGTAGTGACCTTACATTATAATGAAATTCAGTCTGTCTTTGAGGAGATTGACCTCATCTTTTCCTTAAGGGGATATTCTTGTATGTTCTTGAGCTTTTTGGAAAAAAATTATATGTGGAAAAAAATTTTGGATAAAAAATAAAGCAACAATTAGTTGAGCACTCACTCCACATTCACCTATGCTGATGCCTTAATCAGTAGTTCTCAGATTCTAGTGTGCACCAGAATAACTGGGAGGGCTTGTTAAAAGACATCACTGGGCCCCTACCCTCAGTGTTTCTAATTCAGTAGGTCTGGGGTGGGGTCTGAGAGTTTGCATTTCTAACAAGTTCCCAGTTGATGGTCTGAGATGATACAGGCAAGAGTAAATATAATTTGGTGACTTGGAGCATTTAAAGGGCAAAAGAGGTGAATGAGTCAAAGATAATTGCTTGGTATTGAGCTTGAGGGCCTAAAAGAAAAGTGGTGCTATTGAGAATGGACATGCTGAGTTGATTATGACGGTGAATCATCCAAATGAAAATGTTTTACTAAAAATTGGAGACATAGGAGTGGAACAGAGGTGAGCAGACATGAATGCAGATACAGATTTTGAGATCTTAACATAAGTGATAGGTTTAAGAATGGATGAGCTTTCTAGGAGAAAGTTTAGAAAGATGAAATGTTAAGTATTAGGGACTGCTGCCTGAAAAATGTCCCTAAGAACAAGGAAGGAAGCCAAAAATCAGGAATAAGTCAAAAGATAGGAAGAAAAACCCAGTATTTAGCTATTAAAGGGAGTTTTAAGGAAGGGATAATGAGTACAGTCAAAGGCAACAGGGAATGACGACAACAAATCCTTGACTTTGGCTGTAAAGTGGCTGGCATCTACATACACATAAAAGATTGGCAATAATGTACCAAAATGTTTATGGTGGCAGATTACAGGTAACTTTTTTCTTTAAACTTGTGTGATCCTCAAATTTCCTATAATGAACAGTGCTATTAATATCAGAAAATTTTGTTTCCAAAACCACTGGTGACCTTCAAAAAGCAATTTATTTTTTCAAAATAGTGGAGGAGTAGTACCAGAAGCTAGATCACAGAGGCTTCTGGAACGAGTAGGTAGTGAGAAAACGGAGGCGGTAAAAGGAGAACTAGGACAAATAGTCAAGTAGAAGTTTTTTGTTTAATCTAGTAAAAAACAACCATTATCGTGCTTATGCTTTTTCCTGTTATTCTTTTTGTTGTTCAATAGATATCTCAGATCTCAGTAAAGATATCTTGCTGTCCTCGCCTTAAAGTTCTTCGCTTGGAAGAGAACTGCCTTGAGCTCAGCATGCTTCCACAGAGCATCCTCAGTGACTCCCAGATCTGTCTGCTTGCTGTGGAAGGCAACCTTTTTGAAATAAAGAAACTTCGAGAACTAGAAGGCTACGATAAGGTATGTATTAGTGTACTTCTGCATTTCTAGTCACTGTTCCAGAGAAGACGTGAAGTAACCCACGTGAATGTTGATAGCTAAAGGATGTTATGTATAATCCTGTTTGTCAACAGGATTTATTCCCCATTTTGGAGGTGGGTTCTGAGAATCAGTCAATAGTATTGTGCCAAGATGACTTTTTCTCTAGACAATGTATTGTAAAGCATCTTTGTCTTTTGATAGGTTTCCTATTAAAAAAGAAAAAATTGCAGGCTGGTCCAGTGGCATAGCGGTTAAGTTTGTGTGCTCTGCTTTGGTGGCCCGGGGTTCACAGGTTCAGATCCCGGGCACAGACCAACGCACCACTTGTCAAGCCATGCTGTGGCAGCGTCCCACATAAAGTAGAGGAAGATGGGCATGGATGTTAGCACAGGGCCAGTCTTCCTCAGCAAAAAAGAGGAGGATTGGCAACGGATGTTAGCTCAGGGCTAATCTTCCTCACTGAAAAAAAGAAAAATGAAAAAAATTAAAAACCCCAAAACTATGTGCTTCAAATATGCATTTAGAATAGGTAGATTTTGTAGGAAATGAAGGATCATATCCACTAAAAACCTACATGAAAAAAATATAAAAAGCTAAGTAACAGGCTAATATTTGTTCATGACAAAATACCTCATATATATTCTTCTTTCATGATTTTTAGTACATGGAGAGGTTCACGGCCACCAAGAAGAAGTTTGCATGATGTTCTCCAGAAGCATGGGAAGCTTACAGGACAGACTTGGAACCTGTTGCAATCTGGCTGAATCAAAGGCTCCTGTTCTTGTCAAGGATATATGCATTAAGAAGATGATACTCCAGATTATATTTCATTCTTTTTCCTTTCCAGGGCTTATCTCAAATAAGCTAAAAGGAATCAAGAGACAGGAAGAGTCCTCCATTTTGAGTCATGGATAGGGCAATGGACAATGTTGACCTTCAAAACTATCATTAGTCTGTCTTTAAGAAACCAGTGGCTAGTTGCTATTTATCCAGTGAGGGGAAGCTGCCTGGTAATAATAGAATAGCTCCACACCACAGCTCGAAATTTCATGTTTAGTGTCAATGTGTGAGCTGTCATAAAGTCAGTTGCCATTCCACCCGTGTGTAAACATTTCATATTTTTATGAAATTCAAATAATTTGTGAGAGGCTGCTATGGTTAACCTAAGGATTTATGATTTTATTCCAGTCCATCAGTTCAACTGCAGTGTTGATACTTGGAATTTAGGATGTACATAAATTATGTGACTGTCTTGATTAAGCGTACTTTGTCAAGAGAAGCACCAACACAACACTAAGATGTTCCCCAAGCTGCAGTAGCAAATTCTTTACTATTGCAGGTGCCTTATTGGTAGAGGGCTCTGAACTAAAACCATATATGCAAAACTTGTAAGATACAAGGGGTTTTAATAATCAAGATTTTCCTGAAGCTTTGTTAGAAATAATGTCTTATTTCTGGTAATCCTTTTCCCTTTTTGTATTTATAAACTCTACTAATCAAATTACCTATCAAAAAACTACTACAATATTTTAAAACAACCTGTATTTATCAAGTTTATTCTCTGAATGAGAGAATATACTAAATAAAGAATTTTTAATGAATTTTGGCTGAAAGAAAGGTTGATCTTTTAAAGGAAGAAGACAGGAGAACTTCAACCTGTAAATGGCCCTTTGTTTGAAAGTAAACCGATTAGGAAGAAATGTGTCGTATTCTTGTTCAGGTTGCAAGAGTACTGCAATGCATTCATGGGACTGATAGACATCTTGTGGTACTAGAACCATGCTTGTTAAGAGAAACTGAGGTACAAAGGTAGATGATTTCAGATGTTCCCTGCATGAACATTTAGAAAGCTACCATTCTGTCATTTTCTGAAGTTTTGTCTTAGCCAAGGAGCTATTATTTACCATGTATTGACAGTTCTTATTTTACAAACCTAGCTTAACCTTTAAGAGATCACAAGAGCCTAGTGTTTAATCTATATGAGGAAGTCTCTCTCATCTTAAAACTGGTATAGGTATTCTTTTTCCCATGTTATATTCAGTTTCTCAATTTGGGGAAGGATAGAGGTGCCAGTTTATCATTATCAATTTTTGTGTGTGTGAGGAAGACCAGCCCTGGGCTAACATTCATGCCCATCTTCCTCCACTTTATATGTGTGACGCCTGCCACAGCATGGCTTGATAAGTGGTGCGTAGGTCCTTGCCTGGGATCTGAACCTGCAACCACTCGGCCACTGAAAGAGAGTGCGTGAACTTAACCACTATGCCACTGGGCCAGCCCTGAGTTTTGTTTTTTATAAACTTTAATGCTTAATTACTCTTAGTGACCTACTTAACAATTACCATTTCTTTAAATATTTTATCAGTACTTATCTAATAAATCAGAACTTACAAAGTAAACAACTTAAATGTCTCCAGCCATTTAATTATTAATTAGAGTTTAAAAAATCCCCACCCCTATGATAATCAGTGACTCTACCTTTCACAACTTGGACCCAGCCTAATTTACAGATACCCTTTCTTCACTCTCATTTGCCTGCCCAGTCATACCAGATTATTCTGCTCCTTAAACCCACAGTGCAACGTCTCTCTCTCCTTTAACTGCCTTTACATTGTTTGCTCAATTAGGAATGCCTTCTCTTACTAACATGCTCCTTCCGTATGTCTAGGCCCCTAAGTCTAAGCCGAATTAACTGTTCCCCCATCTGTTACGATAGCACGTCTCACATTCTATATTCATCTGTCTCTTGCCAGACTGTTACTTGAGGGCAAGAACTATATAAAGTAATATCCCTAAAGTTATAGTATGCCAAGTATTTAGACTTAAATATGAGCTAACAAAGTAGGTTGACTTGTGGTCTGGAGAGCCAGATTCTAGTGGCCACCAGCCCTAAGCTCTAAGCCCTACATTCTTTTAGAGCTTGGTTGGAAGTCAGTATAGTATATTGAGTAAGATGATGGGCCTTGGAGTCAGAAAGATCCTGGTTTGAATCCGAAGTCTGTCATTTACTAGCTTTATGAATTTGAGCAATTTACTCTCATCTGTACATGGGCAATACCTCCTACCTCTCAGGTATGTTATGAGGATATGGTGAAAGGATACATAAAAGCATTTAGCACAGTGCCCATGACAGAGTAAGCACTCAATAAATGGTTCCATTTATTTCATCTGTAAGGCATTAAAATAGAATTTAGCCAAGTTATACAAAAATGGAAGGCGTGCAGAAGACACTACATTAAGAAGGATGAAAAACAAATGACTAGAGAATAAGGAACTTGAATATCAACCTGAGAAATATAAATTTGATTAGGAACGTTATTGGGATAACTTAGAATTTATTAAGAGTGACCTAAAGAAAATAGCATTTATAGGGCTGGCCCAGTGGTGAAGCGGTTGGGTTCGCGCACTCCGCTTTGGTGGCCCCGGGTTTCACAGGTTTGGATCCCGGGCGCAGACGGACGTACTGCTTGTCAGGCCATGCTGTGCTGGTGTCCCATATAGAGTGGAGGAAGATGGGCACAGATGTTGGCCCAGGGCCAGTCTTCCTTAGAAAAGAGGAGGATTGGCAATGGATGTTAGCTCAGGGCTAGTCTTCCTCACACACAAAAAAAGAAAATAGCATTTAAAGAAACTAATTCTAAGTGTACTTGAGAATAGGAGGTCTGGGAAATAGATATTTAAGTTAAGGGGAGATTCATAATCCACATGTGACATGAAAAGATCTAGAGTTGAATGTGGTAATAAAGGATGAATTAAAACTGTGAAGGAAGAAAAAAAATAGGCACAACTATAGGGGATAAAGATCATTGTCATTATAAGACTGGAAACTTGAAGAGGGAGCTTACTGTTAAAAAAAAAAATGAAGTTCAGCGGGGGATACTGTTTTTTAACTCCTTAGTCATAGGTTAATATTATGCTCAAGGTCACACAACTAGTAAATGACTGAACCAGAATTTGAACTCAGGTGTTCAGACTCCAAAGCTTGTGTTAACCACTTCAGTTACTACCTTTCAAAAGTAATGGAAACAAGTTTCCAGACAATGTTGCAGGACAAAAATCAGAAAAGGCTTTAAGTCAACAGCTTCTATTTCTAGTGCATTATTGGCCTAACTTTTATGGCCTCATCCCTCTTCTTTCTCAGTAACAGAATCTTTGAAAAAGTTTGTAACCTGAGATCCATGGAAGGGCTTTCAAGACCCATGGACACATGATTTACGTTAGTGTGTCTATTTCTCAGGGGAGACAGGGTGTGTTGTCTTCTATCAAATTCACAAAGGGATCCTTGACCCATAAAGAGCTCCACTCTAGAGAAAATAGCAGCTATCATTTATTAAGCTCTTACACTTGCTGGGCACGGCTCTTAAGTGCTTTACATGCATTACCACACTGAGTCTTCACAACAACTCTAAGAGGTAGGAATTGTTAATCTCCATTTACAGACAAGGAAACTAAGGCACAGAAACAGGCTTATAGTCACTCAGCCAGCAAGGGGCAGAGCTGGAGTATAAATCCAGACAATTTGGGGCCTTAGCTCAAACTTCTAACCAATTATACTGTAGGGGTAGCATATTGGTATCCTCAGAACTATTTCCTTTAGCCACGACAGTGTAAAAAAAAATTTTTTTTAATGCTTTTAGGAAGGGCATTTAGGAATAGCACAATCCCCACTGTTTTATACTTTCTTACTTTACCCATTTACCATCACCTGCCAAACTACTCCTTTTGGCATGGAGAATTTCTATTACAGAGGGCCTAATTGAATCTCACTTTAAATATTTTCCTCTTCAGTCTTTGAAAGTTCCCATGTGGAACTTTCTATCTTCTCAAGTGGATTGTAGTTCTCTCTCATAAACATTATCTGAAGGTCACTAAGTGTATTTAAGCTCAAATGAATAAAAGACTAGTAATGATTAAAATGAACCTCATGACAAATCATAGGAAAAGTCCTGTCAGTACTTCCAATAAAAATAGGAAAGGTGTGAAAGGCAGCTTTCTGTTGGAGTCCTTCTTGATTTATGGACCTCTGCTTTATTCAATTTATTAAATAAAAGCCAATGAAATGACTGCCCCCCCCCACCAAAGCCACAGAAACACATTACCTGTTTGAAAGAACAATTCTGTTAGTTACAAAATTTAATTGTAAGGATCAAGCAGTGGTTATTGGTCAAGCCAATCCACATTAATAGCTTTGAAATGTGCAGATGCTATTTTTTAAATAAAGGTGACAAATATTGATCAGATTCTTCTAACACTGTTCAGGATCTAAATAAACATGATTCTGGACATAGTTCAATACACAAGGCCAAGAGAACGATAGTGCAATCATCAATAATTAAACCAAAGGCGTAATTCTCCAAATCACTTTTAAACAGAATAAATTCTAGCTTTTTAAAAGTCTAAATCTACATAAAACTCAAAGCAATCTAACTATCTTTCTACCTGAGATCAAAACAAATTTCTTTTTTCCTATCTAAACATAATTCTTGGTATTGAGGTAAATCTGAATTCATGTGATAAACTTTGTCAAACTTTTCCAAAAATTTGAAGCCCTGCTTTAGAGAGAAATTCTCATGTTACACATACATATTTACATATTTTCTCTTCAAAGACTAACAACAAATTTATGAGGTTACTAGGCTTGTAATGGAACCATGATACTACTAATAATATGAAAATAAAAACCATTCATTTATACACAGTATTCCTGTATGGTGCAATATGAAATGGGATCACAGAATCTATGTACATATATGAATCACCACCAAGAGTTCAGAAATTAAGCTTACTTTAAGAAAACTCATTCTATTCTTTTTTGGAGCAGAGGTTGCAAAGTTGTGATGTATAACAAAACTATTGTGTCTAAAAGCTCCAAAACCAAGTATTAGCCTAAACTGACAATAACTGCAACTTAAATTAAAAACTAAACCCAACCAGATCTTTACTGTGGCTATGCAACTTTTTGTTTTGTGGCCTGCAGGTTTTACTGAGGTAACAACCTCTTATCTCTTGCTTCTCCTTCTTGCACTCCCCCACCCTTGGCCCCAGCTTCCTTTTTCATGGCTGTCTTTGGCAATGCTTCCAAATCTTGAAAGCAAAAGAACCTGCTAAAGTAAATGAGGAAGATGAAAAACAACACTATGTACGATGTATGAAAACCAATCTAAGAGTACGAACTGAGAAAGAAAATACCAGAAGGAAGGCTGAGCAGCAGTCTAGCCTCAAGGGAAAAAGAAAATAAAAAAATAAGGGGCTGTTACTCCTCACCCTTCTTCCACATTATCTCGTGATTAGAAGAGTATGGAACCAAAATTTTAAACTCTGAAAAGGCAATGACTTTGAAGGAGAAGCTAGGGAAGCAAATAAATGATAAAAAAGTACAGCAGTAGCTTTAGCTGTCAATGAGTTTCTTTGCTCTGGCATTGGCATTGTCAATACGATCTTTGTTGGTGTCAGCCTGAAAAAGAAAAAGAGATATCAGCATTACTTCATAAGGTAAGTTGCTCTAATAAAAGTTAAATTTCATACACTTGGAGTAATTGACACATTGAGAAAATTGAGGAGTCAAAGTCACATTACAAAACTCATTTTGGGCAAGAACTGACAGAGTATGAAATTCATTTGGAAAAACTTGAGTGTATAAACATGACTAATGTGTAATAGAAGAACTTGCAAGTATTTCGTGAATTCTGTAACATTTTTTTCACAGTTTAACATGTCTGAAACTGGGAAGTATCTTATAATCAATGGCATTTTACGTGCAATAAAATATGATAATGTGGCTCTTCTCTGCCACAGATATCTGGACCTAATGGGAGTCCCCTGAACTGAATCATAGAATCCCATCTGGAGCTACCCTAGGTCTAACCCACAGAGACTGAAATAACTTAAGAGAGACTGAAATAACCTTCCCCAATATTGCTGAAACAGATGTATTACCGTCCACATCAATATCGAATTAAAATGATAGGCAATATGTAGGCTAAACCCACACAGCAGCTTTGAAAGCATCTCATTAACCATCGTTTGCCTCAATGAAATCCATTGTAAATGATTCCATAGAGAGCCAAGCTAAAAAACTCACCCCATCCTTCAAAGTAAACTGAGATTTTAATGAATAACAATAAATAAAAAAGGCTTTTAGATGAGACACATCCAAACACTGAACACAATTTCACTTTCAGTGTTTTATATCATGTGAAGTAAAAAAAACAGCAATCACACTTTTTCGTTACTCACAGGGCTCTATTTTGTGTGTCCACTCCACAAGAACCATTCTGCAGAACTGATTCTCATCTACTAACTTATGAGATGAGGATTCAGGAACTCACTAATTTGTTATTAACAAAACTCCAAAAGCTAACTCACTCATTCAGGGGCAAAAAAAAAAAAAAGGCAGCCCACACAAAAGTTAGAGGAGATTCTAAGTTTCATGTGTGAAATTTAAAAAAAACCCACTTCATTCCAACGTCCTGGTTTCAAAACGAACCAACTGCCATGAGTTAGAGATAGGAGGACTTGGCTATTTTTCCTCAGTGTGTTAGAACTGTTGCCTCATCAAAACTGTAAGACCTGTGAGGACAGGATCTTATTGTATTGTTCTCCTCCACAGTATCTAGCACAGATGTCCGTTACTAAAACACTGTACTGGATGTCTCATTTTCCCGTGGCACTAAGAAGCTTTTACCTTTTCTGTGATCCGTTCTATTTGTCGATTTTGAGCCTCAATCTCGTTGCCCATGTCCAGGGCCATGTTTTTTAGATTTCCCAGGATACTGCCCACTTGAGTCAGGTTCTCTTCCATTTCATCTTCTCTGGCATCATTAGTTATACTATCACAAAAAGATAGTTAATTCAGTACTTTTTGGTGAATTATTTAAATAGACTAAGTCTGGATTTAGTTTTCATAAAAATAAGTAACCAAAATGACTCAGCAGGCATTAGACCCAAGGTAATGTAGGTTACTATTCTTGGAAAACAGTTTATAGTAAAAATTGAAAGATTGATCAAATAGAGCATAATGTCTAAAAGCCATGTAAGAGAAGATTGAGAAACAACTCTAGAACAGTGGTTCTCAAAGTGTGCTTCCCAGCATCACTTGGGAACTTGTTAGACATGAAAACATGCTAATTCTCACACTCCACTCCAGATCTACCGAATCAGAGACTGAAAGTAGATTCCAGCAATCTGTGTTTTAATAAACCTCCCAGGTGATTCTGATGCATGCGTAAGTCTAAAGAACCCTGCTCTAAAACAGAGGTCGCAAAACTCTGGCCCAAAGGCCAAATCTTACCTGCCACCTGATTTTGTAATTAAAGTTTTATTCGAACACAGCCATGTTCATTTGTTTACATATTGTTTATGGCTGCTTTTACCCTATAACAACAGAGTTGATTAGCTGCGACAGAGACTGTATGGCCTGCAAAGTCTGAAATATTTATTATCTGACCCTTTACAGATATTCTTATAGGGATCTGGCCAACTCCTGTTCTAGATGATACATTTTAAAACACATTTTCCTATTTATAGAAGTAAAATATGTTTATTTCAGTAATTTGCAAAGTACTAAAAAATACAAAGAAAAGTTAATCCATCATTGAAGGTCAACAACCACAGTCAACATTTTGTCAGAAGGCAGATTTTAAATGCATTTTTAAAATGGAATAAATGCTATTTCTAATTGATGAGTTAGGGTTTATGTATAACTACACCCATCCTCCTGAGTGAGCCATTCATTTAGGAAAGAGGTAAAAATAGTGGGAGGAGCTGACATACCGTTTAATGTATCCGCCACTGGCTGCTCCTGTGGTTGCTTGCTGAGGCTGACCATTTGTCACTCGGCCTGGCTGCTTAGATACAATGTTGCTAGAAGAGTTGTCTCCACCATCTCCCCATGTTGCCTTATAGGCCTTACTAGACTCAAAGTTCTTTGTCCTATATAAGAGTCAGGAGTTCAGGGAAATACCAAGAAGCAGGAGAGAGAGAGTTGTAATTATTAGTGCTTGTTACCTGAGGATGACCCTAGCACCCTTAGTATAAAAGCTACATATAGCTAGATCTAGATCATCCATACCATGATCTATCACAATATGGCATAGGAAAAAGATGCACTGTATAAGCCCACTGACATTAAAAATATTTTTAAAAGATTAAAATACTTCCACCAAATCTTCACTAAGCAAGTAGCAAAATGCACTTATTTCATTTTTCAGGTTCCCCTAGCCTCTGACATTATCCAGAAAAGAGGTTAATGGATGCTAGGAAAACCAGTTCCTTAGGAAAGATGTTCTGGGATGACTTAAGAGGTTCCTTGGATGCATCTCAGGGATTGATGAGGGATGGAAGAGTAAAAAGCCTGAGTGGGCAGTACTTAGATTCCAGCCGCCCACTTATTTGAACCAGAGTAGTTCCAGCTGATAAGATTTTTAAAGTTAGAATTTTGCATTAAATTTTTTAAAAGAGTTTCTTACGAAAAACAAACAACATGAAGCAAAGGCATGAATTACTTCCAAGTTGAACAGCCAATGAATAACTCCTTTGGCCACACCACTGCCAGTTACAAATCTTTTAGTTTAGGGGTTTTTCATTTAAGAGTTTACTTTTCCTCCTCTTAAAAAAATGATCTTAAATTCAGGCCTCTTAAAACTAAAAGCATATGCTTTAGATGTAACTGATATAGCCAAAAATCAGCCAAAGCCAGAATTTTATCATGGGATTTACTATGCAAACTGATATAAATGGCAAGAAAAAGAGCCTAGTAAAGTGACTTTTAAATAGCTATTACAAAAAAAATAACACAAAACTTTTTTTTTATTGATTATTTGGCTAGGTACAGTTTTCACTCAGACAATTTTAGTTTTTTTCTATAAACAAAAACAAAATAGTGTATGGCTACAATACTGGTTTCTGATTTATTCCACATAATATGTTAGTGAGGAAGTTTTGAAATTGCAAAAGCAGTGGAGAGATTTTATGAAAACAGTGGCTCCTTCCTTAATAGACATATGAGGATTCATTTTTGGCAAGCCAAGAATTGCATCTTAGACCTTAATCATAAATGCTACAGAAAGGGTACTACTACTTTTTGTAGAGGCACTGACAAGGTTAAACCAATCCATGAACACTGAAGAGGTAGTTCTCAAAGTGCCTTTCTTGGTTCCACTTTAAGCTCTCACAATTAATTTCCCATTTATGCTATTATGTTTTATTAATTAATTAACCTTTTTTTGTGTGTATGTGAGGAAGATTAGCCCTTAGCTAACATCTGTTGCCAGTCCTCCTCTTTTTGCTGAGGAAGATTGGCACTGAGCTAACATCTGTGCCCATCTTCTTCCATTTTATGTGGGACACCTGCCACAGCAGTGGCTTGATAAGCAGTGCGTAGGTCCGTGCCCAGGATCCAAACCTGTGAACCCCGGGCTGCCAAAGCAGAATGCGTGAACTTAACCACTATGCCACCACACCAGCCCCTAATTAATCTATTTATTAATAAGCCATGGTAAATCTTTCCTGGAACAAGGTGGGATATACATTTTTAAAATAAATATTTACATGGAATTATCTGTTAGTTTGTTGAAACCCATTTACACATCTCATTTGTTAATAAGATACATCTCAGGCAAAATTCTAAAGCAGAGTAATAGTCAGTAAACAAAATAAACAACATATTAGTTTATCAGAAATAATGTAAGATAAGTGGGGCTTTTATCAGGATGTCAGATTGTAGAACAGGTCAAAGAGTGAGGGCTGGAATTCAAAAGACACTAACTCCTAAGACACCACGTTTCTGAGAGTCTTAGCACATAAAGAGCAGACTGGGAGAGGACTTGTGGGCTCTTGGTCTATCAGTGGATATATACACGCTCCAACCTCGTTCTCAACCTTAAGAGATAATATTTGAAATTCTTTATACTTTTGAGAATTCTTCCTTCCACAATTAGATATAAGGGGTATAAGATGCAAACAAATTGTTTTAACATGATATTGTGAATGAGGTTCAATTAAAGCATAGTCTACAAACAATCAGACTGGTTATCAAACCCTTCTTCCTTGAAAAGGATTGGATCCTTGAAGATGTTCTTCCAACATCAAGAGAAGATGGTATAAAAAGCTGACTTTGATTATTATCATTTTTTAAAGCTTTGCATTTGTCATGTTTACTTTCAAACGGGTTGGTTAAAAAACTGTATGTCTTTTTCATGCAGTTATGACATATTCTGCATGTTCATGAAGAAGTGATTTTTAAATGCTATTGATTTCCTATCTTCATCCTCATGATAGTTCCACGTCTCTTTCAGCATCTCTACTCCAGGTAATGCCTTCTGGTTGCTCAAGATCCACTTGCCATTACCCTGGAGCTTTTCCTACGAAGTTGGAACATCCTTTAAAGTTACCCATTTTTAACGGCATTGTCAGGTAGCTGCCTACCTAATAAAAATAATAATGGTTTTAATCTAATCTAATCATAAAGGGTCTTAGAGGTAATATTTCCCAAACTTGACTGAGCACCAGAGCAACCTAGATGTTCTTAAACACATAGATGCATAGGTTACATTCTGAAGATTCTGCCTCAATATGAATGGGGTGGAGCCTGGGAATCTTTTGTTGTTATTATTGTTTTATTTAAATTCAACAGGGTCATTTAGCTACTCAGCGGGGAAGAGAAACACTGTTCTAAGGGACTTCCAATCTGTTATAGAAGGAATATTTTAGATTATTCTGTAAGTCTACCTTAGTATTTTTATATGTTGGGACACTGAGGAATTAATCTGGAGGAAGCAAAGGTACACACCAGGATTTTTTTCAAAAAAGCCACATTTGTAGTAAATTGACTTGAATCCCAATCCTAGACCTGTCATTCAGTAGCTGTAGAACCTTAAGCAAACTTTCATCTCTGAGCATCCTTCTATGTAAAACTAAGATAATAACAATACTTACTACTTCACAGCACTGTGAAAAGATTCTGTTGATAAGAGATATAAAACTGTAAAGCATTAAACAAATATTTTTATTCTTTGGCTTTAACCTCAACCTGATCCTTAGGTAACAGTCTATGCCTTGAAGTGCACAGATTATCAACTGGCATGTTTATTCTGGCCCATTAACATTCCCTAGCTTTGAGATCTACAGGTAGATGACTGTAGTTGCAATACGGCTACATAAAGAGACAGCTAGGCCCTGGCTGTTTTGGTCTACAGTAAGAAAGAAATGGTTCTGACCTGTGACAGAACTCTTTTGCATAATAAAATTTATAGCACCTCTGGGAAGAAATTAGACTTCATGATAAGATGCTTAAGCAAATTTGTGATAGATTTTAATGCAATTAACTCCATTTGGAAGGTTAGATTTACCTCTGTCAGTTCAGACAAATCAATCTTTCTTTGCCATACAAATATGATTCAAAAATGGCAAGTTTGAAATAAGAATTCGAAATATCCCTAAATCAATTTAAGAAGCTGCTGTAAAAGCAGAAAACAATAAGTATCAGGACATGAAAACAATAACTTTAACAATTTCTTTTCCTAGGTTTGGTTGTCAACATTAGTACTAACTAAATAAGAACAGCAAAAGAAAGCCCAATATTAGCTATACTTCTTTCATATCAGGGAGAAATGGAATCAAACAAATACCAATTACAAAGAGTATGTGCATGTGTATATGTGTGTGTATCAGGCTATAGGAAAGAAGAAAAAGGAGGGCAAGAAACAAAAGGTAGAAATCAAATACTTAATGTGCTAACATTTAACCATGGTCTTCACAGTTTCCATAAGATCCAAAATTAGGAGTTAAACATTATAATAAATAGTAGGCTGACTAGAGGGTTAACTTCCATAAAAAATTAAGATTAGTTAGCTCTGTATTAATTCAACATGAAACCACAGCAAGCTAACACATGACATCATAGGATTTATGGAACAGATTATAAGATATATAATGAGGGAAAACCGTTATTTAAAAAAAAAGCTATTAGATATGGTAACATTTTAAATTTATATCCCATCTTGTTCCAAATGGCATTTAAGATGACTAGATTGGCAATTAATTCCTCAATTTGGTAGTGGCCTACATCATGAGAAATCCAAATCATCAGAAGCAACACTTTAATAGAGAAAATCTTGATTCTAGAACCAGAAAGGAGCAGAGAAACTTAACAGAAGATAGGATGCTGAAATCAAAGTCCTATGGAGAGAGATGGATTTAGCCTGAATTCCCTTACCTTTGATCAGAACTGGAATACAGCAATTCTCTACAAAGAGCAATCTATTTAAAACTTCTTAGGAAACTTCAGGGATGTTTTTATTTTTATAATCTTAAATGTTATTTAGCAAAAACTTAGTTATCAGAGCCATTAGTCAAAGGGTGGTATTATAAATTAAGATCCCTTTGTCAAGTCCATCTTTTGGTAGACAGCATCAATTAGGAACAAATTCACTTTACATTACACACCACAGCACAGTTCTAAAGACAAACTCCACCACTCACAAAATCCATGCACATGCAGAGAAAAGCCATTTGAAGCATCACCTTTAGATAGCAGGTTAACAGCCCAAACTGCGCCAACAAGACTGCATCTTAAAGTTCCCTTTGATCAGTTACTGAGCCCGGCTTCTGATGTTAAATCTTCATTTTTAGTAAGCAGATTAGAAAGGAAGAGATTAGGTGAGAGAATGAAATGCAGAAAATAGTGAATGCCAGTCACATAGAACAGAAGCAGGTTTAATGTTTTCAAAACATAATGCATTTAAATTCCTGCCTGGTTTCATAGAAACAACCAACATCTGAGAATCTAGATAAAAAGAAAAACAAGAAGACTATTTAAACCAGAGCACACTTTATTTTTCCTAAGAATGGCTGGGTAATAATTTTCTTTCCTAAAACTATGAAAATTAATATGAAGAGAAGGCAAATACTAATGGAGAGGTTGTGAAACTTTCTCACTCTTTCCTTGGTGATTACAGATTTCTCTTAATTACTTTTATTTTAGTTTTTATTTATATTTTAATTTTTAAAAATCTTTTTACATGTCTAAGCCTCCCATCAGCCAACAAATTTCTCAAGGACATTCAATCAAGTATTTATTGAGCACTTATTAGGTATCAGGTATGTGAGGCAAAAAAAAAAAAAGACAAATAAAGCAGTGCCAGAGCTATGCCTTACTCATCTTTGTATCTCCAGTGACTAGGATGGAAGAAGCACTCAACTGTTCACTAAAATATAATTCAATATTTATTTTAATCAATCAGAGCTGAATTGAATTATACCTCAATATGACATAAGATTGGAAAAGTATAAACCTGTGGTACCAATTCTGAACTTCTGTAGTAAGTGGTCGAGAAATACCAATTTGTCTTCAAACTATGTGTGAATAGGTTTGACATAAGCACAGACTGAAGAGAGGCAGGCTAAGACAGAGGAACACCCTGTCTGAGAATGGTTAAACTGGGACCCCAGGCAGTTTACTAGTCTGAGACTTCCCATTTTAAGTCAAATGACAACTTATAAAGTTACTCACAAAGATAGGATTTTTAATAAGAATCTGCTATTTTGCTTTTAGGATTCATATAGTAGCAACCTAACAGAATGACATTTATTCATAATTTTAAAGTTTAATCCTGGTAGTCTGTTTTTAAATTCTAGTAGTCCTTTAAAAAGAATTAGCTAAAGTTAAAATTCTCTTCTAATACAAGGTACTGTTAAGTAAAACTATTTTCATGTCCTATTAAAAAAAGATTTGCTGGCCTGGCTTCAATGAATACTCCTAAATAAAAGAAATCTCAAAGAACAAATCTACTCAAGACAATTTCTATACAGCAATACATCTAACAACAGCAACAAAAAGGTTCATTCTTTTCTTGCCAAAGTTAAGCAGTGTAGCATATAGTGAAAAGCTAGGGCTCTGCCTGGTTTTGAATCTCAGCTCTTCCACTTGCTAGTGTAGCCTCTTTGTGCCTCTGTTTCTCCATATGTAAAACGGTGATAATAAGAGACTCTGTCTCACATTAAGGTTACTGTTATGATTAAATTTAAAGTGTTCAGAAGAGTAAGAGCCTAAATTAATATATAGACCCACAACTCTTATCCAAATCTTTGGATCTGAGACATTTTGAGCGGTACCAATAATCAGATACATCAATATTTCTTCAGTGAAACAAATTAACATTTACACTAAGTGTGATAAAGATTATAAATAGATTCTGTTCAGTTTACATTTTGTAGCCTAATTAATGAGCTGTGGCACTACATTATGGAAAAAAAACAAAAAACCAACCAACCAACCTTTGCTTTCAGAGTTTTTTAGATTTCTGAATGGCAGATAAGAGACGGTGGACCTGGGTTGTTATTACTACTACCAGAATTAGCACTAGCCTTATATGAGGAAGACTAAGGTCCCATGTCTGCCTTTAAGCAGCTCATGTTATGGCTATTTATATGATAAGCCTAACTGAAACACAGATTAGTAGATAAGATTAGAAAGATTAAGACACTGGCAGGAATCACAGTAGACAGAGCCGAGGACAAGAGATACCATGGAGGTCAAGGACTCAATGGTAGAAAAAAGAGATAGGTGGAAGGAAGGCAACTAAAATCAGACATCTTTAAACTGGAATATTACTCTCTTCTCTTCAGGGAACAACTGTTTTGTTATAGGAGCCCCTTGATTCCACCTGTTAAGGAGTGCCTTGTTCTCTTGACCCACTGAGAAAGGGTTCTGCTGAGGTTAGAGGCTGAAGACTGCTTCAGGACCATACTCTACCTCCTTTCTCACCAGTGTCCAAGGAGATCTTGCCTATGCTTGGCTGAGATACACAAAGAGAAATAAAATTAATACTTCTATAGCTCAATTTCCCACTTTCTATGCTATTAGATCATCTTCCAGTTCATCAACCCCTGACTCAGAGCTTATTTTGCTCTAGGTTCTAGGGAGGATTTCTTCCTCCTTGATCTTTTCCTGACATCTAATCTCAAGGAAATTCATTTACTTTTTCTCCTTTGCACTCTTCCTAGAGAGTACACAGAACACAGGAGAAAAGCAGAAGTAAGTTTGCAAAACATAGTTAAGAGTTTGGGTAAAAAAAATCTGTGCATTTCTAACCTGTTTGCTTAAAGCAATCTCCTAAAACCTAACCGACAAGTCACAGTTATTAAAATATGCACTTTCAGAGAGTCAACCAAGGTCTAAACAGGTCAACAGACTTGTCTTAGAATAGGAAGCCAATGAACAAGACTAGGAAGGACACTGTCAGATCTTGTCTTCTTATGCCCAAAACACTAAAGTTGAGCAATAAGCAACTAACTCTATTTTCTCTAGTAGAAATGGCACAGAGAATGTTGTCACATGAAAACACTTATCTAAAAGTGCGACAATATAACAAAAGTTCCTCCTATGAGGAGTAAAAAATGCTGAGAGTCTGTAAACCTTTGTATCCCATTCTTGGTTTATCACACCAGCTGAGACAACTGGATGGAAGTACTAATGCTCTTTAAAAATGAATACTCTCAGCAGTAAGCACAGTCATTCAATCTCCAAAAACTGTTATTTCAACTAAGGGTAAAGTTCAAAGTTGTTATTCTCTTAATTACTTTTTAAACCAAAGATGAGCTCCTTCTAACAGAAGGGAAGATAATGGCTAACTTAGTCCAAACCTCATCTTGGTCTGAATACATACAATATCTGTCAACACCCTGGAGTCTGATTTACCCAAGAATAAGTACAGAATTTAAATATTCATAATGGAGTCACCAAAAAGAATGAATTCTTTCTGTCAAGCATAATCTCATACACTATACACAAACAGTTTGAAGAATTTTCATCTCCTAGTTTACTAGCAACTTCAGATCTTCAGTCTTCTTTGATTCTTCCTTCCTCATGTTTGATATACAATCAGTTGATTTAAAATGAATTCTCTTTGACTTACACTCTTCTCCCTAATCTCAATGATAAGGTTTACCTCATAGGCCTAGATTACAAAAGGTTCCTCACTAGTCTCTTGGTGTGTGGTTATATACTCCACTCCAATCTATCAACTTTTTAGTCTGGCATTCAAGTTCCTCTACTGCCTACTTATGCCTTACTTTCCACTTCTCATCTACATGAATCATGCAGCTCAGTTAAGTCAAGCTCCTCCGTAATCTCTGTTTACATGAAATCTTCCAAAAGAAATGCCCTCCCAATTCTTTGATGTCTGTCCAAATCCTTCTAATCACTCAGAGCCCAACACAAGTACTACTCTCCTATAAGATGTTCTCCAAACCAACCTTTATCAGACCCTATCAGGTTCTATACCCTTAGCTTTAGTCACTATCACATGACCTAGAAGTAGATTGATGTATTTTTTTACTTTTTGCTATTCTTTCTCATATATCAAACCACATGATAAGTCTTTTGAAGACAGGATCCAAGTCCTTTACTCCCTTGGCCATCTCTCATGTGCCTACCACAGAATATTTATTTTGTCGATACCCCTTGTTTGAAAGAAAAGGCACTAATTCCATCCTGCTTTGTATTATCCAGATGTATATTTCCCAACCTTTTTGTGCATTATTAAAAAATGAAATTGGGAGTTGATCCAAGGATTGAGCAAATTTAAGCCATGGTTTTCAGTAAACATGCCCATTTACATGAAAAACTTGATCTGCCCAAGGAAAAATAGCTTAAGTTTATCTAACAAAGTTCCTTATTTAGGCCCAGTCACACTTCTGACCTTATTAGGGGGCGGGGAGGGGGGATGCTCTCACTTTACATCAACTCACCTATTACATGGGCAGACACAAAGGCCACAGCACTTGTTGAGTTCTGTTAAAGTCTTCTCTGCCTCTCTCATGTCTTTATTTATTTGGTCCATGCCTTCTTCTATGCGGTTTAGTTGCTCTAAGAATAAGTTGTGGAAGTTACGTTTTGTGTTACATTCACGGTGCCAACCAGAAAACACTATTATTATGGAACATCAAACTTCAACCTCCAATCCAATAACCCATCATAGTGACTGTATCAGTGCCAGAAAGTATTACATACTGCCCAACATAAAAACAATCTTTTACATACTGATCCTGAGGCACCTGGTCTCTTACTGTGGAAAGATTTGTTCCAAAGAAATTTGTATAATAGGAGCACGTGAGGGTTTGTTTAGAGGTCACCCTTGTAACCAAATTAAGTGTACATTGACCAGACCAGATCTCCAGCATTTCTGTCACTGATTCAGGCTCAAAACCTGAGGGCTGTCACCAGACTAAGAAAAACTAGACAAGATTGCTCAGGGCCAACTCAAATGGAATGTTTCCAAGCTCACCTGAATCTAGACCTGTTCGTGGACTTAACCTGATTTCTGAAAATGATGTAAGAATACTATAATGCTTAATGTACATATGACCAATGCACACAGTAAGTCCTGCTACCTAACAAATAGTTGGTATACAATCGGGCATTGTTGCCCCCACCTCAATAGGCAATGAACATGATATAATTCAAATCAGAGGAAAAGAAATAAACATATCACTCTTATCTTACAAACGGAAGGCACTCCCAAAGGCTTAATTTTATTCATGGCTGATCTGCAAGGGCTTCCTGGCATCATAAGTCAGATCAAGAGTTTCTGCCAGTGACCACAACTCACCCCCTTGTTCATCCAGCATAGTGATAGTCTTGATTCCTGCATCCTGAGACTAAAAGAAGGAAAAAAAAGCTGATGGCACAACAAAACAAAAGAAACGAAACCTATAAGCCTTGACAAATAGCAGGAGAGAATCATACAGAAACCTAAGTTCTCAGAGGATAAGAGCTACAGAGAAAATTAATACCCCAAGCCAACACACTATAACTTACTAACCACCCTCCCCCGAAATAATTAAGTCACAAACTCATGGTGAGTTGATATTCCCTGTCACATTCCAATACTGTCAATGGGGAAAAAAGGCCTGTTAGTGCATGGTTTTACAATTTCAGCAATTGTTGGTTTCAAATAATAAAGTTTATTGATATAATACCCTTCTGATTCTTAACACCAATTCCAGCTTGTACTATCAGGATCCCTCCTATACAGTTTCTGTACTTAACTTGATGCTTAAACACTTCCTTACCTCAATAGCTAAACCCAGGATTCTCCTTGTACTTTCCAGAGACTAGGAAGAAAAAAAAAATCTGATCACAGGCCATATTCATGATGATTGCCAGCCGACCCATCCCTCCCTTTAAAACAGAAAAAAGAAAGTTGATCACTATAATTTAGTTATTTTCTTCTTACCAGGTGCTCTTTAAGAGATAATTTGGAGGGTGAAGTTAATGGGATTTATAAAAATTTAATGTAAGCAGAAATCTAGGTATATTACACAGATATTCAAAAATTCTGTTAAAATTAAATGTCCAGAATTCCTCAAATCTAGAATATCTTTGTTGTAAGTAACTGTTAAGTAAGGACCATCTAAAAAAAAAATCATACAAATTGTTTTCACTATTTCAGTTTTTTGGTGAGTTGAAAAAATAAGGAGCTAGTAATGGCACTCTAGGGCAAATGCACTCTTTGATATAATGGGACTAGGAAGAGGCCAAAACGGTCTTCTAAGAAGGTCCTTTCATCCCTCCACTGTGAAAACTGAAAAAAATTAATTCTTTATTCCAAGTAAAATGTTTACCTCATCAGTAACCTGGTGAGCCCTCAGCTGAATTTCTTCTGATGACAAATTATCCATGATGAATTAAAACTCTTGATAGGCACAGAAATGAAATGTGGATATTCTGCAAGAATAAGGATACAAAAAACAAGTTTGTCTGTGCAAAGAGTGTGGAGTTAGGATACTTATCTGGAAAACAGAACAAAAAAGCCTGTTACCTACCTACCTACTTACCTACTTACCTCATAGATGAAGAAAGTAAGGTTGAGATAGGGTAAAAGGATGCTTAAATGCTAGTTAGTACCAGAGGTGAACCTAAAACTCAGGTTTCAGGACTTCTAATGAAGTGCTGTTTCTAACAGGAAAGTGGTCCCTCTACTTTGAGAAGGAAGGCATTACTAGAAGACAAGCTTTAAGAGACCACTAAAATGAATTCTTGGTTGTACAACGTTCTTCATACATTGTTTGAATATGGAAAAGAAATAAGGTGAAGAAGTCTAAGTTAGTGTTCCATTAGTACAGTAATAACAAAATTCAAAGTCATGTGCCTGAAGAACACAAAAAACATTCTAAAAATGTGCCAGTTGTCCAGGCTAGTCATTGGAGAAAATGAAATATTTTTGTCTTAACAAGAAAAGGGTAATGTTGATACAAAGAGCTCAGAAAAGATTTCTTATTAACATTAGACTCGCCCTTTCCAATTACTGTATCATTTGTTGTTTTAGTGAAGTCCCTAAGAAACTGAACAATTATCCTCCTATACATAGTAACTTAGTAACTCATAGCAACTCAGAAAGAGATCTCACAGACATTCAAACTAAAGCATAAAACATTTAGTAGGTGTTACTCAGTACTATTGTTGTGTATTCCTCTTTAAGAAGTCATGTGGAGTAATAATCACTGTGTCATATCTAGGTTGTTTTCTTTTCGTTACATTTGCTAGCTTTGTATTAAATTTTTTTTTTTTTTTTTGCTGAGGAAGATTAGCACTGAACTAACTTCTGTTGCTAATATTCTTTTTTCACTTGAGGAAGATTAGCCCTGAGATAACATCCGTGCCAATTTTCCTCTATTTCATATATGGGTCACTGCCACAGCATGGCTGACAAGTGGTGTAGGTCTGCTCCCAGGATCCAAACCTGCAAACCCAGGCCGCTGAAGTGGAGTGTGCTGAACCTAACCACTATGCCACAGGGCCAGCCCCCTGTATTAAACTTTTGAAAACTGATTTTACCAAAGCTCTTTGTCAACGATACAGATAAAGTCTAGTTCACATTTTGGATTTGCCCCCCAGGGGACATTTGGCAATGTATGGAGACATTTTTTGATTGCCACAAATTGGGGGGATAGTGTTACTGGCATATAGTTGGTAGAGTCCAGGGATGCTGCTAAACATCCTATAATGCTCCTCGGGACAGCCTCCCACAACAACGAATTATCTGGCCCAAAATGTCAAAGTACTGAGGATGAGAAATCCTGCCATGGAGTACACTCACTGCCAAGCAGAGAATCTAGTTAACTGGCAATGTACTAGACTGAACGCCTGGAGGGCATGGATTTTATTCTATCTTTGTATTTCTAACATCTAACAGGACCTGACAATTGGTACTCCAGTATATGTCTGTTGAATGAACAAATAAGTAGGAAAACAAGGCGTTCTCTCAAAGTATTTAACTGAATCTTAGAAACGAAGCTACATGTAACAGTAGTACAAAGCATGCAAACAATCACTAGAACCAGAACCAAAAACTGCCATTTCATGTGAATAACCTGAAATGGCCTGCTGGTCACACACAAATCTTTTTATTCCCATTCACAGCAACTAACACTTTTAGTAGAATCATCTTTAACAAACAATATTATATTCCCAGTACAGGGAGGCATTACATTTAGAGTCCTGTTTATAATTCTATTGTCATAGCTAACATAGCTAAGTTTTAAGATTTAATTAATATTTTGAGCCTTGATTAAAGCCATTAATGCTTATTTAAAAATATGGTTAAAATTAATAGAAATTACTACTACTGCAAAAAGTTGCAAACTTAATTTCATATCTTGCTTGTCATAGTAGGACTGTGACTCTGGTGAAAGTTTCATATACTAAGATATATAATCAAGATATAAAAGCCTTTCTTGAATTAAGAACTGATTGATCATTAGATATAAGCATAACTAGAACCACATGCTTTATTACTTTGCTAACTGTTTATGAGCCTTTAACTTTATCATACATATGTTCATATCACAATTTCTCTTTTGTCAATCTTTCATAGTTACAATCATGAAAAGAAAAGGAAGTTGCTTTTGTACTCTCTCACCCAGATTTTTGTACATCTTTCCTTTCTGTAATCCCCATTTGCCTGCCCAGGCAGCCTTGTGATTCTCCATTACTTCCTAGAGCCCCAAAGAGATACTTTTCAAAGCCTGCCCTTCCCAGGCAGGATGCTCCAAACTTATCTATCCCTCTCAGGTGAAACTCCTCAATGCCCAACAGAATAGAAAGCAATACGTAATACACACTAATCAATGAATGCCTGGAAATGACAACCCCAGTTAGGTTCTCCAATACAGTATCCTGTGGGTAGGAAGACATTCTGGGAGTAAGAAAGCCCAGACCTCTCAAACTGTATAATTTTGTAATTCTACTCCTGGAAGTGATTCTTGCCAGTTACAAGTCAATGTTTGCTATCTTCCTAGTAAAAATGAGCAAAACTCCATGCAAGTTCAGAGAGAGGCTTGAATGCAAAATTGACCTCTGTCAAAATCAGAAGTTCTGCCTTCTGATTATCAAAAAAAAGCAGATGTAGTTGGGAGGCGGACGTGAAGTCACTCCTGGCATGGCAATGGGGTAGTTTTGAAGGACACACCCTTTCAGTGAATTCAAAGTGCTGCCTAGTACTTCTTTTTTTCCTTCCCTGAGCAGATGACAACAAGACAAGAAACAGACTTCTGTCAAGTTCTCACATGTTTGGCATACCGACATCAGGATACAGCTGCCTAAGACGTCTCTACTCAGGATTCTTGAGGGTGTTGAGCACATGATTATAGAAAATGGAAGTAAGAGACAAAGCAGAATTGTAAAGGGAAGGACAAAGAGAGACAAGGAATAATACTCCCCAGGCTCTTACTAGCCTATACTAAACTGCTCACAACTGTCTGGCAGGGTGCATACTAGAATTAGCTATATAGCTTTACTGATAATTATTATCTCCAGAAGTTTTTCTCATGGAGTAAGGAAAAGGCTATCCAGAATGTTGGAGTAAAGAGAATTAGAGAAAGGAGAGGGGAATAAAAACATCACTTGACACAAAGATCCCATTAAACTTACCTTTCTAACATATAATCTAATAGATTAAATATCGGTGTCATTTTCCCAATGCTCCCAAGAAATTAATATATATGCTAATTGTGTGCTTTTGAGAGAAAAATGCAAGATTTTTCTCAGTGCTTTTATACCCTATTTCCCTTACCATGGTTCATTTGGGTTTACTAGAAGACTCCTAATTTAACTTTCTTAATTTCTTTTCTATTATAAACCTTGGGGTGAGGTGGGGAGGAAGAAATGTTCACTGAGTACCTACTGTGTATCATATACCCTACTAGGTATTTATATATACCATTATCTCTGTTATACCATTTTATAGATGGGGAAACTAAGGCTCAGTTTAAGTAAGTAATTTGCCCAAGGCGACTGAGTCAGTAAAGAGCAGGTTTATTATTCAAGTCTGGATCTATGCTGAAGCCAAGGATAGCTGACTGTCTGGTAAATAGTCTTACTGTTGGATGCACCTCTTCTTAACAAATACAGATCTTCCTTGATTTACAATGGGGTTATATCCCGATAAACCCATCATAAGTTGAAAATACTGTTAAGTCAAAAATGCATTTAATACACCTAAACTACCAAACATCATAGCTTAGCCTAGCCTACCTTAAACATGCTCAGAACACTTATATTAGCCTACAAAATCATTTAACACAAAGATGGGGAAGATCATCTAACACAAAGCCTATTTTATAATAAAGTGTTGAATATCTCACGCAGCTTATTGAATACTGTACCGGAAGTGAAAAAGAGAAAGGCTGTACGGTGACAGAATGGTTTTAAGTGTGTCGGTTGTTTACTCTGGTGATCACGTGGCTGACTGGGAGCTGCAGCTGCTGCCACTGCCCAGCATCACCAGAGAGTATAGTAAGCATTTCGCTAGCCTGGGAAAAGGTCAAATTTCAAAATTCAAAGTATAGTTTCTATTGAATGCATAGCGCTTTTGCACCATCATAAAGCCAAAAAATCCTAAGCAGAACCTTTGTAAGGCAGGGACCATCTGTGTATAAGATGATATGAGAACTGCTGTGAATAACAGAAAACAGGCTGAGCTCCCTACTTGACGGCTCATTTAAAAACTTCAGATGCCTTCTATAATAAGACCATGAAATTTCATCTCTTCCACAGACGCAAACACAGTTAAATTGAAAGAAGAACTAGAAAGACCAGCATAATCATGGTTTCCAGCTGTTTTGTAATAACTTGGAACCAGAAAATATCTACATTAATTCAGAAAATTAAAATACTACTACTAGGAAGAAGGAATACAAAGAAAAAAGGACTTAGAACTTAATGAACAAGAGATCCATATGTCTTAGTTGATAAAAATGGAGAGATATGCAGGAAGTAATGGAAGAAACAGCACTTTATTATTTTTGTGTGTGTGTGAGGAAGACCAGCCCTGAGCTCACATCCGTTGCCAATCCTCCTCTTTTTGCTGGGGAAGACTGGCCCTGAGCTAACATCCGTGCCCATCTTCCTCTGCTTTACATGGAAAGCTGCCACAGCATGGCTGACAAGAAGCGCGTCGGCCCGCGCTGGGAAGCGAACCCGCGAACCCCAGGCTGCCAAAGCGCGAACTAAACCACTGCGCCACGGGCCAGCCCCTCAGCACTTTAAATCACCATCAATTCCAGTGTCCTGCCAGACCAATAAGAATGATTTTATAAAATAACTCATTTTATACTGGAAGGCAAGGATTTTGCATTAAAATATTTACCAAGTTAGTTTCCTGCCTTATTCCTTCTCTTAAAACAAAAATTAGTCACAATGTAAGTTGCTCTATGAGTTTATTACTGTACTCTTAACAGTTTGATAAAAATTGTGATTCTCTTTGGCATATTTTGATTAGACTTTCATGGCAACCAATGTATTTACACCAAATGGAAACTTCTGTTCATATCAGGCTAGCATAGTGGTGGGTAGTGGAAACTCCAGTATTCAAATTCTGGTCCCAAAATATATTTGTTGTATGACCTTGGGCAAGTTACCTAAACCCACTAAAACTAAGTTTCTGCATATGTAAAATAGAGATAACAGAATCTATCTCATAAGCTTTTTTGTGTGTGAGGATTAAAAAAGATGATTCATACAAAGTGCCTGGCACAGTGCCTGACACATGGCTGGTATTCACGTTAGCCAATATTTTAATATTGGGGAAGCAGAAAGAAATAGTAGGCAAAGCAAAAGTAAAGCAACAATGTTAAATATAAGTGACATTGATGTAAATGCAATTGAAAATAACAGCTACTGAATATTAATCATTCCATCTGTAAGGCTAAATTTGAATATTAAAGTTGATATTGTGTAGACTTTATATATACATCCGAACTATTTTCATGACATTCATGAGTCTGAACATGTCAAGACAGATATTAAACAGGTTTAAATTAAACCAAGTTTCCGGTTAAGAACCTATCTAGGCAAATATACATAGCTTTGCATCTAAAAAATTAAAGACTGCCCTTAAACGGTTCTTTTTTTCTGGCTAAGGTGGGCAAACACAAATCACAAAAAAGGGCTTAGGTTATGAAGGTTAGTATATAAAGTGAACAAGTAAGACTTAAAAAATGTGCTATAATTACCTGGAATTGTGAGGGAAAAAAATATGGGTAGAAAAAATTCTGGACTGGAATCATTAAAATATAACCAATGGCCACAGTGGTATAGTAGAATTAAGAGTGATTTTTCTTCTTTTCCCAATTTTCCAAATAGTTTGCAATGTAGTTATATTACTTTCAAATTTCACACATTTATTTTCATTGTAAAATACGACAGCTTATGATAACCAAGACAACAGATTTACAAGATTGGAGAAAACAAAGACAAGAAATAAATTCTAGACCCTAATTCATAACCATAATACCAATTCTTAGCCTCTCTTGAGAGAGATCTTCCAGTTGGCACATATTCACAGTAAATGCAAGTTTCTGGAAACATTTCCACCCACTAACACATGATCACACATTCCAAACCATAAAAGTATAGAAATAATACAGTAGAACAATTCATCTTCAACATTCTGCTAACAGATGTTTAGAGGAAAGATCCTTGCTAAGGTTTGGTGGGAAACATATTTCACATTAGATGGCAAGAATGGGTTCTAATGGGGTCTGAATAAGTTCTTAGTACTTTCATTGCAAAATACTAAGAAGTGGATAAAAGAGGATCCCAGTCAATTTCCTGGAGTACAGTCAACTTCCTGTCATGGGCCCTTACCTCCAGTGTATCCTCTTTCTCTAACCTTCCTACCAACAATCAGCATCCTTAAGGATTCAAAGAAAATGTATGAAATTAGAAGCTGTTAGTCTGTAGGATTTACTTTAAAATAATTTGGAGATGGGGAAATGGGTAGGAACATAGAGGAAACAAGATTGGCCATTACTGTTGAAGCTGGGTGAATATTACATCAAGGGTCATTATGCTTTCTCAACTTTTTGTTATGAAAAAATCCAAATATATACAAAAGTTTTAAAAAATGGCAGCTAACTTTTTAATAGCCTTTACTCACCATTTTGAAAGTTTAGATAGTGGGTAGTAGACTGAGAGGAATCACAGTAACAACTACAATAGTTAATATTATAAAGCACTATACATGCAAGACATTATTCTAAGAAGTATGAAAAATATGTAAATATATACATACATACACACACACATAAATTCATTTAATCCTTACTACTCTGTCTTAGTCTGTTCAGGCTGCTATAACAAAATACCACAGAATGGGTAGTTCATAGACAAGAGAAATTTATTTCTTAGAGTTCTGGAAACTGGAAGTCCTAGATCAAGGTGCCAGCATTGGTCACGTTCTCATGAGGGCCCTCTTTCTGGTTCAAAGCTGGCGCTTTCTCACTGTATCCCCACATGGTAGAAGGGGCTGGGGAGCTCTCTAGAGCCTTTGTAAGGCAATAATCCCATTCATGAGGGCTCCACCCTCATGGTGTAAGCACCTCCCAAAGGCTCCACCTACTAGTACTATTATATCATACATTAGGATTTCAACATATGAATTTGGGGTGGGGACACAAACATTCAGACTATAGCAAACACTATTTAATTCCACACTTTACAGATATAGAAACTAAGGAACAGTCAGGTTAAGCAACTTTTGCAAGGTCACACAGTAGAGCCTGGATCAAACCCAGGCAGACTGCTCTAGAGTATGTGCTTTCAATTATTATTATACATATTACAAGGAGAGTAGAAAGCCACATTTTCAAGTCATTCAAATCTTTAGCAGCTTTGCCCAAAGTATATATGAAGTCTCTGCTTTCTGCTTTTCAATAGCAAGTCTAACTCCAGGCTTAGAGCACATTTTACAGCAGTGGTTCCCAGCCTTGGCTACACATTATAATCATCTGATGAGCCTTTATAACTCTGGAGGCCCAAGCTGCATCTCAGACTAATTAAATAAGAATCTCAAGGGTGGGAGCCAGGCAGCAGTCAGTGTTGAGGCTCCCCAGGTGATTCCAATGTGTAGTCAAGACTGAAAACCACTGTTTCAGATAAAAGTTGTTTTTTTTTTAAATGTATAGACAAGTACTAATGGAAGATATCCTACCCCTGTTACAATTCTGGTACCTCATGGAGGAAAAACATAGCATTTAACAATGCAGGACAAGAACGACTTAGGCTTCAAAAAGTTAAACACAGGGCCAGCCCCGATGGCCTAGTGGTTAAAGTTTGGCACACTCCACTCCAGCAGCCCAGGTTCGGTTTCTGGGAGCAGAACCATACCACTTGTCTGTCAGTGGCCATGCTGTGGCAGCAGTTCACATAAAAAAAAAAAAAAAAAAAAAGGAGGAGGATTGACAACAGATGTTAGCTCAGGGCAAATCTTCCCCAGCAAAAAATAATAATAATAAAAAATAAAAAGTTAAACACAGAATTACCACATGACCCAACAATTCCATTCCTAGGTGTATTAGAGAGAAACGAAAGCATGTGTCTACACAAATACTTGTACATGAATGTTCAAAGCAGCATTATTTGTAACAGCCAAAAAGTAGAAATGTCCATACAATGGAATATCATTCAGCCATAAAAAGAAATGTTACATATTCCAACATGTATGAACCTTGAAAGCATTATCATAAGAGAACAAAGCCAGATACAAAAGGCCTCATATTGCATGATACCATTTATATGAAATGTCCAGAATAAGTAAATCTATAGAGACAGAAAGTAGATTAGCGGTTGCCAGGGGATGGGGGGAGGGAGGAGGTGGGATAGACTACTAATAGGTACGGGGTTTGTTGGGGGGTGATGGAAATGTCCTGGAATTAGTGGTGATGGCTGCACAGCCTTATGAATATACTAAAAGCCACTAAATTGTATACTTTAAAATGGTGAATTTTAAGTTATGTGAATTGTATCTCAACTTAAAAAAACTGAAAAAAAAAGAATGACTTAAGGATGGAGAAAGAATATTTGCAAGAAGAAAACAGTCAAGTAAAAGACAAAAGTATGAGTAAGAATCAAAAAGGAAGATGGGAAGGAAAACATTAATTTTGTAGCTTTTCCTATGCCAAACAAACAATTTTCTATCACAGTATAAAATCTAAGAGATTTAGTTAAAATAAATGATAGTAACTATAGAGTAGGCACCACTGAAATATAAAACTTATATTTTACATTCAATGGATTACCTTCTTTCTTCTCCAGGAAGAAAAATGGTCATTGGAAAACAGGATAGAACAACCAACTGGATTAAGAAATATACCCAATGCCCTTTTTCATTAAGATCCAAATACAGTCTGTGTTTACAGCAACTTCTTGAATTCTGAAAACACGCTTTTCCACATTTTTAGAAAAGAAGAACTTGCAAAAGTCCAAGTTTTCTTTTTCATAACGAGACAAAATTATTTTTTTAAACTGGCACTCCTGGCTATTATTAATAAGTGGTGCAAGAGAAAGTGAAACCTAAATAAGGCAACATCAAAATCATTATTGAGTATATTTGAAAACGCTGAACTGGTTTTAGAGACTTAAAATGGTCATTATTATATCATACATTATAATAAGAATGGTCATTATTATTAGAAAATGGTATTATACATTTCTAATAAATCTTTTTTTTTTTAGATTCTTTTTTTTTGTGTGTGGAAGACCAGCCCTGAGCTAACATCTGTTGCCAATCCTCCCCTTTTTGCTGAGGAAGACTGGCCCTGGGCTAACATCTGTGCCCGTCTTCCTCTACTTTATATGGGACGCCACCACGGCATGGCTGACAGGCAGTGCGTCGGCGGGCGCCCGGGATGTGAACTCGCAAACCCCGGGCTGCCAAGCGCGGACTAAACCGCTGCGCCACCGGGCGGCCCCCCATTTCTAATAAATCTTAATGCTACATTTTAAAACATGTATAGTTTAGAAACTAAAGGCCAAAAATGTAAATGTCTACCCCATTTTAATGAGATCGAATAAAAATGTTTAAGCAAATATTACAGGTGATTTTATTTGCCTAATACAATAATGTATTTTCAAAATTTTCTATAGGAAGACCTTTATTACTTTTAACATTAGAAAAGTTATAAACATACTTGTTTGTAGACAGGTTTCAGAATACTTTATAACTTCATTAACAGCAAAAGTCTATGCAATAACTATAAACTTTTGATTGATAATGAAAAACTCTAAAAGATAAAAAATGTTGCAAGCTCCAAATCACTTAAAAAATATTGATATAAACAGTATTTTTTTAGCATCCAGGATGTCTGTGGGTATTTCAATTCCCACTCCTATAAAATTAAAGTTATCTTGACCACTATTTAAGAAAATAAAATGCTGATTTTTAAAAACCAAAACTCTCAAAAGATAGTGTAATATGTACAGAAAATTTTAAATATTCCTAGTCTTCGGCCTTCTTCCACTTTTACCAATCTAGAAGAAAATCAGATACAGACAAAAATACATTAGTCCCAGTATTACTTATAATGTTAAAAAAAATTGAAGTGATATAAATAACCAGTGATGGGGGATTTGACTGAATAATTATGTTATAACTACATGACAGAATGTTATCCAGCCATTAAAAATTATCTTTGGGGCCCAGCCCGGTTGGGTTAAGTTCGCACATTCCACTTTGGCAGTCTGGGGTTCACAGGATTGGATCCTGGGTGTGGACCTATGCATCACTGATCAAGCCATGCTGTGGCAGGCTTTCCACATACAAAATAGAGAAAGATGGGCTCAGATGTTAGTCCAGGGCCAATCTTCCTCAGAAAAAAAGAGGAGGATTGGCAACAGACATTAGCTCAGGGCTAATCTTCCTCACCAAAAAAAAATAATAATAATAAATTGAAGATTTTATATTCTTCTGTATTTAATATTAATCAAATATAAATATACTGTTTGAGAAGTCCAATAGTTCTACACCAGTAATAAATAGCAGTTCCCCTGCCCTCCCTCATGCCCCAAACCAATTCTAGCTCCCAGGACCCCAGAGGCAAAATTTTCAACAATATTAGTTGTTCTAGTGTTTAACCCCAAATTTCTAAATCATATGCTTACAGTGTTGTTTCTTGATATTTTTCAATTTTGGATATTATCCATTGACTTTCTACAACGAAGATATTTAGCTCTTATACCTCTCCATCTCCTAGCTTTTTGTTTGTTTTGTGAGGAAGACCAGCCCTGAGCTAACATCCGTTGCCAATCCTCTTTTTGCTGAGGAAGACTGGCCCTGGGCTGACATCTGTGCCCATCTTCCTCTACTTTATATGGGACGCCACCACAGCATGGCTGACAAGCAGTGCATCGGCGGGCGCCCGGGATCCAAACCCGCGAACCCCAGGCTGCCAAAGCGCGAACTAAACCGCTGCGCCACCAGGCCAGCCCCTCCATCTCCTAGTTTTTACATTTATCCTCACATTATAGACTGGCTGGCTAATTAAAACTTGTCTGGAAAACGGAAGTTCTGGGGCCAGCCCAGTAGCATAGTGGTTAAGGTCACATGCTCCACTTCGGCGGCCCAGGGTTTGCAGATTCGAATTCCGGGAGTGGACCTATGCACCGCTCATCAAGCCATGTGTGGTGGTGTCCCACAAACAAAATGGAGGAAGATGGGCATAGATGTTAGTTCAGGGCTAATCTTCCTCAGCAAAAAGAGGAGGATTGGCAACAGATGTTAGCTCAGAGCCAATCTTCCTCACCAAAAAGAAAAAGAAAACAGAAGTCCTGAAGCAGTGAAGAAATCTGTTTAACTTTGGCTAGCCCAGTCAAATGCAGATGACCATAAAATCCTTCCTTCCAAGAATACTTTTATTAATCCCAAGGAACCAGGGTTCCATGGAACACTGCTTGAAAATACCAGCCTACAGAAATTTCGGCTTATTTAGCCAATTGTCTGGGAGCAAAGTTTCTGTTTAATTTTCATCTCAGAGAATTGTCTCTGAAGAGAAATAAACCTCAGAGATCATCTAGTCCAACTTCTTTACGCTAAGAGAAAAAAATGCAACTCCTCTGGCTCTTAGGTTCTTCATGTGATATGCAATCTTACTGGGGGAGGTGGCGTGGTTCTTCCTGGAATAGACTTCATGGTAGCTGAGGAAGAGAAGTTCTTCACAGAGACCTATATATAGTCTTAGGAGGGCAAGCTAGACCAGGGTCCAAGTGAAGAGGAAAACTATAGGCCAGGGCTGTCAGAAAAGAATGTAGTGAAAACTACCATCTAGCTATGGTGACCTCCCCAGGGGAGTTGAAAACTCCCTTATGCCGACACATGGAGCAGTGAGGAGTCAGCAGCCTGCCTAATCTGAAGCCCTGGCTTCAGACCTAGTCCTAAAACACATCCCTCTCAAATCAGTCCACATTTTTCAAGCATCTACTATCAAGTAAGGGAACATATTTTGATGTCAAGAAAACTACCCTTGTATCTTTCGAAATGTGCATTTTATGACACATCGTAGTTAGGATATGGAAAATAAAGCACGCTTCTCCACTGCCTCCAACATATATAGCTTTGTTTTCACTTTTTTCAGTTTTCTAATTGTTTTATGCATATAAATTTTGCCTCTCTACAGGACTAAAGTATTCTAAGCGTAAGGCTTAAGACCATCTGAACTACTGTCAAGGCCTAGTTGGGTTGAATATGATTTCAGTTATTATTAATTCTCCTGTGACTAAGATTGATATTTCTAGATAAGGTGAGACAATTTAACAAACTGTGTTGAATGAGCACAATGCAGTGGTTAATAACACAGACTCTGAGGTCAGATAGACCCTGAGTTCATCCTAGCTCTGATACCCAGGGAATTTACTTAACCTATTCAAACCTCAGTTTCCTCATTCATTAGGATAACAGTTCCACCCCCGACGGTTGTTTCAGAAACAAAATCAGTTAATGTACATAAAGTGCTTAGCCCAGTGCCTAGCACAGAATAAAGACTCATAAAATGACGACTATTAATGAACTGAGCATTTATACTCATATTATTTGTTATGTTCTCTATCTGTGGTATCTGACTCTGGGTATCAGAATGTGTGAGAAGCTAACCAGAAAGCTTCTAGGTGAACTTAGAATCAGAACCAAAATACTTGGATGGTTGGGGTGAATGTTTTATTCAAGCAGGGTGAATCCTTGCCAATCATCCCCTTGGTATCTCATGTTGTGAGTTATTAGGTGCCATTCTAGGTACCTAATGAAACACAAGAATATGCACAATACACCTAAGCAGCTCTTTCTTGAAGACTCTAAAGATGAATAATGGAGAAGGAATGGAAGAAAGGATTACAGAAATTAAAGTAGAAATTCAGATATGAACCATCACTTACTGGGTAGAAGAATTTAGCTTCTCTTTAGGAATATATTTTTTGCTCTTAGATTCCATTTTCAATACAAAATGTTAAAAATGTTCACACACAAAGAAAGGAAGGAAGAAAGGAAGGAAAATGTTCACAAATTCAACAAGTACAAGTACACAGTATTCCAAAATACTCTAAATACTCTAGGTTAGGCCCCAAAAGAATTCATGCTTTGATTAGGAAATTTAATTCTTTCTGAAGGCATTTAGATGAGATGAGTCTTATTTATGTTAAGGTTAGTTTCCTCCTTTGACTTCCTCTCTCAAGTTTCCCTTCTACTTCCTTTTACAGGAACAACTTTAACCATTCTTATACCGAAGCCCCAAAACTATGCAAATATAAGAAGTCCACCACCGAATCATTATCTATTAAACATCTTGGTTTCCAAGAGCACTGAAGCACATGATTCAAGACAGATATCATACTGCTGAGTGAGAAAGTACCACTAAAAATCTCAAACCAAAAAGACCAAAATTACACTTCAGTTTTACAGAAGCACCTATTATTACTTAATTGCTTGATGTCCAAGGCCTAGTTTTCAAGTCCTGCTTAACCTTGAAACTTCCACAATTCTACTCTAAGGGACCAGGGTATAATCCTGGGGAGGTATATCTAGATGTGGTTATAATCAATTATATTGACCCTGTCTAAAAAAAGACTGTGGGAACAGAAAAGGAATGCTTTATATGAAAGATAAGCAAGAGGCTCAAGAATGCAGCATTCATTCTCCAGGGAAGAGAGACATACAATCTGGCAGCCATAAGTATGGTATCAGCCAGGAAGATGCCAAGTTGAGATAGGGATGACTGGCAAGGCTTCACCTTGCCTGAATGAAATATTTACCTAAACTATCCAGGTATTTTGGCTCTGACTCCAAGTTCAACTAGAAGCTTTCTGGTTAGCTTCTCAAATATTCTGATACCAAGAGTCAGATGCCACAGATAGAGAACATAAGCACTCAGCTCCCTGGAAAAGAATATCCCCCCAAAGTAGATTAAAAGAGTGACATTCTAGTTTATACAAAAGGCAATACAGTGTAGTGGTTAAGTGCCCAATATTTGGAGGCGTGATTGTTTCAAATCCTGACTATTGTTTACTTAACTTCTCTGTGCTTGTTTTCTCATTAAATGAGGATATAATGCTTACTTTAAGTGCTGTTATAAGGATTGAGTTAATTCATGCAAAGCATTTAGAACCTTGGCTGGCACACAGTGCTCAGTAAAGCTATTATAATTTTTCATAATTATTAAACATCTCTCATGTTTTTGATTTGGGAATCAAAATCCAAGCACGATCAATTTTTTTAAAAATTGTGATTTTAGACTATCAAAGAAGTGTCACAATGTAAGGCCTTGGTAGTCATGCAGGAGTATAAGGTGTGTATGTGTGTGCATGGATATAGAGGGGACAGGGTTGCTTTAAAAGACAGACAGGAGATAGGTTGTGAAAGGCTTTGTATACTATACCAAGAAGTGTGGATTTTATTTTATAAGCATCTTGGGGCCATCTAAAGGAAATCTCAATTGTCAAAACATTGTTAAAATAAATTTAAAACAAACTTTAAACAAGTTACAGAACTCATAAAAATCAACAACATGAGAGAATTCCAGAAAAATATAGTGATCAGTGACTTAAATATTTGAGTTGCAATAAAACCTAAATTGAAATCAAAACCAAACTGTCAGTGAGTTTAAATGAGTGCAAACAGAACCTCACCTCCAACCCCAATATCACAAAAGGAACAGTACATGCTGTTTCCTGGCTCCACAATCCACTTCCTCCAATTGTTGGAGGCACTGGATCCATCTGTTTCAAGCCCCTACCCACCATGACAAAGAAAAGACCAGTCCTTGTCATCAATTCCTCTGTCAATCTACAGACCTGGAAACAAAATATGGTACTGGAATAAAAAATTCAGCACTCTTGGAGGCAAGCAACATCATATATTATAAATGCTAACATACACATAATGCAGAGTACAAACACAGCTAAAAACAGATTTCCAGAATGTTTAAGACATAGGAACCAAAGAAGGAAAAGAAAACGCCTTAATTCAGAAGAAAAAAAGGAAAGGCAGCTGATTTCACAAAAACGTCAAAGAGCAAACATCCTCTTTTTCTCTTTTGCTATTATAATCTACTTTCATTTGGTTAAACCAGATAAGCAAGTTTGTGTTACAATAATGAACTGTGTTACAATAATGAATGCCATCACAGGGCTCACAGAATTTTGAAGTCCATAGGCCTTAGAGTTTAGGCAGTCCAATGTTCACTCTATTTTAAAAATGAGTAGATGAGACCCAAAGCAGTATTCTCCAAAGGGCACAGCAACAAGAGATGATTTTAGCTGTTATATAAGCAATAGTTAGGTACGTAATAGCAATGTATTTATTATAATGTGTACTAGAAAATATTAGAAAATACAACAAAACCATGGTTTCATAGATTATCACTTTGTAAAAGCAATGTTCAAAAAAAGTCTATTAAAAATACGAAGTAAAATAATAACACGGATGATCTTCTAAAAGGCAAAATTTATGATGGTGGCATGGTTCATGATAAATGAAGTGCCGACAGCTGTTCCATGAGCAACAGGGCCTGTTTTTTTGTTTGCTTTCTTCTTGATTCAAGGTTGTGTTCTGAATGATTAGAAAAGATGGGACCTTTAGTTAAGTGAGCTTGTTAGTATACTTAAGTTCTTTTAGAGTAAAAGAAACAAACGCTAAGATCCAGACAGAAATTCTACTGTTTATAGGAAAGTGCAATATTGTTAAGAAAACAATAGCAGAATAAGTCATTCCTATTCTGGAAATAAGATAACAGCAATTTTCTAGTACATATCCACATACTGCAACACTGATAAATATTTAAGCTGTAGGCTAAGTTATACGATCATTTTATTTACTTTCCCATGACCTGTCAAAAGAGAATGAATGTGAGAAGAGGTGTTTCTCCTAATATTTGCTAGTATTTATATGAATGTGGTCTTTTTCATTACCTCTTAAACGAACAAATGACAAGGATCATTGGATGCCTTAGGCATCAACTCTGCTGGTGGCAAATATATTAATTTTTTAAAATTTTACTATGAAACGTTTTAACATTAGATCTCCAAGTATTCTAGCTAACGATGTCTCACGCATTTCAAGTGTGGTACTTTCCAGGCTAGGCAAGAACGTGGGAGAACCAGGTAAAAATGTACTTTCCTAGAGAGCATGGACTCTCCAAAGCCATGAACCTCAGACACCTTCTTTAGACAACTAGTTCAGAGTTATCTGATCACTGTGGTCACCACACAGTCTATTAATCCCGACCACAGCAAATCTGTGGGGGTCGGGGGTGAGGGAGTGGGAGTTTACCTCTGTCTGGTTTCAAGGAAGGGTCCAGAGAACCACCATCCCGCCACCCCTCCTCCGCCGTCCCCTCGACAGTCTCCCGACGCCTCGCGTCCTAGCTCCGGGCCCGACCCGCCCAGTCCAAGCGAGAGCGCCCCCCTCCTCCCCTGAAGCGCGACCCTACCAACTTTTCAACCGTCACGATATACTTTCTCCTTGGGACATGATCCCAATTATCACCTCGGCCAGTTCCCTCAGCCCCACTCCTAGAGACTCACCAGACAGTTCGGCCACTCCTCTGGCCACTGCAGCTCGGACACCGGGAAAGTGGACTTAGCGCTGCGCCCTTCTTGCGCCTGCGCGTGCCGGACTCACGCGCCTGCGCACTTCCCCCGCGCCGCGGGCACGTCCACACCCCTGCAGCTGGAGCCAATCACGGTGCGGGGGGTTTAAATCTCCCTGCCACGCAGGCGGACAGTCTGGGGACTCACCCGTTAACCGGACAGTTCGAGTCCCGCTCGAAGGTGGGAAGTGTTCAAGCAACAAACATTTACGTGTACTACACCGAGGGCAAACCGTGTGCCAGGCATTGTGCGGGATGAACACTGAGGAAAAGAAAGCGAATAGAATGCCTTTCCTGCCCTCCACGGTCTTTTGATCTGTCTAGACTGGGAGATATGTAAATAAATGAGTGGATAGCATAAAGTCCATGGCATATAGAAAATCCGCTGGCGCACAATGAACACAGCGCCTTATTCTTAGGGGTGTCTGGAAGGTTCCGGAGGGAAATGACTTTTGAATCATGAAAGATTAGGAGCTCCCCCGGAAGTCCGGGAGGGAGACAGTTTTCCAGAGTGTGACAACAGCGTCTGCCAAGAAGAACAGAGCGCCTTCTGGAAATTACTTGTAGTTTATCCTGGTTAGAGGTTTAGAGCTCATCGTATATCTCCAGGTGAAGGGGGAATAAGCTTTAAAAAGTTGGCAATGGCCAGATCTTGGGAGGTCTTGCGTTTTTGGACTAGTGAACCTGCACTTTATGCTGTGACCACTGAGAGCTGTCGAAGGGTTTTAAGCAGGTCCGGGAACCCTTCCAGGCACCTCTAAGGATAAAGCACAGTGCCGGGAAGAGAAAAAAAAAGTTTTAAAGAAGGAGTAGTCTATTCCCAAGGGGTCAAGGAAGATGAAGCCTGAGAAGTATCTTTTGAATTTGGTAACACAGAGATCATTAGTGATATTAGCGGAAGCTATGTGATGGAATGATGAAGTTGAAAATAGATTGCAGTAGTTTGGAGAAAGGGGAGATACAGAAATGGGGACAGGTTGTAGAAAGCTTTTGGAAAGTTTGGCCTTGAGGGGAGGAGGGAAAGAGGATGACAAGGGGTCAAAGTTTTTTGTTTCTATTTCTCGGATTTTTTTGTTAGAATTAAGGTAGGAGAAACTTAAGCATGATAGGGAATACACAACTGAGAAAAAACAGTTGAATAAAGAGAAGTGCTAGTCAGTAGGTAAAGATCTTGAGAGGGTAAGAGTAGAGGCAATCCAGAGTACTGATGGGTGGAATGGTCTTAGGAGAGAGGTCTTTTCAATTATAATGACAGGAAGTATGTGTCTGTAAGTTTGTATGTTTAGTAACAGGAAGTTAAAGAAGTTCTCATCTGATGACCTCTGGTTTCTCTGTGAAGTAGGAGACGAGGTCATCTGCTGATAGAAGAGTTGGGAATTTTAAGTGGAGAAGGTTTAAAATATTGTTGTAGAAAGTGATAGAGCAAATTACCAGAAGAAAGTAGTAGGACTGGTAAGCTGTGTTGAGGGCCTGTATAAGATTGGTAAAAATGAACTCACCAGTTTCTGCCCTGCTGTGTGACTTTCTCAAGCAGTAATCACTTCTTGAGGTAGAAGCGGAGAAAATGTATGGTTGAGTTCATTCAGGGTTGGGATGGTCACTGGCATAATGCCATGGTTCTCAATCAGAGACATTTTTCATTTTTGCTCTCCAGGGGACATTTGGCAATGTCTAAAGACACTTTTGATTATCAAGATGATGGGTGGGAGGGGGGTGTAAGGGGGTGCTGCAGGCATCTAGTGTCCAGGGATGCTGCTAAATATCCTACAATGCACAGGAGAGCACAAGAATTATCTCCAAAATGTCAATAAGTGCTAAGGCTGAGAAACCATGATCTAGGATTACCTTGATGCTCACCAACAGCTGACCTTTGTCTTCTACAAGCTTTTCCTTGGACTATGGCCCAGAGCTTATAGGGTAAAGCAGTTCTTCCATTGCTTGCCTTTAAAGGAGAGGAGAATGAACATCATACCTTGGACCTTGAGTGTTTCAAGGACTTGTGATGTCACAAATACAGAATTGGAATAGTTCCTCAATCCCTAGAAGCAAATCTGATTTACACATAGATGAAGGGAGCTGCTTAATTTGATTTGAGGCATTGAAGGTCTTGTCAAACATAGATATTATTAGAAGTTAAATAATATAGGAGGAGTAACACTTCACACATTATCAACCTTAATGTAATTTGGTTTATCTCACTAGTTTTAGTCACTAAAATAGGATCCTGAGGGAATGAGTATGGGCTAAGTTTAAGAATAAATATAAACACATTAAGTATTAAGAAGAATGTAATCATTAGTATTGACAGATTGTCTGCTCTGTGATAGGCACCATTCATGGATAGGCACTTGATCTATGTTACGTCATTTAATCGTAGTAACATCTTGAGAGATAAATTATCATTATCCTAATTTTAACTCTGAGGAAAGTGAAGTTCCAAGAAAATTTGTAATTTGCACAAAGTCACAAATTACTAGTATCTAGGTCAAAATCTGAACTCGGGTCTGTGTGTTCTAAAGCTCTTGCACCTTCCATTAAACTTCAGTAAATTTTACAAGGAAGGAGTGGTTGGAAATGTAGCCGAAATGTTGCCACCGCCTAAAGGGAATGGTGGAGACTTAGGAAGAGAATGGGAGCAAGAGGGAGGCCGGGAAGGAGCAAAGAGAATGAAGAAAGAACCAGGGAGGCTGGTCACAGGAGCGTCCAGCTCAGCGGGCTAACTTCGCAAGTGGGCCCGCCTTTTGTCTTCCATCCTTTTCGAGTACGTCAAACCTTTTTCCCCTGTGTCCGTTGTTCACTCTCGTGAGTTCAAATAAAGCTAGATTATTGAGAAAGGCGGACCGCAAAGAAAAAAAAAAAGGGAGCGCTACGGCGGCTGTGTGCGCCTGCGCGCTGGCGGCGGCGCGGCGGCGGCGGTGCCCGGAGGGGATCGGGTCCGGAGCGGGCCGCCGGACCCGAAACCGAGGGGGCGCCTGGGGCGTCAGGGAGCTCCCTCGCCTGGGCCTCGGCGGCCTGATGGAGTAAGAGGGGTCGGCTGTGAGTGTGAGTATCGAGGGGCTGGGTTGCGTTGAGGTGTATCGGAGCCCGAGGGTCCTGGTGGTCTGCCCCTCAAGGGAGGTTTGGGGCTGCAGGACGCGGCCGGATCTCTGCTCCTGCAGGCTGCGGCGCGGGGGCAACACGGTTGTCCCCTTTCCCCGAGCCGCGCGGGTTTACGGGCACGCGGTGCTCTGGCTTCGGGGTACAGATTCTCGCGGGGGCGTTCCGGCTCTGCTCCCAGCCGGAAACGTGGCTGCAGAGCCTTGACCTTTAGGGGAGGCCTCTGACCTCCTTCGGCCTTTGGTGCCGCAGGGAGCTCATAGACCCAACGTGCTTAAAGGCCTACGGGTCTCAGTCCAGGAGCACGTTTCGACCTCTTGTGACTTACAGCCTCCGTTCTTTTTACTTCTTCCGTCTTCTCTCCCTATGGGATGCGTCTTAATAATAGCTACTAATTATGGAGCGCTTACTATGTGTCAATTTAATATTTAGTCCGAATCTGGGTGCATATTATGGAGAGGAAACGCTTTGCACTCCACTCCCCCTTCAATCTGCTCAATTTAATTGCGTTTGAGAGTCAGAATCGTCTTTTGAGTTTAAGCCATCTTTTTGGAAGTTTGAGATTTCCATGATTATTAGCAATTTGGGACTGCCATCCTGGTTAAGGGAAGTTCTCTTACCTAGCAAATGAGTGCTTTATCCACCATGATGGTTTATATCGAATTTACTCAAGTCAGAATAACTTCTGAGCAGTTACTAAGAGCCTAGTACTGTGCTAAACCCCACGGGGAATCTTAAAATTTGTGTTAAGCCCTGTTCTCAACTTTCGTTGTGAATGAAACAATGGAAGATAATACTTAGATTCAAATAGGATTTATTTAGCACCTACTACACGTGTGCCAGATACACTCAGGTCTGTCACAAAAAATTAATGAGATATTGTAATGGGAGGTGGTTTTTTGGAGCACATCTCAGATGAGGTCGCTGAGAGTTTGATGGTAATTTGCTTAAGCTAATTTAGCTGGGGTTAAGTAGTGAAATTCACATACAGTGCCAAAGCTCATCTTTTTCCTGCTACCCCAAGTTAGATATTCCAAGCACTTCTGCTGAGAAGCAACTACATTCCAGTTATAGTTTCTAGAGTTAACTCTTGAGTCTAGAAGATGGTAGGAGCTTTTAATTAAAGATACTAGATGGTTTTTGAAGAGAACTTCACAATGGCTTGGAAGGAGGTAGAAAGTGTGAAGGAGTCTGATCAGAATAGTTCAGAACCAGCTGCTTTGATTAAAAGGAAATATTTAAAAAGGAAAAACTGTGAATGGTGATTATTGTAGATCTAGGTTAGAGCACATGTAGTCTGAAGGCTGCTGTACAGGAGAAGCAAGGAATAATGGTAGGTGCTAGCCGACTTGGTTCTGGGACCAGGAATGGCTCAGTGAGGAGTATACATATTGCGTGTTTTGTTATTGCCGCATCTTAGTGGGAAGTTTAGGATGAATTTGTGTACCCAATGATTAAGAGCACCTAGGCAGACAAGTTACAAATGAATACTCCAGTTGCACATCCAGCATGCTAAATCTCTGATTGAAACTTTACAGTCAATTCAGTTTTTTCCCTTTTGTTTTTATTACTTATTAATATTGTTGTGAGGAAGATGAGCTCTAACATCCCTGCCCATCTTCCTCTGTTTTATGTGGGACACCTGCCACAGCATGGCTTGATGAGCAGTGCATAGGTCTGCACCCGGAATCCGAACCTGCGAACCCCGGGCTCCTGAAACGCAGCGCATGAACCTCACTACTATGCCACAGGGCCAGCCCCTACTACTTTTCTATTTTTTAATCTGAAAGAGACTATCAAGAAATGAGAGTTCCTAAGTGTTGCTCAGAAGAGGACTGGTTAAATAAATTATGCATCTGTTAGAAAGAATGTGCTAATATTGAGTGAGTTCCAAGATATAGTAAGTGAAAAAAAAAGTGCAAAAGAGGGTGTGCAGTTTGCAACCACTTGTGGTTTTTAAAAATATATGTATTTGCATATATATATATATAGAATATCTAGAAGAATGCATAAACTGGGTGGAGGTGGCTGGAAAACAGGAGTGGGAGGGAAATGATTTTCTCATTTTATAGAAGAGGAAGTTGAAGTTTGGAGAGATTAAAACTTAGTCATGATGGTAGACCTATTAAGTACTTTTGTCTAATTCCAGGGTCATGCTTTTTCCACCATATTTTGTAAACTATAAATTGGTATATAAATGTAAACTTGTTATTACTGCTAGTAGTGATGCTGCTTGTCCGTTTGTATCTTTTTGGACCTGTAATCAGTATCTAATGAGATTAGACTTTTTGGAGTATCAGTAAACCAGGATAGATCTGTATCGTGTGATAGTCTGTAATGAGCCATTCTGAAAGTTCAAAATATGTGAAAGCCAAACCTCTTGAAGATTTCTGGAGTTCCAAAAAAAGTTCCATACATGGAACCGTTATGCAGTCTTGGTTCCTGGGCCTAAAGTCTTCTAGGTTTAAAAAAATATTATGAGTTTAAAAAGATATTTAAAAAAAAATTTTATAAACAGGAATATATGTGTATATTGCTTAAATTTTTGGAAAGTACAAAAGGATCTACAGTGAAAAGTAAATCCCGGTTCTTTTCCCAGAAGCAATGACTTACCAGTTTCTTGGATATCCCGCTACATGTGTGTATGTCATCAGGGTAAACGCTGACATTCATGTATAGAAGTATCTTAGTAGTATAACCTAAAATAATACTGTTGAAGGTTATACTCCAGATTTTATTACTTACGTTTCTATTCTAAACATTTTTGCCAATTAGTATGCATTCATTCAACAAATATTGAATACCTATTCTGTGCCAGATGGTGTGCCAGTAATGGGAATAAAATGATGAACAAGGCAGACATTCCTGCTAGCTGTCATGGAGCTTACACTCCATTGGGAGAGACAGTCATTAAGCAAATAATTATACTAATAACTAAATATAGCAAAGATTTAGTACCTGCTATATGCAAAACACTTTATATGGATTTTCTAATTTATTCCTCGTAACAGCCCTGTGACATTGATATAGATATTATTTTATTTTATAAAATGTGAAAACTGAAGCACAGAAAGATTAAATACTTGCTCAAGACACACAGCTAGTAAGTGATAGAGCCAGGGTTCAAACACAAGCAGCCTGGCTACAGAGATCTTGCTCTCTTCCTTTACCCTAATGCAGTGGTTTTCTTTCTTTCTTTTTTTAAATTGCACTGGTTTTCAGTGAGTTTGGGATCATCCCCCAGGGAGGTTTGGAAATTTGTAGGGGTGGCTTGTTTTGTCTTGTTTTGTTTTTTTGTGAGGAAGATTGGCCCTGAGCTAACACCTGTTGCCAGTCTTCCTCTTTTTGCTTGAGGAAGAGTGACCCTGAGCTAACATCTGTGCCAATCTTCCTCTATTTTTTTGTATGTGGGATGCCGCCACAGCATGGCATGGTGAGTGGTGTGTAGGTCAATGCCTGGATCCGAACCCATGAACCCTGGGCCGCTGAAGCGGAGTGCGCAAACCTAACCACTATGCCACTGGGCTGCCCTGTAGGGGTGTTTGATTTCAAAATAATTTAAGAGGCTGATACTGACTTTAGTGGGTGGAGATAAAGATGTTAGACATCTTGCAATGTAAGGGACATCCCTGTATAGTAAAAAATTGTTTCATGTCTTGCATCACTTTCAAATGTCCCAGAGGATGTTCATGTAGGTAAAACATCTATGTGTGATTACCTGAGCCTAGAACCAAATTTGTTTTACATATAAACACATGGTATTTTTTTGCATAGAAATAGTTATCATGTAAATCAAGAGACTGTGCTTTATTTTAGAAAGTTTATCAAGAGTTGGTCACTATTTTGGAAAATCATATACAGACAGCAACGCTATTCATGGTGTTTTTTATCAACAATATAACATACCTATATCAGTCTGTGTTTATAGTTGTCACATTCATAGTCTTACATCATCTAATATAGTCATACCCAGGCATTAAATGTTAAAATACGTATTATTTGATGATAAATTACTTTTCTTTTTTGTTATAGTTAGTACATTATATTATTTTAAATTTTACATGTATAAGTTACAATAGCTCTGAATTTCATTTCAGGAAGGATAAGGAAATATTAAAAAATATTTATAATAAAAAGAAGGTATAAAAATATCTTTAAAGAAAAAATTATGTGGTGACAGTTGGGGAAGCTGGCTGATGAGCACACTGGGGATTGTTACAATAATCCCTCATATTTGTGTATGAATGAAAATTCCCATAATGTTTTAGAGCAAGAAGAGAGTATTGGATCAGATATGGTTGAGAACTGGTGCTCTACTGCCTGCCTCAGAAATAGTCACAGTTGTGGTAAGTGGTATAACAGGATTTTAGGAGAGTAGTGTACAATGAGGGAATATGACCTGATCTGGGAGATCAGGGAGAGCTTCTCCAGGCAACTGACATTTGGACTGAGATTTGAAGGATGAGTAGTTAACTAGATAGAAAGGAATAAGAACATTCCAGGAAGAGGGACCAGCATATGAAAAAGCCCTGTGGGAGAAGCATGGTAGGTGGGAAAAACTGAAATACTTCTTTGGTGCACAGAGATCTAGAGGGAAAGTAGCTCAAGCCTGTGCAGTAAACATTAGCAAGGATCGTATCAAGGGGCCTTGTAAGACTCATTAAATATTTTGGTTTATCTCTTAAATAATTGGATGCCGTTGAAGGGCTTTTAAAAGTGAGGGATTGAGGCAGAAAACATAAGCACGTGTGGGAATGGCTTTTTCACTGTATGGCTGAGGAAATCATAGAAGTGCATGTTTCAGTGGAGGTGAAACTGAAGTAGACTAGAATGCTGAGCCACCTCATGAAAGACAGCTGCTGTTCAGGTGTCACCCAGACCCCAGCACACTTCATCACTAAACCTAGGGTCTCCTACTCCACCATAGAATTGAGAGGTCTGTCTTCTTTGGTCAGCCCCACAGGCTTGAGCATTACCTGGAGCCATTCAGTCAGGCTGAAGGCTCTCAAAAGTACAGGCATGGGGGTCTAGTTCTACTCATGGCTGAGTAAGCTTCTACTGGCAGACCCTCCTGCAGATAACAACTATTAAATCTAGACAGAAGTACATAAGACAACTAAAATCACTGGAAAGTGACCAAAATCAAGCAGATTCTGGAAGGGAATTGACACTTGAGGAAAAGAACTACTGTTGATTTCTCATTTTCATGACCCCAATCTGTGCCAGGTAGAGTGGTTAAAATTCTGATAGTAAACTTCCAGGCTTTGTGGCCTGAAGAACCAAAAGATAAGGCTTAAGGCAATCACAGCTGTTAGAGAGTGAGAGGAGAATCCTGGAAAATAGAGAGGAGAAGCACCAGCCTTTGTGAATGAATTCTGCCCAAATCTTGACAGACTGTTGAACTATGCATGTGTGGAGCAGACTCCAAGAAGCCCAGCTAAGGATAAAAGAACTGATTTGAGATCTCTTCTGCATAAGAAACAGAGTTTGCAGTTTGAATCAATTTGGAGACCTACTAGAACAGATACAAAAAAGTAAAAATACAAATCAGCACTCTCAGAGCCTCCACAAAATAACATTTACAATATCCAGGATATGTTCCAAAATTACTCGTGTACAAAGAATCAGGAAAATGCAACCTATTCTCAAGTTAATAGATTGTCTTTTTCCTGGGAAAGATTCGCCCTGAGCTAACATCTGTTGCCAATCTTCCTCTGTCTTTTTTTTTTTTCCTCCCTAAAGCCCGGTACATAGTTGTGTATTCTAGTTGTAGGTCCTTCCAGCTCTTCCATGTGAGCCACCACCACAGCATGGCCACTGACAGGTGAATGGTGTGGTCCATGCCAGGGAACCGAACCTGGGCCGCTGAAACGGAGTATGCTGAACTTCAACTGCTAGGCCATCAGGGCTGGCTCAATAGATTGTCTTTTAAAAGACCCAACTATGGGGATTAGCAGGAAAGGATTTTAAACTTTTATAATTATGTATTAGAAAAGGAAAGAAAAATGATGCAAAGGAAAATATGCCCATAAAGAATGAGTATGAAATTAAGAAATAGGGAGCCGGCCCCGTGGCCTAGTGCTTAAGTTTGGCGCACTCCATTTTGGCAGCCCAGGTTCGTGGGTTTGGATCCCAGCTGTGGACCTACACCACTTATCAGCCATGCTGTGGCGGCGACCCACATACAAAATAGAGTAAGATTGGCAACGGATGTTAGCTCAGGGCAAATCTTCCTCAGCAAAAAACAAAAAAGAAATTAAGAAATAATCAAATGGAGATTCTAGAACTGAGAAATATGGTATCAGAAATAAATTAAACTGGATGGGCTAAACAGCAGAATGGAGATGACTGAGGAAAGAATCTATGAAATTAAAGATCAATAGAAATTATTCAATATGAGTAACAGAAGAAGAGTAGGAGGAAAAAAAGGAGCAGATCCTCTAGGACCTGGCGGCAATATCAAAAAATCCAACATATGTGATTGGAGTCCCAGGAGGAGAGGAGAAAGAATGAGGCAGAAAAAAGACTTGAAAATATAATGGCTGAAAATTTCCCAAATTTAGTGAAAGGCAGAAATTGACAGGTTCAATAAGCTCAGCAAACCCTAAGAAGAATAAAGATGACAAAACCATGCAAACCTCAAGTTTAAAAATGAAGAAAACCATGACTGGGTACTTCATTGTCAAACTGCCGAAAGCCAAAAATCAAAGGAAAAATCTAGAAAGCAGCCAAAGAAAACAACCTGTTACAGAGAGGGTTGTAATCATGGAGGCCAAAGAGAATAGAGAATCTTTAAAATGCTGAAAGAAAAATCTGACAACCCAGAATTCCAGATTCAGTAGAATAGCTTTCAAGAATGAAGGTGAAAGGGGCCAGCCCAGTGGCGCAGTGGCTTAGTTTGCACTTGGCAGCCTGGGGTTCGCGGGTTTGGATCCTGGGCGCCTGCCGACGTGCTGCTTGTCAGCCATGCTGTGGTGGCATCCCATATAAAGTAGAGGAAGATGGGCACAGATGTTAGCCCAGGGCCAGTCTTCCTCAGCAAAAAGAGGAGGATTAGCAACAGATGTTAGCTCAGGGCTGGTCTTCCTCACACACACAAAAAAGAATGAAGGTGAAATAAAAATATTGTCAGATAAAAGAAAATCAAGCTAATTCAGTGCCAGCAGATCTACACTACAAGAAATGCTAAAGGAAGTTCTTCAGGCTGAAGGGAAATGATACCAGATGGAAACTTGAATGTTCATAAGGGAATGAAGAGCATCAGAAATGGTAAGTATCTGGGTAAATATGAAATATTTTTTCCTTTTAATTTCTTAAAACTACATATGACTGTTTAAATTTTTTAAAAAAAGCATTATCTTGTGGAGTTCATCACATATTGTAGATATAAAACATATACCATAAAGCAAAGGATGGGTGAGGTAAATGGACCTATGCGATTGCAAGGTTTCTACATATTATGTGAACTGGCACATTATTAACACTGAGTGCAGTATAAGATGATAAGGATGTATATTGTGATTCCTAAAGCAACCACTGTGGAAAAAATACTGCAAAGAAGTGTTGCTAAAAAGCTAGTAGAAAAATTAAAGTGAATAACCTGAAAGGAGACAGAAACGGAGGTATACCCAAACAAGAAATAGGAGATAAAAATAACAAAATGAAGACTTGATCCAACCATATCAATAATTTTATTTAATGGAGTAAACACTCTGATTCAGTGCGTAAAGACAAATTGGCTAAAAGTAAATGCATGGAAAAAGATATACCTTTCAAACAGTAAGCAGAAGAAGGCTGGAATGGCTATATTAATATCAGATAAAGTAGATTTCAAGACAAAGTGTATTGCCAGAGTTGAGGTCATTTCATAATGGTAAAAAGGGTCAGTTCATCAGGAAGACATAAATATCTATGTGCCTTATGTCTGAGCTTTAAAATATATCAAGCAAAAACTGATACAATTAAAGGAAGAAATAGACAACGATCTTAGAGATTTTAACACGCTTCTCAACAACTGATAGCTAAACAAACAAAAAAATCAGTGTAGATCTCCACCCAACAACTACAGAACACATTCCCCCCCTCCCAAGGGTACACATAGACCAGATGCTATGCTGTAAATCAAGTTTCAATAAATTTGAAAAGATTGGTTTAATACAGAATATGTTCATTGACCATAATGGAGTTAAAGTAGAAATCAAGATCTCTAAAAAACCCACAAATATTTGGAAATTCAGTGAAACTTCTAAATCTATGAGTTAAAGAAGAAATCACAAGAGAAATTAGTAGTATTTTGAACTGGGTGATGAAAATACAACATCAAAATCTCATAGCCAAGAGGAACCAAAGGAGACACGATGACTAAATGTATATTGTGGTTGAGATCCTGGAAGAGAAAAAGGATACTAGGTAAAAAAGGAGGAAATAAATTATGGACTGAAATTAATAATAATGTATCTATTAGTTTATTAATTGTGACAAATTATACTAATGTAAGATGTAAATAATATGGGAAACTGGGGGTGGGGTATGTGCGTACTGTATTTGTAACTTTTCTGTAAATCTAAAACTATTCTAAAATAAATAGTTTATTAAAAAATGCTAAAAAAATTTTGTAGGATGCAGCTAATGCATTGTCTAGAGGGAAGTTTATAGCTTTGAATACCTATTTTAGAAAAGAAAGGTCTGAAGACAGTGACCTAAAGTTCTACCTGAAGAAGCTAGTAAACAAAGAGCAAAATAAACCCAAAGTAGATAGAAGGAAAGAAATAATAAAGACAACAGAAGAAATCAGTGAAATGGAAAAAGACAAACAATAGACAAAATTACAAAGCCAGAAGTTGGTTCTTTGAAAAGATCAACTATATTGATAAACCTGCAGATAGACTGGTAATGAAAAACAGAACACAAATTACTGGTATCAGGATTGCAAGGGATTTATCACTGCAGATCCTATAGGATAATAAGGGGATATTATAAACAACTTTATGCCAATAAATTTGACAATATAAATGGACAATTTCTAGAAAATGTCAATGTACTAAAACTCACAAGTTGAGGCAAAATCTGAATAAGCTTATATTAAAGAAATGGAATTAATGATTAAAAAAGCCTTCCCACGAAGAAAACTCAGGGCCACAGTGGTTTCACTGCTGAATTCTATCAAGTATTTAAAGAAGTAACATCAATCTTATATAAACTTTCAGAAAACAAAGGGGAAACACTTCCAAACTTGTTTCATGAGGCCAGCGTAATCCTGATGATCAAAACCTGATGAAGATGTTACAGATTAAAAAGAAAATTATGAAACAGTGTATTTTATGAACATAGAACCCAAAAATTCTAGGCAAAATGTTATTAACAAATCATAATACATCATGACTAAATGACCAAGGATAGATGGACAAGTATCTGATAAAGCAAGTATAGTAAAAGTTAATGGTAGAATTCAGGTGGTGAGTATAGGGATATATGAGAAACTGGGTGTGGGATATTCACTATAAAATTCTTTTTCATTTCTGTGTTTGAAATTTTCCAAAACACAACATAGGGAGATAAATCAAGGGAATGTTATGATCAGATTTACATTTTAAAGAGATTACTTCTGCAGTATGAGGAATTAGGAAAGCTCAGGATTACCTGAGAGTAGTTTGAGAGGGGGTATTATACTGAGACCACTTAGAAGGATATTATATCGCTATTCTTTTTAGGCTGGTAATTTCAAGGTAATTTTCAGCCCTGGGAAATTTTTCAAGCTGTGGGAATGCTGAACTTTGGAATAGCAGCAAATTTTTTAAGTGTATTTTTTTACTACATGCTTGCTGAGATGTTTGGATGTATCACTGCCAAATGAACAGTATGCATGTGAGCTTTTAGTAAATATTAGACTTTTGACATTTACAAAGATATGTTGAAGATTTTTGCAAATTCCAGGATTTGCAAATACCACTACTTTAGCAGCACATAAGTTCCTCCCTAAAATCTAATAAAATATATGGTGACCTTTCCAGAGACTTAATGATTTTTTAAATACAGGACAAAGGCATTTAGAACTATTAACATCAATTAAACTGCTAAAGTAAATGCTTTACTGTATTACACTATTACTGTGTTATATAGTCAGCCATGAACTTAAAAGAGTCTGTAAAAAGACGCAATAATGAAGATGATTGCTATTATAGTCATACTTGTGTAAAGTGGATGAAGATTATTTAACTGTTAGCAACAAGATGCATGGAGAGCAAAGCTTTTTGAGGAGAATATTGGGCAGTTAGCTAGGCTCACTCATTAGCTTGCAGTGATTATAATTCATGTCATAGAATTTTAAATTACTATGTAGATCTTGAGGTTGCTTGGAAGTATGTATATAAGTGATATATTGAATAAGGAATGCAAACTTTTTAAACTGTTAAATAAGTGCAACAAGCTACCCAGTTATATTTTTTTTGTGAGGAAGAGTAGCCCTGAGCTAACATCTGTTGCCAATCTTCTTTTTGCTAAGGAAGATTGGTCCTGAGCTAACAGCTGTGCCAATCTTCCTCTACCTTATATATGGAACACCTGCGACAGCATGGCTTGCTAAGTCGCATGTAGGTCTGTGCCTGGGATCCAAACCCGTGAACCCTGGGCCACTGAAGTGGAGTGCGCAAAGCTAACAACTGTGCTGTTGGGCCAGCCCCAGTTATACTTTTAAAACAGTGTGTGTACAAGCTGCTTTTGGGCTTATGGCTTACTCCATGATGGTAACTTTTGCTAATATTTTTATTACCTTGTCAGGGTTGGTGTTATCCTAGTTTCTTTCTCAGTCACTTTTTCCTCTAGGACGTAATGCTTAGCAAATTCCAGAATTGAGTGAGGAATTGGAACCTAACAGTAGATCCAATTCTCAGTTTAGGAATCAGATCATGGTCTGCCCTGTCTATTTCCTTGCTTGGTGGTGGGCATTATGAACAGCTTCATTTGCTAGAGGTTCAACTTTTAATGCCTTTTCCTGAGGCACAGCCTTAACTTCCTGTCTTTGTTTTAGCCCTGTGCTTACTCATAAAGAGTGATTGGTACATATACTCCTGCTAAGTGTTGTATTAGGGCAGATAATATAAAAAGTAGGAATGCTAGTAAGTAAAATGCTTATGAGCTTATGCTCCGTCAAAGATATTGGGTTCAGGAAACCACCAATCACTTGCCTTGGGAAACAGAAGCCAGCCAGAACGTAGAACTAACAAATAGGACAGCTCCCCAGAATAAACCTTTGAAAGTTGTGGTTATAGGTTGATGTGCCCCAAAATACTTCCTGACCTCTGTTGTCAGCTTACTAAAACCCCTGCCATACATACCTAGGAGCCTTGGAACTTTCTGGGGAGGTGCACTCAGCAAAGTGAGGACCTCCCAGAAGTGCCAGGCATATCTTTGTTCCATAACCATCTGGGCAACCTAGAGGTAGTGGCAAAAACTTGTTCTATCACTGAACACTTCTCTCTATTGCCATGTCTTGCCGACCAGAAATCCATTAGTTTTCTGTCAGGGTTAAGGTAGAGGCACAGAAACTTACCTGTGGAATTCAGAAAAGGAATTCTAATCTGAGTACACCCCCCACCTCCCCCAACAAACCAATAATTAAGCTTTTTTTCTTCAGTGTTTTACAGTATATTATTGTCATATAGAATCAGAGTTGGCTTTAATTATGTCCAAGTTCAAATAACATTAAGTACTACTGGGTTTATTGTAATAAGGGTTATGAGGTCTGTAAAAAGACAAATGCCTTCATGATAAAGTCAGGGAGATCAGCCATACCTACCATCAAACAGCCATTCTTCCCCTTGGTAACCACCAATCAGTTCTCTCTGTCCGTGTGTTCATTTATATTCCATATATGAGTGAGTTCATGCAGTGTCTGTCCTCTCTCTGGCTTATTTCACTTAACATAATACCCTCTAGGTCCCTCCATGTTGTTGCAAATGGGACAATTGTGTCTTTTCTTAGGGCTGAGTAGTATCCCATTGTATGTATATACCACATCTTCTTTAATCAATCATCAGTCGAGGGACACGGGTTGCTTCCACTTCTTGGCTATCGTGAATAATGCTGCAGTGAACATAGGGGTGCATAAGCCTCTTGTGATGGTTGATTTCATGTCCATTGGGTAGATGCCCAAGAGTGGGATTGCTGGATCATACGGTATTTCTATTTTTAATTTTTTGAGGACTCTCCATACTGTTTTCCATAGAGGCTGCACCAGTTTGCATTCCCACCAGCAGTGAATGAGGGTCCCCATTTCTCCACAACCTCTCCAGCATTTGTTGTTATTTGTCTTTGTGATTATAGCCATTCTAACCAGTGTAAGGTGATATCTTAGTGTAGTTTTGATTTGCATTTCCCTGATGATTAGTGATGTTGAACATCTTTTCATGTGTCTATTGGCCATCTGTATCTCTTCCTTGGAAAAATGTCTGTTCATATCCTCTGCCCATTTTTTGATCGGGTTGTTTGTTTTTTTGTTGTTCAGTTGTATGAGATCTTTATATATTACTGAGATTAATCCCTTGTCGGACAAACGATTTGCGAATATTTTCTCCCAGCTGGTGGGTTGTCTGTTCATTTTGATCCTGGTTTCATTTGCCTTGTAGAAGCTCTTTAGTCTGATGAGGTCCCACTTGTTTATTTTTTCTTTTGTTTCCCTTGTCCGAGTAGACATGGAATCTGAAAGGATCCCTTTATGTCCAATCTCAATTAGTGTACTGCCTATATTTTCTTCCAGGAGTTTTATAGTTTCAGGTCTCACTTTCAGGTCCTTGATCCACTTTGAATTGATTTTTGTATATGGCGATAGGAGATGGTCTACTTTCATTCTTTTGCATGTTGCTGTCCAATTTCCCTAGCACCATTTATTGAAGAGACTTCCCTCTCTCCATTGTATGTTCTTTGCTCCTTTGTCAAAGATTAGCTGTCCATAGGTGTGTGGTTTTATTTCTGGGCTTTCAATTCTGTTCCATTGATCTGTGTGTCTATTCTTGTACCAGTACCATGCTGTTTTGATTACTGTAGCTTTATAGTATATTTTGAAATCAGGGATTGTGATGCCTCCAGCTTTGTTCTTTTTTTTCAGAATTGCTTTAGCTATTCGGGCTCTTTTGTTGCCCCATACGAATTTCAGTAGTTTTTGTTCTATTACCGTGAAGAATGACATTGGGATTCTGATTGGGATTGCATTGAATCTGTAGATTGCTTTAGGTAGAATGGACATTTTAACTATATTTATTCTTCCAATCCATGTGCATGGAATATTTTTCCATTTCTTTATGTCCTCCTCGATTTCTTTCAATAGTGTCTTATAGGTCTTTTACCTCCTTGGTTAAATTTATTCCCAGATATTTTATTCTTTTTGTTGCAATTGTAAATGGGATTGTCTTTTTGAGTTCTCTTTCTGTTGGTTCATCGTTAGTGTATAGAAATGCAATTGATTTTTGTAAGTTGATTTTATACCCTGCCACTTTACTGTAGTTGTTGATTGTTTCTAGTAGTTTTCCGATGGAACTTTTTGGGTTTTCTATGTATAAGATCATGTTGTCTGCAAATAGTGAGAGTTTCACTTCTTCATTGCCTATTTGGAGTCCTTTTATTCCTTTTTGTTGCCTAATTGCTCTGGCCAGAATTTCCAGTACTATGTTGAATAAGAGTGGCGAGAGTGGGCACCCTTGTCTTGTTCCTGTCCTCAAAGGAATGGCTTTCAGTTTTTCCCTGTTGAGTAGGATGTTTGCTGTAGGTTTGTCATACATGGCCCTTATTATGTTGAGGTACTTTCCTTCTATACCCATTTTGTTGAGAGTTTTTATCATAAATGGATGCTGGATCTTGTCGAATGCCTTCTCTGCATCGATTGAGATGATCATGTGGTTTTTATTCTTCATTTTGTTAATGTGGTGTATTACATTGATTGATTTGTGGATGTTGAACCATCCCTGTGTCCCTGGTATAAATCCCACTTGATCATGGTGTATGATCTTTTTGATGTATTGCTGTATTCGGTTTGCCAATATTTTGTTGAGGATTTTTGCGTGTATGTTCATCAGTGATATTGGCCTGTAGTTTTCCTTCTTTGTATTGTCCTTGTCTGGCTTTGGTATCAGGATGATGTTGGCCTCATAGAATGTGTTGGGAAGTATTCCATCTTCCTCTATTTTTTGGAATAGTTTGAGAAGGATAGGTGCTAAATCTTCTTTGAATGTTTGGTAAAATTCTCCAGGGAAGCCATCTGGTCCTGGGCTTTTATTTTTTGGGAGGTTTTTGATTACTGTTTCAATCTCTTTACTTGTGATTGGTCTGTTCAGATTCTCTATTTCCTCTTGTTTCAGTTTTGGGAGGTTGTACGTGTCCAAGAATTTGTCCATTTCCTTTAGGTTGTCCAATTTGTTGGCGTCAAGTTTTTCATAGTATTCCCTAATAATCCCTTGTATTTCTGTGGTATCTGTTGTAATTTCTCCTGTTTCATTTCTAATTTTATTTATTTGAGTCTTCTCCCTTTTTTTCCTAGTGAGTCTGGCTAAGGGTTTGTCAATTTTATTTATCTTCTCAAAGACCCAGCTCTTTGTTTCATTGATCCTTTCTACTGTTTTTTTGGTTTCAATTTCATTTATTTCTTCTCTGGTTTTTATTATTTCCCTCCTTCTGCTGATTTGGGGCTTTGTCTGTTCTTTTTCTAATTCTGTTAGGTGCAGTTTAAGGTTATTTATTTGGGATTTTTCTTGTTTGTTAAGGTGAGCTTGTATTGCTATAAATTTCCCTCTCAGGACTGCTTTTGCTGCATCCCATATGAGTTGGTATGGTGTATTTTCTTTTTCATTTGTCTCCAGATAGCTTTTGATTTCTCCTTTAATTTCATCAATGACCCATTGGTTGTTCAGTAGCATGTTGTTTAGTCTCCACATCTTTGTGCCTTTCCTAGTTTTTTCCTTGCAGTTGATTTCTAGTTTCACAGCATTATGATCAGAAAAGATGCTTGTAATGATTTCAATCTTCTTAAATTTATAGAGGTTTGCCTTGTTTCGTAATGTATGGTCTATCCTTGAGAATATTCCCTGTGCACTTGAGAAGAATGTGTACTCTGGTTTCTTTGGGTGGAGTGCTCTGTATATATCTATTAAGTCCATTGTGTCTTGTTTTTCGTTTAAGTCCATTATTTCCTTATTGACTTTTTGTCTGGATGATCTATCCATTGATGTAAGGGGGGTGTTAAGATCCCCTACTATTATTGTGTTATTGTTAATATCTCCTTTTAGGTTTTTTAGCAGTTGTTTTATGTAGTTTGGTGCTCCTGTGTTGGGTGCATAGATATTTATGATTGTTATGTCTTCTTGGTGAAATATCCCTTTTATCATTATATATTGCCCTTCTTTGTCTCTCATTACCTTTTTTATCTTGAAGTCTACTTTGTCTGATATAAGTATGGCTACTCCTGCTTTCTTTTGTTTGCCATTAGCTTGGAGTATTGTTTTCCATCCTTTTATTTTGAGTCTGTGTTTGTCTTTATAGCTGAGATGTGTTTGCTGGAGGCAGCAGATTGTTGGATCTTAGTTTTTAATCTATCCCGCCACTGTGTCTTTTGACTGGAGAATTCAATCCATTTACATTTAGAGTGATTATTGATATATGAGGGTTTAATGTTGCTATTTTATTGTTCATCTTCTGGTTCTTTTACATTTCCTTCGTTTCTTGTCCCTTGTGTTTCGGACTGCAAATTCAATTTGGTATTTCTGCATGCTCATTCTCTTGGTTTTCTCTTTATTTGTCATGTGTGGTTCTCTTCTGGTTATTTGTTTAGTGGTTACCGTGAGGTTAATATAAGCGATCTCCTGGATAAGATAGTACATTTTCAGATGCCTCCTTTTTCCTGAGGCTGGGTGGATTCAATCCCTTACCTCTTCCCCCCCTTATTTGTTATCTCTATTTATTCCATCTTGTGTCATGAGTGTGTGTTTCCAGTGATGAGCTTGAATTAATTTTTGATGTTATCCAACTGTAGTTTGTTCTGGTTTAGTCTCCTTGCTTTTCTCCTTGCTGAAATCTTTGTATCCCCTTTCTCATTTGTTTTTTTTCAGGCCTAAGGGCCTTCTTGAGCATTTCTTGTAGTGGGGGGTCTCTTCGTTGACTTTATTGGTTCTAAATTTTTTGTTTCTGTTTTGCTTTGATGCTTAATAACTTGAAGCAGTGTTCAGAAAATTTCTGGACATATCTTCTTTACCACTCTTTTCCCAACTCTTAGAACAGTGCTTGTTGCTCAATAAATGCTTGTTGAATGAAATAACAAAATATTGCATGTAAAAAGTAATTAAAGTGGAAGTAAATGTTAAGATATAAGGGAAATAAAAGAATAATTATGCTCTGAGACTTAGCACCAGAGTGATTTATGTTAATTTCGAGATTTAGGAGATTATTAGCAATATTGGAAGCATAAATAATACTGTACCTATCCATAAGGATATATTTCTCTGTTTCTTTAACTAGTTGACATTCAGCTTTCTCAAATGTGCAAAATTTTACTCTGTAATCTTATTTTGGTGCTTTGTACTTTGTTACTGAATAAATTTATTTCACACATTCAGTAGTGGTCAGAAGTGGGTTGCAATCGCAAAGAATCTGCTGGGTGGCCAGGAGAAGCAGAGAACCTTAGGCCTCTTCCCATCGGCCCTTCTACCATGTTGTCTAGGAGTTATAGATTAAATTAGAGTAGCTTATAACTTCATTACCTCACAGTTTTAAGTCCCCAAGGAAGGAAACCAGACGAGGAGGCAGATATATCTATTAAAGCTTGGTGTTGTGTCTGTGGAGGGGAACACAATGCTGCTTGGGGAGTGGAATTAAATTCTTCATATAGAGCATCCTTGTGGGGACTCGAGGGGAAAGTAGGCTAATGCTAGAGGATTGTAAAACAGAAAACCTTCTGGTCTTAAGCTAAACCCCAGTATTTACCCGGCTCTCTCTATCTCACATGTTAGTGACCCAAGATAGTTCCATTTGGAACAATGCAACAAATATCTATGGAGTGTCTACTATTTGCCAGACACTGTTCTAAGCGCTCGACCTGTACCCGTGAACATAATATAGCAACGTCCCTTTTCTCTTGGAACTTAATTTTTAATTGGAGGAAATTGAGAATAACAAATAAATAAGACTATGTCAGGTAGTAAAGGATGCTTGTTTCAGATATCTCTCACTGCATAACAAACTACCCCAAACTTTACTGGCTTACAATAACTGTTTCATTGTTGCTTACAATTCTGTGGGTGGAAAAGGGCTCATCTTCATGGTTCTTTAACTGCTCTTGCTTGGGGTCCCTGATTGGCAGCTGGGCCTGGCACACCGGACGTGGCTCACTTGCCCAGCATGACTGTCAGACGGTCCCGGTTGTTGTCTGGATGCTCAGCTGAGGCTCCAGCTCTTTTCCCCTTGGTTTCTCTTTGTGGCTTGGGCCTCTCACAGCATGATGGCTGGGTGCCAAGATGGAGTGTTCCAAATGTGCAAAGGCAGAAGCTGCAACTCTTGTGAGGCCCATTCTCAGAAATTACATTGTCACTTCCACTGCATTTTATTGGTCAGAGCAGGTCAAAGGAGAGGGAAAATAGACTCCGCCTTTTGATGGGCGGTGGTGACAAGATCATGTTGAGCACAGAGGGTGGGAGATAATGTTGATACCATCTGTGGGCACAGTCTACCACAGTGCTATTAAAAAATAAAAAATTAAGCAAGTTAATGGGATAGAGGAAATGGGCACAAAGTATAGTATTCTCTAGGAGGTCAGAGAAGGCCTCCCCAATGAGGCAGCATGAGAGAGTGAGCCGTGAGAATCATAAAGACATCTTAAGGAAGAATATTCCAGGCACAGAGAATGGGAACTATAGAAGCCCTAAGGTGGGAGGATCCCTGGTGTGATCAGGGAATAGCAAGGAGGGCGGGTGTGACTGGAATGGAGTGATCGAGGGAGATGGGTGGGGCATGGAGTCACAGAGTAGTGAGAAACAGATTTTTGTAGCCCTGGCAAAGAACTCTGGATTTTCTGTGAGTGAAATGGGAGTTCGCTGGAAGATTCTGAGCAGAGGAGTTATGTGATATGACTTATATTTTGAAAGAATCCTGTGCTGAGAGTCTTTGGCTCCTGTTTTGAGAATAGACCACAAGAGGACAGGAGTGGAAGTAGGGAGTCAGGCCAGTGGGCTAGTGCCACGTGAGATGATAGATGTGCTAAGTGGTGTGGAGTGGCTGGATTTGGGGTATATTTCAAAGTGGAACTGACAGGATTTGCAGTGAGGGTGGATATGGGATGAGAAAGAAGACCAAAGATGGCTCCCAAAGTTTTTACCCTAAGTACCTGGAAAGTTGGAATTTTCATTTACTAAGATGGGAAGACTAAGGGAGGAGCAGGGTGGAGGTGAGGGAGATGGAAGACCTGTTTTTTTTGGCTCTGTTAAGATGAATCTGAGAAGACATCTGGGGAAAAAAAGGTTACTAAATGTTACTTCCTCATTGCAGGTGTGACGTTGAGTGCTTCAGATCTGGTCACTATGGTACGAGAACGAAAATGCATATTGTGCCACATTGTGTACGGCTCAAAAAAGGTAATAAGAGAAGAAGGAGAACCTGAGGCTTTGTGACTGACCGTTTTTTCAGAGACATCATTTGGATTTTATAGATGGGTAAAAGCTTTAACAACGTCTTGTTTATGCTTTTTTCCTAAACCATAGTCTCATTCCACTGGTTTCTTTCTCATTACTGCCTCATGAAGCCAGTAACTAACTATATTATTAAACCTCTACCCAGAATTTGAGGATACTCAAAAGTGGATAATAAAGAGAAATGTAGTTAGTAACCAGTTATAGAGAAAATACCTTAAAATTCTGTTTGTATGCGGTTATACTACTTTCTGTTTGGCTGAGGATGCAACATTTACTATATGGACTGTATTCTGTTTCTGCCTCTGCTTGTGAAGAGTGCAGTTCAGCAGAAATGGTATTAACAGTGGCCTAGGTGGCCACAGGGTGAGGATGTTGCTCAAAGAAAAACAGACATTTCTAAGAACTAAAAGAATTAATCTGTGCCTTAGGAAAGCGATTTGTCTCACTTTTTCTTGCCTTTATCCTTTGCTTTCACAGTAGTGCTGCTAGCTTAAATACTGAAGAATTTTTTCTCTGTGCTTTTAAGATGTTCTTGATGGGCATTGGAAATTCAGGGAACTGGGAAGATTATCATGAGCTAGGTTACCCTGAGAAGTCTGAGTGAACCTCGAAAGATGTTTGGGAGTAAGATGGTTTAAAAGAAACGGAAGAGAGGTTTTAGTTGGGAGAACGACACATACAAAGATACCCAGGTAGAATGGAGTATAACAGTCCTAGGAGTTTGGAGGCTCATCTGGTTAGAACAGTTTCTTCTTGGGAATAGTGGGACTGCCGTTTAATTTGTAATTTAAGTGAAGACAGTGTATAAACAGTGTTGAATGCCAGGCTGAGGGGTCCGATTATGATCCATCCAGTAGGCTGGGGTGAAGAATTTTTTCTTCCTATTTAGAATTTCTGTTAGTGATGGAAAAGTCAGTTGAGATTTTAAGATCATGTTCAATAATATACCTGCTGCCTTTTATACAAGTAAAAGATCTGCCCTACTAGTTTTAAAAATTTAGACCAGGGTTTATACACATTTCCAGTAAATGAAAATTCCTTGTGGCTACTTTCAGATTGGAGGGTGATGGGATTTGAGAAGATGTGAGATGGATGGGCAGACACTTAGTTGTGGGCTCAGACTCCCACGGAACAGCAGCCCTATCTTGTAATATCTCATAATTTTTGCTATTTTAAGTCTTTTTGGCATTTCTTCTACTCTGGTTTAAAACATGTTTTCATCTCCTTACTTTTCCCTGGATAATAATGAAGTTAAATCAAGGGCTGAGATTATCTACTCCTCTCTTAGGGAAAGCCAACTGTAGGTTTTTAAACAAGGGCGCGGCATGATTTAAGGGTTAAGATTAATATGGTCTAAGAAATGAGCAGAATGGGTTACTTGACAGGGACGACTCAGATACTTATTTTCAGATAGGTTATGAACAACTTTTGTTGAAGTAGTGCTTTCCTCCAGTTTCCCGAACTAGTGTAACCTTGGTTTCTCCAAATACACTGTGGGAGAGGAAAAGGATCTAGGGTGACTTAAGTATGGGAAAAAGTTTTATACTATACCCCTGAGTATCCTGATGCTCGTTAACTTAAGAAAGACTGAGAAACCCTGAAATTAAAAAATATTAAAAAAATTTTTTGTACTATTCAAGGTTTTCCAAATTTGTTCAACCACCAAATCCTTTTTTTCCCCTTCCTCTCCCTCCTTTTAAAAATGTAATGCTGATTAATACACAAGGAACTTAAATAGAAGCTTGTTAACTGAGCAGGTATGCATTTGGAGCTATTACTTCAATGCTATGCCTGTGGAGCTTTCCCAACTTTTTTGAAAGCTCAGTTGTCTCACTATTTGCATTCATTCCTTGGAGGAGGATGAAAGAGAATTTTGCATGTAAATTTGGGAAAAGATTTGTGAAGTGGTTTAGACAGTCAAAAGTCATGTTAAAACTAGTTTTAAATGATAACATTTTTATAACAAATAGAATATAGAATTGGTTTTTATATTAGAGAGAATAACCCATTTCTATGAATACTGTTTTAGTCAGGAATGGTTTCATTGCAAGAAACAAAGTTTACTTAAATTAAGGTCAAGAAAAGGGGATTTGGCATACGTAAATCTAATCCAAGGAAAAATTGAACAACAGGAAGCATAGGAATGTGAGCAGGTGTTGTGTATTGTTCATGGATTTTTTTCATCCCATCTTATGTCACTTAACTCAGTTTTTAGCTCTGCAAGTGTTCATTGTAGTTAGTGGCCAATCAGTTGTAGCTAGAAGGGGTCACATGTAAAGCTCTCCCCTCCAAATGAAGCATTTCTAGAGACAGGAAGGAAATGATGGTCATCTTCAGTAAAATTGCCATTTAAAGGGAGTGTTTTGAATCACAACCCTGTCTGTCACACTGTAGTAGTAACTTAAAGTAAGAATACATTGTTGTACTCTTTTTGACAAATGAACAGAAAATCTCAATGCACTAGATGCTTACAGTGTGACTCACAGCTTACAGTGTGACATTGTGTTTGAAACAGTGATTTTGGTGTCACATCTGCCAGGGTTTGAGTCCTGGTTTGACCACCTGATTATCTATGACTCTGAGAGGGCAAGACTGTAAATATTTTCACACTTATTCCTTCAATGCCTCACTCGTACTTGGGACATAATAAGCACTTGATAAGTATTTGGTGAAGAAATGAGTTAGCTTCTCTGCATCCTTGTGTCTTTATGAAGTTAATCATACTCCCTCAGTAGTGTTTTGCAGTTCAAGTGAGAAAATGTTTGAGGCACTTAAGCACAGGGCACAGTTAATAGTAATATTCAACAATTGTAGTAGCCCTTTTATTATATATGTAACAGCCATTCTCTAATTATGGAATGCTGGCTATATATACTTTGATGTGACAAAGGGATAGATATTTACAGCTTTTTGAGTTTTTTGAGGTGTGTGTGCATGTACGCATGCATGTTCTCAAGTGGAAGCTCTTCCCACAGACTTTATTTTCTTTCCACTAAGGGTGGAATGGAGGGAGGGGAGAACCTAGTAAATCTTCAGACTTTTCATTAGAACCAAACAAATCAACTGGGGGAGAGTGGGCAGTGAAGAGGAAGGCATGATTGAGCTGCTGTGTTAAAAGCAATATTAAAAAACTTTCTGATCAATCATAGAGAAGTTCTGTTGTATTCGTAACTTCTATCTAGAATTGATGTATCCATCTGTTTGTTCAACAAATTTTGACAGCTGTATGCCAGGCCTTGGCCAAGACATGAGTAAGAGTTGTAACTTACTCTTGAGAAACTCTCAGTTGAGTGAGGAAAGAATGCGGAGAAAAGTAACCCAGTAGTTGAGAAGTGATTTCAGTGTTATTTTTTTAAAATAAACTTTAGTAAATTCCTTATATTGGGATAGAATTTAACCCACATACTTTATTCTTAAGTCTTTTGCCTCTTAAAGACAATATACTTTCTAACCTTTTTGGAAAGCCACTTAAACAGGTCTTTCTTTACAATTCCTTTATTTAAAAATATGTAAAAAAAAAACAGCTAAAGAATTATTTAATAAGGAACTGATTTCAATGTTAAATGAGAGAGTAACCACAGCAAACACTTTTGACACAGAAGCTTGAGCCCCAATTGTTGATTGAATAGGAACAGAAGAATTTTTTTTTTCCCCAAAGCAATCCCCCTTAGTTTAATCTGTTTCTTTAATTTTGAAGGAGATGGACGAACACATGCGGAGCATGTTGCATCACAGGGAACTTGAAAACCTGAAGGGCAGGTATGGGAACGGCTATCTTCCATAAACTTGTGAATGTGGGGGGGATCTGAATGCTGATGGTGCCTGTCAGCCTATTTTATAGTAATCCTTCATAAATAAATATTGTCTTATGGCATAGAACTATCTTTTAGAATTAATAACAAGTACAGTAGTTTTCTCTGGCATTCAAAAAGGATAAATCTTTGTGCACCTCAAATGTGTAGAATTCACAGCAGCTTTCGCCGAGTAGATTACAAGAAAGGTGGGTTGGGATGAGCTAGTTCTCTCATTAGTAAGCTTTCTCATTCCTGCACACCAGCCTTGCAACTAGGACATTTCATATTATTGCCTCTGCAGAGTCACAGATTATTGCATGCCATAAACCTTTAGTGTTGCTGGAATAGTCTGAGAAGTCCAAATTCAGCTATTTAGCACTGAATCTCATTAGTGTAAATATAATCAACATACCTTGAGTATTTCAGAATGCTATTTTTGTGATGTAAAGCTTGAGGTGTTTAAGGAAAGAAAATCTAATAAGTAAGCACCTTTAAAACATTAAGTGTAGGGGCCAGCCCAGTGGCATAGTGGTTAAGTTTGTGTGCTCTGCTGTGGAGGCCGGGGGTTCACAGGTTTGGATCCCAGGCACAGACCGACACACTGCTTATCAAGCCCTGCTCTGGCAGGCGTCCCACATAAAGTAGAGGAAGATGGGCACAGATGTTGGCTCAGGGCCAATCTTCCTCAGCAAAAAGAGGGAGATTGGCAGCGGATGTTAGCTAAGGGCTGATTTTCCTCACAAAAAACAAACAAACAAAAGAAACCATTAAGTATAGCAAATGTGCATATTCCCTGTCTTTTTTTTTCCACCTATGGTTCCTTTCTTTTCCCCCTGAGAAAGATTCTCCCTGAGCTAACATCTGTGCTAATCTTCCTCTATTTTGTACGTGAGTTGCCTGCCACAGCATGCTTGATGAGTGATGTGGGTCGGCGCCCGAGATCCAAACCCGTGAACCTCAGGCCACTGAAGCAGAGCACACAGAACTTGAACCACTCAGCCACGGGGCAGGCCCCAATGGTTCCTTTTTTGATGTTTTTGACTTGTGTGAATTTGGAGTTTGGAGACAGTATGGAAAAGAGAAACATTGGGAAGCTGAGAAATATTAATTATATCTTACTTCATAAATAATAGTTTACAAGCTTTGATCAGGATGCCAACCTAAGTCATTTGAAATTATTTGTATTTTAATTAATACAGTTTTAGATTATGTGGGCAAATTAATATGTTATTAAACTCTCAGTATCTGCTTAGCATATTAGTGGAGTTTTTGCGTGGTCTCAGTCCCTTACTGTGTGGAAGTTCGGTCTTAGCACCAGTGTAAAGAGACTTTCACTCCAATTTAGTGTGGAGAGCCCTTATCATACCTTGAATATATATGATCTTTAAGTCATTATCTTTGGAAACCTATGAATTACAGTCAACCTTTGGTTATCTATATGTGGATTATCTTAATTACTTAATTCCATTTGCAACAGACCTCCTTCTGGAATTCACCTTTTTCTGGCTATTCACCTGCCACCTGACTATATTATAAAGTCAAACAAATGAGGTCAGTAAATCTAGTCATTAGGAGAAAGGCCCATTTTATTCCAAGGCTAGTGCCTTATTTTATTCAAAGATCACTAATCAGCTATTTAAAACATATAAAAAACAAATTTCAGTTAAGATTCATGTTCATAATACAGAATCATAAAAAGTAAAAAAAAGTCCACTCTCGTGCCCCCTCCCCGCCCAATCGTACTCCCCTCTTAGAGGAAAGTCAACAGTTGGGTGTATCCTACCCAAACGTCTTTCTGTGTGTATACATAGATTTATATTTATATGTACATACACCTTTTTTTTGTCTTATTAACATACCTGAACCACATGCCATATATGTATTGTTCTGTAACTTGTTTTTTCTCTCCTCCCACCCATCAGCTTAACTGTGCTGTGGAGATTTTGTCTACCATTTTCACTTATTTGGGGCAAAGTCAAATAATCAAGGAGAAAGCATTAGAAGCCTCTGAGCTGATAGTATAAATGTCAGCTTTAGCACCCAAACTTTTTTTTTTCTTCTTTTTGGTGAGGAAGATTGGCCCTGAGCTAACATCTGTTTCCAGTCTTCCTCTTTTTGCTTGAGGAAGAGTGGCCCTGAGCTAATATGTGTGCCCATCTTCCTCTATTTTGTATGTGGGACACTGCCACAGCGTGGCTTGATGAGTAGTGTAGGTCTGTGCCTGCGATCTGAACCCATGAACCCCAGGCTGCTGAAGTGGAGCACGCAAACTTAACTGCTACAGCACCCGGGCCGGCCCCCAAACTCATTTTACTTAGAGGAGAGCACTTTAGTACTTATTTTCTCATATTTTAGATACAGTGCTAACAAGCTTTATATAGTTTCCTGGCCTGTAACAAATTACAAGGGAGAAGGTAAGCAGGTAGCAAGGAAAGACAGCTGACAAAACTATAAGAAACAAACAAATCTCAGAAATCACTTACTTACAGTGACAAACTGTTATCACTAGTTTGTACCATAGGGACAAACAGTTATCAGTCATTATTCTTGTTTCTTCCTGTCATCAGTGTGTGATTGCTTCCTCTGGATTTCATGTTTAATTACTGGCTTTCTGATGTTAAAGCTTTCTGTTTCTCTTTATGTTTTGTCACTATATTGATTGTGATCTGGCTAAGAAATGTAGCGAGCATATTTTTTTGTTTTTTGAATTCAAGCTCGATTGAGAAGTAACATCTTATTTGGTTCACAATTGTGGAATATTTCCCTATTTTTTCCTAATATACTTGTTCAGATGTGTGGCCTATAAGTAGTTTCTACAGATAGAAGCTATTAAAAAGGCACAACCCTTTATTTATCAACCAGCTGTTGTGGTATAGTTAGAGCAAGCTTAATAAAGAAAAGCTTCTGAATGGAATCTCTTAAGGCTTTGCCTTTCACACAGGAGAGGAAACTGTGTGATAACAGGATGGAGCTAATTTGAGCCCTCTAAATGCCCTGAGAAAAATTTTGCCTTTAGTAGTGAAGGAGTAAAGCAGTATTTTTTTTTTCCAACAATCACTTTATATATATGTGCAAAGTAGTATTTTAACTGGTTATTGATAAAGAATTGGAAAATAGCACCATTAAAATATTATTTAATTTGCTATTGACTTTCTATTTTTTTGTGAGGAAGACTAGCCCTGAGCTAACATCCGTTGCAAATCCTCTTTTTTTTTTTGCTGAGGAAGATTGGCTCTGGGCTAACATCCATGCCCACCTTCCTTTACCTTATATGGGACACTGCCACAGCATGGCTTGACAAGCAGTGCATCAGTCAGAGCCCAGGATCCTAACCTGCGAACCCTGGGCCACCAGAAGCGGAACGTGCGAACTTAACCACTACGCCACTGGGCTGGCCCCAACTATTGACTTTTTAAAATGTGATTTCCCAAACACCATATGAGGAAGTATGAATGTGTATTGTGTGTGCAACAGGGAATATACTTGTCTCTAGAACAGACACATTTGAGTTTTCAAGAGATGTGGTTGACCTACCTTGTTCTTTCCTGGATAAATGTAGATTCTCTCTTTTCTCTTTTCAAAGTTTCTTGTAAAGCTTCTCTGTCTCTCTTTTTAAACTAGGTTTCATTTATAAGAAAAATGTTAGAGATTTCTGTTTTTTGATAAATTGTTTTTAGTCTTAACTTTTATGTTGCACTTACTGCCTCTACCCTTCTGGGCAGGAGCTCTTGAGGTGTTTTTCTATCAAATAACTTTGGAACTGTGGTTAATATTCTTTCTTGCAAGGAAAGCAAAAATATTCTAAAAATCTGTGTTTGAGTGTCTGTTACATATCCAACATATGCTTGTGCTTTGGGGATTGCAAAGTCTGTGGGTTTATGATTATGGATGTTTATTTTTAACAGAGTTAAATACTGTCTACTTTACACTACATTCTTTAATATTTTAAAAAGTTAGTGTGGCCTTCCATTATGTCTTTAAAGAGAGAGGGATTTTGATGGTTTGGACGTGAGAAAACTGCTCTGCATTTTAGAAGGGTAAAATCAGGGATTTTATTTAAGAATATGTTTTAGAATGATGTCCCTGATACTGCAATATATAGTTGAACATTCTATAAGATTTTACGTAGCAAAGTGGACTAAAACATTTTCCATAGTTTTAGAGAGTTTAAAGCCAAAAAAGATTTTCTAACCAGAAAATTCACTTGATTCAAATTTTTATTCTAGTATAAATTATGTATTCTAGGTTAGTGACAAGTTTTTAGATTCTTCTGATGCTGCCCATTGTGGATAAATTTATGTTTATGTATTTTTAACTTATTTCTGTGTTGCTGTGAGAAAAGGCTTGTTTTCTGTTACAAATTAATGTTCACTTTGAATGAGCTACCATAATTTTAGTTGCTTGAGAAAAGAGTCTGAATATCCCTGGTAAACTGGAGAAAGTTGAGGATGATTCTTCTTTTTTGTGGGTGTGAGGAAGACCAGCCCTGAGCTAACATCCATTGCTAATCCTCCTCTTTTTGCTGAGGAACACTGGCCCTGGGCTAACATCCGTGCCCATCTTCCTCTACTTTATATGGGATGCCGCCACGGCATGGCTGACAAGCAGTGCGTCGGCAGGTGCCCGGGATCTGAATCCACGAACCCCGGGCTGCCAAGTGCGAACTAAACCGCTGCGCCACTGGGCCGGCCCTGATTCTTAAGTATATAAATATAGTAAGTAAGTGGAAAACTATCAGTGAAAATACTGTATTTAGGAGGATTAGAAGGAACTAGAATATTCATATTCAGGGTAATCAGGTAATGATATTTTCAGGGAACCTGGTCAGAACTCATTAAAATAAATCTTAATGTCAAAGACTGTATTGTATCCAGAGCATTTGAGGTTACAAAGTCCAAAAAGGTGAAAACTTCTGACTTTTCTCTGTTTTGCTGAGATGTTTTCCATGATTCTCACAAAGAAAGAAAGAGTGTTTTTTGGTTTGGTTTGGTTTTTTAAATTTACTGGGCATTGTTTGTTTACACTTTGTCACCCTAGACAACTATAACCATATTCTTAGCATAGTGCCTGGAATTTAATAGTTGCTCAGTAAGTTTTTTTTTTTTTTTGAGTGAATGTTCAGATGATCTGTAACAGAAACCATCTTCTAGTAAATGAAGTGCTCAGTTTGGAGGGTCTCTGCTGGTTAATTGATGATGAATTCTGCCATGTCTTGGTAGATATATGTGAGGGGAAGATGGAGAAGTGGTGTGTGTGTTTGTGTGTGTCTGTCTATCTTATCAAAGACAGCATGTCTTTTTGTGTTGATTTTTTTTTTTTATAGATTGGCTAGGAGGTGCAAAAATATCACTAGTATAAACCCAAGACAGATGATACAGAGTTAAACCAATTTGGATTATTGAATGGATAGTGCTGCCCATTCATTACACTTGTGGCTCTGGTGTTCAGATGTTTCTCATCAATGACTGCATAGGCGGCTGAACCAATCAAGGGATGTCAGGAAGCTAAAAAAGCAGTTAAATAATTCATCTACTACAGCTCTGAACATTGACTCAAGACTTTGACTTCTTAAACTGACCAAGTATGAGATTTACCATTAAGTGTATAAAATAAAAGGAAAAAAATTCTGCCCAATTTTCTTCCTTAACTAAGAACCTGGTTTTGCTTCTCTCCAAGCTGTAGCATTTTCTGAAACTTGAGAAAAACCATTTGCCTAGCACAGCTGTCAACTTCCTACAACTGAAATGCTTTCCATTCCCTTTAAAATAAGCCCTTCTGAAGCAGAATGTGGATCACATGTATCATCCAGACCAAAAAAGTTGGTGAGACTACTCCTATCATTTGCCCTGGGGTCCGGAATCTTCACATTCCGGGCAGAGCTCCAGCTGTTCTGATTTAGTTACCCGGTTAGGATTGGCTACGATGCCCCCTCTTTTCTCCACCCCTTAACTTGCACTGGGTGAAAGCTCTTGAGCCAGAGATTAAATGTAAGCGCTGTCACCAGGCTTTCTGAGTGCAGCTGGCACCATGGGTGTGCTCCAGAGCAACTCCTGTTTGCTCTGAGCCCCCTGCCCTGCCTCCCCTTTCACCATGTTTCCTCTGGCAAGATTTTAAGTACAGCAATTCAAGAAGATTTCTCCTCCTCAGCTACATTATTCTCAAGTGTATTGCCTCTTGATTGCTGGAAAAGAATCTTAAATTCATTAAAAAAATAACTTATGAACAAACTTACTAAAAGTGATGAAAGGAGCATTGAAATTGATTAGCACTAATTTTTCACTGTGCCAAAGTGTGCAGTGTCTTTCAGAGGAAACGATAATAGATCTGGTGAGTGTGCCATGCCAGTGGGGAGAATTGAATGTCCCTCATCTCCCTCTTTCCCTAGGGACAGTAGTCATGAGTGCCGAGTGTGCGGGGTCACAGAAGTGGGTCTCTCTGCATACGCAAAGCACATTTCTGGCCAGTTGCACAAAGATAACGTTGATGCCCAGGAAAGAGAAGATGATGGAAAGGGAGAAGAAGAGGAAGAAGATTATTTTGACAAGGAACTTGTTCAGTTAATAAAACAAAGGAAAGAACAAAGTCGGTGAGTAATGATTTTGATTTTTAAAACTTAATCTGAAACAGAATATGGTAAGGGAATACATTTTCCATTTCCATACTTTTCAGCCTATAGTTTTCAAAGAGTTTAGCTTGAAGTTGCTGTCTTATGCATGAAAGGTCAATGGAATCCTTTCCTGAAATACTGTACTGTCTGCTTTAAAAAAGACAAATTCAGTATTGTCCCTACATAAAAGCTAGTAGCTATAGTAATTTTTACCATGTTGATAACTATGTTTAGAACTGTGTTTATTGATTCCAAATTGTTTTGAACACCAATAAATTGTTCTTATTTGGTATCCAAATTATCTAATGGAAAAGTATTACTGTATAAACTTCATTTGAATATATTATATAGTATTTCTTATTGCATCCTTAAGAAAAAAATTTGCCTGATGTGAATTAACATAGTGCTTCTACCAAATTTGATTTTATCCCTTTATTATTTAGTGCTTCAGTAAATACTTATTGAAAAAATTTGTTTTAAGTTTGACAGTGTCAAGATCATTTGAGCAATATGTTTTTCAGCTTGTACTACATAATTTCATACCTACATCTATAATTCAGGTATTAGGCTCTTGTATTTTTACCTTACTGATTTGTGGTCTAAAGAGTCTAATTAATGAAGCAGGAATTTTCAGGTGTGAGTGAAAAAGAGAGAACCAGTTATGGGGTGGCGTAATTTTTCAAGTCATAGGACGTGATGAGAAACATTTCAAATTCTAAAACAACAAATTTAAAGATCTTTCTTCAATACTAGTTATACCTGGTCTGTACTTTTTAGTTAGAAGTTTAAATGTGAAAGAGAAGTAGTTTTTACTTTATATGGTAGAGGTTCTTTGAACAAGTCCTTGAAAGAGGCTTTCTTAGACTTAAAATGTCAGCAGCAGCATAGTCTTAAATTGTTCAGTTGCTTAGTCCTTCAAATGACATTCTCACTACTTTCAGTATAGCTGTAGTTTATTCTTGTTTTGGGGTGTTGGAGCTTCTATGAGAGTAACTTCTATTTTTGTTCCTACACACTTATGTCATTATTAACTTATCTGTGTAAATGATTAAACATTAAGTCAGAGGGTAGAAGAGCTTCTCAGTAAATCAGACCTTCATATCATAGTTAATATTCTTTGAGTATTCTGATATGCCTCTTTGGTGACCTCTTGATAAAGTCATCTGCTTATTTCTTCATGAAATTTTTTCTTTTTTCCTTTATGAGGTTTTTAATTTAGATTGTTCTTTCTGGGCTGTGGTCTTAGCTGCATGCTGTTGTCTCTCAATCCAGCCAATTCATGATGGTCTAGGAATTCTGCTTTGTGACTGATTTGTTACCCAATTCTCCTCTCATTTCTGGATCACATTAATATAGTGAGTCAGTGATCTTCTTGGATGTCAAAAGTTGCATATTGCTTAGAAGCAAAAGAGAAAAGCAATTTGGTTAATGGTGGTAAAAACCTGCAAGCATGTGTAATAGCACTTGTCACTTGGGGACTTAGGGTCTCCTGTTTAGAGATGGCTGTAATTCATAATGTAAGTGGATGTTTGAACTTTTAGGTAAATTAACTTTTAATTCCATCTTGTGAAAAGAGAGGAAATTCCAATTTGTGTCCAAAATCTTACAGACATTAGAAGCTTTTAAAGTCAGTACTGAGTTTAAGATGTAAGTGAAGTTCAGTGTAGGGAACCCAAGTGTAGAAACTTTGTTTTGGGATTTTTGTTCTTTCAAGGCCTAGTGGTTAAGAGGGTAGACTCTAGAGTGAGAATCCCAGGGTTCAAATCTCTGCCACACCACTGACAGGCTGTCTTACTCTACTCAAGATACTTAACCTCTCTAATCCTCAGTTTCCTCATCTGAAAAGTAGGAGTAATAAGAATCTTGCTTCAGAGTTGTGAAAATTAAATGAGATAATCTGTATTAAGTGCTTAGCACTAAATGCCTGACAATTAGTAGATACTCAATAAATTTTAGCAAGTATTACTCAATTTTTTGAGCACCTGCCACATAGTAAGCACTGTGCTAGGCATTCCATAGGCAGTTTGTAGAGGAAAATGGTTTTACACCTATTCTGTGATGTTTACTTAAATTTATTCACATTTCTGTGGGCTCCTGTCTAACATGACTAGTTCAAACAGCTGTAGCTTCTTTATAAAAACCTCTAGCTCATGGAGCTCCTTATAGCACTCACTGTGGGTGCTGCTTACTTATGTGCTATTTTACTCTTGCTGGTGACCCTGTTTCCTCAGCTAGCTTATAAGCCCTTCAGGAAGAACTATACATAAAATTTTCTTTCACCATTAACAGTCATTGAATGTGTGTTTGATAAGGTGTTTATTAATGAAAATGATTATGCAAAGTAAAATCTTACCATTTAAAATAGGTTAAGAAACTGGGTTTTTCACAAAGAACCAACAACTGAAGTCGTGATGTTAAGAGCAGCTGAACTTAAGTTGTATTAACTATGATAACTAACCATAGCTGCAAAATATAATTGTTCTTATTTTCAAAAAGCTGCATAATGTAAAAATAACAGCTAGATGATAGACAGGGACAAAATCCTGGGACATGCCAAGAAAAACAGGAGCAGGAAAGGAAGGATAGTATAAATGTGTCAGATTTGTAGTATTTCCGGGGTGATAGGAGAAACAAGATATTGTTTAATTTCTCAATCAATAAATTATGAACTATATCCTTTAAAGATATGAAAGCAACGACTATTAGAAATAAAAACAGACTCATTACATATTCTAAGTAATAGAGGAAGGAGGTAGTGGGGAAGTTTGCTGTGGGTTATGCCTTTAAAGGGAGCATAAGAATTCCTTTAAATCACTAATGAAAAACTTTTTCTTCCAGACAAGATGAAACTTCCAATAGCAGCCAAGAAATAAACTCTGATGACAGGCGACCCCAATGGAGACGAGAAGACCGAATCCCTTACCAAGACAGAGAGAGCTACAGTCAGCCATCGTGGCATCATCGTGGACCTCCTCAGCGGGAATGGAAATGGGACAAAGATGGCTTTAATAATACTAGGAAAAACAGCTTTTCACATTCTGTGAGGAATAGTGTTGGACCAAGAGGATGTTCCGGGTGGCATAAGGGTGTTGCAGGAGGCTCCTCCACTTGGTTTCACAACCATAGTAATTCTGGAGGTGGTTGGCATTCAAATAGTGGAGCAGTAGATTGGAATCATGGTGGTACAGGAAGGAATTCCAGTTGGCATTCTGAAGGAACAGGTGGCTTTTCCAGTTGGCATGTGAACAGCAGTAACGGAAACTGGAAATCCAGTGTACGTAGTATGAATAGTTGGAATTACAGTGGCCCCGGAGACAAATTTCAACCAGGCAGAAACAGAAATTCAAACTGTCAAATGGAAGACATGACTATGCTATGGAACAAGAAATCTAAGTCAAACAAATACAATCAAGAGAGATATAGTTGGCAGCGGCAAGAAAAAGACCAAGTTGGTACCATTGCCACATATGGAGATCCTTCTGAAGGATTTACAAGTGATAAATTTCCTTCAGAAGGTTTATTTGACTTCAATTTTGAGCAACTGGAAAGCCAAACCCCTAAACAAACAGACACCATAGCTTCCAAAATTGGTGGGAAGAATGGCAGTGTAGCAAGGGAAAAGCTCCATCGCTGGACACCTTACCCTTCCCAGAAGACTCTGGATTTACAGTCAGGAAAGAAAGAAGTGACTGGTAACAAGTCAGAAATGATAGTTAAGCCTTTGTTTGATTTTAGCTTGATAACTGGAGAAACACAAGAGCCCCAAATCGATGAAACAAATAATTCCCCAATGCTGAAAACACAAAAAGAAACACGTACTGGATTTCTTAATCACAAAGCCACTTCTGACTGCACTGCTTCCTATGAAGTGGTGAGAGAATGCCCCATTACAGAAAAACCTGAACAAGAGCATACCTTAAATAAGATGCCAACATTAAAATCCCCACTCCTTCCAACACCAGTTACTAAATCAGTTCCTCAAAAGCAAGATTCAAAGAATCCCTCAAAAAATACCAAGACAAATTCTTTTTTTCATGGAGAACACTCAAATCCCTTGAGCAAACCCGCTCTGGAAAACAATCATGGTTCTTCTTACATATCCAGATTGCGAAGTTCATGTCCTCGTGTTTCAAAAGGGAGTAAAAGTACATTTGGCACTCAAAGGGAACCTGATGAAAATTTAAGTGATACCTTACAAAAAGCCAAGGAGGTGCTACAGTGTCATGAATCATTGCAAAACCCACTTCTTAGCACTTCTAAAAAGCCCAGGAACTGTGCAAAAGCAAGTAGGAATGTAGAAAAGTCTGAAAAAGGATCTTTGAAGATTGAGTTTCAAGTACACGCATTACAAGATGAAAGTGATGGAGAGATATCTGACACGGAAAAGCACGGAACAAAAATTGGAACCCTGGGTTCTACAACTACAGAAGATTTATCCTGTAGCACTCACGCTGCTGATGAGAAAGAGGTGGATGAGCCAAACCTGAAAACATCTAGGAAACTATCCACTTCCCCATGTAATTCAACAGGTCACCAGGAAGATTCTGAGCTACAAATGACATCTGCAGCCAGTCCACACTCTGGCTTACTGCTAGACTTGAAAAGCTCTCTAGAAGAGGCACAGGCTGATGGCCCTGTTAAACCTCATGTATCTTATGAAACAGAAGGCTTTGAGAGTACAAGCTTGGATGCAGAGCTTCAAAAAAGTGATATAGGTCAGCCCTCAGGCCCTCTCCTGCCTGAACTGAGTAAGCTTGGCTTTCCTGCCTCGCTCCAGAGAGATCTAACCCGGCACATTAGTTTGAAGAGCAAAACTGGAGCACACCTGCCGGAGCCAAACCTCAATAGTGCTCGCCGCATTCGCAATATTAGTGGTCATCGAAAGAGTGAGATAGAGAAGGAGTCTGGGCTCAAGCCAACCCTTCGGCAGATTCTAAATGCATCTCGGAGAAATGTCAACTGGGAACAGGTCATTCAGCAAGTAACCAAGAAAAAGCAAGAGCTAGGCAAAGGCTTACCCAGGTGTGTGCCTCTTTTCAGTGTCCATTCTCTTTCTTTTTTTTAAACTTATCCTTGGCCCTGGTCAAGAGAATTCTACTTGTTACATTTAACTAAATGTTTGCAAAAATATACATTGTAGATGTCTGGTTTAAATATCAAAGAGTGACTGCTACTCTATATAACATGGAATAAAGTGTTTCCTAGCAGGGAATTCAAGTTAAAAAGAAGCACACCTACTTCTGAGAAAAGTAGCACATCTACTTAATAGAAAAAAATCATCAGAAATCCAGCACTTTGGTTATAGGGGCCAGAAAGTGACAGCATAAAAAAGTATAACTATAAAATCTATATCTCTCTCTAGATCTTAATGAATGGTACAACTTTTAAGTATAACTGTTCTCATTACCTTTTACTTGAAACCCATGGATAGCTACCCTTCTGTATTTACTCTGGTCGTTATATTTGTGATCACAAAATACTTTCTCTTAAGCAGTTGTGTAATACTTGGCTATTCTTATGTTGAGGTACTAAACTTTTGGAATGGTAAAGCATCGTTCAACATAGGTTTGCTACTTGCAAATCATCCTGTTGTATTATAATTATGTAGCCCTCCAGGCTTAAATTTCTATCCCTATTGAAATAATGTATGTATTGTGCCTTCTTTTCCATAACTTGTGAGTATTATTGAGATTATAAAGTTCTTAGCATGGTGCCTGGCACTTGTGAATGCTCAGTAAACATTTTTGGTTTTGGTTTGTTTGCTGTTAAAAATTACGTATTTATTATTAGTGATTTAGAGTTCTATATTAAATAAAACCTTCAATTTTTACTCCCTCAAACGCATTCTCATAGCTGTATACAAATCTCTAATTTAGCACTTGTTGTGTTACAATACTTACAGTGTAGTTATTTCCTTTATGTCTGGAACTCTTATTAGACCAAAATCCTTGAGAGCAGGAACTATCTTATTTATATTTATAACCTCAGTGCTTAGCAGAGTCTGGCACATTGTGGTGCCCTCCCTCCTCCAACCATGTCTGATTTGTGATTTTTTTTTTCCTTCTTTCTTAAGGTTTGGCATAGAAATGGTACCTCTAGTTCAAAATGAACAAGAGGTCTTGGATTTGGATGGGGAGCCTGATCTGTCCAATCTAGAAGGATTCCACTGGGAAGGTGTTTCCATTTCTTCATCCCCTGGGTTGACAAGGAAGCGAAGCCTTTCTGAGAGCAGTGTCATCATGGACAGGGCTCCTGTGTATAGCTTCTTCAGTGAGGAAGGTACAGGCAAAGAAAATGAGCCCCAGCAGATTTTCTCACCTAGTAACTCGTTGAGGGCTGCACAGAGTCAAAAAACAACCATGGGCCTCAAGCAGGAAGTGACACCTCTGGCTGCCTCCCTAAGAACAAGTGAAAGGGCTGAAAATGTTACTACTCGAAGGCGACATAGTGCGCAATTATCCTCTGACCATACAATACCTTTGATGCATTTGGCAAAAGACCTGAACAGCCAGGAGAGTTCTGCACCACCTTCAGAGAATCAGAATGCCCAGGAGAGTAATGGAGAAGGAAACTCTTTATCATCAAATGCGTCCTCAGTCCTTGGACTCTCCAGTTTGGCAGATGCAGCCACAGATAGTAGCTATACCTCTGGTGCTGAACAAAATGATGGCCAGAGTATTAGAAAGAAACGAAGAGCCACTGGAGTGAGTATGTTTCCCTGCGCTTTTCGTAGAACATTTCATATGGTGATTTGGCTATTATAAGAAAGATTTAACTTTAATTTTTCTTGGGTATCTGGGGTTGGAATACTCTGGAATAGGAGATTTGTGAGGCTCTTACTTTCATATTTTTATTCTGCTGGTTTCTTTCACTGAGTAATTCTACTAAGTTACATGTAATTGAATATGAATGTACAGTACTAGGAAAATATGAAGTCATCTCTAAAACTAGTCTTCAAGCCAATGATTCTTTATATCACCTGACCAAGGAGTAAGCCCCATCTTCAGCTGTAACTTGATCTGTTTTGATGATGCATTCTGTGCTGCTACTGAGGAAAGGCATTTTAGTGTTGCATTTGTATTTCTGGGCATGTATGCTTGTCGGACCCAAGATTACTAGGCTTAACACTAAAGTAGTTTTAATGCTATTAGAGGGCATCTATATGAGCATAGTGTTAGAAATATTTTTAGTCTCTGTTATCTGTCTTCTGTACTTCAGTTATCCAGCCCATCCTTTTCAGAATCCATTCCTTTACTGACACTACTTCTCTTCTGGCATCTCTGTCGCTAATATTGCTTACCCCTTTTAGGAACCCTTTCTGAAAAGAAAGAGTTGCTGGTGGTAGTATAGTCTGGAATCTGGCACTATGAGAAAATGGGCTGTTTCCTTTAATACTGAGGCAATATAGCCAGGTAGTTAAGGGCATGTGTTGTAGACCTGGGTTCAAATTCCAACTCTGCCCCTTTGAGCTAGACACTATCATGGATATTGTTGGATGAGAGATTGTCATATGACAGCTAATATCTTGGGGCCTGTCTCATAAACTGTTTAGCTTTTTGTTGTGAAGATTTTCTTGCTGAAATTTAAGGTAGAAATTTTGCCACAGTGAAATCAGATATATGTATTACTGGCTTTGTCCATACTTCTGTCTGTGCCTTGCTTTACCAAGGTGAAATGCTTTGCCTAAGCCCCATTGGCTTTACTGTTTCTAGGACGCTAGGAAGGTACTTGACCTTAGAGTCTTTTTTTAATCAGATTAATTCATTCAACTAATATTTGAGTTCATACCATGTACGTGAGACTCCTACTGTCCTGTTAGAGTTGGTAACAATAATGAGGAATAATGTATGACTATCTTAGGAGTCTTTTTTCCCCTTCTGGGTAATGACCTTTACATATTTTTATAATTTAAAATAATTTAATATTATTCAATTTTCTTTATCTCCTCAGGATGGATCTTCTCCTGAACTCCCAAGTCTTGAGAGGAAAAATAAAAGAAGAAAAATTAAAGGAAAGAAAGGTATAGTGCATGCAGAATATTCTGGTGGAAAGAAATTGTTTTTATAACAATTCAGCCTTTTTACAACTTGACACGGAGTATAGCTTGTGGTTATCAAATGCTGGTCGCCCATTTATTTATTTATTGACATTTTTGTTGTCTTGCTTAAGGGCATAGAAAAGTTTGATTTTCTACTATATCTAGTTGTAACTATAGAAGAAATATGTGATGCCACATAGGCCTGTAAGCTACAGTTAATATATATCTTGGACAGATTGAGTTCAGTATAAAGCCAGAAAGTCTCATTGGGCATTTTCAGTGGGATGAAGGAATACAGGCCATTTAGTAAAGATTTTGCTCCTGTTGGTCATTTATAGCCATTTCTCCCACTTTCCATTTTTGAGGCATCTTGGTTGCTTTTCTCATGTGAATTAAGGAGAGAAGTTATTAGTGTGGCTCTCTCACTGATATACTTCTGTGATTCTTGCTTTCCCCTGACTCTAATTCTGTTCCAGTATAAGGGCTAGTGCGGGGAGTGATGGGGTGAGCCTTGGGTGATTGGATGTGATGGATAAGGTAGGAGTCAAGGATGACCCCAGTTTCTGGCTGGGGCAACTGTGTATCATTTGTAGAGCTAGAAAACTCCATGAGAGGAGCAGTTTGAGGGTAGAGAAAGATGAATTCCCCTTTGGATCTCTCGAGTTGAAGGACCTTTGAGACACCTAGGTAGAGATATCAAGTTGGTAGTTGGATATGTGGGTCTGGAATTTAGGGGAGAGGTCTTGGCATATTGAATGGGAAAGAGACAAACATAAAGATGACAAATACATACACATAGTAGAATATTTTATTTCAAGTAACTTAAATGTACTATTTTAAAGCTATCTTCTTCAGGATGACTTCTTTAATAAAGAGAACTATATCGTGTTAACTAATAGACTAGAATAATTATGGATTGGGAGGAGTGTGCAGGCAGACCCAGTTTAAGATCTGGGGCCCAATCTAAGCAAAAGCCTTGGGTGAAGAGTCTGGTAGATAAAGGAAGAATGAGAAATGAAACCTATGAAAGTTGATTTGCCTGGGACAAAGATTTCACTTGGAAGGGTAGTGGTGGAAGATGGTGATTAGGTAAGATGGTGCTATGTGGTGGTGCACTTGAACCTATGAAGTACCTCCCTCTTGCCAGTTCTCACTTTTGGTTTCTAGCTCTCACAACAACAGGCTGACTACATGATTTGTGAGATTTGATGAGTCTCCAGTGACCTACTGGGGAGAAAATATAGGTTTTTCCTAGATAATTGATGTAGTTCCATCTCCTGAGGAGCTGTTTTATTAAACAGCAGTCTCCAGTATTAAACTGAGCGTTATGGTTTCTTTTGGCAGAACGTTCTCAGGTTGACCAGCTGCTGAATATTTCTTTAAGGGAGGAAGAACTAAGTAAATCATTGCAGTGCATGGATAACAACCTTCTGCAAGCCCGTGCAGCACTTCAGACAGCTTATGTTGAAGTTCAGAGGCTACTTATGCTCAAGCAGCAGGTAACAGCAGATGGAACATTTAATGAAAATGGATCATCTCTGAAGTTGGATTTCAAAATGTTTAACAAAATACTTTATTTATAGATAACTATGGAGATGAGTGCACTGAGGACCCATAGAATACAGATTCTACAGGGATTACAAGGTATTTGGAGAGAATCTGATGGATTGTGTCCTGTGTAGCTGACTTTTTTGTTCTCTATAGAGGGGAATTAAAGTAGTCACAAAGTTGTATGATTTCTCTCATGTCTCCTTGGTTTCATCCTTCTATATAAAGGCCTGTGAGACCGTACAGCCCAGAAATTCTTAGCAGTGGAGACACTATGTTACACAAAGAGCCTTGGGTTAGGAATCAAAAGACCTGTGTTCAAATCTTGACTTTTCCATTAGTCATCCTATATGACTTTGGATAAATCACTTAAAATCTGAAAAATTGGAATATTAATGCCTGTTCTGTCTGTCTCCTTGGTGGTTGTATAGATTATATAAAAACCTATTTGGAAGAATAATGAGGGACTTTAAAATTCTCTTGTAATCTTTAAAAATACAAATTGGCTCAGGAACGAGTGACTTTTCAGATACATCTTTTGCATTTGTATGTATGTGTGTTTCCCATTCAAGAAACATACGAACCTTCCGAGCGCCCAGACCAGGTTCCTTGTAGCCTTACACGAGAACAAAGGAACAGTAGATCTCAGACGTCTGCTGATGCCATGCTGCTGCCTACTCCCTTTTTCCCAGTTTTTCTGGAAACTCCATCTTCCCATGTGTCTCCATCATCCACTGGAGTCCCTTTCCAAGTAACCACATCTCCTGCCTTCCAAGCCCATGGCATGGTTCCTGCTCCAGACTCATCGGTTCACATTAAACAAGAACCCATGTCTCCTGAACAAGACGAGAATGTGAATGCTGTGTCACAAGACTCTGCTTGCAATGTGTCCAAGGAGTTACTGCAAGCTAATAGTATGTAAACTTTTCTCTGGGTTAAGGGCAATTTTATAACAGTGATGTAAAGTCATACTTGCCCATTAAAACTAAAGTTATTACAGTTAATTTTTCTTGAGGTTTCCTTCATCCAGGAGGATTATTTAAATAACTGTAATGTTCCCTGATTTTCTCTAATCCAGGATTACTAAATTGACTTTGTATTAGCACCTAAAAGGTTCCATTTATTAGGATTGGTGCAGAATTATTTGTTTTTTGTGGGATAAATGGGATGAAAGTTGTTCAGTCAATTTTCTAGATAAGACATATCCTCTGAATTTCTCAGCTTTTAACTGTCTTTATCATCTAAAGTACAAGCGAGGATTAATATAAGCCTGGGAAGCAGGTGGCCATGATGAAAGGCAGAGGGCTCAGGGGTTTGGAATCATGTGACAGGAACTTGGGTGGTTTTGAGAAGTAGCCAGTGTTTTTACTCTTTTTATAAAATAACACTCACCTGGTTACCATTTGAGAATAACTTCTAAGCTATTTAAAATCTTATCTGAAGTTTGCATAACCGCATGGTGCTATATTGGAAATTAAGTAAAAAGTAAGCAAACTGGCATTGTGTGAATTGAGCAAAAACAAAAAATCTGAAGAATTACCCTAGATTTGGCTACCTGTTGCAACCCTATCTAGTAATCTAGATATCTAGATCAAATATATATTATCTTCCATATTGAATTTTATTACTTTTATGTGGATAGTATTTAGTATTTTTTAAAGAATTAGTCATGAAACATTATAGTAACTTTTTAAGCTAATATTTTCAAAAATAGCTTTTATTAGATTTCTGATTGCAAAAGTAATTCATGTTCATTGTAAAAAATTGGGAAACTATAAAAATATAGATGTTATTTTGTTGTCTATCATTTCAGTCTTTCTTAGATCATAAATGTTTATATGTTTACATGTAGACTTTATACAAAGGACAAATCATAGTCTGTTATAACTTGACTTTTTTTCCACTTAATATCTCATGACCATTTTCCTGTGTCATAAAAATAATTCATCTACAATATTTTTATTTTACTAATTGTATAATATTTGAGATGTTGCATAATTATCTGGATATACAATAATTTGTGTACTCTCCTTTGAATATTTAGGTTTTTTTCCTTTTTTTTAGTATTTTCTATAACACTATATTGTATATGTCTTTGAGTATGTCTGTGATTATTTCATCAGTTTAACTTCTAAGTCAAAGAAAATAGACAGTGTCAGCTGACTTTTTAACTACTAGTGTGTAGCTAAACTGGATGACATACTAAAATGCATAGTGAAAACTTCTGAGAAATAAAGGTGAAAACAGTTTAGCTAAGTAGATATTTAAGTGTCTACTAAGATTAAAATACAGTGTTAAATATGTGGACATTCCAAACAAGAAAGAAAGAAAAAGATTGATAGAAACAATCCCTGCCCATAAGGCGCTTTTGTAGGGTATGAGACATGCACATTATTTGTGAGATTAATGCAAGGCAAAGTGTAGTACATGCTGTAGTAGGAATTTGTGTAGGTTATGGGAAGCTGAGGAGTGAGATAGCAGCTTTAACGGTCATGGTTTAGTTAACATATCATTGAAATGTCATTATTTGGTAGAGATTCAATCAGTGATAAATAATTGCAGTTTATGACTATAAATAGCAGACAAAAAAAGATGCAATATTTTTTTCTTCGCAATTCAGGAGAGATCAGTGACAGTTGTCCAGTTCATCCAGGTATCGCAACCTTGTCCTTATCAGAGCTGACAGAAAGTTTCCATGAGCCTAGCCAAGAACTGAAGTTTTCTGTGGAGCAAGGAAATATCAGAAACAGAGAAAACATTCCCTCTTCCCAATTAGCTGGTCTTCCTAGCATAAATAAAGAAGGTGAAGAGCCAACCAAAGGCAACAGTGGGTCTGAAGCCTGTACCAGTTCTTTTCCAAGATTGTCCTTTGCTTCAGAAACCCCTGTAGAGAAGGAGCCCCACACTCCAGCTGACCAGCCTGAACAACAGGCAGAGACCACTCTGACATCAGCTGAAACTAGGGGAAACAAGAAAAAGAAGAAACTTAGGAAGAAGAAAACTCTACGGGCTGCCCACGTTCCTGAGAACAGTGACACTGAGCAAGATGTATTTACTGTGAAACCTGTAAGGAAAGTGAAAACTGGAAAGTCAACTAAAGGGGGGAAAGTAACAACCTCTACCTGGGAAGATAGCAGAACTGGCCCAGAACAAGAGAGTGTCAGAGATGAGCCAGATAGTGACTCGTCTCTGGAAGTCCTAGAAATTCCTAATCCTCAGTTAGAAGTAGTAGCTATTGATTCTTCTGAATCTGGAGAAGAGAAACCAGACAGCCCATCTAAAAAGGATATTTGGAACCCCACAGAGCAGAATTCGATAGAAACTTCTCGTTCTGGTTGTGACGAAGTGAGCTCCACCAGTGAGATTGGCACGCACTATAAGGATGGCATCCCTGTAAGGTAAGGGTGTGGTACTGGTCCAGTCAGAGCAGCTTTCATCACCGTTGTTTTCTTAAAAAACAGAACTTTTTGTTATGAATCAGAATTTTTTTTTTTTTTTGTGGGGAAGACCAGCCCTGAGCTAACATCTGTTGCCAATCCTCCCCTTTTTGCTGAGGAAGACTGGCCCTGGGCTAACATCTGTGCCCATCTTCCTCCACTTTATATGGGACGCCGCCACGGCATGGCTGACAGGCAGTGCGTTGGCAGGCGCCCGGGATCCGAACTCGCGAACCCTGGGCTGCCAAGCGCGAACTTAACTGCTGCGCCACCGGGCGGCCCCATGAATCAGAATTTTTGAAAGAATCAAATTTATAGAAAATTAGTAGGGATTATGGATATGGAAGAATCAAAGCTTGGCAGTAGAGATTTTCTGCTTTCTTATTTGTGTTGTAAATATTTACTGTACTTCTGTTTCCTTTCATATAGAAATCTCAGATGGAAAACTGATCTCTTACATCATTGCTAATTTACCCATTATTTAGAACAGTCCTTTGAGTCAGGAAAATGTAAGTTTTACTCCCTGTCCTGTTCACACAGATGCTAAGAAGACTTTTGCTATTATTTTGTAGTGTGGCAGAAACTCAGACTGTGATCTCCTCCATAAAAGGATCAAAGAACTCTTCAGGTATTTGGTTGTTCAATTTTATTTAAATTAACCACAGGAAAAAGGCTAGAGCCAGGGTTTAAATATATTTAAATATGCTTATAGAATATGGGGTGGGGGTTATCACTAGGAAGATAGCTTTGACCAGCAATTATGGTATCCTTAAAGCCTCAAATCCTGGCTTTTCAGTTTCTTACTTCCATCTCTCTTGTCTGGCTCTCTTTATCTCTTCAACAAATTAGTATTGAGGTTTCATTGGCTCCAGGGGTTTTTGCTTTGAGAAGGAACTGCGAAAGAATAATGCCTTGCTCAATGAAATAACTTGCAGCAGCAGAAAACTGGATGTGAGAAGATATTTGGTACCTTACAGATATCACTCAAAAACTCATTATATAAGCATCTGTCTTTTTGCTAAGTGAAAGGCCTTTCTTCCTTGCCTTCTCTTACTATGAAATCTTCGTAATGAAGATCATTAATGAAGAATGTAGTGTTTTGCTGGGGAAACTTGGTTTTAAGGAGAATCCAGAGACCATTTTATTGTGTAATGGTTTTAATTTTTGAGTGTCCTTTTTGGACACAAGCAGACACGTCTCTGAAACATACTCTTGTGTTCTAGAAATATCTTCAGAGCCAGGAGATGATGATGAGCCCTCAGAAGGGAGCTTTGAGGGGCACCAAGCTGCAGTGAATGCAATTCAGATATTTGGGAACTTACTGTATACCTGTTCAGCAGATAAAACTGTGCGAGCTTATAATCTGGTGGTAAGTTGATTTTATCAATGTGAATGTTTATGTTTGGTTGCAGGTTTTAGAAACTCCAACTCACACTTTCTTTTTTTTGGAGGAAGAGTAGCTCTGTGCTAACATCTGTTGCCAATCTTCCCTTTTCCTTTTTTCTCCTCAAAGCCCTAGTACACAAATGTATATCATAGTTGTAGAGTTGTAGCTCTTTTACGTGGGATGCCATCTCAGCATGGCTTGACGAGTGGTGAGTAGGTCCACGCCCAGGATTCAAACCGGTGAACCCCGGGCCACTGAAGCAGAGCACGCAAACTTAACTGCTATGCCACCGGGTCGGCCCCCAACTCGCACTTTCTTAAACGATAGGAGAATTTATTTGCCATCCAGAGATGAAGTGGGCTTTAGACCAACTTTAGATACAGTTGATCAGCAGCTCAGCAGGGTCACTGGAGACTTAATTTCTTTCTCTCTCTGCTTTACTTTCTCTGGTATCACCTCTTCCTAAAGCTAGTTCTCCTCCTGCTCACAGATAGATGCTAGGAGCCACTGGGGTTTCTTTTCTCTCCCACCACCAAAAAAAGGGTCCTGTGCTTTACTCCCTGAACAGTAACTTGGCAAAGGGAGATGGGATTACAGCAATAGGCTTGGGCCGTCAGGTCCCAGCCCTGGAGGTAGTGATGAGGTCAGTAGCATAGCTGCTACATGGTCGAGAAAGGATGGAATGAATATTGGGGAAGTATTAGAGGAGGAATTTCCCTTGACAGTTGATTACTTGTCCCAGTTATTCAAGAGAGCACAGTCTTCCACTACCCCACACTTAGTATAATCTGATGGTTATTACTCTTAATTTTCATGGAATGAACTTTTGAGTTTTGAATTTGGTATATGTCAGACTAATTCTGTTTATCAATCATAGCCAAGAAACTTTAGGAACACTATGTTGTCTGAACAAACACCATGAAAGTATTTGAAATGGCTGAAATCCTTGAAAATCAAAAGGTTAGATGATGGACCAAGAAAATGTGTTGACTGTAGGCAACAGGTATATAGATTCCTTTAGCCTAACGACGTGAGGGTCAATACAGGGATGACTGAAGAAAAGAAGCAGTGGTACCAGGAAGTATGAGTGTGAGGTTGGGGAGATTGGCTCTAACTCTAAATTGGAAGGGGGTGTGTGTGTGTGTATGTGTGTACATTCTAAATAGACCTAAGTATGTGTGCAGAGATAACATTTAGGATATTCCCTTATGAAACCATACACCTGGACCACTGGGACCAGTGATGGCACCTGACAGTCTTTGAATATTGTGGAGCATTCTCACAAGCTTCTGATCAAATGGAGGAACTTATCTGGGTAATTATTTACAGTTTGGATTTGCTAGATCTTTGGTCCTTATGTTGGAGAGCCTTGCCCTAGGCATTAATTAAAATCCTGATCTGTCTTGTAGCAAATCCCCTAAGTACTTTTTGGTATGGCTCAGCTAACATATAGTTGCGGGTAGCTCACTACATGTGACTGTTTGCTGGGCATTCAGTGAACAGATATTTACTGAACACCTTTTGTGTATCAGGCACTATTTTAGGCACTGAGGATACAGCAGTGAACTACATGTTTTAGCATCTTTTTATTGAGGAAATGCGTTATCTAATCCGTCTATAGTCACAAGTAATGATCTGATCTGTGCTTGACTTTAGAGTCGGAAGTGCATTGGTGTCTTTGAGGGCCATACCTCCAAAGTGAACTGCCTCCTGGTTACTCAGACCTCTGGGAAGAACGCTGCCCTTTACACTGGTTCCAGTGATCACACCATTCGCTGCTATAATGTTAAGGTTAGTGGTGCAGAGAAATCACAAGTGTTAATATTGAACTGCTTTGACTGTATTTAATCTGTAGGGTGGAGACACTGAGACAGATGCTTCATTCTGCCCACTTTCTCTCTTTTGCTTTTGAACCTATTTTAGTACATTTGTATAACCCTTGGTAGAAATGAGGCTTACGAGAAATGAGTGTTTTCTGTCTCTCTCCACCAGTATTTTTTCATTTACTACTGTTAATAATAAACCTCCCTTGATCTTTCCCACAAATATTACTCTTGATTTTTATTTTCACATCATATGCCAAAATTAACCCTAGATAGAAAAGAGAGTAAAATGTTAAAATTTTTTAAACTTGAACATTTAGAATTGGATATCTCCTCTGAGAATTTTCTTACTCTAAATGCACTGAAAGAAATAAGAGAGATTTGTTTGTATTAAAAAATATGTATACATGTTCTTGGGGCCAGCCTGGTGGCATAGCGGTTAAGTTCTCAAGCTCCGCTTCGGCGGCCCGGGGTTTTGCAGGTTCAGATCCCGGGTGTGGACAGACGCACTACTTGTCAAGCCATGCTGTGGCAGCGTCCCGTATAGAGTAGAGGAAGATGGGCATGGATGTTAGCCCAGGCCCAGTGTTCCTCAGCAAAAAAGAGGAGGATTGGCAATGGATGTTAGCTCAGGGCTAGACTTCCTCACACTCACTCACTCACACACACACACACACACACACACAAAATATATATATATGTTCTTAATTTCTTTAAAAGACTTAATTATTTGAAGCAAAATTTATAATGCTAAATCATTAGGTTTTTAACATATAGATGGAATATGTGTGATAATAGGAACACAAAGGAGAGGGAGGGGATGGAGTTGTGCTGGTAGAAGGTTCTTATTGGGAGTGAGTCAGTATTAGCTTGAACTAGATTGTTATAATTTAAAGAGGTAATCCCTAGAGTGTTGGTTCACAACTTCAGCATGCATCAGATTGACCTGGAGAGCTTGTTAAGATATGTATGTAAAGTATGTACCACTGGACCCTCTTTTGAGAGTTTCTGATTCAGTAGTTTTGGGATAGGGCCCAAGAATTTACATTTGTCACATGTGATACAGATGCTGCTGGTCTGGGGCCCACACTCTGAGAAAAGCTGCCCTAGAGCAACCTGTAAGAGAATAATGCAAAGAAATAGAGCTAAAAATTCAATAGAGGAATTCAAATGCATACTAAAAAAAATTTGTTTAATGGAAAAGAAGGCAGAAAAGGAGAAACAGGGACAAATACAAAGCAAATAGCAAATTGGATACCTAAATCTAACCATATTTAATAATTATATTAAATGTGAATTAACACTAAAATCAAAAGGCAGAGATTGACTAGATAAAGGAGAACATCAAAATCTATGCTGTCTACAAGACATACAGTTTAAATTCCAAGACATAAGTCGTTTGAAAGTAAAAGAATGGAAAAAGATGTACTATGCAAATAGTAACAAAAAGAGCTGGAGTGGTTATGTTAATATCAGGCAAATACACTTTAAGGCAAGGAATACTACTAGAGACAAGGATGGTATTCCATAATGATAAAAGGGTCAATACGGCAGGATATAACAATTATAAATATATGTACCTAATAACAGAGCTCCAAAATGCATGAAGAAAAACTGATAGAAGTACAAGGAGAAATAGACAAATCCAGAATTATAGTTGGAGACTTCAACACCTCTCTCTCAATAATTGATAGACTGTTAGACAGAAAATCATCAAGGATATAGAAGAATTGGACAACAGCATTGATGAACAAGATGTAATTAACATTTATAGAATCCTCCACCCCAAATAGCAGAATACACATTCTTTTCAAGTGCACGTGGAATGTTCACCAGGATAGACCTGGTGCTGGGACATGAAATAAGTCTTAATTCTAATGAGGATCTCAATTAAAAGGATTGAAATCATTTAGAGTATATTCTCTAACCACAATGGAATTTAATTAGAAATAACAAAGAAATCTGGGGAATTCCCAAATATGGGGACATGAAATAGCATTCTTCTAAGTTATCCATGATTCAAAGAAGTCACAAGGGAAATTAGAAAATATTTCGAACTAAATGAAAATGAGAATACAACTTAGCATTTGTAGGATGCAGTTAATGCATTGCTGAGAGCGAAATTTGTAATTTTAAATGCTTATATTAGAAAAAAAAGGTTTAAAATCAATTATCTAAGTTTCTAAGAAATTAGAAAAAGAAGAAAAACCTAAAATAAGTAAAAGAAAGGAAATAAGGAGCAGAATGGACATCAACAATATATAAAACTGGTAAACAATAGGGAAAAATAAATGAGACCAAAAGCTAGTTCTTGGAAAAGATAAATAAAATAGATAAACTTTTAGCTAAGTTGATCAGAAGAGAGAGAAGACTCAAATTTCCAAAATCCAGAATGAAAGATGGAACCTCATAGCAGCATTATTCATTTTAGTAAAATAATAGAAACAATCAGTACATCCATCAACTGGTAAATAGATTAAAGGTGGTATGTGAAATAAATGTGGAGTGTAAAAAGTGGAATAATGCTAGCAACAAAAAGGCACAAACTATTGCTACATGTTGTAACGGGGGTGGATCTCCAAAACATCGTGCTTTGTAAGATGTAAAAGACTACATACTGTATGTTCTCTTTATATGACATTCTAGAAAAGGCAAAACAATCAGGGTCCTGGGATGGCAGTGGGAATTGACTGAAAGAGGGTAAAGGTAAGTTTTTGAAGTGGTGAAAACATTCTGAAAGTTGATTGTGGTAAAAGTTGCATGACTGTATACTTTGCCAAACTCAACGAAATGTGTATTTAACATGGTGAATTTTATTAGGAGGAAATAATACTTCAAAAAGCTGTTAAAAAATTGTAAGCAAATTTTGTCAAGAAATCGTCTTAAGTAAAAAGAGGGAAAAATAGTTGTAATATAGGATAGGATAAACATGGGGTTAATATTGTGTTGTAAGGAGTTTACACTTTTGAGAAGAGAAATTCTAAAATCCCTATATATAAATTGGGAAAAGACAGAAACAGTTCCTTAAAAAGAGGAAATAAAAATAACTGTTTGAAAATAATACAGTCTTGCCAATAAGTAGAAATTAAAACAAAAGTTCAGTACCATTTTGACTTATAAAATTAGCAAAAACTTTTACAAGATTTTTTGGTATTTTTAAGGGTTCTAGCACAAGTAGTATTTGGCATAGTGGGACTGTACAGTGAAAAAACTTCTTAGCCAGTTTTTGGAATTGAGGTATAACTTTATATAGTGAAGTACACAAATTTTAACTATACAGTTTGATGAATTTTTACATAGGTATACATTTGTGTAACCACCACCAAGATCAAATATAGACCATTTCCATCCTCCTGAATCTTCCCTCATGCACCTTCCAGTCACCCCCCCCACCAAAGAATAGCATTATTCTGAGTTCTGTCATTATAGATTACTTTTGTCTGTGCTTGAACTTCGTGTAGATAAACCATACTGTGTGTATTCTTTCATGCCTAACTTTATCTCACCATAATGTCTGAAATTAATGTATATTGTTGCATATACCAATGGTTCTTTTTTTATTATTGTATATTACTCAATTTCCCCTTTAAAATTACAAAAAGATCTCACATGGGTTAACCAAAGACAACATGAATCTTAACATTTGGTTATGTTTATTGTCTTTTTCTTTATTTTACAATTTCATACATGGCATTTATATTTGTAATTCTATGAGGAGAATTGTATAATTTAAAAGACTGACTCTTTTAGGTATGAAAGAAGTTTGGGGGAAGAGATCAAAGGCTTTGATAGCTACAGCTCTTGTCATCCTACCTACAGCTTGTCCCATCCTACCCACTTATAACCATCTTGATTTTAACATCTGTATCTGAACCTGTTTAAAAAGCTACACTTGGACCTTTACTTGCTTAGTTTCATTCAACAACAAATCTTGAGCACTTACTAGTTACTGGCCCTATTCTAGGTTGTAGGTAATTAGATTTGCTAGTATAATCCAGTTCTAGAAATTCATGGAAATCATTCCTTGAAGGTCAGATCAAGCTTATGTTTAACCTGGATATGCATCAGAATTACTAAAGAAATTTTAAAAAATATACGTATTCCAGAGCCTACTGAATTAGAATCTCAGGGATTGGGAGGGAACTTGGAGTTCTATATATTTTTTAAGTTTCTTGGGTAATTATGTTAATGTGGTGTAGTACGTTGATTGATTTGCGGATGTTGAACCATCCCTGTGTCCCTGGTATAAATCCCACTTGATCGTGGTGTATGATCTTTTTGATGTATTGCTGTATTCGGTTTGAGAGTATTTTGTTGAGGATATTTGCGTCTATGTTCATCAGTGATATTGGCCTGTAGTTTTCCTTCTTTGTATTGTCCTTGTCTGGCTTTGGTATCAGGATGATGTCGGCCTCATAGAATGTGTTGGGAAGTATTCCATCTTCCTCTGTTTTTTGGAATAGTTTGAGAAGGATAGGTGCGAAATCTTGGTAAAATTCTCCAGGGAAGCCATCTGGTCCTGGGCTTTTACTTTTGGGGAGGTTTTTGATTACTGTTTCAATCTCTTTACTTGTGATTGGTCTGTTCAGATTCTCTATTTCTCCTTGATTCAGTTTTGGGAGGTTGTACGCATCCAAGAATTGGTCCATTTCCTTTAGGTTGTCCAATTTGTTGGCGTAAAGTTTTTCATAGTATTCCCTAATAATCCCTTTTATTTCTGTGGTATCTGTTGTAATTTCTCCTCTTTCATTTCTGTTTTTATTTATTTGAGTCTTCTCCCTTTTTTTCTTAGTGAGTCTGGCTAAGGGTTTGTCAATTTTATTTATCTTCTCAAGACCCAGCTCTTTGTTTCATTGATCCTTTCTACTGTTTTTTTGGTTTCAATTTCATTTGTTTCTGCTCTGATTTTTATTATTTCCCTCCTTCTGGTGATTTGGGGCTTTGTCTGTTCTTCTTTTTCTAATTCTGTTAGGTGCAATTTAAGGTTATTTATTTGGGATTTTTCTTGTTTGTTAAGGTGTGCTTGTACTGCTATGAATTTCCCTCTCAGGACCGCTTTTGCTGCATCCCATATGAGTTGGTATGGTGTATTTTCTTTTTCATTTGTCTCCAGATAGCTTTTGATTTCTCCTTTAATTTCATCAACGACCCATTGGTTGTTCAGTAGCATGTTGTTTAGTCTCCACATCTTTGTGCCTTTCCTAGTTTTTTCCTTGCAGTTGATTTCTAGTTTCACAGCATTAGGATCAGAAAAGAGGCTTGTAATGATTTCAATCTTCTTAAATTTATAGAGGTTTGCCTTGTTTCCTAATATGTGGTCTATCCTTGAGAATGTTCCCTGTGCACTTGAGAAGAATGTGTACTCTGCTTTCTTTGGGTGGAGTGGTCTGTATATATCTATTAAGTCCGTCGCGTCTGGTTTTTCGTTTAAGTCCATTATTTCCTTATTGACTTTTTGTCTGGGTGATCTAGCCATTGATTTAAGGGGGGTATTAAGATCCCCTACTATTATTGTGTTATTGTTAATATCTCCTTTTAGGTTTTTTAGCAGTTGTTTTATGTAGTTTGGTGCTCCTGTGTTGGGTGCATAGATATTTATGATTGTTATGTCTTCTTGGTGAAGTGTCCCTTTTATCATTATATATTGCCCTTCTTTGTCTCTCATTACTTTTTTTATCTTGAAGTCTACTTTGTCTGATATAAGTATGGCTACTCCTGCTTTCTTTTGTTTGCCATTAGCTTGGAGTATTGTTTTCCATCCTTTTATTTTGAGTCTGTGTTTGTCTTTATAGCTGAGATGTGTTTCCTGGAGGCAGCAGATTGTTGGATCTTGGTTTTTAATCTATCCCGCCACTGTGTCTTTTGACTGGAGAATTCAATCCATTTACATTTAGAGTGATTATTGATATATGAGGGTTTAATGTTGTTATTTTATTGTTCATTTTCTGGTTCTTTTACATTTCCTTCGTTTCTTGTCCCTTGTGTTTCGGACTGCAAATTCAATTTGGTATTTCTGCATGCTCATTCTCTTGGTTTTCTCTTTGTCATGTGTGGTTCTCTTCTGGTTATTTGTTTAGTGGTTACCGTGAGGTTAATATAAGCGATCTCCTGGATGAGATAGTACATTTTCAGATGCCTCCTTTTTCCTGAGGCTGGGTCAATTCAATCCCTTACCTCTTCCCCTCCTTATTTGTTATCTCTGTTTATTCCATCTTGTGTCATGAGTGTGTGTTTCCAGCGATGAGCTTGAATTAATTTTTGATGTTATCCAACTGTAGTTTGTTCTGGTTTAGTCTCCTTGCTTTTCTCCTTGCTGAAATCTTTGTATCCCTTTTCTCATTTGTTTTTTTTCAGGCCTAAGGGCCTTCTTGAGCATTTCTTGTAGTGGGGGTCTTGTGGTGACGAACTCTCTTAGCTTTTGTTTATCAGGGAGCGTTATTATTTCTCCATCATATTTGAAGGATATTTTTGCTGGATAAAGTATTCTTGGCTGAAGGTTTTTGTCTTTCATGATTTTGAATATATCATTCCAGTCTCTCCTAGCCTGTAGAGTTTCTGTCGAGAAATCAGCTGAGAGCCTGGTGGGGTTTCCTTTGTATGTTATTTTGTTTTTTTATTTAGCTGACCTTAATATTATTTCCTTGTCACAGATATTTTTCAAGTTTGCTACTATGTGGCGAGATGATTTTTTATTCCTGTTTGTTTATTTAGGTGATCTATTGATTTCATTCACTGTTATTTCCCTCTCGTTCCCTAGGTTGGGGAAGTTCTCAGCTATTATTTCTTTGAACAAACTCTCTGCTCCTTTTTCTCTTTCTTCTCCTTCTGGAATACCTGTTATCCTTATGTTGCTTTTCCTCATTGAGTCTGATATTTCTCGAAGAATTTCTTCATTTCTTTTTAGTCTTAGCTCTCTCTCCTCCTCTATCTGGAGCGTTTCTGTGTGGCTATCCTCAATAATGCTAATTCGTTCCTCCATATTGTCAGTTCTGCTCTTTAAAGACTCCATTTTTTCCACTATCTCGTTGATTTTGTTTTTCATCTCCAATAATTCTGATTGGTTTTTCTTTATGGTTTCAATCTCTTTTGTGACGAAATCCCTGAATTCGTTGATTTGTTTCTGTGTTGTTCTCTTGTATTTCATTGAGTTTGTTTATGATAGCTATTTTGAATTCTCTGTCATTCAGGTTACCGCATTCTGTGCCTTCGGGGTTGGTTTCTGGGTATTTGTCATTTTCCTTTTGGTCTGTAGACATAACAAACCGTTGCATGGATCCGACCGCTTTACTTTTTCCTCTCATCTTGAAGCTGGTCCTGCCGTTTCCACCTGCTGCCACTGGATGGAGATTGCGAGTGGTGTGCTCTGAGCCTGCTGCAGTCCCCGGAGGGATTATGCTGAGACGCAGGGTGTGTGGGGGGAGGGATTCTCTCTTTCTCCTGCTCGACCCCGGGGTTTCCTTTCTGGCTCTCTTAGGGCGTTTGCTACACCCCCGAAGCAGTCCATCGTCGCTTCCCAGTGGGGATCTCTCGACAGTCTGTGAGAGCACCTGGAGGGCGATAGTTTTCCCTGCAGTGGGCCGCCCCTCCCCCCTCTCTCTGTGAGCCGCGCTGTCTTTGCCAGTCGATTGCGGAAGGGGAGTACAACTTCTTACCCATCCTCACGTCCTTTGGGGCTTCCCGTGCCTCCACCGTCCAACGTATGGCAGCAGGGGTTTCTTAGAAGTCCTTTGTAGTGTTTGATTGAGCTCTGTTGGAATACGAATGATGTTTTCGTTGTGTCTTGGGGCAGAGATTCAAAGAGGGAATCTCACTCCACCATGATGCTGACGTCACTCTCCTCTTGGGTAATTATGGACCAGCTAACCTGGCATTGGTTTGAAGGATGCATTTGGGAGCTGCTGAACTAGAGAATCACTTACAGGAAAGCACATATTTGATTGATGCAATTATCAAATATGCAACTATAATCTTCATTTTCCTTTTAGATGTCAAGTGCAGCTTTAACTTTATCTTTGGCTACTTAATTTAAGAGGCTAAGACCCAATTCCTAATGCCCTTTGAAGAATTTCTCTATTCCAAATTAGAAACATGGGTAACATTATTGGAATTTATATTTGTTTTTGATGCTACCTACAGCTTGAGGGTCTTTGGCCACATATTTCAAAGGAGAAAAAAAATCTAAGATAGTTTTCCACAAAATAGAGGATGCTACATTTTCTTCCTCATAAAAATCATTTCACACTCTGCTTTCAGAAGGATTATTTTCGCATTTTATTCGCCTATTAATCTCTGCTGATTGGGTGTTGTGTACTTTTATCAGACACGAGAGTGTGTGGAGCAGTTACAGCTGGAAGACCGAGTTCTCTGCCTCCACAGTAGATGGCGAATCCTCTATGCAGGACTGGCAAATGGCACTGTGGTCACCTTCAACATAAAGGTTAGTGGTTGGGGAGAGAAGGCTGAATTCCCATGCCACTTGAAAATAATGTGTGTGTGTGTGTGTGCGTGGGAAGAAGTAGAAGGCAAACATTTTCCTGTTTTCTTGTGTGAGAAAGCAACAGAATTAGCTGCTACTCAAAAACTGTTGTCTCCTGGTGTAAGTGAAACAAGATCCTGCATTCTGTCTGCTCAGGCCCAAGAGTGCCAGGACCAAATGTAACTCTACTAAATTAAACCAAGCCTGGCAATTTGGGGCCAAATAATGAGTCACAAGTTAAACTAGTCTATCTCATTTTAAGAATGACACCATGAAAAATGAGCTTAAATTCTTGGAGTGTGACATTGATGTGGTTTGGAACTGATTTAGGGTTTCATGAGGGTAACCTCTTCTGTAAAGTGAACTAAGTCAGAGGTTTGCCTTCATGCCCATGTGGTCTCATTCTTTCCTAACTCTAAGATGAATTCATTTGTTGAGCAAACCTTTATTGAGCATCTGTGTGTGCTAGGCCCCAGGATAAGGCTTAGGAAATGAGTAGGGACCAGTTCTTGATGGCCTTTGTTAATGCATTGTTAATGTAGTTGGACTTCATCTTGTAGGCTTTAAAGTATGAGCACCATGATCCAATTTGTAATTTAGAAAAAGTCACTCTGGAGTTGATGAGATTGGAAAATACTGGTACCAGTAGAGGCAGGGAGACCATTTAGGAGGCTTCGTAATGGAAGCTGACATGAAAGGTTAGACTAAGGATGAGGAGAAGAGAATAGATAAAAGATGTTATCTCACAGGTGAAGTGATAGGTTTGGTTAGTAATTAGTTGTAGCATATATCCCAACGTCATCTGGTCATCTTTTAACTGCATGTTAGAATGTTTACTATGTTATGCCTGGTTATAGTATCATTCACGTGTTTAGTGAGTACCTCCTGTCTCTCCTTCCACATGCCAGCAGGAACTGCTTATAAGGACTACAATAAAATATATCATAGTTTCTGCCTTTGAGAAGCTTAAAATCAAGTTAGAAGAAATCTAGCACATATATAATTAAGTGCCAAGTTATTTGATTCACTTGATATGAATAGATCACAGAAGGGTAATTAGTGAAGGATTTTGCATTCCAGTTGCCAAGTGCTAATAGCCTAGATTAGATTTGGTTAGGGCAATAGAAATGAAGAAGAAACAATAAATTTAAAATATTTTAAAGGGTAAAACTTGATAATTACCTAATTCTATTCTTTTTTGTGAGATTAATGTTATCAAAGGTAGACAGAAGTTAGGAGCAAGACTTTTAGGGCAAAATGATGACAAGAAATTCAAATGGAAACAGTCTTTATTTATTTTATTTTTTGGGTTTTTTTTCCCCCTGGTGGGGAAGATTGGTCCTGAGCTAACATCTGTTGCCAATCTTCCTGTTTTTACTTAAGAAGATCATCTCTGAGCTAACATCTGCACCAGTCTTCCTCAATTTTGTATGTGGGGCACCACCACAGCATGGCTTGATGAGTGATGCATAAGTCCATGCCTAGGATCCAAACCAGCGAACCCCGGGCCACCGAAGCAGAGTGCGTGAACTTAATCACTACGCCACCAGGCTGGCCCTGGAAATGGTCTTTAAATGGTTGAAAAGCTGCAGAGAAGATGGACCTCAAGACAGAGATTTCAGAATCTCTGTAGAGATGTGAATTTTGAAGCCTTGTTAGGGGTGGGCCTTTTCTGATTTGCCCATGCTCTTAGAATGCAGTGCTTCTAAGATCTCAACAGAAAGCCAGGGCTCTTTACTAGGGCCTCGCCACTACTGAGCCCTGAACTCCATCAGTCTGTCTCCCCAGCACTTCAAAATGACTAAAATCATGCTCAGCTCTGTAGGCTCCCAGCTGCTGCTTCTTGCTTAGTTTTAAGCAAGAAGTGGGAGTTTTACCCCATGCATGCACCTAAAGTACCTTTTTAGAGGTTTTGGGGAAGTGGAAGACTTTATGAACAAGAATGATGTAGGGATGAGGGAAACAAGTCTAAAATCTGAGTTAAAGAAATGTGTGGAAATTCAGGATGTGATCATGCCACTCTGACTGATATAAAGACTCTGTAGTCCACTAAATGATGTCGTGAGAGATGACTTAGAACCAGAAGTCAGAAGAATGTCAGAATAACAGAAAGGCGGTGAATGGGAGACTCATATTGAAATTGTCTAAGAAAGTAGTTCTCAATAGAGAATTTTAGAAACATCATGACAAATAGATTGTATAAATTTTGGATGACAAAAAAAAACAGTGAAAGAGTTTCTGGGCCTGTGGCATGGAAAATATGTTAGAGTGTGAAAAAAAATGTTCATCATTCATTATCATTAAGGGAAGTGAAAGAGGGCATAAAAAGAGTTCTAATTATGATCAGGATAGTGTGGGTTGAAGTTAGAAATGAGTTTATAAGGTAAGACTTGGTCCCCGTTGGAATGGGAGAGAAGGGAGTCCTGAACACAGAGTTGGAATGGAAATGGCAGCGGTTGGGAAGTTAAAAATAGGGAGTGGGTATGAGAACCTAAGTACAGATAATAGAGTTTGGAGTTTGTATCAATGTAGTGATTTTGGTTAGTTGATCTTGAGATTTTCCAGCTAACTTGCTTTTACCTCATACAATGGCTTATTTTTCAGAACAACAAACGACTTGAAATCTTTGAATGCCATGGCCCTCGGGCCGTCAGCTGTCTTGCCACAGCTCAGGAAGGTGCCCGAAAGCTGCTGGTTGTGGGGTCTTATGACTGTACCATTAGTGTACGCGATGCATGGAATGGACTGCTCCTTAGAACTCTGGAGGGCCACAGCAAAACCATTCTTTGCATGAAGGCAAGTATAGAGCAAGAGAACAGGAGTTAGTTGTCTGGCACAAATGGAAGGGTTTGAATGACATTTCCCTTGTTGCCTACTGCCTTATTTAGAACACAGTCATCTTGAAAAGAGCAAGGAGATTACAATCCTTTTCTTCAGACCTGGGTCACCAAGGGATGTACTATTTTTTAATATATTAACTGAGAAACAATAAAAGTGTATCTTATTATAGGATGTAGATATACTCCATTGCCCTTCTAGGCTACTTCCGAATCATTCTGAAGAGGTAGCAAACTGAATAATATGTTATCAATTCATCAGAGTGCCTCGTGGTGGGACGTAAGTTTCAGTTCGGAAAATTTGAGAAACTTACTTTATACCTAGTTCAGGCTCATCTCTAAATAGGATGGAAGTTCGAATTTGCCAGTGTGCATCACAAGTTACAGAGGAAACTCAGGATCTTATACCGAATCTCACTCATTGAATTTTTTCTTTAAGGTGGTGAATGACCTTGTGTTCAGTGGCTCCAGTGATCAATCAGTCCATGCCCACAATATTCATGTAAGCTGTGTTGGTGTAAAGAAATCTTTGATAGAATGGTGGTTAAAGCTTGAAGGATTCCTTAGATTGCTTGCAATTTAAGCTAAGCCCTTTTTCCAGTGAAAGGCTTAATAATAATCCCTATGCATAAGCTCTTGGATAGTATTGAGCACCCTAGAAATTCTGACCTCATCAAAATTTTTAGTGGGAGACAGACTCAAAGTTTATATAAGGTTTAGTTTGAATACCTCATTTAAACTTGAGATAAACTGAGCATCTGAGGCTCTAAGAAAGTGGGTATGATACATAGTTTAAAACAGTACAAATGAAAACAGCCAAGAGACTGTGCTCAGGTCATAGAGGCAGCTCTTTGAAGCTCAGTTGCTGGTCTGTAAACCTGGGGATAACCCAGCCTCAGGGATCTGTTGTCCAGATCCAATGAATGATAAAAATGAAAACACTTTGAAAGCTGTAAAATACATACAGATAGAATTGTGGCCCTTCTCTTTCTGTGACACAAGGTTGTCTTCATTAGGATACATTTCATATATTTTGTATATAGGTAACAGATGCTTGTGGGAGTAATTCAGCTGTTAAAATAAGTATAGCTACATGTGTGTACAAGTAGTCTCAGAATTATGACTTGTAGAATTACGGCATCATAAATATCAAAAGTCAGAAGGGATCTTAAAAGTCAGTCTAGTGACTTGCATCTCTTTTCTGATACAGACTGGTGAGCTTGTACGGATCTATAAAGGGCACAATCATGCAGTGACTGTGGTGAACATCCTAGGAAAAGTGATGGTGACTGCTTGCCTGGATAAATTTGTTCGTGTCTACGAATTACAGGTAGAATTTAGATCCAATATTTTGCTTGAATGATTTGGGGAGATTGTTTTGTGGTGTCGATTTTTTTATATAGAAAGTCTAGGGGTGGAACCCAGGAATCTGCATTCTTCACAAGTGCTCTGGATCATTATGAAGCAGGTGGTCCGTGGACTACACTTTCAGAAACACTGCTCTGAGATACATGGTCAGGCTCACAGTGTTAAAACTTAAATGGTTTCCGGAGAGCAACATAGTCTCTGAAAGCTGTCTCGTTCTCCTTGTGTGCAATTTCAGGCTTGAGACTTTGACACTACACAGAAATTGGTTTTATTTTTTCCAATTACCAGCTCTTCCCTTGAGGAGGAGGATTTATTAGGAAGATGGCTGTTAGATTATATTTCTGTTAAACTGCTACTGGTGCTTCAGCTTGGTACCTCAGGTGTAGTTTTAAACCTGCCAAAGGCCTTCAGGGACAGTACTGGTTAAACACAAGGTATAGATAACCTTAATTCTCTTTCTTTTTTTTCCTCTACCTAAGTCCCATGATCGATTGCAAGTTTATGGAGGACACAAAGACATGATTATGTGTATGACCATCCATAAAAGTATGGTGAGTATTGTTTGCCATGTCACATATTTGTCTTTGAATGTGTTTAGTAAAAATTCTACAAACTGATAATAATGTTACCACTTGTCACTTCCAAAAATGACATCTGTTTCTGATATGCCTCATTATTGAATGCCTTTCTGTCTCTTGGCATTATAATATTGAGAAGTAACCCCATAACATTGTTGAATGTTCTGTTCTTTATTAATAGCTAAAATAATTGCAATAAAAATCTAATACCACCATTAAATAGAAGACAAATTTAAGATGTTTCCAAAAAAAAAAATTTGAGTGGTGGTTTTTCCAGAAACATTATGATCTGAACAGAGCATTGAAATAGAGTCAGGAGATTTGGCCAGTGTGGCATAGTTATAGCAGACCTAAAAGTAGAAGCTAACTCATTTAGCCCTGCTCATCCTTGATTTATTTTATTTTTAAATCATGGAGTTGAACCAGAATGGATGTTTTTCAGACTCTGAGCAGTAGAACCCTTTGTTCCAATGAAATACACATTCATAGTATGTAATGCCCAATAGAAGCCAGAGCTACACCAGTTCAAGTACCAGATGGAGCCTCCAACCCGCCACTTCTGCTGTCAGCCACGGTCCCAAGAGTGTCTCTTTAAGGAGCACAGCTTCCATGTGTCTAGAAGATCTAGAAGATCCTTTCTCACTTGTGATGCTCTGGCGCTGGTTTTGGTTTTGTGCTTTCTTATTATAGCTGCCACAAGTAGCTTTTGACTCTTATTATGAGGATGTTTTATAGTTGGTTTTTTGTGTCTGTTGTTTTGGTCTGACATGATAAACCTCTTTCTCTAGATTTATACTGGCTGTTATGATGGCAGTATTCAGTCCGTGAGGCTCAATCTGATGCAGAATTACCGCTGTTGGGTAAGGACTGAAACTTGTCACCAGACTTCAACATTGCTTAACCCTAGGTTCATTTATAGATCTTTATTATCATCAGTTTAGCATTTTGTATATTTAAGCATCTACATTATGCCTTCCACTGCAGGACAAGGAAGCTTATTTTTAACAGCCACACTTAAAATGTTTCTATACTTCTATAATAAAAAGTCTATTTTAAGATTAGATATGAATCCCTCGACTGATGATTGGTTAAAGAAGATGTGGTATATACATACAATGGAATACTACTCAGCCATAAGAAAAGACACAGTTGTCCCATTTGCAACAACATGGATGGACCTAGAGGGTATTATGTTAAGTGAAATCAGCCAGAGAGAGAAGGACAGACACTGCATGAATTTGCTCATATATGGAATATAAATGACACACAGACAGAGAGAACTGATTGGTGGTTACCAAGGGGAAGGGGGGTGGGGGGTGGGCACAAGGGGTGAAGGGATGCTTCCACATGGTGACGGACAAACAATAATGTACAACTAAAACCCCATAATGTTATAAACTATTAAGACATCAATAAAAAAAAAGATTAGATATGAAGTATATGTAAATATTGTCCACTCAAAGATTATCTCCTTGGTGGTTTTTCTTTTATTATAAAATCAGTGTATTCTTACAAAAATATCAACAGTACAGAAGTATATGAAATAAAAAGTGGAAATGCTGGGGCCAGCCTAGTGGTATAGTGGTTAAGTTCATGCACTCCATTTCAGCGGCCCGGGCTTCACAAGTTTGGATCCCGGGCAGGGACCTATGCACTGCTTACAAGCCATGTTGTGGCAGGCGTCTCAGGTATAAAGTAGAGGGAGGTGGGTACGGATGTTAGCCCAGGGCCAGTCTTCCTCAGCAAAAAGAGGAGGATTGGCAACAGATGTTAGCTCAGAGCTAATCTTCCTCACCAAAAAAAAAAAAAAGTGAAAGTGCTTATTTTCATTGCCTGCCCACTTTTCTATACCCATTCCTCAGATGTTACACGTATTAGTAGTTTGGTTTTTGTCCTTATTGGTTTTTGAGAAATAGGCAAAAATTTGTGTTCCTGAAGTTCTAAGCCTCGGTTCACTAGGCTAAATTGTGTGGTTTTTATTTTGGGTTGTGAGCTGATGGTTAACTTTAAAAACTTTCACACTGTTCCTTATAAACCCTAATTTGTTTCATCAGTTCTAATATTAGTAGTGACCAAAGAAAAGTTTATGGCACTGAATTTTTTCCCCCTAAACCGTACCTTCCCTTTCAGCATTGATGAAAATGAACATAACACTCTTCATTTTTAAATTTGATTTTAGGTTCATCCACAACCTAGTAACTTTTCAGCTTTTTTACACATCACTATCTTTGATTTTTAGTCTTCTCAGTGAAGGCAAGCAAAATCTAGTACAACAGGATCCAGAATATACAAATAATTTGTCTAGAGAAATGGGGAAATACCTTCCAGTTTTAAAGCTAGAGGGACAGAATAGTGTTGACAGAGGAGAAACTCAAATCTGCTTTACTTTTTAGAAATGAGCATATTAGAATCCTAAGATTTTTTACAAACAAGCCTGTAGGGAAAAACCCAAGACAAAGAGTCTTTATGCTTTCTGGCTACCTGGTGAAATTGAGCCACCTTTATAAGTAAAGTTACGGTAAAAAAGAAAAAAGAAAAAGTAGGTAATCACAAGACTGTGATTCAAGTTATAAAAATTGTGAGTAAAGAAGTCAGGCTTCCATGGCAAACCCAGTTTTCTACATCAGATATTTCCACAAATATAGTTTTCTTTATCAGACATTTTTATTTTCAAGCTTACAAGTCAACAGTTCTTAGAGTTGTTAAAAACAGCTCTTTCAGTATTATAGGAAAGCTCTTTGCCTTTTTAAATAAATGGACTAAGAAACTCATTTTATGATGGGAAGATAAAGAATGAGTATGGTTTAAATTGAGTTTCATGATAACTTGTCGGTCAATATTTGCTAACCTTTTGCTTATCTGACACTGTAAGGGTTGGACTTAGTGCTCTGCCTTCTCAAAATACCAAAGTGTCAGAAGACTTTCTAATCTTTATAAGGTTGCTCATTATATTAATAATTAATTTGGTTGCCCCTGGCTTTGTTAAATTTTCTAGCCAAGAATAATGAATAGGGGCTTGCTTTTTGCTTCCACAGTGCTTCTGGGATATAAGTCAGGAATGTTCTGATTGTGTTTCCTGTACTGTTTTTAACTTGCCCTCTCCTTCTTTCTCTCTCCAGTGGCATGGTTGCTCTCTGATATTTGGCGTTGTCGATCATTTAAAACAGCATTTGCTCACTGACCACACGAATCCAAACTTTCAAACTCTGAAGTGTCGCTGGAAGAACTGTGATGCTTTTTTTACTGCTAGGAAAGGATCCAAACAGGTACATCAGGGACTCGAGGTTGACTGGGGTTGACTGCTCACACCAGGGTTCATTAAACCTTTTTTGCCTTATTAGAATGTTCAAAATTGCAATAAATAGGGAGAGTCTAGGGATTTTTCTTTTTATTATTGTTCAGAGATTTGGGGGATAGCTTAATGAGGTTTCAAATGAAGAATTAAAAAGTTTTTGAGGAAGAGCCTAAAGAGAATGTTTCAGATCCAGTAACTGAACCTGGAGGTTTATTACAGTGCTCTTGTGCCAAGACGAGAACTCATCTTTAAGTGCATAGTTTCATGTAAATTGGCAAAGTGCTGGGTCCTAACCGCTTTTCATGTATGGATTTTAGAGTGTACCCAGGAAGCTGTCCTTGGCTTTGACTTTCTCTTGTCCTACTGCCAACTTTTCTCTCATGGGGTCTTTTCCCTTTATTCCTAGGATGCTGCAGGACACATTGAACGACATGCTGAGGATGACAGCAAAATTGATTCATGAAGTTTTTTGCCTCCCATGTTGGGAAGTCATTAGTTGAACTAATTTCACATCAGCCCCTTACACAGGCCACTCTCTTCCCTTCCCCAGTGAAGCAGGGAAGGAGGAAGGGGTTACTAGCCAGGCTTACCACTAGCCTAAGTCTGGGCAGCTCTATGGGATGATAGGGTACACTTTAAGTTCTTGCTGGAGGTTTGTCAGATTTATCTGATTTTAAGGAACCACACTCCTCTCGGACAGCATGGCATATAGTAATTTATGTCTCTAGTGTTCTCTAGATGTTTATTAAAGGTACACATCTTAATCGGTTACCCAATTTGACCCTAATCTTAGTATATTTTATTAATTTCAGTTTGTGATTTTTAGTTTATGTTCTTATAATGGTTTAAACGTATAGTCAGGCTTTTAAGTACAAATTTGTTCAAATGCTAGATTTGGGGGATCAGTTTTGATTTCTCCAGTTGTAATAACTGGGTGTTTAAATTGGAAGCAAATAGTTTCCCTTCTTAACAATTATGTGCAGTGTGTTTCCATACTCTCTTGCTTCGTAGATGGACAGAGCTGGCTTTAAATGCTAAGGAGACACAGTAGATTTTTAGCAGTTAGAGTGATGACTGTGCTGATTATATTTTAGGAACTCAGATAGCAAATCCCTTAATGACCAGTCCTTACAGACAGCACTTCCTATTGAACCTCTGTGCAAGTTTTGATAGCGTGCTCAGTTCAAGACAGTGCACAGACCTAATGTCTACCTTGAAATTTTACTGTTAGACCTGGGCCCTCACTGCTGCACGTGTTGTCGTGCTGTTTGAACTGGAGGTGTCACCTTTATCTCCCTTTCCAGTTTCTGACTCTGCAAGCCAGCCATGGGTTTGAAATCTTTGTTTGCTCCATTGCCAACCCCATCTCTCCCACTGTCTAGCTGTGCCTAGACTGATGGCAGCCATGAAATACTTCTGGGCTCGCAGGTGCTTTCCCCTCACCTGCAGCAAGTAGGTGGGGGAGTTAGGATAAAGCATCTGAATACAGTTTTTAGGGCCTCAGGCAGGCTTCTTAGAGACTGGTTTCTGAAACTGGTGTCTTGCCTTCACCTCCATACTAGCTGGGAAAGAAGAGTGGAGTCTGGTGAAGGTAAAGACTCACCTGTCCATTGAGAGCAGCCGAATTAACAAAACCTGAGTGAGACTGCTTTGCTATTGGATTTTCTCTGGACTCTTAGGAGAGGCAATAGAAGTGTGGCTTTCCTGCCTTTTCTTTCTGGATTCTCAAAACTCTGAAAGATTCTTCAGAGAGAGAGAAGGGAAAAGTACACAGTGCCACATACAAAGCTTCAGGATGTGAAGCCTCCTATTTTCTAGGAGTGCAGAGCATCAGGTTTATGTCCACCCCTGTTAGTGCACACACATCTACTCATGTGTCTTCACTCAGGCTCTAGGGCGGAGGGACTTCACTGGGGGTTCGTGGATAGGGTTCAAGAGGGTATGCGAACCCCCTGAAATTGTATGCAAGGCTAAATATGTGGTTTTTTTTTTTTCCAGGAAAGGTTCCAGTGGTTCTTACTGGATCCAAAAAACGTTAAAAACTAATCTAGGAGCTACTGCTAAGTAATGAGTGGCCCCACAAGTTATTTACTTCTGTCCTTCTGAATGGGAAAACTCTTGTTGACCACGCTATTGAGGTTTGCATTATACTTGAGAGGGAACTATTGCATAAAGTGTATTTGTGCTGTTTCTACATGAGATAAGAAGCTTTTCCCACCTCTCACCCCTGTTTCCTTTATGGGTGACCAGAGAAGCTAGGCGGTTCTGTGGGTTTGGAAATGGTGATTTTCCCAGGCAAGTATATTTGGATTTGTTGCTAAACCTGGCCTTTTTCTCTGGGCTGTAGTGAACCCACATTTCCACATCGGCTGGGCGGTGTGCTAAGAAAGTCTTGTATGCTCTGTTGCATAGGTGCCCTTCTGTCCTGCCTGAGGACATGTCTGAAAAGATGAGAGTGGTGGAGCCTAGTACAGGAAGAAGTGGGTATGTGAGGTGTTGGGCAATCGTGGGGAACCTTTGAAGGTATGAACAGACCGATAGAATCAGTAAGAACTGATTTGGTAGAATCATGCACAGCCTGCCTGCCTTTATGCAGCTATGAACGTTCCTTGTACGTGTGTATGCACGTGGGCACCTATACTTGTAATACGTTTCCTCATTTCACAAAAATTTTCTTTGAAGCAGTGGCAGTATGTCTTTGTTTCAAGAATGTGTAAAATTCGTTTAACACCAGGTTGGTGTGTTATCCTGAATGCACCGTTCTAGCCCCCTGCTTAGAAATAAAGGCACCATAAGCATCTTGGCTGCTTATGGTTGTGTGTTCTTACTTTTAAGTGTCTTGAAAATTATGGAGAACTTTGGTCGTTTTTAAGTCTTCTACAATGTTTTGCCTGATTCTAGCCCTCTGTCTCCTCTCAGAGAAGAGCTGTGTTTCAGGGATTTGTGTTGACGCGGGTATTAAAGTACTTGACAGGTGCTATAGTACCTGACAGAACCCGACTCATAAGGAGTTGGAGGCCATTTTTAGGAAGTTATTTTAATTGCTTGTGCCTACTTGTAACAGCTTGAAGCCAAGAAAATCATAGTATAAATCCTTTTGTGTGCATATGCTAGTGTTTTAATGGCAGTTTGTTTTGATAAAGTATCAGTCACTTTAAGTTTTATCCTAAAGTTTTTAATCAGGTTCACAATGTATTTTGGCAGACTCCTCTACTCAGTTATAAAGCAGTTAAACACAGTGCAAACAAAACTCTTAAGAGCAAAGAATTATCTTGACCTGATGTTACTTGAACTTGAGAGAACGTCATTGCTACGACACTCCTGCTTTTGTGGGGAAACTTTTTTCTGCCTCAGAAGAGTTAGCAGTTGAGTGTTTAGCTCCTATCTACCTATAATTTACAGGCAATATTATTGCTATTTAAGTGATTATTTGCCTAACAAAGGTGTGGGGTTTTTTGTTTTGTTTTGTTTTTGGTAGATTATACAGTGGACAGCTATAGTGATGAGGTATGTGGATGATTTGATGGGAGTAGGCATACGACCCTTAGAGGAATGGTATGGTATGTTTTATGGAAGAATTCATTGGAGGGGAGATCAGAGTATATCGTGAAGTGGGATTTGAACAGCACATACCCTCTGGTTTGCTCAAATAACTGCAATTTATATATATACTGACTTAGAAATTTTGTTCCTGTTAACTAAAGGAGAGCTCCTAGAACTGCTGTGAAGGCCATGCCTGCCACACTGATAAAATAGTGATTTCATCCCTGCCCCAAATCATCAGGATCCTCAGGATTTCAGAGAAGCTGTCTAATGGATAGGAAAGAAGCTGTAGTGGGGGTGATTTGGGCTACACTGAGTTCCATATGCAAGTGGATGTGAAATCCTGATGTAAACCAAACCTGCTACTTATCAGACAGCAACCTCTGATCTCACCTCCAACCCCCAAGTATGTGACCCTTCTGGGTCACATGGAGACTAAAGTTTCCCAGATTTGCTCTAAATTCAAGGTCGAAGCCCAGTTGAATGGGGGGGGGGGGAGTCAAGGAGAAGAGGCTGTTGAAGATCTTTCTCCTGCTTAAGAGACATACATGCCCTAGAGCTGTTCCAGCACCCTTGGTCTCTGAAATTCTTTTTATATTGAGTATGGTTTAGAAGAATGAAATCAGATGACACTTGACTGCAAAAATGTTTATAAGCAAATAGCTTAGCCTTCTTACATTTTGGTATAAAGCTGTGAACTTCCTAACTTTGTAAAGCAAGATATAAAGCAAATACAAGAAGAAAATAAAGTAATTTTACTAATTGTTTACTTTTGTTACCTTATCTGCATATTTGTAGCCAAACCTTTCTTTTCCATGTTGGTATAGAGAGCAAGAAGGAAATTGAGTGGAAAACATAAGATGGTTATAGATATGCCATGGACCATGGTCCAGATAAGTTTGGCAAACAGCTACATTTAAGGCTTTATCCAAGGTCATAGAACAGGTCAGTTAGTGGAGGAGCTAGGATTAAAAACTACATCTCTGTTCCATTACACTTGAGTAACTGGCCCCTTTAGTTGTATGTGACTCATTTATTCTTGATGTTCTGTACACCAACAGATATTCCTCTTCCTTTCCTCGTATATCTTGGAAAGTATCTGAGTGATGCCTATGTTCAAGAAACAGCAATAGGCATGGTTAAAGTGGGGTTCAGGTTTTATTTGTGTGTGTGTGTTTTCCATTGTTGTATTCTGAAACTAGGGCTCTCTATACATTATAGGTGAGTGTAAGGTTGGAAGCTACTCAGCCCTGCTGTGGCTGACATCTAAACGTGAGAAAACAAAACACGATCAAAGCAGCCTTATACATGCCTTTATTTAGATCAACTTTTTTCAGAATGCAGCCAGACTTATGAGTCAGAACCCAAAGTATCCAGCCCTCTTCCACTGAGCTAGTTTACCCCGGAGCAGGCCCATCCTGAAACAATCTGGCAGAACCAGGTGCTAGTTTGGTTACCATCCCATCAGTGGGAGAACATAAGGTGATAGAGGGCTCTAGCTCGAGGAAGTACTGAGTGCCATTGGCAAATGCTTCTGCAAACAGCCTCAGGCAAGCTAAGGAGAACATTTGTTCCAAGGTCGCTCAGATTCCAAGCAAAGCTCTCAACTGGGCTACAACTAGCTGAGGCAGAGAGAGACACTTGCCTCCATGTGGCAAAGGGACAGAATTGTTCCCCCTTCCTTATTCCTTAGCCAAAGGGTTAGTCTGGGCATGACAGATGGACTGATGCCCTGAGGCCGAGTGGGGAGTGAAGTGGAGGAGGAACAACAAGACTGGCACGGCTCCCGGAGGCCTGCTGGGGGTGCAGTTACGGCATCCCTGGAGGTAAGTGGCTCTAGCGGTGTTGGGTGAAATTGAAATCCTGAGTGATCCTGCATGGCCTTGGATGAGGCCAGCTTGGTTCAGGCATACATGGTGAGCTGCAGCCACTGAAAGAGGAAGTCCCAAGATCAGAATGCAAATAAGAAAAGAGCTCAGCCCTAGGGATCTTACAGGTAGGGGAAAGAGACAGCCCCAGCATGCCAGACAGCGGGAAGATTTTCTAAGCAGCAGCAGTCTACTGCATCCTTCCCCCAGATCTCTCCTGGGAAGGTACATGTTTTCCAGCATAAGGTCGTTTGAGGAGCTGAGGCCCCTTTGGAGCCATCCCCCAGTACTGGGCTTCCCTTATGTTCCTTTCCTGTCCCATCCCTCCTCCACCATTTGGAAGTGAGGAGCACACAATGGGTCCGGTCTGCCTCGTTGATTCCTCCACCTTGAATTTTAAGGTGCAGGGGGAGTGTACTGCTTCTAGTGGGCTTTACCTCTAGAACGTTGAGTTTGATGATACCATCTCCATCCTTGTCAAATGCATTAAAAGCTCCTGTGTGGAAGAAAGCACAGACCAGAGGCCAGTTACAGGCTCACTCCCCCTTCACTACTGTAACTTTTCCCAAGAGGACCATGAGCTAAGTGCTGTCCTTCAGCACACAAATCTGCCAGGCAGAGTATCTCCAGTAACCCTCTCTTTGCCACCCCATTCTGAGCCTAAAGAGGGCCTTTGGCTCTGTTCAGCCTGGGTGGAGTTGATTGGAAGATGATCAGGCGGAGATTCCTACTGCCACAGCTGTCCCTGTGGGATAGTGGGCAGGAACGGTGCAGGAGAGCAGAAGAGTAGCTCCCCACTTACTGAACATGCCCTCCAGCCTGACAAAGCAGCAGATGAAACTGTCGAAGTCAATGTTCATGTATTTGTCTGCATACCGCATGGTAATGATGTCATAAAGCTGTCTGTTGAGGTGGAACCCTGTGGAGGCAGCACATGAGAAGAGGAAGTCGAGTGGGAGTCCTTAGGTCTGCGTTCTGTTTTCCCTGCGTCTTGGCCACTCTGTGGCCTGGGAAAGGAAAATGAGGAACCCTTTCTTCTTCCTTCTCTAGTAGGACCCTAGCGGCCTGGTTCTCCCCTCCTATTCCTGCTTCCACCAGCTCCCGTCCCCATCCCGGCCACCTCCTTTCTTCCCCAGCACCTGCGTCATTGACTGCATTTCGCATCTCATAGCTGTTGATGGTACCGGATTGGTCTGTGTCATAGTGTTTGAAAATTTTCTGGGAATAGAAAATTTGAGGACAGAGGTCACACACTAAACCCCTGAATCAACCCCTCCTTCACTCCCATGCTTCATTCTCTCATCCCACCTGCCAGGCCTTAATCTTCTTCCAGAGGTGATGGAACTCTTGCAGGTTCAGCCTCCCAGAGCCATCTGTCTGGAGGAAGGAGGTCAAGGCTACAGGGCACATGTAGCAAAATCCCGCTAGTTTGGGAGAGGGGGTTTCTAGGGGGCCCTGCACGGAAGGTAGCCCCATAGGAAGGCTCTCCCCAGGATGTCCTACCCACTGTGCTGTCCTGGTATTTAACCTTCCCCTCCATGCCTCCCCAATCAAAGTTAGTGCCTACTCTATAGCCCAGGGGGCCTGCCTTCTAAGGACCACTTTTGTTGGGCAGGGCCCCAGGCAGAATCCCAGGCCTGAGGTAAGAGTGGGGGCCAATGGTCTTCCCAACTTGTGCCGCCTCCAGCAGCTCCTTTCACACCAGCCACCAGGATGTTCAGACTCAGGGCCACCTTAAGTCTTTCCTTGGACACAAATTTGGGCCTTTCTGCCTGGCTGGGCACCCCTCATTGCTGCCCTGGCCACGGTAGCCTGCACAGGGGCTGATGACAGAGGGTTGGGAAGGGGTGGCAGGAAGGATACATCCATGAGAGCAATCATGCTACGGCAGGACTCCAGCGTGAACCCTTGTGCCTTCAGGTCTTTATCTGGGGTATGGAGAAGAGCAAGGAGCTATTTTCAGATAACTGGACGCACACACCCCCACCCACCCATCCCCCACATATGGTTTGACCACTCACGTCTGTTCACAACTGTGTTAAGGATATTCTTGAGCTCATCTGCACTGATCTCCATGTCCTGGGAGGAAGGAGTAGAGAGTCACAGTTCAAGAGTACAGCAGCTGATGAAGCAGAGGCTTTGCAAAACAAATCCCAGCTGTCCACGTTTGCAAAGTTCCCGCCAGAGCTGCTCTGTCACAGGGAAGATGGGGCTTTTCTGAGGAAGGCAGATACTGCATCCCCAGTTGTCCAGACTGCAGTGAGTAGCTCAGAGCAAAAGGCCTCTGAGCCACCCAGTGGATGTGTTGGTCTAAAACTCGTGGATTTCTGTGCTATACACATATAGGCCCTGTTTCCACTAAAAGCCAAAAGGACCTTGACCAGACAGTAATGAAATAATTGGCAGGTTGACCAATAAAAGGAGAATCTGTGAGAGTTGGGGTTAGAGGTACTCACGTCACCCGCTATCTGCCTGAAAATGTTCTGGAATTGCTGCTCCTCACTTTCCTGGTCAGTGTTGCCAGGCTGTGGCTGTGGAAGCACAAAGGAAAACAGGTTCACAGGGATCAGGGAGAGGGACAGACCTGTGAGGAAAATTCCTCCTGAGCTGAAGGAGATGATGCCTAAAACAGCCCTAGGTGGCAACAGAAGCTGGGTACAGGGGCACATGCTCTTCTTTCTTGGTTGAACCTGGTGATCTGGAATGAGAACAATCTAGGCCCCAGTGACCTTCACTGCATACCTCACCAGACCAGACATCCCAGCCAGAGGAGATCTATTAGCCATGCAGACATGTAGACAGCCCCCTGGTCCTCTCCCCGCTCCCCACCAGCTGGAGCCCTCTGCACTGGAGCCTGACCATCCCAACCAAATGAGCCCCAGTAGGACAAAGGGGGCAGACAATTTGATACCTCCAGCCACCTCTGTCATCAAGGCCAAGTCCTCAGAGGACAGCCCCCTCCCCCAGCCATACACACACTCTATTGCATGGCACTGCAGGATAGAGGAGGTGGGCCTGGATTTGTCTGCGGACTTTTGTCCCTAAGCCTCACCTCCACTAAGCTTTATATGACCGCCTTTCCCCACTCCCATCTAGCACCCTCCCCTGAGCTCTGGAGGATCCATCTCTGATGTCAGCCCCTTTCTCTGCTGCTATTCTTTATCCCTCTGTTGTCAAGAGCTTGAGGACACCAGGAAACGAGTGGTTCTGTCTCAGGCTTTGCCTCCCCTTCCCCTCATTGCCTGCCTGGATAGGCTCCAGCAGAGAGGTTCAGGCTGTCCTTCCCAGGCCTGGGACAGGCTTGAGGTGGATGCCAACCCCAAGATATTCACCCAAGCAGCATCCCAAATTTTAGAACTTGATGAGAGAAAAGGTCAGTGGGACAAATCCAAAGCTCTAGATGTTAAAGGGTCACCCCACCCACCAATCCTGAGCACCCCAAGAGCATAGGAGGGCCCTGGTTGTGTGCCGGCCACCCCATTCATGCCACATGCTGAGAAACCTGTGGGGATTTCTCTTGCTTATCAGGGCTTAAGTTGCCCTCCTCTGATTCGTGGTCCACACCCAGTTCCTTGTTGCTGTTTGCTCTGTCCGAAACAAAGATGATGGGCTGGAGAGAGGAGGCAAGTGGGGAGGGGGCAGGAAGGAAGAAAGATTACAGGCTGAGCAGGTACACGGAGGCAACCTCCCTCCTAGAGCAGCTTTGTCCAGTGAAGAGGAAAAGAGCAGAGTTAGGAGCTCTTGAACCTGAGTTCAAGCTCCGTCTCTGCCACTAACAAGCTGTGTGACTTGGGGAAAGATGCTAAGACTCTCAGGACCTCAGTTCCTTATCTCCTCATGGTAGAGTTATGAGGGTTCAACAAAGTAGTTAATACATGTGGAAGTGCTAAGAATGCTAAAGGCAGGGTGAACCAGTACAGTGATTTTCGAGTATTTTGTAGACTTTTTTTTCAAGTGGAAACACTGTTCAAATTAAATTTCCCCAGAAGCCCAGTGTATATATAAAGTCATTAAAAACAGAGCTTCTCAGGGCCAGCCAGGTGGCATAGTGGTTAAGTTCACATGCTCCGCTTTGGCAGCCCAGGGTTCACATGTCTGGATCCTGGGCGCAGACCTACACACTGCTTATCAAGCCATGCTGTAGCAGGCGTCCCACATATAAAGTAGAGGAAGATGGGCACGGATGTTAGCCCAGGGCCAATCTTCCTCAGCAAAAAGAGGAGGATTGGCAATAGATATTAGCTCAGGGCTAATCTTCCTCACCAGAAAAACAAAACAAAACAAAAAACAGCTTCTCTGCTCGATGAAGAGGGTAGAGCTCTTTCCCCTCAGCACCCCCATATCACCATGGCAGCTACTGAGGCGCTTCCAAGGGACCTCTAGGACTCTGCAGAGAACAGATTGATAAAAGGACTTTGATTAGTGTGCTGGTCAGTGGGTGAGAGATCAGAACACTGGGCTGGAATCCCAGCCCACTCCTCATGTATAAGAAATAGCCTCCCTGGCCTCAGTTTACTCCTCCATTAATGTGGATGATAAAACCTGTGTTGCCCTTCGCTAGGGCTCCTATGGGGATCACATGAGAGACTGAATGTACAGTTGTGCTACAGAAACCTTTAGGATGCTACACAAATATGAGGGATATTTTCAAGACATGCTCACGCAAATGAAGAGGATACAAAAGGGTGGAGCGCAGCTGCCATGCTATGCCAACCTTGGCTGGTGCTAAACACTCCACAGGGAAAGCCAGAGGAAGCCCAGGCCAAAGGGGCTGGTGGCTGCAATGCAGAGAGCAGTGGGGCAGTCAGAGTCCCTCAGAGCAGAAAACGAACCTGCTCAGTCTCCGAGTCCCCATCTACCTTTCCACACTGTTCATCTAGGACAACGCAAACTGACAGATCTGTGGAAACAACTCCTCTGGCTTTGGCTCCCAGCTGCCCCAAAGGCCCTGGCTTGCTCTGCCTTCTAAGCAGAGGGTCTGCTCAAGCAACTGATGCTTGTGGGGATCGCAGAACAAGTGGGGGTCATAGTTTGAGGGGGGATGTGTGCCCATGGACATGGTGTGGGCATGGGGCACCCCTGCTGGACACACATCTCTGGGCCTAAGTGTGGATCTGGACAACACAGGACTTGGGGTGTTAAGGGGCTTGCACCAGAGAGGTGAGGGCAAGAAACATGGGTTTTGGAACAGATAATTGTGGTTTCCAGTTCCAGTTTCCCCACTCATTAGTTGTGTGTCCTTGGGCAAGTCACTTCGCTTCTCTGAATCTTCATTCTCCCTCGTAAAAGGGGAATAAATAGTAACAGCGCCTCCCCTGTAGGTACTGTGGTAACTGAAAACAGTGTATGTTTTCCCCCAGCACCGTGCCTAACTCCTGATAGGTGCTTGATGGTCAGCTGTGGTCTGCACCAGCACCAGTACTGGGAGGACCCCGCTAAACACTAACACCAAACCTTGTCTGATGGCCCATGGCCACTCCCCGTGGGCTCAGGGATGCCCAAAGGTCAGTCATTTCTGGATGACACTCTGGGCGGTCAAACCAAAATTCTACAAGGGGTAGCCTTATTATAGACATACTCCCTGGAGACCACGGGGAAGTTGTGGGGTAAATGGAGCAGGAATGGGGTAGGAGGGAGTTTGAGCTGCTGAACTACTGTAATCTCAAAGTTCCAGAACCACACAGAGGAAACATGTCCCTGGTCCCAGATGAAAGCTTTGCTCTGAGGCCCCTGAGATGCTCTTGGCACACATGGTCACCTTTACCGTCAGTGTCCTTACAGCAGACTGGTTACAACCAGGACACCCAGGAAGGACTATTAGAGGCCCTGGTGACTTGGGGGAGGATGGCAACTACCCAGGACCCCAGGAGCAGAAGCTGCCCCGGGAGCTCTCCTTCCTCCTTCCCCCTTAAACCAGTCAAGTTGAGTAGCTCCTCCAGGGCTGTGAGGGTGAAGGTTCTTGTCCCCCTTCCCCCTTTGCCATCTAGACACAGGCAGCATGCAGAGTCCATCAGGGCACATGACTTCAAGGGGGGCTGCGTTGGGAGTGAGAGGACACTGTCTAGAAGGGGGTTTGCGACAGGCTTCACCTGGAATGAGAGCCCTGACAGCGACTTAGCCCATCTGGGCGTCCCCTGCCACCCTTTCCCCAGAAGACTGAGAAAAAGGAGGAGTGGGAAGCAGGCAGGGAAAAGAGAGGAGGGAGAGGGAGCTGTCCTGTCTACAGAGCAGGCGACTGGCATCGCAAGTGTTAGCTATCATTGTTCCGCACCCATGCGTGCGACAGGAGCTCAGGGAAGGAGGTGGGGGGCAGCGGGGAAGAGGCAGGTCTGGGTTATGTGCACTCGCACACACACACGTACAGACACACTCCGTGCTGTCTACCCACTCACCCTGTTACACCCACCTTGGGTTTTTTCTTTTTCTGCACAAGGAAAGGAAACAGTAAATGCAGAATAAGTGAAAAGCAAGAAAAGCCGGTGGCTTTTGGCTTCCCTGTGACCTGGTCCTCAGCTTGGGGTGAGGTTCCGGGATCCAGAAATCCAGGTCACATGGAGCCAAAAGGGGCCTGGAGGGTGAAGGAAGAAGAGAATTCTCCAGGCCCAGAGACCGGTGGCTGCCACGGCTTTGTTTTTCTAGAACACTCTGTTATGGGACATGGCCAAGGAAAGGGATCTTCTGGCTGTTTTGTATTTCTTAATGAAGTCGGTTACTAAAATCCCAAAAAAAGTGGCTCACCCAAACTGGCCTGAAAATCACTTTTGTTTGATTTGTAGAATCAATTTTGTTTGATTTTTTGTTTGTTTTTAGCAAATATTTAACATAGGGAGAGACTTAATATGGAAATCCAGGTTTTGGGCTTCTTTTGTAAAATTAGGCCTGGCAGGCTGCACAGGCCTGCGACCCCCTGTGGCAACAATCTTGGGGAGTTGAGAGCAGCTGCTCTCTGCACCCTCCAGATTGCCACAGTCACCACCACTCCAGTTGTCCTTCTAACACGGACGCCAGGTGTCAGTTGAGAACTGCAGGCAAATACAGGGTAGGGACACCAAAACCCCCTGAACTACTAGCTCTACTCAGGTGACATGCTAGCTCCCATAAGCTTTTGAGTTTGCAACTCCTGATAAATACACTGATTACCAATGTCCAAAAGATAAGAATAGAGACAAATGCACTTAATACTAAAACCAATGTCTGTGATAATTCAGAAGGCACTTAGAGATCTGGCACTGGCAGAGGGTCAGGATTAGAACCATGAGTGCCACTACCCAGAAGACAGTTCAGTAGGCCATTTGCTGTCTTCTTATTGGCCCAAGTCACACCCACAGAGCACAAGAGACTGTTTACTAACCAGGGCCCAAGGCCCCAGGGCAGTTAAAGACTCCTCAACACAAGGAGACCCCAACACACCCCAACTCTGTGCTTCTAACTCTAGGTCTCACACCCCCAGGAACAGGTCTCAGCCTGGGAGTGGGGGAAGAAGCCTGAGTCTAGGCTCCAAGAATCTGGATGTGAGTTCCAGCCCTGTGAACTCCAGGGAGCCATTTAACCCCATGGAGCCTCCACTTCCTTACTTGGAAACCAGGGATAATAACCTTATTACATCTCAGAAAACTCACAAGGATCAAGTGAGATAACACATGTGAGAAGTACCTCGTAAGATAGATAACACGTGAACGATAACCACTGTTTGAGGGCCCGTGCCGTGCCAGACACTTCATGTACATGCTCTCATTATTCAGACCTCACAAAAGCCTTGCAAGAGTCATTTTACAGAGTAGAAAACTGAGTCAGAGGGGTTATGTAACTTGTCCAGATCACCCAGCTGGTAGATGGAGGACCCCGGTTTTGATGCTGACTCCAGACTCTATGTGAGGTTGTGCCTCATAATCCAATGTTAGCTGCTGCTCCCATCCTCCCTTCCTGTGGCCTTGACCCCTCCCTCTAATTGTTCAAACTGCTTCTCCCTTCTAGGACTCTCTTCTGTACTTCTCAGCCTCGGGACTGACTAAATGGCCCCAGGACCATAAGGCCCATTACTTCTGGTCATGCCAAACAGAAGTTGCAGTAACGTGGAATAATTGCTCTGCGTGCCCCAGACTCCCATCTCCCTCTGCTAATACCCACTCTCCCCTCCACCGCCTGCCTGTTCCCTGCCTGGATCAAGGAAGGCGACCTGCTGCATCTTCCCACGTGTAAGAGCTAAACCACTCACCACTGGACGATCCACGGAGATTGTGTTTTCAACTTCCCTGTGAGGAACACAAACATGAGGGGTCTCAATGTCACCGGCAGCAAGTAGGAAGCACAGAGAGGATTTGCTCGGGTTGTATGGTTTCTTGGAGCCAAATTGGGACTGACCTCAAGAGAACCCCAGGAACCTGCCCCAGGAGGCGCCATTCCCAGCAGCCAAGGGCAGACACAGGGGTTCTTGTTGGCTTTGCCCAGAGCTCCCCAAAAGCATGATCCAGCCACCTATGCACAGACCTTGTGCTTCTTTCAGGGACAGAGGTCAGAGTGGCAGGGCCTCTGAACTCATCTGTGGTGGCCAAGGGGGCAGGATGTGGCCTTGTTGGCTTCCCTGGCCTCCCTACCTAAAATTTAGTCACCCCAACACCTCCTATCCCTCCTCCCTACTTAATTTTTTCTCCTTATCGATTATCTAACATACTATGTATATATCTTTTCCTGTACATTGTTGTCTCATGCTAGAATGTTAAGCTCCATGAGGGCGGGAATTTCTTTCTGTTTAATTCACTGCTCTGTCCTCAGTGCTTAGAAAAGTTCCTGGAACATAGTGGGTGCTCAATAAATAGCTGTGGGATGACTGACTGACTGACTGACTGAATGAATGAATGAATGAATAAATGAATGGGGGGAGATGTGGCCAGTGGCTCAGGAGCAGAGGAAAAGGTGCAGCCTGGTCAACGTATCCCAGGACTCCAGGAGGAGACTGGTCCAGCTGCCTCATGCTTCCAGTCTCTGTAATGGGCCACATGGGCTTTTAGGGACAGGTGGGAAAGCGGGGCTGGGACTCACTCAGAGAGGTTCCTCTTTTCAGAGAAGACCCGGAGGATGAATTCTCCCTCCTGGTGGGGCTCGTAGGTGGAGGGCACGATGACGTACTCACTGGGAGGCAGGCGGAAGCGCTGGGACACCTCCCGCATGTTGATGTAGGTTTTGCTCCTGGCCTTGGAGGCGTTGTACAGGAAGAAGTCCTTCTGCAGGTGCTGCCTGTTCCCATGCATCTGAGGGAAAGAAGAGCCCCAGGGACCTGAGCCCCTCGGGAGGGACACCCCATCCTGCACACAGTTCCCTCCAGCAGTCCCTTCCCGACTCCTGGGTCACCCAGTTCACAGTCATGACCTATCTACTTCCGATTCCCAAGGACTCAAATAGCTCAATGTCCCTGGAGCTCCCCATTCCCTTTCCTCTTCATTTCTGTTGTGATTCAGGAGGAAGGTCAAGTCTATCATTCCCTCACTCAGGGCCACTTACCAGAACTGCTGCTGGTCAGCTCTGAATCACCTCCAGTCTGGGGAAGGACCCCAAGGAGGCAGGAGGGGCCTTAGCTAGGGTCTGAGGGAGGCAATTCCTTCATCCCAAAGTGCCTGTGTGACTATGTGTGTGTGTAATTGTATGAGTGTGAGCAAGTGTGTGTGTGAGTATGGATAAGTGGCTATGAATGTGTGAGAGCACGTGTGTGACAGTCATGGCAAGAGAGAAAGGGCACGTCACGAGGGTGGTAATCAGGAGGTCATGCAGTACCCTGAGGAGCCTGCTCTGGAGTTGGGTGACGCAGGCAAGACCCTTGCCTGTCATAATCCTTCCCACGAACCCCCCTGGGAAGCTTCCCAATATGCCACAGACAGACACAGGATCCCCAGGTAATGCTGCACACAACTGCAGGCCGCTGCCATTTTTATACCTCTTTGGGAACCTTGAGGAGAAACAGAAAAAGAAGATGCTCAGATTCTGTGGATTTCAGATCTGAATGGGGATGGAAAGCTTACAAGAAGGGAATGCTCGCAATTGTGCAATGAATGCTGACATCTGCCTCCCCATGTACCTACCTGGCCAACCCCGCCCACTCCACCTCCCCCAGCCTGGGTTTTTTCCACTCGTTACCAAACATCTAAGAGGTTCTGAAACAAGGGGGCCTGATACCAGGAGTTCTGGGGGTCACTGCGTATTGGCGCAGCCAGAGGACCCTTCTGGAAGCCCCTGAAAGCCTCCTCCTTGAGAAGGTATGTGTTTCCTGAGCTGAAGCTGGGCAGGGACCGCACACCTCGTAGATGGCGAAGCCGATGGTGAAGAGGTTGGCACCCAGCTTCCGGTTCTTCCGCCGGTTCTTCTGCATCAGGGCCACCAGGAAGCTGCAGATCACCTCGGAGTCGTCGGGGTCATCGTCCTCCTCCAGGAGCTTCAGACGGTACTGTGGGTTTGTCCAGAAAGTGTCTGTGCCCCCAGAAAGGAAATGTACATTCAGATCTGCCTCTCCAAGAAAGGGGAATGAGACAGAAGGAACCTATTTATCTTTATCTCCTGTGTCTAGGTGCTCAATAAATATGGAAGGAATGATTCAGGCATTTGTCTAATTGTCTAATTGTTTAATTAGATAAAATTATTTGTCTAATATTAGGTACAGGTAGCCTACACGTTTATAGAGGTGGAGCTGCACTGATTGGCTGTGTGGCTCCTCCTTCCTCTCTGAACTTTCATTCTCAGTCTTTGCTGATGGCTGCACTTTCCTCACCTGCCCCTTCAGCGTTGTTGGTCCCTGGGATTTGGTCCCAGGCCCCTTCTCTCACCCCATCGTGCTGCTCCCGTAGGCTGTCTTATCCACTTCCACTTTTTATCTGCCCCCTGCACGCAGCTGATGCCCGAGCTGCAGATCCCCAGCCTCAATCTCTCTTTTGACCTCCTTCCTAACCTCCTTCCTCTCTCCCTTCTTTCTTTCTTTTCTTCCTTCCTTCTTCTCTTCTTTCCATCCTTTCTTCCTTCCTTCCAGAAATACATATTGAGTCCCTATCATATAACCAAGTACCATTCTAATGTGTGCATCCAGTTCTCTATTACACATCTTCACCTGGATAGTCTACAAGTGCCTCAGACTTTCTGTGTCACAAACTAAACTCCCCTGCCTCCAAGCCCACAATCAACCCCACCAAAAACAAACAACACATCAATGTTGATCTCTTGTGTGTCTTATATTGTGACAATGACACCATCCATTCAGGCTCCCAAACTGGGAATCTTGAAGTCATTCTTCATTCTTCTTTCCCCACATCACCCAATATTCTCTGCCCTGAATCTGCCCTGTCCCCTCCATCTGTGCTGCTCCTGACTTGGCCTAGCTTTCATCACCTTTGGCTTGAACTCTTACAGTAGCTGCTAACTCAGTCCTCCAGGCCCATCTGCAGCATTACGAACATAATACTCTTCTGACACAGTGTCCTGCTTAAAAGCTGTTTTGCTGTTGTTAGTGCTGTGGAGTTGATTCCGACTCCTAGTGAGGCAGCTGCCACAGTGTGACAACCGACAGACGAATGGGAAACAAACCCGGGTGGTGGCAGTGAGAGTGGCAAATCTTAACCACTAGACCACGAGGGCTGGCTTAAAAAGCTGTTACCAGTTCCCTATTGCAAATTCCTCAGCGTGGCAGTTTCCTTCTCAGTAAAATGGGGAGGGTTTAATAAGATAATATATGTCTGGGACTTAGTAGAGACTCTGCAAATGCTACTTTATTATATAATGATAATAATGATATTATGTTATTATTAGTGTTATTCTACCTGGAACTTGTTCTGCTTGGACCCTTCCCCCATCCAGAGCATCTCCCACCTGGGAAGTTGCGGCAGCCTCCGGCAGAGCAGCCCCTCACCCAGCGGCCCTCGTTCACGGACACCGTCCAGGTCTGAAGCTTGTCAGACTCCAGGGCATCGGCTGTGAGGTTGCAGATCTCCAGCTTTGTGAAATGGTAGATGAAATCGTCATATGACATCCTGAGAGGTTGGAAGAAGAGAGAGACCCATGTGGGAGGCTGGGAAAGGTAAGACTCCAGGGCTAACATCACAATAAAATAGTCCAGAGGAACTTGGTCACAGTCCCAGAGAGGACCTTGTCTTTCCTTTTTAGGGTAAACACTGTCAGTTCTGATGTATCCACCCCAAACTCATCTCTTCAAATAAGGACTCAAACTCATGTGTCCTTGATGGGAGAGCTCAGCAGCAATTCACTTCTCCAAAGGGTTACCGTGTGCCCCTCCACTGGGCCCAGGCACTGTGCTAGGCACAGGGGAAGGGGAGAGAGTTGGGGAAGGACAGACAATTAAGCGAGCAATTTTAAGAGTGATGAGTATCACAAATAAACTAATCCCAGTCCCAGGGAAAACACGGAGGTCCTGAAGAAAGTTCCTTTTAAGCTGAGACTTGAAGGTTGAGTAGAAATGATCTGAGTGAGGGTGAGGGTGGCATTGGGTAAGGAGAGTAAGTAGAGCTTCCCAGGCTCAGAAGACAGCTCTGCGAAGGCTGTGGAGCGAGTGGCTGGAGCAGCGTGCATGGCGGAGAGGCACAGGTAAAGCGGAGCCACATCACGCTGGCCTAGTCCTGGGCTCAGTTGTCCCTGGGACCTGGCAGGCTCCTCTCAGAAACTCAGCCTTGCTGGGCCTCCGGCTGGAGGTGAACAGGGCCCAGGTCTCCCAAGACTGGAATCTGACAGCCTCTGACCAGGGATTGAGGTTTGAGATTTCAGCTCCCCACCCCCTCCCTTATCCTCTGGGGTCCTCCTGGGTCTTGGACTCACCAGAACTCTCCATCTTCAGTGACCTGATGCTGCAGACGGGCCTTCTCTTCTTTGTCCACAAAGCTCCAGTCCTTCCAACTGGAGGGAAAATGAAGGAATTGTGGAAGGAGGAAGAAGGGAAGGCCTGATGTGGGCTGGGACAGGAGGCATCAGAGAAATACAAAGAAGTTCGAAGAGTAGCCCATCTCCAAGTGGCAGCCAGTGTGAACCAACAAAATGCAAATCTGATCTGATACCTTCAGTTTAAAACCAATAATTGCTTCCCCCATCCTCAGGATTAAGACCAGACTCCTTAAGTGGATTTATATGAGCTTGACCCTTTTCTGGCTGAATTTTTTACCCCTCCTCACACTTTAAAGGTTAAGAGTTGGGCTCTGGAAATAGATAAACTGGGATTCCAATTTAATAATACCAGTACTAGTTATGTAACCTTGGGCATGTCACTTAACCTCTCTCAGCTTCTGTTTTCTCAACTGCAAAAGGGGAATGATTATATCATCTACTCACAGGGCTGTGATGAGCAATAAATGAAATAATAGATGCAAACCTTTCAGAACAGTGCCCATCATCTAAAAAGTAACTGAGTTACTAAGAAAAAGACCAAGCCTATAAACGTCTCCTTTCTCCTGCCGCCTCAGGAACAGCCCAGCTTTGTGTTTTTGAAGGCTGGGCAGTTTTATACACTCTCTCTCTCAAAGAGGGAGGAAATAAAGCACATTTGTGTTTCAGGAACACTGAGAAAGAACTAAAACTGGGTTGTCCCTGGAAAGGTAAGGGATTGGGGAAGTGCTCGGAGTCAGGGGATGCTGGAGGGGGGAGGAAATGGAGATTCCTGAGACCAGAAGGAGGGACACAGTGGGGGAGGGGAGTCTCCTTGAGTGACCAAGGGCTGGGCCCCACTTGTTAGCTGTCCCTGTGATGGAGATGTTGGAAGGAAGTGGGTTAAGACTGGACACCAAGCTCTGAGGCTGGAGAACACAGTGAGGGTCCCTGAGGGTGACCCTGGCAAGTGGAGTGGACAACTGATGAGGCACCAAGGGCCTTCCCAGAGCAGAGAGCCCAGGTCAAATGCCACTCCCTCCGTGCCACCTTTTCCTACTCTTCCTGTCCCACCCAAACTAGGAGGCGGGGCTCTCTCTATTAGTGTTTGTTTGTCTGTCCTTCCCACTGGGCCTTGAAGTCTGCAGGGGCAGGGCCTGTATCTGTGTTCATTTCTAAGTCTCCAGACAGTAGCAGGGGGCCTGGCACCTACTCAGCACTGAGGAAGTAAGGATTTGTCTCATGGAAAAATGAAGGAGACAGTAAGGAGACAAAGATCAGCACCTCATCGCAGTCTATCCAGGGAGGCTGCCTGTTCACGGAATATCTCCAGTGCCTAGACCTGTGCTTGCTATTTGGTAGGTGCTCAATTAATACTTCCCAAGTGAATGAATGGCTGAATGAACCAGTAATTACGGTGCCCTGGGATGAGAGGTGTGTCGAGGTAAGCACAGGGGCTGAGGGCACATATAGCCTGGGCGTGGTCCTTCTCAGGTGCTGAGTCCTTCTGTCCCCTCTTGGGAATAAAAGAGGAGCTCAAGGGGCTGCCCTCCACTCAGTGAGGCAGTCAGGATCCAGTGACTGGGGTGTGCAGTAAAGGCTTCGTAAATGTTCTGGAGACTTCACAATCACTTCCCCATGTTTGCTACTTTTGCTGCCCCCATTCTGTTGCTCCCAGTGATAAGCAGTAAAGTTCTTTCAAAGGGCCTGTGCACCTTCTTATGGGGACAGTGAGGGACAGGAAATCTTAGCACTGGCTAAGTGCTCTCCAGACATGATCGCTTTTTCTCCTCATAACAGCCCACCAGGTAAGTGCTAATATCGTTCCCCTTTTACAGATAAGGTAACAGAGATGCCGAGAAGGGAAGTTACTTGTTCAGTCCAGACCCCTGCTTTAACACTCCCCTCCTGCCTGGACCTAGCCCATGCTTTCTAGAATCTTTCCTTTCCAGCCAGTGGCCATCAGCAAGCTCTCTGGATCCCAGGTTCCCCTGGCTTTGCTCCTGGCCCTTCCCTGAAGCCCACATCCCCTCTTCTCTGCAGATCATCTCCTCTGCAGGGTAATTTTAGGCCAAGCATTTATAGTACTCTTGTGCCTTGGTACCCAACCCAGCCTTGCTCCAGGCCCAGTTGTCCCCTACTGGTGGAGTCCCCTCACCTACCCATCACTCCAGGAGCCATTCCACTCCACCTGGCCCCAGGGGTTCCGCAGCCGCACCAGCTTCACCTTCTCATTCTTGAACCAAGCCTTGGGCAAAGAGAAAAAGCTCTCTCACTCTGGGCCCTTTCTAGAAAGGGGGTCTTCTTTCTTGCCCAGAGGGCAGGGATAGGGATATGGAGAGAATCCTGTACAGGGAGCTATCCTGTCTGGTCCTGGTTAAGGACACTGATCAGAAGCTCCCCGTGGAATGGCAGGGTGAGGACTCAGAACCTTAGGACTGAGTCCACAGGAGTCAGGGCTTGGCTCTCGCCTCATCATCTTCTAAGAAGTGATTTTCCCAGCAAACATCTGGCTATGATGAGCTTTAGGGGGGGAGACAGGGCATATACTTTAGGGCCCCGCCAGCACATTAGGCGTCTTTGCATGAATTAGGAAGAAACACGCCTGCTGGCTAAGGAACTACAGACAAATGTCCCCTCTAGATGGACCAGTCAGAAAAAGGTGCCTCTTCCTCTGGTCTGCTGTGTGGGCTGCTGCGGACGACGGTCCCTCTCTGCCCATCCCTGTGAACAGGGCACAACCTGCCCAACTGTGTGCAACAGGCCTGAGAAGTTTCCCGTCTACGACCTGACCCAGTAAAGGCCAGACATCCCAGTGGGAGCAAAACATTGTAACCATGAGAGAACAGGGAACACGAGAGCCCGTGAAACCAACTTCGTAAACCAAAGTGATTTCTATTTGTCCCTTGGAAATGCTGGGAAAATTGCCACCTTTAACACTAAAAACAAAGATAAACTGAGCACCATCTTGTGGCAAGATCCACCTCTACCAGTCCCAATGGTCCCAGGTGTTTGGCGTTTGGCCCGACTTGAGTGGACCCCCTGATTGGAGGCAAGCTCTGCAGATGCGCAGGGACACAGAAAGCTAAGTCCTGACTGTGGGAGGTTAACCCAAGTAGCTCCTCAGGTCCTGTCCTGCCAAGCCCCACCAGGCTCACCTCTTCCAGCCCAGTGACCGAGTAGGCATGGCCTCTGACTAGCCCACAGGCCATTCTTGTCTCATACTGAACCGGAACAATTGTCTGTGGAGCAAAAACCAGACAGCTCGTCAGGGGTTGGGGAACAGAAGTTCTGCTGCCTGAAACAAAGTTTATACTGGTTCTATTTTCTGGGTCCTGCGAGGACGAGGACTACTCCACTCCCTGAGAGTGTGTCTCCCAACCCTGAGAAGACCCTCACTGGCCCTTTAAGAGAGTCAAGAAGACACAGACCGGACAAGTGGTTTCCCTCAAGCTGGTCGCCTTGTAAAGGTCTGTCTGACCATCAGCAACATGAAGGCTGGGATGTAAGGTGGGTGAGAGCCCCTCCTTTCTAGATCCCTTTGGGCCTTTCAAAGGAGGAAGGGAGACAGATGGAGGCTGCCCTGGACTCCAGCTCCCCCTTCCCCTGAGCCCACCCAGGGTTGACTATTCCTGGAAGAGAAGGATTGAGAAAAGGGGTTACAGGAAACATATAGGTCTAACCTTTTTCTTTACATCCCCTCACCTCCTCCACACCCACCTAGAACATGAAATTCAAGAAATCAAGAGTCACAGTGCCCGGGGAGAGAATTCTGAGGAGGCCAGAGGAGAGTCTTGCTCAGACACGACTGTGCCTAAGGGCAGCTCTGCCATTTGCAGAGATTTCCAAGTTGTAGCCTCGGGAAACCCTTGGCAGAGGGGTAGGATCACCAAAGCCCAGGGAGCCCTGGACAGGATCTCTGTGGCTTCACTCTGCCTGGTAACGTAACAGCTTTACAAGGAGATTGCCAAAAGCCATACTGGACTGTGGAATTCCTGGAGCCCTTTTCAAGGTGAGGGGTGTGTGTGGGGCCTGGGCTTTTGGCATCTCAGCCTCTTCCAGATCCCAGTCTTCATATGACCAAGACCAAACTGAATAGAAAGGGAGGGGCAGGAGATTCTTACATCTCTCAGTTCGAGACCTGGGAAACCACTTGAAATGGCTCTTAAACACCACTTGAAATGGCATTATATATGCATACCTAGCAATTCCAGTGCTGGCCATCTGTCCTAAGGAAATTGTCACGGACGTACACAAAGATGTATCTATTAGGATGTTCATTATAGCATTTAAAGATAACAGTCAAAAACAGAAAAAGAAAGCAATCCAATTTTCCAAGAACAGGGTATTGGGTAAATAAATAATAACATATTTGTATTTTGGAATATTGTACAGCCAATAAAAAATGTTATAGGAGACACATTAAGAATATAATTCTTGGGGCTGGCCTGGTGGTGTAGCGGTTAAGTTCACGTGCTCTGCTTTGGTGGCCCGGGATTTGCTGGTTTGGATCCTGGGTGTGGACCTATGCACCGCTCATCAAGCCACGCTGAGGCAGCATCCCACATAGAGCAATTAGAAGGATGTACAACTGTGACATACAACTATCTACTGGGGCTTTGGGGAGAAAAAAAAAGAATAATTCTTATTGGCACATTAAGAATATAAAGCTAACTGGAAAAAAGCATGCTGCAAAGAGGCACATACAATTGACAACATTTTAAAAACAAAAATTTAGATTAACTATGGATAGAAAAATCATGGAAGGGCATATACCAAATGTTGAGTTATTATCTTTATTTATTTATTTTTTTTTGTGGGGAAGACCAGCCCTGAGCTAACATCCATTGCCAATCCTCCCCTTTTTGCTGAGGAAGACTGGCCCTGGGCTAACATCTGTGCTCATCTTCCTCCACTTTATATGGGATGCCGCCACAGCATGGCTGACAGGCAGTGCGTCCGCGGGCACCCGGGATCCGAACTCGCGAACCCCGGGCTGCCAAGCGCGAACTAAACCTCTGCGCCACCGGGTGGCCCCCGAGTTATTATCTTTAGATGGCGAAAATATAGGTTAATTTTTCCTCTGCTTTACTTTATGGCTCAGTATTCTTCAGTGAGCACATATTACTTCTGAAAGTACTAGCATATGAGTACTCCATGAGGGGAGAGACTTTGCTTTGTTCACTAGAATAGTGAAAAGGGGAGAGAATTTTCTTTGCTAGAAGAGTACCTGGTGCCTAGTAGGAGCTCAATAAATATGTAATATATGAATAAATGAATGAATTAGAAGAGGAGAAGCATTTGAAAAGAAATGAAGTCTCTCCTGTATTTCTGCCTGTTAATCTGTTATCAGAGAAACTGCCTGGACCCTGGAGTATAAGGGAAGTCCCACGGAGATTCCCTCCAAATCCTGTCTCTCCCACCTTCTTCAGGAGCGTTAAAGCAGACAAGTTATCCCAACCCAGACCCTTGGAAGGACCGGTGGGGGTCTGGGTGTAAGGCACTGGCTGTTGAGGGCAGTCTGACACCAACAGGACAGGTGGGATGGTCAACTGGGTCTGGACAATTGGAGGCATACACACCCGGGTCGGTCTGTCATCTGAGTCTCTGGGGATGAGGTCTGAGTCCCTGAGCTGCGAGTTATCCATATTCCTCACCATCCGTGCAATCAAATCCCCCATTTTCAGCCCAGAAGGAGAGGTTCCATAGGTCATGTTGGTGCCATCCTAGGACCCGACGGGGAGAGCAGGGGACAGTCCAGGAAAGGGAGAGAGGACAAAGGAGGGTGATGGAAAAGGAAGGAGACAGAGGGAAGGGAGGTGACATACGAAGGAAAACAGGAGAGATAAACAGAGAATGAATGGAGAAAAGATAGAGAAAAGTGATATAGAAAGAACATGTTCATCTATGGGTGTTTTGTGCTAACTGATCTCCCCAAACTTTCCTACCCGTTGGGAGTATTGGGAGGAAGGAACAGGAATTCAGCGTGGGCCCCTTCCTCAGCAATGGAAAGTGCCAAGACTATTAAACACTGAGCAGCCCCCAGGGCAGGTGTGTTTCCTGGAACTCAGGAGGCCTGGCCAGTCTGCCATATCCTTAGCTGGGAGCATGGCTCCCGTCTCAGTTCACACCACTGTTGCACTGAGAGGGGAACTGCAGGCTGAGCTTCTCGCAGATTACAACGCAAAGCCCATATCCCAGGTGAGAAATACAATAAAAGCTCAATGACTGGCAGGCTTGCTTAGGGAACTGGTGGGCTCAGGTCCATGACCAAGTATGTGGCCGGCTTAATGGGGGCATGCTGGGACTGAACAACACCGGCCACAGAGACCTGCACTGACATAGGCCCCTGGACCTATTTCCAATATTCCAGGGCTTGAAATGTCCTTGCGCAACCTCTGTTGATCCCCAGGATCTCTTCTTCCTTGAGGAATTCCCAATTTTCAAAGTTGAGCCAGTTCCTGCTTCCTAAAACAAAACATTCACCCTGTCCCAGAAGAAAGCCCTATGTTGCTATTCATTGGGTAAGGCTTCTCTATATTTGGCTGCTCCCTGCCCTGCACCCCACACCCCAGACTTACATCAATGGAGCAGCCCATGAGGGAGCCTCTCTCGATGGCTTTCTTCATGATCTTGTACATGTCACTGGGAGCATCCTTGATCTCAAAAAACTCTGTCACCCCTCCTGTGAAGTCCTCCATGGCCTCTGTAGTGTTCCCACCTTTCAGGGCTTCATAGGAACCATGGAGCCTGGGAGAGAGGAGAGGACCAATCTGCGGTCACAGGGTTCCAGGAAATATGACCCAGGCACCATTGCCACCAGAACTTCACTCTTGGGTCCTGTGATGTTCTCTCATCCAATTCTCCAACAACCCTGTAAGCTAATGGGATAGGTACTATGACTCCCTTTCTTCACGGTGGAGAAACAGGGCTCCAGAGGCTGAATGACTCCCCAAGGCCACAGAGAGCCAGAAGCACTGGGACCAGAACCTAGCTATTCCCACTTCCTGACAGTTCTCTTTCCACTATACCCTGAACTCTCAGGTGGGGCTCCATTAAAGCCATTAGTAGCTGGGGTGGGGCTTCTAAGTTGAGAGACAACATGGTGTTATTAATATTTTGCAACTCACGAGGTTGAGCTAAGCAAGACCCTGGGATCTGAGCTCCAGAGATATAATGCTCGGATCCAGGACCTGCAACACCACCATGAAGGCAGAATTAAAGAGCTCACTATAGGAAGCTAAAGCTAAAGATTTACTACACATGTCTTCATTTCTACTCTTAAACAGAGTGTTTTTAGTTAGAGCCATTGCTGCCTGGACCTGATCTTCTCTGACTTTGGGTCACAGTTGAACACACACCCACACGCATGCACACGTATAGACACACGCATCCTCTCGTGAGTGAGCCCTCGCCTGGATTTTGCAGCCCACCTCTTCACCTCTAGCCCTGCCTCACATTCTAAAGTGTTGCTTTACTTAGCATAAGCCTTCTCCAGCAGAGCACTCCAGAACTCATTGCGGTGGTTGGATTTGGTGAAAACCAGTTGATTGTTGTAAGTCGGCAGGCAGTCATCAATAACCACGTCCACCCAGTCTCCATAGCGCCAGAACTGCACGGAAGCATCAAGCACAGAGTCACACCCTCAGATTACCACTGGGAAGTGTGTCCCTACTTCACATTCCTTAGAGGTCTCTTTGATCCCGAAGCAGTCCCATTTCCTCAGCTCTGCATCTTGATGCTTGTTCATACTATCCTGTGTTTGGAGTGTAGGAATCTTTCTCTAACTGGACTGTGAGCTCCTCAAAGGCTGGAAGTGAATTACAAACCACTTTATCTTTTCCACAGAGTCCAGCTTGGTACTGGGGACAGTAGGTGCTCCATGAATATCTGAGGACTTGAGATTTTCATTCTCTTGCTCAGTAGGTCTGGGGTGGGGCCTAGGTATCAGTATTTGTAGTTATCTCAGCTGATTCTAATGTGCAGCAGGGTTGAGAACTACTGGTCTAGGTGAAGGTGTTGTATTGATATTTGAATTTCTTGATAACGAACAAGGTAGAAATTGCTGCTGAAGAAGAAGGATTGTCATGGAAGAGACAGCGACCCAGAATGTACTCTGGCTGTAGTAGGAACATTGTCCAATAATTTCACTTCTAAATATTGTTCTTTTTTGAACAAATTGCTTTTAGAAGAAAGTCAAATTTAGTTTAATTTCCTTCTAATGACTTTTCACTTATTGATAAGAGTGCAAAAATCAGTCTGGTCTTTGTATTTATGGCCCTTTAGATATCAGACCCCTTAAATTCAGAGGGAAACTATCAGCTTGATGGCACAGGGAAGAAACAAAATTCAGGGCCTGGCTAGCTTGCCGATGCTGGACAGCAGCAGGACGCTGACCCTGAACTTGAAAGGAAGACCTTTTCTGGGGCCTTCAATCCTGATATATGAGATCAGCAGGCTCATCAACTGATGATTTGGGTCGGTCTCAGGACATTAGGAGCCTTCAGGGCTGGAGACAGATGGACACCTCAGAACCCCAGTATCTGCTAGATCCCCACATGTGTAACTCACTTCAGTTCTGGGCCAGCACCCAGGAATTTGGCTCTATGCCAGGATAATTTGGATCCAGAAAATTTCCAATGGCTGAATTGATTCTGGAACCAAAAGATTCATTTCTGGGCCAAACCAGAAACCTAGTCCCCAGATTAACCAGACTTTCCTTCCAGGGCCTAGAAGAGGTGAGTGATAGACTTGGTATAGACCTGCCTTAAAGGGAAACAAGTAAACAGGTGCCACAGTTGTGGACGGGGTTTCCTTTACAACCTAAAGGGCCCTACGGATTCCCAGGGCTAATGTCTCAGGGACATACCATCGAAGAGCTGTGGGTAATAACACAGCAGCCAGCCAGCTGGAGAGGTAAAAATAGACCCACAAGCCAGCAGACAGGATGTCTTCCTGCCTTTCTGGGGCAGAGCGGAAGGTGTGGGGGGATTGGGGGGGCGAGATAAACAACTGCTTCCTCACAGGCTTGGGGCCTTAGGGGAGTCACTGCCCACGGCCATGGCTAGGAGGGTGGGTGGAACCTTTCCTGGAGCCCCTGGGAAGTCAAGGCTAGGAGGCCAGTGGTGGGTGGATGGCAGCTGAACTACCCTCTGAACTACACTCCCACAACCTCACCTGGAAGTGGAAGATCCCCGCGTAGTTTTCAGTGAAACTCTGATCATGGGGTATGACTCGGAAAAGCAGGCGCTCATTCAGGGTCAGGCAAGCAATGGCTGCGAGAAACCAGCAATCCCCTGCAGACAAGTATGGGGCACAGGTCACAGGAGGGGCTTGCACCTCCAGGGAGGAAAGAGACCCAATCCCAGCCGGCTGCTCCACTTCTCTGAAGAATGAGGTTCACTTGGTGCTCACTGTCCTCCTTCCAGATCTGACCTGACAGACAGGTCCACCCAGGGAAGGAGTCTAACAGCAGTCTCTTGACAATGCAATCAACAGGGCAACTTACTCCCTCCTGACTGGTTTTCCTGAAGGTTATAGGCAGTTCCTCCATCTGCAATGTAAGCTCACTTCCTTTTTGGACCTCGGTGGAGACAGAGCAGTAGGTCTTAATGGGTCGTTCTTCCTAACACCTGTAGGAAATCTGCCCTGCCCAGTACCTTTGCAATGTGAGTCCATTTCCCCTTCTGACCTCAGCAGAGACTGAGCATCTGAGAGCCATCAGTCAAGCGGACTTATATTGTAAGGAAAGCCAGTTAGACAGCTGCCCTGGAACCAGTCTATAGGGGGCACTGAGACACCGCCGGCAATGGAATGAGATGGAGACATTTTCTTATTCCCTGAACTTCCTTTCTGGCAGAGTACTGTATGTAGTTGGAGGTGACATTTTGCTGTGTGTGTGTGTGTGAACGCCCAAGGAGCAGCCTGGTACCCTGACAGTCACAGAACTGACTTCTAAGGCGGATGGGTTAAGCTATGCAAGGCCTTTGTTCTGCTGTGTGGGATGTGATATCATCCTTGAGTCTGCTGAAGGGAAGCTGAGAGCTGCCAGCAGCCCCCTCCCCTTGGCCCCCCTGCAGCAGCCAGCCTCTCCTTTGAAACAGCGTGTTGGTTTTAAGGCCCCGATTATTGGCTTGCCCAGGACTCTGCAGGCAGCATTCCCTCAGGTACAGGAACGCAGATATCCAAAACCTCAGCCTCTCCTTCTGGAACCAAATAAGCCTAATTCCTTCCATTTAATTTTGGGTGCCCTTTCCCCTCAAGCCCTTCTCAGAGCCTTCCTGCAGTCCATACCAAAGATAATACTTCCTGAACACAAGGCCAAGAGAAAGGAAGGTCTGATGGAACAGCTGAGCTAACTAACCAGACAGAAAATCGGATGCTCAGTCTTTGCTGAAAGACTCCTTTAATGCGGAGCTCTTCTGGGGCAATTTAAACAAGAGTTCGAGGTACAAGCACTCTTCTCAGTAATGCATTTTGTGTATCTGTATGGTTGCTCTGTGCCCAAGGGACACGTGTGATACACAGACAGTTTCAGAGCTGTCTTTAAGGAGGTTGGGTACAGTGAAAACAGGGGTTTTGTCTTGCCCAGTGGGGTTGTTAGTGTCCTTGAGACTCTAGAGGGAGGCTGGGGAATGAGCATTCCTCCTCTGACACAAGGCAAAGAACTAATGAGAAGTGTGGGAGGAACCGAAACTAAATGAAGCCGTCACCAGCACATAGATAAATGAGCATAAATAATGTTATAAAAACCTCCTCCCCAAATTCATTAAAAGCAAAAACAGATTATTGTCCCTTTACTTCTGTAAAGGGATCACATCTTTTAATCACCCCTTGATTGGCTGGATATGACCCCGAGGGACTCCTACCTAGATCTCCTTGACAGATGTCAGTTCTGTTGGCTCCACCAATAATAAATCGGGGGTTCTTGCAAATTTCCTGTGAAACAAAAAGGAAATAATAATAGTAGTAGTAGCTGTTATTTATTGAAGTCCATATGTAGTCCTGGCATCATGTATCAGGAGTTTTACACACACCACTCATTTAAGCTTCTAAAAACAGCCTGTGAATTGGATACTATCGTTCTTAGTTTTCAGATAAGGAAACTGAGGCTCTAAGAGGTTAAGAAACTTGCCCAAGGACACACAGCTGGAAGCCTACTTTTCCCATTGTTCCACACTGCCCCCCACACTGTTGTGCTGTCTGAGTAAGGATGCACCTTCAGAGTTGAGGCGATGTCATTACTGTCACAGCTTTGGTAAAGGGACAACAGAAAGCATGGCTCTAGTTTTTTTTTTCTGTGCCAGGAAAAGAGGTACAGGAGGGAAAATAAGGTCTTTCTCTCCAAGATGTGGTGACATAGACATTGAGAGTCAGCATGTATCCAGGGTCCAGAGGGCTTGAGAGCCGGGAAGAGCGGAGAGTAAATTTGGTGCGGGCCTCGCCGGCCTCCCCATCTGTGGGAGGTGCATTTCTTGATTCGAGCTAACCCAGTAGGGCACTCCTGCCCCAGCAGTTCTCAAATCTGGGTCCTACCGGTGATGGGCAGCCCAACAGAGGCCAGCAGAGGGTGCTCTTGGTTTTGTTTGGATGTGTCTTATGCTTTGATTTTTTTAACTTTCTAAATTTTGAAATAATTATGGATTCTGTGTTTTGGTTTTAACACCATTCTTCACAGCTTCAAGAAGCCTCACTATCCCTGTGGCAGAGTCCTCTCTCCTCTCTCTGTCTCCCCCTGCCTCTCCATCACTACAACCCCATACACCCAAGTGAGCTGCAGCTCCCTGCCCTCAGGGGTCTATCCGTCCTGCTGGATGGGAAGTCTTACTCAGACCACACCACACACACCTCCCGTCTGAAACTCTTAATGCAATGGAAAGGTAAACCAAAAACAATAATTTTTGAAAAAGTTACCGACAGGGGAAAGAAGGGAATAAGGTGGTGGGAATAGGGATGGAAGTAAAATTGTGAATATAACTGAGTTAGGAACCATGTAAATTTTACCAAAATTAAAAGCCAAAATTAAAGGAAAGCTAATTTTAAAAAGCAATCTGTAAAAGCTGAAAGCAAACTGAAGCCAAGGAAGTTGCCTATCAAGTTGGTGGCATGAACACACATATAAAAAGAATTATTTCAAGTAACTTAAAATATAACATTTTTACTGTTTATCTCTTCTGGGATATATCTTAAGGTCAAAAATCAAAACCATAAAGAAATATGAACCATAGGAAATAACAATAATGTATATTGTTATTATTTCAAAACATTGACACCTATACTGTAGAATAAAGTAAATAAAAATTTACATTAATGTCATTAGGAACTAAGTTTTTTTTAGTATAAAAGAAAATATGTAAAACTATAAAATTGAATAACTTAAGTAACAACCTTGCAATGTTAAAGTTGAACTGGATATATAACTCAATTTATTTTTGTTCCTCTAAAAATATATTTCCTATCTTTCTGCAGTAAAAAAAAAAAACAAAAAAAACTAGAAGCAATAACGATCTAATAAAGAGAACATCAACATCCAGATTGTGGTCTCTAAAAACCATTTCCCAGGTGCCAGTCTGGTGGTGGAGTGGTTAAGTTCACCTGCTCCACTTGGCCCGGGGTTTGTGGGTTTGGATCCTGGACACAGACCTACACCACTCATCAAGCCATGTTCTGGCAGTGACACACATACAAAATAGAGGAAGATTGGCACAGATGTTAGCTCAGGGACAATCTTCCTCAACAAAGAACAACAACAACAACAAAAACCCCAAACATTTCCCATTAAGAAAATGTAAAACCCCGGTGGCACAGCGGTTTAGTCCGCGCTTGGCAGCCCGGGGTTCGCGAGTTCGGATCCCGGGCGCCCGCCGACGCACTGCCTGTCAGCCATGCCGTGGCGGCGTCCCATATAAAGTAGAGGAAGATGGGCACGGATGTTAGCCCAGGGCCAGTCTTCCTCAGCAAAAAGGGGAGGATTGGCGACGGATGTTAGCTCAGGGCTGGTCTTCCCCACAAAAAAAAAAAAAGAAAATGTAAAACCCATTATTCCAAACAAGACACCTTCCTCTTAAAAAAAAAAAGCCAATTAAGGTATAGTGCACATATGTTATTTTTGTCTCCCCAGTGTTTCACCTCCTTAAAATACGTTCCCCCTTCTCCTGGGATTATACCTCAGTTTTCCACTGGGGAGCAACCCCACTGTCAGCCCATGTCATTCTGGTGGGCTTCCCCCTTCACTCAGCTCTAGATGTATAGTAGGGGCAGTTAGAATGAAAGTGATTGGTTCAGGATGGGCACATGACCAAATCTGGGCCAATGAGATATGGGCCAAGAGTTTTGTTGTAACTATTGAGAAAGAAATATATTCTTCTGGTGGAGTTGCTAAACGGGTAGAATGTCAGCCTGAAGCTGCCAGTGGCATCTTTGCCCCATTGTGTAGTTAGCCTGCCTGAGAATAAAACCAACTAGAGGAAACAGACGGGGTGGGGGTCAGGGGGCAGGGAGGAGGGAAGTGATAGGTAATGTTAGGGACTGTGTCTTGATGACGTGGTTTGAGGACTGGATTCAGTGTGTTTAAATCCAACATCACCCTTGAGCATTCAAGTTATATAAGCTTTTTTTGGTTTAAGCTAGTTTGAGTTGGGTCTCTGTTACTTGCCGGCTAAGACACTTGACTACTGTATGTTCTGCCCCTGTTATAAGGACTATATTATAGAGTGATTCCAATACTAGAATTTTCGCTACACTTTTTAGCTCTCACAGGTGTAGCTTCCTCTCCTTGGGTCTGTAAGTTCGGAAGCACTCTTCATCCTCCCACCTCCCACCAATTCCAGGGCTGACTACTTGGAAAGGCAGCAGCAACTACACTGACATCTCTTCCATCTGTTTGAGGTCCAGGTATTTGAATGGAGTTTCACTTTTTGCAGTAGTAGAGATTCCTCAATATACCACATTTACCTTCAACACACTTCTAAATAACACACGGGTCAAAGAAGGAGTTTCAAGAGAAGTTTAAAAATATTTTGAATTAAATGAAAATGAAAATATGACATCAAAGTATGTGGGATGCAGTGAAAGTAGTGCTCAGAGGGAAATTTCTGGCATTAAATGCATACATTAGAAAAGAAGAAAGATCTAATATCAATACCAATATTCTACCTCAGAACACTAGGGAAAGAAGAAAAATTTAAGCCCAAAGCAAGCAGAAGAAAAAAATAATAAAAAATTAGAGCAGAATCAATGAAATTGTAAACAGCAAAACAACAGAGAAAATCAATAAAACCAAAAACTGTTTCTTTGAAAAGGTCAATAAAATTAATAAATCCCTAGCCATGCTAACCAAGAAAAACAGAAGATACAAATTAACAGTATCAAAAATGAAGGAGAGGTCATCACTACTGATCCCATGAACATTAAAAGGATAATAAAGGAATACTATGTACAGCTGTATGCCCACAAATTTGATAACTTAGATAAAAATGGACTAATTTCTTGAAAGACACAAACTACCAAAACCCACACAAGGAGAAATAGATGATCTGAATATGGCTATACCTATTAAAGAAATTTAATTAATAATTAACAATCCTCCAAAAAAGAAATCACCAGATCCAGATGATTTTACTGGTGAATTCTACCCAACATTCAGAGAAGAAATGATACCAATAATCTACAATATCTTCCAGAAAATAGAAGCAGAGGTAACACTGCTTAACTCATTCTATGAGTCTAGAATTACCCCAATACCCAAACCAGAAACAGACATTGCAAGAAAGGAAAACTACAGACCAATATCTCTATGAACATAGAAGCAAAATCCTCAACAAAATATTAGCAACTTGAATACAACAACGTATAAATGGAATTACACGCCACAGCCAAATGGGATTTATTCCAGGTATGCAAGGCTGGTTCAACATTTCAAAATCAATCAATGTAATCCACCACAACAGGCTAAGAAGAAAAATCATATGATCATATTAATTGATGCAGGAAAAGCATTTGACAAAATGCAACACCCATTCATAATAAAAACTCCTAGGAATAGAGGATAATGTCCTCAAGTTGGTAAAGAACATTTACTTTTTAAAAGAACTACAACTATCTTCATATTTAATGGTGAGAAACTAGATATTTTCCCCCTAAGATGAGGAACAAGTCAAAATGTCTCCTCTTACCACTCTTTTTCAGCATTGTACTGGAAGTCTTAGCTAATGCAATAAAACAAGAAAAGAAAATGAAGGTTATAAAGATTGGAAAGGAAGAGATAAACTGTCTTTATTCACAGATGACATGATTGTCTATGTTGAAAACCCCAAAGAAATGACAAAAAGAAAAACAAAACCTCCTGGAACTAATAAGCAAGTATAGCACAGTTGCAAGATAGAAGGTTAGAGTATAAAAGTCAGTTGTTTTCCTATACACCAGTAATGAACAACCGGAATTTGAAATTAAAAAAAATTCCATTTACAATAACACGCACACGCGCACAAAGACAAATACTTTGGTATAAGTCAGTATGAACTCATGTTTCACTTATTGTAGATATAGATAATTACATATAGAAATATTTATAGATATGTATACATACATATGTCTATAATACATGGATTAGTACACCCATCTATTTCCTTTGTCTATCAACTGAGAGGGACAATGACAATGACACCCCAGTAGCAATGAGCACATGTGGCACCCTGATCTTGGTTTTTAATACTATTTTCCAATAAAAGGTACCAGGACTCCATGGGGAAATGGTTGCTTCTAGAAGTGGGGCAGGAAATTTGCAAAGGAGCCTGGAGCATCTTGTAGTGCCAAAAAGTAAGAAAGTGCTCAAAGGAAAAAAACCCCATAATAATAAGGGTATGTCAAAGGGACGCAGGAGCCAACTGAAAGAACTCCCAGTGGCTAAAGGTGGAAAGATCTGAACAACAAAATAAATAAAGTAGTATTGGGTTATAATGCAAAATAAATATCCATGACTCCACATTGATATAAGTAAGTGTTTGAAAAAACAAATAAATGGAGAGAATAGACAAAGCTCCCATGCAGAATTCCCAAAACTTTATGTAGATACTCTGCCCTCAGGGAGGTAAAACCTAACTCCCCACTCCTCCTTAAGTGTGGGCTTATGTGTAGTAACTTGCTTCCAAAGAGTACTATGGAAGAGGGGGGAAGAGGAGCTTTACAGTAGAGAAAACTGACAAACACTGCTTCAGCCAGGTTCTCAAGGTCAACAATGATTAGACATGTGATAGTCTGTACCCTTGATATATAATGTGATGAAAATAGCACTTTATCTCTGTGATCTTCCTCCCCAAAACCCATTAGCCCAGTCTAATCAGGAGAAAACTAGCAGAAAGATGTCATTTGAGGAATATTATATAAAATTCCTGACTAGTACTCAAACTATCAAGATCATCAAAAACAAGGAAAGTCTGAGAAACTGTCACAGCCAAGAGGACGTTAAAGAGACGTTATTACTAAATGTAATGTCATATCCTAGGTGGAATCTTGGAACAGAAAAAGGATGTTAGGTAAAAACTAATGAAATCTGAATGAAGTATAGACTTACTTCAGGTAATAATAATGTGTCAGTTTTGGTTAACTAATTGGAACAAATGTACCAGAGTAATGTAAGATGTTAATACCAGGGAAAACTGGGTGCAAGGTGTATGAGAACTCTGTACTGGCTTCACAATTTTTCTATAAATCTAAAACTGTTCTAAAATGAAAAGTTTATTTAAAAGACAGAACTAGTTCAAATATTTTTTCACACACTCCAATAGATCATCTTGCAGACCCACTGGGTTGCACACATGCCACCTAGGAGCCCCCTGGTTTAGAGAGTCCCTTGCCTGCTCTAAATGCAGTGACCCTTTGGGGTTATAAGTGCCTCCATGCAGGGAGAAGGGCCTGCTCCCACACAACCACAAGTACTTTGATCTATTCCACTAAAACAAATGGGCTCCGCAGTTGCACGGTAAGGTATCCTTGAGCAAACTGTTTCACTCTGTAAGGAGTCTGGCTGGTCAGCATGGACCTTTCTGTTTAAACAGAAGTGATACATCACTGATGAGCCAGCCTTAGGCAAAAGGTTAAGGAGGCAAGTCCCCAGCCTCCCGCAGCCTTCTGTTAACTGTTTGCCACCTTCCATGGAACTCTCCTTGAAACCGTGAGCCTTGGTACTCTGAACCACTCCACTTTGCCACCCCCAGGAGACCTGCTCTCAAGAGGACATGTGAGGATCACTTGTAGCTTACTATTTTACTATAAATTTGTCAGTGCATTAGCTCTCTTAAAAATATTGACAGTTTCAGGGACTTATAACGTATTATAATAACCTCTGGTTCAGGAATAGAAAATAACATCTACAGTTTCAAGAGGAAGCCAGGAAGGTATTTTGGGGGCACATGAGGAGGAGAACCTTGATAAGCCACTTGCTCAGAGTGGATCCATGGCCTTAGGCTCTGGACCACTTGACCTCCTATCCCCAGGAGCTGTCTCTTGAAGCCCTGTCCTTCCCATCCCTACCTTTGGCCTTTTCCACATGATGGCCTTCATCTTGGTTTTCTGGCTCAGTTCACAAGAGCCCAAGGCCTGAATACCTGCTGGAAACACATGGTCTTCGAAGAGGCACTTCTGAGCCAGGCACCATTGTTTGAGAACAACAAAATCCTGCCCCTCATACTTGAGGGGCTGTGTGATGGTGCCCTCCCCGTTTCTCCTGTCCCTCTCCCAGATCACGCGGTCACAGAAGAATCCTGGCAGTGGGTAGGGCATGGTGACCACTCAAGTAGTAGAGCTGGTCCTTCACTGTGGCCTCTCTCCCACTGGCTCTCAGTCCAGGCCTAATCCTCCCGTGAATGGACTGGAGCCTGTGCAGCTCCTCCACCCTCAGCCGTGCCATGCAAATGAACACAGCCCAGAGAAAGGCCATGATCAGAGTCAGCAGCTTTGGCTGGAGGCCCCTGAGCCCACGGTCAAGGGGCAACACCAGGCCAGTCTGAGAGGGAGCCTGTGAGGGGAGCGAGAGAACCAGGACAAACCCCAAAGACCTGTAGACCTTCAGTGTACCTCCATCAGCCTTGCTGGGATTCTTTCTTTAAAAAGAGAAAATATAGTTACAGACAGACTACCCTGCCTCAGCAAAAGGCATTCATGCCTCTGACACTGGCGGCCAGTGGGATATAGCATGGGGCCTTCAAAACATGCTGTATACACTAATCCTATACAGGCTGCTGAATGCATAGAAGGAATCTGCTGCAAGCCATTGTCTGAGGTTAATGAAGCCTTCATTCTCCTGATGTCCCTGCCCCATCCCCCTAAAGACCTTGACTGGCCCATTAGGGACTCTAGTCTGTGGGAGGGACCCAGAGGATGGGTAACTCGACCTCAAGTGAAAGTCCCTGTTAGAGTGGGCACAGGGACAGAAACAGACATCACACTTGCAAATTCAGGACCTTCAGGCAGAGAATGTGATGGGTGGGGAAAGAGGATAAACGTGTGTCAGAATTATATTCACAAGAAAGCTCAGCCTTTTCAGTTTCACCATGCTTAAACGGGCAACGCTAATGTGAAAGCAGGGAACTGATGCGGATGGAAACAGGTCTGGCAGCCTGACCACTAGGAGGAGGATGCCGTCTCCTTGCCCACTTGTTGACTCCTGTTGGGCTTTGTCTACTCTGTGCTTCTCAGAGTGTGGTCTTTGGACTACCTGCATCAGAAGCACGTGGGATGCCAGTTTAAAATGCAGATTCCCAGGGCTCATCCCAGACCTAAAGATTCAAATACTCTCAGTAGGGGTACCAAGCCCCATGGGGAAATAGTTGATTCTAGGCTGGTGAATACAGTTGTACTTAATGTACTGGGCAGCCCTGTCATTATTCGCAAATGACCAAACTATCTATATAGAAACATAGAATCTACACACAAATAAGTTGGGATCTACAATCAAATTATTAAAATTAATAAGAGTTTAGTAGATACATTGGATATAAAAGTCGAATGCATGTTTATGCCTGAGAAATCGAGTACAATTTTAAGAAAGATGCCATTTACAAAAATAACAACAACAAAGATGCCTAGGAATAAATCTGACAAAGGATGTTCAAGACCTTTACGGAGAAAATTATTAAAAACTTGATTGAAAGATACTAAAAGAGACCTATTTGCATGGAGAGACATCCCTTCTTCATGGATAGGAAGACTCAATATTATCAAGATGTGCATTCTTCCCATATTGATTCAATGCAATCCCAATAAAAATCCCAAAAGGATTTTTTGCAGAACTCAACACCCTGATTCTAAAACTTAAATGGAAAGGCAAAGAGCCAGATATAGCTAAAACAATATTGAAGAGTAAAAGCAAATGGGAAGGACTTGCTCTCCTGGATGTCAAGACTTATTGGCACAAGGTGTGGTGTTGGCACAAAGATTTGGCACACTTGATTTACTTAAAAAGTGGCATTGCAAAGCAGTGGAGAAAGGATTGTCATTTTAATACATCGTACTGGAACTTTTGACTATCCATATGGAAAAACAATGAAATGTGATCCCTATTTTATACACAAAAATCATTTCTAGGTGGATTATAGACCCAAATATAAAGGCAGAAAAATAAAGTTTCTAAATGATAATAAAGAAGAATGACTTTGGTTTAGGAAAAACTTTCTTAACAGAATCCCAAAAGCACTAACCATAAGGGAAAAATTAATAAATTAATTTAGGGGCTGGCCCGGTTGGCGTAGTGGTTAAGCTCGTGTGTTCAGCTCTGGCCTCCCGGGGTTCGCCGGTTTGGATCCTGGGCGTGGATCTACTCACCGCTCATCAAGCCATGCTGAGGCGGCGTCCCACATAGAAGAGCTCGAAGGACCTACAACTAGGATATACAACTGTGTACTGGGGCTTTGGGGAGAAAAAGGAAAAAAGAGGAAAATTGGCAACAGATGTTAGTGCAGGGCCAATCTTCCTCAAAAAAAAAAAAAGAATTAATTTAGGACTAATTCATTTAGAATTAATTGAGTTTTTAATTAAGAATTTTTTAGATTAAAAAAATACCCTTAAGAGAGTGAAAAGGCAAGTCACAAAGTAGGAGAAGATATTTATTGCCCACCTAACCAATAAATGATTAGTATCTAGGATATGTAAAGAATGCCTACAATTCAAGTTGAAAAAGATAACTCAATAGAAAAATGATCAAAAGACATTAACAGGTATTTCATGGACAGCAAGATAACAAATGATCAAGAAATACATGCAGGTATGAGAAGATGCTCTGCCTTATTCATTATCAGGGAAATGCATCTTTTCATACATTTCTTGGCTATTTCCGTCCCTGCCCTTCCCATTTTCAGCATTACACTGCTGAGTTATTTTAGCTTGTTCACCTTGATGTCTAGAGCTCTGTCCCCATCATGACCCTCAGGAGGAGCTGCTGTCTTGTGGAATGTAGGGAGAGGCAGTCCTAAAACTTATACAGAATTGTCACTTGTCACCAAAACTTATGTCCCCCCACCCCCACCCAGGACAGCACTGTCTTGATTCTCTGCTGAGTAGAAAGAAGGCTGGCTCTCGACTGGGTACCTCATTTTGCCTTTAAATTACCATCATCGCTATTTATTGACTCATCGGGCTAAGCATGTCCTATATAGTATCTCGTTTAATCCTTACAACAAGTCTTTGAAAGTAAGAATTTTCATTTTCTTTTCACAGATGAGGAAAGTGACAGCCAGGAATGGTCAGTAATTTGCCTGAGGTCAACTGCCTGAGGTTAAGAGGTGGAGTTGGGATTTGAATCAAGTTTGTCTGACTTGAAAGTCTGTGCACTTCATCACTGTGTTATGCTCCTGTCCTTTGCTGCCTATGCTAATAGTAATTGCTCCCTTACCTTGAGCAGCTGCTGGGACTTTATGGATGCTAGCTCAGAACAGCCATATGATGAAGAATATCATTATCCCCATTATAGAAGAGAAAAGCAAAACTTAGAGAGTTTATGTGACTTGCTAGTGGCAGCCAGGGTTTAGATTAATTCTATTTGGTTCTAAATTCAGCTGTCTTAACCCCTTTGCACAATGCCCCCAGCTATTCCTCTTTGTGGCTAGCCCAGTGATCCCACTTCTCTCTAAACTGTCTGACAGATGATGACATTCTATAACAGATTACAAGCAGATCTCCTGCTACACCAGATTCACTGGAAAGATAAATAATATCCCTGAGAGAAGAAGCTACACAGCGACTGGGCTGTATGCCCTCGGCACAGAGGGTTAACTGCACACAGCCTAGGTTTTTCTGTAGTTCTGCTCCCTCCCTCTCATCTCACACTGGCGTGGAGTAACTTTTATTTTGTGCCAACCTGGAATTTCTTCTTTTCAGAATAGAGTAACACAGGTTAGGTGACCCCTTGGGTGGGAAGACACACAGGGTAGAGTGTTAATTATGGAGGCAATGGGGCACATGGATGAGGCCATCAGAGCAGGAGACCTCTGGTGTCACCACAGGTTGTCAGAAAGCCTCCAAGTGCAGAATGCTGACGTAACAGCCAAGCACTGGGTCCTAGGAAGTTGGTGGTCAGCTATTCTCTACATTTCACCCTTTTCTTTAACTCCATTTCAGACTAAAAGGAACCAGGCTCCTTGAAGAAATGATTCATTCCATGTCTGGGCCAAGAAGTGTACAAGATGAGCCTGGGACATTTTGTTGTGGCCAGAAAACAAAGAAGCTACTGAAGGTTAATGGGGTCATGTCAAATGGTACAAGCAACCTGTACAGGGGCTCCTGCTGTCCAAAGATGGGACAATTTGAACATCAAAAAGAATAATGACTGCAATGGATTAAAATACGTTGCAGTGTTTCCTACTGATCACACTCTTGATAGGGTATTGTTTCAAGGTATGATATTTAAGAATACAGAGAAATAGGAAGCACAATCGATTCTCATTATTCATGGCAGTTACGTTCTATAAAGTCGCTGTGAATGCTGAGTTAGTGAATGTTGAACCACTGCTCCTAGAGGAATACAGGGTTAGGTTCCTGTGAGTCTCTGATGACAGCATTTTCATCAGTTGATCAATACACAACCTTAGTTATGTGTGTTTCCGTTTAACGACGCCCTTATTTGCATATATTATTGATGCATTAACGTTGAACTCACAGTCAACAGCAGCATAACTTGTGCCTGAGCGGCTTATCTACACGTGCCTCTTCTCCCTCAGACACATCACAGCCTTCTTGCTCTTAGGAACACTAGACAGCACTTCAGAACGATGCTCAGGGGACATTTTAAACAGAGAAATAAGCAACAAGCAACACGAAAATATGAAAAACGTGGCACTAAATGGACCATGAAAAGGACACTCGTTTACAGCATTAGAGCTGAAACAAGAAGGCAGAGTGTTGCCTTGTTTGATTTTAGCTGGGAACGCGCACGTAAAGCAACTCGAAATTTTCACCGCCCTACACACGTCCATAAATGACCTCAGAAGCACCACGGGTATTGATTTTGGGGTTACAAATAAATTTTAGTGAGTAGGTGAATTCACCAATACAGAGTCCACGAATAATGAGGATTGACTGTACATGGATCATAGCTCTGACATCCCCAGTGTTGGAAAAATCACACCTGTGGGGTAAAGTTAGAGGAGTTGTATGACTCTTTGATCTGAAGCAACTAAAGGAAGGATGATATTATTCACAAATAGAGAGAATTACTATATAGAGGAAATCATCTGACTCTATTTCACTGCCTTCTGGATCAGAGCCAGAGATAATGTGCTAAGATTGTGGCAGGAGGAGTTCTGGCTAGAAATAAGGATGAACTTTCAGACTGTGAAAGGTACTAACTATAGGTTATTGAAGGAGCTGGGCCATCCTTTTTCCCTTCAAAATCTTAACATCAGGAAAGAAACCCATCTACCTGGAATGGCTGAAAGATGTAGTTCCCAAATATTTTCAATCCCATGGTTTATAAGAAGTTTTTTAGAGCAGTTTTTATACTATATTCCTGGTGTTCTAGGGGTATATAATAAAATTCTAAAAATTCTGATGGTGATTACTTAAACTTGTAGGTTGGATGAAAATGGTAAAGCAAGAGTCGACTTCTCTTAAACAGAATGCTTCCCAGGTGTTAGCTGGGGCCTCACTGTTCCTTGGAGATCTCAAACCCCCACTTAATTGTCTCTGAGAGGCCAGAGCCTGCTCACCCCCATCAGAGGTCAGTGGATTCCTGGCAGTTTGCTTCTTTATGCTTCTCTCTCTTTCCCCACTCTTGTGCTTTCTACACTCTGACTTCCGGGGGTGCTGGCTCAGTCCTGCCTGAACTAACTTCCGCCCTTTACCTCAGGCATTGCACAAGTTTGTCAGTAAAGATATCTTTGAGGTTCAGGTCAAGGGGAGGGATGACCCTGGGGTGTGGTCTCCTGCCCTGCTTCTTTCCCCACCCCACTTTTGTTTCTCTTCTAGCTCTCTTCCCTCTTGTAAGTAAACCAGCCATTTTTTTTTCCTTTTTCCCCCCTAGAAAACAATTATGTCCCCCCAGGGAGAAATTACTCCTGTAATTACAAGAATCTTCCTAATTTTCTCTAAGGAGCTTTCCTCTTGAAGAGAGAAACTGAAGATTCTGCCAGGCCAAGGATTCACATTTAGTAAGCACTTTTGGCTAAATATGTGTAAAAAAATCAAAGATAATTTTGTAGTGGTAACAAGATAACATGAAGAATGTAATGATTGATTGACTGATTGATTGATTTCCGGTGTAACAGCCTTGGGGCAAGGGAGAAGTTGGTTCTGCCTGGATGGTGAAGACTCAGGGATGGGCAGGAGACCAGGTCAGACAGACGGCAGCAAACCCCAGCTGGTGTGGTTGGATCCATGCTGATAGGCAGCATGGACAGAAGAAATGGTTTGGGAAGAGGAGTAGAAAGGGATGGCAGGACTGTGAGTTAAGTGGGAAAGGGGTCTTATTTGTCTGATTTTTCCATTCTAAGGCACTTTTTCCCCTCACATTTTAACATCTCTGAAATCATGATGCATCTTATGTTAGAAAGCTTCCTTCAATTGCATTCGGCTGGGTGGTGGTTGTGACCTTCTGTGGACAACCTCTAATAAGATCCAGAAAGTACTAGCACCAAAATCTTCTAGACTTGGTGAAATACGGTTCATGATAAATTGCAGCTTGGGAAACTTACCTAAACTCTATCCTTAAGAGTCTATCTAATTCAAGAGATATCCAGGTATGGGAACTACAGGGAATAAAGTTGCCTGTTTGCAGTAAAAAAAAGGCTGCTGTCTGTCTGGGAAAGAGGTTTTCTCAGGTCCAAGTGTTGGCAGAGGGAACTAGTTGGCCCAGGGAGTGCAGAAGAGCAGGGCTAAGAGCCAGGTTAGACCAACTGGGGAAAGCACAGCTGAATGTGGGGTTGTAATAATAATAACAGGTAAGAGGGAAGGCATACACCAGAGAAGTGTGGGTGAAGTGGAGATCCAACTCTGAACTAGCAAAGGGTGGGGCCCTGAAAAGATGGAGGGATGGGGACAGGGTTTGAGAAGAAGAGGTAGGTTAGGTGGCCTATGGCCGGAGGCCCAACCAACTGACAGCAAATTATAAAGCTCTGGATCTGGAGAGAAGGGGAAGGTGGTAAATTCTCCCAGCCCCCAAAAGCCAATGGAAACAAAGAGAGCTGAGCAGAAAGCTGTGAAGGGAAAATGCAGAGTCCCAGCTATCAGCACCAGGAGCTTGGAGCATAGAGGAGGAAGGGAGAACAGGTTTCCTAGGGAAAGAGCTGGGGGGGATAAGTTGGAGGTGGCTGTTTATTAGTGATGCAGTTTTGACTTCAACTCAGAGCTGTGAATCGGAGGCCCAAATAGGAAAGAACCTCTCTTGGCAGAGGTTCATATCCATGGAGTGAAGACAAGGGAGGAACATGTTGCCAGTCTCTGCTGCTGGAGGTCTTAGTGAGCTGAGCTGGCTCTGTGGGTCAGCACCACATATAATCCTCTACACACAACCCACGCGCCCTACGACAAAAGAGGGTGTGAGTCAACTCACCCTTGGAGGGACCGTGGACTGGGAGTGGCAGAGGCATCTGGAAGGGAGAGGCTGCCTCCCAAGGGAGAATTCCCTCGTGGGCCTCTGGGTCACTGTGGAGTGATTTGGGGATCTGGCGTTACCAAGGGTAAGGAGGGTACCAGATGCACAAGGCCTTGCAGCTGGCCCCTCATTTCTCGTCTGTCCAAAAGCAAAAGGGATCTAGGTTGGCCCTGATTTTGAGCGATTGCAGGAGAGTGTAGAGAAATACCCTGGTGTGCATGAGGCAAATGCAGACAGAAAACAGAAGCGTTTGTCACCCTCTTGCCCTCTGTGGTCTTTCTAGCCAGTCACTGAGGGAGTTGCCAAGTTCCCCAGCCCAGTGTGATCCCCGTTACGTGGTCACCTTCACACTTGCATTTTCACAACCCAACACACATTTTATGTTTGTGGATGACTGGAATTGCCCTAAGGACAAGCAGTCAGTCGCCTGCTCACACGGGGACTCTTCACACATATCCTCATGTTCAGTTGGTCTGATTCATTTAGGTGAGGCATGAAGTACTTGGATACATCGCTGTGGTTACTATCCTGACTGGTCCTAGACACAGAGGAAGCTGGAAAGGTGTTCATGATGTTGCCTCTTTGAGGAGACAGCACAGCTGGATGGAGGCGGTGGTGAGGGTGGTCCATGTTTGCTGGGCACCCACCCAGGTGCCAGTCTCCCTTTAAGCCTTTAGGGCACATTAACTCACTTAATCTTCACAACAACCTTATGAGATGGGTTCTTTTTTTATGATTATTCCCCATTTTTCAGATGAGGAGCTTGTGGCACAGACAGGGTAAGATTACCCAAGTGTTAAGTAGCAGGGCAGGACTTGAAGGTGGGTGAGACTGGGCTCTTAGCCACTGTGTCATTCTATCCCCAGCTCACAGAGGCTGCTGCTTCCAGGGGCCAAACCCCAAGGTGTCACGTGATGCCTGTTGTGGCTTGTGGAGGCCCAATAAATGACACCTCATTTCCATGCCTGAGTTTTGAACCAGTGGAGGAATAAGACAAAAGTGTAGGGGAGTCCAAAATGCCACATTTATTGTTGATGAAGCTGATATTTACTTCTAAATCCCAGAATTAGGTAGAGTTCATCACTGAGAGCTAGAACTCCAGAGCCAGATTGCCTAGGTTCAAATCCCAGCCCCACCCTTTACTAACTGGGAGTCTCTGAGACTCAGTCTCCTCATTTGTAAAGTGGGGACAATAATAGTACTTACCTCACAGGGTTGTTGTGATGATTAAATGAGTTACTATGTGGAAGCACTTAGAGTAGTTACTGTCAGGTGCTGAGTTCTCAGTCAAGAGTAGCTGTTATCATTACTATTAACCACGTAGTAGTGGGTGGTGGCCCAGGACCCCTGCAGGACTCCCATGGAGAACTGCCTCTGTAATTGCCGCATGGAGGAGCAGGTAACTCCCAAGAGGAAGAAGGAAGAAAAGGGCTGGGCTTCACAGGTCAGGATCACTTTACAAATCCACACAGGAGGAGAGAGACCTGGAGTGTTGTGTGACTGAAGCCCCCACCACATGGAACGAAGTACGTGTTTCCCCCGTACCTGTCCCCAGTGATACTGGGCAAGTCATCAGTCTCCCAGAAGCCCTGTTCTAGAAGCCATTCTTTTCTGCCCAAGGGTCTGTCATCAAGAACATTTGGCTTAACAGTTGGGAACTATTGTATGGGTTGTTTGCTTTCTGATGCTAGAAATAGATCATATAAGGAAAGGCTAGAGGAATCAGATTGTTTGGCCTGGAAACTCAATTTGTGGTGCTCCCTAATAGAGGAGGAAAGGCAGTGAGGTAGCACTGGTAATCGAGTGAGAAGAGATTATAGGTGTGCTGGGTCTCTTTTTTTTGTGAGGAATACTGGCCCCGAGCTAACAACTGTTACCAATCTTCCTCTTTTTGCTTGAGGAAGATTGCCGCTGAGCTAACATCTGTGCCCATCTTCCTCTATTTTATATATGGGACACTGCCACAGCATGGCTTGATGAACGGTGTGAAGGTCCACGCCTGGGATCTGAACCTGTGAAGCCTGGGCCACTGAAGAAGAGTGCGTGAACTTGACCACTATGCCACCAGGCTGCCCCCTGGGCCTCTTTTCTTTTAAGAGGGAAAGGCTGAAGATGCAGCATGTTATCTTAACTAGAATTCTAGTTGGCCATGAATAATTCCCCCTTCATCATTATCATCATCTGATTGTAACAAGCAGTATTTGATTGTTGAAGAGAAATTCAGATTGGTTTTTCAGACTGCTCAAGCCTAGCAAAGGTCACTACATCTATGGAAGTGCATGGAATACTTATGTCTCCAAGAAGTGCTTTACATTTCAGAAAGTTCTGGAATCATTTTCAGTTTTTCAATTTCAATCAACTTGTGTGACTGTAGACAGGTTATTTGCCTTTTCTGGACCTTAATCACTTCACCTGTACGTGACAGGGCTGGACCACATCTCGAAGATTTATTCCAACTCTGACCACCTATAATACTATATTCTAATTTATGCTAGTGGACCCAATAGGCAGTGTTCACCTAATCTTATCCCCAGGGGAACATATGGGCATTTTAACCAAGGGTGGGCTTTGCTATCTGGATTCTTAGCGACAGTAGAAAATTCAGGATTTTTGGTGGTGGTGGTGGTGAGAGTACAATTTGAAACAGACAGGTCTTCTGGGGCCCCTCATCTCACACTGATACTGACAGAATAAGTTTTAGGACTGATCTAGTGCTTAGAGCATAATAGACCCTTAAAATGTTTTTATTAATTTTCAAGTCTAGCTTTTAAGAATAAAATCTACCAATGATTTTACTAAAAGCAGTATTTGTAAGTTTTTTGTTTTTTTTCTCTGTAGTAGTATTAGAAAAGGCTTTTAGGAACTGCCAGCCTTGGAATGCAGGGCTTTCCTTATCTCTTGGTGTCAGCACCCTCAGACGTGGGTTTTCCTTCACCACTAGCAGCTGAGCACCTACTGTGGGCCTGGCCCTTTGCTGGGTAAAGGGGATCCAAAGATGAACAGGAATGGTCCTGCTCTCACCAGGAGCGGAACAGATATGAGAAAGCTTGAAGGAAGTGACACTGGAGCAGAGTTTTGGAGCAAGGGTGAGGAGGAGCAAATCAGATAAAAATAAGAAGGGCATTCCAGACAGACGGACAGCACGAGCAAAGTCCTCGAGGTACCAGAAGACTTGGAAAAAACAGAGCAACTGAATGTATCAGGGTCCAGGGAGAGAGGGTAAAGATGAGATGGACAGGTAGGCAGGGGCCAGCTTGAGAAGGGCCTGTATCTCCGCTAAGGAGTTTGAATTTATCTTGAAGGCATGGGGGGAGGGAAGAACGTGTCACTGAAGATGTTTCAGCAGGGGTATGACATGTCCCTGGCAGCAGGGCAGTGACTGGATTGGAGAATGAAGTTCTTTCAGTTCCTCTCTTCTAAACTGAGGACTATCAGGACAGTCATGGGCCTTACCACAGAACCGTCAGGAGAGGAAAGGAGCCCTTGTGGATTACACAGGGTGAGAACAGGGTTGATGCATTTTTCATCTCAGGTTAAAAAGAAAAACACGGGGGCAAGGCCGGTGGCATAGTGGTTAAGTTTGTGCGCTCCGCTTCAGCGGCCCAGGGTTGGTGGGTTTCAGTCCACGGTGTGGACCTGCACACCACTAATCAGGCCATGCTGTGGCGGCGTCCCATATAAAGTAGAGGAAGATGTGCACGGATGTTAGCCCAGGGCCAGTCTTCCTCAGCAAAGAGAGGAGGATTGGCAATGGATGTTAGTTCAGGGCTAATCTTCCCCCCACACACACACAAAAAAACAGAAAAACATGGCTAATGAGTAGCATTGGGCCTCAGCTTAAATGATTTCCCCAGGGAGGGTCTCTCTCCCCGGACTAGGTTAGCTATCCTCGCCTCATGATCCCAGAGCACCCTGAACATTGTCTCCTGACCGTCATCACTCGTGTTCAATGCTCATTTTCCCCTCAGGACTCTAGGCTCCAGGAGAGCAGAAATTTTTGTCTTTCTTATGCTGTCTTCCCAGTTGTTTGCCTGGTATCTGGCCCTAGTAGATGCTCAATGAATATTTCTTGAAATAAGAACAATAGTAAAAAAAAAACCCAAAAAACAAAAAAACACAAGAGTCATACTGGAGGTACGATCAGAGGAAGGAGCCAGGAGACTATGATTTTCCCTCTGGTAGATGACCGTAAATGAAACCTAGAGGCTGGAGAGTTACCTAAAAGAGAAAGGGTTTTATTTGGGCTGTCATGTGCTCACCGGATACATTTCACTCTGGTGTGCCTTCATTTCCTCATCTGTGAGGTGAAATACATGGACTAAAACAACGACTAGGGTCTCTCCTGCTAATCCTGACATTTTATGCACATAAAAGCAGTCTTTGCCTACCATTCTTCCTTTTCCAGGGCTTCTGCCTTTCAGAAAGACATGGCTACCGGCAAACTAAAGAACAACATCATGATTTTAGGCTGAGAAATTGAAGGAATCTTATAAAGATGCAAGATACTTAGAGAGTGTAGGTTTGGAATTTGTTCTGGGAAAGGAATATTTACTTTTATAGGGTGAATTAAATTGAGTTCCAATTACTTTCATAAAAAGCAAAATTTTTTTCAGAAAGAGAGAGAGAGCAAGAGAGTGAGAATCAGCCCTGCCTCATCTAAGGACAGAGCCCAGCGGAGCTGCTGCAGGGCCCCCCAGAGCCCAGGCACAGCCCCCAGGGCCCATGTGCACAGTGGAGCTGCGGGGACCTGCTGAGTGAGAGGACTTCTCTGAGGGAAGAAATCCAACCAGCAACCAGTTAGCTACTCACCGGGGGTCTCTTCCAGACGAACTGGATGGGGAACTTCTGGCTATAAAAGAGAGAAGTCTCATCCGGTGGGAACTCAGGATCCACATAAAGATCGTTCTTTTCTAGACATTTCTTGCGAAGCTTCTCAAATGTCTTTTCTTTCACTCCGATAATAGGAAAATTGCGGCTGATGATGGCTGAATAGATGCCACTTGGATTTCCGCCCCCTGACTCGGTAGTCTTGCCCTGGGCTGGGTGGGCAACCGGCCCCGGGGACATGGGCTCAGCCCCTGTCCGTGAGGCCACAGACATGGTAACGACAGTCGGCATGGCAGGCAAATTTGGAAGGAACAGGTTTTTAAAGAAAACAAGAGACAGCTACCTTCAAGGAAAGGAAGCAACTGCAAAGGGGAAGTTGGAGTTGTTCTGTCATCTGAGAGAAAATGTCCACATCCAATTCAAAGTTTAAAGCCCATCAAAAGGTCGTCCAGCTTACGTCCATCTTAAAAACTGAGCTGTGATCCCAAAGCCATAGGTTTTCCTGAGGAAGGAGTTTTGAAAGATTTCTCCAGCAATTTTTACCTGGGGGCCTCCTATCAGAGGGAGAGAAAGAGAGTGAGGATTGTGTTCCAGTGGCCTGAAGAAGCTTGAGCCAGGAAAACTAAAAATAGACATGAAGGAAGATCATCAGTATGAGAGCAAGGGAGAGGCTAGTGTGCAGCTAGACTGTGTGGTTGAGAGAGGAGGACCTGGCTAGGGACATTTCTGGGTTGCCTTGAAGTGCTAGTGTTGTCAGGAAATGAAAGGGGAGTATTTGAGTAAGTTGAACACTGAAAATTAGCAAATTATTAAATAGGCTGTTATACAGTCTATCAAACTGTTGGCCACCAAATTAATGGAAAACAATATTGAAAAAAGCTAGCAAGAATGAATGTGAGATACTGAATTCTAATAGAATATTCTAGGAGTTTTTGAGAACATGATTTTTACTTTCTAAAACTCTAGGACATCAGAACATTTTTCATTTGGATTTAGCATCTCTTCTAGAATGTTCCAGTGTCAGTGTTCAATGGAACTGTGTGGGTGGAAATTGCCACTCTGCAGAGTCCTCAGGTGAGAAAATCCCTGTCTTTTCTTGCCCCCCTGACCTAGCAACCTCTTGTCTCTCCCACCCCCAAAATAAACACTGTGACCAAATCTACTACAAAATGCACCTGAGGAGGCTGGCCCGGTGGCCTAGCAGTTAAGTTTGCTCATTCCGCTTTGGTGGCCTGGGGTTCGCCGGTTTGGATCCTGGGTGTGGACCTACTCGCTGCTCATCAAGCCATGCTGAAGCGGTGTCCCACATAGAAGAACTAGAAGGACCTACACCTAGAATATACAACTATGTACTGGGACTTTGGGGAGAAAAAAGAAAAAGAGGAAAATTGGCAACAGAAGTTAGCCCAGGGCCAATCTTCCTCAAAAAAAAAAAAAAAGTGCACCTGAGTACAGATTATTTAGGCTTGCCATATCAGGCATCTGAGTCAGAAGTTGGAATTGGATACTGAACCAGGTTGGCCATCAGATTGTTACCAAAAAGGTTGGTTTCAGGGCTCTTAGATGAGAGCACAAGTGGTTCTGGGGAAGGGAATTTCCTGCCTGGCCTCCACCTTGTTTTCTCCCCACAGTAGCTGCTACCAGGCTGTAAGGAGGCATATGGCCACATTCCAAGTGTGGCAGAGCAGAGGCTTGTCCCAGACTGCAGCCCTGCCTCATTGGCCCAAAGCTAGAGGCTATGAGAGAAGGTGGGGAGTGACAGCTGAAACAGGGAGTACACCAGGCTCATGATCCGTGGGGTTGCAGCTTTGAGGAACCATCAGCCTATCCTCCTGTCCCTCTAAGAAAATGCCCAAGGATCTTTACTATGACCCTTGGAGAGGCAGAGTAGAGGAGGGCAGCCTCTGAACGCTGACTGCCTAGGGCCTACTGCTGGGCCTGCTGCTCACTGGCTGTGCCTGTGTAACTTTAGGTGACCTACTTTTTCCTTTCTTCCTGTGTCTCAGTTTTCTCACCTATAAAGTCAGTATAATGATAGTCATTCTGTTATTGAGTTGTTGTAAAAATTAAACAAGTTAATTTATGTAGGACATTTAAAACAGTGCCAGGATTGTCTTAAGCACTCAGTAAATGTTGTTAGAGATGATCCGAATTTTAATATCACTTTGTGGTTAGATCAAGTTGAATGACAGTCACTAATTGGTGCAAATCAGCATCCACTCTGAGAGCATTTACAGAGCATCTTCCACGTGTACAGCACCGGGATAGGTGCAATCTGCCCAGGTCACAGCGTTTCCAGTCAGAGGCGTGCCTATGCACTTTAAAAGAGCCTCTAAAAAGACTGACTTCCACCCTCAAACTCACCAGTGGCATGGAAAACAAAGAGGGGGGGAGTTTCCTTCCCCCACCATCGTTTGTTTGAGTCCCAGCCCAGTGCTCTATACCACCTTGAAATTCACAGCACTGACCCAAGTTTTATTGTTTCTGCTTATTGAGCTTCCTGTTTGCCCACAAGACTATCAGTTCTATGAAGGTGGGAACTGGGTCCCCATTCCACCCCCAGGGATAAGCATATGGAAGGCTCTTAATAAATATGTGTTGTATATCTGTTGAATGAAATTTTCCTATGTGAGGAGAAATTTCTTACACTTCTTATTGCTTTGCCAGTGCAATCAAAGTTTCTTGGCCAATTTGCCCCTGGGAGAGGAGCTGTCTCTGGGCCACAAGCATGTTGACCTTTCTTTCCTCGGCTGTCTAAGCCGGCTCCATCTGTTGGGAACTAAGTTGAGTGTGTGACAGAGATGAGCCTCTTGTCATAGCAGGGAGGGAATATCAAACACACAGAAGGTAAGGTGCTGTGCATTTTGCTCTATCAATTGTGGATAAAACCCCCTCTCAGGTTAGCAGGTCCAAACTCAGGGTTTATTCAGCTGCATAGCTGCACAGATGTAGAAATTCATGCCCTCAGAGAGAAATCCTATCTGAGCCCATGAACAAGGGGCAGATAGTGAGCATATAAACAGCTGCACATTTCAGTTCCCAGAAGCCTCTTCAAGGATAAAGAGCTAGTTTTTAATACATATTTCAGCCAAGGTTATGCAACAACTGTGGCTGGAATGATTTCCAACAAGGCCAATTAATGGCTCTGTATCACTGTCTTTTCCACCAATAAATATTTCTTTGATTCAGCACTATTGGAAACAATGTATTTGCTATAACCCCTACCATTAAGTACCTACTGTGAACTAGCCACTTCACATAGTTTTAAAAGCTTTTAAAGTAATTTTAGAGTTACAAAGATAGTACAGAGTTCCCTCCTGTATACCCTTCACCCAGCTTCCCCTAATGTTTGCACCTTATATAACCGTGGTACAATGATCAAAACTAAGAAATTAGTGTTGGTAAAATACTATTAACTAACCTACAAGACATATTTTGATCTCTTCAGTGTTTCCACTAATGGTTTTTCTTTCTGTCACAGGATGTGATCCAGGATCCTGCCTGGCATTTCTCACGTCTTCTTAGTGTCCTCCCATCTCTGACAGTTCCAGTCTTTGCCTCTCATAACCCTGGTGCTTTTGTAGAGTAATTGTCAGGTATGTTGTAGACTGTCCCTCAACTTGAGTTTGTCTGATATTTTTTTCCTGATTAGACTGAGGTTCTGGATTTGGGAGAAAGAATATCACAGAGGTGATGTGCCCTTCTCATCAAATCTTACCTGGGGGTACAGGATATTGATGTGTTTTATTACAAGTGATGCCAACCTTGATCGCTTGGCTAAGGTGATGTCTACCAGGTTTCTCCAAAGTAAAGTTACTATTTTTTCCTTTCCACACACATAGAATATTTTCTATCTGTACGACAATCCAGAGGTTTGACTAATCTCATTTTACAACTAAAGAAACTTGAGTTATTTGCTGTATTTTTTCAGTTATGGAAAACTCACAGAATTTCAGAGATTATCTCTTTTCTTTAAAAAATGAGGAAAAACCAAGGCCTGGAGAGATTAAGTGACACAGCCAAGATCACTCAGCCAGTTCACTGCAGAACCAAACTAGACCCCAGATCTCCTGATTTCCAGTGAAGGAGTAAATGCATGACCAAGACTCCAATAAAGTAAATTAGGCATAAGATCTCTGGTTCCTTGTATATAAATAGTCAGAGCTTCCCTTACCCTCGCCCTGACTGGAAACACCATCGGCCCTGCTGGGAACAACTGTCAAGAAGCAGCTGTCTAAATCTGGCTGGCCTTGCTGTGGCACTGCAGTCTTTAGCAAGGCTGGTCATAAGACTGGCAGATCTGATATCAGATGCCATTGTCTCCTTTATTTCTCCTAGAATGCTACTTGCATGGCCTCCGTTGTCTGTGGTTAACATGATAATCTGTTTCCAGTGGAGCTGCTGATGGCTTTCTATCCCCTGGGCTGAGAAGTCATTTTAGCCTAGAGTGCGCTCCCAGCCCTGCCCTCCCCTCCCCCACCCTGCCCTCCCCTCCCCCACCCTCTGGAATTATGCAGGGCATTCAGAGTGTTCAGTAGACAGAAATCTTAAAAGCAGAGTGGAATTCTTAATATTGTCATAGGAATTCCATTACTAGGAAGGCTTTTAGGTAGGATGGTCAATTATGAGCTAAAAACCACTAAGCTCCAGATATTTAGGTGTTTTGACTGTGTTTCTGCTGCCTATCAGTATGATATCCCGAAATGAAAGGGATGTGAAAAAGTGAAGGCATTGTACACACAGACGGAACTCCAGAACTGCAGTCTTCCATACGGCTATAGCGATCTGATTGGCCAGTTTTATTTAACCAGGATACAAGGCTCAGCACAACTTTAAGGCAAACTCATGACGACAAGCTGGGCTTTCTCCTCTAGCAAGCCTTTAGGAGAATGGCCCAATCTGGGATTGGCCCTGGTCCTGTTGATACATGAGACCATGACCCTGGAGTTCACTTAGTTCTGAAGTGAGCTGTACTCCAGAACATAATTAATCCTATAGGTCAATCTTAAATGAAACCAGCCTCCTTGGGCAGGGAATGTCTTGGTACCTAGTCAAACTGGAACCTACATGCTGGGATCTCTTCTCTCAGGAACTGACCACCCCAGATCCACCATAGCAAGGATCTGCAGGATGACTTAGACCTGGGAAAAGAAGGAAGGTGACCAAACTGGCCTTCCAAATGCCTGAAGAACTTTCTCTGGCCATTATACAAGGCATCTGCCCTAAGTACATGCCTGCCATAAGCATGCATTCTATTCTATTTCTTAGTGTGAATATCCTCCTGAAGGCTCCTTGATCAGCTCCTCTGGTCAGACAAGACTTCCGGGGTGAAGCGACACGGAGTGCTGCTACAGTGTGGGTGGTGCCAGGTCAGGGGCTGCTGGCCTGGTGCTCAGAGGATGGCGTTTGTGTTCCCTGAAGCAGAGGACTCAGCCTGGCCCAGCGTTTCTCGGGTGAGGAACAGCTGACCTGATGGCGATCCTGAAGTGGTTGGCAGTGTCAGAAAGAAAGGTATTTTCTTGTACTGGAGTTCATTATTCACTCCATTTGTTTCATCCTATTTTACATGCCACAGCTTATAGGCTTTTACAAAAATAGAAACCAAAAATTTAAAGCTATTAGATACTATAAACATACAGTCTAGCACCTTTGTTTTCAAAACTTTTTGTTTTCAAATAGTTTAAAACTTATAGAAAAGTTGAAAATATAGTATAAAAAGTTCCTGTATACCCTTCACCCAGATTCTTCAATTGTAACATTTTAACACATTTTGCCTATTTTCTCTCCCTGTCTCTCTGTCTCATATATACATAATTTTTTTCTTGAGACATTTGAGAATTAGAGATATGATGGTCCATTACCCTTTAATGCTTCAGTATGTATTTTCTAAAAACAAGAAATTTCTTCTATATAACCATAGAACAACCCTCAAAATTGGGAAAATTACCATGTAATCAAAAGATCCCATTCAAATTTTGCCAACTCTCCAAATAATGTCCTTTATGGATCCAGAATCCAACCTAAGCTCACACATTTGTTGCCATGTCCCTTTAGTTCCCCCTTCAATCTGGAACAGTTCCTCAGACTTGTTTTTTATGGCCATGATATTTTGAAGAGTATAGGATGTCTCTCAATTTCAGTTATTTATTATAACTTTTACTTAAATGAAATCACTCAGTAAACATTTTATCAAAAACATACTTCTATGTTGATACATATTGTTATTTTAATGGTTGCATAATATTCTACTGTATGAAGGGGCTATATTTAACCAATCTCCTGTTAAAGGAGTTTAGCTTATTTCTAGTTTTGCACATTGCAATTAGTAGCTCTGAGCAATTTGTCGGATTTATCTGAAGTGGAATTGCTGGGTTAGAGTATGCAAATTTAAAATTTTGATACTATTGCCAGCCTGCCATCCTGAAAGTTTATGGTTATCTGCAATTCCACCAATGATGCACAAGAATGCCTATTCTCCACACCAAGGTCAGCACTGGACATTTTCATTCTTTTTAATCTTGGCCAATTAGGCAAAAAAAAAAAAAATCATTTCTGTGATTATTAATGAGGCTGAGCATCTTTCATGCTTATTTTGTCTGTTTCAAATTCTTTTGTGAATTACCTCCACCCATATTTCTGTTGGGCAGTTTCTGTTTTTAAACTGATTTGTCAACTCGCTCCTTAGCCTTTAAGTCTTGAAGGAAAGACACGTTATGCATTCATTTTAGTGGTTCGTTTGAATCCTACTGAAATGATTATAATTTCTTAAATAAAACCCAGTTTCCTGAGAAGACATATCATGAAGTAGCCACAACAAGGTGTGGAAATTAATAAAAGAAACCTTAACTAAATTGGAGTCAGGAAGGCCTGTAGGGGGAGCTCTCATGCCCTATCATACATTGTCGGTTACACCAAACAGGAAGAGACTACCGTGCATCTTGAACAGGAAGTAAATGTACTTTGCTACTGAAGGAAGATTTCTCTCCCCACCTGCCAAGAGCCCAGCCAATGAGAAACGCTGCAGCTCAGCCCATGAGAAGCTGTTGTCGCCCTGAACTATTAATTTCCCCTTATGGACTTTCCTTTCCAACAGCCCCTCCCTACTCCCCCTTTTTTCTCTATAAAAGCAGCTCCCCTCCTTTGTTTTTTGGATTTGCAAATGGTTCGCCGTAGCATGCACATCCCAAATTGCAATTCTTTTGGTTATTCCCAAATAAACTCATTTTGAGGATAAAATAACAAGCGAATTTGCTTTTAAAGTTGACAAAGGTAACTGAACACCTGTAGGCCAACTCAGCCCCCACACAGCTCTCTGATACACAGCTTCAGAAACAGGAGGTGCGTAAAGTGTGAGAAGCAGTAAGAGCAGAGAACAAAAACACACAGACTATATTTCTCTCCAGTCTTGAGTTAAACGTTTCAGTGTAGTTCGGGGTCAAGACAGAGCAGTTCCTCACTGACTTACTCTACTAGTTCTTATTTCATTCCTTCCTCCAAAAATATTTTAAATGGAAGAATAGACATGCAGTAAATGTTGATCTGAAGATAGGGCTTAATTATTCAGCTTTAAATGCTATTAAAAACCCATCATTTATATTAGGTAAGAGCACCTAGTTTTCAGGTTAAGTCTTATTGTAGGTTGGCAAGGGAAATTTGAAGCTGGGAAATATGACTTCAGCTAATGTAGGCTTTTTCCTTTCTCCTTAATGGCAAAACTTAAAGAAATTGGAGCAAAGCATCTGCATATGTCTATGTGAGCTTAACATATGGTGCAAAGCTCAAATCTCAACTGATACAATGAAACGTGTCCACAAGGAAATGCACAATGTTTACTACATCTGGAGGAAGAGTCCTATGTCAGGAAAGTAAATCAGAAACAAATACATTTAAGTCTCACTTTTTAATCAATCAAATCCATTAGTTAACCAATTATAGCCAATAGTTACTGAAAATCAATATAATGGTGCTCTGGCAGATGTAAGACAAATATAACACACTCTTGAGGACATACAATTTAGCAGGGGAATGAGACAGACAAACCTGAAACATTAAGGGATTGTCCCTGAGAATGCTAAGTAGAGCACATATTATAAGAAGGGCAGCATTTCAGAGGAGGGCAAAAATCACTGCTTACGGATACAGGGCAGTGGGGATGACAGGGTAGTTAGAAAGGCTTCATGGAAAAGTGAGATTTGAGTAGGGCCTGGGTGGATGGTAAGATTTGCACAGGTAGAGGGGCCCAGGGAACAGAAGGCAGAGGCAGCAGTTGGCAAGTTGCTAAGTGGAAGAAGCGTGATAAGATGATGTGCATGTTGAGGGGTGCTGAGGACATGAGGCTGCCCCAATAGACACTGTGGCAGGTAGTAGGGAGTCACTGGTGTCACCAGAGCAGGGAGCAACCTGAGGAACTGGTATGTCGTAACGTTCTATCCCGTGCCGAGCCATACTGGAGCCCGAGGCAAAAGGAAAACTCAGTAATTCTTTATTTAAAAGACAGTAATAATATCTTTATTTAAAATTTTGATATTTTGTTCATCATGGATTTTTTTGCATTAATTTTGATTTTTAAAAATACTGCACTAAAATATTATTTATTTTGATTATTGTGGGGTTTTTGTCACCCCCTTAAGTTCTATACCCAAGGCAAGTGGTTTACTTGCCTCACCCTCATCCCAGCTTGTGTTCTACTTCTGAAGTTCAGTGGTGGGGACATGGGTATTTATTATTATTAATTAGAGCTTACTGATGTTACAAATATTCTTTGGCTAGTTTATCTAGTAGACAGTATTTAATAAAAACAATTAAGAGATAAAGAAATTAGAATTTTAAGAAGATTAACTTAGAACTTTGGTACCCAGAAAGCATGACAGGGAAAAGAATCCTTTGTGCTCCTGAGTCAATGTCTAGGGGAGAATAACTCCCTGTTGCTGCAGTGTATGCAGTGCAAGCAGAAAAGGGTTTTTTTCCCCTTACATCTAAGTGGGTGAAAGATAACTGCAAGGGGTGCCAGAGGCTGCTGTCCACTTGGAGACAGGCCTCAAGAAACTCAGCAGCTGTAGCCAGAGTGACTGCCACATGGCCTGAGGCAAGATTCCACGAATGGGCCACACAAGGTGGGCTTGGCCCACATCTCACATAAAACAAACTCATCCAAGCTGTGCTCAAAGAGCAGCCGCTCACTGGGTCACAGGTGCTAACCACAGGGCCACGCATGGCCCAAGAAGCAATGAAAGAATCATGAACTCGATAAATGTCTCAGGGCTACCTGCATCAGGAGAAGAGGTGGTATTTGACACAAACAGTACTACTAGTACAACCAAAAATGTAATATCTGAAATCTATTTTTCATTAGTAAACTGGTGACTCGTGAAAGATTATTTTGAGCCAGAGCAGTCAATTAGCATGTGGCACAAATCTCAAAAAAGGCCAAGGGAAAGGTTGAAAGGTGCAGGCTGCTCCCTGCACTCGTCACCAGGTGCACTGCTGTATCATTTGATGTGGACCTCCCAGTCAGCACCAATGTTCAGCGAGAGCTTCTCCAGGCTCAGGGTGGATGTTCTGGCACAATATGTAAAAGTCACAGGCTGATCTTTACCACCTAAATATCAAGACAGTAAAAGGGAAAATTTGATGAATATCTAGGAGAGGAAAATCTTTTCTTTGAATCTGAAATTTTTCTGACTCTGTCATAAAACCTTATACCCCACTTAGGAGAATCCAAATTAACAGCACTTTTACCCATGGACTTCCATGAATTTTTTAAACATTAAACACTCCACTGTTTTGAGTGCAAGAATGATTGAAAAGAAACTGTAAGGAACAAAGTGATTTGTCCAAGAAATTCAGTAGGTAAGGAAGGCTATATCCCATCCTATGCCCTTTAGGAAACTCCATAAACATGAGTAGGATTCTCCAAGGCTTCAGATATGTACAGTTTAAAAAATATTCAGAGAAGTTAAAATAGTATTTCAAGCCCCAAATTATTTCCCTTAGAAAAATATTAACAGCTTACAGTGAGCAGAAAGACCAGTTGATGAAGAGAAGCAGAATGGCCTTGCTCCCTCTAGATATTAGTATATTTGACCTCTACCAGGAAGTGCAGAGTCTACTTGGCTAGGCATATTATGTAAGTTTTAGGACTAATCATCTCTTCACTGCAGATACTTCTATATTTACAAAAACAAATGGCCTATTTCCTCACCAGATGAGTGGGTGGTCACAGAAGATGGCTTCTTTTTGAGGCCTAGGACAAAGATCTGCTCCACCACACACTTGTTGGGATAATGACCTCTCTCATCGGCACAACTGGAATAGATACAAATGGCATTAGGAAAAGGAGAGGAACAGGGCTTTGGACTGGTTACCAGGGCAACATCCTCAGCCTTGTGGGTTCCCCTCCCATCTTTCCCTAAGGTAGGCAAGAACCATATAGTTGTGATGTTCACAAGGATGAAGAGCTGAAAAAAGATGACTATATGTGCTGAGGACCAGCTAACCAGTAGCCAAACCAATCTCCTTTTAACAAGTTATTTGGAGAGAAACAACCTAAGGACACTGAAGTAAAAAATGTGACTTGGAGGGGGCCGCCCGGTGGCGCAGTGGTTTGGTTCGCGCTTGGCAGCCCGGGGCTCGCGGGTTCGGATCCCGGGCGCCCGCCGATGCACTGCCTGTCAGCCATGCTGTGGTGGCGTCCCATATAAAGTGGAGGAAGATGGGCACAGATGTTAGCCCAGGGCCAGTCTTCCTCAGCAAAAAGGGGAGGATTGGCAACAGATGTTAGCTCAGGGCTGGTCTTCCTCACAAAAAAAAAAAAAAAAAAAATGTGACTTGGACACGGCAGTCAAACTGTAAGAAATCAGATACTTAGTGAATTGATAAATGGATAAATAAATGGGATTAATGGGAACTTAAATGGAATTCTTTTTTATTTTTTAGAGAGGAAGGGAAGATGGAGACAATAAGGAAGGGAGGTTCATGGGGCAATAGAAAAATACTCCAGGGGTACTCTGGACCAAGATGGCAACCTAAGAGGCTCCTGAATTTCCCTCCTCCCATGGGTACACTGAATATAAAGCTACATATGGAGCAATTTCCTTTCTGAGAAATCCAGAAACTAGCTGAGTGACTCCTACACATCAGGCGACTGAGAAAACACCCACATCAAAACAAGCAGGAAAGGCAGGACACACTCTCATCATAACTCTTACCCCTGGCACAGTGCCATACAATTGGGAGGGAACCCCCAACTCCCAGCTTCTCCCTGAAGAGTGAAGGGTTTGGACCACACTTCTAGTGCCCTGACTTTTAAGGCTCCCACCAAGGGATGGGCCCCCAAATCACCTAGCTCTGATAGTCAGTAGGGTTTGTGTTCATGAGTCCCACCCGATTATAGCAAACAAAGAAACAGTTGTTAATGGGCATGCTGCCAGGAATCAGCACAGAGGGAGCAAGCAAAAACACTCATCTCCCAGTTTCTCCCTGGAAGGGGTTTGACTGCATACTTTTCCAGCTACTGCCTGTGGGTCTGGCCTCATCTAGGTGCTGACTGCAATCCTCCACTTTGGGACATTGATGGGTCTTGGCACACCCTCAACTACAGGGAGTCACTAAGAACAAAGATGGTAGCTTGGATAATCACTAAGGTTTAAGAAGCAACCAGGAGCTCAGGCCAGGCTGATTGATGAGATTCATCTCCTACAGGAGACCGAGGTGGCTGTTTTATCTAACGTGCAGAAACCAACATAGAGAGTCAAGGAAAATGAAGAAACAAGGGAATATGTTCCAAACAAAAGAATACAGTTAATCCACAGAAACTGATCTTAATAAATGGAGATAAGTTATTTACCTGATAAAGAGTTCAAAACAATGGTGCTCACTGAGGTTAGAGAACAATGTATGAACAAAGTGAGAATTTCAACAAAGAGAAAATATAAAAGAGTGCCAAACCGAAACCATAGAGTTAAAGAATATAATAACTGAACTGAAAAATTCAATAAAGAGTTTTGACAGCAGGCTAGATCAAGGAGAAGAAAGGATCAGCGAACTCAAAGACAGGGCAGTGGAATTCATCCAATCGGAGGAGCAAAAAGAAAAAAGAATGAAAAAGAGTGAAGAGAGCTTAAGGGACTTATGGGACACCATCAAGTGGGCCAATATATGCATTATATAGGGGTTCCAGAAGAAGAGAAGAGAAAGCTTATTCAAAGAAAGAATGGCTGAAAACTTCCCTAACCTGGGGAAACAAACAGACATCCAGATCCAAGAAGCCCAATGAGTACCAAATATGATGAATCTAAGGAACCCACACCAAGATACATTATAATTAAATTGTCAAAAGTTAAAGACAAAGAAAGACTCTTAAAAGCAGCAAGAGAAAAGCAATTTGTTATGTACAAGGGAACCCCCATTAGACAATCAGTGGATTTTTCAGCAGAAACCTTGCAAACCAGAAGGGAGTGGGATGATATATTCAAAGAAAAAAAACCTGGCAACCCAGCAAAGTTGTTCTTCAGAATTAAAGGAGAGACAAAGAGTTTTCCAGACAAAGAAAACCTGAAGGAGTTCATCACCACTAGACAAGCCTTACAAGAAATGTTAAAGGGAGTTCTTCAAGCTGAAATGAAATGATGCTAGTTAGTTAACATGAAAACATATGAAAGTATTTAACTCGCTGGTAAAGGTAAACATATAGTTAAATCCAGAACACTCTAATGATGTAATGGTGTTGGGTAAATCACTTGTAATTCTTGTATAAAGATTAAAAGACAAAAGTATTAAATATAACTATAGCTACAATAATTTGTTAATGGATACACAATATAAAAAGATATAAATTGTGACATTAAAAACATAAAATGTGGGAAGGAGAGTGTAAAAATGTAGAGCTTTTGTATGTGTTCAAAGTTAAGTTGTTATCAGCTTAAAATAGACTGTTATAACTAAAAGATGTTTTATGTAAATCTTATGGTAACCACAAAGCAAAAACCTATAGTAAATATATAAAAGATAAAGAGAAAGTAATCAAAACATACCACTATAGAAAATCATCAAATTACAGAGGAAGAGAGGAAGAAAGGAACTACAAAACAGCCAGAAAATAATTAACAAAATGTCAATAGTAAGTCCATACCTACAAATAATTACTTTAAATGTATTTGGACTAAATTCTCCAATCAAGAGAGAGAGTTGCTGAACGACTGAAAAAACAAGACCCAACTATATGCTGCCTATAAGAGACTCACTTCAGCTTTAAGGACACATGCAAACTGAAAGTGAAGGGATGGAAAAAGATATTCAATGCAAATGGAAACCAAAAGGAAGCAGGGATAGCTATATTTATATCAGACAAAACAGACTTTATGCCAAAGACTGTAATAAGAGACAATGAAGGTCATTATATAATGATGAAGGGGTCAATTCATTAAAAGGTTATAACATTTGTAAATATTTATGCACCCAACATCAGAGCACTTAAATATATAAAGCAAATATTAACAGATCTGAAGGGAGATATAGACAGCAATACAATAATAGTAGGGGACTTCAACACCCCACTTTCAAGAATGGATAGATCATCCAGACAGAAAATCAATAAGGAAACATCAGACTTAAACTATATATTAGACCAGATGGACCAAACAGATATATACAGAATATTCCATTCAACAGCAGCAGAATACACATTTTTCTCAAGCACACACGGAACATTCTCCAGGACAGATCATATGTTAGGCCAGAAAACAAGTCTTAACAAATTTAAGAAGATTGAAATTATATCAAGCATTTTTTCTGACCATAATGTTATGATAGTAGAAATCAATTAGAAGAAGAAAACTGGAACATTCACAAATATGTGGAGACTAAATAACATGCTCCTGAACAACCAATGGGTTAAAGAAGAAATCAAAAGAGAAAAAAAATATCTTGAAACAAATGAAAATGGAAACACAACATACTGAAACTTATGGGATACAGCAAGAGCAGCTCTAAGAGGAACTTTATAGCAATAAATGCCTAAATTAAGAAAAAAGAAATCTTAAATAAACAACCTAACTTTACACCTCAAGGATCTAGAAAAAGAAGAACAAATTAAGCCCAAAGTTAAGTAGGAGGAAGGAAATAACAAAGATCAGAGTGGAAATAAATGAAATAGAGACTAAAAGAATATAGAAAAGATCAATGAAAACCATGAGCTGGTTTTTTTAAAAGTTAAACAAAATAGACAAACCTTTAACTAGACTCACCAAGAAAAAAAAGAGAGAGAGGACTCAAATAAAATAAAAAATGAAAGAGGAGACATTACATTTGATACCAAAGAAATACAAAGGATCATAAGAAACTACTATTAACAATTATATACCAACAAATTGGATAAGCTAGAAGAAATGAATACATTCCTGGAAATATACAACCTACCAATACTGGATCATGAAGAAATAGAAATATGAACAGACCAATTATTAGTAAGGAGATTGAATCAGTAATTAAAAACCTCTCAAAAAAGAAAAGTCCAGGACCAGATGGCTTCACTGGTGAATTCTACCAAATATTCAAAGAATTAATACCAATCCTTTTCAAACTCTTCCAAAAAAACAGAAGAGGGAACACTTCCTAACTCATTTTATGAGGCCCACATTACCCTGATACCAAAGCCAGCAAGGACACTATAAGAAAAGGAAATTACAGGCCAATATCCTTGATGAACACAAATGCAAAAATCCTCAACCAAATATTAGCAAACTGAATTCAACAGTTCATTAAAAGGATCATACACCATAACCAAGTGGGATTTATCCCTGGGATCCTGAGATGGTTCAACATAGGCAAATCAATAAATGTGATACACCACATTAACAAAAGGAAGGATAAAAATCATATGATCATCTCAATAGATGCAGAAAAAGCATTTGACAAAATTCAACATCCTTTCATGATAAAAACTCTTAACAAATTGGGTATAGAAGGAACGTACCTCAACATAATAAAGTCCATATATGACAAGCCCACAGCTAACATCATAGTCAACAGAGAAAAGCTGAAAGCTTTTCCTCTAAGACCAGGAACAAGACAAGAATGCTTACTTGCACCACTTTTATTCAACATAGTACTGGACATCCTAGCCAGAGCAGTTAGGTAAGAAAAAGAAAAAAAAAAGCATTCAAATTGGAAAGGAAATAGTAAAATTGTTTCTATTTCCAGATGCTATGATATTATATATAGAAAACCCTAAAGACTCCATTAAAAAACTGCTAGAACTGTTAGAATAAATGAATTCAGTAAAGTTAAAGGATACAAAATCAATATATAAAAATCAGTTGCATGTCTATACATTAACAATGAAACTGTTGGAAAGAGAAATTAAGAAAACAATCCCATTTACAATAACATCAAAAAGAATAAAATACTCAGGAATAAATTTAACCAATAAGGTAAAAGATCTAAACATTGAAAACCATAAGACACTGATGAAAGAAACTGAAGAAGATTCAGACAGATGGAAAGATACTCCGTGTTCATGGCTGGAAGAATTAATATTGTTAAAATGTCCATACTACCCAAAGCCACCTACAGATTCAATGGAATCTCTATCAAAATTCCAATGGCATTTTTCACAGGCACTGAAAAAAAACAATCCTAAAATTCACATGGAACCACAAAAGACCCCAAATAGCCATAGCAATCTTGAGAAAGAACAAAGCTGGAGGCATCACAATTCTATATTTCAAACTATATTACAAAGCTATAGTAATCAAAACTATACAGTATTGGCATAAGAACAGACACACAGATCAGTGGAACAGAATAGAGAGCCCAGAAATAAACCCATGCATATATGGTCAATTAATTTTTGACAAAGGAGTAAAAAATATAAAATGGGGAAAGGAAAGTTTCTTTAATAAATGGTTTTGGGAAAACTGGATATCCACATGCAAAAGAATGAAAAATGGACCTCTATCTTACACCACAGACAAAAATCAACTCAAAATGGATTAAAGATTTGAACATAAGACCTGAAACCATAAAACTCCAAGAAGAAAACATAGGGGTAAGCTCCTTGATATTGGTCTTGGCAATGATTTTTTTGGATTTGACACCAAAGCAAAGGCAACAAAAGCAAAAATAAACAAGTGGGACTACATCAAACTAAAAAGCTTCTGCACAGCAAAGGAAACCATTAACAAAATGAAAAGGTAACCTATGGAATGAGAGAAAATATCTGATGAGGGGTTAATATCCAAAATATACATAAAACTCAATAGCAAAAAAACCTAATAACCTAATTAAAAAATGGGCAAAGGACCTGAATAGACATTTTTCCAAAGAAGAAATACAAATAGTCAACAGGTACATGAAAAGGTGTTCACCACCACTAATCATCAGGGAAATGCAAATCAAAACCACAATGAGATATCACCTCACATCTGTTAGGATGTCTATTATCAAAAAGATAAGAGATAACAAATGCTGGTGAGAATGTGAAGAAAACAGAATCCTTGTACACTGTTGGTGGGAATGTAAACTGGTATGACCACTAAGGAAACAGTACGGTGGTTCCTCACAAAATTAAAAATAGAACTATCATATGATCCAGCAATCCCACCTCTGGGTATATATATCTGAAGGAAATGAAATTACTATCTCGAAGAAATATCTGTACCCCTATGTCCACTGCAGCATTATTCACAATAGCCAAGATATGGAAGCAATCTAAGTGTCCATCAATAGATGAATGGATAAAGAAGATGTGGTATATATATACAATGGAATACTTTTCAGCCTTAAAACAGATGGATATCCTGCCATTTGTTACAACATGGATGAACCCGGAGGGTATTATGCTAAGTGAAATAAGCCATACAGAGAAAGACAAATACTGCATGGCATCATTTATATATGGAATACAAAAAAAAAAGGTTGAATTCATAGAAACAGAGAGTAGAATGGTGGTTGCTAGGGGGTGGGAGAAATGGGGAGAGGCTGGTATAAAGGTAAACTTTCAGTTATAAAATGAATTAGGTCTGAGGATCTAATCTGAGGATCTAGGTGACTATAGCTGATAATACTATATTGTATAATTGAAATTTGCAAAGAGATTAGAACTTAAATATTCTTTCCAATTAAAAAAAAGGTAAATATGTGAGGTGATAGATGTGCTAATTAACTCGGTGGGAATCCTTTCACAATGTATATGTATATCAAATCATCACATTGTACATGTTAAATATATTACAATTTTATTTGTCAATTATACCTTAGTGAAGCTGAAAAAGAAAAGAAAAATACTCCACAAATGACATTCCTCATTAACTTTTTAAAATAGTACCTTAAAAATATCAGCCATGCATTTGAAGATAAAAAAAGGATAGCATAATTTATTTAAGAAAGCACACAGCTTTTTAGCTGTCATTACCTGTTGATCAAAACACCTGAACAGAATGAAAACTTCCTGTGCAAGAAATGCTTCTGGTGGAGGTATTGGAATGAATGGCCATCATCGAGATAGAATTCACCCACGGCAGAGCCCTGGAGAGTAAATCACAGATAGAGAATGTGCTTATTTAATAGCTTTCTAGGAAAAGAAAGTCATTCCCTAAAGGGAAATAATAGATTAAAAAATTTGTGAAAAATTATGTTAAACAAAAGTTTAATATTCAGGCTGCACAAAGCAGTTATGCAAACATATACATTCAATACCCATTAGTGAAATAATATGAATAAGGAAGTCACACAAGAGGAGCACCAAGAATTAGGCCATTTTGAAAGAAATTTAAACTATGAAGTACAGTCAGTGGCCTAGGTGGCTTCCCATACAGTACTATCCTAGAACATGACAACAGATTAAGAAAAGTTCACGGAATGAAACTGACGTTAAAAAAAAAAATTAGTATGTGATGGATGAGATCAACTATCTTTAGAAGACCCTTCATTTAGAGAATGGTATCTAGTTCCTACTTTTTTTTAGGAGGACCCTTTTGCATGTCAAACAATGCCACAGCACTCCATATGGCAGTTTACTATTATTGGCAGTGTGTGATGTGCTATGGATCTCGAGTCTCTTGTATTTCTTCCATGGCCTCTATTGGGCCCGAGGCCCATAGTGTGGCCCAAGAAGACATGTGTAAGTGAAACAGATGGAAAAGAAAGACGTAAGAAAAAGAAAGCTTAATTATTTTATAATATTTGCATAAGAGCCAATTTGTGTTTGGTCGTGTAGAAGAGTAACAACTTATGTTTGGTACTGTATTTGGGCAAATGGATGGGAGAGGAATCTGCTATAGGCCTTACTGGGTCAAAAGATCTTCTCAAAAGGACAGATCAATTCTAGATCCTTCCAGGCTTTACCCAAAGAGATTTTAGTTGTTTGAGCTATCTGATGAGAACAGAAGTCATTGTGTGTGGGTGGTGTCCCAGAAATGTTGCATAGATGCAAGTCCCCTTTTATAGGAAACTGAGTTTCAGGGCTAATCCATGTGGCAGGCTGCCTATGGCCCAGTGAGCTTTCAGTCCAGTGGTAATCAATGCCAAGCTGCAGAGCACTAAGGGTCACAATGCCCCACAGGAAATTTCTATCATTTCTAGTTCTCAGAGTTCCTTTAAGAACAATTCCAGGAAAGTCAGACAAACTGGACAATGGTTCAGAAATGATTCAAAACTTTGACTTCTAGATAAACATCAGAAGCACCTATCTCATAGATGGGGTTCACCACTTATAGAGTCACATACTCAAAAGGCTACTACTGTAAAGAGATAGAGTGGTAATAAATGAAATGTGTAAAGGTAACATTTTCCAAATACCTTAGTGCTTAGAGCCACCCGGAGTCCATATGGGGAATCAGTCATGCAGCCTGTGGATTTTCCTATAGTTGTCTTTATTGGTATTATACTTCCACCTCGTTGAAACACTGGTATCTATAACAGAGCAAAGTCTCAGGGAAGGAGTATTCATATAAGGCAATTTCAAAGTAGTATTTTAAAATATTTCCTTGTACAAGATTCACATTCTTTACAGGTATTGACTCAAAGGCAAAATAAATTTGTGAGCACAGAAATCACAAATATGTGGGCCCTGGCATTAAAAGAAAAAGAGTTCAAACACTAAAAAAAGATCCATTTTTCAATTATTAGGGAAACTTCTCACCCTCCATCAATTTATTATCTATTCTGCTTATCCTATAAGTAGCCTTTCCTGTTTTGTACTTTTAATTTTCCTGTCAATGTTATAAACATGTTTATTTCTAGGGCATTGCCAAAGAGTAAATTTTTTCTGTCTGTGTAAACAGGCCCAGATGTATGTGTGTACATGTGTATATAAAAGATGGTAGTTTCTTGGTTTGGGGAAGATGACTTTTGTCCTTACTCATTGCAGCCTATACCCTTCTTGCTCCCTGCTTTCCTGTATCACCAGGATGACTGACTCAATTCTGAGGGTAAATCTGTGAAACTTCTGTTATGGAAACCACCAAGGGCACTTTAAGTGACTCTAACAGGGTTGTAGGCATGGCCCATACCTATGGGTCTCCTGCAATGGCATTCCCAGCAGGGAAAGCCATAGCTTTCCTGCCTCCCAGTACAATCCTCCATGAGGAAGCTCCCTGGATCACATGAGGGCTGTACTTCACTCTGAGAAAAGTACAAGCAGGGAGAAGAGAACAAGAATATAAATGAGGTTGGGGGTGAGGGTGGAGTAATTAAGATGTCCAGCCTCTGCTTGACTTGCAGGTGGCAGCAAGATGTAAGGCACATCTATCTCCCCACCCTCATCAGCCAATCTCTTCTTCTTGTTTTTTTCTCAAAGAATGAGGTAGTCAGTTAGTCAGTTAGTATGGAAGTGGAAGTCCGGCTGACCTGGGTTCTTGTCTCAGTTCTGCCACAATCTAGCCGCAACCCTGAATAAGTAATTTAACTTCTCTGAACCTGCTTCTTCACTTGTAAACATGAGGGATTAGAACAAATGAATGTTAAGCTCTCTTCTAGATCTGAAAGTTGACGTCTGAAATCATTTTCTTTATAATGGAGTTCATATTGCTGCTGACAATTTTAAAAAATAACATCAATATCAATTTATTAATCTTTACACTACTCAGGGCCTGTGGCAGTGGCTGTGATTCAGCTGCAGGAGTAAACTTCCCTTCAGAAATCCAGTCTGGGCCACTCTGATTCTAACATCATAACTGATAGCATTCTCTTGGATCTAGAGGTCCAGGGTTACAACTAAAAACTCACGTTTTTTGACTTGGTCCTGTAGAAGGACATTCTGTATGGTCTGTGTGGTGACCACTACGTTTACTCTCTGTTCTCAGTGTTATTATTTTTCTTAGACATACAAATGTAAATATATGGGGAAGAGCTGTTCTTCCTTGATGTTTCATACTGTGAAATCAGAGCATATGTTATTTTTATACTCTTTTTTCTCACATTTTAACAGCTTTATTGATATAATTCACATGCCATACAATTCACCCATCTAAAGTGTACAATTAAATGATTTTTAGTATATTCAGAGTCATGCAACTATTACCACAATGAATTTTAAAACAGTTTCATTACCCCAAAAAGAAACTCTGTACCCATTAGCAGTCACTGCCATGGGGAGTGTTTGGGGAGCAGTTTGCTCCCGAAACACTTTCCCTGCCCCAGCCCTAGGCAATCACTAATCTACTTTTTCTCTATATATGTGTTACTATGCAAAACAATAATGTCTTTGCTTCTTTCTATATAGGCACATGTTACGGACTGAATGTTTGTGTCCCTCCAAAATTCATATGTTGAAGCCCCGCCCCCAATGTGACAATATTTGGAGATGCGACCTTTACAGAAGTAATTAAGGTTAAATGAGATCATAAGAGTGGGGCCCTGATCCGATAGGATCAGTGTCCTTATAAGAAGAGGCACAAGAGAGCTCACTCTTTCCCTCTGCCATGTGAGGACATAGCAAGAAGGTGACTGTTTATGTGCCAGGAAGAGTCCTCACCAGGAACCAAATTGGTTGGCACCTTGATCTGGGACTTCTAGCCTCCAGAACTGTAAGAAAATAAATTTCTGTTGTGTAAGTCACCCAGTCTATGGTATTTTGTTATGGCAGCCCAAAAAGACTAATATAGCACAACAGGTAAAAAGAAAAGTCTGAAAATAACTTACAGTGTCCAAGGTTACTGGGATCTTCATAGTACATGCTCCTTCCCAATGAGCAAATGTCTTAGAGTCATACCAGACCTGAAAAGGAACAGACCCTAATGAAAAAGAATATATCAGCAACTCTGCTCACAATTTCATTATTCAGTAAAACATCCATTTATTTGGATTTCAAATAACCAGAAAGCTAAAATAAGTACAATTAAAAAAAAATCTTGAGTAGAAGTTAGGAATAACATCCCAAAGAACTAACCTAGTACTGTGATGGATTAAGTTGCCCAAAAGGCCATTCATTTGTCCATCCATTCATCCCAAAGTTATTTGTTGAACAACCTGCCATGTGCCTAGTACTACTGGGTACACATGAGTGAAAAGAAAGACATAGTTCCTGCCCTCATGGATTTTATAGCCCAGTTGGCTTATAAAAACTTAATGCGTCTAGTAGTAAAAAAGATGACGGAAGAGAGAAAAATAAAACAACCAAAAAGAAAAGCAAAAACAACAACAAAAAAGAAAAGCACACTACAAGCAGATAAATTACAAATGAGGCAGGAGAAAAGGAAAGTGTCAGAGAGGAAACAGATCTTGGGGAAAAACAAATGGAAACTTGGATTACTATTATAGTATCATTTTTTAACAGGGTACAATTCAAGGATGAGATTCAAACTCTTATCTGGGATCCCTGTCAATGGTGTTTAGTTGCTGAAGTACCAAAAAGTCCTACAAAGTACTTTGATGGGATAAATTCTTAAGATATCATCAGAAGCAGCATGAAAACAAAAATTTCTTTTTCTCTCTTCTAGCTCAGTATAATTTCTGGCAACCACAGAGTCTATTTTGCAACTTCACCTCCTCGGATTACCACATCCTTTATATAGCTGGGCCACTGAGTCTGTCACTGTCCTGCTGTGAATGTGAGAGGCCTATGACTTGACGGTCATTAGCTACAGTGAACTCTTAATCCAAGAGGACCAACTCCACCTTGTCGTGATGGATTATCCTTGGCTGGATTCAATTTGCTAATGTTTTCAGGAGGATTTCTGTGTCTGTCTTGATGAGGGATATTGTCTTAGCTTTCTTTGGCGAATCTCAGTAGCTTTAGATAAAGAGCTGGTGGGAATGAAAGGTAAAAAAATTGATCCAGACAAAATCTGGGGACTACCTGCCTACCATTTCCAGAGCTAATTAGAATGAGAGATATTGGGTATGTGCTCTGGTGCCATATACAAAGATCCCCAGCCTTGGGAGGGTATAACTGGTACAAAACACCACATAGATCAGACCTAGAGCTCAATCACCAAGCTCCCTCCCCCAGCAAGTACTTATTGAAGCCCTACTATGTGCCAGGTACCCATCTAGATGCTGGGGATACAGCACTGAACATAACAGATAAAAGTCACTGTCCTCAAGAAGCTAACATTCTAATAGGAGAGACAGATAATAAACAATGTATAAGTAAATATATAAAATGTTAAAGGTGGCACATTCCATGGAGAAATATAAAGGGTAAAGGAGGGCTGGACAGTACCGGGGCAGTGGGAATGGTTTGTAATCTTAAATAGATGGTCAGAGAAGGCCTCACTGAGAAGGAGATATTCGAGCAAAGACTTGAAGGAGAGGGAATGGGCCACACAGAAATATGGGGAAGAGTGACAGCCAGGAACTTTAGATAGCCCCCTTGTGATGTGGTAACTGGCTAACCAGGTAAAGGTCTGGCAAGAAACGGCTTGGATCTTCTACCCAGGGGTTTGTGAAGATGTAGTGAGAGGAATAATCAGATTATTCTGGGAAATAGTGTTGAAAGAATATGTTATATAGTCACAACAATGTGCTCGCAATGATAGGTCATTAATAAAAATTTGTGGCTAAGTTGGAAAGGGAGCTAGTTCCTTTTAATGGGAACCTTCTGCTTTATTAGACTCAACATGAGAAACTCTCAGCAGAAATGCTTGGCAGGACAATTTATTTAGCTGTTGTTGTATTTAACCTTTTCCTCAGGTTTCCACTTGGTAGGGGAACCTTTGTAAAAAGCTCTCACCTTCAGAACTAGAAATTACTAGAGAAACCAGGAGGAAAGAACACAATTCATGAATATTCTGCAGAAAAGCCTGGTTATTGTCATATCAATAATGACAAGTGTAGTGGGCTGAATGGTGGCTCCTTAAAAAGATATAAGCACTTCCTAATCCCTGGAAGGACTGAATATTACCTTCTATGGTAACAGATTTGACTAAATTAAGGATCTTGAGATAAGAAGATTATCAGGGATTATCCAGGTGGGCCCGAAATGTCATCACAAGTGTCCTTATAAGAGAGAGACAGAAGAGGAGACATAGACACACAGAGGAGAAGGCACAGTCAAGATGGAGGCATATATTGGAGTGATGCGGCTACAAACCAAGGAATGCCAAGGCCTGTGGGCAGCCACCAGAAGCTAGGAGAGAGGCATGGAACAGATTCTCCTTCAGAGACTCCAGAAGGAACCAACCCTGCTGACACCTTGATTTCAGATTTCAAGCCTCCAGAACTGTGAGAGAATAAATTTTTGTTGTTTAAGCCACTAAGTTTGTGGTACTTTGTTACAGCAGCCTCAGAAAACCAATACAACAACCAAACACGTAAAACTGGATGGAGGGCATGCACTGGCACTGGATGTGGTTTCACACTGTTGCCATGGCAGCGCTTGACAGTAGTGAGCAGCAAGCGTGGCCTGGCTTAGCTACTTCACCACTTGCCTTGACAGTCCAGTTATATCTTGACAGTCCCACATCAGCTCAGTATCTTTCACGGCTCTTCCCTCTGTCTGCTGAAGCCTGTGGTGATGCTCCAGTGCTCAAGGATCTGTCTCCTTCCTGCTCTCCATTCTATACCCTGTTTTCCTGGTCTGGGGCCCCGAGTTTCTGCCCTGTCTCTTCTCCTGGCCCCTCTGGATAGATCCTTGATCTGTCTCTGGAGGCTGTTGCTCTTGTTACTCATAGCTCTCTGCTCTGCAGCCCATGGGTTATTCTCACCCCTCCTGCACACTCTGCCTGGGTTCAGTGGCCTGGGCTCCAGCAGGTCCAAGATGATATTGTATAAAAGTGATAATAATCAATAACAACCAATAAAAGAGCAGAGGAAGGCTGGAGGGGCACAGAGGGAAGTCACTGTTGTTACTTTTTACCCACTTTGGTGAGTGTCTAGAGACCAATTTTTGGTACCAAAAATTCAGGATTCAAACAGAGCCAGAACCAAAGAGCAAAGTCTCTTCATACTTATGTTTGCCCCCCAGAGTTTGATACCTCATAGTAGACTAAATATTTCTTCCCACCCAAAGCCTCAATGTGTTTACAAGGAGTCACTTACGCAAGTCAAAGTGTGAAGATAAAGAACCATTCTGATCCTCCTTGGTGTCATCACCTATTCATCTTTCTCCCTGCTCTTCCATTAAGTTTCTTGACTTCTGAGAGAGTGGTCATGACTAACAAGAATCTTCAGGTGCTATAGTCATTTGGGCTGTCTTCACAACTGCATGATGAAGAAATCTATTTCCTAACAGGGGCTAATTCATCAGAATGAAGGGAAGAGATATGAGACATCTAAGATATGTGGGTGTTTGTCATTTATTCTTACCTCATTTGACCCTGGTAGAAACACATCAACCATAGTAGCTTTTGGTTCTGTGATTGGATGAACCAATAAAGCACTTCCTGAAAAATGGAGAAGAAATAAAGTTGAATATCATTATAAGAGGTCTGAAAACATCCTTCTTCTCTAAATGAGTGGTTTTAAAGACCACTCAACTGTGAACTTCTTGAAGGTAGAGACCAAGGGGAGTTGAACCAACGATTCATCAGAGAGATACATTGTTAGAAAGAAGACAAGTGCTCAAAGAGGTGGCTGTATTATTACCTATCATTAATCCACTTATGGCATACTAGGATACAGGGAGGGACCCTGACACAGTCTATCACATTCTCATTTTGTGCATAACTGCTAGTGTTCCAGTAGTCTGAAAGTGCCACTGCACTTCTGCAAGTTCTTCACTGTTTGCTGTAAGTGACTTTGAAGGTGGTGCGCCTACAACTGTTATCCAGAAGTGTGGTCAGGTGGATACTCAAATCCTCCTCCTTGGGCAGTTATCATTGGGAAGGCTTTAATTCTCATAAAGGCAATCTGGATTATTAATTTTGTTTTGACCTTGGTACCACATGTATGTAAAATTCATCCATTTATGAATTCACTCTTTAATTCAACAAATATTTATTGAGTTCCTACTGAGTGCCAGGCACTGTGCTAGTCTTTGGGGATATGGTGGCAAATTAGACAGACATGGTCCTAGCCCTTATGGAGTTCACAGTCAGTAAAGACAGATATTGAACAAGTAATTACAAATTAATTAGAGTTAAGACAAATACCAAAAAGGCAAACGTACAAAATGGAATGAAAATTATATAATAAGAGAGACTGACTTTGACTAAGGTAGGTGGAATTGGGTATTAGGAAGAAATTTGGTCAGGGAAATTTTCTCCAAGGAAGTAGCTATTTAAACTGAGACTTAAGGATGAGTGGAGGCCTGAAGAGCTACGTGTTTTACATTTTGGGGTTTCCACTCTTTAGAAACAGTATTTACTTTTTGGAGAACTCTCTGTGGAGCCTGGCTTCTTGAGCCCTACACCCAAGATGATAAACTTCCATGTTCTGGATTTGGTGGTTAACAGTTGAAAAACAAGAGGCCAACCAAAAAAAAAAAAATCCTATTTTGCATATGAAATAAGCTCTTCTGGGTCTTTACTATAACCATCTGGTCTACTTTTTTCTACTTCCCTTCCCTGTAGTGATATCATAAAGCTTAGGAGTGGACCCAGAACGAGAATCCCAAATTGCATCCACAAATAGAATGGATTTATATGAAGTTAACAATATTATGAGATGTACTACATGACTATAGAATAGAGCTATGATCCCACCAATACACTAAAAATCTTGATGATAGAATTTCTTTTATTTTTGTTTTTTGGCTTTCTTGAGATTAGGGATTTTTTAGTGATCTTACACTAGAAAATATAACAAAAACAGAATTACAGTATGTATCATAACTATAATTAATCAAGAAGTGCTCACCCAGCATGTATTCATCTTCCACACCGAAAGTCTCTAATGTATCAGGGAACTCTACCCACAGAGGCCTGGGGAAAGGAAAAAAAATATTTCTTAACTTCAACATCATTAAATGTTGTATTCAATCACTTATATTTTCTGTTTTATAACTATCCAAAGGAAATTGGAAAAAGCCAAAGACCCAAGACTCTTTTCATATGAGTCAAGATTTTATGAGCAATTGATATTATTATTAAATATTTTTCTTATGTGAAAGAGCTATCTTTTAGCTTAAATGTTCCAATGAAAGATAGAGAATTCTGGTACCTGCAATTTTTCCTTCTGATTGTTGAGCACTACTATTCTGACAAGCAGAATCAGAGTTTTGTGCAAGTTTTACATTTGGTGTAAAACAAATTAAATGTTTGTAAAACCATATTTTACAATGATGTAAAATCTGTGCCATTTTCATCCTGTCACTGCCTTTTATGCATCCTTTAACATTATCTATTTAAATGAAAAAATTGGTTTTTCTTGTTTTCAAGCTGGCAACGTTTTTGGAGGGTTGAGAAACTGTGTTTTTGCTTTATTGTTATTATTGTACACAACTATCTAGGAGGCATTTGGGCTTACAAAAATAATAAAACTTTCAATATGTACATGGATATCAACTTAATGGTTCTAATTATGTTTTTCAATTTCATGAGAAAAGATATTTTTTAATAAGAGAAACTTATTTTTAGCTTATTCACTAGCCTTTGTAATAATATATTCCTTTCCTACTGAACAGTAACAGAGGTCTCTAAACCTGGCTGATGTCTAGAATCACCAGGGAAACTTCTAACAAAGAAAGATCCCTGGGACCTAACCAGGGGAATTCCTAGTAAGTTTGGAGGTGTGGCCTTGGAATCTGTATTTTTAAAAAGCTCCCTGGGTGATTCTGATCTGAGCCAGGATTAGGAACCACTGATCTAGAAGTCTTGGTGTACTATGTGTGTCTCTGTGTGTATTGTGCTCTAACCTAGAAAATTGCTTCTTCACATCCTGCCTTCAAAATAGAATCAGAATATAATTTACACACTAGAAAAAATGTTCACCTCAAACTTGGAACGGTTTGGCCCAGGGGTAAGACAGAGCTTAAGACTGGCAGAATAAGTTGATCTTCATGAGAGGATGCTTGTGGGTTAAATACTGAATGAATTCAGTAACAAATTCACTTCCTTTTTCTTTGAAAAATCTCTATTTCTGTCTCCTATCAAATATTAACACTTGAGTCACAAAGTAGCAGGCGATCTAGTTTTTATCTTCTGTGACCTCAATTGCCTGACCCTGCTCACAGTTGGTGCTCAATAAGCCGACTGACACTTGATTAAACACATGGCTTTTCTTCACCTTTTCTCCTGAAATCATTGTGTAATTACTCCATTCCCCAGTGGCTGAGGGGATCTTCTGGTATAGATTGGTTGCTGGGGCCCCTGATGAAGCCTGTTTACCTCATGACGGGTTCAGAAGCAACGTGTGCATGGTAGAACAGAGAATACCAATAGGGCAGGAGGGCGTAGCGCTCTCTGATGGCTTCTCGGATGAGCCGGGTGTGTTCCTCCCCGAAGAGCCAGGGTTCCCGTCGCTTGGTGTCCATAGTGGCGTGGCCACGGAAGAAGGGCTGGTAGGCTCCGGCCTGGTACCAACGCACTAGCAGCTCTGCTTCTGGGTTCCCAATGAAGCCGCCTACATCAGCTGATTAGTCAGTCAAAGAAAGACCTAGTGAGGCAACCAGGCTTCTAACAAAGGACGCACAGTGGTAAAATGAGGCCTTGAAGACTGACAGGAGAAAGGTGCTGTCTGTGCAGTCAGTGACAGGATAAAACTGTGGCCTCAAATTAGGGAGCACATACTAAAAAACTCAGCCTGTTTGGGGGTCTGACAATACACTCTTTGTCTTGTCCAAAGGTCAGAGGCTTTACCGCAAGATCAACATTTCTGTATGTTCTCGAACCCAGGTAACCCAGAAATTGCAAAATGTCTGCTTGATTCAGTGTCTATGTTTAGGGGTGGGGTGGGGGGTTGGCAATTGATTTCCTTTGAAACCAACAGCGGAAGCAAGATAAAAATTACAGAAAGAACTAAAGAGATACAGATATTCAGAATTAGAATTTTAGGTAGAATTTCACGCTTAGCCCTTAAGCGGGATACATATTCTTTGTATTGTATGTGGACCAATGTCATAAAAATCACATCTATCACAAAGTGAAATTAAGTTGCTTCTAGTTCTTCAGAAAACAAGGAGCAGCTAGAACTGTAGCCATGCCTAGCACCTTCCATGCTGAGATCTCTCATCTGCAGAAAATTATTAGGATTCAGGGAAGGCAGCTCATCAGAGAATCTTATTTTAAGTAAATTTATCTTTCCCAAGAGCATATCTTTTTTTTTTTCCCAACAGTTAAAATATGTCACAGAATTTTAAACCTACTGAGTAAAAAGGATTTCTGTAAGGCTGATTTCTGATTTGCTAAATTCTTTGTAGTTCTTCCTATTTTTCTCACTTTCAAGAAGAAAAGGTATGTTTCAGGAAGAGAAATTGGGTTATTAAGAGCATCTAATGAGGAAGCAGTAAGAGAATGAGGGAGAGAGGCACTCTGGCTCCATTTATGATGACTTCATTTCATGTCCTCAATTCCGACAAGACACAAACAGCTCTGAAGCGTCCCTTTCACTCTCCTCTCTAATCTGCTCCCCTTCACTTTCCTTATTTTCTCTTTCCCACGTTTATCCCTGCCAAAAACAGCTGATGAGAAGGGATTTGTGACCAGCTTTGACGAAAACACCCGTGTTTTTTATTTTCTCCCATATCAAGCCTGAGGATATCATCTTACCTCCACAAAAAGAGATCCCAGTGATGCTGAGAGTGAGTAACATAGGGATAGAAATTTTCAGGTAACTCCATTCTGCTTTGTTGTCACCTGTCCACACAGCACCTTTGGTCACCAGTAACAGAGTATTAAAAAAAGCACAAACCAGCCCATGCAATTTCATATTTAGATTTCTTATTTGTAACAGATAAATTACTATAAAGAACATTTCTTTTTTACCTTAAAATATACAAATTCTGGTTTTCTACAATGAAAATATATTAATTTTCTAATGTGAAAAAGTTGTTAAAATCCACAAAACAAACATTTTGTGAAAATATTCTGAAATTGCACTTATATTTGAAGTATAACTCAAGTCCGATTTTAGGAGGAACATTTAAAAAAAATCAACTTTACTGAGATAATTTACATACAATAAATGTACCTATTTTCAGTGAAGAGTCTGATGAGTTTTGAAAAATTATATGCCTATGTAACCACCACCACAAGCAGGGAATAGAATATTTCCATTACTGCAAAAGTTCACTTGGGCTTCTTTGTAGTCAATAACCCCCCACTTTACTCAACCATCAATTTGATTTTTATAACTATAAATTAGTCTTTTCTAGAATTTCATGTAAATAGAAACATATACTATTTTGTGTTCTAAAATGTTCTATTCTGTGTTCTTTTTTCACTCAACATAATGTTGTAGTTTACTCCTTTTTATTTGCTGAGTAGTATTCCATAGTATGGATATATCACAAGTTGTTTATCCATTTACCTATTGATGGACACTTTTGATTCTTTCCAAGTTTTGGCTATTATGAATGAAGCTGCTATAAACATTTGTGCACAAATCTTTGTGTGACATATGTTTTCACGTCTCTTGGATAAATACCTGGGAGTGGAATTGCTGAGTCTATGTTCAGTGTATGTTGAATACTTTAAGAAAATTCCAAACTAGCAAAGTGCTTGTACCTCTTTTACATTCTCAATAGACGAGAGTTTTAGTTGCTCTACATCCTTGTCAACACTTGGTAGTGTCAGTCTTTTTAATTCTAGCCACTCTAACAGGTGTGTAGTGGTCTCTCTCTGGTTTTAATTTGTATTTCCCTAATTACTAATGATGTTGAGCATCTTTTCATGTGTTTATTGATCATTCATATGTCTTCTTTTGTAAAGTGTCTATTCAAATCTTTTGCTCATTTTTTAAAGTAGATTTGTCTTTTTGTCATTTAATTGTAAAAGTTCTTTATATATTCTGGATACAAGTCCTTTGACACATATATCTGTATATTGCAAATATTTTCTCTCAGTGTGTGGCTTGACTTTCATTTTTTTAACAGTATTTTTCAAAGGATAGAAGTTTTTAATTTTGATGAAGTCTAATTTAGCATTTTTTAATGATTCATGCTTTTTTGTGTTCTGTCCAAGAAATCTTCACCTATCTCAAAGTCACAAAGATTTTCTATGTTTTCTTCTAGAAGTTTTTTGTTTGTTTGTTTTAGCTTTTATAATTTAGGCCTATATTCCATTTTGAGTTACTTTTTGTGTATGGTGTTTGGTAAGGGTTGAGGCTCCCCCCCCCCCCCACATAGATAACCAGTGTTCCAGCACCATTTATTGAAAAAACTCCTTTCTCCACTGAATTGCTTTGGCAATTCTGTTGCTAATTAACTGATCATATATCTGTTGGACTCTTTCTGGATTCTCTATTCTGTTCCATTGATCTACTGCCTATTTCCACCCCCTCCCCCCAAAAACCCTCTATAATTTGAGAGGAGTGGTACAGACCATATAGTGGGGACATAATAACAGTAGCAATAACAATAGTTAACATTTATCGAGGCTTTACCAAGCCAGTGTTATGCCACTTTGTATTATTCCACTTAATCATCACAACAACCCTATCAGGTAAACACTATTTAACTTCATTTTACAGATGAAGGAAATACAGCAAACAGTGGATATTATAATTTACCCAAAGTCATACAGTTACTAAGTTGTAGAGGCAGGATTTGAGCCCAGGCAGTCTGACTCTAAAGCCAGCGCTCTTGTTCACTGTACAGCTGATAAGAGTTTGTGAAGATAGATTATATGCCACCAAAGAGATCCATGAAAGGAAAAAATCTCGCTTTACTAAATCTAGATGACTCCTGAAGCATTTTGTCTATCTTCTACCAAAATAGTTTTGGTAGTTATTTTTGTTTTAATCTTCCATAGAAATTTTAGGCTGTCCTATGGCCAGCAAAGAAAAATATTCTCAAGGAACTGTTCTTTTTAAACAGTACTGTAAAAATTTCTCCTTGGCTTCAAATGTGATATGTGCATATCCACATGATGATTTTGAAATCTACACAACGACACTCATCAAGAAAGAAAGTTCCTGTAAACATGCAGATGTTTTCATGTCTCATATGGTTGTTTGTCAGAAATTCTTTTTTTTGTTTAATTTTTTTTTTTTTTTTTGTGAGGAAGACCAGCCCTGAGCTACCATCCATTGCTAATCCTCCTCTTTTTGCTGAGGAAGACTGGCCCTGCGCTGACATCCGTGCCCATCTTCCTCTACTTTATATGGGACGCCACCACGGCATGGCTGACAAGCAGTGCGTCAGCAGGCCTCCGGGATCCGAACCGGCGAACCCCGGGCTGCCAAGCGTGGACTAAACCGCTGCGCCACCAGGCCCGCCCCTGTCAGAAATTCTGACTGTTGGTCTCCGCACATGACTTAACAAAATAGCCTTCTCTGTAATGCCTCACTTGCTGCACTTGGGGCGAAGCTGACAGCTTCACATAGAGTCTTGAAGACTAGGCAGTGGGCCGATATTTATGAGATCAAAGGTTACTTAGTACACATATCTTCTCTTATCTTTTTAAACTGCTGCTTATAAATGTTTTCATTAAAAATACTTTACTTATTTTACCGGCCGCCCGGTGGTGCAGCGGTTTAGTCCGCACTTTCGCAGCCCGGGGTTGGCAGGTTTGATCCCGGGCGCCGGCGACGCACTGCCTGTCAGCCATGCCCTGGCGGTGTCCCATATAAAGTGGAGGAAGATGGGCCCAGGGTCAATCTTCCTCAGCAAAAAGAGGAGGATTGGCAGCAGATGTTAGCTCAGGGCTGGTCTTCCTCACCAAAAAAAAAGAAAAAAACCCAACTTATTTTAGTGATTAAAAATGATACTTGTAGAGAATTTGGAAAATAGAGATAGGTAAAAAGAAGAAAATTAAAATCACTCATAATCACCAAGGTACTACACTTATTGATTTAGATTATATATATATATATTTTTCTTTTCTTAACAAAATTGGGAAGATTATTAATTTAGGCATTCTGCTCTTTTAAATTTGTTTATTATGATGTCACAAACATTTTCTCATGTAATTAAGGCACTATTTTAAATAGCATTATAATAGTCTATCATATGGATACACCATACTTTTATAACTATTCCCTTTTTGTTACTTATTTGGATTTTCTTTCTTTCTTTTTTGTTTCAAGGACTAACTCTGTGGTGAGCATCTCCGTACAACCTTTGCCTGAGATAACAATATTGTGGCCTTTTCCAGAGTACCACAGGGGCTGGTTTTCAGGGGTGAAGTAGGAGGACTAATAATGTCTATGGTATAGTAAAGGCTGGATTCTTCAAATGAGGCTCTAAGTTCCCAGTTATTTATTCAAGGCCAGGGGACTTAAAATAGCCTTCCTGCCCCAGAGTGGTTAAGTTGAACTAGATCTGCATTAGCTACTAAACCCGATCCAGTTATAGATGACCCTGACCACAAGCAACAGCCAGGTCTATTTTAAGCCATATTGCTAAGTGGAACAGGTGTTTGAAGGAATGTGCTAGAAGTATATTTTCCCTGGTTTTGATAAATCAAAGAGACAGGATCAGAGATGACCATCCCAGCAAACTGAGATATTCTGAAGTCATTCTCCCAACTAAGTGGCCATGTCTTCAGTGGGAAACAAGTAACTAAACTTTATTAAAATTGGTTTACTCTGTCTCATAGGACAAAATGCATACTTCAGGGCACATCACTCTCTACAATCTAGGATGTACCCAACGGCTGCCGAAAAGGAAGGCATCAGCACAGTAGCAGCGTATACCACAAATGGTCAAAAAAGACAGGTTGCTAACTTGTGTTTCTGTTCTGATCATATAAGCCATTCCTTACCATACTTTTGCGATCCAGCAAAGAAAGAACGTGTGAGAACAAAGGGTCTCTCCTTCCCTTTTGATCTCTGTATCAGGCCTTCTGCAGTAGCCATTTGCTATAAAGTCAAAGGAGAAAAATTTCAAAGAAATGATTGGATTAGGGCATCGTGCAGACATCCCCAACAAGCTATTTAACATGCAAAAAGTAAATAGTAGGTGGGAATGGAAAATATTAAAATAAATCCATCAAATAATTTTCATGATGGAATGAAACTATTCTAAATTCCCCAAGTGGAAAAAGTTCTCTGATTAAAATAGCAATAAAATAATGGTAAATAATAAGCTAGGCATTTTGTGAGATTTTTCTCTTATAATCTATACAACAGTCTCTAAGATAGTTTTTTTTTGTTTTGGGCGGGGTGGGGGGGAAGACCAGCCCTGAGCTAACATCTGTTGCCAATCCTCCCCTTTTTGCTGAGGAAGACTGGCCCTGGGCTAACATCCGTGCCCATCTTCCTCTTCTTTATATGGGACGCCACCACGGCATGGCTGACAGGCAGTGTGTCGGCGGGCGTCCGGGATCCGAACTCGCGAACCCCAGGCTGCCAAGCGTGAACTAAACCGCTGCGCCACCAGGCGGCCCCTAAGATAGTTTTAATTGATGAAAAAAACTGAGATTCTGACAGGTTAAGTGCTTGGCCCTGGCCTACATAAAAAAATTCTCTAAAGTAGTTTGCTGCTAGAGAAGTAAATACATACTATCTGAAAACTGTGCTATATCTAGCCAGCAGCTCCCACTGGAAAATACCAATTGGTGGAAGGGCCATAGGAACACAGTTACATTCTGAAAATAACAAAGAACCATGGATATAAATTAGGGCAAGTGACTGCCAAGTCTTTTGGATGTGACTGGCAAATGGAAGACAGTTCTACCACATTCTATTGAGGTTAAATAGTTAAGGAAGGCTTTCTACATTTAAAAAGTACATTTATTGAAATTGTATATCTGTGGTCTCAACCTCACTCCCCTGGTATGAATGTAAGACTTGCTTCAAAACATTTGTTTTAATTTCCTTTGTTTATATATTTATACACTGCCTACTTCACTAGAAGTTTGAGGTAGTATCCAATGCCATTTTCTAATGGCTCCTGGCAAGGAAGATGTTTCTGTTATCACTAATCTCACAATATCTGTAAATTCATCAAGTTCATTATAGAAGGAAAAGAAGAAAAGGGAGAAATAATAAGTCTAATATTGGCTACAACGTGATAAGACTCAGTGCAGTTGTCAAAAAAGACACACAAAGAGAAATGAACAGTATAGTATGGCTATTACAAAGCAAATGACTTTCAGCCCAAAAGGCAGGGCACGTGGGTCCAGTTGACTTCTTTTTGGATGTCATACCTGATAAAAACCATAGATGTTGTGTAGTTCTCTGTGCTCCCAATTGCCATGATGAATGGCATTCTTCTGCATAGTTTGCTCTGGCCCTCTAAAGACAGAGGGTTCATTCATGTCATTCCATATGTAGAGGATGTCAGTAGATCCCTAGAAAATAAATCTTGGTTATGATAATACTCCTACAGTGACAATATTAATATGATAGTGCCCCTATTCCTCTTTCCTACTCCATTTAATCTACTGATTTATTATCTATGCTATATCCTCTGCTAGAATAAAAACTCCATGGGACAGGGAATTTTGTGTATTTTGTTAATTGACAAATCTCTAACACCGAGAACAGTACCGGAACTACAGAAGGTTCTCAATAAGTATTTGCTGATGAATGAAAGAATGCTGTGCTGTATTGTCTGTGAAGTACACATTGCCCAGCAAGTCCACTTTGAGATCTACCCTGGAAAACCCCTACAGGAAAGGTCGTAAATATTCACAATTAGGCTCTATATCATCTATCATTTGCTACAACTCTTAACTAAGGGCGATTATAGCTGTCTATGATAAGACTCTGCCCTTTCCTCTAACACTTTGAAATATTTGACAGCTAGGGTACCTGTTTGTTAGCATGATCTATAGTTTGTGTTCTACGTAGAACTGTTCAATTTAGAGTGGGAAGGGGCAGTTGAGTCATCTAGTTAACATGGTGTTGCAATTCCTTTTATAGAATCCCTGGTCTCTCAGCATTTGACTCAATAGCTACAATGACAGGGAGTTGCACAGGCAGCTCATTCCATTATTTTCTGAAAGCTGCTCCTTGTAACACCCTCTCACAGGGCCTAGCTTGCCTTCTGGCATACCACAGAATACACCCACTGCCTCACCCACAAGACAGTCTTTCAAATGCCTGGAGGTGGCTTACATGTTTTCTTTTGACTCTTTATCTTCAACCATTTCTAAACATGTGTACTTCTATAAACAAGGCTATAAGGTTTCCAATTTTTAACTACCTTGACTGTCCTTCTTTAGCATCCTCTAAGGCAGGGGTTGGCAAACTTTTTCTGGAAAGGGCCAGATAGTAAATATTTTCAACTTTGCAGGCCATAAGGCCTCTTTTTCAACAACTCAACTCTGCTACAGTAGTGTGATGGCAGCCATAGGCAATAGGGAAATGAATGGACATGGCTGAATTTGGCCGAAGCGTTGTTTACCCTGCTCTAGGTTGTTTTCTGTGTCCTAATACATGACACTCAGAAACTAGAGTTTAGTGATTAAGAGCTAGGCTTGGGAGAGAAATAGACTCGAGTTCAAATCTTGGGTCCACCACTTAACAGATGGGTGAACTTAGCAGGTTTTTAAACATGTCCATGCCTCAATTTCCTCATCTGTGAAACTGGAGTTATAGTTCCAACTTCAGAGGGTTATTGTGAAGATGAAGTGGCATAATGCACATAAAGTGCTAGCACAGTGCTTGGCACATAGCAAATACTCAATTTATATTAGGCATCATTATCATCACCATCATAATTGGTTGAAAACAGTTCTCTAGATGTGGCCTCTCCAGTTCTCTCTGTGGTTCTTGTAAGATTTTAAGAATTGATTTATTATTATACCTTACTTTTAATGTCACGTTATACTTTGCAAGATATTTTCACATATATCATTATCATCATCTTTAAATAATAGTAATAGAATACTATTTTATATAAACATTTATATAGTAATTTAAAAATACAATAAATCTCTATTATTAAGTACTTTGATATATCATAGAGTGTATTATAACAGAGGTCAAAGTCATAGCTTTTGTTCATTTGGTAATACACATGGCACCTCTCCCAGCACCACCAAAGTCTATAATGTGGTTGCCATCCTTGCCTTTTCATACAAGTATTATTTATCAAGAGCTACTCAGTGAAGCAGAGTAGTTCTATTCAATGACTTTTTTTCCTTCTTTCATCCTTCCAAGTAACTAGGAAAGAGCAAAAGAATAAAAACAAACCTGATAAGCAGAGAAAGCAAAAAGACCCGAATACCACTCTCTGACCTTGGGATTGGTAAAATCCAGGTAAGCGGAGAGACCTGTAGAGGCAGAAGAGTAGGCAGCCTGTTAGGAACAGTGGTCCTCACAGTCAGGTGTGTTGTAAAGAAGAATATCAGATGTGAAAGCTGGGTAATCAATGGGCACCTTACATCAAACGTGAAAGCTGATACAAAGGCATGGTCTGGCGAGATGCAAATGAAGGCAATGCTGGACTCTAGTGACAATCACGAGACCTTTCAACCTCAGAGGCCCAGGGGAATGCCAATGAACAAGCATCAGGATGGAGCCTGTCCCTCGCTAATGGCCTATGATAGTCCAAGTAAGGATGGCAAATATCCTGGAGTGACCCTTTTGTTCTTAAAGAGAACAGAGGTGTGTTAATAAGTGGTATAACGGGGAAAAGGAATGCATGGGGTTTCTCTATAGTGCATGGATTTGTGATAGAGTCCTATGATAATGATAGGGTGGTGATTCCCTTTCATCCTTGAGGAGTTTCTACCAAGGCTTTAAACTAATAATTTCTGAAATGAAGAATTCAGAGTTGCCAGAGGCAGCTGAGGTCACTCATGAAAGGCCAGGAAGTCAAAACTATGGGCTAACAGGGCCAAGAAGAATCACAGGGAGAGGGACTGCAGGACCCTTTTTCTTTCTTTCTCTTCCTGTCCTTTTCTCATTCCCTGGCTTTTTATTTTTACTTGCTTAGAGAAATAGCATGCCACTGAGGTTTGCTTGTTTGTCTATTTTTCATTCATTCATTGACTGACAAATGTATACAAAGCACACTGTACAAGGTGTTATGAAAGATACAAAAGAAAGTAACACCATCTCTTCCTTAAAGGGGCTTAAAATGTAGCAAGAGACATCTACAAGAAATGTTAGTGACAGCCATGCAACCTTCTTTAATTAGGACTACACAAGTACAAATGTATAGAGTGATATCTTACCAGGCCAGCACACCCCTTCAAAGTCTCCCCCTTCACAATTCCTCACAAAGAAGCCCTGTTCTTTAGCCTTAGCATACACTGAGTAGTCGAGATCAATCTTGATGTGGGGGTCACTGATGACCACAAGCTGTCAGGACATAAAGGTTTGAAGATCTCATCAGTTTCATATAAGCCATATGTTCATTTATATGTTTTCATCATAGTTTTGGGGTTCAAACTTTACTCAGAAACAACTACTACTAATATGAAAATATTTCACACACCAGTAAAACCTTATAACCTTTCATGTGCTTATGGAAATATAAATTGATATTAAAACCAGGCCAATGTTCTTTTATAACTATTGCTGCCCAGCCAACACATGTTCTTAAGATAGCATTTATTAAGCTTCTATCTGTCTGCAGTGCTGGGTGCTATACATAAAGGATTGAGTAGGCAAGGTCTCTGCTCCCTAGACATCTAGAGGCTAAGATAACACTGACAAAAACAAACATTAATAGTACAGGCACATTCAGGAAGGAGGTTTGAGAAAAGCTGTGATCACAGCTCCATGTCTCCAGCATCTCTCCCTGCTTTCTAATACCATCACTTCCACCTAGTCTAGGGCCCCGAAACCACTTTATTTGGCTAGAACAACCTTCTAATCATCCTTCCTCATATCTATTCAAATCTATTCTACATGCTAAGATTTAATTCTCCATGGCTCAAAAACTTGAAACATTTTTAAATTGTGGTAAACTATACAAAACATAAAAGTTACCATCTTAACCAATTACAAGTGTACGGGTCAGTAGTGTTAAGTACATTCACACTGTTGTACAATCAATGTCCAGAACTCTTTTCATCTTGTAAAACTGAAACTCTATACCCATTAAACAACAGTTCCCCATTCCCTCCTCCCCCTGCCTCCTGGCAACCACCATTCTTCTTTCTGTCTCTATGATTTTGACTACTCTAGGTATTACAGATTAGTGAAATCATATAGCATTTGTCTTTTTGTGACTGGCTTATTTCACTTAGCATAATGTCCTCAAGGTTCAGCCATGTATATCAGCATGTATCAGAATTTCCTTTCTTTTGAAGACTGACAATATTCCATTGTATGTATATAACACATTTTGTTTATCCATTCATCTGTCGATGACACAAGTTGCTTCCACCTTTTGGCTATTATGAATAATGCTGATATGAACATGGATGTACAAATTTCTGCTCAAGTCCCTGCTTTCAATTCCTTTGGGTATATACTCATAAGTGGAATTGCTGGATCATATGGTAAATTTATTTTCAACTTTTTGAAGAACTGCCATACTATTTTCCATAGTGGCTGCACCATTTTACATTCCCACTAACAGTGTACAAGGGTTCCAATTTCTCCACATCCTCACCAACACTTGTTATTTTTCGTTTTTTTTGATGGTAGCCATCTTAATGGTATGAAGTGGTATGTCATTGTGGTTTTGATTTGCATTACTCTAATGATTAGGGATGTTGAGCATCTTTTCATGTGCTTGTTGGCTATTTGTATATCTCCTTTGAAGAAATGTCTATCAAGTCCTTTTCCCAATTTTTAATGGTGTTGTTTGTTTTTTGGTTGTTGAGTTGTAGTTCTTCATGTATTCTGCATATTAACTACTTATTCAAAAACTTTTAATGTCTCCAAATGCATACAAAGCAGCCTACAATAAGGTCAGATTCCCCACTACTCAAACCTTGCACATGCCTTGTTTGCCTGTCAAACCAGCCTGTGCATTGCTTCCAAATACCACTGGGAGCGCCAGCCTCTGGCTGCACTGTCTTCTTCCTCCTCCCCACTCCTCCACTAGTTAGAGACTCATCCTTCAGGGCTCATCTAAAATGCACAAGCCCTGCTTGAGTCCGGCAGGATGCAATCTTCTTTCTCTTGGTTCGCCTCCCACCCTGACCTTTCTTTGGCTGTTATGTTTCTGCCCTGTATTGTGCTTGTTGCATAGTTGTCTTTCCCCCACTCACTGTAAGACCCCAAGGAGCTCATCTCCATATTCCTTTCATCTTTAGCACAGCATTTGGAACATTCGAAGGCCTTGATAAGTAACTGCTTTTATGGACATAGGTTCTGGAATCAGGCAGATCAGGGTTCAGATTCTTGCCTTGCTACTTATTTATTGTGTCTTTGAGCAAAATACAAAATCACTCTAAGCCTCAGTTTCTTTTCTGAAAAATGGAGTAACAAGATCTACTCATAATTTTGTGATGACTGGATGGAATAATGTGTTTTATCATGCTCCCTGGCCCATAGTAAGTGCTTGACAAATGGTAGCTATTTATTAATTGGGAAATTAGGAATTACAAGATTGGCCTTGGCCACCTGTGAAAGGCCTGGGGATCAAAGGAACGGGTTGAAAAGGCAACTTTAATCTCAGGGAGAGGGACTGCAGGGGTCCATTTACGTGATACATATGGGGTTTCCTCCCTTTTCCTCTCTCCATTTTCTTCTCTCCCTCCCTCTTTTCATTATTGCTATTACCACCACCACCATCCCTGCATTCTACTCTTTCCGGTGTCTTCACCTCCTCCCCATTTTCTATTTTAGTTCTTTCCTTGGCCAGACTGACAGCTGAAGTCCGTTAGGGAAGCATGCAGGAAAAATAGTGTAATAAAGAATCTGACTCCATTTCTGATGGATTGTTAAGAGCACAAGCCCCACCACTCCCCCTTACCCTTCTGCCCACATCTCTGCATGTGGACAAAGAAAGCCCTGATGCTCCCTCCTTCAGTGCCAGCAGGAAGTTCAAAGCACACAAACCCTGGTGCTTGCACAGGAATCCTCACCCCAGTCCCACCTTCTAAGCACCAGAAAAGCTGAGCCAGTCTCCTTTCCCAGCTCTCTCAAGCCATTTGCAAACCAGCTTGGGAGCCAGCCCTGCTCCCCCCAGAATGCCTCACTATGTGACCTTTTCATGCCCTCTTAGTGCCAGTGTGACATCATCAATCTTGATATCAGAACCAAATTTTGCATGGGGGGGGATCTATCACATCACTACAGCGTGGTCACAACATATGGGACTGAATGGTAGGCCCCTTTACCCTTATGAGGACATAGGCAACTTCACCCTTAGGGGACCCGCCCCTAAGGCAGGGATGGATGGTGTCACTATCTTTTCACCATTGCTTTTCTGGTATCACAGTTACAATTACATTTGAAGGTACTATTTTCATGGCCACTTTTTATCAGATGGTTCTCCTCCACTAATGTGCCAAGGAAAATTTTAAAAATTAAAACATCTTTGTAATTAAAAGGTTCAGAGGTGTTGGCCTATTTACCTTACGTTTTTTGCTCCTGAGCAGCTCTTGCATCCTTTTAGGGTTTGGGAATCTTTTCTTGTCCCAAGTGAAGTACCTTTTGCCATCAGTGTGCTCTATATCCAGCCACATGACGTCATAAGGAATGTCATGTTCATCAAATCCTGCATCTACTGCTTTTACATCCTGCTCATCTTCATAGTTCCAGCGGCACTGATGATACCCCAAGGAGAAGAGCGGAGGCATGGCTTGTGTGCCTAAGAGAGGAAGGTGACAACTGAGCCAACTGCCACCATAATGATAATTATACATTTGATAAACATTTCCTGAATGTCTGCAAGGTCTAAGCACTGGGCTTGGCGTTTAGAATATAGGAGAAGAAAGCATAGTCCCTACCCTCAGGAAAGTGACAATTTGGTCGATGAGGCAGGCATGTAAATAACCACTCTGCTCTGAGGTATAACTGTTATTATGGTAAAGGTATCAGCCTATTGCTATGGGAATACAGAGGGGTTAATGAATTCTGCCTGCAGTGAAGTGTGGAGTCTTGAAAGGCTTCACTTGGTGGTAACACTTGGTTTGGACCTTGAAGAATAAGTAGGCATATACTAGGCAGGGAGGACTGATAGAGCATTCAGGTAGAGGGAATAGAAAAGACACAGAGGCAGAGAAATATATGATAAGCTTGGGGAAAAATAAATATTCCAGGGGGGTTACATTGTGAAAGAGACCAGTAAAAGATAAAACTGGAGAGAGTCAGTTTGTAAAGAGCCCTGTAGTTCAGGCTAGGAATTTGAAATCTTCTGTTATGGGAAGTCATCAAAAGTTGGCAAGATGTAACCTTAGCAGACCTATGTTTTAGAAAAATTAGTCGGGGAGCAGTGTTGAGACTGACTTGAAGGGAAAGAGACTGAAGACTGGAAGAACTGTTAGAAAATTATTGTCAAAACATTTATCGATAACATGGAAGACTTCTGGTCAACCACTTGCATTTATCCCCTTCCTCTCCTAAAGTTCCACTAATATCAGAGTAAAGAAAAGAAAAAAAGAATAAAGCCACAAAAACAAAGAGAACGAGAGGAGTAATTTCAACAAAATTTGGGAGAGTGGCAGGCAGGGGAGGGATGGGAACTGTTGACCAAAGCCAGCGAAGCTCTCACCAAAGGGCTTGTGAGGGGCATACTGATGAGAAGAGCTCCTCCTGCTCCCAGAACACTAGCAGACAGGAGAATCCCCCGCTTCCACCCCCAATACTGGAGTGTAAGACTCATCTAGGCACACAGGGCTTCCAGGCAGACCTTATTCTTAACTATGCACGAATAGCCAAGGATAACCCAACATTTGAGTAAAGCCTCCAAAATTAGACAGAGGGACCCACACAAAGGAATAGAATAAAAGGATCTCTGAGAAAACAGGGACACTACAAGGAACCAAAGTAAACATCAAAACATTATCATTAGGGCCGCCTGGTGGCGCAGTGGGTTAGTCTGCGCTTGGCAGCCCGGGGTTCGCAGGTTTGGATCCCGGGCGCCCGCCAATGCACTGCTCGTCAGCCACGCCGTGGTGGCGTTCCATGTAAAGTAGAGGAAGACAGGCACAGATGTTAGCCCAGGGCCAAACTTCCTCAGCAAAAAGAGGAGGATTGGCGACGGATGTTAGCTCAGGGCTGGTCTTCCTCACACACACACAAAAAAACCCATTATCATTAGTATCTTCAGGTAGATGAAAAAAGATATTGTGCCCATAAAATAAGACTAGGATAGCATAAAACATGTATAAGATCAAGGAACAATCAGAGGATAAGAAAGAGTTTGTAGAAATTAGCAATATGATAGTATAAATGGAAAGTCTGGAAGATAAAATTGAGAAAATTGCTCAGAAAATAGACAAAAAAGGGAAGGGAGATTTTAAAATCTGTAGAGCAGAAAGAGAAAAAGGAGGGGAAGAACTTATCAGAGGAATAACAAAAGGCTTGAGGGACACAATTCTCAAGACTGAAAGAGTCCACATCTAATACCCAGCACAATGATTATAAAAAAAGGTCTATATCAAGACATTTTTATGGTAAAATTTCACAATTTCAGAATATTAGAGATAACAAGATACTTAAGAGAGAAAAGATAGATCATATACAAAGGAAGAGAATTCAGAGTGATTTTGGAGCAAGAAAATAGAAGATAATAGAGAAATGCCTTCAAATTCTGAGAGAAGTAATTTTCAATCTAGCTAGTCAAATTATCAATCAAGGATGAAGGTAGAAAAAAAGACGTTTTCATACCTGCAAAGACGCAAAAAGTACCTCTAATGCACATTTTCGTAGGAAACTACTAGAAAATGCTTAAAACAAACAACAAGGTAATAAACCACAAAAAAGAAAAACATGGGGGGCCGGCCTGGTGGCGTAGCGGTTAAGTTCACATGCTCTGCTTCTGGTGGCCCGGGGTTCGCAGGTTTGGATCCCAGGCACCGACTGATGCACCACTTGTCAAGTCATGCTGTGGCGGCAACCCATATAAAGTAGAGGAAGATGGGCATGGGTGTTAGCCCAGGGCCAAGCTTCCTCAGCAAAAAGAGGAGGATTGGCAATGGATGTTAGCTCAGGGCTGATCTTCCTTCCAAAAAAAAAAAGAAAAAAAGAAAAACATGGGACCTAGGAAAGGAGGGATCTAACACCAGAACACAGCAAACTTAAATGCTAGGATGACAGTAAGTGGAACATCTAGGATGACAGCTGTGCAGGGAGCCTAGAGAGCAGCAGTCCAGATAGGAGCAAGACAGAGAGATCCGGGAGGGAAGTCTCCAGGGAAAAACATAGAATGGATAAAGTATCTGACACCCTTGGGCATTTGGAAAATGTAAACACTAAATACTGATTTAACCAAAAATGATTATATAATGATATTGGGAGGGAAAGGAAGGAGAGATATTATTGAGCTAAATCTTCATCAGCAGTCAACAATCTATAAACTTATAAATGGGATTTCTTTGAACATGGTGGCAGATCCAGTGTTTCTGAAGCACCATCCTATAAACCAGGCTTATTCTCCCTAACAACAATGCTGAAAGGGCCCATAGGTGGGCCTTGACAGTACTTATTCCTGTACGGGTGTCTTGCCTTATCCACAAATTCTTTGTTGCTCCTCCCATCACAATTGGAATCAAATTCCTCTTCCCTTGAACATGGGCTGAACTCAGGGACTTTTAACAGTTGAATGCAGCAGAAGTGACGCTACATTACTTTTATTTTTAACACCTCTATTGAGATGTAATTCACATACCATACAATTCACCGACTTAAAGCATACAATTCGATGGGTTTTTTTGGCATATTACATTATCAATTTTCAAAAATCGTGGTAAAATATATATAACGTAAAATTTGCCACTTTAACCATTTTAAGTATACAATTTGGCAGCATTAATTATATTCACGATATAGTACAAGCATCACCACTAGCTATTTCCAAAACTTTTATATCACTCCAAAGAGAAACTCTGTAACCATTAATTAATAACTTTCCATCACCCATCCCACCCTCCAGCCCCTGGTAACTGCTAATCTGTTTGTCTGTATGCATTTGCCTATTGTAGGCACTTCATATAAGTGGAATCATATAATATTTGTTCTTTTGTGTCTGGCTTATTTCATTTTGCATAATGTTTTCAAGGTTCATCCATATTGCAGCATGTATCAGAACTTTATTCCTTGTTATGGCAGAATAATATTCCATTTTATGTATATACCACATTTTCTTTATCAATTCATCTTTGACGGGCACTTGGGTTGTTTCCACCTTTTGGCTATTGTGAGTAACGCTGCAATGATCACTGGCATACAAGTATCTGTTCGAGTCCTTGCTTTCGATTCCTTTGAGTATATATCTTGGAGGGGGAGTGCTGGGTGTATTAGTCAGGGTTCTGCAGAGTAACAGAACCAACAGGGTGTGTGTATATATGCATATATTCATACATAAACAGAAAGAGAGAATGACTGATTTTAAGGAACTGGTTCATCTGATTGTGGGGGCTGGCAGGATGGAGACCCAGGGAAGAGTTGAAGTTGCAGCTTGAGTATGAAGGGAGTCTCAGGACAGATTCCTTTTTCTTTAGAGAATCAGTCTTTTTCTCTTAAGGCTTTTGACTGATTGGATGAAGCCCACTCACATTATGGAGAAAAACCACCTTTACTCAAAGTCTACTGATTTAACTGTTAATCTCATCTAAAAAAATACCTCCACAGTGATATAAACTAGTGTTTAACCAAATATATCTGGGTACCATGACCTAGTCAAGCTGACACAGAAAATTAACCATCACACTGGGTCATGTGGTAATTTTATGTTTAGCTTTTTGAGGAACTGCCAAACTCTTTCTACAGCAGCTGAACCATTTTATGTTCCCACCAGCAATGTATGAGGTTCCAATTTCTCCACAATCTCACCAACACTTATTATTTTCCATTTTTTTGAGTTAGCTATCCTAGTGGGTATGAAGTATCTTATTGTGGTTTTAATTTTCATTTTCTTAATGACTAACAATGTTGAGCATCTTTTCATGTGCTTGTTAATTTACTTGTATATCTTTTTTGGGGAAATGTCTATTCAAGTCCTTTGCTCATTTTAGAATTGGGTTGTTTGTCTTTTTGTTGTTGAGTTGTAAGAGTTCTTTATATATTCTGGATACTAGACCCTCAAAACTATATGATTTGCAAATATTTTATCCCATTCTGTAGGTTGCCTTTTCACTTTTTTAATAATGTCTTTGATGCACAAAAGTTTTTAATCTTAACCGAAATCCAACTTATCTATTTTTCTCTTTTGTTGCTCATGATGTGTCATATCTAAAAATCTGTTGCCAAATCCAAGGTCATGAAGATTTATGCCTGTTTTCTTCTAAGAATTCTATGGCTTTAGCTCTTATATTTATACTGTTGATCCATTTTTTTTTTTTTGTGAGGAAGACCAGCCCTGAGCTAACATCTGTTGCTAATCCTCCTCTTTTTGCTGAGGAAGACTGGCCCTGGGCTAACATCGTGCCCATCGTCCTCTACTTTATATGAGACGCTGCCACCGCATGGCTGACAGGCAGTGCGTCGGCGGGCGCCCAGGATCCGAACCAGCGAACCCCGGGCTGCCAAGCGCGAACTAAACCGCTGCGCCACCGGGCGGCCCCTGTTGATCCATTTTGAGTTAATTTTTTTGTATATGGTGTGAGGCGGGGTTCCAACTTCATTCTTTTGCATGTGGCTATCCAATTGGCCCAGTACTGTGTGTTTAAGAGACTGTTCTTTCCCCATTGAATGTTCCTGAACTTTTGTAGAAAATCAGTTGGGCAGAGATATATGGGTTTATTTCTAGACTCTCAATTCTATTCCACTGGTCTATATGTCTTTCCTTATGCCAGTACCACACTGTTTGGATTACTTTAACTTTGAAGTAAGTTTTGAAATTGGGAAGTACAAGTCCTCCAACTTTGTTTTTTTATTTTTTTTCCTTCAGGATTGTTTGGCTATTCAGGGCCCTTGCAATTCCATATGAATTTGAAGATCAGCTTTTTCATTTCTTCAAAAATGGCCATTGGAATTTTTGTAGGAATTGCAGTGAATCTGTAGATTGCCTTTGGTAGTACTGCCATCTTAACAATATTAAGTCTTCCAATCCATGAACATGGGATATCTTTCCATTTATTTAGGTCTTCTTTAATTTCTTTCAGGAATGTTTTATAGTTTTCAGTGTACAAGTCTTTCACCTCCTTGGTTAAATCTATTCCTGGGGATTTTATTTTTTTGGATGTTATTGTAAATGGAATGTTTTCTCGATTTCTTTTTTAGATTGTTCATTTTAGATTGTCTTGTGTACAGAAACACAACTAATTTTGTGTGTTGATCACGTACCCTGCAGCTTTGGTGAATTTATTTATTAGCTCTAGCAGTTTTTTTGTGAATTCTTTGGGATTTTCTAACATCACGTCATCTGCAAACAGAAAATTTTACTTCTTCCTTTCCAATTTGGATGTCTTTTACTTCTTTTCTTGCCTAACTGCTCTGGCTGGAACTTCCAGTACAATGTTCAATTGCAGTGGTGAAAGCGAACGGCCTTCTCTTGTTTCTAATCTTAGGGGAAAGCTTACAGTCTTTCACCATTGAGTATGACATTAGCTGTGGATTTTTCATAAATGTCTTTTATCGTATTGAGAAAGTTTCCTTCTATTCCTAGTCTTCTGAGTGTTTTATCATGAAATAGTGTTGGATTTTGTCAAATGCTTTTTCTGCTCAATTGAGATGACCTTTTACATCTTTTAAAGATAAAAATTAGTGCTAAAGCCAGTGGTATATTTTAAAATGGAGAAGGGAACACAGAAAAGTTCAGGTTGGGATACTGGTCATCTGAGACAAAGGGAGAGAAAGCCCAGGGGTTAAAGACTCCAAGAAAGGCAAATAGCGAGTATTAGGAATTAGAGAATGGAGAGTTCTAGCCCCAGTGCAACGTTTAGCCAAGCTGAATGGGATGAGGGTGGGAGGAGAAATGCTTCTTAAAAAGCTTAGGTAAGTTGTTTATAAATTCTATATAGTGTACAACAAATATTAACTTACAGTGATGATACATGGGAAAGAGGAAATATAATGGAACAAGAAACTAGTTCCACATGCAAGTACCTGTAAGGTGCGAGTATTGCTTGAAGACGTCAGAAGGTGTAGGTCCCGTCAGCAGAAAAACATCAATGATTCCACTCTCTGACATCCAGTGCACATCAGTTCGAGATCTGACCTTTTGTTTAGCAGCAACTGGGCCCATCTGGGTCAGTGTGTACTGGAAAAGGAATGGAATAAAGGTCTGAAAAATTCCCCTTTAACCCATAACACCCATCCATATGGGAGCAACAGTCTGTTCCTTTAGTACATACTATCAACTTTCACTGATTAGACTGGTGGCAGAGAACTGCCACTACAAAGCCCAGAGCCAAGACTACACTTCACTGGTTTTGTTTCTCCTGTAAGTATGACATGCAACCATGATCCATAACTCACCTTAACTGCGGGCTCTGTATTGATCTCTACTAGTGTTTCTGAAGCATTCAGCCAAAAAATGCCTAGAGTCCTGCCCAATTTGTGTGCCAGGAGATAAGGCACTGAACCATAAATGCCCATTTTGTCATGTATTTTATATCCATAGACATCCAGGTTATAAAGACGGTAAGCATCCCCATCACTGAAACACACAAAGAAGGATTATCATCAATTACCATCACAAATATATTAGTAATGAATAGTATAGCTCCACTCGCCCCTGCAAACACTTGGGTCCTACGCATCTTTCAAGGCTCAACTCTTCCCTAAAGGTTTCCTGACCCAACCTGGGTGAATATGATCCTCCTCCTTTAATTCCTTTGGCATCCCCTCATGTGACAATTGGCATGCATGATCTCATATCTTAGATGTCTTTTCTGAATATCTCTTGTGAGGTGAGGGCTGTTTCCTGTGAATCCTCCACAATAGCAAGCACACAGTAAGTATCGCTGACAAATTCTGTATTTCTCTGCCACTAAAACAAAATCATAGATGGTGTGCTAACATGCTTTCACAGGGCTGAGTAGGGAAAGATCAGGATCGGAATTGGGGTGGGGAGGGGGCACAGAGCTCAAATTGGTGTGAGAGCATCATGGCTTCCGATTCACTTGTCACCACACCTACCAGTCACATAAACAGCATCCGAACCTGGCAGACATGATCAGACTCTGTTTCTCTTCAGTTTTGCTTCCTCTTAGTCTGACACCTTTGGCATTTATTTGTCAATAGTGTTAATTTGAAATGATCTCCCTGAGGGAATCAAAGGTGATATGAGATGCTGCACTTTTCCATTCTCTGGCTCACTGTCCTTTTTTGGTAAAAGTCTTTTTCTAGGTCAGTGAGTTTCAGTGTATTCTCCCAGGGTTCCACAGGAAGGCCTTGAGAGGTGAAAGCAAAACCCAGGGAGGAAGTGTGATGAAGATCTCCCCCCTACTTCAACCACAGCAACTCTATATTTTTAGGTTCAGCATTACAGTTTTTATAATTGTTTAATTTTTGCCAAGAAACAAAATAAAAATTGAACTGTTCTGCACAATCATTCAAGGAAGATTCTTAAAGATCTATAAGCAATATCAAGGAGGAAAAGGCCAGGCACTTCACTGGCTCAGACATCTCACATATTTTCCTTTCAAAATTTCCAGTCCAGAAACCAGAGCCTCCTGGAACAATTCTTGTTTTCACTTTACCTAGTATTTTTAAGTTGGTGTGATTCTGCATGCTGCGGGATCCCGTAGAGATGTTCAAATCCATGCAAGGAGAAATCCAGACCAATGGAGGCAGGACCTGTAGGGACCAGGATACTGACTGAGTTTTGCTTCTCAGTGGGACAATCAATTAAGGAGACTAACTATGAGTGTAGCAAGATGACTAGACTAGGGATTGAGAGACCTGAGCTAGCTCTGATCAGTCAGTAATCACGGGTGCTGACTCTTAAGACTGTATATTCGGGTATTGTGGGGATGCAAAAATGCACAGGGCAGAGTTCTGGTCACTTATTAATTACGTTTCCTTAGCTGTGTGCTGAAGCTCTCTGTGTCCTAATTTATAGCAAATCTCTTTTCTATCTGTAAAATATGGCTACAAAGTTTTAGATAATTTTTCTAATCTAAATTTCCCTAAGATATATTGCATACTTATTTGCTTTAGGGAACAAAGGATATCGAGCAATTTTAATCTTTGCTAGATGGAAGACTGGGTGTCTTCTGCCTGATCATTTATTCTTACTGTGTACAGGGACTATAATGTCAAGGGCACTAGGAGGACCTTTCCTGGCTCCTCAAAATACCCCTTTCCTGTGATTGTAGATATATGCTTCCTTTAACCAAAGAGAAAGTCCCTTTATTTAACAATTATTAGAGGTATGGGAAAAATGCAAGTAACTAGGAGAGATAACATTGACTTAAATTCACTCTTAGGTTAAAAGTATTTGACATCAAATGGTCCTTATTTGGAGGAGTTTATGGAAAGAGGTGCTACAGAGAAGGTAAAAAAAGATTATGACGCTACAGAAAGGACAGCCAGGGGCCCCTCTATTATACATTTTGAGCACGTTGTTGAGTCCTGATCATGATACTAGGCTATAGATATAGATGCTAGAACAAGGATTCTCAAGGAGTTAGGGAGGGTCTGTTACTCTACAGGGTAGGGAGGAGGAAGGAGAAAAGTGAGTATTTTTTCCAACTACATAAGCCCCAAGTGTCTGAAAGGTATCTCCTAAAGAGACAAACTCCGCCCCATCTCCCCTCCGCGCCACTATCACCAAGCCTAGTGAGAAATGTCACAGATGGGCATGTGATGCTTGTGTGAATGATGAGGAGGCCTAGAAAAGGTTGAGAACCACTGCTTTGGAATATTAGAGCTAATGAGCTCTAGAACTTGGTTTCTCATCACTTGATTCTCATAAAAATAGAATGTGGAATTTGCAGTTGTCCAATATACTATATTGTGCAAGCAGTGTGCTGACCTAGACCCTTCCATGAGACCATAAGCTCCATGAGGCCTATCCTCTTACACTCCCCACAAAAGGCATATACTCACTAGTTTTCTTTGCAATGCATTATTGAAGAGGGGACCCAAGTCTGAGATTTCTGTTCACCTTACAGAAGTCACTTGTTTAGGTGCCAAAGCTCAAGGGACTTTTAAATAGAGACATTTAGCCATTTTGGAAAGATCTGTTTTAATACTACACCAGTTTCAATTTTACCGTTAACTTTAACATCCACAAATTTTCCAAATTTCTCCTCCCACAGGCCCAGATCCTCTTGATTTTCCTGTTGGCACACAAAAAAGGAGCAAACTGAGTTTACAAATGTGCAACAAATGCACCACAACTGCACATTTTATTTGGATTATTAAAAAATTAGACTGAGAAGGTGAGTTCATCTTTTAAAAGACCAGTTTATGATGTCAGTATATTTATCAAATTAAATGTGTGTTCTATATAAATGCCAAAAATTACCCTTATGAACTAGAGCTGACATGAATATATTTTTTATTGTGGTAAAATATACATAAAATTTACCATTTTAGCTATTTTTAAGTGGCATTACGTACATTCACATTGTTGTGCAACCATTATCACCATCCATCTCCAGAACTTTTAAATCTTGCCAAACTAAATCTCCATACCCATTAAACAATAATTCCCCATTCCTCCCTCTCTCCAGCTCCTGACCGCCACCATTCTACTTCCTGTCTCTATGAATTTGAGTACGCTAGATAGCACGCGTAAGTAGAATCATACAGTATTTGTCCTTTTGTGACCGGCTTATTTCGCTTAGTACAATGTCTTCAAGATTCATCCATTTTGTAGCATGTGTCAGAATTTCCTTCCTTTTTAAGGTTGAATTATATCCCACTGTATGTATATACCACATTTTATGTGTGCATTAATCTGTCAATGACTCTTGGATTGCCAGACTGCTTCCACATTTTGGCTACTGTGAATAATGCTGCTATGGACATAGGCATACAAATATCTGTTTGAGTCTCTGTTTTCACTTTTGGATATGTAACCATAAGTGGAATTTGACATGAATATCTTTACATGAGCCAAAATGATGTAAAATCACTTTGAAAAATGCAGTGTTTACATATGTAAGATTTTTTAAATTCTTTTTTTTTTCTTGTAAACACATGAGGCAAACATTTAGAATCAAATAACTTAGGTCTGTGAGACCCTAAGCAAAGATTTTGGCTGAGATGGGCACTTTTTCCCCTGCTTCAATTAGCCAGACTGCTGGCTATGTTCCTGTGCTGGCTTGAGAAGTCAAGTCAACTGAGATGGCAACTGCTTGGGTTCATAATCTTTTGATCTAGAGCTATAAACTTTCTCAGCTTTACAAAAGTCTCCTTTTCTCTGGCAGAGTGAAAAAAAATTTTTTAATTGTGTACGTGTGTAAAATACATATTTCTTTTTAAAAATGAGCCCTTTGCCCATTTCTAGGTTTTCTCTTCATAATTAAAGCTTCTGGAAAGTGAGCCTGGGTTTTTTTTTTTCCTTCCAATTGCACCTGAATTCTTAATGTAGGCGTTATTATCCTGGGGTCCACGGATGGGTATTAGAGTTTGTGAACTCCCTCAAACAGTATGAAAATAATTTTTTTTCTACAGAGATGGTTTATAGCTTTCATCAGATTCTTGCAAGGGTGTCTGTGACTCAAAACCACTATCTAAGTTATCTAATAGAGGTCTTCTAAAAGCTGATTTGACATACTGTCACAAAACTGGATAAGGCTATGTCTTAGTTGTCCTTATCTTCTCTATTTGAAAATGGAAAAATTATTCTCTCTCATTCTCATCAATATGGGTTAGTTCTTAAGTGGAAGAAACATATGTCCATATTGCACTAGAAGTATTTTTTCACCATTCCTGGTGGCCATAGCTACTGTCAGGGCTCCTTTGAAGATTAATGTGGCTTTGGATGAAGAGAGAATTTCTGGAATGACCATTCTCCATAATTTAGTCAAAACAGTCTTTTAAAAACAGAAATCAGACCATGTATCTCTGCTACTTAAAATCTTCCCATAGTTTTCCTTTGCTTTTAGGATAAAGTCCAAAAAAGTTAACATGACTTAGAAGAATGTAAACTCCATGATAATATATACACATTTTACTTCTTCAAATGAGAATATATACACATTTACTTCTTCTTACTTCCTTCCTACCTCAAGATCTTTGAATATGCAATTCCCTCTATCTGAAATATTCTTTCTTTACCAACTTTTTGACTAGCTAATGTATCCTCATACATCTTTAACATTATTTCCTTCAGAAGGTCTTTCCTGACCCTCACCTGGGTCACGTTCCTTGTGTTCTCCTATAGCACCTTTTATAACACTCCTCATGCTTGTAATTACTTAGTGTTTGTCTTTCCCAATAGATGCAGTTTGATGAGAACCGGTTGGGATTTGTTTTATTTACTGCTGATTTACCTTGCCTAGCATAATTTTTTGTGCCTGGCACAAAGCAGGCACTCACAAATTATGTGTTTTATGAATGAATGAATACATGAATGAACAAATGAATAAAAGAAACAATGAGATGATAAGGTGAGCAAAAAGACAGTTGGTCCCATTTATATGTAGTATAGCATTTATCAAGTACCCCTCTGTAGTGGAAGGGAAGAACAGGCCCATTATATTCCACATAATGATGACGATAGTGAAAAAGATAAAAAAAGATAAACTGCTCAATCTAGATTACCTGAGAGGTGTCAACTGATGTATCCTCCTGATTCTCTTTGGTAGCTCTGTTTTAATATAAATAAAGTTGTTTCACTCATGGCAAGACTGACAGAATTCTGTTCAATGATAAAGATTTTCATTTCCAACTTCTGAGACCCCATAAATTATCTTTTAACTTATTAAAAATAACATCATTATAAAAATAAACATCAGTTTATGAAATTGAACATTTATGATGAACATCAATCTAATAGCTTGATTTCTTATAAAAATGTAGATATATTTGTATTTTCTAATTAACCCTTTAAAAATACCTTTATCAGTTTTTTACTATAAATGTAAGACACGCTCATAATATTTAAACAAAACATAAGCAAACAAGGTAGAATACAGCTCCCCTCACCCAATGTTACCCTAGTACAGAGCCACATAATGCGCTGTCTTCCAGAGTGATTGTGACAACTTATTCTATCACCCACAGTTGTACTTGAGTGCTCATTTCTTCTTAACAATACTGGACTTTATGGATTTTTAAAATCTTTGCCAATCTAAAACTTTAGGAAAGATAATGTGTTTCAATTTGAATTTCTATCATTAATGATGTAGATTACCTTTTTATACATTAAGTGGTATTTCTACTTCTTCTGTGAATTGTCTATTCATACTCATTTATACATTAATTTTTTTTCTTTAGTGTAAAACAGCATGCATATGGAAGAGTACATAATGTCTGTGCAGAGTTTAAAGAATAATACTAAAGTGAACAACTATGACCCCACCAGTGAGCATAAGCAACAGAAATGACTTGTTCCTTTGGAGTTCCTGCGTGCCTCTCTTCAAATGCATCTGCCTCCTCCCCCCACCCTTCAGAGGTAACCATTTTGCGTGACTTTACTAAATTTTGTGTGAAATCATTCCCTTGCTGTTTTTTATAGTATTCTCACAAGTGTATGAATCCTCAAACATATATTATTTGGTTTTGCCTTTTAAAAAAACTTTTATACAAATAGAGATATACTGTATATATTTTTTGTCATTTTTCACTCATTATTAAAAATTTTGATATTCATATATTAATATGCATTGCTGCAGTTTGTATCACCCTTTTTTATTTGCTTGTTCTTTTTCTTATTGATTTGTATAAGCTCTTTCTATATTGTGCATATTAATTTTTGATTTCTTATATATGTTAAAAATTTATGGTGAAATTTAAGGCAACTGGTATGTTGCCTTTTAACTTTTTTTAATTAATAAACTTTATTTTTTAGAGCAGTTTTAGGTTCCAAAACTGAGCAGAAAGTATAGGGAGTTCCCATATACTCGCTGTCCCCACACACTTACAATCTCCCCCACTATCAACATCCTGCATCAGAGTGGTACATTTGTTACATTCGATGAACCTACGTTGACACATCATTATCACTCAAAGTTCCTAGTTTATATGAGGGTTCACTATTGGTGGTGTACATTCTAGGGGTTTTCACAAACGTATAATGACATGTATCCCCCATTGTAGTATCATCCAGAGTAGTTTCACTGCCCTAAAAATCTTCTGTGCTCTGCCTACTCCTCCCTCCCTCCCCATTAAGCCCTGGTAACCACTAATTTTTTTTACTATCTCCATAGTTTTGTCTTTTGCAGAATTTCATATAGTTGGAATCACACAGTATGTAGCCTTTTTCAGATTGGCTTCTTTCACTTAGTAATATGAGTTTAAGTTTCCTTTATGTCTTTTCATGGCTTGATAGTTCTTTTCTTTTAGGCACTGAATAATATTCCAGTGTCTGGATATATCACAGTTTTATCTACTCACCTACTGAAGGACATCTTGGTTGCTTCCAAGCTTTGGCAATTATAAATAAAGCTGCTATAAACATCCGTGTGCAGGTTTTTGTATGGATATAAGTTTTCAGCTCCTTTGGGAAAATACCAAAGAGCATGATTGTTGGATTGTATGGTAAGAGTATGTTTAGTTTTGTAAGAAACTGTCAAACTGTCTTCCAAAGTGTCTGTACCATTTTGCATTCCCACCAGCAATGAATGTGAGTTCCTGTTGCTCCACATCCTCTCCAGCATTTTGTTGCCAGTGTTTTGGATTTTGGCCATTCTAACAGATGTGTAGTGGTATCTTGTTTTAATTTGCAATCCCTAGTGACATATGATGTTGAACATCTTTTCATATTATTTGACATTTGCATATCTTCTTTGGTGAGGCGTCTGTTCAGGTCTTTTGCCCATTTTTAAATTGAGTGTTCATGTTCTTGTTGTTGAATTTTAAGAGTTTTTAGCAGATGTGTCTTTGGCAAATATTTCCTTCCAGTCTGTGGCTTGTCTTCTTTTTCTTGACATTGTCTTTCATGGAGAATGGTTTTTAATTTTAATTTAATTTAAATTAATTCATTAATTTTAATGAAGTTCAATTTATCAATTATTTCTTTCACGGATCATACCTTTGGTGTTGTATCTAAAAAACCATCACCCTACCCAACGTCATCTAGGTTTTCTCCATGTTATCTTCTAGGAGTTTTATAGTTTTGCATTTTACATTTAGGTCTACGATCCATTTTGAGTTAATTTTTGTGAAGGGTGTAAATAAAGTCTGTGTCTAGATTCATTTTTTTGTATGTGGATGTCCAGTCATTACAGAACCATTTGTTGAAAAGATTATCTTTGCTCCATTGTGTTGCCTTTGCTCCTTTGTCAAAGATCAGTTCACCATATTTATGTGGGTCTATTTCTGGGCTCTCTATTTTGTTCCATTGATCTATTTGTCTATTCATTCACTAATACCACACTATCTTGATTACTGTAGCTTTATAGTAAGTCTTGAAGTAGGCTAGTGTCAGTCCTCCAACTTTGTTCTTCTTCTTCAGCAATGAATTGGTATTGGGTCTTCTGCCTCTCCACATACAATGTAGATTTAGTTTGTCAGTATCAACAAAATAATTGCTGGGGATTTTGATTGGGATTGCATTTAATTTGTAGATCAAGTTGGGAAGAACTGACATTTTGACAATATTGAGTCTCCCTATCCATGAACATAGAGTATCTCTCTATTTATTTAGTTCTTGCTTTCATCAGAGTTTTGTAGTTTTTCTAACATAGATCTTGTACACATTTTTGTTAGATTTATACCTAAATATTTCATTTTTGGTGGTGCTAACATAAATGTAATGTGTTTTTAATTTCAAATTCCACTTGTTCATTGCTGGTGATGGAGTTCAGGGCAGGCCACCCCAAGATGCGCCACTCTGGTATGTGGATTATTTCGAGCTGAAGACAATAAAGACTCAGAAAACTCTTGAAGGACTTCTGACCTTCCCCACCCCCCAACTGTCTAAAGGGATTTGGGATGGAAGCCCTGCCCCTGGGACAGGCCATCACCTTGGATGACTCTGGGTATTGACAGACTGGGAGGGTCTTTGCTACACCCATTCCTATCAAAGTTGTGTTTATCAAACAGAACGTTTGTAAGGGAAGTCTCCATTTGTAAATGTATCACCCTTTCCGTACTGGGAAGAGGTGGGTATGACCTCAACTCTAGAAACTTGTCAATTTGGAAGGCGAGGCCTTAAATCTGCATAATAATGTTACTATGCTTTTCTGGTAATCTCCCATAGTTGACTCCCATACCTGCAACATCCTCCATTATCTTTCCATTGAAGAAGAGAATCTCCGCTATTTTGTTGAGATACTCATTTTCCCCAGGTCTCTCCCATGTACACATGCTATTAAACTTTGTTTTATTTTCTCCTGCTAACCTGCCTTTTTAATTATTTGGCCAGCCATAAGAACCTTAAGGGAAAGAATGGAGGGGGAATTCTCCCTCTTCCCCAACACTGCTATATAGGAAAGTGACTGACTTTTGTACATTAACTTTGTATCCTGCAATTTTGTTATAATTGCTTACTAGTTCCAGGAGTTTTTTTTGTGTGTGCCAGTTTTGGATTTTCTACATAGACAATTATGCCATTAGTGAACAAAAAGAATTTTATTTCTTCCTTCCCAATCTATATAACTTTTATTTCCTTTTCTTGTCTTATTGCATTATCTAGGACTTCTAGAATGCTGCTGAAAGGTGGTGGTGAGAGGGGACATTTTTGCCTTGTTCCTGAACTTAGTGGGAAAGCTTCAAGTGTCTCATCATTAAGTATGATGGTTGCTGAGAATTTTGGTAGATGTTCTTTATCAAGTTGAGAAAGTTCTCCTTTATTCCTAGTTTGCTGAGAGTTTACATCATGAATGGGTGTTGGATTTTGTCAAATGCTTTTTCTGCATCTATTGATATGATCATGTGATTTTTCTTCTTTAGCTTGTTGATGTGGTAGATTACATTAATTGATTTTTGAATGTTAAACCAGCTTTGCATGCCTAGGATAAATCCCAATTGGTCATGGTATATAATTCTTTTTATATTATAAATGGTTGAATTCAATTTGCTAATATTTTGTTGAAGATTTTTGCATCTATGTTCATGATAGATATTGGTCTGTGGTTTCCTTTTCTTGTAATGTCTTTGCCTTATTTTGGTATTAGGGTAATGTTGGCCTCATAGAATGACTTAGGAAGAATTCCTTCTTCTATTTTCTAGAAGAGATTGTAGATAATTGGTATAATTTCTTCCTTAAATGTTTGGTAAAATTCACCAGTGAACCCATATGGGCCTGGTGCTTTCTTTTTTGGAAGAAATTAATTAATTATTGAGTCAATTAATTATTGACTCAGTTTATTTAATAGATATAAGCCTACTGAGATTGTCTATTTCTTCTCATGTGAGTTTTGGCAGATTTGGTCTTTTAAGGAATTGGTCTGTTTCATCTAGGTTGTCACATTTGTGGGCATAGAGTTTTTCATAATATTCTTTTATTATCTTTTCAATGTCCACAGTAGCTGCAGTGATTTCCTCTCTTTTGTTTCTGATATTAGTAATTTGTGTCTTCTCTCTGTTTTTCTTAGCCTGGCTAACAGCTTATCAACTTTATTGATCTTTTTAAAGAAACAACTTTTGGTTTTATTGGTGTTCTCTTCTGATTTCCTGTTTTCAATTTCATTGATTTCTGCTCTAATTTTTATTTTTTTTCTTTTGCTTATTTTGGATTTAATAAGCTCTTCTTTTTCTAGTTTCCTAAGGTGGAAACTTAGATTATTGATTTTAGATCTTTCTTCTTTTCTAATATATGCATTCAATGCTCCAAATTTCCCACTAAGCACTGCTTTCACTGCATCCCCCAAATTTTGATAAGCTGTATTTTCATTTTCATTTAGCTCAAAATATTAAAAAAATTTTTTTTGAGATTTCTTCTTTGACCTATGTGTTATTTAGAAGTGTGTTGTTTAATCTCCAGATACGTTGGAATTTTCCAGTTCTCTCTTATCGATTTCTAGTTTAATTCCATTGTGGTCTGAGAATCAGCATTCTATGATTTCTATTCTTTTAAATTTGTCAAGTGTGTTTTATGATCCAAAATATGGTCTATATTGGTGAATGTTCCATGTGAGCTTGAAAAGAACGTGTATTCTACTGCGATTGGATGAAGAAGTCTACAGATGTCAATTATATCCAGTTGATTGATGGTGCTGTTGAATTCAACTATGTCCTCACTGATTTTCTCTCTGCTGGATCTGTCCATTTCTGATAGAAGGGTATGAAGGTCTCTAATTATAATAGTGGAGTCACCTATTTTTCCTTGCAGTTCTATCAGTTTTGCCTCACTTATTTTGATGCTCTCTTGTTAGGTGCATACACATTAAAGATTATTATGTCTTCTCAGAGAATTGACCCCTTTATCATTATATAATGCTCTTCTTTATTGCTAATAACTTTCCTTGTTCTGAAGTCTGCTCTTTTCAAAATTAATATAACTACTCCTACTTTCTTTTGATTAGTTTTAGCATGGTATATCTTTCTCCATCTCTTTACTTTTAACCATATGTGTCTTTTTTTTTTTTTTTTTTTTTTGTGGGGAAGACCAGCCCTGAGCTAACATCTGTTGCCAATCTTCCCCTTTTTGCTGAGGAAGACTGGCCCTGAGCTAACATCCGTGCCCATCTTCCTCCACTTTATATGGGACGCCGCCACGGCATGGCTGACAGGCAGTGCGCGTCCGCGGGCGCCTGGGATCCGAACTCGCGAACCCCGGGCTGCCAAGCGCGGACTAAACCGCTGCGCCACCGGGCGGCCCCAACCATATGTGTCTTTATATTTAACACATGTTTCTCGCAGACAACATATAGCTGTATCTTGTTTGTAGGTTCATATGGACAGTCTCTTTTTTGATTGGTGTATTTAGACCATTGACATTCAAGGTGATTATTGATATAGTTGGATTAATCTCTACCATATTTTGTTACTGTCTTCTATTTGTTGCTCTTGCTCTGTTCCTATTTTTGTCTTCTACACTTTTTCTGCCTTTTGTGGTTTTAATTGAGCATTTTATATGATTCTATTTTCTCTTTTCTTAACATATCAATTATACTTCTTTTTTTTACATTTTTTAGTGGTTGTTCTTGAGTTTGCAATATAAATTTACAACTAATTCAAATCCACTTTCAAATAACACTATACTGCTTCACAGGTAGTGCAAGTACCTCATAATAACAAAATATTCTTAATTCCTCTCTCCTGTCCTTTACATCATTGCTGTCATTCATTTTACACATAAGCATACATAAATACACATATATACACACATATATATATAAGCATACATAATTGAGTACATTGTTGTATTTGAGTACATTGAGTACATTGTTGCTATTTAATTTTGAACAAGCTGTTACCTGTTAGATCAAATATGAATAAGAAAAACAGAAATTTTTATTTTATATTCACTTATTCATTCTCCAGTGGTCTTCCTTTCTTTATGTAGACTCAAGTGTCTGACCTATACCATTTTCCTTCTCTCTGAAGAGCTTTTTTGAAACATTTCTTGCAAGGCAGGTCTACTGGCAACAAATTTGTTTGTCTGAGAAAGTCTATGTTTTTGTTTGTCTGAGGATATCTTTATTTCTCCTTCACTTTTGAAGGGTAATTTCACAGGGTACAGAATTCTAGCTTCCTAGTTTTTTTCTCGCCACACTTTACTTCACACCACTCTCTTCTTGCTTGCTTGGTTTCTCAGAAGTCAGATGTAATTCTTATCTTTGCTTCTCAATAGGTAATGTATTTTTTTCCTTTGGCTTCTTTCAAAATTTTTTCTTTATCTTTGATTTTCTGAAGTTTGAACATGATATGCCTGGGTGTAGTTTTTTTAGCACTCATCCTGCTTGGTGTTCTCTGAGCTTTCTGGATCTATGGTTTGGTGTCTGACATTAATTTAGGGAAAATTCTAAGTCATTATTGCTTCAAATATTTATTCTGTTCCTTTCTCTCTTTCTGGTATTCCCATTACAGGTATATCTTTTGTACTTGTCCCACAGTTTCTGGATATTCTATTCTGGTTTTTTTCCCCCAGCATTTTCCTCTTTGCTTTTTTTGGTTGTTTCTACTGTCATATCCTCACGCACAGAGATTCTTTCCTCAGTTGCATCCAGTTTACTAATGAACCCATCAAAGGCATTCTTCATCTCTATTGCACTGTTTTTGATCTCTAGCATTTCTTTTTTTTTTTAACTTTATTGAGGTAGAATTGACATACAATAACCTGAACATATTTTAAGTGTACAATTTGATAAGTTTTCACACATATATACACCCATGAAACCACAACCACAGTAAAGATAATGATCATCCATCACCCCCAAAAGTTGTCTTGTGTCTGTTTGTAATTCTTCCCACCCCACCCAGTTTTGTATCCCCACCCCCATCCAGAGGTAACCACTTTGCATGTGTAGAATTTTATATAAATGGTATACTGTACAGTATGCTGTTTTGGGTTTGTTGTTGTTTTTTTTTTTGGTGAGGAAGATTAGCCCTGAACTAACATCCATTGCCAATCCTCTTTTTGCTGAGGAAGATTGGCCCTGGGCCAACATCCATGCCCATCTACCTCTACCCTACACATGGGATGCCTGCCACAGCATGGCCTGGTAAGTGGTGTGTAGTTCTGCACCAGGATCTGAACCTGCGAACCCCGGGCCACCAAAGCGGACCACACAAACCTAAACGCTACACCACCAGGTCGGCCTGTTTTGGGTTTTTTTTTTTTTTGTGGGGAAGACCAGCCCTGAGCTAACATCTGTTGCCAATCCTCCCCTTTTTGCTGAGGAAGACTGGCCCTGGGCTAACATCCGTGCCCATCTTCCTCCACTTTTTATATGGGACGCCGCCACGGCATGGCTGACAGGCGGTGTGTCGGCGGGCGCCCGGGATCCGAACTCACGAACCCCGGGCTGCCAAGCGCGGACTAAACCGCTGCGCCACCGGGCGGCCTGTTTTGGGGTTTTTTATAATACATTTTGGGTTAATTTTTTTGGATCAAGTTCATAATTATTTTGAGATACGCCCATTTTATTAAGTGTATCAATAGTTCATTCCTTTTTATTCCTTGGTAGTATCCTATTTTATGGATATACCAGTTTGTTCATCCATTCACCTGCTGATGGACATTTGTGTTCTTTCCAGTTTTGGGCTAGTACAAATAATGCTGCTATGAATATTTGGGTACACGTCTTTGTAGGGACATACACTTTCATTTCTTGTGGAACAATCCCTAGCTATGGAATGGCTGGAGTATATGGTGGGCAGATGTTTCACTTTTTAAGAAACCCTTGAACAGTTTTCCAAAGTGGTTGTACCATTTTACACTCCTAAAAGAGAAGAGTATGTGAGTTCCAGTTGCTCCACATTCTTGCCAACATTTGATATGGTCAGCCTTTTTAATTTTAGCCATTTTAATAGGTGTGTGGTAGTATGTCATTGTTGTTTTAATTTGCAATTCCCTGATGACTAATGGCATTGAATAGATTTTTCAAGTGCTTATTTGTCACTTGTATATCTTCTTTCATGAAGTATCTGTTTAAATCTTTGGTTTATTACATTTTCTTATGGTTAAATTTTGAGAGTTCCTTCTATATTATGGATACAACTTCTTTATCACATACATGATTTGCAAACATTTTCTCTTAATCTATGACTTATCTTTTCATCCTCTACATAGTGACTTTGAAAGGGCAGGTGTTTTTACTTTTGTTTCTGTCCATTCTAAAATTTTTTCTTTTGTGGATCATGCTTTTGGTGTCATATCTAAGACATCTTTGTCTAATCCAAAGTCATCAAAATGTTCTGTTATTGCCTAGAAGTTTTATAGTTTTAGGTTTTACATTTAGGTCTACATTATATTTTAAGTAATTTTTTTTTGGATTGAAGTTCATTTTTTGCAAACAGATATCCAAATGTTCCAATATCACTTGTTGAAAAGACTATTCTTTCTCCTCTGAATTGCCTTTGCATTTTTGTAAAAAATCAGTTGTCCATATATGGGAGGATCTATTTCTGGACTATTTTATCTATTGATTTATTTGCCTGTCTTGTCTTTATACCAATGCCACACAATGTAGCGTTATAATAAGTCTTGAAATAGGTTAATGCTAGTCCTTCAAGCTTTAGTCTTCTAGCATTTCTTTTTGATTCTTTCTTAAAATTTCCTTCTTTCCGCCTATGTTATTCATCTGTTCTTGCATGCTGTTTCCTTTTTCCATTAAAGTTCATAGCATGTTAATCATAGTTTTTAAAAACTTCCTGGGCTGATAATTCCAACACTTCTGCCATATCTGACTCTGGTTCTGATGCTTGTTCAGTCTTTTCAAACAGTGTTTTTTGCCTTTTTGTATGCCTTGTAATTTTTTGTTGAAAAGCAGACAGGATGTACCAGGTAAAAGGAACTGCGGTAAATAGGTCTTTAATAACGTGGTAGTAAGGTGTGGTTGGAGGGGAAGCTTTCCACAGTGTTGTGATTCGGTCTCAGTCTTGGTGAGCTTATGCCCCTGGACTGTGAACTTTACCAGTGCTTCTCAGTCATTCTCCACCACCCTCAACCCACTTAGGTGGGACAGCATGGGTCAGGGAGGGCTGGAGTGAGGTATTTCCCTTCTCCCACATGGAAGGGTAGAGGAAGCTGGAGTTGGGTATTTCCTTTCCCCCACATAGGTTAGGCTCTGATGAAACCCCAGCTATTTAGGCTCTGGTAAAGCAGTTTCTCCTGAGGGCAAGCCTTGTTAAGAAGAATAGAATGCTCTGGCACATTTCAAAATGGTTCCTGTATTAGCCAGGATTTTCCAGAGAAACAGAACTAATAGGATCTATAGAGATATATAGAAAGAGATTTATTATGAGGGATTGGTTCGCATGATTATGGAGGCTGAGAAGTCCCACAGTCTGCTGTCTGTAAACTAGAGGCCCAGGAAAGCCGATGATGTAGTTCCAGTCCAAACCCAAAGACCTGAGAACCAGGGGAGCCAATGGTGAAAGTCCCAGTCCAGGTTCGAAGGCCCGAGAACTAGGGGGCCTATGGTGTTAGTCCTGGTCTGAGCCTGAAGGCCCGAGAACCAGGATCGCAGAGTCTGAGGGCAGAAGAAGATGAATGTCTCCACTCAGCAGAGAGCAAATTCACCCTTCCTCTCCCTTTTTGATCTATTCAGGGCCTCAATAAATTGGATGATGTCCACCTACTTTGGTGAGGGTGATCATCTTTACTCAGTTTACTGACTCAAATGCAATCTCTTCTGGAAACACCCTCACAGACACACCCAATACCAGCTATCTGGACATCCCTTAGCCCAGCGAAGCTGATACATAAAATTAACCATCACAGTTCCTTTTCCTGTACCCTTCCTGGAAGCACAAGGGGAATTTTCTCTAATATTCACTGTGACGACCTGGAGGTAAAATAAATGAAAGTGTGAAGGACCCCCTATATCTAGGTCCCCCTAAAGTTTTTAACTCTCAGAGTTGTCCACACTGAGCCTCCAGCAATTTCTCAATTACAGTTTAGATTTTTCTACCCAGGCAGTGGGTCCCGAGGAGGTTTCTGTTCATGGGTTTCTGCTCTGGTAAATCATGAATGATTCTGTATATCCACCTGTCTGTCTCTCCAACTTTGGGGGTAGCAGTTAGCCCAATGACCTCACTTCTCTAACAGATCTAAGAAGAGTTGTTGATTTTTCAGTCTGTTCAACTTTTTACTTTTAGGACTTGTTTGTGGCGACTTCTAAACTCTTCACACACAAGACTGGAAATTACAAGTCCTTGCCTTTCCATTTTGTTCAAGTTTTGTGTGTGTGTGTGTGTGGCTATAATAAAGTTTAAAATTTTTAAGTAATCAAATCTATCAGTCTTTTTCCTCATGGCTCTTCAGATTTGTCACACTAAAAAGACTATTAAAATATTCAATATTTTCTCCTATTTTTATGTCAATTTTTATTCATCTAGAATTCAGTTTTGCTGAAGTTGTCAAGTTAGGATCTAACTTAATTTTTTTCCAGGTAGATAATCTGATTTTCCTAACACAAATATAAATATAAATGGTAGAGATATAAACTAGTACACAACCCCTATGGAAGGCAACTTGGCAATATCTATCAAAATTACAAATGCACAAACCATGTGATCAGGAATTATACCTCTATGATTCTAATCTATGGATATACTTGCATGTATGCAAAATGACACATACATAAGGTTATTCATGACGTAAGTAGCTGTAAAACAAGATTAGCAACAACTTTTAAAGTCCATCAATAGGAATTTACTAAATGAGTCATGGTGCAACTATACAATAGAAACTAAGTAGCTGCTTTAAAGAAAATAGGAACTATCACACTGGTAAAGGAAAAAAAGCAAGGTGCAGAATTATGTGTAAAGGTGGTATCATTTGTGTCAGGAAAGGAAAAAACAAAGAATATATATCTTATTGTACAGGCATAAATTATCTCTGGAAGGATACATAGAAAACTGGAAACACCGATTACTTTCAGGGATGGAACTGGATACCTCAAGGACAAATGGTGAGGGAGACTTTTCACTATATAACCTCTTCTACCATGTGCTTATTCAAAAGAGAAATTAAAATAAAAAGGCCCAATTTAGACATCATCTCTAAAACAAAATAAAAATAATGGGAGTTTATTAAAAGAAAAAACGTTTTAAATATAAATAACCTGGGTACTGGTACACAGGTATTTGTTATGCTACTAGTATTTTTCAATTAAAAAGTAATTGAAGAATATTTATAAGGTACTAACAGAGTAGGTGGCAGGATTGTGGTTATTTAAATTTTTCTTCTTTTCAATATTTTCTGTTTTTCCTACAATGAACATATATTATTTCTGTGATAAGAAAATAAGATTTTTTTAAATTAAAATTTAAAAGTAGAAATAAGTTGAAACCCAGAAAAATATCACTATGTGGGAATAATGAATGTTGAATGCTCTCTGCAGATCATGTAAAATGTTTATTATTAGGATAAAAAGAGAAAGAATTACAGACTAGAGGATGTAAAAACAGAAGAAGAATCTCATCCTCCTACTACCTCCTAATTCCTGTGACCCCCACACAAACAGCTTTGATTAAGTGGTTGGCCTGAGAAAATTCCTAGAAAACTATCCAAGTCTAGGGTAACACGTTACTGTAAGGGGGTAAAGTGAAATTCTGAAGACATGTTAGTTCACGTTAACATTTATAAAGTCAACAGAGTGCTTTTTTAGAAGGGTGTGGGGGGTAGAGAATGCCATCAGTCAAAAACACAGGATGTGTTAAGAGCGTTACGTTTGCAAAAGTCTGGGAATCATTCTTGTCATCAAGCCTCCATTCACCTGCACAGGTGAAAAGATGAAATTTCTCAGAACGATATTCCAGCAAATAAGGCAAATCAATTTACTATGGTGATATATTATCTATTTGGCAACTAGTATTCACAACCAGGTTTACTTAAGTTCTTTATGTGACAAGTAATGTGCAAAAATACCTTTGCTTGAGAGGACTCTGCAGGTGCTCAAAGTACAACTGGCCCAGGGAGTTTATGCTCATCACAACCTCCTCTTCAGACATCAAGTCTACCTTGAATGGGTTTGCTGTAATATGACACTTCAGATCTCCTTTGCTATCTGCCAGTACCAGACTGCCTGTATCACCTGAGCATGAAATCAGCCTAGAAAACAAAGCAGGAAGAGAAAAATAAATTGCTATAGGTTTACATGGCTCAGTGTGATTCTCAATTCAAATTAATAAATTAGTAAATCAATATTCATGTGAATAGCATACATAGATAAGGCAGTGGAGAGCCACAATGAAGAGCATGGGCTTTGACGTCAGAGAGCCTGGATTGAACATAGCTCTACCACGCACTAGGTGTATAACTTTGGACAAGCTAATCAATCTTTCTAGTTCTGTTTCCTCATCTGTAAAATGGAAATAATAAAAGCAAGAACAAAAAGAGCTTTTTGAGAGAATTAAATGAGACCATGTAAAGCACTTGGCACAGTGCCTGGCACATAACAAGCACTCAATAAACGCTAGCTGTCATCACCATTATTGCCTTGGTCTGGACAATCTAGTTAACACTTTGGTGCATAGAATCTAAACACCACTTTTCTTTCTCATTCCAACCAAATACTCAGAAACTGAGGAAATAACACAGACTGGGTATTTGACCCTCTGAATCCACAGTGAGATATAATGAAGTTAAACTTTTATGTATGTACCACCTGACTCCCATCAGCCTCCAATTTGGCAGGTAGACTATTAGGATGTTTTGGATCCCCAGGAATTATGTAAGCTCAGAGGCAGCACTTAAAATCCCTCAAAGATCTAGATATTTTTTTCTCTGGTGCATAGTCACCCTGGTAAATGATCACAGGCCTCTTTAGGAAAGGTTAGGAGGGAGAGTTTATATTCTTATTATACCCTTACAAAGTCCTTTTCCATGGATTCTACGTCTCCCTCCTCAAGCAAGATGCTTGGGTTCTGGAAACTAACTCTGTCCGGAATTGTTTGAGAGATTGTGCCTCACTGTTCATCAAACTTAAGTAGAGTTCTTTTGATTATTCCATCAAGTAAGACTTTAGTCCATCTATTTCAGTCTAATGGACCCCTTGATACATTGTTCACTGCCCTGAGGGTTAAACCATTTTGAGTACCACATAGGCCCTGCTGCATGTTATGGAAACATGTCTACTTTCGCTCTAACAACTAAATGCTGCTATTTTGACTCTGCCACCTGAAGTCTCCTCAACTCCCCTAAAATCAGGGAGCCCATTTTAAGGTAATCATTTCCCAGCATTATCTCTAGCTCACACAAGGTGTTCACTTACTACAATGCTTTCCAAGTGTTCCCTCACCAATGTATTTCTCAATGAAGGGCGTGTCTTCTGGATCCTCTGGTAGAACCGACTTAGGGGCTAGATGAACTGGGTGCATATGATATATCCACTTCAACATATTTATCTCTCTAAGTCTTTGGATCATTTTTTCTACACTGTGCCAGGGAATTTCTGGTATCTCAGGTTCATTCAGCAGAGTCCATAGCTGTGTAAAGGTTATAGTTAACCAATCCAAGCAAGTAACTAAAAAGACTCCCAGCTGTCCAAGCTAGTATATCAAATCTAGATTCTCTGCTATATGCACCTATGCCAATAAATTGAGCATGATCCTAAAATTATGTTCCTTCCTTCCAGTCCAGGAATCTGTCAGAAATAGTTTCCATGCATATTTCCCAGGTTTTTGCCAATATAAAATCTTATAATTCTTTAGGTGTGTAAGCTTCTCATCCTGAGTTTGACTGTAATTGGCTCCCTAGGCATGTTGGACTCTGAAAGTGGGTCTGGTGGCAGTGAAGGGTGGTGGGAGGCACAAGGACCATTAGAATCCCCTTGCACAGTATATCTTGGATGAGGTCAACACAGCGTGTTCAAGCAAGGTAGGATCAGCTTTATCAGACAGAGGAGAAGGAGCTGCTTCTGCTAGAATGGGAGGCTCAGTGGAATTTTAAGGTTTGGGTACTCAGAGTTATCCAAATCTTTTCAAATGTGGCTATTCAATTTTGAGGGGTCCTACCTTTTCCCAGTTAACACCCTAAATTCATACACCTGATGAGGCTGTGAATTCAACTTATGGTCTAATTCAGCAAATCACAGAATCAAACTCTGTATCTGATTTTCAGCTACAAGGACTCTGTAGCTACAGCAGATACGAGAGACTTTTGGGATTGTCGTAGTAATCTATTAAGTTTCTGGCAGTGCCTTGAGCTAAGAATTTAAAGCCCTGAGACTGCTGTTTTCTCTATTTGAGTTCTCCAGTGAAGTTAAGAGCAGCTAGGCCACCTCAGGGTTTTGGATTCTGTATGACAATCATGCTATGCTATGTCCCCACCACTTGGTCCTCCAGCGTCATGCTTTTAATAGGCACATTATTTCAGTTGACCATAGGTAGTAATTTAAGTAACTTTGCCATGGAACGCCATGGTTTGTTACTAGTTGTATTGGTTTGCTAGGGCTGTCATAACAAAATACCACAAACTGGGTGGCTTAAACAATGGAAATTTATTTTCTCACAATTCTGGAGGCTGGAAGTCCAAGATCAAAGTGTCAGCAGATTTGGTTTCTTCTGAGGCCTCTCTCCTTGGCTTTCATATGACCATCTTCTTGCTGTGTCCTCACACGGTCATCCTTCTGTCTGTGTTATCTGTGTCCTAATCTCTTCCTCTTATAGGATACCAGTCATATTGGATTAGAGCTGACTCTAACAATCCCATTTTAACTTAATTACCTCTTCAAAAGCCCTATTTCTAAATACAGTCACATTCTGAGATACAGGGAGTTAGGGCTTCAACATATGAGTTTGAGGGGGGGGACACAATTCAGCCCATAACACTAATATCTCATCCTCTAAAGATAACCAGGTCCTCAATGCCTTAAATCCAACTAGATCAGCTAACCAACCTCATATTTCCATCCTTGAGGGTCTGTTGCTTATACTTACTTCTGATACCAATGATGGTATCAACCAAGACTCAACTGTAGATAACAGAAACAACTCTGGCTAGTTTAAGCAGAAAGTAAATGACTTAATATGGGGGAATTAGGAGCTTACAGCATCATGGGAAAGGTTGAGGTAGCAGATTCCTCGCTGGGCATCCAGTAATGACCCCTTGAAGAATACTGCATGATGTATGGCCAACAGAACTTCTATCTCAGCTAGAATCAGAAAGTTGGGTAATCAGAATTCACTATGGCAACTGCTGTGCTCCAGGATCCTGCCACCTAAGCTGCAATTCAGAGATCAGGAAACCATTGCCCTAACTAGTGTGGCTCTAGAGCCATTCTACAGCTACCAAATCCCTACCAGCAAAATGGGAAATGCAGTTCTGAAATCAAGATACCTGGAAATGCATCTGACTGGTGGAACCTGAATTACATCAGAAACTAGCTACATGGGAGTCTGGGAAATGGAGAAATGTAGTTTTTAGCTTTGTGGATAGTGTAGCAGCCAAAGGTCCTCTAGAAAGAGGTTGTAACAGAAGCAGAACTAACATACCATATTTACTACACAAAGCTAATATCACCCTAACCCCAAAACATGGCAAAGACAGCACAGAAAAAAAACTCTACAGACTAATTTTATTTATGAACACAGTTGTAAAAATGTCGAAGGATCTACTAGTAAAGGGAATCCTCCAGGATAGTAAGAAATAATATAGTGGATATATATGTGGATATAAATATACACAAACACACACATACACACATACATACACTCATTTGCCAAACTGCAAAGCTTTGGGGAGTCTTTTTAAAATTTCTGTTTCCTAAGTTCTTGGTATATAGTGGCTCAATGAATAGACATATTTTAAATTTATGACAGTTCTATCATAACTGAATTAATTTCTCCTTATAATCTATTGACTTTTTACTAGATTTTCAGGGAAAAAATAATCTACATAAAACTATGATAATGATGTAGTGAAAATTAAAGCATCTGGCATAATTTTATATTCCCTTAGTGAAATAATATGAAAAAATATCAGAAATCAACACACAGAATCATTTGAACTATCACTGGAAAGTGTGCTGAGAACTGATGATGATTCTGCAGGTATATGAAAAATGCTTTAATCCCCAAAGATTCTTTTTCACCTAGACACTGATTATTAATTTATCTCTGACTCTAAGTCAAATTACATGTTAGACTTCTGAGACTACTTTTAATTAAAAGTGAGTCAGTCTAATTGTATAAATTACCGTAAGCATGGGAGTTTGGCTAGTGTATTAGATCTCTGGAGCCCTGATGCTAATCTGAGTGAGTAAATTAAATAGCTCTCCTTCTACTTGTTCCCAAAGTCTGCTTGATAAACCATTTTCTTTCTGAGAAGGAGAGCAGGGATCAAAAACTCTGCCTTTCCTCATTAATATGTGCTGATGAGTCAAATGGTGGATGAAGAAAAAAACAGAATGGATAATATACAAAATGGATAAATTTATTCCCAAATAACTGAAAACTCACTCTGCAAACGATTGTAGCTTTGAATAGTCAATATATGAGGCGCATACAAAATCTACTACTCAAGGTATGATAATAGAGCATATTGAGGGTGTATCCAAGATATCTTGCTCCTTGGCTTACCTTACAGTGCTTAGCTTGCTTGTGAGGACATCGGGAACTTCAAACCTTGGTTTCAGGGGAGTTTCTTCATTGATTTTAAGCCTGAAGATATTTCCCTCTACACCATAAATTTCAGCCAAGAGAGCAACCTGGGAACAGACACACAAGATTAGTTTCAACAGGTTACTCCAGTGATGGTCAGTTCTACAGTCAAATTACAATAATTAGAAAACTATGTTTAAATTATTATAGGCCAAGCAAACTGGAGAACAATGGCAATCATGAAGGAAAAAGCTCCCCAATCTGTGTATGTACTTGGCTATACCTGTGGCAGAGACAAGAAACAACTTCTATACGTTCTATAGCTAGGCAAACTTATAACTGTCCAGACCAGGACCTTTAAGAGTAAAAGGAGGCTCTATTGATAATTATACTGGCTGACAGGCATAAACTGAAACTGCTCTTGGAAAACTGGAACACGTGGCCATTAACTACAGATATGTTAAGAATAAGAGTTTGGTGTTAAAACCAAAGTAATTGGACTCTAGCTGAATGAAAGATGAAGGATAACAAGCCACATAATAGAAAAGAATAGAGAGTAAAATGGTGGCATTGGGGTTCTCTAGATGAATGAGCCTTGCTGCACTAAAATCAAAGCACTTCCTGTGCACCTGGGAATAAGGCCTGGGGAACTTTCTCAAGAGATTAGGATATTCTCAGCTTTCTCAAGAGGCTGGGGAATTTAGGTAAAATTCTACCGACAATGTTCCAGAGATGGAAGCAATGTAGAATTATAAAGAGAACACAGAATTAAAAAAAACACAACAACAACAAACCCCAAGAGAGTAGAAATGGCTGGATTTAGGTTACAAAATGAGGCATCTAGATCAGAAAAATACTTTATGACACTGTTTTCCAACTACTGTGCCATGCCACACTGGTCAATTGCAAATCCTTTATTGAATGTGATGCCAAATTCTAGTTACAATTGGGTACATGTATTGTTACTATAATGTCTGTTAAATGAAAGGCTAAGCTGGGTAGGCTGTGTGACATAGTGTAGAATGGGTACAATGTGGTGCAAGCAAAAATGATATTACTGGAACTTTGCCTCTTGGGAATATAGGAAAGTAGTCAAGGGTGAACAGTGCAGCGGCTGTGGCGCTTTTACAGATATTCTTAAGACCGGGTTATGATGGAGTAGTGAACATATTGTAACTATTTTTTTCCAGCTTTATTGCAATATAATTCACATTTAACATTGTGTAACTTTAAGATGTACAACATGTTGATTTGATATACTTATATATTGTGAAGTGATCAGCACCACAGCATTAGCTAACACCTTCATTACATCACGTAATTAACATTTCCTTTCTGTGATAAGAACATTTAAGAAATACTCTCTTAGCAACTTTCATGTACATAATTATTAACTACAATCACTACGCTGTACTTGGTAGATCCCCAGGACTTATTCATCTTATAGTTGGCAATTTGTACTCTTTGACCAATATCTCTCCTTTCTCTCCACCCCCAATCACACTGTAATTATTCCTTACATGTTGTTCTTTTGTATATTTGAATTACTTTGTGTGCCATCAGGATTTTAAGATTTGAAAATGTGTCCAAACACAAATAAAGATGAAATCCTGTTAGATTATGTATTGTCTCCTAAATCAGACATATATTTCCATTGCCGTCTCCAATTCAATTCAACTAACATTTATTTGCATCTAGAACTGTGATGTGCTGTAAAAAAGATGACTAAACTCTTAGGGAAACAGCAATTTAGAGGACAGAAACACATACATAGTAAATTATAAAGCATTTTATAAGTGCTGAGGTAGAAGGACAAGGAAGGGGGATATTAATGGTGACTATAAAGAGAAGAGTTCTGGGGTGTCTCTCTGGAGGAGAAGGGACTTGAGCAGGGCCTTCAGGGATTAGAAGGACTTTGGGTAGACAAAAATGGAAAAGAATTTCCTAGGCAGAGGGCGCACAGGTTGTCTGTCTATATGATCAACAAACTGCATCTAGTTTATGCACTCAGAGCTCCTCCTAGTTTTAGTAAAATAGCTTTCTTTAATTTTTTTTTTTAAACCAAACACTGGTCTGAATGTTCTGCTCTTGAGGCTGTAGCCCAGGAAAGAATCCTAATTATATGAGAAGAGGCAGCAATAACCCTACTTTTACCATAATGACCCTATGCAACCAAACATACAAATCAAAGTGTCATTTCGTTTTCATTTTAACTCAATTAAGCAAGCAGATTTTTCCAATAGGTAACCCTTTTCAAGGTCAATATCCAGATTCATTCTTATCTCTTATTATCACCAGTATAGCTTTCATGTTCCAAGCACATCATTTCCTTAACCTTAGTATGCATTTGCTTCTATGATCTGGCTCATGCTGCTGTTTTACTAGCTTTTTTTCTTTTTTTTAACAGCAGCAAACTCTCAGAAGTCCAGTAAGCAAAGCTACTTGGGTTAAAGGCAGTGGGGAGTGGCTCAGAACCCCTACCTTTGAGGCCCTCCCCTCCCTGCACTGAGCCCTGAGACCCCTCCATGGAAGCCTGGGCTCTGTGGCTGACAGTTTAAAAACCACTTCTCCAGGCTTCTCAGTTGCCAGTTATTGCCCAATTCTTCCACCAAAACCTTGCTCTGTCAAAAAGTCTGGACATGATATATTCTTCTGGACATATTATATTCTTCTATCTAAAGCATTAAGAATTTCTAGATAATCCTGTTCTTCTCTAGGGACCTGTTTGGACATTTATGAAAAAATAATATACAAATAAACTACTGAATCTCTTTCTCCAATTAGTGATGACTGGAAATTGACAATGAAAAAATATGTCAAGAAGATAAACTATATAAGTCAGACTGTTTAAATTAAGAGTTATTTAGTGTTATTATTTAGATAATAGTAGCAGCTATGCTCAAATTGCAGCAACATGGATTTACATAAAATAAGTGAAGAAACATATAGACATTTTTAGTTTAGGTGAGACAGCATGGGTTTTGCTCCTTTAGAAACACTTAAGATGTGTAAATGTCTACCCACACAGAGAAGATGAGATAAATCTTCAGAGAAAGGAATACATTTTAGAGGTTCCTTTTAGTACTACAAGGCTCTACTTAGTTTTTCATAACCCTTATTCAGAGGCTCACTTCTCATAGTCTGGGAAAGAGTATTAATTCTCTTGTCCTATCTTATTTCTCCCACATTCAATAAAAACAAAACCCGGTAGTTTGTCATCCCTAAGTCTAGTTTTTTGGCCCCATGGGCAAAAATATCAGACAGGTTGTAAAAAAAATCATGGTGGTAGAAACAGTCTCGTCTATGTATCCAAGCAGTGGATTGATTATAATTATATTAAAACAAAATTTTTCTTCACTCAGAACTGGGAATCACAACTAGTAGAGACTGTAACTGAATTACCAGAACAGCCCTACAACACATACTTAAATGGCAGTGGGCATTAAGAGGGGAAATTATGACCCCCATCAACTTCTTCTTTTTGAGTAGATCTTGCTTTTCCTCTGGCACCAGGTCTCTTCACTATACTGTAAGGAACAGTTAACCTAAAAGGCCTAAAAGAGTGAGCAACGACCTCTCCCAGCTGTTGATCAAGATCTCCCAGGGTTCAGAGAGTGATCTAAGAGTTCATTCAACTGCCGTAGGGCACTAACTGCCCCTTCCACAGTTGCAGCCAGTTGGTTTATTGTAAGCACTGATTCTCTAAGGAGAACGTTGGCAAGTTCACGCTGGGCATTGGCCTGTTCCCCAAGAACAATTAGCTTGTCTAGGTGTGCTATTGATTGTTTGGCCAGTTCCCAAATTAGCTGCTTGTTCCTGGCCATTTCTGCAGAAACAGTACTGGCTAACAAGTGGTAGTTGTGCCGCATCTGCTGAGGAGGTGGCTGGTTGGGCAAAGTCCCATTTTCATCAGGCTTAGATGAAGAGGCAAGGGATAACTTCACGGAGGTGCTCAGAGATATCCCTGCCTTCTTGGAGAAGCTGCTAGAAGTGTTGTCTCTGGTGTAAACTTGCAAACAGGCTGCAAAAGAAAGGAAACATGCTGCCAAATGGTCATCCATGTCATGAGAAAGCATCAAAATTAGCAACATAAAGTAGGTCAAAGACATAGGTTTGTTCCAGATAGCCCTGCCAGCAGGGCTTTTTAGCTAGACTCAGAAAACAGCATCAATTTCCCTGCTGCCAAGTCACAAGACTAGATCTTCTGTTTCTCAATCCAGGTCAAATTTTCACTGAAGGTAAAAAATTGATAATAGTAGGAAAAAAACAGTTCTAAAAAAGCAGTGAACATTTTACTCCTTTCTTTTTAGATTTTCTTCTGGAAGCTTCTTTATCAAATATCTACCTGATTATTTTGTCATCAGAAATAGGCAAGATACTATACTGGGACCCTATGTAAGAAAACTTGAGCATTGGAACCTGCAACCAGCTTTTCTTCAAACCCTAGATGTCCTAACCTAGAGACAATACACAGGGCAACATTTCAGCTTGCTCTGTAACATTACTGTGTCCCAGGAACATCGTGTTTGCTATAGACTGAATTGTGTCCCCCACCCCTTATTCATATGTTAAAACCCTAACCCTCAATATGATGGTATTTGGAGATGGGGTCTTTGGGAGGTGATTAGGTTTAGGTGAGGTCATGAGAGTGGGGTCATGATGGGATTAATGTCCTTAGGAGACCACAGAGTTAGTTCTCTCTCCACTATGTGAAGATACAGTAAGAAGGTGGCAATCACAAGCCAGGAAGAGGGTCCTCACCAGACACCTTGATCTTGGACTTCCCAGACTCCAGAACTGTGAGAAATAAATGTCTGTTGTTTAAGATACCCAGTTTATGGTATTTTGTTACAGCAGTCTGATTTAAGACAATGTTGAAGAAACGATGGTTCCGTTTCTTGGTTGCTTATTAAGAGGCAGATTGGGGGAAGGGGATTGGGAAAAAGGATTTCAAAATTGACAACAAGTTACTGCTTTAAGAGTTTTAATGGTGTGGGGGCAGGCAGGCACTAAGAGTGCTGGGTTTGTCAGAATCTGCCTAATCAGTGATATCTGAGAACTGCAGCTGTGAGCCGAATATGATCCTGTTACACTTTGGGCTGTCTCTCTCAACCTGAAATAAAAAACTATCATTCCGAATAAGCGGATGCATGCAGCTTGTTTTAAATCTCCAGACCACACCCATACCATATTCTAATGTGAAATCTCCCTTGAAGCACCCATCTCATCTCAGAAACAACCTCTAAGGGAGGTTCCTTGACTACGCAGTGAGCTGGATATAAGGTTCAGGCAATTTTAGAGGTTACTGTTTGCATCCTTGTTGTCCCTTTCAGACTGACAGAGGGCATGAAACCTTAAATCCCCATCAGCTATCTCAACTCCAAATGACAAGGAGGACATTAAATTGGAGTTCAGCACAGAATTTCAGGGTGACCTTCCAAAACATATACATTTGCATGTACATGCCTGAGATTAGAGCATGCAGATTCCCTATGCAGCCCCAATATTTCCAATACCTGAACATGAAGTCTCTTCCGAGGGGTCCTCAAAGTTCTCAGTGTTGGAAGCCATGTTGCTGAGATCCCAGATAACTTGCCCTTGATCGCGGGGCTCCTCAGCTCCCTTCTGAGCCATGTGCTGTCTTGTGCTGAGGTCCTGTGGGTCTTCCTGGACTGTGGCTTCTTTTCCTTTGAAGGCATCCACATCTGGGGGGCTCTGGTTCTGACACCTGACCTGAACAGCATTGTCCCTCACATTTTAAGGATCCAAAGAGAGATGTGTGTAGAGAAGTCTTGTAAAAGGCTGTGTGGGGATCCACCACTAACTGCACTGCTATCAAGCTGTGTTAGGAATTTGCATTTTGGCTCACACTGGTATTTAGGGTGCTTTTGCCTCATTTATTTTGCTTCAGCATGTGCCTTCATGACAGTGGATTGTTTGGGTGCTCAATATACTGAGCCCTTCCCAAGGATGGAAAGGGATTCTTGCCCTGACTATGGGACAGCTACAACTCTCTGGAGTTAGACATATTGGAGACAGGAAGTAAAAAGAGCAAATGACAGGAAAAATGATACAGCAAGTTACCTGACATCTGGCGGCAGGCCTAAGGACTCCTGGAAGATCTCTGGTGGACTCCTTGCATTTCCTGGAGCCAACTGCTTCTGCTGACCCTGAATACAGGCGTTTGGCTGGCAATCAGGCTATTAGACCACAGGCAAATGGCAGGTGGCTCTCCAGGAAGGAAATTAGTGCTGCCCCATGTTTTCCCACGGACAGCTATCAAACTAGGTTACAAAAGAGTGTATAGTATGGGAGACTTGGATCAGCAGTAGAGAACCTATGACTTCGGGGGTACCATGAGCTGAGAACTCAAAAGGGTCAAAGATGTCAAGCAAGGGAGCAAATTCCTCCAGAAAAAATGGGTGGTATAAAAGCAGCACTAGGTTTTGGAGAAAGGCTAACCATGACATCTGTCCCACCTGTGTAGTTAAGAGAGATGAACTAAGTTCACTGCCACCATAACTACATCTTTAAGTAACTAGAGTTGGGGACAGGGATAGAGAACACAGAACTATTGATATGATTCTAGTCCCTATTTTGAATTAGAGCAAGAAAACTAAGATTCCACATCTATGAAATGGCTAAAATTTCCAAAACTTCATAAGGAAGGTAGCCTCCTCACTGTGCAATTGCTCCTCCTGTCTGGGAATAAAGTTGGGACCCTTTGCTAAATTAAAGGCCTTACAAGTGTTATAGAGAAACTTCTGATGTTGTGGGGCAGTTTTTGTTCTGCCTTCTCTGAGGAGATTCCACAGTGCAGCACTATAGGGCAAGAGCTATGGTAGTCACAGGGAGATCTCTCATAGCTTTGCAGTGAAAGTGGGGATTTCTTCTCAATCTGCTTCTTGGAATTGGGATTTGTTAGTTAGTTGCTGGAGTTACTATCTAAGCTGTTAGGTGACCTAGATCCCATGGCTTTAACAATGTCTTTCAGTTACACGAATTACCAATGAAGCCAGATTGGTCTTGGAGGCTTTAGAAGCTTAGGATGCTTTCAGAAGATGGGGGAGGATCTGGGAGTGAGGGTGAGGTTGGGATCATCAGGTACTTGTGCACAGTCACACTGCCTAGCCCAGGCCATAAAGAGCTTCCTCTATGACTGGCCCACCTGTGTGGCCTATCTGAAGAGGTGTGGCAACTTGACAGGTGAGAAAAAGTACTTAGGATATACTGCTCTAATCCTTTCAGTATGTAGTAACTATGGTGATCTGCTAGTGAAGCAGCTCGGGAGATGGAACATTTGTGACTTAGGTTTTCAACCGCATAGTCCCTTGCTCCCCAGCCCACCTACATTTTGAGGTTTGGACATTCACTGAATCTGTACCTTGCTCAGGCTGCATGCTCAACTGCATGTTGTATAATAGTGATAGAAAGAGCATGGGTGCTTGATAGAGGCAACAGATGCAAGTGGAAATTCTGATTACTAGCTATATGACTCTGAGCAAGGGACTTTCTAGACTTCAATTTCCTTATCTGAAAGTCTGTATTATCTAAAAATAATACAATGTACCTCTTATTTGTATTATGAAGACTGACTGAAAGGAAATTACATTTGTAAAACATGTAAGAAAGCATCTGATACACAGGCAATCTATAAGTTGACATTCATATTACTTTTAAAGTAGGTAGTATTAGTGTAGATATGAAAAAGATGACATTATGTCTCTAACAAAGTTTTTTTTTGAAGCATACATAGTTTTTTAATTAGCCTTTCTGGAAATTTTCTTCATCCAACCCAAATAAATATAGAAAGGATTCTCTGTAGAAAATACTTCTATCTCACCTTAGTTGCTTCATTGATGATTTGGAATCTAGTGCTGTCTTGGTCCGTTGTGACTGAGTCTAGTAATGCCTGATAGGTGGACTTCTTGGAGAGCCGCTGTTTCTGACGCCTAGAGATATGGAGTATACAGATGCCTGAGAACTAATCATGACTCTCAGCCATGACTGTCAGCATCCAACAGACTATATTACCAGGTGGAAGTCATTAAAATTCATTTTGATAGTAAGTGAACTGGGCAGAGACAGTATTAATTGTTCAACATAACACTGCTCAAGGATGGTATTTTGTCCCCTTTATTGAGAAGATGGGGCAGTTTACATAGATGACATTAATTAGCTTGCTAATTCCCCTCCCTCTTTCCATGAAATGTACACTTTAATAGAAACTCAATAAATTCTAGTGGAAATCTAATATAATCTAGTGGTTTAACAAGGTGACCAGGAGTGCACTATAGAATTCCCCCTAAGGGACCTGTTCAGAATTAAAATGATATGACTTTCTTCTTCTAAAGCAGTGTGAATAAATTAGAAAGTTGTGGTACATGATACGTTATTTGGTGATTTCAGTTTTAGGACCATATAAAGGTAAATACTCAAAAAAAAAGATTTTAAAGAAATATTTTTGAGGCTCTGGGGAAAGAGGTAATCTTATAGAGTAGTGCTGGGAGTACAAAATGGTACAATCCCTATGGAGGAATATCTGGTAATAGTTAAAATTTCAAATGCATTAACTCTTTGACCCAGTAATCCTGCTCCTGGAAATTCATCCTATAAATACATTTGCATGTGTAGGAAATGACATAGGTATAGCTTTTCATTGTGGCAGTGATATTATAGTAAAAGATGAAAAACAACCCAAATGTCTAGAAATAGGAGAGGTTGAATAGATTATTGTACATCTACCCAATGGAATACTATACAGCTGTAAAAAGAGAGGACAATCTCCAGATTGGTGTAAGAAGGGCAGTTATGTAAGAACATATGTATTTACAAAAAGAAATACTGGAAGGACAAATAAGAAATTAATAAATCTGGTTACTTACAGGGACAAGATGTGGAATGGGGTGGAAGGGGATAGGAATGGGAGAAACACTTTTCAATGTATATCTTTTTACATTATTTGATTTTTGAAACATGTAAAAGTATTATCTATTCAAAGACAAAATTTTAATATTAGTTTAAAAACACTGACTTTTAAAATAAAATACCTGTTTACTGAGAAATTTAAATAATACTGTAGTAAGTGTGTAAAATTAAAGGTCAATGTCTCCTGTCTGATGAATTTCTCAAACACTGAATTTCTTAATTGACCCTTTCCTTAGAAAGCCCATCAGTTCTCAAAATTTAATAAACATCAATTTTGAAATATTGTCAGAAATGTTTTGATCTAGGTAATACATTTCCTCTCTTTACCTGTAGAAAGCAATCTTGCTGCAGTCTTTGAAAACGTTTTTATCAACAGCTTCATCTGCAACACTAAATAAAAAGACATTTTAAGAAACTTATTTTACATAGTTTGTGAATGTAATTTTTGTATCTTCTCTATTGTATGAACGTGGTAAATAAACCTCTGCAATGCAAAATTGTGTCGCAGCCATAACATAAATGATAGCGTGTGTGCTGCAGAATAACATCCTTTTGTAAATCACCCAAGGTAAACAACAAAACAAGTTCTGAGATTACTCTGAAAGCAATGGAAAAAGAGCACTGTCACTTGTGAGGAAGGGTTCCTTTAAACTAATGACTGAAGGCTATGACTACGAAAATAAAATCTGAAGGAGCAAAAACAAAGAAAAACCCCCTAACCAACCAAACAAAAACAACTCACCCCCCTCTTTATTAAACAAAATATTTTCAGAATATTCTTACTGAGTGCTGGGCTCTGAGGAAGATATGAAGGACTCTGAGCTTTCTGCAAGACAATCACAAATCAACCTGACAAATGCTTTAATAGAGGTACATGCAAGGCGCTAGAATAAGAATAGAAACACATGTAGAAGGAAAATCTTTTGCTTTTCAAGGCGATGCTGACAATCTAGGGGCCAGTGTTTTTTAAAACCAAGTTTCCAGAAGAGCATTTCTTGGAATAGAATGTGAACAAGATGTATGTATATTGCTACTTGAGTATATACATTTAAATTAGCCTCCATATGATTAAAACAACTATAGGCTTTAAGGCGAAAAAAGCACACTGGCCTTCATGCAAAGGTGTCCTGAATACAGCACATCCAAGATTACATAGGAAGCTATGACTGAACACAAATTTCAAAATATTATGAAAACAAGCCCAGACAGATACACTTGGCCATACTAAAAAACTGTTTATCATGGAATTAATCAAATCCTTCATTGACTCAGTCTTTGCCACTGTTTCTTTTAATCAAATTTGCAAAGACAAGAAGAATTTGCAGGCTTCTTTCCAGCTTTGAAGAATGACCTCTGGAATGATATAGGAAGAGGTGGGTATAGCTGAACTTGTAAAGAACATGCTTGAAATTCATGTGTTAGAGTTCTGACCACAACTCTTCCACCGTTTTGTTAACCATCCTGAAAATATTTTATGAGGGGTTAGCTATTAATATCAACTAATTCCCTGGGGAATTGAGAAAAAATTATAAAGATAAAGTGAACGAATATCAAACATGTAAATAAGAAAGTCAATCAAACAATCCACAAAACGTTCAAAGCCAGAATGTCGCTTTCGGGTACTTTCTGGTGCTGTCCCTTGCCTCCGCGGGCCCTGGAGTCAGTCCCTGCAGGACCACTGGGCCTTTACCTGATTTCCTCTGTCCCGGCAGCGTCCATCGCCTCCCAGTCAATCCGATTGGCTCCCAACTCTCAGACCAAGGCCGCCGGCGATCTTTTTAAAATGCCGATTGGCTGTGGTTTCCGGGAAATGGAGTCCCCTCCAGGTCCTTAAGGAGTTGACAAGTCGTGTCTTGCTCCTGGGATTTCCAGGCCCAAACTAGTGTTTCTACAGGGATTTACTTGGCGTATTTTTCTTGGTTATAAGTGGCTGCTGAAGAACTGCTTTTATTAGGAACCGAAACCGTCTTTGCAGCGGAGGGGGCGTGCACTCAAAGAGCCGTAGAGCATGAACATCAGGAGCGTGAGAAACAAGAAGTACCGAGATGGTCTATCTCAGTGACGGTCACGCCATAGATACTGAAACCTGACCTACTCTCTCCCGGTTTTTAGTTTTGAGTAGAAAGTGCCGGCCAGCTTTGCCGGAGGTTGATGTTCTGCGGCCAAACTCTACTGTAGCATCACACTCTTCAGCGCTAGAAGAGGCTTTTTAAAGGGGTTATCTATTACACCAAGCAGTTTAGGAATCGCTTCTACTCCACCACTGCCAAATTCCAGTCTTTGCTTAAATACCTCCGGAAACCGAGAACTCACTACAAGACGCCAAACAGGCAGCCAGACTTATGGCTTTCCCAGGCTTCTGGCCCCGGCGTCTGACTTTGACTTAGAAGGGATGAGGGCTGGGGCGAACGAGAGGAGGAGAGATGCTTGCCTGGTCCCCAAACCCTTTAAGGGCTGGGAGAGAGAAGAAGAGCCCACCAAAGCGAAGGTGGCTATTGGTGACAATCCTAAAGCTCCAAGGTGACCGGATTGCGACAGGACGACGCCTGCGCAGTACGTCGACAGGTTCACGCGAAGCCGTGACGACCAGCTGAGGGAGGAGCGGCTGGGTCGCAAAACCAACAGGCCCCGCGAGATTTCGAGGACCCGGATGATCCCGCCCCCAGAGCTGAGCCGGAAGAGGGCGGGACGAACCGGAAGAAGGTGAAATGCTTTCGGTAGGCAATCCATGGCTGTGAAGATGGCGGCGGTTGCGTGGCTTCAGGTGCTGCCTGCCATTCTTCTTCTGGGGGCTCAGCCGCCCCCACTGTCTCTCTTCGGTATAGGACCGGCACCCGTCGCTGCTGCTGACCGATCCAAGTGGCACATTCCGATGCCGTCGGTGAGTGTTCACTTCTGAGGCAACTGAGCTTGGAGGAGCAAGGGGTGGGGCTACGGCGGCCCAAGGGGTCCATGAAAGTTCGCAAAAGCCCGCTTCCAAAGGGGTGGAATTGCCGGGAGCGTCCGTGTCGCTAGTTAACAGGGACCCACCTCTCTGGAGCGGAAAGCCGTCAGTTTCTGTGGGTAGATTAGCAGGAATGTCAGAGCCACTTCAGGAGCAGAGAGGAGCGGTGGAGCGGTTTTTTATCAGGAAAGTCAGAGAACTTTCAGTTTCTGACTTGAGACAAGTAAGCTTGATGTATAGGTGGAGAATTTCCAGCTGACATTTCACAGAATTCAGTGGCCCCGGGTTGAATGAGATGGATATGTAAATAGGCGTCTTTCTGGCTTTTTTTTGTCTGCACTTTTTTGTTGCTGCATAATTCTAGTTACGAAGTTATTTGATTCCGTTTGAACTTTGCAATGAACTTTTCTAAGCTTTGCTGTGTGACGAGGAAATCTAGGCACTTAAAAAGTGTATTCTAACATGAGAATGTCTAAAATGGAAGAAATAGTATTCTAAAATTTGATAAGGTAAGGCTAGTCTTTCTTTTGGACAATTAACTAAGTAGGTTGACCCTTTCTGCCCGCTCCCCCCCCCCCCTTTTAAACCTCATTTGAGTGAGAGCTGTAGTCCTGTGAGCAGGAAATGCCGAAAAGCGTTAGTTCTGTTAAAACCACGGTGGCCTTTTTGTTTCATTCTTCTCTGCTCACTGGTTGTAATGTCCAAATCTTATTTGAGCTTTTATGAGGCAAGCATTACAGCTTTTGTTCATTTGGTGAAGATATTCAGTTTTTCAGTTTTAGATACTTATTTCTTACTAAAATGGTTAATAGTTAAATCTGGCTATCTGCTTGTGGAATAGTTTATTTGAAGAAATGATTGGTTATTCTGGACAGTGATTAGTGAGTAAGGGGAATGAACTAATTAAGGAGTACTTCCCATGAAGATTGAAGTTAAGTTGGGATTTCTAGCAGCCTCCCTTCTAGAGTCCTTGCTTATTGGCCTGTGGGAAAAAAAAATCATGTCGCCGCATCAAGCTGCAAAATCCTGCAGTTTGGATATGGTTGAATTTTAAAAGGAAGGAAAGTGATGTCTTTTTTTGGTTAAGAAAATTAACTTGAAAGTTTCATAAATTTAGGTTTTTTACCAGTTAATATTCTGCCTTGGGAATTAAAGTGATCTGATGCTAATTATCTTTCTCTCCTTTATCTTTGCAGGGGAAAAATTATTTTAGTTTTGGAAAGATCCTCTTCAAAAATACCACTATCTTCCTGAAATGTGAGTTTTTGCATTTCATGAAGTTTTTATTTGAGTTTTTGGGTGCTCTTTAAACTTTTAAATTACCTATCTTCTCCCTCTGGTGATCTACTCTCAACATAAGTTCTGAAACTTAATAGTCCAGCACTATCTAAGTATAAACATATGTAGTATAACTAAGGTCCTTTCACTGAATAATCTTCAGCATACTTACTTGTGTGAACTTCATTTTTTTCTCTTGTTTTTCTGGTCTTTACTATATATAGCTAGACAGATTCTGTTGGTTGATTGCCTGTGTGGTGTTTTAATCTGTTCTGAATCATAGAGATACCACCAATTTTGCTTTTGTGTACTTGTTAGATGTTTGCTGGACACATGACCTACATTTCTCCGACCATTGGAGAAAGTAAACCTTTTGTTTACAAAAGGTGTGTTTTACTCCCCGGATCTTTGGAAGAGGAAGCTCAAAGATATTGTCAGGAAATAGAGATTATGTGGAACAAAACGAGTCTGTCCAGTGGGAAAACCACTGTATCTGAATCCAGAATATCCCATTGTGTATTAAAGAAAAGCTTCTTTTTATTTTTGAATCTGGCTTTATTTTAGAGAATAAATAATCTTGGGCAGCTGCATTTCAATATCAGGGATAAAAATCCAGATCATCCATGTGTGCTTCTGTGCATCTCTGTCTCCATGAAAGTTCACAGTTACAAGTCATAGTTGGATGATTTTGTACTTTTGATCATTCAGTAAGTAGTTATTAAAAACCTGCTATGTGCTAGGCACTGTGTTAGACAGCAGGGAAGTGATAGAAAAGGTCCCTTTTCTTATTGAGCTTACAGTCCAGTGGGAGTTTAGGGGGCAGGAAGAATTTCTATGAAGAATATGCTGTGTCCATGGAAATATAATCTCCTGACCAATGACTTAAATTTGATTTAAATCAAATCTAGTTTGACACAGTGGTCTTGTGAGGTTGATTTACTAGACAAGAGTAGCTTTTCGAGAGAGCAGTATTCTGTTTTTCGAATAGCCTGACAGCTTGTATGCTCTTCTATCCTTTTATTATGTACCGTCGCTTCTCAGCTGTATTTTGAAACAGTGTTTCGCCGTTACACAAGCTGCACATTTTGAAGTGTCTGTATTTTTTTGTTTTTGGAGGATTTGTGGCTCCTTAAAAATTACATTGTCTTTAATTTCGTTACTTCTGTGCGTTCTCATATTTACCTTGTCTCTGATTTTATACTTCTGTGGGTATGGTATATGGCTTTCCATGAAATTGGCAGGACTTTTTTCATTGTCTCATGGAGCCGTGCATTCAAAAAGTTCTAAACAGTGTCTTTTAAATAAATAGTATTTTTGAAACTAAGTTTCTCTGCAAATCTCCTATTTAGGGGATTTTCTTACTGGCTTTTATTACTTAATCCCATCTCTGTGTGGTTCTTTTGAGTAGTTAGTTCATAACAAGATTGCAATATCCTTTTTATTATTTCCGTGAATTCTGTTCAACACCTCAGATTTTTGTGTATTTTAATTGAGCCTTGTAAAAGTGTGTCACTTAAAAATTAGTTTGAGAGAACAATTTAAAACAAAGAAAAGGAAAGGGTTATAATTCTAGGTGTGCTGCTTTTGTTAAGAACCAAAAGTAGGTTCCTAGATGCAGTCATCTTTATCTTTGTCATATTTGCATAAAGTAGGTATCTCTAGTATATTTTCCCTTCCACAGCTGGAATTAAAGATTAAAGAGAATACTGACTTCCCCCAGGTGAGACAGCCAGTCAGCCATATAGTCAGATTTATGCTCCCAAGTCTTCAGACTAATGCCTTGGTCCTCTAGAATATTGTGTTCCAAACTATGTTCAGTGAGTTATGTGAGGCTTCTGTGATTTCATGAGGTTCCTTGAGGCCTCAAGTGGGTTTTGAGAAGAATCTAATGCTTTTTATCTTTCCTTTTGCTATTTCTACCTTTCACAGCCAGGTTTGCTTTTTGTTCATAATTCTTTCCATCCAGTCTTGATATCTTTCAAGGTCTAAGCCATGAATTTTTCCCTCAGTGGAACTATTTTGAATATTGCCTTGTGACATTCCTAATGTTAATCCTTATCCTTCCAGTTAGAATTTAGCCTTTTCGAGCATCTTTAGTAATTTGTTCCTTCCAGTTCCCCTCTTTGGCCTAACACAGTGCCATGTAGCTTTGTATACTTAAATGCTCTGCTTAATAGATAATTGAATGATCATAGAAGACTGGTTTTAACTTAGGTCTGCTTTATCACTTCCAGGTTTTTCCCAACAGAGAACCAGAAATTGAGGTTTTAAGGCATAAAAACAGATACATAGTTTCAAAGGTTAAAAACGGCTTAACTGCTATTTCTTTCTATGAAAAGCAATACTTTTATCTGAAGAATATCCAGTTCTTTTTACATATATTACCTTATGTTTGGAGAAGGGATGGTCTTTGAGTATCTCCGTTTAGCAGGAATTAAATGGGATGTGGGGTAACAGTTTAGGGAAAATGCTTTGTTTGGGAATCATCTTTAATTCACAAAGATTTCTTCTTTTATAGTTGATGGAGAACCTTGTGATGTATCTTTGAATATAACCTGGTATCTGAAAAGTGCTGATTGTTACAATGAAATCTACAACTTCAAGGTAAGGAACATAAAATTAACAGACTTCTTGGCCTCTAGAGGTCATTGGGTCCCAACTCAATAGAGAAAGGAGTGTCGTGTAGCTATGGAGGAGAAGAGCTCAAACTAGAATCCATGCTTCCTAATTTGCAGACCTACTATACTAGCAGTTCTCAAACTTTTTGGTTTCAAAACTCTGTTACATTCTTAAAAATTACTTCAGACTCCAAAGAGCGTTTGTTCATGTGGGTTACTATACTAGAAACTAAAACTGAGAAAAACAGAAATATTTATTAATTTATTTTAAAATAGCAATAACAAACTCATTGCATGTTAATATAAAAAACATATTTTTAATGGAAAATAACTATTTTTCAGAAAAACCCAGAAGAGTGGTGTTATTTTATACTTTTGCATATCCCTTTACTTAATGTTGGGTATAATAGAAGGCAACTGGATTCTATATCTCCTTCACTCAGTCTTGGTGATATGTTATTTTGGTTGAAGTGTATGCACAAAATGTGGCCTCACACAGATACGTAGTTAGAAGAGGTAATGATATTCTAATAGTGTTTTCAGATAATCGTGGATAGTGTTCTTTGATACTATACCAAAATGTAACAAGTGGAGTTTCCTAAAGGTTAATTGGTATGTGGAATCTGAAACCATATCAGTGAATTTTTTTTTTGTGCTCTGTTATATTAAAATAAATCAGTGTGTTGTGCACTTTGAGTGGTCTTTTACCAGTGTCTGATTTTGTAACATTCATTGGTCATTTGGAAAATACTGGTTGACTGAGTTATATAAACCTTCCAAGTATTAATTCATTTTACAATTAACTCAGAATTACATTTGTTAATATTACCCTTCAGTCTCATCAGAAACTCCTTAAGTATTGGAAGCTGTTAAGCTCATGGTAAGGCAGATAAAAGTTTTCCAAAATACCAGTTTTTGCTTTAAAGCTCAAATTTTATCATTGGCAATGAATACTGTCAGTTGTCTTCCTTAAAGTGACAGCTTCCCTCTGCCTATTTTCAAGAAAATATCTCCCAAATAACCAAGTGTGAATAACTAGTTTGTCAGTCATTCTTTCAAGTAAATGAAAAAAGTAGATAGTTTAGCTTACAAGTCAAAACAGTTGCAAAGTGCTTTATCTCAAGGCGATCATTTATAGTATTTTGCATACTCCCTATTTTGTCTCATAGAATATTAAAAAAGGTATGTACTCAAAGGTCCAGATTTAATAACATTAATTATTTTTACTGCTTCATCAAGGACCGTCTTATGTAAAACTGGTATTTTTTTTTAAGCTTCAAGTTTATGGCTGTGAAGAGTGCAGTGACTGCTAGTACAATTAGGTGCCACTGCCTTGGTGCCTGATCAGGGACAGCAATTTCACCCATCATTACTTTTGCACTATCATTTCATGGCAAATAACATCATCATCATTATTATGAAAATACTTTTGACCTCTTAGACCTCATGAAAGGGTCCACAGAGCACACTTTCGGAATTGCCATAGTACACTGTACTTGAGCACTGAAGATATGTGGCTGCAAGATGGATTTTTCAGGCCTTTTCCATTCTGTTTCCATTCCTCTATTCGAATCGTTCTTTTTTTTTTCTTTCTTTTTTACATTTCCCCTACTATTCTTGAGGTTCCTTTTCAAAGATAATCTGACTAGTCTTTAAAAAACGTCCATCATCCAGGCAGTTTTTTAAAACCTTAAGCAGTCATTGAATTTCTGCCTAGTATTAGGGTTTTACATGATCTTTTTTATGGTGTTGGTGATTGGTTTTTCTTTTGTTATATAACATTGGATAGGATTGATATGATAGGGAGGACTGAAAGGACTGAAGAATTTAGAGAAAAATGACCGTATCTCCAGAATATGGTTTGAAATATCATTGATCCTTTTCTCTTAATCGATCTCTAATTAAAGTTATAGTTAAAAACTTCATGCATTTGAAACTTGGGATAAACTGGTTAAGAGCCTAGCAGATTCAATCTTCATAGGTAGTACAAGCTAAGAATGTCATAATTATTTTGGATTGCCAGAGGACAGAATTATGGAAATGACAAGCAGATAGTTGGAGATGTGAAATTGGAGCTTAGGAAAAAGAAGGCAAGGTTAGGGATATAGGTATGGGAGAAAAATCACAGAACTGATAGATGAACCCACAGGAATGATGAATTTTTTCAGAGTATCAGCATTGGGCTGTGAATACCTACAATAATTTTGTGCTCTATCTTAGCTTATGAGCACAAGTATATCTTTTTGTTGATGCTGTTAATTTATTTGACTAACTCATAAATATATTTTCTTGTGACAAAACCCTCTGGACCCTGACAGTTTCCCAGTCTTCCCAAGAATTTTAGAGGAACTACCCTTTGAGCCATAGACTAGAATTCTGCACTTTAGAGTCTAATTAAATAAATCTGTTAGATTCTTGAATACTGTTACATAGAGTCTTTATCTGATGCTGTTAATTTTTAAAATAGCAAATCCCAAACTATGTTTGTACCATAGGTGATCTATTTATCTTCTAAATGTCTTACTTGTGAAAGGTAAGTTAAATACTTTGTATTTTCTCCATTTTTCCAGGCAGAGGAAGTGGAGACATATTTGGAAAACCTTAAGGAAAAAAAAGGTTTGTCTGGGAAATATCAAACGTCATCAAAATTGTTCCAGAATTGCAGTGAACTCTTTAAAACACAGGTAATGTTTGATAGTGGTTGAATGGAAATAGAAGAGGTGAAAAATATAATGTCTATATTTTTGGTGATACCCATGTCCCACTTCTTGATGCTTTCTTCTGACAGAAATAAGTTACAAGCATATTCTGATAGGTGCATAGTCAGCCACTTACATATTCAGGTCATCAAAGAGAGGATGTACTTCCCTTTGTGTGTAAAAAGTAAACCCCCAATTTTGTTTTTCTTGAGGTAAAATATTTATAACATAAAATTTACTGTTTTAGCCATTTTTAAGTGTGCCGTTCATTGGTATTTAGCACATTCACATTGTGTGCAGCTATCACCACTAGCCATCTCCAGAACTTTTCCATCATCCCGAACTGACACTTCATTAACCATTAAACAGTAACACCCCACCCTCCACCCATGTCCCTGGTAACACCTGTTCGCCTTTCTGTCTCCTTGAATTTGACTATTCTGGATACCTCGAAGAAATAGAATCATACAAAATTTGTTTGGCTTCTTTCACTTAGCAGAATGTTTTCAAGCTCCATCCATGTAGCATATATTAGAAATTCATTCCTTTTTTTTTTTTGGTGAGGAAGATTGGCCCTGAGCTAACATCTGTTGCCAATCCTCTTCTTTTTCCTTGAGGAAGATTGTCGCTGAGCTAATATCTGTGCCAGTCTTCCTCTGCTTTATATGTGGGACACCGCTGCAGCATGGCTTGATGAGCGGTGCATAGGTCCACTCTTGGGATCTGAACCTGTGAACCCCAGGCCGCCGAAGAGGATGCAAACTTAAGCACTATGCCACCGGGCTGGCCCCACAATTTTATTCCTTTTTAAGGCTGGATAATATTTTAGTTCTGTTGTCATCTCATCTAATTGATATGTCCCCAGAAAAATCAGCGTTTTTAGATTTTACTGCTACAGACCTGAAATCAAAGGGTTGAATTTCACACCTTTTTTTGACTAAAGGGGAAGAGATGAGTAATATTGTGTATTTTTATTTTATTTATTTATTTTTGTGAGGAAGATTAGCCCTGAGCTAATGTCTGTTGCCAATCCTCCTCTTTTTACTGAGGAGGATTGGCCCTGGGCTAACATCTGTGCCCATCTTCCTCTACTTTATGTGGGATGCCACCACAGCATGGCTTGACAAGCGGTGTGTTGGTCCACGCCCAGGATCCGAACCTGTGAACCCCAGGCTGCCGAAGTGGAGCACGCACACTTAACCACTACACCACCATGCTGGTCCCAATATTGTGTATTTTTAATGCTTACATACATGTAATCATATAAGTGGGGTTTATATTATAAAATTCTCTTTTCTTAGAAATAGGATCTGGCACCAGTTTTTTGATAGAAAAATTATATATTGCATCAATGTTGAAAATAGTTATTGTAACTATAGCCTTTGCTTTGTCCTTACTGCATTTAAATATTGCTTTGGAATATTTAGCAAATTACCTTGAAGAGGCAAGGAGTTCACAGAAAGCTAGGTTTTCTGTCCAGCTTTTAGAAGTAGAGTTTATTGATAAGGCTTTAATTTAATAATTAGTAATTGATAAGCAAATGAAGTAATTGATAATTGAGCTATAAGGGTTGAGTTCTTGTCATAGCTTAGATTTTATGGACTTGGAGGAAAAAGAAGATATCTTTAAAATGGTGGAAGAATGTTGAAAAAGAAAGCTAGGAACAATGTGATATTGAGTGGGGAGTTTTCTGTTGGTTCTCCAAATTTATCCACCAGGCTGGAAGGATTGGTTGGCCTTTCTGGGATTTGATTATGGAAAGCTGCCTCTTGTATACTGTTGCCCAAGGTTCACTACTTTCAGATCTGCTGTAATCTTTCCAGGGTCTTGTCATATACCCCTCTTGGTAAGGTTTCCTCTCCTCCAGTCTAATGTAACAGAGTTGAAATATGTGCTCTGATTACTCAGGAAGAATTCCTCATCTGCTGATAACTGGTAAGAAAGGTAATTAGTATAAGTTTTTTATAGGCGTGGAGTGTGTTGTGGTGGAGGGAGCAGTGGACCCAAGAGTTAGGAATCTTAGGTTCAAATCCCGTTTCTGCATCTAAAGCTTTATGTCTTTGAGCCACATTTTCCTCATCTGTGGAAAGAGAGGATCCCTCCATCCTAAGCATGTATCTTCTATCTAGGTTTTGTTATTCTTAAATATTTATAATTCCTGTAGAAAAATTGAGGGGGCTGTATGGCTTGATATTATTTTTTAGTTCCCAGCAAGGTTTATTCAATTGTTTGTGGTTAATTGGAAACCTTTTGTCTGTCAGTGCCATGTTATTGTATTTACTGTTACAATATGTTTTGCTTTAACCATTTTTGTAGATTTGGAGCTATACTTTCCTTTTATTATCATACATCTTTAATTTTAGTTTTATATTTTTTTCATAGAGCTTTTCTGGAGATTTTGTGCATCGATTACCTCTTTTAGGAGAAAAACAGGAGGTAATTATTTTCCTTGTTATATATTTCTGAGAGTAAAATAAAAATTCTGAATTAATTTTCTTTTCTTCTTTTTTAATGTTTAAAGGTCAAGGAGAATGGAACAAATACTACCTTTACTGGAGACAAAACTGTAAGTGAAGTAGGAAATTTGGGGCATTGAACACATATTTCAGTTTTCTTATGTTGATGTATTTTATATTATTATCTCAGTATGCTAACATTTAAAAAGAAACTTAAGAACAGAAACTATACACCAAGATGTTAATAATGGTTGTCTCTGGATGATATTATGAGTGATTTTTATTTTCTTCTTTGTGTTTTCTGTATTTTCCATGTTTGCTACAATCAATCTGTGTTGTTTTTGTAATTATCACCCCATAAATATTACTTGTAACTGGGAAGAAACTTTTAAGAAGGAGCCTTGGTGATAGAATTACCATCTAAAATTGCCTTGTGATAGAATATAACTGGAAGAGAGTTTGGAAAATTAAAATAGGGTTTAAGACTATAAATGAAGAATGCCTTAAATTTTCATAATTTACTTTCTAATTCACAATAACTAATTCCTTAAAACTTTGCCAGTTAAAAGTATAGAGGAAATAAGGTAGTTATCCGTGTTGCCTCAAGCTTTTTACAAAACTGATTAAACTTTTAATTTTATAACAACTTTATTAAGATATAATATACATATCTCAAAATTTACCCTTTTAAAAACATGCAATTCAGTGGTTTTTAGTATATTTACGAGTTGTTCACCCACTGATCTCTGTCTAATCCCAAAACATCTTCATCACCTGAAAAAGTAACTGCATAGCCATTAGCAGTCACTCCTCATTTCACCCTTCCTGCACCCCTAGGCAACCTCTATTCTTTCTGCCTCTATGATTTGCCTTTTCTGTTCATTTCATGTTAATGGAATTATACAATTTGTGGCCTTGTGTCTGGCTTCTTTCACAATTTAAAACTCTGTCTTAATTTTTACTTCCTTCTTGTGCAGAGCCCTAAGGTCAACCAGAGGTGAGTGGTCAGGGCCTTCTCAGGTCTCTCTTGGGCGTGTGTGCACAGTCCTGCACATACATGCTCAACCCTGCATGTACTCATGGCCTGGATTTCCAGGAATATTTTGGAGTTTTTCAAAAGCCCTTTGGACATCTCACTTCCAGTTTTTCCTTTTAAGTTTTCAGTCAGCCTCTTGACAATAGCCCCACCTAGAAACGTCATCTTGGGCAGCCGTGATCTCTCACAATTGCTGCTGAGTGTTTTTGACAATGCCCTGGGTACAGGGTCCTTCCCACTGAATGATCTCTGAGTCAGGTCTTATAAAAGATAAGCCCTGGGAATGGAGCTTTTCAGCACCTGCCAGACAGTTCTGGCAGTTGGGTTTCAGGGGACCTCCAAACATGTTCTGTTTTTTTCCACTGGCTGCCAAACTGCTGTTTCTCAAACTGTTATGGTTGTGAAGCCTTTGGTTTCAAGGTGCTTGGAAGAGGGACATGGGATTAGGGTGAACAAAAACACTACAAGCTTGCTTTTCTTAGTAAGATTCAGCTGTTTTTCTTGAGGAAACACTTCTAGGATTGTTGCAAGACTTTAGTTAATTTCCAGGGTTCCAAATAAGTTGATTTTGATAGTTTTTGTCCATATTCTTGTTGCTTTTATGGGTGAGTGCGTTTTCAGAGGTCCTTATTCTGTCATTCTGGAAGTATCCCCATTCTCCCTGTCCCGATTATAGTTGTATAGAATTTTAACCTAAAAATGAATTTGGCATGGCAGGCTTCATTAAAATTTTTTGGGGGGGAATAAGGAAGAGCATCTTTGGATTCTCTCTTATTGCTAATATGTATCTATTCACGATCAAAAATTTAAAAAAAATGCATAAATGAAAAGAAGAAAATAATCATCCATAATACTACCACATACTGATAGACTATAAATATATTTATCTTATAGTCTGTCTATGTGCATTTTTATATTTAGTTTATTTAAAAATGGGAATCTTGGGGCCGGCCCGGTGGCGCAGCGGTTTAGTCCGCGCTTGGCAGCCCGGGGTTCGCTGGTTCGGATCCCGGGCGCCCGCCGACGCACTGCCTGTCAGCCACGCCGTGGCGGCGTCCCATATAAAGTGGAGGAAGATGGGCACGGATGTTAGCCGAGGGCCGGTCTTCCTCAGCAAAAACAAGAGGAGGATTAGCAACGGATGTTAGCTCAGGGCTGGTCTTCCTCACCAAAAAAAAAAAATGGGAATCTTTATGTATTATAGTGCAACTTTTTCTTTTAGCTTAGCAATATAACAGACATCTTTCCAGCTCAGTAAAAACTGTATGGCATCATTATTTAAATGCCTGCATAGTATTTTATTGTATGAATACATTGCAATTTGTTAACAAATCCTCTATTGTTGGACGTTTATGTGTTTCATTATTTTGCAGTTTTAAATAGTGCTACAATGAATATTCTTGTAGACATATTTGTTTTTAGATCTTTATTTTCTGGTTTCAAAAGAATTCCATGTTGTTGAACATTTTGTTCTACAATTTAAAATCCTTTGTAATTTCTTTTTCTAGCAGTTTGATATGGTAACACAGAGCACATGCATATTAACCAAAATAAGTTTGTATTATGTATACTGCTGTGTACTTTTTTTCTTTTCACTTAACAAATTGCTACATTGAGCACTACACTTTTTTTCATGGCTGCTTACTATTCCATTTTATCATGCTTTTTATAATCAACTCCCAGTTGATGTACATTGGGTTGTTTCTAAATTTTCACTATTATGGATAAGATCACATTCATAATGTCTAGCTATATCTTTCTGCACATTTATGATAATTTCTTTAGTCTAAATTCCTAGAGGTGAAATTGCTGGGTCCAAGTGTATGCACAATTTGTAAGTTCTTTTTTATGTTTTGTCAGAGTGCTCTGGAGAAAAGTTGTAGCAATTTATGGTCCCAAGAAAATAAGATTAAGTTTCCCTCTTTCCTCACAAACAGTGGCTATTATAGTTTAAAACAGATTATATGCAGTTTGTCAGATTAAATTGTATTTTTAAAAAATTATTGTTGAAGCTGAATGTTCATTTATATGCATAGTGGCTCTTTGTAATTGTGCTTTATTCACTGGTCTTCTGTGCATAGCATACTTGTAAGTTCTACTCAACACTTGAGCCCTGTTCCTAGTGATTAAAGCTGGCTGAAAGATGACCCTGTTGAACACCACAAGTAATATTTAGAAATGCTTAGTCAGATTATCATCAAAAGAAGTCAAAGAATTATCTGTCCTTTTATCCTTCTTCCTGAAAATTGGGCCTAAGAGGGGCATACTTTATAATCCTATTTAAAGGATACTCACAAGTTCAGTACCTCCACCCTCTTTTATTAAAGCTCTGATAAAACATGAGAGGAAATGGCCTCTCCCTGTCCTCCTAAGAAAAGATTCATATAGTTGGAATCATATAATATATAGCCTTTTCAGATTATCTTCTTTCACTTAGTAATATGCATTTAAGGTTTCTCCATGCCTTCTTGTGGCTTGATAGCTCATTTCTTTTTAGTGCTGAATAATATTCCATTGTCTGGATGTATGACAGTTTATTTATCCATTCACTTACTGAAGGACACCTATGGAAGGAGCTAATAATAGTACCTATCTGATAGGGTTGTTGCAAGGATTAAAGCATGTAATAAATGTTACATGCTTAACAGAGTGCCTGGCATATGAATGTTCTTTTTACAGGGTCGGAATGTCTGTATTCCAGAGTTAAATGTAAACTTTATCAAATCTTGGAATATGAGAATTAATCAGTCCTTTTGAAATTTGTAAGAGGTAGTTTCAAGATATATAAAATTAATAGCAGAGCAGCTTATTACACCAAAGTTTTATCGGTTAATGAACAAGTAAGTTCAGGAAAGGTTCAGTTAATTATGGGTAAATAGGAAGTGAGGTACCTATAACTTTGAAGCTGTAAAGTTTCTCACAAACTGCTCCTGAATTTTGTCAGGAAGAGACCATCAGGCAGAGATAAATCAGTGTGTTATTCAGCATGGCATTTATGTTCTTTAGTTACTAAGATATACTAGTAAATGTATAGCTGAAGAATCATTTAATCTGCTTTGTTTGACACTTTGGATTTGTATGATGGGATATCATTTTTGAACTCTTGTTTAGCGTTTTCTTGGGTTGTAGGACAATTGGAGCATTTGAGAAAAGCTGTGGCTCCATGGGAAAATGCATAAATGTGCAAAATCTATTATCTACTTTGAGGAGTTTCATAGATCAATCAATGAAGCTTATCCAGAGGTCTCTAGATAAAAGTTCCTTTTAAGACCAGAAGGTAATAAATTGCAAGTCTAAGTAGCAGTATCTCCTTTCACACACAAGGAAGCAGCAGCCAGTTGTTTCCTATGTTCATCTCCTTTATCTTTGTGTCTTAGTCTTGTGTGTGTGGAGGTCCGTATTTCATCTAGCATGGATGGCAGCAAATCCTCTGAAGGCTTTTTGTTGGGTGTGTGCACAAACTAACTGGCCTTGGAACAGATTCTTCCCAAGTAACCAGTTCTGTAAACATGGAGGCTGTTAACTCCACTTCCTTGACTTTGCAGGGGACAGTGGCTCTAGCTTTCCACATTGACTAGCCAAGATTAATTTGTGGTTTTTTTGAGGAAGATTGGCCCTGCGCTAACATCTGTTGTCAGTCTTCCTTTTTTTCTTTTTTCTCCCCAAAGCCCCAGTACATAGTTGTGTATCATAGTTGTAGAATTACAGCTCTTCTATGTGGGATGCTGCCTCAGCATGGCTTGATGAGTGGTGAGGAGGTCTGCACCCAGGATCCGAACCCGCAAACCCTGGGCCGCCAAAGTGGAGCACGCAAACTTAACCATTACACCACCAGGCTAGCCCCAAGATTAAATTTTTGGTATAAATTTGTCAGCAGAAATTCTGGTAGTCTTGGAAAGGGCATTGAACAAAGGGAATTAGATTCAAGAATTATGTTCATAATTCACTCACGTCATTGTAGATTTTTTTTTTTTAGGTGATTAAATAATCTCTTTAGTTTGTTCGGGATATCTGTGTAAAAATTCTAGTCTTCTAGCATGGCTTAGTTAAAAAAAGATTTAATTTAATGATTTTAGTTGAGATTTTCCTTGTAAAAAATAAAGTTAAACATGTTATTTTTGTGTATAAGGAACAAGACGTCCTGCCTTTTAGTAATTTATAATCTCACCTACTTTATTGTGTGCACTATAGGCCTGTTTGTTTTGTTGTGCCTACTTTGTAAAAAATTTTTTTTTTGGTGAGGAAGATTAGCCCTGAGCTAACATCTGTTGCCAGTCCTCCTCTTTTTGCTGAGGAAGATTGGCCCTGGGCTAACATCTCTGCCCATCTTCCTCTACTTTATATGTGGGTTGCCTGCCACAGCATGGCTTGATAAGCCATGCATAGCTCTGTGCCTGGGATCCAAACCTGCGAACCCTGGGCAGCTGAAGCGGAGCGCACGAACTTAATCACTACGTCACCAGGCTGGCCCCTGTGCCTTCAGTTTTGATTAATGGAAGTGAAGCACTCAACCTTGTTTCTGGCTATATTCTGGAACAAAATTTTCATGTTGTATTATTAAGTTGTGTTCTTAATTCTTAAGATGTGATGCATTTTTTTTCCTCTCTAGGCAATGCATGATCCATTGAAAACTTGGCAAGATGCACCATACATTTTTATTGTACATATTGGCACTTCATCCTCAAAGGAATCATCAAAAGAAAATTCACTAAGTAATCTTTTTACTAGTAAGTACATTTCGTTGCTTTTTACCATTTGTATTATTATGTAGTTGTGTCGTGCATGGCAGATAGTGTAAAATTGCTTAAGGGAGGGGATAATTAAGAATGTTTGTTGTGAAGTAGAAAAATCCAGGGAGAGAAATTAACATTTTTCTGCGCCCAAATGTACTAGACACAGTCTTAGGCGCTTCACATGTGCTTTCTTATTATATGTTATAGATATTAGATTTCATTTTCCTTCCTTTGATCCTCCCACTTTTTAAATTTTTAATTAGTATCATGTTCTTAGTATTCTGAATTAGACTTCTCAAAACTTGGTTACCAAGTTAAAACTTGGAAATTTTTGTATTAATTGACTTTGGTAATTTTTGAATGTCTCAGTTTTTCTTAGTGTTCTCCTTTCCACTCTTGCTGCTCAGTTCATGGAGTCATCATCTCTTATCTGGAATTTTGCAATAACTTACTAACTGGTCTGTATTTCCTGTAGTTTCTTTTTTTGTTTCTTCCTTCTCCGTTGCAGTTTTCTTCCCTCCCCTGCTTTCTCAAATAGAATATTGAATAGAAACAGTGATGATGGTCATCCTTATCTTGCTCCTGACTTTACTGGCAGTGTTGGCACATTTCACCATTGAGGAAGATGTTTGCTGTAGATTTTTCAAAAATATTCTTTATTTAGTTAAGGATGTTCCTTTCTATTCCTGGGTTACTAAGTGTAGTTTTCTTTTTTCTTTCTTTTTTTTGGTATTAAGAATTAATGGTCAAGAAATAATAGCAATAATGAAGAAAATTTTTAAAATCGTTTTTCAACAAACTCAGGCAAGAGTATTCAACATAAAATTGAAAACACACTTACATAATGTTAGAAATTTAAAAAGGATATAAACTGCCAATAAAGAAGAGATTAAAGTAATATATTAATCTTGTTTCAATATTCTAAAAACTGATTAAGTTCTCAATCTTGTGGAAAATATTCATTGCTAAAATTGATTATATTTTTTAAAAATATGCCTGAAAAATTTAAGAAAAATGAAACATAATTTTTTCATAGTAAGGGCACCACCCCAAGGCAATTTAAGCATTGAGTATTAACAACTCTTCAAGAAGCACATGTTCCCTGTCTTATACTGTTTATTTGTTCAAGCGAAAAAGGAGGGCAATCTGCCATAGCATTCATATCAACAATGCATAAGGACTAAGATAGAAAATATAATTTAAACCTGTCTCAATAAAATGTAAATCTTAGATAAAATACCCCCAAACTAAGGGAAAAAAAGAACGAATGCTCAGTTTTATCAAGTGCTTCAATTATATTGTTTAAAATGATCATATAGATTTCCTCATTTAATCTGTTAATGTGATGCATTATGTTAACTGGTTTTCTAATGTTAAACCATTCTTGAATTTCTGAGATGCCACTATTCGGTCTTGATACACACGCACACACACAGACCTGGATTCTCTTCTAGAATTTTATTTAGAGTTTTTTGTCTATGTTCAAACTAAGATTGGCCTATAATTTTCTTTGCTCATACTGTCTTCTACGGGTTTTAGCATCCAGGTTACGCTAGTCTGATAGAATGAATTGGAGATTGTCCCTTATTTTTATATTCTTTGGGACAGTTTTTGTAAGGATAGGATTATCCATTCCTTGAATGTATGGTAGAACTCACTTAGGGTAGTATTTTGGCCTGATGTTCTTTTTTTCTCACTTACCTAGATTTTAAACTGATTCTTTTTATTTTATAGTAATAAGTATTTTCTTTTTAGTTTTTCTGTTTTTCCTTGAATCAGGGTTGTTTTTGGTTTTTTTGAGAACTTGTCCATTTCATTCAAGATTTCAAGTTTATTGGAATAAAGTTATTAATGGTATTTCTTTACCTCTATATCTGTACCTTTTTTCATTCTTAATATTGCTTTTGTGCCTTCTCTTTTTAACTTTTTAAATCTTTCTAGAATTTTATTTTACTGTATTTTTATCCCAATGAACTAGCGTTTGGTTTTGTTAATTTTCCAAGCTATTTCTTGGTTGTCTATTTCATTGATTTCTACTTTTATCTTTATTATTTCTTTCATTTGACTTAATTTTAAACTTTTGTGTTTTATGAATTCTTGTGTTGAATGCTTAATTCCCAATCCAGAGATGAGTCTTATGCTCCATAGTGATATGAGATACAGTAGATCTAGACAAACCAGTGGGTGGCCTAGCACAGTGTCTAGATTCAAGACATATGTGTATCCTCCTGTATCTCGAGGCCTACAGCTTTCAAATGAGTAATAGTTTCAAGCAGCAGTTGCTGACATATACTTTCAACTTTCCTGCTTTGAAAAGGATGGAGGAAAAGCCCCACTCCACTCCACTTCAGCGTCTTCATGCATCAAATCTGGCTCTGGTCCCCTTTTTCTTAGAATCCTACTAGTGTCAGTGATCCCACAGGAACTGCACTCCCAACTCCCATCGCCTGCTTTTGGGCTCAGAGTCCAACATGACCATACACTGTTCTGAGTTTCTGTTCAGTTTTGATATTTGGAGATGTTTTTCTTGTTTTCAAGCTTACGTCCTTTTTGTTTTCTCTTTTTGTTTCATTCATCTGTTGTTTCGAGCTAAGGAGGTACTTTAAAGGCTGGACTTAACTACTTCATGTGAAAGTCCTAGGATTCTCTCTTTAAAACAGTCTTATAATCTTTCCTTCATTAAAAACTTTGATGTCTCCCCATTGCCTATAAAATGACCACATTCTGCCACAAGGCTTATAAAACTACAACTTGTCCTAGTATACCTTTGGCTGCCTTGTGTCAAAACACTACTATATGGTATTGTGTGCAGTCTCAGACTACGTGTTCTTTAAGTTTATCATGCATTTTCACACCCATCTTTGTTCATGTCATGTCCTCTCCCTGGATGGCTTTTTACTTTGTCTTGGAAAATACACACTCATCCTTCTGGATCTGGCTCAGAGGGGCAGTTCTCTGTGTTGCTTTCCAATTCCCTCTCCCCCTAGATGGTAGTCCCCTAGATGGCAGAAAAGATCTTATTCGTCTTTCCCTCTCCTATGTTTTCCATAATGTGTGTCACATAGTAAGTGCTCAGTAAATATATGTTATGTTTTAGCATAGAGCAGGGGTTAACCAACTTAAAGATCCAGATAGTAAATGTTACTTCTACTACAACTACCTAGCTCTGCCATTGTGGTGCGAATGCAGCTGCAGACGGTATGTGAGTGGTTGTGGCTGTTTTCCAATAAGACTTTATTTACCAAAAGTAGATGGCCAGATTTAGCCCATGTGCTATATTTTGCTGGCTCCTGGCATAGAGTAAGCAAAGTATCTGACAAATAATAATTATTTTATTTGCTCTTTTATTAAATTAAGAATGTATAGAGTTAATAACCAGTTCTGCTGTGAAATTTTTATGATTGCTATTGTGGGATGCCCGTTTGTTCATGTATGGGGCCCGATTGACTTGTAATAGTGGCATGTCCTTTTTGCCTGATAAAAATTAGTAGGGAATTTTTGTTGAATAGGCAGTTATTAGTCTGTCTTTGGAGATAAATCTGTTTTTATTTATTAATCATACCTAAAATTTATCTAAATAGTTTTATTATTTACAATTTTAAAATAGTCATAGGTTTGCTTCAGTAAGGCAGACGTGTCTTTCAGGTGCTTGTTGTTAACTCATTTGTTTTGCTTCATTAAACAGTTTGTTATTATTAAGCATCTTCTGAAAATGATGCATTAATGTAGCAAAGTCACATAAAATTGAAGTAGTTAAAAAAATAATAAAGCAATAGGAAAATATAGGGAAGACAAAGGGGATGGCAGAATGAAGGAATGAAGTCCTGTACTTTTCAAAGCATGTTAGTCATGTAAGAAAAAGTATATATGAAGTGTGTTTGGAATTTAGAGGAGATGGGGAATAGTTCCAGCTGGGCAATTCACAGAAGGCTTTGTGGAGGAAATACACTCAGTCTGGTCTTTAAAGGATGTGTGTGGGAACAAAGGGCTTTTCCACTTAAGATACTGGCTGGAGCAGAGGCATGGAGGCCTGTGGGGGACACAGCAAGAACCATGGGAGCACTGCATGAATTTCAAAGTGCTCTATAAATGTAATATTCACCAAGACTGAAATGGTTAAAAGTAAATGACCCAATGGAATTTTCATTAATTTCATCAAACAAATATCACACAATGTATCCTTTACATTAATTCTGAGGACTGTGTTTTGGCAGTGACTGTTGAAGTGAAGGGTCCCTATGAATACCTCACACTTGAAGACTATCCATTGATGATTGTAAGTGAACTTACGTTCTTAACCTCTACATTAAATGAGTTTAGCTTGCAAGGTTCTTTGTGTTTTGTAGCAATATTCTTTTTTAAAGAATTTTACCTGAACAGTTCAGAAAATATTGCTTGCAGTTCTGTACTTACTTCTTAGAATGTGACCTTAGGAGTGTCAGTGAACACCTCTGTGCCTCATTTTCTGATCTGTAAAATGAAGAGGTCAATGACTTGAGGAATTTTAGAGTCGGAAAGTATCTTAAAGATGATTTCATGTGTGATGTTCTCTCTCTAAGAAGAGGGGCAATTCCTGCAATCCCGTAGTTTCTGATCCCGCTTAAAGTAACTAAATGATGCTTCCTCCTTTTCAGTGTGTGTGTGTGTCTGTGTGTGTGCTTGGGAGCATCCTTAATCTATTTTCAGATTTCCTTTGTTCATGATTGTTTTTTTTCTTCCTCCTTTCCGTTTTATAGTTTTCCCATTTTGTCATGTTTCATTGTCCTCAGATATATCCTAACCCTGCCATGCTTTTTTTCCTTTTCAGTGTTGTCTTCATTTGTATAATTTTAGATTGTGAGCTGAAAAAGCTCTTTTAATACAGAAGAGTGGTCACTCTTGGTGACACATCCTTAGGTTGTCACCCTCTGTTCAAGAGGAGACAGTTTTTTCATGTTAGTATTGAACTCCAAAGAAATAACATAATTATTTTTAAAACAGAAGGTATAATATGTATATTTTTTATAGTTTGTTAAGACTATGTATTGGTTCTAAATTGGCTCTTGGCTCTAATCCTCCTTTTTATCTCTTACTCACTTGGATGACAGTTTTTCATGGTGATGTGTATTGTATATGTCCTGTTTGGTGTTCTGTGGCTGGCATGGTCTGCCTGCTACTGGAGAGATCTCCTGAGAATTCAGTTTTGGATTGGTGCTGTCATCTTCCTGGGAATGCTTGAGAAAGCTGTCTTCTATGCAGAATTTCAGAACATCCGGTACAAAGGAGAATCTGGTGCGTAACCAAAAAATGTTTGCCAGTTTGTGTGATCATTAGGTGGGATGTGTGACAGTTTTCCTAAGGTCAGCAGTCATTTAGTACGTTTAACTTTTTGGTTACTTAATTATTAGAAAAACTTAAGCAGAATCACTATGATTGCGACTTTTGTTTTTAATCTCATAATTTGTGGGTTCAGTGATTTTACTGAAATATACTCACAAAAGTTACAACAGTAGTGGCCATTTTAGGAAAGATTATCATTGTCATTGAATCTCAATTGCCCTTGATTTTTAAGGCACCATTGTTATATAGATCTAAGAAAGAAAGTAAATACTGCCAATTTAATTGTAAGATGCCATTGGCTGTAAGACACACCTTGATTTCAAAGATGTTAAAATGTGGGGGGGAAGTGCATCTAAGGATTGGTAAAATACAGTAATACCAAGAAAAGAGGGTGCTTATAGATTAGTAAGGTGAACAAGTAATGACAGAAATGTTTTTTTACTGAAGTTTTTGTGATAGCTTTGGTTCTCTCTTATCAGACCATTTAATTATTAATGATTATTTTTGCAAGATCTTTCCCTGTCTTTGAAAAGGCTTGAAAATAGATGTGAAAATGATTTGAAAATTCTGTGTATTTTTTGTGCTTTTCTATGTATAACTGTATATCACAGTTTTTAAAAATGGGGGAGAAGTTTCCTAGATGTTATAAAATGTCCATGTAGGGTGAGGTATTCTGCTGAGGTTTTAATGAAGTGGGAAGTGAGGAGAGAAGATGAATTGAGCACACCCAGATTGCTATTCACATGTGTAAGATAAGTAAAATCAGCTTGTGTACTTGTAAAAATTGCATAAGATGTATTCTTTTTTAGTAGAACTAATACCAGTGCTTAGTCTAAAGAGTGTTAAAGATTGACATTCTGGTTCTAGAAGCACGCCTTTTCCCAAACTTTGAGTATAGCACCTTTCCCCCTTTCTTCTTATAGTTCAGGGTGCCCTGATCCTTGCAGAGCTGCTTTCAGCGGTTAAACGCTCACTGGCTCGAACCCTGGTCATCATAGTCAGTCTGGGATATGGCATTGTCAAGTAAGTATCAACTTCTTGTGTGGAAGAGCATATTACAACACTGATTAAATTGAAATAGTATTGCGGGTTCCCACTGTAATTCTGAAAGAGTTGATATAAGAAATAGTTCTGAAATAAGACAGGTATCTGAAATTTTGTAGATTTGTAGAAGTTGGAAAAATGTTGTGTTTCATTTCACTTCAAGGAACTCAAGGAGCATCTGCAGAAAAATCTGCAGTATAGTGAATGATGTTGAAATATCAAACTTTTAGAGTAAACTTATAGTGACTCTACTCTTCCAAAATATTTTTTCAATTCAAATTTTTTATGGGAAGAGCATTCTTGCTGCAATAGTCTGAAATTAATCTATTTTTATTCAGAAAAATTTTGAGTGCCTTTTATATACTAGACATTGTTCGAGAGCCTGGGGATACAGCAAGTAAACAAAAGACTTGGAGTTTACAATTGTGGAGGGAGGGGACAGACAAAAATAAGTGAGTAAAGTATCTGATATGTCAGTGGTAAGTGCTGTGGAGCAGATAAAGCAGGGAAAGGGTCTAGAGAGTGCTAGGTGGACGTGGAGCTTGCATTTGTAAGCGGGGTGGGCAGGGAAGCCTTCATTTAGTGACATTTAAGCAAAGATCTCAAAGAGGTGAGGGAACTGTATGTACACCCAGGGGAAGAGATGCTAAGATGTGGTCGGATTCTATATATTTTGAAGGTAGAGCCGATAGAATTTGCTGATGGATCAAATGTGTGATGTGGAAGAGAGGGGGAATCAAGGATGGTGCCAGCTGTTTTGGGCTGAGCAAGTAGAAGGACAGAATTGACATTTACTGAGTTCAGGAAGGTCTTGGGTGGAATAAGTTTGGAGTGGAGGCAAGATTAGGAGTTCAGTTAGATATCCAAAGGGATGTCAAGGGGAGAGATTAGGGTGCAGATAGAAATTTGGGAATCATCAGGATGTAGATGTGTAAAGCCACGAGACTGAATGTGATCACCAAGGAAGTGAGTGTATATAGAAAAGAGGTCAAAAGACTAAGCCTTTGAACATTTTCTGTTATTTAGAATTCAGTGAGATGAAGTAGAATTAGAGCAGAGGAAATTGAGGCGTGACCAGTGCAGTAGGAGGGAAATCTGAAGACTGTGTTTCAAGGAGGGAGTGATTAATTGTGTCAAGTAAGAGGATTGAGAATTGACCATTGGGTTTAACTACATGGAAGATATTAATGACCTTAACAAGACAGTTTTGGTGAAGTGGTGGGACAAAAGCTTGATTCGAGTGAGTTCGAGAGAGAATAGGAGGAGAGGAATTGGAACTAGCCAGGTATAGACAGTTATTTCAAGAAATCTTGCTTTAAGTGAGATTAAGGAAATGGGGGGGTGTTAATTTTTAAAATTTATTCATTCATTTAAGAGTTTTGCTTTAATTGGGGTTAGGGAAATGGGGGGTTTTCATTTTTAAAATTTATTCATTTAACAAATATTTAGTGCCTCCAATGTGCCAGGAAATATTCTAGATTTCTAAGATACACCAGTGGGGAGGAAAAATCTCTGCCCATACAGAGCTTTTCTAGTGTATAACAAAAAATATAAGAACAAATATTGCTAAGGCTTAGGTAGACATGATTTAAGGCAGTGCATCTCAAACTATAATGCACTAATGAATCACTTGGGCATCTTGTTAAAATGTAGATTCTACTGAGTAGTATTTTGAATATCAAGGATCTAAGACTTTTTCCTCCTTCAATCAGAACCTGCTCAAAAGATTTTTCATATTTTGTTGGATTTTGAGCTTGCAAACGTACTATTTATATAATGAACTGTAATAGGATATTTGATTATATCAATTGTTAAAATTTTCAGATTTGATAATGGTATTGTGGTTAGGTTTTCAAACGTCTGTATCTGTTAAAAATACATACTGAAATGTATATAACAACTAAAAGATACGCTGTCTAGGATTTGCTTCAAGGTAGTATGGGAGGATGGGAAGTGGATGGAGTGCACACAGGGCAGGACTGGCTGAAGGTTGACAGTTATTGGGACTGGATGATGGGTATATAGGGGTTTATTATACTATTGAATGTGTTTCAAAGTTCTCTATAATAAAATGTTTTTTTTTTTAATGTGGTAACCAGGGACCAGCTCTAAAATTCTGGTATTTACTATCTTGTTTGAAGACCATATGTTCTTTTGAGTTTTTTTTCCTCAGGTGAATCAAGTATGTCTTGTTTTTCTCTGTTAAGTTGTTGGACTATATTAATCAACATGAGTTCCTGTTACTTAGCGTGTCTTGGGGTTTGTTGCATTTGTACTCAACCCTCTCTTTGCTTTCTCTTCAGGCCTCGCCTTGGAGTCACTCTTCACAAGGTTGTGGTAGCAGGAGCCCTCTATCTTTTGTTCTCTGGCATGGAAGGGGTCCTCAGAGTTACTGGGGTCAGTATGGCTTAATCTGAGTTTTGTGGTCAGTTCAGATGTATTCTTTTTGTCTTGAGTGGGTGAATTGGAAATGTCTGTGGGCTTCTTTACTACTTCTAAGTCACCTTTGAGCTCTGATTTTCAAAATGTATGTATAATTAATTTTTTCTTTTTAATTTATCTATTAGAGCTTTATAAATTTAATTTGTGACCAGGAATGAATGCTTTCCCACCTGTCCTCAAATTGCTCCTCATTTATTCCTCCTCCTGGACAGGGGGCTTCATTCTTGTATAAGTGGCAAACATTGTAATTGTGCACTTGCTGGTTAATTTAATTTTTGTCTTAAAGTGACAGTGCTCTTTGCTTAACCAGCACTTGACTTTCAAAGCCTTTCTTAAAATGCATCTAATTGTTTTGCATCATTCTCAAGAATTACATAATTATACCCTTAGCCAGGGAAGGAAACCAAAGCACTGAGATATAAGTGATAAATTTATGAGAGCTGGATTAATGAGAAAAAGAAGTGGGCCTCCCTAGGTCAGTCCAGTTATTTTCTTATTTATTTAAAAATCGCTCTCTGCAATAACCTGTTAGATTCAGGGTAATAAATACTATAAATTTGACATTGCCCTCAAGAAAACTGGGCTCAATAAGTTTTGCAATAAACTGCCCCTTAAGTAAAACACTTTATGGATGCATATTTGTTTTTCAAATCACACTGTCCTCTGTATGTAATTTCCTTAGACTTTTAGCAACTTTAACCCTCTGTCAATTTCATTTTCTTTCTTCTGATGCTGTAGCATTTTTCTTATCCCTTGGCTCTGATAGTAAACCTGGCCCTCTCAGCAACTGATGCCTGTATTATTTTATGGATATCCTTTCAGTGATGCCCTGGTGACTGGGTAATTAGGGTTATATAAATAGCATCTTATATATGGAAACTTATGGAAAAAAGCAGCATAGTTTTTGGGACAGATACTTGCATTACATTTTATTTTGGGGTGAGCTCTTGTTTATAAAATTACATTATATTACAGTTCTGGAAATTAGTTATTCTTAGTATATTAATGATGCAGTGATTTTAAATATGAGAAGGATCTTTTTAGACTTGTACCCCAAATCATAATGATAGGATGGGATGGGGTCTTATAACACCATACTTTTTGGTATGGTCACTTCTTAACATGGATCTTAGCACACTAGGAACTCGATTGTGGTTGCCTCATCAGTTGGCAGCGTGTTTCATTGTATTGAGGTTGTAATTGACAGTTTGTGTGAAATGCTTACAGCAGGGAAGAATGATGTAGGTGCCAAGTGTTAGTCCTTTTTATTTTCTTTCACTTCAAGTGTAAAACCTTCAAGATGATTAAATGCAGAATCGTGTGCTGGTTTCTTCTCTGTGCCTCTCTGGACATCTCTTTTTCACCACCTCTTTTTCTTTGTCTGCAGGCCCAGACTGATCTTGCTTCCTTGGCCTTTATCCCCTTGGCTTTCCTAGACACTGCCCTGTGCTGGTGGATATCCTTCTCATTGGCCTGTTTGATGGCAGTCCATTTTCTCCCCTTGGAGATGGGTTTCCATCCATCTTTCTGCAAAGGGGTTTTACCAGTTTTATTGATTACTCCTTAGTCTGAGGAATAGGGTATTTTCAGTCTAACAACCTGAGAGCTCAGGTAAGCAGTTTTTTTGTTTATTTGTGTTTAATTTTTAAAATTGCATCAGAATTTGGTGACTGTGGAATGACCACAAGATAAAATCTTCTGGCTTTTCTTTTTTTAAATGAGCATTTCACTTCAATTTTGGACTTATTTGTGCACCCTGCTTAGTGTAGAATCACTGGCTGCTCTGGTCCTGCTGTTTCTGTCAGCCTCTAGCAATTATTAAATGCTTTGAAAATTATGAAAAGATTTTGATTCTTAAAATGTGGTTTCAGGAACTACCTAAGGTTATTTGACTCTAAAAATTCTATGTAGGTCGAGCAGATTTTAACCCTTACAGGGTTAAGTGTTTTGTACCCTCATTCAAAAACTGACTTGGGATTGTCTGAAGACTTCCACTCTTTGAAATGATTCATTTACAGGCAAAGTCACCCAGCAGATAAAAGTTTTTGTTTGAGTAATCTTTTTCTTCTGTTTCTTAAAATTAAACGTTTATTAGGGACTTGGCCTGTTGAATGAAGGATTCAAGTTTCTGGACTTTTATCCTTTTGGGATTTTTTTAAAATTTGTTTAGCTTTTTGTGTATTTGGTCCAATGTACAATTGTGCAATATTATTGTCTTGATAGACTTGACTGTTATGAAAAGCTGAATGTAAACAAAATTGTAATTTTTTGAATTTGAGTGGATTGTCATATGTCAAAAATATTTGAAATTGAAGTGTCCTGGGTCCAAATTGTCCAAGCTTTTCTAGGTGGATATCTTTCAAGTCTGCTTTGTGAACCTTTACGAGTATTGGGAGGAGTGGAGAGAGGGAGGTGGGATGGACCATACAATAAGATAACCCAGTGATTAGGTAGCAGCTAAGGCTCTGTCAAAGGGCAGAAGCAAGCTCCGACTCACTTATTTTCATATCTACTCCTCATTCTGAAAGTTGGACATGAGAGCAGATACCATCTTTAGTAGTTGTCAGTTCCCCCTGTCTTTCTGTGGCAACTTCTACTTGGGAATAGTCTTCTGAAAATGGAGACTTGTTGATTTTAGAGCCTAACTGACTGGGATTCTCAGCTGATTGTAATTGTATGGTCATTTTAATTCAACATAGCTCAGGTGGCTGATGGGAGGCTTCTTAACATGGCATGAGGGGACCGGTATAGAACTCTGGGAGGTTGTAGGCACGAGTGTATTTATAACCCTAGCCTGGCTTAGCTGGGACAGTGAGAACAGAGCCACCTACCTTAAAGGAAGACAGAAGATGATGTTAACGCCTATTCCCTTGCCTGTTACTCAGTTTCATTCCATTTTCTTCCATTTGTCTTTCTTTTTCTTCTTTTTCCTCTTTGTTTCTCTAGAAAGCTTCTTCCTGTCTTTATTTCTCTCTTTTTTAATGTTTTTCCTCTTTTCTTTTTTCTTCTTATTTCTTGCATTCTTACTTTATTCTGGTTCTGTCTCCTCTTCAAGTCTTATTGAAAATGGAGACCATCTAATTAATGATGATGAGGCTTGGGGTGTTTGTGAGATTGAGAATGAGAGAGCTTTAAGGCCTTTAGGATCCGTAGCTCTATCAGTATGACCCCAGTTTCTCAAACTTGAGGATTAATTTACTAGCTTATTGTTTTTTCTTAATGTTGATTTCCTTGACCTGCAAACACATATTTATTAGCCTGACTCAAACAATGAAGCTCTTAAAACTTCGGAGGAACATTGTAAAACTCTCTTTGTACCGACATTTCACCAACACACTTATCTTGGCAGTGGCAGGTAAGTCAGGGACTCTCTTCCTGCCATCTAAATGCGATCCTTTTAGAACAGAGATTCTTAACCCTGAGAGGCTGTAGGCTGGCTCTCTGAAATTACAGAGAAAATTTTGTGCGTTTCACCTGGGGAAGGGGTCTTTAACTTTTGTCAAATTCTCAAAGGGGTGTGTGGTTCAAAAAAGATTAAGAACCACTTATTTATTTGGGGGGGTGGTGGTGAGGAAAATTAGCTCTGAGCTACCATCTGTTGCCAATCCTCCTCTTTTTGCTGAGGGAGATTGGCCCTGGGCTAACATCTTCCTCTGCTTTATATGTGGGATGCCTGCCACAGCATGGCTTGATAAGCGGTATGCAGGTCCGTGCCTGGGATCCAAACCTGTGAACCCTGGGCCGCCGAAGTGGAGAGCGTGAACTTAAGCACTATGCCACCAGGCTGGCGCCAAGAACCACTTATTTTAATAGCGAAAATCGACCAAATATAATTTCAAGTCTTAGTATATATCCCTCTCCTGTCTGAATTCTTTTTCTTGAGGCAAGTTAGTTTGAGTGCCATATAGCATTTAGATTCCTTTTAGAAGACATTAATGCTTATTTGGTTTCATCAAATAGCTATAGAATTTTAGATCAGGGCAGTTGGCTATTATATTGCTTTTACATATGTCACTAGCCTGCATAAAATACAGCATTAGATAGACCATAGCCACAGTAGGCTAAAATGCCTGCCTTATGGCTCTTGTACCAAGAATAGTGAGGTCTGGCCTGTGATTGGAACCAACAACTCTGTCTTGCAGTCATTTTATCAACCGTTGTTTCCATTTGATCAGCCAAAGAAAAATTAGCATTACTATACTAAGGACAAAGGAAAGATAAAAAAATTATATTACTGATATTGCTGGAAAAAGCCATATTTCCAGTACCTTCTTTTCCAATTCTCAGGGTTACTGAAGTAGCCAGATGGTAAACCAAACTAAGTACAGAACTAGTTGACAAGAGTACATATCATGGGCCTTGATAATAGTTAAGTAAATTTGTGTTGAATAAATTTGTCAAAATAACTGTTAGAAAATGATTGTTTTGTACTGGGGGTTAGGGATGTGTGGAATTCCACTTAACCAGAATCAGAGACTATAATTAGGGTGTAAACCAACATTAATACTCTGACCAGGTTTTTCATTTCTTGTTAGCATCTATTGTGTTTATCATCTGGACAACCATGAAGTTCAGGATAGTGACTTGTCAGTCGGTGAGTTATAAACACATGCATTTATGAATAGTGTTTTATACACAGACGATGATGTTGACGACAATGGTAAGGTTCACACTTCGTAAGAAATTAGGGCTAGGTCACCACTGTGAGGGTCAGAATGCATCCCTCCTAAGTATTCTTTCTGTACTGTCATGGTGCTTGGTATGGCAGGTTTGTTTTGTTTTGTTTTGGTGAGGGAGGTGGGGGTCTGACTATAAATCCCAATAGTGGGAAAGAATTTTATAAGTGATAGCCATAGTTTGTCATAACCCAATCTTGCCTTAACTAAAAATTCTTGAATGAGAAATCTAGAGTTCTGAACATTAAGTATGTGTGAATATTGCTCATCTGACTAGAAGCCATATCCTTAAGATCTGAGCACAAAGACTGTAGCCAATAGCATTTCTTTGGAGGCAGCTTAGGCTCTGTTTTGGCAAAAATAAATAAATGAAAATGAAAGGTATAAAAAATAATCACCTAATGTTACTCTCTCTCTTACCTTGTATGAAAACCCTTCCCTCAAGATTCTCAGAGCTATAGTGAGCATTGACAAATGCTCCATTCAGTTGGTGCCTTTTCTTTAGCAACAGTAACGACTACAAGGGAAGTAACTCTGTTCATTCCCTTTGTATCCCCATCCCTTAGTACAGTGCCTAGCACATAGCAGGCTCTTAGTAAGTAAAAGTTGAATGAATAAGTGATTCTTGTTCTATGCCATGGGCTTTGTGAACAAAAGGTTAAGATGATATGTATAAATGTACTTTTTCCCCTTTTGGTAGGATTGGCGGGAGCTGTGGGTGGACGATGCCATCTGGCGGTTGCTGTTCTCCATGATCCTCTTTGTCATCATGGTTCTCTGGCGACCATCTGCAAACAACCAGAGGTTCTTGGACACTTCTTATTTATGCTGCTAACCGTTGAATGGCCATGTCATCAATTAGGGGTGGTTCAATGGATGACAGTGTCATGGCTTTGTCATATAGTGGAAGGAACACTCTCGGTCTGGAATCCAGAGAAATGGGTTTCTGTCTGAGCTCTCCTATTAATTTGCATTGTGAATTTTGGCCTGCTGCCTTTTTTCATCTCTCTGGGCCTTAGTTTCTTCTTCATATAATGAGGAATTGAACCAATTAATGTGAGGTCCGTTTCAGTTCTGACATCTTCTGATAATATAAGTGTTTATATGGGTAAATAAGGGAGAATGCCTTATGTACTTCCTAGAATCCTTTGCTATTGGGTCTTTGCTCTTTTTTTTTTTTTTTGGTGAGGAAGACCAGCCCTGAGCTAACATCCGTTGCTAATCCTCCTCTTTTTGCTGAGGAAGACTGGCCCTGGGCTAACATCCATGCCCATCTTCCTCCACTTTATATGGGACGCCGCCACGGCATGGCTGACAGGCAGTGCGTTGGCGGGCACCCGGGATCCGAACTCATGAACCCCGGGCTGCCAAGTGCAGACTAAACCGCTGTGCCACCGGGCCAGCCCCTGGGTCTTTGCTCTTTAATAAAAAATTTAGCTTGTTTAATTCTAGGAAAACCTTATCAGATTTTGATTGGAATTGAATTGAATTAATGGATGAATTAGGGAACTTATATATCTTTTTGATAATTCCATCCTTGAATATGGTATCTCTCTCCATTTTTTTGGTTTTTTAAATGCTTCAGTTATATTATGTAACTTTATTTGATTTTTTAAAAAAAATTTCATGGCTTTTATGGATACAACCTTTTAAAATAATACAGGTGGCTTTTTCAAATATGTAGGAATGCTGTTGATTTTTGTATATTTATCATATTCATCAACCCTCCTACGTTATCTTATTCTGATAATTTCTAGGTTTTCTCATTAGATTGGTTGTTATCTAAAGTAATGACGGGAGCTGGCCCGGTGGCGTAGTGGTTAAGTTCACGTGCTCCGCTTCAGCGGCTTGGGGTTTGCAGATTCAAATCCCAGGCATGGACCTACCTACGCACTGCTCGTGAAGCCATGCTGTGGCGGCATCCCGCATACAAAAGATAAAGGAGGATGGGCACAGATGTTAGCTCAGGGCCAATCTTCCTCAACAACAACAACAAAAATAAAGTAATGACGATGTTGTTCCTTCCTTTCCAAATAATCTTGTTGCCTCATTTCTGATTCTTGTGTTGGCTAGGCTGGCCTGTATAATATTGAAGTGGGGCAATGAGAGTGGGCCTCCTCGTCTTATTCTGACTTTAAAATAAATGCTTCTCAAGTATCCTCACTAACTTTAATATCTACTGTGCATTTTTATTAGTTACCTTTTTTTTTTCCTGCTGAGGAAGATTAGCCCTGAGCTAACATCTGTTGCCAGTCTTCTTCGTGTTTTGCTTGAGGAAGATTAACCCTGAGCCAACATCTGTGCCAGTCTTCCTTTACTTCATATGTGTGTAGCCACCACAGCATGGCTGATGAGTGGTGTAGGTCCACGCCTGGGATCCAAACCCATGAACCTGGGCCACTGAAGTGGAACACGCGGAACTCAACCACTATGCCAAGGGGCTGGCCCCTGTTAGTTACCGTTTAAGAGGTTACAGGTGTTCCCTGTTATTTCTATATAAAGAGTTCTTTATCATGAAAAGGAGATTTAAAAACAAGGTAGAATGAAAATCATAGGCAACAGTAAGCACAGAGTAAGTTCAAAGCTAACGTAGTCTAGGAATTACCTGTCTGGCGGCTGCTCTGCTGAGTCTCTTGGAAGTTGTGAAGGAAAAATGTCTGGGATGTACCAGACCAGGCCTTTATCTTCTCAGCTCCCCACTTGGAAACTGAGATTTTAAATTGCCTGGAACACACAAGATCAGGACTTCCATCTCTTAACTACCAATTTAAAGGCTGGGTTTTTAAATTTCATGAGAATTTTCTTACCTCTGTGTGATACATATGCTTGTAAATGAATGTTTATTGAATGGTTACTATGTGTAAGGTATTATTGTATTTTTGAAATGACTTATTTACTTTTCACAAAATACCTCTATGAGTAATGTTTTATTATCCTCATTTACAGATGAGAAAACTGGGGCACAGAGAGAATAAGTAACTTGTCTGAAGTCACAGGTATTATGTGGCTGAGCCTGCACTCATACTATGAGTCTGTCCTGCTTCTCCCTTGCTAATATAGGCAATCGAGAGCTTTCCAAAGGGGAACGGTTATTTTATTATTCACTAAGCTGATTTTATGAATGACTATAATTACAGTTTCAATAATTAGTCCTGTAAAATCCAGATAGTAGAGCAGTTTTTGTATTTTTCTAATTGTCTTCCTTCTGTTCTACTTTTGTCCTGTCAGGTTTGCCTTTTCACCATTGTCTGAGGAAGAGGAGGAGGATGAGCAAAAGGAACCTATGCTGAAAGAAAGCTTTGGTACTAATAGAATTCACCTTTTATTTGTGCTTTAAATATTCTTTTCTGGTTTTTAGAAATATAGTAAAGCAAGTATAACAATTCAAGTATCAAAATCAAGATACTTTGATATAAGTACATTGTTTATTATTTTACAACTGTGTTGTTGCTCTGTTTGGTATGTGGTGAAGTTAGTGTGAAGCGAAAATAAGAGTATAAATCTTAAGATGAAGCCATGGTAAATTCAGTAAATAATTGCACGTTAAATGTCCAGTTTGCTTACTAGAGATAAGATGAAAATTTGGCTTTGAACTTTCCAGCATAAATGTAAAAACAGAGAAACATCTATTGTATAATTCAGTGTCAATAAGCTTCGAATAAAGCTCTGAATCCATTTTGCAAAAATTACTGGTCTATTGACATAGTTAACTGATCTACTTTTTTTCTTCTACAGAAGGAATGAAAATGAGAAGTACCAAACAAGAACCAAATGGAAATAGTAAAGTAAACAAAGCAGTAAGTAGGACTTCTTTCCAGTCCTGTTTGTCCTGTCCTCCAATTATACACAGGCCTTAATGGTGTTGTTTACCTTACCAAGCTTGTAATTAAGCTTGTTTTATAAATCTCTTAATGTATATTACATTTACATTCTTAAATGTAGAGACAGCAAGTGATTCTAGGTCTAGGACCTAGTAATCTTTAACTAGATGGTTTGCTGCTGTGTTCTAGAAGGTACCAGACCAGTCTACTCGTTCTGTTCGATGGTTGTCATCAATGAAGTCATAGCCCCATTAATAACCTAAGGTCTTTTTATAGTAAAGATCAAGATTTTTTCAGTCAACAGTTTTGTTTTTTGTTTTTGTTTTTGTTTTAGAATTGTGCATTCATTCTGCATTAAGGGCTTTAGAATTTATCTCAGTTTTAAGGAGTAAAGCTGACATGAAGCAAACTCTAGGTATTAGACCATTGAGAAGAAAGCATTTAAGGATGTAGGACATCATTTTATATTTCAGTTATATAGTATTTATATATAGTTTTTTCTGTTAGCAGTCCCATTTGTTATGTAAATATACTACTTCAGAGTGACGAAAGATTAAATTTAAAGATTTTGAGACCTCTTTAGATCCTTACTTGAGATGTATTATTTGGTGCATTTTAATAACAACTGGTATTTGTATGTTCCCAGCAGGAGGATGATTTGAAGTGGGTAGAAGAGAACGTTCCTTCTTCTGTGACAGATGTGTAAGTTTTTGAATCATTACCACAAGAATTCTATTTCAAAGTTAGTATTACTTTTATTATTTTAAATGAATGAGCTGAAGAGCATACTAATGAGAATACTTGTAGTTAACTAAAGAAGTATAAGAATATTAAAAACATTAAAAAGATGTTAAAAAATAGTTAAAGGTTAGGAATAATATACAAACAAAAGTAGGTGGGATTATTCTTTCAGATGACATTTCTGCTTAGAAAGATTTGGCTATAGATCTTCCCAAAATCAATGGGATAATCCTTTTGGAATTTTTGAGTTCCTTTCCATGGCTATAATTTTAATTAAACATTGGTCCTATTATAATGTAGAACATGTTTTGTTTTTCCTATACAATTCCAGTATCTTTGATTCTTGTTTTTGTATTTCCTTTTTTTCTCTCCCTGAAATGGCCATTAATAAGATGCCAATCTTAGAAAATTACAAAAAAAGCTTTAAATTGAATTCATTATTCCACTGTCCTTTATGTACCATTTATGGCTTTATTTTACATTGTTCATTTTGGTATTTTTCTCCCTGCAGAGCACTTCCAGCCCTTCTGGATTCAGATGAGGTTAGTAATCAAATCATGTGCATAAACTGTGGGTCTGGTGACTTAATAGGGAGTCATAAGTCCTCTGTTCAGGGAGATTTCATTTATTTGACTCAGTAATGGCCTGAAGAACTATAGTTGGTATAGCTGAAAAAGGATGAGAATAGAAATACTAATATTAGAACTCAAATATTCAAGAATGTTTCCTTTCTGTACATGTTCTACTTTTCCAAAGTTATATGATCAGACTTGAGAATGTCTTTGTTTAAATTGGGTAGCAAATACCTTACTCTCCCGCTCTCTAGTTCCTTTGCCTTTAAGAAATTCAAATTTAACTCTTATCTAATCCAGGCAAAAATAATATAAGTATTGAGAAAGGAATATAGTAAGCCAAAACAAAATATAAATTATTTTAAGTTACCTACTGTTCATTGTTATCTGTGTCACTGTCTTCAGAAAATAAGGATTATAATTAGTACCACTCATGTTTATGTTGATTTTTAATCTTTTTACATGCCTCCATACAGTTTATGTAGAAGGCTTCACAGTGAAGTCTTATGTAAGAATTGCAGTCTGAGTTTCTGGGAACTAGTTTTGGACATGTTCTGAGTATTAGGTTATTCTAGAGTCTCTTGATTTCAGAAAGCCTTTTGAAAGCATCTGCCCGATTCTGACTCATTTTGTTTTATTGGCTGCTAAAACATGGTTTGTTCATTTCCCACTGACCTGCTGTGTGATGCAGCACATAGTGTCAAATTCCTTAGCTGTCCTGTGTATTGAAGTAATTGAGAACTCTACTTTTCAGAATTAAACCTATCTCTGTACCACTTTGCTTTCCGTGGTATATTTTGCAGTTCCCAGATCTCCCTCTTGGGGTCTTCATCTGCTAATAGTTTGCCTTCAGGGCTTCCGTTTGGCTTCGGCTCTCCAGCCACACTAAGTTTCAGCCAGAGGGGCCTGAGTATGGGAAACCCAGTTGTGCCATTCGTGGGAATACATGTTTACTATGGTACTTTTGGTAGCACTGACTTCACCCATCTGTTCATACTTTCCTGTGTGGAAAAACTATTCAAGAACTGAAAAAGAACTTAAATGAATTATAAGAGAGACAAGTTAAATAGGGGACCAAGATCAAAATGGCATCAGACTATTCAGCAGCAACTTTGGAAGCTAAAGATAATAGAACAATGTCTTTGAATTCTGAGGAAAGTTATTTTCAACCTAGAATTCTATACTCAAGTAAACTATCAACATGAGGGTGAAATAAAGATGTTTTTTGTTACACAAGAAATAAAATAATTGACATGCTATGTGTGCTTTCTCAGGAATGTAGTAAAAACGTTCTTCACAAAATGAGGGAACTAATAAGAGAAAGACTTGGGATCCAGGAAGTAAAGGCTCCAACACAGAGAGGCCAGGATAAATCCCCAGGATGATGATGTAAGAAACTCCCAGAATGACAGCTGGGCAACAGGCTTGGAGAGCAGCCAGTCCAGAATGGAGCAGGAGAACAGAGAGCTTCAGGAGGGGTGTTTCTAAGAAAAATGTGAAAAGGATAGATTATTTGATGTAATTGATCCTATTGAAAAGGGATTTACAGTTCTGTCAGAGTTTGGGATTAATTTGTGTAGGTACTTAAGCAAAGGAAAAATGAAAAAAATATTAACTATAAGGTAAAAAATTGCATAAGAAAGGAAATTTAATGGTATTACTGTTTTTTTAATTGAGATCGCATACTGTAAATACTATTTTATAATCAAATGTAATTTTTTTAAAAATTGTGAGAAACAAAATCTACCATCCTAACCATTCTCAAGTGCAAAGTGTTAACTATATGCACATTGTTGTGCAATAGATCTCTAGAACTTTTTCATCAAATGTAATTTTAATGAATAGGTAATATTTCATTATAAGGATATACAGTTTGTTTATATAATCCTATATTTTTGAACACTTAATTTTTTCTAGTATTTTGTTGTAATTCTGAGTCTTGCAGTTGAAATGCTTGTGGGTTAAATCTTTGCCCACATCCTTGACTATTTCTTCAAGTTAAATTCCTGAATCAAAGGAGATATATATTTTTATTAAAACTTAATCTTAAGTAAATATCTGTTTAGTCATCTTAATTGACTCTAAAATATATAGTTCCTTTTGATTTGTGGTTTGATGTCCAGAAGCCTAGAGATTTTGATTCAGTTAATCTTGTGTGGGGCCTGGACATCTGTATGTTTCAAAATCTTCATAGATGGTTAGGAACCCTCTCTCCAAATATTTAATGAACATAAACAAGTGCTTGTGGGAAATGTGTGTGTGCATCATCTGTGTAGAAGATATTTGGAATGAAGACCATTTAAAATTAATATACTTAGGGAAAAGAATAAACCTTTTTTTTTCCCCCTAGGAACGAATGATCACACACTTTGAAAGGTCCAAAATGGAGTAAAGAATGGGAAGATGTGCAGTTGAAGATGGCTAGTATCTGGGAAGAGATCAGCTTCTGTGTCAGTCTTCTACACTGCTCTGGGGGATTAAAGGAGGCAATGACATCCTGATCTGTTCCTTGATCTTTGTGCATTGGAGCTGGCGAGAGGTGTCAGACAAGGACATTTTATTGAAAACAAGTTCATCGTATGAGAAAAACCTACAAGTTTCTATTTACAACATTGATGCCCCTTTCCCTCCCATACTCTGACATGGATGTTTATGCAACTTAGATATGTTGTTCCTGAGCCTTTATAATGTTTAAATTGTTTAATCTGTCAAACTAAAAATTTAACATCTTCTAAAGAAATGTGACATCAACACCATAATATGTAATCTCCAGGAGCAACTGCCTGTAATTTTTATTTATTTAGGGAGTTACATAGGTGATGGGGGAAATTAATTATCTTTCCGTTTCCTGGGAAGCCAAGGTTTACATCTTGCAGAGGTAGTTTTGAGGAAAAAAGAGTCCTTCTGAATTAAGGAGCCATGGTTCTATCAATGATTAAAAGAAGAACAACAAAAAAAAGAGAAAGAACCTGTTACAGTATGATTCAGATCATTTAAATAAGCAAAATCAAGTGCAATTTTGTTTACAAATGGTGTATATTAAAGATTTTTCTATTTCAGATGTACTATAGAGAGAAATATTAGCTTAACTCTTTTGACATCTGCTATTGTGACACATCCCATTGCTGGCAATGTGGTGCACACTCCTGAACTTTTAACTACTGTTTTGTAAGCCTCCAAGGGCAGCACTGCAGAGTCCTAGGCAATGCTTTGTTTGCCTTGTGCCATTCACTGCGTGTTGCACTTGATGCAGAGGCGCACTCCATCTAAGTGCTTGTGAGTGAGCACCCTGCTAAAGGGACTTAATGCTTCACAAGCAGAGCCTAATACAAAGGAAACTGGTCCTTCTGGCTTAATTTAAACAGTTTTTCCTGCATGAAGAAGTGTGGAGGCCCTGGACTGCTGCTCATCCTTTACATTGACGGTTCTTGTTTCTCATATTGGTTTAGAGACTGTTTATAAGCAACATCACAAGGTGATGGGATTCATTGGAAGCACTATATTTCTGTTTTAATGGTTTTGTCCAATTTTGCCTTCCCAAGATTTTTGTTCTACATAGAATGTTCATGCCACTTTTTAATATAAAAAACTTTAACAAAATTAATATATTTTTCTCATTTTTTTCTCAGACTTTCTCTAAAGACTCTCTCAAACTCTCTTGTAGGAATTTTCCTTCCATGGTTTATTCTGTCTTATCCATTGAAACCAGTGACTACATGACCACAATCTTCACTAACTCATACTGTAGTGAAAGTGTGTACATTTATGTAACATTTTGCTATAGCTGTTTGCTGTGGTGATTTAAAAAAAAATCACCTAGGCCTTATCTCTAAGGAACAATATGAAGAACTGACAGGTTGACACATTAGCAAAAAGCTGGTGTCATGTGCTTCTCTTTTTCCTTACTAACTCTTAGCAAGTGAATAATAGTTGTAATGCAGCAGGAGAGTTGGTCAAATATTTTTTGAGGCTGGCTAGATGTTGCTTGAGACTAGGGGAAAAAACCCTAATGTGTTAAGCAGGAGTGTATACAAACAAATTCTGTAGCCCAGGACCTGCTTCTTTCTGCTTTCTCTTATGGCTTCTTATGTTACTGTGATTGGATATAGTGTATCATTTCTTAGAACAGGTTCAGAAGAAATTTATAGTTTTACATTGACCTTACAGTTTACATTGTTTATTTTGGTCTTGGTCTTTGGGCCTGGAACTGCTAGGTATTAGGACTTCTTCCAGCACAGCAGCTGGCAATTCTAAATTTTCAAGGTGTTCAGTTTCTGTGGTAAAAATCAGCCATAACACAAAATTTGTTTAGCAAGTCTTGTGTTTCTTACTACTTGAAATTATTTCATTTGATTATCAGATACACCATTTGGTGAAGATGGGACAATATTCCTAATTTACAGATGAAGAAACTGACATTGTGTAAAAATAAAGTGACCAGAGCCAGTTTTTTTACTTCATATCATAGACTCCTTTTTTCTTTTACATTTTGCTTTAAACCTTAAATGCTTAATTTTATGACATAGCTGCTGTTTTCTTGGGAAACTGCCAGATACAGATCATTCTTGCAGTGGTTCTCAGACTTTAAAGTGCGTGGTCTCACCTTGGGGCCTTATTAAAACACAGACTGCTGGACCCCCCACTCAAGAGTTTCTGATTCAGTAGGGCTGGAATGAGGCCTGAGACTTTGCATGTCCAGCAGGTCACCAGGTGATGCTGATGCTGCTGGTCTGGGGAACCACTGGCCTAGAACCTTTAAAATGTAATGGTAAGGTACTTGAACTGGTTGGGATTGTTACTAAAACTACATTTATCGAGTGCTTAGAGTGTCTCAGGCGTTAGTAAGCGCTCACAACGCTAGTAGGTACATAACACTACCATCATTTTGCAGATAACAAAACAGGCCTCCGGAGATTAAATTTCTTAAAGGTCACAGCCGATTTACTAAATGGCAGATTTCCATCCCAGAGCTAACTGACGACAAACCCCAAATTCTTCACCACCAAGCGACATTGCCTAAGACAGTGCTAAGATTAAGATCTTTTTTCCTTCCCTGTTAAGCCCATGGCTACTCGGGCTCAACAACGAAGAAGCTCCGTGTTCGTGGGGAAGGAGATATTCCAAGCCCGGGGGCATTCCTCGAAGGTGCATCATACGTCGGGGCGGAAGGGGTGGGGCTTGGGCTGCGGAAGGGGCGGGCTTAGCCCAGCAGGAAGTCCGGTGTTGATGGCTCTGTTGCCGAAGGCCCTGTGCCTGGGATCGCTGGCTGGATCCGGGTCGGCCACTTTCGTGGCCTGGTTCCGGCTCCCACCGAGCCCGGCCCAGCACACTCCGGGTGAGACTGCCGCGGCGACTCTCTGCTCGCCGCCATGCACGACGCCTTCGAGCCGGTGCCGATCCTAGAAAAGCTGCCTCTGCAGATCGACTGTCTGGCTGCCTGGGGTGAGCCGAGGGGCCGAGGGGCCGAGGCCGAGGTCAGCGCGCGAGCGGCCCAGACCTTGGGAAGTGGACAGGCCTCTGGCTGTGTGGGCTCCGGTCGGCCGCTCTCCGAGAGGGGCATGGAATGAGGAGGGCAGAGCATTGTAGACAGCGTGGGCGGTGGGGCTGTTTGGGCCATCCTTAAGGACCCAGGCATATTAGGGACGTTCCACTCGCCCTTGCTCTCGATGCAGAGTTGGAGGTTGAGCTTTTCCTTGTGAATTGTGCTCAGCTTTGGCTCATTTCAGTTCCCAAGAAGTCTTTAGTTTGGAGGGACAAAGATTGGGAAGTTCTCAACCTGCCAGGGGTTGAACTTGTCCAGAGGATTGTGTTGTTTTTTAGGTGAAAGACAAGCCTTTTTTTGGCATTGAGCAGGTTAACACCCGTATGCCTTTTTTACCTTAGTGATCCACTCATCGTTCACTTCTCATTACTGTAGGTAACTCACGTTGTTAGTTTAAACTCTTAGTAATCTAGCCAAGTGGTTGATTGCCTTCTATTCAAAGTGCCCAAGTTAACTAACTCTGTAGGTAGAAGAGCATCATTCCAGGCTGTCATGAAATCTAACCCCCGAAAACTTGCATAATCCTTTTGGGATTGGCCAGTGCAGAAAGCAGGGTCAAGCATCTCTTGTATGCTCTGGGATACATATGGTTTCAGGGGTCTAAACCTTGACTCTTAACCCTGAATGTTATGCTCTTATGTATGAGTGGTTGCATCTGATAACAGCCACCAAAGACCAAACAAATAATTTCGGTCTTGTTAATGTCCAGGTCCTAGAAATCCAGGGCTGTAAAAAGGTGGCTCAGAACCCTAATCAGATCTTACACTGAGCTGGGTACCCATGATGGGCCTGGTGGAATCTTGATGGTGGCTGGCATCTTATGTATTCTCAGTGGACTGTGTCATCCAGTCAGCCATACAGAGTTCTTCACTGAGTCTTCCGTAGGGTGCTCTCATGACAGATCTTCATGTTAATGTGCGCCCCTCTTGCGTTTAGCAGCCCTGGGCCTCTTTTAAAATCTCACCTCCACAGTAAGCTGTCCTGGTCCTTTGGATTAAGGAGTGAATCTTGCTTCCTCCAGATATCTCAAGAAAAACCTCCATTTTCTGTCATTAAATGCTCTCAGTAAAAATTAAAAATAGAGAAGGAAAAAAATTTAAAAATGAAAGACCCAATATATTACACAAAGGGATTCATACCCGTCTTTCTTCATCAGATATGTATTAAGTACCTATATGGACCAGTCTCTCTGCTAGGGACAAGAATACAAGGATGAATACGAAACAGCGCCTGTGCTCCTAGGACACACAGTGGGGGATAAAGATATGTGAACAGATTATGATACAAGTTAAATAATACTAGAGACATGTGCTGCCTATTGTGGGAACATGGAGGAGGGGTACCCAACTCAGCCTAGGACATTTGCTACTGAAAAGGATGGATGGAGCTGCTTATGACACTTTACTTAGCTTGTCAGAATCCTTGGCTCTCATACCCTGTGGGAGTAGTAGTACACATATTCTCAACCTCTCTGACCTACTCCGCTTTGTTACAGTAAAGATTCCCTGTACCTGTGCTTTTCAGGAACATTGTTTTGAAATGGTAGGTAGCTTTTGGCCTGCCTTGATCTCCAACCAAACAAGAGAAATGCCTTTTGCCTCCTAGGATGCTGTGGTAGGTATTGGGCTGAGGAATGTGCATTTTTATAAGTCCAAGTTATTCTGATGTGGCTAATCAGAAGCTTATGCTTTGAGAAACACTGTTCTTTGCCCATGACCCAAAGAAGGGAAGTGACCACTGCCTTGTTCTTCTCTGTATTCCCTGCAGTGGCCACCATTGGGCTGGGGATGGAATTGTTTATCACATGAGGTTGGACTGGGTTGCACTGTTGGACAGAGCTTCCTTAGGGTAATTATGAGCAAGAGGGCCCAGCCTTACTCACTTCCCAGGAGGGATCAGGTCCAACCTTGTGGCTCAGGATTAGTCTGTCAGGAATTTTCTAGGGCTGACTCTCATTTGTTTATGTGTGTGTTACCCATTTGTGTAGTGTGTTCCACTTTCTGATATGCAATGTTGAGTTTCAGAAGGGACTGCCTACCCTGTGTTGTGCCTGCTCTGCAGGCTTCCCATTCTCTGTGTTTTGCATGCATGGCAGGGTTATATGATGACTTGTCATAGAACGTGGAGCCCCAATATCAGTCAGGTCCTCTGGCCACCTGAGCCTCCACTGACTTCTGTAACCAAATCAAGCCTCTTCAAGGTTCTATGCCATTATTACATCTGGATGATACACTGTTTTTCCTTACAAGTTGGAGGATTAGGAATGAGTATGTGTGTGGTGCTTTTAGTATTTATAAGAAAGTTGTTACAGGGGGCCAGCCCAGTGGTGTAGTGGTTAAGTTCGAGCGCTCCGCTTTGGCGGCCTGGGGTTCATGGGTTCAGATCCCAGGCGTGGACCTGCACATGGCTCATCAAGCCTTGCTGTGGCAGCATCCCACATACAAAATAGAGGAATACTGGCACAGATGTTAGCTCAGGGACAATCTTCCTCAAGCAGAAGAGGAAGATTGGCAGTGGATGTTAGCTCAGGCCCAATCATCCTCACCAAAAAAAAAAAAAAGAAAGTTGTTACAATACTTTGCATTTTTGATGAATGCATTTTTCCTCAGCCCCTCCAAAGGAAAGTTTGAGAAGGGTCAAATAAAATTTCAATTAAAAATATTTCTTTAAATTTCAGTGAATTTATCTGATTCCATTTTATGACCAAGAGAGTAGGCATTTGATAAAAAACATCTATTGGCAAGTAAACATTGCAATAAAAGTGGAAAGTGACTCTTGAATGTCATGCTTAGGAGTTTGACTTCATATTTTGGTAGTGCAGCTTCATGAGGATTTTTTTTTTTTTTTGGTGAGAAACATTGGCCCTGACCTAACACCTGTTGCCAATCCTCCTCTTTTGCTTGAGGTAGAGTGGCCCTGAGCTAACATCTGTGCCCATTTTCCTCTATTTTTTTGTATATGGGTCACCATCACAGTGTGGCTGATGAGTGGTGTAGGTCCATGTCTGGGATCCAAACCCGTGAACCCTGGCCTGCTGAAGCAGAGCACACCGAACTTAACCACTAGTCCACTGGGCCGTCCCCTCATGAGGATTTGTTAAGCCCCAGTGTGAAACGTTGTTGGTCTGCTCTAAGATAACCGACAGCAAATGGGGAAGGATGTGTAGCGAGAGACCAGTGGAGGCCATCACAGGGCTCCCTGGAGGGACCCTATGGAAGAAGGCTGTGGCGAGGTTCCTTGTAGAGGTAAAATTGGCAGGCCTTGGCAGACCTGGGAGGAAGCTGAAGCTATTAAAAGAGATAAAGAAAAATAGGACCTGGCAGGGGTCTGGGAGGAAGAATGGAGAGGGAAGGATGGGGAAGATGGTCAACATTACGTTGGCCTTCTGATTATAGATTTGTATATATGTTATAAGTGAATTTTTAAAAAATTTCCAGTTCATTTTATTAATATCCAAAATATCAATGGGTGTCCTAAAAATCTACTTTAATATTGCCAGTTGCTCAATACAATGATATCTATAAGTAGAGTTCTAAACATAATAGCCTTTATAAAGCAAGCATTGTGAACTGCAATTTTTTCCATGTTCCGCTCCAATATAAACCTCCAGTATTCCATTAGAGCTAGTGTTATTTCTGATTTCCACCTTTGTCGTTAAGAGCACACGGTGTCTTACTTTCCATGTCCTGCCTCTGCTTTAAAACAAAAGAAGACAGAATCACTCTTTTTCTGGAAGACTAAGGACATCAACCTAGAGAACTGTTCCTGATGTAGCTCCTGACCCGTTTTTATAAATATAACTACTGCCTTTCAGACAACCTGTAGCCAACACCCCTTCTTTTGACCTGGGATGCCTTAGTAAGTGTATCACAGCATGTGGTTAGGGATCAGACAGATCGGGGTTAGAATCCTGACTCTGCCACCTACTACATGTGTGACTCTGGACAAGTTACTTATCCCCTAGGCCTCAACTTCCTCATCTGTAAAATGGGGATTTTAAAAAGACATACTTCAAGGGATAGTTGTGAGGATTAGTGAAATAACATGAAATGTGCTTAGCATTTCTGGGAACACAATGCATGCTCAATGACGGTTACCTGTTTGTACCATTATCCAATATTTTATTTTTCAGAAGAAGAGGAGAGCTTATTGAAAGGAATGAGTGACCTTTATGTTACAACATCAAAAAGCTGAGGAAGTGTCTGCACGTGCTGAACTTGCCTTAATGATTTAATATAGATCTGTTATTTAAATCCTTTTGAAACCTCTATTTTTAGCCTAGACCAATGTCTTCCAAAATGAGGTCCCTGAACCAACAGCATCAGCATTACCTGGGAACTTGTTAAAAATGCAAATTACCAGGCCCACTTCTAAAACTACTGAATCAGAAACTGAGGACAGGGCCCAGCAATCTGTTTTAACAAACCCTCAAATAATTCTGATACACATCAGGGTTAAGAACCACTGGCCTAGATCATCTGGTTTTTTTTTTTATTGTTTTATAGTTTGGTTTTTTTTGGTGAAGAAGATTGTCCCTGAGCTAACATCTGTACCCATCTTCCTCTGTTTTGTATGTGGGACGCCACCGCAGCAAGGCTCGATGAGCAGTGTAGGTCTGCACCTGGGATCCGAACCCACAAACCCCAGGCCACTGAAGTGGAGTGCATGAATTTAACCACTACACCACTGGGCTGGCCCCTGTTTTTGTTTTTTTTTTTTTAATTTTTTTTTTTTTTTTTTTTTTTTTTTTGTGGGGAAGACCAGCCCTGAGCTAACATCCGTCGCCAATCCTCCCCTTTTTGCTGAGGAAGACTGGCCCTGGGCTAACATCGTGCCCATCTTCCTCCACTTTATATGGGACGCCGCCACGGCATGGCTGACAGGCAGTGCGTCGGCGGGCACCCGGGATCCGAACTCGCGAACCCCGGGCTGCCAAGCGCGGACTAAACCGCTGCGCCACCGGGCGGCCCCTGGCCCCTGTTTTTTTTTATAAAAGCTTTATTGAGATGTAATTAATATACCTTACAAATCACCCATTTAAAGTGTACAATTCAGTGGTTTTTAGTACATTCACAGAGTTGCCACAGTCAATTTTAGAACATTTTCATCACCCTAAAAAGAAACCCTGTACCCATTAGTAGTCACTCCCCATTTTCCCCCAAGCCCACCAACCCTAGGCAACCACTGATCTTTCTGTCTGTATAGATTTGCTTCTTCTGGACATTTCATCTAAATAGAATCAGACAATACGTAGCCTTTTTTGTCTGGCTTCTTTCATTTAGCATAATGTCAGGTTCATCTGTGTTGTAGCATGTATCAGCACTTCATTTTAATGGCTGACTAATATTTCATTGTATGGATATGCCACATTTTCTTTATCCATTCATCAGTTGATGGACATTTGCATTGTTTCTACCTTTTGGCTTTTACAGATGATGCTGCTGTGAACATTTATGTACAAATTTTTGTGTGGACATATGTTTTCATTTCTCTTGTGTAAATGCCCATGGGTGGAATTGCTAGGTCATATGGTAATTCCATGTTTAATCTTTTGAGGAACTGCCAGACTGTTTTCTAAAGTGACTACACCATTTTATATTCCTGCCAACGATGTATGAGGGTTCCAATTTCTTCACATCTCTGTCAACACTTGTTATTATCTGCTAGACCATCTTTTGAGATAATTTTATAGATTTAATATGCTATGGCACTTCTTATTTTTCCCTAAAGTAAAACCATTAAACCTTCAGAGGATGCCTTTTAGTTGTTATTTCTGAGATTAGGTACGTAGTTTCATGTTTATACTATTCATTTTATGATTTTATAAGCTTCCATCATATTTTCAGTCAGTTTAATTTTGAAACAGTGAAGACAGGGACATTTTTTATTCTCTAAAATGTCTAGGTTAGTAATTGTTCAATAAGTACTTTTTTGGTTGGTTGATTCTCAAACATATCTTGAATATAAACGTTCCTTAGCTTTACAAAACAGCTGCTATCAAAAGCAATTCATTTTCTTGACCCTTTGATTTCTGGTTACAAGCCCAGCTAGAGAAAGAGGGTCTCACAAAGCTGACTGACCTTTCTCATAGCTCTTTTCTTTTCCAGAGGAATGGCTTCTCGTTGGAACCAAACAAGGACATCTTCTTCTCTATAGGATTCGGAAGGATGTTGGTAAGTGGCAACTTTCCAGAACTGAGAAAGAGATGGCTTATTGCTCATGTGAAAAAACCAGTTTTGATAGTCGGCTAATATACCACTGTGAAATCAGTGATTCCTGGGCTATTAAAAGAGTGATTGGGGGGTGGGGGTAGTGCAGTGGGAAAGTGGGGAGAAACACAAGAATCTCCAGGGTTTGTGGGTTTTTTTGGACTACATCTGGGAGATGGGACTGGATATTTTTCCCCTTCTCACTTCTTGGAAACTCACTGTCAGAAATAAAAATATTACTGATGGGAATAAGATTCTTATATAAATGGTGTGGTGGTAGGAAACAAAATTGGGAGTCATTGATTTAAAAGATCTTGTGAACTTGTTGGGTAGACTAGGACAGAGAGGACCTGGGTTTGAGTCCAGCTTTACTTCTCCTTGGTCACGTGACTGCGAGTAGGTCCTATCCAATGTCAATTTCCTCTTCTATAAAGTATCTGTCTCACAAAATTGTTGGAGTCAGATGCAAGGACTTTGAAAACTAAAGCTCTAATCAGATGTGACTTTGTCTGTAAAACACAGAATAATAACTAAAAGTATTTGAAATTTATTCTGTTAGAGTATCCTCTAGTGGGAAAAAAGGTACCTCACTCCCTTTTCCTAATTTTATTTCTTAATGGAAAAATTGATGTGTTTGGATATTATATCTTGGAGCTACAGAGTCTGTAGAAATCTGCCATTAATGCCAGAGTGGGTTGAACCGGATGTAGTTGTCATTATTCAACATATTAGAAAAAACAAAATTTTGTAGCTTTCAACCTAATAGCTTAAGATAAGAGTGGAGATAGAGCCTTCTCTTTGGAACCTGGACCAAGGGTAACATTGGGAAAAAAGAGCATCTTACCTACGTAGGGGAGGAAAAAAGTTCTTTTTCCCTCTACCAGTCCTAATCTCATTCACTGGGGACCTGTAAATTAGACTGACAGAAGACAGATTAACAAGAGAAAAACAGAAGGTTATTAATATGTACATCGCACATACACATGGGAGTGCTCAGTGAGGAGGGACTCAATGGGGTATGCATCTTAACAAGCAAACAATAAATTTTTAGAGTAGTGATAAGACAAAGAAAAGGACTTTGAGATTCTAGGGTGACAAATTGTGGGAATGCAAATATATGGGGGAACTAATTGAAGATAAGTTTGTTATGTAGATTCCTTTGGTTCCTGGGCTGATAAGGGTCTACAGTTGTCTCCAGTGATTAAATTCTGTCCTTCCTGGTAGAGAGGGAAGGGGGATACCTTTGTAAATCTACGTCCTGCTTTTCGGCAATTTGGGGAGAGCAGAGAGCTTCTCTTGTGTCTGCTTCTTCTCAGTTGCCTTCATCTCAAAATAATCCTTATCCCAAAGTAGAATATTTTGGGGTGGCATATTATCCTACCCTTCTCTGGTGCAATAGGGAAAGAGGAAGGCACCTGGTCAAGTTCTTCAGTAGGATAAGAAGAGAAACCAGAAGATCAAAACAGAGGGTTTATTTCATTTCTATGTTTCACTTTCCTTTAAATCAAGTCAGCAAACTTGTTCCAAAAAGGACCAAGTAGTAAATATTTTAGGCTTTGCAGGCCATAAGATCTCTGTCATGACTACTCAACTCTGCTATTGTAGCAAAAAAGCAGCCACAGACAATATGTAAATGATGGGTGTGGCTGTGTTCCAATATGACTTTGTTTACAGAAACATGCTTTTGACCCATGGGCGGTACTTTGCTGGCCCTTGCTTTAAATTTTTAGTTCTAAGAGCCAGAATATTTGCATTCTGTGACATCTACCCAGTCTGTAATTTAAAAATTGCCTTGGATTTTATTCAGCGTTCAACAACTGTGTTTTAACTATCTGCTCAGATGCTGTGCAGGACAGGGAGCTAAGAGGGCCTAATATTCTTACCCCCAAAAATAATCAGTTCTTTGTGCCATCAAATACTAAATACTATGATAAAGTGACTTGTTTAGTATATCATTTCTGTATAAGTAATGAGGAATTGAAAACTAGACTGTAAAAATAAACCTTTCAACATAGTATAGGCTCAAACTGGTAACATTGATGTTAATCTGACTTGGAACTCTGGTGGTAACTATTCCTTGCCCTGTTGATCAACTCACCACGCGACCTTCGACAAGTTAGTTAGTCTTCCTGGGCCTCAGTTTCCCCGGAGGTAACTTGAATAGCAATATTAACCCCCCTTAGACAATTAGGAAATAAAACTCTGGTTGGAAACTTCACTTCTCCCTAAACCCTTAGAGAACAGTTCAGTTCTGGCCCGGCTCTGGTCTGTTTATGGGCTGGAAATAGACCTGGGCCTCCATGAATCAGCCATAGAACTAACTCAGTTTCTAAATTTGAGATATTTCAAACCTAGATAGGGCTGCAATTAGACTGTCTTTCTGAGGAAAGGGAGAGAGTAATAAGATGTTGTGGAAAGACTGGAATTAAGAGGACTGGGTTCTGACCTGATCTGAGCCATCTCCTTTGAGCTCATAAACATCTCTAGGCCTCTTTCTACTCATATCTTAGACAGAGGGGTTAGATTAGTTCACATCTAAGGCCTTAACAATTTTAGGTTTATTTCAGTGGCACCGTCACCCTAGAGCAACGGTTCTCAAAGTGTGATCTGTAGACCCCATGGGGTCCCCAAGATCCTTTCAGAGGATCCACAAGGTCAAAAGTAAGTTCACAGTAACACCAAATGTTATTTGTTTTTTCACTGACACTGACTGACGTTTGCACTGATGGTACAAAAGAAATGGTAGCTGGAACTGCTGGCCCCTTAGCACAAGTTCAAGGAGTGGTCAGCAAACTTGTTGGTACCAAACTGTACTAGTAGTTGTTGTGTTGTCCTCCAGCGTGCACTCACAGTGGTATTTATTTTTTTAAAGCCAATTTCACTTAAGAGTGTTCTTGATGAGGCAGTAAAAATTATTAATTTTATTATATCTCGACCTTTGAGAATACATCTTTTTTTGCTTTTTTTTTTTTTTTTTTTTGTGAGGAAGACCAGCCCTGAGCTAACATCCGTTGCTAATCTTCCTCTTTTTGCTGAGGAAGACTGGCCCTGGGCTAACATCCGTGCCCATCTTCCTCTACTTTATATGGGGCGCCGCCACCGCATGGCTGCCAAGCAGTGTGTAGGCAGACGCCCGGGATCCGAACCCGCGAACCCCAGGGCTGCCAAGTGCGAACTAAACCGCTGCGCCACCGGGCCGGCCCCCGAGAATACATCTTTTTAATAAACTCTGTGATGCAATGGGAAGTACACATAAAGCACTTCTGCCATGTGGCAGGGTAAGAAGCACAATGGTTGTCTGGGGGAAAGCACTTAAGTGATTGAGTTATGAGCTGAACTGGCCACTTTTTCTTGGAGCATCATTTTTGCTTGAAAGATTGACTGACAGATAGACTATGGTTTTTCAGACCATTTGGGTATGTGGTAGATGTTTTCTCAAAAATGAACAAAAGGAACCTATCACTTCAAAGAAAACAGTTGGCAGTATTTGTGCTAATGATCAAGTTAGAGCTTTCAAGAGAAAACGAGAATTGTAGAAAAATTGTATCCACCCCCATGAGCTTGACAGCTTCTCAGTACTTAAAGATTTTTCTGATGAGATGGGGGTGATAGTGAGTGTGATTAACTCACTGAACCAATATTTTCCAGTGCATGAAGTTTCTAAATGATGCATGAGTAAAAGATACGTTTGAAATGTAAGATAGACCAATGGACTTGAACAGAAAAGTTTATTAATAGGTTTCAGATTCCATATTGTAAGAAATTCGATTTGTCAACTTTTGGTATAGTATCAAAGAATAAGATCCACAATTATCTGAAAAAGCTAATGAAATATTCCTTCCTTGTCCAACTATATGTCCATGTGAAGACAGATTTTTGTCATATACTTAAACCAAAACAACATGTCAAAACAGGTTAAATGCAGAAGCAGATGTGAGAGTCAGCTGTCTTCTCTTAAGCCAGACAGTAAAGAGATTTGCAAAAATGTAAAATAATGCATTTTTTAAATTTAGAAACATAGTTATTATTCCTTAAAATGTGTTATTTATGCTAACATGTAATGGGCTTATTACTATTATTTTTAAATGAGTTAATAAATAACATGTTTTTAAAATTTCTCGGTTTTAATTTCTAATATGGTAAATATTGATAGATATAACCCACGTAAAAATTTCGGGGTCCTCAATAATTTTTAAGATTATGAAGGGTTCCTGAAACCAAAAAGTTTGAAAATCTCTGCCCTAGATAATTCAAATACAGAGAATTGTTAGAAGTAATAATAAAGCCCTTTTCAAATACAGAACTCTTTTCAAGAAGGAAGTGGCTGAATTACTTTTTTTCTTGTGAAGTATAATGGCAGAATACAGGGCCTCTTCTTCATCTCCTCTGCTGAGGGACACGTGCAGGAACTAAGACCAGCTTTGGTGGCATGGGCCCTTGTGGGAAATCTCCAGCGACTTCCGGGAGGCGGGGGCACCGCTGGCTGTGGGGAGCAGCCCGTGGGCAGCAGTGTGAACAGTCTTTCCACGAGTTGGGAGGCAGGTCGCAGGGTATGGGCCCAGCACACAGGCTTTAGAGTCAGCCCCGAGTTTGCTTCTGGGCTGTCTCACTACACTGCCTAACTGCGTGACCCATCAGGTCCCTCAAATATAAAACTGAATAATAATACCTATTTCTTGGGGATAGTTGTGAGGTTACAGAAAATATATATAAAATTTTAAACCCAGAACCTGGCACCTAGTTATTGCTTAGTTAATAATAGCTGCTGTTATTATTATGATAATTATTCTCTTTTTGACTCTTCTGTGACTTTTTTTTAATTTACATTTTTATTGATGTCTTAATAGTTTATAACATTGTGGGCTTTTAGCTGTACATTATTTTTTTTCCATCATCTTTGGTGATTTTTGAGGCTAAATATTTTTGCCATCCCAGCAAGGCTGGCTTCACATGTTTTTATGGTATATAACTTTCTTCCCCTTTCTTGCAACAGTACCAGCAGATGTAGCATCACCTGAAAGTGGCAGTAAGTGTAGATGCATTAAATTGCTTTAGCTCTGGGGATGGTGTTCAATGTTTGCCCTGTCCTGTGTTGCAAGAAATAGGGTAGCTGCTGGGATTCAGTTGGTCAACATCTAAGGATGCTTTGGGCTAGGTGTCGTTGCTTGGGCCCTTATATGTGACTGTTACTTTTTACACTCTTTTTTGTGAAACACTTTGCCAAGGTACTATTTTGTAGGGTAAGATCTTCAGACTCACAAGTATCTTGCAGCCTCGGTAAACATCTGTAGTGTGATCCTTTCTGCTAATGCCAACTGAAGTTGCATGGAACCCTCTGGTCTAATATTGGAGTTGAAAGCAACTTACTATGCTCAGTAAAGACGTTAGATTTTAGAGCTCCAACTAATGGTCTCCTAGGAATTTTTAAAGATTCATGTAGGAGAGCAGTATGCAGCAGCATTTTTTGTTGTAGTTATTTTTATGTATCCCTGTGTTTGGAACTGTGGATGTTTATTTCTTTTCCATAGGTTGCAACAGGTTTGAAGTGACACTAGAGAAATCCAATAAGAACTTCTCCAAAAAGATTCAGCAGGTAGGCAGTGATGGTCGCTACAAGAATATTTGACTTCTAGGAGATGCTGTCAAAGCTAGAATGGTAACATTCTTTATTAATCTTTGAATTCTCTGCTCTCTGTCCTCCCATTTATGCAGGGATCTCTTCCGTCCATCATGTGCCTGAGATCCTCTTTCACAGGCAGAAATTGTGATCGCACATAAATATAAGTCAGATCCCTGTCAGTGGTATAGGCTTTTCAGTCCCCTTTTAGTACTGCAAATGAATGGTTGCTAAACCTTGTTGGAAACGTTTGATTGAGTCTACTGATTTGCTGTTTTCCAGATCCATGTGGTTTCCCAGTTTAAGATTCTGGTCAGCTTGTTAGGTAAGAAAATGTAGGTTACATTTGTGTTTCATGTGTCAAAAGACAAAAACTATGACCTAGTTAACACTCACATGGTTAATTTGATAGTAGTTACTTAATGAAATTGACATGTTCCAAAATAGATACCACTGGCTATGAAGGTAATAAAGGCATGCCCCATGAACTTGACCTCTGCTCTCCAAGGACTGTCACTTCATTCATTCATTCATTCATTTATTCATTCAGTAATCGAGCAAATATTTATTGAGCCCTATTCCAAGGATTGGGGATACCAAGTTGAATGAGACATGATTTCTGTCATTGAAGCTTATGTTCTGATTATGAAGACTGAAATGATAGAAAGTAATCATGATATAATGTGATAACTTACAATGGAAATTTATAAAAAGTATTGTGGGATCTTAGTAATGGGAGGGACTGTATTGTCTAGTGGACGATTAGAATTTTGACAGAAAGAGAGAGGTAGGCAGAGCATTATAGGCAGAGGGAACAGCTTGGGCAAAGGCCCTGAGTTGTAACCAGACTTAGGCTATGTGGTGGAGAGTGGCAAGATATCAGGTGAGAGACAGATCAGAGCCAGACTACTCAGGGGCTTGTTTGAAAAGCCATAGTTTCACGGAAGGCAGCCAGTGAGGTTTTCTTCACAAGCACAGGATTAGAAACTTGCCTCACAGTCTGTATTATTCAGCCCCGGGCCCAAATAGTAGAATCTTTTTTAACTTGGTTCCTAGGTCAAGAGGGGACGTTTAAAGTAACTAAATCTTCATGACTAAAACTAGATATGAGCCCCAACTGAAATTATTTTGCTTGCTTTGCTCAAAAAGAAATCCTTGTGGTGGGTTTGTACAAAATCCACAGGGAATTTCCTTTCTCTTCTTAGAGCCTTTTACTGTGAGTACCTCTGAAAGCCATTTCTTGTACAAATATTGCATCACAAATTTTCAGACTTGAGAAAGAGTATAAGAGTGCTTTAGAAGTGAAAGCTCCTTTACTCAAGCCAGCCCAAATTTCAAGGAACAAAATATCCAAGTCCAGAAGACTGAGTGACCTCTTAAATGTTTTGTAATGTGATTCTGGTGGTAGACCAGAGTGTATCGGTAGTGAAACTGAAGTGTACGTCTTCAACCAACATTTGCCATTTGCTTCTTCTGATTGTTACACACAGTTATTTTTTTGTCTTGAAGGTGGCTATACTAGAGAATAATGATAATTTATAGTAATATTTTACCTCCTTCCAAATAGAAAATAATATTTATGTCCATGACCTGTTGACGTTTCAACAAATCACTACGGTTTCAAAGGCAAAAGGAGCATCACTGTTCACATGTGACCTCCAGGTAAGTGTGGGCAAGATGAAATCTGACTTTGTGCTTTAATGAATATGGTCTTTCCTACATCATTCCTGCCATTAGTTGGGAAGAATAACATTGATATCCAAACCTAGCAGAGACTCCAAAGGGAATATTTGATTTTGGATTCTATTAGAGAAATTTCCCCCTTAGTATGTGGTCTGAAATGGAAACATTTGCATTCCTGTATGTGTGCTACTTAGGGCAGCAGACATCTGTATGGCAGGAGGCAGCTAACCAAGGAGAAAGACTCTTGTCATGGACAGGCCATGAGTGGGAAGTGGAGACTATAACAGTGTCATGAACATACAATGGGACATTAAATTGACTCTTGTTCTAAACATACCATTGTGGTCTTTGTCTTTAAGGAGTTTGGTTATTCAGGAAAGACATTTCTCCTTAGTTTTGCCAATTCACCATCCTTACATTCTTCAAAATCTGCCTCACCCCTCAATTCAGCTTTAATTACTTTTTAGTGTTTATGGTCTGCATTGACACTGCATTGTTTTTTGCTTTGGCGTTTTCTTTCCCCCCAACTCCTTTAAAGAATTGAAAGTGGGGGCCAGCCCGGTGGTGTAGTGGTTTAGTTCGCACGCTCCGCTTTGGTGGCTAGGGTTTCGCAGGTTCGATCCCAGGCACAGACAGACGCATCGCTTGTCAAGCCATGCTGTGGCGGCGTCCCATATAAAGTAGAGGAAGATGGGCATGGATGTTGGCCCAGGGCCAGTCTTCCTCAGGGGTAAAAGAAAAAAAGTGGAGGATTGGCAACGGATGTTAGCTCAGGGCTAGTCTTCCCCACAGGAAAAAAAAAAGGGTTGAAAGTGGGCCTGCTGTCACTGCAACATTCTGATCCTTGACCCAGCGTGTATTGACAACCATGAGCGAGAAACGTTTAAGAAAAAAGGAGAAAGTGGTTATGTAGGTGAAGGCCTGCCCTGGGATTTTCCTCTCTGAATTATGAATGTCCACAAGATTTGCTAGGGCTGGGGCCTTTGACTGGCAGCCATTGGGGAGGAGTATTCCTTAGCCTGTTGTTTGAGTACATCTTAGAGAATGGTGTTTTTTGGGTCAGTTTGTCTGACTTAGGGTCTTTGTATTACAGGAGATTTTCAGATAGTAGCCACTTCAAGGTAGAAAATCTCTAATTTAGTTGTCATTTCGCTATGGAGCCATTATCTGTGCATCCTCATTTACTGTGGGTGTCTCTTCCCAGCACACAGAGACTGGTGAGGAGGTGTTGCGGATGTGTGTGGCTGTGAAAAAGAAACTGCAGCTCTATTTCTGGAAGGACAGGGAATTTCATGAGTTGCAGGTAAAGTCCACTGTTACCTGGTCCGTGGGTTGGGTAGAAGGTGATGCTATGGTTGACCTACAGCTTGAAAGACTTCCTGTTCAGTTCTAGTAAAGGTCAGGACCCCAGTCTTGGAGTTCTCTCCAGATGAGTGCTCTGCTGTGAGTACATGAGTGCTTATTCAGGCCCACTTGTCAAAGTTTCCTGGTCTTCAGAGGCAGGGGTGATACAATTCTACAACATCTCTACAGATTGGTTTATTTCAAAGTGGGTTTTCACCTTTTCCAAATGCATCTTGTCCAGTTCATGAGTGACTTATATTTTTATTATGGGTGGTTTCCTGGCCTTGTGCTTATAGAATTGTATTCACATGAGGGTGAGGGGGATTTTGCAGAATGGGGGTGGAATAACAGGAAGGTCATAATTTTTTTCTTTTAACATCTTTCCCATTGAACTCTCGCTTTCTTTCCTCAGGGGGACTTTAGTGTGCCAGATGTGCCCAAGTCCATGGCATGGTGTGAAAATTCTATCTGTGTGGGTTTCAAGAGAGACTACTACCTAATAAGGGTAAAACTTAGAAAATTTATTATTTTGCAAATATCAACAGTTTACCTTGGGAAAGATGATTATGAGTTTACCTGGGGGAGATGATTATGTGCTTCTGAACTACAGGTCAAGAGACTGCCTTAAGTAGAGTTTTTGGCATAATAGGGTTTGTGTTTGTATGTTTTTTATTTTTCATATTCTCAGCATCTCCCACAAATAAGATGTCTGTGTATCTAAAACCAGGCAGAGTCAACTCTCAGTTCTCTACATAGTGAATTATCCACATTGTGTATCTAATTATTGGGATAGATAATTAGGGCTGTTTGCCTCTGTCCAACAGCTTTGTCATGGACTGCCATCTTGAGGCCTCAGTGCTCAGGAATTATAAACTGATTTTAGTATTAACTTGAGTGTTTTTTAAGACTTTGAGTCCCCCCCTCCCAATCTTTTAGTATATTTGTTTTTAAAGTTATTTTCACTGTTTTTTTTTCCCCAAAAGCCACATGTGTTCATTATAGAAAATAATATAGATAAGGAAAATAAGGGAAGTGCAAATCATCCATAATCCCCCCACTCAGAAATAATCACTGTTAACCTTTTGGTGTATGGGCTTCCACCCTGTTTACAAAAATATCATGTTACACATTGTTTTATAACATGCTTTTTCTCTTAACCTAATCGGTAAATATCCACAACATTGGCTTTTTTTCTCCAGTATGCATACTTTATGTAGAAGAGGTTGATAAACCATTCATTTCATAGAATAATCTAAATTTCTTAGCTTTATACCCCTCTCTCAAACCAGACTTGGCAATTCTAGAAGCCTTTCTTTCCACCTCCCCACTTCCCGACCCCTCACTGTGTTAGCTCTTCTTTGTTTATCTAGTTAATATATATTTCATATTTATATTGTTGGAATATCCTAATTTTATCAGCATCAGAGTTGCAAGCTCATAAAGGAGTCAGTGTTGTACAGCTGACTCAATAGGTGCTGAAAGCAGTCTGTGAGGGGTGGGGGACTGAGCCCAAGTTGGAGTAGGGCTCTCATTCCTCTGACCATCCCCTTCTTGAGGGTAGAGTCTTTTGAGGCTGGGAAATCTTGCTTTAGGACCGGGCTATTCAAAAATTATTCATTTACTTACATATGGTAAAATTCATTGTTTTTGATGTATAGGTCTGAGTTTTGGCAAATGCCTAGAGTTACGTAACCACCACCACAATCAAGATTCAGAACAGTTCCATCACCCAAAAAAATTCCCTTATCCTGCCCCTTTGAAATCTACCCCTCCTCCTATACCCCAACCTCTAGTAACTACTGATCTGTTCTTCGTCTCTTATAGTTTTGCCTTTTCCAGAATGTCATATAAATAGAATCATACAGTATGTAGCCTTTTGAGTCTGGCTTCTTTAGCATAATGCATTTGACATCCATCTATGTTGTTGTGTGTCAGTATGTTCTTTTTTATGGCTGAGTAGCATTCCATGGTATGGAGGTATTAGTTTATCTTTCATTCATCAGTTGAAGGACAAAGTTGTTTCCAATTTTTAGCTATTATGAATAAAGCTGCTATAAACATTTGCTTATGGGTTTTTGTATAAACTTAAGTTTTCATTTCTCTTGCGCAAAAGCCTAGGAGTGGGATTGCTGGGTCATATGGTCAGCGTATATTTAACTTATAATTATGAAGCTAACAAACAAAATGCTGGTGCCATTTTGCATTCTCACTAGCAGTGTATGAGAGTTCAGTTGCTCTGCATCCTGGCCAGCACTTGACATTGTTAGTTGCCAGGTGAGATGCTTGTCTCTGTGTTAGAGAAAAACAGAACTGGTTCTATGTTGTGATGACAAAATCTGTCATAACAAACTATAATGTTTCCTTATGCCAAATGAAGAATATTATTGGCTTCTGTAGGTTTTGAGTTTTATCTGAATTTTTCCAGGCCAATTCCATGCCTCTGGCTGGAGAATGCTGGGTGACTCACTTTGTATCTTCCTGTAGGTGGATGGAAAGGGGTCCATCAAAGAGCTCTTCCCAACAGGAAAACAGCTGGAGCCCTTAGTTGCACCTCTGGCAGATGGAAAGGTGGCCGTGGGTCAGGATGATCTCACCGTGGTGCTCAATGAGGAGGGGATCTGCACGCAGAAATGTGCCCTCAACTGGACAGACATACCAGTGGCCATGGGTGAGACCACCATAACTGCTGTTTCCCACTTTGGGCTGGGGTTGTGCGCCACCCTTGCAGAGTGGAATCCCGTTCGTAGCTTTAGCAGACTGTGCTTTACAGTGTCATTTCATTCATTCTCAGTTCCCTTTCTTATAAGTAGATGAGTGTCTGAGGGTCATTAAAAATGGGATATTCTGGTTTTTGAAGGAAGCTGGGTTTTGCCCCGGGGGGAACAATGTAAACAGAATTATACATTTTAGGAAGTGATTGTCTACTGCTATTTTTACTTCTTAGTTCCTTTTCTTTTACCTTCTTTTTAATGGTTTTATTGTGTCCTCTGCCAAATAGACTACGTTTGGAAATTCCTTATTTATTCCTATAATACATGTAACTCAATATCAAAGGGTTTTTGATGTGGTGTTTTTTGCTGCCGTAGTTTTGTAGTTTAGAGGCGCAGACTGCATTTAGGTGTCAGCCTCCGTCCTCCACAGTGGGTGTTTCTGCTCCTTCACCTGCCTCAGGCTCCCAGCTCTCTGTGGTGGTGTTGCCTGGAAGCACATTTTGGTCAGAAGAGTGAGCATTTTAATAATAGTTACTGCTGTGGAGTGGGGCATACAGACATGCCATCTTTAAGGACTCTAGTTCTGGAGGCAAGGATTACATTTTGGATAAAGAGACAAAACAAGGCACTGCTTAAGTTGTTAAAGTGGATGAATTGAGACTGAGTAGTTCAGAAAGGGGAAGTTCATTGTTCAGTTAGTCAGGAAGAAGTTTCATTACACAGGTAAGATTGGACTAGACTAGGCAGGTAGTTTAGGATCTGGCTTGAAGAAAAATTCCCCTTCAGTCTAGGCAGAAAGAATAGTTTGAAAAATGAGCAGAAATGCAGAAGACATGCTGATTTGTGAGAAGGCATTACAGAGACTGACCTGGCTAAAACAGGTGGTCCAGATTACGGAGGAATAAGGATAGGGCCAGTTGTTGGGGCCCATGCGAAGGTCTGAGAGGCCAGTAGATTCCTAAATGGTAGAATGTTTGATAAAAACATCAAGTTTAGTAGAAAGAGTTCAAGAAAAATCGAGACAAAACGATTTTAGGGTAATGTGGTAATCAGCACCCCTTCAATCCCCCAACAATTTCTCTTTACTAAGATTTTAATGTACTGTCAGTTTGGTTCTTGTCATTTTTGTGTGTGTTAACATTACTTTGTGTCTCTAAGAAACAGGACATGCATAAATAATTTACAGCTTATTTTCTCTCAAATCCCACAGTGTCACTCAGAAAACTATTTACTGAAAAATGAAACTTGCTTAATAAAACGTTAACATGCTATTTAAAAAAAAAAAAAAACCATCAAGTTTAGGGTGGTTATTCTGGTAGTAGTTAGAGATTAATAGACCAGAAGGAAGATCAATCAAAAGCATAGTATTTTATAAGCCCCAAGATTGTGTCTGTTAACACATTTGAGGGCCTAAGAGCTTCACGAGAAGCTTCATGATATTCTAGAGGCCCTTGTTTTGCCTCAGAAGAGGAACCTTGGTAGATTCAATGAAGATATGTGTAATATGCTTGGGGTATGTTTCTGATTCCCCAGTGTGAGAGTTCTTGTTTCAAAACCTCTCTTAGCACCCAGTGCCTTCAGCAGTGTTTCTCAAAAATGTTTCTGTGCCTTAACATACTGAGAAAGAGGACATTCTTTCCGGATAGGGTAGAAGAATCACCATCTGATGGGAGGAAGACTAAACTTCCTAGAATGTATGCATTTTAAACTTGATTTATTTTACCATTCTCATCTTTACCACTTCACCCAGTCTTTGGTCATTTTGGACTCCCCCTAACTGTGCCATCATCCGTGCTGTTGCCTTTAACAGTGTCCTGCTCATGTGACAAGGCCTTGTTCAGTGGCACTTCCTCTGTGAAGTCTTCTCTGACCTGCAGGCAGAATTAGTCACTTCCCCCTTGGTGCTTCCATAGCTCTTTCAGGTTTCTCTGTCATGGCACCCACACTGTCCCACAGATGCGGTGAGTTGTCTGTCTCTGCTCATGTAGGAGCTCCCTGAGCTCTAGGCTCACATCTTCATCCACTTTGAGTAGTGCTTGAAACGTCAGAGCCTCAGTAGATGCTTGCTGAATAGATGATGATTTGCTGTCATTGTTAGCCACTTATTCTATACCTGCTGCCCCCCAGCCACTCTGCCAAGTTTTAAAGATACAAAGAGATCCAGACCATCTCTGTTGTCAAAGAGTTTGGGAGACTGAACAAATGATAAGATATGACAACCAAAAGGGTTTTTGATATAGATTACCTTTTTTATTAAATTAGACCTTATTAAGGTGGGCCAGATTAAAAAAGTACAGAGAAATTTACATATTTATACAAATTAACACTAAAGAAAATTGTACTACCTATTTAAAATGAAGTCAGCATAAAAAGAAAAGAAAAAAAATCCAATACCGAAGAACATGCTTTTAATTTTATTTTTTGAGAAGATGAAAACAACAGTGTAACAATAGCAAAAGCATTCAAATTGATGGAAATATTACTTAGGCCTTGGTTTCCTCATTTCTGAGTTCCCTTCTGGCTTTGAAATTTTATTGTACTATTCATTTAGAGTATAAATTTCAAATATAAAATGAAAAACTTTTTATCAGAAAATATATAATGAGGAAAATAAATTTACAGCAAGTTAGCCACACTAAGAAGCTATTCTTATGAATATATTCTTTGAGGTTAAATTTCTGTATGATAATTATGCCATCTAGTGGTTCATTTTTTACTAAATTTTTTTACTTTTTAAAAAATTTTATTTTTAATTACAGTAAAAAACACAACATAAAATCTATCGTCTTAACTATTTTTAAGTGTACAAGTTCAGTAGTGTTAAGTATCTTCACATTGTCATGCAACAGATTTGAGAACTTTTTCATCTTGCAAAACTGAAACTCTATATCCATTAAACAACAACCCATTTCCCCCTTCCCCTAGCCCCTGGCAACCACCATCCTGCTTTCTCTTTCTGTGAATTTGACATTCTGGATACCTCGTATAAGTGGTAGGAAACGGCTACACTAAAATGCCATCCAGCTGCCTTCTCTGTGAACCATTAAGCATCAAGTGGAGTTTTGCATGTTTTCGCTGTGAAAATCTCAAGCAGAAACAACATTGTCCAGAAATGTGGACCTTTGTCTTTAGCATAATTTTAGGGAAAAAGGAAGTTGCCACCTTCTTGGCCTTAAGAGAATGAAAGAAGAGCTTATGTGTTCTCTCACTAATGCGTTGTTGGGTCAGCTGCAGCTGGCCTCTGTCTGGCCTCGCTTTGTGGCTGATGAGAGAGGAGCAAGTGAAGCTCTCACCCGGTTCTTTGGGGGAAATGGTAGGAGCGTCATCAGGTCACTCTCAGCAAAGCTGGGTGCATCCTTTTTGTGCAAGAGATTTCTCTTAGCATCACTCAGGCAAACAGTTGTTTTTCTTTGTATATGACATTGTAGGATCCTGGCTTGGTATTTGACTAGCGGACTTTTTAGAGATCCCATTTAAATACAGCTTAGAAATGGGCAACTGAAAGAGTTCATAAACCTCAAGCCTTAGACCAGAACTACAACTGAAGATATTCTCTCTTGCACAGAGCACCAGCCTCCCTACATCATTGCAGTGTTGCCTCGGTATGTGGAGATCCGAACATTTGAGCCAAGGCTTCTGGTCCAGAGCATTGAATTGCAAAGGCCCCGTTTCATTACCTCAGGAGGGTAAAGAATTTCTTTGTTTACTGTAGCTGCCATATTATTCCAAAGCTTTAAAGTCACCTATGTCATCACAAAGCCTGTGGGGGTTTTTTGCTGATATTCTCACTCCTGCCTCCAGATCAAATATTATCTATGTGGCCAGCAATCATTTTGTCTGGAGACTCATTCCTGTACCTATGGCAACCCAAATCCAACAACTTCTCCAAGACAAGCAGTTTGAATTGGCCCTGCAGCTTGCGGTAAGTCTTGTTTCTGAGATACGAGTGTGAATCTGCCTTCCTCATTGTTCTCCAAAGCAGGTGATTTGGGTGTAAATGTTCATATTTATTTTGGACTGGTAGGATAAGCACAGAGTTGAAAGTCACGGGGCTTCGATTCACGGTCTGACTCTGCCATGAAATATCTATGTAACGCTAAGTGATTTCACTTCTTCAGTTTGCTTATCTGTCAAATGTAGAATGAATGCCAATTATAATAGTACCTCATAGAATTAATAGGAGAATAAAAATTTAATAGATATGGTGTGGCTGTGAAAAATTAAAGACAATTACAAACATTAAAGTAACAATCATAAACGTAAGATTACAGTCTGACTGATGCAACAACTAGAGGGCCTCTAAAATCTCTTTCAGCAGTGGACTCGTGTGTTTGGATGAGCAGGCCTTCTTTAGCTGTTCTGAAACCTCAGGTTGCTGCATTCAACAGGGCCGTGTTCTTAGGTTTATGACTGTCCCTCTCCTTGAATGTGTGCTTGGCATGATGTTCAGAGCAAAGTAGTGACTGTGCTCTTGTTCCAGTGATGCTCCCATTGCCAGCACACTTCTTGAGACTGACTTCCGAGGCTTGTTTTGCCCTTTTAAACATCCTCAGTGGTGATTGTTGTCATCAGTAGAAGGTGGATTCAATTTTAGGAAACAACCGAAAGTCATTCCGAGCCTAACCTGGTCATTAGATCGGACAGTGCTGATTTGGTAAGAGAGAGATTTTTATGAGGATAATAGTAGGAAAACGTAATGTCTAGAGTATCTTGTAAATTATTTCTGAAAGGAAAGCAGTGGTCACAAATTTTAGAATACATATGTTTACAGTCATGTGTGGTGGATACTTTTGAAGAGCAACATTTATTTTTGATGTGTAAGTTCTGGATTTTAAACAAAAATCCAGTCTTAATAGTTAAGACATATTTAATATTCCATAAAGATTAATTGTTTCCTGGGGCATTTATTTTCAGCATCTTCCTATTCTTTGTTTTCCCACTCATGTGTTGCCCTGTATTATTTTACTTCATTTTCATTTTTAAGATAATGAATACCTATGAACCCAGCATCCTACCCAAGAAAAATAACATATAACCTGTATGTTCCTCCCCATCCCATCCCTCTGCCTCCCCTTTAGACACAGCCATTATTCTAAATTTTGTGTTTATCGTGCCCTTTAAAATCTTTTTTGTTTAATCTTTTACATACATGTATGTGTGCTTGAATAATGTATTTAGTTTTTGAACTTTATTAAAAGGGTATCATGCAGTACATAGCTCTTTTAGTGTCTGTTTTTCTTAACAGGAAGGTCTTGGGTCTTTTCAGTGGTCTTCCTGCTGCAGCTTGTCTGTTTAGTCTTTGGTAGAGAAGATGGAAGTGGGTTTCCACTTGTCCTTCTCTTTTCTAGGCTTGTACTTACTAGGTGTTCTGTCCTATGACAAAAGAACATTGGTGGACATCATCTTAGCTCTCGAGGAACCTCTATTTTATTTAAATAAACCAAAGAACGTACATAAAACTTTCAGAGGGCAATTACACTCCAAACATTGATATTGACAAAACGTGGAACAAAATGCTAGAGAAGAGACAGTTCCCTGTGGCCTGGAAAAGGCATCCTAGGGTTGGACCCTTTAAGAATAAGGACCCTTGAAGATAAAATCAGGATCAGGAGCAGGAAACAGGGAGTGTTAAGGAGCCTGAGGAAGTTAAAGAAGTGGAAACAAGTATTTGCAGGACAGCTGGAGCCCATCCTGACTGGAGCAGGAGCGGCTTGAACGTCTGGGAATAAGCGAGATGAGGCCACGCTAAGTTTGAAGGCCTTTAACTCGCCAAGCAGGAGAGCTCAGACCAGGCACGGCCGCGTGTTGCTGACGGTCTGGACCAGGGTGATGGCAAGAGGAAAGGAAGGGAAAACACTGAGAGACATTTTGAAGGAGGAAATTAAATGTAGTAAAGATTGATTAAAAGGGAGATAAGGGGGGAAAAAGGTTAGAAGGAAGAAACAGATAAAAAACAGCTACATTTATTTAGGTTTTACTGTGAACAGGACCTTGCCCAGCCGTGCCAGCTGCGTTGAATGTCTTCCAGTCCTGAGCACGCTGTGCTGTCATTTCAGGGTCCTGCTTGGGTGCTGTCCTCCTTGCCAGGAACACGCTCCCCTCCTCTCCTCCCATCTGCCACCTGCCCGGCCTCGCCCAGCTAACTCCAGCTCATCCTTTATGTCTCAGTTGACATTCCTCCTGGAATCCTACCTGGACGCACCGCTCAGACTAAACTGAGTACCCATCCCACATGCTTCTGTCATCACTCACCGTTTTTTTTTTTTTTTTTTTTTTTTTTTTGGTTTTGATTTTTCCATTTTTAAACTAAACTTTAGACTTTATTCAGGTTTCACCAGTTTTCACATTAATGTCCTTTTTTCTGTTCCAGGTTCAAATCCAGAAATCACATCGTATTTAGTTGTCATGTATCCTTAGTGTCCTCTGATCTGTGACAGTTTCTTAGTCTTTCCTTGTTTTTCATGACCTTGACAGTTTACAGGAGTACTGGTCAGGTATTTTGTAGAAACCTTGTTGTATTTTAATTTCATAGTTACTTATCAGTCTTATGGTTAGACTGTAGGGGCAGTCTGTGAGGGCAAGTGCTCTGTGGCTGTCCTGTACACTTTGGCATACGTCCCCACTAGGCTATTGTCTGATGATACCCAATACATACTGAATCACTGTCTGTTGAGTGATGAGCTCTTACCTAGTCTGCCCTCTTGTTAGGAAATGAAAGATGATTCCGACAGTGAAAAGCAGCAACAGATCCATCACATCAAGAACTTGTATGCCTTCAACCTCTTCTGCCAGAAGCGTTTTGATGAGTCCATGCAGGTCTTTGCTAAGCTTGGCACAGGTAAAAGTGGGTGTGGCCTTGGGATAAGGAACTGACAGAGGGAGGGGACACTGGAAGGGACGGGGAGAAGAGATACCAGACTTCTGAGAATGGGGAAAGTTCACACTTATCTAAATTGATCCTCATACCTAACAGGATGTTATGGGTGGCTGTGGGGGTTACGTATTTACATTCTACTCTTATGAATCTGGTCTCACCCATAAATACAGACTTCCAGTTTTCCAGGATGATTGGCCCTTGCCGTTAGTGAAAGGTCGCAGAAAGTCATTCAAGTCAACATAGTGTATTTGATCATCTAGTATTTATTGAATGCTGTTCTAGACAAGAGTCCTTGACCTGAGCTTAGTAGGACTGGACAGTAGGTTGTCTGTGATAGCCACACAGGGCAGTGCCACGAAGCCCTTCCTGTTCTCAGTGTCCTAAAAACTCTAGACATTAGAGCATCGTGGTGAGAGGCAGGTACTATGGAGTCAGAGTGCCCAACCTCAGGCAAAGTTACTGGACCTCTCTGTGCTTCCATTTTCTCCTCTGCAAAATAGGGCGAATAATAGTACTTACCTCATAGTGTTGCTGTGGAGATTACGTAAAATGCTTAGAACAGTGTGTGGTACTTAATAAATGCCAAGTCAGTGTTTGCTATGATTATTATTAAATTTTTCGTTTCTGTATATTCCATTTTTTCTAATTAGGATCAATCTATATATACTTGGTTTGACTCTATATCATAGTATTTATCTTTTCTTTTCTCCTCTTCTTTGCTTTGCATTTTTTCCACCTTCCGTCAGCCTTGGCCAATAATGAACTGCTGTAACTCCATGTATCAGTTAAGGTTCTTGGTTATAAGCAGTGGAGACCAATTCTGGGTAATTTAAGCTGATCTGGATAAATTAAGCATAGTTTATTAGAATATTAGGGGAATGGCAGGTAGAGGGGCCCACAAAATTAATGGGGGGTCAGGCTCAGGAATGATGGGAACCAAGGGAGCTCTGGAGGACCTCCCGGCAGGAAACAGGAAGCCGGACAGTAATCCCTTTGTAGCCAGAAGAGGCTGGACAGTCCTTCACTGGCATAGCCACTTCCCTAGCTGTTGCTGCCACCACCTCCTCTGTTGTTGATCCTCAATAAAAATTGCACCCTACCAGCTAGTATGAGCTATCTAATGCTATGTAACACATCACACCAAACCTTAGTGGCTTAAAAGAACAAATCATCTGTTATCTCTCTGGGTATCTGTTGGTAGGAATTTGGGAAGTTCCCAGCTGGGCAGTTCTTGCTTGGGGTCTCTCAAATGTTGCAGTTGTATGTTGGCTGGGCTGCCTTCGTCTGAAGTCTTGACTGAGCTAGAGGATCCACTTCCAAGGTGGCTCATGCTATAGCTGACAAGTTGGTGCTGGTTGTGGGCTGGGAGCCTCAGTTCTTATCTAAGTGGGTCTCTCCACAGGGCTGCTTAAATGTCCTCATGTGGAGTGACTAGCTTTTCCCAGAGGGAGCAAGCCAAGAGACCTAGGTGGAAGCCTCAGTGCCTTTTATGACAGTCCTTTCTACCATATTCTATGGATTTACAAGGGCCCTCTAAGTTCGAGGCAAGGGAACACAGACCCCACCTCTTAATGGAGGAGTATCAACATTATATAAAAGAAGCAGGTAGGATGGGATATATGTTGGTGCATGCCATACTGCTTGTCATCCTTGAATCACTTTCTCAAGATCAAGGGGATCTGATTGGCCAGAATTAGGCCATGGTCTCACTTCCTCTGACTGTCCAAGGGGTGGGGAAAGAGGTTGTGGCTGCCCTCTCCTTCTGAGACAGTGTAGGTGCCTAGAACTATTCTTCCATCGAGACTACACATAGTGTGGAAGAGGGAGCTCAACAAAAGGAAATAGTTTGCTGTTAAGAAGAAGGATAAAAGCTGGGCAACCTGAAATTGATAAATATCTACCATCTTTCATCTGAATGAACTCATTTCGGGCATTTATTTTCTTTTTTCTTTTTTTTTTTTTTTTAGTTCAAGTTCAAATTTCTTTAATAGTTGGTTTGTTCCAAACTGGATTCAAATAAAGTTCACATATTTCATTGATCGATATGTCTCTTAAGTAACTTTTTGTTTGTTTGTTTGTTTGTTTTTTGCTTTTATTTATTTTTATTATTATTATTTTTTATTTTTTTTAATTAATTTATTTTTTATTGATGTCTTAGTTTATAACACTGTGGGGTTTTAGTTGTACATTTTTGTTTGTCCGTCACCTTGTGGATGTAACCCTTCACCCCTTGTGCCCCCCCCACCCCCCTTCCCCTTGGTAACCACCAATCAGTTCTCTCTGTCCGTGTGTTCACTTATATTCCATATATGAGTGAGTTCATGCAGTGTCTGTCCTTCTCTCTCTGGCTTATTCCACTTAACATAATACCCTCTAGGTCCCTCCATGTTGTTGCAAATGGGACAATTGTATCTTTTCTTATGGCTGAGTAGTATTCCATTGTATGTATATACCACATCTTCTTTAACCAATCTTCGGTTGAGGGACACTTGGGTTGCTTCCACTTCTTGGCTATAGTGAATAATGCTTCAATGAACATAGGGGTGCATACGCCTCTTGTGATGGTTGATTTCACGTCCATTGGGTAGATGCCCAAGAGTGGTATTGCTGGATCATACGGTATTTCTATTTTTAATTTTTTGAGGACTCTCCATACTGTTTTCCATAGAGGCTGCACCAGTTTGCATTCCCACCAGCAGTGAATGAGGGTCCCCGTTTCTCCACAACCTCTCCAGCATTTGTTGTTTTTTGTGTTGGTGATTATAGCCATTCTAACCGGTGTAAGGTGATATCTCAGTGTAGTTTTGATTTGCATTTCCCTGATGATTAGTGATGTTGAACATCTTTTCATGTGTCTATTGGCCATCTGTATCTCTTCCTTGGAAAAATGTCTGTTCATATCCTCTGCCCATTTTTTGATCGGGTTGTTTGTTTTTTTGTTGCTCAGTTGTATGAGATCTTTGTATATTACTGAGATTAATCCCTTGTCAGACAAACGATTTGCAAATATTTTCTCCCAGCTGGTGGGTTGTTTATTCATTTTGATCCTGGTTTCATTTGCCTTGTAGAAGCTCTTTAGTCTGATGAGGTCCCACTTGTTTATTTTTTCTTTTGTTTCCCTTGTCTGGGTAGACATGGAATCTGAAAGGATCCCTTTATGTCCAATCGCAATTAGTGTACTGCCTATATTTTCTTCCAGGAGTTTTATAGTTTCAGGTCTTTGATCCATTTTGAATTGATTTTTGTATATGGCGATAGGAGATGGTCTACTTTCATTCTTTTGCATGTTGCTGTCCAATTTTCCCAGCACCATTTATCGAAGAGACTTCCCTCTCTCCATTGTATGTTCTTTGCTCCTTTGTCGAAGATTAGCTGTCCATAGGTGTGTGGTTTTATTTCTGGGCTTTCAATTCTGTTCCATTGATCTGTGTGTCTATTCTTGTACCAGTACCATGCTGTTTTGATTACTGTAGCTTTATAGTATATTTTGAAATCAGGGATTGTGATGCCTCCAGCTTTGTTCTTTTTTTTCAGAATTGCTTTAGCTATTCGGGGTCTTTTGTTGCCCCATACGAATTTCAGTAGTTTTTGTTCTATTACCGTGAAGAATGACATTGGGATTCTGATTGGGATTGCATTGAATCTGTAGATTGCTTTAGGTAGAATGGACATTTTAACTATATTTATTCTTCCAATCCATGTGCATGGAATATTTTTCCATTTCTTTATGTCCTCCTCGATTTCTTTCAATAGTGTCTTATAGTTTTCATTGTATAGGTCTTTGACTTCCTTGGTTAAATTTATTCCCAGATATTTTATTCTCTTTTTTGCAATTGTAAATGGGATTGTCTTTTTGAGTTCTCTTTCTGTTTTTTCATCGTTAGTGTATAGGAATGCAATTGACTTTTGTAAGTTGATTTTATACCCTGCCACTTTACTGTAGTTGTTGATTGTTTCTAGTAGCTTTCCGATGGAATTTTTGGGGTTTTCTATGTATAGGATCATGTCGTCTGCAAATAGTGAGAGTTTCACTTCTTCATTGCCTATTTGGAGTCCTTTTATTCCTTTTTCTTGCCTAATTGCTCTGGCCAGAACTTCCAGTACTATGTTGAATAAGAGAGGTGAGAGTGGGCACCCTTGTCTTGTTCCTGTCCTCAAAGGAATGGCTTTCAGTTTTTCCCCGTTGAGTAGGATGTTTGCTGTAGGTTTGTCATATATGGCCCTTATTATGTTGAGGTACTTTCCTTCTATACCCATTTTGTTGAGAGTTTTTATCATGAATGGATGCTGGATCTTGTCGAATGCCTTCTCTGCATCGATTGAGATGATCATGTGGTTTTTAGTCTTCATTTTGTTAATGTGGTGTATCACGTTGATTGATTTGCGGATGTTGAACCATCCCTGTGTCCCTGGTATAAATCCCACTTGATCGTGGTGTATGATCTTTTTGATGTATTGCTGTATTCGGTTTGCCAATATTTTGTTGAGGATTTTTGCGTCTATATTCATCAGCGATATTGGCCTGTAGTTTTCCTTCTTTGTATTGTCCTTGTCTGGCTTTGGTATCAGCATGATGTCGGCCTCATAGAATGTGTTGGGAAGTATTCCATCTTCCTCTATTTTTTGGAATAGTTTGAGAAGGATAGATGCTAAATCTTCTTTGAACGTTTGATAAAATTCTCCAGGGAAGCCATCTGGTCCTGGGCTTTTATTTTTTGGGAGGTTTTTGATTACTGTTTCAATCTCTTTACTTGTGATTGGTCTGTTCAGATTCTCTATTTCTTCTTGATTCAGTTTTGGGAGGTTGTAGGCATCCAAGAATTTGTCCATTTCCTCTAGGTTGTCCAATTTGTTGGCATAAAGTTTTTCATAGTATTCCCTAATAATCCCTTGTATTTCTGTGGTGTCTGTTGTAATTTCTCCTCTTTCATTTCTAATTTTATTTATTTGAGTCTTCTCCCTTTTTTTCTTAGTGAGTCTGGCTAAGGGTTTGTCAACTTTATTTATCTTCTCAAAGAACCAGCTCTTTGTTTCGTTGATCCTTTCTACTGTTTTTTTGGTTTCAATTTCATTTATTTCTGCTCTGATTTTTATTATTTCCCTCCTTCTACTGATTCGGGGCTTTGTCTGTTCTTCTTTTTCCAACTCTGTTAGGTGCAATTTAAGGTTATTTATTTGGGATTTTTCTTGTTTGTTAAGGTGAGCTTGTATTGCTGTGAATTTCCCTCTCAGGACTGCTTTTGCTGCATCCCATATGAGTTGGTATGGTGTATTTTCCTTTTCATTTGTCTCCAGATAGCTTTTGATTTCTCCTTTAATTTCATCAACGACCCATTGGTTGTTCAGTAGCATGTTGTTTAGTCTCCACATCTTTGTCCCTTTCCTAGTTTTTTCCTTGCAGTTGATTTCTAGTTTCACAGCATTATGATCAGAAAAGAGGCTTGTAATGATTTCAATCTTCTTAAATTTATAGAGGTTTGCCTTGTTTCCTAATATATGGTCTATCCTTGAGAATGTTCCATGTGCACTTGAGAAGAATGTGTACTCTGCTTTTTTTGGGTGGAGTGCTCTGTATATATCTATTAAGTCCATTGCATCTAGTTTTTCGTTTAAGTCCATTATTTCCTTATTGACTTTTTGTCTGGATGATCTATCCATTGATGTAAGGGGGGTGTTAAGATCCCCTACTATTATTGTGTTATTGTTAATATCTCCTTTAAGGTTTTTTAGCAGTTGTTTTATGTACTTTGGTGCTCCTGTGTTGGGTGCATAGATATTTATGAGTGTTATGTCTTCTTGGTGAAGTATCCCTTTTATCATTATATATTGCCCTTCTTTGTCTCTCATTACCTTTTTTATCTTGAAGTCTACTTTGTCTGATATAAGTATGGCTACTCCTGCTTTCTTTTGTTTGCCATTAGCTTGGAGTATCATTTTCCATCCTTTTATTTTGAGTCTGTGTTTGTCTTTATAGCTGAGATGTGTTTGCTGGAGGCAGCAGATTGTTGGATCTTGGTTTTTAATCCATCCTGCCACTCTGTGTCTTTTGATTGGAGAATTCAATCCATTTACATTTAGAGTGATTATTGATATATGAGGGTTTAATGTTGCTATTTTATTGTTCATCTTCTGGTTCTTTTGCATTTCCTTTGTTTCTTGTCCCTTGTGTTTCGGACTGCAAATTCAATTTGGTATTTCTGCATGCTCATTCTCTTGGTTTTCTCTTTATTTGTCATGTGTGGTTCTCTTCTGGTTGTTTGTTTAGTGGTTACCGTGCGGTTTATATAAGCGATCTCCTGGATAGGAAAGTACATTTTCAGATGCCTCCTTTTTCCTGAGGCTGGGTCAGTTCAATCCCTTACCTCTTCCCCTCCTTATTTGTTATCTCTTTATTCCAGATTGTGTCATGAATGTGTGTTTCCAGTGATGAGCTTGAATTAATTTTTGATGTTTTCCAACTGTATTTTGTTCTGGTTTAGTCTCCTTGCTTTTCTCCTTGTTGAAATCTTTGTATCCCCTTTCTCATTTGTTTTTTTTCAGGCCTAAGGGCCTTCTTGAGCATTTCTTGTAGTGGGGGTCTTGTGGTGACGAACTCTCTTAGCTTTTGTTTATCAGGGAGAGTTATTATTTCTCCATCGTATTTGAAGGATATTTTTGCTGGATAGAGTATTCTCGGCTGAAGGTTTTTGTCTTTCATGATTTTGAATATATCATTCCAGTCTCTCCTAGCCTGTAGAGTTTCTGTCGAGAAATCAGCTGAGAGCCTGATGGGGTTTCCTTTGTATGTTATTTTGGTTTTTTGTTTAGCTGCCTTCAATATTATTTCCTTGTCACGGGTATTCTTCAAGTTTGCTACTATGTGGCGAGATGATTTTTTATTCCTGTTTATATATTTCGGTGATCTATTGATTTCATTCACTGTTATTTCCCTCTTGTTCCCTAGGTTGGGGAAGTTCTCAGCTATTATTTCTTTGAACACACTCTCTGCTCCTTTTTCTCTTTCTTCTCCTTCTGGAATACCTATTATCCTTATGTTGCTTTTCCTCATTGAGTCTGATATTTCTCGAAGAATTTCTTCATTTCTTTTTAGTCTTAGCTCTCTCTCCTCCTCTACCAGGAGCATTTCTGCATGGCTATCCTCAATAGTGCTAATTCGTTCCTCCATATTGTCAGTTCTGCTCTTTAAAGACTCCATTTTTTCCACTATCTCGTTGATTTTGTTTTTCATCTCCAATAATTCTGATTGGTTTTTCTTTAGGGTTTCAATCTCTTTTGTGACATAATCCCTGAATTCATTGATTTGTTTCTGTGTGTTCTCTTGTATTTCGTTGAGCTTGTTTATGATAGCTATTTTGAATTCTCTCTCATTCAGGTTATCAAATTCTGTGCCTTCAGGGTTGGTTTCTGGGTGTTTGTCATTTTCCTTTTGGTCTGTAGCCCTGACATATTTTCGCAAGGATCCGACGGGGATGGCTTTATTTTTACCCCTCATGATTAAAGTTAGTCCTGCAGTATCCCCCTGCTGCCACTAGATGGAGATCGCGAGTGGTTTGCTCTGAGGCGGCTGCAGCCCCCGGAGGGATTATGCTGAAACGCCGGGTGTGTGGGGGGAGGGGTCCTCTCTTTCTCCTGCTTGACCCGGGGGTTTCCTTTCTGGCTCTCTTAGGGTGTTTGCTACACCCCCTAAGCAGTCCGTCGTCGCTTCCCAGTGGGGATCTCGCGACAGTCTGTGAGAGCACCTGGATGGCGATAGTTTTCCCCGCTGTGGGCCGCCCCTCCCCCCTCTGTCCGCGAACCCCGCTGTTTTTGCCGATCGATTGGGGTGGGGGAGTACAACCTCCTACCTCTCCTCCCGTCCTCCTGGGCTTCCCGCGCCTCCACCGTCCGATGTATGGCAGCAGGGGTTTCTCAGAAGTCCTTCGTAGTGTTTGATTGAGCTCTGTTGGAATGTGAATGATGTTTTCGTTGTGTCGTAGGGGGCAGAGATTCAAAGAGGGAATCTCACTCCGCCATGATGCTGACGTCACTCTCCTCGGGCATTTATTTTCAATGTGCCACAGCTCTTTGGGAAGACACTGGAATAACAAGCAAGAACTCCTGTAGTAACTTGACCCTTTTTCCATGTACCAAAGATACTTGAAATCCAGTCCTAAAGCTTTAAAATCAATCCTGATGAAGCTGCTACCTTTCAGTTTATTCATTCCACAAACATATACTGAGCTCTTAGTGAGTGCAGTGCACTCTCCTGGGCCCCAAGCAACAATAATCAGACAGAAATTCTGCTTTCAGAGAGTAGTCTCATAGGGAAGATAAGGCACAGTGGACCTTCACCAGTGGCAGGAGGAGATGTGTGCTGATAGCGATGTTGTCTTGGGAGCATCTGGCTGTTCACTGGACCTCTCAGGCAGCACCTCTGTTGACTGACCTCAGTCTGAGGTCTGGTCCTCAGGTCCAGAAGTGGATATTCTTAGTACATCCAGAGATCATCAGATTACTGGTGACAGGCTGACCCTGACCAAAATCGCATGAGACCAATATGTTAACAGAATATCCCTTTATTTATTTACAGTAGGGAAGCTAGATCCCTTTCCAGTGGCCAGAATATTCATACATGGCACCCAGGACACCCTTTTTTATGTATATTGAGGTGCAGGCATTTTTGCTACAATGCCTTGAATGTGGTCCTGCAAAACCTTATATTCTGTAAAAATACTGACAAAAAAATAACAAGACTTATGGGGAAAATATGGTTGGAGCAGACCACTGAAAACTTAGGCAACTTTGTAAGCAAAGCACTAATAAAAACAGGAACAATCCTACTAAAGTTAAATTCCCACTGGTGTTGGCACCCAGCGTGATAGTCCTTTGCAGTCTTAAATCCTGAGGCTGTGCTTTCTCCTTTGAGATACAGATCTTTGAGAACATTTGCTTCTAATAGAAACTAGTTTCATCCAAGTGAAAAATCTAATCCTGAGTATAGACTGCTTTATGCGATCCCCCAAAAAATTAAGATGGGGGAAGCATCTTTGCTTCATTTTTACTCTCAGCTTCCCCAGATGGCTAACTTAATAAAAAGTCTAGTGGGTTTTGATGCTTCTAACCCGCCACTACTTGCACAAAAGAGGGCACTTCTGTAGGATTTCCAGGTCTTTTCTTTAGGTCTCCCTGTAGAGTTAAGTCTTTCTCTTTAGTTGTGAGAAAGCTTGCCCCTGCTCTCTTCAAAACATCAATAAGCTGGGGAAAATTACGCACAAACCAACACCACTTTTGCCTCACACAGACTTTATTCCCCTGTTACCAACTGCACATGAGCCAAATCATGTTAAAGAAACTCAGATTATAGCAGAACAGAGTGTACCTGGGGTCCCAAGTTAGAAGACTGCTTTGGGGGCACAGAATTGGAGCAAAGGGAAGTCTTGTGGAGGCACATTTCTTCTGAGCCAGAGGGAGGCCCGGCTGCAAAGAATGGTCTCAGATGGCTGGAATATCATACTACCAGGCCCAGTGTCCCCTCAGCCCTCTTGCAGGGTGGACTTGGCCCAAGTTTGCTTCCCTGCCCCTCTGTCTTCTGTCTCCCACAGATAGGCCCCTCATAAGGGTGTCATAGATCTACCCCTTGTGAGTCAGGAAGAAGCTCTGTCTCTTCCCAGTGAGGACATAGGGCCTGTGAGTGGACGTTAGCAAGTCTGGGAACCATCCTAGACTCGATGTAAAATTTTGTTCATATGTGGGTTTTTCTGGAGAGAAGATCAATACCTTTCATCAAGTTCTTTAAGATCCTAAAAATGTTTAAGAACCACTATTTTAGAGTTATTTCCTTGTGGCAACCTACAACTTGTACATAAAAAGCTGTAATGCCAGGTAGAAAGGTGAGTGCTACAGGTATTCGCAGGAAGGCTTGATGAGAAGACTCACTGTCTTGAGGCCCTGGGATTGTGGGGTCTTGGTGGTCGAGTGTGATGGTGTGAAACGGCAAGAGTATGAGAGAGAGAGAATTCTTATATTTCTTGAGACTCATATTTAGATTTTTGAAATTGAGCCTCGGGCTGTTGAAGTAGTTCAAATACTACTATATTCATTATTTTCTAATTTATTCTTTCACTCAGCGGAAGTTTCATCAAGCTTCTACCATGTGCTGAGGACTAGTCTAGGTGCCAAGTAGTGGGCTTATATTCTGATGGGGAGGGGGCAGACAACAGAATAAATAAGCAAAATTATAATATGTTGGGAAGTGATAAGTACTAAGAAAAATAAAGCAAGGGAAAGAGGATAGAGTACTGAAGATAGGAGTTAGGATTGCAATTTAAGATAAAATGGTTAGGGAAGGCATCTCTGAGAAGGAGCCATTTCAGTTACGGCCCAAAGGAGGTGATTTAATGAGCCATGCACACGTCTGGGGTGTAGCATTCCAGGCAGAGGGAACAGCCAGTGCAGATGCAGTGAGGTTGGAAGAATGCCTGGTATGTTCAAGGAACAGCCGGGTCCATGTGGCTAGAGCAGAGTTGATCTGTATCCTTTGTTCTGCATAAGGTATGGAATTCCATTGTTAATTACTTGTCTGTGTTGTACTGGGGATTGATTGATTCAACGCGTGGCATAATCCTGGACTCAGAGAACATATTGCCCCACAGGCTAGACAGATAAGCATTGTCAGTGCCAGCTCTGCCTTCGGCCCTGGGCTTCAGGGATAAATAAGACATGTTATATGTCCACAAAGAGCTTGCATGTAAAACCACTAAGTGATACATTGGGATAAGTGTGAAAAAGGTCTCCAGGAGCATGGAGAAGTAAGTGAGGAGGTCTGCCCAGGAGGAAGGGAGGGAGGAAGTAAGCTGGACCCTGGGGATGAAGGAAAAGTGGAGTGTAAAGAAAGGTATGGTGGAATCATGTTTACCTTCCATGTAGATCCTACCCATGTGATGGGCCTGTACCCAGACCTGCTGCCCACAGACTACAGGAAGCAGCTGCAGTATCCTAACCCGCTGCCAGTGCTCTCCGGGGCTGAACTGGAGAAGGCTCACTTAGCTCTAATTGACTACCTGACACAGGTAGGTATAATAGAGAGGTATGCAAGAGTTTACCTGGGAGCTCCAATACCTGCTTCTCTATGGCAGGGAATTGAGGGCCCTCTGTAATGCCACAGGCATTCTGTAAATGACTGCTCTAGAAGTCTGAGTGGACAAATTTCTTTCTGCTTCATCTCCCTGCTCAGCAGTACAATTGAGCGGTTTTTGCCAAATCTTGATACCAGGAAATGCACTCAGTTCCTAGTAAATTCACACTAAGCTATTAAAGGAACTAAAGAGAGTAAATTTTAGTAGACAGAAAAAAAGTTTTTTAAAACAAACTTTTTTGGAGCATACATTCATTTGGAAAAAATACCTGCTTTATGCCAAAAACATGGAAAATGCAGAAAAGTATAAAGCAAAAATACAAATCACCTATAACTCTACCACCCAGAGAAACATAGCTAACATTTTAGTGTTGTCCTTCCAGACTTTTATATGTATTCGTGAATTAGTTTTGTTTTTTTATTTATTGCAAATGGATATCAAACTGTATATTGTTTTATAGCTTACTTTTAAAAAATGTATGTGTATATTGGGAAAGTCCTTCCTTGTCAATAAATATTCTTCTACAACATGTTTTTTTAGGGTGAATATTTAGACTTAAATTTTGTTCAATTTACTGTTATGGACAGATAAGTGAAATTTTCAAGTCAACACTAAATCTAATATCACCACTGAAGTCTCTTAACCCCAAACTGCTGTCACAGAATGTTACGATTTATTTTCCATGCACCCACTCAAAGTCAGAGAACTTAGTCAATTTTTTCCCCTTAAGTGTTCTGCAGACCTTTGTACAGGGTCTCCTGGGTAGGCACTGAGTATTGCTAGGAAAATTGTAAGCTGGCTTCCTGCCATCTGCTTCTGGGTCAGTGAGTGTCCTGCAGTCTGATCAGGCATGTGTAGCCTTGGCACTTCCTTGACATTGGGCTTCAGGGGTACCCAGCTGTGTCTCGCAGCCTGCAGAGAGCACAGAAACTTGCCTCTGTCTACACACTGCATGGCCCATGTGCTAAGTGAAAAAGGTTCCTGGGGCAGAATGTCTCCCAAGCCTGTGGCATTAAAGAAGGCCCTCTATTGCCAATGTCTTAGCATTAGGACAGCACTCATTCTTCCCCAGCCTTCTCCACTGATGTTTGGAGTGTGTGAAGTTAACTGATACTGGTATTGTGCCAGAGAGATGGTAGAGCATATAAGACTGTGGGCCTTGCCAGACACAAAATAGTACAAACTGGATGATTCCATTTATATGAAGTTCTAGAATAGATGAAAAATAATATCTAGTGATAGAAATCAATTCAGTGGGGTAGGGTTTGAGGGTGATTCTTTGGGAAGAGCACAAGGGAACTTTCTGGGATGATAGAAATGTTCTGTTCCTTGACTGGGGTGGTGGTTCCATGCATGTATATCTCTGTCAAAATGCATCTAATAGTATACTTTAAAAGGGTACATTTTATTGTATGTAACTTACACTTCAATGAAGTTGATTTAAAAAAAAGAACACGGGCTTTGGAATCAGACCCTGATTTGAAACCTGCCTCTACCACTTACGGGATATCTAACACCTATGCCTTGTAAAATGGGGATAATACCTACATTTATTCTAGGTTTAAAATAGGATAATATATAAGTGCTTGGCATAGTGCCTGGTGGGTAGTAAATACTCTTGTGATTGTATCTGTGGCAGTTTGGCAGTCATCTGTTTTGATCCCTGATAAAAATTGGATGCAACGTGAGATCAGGGTGGAGAGGTGTGAGCTGATTTGGAGGTATTTGGAATTAGCTGGTAGCTCAGGTGATAAAGGAAGATTTAGTTCTGGCCTTGACCCCCCTTCCCCCCATTTTTGGCCTTTGCAGAAACGAAGCCAACTGGTAAAGAAGCTGAATGACTCTGATCACCAGTCTAGCACTTCCCCGCTCATGGAGGGCACTCCCACCATCAAATCCAAGAAGAAGCTGTTGCAAATCATTGACACCACTCTGCTCAAGTGCTACCTCCATGTGAGTTCTCTGACCACTCGGGTACCCACAAACCCCCAGTTCCCTGGAACTGGGAAATTGCCACTTTGGGGTACCTCCACTAGTAAGAGTGAAATCTTTGATGATGGGAATCACCTGGTCATTGTTTGACATCTGTGAGCTTCTTGGAATTAAGAGGATAAGTCAAGATGTTGACCCAGAATCTTACAGCGGGCTGGTCTTCTCTGGTTAGATTGGGGTTAGTGCTACAAGGTGAACAGGGACAGTATTTCATCAAACAAAATATCCCCTTCCTCTCCCTTCCACCAAAAAAAAGTTAAAACAGGTTGTGTGAAAGAGCATAATGCTATAGAAGCCACTACCTGTAGTCCTGCAAAGGGTTGTTTGCTTTCTCTTGCTTGTGTTACATCCCTGGCCTTTCAGCCTGAAGTAGGCCCAGGCCAGGTAAGGGTGGGCTCGCCAGGAAGGAGTTTCTACTGAAGTCCTGCTTCTTCTGCAGACGAACGTGGCCCTGGTGGCCCCCTTACTGCGCCTGGAGAACAATCACTGCCACATCGAAGAGAGCGAGCATGTGCTGAAGAAGGCTCACAAGTACAGTGAACTGATAATCCTGTATGAGAAGAAGGGGCTCCATGAGAAAGGTGACTGGGGGAGGGGGTTTCTCTGATCTGGGAGGGTCTCTTGTACGTTGACAGAGGAAACCACTGAGGTGTGATTTATCGTCCGTGGGGATGGGCCTTCTGGAAGAGGCTCATGACCTTGTTTCTGGGCTTCGTGGCCAGCTCTGCAGGTGCTGGTGGACCAGTCCAAGAAAGCTAACTCCCCTCTGAAAGGCCACGAGAGGACCGTGCAGTACCTGCAACATCTGGGTGAGTCCAACTTTTGAAAGGGATTGCATTCAAATGGGTCTGATTTCCCTCCATTTCTGATTCTGGCTCGTCAGTCCCCTCCGTCCCTTCTGTTCCCCCAGCTTTGTTCCTCCAGTTGGGGTAGAAGTCCCCCAGTGGTGGAACTGTGACAGCCTCTTGGTATGTAGCCAGCCCTAGTAGGGCCAAGCAGCCCTGGAAAGTAAATCCTGGGGCAACCTGGGCACCTGCCTTCCCAGTCCTTGGGCAGGGTGGGCTTCACCTGCTGATGAGTCTTACTCTTCCCTCTAGGCACAGAAAACCTGCATTTGATTTTTTCCTACTCAGTGTGGGTGCTGAGAGACTTCCCAGAGGATGGCCTGAAGGTTGGTCACGGGAGTCTCTTGCATTTATCTGGTACCACAGTTGGTCCAGATTCTACTTAGGATTGTGGTGGATGGAGGGGAGGAAGGATTCATGCACTTTCTCTGGTCTTCAAAAGAGTAGATGGGAAACACGAGACCACAGCAGAGTATAGTGGAAGGAGCCTTGTGCAGACATCAGGAGACCTGTGACCTAGTCTGTCACACACCAACTAGCTACAGATGCCTTCTTGTGCCCCCTTCCAAAGCCCCAGCCTCCAAAAGTCTATCCACTTGACGCTCCCCTTGCGTGTGCATTTGGCAGCATTGCAGTCACACGGTTCTGCTGCTGGAACTTGGGTTTCTTCCGACAGATCTTTACAGAAGACCTCCCAGAGGTGGAATCTCTGCCACGAGACCGAGTGCTTGGCTTCTTAGTAGAGAATTTTAAGGGTCTGGCTATTCCTTATCTGGTAAGATATTTTTTGGTCTGAACTAAGAACCTTTAAACCCGGGATTCAGGTTCGCATGGGTCAGTTACTGGGCAGTTCAGATTGGAGTTTGTGTCCCTGGGGGATTGGTAGAAATATAAGGAAGAGGATTACTTCAGCATCCTCTGAAGAAAGAGATCCCAGTAGACCAAGCTGGAAATGTTACTTTTTGATAATACTTTCTAAATCTAGGTAAAGTACAGAGAGATAAAAGAGAATGATGTTCGAGAAAAACATTTCAAAGCCACAATTATACAGCCAAACTCAGCCGTGACCACAGGACAACCAAATCGGTTTTAAGTGCCAGAATGCAACTATTTAACCTTAATTATGTGGGCTGATGTGAGAGTTTGGAGGATTATGGGACAAAATTAATAAAGGAGCTTAGATTGGAAATCAAGAAAATAATTCCTAACATTGCTGGGTTGTAATGCAAAATTTCCCAGTGGTTTTAGAAGACCTAGCTCTTGGAATCTTTGCAGCTTAATTAGGGGACAATCTGGATGGGACCTGTTGGGCCTTAAAAATGTGAGGGAGATTGGGTGACTGAGCTGAGTCACAGCGTAGAGGGTACCAGGCAGACCTTCATCTCGCCTCAGGAACACGTCATCCACGTTTGGGAGGAGACGGGCTCTCGGTTCCACAACTGCCTGATCCAGCTGTACTGTGAGAAGGTGCAAGGTCTGATGAAGGAGTATCTCCTGTCCTTCCCAGCAGGTACCAGTCCTCATAGAAAGCCGAGTGGCCCCAGGCCTTAGAGGCGAGCTAGGACCTGAGGTGCCATGTGTGGGGTAGGGAAGCAGACCTCACCCTTCTCCATGCGCCCAGGTGGGTGGGAAGTTCCTCAGGGGAGCCAGGGCAGCCAAGTGACCCAGGACGTGAGGCTCAGGAGCTCTTACCTGGATCTGGGCATCTCTTGAGTGTCTCTGAATGTCACCCCTGGGGGATGAGGAAGGACCAGATCTGTCTGCAAGATGACAGCTGTGCTGATAAGAAACAGGTTTGCCTACCAGAGTGCTTCTCTATGCAGCTTGTTTTTTTTACCTCAAGCTGATGTTTTGGGACCCTGTAGAGACCATAAACTATGAAAAGTCCAACTGCAAACCACTGTGGAGGCCCCTTCTGATCTTTGTGGTGACATCACTGAACCCCATCCCCCTCGTTTTTCTTGATGACCCCACATTGCTGCCCCACAGCGTCCTTTCACGTTGAACTTCGTTTCCCTTAAAGGCAAAACTCCAGTCCCTGCTGGAGAGGAAGAGGGTGAGCTGGGAGAATACCGACGGAAGCTTCTTATGTTCTTGGAAATTTCTGGCTACTATGATCCAGGCCGGCTCATCTGTGACTTTCCTTTTGATGGTGAGTGTCTGGCTTATGACCAGAAGCCCCTTCAGCTGAAGGTAATGCAAATCTGATCCTTCTTTTTTCCCCAACCCTCCAAAAAGTGGGGCCTGAGAAAAACCACGTTTCAGGCCAGTGCTCCTGTTCTGTCGCCTTGGAAGACTCTCTTTTGTACCGTGACTGAGAGGAGTCTCTTCTGGGTGTCAACCACATGTTAATTGACAGCCAGGTTGAAACCTGTTTATTACCTCAGTACATGTTTGTGGCCAGGTTCATTGTTAGCAATATTTGTAATCTGGCATAATTTGCCAGACACGTTTGTCTCATGTGTAAACTCTGTGAGAGCCGACACCAAGTGTTTGCTGAAGTCCTGGCACGTTGTGGTACTTATTATGTGCTTGGCTTTTGAATGAGTGTTCTCATCCAGTTTATAAGTGATCACAAAAAGGTGGGGTAAAGTACCTCCTAAAATAGCTCCTTCCGCCCTTTATTTATTTATTTATTTATTTTTTTGTGAGGAAGACCAGCCCTGAGCTAACATCCGTTGCTAATCTTCCTCTTTTTGCTGAGGAAGACTGGCCCTGGGCTAACATCCGTGCCCATCTTCCTCTACTTTATATGGGACGCCATCATGACATGACTGACAAGCAGTGCGTCGGCTGGCGCCCGGGATCCGAACCGGCAAATCCCAGGCTGCCAAGCGCGAACTAAACCACTGCACCACCGGGCGGCCCCTATTCCACCCTTTTTTTAAATTGTAGTAATTTTCTCCTTGAAAAAATCCCAGGTAATAAAAATATACTCTCCCAATTTATTTTGCCCCAATATCCATTCCTCTAATAGCCTCGCCCCTGGCCTTGTGCTTACATCATGGTGGTGATGGTTACTTACGTTCCTTCTTCCTCACAGGCCTCTTGGAAGAACGTGCTCTCTTGCTGGGACGCATGGGGAAACACGAGCAAGCTCTCTTCATCTATGTCCATATCCTGAAGGACACACGGATGGCTGAGGAGTATGTTCACCCTGCCATCCACCTCCCAAGGGGTCTAACAGCAGGCCCCCCAGAGAAACAAGAGGCGTGAGAGGCTAAGAAAGCCACCTCCCCTCCACTCTGCAGTAGGAGTGAGAGTGGCCTCCTGTGCTGCCCCTGGTTTTGGCTCTCATTAGGTGCTCATGCAGGCAGCATGGATGACCTCTAGACGGCCCCTCTGGCCTGGTCTCACGACTTTCTCCCTTGCAGGTACTGCCACAAGCATTATGACCAAAACAAAGATGGCAACAAAGATGTAAGTAGTGACCCTGGCCCCAGGGAGCCTATGTGCATTTCACTGTCCCTCTTAGCATACCTGACCCCCTCTGGGTTAGCCACAGGTGACACTGGTATGAACTGCTAAAATAAGACAGGGCATGGGTCAGTGCACTGATGGATTCTGCATGTGCTTATTGAGGGAGAGGCAGGCTGACCATACATCCTGCTGTGCTTGGATGGTTCTGGCTTACCTCTGTTGTCATCCATGGGATTATTAGTAGTGTTCCTGCCCCTTTGCTCTCAAAAGAGTCCTGACTTGTGCAATAAATTATGTGGTCAGCCTATTGAGAAGGAACAGCTGGCGGTTCTGATAAGGTGCACATATGTGCTCTGTCTAGAATGCACATGGATTTGTCAATGTCTGGAGACAGCTTTGATTGTCGTGACTGAGGGTGTGGCTGCTACTGGAATCTAAGAGGTGGAGGCCAGAGTTGCTGCTAAACAATGCCCAGGCCAGCCCCAACAAAGAATTGTCCAGCCCAAAATGTTGAGTGCTGAGGTTGAGAAACCCTCTGGCACTGGCAATGGAAGGAAGTGTGGCCTCTCATCTTGGGTTAGTCCTCAAAGCCAAAGGAAACGAGGGAGCTTTTTGAGTCATTTTGCAGTGTTGGCGTTTTGTCAATAGTATAATGCTAAACAAATACAAGGCATTTGACTTTTTTCTCTCAGGGAAAACATAATCCTTAATTTTTAACATCTTCAGTTGACTGTTTGACTTTACCAAAATCCTTTAAAAGGTGAAAAATGATGAGTTTTAAATGCTCCATGACAGCTGTTCTATAGACCAACCCCTCTTATCTTTAGGTGTGGTCATGCTGGGGGTTCTGGGAGGGTTGCTGCCAGCCTGATGTGCATGGCTTGTACCTGTGTGAGACAGGTGTATCTGTCCCTGCTCCGGATGTACCTGTCGCCACCCAGCGTTCACTGCCTGGGGCCAATCAAGCTGGAACTGCTGGAGCCACAGGCCAACCTCCAGGCTGCCCTGCAGGTCCTCGAGCTGCACCACAGCAAACTGGACACCACCAAGGTCAGGAGGTCTTGGGAAGAACAGAGGGCACTTGCAGGGAGCACTGAATGAGAAGAGAGGACAGAGGAAGGGACTGGGGTCGGAGAGCTGTGTGGCTTCAGACGTTTCCTCAGCCTCACTCCTGTTCCGCCTCACCCTGTTCCCATCTCTGTTCCCATCTGTAGGCCATCAACCTTCTGCCAGCGAACACTCAGATTAATGATATACGCATCTTTCTGGAAAAGGTCTTGGAAGAAAATGCACAAAAGAAACGGTTCAATCAAGTGCTCAAGAACCTTCTCCATGCTGAATTCTTGAGGGTATGAACCTTCCAGCCTCTAGAGTGGGGTTGTACTGTTTAGTATGAGACAGTTACCACATATTCCCTGTAGACAAGCAGAGCTTTGTGTTCCTTTAACACAAAGGAACTGTCACTCAGCTGATCCAGTAGCCAACTTGACGTTTAGTTGCAAGTGCTTCATTTAGAGGAATCTGTGTGGGCTGGGAGATGAGACAGGGCCAGCCTCTGCCCTCTGTTCTACATGCTGCAATGGGACTCACCCTCAATCTGTCTGCTCTCCCAGGTCCAGGAAGAGCGGATCTTACACCAGCAGGTGAAGTGCATCATCACGGAGGAGAAGGTGTGTATGGTGTGTAAGAAGAAGATTGGGAACAGGTGAGCCTCCTCTGCGGCCGTGGCGTGTCAGCTCTGATGTGGGTCACGCTCAGGATGGATTTCTGCCCTTTAACTGAAGAGGAAAGCACAGCTGCTGAGTCTCCTGGCCACTGGTCGTTCTTGAGCCTCCAGAGGGCAGTCCATGTTGTCTGTTAGGGGTAGGCTTTGAGAATTTAAAGACTTGAAATGTATGGTATGGGGCTCTTGACTTCTTGCTTGTAAAGCCCTTCCCCTCAGGCAGCTAGAAATTGTGATGTAGCCAGTGGGGGTGTGGGAGCTGTATCTGGGCAGAAAATCCTTATCTTTTAAGAATGTGCCTCCGAAGGAAGAAGATCTTTGACTTGAGTAAAATCCTGAGCCAGCATCATTCTGTTTTGAAGCATATACTCTAGTCGATCCCTTTTCCTTCAAAGGAGAGTGATGATTTGCCCTTTTTCATGTATGGCTGGAAGAATCGTTTTCTTTAGAGAGACGTAACTCGCTGTCCTTTGTTAGTTAGCCTGACGCTTGTTTTGATGAGCATTGTCGGCTCTCAGTGAGCAGTGCTGAGCCAGGCTGGTGCACTGCCCCATCTGCCCATGTGCTTCACGGTGATGACTTCACAAGAAATATCCCCGTGTGCTCGAACTGCGTGGACCTCATCCTCTGTTCCGGTTATTTGACAGAGATGGTGGCCGCACAAATCCAGAGACCCTAGGGGCAGGCTGCTCTCTGTGGTTAGGGTGGGCTGCTTCTGAGATGGCTCTGGGTAAGAAGTGGTCTTCTCTTAGAGGCAGCCTCACTCCCGAGTCATTTTCCTTCCCTGCAGTGCATTTGCAAGATATCCCAATGGAGTGGTTGTGCACTACTTCTGTTCCAAAGAGGTAAACCCAGCTGACACCTGAGCCCAGCATGCCAAGGATTCAGCAGATGGACAGCTCGGCTATCCCAGGGAGGGGACGGAGCTCTGGTCTTAGGGATCAGGGCTGCTGCCACCAGCGGGTATCTTCCCCATTTGGACACTACTGACCACCTTGTGCCCTGGAACATCTGTGAATTAATCAGACTCGTGGTCTGGTGTTGCCGGCTTTCTATTAGAAAAAGAGATTAGTTATACCTTCTATACCATTATGTTGCAGGCAATTCCAGAGAATTTAATACCTGCTTGGACAGGAGGAGGTGGGGAAAGGCACTGTCTTGCCTTGCATACCAATCACCTGAATAAGGAGACTGTCAAGTGTTTGTAACCCCAGGGCTGTTTCTTCAGCGGTTTCTGTTAAGAAACCTGCAGGACTTCCCAGAGCCGTCAGTACGGCTGGCTGGAGTCCTGTGAGGGGAGAGCAGTGCTAGAGCTCCTCTTGCCACAGGGGCCTCGCGCCCTCAGGAATGACAGTCATTGCCCCATAGTCACTGTCCCTGTGTCCCCCAGTGGTCTCCCCACTCATCTCTTTATTTTCAGTCTTCTTTCTCAGTATTTATTTTCTTCTTTTATCTTTCCCCTCACTGCTCCGCCCACGCTTTCTCTCCCATTTTCCTGACGCCAGGAATAACTAATATTTTAAACGAGGTAAAGTGAGAAGCAAGAGGAAGTCTCAGTTTCTAGGAATACGTTGATAACTGGTTGTCAGGTGTGTTGTGAATAGATCCTGCTCAGACTGTAACCTCTTCTCCGTCCCCTCGGGGCTGAGTGTGAGGTAGCTCTGAGGACCGACTGCACCGGGTGTACGACCTCTTAGGCAGACGTCTGCAGAGGATCCTGCTCTGCTTCACCCAGCAGACACCCAGGGCAGGCTGGTTAGTCTCCGTGAGCCAAGTGCTTTGTGCTTTGGCACCTTTTCTCTTTCCAACCATGTCACCCTCTACCTTACAGCTCGGCATGCCATCCTACTCCAGCCTGTGGGCAGGGGTTGGAGGATTGCACTGGGTGGGTCTCTGTGACACACAGGGAACGATCAGATCAGGAGCTGATGGTGCCGTGATGGCGGGCGTGCTTGTGAGGTGGTTGGGGACAGCTGGGGTGCTGCAAGAGGCAGGAGCAGCAGCAGCACTGGGTTGGTGAAATAACTCACCGCCAAGTCTGTTGAGCACTTGTGTGTGTGGGGACCCTGCCTCCCACAGGGCACCCTGGGGGCACAGAGGAGTGTCTAGCACTGCAGGCTGAGAGACAGGAGAGAGTGGCCCTGCGTCCCGTCCTCCCCAGAGTTTTGCAGACTCGCAGTCCTGTTGCCCCAGTGTCTTTAACGGTAGTGATGGTGGGTGACGGCGCCCAACACTGACACTGTTTGAGTGGCCTGTCCTTGACATGCCATGATTTTTTAAACTGCAGCACCGTGCTGTCTGGGCCAGTGTTACAGACTAGGCTCCTCCCAGCACACTCACTGTGGAGGGTCTGTAAGTGCCATCAGCATCGCTCATGGAGATGGAGGACTCTGTGCAGCTTTGGAGGCCGAGGAGTCCTTCACAAGAGCCGTGTCCCAACTGGCCACACCTCCCCCCCAAGAAGCAGTGCTGCCCTGGGCCCTGTTTGCACCGCCAGCTCCGATGAGCTTCCTCTGGGAGCAGCAGTAAAATCGTCAAGCCAGCCCTCCGCTGTGCAGCAGAAACTCGTCCCGCCGTGAGAACCCTCCTTCCTGGCCTGCTGTGCTTGTGTCTTCCGTTCCCACTACCTGTGTGGCACATGTGTTTGAAGCAATAGAACAAAGAATCTGTGTTTTCTTCCTTCTGGAATACATAAACCACGCAGATTTTCCAAATTCCATTCTTCCCTCCCTAGACTCTTTGCCCTCTGCAGAGGTATGGAGAAGGCTGGAGATGAAAGCTCTAATGAGGACTGATGAGGATCTCTCATAATAAACATCATGAAGTAAGAAATCAAAACTATTTGGGTCTCTTTTTTCCCCCTTCCTCTGAAATTTGATGAAAATAACAATGAGAAGATAATAATTTAGCTAATAATTGAGAAGAATAAGCCAAATTAGTGACTAAGAAAAAAAATCACTGTAACACTTCTGTCATACATGTCTTGATCTGTGCCATCCAGCACAGCTAGTGTGGCTGGTGGCTGATGTATTGACAGCACAGATATAGAACATTTCCAGCATCGGTAAGTTCTCCTGGACGCACTGGGACGCTGTCTAATCCCATTGTTTCCCCCTTCACTTCACATATTAGGGCCTTGTGCCTCTTTCTGCAGTTCATAGTGACTGGGAGGGTCATGGAATTGGTGGGATTGAGAGACCCAGGGATGTCTGAAAAGTGGAGATGTGCTGGTCCACTTTGTCCAGCTCCAAAAAGGCGATTTGGCACTTCTGTGTCCCCCTCTTGAGCCGTCTGTGGTCATCCTGAGTTTTCTCTGAGATGAAAACATCTGGAACTAAGAGGCACGACTGTATTGAGGCACTGGGCAGACAACTCCCAGGAGAGTGTGGTACAGCCCAGAAAGCACTCACATCAGTTAGAAGCACTGGACGACGGACTGGCTCTGCCCCCAGCCAGCTCCATGACCCGCCTCGGGCTCTTCTGGTGTGGATCCATGGGTCCTGTACATATTGCACACGGACATCACCAAAGGGGTTGGACTCGGGCATTTCTGAGACCGCAGCACAGAATTCATGCTCCAAATTAAGCAGAAACAGGCCCCCACTTTGGGGCCTGGCCAACAGCAGTCACATCCCCTTTTGTTTTGGGAGTTACTGGTCTAAACTTGCCTACAGAGTTCATTTTGGAGTTGAATCACCTCTTTTTTTCAGTCTCCACCTCAGGCCTTGGGGAGGAGAGTGGTGATGACTAGCTCTTGGTTGAGGAACAGAAATGTATCTCCCAACAGCTCATTGCCCCAGACATCCTTTCTTCTGGAAACTGTGCCTGTTGGCCACCTAGATAGTCGTGGTCCACAGAAAAGGGGGCATCACATACCACCTGCAGCCTAAGGCTTACAATGGTCCAAAGAGGACTCTCTAAAGCCTTTATCTCTAGTAGCTTAAGGACAGGCAGACCTGCTTTTTACCTGCCCTTATCGGTACCACCTGACCGCAGCCCTGCCTCTGTACCTGGACCATCCAGGTGTTTCCACTGATCCAGGAAGAAGCCTGGGCAGAAGCCACAGGGAGTCATGGGGCTGTGAATTTCTTCAGGATGTGGATGGGCGCTCCTCACCTTCAGTGCCAGGCCCTACTGCAGATCTGGCACACAGCAGCCTCTCAGTGTTTGGAGAGTAAATGAGGGAGGCCACAAGAGATTAGAAACACCTTTGAGTCCAGATGAAGCCAAACCAGAGATTTCCATGTTTCTGTATAAGAGCCATGGGGTAGGTGGGACTCGAAAGGTGGTTGGTTGTAAGCTTTTTGCATAGTTGGAGACGAGGCCCCTGATGCGGCACTTCCTGGCTGCTGTTCCCTGGGTCAGCTGTGTCAGCATCATCTAGAAGCCTCGCTAGAAATATGAACACCTGGGTTCTACCCACACCCACTAAATCATATCATCTGGGGGGTTAGGCTCAGCTATTTTCCGTAAGCAGCCCACTAATAACCATGGGTTGGGTTTGAGAACCAGAGTGCCAGTTCCTCAGCCACTGGGAGAGGGACTGAATTGCCTCCTGCCTGAGGAAATTAGGCTCCAGTCACTTCCTGGAGCACGTCAAACCCCACCTCCAGCCCCAATGGGCCACCCAGCTCTGAGTCCTTAGCAGAGCAGCCAGCTCCACCCTCCCCACTCCAGTGCCACCTGCCAGACCTGAGTTAGCAGTGAGTGTAGCCAAAGGAGAGCAGGCAGGGCTTCCTGCCGGAACTGGGCTGCCTGACCATGCTCTGGGTGCTCTGGCCAAGGTGGCTGGCAAGCAGGGGGCTGCCCATCCTGGGGGCAGTGCTGCTGCGGAAGAGAGAGAAGAGGGGACCTCAGTGGAGGCAATGGCGGGTAAAGTACCTGATCTTAACTGGGGGGTGTGGGTGGAAGAGTCCTGGGAGTGCGGTCCCCTGTGAAAATGCGGGCCTGCCCCAGGATTGCGTTTCCATCTGAGCTGGGACCAATTTGCTCTAGCCAACCTGCCGGAGCTTAAATTAGAGAGGCTGGCCAAGACCTCGGCTTCTGAAAATAATCCCCCTAATTAGGAATGGAGGGCTTGTGACACTTGCAGCTGGTTGGTTTTGCCCAGAATGCCCTAGCCTGGCTGTGGAGCCCACCAGGGGAAGGAATAGGACGCTTGCTGGGATTTTGAGCGGATTGCCTCACTCCCAGGAGGCTGCAATCAGCTGTGATCACTCCTGAGCCCAAGCTGCAGCCTCCTTATCGACTGGTCAGACCAGTACACCCCGGATGACTGACGCTGGTCTCCTTTCACCTGCCTGCGGCCTCCTAGGCAGTCTAACCTTTGTCAGGGAGCCAGTGGGTGGGGTCTCTCACAGCTTTCTATTCTAATGTTTAATCTCCTAAAGTACATTACTCCAGCTTTCACTTCAGCTCTCAGGCTGCTGCAGCGGCCCAATAGTCTGAGGAGAGCTGTAGATTTGTGGTGTGTAATAACCGTAATTAGTAAAACCGGCTACATGTATTAAGCACTTATGCCAGGTACTTTGTACAACTTATCACTTAAAACTCACCACAACCCTGTGAGATGATCAATATAATCCCATTTTGTAGATGGGGAAACTGCAGCACAGGGAACTCAGGACCTTGCCTGAGGCCATTCAGCTAGTCCACTGCGGAGCTTAGATCTGAGCCCAACCTGACGGATTCCAGGGTCCAGGCTTGTTACCAATGTGCTGCACTCCCAATGCCTGGGCCCTGCCAAGGCCTCCCAGGTCCTCAGCACAGTGACATCAGTGACCCTGGGCCAGGCTGCTGCTCTGTGATGGGATGAGGGACACCTGAGCTAGGCAGTGCCACAGGGAGATCAGGCCTCATCCAGTTTCCTGGCCCTGAGTCCCCGGAGTTCTTTCTGTTGTTTCAGTGGGAAACCCACCCATACTATGACCTCCAGGTGAAGGTACTGAGGGCCAGAAACATCCGGGGCACAGATCTGTGTGAGTAACCCCGAATTCCACCCTTTCTCCCTTCCTTTCCCTGGGACCTCCCCAGAGCTCAGCAGAGCCTGGCCCAAAGTTGTGTGTGTGTGTGTTGTGTGTGTGTGTGTGTGTGTGTGTGGAGTGGGGCGGAGGGCCGGTGCTGACTGGAGGGAGGCCTCCAGGCTGCAGCCCTGGGACAGGCAGGCAGGCACTGGAGGGGAGCACTGTGCAGACCGCGGACTCCTCCCTGAGTCTAGGAAGTGGAGCAGTGCCAGCCTGGGTGAGCCTGTGAGGCCCGCTGTTGCCGGAAGTCAATGTCTGCTCTCCAGGAGCTTTCCATGCCAATGCTCACACTGGGAGGGGAGTTTGTTGCCCAAATCAGGCCATTTCTGGGAATTACTCAATGGTCTGTGCTGCCATGTGATCTTGTCAACTGGCTGCTGCAGGATTTTTCCATTCAGTTGAATAGGAGGTCGAGGACATGGGCTCTCCCTCCATGCCCCTCCCCACATGGGCAGCCTGCTCCTTCCCCTCCTGCCCCAGCCTCCTCCGGGCAACCTTTTCAGCAATGAGAGTCACAGGCTGAGGACCCCTCCCCCATCCCACCTGCAGTGTCTGAAGCCGACTGCTACGTGCAACTGTGGCTGCCCACAGCGTCCCCCAGCCCTGCCCAAACAAGGATGGTGGCCAACTGCAGGGACCCCGAGTGGAATGAGACCTTTCACTACCGGATCCATGGCGGAGTGAAGGTGAGGGCCAGCAAGGAGCCAGGCAGCTGAGGGAGAGGCTCATCCAGGGTGCCTACCCTCCTGCCTGCCTCAGCTCCCACCTCCTCCTGCCTTGTTCCCAGAACGTTCTGGAGCTCACCCTCTGTGACAAGGATGTCCTGGGCAGCAACAGGCTCTCCCTGCTGTTGTTTGACCTGAGGAGCCTCAAGCCTGGCCAACCCCACAGACACACCTTTCTACTCAACCACCAGGTGAGCCACCCTGCCTGTGCCAACAATGAGCCAAACTCGAGGAGAGGAGGCCTGGCCCAAGGCACCGAGGAGGGGCTCCCGGTTAGCACAGGCCAGGACCCTCCTCTGTCCTGCAGCACTGACCCTACAGAGGTTTCCCTCAAAGACTCCTTCCCTGTGTGAAACCAGCATGTGAGCTCCTTGAGGGCAGAGCTCTTTGTCCCGGTCACTGCTGAATCCTCAATGTCTAGAACAGCACCTGGCACACAGTTTTGAATGGATCTAGCTCTTCATGGAGATGCCACTCCACCCGTGCCCATGAGAAGCCACCACAGTCTCCTCTTCCAGTCCCTGAAGCTGAGCAGGGCTGGGCACAGAGCTCCAAGGCTTTCAGAGCTCTTTGAAAACTCCCTTGCTCCCTCCATGTAGGATTCACAAGAGCTGCAGGTGGAATTTGTTCTGGAGCACAGGTGAGTCCAGGTGGAGCCTCTGTCTTCCCATTTACTCTGACTCGTGGACAGCTCCCAGCTGTCAGTCACCAGGTCCTGCTCTGGCCTGGCCTGAGAAGGAATGTCCTGGTCTTGATGCCCATTTCAGTGTTGGCCAACAGGCCCACCACATCCCCAAACACTGCCATGCTTCCAGGCTCTTCCAGCTGGTTTGATCACATTATTATAGTAACAGCCATCTCAAGGGGGCCAAATGTCCTATGAGTCCCTCATCCTTTGCAGCCAGGTGCCTGCATCTGAAGTCATCACCAATGGGGTCCTGGTGGTAAGTAGGGAAGGCCAGCTTGGGGCTGCCCAGGGCTGGGGGGTAGTGAAGAGTCCATGATTGAGCCCATCGGGTCCACTTGCTTCTGAAGGATGCTCAACGCCTTCTCAGAGGGCAGATGTGCTAGGGAGGTATCTCAGGGATGAAGGGCAAGAAACTGCCTCACGCCTATGTGGACAGCCCAGAAGCCAACCTTTCTACCCTGTGCACAGCACATTTCTTACTCAGGCCCCTCGCTGCTGACACTGCTGAAGGAGCCACTATCAGGGCCCCTCACCTCCTCCCACTTTCCCACCCGGGGCCACTTCTTCTGAGCCCTGGGAAGGGACTGCTACAGAAGACCCTGCCCATAAGGCACAGGCCCTGGGAAGGTTGTTACATGGACCTTGCCCCAGATACCCCTCCCTCTTTCTGTCCTGGTTCCGGTCCTGTGCAGGGCCTATGGACGGTCCGGCTTCCACAGGCCTCTGCTCTCCTCAGGCTCAGCCCTGTCTGAGAATCCAGGGCACCCTCGGGGGAGATGGGACAGCCCCACATCGAGAGTATGGTGAGTCTGGTCGGTGACCTTGGGTCTGGCCTTCTCTCCTGGGGGTTTGGGGGCTGCTGATTTCAAGAAGATGGGTCTGGGATGGAAAGTTCTTAATTTTTCACTGCTTAACTTAAAGCTGACCGAGGAAGGAACAGATTGCCTCTGGAAGTAGGGAATTTCCTTTCCCTGGAAGTATTCAAGCATCGAGGTTGTATCAGTCCAACTATGGCTCTACAAAAACACCCACAAAATCTCAGTGGCAGACAATAACAAGCATTCATCTAGCTCACATAACTGGTGGTCAGCTAGGGCTTGACTGATCTAGGCTGGGCATGGTGGGAGTGACCTGGCTCTGTTCCATGTGTCCCTCTTCCACCTTCTGTGACCAGCGGTCTAACCTGGGCATATTCTTCAGGCATCGGTAGAGGCACAAGAGAGCAAGTCCAAATGAATGAGCAAGTGCTTTTCAAGCCTTTGGTCACATCATGGCCACTAACTAACGTTTTCTTAGCCAGAACAAGTCCCAAGGCTGACCCGAAAGTTGGAGGGCAGGGAATATGGCCGGCCTCTTTAGTGGGAGGAACCGAAGTCACCTGGCAAGGGGTGAGAATTCCAGCAGAAGTGAAGAACTGAGACCGTCGATGCAGTCTGCAACAGAGGGCAGCCACTCAGGAGGGGGGTCCAGATGCGGGAGTGGAGGCTGTGTGACAGCTAGGGTCCCCCAGATTCGGAGAGTCTGAGGCTATGGGATGAGTCCCACCCAGGTAACATGGTGCACTGACTATGAGCCAGGCACTGTGCAGAGCATTTTATAGGTTTTTTATCTTTTAATCCTCATTATAACCCCATAGAGTAGGTACATACAGTCACTATCCAATTTTAATTCATGATACCCAGGCTCAAAGAAGAAACTTGATAAAGGTCACACGGGCCAGTAAGTGGCAGAGCCAGGACCAAATCCAGGTCTGTGACACTCCAGAGCCATTGCTCTCTCCACCACAGGTTCTGTTGTTTCTATGAACAGCGCTTATCAGTCTTGGTCCCTAAACCATGGTGTGGAAAAAGTATCGCTTTCCTTATTTTATCTAATTCCCTCCCACTCTGGGGTCATGTCAAGTCTCCAGTCTCATTTAGTGCCAAAGAGGGCACGTAGGGAGAAGGATTCCATTTGGACCTCTGGTCCTGAGGCGTCTGCCATCCTGGACAATTTGGGTGTCTTGCTCCTAAGTTGTGTTTAGGTCTGGGGCTCTTGTGAGGCTGTCTAGGGGTCTTCTCTGCATAGGTGTCACAGCCATTTCTCTCTGGGGGCTTTCCTCCTCCCTAGAAAGCTGCTAGGAACAGGGGAGCCCTGCTGCTCCTGGGCCCACAGGCCTCCCTCCTCGGCTCCTCCCAGCCTGTCCTCACCTTCTAACCTGGGCTGGCCCTCCCCAGCTTCTCCAAGCCCCCTATTCTCTCTGTGCCTCAAACCCACTCCCTCAGCAAACCCTGTGTTCTCCCAAGGTCTTTACACTCTGGAAACAAAGGCCAGACCAACTTGTGGCCTAGCTGTTTTCTCTCTGGCCACAAACCTGCCCCAAGGCGATGAGCACAGAGCTTGAATGGGGGCAAGAGATGGGGGAACTACCAGTTGAAAACTGGTAATTAATGTAATAATTAATATATGATAATGACAATATTAAAATTATTATAGAATTACATTTTATAGACTTAATAATCTCAAAATCATCAGCCCCATAAGCCATGGGCAGGGGGCCCTCTCCCTCCCTGCTTTCTCCCATCCCACCTTCCCCAGGTTCCCAGTTCCCAGGGCAGGTTCTAGGACCCCAAGTGTCCTTCATGATGCCTTTGTTGTGGGTCATAGTGCCAGAGAGGGTGCACGGTGGGGAGCTGGCATTCCCAAGGGGAAGGGGAGGTGTTGCTCAGGGTGCTACTACCATCATGAGCCACTCCCCCCACCCAGCTCTCACCCCCTCACCTGAGCCTTCACCTGGGCCCTCTGCTCCCAGGCTCTCGGCAGATTCGGTTGGCAGTGCCCGGGGCCTACGAGAAGCCACAGCTCCTCCTGCAGCCTCCCCTGGAGGCAGGCCTCCCAGCTGCCTTTACCTTCCACGTGAACCCAGTGCTCAGCTCCAGGCTGAATGTGGAGCTGGGGGAGAAGCTCACAGTCCTGCAGGTGAGTGAGCCTGCAGCCTGAGAAGGGTGGATGACAGAATCACCCTGGAGGCACATTTTCCTCCACTCTGGAGGGCTCCTTGGCTGTTTTCTTCTCTGCAGAGTGGCCCGAGTGCTGAGCTGGAGGTCCAGACCAGCAAGCTGGGCGAGGAGGACATCCTGCTCTCCTCTCTGGCCCTAGGCCAGGAGGAACAGCACTTCGTGGCCCTGGGGGAGGTAAGGCTCTGCCGGGTGCCTGAGGGACCCTGCCTGCTCTGTGACCATCAGAAAAGGTCTGCAGGGGGGGCCTGAGAGGGGTCAACCTCAGGCCAGCTGGGAGCTTAGCCATGGTGTCCCATCTGGATGAGTTACCAGAACAACGGGGGCTGCATGCCGGTGGGAGAATCCCGTTCAGTGCGCTCAGGGACCGGGCTGTTGTCTCTTTCAGGGCCAGGAGGTGGCTCTGAGTGTGAAGGCAGAAATGAGGTGAGGAAGGCCCTTGGGCTGGGCTGGAGGTGTGGGGGCTCTTCTGCTACTCGGCTCAGGTAGGGCAGTGGGGGCGTGTCTGGTTCTGCTGGGATCTTTCTGAGGGGTTCCACGGAGTGTGGGTCTGCTCCTGTGAAAAATAGGCTTGGCTCAAGGCTCTCCTCTACCAGTCACCCAGCCATCTTATCCCCACCCACCTGAGGCAGCTCTGGGGACCTTGACCTGCGCCTTGGCTTTGATCTCTGTGACGGGGAACGGGAGTTTCTGGACAAGAGGAAGCAGATTGTGTCCAGGGCCCTGCAGCAGGTGCTGGGATTGAGCCAGGCTCCCGACAGTGGCCAGGTATGGAATGGACGAGCCGCTGGGACAGATCCAGCCTTTTCCCTTGAGAGGACTGTGTGGCTAAGAGGTGACAGGAAGCCTTGAGGAAGAGCGGGGAGCAGAGAAGGCAGGGGGCAGGATTGTTCGCCTGAGCTGAGGGGCACCGTCGGGAGAATTGGGACCCAGTATGTAAGGAGGGCTGAACAGCCCTGACCAAGGGAGGTCTATCGGTCTGCTCGGGCTCCCAAAATGGAACACCACAGACTGGTGGCTTAAACAGCAGACATTATTTTCTCACCTGGAGGCTGGAAGATCAAGATCAAGGTGTCATCAGGGTTGGTTTCTGGTGAGGCCTCTCTTCCTGACTTGGAGATGGCCCCCTTCTTGCTGTGTCCTCACCTGGCCTTTCCTCTGTGTGTGCTGGGGTGGGGGGATCTCCCTGTTCTTCTTCCTACAAGGACACCATTCCTATCGGATTAAGGCCCCACCCTTATGACCTCACATAACCTAGTTATCTCCTTATAAGCCCTTTCTCCAAATATAGCTCTGTCTCCTCCAGCTCTCTGAAGGGATAGTGCCTTTGCTGGGCAGTGGCCAGGGAACATTTGTTTCAAGACAGGAGAAGAGAGGAGGACAGGGAAAGGAAACAAAAGTCTGGAGTGGAATGAGGCAAACCTTCATGGAAAAGCTGAGCAGCCAAAGAGCTTCAAAGAAGTCTGATCCCACCAGGCACTTCTGTTCCTGAAGAGACGTCTGGGCTCCTCTCATGTCTGGGCAGGTCCAGGCTGCTTGGGGGTCTTTGTCACTTTAGCTCAGTGGCTCTCAACGGGGGGCAATTTCACCCACCACCCCTACCCAGGAGATGTTTGTCAATGTTTCGAGACATGTTTTATTGTCAAGACTGAGGGAGAGGGAGGGAGAGGGGTGCTACTGGCATCTCCTGGGTAAAGGCCAGGGATGCTGCCAAACATCCTACAACATACAGGACAACTCCCATAACAAAGAACTATCCAGCCCAAAGTTACCAATAGTGCCAAGACTGAGAAACCCTGCTTGAGCTGTTTTGGGTGAATCCAATATGCCTTCCAGGTACATACTGTCCCAGTATAATGGTCAAGAGCTGTCTCTAGAGCTACACTGCTTCAGTTTGATAGCCCATCACTTACTAATTGTACAATTATGGACACATTATCTAATCTTCATGGGTCTCAGTTTCCTCATCTGTAAAATGGGGATCTCCTTGGGTTGCTGTGAGGATCCAATGAGATAATACATGGAAGGCTCTAAGATCAACGTCTGACATTACAAGCGATAATAGATAAACGACAGTGGTGGTAGATGTTGTTATCATGATTATTATGTGTCCAGGTGCCTGTGGTGGCTGTGTTGGGTTCAGGAGGTGGAACCCGAGCCATGTCTTCCCTGTACGGCAGCCTGGCAGGGCTGCAGGAGCTCAGCCTCCTGGACACTGTGACCTACCTGAGCGGGGTCTCTGGGTCCACCTGGTAAGTGAGGTGGGGGCAGGGCACAGAGTAAAAGAGAGCCCTGAAGGGGCAGGGGTGTGACTTGGTGACCTGGTGGAGTCCCTGAGGAGAAGCTGGGATCCTGCCTCCAAAGGAGTTAGGAGGGGCAGGAAGGGACTGAGTCCCCAGGGCTCCCCTGAGCGGGTGGTGCACGACAATAGGTGCAAGTGATGAGGGAGGAGGGGTCACTCACAAACACCTGCATCCCTCTCTCCCCTTGCTGTGTTCGCCTGCCCCTAATTCCCTCCATGTCCAGGTGCATCTCCACATTGTACAGGGACCCAGCCTGGTCCCAGGTGGCCTTGCAGGGCCCCATTGAGCATGCCCAGGCTCGGGTCTGCAGCAGTAAGATGGGGGCAATGTCCACGGAGCGCCTACAATACTACATCCAGGAACTGGGGATCCGGGAAAGCAGTGGCCACAGCGTTTCCCTCATCGACCTCTGGGGCCTTCTCATTGAATATTTCCTGTACCAGGAGGTAAGAGAAGAGCATGTAGTAAATAAGCATGGCACCTTTCCACCCATGCCCCACCAGCACTTAGTGCTGTCTTAGCCACACTAGGCTAAGATCTGAGATTTGCAGAGCTTTCCCTTAGGTCTGAGCTCCTTGGGGGCACGGGGTGAGAGCCCTGGGTGGGCTGACACAGCTTCATTTTTCCTGGCTCCTAACCTCTGGGGAGAGAAGGAGGGAGGGAGAGGGGAGAGGGAGGCAGACTTGTCTGCAGTTCTCAGGTCTTTCTGCATATCAGAATCACCTGTACAGCTTTCCAAACACACCCATGCCTGGGCCCCACTTCCAGAGATGCTGATTTTGATTGGTCGAGGGTGGAGCCCCAGTACAGGTGTGTTTTGAAAATGTCCCAAAGGATTCCCACCTGCAGCTGAGGCAGAACACCACTCCCGCCCATTCCAGCAGCTCTGACTCACGCCACCTGGTGGCTACTTCTAGGACTGCAGGCTCAGCATGAGCTGGGCGATGAGAAAGTTCTGAGCTGCGGGAGATTCTCAGCCCTGGGGCCGCCAGTTGTGGATGTATATCACAAGGGCTTTCTCATTTCTAAGAAAAGAATCCATGCTTTCTAGTGATTTACTTTTTAAAGAAAGTAGACTGGATTGTCAGTTATTCCTTTAAAAATATTCTGGTATGCAGGGCTGGCCCAGTGGCGCAGCGGTTTAGTTCGCGCTTGGCAACCCAGGATTTGCCGGTTCGGATCCCAGGCCCCTGCTGACGCACTGCTTGTCAGCCATGCTGTGGCGGCGTCCCATATAAAGTAGAGGAAGATGGGCACGGATGTTAGCCCAGGGCGTCTTCCTCAGCAAAAAGAGGAGGATTAGCAATGGATGTTAGCTCAGGGCTGGTCTTCCTCAGAATGTGATATGCTGTCTTGACTGGGAAAGAAGGGGGGAGGGTGGTCCCAATGCTCCTGGTTTTGTACAAACCCCACAGTGGCCTTACCTCTGCTGCAACCTAAAGCTGGTCCATTAGAGAGCTGTCTCTAGAGCACTGGCCTTGGCAACCTCAGCCTCAGGCCAAGGAAACTCCCAAAAGGCCAAGCGGCCTCCCTTCTTTCCTGCCCAGGAAAACCCTGCCAAGCTGTCTGACCAGCAGGAGGCAGTCAACCAGGGCCAGAACCCTTACCCCATCTACTCCAGCGTCAATGTCCGCACCAACATCAGCGGGGAAGACTTTGCAGGTGCCGGGGTATGGGGAACAGGGAAGCAGGTGGAGGCGATGGTTGGCAGGAGGGTGTAAGAGGCCAGGCTGTCGGTGTTCAGATGGAAGGCTTGCAGCACGGTGGGGTTGCTGCCTCCTGCTCTTGGCAAGGCAAAGATTCCTGCCCAGGCACAGGGGCAGGGGGCCCCTGGGGTCCTGGTGGGAAGCACCTAGTGACATTCCCTTCACTCTGGTCCCCCAGAGTGGTGCGAGTTCACCCCCTACGAGGTCGGCTTCCCCAAGTATGGAGCTTATGTTCCCACTGAGCTCTTCGGCTCAGAGTTCTTCATGGGGCGACTGTTGCAGCTCCGGCCGGAGCCCCGGATCTGCTACCTGCAGGGTGAGTCTAGGCTGGAAGGCCGGGGACAGGGCAGGCGCTGGGCCAGGCCCTGATATGGGGTGGAGGAGTTGTGAGAGCCCGGGCCTCACCTTTCTCCTTAGGTGTGTGGGGCAGCGCCTTTGCAGCCAGCCTGGATGAGATCTTCCTGAAGACTGCTGGCTCGGGCCTCGGCTTCCTAGACTGGCACAGAGGCAGTGTGAACATCACAGGTGAGGGTAGAGACCCTGATGCCCGCCCGTCCTCTGCCCCATACCTCTTCCCAGCTATAGAACCCTGGCAGAGGCATGAAGAATGAAGGAGGGGACGGTGAGAGACTTGGCTGTCCCCTGGGTTCAGGGAAGTCCTCAGGAAATGACTTCTAGCTTAGGGTCTCCAGGTGCCCAGAGGTCTGCAGAGGCAGTGTGGGGTGGGGGTGGGAGGCTGGGGGAGGACCCACATCAGAAAACCCAGTGGGAATGGGAGTACTCTGTGGTAATGCTATGCCTTTGAGTTCTCTGCTTTGGGCTCCAGTTCAGTCAACTCAGCCCAGGACCACAGGGAATCTGGTTGATACTCTGGCCACACCCCTCAGGGTTCCCTTCATCCTGCTCCTTAAATGACCTATGAGCTCTCTGCTGTGTAGAATACCTCTCCCACCTTTCTTCCCTGGATAACTATTGCTCAGCTTTAAGAGTCAGCTCAGACATTGTTCTGTCAGAGGTCTTCTCTGTTCCTCCAGGCTGATAGAGGGTCTGACCACCAAGATCTCATAGGACCCTGTGCACACCCCACTGTTGTCCTTACCTCGGGGCATTGTTACGATTTATTCTTTCTTTATGTGACTCTCCCCTAAGTAGTCTTGAGCCCTGAAGGCCCAGAGCTGGGTCCTATATGCCTTTGCATCCCTTGTGCCTAGCACGGTGCCCGGCATGTAGTAACTGCTGAGTAGGTGTTTGATGGATGAAATTCTAGTTGGAAGTTGTAGGTACAACTTTATTTTCAAAAGGGTGGGAAATAAATTATTTAATAAGTGCAATGTCATGGGCAACTTTCAAAACATGGGGAACATGAAAAATCATTTAAAAGGGGTTCTGGGAAGTAATGGTCAGGGGCCTGGGAGGCGGGTTGGGGGAGGAGATGGAGGGGGCTCCCCTGAGCCATAGAGGCCACTGGACCAAGGGGGGCATCGCTTCTCACTACATTCCACCCTCCCACCGCACCTAGAGGACTGCCACAAGCTCCGGCTGCACGACCCCACTCGGCTGCGGACGAGGCTCTTCACCCCCCAGGGGCCCTTCTCCCAGGCTGTGCTGGACATATTCACCTCCCGCTTCACTTCCGCCCAGAACTTTAACTTCACTCGGGGCCTCTGGCTGCACAAGGACTATGTAGCCAGCAGGGAGTTTGTGGCCTGGAAAGGTGGGTGCAGCTCTGGGTGGGGAGCCCTCCGCTTCTGTGCCTCTGGCTCACTGGGACCAGTGCTGCCTTTTGACCCAGGGGTTGGGGTGTGGGCTCCCGCTGCCCGGGGGCTGATGGGGGAAGGACTGTGGTCACAGGCAGGGCTGGGGCCTGGAGTGGGAGACTCCCCAGGGGAGAAGGAGAGATCTCTACAGAGAGGGGCATTCCCAGTGCGAAGAGAAGAGGGTCGCTGCGAAGATCAAGCATTTGTCCCCATGCAGACACGCACCCAGATGCCTTCCCCAACCAGCTCACTCCCATGCGGGACTGCCTGTGCCTGGTGGACGGAGGCTTTGCCCTCAACTCTCCCTTCCCGCTGAGCCTGCTACCGCAGAGAGCGGTGGACCTCATTCTGTCCTTCGACTACTCGCTGGAGGCCCCTTTTGAGGTAAGGTGTGGGGGGTTGGGGGGAGCCCCTGAGGTGAGTGGAGGGGCAGGTCTCTGCTGAGGTGGCCTGGCTCCGGGTTTGGGGCTCGCCCTTCATGGAAGTCCTGGGTTCTAATTGTGGGCAGGGCGCCTTGTGCACACAGCAGCACCAGTTCCCCCACTCGGAAGGGGGATTGCTGAGGTTATAGGAGGGGGTGGTGGTCGTCAGGAGAGGAGGCCAAAGAGGGTCCTTAGGAATCTTCTATCCTGTTGAAGAGAAGACCCCTGACCTGGACCCTGCCCTTTCCTGATAGGATTCCTTGCCCCCTTCTGGGCCTGGGTTTGGTCTGCTGTCCCTTCGTTACTATGGTAACAACAGAGCATCACAGGCCAGTCAGGGAGTCTCGAGCAGCGGCTCCCTCAAACCCTGTGGGGTGGTGGACAGGTTCCACTCTCCAGATGTGGGTTCTGGACATGCTGCTGGGCCAGCCCTTCACTCTTTGACTCCCTCCTCCTCCTCCTGGGTCCAGTGAGAGCCCTAGATGATGGAACAGCCTCGTCCACCGTGACCTTCTGCAATCACTCAGTCTCAACCTTGTGAAAAAGAAGTCAGCCCTCTAACAGGGAGTGGGGAGGGTCAGTGAAGGGAGGCAGCAGGTGGCTGTGGGAGGAACTGCAGCAGGAACGCAGGTGATACAGGTGCTTCCCATTGATTATTGTTAATCTGTTGTTAACGACCCCGCTAGAGGGTTAGTCTCATTTTTGTTTTGCAAATAAGGAAACTGGCTCAGAAAGGTGATGTCACCTGCCTGAAGTCACTCAGCTAGTAGGTGGCAGAGCTGGCACTGAAGCCTGAGCCTGTGTGAGTCCAGGGGGAGGGGCAGGCAGGGTCAGAGCTTGCCTCCCTGCCCAGGTCTTACAGATGACAGAGAAGTACTGCCTGGACCGGGGCATCCCCTTCCCCAGGATCGAGGTGCTCCCTGAGGACTTGGAGGACCCCCGTGAGTGCTATCTGTTTGCCAAGGCTGACAGCCCCCGCTCACCCATCGTGCTACACTTCCCCCTTGTCAACCGTACCTTCCGCACACACCTGGCCCCAGGTGAGGGGAAGCCCTGGGCCTGGCCCACAGAACCCTAGGGTGGTGATGGGGTGCTGTTCTGAGAGTGGACCCCCGAGACTGTGTACCAGAGCGTGGCCACTGTACCCTCTGCTCCCTGGACCTCACAGTTCACACTGGCCCAGCTCCTCCTAATGGATGAGAGAGCTGAGCTATGGGCCCAAACAGGACCCATGGGGAACCAGCCAGATGTCCTGGGGCAAGGGAGGCTTCTGGGCTGGCAGCTCCCAGCCATTTCCACAGAGTGCCACAGCCTGGCTTCTCCTCCACGTCCCACCCACAGGTGTGGAGCGACAAACAGCTGAGGAGAAGGCCTCTGGGGACTTTGTCATCAACGGGCCAGACACCCCCTATGGCATGATGAACTTCACCTATGAGCCCAGCGAGTTCGAGCGGCTGGTGGCCCTGAGTCGGTACAATGTTCTGAACAATGCGGAGACCCTGAGGCATGCCCTCCGGCTGGCTCTGGAGCGGAGGCAGGCCGGGGACAGGGCTGGAGGCTGACCTAGGCTGGAGAGGACTGTGACAGAGAGGAGGGACCATGGGGCTCCAGGCCAGGGCTTGGCAGAAGGGGGAGTGGTAGACCCCATGGGGCTTCTGTGTCCCATCTCATCAGGACCTGCCCTGAGGACCTCAGGCCCTGGAAAGCTCCTGCAGAATCGCAGCTTGGACTTGGGGCAGGGTTCTTCTTGTATGTGTTTCTGGGAGAAGATGGGGTGTGTGTCTCTCTCGGGTCCCTTGGGTATGTAGGGCAGAGTGGGCAGTGCTCATTTCACACTGGACTGTGTAGAGGGAATTGGGCAGCCATCTAGCCACAGGACCGAACACAGAAGGACCTCAGGGTGCCCAGGTCTCAGACCCTCACCAGAACAGGAGCTGTGAGAGCTGAGGTGCAGTTCACTCTCCTTAAACTGAGACCAAAAGCAAAGATGCATCCATCCAGTCCACACTTCCTGCAAATGGCACTTCCTGCAAGCCTGACCTCTCCCCACCCACCCCCCACCCTGCCCTCCTGGATACAGAGCTAAGTGCTGTTGAGAATAAAGGGGGACCTCATGGGTTGCCAGTCTGGGTCACTAACTCCATCGTCCTGCTGCTAACTCTTTTTGGCCTTCTGGCCTCCCTTGTCCCTCCTCACCGCTCACCACCCTTCTCTGCTCAGCCTCCTGAAGGCTGTGGAATGATGGCCTGACCTGGCCGAGCTCCAGCTGGTGGGTGTGCACATTGTCTCCCTGCTAATTACCATGCTTTCTCTTTAAACTTGGACCACATTCTCTTGTCATGCATATAGCCTCCACCTCGTGCAAATAGTCTCGCCATTCTCACAAGCTAAATGGGTATGTCTACAGGGTGCATCTGCTTGTCAGGGGACAGAGTGAAGGTCCGCCTGGTGTGGGGGAGTGTGCGTGTTCCTAGTGAGGGCGGGGCCGGGGAGCACCTGTCTGCTGACCAGGGATGGGAAGTGGTGGAGGGAGCCTGGCTGGGAACTCAGAGGCCTGGGTACTTGCCTCTTTCACAGACACATCTGAAATCTGGGGAATCTGTTTCTCATCTCTCCTGACCCACCTGGGACCCTCCAAACATCTGGAGCCTATGTTAGGTCTGTGCAGAGGGGATCCTCTCTGACCAGGCTTGGTCTGGGGCTCACCAGGCCCTCTCCCCCAGGCCATTGGTTTCTGCAGCCTCTTTCTCCTCATCCCCACCCCAGCCCAGTGCTAAGACACCTGGGCCCTTGAACACTGGCTTCTACTGCGCCCTCCACCAGGAGTGCTCCTCAGCCCCGACACACACACAAGCATGCTCTCCAGGACCAAAGTCACAATTCCTCTTTCAATCAGGGACAAGTATGCAGGGACACCTCACCATCTTGACTCTGGGATGAAGACCCTAGTTCTGGCTCCCAGCTGGGAGAAGGGTGGCTAAATCCCCCAGGCCTCCAGCTGGACATGAGCAGTGAGGGCTGGGAGAGCTGGGCCTCAAAAGAGCCAGTGCTTTTGGCTGGCATGGGGTGGGGGCAGCTTGGTTCTCTCCTGCCGCCTCACATTGCTGCCCATCATAGGCCACCACCCCCCTGCCTTGTGGCTCAGCAGTGAGAGGTTTCCTTTGGGGCATCCCCGGGCTGGCTCCTGAGCTCCTGCTATGGCCACTGTCACCACCACTGCTGCGCCTGTCACCATCAGTAAGTTGTTTATTAGCACCTTTATAGAGTTCATAAGTTAGAACTTCATACAGTTCTTAGAACTTGGAACTCATAGAGTTCGCAGAGTTCTTAGACCTTCCTAGAGTTCAAAACCTAGAATCTTCAGCCAGTCTGTCTGTAATGCCTCAAACAGCTCTTAGCTGCTTCTGGCCTCTGAAAAGCCAGCTGCCTGAGAGCAGAGAGTTTTGTCTGTTCTGTTCACTGCTGCTTCCTTGTGCTCCAAGCAGTGGCTGGTGTACAGTAGATGCTCAGTAAATACTTCACAAATGAATGAATGAGATCCGAGTTTCTAAAGGGGTGGATCGTTACCTACAAACAAATGAATGGGATCTGACCTTCTAAAGGGGTGGATTCTCACTACCAACCATGGAGAAAGGTGTCTAATGCTCTACTCCAGTGGTTCTTTACCCAACTGGACCTTTCTGAAAAGCTGATGAAAGCCGTGGACCCTCGCCCAAATGCATGCACATGAAACGTTCCGTACGAGGTCTCTGCTTTGTGTGATCACCACCCACAGGTTGTGGGGGCCGGTGTTTGCCCTCCTGGCCGGCAGGTTTTGTGAAGGAAGCGGGCATGCGGGCTCGTGCAGAGCTGGTAGGTATCTCCATTCTCGCAGAAGTGTGGGCAATGCCGCTGTGGTTCAGATTAGGTTTGGGAAGACATGATGAGACAGGTGGAAGGGCAGGGAGGGAGGCTGGTCCAGTGCTCTAGCCAAGAAATTGGTCAGCAAGTGCAGGGGTGACCTCAGCCAGGGAATGAGAAAACATCACCAGGATTGCATCTGCGAGCCAACCAGAGTGAGGAGTTGGGAGTTAAAGATGACCTGTCCAGTTTGACTCCTGTTCCTAGGTGAGGAGGGATCTGACTCTGTTTCTACTCCATTTCTACCCCGTTTCTAACCCTTGCCCAAGATGGCCGAAAATAAATTTCAAGGTCCTGAATGTGACTGGGTTGGAGGGATTTGGACAGAACACAGCTGTAAGCCCGATTCCCTCTGAGGCTGGGTAGAAACACAGGAGTAGGGGCATCATTCCTTAACTTGTCAGAGTCCCTCATCATCCAAAGGAAGAAAAAGTGTGGCCACCAAAGCTGCCATGTATGGCTACAGAGGTTGTGCATTGCACAACTCCAGGGGATGCCATTGACATGAACTGATGTGAATTTGCCCTGTGGAGTTGTACCACATGGCAGCGCTGGGACCACAGTCTTATCTGAGGGTGTGTGAGGATAGAGGCTGGTTCAAATATTAGGCGCCCTGGCTTCTTCAGACACATCTCCAGGCATTCACAAGAGTTTCATGCAGAAAAAAGAAAGGAGTGGGGAGGGAAAGGAAGGGAAGAAGGGAAGGAAAAAGGAAAGGAAGGAGAGAGAGAGACAGAAGAAAGAGAAGCATCCTCTCCACTCCTTGGATGATGCAGCACTGGGAGCGGGCTCAAGTATTAGCAGGTGGCTGGTTGGTAGGGGTGCACCCCCACCTTCTCCAGAGCTCAGGCCAGCAGCTCACTGACTCATTGCCACTCCCCTCTTTTGCTGAGTTTAAATGAGAGCTCCCTCCTTTCACATGGAGCTGTTCTTGGAGATGAGGAAAGGAGGGCTGCATAACCCTGCACGCATCCATTTTCCCCCAACACCCCGTCTACGGGAGGTAAAAATCTATAGGACACAGAACAAACAGGGCAGGGGGCCCAGGACTCTTCTCCAAGCAGGAGAGAGGAGGTGTCCTGCGAGTAGGGGAGGCTGGTCACCACTGGAGTTCAGGGGTGAGGATTAATTTTTTCCTATTAGGACAACTGAGGCACAGGAAATATTAAGCAATTAAGGGCCCACACATGTTAAAAACCACTTACTTGAGTCAGACTTTGGATTTGAAAATATATATATAATAGAAGGCTATTTAGACTTTTTGAAAGTTTAATTGCCAGCTGGCACAGTGGTTTAGGTAGTGCTTTGGCAGCCCAGGGTTCGCGGGTTCGGATCCCGGGCACCGGTGGATGCATTGCTTGTCAGCCATGCCATGGCAGCGTCCCATATAAAGTAGAGGAAGATGGGCACAGATGTTAGCCCAGTCTTCCTCAGCAAAAAGAGGAGGATTGGCAATGGCTGTTAGCTGAGGACTGGTCTTTCTCACACACAACAATAAAAAAATAAAAGTCTAATTGCCAACACTGGGTGGAGAGCTTTGGAAAGTAAGTGGCCAAGGAGGCAGTTTTGGGGAAAGGTCAGGGAAAGATAAAGGGAGGAAAATGTGAGTAAGGCAGTGGGGAAGAGACAGAGAGCTACCAGAAGAGGAGTTTGCTCCTGATATGGGCTGATTAGCTGGTGTTTACAAGGCTGCTGTGGCTCTTTATCCTTTGACCTCACAGTGGTGCTCTCCACCTTGGCCGCACATTGGAATCACCTGGAGAGCTTAAACAACACGGGTGTCTGGGCCGGTTCTGTGGTCCACTGCAGGGCCGAGTCCTCATCCACTCAGCCCCACTTGGTCCTCTGGACTGGGGCTGAGGGCTCCACAATACTGCCCAGGTGTCCCTTTACCACTGTTTCCTTTGGTTTGGGCTGGTACCACCTAACCCCCACCTTTCCTGCTTTCTGTTCTAATTCTTTTTTCCACCATCCCCCCTCTACTGGTTTGAAAGTTTTATTTTCTATTTCTAGAATTCTGGTAGTTCCTCCTGTCAATTTTATTAAAGTATAATTTATAAACAACATAATGCACCCATTCTAAGTGTACAAGAGTAAGTGGACAGCTCAGTGAATTTGGACAAATTTGTATACACACGTAACCATCACCACAATCAACATAGGGAACATTTCCATCACCCCCAAAAGTTCTCTTGTGCTCCATCCCAATCAATCCCCCGCCTCTGGTCCCAGTGACCACTGATCTCTCTGTCACTCTAGATCAGATTTGTCCTCTCCAGAGTTTCATATAAATGGCATTATACAGTGTGTACTCTTTTGTGTTCTGCTTCTTTCACTCAAAATAACGCTTTTGAGATTCGTCCATGTTGCTATGTGTGTCGGCAGTTCATTCCTTCTTATTGCCGAGTAGGATTGTATGATATGCCACAATTTGTTTACCCATTCGCCTGCTCATGGAAATTTGGGTTATTTCTAGTTTTGGCCTCTCATTAAACTTTTTTTTTTTTTTTTTTTTTTTTTTTTAGAATGTTACATTATTTTATTTTTTTTTTTTTTTATTTTTTTTTTTTATTTATTTTTTTTTTTTGTGGGGAAGACCAGCCCTGAGCTAACATCTGTTGCCAATCCTCCCCTTTTTTTGCTGAGGAAGACTGGCCCTGGGCTAACATCGTGCCCATCTTCCTCCACTTTATATGGGACGCCGCCACGGCATGGCTGACAGGCGGTGCGTCGGCGGGCGCTCGGGATCCGAACTCGCGAACCCCGGGCTGCCAAGCGCGGACTAAACCGCTGCGCCACCCGGCAGCCCCTCATTAAACTTTTAATACGGAAACTTTTATTGTTAAAAAGCCCTTTCAAAAAGTCAGTCAGTGTCCTTTTTCTCTCCCCAAATAAGACAAGAACCTTAGCAGACTTTTTGTCTCTTCTCTTTCATGCCCTGCATCCTGCTCTCCACCCACCTAAACTTCCTGCTAACTACCTGGGGGCTCTCACCTGAATTTTATTTCCAGTTATTAAAAACTTCAAAATAGCAATATTTATTTCAACTTTACAAAATATTTTACTGATTTATATGCTCATCATTGCTTCCTATAACTCCTTTCTTCCCTTTGGGTTTATTTTTCTTTTTGTTGGAGTATAAAATTGAATAGTTCTTTAAAGGAGGGTCTGTGGATGGTCAACATGCTGAGTCCTTATATGTCTGGAACGGTCTTTTCTTGCCCTGATTTATGAATAATAGTCTGGATGAGGGTAGAGTTCTTGGTTCAGACTTACATTTCCTCAGGTTTTAATGCCTTCTCACATTTGATGTTGCTGTTGGGCCATCTGATGACACTTGAATTCCCATTCCTTTGTATGTAATTTGTCTTTTAGTTTTAGGCTTTCTCTTTGTCTTTGATTTTCAAAAATTTCACTATGATTTTTCTAAATTGTGAGCTTAAAAAATATAGGTGAGCTCTTTCAATTTCTGGATTCCTGTGTTTTTGAAGCTCTAAGAAATTGCCCATTTTATCAAAACATTACTCCTCTTTATTCTCTCTTTCTGGAATTCCTATCAAATGGATATAGAAATATCTGAATCGACCCTCCATATCCCTAAACTTTCCTTTTACATATTCTATCTTTTCATTTGTGCTGTGTTCTGGGGGATTTTCTTTGCATGATTTTCCAGTTCACGAATACAATCTTCACCTGTAACCAGTCTGCTTCTCTACCCATCTTTTGGGGTTTTTTGTTTAACTTTTGACTGTTATATTTTTCAGTTCACGTTCTCTCTTCCAAAACTACCTGTTTTCATTGCACAGATGTGCTTCACTCCTTTAACTCAGATGACGTTAATATATGTAATTTAAGACCTTTTCCTGATTGTTCTGTGAACGATTTCCTTGGGGTAGGTTCTTTATTTGCTGCCTCTCCTTCATGGACTTTGCCTTCTTTATATATTTGGTAATTGTTGGTTGTAATCTCATCTCTGAGAGGGTTTGTACGTGCTCTGGGCTGTGATGGCTCCTGGTCAGGTCACTGGCCATGCAATGCCAATGGTGGCCTTCAGGTGGCGATGTGGAACTTGGGGAGGAGGCTGAAGTGATGCAATTGCAGAGACTAATGGTCAGAGCCTTGAAGGGATGCCACCGTCCCTGGGTGAGGGAGGGTACCGCCGTGGCGTGGATGGCACCTTGCAGGGTGGCAGCCAGGTGTACTGCTGTGGCTTCTGATCCATAAAGAGCTCCCCTTCTTGTTTTGAATCATGGATTATGAATATATTAATCTGTGATTATATCTTTTCCATCATCAGTCTGATAGGTTTGGGGTTGGAGGGTAAGTAAAATATTACAAAGGAGAATTTCCAGTTCCAAGATGAAATACAGAGGACAGGCCAAGATCACTCCCCAACATTTAAAAAAATTTAACGGTTCTCAATGACATGGTAAATTTTCTGAATTTGTTTTTTTAAGAAATAATTTAGGTTAAATTAACTATTGTACCCTAATTAATGAAGAAAATTTAGGTATCATTGTTGCATAAAGTTTTATTCTATTAACAATATCTGAGTTTTTTGATCACCAATGTAGTTTTCAGTCCCCATCACACGATCAGCCTGAACTGATGTCCACTCTTCCGCTGGGTCAGCTGACTGACACATTCAAGGGTGAGGAGCCTCTGGTCTGTGAGCTGCCAGCTTCCCTGAGGCTCTCAGAAGCCGCACACAGGGTGCCGTGGGGGTGAAATGTGACAAGGCGTGTGACGTGCTGAGCACAGTGGCTGGCACGCTGCATGCTCTCAGTACATGCTGGCCACTCTTCTACACGGGTGCTGATTGCTCTGAGCTGCTGAGAAGTGGCCTCTTGGCTGGTCCTAAATGATTCGGTCCTCACTGCTCCCGTGTGCTGCCACGTGCATTCAGAGCAGCCTGGCTCAGATCTGGGCTTGTGGCTGCCACACTGCTGGGGACAGGGCTGGCTGGCGATGCTGGCCAGAGTGGCCCATCCTCTGGTCCCAACCCTTTCCTAGGCTAGGGGAAGGACCTGGCCTTCTGAGACGTTTCACAGGACTCACTCCGTGTCTTTGCCCCATGGATCTGCCTCATCTCCCTCCCTCCTCCCGGCCTGGGAGGAGGTGTTCCCCCTTCGTGTGTACACACATGTGCTTTCTCTTTCTTTTATTAGCTCTACCAGAGGTTCCTGGTGGTGCTGGCTGACTTCCAAGAGGTGAGGAACAAGCCCTCAGCTTGGGAGCCACCCAGAGGGTGGAGCCCGCTCTCTTCCCAGGTCCCTGCCTTGCTGAGCCAGGCGGATTCAAGTCCCATCCCTGTGTGATTGTTGCTGCCACCACCCAGGGAACAGATGTCCTTGTCAAGAGCCGGGCTTGTCGTGGAGCCAGAGCCAGGGCAGGAGGGCCTGGCAGGGCAAGCCAGTAGCCAAGGGCAGGGCTTCCCAGCCACTGACTGCTGTTCTCTGAATTGTTCTCTGCTATTCCTGAATGGAAGCCGTGGAGCTCCAAAGCCCTTAGGGTGGCTGGAAGGGCCTGGGGTGTTTGCAACCTTGTCAGCCATTCTCTTCCAGCCCCTGCACACTTGTGCATTTACCCTAGTGTGCCGAATCAGTGACATCACTGTATAGGAGCGCCACACAGGAAGAGCTGAGAAGCACAGGCCTAAGGGACCACCTGGCTTTCCTCAGTGATAATATTCTTGAGTTACCTGCTGGGATCAAGAGCTGAGGCCACAGCCTTCATACCGGCCCCCTTCCCTGCTGTCACTAGGCTGGCAAGCAGCTGCCAGGTGACCCTGTGGTTTCCCGCTCAGTAGAAGCCCCTGTTGACCCCAGGCCTAGACGCCTTCTGTCACCTCCCCCTCCTGATCTGTGTCTTCCTCTGAGCAAGAACCACTGCAGGCAGGCTGTCTTCTCAGGTCTCCTCTGGTGTCCCATATGCTGCTATTGGGAGGTGGGGTATATGTGACCAGGGCCACTATCCTGAGGCTCCTTGTCTCGTTCCCACACTGGGCCTGGCTTCTGGGGCCTTGACCCCAGGAATCTAGGCTTGAGCTGGGTCTAGACAAGCAGTGTCCCATTGGAACTCCCAGAAAAGGCTTGCTGTGGGGTCAAGCTGACCCTAGGGAATCTGCGGATGAGAGGCATTTGGGGTCCCAGGGCCAGAGATTCCCTTTCATTGAGGGACAATATGGCCAGGGACTTGCCCGCATAGCCTGTGCCAGCCTGAGGCTCTGATGTTCCCAGCTGCCTCAGGACATCTCCATTAGCAGGTGGAAGTGCACTGCTATGGGCTGGGAGGAGCCCAAGGCTGCAGGAAGTGGGTGGATGGGAAAAATAGCAGCTAGAAAGTCTGGGCATCCAGGACTGTTCTAGAAGCTGCTTGCTGGGTGGTCTAATGCAGGGAGAAAGCTACTTCCCTATGGTGCAGGGCCTCGGCTCTGTCTGCAGTTCCACACCCCGTTTCTGACACCACCTCCCCCCCACTCTCCTCACTACCATTTGGTCCTAGTGTGCTAGCCAGGGGGGGTCGGCTCTGCTCAGGTTGCTCTTTCTGCAGAATACTCCAGGTCACCGTCATGTTGGAGGTTCCTGTCCCCACTCCCTGTATGTCAACCTGCAAGTGGCCCTCACAGAGCTGGTGGAGGAGCCGCTGGGGGATCCCCTCCCGGTGAGCTCCGAGGATGGGGAGTAGAGATGCAGGAGCAGGGAAAAAGCGGGTCTAGAGCTGGAAGTGGCTCCAGAGGCTCCTCTTAGGACGCGTGGTGATGCTCCTCTTCCATTCCTGAAGTTGTTAATTTGTATTTTCTCTCTTCTTGATCAGTCTCGCCAAGAGTTGATCAATTTTATTAATATTCTCAAAGAGCTAATGTTGGTTTTTGTTGATTTTATGTATTATTTGCCCATTTTCTATTTAAATGAGTTCCATTCTTTATTTCCCTCTTCCACTTAGAGTTTAATTTGCTGCTTGTCTAGCTTCTTAAGGCAGAAGCTTAGACCATTTAACCTTGGTTCTTTTCTAAGATTTGTATTTAAAGCTATAAACTTCCCTCCAAGCACTGCTTTAGCGGCACCTCACAGATTTTGTCTGATATTATATTGATAGAATTAGCCAAAGCAATTAGATGCAAGAAAATAATTAGAAGCATAAGAATTGGAGAAGTAAAACTATCTCTGTTTACAGATAATATTATAGTATACCTAAAAAAGACCAAGAGAATCCATGATAAAAGTAAGGCAGACACTAAAAGAATCCAATAAGGTAGTGGGATTAAAAAAATTAAGAGCCTTCATATACACAAACAATAATCAGTTAGAAAATATAATAGAAGTGAAAAATACCATTTACAATAACAGCAAAAGAAATGTACTATTTGAAAAATAAATTTAGCAAGAAATATGAAAAACATGAAAAAAGCTATAAAGAACTTTTTAGAGGCATAAAAAGCAAACTTGAATGAAATGAAAGATGTCTCTTCTTAAATAGAATGACTCACTGTCATAAAGATGTCAATTTTCCCTAATGTGATTCCATTAAAAATAATTTTTCTTGGGGGCCAGGCTGGTGGCATACTGGTTACATTCATGCGTTCTGCTTCAGTGGCCCAGGGTTCTCAGGTTCAATTCCCAGGCGTGGACCAACACACTGCTCATCAGCCATGCTGTGGTGGCGTCCCACACACAAAATAGAGGAAGATGGGCACAGATGTTATCTCAGGGCCAATATTCCTCAGCAAAAAGAGGAAGATTGACAACAGATGTTAGCTCAGGGCCAATCTGCCTCACCAAAAATAATAATAATTTTCCTTTTGAGCTAGACAAGTTGATTGTAAAGTTTATATGGAAAAATGAACATGCAGGAATAGCTAGAAAAACCTGAAAAAGAAAAGCAATGTTTGTGTGTGTGAATGGGGGACAGGGGACTAGCCTTATCAAATATTATAACATGATAAAGCCTTTATAATTAAAATTATATACTCTTGGCACATAAATAAACCAGAATACAGAATACAAAATATAGAAATAGATGGAAATACATAGGGAAATTTAGTACATAATAAAGGTGATATTTCAAGTACTGGAGGAAAGATAAACTTTTTAATAAGGATACTGTGACAACCAGATGGATAAGATGAAATCCACATGCTAAGTGGACCAGAGATTGAGATTTACAAAATGAAGTCAAACACGTACTAAAAGTCTACATGGGTATGGGGATAGTTTCTAATTATGACTCAAAATACAGGCACAATAAGTGAAAAGATCGGTACATTTAATTAAATGAAAAATGTTAAAACCTTTTACATGGCAAAAACACCACCAGTAAAGTCAAAAAGTAAATGAAAAACTTGAAGAATTTTTTGCAATCTGTTTCAGAGAAAAAGGGCTAATCTTCCCAATATATAAAGAACTCAAAAATCAAGAAAGGAAAAAAACCAAAGACTTGATGGAAAAATAGACGAACAGACAGTATACAGAAAAGAAGGTATAATTGTCTCAGATGTTATATATAATTAACACATATCATTAATTATACATTAACATATTATTGTATACAAGTAAAGAATATGACTGTTACTTTATATATACATTCCAGTTTCTGGACCTGGAATCCATTGATTAAAAGAGAGTCGGGTCCCTGGGAGGAAGGACTTGACAACATGGCACACTGTATGAAACTGGAGTTCAGAGGGTCTGGTCTGGAGACAGAAATTTGGGAACACCAATGTGTAAATGGTATTTAAAGCCAAGAGACTGGAAGAGATCATTAAGGGAGTGAATACAGACAGAGAAAAAAAGAAAAACAAAGTCTAAGATCTGAGCCATGGGGCTCTCCAACCTGGAGAAGGTGGGAAGAAGTAGCAAAGGTGACTGAGAAGGAGCAGCTGGCGAGGTAGGAGAAATACCGGGTTAGTGTGGGGTCCAGGAAGCCAGGGGAAGAAAATCACAGGGAGGAGAGCATCATCAACTGCATCACACGCTGCTGAGAGGCCAAGGCAGGTGAGGACTGAGGACTCATTATTGGACCAGCAAGATGGGTTCACCAAGGGCCTTGAAGAGCAGTTTGCTGGAGCAGCAGGAGAGAAAGCTGATGAGTTCAAGAGAGAAAGGAGGAGGGAAACTGGTGATGATGTAGATTAATCTTTTGAGGAGTTTAGCTATAAAGAAGAACAAAGAAATGGGGACGTAGCTAAAGCGATGTGATATGTGGGGAGCAAGAAAATTTTTGTTTCAAGAATGAAGAATTACTACATGTTTAGTCACTGATGGGTATGATCCAATAGAAGAAGAAAAATTGATGATGCAGGAGAGAGAATGGAAAATTTCCAGACCAGTGTCCTTGAGCAGGGGAGAGAGGATGCAACCTAGTGGACAACAGGTGTGCTGGCCTTAGATAGGAGATGAGTGATTGAACTCTCATTTCAGAAGGGAAGGCTAAGGACACCACGTAGATATAGACAAGCAGTAGGTGCTTGGGGAGGTTGTTTTATAATTGCTTCTATTTCTCAATGCAATAGGAATTGAGGTCATCAGCTGAGAGTTTGGAGGAGGTTTTGGAGGTTTATAGATAGAGGAGAAAGTATGACTGAGTTATTTGAGTGGGAGAGATGATGGACTGGGGACATGGACCAGGCCTGCTGGGCAGCACAAGGACCCGCTTGAGGCTCATGGTCATGGAGTTAAAGTGAGACATTCAGCTGTGTGGGTGCAGGTGCCAAGTGGTCCAAGAGTTGGATTCTACTGGAGTTGGATGTTGCCAAGTGAGTATAATGAAGCAAGAGATGGGCAAGCAGGTTGAGAGTGGGCGTCAGTGAGTGATTATAGTGATGGACAATAGAATTGCTGATTGTTCTTATTATTCCTGGAAAAGGGAGATAAACAGCAATGATCCCTTTGGATTCTCAGGTGGGGAGTAGGCCCTAGGAATTTTCAGTTCCAAACGTGAAGGCCGGCCTGTGCCCAACCTGGAGGCCTTGTTACCAGCTGAGTGGGGAGCTTCTGGCCCTTCTCCTAACCTCCTCCCCTCCCCGTGCAGCAGGTGACTGGGCAGCCAAGTAAACTTTTTTGACTTGTCCTCATGCTATTCTTTTTCCTACATGATGTCCAAGGGGAGAGACTTTGACCGCTTGCACCCGTGTGACTGCAGGGCGCTGCTGCACACCTCGAGGCTTCTCTGATACACTGGTCCCTGGGGGTAGGGGCAGAAGGAGGTCTCCAGAGACTCTGAGGGCCACACTCTGTCCCTCCAAGGGCTGGAGGTTTAACCCAGTCGACAGCTGGGCAGAGCCGCGACCCTCCCTGGGCTGGAGTTTCCCTGTTCTCCCGGCCTGGGCACCTCTGCAGCTGGTCTCAGTGCTCAGTGCTGCGTCCCACCTAAAGCTCTCCCCTACGTCCAGGGCGGGTTTGAGAGGAGCGACAGTAAACCCTTCCCCAGGCCTGTGCAAATGCTGGTCTGACCTAACAATACTCACACTAATTATTCTCATGCCCAAGCAGAATGGATTTGAAGGGCAGGGCAGAGGGGCCAGTCCAGGGAGTGGGACAGCAAGAGTCAGGGATAGCCTGGCTGAGACGCGACCCCAGCACAGAATGGAACATGGGGCATGGGGAGTCGTCACAGCATGTCCTCAGAACACTTACTTCCCATTCACGGTCCACGTCAACACACTGTGGCTGCCCTCACCCCAGGTAGTGCACTGTGGGAATTTGGGGCAGACCCTCCGCTCATCACCCCTCTCAGGGCCCTCCCTCCAAGGAAACCCAGCATCAGGGATGGGGCCTGTGTTAGTTCAGGTCCTCCAAGAGAGTCTTTATTTGTGCAAGAGACATACTGAGAGTAACATCTGTGAATGAAAATGGGCAGGGAGCAGGAATAGCAGGGAGAGCCTTCAGATCATAATGCCGTTTGGACACCTATGAAAGGAGAGGGGGAAGGAAGGAGGATCAGGAAGAAAGAGCCTCAGCCTGCAGCACAGTTCTAAGAAAATTCCAGCCTGGCTGATGGGGAGCCCTGGAGCCAAAGTTGCCAGCAGAGGAGTCCTACACCCCACAGGAGTGGGCCGGCACTGGTACCCCACCACGTCGTCATTGGCTGGGAGCAGCCTTGGTGTGAACACAGTGATGGTCCCAGAGGGTGGCTGCTGGGCTGTCGGTCTCCTGTGCCCCCTGCAGCAGGTTCTCCTGAAGGAGATCTGAACATTCCCATGGTTGCCACTGTGTCCTCAGTGTTTGCCGTTTCCTTCTGTCTCTTCTGCATTTGTTTTGGGTTTTCTGTCTGTCTCCTATTTTTATCACAAACTCTCCTTTTAAATATAGTTATATATCCTCGATTCAGTGCTTATTTTGTGCTTCACATTTTATACATATATTTTCCTTTATCCTCACAACAATTCTATGAGGGAGGCAGTATCATTATTCCCATTTTACAAATGTAGAAACTGAGGTTCAGAGAAGTATTGTTACTTACCCCAAAACACTAAGGTCAAAAGTGACAAAGCCAAGTCTTGAACTCAGGGCTTTTTAAAAGTTCAACACCCAAGCAATTAACCAGCACACCACCCTAAATCTTTGAGTGCTTACTTTTTAGCATGCCCTGTTTTGGGCATGAGTGTGGAGAATGTTAGGAGGGGCTCAAGTTTAAAAAGAAAGAAAAAAGACTTTGTACCTGGGGAACTTTCAGTAAAGCCAGATACAGGCCTGAAGGGAGCGCCCTTTAGCCTCCAGAGACTACTCCCTCTCAGGGACAACATGTAGGGTGTGTGTGTGTGTGTGTGTGTGTGTGTGTGTGTGTGTGTGTGTGTGTGTGTGTGTGTGTCTCTGTCTCACTCTGACCTGACTGGCTGCTGTTACACCCAGGCCCCCAGGTCCTTGAGGGCCCTGTCAGCCCCACCCTCACATGAGTGAGGATTGTGACATGGGAAGGTGTCAGGCTCCCATCCTCAGGCGCCCCTGAGCATTGCACATGGTACTTCCTGCAGCCTGTGGGCCCCCCTGGGCCAGGCCCAGAGCCAGCTGGCAGAATGTCTATTCAGGCCCTGGGGCAGCAAGGTCCAGCAGGCTGATAGTCACTGATATGGGCCCTTTCTGCCCAATCTGCAGCACAGCCAAGCAACCCTCCCATCAATGGGCACCAGCTTGGGGCCACCTTCATGACCAAGATCCGGGGATGGGGCATCAGAGCTTAGCCCGTGCAAAAGTCAAGAAGTCATGCAACAGTTTTTGTGGGAAGACACTCGGTGCTCAGGACAGAGCTAGCTGCTGGGGGTGAACTGCCTGGTGCTGGCTGTGGTGTGAGGAGACAGAGAAGGAAGGGGCAGGTGCCTCCCACATAAGAGGACTTCTTGAAGGAAGGGGCCTAATTCAGAGGAGGGAAAGAGGCCATCAGGGTGAGTGGGAACAGAGGGTGGGGAGGGAGGCTGTCCTCGAGGGAACGTTCAGAGAGGAGGGTCCCCTCTAGCTATCGGAGGCGGAAGATGCACTGGGCTGTGCCAGGGAGGGCTAGGCAGGGGAGGTAGTGCAGGTAGGTAGAAGGGTTTGGATCCAGTAAGATTGGCAAGCAGAGCTCTTGTACATTCTCGACTGACAGCATGCATGTGTGTGATGAAGATGGAAAATAAAGGAGGTGTTAAGGAGATGAAGAGAATGAAACCCCCTTAAAATCCCCAGAAAGAGGGAGGAGTGAGAGCTCAAGAGGAGGAGAGGAGAGCACGACTGGAGTCTTCTCAGAGGGATAAGAACGCGTGGATCTGTGACACATCAGGTAGAGTCTGGAGGAGAGGAAAATGGAGAGATGCTTCTCAAGGTGGGCCTGAGGCTGAGAGAGTGATGGTGTCAAGGGGAGACCGGGGGGGCCTGGAAAGTTACAGAGAATGTGTCAGTTATCAATTTACTGCCTCTCAGCATCAAAGGCCCCCTTCAGTAGGGATGCCCTGTGATAAACAACGGGATTCCTTTAACTCTCTCTCCTTTAGGGTGAGCATGATGTTAAGCTCCCCAGTAGAGGGCACTGGGAGGGACATGGCAGGAGGTTCAACTTCCCCTGTTCAACCTACTCTTGATTGGAACCAGACTGCTACACTTTCCCTTTCTGGATAATCAGAATTTTGCTTTTTTGGTTAAAACTAGAAAAAATTCTTAGGATACCATGAGACCCTCTCATCTTGTCCCCTATCAAAATGGGCACACAGTGCCTTTGCAAGGAACTGCGTAGAACACTCCCTGTGGAAAAGCAAAGTACAGAGCAATTCCCTTTCTGGGCTAGCAAATTACAGAAACACCTCTCCTAGGTGGATAATATTCAAAACATGCGCCTTCTTCAGTTGTAACTCAGCCCCATGCCAGGGCATCTGCTGGATGACTGGAGCAAGAGCTGGATATCAGCTTTCACTCACCCCTCGGCTGGGTGCCTTTGTGCAGGGCAGTGGCAAATGAGCAAGACTGAAAGACTGGGGAGAAGAAGACTTGGAACGAGGCGGTCTAGTGAAGAGGCGTGTGGATGGACTTATCGGAATGGGCACAAACGGTGAGCATCTGTGTGCCGATGACAATGCCTACCACTCGCAGAAGGACTGAATAACCAGGTGAGTAGTGTGGCCTGACCCATTATTGTCAGTGAGCCTGTGTCTTTAGCCATCCCAATATTTGTGCATTGGGCTTCTGAATGGAGCAGCAATGGTGGCAGAGATGGAGGCAATGCCTGGGCCTAATAGCATGGGCTCCCTCTCTCCAGCACTGACCTAGCTACCGCCCCTGCTTGGTCACTGATCTGCCAGCCACAAAGCCTGACACTGAGTCCACAATGTGGTACCCATGAGCTCAACTAGCCACATGGTGATGAGCTGATTATACAGGGCTCCTTCCATCCTGACAGGGACAAAAATTCATACTGGCTGAAATTGAAACTTATTCTGTCTATGGGTTTACCTTTCCTGCTAATGTGCCTCAGTGAGCCCCGCAGTCCAAGGACTCACAGGATGTCTGGTCTACTTATGTCTGCATAAGGTCACCTCAGACTAAGGTGTGCAGTTTATGGTAAAGGAGGCAGGGTGGTGCATACCACATCCACCAGCAGCTACTGGCCTAGGGGAACAGTGCAATGGCCTCTTGAGATGCAGCAGAGGAGCTAGCTTGGGGATGACACCCTGCAAGGATAGGGTGTTATTTTCAGGATGCAATATACTCCTTAACCAATGGCCACCGCATGGTGCTCTATCTGCAGTAGGCAGAATACACGGGTCCGGGGACCAAGAGGTAGAAGTTGGAGTGGCCCCAGTTCATCACACTCGACGGGACTCACCCATCCCCAAAGCTTTAGGCTCTGTGGGTCTAGATGTCCTGGTTCCCGGGGATAGAAGTGAGGAAAAGCTTCTATCTGGGGACAGAGTAAGAGTCCCACTAAACTTAAAACTACAGTTGCTGCCTTGTCACCTTGGGCTCCTCACACTGGTCGACCCGCAGGCAAATGGAGGAGCTACCGTACTGGTAATTGATTCTGATCATCAGGAGGAGAGAGACTGGCTGTTATGCAAGGGAGCAGGGAGGAATATGCTGGGCACCAGGTGATCCTGGGTTTTTTCATGCCAGAATCTAACTGTAAAATGGGCTAATATAGAACAATGGTCAGATAAAAGCATAGTAACCAGCGCTCCAGACCCCTCAGAAATGAGAGTCTGGAACACCCTACCATGGGAGCCACTTAGACCAACAGAAGTGCTGGCTAAGGGGGAGAAGAACCTAGAATGGGTGGTAGGGGGGGAAGATGATAGTATCAGTTACAGATTTGGGACCAATTGCAGCAGGGCTGTAGTTTATTCCACTAACTCTTCTCTTGTAAGTGTCCCCAGGAATTGCGACCAACCAGAATCCTGGAAAAGCTGTTGCTGGATGCAATGAATCTAATGTGGGAAGCAAGTGGACCTGAGTGGTGCAGGAGGTGGACTGTGGTGGATGTTACTGGTGTCCTACACAATTCCCTTTGCCAGGCCAACACACCCGTCCTCCAGCTGGTGAGGGGGTTGGTTGCTAATGGCTCACAGATAACCCCTTCTCCAGAGATTTGCCCTCAGCTGAATGAAAGCCCCTTACCTGGTATATCAGACAGGGTTCTTTAGAGAAACAAAACCAACAGAAGAGAGAGACAGAGAAAGACAGAGACAGAGAGGGACAGAGACAGAGAGAGAAAGGAATTGGCTCATGTGATTGTGGGGTCTGGCAAGTCTGAAATATGTTGGCAGGCTGGCAGGCTGGAAACTCAGGCAAGAGGTAATGTTGCAGTCTTGGATAGAATTCCTTCTTCTCTAAGAAACCTCAGTTTTTGCTCTTAAGGCCTTCAACTGATTGCATGAGGCCCACCCACATTACTGAGGGTAATCTCCTTTCCCTAAAGTCAACAAATGATAAATTAGTTGTATCTACAAAGTATCTTCATAGCAACATCTAGACTAGTATTTGACCAAACAAGTTGCACCATAGCCTAGCCAAGTTGATGCATAAAATTAGCAGTCACTGGAAAGTGATGTTCTCACTCATACCCCCAATCCTGGAGCAGTCCAGAGTCAATATGCAACAGACACAGGAGTTCAAAAGGCCAGGCTCCTTGCTTCAAAGTGGGAGCAACTCTGGTGTCACTTGTGCTGCAGAGGTCCCCAAAGGATCAGGCTGAAGCTAGACTGCCCCTGAGACCACATGTTTGTTTGGCTACTTTTCCTGCCCTCCTCACTCCCTGTCTCCTGAGAGGATTCCCTCTACATAACAAGGGCACCCAAATCCCTGCCTCAGGCTCTGCTTCTGAGGAACCAAGCCTAAGATACTGATGGTTAATTTTGTGTGCCAACTTGGAGGGTGTTTTGGGATGAGATTAACATTTCAATCAGTGGAATTTGAGTAAAGCAGATTGCTCTCCATAATGTGGGTAGGCCTCATCCAATCAGCTGAAGGCCTGACTACAACAAAAAGACTGGCCTCCACAAGCAAGAGGGAATTCTCCAGCAGACTACCTTCAGACTTCATCAGCACCGTTGACTCTCCTGGGTCTCCAGCCTGCTGGCCCACACTGCAGATTTTAGACTTGCCAGCCTCCATGATTGCGTGAGCCAATTTCTTACAATAAATCTCTTTCTCTATATATATCCCATCATGTGCCACCAAAGATGTTTCAATCAATGACGGTCCACATATACAACTGATTGTGGTCCCATAAAATTAGTACCATATGGCCTAGGCGTGCAGCAGGCTATGCCATCTAGGTTTGTGTGAGTACACTCTATGGTGTTCACACAAGGACAAAATCTCCTAATGATGCATTTCTCGGAACACATCCCCATCGTTAAGAGACGCATGACGGTACACATCCTGTAGGTTTGTTTCTCTGGAGAACCCTTATACAGATACCAACTATTTTCACAAAATTAATCTCAGGCAGAGCCCTGGGCAACTAGTGCCCCAGCAGGAACCATTGCTGAGTCTTAGGGTAGTGTGCATGGGTTCCTTTAACTTCACCATCACTCAGCCAAAGGAGGCAGGCAGCTGTTGGTCTGCTCAGCTATGGGAACACTCAGCTTCTTGTTCAAGGGGCTCATCTCTGGGCTTTGTCCATCAGCCCTACCTCCTATACTTCTCGTAACTAAGCTGATTCCAGGGAAGTTCCTGCCACAAGCCCATGCACCCGTTCCTCATTCTGGCTTTGCATTTCAGGGTGTGTTCGCACCTTGTCTGTGCACGCCACAGCTGTCTCTGAGCCCAGCAGCCGCCCGCATCCCTGCTCCTCCACCTGACGCTCTCCTGCTTGATCTTCATGCGTCGCTTTAGGCAGTTCATCTAGATATTTTGTGGGTTGGGATTCACATGTCTTTTAGTTTCATCAAAGGTGGAGTTTGTGTTTCTGTTATTATTTTCTCCTGTTCCTTTTGGATGACTTTCAAGAAGGGAAGGGAAAATGCTGAATTTACTCCACCATTTTAAAATCTTGTAAGAGTTTTGAGTTTTTGCAAATCCGATGTGTATGAAATAGTATCTCATGGTGGATTTAATTTGCATTTCCCTGAATACTAGTAAGATTGAACATATTTTTTGTGTGTTTGCTAGCTATTCTGGTTTGCTCTTCTGTGATATACCTCTTTATATACTCTGACCATTTTTCTATTCAGTTCTTCGTCTTTTCTGACTGATTTGTAAATATCTGAATATATTTTTTGGTTCTAATACTTTTTTGGCTAAATGTGTTGCAAATATCTTCCCTCAGTCTATGGCTTATTTTTTCAGCTTTGGAAGGAGTCTTTTATTATAAAAAATTTTTATATTTTAATGTAATTGAGTGTCCAATTGTTCCCCTTATGGTTTGTGGGTTTTGTTTCTTGTTTAAGATATCCCTCCTTACCCTGATGTTGTAAATATCTAACTCTTTGCTTTTAAAATATAGGGTCTGGATTATGTTTTCCGCAGCACCATTTGATGAATAATTCCTCTTTTCTGCTGTGAACTACACTGCCAAGTTTCCAAACGTGTGTGGATCTGCTTCTGGGCTCCATATTCTCTTATATTTATCTATTTGTCTACTCCTGCACCAAGAATCAACTGCTTTAGTTAATTTATATTAAGGCAAACCCCTTTCCTGTTCTTCTTCAGGACTGTCTTAGCTATTTTTTTTTTTTTATCTTCTATATAAATTTTAGATTCAACTTGTCAAGTTTCATTGAAAACTCTTCCAGGATTTCACTTGGAATGGCATTAAATGTATAGATTATTTTTGGAAAGAACTGACATCTTTAGATATAAAATCTTTCTACCTAGAAACACCGCATATTTTTCCATTTTTTAGGTCTTTGTTAAAGCCTTTCAAACACACATTTAAAATTGTGTCTACTCCTTGAATGCTTAATAAGACTTCCCATAAAACAATCTGAGTCTTGAATTTCCTTTTTGTTGCTGTTAGATTTTTTTTTTTTTTTTTTTTTGGTGGGGAAGACCAGCCCTGAGCTAACATCTGTCGCCAATCCTCCCCTTTTTGCTGAGGAAGACTGGCCCTGGGCTAACATCCGTGCCCATCTTCCTCCACTTTATATAGGACGCCGCCACGGCATGGCTGACAGGCAGTGCGTCGGCGGGCGCCCGGGATCCGAACTCTCGAACCCCGGGCTGCCAAGTGCGGACTAAACCGCTGCGCCACCGGGCGGCCCCTAGATTTTTAATTGCTAATTCTTTTTTTTTTTTTTTTTTTTTTTTTTTTTGTGAGGAAGACCAGCCCTGAGCTAACATCCATTTGCTAATCCCCCTCTTTTTGCTGAGGAAGACTGGCCCTGGGCTAACATCCATGCCCATCTTCCTCCACTTTATATGGGACGCCACCATGGCATGGCTGACAAGAGGTGTGTCAGCGGGTGCCCGGGATCTGAACTCGCGAACCCTGGGCTGCCAAGTGCGAACTAAACCGCTGTGCCACCCGGCCAGCCCCACTAATTCTTTTTTTTAAAAAAGACATACAGATGGCTAGAGTGAAGCATGTGGTAATGGATTAGAGTTAAAGACTCTGTGAGTATAAACTCACGTCTAGCTTAGTATAGATACTGATAGATAGATATAGAAATAATTATAGATATGTGTATACACATGGTTTAATACATATTATATACATACAGGTTTATATATACATATTAATATATTAAATATATGATATATCACACATAAATTTGAGCAACAAAATTAATAATGTAGTATAAATACTATAAATAGTATTTATAACTCAAAGCATAAAATAAATATCCATGAGTTCATACCTATATAAATAAACGATTGAATAAATAAGTCAATGCAGGAGAAGAGATAAATCAATCTTCTATGCCGAAGAATTCCAAATGATTTGTATAGATATTCCCCCCTAAAGAGATGGAACATAACGCCCCACCCCTTACGTGTGGGCTATGCTTAGTGACTTGCTTCCAAAGAGTACACGAAAAGGGGGAATAAAGTAAATTATAATCAGAAAATTGACAAACGTTACCTCAGCCAGGTGATCAAGGTCAACAGCAACAATGACAAGGCATGTTGATAGCGCGTACCCTTGAAGTGATGTGAGGAGGATGGCACCTTACCTCTGTGGCCTTCCTCCCCCAAGCCATAACCCCAGTCTAATCATGAGAAAGACATCAGACAGATCTCAACCAAGGGACATTCTACAAAATATTTCATCAGTATGCCTCAAAGCTGTCAGGGTCATCACAACCAAGGAAAGTCTGAGAAACTGTCACAGCCAAGAGGAGGCTAAGGAGACATGACTATTAAATATAATGTCATATCCTAGATGGACTCTGGGAACAGAAAAAAGACGTTTTGTAAAAACCAAGGAAGTCTGAATAAAGTATGGATTTTGTTAATAATAATGTATCAGTATTGGTTAATTAATTGTAACAAATGTACCACACTGATATAAGATGCTGAGATACGGAAAACTGGGCACAAAGTACGTGAGCACTCTACTATCTTCATAATTTTTCTGTTCTAAAAAATAAAGTTCATTTTTTAAAAAATGTAAGTTTATTCTATGTTTCCATTTGGAAATGTGTTTCATAATTTTCAAATCATAGATTTTTTAAGGCATGTTTTTGTGATTGATTTCTAATTTATTGGCATCTTGGTAAAAGGATGTTTTCTGTATGCTATCTCTTTAAGATTTTTGAGACTTACCATAAAGCCTCATTGTGATCAATGTTTGTAAATATTCCATTGTGCTTGAGAGGAAAGTGTATTCTCTAAATGTTGTGGCTGCAGGAGTCTATATGTCTGGGAGATAAAGCTTGTTAACTGTGTGTTCAAATCTTCTACACTCTTAACAACATTTCATATGTTTTATTTATCTATTAGTGACGGAGATGTGATTGTGAATTTGTCAGTTTCCTTGTAATTTTGTCAAGTTTTGCTTAGAACATTTTAAGGCATGTTATTTAGGTATGCAAGTTTCAAACTGTTATATCTTCCTGGCGAATTATTCCTTTTATCTTTACATAGAAGTTCTCTTTATCCCTAATGACTTTTATTAAAGTCTCTTTTTTCTATCTGTACACTAGTTTTCTTATGATCAGTGTTTGCCTGGTGTAGCTTTTTCTAGTCTCTTATCTTCAACTTTTTTGTATCCTTATGTTTTCAGTGCACCCTTGAAAACAGCTATAGGTGATTTTTTAGAAACTCTAGACTCCCTTTTTAAAATGTTTTATTATGATAAACTTCAATCATACAGAAAAGTAAATTTATGTTTTTAAATTGATGAATTTAGTCCATTAACATTTATTGTGATTATTGAAATATTTGGATTCATTGCTACTATCTTATTTTGTGTCTTCTATTCACTCTGCTTTTTGTAAATTTCTTTTTCCTGAATTCTTTATTCTTCTTCTTTTTTTCTCCCTCTCCATCATTTTGGGATTTATATGCTCCATTTCTATTCTTTTTGTAAGCACCCCTAAATTTGAGCCTGTTTACTTAAATTAGCAAAATTTAAAGTTAATCATTTACTTTACTCTCCTCCAGAACGATACCAGATCCTCAGAATGCCTCAGTTCCAGTTTCATCTTCCTATTTCACTTGTCATTGTTCAGTGTTTTACTTTCTTCTTTCATTTTTATTCCCGTATTAGTCATCACGATGATTAGTATTTGTATAGTCAATATTTTGGTTTACCATATGTTTACTACCTTGTTTTCCCATCAATACTTCTTCCATTTCATCCTTTGTTCTGAGTTCTACTTCCTTCTTCCTGGAGTAAATCTTCAGAAGTGCTTGGTGAGGGTTGTTGGTGGTAAACTTTCAGTTGTTGATCTGATAAGTTCTTCATTTAATACTCAATCTTAAATGATAGTTTGGTTGAGTTAAAATTCTCATTTGGCAGCTTTTTTCTCTCAGCATTTTGAAGATATTTTACTTTTTTCTGGCTTCTATTACTGCTGTTGAGAAGCCCCCTCCAGCCTAATTGGCAATCCTTTGTAGGCAACATGTCTCTCCTTTCTGAGTGCCTTTAATGTATATATTGGTGTTTCTGCAGTTACACTATAATATGTCCAGGATGAGTATTTTCATTTGTCCTCCAGATATGTTGTGATTCCTGGATAATAGCTTATCATAGTAATAGCTAATATCTATTGAGTGTTAGCTATGCACCAGGCACTATTCTAAGTACTTTAAAATGTTAACTCATTCCATATTCACAACAATACTATTATTACCCCCATTTTATAGGTGATTTTAGTGTCTTGTCCAAATTACACAATGGTAAATGTTGAAGGTAGGATTGGAACCTGGGCTTCTCCAAGGGCTTCCCACAGGCTTCATGGAATTCCATGAATTGCTTTCTGCTTAAGCCAGTTGGAGCTTGGTTTCTGGTACTTGCAACTAAAAGAATCCTGACTAATCCATCAGGCAACTGGGTGGACATTGCTGCTACTTACTGAAATGGGAAACCTAGGAGGGAAAAGTTTCTCTTTTGGAAAAAGTAGGCACAGCATAATATTGCCTTATCCAGCAACCTGTTGAATGCCCTCCTGGATGTCAGGAAGTTTCATCTCTGGAACATGCTACTGCTGTACCCCCAAATATTTCCTGCTGCTGTGGCCTCTCCAGGAACTGAGCATCTGAAGGGAATGAATTACCTCTGAGCTGTGGTTTGCAGCAGTGGGTCCTGAGGCACTGGGGAGTGTCAGTAAGTTGTGATGTGCGTTGTAAGTGGTTTGTTATTAATGACAAAGCATACACATTTTCAAATAATTTTCTTTACTTTTATCTTGATCAAAGTCATTCATGCGCTTAGTTTTAAAAAAATGAAATAGTTTTACAAAGCTTATAGTGGAAAAACATTAATCACCTGCCCCACTCTTACCCACCCAGCAGCAACTGCTTTGAACTCTTTTAGTTGTTTCTTTAGGTATTTACCTCCACATTTCTAACTGATATGCTTATACTGCTATTTCTTGATTTTTATTGACATCCTACTATGGAAGATGAGGGCCTAGTTCTTATATCATACCCTCCCTCAACTCCTCAATATTGTTATAATTTTTTGGTCAATATTTATTGTTTACATTATTGTGATTATGTAGTATATGATTATATTTCTTTTACTCTTAACCTTTAGTTTTCCTTGGCGTTAATACTTGCCCCTCTTTTTCATTTGCTTAGTTTTCTATGTTAATGTCACTAATTTGTCCTCAAACTCTCCACCAGAAGTGTAAGTCTCCTCTCAATATTTCAGCTAATTATCAGTTTCATTATTTTCTCCTCTCTGACCTCTTACTCCTTTTAAAACTTCTTTGATATCCCAATTTGGACCGTTTGCCCTTTAGGTAATGTCCTGATATTTCCCCTTCAGCATCCTTCTGGATATGCCCTTTGATTTGCTTTTATGTTGGATCCTCAATTTCCTGGATCCTCTTCCTTCCTCTTTCTTCATTTTTTCTCTCATTTTGGTGGGACACATTCTCTAGTATCTTACTTCCCAAAGTGTGGTCAATGGACCAGCAGCATTGGCATCACCTGAGAATTTGTTAGAAAGAAATGATGAATCTCAGGCCCCACCCCAGACCTACTGACTCAGAATCTGCATTTTAACCAGTTCCCCAGGTCATCCACGTGCACTTTAAGGTTTAGAAAGCACTACTCTGGTAGCTCAGCAGAAAGGTAAAAATAATTTGAGACTTTACATTTTTGTATATACCTATATTCTACTCTCATTTTTGACTAATAGTTTGGGAATAAAATTCTAAGTTGGAAGTCATTATCTATCCAAATTTTCACGACATTTACCCACTGTCTTCTAACCTCCAGTGTGGCTAAGTTCAGTTCCATAATGATTTCCAGTCCTTTGTGTGTGATCTTTTTGTTTCCTTGCAGGTACTTTTATTTCCATGTTTCTGAAATTTCATGATAATGTGCTTTGGTGAGGGTCTTTGTTGTTGCTGTCAATTGTTCTGTGTACTCAGTGAACCCTTTTATTCTGGAGACTCTTCCAGTTTTGCAATATTTTCTTGTATTATTTCTTTAATGATTTCTCTAGCTGTTTCCTCTATTATCTGTTGCTGGAACTCGTAATAGGAAGATATTGGACTTCTTGGCATACTTTACTAAATTTTCTTGTCTTAAATCTCTTATTTCCATTTCTTTGTATTTATGTTTTGCTCCTAGGGAGATTTTCTCAACCTTGTTGACTAATTCTTCTATTAATTTTATTATTTCTGCCATCATATTTTTAATATACAGGCATTCTTTATATTCTCTGAAGGTTCCATTTCATGGCATCTCATTTTTTCTTACATAGATGATTCATCATTTTTATCTCACCAAAGATGCTCATAACAGTTTAAGAAAAATTTTCTCCTGCCTCCTTCATGTTTCCTCTGAGTCTCTTTATTTGGTTGGTAGTTTTTATCTTCAGTCGTCAATAGATGACGTAGAGGATTTCTTCAAATATCTGGTGATCCCTGACTGTTTGTTCATGTTTGAGAGCAAGCCACTAGGGTGGTCTCTGGAAGCCCCGTGCAGACAGTCTGACTTGGTTGAGTAGGGACTTCACCGTGGGTTGGTCAGGCAGAGATCCAGAACTGTGTAGTACAACCCTTACTTGTTAGTGTTGGTAGCTTTTTCTTTTATTCCCTTTTGTTGGTCAGTTTCCCTGGAAGGGAATCTCTGTTCTCTTTCCAGGTGGTGATGGCAATGGTGGGGTGGGGGAAGGTGCAAGGCTGGCTGCCAGCATCCTCAGGACTGAGTGGGGAAAGAAGTCTGGGGGTGGCGACTCACATTTCAGTATATGAACTCACCCTCAATCTGCCTATTCACAGCAGAGCCTGTTGTCTTTGAGTCTGTTGTCCTTGAACCTTTCTTCTTTTGCTGGGGTTGGGCAGACCATCTGCGGAACTAGGATTCTTCCGCCAGCTTCCAACCAATGCCCCTATTTTCAGGTTCATCTGCACTTTTACCTTTAGAGGTACCTGAGCCTTTCTAGGGTTTTGAACCATCAATCAATTCACTTTTTAGCTCTCTGCCCCCAACCCCAACTGCAGACTCCTAGCTATATTTTTAAACTTTTCAATTGAGTATAACTTATACAGTAAGGTATAAGATCATAGATGTACAGCTGGATGAATATTTACATAAACGTACATCTGGAGTAACTACCACCTTGATCAAGATACAGCACATTTTAACCACACCTGACAATTCCCTTGTGCTTCCTCCCAGAAAATAACCCCAATCAAAGGTAACCACATTTTAACTTCTGTCACCATAGATTAATCTTGTCTGTTCCAGATCCTGGCATACATGGAATCGTGCAGCATGGACTCTTCTGTGTCTGATTTCTTTCACTCAACATTATGTCTGCGCAGGTACTTGGTTTTTAGTTGCTGGTCTTGGTTTCTGATTCACTGTCCTTTCATCTCTTCCTCTTCACTCTCCAGCCTCATCCCTCCTCACAATTCAGCACCCTCTCTGCCCAGCCTCCTGAAAGCTGTGGGGTGATGGACCCATACTGGCACGGCTCCCGCTGGTGGGTGTGCACAGTTTCCTCCCTAATTATCCACTGTGGGTTCTTTGAACTCGGGCCAGGTGTACAGCTGCCGCCCCATGCAAACATGGGCTCATTGTTCTGGAAGCTGAAGTGTGTGTTTGAGAGAGTATGTATGTGTACATGTGAGAGAGAGCCAGCTCTGAATTCCTGGCTCTTTCACAGGTGCATCTTTTGATCTGAGCAAGTCTGTTTGTCTATCCCTGTTTCTCCTTCCCCCAGGCCGCTTTGATCCACCAGACATTGTGAACTTCTCCAGCGTCAGCAGATTTTAGGCTGGTGAAAAGGAGACTCAGTCTAACCCAGCGGTCTCCTCCCTGCCCTCCTGCACCCCTCCCTCGGTGCTGAACCACTGTAGTCAGGCTGCTGCGTGGCCTGCACCCCTGCTCCCACTGCTCTTTGCCCTCCATTTATAGAGATATTAACATTAAATATACATAATATGTGATCCGCATAGACAGTAAATAAAAATAAGTATTTAAAATAGCAAGTTAAACACTATCAAAAGGTGAGGAAAATTGAAAGAGAAATAATATTATTTGATATTTTTTAAAAGTATGATTTTAAGAAACTAAGTATGTCAAAGGTATTATCTTGGAGTGAAGAGCTGATAATCCCAGGTGCTGGAAAAGCTCTTTCTGAATCTGCACAAGTCAGGGATGGTAAAGACCTAGTTGGAAGCGAACTTCAAACTGCAAATGTTCAAACTTCTAACTTTTCTCTCGGTCCTTCCTCTTCAAATAAGGCCATCCCTTATTTGATAACTTTAAGGATAGCTTACTGAAACTTGTTTAATGTCTTTTTGTAGAGACTGCAATCTTTTAATATCTAGCTATGTTTTTTGTTCCAAAGAAAGCATTTACTGATTGTCTTGGTCTTAATTTCATCACATATAGACAGAATGTTCGGAGTTATCTTTATTAATTTCAATACTTCCACAGTTATATTCCAGATGCTCAGAAAATCTTGAACTAGAGTGTACATGATTCTTGCAGTAGAAACCTTGCCTTGCTGATTATAATTTTCTTCCTTTTCTTAAAGATTGAGGAAGTATAGACAAATATTTTATAGACAGAACGTACCTTAGTTTGAGTCAGAGTTTTATTGCAGTGCCCGGGTCTCTGCAGGGAAGAGTTGTGCAGCAAGTATTTTCAGCATAAATGGAATAATAGAGTCATCGATACTGGCTCAAGATGTAAAGACTCCAATTTCACACTCTGCCTCCGTATTTTAAACACTGAAAGAAATGCTTTTGAGGGGCTGACTCTGCCACATCTGATCTCAGTGCTCTCCTGCCCAGTGTCCTCAGCGGGGCAGCCCCGATGGAGCTGGTCCCCTGCCTGCCGTCTGAGCCTTCTGGGAATGGGACTTCCAGGACTTCTGCTTCTGGACCACTCTTCTGCCCTGGCGGGGGCTCTGTTGGTACCTAACTCATGCCTAGTGGGAAGCATCTGCTTCCGAGGGCTCCTCTACTCAGCCTTTTGGGGAAGAGGGGGAAGGGAAGGACTGGCAGTATGGGGTGGGCCAGGACGGGGGATTGTAGGAGCTGAGTGATGCAGAGGCCTAGGACAGACTGTGGGGAGAGGTCTGGGACAGGGTCAGCAGGGAAATGGGGAGGGGTTACAGACAGTCAAAAAGGCTGAGCACAGCTGCTGGATGGCCTCTGAAATAACATCTTGCACCAATAAATATATTGGGACTCCACTTTTCAATAGCATGGAATACTGTAAATTGGTGTTGCAATAATCAATAATTACCAACCCATCTTCCAGGTCTCCACTTAAGGAATGCCTCCCCTGTGAATCTTTTCCCAGACATCTCAGTTAGATTCTTTTCATTTTTATAAACCATGTCTTATCTCCCAGGCCCCAAGCCTCTGGATGGCTGTGTAAGGGGGAGGTTGCAATGGGCTGGGAGGAATTAAAATTTGCCACTTAATGTAAGCTAACTGCAGGTTTAGTTTTGGGTAAACTCAGTCTCTTTTAGGAAATGCTTATTTTGGAAATTTCTGCACCCCCATCCTTGTAGTCAAGTTGGCAGCTAAGCATAGCGGGGAAGGAGCCTCAACAGCCTTGGGGGGCCTATAGCCTAGCATCTACTTAGGGTTTTCTGGGGTCTCCCTGACCTGGCCTTTGGGCTGTTGCTTACACCCATAGCTGAAACCACAGCTGGTGGGACAACCGTCCTATTCTAGGCTGGCCAGGTCAGGGGCAGGCCGCTGGCTGACTCAGACCCACCTCAGCTCTCTAGGGGGCTGAGAATACTCTGGGGGCTGAGAATACTCTGTGCCTTATCCAGACTCTGTCTATCCTTTGGCTCAGACTGGCCACCCTACAGCTTCTGCCACACCCCACCGCTCTCCATGGCAGCCCCATGCAGGCCCCTGGCTCTCAGCTTAGCTACCTTCTACACCATCAGTGGGAAGACTTCTGGATCCCTTCCATACCACAAGGGGACCTAGAAAGATGGGGGCACCATCACTGGCCCCTGCCCTACCTAGACCCTTCCTCAATCATTTCTAACAACCATTACAGGCATCACCATGTCGGACAGGTGCTTCTCTCAGGGGACATGGCTTTTCCCACAATGCACCTGTGGAGAGAGGACCAAACCCACAGTTGGGGGATTTTACCCAAATGATTTGTTTGTGCATAATTCCCCCTCAGGGTTTGGGCCTGGGGCAGGAGCTAAGACACACGAATCTCCGACCTCTTGTCCTTCTCCGTGCTCCCCTCCCAGAAGTACAGGGCCTTTCTCCGTTCGTCTCAAGGTGGATGGGCACGTACCCTACGTACTCTCTCTCTACAGAGGACTCACAGTTCAGAGCTTTGCTTATGATATGTGAGAGGAAACCCTTGGAATTTAGAAACCACTTTATTTTCCTCACAATGTCCAGCTTTCATGCTTGTCTCTGGAGCATTGACTCTGAGACCTGAAGCTGAAAGAGGGCCCCTTTTTTCTCTCATCTCCAGCTTTGACAATGGGTGCCATTGGCCAAAGAGGGGGAAGATGAACAGGAGGAAGGGTCAACACGTTAAAAGCACATTGACATATATATTTAAAATCCTGTTACATGAGAAAAGATATCTACTCTATCTGTTGCTGGGGAGAGTGATGCGGGCTGGGGTTGCCCACCAGCGCTCAGCTCCATCTCAGGTCACCCGCTGTGGCCCCGGCATGGAGCACAGAAGGAGGGGAGGCTCCTCGGCACTGGGAGGGGAGCCTCGGATGCAGCTTTCTCAGCTGCAGGAAAGGAGCAGGTTGGCTGGGGCTCTAGGCCTTGCAGGTAGCACAGGTGTACCCCACACCCCCTGAACCCCAGCACGCAGATCACTGCATGATGGTGCTCCCCCTTGGGGGTTGTTGGTCTGTTGGGTGTTTACAGGAAAGCAACCACATTTCAGATGAGTCAGTGCCAGGTGGAGAGAGAAGGGTAAATGTCACAGGAAATCCTGGCAACAGAGAAGGACACCTTCAACTCTGGGCATGGGATCTGGATGGGTTCTCCTGTGAAATCCAGACGTGCGGGAGGAGGTCACCACTGGAGTTTAGAGGAAGGTATTTTCTATTGAGATAAACTCACCCACAGAAATAATAATCATTAGAGGGCCTTATTCATGCTTAAAGTAATTTAGTTTTGATTTGTGTTTTGAAAATGTATAAAAGTCTTAATTAATCTAATCTTTTAAAATTATGAGCTTGAATATAAAAGCTATAAACTTTATATTTTATATGCTCACACACATTTCCAATGTGTGGAAGGTTTATGAAAAGAGGAATCAGAGAGGAAAAGACCAATAGGGTGTGGGAGTGGGGGATGGGGAGAGCCCCCCAGAGATGGGGAAGGCCAGATTGGGGGAGGCAGAGGTGCCTGAAGGGAGGTTGGTCTGGGTACACTAGTAGTTCTTGAGACATGCTCCTATTTCTTAACTTATCCCAAAGCTCACGTACCTGCTACCACTGCCTCCAGACAAAGTTAATTAGCTGAGTAATATTTGTTTACAGCTCTTCTATGGCTCTTTATCTTGAAATTCCAGAGGCTCTATTCTGGGTCAGATACCTGCCCCAGCACTCCAGGGCCTGCAGTGTAACGTCCTGGGTTCTAAGACACTGACATGCTCCTTTGGCTGAGAGACATGGAGTGGAATGCAGATTGTGTACTGGACAGAAGCTTCCTAAGGTGGAGATCAGACCTGTTTTTGCTCAACTGGCTCTCTGTCTGGGACATGGTAGACACTCAATAAATATTTGTTAGGTGAATGACTAGATTGGCTGGGTGGTATCCTGCCCCTTGCTTAGAGAGAGGCTCATCCTTTCCAATAGCCCTAGAATAAGGACAGGGGCCAGTGATCCTTTCCTTCTTGCTTCTGAGCAGTCATGGACAGGAAATGGTCCTTTCATTCTTGTCAGGTGAGTGAATAATCACTTCCTCGTGAGGCAAGAATAGACTTGCCTGTGCCTTGGTCTTGACATGGTGATTAGCACTAAACTCTAAGCGTGTGTCATCCCTGCCTCACACAATACGTCTTGCCACCTGTCCCACCACCTGCTTCAGGGCTTTTGCCTGGAACTGAGGCTCAGCTGGGCATCAGCTTTGTCTCCTCCTCCACCCCTGTGAGGTGCCTCCTCTCCTCTATGACACTGTCATCGAGTGCTGTTCTAGGGGAAGGTAAAGGGAGGGGAGTGACTGAATGCTTCCTTCCTGGAGTTAAAGTAGATAGGGAAGGGCTGAGACCCAAATGAAAAGCCCAGAATTAGACCTACTCCTTCAGGCAAGGCTTGATCCAGGGACTCTCTTGTGCTCTCTCTTGCTTGCACTTCCACTGGAGAGAGACTATATTGCAGGTGGTGGTTAAGAGCACTATCTCTGGACCAGATTCCCAGGATGACCTGGGGGCAGTTCCTCAAGTAATTCCTCTCTCAATTTTCTCAATTGTAAAGTCAGGATAATAGTAGTATCTGCCTCAGAGGTTTGGGGAATCAATAAATATGCTACATATACGAAGTGCTTTGAACAGTGTGACACACAGGCTAGACCTATGCTCTATGGAGCCTGAAGTTTATACAAGTCGATACATAATTAGGTAAGAAAGCAAATATTTATTTAGAATGATAAAAGAAATCATACAAAAATACAAATTTTAAAAGGCTGACAAATGCCAAAACATCACAAAAAATTTTAAAATAACATAATATTTGTATTAATTAACGTCTATACCCTCTCCTTCATGATTTGGTTACATACTCCTTGATTGCCTCTTTATTCAACACCAGTTCTGTAATATCATTTTCTTTAGAGCAAATAGAAAGCAATCTTCCCTCTCACCTGGTTGACTGAAAATTAAAAAAAAAAAAATTATCGATAGTGATAGTTAATTATTGATAGTTTCTTTCTGCTTCACAACTCTGCATTGGTAATGCCATGTAAAGCTTTAAGATTGTTAGCAAATTTGGGAAAACCTCTGCTTTAGTTTCTATGCCTATGTAACAGACCACCCCGAACTTAATGGCATAAAACAGCAACCACTTTCTTAGGCTCGTAGATTCTGTGAGTCAGAAATTCAGAGAGGGCACAGGCCGGGGGTGACTCACAGCTGGGCTGGGATCATCTGAAGGCTCGCTCACCCCCCGCCTGCACCTGGGCTGGGAGGCCTGCTGACTCCCGCACCCACCCCGGCCTCTCCACGAGGACTGGCTTCCTCACAGCACGGCCACCTCAAGGGACTTGGATGTCTTGCGTGACAGCTCTGGCGGGAGAAGCTGCATCGCCTTATATGACCTAACCTTGGAGTCAAGCAGGGTCAAGTTCTCCACATCCTGTCAGTTAGACAGAAGTCTCCAGCCCACCAGATTCAAGACGAGGGGGATTCACCTCCACCTCTTGATGAAGGGATGGCAAGGTTCTAGAAAAGCACGAAGGACAGGAGATACTGTTGCAACCATCTTTAGAAAAATAAAATCCGCCATAACCTCTGTCAAATTTCTCTCATATCAGAGCTACTGTAGAAGTGCTAGCTACTTGTAGTACAGGAATATGATAACTTCTATTTCTTGACATTCCCATCAAATAAAAGAAAAAAGGCATTCAAGACACGACAGAACATCTTTCAGGAGAGGACTTCTGTTTTGACCAGGTGTCAATGAAAACTAAATCTTCCACTTAGGATTTTATGTGTCTGATTGGACGACTTTTCCATGGACTAGTTTCCGGTTCTGTGTATTCAACCTTGTTTCTCTTTCTCTATCCAATTCCTCTCACACTGCAGTGCAACCTCTGGCCTGGTGCCTCTGTGTCACAATGCCAGATGAGTTGGCACAGTGGGCGGTAGAGTATTTTGGAAACTATTCCTAAACCAGAATGGCTAGCAGTGACTTCACTAGACATGAAACTAACTGCAAACCACATAGCTATGTCCTACTAAACTGAAATTAAATGCATCTCTAACTCAACTTCCCTTTAACCAGATCCTAAAAACACCCACAGTCACATCAGCGCCAACAGAGAAGATGTAAGAATGGGAAGACAGTGGTCTTAACGATTGTAGTTAAAATTGCTTACTTTTGCAAATTTTACTCACACAAATGATCACAAGAATCTGTTGCTAGGGTCCTCTCCAAGCCTTGGAAGGGCACATGCAGCAGGAGGACCCAGCTTAAGCATCACCAGCTTCACAGTAAACCCACCTCTGCCTGCACAAAGGAAGTATTGTTTAAGTGCTAACTATTATCATTGGCTCCGTTTCCTGACAGGTCTTCCTCTTGTGGTGCAAGATGGCTACATTCAGCAGTGCCAGCTTCACATCCTCCCAGGTTCTTGTTGAGCAGGAAAGAGGAAGCGCCTCTTTCAGTACTTCACACACCAGGATTTACTTTGCACGAGCTTGAGTCATGAGTCCAATGAACCAATCACCTGGCCAGGGCAACTCCACGAGCTAGTTAGCCAGCCTGGGCCACATGCTACCTTCTTGCGGTAGAGCAACCCCACCCAAACCAGGGGGGCTGAGAGCGGGGGAAGGGTTGGCTCTGCAGAGGAAATTTGGGAAAATTAAAGGAGCTATGAACGAAAAAATAGATGTTCACTTACAGTGAGTGTGGAGCAAACTTTGAGAAGAGAAAGCGGTAGGGGAAGGCGGATGGCCAGCAAGGGAGGAGGGAAAACGGAAGGGAAAATGAAGGTGCCCAAGACCTCCTCCAGCTTGGCAGCTTGTGTGGGGCCTGTGGATGGGCCCTACAAGAGTGTCCCTCCCTTGAGGATCCCATTGGCCTGGGTGAGCAACATGTGGCCTCAGCCAAGCCCAGCTGTGCCTGCTGGCCCTGCTCCAGACTGACCACCTCCAGATCTCCTCTGCCTTTCTTCTGTCTTCTCGCCCTGACCTTTGTCCGTCTTGGCCCACCTCTCCCCATCCCTGTTCCCTAATCACAGTCTTTACAGGGTTAGCAGTGCATGGGGTGGTGAATCAGCAAGACTAAGCCAACAACTTTGCTTGCCTGCTCCTGGCCCTTCCCCTTCCTATTTTGGGTCTCAACCAAGTAAAATCCTAAGTTGTGGCAGATAATTCAGGGGAAACTGCTATTGGAGAGTTCCAACTATTTCCTCTCATCCATGCAGAACTGCACTCAGTAATAAGGTAGCCACTGGCCACATGTGGCTACTACGTGACTCTTGAAATGTAGCTAGTTTGAATTAAGATATACTGTACGTGTAAAACACACAGTGGATTTGGAAGACTTAGTATGAAAGAAATGTAAAATATCTCCTTAATAATTTTATGTGCTGATTACATGTTGAATTGATAATACCTTGGATTGTTGGGTTAAATAAAGCATATTATTAAAATTGATTTCACCTGTATCTTTTTACTTTTTAAAATGTGGCTACAGGGGGGCTGGCTTGGTAGCATAACAGTTAAGTTCACGCACTCTGCTTCGGCAGCCCAGGGTTCACAGGTTCGGATCTCGGGTGCGGACCTGTGCGCCACTCATCAAGCCATGCTGTGGCAGTGTCCCACATACAAATAGAGGAAGATGGGCCCAAATGTTAGCTCAGGGCCAAACTTCCTCACCAAAAAAAAAAAAATGTGTCTACTAGAAAATTTAGCATGGCATGTGGCCTGCGTGACATTCCTATTGGACAGTGCTGCTCTAGACCCTTTTTCCAGAAGCGTTCACATGCATACATACCCACATAATTTTGTATATAATTTCAGGAACTGGTGGGAGTGCCCTAAATCCCATCCAGGGGCCCTAGCCCCAAATTAAAACTCTCTGAGTCAGGAATTTCAAGGTTTTCTCCAGGTCCAGCATGTACCACCCCATCACTGCACAGATGGTGAGACTGAGCACCAAGCTCTCCTCCTGGTACAACCAACTGAACTCAGGGGCCTTGTCCTCTGGGGACGTGGGGCTGCCTGGCCCTCCCACATTGGTATGGAGGGCTGGCACTAGGGTCACCTCATGGAGGATGATGCTTCAGCTCTGCCTTGCTAGGCCCCCCCAACTTGTTCCGGATGAAGTCCCCATCAGTTCAGGGAGATGTGAATTCACTCCCCAGGGGCATGTACTTCTTCAGGGTACGTGACTGCTATGGGACTGGTCCTGGCCATGGAGGCCACCGACAACCAGGGCAGTCCTGCCGGGTGGATCCAGGCTAGGCTGAGCCCAGTCTGGGGAGGGGGCACGGGCTTTCAGTCCAGAGAGCAGAATCCGGGGCTCTGTCACTCACCAGCCGGTGACTTTGTCACCTATGACCCACTTTGGAATAAGCTATCCTTCTTAGCTTTCTATGTTTTACACTCACTTGTTCACTAGATATTACATCCGGTTCAGGCAAATCAGAGGTATTTTCCATTCGATTATTTTTCACTTGTTCATAGACTATGATTAATTTTCTTTTTTGGCTGATTCTGCAATAATACATTTTAGATCCATTTGTAATAATTTAACATTAATTCACTTTCATTTGCCTTGAAAAACAAATGTATTGTTCAATTATATAGTGAATTGACCTGAAAATGATTGAATTATTGTCATTTCAGGAGAACATTTAGTGCTATTGTGCATACTGAATAGTTTAAACAGGTAGGTGACTTCACAAAGCTTTTTTCTGTAATAGTCATAGTTTAAGAGTTTCCTGATTGGTCTCTTTTACCTTTATTACCAAGTGTGACATTCGAGTCTAACAGAAATCCTCTAAATTCTCAGGACCAGCCAAACAGAAGGGGTGAGGCTATACTTGACGGGGAGGGCCCCAGAAACAGAGAGTCGAGCCCCGTGCAGCTCTCTGAGGCCTGCTCGGGGCAGGTGGGCATGAAGCCCTAGCACAGGGCCGCCCGCCATGACCGCCCTTACTGTTGTTCCCGGACTCCTGGCTGCACGGAGCTATCCTGGAGGTCTGGCCTCATGTCTGCTTTCCTTTGCTCAGTCCTCCTCCCCAGAAGCTGGCCTAGCTCAGGCTGGGGCTGGGCTGCAGCTCTGCCCCCACCCCATCCTCTGCCCTCAGCCTCAGGGGAGCCAGCTCCCTGCCACTGCTCCTAGGACTTGTCTCCCCTCCTCACTGCATCTGCAGTCCTGACACCCCCAGCTCTGGAAGGGGTGCTCCACCTGTGGCTCCTGGAGCCCTGCCAGAGGTTTCTGGAGATGCTGATTGACTCAGCCTCGTGGGGAAGAGGAGAAGGTGCTGGGCTGAGGGAGCGACCTGAGGGTGGAGCCCCAACCTGTTTAAAGAAGTGTGGCTCCTTGGAGGCTGGCAGATTCACAGTCAGTCCCATCACATTGGAATAGTTGCTGTCAGCCAGCCAGGGAGCTGGCATCTTGGCAGGGGCTGCAGTGGAGCCGGAAGGGTTGACATGGAGAGACTAACACCTGGGGGACCACTTGGCCATCCTCACCAGGTAACTGTGTCGCCGAGCCCATGGAAATCACCCAGGGCAGGGACTGGGGCCAGGGTGTCTTCCAAGAAACTTGTCACAGCTGAAACTGAGGTGATTCTGACCTCTGGGGAGGGCCTGGTCCCAGACCTGGGGTCTCTGCCTAAGCATAGGCCAAGGGTGGGAGGCAGAAGGTGGAGGAGTCTGTGCTTGGGGATGGGGAGTGGGTGGGATGGATGATCAGCATCCATAGAAGTGAGGGCCTGGGAGACCAGAGCTTTCCTTCTCCACCAGGAGTGACCAGGTGGCAGTCCCCTTAAAGCCCCTCTCCCTCCTCCCCACAAAGGCTCATGCACCACATCAGAGAACACAGCAGCTGTGTGTCACAGAAGGAGACCCCACCAGGCCCACAGCCTACCACCTCAGGCAGTGGACTTCCTGGAACTGGCTGGAGCCCAAGGACTATGCTTTGTGTCCCAGGAGCTCTGCCGGCCCTAATCCCCATCCACTGGCAGTTATTTACTGGGCCCAAGAGCAATGACGCTGTGACCAGGCCAAGGAGGCCTACAAACTGCTTGCCACCACCCCTGCCAAGTGCTTCCTCTCAGCCCAGATTTCTCATCCTCTGCCAGGAACCAAGGCCAGAAGGACTGATTCCTCAGGTCTCCCCCTGGTGCCTCGACAGTGGCCATGAAGGGGGCTAAGTGTGCCAAGCTCACTGTCCTGAGGCATTTGCCTCATTCTCAGACCTTGCTAGGCTTCTGGAGCCTTGGCCCTGAGACTCAGGCCCGAATTGGGTCCAGACAAGCAGCTCCAGACTGGTGCTCCTGGAGAGGACTTGCTTGGGGAGGGCCAGACACCAGGGAATCCTGGGGAAGATAGAGAGGGTCCATCCATTGAAGGACAACACTTGCTGCCCCAGCCCATGTCAGCCCGAGGTCTGGAGGATGCTCCCCAAGGAGCAACAGTGGAAACGTTCTGATGGGGGTCTGGGAGGAAGCCAAGGCTGCAGAAACAGGGCAGTGGAGGGGCTAGACAGCACTGGCTCCATCTCCTCCCATCAGGAGCCCTGAGCACAGAGCCCAGCTGTGGAGGTTTCTGAAATATTCCCCTTCATCCTTATCTCTCTGGGGAGGGCTGGGCATCCTTCTCCTTCCACCCTCTGCTTGGTCTAGGCCCAGCCCAGGGGCAAAACTGAAGCCCAAGGTTCAGTGACCATGGAAGCCTGAATCTGCCCACACACCTGGGAAGCACCTTGCCCCCAGCTGATGTTCCCAGGACTGAGTGCCTGAGACTGGGACCTTGACCCCCAGCCTTCAGGTCAAGGCTGAGGGTCAAGGCTGAGCCTGCTCCTGGGGCAGGCGAGCCTCAGTGGTGGACCCACCCAGCTTCTTTCCTGCTGGAACGGGGGCCTGGAGCCTGCCCTGCAGCAGGAGCTTGGCTGGCAGGGCAGGCCGGGTATCCAGGACTTGCTCCGGGACGTGCCTGCTGTGTGGTCCAGGTCAGCTCAGCCTGACTCAGGAGGTGCAGGGCCCGAGGCTGTGCCTGCAGCTTCCACCCCCTTCTCTCCAACCTACCCTCACTGCCCCACTACGGTCACTGGGTGGCAGTAGGGGAAAAGGCGGCCTGCTCATTTTTCTCTTCCTGCTGAGGATCCCACAGTCACAGATACTCCGGACCTGTGTCTGGGGACTCCAGCCCCCTCAAGATCTTTGGGCCACATCCCCTGTGATGGGCAGGGGTCAGCACTGAGCCTCTCCAAAGGGAGGAGGATGGAGGAGGCCCCGGGGGCCCCTGCACAGGGGGAGAGATTGTGGCTAAGACTCTCGGTGGCAAGGCACTCCCAGGATGCCAGAGGAAGCCGGGCTGGGGGTCCCTGCTGGAGAACGCCTCCAGGAGCAGCCAGAGTCAGTCACCAATTAAGGAAGTATTTAGATGGAAGGATCTTTCAACAGGGAAGGTAAAGCCCCAATGCCCTCAGGAGAAAAGAATCATCTTAGTTAATATGTTAGTTCAATCACTAACAAAGAAGCAGAGTCCCAGGAAGGTAGAAAAGCACAGGGGTTGTGAGCTCTGGCCTTGAAGACCTGGGTTTGAATCCTAACTGTGTCACCTACTAACTCTGTGACTGAGGGCAAGTTGACCTTTCTGAGCCTCAATTCTCTCATCTGTAAAATGGGAGGAAATGAGAGTACTGTCTCAGGAGGTTGTCTGTAGGATAAATCAAGTTAGAACATGTACTATGCTTAGCATGGGCCCTAGAAACACAACAAGCATTTAATGAATAGTAATATGAGCAATTATCTAGAAACTGCTTACTTTTTTGCTAAGCATTCTTCCAAGCATTCTACAGACATTAACACATTTAGCCCCAGAACACAGTGTGAGGTTGATAATATTATTAGTCCCACTATATATGAGGAAATGGAGGCACAGAGAATTTAGTGATTTGTCCAGGGTCACAAAGCCGGTAAGTGGAGGACCAGGGTTTAGATCCAGACAACCTGGCTGGGAGCCTGCCTTTGACCCCTCCGCTCTACTGCCCCCAGTAATGACCAGTCATTGTAATTACTGTCACAGCCCATCCTCCGGGTGCTCTGTGTTAGCGATGGTCTTAGAGATGAAGAGAAATGGGGTTTCGCCCTAGGAAAATATTCTGCCAGGGAACGGTGGGAATCTGAGGTTGAGGGACCACCACTGACCAGAGGGAGAAATGGGCAACAATGCTCAAATCGGGCCTGGTGACTGGCTGGAAAGTGAGCAACTGGGGGCACTTCTTAGAAGCCCCAAGTGCTTTAGAGCCCCCACAGGCTGTGGCCCTGAGGACGGGGGGAAGCCTAGGCTGCCTCTGCTCTCCCCCGCCTTGGAGCAGCCACTGAAACACACCACCCAGGGCCCCAGGACCCCGGCCAGCACCTTCTCTGTGGCGGGTGGCGATGGCACCTGGGTGCAGGGACGAAATGGAGCCAGGTGTCAAAAAGACGTCAGATCCCTGCCAGTTACAACCTCTGGCTTAAGGCGTATAGAGCTGAAAGGTTGCTGGTGTCACTGGAGTTAATCCCCAAGGAGGGACAAACAAGTCTGCCTTGCTGGGGGGATCGCGTGTGCTCTGCCAGAAAGCTGACAGGAAAGACAGACGCTCAGCATGAAGCCACAGGACAGGGACCCAGGGGAGAAGGGTGGGGATGAGGCACTAGTCCTGAGTGGCTTTGCTGTGGCCCATTGTCCTTTAAGGTTCTCTGTGGGGAGTGGAGAGCCGGTCCTGTGGTCACTGAGCCGGCCTCTAGCAGGCAGCTCCAGTGCAGAGCAGAGACCGGGTCCCGGCCGGAGCCAGGGAAGTGGGACTGGTTGTGGGAGGGCAGGAAGCAGCTTTGGTCTCATCACAACACTCTCCCAGCCATGCAGTGCCGAATGTCCACCTCACAAGCACCGTGCTGCCTCTGCCTCAGGTCACAGGGGTTTATTATAAGAAACTTGTGCAGGGCGCCCAGGAAAGGCAACATAGCTAGGACTCAGGAAGAACAGAAACCCAAGGGTCCCCCTGGATCCCAGCAGTGCCAAGGACCTCAGCAGTAGGGGTTTGAGGGTACCCTCCCCGGTGCCCTGTCCCCAGCAGGACTCAGCCACACCCTACCTGCCTTCTGCTTTTCCTCCTCCCACCTACTTCTGCTCATCTTCTCTGCCCCTCTGAGCTTCTGCCTACTCAGTCTCTTCTTCCTCCTCATTGGGCTTATCTGTGGGCTGATGTGGCCTCGCCAGCATTTTAATACACAATGACCTTTCACTCTCTGCTCGCAGTAATGACCTGTTGCTCTTGGAGTTTCCTAATTCACACCCAAGAGAGGGTGAACACCTGTGGCCGTCACAGACCGCTGGGCTCCCCAGGGCTCGGCCTCCCTAGAGTCACGTGCCCACTTCCTGTTGAGAGAGCCAGGGAATGCTGGGCAGCAGGGTCCCGTGCTTCACCAAAGCCTGCCCTCCCTGGAAGTGCTGGGGGTGGCCAACCCCAAACTGACATGTCCAGTGTGGTGGCCACTCCTTGGCCCTCAGTTCCCTGCTTTCTCCACTACACTGTGCAGTCCTGTCCCTGAAGGGGAGAGGGTCCCACAAATTCCACCCCCTGAGGGTCTGCCATTCCCTGACTGCTGCAGCCTGGAATCCCGGCCCCAAGGACGGTGCTGGGCAAAGGCTGTTTGGGCCCAGGACCCCTGGCAGTCACCACACATCTCAGGAGAAGCCTCTACACAGATTGGTGGGGCTTGTGAATGAGAAGAGGGACTCGGTAGTCTGCTGTTTCTCTCTAGGGGGAGACCTCTGCCTGCTGGCGGCTCACCGTGAGGGTCCTGGGGGCGCGGGGCCTGGGCTGGGCTGACGTGTGTGAGTACTGGTTCCTGGGCCCCAGGGGTGTAGTGATGACCGGGTCCTGTGGGAAAGGCCTAGACAAGTGCCTTGGGGCTGGGTTGGGCTGCCCACAGTGGCCACCAGGGTCTTGGTAGGAACCTGGCGAGGCCCCTGGAGAGGGGTGTGAGAAATTCTCTCTCGTGATGATTCTCTTGACATTGGCAGTGAGCGAGGCAGACTCCTATGTGATCCTACAGCTGCCAACCGCACCTGGAATGAAGTTTAAGACCAAAACAGTCACCAACTCCAGTCATCCTGTCTGGGATGAGACCTTCAGTTTCCTAATCCAGAGTCAGGTCAAGGTAAAGGCCAGAGTTCTCCTGGCCACCCGCCTGAGGATGCACTGTACAGGGAGAGTTCCTTCCCCCAGGGCTCAGTCAGAGAAACTTGATGGGGAAGAGGGTGTCCTCATGCCCCAGCCTGAATGTGCTGTGTGCAAGAGAATGTGTAAGCCCACCAACCGGCTGTGGGCCCGACCTCTGGCAAGCTGCCGGTCCTCTCCAAGCCCATTTGTGGAATGGAGACAGCAAGAATCCCCTCCTGACTGGGTTGTTGTTAGCTTAAATGAGATAATGCATGGAGGACTCCTAGGATAGTGCCCGTATGTACAGTGTGTTAGGGAACCAGCAAAGCAGGATTGGGAAACTCTTGGAAAGAATTTTATTTTTTATAAAAACAAAAATTAGCAGGGAGAAATCAGGAACTTTGCTGGCTTTCCTTTTACTACTTTTAAGTTTTTTTGTGTGTGTGTGTGAGGAAGACCAGCCCTGAACTAACATCCGTCGCCAATCCTCCTCTTTTTGCTGAGGAAGACTGGCCCTGGGCTAACATCCGTGCCCATCTTCCTCCACTTTATATGGGACGCCGCCACGGCCTGGCTGACAAGCAGTGCGTCTGCGGGTGCCCAGGATCCGAACCTGCGAACCCTGGGCTGCCAAGCGCAGACTAAGCCGCTGTGCCACCGGGCGGCCCCATACTACTTTTCAGTTTTACTGTTATTTTTAGTTTGAAGTACAAAGCATGGAGGCATAGTAATCTTTTCTGGCCCTGACCATCAAGTAAGGGTTCAACATGTGTGAGCTCCAGCTGTGAGTAAATAATGTGCTAAGTTGCTGTTCTCGGGTCCCTAGAATATTCTGGAGCTGAGCATTTATGACAAGGACTCAGTCACAGAGGATGACGCCTGCTTCAGGGTTCTCTATGATGTCTCAGAAGTCCTCCCTGGCAAGCTTCTCCGGAAGACCTTCTCCCTGCGTCCCCAGGTGGGTGGGGAGTCTCCAGGGGCCCCACCTCTCTAGGATCCACGCTGTGCAAGTTGTGCACTTTCTCCCATCTGTTGGGACCATGCTGGGTTGAACTTATTCACAAAAGATGGAAACCCCTCCCAGAGATATTTACATTTTAATAGGAAAGGAGAAGGCTTAATTGGATGGCTACAGACTGAATCACTCAATGGAGGAATTTTAGTCATCTATGGGAGGAAGGTTTTGGGTGGTGGAGAACTTCCTAAGGTCCCTCAAAATGCAGCCCAGTGTAACTAACCCTTTGGACAGTGTGGGCTCCATCACTCCTGCTCACTGCCTCTGATCCTCCCATGGTGCCTGAGGCCTGTTATAGGAAGATTTCTGTGCTCTTTCTCCAGCCCATGAAGGCTGGGGTCAGAGGAAGGCAAGGTTCTAGGGTCAGGTCCCCCTCAAGAGGAAGATTAAATGGGCCCTGGGCATCCTCAAGCCTCCCTTGGCTTGTGCTCCTATTCTCCCGCTTCAGCCCTGCCAGGGAGGGAGGCCTATTCTCTGGCTGTGGGTAACTTGGGCAGGGAGTCCATCTTTCCCTAAGCCTCAATTTCCTCATCTGTAAAATGGGAAGAACTGTAATACAGTGCTTCCCCTGCAGACTGCTTTAGATGGTGAGATAATGCACGTAAAAGAACTGTAAGACATATGTAAATGTTGACAACTTGCTCATCTTTGATTTCAGGGACAGGAGGAGCTGGACGCGGAGTTCCTAATGGAAGAAACGTGAGTAATGTCACACAGCCCAGGGAGTGTCTCAGGACCCAGCTTTATTGAGGGAAATGTCTTTGACCCAGATCTTCCTGTTGGTAAATCCAGCCGAGGTTTGCTACCCCCTCTTCTCCCCATCTCTGCCAGCCTGGGTAGGAGAATCCTCTGAGAGAAACGAGGAGGGAAGGTCAATGTTTTCTCCACCCCACTCTCTTTCTCTCTCCCCTTACCTCTCTCTCTTCAGAAGCATCTCCCCTCACCCTGAAGTGTATCCAGGACGTAGGGTCCATCAGCATCACCCAGGGAGGCCCCACGTGGGCCGTGAGGGGCAGGCCAGCACAGGAAAGATTGCCTTTGCAAGGCCAGACTCTGGATGTTTGATTTTTCCAGGTCAGACCGCCCAGAAAGCCTCATCACCAACAACGTCCTTGTGGTAACCACCTTCCCCAGGCTTGTGAGGGGGAACTGAGAGAGGGCCCCAGAGCAGACACTGGGTGGGAGTGGGGCAGGACAGCTGCCTAGGGGGTGGGCCAGAAGGGACAAGGCAAGGACAGGCCTTTGCAGTAAGACTGCCCCTGGCCTCCCAGCTAGGTGGTCACCTGGGGCTGTGGTCATGGGCTGGGGGGCTTGAAGGGTCCTGGGGCTGAAAGGAACGTGGAGAGAGGGGAGGCCGAGGCTCTGGTGAGAGGAGGTCCTGGCCCAAGGCTGGACGGCTGAGACAGCGTTGGGGGAATTTTCGGTGCTTCCTGACGGTGTTTAGCCACACATGATGAACTCATAGTTTCTAGCCCTGGAAGGTGATGAGAAGTCATGCAGGCACAGGCCGGGTTCAGCTTGTTAATACTGAGGTAGCTGACGCTCAGGGGGAGTTTCCAGTGTGGTATGCTTCCAATCTGAGAGCTTTGGGATAGGGTCAAGTCCTGGCCAGCTCTCCTGAAACATAGCAAGCTCATGAAGCTGCAATGGACAGGAACAGGCACAAGGTGGCAAGAGACACATTATGAACTTTCTACTCAAAGTAAAGTCCTGACCAGCAATGCAGGCATGACCTGGGAGCAGGGCCCGGCCTACTGTGGGGTGAGTGAGGCACTTAGAGCCCAAACTGAAGGAGGCACCCACCCTCGGGGGAGTGCCAGTGCCTGTTTGATGAGCTAGTATTACTTTTTCAAGTACACATTAAAATAGAGTCATAACTATGGCAGCTGCCTCTTATCTGAGGAGCTGGAGACCAGCGGTATGTGGTGAAACTCAGCAGTTCTATGGGAGAGGGTCAGTAGCAAGAGTTCAGGGGGCCAGAGGCATCAGCTGGCGTGCTTTACAGAGGAAACCCAGCAGGCTCATTCGGCAAGTCAGTGCAGTGGAGGATGGTCGGGAGATATTCTAATTGCTGAAAGTTTAAGTTTTTCTCTGATATCTCATTCCTTCATGCTGTGGACCAGTGGTTTGCATAATACCATTGGGAGCAGTTGTAGTAGAATGCATCCTCCAAGTTGAGGCCACAGAGAAATGTGCCTGAGGGCTGAGGGCTTTCAGAGATTCCAGAAGTTTGGCAAATCTAGGAGAGCTGAGGGGTGGGGAGATGGTGCTCTCCTGACTGCTCCCGGACATCTGGCTTAGCAGTTGCAGAGGTGGGGGACAGGTTTCTGCATCCAGTCCCACTCTGGACCCCCCTTCTTGTTCTGTGTGTGGTGGATTTGGGACATTGGGGCTCAGAAGGTGAGGTTGAGGGGACCTCAGCTTCCCCTGCAGAGCCCCCAGCCCATGATGTGGTCTGCCGCAGGCCCGAGAGCTGTCATGCCTGGATGTCCGTCTGGACAGCGCAGGGAGCATGGCTGTGGTCGCAGGTGAGACCTGCTCAGAACCAACTCTGGTCTCCGCCCGGAATGTTGGGAGTAAACGGGGATGACTGGGAAACCTGTGCAGGGTGGGAGGTGAGCAGCAGGGCAGAGCTCACCTCTCCCTTCTGGCCCACACAGCACAAGGGCAACAGATCTCCTCTGGGCAGAAGGGTCCCCCTGACCCAGGGAGGGCTTGTCGCAGGAGGTGGGAGTCCCATGGGGGTTGTGAGGCCCGGCAGGCTGGGGAGGGCCCTTTCCAGAATCCCATTTGCCATGGTCCAGCCACCTGGGCGTCCACCATGTCTGGGCAGTACTGCCGGTTTCCCAGGTCCTTGCTGGGCTTCCGGGCTCTTGTTCCCCTTGTGTTAACCTGCCCACTCTCTCTCTCTAGATCAGGACAAGCTGGAGCTGGAGCTGGTGCTGAAGGGGTCGTATGAGGACACACAGACATCTGCCCTTGGCACAGCCTCTGCCTTCTGCTTCCACTACATGGCGACCCAAGAGGCAGAACTGAGTGGGCGCCTGAGGGTGGGTCTCAGCTCTGGGGGTCTCCCGCCAACCGCAGCCTGGGCCAACTCCAGCTCCTGCAGGCCCCTCCCTGGCCTTCCCCCTGCCAAGGCCAGGCCCCTTGTCAGCCTCCCCTAGTTTGGCACTGCTCCTTTGGCAGGCAGGGAAGACTACTAGGGGCCTTGGGTGGGCGTGGGGGTGCTGCTACACCATGTCAGTCTTTGTCTGAACCCTTCAGTGGCTCCTCTGATGATGCTCTTAAAAGAAAATCCCATGTCTGTGCCCAGAAAGCCCTGCATGGGCTGGCCCCCACCCGCCTCTGCTGCCTCATTTTGTCCTGTGCTCCCCCTCCTTCACGATGCTCCAGCCATACTGGTCTCTCCTGGCTTTTCCAACATGCCAACTGCTTTCCCTGTCATCTCTGGCTCCTTCCGAGGCTGCCTGCTCCCCTTCCTCCTCCTCTTTTAGCTCTCAGCTCAAATGGTCCCCCTTCAGAGGGTCCCTCCTTGACCGCCCCCCATCTTAAATTGACCCCACATACCCGCCTTTGGTTACTCTATCGTATCACACTGCTTATTTCCTTTCCAATGGTGACTCGCATCAGTTCATTACCTGTTTCCATAAATTCGTACACAGGATTCAGTTAGCTAATATTTATTCATTGTTCTATTATTACACAATAAATAATAACAGTTATTATTTTTGTAATAGCAATTATAATTACTGCAATTACAATAATTTAAATATTGTAATTATTTTGTACTATCAGGGAGGGACTGTGTCTGTCTGGATCACTGTCTAGACACTCAGTAAGGATTTGCTGAATGAACAAATAAATGAATATTTCCCTCCAGAGCTCCGAGAGCAATGGCTGGAACTCAGACAACTCAGCGGGGCACCTCACTGTGCCCCTAAGGTCCTTGGCCACTGGGAAGGAGGTGACCATTGACCTTCCTGCTACAGATGTAAGTGGCCTCAGCTGGATGGGAAGTTCCAGTGACAGTAAAGACGGGGAGCCCAAGGCCCCCAGGGAATCCCTACACCCCCTCGGGGTTTAGGACATTCTGAGCAGCGTCTCTTGCTTTGATTTCAGGCTCCAGGAGTAAGGCTGCAGCTCAAGGCTGAGGGCTGGTAAGGGATGTTCGTATCTGTGGGGGGCAGGGGTGGTCACAGGGCAGGGGAGCGCTGTGGAAATGGTGGTCCTTGGGGTTGGGAGCAGGGAGGTTATTCGGCAGCTGTTGTGCACTTGGCCAACCAGTGGCTGAGCGATGCAGGTGCCCCCTGACCCTTGGATCCTCCACTGCCCCAGCCCTAAGGAGCTGGCCGTGCACCTGAGCTTCAATCTGTGTGCAGACGAGAAAGACTTCCTGAGCAGGAGGAAGCAGGTGGTGGCCAAGGCCCTGAAGCAGGCCCTGCAGCTGGAGAAAGACCTACAGGAGGATGAGGTTTGGGGGTGCAGGGGGAGGTGGGAGCAGACACCTTGGACAGACCTTAAGGGAGTACCTGATTCCTGTGCCCTCTCCAGATACTCCAGGCAGCCAATACTGGGGGCGGGCATGTGGGGGAGATATGTGGCATGGTAAGCTCTGGGGTTCTTACCCACTTTGGGGTTCTGTCCAGGGCCGAGAGCTGTCACTTCCTAGGGAGGGGCTGGGCACCAGCTCTAACCCTGACTCCATCATGAGGTCCCTTCCCTGGAGGCAGGAGGCAGCTCCATCCCTGTCCTTGCTAAGCCAGCCTGTGCTTGTGTGTGGTCCAGGTCCCTGTCATAGGCATCATGGCCACAGGAGGAGGTGCCCGGGCCATGACCTCTCTCTACGGCCACCTGTTGGCCCTGCAGAAGCTTGGCCTCCTGGACTGTGTGACCTATTTCAGTGGCATCTCGGGCTCTACATGGTGAGGCCCTGGGGACTGGAAGAGCAGAGATGACCAGGCCCCAGAGGGGAGTGGAGTGGACGCTAGAGGGACCTTCTATATGGGGAAGCCAAGTAGATGTGAGCAGTGTGGTCTGATGGGAGTCAAGTGGCTTTCTCAGAAGGGAGGAAATAGATATTACAGAGGCTCTGCCATGAGCGAGGCGTTGCAGACGTGCCTTCTATGCTACTGAAGAGCTGTAAGGTAGCCGATTCAGAAGGAGCTGGTTTGAGCCTCTGCAACACCACTTACTGGCCGGGTGACCTTGAGCAACTAACTTCCTCTGATTCTCAGTTGACTCATCTCCAGAATGGGGGTAATAATAGTAGATACTCCATGTTTTACCTAACACCTAACATGTCTAACACGTACCAGGACTCCAAATTGGTAGTTCTTTTTTCTTTAATTGTTATTACCTCACTTAATCCTCACAACACTCTCCAGGGTAGTTTCTCTTGTTGTTCCTATAGCATAGATGAGGAAATTGAGGTCAAGAGATGCTATTTTACCTAAAGAAAACATGGCCTCCCTACACCCCACCCTGCCTATGATAAGTTGGGACTTTTCACTGTTAGAGATTCATTCCTTTGAGTCTTATTGAAATGTGACTTTAAGGAGTAAAAGAGGAATAAACTCTTCAGAGGAGTTAGGTGACAACTGTTGACAAGCAGAGTCTTAAGGGTTTCAGGACAGGCCTATGAAGACAGGAGTAGGGTCTAGAGCTGTGCTGGCAGCCACTAGCCACATGTGGTTACAGATCACTTGTGATGTGGCTAGTCCAAATTGAGATGTGTTACAAATATAAAATACACAATGAATTTTGAAGACTTAGTTTGAAAAAAATAATGTTAATTTTTTATATTGATTACCTGTTGAAATGATAACTTTGGGATATATTGAATTAAATATATTATTAAAATTAAATTTTACTGATCTCTTTTTACTTCTTAAAAATGTGGTTACTAGGAAATTTTAAATTACATACGTGGCCACATTGGACAGCGCTGATCTAGAAGGAGAGAAATCCTGGAGGCACATTTTCCAGATAGGCGGAGCCTTGTTGGGAGAAGTCAGAGGGCAGGATGGAGGAGTTGCAGGGATCCGTGCTGGGCCTGGGCCTCCTACTGTACTGTCGCTTTGTTCTCCCAGGACAATGGCCCACCTCTACGGGGACCCCGAGTGGTCGCAGAGGGACCTCGAGGAACCCATCAGGCACGCCCGAGAGCACCTGGCCAAGAGCAAGCTGGACGCCTTCTCCCCGGAGCGCCTGGAGGGCTACCGCCGGGAGCTGCAGCTCCGGGCTGAGCAGGGCCATCCCACGACTTTTGTGGACCTGTGGGCTCTCGTGCTAGAGGCCATGCTGCACGGCCAGGTAGGGCGCCTGCACAGGCGGGTTGGAGTGTGTGTGCTCCGGCGGGGCTGACACGCGCCTGCGCATTTCCTGCAGGGTCAGAGAGGCAGGACCCTGGTTAAAGAATGCGGGAGCTCCTGTGTTTCAGTGTCTGCCCAACTTTGGGATGCTGCCTTTTTCAGTCAGGCTATTCTCCATTTAATTGCCATGAAACAGAATTTCTGGATCTCCCAAGAGCTAGGGACTAGTCATTGCCAAAGTCAGTAAAGCAAACAAAGCTTTTGCATTGTGTTTTAGTCAGTGAGATTGCTCAAACAGCTTTTATTTATGCTGCATTATGAAATGTATTCTTCTTCTTAATCTTCATGGTAGTGTTAAAAGCAGACTCTGGAGCCAGATTCCCTGGGTTCTAATCCCCATGCCTCTTACTAGCTGTGTGTCCTTAGGCAAGTTACTTAACCTCTCTGTGCCTCAGTTTTCTCATCTGTACACTGGGGATAAGAATATTACCTCATAAAGTTGTTGTGAGTACTCAGTGGTCCCTTGGCATAGAGTAAGCATTAAGTGTTAGCTATTATATTTCTTTACTATTGTCCTAGCACCATGAAGATAAAACAGAACATATAAATTTTTTATACATTGCTTCCTTAAGGAAAGCTTAGTAAGTTAACTGCTGAATCTCACATTAACTAATACAATTATTAAAATCAGTGATTTTTTCACACTATTGTTTTACATGTAGTTATGTGAACAAAGTTTCTTTTAAAGCATTTGAAAACAACTAAAACACAAAAAGTATCTTTAGCATACATAACAAAAAAGTAAACTATCTAATATATTAGCAGAGGAAGGATTCTTATCTTTCTTATCTTTGGGTATCAGGACTTTGACCAAGAATGATTCCCATGTAAACTAACCAAAAATGAATTTGCTTTGAATGTTTTTCTTTAAATTTTATTTTTGCTGACAAGCACAATGCTACTTGGAAATTACCAACCATTCTTATTTTTTATTTATTAGTTTAAAAATATGCATCATAAAAATATTAATATTTATTACTAAATATTTATTATGATAATCTACAGACCTAAGAAAATGCATAAAGCATAAAGAATAATATAATGAATATGCATAATCTCACCAACCAGCCTAGGAAATGAAATGTTACAGAAAGAGTTGAAGCCCCCTGAGGACTCCTCCCCAGGCCCATTTCCCTCCCACTGGGCAGAGGTAACCACCATCCTGAATTTAGGTTTATCATCACATACAAGTCTGCAATCTGTATACTTTATTATATTATATAATACATAACATATAATTACATAACATATTTTATATACCTTTATTATATACACCTTTATTATATATACTTTTATTAAAAATATATATCCTTGAGAAAAATATATTATTTGCACAGATGGTTTTGTACAAGTCTCCTTGTGCACGTGTGTTGGAGATTCTCTAAGCCTTGAGGATATATACCCTCTAGTCAATTGTTAGGCCATTGTTATGTGTACCTTCAACTTCCCCAGCTGTTATCAAATGGTTCTCCAAAAGGGTTGTATTAATTCACACTCCTACCACCAGTGTATCGTAGTTTCTTCATCTCTACATGCTCTTTAGACTTTTACACTTTTGTTCATTTTGTAGGTGTGAAATGAAATTTTATTGTAGTTTTCCATTCCCTTGATTTTTAGTGTGACATTATATTTGCAAGTATATTTGTCATTGGGACTTCCTCTTCCATGGATTACCAACTCAAATCCTTTTCCATTTTTCTATTTAATTCATCTTTTTAATATTATTTTGTAGGAATTTTTTATATATGCTGGGTATTAATTCTTTATCAGTTCTAATAGATTTTGATGCATAATTTTAATATTATCCAGTGTATCATTCTTTTCCTTTATGGTTTGTGATTTTGGGGTCTTCCTTAAGAAATCTTTCCCTTCCCTAAAGTTATAAAATACTTTCCTGTATATTCTTATACAAGTTTTAAAGATTTGGTTTTCATAATTAGGCCTTTAATCCACCCAGAATTTATCTGCAGGTATTATGTGAATAGGAATCCAGTTATATTCTTTTTCCCATACGGGTAGCAAACTTTCCCAGTATCACTTATTGATTTTTTTCTCCACTGATCTGTACTCTACTTTGGTCGTGTGTCAGCTTTCATATATTCACAGGACTCTTCCTGAGCTCTATTCCATTCTTTTTTTTTTTTTTTTTCTGAGGAAGATTCTCCCTGAGCTAACATCTGTTGCCAATCTTCCTTTTCTTTCTTTCTTTTTTTTTTTTTTGAGGAATATTAGCCCTGAGCTAATACCTGTGCCAGTCTTCCTCTATTTTGTATGTGAGTCACCACCACAGCATGGCTGATAAGTGGTGAGGTCCATGCCCGGGATCTGAACCATGAACCCTGGGCTGCCGAAGTGGAATGCACCGAACGTAACCACTACACCATGGGCCAGGCCCCTCTGTTCCATTCTGATGTGGCTGATTCTCTATCCCTGTGCCAATACATGTCAAAAGAGCAGGCAAGGGGCCGGCCTGGTGATGTAGTGGTTAAGTTCACACACTCTGCTTCGGCAGCCCAGGGTTCGCACGTTTGGAACCCGGGCGTGGACCTATGCCCTGCTTATCAAGCCATGCTGTGGCAGGCGTCCCATATAAAGTAGAGGAAGATGGGCACAGATGTTAGCTCAGGACCAATCTTCCTCAGCAAAAAGAGGAGGATTGGCAAATGATGTTAGCTCAGGGCTAGTCTTCCTCACCAAAAAAAACCCCAAAAAGCAGGCAAACAGGATTCCTAAAGAAAAGGACTTTAAGAAGCGAAATTGTAGGTATTAATCAGGCCCCCTCCCTCCTCAACACATACACACATTCACACCCTTAGGACTGACTTGTAGATACAACGAATCATCAGTGCCAGGGGGCTCGAGCCATCATTGGGGATTTTCCTGTGGATTTCCTGTAACTCAAGCCATATTGGGGACCACTGAAGAACAAGGGGAAGATGACTGTGGTTGACACAAGTGCTCTCATCGAGTGACAGAGGGCTGCCAGGAGAAGAGGAAGTTCACTGGGTGTGCTGAGGCTTTGCAGTGGGTGTGGGAGGGGGACTCCTCACTGCATAGGCTGGGTCAGAATCCTGGGACACGCTGATATGGCTGATATCAGAACCAGCTGGGGAGATTTTAAAAAAGGCAAATTCCAAGTGGCTTCTGCGATTCTCAGAAAAGACCCAGGAATCTGTATACTTAACACACCCTCTAAGTAAATTCGATGATAAGGGTTGATGTGGCAGGTTGGGAACTCCCTAGGTCTAGCTGCTGAGTGAGGTGCCTTCCAGCTCAGAGAGCCTAAGAGAGGGATGCGTGTTGGTGGTACATGTACGGCTCCATCAGAAACAGCCCAGGGCCTGTGGCAACCGGATCCTTCCCAAGGTGGGGCTCCAGGCAGCCACCACCTTTAACCTTGCTGGTGCTTGAGATGAACCCTATTTGCATCTCTGGTCCAGGATAGAACGAGACCTTTCTGTGCCCCTAGAACTCGGTGAGGCTTAGTAGAGCCTCCCCCAAAAGGCAAGCCACAGTCCTTGCCATCAAAGACAGAGCCTGGAATTTTATTGAAGAGAAAATTAGAAACAGAAGGCAAGAATAAACACAGGGATAAACTACATACTGTGCAAAGCAGGAAAGAAGAGGGTGCTGAGGAGAGGCAAGGATGTCAGGAAAGCATGGGGAGGGGCTGAAACTTGAACTGCATTAAGGTGAACCTAGAAAGGGCAGCCAGCAGAGCTTACAATATATACTTAAAGGTGATTCCTGTGTCCTTTCTAGAAAGCAATACATGTGTGTGCATGCACATGTGGACAGGTGTGTTTGTTGTACCTTTGTGTCTGTGTGTCAGGGTCTACCTTTCAACCCATAAAGATGGGGCCACTGGGACCACAGGATGCAGGGGTGGGATGTCATGTTGACAGTGTAGTCCTTGTGAATGGTATTTTCTGGAGTTATGCAGTGCACAACCTCCATAGCCCTACATGGCAACCCTGCATATGGGGCTGGTCAGAACGTGGGAACTGAATGTGTGCACCCATCCATGACACCCAAATCCCGGTGGAGGAGCTGCCTCCTCACCTCCAGCCTGTGCCCCCACCCCGCTCCTGTCCTGGTGGAGTTGCTGCCTCCCTGGTGCTCCCAGCCTCACTCAGGCCCTCTTGCCCCACCCCAGGTGATGGATCAGAAGCTGTCAGGACAGAGAGCTGCACTGGAGCAGGGCCAGAACCCTCTGCCCCTCTACTTGAGCCTCAATGTCAAAGAGAACAATCTGGATACCCTCAACTTCAAGGGTACAGTCCTCAGTTCTGTCTCTTCCACCCTCCAACACATACACACACACACACTCGCATACACAAACACTTCCTCTGCACCCTGCGAGTCTCCAGAGAATTCAAACAGAAAACTCCTGCACAGGTTGGGCAGCCTTCTGGAAGTGTGGCAGTTCTGATGGGCTGATGAGCCAGCCAGTGGAGCTTGTTGTCCTGGAGGTGGGCGGGGGGTGGGGGTGGGGTTGGTGGTGGTGAGGATGTGGTCAAGGGGCTGGGTGGGAGAGTGGTCAGCCCAGGAGTCAGCCAGGCAGGGAGGAGGCTGTGGCCTGCTGGGGGCAGTATCTTTGGCCCCTGTCAGAGCTGGGCTCCCCCCAGCTCACTCCCCTCTCACCCTTGCCTCTCCCTCCTACTCCGTCAGAGTGGCTAGAATTCTCCCCCTATGAGGTCGGGTTCCTAAAGTATGGAGCCTTTGTCCCTTCTGAGCTCTTCGGCTCCGAGTTCTTCATGGGGCGGCTGATGAAGAGGCTCCCCGAGTCCCGGATCTGCTTTCTAGAAGGTGAGAAGTGGTCATTCTGAAGGCTCTGGCCAGTCCAGCCCTGGCCTCTCTGATTGGACTTGACTCCGTACTCAGGTCTGGCAGAGTCCCCAGGTGAGGGCCGGGCTTGGGCTGTGGGGAAGAGCCACAGCTGGGGCAGCCCACTCCCCACCTCCCATCTTCCATCCACACCCAAGGCTGGGGACCACTGGCTTCCAGGCAATGGGTAGCAAAGTGCTGAGGCCTGAGGCTGACCTCTCATGGGGGTTTGGCCTCCAGGTATCTGGAGCAACATTTTCTCCCTGAACTTGCTGGATGCCTGGTATGACCTCACCAGCTCTGGTGACGCCTGGAAGCAGCGCATCAAGGACAAGATCAGGCACTTGGGTAGGAAAGGGAGGTGGTCAGGGGAGCCGTGGATGAGGCCGCCTCCCCTTCAGATGCTGCGGGACCGGGGCCTGCGGGCTGTCAGAGCAGAGGCAGGGCCAGGTGTTCACAGCCCCTCACTGGACCGATGTCTGTTTCTCTGGGCCCAGAGGAGCCGCCTGCCTCCTTGAGGACCTCCTCATGGCTGGAGACCTCGTGGCTACAGCCCGGAACTGCACTGGCCCAAGCGTTTAAGGGCTTCCTGACAGGCAGGCCGCTCCACCAGCACAGCTCCAACTTCCTCCGGGGCCTCCAGCTGCACCAGGACTACTGTGGCCAGAAAGACTTCTCCACCTGGGCAGGTAAGGGCCACTGCTGTGTGTCCCTAGGTAACAAGTTTGGGCTCCCAGGTGGAGATGGACCATGGCTGGGACTGGCAGAGTTCTTGGGGGTCATAGCATCCACTTCTGGGGTGTGGCCTGGAGAAGGTCTTGGGAAGGGCTGGGGTGGCATGTGCACTCAGAGAGTGACACCAGAGATAAGAAAGGGGACATGGAGGCAAATGCAGTATGAAGGGGACGAGTGGATGATCTGTGGTGGAGTGGCTGCCCCTGACTATCACTGTGTCCCCCATCAGACTGCCAGCTAGACTCCACCCCCGGCCAGCTGACCCCGCAGGAGCCCCAGCTCTGCCTGGTGGATGCCGGCTACTTCCTCAACACTAGCTGTCCCTCCATGTTCCGGCCAGGCCGCAGGCTGGACCTCATACTCTCCTTCGACTACTCCCTATCCTCGCCCTTTGAGGTGCCAGACCGTCTGCCCAGCCAGGCCAAGCTCCAGGGGCGAGCAGCAGGGCCACTGGGTCACTAGCCCAGACCTCCGGTGTTCCTAAGGGGAGAGAGGGATGACAGGCTCTGACCCACAGGCTCCTGCCAGGGTCCTTGGTTGGGAAGGGCTGTGGAGGTGCTGGGGCCCTGGGCTCCCAGGCAAGTGGACTGGGAGGAAGCTTGCCACACCTGCCCCAAGCGAAAAAGCTGGACAGAGCTGAGAGGAGACCCTGGCCAGTCCACATCCATCCCCCTGGGGCCTCCCTGGGGACCCTGAGGGGGGTGAGTAGGGCCATTATACAGAAGTGGGTCCCCCACTGAGGTCCTCTAGGCTGTGGGATATGAATAACCCAGCAACAGCAATCCCACATGGAGGCAGGGTGCTAGCTCTGTACTCCACCTAAAGATTTTAAGCAAACAATGTTGCAGACCACCAGGATCCTTCACCTCCCTCCGAGGCACTAGGTAGCTTAACTGGGCCACGAACAGGACAGAACCAGGTTGTCTTGACCCTGAACAGTCAGTTAGGACTGGAGCCGTCCTAGCATTTTCTAGAGTGCTGACCTGGGATGACTGGGAAGCAGCTGGTTCTCTCTGCCCCTGCCCCCACCCCGCCCTACCAGGTGCTGCAGCAGACAGAGTTGTACTGCCGGGGCCAGGGGCTGCCGTTCCCCCGTGTGGAGCCCAGCCCTCAGGACCAACGCCAGCCCAGGGAGTGCCACCTCTTCTCAGACCCCACCTGCCCTGATGCCCCTGTCCTGCTGCACTTCCCGCTGGTCAATGCCTCCTTCAAGGACCACTCGGCCCCCGGTGAGGCAGCCCCTCCCTCTCTAACAGCCTGGCAGCCTGGCCCCTCAGAGGCATTGCCCTGGGCCCTCCCCAGTGCCCCTGCAGCCAGCAGAGAAGGAGAGTCTTATGGCTAGTCCCATCCAGTTTTGGACTGGATGCCCACATCCCTACAGGAGTCCTCTGTGAAGTCACTGTGCTGCTGTCCTCTTTGTCATGACCCATGCTCCTTTGGCCTCTCCTTCCCCTAACCCCTCTAGCTACACCTGGGCTCCTCTGCTCTCCTGCCCTGTGGGGTGGTGTGCGGGAATCCCTGCATCCAGAGGCCCACCAGCCCCCATCTGCAGCCCTCTCCTCCACCACTCAGGCCAAGTTGTTGGAGGACTTCATAAAGGCTGTCCCGGCTAGACAGCCAGGAAAGGCCCCAGTGCCTCTCCCTCAGATTCCCCTAAACATACCTCGAGTTTCAGTGGCCTTTCTATCATCTTGCCCCAGCCCGAGCTGGGATCCTCTCTCAGGGAGCTGGGCCTCTACTCTGGGGCCCCCAAAATCTAAACCCCCATCACATTCCTTCCAATCCTCACCTCCCACTAACTGGTCAGACTTCTATTTCCTTTTGGTGGGAAAACCTAATTTCTGCCTTTGTGCATTATTCCTGGCTTTCTAGTTCCCGCCATAATTCTAATCCTTCCAGCTTTACTCTTAACATGCTCAGCCCACATCTTGGAATTCTCTTTCTCTCTCAACAAACACTGGTGCTTGCAAAGCAAGAGCCCTTTCGTTTTCAGACTTTTGTTTCCATCATGGGTTTATTATGGGGTTGCCTGAGTAGTGGAAGAAGGGTGATGCTACAAGGAAGTGTGGGGAGCAAGTTCTTCATATCTCAGATAGCATCCTACTATCCACAGAGGGCTGGGAGAGAAGCGGGGAGCCCCTTCAGTGGGGAGCATCCCACCCCTGTACCCAGCTGTGGAGGCCTCTGGGTCCTGCTCCTCACCCCCTCCCACCTCTGGGCAGGTGTCCAGCGCAGCCCTGCAGAGCTCCCTGCCGGCCAGGTGGATCTCACTGGGGCCACCTCGCCCTACTCCCTGTTCAGCATGACCTACAAGGAGGAAGACTTTGATCGCCTGCTGAAGCTCAGTGACTACAACGTACGCAACAGCCAGGGCGCCATCCTACAGGCCTTGAGGACCGCTCTGAAGCACCGGGCCGCGGGGGCCAGGCCTCCAGGGGTGCAGACTTGAGGCTGCTTAGGGGCCCCAGAATCCTGAGGGCCACACTCTGACCCTCCAGGGGCTGAGGGCTTAACCCAGCTGCAGCTGGGCACAGCCACGGCCCTCGCTGGGCTGGAGTTCCCCGGCTCTCCCAGGCCTGGGCCATTTCTGCCGCTGGTCTCACTGCCCAGAGGGGGCTGCGTCCCACCCGAAGTTCTCCCTCACCTTCGTAGCTGGTTTGAGAGGAGCGAAAAATAAACTCACCAGGCCGGTGTGGAACAGCTGGTCTGACCAGACAAACATTCACACATAATTATTTTCATGTTGGAGCAGAGTGGATTTGGGGTGCAAGCTGGAGGTGTCAAACCAGAAGTGGGGACAGGCAGGGCAGGGGATGGCCTGCCTCTGGGGTGGCTCCAGGGATCAGGAATCAGTTTGTCCTGAGAGTCTCCTCTTCCTCTCCCTCCTCCTCCTTCTCCTCCTCATCCTCCTTCTTCTTTTTTTCCTGAGCAGACAAACCAGTTTAGACATACAAGCAAAAGTTAATTTAGATTATTTTGCAAAACAAGTGGAACTTAACTAGGGCCACTTCTTGTGAATGCCTCTGAAAATCATAAACGAAATTTACTGTTCCCCAAAGTTGATGTGAGGTGACCACTGTTAACCAATTCCCTATCATCATAAAACTCCAATGTTGTACGCCATCACTGTGAAGAGTGAACAGCCACTGCCTCCTCGCATCTTATAACAATACACCTCTGAGCCTCATTCCGTATTCTAAGTTTGGCTGCACATACTCTCTTTTATTTGCCATTGGCTTGGAGTATCACCTTTCATCCCTTCACTCTGAGCCTGTGTTTGTCTTGAGAGCTGAAATGTGTTTCCTGGAGGGAGCATGTTGTTGGGTCTTGTTTTTTAATCCATCCCGACACTCTGTCTTTTGACTGGTGAATTCAGTCCCTTTACATTTAAAGTGATTATTGATATATGAGGGCTTAGTACTACCATTTTCTCTCTTATTTTTTGGTGGTTCTGTATTTCCATTGTTTCTTTTTCCTTGTATTTCTGTCTGCCACTTCAGTTTGATGGTTTTCTCAGTTTTCTCTTTATTTGTGATTTGTGTTTCTGCCCTGATTTTTTGTTTAGCAGTTACCATGAGATTTGTATAAAAGATCTCATAGATGAGATAGTCCATTTTCTGATAGCCTCTTATCTCCATTAGCCTAAGCAGGCTGCATCCCTTTCCTCTTCCCCTCCTGTGTTTTTGTTGCCACAAATTATTCTTTTTTGTGTTGTGAGTTTGTGACTAACATGGAGTGTTTATAGCTGTTTTGGATGCTTTCTTTCCCTTTATCTTTTATGTTATAATTAAGTGTTTGCTAACCTGTTCTTATAGACAGCTGCAATCTCATTTTGTCTGTCTGTCTCCTTGCTCAAGGCTTTGTAAACCTTTGACTTTTTGCTTCAGGTATGAGGGCATCCTTGATCATTTCTTGTAAGCGAGGCCTAGTGGCAATGAACTCCCTCAGCTTTTATTTATCTGGGAAAGCTTTTATTTCTCTGTCATATCTGAAGGATAATTTTGCTGGATAGAGTATTCTTGGCTGATAGTTTTTGTCTTTCAGTATTTCGAATATATCATTCCAATCTCTCCTAGCCTGTAGGGTATCTGCTGAGAAATCCACTGAAAGCCTGACAGGGGTTCTTTTGTAGGTTATTTTCTTCTCTCTTGCTGCCCTTAATATTTTTTTCTTTGTCATTGACTTTTGACAGTTTTAATATTATATGCCTTGGAGAAGGTCTTTTTGTATGGATGTAATTAGGAGTTCTATGGGCTTCAAGTACTTGTATGTCCAGTTCCTTCCCCAGGTTTGGGACATTCTCAGCTGTTATTTCTTTGAACAAGCTCTCTGCTCCTTTCTCCCTCTGGGATACCTATAATCCTTCTGTTACATTTTGTAATTGAGTCAGATATTTCTCATAAAATTTCTTCATTTTTTAAAAATCTTAGTTCTCTCTCCTCCTCCACCTGAAAGATTTCTACGTTTCTATCTACAAGGTCACTAATTCTCTCCTCTAAAAGGTCTGCTCTATTTTTTATACTTTCTACATTATTTTTTACCTCATTAATTGTGTTCTTCATATCCAGAATTTGTTTGGATTTTTTTTTTTTGGGGGGTGAGGAAGACCAGCCCTGAGCTAACATCCGCTGCCAATCCTCCTCTTTTTGCTGAGGAAGACTGGCCCTGGGCTAACATCCATGCCCATCTTCCTCTACTTTATATGGGACGCCGCCACAGCATGGCTGACAGGCAGTGCATTGGCGGGCACCAGGGATCCGAACTTGCGAACCCTGGGCTGCCAAGCACGGACTAAACTGCTGTGCCACCAGGCGGCCCCCTGTTTGGATTTTTTTTTAGAGCTTCAATCTCTTTGATGAGGTATTCCTTCTGTTCATTAATTTTACTCCTGAGCTCATTGAATTGTCTTTCTGAGTTTTCTTGTAACTTGTTGAGTTTCTTTATGACAGCTATTTTGAATTCTCTGTCAGTTAGATTGTAGTCTTCTATGACTTCAGGCTTGGTTTCTGGAGAGTTGTCATTTTCCTTCTGTCGTGCAGTGTTGCTGTAGTTCTTCCTGGTGTTTGATGAATTGATCCTCTATAGGCTCATTTGTGGTAGTAATCACCTTTTCTTATTTTGGTACAGCTTTGGATACTTTTGTTCTGGTCACCTGGGTCTTGTGTTCCTCCACTGGCTCTCTGTGGGCTTGGATGCTGCTGTCCTGTGCACCACCTGTGCTGCTGTTTCCAGGTTATCTTGGGGTGCTGGTGGCACCGCTGCCAGGGGTGCTGGGTTCACAGGTCTCACTGTTGCTGGCAGGGGCCTGGGGACCCAGGGACATGTATACAGCCCCTGCTGCTGGTGGAGCTGGGGTTGGGGTTGCTGCCACTGGGGGCTGGGTCACTGGTTCTGCTGTGGGTCCTGTTGCTTCTAGTTGCAGATTCCACCTGCCACCACTGTGGGGGGCAGGGGCAGGGGCTGTTTTTTCTGTTCCTGCCCTGTCTGCTCATAGTTGTGCTGGTGGGCTCCTCTGTGTTCACATGGGTTGTGCAGCAGCCACTTGGCAGGGCACCTTTGCGTGAGCTGGGCTGCTGCCTCTCAGTGGGTTGCGCTGGTGTGGGCCGGGCCACCATGCTCTGCAGGTTGCGCACGGGCAGGTCTGCCACCACTCCAGGGGGAATGTTCATGCAGGTGGGGCTGCCGTGGCAGGGGTCATGCTCCCACAGGCTGGGCTACCACTGCTCTGCAAGTGTTCACGCATGGGCTGGCCTGCCCCCACCTCCACTCACAGTTGTGTTGGCCACTGCGTGAAGATCCATGACCTGGACCGCTGCCACCAGGGAGCAGGTGGAAGCTACTCCCCTAGTTCCACTGCTTCCCGGGGGTCCAGTCCACCAACCTTCAGATGTATGGCTGCATGGATCTCTCAGGCGTCCTGTTGTGCTGTGTAGGGAATCCTCTGTTGGTTAATGGATGTCCGTTTGGTCGTAACTTAGAGAGAGGAGACAAAGGGAACAACTCACTCCACTAGATGTGGACATCATTCATCCTCCTTATTATTCTTCTATACTGTTTTTAAGCGACTTTAGTGAGATATAACCCACATACTATATAATTCATTCATCTAAAGTGTACAGTTCAATGGCTTTTACTCTATATTCAGAGTTGTGGAACCATCACCACAATCAATTTGAAAACATTTTCATTACCCCAAAAAGAAACTTAGCTGTCAACCTCAAACTGCCACCCCCTCACACCAGCCCTAGGCAACCACTAATCTACTCTCTGTTTCTATAGATTTGCTTATTCTAGACATTTCATGTAAATGAAATCATACAATATGTGGCCTTTTGTGTCTGGCTTCTTTCACTTAGCATAATGTTTTCAAGGTTCATCCATGTTGTAGCCTGTATCAATACTTCACCCTTTTGTGTGGCTGCATAATATTCATAATATTCCACTCCATGGATATACCACACTTTATCTATTTATTGACTGATGGACATTTGGATTATTGACACTTTTTTGGCTATTATGAATAATGCTGATATGAACATTCATATACAAGTTTTTGTGTGAAAAATGTTTTTTTGCGAGGAAGACCAGCCCTGAGCTAACATCCACTGCCGATCCTCCTCTTTTTGCTGAGGAAGACTGGCCCTAGGCTAACATCTGTGCCCATCTTCCTCCACTTTATATGGGATGCCGCCATGGCATGGCTGACAGGCAGTGCGTCGGCAGGAGCCCGGGATCCAAACCTGCAAACCCCGGGCTGCCAAGCGTGAACTTAACCGCTGTGCCACCAGGCGGTCCCCTGTGTGAACAATGTTTTTAATTCTCTTGCATGTGTACCTGCAAGTGAAATTGCTGGGTCATGTGGAAATTCTCTGCTTAATCTTTGAGGAACTGCCAGACTGTTTTCCAAAGCAGCTGCACCATTTCACATTCCTGTCAGCATTGTATGAGGGTTCCAGTTTTTATTGTCTGTCTTTTTTATTATAACCATCCTACTGGGTGTAAAGTGGCATCTTATATGCATTTTCCTAATGACTAATGATGTTAAGAATCTTTTCACATTGTTATTGGCCTTTTGTGTATCTTCTTTGGAGAAATATCTATTCAGATCTTTCACCCATTTTAATTGGATTATTTATCTTTTTGTTGTTGAGTTGTAAGAATTCTTTATATATTCTACTTACAAATCCCTGATCCAGTTATGATTTGTGAAGTTTTTCTCCTGTGGGCTGTGGGTTGTCTTTTCTCTCTCGATGATATCTTTTGGAGCACAGAAGTTTTTTATTTTGATGTTGTTGTTTATCTGTATTTTCTTCTGCTTCTTGTGCTTTTGGTGGTATATTTAAGAAACAATGGCCTGATCCAAGGTCATGAAGGTTTACACCTAGGTTTTCTTCCAATAGTTTTACAGTTTTAGTTCTTACATTTAGGTCTTTGATCCATTTTTAGTTAACTTTTATATATGGTGTGAAGTAGGGGTTTGGCTTTATTCTTTTGCATGTAGATATCCAGTTATTCCAGCACCACTTATTGAAAAGGATGTTCTTTCCCCATTGAATTGTCTTGACACCGTCATCGAAAATCAATTAGTTGTAAATGTGAGGGTTTATTTCTGGACTCTGATCCTATTTCACTGACCTATTTGTCTATCTATATGCTGATACCACCCTGTCTTGATTACTGTCATTTTGTAGTAAGTTTTGAAATCAAGAAGTGTGAGTCCTCCAGCTTTGCTCTTCCTTTTCAAGATTATATTGGCTACTCAGTGTTCCTTGAATTCCTGTATGAATATTAGGATTAGCGTGTCAATTTGTGCAAAGAAGACAGCTGGGATTTTGATGGGAATTGAATTGAATCTGTAGATGAATTTGAGGGGTGCAGCCATCTTAACAATTATAAGTCTTCCAATTCATGAACATGTCATGTCTTTCCATTTATTTAGGTCTTCTTTTATTTCTTTCAACAATGTTTTGTAGTTTTCAGTGTACAAGTCTTACATTTGTTTGGTTAAATTTATTCCCAAATGTTTTATTCTCTTGGATGCTATTGTAAATTCAGTTATTAATTTCATTTTTGGATTGTTCATTGCTATTGTAAAGAAATACAATTGATTTTTGTATATTGATCTTGTATTCTATAATCTTGCTGAGCTTGTTTAATAGCTCTAATAGTTTTTTTTTCACTCCTTAGAATTTTCTACATATAAGATCATGTCACCTGCAAACAGAGATGGCTTTACTTCTTCCTTTCTGATCTGAATGCCTTTTATTTCTCTTTCTTGCCCTGATTAGAACCTCCAGTATAAAGTTGAATAGAAGTGGCAAGAGCAGACATCCTTGTCTTGTGACTAATATTGGAAGGAAATCATTCAATCTGGAACCATTAAGTTCACATTAGCTGTGGTTTTTCTTAGATGCCCTTTAACAGGTTAAGTTCCCTTCTATTCTTAGTTTGTTGAGTGTTTTTATCATGAAATATGTTGAATTTTGTCAAATACTTTTTCTGTGTCTATTGAGATAATTATGTAATTTTTTTCCTTTATTCTATTAATGTAATATATTACAATGGTTGATTTTTGGATGTTTAACCAATCTTGCACTCCTGGGATAAATCCCACTTGGTCATGATATATGATCCTTTTTATGTATTGCTGCCACACTCACGATCTCCTACACTCAAAGGAACACATACACACAAACTGACACACAACTATGGCTGCCCTGGCCCCAGGTGGGTGTCACAGTGACAGACCCTGGCTCTGGGGTTGCTCTTGTCTGATGACCTCTCCTCAGGACCCTCTTCCCTCTCCTTCTTATATATTTGGCTTTATTTTGATTCTACAACTTCTCCATTTTATCACAAACTCTTATTTTTCAGTGACATTGATGATGGTATCTACTGGCTTGAGTAGAAAAAACACTCCTGTGTTTCTCCTTTACTTCTCACACAGAACACCTCTGACACTTCTGGTCACCAAATGAGTGGGGTTTTCTCCCACATGAAGCAATTCTCTGTGACACCAGCTTGGTGTCCTATAATTCTACTCAATTCTGACACTGTCTACCTGGAGTTAGCATCAGATCCCACAAATTAAGGGATCAGTCCCACAAGACTGCCTCCACTTCAGATGCCAACTGTAAGTCTCAGGTTGTCATCTATACTTCTGAGTAACTGACTATAAATTGGGGTTCCCACGACCCCCTTCTTGGGTTTGATAGTTTACTAGAATGGCTCACAGAATTCAGGGAGACACTTACTTACATTTACCAGTTTATTATAAAGGACACAGATGAACAGCCAGATGAAGAGGTACATAGGGCGAGGTCTGGAAGGGCCCCAAGCACAGGAGCGTCTGTCCCCGTGGAGTTGGGGTGTGTCACCCTCCCGGAGTGGATGTGTTCACCAACCCAGAAGCTCCCTGAACCCCATAATATTGTGGTTTTTATGGAGGCATTATCACATACACATGATTGATTGTTAACTCCATTTCCAGCCCCCTCCCCTCTCCAGAGAATGGGGGGTGGGGCTGAAAGTTCCAAGCTTCTAATCATGGCTTGGTCTTTCTGGTGACCAGCCCCCATCCAGGAGCTCACCAAGAGAGCTCACCTCATTAGAACAAGAGACATTCCTGTCACCCAGGAAATTCCAAGGAGCTGGGTGTAGATGCTCCCATCACTTGGGAAAGTACAAAGATCTTAGGAGCTCTGTGTCAGGAACTGGAGTAAAGACTAAATATCAGAACAAATGATTCTCCCAGCACCCCTATTTACAAGGGTTTTAGGAGCTCTGTGTCAAGAACCATGGGCAGAGACAAATCTACATATTTTCCTAATTATTTCACATGGCTATTGTGTTTTATTTTATGCCAGCCATTTTACATTATTTCCCTTAATTCTAACAGTTGCCCAAATGGGTTCAGTGGTGTTATTATCCCCATTTTATCAATGATGAAACTCGGGGCTGAGAAAGAAAAAAGTGGCCCCTGACTCCATCTGCTGGGAGCTGACCTGGACCAGCTGCTGGGCTGTGGTGTTCTGGTGAACACACTTTCATAGACACCAACGCCAGGTGACAGCTGTGCAACCGTGTTGGAGGGAGACAGAAATAAGGCCACTCCAGAATCATGTCTGAACATGGACAAAAACAAGATCACTGTGAAACCACCAAAATGAACAAACTTCGCCCTCTCCTGTCTAGCATGACAGATTGCTGCTGCTTTACCTATCACAGCTTTAGCCCTGCCCCATTCTCCCACCTCCTAGATAGAAATTATTAAGATGCCCAGTCATAGAATTGCCCTTGCTTTCCGACAGCACCCAGCCCAGAGCAACACTTCGCTTCCTCAAACATCCCATCTATCACCTCACAGGAGCCCAAATCCCACAATAAACCCCCACTTACTGAGACACTCCCTGGTTCCCCATGGTGTGCAGTCTCCTTGGTTTGCAACAAGTACCAATAAGCCCAAATTTGTTCGACTACAGTGATGTTCCCGGTGGTCTTTAGCTGGTGGGCATCCACTAGGTTCAGCAACTTGCTCAAGATCACTAAACTCAAAAGTGGCGAAGCCGGGACTGGGACCAGAGGCTTTAGAAGCAACACCAGGCTTCTAATTGCCACACCACCCTGCATCTTTGGGCACTTACTGTGCAGCATGCCCTATTGTGTCATGAAGAATTGACCTTATGTAAGGGGAGGTCTGACCTTTGCCCTGGGCTACTGAGAGGTGATCTCTGTGCCCCTGGAGTAGCCTGCCTGATGGAGGTGTCTTTGTTTGCTGGGGGCTTTGGCCACTGGACAGCCTCACAGTGTGATTTGTGATGCGGGCTCTGGAATAGGTCATATCAGTTCCAACCTCCAAAGGCACTGGAACTAAAGCCAGTCGCCCGACCTCCCGGAGGGGTTGGAGACCAAGGTCAGCCACGTGCGCAGTATGTGATGGAGCCCCAGTAAAAACTCTGGATGCCAGAGGTTCAGGCGAGTTTCCCAGGTTGATAACACTCTGTGTGTACTGTCACACTGTGGCCGGGAGGAGGTAACGCCATCCTGACTCCACGGGGAGAGGACGACTAGAAGCTCTGTGTTTAGACCCCTCCTGCACTCTGCCCTGTGCATCTCCTCCTTTAGCTTGTTTCAATTCGTATCCTTTCGGTATAAAGAAAAAAAACCCTGTAATCCTAAGTATGGAGCTTTCTTGAGTTCTGGGAGTCATTCTAGCAAATTATCAAACCTGAGGGTGGTCCTGGGCCCCCTGAACTTGCAGCTGGTGTCTGAAGTGGGAGCTGTTCCCTCAGACTGCACAGTTTGGTGAGCCCCCTTGCAGGTGGGGTCAGACGTCCCGGGCAGACCGGGCAGTCTGGAGGACTGGCCCACTCAGGGCACCTATGCTCCGGAGAGCGCGAAGGGGCACAAGTAGAAAAAGAGACTTGTTCCATTTGAGGAACTTTCAATAACGCCAGAGAGAGGGCCGAGGAATTCTGTACGGCCATGGTGGGCTGGGCTGAGTCTCAAGGCTACTCCCAGTGCGCGAGCGTGCATGTGTATGTGAGTGTGCCTGTCTGTCTCACCCCCAGGCCGGGACAAGTGGCTGTTACCCCGGGCCCTCTGACTCCCTGAGGCCGGGAGGCCCCGTCAGCCCCACCCTGATCTGGGTGAGGACTGTGACTGCGCAGCAGTCAGGCCCCACCCACAGGGTCCGTGTGATTCCTCCCTCAGGGCTCTTCCTGCAGCCTGTGGGCCCCTCCCGGGCCAGGCCCAGAGCCACAGGAGACAGGCTGTCTCATCACCAGTCCTGGGACTGGGCTGGCACTCTTCCCTCTGCCCAAAACAGGTGGTAACAGTGGGAATGCTGAACTGACAGACATTTCTATTTCCTGATAAAGCTGGATTTATCTCAACAATGCAAGAATGGTTTTAGAAAACATAAATTTTATTTAACAATGTATAGACCAAATGAAAATAATAGTATAAAAGTAATTGCTTGATAAAATTCAACACAACTCAGGATTTATGAAAAGTTCTTAATAAATTAGGAGTAGAAGGGCATTTACTCAACCTGATGTAGAGTATCTGTGATGGTTAATTTTATATCAACTTGGCTGGGCCATAGTGCTATAATATCTGGTCAAACAGTATTCTGGATGTTGGGTAAAATACCCGTGAGGGTATTTTTTGGATGACATTAACATTTAAATCAGTGGACATTTAAATCAGAGTAGAGCAGATTACCCTCCTTAATGTGGATGGTCCTCATCCAATCAGCTGAAGGCCTGAATAGAACAAAGACTGACCTCCCCAGAGCAGGATAGAATTCTGCCAGCAGACTGCCTTCCGGACTTGGGCGGGCTGCAACTCCTCCCTGGGTCTCAGCCTGCCAGCCTTCCCTGCAGACTTTGGACTCACCAAGCCTCCACAATTGTGTGAGCTAATTCCTTAAAGTAAATCAATCTCTCTGTCTGTCTCTCTCTCTCATATACATATATATCCTGTTGGTTCTGTTTCCCTGAAGAACCCTGACTAATACAGCATCCATTAGAAGAAAAAAAAGCACTGTCATCCTGAATGGTGAGATCTTAGATTCATTTCCTTAAAGTTCAGGAACAAGATCAGGACGCCTGCCGTCTCCCTTTCTTGACAACAGTTTCCTGGAGCTCATTTTGCTTCTGCGGGCCAGGAATCCAGGCATGACGTAGCAGGTCCTCTGCAGTCAGGGTGTTGGCCAGGCTGCGGTCAGCTCAAGGCTGGACTGGGGAAAGATCTGCCTCCAAGTTGACACCGGTGGCTGTTGGTAGGACTCGGGTCCCCATGCACTGTTGGCCTGAAGCTGCCCCCAGCTCCCCATCACGGGGCCTGTCCACAGGGCAGGTCACCACATGGCAGCTGGTTTCATCAAAGTGAGCAAGCAAAAGAACCAGAAAGGGGGCCTAAGGAACATTCTAGAAGAAGAAAAGGACCAAACTCTGTGACAGATCAGATTCAGGGGCATAAGGGAGGTGAAGATCCACAGAAGACTCTGGAGGTTGCAGCCCAAAAGAACAGTGGTGGTGAGAACAATGAGGTACTTAGAAAGACCTCTGGCCTTTGTGGGGGCTTAGTTTGAGAAACCATCCTACGGTGAGCCCCTCTGAGAAGTCCTGCTGTCTGCCAGAGGACTGTGCTCAGAGAGGCGAACTCAGAACCCCAGTCTCACATTTTTGAGAACTAAAATAGGGAAACGCTCTGGAGGACTAGAGAAACAAATGCTGCTGAAACCGGCAAGCAGCCATTGATGATCAAGCAGCTAGTAATGGGGTGGGGGGATCGGATTTGGCCACCCCAAAATATGTCTCTGCCAGAGAGACACTTTGACCCCCACCCCCACTAACTGATCAAAAGAGTTTGGGATGGGAGGCCTGCCCCCAGAACAGGCCATCACCATAGACATTTCCGGGTATCAGGGGGTTCCTTGCTAAGCCCATTCTTAGTTCTGGTTACCCTTTGTAAGAGACATTTACATTCATAAAAGAAATCTCCATTCATAAAGGTATCTTCTTCCCTGTACCAGGAAGAAGGGTGGGGATGGCCTAACCTAGAAACTTGTCAGAACAGAAGGTGAGGACTAAAATCTGCAGATAAACTTACCCATTGTTAATTGTGCTGTCTGGGGAATATGCTATCTGACTCCCACTAGGTTCCTATAGACAACCTCTCCCTGGGGCCTGGGTCACCACGATAATGGTTTTTTTGAGCTATATTTTCAGGAGCCGCCGTTCTGTGGACATGTGTCCTATGAGGAGGCCTGAAGCCTGACTATGCTTGCACAGATCAATTACCTCATCTCTCCTCACCTCCAATCATTTCAGATCATCTTGCTCCCTACCCCATAAATACCCTGAGTCCCTGTTTTCGGGGAAGCAGATTTGAGATTCATCCTTCCATTTCCTCACTTGGCTGCCTTGTGATTAAACTCTCTCTCCACTGCAATCTCATCTCAATCTCAGTGTTTGGCTTTCTGGGCAGTGGGTAAAAACGGACCTGGTGCGGTTAACACTGCCATGCACAGTTCTAAAGTCGTCAGGCCCAGCGACGACCTTAAAAAGCACAAGAGGAGCAAGGAGGAGAATGACAAGGCAGAGGAGCCCACACAGAGCTCAGAGCTACATGGGACCCCAGGGACCTGCAGCTCTTCACTCTCACCCACAGAGAAAGAATCGACACTTGAGGATGACGTACCTGGTCCAAGGTCACACGGCAAGCCCAGAGAGTGTTGGACTATCTTGTGGCCATTACCCTTCTTTTAGGAACAGGACCCGTTTCCCCGTGAGGAACTGTCCTCTCCTCCATGATTAACCCACAAGCTTAGGGCTCTGGTCAACCCCCTCAACTCCAGCGATGGGCTTGTGGCTCGGCCTGGCCGATCTGAGCAGCGTGCTACATTCCCCTGGCCACAGAGACTGGCTTGGGGATGAGTGCCCAGCCAGAGAGACACCAGAGACTTTTTTAGGGCTGCAGAGGTGGGCACTTTCTCCTACTGGACTTGAACCTGGGTGGATGTGAGGCTGAAGCGAGTGCTACCATCTGGCCCTGAGGAAGAAAGAGCCTGTCCGAGGATGGAGGCAAGACAGAAGTAGCCAGGCCCAGCGATGGAGAGAGACACTGTGCTGTCTACAGTGTCGAGTCCAAGTTTAAATCAGTTCCCCTCCATACATTCCTCCCTCCCCACCACCCATTTTTTGGCCTAATCTCACTTGAGTTGTGGTTTTTGTCGCTCACAATCATGAATCCTAACTAATATATGTCAAAAGAGAGTTTAATGGAGAGAAGAATGTTGGACTCAGAACTCTGAGGTGGAAGGAAAATCAAACCACAGAGCAGGCCTCTGCCACTGGGCAATCAATAAAGACTTTCAGGATCAGGTATTACCCTAGAGTAACGCGTGCACACGCGCATCAGGAGACGTGTATGAGAATTCTGTGGCAGCACTATTTGTATTACCAAAAAGCTGAGTCCAAATGTCCATCAATAGGGAAACGGATAAACAAAGTACGGTACATTCAAACAATGGAATACTATACAGCAAGGAAAAATAATGAACTATGGCTTTGCACATTGGCATGGATGAATCTCAAAAACACAATGAAAAAAGAAAGTAAGTATGGTTGCATTTGGATTAGTACCCAACAATTGGAAACTTAACAATATATTATTTAGGGATACATAGATATGTAGTAAACATGTGACAAAAGTAGAGAAAATGACAAACACAAAATTCAGATCAGTTGTTACCCTTCCAGGGAGGTTATGATTATAGCAGAGAAGCACACATGAGCTTCAAAATCATCAGCAATATTCTGTTTCTCAAGCTGGGGTGATGGTGGTGATGAGTACACGGGTATATGCATTTTATTACTTTTTACATCATATGTGTGAGTGTGTGTGATATATATTCTTTTGTATTATGAAATATTTCATAATAAAAATAAATCAAAGAGGTAGGATCAATCCCTGGGAGGCCGTCACGGCACACGGTTGACAGGATGGTGTTTCCATGCCTGATTTGGCAGCTCTGTGTACAACAAACAAAGAGAACCAGCAATGGCTGCCACTTATTGAGCCCGACCTATGGACTGAACACTTCTAAGCATTTGCATTTTCTCATTTAATTCTCACACAGCCCAATGAGGCAGGTACTGTGCTAAGAGTTAGACTGTGAGGTTGGAGTCAGTGAAATAACTTGCCCAAGGCCACAGAGCCAGCAGGAGAGTGGGGCCAGGATCCGAGCCCAGGCCACCTGCAGGGCCCACATGCTGGGCCGCCCCACGTGCTGTCAAAGCCCATCCTTGAAAACAGGACAAACCCCAGATAACCCTTATTCCTAGTGCAGAGCTCTGGTAGTCACTGAATTGGCCAAAATGTCATAAGCCAGGAGGCCTAAAGAATGTCTCACCCTCTCACAGGATCTAGATCAGAGGAATCTGTGGTGCAACTTGGGCCCAAGCTGCCCAAGATTGGGAAGGAAAGTCAACTCGCTTGGGACTTAGGGAGTTCCTGGGACTTGGGTATTTCAATGCAAAAATGAGGAAAGTCCCAGGCAAACCAGCAAAGGTTTGACATACTACCTAACACCTGGTCTTGAGCAAGAAGCAAGGACAGAGAACAGGCTGACCTGATGCTGCACAGGTGCAGGAAAGTGGAGAAAATACCCATGACTCTTGACCTTTAGGTGTATTAACCCACCCACTAGTACAACATGACCCAATCAACGTCTTGAGTTTTTGTACTAATCAAAAGAACAATGTGTCCCCCTTGTGGGCATGGCTGGGGGGAAGCAGGAGTGCACATCCCTTCTTTGTCTGCAGAGAAGATGTGGGAAGAGGAACTAGAAACATTTGCCTCCCAAGAGAGAGCCCCAGGAGGGAGTATGAGCTCTTCTCCAACTCCAACCCTCCTCGGGCAGCGGTCTGGTCTGGTGGGAATGAACCTCGAGTGAGCATTGGACAGCAAGGCCTCCCTTTGGGGAAGGCAGAAGAGAATGGGATTGTGGGAGAGGGCTGGAGTTCAAATCCTGGTCTGTGTACCTTGAGATGGTTATTGAACTTAAGTCTGTTTCTCATCTCTAAAAGGAGACAACAATAACCATTTCACAGCCTTGCTCTAAGGATTACACAGAATACTGTACATGAAAAAGTTGACACAATATCTGACACAAAGTAGGTACTTGATAAATGGTAGTTATTATTTAAAATTTTTATCATTATTTTAGAGACGGACCTGTATCCTGATTATGAAATGGAGATGGAGCACTTTTACTTACATAAATGCCTAGGTAAAGTCTCTCACTCAACTACTATCGCAATCCAATCGCACTTGGAGTTTCTCTCTTTATGGCTAGGATGTCCATCAATGGTAAAATGGATAAGTAAATCTTGGTGTGTTCATGCAATGGAATACTATGCAGCTCTGAAAAGGAATACTCCATACCTACACACAACAATATGGATGGCTTTCATAAACATAATGTTGAGTGTAAGAAGTCAGGCATAAAAGAATAATACTGAATAACTGCATTTATATAAAGTTCCAAAACTGACAAAATGAACTATGATATTAGAAATCAGCTAGCATTTACCTTTGGGAGTCGAGAGAATAGTGTTTGGAAGGAAGCATACAGAGGGTTTAATGTTCTGTCTCTTAACCAGGATGCTGGTTCCATAGGTGTGTTTAATAGTGAAAATACATTGAACTGCATACTTATGATTCATGCACTTTTCTGTTTGTACATTAAGCTTCAATTAAGAGTTTATTGTAGGGGGCCAGCCCCGTGGCCGAGTAGTTAAAGTTCCACGCATTCTGCTTTGGCAGCCCGGGTTCACAGGTTCGGATCCCGGGCATGACCCTACTCCACTCTTCAGCCATGCAGTGGCAGCATCCCACATACAAAATAGAGGAGGATTGGCACAGATGTTAGCTCAGGGCGAATCTTTCTCAGCAAAAAAAAAAAAAGGAGTTTATTTTAAAATGCCAGGGATACCAGCCTCTGCGTGGTGGGCTGTACTAGTCTTTAATCTGTGCCTGCCAAGTAAGTGTTCCCCTCACTTCCCTCTGTCAACAACCCCTGCCCCATGGCCTCAGGTGAGATGAGGTGACTAGGACTTGCCTAACACAGTATGACACCTCCCTGGCACTGGGGACTGGTCAAGGGGCCGACACTGAACTCAAGCAAGCTGAGCAGAGCCCTTCCCTTGGATAAAGGTGCCTGGTGAAAAAAACCTCTCCCTTGATGTGGGGTTTGCTAAACTTGGGTTGCCAAAGGCTATACCTCCCGCAGGTAGAGGGGACCACGCACATTAGGAGAGAATGAGATCAACAGTAAAGAGAACCAGAGGAAGAGGAGATGGGAGCAGGACAGAGAAAGAGTCCTGCTGCTTCAAATCCCAGGTTCTATTCTTCCTCAGTTTCCCAGGATCTTCATTTCTCAATTTTGGGAGTTAATCATTGTATTTCGCAGCAGGATGAGGCAATAAATTGCAGGTTATGCTGAAGCTTGCTCCTGATGCCTACAACTGAAAGAGTCCTGACTAATCTGTTGAGCAACTGCATGGACGGCAGGGCCACTCACTGCAGAAGGCAACAGGAAGAGGAAGAGCATTCTTTTCTGGAGAAAGTGTGAGCATCTCCAGTCCATCTCACCCGGGGAGCGCTCTGCTGGATGTCAGGAAGTTTTCACAACTCGACACTGGTGTTTTACATGATCTTTGTCTACACCAGGGTGGTGGTTAGGCCCCAGGGTAACAACATGTAATCCCCCCCAGCTGGGGGTTCGAACCGAGATTGTATTCTTTTTAATTATCAATCTAATTGACTTCAAGCCTCTAACTAGCCGAGCTTAGAAATACGTCTTTCCTTCCTGGATTTGTCCCACCAGCGATAACTACAAAACCCTCAGGAATGCATACCAGTCCAAAGAGGAGAGTCCTGGCCATTAAAATCCTGAGGAGAGGAAGCTGGACAATCTCCCTTCAGCCAAGGTTTTCGGCTGACTTCTCAGCTATTTTTGCTCTCTGTGCCACATGGTGTCGCTGTTGAAGCACAGGCAATCCTAGCACCCGGGGAACTGCCCCTGCTCTCGTCCCGCAGCACTGATGACGAAAGAGATGCTCCAGCCACTCTGGGCTTGTCCTCTTTGGCCACTGCTGGGCGATCTGGGTAAGCTGACCGTGGACCCCCCAGCACCTGCTGCCTGGTTTGTCCCTTCGCCGCCTCTCGGGAATGAAGCTGAGAGGGCTTCGCAGCGCACACCCACGGGCTCCACCCCCTGGGGCAGGTGGTTTTGGCTTGCACGCCATTTACCCGGTTCAGACCTACCCTGGGTTCCTCAGCTCGTGATCTTTGCGCCGGCCCACAGCCACTTTCCCCGAGGCCCGGCGTGCCAGGGTGGCAGGGTCCAAAAGGGTTTCTACACTGCAGCTTCAGCCACACACTGTCCCCGAGCTCCCTTCCTTTCCCCATTTCTGCATTCTGGCTACTGGAATGAGGGAGATTTTAACTCGGGCCAAGCCCTGTCCCATTTCCTGCTCTGTGATGAAGAATTCCTGTGTGTGTGTGGGAGGGTTCGCTGGTGGGGGGGCTGATGCTAAGTGCACCACCCTTAAAGCTTGTTCTTGAAGGAAAGTTAGGAAAATGGTCACCCTCCCCTTCATGGGATAAGAAAAAAAAGGCAATATATCTTTTTGGGAGGAAAAAACATTATTATATTGAGATCATTATAGATCTATAATATTCATATGAGGTCATTGAGATCTATAATATATGAATCAGTTCTGGTATTAAGCTGGGTTATGGAAGCTACACTTTCTGTAATGAGGGATTGGGCCAAAAAGGGATTAACACTGATTGCAGCCTACTATTTGCCAGGTGTTAATTCTCACACTTCTAGGAGGTCAGCATCATCATTTTTATCCTTGATTTACGTGAAGAAAACAAGGCTCAGAAAGGTTGGGTAACTTGCCAACAGTATGCTCTGGAGCTGAGGGCACTCCCCCCTTCACGGCTTGCCCCATCCAGCTTGGAATCAAGGACTACTGGAGAAGCACCAAGCCTTCCGTGTCTTTCCTGATGTCACCAATAGTTCTTCCATGGACCTGTAAGGAGATGTTCAAATTAATTATTACCTCCCTATATCCATGGCTGAAGATAAAGCAGCTCCTTTTGATAAAGCCCTATCCCCCTTTTTTTTGAGCAAAATGAAGTGGGCTCTTGCTGCCTAAAACCAAATCACCTTGGGGAGAGCCTGCCGGCAGCTAACAGTGGCCCCTACTGTGCCCCAGGGGCGAACCAGGCGCCAGGCTCTACTCTAAGCCCTTTACAAATCAATCAGCTCATTCTGGGGTAAATAAGAAACAATGTTACTTTTTCCAGTAACAGTCCCTAGCTACTCTATCAAATCCTCCTTTCCTGCTAGGTATAGATATTTGAGAAAAGATAGTCCTCCTAACAACATGAGGACATTTAAACAACACACATTGTTATGTGTATTATTCTTGCTTGTGGATCTTTTTTATTTAAAATTTTTTTAATTTATTTTTTATTGATGTCTTAATAGTTTATAACCTTGTAAAAGTTTAGTTGTATGTTATTGTGTGTCAGTCACCATATAAATGTATCCCTTCACCCCTTGTGCCCACCCCCTAACTTCCTTCCTCCTGGTAACCACCAAACAGTTCTCTCTGTGCAAGTGTTTGTTTATATTCCACATATGAGTGAAATCATGCGGTGTATGTCTTTCTCTCTCTGGCTTATTTTGCTTAACATAATACTCTCCAGGTCTATCCATGTTGTTGCAAATGGAACGATTTTGTCTTTTTTATGGCTGAGTAGTATTCCATTGTGTGTGTATATATATATATATATATATATATATATATATATATATATATACATACCACGTCTTTATCCAATCATCAGTTGAGGGACACTTGGGTTGCTTCCACTTCTTGGCTATAGTGAATAATGCTGCAATGAACATAGGGGTGCATAAGCCTCTTTGGATTGTTGATTTCAGGTTCATTAGATACCCAGTAGTGAGGTGGGTGGATCATAAAATATTTCTATTTTTAATTTTTTGAGGAATCTCCATACTGTTTTCCATGGAGGCTGCACCAGTTTGCATTCCCACCAGCAGTGAATTAAGGTTCCTATTTCTCCACAACCTCTCCAACATTTGTTGTTTTTTGTCTTGGTGATTATAGCCATTCTAACAGGTGTAAGGTGCATATTTGTGATTTTTTTCTTTTTCATGGAAGGCCTACAGGTGGATGGAATGCTCATTAAGTCCTCATCTTCCAAAACCTGGAGACACAATGTTGTCCCACATAATTAATTAGTTAAATGTGCCATGAGCCAATTCCAGAGATTTTAAACACCCATGGGACAATTGTTATGGAACAGCTTGATATCACTGGTCTGTTTGACAACCCCTTTCTCTACATGGTTTTCTCCCTCTGCTTCTCAGTAAGGGGATTTTCTTGTTGGAAAACTTCCTTCCTTAAAGAACCTGCCCCTAGAAACTGAGGGTGTTTTTTTAATCTGTAGGACTTCCCACATTCTAAACTATTATTTTAATCTAACAAAGCATTCTGCCATTTTAACCATACCATGGAAAATGCCTTTTCTTTACCAATGCTTTTTGCAATAAAAAAAGAAAAAATTATCAGTCTTTTATTCAATTTCCAGTGAGCATTACTTTTAGGAATAATGAGTGCAAAATAAAACCAATGATAGCTAAAATTTCACATGGTAAACTTTTAAAGAATCACATCTTGGGGATAGAAAAATGACCTGGCAAAAAATTAGACTTGTTAAGATAGTGGCCACAAAAGAAAATTCACAAAGGTGAAGCTATTAAAGAAAACCAGAATTTGCTAACCCAAAATATGCCTCTCTGGTATATTGATTATTCTGAGTTAAAGACACTTAAAGAAAGAGCAGAAGCAAGAAGGGTACTCTGACCTTTCTTTTTCTTCCTGAAAGCTGGAGGTAAAATTCTCATATGGAAAATGCCCTCCATGTACTAGGAGGAAAGAAACATTCGTATCACCAGAGATGGGGAGTCGAGGCAGAGAGAAATCTTCACAAATGGATCTTATTAAACTAATCCTTATCTTCCTAGTTACTTTTCCACAATTAATGGCCGTAGCTCAAGACCCTTTGTCTTGTCACGTTTCCACAATGTACTACTCTTTGTCCAGCTTAGCATGTAACTGTTCAGCTCTAACTGCTTTTTTGGATCTTCATTTTTCTTACAAGGGCTCCCATGTACATATTTTTTAAAAGCCTATTAAAATTTGTTTTTTTCTCTTGTTAATCTGTCTTTTGTTACAGGGTTCCAGCAGAGAGCCTAAGATAAGTAGAGGAAAAATTTGTCCTCCCCTACACTATAGTGGGTAAAATTTCATGATATGCAGAAAAGATTTGATCCCAATGAAAATTAGTGGGAAAACAGCTAAATGTGATTCTATTGAAAATTGATTAAGAAATTAAATTGGCTTAATTGAATTTGCTCGGGAAAATACTTTTTCCCCTTTTCTTTGATTTTAAACTATATAAATTAAAAAATACGTTCCTTTTGTAAACAATTGGAATGAAACAGGCATATCCAGCCTCCCTTCACCCACTCTGATTTCCACTTCCCACTCCTATTATCAATTGTACGCTTTTTTCGTAAAATATTTTCTAGATAAAAATTCCTCAACATTAGTATACTTGTCATTAAAATGTTTATATCTAACAGAACAAAATCAAAACTTCCTCAGGGTTATAAAGTATGTGCATATCACGGCCACACATCACGGCCGAATACACTGTCCCTCAATCTAACCAGCTTGGTTTGCTCTCAGTCGCTTCTCACCATTAAATGCTGTCATTACTTCTGCAGATTTTCTCTGCCTTGACTTTCTCTCCCTCCCTCCTTTCCGCCTTTCCACTCTTACTTTTTTGTCAACGTTTACCCAGCCCCTCTCACCTGTTGGGCACTTTGCTCAAGCCCTCGGGAAGGGAGAAGACCACATGAGGAGAAATGAGCAAAGGAAGGTGAGCACTGTCAACTGCGGGGTGGGGGAGAGGTCACAAATATTTCATGGTGTATATGTTTAAGTTCAGAACACACTTTCTGTTAGGAACGATGTTGGTGGAACCAATCCCAGGCCAGCACCACCAAGAATCCCATGGAGTCAGCCCCAGGAGTGACTGACCACGCTGCTGGGGCCTGGCAGGGCCCAGCCAGGTGGAGAGAGGGGCATTTTGCAGGACAGGTGGCCAGGTGCCCTTGGCGGTTTCTGGGTATGAGGTGCTGAGGGCAAGGACATTTGTTTTGGCTGAGGTTGAAGTTCATTTGCTTGCCTTTTATTTGTAATATGTAGGAGGTGGATTTTGAGGGGACTAAGCTAGATGAAGCCTGGAACATCCCTCACAAACATTTCTAAAGGGAAAACACATTCAGATTCTCCCTGGCACAGATCTGGAAAAGATGTGAGGCCTCCTCATCCTCTGCCCACCAGATGGGGGAGTAGGAGCCCCCCACCAGTGCTAATCCCCCAAGGGTCTGCAGAGAGGGGCTCCAGCGGCCCCAGTACAAGCTACCATGAGGCTGGGCTGGTAGTTCCGGCTACTGTGACACTGGGGACACTGCCTAGTCACCTTCTGACTCGTTTCTTTTTTTTTTTTCCAACTTTATTGATGTATGATTGACAAATAAAAATTGTATGTATTTGGGTCGTATAATGTGATTTGTTTTTAAGATGTACAACGCGATGATTTGATGTACATACACATTGTGAAATGATTACCACAGTCACATTATTGAACACATCTGTCACCCCACATAGTTACCATTTTGTGAGTGTGTATGGTGAGACACTTTAGAGTTACTCTCTTAGCAAATTTCAAGTATACAATACAGCATATTAACTGTAATCACCACCTTCTGACTTGTTTCTGGAGAAGTTAAAACGATAAGGCCCTCCCACCTTAATTTCACCCTGCTCCTACTGCCACCGGACACATACGCAGGTTCTTTATCCGCCACACAAAGGCGCCAAATAAAAACTGGAACTCCAGGCTTATGGCAAGGAAAGTCTTTTTATTTTTGGGTGACGTCAGCCAGGAGACGAGAGTGAGCCCTCAAATTTGTCTCGTCTCCCCTCCTCTAAAGCTGGGAGGCAGGTGGTTTTAAAGGCTGCGAGGAATGTGGCTGCTGGTCAGGGAGGAGGAGCCTGTGGCCTTGCTGGCCGGCACCTTCCCACCAGCCTGCATTGGTCTTGTGAGGCTGCTTGCAGGGAGAAGGATGGTGAGATAAGGGAATCGCAGGTGGGCGTCCTTGATTGTCTGTCTCTGTGGTGGAGGGTGGATTCTGGTGCAAGGAGGCCAAGGAGTTGGGGTCTGGGAAGCTTCAGCTTCCTGATATTCTCTGGATATCAGTTCCCCTGTAACAAACCTCAAGTACTGGTAATTAGCCAAAACTTCAGTGTGAGCCCAGCTTGCGGCCCCCTGGGCTTTTAACAATTTGTAACATCTATCTGCCTTGTGAAGTTCAGGGATACAAAGGTTTAAAAAACCAATATTTACATATGAATACAACTTAGAGTAGTAGGGAGAGGGGAAGAGTGCTTTTGGTTTAACTCCATATATGCTGGGTTTAATGTAGGAGAACTGATATCAGGGCCAGCATCGCTACAATTTCTTATAAAAATGTTCTGATCAAAAGGGCACTCTAAAAAGCAGACTGATCTCCCAGCCTCGCCCTGATCCTCAGACCCCTAAAGAGAACTTACATGCAAGCATTGTAGCTCCTGAGGGCCGGGAGACACCAACACAGATGTCCGAGGTGTGTTCACATCAGCTTCATCTTCCTTCTCCTCTAAGGACAGCTGTTTTAGGCATTTCCTCCCAAGAGTTAGAGCAAAGTCCTAAAGTGAGAAGCGGGTGTGGACTGGGATAGATGCAGCTGAAGACTTCCAGATGTGGAGCATGAAGAGGAGGGAACCGTCAGGGGTAGGGGTATTTCCCATCTCCTCCCTCACTCCGATCTGTCCCGTCGCCATAGTTCCTGCTTTGGAGCAGCCTTGGAGTTGGTACCACAGTAGGAGAAAGTGCCCCAAGCAAGGAGAGGGTCTGTGAGGGCAGGAAGAAGGGAGGCAGGGGAAGGAAACTTGGGTCCTCCCTCCCCAGCCCCACACCCAGTCCTCCGACAAGGCTACTGTCTCTGCTAATTCTTCAAGGAGCCACGACCTCTACTCCACCACCCTCAGCTCTCAGCTCCGCCACCACCACCAACTGGCACCAGGTCAGCCCTTGACCAAGGAGCTGACTGGTTGGCTGCCTAGAATCAGCAGCCATTCAGGGTCTCACCTGCACGCGTGGGGGTGGCGGAGTCAGGAGGAGCAATGGCAGCCCCTTCCGGGTGCCCTCCAAGATGATCTGGGCAGGTCAGAGGGCTCTGAATGGTGGTGCCTGCGCTTCCTTTTGCCTTGACTAAGACTGAAAAACATTTACCAAAAGAAGTTTTAAACTACCCCATTCTGATATCTATATTTATTTTTAAATTATAATCAGGGTAGATTTAGGGAAATGAGAACATCTAGGTACAATTAGGTATTTAATTCACTAATCTTCAATGATTACCTGCCAGTACCTAGTCTAATCCAGGTTTCCCCGTCACGTTCTGAAAGTTCACCTAGAAGCAGAAGTTCTTTTGGGTCTTACAAGTGGCTTTCTCTTAGGCTTCAAATGCCCTTGTAGATTAGATATCTCCATCCACAAAATTTTTTTTCTTCTAATTTCAAGCTGCCTCTCTCTCGTGACAAGATAAAAAGTAAAATATTATAGTCATGTCATTTGCACACTCACTCCATGAATAACTCTTTTCCCCAGTCATTTGCTGGCACAGGCTTCTAACAGAGATTTCCAGAAATGAGCCTCTAAGAAATGAAAAACATTAATCCACCTGCTTTGTAAACTGCTAAATGCCATGCTGGTAAGAGATCTGGCAACTATGCAGGTCACTTCCAAACTGCTTTCTATGTGTAAAGGGATTGAGTGTGCTTTAAAGAACACCATCTCCTTTTATCATCGTTATTACTGTCATTCAAGCCATTTTTTTCCAAATAGCACTTGTGGGGATTGGAATTGGCTACCTCAAAATATGTCTATTTACCTTGATTATTTTCTCTGAAGGTTTTGACCTACCCCCACCACCACCACCACCACCACCGCCTCCAACTGTCTAAAGGGATTTGGGATGGAAAGCCTGTCTCTGGGATGGGCCATCACCTGGAGAACTCTGGGTATCGATAGACTGGGAGGGTCCCTGCTAAACCCATTCTTATCAAAATTCTGTTTACCAAACATTTACATTTGTAAGGGAAATCTCCATTTGTAAATGTATTTCCTTCTCTGTACTGGGAAGAGGGGTGACCTCGTCTCTAGAAACTTGTCAATGTGGAAGGTGAGGCCTTAAATTTACATAATAAGCTTACTGTGCCTTTCTGGGAATCTCCCATAACTGACCCACCCTCAATATCCTCACTTGTCTATTTAAGAGAAGAACCTCCGCCATTTTGTCGAGCAACTCAGTTTCCCTCATCTCTCCCATATATACATGTTACAAACCTTTGTTTGATTTTTCTCCTGCTATTTGGTCTCATGGCAATTTAATTTGTAGCCCAGCCAGAAAGGACCCAGAGTGGGTAAAGGATAGTCTTTCTTCCCTTCACATTGAAGGGGACAAAAAAATCTCTTCCTCTACCCATTTTAGGTTCTCTGCCCAGGGTCCTGTAAATTAGACTGACAAAAGACAGATTAACAAGAGAAAGACAAAGAGAAGTTTATTAACACATGTATGGTTCATGTAACACGTGGGAACACTTGATACTGGCTCAACACAAGGTTGACATAAGGGAAGCCGTATTGTAGAAAAGAAACACTATTGCAACTTTGAATGACCTCTGATTAACTAACCCAGGCATGCTCTGTAGATTTTATGGCTCCTCCCAGCTTCAATAAGTCAGTAACTTTGTTCTTTTGAGTTCCTTAGGAATGTGATGATCCCCGAGCAGCAAGTCTATGCTGATGGCCATCATCAATGACAATTGAAAGATCAGGGTATAGGGCCTTGCTCTGGTCTCTGATGCATATCCAGTGAAACAAAAGACTAATAGAAACTAAGACCAGATGCCTCCCTCCCCCCACCCCAGATCAGATGGACGCCCCCACCAGCTGCTTATATAACTGGCCTGTAGTCTTTGTTCTGTAAGATGGTTCTTTCGGAGGTTAGTCAGCCATCTTCTCTCTTGCTAGCAAGCTATAATAAAACCTTTTCTCTCCTACACCTTGCCTCTTGGCTATCGGCATGTCTTGCAGCAGGCAGACGACGCCCTCCTTGGGCAGTAACACAGGGGTGAGTAACTCATGGAGTGGTTAGAACTTGGGCTTATATAACATTTAAGCAACGGAACAGTAGATTTTTAGAGAAGTGATGAAACAAAGGAAAAGGACCTTGAATCTCTAGTGTGGCAAATTGTGGGAAGGCAACTGGTGGAGAGGGGAAGAGAGACACCTTTGTAAACGTATGTCCTGCTTTTAGGCAAATAGGAGGAGAGCAGAGAGCTTTTCTTTTCTTTTTTTAAAATTATTTTTTTGAGGTCATATTGGCTTATAACATTGTAAATTTCAGATGTACATTATTGTATATCAGTTTCTATATAGACTGCATCGTATTTACCACCAATAGTCTAGTTTTATCCATCACCATTCACGTGTGCTCCTTTACCTGTCTCATCCTCCCTTCACCCCCTTCCCCTCTGGTAACCATCAATCTGTTCGCAGAGAGCTTCTCTTGTATCTCCTTCTCAACTGCCTTCAGCTCGAAATAATCCTTATGCCAAGTGGCCTATTCAGGAACGGGGGTGGGGCCAGTTCTGCTACCCTTCAGCACAAACAGAAAAATGACACTTTACATATGTCTCCCACACAAACACAGAATTCTGGTCAGTTGGACTGTGGATCTGGCTGCTGTTTGGTTTCTGACAGGGCTATTTAGGCCAGAGACAGTCACCACTGGAAACCACAGCCTCAGAAAAGAGAGTCTTGAAATGGGGGGTATGACGGGGTGTCCCCAGCTAGACAGGATGCTGGATCACTCAGAGCCAATGTCACCAACTAGTGCCCCAAGGAATTCAAGGATGGGTTTGGGAGCATTTAACTGTTTTTCCAAGTTTTTTTTGCGTGTTAAGGAGACACACCCAGCAAACCCCCTGAAGCTAACCAAGCCTCCCTACAAGAGCTACGGCCCTGACCTTGCCTTATTTTTAATGTGAAGATCTCTTCAAGAGGAGATTAAGCCTCATTATCATAATCTGCAGTGTACCCACCTCTCCCTTTTGAATATTCTTTCCCCAACTGAAATTAAAGTTCCTGCTTCCCTTTGTTCGAGGACCCCATGGCTTTGGAAATGATTCCTCATGGCTTGCTATTTGCTGCAAATGCACTTTACTTTGTGAGACAACTTCCACTGGTGTAGTCTTCTTTAACTCACTAGGAGGTGAGCCCACTTGGTTCGGTATCACCAACACTCGAAGAGATAGAAAGATGCACATTTTGAATGCATGCTTTAAAACACTTGAAAAATGAACACAAAGAGGGTTTGTTTTTTGTTTGTATTTTTGTTTTTGCCATGGAGCTATGAAGCATTCTCTCTAAGCTGCCAGATACGGCCTCTCTTAAACCAAAGATAAGGCTGAAACGAGAGGCAAGACTAACTTATTAAATTCTCTTCTAGCCCCCTTCATCAGCCCTGAACGCCGGTCCAGGTATTTATTTTCAGGGCTCAAAAGAGAGATCTGGGGGTGTCAGCCGAGAGCCAGGGAGTGACTTCAGCCTCCCAGGAACGTGATTCTAATCAGGGGCCTGCATGGCCTCAGCCACTTCACCTCCAGCCCTGCTTCCCTCCTCTCCCCACTGACATATCGAGTTTCACACTTTTAAAAATAGCTTCTGAGCAGTGAGGAGTTATCTCTGAGGCTGGATCCCAGCTTGGAAATGCAAGCCTCCCTTGACCAAGAGCTGCCCTATGTGAGTGTAATCTTAGCTTGCTGCTTACTTTTCACACAGCACAAGAACATTCTCTCCACCAAAGAAAGCCTAGATTGTTCAAAATATTCACAGAGATGTGCGACTCCTTTAGCTAAGCCCTGACTTCCTTCACCTGCTTAATAATTCATCAGGCTTATGTATCTTCAGGATGAATCCAATGGCATTGCTTTCGTTTTTTTGCAAAAGTCCCTTGAAGTTTCCTGAGGATGTCCCTTGCTATGAAGGGCCAGCCCCAGCTCCACACAGCCTGTCCTGAGCCCCAGCGAGGTGGGCATGGACCAGGCTGAAATGACTTTCCAGGCCTCAGAAGACCATCCTGGCCCGAGAACTGATGTGTTTGTCCCACAGAGCCTACAAGGGGATGAAGAAGACAGCAGGTCAGAAAGAAATGTCGGTGTTCTTGAGCATGCCCAGGACCTGGAAACTGCCGATCTCCCACCTCGACTGCCCATGGCCCCTTGGGGCACTCAGGTATGTCTGCGTCCCTGGGGAGAGGGGTCCTGGCCCCTTAAACTTTACCCCCACTTTCCTGACTCTGAAGAAGATCAGAGTTCTGCAGAGTTAAGAGCTTGTGTTGTCAATTCCTTTCTTTCCCAGAGGAGTCCCTTCACCCCCACCCCCTCACCTACCTGTCCTTACCTGCCTTTGTGCCCAAAAGAGCTGTGAACTAAAACAGTAACCTTTTATTGAGCGCATTATATGTGCCTGACACTCTGCCAGAGATTAATGTCACCATTTGAGGAAGAAACTGAGGCTCGGAGGGTTAAGTTCACACAGCTAGTCGATGGGAGATCTGAGATGGAAGCTATTTCTACTAACGTGATGCTGAGAAGAGTGGATGAGATCCTGCATGTGAGGGACTAGCAGAGTGCCTGGCACAGAATAGATGCCCACACTGTGCAGCCAGCATAGCGGCAGGGCAGGGGCATAAATGTAATTACATGCAGCTCAGGGAGTCAGAGGGGATGTACGATTTGGCCTTCCTCATGGACCCCAGCTATTGGTCAGTGAAGAGAAAACCCTGAATAAGTATGTCCCATCTGGAAAATTTAGTGGGCTACAAAAATTGAACAGTGTCTTTAGGTAATTACCAGCGGGTCCAGATCTGCCTCCCTCAGCTTCTCCTCTAGGTGGGCGAGTGAGCTTCCTGCAGGCTCCCAGCAACTGGGGAGGGGGCAGTGTTCTTGTGCCCCTCTGGCTGCTGTGGTCTCAGCGACAGTGCCAGGCTGGGCACTGCAGGGGGTGACCTTGCTTCCTTCTGTGGGCCTGGGCCTCACTCACAGAGAGCTCTGGTCATGGTCCCTTCATCTCCTATGGACCCCTCTGTCTCTGCCTCACCCTATCTCTCGACCCTAGCGTGGTGGGTCCACCCTGGGCCTCAACCATGAGGTCACCTTGCCTGGCCCCAGCAGGTCCCACTTCATAGCTGCGGCTGTCAATCCACTGTCCACCATGCAAGGTAACTGAGGGCTGCTGGGGGGATGACCAATCCTCCTGAGGACACCACTCCACCGCTCACCCAAGCTGACCACCCCATGGAAGCTCTAGGGCCCCTGCCGGTGACTTGTCTCAGAGTCACAAGTGAAGAGTGGTTAAGAGTCCCGCCCCAGTGCCTCCCTCAACCTCTCTACCCCACACCTTCCCGGCCTTCCTGCAGTCCCCCAGCCCTCAGTGAGCAGGCTTTCCTCCCCTTCCTCTTCCTGACTCTACCTCCTTTCCAGAAGTCTCTGTGGTCAAGTAGGCCGGGCCTGCTCCTGATACACTGCAGGGCAAGATGTGCCTGGCTGTTGCCTGCTAGAGAGGTCAGGGGCCTGCCTCTGCCTGCCCTGGCTTCAGAAGCCTCCTGACTCACACTTAGAGGTGACCGGCCGAAAGTTTACGAGAGCCATTAAAACACAATGGTTCAATATTTGTAAGAGTGTTGTCCTCATTAGAGTGGCCAAGAACATGGGCTGTGGATTCAGACCGGGGTTTGGTTCCTTTCTCTGTCATTTGCCAGCCCCGTGACCTCAGACCAGTTCCTTAGTCTCTTCAGACTAAGGTTTCTTTGTCGATGCGGAACAAAGGCTGTGAGGAGTAAACGGCATGCTTAGCAGAGTGACTGGTGCAGGCGAAGTTGGAACAATGTTGACCGTTGTTGTTGTTTTGACTTTATGATTATTTCTTCCCTTCTGTCCCCATCATCCCCATGCCTGATATGGTTCAGGAATGAGGCTGTGTGCACAGTGCCTCATCTTCTAGCTGCTTGAGGGAAGAGCAAGCAGGACAAATGGCTGGGACAGAGGCAACCGCCCAAAGACATTGTATCTAAACTTAATTTTTTCATTTTTATATATGTAAAGGTAATTTCAAAACATGTATGGAAACATAAAGGAAAAACCCACCATAATCCATTGACTTAATACAATAAGTATTCCCTTTCACTCTTTTTTCTCCTTAGATAATGTTGATATAGTTGTGCTGATTAATATTTACACCAGATCTATGTCCAGGGTTTTTTCTTAACCTAAAATTATTGTCATGAATGTTTTCTAGGTTGATACTTAAACTTCATAATTGTCACTTTAATGGCTCAATAATATTCTATTGTGTGCCTGTCATGTAATTTATTAAGATTTGTGGTGAAATGTCAGAATTTTTGTAGGTGCTTTATTTTTGCAAATTTCCAAGGAGTTCCTCAGAAACTGATCAATTGGTCATTCCCTAAGACCTTTATGAAATATCTGACAAGATAAGAAGAATCACAGTCAGCTCTGTAAGAGGGGGGGTCTAATGTTAGGGAGTATGTATATGGGGGGGTATGTATGTTTGGGGAGGATGTGTGTGCATTTGGTGACAGAGGAGTCCTCTATTACTTACATGGCAAATTTTGAGGGAACCATAAGGACCCACCAATCTTCGTATAGCTCCTCATCTGCCCTCCATTTTGATCCTTGAAGGGTTTCCCTCCAGACCCACCCTGTGGATCACACCTTTGTCTTTCTAGGGCCCCATTAGAGGCTGGAATTACTGGGTAGCATATTGTCATCCAGGAATACTTCAGCAAAACTCAGTTTATCAGATTAGCTATGAATCAGTTCTCAGAGTTACCATTTCCTATACTGTGTTCTTAAGTAACTCTTCCTGTGGCTTTTTACTTATCTTCCATCTCAAGAAGAGCAGGAACCACATCCAAAGCATTTATTCATTCACTGAACAAATATTTATTGAGCTCCCACTGTGCGAGTAGCGTTGTTCCAGGAGTGGGAGATAGAGCACCAAGCAGGTCAGACAAGATCCAGCTCTCTTGAGACTTACATTCTAATGGGAGAGACAGACAATAAATAAACATACGGCTATTTCTATGTCAAAGATATCAGGACAAAATATGTCATAGGAGTGACTGGCAGCAGGGAGGGGGCATCAGATAGGATGGTAACATTTGAACCAAGATCGGAATGATGAGAAGACTGATGGGAAAATATTCCAGAAAGAGCAAATTCTAAGTGCAAAGGCCCTGAGGTGGGCACAAGCTTGGTCTGTTCTAGAAACAGAAAAGCAGTGTGTCTGGGGAGCAGAGAGGAGGAGAAGGGAGGAAGAGGTCAGTGGTAGAAGATGAGAGCAGAGCCTTACACTGGCCCAGATGCTGCAGTGGTTCTGAAGCAGTGGGGACCACTGGAGGGTTTTAATCTGAGGGTCGACTTTATCTGATTTGTGTTTTGCACAGATCACTTTGGCTGGTTGGTGGAGAATAGATTGCCCGGGGTGGGCAAGAAGAGAAACAGGGAGACAAGTGAGGGGGCTTTTGCTGTATCCAGGAGGAAAGGTGGTGGCTTGATTAGGGTGGTAGTAGTGGATGGTAGAAGTGGACCAATTCTGGATTTTTCTGGAGGTAGAACTGACAGGACTTGCTGATCAATTGGATATGGAATGAGAAATCAAAGATGCCTCCTAGGTTTTTGCCTTAATAACTTGGAGATACCCCTTACTCAGCTGGGAAACACCAAGGTAGACATGGGTTGGGGTGGAGGGGACTGGAGGTTTCTGTCTTGGACATTTTAAATTTGAGATGCCTGTTATATAACCTAGTGGAGATGTCGGGTGGACAGTTAAAAATGCAAGTCTGGAACTCAGGAGATAAGTATGGGACACAGTCAGTTTGAATACATAAAGCACACTATATTTGGTTTTTCAAGCCAAAGAGCTGGATGTGCTCTCCAAAGGATGGGGTGAAGAGACAAGAGAAGAGGTGGAAGTCTGTGCTCTCCTGCTTTCACCTTCCAGATGCCAAGCCGTGAAAGAAGAGCCATCAAAGGACACTGACAAGGAATGGCCAACGAGGTTGGAAAAAACCAAGGAGAAGGTGGTGTTCTAGGAGCCAAGAGACTTTCTCTATAAAAGTCCTGTACCACTATCTGAGTAGGTTATCAGTAAATATTTTCGGGAAGTGCAAGCTTTGCGGCCGCTTATTCATGTCTTTGCAGCCCCTGGCACAGACCTGGGACGTTGAGTGATAGTGGTTGCCTGGCTGGCTGCTGGCCTAAGAGCCCGTACAGCTTCCCATTATCTCTGACATCAAGGCTGATACCTCTGCCTGGCTCCAGAGGCCTGGTGAAATCAGGCCCCTCCCTACTCCTGTTGCACACCCATGGCCCAGCACCCCCCCCTCCTGGCAGGACTTGCCCTCCTTTGTGCCACCTCACGGCATGGGGCAAGCTCATTCCCACCTCTTCACCTGGATTCTGCTGCTCACCCCTCTGGAATGTTCTTCCGTCCATCCTCCTGCTGCCTTTCCCAACCTGGCCCAAACTTCCGGCCTAGCTCAAGGTCAGTTCCCCAGTCTCTCCCCATTTGCCCTCCACTTTGGTATTTACGAATTTCCCTTCAGGACCACCCCTATGGGTTACTCTTTTTCCCAGCAGGTTACTGAAGCCCACTGGATGTCTTTTGATGGCCCTTCATGTCTAATCCATTATCATACTGTGTAGGTTCCACCCCAAAATACTTCTTGAATCCCATCACTTTTCTCCATCCCTGCCCCTCACCCTTGGTCACCATTCATTTCCCACCTGAACCACTACAACTCACATTCTCACCTCCAGCCTTGTCCCATCCATTCCCCACACAGTAGCCAGAATGATCTTATTGACATCACTTCTCTGCTTAATAACCATCAGTAGCATCCAGTCCCTTAAAATAAAATCCCAAATCCTTACCAAGTCTTTCAAGGCCTCATGTGATCCAGCCAACTGGCCACATTCCCAGACATTTCTCACCTCATCACTCCTTACTCTCGATTCCCTGGATACACATGGTCAGTTCCTAAACACACCAGCTTTTCCTCCTCTCAGCACCTTGCACATGCTGTGCCTGCTCCTGGAAGGCTCTTCCCTACAGCCCACGGTTTAGTTTAAAGGCTGCTTGCTCCGAGAGATTATCCCTGACTCCACCTCCAATGGAAATCAGGTTCCCTCTGTTAGTGTCTTTTACATAGCACCTTGTTCTTTTCCTGTATAAGACATCACAATTTACCATTATAAACTACTTTTTCTTTGTTTGTTCATTGTCTATCAACTCCATGCCACTGGAAGCTCCACAGGTACAGGTGCCACCCCCTCTTTGACACACAGAATTGTAGCATAGTGCCTAACACTTAGCAGGTGCTCAGAGGTCATTGTCATCAACAATCGAAGCTTTCCCTGACTTCTCCAGCCCATTCTGACCTTTAGCTTCTTTGCCTTCCAAGTTCACTTAGTTATCCCCAATTTATTTGTCCTGTAGCAAAAATAATAAAAATGGTAATAGCTATAATTTATTAAGGTTTACTATATGCCAGACTCTGCGTGCCAGTCACATATACATATAATCTCTAATCTTTACAGCAATCCTGCGAAATAGGTACTATTAACCCAATTTTACAGATTAGGAAAATGAGCCTCAGAGAGATAAAGTAATTGCGTAATGCTACCCAGCTAGTGAGTACCATAGCCAAGATATGAATTTAGGTCTCTCTGACTCCAAAGCTCTTATTCTTTCCTCTACGTTTGTCTGTGTGGGCGTTGTCTCCAACTAGTCTGTGACATCTTGTTGTTGTAAGTGGTGTTGGTGGCCTCTTTGGTTTGTGGTTTGTTGTGTTTTTTGATTTCCTCCACCTCTGTACTGCAGGTGCTCCCTAACCACCTGGCATTTGTGAGGGTGTGTCAGTGGGCAGGTGAGAGTCACGCAGGACAAAAGGTCCCATGTTTCTGTCAAAGTTGCCCTGTGAAGTGAGTTCCAGGGTCTGAGAAGGTAGAGTGGATGGCCATCCTCAGAACCTGACTTATGGGGGCCAAAGGCCTGTCTTCTCCAAATATCTCCCTCATCAGGCCAGTCGGGTCCTGCCCTGCCCTCTCCTCCCTGCCTAATGAAATTCTTACCATTGGAGTCACTTACATATTAGGCAACAAAAGTTGGCCTGGCCTTCAGACAGCCTCTCCCACGGGCACTTCAAGCAGCTGACAGAATTAACAAACTGTCCCCTGGGTCAGGGGCATGGCCGGAAAGAGAGTAACAGAATCTCAAAGTTGAAACAGATCACCTGGATTCTAGAGCAATCTCCTGCCCAGTAGATGAATCAACTCTGTGCTTCCCAGGCAGGTACCCCTTGTAACTCCAGCAATGGAAACTTATTACCTCCAAAGTGACCAAGTTCCGTCTTACACTCAAGTCAAATCTACCCACCCACAAAGGCCCCATTTCCACCATCGGGTGTGACACAACATCAGTGTAATCCTTTGCTATGCTTGGCGGCCCTTTTCATACCCAAAGTTAGCTTCCATATTCGGCAGTTTCAAGACCCTACTGTCCAGGGCTCTGGTATCTGCTTCAGTCAAGTTTTCAGTGAGCTATGGCTTTGCCCCCTTCCTCGCCCCCATGTGGATGTTTCAGTTGGGGAAAGAGGAGGCTCCAGATGATGGGCAGTGGGCCAGCTGCCTGGTGGGAGGAGGAAAGGGCCTCCCAGCCCTTGAAGAAAAATTCCTCCCCTGGGTGGCCCTGCCTGACCTGTCCTCACTCAATGCTTCCTGTTACTTTCAGAGAATGGACATGAGAGAACATACCGGGGTATGTTTTACAGAGTCGACATTTGTATATACCTGGTATAGTGGCCTGGCACATGATTGGCATGAAATAAATGTTAGTTTTCTTTCCCTGTCTCTTTATTTATTTAACATATAATAATTTATTTAACATATAATAATTCTGCTCTATTTTAAAAATTGATTTTCCTGACTGTAAAGAACATGTAATATATGTTCAGTGTAGACATTAGAAAATTTTAAAAGTTTATTAAAGAAAATAAACATTTCCAATAATCTCATCATCCAGAGATGACCTCTCACATCCTTAATATATTTCCTCTCAGTCTTTTTTCTAGCCACATATATACACAGAAATCAGTTTTGTGTATATATGCATATATTTATACATGTAAAATTGAGCTCATATTGTAAATCTTGTCCTTTCCACCTAATAGCAAAGAGTAATCATTTTCTTCTGCCATTAAAAGAAAACGATTTTAAAAAATGGCTACATAGTATTGATGCTATGAATATTACCCAAAAGTCTAGAAAACATGTACTTAATCTTCAAATTACAATGATTCCTCTCTCCTCCTTGCCAAGTTGGCAGAGAATTCAATATTTCCCCAAGATTTCCCTCCAAGTAGCCCAGAGAACTCCCAGGGCTGTTGTCTTGTCTGTGACCCAGTTACCCTGTCATTTGTCTGCTGACTCTAGACTTTACAAAAGCACATTTGCTGATGTGCCCAGGCTAAGGAACATATCTGCCCTGCTAGAAGTAATGATGAGAGTCCCCCAGCAAAGTTACTTGCTTACCAAGTATCACTTGGTAATGATACGGCTCAATCCACACACACAGGGAGCTGGTTCCCCCAAAACAGATCCATGGTATCTGGGCAAATAAGTACAAAGGAGTTTCAGCATTACCCCTGTGCCTTATCTTCAATAAGCTAAGCTCTAAAAGTGAGTCCAAGACACTGTTCCAACCGTCCCTCATCCTTATGGCACATTTCCTCTCTCCCACTGTCTTCCTTGCCACCTGACCTCAGTGGGTTTCTTGAAGATATCTTCAGTTCAGCATATATATTTCAATAACTTGAATCCCCAGTGGGAAGGGGTCAGGGTCCTAACCTCTTTTTTCCCCCAAGAGCCTTCTCTGTTCCTACATAAATTTCCAGATGCAACTAGGTTCCTAACAGAGAGTGCTGTCTAGCTCCATGCAACAATGTCCAAGGCCCAAATGCCATGATACGTTAGGGAGGCAGATGACTCCGTCCGTCAGTGACTTCTAAGCCATAGCCCTTGTGGAACCAAATGAACAAACAACAGAAATAAAAAGCAGTTACAGGAATAATGTTACTTGAACATCTTTGAGGATTTGTGCAAGAGTTTATGTGAAATAAATCCCTAGAAATAGAATTTCTGGGTCAAAAGTCATACAAGTTTTACGTATTCATAGAGATTACTAAATTGACCTCCAAAAAGTTTGTGCCAGTTTACGTCTTAACAACAAAGTCTTGCCGACTCTTCCCCATACCCTGACCAACACTGAGTCTGTCAACTTTTCATCCTTGCCAATCTCTTAGATGAAAAATGGCATCTCTTTGTTGTTTTAACTTACATTCTTATTATTAATGATAATCTTTTATAGGCTTATTTTATATTCCAACGATTCCCTTTGTTAAACATTAGAATCTACCAGGGGACTTTTGAAAAATCCCAATGTCCAAGTCACATGCCAAATCAATTACATCAAAAAATCTGAGAGCCAGGCATCAATATTTGTTTAAGGATCTCCAGGTGATTCCAGTGTGAAGCAAAGTTGGGGAACCGCTGACATATACATTACTACCCTGAATTGCCTGTTTGTATCTTCCGTCAATTTGTCTATTGAGTTGTTTGTGTTTTTAGTATTTATTTGAAAGAGCTTTTGGTTTAATGGGAAATTAGCCCTTCATCATAAATTTGGCAAATATTTTTATGATTTAGTCTTCTATTATTATTTATGGTTGTTTTGACAGAGAGAAATTTAATATGTATATAGTCAGAATTATCCACTTGTATTCCTTCATTGCATCTCAGTTTTGTGTCTTACTTCCTCACAAATGATGATAAAATATTAACCAGTTAGGGGCCGGCCCGGTGGCGCAGCAGTTTAGTTCATGCTTGGCAGCCCGGGGTTCGCCGGTTCGGATCCCGGGCGCCTGCCGAAGCACTGCTTGTCAGCCATGCCGTGGTGGCATCCCATATAAAGTGGAGGAAGATGGGCACGATGTTAGCCCAGGGCCAGTCTTCCTCAGCAAAAAGAGGAAGATGAGCAACGGATGTTAGCTCAGGCTGGTCTTCCTCACAAAAAAAAAAAAAAAATAACCAGTTAGATTATATTTACATCTGAAATTTATTTTAACATAAGGAGTGAGGTATGGATATAGCTTATTTTTCTCCAAGTGACAAAATGGTTATTTTTTCAGAAAATGGTTATTTTTCCAACATAATATCAAAAGCTCCATCTTTCCCCTATTAATTTGTAATGCCATCATTTTCACACATAAATTTCTTGTTTATTTCCCCCAGGTTTATTTATTTTATTTTTCATTACTATTGTGTATGGGACCTTATTTTCCCTTGTAGTCATGATTTTTTATAGGAAAACTTATGATTTTTGCTTATTTCTGTAATTAGCCATCCTTATTATATCCTAAATTCAAATATATATGTATTTTTATATTGATATTTATAGATCTCTTTTTAATGACTGCAAAGAATTCAATCATAGGAATATGCTATAATTTATTAATATATCTACCCATATTGAGCATTTGGGTGATTTTTAATTTTTCACCATCAAATATTTAGATGCAATTAACATTTCTAAGCATGTAGCATTTTTTCCCTCAGTGTGTTTCCAAGAGTGGAATTACTTGGGCATAAATACAAAATACATAAATAAAACGGCAAAATTTTGTGGTTTTTTGATAACTACTGATGTATGTTGTTAAGTAGTGATGGTGGTTGGACTTGGCTATGGTAAAGGAGGGTAAGAGGCTTGATGCAGGGGAGTCAATGAACAGTCCCAAGAGTATGGGTTAGAGAAAGTAAAAGACCTTGAAAAGATGCCCAAGGTTACTAGGAATCAAGGAAATGCACATTAAAGCCATAATGAGACACCATTTCATACCTATTGGATTGGCAAAACTCAAAAAGCCAGACGACACCCTTGGTATACCCCAGTGGGAACTCTCTTACGTAGCGGTGGGGGAATAAATCAGTAAAAATTCCTTTGGGGAACAATTTAGCAACATCTAGTAAAATTGGTAAGAATATACCTGTTTTATAACCCAGCAATTTATACTTCCAGTGTATATACACTAAAGAAACAGACACGTACGGGAAACTCACAGTAGTATTGTTTGTACAATTCTTCATTGAATCTAAGGTACAGTAGTCCCCCCTGAGTCACAGTTTCACTTTCTTTTTTTTTTTTTTTTTTTTGGTGAGGAAGACCAGCCCTGAGCTAACATCCATTGCTAATCCTCCTCTTTTTTTTTTGCTGAGGAAGACTGGCCCTGGGCTAACATCGTGCCCATCTTCCTCTACTTTATATGGGACGCCGCCACGGCATGACTGACAGGCAGTGCGTCGGCGGGCGCCCGGGATCCGAACCAGCGAACCCCGGGCTGCCAAGCGCGGACGAAACCGCTGCGCCACCGGGCCGGCCCCCACAGTTTCACTTTCCACGGTTTCGATTACCCACAGTCAACTGCAGTCTGAAAATATTAAATGGAAAATTCCAGAAATAAACAATTCGTAAGTTTTAAATTCCACACTGTTCTGAGTAGCATGATGAAATCTGTGACGTCCTGCTCCGTCCCCTCCTGGACGTGAACCGTCCTGTATACACTACCCACCTGTTAGTCACTGAGTAGCCGTCTCAGTTGTCAGATTGACTGTCCAGGTATCACATGCTTGTGTTCAAGTAACCCTTATTTTACTTAATAATGACCCAAAAGCGTAAGATTAGTGATGCTGGCAATTCAGATACACCAAACAGAAGCCGTCAAGTGCTTCCTTGAAGAGAAAAGGTGAAAGTTCTTTACTTAATAAGGAAAGAAAAAAAATCGTATGCTGAGGTTGCTAAGATCGATGGTAACTTTTATTACAGTATATTGTTATAATTGTTCTATTTTATTATTAGTTATTGTTGTTAATCTCTTACTGTACCTAACTTGTAATTAAACTTTATCACAGGTATGTACATATAGGAAAAAACAGGATATACAGGGTTCGGTACTATCTGCGGTTTCAGGCATCCACTGGAGGTCTTGGAACGAATCCCCTGCAGATAAGGGGGACAACTGTACATCATTCACTAAGGGGAAAACCACCAATTAAAGTATTACACATCGTCATTTTTAATAAGTATCCCTTAATTCAGAGATCCTAAAATGGGGAAAACCACATGCCTTAAAATTGATGAAATATATTAATAGCACGAACTTAGAAATAGCTTAAATGTCCATCAAACAAAAATGGATAAATTGTGATATAGTTCATGGACAAACCAGATCTATATTTATCAATGTAGGTGAATCTTGTAATATCGAGTGAAAAAAAACCAAGTTTATTGCAGAACACATATCCTTTATACGATAATGCTTACATATAAAGTTCAAAACATGCAAAATAATACCAAATACAGCTTAGAAGTACATACACATGTAGAAAAAGATAAAGACTTGCAAGACAGTGGTAGCTACAAATTCACAGTTCACAGTTATCCCCAGGAAGGCAGAGGGGGAAGTGACGAGGTGAGGGGCACACCAAGGGACTTCAACTCTGTCACCTATGTTTTGTTTTTTAAACTGGGTAGTGGATTCATGGGTGTTCATTTTATTATTCTCTATCCATTTTGTATATCATAAATTTGGCTTAATGCTTTTTGAAAAGAGAGAAAGTTAAGCAGGGAAGGTGTGCTTTTCTGGGAGGCTATTTTCTTTGTCTGGGTAGGAAAACAATCTCTTTGACCCTGAGTTGTTACTACCCCTCTTTCCTGCTCCCATCCTCTCCCTGCCAGATATCTTTGGGTTAAAATATCACCCTGAAGGCCAAGTATTGAGTTTAGTTGTGAGTTCTTATCCCAACTTGCATAGGATATTATTTCCATTTCCTGTGGTCTTGCCGCCACCTGCTTCTTCCTTTGCTTGTCTCCTGGGCCTGCCCCATCCTGCCTACCTTTCCCTTCCCTCAACTTGCCTTACTCGCAGGGGTAGGACAGCTACCTCTCCCCATCCCCAGCCTAGGAGCAGGAGTGAGCCTCCCCTGCTCTAGGCAGGGTCGGTAACCAATGCTCTTTCTCCATCCCAGTTTATCAGGTGTGGAAATGGGATGATTCAGGCCATGGTTGGTCCTCCCATGACCAGGAGAGGCTTTCTCTATGCTGGGGATGTCACAAAGGCAGTAAGGTATGTGAGTGGGAGGTGCATGTATTATAGAGTTGACTTCCAGAGTCAAGGACCAATGGGAGACCCCAGCAGATCCTTGAAATGACGGAGGGATTGGGGCAGATGAGAGAAAGGACTGGGAAGAGCTCTTCCCCGTTATCCCCAAAAGAGGCTCCTGAAGGCAAAAGCACAGACACGTGCCCCCCACCCTAGGTATGTCCTGGAGGCGATATGGTCTCCCTAACTGAAAGGCATTAGGGACTCAGTTCAAGAGACAGGAGAGGACACAGCCCTGGGTAATTCTCCCCCTCCTCTCTCCCTGCTGGAGAGCCCCGAGTGGAGACCTGCCACAGATGTAGTGGCCAGGTATATTAGTAAGAACCCCGTCAGCCACAAGTGGCAGAGTAAGTAAAGCTGAATTCAAATAAGCATAAGTGGGGTGAGGAAGTAACTTTATTGTCTCATATAACTGGATGGTCCAAGGGATATTTGGGCTTCAGGCACAGCTAGATCTAGTCATCCAGACTATGTCCTCAGAACTTTCTCTTTTTCTCTCCATCTCTCAACTTTGCTTTTTTCTATGTCAGCTTTATTTTTTAGGCTGAGTCCTTCCATGTGGTGACAAAGATGAGCCCCAATACCTCAAAGCCTACCTCTTTTTTAGAGTTCATAATCCAAAGAAAAACATAGTATCCTTCTCTCTCTTTCTCTCTTCACCCATATAATCCTAAAAAGAAAAAGAAGAAGGAAGAGGAGGAGATCTAATTGTTCCTGCACCAATCGCTGAGTCTAAGGGGTTGGGAATGCCGATTGGCCCGATTGGTCAAGGGCCCACCTTTGGGGAAGAGGAAGACTCCCCATGATTGATAGCTCCATGAGATCCAAAAGGAAAAGTGTGTTCTCCTATCAGAGGAAGGGGAAAGGGATGCTGGGGGTCATTATGTCCACAAACCAGGATCCCACACCCAGATTCAATCACCCCTTAACCTCAGCATTGGCCTGAATACTTGGAATTGTTCCATATGGATTTTGTCCACATACTGCAAAATTAAATCAGAAAATAATCAATTATTTAGCCTCAAAAAATTATAAAGCCTAGAAGTAATTATAAATACTTATAAATACAAATAATGATAAATCCCAGGTCTGGCATACCGGGTATGTCTCTGTTTCAAAAAATATTTTTCAAGGAAAATTAGAAATAGGGTAGCCAATCATCCTAGTTTGCCCAGCACTCTGGCTTTAGCACCGAAAGTCCCTTGTTCCAGGAAACCCGTAGTCCTGGGCCAGCCAGGTTGGTTGATCACCCTCAGATGAGTCTTAAGTTGTTGCTTGCAGCAAATGGGAGCTGAGGGCTCCAGGCTACGTACAGCAGGGGGTCAGGTCTGCACCCTTGGAGCCCAGAGTCCTTGCCTCTGAAGATCTGCTTCACCAGGAAGAGGACTGGAACGCCGACTCCCACCGACCACACGCCTGCAAACACGTGTGCACAGAGGGAGGAAGGGCCATCGCTTGCATTTGGTAGGAGACGGCTACCATGCTGCCTGTTCCCATGCATGGGACCTGAGCCCAGATTCCAGCTCCCTCCAGGGCCCCTCTGGACAGAGCTGCAGGACCCAGCTAGCAACAGGAGGCAGCTTTCCCAGACTATTGGAGGCAGCCAGGGGGAAGGCTCCAGGAGGTGGCTCCAGCCTCTCTGCTCCTCACAGACCCGAGGCCCCCTTCTGCCCGCTATGCTTGAGTCACCTGCATCTTCAGCCTCACCCAGGCTCTGCCTAGATTACTGCAGGCTGACTGCAGAGTCAGCCCTAAGCGCCAGCCCGCCCACCTCTGGCCCAGAATGCCCTTTGTCCCAGTGCATCCTCCTTGGCAGCTTTGCTCGCAGGCCTGGGCCCTGGGGCTCACCAGCTGCCGACTAGGCAGGCTGCAAGGAGGCTGAGCGGGGTCAGAGGGGCACTGGCAGCCAGGAGGGAGTGGGCCTCCTGGAAGTCACCGCAGTGTCAGAGCCACCTCAGCCACCCTCCACTTCCTCAGTGCAAGCTCTTTAACTCAACCCCCGATCACCACCTTAAAATCAACCAAATATCACTAAAAAATCCTCAGGGTATTTTGCCTGAACCTATTACAAGGCTTGCACAAATCTCAAATCTGGCAGAGACGACAGGGCTGAGAGTCATGGGGCCAATGGGAAATGGGTCTCTAGGGTCATGTTCCAGGCCCCCCAGGGGCTGATGATACCAATCCAGTTTGGTGCAACAGGACTTTATTCTCCAGTGAGGGCTCAGGGTCCTTCTTCCCGCTAGATGTGCATCCCCTCCCAAGTGCACACACACACACACACACACATACACACACACACACACACGCCATGTGAGGGGAGGGTAAGAGGAGCCACAGCCCTGGATCCTGCCGAGAACAGGCCATGAGCTCCGTTTTCCCGCCCTCCAATGCTCTCCTCTTTAGGTCTCCCATCCTCCTCACCAAATATCAGCTTAGTTTTAGTCACTTTTAGCTCTTTCCTGACCATATCCTTGGCTGCTCCTCCTTTCTGGCATCAAACACACTGTTTTCACAGTGTGGTGTCTGTCATATCTTATTCTGAAGGACCCTGAATCCCCCATTTATTCTCATTCTGGGCAGATGCCCAAGCGTGGTGTGGCCTCGGTGGGCAGCAGGGCGGGCCAGACCCCAGAAGTCAGCAGCAAAAAAGGACTCTGAGGCCACCCGGTTCTGCGGTCTCGCCGTGGCTGTGTCTCAGACTCACCTGAGATGATGAAAAGGAACAGATGCCAGATCCTACTCCTAGGACTCTGGACTCAGCGAGCCCAACCTCCCATTTTACAGAAGAGGAAAGTGAGATCTAGAAAGGGGGGCCGTTTGTTTTGTGTCACACAGCAGAGCTGGAACTGGAGCCCATGACTCCTGGCTTGCAGGCCAGTGCTCTGCCCACCACACCACAGCGCCTTCCTGAACACGAAGGGACGCTGACCTTGAAACCAGTAGGGAGCCAAGGCATGCCTCAGTTCTGCTGGTCCCTGTCAAACTCAGGACTTGGTATGAAGGCATCTCCTGCTCACGGGCCCTTCCAGGCCGACATGGCCTGGTCCACATCTCCCCCGAGAGATGGTGGGGAGCGACGCTCAGGAGGCGACTGCAGAACCTCGGCTCAGGGGTTGAACCAGATTCATGTTCCTCTGCTAGAACTTGGCTGGAACCACATTCAGTCAAAAGACAGAGCACCAGTGAATCGGGTGGATAGAGCCATCGGATACAGTTCTTAAAACAACGGCACCAGGACGAACTCGGCCCTGACAAATTACCTCAGAGCCGAACTTGCTAGAAGACTCCCCCAACCCTCTTCCTGTGGGGACTGAGTCTCCCCAGGCACCCTGGCTGAGGAGTGGGTGTCAGGAGACTTTGCAGAGTTTGTGGGGGCACTTGGTCAGCCGGCTTCGGACCAAGAGAAGTGAGGGCTGCCTGTTACTTGTCTCCGGGAGAAGCCAGGAGTTCCACCCCACTCCATCTGCCCTGTGGGTTCCCTCAAGCATGGCAGGAGAGGCTTGTGGGATGGGGAAGGCAGAAGGGAAGCCAACAGGAGAAAGAGGCGGGTGGGAGAGAGAAAGGGAAGAAAACAAAAGAGGGGAGGGAGAGTGGAGAAGTGCTGAGGACAGGAGGCTCTGTCCAGGGGCTGGGATTGTCAGATGAGTCCAGATATGACATCATACTAGCTCTGGGTCCCTTTGTAAAAATCAGTCAGTCCTAGCCATTCCACTTGTAGGTATCTACCCAAGAGAAATGAAAACTTATAGTTACACAAAAATCTGTGTGTGAATGTTTATAGCAGCTTTATTCATAATTGCTAAAAATTAGAAACAGCTTTGTCCTTCAACTGATGAATGGACAAACTATAATATTTTTACAATGGAATACTACACAGCAATGAAAAAGAATGAACTCTATACAACAACATAGATAAATCTTGAAAACCTTACATTAAACAAAAGAAGTCAGCCACAAAACACTAAGCACATTGATTCCATTTATGTGAAACTCTAGAAAAGACACTTCTAATCTACAGTGACAGAAAGCAGATCAGTGGTTCTCTGGGTCCCAGGGGAAAAGGGAAGGATTGACTGTGAAGTGCTCTGAGGCAACTTTTGAGGGTGATGGAAATGATCTACATCTTGATTGTGGTGGTGGTTACATAGTTGTATATATTTGTCAAAACTCATTAAATGGGTGCATTTTATTGTATTAAATTATACCTCAATAAAGTTGATTTTTAAAGTAAAAAAATAGAAGTCAACTCACCAAATGGTCAGTTTACCAAAAGTACAATCATCCTACTGAGCCGTCCACCAAAGCTGGGACCTCAGCCTGCAGCAACCCCAGCTGAACAGTTCTCCCTGTCGGCTCCCACAGCCCACCACCTCCCACAGGCCTGCAGCTCTCTGAACTTCCAGGACCCCTCAGGCAGGCTTGGAGAGTTTCCATGAGTCTGCCAGGCATCTCCCCTCTATTCTCTGGTGGGCAGAGGGCACCTCTGTGAGGCTGCATCTCCCAGAGGTCAGTGGGGAGCAGGACAGATGTGCTTTCTGCTCTGGGGTCCCGGGAGTCTCCCACAATATTTTAAATCATTGCTGTTGGATGGTGGAGGCGGGGCACACAGTAGGATCAATGACTGCCTAAGTATTTTTCCATGTCTATTATTTCTAGGAAAACTGAGGCCTAGAGAAATTCAGAAGCCAAGGTTTAACTTCTCTTTCTCTTTGTATTTTGAAGACAGCCTCCTTCCTCAAGGCAGAGAGGCCAGGGGCCAGTGTGAGGGAAGAAAGGACCATAGGGATCTCAGGGACAAACACATAAAACAAAACTGCCTATGTTAAAATGATCACATTTCATCCTTTGTTTTTAAACTCCTTGGTAAATCCCTGATCTCAGGAAAGGATATTTCCAGACCAAAGATCCCCTTACTTGCAAGAAGTCTCTGTTCAGAATCAGTTTCTCCAGAATCAGAGCCCAGTGCTGGGCACCTCATGAATGCTCGGCGAGCGTTCTCCACTGACGTAACTTCAACTGCTGCCGTTTAGCAATGTCATCTGCTGCTGGCACCTGGTGCCGTGTGGGCTCCACGGCCAGGTGACTCTTGCCCAATGTGCCCTCTGTCAACATCCAGCCTCGCGTCCAGCAAGAGGCTCTTGCGTCCCTGCAAAGCAACTGGACGGAAGGACAGTGTCTGCCTGCGTTGACTTAGCCTGACCTAAACACAGATGGCCAGGACCCTGCTCTGGCCTGGCGGGGCGGCCGGAGGCAAAGTGGAGAAATGAAAGGAACCTGCAAGCCCACCCCCCACCTGCTCCAGATTCCTCATCCTGCTCCATAGACATGTGGATTTGTCCTTCGAGCCCCATCCCCTCAGGTCCAGAGTGACAGCTAGAGAATCTGAGGCAGAGTCTGCAGGGCACTGGGAGCCTGCAGGGCATTTGGATAGGATGAGACCCAGAGGCCATTCCTCGCAGGGGAAGAGGGAGAGGCATTTCTCAGGAGCCTCTTGCAGGCCACGGCTTGCCCCCAAGGAGCCACAGTGGGCTGACGAAGGAGGCACACCCGCCTTCCAGCTCACACCGTGCTGATGTTCACCAGTTCCACCCATAGGAGTGGGATTTGCTCTCTTTCTTAAACGCTGTGCTGGAAAACCTTCCATGAGTCACCACTGCTGACAAAAGAAAGACTGTGATTCTTGCACTTGATATCCAGGAGCTGCTTTAACCTCCTTTCTGAGTCTTCATCCCTTTGCTCATGCTGTCTCATCCGACAAAAATGCCCTTTCCTGGTTCAGTCATTGGATCTCTATTCTTCCTTCATGTGCAAGTTCAAGTTCTTCCTACTCCCGCAGTCTTCTGACCTTCCCAGTCCCGGGTGGCCATGCTCTCTGAGCAGCACATTTTCACACCTCTCCTCATGTGTGACATGATCATCCTGACACCATTTACATGAACTTCCTGTCTCACCCAACTTAGGTTGTGAGCTCCTGGGGCAGGGTGACGTCCTTGTGTCTGGCATTACCGTACTCTGGATCACACCACTTGAAGTGAACCTATCACCATGGGTCGGCCCTGTGCTAAGACCTTTATCTCATTTAGTCTTCAAAACCACCCTATGAGGTAGGAACTATTATGCTTCCCATTTTACAGATGGAGAAACTCAGGCTATAAGGGGAAAATGTACCCTCTAGAGGGATAAATTTGAACAGAATCAGTGTTCAAATCCAGGTCTACGAAACTTCAAAGTCTAGACCTTAACCAACTGTACCACGTTCCATCAAGTCTGAGACAATGACAATGTCATCCTCACAAAGGGGACCAGTGACAGAGTAAACTGTACAAAAGGCTCCAGACAGTATTGTGATGTGAGAGAGAGAGTCAAGAGCAGGAAAATAAATCCTATCATCTAGTTGAAACCAGAGGCCACAAGTTTTAGTAGCAGGAACTTCTCGAGATGGAGAAATGTTGAGCTATGGACACAAGTGCTTTGAGAATGCAAAGCACCGAGCTGGACCTTAACATCTTGTGATAAAGATAAAGAAGGACGGAATATTTGTGAGCCAGATCCATTGACAACACTAAGAATACAAACATTACCTACCTTGGGATGAAGGCCCTTTCTTGTCATATTTATGCTTATTTTTTATCTTGTCATCATGAAATAAAGTCATAGCTAGTTTGTTGGCCAGAAGTTCTGAGATTTCTCCACATGGTAACTTCAGTGCTTGATGTTTTATCTCCCACTACTTGGAGAGTATAATGTTTGTTTTACTTTATGTTGTGAAAACTCTACTCATTGTGTGTTTGTTTTAGGAAACTGAACTTTACTTATCAAGGAACTGTGGGGGATCAGAATTGGCCACCCCAGAATGTGTCTCTTTGGCTTAATTATTTTTAAGGATGAAAGACTGAAAGAAATTTTGACCTTCCGCCTAACTGTCTAAAAGAATTTAAGATAGAAGGCCTGTTCTAGGAAGGAGCTATCACCACAAGATAACTATAGTATAATATAAACTAGATGTGGTAGATGGGAAGGCAATGGGAAGTCCATTTTTACCAAAGTTTCCTTTCAGGTCTCACTGTCTATAGAAGGCCCAGAAAACATTTGTTTACCAAACATTTGCTTTTCCACCTCCATGTAAATTGCCTTCCTCCCCAAACCACTACCCCCAACATCTTGCTTTGTCTTTAGCTGAAGATGGTATTTAACGTGGTGGCTTTGGCCATTTTGGCAAGTTACTCAGTTTTCCTGGGTTTCTGCCATGTATACATGTTATTAACTTTGTTTGATTTTCTCCTATTATTCTGTCTTATGCCAGTTTTATTCTTAGGCAAGCCAGAAGGACCTAGAGGGTAGAGGAATTGTTTTCCTCCTCTACAGAACGTAGGAGCATAAAGAAACCCTTAAAAAATATAACAGAGAATCTTAAAAAATATAACAGAGAATTTCCAGGATAGTGGCATCTCCTCAGAGGCTGAATATGTGGTGGTTAGAGCCAGAAGTTTCAGGGCCAGACTGACTTGCATCATAGCCCTCATTTACCATGGTGACCCTGAGCAAGTTCCTTATCCTCTCCACGTCTCAATTCTTCTGTGAAATGAGATAATAATAGTACCTACTTCACAGGTAATATAAAATATGTAGAATAGTCCTTGTCTCTGTAAACATTCAATAAATGACAGCCACTTTGTACCTGTTGACATCCACCCATTCCTTTACCGATGGGCACTGCGTGTTTCCAGTTGATGAACATGACAAGCAATGTCCCTGCTCTGAAAAGGGTTACAGTCTGGTGGAAAGAGGCAAAGAGAATAAATGAACAAGATAATTCAAGATATGATACATTAAAATAAATTAAATGGAATTGAATTAAACTAGTGGCCAGAGTGATATGAAAGCAAGCAGGTGGGCGAAAGGTGTGTTACGGAAGGTGGTCAGGGAAGGGCTGCTGGAGAAAATGTCATTTGAGCAGATCCATGATGGATGAGAAAGAGCAGCTCTGCAGAGTTGGGGTCAAAGACTTCAGACCAGGGACCATCAAGTGCAAAATCCCTGACGTGGGAAAGAATTTGGCCTGCTCAGGGCACGGAGGGCCAGCGCAGCTGAACTTGTGTGTGCGGGAAGGAGCAGAAGAGACGTGAGGAGCCAGACCACACAGGACCTCTCAGAGCAGCAGCAAGAAACAAGAGCACCGGAAGCTATGCAGGTTTTAGTCAGGGCAGGCGCACAATCCAGCTTCTGTTTTTAGGAGCTCACTCGTGCTCTCTGTAGAGCACGGCTTACAGGAAGGGAAGAGTGGAGGCAGGGAGACCGGTTAGGCTAACGCGGTGGCTGAGATGAGTGATGACAATGGCTTGGACTAGAGCCGAGGCAGTGAAGCTAGGGAAAAGCTGGAGGGAAAAAGTGTCACCCGAGTACCGAGGGCTGAGGACATGGCCCGTTGTCCTCCGCGGTCCCCGGTCCTCCTTGTCCTCCTGTGCTTGCCTTCTCGATTGCTCGTTATTCCCCTGTACCCCCCTATCCTTCCCCATTCTCTCCTCACTACAGAAAGGCAACCGTAATTTAACTTTCTCCGTGTTTTCCAGTTTAATGGCTGTAGTGAAATCTCATTGTTGTGTTTACTTGCTTTTCCCTGAACACCGATGATTTTGAGCATCTCCTCTAACACCTGTTGGCTTTTTGGGTTTCCCCTCCTATAAAATGCAGGTTCAAATCTTTGGTCCATTTTTATGTTGGCACAGTCATCTTTTTCTTATGGATTACATAAGAATTCTTTGTATATACTAGGTATCAATCCCTTGGTGATTTGCAAATGCATTGCAAATATCTTCTGTCGTTCTGTCAGCTACCTATTAACTTTTTCCGTATGTTCTTAGTTGACAGAAATCCTAAATTCCTATATAATCAAATTTAGAAATTTTTTGCCTTATGGTTCATGGTTTCAAAGTGTTGTTTAAGAAATCCTTCTTGCTCCCAGATCACAAATAGATTCTCCTCCATTGTCTTCTATTAACTTTACTTTTTCCATTTCATGTGTTGATCCCATTTCTAGTCCATCTTTGCGTATGGTGTTAAGTGGGGATGCTGTTTTATTTATTTGTGAACCACTCATGTTCATGTCATCTGCTAAACAGCCTGTTCTTTTCTTATTGGTTTGTGGTGCCAATTTTGTCATGTAAGTTCCCTTAAATATCAGGGTCTGTCTCTGACCCCTCTATTTTGTCCCATTGGTCCCGTTCTTGTGCTAACAACATACTGTTCACATTAGTATGACTTTGTAGTCTATCATACCTGGTAGGGTAACACTGTCCTCTTTACCACAATTTTTTAAGGGGGAGTTTGTAATCCATGGATATTTATTGAGAGGAGGAAATTTGGAATATATTTTGGAGGTAGCATAATGTGGTTATGGCATCTTTTGCTTTACTGAAGTTTACAATTCTGTACATTCAAATCTGGCAACATTTCCCTACTGGCTTCTAGGTTTTGTACCTTCTTTAGGAAGATTCTCCTCATCCCAATGTCATATAAATATTCTCTAATATTTTATTTTAAATCTTTTATAGTTGCGTTATGATGATTAGATATTTAATTTGTCTGTAATTTATTTTCGTGTAGTTAAGAATTGGGGATCTAACTTAATTTTGTTCTAAATAGTAAGCTAGTTTTTCCAATAACGAGTAGTCCATCCTTTCATCACTGTTTGAAATACTTCCTTTGTCATATACTAAAATTCCACACACTATACCTTGGGCTTTACTTGGTTTCTGGAAGGTATTGGAACCCAGAATTTGTTGACAAGACTGGAAAAGCATTGGATGAGTTTGAGCAGGAGAATTACTGGTTGAAGGGGTGGTTACAAAGCTCCCTGGCCAGCCAGGTGTGTGTGGGGTGAATCGGGAGAGGCAGAGGAGGCAGACAGGTGCAGGTGATGGGGTGGGAAGGAAGGGACGCACCTGAGGCATCTTGAAAGAGGAAACATGAGGAACTCGTCCTTGCTGGGTTCGCAGGGGAGTGATGTCAGCTGAGCTGCTGAGAGGAATGTACTTTTCAGTGCTGGGTCACCTGAGGCCAAGAGGCTGCTGGCAAGAGGCAGATCCCGGTCACCCTGATCAGTGGGAGTCAGTTAACAAGCCCCCTGACACAGCCAGAGATAGAGGCCTCAGAGGACGCAGATGGGGGTCTCTGGGGAGATCTCAGGCTCCCTGCTCATCAAGGAGAAGATGGTGCTGGATGGAAAAGAACTCAGTCCCTTCCACTTTGTGCAGAGACAGCTTGAAATTTCCACATGGAGGAACTTGGGGGGCGGGGCAGGGTGGGGGGAGACTCAGAGCATCAGTTGTGCACCAAGGACAGTTTCAGCTTAAATTGTATGTTCACTTGAGACCTGCTGGGGTAGAGGAGGGGCTGAGCACCCCTCACTCTGCCAGGTGGACATTGCCTCTTTGCCTGGCGCTCCTCACTCACCTTCAACCCACTTCCCACCGTCCCCACGGGGTCCTCTGTCCCCTCCTGCCCACTTATAGTCCGCAGTGGACAATTTATCACTTAATCCAGCCCCCACTCCTCCCCTCATGAGATCATAAATCCTTTGTCATTTCCTTCCAGACCCTGCCCTGGCAGTCAGCACGGAGCCAGGCACACAGTAGGCAGTCAGTAAGTGCTTGCTGGCAGACTGGTCCACTCAGTTTGCAGTTGCACCAGCTCTCAGCACCGGCTCTCACCTGGGTCAGAGGCTGTGCGGAGGGTGCGAAGGAAGAAACTTCCATCCCACCTCCCGTTAGCCACCTATTCAATTTGATTCCATTCAACTAAAATGAGGCCCTGTTCTTGAGGAGTTCATGGACCACGAGGAAATACAAAGGTTAGAGACCTAGACTTCCCAGGCTCTGCCTAGGATGTATGGAGGGGAGTGGCGGTGGGGGGTTTGCGGCTGGGCTTCTTCAGCAGGAAAAGGATCAAGTACCAGGCTTGGAGGAGTGCCCTGGAGTCTTGGGCTTGCTCTGGGCCTATTTGATGGGGAAGGCAGGGGAGTGGAGGGAATGGGGAGACAGGTGGATCCTCAGGGAGGAGGTCTCCTGGACCTCACCACACCCCTAACCCCCTCACCTTCAGGACACGGTAGTGCTGTGGGTTGGGTTACCCACCACATCAATCACCATCGCCTTCTTAAAGTTCAGCTTTGATCACGTCACTCTCCTGCTCAAAAGGCATCGATGGATCCCCATTGCCTAGAGAATAAGTCCAAATTTAAAGCGTGGCCTTGGAGGGTCACAACTATTGGGCCCTAATGTATCTTTCCAGTTTTGTTCCTTCACAAAACCTCCCTTCTCTCTACCAACTTCCACCACCCGCTGTGTCCCACTCTCCATCCCCCATATCTCCTCCCACACAACTCACTACTCTGACACTAGACCACTTGCATCCCTGAGCATACCCTGCTTTCTGGCCTCCCTATTCTTACTCATGCTGTCCCTTCCTCCTATCCTGCCTTTCCCACCAACCATTAGCTGTTGAAATCCTATCCATCCTCTAAGAACCAGTTCAGATGTCACCTCCTCCATGAAGCCTTCTCAGATCCACTCTTTCCCTTCCCAGCTGATATCCATTTTCCATCTTCTGTGCTCCCTCGCCAGTTATTAGCTGTATGACAGAGCTCTGTAAACCACAGATGTTTACCAATGTGAAGGATTTATATTGATCCTTCTAGAATACCCCATTACCATAGGAGACTTGGACCTCTGGACCTGTGAAGGATTGGATGTATTTGGCTCCCCAGCTGGACTGTCAGCAACTTCAAGCCTAGGATTTCCTTTCTTAGTAGCATGTATACAGCAGGTGCTCACTAAGTGTGTGAACTAAATTGAATTTAGTGGAGTCCACTGAGGGGTGTGGGTGCTGAGTTTGTGTCCTTGGCAGTGGGGTATATGGCAGGGGCAGGGAAAGACTCGAGCTGGAGGGCCTGGCAAGCAGAGGGGAGCAGGGTGGGGGACACCTCTACCTAGTGCAGGAAGACATCTCACGGACACCACCAACCAGGTTCCATCCCCGCGTTCAGGCCCAGCCAGCCCCATGTGCAGATCTCACCCTCAGTTTCATAAAATCAGTTTAATCTGTGGGCCAGAAAAGCCGGTTGTGGGGCCCCAGGCGATAGCTCAGGCAGGAAACTCCCAGTGTACCCAGCTGGGTAGCGAGCAGGTGGAGTTGCCTCACTGGCCCCCAGTGAGCCAGCCACCAGGCCAGAGATAGGGATCAGCTGGGTGGGGCGGGAGCATCCTCTGAGGGGCCTGAGACCAGGCTTGGGCGGGGCACACCCTCTCTTACCCGGGCTCCCAGGAAGGAGGGGAGCAGGCACTTGCCCTTGACCCTCTCCTCACCAACGATTCGGGCAGTTATTTTCTTTCTTTACCTTCTAACTTTGGAAGCTCTGATGATGGTCCCTGCCTCCCATGAGCTCCTGGGGTACCAAGCCATGGGACTAAGTGTAGTTAGGAGGGAGGGCACCCGACCCCCAGAGGGACATCTATGAGCCATGACCTCTGTAAGAGAGAGGGCTTTCCCAAATCATGCCTGGGCCAATCCTAACGTCGTGATGGTCCAGCATTCTCTTCTTGCCACCCACTATTCCCTTGGTCGGCCAGGTGGTTCTGAGCTTCTGGGGTCAGCAGACCACTGACCCCAAGGGCCAGAGCCCCTGCTGGTCCCTGCATTTCCAAGATCTGAAGACCTGAGGGTCCCTTGATACTAAGAGGCCCAAGCCCAGGCCCTCATATCTCTACACCTTCCTTAACCCCTCCCCCGACAATCCCAGCCACTGCCAAGAGACATCCAGAGGGCGGAGCTCTGAGTCAGAGTATAAATTCCCCATCTCACCACTCAGCTGGAAAGCTGCCGGGATGCTCCAGAGGCAGATGCCCGCCTGGGTCTTCCACTACCTGCCAGACCCATGCCAAGCAGAAGATGACAGGCCTTCCGCCACCTGCTCCTTGGAGGTGAGGGAGCAGTGCTGAGTGGGTGGAGCCAGGAGCTGAGGGCAGGAGACAGGCTGAGGGGTGCTGAGGGCATTGTAGACTCCAGAGACATGGAGGACCTTGGCTCCAGCAGCCCCTACCAAGCACCTGGGGACACAGTCTGGCCCAGTTGGGGCCGGGGCTCCTGGTGTATGGCCCAGCTGAGGGTACCCATGGACTTGACAAGGTGCTGTGGAGCAGCTCAGGGCCACCCTGGGACCAAGCCAGCACCCAGATAGACAGTGCTTATCACTGCCAGGGGTGGATCCACCTTTGCCTATCCTAGCGGCAAGCAGGCATTTACCCTGTGGACATCCTAAACTGCCATGCTGTGTGAGGGTGTGGTGTGGTGTCTGGTGAGGATCGGTGGCATTGCTAATCTGTCACCATCGGCCAAGAAGCCTCCCACCTGAGTCTGTGGTTTAGATTCCTGGGTCCATCCATCTCCTCGCAGCCTCTCAGGGAGACCCCAGGTTCATGGGTCAGGATGCCAGAGCTCTGGAGCAGCTCTGCCTCGGCTTTCTCATTTACTTCAATCTCCCATTTTGTCATGGTAGGCACACCATGGCAAGGACTGTCAGCAGCAACTTCTTCCTTGTTCCCCTCCCCAGAACCCCTCCCCTAGCCCACACTAAACCACTGAATGAGATGAGTGATGCCCTGAACGTGTCTTGTCCCTTTGGAGTGGGAGATGGAGACCCTGCTCAGTCTCCAAGAAGCCTAAGGAGGGGAGCTTCATGCTGCCTGGTGCCCGATGCTCCCCTGCCCTGGCCAGGATAGACATCGTCTCCTGGGCTGTGCCCATGTTTCCCCACAGCTCTCAGGGGGCTGGAAGGGCCTCTAGTCAGTACTTGCTCCTGCTTCTCCTGTCTCCTTGAGCCTCCTAGAACCTGGGCTGGGAGAGACCTCCCACAGAAGGGACAGAGCCTACTTGAAGGGGGGAGTGAAGCAACTGAGAACTGCACCTGTCCCTCTCAGGTCCTGGGCGGTCCACATGACTCAGAGCTTGGCCTTCTTGCCCTGACTCCTCACCTAGCCTGGGTGATGAGAAGGAAGACCGCCGTGGTAGTTCCTCCCAGCTGACTCCTCATCTGGCATGTTGCTCAGACTAGCTGGGAATGTTCTGGGATCCCATGAAGTCCCCATCCCAATGGTCTCCTTTTAGGGAGGCCCACATCTCCTGGAAGCTCTCACCAGGCTGGTCTGAGCTCTGACACAGGTGTTGCAAGGAACTGATGGGGCCCTGGGGAGGGAGTTCTCACACGCTCCATGGGAACTGTCTTCCCTTCTCCAGCATCCCAGACCACGTGGGATAGTTTGGTTAGGATATGCCTGGTGCAGGGATGGGCGTCAGACCCACCACCTCTGAAACATGGCTGTCAGACCCTCCCCCGACTCCCACCCCAACCTGGGAGCCTGACCCTGGGAGCCCATCTGTAACTAAATATTCTTCTGACTGATTTGTGGTGACAGCTAGACTCTTGGGGTGTAGAGAGAGCCCCGAATTGGGAGCTGAGGGTTTTACTCCTGCCTCTGCTATTTATTAGTCTAGTGTATGACCTGGAGCAAGCTTTTTGCTGGTTTGGTTAACTCGCGGTGAGAGCCAGCCTGCAGGTGGATGGAAAGTGCACTGCCCTGAGGTCAGGTAGACCTGTGCCTGAGTCCCAGCCCTGCCATTTCTGGGCTGTGTGACCCTGTTGAGATGCAATCTCTGTAAACTAAGTCCTCTCCTCTGCAAGGCAGGGATAATGGGAGCTTCCTCAGAGCGTGGTTGGAGGGGGAGATAAGAGCAGATGCGATGCACCCCGTGGGGAGTCAGGGCCTGGCACACTAGAGGAGAGTATGAATTGTGTTCCCCAACCTGCCCACCAAGGTCCTATCTGTAAAGTTAGGGGGTGGGAGGGGTAATATTGAATTGCATAATAGCCAATCCCGAGAGTCAAGGGGCTACATCTTTTCCATACGAGCTGGCAAGATCCCTCCGTCCTGAGTAGGTCTCAAGGGGAAATGGAGTCTGGCAAGATCAGCCCCGAGGACCAAGGCCAGGGAGGAGGCTGGAGCATGTCTGTCCACAGCCTGAGCCATGGGCCCTCTCTCCCATGTGGCTTCCCAGGAAACTGCTATCCAGCCCGTCCTCCCCGCACAGCTGCACTGGTTATTCAAGTGTCTGAATACACTTCTGTACTGTTTGCCAAATTGTTCCTGCCCTGAGCTCCAACCTCCCGAGTGCTCCCTGGTCCTTACCCCAGGACCCTCCAATACCCCCATGAACTGAAGGATCATCCCTGCTCCAGGGCTGCAGCCCAGCTGGCTCAGCACCTGGTCATGTCTGTTGTTAAATATTTTGACTTTCACCCTGATACCCAGCCAAGGCATCCTGTCCTAGGGATGGACTTGTCCAAGTCCCTACAGGTTTTACCTTTACCACACCATAAGCTACCCCATAAATGGGTTCCGTAATCTCACTGGTTTCTGGTTCCCATCTGCAGAGTCACAGACGTTGTGCTTTGTTCTATTGGATCTTTCTACTGTGTGTCAATTACCTCTTGGGCCATGAAGTTTTGCTTATGTCAGCCACCATTCCAACTGAGCTGATTATATTGGGAACAAAATATGTACATTCATTTTAATCCAAGAAGGTCATTTTCACAGACCTGGTTCCTGGAATCATCTGGACCCAAGACCTGAGTCCCGTGTTCCCACTGCCTTCCTCCCAACTTGGCCCCTCCCGGGCTATTTCTCAACCCCCTGCCAGATTCTGTCTCGCTACTGGCGATATAAGAGTACTTGGTAGAGTACTTTGAAATTGGGTCTCTCCTGCAAATTCCTGAGCTAGAAGGTGTGAGATGAGGCAGACCACAAAGGAGCCCTCTGTGGCTCCTAGAAAATGGAACTTGTCTAAGAACCCTTAGGCTCTGATGTGCTCTGGCTGTTTAAAAAACAGAGATCATGGGATGTGTCAGGGAAATGCAGCTAGTAAGAGGACTGCAAGTAAAAGGACACCAGAGTTTGGGGGTTATTTTGGGGCTTTGGGGGATTCAGAGTGAAAAGAAGAATCTGTCAGGAAAGAAGATTCTAAGAGGGAGAGACCAAGGAAGAGGAGATGAGGGCAAGCAGCTCCTGAATTCGCATTTGCCAAGGGTTGCGTTCAAGTGAGGTGACAGTACGGTAGTGGTTATGAACACAGGCCAGAGAATCAGAACTGGATTCCAACTTGGGTTCCTCTGATTCTAGCTGAGTGCCCAGTGTCAAAGGACCTAGGCTCAGCTTCTCCATCTGTAAAGGGAGGCTAATAATAACCGCTTTGTGGGGGTATCCCCCCCACACAAAATCCTTTGTAAGGATTGAGCAGATAAAATGTAGAGATTATATACACAAGCCTTAGCATATGGCAAACACTCAACAGATGGTAGCTGATGTTGCTAGTATTGCTGAATTGGAGTAGGAAGAAATGGTCAATTTCTTTGGAAGGTGTCAGGGTTAGGTGACAGCAGAGAACGTTTCCTGGAAGGCAGGGAGACCTCTAGTGAGATCCCACAGGAAGCTGTGGAGGCTCATTCCCTTCCAGACAAGACATGAGGGAGCCGGGCAGGGCCAAGGGCAGCCCCTCCTGGAGGCAAGAGAAGGGCTGTGATGGCCAAGAGGACCACGGCCCTGGGTTCAGAGACCTTCAACACTATGAAATATCCCTGAGAACTGACCCCTGCCTGGACTGCGGCCTCTAGTGGCCCCCGTTTGAACTTTAGTTGCCGGTGGGGACAGGCTTTGCCAGAACTGTTCTCCTGATGAAAGCTGCCTCCCGCCTCCTCACCAGATCAGACCAAGACGCCCGCTCTGTTCGGGTGCAGAGTGAGAAATGAGGAGCCCACTCTGCCCAGAGGGCCTCTGGCCAAAGGCCACAGCCGTATTTCCAGAACCAGAAGAGAAGCTGTGTGTGTGGCCTTTGGCCCAAGTTACAAAGCTCAAAACAGAATGCCGTTAGAGCAAGTGATTGACCATGAAGACGTTCACTATGTCAGAGTTCCTCTCACAGAAGGGACCCTCAGACCCATGTATGACTGTCACTCTGGCTTTTGTTCTGATTTTCAGGCAGCTGTTGGGGAGAGAGGAGAGAGACCTTAAAATTGACCTAAGTATCTATCTCAGGGACTAAGTAACAGCCTTCCGAGGGTCCTGGTTCTATTGTTGCTGGTTAGAATTAAGCCCCAGGAGAGGCTAGAAGGACAGATGTCAAAACGATAACAGTGGTTGTCTCTGAGTGATGGGATTATGAGGACCTTTTTGTTTTCTTCATACTTTTATGTTTTTCTCCAAACCCCAATATTATTTTAAACAGCGAAGAATCACAATCTCTTAAAAAGGTATAAAGTGATTCTAGCAACACAGAGTGGACTTTGTGGAGTGTAGAGGGTTCCAGCTCAGCGGCCTCTATAAATACAGTCGTTTGGTCACTTGGAGGAGTCTGATGGCATCTACCGTGGCCACAGCCGGGAGAAGATGGTAAAAAGACCCGTCTAAGCCTGGGCAAACTCTCAGGGAAAGGGCCGCCTATCCCAAGATTCAAACAGGAAAGGCATGAACCAAGTAGAACAAAACCAGGAAAGGTTCAGGAAAGACATGAATGGAACAGGCATGAAGCTGTCCCTCTTCCAGGCTGTGCTGGCTCCGAGTGGGGTGAGGAGAAGCCTTGGGTCCCTGGGGACCAGAGAAGTCCTCCAGAGCCCAGGAACGCGGATTGAGTGGGGAAGGCTTCTTGAGTCCAAGCATTGGGAGCCCGCGGCCCGCCTGAGCTGCTCTCTCTGTCAAGGCCACCTGCCATCATGGCCTGAAGAGTGAATCCACTGTCCTCTCAATCCACAGAGGGAGCTGTCTCCATGCCACCTGCTGACAGTGAGGGTCATCCGGATGAAAAATGTCCGACAGGCTGATGTGGGTGAGTGACCTCCTCCTTCTTCTTTGCTTATGGGGCCTGGATGGAGAGAGCCTCTGGCTGAGAAATGGTCAGGGGTGTGTGTGTGTGTGTGTTTGCACGCATGCATGTGTGTGTTCTATACTCAGGTTGTATTTCAGACTTTGGGGTTTATGTCATTTTCCCAGGCCTCTCCCTCTAGCAGTAACCTTGGCACTAGCAGCCCCCGCAGTCCGCCTGTGTCCGGAGCACTGTTCCCCCACTGTCCCCTCCCCACTGTCCCCTCCCCACTCTCCCCTCCCTAGTATCCATTTCCAGGAGCACCAACTTCTCCCACACTGGTCAATCCTTGCTTCTGCATGAGTTTAGGGGAAGGGGAAGGGGAAGGAGAGGCCCTTAGGCATCATGGAGCCAGCTGCCAGCCTAGTCCCAGGGCCCCTTCTCAGGACATAGATCCTCAACTGGGTTCTGGGGTCCATGGCAGAAGCACCCTAGCACCCAGTTCCGCAGTTCAGCCTCACGGTTTGACTCCCCAGGGCTGTTTGTGCCATTTCCTGGTGGCCGTAACTTCACCTTCATCCCAGCCCCTGCTGCATTCCCAGGCCAGGGGGGCCCAAGGAAGTCTCTGGCTTCAGGAAGAAATGACAGCGTGTGGGTGGGCAGAATGCTCCCCTCACACCTGTCTTTGGGGTGGCCTTTCAAGAGATCAGGAGAACCAAAAGCCACTGCCTATGCTGCCCTCATCTTCCCCCAATCCAGAGAGGAATCTCAGCCCTCAAGGAGGAGATAGCTCTGTGTTAAGGCCCCACGACTGAGGGGGATCGCCACTCACTGGTGACCACACAGGAAAGGCCCAAGGGCCACCAGGTTTCCCCAAAGCTCTGTTATGCTCCCACAGCCTTCATCCTAGAATTCAGCTAGGGTGAGGGGCAGAGAGCACACACAGCCATACTCCCGAGAGTGTGTGTTAACAAGGGAAGGCATCTGTCCCAAAGCCGTTACAGATTAGACAGAAGATGGTATTCTAATCTTTTCACTACAGAATTTAGAACGGGAGGACACTGAAAGCTGGGAGTAGCTAAAGAAGGCTGTACTGAGGGCCTGGAGTCTGAGAGAGGCAGGGTGTGAGCATCCAGAGGCTGGGGGGCGGGGCCAATCTGTGGGAGGGGATGTCCTGAAGAGGGCCCGGGAGCATCCCCTGAGCACCTGCTGGGGGCCCGCCTGGGGCCAGGTGTCCAAACACTGTTGGATCCTCCCAACCACCTGAGGGTAGTGCTGTGAGGCCCGTTTTGCACAGGAGGGGTGATGATTGCCTAAAGTGGAAGCAATGTTTGGTCCTAGCTCTGGAGAGCTGGGGAGTAGAGGGGACAAGCCAGGAGAAGGAGGCTGTGGCCAGTCAGTGGAGAGCCAGGCAGCCAGGCAGAGGGGGAATCCTGATCAAAGTGATTCACTTCCTGAATTCTTGAGGAAGGGATCATGTGACTTCCTGAGGGCTCCTATGCAGATTGTGCTGCACAGAGGTGGGGAGAGGCTGAGGAACTTGCTAGGAAGTTGTTGCAATGCAGGGATAAGTCTGGAGGGCGGAGGAGGGAGGGCCCTGGAGCCCCAGAGAAAGCAAAGGGATCAGGTGGGATTTGGGCTGGGTACCCTGGAGGATGAGGTGTCCAGAGCCCATGCCAGGGGGAACAGTTCCAGCAAAAGTCCTCTTTGGGCCTGGGTCTGCCAAGAGACCGATCAGAGGGCAAGGGACTTCTCCTTGGGCTTCTCAGGGCCTTCCAGCCCCCCAGCAAGTGAACTGAGGAGCCTGGAAGTGTCCCCTGGACCAGGGCCTGGCTGCCTTTCTTGCCCATGCCATGGTGGGTCACTCAGACACTTCACCCCCTCTGGGGCAGAGTTCACCCCACTCCCCTCGGGGACAGCCACAGCTCCCACAGGCCTGCAGCTGCACTCTCCTGCCTCCACCCCTCTTGAGGCGTGTCTGTCCCAGCCCTGCATGTCACCCTGGCTGCATGCTCTCATGGCATGCCTGCACCTGTGTGCTCAGACCTTCCCATTGTCTGGGGCCTTTTCTTCTGTCTTCTCCCTGCCACATCTGTCACCTACAGATCCCAGAGGCGGGGATCAGGCTAGGGGAGCAGGCAGCCCCAGAGAAACGGGCTGAGGTCTCGCTTCATCCTCCCTCCCCCTTCCCCCATGCCCCTCTGGCTCATAGGCTGCCTCTAGGGGGTACCCGGTCCCCTTTGGGAAGCCCCTTGTTGTTTATATTTTCCTCATTTCCCCTGAGGAGCAGGGTGGGGGCATACATGGTGTCTGGGGGTGCCGGGTCGTGCTGTGTCTGGAGCCCACAGTGGTCACAGCCTGGGCTCTATTGCTGCCTCTCCCGGCTTGGGTTTGAGACTCTCCTGATGCCTTTCAGGCCCTGGCTTACTCTCGCCCCAAATGGGTCCCTTCTAGCGTCAATCAAAAATGAGGTCCCCTCTGGTTTAGTCCTCGAACATGTGACTGAGTTTCCCAAGATTTGAAAGGGCCTGAAAGGGACGAGATTCAGGGATGACTCTCTCCTCAAGGAGTGCGCCGCCCAGCCCTGGGCCAGGACTCGGAGAGAGTCAGACCAGAAACCTCCCAGCTGTCAAGAGTTTTTATTCCTCTTGGGAAAATAAATTAAAACTCAAACCAGCACCCCAAGGAGTGTGAGGCAGGTGTCTCTAGAGGTATCAGGGAGACAATGTCCTTATCCTCTGGAGAGATCACTGAATCATCTTTGCCACCCACACTCCAGGAAAGGAGACATGTCATTCAGATGACCCAGCCCCCTGTCACTCCCTGAGGAATGAGGATTAGGACAAATCTATAACCAGGAAATCCCCTGCAGTCCCTGAAATTCTCAGAACTGGGTCATTGTTGCCTAACCATTCTTCATTGCCAACACCACAGTCAGCATCCTTACAGTCATCTGGGCCGGGCAACCTTCTTCCATCATCCCTCCCTACCCAGGATTACCCCGTTTTTGGGCTGCACTCTCCTTCTTCCCCACATTGCTGGGGAGGAGGCAGGAACAGCTCTCTGTGAAAGGACTGAAAAACAATGCTTGAAGTGTGGGTGTCTGATCAATCCTGTCTCTTCCAGGAGTATCTTGCTCTTAACTAGAGATTTAAGCCTTAGGCCAAAAACACTGAGCTTTTATTTAATGGGAAACTTTTAGGCATGGACTAAAGGGATTTTAGAGGGGAAAGGGCCTTTCCAGGGTCCATCAAATCATGCTAAGCAAATGGGTGTAGAGTGGGTGGGGTCCCTGCCTGCAGACTCCTCGTGTACAGGAAGCAGACCTGAGGAGAACCTTCCAGGCCTAGGAGTAGTGGCCGGTGTCCAGGCAAAGCCAAGGGAAGGGTCCAGGAGGACTGAGCAGGTCCCCAGTGAGTCTCCCTAGAGGCAGAGCGATTAAACATGCCGACTTGCTAACCTATATCTGCAGTGACTCAGCCCAGAATTTCTGGGGTACTGATATAGCCCTATAGCAGGGAGTTGGGTTTTTCAATTCATTCATTTATTCAACAAATATCTAGTGCATGCTGACTATGTTCCCAGGGCTAGAAACACCGGTCTCCCGGGCCTCCCAGCATTCAGGGAGAGGTGGAAAAAGACACGCTCACCTCCAATTGCATGCAGTGTAGCCTGTGCTCTGCCAAGAGAAGAGTAGACGACTCTGGGCTAGGAGGGGCACCTGGCCCAGACATGGGGGCTCAGGCAAGGCTTCCAGAGGAGGTACCTTCTGAAACCTGAAGGGGCTAGCCAGGGGAAGGGTGGGGTGAAAGGAGAAGAGAAGGGTGCTCCGGGCAGAAAGAATGGCAACACAGCCTGGCACCTTGTGGACCTACAAGTGATTGGGTTTGGCTGGAGTCTAAAGTCTCAGGGCAGGGGTCGGGGTGATAGGGAGGGTGGAAAGATGGGGTGGAGGCTGGGAAAGTGGGAGGGGCAGCCATGTTGAGTGGTTGGGACACCTTTCTGAGGGCAGATGGGAGCCATTGAAGCATCTTAAACTGGGGAGTGATATGGTCAGATCTAAAAAGAGCCCTCTGGTTTCTGTTGAGAGAAAAGATGAGAGGAGGGCAAGACAGGAGACAGGGTGCAAGGTCAGGAAGTGGCAGCAGAGATGATGGTGGCCTGCACCAAGGCAGTGGCAGTACAAATAAGAAGTTGACAGGCTTGAGAAGTCCATGGAGTCAAATCGATTCCATGTGAGAGTCAAGGACAATACTTGGTGTCTGGCCTGGACACATGAGTTGGCAGTGAGGAGGAGCAGGTTGGGCATGGAGGGGATGGGTGGGCATGATAAGGTCATCATTTTCTTTTGCTTCTATTGGGTTTTGGTCATTCTTTGTGTCTGGATTAAATGAGGATTAAGACATCTAAAAGACAGTGTCATCTCACCTTTATTCAAAGGGAGGAGGGCTGTGAATTCCAATTCACTAAATGGTGAGCCCTCAAAGATTAACCAGAAATCAGGGATGGAATCAGAAGCTAGGGACGCTTATGATGCAAACCACGGTTATCAACTCAGGAAATTCTCAGGTAGTGACAATGTAGGACTGAATCCAAGGGGACACCTCGAGTTCCACTCTCACAGGACATTATTAATAATAATTGCGATCAGCTTGGATCTGTCCTACCAGTACAGAACTCCCACCCTCACGCCAGCTTTACCATCTGGAGGACTTTCTGACCCTGGACTTCATTGAGTTTTACCATTTTCTACATATCTGGTGTGTACCCTGGGAATTACCCCAGCAGATGGCCAGGAGAGTGACAAGGGCAGTCATGGCACTTCTTCCTCCCTCCTCCCAGGTAGAATGCAGGGAGGGAGCTGGGCTAGGCTGCTAATTTTTGCCGTATGCCTTCTATTGCTCCAACCAGAAGATCTGGGAGGCCTGTTGGGATCAAAGCCTTTGTCTCTTCTCCAGAGCACGTTCAGCATCATCACACTTGGGTTGTTCTTTTCAAATGAGAAGAAAAGTACGTGCTCTCAGATGTGAGGGTTTCTTGGGTCACACACCTCATGCTGGGAGACCAGTGTAGGTATGAAAAGCCCAGCCAGGTGCAGTTGAGACATTAAGTCACATGTAGGTGGTGGTCCCTCTCCTAGATCCTGCTGAATAGCTTGTTGCCCCAAGCCTTTTCCCATTGGGGCCCTCTGGGCTGACTCACAGCAGACTGTGTCCCTTCTAATCCTTGCTTCTCCTCAGCCCAGAGGAAGAGCTGGGCCCTACTTTGGTTTCCCTGGTGCCTTGGGCTGAGGCAAGAGGTAAACTGGACCCTGTGGGCTGGTCCTGTAGATCTTCCCCTGGCAGAGGGAAAATTATGTCCCTTAACTCATCCCAAACTCCAGGTGTTTGCTCGGAGAGCTAGGGTGCTTCTGATGACAGCCGGAGACCATCTGTGGGCATGAGAATGGTCAGTGGTACCTGGGTCCCCCTCTGTGAAACCTCTAGCCTGCAGGCTATGGCTGTATCAGGGTTCTGGGACAAAGGTCTCTGGAGAATCAGACCCATGAATCGGGAGGGGACCTGAAGCTGAGATGACGCCTTGCTCTGGAAGTGACTAGACTGAAGGTCCCTTCTGACTCCACACTCTCCTCTCTGGACCCGAGTTGGCTCCTCATCTTCCCTCCCACCCTTGTCTTTCTTGGACAGTGAGCCAGACAGACTGCTTTGTGAGCCTCTGGCTGCCCACTGCCTCTCATGAGAGGCTGAGGACTAGGACCATTTCCAACTGCCCAAACCCAGAGTGGAATGAAACCTTCAACTTCCAGATCCAGAGCCAAGTGAAGGTGAGATGTGGATGACCGCACCTGGCTGCCCTGCCTGCATTTCTATTGCCCTCCTTGCCTGCTGGTCCTTCTCTTTGCTTGTGTGTCCTTCTTACACCTGTTTGTTTTTGTTTCTACCTGCTTCTTGTCTTCCTATCAACCTGTCTTCCCACTCACCTACTTCTTCCTTTGGCCTGTCTCATGTTCATCCCGCTAAGTCTACTTCTTCTACTTCTTTGCTGTCTCTCTTGTCCTCTACCCAGTTGTTGCTGGAACTGGGTGTCTCCTGCTTCAAAACAGAGTGTGCTTCCAGAACATGCTTCAAGGAAAAAATACACAGAGGGGAAGAGCCATTCTATTCACTAGGTCCAAGGCCAGTCTAATTCCAACCAGAGGGCTTTCTCTATCTTAAATCCTTTTTAGATGGCTCTATTATTTCTATTTCCTTGGGTGTGTGTTCTTTCATTTGCTGAGTTGTTGTTTCATGGTGTTGGTCTTCTTCAGATAGATGGTGACTCTAAGTTGAGTTCACATCTCCTGTGGGAAAATTCTCCTTTGAGCATCCTGAATTGTGACTGCCTTAGCAGAGCACCCTTAAGGCAAACTTGGCCTCATCATGGAGGCATCAACCCCAGTCTTGGGGCACTTGAGACTCGACACTTCCAGCTTGCTACTTCCATATTTCAGGGATGATTCTTCATTTCTCATTCATAATGAGTCATTTTTGTTTTCAAGAAGGGCTTCATATTTAGTATTTTAAAAATATCTCTTCTATCATATTTATGGTTTTGGTGAGGGGGGAGATTTTGGTGTGGGCTCAATCTGCCATCTTGAAATCAGAATTTGGGCTTCCTTTGTCTAAAGATCTATGGGGCTGCTCACATGGATCTATGTTGATCTGGTAATTACCAGGTCAACAGATCTCATTCAGTAGAGAACACTCAGAACCACCTTATGTCCACTAGATTGGAACCAAAGAGGCAAACCCAGCCCCAACCCACATCTCCCAGGATCCTTGGAACAAGAGGGCTCAAAGACTAACCCATGTCACCTGAGACCACTGACCTCAGAGTTCAGCCAGATGACAGGGTAGCTGCTTAACTCGTGATATGCTGCTTTGGAACCATGCATGAGAACTCATTGGGAGCTGATGAGCCAAAGGATGGACTTCAAACACCTCACCCCAACCCCATCAAGTGTCAAAACCCTTATAATCGTTGCCACATTACTCCCCTGGAGTGTTAAGATGTTAGCTTCCCTGAACTGGATTTTCTAGCACCAGATGTGCCGTGTTCAGCTCCTGGGGCCCCAGTGCTGAACACATTCTATGTCTTGGCAAGGGTCTTGCTTCCTCTGCCCTTCCATCATTCCCCCAGGTGAAATGAAATCCCTCATACTTCACAGACCCCTGCCAAGCTTGTAAAAGAGCAAAATTCTCTAGTAGGAGGGTCAGAGCAGAGGGGCAGGAAGGTTTCAGAGAGTTGGAAAGGAGGGAATAGACATTTTCCTCCATTCATTCATTTCCCTACAAATGTCACTCCCACCTGAGCAGGGACCACTGTGCTGGTCCCCGTTCCTCAGACCTACCTCCTCACTAGGACTGAGGTCAGGCCCCTCTTCCTGGGAATGGGTCAACGCAACCACAATAACTATACTTCCACCCTCCATTCTCCCTTAGAACGTGCTAGAGCTGAGCGTCTGCGATGAAGACACAGTGACACCAGATGACCACCTCTTGACAGTTCTCTATGACCTCACCAAGCTCTGCTTCCGAAAGAAAACCCACGTGAAGTTCCCACTCAACCCAGAGGTGGGCACAGGTGCCCAGGCCCTCAGCTTCCTGCCTCATGAGGAGCAGCTGGTTATTGTGCCATTCCATGGGCTCCTCTCTGTGTAGCCAAGTCGAGAAAAGAGAGCCCTGCTGGGTCAAATCCCTATGCTATCGCTTACTAGCTGTGTGACCTTGTGGAAATTACTTAATTCCTCTGAGTTCTGTTTCCTCATCTATACAATGGTGATAATAATACCTACCACACAGGGTCATTTTGAGATTTGAATGGGAAAACATAATTAAGGCACCCAGCACTCCTCACGGTACAAAATGGAGACGTGGTTAGTGTTGGTTCCCTTTCTTCCCTCAGAGTCCCGCTGCTGGGATGGTCCCAGGGGACAGAGGACAGATGAGGGTAAAGAAGGCAAATCTGCAAGTCAGAGCTGGAAAGGACCAGGATGTTATCAATTCAATCATTCAACAAATACGTGAATGGCTACTGTGGGTCAGGCACTGTTCCAGGCACTGGGGACACATCAGGGGACGAGCATCCCTTCCCTCACCTGGCTTACATGCTAGGGGGTAAATTAAGGTCCAATAATGTCACAACTTCCTGAGGTTACACAGCAAGAGCTGTGAAGGAGTAGATGAGGGCAGGGGCCCCTACCCTTCAGAGTTGAGCTTGCTGGGGGCAATATCTCAGCTCTCCCTTGCCCCAGGCACCGATTCCCCTGGAAAGGCAAGGGAGAAGTGGGAAGCTGGGGGTAGAATATGAAAGGGAAATGTTCTGAGGCAGAGAGATTTTCATGCTGGGGCTGGGGGTCAACTCCATACCCTGACCCTCCCCTGGGTTGTCAGTGATGTTCCTGATATCAAAGACTTGGGGACAGAGAGAGGCAGAGGGGACAACAAGAGTGGGGAGCAACTGTCCCCACTCCATGACAGCAGGACAGCCACGTGGGAAGGACAGGGGCAGGTGCACAGGGGCTCCTGGGGCAGCAGAGGGTCCTGGTCTGCAGAGAGGTGCAGACACAGCTCACAGCAGCCTTCCTTCCTCCCCTGCCAGGGCATGGAGGAGCTGGAGGTGGAGTTTCTGCTGGAGGAGAGGTGAGTAGGCCCAGACCCCAGGGCTCCACCAAGGTCTTGACCCCAAGTAGCTTTTGGGCACAGGCATTGCAGAGCCTGGTCCCCTTTTTTCTGTCCTCCTCTCTTCCACTCTCACCCCTGGCCTCCTCACTGCACTTCAGAATCACTCAGGAGCTTCTAAATACTGTAGGTGCTGGGGGCCCCACCCCTACTCACCCCATTCTATGAACATCAGTATTGCTTTAAAGATCTAGTATTCTGGCCAGATCATCTGCCTCAGCTCCCCTGCATTTCTGAGAGTGGCCTCTGGGAAGAATTCCAGCCACCGTGGTGATGGGGGCCTTGTTGAGGCCAGGCTGAAAGAGAGGTCAGGACCAAGAGGTCTCCTCCTTGACCCAGAACTGGTAGAACAAACTCCCTCAAACCCTGGCCTGAAGCAGAGGCTGTCCCCCTCTGCAGCCACCTCTGGAACCAAGTCAGGGGGAGGCTCAGTCCCAACAAGTGGGGTTATTTCCCATCATTTTCAATTAGGAAGAGGACCCAGGGTCCTGGAGGTATGACTATGCTGGGAGCTCGAGTGGAACTGGGTCACAGAGCTGGAGGATGGGGAGGAGGAGAGGATAGAGAGAGAAGGAAGGAAGAGAGGGATGGAGGGCCCCTGCCCAGAGGGAACAAGCCTGCCCCAAGATGGCAGTGTGCCTTGTGATTGGGAAGCTGGCTCCTCCCCTCTTCTAGCCCTGGCAGGGTTGAACCCCCTGGACTTATGATCAGCCCGGGGACAGGGGGAGGACAACAGGCAGGAGCTAGAACAGGAAGGCTTGTCAAATTCCACTGGGGAGTTCTCTGCCTAGGGACCCCCTGCCTTCTTTCCCATCAACAGCTGATGGACAAATTAACATCAACTTTGTTTGTTTCACATCGAAGAAAATCTGGGCTCTCTCTTCTGGTTCCTGGTTTGACAGGACTTTTAGGGGAGAAAAAATCCTTGGTTGAATTAGAAAGTGGCTTGCAAAATGAAATCTGTCAAAATTGGTAATAAGAGTTGATCTGGAGACACAATCACCTTGGGCTTGATTTTGGCGAGGGAGGCTGTGGTCTCCCCTAGGCTGATTGTAACCCTGGAGGCTTATATGTTCAGCTTTATGACCCAGGACATTTCATATTCACCAGGCCCATCTCCGGCTAGGTCAGAACTGTTTGTTCAGTGCATAAATTAAATAAAGCACAGAAGGGAGAAGGGGTCAGCTTTGTACGAGAACTGTTTGCACCTGCTCTAGGTGGTGGCTCCGGCCTTTCCTTGCAACCTGTTTGTCCTCATAACTCCATGCAGTTGCATCTGGTTGGACATAACAGTTATCCTTTAAGAAAAAAAAAAAAGGAACTCTTCTACTCCTTCTAACCTAGAAATCTATTTTTTTTCCCTGGACATTCTATTTAAAATATATGCCAGTTTTCTCCTTGACAATCTACAGATCTAAGTTTTCTTAAGCCAATATTTTTCATAAGGACCAAGAAGGCTCTGCTATATCATCATTGGCCCTATGCAGGCTCTTTGTCACCTTTGTGAGAGATCAGTCCAGAATGATGTGCCTAACCAGGAGTTCTCCTTTTGTTTTTCAGCCCCTCTCCACCTGAGACCCTCATCACCAATGGCGTGCTGGTGGTAATTTTCCTTCCAGGTTCCTGTAGTTCCAGAGGTCACATGTGGCTGCTGCTCTTAGGGGAACAGGACTGTGGGAGAGAACAGTTGTCCCAGAACCCATCGGGAGTCAGACTGACTGAAGCCAGCCAAGGGGGCATGGGCAGTGGGTGGGGGCAGCAGCTGGGCTCCTGCTTCTGGGGAGGAAGGAGCTGGGACATCAGTCGCCCTGGCCCAGCATCCCGTATCCCACAGCAACGACCCCTCCTCTCGGGAACCTCCCCAATAAAAGCACCCACAAGGAGGCAGCCTCCTCCCAGGATCAGTCTTGGTCCCATTCTCCCCCAATCCAGTCTCTCTATAAGCACAAGTTCAGGATTGAAAAGATTTTCATCATTCAGCTGTCAGCACAGCCATTTCCATTAGATGCATCGAAAGCCTCAGGATTCAGGGAGATCTCTCCCCCAAAACCAGTCTGTGGGAGTTTGTCATAAAGGAATTTGACCTGCCTCTGCTCCTTTAGAAGGCTGTTTCATTTGAAGTTCTCACTTTCAAAGCCCAGAGCAGATGTTCCTTCGTTTGGTTTTGGACCAGACCACTCTGATTCCATCCCTGACCTGTAGCTAAGAACATGACCCCTAGGAAATGATGACCACACATCATAGATTATTTAGGACAGCTTCAGTACTGTCAATAATTTTCAATATTTTTCAAATACTCAATCTCTGAATGAGATGATAGGCCTTGACTGAATTCAGAAAATGTGGTCAGTGCTGGCCCAGTGGCATAGTGGTTAAGTTCCCATGCTCCACCTCTGCGGCCTGGGGTTCGCAGGTTCGGATCCGGATGGGGACCTACTCACCACTTATCAAGCCATGCTGTGGCAGAGTCCCACGTAAAATAGAGGAAGACGGGCACAGATATTAGTTCAGGGCCAATCTTCCTCAGCAAAAAGAGGAGAATTAGCAACAGATGTTAGCTCAGGGCTAATCTTCCTCACCAAAAAAAAAAGGAAAATGTGGTCAGCACACCCATCATTCCCCAGAGTCGGCCCAAAGGCAAGCCAACACTGAATTTATCCTCTTGTCTTTCATCTCCTCCCTTTGGCCTAGCAGAGCGAGGGGGCAGCTTGTACTCAGAATGACCCTCCCTCCCTTTATTTCAGGCTCGACAGGTCTCCTGCCTGGAGGTTCATGCAGAATCCAGGAGGCGGAGGAAAATTGGCAGAAGTGAGCCCTGGACTGCCTCTGCCAGCTGGGGGAAGGCCGTGCTGCTTCCCAGCCCCTTAGCGCCAGAGCTGGCCCCTCCACGGGGGCCCTGGGCTCCTCAGAGAACCAAAACACGACTGAGACTCCTTGGGATCACCCTACCCTCGGGGGTTGTGAACCCCTGTCTTCCCTCCTGCTCTATAAGGGACATGCTCTTCTACTGCCCACTCTGCCCACACTGGTCCATGCCACACCCCTGCCAGACCTGGGGTTCCCTGGACCTAGTCGCTGGTCAGAACCCCATTTCTAACCCAGTCAGAACCTCTAACTGCGCCCCTTCCTCTAGTCAGATTACAATTCATAGAGAGTCCTAGCATTTTATAGCTGGCAGAGACCTAAGAGGGCCACAGATACGAGACTCTCCAGCTCATAGCTCCACCCGATCCCATCCATGCAAGCCTTCCAGCCCTGTCCCGAGAGAGGAGAGCTGCACAGCCCCACAGACATGGGGGAGGGAGGGAGGAAGAGGCCTCTACCCACACACTGGCAGTTTAGTGAGCACCTGCCTTCAATGCAGTGGGAGGGTGGCTCTGGGGCACCTCCTGGAGAAGCAGAACCTAGGTGGACTAGTAGAGAGGACTCAGCATCTCCGAGGGCTTTCTCGGGACCTCATTTGTCAGCATCACACACAAGCCTTGTTAAAATGCAGATTCCGGGGCCCTACCCTGCCCCACAGAATGAGACACTGGGGCATTTTAACCAGTGCCCCAGGTGATTCTAAACCCCTGAGCTGGGCGCCTACAGCTGGGTTTTTTACCGGGTCCCATTGCGGGTGGGGAAGTGAGAGGCTTCGCAGGGGTCTCAGCCCTCTTTCCTCTCTTCCAGAGAAGGACCTCCTGGTGACAGTGACAGAGTCCTTCGAGCACACCCAGCCCATCTCGCACTGCCTAGAGCCCTGCTGCCCAAACCCTGCCCGCTTCCACTACCCCAAGTACTTCCAGCCCCAGATTCACGTGGAGGTGCCCAAGAGTCAATGGAACTGTGGGGTACAAGGCGGGGGCAGTGGGGGTGGTGTAGGGGACTGGAGCAGGTGGGGCTGCAGGAGGAGCCCCTCCCGCATCACAGAACCCACTCATCCTTCCAGCCTTGCTGCTGCTGCACGCACAAGACCGGCCCTGTCTGCCGGCCCCTGGATTGCCTCCCTGATGGCCAGGCGGTGACCCTGCCTGTGGTGAGGGCCTGGGTCTGGGCAGTGGTCCCTGAGAAGCTTAGCCTGGAGCTCCTGTGGCAGAAAGATGGGGAGAGCCTGGGGGGCCCATGGGGGAAGGTGACTCAGGGCAGTCTTTCAGGCAGGCCAGAGGAGTCTTGTGGGGTAGGAGGCTGCTGAGCTGCAGCGTGGAGCCAGACAGCGTGGACAGGCTGAGTTGAGGATGGTGGGGAGGGTCACATCCAGAAGAGAGAGTGGGGATAGAGCACGTGTGCGTGTGTGTGCGTGTGTGTGTGTGTGTGTGTGTGTGTGCTGAGTCAAGGCAGGGGGTGGACAGTGTGGTGAGCCTCCACTTCTTTCGTTGGGACCACTTGGCTCTGAATTGTCGTCCCTGACAAGCTTTTCATCTTCCACTTCCCAGGGCAACAACTGTGAATTACACATGAAGTCTACACCCTGGTAAAGTACCCTATTTCCTATTTCTTTTTTCTTTTGTCGCTTTTGCTTTCAGTGTCATGTTTAAGAAACCATTGCCTAATCCAAGGTCATGAAGAAATCTTCATGTTTGCTTCTAAGAAATTGGCCAAAATGAGATAAAAAAGAGTTTTATCGTTTTTAGCTCTCACATTTAGGTCTGTGATCGATTTTGAGCTAATTTGTATATATGGTGTGAAATAGGGGTCCAACTTCTTTCTTTCGCCATGCGGATATCCAGTTGTCCCAGCACCATTTGTTGAAGACTCTTCTTTCCCTCAGGATTGTCTTGGCACCCTTGTCAAAAATCAAGTGACCATAATTTCCATTTACAATTTGATTAGCTCTTTGTCCTTGGACAAGTTATTTAACCTCTTTAAGTCTCAGTTTTTCTCATCTGTAAATGGGAGCAATACCAAGAATATTGTCTGTCATTGAGTTGCTTTGAGGATCCGGGGAGATAACACATGTGAGGGACTCAGTGACCGTCTGACGAATGGGACACTCAGCAAATATCAACTATTGATATTACTATTGTGTTTTATTATTCATTCCTTGTTGAGGCCAAGGAAGGAGTTGTTTCCTCGCAGCTCTGTCTGCAGGCCTGTGCTGGACATGGAGGAAGCACGATGGGAGAGCTCCCAGGCTCTGCTTTCAAGAACATGTGGTCTTGTTAGTGACTCAGGTCACTAACACTCGGTCAGAAATTGTCAAGGTCCATTCTCCTGGAGTCACTGGGGGGCTGGGCCTTGGAGGATGCAAAGGATGTAAGTGGGCAGAGAGAGGAAGCTTCTGGTGAAGGCGAGGGCTGCCCAAAGGCTCAGAACCAGGACTGTTTCTGGAAGTAGCGGGAAGTGAGGTTGGCCAGATCAGGTAGGCTCTTGGATGCCAGGCCAGGAGCCTAGGCTTGTTCAAGGCAGGAATGTGATAAAAAGAGGGCAAGTGTTGGGCATTGCTGCAGCAGCTCCTGCCCCACCTGCCTTGCTGACCTGTGGGGATGACGGGGAGAGAGAGGATGGGAAGGGTTCATTGTCAATTGCATGAATACACAGGATGGTCGTCACTCCAGAGGCAGGAAGAGTTTACTAAGGAATGTGAGCCACAGGAACGGGACCTTGTTATTCCAGCTCAGAAGAGCCCTTACTGTAGAGCCTTGTCCAGAGGGATTGGCCAAAAGGATCTCAGTGTCCCTCTTCACCCACGTCTGGCCTCAGGCTATAGAAGGTGCCTGGGGGAAGACTTTCTGGACTTTCTAGATCTTGCTGAGGAGGCAGAGATTCAAAGAGTTCCTAATTTTGTCGAGTACCTGCTTACGGTGCCCAGCTAAGGCTTGAGGGGCTTTATATTTTTTATCTCATTAAGTGCTGAAGACAGTGCTAGGAGTTGTGCGCGATTAGCCCCATTTTACAGATGAGAAAGCAGAGGCCCAACGTCACAGAGGTGGTACATGGCAGAACCAGGCTTCAAGTCTACGTCCAGCTGACCCTAAAGCCATGTCTTCTCCATGGAGGTGGAGTCTACAGGCCTGCTCAGCCAAGGTCCTCTGTCCCCACAGCCCCCAGACGCTGGACGTGCGGCTGGGCTTCAGCCTGTGCCCGGCAGAGCTGGAGTTCCTGCAGAAGCGGAAGGTGCTGGTGGCTGAGGCGCTGAAGCAGGTGTTGCAGCTGGAGGAGGGCCTGCAGGGGGACGAGGTGGGTAAGCAGCAGTCTGCCAGCCTGGGCTCACTGCCCGCTCTGAGCCAAGCTTGTCCTTCCAACACGGCTGTGCCAGCCGCCCCTAAGCTCTTCCCTGCCCCAGGCGGCCTTGGTGCTGCCTTTCCTGGGTGCTTGTACTGCTGAGGTTCCAAGTGCCCGGGTGAGGGCTGTGCTCACAAGGCGGGGGGGGCAGAGGAGAGAAAGGAAGGAGCCCCAGCTGCTCCCCGCTGTGTACTAACAGATCCTGAGGTAGCTAATGAAGTCTTATCCACATGGGGACAAAATGACCTCCTCTCCCTAGCCAGGAAGACATTTGAAGCTCCACCACCTCCCACACCCCACACCTCCACCCCAAAGGCCCTTGGCCCTTCATTCTTCAGTTCTCCCTTCCCCCAAATACGCACACATACACATCCACACTCACACCCCAAAAGAACAGCAGTTGGAAGCTGGAGAGAAGCAGCTTTCACGCACAGGGCCAGCTTCTTCCCACGGGGCAGACAATGGTGTCTTTGTTAGAGCCCTCTGTCACCTCCCTGGTGTGGACTGAGGCCCACATGCAGGTCAGCCCTCCGAGAGCCCACCTTCTGAGGCCGACCATAGGCGTGAACGGAGACCTTGTGCCTAAGGAGGGCTGTGACGGGGCTTCAGCCAACAGGAGGATCTTACTGTCCCCACTCAAATGAAAACAGTTAGAGGGAGTCTTGGCAAGGAGCCCCTCCTCCCTGTCCCACCTTCAGGGAAACACCAAGGGCATCTTAAACCCATGTAAACCTAGAGGTGGCAACCCTGCTCCTTCCCACATCAGAAATTCATTTACCCCTGTTCTTACATGTATGGTATATACTGAGCACATATCGTGTGCCAGGCCCGGCCTGGTACCCTAATGTCAGATCCCTCTACAGAAGATGTCAATTTACAACCATTAGGGAATTGCACACTGCCTGTGTTCTTGAGCAAGCCAGCAGCCCTCTGAAGCCCAGTTTCGTCATCCGTTAACTGAAGGCTAGATTAACAGTGCTAAGAACTCATCCAGCCATGACTTTCTGATTTCCAAGCCTGTGTAAGGTTTCAGAGCCGTTAACTGACACCAACCATGGGGTTTGGAGCTAAGGTCTAATTCTAGACCTACCGAGTGGCCTCCCACTCTGTGAAAGGGGTTTTCAGGTCACTCAGTGCCCCACTCTCTGCAGTCTGTAGCCAGCTCTCCCTCCTCTACCACCCTTTCTAAGCTCCCGTCTATCACTCCAAGTCTTCTCCTACCCAGCCTTGCCCCAACTGTCTGCCTCTGTGTGCCACCAGGTACCGCTGATAGCCATCATGGCCACTGGAGGTGGCACAAGATCCATGACTGCCATGTATGGCCATCTGCTGGCGCTGCAGAAGCTGAACATCCTGAACTGTGCCAGCTACATCACTGGACTGTCAGGGGCCACCTGGTAAGGAGCCGGGGGTCACTGTCTGGTGAAGCCCAGAACAAGCAGCAAATGGGCTGGCCTGGGGGCTCTGGTGAAGTTCCCCCCACCCCAAGTTAGAGTGACTCATTAAGCCTGGGTAGCTCTACCACCTATAGCTGTGTGACCTTGGTCATGCAGCTTAACTTCTCTGAGTCTCAGTTTTTGTATTGGTAGAGTGGGGATAACGATAACACTGACCTCATGGGATTGTTGTGAGAAGCTGTTCCAGAACTGGGTACATGAGAGATACTATACACATCACACATTTTGATCGTTACTGATGTTAGTATTTCCAAGGGCCTATGGCAGGGATCCAGGAGCGTAGTGGCCAACTATGAGTGAACCACTGGTGCCACTGGCCCCCTCCTGCTGGGGAGATGCAGCCGCCCTCTCTCAGACTGTGCAAAGTCTCCTAGGGTGGGTGGAGCTGGCCCAGCTGATTGGTTACCCACATTCCAGGCCAGCACCCATCCCCGCCCACTCCCTCTGCCATGCAGGCTCCCACCGTCTCACTGTCTGCTGGTGAGGACGGAGAGTGAGCGCTCAGCTCCCCGCAGGTGAGGCCAGTGTGAGGTCGACTTCTCCACAGGAGCCTCCATGCCTAGGGCTCACAGGGCTTGGAGGGGCCCACAAAAATGTTTTCATTTCTTTTAAGATCAGAAGAAAAAAAAATGAACATCTAGGTTGAAGAAAATCATTTAATAAATAATATTACTATATTTGTCTTTATATAAGCCATAAAACATAATAAGGGGCTCACAAAGTTATAATGCAGCCCTGGTCCAGGGTGGCCGGGACCTGTGACCACCCAAGGCCTCTCAGCCAGGGCTGCATCTTATCCTGTCCAGGACTGGTGGGCCTCTGGGCCCTCGAGGTCCCAAGCTGTACCCCTCATCCTGGAGGAGCTCAGAGTAACTTCCATTTGAGCAGGTGCCTGTGAACTCCCCCTAGGAAAACCAAGGGCTCCTGGTGCATCAGGGGCCCCAGGCTTCAGCCCAGATGGGTAGAAGGGTAGCTGACAGTTATTGGTGTTCCCTCTGCTTCAGATGGATCACCTCATTTCTTCTTCACTCGAAAACTATGAGGCAGATGTTGTCCTTATGCTCATTTTACAGCTGAAGAAACAAAGGAATTTGCCCAGGGTCATTCAGCTAATGAGTGGTAGAGCTGGGGTTTGAATCCAGGCTGTCTGAGTCCAGGGCCCACACTCTTAAACTCCACATTAAACTGTTGCCCATGGGTAAGTGGTAGATTAAGGAGATAAGCCTGCTTTCATGGGGTGGAGGGCCCCCTGCATCCTCCTGGCCTACTTCAGGCCAGGCAGGAACTGGGAAGGATCTCAGGCTCGGCCTGAGGGAGGAGACGGGAAGGGGCTCCTGGCCTGGGAAAGCACTGGGAAGAATTCTTTTAAAGTCCATCATTTGTAGTGGTTTCGAAAACTTTTTAAAAGTACAAAAGTCACAGAGTGAACCTCATGGAGAGCAGGGTGCTTTTTGTTGAAGAAGTCTCCCAACCAGCCCCACCTTCGCAAACCAGAAGCAAGTCCTGTGAAGGAAGGGCCGCTGTTCAGACAACCGTGCAGCTGCAGACAAGGTCGTGGGTGAGGGGTTCCTGGGGTCTGACCTGACATAGACTGAGAAAAGCTGGGTCCAGGCCAAGCAGAGGCAGACAGAGGCAAAGACCCAGGGCTAGGGGGATCTCCATCTCTGTTTTATTCCTCCCCACTGCCCACGTATAAGTGAAGAAGGGGAAATCAATCTTGAACCGGCATCATAATCGTGGGAATTAATGCAGCAGAGTAGGAAGAGTCCAGGATTTGGACTCAGCCAAGCCTGGGTTCATATGTGGGCTCCACCACTTGCATTGTGCCAGGTACTGTTCTAACACCTTCCATTACATTAACTCATGTAATCTTCACAGTAACTCTGTGAGGTAGGTAAAATCATCATTCTCCCCATGCCACAGGCAGGGAAACTGAGGTGAAGAGCTGAGGTTAAGTAACTTGCCCAAGATCACACAGCTAGTGAGTGGCAGAGTCTGGTTTTGAACCCAGGAAGATCTGGGTCCAGAATCCTCCCTCTTAAGCAACATGCTATCCCTGGCACACAGCTGGGGGTCAAGAAACGGTAGCAGTTGTGACTAAGAGTAACAATGGTCAGCCTCCCCCGCCAGACCTCCGCCTCACCCCCCTTCCTCCAGGCTCCTCTCCTGGCAGGTTAGGGTTTCCCACGACCTGCCCACCTTCTTTCCTGCCAGGGTCCAGGGTTGATCGAACCAGGGCTGGCTCAGCTCTGTCAGCCACGCCTGTCTCTCTCCAGGACCATGGCCACTTTGTACCGTGACCCTGACTGGTCCTCCAAAAACCTGGAGCCTGCCATCTTTGAGGCACGGAGGCATGTGGTCAAGGACAAGTTGCCTGCCCTGTTCCCAGACCAGCTCTGCAAATTCCAGGAGGAGCTCCGGCAGCGCAGCCAGGAAGGCTACAAGGTCACCTTCACAGACTTCTGGGGGCTGCTGATTGAGGCCTGTCTGGGGGACGAGGTGGGTGCTCAGCTTCTCCTGGGCCCCATCCCGCCCTGGCTGATGTCCAACTCTCTTTCTTCATGGGGTGGGAGGGGCGGGGGGTCCTGGACTTACAACACAGCGGAAGGAAGTTAGGTTAGACCTGCAGGTGCATCCTTGGGCTTTAAGAAGCATGAGGTGCCCGAATGCATGATGGAGGAAGACAGTGGGATTATCTTCCCACATCCCTTTAGAGTGTGACTGAGACCCTCATGTTGGGAGTGGCTTAGGTACAACCCTGTGGAAAGGCAGCATGTCCTCTGAGAGCCATACCAAGACCCCCGTGAGAGAAAATGGGGAGGGAGCTGGAGAAGGCTGGAGAGCCATCGGGCTGTGGTGCAAGTCTGACCCCAAGTGGAGGAGAGAGGGAAGGAAGCCTGGTGGAAGCATCCTAGACTGCTCTGTGGTCTGAAAGGCTCAGCAAGGCCCTTGGAGAGTCATCTAGCTGAGTTGGCCATCAGAGGAGTCCAGCACCCCCCAGAATGGGCCTGCCTCAGTATCCCTGCCACACTCAGTCATGGACTGAGAGCAGCCCCACGGGAAGGGTGGCCTCAGTGCAAACTCAGCCAAGGATTTCAGAGCCCAGCAGCTGGGGCCCAGTCAGTTATACTCCCTGTGGTTGAAGGTCTGCAGGGCTTCTTCTCATGGCCACTACATAGATGATGGGCCCAGCGAGGTTCCTTTCTGCTCAGAGATCCAATGATCTGAGCAATATGTGCCCAAGAAGAGAACCAGCCTGTGCTGGAACTCAGCTGCTGTGAGAGCCATGTGAGTCATGGTGGAGCAGTGCGGTCCCCTCGGGATGCCGTGGTCCTGGACATCACGGTGAGCTCAGCTAACACCTAGACACTTCTACTACACAGGCCCCAGGGAGGAACCAACTGTGGCTGTTGCTTGGCCCTAATGCAGAGCTTCCCACCTAACTTCTTTCCAGGCCCATGGCTGGCTGCTCCACTCCCAAAGGTGTCTGAGGAGTTCTGAATTCAAATCAGAACTTGCCAGGAGGAGGGACAGCAAATTATTTTCTAGTAGGCCCCGTCTTCCAGAAAACGCAGACAATTTGAACAACCAAAGATGATGCAAACCTCATCTTCAACATTCATTCACTCCCTCATTCATTCTTTCAATAAATTAAGTGCCTCCTGCATGCCGAGAATATGCTAGGCAATGGCGATTCAGACTCAAGGCATTCACAGCTCATGATGGATGCCACCCCTCCCTGCCCTTGTTGATAACCCATCTAATCTGTCCTCACGATGAAGCAGGGCAGGCAGAGGCTGAGGGTGTTGGCTTTTGGATTCAGGCAGGACGGGGTTTAAATTCTGGCCCAGCTCTGTGGCATTCCTTCAACAGGAATTACATCAATGCATGGTAATTCATATTTCTAACGGTAGTCCGTGCCCCGTGTGATGAGGGGGAAAGCACCAAGGAGTTGCCAGGGTTTGGTGTGGGGAGTAGCCAAGGTTTCCAGGAAAGCAAGTCTAGGATGGATGTTAGGAGGCCTTTGCTCTTCCACTCTGGCCAAGGCAGGAAGCTTTCTCTCAGGCCCCCTTGACACGAGGGTGGACTGGGCTCTTTCCCGAGTCTGCAACTTCCTCTCCTCCCAGGACAATCAGCTCTATGGTGCCATATCTCTGGGCCCGGTTACAACAGGCACCCTGTTTGCCTTTCAAGGAAGACACAAGAGTTGTTTGGCCCACACATGTTTGCCATACCACACAGGTTCTGTGGCCTCCATACACCTGAGTGGGGTCAGAGCCTGGGCCTCTAAGACCTCAATTGGCCTTGTCTGTACTGGCTGAATCACTTTGGGGGCTGGCCTGTGGCCTGGGCTGATCTGCAGGGCTCCACTCTGATTATTCAGAACAACACTCTGGGGACTTAGACGGACCTTGGTTGCCATCAGGTGCCGAGTTTCCAAGTCTTTTGTTAAAAAAAAAAAAGGAAAAAGCTTTTTTTCCCCCAAACAAACAAATTTTATGAGAGAGCCCAACACGCAAAGCAGATTTAAAAAATGGAGCTGCTCCAGCTGAGTGGGATGGAAGATGATGGGGATGAAGACGGGCAGTGTTGTCTCTCCCACCTCTGCCTTTTCATTCTCTGGTCCCTGAGACACCAGGAAAACCCTGGGACTCTGAGGGACAGTCCTAAACTGCAGATCCAGTTCCACCCCCTGTCCACGTGTCTGGGGTGGTGAACAGCCCAAGGAGAGTGATCATTCTACAGGTACATTTTAAGAGCAGATGTGACTGGTGTGAGCTGGGACCTACACAGTCGCCTGGTGGGCTCAGGAGCCAGGAAATAGGCTGCCGCGGTCCACACTGTCCCCTTATTCTGCGTTGCCCCCAGGCTGCTTGTCTGCTTCTTCTCCTTAACCATTTCATTTCCCCACAGAGAAATGAATGCAAACTATCAGACCAACGTGCTGCTTTGTGCCAGGGCCAGAACCCCCTGCCCATCTACCTCACCATCAATGTCAAGGATGATGTAAGCAACCAGGATTTCAGAGGTAACACTGGTGACTAGCAATTTGCGAGGGGGGGTCCCTTCTCAGCAGGCAAAGCACCCAGCACACACACTCCCACCACCACACCTGTGCCAACGTCCACATCGAAGGACTGTGCTGACAGCTGACGAAACCAACTTTGCTACCCCCTTCTGCCCTGCTGTATGGAGGGGTCGGGGTGTGGATGGACAGGGTTTCGTGGCTTCCCTGGGGCAGGAGTTTGATGGGGTGGGGGTAAGAAAGTTGTGAAGGGAGGGGGTACTAGATATTTCTTAGCTTCCCAAAGGGAGGGACTCTAGAGACCTGTCCTGCTTCAGGGTCAGTTTTGGTCCCTGTGTATCCGATTTTGAGGAGCAAATGAACCATGCACATTTCAAAGCTGAGTCTCGCCAGGCCAACAGAAGCCGACCACGGGCGCCCCCACGTGCTCTTCAGGGAAACTGCAGCCTTGCTGTGCCAGGCTCTTCAAGGCCCTGGGTGGGGGTAACGGGAGGCGAGGAGGGAGGGCAGGGCTGTCCCGGCCTGAGACTGACACCCTGCCCTGCTGCTTTGTGTGCAGAGTGGTGCGAGTTCTCCCCCTACGAGGTGGGCCTGCAGAAGTACGGGGCCTTCATCCCCACTGAGCTCTTTGGCTCTGAGTTCTTCATGGGGCGGCTGATGAAGAGGATCCCAGAGTCAAGGATGTGTTACATGCTAGGTGACTCTTGGCTGAGGGAGGCCCCTGGGCACCCCTCCCCGTGTTTGCCAGGCCCCACCTTTGACTTAGAGGTATGACAGGGAGGCACACTCTGTTCCCCCAGGATTTTGTCCAGGTGCTGGGGCTGGTCTGGGTTATCCCTTGAGCTTGTGACCCTCCTGGCATTTGCCAGCATCCCCTCATCCCAGGAGAGGCTCCCGAACCTATCCCGAGACTGGCCTACCAGACTGTCCTCATCTTCCTGAGACACTTTGGGCCCAGAAGGATCTGCCAGGGGCTCCCAAGTCACTGGGGACCAGAGGGGTCTCTCCCAGTGTCCTTGTCTCTAGTGGTCTCCCTGGGGTCTGTTCAGAATTAGACTGGGAGTGGCAGGCTGAGATGGAAACTTCAGGAACACCCACCTTCTCCCCCTCTAGCTCCAGGCAACAACTTGGCTGCTTCCAGGGGCCCAGAGAGCAGCTGGGTTCCAAGGGGCCAGAGAGGAGCACAGGGTCTCTGGGGAAGCCTGGCCACTGCTCCCTGTCCTCCAGAAGCTGGGTGCACTGCGTGCAGGGGCCTGGCTGTGATGTCCATTCCTACAGCTCTCCCTCCAGAGTCAGAACTGCACCCATCAAAGGGCGACCTCAAAAAACAGACCCATCTTTAGAGCCTCCACACAGTTATGCCCATATTTAAACTCATTGTCTACACCCCATTCCATTCCATCTATCCTAATCCAACCAATCCTAGAGGGTCCAACTCAAGCCCTGTCTCTTCCATGAAGTCATCTGGAAACCCCCAGCCCACAGTGGCCTCTCCTCCCTCTGAACACCTGTGCTATTGGGCATGTGGCTCAGAGACACTTGGGCTTGAACTCTGGCTCCTCATTGATTAGCTGTGTGAAGTTGGCCGAATTACCTAACCTCTCTGAGCCTCAGTTTTCTCATCTGCAAATTGGGCTTTAGAGTAAAACCTACCTTGTAGAGGATCCAAATGGGTCAATGTGTGTGAAAGTTTTCATATGAGTATTATTATTAACATGTTGCATTTTAAAATCATAACAGTAAGAGATAGCATTGCATCTATCAAGTGTTCACCACATGCCAGGCACTGTCCTAAACTGGTGTATGAACTGGTGCAAGGGGTGGTATCTGGACTTGAACTTGAAGCCTGCACTTGTCAGCATTAAGTCCCTGCTGGGGCTGTGCCTTATATGCCTTCACACCCTCTCCCAGCTCTGAGAGAAGGGTGGAGAAGAGCTGAGGGCTGGGGATCATCAGTTTCCTATGTCGAGCTGCACTGTGGGGAGAGGGAAACCAAAGTCTGTCCCATCCCCTGAGCAGCCTGACTTGGAGGGGACATAAAGGCCAAGGCAGAAGCAGTCAGTAATTGGGTGGGGCTGGGGCTCTTGGGCAGAGCTGCTCACAGCTGGCCCTGCTCCCTAGGTTTGTGGAGCAGCATCTTCTCCTTGAACCTGCTTGATGCCTGGAATCTGTCCCACACTTCAGAGGAGTTTTTCCACAGGTGGACAAGGGAGAGAGTCCACGACATTGGTGGGTGACCCACTGGCTTCCCCTCTTGGTTGGGTGACAGGGGGTGGAAAGAGGTGGATTGCAAACTGAGGACCAGTCCACCAGCCACATGTTTCAACATGGTCTCTGTGGCCCACAGAAATGGAAAGGCAGCTAGCGCTCGAAGGTCTTCCCCGCCTGGAAGGAAGGGTGATTTAGGTGGAGACACCTGTGCCTGGGCCTAGTCACAAGCTCTGGGGCCAGCTCTGGCCTGTTGGGAGGAATGAATCCACCATGCAGTAGGTTTGGCAGAGCTGCATGGTGCCCAGGAGAGCTGACAGGGGTAGCAATCTATGAGCTCAGTTAAAGGTCACTCTTCTAGACTCTCCGTCCTCTCTGGAACCCCTCCTTACTCTTCATCATCCCCCCACCACCACTGCCCTGCCCCTGTTCTGTCTCTCACCGGGGTCCTCCTGGCCCCAATGCCAGGGCCTTGAGAACTAGGCAAGGAAGGTGTGACCTGCACTTACGGTGGGTGACCCCAACTGCCTGGCAACCATGCGGAGCTTCACCTGGGCCATCTGGGAACCCCAGCTCTTGTGACCTGCTCTCCATCCCCCCCTCTCCCATGCAGAAGATGAGCCGCTCCTGCCTGAAATCCCCAAATGTAATGACAACGTCCTGGACACTACGGTGGTGATCCCAGGGTCGTGGCTGTCCAACACTTTCCGCAGCGTCCTCACCTATCGGCCCTTTGTGTCTGAGTTCCACAACTTCCTGCGGGGGCTGCAGCTGCACACTGACTACCTCCAGAACAGAGAGTTCTCCATGTGGAAAGGTAACCCTGCCGGCTGCTCCTTGAGGAAGGAGAAGTGGGTGTCAAGGTCGCCACAGAGAGAGGATGAGAAAGCTCCTCTGACCGTGTTCATTGGGTCAGGTGGCAGACTCTCCCCACGGCGTATTCCACGTTTGGTGAAGTCTTGAGCAGGGGGTGGAGCGGACCACGTATTTAAGTAATTGAATCTGTACATCAGGTCTATGAAGAATGTACAACAATCCCAGCAGGTAGAAGTTGGGGCCCTGATGGGGAGATATGGGCCCTGACTTTCTTCAGTTGTGCTCTGGGGACACCTCTACTGTGAATGGTGCCCCTGGAGTTGAGGAGGGATGGCCCGGCTCAAGAGCCCCCAGATGGTAAGTGTCAGAGCCGGCTCTTAAGCTGTAGTCTTGCAGCTTCCACTCAGTGCCCCCTCCCCACCCTGCTACGGCTCTAAGGCTGACTAAGGTGAGGTATTTTATTTGACTATGGCCTGCAAATAGCTGCTTGAACCTGGCCTAATAGTCTTCATCCTCACCGGCTGGGGCAGAAAGAGCAGCTGGCTCTGGGCCTGGGGTTTGCACTAATTTATAGGATGGTCTTACACCCCTGCTACCCCACAAGCTCTGTGTCTGAGTCACAGTGGGGTTTCTGTGTATGTTCCATAAAAGACTTGCTAAAACCCCAAGATAATGCTGTTCTTCATCAGCCCACCCAGAGGGCCACTGGGACTCACCAGTCATCCTGGCCGGAACGGGAGGGCTGGAGGCCCAGGCTGAGGTGAAGGAACTCCAGGCAGGGCCCTCCCTCCCCACCAGGCCCCTCTGACCATCGCTGAGATCGGGGCGCTGGGGTGTGATGGTAACTGGAAGCCTTGGCTTTCAGACACCGTGCTGGACAGTTTCCCAAACCAGCTGACAGAGTCCGTGAACCACCTGTGCCTGCTGGACACTGCGTTCTTTGTCAACTCCAGCTACCCGCCCCTCCTCAGGCCTGAGAGAAAAGTCGACCTCATCATCCACCTCAACTACTGTGCCGGGTCCCAGACAAAGGCAAGTGAGGCAAAGCGAGGCTCCCCCTGAGCAAGCGCTGAGCCTCTGAGGCAGGCCCCTGAAGGAGCTCCTCGAAGCCGGGAGACGGGAGAGCATGCGCTCCCCACAGGCTCCAAGACTTAGTGTCAGAGAAACCCCAGCCGCTCCACCTGATGTGTGGTTACATGTCCAAACCCCAGGGGCAGCCAGCTGGCCCTCACATACATGGACTCACTGGGCTAATTCCAATTTAATTCTTGCACCTGAGTGCTTGCCATATTTGGCAATCCTTCAGCTACAAAAAAGAAAAAATTTTAAAGTAACCTTAATAGAGTCCAGTCAATTCTAAAGTTTTATACCACTTCAAAAGCTTGTAACATCCTATTTTCAAAATAATCATTGTCCCCCTCCTCCAGGAAATATGACCCTCCATGTAATTACACTAAAGAACCAGGGAGCAGAGATTTTTATTATTTACTTTTGAAAAGTCCTGCCCTTTTAAGGGAAAGAAAATTGTTTTTTGGTCCACTTTAGTACAGTCCTGTCCTGAAGCAGGGAAAGGGGAGTGTAGACAGATAAGGATGACACCAGTGACAATGACCTAAGTTTGTAAATGAGTGACAACATGCTTTCCTACACTTGATCCTTATGCCAGCTCTTTGAGGCAGATGGCATAACATTCCCGTGTTGTAGGTGAGAAAACTGAGACACAGAGAGGGTAAGTGGCTTGCTTAAGATCACACAGCTAGTGTGCGTGGAACAGGGGGTAGATCTGAGGGGTTCTGACACTCTAAGTCCACCGCTCTTTCTGTTACATCATGTTTATAAAGATGCCCTTCCAGAGTCCTTTCCAGCCCTGTGGCACTTCGTCAGTCCCAAGGCCCATGCACATCCCACAGGAGCCTGGCCAGCCATGGCTGTCACCTTCTCATGGTGCCACCTACATCTTCCCAGGTCTGTGTTGGCTGAAGCATCACTGAAGGGCTTCTGTCCACTTTACTTGGGGAAGGAGCCTGCGGATGGACACACACCAACCTCCTGCCTCAGGCCCTTTGTCCTGACCCAGCTTTGTCCTAAAAGTAGCACCAGGAGGCAAAGCAGTGGGAGCCCTGAGTTGTTAGCTGGGGAAATCAGAAAGCTCTGTTTCTTATCCACCCCACCCCTCCTAATCCTCAAACACGTCCTCCTGTGCTACCCTAGCCCATGAAGCAAACCTGTGAGTACTGCACCGCGCAGAACATCCCCTTCCCCAAGTACGAGCTGCAGGAGGAGGAGGAGAAGCTCAAGGAGTGCTACCTGATGGAGAACTCCCAGGAGCCTGACGCCCCCGTTGTGATTTTCTTCCCACTCATCAATGACACCTTCCAAAAGTACAAGGCCCCAGGTAAGCTGCCTCTGGCCTCAGTTCCCACCACCCACTGGCCTTGGACTGAGAGCTCCTGTCCTTAGAAGTGTGCAGTCTTCTTATAGCACTAACAGGGGAGCCTGGCTTAGCTCCAGTCTGGGCCACCCTTGGCTTTGGTGAGAAAGAAAAGCCCCCCATGCCCGCATGCACTGGCAAAGTCCAACTCTAGTCTTCCAGTGCGCATTTACTGAGCTCCAACGATGCTCCTGGCGCTGTGTCGGTGCCAGGGCAGTCCTGAGATGGGCAAGCTGCGTCCCTGACCTGAGGAGCTTGGAGGGGTGCATGTACATGTGCAGGTGTGAGTGTGCATGCGTGTGCAAGTTTTCATGCAGGTGTGTGCCCATGTGGGCAGGGGCAGGCCACGGGAGAGATACAAGGGTCTATAGAGAGTCCTTCTGCTTCCCCCAGGTGTGGAGCGAAGCCCCGAGGAGCTGGAGCAGGGCCATGTCGACATTTATGGCCCCAAAACTCCCTATGCCACCAAGGAGCTGACATACACAGAGGCCGCCTTCGACAAGCTGGTGAAGCTCTCCGAGTACAACATACTGAATCACAAGGACAAGCTCCTTCAGGCCTTGCAGCTGGCAGTGGAGAAGAAACGCCTGAAGAGCCAGTGTCCCTCCTAAGTCCCAGGGAGCCTCCTGGATCCTGTGTCTGTCTCCACCCTCAGAGGCACCAACCCATCGGGGCTGGCGGACCGCACAGCAGGCTCTGCACTCCGGCAAGTAGAGCAAGCAGGCTGACCCGCCCTTTCTGTCAAAAGATAAAAATGAAACAAAGTCGAGGGAGACAGAGAAAGAGACAAAGGAAAATAATGAGGGTATCTACTGGGGCTTTATACCCACTGCAGAGAAGGGGTAACAGCCGCAGCCTCGCACACATGCCGAAAGTGTGGAGGATGGAAGCCTGGCCTGAGGGGGAGGCTGGTTCCCCAGAAACCTCCGACTCGGCGCTGGAGCTCAGAGCACCCCGCTGCTCCTCTCATCTCCTCACAGAGCTCAGGGAAGGCACCAGAGGACCTGAGAAGCTCTCGGGGTTCCCTGGAAAAACGCTTTTAAATTTAAGGCAATTATATTCCTGTGATTTTTATAGGCAGTTATATTTTGTGGTTTTTATTTTTGTGAATCAGGGTATTAATAGGAAGCTTGATGTTAGAAGATCTAGATGGAGCAATAGAGACATCCTGGTCGCTTCAACAACAAAGCCAAACAGGTTATGGTTTCCAGCGGCCCCTGTCTAGCCACCCAGAGCCCAGGGCCAATGATCCTGTGATCCCGCCTGAGCATTCAGCTCCGGGGAAGTACCAGGCAAGGCCCAAGGCTGCAGTTCAGGTTCACCGGGTCTGGGATGCAGCTCAGGGATGTCTGGGCAGATAAATGGAGTCAGGCATCAGGTGGGCGATGCTGCCCAGTGCCACCCACTCCAAGAGGCCAACACTCGCTGACCAACCTGCTCCAAGAGCACTTTTCAGTTCTCTCACCAGCCTCCTCTCTGGTTTCCAGAAGGGATTATTTCTAAATGGGATTCCTCTTATTTATCATGTAAACACCATGGTCAGCACATCCCAACTGTTGGAGTCACTCTGAAAGAACGAAACTGGAAGAATCAACACAGAGAGGACTAGGTTAGCTCTTTGGAAGCCCTTCTTTGGAGATGGCTTCCAGATGAATCACTGGGAAAGCCCTGAGACACAGAGAAGCCCAATCAAAGTATCCGGGCCTCCCATCAGGCTGGGAACTTAACTAAAGAAACGTGTAACCTGAGTCATTGGGATGCCCAGGCTGATGGATGGTGGCAGCAGAAAAGCATGTGGTCTGTGTGAAGCCCAGCAAACCTGGAAGACATGGCCCTCTTTCTGGGCCACAATACTCCCTAAGCTGTCCTTTGGTTGTTAGGTGACGAGTGGTGACAGGTACCAAAAGTTTAGAAAAATTCACCTCCAGTTTACATCCTCACTACTCAGAATGTGGTGGGGAACTGCTTGGAAATGCAGAATCTCAGGCCCCAGCCCTACTGAATCAGAATCTTCATTTTTAAGGAGATTCCTACCTCCTCTCCACTGCCCACTCAGGTGATGCCTATGCATATTAAAGTTTGAGAGGTGTGGATTTATGCCATACCCTCCCATGAGCTTGGAAAGCATGAATCAATCATCTCCCCTGAGCTACTGACAAACCAGGCTTCTGGACCTGCAAAACTGGTCCCCACTCAGGTAATGCTAACCTGGGACGCTACCCCTCCCCACCACCACAGCATCCAGCTGCCTCCACCTTGACGTCTTTTCTTTCCGTCTGCAACAAACAGGCTTTCCTTAAATGATCAGAGTGAGCCACGTGGCAAGACCTGTTTATTGTAAGGTGAAGGCAGTCTTGCCTTGGGTTCATCAAAGTCTGTAAAATGAGGTTTATAAAATCTTTGTATTTTTGAGCACAGAATAAAATGGCCATGTGGGTAAATGCTGTTGACTCATCTGCTCTCATTATCTGATGTTGCAAAACATGCATCACTCCTGCTCTCATCCCTGCCTGGCTGCCCACACAGCACTGCCAGAGGTGTGAGAAGGCCATTTCCATCCCATCCCTCTGCTCCACGACTTCCTTTCCTCTTGCAGGGGCCCCACCTTCTTGGGGGGGCGGGGGATGCTCCTCTGTTTTTATGAAGCCATGTCAGCAACGAGTGGAGCCCAGCTCTTGCTGACCCATGCCATTTGAAGCTCAGCCAGCTTTCAGGAAGCACTGATGGAGAGGAAGGAAGGGCAGCCAGCATCAGCTGAGCACTTACTTGGTATACAGCAGGCAGTAAACAGCCTCTGCTTCCCAGGAACTTAGATTTGGGTTGGAAGGAAAAATATGAAAAGATTTTTATATGGACTGGAGAAGTTAAATAGTGACAGCTTCTAAAACAACGCTGAAGTCACAGAGCAGGAGATGAGTAAGGGCCACACCAGGGATAATGACAAATTGTCATCAGCTCTGAGAGGGGCAAGGGCACAGTGTCCTGCAGAGGCCAGGGAGGCCCCTCCTCAGGTTCCCTCCTCTCTGCCTGTAACCTGATTACATAGAAAAATTAAATGAAATTCCTCTCCCCCACAGTGTCCCTCCCTCCTTGCCTCCCCTTTCCTTCCCAGGAGAGCATCCAGCACACCACAGAGCCACACAGCCCAGTCACCCTGTCCCATGGTAGATGTTTCCCCAACACTTCTCCCCAAGGTCACTGATGTCCTCTTCCTGCCAGACACACTGAGCCCAACAGCACCGGCCCTTTACAAGCCTTATCTGACTTGATTGTTCTCAGCATTTGGCGCTGCTCACCACTCCCTCCTTCCTGAAACCCTCCCTTCCCGTGACTTCCTTGCCAACAGCAGCTCAACTCAGTTCCGCTTGCAAAATTTATTGCCTTCCCACTACATGCCAGTCACTGTTGTAGGCCCTGGGACAATAAAAAGGATTAACAATTGACCCCACACTTCAAGGAGCTCCCTCCTGGTTCCATGTAGGAGGGCTACCTGGAAACAGAGCCTTGCAATACAAAGAGAAAGTTCCACATGAGCTGTGTACAAAAGAGGCACACATTAGGGGCTGCCAACCCAGCCCTAAAGGGAAGGGGCCAGGTTTGCTGGACTCCTTCTGTCCTGGATTTCTTCCCACTTTCAAGCCCCTCCCCTGGCCTCACTGCCCCTGCTCTCCTTGAACTGCTGGTATTCCTTGAGGTTCTCTCCTGAGCGCTCCTGTCTTCTCACCCTATACTCTCCTTAAGCAATCTCAGCTACACCCAGGACTTCAACTACTGCTTCTATATTGAATACTCTCAAACCTTTAGCTCTAGCCAAGCCAATTTCCCAAGTTCTTCACTCCTGTATTCAAATTCTATACCAGTTAGCACTACTTTTGCTGCATAGCCAAAAAGATTTAAAACTACAGTGGCTTAAACAAGATAGAAGACGTTTATGTCTCTATTTCTTATCAGACACCCAGGCTCCTTTCAATTCTTGCTTCTGCCATCCTCAAGTTTGCCTTCTGGTTCAATACAGCTGCTAAAGCTCCATCCATCGTGTCCACATTCCAGACAGCAGGGATAAAGGGGTCTGAGCTCCTGCTATGAGCTATGGCAGACACCAAACCAGCCCTGGTCTGCCTATCTCTAGACTTCTCTGTGAAAGAAAGCTAAACTTTTATCTTAACAAGATAATAAGAATTACCAGCTGTTCCAGTTATCTCTTGCTGAGCAACAAAACCCCTCAAAATATAATGGCTTAAAATAGCCACCATTTGATTATGCCCACAGATGCTGTGGGTCAGGAATTTGGAGAGGGTGCAGCAAGGACACCTTTTATCTGCTCCACGTGTGGGGCCTCGGCTCAAACGACTTGAGCGATTGGGGAGGACTCAGAATGCTGGGGTCTGGAACAGCTGGGCTGCAGGATCCAAGACGGCTCCTTCATTCACACGTCGGGTGCCTGGGCTGGCGAGGCTGGGGGGATGAAGGACAGGCTCAGTTTGATTGACTGCTTGTCAGAGCACCTTCATGTGGCCTCCCCAGCACGGTGGTCTCAGAATAGTCAGTCTTCTGAAATGGCAGCCCAGAGCTCCAAGAGTGAGTGTGACACAGCGGCAGCTGCATGGCATACTGTGGCCTAGCCTCAGAAGCCACCTGGCCTCACTTCCACAGTCCTCTACTGGCAGAAGCATTCACAGGCCAGCCTGATTTAAGGAGAGAGGACAAAGATCCTATCTCTTGATAGGAGGAATGTCAAAAAAACCTGTGTGGTGGTGTTTTAAATCCCAGCCTGTGATAGCCGAATCCTTCAAGTTGACCTTCTCCCTCTTCCACTAAGGGAGTGTCACATTTTGGATTCTCTTACTGCAGACTCCATTTCTAGCAACAAATTCAGTGTTAGTTAGGAATTACTTTCATCTCTGACTAACAGAGTCCTGATACATAGTGGCTTAAATGCATTCATGTAAAAGAAGCCCACAGAGAGGCAGTCCAAGGCTGGCATGGCACTTCCATGATTCATCAGGGACCCTGCTCCTTCCAGCAAGATTTACCACCCCTTGTGTAGCCCTTGGCCTCATTGCCCAAGATGAGCCCTGGAGCTCCAGCCCTCATTTCCATATTCCAGGCTACAAGAAGGAAGAAGGTGAGAGAAAGATTGAACTCTTTTCTTTTTAAAGGAGACTTCCTGCAAGTCCCACTCATCCTTCAGGTAACATATCAGCAACTGGAACTTGGTCTCATGACCACACTTAACTGCAGGGAGGCTGGAAAATTTTATTTTCCTCTGGGTGGCAGTGGGCCCAGCTCAAAATCAGAGTTCTGTTGCTGAAGAAGGACAACTTATAGGCACGCAGCAGTCTTGCTGCATGTACCTACCAGACATCTCCACCTGTGTGTCCTACAAGCCACATCTCGGAGTGGCAGCAGTGGCCTGGGGAAGTGGGCGCAGAGAAAGGAGAGGCGTGTCTGAGAGTAAAGGAGGCTCTTCCCAGGCCGAAGGGTGTCCTCTAATCTCAGCACGTGTCTCCCAGGCCTTCAGCCACTCTGGAATTGACAGCGATCAGAGTAAGACGCGGAACTTGACGCACTTAGAGCCAACCCCTGAACACCATCTAGAGCGAACCTGTGACCATCAAATTCCCAAGAAGAAGGAGAACTCCTCTTCCACAAGAATCATAATTCAAACTTCCATGCAGCAAAAAGTTGTCTTATTACCAAGATACTCATTTCAAGAATTATTCAACACAATAAATTTCCAGGCAACTAATGGCACTCCCTGTAGAACTGCCTGTAATAGGATTTAACTTGAAAAAAAACTTGGATTTGGATGAAAAGGTGACTGAAATTGGGATTGTTTCATCTGAAGAAAGAAAAGCAAGAGTATCACAACTTGCAAACAAATGCAAGATTCCTCCCCTGGGGAGGGTCGGTCGCTGTCCCACTCCACCCAGGACAGAAGAAGAACGGAAAGCTGACGCCACGCTGGATGAAGATGGAAGAGGAAGAAAAGTAAGACATGCTGGTGGATCCTCTGGACCAAGCTCTTTCAGGACTTTCATTTTTTTTTAAGACAATTTTTTCTTCCTTAAAAATTTTTTCCGATTATAAAACAAGAATGTGATTATCGTATAAAATTTGAAAAATGCTAAAGTGCATAAAGAAGGAAACTAAGATCATTTATCATTCCAAAACTCAGAGATCATTACCATTTGGTGATTTATCCTTCCCATCCTTTTCTTGGATATTTTCTTTTTTTTTTTTTTGCGAAAGTACAAAAATCCTATACATTCACTTTTTAAAAAATTGTGGTAAAAAATACATAACACTTAACCATTTTTAAGTGTACAGTCCAGTAGTGTTAACTATATTCACATTGTTGTACAACATATCTCCAGAACTTTTTCCTTTTGCAAAACTGAAACTCTACACCCATTGAACAACTCCCTATTTCCTCCATGGCCACCACCATTCTACTTTCTGTTTCTATGAATGTGACTACTTTAGATCCTCATATAAGTGGAATCATACACTATTCATCTTTTTGAGCCTGGCTCATTTTACTTAGCATAATGTTCTCAGAGTTCATTCAGATTGTAGCATGTGACAGGATTTTCTTCCTTTTTAAGGCTGAATAATATTTCATTGTATGTATGTACCATTTTTTGTTTATCCATTCATCCATCAGTGGACACTTGGATTGCTTCCACCTCCTGACAATTGTGAATAGTGCTGCTGTGAACATGGGTGTGCAAATATCTCTTAGAGACCCAACTTTCAATTATTTTGGATATATACCCAGAAGTGGGATTGCTGGATCATATGGTAGCTCTATTTTTAATTTTTTGAGGAACCGCCATACTATTTTCAATAGCAATTGCATGTATTCACTTCTGTAATCTGCCTTTTCCCGCTTCAAAAATATCTGAGCGTTTTTTCAGGTCATTAATATTGTTCTTATATGACACTATGTTCAGGAATCCATCATCTGCTTAACTCATCCTCCGTCAGGGAACATGTAATTACAGCTTTTCACCACTATAAATTATATGCTGATAAACATTCTTTAGATAAAGTTTTACATTCGTTATTTCAACAGGATAAAATTCCTGAGTCAAGAAATCTGAGCATTTCTATGAACTAATAAAGGTATAATTAACATGCAATAAGCTGCACATATTTAAAGTACACAATTTGATGAGTTTTGACAGATGAATACGACTGTCAGCCATCACCGCAATCAAGGTAGTAAATAAATCCTTCACCCCCCAAAAGTTTTCTCGTGTGCTTGGTAATCCTTCCCTCTGCTCCTCCTCTGCTGGGGCATGTGGTAGGTGTACGCTTCGCTTTTTAAGAAACAGCCAAACTGTTTTTCAAAGTGGTTGTACCATTTTACACTCCACTAGCAGTATACGAGAGTTCCAAATTGTTCCACATCCTCACCAACAGTTGGTACCATCTGTCTTCTTAATTTCAGACATGCTAATAGGTGTATAGTAGTATCTCATTGTGATTTTAATTTGCACTTTCTTAACAATTAGTGATGTTGAACATCTTTTCATATTCTTATTTGCCACCTATACATCTTCTTTGGTAAAGTATCTGTTCAAATATTTTTTCCATTTTTTAAATTGGGTTGTTTTTTTCTTACTGAGTTTGAAGAGGTCTTTATATATTCTGGATACAAGTCTTTTATCAGATGTGTGATTTGCAAATATATTCTCTTGTACCTTGTCTTTTCATTCGCTTAACAGCACCTTTCAAAGGTCAGAAGTTCTTAATTTTGATGAAGTCCAATTTATCAATTTTTTCTTTTCTGGATCATGCTTTTGGTATTATCTAAGAAACTTTTCCCTACACAGGATCAGAAAGATTTTCTCCCATGTTTTCTTCTAGAAGTTTTATAATTTTAAGTTTTACATTTATGTCTATAATCATTTTGAGTTAATTTGTGTGTGTGTGTGTGTGAGGAGGATTGTCCCTGAGCTAACATCTGTGCCAGTCTTCCTCCACTTTGTACATGGGACACCACCACAGCATGGTTTGATGAGCAGTGCACAGGTCCACACCCGGGATCCGAACCTGCAAACCCCAGACCACTGAGGCAGAGCGCACCAACTTCACCACCACGCTGGCCCTTGAGTTAATTTTTATATATAGTGCAAGGTATGGATCAAAGTTCATATTTTTGCATATGGATATGTTCTAGCATTATTTGTTGAAAAGACTTTTCTTTATCCATTGAATTGCCTTTGCACTTTGTCAAAAATCAATTGACCATACATGTGTGGGCCTATTTCTGCACTCTATTTGTTCCATTGATATATTAGTCTATCTTTGCACCAATACCACACTGTCCTGATTTCTGAAGCTTTACAACAAGTCTTAAAATTAGGTAGTGTAAGTCCTCCAACTTCATTGTTTTTCCAAGTTGTTTTGGCTATTTTAGGTCTTTCGCATGTACAAATGAATTTTAGAATCAACTTGTCAATTTCTAAAAAAAAATTTAAAAGCCTGCTGAGATTGCACTAAATCTATAAATCAGCTTGGAGAAAACTGACATCTTAACAATACTGAGTCTTCTGATCCACAAGCATGGTATATATCTCCATTTATTTAGGCCTTCTTTATTTCTGTCAGAAATGCTTTGTAGTTCTCAATGTATAGAACTTGTACATTTTTTATTAGAGTTATCCCTAAGTATTTCACGTTTTGGATGCTATTGCAAATGATATTGATCTTCTACTTCACTCTCCAGGTGTTCATATCTAGTATATAAAAATATAGCTGAGTTTTGCATATGTATCTTGCATCCAGCAACCTTGCTAAACTCACTTATTAGTCTTAATAGCTTTTTTGTAGATTACCTAGAATTTTCTACATAGATGATCATATCTTCTGCAAACAAATCCAGTTCTACTTCTTCCTATCCAATCTGGATACCTTTTCTTTTTCTTGCCTTATTGTAGTGGCTAGAACCTCTAATGTGACGTTAAATAGAAATAGTAAGAGTAGACATTTTTACCCTGTTCCTGACCTTAGAGGGAAAACATTCGGTCATTTCACCATTAAGTTTGATGTTGCAGAAGCAGAAGTCTCAAATGAGCATTTTCAAGATTTTTGATAAGTATAGACTCCAGAAAAGTGCCAATTTACACCATCTCCAGCAATATATGAGAAGGTACCTTTTCCTACACCCTTGCCAACATTAGGCGTTATCTTAAAAATTAAAAGTCTGCCATTCTTAATGTTATCTATTTATTTTAAATTTGTTTCTTTGATTATTAGTGGAGGTCAGCATCATTTAATGTTTATTGGTCAATTGTAATTGTTATATTAGTTGTCTACGTCCTCTGCTCACTTTTCTAATGGAGTATTCATTTCTTTCTTAATAATTTTATAGTAGCTTTTTAAAGGTCTAATATCCTTAATCAAATATATCTACCATATATGTCTGTCAATATTTTTCCCAATTTGTCTTTTGCCTTTTAACTTTGTTTATGGATTTGTTTTATATATATATATATATATATATACTATTTTTAATAGAATTTTTAGAGCAGCCTTAGATTCACAGCAAAATTGAGCATAAAGTACAGAGAGTTCCCATGTCCCCCCTGTACCCCCAACACACAGCCTCCCCACTATCAACATCCCACACTACCAACATCCAGCACCAAAGTGGTACATTTGTTACAATCAATGAATCTAACTTACATTGATGCATCATTATCACCCCAAATCTATATTTTACACTAGAGTTCATTTTTGGTGTTATACATTCTATGGGTTTGGACAAATGTATAATGACATGTATCCACCATTACATTATTATACAGAATAGTTTCACTGCCCTACAAATGTTCTGTGTACCTCCTACCCATCCTTCCCTCCTCCCTAACCTCTGGCAACCACTGATCTTTTTACTGTCTCTGTAGTTTTGCCTTTTCCAGAATGTCATATAGTTGCAATCATACAGTCTGTAGCCTTTTCAGGTTGTCTTCTTTCACTTAGTAATATGGATTTAAGGTTCCTTCATGTCTTTTCATGACTTGATAGCTCATTTCTTTTTAGCACTAAATAACATTGCATTATCTGGATGTGCCACAATTTATTTATGCATTCACCTAGCAAAGGACATCTTGGTTGCTTCCAAGTTTTGGCAGTTATGAATAAAGCTGCTATAAACATCCATGTGCAGTTTTTGTGTGGACATAAGTTTTCAGTTCATTTGGGTAAATACCAAGGAGCACAATTTCTGGATCATATGGTAAGAGTATGTTTATATGGGTTTGTTTCTTATGTATTTTTAAAAACACATTGAAGCTTTTACTTTTTTTGTGTGGGGGGGCGGGGGGGGGAAGACCAGCCCTGAGCTAACATCTGTTGCCAATCCTCCCCTTTTTGCTGAGGAATGTTGGCCCTGGGCTAACATCCGTGCCCATGTTCCTCCACTTTATATGGGACGCCACCACGGCATGGCTAACAGGCAGTGCGTCCGCGGGCGCCCGGGATCCGAACTCGCGAACCCCGGGCTCCCAAGCGCGAAGTAAACCGCTGCGCCACCGGGTGGCCCCGAAGCTTTTACTTTTCTGTTGATAAACCTATTAACTTTTTCTTTCATAATTGCTGTCTTTGGTTTTGATTAGAAAGGCTTTTCCCTTCCAAAATTTTATAAATCTTCACTGTACCTTCTTCTAGTAGTTCTATGGTTTCATTTTACTTTTACATTTCAATCTTTGTTTTATTTTGATATGAGGCAGTGAAAATTTAACTTCATTTTCCCTTGACTGTCTGTTCACTTCCCTAGTTACATATAGCTTCCTCTAAATATTTGATACACACAACACCAAAGGAGTTCCCATTTTACAAACAAGGAAACTGAGGCAGAGAAGTAATTCATTGCATTTAGGGTCACACAGCCACTGAGTCAGGATTCAAACCCAAGTGTTTTGATGCCAAGTCCTGTTCTCTCTTCACCACAACCTTGGCACTCAAAGTATGGACAAGCAGCATTGGCTACATCTGGGAGCTTGTTAGAAATGCAGAGTCTTGGGTCCCACCCCATACCTACTGAATCAGAATCTGCTTTTCTATCAAGTTTGAGAAGTACTGTTGTGCATCATATTTCTCCAAATTTAGGGTACATCAGAATCACCTGGGGCACTTGTTGAGCTCCATCCCTCCTCAATATTTTAACTTAGTAGGTCTGGGATGATGACCAGAAATCTGCATTTTAGCAAGCATCCCAGGTTGTTCTCATGCAGGTGGTCCCGCGGATCATACTTGAGAAATGCTCTAAAACAACTGAGAAATATCCTAAAACTGTAACCTAGGACACCAAAATGATGGCTGATTTTTAACTCGCAATCTCAGTTTAGATGTGTCCTTTTCACCTGAAAAAGAGACAGCTAGGAGGTAATAATAACTGTTTTACATGTCAATATGTGGAAATTTGGTTGTAATAACGAAGATGACCAAATCTTCAGTTTTGCAGAAAATCGAATAAAGAAAACTAAGGGCAAAAGGCCTTCGAACCATCCAGAATTCAGTGGAGGCAGCCTCGAGAAGTAGGAGAAACATCTATCCAAGTAGATTAGAGTCTACTTCTCCTACTTCAAATTCTGTCGAATATGTCAGTGAGTCAAGATCTCTTCACCAATAAAACGAGTGTAATAATTACCCGCCAGCGGGTAGGAAGAACCTGCCTGTCAACTTTCTGAACTTTTGTCCGGAGTATCGACTCCCTAGGGCTGGGATGAGTAAACGTTCCAGCAGCCTTCGGAGGCTCGGTAGTGCCAGCTCAGATTTGCCCGGAAGCCGATGCCACCTGGCCAGAGGTGGGGCCCCGGCGACCAATGGGGGCCCCTCGGATAAGTCGTCAGCGCCACCCGACCGGAGAGACACCCTCTCCCCCGCCCAGCCCTTCAGATGGACTCCGTCATCAATAATTGATTAAGAACCTCCTCTCCATTGGCTGACGCCTCCCCCCGCGCTGGCAGTGGCCCAATGAGGAAGGACTGGAGAGAGCCCTCCTGAATAGTGAACGAGCGCTCGTGACGTAGCGGTCGGAGATTGGCTGCGACGGCTCGAGGCGGGGCCAGCTCGGGCGGCGGCGAGCGCGGCTGGGACAGCTCATTGCGAGCCGGGGAGGGTAGAACCCGGAGCGGGGTTGGAGCGCCGGGCGGCACTGAGAGGGTGCGCGCGGGGCGCACGGGCGGACCCGCGGCAAGATGTTCAGCTGGATGGGGCGGCAGGCGGGCGGGCGCGAGCGCGCAGGCGGCATGGACGCCGTGCAGACGGTGACGGGCGGCCTGCGCTCGCTCTACCTGCGCAAGGTACTGCCCCTGGAGGAGGCGTACCGCTTCCACGAGTTCCACTCGCCCGCGCTGGAGGAGGCCGACTTCGAAAACAAGCCCATGATCCTACTGGTGGGCCAGTACAGCACGGGCAAGACCACCTTCATCAGGTAACCCGCCCCGCCCTCACCCCTGCTGGACCCCTGCCGACCACCTAGGTGGCGGCGATCCTCCACACGTGTGTGCCTGTTGTCACCCGCCTCCCGCCGCCCTCGGGCTTCCTGCAGCCCCCACTAACCCTCGCGGACCCCCTTGCCGCTGCCTCGGCGTTACCTCAGATTCCCCGTCCGAGCGCGGTGCCTGGGTGCCCGCAGCCCCGCCCCGGGACGCGGCCGCTGGAGGAGGGGCTGGCTCTCCCCACGCGGGCAGAAGGGTCCCCGGAACCACTTCTCCGCGTTCTCCCTCCTTGCCCTTGGAAAGGCACTCCTCCTGCTGGCTTTATCCTGTCACCCTCGCCTGGGGGCCCGGGGAAGGCAGGGAGAGCGAAGCTATTATAAGCACCTTCTTGATGAGCGAGCGAGGCTTAGGGCTGGAAATGGGGACAGAGATGTGGGGTATGAGAATGGACTGTTGAATCATAGTTGAAGAGTTAACTCCCTAGCACAGTGCCTGGCGCATAACTATTTATTGAATGAATGAATGAATGAATGGCAACAGTAGAGGGTATTGCCCATGCCTCCTTCTCTTGAGGTCCTTGCATGCCCCCCCCCCCCACCACGGTGTTCGGGGGAGTGGGTAGAGAGGCTGCCATCATTCAGCTCTTACACAGCCTCGCCTTTATCCGGCCATAGGAAGTTAGCTGGGTGTAGCAGCTGAACTAGCCGGCGCCCAGTGGAACTAAGGGGGAGTGTCATATTACTATTCGTTAGTTTCCATTTCTTAGGTGGGTCGTTCCCTCCTAGCTCACCCTTGACGACTGAAAATATTTGTCATGCTCGCTGTGTCTCCAAAAGCAAACAATTGCTGTACATGCCCCAAACTTCAAATCATTTAGTTTCCTCCGAAGAGATTTTTGATGGGAAGTAATTTACGTTGAAACATTGCTTTTTGAAGAGACTATTTTACTGCTAAAGCATCTGGCATATTAAGACTCTGTTTGGTTAAGAGACTTGTTTTCCTGGTTTAAACTTTGTGTCAGTTGAAACAAAGTGACTGATCATTTAAGGTTTTGGTCGATGGTTTTGGAAATTGTAACAATCTCTTCACCTTTGATGTTCAACAGGTGTTCAGAAAACTGCCTCTATATTTGGATACATGCCATTTCTATTAAGTAGCGGCCTCTTTTTCTCCACTCCAGTGACCTAAATAGTTCCTACAAATAGAGTAGTTGTCACTACAGGAAGTATGTTCGAACCAGGCCTGCCGATACACTGAATGAATTCAGCAAGGCAAATACACTATATTGAAATATAGTTCTAGGCAGTAACTTGAATATGAAGGAAGACTGAAGACTGAAGCAATTTTTAAATTGCTTTATTTGGTGCTTATTAATAAGCTGAAAATAGTATTAAATATGTCACCCCAGACACTCAAAATGAATCATAGAAATAGTACAGTAACTGGCACCTTGAAAGATGACAGACAATACACTTAAGGTCTCAGTAATACTAACTAGTTTTTAAGGATATGGGATAATGAAGTATTACTACCAAGTGGTACAAGAGTGGGAGGTGGACCTTTTGAAATACACAGATAAAGGATAAGAAGGTAGCATTGTTATAATAATCTCAGACATGAGTGGTGGCATCTTCACAGCACCCCGGGTGGTTCCTCCTGTCGGTCTTTGCCATGAGGGCTTTATTGTGCCTCGTGTAATTAGGGAGCCCTGCTGATGCTGAACCAACCTGGATATGATGTGAGCCTCTCTCTGTTCCCATAGCCTGGATAATAAGCGAGCCTGAGGCAGGAGAGCACAACTTACAGGAACATAAATTGATCTTTTTTTTCAGTTTCCTATTTCATTATATTATTTCGCACTCTTCTTTCTGTTCCATCATTTGTGGAATAGCTAAGCGTAGTTTTAAGAAGGATTTTTAGATTTGACTCCTGGCGGCTCCATCCAAATGGACTTCTCAGTAGGCACTGGAGCCATGTGCAACCCCAGGGTGAGGGAGGAGTCACCTTATCAGGGAGCCACTTGCTCTTGAGAACTTCCCTGGCCTAAGTGACTTTGTCATTAGGCAGAGGGCAGAAAGTGGACCTGTGAGGTTGGAAGAAAATCAGGGTGGACAGGAAACTTGGTGAGACACTGGAGACCTGAGTTTGGTTTCAGGATGGAGCTGGGAGGAGGAGATTTAGCTTCTGGGAGGAAAGCCCTAAACAAAAGGCAGCTACCCTGTAGAGCCCTGCACTGGCCCTGGGGAGCAAAGGGGATGGCCCAGGGTGCTGGCCATCCTGGGTCCTTCCTGCTTCCATGGCTCTCTTTTCTCTGAGGCTGGTCAGTACCTGAGTTGTTTACTTCTAGCCATTGAGCACTAGAAGCTCACACTTGGCTGTGAGATAGGGTGCACCTATCTGCATAGTCACAGATTCTTACCCACCTGGCTTCCTGCACATCCCAAGAGGTTGCTGGTAACACAGAGCCTGCACTGATATGGAGGGAAACTTCTCTCATTGTAAAGCCACTCAGCAAGGCCTTTGGTGTGCATTCCACACCTTTAATGAGACCTCACTCTTCCCTCCTTTCATCCCATGACTGGGAAGAACCAGGACCCACTAAACCATGGTGAGCCAGGACAGTCATCAGGAGAGAGGAAATGAAGTGTGTGCCTGGTTCTGATGGAAGGTGTTCTAGGTGGGGGTGGATGTCAGGAAAATACCCTCCCTCCTGTGTGGAAGATCACCAGGAGGGGCCCAAGTGCAAGGAAGAGGATGAAGAGAAGGCGAGTCTTGGACTCTTCTTACATGGACCACAAGGCTGGCCCAGGAGGAGACTTGAGATGTGATGGAGATATTTGTCAGTCTCTTTGGGGTGGAAGCAGACAGCTGATAAGCCTATTGTCACACTGACAGTTTTATTTCTCAGAAGACAGAGGATTCAATGAGAGGAACTGTTGACGCTCTACCTCTGACCAGCAAGAAAGAATTGTCCAGAGAAGGAGAAGAGATGGGTCCAGGGAAAGTGGCCATGTCGTTTTAGACTCTGTAATAGCCAAGGAAGGGTGGATGTTGGGCTCTCCAGGCTTGTGTCCAAAACCTGAGGAAAACAGATTTCAGAGATTCCCTAGAAAATCCCTGGGCCCAGGTGCCATGAAGAAAGACATTTCCACTGAGAGGATATGGGGCTCACTGAAAGTCAATTCAAACCACATGGTTGCAACTTCTGACTTTTTTTTTTTTTTGGTGAGGAAGATTGGCCATAAGCTAACATCTGTTGCCAATCTTCCTCTTTTTGCTGAGGAAGATTGGCCCTGAGCTAACATCTGTGCCCATCTTCCTCTATTTTGTATGTGGGACCCTGCCACAGCATGGCTTGAGGAGCGGTGCATAGGTCCGTGCCCAGGATCTGAACCTGCAAACCCTGGGCTGCCAAAGTGGAGTGTATGAACTTAACTACTATGCCACCAGGCCACCCCACAACTTCTGATTTTTAAGAGCCCCACTTTCTCTCTTCCTCCTACACTCTGTCCCCAGAAAATTTATTCTAATGAGGAAAAAAAGAAGGAAGTCACTCAAGAAACTGTATAGGTTTTAAAAGGGTAGAAACCAAGACAACTGGATAAGAAAAAGAAAAGTCATGTAGATTGGAAAGAAAGAAGTAAAACCACCACTGTTCACAGAGGACATGATCTTGTATACAGAAAATCCTAAAAAAAACTCTTTAAACTAATAAACAAGTTCAGCAAGGTGTCAGGATACAAGATTAATACACAAAATCCATTGTATTTCTATACACTGGTAATGAACAATCTGAAAATGAAATTAAGAAAACAATTCCATTTATAATAGCAGCTAAAAGAATAAAATACTTAGGAATAAATTTAACAAAAATAGTGTAAAACTTATGCACTGAAAACTACAAAACTTTGTTGAAAGAAATTAAAGGGGCCAGCCCAGTGGCATAGTGGTTAAGTTTGCACGCTCTGCTTTGGTGGCCCAGGGTTCACAGGTTCAGATCTCAGGCAGGGACTGACGCACCGCTTGTCAGCCACACTGTGGCGACGTCCCATATAAAGTAGAGGAAGATGGGCATGGATGTTAGCCCAGGGCCAGTCTTCCTCAGCAAAAAAGAGAAGGATTGGCAACAGATGTTAGCTCAGGGCTAGTCTTCCTCAAAAAAAAAAAGAAATTAAAGAAAACCTTAAAAAAGAAAAAAAAAGGAAAGCCATCCTATGTTCATGGATTGTAAGACTTAATATCTTTAGAATGGAGCGCTCAAAGTGACCCACAGATTCACTGTAATCTCTACCAAAATCCCAACTGCCTTCTTTACAGAAATTGACAGGCTGATCCTAAAATTCACATGGAAATGTGAGGGATCCAGAATAGCCAAACAATTTTGAAAAAGAACAGGGCTAGAGTTCTCACACTTCCTGATTTCAAAACTTACTACAAAGGTACAGTAATCAGAACAATGGACGACTGGCATAAGAATAGACATATAGTTCAAAGGAATGGAATTGAGAGTCAAGAAATAAACCCATACATCTATGGTCAATTTGTTTTTTCAGGGATTCCAAGACAATTCAATGGGGAAAGAATATTCTTTTCAACAAATGATAGTGGGACAATTGGATATCCACATTGCAAAAGGAATAGAGAGTGACTGATGACGGGTACAGAGTTTCTTTTTGGGGTGATAAAAATATTCTGAAATTTAATAGTGGTATTAGTTGCACAACTTTGTGAAACCACAGAATTGTGCCCTTTAAAAGGGTGAATTTTATGGTATATGAGTTATATCTCAATAAAAAATATAACACAATCTTCCAATACTAAGCATCCTATGATTTATTTAATTTTTCATAATTCTGCACTTAGTGCCAGTCAAGTAATTTCTGCATCTGTGTGCAATAATTTAAAATAAAAATGGATGCTAGAGGGAAAACAAACCAAAAAAGTGGAAATAAGCTAAAAGAACATAAGGACAAAGGAACTGTAGAGCAGACATGAGAGAAAAGGGGATACAAATAGCCACCACACAGTCCCTACATGGTTTTTTCCCTGCATATTTTTGTCAGTGTATAAGCATGTTCATTCTTCATAACACTCAAGTTAATAAAATCAGGTATGATGTTTTCCTATAAAATACTTAGTAATTGTGTTTTAAAACTTTAAACATTATTTAAATATAGTGTTCATAGGGGAAAAGGGAGCAGGGGTTCCATATGCAAGGGTGGAAACAAGGTTCATGGACAGCGTGAAGCATTAAGAAGCCGGAATGATTGGGCTGAGAAGGCAAAAATGCCTCAGACAATACAAAAGCCTTTTTAGGCATGGTTAAAACAAGAAAAAGACTCAGGAAATGATAGGCCCACTGCTTGGGCCTCTGGCTGTAACAGTAGCGGAAAGCAGAACTACTCGGCTATTATTTTGCTTCCTCCTTTTCTCACAAAGAAAATGATCCAGAGATGGTAGAAGGGAGCCCAGCCATGTCTGAGGGGATTCCAGAGGATGAGGAGCTCCCCAGGGCCTGGCACGGGCAGGCCCAGTAAATACCTGGGTGGATGGATGCGTGGGAGGACCGTATAGGACGAACTTGCAGTTGTGCTCAAAGAACTGTGTTTGGTGATTTTCAAGAAATTATGAGAATATGAAAAGTATCAGAAAACTGGAAGCAGGCAAATGTCCGTTTTCAAAAAAGAGGGGAAATAGATTCTGTTATGAATAAAGCTCTACTTCATTCCTTTGAGAAGCTCTAGACTCAGTTATTAAAGTGAAGAAAAGTGAAGGCACTCACTGGGAGGCAGCCTGGTTCACCCATTAAAAAAAAAATCCCTTTAGGGAATCACTGTGGGCCCAGCTTGTTGTTCTCACCCTCATTCAGGCACTGGAGCCCCTGACAATCAGTCTTCTCTGCCAAATACCATGCCTTTTGCAGATCTCTCTGAAATACTGAAATACTTACTTTTTACAGAAGAATAGACCATATTTACAATATACAATATAAGATCATACTTACACATCCTGCTGCTCATTGATTGAAATAATATTGATTTCAGGGGTGGTCCCAGCTATCACAGAAGTTAGCGTTTCATGGGGAATATGGAAAAGAATTAACAAGCCATTAGGGCTCTGCGTGACAAGAGCTGTGACACGAGAAGCACAGGGTGGGATGGCATAGGAGGGACCATTCATTCAGGCTCAGGGGCTGGAAAGGCCTCCCTGGGGATGTAGCCTAAAAGCTGAGCCCTGAGGAGAGAGCCAGAATTAGTTGCCACAGGAGACTGGGACGTGAGGGTAAGAAAGTGTTGATGATGGGGGCCTGTTTTCTTGGATAACCGGGTGGGTGGTAGAGCTATCCACTGGGATGGGGACACAAGAAGAGGAAGAGCGGGGGCAAAATTATGAGTTTAAATTTAAACCCATGTTTAAGTGGACACCCAGGTGTACAGTCCACAAGGAGCTGGACTTAAGGGTCTGGAGTGAGAAGAGGAGCTTGTGGAGACACCGGGAAAAAGTCACCAGAGAGGTGCAGCAATGCCAGGGGAGGATGGTGGTTCCGAGCCATCGTAGGGCTCTTTTGGTTGCAAGTGACAGAAATTCAACTAAAAAAGCCCTAGGTAAAAAGGTACAAATTTTCTCATGCAACTGAGCTCCATCAGGGTGTGCTGGTTTCAGGCCTGGCCCAGGACCCCAAGGGGCGCCATCAGGACTCTGTGTCTCAGCTCCACTGCCTTCCTCATATTGGCTTCCTTCTCAGGCAGTTGCCCTCCTGGCGTGGGCAGGTGGCCATCTCCAATTCCAGACTCACATTCTGCCAGCCCAGCAACCCTACCAGGAAAAAAGAGAACATCTCCCCCAACAGTTTCAGCAGAAGTCTCAGGTTTGAGTCTCATTGATTCAACTCTAGCTGTATGCCCATCCCTGAACCAATCCTAGAGCCAGGGGAATGAAATACCCATGCCGGAGTGGGGTGCTCAGCCCCCAAACCATGTGGACTAAGAGTGGGGAAAGGTGGCTCCTCAGGGTGCCGTTATCAAAGAAGGGGAACTGGGTGCTAGACGGGTGAGACGGCAGACGGCGCCCACAAAAGCCAGAGAAAGAGAGGGGGTGGTCAGCAGTGGCAGATGTTTCTGGGAAGATGATTGAAAAGGAACCAGTGGCTTAACCATCAGCAGCCAGGGTGACCTTGGCAAGAGCCGTGTCAGTAAGTGGTGGTGATGGAAGCCAGGTGGCCGTGGGTGGAGGAGTGAGTGGGAGGTGAAGCGTCAAATATAGAAACTCTCAGCAACTGGGCACTGAAGGGGAGAAGCATGCCCTGGTCCCCCCATTCCGGAGGTTTGGTTCAAGATAAGCAGGACCTCGGCAGAGTTGAAAGTTGATGGAAGGGGCCCCAGAGGGGAGCACCCGGTGGTTCAGAAGCCTGAGAGGAGGCAGGACTTGGAGCAAGGATTCTGAGAAGGGACGTGGGGGCTCCAGGGCAGGTGCGGTGTGGCGGTGGTGGCAGTCAGCTCGGCTAGGCACTGCAGGGTGGCCTCTTGTCCACTCATTACATCAGCTACCTGACAAAGGGCAGCAGTGCTGGAGGATTAGGAGAAATGAGGGAGGGGGTTAATTATAAAATTCCCTTCCTTTAACTCACATGTAGAAGCTCATTTGTAAAAGACATTCAATATACTTTTCAAAGCCTTGGAAAATTATGAGTTAGAAAGCCGTGGTTCCCAGATCTGGCTGCGGGTCAGAATCACTGGGAGACCTTGTGAAACAGATTCCAGGGCCTCATCCCAGACCTCCTGAATCGGAATCCCTGTGGGTGAAGCTCAGAAATCTGTTTTTGTTTTTATGAACCACCTCTCAGAGTATTCTTAGGCAGCCTCCCCCAGGAAACATTTGGGAACCATTGACTGACGAAGGTTCAGTTGAAGGAATCAGGACAATGGAACCATCAGGCCTCAAGAGGGAGGCTCACTGGCCGGCGCGGTGGCGTAGAGATTAGGTTGGCACGCTCCGCTTCGTTGGCCCAGGGGTCGCAGGCTCGGATCCCGGGTGCCGACAGACGCACCGCTTGTCAGCCATGCCGTGGTGGCATCCCATAGAAAGTAGAGGAAGACGGGCACGGATGTTAGCCCAGGGCGTCTTCCTCAGCAAAAAGAGGAGGATTGGCAACGGATGTTAGCTCAGGGCTGGTCTTCCTCACAAAAAAAGTGGGGGAGAGGCTCACTTTGGGGACCTTCCATGGCTTGTGGTCCAAGCTCCAACCGTTCACGTTTGTAGCAAATGACCTAGATGAAGACATAGAAGTCGTGCTTACAAAAGTGGGGTATGCAATAAATGCAGTTTAATAAACAGCCTTTTTCATTTAATATGATATGAACTCTTTCTTGTGTCATTAAGTAATTTTCAAAAATAACTTTAATGACTGCACCATATTGTATCCATACAGCTTGGAACATTGTTTCCAATTTTATGCTGTTATGATAATATTGCAATGAACATTCTTGGCTATAAATCTTTGTATTTCTAGTTTTTTGCTTAGAATAGCTGTCTAAGCATGAATTACTGTATCAAAAGGTATAAATATATTCAAATTTATAATATTCCTGATTTTATATATATATACACTATATATTTTTTTATCCTGAATATATATACGCATATTCCTATTCAGAGGTTATTCCAAATTAGACTCCCACCAGGAGTCTAGTATGAGAATCATTATTTCACCAAACCTTCAGTAAAACTAAGTATTACTATTAAAAACAAATAAATTCAATAGGAAAAATTTCTTTTAATTTGCTTTTTTTTTTTTTTTACTAGTGAAGTTGAACTTATATGTAGTCATCATCTATATTTCTTTGTGAATTGTCTGTGAACTTTGCCCAGTTTTCATTTGGAGTATTAGTCTTTATTTTATAGATATTTAAAAATTTTGCTCAATAATGGCTATCAATTCTTTGTCATAGTTATTACAAGTATTTTTCCACTTTGAGGTTTGCCTTTTAAATTTTTTATGATAATTTTTGACATGCAGATATATTTAATGTTTGTGGTCAAATCTAAAACTTTTTTCCTCTTTCATGATTTCTTTTATCTCTCTTATGCCTAGAAAATCCTTGTTTATCCTAAGATTCAGTAAATATTCACCTATATTTTCTTTTTTTTAAATAGGCTTTTTAAAATATTTTTACTCTTTAATCCCCTTGGAAGTAAAATCTATTGTGAAAGTATTCTCTCTTTTTTCGTTTTTTTTCTTTTTTAACACTATTTATTGAATAATCCTACTTTTTCCCACTGTCACATGAGGCTTCCTCATATGCTAATTTATTAAGTATTGGGATCTTTTGGGACCTTTCTCTCTCATTCTGTTGTTCTGTTGGTAGAAGCTTATACCTGCACCATTCTATCTTAAGTGTTGTCACTTGAAAACATCTTTAATAAATGGCAGTGCAGACCCTCCTGATCTCATTTCTCTTTACTTTCCAAAGACTGTCAATCATCATTTCCTGTTATTCTTTCAAAAGAACCTTAAAATTACTTCATTAGATTCTTCCCAGAAAATCCCATTGGGATCCATTTGTATTGGAACTGCATTATGTCTTGGCATTTGCTCTTCCCAAGCAGGAACTCAGCGTTGTTTTTACTCAGACCTTCTTTTTCATATCCCAGAAAGGTGGTTGCTTCACTCATGCAGGTTCTATATACTCTTCTTAATGTTGTTCTTAGGTATTTTATACTCCTTCACTCTTGTGAATCAGATTTTTTTTCCCTTTATATTTTCTAGCTAGGTATTGCTAGGATGTAAGATAGCTGCTGATTTTTTGGCCTTTTCATTTTGTATCTGTTCATTTGATTCAAATTATTCCGATAGCTTTTCAGTAGATTCCCTTGGATTTTCTAGAGAGACAGCTATATCAGTTACATTCGTGATTACTTTGTTTCCTCTTCTGGTTCATATTTTACTGTATTGGGAAATGAGCATTCATTATCAAGCTTCTAATTTTAATGGTCATGCCTTTGTTTTTCACCTTAAGATATGTTAGCTGTTGGTTTAATATTTTATAAATTAATCACATTAAGAAATTATCCTTCTATTACTAATTTTAAAAGAATTTCATTTGAAAAAGTTAGAATGAATGTTGAGTTTTATTAAATGCCTTTTTAGCTTTTCCTTTAACCTGTGTGCTACAGAATACAATTCTGGGAAGATTGTTAATAGGTGTTCCAAGAAAACAAGGTTTTATAGTCCAGTAAGTTTGGGAAATGCTGTATTCCATAGCCTCCTCATAGAAGCTTTCTAGTGCTCCCAGGTCAACCTACAGTCTGTTGTCAGATTCATAAATTACAAGTCATAACATAGAAACACATAATAGATCTTCATTACATGAGCAAAGGAATGACTGGAAAAATAAACAGGACTGTAAGAAGTGGGAAGGTATGTTGCCTTTGATTCCAGTAAACTTCCTCTCCATTTCTTCTTCTTTCTTTCCTTCCTGTCCCTTTCTTCCACCCTCCTTCCAGAACAGCATGGAAGGTGGAGTGAAGCAGCAACAGGTACTGGCATAGGTTAGACAGTGGTGTGCTTTAAGCACATCTCAGCCCCGCATAGTTTAAATTCCATTCATAGCTAGAAAAATAGAGATGCCACAAGGCTTTACCCAGCAGATTCCAGTTTCTTGGTCCAACAGGCTAATGTCCATTCCTTTAGTTGGTACAGCAGTTTCAAAGGTGATGTTATCTGAACAAGCAGTCCTAGTGATAATATGTCAATGATTTAACTAAGGGAAAAACAAAAATGAAAATAGAAGCTAGGTTTCACACTTAAGGAAGACGCATAGTTTTAAGGTAGAAGTGAAGCTTGGCCTGACAGTTTTTCAGTAACTCAAAGAAGATTAAAATTTTAAAGTTGATGAGATGTTTGTTTGGGGATATTTATCTCCACATTATTTTTAATGGCAAGAAATGGGAAGCTATTTAAATACCAACAGTAAGGAAATGGCAAACTAAATTCATACATATTCACCTTGAAATAGTATGCAGCCATTAAAAATTGTGTTTTCAAATAATTTTTAATGGCGTGAAGAAAAACTAGTGAAAAATCTAGATGCAAAATTGTTTAAATACTTGGATCCCAATTTTATAAAGAAAGATTATATTCACAGAAAAATGACTGGAGGGAAATATATAAAATGTTAAAAGTAGTCATTATCTTTTACTAACATGGTCTCGTACAGGCTACTTCACTTGTCATCAGCGCAGTTTTCTCTTCTATAAGCTAGGGATAAAAATACCTGCTGCAGTGATGTGAGGGTGAGGTGATAAAACGTATGTGAAATGCCTTAGAAACTGTCCCAGATGGTGTCATGACAGTCTGTTGTGTAGTGGTGGTGCTAACATGCTAGGCAATAATTGTATATTCTGGACCGTTTTATAAGACTTTTGTGATAACAAATGTTTGGTTCTTCTCCCGCTTCCATTTCTTGGTATTAAACATGAAGATAAACAAAGGAAACTGCTTTAGAAACATCATTTCCAGGTTCAAGACAAACCGGAGTTGAAGGTCTAACCCTTTCTTCTCAGTCCCTCTCCTGGTGAAATAGTGGACCAAGTGCTATCCATAAAAAATACATTATGTAAAACTTTCCAACACTTATTATAAATTGAAATGTATTTAAATTCATAGCGCTGGATTTAAAAATAAGGAAATAAAGCTGCTTCTCCACTGAACTCAAAAGTTGTACTTATGTATTTCTTTTATGTCTATATGGTTTAAAACCTTAGTAATACTCAAAGGAATAAAATGACTATTGGGGTTAGTTGTAACGCTCTTTTTGTGTGTTTGTATGTGAGGAAGACTGGCCCTGGGCTAACATCCGTGCCCATCTTCCTCTACTTTATATGGGACGCCGCCACAGCATGGCTTGACAAGCGGTGTGCTGGTCCACACCCAGGAGCCAACCCTGCGAACCCAAGGCTGCCAAAGCAGAGCGTGAACTTAACTCTACGCCACTGGGCCAGCCCCTAATGCTCTTTTTAAAAACGCCCGAGGCTCGGGGCCGGCCCAGTGGCGCAGTGGTTTAGTTTGCACTTGGCAGTACAAGGTTCACGGGTTCAGATCCCGGGCGCACACTGCTTATCTGCCATGCTGTGGCGGTGTCCCATGTAAAGTAGAGGAAGATGGGGACGGATGTTAGCCCAGGGCCAGACTTCCTCACAAAAAAAAAAAAAAAAAAAGTCCCAGGCCACATCAATGAATTGAACCCTCAAACTCTATGCACAGATGCCGATATATGCACAAACGCATATCTTTTTAAAATCCCTGTTACCATTACACAAGCCATTTCTCTAGATTTTGACTTGAGAATTTAAAAATAATGCTCATAAAACACCCCAAATATATGTGCCATATTACTTTTTAGAGCTTACCTAATTAATGAAAACCTACTAAGAAGTGTTAGATTTGTGTATTTGTTATGATTCACAGAACGCAGGACTAGTAAGAAATCCTAGGTTCCAATAAACCACTTAATCTACTTGAACCTTAGTTTTCTGATCTGTAAAATGGGGATAAAAATAGTACTTAGGCCATAAAGTACTAAGGATGAAATAAGCTTCTTCAGCAAGTCCTCAAATGTTATGTGTATTACTAAAATAATTAATACCTTTTCCACTATTCCAAGCACAAGTGTGACAGTCAAAACCTAGACAGAATGCATGGATGAATACCCAGAGGACACAAAGTTTGCAGCTGGCATTTTGGATGTCTGTTATTGAATAATGTGCCTCTTATAGTTTGTTTGTTTGTTTTTCAGTCATTCTTAAGCCCATCTTTGAGAAGAGGTGTTTGAGTATGTTGAGGGCCTTTTCATCGTCTTGAAGGTTTTTTTCATTCCCTTGTCACAAATTACTTTTTTTTCTGTGAAGTTAAAAAAAAGAATTTCTAGCCTAAGCAATGGAAGGAAAAAGACACTGTCCACATACACCCTTACATGAAGGCAGCTCCTTGAGCCTAGGCTGAGCCTGGCAGCAGTGTGCCCAGGCGCCATTTGGATGAGGCTGGACCATGGCCCTCAGTGGACAGGGACCAGATGTCAGGTCTCCCGTCCTCCCCACCACCACCTCCGCCCAGCTGCTTGGAATCCAAATGGCTCTCCCTTTTTAGGTTGATGGCTTGGCTCGAGATTCCTGGAGCAATCACCACTGGAACTGGCAGCCCTCTCTGAGAATACAGGAAAAGGAGAGCAAGGTGGAGCCAGGGACAAACACCATGTCTAACGCACAGGATTCCTGTGTGGCGGGCTAGCCAGCTCTGAACCGCAGTGGATTCTTTCCTGTAGTCTCCCTGTGGCCGCTTATTCCTTTGATTTCTTGTTATTGCAGATAACACCACAAAGTCACTGGAGCTCCTTGCTTTGGGAAAGCCTCTGAGGTGTCCAAAAAAAAAAATGTTTAACACGATTGATGAGCCCCGTGCGTGTGGCTGTGTGGGTAACCCATTTGTGTACATCACACCTCAGGATCCGCTCAGATGCTTCCTTTCAAGGTGGCTGGTTTTGAACCTCATCACTTCATTCTCACTTGCTCACGTCAGATACTCTGTGCCCTGGTGGTTCTTAGTTCCCTCACTGCACATGACACGTGCCTGCCTGCCCAGCAGTATGACATAAGTGTGTCTGAGTGTCACAATCCCCCAGTGTAACTCTTCTGGCCCGTCAGCTTAGAGTGTCATTTATTAATTCATGTATCTGACAGGTCCTACTTAGGGTACCAGAAGCTGGAGGCTGGGTGGGACCCCAAGGCTATGGGGCTGAGCCTGGTGTAAAAGCAAAGGCCTCGGGCCAGGAGGGAGGAGCTCCAGGCTCCGGGTCCTGCAAGGCCACTAGCGACTTTGACCGGCAACATGTCACTTTCCTGCTCTAATCCTCAGTCTCTTCACCTGTGGAGACAGGGGGTTGAAGCAGATGATTCCTAACAGACTTTGAGTCTCTAAAGTGCGGGTATGTGGACTGTGCCCTGCAGGAAATGACAGCCTGTCAGAAGAGAGGAAATAGGCCCACAGATAACACCAGTACTAGGGGTTCCGTGAGGAGTGCCACAGGAAAAGTGGCCTAAAAAAGCCCTGGAGTGATCAGGGAGGACTGCCGTGGAGGAGGTGACATTTTGTAAAGTGACTTAAAGAGTGGGTAGCATAGAGAGTAGAGATCATGAGACATGATTCCCCACCAGACAGAGGGAATGAAGTGATTGAGGACGGGCAGGAAATTTGGGCCTGGAAGAGGCTAATCAAGGAGGGAAGCAGGTCCACAGTAAGAGAGGAGCAAGAGCCCAGACTGCAAGGTAGAAGGGGGTGACTTCTGGGGGTCCCGGAAGGGAAGTTTTCTGCGAAGGACCGGGTTGTCAGTGAAGGCTGTCTGATTAAAGTGTTGCTTTAGAAAAAGAATCTGGTCCTCGAGGACAGATGGGGGAGAAGGGGCTGGGAGGCAGCTGAGAAGTGACCAGAGGCCAAATGGGGTGTGATGAGGAGGTAGAGAAGTGAGGGAGGGAGGCCAGAGGCCAATGTCCACTGGAGGAGGACAGGGAGAAGTCAGTCAGTCCACAGATGCTGGTTCTGCACCTACCACATCCCGGATGCTGTGTTAGAGGCTGGGGATGCGGTGGTGAGCCCGGCAGACGAGGGCCCCTCTGAGGGTGCTCCTATCATCCCGAGACAGTAACATGCAAACAGTACCGTGAGATATTTTCAGATACTCATGAGTGCTGTGAGTAGGGTAATGAGAGAGAGAGGCAGGGATCAGACAGAGGGGAGAGGCTGCTTCTGCCAGGGTGTTCGGGGGGAGGCCTCGCTAGGGAGGTGCTGTTCAGCATGCAGAGGTCTGGGCACGCTGAGCGCCTCAGCCCTGTACCAGAATGTTCCATGCATGGAGGAAGCATGAGTGAACAGAATAGAGAAGAAGCCCTGATTTCCTGGGGCTTACACTCACCCAGGGGGAGACGGAATAAATAAAACATAGTAATAAATAAGTAAATTTTATATTATGGTAGAGGGAGAGAAGAGCTATGGGGAAGAGAGCACCATTTTTTTTTCTAATTTTCTTGCTGTTATAGATAATGCTGCAATGGACATCTTCATGCAAACATCTTTTTCACGTGTCTAGGACTTTTCCTAAGGATAGATTTGAAAAAGTAGAATTACTCCATTTAAAGGCATTTAACACAAAGTGTCAAATTGCTCTTCAGTGAGGTTATACCAACTTATTCTCCCACCAACATATATAAGGGTGTTTATTTCACTACACCCTCACCAGTGTTGAGTATTATGAGTTTTTTAAAGTGCTAATATCCTATGTTTTTAATTGGTTTTACTTTGATATTGAATGTTGACTTTTGGCTTTTTATTATCTGTGGGAGAAAGTGTCGTGAAGCAAATTAATAATGTAAGTGAGCTATATGATACAGCAGTTCTTCCTGGTTCTAGTTCTTCTTCTATGTCTAGGACCCAGAGACTGAATGATTTACCAAGGTCACAGTTCAGGGGACACCTTTTACTTCATACAGATTCACATTAGCTGCCACCTTTAAAAATAATTATTTGTTAGTGTTACTTTCGACAGGGTTGCTCCTTGGGAAATTCTAGCTTCTATTACAGTATGAACTTGAAAGTGAGAAACACCTGCTCTACTTTAAACAATTTCATACTTTAGGTTTTTCATCAAAACCCTGTTATTCCAAAATTAGTAGGGTTTGCTGTACTTTTATATAAGTGAAACATCGGGAAGCAATTCAGTCACTCCTCGGCAAGGACGGTCTGACTTACACACCTTTGTGTGTGTTATTGCCTCGCTGGTGACTCACTGATGAGCTACAGCATCCACACGCCCTCCACCCCTACGTGAGCCCCTCTCTCCCCTCCCACAAGCCTGGAGCTGGAGAGCCCTCCCCGCCCCCAGCCCTGGGAAGGTGCTGAGAAGGGTCCATGTTGCAGAGAGCCACCAAGGTGGAACTCAACACTGGGCTCTTCCCCTAAAGGGTAGTGCGACAGTTCTTGTCGACTTTGTCTATTTTATTGGTGTGTCTGACCTTTTGTAGGCTGTCTTGGCCAGCCAACCATTGCTGTTAACATTGATCTTATGGGAAAGTGCCTGTCAGGTTTCAAACCAACACTTGGACCTAACCCTTTTGTGAGTTGGGAACTGTGTGTGCTGCAAGGATCTTGGTGACATTGGCTGCTGTTCTTCCAAGCCCTAGTCCCTCTTCCCAGTTGTCTCCCCTTCCTCCATCTCTCCCACGGGCCTCCTGGCACAGCCTCATCCAGGCCACGGGGCGTGGAAATCAAACTAGGCGTGGGAGAGGTGCGATCTGGACTTGAATTCTAGCTCTGCTGTTGAGTGACTTCAGACCTGAGCACCCAGAGTGGCTGGAAAACCTAGATTCCACGTTCATAGGCATGTGTGAGACCCACACGCTCTATGTACACTCTGTACATGCTGGATTTCCACAAAATGTGAGACGCTGTCACTGTAGCTTTTACCAGGATTTCTAAGATCCATGTGGAATTTCACAAGAATTTATAAATATGAACATTTCTGTGCCTAAGGGTATTTACTAGTCTACTAGGGGCCTGAAAAAGTTTTGAAAATTTTAAAAATTAAATTTGAATATGTTTTTAAAAATAGTGCCTCCTCTCTCCAGCTTCTCTCCAAGGAGAATGCGGACAGCTGGCCCCTGTTCAGGCAGACCAAGGACCATGCAGGAGGGCAGTTTGGAGAGCTCTTTTCCCTCACTTTGAGAAAGCATGGGGTCATGGAGCCTTATGCCCAGTGACACACTCTGCGTGAGGGCCCTGCATTCCCCTCATGCTCAAACCACCCCTCTGAGCAAACCACCAGCTGGAACCCAGGTTTAAACATATCTGGAGACAGCACAAGACCTGGAGTCCCACTGCTTGTGTTCCGTCTCCACTGAAACACTTACTGTGTGACCTTGGGCAAGCTGCTTTCTGATGCCTCAGTTTTCCCACCTGTAGAATGGGGGGTAATGTTAGTACCCACCTCAGAGTGTTATGGGGATTAAATAAAACAATTGTGCATGCAGAGAGCTTTGTACCACACCAGGTAAATAGCAAGTTCTTGGTAAATGCTGGCCGCTATTATCCAATTTTTTTTCCACATTTACTCTAAATTTAGGGGCATACTTAAATGATGTGTCTGTGCTGGTGCTCCACAGCTTCACAGAAACGTGGAGGCTTTGGATGACATTAAAACTAGCGCTGAAATCAATTAAACGTTTAGAATATAGCCTGCTAAGATTGCTAAATAATTTCAACTACATAAAAATCATAGGTCTAAAGGGTGGCTTAATTTCTTATTCTTAAAAAGATGGCAAAATTGTATTGGACAGTTGATAGTTCAGTTCTTTCCCTCTATCCCTGGAAGCAAAATCACAGGTTCTGGCCTTAAACTTGATCAGTCAGGACATTTTAAAAACAAAGAAATAGTTTAGGACTGACTGAATAGATGGGTAGCTGCAGGATGGGGGGCTGGGGAAAGTCGTGCAGGCTTCTGCCCTTGAGCCTCTTCACAGGGTGAAGGGTCACCTCCCTGGCAGGGCTGGGACACAGCTGTGCCCTAGTCCCCTCAAACAAGGCTTCTTTTCCACCGCTCCCCACCCCGGGATCTATTCACAGTCACTGTCACGTGCTCTCTGAAGGTGTTGCATTTCCACCTGTTGCTGGATAATGAGCGAAGTATTCCAGAATACTCCCTTCTTCATGTTCCCCTTGGTTACAAAGGAAGGAAGGAGTAGTCTTTGCCCCTGCATCCCATATGTGCATAAATACACATCAGCGTGTTCCTGCATCCTGGAAAGGAAATCTTAGTGGGGGGGGGAGGGACAGCTCTGAATGAAGTGCTGGTGGGGGTGAGGTAAGAGCTATGTTAGGTGTCAGCCATTTCTCACAGAAAGCAGACTTTCCCTATCTCTCTGCCTCTGACTCCCTTGCCCCACCCCAACCATGTCATTGAGCCAGACCTATGCCCTATATCACATCAACTGGTCTCCTCAGCCCCCTGAATAAGAACCCTCAATGGCATTTGCTAGGGCCACTGCATACAGTTGTGCAGGTTGAACTGCACGAGGGCACCTGGGCAAGGGGGCATGTGGGGGTAAAACCCAACAAGAGTCCGCTTGCTAAGCTGTGAACCCTGGTGCTGGGCTGTGTCTGCCTAGAAGGAGGGGCATCTTTTTCTGATTTGTACAAAGGGCTAGTGATGGCCCTGGTGATATCTAATCTGAGCCCCGCTCCTTCACCCCATCCCCCATAGCAGCCTCTGTTGCTGCTGAATTCTTTGGAGATCGTCTTCCATGGCCACAACCTCCAGGAGCCCAAGGGATCTGTAAAATGCACAAAGGAGGATGTGCCAGCCTCATTGATTGCCAGGGACAAGGAAAGAGATGCTTCATTATTTCATTCACTCTATTGAGTGCCCTCTGTGGGCAAGCATAGTGCTGGGTGCTGGGGATATGCATCTGACCACAGACAGGACCTGCCTGCAAAGACCCACAAACAGAGAAGTGGAGTAACCGTGATGAGTACTATGATGGCCGCAGGCACAGGGTGCCCAGTGCCCACAGAGGAGGTGTCCCCAACATGCTAGTGGGACAAGGACACTTCCCTAAAGGAGGTGGGCCTGAGCAGGGCCTCCTAGGATGCATAGGAGCTGGCTGGGGCACTTCTCTGGGTGGTGTCTGTTACACCAATGGAACCGAGAATGAGAACTAATGTGCTGAGCAAAGGTGCGCTTCCAGAAGGCCCAGTAAGTCTGCATGATGTCTGACCTCTTTCACCAAGCTTCCTACACTGGGAGGAAAAATAGGTCTGTAGATTTTAAGCTTTGAAAACTCATTATTAGCAAAAGAATAAAATGCCAATCATTCTTCCTGTCTTGGGGGTTATATTTCTAGGTTTTTAAATGATTATGTTAAAAATTGGTAGCCCCAGGAAGCTGTCGGACCTTTTGTGACAACATGCTAAGTTTCTTGTCTTTTCCCCTGTCCCAGATACTTACTGGAGCAGGATTTTCCAGGCATGAGGATTGGTCCAGAGCCCACCACCGATTCCTTCATCGCTGTGATGTACGGGGAGACCGAGGGCAGCACCCCAGGGAACGCTCTCGTCGTGGATCCCAAAAAGCCATTTCGAAAGCTTAGTCGCTTTGGAAATGCTTTCCTGAATCGGTAAGGACCAGCAAACTGCCATCTCTGTCAGGTTGTTTAAACTTTTTCTTTGAATCCTTGCCAATTACATGTAAAGGTTCAAAAACAGAAGAACAGAGCATGTCTGTTCTAGAAGAGAGAGCCTATAGAAAATATGCTTATCATATTCAGATATTTGAAAGATTATCATAGGAAATGATCATTTATACCTATTCTGGGTGGCTTCAGAGGGCAGAGCTAAGGCCCAGGATTGGACATTATAAGGCCACACAGTATAAGGAACAAATTTCTAATAATTTGAGCTGCACAAAAATACATCAAGTTGCCTTGTTGGGCAGCAAGCTCCCTATCACTGGCAATGTTAAGTGGTGGCTGGATGGCCACCTCTCAGGCATAGTGTGCTGGGGCCTCCTTCCTGCACAGAGAGCTTAGCCCAGAGGACCCCTGAAGTTTACCTGACACCCAGATTTAGTCTGTTGATTACTCCAGGGCAGGTCACCCCACCTCCCTGGCTGTCCCTGTGCTTCTCACTCCCATGCTTTGATCTGCTTCCTTATTCATTAGAACAGGGCAGGGGAAATAGAGTCAAAACAACACAAAAAGTTAATTTTGTTACATGGTTGTTATTTTGTAGATGTGAAGTTGTGGGATGGCTGAGGTTCTGTCTTGGTTGGACATGTTGTATTTGTACTGCCCGTAACCTTTCCCCAGAGTTCCCAGTGAAACGGAGGGGTGTGGGGACAGAGAACAAGCCAGCAGGTTCTCCCAGATGCAGCTCTGCCCTTTTGGACATGATCTGCTCTTACCTCCCTCCCCTCCTTCTCTTTGTCATTCCTCCTGGCCTTTTTCTAAAAAAACCCTTTTCTCTTTCTTCTTTCCTGTCATTTCCCTTGTCCCTCCATTCCCCTCTTTTATGAGTCTGCTGCTTTAGACTGGTTGGTCTGGGAGAGCAGGCGGTGGGAGGTGCAGAGCCAGGGAGGGGTCATCCCACCCCTTTAGGGAGAGAGACTTGAACTGCGCTTCTCCTTTTTAGATGTTTTTAAAAATAGGAGGGGGTCCTCCCAGAGGCTGAGGCGCCTCATTGCACAACTCCAGGGGGCACCATTCACAAGGGCTGTGGAATGAATGATGTGCCCGGGTGCTGTGCAGTGGCTCCACCACGGGCAGCCTAGGCAACCTCCACAGGTGCCTTCTGTGAACAACTGAACTCTCTCGGGACCTGTGCTCTCCCTTAAGGGCTTTGTTATGCTCCCATCGCAAATCAAAGCATCCAAGTGGCAGCAAGGGAAAGTGGCAGTAGGATAAACAGAAATGTGCAGATGATGTAGATGGAGTCACAGAGAAGTTCCATCTTGTTGCTGACATTGATTTGCAGAATTCTGTCCAGATGAGTTTTTCCACCTTCAGGATTCCTTCCTCCAGGAGGGGTTTACTCCTTGACACCAGAGCGTCTCCACGTGGGAGAACTGAGAGGGTCCCTCAGGACGGAGTGAACCACAGTCGAGGGGAAATGGGACAATGGCCCTGCCCCATCAGGGCCTCCCAGGGAGCCATGGTCACAGGGCGGGTATCAGCCAGGCTTCCTGCCCCAAGACTGACCCTAGAAGGTTTCAGAGGCCCTGGAACGTGCAGGGCCCAGGATCCTTCTCCGTGGAAGGTTGCCTAGAATCCTATGGTTTCATTGCTGCCCTTGGTTTTGCTCTTTTTGTCTGACAAAGGCTTAAAAAAGAAATAAGCTGCCACTTCTCGCAAATTCCCACTTTGCGAAGTCCATATCCACAAGGGAAACACCAGGGAGAGTGGCTATTGGCTTGTTTTATTTTGGCAGATGATTTACTTTCCTAACAAATTTTTTTTTTTTTTTTCAAATCCCAAACATACAGCAGATGAGTATGGAAAAGAAGCAGTCAGGAAAGATTTTGAGTGGCAGGGTTCATTGTCTCAGCATTTAAAACTTGCTGAAACTACTCTGTGCATTATAGAATCAAGTGCTAATTAAATTCAGAATACGTAGAAAAATAAGAGCAAATAATTATATGGCATTTACTCTGTGTCAGATACTATTCTGAACTTTACTTGTATATTAGCTCTGACTCCTCACAAAAATCCTGTGACATGGGCGCCACTATTATCCCCAGTGTAGAGAGAAGGAATTGACACATAGAGAGGTTAATTTAACTTCCAGGGGGTTGCTCAACTGATAAAACGGTAGTGCTGGGGTTGGAGCCCAGGCCGTCTGGCCCAGAGTCCTGCTGGTGACCCCTGCACTGAGCTGCCAAATGGAGGGATGTTTTGACTAAGAATCAGTGCCTACTGCCCCCATCTACCTTTTAAGGCTGTCCTTAATATAGCCCGCCAACAAGGATGAAGAAGATGATTATGTCCCAGATTACAGATTAGTGATTTCATACAGACTATCTTTTCAGGGTTAATAAGACAGATGATACTATGGCCATTTTACAGATGAGGAAACTGAGAGCAAAGAAGTAAAATGACTTGCCCAAGGAGAGGTGGAGACAGGACTAGAATTCAGGTTTCCTCTTCCCTTCCCTCTACCACCCTGTGCCTCATGGACCACCGGCAAAGAGGAGTTTCTATCCTTCTAGCCAACCTGGTGGCCACGCATATGTGAGGCTCACGTGTCAGGATGGACCTCATGTATGTTAATAGCGTACTTAAGAGTAAACAGCCTGATTAAGTCGTATCCACATGACAGTGCTGCTGTTTCACCCAGCGCTTATGTAAGAAAGAGAGTCAGCAAGCAGTGAAGGGATACATCCACATGGTGACAGACAAATAGTAATAGACAACTAAAACACCACAATGTTATAAATTATTAAGACATCAATAAAAATGGGGAAAAAAAAAAGAGAGTCAGTTAGTGTAGGGTGATTGAATGTGTGTATGTAATTATAGCATCCCTGTGGGGACATCAGCAGGGTTAGCATAAAGGCAGGCAGACTTCTTTTTACGCAGCATACTTTCTGGGAACTAGGTCAAAATACAGTATTTAGTGGGGAAGAGAATAGGTTGTGTGCTGTGGAGAGCTTTCTCCCTCCACCCCACTGAGCAACCACCAGTCGCCCCTGGGATAGGTCTCTTTTCCCTGCCCTCTCATTACAGGGCGTTGGCTTGGACATTGGCCCCCAGGGGCATCTTTAAAAGAGTTTAGTACTTTACAGGGTGATACGAGATGGTACCGGGAGAGCGACGCCAGCCTCAAAGCATTAAGCAAACCTGTGAAGCCTGAGTGTCAATCTCCAAGGCTGGTTTCTAAGAAAGTAACAGGGGGTCTACGGTGCACCTCCGAGAAGTGAAGACAAATTTCCAAAAAGGCAGCTTCAAATTCTAGAAGTTCCATACTTGAACAATGGAAGAAGGAGCTGAGTCTAGAACAAAAAGAATTCTCTAGGAACAACTTTAATGTGAATTCTGAGACTCCAATGTGCTGCTCTGCATTCGAGAGGAGTTCTGCAAGTGGACCTGTCTTGGAGTTGCTCCCCAGGAATGTGGTTGCTGGAGTCCCCAAGTCTCTGATTGGGAGGCGGTTCCACCACGCAGAGGAGGTGGACGCTCCAACAGCACCCCGAGCACATGCGTCCTCGGGGACGCCAGTGTGTCTCGGTCAGATCGAGAAGTGTCAAGAATTGGCGTCTGACATTTTCCCCTGCAGTCTGCTTTTGAACCGGATGTTATGTTTTTCCCTCAATCTACTTTTCTAAAAATGGTAGTCTTTTTTTTAAATCCGGATAGCTACAGACACTGTTTTCAGTTTAGGATCTAGTATAATTTTAAATTGTAGTCTTCCGCAGAAGAAATTTTCAATCTCATTTACTTCTTCATTGCCTCTTTCTTTTTGAAAAAATAACTGAAATTACTGGCTTTAGGAATTGAAATTTTGAAACTTCCTTTTGAGCTGAAGGAATCTAACAGTACTTTCAGTGCTCCAATCATTTTATCCAGGCCTGATGATGGTGATGATTTAAAAAACTGCTGTCTTATGTTTGTGTAATGATTTAGCAATAATAGAATATATACGTGTATTTTTGGAGTTATACTCTATTTTTACCTGTATGTTTGTAATTAAATGAGGCTTCACTAAATAGACTTTTTTTAGACTATGAATGTTACACAGTCACTTAATACCATTGGGAATTTTTAAAAAGCTGACTTAATACAGGCCCACAGCATCAGTCCAGACACAGGCCAGCTCCAGCAGCTCACTTAGCCCCAGAGATTAAGGAAGATAGGCTCTTGCCAAGAAGCACTCTTGACTCACCAGCAAAATTGCTGGGGTTTTTTTCATCTGATTTGATTTGATTTGGTCTAAGATTTGATCTAAGGGGTAACCATGGGCTTCTTAAAGTCTCAATGTGAAACTAAATTCCTCCTGGGCAGTGGAAGGTTGACCCGCCATTTGTGGCAGGACCATGTCATGATAAATATTTCAGGTTAGTTGTCCAAGTCTTTTTGTATGTTGTGTGGTATTTACTTTGCAAACTTAAGAAGTCATGCAGTCTCTTTGGTCTTAGTGTCATCAATAAAGTGACCTGGGGTGGAAGGAGGTGCTTTGAAACAGCTCCATACTTTCTCCACTGTAAGTTTAGGTTTATTAGAACCTAATGACAACCTGGGAGTCCTCGGGCTGGTAGAATTGCTCAGAGACCTACACAAAGTAAAGGGTGATCCATCCCAAGCTGGATCTTCTGCCTCCTGTTCACCCCCCCCCGCCCTCCACCAGTCGATAGAGAGCCGGTCACACGCATGGGAGCCTCTTTGGCGGGGTGTTCCAGGGCTGTGGCACATCACTCCTTTGTTTCAGGATGTTGCCCTCTGTGTGATAAGGGTACACAGCGGTGGTTCAAACGCATGAAATGGCAGGAGCAGCCTAGTAGTCAAGCACCTGGGCTCTGGAGTCAGACTGCCGGGATAGCATCCCAGCTCCATCACTTACCAGCCATGTGACTTGGCAAGTTGTGTTATGTGACCCTGCTGTACCCCAGTCTCCTTCGTAAAACAGCAGTGCACAGCCCCTACCTCTGAGGTCGTGGCGAGGATCAAGTGAGTTAACGTGTACTGCGAGTTAACGTGTAAGGCAAGTGCTTAGAACAGTGCCTGACACGCAGAAGTGGTCAGGGAACGTTTGTGCTATTTTATCATTACTAGAACTACTAGATATCACTACATTGTTTGGAAATCCAAAGCAGTACTGAGGGACTGCCTGTTTTTTTTTTTAAATGTTGATCATTGAATTGGAATGCTGGTGTCTAGAGGCAATTTTAGGAACTCTAATCCTCTTACCTCCTCGCTTTACTGTGGGGCAGGACTCCTAAGCTACTGGCCCCAGACCTTACAGCCCAGACTGTTCCCTTACCCACCCGCCTTCTGCTACCCCTGAGCTTCCTTGGTTGTGGGGGTGACCGGGAATGGGGGTCCACTGTAAGGTTTGGTCCCCTTCTCCTCTCCTTCTATCAGAAAACAAAATGTATCAGGTCAGCCCTGGGTGAGGGAGACACTTCATAACAGCGTGTGTGAGGCTCCTGGGCTTAACCAGCACGTGTCTGCGTATTTCACGTGAAGTGCAGAAGGCAAGGCACGGACACACTTTATGTGAGCCCCTCCGGGAAAGAGTAGGAAATCCATCTTGGGACAGCGAATCTGAGCTTGGAAATGTTTCAGCAGACACACGTAAGCAGGGAAGGCCTGAGCCAAGCTGACTGTGGTGTACCCAATAAGTCACTTGCTCTCCACCTTCCTTTCTTAGAGCATAAAAGTAAGACAAGATTGCTCTAACAGCATTGCATTAGGGTTTTTTCTGATTACAGCACAACTATAAGAAAATATGTGTGTGGTTCTAACCCCTAGAATATGAGCTGTACCCCAACACAGGGGTCTGAAAGCTGACTTGTGCTCTGTGCTCCCTTGCTGACCCTCCCAAACCCCCCCTCCACTTTCTTTCATGGAGTGGAGCCCAGCTTTGCACACACAACCCCAACCACCGCCTGTTGGGGTGCCCTGGAGAGCTCGCTCCTCCCCCCTCTCATCCTCCCTCCCCCCCTCATTCTTCTTCCCCCTTCCCTCCTCCCCCCCCCCCCCCACACCCGATCCTCCTCAACCACAGTTATCCCTCCTGGCCCCTCGCCTGCTCCCTTGTTTATTGTGTGGTGACATCACCATGTCTGGCTGCATCTTGTAGCTCGCACATTTTGCCTCGGCTGTTGCATGGGAGCCACGGGAGTTGTTGAAACGTTGTCACTTTGCATAGAGGGAGGGGACAGTTTATAAATTTTGAATCCCTCTGTTAACTTCACACTAGAATCCAGGGGTTTTGTGTTTTGGAAAAATTGATATTGAGTGTGAGCTTGTGATTTTGGGAAAAGGTCAGCCTCTCACGGGAATATTTTACGTAAAATAGTTTCACATATGTGCAGGTTTTTTCAGCATTGCCACACCTCTCATGCCGTCTGATAAAAAGGATGGGACTGTGATAAGAGGCTGAATCATCACTGACGAGCAATGTGGTCCGCCACAGATGTGCTCAGAACTCGGTTCCTACCCCAATTCTAGAGAATTGAATAACGGGGGTTTTTTGTCTGTGATCTTACAAAGAATGCTTAGTGATCACCATTCACTTTATTCTCACAAATCTGGTCTCTGAGCGCTGGGCATTGGAATTTATTTAAAGGTGGTGGGTGCAGCAGGGGCAGGAGGAAATCAGAAATGAGGGGCTTCTCTTAAATTAACTTGACCCTTTATCTTTGACATTATGAGGTCTCTAGCTTTATGACATCTACTCAACTGACATCAGAAATATTAGGTTGCAGCCTCCAGCCAGCCACGCATTAGAGCATGACCTCCAGATGTCAAAACTGCTTTGTGCGTCAACTTTTCCAGCTGCAAAAGGATCTTAATATCTTTTCCTTTGTCTTCCTGGGCTGACTTGAAAATGTAAGAAAGAATGTGTGAGAAACTTGTCCTGAGCACCTTCAAAGAAAGTTATTTTGAAATGTCCGTGATTGCACCTCTTGCTCAGGGCTGCCCACCCCTGCTTGTCCGGCCATGCCCCACCCTGGCTGTGGGGCTTGCTGTCCACGTGTGCACTGTGAAGGCTGGGCAGGCCTCCTTGGCCTGCATTCCCAGCATATTTACTTTCTGAATAATCCCACCAGTTTGCCTGAATGGAAGAATTGAGCTTTCACTGAAGTTTTCAAGCCTTCTGCCCACACAGATACAGGAGTTAGCTATTTAACAAGATAGTCATGCACTACATAAGGTCATTTCAGTCAACAGCTGACCACATACAGGACAGTTGTCCCATAAGATTAGTACCATAGAGCCTAGGTGTGCAATAGGCTATACCATCCACGTTTATGTAAGGACACTCTGTGATGTTCACACAATGATGAAATCTAACAACGCATTTCTCAGGAGGTATGTCCCTCGTTAAGTGAGTGGCTGTATAGGAAAAGGAGAGGTACTCTACAGTTTACGCCTTGAAATATACACAATGCCTAACAGAGACTCGCCTCAGGCTCTGTTGCCTGGGGTAGAAGTAACAAAGCCTTTCCCTCTGCTACTCTAGAGTTACAGGTTAAAGCTAAAAAGGACCTTGCCAGGCCCTGGTCCAAGTGTCTACATTTAAACTTGAGGAGACTGAGGCCCAGAGAGCGGAAGCCCTTGTCCAGGGCCCGACAGCAAGTTATTGGCACAGGCTGAGCGGAACCTGACCTCAGGTCTGCTGACCTACAGGCCACAATTTTCCTGCCACTGCACTCTGCTTCCGGGAGGCCGAGGCCAGGGCAGCTGACCGGAACCACAGCAGGGGAGATTGAGATGAGAAGGAGGAGATGGTATTAGGGAAATGATGGACAAGGAAGCAGGCTTAGAGAAGCTTGGCCAGGGTCCCCCCTGCCAACTTCATCTGCTCTTCGGGTATGCCTAGGACTCTGAAGCACCTGGAAGATTTGGGGTTTTGCCTACAGGTGCTTGCCCCACCCTGAGCCTGAAGCCACAGCTGGTGCCAGACTGGATGCTGAGTCCCCGGGGCATCAGACAGTGAAAACAGTCCCTGGTACCTCCGCTGTCACATTAGGCAGTGGGCGGGGGCTGGACAGGGAGCTCAAGATGCTCCAGCCCAGTGGGGCAGTGACCCTGAAGGAGGCGTGGGATCCCCTGCGAGGAGGAGCCCAGGACGCTGGGCCAAGAGCAGCATAGAGGAGGGCAGGCGAGGCTGGTGGGCTTTGGAGTCAGGCTGACCTAGGTTTAAGGTCCAGCTCTGAGTGGCTGCAAGTGACTTAACCTTTGTGAGGTTAACAGTAATTTCTTCCTCGTGAGGTTAATATGAGGAGCAAATGAGATGATCTTTGTAAAATACCTGCGTGTTCAATAAATGTTAGTTAAAATCAAAATTAATAGTAAGGGATCTGGTGGCAGGTAGCAGCAGGTGCCAGGGCACCCTCCCATACCTGCCCCATGGTCCAGCATCTGGTCTCCATAGCACCAGTGGAGGTGCGGTTGGTCTCCTCCAAGCCCCCACTTTACAGACGATGTCAGTACCCGGAGAGGCCGAGGAGCTCCGTAGTTACAGCACTCTGCGACGCGCAGTTTCTCATACCACCTTTGGTCCCTTTCTTCCAGATTCATGTGCTCCCAGCTGCCCAATCAGGTCCTGAAGAGTATCAGCATCATCGACAGCCCCGGCATCTTGTCTGGGGAGAAGCAGCGCATCAGCCGAGGTCAGTGCCCACCCTGCCCCATCCTCACCCAGTGCCGGCTGAGGCTGTCTCTGATGTTGGTGAGGGATTTCTGTCCCTGTCATATTCTATCTATCTTCCAGGGTGCCCCCAGCATCCCTGGGCAGCCCTGGGGTCCAGAGCTGAGGGGACCTCAAGAAATAACCAGGAAGTTATAGCATCAAAGGTTCTGCTATTTCAACTGAGAAACTTTCTGGAGCCTTAGCCATAACCTCTTAACTCCTTTAAACACTGTCATCTACTACTACTACCCACCTCAGATCAATCTTCAGACTTTAGGAGGGGACATATCGCTTGCTATCCATTCACTTGGACACACGTGACAAAAATAGAGGAGGGGAGCTAGTCACCGCAAGCGAGAGAAGCCCTCCCCGCTGCTCTGCCCCCTCCCCTGCTGGCACATGTTCCATCCTGGTTGTCTCTGCAGCTCCTTCCACTGAGTAGGCCTTTGCTGGTATCTGCTTGCCGCCAGACCCTGTTCTACACACTGGAGATGCAGCAAAAACAGGCGTGGTTTCTGCCCTCGAGGGGCTTATGTTCTAATGAGGAAGACAGACATGAATCAAGTTATCACAGAAATAAATGGAAAACAAGAGCTGGGATCAGCACTCTGAGATGGGGCCACATATCAGGGTGTAAAGGGACCTGGCCTGGCCTTGGGGTCTTGGGAAAGGCTCCCCAGAGGAAGTGACATTTGAGCCAGAATCTGGAGGATAAATAGGAATTACCTAAAGGAAGCTCTGGAATGGGGAAGGAGAGACTGTAAGGCCTCAGAGGAGATCTAGGGAAACTCAAAAATGCTTGTGAAGGACAGTGACATCTGGGCTTCTTCAGCCTTCAGAAAACAAGGCTGAGGCAGTAACTATTTCCAGACCTGAGCATTGTGGTTAAACAGATGGGCCTGCTGTCCCTCCCACCCTCCTGGAGAAAGGGGCCATCAGGGGCAGACCAGGGGACACAGTTTACTTATAGAGAGGAAATTCCTGACCGGAAGTGCACTAGATGGATGCCTGCGTCACAGGGACAGGTCAAGTTCCCCTGGCCCTTGAAACAAAGGATCATTCCTCATGTTTTGCTGGGAGGGAGAAGACGGAGCAGATGAATTGCTGCTGTCACTTCTCGCTGATAACTCTTCACAACCCCTTGAACAGCACGTCAGTAAAACTGTGTTGAGAAATGCTGGCATGCCAAGGTTGAGCAATGACCTGTCTGGGGTCACGGCCACGGGTTAGGGCCAGCCAGTGAACTCCCCCAGCACTCCTGAAATAGAAGTACAGTTACACAGGCATGGGACATGCCCAGGAGCCAGAAAGCAAGGGTCCTGTGACGGGTAAAGAAAGGGCTTCCGTGGTCTATAAGCCGTCTTTCCTTGTGGCGTTTCAGAAATGCTGACCTGCAGCCTGCATGGACTCGCTGAGAGCTGCAACTGCCTTGCTGAGCCTTCACCCATTCAGTCAGGAACTCGGGCCGTGAGGCCGCCCTCAGGCCCCCAACAACATTGCACTTATAGAAAAAGCCAGATTAATACTATTCTTCCCTCATAAATATCTTTGTTGGTTTTATTTTCTGTTATAAAAGTAATGTTTATTGTAAAGGATTCAGACAATGAATGGGAGTGTACAAAAATCTGACACAAATAGTTATTAATGGTTTTCTCTGACGCCTTAGAGACTTCTTCCTACGCATATACAAACATATCTTTTTTTTTTTTTTTTTTGGTGAGGAAGATTCGCCCTGAGCTAACATCTGTGCTAGTCTTCCTCTATTTTGTACATGGGATGCCACCTCAGCATGGCTGCCAGGTGTTGCAGGTCTGCGCCTGGGATCCAAACCCATGAACCTGGGCCACCAAAGCAGAGTGCACTGGACTTAACCACTACACATGGGGCCAGCCACCAAACATATTGTTTTTAACAGACATGGGATTACCATGCACATTTCTACAGCTTGCTCTTTTGCCGTAATTGTCTGTCACAGATATCGTTCCATGCCAGTATATTCAAATTACTTTATTCCTTTTAACAGCTGCTTAGGTTCCATCAAAGGGATGTAACATAGTTTAACTAATTTGTGGATATTGTGATGGTTAATCATTTTTCACTCTTATAAATAGTGCAACAGATAGACATCTTTTTTGTATCTTTACACCTCAGTGCCAATAGATTTTTTTTAAGAGCCAGTTTAGGACCATTAATTTGGCCCCATAAAAGTTACTCTCAGATAAAAGGTTTTGTTTTAAAAGAAAAATAAAGCAAAGCCATGTTCCACAGCTTTTCCAACCTGCCCAAGTTTTCCACATCTACATGTCTGACCAAAGAATGCTGGAGAAATATGTGGTCCTGGTAATAAATCTTCCTTTTCACTTCTATCTAATTTTTTTTTAATTTTATTATTTTGTTGAGGTCATATTGGTTTATAACATTGTGTAATTTCAGGTGTACATTATTACATATCAGTTTCTGTGTAGACTGCATCGTGCTCATCCCCAATAGTCTAGTTTTTATCTGTCACCATACATATGTGACCCTTTACACCTTTCGTCCTCCCCCCACCCCCTTCTCCTCTGGTAACCACTAATCTGTTCCCCTTATCCATCTGTTTATTTATCTTCCACATATGAGTGAAATCATATGTTTACCTCTAAATTTTAAGATCTCTAGGTTTTAGCTTCAACATTTTCCATTTCTTTTCATTGGTAGACCTTTGGCCAATTCTAATCATCCACAGTCTTGGGATTTCTTCTTTGCTTAGTAATCACAAGTGTCTTTCAAACTGTAGCTCCTTTCCAGTAGTGTAACATGGCATAATGCTTTCAGGATGCTTTGAAGATCCGTTCTTTTAAACGCTTTATAATACTCTGACTCATATCCCCGTCTGACTTGCCGTGGCATGAACTTACTCACATCTTAGCACAGAAATAGCACATATAGTTCCAACCAGTCGGCCGGTCCCTGCCATCCTGACAGACACAGCAGCTGGTGGGGCAGGACCAAGAGCTGCAAACAATGACAGTGCTGTGCGTTGCGGCCAGGGTTCCCCTGCTTGAGCACCACACCGTGTTTGGGCACAGCTGGTAGTTGGAGTCACTCAGCTGATGGTTTCAACACATTAACCCCAAAGAATATGTACTGTTTTAAAGCTGCTTCAGCTTAGACTATTGCAAACAGTGCTACATTCTCCCACGTGCTTGTATCTGCCTCCGTCCCTCCTGCTTTGAGAATCACAGCGTTACCTGCACCAGTCATTTATGCCAACATTGGACGAGGTAGTAGGTACAAATTGTGACCCCGTAGAACATTTGAAACATCCACCATTGACTTGATTAGTGGAGCTTTGCCCCCCTTACGGGTGTTTTGTCTGTGGAAGAGGAAAGGTGGCGGCTGCTATGTTTTCTCCTTGTCCCTTTGTGCACTTGATGGATTCACCCTCAACCAGCGGAATCTCATCAGGCAGTTCTCTCCTACACGTTTAAAGAGCATCCTTGAGGTGCGTCTCCATGCTAGCAGTGTGAGAGCAGCCACTGTGTACTGAGCCCTTGCTGTATGTCTACACTGTGCTGGTCACTGGGGATTCGCTGTCTGAGTTAAACCTGCATACAGTCATGCTCAGACAGAAGCTCAGCCCTCGCCCTCCCTCCTCTGGGAAAGCCGGGCCTTCCAGTGATCATGAGAATTCTTTCCCCAGCTGCTGGGCAGATGGGTGACCGAGCTTGACATCTGGAGAGTGGACAGAGTGAAAACTGTGGACAAGCTGCCACTTTTGGGGAACAGGCTCAGAGGATGAGCGCGTCAGGCAGCCGCTGACGGCTGAAGCTGCTGTGTGAAGCCAGTCCACCCTCTGCCTGCAGGGCTGTGCAGCCCTGGCTGAGAGCATGCTAGACACACACTGCAGCTGCAGGAGGAGCTGGTGAGCATGTGGTAACTGCTGAGCACCCCCAGGAAAATCTACTGACTGTCCCACACCCAGAGTTCTCCCCTTCAGCGCAGGACAAGGCAGATAGCACGTGGGGCGGTAGAGTATTATGCTGCTTTCCTGGGGGTGGAATGGGGAAGGGGGTGCTGAACTGGGGAGCTGGCCTCTTGTCACCACTGGCAGCCCTCAGGCACCCCAGGGCATTGCCCAGGTGTCCCAGAGCTCTGGGGACCAGATGGGCTAGTGAGGGTGTATATCCAGGAAGGAGTCCCGATGCCTTAGTGGTGAAAGCAGAGATGGGGACCGTGAAGCTGGCGTTCAGTCACGTGCCTCACCTCGCCTGTGGCTCCATTCTTCCTTGTCCATTCTTCTCTCTCGTGACATCATAAGCCTGGTTCCCTTTTATTCTGAGCTGAGTAGAGGGGGCAAGTGTAATGACAAGGAGGACAGGGCGTTTCATAGTCGTTCCTCTTCTCTAGACCAAAGTCATAGGTGACAAGAAGAGACACTTAACATTTCTACATGATAGTTCCAATTTTGTGGTGTTAGGTTTGAGGCAAAACGTGGTAAACCCACTCTTATCTTAGAAGTGACCTTTACTAATTAGAATGTGTCTTAGCACAGTCTTCTTATCAGCAGAATCTTAACACTGACCCTAGAAGTCAGGTCTAGACCCCCTGCCTCCCCGCTCTATGCTCCAGAGTAAAACAAGAGCGCATGGTCAGCACTGTACGGGGAGTAAACATTATCTAAATCTCCTGTTTGGGAGCTCTGTAAATCAAACCCGGTAGGATAGTTGATTTTGGAGCAATTTTTAGTATTCTACTCCATATGAAATCCATTACCCTTCAAATGTTCCTTAGTTTAATTATAGTTAGCAGAAAATCTTTAAGAACAAAAGTTTGAGCTTAGTTACTCCACAGTAGCTGTCTCGGCTGACGTGAAGAATTCCCATTTTTTATGGGAATAAACACGTTCTGATATATTTACAATAATAATTTTATTCTGTAAAATTACAAGTAATAACTACCTAAAAGTCCAACAGACTTTTCTTGTAACCAGTAAAAGAATGTTTGGATTCTTAAGATTTTCTAAGTTATTTTCCTGAGGTGGGCGAGTGGAATCTGACTAGGATCACACTTGAGAACACCCTTGGCCGCAGTGACGGCATCCAGATGTTTGGCTCTATGTGATAAAAAGCACATGTATCCACACATCCTTATTTTCATTCCCAGTCTCTCATTATTCTGACTCCTGGATTGTTCGCTCCCTAAAATACTGTGTGTTTCATGCTGAACCTACACATCATCGAGGATTTACTTCTGGACTCGGCACGAACACCAGTGTGTCCCCAACTACTTGGTACACACCTCTGGGTTCTGGCTCCACTCATAATGTCCCTGTCTGACAGGAGAGCACTGAAAAATCCTAACGTGGCAGCTTGTGTGCTTGTCCATCTATTTAGCACATAGGCATTTGGAAAGTGCTGGTTTAGCAGCAAATAATTATTCCTGTGGTTTCCTAAGAGTATGAGGTTTTGTGTAGCCTTCAACAGACATGACTTTGGTAACAAAAATAGTACCATTTTTCCCTTTTAAAAATTTAAATAACTCTAGAAGAAAAAAAACACTTGATCTGAATTTTCCAGATCTACCTGTTCTCCCAGGACCAACAGCTTGTCAGATGAAAGTCTGAGGGTGTTGTCTTCTGATGTTTGAGCCTTGCTCTCCATAAGCCCTTCTCATTATAAGTCAATGAATAGAACAGAGAAGATAGTGAAAAATAAAAGTGAGAAAATGTCCTCCTAGTAAAAGCAATAAATAATAGTAATTCATGAAACAGAAAGGATCTAACTGCACTTCAAATAACATAACAGACAGTATCATTAGCTTCAAAATCATTGATTAACGTTTAAACATTTACATACAGACATCCTTAGGTCCTCCTGATTTGGGCAACTTTAAGGAAAGCCCTCAAGAATAAAAAAGCGTCTGAATAATGACAGGTGACTGTGAACAGGTGGTTTCAGGGATCTGCCAACCCTGCTGAGGGGCCCAAACATAATATCACAGAAGAATTGACAGACCTGGGAAACAGGGCATGGAATCCAACCTGTCATTAATAAAGGCACAGAAAAAGTAGAGAAGACAAAAACAAACCATAATCAGGGAAGTACAAACACATCTACTTGACACGTTTCTTGAATGTAAAAGACAAAAGACCGATTTTGAAGCCTGCCCAAGAAAAGAGAGAGAACATTTAGAGATGTCCAGATAAGAATGATTTCCCCTCTTGGGCCTTGGAAACAAGAAGGACTAGAGAGGAAAACACACACGTACTCGAGAGGAATGAGTCTTTTCCCCTGAAAGAACGAGAAGGCTTGCAGGAAGATGCGAGCCAGGTTCATAGCAGCAAAGACCATCCTAAGAAGCACTGAGAGAACTGAAGAGACTTAAGAAGCCAGCAGCTCCCGGGGCGGGGGTGGGGCGGGCAGGGGTGGCAGGTGGAGCCTGTCCCTGAGGTGGACACAGCCCAAGGCTGTCGGTGTAAGCACTGGACCTTAGGAAGAGTTTCTGAGAGGAGCCTGCTAATACCTGCCGGGTACCCCTGGAACAAGGAAGTTCAGGCCTTACTTGGGTAGTATTCTAAACAGGAGGAGAAATAAGAACTCAACAGAGGGGGAGGTTGTGAGGCAATGCTATCCCCTCTCTCATTCCAGTCATCATACAATTACAGATACATACAGCTCAGGACCGTACTGCAGACTGTGGTCACCTGAGCTCACTGGACACATGGCCCTTATTATAGGTGCTGCTCCTGTCCCCAGCTCCCATCCTATGGTTGGTACAGGGTTTCTTGATTTTGTTTTGTTTTGTTTCTTGGGTTTTTGACGTTATGACAGTTCAAGCTCTCTTAGCTCCTCTCTCTGTTCACTGTGACTCCTCCCAGCTGTGAGGCATCCCCAGGCTTCATCAGCATGCCCTTGAACCTTCACCCTTGGATCCAGAAGTTGAATGGACAGGGCCCAAGGCAGAGCCTTGAGGCACACCAGTAGAGACTACTCTCCAGGCTGACAGCAATTCATTAATGAACAAGTTCTACTGAGATGTATTAAGCTCCTGTGTGCCAGGTACAAGCTAGGAACTGGGAGAGTAAAGATGAACAAGGTACCACCCCTGCCCTAGAGTTGCTATGGTCTAGTGTGGTCATCCAGCCAGTCACTGATGCACCAAATTGCTCTGAAAGAAAGGTATCACCTAAATAGAAAGTTATTCATTCAACACACACTAGGCAAAAAAGATGGACATGGTCACTGCCCTTATGGAATTTACATTCTGATGGGAGAGTCAGACAAGAAAAGTAGGTAAACAAATAAATAAAATCATTGTAAATAGTGATGGGTGCCAGGAAGGAAACAGATAAGACATTGACTCAACGAGAAGGGGTGAGGTGGGATGGCCACACTCTCGGAAGGTGGGGAGGCCTGTGGCTGAAGGCTCAGAAGGAGCGGGCTCGCAGAATGGGGCCGGTCAAGGTTTTGCAGGTTTGGCTGACCATGTTGTCTACTCAGATATCTCCCACCTGATATATAAAGGATATATAAAATAATAGACATGCAAGTATCAGATATTCACACATGGATTTCAATTCCTGCATATTTGTGTTTTTTTCTAAGATCTTTTCTATAACTGACGCTAATTAGTCTGTAAACCCAGAGTCAAACAAATTGCTTTCCTTGGTCCAGTCAAGGGATTGCAGTCCCTGAAGCTGTCCTACGCAGTGTGGCGGGAAGCACATGGACAATAGAATTGGACTTCTGGGTTCCAATTCAGCTAGGTCATTTACCAACCATGTGGCCTTGGGACAGTTGATAATCTCTTTGTAAAATGAGAGCAATAACGGTACCTACTGCATAATATTACTGTAGCTGAGTTCTTACATAGAAAGCAGAAAATAATGCCCAGTCTAGCACGTAGTAAGTGCTCAGTAAATGTTAGCTGTTATTGTTACCTTCATCATCTCATCGTATTATTATGTTCTTTCTTGTTGAAGGCCAAAGAGTTTTCAAAGGCTCTGTTTAATCAGCCTTTAAATTGGTTTCTTGCCTCTTAAAGTTGTCTGTCTCACAGAGTAGGGGAAATTTTTGTCAAGTTATTTGAAATGTGGACTTTGTTGTTCAGGGACTGAATATGCTATTTTTGGATAAGAGTTACTACCTTTTTTCCTCATTATCTTGGTCATTGTATTGATGATTAGCTTTTAAATTTTGAAATCATATGTCCCTCTGAAAGTAGAAAAGAGATAACACTCTAATTGATAATCCAATTCAAAAAATATTTGCTGGAAAAAGAATTTTTAACTGATGGACAAATATTTTGTGTACATAATCTTTTTGGCATTCCTCTGTTTTAGAAGTGATGGTATAAAAGCAGTGGGTAATATTAGGGGCATGCAAGAGACTATTCATTTAACACACATTTATATTGATTATCTACCGGGGGCCAAGAACTGTCCTGGATGACAGGACTCAAAATGAGTGAGACACAGGCCCTGGCCAAAGTGCTCATACTCTGAGTTGGGGTGGATGGACCTGCAAACAAGCCACTCCAACCCTGTGCATTACAGGAATTCTGATCAAGAAGTGCAGTGAGCAGGGGGCCCCTATCCCCCTGCGGGAGTGGGAGGCAGGCACTCAGTGAAGCTGCTAAGAGAAAGGGCTGTTCCTCTTCCTCCTTTTTTTTTTGGATTTGCATTCTCTCTATCTTTTTTAACAATTCAGCATATTTTTTGTATATTTACAGGGTTGTGCAACCATCACCACAATCAATTTTAGAACATTTTCATCACTCCGAAAGAAACCTTGTAGTCATTAGCAATCATTACCCATTCTCCCCCTCCCTGCAGACCATTGCAACTGTTAATCTGCTTTCTGTCTCTGTGGATTTGCCTATTCTGGACATTTAATATAAATGGAATCATACAACATGTGGCCTTTGTGTCAGGCTTCTTTCACTTAGCGTACTGTTTTCAAGGTTCATCCATGTTGTAGCAGACATCAGTACTTCATTCCTTTTTATGGTTGAATAGCATTCCATTGTATGGTTATACCACACTTTATTTATTTGTCCATTGATGGACTTTTGGGTTTTTTCCACTTTTTTGGCTATTTTGAATAATGCTGCTATGATCATTCATGTACGAGTTTTTGTGAAAACATATGTTTTCAATTCTTTGGGGTATATACCTAAGAAGCAGAATTGCTGGATCATAAGGTAACTCAATATTTAATGTTTTGAGGAACTGCCAGACTATTTTCCAAAGTGACTACATCGTTTTACATTTCCACTAGCAGTGTATGAGGGTTCCAGTTTCTCCACATCCTCACCAACACTGTTGTTTTGACTAGAGCCATCCCAGTAGGTATGAACTGGTATTTTGTTGTGGCTTCAATTTGTATTTCTCTGATGGCTAATGATATTGAGCATCTTTTCATATGCTTTCTTGGCCACTTATATATCTTCTTTGGAGAAATGTGTATGCAGATCCTTTGCCCATTTTTTAATTGGATTATTTGTCTTTTTATTGTTGAGTTTTAACATTCTTTATATATCCTATATACTAATCAAATATATGATTTGCAAATATTTTGCCTTATTTTCTGGGTTGTCATTTCACTTTATGATATAGTCTGAAGCACAAAAGTTTCTAATTTTAATGAAGTCTAATTTATTTATTTTAATTTTTGTCTCCCAGAAATTTTGTGTTTGTGTGTCTGTGTGTGTGTGTGTGTGTGTGTGTGTGTGTGTGTGTGTGAGGAAGAGTGGCCCTGAGCTAACATCTGTGCCCATCTTCCTCTGTTTTATATGTGGGATGCCTGCCACAGCATGGCTTGACAAGCAGTGTGTGTCTCCTTGCCCAGGATCTGAACCCACGGCTGCCAAAACAGAGTGCGTGAACTTCACTATGCCACCAGGCTGGCCCCTAATTTTTGTCACTTGTGCCTTTGGCTGAATCCAAGTTCATGAAAATTTACTCATAAATTTTTTCTAAGAGTTTTATGGTTTTGCATTTACGTTTAGGTCATTGATACATTTTAAGTTAATTTTTGTATGTGGTGTGAGATTGGGGTCCAATTTGATTCTTTTGCATGTGGACAACCAGTTGTCCCAGCACCACTGGTTGAAAAGACAGCACTTTCCCCCGTTAAATTGTCTTGGCACCCTTGTTAAAAATCAATTGGCTATAAATGTGGAGGTTTATTTCTGGATTGTCAATTCTATTTTATTGATCTATATGTCTGACCTTATGAAGCAGCCTCCTTATGATCAGAGCCTCCAGGTAAATGGGTGAGGTCAGGGCCTATAGGATGGGGTGAGGATCAAGTGAGATGATGATGTGAAGCTCTTACCACAGCTCCTGTCTTGTGCATAGTCAAGAGAAAGACAACCATGGCTGCCCTTACAACTGTTATTCTCTCCCAGACGGCAGAAAGGGTGTGTGCAAGAACAGGGGAAGATGCGTGAGCTCAGGGCCCTATGGAGGAATGTGAGTTGTGCGCGTGGCTGGAACGTGGGTATGTGGCAGGTGGGCACACATGTCAGGAGACCGGGTTTTGTCCTGAAGACTGCATGGAATACTGAGGGGTGTGAGATAGAGGATGACATGGTAGAGAATTCTGTAGAATAGAACATATGTCCATAGGCTCGGGTCATGAAACCATTTTTATATTTAGAATTTGAGCTCAGTGACTTGTTTCTGAGCTTTGTTTGAATTTGGCAGCAACAGAAAAGTATCCATCCCCCGGAGCTGGGGCTGACCGCCGGTGATTTGTTGGCAGATCCTGTTTTCTGGCCAGTGCTAAGGCCACTCTGAGGTTGGGTTGTGAGGCCCTGGACATCACTCACTTCTTGGGCCTCCAGCAGGAAATCCTGGTTTCTTTTTGTTTCGGGGAAATTAGCTGACAAACACATTCATGGCTCCTTTTCCGCTGGTGCCACGGGAAATTCCACACCACAAGTGTTGCTGCTTCTGCCCCTGATGTGAGCACGTCATCACCGTGACTCAGAATGGCTTTTGCCAAGCCCTAGGAGCTATTTTTAGTTTTTGTTAATATTTTAAATGCATACTTGATCATGAGAAATGACTGCTTCTACTCAAACTTTAAATCTACCTGAACTTTTAAATGAAAAACAAAATTTTTGGGGGGTGGAGAGAAGGGTACTTCTCTTACTTTCCACAGGGAGCAGTTCATGATCATAAAACATTTCACAGACATTGGGATAGAGAGATTAATCAGAGAAAAGGTTTGCTCCTTACTCGTTTGAGTAGTAATAATAATAGGTAATACTTACACAGTGCATTAAGTGCTTTCCATGTATTATTAACTCCTTTGCTCTTCACAAAAGCTCTATGAGGTAGGAACTATTATTCCATTTTATAGGCGAGAAGACCGAGGCACAAAGAGGTCAAGTAGTTCACCCACAGTCCTATAGCAAGTGTGATAGCTAGTCTCAAAAGATTCCTTCTCCTCCCACCACCCCCACCACCATGAGCCACACCTCCCAGTATTCATGCTCTGTTGCAGTCTCCTCCCCTTGAATCTCGGATGGCCTTCTGACTCACTTTTTGATCAGTAGAATTGAGCAGAAGTAATGCTTCATGATTTCCCAAGTCTGTCGTAAGAAGCCCTGAAGGTTCTACCTGGATCTCTTGGCATGTTTGTTCTGGGGAGGCCAACTGCCATCTAGAAAGTTCAACCCTGAGACCAACAAACTGTGAAGGAAGCCCAAGGTAGTCACAGAGGCTCGCACAGCCTCTGGCTGTTCGAGCCCAATTGAGATGTGCACGAAGGAGTCGTTGTGGAGGACCAGCTCAGCTGAGCCTTCAGGTGGTTCCAGCCCCAACTGCCAGCTAAGTATCATCTCAGGACAGACCCCAGTCAGGAACCACCCAGCTGAGCCCAGTCAACCCTCAGACTAGAGAAAATAGTAAGTTGTTGTTTAAGCCACTAAGTTTTAAGGTGACTGATAACCAAAGCAGCTAGAAGTGGCTGAGTGGGATTCAAACCAGACAGCCTGATTCCAGAGCACATGCTGTTAACCACAAGAGACAAGGACACAAACTAGGGAAACACCCCTGCCAGTCAGTCAGTCAGTCAGTCTCTCTCTCTCTCTCTCTCTCTCTCTCTCTCTCTCTCTCTTTCTTTCTCTCACACACGCACATACCTCTATCAATTTTTGATGGTAATCTTTGGGAAAGGTGGTGCACACTGCCCTGCATTCTTATTCAAAGGATAGTGGGAAGGGGAAGAGGTTTTCTTACACTGAATGCCGGCCATGCCCCACACTCGTCTAGGTGCCTCCTGGTCCATTTCTGAAGCACATCCTGTGTGTCAGGGACCAGGCACTTGCATCTTAACGGCAGCAGATCGACTCTGTCGCTGCCTTCCTGGAGCATCCACCGGGGAAGGGACACATAGATTTTACTCTGGGAGGAACAGGAAGACACTGAAGGATGCTCTTTTTACCTTCTCTAGATCACCCAGAATTATCACTGTGAACACCCAGGTGTTCTCGTACGGGGTTGTAACAGAACCGCCCCAGGTCTGCTGCTCAGTTTCTGTGGGTTCATTTGGTTGGTTGGTTTTCTCTTCCCTTGACACCAGGCTGTCACTGTCATGTCTTCTCCTGTGGTTCCTGTTCGCAGGTCACCCTCTGTCCTCCGCTCCCCCTCCGCCCTGGAGTTGATGCATCTGTGAATGATGCACTGAAGCCTAGAGCAGTGATTCTCAGGCTTCAGGGACATGTTGATCCACTGCTTCCTGGCCTCAAGCACAAACCATTTCGGGGGTCTGGGGTGGGCTCAGAGGGCTACCTGTCCAGGGATTCTGATACAGGTGGTCCCCACGTTGAGGAATCCAGGGTAGCACTGAGCCTGCCCCTTCTATGTGCTCTGCCAACCCCAAACCAAATGAAAGAAAAGATGATCACAAACTTGGAAAACCTACCCAAACAGACTTGAGCTGTGTCCCACGTCTCCATCTCACCAGGGTGACTGCTGTCCTCTCAGAGGACAGGATGGAAGATGTAAGTGAGGGGGCAGGGAGGTTTTGAGTGGGGTGAGGGGCGGCCCAGCACTGGGCTGGGCTCTGTGACTAACCGACATCCTCCCAGGTGAGGGCTTTGAAAGGGAGCAGAGGTAACTTTACCCCACCCTGGTGACCGGGTGACCACTATTGCGTCAGCCTCATGGGCATCTGACAGGGAGTCCTGGCCCAATGCTGCTGTCCCCTGCCTGTGCCTTCACTCCATATAGGAGCACCCCCAAACCATTCTAGACTTCTTTGAAAGTTAAGATTTTGGGGAACCCCTAAAGAAAAATAAAGAAGAGATTTTAAAAACATTTCTCATTTACATTTTCAAATGTTTAATAACTTCAGGGCTATAATGCTACACTATGCTTGTTATACGGCCTCCATCCCTGTGTGTGGCAAAAGCCCTCTCCCCCCCAGTCACTGTGCCCCAGTGGCGGACCCCCAGTCTGGAGGGTGGGAGTGATAGATAATACGGGATTCTAGGCAGGAGAGGAGCAGAGTAGTGCTGAGAAACACTGGCCAGAGACATTTTTCCATTTCCCTGGCTCTTCCACTTACCAGCTGGGTGACCTGGGCAAGTTACTCACCTCTGTGAGCCTCAGTTTCCTCCTCTATAAAATGGGAAGAAAAGTACTTTCCCTCACAGAGGTGGATCTTGTGAGGGTCTGACTAATTAGTGTAAATGCCAAAGTGCTCCATAGACGTGAGCTATGAAGCGTGCAGAGAGTGAGAGGCCCCGAAACATGGACCGGTCAGGCTTCACGCACTGGGGCCTGGCGGGGAGGCATCTCGAGTGGATGTGGGAACATGCTGAGAATGGCAGCACTTCCAGGAGATCTTTGTTTTCCATGGGAGCAGAGAGGGAGGTGGTGAGGTGCAGGCAGGCTCGCTGTGGGCCCTGGAGGAGGCTGACCTGAGCTCATACCTCCACTTCACTGTGGGACCCTCTGAGCCTCAATCTACACTTTCATAAAGTGAGGGAATTCTCCCTCCCAGGGTTGTTCGAAGATAAAGTGACATAGCATGTGTCAACCATTTGGCATAGAGTCGTGTTGACTAACTGGTGGTGATGGTGGTCTTTGCTCATTTCATGGAATTGGGGTGATCCCACAATTGACTGACCAGGATCACAGGGTCAGTTCGACCAAGTGCTCCAGAGCTCCCCTGGGAGAGCCAATGGTGGCCGAGTCCTGGGATTCAGACAACAAGGACCTTGCTCTTCCAGGGACCCCGAAAATGTGGGAGAATGGTAAAGGAAATATTTGGACTTGATGGTGATGCTGTGGAAGGGGTGCAGGAGGATGCACCAAGGCATGAAGTCAGGGGACCCGGAGGAGGTATTCTGTGGCTCAGGACCCCTGCTCTTGTCACTTTTCCAATTTTTGCCATAATCCTCTTTCTGGTATGTGGGGGTATTGCTCACATGTGCCATGACGCATTTTCCTCAAGAAAACTCCAATTCGCCTGGATTTTTTTAGTCTCTTTCTCAAAACCACCTCCTGTTTGAATCCAAATCATGATGCAGACAAGTCAGACCGTTTATGCCGCACCTCACCGCCTCCAGTACTTGTCAGGAATACCACCGCTCCGTGTGAAGTGTGTACACGCTTGAGACGAAAAATTCCAGTTACGAAAAGTTAGTGAAGAGCGTCTGTCCCACCCACATCCCCCAGCTCCTCTCCCAGAACAGACCCTGTCAGCAGTCTCTCGGGGTTCCTCCCAGAGTGGGAGGGTCCTCTGCACACTGCTCTGCACCGAGATTTTTCCACTTAGCAGTAAATCTTGGAGCGCGTCCCTGTCAGGACTTTCGAGCTGCCTCCTTCTTATGGCGTCACGTACATGTGCCAAAATTAATAGCTGGTATCCTTTTGATGGATGCCATTTCAGGCTGTTTCTAATCTTTTGCTGTTACAAACAGTGCCACAGTGAATACAGACGGTTTTGCACATACAGTGCAAGTATATACAGTTTGCATGGTAATGTGCAAATGTAACTATAAGATGCACTCCTAGTAGTGGAATTGCTGAATCAAAAGGAGCTGTGGTTTTTTTTACCGTGTTAGCTGATGCCAAAATGCTCTCTCTAGAAGGTGGACCTACCTACATTCCCACCAGTGACACACGCATCCTCCCCAGCTCAAGGCATTCCCGATTTTTTTTTATCTTCACTTTACCTTTGCATTATCTGATAAGTGAATGGCACGTCATTATAATTCTAATTTTCATCTCTCATTATTAGTGTGGTTGAGCATCTTTTCATATTTAAAAATCTTTTCAAAGTATTGCATTTCTGGAGGTATTTGACCATTTTGAAATACCATTGGTAACTACATGGACTTTTATTTAATGTGAGTCATTTTTTTAATAAAGAGCCAAATGTGAACTCACATGATCCCCATTGACTTGATCTGTCTTTCTGTCTGTGATTTAAACCCAGAAATAACTATCTCTGAGTAATAGTCTGGCTTTAGGAGCGAGTTAGCTGATAACTTAGTTGCTAACTTAGAGCTGGTCTTCGTGACTGGCTGTGGTCCAAATGCTCACAGAACACTCATGCAACCACGCTGGGAATGTTTGAAAGGAGGAACAGGGCAGGGGGGGGTCTTCAGGCTCAGAAGTTGCTTGCAAGCCGTTTATTGATCCCAAAGTTGTCCTCTTGGTTTAACATTTCTCCTTAGAAAATGTGGCTCGAAGAAACATTGTCTTTTTGCCCTTCTGAACCACAAAATGACAAGATGCATTGTCAAGGTGGCCTCATCACACTTGGGTGGAGTCTGTATACCACTGGCATTCTGCCTCAAGAAAATCTGATACAAGACTGACTCTGTCTGATTTGTAGACGTATTGTATGAGACTTTCTGGCCTGATATACACAAAGCCCACTTGAAATGAGGAATGGGCAATTTCCATGTGCGTGACACTTGATTCCTGGATTCTATTAATTATAATATTAGAACGTTGAATCTCATGACCTCTTAAGCATCCTTGAAGGTCTCAAATTCTGTGACTTTTCTTCTGGTCATTTCTTTCAGCATAGAATTGTTTCCAATTCGATGACAAGTAAATTAACCTGTCAGGGCAACTAACTACCCCTATGGAAATAGGCAAGCACCTTCAGATCAACCCAAAATGCTTTGGCACATGAGTCCAGTGGAACACATACAACAAAATGAAACTTGTTGCTTGTTAATTATATCATTTACAGTTAGTCGTTGAGTATGCCTGTAGCCATCAGTTTTACATTCTTATTCTGGTATTGTAACTAGCTGATATCTGTATGCAGACACTAAATTGGTTTTCCTGAGAATTTGACTTTTTATTTCAGAAAAGCTTAATATGCAGAACCACTATATATAACTTTAATTTAAGATCTGGAAAGAATCCTTATGGATCATCTGACCTGTCTAATAGATGTAGAAACTGAGGCCCAGCAAAGTGAAATGGCTGAGCCAGGCTCCAGGACATGTAGGTTTTTCTGAGTAGATTTTTAGCAACTTTTCTCTCCAGCGAAGAGACTAAAATTCTGTGTAATGTTGCTGTCTTTTTCTAGGACTCAGACCTCCTTCTTAACCTGATTTTTAATCTGAGATGGAAAGTGAGAAATGAAACTCAATTTTCCCTTTTACTTGGTTGTGTAACTAGAAGCCACAGCAGCGTTCATTGGGCTAACTGTTCAAGTAGAGCCTTTCTCTTTGCCCCATCCATGGTGTGGTGTGCCACTGTGATATGAGGGGCCTTCAGGGTCATGTGGCCCCCATCTACTGTATCATTATCTTCACAACATCCCCCAGAGGAAGAAGAGACAGGCCTGGAGGTTAACTTGTTTATTTTCGGAGGAAACAGGCACAGAAAAATTAACTCACAGGGTCTTGGACTAAATTCCAAAGGGGAAAGGAGTGGGGAGAGGAGATAGAGGATAAACACCACCAAGCCCATCCCAGGACAGATTCAGTCCTTGGTTTTACTTAAATTGTGGTGCGTTCAGTTGCCAAACCCCCTTCAGGCCGGGTACAGTGAGGCAGGGAACTCGGTAACAGCCTGGATTTTCTTGTAGCCAATTACATTCTCCAAAAGGTGACCATTGCCAACTGAAAAAGTCGAGGTGCCCACACATTGAAACTCCACAGAAAGAGGTGAATTCAGGACACCTTCTGTGCAGGTGTGGAGGCCGTGTTTCTCTTCTCTGGGCAGCCTGGTTGGATCTCCGGGAAGAGGTTAGTATCAGTTTCTCCCCACACCCAGCAGGAGCCTAGACCCCCCTCACTCCCACCCGACCCCCAGTGTGTGTCTGGTCAGCTCAGAGGAGAAGGAAGCCAGCTGGAGAAGCGGGGAGGTAGAGGAGAAAACAGGAGCTGAGCGTCTGACGTGTGTTCCCGTGGCTCTGGCAAGCACAGATGGGGGGCTGACTCCTCCCCCAGGGGGCTGTGTAGTGGCAAAGATATTGCTTCACCCTCGGGGTTTCTTGAGGGAGCAATAGGCTAGAAAGCACTGGAAATCCAGACCCCAGCTGTCAACACCAGTGTAAAAGAAAAGGAGCGTCCTCACATATGGGCCAATAATGTTTTACATATTTTTTTTCTTATTGCAAAAATAATATATATCCATTGTAGAACACTTAGAAAATTTTTTTAGATCAAAAAGAAGAAAATAAAAATCACCTCTAATCCCATCCTCCTGGTGTACATGTGGTGCAGTGCAGCAGGTAAAAGCACAGGCTCTGGGATCAGAGTCCCTGGGTTTGACTCCTGGCTCCGCCAGGAATTAGCTGTGTGACCTTGAGTAAGTTATTTAACCTCTCTGAGTCTCTGTAGCCTCACCTGTACAATGGGGATAATAATAGTACCTGCCTCATGGGGTTATCGGGAGGGTTACAGGAGATTATACTGATATAAAGCTCTCTGGGCTGTGTAGGAATGTTGAGAGAGCTCAGTAAATATTTGCTACAATTATTTATTTTTAGCTGTCATTCTGCACCTGACCTCAATAACATTTTCAGAAACAGCCTTTTCCAGTTGCAAAGTAAACTCAGCCTGGAAACAATACGAGGACTCCTTGCACATGTTTAACTGAAGTGGTTGTTATTGTTGACCGAAGTGACTATTTTTGAAAATATATATTTAATACCTGAGCGATCCCAGATATTTGATGTTTATTTTGAGATGATTTGTACTTCCTATAATTAGTAATAGCTTTTTTCTTGGAAACTCACAGTGCTACTGAAGCAACTAAACCCTCTAACTTGCTAAAAATCAGTTACACTTCTTGTTCAAGTCAATTTACTTCATTAAACCAAATTCATTTTATTTTATTTTATTGTGTTAAGAACACAACATGAGATCTGCCTTCTTAACAAATTTTTGAGTGTATAATACAGTATTTAACTACAGGCACAATGTTGGCCAGCAGATCTCTGGAGCTTATTCTTCTTGCATAACAGAAACTTTGTACCCTTCGGGTAGTAACTCCCAGATTCCCCTTCCCCCCAGCCCCTGGCAACCACCGTTCCCCTCTGTGATTCCATGAGTTTGACATGTAAGGGGATTCCTCATGTAAGGGGAATCAGGCCGTATCTGTCCTTCTGTGACTGGCTCATTTCGTTTCGCATCATGTTGTCAAGATTTATCCATGTTGCATATTGCAGAATTGCCTTCTTTTCTAAAGCTGAATAATATTCCATTGTATGTGTACACCACATTTTTTAATAAAGTCATTATTTATTCTAGTTTCTGCAATTTAAAGAGTAAGCCTCTTTCCCATCTGTGAAACTTCCCACCCGTGTGCAGTAGAGGGGGGTAAGAGGTCTTCGGAGGAATCAACTGATCGGCAAGGTCAAGCAAAATTAGGACCAACAGCTGCCGCATGGATCGAGCTGTGAAAAATTCCTTTGTGACTTCAGCAGCAATAGAATATAACAGACTTGGGACAAGCAGCAAAAGCAAGAGCTGCTGGCCCTCAAAATAGGTGATTTAGATACTTTTTACACCACATTTTCTTTGTCCGTTCATCTGCCAATGGACACTTAGGTCGTTTCCACGTCTTGGCTATTGTGAATAATGCTGCAGTGAACATGGGGGTGCTGATATCTCTTCCAGACCCTGGTTTAAATTCTTTTGGATAAATACCCAGAAGTGGGATTGCCAGGTCATATAGTAGTTCTATTTTTAATTTTTTGAGGAATAAACAGAATTTATTGAACACCTGCTGTGTTCAGTAGTAGATCCCAGGTGTCCAGTGGTGAATGGAAGGAGAGATGGAGTCTCTGCCCTCATAGAATTTCTTTCTTATAATCACCAAATAAATAGATCGTTATAGAGTACAAGTGCTATGAGAGAAAAACCACTGGTGCTGTGAGAATATACCACAGGGAACCTCACTGAGATAGTGCAACGCATTCTGCGCTGGGCCTTTGGGTTCCAACATGATTGAGTCTTAGCCCCTGCTCTTGGGCTGCTTGTAGTCTAGGCTAGTGGATGGGCTGTGGCAGAGAACAGATGCTCTCGGAAGGCAGGAGGTTCGGTTCTACTGGGGTGGGGAATGCCTCCTGGAGGGAAGTGACCAGAAGGATGGGTAGTTGGAGACGGAGAAGAGGGAAGGGCATTCCAGGCAGAAGGAAAAGTCTGGACAAAGGTGCAGAAGCAGGAAAATCCAGGATGCTCTCGGGGAACAGCAAAGAGCCCAGTGTGGTGTACGGGGTGGGGAGAGGAGGGTTTCATAAGAACTGAGAAAGGGCTGGAAAAGTAAGGTGAAGGTTAGTCACAGAGTATTTGTTCTGTATACATTTGTTCTAGAAGTAATGAGGGCACTCACAGTTTGGAGATTCTCTCTGAGGTCTAAGAAGGGGTGGGAATCATTTGAGGGCTGGATCAGAGAGGAAGGAGCCTGGGGACAAGAAGTGCAGTTAAGGGGCACTGCCAACATTCTCTCAGTGCCTGTATGGACGGTCTGTGCTGGACAATCAACTAGGTGGTGGAGGGACACAAAGATGGACATGGCACCTGGGGGACTCAGGGAGAGACGCTCGTGTTACACAAACAAACCAACGCAGGAAGTGCTGGGTAGGGCGATGAATGCCCTGGCATGAAACTGGAGCCGCTAGCTCCAGGAGGGGCAAGCCGGGGCCTCGCCAAAGAGGAGAGATCAGAGCAGAGTCTTGTGCCATGTCCACTGGGCCATTGGTCTTGCCCACCCCAAGAGTGGGCTGGGGAGTGGGGGAACCTGGCCTCAGCTCTGGCTGGCTTCCCTTATCTTGCATCCTTTTATTGACACACATCTTGTTAAAAACTCATGTAATTAGAACCTTGGCTCTGGGAAGAAACGTAAGCATTTTTTTCTGTTGTTCTATTAAAAATAGTCTGCCAAATTTGCTTCCTCAGGGCCCCCGCCCTGTATTTACCTGAGCCAGGGGGCCACTGTCCTACCCTCAGATGCCATTTCCTGGTGGGTCTCTTTGGCTGGGAGGGAGACCATGATTTCCAGAGGGCTGTGGCGGAAGCCCCTGATTGGATGGAAAGGGCCCCTTCCTTCCTGCCCCCTCCCTTTGTTCTCACAATGTGGAGCCAGGAATGCCAAGCCGGGATCCTCCACAGGACAAATTCTCTTTCCCAGCTCCCAAAGCTATATAGCTTTTGAGTGTTTTTACAAAGATAGAAACTGTTTTAAACAGTTGGACTGATTACATCTCTGTTTTGTTCCAGACTAATGAGAGTTCCAGTGGAAGGTCTTATAGAATTGAAACATCTATAATTGAATGGATAAATTTTAAAAATATATTGAACACCATGAGGACAGTTCTATTATTATGTTGATTCCTGTGCCGTCCATACACACTCATACATACGTACATACAGTACACTCGCATGCGTGCTCACGTGCGTGCGCACACACACACACCCAGCTCTGTATGTGCCCCAGGCCATGGTGCCTTCTGCCTAGCTGGAATGGACTCCCATAAACTCAGAGCATTCTCGTCCCTGATTGTCACCATGAGAGGCTCTATTATCACCTTTTATCCAGAAGGCAGGATGCTCGTGAAATTATGTGACTCAAAGTTCTAATGGATGAGCCAAATTTTACATTAACCTCTTTGGCTAAGACTGATGTCAACTAAAGGGTAGGGTTCCTGCTTTAGCTAAATCCAACTCCGTAAACAGCCTGATTCTTTACATAGTCCCCGTGATGAACAGATTTCAGCTTCCTGAAATCTGTTGGTGGAGATGTATATCTTTAAACAAGTTCAGCAGCCTTGGGATTTTTCTTTCTTCTCCCTTTCTTTCTTTCCTTTTTTCTTTCTTAGTTATTTTTTTTACTTTTTAAGTCAATTTTATTGACGTACAGCATATAATAATGCACTCATTTTAATTGTACAGCTTGAGGAGTTTTGACAAATTTGCACACTCGTGTAACCACCACCATCATCAAGAAATAGAAACTCTCTGTCACCCTGAGAAGTTCTTTCTTTGTTTGGGCCACTTTGCAATCAGTCCCAGCCCCCACCTCAGCCAGAGGCAACCACTAATCTGCTCTGTCACCATAGCTTAGCTTTGCCTGTTCTAGAATTTAATGTGAGTGGAATGGTACAGTATGTGCCCTTTAGTGTCTGGCTTCTTTCACTCAGTGTTTTTCTGAGACTCCTCGTGTGGCTGCATGTGTCATAGCTCGTTCCTTTCCTTGCTGAGTAGTAGTCCACGGTGGAGGTGCACCACAGTGCACCGGGAGGGACATTTGAATTTGTTTCCAGTGTGGGGCTGTTATGGAGAAAGCTAGCAGCCTTTTGTTTTATAGAAATATATCCCTCAGCGACAGTTCCAAACCCATCCTAGGCACTTGACAATTATTAATTAATCCATTTTTGAATTTTGTATTTGAAAGGTATTGTTAAATTCCAAGATGTTTAGTGTACTTCCAATTTCCAAGAGACATATGCCAAAGATTGTTCAAGCCAGTTCTGGGAATTTTGAACGCATTTTCCACAGAAAACATTCAGTCCTTCAGGAAGAATTTACTGAGACCTGTCTCGGTGAGCACTCCTCTGTGGGGTTTCTTTTGCGGTGGGGTGGGGGGAAGGAGGGGGGACTTTCTGCCTTTTCTTTTCTTTTTTTTTTTTTGCTGGGAAAGATTCGCCCTGAGCTAACATCTGCCAAGCTTCCTCTCTTTTTTTTTTCTTTGCCCCTCCCCAAAGCCCCAGGACATGGCTGTATATTCTAGTTGTAGGTCCTTCTAGTTCTATGTGAGCCACCACCACAACATGGCTACTGACAGATGAGTGGTGTGGTTCCGCGCCCAGGAACTGAACCTGGGCCGCCAAAACTGAGTGAGCACTATTCTGCAGCTGGAGAAAGCAGGGTCAGAAGGGCCTCTGTCCTCGGGCATTCATGGCCAAGTTGTGGGGACTCACACGGTACAGTTCTCTGGGGGCTTTGAGACCCCTGTGGGAGCCCAGGAGAGCAGGGCTTTTCAGAGGACAGAGTTTGGTCTCAAAGGCTGAGTCAGAGCTCTAGTGTTTCTGCTCAGAAGTGGGCACCAGGTGCTGGATACGTGTGTGGACTGGGCGGTCTGTAAGAACTGACAGTGCATGTCCAGACCAGACAGTCAGCTCAGAATTTAAAGACACTACGGAGGCCACACAAAACAGCAGCCGAGGGCCACGTTCAGTCTGAGAGCCACTAATTTTAAACCTTGTTTTAAGTGGTAGCACCATCACAGACCCACTTTGCGTAGTGTGACTGAAGTCTCGTGCTCATAGGGACCTAAGCACCCTCTGCAACAGAAAATTCATTACTCTCCTCCTACTGAGGGCTACGTATGCCCTGAGTTATCCCAGTCAGCATGGGTATGCATGGGACTTTCCTAGGCCAGGGAAGATTCTCCGATTAGAATCATAACTTTATTTTAGGAGTAACCCAGGGTCTTTAAGACTAACTGGTAGAACTTCATCTATTTCACAAGCAGGAAAAAAAAAGGCTTCTGGCCTTTGTGAGTCTACTAGCTCTACTTATAAAATATGAGCGGTTCTCTGCCCAGTCAATATCTTCTATTAGCTGTTTTCTGAGCACTTATTCTTTTACTTGGCTCAAGCATCATTGCGTTGTTCCCTTTACCCTAATTAATTTGTTTCTTTCCTTGGCTGCAGACTGCACATGGCCCTAGTCAGGCACCCTTCAACAAACATTTATTGCACCCCCACTGGGCACCGGGGACTGGATACATAGACTTTTTAAATAACCAGTAGATAACATTTTTGGAGAGTTTTCTAGGTGCCGAGATGATTGTAAACGCTTCACATATATTAACTCCCCAGCCCCATGAGCTTTGCTGTTATTAGCCCCATTTTACAGATGAGGAAACGATGATGAGGGGTCTGCGAGTCTAAATTTCAGCAAACCCTTTACTTGATTCTGATGCAAGACCAGACTTTGAGAATCAGTGGTTTCTAGGTCCTTCTGAATCACTGTTTTCCTTCAGCAGGCAGACTAAATAACATATCATTAAATTAAATCATTTCTTAAAAATCAGCTGGAACTTTTTAGTAGATGGGTATTTGGTGCCTGAGCCCTTCAGGATATAAGAATTGAGCAGACCTATTCAGCCTTGAAAAGAAAAAAATTGTGACACATGCTATGACATAGATGAACCTTGAGGACTTTATGCTAAGTGAAGTAAGCTCATCGCAAAAAGACAAATACTATATGATTCCATTTATATGAAGTTCCTAGAGTAGTCAGATTCATGGAGACAAAATAGAATGGTGGTTGCAGTTGACTGGGGAGAGGGAGAAATGGAGAGTTAGGGTTTAATGGGTAGAGTTTCGGTCTGGGAAGATGAAAAGAGTTTGGTTGCACAGCAGTGTGAATGTACTTAATGCCACTGAATAATAATAATAAAAACTGTGTGTGGGGGTGGAAATTGAGCAGTCTAACCTCTCCCCACTTTGATAATTCTGCTTTCTTCTGAGACACCTGGAGATTTCTTCACCTTTGATTGCTTTCCCTGATGTGTGACAAGCAATCTTCTTACACCTGCTCAATGACAAACAGTTCTACCTACCTGCACTTCTTAAACCTTATTAAGCTCTTGTTGTTATTTAAAATGAGAAAATATGGACATGTGGCCCTTCCTTCAGCAATGAGTAGTGGCTTCACTTATGGTGAACTTATACCTGGCATCTCTGTTCCCAGTAGCTTTTTATTGCACTGAAGCATTGGAATGAAGTCTTTTAAAAAGACATTTAAAATAACTATTCAGAACCAAATTTAAGTTAAAGTTTAAACACATGTGGTGCTGTCAAGGCCAACCACTCAGTGCAGGTGGCCCTCAGAGGAAGAGATGCATGTCTGCATGGCTGAATTTGCACGTGCACCAGTGGTGACGATTACAGGGGTGGCAAGTTTCTTTGGTCACTAATTGTAAGAAGCATCCAGAATTCAGAAATATTTAAATGTGGGAAATAATAATTTACCTATCGTGATTCTTGGTAGCAAACCAAAGCAGCTGATTCTGGCTAACTTAAGCAGAAAAGGAATTTTCCAGAAGATCAGGTTCACAGAATTAATGGGAAGGTTGGAGAACTAGGCTCAAAAACTAGGTTAGGAAGCCACCACCACTGGAATTTCAATTCAGTCACCTCCACCATGAATAAATTCTCATTTTCCCTGTGTCTTTGCATCATTCCCTCAAGATTCAGTACCCTACTCTGGTGGAAGGAGATGATTGTCTGATTCTAGACCACCTGTCCATACCCCAGCCTGCTAACGAGTGGGACAAGGGACCGTCTGCCACAGCTTCAGCTTTTTTAGCCCACATGAGTCCCTTCCCCACAATAGGAAGGGTGTTCAGCAAAATACAACTCATGTCCACTCCAGTGTGTACCCCAGACAGCATTTTCTTTCATCTGTTTCTGAACCTTCAGTTACCCCATTTTGATCACAGAGGAGACCAGGTGAGAGAGTGTTGGGTCAGAGAGATAAGCCGATCATCCCTACTGGGAAAGCAAGTTCACATGCAGGTCTCTCGTGGGTGGTTCCAAAGCATCTCCTGGCTCCCAGGGAACAGCACCGGCGTTTGTCTGCTAAGGATCTACTCCCGGCATCCGGGGCTTCTGGCACACATGTCAGTCTCGAATGACAGAACCCCTGACTGTTACCTTGGGAGGCAGTTTGTTCTGGCCTCGCAGGGCCAGAACTCAGGGTGAAATCTTGACTCTGAACCTTTACACACCACTGTGTGACCCGTTCAATAGGTCTTCGATTTCCCTCTGTTCTAAACTGGCTGCTGACAGCGATGGAAATAAACTCTGACCCACATTCCAAGAACTACCTTTGTCCTGCTCATCCCCAGGGAATCGGGGCGTGCTACAGTGAGACAGAACAGAGAAGTGAGAAGCATGATCTGGAGGTGTACACACATGCGTGGGGATGATAAGTCCCACATTCAGGGAGTGGTTTCCTCTGGCGAGGAGGTTGAGGAAGGGCTTAGGGAGGTGTACACGGGGACTTCAGCACTTCTGAATGTCTTGTTTTCTTTATTTAAAATGTGTCTGAATCCAGTTTGCTTGTTCAGCTACTCTCCGTACACCTGTTTTTCAAATTCATGGAAACTTCAGTCCATGGACCCCCTTATTTTTGCCTAATAGCTCATTCTCCTCTAGACGCTTCCTCAGCCACGTTAGACCCCTCACTCACCCCATCCCCAGGGTCAACAGTATCCAGAACTGGTGTTAACATTTTTGTATTTGTGCTGTAGTGTGTATCCATAGGCTGTTGAGTATTGCTTTGTTTTTTAACATTTTATGTGAGTGTTGTCATACTGTACCTATCCCTTTGACACTGATGTTTTACTCACCAGTTTTTTGGAGATTTGCCTGCATTGATGAGTGAAAATCTAGTTCATCCTCACTGCTATATGGTATTTTGTTATATAAATAAACTAGACTTAAATTTTTTAAAACATCTGAAGCAAACAAGGCCAAGTGTCAAAATTTATTAAAGTTAAGAGGTGGATATATCAGCATTCATTGTATTCTTCTCCAGACTTTTATATGTGTTTGGAGGTTTGCAAAATCTGAAAAAAGGGGCGCGAGCACTAAGCAGGGGTCAGGAGAGTTGCCATCTCAGCTCTGACTGGGCTGCCTGAGACTCTGATTCCACAGCTAATCAGAACGAGATTAAAAATAAACCTCGTGGGACTGGCCTCCTCTTGTTTGCTCTTCATGGGACTCTGCCTCCCTGGGGAAATGCTGGAAGTCCTGACCACAGGCTGAGAGGTGTGTTTATTTAGCTGCATGATTTGGAGCCTATTGGTACGTGGCCAAAGCGAACTAAACAATTTGTTGTGGGCCTAGCCATTTTAAAAGAGAAACTGGCAAGAGACCATTTGACAGAATGGCTATGAGACGTTTTAAATATTTACAACATACTTAAGATATAAATAGTCCAAATGGTAAATGTTGGTCACAATTTCAGCCAGGCCAACCTTTGACCCCCTTGACACTCTTAAAATCTTGGGTTAAGAGAAGGTGATTCTCCTTTTGTTGTGCTTAGTGGACACCCCATGGGACTCCAAGCAGCCCCCAGGTTTTCTTCCTTCTCCATCTCTGGTACTTTCAGAAAAGTGAGACTTTGACAGAAGTAAGAGCTTTTGACCCCTGGCCTAAGATTTTACGGAGCCATTGATCAATTTTGCCATTGATCCAAAGGACTGTACTAGGTGAAATAAGAGACTCATGAGGACTAGATGAAATTACAGATATGGAAGTGAGCAATGCCCAATCAGAGTGACCCTGAGCCCGTTTTTATTCCCTATTTCTTCCCATGGAAGGGCTCCCAGGATCCCAGCATTAACTCGAAGCATCCAGCCCAGGGAGGCCCCGTTGGAAATGATTTTCATGAGGCCTCCACTGCCTCCAGCGTGGAGACGGGGCTCGCTCCCTGGCAGCTGCTGGAGAAGCAGATGATTCCCGAGCCCTCCTGATAAACACACCCGTCAGCAGCCGGCCCACTGACGTGCTCCTCTCTCCACCTAGGGTATGACTTCTGTCAGGTCCTGCAGTGGTTTGCTGAGCGGGTCGACAGGATCATCTTGCTCTTCGATGCTCACAAACTGGACATCTCAGACGAGTTCTCAGAGGCCATCAAGGCCTTCCGGGGCCAGGACGACAAGATCCGCGTGGTGCTGAACAAGGCCGACCAAGTGGACACGCAGCAGCTGATGCGGGTCTACGGGGCCCTCATGTGGTCCCTGGGCAAGGTCATCAACACGCCTGAGGTGCTGCGTGTATACATCGGCTCCTTCTGGGCGCAGCCCCTACAGAACACTGACAACCGCCGGCTCTTCGAGGCAGAGGCCCAGGACCTCTTCAGGGACATCCAGAGCCTTCCGCAGAAGGCAGCGGTGCGCAAACTCAATGACCTCATCAAGCGAGCAAGGCTGGCCAAGGTAAGCCAGGAGACACCCTGGGCGGCAGCCTGGGACAGGGGACCCTTCCCCCTCTCTCCTCTAAGGGAAGGTGGGGATGAAGAGGCTCCATTTCAGGAGCCTTAGGGAACATAGCATGGAATAGGTTAAGAAGAGAGCCTCGAGATGGGACCAGCCAAACAGGAGAGAGGTGGTGTTGGTGGGACTAGTGGGGTACTGAGATGCCATCACTAGTCACCCTTTACCTAATGCAAAGAACCCAGTGTCACCGCCTAGACCCAGAGGAGCCCTGGGAGGAAGGCTGGTTCAGCCTACCCACAGAGTGTGCTGCTTGGGGTTGCACTACATCCACATTCTGGGTTGTGGCCTGTGAGCCCACCCACTGTGGCTCCTGGCTCCCCCACCACATAGCTGAGCCTTTCAGCCGCCCAGGAGTGTGCCCAACAGGGGCCAGGAGTCATCTGCTGACCGCCCTCAAGTAGTCTAGTCCATTCTGCCACGTCTCTGAAGAGAGAAAAGCATGTGACTCCTCTAAGAAAAAGTATAGAAAAAATAGTCCTTAAAAACTATGTGTACATTTCATAAAATCACGTTCCTCTAATGCTGTAGGTGCCTGCAGAGTTTATCTAGTCCCAGGGATCATCAGAAGCACCCAGGAGCTTTCACCAATGTAAATTCCCAGGCCCTGCCCCAGAGCTGCTGATTCAGGTGTGTGTGGGCGTGTCCTGTGTACACATGTGCATGCACGTGTGTGTGTCTATATATGGAAAGCTTCCCAGGCGATTCTCATGATCAGCCAAGATCCTGACCCTAATTTTACGAGGAGAAGATAAGTGATTTCTCCAGGGTCAACTAATCCATTAGTGACAAGGCTAGGACTAAAAGACAGCTCTCCTGGCTCTCATTCCAGCCTTCTGCTTTGGCCTCGTCACTTCAGCTAAAACCAGTCCATGGGGCTGCCTCTCCACATCCACCAATACTCTGGTCATGAAGCGAGGTCAGCTCATTTCCCCCTCATCTGCTGGTGGCAAAGAACTCGTGTCCCCTCCGACATCCTCTTGCTGTACAGTGAGCGGTGTCTGGTCTGGCCTCAGGGCCCAGCGGGCCAACCTTCTGGAGCCCACCACCACTTTGCCTCATTCAGCTGGCAGTTGCTCAGCACCGCTGGGCCAAGGCTGGGGAGCCTGGTCTGGTGGAGGAGGTGGTGCTGAACCCCCTGTTACAGAACGTCGAGCTGTGTGCTGATTGGGGTGTGGACACTGTGCTCTGAGGAGGGGGCCTAGCCGGGAGAGGCAGGGAAGGCTTCACTGAGGGTGACTGCTGGGCAGGTGACCAGCCTTCCAACGCCTCCGCATTGCTCCTCCACAGCCTCTGTCTTCATGTCAGTGTGCCCGCACAGCAGCCTTTCTCATAGGTCCAAAGAAACGCCTCCCTGGCTGCTGTGGCCCCGTGGATAGTACCTCCATCTGCTCTTTCCCTGTCTCCTCAACTTCCATCCCAGTATGTGCTCATGCACCCCGTCCCTATCGCTCAGCTAATCTGTAGTTGCCGGCGCCCCTGTGAGTCACTGCTCTTTATCCTTCTGCCTGGTACAAGCTGCTTCCTTTCTGGAACTACAACCACTTTTGTCCAGTTCTGCAGGGTAGTTGTGTTAACCAGTTTGTAAATCTACTTATCTGCAGCTCTCTCAAATTGATTTTCCTCTCCCACTTGTCCTGGGCCTAATGCCTGGAGGCAGGACGTCTGGTTTTGCCTGCTTAGGGACCCCTTTGGCATGTGGTCTTTCTCTTCTCTAGCTGGTACAGCTGAACTTAACCTTCAGGGTGCGCAATAGCCAACGTTTTTTTATAACCAAGTCTGGTAAATCATGTCATAGCCCTTGAAGATTTCAAGATTTTTTTGAACAATTTTTAAATGCCCATGGACATTTTCAATTTGCCAGTCATTGCTGAGGGCCTAGTGACTCAAGACACATCAGTATTTGGTCATATAAATTAAAGAAGAGCAGAGAGCTCACTGGGAGTGCCCTGCCATCCAGAGCATTAGGCCCTGTGAATGGGCGGCAGGGCCTGGGTTCAGAGAGGCACAGAATGCTGCTCTGTACTGACGCTGGGAATAATGAAGCCCTTGTGTAGAGGCGGTCAACTTGCTGAGCTTACTTCTAGGAAGAAAGCTTGTCTTTTTATTTCTTCCTAAGAATAGTATCTGGCTTGTTCCTTTTCATAAAGGAAAATGTTTGAAGTACGGATGTTTCCAGCCTGAGCCTCTCTGTGCCAGTGTGCTCCTGGGGCGCCACCACCCTGCGAGGGGGACAGGAAACAGAGTCTCGGGCGGATAAGAAGCAGAACTCAGCACAACGGCCTTGGCCACTAACCGCTGCCATCCACTTTATGCCATCTGCGGTTTCATGGCCATTTGTGAACTTGTTGCTTTTGTACACAGGGAGTCACCTGAGTTTTTCTCTTTGCCATGTTTATATTTTATAAAAATGCTCTTTGATTTTGGTATATAAAACTTTATTTCTCTTGATCCAGTTTTCCTTTTGCAAGCCAACCCTTACTGTTCTGGAAGCTCTGCGATTTGCATTGCAGGTGTTATTTTGTGTGATCCTGTCAATAACTGCAAAAGTTGGGCATTATCTTAATTTCTCACACGAGGGAATTAAAGAAAGGTGAAGTAACTTGCCCGAGGCTTCACAGCCTGTAAATTGCCAAATATAGATTCAAACCCCAGATGGTCTGACTCCTTGGTCCAGAAAGCATTCGCCTGAAATCCAGAGTAGACAGCATCTATTGCTCCTTACTGTGTCCTTGTTTTCTGCATTCATCTGTCATTCTGTTTATTCTATAAAATTCTCCATCTACATAAACCCTACAAACTTTAGAGGTTTATCGAGCTGACATTTTGAAAGCATGCAAAGGATAAGTTTTCAGATGTCACCTAGGAGGTGTCACGTCTGGTTGGGGTGTGGAGTATGTCCGTTTATAGAACACCATAATTACGCAGAGTTCATGGCTCATCCAGAAATAAAGCAAGTGTGTCATTAATGTCCTGCTGGGTTCTGTGGTAATCCAACTCAAGATGTCATGAAGATGACATTTTAATAGTAATGAAAAATGGCAATGTTAACAAAGATCTCTTGAAATTTAATGATTTCCCTGCTTTTTCTATTTATATATATTTTTCACAACTTTCTATTTCAAGGAACAGGAAACCTTTAGAGTGGGTTTTTTGGTTAGCCTCAAAGATCACACCTTATGATATCTGTAGACATCCTTCTCCAAAGACTGTTCACGAGCTAAGATGCCAGTCAAGGTTCATCTCATGATTCTTTAGAGTAAGCTATTTGGGGAAAGCCCAAAAAGGGGGTTAGAAAATATGATTTAGTTTTATTCAGCTATAGTTAAAATAGCCAAATTAAAGAAATTAGGCTCATATGAACTCCAAATAATAGTATTTTATAGGATAAATAAACAAAAGTAAAAAGCGAGGCAAGTTCACTATTGGACCTCACCCTTTATAAACACATTGCCCAAGAATAGGAAAGGTTCCCACCCATTTGGAGATTTTTGCTCAACAAAAAAATGAGTCAACATTTGAGGAAGGAACAACTAAAAATGAGAACGAAGGCGAGGTCAGTGATTTGGGGGCTTACTATAGTTCTGTGGAATTAGTTTCATCTTCAAAGCATGTTCTCCTCTTAGTCACACGTAATGTGCAGAGCCCAGCCTTCCGGTCTGTCTGCACTGCCAATTCCTTCTGTGGAGGAGTTAGACGTTTCAAGAATCACCAAATGGACCAAGGCTAAGCTGTGTTGAGAATCGTTCTACAGTTGCTGATGACGATCCCTTTAATGCCTAGTCCACCATGGGCTTTTAAAAACAGCAGTCGGCAGCCCCAAGCTGATGTGGATGTGTGTCAGTGCTTGAGTCTGTGTAGGAAGCCTGTCCCTTTGAAGGTTGACCTCAAGTGACTGGGTGGACTCCTCAGTCCCCTCTAAGGCTCTTCAGGATCACATGTGCTCTTGGTGCCAGCTTTGATTTCACAGAATAACAAACCCCTACTCGAGTGGGAACCAACCAGTGGCTTTTCTCTGTCTCCTGCAGTCTCATACTCTTCCTACCCCGTGGGTTCATCTTTTGGGTCTTTAGTTTATGAACTGAATTTTTTATATCATCATAAACCCACTTTTAAAATGGGCTGCTCCCTTGATGTTAAATGCTCTATGCAAGTTTCCAGCTGGGCCTACGAAGACGCAGGTCTCCCACAGGTCGTGGTAAGCTTGCAGATGAGGTTGCCCAATGTAGAACCATGTTTTCCCAGACTGATTTCCCCCAAACTGCTCCCCAGTATCCAAATTCCATGAGCATTTCTATTCCTACTGACCATGAGCCCTGGAAACTTCCAGCACTTGCTGCTAGGGGTTGACCTCTAAGCCCAGGGTGGGTTTATCCACTGTCATTCTGAGTACATGCTTCTCAGCCTTGGATATATATAAACACTTGTCACTGGACACAGTTAATGATGTTGTGGCAGAGAGTATATGTAAACTATATATTCACGTTCATTTAAAGGGGAGGACATCTCTTTCTGTTCACTGAGTTATCAGCCCAGGGAAAAACTGAACTTTTTTTTTTTTTTTATTGATGTCTTAGTTTATAACACTGTGGGGTTTTAGTTGTACATTTTTGTTTGTCCGTCACCTTGTGGATGTAACCCTTCACCCCTTGTGCCCCTCCCCCACCCCCCTTCCCCTTGGTAACCACCAATCAGTTCTCTCTGTCCGTGTGTTCCCTTATATTCCATATATGAGTGAGTTCATGCAGTGTCTGTCCTTCTCTCTCTGGCTTATTTCACTTAACATAATACCCTCTAGGTCCTTCCATGTTGTTGCAAATGGGACAATTGTGTCTTTTCTTATGGCTGAGTAGTATTCCATTGTATGTATATACCACATCTTCTTTAACCAATCATCAGTTGAGGGACACTTGGGTTGCTTCCACTTCTTGGCTATAGTGAATAATGCTGCAATGAACATAGGGGTGCATACGCCTCTTGTGATGGTTGATTTCACGTCCATTGGGTAGATGCCCAAGAGTGGTATTGCTGGACCATACGGTATTTCTATTTTTAATTTTTTGAGGACTCTCCATACTGAAAAACTGAACTTTTGATCCATTTGATTTACTCCCAGCCCTCACCATTGGATGGGTTGGGGCTTTTCCAGTTTTATACAAGGGAAAGGGCAAATTGAACAAGATATGAATATTCAAAAGCCCCCAGGGTTCAGTGTCATTTACTCGTAAATGAAGCATGTGGGACCCAAATTCATCATATTACTATTCAAATATATAGAGTTTATTACTTATTCAGTAAGGACTATGTATCCATGAGCCTTCTCTGTCATTACTACCCCTCCAGCTGTTGACCATTTAGACAGTGGCACGTAACATTTTTACTCCACTTTCTAGTGGACAAAGTGCCTTCAAATGCATGATCTCTTGATTCTCATAGTAACAACCCTGTGAGGTAAGGGTTGTGATTTCCATTCGCGGATGAGCAAGCTGAGGCGGGGATTAGACAACTCATCCAGAGCTGCTCAGCGAGTGGGCAGTGGTGGCAGGGTCTGGCCCTGGCCTTCCTTCCACAGTAGGTCTCATCCTGCCCCCCTTCTCCCCTTTCTCCGCCTCTTCTCCTTCCTATTCCTCTTCTCAGTTAGTTTTCTCTCGTTATAAAGAACAAAAGTTCTCATACTGTTTCCACATTCCTTCCATGGGGACATCACCAGGTCTGGAACTTGGGCCTGCGTTTATTTGGAGAGGCACCTCCGACACATGAGGGCAGGAGTGAGCTTTTGAAGTTGACTGGGAATTACAGCCGTCCAGGCTGTCCCCACTGTTTACCGAGTCCTTAGACAATTACAAGGTGCCATCCTGCCAGAAGATTGCAGTCTTCACCCACATCCTGTGTAGTGTTCATAGTGTTGTGTGCCGTGACGCGTCTGTTCTTGTGTATGGGGAGGGGACAGCAGGTGACCTTTCTGAAGCTTCCCTGGAAGTTAGGAACCATCAGAAGCCAAACCTCCGAGTTTTCCACACTGTTGTGCTATAGGACACAGTGCATTTTGAATTCCAGATTTTCAACAGCTTCAGTAAGATTTTTAATTCATAGATACAGAAAGCAATTAATTCTATAAGGACAGGAATTCGGCAGCTAAATGCTAGTGCCAACTCTGCGTCTCCTAACTAGCTGTGACCTTGAGTAAGACATGTGAATTTCCTGGAACCAGGAGTTCAGTTAGGTATGGGGCGTCCCTTCTAGATTTAATACTCCATGATTCTAAGGATGATAATTTACCTCATAACTTGATAATCTCCTTAGAGGCAAGGCCCATGCATAGGACCTGATGCTGGGTTATTGTCTTAGGATGCCCAGGGAGGGACAGGAGCAGGATGGCCATGCAGAGACAGCACAACAGGAGATTTCCATAAAACAGGCCAATGGAACTTCCTGGAAGTGGAGGTTGAGGCTGAGAGCAGCCTGCAGCATGAGCAGGTCACCTGAGGGTCATGACTCAGGTAGCAGCAAGCAGTTGGGAGGAGGAAGGAGTTGAGTCTGGCACAAGAACTGCGCCGGTCATGTCAGGGCACTGGAGGCCTGGTGTCCGGGGGTGGCCCATTATCTAGCAGCCGTGGTCACCAGCCAGTGAAGACCATGCGGGCTGAGATGAGGGAGCAAGTGCAGGCGGTGGGTGGAGAGCTGCGGCAGGTGCACAGCCCGCAGTTCAGCCCAGCTACAGCAGCCCCCTGGACCCCAGGCGGTTCTCAGTGCTCAGGAACAGGGCACCAGTCCTAGGGGAGCCAGGGGCCTTCCCCAAGCAGGGGCCTGGCAGCTCTGAGGTACTACTCTAGTAGGTGGTGAGGGGTCTTGGGGACCTCTGCAGGAGCCTGGCAGCTGCCCTGGGCCTGAGCTGGGGGGTGAGGGGGGTCACAGTAAGAAGCCCTTGTGGATGGGAGACTGAGAAGCTGTGGGACTTCCTGCTTCAGTTAGGGCTGGCTCCAGAGCGGGACAGGCCTGAGCACGGGAGGGAGAGGTATCCCCAGGCCCAGTCCAGAGGTGCCAGGAGGACCAAGGCAAAGAGATGACGCAAGAACAGCCGGTGAGCAACCAGTTCTCCCTGATGAAGTAGGCAGCCTCTCCAAGTCCTTCAGCGCTGCACAGAGCCCTCCCCCAGCCCCTCCAAACCCAGCCAGGCATTCAACTCTCCAAGGCAAGAAAATCATTAGTCTTACCACTTATCCATCATGTCCTCAGGAACGCAGTTAAAGCCCATCCCTCTATAAAAAGGATTCCCAAACTTTGGGTTTCTCCAGCTATCTCAAAGAATTGTGTAAATATTTTAAGTTGTTTTAATTTGAAAAATAAGTAAATAAACAAATTTACTAGTGACAGAAAGGTTTAGAAGCATCTCTTCCGATCTATACTTGTAGCAATAGCTACGACATGTGCTTATGTTGAGATGTCCTTTATCTACATGGAGAGGTTAGCAGTGTCTGGTCCAAGCATGCCAGCGTTTGCATTATGCACCTATTTTAGTTTCAAATCTTAGCACAATATTTTTGTCTGTGCCCAGTGTGTACCCATACCAGAGGCCCTCTGCTGAGCTATGGAATGTGTCTGCTCTCCCCTTTATTTAATTTCCATTCTTCCGCAAGGTTATAGTAGACATCTGTTTTCTTTAATAGGATTTTCCATAGCTACATAGTCATTTTCTTTTTGTAATCACTGCTCTGCTTTTCATCCTTTCTTATTTTCTTGACTTCTAAATTACTCTGTAGGATTCTAGATGTACAAAAAGCACTTTTGTAATGAACATGTCTTCATGTCCTGAAGTTGGAAATCCATAGAAGAGTGGAGATTTACAGAAGGGGGTGGCACAGGCTAATCAGAGCTCTCCCAGCGGGATTCACTGCCCCTTGGGGAACAGTCCCGGGCCTGCTACCCCCAGGTGATCAGGGTTTCTGGGGTTTCCCCCTCGTGCACTGGGAGTCCCTCTCCCAGAGGGAGCTTCTGCCTTCCAACCTGGTCCCAGGCAGCTGGTCTTGCACAGAAATGACTTTAGTGCCACTGTAGAGATCTCGAGGTCTAAACTGTCCACAGGAAGGTTGTGGAAATTCTCATCTCACTGTTCATTGGGCACAGATTTCCATGCAAATCAGCATTTATGCCAGCCTTCAGTTTCGTTTCTTGGTGCTCCCAGGCACCAGCCTGGTGAAACTTTCTCCTTAGGTCTTCTGGTTAATCAGCAGAACTAAGACCTTTCCCGCCCAGCGCCGCCGCCCCCACACCACTCAACTCTCTACGCCGATGTGGAATAGCCACTCAGGCACAACTGAGCATAGACGTAGAACTTCCCCAAGTCAGTCGCCCTTCCTCAGGGGAGCATTTTAGGACAGGGTTCCAAGAGAAATCCTCTGTGCAACCCTACCTCACCCCACCCCACCCCATCCCCAGCCAAGCATCACCAGCCCACCTGGAAAGCAGGGAGCTCTCAGCATTATTCTGGCTTCTCTAGTCTCCCAGAATCATCATTAGCACAATATTAGGTTAGCAGAGTCGTTCTAAATCCTCCACTGGCTCCTAGTGCCTGCTGAGCAGAGTCTGAACGCAGCCCACCTCTCCCACCTTCTAAGCCTGTGCTGCGGTCACATACATGACACTGCCCCCAGCGTGTTATCCCCACACCTCCAGCCGTGCTCTTCCCTCGCCTGGGCTGCCACATCCCTCCCCTCACCCACACATCCTGCCTGTTCTTCAAGGCTCGACTCAGATGTCACCTCTCCTCTGGATCTGTCCTCCCACAGCCTGATGTGTCACATTCCACCTCCCAAGGTTTTTCTGGCTCCTCCTCCTCCTGGGCTTTGATGGTGGGGTTTTCTCTGCTCACTTCCCCTGGGTGGTTTTATTCACTCTCGTGGCTCTGGTACCACTTCTCCTCCACCTTTCTCCAGAGCTCTGGGCCTATGTTCCAGTCACCCTGGGACAGCTCACCTAGCTGTCCCTCACATACTTCACATTCTACATGCCTAGAACCAGGCTTGTAATTTCTCCCCCAAATACCTGCCCTCCTCCTGTCCCCAGGACCGTGGCTCTGTGAGGGTGCTTGTTATGTGTTGTGATGCATATAGGAAGCCGTCTTGTTTGTCCCTCTGGTGCATTTCTAAGTGGCACATCCTCACTGACATATACCCTTTCAGGTACATGCCTACATCATCAGCTACCTGAAGAAGGAGATGCCCAGCGTATTTGGAAAGGAAAACAAGAAGAGAGAGCTTATCAGCAGGTTGCCGGAAATCTACATTCAGTTGCAGCGGGAATACCAGATTTCTGCAGGGGACTTCCCCGAGGTCAAGGCAATGCAGGTACTGGGAGCCCCTTACAATGTCATGGGAGGGGGACGGAGAGCACTGCCACCCTGTCCGGCTGGCTGCTGGGTACACATGAGGGTTTCATGGTTTAGGATGGAGCAGAATGCAATGAATTCATCTTCCTAATAGTGATAATAGGCTCCTGTGAATAAAGCAGAAATTGCCTGCTTCCTGAAACATTTAAACCAAAAGAGACAGTTCAAGAAGTAAATTAAGCTCACATGAAGAAATCAGAGGAGCAGCACTCTCAGACTGTGTTCAAGGTTGATTTGACGTTGAGGTGACACCTGTTTCTCAGAATCCCTGAACCTTAAGGGAATTAGAGCTGACAGTGACCTTGGAGGTCACCTCAAGCCAGCGCTGCTCAGCACTGCCCTGCGCCATGGGATTATGCACTCAGGCAGCATTGCTGCTGCAGGCTCAGGAGCCCAGTCAGAGGCCGTGGGGGTTTGTGGACATGGCTGAACTTTGCTGGACACAGCAAGCTGTGCTCAGTCAGGATTTTGCTTAAAGGTCAGCACTGGGCAGTCTTTGGCCTGATTTCAGGGTCTCCCTGAGTTGTGCCCGGGCCGCCTCAGATGAGCCGGAATGGGTGCTGCCTTCAGCTGCTTTGGCCTGGCTGGTGTCTCCACCGCCCGACAGTGATGCTGACTGTGTCTTCTCAAGCAAGGCCACCCTCCTGGCTCCTCACAGGGCCAGACTGACCATTCTCATGTCCAGTGGAAGGACCCATCTGCACTGGACACCACAGTCCTCCCTGGAGACCAGGCAACATCAACTCAGACGCCTGCAGCCACCAGCGTGAACAGGGAGCCCGGACGAGAGAAATCACGTCGCCCTCTCTGACTACTTTGTTTTCTCAGATATGGTAGAGATGTGGGTTCCAAGAAATATGTCTCTCTTGGGAAGAAAACAATTCTGCAAGTGCAGTGAGAACTTGTGGGGCCCACAGTGGGGGCAGACTGGGGCGTGCTGCCCCTCCTCAGTGGGGAAGCCCTGTCCAGCTCACTGGCCACTGCCCGGGGGACTGTGGGCCTGAATGGTTCATGAGAAGCTGGAAATCTGGATTGCTATGTAAAGTCACCTGGTTTTCCAATTTTGGCTTGAACATCCAAAGAATACTACATAGGCTATCCATGCTCTTCCCTTCCCTGGGCTGCCCCATTCCTATCCTCACCCACACATCCTGCCTGTTCTTCAAGGCCCGACTCAGATGTCACCTCTCCCCTGGATCTGTCCTCCCACAGCCCTGATCTGTCACATTCCACCTCCCAAGGTCCCAGAGAAAACAGCCCTGCACCGGGGGGATCTCCAGTTACTGCCTTCTGCCTTGAGCCCTGGAGAGACCGCACTGACGGGAGAGTGCACTTTAACACATGCAGCTGGGAGGCCTGGCCTGTGAGCTGCCTGCCTCAGGACAGGAGGGGAGGAGGAAAAGGGAGGAGGAGAGATCAGGCGGTGGAGGCAAGGATCAACAGGCCACAGGAGGTGAAGCTTCCATCCTGAGGGGTGTTTCAATGTAAACTTTATATGAAGGACACGCTAAGATAGGAGGGGGTTATGTTTACTGTTTTGATGGCAGGGGTCAGGGCCAGTGTGTCTGGTATGTATGATCTGGTCAAATGTGATTTAGTTAGCTCCAAAATAAATACAGAAACATTTGTTTTCTTCCAGAAATGAAACAGGTATTCCTGTACTCAGGGGGGTGAATTGGGGTTCTGATTCTGGTCATGAGTTGGCTAATTTGCGGGCTCCTGGGGCCTCTCTGAGCAGGCTCCACTTTCACACCCTCAGTTTATGGCCTGCACCCCATGCCAAACTGAAGGACAACTGTTTCTTTGCATCCTTCAGATCTCTTTGAAGGAAATGGGTTTCTTGACTGAAATGAAAGCTATGAATAAGTACACAGTGCATGCTGGGGCCTAATGGGGCTTCTGTGACTCATTAGCCTAAAGAGGCTACCAGAGCACCCCACCCACAAGAAGATGGGGCTCCCAAGACATGAGACACCACTCAGCCCATCAGGGGCCACTGCCCGCCTCCCCTTCAGGGCTTCCCCTGTGTCTCCAGGTGAACTCCATACCATAGGGAGCAAACTCTGCCCACAGCTGCTCATGACCACGTTAGCCTGGGCCTGGCCGAGTCAGAGGATATCCAGGCATCTCAGAGCTGGGGTGGAGGGGCAGTCCCTGGGGAAGAAAACAAGGAAGCCGTGTGCCCCTCACCTCGGGTTTCAGGAGCGGCCACAGCCCATTTAGCTGGACGATACAGGGAGGACCCGAACCTTCATTGAGAGCCCTGTGGGTCAGGCCCCATCCTAGGTGCCTCGCACCTTCATGGACACCTGAGTGCTCCAGGACTGGGAGCGAGGAGTCCCCCCTGACTGGTGCCCCATTCCCCTGTATTTACTCATTCATGTAAGAAATACTAATTAACCCTACTGTGACCAGGCACTATTCTAGGCCCCTGGAGAAATCCATGAACAAAAATGAACCAACAGCAAAACTAAAAACCTTTGCTCCTGTGGACCATTCATTCTGGGTCACAGTCTCTGCAACTATGGCTGTGACTGGCAATGACATTTTGGCAGCACAGCCCCTGGTTGGGACATGTGCTCCTTGTTATGACACAAATGCTGTTGTGCTTTAGTGTAATTAATCACTGTATTTAGTGTCTACTATTTAGTGTCTCTCTCCTGTAGAAGGCTGTAATTCCATCAGGCCAGTGACCCATGTCCTGTCCACCGCCATATCCCCAGCACCCGGGGTGTGGCAGGTGCTCAGTGGGTAAGTGTTGAGATGAGTTATAAGTGAGCGTGTGTCTATATCGGAGCAGGCTCTCTGGCAATGAGTATCTCAGGCCCTGACCCAGCCCTGACTCCCACAGGGCTTGTCGACCAGTGCTTTCCCTAGCAAACCCCTGGAGCCTGAAGAGGATTCTTCCTTGGGAAGCTGGGCAGGCCCTGATCACACCACCCTAGTCCCTTGAGGGACTCCCCGGGGAATAAGGCGGGCCTGGAGCCTGTAGGGTTGCTTACTTTCAAGCTAGTTTTCTGTCACCCAGGAAGCTTTGGAAGGTCATGGTCTGGGACAGGGCCTCTGTCATCCCTGAGTCTGATGAGCCTCTGACATCCTCTCCAACACAGGTGTTCAACCTCATATCGACTGCGTCTGGGGAAGCGGCAAGGGCATGAGCTTAGCGATGGCTTTATTATGATCTTTGCACATCTCAGGGCGCCCGGGAGAGCTCACTGGTCCAGCTTTAAGTCTCTTTTCTCCCTGTGCTCTCATGGACCAAGGTGGTCAGGGCATCTCTTAGCCATAGCAATGAGCCAAGTGTAGTTTGAAGGCTTTTGCGGGCGTGGGGAGAGGCCTGTGACCTGCTGGTGAATCTGCCGGTTTCTGCCCTGCACCCTTTGGAGAGGGAATCTAATTTACTGCACTGATGTGTTCGTCCCGGAGAATGAAGTGAGCACTAGCAAGCCCACCTTGATTGCTGACTTCGTTCTCCTCTGAGAATTTGGCCTGATGAGTTGGCAGCTTTTCAACAGCAGAGGGCAGCAGAGCCATCCCCATCTGCTCAGATCCTCCCGTGGATTTGAAACTACTTCTGGTGAATGTTGGGAGTCACTGGGCAAGGGACAGCCCAGGAAGCTGAGCTGGGAACTAACCTTTGTCTCTTGGGAAGCTCTCCAGGATCCAGGGCTTGGTGGCATGGTGGATATAATTGTTGATAGGTAAATCTAAATTCCCCAGTGTGTATTCATCCTAATAAAAGAACTTCTGTTTTGGAATCACCCTGGTGGAGGGCAGGGATGGCAGTGGTTTAACTCATCCCCTGTACTCCGTGGTCAGGCCTGGGGAGGCGGGTACCACAGGGGTGAGAGTGTAGGGCTTATTTCCCATGTGCCTCTGGGGCAGGAAGGGCTCTGCTGCTGCTTCCTGTCCACTCCTGCAAATATGTGGCCATTTCCCCTTGCCAGTTTTCCAGAGGTTTGCAGTCTGAATCCACATCCCCTGCAGGAGGGTGGAAAGTGTGGGTGGGCACCACCCTCATTCGTCCACTTGGCCAGACACAGGGCCCTGTGTGTGCTCAGAACTCAGGCTCATTCATGAGGAAGTAGGGTAGGTGTTCATGCGCCCAGGGGAATCCAGACTTGTTTACCCCAGCAGCACTCGGATTTTTGTGTAGGCTGCCCGTTGTCCTCCTGGACTTTCTCAGTTCCCTTAGCTGACTGAGATGTTGGCAGCAGGAGCCCAAAACATTGTTTGGTGCTGATGTTGGGGTGACATGCAGGTGACCGTGGTCTGTCAGTGAGGAAGGAGGACATGCAGACTGGAATGCATTTTAGAAACCAGGCCTGCACCACCCCACCCCTCTGAGTTGAGCGTAAGCCACACTGAGGGCGTCAGGGAGTTTGCTACTGAGAAGAGTGTTAGAGGCCCCTCTCTAAAGAGATGTCAGGCTGGTTAGCTTTCAGCTCTGTCCCCTCCTCCATCTAAAGCTCAGGGCTCCACTTCTAAATGACAGCATAGACTGTCTGTCCTGCTGATATACTCTAGCGACTGCAATTTAGATTCTCCGTGGGAAACAACCTAAATGTCCAACTACATGGGACAGAGTAAATGAAGAATGGCCCAGCTATACAGTTCACTATTATGTAGCTATTAAGAATAAGGCTGTCTAAAAATTAATATCACGGAAAGATATACATTATTTCTTAAAAATGCAAGTTGTTAAACAGTGTGGTCTTATTACAGTTAAAGTGTGTGGGTGGGTGGGTATAGGTGTGTGTTTATAAAAATAGCTAGAAAGGTATGCCCAAAAATGTTAGCAGAGGTTATTGCCCGGTGATGGGATTACAAGTGATTTAAGATTTTTATTTTTGTTTACCAGTTTTTTCCCAAATTTTTACAATAAAAGTGTGATATTTATAACAGCACAAAGTTTTATTTTTTTCTAATTGACTGTCACATGACTTCTGTCCAAAAGAGTCAGGTCTGAGGGGTATGTGGAACCTCTTTTCCTCAAGTCTCCCTGCCGCATCTCCAGAAAATGACACACCTGGATGGCCCCTCTCTGGCCCTCTACGATTGTCAAACAGAAGTACTTCACAGAGAGTCTGCATAAAAACTGCCACACCTGGAATTTTCTCCATTTATTTGGCAAAACTGCTGTTGATGACATTTTTCACTAGATCTTTGAGTCCCCTCTTAGAGAGCCCCAGGTAACTCTCACAATTTGGAGCCCGAGAAAGCTTGTCTCTTGCGATGAACAGGTAGTGACTCCCCTCAGACAATGAGGAGGTATGACCCCCGGGGCCCCAGTTGGGGGCAGCTGAGAAGCAGTAACTTTTCTCACCTGAGTTGTCTAATGTGAGGATTCCCTCCCTCTCTCATTTAATTACTTGGCTTTTCCCTTTCTACTGACTTTCTTCTATTTCATTTTTTCACTGTAAGCTAAGTCAAGCCTTTTTTCAAAGTGGACAGGAACTAAAAAACTAGAAAGTCCTTCCTCTATTATGACATAAGGTCCCTGAGGGCAGAGACTGTGGCTTTTCATATTTGTATCCACGGGCCCCAGAACAGGACCTGGCACATAACAAATGGCCAATAAATGTTGGGTGGATGGATGGATGAAGGATGGATGGATGGATGAAGATGGATGAATGGATAGATGAATAACCAAGGAGATCCAGGGTAGGAAGGACTGTTTCCACAGAGCCTCTGTGGTATCTACAGTTGGCTCCTGTCCTGGCCGGGCAATTGCTGTGTCTCCTAGAGCCGTCTTCCGGGCCTGTGCTCTCGCTGCTCTATCTGCTGATGGGCCAGTTCTCCTGGGAGGTGGAGCCGAGACCTGCCCTGACCTGGCTAGTGATACTCAGCCCTATTGGCTGGATTTATACCCGCTCTCCCCATCCCTCCTCCTCTCCCCCTTACCAGTTTCAACTTTTACTTATTTGTACCCTAAACTATATTTTTTAAAACTGATCCCAAAATAATGTCCATAAGTAATTGTTTTACCTAGGTAAGTCCCTCTGTCACAGCTTCACGTTACAGCACAAAGAGCACTAGTCCAGGGCAGGTTACATGCTCTCTAGTCTTGACTCCACCAGGACACCTCATGTGCTTTTTGTAAAACGGGGTTATTAATACCTGCCCTTCCTTACTCCCAGCATCATTGTGAAGATGAACTGAAGTATGTTGTAAAATCACCTTAAAAGATAAAATACTGGGCCTGTCTGGTGGCATAGTGGTTAAGTTCGTGCACTCCGCTTTGGTGACCTGGGGTTTGCAGGTTCAGCTCCCGGGTGCGGACCTACACACTGCTCACCAAGCCATGCTGTGGCGGCGTCCCACATACAAAGTAGAGGAAGATGGGCACAGATGTTAGCTCAGAGACAATCTTCCTCAGCAAAAAGAGGAGGATTGGCAATGGATGTTAGCTCAGGGCCAATCTTCCTTACCAAAAAAAAAAAGATAAAATACTAAATCTCTAGAGCTCTTAAAAAAGGCAGGGTGAAGGAAGGTTGTCTCAAAGACCTAGGGGATTGCTGTCACTCATGCGGCCACCAGCAGAGATTAGCTACTGGAGAAAAATGTTGCACCCCATGCCTCTTGTTTCTCATTCCAAAAGCCACTCCTGTATCTGGCAAGTTTGGATGTGGGGACCCCACCAGAGAGAGAGCTCTGGAACAGCCCAGGGTCTGGAATGTCTGCTTTAAGGCAGAATTCATCTCCCTCCAGCTATCCCTCTCCCCGTTCACTTCCCGAAGGGGGGGCGTGTGACCAAGTCTGTGCTTTCTCCTTTTGCAGGAACAGCTTGAGAACTACGACTTCACCAAATTCCACTCGCTGAAGCCCAAGCTGATCGAGGCTGTGGACAATATGTTGAGCAGCAAGATCTCCTCCCTGATGAGCCTCATCAGCCAGGAGGAGATGAGCATGCCCACGCAGCTCGTGCAGGGCGGCGCCTTCGACGGCACCGCCGAGGGCCCCTTCAACCAGGGCTACGGGGAGGGCGCCAAGGAGGGTGCTGACGAGGAGGAGTGGGTCGTGGCCAAAGACAAGCCCATCTATGACGAGCTCTTCTACACCCTGTCACCCATCAATGGCAAGATATCGGGCATCAATGCCAAGAAGGAGATGGTGACCTCCAAGCTGCCCAACAGCGTCCTTGGCAAGATCTGGAAGCTGGCCGACTGTGACTGCGACGGCATGCTGGACGAGGAGGAGTTCGCGCTGGCCAAGCACCTCATTAAAATCAAGCTCGATGGCTACGAGCTACCCAACAGCCTGCCCCCCCACCTCGTGCCCCCCTCCCACAGGAAGTCCCTGCCGAAGGCCGACTGAGGGGCAGGCCGCACGCAGGGCAGGTGGCGGGGGGTGGGAATCAGGGATCTGGGCCTGGGGCCCGCACTGCCACTGACTCACTGAGTGACCCTGGTCAAGGCACTGCCTTCCGTGTCCCTCAGTTTCCCCATCTGTAGAATGGGGAGGGCAGACACTGGACACTAGCTGAGGTCCTTTCACCTCTAAAATTTCCTGTTTCTATTAAAATACTGGGGAGAGGAGGGTGGATAAGGAGATCGAAGGGTTGAGAGGAAGAGAAATTGACCAAAGAGTACTTAGACGCCCGGAGAGGCGGAGGTGCGCAGGTGGGCCTTGTGGAGCCCCAGGAGCCACAGGGAGTGCGCTGGGGGCTCTTCTGGAGCAGTCAAGTCTGCTGGGCTTCCCTGGACCGCTCATCACCATGAACCTCTCTGTCCCTCAGAGGGCACTGAGAGGGAGCAAAGATGATCTTATTTATTTTGTTTCCTGCTATAGTTAGAGTGGAAAAAAACAGAGCAGAGAGGGTTTCTGTCCTCTCCAGACTCTACCAAAGAGAAGACCACTGCCCCTGGTTTGAAAGGAGAACGCCCGTGTCTGTGTGCCCCCGTCCCTTCTGCAGGCTGGAACAGAACGGGGAACCCGGCCAGCAGACAGCGTCTGCCCCAGCACCTGCTGACTAGCCCTCCCAGCAAAGTTGTATCTGGTTAGGAATTTGGAACTCACAGCCTTTATTAACCCCTGGCAAGATTTCTAGTATTCAAGTCGTGTTGAAGTCTGAAGGTTAGCTTTTTTTACTGGTTTGTCCAATAATATGTAGCAAAGTCTATTTATCACACTTAAACGACAGTAAGGAGAAGAGGTGGCTCTTCTTAGGCCTCAGTGTAGTTACATGTCCCCAAGGCTCCTTGATTGATGGCAGGATTTAAATTCAGCAAAAACATGTCTTGGTGCGTGCAGTGTCCTGGGCCTATGGACACAAAGGGGAAGGAGAGGCCAGCCTGCCCCAGCCTGTCAGGTAGAAGAGATGAGTCTATGAGCAGTAGACACTATTTTTATAAAAAATAGGCATTTTTATTATATCCAGTTTTTTTCTTACATAAAAGCCTTTATACAGAAATAGGATGGAATATTTCATATCATACCTTTTTTTCAAAAGGCTGTGTGGTTGGTGTCGTGAATGCCCATTGCAAGGCAGGATTTGGGCACAGACCTGTACCCTGCCTCCTCAGTGAGGCTCTCCCCCATGACACCTCTCTGGACTGCTCACTCAAGTGCCTGGGTCCAGTGGATGCTAATGCTCACCGCCACCCTCCCTGACATGTGGGCTCCAGCTTAGGGATGCGGGTGCCTTCTACCCTTATCTATGCAATAAAAGAGAGAGACAAGATAGTGACGGCTGACGGCACGGGGCCCTGACAGCATCAGAAATGAACGACATCAGAACAGTCCCACCTGAGCCTTCCAAAACCATACATTTTTTTTCTGATGTCACCTCTACAGACTTAAGAGAAAATTTTTGTTTTAGAGAAGCATTTTTCCAGATGCCAGCCCTCATGCTCCCTAGCTCACTTTCAAAATAATTTCGTTATTTAAGAAAAGTAAATGCATAATATGGTTTTTCATCTTTAATGAGTACTTTAAATTAACTAGACACATAGAAAAGAGACGTTTATAACTCCAGTACTTAATATGAGCAGATAGTTCTGTGAACGCATGAGGACTGCACAGTGAAGTCCACCACAGGGCAAAATTGAGAGAGAAGAGGGGAGAGTTCATTTGTCCAAAGGTTTAGAGATCCAAGGTGAGCTGATTTTCCATTCAGAATTATCTTGCTTCCTTAACTCAGTTGTCATATATAAAGATCAATTGTCATATATAAAGATAAATATATACACATGTCACATGAGTATGTATTTTTGACACTTTCAATGTGTGTATATGTAGATATGGCCAAGTTTTGTCTATGTAGAGACCTATAGGAAAGCTGCTTTAGAGGGCCAGCAGACAGGTTTCTGGTTTCTATGTGGAAGGAAACTTCACGTGGTGGTGTGATCCCTACCCCCCATGCCCTCAGGTGGGAAAACATCTGGCAGCAGAATCCTTTGCCTGCTGAGAGAAAAAAAAAGGAAATCACATGTCCATTTTTCTTAATATCTTCTCTTACAACATGAACTCATTCATCATGAAAAGCTGATTGGAAAGAAAAACACTGGAAAACATTATTAGGGATGGCAGCCAAGGGAGGACCCATATCTTCCCAGGACCTGCACAGAGTTCCTTGAATCTGTCCCCCAAACACCCGCTATCCCACCCTGCAGCAGGGTGGTGGGGTGGCGGGGCCCTCTAGCATCTGTTCACTTTGGCCAACCATATTGCCCTTCCCACCCCGATTTTCAAAGTACCCCCTCCCCAGAGTGTTTACGGATGGCAGGAGGGTGGAAGCAGGTAAACTCTGGCACTATGAAACTATCCTTATGCTCTCCAGGATTCCACAGAAGAAAATCTAAGAATCTTGAATCTATTTTCTACACAGCACGTGTATCACATAACACAAATCTCTGCAGTCTTGAGTTTAGGGGAAAAAATGAAAACTTCAGCCTACTCCTCCCAGTCGACTTCCAAGTTGTCAGCCTGCTAATGAGACCCTCCCGAACCTACCTGTAAAGAAACGCTGCCCTGAGACCTGCCGAAGCCCCGCTCTGTGGTCACATCGCCCGTCCACCCTGCTTCGGCCTGTGGTACATCGATTCTTTCCTGTGCACACTTGGGTGGCCCAGCGCGGGGTCACTCTCCTGTGGGAAGAGCCATTCACTTGGTTGGCTTTTGCTTCTGCGGGGCTGGACTGGGCTCTCTGGAACACTTGTCATTATGCAGCAATAGCGTCTTTGGATTTGGGGCTGTGGTTCCTCCCGCAGGATGGGGGGCCTTGAGGAGTTGAATTCTGTATCGTGGGACTGAGTGTCCAGGTGCGTCAGAGAGCATGTGAGGAGAAGCAAAATGCCTCCTGCTCTGCCCCAATCCCCGTCCTCATTACCACACTACCAGCCCGCAAGAGAGGCCTCGGCAGAGCCCCAGCTGCACTGCCCCGACTACAGTCCTTTCCCGCGGTCTGCTGGGTCCCTAAGGGAGCCACCTCTCCACCACCCCGGGAGTCTTGTACTGGAGTCCATCACCCAGGGTGGGTTTAACCACCGGAGTCATGGCCTGACAGCCACCACCTGGACGTTTCCACTTAGCACTGTATACTCCTTCGTTATGCCGAGAGCAATGCCCGGGACACACTGCCTTGAAGATGAGGAAGGCATTTCACAGAGGCACTGTTTATTTCCTCCAGGGAATGTGGCAGAAGAACATTCTTAGGACAGATAACCACTGAGTTTATTGGGAAAACATGGGCCTAATTTAAGAGTGTATCAGGTTACATGTCAATTAGCCAATGCAGTTAATACATAGTGCTTCTATTTTTTTTGTAATCTTGTTTAGAACTGTCAAACAAACAAAAATAGATAGTCTACTCATCAATAAACTTCTGAAAAAATCACTACCTTGACCGCATCAGCTCTGGTTTTCCAGCGACCGCGTGCCAGCTGTCTCGGGAGTGAAGCGGGCGTCCCTTGGGTCCATTCTGAAATGAAGCAGAGGAGGTAGGGAGGGTGTGCCCCTTCTGCATACCGTCCCTGTGACCCCCAACTCTTCCTGTGTCCTCTCTGGGTGGGAGACACCCCAAATGGAGCTTCTCTAGCAGGAAAGCAGCTCCATCCGCTGGGGGCGGAGGCCAGGTCCGGGAGCAGGCCCTGAGGGAGGCTCGGGCCCCAGCTCAGAGTGACTGGAGGGGACCATGGAGGCAGACCCTTCCAAGGCAGGGACAGGGTATCACTGAGCACTCTCAAAGGAGACTGGCCTGCCACGACGTCTCCTCTCCAGTGCACAGGCAGCCTGTGCACCCGAAGGTGCAGTCATGCTAGGATGAGCCCCCAGGCTGGCTACTGCCTCTTGCCACACATCACGGGTATGGACCACCATCGCAGACATCCGGGTTTCTCCCACTGGTACTCCTCTACACTTTTGGGGATCCAGGCCTGGAATTTCCTTTGCAGAGTACTCCCCGCTTTCACACCCTCCATCTAAGCCTTGAGGTTTGGGTGACATAGACCCCCAGCCCGTCTTCCCAGGGTGGGTCCTGATTGACTTGAGCCAATTAGAGTGTTTCATGCCCCTGGTCACAGAAATTGATTCAAGAATGGACAATGTGGCTCAATTCAGGCATGTGAGAGTCAGGCCCCTCAGACTTCTGTTCCAACTCTTGGGAGAGGTGTTCTCTCCTCTCAGAACCATGTGATGTAAAGAAGTGAGCCTATTGGTGCAACAATATAAATGGCACTGAGAGGAGTGTCCAGAGCTGCTGGGGGCAGGGGAATGAGATTAGGCTGGCAGCAACCACCCCATGGAGCATGAAGATGAAGGAGGCATTGAGAAAGGCAAAGGGAATCCAGGCCTGTGGTGGCATCATTTGAGCTGCTGAATCAAACCTTACCTAAAGTCCTCCTCTTGCCAGACTTTTCAGTTAAGTGGACCAATACATTCTCTTTATATTTTTAAACCCATTTGACTTGAGATTTCAGTTACTTGCGATGTAAATAATCCCAAACTATGTACTGACCAACAGGGATTCTCATTTCAGCAGGGGCTGCAAAAAGTCACTGCAGAAGAGGAGCGGGTCCTTGCAGCATGTGCAGTGGCTTTAGCTGCAGTTGAGCTCAGAAGTAAGACAAGCAGTTCCCCAGCCCCACTCAACAACCTCAACTACAACAACCTCTGTTGAGATCTTTGTGCAAAGCATCATGCAGCTCCATCCTGTCCCCTGGTGGTCACATCAACCAGATGCCCAGGGCAAGAGTTTTAATAGGAGGAGAAACAAGCTTATGGGGGGTGGCGGAGGGGTCTTCCTAGAAGGAACAGGTTTTAACTGGGGCTGACAGGATAGAAGAATGTGGACAATGGGGAATAGAAGGGACATTCTAAGCTGAGAAAGGGAACAGCTGAGCCCAGATGTGGGCAGGAAAGCTCTGGTCCTGTCCAGGCAATGGGGAGTCTTCATAGGCATGAGCAGACTTGTGCTCTGGGAGGTAAATCAGGGACCGTGTGTAGGCCAATGAGCAGTCAGGATGACGAGTTGGGGACTGGTGACGAGGACCTGCAGGGGCAGTGAGAGTATGGACCGTGGAGCACCAGGGGCATGCAGCAGCAGCCGAGGGTGAATGACTGGATCTGGGGCTGGAGCCAGGAAGAGGCTCAGGCTTGTCCCAAGCCGCCAGTGACAGGAGGGGCTTCACAGGGAGAGGACAAGAGGGGAGGAAGCTTCTCTCAGACACAGGGAAGCTGCCCTCCCCCAGGAGCACCGCACCCCTCACTCCCAGCCCTGGGCCTGGGGGTTCAGGTGTGACTCATCCTGCCAGGCTCTTGAGGGCAGGCTGAGGCCGCTGCTCCTCTCACCAGCCTTGGCTGTCAGGGACGCCTCCCTGAGGAGTGTTGCATCTCCTCTCAGAGTCTCTGGGGCTGCCGGATGGATGAACCCCCAGACAGACAGCCCAAACCAGTGACTGTTACTCTGAGTTGAGCCAGGCCATTCTGTGAAGCTGCCTGAATTAGAACTCACTCTCTTTCTGGCGTGCAGCTCAAGGTTGCTCAGGGAGGAGGAGAGAGGAGCCCGCCGGCTCCCTCCACAGCCCCTGCCTCCAAGCTCAGGGTCTGATTCCCCTCCATCTATGGTGCGTTCCTCAGGAGAGGATGAGAGGGCTATGGTCCAGAGTGCGCCCTCCCCTCCCCGCCCCTGTGGATGCTCCCAGAGGCCCTGCAGGGGTACAGAAGCTTCTGATCAGAGGCTCTGCCCTTCAGTCCCTTTTACCAGACTGCAGCCCCCCATGGTACTCGCACCAAGAGCCGACTCAAGGCCATCCCATGCGCTTCTGCCTACTGGGAGCCAGGGCCCCCACCTGACGTTGGGGGATGATGAAAGGAGATCCTGGAGCAACGAAATGGAGCATTCTTGAGCCACCCCCTCCCAGTCTGGGCCACGCCCTGTGGCAGGTGGGAGGACAATGCTGGCTGTGTGCTGTCACCCCCGCCCTGCTGGCTCAAGAGGAGGGCCATGGCTTAGCCCCAGCTCCAGCCTCAGCCTCGGCCTCTCCTGGTGTCTCTCTCCCTCCCCACACAGCCCCTGCTATCTGCCATTTCCTTCTGTCCAGCCAGGTCTCCTCCCCAGGCCCAGATATCACCAAGGTAAGCAGTTTCCTGTTTTCCTTCCACCTGGCCTATTCATCCCAAGGAGCAGCAGCCAATCTCTGTGGTCTAGGGGAGAGCTCTAGCAGCAGAGGTCTGAGAAGAAGAATCTGGTAAGTGGGGTGGGGCGAAAGGATCCCTGAGCCATTCAAGCACAGGGCGCCAGCCAGGAGCACCAGAACCTTACCTGGCTAGGCTCCAAGCTTTGACCCCCCACCAAATGTGGGGACAGTCTGGCAGGGAGGGACCCCCTTACCCCTAGCAGAGGCACACCTCTCCCAGGGAGTCATCCATATCCACGCTCCCCCTCCCAACATCTCCAGCTTAGGGAAATGTCCAGTGGTCCCTAGTCCCCAGAGGGCTGCTGGCCTGCTGGTTGCTCAGCCCCACAATCCCCAGCAGCTCCTTGGGGCTGCGGGACACCTGAAGCAGGAGGCCAGGGACGGCTGTCCCAGTCCAGTCCCGCCATGGACTCCGCATATGAGATGGGCCACATTCGCAAGCTGCAGGCCCGGCACATACGGATGCAGGAGAAGACTTTCACCAACTGGGTCAACAACATCTTCCAGCACGGCCGGGTGAGTGTAGCTGGGTGTGCCCCACAGCCCACCTTGACTGTCCCCCCAGCTCCCTGGCCAGTGGACCCTGGGGGGCCAGCTGTAAGGTCATCGGCAAAGGCTCCTCTCGACCCTACAACACAACTGAGACCACGCCTCTCGACCCCAAAGTACAGCCAAAGCCAATGCTCCTTCCTGGAGGCAGCTGCTCTGGGCTCCACCACCCGGGTCCTGGGTTGGGGCAGACTGGTGAGACAGGGCTGACCCTGCACCTTCCCCATGCCCTCCCAGGTGGGCATCAAGATCCAGAACCTGTACAGAGAGCTGGCCGATGGCACCCACCTACTGCGGCTGCTGGAGCTCATCTCGGGGGAGGCCCTGCCCCCTCCCAGCCGGGGCCGCATGCGCGTGCACTTCCTAGAGAACAGCAGCCGCGCTCTGGCCTTCCTCAGGGCCAAGGTGGGCACTGGGGAGAGGGCTCTGGGCGTGGTGCTGGGGTGGGCAGCAGGGGCAGGCTGGGCTACTAGATGCCTGTCTTTCCTGGGCTGGCCACAGGGCAGAGCAGAGGCTCTGGAGCCTGAATCCAGGAGCAGCAGCTGGGATGCAGAGGCGCAGGAAGCCAAGCCCTTCCTTGCACAGTTCTCCCAGCTTAGAGAGCACCCGACCGGCTGGAGCAGGAACAGCCATCATTCCTAGGGGGTGGGACTGAAATATGCCGTTGACAGTGATGAGAGAATAGCAGGGTTTGAAGCTGAAAGATTGAGTGTACTCTTAACCTTCTCTGTTCATAAATGAGGAAATTATTTGCCAGGCAAGACCCATGGTGAACTGTCTGGCAGAGCCCGGATGTGGGGCCGAGGGAGGCAGGATGGGGTTAGGACACACGAGAAGAGCCCCAGACACTGAGCAGGCAGTGGAGGGAAGAGGTGCAGGGTCTGCCTTGAAGAAGCTGGACCAGATCGCAGGGAGGGGCCTCAGCAAACAGGAGGGACCCTGAAAGAAAGGGACAGGCCAAAGAAAGTCACTAAAAGGAGGCAGGAGCTCCAGAGACAAGGAGGGAGCCTCACACGAGTGTCAGGGGCCTGTGCAGGGGTCACTTATACTGATAACCAAGAACTGGGGAGCCCTGGTGCTCCTGGCCTCAGGGAGTGGCCCTGGAGGCTGTGAAGTCACTGAGCTAGAACTGGCTGGGCTTAGCCCGAGTGTATGTGCCAGTCACTAATGTCCTGGAATGGAGGTCACAGTCAGCCCCCTGGGAGCCTGGAGTGCTGGAGGGAGGCCAGAGAGGTAAGAAACCAAAGCAAGGGATGGGAGCACTGAGGTCCCCGAGCACACAGAAGAGTAGAAAGCTGCTGGCCACAGAATGCCAGGCCCTACTTGGTTGCAGGGACAATGGCCTGTGAGCCAGCCACCTCCCCTCCGGGGACTAGGGAAGGGTGTGAGCCCCGTGGCCCTTGTCAGAGGCTCCGTAGCTCCCCTCGAGCATTGATACACAGCATGTCACTGACACATAGCCTGTGAAGGTGACAGCCTTGTCTCCACTATACATAAGAGGCAGCTGTGGTCAAACTGTTGCCCCCCAATACACGGTTAATAAATAGAATGTGAGATGCACTCATTTCCGGAGACCTTGCCATGTGCTGGGTGCTCCGTGCCAGGCTCTGGGGACCGCAGTCAGCTGAGCTGCAAGGGGCCTGCGGTTTCAACCCAGACAGTTTATTTGAACCCAGATCAGTGGTGTGCTGGTAAATGTCTAACAACCGGCTCCCTGGGGGGAAATAAAAGCCCTGGTTTGTAGCATTTGCTGACTTCAGTGGCATCGATACAAAGCTGGGAAGATCAGCTCTCACAAGCTGGTAGAATCAGTTCCCAACACCCCACCAACCAGATGTTCCAAGTCCAAGCTAAGTTGAATGCAGAAGGGCTCAGGTGTGCCAGGAGAAGAGGGCAGAGTAGGGGGTGGATCCTTCAGGGACCAGGTGGCTACAACAGTGACCCACGTGGAGCACCCAGGGATGCAGCTGAAGCCAGCTTCCCGCCAGGTTTTATGGAGTCCCTCTCCCTTTCTCTCTTCATGTGGTGCATATTTATCAATTACCCATCAATATGCCGACACTCTACCAGGTGCTTGGGAGACGTCAGGGACAAAACCAATATCCCTCTCCAAGCAGGTGAGGGGATCAAGCGTGTGTGTTTGCGGGGAGGAATAGTCCCGGGGTTTTGATTTTAAATAGATGGCCAGGGTAGGCCTCATTGAGAAAATGGCATTTAAGTAAAGACTTAAAGGAAGAGAAGGAAGTAGCCATGTGTCTATCTGGGGAATATTATTTTCAGACAGGGACAGCCAGTGCAAAGGCCCCAAGGCCTGAGCTTAGAATCTCAAGGAGCTACAAGAATCCCGGGGGCCTTGGCCGTATGATCCAGGAGAGGAAGATGGAGCCAGAGGGTGGAGGGGCCCAGGTCATTGCAGCTTTGCTCTTTATTCTGTTTCTTTCTCCCCTTGATCTGCTCCTCCTCGCTGTCCAAGTGGCAAGGTCTAGGGCAGCAGGTTCTCAACTTTAGTGCACATAAGAACCACCTGAGGTGTTTGTCCAAATGCAAATTCCTGGGCCCTGGCCTAAGAAAGTCTGATTGGGTGGAACCTGGGAATCTGAATTTTTAACAGGAGCTGGAACAGTGATGAGGAAGGCTGAGATTCACATGTGAGCCAGGGACCCAAGCACTCTCTGGAGATTCCGAGATGCCCTGGGAGGTGGAGGCACAGTTGCTATTGTCTATTGAGCTCCTACATTGACTGTTATGACCCCTCATTTCTAACCCCCGTAGTTGGACCATTGATCTTGGCCCGGGTTTACCTATAGCTCACATACAGGAGGTCCTCCCGCTCCAGCCGTCCAGCCAGTTCACCAGGTTGGAGCTTTGCCCAGCTGGGTTTGGGCCAAAGTCCTAACTACTTAGAAAGCCTTCGATTGCCCGGCCTTGTTCTTGGGGGCCCTGCCTGCTTCTCCCTTGGGACCTCCCAGGGCAGGACAGCTTTCAGGACCCCCCCCCCAACCAGATGGGTCTGGCAGCCAGCCCCCTGGACTTTTGGTTACTCTGAGTCTTCTCTGGCGCATGGGCTTCACAGCTGAGCCCAGCCAACTATGCCCACAGGTGCCAATACCCCTCATTGGGCCAGAGAACATCGTGGACGGAGACCAGACACTCATCCTGGGACTCCTCTGGGTCATCATTCTGCGTTTCCAGATTTCCCACATCTCCCTGGACAGGGTATGTCTCAGCCCCCAGCGCCCAGTTACCCAGCCCAGCCCAGCCCTGGCCTCACCTCAGGCCCCTGGGGACAGAGCCATCCACCCAACTGTTATGATCCGCAGAGCAGATCCGCGGCATCAACACAATTAATCTCCACTCTTCAACCAGGGGCCAAGAACTCAGAGTGCCTGAGAGACGGTAACATGCTGAAATGAGAACTAGGCTCACGGGCTTCAAACCTGGCCTGGGACAAGCCATTCACCAGTGAGGGGGTCAAGGCGACTGCCTTTCACTCCCGATTTGTCATTTCCTACCTGGCATTGAAACCCAGTAACTTCCATTACACCTAATGGGGTGTTGGGGGAAATGAAACAGAGGGAGTCCCAGCCCTGAGGTTTCCAAATCCCCAGTTTCCTGAAGACCAAGGAGATGGTCCCCCATCTTCCTCCATTCTACCTCTTGTTTTCCCACAACTGGATCAGAAAGAGTAAAAACATAAAGTCCTCATATTTGTTAATTTTCATAGTTTCATGGTTTCCAAAACACCACCTAAAGCTTGATTCCGGTAGGTTAGGAAAGCCAAGCTGGACAATGAAACCCGAATGAAAAGAGGCCATAGATGTGGCTCAAATCCTGGAGGCCCCTTGAAAGTCCTGGTGTGACTGTGAGCCCCAGCAGAGCAGGGGCCTTGCCTGGCCGAGTCCCCTGAGCCTAGCACCTCTGTGGTGAATGAACGGATGGGTGAATTTCTAACTGACTTCAAGCCCTTCCAGGAAGCTACGCTCCCCTCCCCAGTTCCCTAAGCCAGTTCCAGGCGCCCTGCTGCCCTTTCCCTTGGGATCAGCAGGTCCACATCATCCCCTAACTGGCCATCATCTGCCCTGCTGGCTCTGTTTGTCTGCAGCCGGCTCAGGCTGTGCCCCCTGCAAAACTCAGCTGTGTCTGGAACCAGGCTGACAACGCTCCCTCATATGCTTATCCTCAGAATCTCTCCTAGTTCCTGTCTGCCAGCCCGGCCCAGCCACTCAGGGTATCGCAGCCTCGCCATGACAGAGCCCAGCTCCCAGCCTCCTCCCCCTGCACTTCTGCCCACGTGTCCTTCCTACTCAAGCTCAGGACCTAAAGGGCAGGGGAGGAAATGCAGCCTACTCTGCTTTGACATTTTGAGTTTATAAACAGGAATTGACGGAGACAGGGAGAAAATAAGAAGAAGCGTGGGAGAGGAGAAAGAGGGGGGCTTTGGGGTGTGAGGGGCGAGGGAGGGAGTAGACGTAAGGAGAGGTCCCCTGAAGGAAGGACAGGGACTAGGAATGGAGGGCCGGGAAAGAAGTAAGAGAAGGGAGGAAGGAGGGAAAGAAGCGCTCAGTGGAAGAGAGAGGGCAGAGGGCGGGGCAAGTGGAAGCCAAGAGTCAGAGTAAAGTAAATTATCAATGAGAGGAGCATGCCACGGTGGGAGGGGATTGAAACCAGGGGGTCGCTTCCCAGCCTGAAGACGCAGCACGAGCTCTGCCCTCAGGCCACTGTGTGAGGTGTTGAGATGGTGGACGGGTGGGCTCACCCTCGGAGGCGGGCTCTCTGTCAGACATTCCTGGGTCAAATGAGACTCTCTCCAATCAGCTGGGGAATCCTGGCTACTTCCTCATCGCTCTTACTGCACCTGGTTGTGTCATCCTTAGAATGTAAATACTAATCGTGCCTACCTCACAGGGCTGTGAGGGGTGGAGAGCCATGTGTACGGGCCTGGTGCCTGGCTGGCAGAAAGCCCCAGTGACCGGGAGCCAGTCTAATGAAGCCCAGCGTCAATTCTGTGCAGCCCAGGGTAGGTTAGCACAACGCCCAGCCCATCGGAAGGGCTGGAAAAACGGGAGCTACTGCTGTTGTTGTCACCAGCTGTGACTCAAAGCCAGCTGCTCCGAGGTGACAGCTTTCAGGTGCCCCACTTCGTTAGAAGGACAATTTTTCTCACCCCCAATCCCTGCCCACCAGGAATGAAATTGAATAAAATCAGATGCTCTGAAGAGAGAGCAGTCGGCACCCGCCTCCAGGCGGGGGGAACAGGATCACAACCATGCCCAGCCTGCCTCTCCTACAGTCTGCAGACTCTGCTGCCTCCCCACCTGTCCCTGTGTGGTGACCCTCTGCCCTGTCCTTCCAGGAGGAGTTCGGGGCCAGCGCAGCCCTGCTGTCTGCCAAGGAAGCTCTGCTGGTCTGGTGCCAGCGGAAGACGGCCTGCTACGCCAACGTCAGCATCACCGACTTCTCCCGCAGCTGGAGCGATGGGCTCGGCTTCAGCGCCCTCATCCACGCCCACAGGTGAGCATGAGGGAGAGGGGCCCAGTCCCCTCCCAGCCCTGACCTGGCCTGAGGCAGGCCTCAGCCTTCCTCCTGGAGGCCTCCACCCACTGAGCCAACTGCTCCTCCGCTTCGGTCCTCAACCTGCCCATTCTCCCACGTCCCTCTGGCCCCTGTGCCCTGGGCACAGAAGCAGAGAGAGTTGATGGCTAAGGCCCTGAACTATGATTACCCCTCCCCCCTTTCCTGGGAAATTCCATGGAATTAGCCAGGTTTGCCTTTGACCACGTTCTGTGCCACTGATTCTATTCTCAATCCCCTCCCAGGCAAGTGCCAACCCTTTTGGAGCTTCCCCTGCCCACAAGCCTGGCCCCTGAGCCAAATTAGCCCTCCCCTCTTTATCAGGGCCCTATTCCTTCAGCCAGGGTCTCAGATAACTGTCAGGGGAAAACTAACCCACAGTAAGGTGTAAACGACCAACAGGAGCTTGTTTGCCTTTTTAACACGTCCACTTAAACCCCAGCAGTAACTTACTCTGGTGAAGACCCCTGCCTGCTCTCTGTCCAGGCCAGACTTGCTTGACTACAGCTCCCTGCGTCCTGACCGCCCGCTGCACAACCTCGACTTTGCTTTCCGCGTGGCTGAGCAGGAGCTGGGCATTGCTCAGCTGCTGGACCCCGAGGACGTGGCGGCCCTACAGCCCGACGAGCGCTCCATCATGACCTACATCTCCCTCTACTACCACCACTTCTCCCGCCTGCACCAGGGGCAGACTGTCCAGAGGAGACTCGCTAAGGTTGGTGACAAAGGGAAGGCAGCATCAAGGAGAGGTGGGGGCAAGCACGGGCTCCGGAGTCAGACACACCTGGGTTTGAAGCCTGCCTCTGCCACTTCCTAGCCGCGTGGCTTTGGCCATGTCAGTTAACTTTACTGTGCTCCATCTGTAAACTGGAGATGATAATGCCTGGGTAACAGAGGCTGCTATGAATATTCAAGGAGCATGAGCAGAGTGCCCAGCACGGTGCCTGGAACACAGGGAAAGCCAGGTGAGCGACATCCGCTCCTTTCCCTCCCCATCCCATCCCCCTCTGCTCTTAGGCTGTTAAGCTCCTAATGGGATTAAAAGGCTCAGAGAGCCAGACTCTGCAAGGACAAGCACAGAAGCAGCTCTGCTGGGCTAAGTCCATGTTTTTGGGGGGCTCTCTTATTCTCTGGGCACGATGGCAGAGGCTGAGGCCTGGGAGGACTGTTTTCAGGGTTGGTGTCTCACTTGCACTTGGGGAAGATGATCCAGGCCAAGGGCTCTGAGCTGCTTTAGGGGTGTGGGGGACCAGGGAAGGGAAAAAAGCCTCAGAAAAAGAACAGCATCCCCAGAGGTGAAGCCAAATGGGGTACAATAAGGTGGAAGAGGGTAGAACGGGAGCCCCACACTCCTGGGTCTGAGTGTGCAATGCGGGCAGACCCGCTTCTCTGGGGGCTGGGAGGACCCCCACTTTAGTGCATCCTCAGGGAAGGAGCGATGGCCCACCTGGGCAAACTTGGCTGGCACTCAGCAACCAAAAGGGGAATGCCTCCATTCCAGGGCCTGCCCGAGTGCCACCCTGACCCTTCCTGTGCCCTCCTCCAGATCCTGCTGCAGCTCCAGGAGACAGAGGAGCTGCAGACCAAGTACGAGCAGCTGGTGGCCGACCTGCTATGCTGGATTGCAGAGAAGAAGGTGCAGCTGGAGGCACAGGATTTCCCAGACTCCCTGCCTGCCATGCGCCAACTACTGGTGGCCTTTGCCACCTTCCGCACCCAGGAGAAGCCACCGCGGCTGCAGCAGCGAGGGGCCACAGAGGCCCTGCTCTTCCGGCTGCAGACAGTGCTCCGAGCCCAGAACCGCAGGCCCTTCCTGCCTCAGGAGGGCCTGGGCCCTGCGGAGCTGTCCCAGCGCTGGGCAGGGCTGGAGCAGGCAGAGGCTTCTCGGAGCCAGGCCCTGCAGCAGAGGCTTCTGCAGCTGGAGCGGCTGGAAACCCTGGCCCGGCGCTTCCAGCGTAAAGCGGCCCTCCGGGAGAGCTTCCTAACACATACAGAGCAAGTGCTGGGCCAGGCCGCAGCCCGGCTGGGCAGCCCAGCCACAGTGGAGGCAGCTACCCAGAGGCTGGGCATGCTGGAGGCCAGCATCCTGCCCCAGGAGGGGCGCTTCCAGGCCCTGGCCGAGCTTGCGGACATCCTCCAGCAGGAACAGTACCATGGCTGGGCAGATGTGGCCCACAGGTGAGCTTCGGGCACGTGAACTGTCCTCAAAACAGGCTAAGGCCTTCCTAGCATACCACTATCTGACACGTGCCCACTCCTGGCTACAGAGGAGAGGGGTGATTTATGGGTTCAGGGCCCCCTTTAAAAAGATCTAGCTCCCACTGATGCCTGTAATTCCACCACCCATAATTCATCCCTTTTGGTAAAGCACTGTCCTTTCTAGATAAGCCTGTTATTAATTCATTCATTAAACAAGCATTTATTGAGTGTCTACTGTGTCCCAAGCAAGGTTCTAGGTGCTGGAGATTGAGCGGTGAAGAATACAAATAAAAATCCCTCCCCTCATGGAGCTTACACACTACTAAGGAAAATAGATAAGAAAAATGTATGGTATGTGAGATAGTGATTAAAAAAATAATAAAGCAGGAAAGGGGAATATGAGGTACCAAGGCGGGGGAGAGGGTTGGGTTGGGTGGTCAGAGGAGGTTCACTTTTGAGCAAAGACCAGAAAGAAGTGAGGGATCAGCATACAGGTACGGGGACAGACTATATACTAGGCAGAGAGAACAGCTAGTGCAGTGTCCCAAGCCGGGGAGCAGGCCTGGCATGTTTGAAGAATAGCATGGAGGCCAGTGCTGACCAAAGTGAACAAGTGGTAGCTGAGGTCAGGGGTGAGGGGTGGGGGCAGGGATCACACTGGGCTCTGTAGGGCACAGTAAAGACTTGGTTTTTACTCAGAAAAAGATGGGAAATCATGGGAGGGCTTGAGCGGAGGAGTGACACAATCCAACTTCTGTTTTCCAATGATCACTCTGGATGCCATGTCGGGTACAGACTGAAGGGGCAAAGGCAGAAGCAGAGAGACCGACTATGAAGCTATTGCAATAATCCAGGCCAGAGAAGCAGTAGAGGTGATGAGAAATGGTGGGATTCTGGATACATTTTGAATCCAAAAGGATTTACAGACGGATCAGATCTGGGGTGTGAGAAAGTGAGTTATCAAGATTTTAGCCTGGGCACCTAGAAGGATGGAGTTGCTATCACCTGAGATGGGGACTGGGAAGAAGGCTTAGGGGCTGTGAAGGCCTGAACCTGCCATGCCCTCCTTCTGGCTTCTCTCCTGGTGTCTAAGAGGCAGGGACACACTGCCCCAACCACCCCAGGTTAGGATGCACACAGTCCCCAGCCACAGGGCTCGGGCTCCTCCAGGACAACCAAGCCCCCACCCCCACCAGCTGTGGACCCTACAGTAGCTTCCTGGCCCCAGCCCAGTGGAGACCACCCTTATTCTCTTGTCCTCCAGGCAGCTGGAGATCACTCGGCACTGGGAGCGGCTCCTTCAGCGTCTCCAGGGGCAGAGGAGGCAGATGGCAGGCGCGCAGGCTGTGCTGAGCCTACTGCAGGAGGTAGACACTGCCTCCAACCAGCTCAAGGAGCTGCAGGTGGGCCCCGGACCAGCAGACCCCTGGGAAACACAGCAGAGTGTGCCAGCACTGGCACTTACAGGGACCCAGCACTCCAGGACTGCAATGACCACCCATCTGTCCCTGGCCAGGTGCTGGCCAGCTCCATGGCCTGTGGGCAGCAGCTGGCAGAGGTGGTGGAGTTGTTGCAGAGGCATGACCTGCTGGAGGCCCAGGTGTCAGCCCACGGAGCCCACGTGAGCCATCTTGTGCACCAGACCACGGAGCTGGACTCCTCCCCGGGCACTAGCGTGGAGGTGCTGCAGGCCAAGGCTGGGGGCCTGGCCCAGCTCCACCAGAGCCTGGTGTCTCTTGTCAGGGCCCGGTAAGAGCTTGCCCAACTCCTCTACCTTCTCCAGAACTTTTCTGTAACCCAAATTACCTCCTGCTCAGGTTAAAATACTGCTGGCCTGGCAACTTCTTCCCGCTGACCCTCACCCCCAAGGCCTCTGTTTCCCCTGTTGAGTCATCCAGGGGAAAGAAAACTCCTGTCTAAGGGGAAGTGTCTGAGGCTGGTGGGGAACCCCCTCCCCAAGCCCCATGACTCTCTGAGCCCCTCGGTGGCCCTTGCTGTCCCTCAGGCGGGCCTTGCTGGAGCAGACCCTGCAGCGGGTGGAGTTCCTGCACAACTGTGAGGAGGAGGAAGCCTGGCTGAGGGAGCACGGCCAGCTGGTGGAGGATGCGGCCCTGGGCCGGGATCTCAGCCGGATCGCAATGGCCCTGCAGAAACACAAGGTGCCTACTACCCCGCGCCTTGCGGCTCCCCACCTCCCTGCTTTCCCTCCCTTCACCTCACCGAGCTCTGCGCTCCACAAGGTCCTGGAAACTGAGCTCCGCCGCCACCAGGCCGTGTGCACTGATCTCGTGCGGAGGGGATGCGACCTGGGCGCCCGCGGGCCCCCGACGCAGCCGGACCCCGGGGAGCGGGCCGAGGCGGTGCAGGGCGCGTGGCGGCGGCTTTGGGCCCGCGCGGCGGAGCGGGGAGAGCGGCTGCAAGCAGCCTTGCTCGTACAGCAGGTAGCGGGTCGGCGGGTGGCGGGCGGCCGGGGCGGGCATGCAGGGTCGGCCCGCGCCCAGCCAGACTCTCCCCGCAGTACTTCGCCGACGCGGCGGACGCGGCCTCGTGGCTACGGGAGCAAAGGTCCGCGCTGGAGAGCGCGTTCCGCGGGCAGGACCAGGCGGCCGCCGAGGCCCTGCTGCTGCGCCACCTGCGGCAGGAGCGCGCCGTGCGAGCCTTCGGGGCCGAGCTGCACAGGTTGGACGAGCAGGCGCGGGCGGCCGCGGCCCGGGCGGCGCTCACGGTATGCGCGGGGACCGGGCAGGGCCCCAGACCCGTGGGCCTCGGACACCAAATGAGCGTGTGGTCTCCGCGATGCAACCCTCATGCCCACACCGAGGGCGGAAATGGGAGGGCTTTTGTGGCTCCTGACCCGGGAATCGTGGCCTTCCCCAAGGCTTGGGGGTGCCCCACCCCTCCTCAGCAGCATCCCACCCACTGCCCCCCGCCCAGAGTTAGTGGAATCCTGTCTGTCGGCGCCTATGGAGGTCCTCCGAGTACAGTTCGGCTTTGCTCGCCAGCTTCCAGGCAAGAATCAGCTTCCTCCAGGAATGTCCCCTTTACTTTCACCGACAGGCCTAAGGCCCCCTTCACCCTTAAGCCGTTTGGCCCTCTCTCCTGACTTGGCCCTGTAGGTTTGAGGTGGCCTAACGGCTACACCAGACTGCTTTCTGAAACCCCTCCCTCAGTTCATTGAGCCCTCAGTTTTTAAAAAACACATGTGTGGTGGGCAGGTTGGCCCAGCCCCATCAGGGTTTGCAGTTCTCTTTCAAGAAGCTGTGTATGTAGCTCAAGATGTGTAAAGTACGCCCTCAGACCCTGCACTCAGGGTTGGCTCCTCTGCCCTTGTCCCTAAGGCTCCATGTCCTGGACCCCCTCTCTCTGCCTGGCCACGTTCCATGCACCTGCTGAGCTGCTGCTCAGGTCCTCATGTCTCAGGAGGTGGCCTGGCCAAGAAGTCAGCCGCTGACTGGGGTTCTAGTCCCAGCCTGAGCTGACGATTTGTGTGTCACCTGACACAACCAGATCTGGAAGGTCTATGGTTCTAACTTAGCTGAGGTCCATCTCTCCCTTTTCCTTTGCATTTATTCCCTGGGCCACATGATGAACAACTGTTGAAAATAGATCCACAGTATGTTAGCCGTTGTCTGGTCCAACCCCCTCACTTGACAGATGAGGTAACCAAGGCTCAGGCCATTACTGCCCCAGGACAGATGGTTATCCCCGCTGGAGCAGCCTCCTGACTCCTGGTCCAGGGCTGTTTCTTCCCCATCGCTCACTGTGTGGCTGTGATGTTTAACTCCAGGCACTTGCATTATGCTGACACCTACTGCTTTGGGTATTGCATTCCTTGTGTTCTGGGTGGCTGCTTCTCCAGTCTGAGTTAATTGTTTAAATGAGAGAATGGGCAGTACCTTATCCCTCTGTGTCCTCTACTGCCAGCCTCCTGGCATTGGTAGAGGGCTTAGGCCTGGTCCCTGGTGTTTTCAGGACCTTGCTTTCCCCAATAATGCAGGGTGGGGGGGGGGCGTGGGAGGGAGGTGCAGAGGCATCCCTCTGCTAGAGGGGGTGGTGCCACTTCAGCAGCTGAGTGGAGCCTTCCTTCCTCCACACAGAAGGAGCCCCCAGAAGACTGGAGCAGAGTTGATGGGGAGGCAACTGGGAGACCCCAGGATGGGACCCAAATCTTAGCACTAACAGGTGACCGGGAGCCGTGTCCCCAGGTCCAGATGCGCTTCATCTGCAGAGGTACAAGGCCAAGGCCCCGTGTGGGAGCTTCAACAGACCATCATAAATTCATTCTGTGTGGCTCCCTGGGGCCTCTGAGGTCTGAAGGGAGGAAATTAAGGAGAGGCCATTTGAGGCCATTTTGGGGTCAGCAGAAAGAAGGACGTGAAGCTGCCCGAAATTCTGAGTCTTCCTTCTCCCGCTTCCTGCTTCTCTCTGTTTTCTCCCCCTTTCCAGTCTATCTCTGTGCTTATTCCTTTCCTTCAGTCCCCTCAACCCAACCCTGATCAGCCAGCCTGGCTGCCGTTGCTCCATCTGAACTTTGCCCAGGGCCAGAGGCACAGAGGGACAGAGACCAGAGGCTTGTCCACCCCCTGGGGAGGACCAGCCTGTGCTTCCCCCACCCCTCTCCGCCCCAGCTCCTGCCATCAGGGCACCCTGCCTCCCCCTTTGCAAATGTTCCTCTCCTGGCAAGGCCCACTGAAGTCCACCTTGTCCTTGGAATCTTTCCCAATGGCTCCAGACGGTTCTGGCCGTTTTTCCCCCTGGACACCCATGGTATTTATTTTACACAACACACATTCTGCTTATCTATGGATGGTCCTGGATAATGTCCCACTTGCTCTGGGTCTATGGCCTTGTAATCCTGAGAAGGTCATAAGCCCCTGGAAGGGAAGGTCCAGCCCTTGTCCTTCTCTTCCAGCCCCCAAGGGTCCTCACAGAGGGGCCAGCACAGGGAAGTACTGGGTAATAAATAATCCCCCACCCAGCCCCACTGGCCAGCTCTTGGGTCAAGAAGAGGAGTGGGACCCAAACAGCCCTCAGAACCTGTGCTCCCACAGGGACGTGCTCCACCCGGCTCCTAGGAGAGGCCCTGCAGCCGGTGCACCAGATGGGCCCCGACGCCTGGGAGCTGAAGGACTGGGAGGGTTGCCAGGCCAAGGTGACCATCAGCCACATCATGGAGCAGGAAACCCAGGTGCAACCACTGGCCTCACCCTGCCAAGCCTTCTGCTGCTTGGGAAGGAGGCCCCTCTGGACACACTGCCCTCTGTCCTCTCATTACAGGTAGTGTCTGCCCTGAGCTCTCCAAGGGAAGGCCTGAGGAACCTTGGGGACTGGACTGAGGCTTCTTGCCACTTTGGCCCGTGGGACACCCAGAAGATGGCCCTTCCAGCTGAGTCTGACCCTACCTTTGACCCCAACACCATACTCCAGACACAGGACCACTTGAGCCAGGATTATGAGGGCCTGCGGGCCCTGGCAGAGGTAACACTCCTGGTTCAAGAAATGTTCTTTGCGCATCTGCTCTGTGTAGACCCTGAGCCGTGAGCCCAGGGACAGAGCAGTGACTGGGTGTGCTCCCTGCCCTCAAGGAGCTTCCGTCACGGCAGAGAAGACGTGAAACAAATCACGAGTTGGATGTGGGTGTGATGGGAGCATATGAGGGGGAGCCTAGGTCAGGCTGGGAGTCAGGGAGGGCATCTCTGAGGGAAGGACACTTAGGCTGAGACTTGAACAAGAAGAAGCTGAGAGCAGGGAAAGCCAGGAGGAAGATGGAGGAGATGGCGGGGGACGGTGTTCTAGGCAGGACCTGCAAAGGCAGGAAAGAGACCCAGTGGAGGAGCGAAGCCCAGAGGCCTGGAGTACAGAGGGGAAGCCGAGGGTAGAGGAGAGCCTGGAGAGGGGGTGGGCTGGCAGCGCCAGTCCCATGGGAGAAGTGTGGGTTGTACCTAAAAGCTGAAGGGCGTGAAAGGACAAGATCAGAAAAGCCCACTGCCAAGGCCCCTTACCCCACGCTAAGCTCTTGCCAGCTCCCTTCCCTGGACCCCTGACGGAGGATGCAGGGCCCTCTCTGCCCTGGCCCTGGGCTCTGTGTTGGGGGTGATGGGGACCTGCTCTGAGCACCCTGTGGAGGGCACTGACCCTCACTCCATCCTCAGCACCGCAGGGCCCAGTTGGAGGAGGCGGTGGCCCTGTTTGCCTTCTATGGCTCATGTGGGGAGCTCCAGTCCTGGCTGGAAAACCAGACAGCACTGTTCCTAACGCTGCAGCCCCAGGCCGACAACGTGGAGGTCCTGCAGCTCAAATATGAGGTACAGCCCCCTGAAGCTGAAGGGGGCCTCAGCTGCTTGGTCCTGCTGCCCCTCCTTATTCCTATCCTTCTCCCTCCTCACCTTGCTCCTGCCTCCCCATTATTCACTCCTGTTCCTCAGCTCTCTGCATTAACTACAGTCTTGTCTCAGAGGAGGGAGCGAGGGAGCCAGCCTTGAATTATTTTTTTATTGAGGTATACTTGACATACAACATTATATTAGTTTCAGGTGTACAACATACTGCCTCAATATTTGTACATATTGTGAAATTATCACCATCAGTCTAGTTAACATCTGTCACCATACATAGTTACAGAATTTTTTTTATGATGAGAACTTTTAAGATTACTCTCTTAATAATAACTATAATCACCATGCTTACATTATATCCCCATGACTCATTTACTTTATAACTGGAAGTTTGTACCTTTTGACCTCCCTCACCCATTTCGCCCGCACCCCACTCCCTGCCTCTGGCAACTGCCAGTCTATTCTCTGTATCTGTGAGCTCATTTTTTTTTTTTAGATCCCACATATAAGCAAGATCATAAAATATTTATCTTTCTCTGCCTGACTTATTTCGCTTAGCATAATGCTCTCAAGTTGTCCCAAATGGCAAGATTTCATTCTTTTTTATGGCCGAATAATATTACATTGTATGTGTGTGTGTGTGTATATATATGTACACACACACACACATATACAGATGTTAGCTCAGGGCTAGTCTTCCTCACACACACACAAAACAACAACAACAGCAAAAAAAAACACCCCAAAACAGTATGGTATTGGCATAAAAACAGACACATAGATCAATGGAACAGAATAGAGAGCCCAGCAATAAACCCATGCTTATACAGTTCATTAATTTATGACAAAGGAGCCAAGAATATACAATGAGGGAAAGGACAGTCTCTTCCTATATATATATACACACACACACACACCACATTTTCTTTATCCATTCATCCATTGATAGACAGTTAAGTTGTTTCCATGTCTTGGCTATTGTAAATAATACTGCAATGAACATGGGGGTACAGATATCTTTTCGAGTTAGTGTTTTCATTTCCTTTGGATAAATACCCAGAAGTGGAATTGCTGGACTATATGATAGTTCTATTTTTAATTTTTTGAGGGACCTCCATACTGTTTTCCATAGGGGCTGCACCAATGTACATTCCCACCAACAGTGCACATTCCCTTTTGTCTACACCCTCACCAACTCTTATTTATCTTTTGATAATAGCCATTCTAACAGGTGTGAGGTGACGTCTCATTGTGGTTTTGATTGCATTTCCTTGATGCTTAGTGATATTGAGCATCTTTTCATGTACTGTGGGCCATCTGTATGTCTTCTTTGGAAAAACATCTATTCAGATCCTCTGGCCATTTTTTAATCAGATTGTTTTTGTGCTATTGAGTTGTATGAGTTCTTTATATATTTTGGATATTAACCCCTTATCAGATATATGATTTCCAAATATTTCTCCCATTCTGAGGTTGCCTTTTCATTTTGTTGATGGTTTCCTTTGCTGTGCAAAAGCTTTTGATGTAGTCCTGCTTCTTTATATTTGCTTTTGTTGCCTTTGCTTTTGGTGTCAAATCCAAAAAATTATTGCCAAGACCGGTGTCAAGGAGCTTACCACCTATGTTTTCTTCTAGGAGTTTTATGGTTTTAAGTCTTACATTCAAGTCTTTAATCCATTTTGAATTAATTTTTGTGTGTGGTATAAGATAGTAGTCCGGTCTCATTCTTTTGCAGGTGGCTCTCCAGTTTTCCCAACACCATTTATTGAAGAGACTGTCCTTTCCCCCCTTGTATATTCTTGGCTCCTGTGTCATAAAGTAATGAACTGTATAAGCATGGGTTTATTGCTGTGCTCTCTATTCTGTTCCATTGATCTATGTGTCTGTTTTTATGCCAATACCATACTGTTTTGGGGTGGTTTTTTTTTTTTGCTGTTGTTGTTGTTTTGTGTGTGTGTGAGGAAGACTAGCCCTGAGCTAACATCTGTTGCCAATCCTCCCCTTTTTTGCTGAGGAAGACTGGCCCTGGGCTAACATCAATGCCCATCTTCCTCTACTTTATATGGGACTCTGCCACAGCATGGCTTGACAAGCAGTGCATCTGTCCACACCTGCGATCCGAACCTGCAAACCCCAGGCCGCCAAAGTGGAGCACACAGACTTAACCACTATGCCACTGGGCCGGCCCCAATACCATACTGTTTTGATTACTATAGCTTTGTATTATAGTTTGAGATCAGGGAGTGTGATGCCTCCAGCTTTGTTTTTTCTCAAGATTGCTTTGGCTATTCAGGGTCTTTTGTGGTTCCATACAAATTTTAGGATTATTTCTTCTATTTCTGTGAAAAATGCCAGTGGAATTTTGATTAGGATTGCATTGAATCTGTAGATTGCTTTGAATAGTATGGAAATTTTAACAATATTAGTTCTTCCAATCGTGAACACAGAATACCTTTCCATTTGTTTGTGTTTTCTTCAATTTCTTTCATCAATGTCTTGTCATTTTCACCGTTCAGGTCTTTTACCTCCTTGGTTAAATTTATTCCTCGGTATTTTATTCTTTTTGATGCAATTATAAATGGAATTGTTTTCTTAATTTCTCTTTCTGATAGTTCATTATTACTGTATAGAAATGCAACAAATTTCTATGTATTGATTTTTGTATCCTGTAATTTTACTGAATTCATTTATTAGTTCTAACAGTTTTTTGGTGGAGTCTTTAGGGTTTTCTATATATAATATCATGTTATCTACAAATAGTGACAGTTTTACTTTTTCCTTTCCAATTTGGATGCCTGGCCTTGAATTTTTAAAGGGCCCTCTCAGCCCTGTAAGGACACAGATCCCTGTCCTTCCAGAGGGATGCAGCTCCACCATCTCTGCAGCAGAGCATGTCTGAGGTCATTCTTAGTCTTGAGGGGAGTGTGGGAAGAGAAAAAGCCCCCTCACGACCTGGAACCTTCTTTCCCCAGAACTTCCTCTCTGCCCTGGCTGTGGGAAGGGGCCGCTGGGCTGAGGTCAGCAGCTCCGCTGAGCAGCTGAAGCAGAGATGTCCTGGAGACTCCCCCCAAATCCAGCGACAGCAGGAGGAGCTTAGCTGGAGGTGAGAATGAGGAGAGAATGCGGGGTAATGGGCACAGGCTGGATGCCCAGGCCTGAAGGCCTGCTTGCCTGCCTCCCGAGATGCCAGAAGGAAAGACTGGATGTGTCGGAGACAGGGAGGAGAGGGTGTGGGGACAGCCAGCCTGGCAGCTTCTGTCGTGTGAGCCTCTGCCAATGCCCTCGGGTGGATGGAGAGGTGTCCCTGTGGTGGAGACATCCCCACTCCCTCTGCCCAGGTGGGGGCAGCTGGAGGCCCTGAAGAAAGAGAAGGAAATGCAGCTGGCGCGCACCACAGACGTGTGCAGTTTTCTGCAGGAGTGTGGATCCACACGTGTCCAGCTGCAAAATGTGATATTCCAGCTGGAAGCCCTGGAGCCGGGACGCTCAGAGGACTGCCACCACGTCCTACAACTGGCCCAGCAGAAGATGCTAGCGCTAGAGATGAGCATCCACTACCTGCAAAGGATGGCCATAAAGTATGGCCTGGGTTTGGCCCAGCAGTGGTACTCTGGGAGGCAGGGAAGGCCTGAGCAGGGTTATAGAATGAGAAGTTGGGGTGGGAAGGATGGGCAGGATGTGCTGTCTGAAGGGCAGGGGCAAAGGTGGGGGAACAGCGTGAGAAAATGCTTGTGGGGAAAAGGGAGCCACACAAGTTGAGGGGCCCCTAAGTTGAGGGTGAAGTGGGAGTTCAGACTCACCACCACCTTTCCGGGGGAACACAGGCCTGGGCACCAAGCCCAGGGCAGGGCACTGACTGGGTGGTGGACCCCATCTCCCAGAATTGCGGAGTCAGGCCCTGCAGAGAGCCAGTCCCTGCGAGAACAGTTGGAGACACTGCAGGGGCTACTGGAGCGAGCGCAGCAACAAGTGGCCCAACAGGCTCGGGCCCAGGCTGAGGCACAAGCCCGGCAGAGCTTCCTGCAAGAGAGCCAGCAACTGCTGCTGTGGGCGGAGGGTGTCCGGGCTCAGCTGTGCAGCAAGGAGGAGGTGGTAGATGTGGCTTCAGCCCAGCGGCTGCTGATGGAACACCGAGACCTGCTGGAGGAGATACACCTGGAGCAGGAGAGGTCAGGACAGAAGGGCGGACAGGGCATGCTTCGGGCTGGCCAAGGCCTGTGGGGACAGGCCACCCAAAAGAGAGAGGCAGGAAGCAGTGTGTCCCCCAGGGGAGGGGCCCAGGTTGGTGTCCAGCATGATGCTTGAGGTTTTCAAGGAGGGGGATGTAACCGAGGACTGGTCAAGCATCCTGCATACTTTGGGGAGGGACCCAGGGCAGAGTCTGAGCTTCCTGGAAGGTTCTATCCAATCCAGGCCTGGCCATACTCCATCCGAGTGAGCCTAATGGGTTGCTTTCAGTCAGGGAAGCCTAGCCTCCCCGCCCATTCTGGGTAGTGCAGACCCCACTGGCCCCTGGAGGCAAATGGCTCAGGCCCCCATGGGACTAAGACACTACCTCCTCAGTATGGTGGTGCCTTTCCTCCGGCAGGGATGATGGTGCAGGTCTGTCAGGCAGGCAGGGTCACTGAGTACAGTCTGCAGGCTGTGCCCCGCACAAGAGGTGGCCAAGCGGGCACTGAATCCATTCCATCCTCTGCTTGCCACACTCTCCTACCCGGTTCAGGGCTGCATCAGCTCAGAGGAAGTGGAAGCTTTTTCTAATTCACTCAAAGGTGTTACCTGTTCCCAAGCTGTGTGCCTATGGGCTGCATCGGGCTGAGAGGGGCGGGCGCCTTTTCTGATTGCTCCAGGCTCCGCATGGGCTGGCAGTGGCCCTACACTCAGGTGTGTACGCGGTGTGAGCAATTTTTCTGTGTTGTGCTGCCTCGGCTTGTCTACTTCCTGGGCATCGGCCACTAGGATGGCCAGCTGGAGCAAGGGTGTGACATGGAAGGGAGCATGGGAAAGACTGAGTCCTGAGTTCTGTGCTGGGCCTGTTACCTTTAGGGTCTCACCAGTGGGCCAGGCCACAGCTGCCCCACGAGCCAAGTGAACCAACAGGGCTAACCAGCCTTAGGAACCCTGCCAGTTACCCTTCCATCAGAGCTCCAAAGGAAATGGCCATGGAGGCAAGAGAGGAGGAAGTTCAGAGGAGTGCATGGGGTTTGACCTCTGCCTGTCATCCTGGACAGGCTGCAGCAGCTGGAGGCTCAGGGCCAGCCCATGGCATCCTTGGACTCCCCGGACTCCCGAGAGGTGGCCAGTGCTCTGAGGCTCCTGGGCCAGCAAGCCCGGGGGCTGAAGGCCGCCTGGGAACAGAGACAGCAGCGGCTGCAGGAAGGGCTAGAGCTGCAGAAGTTCGGCCGAGAAGTGGATGGTTTCACTGCCACCTGTGCCAACTACGAGGCCTTCCTGCAGCTGGACAACCTTGGGGTATGGAACCAGGGATGTACAGCTGGGGTGCTGCTTCCCCGTCACTGGAGGGAGCTTAGAAGCCAGGTTGGGTGGGAGGCCTCTGAGCCAGCAGTGGGTGAGATGGTGCTGACTCCCATCCTCCCAGGCATGACCCTAGGTCTCTGTACCCCTAGGAGGACATAGGGGAGGCCCAGAGCCTGCTGCGGCGGCACCAGGAGTTTGTGCAGCTCCTGGGCACCCTTGGCCCTCGGGCAGAGGCTCTGCGGACACGTGGTGAGAAGCTGACTCAGAGCCAACACCCTGCTGCGCGCAGGTGAGCCTGGGCCTGTGTGGGCAGCACCTGCCCCCCTTTCTTTCTCAGCCTGCACGGCCTGTTGCCCTGAGGCTGGAAGAGTGCATGCAGAGTGGAGGGACAGTGGGTGTACCCTGGGTGTCAATAGGCCCAACATTTGGGGTGGGCCTTGGGCAGAGTGGAGCCCTCCCCACATAATTTCCCACTCCACCTGCCCTCCAGGGTCAGAGAGCAGCTGCAGACCGTCCAGGCACAGTGGACCAGGGTCCAGGAGAGGAGTGAGCAGAGGAAGAGGCAACTGCTGGCTTCCCTCCAGCTCCAGGTGAGGGCCCAGCCCAGGTACATCAGGCCTCCCCGAGAGGAATGCCTAAGAGTCCACTGCTGCACGAACAACTGTGCACTATGCAGAGCACTTTACAGTTTACATAACACTTTCCCACACATTGTCACTGACCCTCACAGCACCTCCTGTGAGACAGCACTGTGGCCCTGACTTTTCCAGATGAGGGAAACTGAGGCTGAGGCCACACTGTGCAGAGGCAGGGCTAGGCCCAAATCTTGAATAACCCGCTTGCCCTCCCTCATCCGGCTAATCCCCTTCCCTGTCATTTTTGGCCACATTCTAGGCTCTCACACGGGCCATGGGCACCAGCTACAGACCTTGGGTCTGTCAGATATTTGTTCAGCCCCACCGGGGCTCAGAGGTGGACCGACCCACAGTCCTCCCGGAGCCTCAGCCCATTTGGAAAGGTGGCCAGACGTGAGCTGATGTGGGCAGAGTAGAGGGACTGACCAGGCGCTCCTCCTCTCTGGGCACAGGGCACCGTGGGCCCGGGCCCTGACTCCCCAGGCCTCCTCCTTCTGTGAGGGGGATGTTCCCCTGTCTATTTCAGTTTCCCTGTCCCCACTTGGGAGCAGTGATCCCAGCCCCACCTCTCTTGCACCCCAGGATTGGCTCTGGGTCCTGCTCTCCCCCACAGGGGTCCCTGAGACCCCTCTCCCTAGAGGTCCTTGCACCAGCCCTCACCCCCGGTCTGTGAGACCCACTCTCCCGTTTCCTGAGCAGGAATGGAAGCAGGATGTGGTGGAGCTGATGCTGTGGATGGAGGAGAAGGGGCTGATGGTGGCGGATAAGCTCTCCCCAGGGCCCAGCAATATCCTGTGGAAACTCAAGTGGCACGAAGCTGCTGAGCACGAGCTGCTGGCCAGCCGTGGGCATGTGGAGGGCCTGCAGCAGGTGGGGGCTCTGGACAGCGGGTGCAGGGCCTACTCATCCTCAAATTCCCAGCCCAGCTGCACAGCGTGTGTTCATGAAACACATTCACTGAAGGAAGGCTCAACCTCAGTAGCCATGGAATGAGGATCGCTAGCTTCCTCCTTCACCACCCACCCTCCTTCACTCAGATGGGCACCCAACCCCTCACCTCTCGGTCCAGCCCCAGAGCCTGCTGCCTCCAGCTGAACATCACCTTCCCCACTGGCAGCCTGATGCCCGCCTACCCTGTCTTACTCGCTGGTGTCAGAGGAAAGCCCTCCTGCCTGTGCCCACAGATTTGGGGCCACATGAACCACTTGAGCCCTTGCAGCCTGTGGAATGCAGCTTGTAGCCAGCCACCCCCCACCTCTGCCACCTGGGTCCAGCCTGCTGTGGCTGCTTGTGGTACCAGCAGGTCAACAAAACTCTCTGGCCTTTGTCTCCACTGCAGGTTGGGAGAGAGCTGTTGGGCAGCGGGCTCCATGCCCAGGAGGACATGCAGGCCAGGCTTCAGGGCCTGAATGGCAAGTGGGAAGAGTTGAACCTTAAGATGGCAAAGTGTGGGGACCAGCTCCAGCAGGCTAGGCAGCAGGACCAGCTCCTGGGGCTGCTGCAGGTCGGCCAAAGAGAGGAGCAGGGCACAGGAGGGGGACTGAGGTTGGGCTGGGCTGGGAACAGGCAGGACGGGAAGGGGAGTGGAGGAGTCTGGGTGTCCTGCTGACTCTGGAGCAGCCCTGGGAAGACCTGCAACCTTTGGAGGCCTCTGGCCTGTGGCAAGTTGAGCCTGGCTTTACCCACCGATAGGCCAATACAGGATCGTCTCCTGTGTGCCCCGTGTATGAGCAGCACAACTTGAGTCCCCCAGGGAGGATGAAGTATGAGGGGACGGGATATTCGTGGGGCTCTGGGAGAAGATTTGGGCACTGCTGGGGGGGAGTAGGCAGTGGCAGTTACAGAGGGCCCCGATAAGTCTTTGGTGAGTCTGGTGTGCTATCAGCACTGCAGCCTTCGAGCCCAAGAAGGGCCACTCACTAGCCTATATGTGGAGGGCCTAGTGCAGCACCCTGCAACCCTCCCCAGGATGCCAAGGAGAAGATGGAGCAGCTAGAGGGGGCCCTACAGAGCGCAGAAACAGGGCAGGACCTGCGCTCGAGCCGGAGGCTCCAGAAACAGCACCACCAGCTGGAGGGCGAGAGCCAGGCACTGGCCAGGAAGATGGCTGCCCTTGTCTCCCGGGCCCACTGCGTGGTCAGTTCCCAGACCATCGTGGAGGAGACTGAAAAGTACCTCCAGAGGTACTCGTCTGCTTGTTCCATCTTCATCCCACTATGTGTCACCCCCTGATGTGAACATGAGGGCAGTTTCACCCAGTGAGCCCAGCAGGGTGGCACCTCCAGGAGCCGAAGTTGCCTGAATCTCCTGCCCTTATGAGTAGAGTCATTCCCAGGGTGGGCGGGTCAGAGACCCCAACTAGTCATCCTAAGCACCCCACAATCTGAAGCTCATTTGGGTGGGAGGCTGGGCCCTGTGCCCTCTCCAGCTGCCTCCCCCTTGTCAGATGAGGCTCTCCCCATCCCCCACCTTGTTCCTCATGGGTCCCTGACTGGGCTGCCAACCTACAAAAACAGAAACCAGTTTAAGAGGCAAAGCATTTATTTGGGATCAAAGAATTGCAATCCAGGGAGCACAGATTCAGGTAGAAACTCAAATAGTGTCCTGATTACAGAAGAGGGGCTCAGGGTTTTTCTGGAAAAAGAGAGGATGAGGTAAGTTGTATTAAAGAAGAGTTCATTCGTGCTAGATGAGGTAAGGCTGCATTTGTACTTCATAGATTGACTTGAGATTCGGTCATCAGGCAAAAGGCTAGACTTGTACTTCATTGATTTGTTGAGATTCAGTCATCAGCAAAGTCCAATTGCACCAGTCCTTACAGATAGGATATTCTTGTCCTTACTGACTTCTCAGAATGTTGGTGGTTTGGTCCAGTTTGGAAGATAAAGAAAACAAGACATGCAAGGCAATTCCTCGGAAATGGCAGCTATGGCTCTATTTCGAAATGGCGCCACTCATGTCATCTTTCACAGGGCCAAGAAAAGGACTGAGGGTTTGACCTCACCTATTGCCAGCCTCTTCCATCTCTTCTGCCTGTACCCAGGTTCGAGTCCCTGCAGGGACATCTGGCCGCCCGGCGATTGCAGCTGCAGGTCTCAGTTAAGCTCTACCAGTTCTACCAGCTGAGCAACATGGAGCTCACATGGGTGGCTGAGCACATGCCCAGTGCCAGCTCCACCAGCTTCACCAAGTGCTTGGATGGTGCCCAGAGCCTTCACCACAAGCACAAGGTAACGGCCCCCTTTTCCTCCCAGGATCCCTGACGTCCCATTCCCAGACCTTAGAATTCATCTGCTGCTACTCAGGGTGTCCTGATTGCCAAGTCTCTGCCCCAGCTATTCTCTGCCTGCGAGTTTTGCCACGACTGGTGCCCAGAGCTGCATCCATGGCTCTGTTCCGGGAACCCTGTGGCTAAGGGAATCCTGGAGTCAACAGCCCCTCTTGCTGTTCTGTGGCAGATGCTCCGGGCAGAAATGAAAGCCCACCAGGGTCAGATGCAATGGCTGCTGGGTTCTGGACAGAGCCTAGCAGCCTCAGGGCACCCCCAAACCCAGCACATCATGGAGCAGTGCCAGAAGTTGGAAGGCCGTTGGGCAGAGTTGGAGCAGGCATGTGAGGCGCGGGCCCAGTGCCTGCAGCAGGCTGTCGCTCTCCAGCAGGTAGGATGCAGAGAGCACAGGGTCAGGGGAAGTGGAAAAAGCCAGGCAGGCTCTGTGAGTGAGGTCTTCAGGACCTGGGACTCTCAGGGAGGTGGGTCAGTGGTGAGAACTTGGGGCCAGGAACTGGCTGGTCCCCATATGGGCACAGAAGCCTCTTTGTCCTGCCTGCTGGAGAACCTAGCATGATGTCCCCAAGGGGTGATGGAGGATCCCATCTGAGATCATCGAGGTGAGTTGGCCCCATTCTTGGCAGTATTTTCTGGATGCGTCAGAGCTGGAGGACTTGGTGGAAGAGAGGTGGCCCCTGGTGAGCAGTCAGGACTACGGCGGAGACGAGGCAGCCACTCTCAGGCTCATTAAGAAGCATCAGGTACCATGTCTGGTCTGAGCATCCCCCACTCGGTCTGAACTTGGACAATGATGGGCCATGAGGAAAGGGTCTATTACGCACCCAAAGGGCACATCCTACTTCTTAGAGGCACGAAGCCCTACTCTTTCTTCCTGAAGACATGGCCAGCCCTTACCCACCACCCACCCAATCCTGCAGGGCCCCTCCTCATCCCCAGGGCTCCCCTTCTTCAGAGACAACCCCTTGGAAGAAGGCATCCCCCTTCTTTAGTCTCTGAAGTAATCTACACCCCCGTGGCCTCAAGATTTTTCTGCCTTCTCTTCTTGCTTCCCCTCCTCTCCCTGGCACTTTCTCATCTCTTGGGTGTTCTTCCTCCCACACTTTGAACATCATCCTTTGAGTTAACCAAATTCCCTCCCTGAAACCTCCCTCTCTTCCCCCTCCTCACCCCATGAGCATCTCCTAATTAAAGGGAGGGAGGCCTGGAACGCCTCTCCTCCTTCCTGGAATTGGACTCTCAGAACCACATCAGCTCCAAAGCCTGGACTGCAGCAATCCTGGTTCCTGTTGTCATTGAAGTCTCCTCTTGTCTGGGCATGTTTTGCTGTGTGGCCCTGGTGGTCAGTGTTCTAGGGTTCTGCGATGGAGGACTTTCAGTGAGCCTTTCCTATGGATGCCTGGCTGTGGCCTCATGGAGCTTCATGTTCCAGGCATCCTGGGAAGCTTGCTTAACTCTGTCCATCTCTTATACTTTAATGTTGGGGTTCAGTACAGTACCTCCTGTGCCCTCCCTTCCTTAGCCCAGATTACCCTGCATTCACCCTTCCCTGCTAAAGAGTGAGCCCTCTGAGGGCACAGACCATGTCTTCACTTTTGTGGAACAGTAAGAACTCCATCAGTAATGGGTAGGTGGATGATGGATGTGTGGGTGGACGGACAGGCTGGCAGGTGGATGGATGGGTGGATCAATGGGTGAGTAGATGGGCAGATGGTTGGATGAGTGGATGGGTGGGTGAATGAGTGGAAGGGGGTAGATGGATGGATGTGGCATCAATGTGTGAATGGATGGGTGGGTGGTTGGAGGGACAAGTGGGTGGATGGATGGATAGATGAATGAGTCACCTAGTCTGAGCCTGGCATGGGTCCCTGTGTGCTGGTAGGCTCTGCAGCAGGAATTGGTTCTTTATTGGAGCTCCATGGAGAAGCTTGACCAAAGGACCCAAACACTCACTGGCCCTGAGGCTCCTGAGCAGCTGCATGTGGTGCAGAGGAGGCTCTGGGAGCAGCTGCGGGCACTGCAGGAGTTGGCAGCCACACGGTGAGGGACATTGTAACCCCTCTGGGTGTGGGGCCCTAGCCACGGTTGACTGTTCCCATACCATGACCCTGAGTTGGAAGAAACCCACCACCCCAGGCCTATAGAGATGTGTCAGATGAGGCCTTGCTGTGTGTTTCTCTCCTCTTTCCATAAAGTCCTCAGTGAGGACCCACTAGGCAGGAACTCAGACCCCCAACTCCCAGCTCTCTGTCTCTTCCCACATCCACAGCCTCCCCCGCCCTACACTGGTCTTCCTGAGTTTACTTCTCCCTGAATCCAGAGCCGCAGGCTTGGGCAGAGACCATGAACAACCTCCTTCAGGTCACCCCCTTTGGCTGAGCCAGCCGTCCCCAGGGGGCTGGGCAGCTAACTTGTGGGGAAACATGTGTTATCCCCATAGGGACCGGGAACTGGAGGGGACCATGAAGCTGCATGAGTTCATGAGGGAGGCCGAGGAGCTGCAGAGCTGGCTGGCTAGCCAGAAGCAGGCAGCCAGAGGAGAGAGCCTCGGAGAGGACCACGAGCAGGTCCTGGTGAGGAGGGGGCTGGGACGAGGAGGAAGCCCTGAGGCAGAGCCCTGGGGCAAGGGGGCCCGGCCAGGCCGGGCTGTGTGGAGAAGGGGGCCCTGGGAGCCATGAGCCCTGGCTGAGGACAGGCCTTCTGAGTAGAGCAGGGAGGCGCTGCGGCCGCCCAACCCCACGGCGCCCAGATAGTCACTGAGGTGCCTCACTTCCCGAGTTGCTCACTGCCTCAGCAGCTGGGGGCCACCCTGTTGCCTACTCCCCTCTTCTCCTCAGCATCTCTGCACCAAGTTTGCAAAGTTTCAGCGCCAAGTGGAGCTGGGCGGCCAGCGGGTGGCAACCTGCCAGCAGCTAGCGGAGAGCCTGCTGGAGCGTGGGCACAGCGCTGCCCCCAAGGCCCAACAGAGGCAACAGGATCTGCAGTGAGTGCCCAGCAGACCACACCGGGGGCATGGGTGTTGGGGAGCATGCTGGGCAGGCAGGTCCTGGGGTGTTAGGAGAGGGCAGTGTGCTCCAAGGGCCATGCTGGCTCTACCAGCCCACAAGGAATCTGAAGAAGGGCTGGTTTCAGGGAAACTGAGCCTGCCACAGGTGGCCGTGGCCTGTGAAGGGAGGCGAAGCTGGGTGTACAGGTGAGAGCTCTGCCCAGACCCCCAGGGGCACTGTTCCAAACCACAGTCTCCCAGGACTTGGAGGAGCAGCTGTGGGAAGACTCCCTAGCTGCCCACCAGGCTGGTTTGAATCTCCCCCACAGCCTGTGAGCTCTAAGGCAAGGCCATGACTTGTCTGTAACCCACAGCGTGGAGCCTGCCCTGGCAGAAGCCTTAGGAGCTCAGGGAGAGTAGACCGAGTAAATGAGGCATGGAGAGAAGAGGTGTCCCTGCCCTCAAATGTTTATAATCTGATTGATGTATTGAGACCGGGACACACCAGATGTAAGGATTTATCACAAAGCACAGAAATCAGTTCAGTGCTGAGTGTGATAGCAGTGCTGAACTGGATTCATAGTAAAGCTGGAGAGACAGGTCGCGGGAGGAAGGTTTGCAACAGGGCCAGAGAGAGGAAAGGGTGTTAAGAAGGGGAGCTTTGGATGCAGCCCCGAGAGGAGAAGGCTGACCAGACCTAGCGAGGGGGTGGAACGAAGCACTTGGGTCAATGGCTGATCTGCTGCTGGTCTCCCGCTCGCCTGGGAACAGGGCTGCCTGGTCGGAGCTGTGGGAGCTGACCCAGGCCCGAAGCCGCCTGCTCCGAGATGCCGAGGTCACCCTCAAAGTTCACAGAGATCTGTGGGAAGCCCTAACCCAGGTCCAGGTGTGAGCCCGGGGGAGGGAGGGGATTCTTTCTGGAAGTGGGTCCACCCCAGGCTCAGTGCTCCACCCTCCATTCCTAATCCCCGTGGCCGTCTCCTCTCCTCAGGAGAAAGCCACAAGCCTCCCGGGTGACGTGGCGCAGGATCTGCATGGGCTGGAGGCCCAGCTGAGGAGACACAAGGGGTTGGAGTGTGACCTCATGGGCTCTGAGCGGCAGGTGAGCCCAGGTCTGGCTGCCTCTCCGATCGGGCCCCTCAGGCCCCCTCAGCCCTGCCCATCTATTCCACTAGATTCTCCATACTCCCTCAGGGCCTCCAGTTGGGCCCATTGAGCATGGTAGGACATGGCCCAAGGAGGGGTCTATGGGACGGGCAGGCCCTTCAGGGTCTAGGAGGACATGACCCTTCCCTCCCTCTGCTCTGCCCTGACCCCAGCTGCAGGAACTGCTGGAGTCTGGAGGCATGGTGCAGAAGCTGGGTCCGGGGCCTCAGGCCCATGCAGTGCAGCAGAGGCAGCAGGCTCTGGTGCAGGCCTGGGAGGCCTTGAAGCTACACATGGAGCAGCGCAGGGCCCAGCTGGAGCAGGCGTGCCTCCTGGCTCGCTTCCGTGTGGCGGTGAGGGCTCCTTCCCCTTGGGGGGCGCGCGCACATGCATGTGTGTTGTACCGTGCATGTGCATGCACTAATGAGATCCTCCAGCTCCAGAGGGAACACAAGTGTGGACACAAGATGGACGAGCATGGGCACGTCTGGATGTCCATCTGGCTGGTCAGAGGGCTGAGCACGTGGGACATAGCAGGGACACCTGAGGTTTGGGTCAACACCAGCCCAGGTGAATATAGGACAGTCAGGAGACAGGGGTCCCAGCCAGAGCTGAGGAGTAACAACAGCCCAAAAAAGCCCGTAACTGGAGACTCAAATGTTCTAGACAGCGACCTCTGGATCAACCAGCATCTATTTAACATCTGTGTTTAGCTCTCTGCTAGCTGTGGGTGGAGAGAAGAGGATGGTATAGAAGCTATAGAAGATGGAATTGCTGCCCTCACGGAACCTATCTAGCTGGAGAGACGAGCCTAATACCCCGGAGAGTCAGATTGGGACAGTAGGCCCTGGCCATGGATGTCCCAGGAGTCCCCATGTCCTGGGGCCTGGTAGAACAGGAGGCCCAAATTATGACACTGCAAAAAGGCTTGAGTTTAGGGGCCCGCCTCTGCCACTTTCCAGTAGTGTGGGCTTGATTGAGGCCCCTGTCCCTAGGTTGTTACCTCCTGTTTGTGAGTGCCTAGAGTTTACAAAACTCTTTCACACACATCGTGCCATTTACCCTTCCTCATCTAAGCAATGAGATGTTTGGACAAGGATCCAAGGCCCCTCCAGCTCTAACACTGTGTTTGTACACAAATCAACAGAAGACAGTTCGTAAGTACTAAATTGGAAATGCAGAAGACAAGGCAAGCAGTGAGATGTCAAGGTGCCAGGGAAGGCTTGGGGAGGCAAAGAAGGCCTCAGCCCTTGAAGAATGGGTGATCTTGGAAGAGATGGAAGGAAGGAGGAAGAACTTCTAAGCAGGAAGGGTCCTCAGAAGCAAAGGGTGGAGATGAGTCTTGGTGAGGGTGACAAGGAGGCAGGTCTGGCACATGTGGAAGATTGGTGGAGCTGGGAAGATTGGGTTGGATGACGATGGAGGAACCAGGTGACAAAAGGCCCTGTGAGCCTGACCTGAGGCTCTGACCCAGGACAGATGTGTGAGTGGATCCAGGCCGACTGTAGTTGTGCCGCAGCACCTGGTTCTCTGCCGCCCAGCCCAGCCCCACCCTCATCCGGCTCTCACCCAGCTGTCTCCCTCCATCTCCCTGGGATCCAGGTGCAGGACTACACCTCCTGGGCAGCTGGTGTGTGGCAGGAGCTGCAGATGGAGGAGACTTCCCAGGAGCCCAGCAGTGGCCCCCTGAATCTCAGTGCCCATCAACAGCTTCGGGCAGAGCTCGAGGCCCAGGAGGAACTGCGCCAGCAGGCTGCCCAGCTGGGCCAGCAGGCACTTCTGGCCGCAGGGACACACATCAAGGAGGTGGGCCCCCTTTTCTGGTGCCCGCCAGCGTACCCGACCTAGCCTGAGCCTGATCACCTCGTGCCCTGCCCCACTGTGCCACACTGGCCTCTCCTCAGAGGCTTCCCTCAGGACCTGCTTCCATCTTGTCCATGAGCTCTCCCCAGTGCAGGCTCCCCCCATGCCCATCCTCAGGTCCAGGAAGGGCTGCAAGCCCTGCAGGATGAGCGGGAACAGGTGTTCCGGGCCTGGGAACGGAAGCACGAGAGGCTGCAGGCCATGCACCGGGAGCAGCTCTTCCTCAGAAAGTGTGGCCACCTAGACCAGATCCTCACAGCCCAGGAGGCAGGTCCCCCTCACCCCACAACACACATCTTCGCACTGCCTCTTCTCCCTGTCTCCCCTTTCCCTACTCGCTTCCTTGCTTCCTGGGGCTCTGGCTTCTTCCCTAATATGGGGCACAGAGGCTGTGCACTGCCTCAGCACAGACAGCTGCAAACGGGGTGGGGATGCTGGCTGTCTGGACAGTCCCTGACGACCTCTGACTTTTCCATGGGCTGATCCAGGTTTCCCTGAAAACCAGTGCCCTGGGGAGCTCAGTGGAAGAGGTGGAGTGGTTGATCCGCAAGCATGAGACCTTCCAGAAGGTGTTGACTGCCCAGGATGAGAAGGTAATGGGCTCAGGGAGTCCTGGGCGTGGTCAGAGTTGGGGGCCAGTGGGGGAGGCTGGGAACTTCGGAGACTTCTAAACTGGGGATATGGGGTGCTTGGTGTGTACCACAGGTAATGCTGATGTATGGGGACAGCCTGTGGGGCTAGGGGCTCCTGGTTTGGGCTGACTGAGCAGAGTTGGACATGTGGGTCAAGAAGAGGCCTGGGATGGGGTGGACCACACTGAAGGGATGTGGTGGCCACTTGGCTCCAGATCACGTGGTCACTGAGGAGCTGAGAGGCTTGGTTCTGGCTCACTGGGGGGATGGGCCAGCCCTAGGCCACACCGGGCTAAGGGAAGGGCTTCCCTGCAGGCCAGCCCCTGCTCCAGCCTCCCACATGAGGGAGAACAGCAGGCTGTGCCCCCCACCCCTGCCCCACAGGAGGCAGCCCTGCGTGAGCAGGTGAAGATGCTCGGGGGCCCCCAGGTGCAGAACCTGTTCCACACGGTGCTGGAGCATCGAGCTCGAGTGAAGGAGCTGGCGGAGAGCCGAGGACACGCCCTACACACCTCCCTGCTGGTGGCCTGCTTCACCAGGGCCGTGACCCAGGTCAGAGGGCGGGCTCCAGCCCAGGCTCTTCCACTTGGGCCCCATTTTACAGATGATGTTCATCTTCATGGGCTCATTCAGGCCTCACCACAACCCTGTGATGAGGACACTGAAGTTTGGAGAGTTAAAAGCCTTTCCCAGAGGCCACCCTGGAGCCCAGAACATTTGATTCAAAGACCCTGTGCACGGAGACCCCACTGCTTCCTGAGGTCTCACAGGGCCAGGGCAAAGAGAGGTACAGGGAGGGAGCAGAGCTGTCCAGGGCCAGGGGGCAGGTGAGACTCACCTCCCAAATGAGGTTCCCCCCAAGGGCTATGCCAGCTCCTTCCTGTGGCTGGGGGGCCGGCTGGGCCTGAGACGTATCTTCCTGTGCTAGAACCATTGGATCTCATTTACCAGGCACCGCTCGGCCCTGCCCCTGGGCCAGCAGTCAGCTCCCTGGGCACAAGCTTGTGGGACATCTCTGTGAACGGAAGCAGTATCAGCATCATGGGATTCGTGTCCCCACCCCACCCCACCCCACCCCACCCCAGGCTGAGGACTGGATCCAGGAGCGGGTCCAGCAGCTGAAAGAGCCAATCCCTCCTGGGAACCTGAAAGAAAGGTTGAAGCACCTGCGGAAACACCAGGCCTTCGAAGCTGAGGTCCAGGCCTATGAGGAGGTCATAACCTCTGTTGCCAAGGTAACAGCCAGGCCCTCAGCCCCAGCCTTTCGCAAAGTGTGGACTCCAGGATGGGCAAGGGGAAAGGCCTTCGGCAGAGGGAGCCTGTGATGGCAGAAAAGCAGGAGGAAGGGAAACATGTGAGATCTCCTTGTCTGCTCTCTCCCCAGCAGGGCGAGGCTCTCCTGGCACAGAGCCACCGTCGGGCGGGTGAGGTCTCGCAGAGACTCCAGGCGCTGCAGGAGCACTGGGAGAAGCTGGGGCAGGCAGTGGCTCTCCGGGGCCAGGACCTGGAGGATGAGCGGAACTTCCTGGAGTTCCTGCAGAGAGTGGACCTTGCAGAGGCCTGGATCCAGGAGATGGTGAGGCAGGGGCAGACTGGGACTGGGGCTGTGGGGCCCAGGGGGTGGGAGCCCCTGGCAGGGAGCTCCCAGAGGTGCCACCTGCCCGACATTGCCCAGCAGCGGGGTGCCAGGGGGCTTGGTGCCCCCAGGGCTGGTGCTGAGAGTGCTGCCTTCTCAACCCTCGGCCTCCACAGGAGGTGATGGTGAACGTCGGCGACCTGGGCCAGGACCTTGAGCACTGCCTGCAGCTCCTCAGGCATCTCCACAGGTTCCGGGGAGTCTGGGCTGGGGTAAGGAGGCCCTGCGGAAAGAGGGTGGCCAGTGCATCCCCCCACTGGCAAATACAGCTCAGATAGTGACCAAGCATGGGCTCTGGGGCCAGATGTCAGCTCTCATGTCAGCTCCGCGCTCACTACCTGCACCTGCCTAGGCAGTCTCCCTCATCTCGCCAAGCCTTAGTTTCTTCATCTTTAAAATGGGAATAACACCTGTCTCGTGGTAAGAGAGCACATGTGTGTGATGTGGTTACACGAGTCTATACATATGAGAAACTGCATAGAACTCTACCTCCCCCCACACACAGATGAGCACATGTAGACACTAGTGAACTCTGAAGAGTCTGTATGCTAGGTAATGGTTATACCAATGTCACTTTCCTGGTTCCCATGTTGTACTGTGGTTATGTAAGATGTTACCATCGGGGGAAGCTGAGAGAGGGTACATGGAACTTCTCTGGACTACCTTTGCAATGTCCTGTGCACCTATAACTATTTCAAAGTTTCAAAAAAAGAATGCACACATGCCTGGACGTGGTGGGTAATCAATAAATGGCGGCTGCTCACAACCCTCCTGCAGCATTTCCTCCCCACAACCCCCACAAAAATCTATTTCTCTTCTGTGGTATAGAAGAAAGACATTGCACAAATATGTTCACAGTCAGGTGTTAGAGAGCAGATGTGCTAACCTCTGACATAAATGGGTATGATGTTTTAAAAGGCCGCAGTGGCTCCTCCAATCTAAGATATCCTTTGCTATTGGTGGAATTTCACAGCCACTGGCCAGATGCTCTAGTAGAAAGAGAGCCAGATAGACTTAAGGAGCTGGGCTCAAATCCTGGCTCTGCCACACATTGGCCATGTCAGCCTCCAAGCTCTGCTCCTGCATCTTTATAAGGAAAGAAGTGCTCTTCTCTGCCCTCCTCGAATGAGACTCTTCAGAGGGCAGGGCTTTGGAAATTTAAACAAGCTCTACAATCACAAGGTGTTGTGCCAGGGGCAGAAAGCCTGCAATCCAGCCCCCTGTCAGGGACCCCCTTTGCGAGGACCTGTAAGCCCCACCCAGAGTCTAAGCAGTGGCAGACTCAGCCCAGTGACTCCCAGGGCTGGGCACACCCACACCCGAGGAGGCCCGAGCCAGCATTTCATTCCACCCCTTGCTTTGCTCTTCTTATCCTGAGAAGCTGCATTTTAGCTTGAAAAGCTTTTGTTGGGGCCGGCCTGGTGGTGTAGTGGTTAAGTTTGTGCACTCTGCTGTGATGGCCTGGAGTTCGCAGGTTCAGATCCCAGGCACGGACCTACACACCATTCATCAAGCCATGCTTGGTGGTGTCCCATATACAAAAAATAGAGGAAGATGGGCACAGATGTGAGCTCAGAGCCAATCTTCCTCAGCAAAAAAAAAAAAAAAAAAAGCTTCTGTTCATCAGTGCGTACCTGCCCTCCCACTCCCGCTTGGTCCTAACCAGGAGCACATCTTCTCTCCTTGGAGCTGACTCTGGGGCTGCAGGCCCCAAGCATATCTAGCTCACTGCACCCAGCATGGGGTGGGATGGGGGCCTCCAACCCCCAGACATGCTGCTCCTCACGCTCTCTTGGGCCCAAGTGACCCTCCAAGTGCTGACTGCAGTGCAAAGAAGGGGCTCAGAGCGGGTGTCGCCAATGCCCTCACCCTGCACCCCCACAGGACACGGTGGATGACACCCACATCAGGACCATCAATGACTGGTCACTACAGCTCAAGAACCGGGACCCCGATCAAGTCAGGACTATCTGCCAGCGGCGACACCAGCTCAATGATAGGCCAGTTCCAGAGGGGGGAAGCAGTGGGGCTGGGAGAGGGGCTGGAGGGCTGCCTCAGACTCGGCCTTACACCCTCTCTGCCAGGTGGAACAGTTTCCAAGGCAACCTGCTCCGGTACCAGCGGCAGCTTGAAGGAGCCCTGGAGATACACTCCTTGTCCCGAGAGCTGGATGGCGTCACCGAGTGGATTGGGGAGAAGGTAGAAAGTGAGAGAGCAAAGGCAGCCAGTGAGCTGGGGAGTGAGGATGCCTGAGTCTCCCACGGGCTGGCCCTCGCCCGCCTCTCCCCTGCAGCAGGGGTATGCGGAGGCAGGTCCCGCCAGGGGTCTGTCAGGGGGTCCACCAGCGGCTCCATAGGAGTCCCCATTGCAGGCTCTCAGAGGCTGGCCCTCCTGACTCCTTTTGCCCCCAGCAGCACCGTGGGTCCAGAGGCTAGAGCACCCCCTTCCTCTGCTGTCCTTGAGCAGTCCCAGCCCCACAGGAGGTTTGCCCAGGATTGTGTGGCAACCGCAGAGAAACGTGGGCTAACCACTGGCAGAGGCAGAGGTGAAGAGGGTGTGCACAGCCTGAGAAGCCCCTGTGACAAGGACGGTGGCCTGTTCTGGGCCTGCAGAGGGCTCTTGCCTGGCTGTTCTTCCTCCTTCTCTGGTTCCTGCCTTAGCCAGCCAGGCCTGGCTGTCTGTCCAGGCTCAGTTGCCCCAAAGGAGGGAGAGTCAAGGGAGACAGTGTATGTGGAAGCCCCACACGAATGGAGACTACTACCTCCGAGGAAACTCCAGCCCCAAGTCTCTCTGGGGGTCATCATCCTGCACAGAAGGAAGGACCTCTGGTCAGGGCCAGCGCTCTGCCCTGGCCCGTGGAGGGCCCTGGGAAGGGAATCAGGCTGGGTGCTTTCCACACAGAAACCCTGTGGCCAGCGACCCCTGTGCAGTGAGGGAGGAGCTGGGGCAAAGGCCAAGCCCATAACGCCCCATTCCTCTCCAGGCCACCCTGATCCAGGGCCCAGACTTTGGGAAAGATCTGGAAAGCATGCAGAGGCTGATGTGGAAACGCAAGGAGTTGGAGCAGGAAATGGGCCTCATCCAGGCCCAGGTGGAGGTGTGTAGCTGGCTGTGAGGGTGGGCCCAGGCTACCTCCTCTGTGGGACCCTGCGGAGGTGTGCAGGGGGCAGGCAGGCTTCAGGACATTGAGAGCCAGCCAGGTCTACTCAGCTGTACACCCACAGGCCGGGGGCCTCCTGCAGCCAGGGGCTTCCTGGATACAACCCACCTCCCTGCCCCTGACCTGGCTTCCACCACAGACCCTAGAGCGTAAGGTGGGTCGCCTGTGTCAGAGAAGCCCTGGGGCAGCCCACAGCCTCAGCTGCAAGCTGCGGGAGATGATGGACAGCTGGTGGCAGCTCTGGAGCAGGGCCCAGAAGTGGTATGAAGCCCCTGGGGCTCTATCCTCCCCACCCCCCCCCCACTGCCCTCACTGCTCCTTCCCCTGCAGCATCTCAATCCCTGCACTTCCCCTTGGCCTGGTTTTCCCCTGAGGGTCTTTCTCCATCCTTCAAATAACCATCTGTGTTGTCATCCCAATTCCCAGCCTGTGGCCCTTCTTTAGCTAAGGGGATTCAGGGACAGAAGGCACTGAGGGACACAGGGGGAAAGGAGGGCTCGGAGGCCTGGGGCTAGCTGATGAACCCCATGGGCAGGAGGGAGTCCCTGGATGCCCTGCACCAAGCTCAGAAACTGCAGGCAGTGCTGCAGGAACTGCTGGTCTGGGCCCGGAGGCTACAGGCTGAGATGGATGCCCGAGGCACCCCCAGCAGCCCCGCGGAGGCCCAGCGCTTGTTGGAGGAGCACCAGGAGTACAGGGTGAGTGGCGGGACCTGGGTCTCTCCTGGGATCTCGCCTCCTCTCTACCCTCTCCCTTACTGGAGTCTCCACTGTCTCCATCACCTGCCTCTGCCTTTCTTCTCTTCTATCCCATCCCCTCAGCTGTCTTCTACACTCTCCTCCTCCCCACTGGGCCTCTTCCCTCCCACTAAGAGAGCCTCAGCCTCTGGGACCTGAGCCCAGTCCCGTTACAGGCCGAGCTGGACTCCCGAATGGACAGCATCAACCTGGCCCGAAGCACCGGGCAGGAACTGCTTGCGTCTGGGCACCCGTCCACACCCGACATCCGTCAAGCCCTAGCTGATTTAGACCAGGAGCTGAACAGCCTGGGAGGGGCCTGGCAGGAGCACCAGCTCCAGCTCCAGCATGGCTTGGAGCTACAGGTGGGCAGCCTCCATCCTGCCCCACCCACTGCAGCCTCACTAACTCCCTGCCCCTGGTCAAAGTCAAAGCCAAAGCCAGAGAAGCTGCTCTGCCAGGGGCTTTTCCCACCACCCACCATCTACCCAGCTTGCCCACAAATCTCACCTGCTGTGGGCTTGTTCTGCTGAGCCAGGCCCAAGGTCCCTGGTTTCTCCCCTGGGCCATCAACAGGGTCACTCTATCTGCAGGGAATGGACCCTTTGCTCACTTCCTCTTACCTTCTCCTTTCTCAACAGCTGGTCCTGAGTTCTGTGGAGCAGATGGAAAGATGGCTTTGCAGCCAGGAAGCCTGCCCAGCAACTGAGGGTCTGGGGGTAGGTGCTGGGCAGGAGTGAGGGAGGGTTTACAAGACCAGCATTTGGGATCAAACCAGCCAGTGCTGCCTGAGCTGCCTAGGCCAAGGGGATCTCCTCAGCCTCAACCACATTGGTCACTGAGCTGTCACTTGCCCATTGATCGTGAGCAGTTCTTGTGGCCTGGACTATGTCCCCAGGGAATGCCATGGGAGCTTAGAGAGGGAGCATGTGGCCCTTGACCCTTTCTTGCCTCCTTCCCACCACGCTTCTCACCTCTGCCCTCCTCACTTCTTTACACCCAGAGGTTTCTTTTCCCACCACTGTCCCAGCCCCTGCAGCAGGAGAGCCTGACTCATGGGAGACCTCAGAGAGTAACCAGGGGCTAAGCTGAGCTGGGCTGACGTAGTCTTACTGGGGTGCAGAGGAGGGGGTGTTCCTGTTATGTGAAAAAGCCGCACCCGCCCTGGAAATTCTGACACTTGACCCTTATCCACAATACCTTCCCTTGTTGAGAGTCACTGTCCTCAAGCCAGATACATCCTTGAGGAACTAGAGGGATGTGGAAGTGTGGTAGGATGCTCTAGGTCAGAAAACAGACAGCTTGGGGTGGGGAGGGGCAGCCCCATGGGCAGTGTTGGTGTCCTCACTCCCACCAGGACTCCTTGGCCAGTGTGGAGACGCTCCTGTGGAAGCACAGGGTGCTTGAGAAGGGCCTGAAGGCACAGGTGGACAAGATCAGCACACTGGAGGCCACAGCCCGCAGCCTGTGCCGGGGTGGGCACCCCGAGGCCCAGAGCGCCCTGGGCCGGTGCCAAGCCATGCTCCTGAGGTACCTGTGGGCCTGGGGCGGAGGGGAGCTGTAGGTGGGCTGGTGCGGGCACTGAGCACCCAGCTCTTCCCTTCCTACCCTTCCACCTGTTGGCCCAGGCTCACCAGCCTTTCCAAGGACTGAGGTCAGATGCCAGGGCCCACCACTCCCAGCCCTGCAGCGTGCCTGCCAGTAAGGGCCGTCAAGCAGCCCAGGGCCATCCAGCTGAGATAAGGGGGAGTTTTACAGAGAAGCATCAGAGAGAGATGACCTAATGCCGTGGCTACTGCGTCAGCCTCCAGGTCAGGTGGCCCTGAGTCCCTGTGCTGCCCACTCAGGGCGGGACTCGGGCCAGATGCCTCACGGAGTCTTGCGGCTACAACACAGGGTAGCCTCTCCGGGTTTGGTGAGGACTGAAAAGGTGCCCTGATGTCTTAGCGTGGTACCCGGTGCTTGGGCAAGTGCGCAGATTTCTCACACTCAGTTGACTAAAGCCGCAGGCACAGACTCCAGGCTCCACCATTTTTCCTCATAAAAGCCCTTCTGGTTCAGCTGCCTCGTCCGGGTCCTCAAACTTTTAGATCAAGACTGATTTGGCCAAAAGCTGGATCCCAGACTGGCAGGGGTCTCCATCCCTCCCAGAGAGCCCACCAGTGCCCGCAGTGTTTATGGCTCCTTGTGCTGATGCCCTGGCAGGGGCATCCCCTCCTCCTCCTCCTCCTTCTGGTGGACCCCACCTGGGTACCCCAGAGGTCTTTGACTGACAGATGGCACATGTTGGTTCACTGGTCTCTGTCGACATCCCCTCCCTCCGTCACCTTAGGTGGTTCCTGGCAGGCCCAGCTGCCCCCCAGGACAGTGCCACTCTGACCCCTCCCCCTCTGGGCTTCTGGCATCCTCTAGGGGGGCGTTTCTGTTCAGTCCAGTCTCTGCATCTCCCCTACCCCCACACACTTTGGCAGCCCCAGCGCGGGGAGATAAGGTTCACACTCACAGCAGCGTGGGGACTGTGCTATGGGAGGTGTGCGTGGACCCTGGAGGTGGGGGAACATATTAGAACTTCTTTTCCTATTTATTTTATGTCCTTATTTTTAATTTTTATTTTTGTGCATATGGCAATATACTTAATATATTGGTACAGAAGTACACATACACACACACACACATACATATACATTTGGGGTAGGGGTGCCTGCTCAAAAAATTCTTACTAATAACAGCACATGATCAACAAGGTGATTTGGATACTGTGTTAGTTTGCTTGGGCTGCCATAACAAAATGCCACTGACGGACTGGCTTACACAAAGCCATGGGTTTTCTCACAGTCCTGGAGGCTGGTATTGTAAGATCAAGGTGCCGGCAGGGCTGGTTTCTCTGGAGGCCTCTCTCCTTGGCTTGCAGGTGGCTGTGTTCTCACATGGCCGTCCTGCATGTATCTGTGTCCTAATCTTCTCTTCTCACAAGGACACCGGTCATCTAGGATTAGGGCCCACCCTAATGACCTCATTTTAACTTAATTACCTCTTTAAAGATGCTCTCTCCAGATACAGTCACATTCTGAGGTCCTGGGGGTGAGGACTTCAACACACAAATCTGGGGGGACACAATTCAGTGCATAACAGACACTAATAAAGAGGGGAAGTAGAATGTGTCTTCATTTCAAAGGAAACCCCAGACTCAGGGTATACTGATACCCAAAAAGGCTGTCCTAGGCTGGATGGGCACACATATGCGCACGTATGTGTATGCCGACGCACACACACCCCTGTGGCAGCTCCAGGTCCTGGTGGGCAGACCTGTGGGCCCATGAGACCCTCCTTCTGGCAGGAAAGAGGCACTCCTGGAGCGAGCCAGGACCCGCCGCCGCCAGCTGGAGGAGCGCCGGCAGCTGCAGACTTTCCTGCAGGACTCCTCCGAGGTTCCCCTTGGTTGGGGTGGGGAGTGGTTGTTGGGGGGAAGGAATTGCCCCAGGGAGAGGTCACCCTTCCTCTAGGGCAGCCCAGAGCTTGGGGGAAGGAGACAGCCCTAGGCAGCAGAGCCTGGTCCTCCCCATACGCCCAGGTGGCCTCATGGCTCAGGGAGAAGAATCTGGTGGCCCTGGAAGAGGGCTGGCAGGACCCAGCCATGCTGCAGACACAGTTGTGGAAGCAGCAGACTCTCCAGGCCGAGCTGGACACAAGTGTGCACCAACGACAAAGGCTGCAGATGGTGAGGCCCTGGGGAGCCTGGCTGGGGGTCCTGGGACAGTCCTGCCAGCCAGGGCTTGGGGCGACCCCACAGAGCCATGGCAGCTGGCTCTGAACCACAGTAACGGACAGCCAGTGTTCATCGAGAGCTTTCTGTGGGTGGGTGCCGTGCTAAGCACCAAAGAGAAATGAGAAGCAGTAGCTTCCTGGGGCATCCTCTCCAAAAATGGTGCCTTTTCAAGAATTTTGAAGATAGTATTTTGACGTGATGGTTTTTAAAACTATCTTGGAAAGACATTAACATTCAGAGTCAGGGCACAGCCAGCAGTCCTGTGGGTAAAGGAGTCAAGTGTAGCACCTTTTAAATTTACCCTCTTCCACCTACAAAGGGTAGGCCTTGGCCCCAGCCTGATCCGATATAAAGTGCGCTGCTAAGTATTTTATCTCATTTAAACAAAATACTCATTATTATCTCCACTGTATGGATAAGGCAACTGAGCTCAGAGAGGTTAAGAAGCTTGCTCAAGATCACACAGCTAGCACTCAGAGATTCTAGAGCCATGGGGCTGGTGGCTGGAGCCAACACAAGTTCCCTGGCACCGGTAGTCCTGAGTCCATGAGGTGTGTGCCATTTTGTGGCTGTAGGAGGGGCAGAGGCTGCTGCAGGGGGGCCACCCAGCCTCAGAGACCATCCAGGAGCGGCTGCAGGAGCTGGGAGAGCTCTGGAATGAACTGCAGGTCAACTGCCAGAAGAAGGCAGCCAAGCTACAGGGAGCCTGCGAGGTGAGGCTGTGCTGGGCACAGAGCAGGCTGGACGGGGCTTCCAGCCTCTCCCCCTCGTGCCTACCTCACATTCTCACCCAGGCCCTGCGTCTGCGGAGGAGTGTGGAGGAACTGGAGAGCTGGCTGGAGCCCATGGAGGTCGAACTGAGAACCCCACTCCGGGGCCAGGACCAGATTGGGCTGGAGGAGCTCCTGGGGGCACAGGGAGAGCTGGAGGCTGCAGTGGACAGGCAGACCAGGCAGGCACAGGCCCTGCTGGGCCAGGCCCAGGCCCTCATACGGGAAGGCCACTACCTCGCCCAAGATGTGGAAGCGGAGGCCCAGCAGCTGCTTCAGAGGTAGATCTGCCATGTGCGTCCTCCCCCGCCCTCCTCCTCCCTACCGCCCAGCTTGGCTCCTCAGGGTGTCCCCCTGGCCACAGTGAGGGGCACAGATGTGAGCTCTGAGTCACAATCTGGCCCTAATACTGATGACTGTGGTCCCCACCTGTCCTGGTCCCGCCCTCTGCTTCTGCAGGTTTGAGAGCCTGTGGGAGCCGCTGCAGGAGCGCCGGGCGGCTCTGGAGGCCCGGAGCCTCCTCGGGCAGTTCCTCAGGGATGCCGACGAGGAGCTGGCCTGGGTGCAGGAGAAGCTGCCCCTGGCGGCTGCCCAAGACCACGGCCAGAGCCTGAGTGCTGTGCGGCACCTGCAGGAGAAACACCAGGTATGGGCCCCCCCATACCCCAGGGAAGGCTCAGTCAGCCAAGGAAATGGCCCTGAGGCCCAACTGGGAGCTCTGCCTCTTGGGGGGTTTGGGGGCATCTTGGATTCTCTGTTGGTCACAAGGACAGGGAACTCCTTGGGGGCAAGTCTGTGGGGTCCCCCGAGGAGTACGCAGTAGCATCCCCAGTCCTGTCTTCCTCGGACTCCACAGAACCTGGAGAGTGAGCTGAGCAGCCGCGAGGCTCTGACCCAGGCAGTGCTGAGCACCGGGCACAAGCTGGTGCAGGCTGGGCACTTTGCCGCCCGCGACGTGGCCGCCCGAGTGCGGCAGCTGGAGAGCGCCATGGGCCGCCTGCGAGCGGAGGCTGCGCGGAGGCGGCGGCTGCTGCAGCAGGCCCAGGAGGCCCAGCAGTTCCTGACGGAGGTGAGGGGAGGTGTGGACACCCCGAGTGCACGCAGGCCTGGAAGGTGCCCCCACGTGGGGCTCCGGCTCTCTGGGCATCTTCTGTCACCTCCACTAGGTGGTCTCCTGTCCCCAAGGTCTTCCTCCTGCGTGTTTCCCAGAAAACAGGCCACTGCGTTTGGTTTGGTTTTGCTGTTTCTTCTAAACCAGTAATTCTCAATGCTTTACGTCAGAATCACACAGAACCTTTAAGAAATACTGATACTTAGGCTCCATGCCAGACCAAATCAGAATCTTGAGCAGTGAGACCCAGGCAGAGGGAGTTTTTAAAGCTCTCAGGTGATTCCAACGTGCAGCCAGGTGGCCATGAACCCTAAGTGGGGAGCATCAGCCAGGGAAAACTGATCTCGGCTATGTCACCCCAGCTCCTGGAGGCAGAAGCCTGGCTGGCAGAACGGGGCTGTGTCCTGGACATCAAGGACGTGGGCCAGAGTGCCGAGGCCTCACAGGCCTTTCTGCGGCGGCTAGAGGCCACCAGGAGAGAGCTGGAGGCGTTCAGCACACGCATGGAGAGGTTTCAGCAGACTGCAGCCCTTCTGGAGAGTGGGCAGAATCCAGAAAGGTGGGGGGGAGCCAGGCCCATCAGGGGGAGGAGCAGGGAGGGGCTCTCCCTACAGAGGCATGCGAGGCTGGTGCCGCCTGGAGAGGAGAGCTCCAGCGGGGTTGTCCCTCCCACCACAGCCCCAAGGTGCTGGCCCGGATGCAGGCCGTGAGGGAGGCCCATTCAGGGCTGCTGCAGAGAGTGGAGAGCAGGGGCCAGGGCCTGCGGGAGCAGCTACAGCTCCACCAACTGGAGCGGGAGGCCCTGCTCCTCGACGCCTGGCTGGCCAGCAAGGTGGCCTCCGCTGAGTCCCAGGACTGCGGGCAGGACCTGGAGGCTGTCAAGGTGAGTCACTCCTGAGCAAACCTGGGAGAGACTGGATTGAGGCTGACCAAGGGCAGAGCAGTGTGCATTTGGGGTGAGAGGGAGGCCAGGGTGAACAGAGGGGAAGTGGGGCTCTCTGGGCTCTGAGAGGGTCCCTGCGGTTTTAGAGGCAGGGCCGAGGGCCGTTGGAACTGTCAGACACTGCCAAGCCCTTCGAGAGCTTCGAGAGCTGCTGGGCACCACCTTCAGAGTGACCCTCCCTGGTCCCACCCCTTTCAGGTGCTGGAAGAGAAGTTTGATGCTTTCAGAAAGGAAGTCCAGAGCCTGGGGCAGGCCAAGGTGCAGGCCCTTTGGGAGCTGGCGGGCTCCCTGGAGCGGGCAGCACCCAGGTGCTGTCCCCAGATCCAAGCCCAGAGGAGTCGCATCGAGACCACCTGGGAGAGGCTGGACAGGGCAATACAGGCCCGCAGAGAGGTAGCCAGACCAGACCAGACCAGGGGCAGCCAAGGGGCAGGGACATCCCTGCCTTTTGCCTGGGCCGGGGACAAGCAGACCCATCAGCTGTGTGTGTGTGTGTGTGTGTGTGTGTGCTCTCAAAGGGAGGTGGCTGCCTCTAATTCCCAGCACCAAGCAGATCAGGAATCTCGAAGTCTTCCACCCTCAGCCCGCTCCACAATTTGTTCCCTCCTAATGCAGCTCACACCTCCAAGGAGAACCAGAAAGCATGTCTGGCCAGCTTCTGAACCCCTTGAAGCGCCCCCCAAACACAGGCTTCAGTTTTATTAAGACACACACCTTGTCGATCACCAAGCCCTATGGTCCTCCTTGTTTAAAAGGAGATGGCCCAGGAGGCCATGTCTCCAGGGAGAAAGGACCCTGGGAGTGAGCTCAGCTCTGAGCAGGTCCTCCCTCCTCTCCCAGAACCTGGCCGCAGCCCATGAGGTCCGAGGCTTTGAGCAGGCAGCAGCCGAGCTTCGGGGCTGGATGCAGGAGAAGGCCACCCTGATGGCGAGAGATGCCCATGGCCACAGCCTGTCATCTGTGCAGACCCTGCAACAACAGCACAGGTGCCTGGAGGTGAGGGCCTACGCCCCATGGCCTGCCCATCTGAGCCCCTCCCTGGAGGCGGTGGTTAAGGGGACCCCAGAGTGGCGAGGCAAGGGCCCTTCCAGCCTGGAACTGCTTGCCCAGGTTGTGGAGCAGAGCCAGGTGGCCTGTCCCAGTCTGGGAAGCGGAGCGGGACTCCTCAGAGAGGACTAGGTGCTCCCTGAACGAGATGCCGCAGGTTATCAGGGGTCGAGTCCTAATCGTGTTTTCACGTGTTCTGGCGGCAGAGGGAACTGGCAGCCGTGGAGAAGGAGGTGGCACGGGTACAGAAGGAGGCCTGCCGGCTGGGTCAGCTACACCCTGCCGCTCAGGAGGGCCTGGCCGAGCGGCTGGGTGAGGTGCAAGATGCCTGGGCCACGCTGGATGCAAAGGCCCAGGAGCGGGGCCGGCAGCTGGAGCAGGCTGCCCAGGGCCACGCCTTCCTCAGATGCTGTCGGGAACTGCTGTAGGTGGCGTCCTGCCCCGGCTGTTGGCTCAGCCCTTCTGGGAGCTGGACTCTCCCTCCCCCTGTGCGGCTCTTGCCCTGCCCCCTTCCCCAGGCTGCCCTCCCAGCCCTGACGGCTTCCTTTTCCTGCCTCACAGAGCATGGGCTCAGGAGAGGCAGGCGCTGGTGTCCTCGGAGGAGCTGGCTGGGAACATAGCAGGAGCTGAGTGGCTCCTGCGGCAGCATGAGGAGCTAGGGCGGGAAATCAAGGAGCACTACCTTCAAGCCCAGGATGTACAGCAGGAAGGGCAGCAGCTGGTGGACAGTGGCCACTTCATGTCCCTGGAGGTATGAGCAGAGCTGGGCATGGGGCCCAATCACCCAAGGCCTCAGAACTCCCAGCAGGAGAAGGCCAGGCAAGGGGCAGAGAGAGAGGCAGAGAAGGGGAGGGTCCAGGCCTTGAGGCCTTCCCTGCACAGCACTGCCGGGCCCTATGACCCTCCCCTACCTGGGTGGTTCTGCCCAAGCATCTCACCCACAGCACCCACCTCTTGCCAGGTGACAGAGTGTCTGCAGGAGCTGGAAGCGTGGCTGCAAGCACTCAGGGAGGCCTGGGCCCTGCATGAGGAACGCTGCAAGGAGAGCTGGAGGCTGCAGGAGCTGCGGCAGGGGCTGGACCAGGCCGAGGCCTGGCTGGCCTCCCGGGAGGGCCTCCTGCTGGACCCCAACTATGGGGTAAGCCAAGGCCCTGTCCTCTAGCCAGCTGCACCATCCAGCAGCTACAGCAAAGGGCAGAGCCTACTGCTTCTCCACTCGCTGGCCACCCAGGCCAGGTTGCTGAGGGCAAGGGGAAGGCTCTCAGCAGCCCCAGGAGCTGGGCCTCACCCTGCCTTGCTTCTCCCCAGCACTCGGTGTCAGACGTGGAGTTGCTGCTTCGCAGACACCAGGACTTTGAAAAGCTGCTGGCAGCCCAGGAAGAGAAGTTTGCCCAACAGCAGAAGGTGGCAGAGGTGAGCGAGGCCAGGGTGAGGGTACAGCAGGAGACAGGGGCCTGAGGGCTAGTGGTGGGAGCAGTCCTGCTCTCAGCCTGAGAGTTGGGGTCTCCCTAGAGCACCAAGCCCACACCTGATCCTTCAGGAAAACCCCATTCTTTCTCTTGCCAGCTCCTGTCACCCACTGTCCTGGTAGGCTAGGGAGCCACTATGGACTGGGGTGAGAGGGAAGTCTGAGCTGAAGCAGAAAGAGATGAAGAATAGTGAGGAGACAGGGGCTCTCTCTGGGTGGGAGGTATTTGGGGAGCAGAGGCTGGGCATGGACTCCCCTGGAGCCCTGACCTGGCTTACCTTGCTCCCCTCCCCAAGATGGAACAGCAGATGAAGGGGCTAAAGCCTGGGGGAGTTGGCAGTGGGCTGACCTCCCTCCACCAGAGGCCCTTCGGAGGCTGGTGCCCAGGAGCACAGTTGGCTGAGACAAGGGACCGGCAGCCAGGTGTCCCTGTTGTGCCACGCATATCCTTTGTCACCACTGTCTCCCTGGAGCATGCAGCTGGGCAACAGGAGCCCAGTGGGGCCATGAGGGTAAGGGCCCACAGCCTGGAGCCAGCACGGAGGCATTGGCGGCCGGGAGCACCAGGCACAGGAGCTGAGGGTCATGGGCAATGTGGAGGTCGGGAGGAGTGATACCTCGCCCACCTTCCAGAGGGCCATCCTCTGTGCTGGTCCTGATGTTTCCCGGGCCCCATCTTGCATTTTCAGGATGCAAAGGGTGCCGCCACCATGGAGGGCTTTTTGGAGCTTAAGCAGCAGCCCCTGCCTGGGGAGAGGCAGGTAAGTGCCAGGAGATTCCATCTCCAGGCAACTCCCCTCCACAGAACCACATGAGGGGCTCAGGAGGCCCATTGTGGACTCTGGGTGGACTCTCCCCTCCCTGCCCCCATTCTTAGGGCAGTTTGGCTCCTTGAGACCACTTCACAGCTTCTGCCCCAGCCAGGTGGGGTGGCTCCCTCTTCCCCATGGGCACCTTGGTCCTGGTGACGCCTCACGGCCTTTCCTCCACAGTCCATCTCAAGCCCGTGGGATGGCTGCTATGGGGTCTCAGGAGGCAGCTCCCTGAGCTTGTTCCAGGATGAGAGGACGGCAGCAGAGGTACCAGGCAGTGTGTGGGGAGTGCAGAGGACAGAGGGCCCCACAGGGAAAAGTTGAGCCGGCCATGTGACCTGTCTCTCACCTCTCCTCAGAAAGTGGCTTCCACAGCCACACTTGACCTTGCAGGAGCCCAGTGTGAGAGGGACCGCCACGGCAGGCAACACACTTTCTCCTCAAGGTGAGCGCCACGTGGGGAGAGACACTGGCCCGAGACATGCTGACTCAGCAGCCACAGCTTCCCAAGAGTGGCTGAGGGGACTGGAGGCAGGGATCCCCTGCACAGGAGGTGAAGAGTTTAACTCATGTCTGTCTGGGTACCAGGCTGAGCGGTAGGGCGGAGATCCTGTTTGCAGCACCATCAGAAGGGCAGGCTAAGAGCTGGCAGCGAGTCCTGAGCAGCGTGGCAGGTGGGCTCCAGGGTAAGCCTGGGGCAGGGTGTGGGGGCAGGCGGGGGGGTTGGGGAGGCTTGATTCCCAGCCCCAAGCTGCTGCTGTCTCATGCATCCTTAGAAAGTTTCACATCTCACATCACGGTAGCCTGAGAGGTAAGTGGGACTTACTGTCTTTGCTCAAAGAATTTAAGGCCCAGAGAGGGTAAGCAGCTTGACAAAGATCACTCAGCTCATTTGTAGCAGGTGGGGCCAGGCTTGATTTCCGCCCCCCACCCCCACCCCCGCCCCGGGCTGACTCCTGCTCTGTTGCGCCCGCTTTGGAGTGTCCTCCGACTCCAGAGCCGTTCCCATGAGGAGCTTCATGGGCTTTCCTAGGCTCTGCTCTGTCTGGTCCTGGGGCTTTTCTAACATTCTAGTCCTCAAACAGCTCTGAATGCACCTCCCTTGGGGTGTCTTGTAGACAGCGGCCAAACCCAGTTCTACCACCAGGGGGAACGCAAAGAAAGCAGCCCCTTAGACCTCTTTCTCTGTGGTCTGACAGGCTTCCCGAGGAGAGCGTGCTCAGGGCATGTCCTGAGGCTGCTGGGGCTCCGCTCCTCCCAGTTGCTCTGGGTTCCTGGCTCTGCTCTTCACTCTGCCTTTGTTCCCTGAGACTATCCTTCCAGAATCCCAAAGGGATCTTGAGTTTTAGTTTCAGAATCTCCTCCCCGCTGAGGCTTTCTTAGCCCATCAACATTCAGTCTCCAGGAGGCAGACCAGCCCCTGCCTGCACTGACCTCCTCGTGGGAAAGGCTTGGTGCAGACAGAGCCTGCAGAAGCAGGAGTGCCGTAGTCTGTCTGGGCTGCTATAACAAAAATACCACAGACTAGGCAGGTCATAAACAAGACATTTAGTTCTCACAGTTCTGGAGGCTGGGAAGTCCAAGATCAAGGCACCAGCAAACTGGGTGTCTGGTGAGGGCCTCTTCCAGGTTGCAGATAGCTGCCTTCTTGCTGTGGCCACACAGGCAGAAGGGGCAAGGGAGCTCTCCAGGGTCTCTTTTATAAGGGCTCCACCCTCATGACCTAATCACCTCCCAAAGGCCCCTCCTCCTAATATGGTCACTTTGGGGTTAGGACGCAAGGAAGGAGCATGCGGGGAGGCTGCTGCCTGGCCTCTGGGCCGGGGCTGACCACCGTTCTGCCTTTGCTCTGCAGCCCATAGTCCAAGCCCAGATCTCAGAGCCAGACCTCTTGACTCCCTGGCTGCTGACAGGCTGCCCAGCATGGCCGCTCCACTCAGGTAGGGCATCTGGGTGTGTGGGCAGGTGGAGGGTCCTGAGCCCCCATGACTGCCACAGACGCTGCCCTCTTAAGTCCAAGGCCCTGGGACTCAGACCTATGCTGCTGGGATGTAGGGTAACCCCATTTGAGACCCTCAACCACCCCCAGGAAACAGAAAGCCCTAGCACAGCCCCATCCGGTGCAAAGCTCTGCTCACTCTCAGCAGTGACATCAGTCTCTTTCCCCACAGATTCCACAGCTGTCCCCCACCAGGGGCTAGTGCCACCTGGGCCCCACCCTCCTCGCTGAGAGAGAGGCACCCACAGCCCTTGGAGTCCCTGCAGAGGGCAAGCCCTGCAGAGGAAACTGCACAAGGTTCCCACCACCTTTCCTGCTCAGGCCAGACCCAAGGTGAGGCGCACTCGGGCTTCCCTTTGCACATGCTAGAACACTTGCCTGGCTCTGTCTGCCTTGGGCCCACACATCCCTCACTCCTTGGTCTGCTCCTTTCCTCCCTCTCCAAGACACAGTTTGCAGGGCAATTAACAGGACGGCCAGGCCCCTCCTCCACCCTCGCTCCTCTCCCTGCCTCGATCCTCTCCTGTTTGACCCAGTGCCCGCTCCACAGGGAGAGGGGTGCTTTACTGTCCTAGAGAGGGCCAGGATGTCACCCAGACACACACATAGACTAGATACAGAGACAGACACGCACACACAGTGACGAGGTGGCAGCCACAGTCGTGTCTCTGGTATAATTATCCACTCCCTCTCCTCAGGGCCCACAGGCTCCAATGTATGATTCAGAAGATGTGTTGCTGAGTGAATGGGCCTTGCCCTGGACAGAGTGGCTTCTGAGGCTACCTGGGCAGCCATTTCTTCTGCTCTGTGACTTTAGCCACATGCCCAGGACTGAGAGTCACTGGGCCAGGGCCAACAGAAGGTGTGAGTTGGGTCATGAGAACAATCATCTCCCATCTGCCCCACACACTGTGGCCACTGCTCCCAGCATCCACATCTCACATCCACATTCTGCAGAGGTGGAATATTCCAAGGGAGGCAAGAGGCCTAGGGCACCAGAGCTTGGAGAAGATTCTGGGGCGGCTGGGCCCTACATTCACTCCACCTCCCTGTTCTCCCAACAACTCCAGGCCCTGATGTGAACCGCGAGGTGGCACCAAACCTCAGGGCTAAAAGCGAGGACACCCCCAGAAGACCAGAATGAGACTCAGCAACCAGGCCCCTGGAGACCAACTTCTGGAATGGACGGTTCCTTGTGAGGAGATGGTCACGCTTGCTGGAGTTACGCCGTTGGCACTGGTCTCTTTCTTTAGCTCATCTGGTCCCAGGTCGGGTGGGACAGGAAGCAGCCCCTTGACTGAGTCCCTGGCCTCTCCCCGAGGTCCCTGCCTGGGTGAGGACAGGGGTGCTGGCTGTCATTGCCTGCGAGTCTGCTCAACTGACAGGGCCGCAGCAGTGGAGACCCCCCAGGCCAAACTGGCCTTGTCCTCTCTTGGAAAGGGTAGCCCCAAGGGTGGGGTAGACCCGGCCATGAGCAGGTTGTCTACTCCTCAGGGGAAGCCACGCTGACCCACTAGCTCTGTAAGGGGCCTGGGGAGACATTTCGTTTTGTTTTTTAAACCAGTCCTTGCCACGTGTAACCAAGAGCCTGGAATGACAAGTCCCTTCTTGGCGGCAATGACAGTCTCGGATAACACCTCACATTTATCTGAGCCTCTGCAAAGTAGCAAGTGCTCTATTTCACTCTGTACAGCTTTTCAAGGTAGCACGGAAGGGAAAGCAGACCCGGGTCCAGGGCTCTAGCGCTTACACAAGTGGGGTCGGGACTGCTCTGAGCTCCAGCCACCCTCCCTCTGAACCTCCCTGCTCGAAGAGGAAGCCAGCTCCAGCCCCCTCCCTGGGGACGAGACCCCAGCAGGGCCGTCAGCCAAGAGGGTCTAGGCCTCACTCCAGGGGTGTCTGTCTGGCAGAGCTGCTGGCAGCTGGGCGGTGCTGGGCACACACCTCGGTGGAGTCCCCAGAGGCTCTGGGACACTTGATGTGACAGTCTGCTCCCCAACTCAATCAGAGCAGCCAGGCGGTTGGGGAGTGAGTCTGAAAAAGAGTCAGGGGCGGAGGGGCCAGACGGGAGCCTCAGGCCAGGGCGCAGCCCCCTCTGCTGCCATCAACGCATCACTCCGGCTGGTGCTGCCTGTGCTGCCTCCGCCGCCCCATGGCCTCCCGCAGTGCCTCCAGCAGCCGCTCCTGGTTGTTGCAGACATTGTAATGTGTCAGGCGGAGCAGCTTGTCCACGTCCTCCTGGCTATAGGTCACCTTCGAGTAGTGGTAGGGGGAGTCGGATGAAGACAGGTTCACCTCCCCAGCCTCCTCCTCCTCAGGTGTCCGCCGTACCCCTACGGAGAGAGGGTACAGGCTAGGCATGGAGGGGAAACACACGGGGTGGAGGATGGGTTTGGGGTCACCTGCAGAGAGGCATAAAGGATGGAGGAGGTGGGACGAACAACGGGGGGCCGGGAACCCCAAGAGGGCGAGCTGACGGTGAGGTGGAGGGGCTGGGATGGTGGCTCACCAGGGGCTGAGTGCTCCCGGAAGGAGTTGTTCACCAGAGGGAAGTGCAGCACAACAGGGGCCTCAGGGCGGCCGGGGTCTGAGAACATGTGGCACTCCCCAGGCTGGCGCTGCTCCTCAGGGCTGGGCGAGATGGGCGGGAACGGGATCCCCTGCTCCTGGCAGAACCGGCCCAGGAGCTGCAGCTGCTGCAGGGCGGGCAGAAGTGGTGTCAGAGGGACAGACCTATGGGCTCCCCAGCGTCCTCAACGCTGGGCTGACTGAACGTGGAGGTCCCCTAAGACACGCAGGACTTAGATGTCCAGAGGCCAAATCAGACTCTAGTGGACCCAACAGAGCCAGGCCAGACCTGGAAAATGCTCTAAACCTGACTGCCCTCCTGCTGCAGCTCCTCTGGGCTCGACTGGGCTGGGCTGCTAACAACCCCCAGGTTCTGCAATTGAGAGGCAAAAACCTTCACTGGACCAACACAGAAACTCAAAGCAGGGGGTCCCAGAGGTCCAGGAGCAAACAGGGCTGCAGGTGCAGCAAAGGGGACCCAAATATAGAATCCATTTAAAAACGTCACCAGCTCCCGCATCACTCCAACTTTCAGAGCAGAGGAAGATTCCCTGGTGAAGTCACAGAATCCACAGTCTTCTATTCACATACTGTCACTGTGACAGCCCCTAAGGGAAACTGGACCAGATCCTGGACTCCAAGGTGGATTTCCTCATGGGCAGAGCCAGGCTGTCGGGCCAGCTGAGGTCAGGCCCCAGGTCACCCACTACCTCCCACACCTGCCCCAACACCTCAGGTCTCACTGCAACATGTCCTGTCAGCCCCCAGCCCACCTGAAAGGCTCCATGGAGGTTGTAATCCAGCGACAGGATGAGGTCTACATCCCGGGTGGGCTGCAGGAGGGGTGGGCAGCTGGTGTTGACAAGGTAGCCGACATCCAGCAGGCAAAGGTGGGGCTCTGCAGGGGTCAGCTGGTTGGGGAGCCCATCCAGTTTGGTGGCTGGGAAGGTTGAGGGGACGGGATGGGGAAGCAGCAGCTGTCACTGCTGCTGAAGGCACTAGCTCTCTCTGGCCTAACACCAGCTCCTTGCTGCTGCTGGAAGGAGACTCTGCCCTTCGGCCCCTGCTCTCTCCCGCCGAAGTACCGCCTCCACTTCCCTAGGCCCCAGATGGGCCCTGATGCCCAACACAAGGAGAGGAAAGGGGGCTCCTGCTTTAAGCAGCCAGGGACCTGACCTCCAAGGGCTTGGGGCCGAGGAGTTGGAGAGCGCGGGTGTCTGGACCAGGGGACCCAAGGCTCAGACCAGAGGAAGACTTTGGAGAGCTGGGACAAGAGGGAGAAAAGCAGATACCTTTCCAGGCGGAGAAGTGAGGATGCTGGAAATAGTCCTTATGGAAATGGAGGCCACGCAGGAAATTGTGGGTGGCCTGGGCAAGTGGGCGCTGTGTCAGAAGGTCAGTGAAAAACTCAGCCATCCTGCCTGCCACCGTAGGAGGCTTCTCTATCTTCAGAAGAGGGACCTGCTCCTTGTCTGCACAGTCAAGGAGGGGAAGTGGGGCATCTTTCAGGAAATAGCAACCTCTGGACCTTTATCCCAGCCTCTGTGGACTCCCAAAGGCCTAAGAGCCACTGCCACCAACCCCCAAATACAGCCCCACTGGCTGCCCCTCTGCATCCTCACAAAGGAGCTCAGGCACCTACCCAAACTGGCCCGATCCTGTGCCCAGCGGTCCCAGAACTGGCTGGGCTCTGAGCTCCAGTACAAGCTGTCCTGAAGGTTAGCTGCATACAGGTTGCTCCAGATACCTCAGAGAGGGGACACAAGAGGAAGCGAGTCCCCCACCCGTCACAACCTGACCCTTCTCCACAGCCCATCCTGGACCAGGAAATGTCCCAGTGACTGAGTTGGGAAGATAGAGGCCCACCATGTCCCCCAGCCCCAGCTTCCCCAGCCTTCCAGACCCCTCACCTTCCAGGAAGCAGATGCGGGACTCAGGGAGCTGCTTTGTCAGGCGCCCCATGAAGAACTCAGAGCCGAAGAGCTCGGAGGGGACGAAGGCGCCGTACTTGGGGAAGCCGACCTCGTAGGGGGAGAACTCGACCCACTCTGTGAGGAGGCCACACAGCCTCACCATGGGGCCCAGAACCTGAGGACCCTCGGGCACCAATGCACCCACCATGGGCTTCACATCAGGGCAGCCTGGTGACCAGGAGGCTCGGCCTTGTTGCTGGCACTTTGAGCATGGGACCCAAGGCCTTTGCCCCCATCTCAAAGCCTGAGTGACTCTGGTAGGATGACAGTCTCTGGAGCACATGGGACCTGACCCAGAAGAGGTGGGTGTAAAACCCACCGCCTACACAGAGCCTTCACCCCGCCAAGAGCTCCAGGGCTACTCACCCCCAAATTCAAAGGTGGTCAGGTTCCGCTCCTTGGTGTTGAGGGCACAGTAGATGGGCAAAGGGTTCTGGCCGTGACTCAGGGCCTCCCGCTGGTCTGAGAGTTTGTGGTCATGGGGCTGGAGCGGGGAGTGATTTGAACCTAAACTCATGGCTTCCTGGGGCCTTTCCCACCCCTGCTGATCAGGGCTGCTCCCCATCTCCAGACCCTGCCCTGGCTTCGGCCACCCCCGCCTCTAGCCCAGGCTGCAGCCCTCCCCACACCTCATCATGCAGCAGCGCCTCATTGATGAGGGCCCACAGGTTGGTGAAGCAGGTCGGGTAGCCCAGGCGGGCACGCTCAGCCAGCTCCTGCTGGTACCGCTGCAGCTGGCTAGGGGCCAGCATGCCCAGCTTGCTCTTGGTCACCTGGGTCTTTAGCAACTCAGTGGGCCCTGCCAGGTCCTTCTGTGACCACTCTGGGTCCTCGTAGAGGTTGGCCAAAGCCCTGGGAAAAGCCAAAGCCAGGGGTCATCACTCAAGGACCCCATCGCATGCCTTGGGCTAGGACAACAGCCTGACAGGCACCTTCCAAGGGTCCCCTTGAGCACATTTCTCTCTGGCACATGCATTCTCCCAGCCCTTCTAATTTGGTCAGAGAGGTCTGTGGGGTCGAAGAGAGCCCTACCACCCAGAGCCACCTGCCACAACCCAACTAGCCACCCCCAGGCTCCTGCACTAAACCTGTGGCCAGCTCACCAGGTGGAGCCTGAGGCCCCTGTGATGTAGGAGACACAATCCAAGAGGCCTAGCTCCCTCAGGCCGGCCAGCTGCCCATACAGGGAAGTCATTGCCCGGATTCCACCGCCAGTGGCCATAATGGCTACCACTGGGATCTGGAAGAGAAGACAGCCAGGCTCAGAGAGGACTTAGGGAGGCGGAAGGCCAAGCCACAGGAAGAGGAGGTAGTAAGACAAGCGGCCACTCAGCTCACCCACAGCTAAGGTCAGTCAAGCTCTGATCAGGGCTCTTGGGACCAGTTCTAGTCTGGCCTGCTGAGGAGGGTCTAGTCAGAAGTAGCCTCACAAGGGTCAGTCTTGTCTGATTTTAAGAACTCCAGGAAAAATGGACCAGACAAGTTCCAGGCCTCATCTCCTCACCTCTAGCCCCTGAGGAGTCTGATGATCCCTTTCTGGAAGCCCCAGGGCCACCTCAAACATCTCCACATAGCTATCCCTCCGCCTCTTGCAAGGAGAGGTTATTTCTCCAGGAGATGCCGCAGGCTGATCTGAACCTCCGGGGACTGCCCAGGCCAGCAGGCAGCCCTCAGGCTGTATGTCTCCCTGATCAGTCAGACCAGACCCGTCTCAAAACCTGGACCAGATCAAAGATCAAGAAACAACCAGAAGGAAAGCTAGCCCAGCGGGGCAGTTCCATCTGCAAGCTCCAGTGCCTCATGAAATGCTCTGCATTTGATGTCATCGGGCTCCTGATAACACTGGGTGCGGGGGAAGCAGAGCAGGGGCAGGCAGATAGGAGGCAGGTTCAAGCCCAACATGGCACCAGCACTGGGCTCTGGGCTCGAGCAAGCCCGAGGATTCCACCCAATCCAGCCCAGTACCCAGACCTCGTCCTCCTGCAGGTCTCCATCCAGCTGCAGGGCCTGCTTCAGGGCCCTGGCCACCACCTGCTTCCTCCTGCTCAGGAAGGCCTGCTCCTCAGCGCAGGGCCCGCAGCCCAGCCGCACTGCCAGCTCCCTTGGTCTGGGTGGGTAGGAAAGGACCGTGAGGCAGCCCCCGGCCTCATCAGATAAAGGGAAGCTGGGTCTGCCTCCCCTGAAAAGCCCACTACCATCTCTCCTCTCCTCTCCCCATACCTCACCCCTGCTCCTGTGTCCTGAGTGAAGTCCGACGTGTGGATGTGAGGGGGGAGAAGACGAACCCAGACCCACGCAGGGACACACCGGGGAACACAGCAAAGCAGATTCACAGGCATGCCAGGAATGCCGGTGACTAAAGAGGCCCCTCCGGGGTCCCAGGTGCAGAGGCCCTTGGGTGGGACCCAACATCATAGATCCACTTCCACCTCTCAGCCTCTCTCCCTCACCCACCTAAAAATGACTACAGTAGGGACGGGAAATGGTATCCCCATCTCTTCGTGGTGAGCAGCTTGTCTCCCAGGCATATGGAGGGCCAGGGCGGGTGACTCCTCTTGTCTCACGAAGGTTAGCTAAGGACCACCCACAACAGCTGCACCCAGAGGGCCGCCGTTTCTCTCCTCTTTTGGTTTCCTTGCCCTCTCTGAGCCTCCAACCACTCTCCTCACCTTCCACCTGTTTTTCCAGCCAAACATTTATCCAGTGCCTCTCAGGCACCGGGCACTGGGCTAGGCACACACCCCTCTGACTAGAGCAGAAAAGTAAAAAGTTAAGAAGAGCCTTTCTCTGCTTGAGCTCCCCCAGCACTTTGTGCTCCACCCTGGGAGCTAACCCCCGAGCATCTGCAGAAAGGATGCGTGGCAGCTGTGCTGGGAGCCGCCCCGTCTCCTGCTCGCTCCTCCAGGCCATGGCCTGACCATAGCCCCATCCCTGGCTACCTCCCCACAACCTCCCCAGTGCCCAGCCCGGCCTCTCACCCTTCTTCTTTCTTCAGCTCCACCCTCATCAGGGGCTCCTGAAAACCATGAATGTTCCAGTCACAAAGGTTGGCCACCTGTTCCTCTCACCCTGGCCTAAGCCACACCCCATGTCCCCATGGTCCCTTGGGCCCCCAGCCATCTCCACAGGAGCTGGGCCTAAACCTGAAGGCAGGGATGCTCAGAGGACCCCTCTCCCCAGAGCCTGGTCCAGCACTGTCCAGGGTGTATCCTGAGGACAGAAGCTGCTACAGAAGCAGGTCAGCCCTTCAAGGCCTGGGACCCAGTCCTTTCTTCCTCCAGTGACCAGTACCTGGGATGTAGGGAAGACGAGCCTCACCACCTGGCTGGAGGGCAGGGCCCTCAGGGGCACCTTCAGTTGCTCTTGGGGGGCATCCTACAGGGTGGGTGAAAGAAAACCTAAGGATCTCTACCCATCCGCTCCAGCAAGGACCGCACCAACTGCCCCAGGGAGTGACAGAGAAGCAGTAGGAAGGGGGACGTGAGGCTGATGACTATCCCACACTCTTCCCAGGGTGCCTGACTCTGCCAGGGAGTGGTGGGGGACTCAGGGTGAGCAGAGGGACTGGCTGGGAGAAAGTGCTAAGGGAAGGAGGGAGAAAGGCTCTGCGGGCCGCCTCACAGGAGGGAGCGGCACGCTACCTGTAGATGGATACTCAGCTCCTGCTCCCAGCAGGCCAGGCAATGGAAGCAGAAGGAGCCGGCGCCCACAGAGGCCTCCTGCAGACCCTCACAGGACCCGGGAACCACAAGCTGCACTGTGCGCTCTGACCCTGCAAACAGGAACCAGAGCAGAGAGGCTGGGAATGAGATCTCGGCCCACAGAGGTCCTTGTCTTGCCTAAGGGGGCTGGGGGGCATGTCCCTCCCCACACTGAGACGGAGGTCTGGCCCAGGCTGAGGCTGGGACCTGGAGTCCCCACCACAGGCCCTCTGAGGACTAAGAAGAGCCCAGCATAGATCTGCCCCCAACCCCTGCTCCTGCCTGTGAGAGCCGAGGGTGACTAGTGGAAGGACTCCTTAGAAAGGGGGAAGACAAGGGCTAGGGGCCGGGGCTATCCCCATGGGTCAGGGACTCACCCTGCTGGTCCCCCGCCTGCTCCAGTCGAACATGCAAGCAGGACAGCTCCCGGGCCTGAATCGTTAAGACAGCCCCTCAGATGCGAACCCCCAACCTGTCAGAGACCCCACCTTCCCAGCATCCTAGCTCTTACTCCTCAGACTTTATTACCTCGGCCCTAAACCACCCAACATTCGCTTGAGTGTGTATCCCCTTATGGAACCGAAACCCTAGGGCCCCCCAATTCAGCTCTACCCACTGACCCCGTGGTGCACCTGGGCCTCAGGGCGGGGAGGAGGGCAGCAGATGGCATGAGGGAGGGGTTCTCAACTCACCACCAGGATGCCATTGCTGATGAGCTGCTCAGCACAGTCTGTCCTGGAAAGAGCCCCAGCGACCCTTAGTGGGAGTCCGGGTTCCCAGGCTCTCACCCCCAAGGAGGCCTAGGTGTTCCTCCTCCATCACTGGATGTCTCCCAGGGAGGGGTGTTGGCTCTGGGCGTGCTGGGCTCTGTCCTTCCTTGAAGGAAGCACTCCCACCCGGGAATTGCCCCGTGGCCCCTGACTCACAGACTCTGTAGCCGAAATTCAACTTCCAGCTGTTCCTCACCCTGGAGAGAGAAAGAAGCAAGTTAGAAAGGGGGAGGAGTCTGAGCGAGTGAGTGAGAGACGAGTGAGTGAGTGAGTGAGAGACGAGTGAGTGAGTGAGTGAGTGAGTGAGTGAGTGTCTAAATTCCCACCCAGAGTGGGAGAGCCATTGTCCATCTCCAGGCTGCTCTGTCCACCTTCTATGGGCTGCTCCAAGAAAGCTGTCATTGACCTAGGGGCCAAGAAAGAGGGCCGGGGATGGACTGCTCCTCAGTGGACAGGAGCTCCTCGCTGACAGAGGCCTCTGGGAAGACTGCACCACTCACTGGTCCAGAAGAGGGCCGTGTACACAGCTACCCTCCAAAGCATCCCCCTTCCTGGGGCTGAGGCCCTCTGTGCCTGCATCAGCCTTGCCTGAGCGCTCAGGGAGAAGCTCTCGTGGCGGAACTCCCCAGCCCGCAAAGACCCCACGTCAAACAACACCGACAGCATGGGGTCATCTTTGGTCAGAAGGTCCTGGTCAACGACGTTCAGTTGCACAATGTTCTGGAAGGGAAACAGAGTGAAGGCGCTGCAGGAAAGAGGAGTGGGATACAAAGGTGAGCAGGGCAGGGGCAGGGAATGAGGGGCTGGGAGGGGACCGTGGCAGTAGATGGACAGGGACAGTGAGCAGGGCCAGGGCTGATGCCTGGCCCACCTTGAGCTGGCTGTGGATTCGGAAGTGAAAGCTCTGATTCCAGATGGGGTTTCTGCTGTTCTTGACCACGCGTGTCTGGAGTCTGTGGCTGGAGGCCGTGGGCAGCCACAGAGTCACATAGCAGTCAGACGGGGTCACTGCAGAGAGGAGGAACAAGCGCCCAGTGGTGGCTGAGAGCCCTTCCCAGCCCAGCCTCCCAGTCCATGTCCTTCCATCACAGGCAGCCCTGGAGGATATACAGACCCATGGAATGGGGCCAAATCAGGAGGTAGGAGGAGCCGAGGCTGAGGCCTGACCACAACGTTCCACCCAGTACCTCCTCTCAATACCCTCTCCAGGACCCTCTGCACGCCCAGCCCTCCTCCCATCTCTTCCCATTGCCCCTGCCCCACTCTGAATCCAGCTGCAGAACCGCTGCCCTCCCTGGGCCCAGCACTCACCCAGGTCCTTAGAAGGCAGGCCACGGGCCTGCAGGACACGGACGGTGAGGAGGCAGGTCCCAGGTACCTTTGCCTGCAGAGGGAGAGGGGGACAGGCGTGCTGCAGGCTGATGGGCCCAAAGGCGACAACAGCCAAAGGGGAGGCTGGGGTGACCTTCGAGGCCTAATCCTGAACCAAAAGGACCAGCCATGCCCAGCCACGGGTCTGCCCTCAACTCCATCAGAGTCCTGAATGGAAAGGAGGCTGCGGTATCTCCTGATGACACCTGCCAACACTTACACAACACTGGGTTGGCTCTGGTCCCAGGTCTTTATGTATATTAACTTATCTAATCACACAACCACCCTATGCGTGGGGACTGCTTATTATGACCAACCGCACAAGGAAACTGAGACACAGAAAGGCTAAGTAGTCACTTCCTGAGGTCCAGGGCCAGGACTGGACCAGGCTAGCTCAACTTGTGCTCTCAACCCCCCACCTTACCTGCTTCCAGTTCCTGCTATAGCCTCCTTTAGTGTCTGTACCCCACATCCCCAGCTCCCCCTTGCTAAGCAGCCTTGAGGCTGGGCTTGGATAGCGGGGGACCCAGGGTGGGGGGATATAGGCTAGAGAGAGGGGAGAGGCACGTCAAGGCCCAGCCTAGCCTGGGCCCCCGGCTGAGTTGTCCCTGTACTCTTCACCTCTGACCAGAATACAATTCTGGAAATGGGCTCTCTGCTAGGATAGGAACAGCAGTTACCAGCTCAGACCACCTAAACAGGTTGTCAAGTCCTCCAGGTCCTACAAGACCAGGCTAAAGATGGTCCTCTAGCAGCTCCATCCAAACCCACAACCTTGGGTCTGGGGATGCAGACCCTGGCAGGTGTGCCAGGGCAGGGAAGCCTGTGCCAACCGATCTTTCCTTTTGGCCTTCAGCCCTGCCTCAGGAGGGGCCCTAATGGATGGAGTCCAGGGGTAGAGCTGGGGAAGCTCATCTATCAGTGTCAGCCCTGGGGCCCCCACACCCACAGCAACTGAGTCAGAGCGAGCATGAGAGCAGCTACTTCCTTCTGGGGCCCCAGGATGGCAACTGGGAGCCTGAGTTCTCAGGGCCCAAACCCATGGTGCCAGGAAGTTCTGCCTGGAGCCCATCTCTAGGGCAGGAAAAACTCAGGAATGATCCCTCATCCCAAGACCCTGCCTCTTCCCCAGCTTCTGCTCTCTGCCCTGGTCCAAGGCCAGCAAACCCCCCTCTACACTTGGAGAAGCCCACAGCTCCCTTAAGAAACAGCACTAACCAGGGCCCGGGGGGAACCAGAGATCAGAGTTGGGGCCCAGTGCCCTACTGGGTCTTACCAGAGCCATGAGGCTAAGAGTCCTTGGGAGCCAGGAATGATGGGCAGTGGCGTAGGACTGAGGACTGTCAGCCTTTTAACCCAGAGCCAGGGATGTCCCAGCTGGCCCCAAGCTCCTCCCTGGTCCCTCCCAACCACCTCCACTCCACCCAGGCCCCACACCCACTCCCGGACCAGCCACTTGTCCAGGAAATGAGGCACCTTAAACCTATATGAAGCCACTGACACCCCTACGGTGGAGGCTCAACATCCCAGGAGACCCATTCTCTCCAGCCATCACCACCTGCACCTACCCCACCCAACCCTGCTCTCCCAACCCTAACCTAGAGGTGGGGCCCCCAGAAGAGCTCGTTATCAGAGGCCGAGCAGAAGGAAGAGACTGGAAGGTATGGCCTGAAGGGGCCACTGAGGTCTGGAAAGCAGGAGGTGGGCCCAGAGCAGCTGCAAATAGAAGAGCTGTGTCCCCCAGCGCAGGGCCTTTCATAACCTCCAAGTGCCAGCGCAACAGGAATGCCCGGTCTTGCTTGAAGCGCTTGGCCAATCTGAGAGGAGTGCCCCGGGCCCCGCCATAACCTGGCAGGGGCATGGTTTGTTCCATGAAACAGCCCTCCAAAGCCACGTGCCAGCCTGCCTCCATCCTTGGAGCCAGGCGCTGGGTGGCGTGGGATGAGGCCTCTGGGTTTGCACTCGGGGACGGAAGCTCTTCAGGGAAGGAAGCTCTTCGGGGGAGGAAGCTCTTTGGGGAAGGAAGCTCTTCCATCTCCAGGGCCGGGTTGGTGGGGGGAGGGAGTCTGAATGTGGAGACCCACTTCCTCCACAGGGGAACAGCCTCAGGAGGGGCATAGGTTTCTGTCCCCTCCTGCCTGTGCTTGTTGTGGGAGAAACAGAGGTGACCCTCAGGGCACCAGACCCCACCAGCTGCCCTAGAGCTGGAGGAGGAGAGCACACAGGCCAGAGCAAAGCTAGGAACAGCTTTACAGGCCCTGAGTCAATGAGGTCTGCGCCAAAGAGTTACAACAGGACTGGGGTTGGCTTGCTTGGCCCCAGAGGGGCTGTGATGGCTGTCGTGGACAGAGGGGTCTTGGCAGCAGAGCTCCTCAGGCCCAGGCCTGGACCCAGCCCTCACCCCCAACCAGGGTCACCCTGAAACGTTTACCTGAACCTTGTAGCCCTCACCAGACCATAGAAGGCAACTGAAAGAGGGAGTCTCAACGCACACGAATCACAGCCGCCTTTTATTGACCACTTCCTCTGCCAGCCCCGTGCCCTCCTCACAGATATCACCTCCAAGCCTCACAACACCCCGGGAGGTAAGAACCATCATCATATCTCCATCTTACAGACAGGACACCAATGGTCCAAGGCAGTAGCTCGCCCAAGGTCACGGCCACGGCACTGGCGAGAGGCAGTGCTGCCCCTGAAGCCCCACCCTCCTCCAGCACAGGCTGCTGCCTCACCTGTGTGGCAACTTCCTGGGAGCCCACACCCAGACCTGCCTGGCACCTCCTGCTCCTCCAGACCACCTCCCGAAATCCTCCAAAGTTGATCCCAAGCCGAGATGGGCCAGCAGCCAGCATGCTCGTACTCCAGGTCGCCTCTAGAATTGACCAGGCCCCGGAAGGGCTCGACATTTTCCCCGAGTGGTTGTTGGCAGTGTTCACCAGGGATCTATCAGTCAAGGCCTGAGGCCTTCGTGAGGGAGTCGAGCAGCTGGAAGTAACTGTATTTGAGGTCATACTCCATGTCGTACCAGAAATTCACTGTGGGAAGAATGGAGACCTGAGGATAAGGGTCCCCCTTCTAACCTACAGCCTCCCAACCCATCCCCTAGTTGTCCTGCTGCACGTGGACAGGGCTGCCCTTGGGTGACCTGGACAGCTCCTCACCAGCAATGCAGCCATGGGACTGCTGCACGTGGTGGAACCACAGGGCCGGCAGGTAGAGCATCTCACCAGCCCGCACCGTGCAGCGAAGGGCCTGGGCCTGACTGTAACTGGGGTACCGGGCCAGATCCGGAGCCAAGGGGTCCAGTGGGATCCAGGGCACCTGGGGACACAGTGGATGCCAGGGAGCAGGCCCAAAGTCCTCAGGCCCTCCAGCTGTGTCCCTTCCAAAGGTAAAGACCCTAGGCCCTGCCCTGCCCAGCACTAGGAGGCTCCAGACTCAGGAATTTTTCAGAGCAAAGTGCCACCTTCCCAGCTCTTTAAATGCCTGCTCCTCAGAGCCCAGGCTCCCACCCTTCCCCATCCCCAGGGCCCAGGAACAAGGCAGACACCTTCTCCACAGCCTCTTCATCCACTATCGTAAAGGAGCCCTCTTCAGTTAGCTGGTAGGTTGCCGGTGTGTACAGCTCTGAAGCCAGAGGGAGAAAGGTGTGGGGAACTTCAAACGGCCTGGAGCTTGCCAGCCACCTTCACTTGTTCCTTGCGTGCAAGGGCAAGAGGGTCAGGGGTCCTATTGCAGCGGAGACACTGAGTCCACACCTCAGGCTTGGGGCTCCAGCCTGCCTGGGGCACTCGCTGCTCTCCTGTACCTTGGGCCATGTGCTCCCCAGCCCCTGCGGGCTGCGCCCCATACCATAGGGGATGAAGGGCCGGTCGCTGGGTGGATGTAACAGGAAGTGTTTCTCTCCCGAGACCACACAGTAGAGGTTCTCATAGTGGTCCTTATGCACTGCCAACACAAAGGCCCAGTGGGTAGGGTTATGAAGAGCAGGGCACAGGAGGGGCTTTGCATGCCAAGACAGCTTATGGTGAAACAGAAGAGCATGCAAAGTTGGAGCAGGTTCAAGGGGCTGCCAAGGAGTCTGGCGGGCATTTCAGACCTCTGCCTATCAGGGACTTGATGCTCGCCAGGACCTGGGCTCATATCCACCAAGAGGGGAATTCATGCAAACAGGTTTCTCCTGAGTTCACGCTCTGACCTAGCTGGCCTAGGAGAGCTTTCTAGGGATCTAGAAAAAACAGTGCTCTCCACCCCCAATGCCATGGGTACCCTCCCCCATCTAAGCAGTCAGAGGTGGCCCTCTGTTGTACCCGAGCCCCAGAATCCCAGAAGAAATCTTAGAGAACAGTCAGTCCAACTTCTATCCAGGCCCAACCTTCCACTCTTGGCCTCCCCTTCTCTCCTCCCTCACCTCCTCCCCGATCTTTGCATTCTCAACACCTACAAGATGTCACTGCAGCTGCCTCCCCCAGCCAGAAGTTCACAGCATCAGGCATCTTTCCTGCGAGTCAGGGGGAAGAAGGCGAGTTAGGAGAGGGTGTCCTTGAAGGCTGGGCTGGGAATAACCACCATACAGTGATGCTGGGCCAGAACCTGGGCAAGGGGCAGAGGGGTTCCAGGGACAGAGCAGAGAGAAGGGGCAGAGGTGCGAGAGCTGGGGAGGGCCCTCCCTCCGTCCCCTGGGGCGGAAGGATGGGCAGCAATATTCAGGAGTTCATCAATAGGAAGTTGGGACCTGGGGACTTGACCAAGAGTATGGGCCAAGAGCTAAGTCTTTCCTTCCCATTTCTTCCCTGTTCAGCCCCCACCTCCACTCACCCAGTGCCTCGGAGGCCCAGGGCACGTGGGGCTCCAGATCAGGCAGCAGTTGCGGCAGCTCATTGGACAGGTTGGAGCACTGCTTCTGCACGTAGAGGACCCCTGGGTGTTGGGCTTGGCCCTCCAGCACATCCAGCACGCAGCTCAGGGGCAGGCGGCACTCAGCGGGCATCACAAAGCGGTCCCCTCGCACGGCATCCGCATAACCATCTGGGGTCACAGCCACGCTAACCTCCGTGGAGCCCACTCTGGCTCTGGAGGAGTGGACATTCAGCCCATGCCCAGATGCCCAAAGCACCGCCCACATCCCCACCCAGGGCAGCCCCCACCTGAGGTAGGGAAGGGACCATTTCTGGAGGGCCGGCCAGTGCTGCAGGGCATTGCGGATGATGCAGGGCCTGTTGGGGCAGACCCAGTCTCGGTGGAAGTGGAGTGGAGTGGGGGGCTCGTCCAGGTAGGGCACAGCAAGAGGCACGCTGAGCTCTGAAAGAAAGAGAGGGGCAGGGGGCTGAAGCCAACAGCATCCAGTCCCTGCCCCACTGCCTGCATAAGAAATGCCCTCCCTGGGGCCATACTGTGTCAGTGAGCAACGCCCACAGGTGACCAAAGGACCCTGGACAACTAGGAATTGCAGAATGAGGAGGGAAATTTAAGGGAGAGAGCATGAAGCGCCCACACACCAAGATGGGCCAAAAGAGTCCACAAGGCCTGGGGCTCCTGTTCAGCCCATAACCCAAACCCTCCAGCGACCCATGTTTGGCCCCGCACAGCAGACCCTTGGCTTTCCCACTCTGGAGTGGCCAACCTCCTGGCATCCACTAGGAAGTTCAGCCACTGAGCTGGTGTCAAGAGCTCCAGAAGGAGTAGAGCTGAGGCCCCAAGGCCATGGGCTAGTGTGTGTGGGTCGAGGTTCTGGGAAGCACCATCCAACAGCATATTTACTGAGCTCCTAGAATGTGCTCAGTACTTGACTTGGCCAACGTGGAGGTATTAAGGGATGATCCAAGCATCATCTCAAGAAGCTTACAACCTAACTGGGGAGACAGACTGCCACATAAAACCACTGGAGGAAAAGTAAGGGCTGAACTGTGTTTTCCGTTTTACTCAACAGCATCACCTTCCTCAGACACACGGACTGCCATGTGCATTTGGGCAGGTTGTGGGTTGTGCAGGGTACCACCTATGCAGATGTCTATACCGGCCTTGTGTCACCCTTACTAAAAATCTCTTTTTGACTCTTCCTTCTCCCTCACTCCTGTCATCCTATTGATTGTGTCTAAGTCCTGTTGATTCTACCTCCTATGTCTCTCAAACCATGCCCTCCTTCTTTCCTCTGCTGGTACCCACGTTCAAACTACCTCCTCTGGGTCCTCAAACGTTACTTCAACGAGACTTGCTTCCCTGGCCACCCTTTTTAAAATTGTAACCTGCCCCCAGCAATCCTTAAACTCCTTCCCTTTTTTTTCTCCTTATCATTTATCACCATCTAACACACTAGATATTTCACTTATCCAAATTGTTTATTGGTCTATCTCTCTTGCTGGAATGTAAGCTCCCTGAGGGCAGGGGTGCTTGTCTTGTTCACTGACGTATCCCTGAGACAAAGAATACTACCTAGCACACAGTAGGTGCTCAGTAAATATTTGCTTAATGGCAGAATGCAAGTCTCCAACATCTCCCAGCTGGAGGGTTGCTGCAGTGAACTGGTTTCCTTGGATTAATTCCACTCCCTCTCAAAGCATCCCTCACCCGGGCTCCAATCATTTTCCTAAAATATAATTTCATCTTGTCACACCCCTAGTAAAATATCCTTTGATGGCTTACCACCACTCCTTATGAAATAGTCTGCCCTGGCGTTCACCCAAGGTGCTCTGTGATCAGGACTGACCTACTTTTCCAGTCTGGTTTCCTCCTGTCTGGTGCCTGCCCCTTACCACACACTCTCTACTCAGGTGGTGCCAAACCTTGTTCCTGCTGCTCACTCAGACTGGCATGCCTTCCTCCTGGCTTTTATAAGGGCACGGGGCTTCACTTTATTATCATCATCCCTGAGGTCTATAGAGCCTGACTGTCTTGGCCTCCAGTGGGCAGTTACTGCATCCTACTCTGAATGGCCACTGCACTCATTTCCACTTCGGAGGTCATGCCCTCTCTCTCTCATGACCGCATCTCCACGCTGGTCATCTCTGCCTTCCAATCAGTCGGAAAGCGAATGTCTTTAGATCAAATAATTGGAACTGAGTGGGAAGCCCATGGTAGGTCAAGGAAAGAGCTGAAATGTGTGCTTGTTTCACTGGCTAGAGAGGCAAGACGGAACTTGCCAAGTAGATAAGGGAGCAAGGGGGAGGAATCTGGCAAAGGGCATTCCCAGTCATGCCAGCCCATCAAAGTAGTCACCTTGGGAGGCGATTTGGGCTCAGTAAATTTCCCTATTATTCTCAGTGGGATTCTTAAAACATGTGGAAACTGCCTTTTTTTTTTTTTTTTTTTTTTACTTTTTGAATTTTCTGCAATTATTTCAGTTTTACTTTCTCACCATTTAATAAATTTCCTTTAAAGAATGGCCGCTATTCCCTCCAGGGGCTTCAAAGTAAGAGAATTTCAAAAAGGATCCAAACAATTCCTTTGGCCCAACAATTCTTCTGATAGCAATTTAACCAACAAAAATACTCAAGTACACACGTGCACAGACTGCTCCAGGTACACCAGCCTCTTCACTATTCTTTGAACACAGCAGGCACACTCCTGCCTTAGGGCACTTGCCCAGCCGCGCCCTCTACCTGGAAGGCTCTTCCCTCCGGCTCCAATGTCACCTTATCAAGGGGGCCTACCTACCCAGACCATCTAAACTTGTAACATGCCCCCACCCCCACATCCTGAGCCTCCTTATTCTGCTTTCCTTTTTTTCCCATAGCACTTATAACACATTTCTTCTAGTACATACTCATTTCCTGTGCCTATGGTTGTCTGTCTCCTCACTTAGATTGTAAGCTCTACAAGGGCAGAGATTTGTCTTGTTCAGTGATGTACCCTAAACACACTGAACAGAGCCTGGCACATAAAGGTGCTTAACAAGTACTTTTTAAATGAATACTCAGAGAATCTGCTGCAGCATTATTGCAAACAACTGTGTGATTAAGTAAATTAAGCACTAGTACACAGGTGTGAAAAAGATTGAGGTAGAGGGATGTGGAATGACCTCCAAGATACATAGTGCAGAAGAGTGTATTTAGCAGGCTATCATTTGTATAAGGGAATTACATAGTCATATGTGTGCGTGGATAAAAACAGAATTTCTGGAAGGATGCAAACTAGGGGCTGGAATGGGAGGGAGGCTTACTTTACATTATAAACCCGTTGTTTTTTAAACCATGTGCCTGTGTTGCTATTCAGCGGTAAGAAATCTTTAAAAACAGAGACAAAGGAGGGAGGAAGAGAGGAAGAAAAAAAAACCAAGCAGGGGAAGAGCCAGGGATCACTGGTACCGCTGCCTACAACCCTCCCAAAGCTCCGCAGCCTTCCCAGCTTGGAACAGTCTGTTCCTGAATGAAGAGTTCCAGCAGGGGTTCAGAGAGGGAAAATCCGACCACCCGAAGACGACTTCTCGACAGGAGAGGCTGGGAAGGGCAACAACAGACTGCCCGATTATTCAGTGCGAGGCCGACTGTCGGAAACAAGACAGCAACAAGGTCGAGACTGGTCCAGGTCTTGGGAACAATGTCAATAATCATCCCAGGAAGCCACGAGGATGTGCGAACACGGGAGGAAGGGAGCTGAGGACTCACCCACGGGGCTGGGGGAGGGGGCTGCGACAGAAGCGTGATCAAAGTGGGGCCATCACCAGTCACATTCACGAGGTTCTGAGCTCCTTGCGAACAAGAACTAGGGTGCACCCTGGTGTCAGCGGCCCAGGAAGGACCAGGGCGCACCCGATTCCGGGACCCGGTTCCCGGCATGCCCAAGGACCCTCCCGCGTCCTGAAGTTGCTCGGCGGTCGAAGCAAGGACGCCGAAGGTCTAAGCTAACTCACTCACCCCTTGCCGCGGCCGGGAATTCTCGTAACTCCCTCCGCATGGCGTCCAAAGCCGCCTCCGCCATGCCGCCGCTGTCGCCGGCCCGACGCCCCGCCCTTCCCCTTGAGACCCGGCCCCGAGGCCCCGCCCTCCCCCCGAGACCCGGCCCCTCCGCCCCTGAGGCGTCACGCCGCGACTCCGGCTCACGCAGCCAGCCCACCCCTCACCCCACTACGGCTCCGGGCCGGCCCCGAGGCCTCGTCTTGCCCCGCCGCTACAGTCCTGCAGCCTCGAACCAGCCCCTCTCCACGCTCCCGCGAACACCAGATTCTGCTGTCCAGGCGGCTAGCGAGTAGCTGCGCCTTTTCGCCTGTCCCACTCGCTGGCATCCCAGAGTTAACAAATGATTGTGTTTATTGACGAGTTCATACATCAATACAAACGGACATGTTAAAAACAGCTCCTGCCCCGTGAGACTTGGGGAGGAGGGAAGCGCCATGGCCTGGACAAAGTATAAAAGTTATAAATAAAGGGCTTTCAAAACTGGGTCGGGCCAAATCTGGACGAGGCGGCCGTTGCGAGTGGCCTCAGACATGCAGGAGACGAGCGCCAGCCCGGCCTCAGGACCCACCCCCACTGGGCTGGGGGTTGGGAAAGTGTGGCCACCTTCTCACAAACCTTAGCAGGAGTGTAGCTCCCTCCTCGTGAGGGTCAGGCTAGCTGAGGATCGTGAAGAACCCAGCCCAGGCCAGGCCTGAGCCCTATCTGGGGTGGGCTGTGGCTGGTATGCCGGTCTGGGAGAATGGGAGTGGATTTCTAACTCTCACAAGAGCAGCTGAACCCCTGCCGGGGGTCCACCCTCAGCTGCGAGGATTCTTGGGGCCAGGATTTCCCTGCAGTTTGACCACGCACGTGGTGGTGGTAGGGAAGAGTGGGGTGAAATAGGTTTCATCTGTTCCGGGGCACTCAGGCTGATGCATACAGAGCTGAGCACCCTTCAGAATCCAATTTCTTCCTCAGCCTCTGCCAGAGGCTGAGCAAGCAGGGTCCAAAGGTCTGTTTGTGAGAATGGGCGTTTGTGGCCCACAGCCGCGGGAAAGCTACCCTGACTTACCTGAGGCAGAGGAAGCAGCAGGGCCCAGAGACACATGTTCTTCACCCCAGCTCTTCAACAGCCTCACTATTTGGTCCTATTCTACCTGCCCACTGTGCCCCATCGCCTTCCCCTCACTCCTAACTGCCCTTCTAATTCTAATCTATCCCCTCACCTCTACCACTTACCTGTCCCACCTACCACCTTTCCAGTGTGTCTCTTGGCCCCTGTTGCAGTTCCGTGTGCCTTCCTCCCCTCAATCTCCCATATCCAGTGCACCCTGGGTGCCCAGCACTGCCTTTGAGGAGGCTCCTTCTACTCAAACCTGGTTCCCTATGGGTCATCTCATGTCAGCTAGGTTGTGGACATGAAGAATCCAGAATTCAGGTTTAGTGTGTTCCATCCCTTTTCATGCTCCTTGACAGGAGTTCCACATGAGCCAGGGTGGTGAAGCTGGGGCAGGACATGAGAGGAAACCAGGCACACATCAGTCAGCCAAGTACTCTAGCAATGAACACTCAACTTGCGTGTGTGTGTGTGTGTGTGTGTGTGTGTGTGTGTGATTTCATCTGTGGCCAAGATCCTTAGAAGATGGGCCAGCACCCTGTAAACCATGAGGGAAGTTCCAACAGGCTTCTGACTGAGCATTACTCAGGATGCAGGGAAAAGGTGGCCTCTGGGCTTCAGCAGGGTTGGAGGGGACCAGTGTTGGAGCACAGGGAAGACCAAAGGGCTGAGGAAAGGAGGCCAGGGCTTCATGTTTGCCCAGCAGAGGGCTTTACTGTCCTGCAGCAACATCCCACAGCTGGCTCCACAAGTTCTGGCCAAGAGAGAAAGGGGGCACAGGGAGAGAGACAATAATAGGGCCCCCCCCCCCCGGAGAGGAATGGGAGTGGAATGTGGGGGCTCAGGACTTGATACCAACTCAAGCCTCCCTATGGCTGGGAACACCCTGGGCCAGAGGGCTCTGCCTTTCTGAACTGCCAGGAATTGGGGAACACAGATAACCCCTGCTCTGCCAGCCAGGGGAGTGCAGCTGGTGTGGGAAGGGAAGTGGAGGTAGAGGTGAAGCTCTGCTGTTGGCTGAAGGGCACTGAATACCACCTTGCCTCTCACCTCTACCCCACTGAATACCCTGTGTGTGCTCCACCCCAGGGAGCTGATCCCTGCAGTAATTTCAAATGGCTTCTAAGAAGAGAGGGCCAGCCCTTCCCGATTTCCCCCAGTGGGGCAGGCTGCCCTCCTACTCCTCACAGCACCAAGATGACAAAGACCCAAGACCTACCCCTGCATGAGCCACTGGAGGGGCTGTGGAGGCAGGAGTTCCAAGAAAGTGAGGCAACAGGGAAATAAATTAATAAATACAGGGGCCCCATGAGGAGCTGCTCGGAAAGCTGCTTCCCCTCTGAGCACTGATCCCTGCTATCCACTTCCAAGTATCCCCACAGGTTTTGGTGAGTGGAGGAGGGGCTACAGTTTGGAATAGGGGGAGCATTCACTTGGGATAAGCTTCTGGAACTCAGAGTCTGCGTTCCATGCGCCGCTCCACGGCTCGAAGCAGCAGCTCTGAGTACTGTTCTAGCAGTGCCTGTGTTTGCTCAGCCCCCACAGCCCCAGGGCTCCCACCCGGGCTGGACAACACTGCCCCGGCCAGGGCCTCTAGTTCCTGCCGCAGTGAAGAGAAGGTGTTTCTGAGGAGCTGAGTGATGCGACTTTGCTCTGCTGAGGGCGTCTTGCAGCCAGCCACCTGCAAAAGGACCCCAGAAGTGAGTTGGAGGAACAGTGGAGGGGCCTGTCAACAGATGTATAAAAGAGAGGGGCCCCACCTGGGTCTAGCCTGCCCCCAAAGAAGGGACTGCACGCCCAGATGGCTGCGGCTGGGAGTTCCACACTCCAAGATCAGCAAGTATGACCAGAGGCTATGGGATGGAGGCAGACTCTGGCGGTGACCCCAAAGGAGGAGCCCATCAGATTATGGCACCATCTACCTCTTGGAAGCAACTCCTCTTTCAAGTCTGGGCCCTGCTGGACTGTCCCCTATGTCTAGGGGGGCCAAATAGTTTTTTAATATGAAAAGGGATGCTATTAATAATTACACTCGGACAACAGGCATAAACTGGGATGATCCTGAACAAACTAGGACATGTGAGCTCTCTACACCCCACCCTCCTGTCTGAGGAAGTCTCTAGCTCTTAGCCAGAAATCACTGGTAAGTGCCTCAGTTCAAGAGGCTTGGCCTGGCCTCTAACCCACTCACTTACTCAGGATGTTCTTGATTGCTCCACCCACCCATCAGTGGAAGAACCTTATCATTATGTTCTGGATACTCAGCTAGCACTCCTGACACGCTCTGTCTTCCTGCTGGTGGGGACCCAACACGTACCAAATGGTAGAGCCTCACGGCCTGGCGCACATTGCCCTGGAGCTCTGCCACAAGTTGTTCACACTGCTCCAGGCTCACTGCTGGTTCTGGGAGGGACAGATTCAGTTCAGGGAGGCCCAGCAAAGCTGCCCTTTCAGGCCTCCCCACCCAGGGGCCACTCAAAGCAGGAGAGGCCTACCTCCCCGCACCACACCCCCTCCACTTGCCCTCAGTCCTTTCCTCTTGCCTCCTTCCTTCCCAATACCCTCCCAACACCACAGAGAAAACAAGGTCTAGAAGAAAGAGCCAGCCCCAGCCCCAGGGGCCAGAAGGCACTGAAGGGGCACGTGGATCACAGGGAGATCATGAAGGTTGGCAGGAGTGTCTCATCATCAGGGGTGTGACTTATGGACTGAGACAGAAGCAAACAGGATGAAAAACACCAGAGGCTGGATGCACAGAAATGGGATGGAGCCAGAGAGTGGCCAACAGAGACGGGAGAGAGAGGATGGGGCAGGAGATGAGAGCTGGGGAGCTGTGCACACCTGAGTCCTGGCTCAGGGCTGCCCTTGGCCTGGTGCATTCCATGGGGCTGGGAGTCTTCTCAGGGGGTGGGGGCTGCAAGTTCTCAGGGCCTCGGAAGAGACTGTTGACCAGCACTTGCTGGCCACAGGGGCTGGTGGGCCCAGGCTGAGCCTGGCACCCTGTTCTAGGCTTGGGAGTGGTACCCTCCCCCAAACAGGCCCGCCTCTCAGATTTACTGTGAGTCTTTCCTAGGCCTGCTGGAGAGCCAGGCTGTTCTGCCTCACCAGGGCCCCGGCCCTTTGTAACAGGTGAGAATGTGGCCAGCGTAGGTCGATCAGGCAGTGGCTTTGGGATGTCAAGGACCAAGTGAGCCCGGGTGGGCAGGGCCAGCTTGCTGTGCGGTGAGACCCGGACGGAGGCAGGAGCTTGAGGTTCAGCTCCCAGGCCCAAGTTCTCCCCAACAGAGATGCTGCGGGATATCTTGGCCATAGAACTGGTGGTGGGATTCTGGTAGGAGTGTGGCCGAGACAGAGACAGACGGCCATCAGCCTGGGGCAGGGAGCACAGGCCTTCCTGCGCCTCCATCCCCCGTAAGAGCAATGGGCCTGGTGGACGGGCCTCATCTGCAGAAAAGACAGAGACATATGCAGGTCAGGTGGTGAGGAAGGAGTCCCAGATGCTAAGGCTCAATTCTTTAGGAGCTGCTGTGCCCTACATATACCCACGAAGGGTCACCCAGTGGCAAGCACAGTGACACATCAGGGCCACATAAGGCCCTCCTTCCTCTAGCATACTCATGTGCTCCACATTCCCCACACCCTGGAGCTGAGCTCCTTACCCTGTGGCACCAGGCTTTGCACAGACTGGGCTTTCTGGAGTCCACCTAAGGGGCTAGCTGTGGCCACTCTCTTTGGGGCCCAGCTGCTGTCTGGGTTGAGACGGCGTCGTGGCAACAGCACAGGGGCTGCCTGCTGGGGGCCAAGGTTTCCAGGGGAGGGCTCTGCCTCTGGGGGTGCTCCTGGAGGATTGGCACCATTGCCTCTCAGGTGCTCATCAGAAGCCTGCGGCACCTGGATTGGTCTCGACGTCAGTGCCAGGCTTGAGGAAGATGGGGACGGTTCCCTGTGGGGAGGAAATGTGGAAGAAGGCCCGGAGAAGGCTCAGGGCTCCTCCCAGCCAAGATGAGGAGAAGCTCTTACAGCACTAGAGAGGCGCTAAGAGAGAAGGGCAGGCACAAAGCCAACCAGGCCTGTTGTCCCAAAACCTGGAGGGCAAAATACTACTGCGCATAGGAACACAGAAGCCTTGGAGAGGAGGGCTGCATGCTGCCCCAGGGGGCAGGACTGGTCTGTTGGGAGCATGGGGAAGTCAGGAGAGCCAGAGTGCCTTGTAGGACAGCGAGAGGTGCTGTGAGGAGAGGTACCTGAGTGGGGGGGTCTGCACTTGCAACAGGAATCGTGAAGAGATGCTCCGAGACTCTGTCCTCTCTGGTACGCGGACTGGACCCCCTGCCAGGGTGACAGAAATCATATATTGAAGCAAGCCCTCGCCCCAGATTCTACCTCTCCTAGAAGGCAACCCCAGGGCATGACCTGCCCTTGAACCCTCCCCCTCAGCCAGGTAAGGAGGGGAGAAGGGCAGATTGCAGTGACCAAATGCTGGCCCTCTGACCACACCTGGAGCAGCCCCATTGGCCAGAGTCTCAAAGTGCTGTTTTAGAAACTGCTCCTGGTCCGGGGTATGGGGGCTGCCTTCCTGCAGCCCACAGGAGCCAGGGCCTCCCTCCTCTTCCTCCTCTTCCTCATCACCCTCAGCCGGCTCTTCAAGGTCTGAGGAAATGCCATCCACACTTAGGGGCTCTGTGCTCTCAGAGTCTGGATGTGGGGGAGGGGGAGAGAAGCATCATGCTGCACCCATCTGTCGCTAGAGCCTCCACTCCCACCTCAGTCCACTGACATATGTGGTCCTGGCCCTCCCTCAGGGCTGCAGCCTCACCTTCATTAGGGTGCTCAGGGCTGGAAAGGCGGCTGCTGCTGAAATCCACAGAGCAGGCACTGTCAGGGCTGTGCTTCTCTGAGCCCCTGCTGCCTGGGTACACTCTATCCAGGGTCCCTCGGGCTGGTGCCTGCACCTGGAACTCACTGCCAGGAAGGCCAGCAGGGGAAAGAAGAGGCAGTGAGCAGGGGTAAGCACTGGACTCCTGCCTTCCTGCTCCCCCACCTGTGAGCAGGACTGGGGATAAGGCAGTGGTAAAGTGGTGGGCAAGCCCTGAGTACCCTGGGGCCAGCCCTCCCCTAACTAAAGAACACTTGGAGGGAAGGGAAGACTGGGGCTGCATAGCCCCAGAGGTCTGGTGAGAGCAGGGCCCTTGCCTGGTATCCAGGGTGGGGCTGTCACTCGGCTCTGGGTAGACAATACCATCTTCGATGGGTGCGGGCTCCAGATCTTGGGCAAAGACCCCTTCCTCTTGGGACAACAATCGGATAATGTGGGGGCAAGAACAGGGTTGGGAAGCCTGAAGCCGAGGTGGATTTTCATTCTAGGAACACACAGAGGGGCGTTACTGGGGACACTGGTGTGAGAGAGGGTCTGGGAAAAGACATGAAAGTGGGCAAGGATTTAGTGTGCACCAATTCTGGGGGAAGCTGCATACTCCAACTCTGACGACAGACACCAAGAAGCCAGGCTGGGCTCCAACTAGTATTCTTGAGCTTCTGGAAGAACTATATTAGCATTCTGGGCTGCCAACCTCCAGCCACCACTTAATATCATGAGCCCCCCAAGGAAGCCAGCCCAGGACAAAGGCTACCCTTTGCTTCTCCACCCCAATCACGATACCACCCAGCCTAGCCAGCTCCACCCTGACTTTGCAGTTCAAGTTACCCATGTGCCACAGGGACAGAGCAAGCATAGCCAGACCAGTGCTCAGGCCCCAGTTGTTGGCACAGGCTGGCTAAGGCTGCTTAGAGATCTCTAGGGAGCTGGGAGAAAACTGGCTTACCTGGCTAACATGTGAGGTTTCAGGGGTCTGCTGACCATGCTTCCCAGGACCAGATGGGGTCATGGCCAGCAAGTCCTGGCTAGGGCTCCGAGGGCCTGGTGCCAGTGTCTCCAGCTGCCGCAGGTCCAGCATGGAGCGAACACTCAGCGCCACACCTGGCTGAGCCCAGCGGCCCCTCCTTCTGGGTCCTTGGTTGGCTGCAGGAGCTGGGTCCAGGAACTCCACTGACTCCTGTGCCTGGTGTGGGGGCAGGAGTGGAAGAACAGTAACAGTAACAATCATACAACAGTATCAGCAAACACTCGCATATCACTAACTGTGCGCCAGGCACCTTACAACAACCTTCTGAAGTAGGTACTATTATTATTACTATTTTTACAGATGAGAAAACTGAAGCACAGAGGGTTTAACTAACTTGTCCAAGTCCCACAGACAGTTAAGTGGCCTGCCTGCAGGTTACAACTCAGTTATAACCTTCACACTATTAATTAATCATTAGGTTAAACATGACTAAATGGGAAGGAGAGGGAAACACCATAGTTTTACCAGAAAATAAGAAAAATCTCTGCCTATCTGTGCCATCTACGGCTAATTCCGTCCATGTTGGAGAGTCTCTCCCATGTGTACTAAAGAACAGGCCATTTCACAAAATACCACAGAGATCAGTGTTCAGGTTCATTAAGATCTTGAAGTCTAACTGAGCAGTCTGGAGCACTCTGGCTCCAGAGTTCATGCTCTTAGCTTCACTCTGCATCCTGTCTAAGAGAACCTTCTGGTCTCAGTCTTCACCTGGTGTCACGGACAACTCAGAGCTGGGAGTCTCTGTAAGTCCCCTACTCTGAGGACAGCCCCAACAGGGCCCCCAAGTCCATGCACAGCACCAAGGACAAACCAATAGCCCAGTCCTGAGACCCCCTAGCCTGGTCGGAACACACCAGAGACACCATCCCACCACCATCCCATGAAACTGCTGCTGACAGTGAAAGGTGCTGATGCTTGAAATTCCGACATGGGACAAGTGAGGGCTGGGCTGCCTTGGGGCCTGCTCTGAAAGCCTTTATCCTCCTTCTGGCTACCCTAAGGTAGCCACTCAGTTATTACTCCTCTTATGACCTTTTTCCTCTAACTAACTGTTCTGGAAGTTCTGAGCTTACCTCTTAACCTGGGGTCTTTAGAACTATAGTTTCTCCAGATTTCTGCTCTTTGGACCTTTGATTTTCTTAACTTTAGTTCTAACTGCTCAGCTCAGACACACCTTTTCTACTCCCCACCTCTACCTGTTCTTTGTCCACATTTACTCCCAGGCCCCCCAGGTGACTGAACAAGTGGGGCACTTCCCACAGTGGTGACTAACCCTTGCAGGCCACCTCACCTGGCCCACAGGAAGGAAACATCTGGGCTTCGTCATCCCTAACCTGGGACCAGCCCAGCTGCTCGAACTTCCCCCACAAGACCCTTCCTTGGACACAAGGAGTGGAGCATGTAGACAGACCCTACACCCAAATGCCTTGCTAGGCCCAAAGAGCCCTGCTTTTACCTTTCTTCACCTCTTGTAACCTTGGAAGGGCATTTTAATGATGGTGACTCACCTGACTCACCTCCCAGTGGGACAGGCTTCGGGGCAGGGCTGGGCTGGGCACCAAGGCTAGACAGACACAGACAATCAGAGAGAGTGTCTCCTGCCCACCCACCTAGGAGCCCTGGCTCTACACCAGCCCATATCCTACATGACCACAGTCATGCTCCAGTTTCCTTAGCTCACACTGTTCTCCGCCCCCCAATCCCAGAAAGGGCAAAACTATGCCACCTGGTGCCTGTCTGGCCCCACACCGGACTTCGACAGACCTGGTTCTTTCTTGGTACCCTTGCCAAGGATGGGGAGAGCTGGAAGTTCTTCTTCTTCAGTGCCCTCATCTTCTCCCTCCTTGTCACTATCTGATGAGAGAGCTGGTCCAGCAGAGAGCATAGATGGGGCCTCGTGCCTGAGTCTAAGACAAGGAAGGTCATGGGAGAGGATACTCAATGGGGGAAGAGACGAACATCATGTGTCTACATGTAAGAAACAGGTGTTGGGAGATACAGAGTTGCTGAATGGCAGGTCCAGAGCAAAGAGGAGGAACAGCTTTAAACAGGGATCACAGGAAGAAATCTCGACACCCACCCCCTGCCTGCCCATATTCCATACTCTGCTCTCACCGGTTGGGTCCAGCATTCCTTTGGGGAGAGGATGGTCCCTGCTGCTTGCCGCCTCGCTGACGCTGGCGCAGCTCAGCCAGACGCTGCCTCATGCTGATGGTCATCTCAGAGCTCAGGCGCCACACAAATATGCAGCTGGGGTAGAGCCACAGAGTTGGGTTAGGAGGGGTAGGGAAGGACTGTGTGGAAGGCAACACCATTAGTTCCCCTTCTCCATGGGCTAGCAAAGAGACCAGAGCCACCCTCTAGTGTCAGGTCAGGCCCAGCCACAAAATATCCCTGTTTAGCCCTACTTCCCAGAGATATCACTGAGGGGAAAGAGGGGAAGGAGCAGGGTGTTTGTGGCACAGAGAAGAATCTGTCTCAGGGAAGCTGGCTTCTGCTCACCTGTCCCCTGACACAGAGATGAGATGTTTGCAGTCATTACTAAATTTCATGCCAGTGACAATCTCTGTGAAGAACAAAGAATATGGCCTATGAGCCACCCAGAAGTCCCAGGCAAGCTTCTGTCCCAACAGTGGAGGTGGGGGCTGGTTGGAGGAGAGGAGCAGGCAGCTCTGCTGGGTCCCAAGAAACTAAAAGAAGAAAGAGTAAAGTTCCAGGGGTAGAGTATTGGGGCTACACTCACCTGAGTGGCCAAACATGGTGGCTACGCACTCTCCAGAGGAGAAGTCAAAAATGGAGAGGTTCTTGTCGGAACAACTGGTGGCAATGTAGATCCCTGAGGGGTCTGTCTGCACCTGAGGAGTGGGACACATGATTAGAAGAGGACAGGAAGCACCAGTCTCTCTCCACGTAGCACCCCTCTGTTCTCCCGTTCTCTAGCCGGTGCCCATCTACTGGGCCCTTACCTTAATCAGAGTGCCGTCCTCACCCTGTGACCCTTTAAACAGCTTCTTCTGCTTCCCACTGCTGATATTAAAGATCCTGTAAAGAAACACACTCTTGTTCACATGAGGAGGAGGTCACGATCAAGCACACCTGGGTGGCAGAAATGCCAGCATTCATTCCCAGCCCCGTTCTCTCTGGGAGCCACTTCCCAACGCCAGAGGGGCTACCACCTCTTGGGTGAGGCAAAGTACTCATTCTGTAGGCTCAAGGGGCCACAAAGTCCTGGACAAAAAGATAGATGTGGGGACTGAGCTGCCTAGAGCTGACCCCCTTGGGCATGAAGGAATGTGGTCAGATGGCCTGAGAAGGGGATGCCCACCGAATATTTCGGTCCTGGCAGCCGATGGCCGTGTACTTCCAGCTGGGCTCCACATCCATGTCATAGAGGGTCGTCTTCCGTACGACGTGGTGTGTCCGTGTAAACTGTACTCCATCTCCAGACTGCAGGGGACAGACCCCGCGTCCAGATGCCTCACCAGGTCCAGAGAGCCCTGCTTTAACTTCCCTTCACCTCTTGCAACCTCAGGTAGGGGAATGGTAGAGGCCCCCCTCAACCCCAACCCGCTGCTCCATTCAGGGAAGTATCCTCACCTTCTGTGCAGTGCGGAAGTAGATGCTCTTGTCTGCTCCACAGCTGATCATTCGGACTTGCCCATCGCTGGCTATGAAGGAGGGGGGCCTAGCTGTTCCCACTGCTCTTACCACAAGGGAGTCAGCCTTTCCTCTGCCTTCCCTCCATATGTTCCTCCTATCGAGCTACTCTACATGCCTGGGACAACCAATTAAATCAGGATGCTTCCCTCCCAACCTAGGCTTTCCTTTCTCCCTATCCTCAGCCAACCTGGTTGGTTCAGGGTCCCCTGGACTGTGAATCTACATTCCACTTGTCTTCCCATCCAGCCCCAGGCCTCCCAGCTGCTGTCCAACACTCCCCCATGACTGGCACACCTGTCTCATGGAGGCAGGAGGCAGGTGGCAGTGGGGGTGGGGGATGTTGGTGATAGGTGGCAGAACATGTCTCAATTGCCCTGCTCCCACCTGCAAACTTGACAGCGGTGATGGAGGATGAGTGCTCATCCAAGGTCTGCTGTAGGCTATACTCCCGTCCAGCATCCAGCACATGGATCAACCGGTCCCGGCTTGCTGACGCTAGTAGCTTCAGACCTGGGATTGGAAGAACTCCATCAGCCCAGGGGTGCCCAGACCAGGCCCCTATCTGGGCCCAACAAAAAGGGCTGCAAGGACTGAGCCCCATATCCCTAAGCCAAGTGAACCATGGAGCAGGGATGAAGCTGTCCTCCTCTAAACCTGCAAAGACACCAGATGATTCAAAGGATTTTCAGCCCCATATCTGAGAGCCAGGATAGATCTAACTGGCACTAGCAAGATTGGAGGAGTCCTGTACCATTCTGGGCTAGGTACCAGGCATCCTCCTTACCTGTGTCTGGCTTAGAGTACTCCAGGCATAGAATTTCTGAGTCATGGGCCTCCACCTTCAGCATCTCACTCAGGGACTGCAGCTCGTGCACCCTGCAAAGATATGGAGAGGAGGGAAGAGGTCATTGCCAGGCTGCAGGAGGAGAAACTCATCCTCCTCCCTCTCCTCCAAACTTTTAAAAATTCACTTGTATTTATTTTTGAACTTTTAGACTTAAAGTTGCACTGAGTACGGAGAGTTTCCATATTTCCCCTAGCCAGCTTTCCCTGATGTTAACATCTTACATAACAATAGTTCAATTACTAGAACCAGGAAATTTACATTGGTACAATACTATTAGTTAAAGGCTTTATTTGAATTTCACCACTTTTTCCACAATGTCCTTTTCCTGGATCCAAGATCCTATCCAGAGTCCAAATTGCATTTAGTTGTTATTTCTCCTTAGTCTCCTGTAGTCTATAACAGTTTTTCAGTCTTTCCTTATCTTTCATGACCGTGACACTTTTGAAGAGATGTATTCAGTTACTCTTCATATGTACCTCAATTTGAGTTTGTCTGACAGTTTCTCATTATTGGACCAAGTTTATACATTTTTGGCAAGAATAACAGAAACAATGCTATGTCCTTCTTATCCACACATATGAGGATATAACCTTGATCACTCAGTTAAGGTGGTTTCTGCTGGATTTCTTTGTTGTAGTTATCTTTCCCTTGTATATAACAAATATCTTGTTCCCCAATCTTTTTGAGCCGAACTTTCCTAAAGCTCTATCCTCAGGGATCTAACTCTCCCAGCCTGCACCATGGCAGGCAGTCAGTACCCACTCAAGGCCTAGCATTACCTAAGAGTGCCCATACGGTCCCCTGAAGCTAGATGCTGTCCGTTGGGGCTGATACAGACAGAGCGGATGCCCACGCGGGGGTCCATCAGGGACCCATCAGCTTTGTCTCCTCCAGGCAGCTCAGTGTCCAGCAGCGCCTGAGTGTTCCCATCCACATAGATGATCTTAATGAGGTCCTATGAGCAGGAGAAGACATGGATAAGTCAGGCCTGACCCAGTACAGCTGCAACGGGAGAGGAATGCTGAACAAGATAAACCCTTGGTTCATAGAGCCTGGCCAAATAAGAGCTGGAGGATCAAGGTCAGGGGACCCAGTTCCTGAGAAGGAGGTGTGAAGGCTGAGTGGACAGGGGTGGGGTACTAAATGTGGAGTGAGGGCCCTAAGGCCTCAGGGCTCACATTGCTGAGGATGTTTCGATGCAGGGTGGATCCATGTACCCCAGAACTCTCTGTGTTCCACAGGCGGATGGTGTTGTCCGAGGAACAAGTGATAAAGGAACTAGGGGGCAGGCAGGCCTGGTTACTGTCCTTTACTTCAGGGTAGACCTGAAGGGGCAGAGGGAACAAAGTCAGATCTCTAGTTAGGGAACAGTCCCTTGCCTGCCCAAGGAGATGGAAGGGAATGAAATTAAAGAGATAAACCTGGCCAAGACTTAGCCCAGTGTCTGTCATATAGTAAGTAAGCCTTAACTATTAGATACTTTTCATAATCACTAAGGGGAAGCACATTAACCAGGCACCTACTATGTACCAGGCACTCTTCTAAGTCTCCCACTTACATTATTTCATTTAATTCTTAGAACAATTAGATGAATCAGGTACATCATTTTACAGCTGAGGAAACTGAGGCTCAGTCAAGTTCAGTAACTTGTTGTAGATCACCCAGCCCAGGACAAGGCAAAGCCAAGGATGGACAGGGGCACACTGGAAGAGGCCTGAGATATGTAAGCACCAAAATTCAAGCTCAATCCTCAGGACCCATCTGAGGATATGCAGATACACAGGGATGTTGCCGGAGAAACAAGGAGGCAGCAGGAACCTAACGTTATACTTGGGGATGCCAACTTTCCATCCTCACAACGGTATCCCAGCAAACCTGGTCAGTCTCGAGCCAGCCCAGCCCACGTACCTCCACACTCCAGACGCAGGAGGAATGATACAGAGCCGAATACACCTTGCCCACTTTCTTGGGGTCCCTCACGTCCCACACATAAATGCTGTGGTCGTTGTATACACAAGACAGCCACTGATTAGTAGGATCAAAGGTCAAGGCAATGGTGTCTGGATACCTGGCATTGGCCACTCCAGAGAAGAGGCGACTGTGGGGAAGAAGACAAGGCAAATTGGTGAGTGAGGAGCTGATGAAATGGGGGATTGGAGACAATGAAACAAGAAGCTAACCCACAAAGGAAGGAGCAGAGCATAGGGAGCCTTCTCCAGACCTGCAGGTTTGGAAGCAGTTGCTTGAGAAAGAGAGAAAGCAGCCCCTGACAGCCGTCAGCTGGGAGCTGACCCGACACTAGCTGCTGGGCCGTGGTTTTCTTCTAATGAACACAACGTCACAGAACACCAACGTCAGATAAAGTAACTCTGTGGCCATGACAGAGCAAAACAAAAACAAGACTACTCTGTAATCGTGTCTGAGCAGAGATAAACCCAAGATCACTGTACAAACCACAAAAATGATAGAACATCACCCTTTCTCGTCTATCATGATTGACTGCTGCTTCTTTACCAATTGCAGCTTTAGCCTCATACCTTTCCTCCCACCTTTTAAATAAAAATTATTAAGATGTCCCATTGTAGAACTATCTATCCCCTCTTCCCAACAGCATCCAACCAGAGCAAAACTTCAATCCCTTGAACCATTCCTAAAATCATCTAACACAAGCCCAAATCTTATAATAAGCCCCTCCTAACACCTACTTACTGAGACACTCCCTGGGTCCCCACAGTGTGCGGTCTCCTAGGTTGCAACAAGTACCAATAAACCCAAATTTGTTTGTCTACGTTAAGCGTTCCTGGTAATCTTTGGGGCATCAATCCACTCTTCCCCTTGTTCCCTGAAGCATGCCAGGGAAGGCTGGGCACAGGGTGAGGCTCTGAATGGAGGCAGGGGGCCCACACAGCTCACCTGGCCTCAGTGACACTGGCAATGTCAGTCCCCAGAGCATGGGGCCGGGGCAGGGTGCTGAGGAAGTGTAGATTAGCGGGGTTGAAGAGGCGCACGGTACCATCAGCACAGCCACAGAAGATGTAGTCTTGGCTCACAGAGATGCAGTGGGCCACAGTGGTCTGCAGGCAGAGGGGTTCAGGTCAGCAAGGGCCACCAGCCCAAACCCTCCTCAATAGTCGCCTGCCAAGAGGAGCCAGCCAAGGCACGGACGAGGGAAAAACAGCCCAGCTGCTCTGGCCTGAGCCCCTCAGCTGTTATCTAGAGATGCCCCTCCCTCCAGCAGCAGGTGGCCAGAGGGCCCACAGCCACATGCAGCTGGGGGATGGGAGTCAGGGACCCTTCTAAAGCACTAGAAGTTTGGGCAAAGAGGGCAAAGTAGGAAAAGCCCAGCAAAGAGAAAGAAACAGCATGAGAAAGAGAGAAGGCTCCAAGCACCACTTACTGCGAAGCTGTCTGTGTTCTGAGCAGAAGAGGAAAGCAGAGGAAAGACAGGCAGAAAGAGAGCAGAGAGGAGGCAGTTATACAGATTTCCATGGGATGGAACTGGACCAAGCTCTGACTCCCCCAAGCTTCTTTCTCCTCGGGTCCCCTCCTGCATGCACAAGGGCCCAGCCCCTGATGTGGAGCCACAGGCGTCAGTTCCCCCCGAGCTGAGACAGTGGGTAGGGCAGCCCCTACCCACTGAGACAGAGGTACTTACTCTCAGCTCCACCCACTTATCCAAAAGCCTCCGATCACTGAACTCGCACAGCAGCCCTGAGGACGTGATGCAGAAGGTGCTGTCTGCCTTCTTCCCTCGGCCACAGGCCACATCCGTGAACAAGTTGTTCCGTAGCTCTCCCAGCAGCCCCGAGCGGCCCAGCAGGGGCACAGTGGCATTCACCTGTGGAGACACACCACTGTTGCACACCCATCCACCCCAGAGCCTGCCCCCGGAAACAGGCCCTAGGGAGAGGGAAGAGAAGCAGCAAGCACCCCCTTGCTCTTTGAGACTAATCCTCAGCCCAGATAGCATCTGGCTCATTTAGAACTTCTGTATAGCTGCCGAGCAAGCAGAGAGGGGCCCAAGAACAGCTGGGTCTCCCAGGGTGGGCTGAGCAGGCCCCGGCCCTGGTGGCTACTTCTAGCCTCAGCTTCTCACCTTTGAGGTCTTACTGTCATCGAGGTACCAGAATTTGATATGGCGGTTGCCTGCAGTGACAAAGTAGCTGCAATCTTCAGAGAAGGATACTGCTGTCACTCGACTGGACACCTTATTGGAGGCCACCACAACGTTTTTCTGGAGGGAAAGAATCAAGGTCTGCCTCTTAGGGCTAAGAAAAAAGAGGCTTTGAGGATAGAGGAGGGTTAGGTAGGATTTCTCCTTGAAAAAAATGTTTCTTTCCAGGATTTTCTGGTCAGACAAAAAAGGAAGGAGGAGAATCCCTTTCTTTTTTTTTTTGTGAGGAAGACCAGCCCTGAGCTAACATCTGTTGCCAATCCTCCCCTTTATTTGCTGAGGAAGACTGGCCCTGGGCTAACATCCATGCCCATCTTCCTCTACTTTATATGGGACGCCACCACAGCATGGCTGACAAGCAGCGTGTCGGCGCGCACCCGGGATCCGAACCAGCGAACCCCGGGCTGCCAAGCGCGGACTAAACCGCTGTGCCACCAGGCGGCCCCGAGAATCCCTTTCTAGAGGAGTTGAAGAGATTAATTTCCTCTGGAGGTCCTCAAAAGCATAAAGCTAGCCCCTTTCTACCAATACACTTGGCTACATAGTTGGTTTTTTGTTTGTTTGTTTTTGCTGAGGAGGATTTGCCCTGAGCTGTGCCAGTCTTCCTCTATTTTGTATGTGGGTCGCCACCACCTCATGGCCGCCAACAAGTGATGTAGGTCCATGCCCAGGAACCAAACCCGGGCTGCCGAAGCGGAGCATGCCAAACTTAACCAATAAGCCACAGGGCCCCCACAGTTGCTCTTTTCTGCTTCAGATCATTTGCTAGAATGAAACTGAGATCAGCATGATGGAGTGAAGGGGCTCAGGTTAGCAGCTTCCTGGCTCCCCAACTGGCCCTTGGACTGCCATGAGGCTACCAGGCTAGCCCACCCAGCCCACTCACCTTCCAGGCCCAGACGTTGACGATCATGTCATGCTGGTAGCCCACAGAGACAATGTACTTGGCGCTAGGGGAGAAGGCCACACAAGCCACACCATACTTATGCTCCTGCAGCTCTGACACCTGGCTATGCTCAGCCACATCCCAAACCCGTACGGCAGGCATGTGCCCACTCTGCAGGGAGGCAAGAACCGGAAGTGAGGGCCAGAGGCATACAGCCTCCCCTAGCCTTTCAGAGTGGGGGGCCCCCATCCCCACAGCTACTGGATACAATCTCTCTAATGAATCCCTGACCAAGAGTCAGGAGCAGAGCACTATACAGGGCAAAGGCATAAAGGAAACGTGATAAACACCTCAGGACCACAAGGATTATCAGGGAGAAAATGGTCCCAGGTTTTGTTCACTATCTCTAGGTGAGGGTCTGCACCTCTGTGTTTGTTCAAAGCTCCTTGAATGATTCTGATGGGCAGAAAGGGTTGAGAACTACTACTTACTACTCATGCCTACTTCTGCCCCTCAATTTGCCTCCCTGTAAGACTGAGAAGGTAGAGGTATTCCTCATGGGCCCAGTAGGGGGCCTCCGGGGATAAGGAATATTTTAAGGCAGTGGTTTTCAAAGTGCTTCCCAAACCAGCAGAACCAGCGTGTTCTGGGAATTTGTAAGAAATGCAAATTTTGGGGTCTGATTTCCAGATCTATAAAATCAGAAACTCTGGGGGTAGGCCCAGCAATGTGCACTTTAACAAGCCCTCCAGGTGATTCTGATATACACTAAAGCTTAAGAACCACTGTTTGAAGGTATAGCAAAAACCAGGATTTGGCATCTGTTCAGGAAGCCAGAGAGGCAGCAGCCTAACTAGGCCCAGGATGGTAGCTCTCTGCTGAAACCAGGCCACCCTCTCCTTCAGAGTACTGCAGCCCCTTTCCTGACTCACCTCTCCAGTGACCAAGTACTTGCCATCAGGGGAGAAGGCAAGGGCAGTGATGGTTTTCCTGCAAGAGATGAGGCAGGCTCAGAGGGGCACTGGCAGCCTGGCCTAAGCCTGGCTCCCTCACAGTCCCCTCAAAAGGCAAGACCCACAGACATCAATGGCACATTTGGCATTTCCCTATCTGGCCCTGGGGCCCAACAGGTCCCAGCCCCCAAAGCCATAGATACCCCAGACAGTGCCCTTCTCACAGCCCCCAGGAGGAGGAGGTGGCCCTGACCAGTTTACCTGGAACTGTTGAGGATGTGGTGCTGTTTGTGTTTCCGGGGATTGAACAGCACAACCACGCACCTGGGGAGATGAGTGAAACAACAGATTTAGCACCAAACCACAGCTCCCCCAGGAGCTCCCAGGCCACCTGGGAATTTCGGTCCCCCAGCAGAGGGAGCTGGGTGCAGCAAGCTCAGAGGGGCTCCACTTGCCACCGAGGGCAATTGACTGCTTTCTCCTAGCAATCTGTTCTTGCTTCCTTTCCCCACCCACAGGGCTTATCTCTGCAGCCCCATAAGGGTGAAAGGGCTCCCTGGAAGCCTGTGCCCACCAGGTCCCTAAGCACCAGCACCATCTCTGGTCATGTCCACAAAGGGTAGCAGGGACACAGGCCTCCCCACAGCCCTTGCCCATAGCCCAGGAAGTGTGCAGGAGGGAAAAATACACAGGATTTGGCCAAAGCAGGCCACAGGTGTACACCCAGTTCACAGGCTTGGAGCCATATGTGTGTCAAGCATTTGTGTTCCAAGGAGAGGTGAGGCCTCTCTCGTGTCCACCCATATGTATATTTGGCAGGAGCTGGTCCCCCACACCCTCTAAGCATCAGATGAAGAAGGGAGTGGGAGGCACGTGGCCAGAACTGCAGGGAGGCTCAGTAAGACTAGGGAGACGGGCAAAGAGAATCTGAGAAGGCCTGGAGAAGCCTGTTCAGTGCCTCGGAACTCCTGAGAATCCCTGGCCTTAAGAAGCCTGAGAAGGGCCCTCTAGACTGCCAAAAGGCAATCAGGAACTCTGCATGCCATGAAGAGAAGGGTGAGAGCATCCTCTCCATCCAGGTGCCAAGGCTGGATGGGATCCGGTTCAGACTCACTTTCCAGGGGCAGCTCCAGACAGGAGACCAGGTGGTAGAAGTCAGAAGCAAGAAGCCAAAAGCCATAGCCAGGCAGTGTTCCCCTTAGGCTCCTTGTCTGTCAGCAGGCCTGGGGCACTGCCCCTTCTGCCTCACCACTACATCAGCACTGTAACTAGCTGACAGGAGCAAGAGTGGAGCCTGCTACACCAGGTAGGAGGATGGGGAGAGAATGAGCAGAGGGCTATGTTCCCCAGACCCAGCCTTGTTTAGTGGGACACCCACTGCTTGCTAGAAACTTGAGGTGAAAGCAGGTACAAGCTGCTAGTGAATGCTTAGCTTCTTAGGCTCAATAAACCACTTCAATATGCAAATTCCACAGGCAATCACTGGGGATGCTGGGATCTCTGAGGTACACGAGATATGCCCAGAACCGCCAGGCTGACCAACAGCCTTGGAATTCCTGAGTCACATCATCTTCTCCTCTAATCTCTTCCCCTAAATCCTTCCTCACTGTTCTCTTTCTCCTTCTCTCCCCATCTCCTGATCTTTCCTTGTTCCCCTTTCCTCATTCCTTTCTCCTTTCTCTTCATACCAACTTGCAGTCTCCTGCTTCCCTTCCAGAATGCCATGTCAGGAGAGTTTTTAAAAATACAACAAAAATCAGATGGCTTTGGAAACTCTGTGTCCCATCACTCTCCCTCTCCCTCTCCCCTCCCAAAACATACACACACACCCATGCACACTTGCCCAGCTTCTGTTAAGGGCAGTCCAGGATACAGGGGGCCTAATTCCTCCAAAACAGATAGACTCATAGAAACTTAGAGCTGGAAAGAAGGATGGAAGGAATTAAACACACTGTGCTAGATGACTTTAAAGATTACCTGGTCCAACCCTCCAAAATTCTGAGGCGAGGAAACCTAGGCTCAGAAACCTAGGCTCCTATAAAGAGCAGAGCCAGGACTCACAGGTCTTCTGACTTCCAGTGCTCTTTACATCAAATACGTGCACACCACTGATCTGATCACGTCACCCCTTGCTGAAAATCCCTGGGGAGCTTCTAAGACCAAACTCCTTAAAGTCCCTGTGAAGGCCCCCGGTGGTGTGACCCCTGCCCACCCTCCAGCCTTACCCTGCAACATGCTCCAAACACATTCTCTCACTCCTTTTAACTTGCTAGGTTCCTCCCACTACAGGGTCTTTGCAGGAGCCTTTTCCCTCGTCTAGAACATTCTTTCCTCCCTTTTCCAACTAGTTAACCTTTATTCCTCTTTCAGATCTCAGGTCAAATGGCCTCAGTATATGCTCTTACAACACAGTTGTATCAATCTCCTGTAACATTTATCACAAAAGCAATTTTACATTTATTTTTTATAATCTCTCCCACTAGACTGTACATTCTGTGAGGGTGGGAACTGGATGTGTTTTTGCTCGCTGCTCTGTCTCCTGTGACTAGCAGAGCCTGGCCCATTGCAGATGTTCAAGAACAATTTACTGAATGGATGAATGCCTCCCTTGGTCCACAAGCTTGGTCCCGGTGGGGCATCAGTAGGCCCCAGCTCTCCTCCCTACTCCATGCCCCACCTGTCTTCTGTGGAAGGAGGGACCGAGGACCTGTGGATCCTCAGAGGCAGTGGGGACATTGTGGGCTTTGGAGTCAGAGACCAGAGTTTGAGTCCTTGTTTTGCCATGTACAGCTTTGTGACCCTAGGTAAGTCACAAGCCTCTTTCCTTATCTGTAAAAGAGCAGACACTCAGATCTAGATCATAGGACTCCTGTGAAGATTAAATGATTTTTTTCTCACACATAGTAGGAGGCAAACAAATGGCAAATTTTAATATTCCTACTTCTGGAGCATGGAAAGAAGCTGAAAGAGGGGCTCCTGGCAGTGGGGAACGAGGTGCCAAGGGATTGTGTCAGGTTTTTCCTTTGGAAAAATGGAGGTGAGTCCTGTTAGGATCTGAATAATGGTAAAAACTTTAAAGGAGGCTTTACTTTTTGTTCTGGAAAGGCAGCCAAGAAAGGAGAGCTGGGTTAAGTTTGGAGAAAGAAAAATGTCTATATCTTCATTCACTTAGGGGATGATAAGCTTGGAAGGTAGCAAGGCAGGGGAAACACTGAAGGAGAAACTACCTCAAGTGTCTATGACAGCAGCACAGAAAAGTATGGAAAGATAATGGAAGTGACATCTCCTAGCTAAGCTGAAAACCACCACACAAGAGTTTCAATGAACCCTAAACATGAAGGCTTCCACTTCCTGTAGTGACTGGTCTACTGCTCTTCACACAGTGGGGCAACAATAAGAGTTACCGTTTATCAAGCACTTTCTATGTAGCAGGCACTCTGCTAAGCACCATAGATATCTGGCCTTAGCTAATCCTTATAATAATCTTGTGACGCTGGTACAATTATCCCCACTTTTAGATGGAGAAACGAGTTCACAGCAGTGAAGTCATTTGCTCAAAGCCACTCAGCTAAAGCAAAATAGAGTCAGGACTCCAACAGCAGTGCTCTAAGAAAAGCAGAGTGGAGTGAGTGAGGGAAAGAAGAGAAAACCGAGATTGAAAAGGAGAGACTTGAAACATAGGGAGCACACTGATCTAATGTACAGGGTGTTAGGGCAGGAGCCTCCGAGAAGAGGGAAAGAAGACTGGGCACTCTGAGGGAAAAAGGATTTCGGCTACAGGACTTTTGGAAATCAGAACAAGATGCATGAAAATTAGAGCAGTTATAGTTCAAAGTTCATGGATTTAGATATTTAGATTTTAATACTTCATTTGGTGTATGAAAAACGATATCCCCCCCAGGCCTTCCACCATCAAGAAGAGCCCAGCAAGTTTTTGGGCAAACTTTCTTGCTACCTGTGCTGAGCTGTTGAGGAGGCCCACTGCAGGCTCATCTCTCTAGCAATGACTTCTAGTCTGAGTGGTTACAGGCTACCTAGCTTTCTGATCAGCTACAGCTAAACCATGGCAAAGGGCTTCAGCTGAGACCTGAAACGACATGAACTGATTCAATGCATATTCCAGCCAGCCACATTCCAAATCCAGAAAAAGTAGGTGATGAGGGCTCTATTGTAAGCTTTTGAGTTTTCCTTTAAACCCATCATCCCAAAGCAACATCATGACCTTTCAAGGACAGTGCATCAGACTGCTTAAAACACTTTCCAAGTCACTGCACACAAATTCTGAGTCTTGCTGGGCCACAACATCTTCTGTTTCCTCCCTCCCCTAAGTTTGACTACATGGTGGAAGGACGAGGAAGAGCAGCGTGTGTGTGTAAAAATACAGTGTAGATAGAAAGATGCCTGGCCATGAGGCAACCCCTCCCTTCTCTAACACACCCCCACCAAACCCCCAGTATAGCTGGGAAAATTCTCAGGTGTGGCATGGAAGGGTAAAGCAAAGGAAGAAAACACACACAGAGGTAGGCCCTTCAGCTGAAATTTTTACTTCTAATTATTCAAATTTAGAAACCTTCCAACACAGAGAAAGAGGAAAAAAAGAGACCAACCCATGGTCACAGTGCCACTTGTGGGACAATAATGCAGATGTTAAAATGAGGGCAGAACTTGGCAAAGACATCCAAGGTTCCCCTTGTGCCCAGTTTAATGAGGTCCTCCCAAGAAAAGAGAGCTCACAATCACTGATGTGGGAGCCACCTCAGTCTTCGCTCACCTTTGAGCAAGCCCCTCAGTCTGCTAGGGAGAGGAGGGTGGGGCGCAGTTTGCATCAATCTTTGGCCCTCCCTCTCCACATCCCTTGATCCTGCCAGCACAGCAGGCAGTCATCTTCACATGCCCCTGCAGCAGTGCTGGCTGAAATCCTCAATATGACAAGGGTGGGGCTGGCACAACCAGCTGAGTCCTGTAATTCAGAACCCCAGGGTACAGGTGGAGGGAGACAGTGAAGCTTCAGTCGCTTGGGACCTCTGCCTGGGGGTCACATGGTGGAGCACCAGTACCAGGTGCTGGGCCCACTGCCCAGGAACTTCTCTGAATGAGGAAGGGCCAAGCCCTCAACAGCCCTCTTCCCTGGATAAGTGCAAGCTTGCTGCCATCATGAAGAGCCCAGCATTCCCAAAGGATCCACCTCCTACCACTCTCCATCTTCCAGAAAGGAGAAACAAATGGACCCTGGGATGAGCAACGAATACAACAGTACATACAGGGAACACAGACCTTAGAATCTCTTCTTCAGGTAAAATCAGAAGGTGACTCACAGAGGCATGCCAAAGGTCCTTCAAGCCTTGCTCAAATGTCCACCCTCTAGCCCTATTTAACATTACAACCCCACACCCCCCATATTCCACATTCCCTTTCACTGCTTATTGCTTACACTTTTTCCAAAGCACACAACAACTTGTAATATTCTGTATAATTTATTTTTTTTGGTGGGGTATCTACCATCATCACTAGATTCCCAGCTCTGTGAAGGTAGTATTTCCACCTGTTTTGTCTATTTGTAAATGAGTAAATAAATCTTTAAGTCACTAGCTACCAGATCTCAAAGCCCTGACTGCCAAGGAATCTCCTGAGTAGCAGGCCCTAGGGCAGGTCCATGGTTCTCCCCTACCTTAGGCTTTTAGGACTCACTGACACTTGAGGGCAGTGTGATGATGGAAAGAACAAGAAAACTAGGGTCAAGCAGACCTGTCTGCTAATGTACTGTGTAATCTTGAGCACATTCCTTAACTTCTCTGAACCTCAGTTTCTTCATCGGTAAAATAGGAATAACAGTATCTACCTCACAGAACTGTTGTGAGAACTGAAGAGGATAATGTTGAAAGTCACCAGCATGGTGCTCCTAGCCATCTTCTTCAAGGGTACTCTGGTGCACCAATAGCAAGGAAAGGACTATCCAAGGGGTCAGCAGTTGCAACAGGAACCCCAACTACGATATCCCATACAGGATTTGCTGGATACTAGTGACTCATTAGGGTCCTCATTCAGGTGCGGAATTACAAACTGCCCCTCCAGATTCGCTCCCACAGGGGAAATCTCATAGCTTTAATTATTCTAAGAGATAACGAGTCTAGGATGTTTCCTAGGGCATGCTTGGTTGTGGTCCTCTTTGGAGACCTAGAATCCAATGCCTTCCAAATAGGTGACCCTTTTAGGCCAGGCCATGGGACCCACTGGAATCTCTGTTTCTGGGATGCTTTACAAGCCCCCGCTCAAAGGCATGAGCAGAGACCTGGTGGTAACAACCCAGTGAATAACATGGCCACCGGTGCAGAGCTACCGGTATGCTTCTCCCTGCCCAGAGAGACTCTAACACATTCCCTTCCAAAACAAGATGTGGATCTCTGTGAGCCAGGAGACTTACAGGTGGATCAAAATGGCAGTGTCTGAGGCACCTTCCTCTCACTCACCGTGGTCTAGCCACCACCATGGCAGGCCACTGTTTAGTTCCTCAAACAAGTGAATTGATTCCTCCTTTCCTTGGGGCCTTTACACTTGACGTTTCCTCCACCTGGAACACTTTGGTGTCAGATCTTCACATGTTGATTCCTCTTTGTCATTCAGACATCAGCTCAAATGTGACCTCCCACTGAGTCCTGACCACCCAATCTTAAAGTCACCCCACCCCACCCCACCCCACTCCCAGTTATTCACTTACTCTTCCTCCCATTACCTGGGTTTACTTTCTTCAGAACACTTACCACTCTCTGATATTATCTTGCTCACTTATTTGCTTACATGTTTATTGTCTGTTTGCCCCACAAAAGCAGTGACCCTGTCTGTCTTATTCACTGTTGTGCATCCTGTGCCTGGAACAGTGCCTGGCCCAGAGCAGGTTTCCTCAAGTATCTGCTGAAGAAATGAATGGATGTATCAATTAACAGACTGTTCCAGGAAGAACTAAGGGCCCCCAGTTTCAGGTGTGAGATCTGCAGGGAAACCAGGAGAAAAGGCCAATGCTTGAGGGGACCAATGCTTGAAAGTGACCCTGCACATGCATCACATCCATCAGGGCACCAAGTCCAAACATCCTCTTCTCCACCACCGGTCTCTCCACCACCCCACACACTCCCTGGCAAACCCCCCACACAGGGCTTGCCACAGAGACTAAGAACGTAGCTCTGTACTCCTTCAGCTCAGAATTCACTAGAACACAGTTCAGGATATTCTGTGGCTTCACGCCTGGTCCAATGCTTTGGAGCTGGGGATCTCAGCATAAATTCCAATATGGGCTGAATAAATGGAGGGCCTTCTCAGGAGAGTTGGGTTTCCCCTCCTCCACCCTACTTAAAGCAACCAAGAGGTCTCCTCTTGGCTGCTGGATAGGGCAGTCACCTTTCCAGGACACTTCCCACTCTAGTAGCAGCTCTGTCCAAAGCATTTACACAGGCCAGGCCCTGCACTCTAGCACTGGGGGTCAAGAGAAACCCATTCTCAGAACTGACTGTCTCCACAGTGACAATAAGGGCTGTGCTGGGCTCTAAAGCCCCTGAACCCTCTACCAAGCCAGCTAGAAAAGGGCCCAAGTCAATTATGGGTGTTCAACTAAACTGAGTCCCTCAAAGAGGCTATCTATCTGGGGACCAGCCTGGCCTCCTAGAGCAGCGAGGCTTAAAGTGTGACAGCTGAGAGGTGGGCTTCCTGTGGGGAAAACAACAGCAAAGGGAGAACTCTGAAGAAGAGATACAGGAGCCACTAAAACTGAGGGGTCTCTGCCCAAAGACTTCAACCCACCTCTGCCTGACACACAACTCCCTCCACTCCACCCTCCCTGAGCTGTTTCATTTCCTTTCAGAAAACTTTGTTTTGGTTTGATATTTGCCTCTAGGCCTCTGGGAGAATTTTCTGAGCTTTGTTTCTCTTCTTGTTTCTAGGATACCTGAGCTGCTCCTAACGCAACAAGCACAGTAGGAGCAAGAGAGTGAGAGCTAGGGGGTGGGGCGAGGATCACCAGATAGAAAGAGAAAGAAGAGAGGCAGGGAGGGAAAGAGCCTGCTTGGCTCACACAAATTTTGGTGGCTCCCAGATACTCCAGAGGCACATTAGGGAGCTCTAAAACAGAGCAAAACTAAAACACCCAGAAAGGGGCCATTTGCAAAGAGAGAACTTGAAGTTCTAGGAAATCAAAAGGTCAGGGAGTAGATCGGGGCACTGCCCAGAGCTGGCTCAAGCCAAGCACACTGAGGAAGCCTACTAGAGGTCACAGCAGGGAAGCTTCCACACACCACCTGAAGGATAACACCTCCCAGGCACGTGCACCAGGCTAGGAGCTGCCCATAAACAGAAGCATACAGCCTTAAAGGCGTCAGGCCTGGGGTGGGGTGGTGAGGCAGAGCTCCACACTCCCCAGGGCAGGGACATAGGGCTCAGCATGTTTGAAGAAGCAGCCCAGGCCTTTCCTGCCCTTCCCACATTCTGGCCCAGCCCCACCTCCAACAAGAAGGAACCTGGCTTTCCTAGGCAGAGGCAGGATCTAGTGGAATTCCCCTGAAGCAGGCTGCACAGGGTAGCCAGCAACAGAGGTCATTCATCAACTTGCTTCTGGAGAAGGAGGCCAACTCAGCCTCTGCAGAATAAAGCCAGTGCAGCTCCCAGAACGCCCCTACCACAGACATCCAATGCCAGAGGGCCACTCAGGAGAGACACTGACCCAGGAACCCAGGGGCAGAAGTCTCCGAGGCATAGACTGAGATGCCCATAAATTGGGCTCTTCTCATTCAAATGGCAGGTAGACAGCTGAGGAGAAAAGCAGCTTTTAAAAATAAACAGGAAGTCTAGTCTCCCCCTGCTCACCCAATTTTAGGAGTAAGAGCTCTGCAGTCAGACTACTCGAATTGGCATCCAGATACAGATACTCACTAGCTGTGTGACCTTGAGCCGACTGTTTAACCTCTTTGAATCTTAGTTTCCTCCTCTAAAATATGGGATGATAATAGTACCAACCTCTCAGGGCTGCTCTGAGTATTAAATAAAATAATTCCTGTAAAGTGCTTAACAAAGTGCCTGGCACAGAATAAATTCTTGATAAAAGTAGCTTTTTTAATGGGATGACAAATCTAAGAGAATCACATATCTGGTACAAAAATCGTCTACAAGAACTGCTGTGGAAATCACACTGGGGAACTCAGCATTCCCAAGTTGATGGTGGGGGAAGAGGGGTGGAGCAGTGGCCTTCCATTTTCGCAATCCTGTGCCCAGCAGCAAGGAACAGAGGTTGACAGAGAGAACCAGAAGCAGGAGGGGCCCCAAGGCTCCAAAAGAAACACTTCTGCAAAAATCTAAAAACACTATGGTTGGGGGTTTCTCATCCGTAGGAGCAGAGGAGTGAAAAGGCAGCAAGAGAAAGAACACCAGCCTCAGAACACTATCTTTCTTCCACAGCACTGACATCTCCCAAAGTGACTAGAGTAGACAAATTTTCAGAGCAACATTTTTCATAAGAGCCCAAAACTGGAAACAACCCAAACGCCCAGCAACTGATGAACAGATAAAATGTGGTATATCCATACAATGGAATGTTATCTGGCCATAAAAAAGAATGAAGTACTGATACCTACTACAACGTGTATGAACCTTGAAAACATTATACTAAGTGAAAAAAGCCAGTCACAAAAGGCCAAATATTGTACGATTCCATTTACATGAAATGTCCAGAATAGGCAAATCTACAGAGACAGAAAGTAGATTAGTGGTTGCCTAAGTCTAGGGGTCTTGGGGGGAAATGGAGAATGACTGCTAATGGGTATGGGGTTTCTTTTTGGGATGATGAAAATGTTCTAAAATTGATTGTGGTGATGGTTGCTCAACTCTGTGGATATATAAAAACCACTGAATTGTACATTTTAAATGGCTGAATTGTGTGATATGTGAAGTACATCTCAATAAAGCTGTTTTTAAAAATGACTAGAAAGTAGATACTGAAGATGGTGTTGGGACATATGCATAATATAAAGTGTGACTCCGTATGTGTGGGTGTGGGCAGATGGCCAAAAAGCAGGACAGGATGGCAACAAGGACAATGTCCAACAAAGAGCTTTTACCCAGCCCTGTACCTCCTTTACAAAAATGGCACCAAAATGTTAACCTGGATATATCTCCAAGAAGATACCAGAAAACTCCTGCTCACCCCAATTGGTTTAGCATGCCTATAAACTCCCATGCAATAAGACTTCTTCCAAGACACTTACCCAGCTGGGTAGGCAACTAAACCCGATCGGGGGTCACAGGCAAGTCCTCTGCCTCCAGACACTGTAATTCCAAGCACCTTCTCCAAGGTCACCTGTTAGAGCAAGACAGAGAAGTGACATGTTATGGACAGAGTGGGGTTGAGAAAGAGGTGCCGAAGGTACCAGTGACCATCCAGCAGTGCTGACTACTTTCCTGATGACCCTGTCCTCAGGAGAATGGAGCTACTGACTTGTCTAGGTTCTGTTCTGGCCCCAGGCCCCTTGATCACACAGGGAAAAGCCAGCGTGTATCACAAGCTTTTAACAGGGCTCAACCTGCTGGGACCATGGGAAAGAAAATGAAGTGGTTAAAGCTCAGCTCCTGGCCACAGAGGAACAAGCACTCCCCCAACCCAGGAAGGCTCTGTTTACAAGAGAAAGCCTTGGGTCCCCAGACTGGCCTCTTGGGTCTATGAGACTCAGGGGAGGTCACTGATCTTCATGCTTTGGCAGGCATGAAAGGAAGGCCACTCTGATCTACCAAGAGCCAGAAGAATGTTAGGTATCATTTAGGTGACTCATAATATCCTAGATATTCACATTCCATCACGTTCTCCGGCTCCATCAGAGGACTCCACCCACACATATGTCTGCCAGTTCATACAGACTACAGGCCTAGGAGGCAGAAACATGGCTTAATGCTGTGTTTTGCAAAGCACAGATGCTCAGAGTACTCTATTATTATTAAGCCACAACTCCCATAGAGATGAAAGAGAAATGTGTGAAGTGCTCAGAGATTCTGAGAGGACATGGCCACAAGAGACATTCACCATCACTCTCATCATCCCTGTCGTTATCCTACACTGTCTGCAGCCCGCGGTAGGCACACCGAACTAACCACAAATTAGTTCACTGGTCTTTCTGCTAGATGATCCCACGTGAGATTCGGTGCCCTGTAAGCTCTTGCTTGTCACTCCACCTCACCCTCTGCTACAGAACATCTTGCTTGTCAGTCCAGGTCCAGTATCCTCCAGTACTGTCTGGACTCCCTGCACTGGCCCTCCTCAGGGATGACCTTGGTCTTCGTTGGATCAGAGAGAGGGGTTTCTGAATGCAGAATGACCACATAAACAGGCTAGACTGTTCTCTGCTGAGAGAGCTTCACAGGCCCTAGGAGAGCGATGTGAACCAGAAACACTTCAGGGGTGTTTATATCTGTGGCAGGGTGATCTACTCCTAGTCCAGGTCAGTTTCTAGAGAGGGGAAGCCCAGAATCAATTAGGGTAATTTGAGGATCTCTCCCAACTGGAGAACTCAAAGTGCTCCTAGAGGGCCTTTTTAGATTCTGATCTCCAAAGACCACTTGAATTAGGCTGGAAAGAAATGCCCTGTGGTGGCCAAAGACCAAACTAAGTCTTTTGGGACATTATAGTTAAAACCTATTCCCCAGAAAGATCCTCAAGAGTCTTCTGTGCTTCTTGGGGATGTGGACGAGGAATTCCAACATGTGTCTACTCACTGAGCCAGTTTAGTTCCAGGGCACCACACCAACCCACAGCCACCTGGCAAGCACCAAACTTGCCAATTACCCTTGGGCCTATCTGAGGCACTAAACCTAGTGTGGGATGAACTAACTTTAGCCTATTCTATACATTCTTGATAGCTCACCCTAACGTATGCCTCCTTCTACACTTTCCTCAGCTTAATGACCCCCTAGCAGTCAGTCACTTTTCTGAAAGGCCTGAGCACGGGGCACTCACTGGAGAGTACAAAATAACCCTGGGGAAGTCCTGGGGATACTTAGTTCAGGGCACCACTCCCTATCCTGGCACTGTGCCTCTGGCTATCCCAGAGGGAGGGGTATTCAGGAACATTCCTATGGCACCAACTGCCTACTGCAGAGAGAGAGAGGAGCCCAAGGTCAGCTTTACCCACATAGATGGGAAATGTCACAAAATCAAGTGCAGTGAGCTAAAAGGCAGCTCAATTCCTATTCTCCTCAAGCTACTCTGATTTCAGGCAAATCCTTTGGATTCAAATTTGCATCAATCCCTCCCTTTGCTTCAGCTTTGGTCCCAGAGAATCAGGCCAGTCTGTTGGTTCTCAGCTTCTCTTCCCTCTGACAGGAATTTGGGTAGGTGTTTTGTGGGTAGATAATCCAGTTCCATTGAGAATTAATTCTGAAACTAGCTGGGACTTTTCAACAGCAATCTAAAGCAAGAAGGAGATGGGAGTTAGACCCTAAAGACCAGTGTTTATCAAACGTTTCTGACCATGACCCACAGTAAGAGACACTTTCTATATCGTGACCCACTATACATACATGTATATATGTGCATGTGCATAAAACTGAAATAAAAGTTTCACAAAACAATACTTACTTATTGCAGGTGATATAGTCTATATTTTATTATATTCTATTTCATTAAAAAATAATTCTGGTCTTGGCCCACTTTACTGATTTCATGAGCTACAAATGGGCTGGAAGCTCCAGTTTGAGAAACCCTGCTACAGATCATCTTTTTCCGCCAGACCTGGATTTCAGGCTCTGATCTCTGGAACCTTTGTGCTCCTGTCACTTTCCTCCTAGGACTCTTGGCAATGGAACAGACATCCGGGCAAGGAAACCCCATGGGCAGGAGTTTGCCTGGGTTCAAAACTTGGCTTATTTTCAAAGGATTTATGGGTTTCGGCTTTTTCTGGCTTTCTGAGCAGCTATCCAAGGGGAAAAAGGCAGTTTCCTTTGGCTCTGTGGAGGGGGAGGAGCAGGGAGAAAGCATTCAGGGGCTTCAGCTGGTTTTTATTTTATGTTCTAATTCAAACCAGCTTCCTGTTTGCAGGGAGGCTTTGGGCTGAGCTCCACTTTCAAAGGATCTTGAGAGTCCAGAGCTCCTGCAAGGCCTCCAGCATCTCGGCTTATTTTGCAAGGCTCCAGCACGATGGACTTTTATAAACTGACTCTCTCCCTCTCATAACCTTCTCCATTTCTTCTCTTTCCAAAAAGGTGTTATAGCTTCCATCTACCCTAGAAAATGGAGACAAACCTGACAAACCTCCTGCAAACACACCACAGTCTATTTTTTTTGTATATGGGACACTGCCACAGCCTGGCTTAATGAGTGGTGTGTAGGTCTGCACTCAGGATCCAAATCTGCAAACCCCAGGCCGTCAAAGCAGAGCATGCGAACTTAACCACTATGCCACACGGCCAGCCCAACACACCACAGTCTAAACACACCCAAGTTCACATGGTGGTGTGCTGGAGCCAGCTCATGAGAGCTGACTGTGCACATCTTTTCCCACCTCCACATGCAGTAATAGTACATTGGTAGCTTGAAATTACCACAGTGGGAATATTTACACCATGTATGTCAGAAATGCTATGATCAGGGCCACTTTTTTTCCCTTCAGAGAGCTAAGCATTTACCAACACCACTGAGCTCAAGCCACTGCTGTCTCTCACTAGAACTATGGCTGTAACTCCCAAGTGTTCTCTCTGCTTCAGGCCTTGCCCCCTATAGTCTTTTCCTGAACATGGCAGGCCACATTGATTCTTTTAAAATAGACATGAGATCATGTCGTGACTGCTCAAAAGCCTCTAATGGATTCCCATCCTTAAGTTCAAATCCAAATACTTTACCCTGGTTTACAAGGCCCTAAATCATCTGGCCTCTGGCTACCTCTCTGACCTCATTTCCTACACTCTTCTCTCACTTACTCCACCTCAACCACCCTGGCTGCCTTAAGCACCTCAAGCAGATTCTAGCCTCAGATCCTTTGCATATGCTATTCCTTTGACTAAAATGCTCTTCTCTCAGCTATTCACATGGCTAATTCACTTAGGTCTTTGCTCAAAACACTCCTCCTCAGAAAAGGCTTTCCAGACCAAGCTTTACTATCACTCTATACTCAACTTACCCTGCTTTATTTTTCTTCATAGCACTTCGAGTCAAGTAGTGACCTGACATTAATTATATCTTTGTCCACACACCTACGGTCTGTTTTCTCCATAAGAATACGAGCTCCTTGAGAGCAAGACCAGAGTTTTTACCCCTCACTGATGTATCCCTAGCACTTTCAACAGTGCCTGGCTCACAACGGGCACTTGATAAATATTTGATGGATAAATAAATATATGGCAGAGACTTCAGGAACAGTGAAAGATCAGACATGAGAAGCCCAGAAAAACTGGGGTATTTCGGGCCAGTAGAGGACACAAACAAACAGAGCTTAATGGTACAGTAACATTTTGTTTCTTAGGCTAATGGTGGGCACACAATTGTTCATGCTATTATTTCATATGTCTTTATTGTATGTCTTAAATATTGCATAGCAAATACTAAATCGAGAGCAAAGATACAGTCCAGGATGTGGTGTGGGGCTCAGTATCTCATAAGTAACATGCTTCTACAATTCACAACCCTGACTTCTCTCTTTATCCTCAAGCCACTTCACTGACACTCACTGACCCAGTAATGCTGGGGGGAAGGGTACAAAAAACTCAAGAATATGTGTTTTTATTTGATTTAGGTTTCTCACTTAAGTGCTTATAAGGCTGCACATTTTTTTTTTTTTTTTTTTTTTTTTTTTGCTGAGGAAGACCAGCCCTGAGCTAACACCCGTGCCCATCTTCCTCTACTTTATATGGGACACTGCCACAGCATGGCTGACAAGCAGTGCGTCGGCTGGCACCCGGGATCGAATCTGCCAACCCCAGGCTGCCAAAGCGCAGACTAAGCCACTGCGCCGCTGGGCGGCCCCTAGGCTGCACATTTTTATGATGCTCTGACACGCCACTTCCAGTGGAAGCTTTCATGAACCACTGTGCATATTCCTTGTCCTGACTGCAAGCATGGCAGCAGGCAATTACATAGGGCCCCCTCAGCCTGGGTCCCTGAGTAACTCTGATGAACAAAGCCCCTGTGCTGACCCACACTGAATATAAATAAACTATCTGTTAAGTCAGGGAGATTTTGAGGTGATTTGTTAGCACACCATGACCTAGCTCAGTGATTTTCACGCTTTTTGGTCTCTTACACTCTTTGGTTTCTTCACACTCTTAGAAATTATCGAGGACCCCAAAGAGCTTTTGTTTATACAAGTAATACCTATCAATATTTGCTATGTTAGAAATTGCAAAGGGAATATTTAAATATATTAATTCACTTAAAATGACAATAAATCCAAGTGACGTCAGCATCATAGCAGAGTGAGCTGTTCCCCTAGGCTCTCCCCCATAAGATACAATGAAAAGGACATTCATAAACCAACAGAGGACATCCATACAACACAATAGACATCTGAGAGATCCATACAGCCATATGTCTGAAGATGGGGGGTGCAGTGGAAGGAGGTAAAGAGATCTCCTCTCCCTCCCCAGCAGCAGCGATCTAGAGTGTGAGACCTCGCACAGTGGCCAGCGTGCGACTGAGAGAAGGGGGAAAAGGCAGCCCTTCACGGGAATGCTTTCACTCTCCAAATTGCCTCCCAGCCCACTAGAAAGCTCCACATGGAGACGGCTAAGCAACTGAAGGGGCATCCTCATCAAGTTGAGCAGCCCAGGCGAGCAGCCAGTGAGGGCAGAGCAGAAGCATGGGCTCCCTCCCCCCAATCCCACCTGGCGCATCAGCTCAGCCAATTGGCCAGGGCCGGGGATCCCCACCAGAGCACCTGTACCTATATGTGTGAAGCAGCGGCAGCCAGATGCAGTGAGCCCTACCAGCACAGCTTCTAACAGATGGGCACAATTGCCAGCAGTCACAGCAGGCTCAGAAAACACACCTCCTGCCCCCATCCCCAGTGGAGGCAGGTGGAATCTGTGACCAGACACTACCACTATCTGACGACAAAAGTCCACCCCATCACACAGCATCAAGAAATATATTAACACTCCAGGCCAGAAGGAAAATGACAAGTATTCAGAAACTAATCCTGAAGTCACAAAAATTTAAAATCTAACTGACAGAGAATTCAAAATAGTTATCAGAAAGAAATTCAATGAGTTACAAGAAAACTCAGAAAGACAGTTCAAGGAACCCAGGAATAAAATTAATTAGCAGAGGGAATTCTTCACAAAAGAGATAGAAACTATAAAAAAAAAATCAGAAATGTTGGAGATGAAGAACACAATGAATGAGGGGCCGGCCCTGTGGCCTAGTGGTTAAGTTCGGCATGCTCCACTTCAGCAGCCTGGGTTTGGTTCTGGGCATGGACCTGCACCAATCGTCAGTGGCCATGCTGTGGCAGTGACCCACATACAAAATAGAGGAAGACTGGCACAGATGTAAGCTCAGGGTGAATCTTCCTCAAGCAAAAAGAGGAAGATTGGCAACAGATGTTAGCTCAGGGCCAATCTTCCTCAGCAAAAAAAGAAAAAAGAAGAAAAACCCACAATGAATGAGATTTTTTTAAAACCCTGGAATTCTTCAAAAACAAAGCTGATATTACAGAGGACAGAATTAGTAATTGAGAGGACAGAAATATAGAAATGTCTCATATGGAGGAGGAGAGAGAACTAAAACTAAAAAGAAACAAAAAAATTCTCCAAGAAATATCTGACTCAACTAGGAAATGCAACATAAGAATTACAGGTATTCCAGAGGGAGAAGAGAGGGAGAAAGGAGCATAGAGCTTGTTCAAAGAAATAATAGCTGAGAACTTCCCAAACCTGGGGAAGGAGCTGGAATTACATGTAAATGAAGCTAACAGAACTCCTAATTATATCAACATAAAAAGACCTTCTCCAAGGCATATGTTAGTAAAACTGGCAAGTGTCAATGACAAAGAAAAAAATATTAAGGGCAGCAAGGCAGAAGAAAATAACCTACAAAGGAACCCCTATCAGGCTTTCAGTGGATTTCTCAGCAGAAACCTTACAAGCTAGGAGAGAGTGGAATGATATCTTCAAAATACTGAGAGACAAGAACTTTCAGCCAAGAATACTCTATCCAGTGAAACTATACTTCAGATACGATGGAGAAATAAAAACTTTCCCAGATAAACAAAAGCTGAGGGAGTTCATCACCACAAGACCCCCCCCACACACACACACAAGAAATGATCAAGAAGGCCCTCATCCCTGAAAAAAAAAAACAAAGAAAGGGTTTACAAAGCAAGAAGATAAATAGACAGACAAAATTGCAGCTCTCTATCAGAACAAGTTAGCAAACAATTATAAAAGATAAAGGGAAGGAAAGCATCAAAGATAACTATAATCATTTCATTTTAATCACAAACTCACAACACAAAACAGAATAAATTGTGACAACAATAACTTAGATGGGGAAAAGGAAAGGGATGGAATCTGCTTAGACTAAGGACATAAGAGGCTATCAGAAAATGAACTATCTCATCTATGAGATCTTTTATACAAACCTCACGGTAACCACTAAACAAAAAATCAGAACAGAGACACAAATGATAAATAAAGAGAAAACCATCATGGAGAACCACCAAACTGAGTCGGCAATCAGAAATACACAGGGCGAGAAACAAGGGAAATACAGAACAACCGGAAAACAAGTGATAAAATGGCAGTAGTAAGCCCTCATATATCAATAATCACTCTAAATGTAAACGGATTAATTCTCCAATCAAAAGACACAGAGTGGCTGGATGGATTAAAAAACAAGACCCAACAATATGCTGCCTCCAGGAAACAATCTCAGCTCTAAAGACAAACACAGGCTCAGAGTGAAGGGATGGAAGATGATACTCCAAGCTAACAGCAAACAAAAGAAAGTAGGTGTTGCCAGCCATACTTATATCAGACAAAGTAGACTTCAAGATAAAACAGGTAATGAGAGACAAAGAGGGGCAGTATATAATGATAAAAGAGACACTCCACCAAGAGGACATAACACTTATAAACACATATGCACCTAACACAGGAGCACCAAAGTACATAAAGCAACTATTAACAGACCTAAAAGGAGAAATTAACAGCAACACATTACTAGTAGGGAACCTCAACACCCCACTTACATTGATGGATAGATCATCCAGACAGAAAGTCAACAAGGAAATAGTGGAATTAAACAAAAAACTAGACCAGATGGATTTAACAGATATATATAGAACACTCCATCCAAAAACAGCAGAATATACATTCTTCTCAAGTGAACATGGAACATTCTCAAAGACAGATCATATGCTGGAAAACAAGGCAAGCCTCAAAAAATTTATGAAAATTGAAATCATAACAAGCATCTTTTCCGATCATAATGCTATGAAATTTGAAATCAACTACAGGAAAAAAAGCTGAGAAAGTGACAAATATGTGGAGACTAAACAACATGCTATTGAACACCCAATGGATCAATGAAGAAATTAAAGGAGAAATCAAAAAATACCTGGAGACAAATGAAAATGAAAATACATCATACCAACTCATATAGAATGCAGCAAAAGCAGTCCTAAGAGGGAAATTCATAGCAATACAGGCCCACCTTAACAAACAAGAAAAATCTCAAATAAGTAATCTTAAACTACACCTAACAGAACTAGAAAAAGAAGAACAAAGCCCAAAGTCACCAGAAGGAGGGAAATAATAAAAATTAGAGCAGAAATAAATGAAACAGAAACAAACAAACAAACAAAAAAACAGTAGAAAGGATCAGTGAAACTAAGAGCTGGTTCTTTGAGGAGATAAACAAAATTGACAAACTCTTAGCCAGACTCACTAAGAAAAAAAGAGAGAAGGCTCAAATAAATATTAGAAATGAAAGGGGAGAAATTACAATGGATACCACAGAAATATAAAGGATTATAAGAGAATATTATGAAAAACTACATGCCAACAAATAGGACAATCTAGAAGAAATGGATAAATTCTTAGACTCAAACAACCTCCCAAAACTGATTCAAGAAGAAATAGAGAATCTGAATAGACCAATCGCAAGTAAAGAGACTGAAATGGTAATAAAAAATCTGCCAAAAAATAAAAGTCCAGGACCAGATGGCTTCTCTGGAGAATTCTACCAAACATTCAAAGAAGATTTAATACCTATCCTTCTCAAACTATTCCCCAAAATTGAAGAACATGCAACCTTTCCTAACTCATTCTATGAGGCCAATATGACCCTGATCCCAAAGACAGACAAGGACAACACAAAGAAGGAAAATTACAGGCAAATATTGCTGATGAACCTAGATGTAAAAATCCTCAACAAATATTGGCAAACCAAATACACTAATACATTCAAAGGATCATACACCATGATCAAGTGGGATTTACACCAGGGACACAGGGATGGTTCAACATCCGCAAGTCAATCAATGTGATACACCACATTAACAAAATGAAGAATAAAAAATCACATGATCATCTCGTTTTTGGACGTCAGCATCATGGCGGAGTGAGATTCCCTCTTTGAATCTCTGCCCCCTACGACACAACAAAAACATCATTCACATTCCAACAGAGCTCAATCAAACACTACGAAGGACTTCTGAGAAACCCCTGCTGCCAGACATCGGACGGTGGAGGCGCGGGAAGCCCAGGAGGACGGGAGGAGAGGTAGAAGGTTGTACTCCCCCTCCCCAATCGATCGGCAAAGACAGCGCGGTTCGCAGACAGAGGGGGGAGGGGCGGCCCATAGCGGGGAAAACTATCGCCATCCAGGTGCTCTCACAGACTGTCGCGAGATCCCCACTGGGAAGCGACGAAGGACTGTTTAGGGGGTGTAGCAAACACCCTAAGAGAGCCAGAAAGGAAACTCCCGGGTCAAGCAGGAGAAAGAGAGGACCCCTCCCCCCACACACCTGGCGTTTCAGCATAATCCCTCCGGGGGATGCAGCCGCCTCAGAGCAAACCGCTCGCGATCTCCATCTAGTGGCAGCAGGGGGAAACTGCAGGACTAACTTTAATCATGAGGGGTAAAAATAAAGCCGTCCCCGTTGGATCCTTGCGAAAATATGTCAGGGCTACAGACCAAAAGGAAAATGACAAACACCCAGAACCCAACCCTGAAGGCACAGAATTTGATAACCTGAATGACAGAGAATTCAAAATAGCTATCATAAACAAACTCAACGAAATACAAGAGAACACACAGAAACAAATCAACGAATTCAGGGATTATGTCACAAAAGAGATTGAAACCCTAAAGAAAAACCAATCAGAATTATCGGAGATGAAAAACAAAATCAACGAGATAGTGGAAAAAATGGAGTCTTTAAAGAGCAGAACTGACAATATGGAGGAACGAATTAGCACTATTGAGGATAGCCACGCAGAAATGCTCCTGATAGAGGAGGAGAGAGAGCTAAGACTAAAAAGAAATGAAGAAATTCTTCGAGAAATATCAGACTCAACGAGGAAAAGCAACATAAGGATAATAGGTATTCCAGAAGGAGAAGAAAGAGAAAAAGGAGCAGAGAGTTTGTTCAAAGAAATAATAGCTGAGAACTTCCCCAACCTAGGGAACGAGAGGGAAATAACAGTGAATGAAATCAATAGATCACCTAAATATATAAACAGGAATAAAAAATCATCTTGCCACATAGTAGCAAACTTGAAGAATACCCGTGACAAGGAAATAATATTGAAGGCAGCTAAACAAAAAAACAAAATAACATACAAAGGAAACCCCATCAGGCTCTCAGCTGATTTCTTGACAGAAACTCTACAGGCTAGGAGAGACTAGAATGATATATTCAAAATCATGAAAGACAAAAACCTTCAGCCGAGAATACTTTATCCAGCAAAAATATCCTTCAAATACGATGGAGAAACAATAACTCTCCCTGATAAACAAAAGCTAAGAGAGTTCGTCACCACAAGACCCCCACTACAAGAAATGCTCAAGAAGGCCCGTAGGCCTGAAAAAAAACAAATGAGAAAGGGGATACAAAGATTTCAGCAAGGAGAAAAGCAAGGAGACTAAACCAGAACAAAATACAGTTGGAAAACATCAAAAATTAATTCAAGCTCATCACTGGAAACACACATTCATGACACAATCTGGAATAAAGAGATAACAAACAAGGAGGGGAAGAGGTAAGGGATTGAATTGACCCAGCCTCAGGAAAAAGGAGGCATCTGAAAATGTACTTTCTTATCCAGGAGATCGCTTATATAAACCGCACGGTAACCACTAAACAAACAATCAGAAGAGAACCACACATGACAAATAAAGAGAAAACCAAGAGAATGAGCATGCAGAAATTCCAAATTGAATTTGCAGTCCGAAACACAAGGGACAAGAAACGAAGGAAATGCAAAAGAACCAGAAGATGAACAATAAAATAGCAACATTAAACCCTCATATATCAATAATCACTCTAAATGTAAATGGATTGAATTCTCCAATCAAAAGACACAGAGTGGCAGGATGGATTAAAAACCAAGATCCAACAATCTGCTGCCTCCAGGAAACACATCTCAGCTCTAAAGACAAACACAGACTCAAAATAAAAGGATGGAAAACAATACTCCAAGCTAATGGCAAACAAAAGAAAGCAGGAGTAGCCATACTTATATCAGACAAAGTAGACTTCAAGATAAAAAAGGTAATGAGAGACAAAGAAGGGCAATATATAATGATAAAAGGGATACTTCACCAAGAAGACATAACACTTATAAATATCTATGCACCCAACACAGGAGCACCAAAGTACATAAAACAACTGCTAAAAAACCTTAAAGGAGATATTAACAATAACACAATAATAGTAGGGGATCTTAATACCCCCCTTACATCAATAGATAGATCATCCAGACAAAAAGTCAATAAGGAAATAATGGACTTAAACGAGAAACTAGACGCAATGGATTTAGTAGATATATACAGATCACTCCACCCAAAAAAAGCAGAGTACACATTCTTCTCAAGTGCACATGGAACATTCTCAAGGATAGACCATATATTAGGAAACAAGGCAAACCTCTATAAATTTCAGAAGACTGAAATCATTACAAGCATCTTTTCTGATCATAATGCTGTGAAACTAGAAATCAACTGCAAGGAAAAAACTAGGAAAGGGACAAAGATGTGGAGACTAAACAACATGCTACTGAACAACCAATGGGTCGTTGATGAAATTAAAGGAGAAATCAAAAGCTATCTGGAGACAAATGAAAAGGAAAATACACCATACCAACTCATATGGGATGCAGCAAAAGCAGTCCTGAGAGGGAAATTCATAGCAATACAAGCTCACCTTAACAAACAAGAAAAATCCCAAATAAATAACCTTAAATTGCACCTCACAGAGTTGGAAAAAGAAGAACAGACAAAGCCCCGAATCAGCAGAAGGAGGGAAATAATAAAAATCAGAGCAGAAATAAATGAAATTGAAACCAAAAAAACAGTAGAAAGGATCAATGAAACAAAGAGCTGGTTCTTTGAGAAGATAAATAAAATTGACAAACCCTTACCCAGACTCACTAAGAAAAAAAGGGGGAAGACTCAAATAAATAAAATTAGAAATGAAAGAGGAGAAATTACAACAGACACCACAGAAATACAAGGGATTATTAGGGAATACTATGAAAAACTTTACGCCAACAAATTGGACAACCTAGAGGAAATGGACAAATTCTTGGACGCGTACAACCTCCCAAAACTGAATCAAGAAGAAATAGAGAATCTGAACAGACCAATCACAAGTAAAGAGATTGAAACAGTCATCAAAAACCTCCCAAAAAATAAAAGCCCAGGACCAGATGGCTTCCCTGGAGAATTTTATCAAACGTTCAAAGAAGATTTAGCACCTATCCTTCTCAAACTATTCCAAAAAATAGAGGAAGATGGAATACTTCCCAACACCTTCTATGAGGCCGACATCATGCTGATACCAAAGCCAGACAAGGACAATACAAAGAAGGAAAACTACAGGCCAATATCACTGATGAACATAGACGCAAAAATCCTCAACAAAATATTGGCAAACCGAATACAGCAATACATCAAAAAGATCATACACCACGATCAACTGGGATTTATACCAGGGACACAGGGATGGTTCAACATCCGCAAATCAATCAACGTGATACACCACATTAACAAAATGAAGAATAAAAACCACATGATCATCTCAATCGATGCAGAGAAGGCATTCGACAAGATCCAGCACCCATTTATGATAAAAACTCTCAACAAAATGGGTATAGAAGGAAAGTACCTCAACATAATAAGGGCCATGTATGACAAACCTACAGCAAACATCCTACTCAACGGGGAAAAACTGAAAACCATTCCTTTGAGGACAGGAACAAGACAAGGGTGCCCACTCTCACCGCTCTTATTCAACATAGTACTGGAAGTTCTGGCCAGAGCAATTAGGCAAGAAAAAGGAATAAAAGGACTCCAAACAGGCAATGAAGAAGTGAAACTCTCGCTATTTGCAGACGACATGATCCTATACATAGAAAACCCAAAAAATTCCATCGGAAAACTACTAGAAACAATCAACAACTACAGTAAAGTGGCAGAGTATAAAATCAACTTACAAAAATCAATTGCATTTCTATACACTAATGATGAAACAACAGAAAGAGAACTCAAAAAGACAATCCCATTTACAATTGCAACAAAGAGAATAAAATACCTGGGAATAAATTTAACCAAGGAGGTCAAAGACCTATACAATGAAAACTATAAGACACTATTGAAAGAAATCGAGGAGGACATAAAGAAATGGAAAAATATTCCATGCACATGGATTGGAAGAATAAACATAGTTAAAATGTCCATTCTACCTAAAGCAATCTACAGATTCAATGCAATCCCAATCAGAATCCCAATGTCATTCTTCACAGTAATAGAACAAAAACTACTGAAATTCGTATGGGGCAACAAAAGAGCCCGAATAGCTAAAGCAATTCTGAAAAAAAAGAACAAAGCTGGAGGCATCACAATCCCTGACTTCAAAATATACTATAAAGCTACAGTAATCAAAACAGCATGGTACTGGTACAAGAATAGACACACAGATCAATGGAACAGAATTGAAAGCCCAGAAATAAAACCACACACCTATGGACAGCTCATCTTCGACAAAGGAGCAAAGAACATACAATGGAGAGAGGGAAGTCTCTTCAATAAATGGTGCTGGGAAAATTGGACAGCAACATGCAAAAGAATGAAAGTAGACCATCTCCTATCGCCATATACAAAAATCAATTCAAAATGGATCAAAGACCTGAAAGTGAGACCTGAAACTATAAAACTCCTGGAAGAAAATATAGGCAGTACACTAATTGAGATTGGACATAAAGGGATCCTTTCAGATTCCATGTCTACCCAGACAAGGGAAACAAAAGAAAAAATAAACAAGTGGGACCTCATCAGACTAAAGAGCTTCTACAAGGCAAATGAAACCAGGATCAAAATGAATAAACAACCCACCAGCTGGGAGAAAATAGTTGCAAATCGTTTGTCCGACAAGGGATTAATCTCAGTAATATATAAAGATCTCATACAACTGAGCAACAAAAAAACAAACAACCCGATCAAAAAATGGGCAGAGGATATGAACAGACATTTTTCCAAGGAAGAGATACAGATGGCCAATAGACACATGAAAAGATGTTCAACATCACTAATCATCAGAGAAATGCAAATCAAAACTACACTGAGATATCACCTTACACTGGTTAGAATGGCTATAATCACAAAGACAAATAACAACAAATGCTGGAGAGGTTGTGGAGAAACGGGGACCCTCATTCACTGCTGGTGGGAATGCAAACTGGTGCAGCCTCTATGGAAAACAGTATGGAGAGTCCTCAAAAAATTAAAAATAGAAATACCGTATGATCCAGCAATACCACTCTTGGGCATCTACCCAATGGACATGAAATCAACCATCACAAGAGGCGTATGCACCCCTATGTTCATTGCAGCATTATTCACTATAGCCAAGAAGTGGAAGCAACCCAAGTGTCCCTCAACTGATGACTGGTTAAAGAAGATGTGGTATACACATACAATGGAATACTACTCAGCCATAAGAAAAGACACAATTGTCCCATTTGCAACAACATGGAAGGACCTAGAGGGTATTATGTTAAGTGAAATAAGCCAGAGAGAGAAGGACAGACACTGCATGAACTCACTCATATATGGAATATAAGGGAACACACGGACAGAGAGAACTGATTGGTGGTTACCAAGGGGAAGGGGGGTGGGGGGGCACAAGGGGTGAAGGGTTACATCCACAAGGTGACGGACAAACAAAAATGTATAACTAAAACCCCACAGTGTTATAAACTAAGACATCAATTAAAAAAAATGAAAAAAAAAAAGAAAAAGAAAATAAAAGCTTTATTGTTTCACCTTTAAAAAAAAAATGTCTATACTTCCTAAAGCAATCTACAGATTCAATGCATCCCAATCAGAATTCCAATGACATTCTTCATGGAAATAGAACAAAGAATCCTAAAATTCATATGGGGCAACAAAAGACCCCAAATAGCTAAAGCAATCCGAGAGACAAAAACAAAGCTGGAGACATCACAATCCCTGATTTCAAAATATACTACAAAGCAACAGTAATCAAGACAGCATGGTACTGGTACAAAAAACAGACTCACAGATCTATGGAACAAAATTGAAAGCCCAAAAATAAAACCACACATCTATGGACAGCTAATCTTTGACAAAGGAGCCAAGAACAATACAATGGAGAAAGGAAAATCTCTTCAACAAATGGTGTTGGGGAAACTGCACAGCCACATGCAAAAGAATGAAAGTAGACCATTATCTTATGCCATATGCAAAAATTAACACAAAATGGATCAAAGACTTGAAGGTAAGACGTGAAACCATAAAACTCCTAGAAGAAAATATAGGCAGTACACTCTTTGACATCGATCTTAGAAGCATCTTTTCAAATATCATGTCTATCTACTCAGGCAAGGGAAACAAAAGAAAAAATAAACAAATGGGACTACATCAGACTAAAGAGCTTCCGCAAAGCAAAGGAAACCAGGAACAAAATGAAAAGACAACCTACCAGCTGGGAGAAAATATTTGCAAATCATATATCTGACAGAGTTAATCTCCAAAATATATAAAGAACTCACACAACTCAACAACAACAACAAAAAAACCCAATCAAAAAAAGGGCAGAGGATATGAAGATATCTTTCTAAAGAAGATATACAGATGGCCGACAAACACATGAAAAGATGTTCAACATCATTAATAATTAGGGAAATGCAAATCAAAACTACAATGAGATATTACCTTATACCTGTGAGAATGGCTATAATTACCAGGACAAAAAAATAACAAATGTTGTAGAGGATGTGGAGAAAAGGGAACCCCTTCATACATTGCTGGTGGGAATGCAAACTGGTGCAGCCACTATGGAAAACAGTACGCAGATTTCTCAAAAAATTAAAAATAGAAATACCATACGACCCAGCTATCCCACTACTGGGTATTTATCCAAAGAACCTGAAATCAACAATTCAAAGAGACTTATGCACCCCTATATTCACTGCAGCATTATCCACAATAGCCAAGACGAGGAAGCAACCCAAGTGCCCATCAACTGACGAATGGATAAAGAAGATGTGGTATATACACAGTGGAATACTACTCAGCCATAAAAAACAACAAAATTGTTCCATTTGCAACAACACGGATGGACCTTGAGGGTATTATGTTAAGCGAAATAAGCCAGACAAAGACAAACACCGCATGATTTCACTCATATGTGGAAGATAAACACAAAGAGAACAGATTACCAGAGGAGAAGGGGGTTGGGGGGTGGGCATAAGGGATAAAGGGGCACATATATACGGTGACTGACAAATAATGTACAACTGAAATTTTGCGTTATAAACTATTATGACCTCAATAATTTTTTAAAAAACCATAAACCCATTACAACATAACACTTTATTAAAAATAACTCTATTTTCCAAAACAAAAAAAATTTAGTGAGAAGAGTGGCACTGTTTAACATTTTTGCAAATCTCTTTAATGTCTGGCTTAACAGAAAACAGCTGGATTGCCATATCTGCATCTGCATTCAATCTGTTGTGATACGTTATTCTAGTCGAAGATGAAGAAAATCTGGCGTCACTTAGATATGTAATTGGAAAAGGGGGATCTCATAGATCTCCTAAAAGGGTTTTGGGGACCCTAGGGGTTCTCAGACCACACTTTGAGAACCAATGACCTAGCCCCTCCTGAATAGTACAGCATCTTTCCACACAAGGAAACAAGTTCAGTAGTGTGGGAGTTCTGGCCTCAAGCATCATTTGAGGAAACTGAGGCAGGGAAGAGGCCCTGTGAGAAAACAGTCCTCACAGTCTGGGATGGGGCCCAAAGTTCTGACAGGAATTTCATCTCCAAACCCTCACAGCCCAAATGCCAATGAAATATAGCCCAAAAGACACATCAGTCCAGATAACTGATTATGGCCAGTGACTTGGGACACAGCTGCTACAAGCAGCTGGTGCCCTGATACATCCACAGTTCTAGGAACATAGCTTCAGGCACAAATGAAAACTCAGCACTAAGAAGAGAGCACTCACTCTGTACTCTACAGTGATCTCCTCCACATCCAAAACTTAGCCTAGAAGCAGGGAGAATACTCAAGTTGTGACCTAGCCTTTGCTTTGGCAGGTGGAGAGTGTTGAAATGGAGGAAAGCTTACACCAACCTGAAAGAGGGTGTCATCTTTCCCTGGAAACAAGGCTGCAGGAGGGCAGAATTACTACAGATGTACTGAATACCCACCACTCCCAATATGCACTAGGCAGGGCGCTATTGTATCCTCTTGAGAGAAGGAAGGAAGGCAAAATCATCCCTCACTGTAATGAAATAAAGGGATAACTTCATAATAGCCTATTCCCAAGAGAGAAGGAAAGAATAAAGCCAACTGTTTAAGTGCTCTTCTGGCTCTCATTAAAGTAGATGGAAAAAACAGGTGGCTCAGAGGCGATAGACAGGACTATTCATTCATACTAGATAGAATGGTATTTTCCAACATGTAGATTGCAGCCTACTAACGAGACTTGAAATCGATTTAGTGAGAAATGAATAAATAGAACAGAACAAAAAATAGAACTCACAGCATGTAGTAAGGGTAAGTATTGATCACGAAACTTTTGTTTCAAGGGTGCATGTGTGGGTACTGGGTCACAATGTAAAATGTATTTCTTGGGTTTTTTTTGAGCAAGATTGGCCCTGAGCTAACGTCTCTTGCCAATCTTTTTCTTTCTTTTTTTCTCCCCAAAGCCCCCAGTAGATAGTTGTATGTCACAGCTGTACATCCTTCTAGTTGCTCTGTGTGGGATGCTGCCTCAGCATGGCTTGATGAGCGGTGAGTAGGTCCACACCCAGGATCTGAACCAGCAAACCCTGGGCCGCCAAAGTGGAATGCGTGAACTTAACCACTATGACACCGGGCCAGCCCCTAAAATATATTTCTTAATGTGGGTGGTTCTCATAAAAGTTTGAGAGCCACTGGGATGCTATGGGGGACCCTAAGATGAAGAATACACAGACTTTACCCTCTACCCTCAAAATCCATTAGGGAAGATGAATGAAATACTACAAAGCAATCCAGTATGTGACAAGGGTCATAAGAAAGATACAAAGGGCTCTAAGAGGAGGAAGAGAGAGGATTTCTGAACAGGATCAGGAAAGAAACAATGAAGCTTTCTTGGGAGGTGAGATGGTATTTGGCCTAGGCCTTGCAGTGAGGATAGGATTTTGATAGGTGGAAATACAGAGAAAAGGAATTCTCAGTAGAAGAAACTGCATGAACAAAAGTTTGGCCGAAGGAAATAGAGCAGGTGAGCAACCGGAAAAGCAAAGATTGAGTAGGAGAGTAAGTTAGGAGAGGTAGACTGCAACCAGACCAGGAAAGGCCTTGAATGCCAAACTAAGTGGAGTCATCTGTAGGCTCTGGGAAGCCACTGAAACGTTTTGAGCTGGGGACACAATCAAATCAATGTTTTGGCGATGATGTCTATAAGACATACAACACAGGCAGGGAGCCCAACTAGGAGGCTGTTACAATAGTCCAGGTGAGAAGTAATGAGGATCTAGAACAGCATGAAGATAGTGGGAGCAGAAAAGAAATGATGGATTAAAAAGTAACAAAGCAAGTAGAATTGGTAAGACTGGGCACTGTAAAACTCTGGAGAAGACAGAAGACTCACATTTTGAACTTCAGAGATAGGAAACAAGGTCATGCCATGAAAAGAAATGGTGCCGTGATCAGAAAGAGGACCTGGGTCTGGACAAAGGTGGAAGGATGGGAGCCAATGATGTCTGTTTTAGACAAGTTGAATCTAAGGCACTTCAGGGATATTTAGTAGGACCACAGAACATTCAATTTAGCAACATAAACACGGAATGAATGCTTGGGAGTGAGGTAAGGACTAGAAATAGATATTTGAGAATTATTCACATGGAGGTGAAAACCACAAGTGAAAGTACAATGAGACAGGAGAAGACATAGAGGGAAGGTAGAGGGAGGCTGAGGACAGAACCGTGGGGAATACCTATTTTTAGAGTATGGAGAAGATGAAGTGGCAGTTAGAAAGGGAAGAGGAGAACCAGGAAGCCAGTGAAGGAGGGAGTTCCCAGAAGGGAGGTGTAGTTGATGCAAGTGAGAAAAAGAAGTGAAGGAGGCAAGAAAAGGACTCTCCATAGTCCAGAGGCATCTTCAATATAGGTGGCACAGCACAGACCCCTAAACACATGATCCTGGGAACTCTGGGCAGGGCCATCTAAGCTTTTCTGGTCTCTCTCTCTCTCTCTAGTCCCTAGATCTGATCAGCCCACAAGCTAGAGAAGAGGCATTAGCCAATGAATGATCCAGTCTGTGTGGGGCCAGCCCGGTGACGTAGTGGTTAAGTTCACACACTCCGCTTTGGCAGCCTGGGGTTTGTGGGTTCAGATCCTGGGAGCAGACCTATGCACCGCTTATCAAGCCATGCTGTGGCAGACATCCCACATATAAAATAGAGGAAGATTGACACAGATGTTAGCTCAGGGCCAATATTCCTCAGCAAAAAGAAGAGTATGGGCAACAGATGTTAGCTCAGGGCTAATCTTCCTCACCAAAAAATAAAAAGATCCAGTCTGTGGAGCCAAGACAATGGCACTGCTAGAGAAGGGCTTCTTGCTTGAGCCCACGGCATAAGAGGTTTGGATTTGCTCTTCCTTTCTTAGTGTGAGGGGCCACTACAGGGAATCTGCAATGGCTAGGGAGCAGCTGCTCCCTTGAGAGAGAGAACTAAGAGGGCAGAACCACAAAAGGCTAGGGTCATCTAGGATTTAGCTGACCTCAAACTGGTAAAGAAACCCCAGCAACTGGGAGGAAGCCGATCTCTGTTTTTGTTGCCATGTTTTGTTGCCACCAGTTTCTTTCTTCCCCCCTTCTCCACTTCTCAATCCCACTCAATACAAGTTATAAATACCTGAGTTGTAAGTCATTCCAGTCAAACTATGGGCTTGCTATTTCTATAAACAAGCATGTCACAGACCTGTCCAAGGCAGAGCACTCTCCGCCTTTCCCTCCCTTCCTGCAGGTTAAGAATAACTATGCTTGTCTCTTGCCCACACACTACACTCTAATCTCACAAAGCAGATTCTCCACCAGATTCTGAGAATTGCCACTTATGCAAAAGCCACAGAGGAAGCCCAAGGCCAGCAGGCTTTGTGCAGAGACTTAGCCAGCTGGGCAGAGACTCAGTGACTGGCCTGGGGAGAGGGAGGGGGCGGCGGGTATCACGCCCAAGCTCACTCACTCCTGCTCCTTCAGAGTCCAAAGTGCCATCTGCTCAGAGGCAGGAAGGGACACAATGGCCACTCCAAGACTGTAGAACAGAACTTGCCTCTCTACTCTCCTCCTGGTCTCTACCCGATCTGGCTGATTTAAAGTTCTACTGTCTATACCATGAAGATTCCCAGAAATAAATAACTTCCAGTATGACAGAAAAACCAGGCCCCCTCGCTTAGAGTTCAGAAGTAGTTGGAGTTGAGCCAATTCTCCGGTGTTGGGATTAAAACAGCCTCAGCTTCTAGGGAAACTAATCTGCCACTGCTTGGGAGGAGGTGACCTTAGAGATCTTCTAGCCATAAACCCTGGAGACTAGAGAACAAAGGTGCCCAATCCTGGCCTATCAACAGAATTACTCAGAGGGCTTAACAAGATTATTTCAGATAGCAATCTCTACCCCATCCCCATCCCCTGCCTCCGCAAGATTCTCAATGAACAGATAAGGAGTGGGGTTCAAGAATCTGCACATTAAAGCTCTCCAGTTGGTTCCAAAGATTAATCAGGTAGGGAACTATTAAATTAAGGCATTTTGTCTTTTTATTTCCAAATTTCAGCCTCTCCTGGGACTAAGGAGAAAACAATATTCCAACTATTCATACAAGAATACCCAGACCCATGGGCTGCAAAGGGTCTTGTGCAGAGAGAGGGTCTATAGCTATAACAGCCACCATTCACTGAATGTGTACTCTGTGACGAGAACTATGCTAAACACTTTACAAGATTACCTCATTTAATACTCTTGACAACTTAATGAAGGACTAGTATTATCACCATTTTACAGATGAAGGAGTCAGGTAGGTAGTGAGTGGAAGAACCAGGATTTAGACCTAGGTCTGCTTGGTTCCAGAAACCATGGCGACCTGAGGAGGGAGTTCAGGTTCTCCAAAACCACCAGAATGGCACAGTTTCTGAAAGAGCACACAGGGAAGTCACTGTGCCTTCATGGAGACATCAGGGACAGGTCTGAGAACCAAGGTAGAAGGCAGAGAGAGGACACAGGATGAAGTAGAGGGACAGTAGGGTCCTCTCCTGCTAGTTTTAGTGTTTTAAAACAATTAGCAGGCCTAGGGCTGGCCTGGTGGCATAGTGGTTAAGTTCGCACACTCCGCTTCAGTGGCCTGGGGTTCGCAGGTTCAGATCCCGGGCATGGATCTATGCACCACTTATCCAGCCATGCTGTGGCAGGCATCCCACATATAAAGTAGAGGAAGATGGGCACGGATGTTAGTCCAGGGCCAATCTTCCTCAGTAAAAAAGGGGGACTGACAACAGATGTTAGCTCAGGGTCAACCTTCCTCACCAAAAAAAAAAAAATAGCAGGCCTTATCATTAGCTGAAATGGGTCTAAAAAAGGGGTTCTGACCTCTCGCCAGTAAGATGGTTGCAGGGAAAGAGGAACAGAGGGTCTTCCAATGCCAGAGTATCCCACATGGTCAGAGCCTGCCCATGTCCAGCCAATGCTATAACCTACAGTCAAAATGGACAGCTGACACCTGTTTCCAAGGCAACTGATATTACAGGGTCAGAAGCAGAAGAATCTGATTTTTGTGCAGATGGAGGAAGAGGTAAAAACAGCATCAGATCTCAGACCAGAGGGGAGGGAATGAGGGGCTTCTAACTAAAGGACTCAATTGTCATACAACCATTAGAGTGTGCCCAAGCCCAAAGAGCAGCTTTGACAACATAGTGCCTGGTACAGAGGAGATACTTCTACCCTCCCTTTCTCTTCCAGTTATCAGAAAGGCAAAGATAGGAGGTATCTCAATTTAACCAATCAGAATAAGGGAAAAAAAATGTTTTGCTCTCTAAGGTCAGTCCTCTCTACAGCAAGACCAGAAATGCAAACAAAGCTTTATGAGCTAAAAGTTTGATCATCAAGAAGCGTTTAATTCCTCCTCATTCATCAACTCCACATGCCTAAATCTTCTTAATCTCTTGGTTTCCAAACTTCATAACGAGAGAGTACTAACTATTCCTTGTCTGGACTAAGTGTGCAAAGTGAATGTGTGTTCTGGGACAAAAAGGAGAGTGGGGAGCGCTCTTAGTGCCGCTGCAATCATGCCAACTTGTGCCCTGAGACTCTCCTGGGAAGAAGGTAGGTTTCTGCAACATGTTATTCTCTATAAAATGCTCAATTCTTTCCATTCCTAATGCCAACACCCTGGTTTAGGCCTTCAGCACCACATTCCAGGATATAGCAATGGCTTTCTAATCAATCTCCTTACTATAGACCCTGTCCTCCCCTTCTCGAACCCATCAGAATAATCTTGCCATAGTATAGCTTTGATCATGTCCCTCCTCTGCTCAAAAACTTTCAGCGGCTCCTTAGTGCCAACTAAATAAATTATAAATGTCTTAGCCCAGCATCCAAAGCTCTCTGTCAATGGGCCCTACCTTTCTTCTAATTCTATTTCCTACTACTCACCTATATGAGTCATGTGCCTTCATCAATCTGGATTATTCATTATTCTAGAAAGCAGCTTCAGGGCTTTAGTTTGTATTCTTCTACCTGGAATGCCCTTCCCTTCCACCACCCCATAATGAAATCCTACCCTTCCTTTAAGGATCAGCTCAAACATCACATCCCCTATGATTCTTTCCGTAATCAGAAATGATTCCGCCCCCCGCCTTGGTATTCTTACAGCAGCACTTAATGTGCATCATTCACATGGCATGTGCTACTGAGTACCTTGTACAGAAGTTCTTTATGGATCTGTCTTCTCTCTCCTACTAGTCTATAATCTCCTGGAAGGCAGAGGCTGTGTCTCATAAAACTCAATGCTTATAGCACAGGGCACAGTGTTTTAATACATATTTGTTGAAACCATTTTTAATACTTTGAAAATATTTGTGAATACCCTTTGGTTCATCTTACTTAGTAAGTTCTTTAACTTCCTAGAGAATTCTCCATCTATCACAGCCAGCCCAGAAGCTGTAGCAGGAAGAAGAATTTTGATGCTTTTCCAGAAAGACTGCAGAAGGCCTCAATAGAATAATCCATGTGCCTTAAATGACTGCAAATAAAACAGTTTTATCCCTGACTTTGGTAAATACATGCATGACATGGCTCTTCACAAATTTGACTAAATTGAAATTAAAGAATATGTCCAAAAAGATTAGAGAAAAAAATTTTTTTATAAAAGTGACAATACTGTTGTTAAAGAAGAACTTTACCTGTCCTTTATAACAGGAATGGATGTAGCTATGAAGAGTTATTCCGGATGCTGGAATTATGGATGACTTGTTTTCTTCTTTATGTTTCTCTATATTACTTGTGTAAAAATCTTTTTGGAAAGCACATGGTCTTTGGAAAGTATTGAAAAATATTTTATTTACCAAAGCTAACCAAGGAAATATTTTTGAAGATATTAGAAATGAATTATCTCAAATTCAACAAGTTAATGATGAATTTGTGAGAAAAATATTTTTATGTCCTATTATTACTAAAAGAAAGTTTATTATATCAGATATATTTTTCAATATTTGTGCATAACTGCTTCAATAAAATGAGTATATACAGATTTCAAAATTTAAACATTTTAGATTTAAATATGAAATACACATGTTTAAATTGGAGAGACTTTCATCTTTATTGTTTTTCTTCTACTTACAAAAATAATACAGACTCAGTGTAAAAAATTCCAACATTACAGAAATATAGAAATGTAGATAGTGAATGTCCACCAGAATCTACTATCCCTCCCTGAGGTAACCAATATTAACAACAGTTTGGTATTTATAGCCTCACTTTTTTTTCTATGCATATACTAACATACGTTTTAACAAAAATATAAATAATCATTAACATAAAAAACTGTTACAGTTTGCTTTTTGTCACCTAATATATTTTGTATACCCTTTCACCTCAGTACATATAGACTGACCCTCCTTCTTTTTAGCAAGTACAAGGTATTTCATTTTATGTATATACACCAATCCCCTATTAATGGCTACTTGGATTACCTCAAAAATTTCACTATGGTGAATAACACCAAAAACAATTCAGTTATATACACCTTCATGTGGTGTGAATGTTTGCATAGAATAAGATTCCAGAATTATTAACTGCTAGATTAAAAGATATGAATATACAAATTTGTCTTCTACTGGATATTACCAAATTGCCCTCTAAGAAGGATAGATCAACCTATGTTTTCACCAACAGTGTAAGGGTATGAGTGCACTTGTTTCCCCACATCTTCACGTATATTTTCTCTAAGCAAAAATTATTTAAATAGAATATTTCACTCTCATCACAACATTAGAAACTTAAAACAATGGGTTATAAAATTAATGCGTTTTCACTCTGCCTTTAAATTCTTAGTCTGAGACGAAGTTCTAGGACTAATTCACTTTCCAAATTACTTCTTAATATAAATGAATTATCCCCCAAAGAAGAAAAAAGGTATTTCTAATTCTAGAGAAGCTATTGCTGTTAAAAAGCATGCTCATCACTCTAGTGATTTCTAATCAGATACAGTAAATTAAGACTCTCCCCACCCTTGGTTCACTGGTTTGACTTTTTTAATTCCCCAAAATCATATCCATAGCCCTGAAATACATTACACAGTAGTTAGTATCAAAAAGAATATTTGCTAAGCTTTCCTTTTGGTCAGTAGTTAAAGTATTGTTTATATAAGTTAGAATATTGGCAAGAAAAAGGTACTGAAGATAGGTCACAATAAAAAGCTGCACAGGGAGGATGATTAAATGTTGGAACAGAAGAGGCTGAACCTACAAAAAAGGACTTCTCACAAATGGAAACTTGAAAGAACAAAATCTTGCCAGCAAATCAGAAAAAAATTCCTAGGTATTCTAGAAATCTATGGACCTGATAGTATCAGCAACCCCACAATAGCTGTAAACTTATTTAGACCTTACAACGTGCTTTCCCACTCATTAAATCTCATTTAATCCTCACAACAGCCCTGTAGGAAGACATCAGTATTTCAATTTTACAAATGAAAAGCCAGTTCCCTAGAAGTGAAGAAGCTTTCCTGTCACACCCCAGTACACACACACACACACACACACACACACACACACACACACACACGAAATAACCTGGTTACTCAAAGTACAGCCCAAGGAAGAAGAGCATGGGCATCACTTGGGAGCTTGATAGAAATGCAGAGTCGCAGGGTGGGTCTGAAACTGAATCTGCCTGTTAACAAGACCACTGCCTCTAGCCCCACCCACTAATCTGTCTGCACATTTACTCTTAGAAGCCCCGTTCACTAGCAGTTCTGGGTTTGCTCTGAGGGAAAGTCTCTGCGACACCTGCTATGGGAGCCTCACAAGAGACCAGAGCAGCCTGGGGAAGCAAGGACATCATAAGGAGAAAGGACATGTTTAGAAAACTCAGCAGCAGGTTATGATGTTACATGAAAACAATCACAGTGTGCAAAGATACTGTGTTTTCCCAAATAGAAGCTGATCAATGATGTTGCCTGTTGCGTGTTTAGTCCTGACAAGCAGCTGCTTGCTTTTCTCCAAGGCAGTAGCTGAGAGGTGGCAAGGGTCAAGATTTCTGAGCATGCTCTCAGCTCCTCCCCCATGATCACAGACTGCCTGTAGGCTGACCTCCACCCAATCCACCTGGCTTGGGGCTTCCTCTCCTCAGGACTAACTGGGGCAGCTGCAGGAAAGCATGCATTAAGATCTCATGCTTTGGGCCAGCCCCAGTGGCCTACCAGTTAAGTTCAACGCACTCTGCTTTGGCTGTGGTGGTGGCTCACATACAAAAAGAGGAAGATTGGCAGCTGACGTTAGCTCAGGGCGAAACTTCCTCAGGAAAAAAAAAAAATCCGATGCCTTTTCACCCATAATGTTATCACTGTTGCCTATTTGAGGAAAGAAATCGAAATAATACAAATTTGAGATCAGATGAGGCAAGGCACTTGCTCAAGGAACTTAGTTAGCAACCCTGTAGCCTGCGCAGCCAAACAGTCAGGTGGGCAAACGACCTCATTTTTGCTCATTTTCATGTTCGCTGAACCCCAACTGTCATTATCCAGGTCAGCCCTGGCATGGGACAGTTCAGATCCAGTTTTTTTCCACAGAAAATATGCATTTTAACTCAGCAACTCTCCACAGCTTCAAAGACAAGGTCAGCTGTGGGTAGGGACAGCCACAGAGACAACAAAGAGGTGGAGTACAGAGGTGAAGAGGTAGAGGTGCGGGGTAGGTAGCACTAGCAAGCAGCCAGGAGTATGAGCTACACAACCAACTGCCAATTAAGAGCAGAACAGTTTAAAGCCCCATGATACCCACACACAAAAACAACCAAGGCATCTGTTGGTCTCCACTTCACGCCCCACCTCGCTCCAAGCCCAAGAGAGAAGCAGCATCTGTTTGTGGCTTAGGGTCATCTGGAACCACACAGCTGCACCCTGTCAAGTTGACATTCACGTACCCACAAAAACACAAGTTGTACAGTTCCTAACAGTACCACAGGGAGAGAAGTGAGGATACCAGTTCAGGAAATCTGGAGTTGGGGATGGGAAGAGGAGTAAGGATGTAGAGGGAAAAGGGTTACTGAATTATGGCTCTAAAATAACACTCTGAGAAATTCATTAAATTAACTTTTATGGGGAACGTTGTGGGGAAAGTATATTTTTTAAGATACTGCCCTTTTCCAAGCTGAATGCAGAATGCGACTCTTGTCTATAGCAATACTAGGCATACTTCTGTGCTTAGTGTCATGTTTTGCACATGAAGACTCCCTGGGAGGAGTAGAGAATGAAGATTAATTGTAGGCTTTGGAGTTAAGATAGCCGAGGTTTAAATCTCAGCTCAGCCAGTACTGGCTATGTACCCACCAGCTACTCACCTGACCTCTCTTAGCATCAGTTTCCTCATCAACCAAATGGGAATAGTAATAGTATTTATAGTAAGGTGGTGTAAATCTTGAATGAGATAATATATGTAAACTGCTTAGCACAGTACATAGCAAAAGCTCAATAAATGTTAGTCATTATTACCACTAGTATTATTATTGGAGAATAAGATAAGGACAGGCACCACTGACAACAAAGGTTGGAAAGGAGTGAGTCCAGTAAGCATACTGCCTCAAAATGCTGAATGGCACAAATCTGTAATGGATGGGAAAACAAGAAATTTGAAAAGTAAAAGAACAAGTTTTTGTGTATTTTAATTTTAAAAAATAAAATCATCTTAATTACATAAGACAAAAGAACCCATCTCCACCCTCACCCACCTCAATGACACCGTTAGCATCACGTCCTTCAGAAACTACCAACACCTTGGCAGTGTTTTGTTTCTTAAGTGCCAGACCCTTTAATGGGGTCAGTTGAACTTACGGGGAAATGACCAGAAGTACCACTAAAGGAACACCGATCTCAAAGACTGATGAGAGGTATGATGGGAAATTAGAAGTTGTAGTGAGCCCAGCATGAATGAGAAGCAATGTTCAAATCCAAAAGAACCTAAGAAACTCCCTTCTCAGGATTCCTCCAAAAGAGAAAGTGAAAAAAAAATCAGCCATGTGGTTTCACAAAGTGTTGTTCCAAGATATTCAAGTAAATTTAAATCTCAGCTATGAATGAAGGGGCTGGGAAAGGAAAACATCTTTAGCCTCATTCTAGTTTTAGGGAGAGATAAGGTGTATAAACTTAAAAATCTAGCATAAAAACAAAACTGTTTTACAGACTAGGGAAGCAACAAAAAAGCATTACAAACATTCTCTGTGATAAAATGAGAGGCGGTGGAATTTACTCCCTACAAGTCTAACAGGAGACATCCATATTGTGAACTCATTCTTCTGGAAGTGTCCTTCAAAACCAAAGGAAAATGTTGTGGCCAATTAAGAAGCACTGTGGACTTGCTGATATAACTGTTTGGAGGAAGGAAACCAAGATTCGGAAAATCTGAACACTCAGAAATACCAGCCCTAAAGCTCCACACTGCCCAATCCGTCTGTCATACTCACTTTATTTCTTGCTCTCCCCCCACTTTTTTTTTTTTTTTAATTTTGAGAGGTAGCAGAAGTTAAGGTAAAACCCACAATGTGGATTTGATTCAGTAAACTTCCAGGCAGGTGGGCAGCTCTCATTCCACACCTCTATTGAGAATTGCTGTAAAAGGAAGCTGACAGAAAACCTGGCCTTGTCCTGCATTAAACAATGGAACCCAGAGGAAAGGCTCAGCTTGTAGTAGTGGTAATATGATGTATAATATAACAAATCCTACTAAAAACACTGTAGCTGTTTTTCTTACCAACACTGTAGTCTGTACATGAAGTAAAACCAACAGATACTCTGAGAACAACAGTGGGACAGACCATGTTTGAGATAAGCTTAGTTTGAATCAACATAGTCCCAGATTTCAAGCTCTAGACTGTTTTCCAAACAAACAGACAGTGATAACAGCCACAAGCCCAAATTTAGACTCAGGGGGTTGATGGAGAGATTACAGAGGTCAGGCTGAAGCCTCACTTCTACCAATGTTTTCTCAGTCAAGAAATGAAAACATACAGGTGACAAATGGAAGAGAGAAATGAAGTCAGAGAAATACCAATGGCCTCAAAGACATTCAAAATACTGGCCAACAGTGACTCAAACTGATCCAACAGGGGAAATGTGTCCTAAATTGCAAGCTGAGAGAGGGAAAAGAAACTTGGAAAGCAGCAGGGCTATAAGACTCTGAAATGAGTGAGGCCAAGTAGATGAGGGAAAGCTTTGTAAGACAACTTAGGCTAGGCTATTTTAGGCAGCAAAGGAAGAGGTGTTGGGCTTGGGAGAGAAGAATCCTCTCTGGTGAGAATCACTTTGAAAGCTGAGGGCAGCTGTAGGCACCGGAAGGAGAAAGGAAATGGAGATCAAAGGAACAAAACCAGGAGAACACCTCACACTTTCATTGTACACCACCTGTTCTGAGGATCTCACAACACTTCACAAGCCTTAAGTGAAGAATACATCAGAGATAGAAAACTCAGTGAGAACTTGCCCAACTTCACTCACAAAGGCAGGTGAGGGTCAGGGCTATTGGCCAAAGGGGCCTCTACTCTTGGTCATCTATTCTAAGTGGGGAGCCCAGAGTGTGTGTATTAAATACTAAAAATTCTTGGTTCCTATAAGTCCCAAGGAAAATGGGTAATGGACTGGTGACACAAAAATCTGGCCAGAACTCAGGGATATTATCATAAAGTTTCCTATACCTGCTCCCAGAGGAAATTCCTGCTAATCTGTCTCAGTAAGGCAAGGATCAGCTCCTCATATCTGACCCTACAACAGGGTAGGTAGTTCTCTCAGATCTATCCCCGACATAGCAGTTTACAGAGCAATCAGTCTAGGAGATATAGCGGAGATAAAAACAACTCAAGCAGAAAAGTACACTTACTGGGCTAGCTTTATTTATTCTCAAGAAGCCTCAGTGAGCACTTGGGTATGAAGCCAACAGATTTCAGGATCCTGGCACCCAAGCCAAGGGTTTGTAACCCAACAGTGGGCTTCTGGTGGAACTTAATATATATTCAACTACCAAACTCTACCCCCAGAGGTTCTGATTCCATATAGCTAGGATGTGGCCCAAGAATGTGTATTTTTAAAATGTTGCACAGGTATTCTGATGTCTCCCTGTCCTCCTGATCCCTCCTCCAAGTTGAGAGTCATCAAGCTAGAGCCAATGACCCATAAACACTTTGAAAATGAGTATGTTTCCCCACTGCAAAATAGACAGATTAAAGAGCCTCAATCCTAGTACCTGGGCTCCTGAGCAAAAGCTGAAATTATATTATTGGCAGTTTTTTATCCTCCATGAAACTCACCCACACAGACTCTTCTTAGGGCCACATATTAAAAGGTGCAAAGCACCACCATACAATCAAACAGGAGAAAATTTGGGGAAAAAATGAGAGAGAGAGAGAGAGAGAGAATGAATTAGACTTATATTCATAAAAACTGAGAACCTGAAGAAAGCTGCGAGTCAACTTGTCCACTGTTTCCAGAAGGGATAATATATAACCCAGATTGGATTAACGGCTATTAAGGAGGAGGAAGATTTCAAAACCTCCTTCATTTACTTTTTCAAAATCTAAAACCCTCCAGCACAGGCAATCCTTTTGTATCCCTAACTTAAATCTTGCCTGCTCAGCTTCAGTCCATTTCTGTCCTTTGTTAAAACAGAAAAACAACCCAGCTCCCTCCACATAAAAATCTTTCAGAAACTTTAAGAAAAGAGAGGGAGGGTTAATTACCAAGAGCACACACATTTGCCTAAGGAAAACACAGCCTCAACTGAGATGAGAGAGAGAATTGACAATTGCACAGGATTTGAAGTTGAAGGGTGTTTACAACTGATAACTTTTAGTTACACTTCATCAAGACTCAGCAGATCTAGCATAAAACCTCAAATTACTCTTTTCCAATTCTATTACACTGCAGAGACTTCCCTCCCTTAAAGAAAGTTTCATAAAAACCTCAGCTCTCATCTAGTCTCCCTCTAATAACTTAAATCCTCATCTCCACAGGCTCTCACTTCAGCTTTTTTTTTTTTTTTTTTTTTGTGGGGAAGACCAGCCCTGAGCTAACATCTGTTGCCAATCCTCCCCTTTTTGCTGAGGAAGACTGGCCCTGGGCTAACATCCCTGCCCGTCTTCCTCCACTTTATATGGGACGCCACCACGGCATGGCTGACAGGCAGTGCGTCGGCGGGCGCCCGGGATCCGAACTCGCAAACCCCAGGCTGCCAAGCGCGGACTAAACCGCTGCGCCACCGGGCGGCCCCTCTCACTTCAGCTTTTAACCGTATTTTTAACTATGTCTCCCCTGAATTAAAAAGCCTTTAATGAGCACTACTTTCTGCATATTATGTACTTCCCCTTCTCACTTATGCCTTTCACACCTAAATAGGCTGCATTTCTACTTCTTTTTCAACATTTTATTATTTCTAAATTTGATTTCTCTGCTAAAGAGGTCACAAAGTTCTCCTGATCATTTCCTATTTTTCTGGAATTCCAAGTTTATCCCTACTGTATTTGACATCTTTAAATTGTTCTCATTCACTTATTCTAAACAGTGTGACGTAAAGGAAATAAAGAACATGACCCCTGACCTTAGGAAATGAAGACATACATATAAGAACAATTAGAGATTGGTTCCAAGGTAGTGGGGCTAGTCAGAGAAGGCCCTATGGCTCCAGTAAATACAGAATTAGATCTAAAAATAAGTGCAGAATTTGGTGAAAAGGCTACTGTAGATAGAAGGAACAGTATGATTCAAACCAGGCCATCTGAGGTAAGAGCTGCATAAAGGCCCTCTGTCACTTCCTTCTTTGCCCCTATAGAAAAGGCACATGTCTTTTGGTCCTTCAAATTTTATTTCATAGTTAGTTATCCATGAATCACAAGCTCTCTGACTGTTACCATGATCACCCACAGCCACCACATATTACAGCAGCCCACACAGCCTTATACACCAAGTCCTATATGGGTTACCATGAGGCAGGCTTTTAGAATCATCTTAGGTAGAGTCTTCAATAAGAGTTTGGGGCGTGAGGCATCTATAGCGTCCTAGGCAAACACAGACAGCTACTACTTTTGAGTGTTAAAGACATGCACCAGCACTCTTGCTCTGTCAGACTATTCAAGGGTCATTCAACTTCGGCTAAGTATTTCCTTCATTCACAGCTCTAGCACAAACAAAGCCATTTAAAGCAGTCTGAAGCAATGAATTCCTATTTGAAACAGGGATGTTTAATGGTGATGCCAGGGATGCTCTTTTTCACCGTTTTTCTGGAGAGCTTCTCCTCTTGCCTCAGAACTCAACAGTTCAAGCATTCTTCCTCAGTGAAGTTTTTCCTAATTCCCCTAAACCAACTTAGGTTCCCTCCCCTGTGCTGCCATTAACACCTTTATGCATTCTTCTAGGACAGCACTTGCCATACCATGTTATAATTATTTGTCTACATGTCTGACTAGCCACAAGCTCTATGATGGAGAGGATAACGTTTTATTCATCACTGATTCCACACATAATAGGCACACAATAAATGTTGGTTGAACGCATTAATGAGGAATGACATGGGAAGTTTTAAAGAATGGTGACTGTACCTTCTGGATTCCAGACCAAAATTACAATAAATATTAAAAGACTAAACTCTCATCATACATTTCTACTATCTATACCATTCTTGGTCAGAAAAAGAGACCAAAGATATGAGAAGATTGCTCTGACAGTGCTGATCATTGCCAAGTTACCAGCCAAGAATAGGCGAGCTTGCAGTTCTAAGAATGATCCAACACAACAAATGAGTGAACAGAGTCAAATCTAAGAGTTTCTCAGTTTCAGGCTCATTCTCCTGCCTCTGCAGAATATGAACAATGATTAATAAGAGACTTTGGAAAGGTCACTATCTCCAGTGCCATGGAACCTTGTGGCCAATTTTAATTCAATACGATCTCTGCTGAAATGTACAGGAAAGCTGTTGACCTTCTGACCAAATCCAAGTGAGCTTCTGCTAAGGGGTAGGGATCTGAAGGAATCCCTCCCGGAATCCTGCCATGCTGTACACCAGCACTCTAAGTCATTCCTCATTGGCTTTACGTGATACAGGCAAGGCAATAAAATGCTGCTGTCTCAAATGCCTCTCCCTGTAGCAATCCTGTACCACATAAGGCTACTGTGTTTACAGGCTGCTAATAAGACAAAAATCTAATCTAATCCTGCCGGAACAAAGCCCTAGATTCCCTCAGGGATTAAATAAATTTAGTATACTTTTGTATTCTCAAAGTTGTGGGGCTCAACAAAGTTGAAGGAAGACCAACACCCAGACAAGTGAGGGGATGGAAAGTGACTTGGCCCCTGAGGTACTTCTGCAGCAGGGCTCTCGGCACATAGCGAATGAGGTAAGTAAGGCTCAAGGGCAAACCAGGAGAACTGTTCTGCGGGCAGGTATCTGGCTCCTTGCATGTTATCATTCCTAAGAAGTCAAGAAGCTTCAGTTAAATTAATTTAGGTTTCTTGAAGAGACAAATTTGTTTTGACCCAGGCAAGAGCATTTACCAAGCCAATTCCTCAGCCTAAGTGTTTTAGTGTATTTCTTTCTGCTACTACTGTCTTACACAACCCCAGCTGTGACACTGACACCTGTAGTTACATTAGTCACAACTTAGCCCTTCATGGGGTATGTGGTCCCACTACCTTCTTCCAAGAAGGGAAACTGAGTCATAGTATATCACCTGGCTTCCCCAAGCACAGACTTAATTTGTAGTGAGGTCACAATTAAACCCAAGTTGCCTTCCTTCTATTTCACTCTTTTCATGGATGAATCTCAGCATGCCCACCTTGTGCTCTTTTTCCTTTAATCTAAAACTAAATCAGAGCCAGCCCAGTGGCGCAGCGGTTTAGTTCGTGCTTGGCAGCCCGGGGTTCGCGGGCCCGGATCCCGGGCGCCTGCCATCGCACTGCTTGTCAGCCATGCCGTGGTGGCGTTCCATATAAAGTAGAGGAAGATGGGCACGGATGTTAGCCCAGGGCCAGTCTTCCCCAGCAAAAAGAGGAGGATTAGCAACGAATGTTAGCTCAAGGTTGGTCTTCCTCACAAAAAAAATAAATAAATAAAACTAAACCAGTACTTTCTTGAGCGGCAGAGACAGGCACACTTGATCCTTTAGACTCAACAGGAGCTTCTAGTTCTCCTCTTCAAAGAAAGAGGAACGTGAAAGAGGAACATGGAGCAGAGGATAAGAGGGTTGGAAAGGGGTGGCTCCCAATATTAGGACTCACCTTGGAGCTGAGGTCCTCTCGCCGGTTTCCTGCCTTACTTCTGCGTAATTTGATGGACGGGGATCGCAGAAGGTTCTTGATCCGGCTGGTAATGGTTGACCCTTCCACAGCCATCATGATGAAGAGCCCCCGGGACAGTTCCTGGCCCAATCTTGGGCCTTGTCTCAACAGTGGCACTGCCTTCCCACTCCACAGGGCCTTCCAGTATGTCCCCTCACTGACCTGAGATGGTAGAGGCCACCTTACCTTCTGCCTAGCCGTGTCTGCAGCTCTTATCTCTAGGTATTGCTCCCTCCCTTCTTCTCATCCCCGCCTTCAAGCCCTGCACGGTTTCTTACAACGTCTGAAGGACAGACCCAAGAAAAAGGGGGGGAAAAGCCTGAGCTGCGAAGAAATGCCAGGCCCACGCCTGCCAGAGGCGTTAAACTGGAGGAACAGGACAGGCCCTAGTAGGGCTAGTGGCTGGTCTGCTCCCCGTTAATTCCCAACTGTTCCCATGGCAACTGCAGTGTCCAAGGAAGGAGGCCGCCGAGGCACCGGGTAGTCCCGCAGGGGACCTAGGCACCTGTGCTGGCGGCTGCGGGGACACTCGGCGCGGCGAGGCTCGCTGTGGCCCGGCAACCCGTTCTGCCACGGGAGCCTCCCTCCCCCACCCCCGACCCTCCGGAGCTCGCTCTTGGTGCTCCACAGGAGCTCTGGACCTTTCTCTTTCGCCTCCCTCAGAAAGCCCTGCTACTCGCCAGCGCCCCCGCTCGAAACCGGCCTCACCAGCCCCGGGGCTGGGGGGACGCCCCGCTCACAGCACCCTCAGGCATCGCGCTCGCCGCTCTTGGCTCCGCGGCGGCAGCGGTAGGAGCAGCTATGGTGGCACGAGCGGCTCAAAACGCGAACTACCGCCTGGGCCAAGCTACGGGCTGGGTAGGCGGAGCCGAAGCGAGGGGGAGCGATCTGTACCCAGGAGGGCGTTCCGAGAGTGAACGAGTAAGGTTTATGGGGGCGGAGCCAATGAAAGGGCCTAGGAAGCAGAGGACATGGGACTCCAGAACCACGGATTCTGCACAACGCAGTCGCGGGTATCGCTCCTCGAGTAAGGTCAACAGAACACGGCTTCAGAATTGAGAGAACCAAGCCTTTTATGGTATTATCAGGACTGGTCCACCGGAGATCTGCACTTCCCAGAGCCCCAAGATGGTAACCACGCCCCCAGGGTGCTACAGTTGACATTTGATAGGGCCGGGGGACTAGAGCTGAAACTAACGCCTAACTCAGAATTATAAGATTGAGGGACAGCCCTAAGGCTCTGCTCCCATCGACCCAAAACGCTGGGATTTAAAGCGATTGTTTCTGCTCGCCGCCTGACCGCCCGCGTTGACCTACGTGGAAACTACTCTCCTGAGTAACTCTTTAGGTCGCTAAAGTGTTTTGAACTGGGCAACCTGATTGGCCATGATGCAAGAAAGGGGAGGGAGATGACAGTCTGGAATAGAGCTTTAGGCATTGGGGGAGGGGGAAGATAAGTGAATATGCCTATGGGATATATTTGTTTCATGGTTTCTTTAGCCTTTATCCAATGTCCCACTGAGCTCTCTTGTCTAGAATTAACCAGGACCTTGTTGCTCCAGATCTTTTCCTTGTTCATGTCAAAATTTAGTCGTGAAGCCTTTTCCCTAATACTTTCACTTTAGTGAGGTCACTGTCAAGCTTGCTAGCACTAGTTTTAGCAGCATAGTTTTTCTAACTGGGAGGGGAGGGAGGGCTCAGAAATACCTTTACATACTCATATTTCACAGATGTTTCAGCCTAAGAGTTTATTTTCTGGAAGCCTGACTGTCTCGTTGCTACTTCAAGAAACTGCCTTATGGAAAGGTTAGCCTAAGCCAAAAGACTTGGGTCCCAAAGAAAAAGTACTGTACCTGTCTCACCCTATCCAGATCCTTGGAACCCCCGGGGGAGATATGTTAGCAAGAGGGAAGGACCTCTAAACCCATCTCTGTGGGTGGGTCTTGTACAGCCAAGTGGCAAAATAAGCATGTACCTGTGTGTATTGTAGCCACGTATTAAAAATGAAATCTGTAAAGTTCACGTTGACACAAAGATCAGGGAAGTCACCTCTTAGAAGACCAACTGGCAATACCTACCAGAGGCTTCCTTCCCTTCAACCATGCACTGCAAATGTAATGAAATACAAAATTAGATTTTCAATTTCCCAAGTCTAGAGGAAGGAGGCAAGAGTCCTTAGCCACAACAGTATGAAATAGGGGGCTGGTTCCTTCAACTCCTTGCTAGCCTGTAATTTTACCTCTCTGTGGGGGTAAGGAGCCAATCTGTAACTGCTAGTAGATAGTGCCACCTGGTGTCCTTACTTGTATGCTGCATTCCCCAGCAACTGCCATCTCGACCCAGAAGAGTTGTCCTTAATTCTCTCCAGATCATTTTTGTGTCCACTAGTGGTTTTCTCACTTATCTAACCACTCATGGCCAGGTAAATGGGTTTACAAAGTTATCATTAGTCATTTCCTGTCCAAAGCTACCCTGGTTATCCCCTTAGAGAAAATGTTCCCCAAATTACTCTCATCTGAAGCTAAAGTTGCAGAGGCAAATCCAAGCTCCTGCTGTCATTGTCCAAGATGATTTAGGTGAAAAACAACTGAGAATAGTGTAATGAGATTTCTTAAGTCTCAGAATCTGGATACTTCCAGTCTAGGGCCAAAACCACATATTTTTCAATTCTTCACAATATAGTCCAACCATAGTGTCTAGGTACCATGCAGCGTTTGAAGTGCCAACAGGGGAACAGGCTGTAGTAGGCTGTTCACATGCTTCATGAATTAATTTCTTAGAAAATAATAGTCGTAGGTCCAGTATGAATAGAAGCGTTATTCCCTTTTCTCCAAATTAAACATTTGTCATTCCACCCTCCAAAATGCCGTTGACCCTTACGTTAAGTATTTCACCATCCATACGCTATTTCACTTTTTATTCTACTTGTGTATGTCCTAAACATGTATACATGGTTGTCCGATTCTAAATTCTAGGTATCTAGGAATAGATGTATACAATTGTCTGCTTTGCACTATGCTCTTTAGATCAGATTTTAAAATTCACTCTAGGCTTAACATGCAAATAGTGCAATTATAAGATCCTGCAAAACTAACAGGCTAGAGTAAACATTTGCTCATCAGTTCAAATATTTATTGAGCACCTTTACATGCAAGGCACGGTGGGACAGCTGAGACCAATGCTTGCAGTTGGAAACAGGATGGATCTCAAAACAATGCTTCTAATACTTTCCTGTTTAAAATCTCTTCTAACAGCAGAGTTTACAACGATAGAAGAATTTAGTAGAGCTTAGATTTGTCTCAAAATTCCCAACTCATCCCATGGTTTAGCCTTCTCTCTCTCCACACACACCTCCATCACTATTACTCAACACTTAATGTATGTTCGTAGAGCAGTTCAGTCATATTTAATATACTACAATTATGCCACAGTTCAAAAGCTGTATATATATCATTTCCCTGTAACTTAAATTTCAAAAATGCTTTTGACCTTTTTCTCCAAATGGCAGTGAGTATACCTTAGTTTTAATTTTTTCTGCATCCAGCCATTCATGTTCATGTAAAATTTCATTAGAGATAATACAATGACAAGTATTGATGCCCTTACAAGCACTTTCTTCAAAATCAACAATTTTGTGCAAGAAATGTATTCTGATTCTTGGTTCTCAATCATTCTCTATAAAAGTACCTGAAAATGTGCTGTCTACTCTGTGCATTTTTTTCCCCTAATCTTCTGGGAGTGAGGAAACAGGGTTATTACCATTTTTTAGACCTGTCTTCAAAGTGCATGTATCTCTCAGTTCACCTGATCCATTTCAATATCTCAACCAGTATAATTAGGGGGAAAAACTCTCTATACTACTAAACCCTGCCTCCAAAATATATGGATTGTCTGCCTTTCTTCTGTGTTCAAAACTTTTTCAAACTTGTTATAGAAAGGCCTGCTGTCAGGTATTTCATCTATAATTCTGACAAAAAAAACCCTGCATTTACTATAAAATTATACAAAGTAGTTTGTATGAAATTTATATAACTGGACTTGATCTGTTAGTGATCTTAGAGTAGTTCAATGTCTAAAGCACTCCTTTAACAAAATTTTTTTGTAAATCATGATACTAGTTAACACATATCTTGCTTTAAGACTGCCTATTGTCCTTAGCCCCTAAGACTGTTTTATGTCCTGTTATTCCCCAGGGTAACAAGTATATTACCTTGCACACATTGGTACTACGAGGCTAGCCTTTCTTCACTGTAGAACGACTTCTTGAAACAAACACTTGCCATTAAGTTGTACAAAATTTTGAAGTCTCATGTAAAACATGCCAGAAGGATTAGAATACCAAAAACCTCCCCCAAACGGCATGTCAGAAACTTTTAAAACAGTAAGGAATTCCTATGATAAAACTACTTCAGTGACACCTCTCTCAAATATGTCTCAGAGCATTAGAATTCTCTACTCCAACTTAGCACAACGCTCCCAACACCAAGTCCTGCTTTAATTATTATAACTGATTTATTTCAAGTTTATACATTCTGCCTTCCACTTGCCAAACTTCTTCTGTTCTTAGGTTTCTAAAAAAATAGTCATTTTTCAAAAGCAGAAAAGGAAAGATATATATTTAATATATAAAACAAAAAGCTAAATCTGACAATTTTATTCTTAAAAACATTCCATTTATTTACAGATGTATAAAAAGGCGAATTATTGGTCTACTGAAATCATGCTTCTTATAGAGTTAGGGTGAGAGCTCACTATCCTCCCGATTCCTCAGCTCCTCTCACTCAACTACATCTTTCATAATCACACATGTAATTTTTATAGATCAGTTTCTCCTGGGGTAAGGTTAAAGGATAGGAGTTTTTGGAGATTTTATATTTCTGTCAAGACTGCAGGATTGTTCTGAAGACTGAGCCCTCCTCAGATGAGCCCTGATGACTTCCTAGTTCTAAGAGGTCTTGAAAACACCGTTATCTCAGGGATTTTTAATGACATCTGCAGCCTTCCTTGAACACCTGGAATCATCTCTGATTTCCATCTTTGTCCATCTCTCATAAACAGTCAAACACCTTCCCATCAAGAACTGATTATTACTGTCTGTCTATTTCCTTCTGAAAAAGGGAACAGTGTTCAGAAGCAGAATGGTGGTCCTTTTCCTGAGGATTATTCACCCGCCTTCTCCTTGGCTGACCCTCAAAAGCCATAACAAGAGCCTTGGGAAGTCAGGAGGAAATGTGAGGACAAGACAAGGAAATAACGGGAAACTGCTATTCCTGGATTAAAGTATTAGCATTTCCAAGGCCAATGATTAGCAGGGGAGACAGGTGCTGGACTCCTTGGCTAAGGCATTGAATGAAATCTGCTGGGTAAAGAGGAGTGGGAGGGATAATGAGAAGCTGAGAGGCACTCATTACCTACTTCAAGCTTCTTCAATAACCTTTAGAGAAGGGAAGGTTGAATGCTGATGAGCAGGTCTAGAAACGCATGTAGCACAAATCCAACAAAAAATTTGCTCCCACTGCAATTTGCAGAGGAAATTTTTCCACCTTTTCAATCTGTTGACTACTAGAGTACTAGAAAGGGAACCAACCATGGAAGTAATAATTTACTGACTAGAACTATCCCAAGTTGGTCTCACAACCTAGGTCTGAAGATATGCCGAGTGGGATTTGGGATAAAGAAGGCAGGGGATGTAGAAGAAATAGCATCACCTAGGCACAGCCCAGGCACTGGAAGCTCTTGTGTTAGTGTTTCACAACACAAGCAAATCCTGTCAATGAAGACAGAACAGGGGTTACATTCCAAAATATAATTATTTAAGAAAGGCAAAATGCAGCAGCTAAATCCCAATCTATACATTTTCAGAATAGTGATTCTTGCCCCCAGGAGTTTCCAAGAGACCCCTCAAGTGCACCATGATTATTTACAAACTAGATAGGAAACATCATTTCTATACTCAATACAAATCTCATCTTCTAGGTTGAAAACTTCAGCCTTTGAGAAATCTATGAAAACAACTATACAAAAATATAAATATCTTTTATCTTTACAGGCTATCAGTCCTTCATACCCTGACAGCTAATGAGTGAAAAAGCTCTACAGATCATTGAATCCATGGTAGCAGATAATAAAAAATATATCGTGATTCAAATACTGCCTTATTTCCCTGGTAAAGAGTGCCTACCGTGACTTTTCTTATCTTTACATCCTGTGCAGGTAATAGTGAATGAAACCTTCAAGCACCATGAGGCTGGTTTGATTTGGGAAATATCCAGCCCCACAATTTTTTATTTTGGCCACTGTCTCTGGTCTGGGGAGGGAATGCTTCTCATTTTAGCTGTCTCCTGAATGACATGATTTGTGAAAGGGGGAGGGGCTCCCTCTATGCCTATCTCCAAAATATATATTCCAGGTAGAAATCCCTGGTACTGTGAAATGGTCTTTTCAACACCCAAAGACAATAAGGGAGAACTAGTATCTTTTTAAACATCTCAAAATAATTATCTTAGTAACAAAAGTTAAAAGCATTCCTACTTTATCAGAAGGCTTGGATTTATAATTCTGATTGAAAATGTGAAGGAATGAAAGCTACTTGGGATATGAAAGAAGAGAAAATTTTGCTGAATGACACAAAGTCCTTCACTTTGGTATTCCATGGCACCCATCCTCTCTCCCCCTACTTCTGAAACATCAACTAAAAACTCTCTCTTCTGAATCCCTTTGCACAAATGCATCACATTCCTTGGATTTCCGACTTAAACAACAGCTATCAACTACAGTTCAGTCCATAGCAACTCCAAAGTCTCAAGCAGCTTTTTCTCTGGGAGGGAAGAACTAGGAACCACTATGGACCTAGAACTTGTTATGAATCATTCCTTGGGTAAGAGGGGCACCTCGTGTTCAGTAATGGATCACATCTTCTTAGAGAGGATGAGGAGACCCAGCACCACAAGTGAGGTAACACATTTTAACATGATCAGAATTTCATAGTAGTAATTTCTCATACTGAGGTCAGCACCCTACCCCCTTTCTCTACCATTATCGACCGCATCAAAGTCAAGGATCACAGTTCCATGACACAAATAAACAGATGCCTGCAGAGAAAGGAGGTTTCCCCTCATAGCCCGGCTTCTGCCTGAGGACAAATAAGTTCATTTCCCTGCAGAACTTGGTGAGGCCCCAGAGTTGCCCAATTTGGCCACAACAGGTGCCAATGTGGGCATCACCTTGCTCTCCCGGCATTCCTGGTCATTCCCTGTTAGGTTCATTTTGTGTCCAAGTGACCCAACTTTGGCAGCTATAGGTGCCAAACAAGGCATCACCTTGAGACTCTGACCATCTGCATCACTGGAAGGATTAGCTACTTTTAAACCTAGAGGTGCCAACTTGGGCATAGGCCTCCACAAAGTATCTGTGCTGCTATTCTCTAGGCCAGCCTTCATCTGTAGGATGGGGGGTGAGGACACACTTTCAGGCTCTACAGGGATGCCAGAAGTACTCTTCCCTCCATCACTGGCTTTCCTGTGGGAAAGGACAGAATCTTTTATCTCAGAGTCAATAACAATCTTAAGGACATCTGGCTCAGAGGCTGGTTCTGCAAGTTGTTTTTCATTCTCAGAAAAGTCATCATCTTCCAGGTGCAAGAGGAGGGGACTGACAGAGTCACTCTCCCCTTGTACATCAGGCAACTCTTTCAAATCGCTTCCCAAGTGGCCAACCTGGAAAGTTGTTCTGCTCCCAGGAGGAAGCTTACTAATAAAAGCCCGTTGAGCATCCCCTGGAAACTCTGTATCCATAGAATTGGGCAGTTCAGCCAGGTTAACAGAATCATCATTTAGTTGCTGATTAAGAAAGGCAATTTCATTGAGCAAAGAAGTCAGTGTCTCATCAGTATCATCCTCATCGTCCATGTTAGTTAGCAGTTCATTGGGATCTAGTGCTGCTTCCTCTATAGCTGATGCTACTTTTCTCAGTTCCATCTCTATGCTTGAGTCTCTGAGATCTTTCATCTTTAATTTATGAAATGGAGACTCCTTTGGCTTCAGTCTCTCTCGTCTTGATTCACTCTCTTTCCATTTATACTGAATCCCTCTCATATCACCAGAAATCGTTTTGGGTAAGAACTCCTGTGCTTCTTGCATACTGGAAACATCAACTATTTGTGGAAAACCAGAATCTTTATTTGCCAGAAAAACCTGTGTTGGACCCAATGCCATTCTGCCATCTCTATGGTTGCCTCTGGAAGAGATTCTACCCGAATCTTCAAAGGAGTTATCTTCATTCCTGACAGTGTTTTTCAGATGGTCAGGTGACTTGCCAGCAGGAACTTCATGAGGATATTTGCTGCCACCCATATCTACCAATCCTCCTTCTGTAGCCAATGATGTCACATTAACAATTCTTGGCATCATAAATAAGTCGTCATTTTCTGGGGGAAAAAAAAAATCATTTAGATCTACAATGGTAAGACTGTCTCTCTCATTCATATCCAATGACCACCTCAGAGAGTTGTAGTCAAAATTCACCAGTCTACTTTTATCAAGAAGATGAAAGGAAATATTAGTTCTTCAAATTATGGACCTAGCCTAATAAGAAAATAGATAAAATCTAACCAAAAGACTCTCTGATATTCCATCATTAATAAAAGTTCCATTTCATTATTTTATAGAAATGTTCCCCAATTTAATTCTTTATCTTGAGGCACACATGCATGTTGATTCTGTGCACCCAATTAACTGCTACTCTAAGGGAAAAATGAAGCCCTAGAGGCAGCACTGTAAGAGAAAGAAAGACTCCTCCAGATTGGGTTTAGCCGTATTTGTATCAGTATGGATATCCTTTTACCTTAATAGAAATTTAGGTACCTAGAACTTAAATCATCAAAGTGAGACTTCCTTTTTAACTCTACTTATCCCTCAAAGGGAGGGGTGCTCAAGATGAATCTGGCTGGTAATGTGGCAGTGCACCACCTCTAAGTACAACACAAAACTGACAAATATTTATCAACACCAAAAACTAAAACAATGACTGACTCTTCATCTTCCTTTTACTTTCACATCTTTTCAATTCTTTTCCTACTTAGAAATAACTAGAGATCACAAAACAGTTCCCAAACCCTGCTAAAAAAGACCAACAAACACCACAGATCAAGCCAAATATCTTCTAAAAAAGAGGGTCATCTCTTGCTAAGGCAAATGCAAATACAACAGTTCCTTAACATTAGAGAACACATAGGGGCCGGCACGGTGGCACAGCGGTGAAGTTTGCGCTTTGGCAGCCCAGGGTTCACAGGTTCAGATCCCGGTCACCAGCCAACGCACTGCTTGTCAGCCATGCCTTGGCGGCGTCCCATATAAAGTAGAGGAAGATGGGCACGGATGTTAGCCCAGGGCCAGTCTTCCTCAGCAAAGAGGATTAGCAATGGATGTTAGCTCAGGGCTGGTCTTCCTCACAAAAAAAAACATTACAGAACACACTCAAAGCCTTTCTCTGTCACTGTGAGATACCAGGGATAACTCTTTTTCACCACCCATAGAGGACAACACTTAAGACACACCTGATTGAGTCACAGCACTGCTGGCAACTTGAGGCTTCAGATCTGCTTCTAAGAGAGCAGGAGAAACAGTTACCACTGGTCCTGAGAACAGGGGACCTTTTAAGGTGAGCAACTGCCCTTGAGGAGTCATCACGATGTTGCCAGAGGTGTGTGGAGTATTAGAGGGTGAGGTATTTTCTGTAAGAAAGATCAGACATTAGTTAAGGATAAAAGATCTTCAACTAATGCTAGTGTAGCCTTAGAGTCTAGGAAACATCTCTAAAACCACACTCTGACTTAAAAGGCAAGAAGTAAACTTCAAATTTAGTCAGGGAATCTCAACTTGGAATTTACTTTTTGAACCACTTTTGACTGAGTAGCGGTTACCTGTCTACTGATTCTCCTAAGGGACAGAATTTCTTATTGGTGAGGAATAGAGCTATGGAATCACTTTTTCAGTGGAATGCTTCTGATAGTCTTGATGAATAGTCAGGATGAAGACACACACAATTCTATCCTTTACACCTCTAACAAAATACTTCAAGTTTCTAGACCTCAGTTTTTCCATCTGTGAAATGAGGTGACTGGACTAAATGATCATAAAAATCCTTCCTTAGCAATAACATGATTTGATTCTGTAATGTTAAAACTAACTCATATTTTAGTATCCATCGCTACTGTCTTTGTTAATATAACAAACCAGATTCCCTGATTCATATACTGGGCTACCTAAAGAGTAAAAAAGGATATACCATTCTCTAAGGATATAGACAAGAATTGTAAAATCAATATAGCCTCACTTCCAAAATCAAAATAAGAGAGAGCAAGAACTTAAAAACAATTTACTTTGTTCCTTAATAGCAACTCACTGATAGGCAATCTGATGGAAAATAGAGCCTGATTCAACCAAATTAAAAATTTTTTTAATTTCCAATTTCTTTGTCTCAGCTAGATCCAAACTTCCTTAACTCATGAGCAGAACTGCAAGGAAATCAAGAGTTCACGTATGAAGTCTGAAAAGATGGCAGCTTAAAAAAATACTGAAATACCAGAAGAAAAATGCATGACTGTAGAGACTGCTATCGGAAGTAGGTCTTACATGTTACTATGACTGGTAACTTCTTAGGATTTACTTGAGTGTGTAAAGCTAGAAACCAAAATCTAATGTAGCTAATGTTCTATTTTTCACATAACCCATCAAAAATTCATTTAATTAAAAACTAAAATTATGGCCAAGAGAAGACATTCTCCACTAAACTAAGCTGATGTTCATCTGCATTGAGGAAAGCAAAAAATGTCCCTCCTACCTGTGGCCTGGTCTCTTTTTCTGGAAAGAATCAAAGGTTTCCCCTTCCTGTTATTTATAAACATCTGTCCAAGATCTACAGATGATGCAGAAGATCCTTCCTGCTGTTTGCTATTTCTGGGAGACACATCAAACTCATCTGATCCCATCTTCTTTTTTCTTTTTTGTGCCTCTAGTGCTTGTTGTTTTGCATAAATGTACTCTAACTTCTTCAGGACCACTTCTTCTGTCTTACCTATAGGTTGATAGGGAATAAATTGTCACTCTTTATATGACCCCATATAATAATGAGAAATAGAGTCAACTGAAATCAGTTGATTTAACTATATTCCCCAAAACTATGGAAGCCAAGAGTGATTATAATCGAGAAGAAATGTCCCACCCAGTCAAAGGATAACTCTGCTGTTAACTCTAGGAATCAAGCCTTAAACTAAGAAGTATCTGAAAGGTCTACTAGGATCTCTCCTTACTAAAGCTGTTATCATACTCCTTACCAAAGATCATTCACATATCTCACCTGAAAGAGATGATACTTTCCGTATCAAAATATTCCGTTTTCGAGTCAGAAGATTTTTCTGTCCTATCAACTTGTCTGCTTGGTCTGTTAGTCCCTGAATTTCACTGAATGCCTAGAACAGAAATAGTAATATCACATCAGTTAATTCACTCTTTCCTAAAAACGAGTGAGGCCTATACAATTTCTTTAATGAAAAAATTTTTATCTAATATTTTAGAGAACTTTATAATGCCATTTAAAACAATTCTTGATGTTTTGGAAATTATCTTTTGTTAAACTGCAGGAGGTTTTCCGGTTTATACTTTTAAAGAACATGATTATTTCCAAAATATATCACTGAGTGGTTAACAGGTGTTTCCACTACGGCAAGGAGATACAAAACATTTTACTCTGCTTATATTTTAATAACCAACTTTAAAATCATCTCTTAGTCTAAGTAACATCTGGTTGAAATAACTCTGATCTGGAGGGATATGAATGCTTGCCTTGGATTCCTTCAACTTCCACTTAAAAGCAATTTAAATGAAATTACCTTAGATATTCTACATGCAGTTAAAACTTCTGCTAACTTGAATATTTCAGATTTTCTTTTAAAATGACTGTCAACTGTTAAGATGTATGTTAAAATATCACTTATGTTGTGTTTTTCACTGTGATAAACTGTTGTTAAGTGCTATGGAAAACACCACTGTAAAGAGATTGTGGTAAACAGTGTTTACCAGAGTTTCTGACTTTATTTGAAGGAAGGATAGCTCAGCCGGTTAAGAATATGACTTTCAATGAAAAGCTACTCTGCCTCAACATAAGGACTTTTCCCCCTAAGGGATTTATTGAGCATTCATTAGGTCCATATTCAAATGTTAAATACAAGCTCTATTTCAATCTCCCTCATAAGGTAATGGATTCTCTTTCTCATAATATTTCCAGAATATTCTCTTAGTAAACCTCTTATTTATCTGTCATTTACACAGAACACTTACCCTAGTAAGAATGAGACTTTTGGAAACCTTGGAAGAATGAAGTAATCCCAATGTGATCTTCAATTTCTCAAAGAGATCCCTCATTTCACCACGCCGGCGCCGCTCATTGGCAGTGTGTGTTCGGCGATAATAAGCAAAAGCTTCTGCTTCTTTCTGTAGTTTTTCACTCCAGTAATCAGGCTTCAGTTTGAGAGGAATAGGTGGAGCCTGTCCAAACAAAAGACTGCCACTTAAATATCTTTCACATGTACCTGCCCTCTTCCTCCATTCCAAATGGCACTGTATCAAACACCCACCATCTTCTGCCTGGACTATCATAACAGCCTCTTGATTGGTCATCTTACTATACCAGTCCATCCTTCCTCCACATATAACTTCAACAATGTAAATTCTAATACACACTAATGTGATCATATCACTTCCCTGCTCAAATTTCAGTGGTTCTCAAATAAGGAAGAATTTGAGGGGAGGGGATCTAAAAAAGCTTATCTATGCAATTTATTATTACTAAAACTTGTTTTCATGACACAAACTAAATGAAGAAAATTAACAAAATTTTGATTGGTGTAAAACAGGTTTAAAAATTTTTTCCTAAATACTATAAGACCCTTTACAAATTGATAAAGGATCAACTGCCACTCTTCCTAAATCACTGTTCTCTCCAACCATTCCAAAATGCTAGAAATTTCCAAAACACACCTGCAATCTCACACTTCCCTGCCATTACACAGGCTGTTGCCTGCACCTTCTCCTCCCACCTTAACTTCCATAACTTAAATCTTTAAAACTCAAACTTCACATTTTTCAGGGAAGTCTTTCTTGAGTCTCAGGATGCCTTACGCTTCCTTTCTCTCTTATTTATTCTATTTCAATTTTTTTTTTTTTTTTTTGTGAGGAAGACCAGCCCTGAGCTAACATCCGTTGCTAATCCTCCTCTTTTTGCTGAGGAAGACTGGCCCTGGGCTAACATCCGTGCCCATCTTCCTCCACTTTATATGGGACGCCGCCACAGCATGGCTGACAAGCAGTGCGTCGGCGGGCGCCTGGGATCCGAACTGGCGAACTCCGGGCTGCCAAGCGCGGACGAAACCGCTACGCCACCGGGCGGCCCCTCTATTTCAATTTTTAAAGTTATTTACTATAAAGAAGTAATAGATCAGGGGCCGCCAGGTGGCGCAGTGGTTTGGTTCGCGCTTGGCAGCCCAGGGTTCCCGAGTTCGGATCCCGGGCGCCTGCCGACGGACTGCCTGTCAGTCATGTCGTGGCGGCATCCCATATAAAGTGGAGGAAGATGAGCACGGATGTTAGCCCAGGGCCAGTCTTCCTCAGCAAAAAGGGGAGGATTGGCAACGGATGTTAGCTCAGGGCTGGTCTTCCCCACAAAAAAAAAAAAAAAAGAAGTAATAGATGCATATAAGGTGCTTGGTTTGTTTTTGTGTGTGAGGAAGATCAGCCCTGGGCTAACATCAGTACCCATCTTCCTCTACTTTACATGGGACGCCGCCACAGCATGGCAAACAAGCAGTGCGTCGGCAAGCTCCCAGGATCTGAACCCGCGAACCCCAGGCCGCTAAAGCACGAACTAAACCGCTGAGCCACCGGGCCAGCCCCATATAGGGTTTTAAATATAAATATTTGAAGGACTTATAACGAAAAGCAACTGTGCCCTGCATCTGTACCTGGATCCTTAGAAACAACCACTTTTTGATTCTTTTAGCAGTTTTTTCTGGTTCTTAAATCTATATCCTAAATAAAAAACAGTAATGTAAGCTTATTCTTTTCAATTTTCAATGCTATTTACTTTCTGCTCTGCAGATGATTTAGCTCACACCACTCTCTTACATCTCGCCATCCCATCTTCCTAATATAGATCTATCATTAATTTCAGTTCTTCTATTGATCCCTTTGCAACTTGAATATAATTCTACCTCAATTTCTCATTTCATCAATAACAGACAGCATCTCTTTGTAACATGAGGATGTCAGCACTCGTATCCTTCCCTTTATTTCTTCTTCCCTCTTTTACCTCCCAATTTGTCATTTGTACTTACACCTTTTCAAGACTGAAATTAAGTCTTCCATATTTTATTCATAGGTTATAAAAGTTTTAAAAAATCATTAACAGTGATTATCCTATTATGACAATGTGACTATTACTCATAAAGTGAATAATAATTACATTTCCTGTCTTCTACAGCTTTTTGATTTTGTGTTTTCCCCATCTGATATTTCTAATCGTCTTTCTTTTTTTTCTGCCACTGTTTGCCCTTATTATAACCCTGATAATACCCCAAAACTCTAACATAAAATCAGGGTCTTTCTAAAGATTAATTAATTGTGCATTAGTATAGTATGGGAGAAGAAAAGATACAAGACAGAAAATTAACACAAAGTTTAAATATAGCAAGACACTACAAATAATTTGCATGTAATAATTAGGGTACGAAACAATGGATTGTGTAAATAAGCTATTATGAAAATTCCTGTCTGAAAAATGTTTTAAGATGAATGAAAAAAATAAAATATAGTGATATATGCAAAATGATTACAACCATGCAAATATGTATCATATGATCCCCATAACCAGACCAAACCCAAACTAATCACCCAGTGGTTTTTGAAAAGACCTGAATACCACCCTCCACCTCAACCCAATCTCCATCATCTTTATCTTTCAAATTAAGAAGGCAGAACAACAAGTGGAAAATGGTTTAACCAACCAAACTTTCTCCCATTCTTACATTAGTAAGGATAAAGAGAAAACCTTAAGTATGGTACCATGATATCATACACTGAATACATTAAGAAAATCAAAGAAGGTTTATAATTTCATGGCTTGAATTGCTAGCCATCATTTCAGAGAGTAGTTAATTTTTTAGGTCACTGCAAATCATGAGCCTAGATGAGGAAGAATGCCGGCTTGTTTAAATTACATCATTACATCATAGGATTCGTTTTCAAAGAAGCACATCAATTTTCATAAACTCCACACCCATTTTAATTCCTCTAAATTACCATCTGGAGGTAGTAAAAAATTAAGAGAGAAAAAAAGCATTAATAGTATAATAAGGGAAAAGGCTGATTATATTAACTCACTGGTAAAAATAGCCCTGAAAAAACTCATAGCTAATACAACTAATGTTTTAACCCCGAGGACAAATGGTGTCAATTTTATTAAGTGAGCAATTATCATTAAATATATTGTAAATACCTTTCGACTCTTTTCAGAAGCTTTTTCATCTGCAGAGATATGGGTACGGCACCTAGATAAAGACAGTATTTTCCAATGTCTTAGTGAAATTCAATAATCTAAGACCTATTTCACAGCTATATTCAACTGAACCATTCCAAATTGTCTAAACTGTAACCAGCTTTTTTTCCCCAAGGTCCAGTATGTGACAACATGATTTATTCAACAGTATACTTTTTTCTCTAAGAAAAGTGTCCAAATAGTCCCTCAACTGCAAATTACTTTTTTCAATCATGAAATATTTCAGACATACAAAACTGTATAAACAAATATATAATGAATATCCATGTATCTACCACCCAGCTTGAGAAATAAAACATCTCAAAAACATAAGAGATCCTATGTGCAGCCAGCTCAGTGACATTTCTTTCCTTCCTTCCTTCTCATAGGTAAACACTTTCAAACTGAGTTTACCATGCACATCTTCACGGGTTTACTAGGAATGTATGATGCATCCCTAAACAGAAAATACTATGTAGCATTTTAAAGATTATATATCAGTGTATCTCTCTTCAATTAATTTGTTTCACTCAATATTACATCTGAGATATACTGATATATATAGTCCTAGTTCAATCATTTTAATTGCTATATAGTATTCCAATGTATGAATTTTCCAAAATTTATTTTTTCTGAATGTTAGTAGTTATTTAGGTTGTTTCCAAATTTTCACAATGGCAAACAATGTTGCAATGGATAGTCCCATACATGACCCCTTGTACATAATATATGTGTGAGCTTTTCTAGGGTATATATCTAGGAGTGGGATTGCTGGGTGGGAAAAAAGACATATACATCTTCAACTTTAGTAATGTCACACTGCTCTCCAAAGTGGTTATAACAACTTATACTCCCACTTGCAGTATGTTCCCACTGCTCCATCACTAGGTAACTGTACTATCAGAAATCTCAATTTTTGTCAATCTTATGGGTGTGAATTGGTAAAGTCATTGTGATTTAATGTGCATTTCCCTAATTACTTGTGAGAATGAACAAATTTGCACATTTATTCCTCTTCTGTGAACTGTCTATGATATCCATTACTTACTTTTCTACTGGATCATCTTTTTCTTACTGACTTGTAACAATTATTTTATATTATTGATACTAATCCTTTGTCAAACATATATTGCAAATATTTTCCTTATAGTCTGAGTTTGCCTTTTCACTGTTTTCATGGTGTTCTGATAGAAATTTAAAAAATTTTAACAATCTGTTCCTTTACAGTTTGTGCTCCTTCTGTCATAGTTATTCTTGTCCCTTTATTATTCCAGTCCATTAACATGGTATCTCTCCATTTATTGAATTCTTCTTCAATGTCTTTCAATAACATTTTATAAAAGTCTTGCACAGCTTTTGTTAATAGTCCCAAACAGTGTTTTTTCTAGTACTAATGTAAGTGGTATTTTTTAGATTACATTTTTTGCTTGTTGCTATTGTTTGATTTTAGTATACAGAATTTATATCCAGCAATACTGTTGAACTTAAGCCTAATTAAGTTTTTAAGAGATTTAAACTCTTTCTCCCTTAACAATGAGGCAACTGAAGTAGCCTCCAAATAGCTCTGAAGTGAAGAATACTACTAGGCCTACTTTCTGCTCCTTAGACCTTCTCAGCATCACTAGGGATGAAGAATTACTCTTTCTCAACTCATTGCTACTTTATAGGGTAGTTAATGAGATAATAGGAAAAGCAGACTGTCTAGCAAAAATAAGAACCCGTATCTTCTTTCCCCTCTTTCTCTCACACCCTAATCCCTATCAATACAAGGCTTACTAAAACAGAAAATGGAATAAATTTTCCTGAGCAAATCATCATACTCTCTACATTTTCATCTCATCAGCTGAACAGGTAGGAAAATTTTCCTAATTGCATCTTACCTATTCAACTAGTAGAGTAACCAAATTTAGAATTTAATGCCTTATTCTTAAAAGATAAAGGAACTAACCTTTCTTGAGTCCTCCACTTATCAGTTATGCTAGCTGCATATATTATTTCATTTAACACTTCAACTAGGGGCATTTTTCTCATTTCATAGGTAAAGAATCTAGGATTCATAGAGATTAAAGACTTGGCCAAGGTTAAATAGCTACAAACTAGCAAAACTACTATTTTAATACCAATGTGTCAGGCTCCAAAAGCATATGTTATTCACCTTTATACACTGTCTCCTAGAAATAACCAAAGCAAGTTAATTACCTCTAAATTCCAGCTCCTCTCCTCATCTACTAATAAGAAAAAGGCTAGAAAATAAAGGAACCAGAGGTCACTTATCCAGAGCTCCTAAAGAGAACATTCAGTTTGCTTATGGTCATAAAACAACAACAACAAAAAACAATAATCCAAACGGAAACAAGACTTACGGCTGTTTGAAAGTCTGTGTGTGGGCAGCTGTGGTTTTCATGTGGGCAACGGTCATTTCCTCAGAGAGCTCTTCCACAGTCTCAATGTCCACCTGCTCTTCATCATCCTCAATGTATTCTACACAGTTATTCTGAAATACAGAATTCCAATAGTAAATAAAGTTTCAGGAAGCAAGTACACCTAGACTTTTTAACTGAATGCTCCCCTTATAAAACCAACCAGTGTCAAATACTGATCTTATGCCATGAGTACTGATAATCCTAAATTTGTTAATTATAAGAAGGAATTAAGTCATAAAGACAACATATGATTAGAGCTAACAACCAAGAACTACATTATAAATCACAGATATATATTAAACAGATATCATTAGACTGAACAGAGTGTCCCCAAAGGGCTGTATTGATGCTTCAGTGTTATTTCTAGTGGACAAAATTCAGGTATGGATGTATTAAAGCTGCATAAATCTTAAGACTAAATAGCAATAAAATAAAATTTGGTGAGGGGGAAGTAGGAAAGGAGAAAAATTCAGGTCCTCTTTTAAGAGTTCTTCATGGCTAACCCCATATCAGACACCCACAAAAAATACTCAAGGCAGATAGGGAAATAGACTATAACCCAGACGGTCTTCTAAGAGTCTCAACCCACAGAATGAGAACTTTTGAAGAATTTGGGGTATCAAAAGCAGCCCAGGCTTGCTGTACTTGATTATACCAAAAAACAAGTCAATCAGTAAGCATTTATTGAGCACCTGTCACAGAAACTCACTGTGTATTTTATATAACAGGAGAATATATGGATTACAAGATAAGCAGATATTTTTAAGTCCACCTTTAAAAGTAGTGTTTACTATGCCAGAAACTAAATGAGGAATATATTACCTATAATCGTACTGTACCAGAGAGGCACAACTCAAAATGAGGCATCTCAATCACCTTATTAATTCTATGTTTAAACTTGTTGGAAAAATTACTTACCCCCAAATTACAGGCTCCATAAAGCTGACAGACACTAAATGCAAGCCATCACTTTATGTTCCCCAATTTAAGCACAATTTAAACAATGTATATTAAATTTTAACAATGTACATTAAAACTAACTCTAGGAAGCTAAATCAAGTCTCAACAGGATCTAAAGAGCAAGAATAGCAATGTAGGTAGATGCTTTACAATATTTAAACTGAAGAATGTCTGCCTACTGCATGGTTTTAACTCAAGGCTTTGTAAATAATATCCAATAAATCTCACAATGGAAGATTTAAATTAAACAAGCTACTCACAACTTTCCTTACACTATTCCAATATAATGCTAATCCACAAGCATAAAGATATCATAGGTGTTGGATATGTACATGAATACAATGTAGAATTTAGATTTTAGAGATCATTTAATATAATACTCTTACTTTAAAAAGGTCAGTATACCCTGCAAGTCAGACTCCCTATTGGGAAATTCAAGGAATGCCACCCTGTATGATTAAGACATTCTAAAGGTTCTATTAAGTCAATTTTCTACTGATAGCAATAGTTTTCACTGGTTTTAAAGTTGGACTGTTTTTGGTCTGATACTTACTCAGGCTGACTTACAATGGGAAACTCTACAAAAGGCACAAGAAGATTTGCAATCTAAATCCTAAACTCAGCGAATTGAGATTTCTTCAGCTATCTACAGACATCTACCCTCAAAAAGGATTAGGCTATAGACAGAATATAAAGCAAATGCATATACAATCATCCAATTGTAAAGCTAGATCCTCATTTTACAAATGAGACAACTGAGGTACAGAAATAACCAACATAGGAACATTAAAATATTTAAACATTTTAGAGTTTTAAAATACTAATCTTTTTGTTATATTTTATCCACATAAGGCAGTTAGGCATTAACAAAAAAGGACCAGGTAACACAGAGGCTGAATGAATCTCAAGTGAGATTCTATAACAACCAATTGCATGACAACCAGTGCAGAGGGCCATATATCTGCTCCTAAAGAGAGGGACACAGTTTAGATTTCAGGGCACCTCACAGGCAGCTGGCTATAATTATATTTTACATCAGATCCCACGTCAGAGGTCAGCAAACCACAGCCCACCAACTGTTTCTGTAAATAAAGTTTTATTGGAACACAGCCACACTCATTCATTTACTATTATTTATGGCTGCTTTCACACTACAACAGCAATAGAGTAGTTCCAACAGCAAGCCACCTAGCCTGCAAAGTATAAAATATTTACAATCTGGTCCTTTACAGAGAAAGTTTGTCCAACTCCTGCCCTATATCATACCTGACTCTGAGTTACTTAGTTCAGTACATACAACCCTAAATAGGAAGTCTACAAAATTGGCTTCAGAAAAATAAAATAAATAAATTACAAAGGTCATATTACAAAAGAAGATGACCAAAGTTCAGAATATAAATTCTAAAATCTAATTATTTAATTTTAGGAGATAATTAAGGAGCAACTTAAGGAAGAGTTATACTAAAATATTAAATGGTATTTTTCATTTTTCTCCAAAAATAAAAACGTCTCTCTAAATGCAGGCAGGTAAGTTCTCTTTCAGTTCTAAGGTCACTCATTCTTTGTTTCTTATATATCTACCAAATAAGCTACAATCACTTCATAGACAAAATGTCAAAGAAACCAACTGAGATCAAATGGGAGTAGTGGTTTCAGGATTTCTTTTTTTAAATCTAGCTTGATAGGGACTCCCAAGCATCTATCCCCCAAAGGCTTAAGCCAGCCTTCCCATATCAGACAAGTCTCAAAGAACAATATAAGCTCAATAAATGTTACCTGACTGACACAGCCTAAAAACTACAGTCATTTAATCATGATCTAAACCTAGGCATCCAATTGAATGCATCAGGTCTTAGTGATCTTCTGGAAAAGCTACTGTCTCTAATAAATTATTTAAATCCTTGAGGTTTCAGTCACAACAAAAATGGGCTCACCACTTTTTCTACATCATCAACCTCCTCACTCTGGTAGTCAGAAACAACATCCACAATCTCATCAACAGAATCATCGGTTTTCTCATTCTCATCTTCCTCGTCCTCTTCTTCCAGATCCAAAACAGTGAAGTCAGCACTGCTTCTCCCACCCTTCTTCTCTTGCTTTGGTTGTGTATGTTCTCCTGATAGCAGTAAGTGACCCTGAAAATGTCCTTCCCCTCTGCTCCCTTTTGTAGCTCTCCTGGGAACAATGGAGAAGGCTGCAGGACTAGACATCCTACTCCAAGAATCACATTCAGTTTTCAAAACCCGGACGTTCTCAGTAGTTCCATTTTTTCCAAGTAAATCAGTGATGCCTTGTTCTTGTTGAAACACATCTGAATTTTCCGGAGTCTTTGTTTCTTTAATTAACTGCTCATCTCCCTCTTTCTTGCATTCTTGTGAAGTTCCAACACATTTCTGGCTCAAAGGGCCCTTCAAGTGTTTCCTCCATCTCTCCCGAATACTGTCCTTCTCCAGAGAGTCTCCACATCCCTTCTCTTTGGCCTCTGGCTGTGGATTACATTGCTGCTCCACAACTTTGCTCCCTGATAATTCGAGTTTACTTTCTTCCTTAGAGATGACTGGAAATTCATTTGACTTTTCCTCTGCATCATCTAATCCTTTCTGCTGTTCCACTTTCACACCACCAAGTTTTTTAAGCTGTACATTACTTACACTTTGGACTGTCATATTACTGGCTTTTTCAGAAACGGTCTTAACTTCTAGAACAGTCAGTTTTTCTTTCGAACTGTTATGATTCCTAATCCCAAACTCTTCATCACTATCTTTACAGCCTTCACCTGTGTGTGACCCAGTGACACAGGAGTGCTCAGAAGGTTTAACAGTTGCATGACTGTCTTCTATAAGAGATTCTTCATCTAAATGATGACCCCCATCTTCCAAGGAATCATTCAGGATTTCTTCAGAGGCAGTAGCTCCTGAGTTCTGCCTTATTCTATTAGCCTCAGGGACTGTAGTTTCTCCTTCTGACTGTAGGGCCTTCTTAGTCACCTGCTCTTTTTTTAAAAAGCTTGTTTCATCCTTCTGGTCTGCATTCTGAGATTCTCTCTTCATCTGAAGAGAAGCAACATGTTGAAGAATGGAGCTGGGAACAGGCTTTTGTCCTGGGAGCTGCAACAAGGCAAAACTACCAGACTGGAGAGGAATAAGACTGGCTGTACCAACAGGCTGCCCTCCTGAGCTGTAGGTTATTTTGGTTTCAGAGCCTGTTTTACTGGCAAAGCTTTGTGGTTCAGGAGCGGAAATCCTAAGGGTCAATGTACCAGACTGAGACATAAAACTAGGTCCAGAAGAAAGCAATGATGGTGCCTGAGTGATAACATTCACTGCTGGAGAAGACCCAACAGCCTGAATTACAGGATTCATAACAGAGAAAGCAGAAGACGAAGCAGAAGATGGTGGAGTCTCTGAAGGTTTGGAAGGAGTGGGTAATCGGATTCCCATCACAGACCCTGCCAAGAAAGAGAAAATTTTAAATCACCATTGCCCATATCAAGACTTCCAAGGTATGCTTTTCTTTTTGGAAGGTGACTCTAAGAGAATAAGATGACCAATCCTAGTGTTTTAACATACCCTATGGCCAAATGATTCAACAAAAGAAAAACTCATCCAGAAAGATCTCCAATTTTATACCTGGGTTCCGAAACACGACAGGCTGTAAGTTGGGCTGAGTGTTAGAGCCTCGAAGCTGATGCAAAGGAAGGAGCTGGACAATCTGCCCATTAGGGTGCCTGAATAGATTCATTCCACTTGGGCTCCTAACAGGCTGCAAGACCATCCGATGTCCCTGAAGTTGTGTGTTTGGGACAGGTCTAAGAGTAGGAGAACCCTGCTGCACTGGAATCAACAACAGTCGAGGTCCAGGACGTTTCACTGTGTTAGGAGAGACCTGTGGAGTAGCCACTGGAATCTGAGGGCCATTTTCTGAAAAACAGGAAATGGAAACATAGTATTAGAATTTCCACTTAACATACGTAGGAAAAAATTATGACACAGGATCTGACCATGCTACAAATAACTTCTAATTTGAATTATAAAATTGGTGAAATCCTATACCTCTGTGATACATTACTTAATAGTCCTATGGCTGAGAACAATTTATCTTAAACCTAAGTATTAACCAGACATTGCAGGGCCTTATATTTGGAATGGTAAAAAAAGAAAGCATCAATTGTCAAGAGGTGCATTTAAAGAGATAATGCTTCTGCCAAATGAAAAACTTGGGCAGGCCTCTAAATTTGGATAATCATGAAAGTTAGAGATCATTCATAATAAAATTCTCTTCTTCAACTTTAAAATTCAGGCTGTTAACACTTAACTAGACTTATGACTTAGTTTCACAAGTCATACTCAAGTAATATAAAGTCCAAGACTAAAACTCATGAGGTACAAAAAACTTCTTGGCTTTTAAAATTCACTGACAAATAAGCAAAGTGTAAAGATTTGTAGAAATTATTTTTCAAAAGGAAAAAAAATACATACCCCCCAAAAATGGAATGAAATTAAGAGACATCAAAGAAGCAGGGAAATAAAGCCTGGTTAGGAAGAGGCAAAAGATAGTTTTAAAACAAATAGAAAAAGCAGAAATTTAATGCAGAAGATGTGAATTAAAAAAAGATTTCAAACTATTAATGGTACCTAAAGATGCATTTTAATGTCTGGAAGAGATATTTAGAAATACTAAAGACATGGGAAAAAATAATATGAGTAATTCACAGACATATTTTTGGCCACTGGGATAAAGACATAGTAATAACGATAGTATGTAAGCATAAATGAAACTGGTCTAACATCACCATTCAAATTAGTGAACTCATTTAAGATTATTAATAAATAAGACTTTTCACTAGTATGCCACTAAACAGAAAAATCAACAAACCAAATAAAACAAAGATTTTAGCTTAATATGTGATATCCTACCAGATAAGCACTCTGCCCACAAAACATCAAATTTCTAAAAGAAAGTCATGCTCCTAACATTTATATGACAAATTTTATAAAGAAGATCCAGGGCTACTTTTGAAAATGAAATAAAACACAAAGACCAAATTGTTCAGGAAAAAATAGTGTGCAATTTAAACAAAAACCATTCATCTATCTTATGTGAATTAAGAAACACGTTAAAGCATTCTTAATTTCCTGAACATTTCTATTCAAATTAAGTTTTAGAGAGTGATTCAAAATCAAATTACTCCAATTCAGAGAATGAAAGCAGCCTTTAATACACACACTAAATATGTGTTTATTGAAATGTGGAAGAGGGGAAGAGGGGGAAAGAGAAAAAGAATGAAGTCAAATGAAAATGTCACAGATGTCTAAGTGCCTGAGCTGGGATCCTCTTTATGAACCCAGAAAAAAATTACCCACAATTCCTTAGAAGTAGTAGTTAGATAACTGAGTCAGCTCCACTTATAAAACAGCAAACAAGAAAATTTGTTAACATTAGTGTTTCCCTCAAGTGGTTATTACAGAAGATACTTTTAGGTGATATATGGATATAGAATAATATCATATATCACATTGTCAGAAAGTAATTCCCTTTTTCAATTTTAATCTTGATTATATACAGAAGAAATACCAGTCTTTCATGTCTTGAATATTATGCCAAGATTTTCTAGCTTTCTTCATTAAGAGAGAGAGCAAGCCACATGCTAAGAACACAGAATAGCTAGCTAGAATTTAATATTATTATTGTTTCCAAAGAACTACACAAAGCTAAACTACTTTACAGTTTCATGATAGAATTAAAAATGTAAATTTTGGAATCCATATGGTTTAGAAAACATAATCAGTTAAAATATGACAAGATATGAACCTTGAGATTCAAAAGGAAATCAAAGCAGCTTCATCAACAACTATCTCACTTCTGAAATTATACATTAAACTAACCATTTTTTACAAGTTTATTTACAGGGCGAAGCAGAAGACAACAAATTTAATACTGTGATTCACTTTTCCTTTCAACAGAACTTCAACTTATAAACTAACTCCCAAATCACTTCTTTCCTAAAATATCAACAGGGATTTGGACCATACCACCAAAGGCAAAAATATTTAGTAGGATAAATATCAGTAACAAAAACAGAATTGCTGTTGGCTATTTCCCCTTAAACCCTGCAAAGTCTCTCACTCTTTTTCCATAGTAATTCCTCTGAGTACACTAAGAGAACATTTATCTTAGCTGGTCGAATAAGAATATAAAAACTACCAAAGTGGAGGATATTCTTATTTTAAATTCACTTAACCTGGGGCCGCCCGGTGGCACAGCGGTTTACTCCGCGCTTTGGCAGCCCGGGGTTCGCAGGTTGGGATCGCGGCGCCCGCCGACGCACTGCTTGTCAGCCATGCCGTGGGGGTGTCCCATATAAACTAGAGGAAGATGGGCACGGATGTCAGCCCAGGGCCAGTCTTCCTCAGCAAAGAGAGGAGGATTGGCAACTGATGTTAGCTCAGGGCTGGTCTTCCTCACAAAAAATAGAAAAAAAATAAATTCACTTAACCTAAGCCAACAAGAGAAAAATTTTAATTTTAATTAAAAAGCTGACAAACATATAAAATATTAGATTCCTAAACAAAGAAATATGTTTCCTTATTTTTATTTCAATCAGTTCATGTATAATAATAAAGTAGGAGAATGATGTTAGTAGTATATGGGAGTTGGGCTGATTCACAAACAATTTTTACTAGGCAAGAGGACCTAGAATTTTAATCTTCAGCAAAGAGAGAGAAAACAATACCTCAACTTGGCTGCAGCATAAGCAGAAGCCCTCTGATCGCTTTCACTTTTTTTTTTTAATTAAAAAACACTCTCCTCCCCGGAAAAAAAAGGGAGCACCTACATTTGGGTTCCCTCCTCAAAGATGTGCACCCCTAGCTCTCAGCACACAGCAGGCTGCACGTCCTCCTGTGCCCACTTTAATGGCTGCTCTACTGGTTCAGAGCTCCACTCCCTTATGCATTATTTCAGTATCCTTCAGCCAGCATTTCCATTCTAATGTTTTTGAGTATTTTTAATCTCCTGAGGAAATCTTTAGCCCCACTAAACCATCTGTCAAGGCTGTTCAATTTATCTCCAAGGTACCAGTTATGGTTTTATTAGTCCTCTGGTTACAAAGCTGCACAGATTTTCAGTGACTTGTCCTAACCCTATATTAACCATAAGTTCTATTATTTTTAGGGTTCAGTTTTGCAGAATTCAAAGGTTTTCAGAAATACATATATCATGTTATAGCAGAAACACCTACACTGTTATCCTGATATATCTATAATCCTATCACAACCACCAAGTTATATAAACAGCTGTACAGTAAACCAGTTAGTAACAACTAGGACTTACCTGGTCTCTGGCTCACTGGTGGACTCCCATCAATTCCCGAGAGTATAATGGGAACAGAGCCCAGAGATGAAGTTGGTGTGGTCACCATGGAGGAAGATGCAGCTGTGGTCACCACGACTATGGAGGTGGAGGCAGTGGAAGCAACAGGAAGAGTTATGGTTGGAGGAGATGCTACCAAAGACTTAGGAAAAGCAACTGAAGCCACAGGGGTAGTTATCCCAGTCGTTTTGATAAGGTTCACAGTGGCTGTAGACTGGGTAGGTGTTACAGGGGTGCTGGTATTAGTTTCAGAGACCTCAACAACCCCTGCAGTGGTGGCACCAGAAGAATAAGTAGTTTCTTTAGTTCCCAGGTCAGAAATAGCAGTCATAGGTGTCACAGCAGTAACATTCTCTAAAAACACTTGAGGGGTGGTGGTAGTGACAGCAGCAGTCACAGGGCTGCACACCTGAACTGGCTCAGAAGAAACCACAGGTGTGACGACCATTAGTGGAGAAGGTCTGATACTGAACTTCTGTGGCCCTGTTAGGGGTTGGGGTGTGCTAACTCCAGGTATCTTCTGCTGCAGGGCTCCAACTTTACTCATCACAAACTGTGTGAACACACCACCAGGAGAGGGTCGAGCCGCTGCAAATAAAAATTTGCAGGTCAAAAATCTTTAGTTCTCATATTTTATCCTCTTACTGTCTGTTCATCAGCATTTATTGTGTACCACTCGGTCAATTTCTTACAGGTACTACCTACCTGCATTGTATGTGCCAATTTCCACCCACAGAAATCAAACACTTCCTTCAACCCAAACCAAATCTTTATAATTCTAACAAGAAAGGGATTAAAATTGGGTGTTCCTACTAAAATTCTTTTGGCTATGAATACAGCCAAAGTGCCAGGACACTAAAAAGACAATACAGCAGCACAGCAGCACATAACTTCATCATCTAAAACAGATGAAGAAAGAAAGCAGATTGTTTTTCCTTATTCTAATTTTAAAACTTGTTTCCGCCACTTACTCCTGGTCCCAGTACCTCCATCTCTTTATTGCTGTCCTCTTATGAGACAGTTAAGTTCTGCATATTTCTAAAATGTACAAAGACATTTTTAAAGAGGACAGGATAGGACTGCTCTTTTTTTTTTAATCACCAGAACAAGAATACAGCAATTGACACTTTTACTTAACATTCCTAAACAGATTTGAAACAACAAAAAGAAAAATCCAATAAACCAACTGTATATACTCTCAATGTTAAAACACAAACACTTTCAAGAAGGAAATTTATTACAGACTCTAGCATTGAAATGTTAAAAGAGGTTTACATTCACAGAACAGGGGTGAACAGAATAAAGCAATGTTTCCAAAAATTATGTTTTACAAGAGACTTCTACTTCAGGCCTATATTAACTCAATCCACTTCGATTTTGCTAGCTCCTTGGTTTCATAAGTTCATGGAACATACATATGATTGGTACCAAAAACTCCAGTCCTCATAGGAGAAATATTAAATTAGGGAAAGTATTTAAGAATATGTCTTTCCCTTTATAAAAACAAAATTAAACACCTAAGTCTTTTCTACATTAATAAAACCAGTCTAAAAGTCTGGGAAATAACTGTAAAACTAACTAGAGTTCAATTCGTCTAGTATTGTAGGTCATCAGAAGAGTTATCCAAAAATAAAAAATTTCAGGCAAGATGGACATCAAAAATCAGAATAATGCAAAATTCTGTATTTCTCTAATTTGTACAACCTCCACATCTGTATTCACTGGCCCAGCACCAAGTCACAGCCCCTTCCAAAACATACACACAGTCCAACCTACCAATTGGTCTTTTTGCCGGGACAAATGCCTTCAGATTCTTCCCAGGGCGATTTGTTGTAGTGCCGGAGGAGGATGCCGTTTTGGAATTGGATGTTGAAGGCAACAGGGTACGTGGTTTCCTGGATGCAGCCACCTTGGCATTGGATGCTACCTTGGAGATGACAGTACTGAGGGTTGAGAGGTCCAGGACTGAGGGTCGCAACCTGCCTGTGATATAAGCAGCTAGCCTATTGGCTGGATGCAATGCCCCCATCTGTCCCAATAGCAACTTAGCCTGCGGGTAACTCTTACCATTAACCTGAAACAAGTGGCAAAGAGAAATTCTGTAAAGATAAAATTCTCTTGCTAACTCATCTCCCTTGACAGGGGTTTCATTTTTACAAGGTTTTAAAAGTCTATTCTTCAGACTTAAATGGAAAAAGAAATGGATTTTTCTTATTTGGTATAATCTGAGTAATTAGGAGGTGAAAAATGCAGTCATCTGATATTCTGAACTAATCTCATCTCCTTCATTTTGGTAGTTTAGAAACAGAGAATCTTAGAAACTCATCATATCTGTACCCTAGATATGTGAAAGATACAGTCAAGTCTAAGGAATCATCCAATTGTTTTACTTGTCAATAAGCAATTCTGGTTATGCTATTAACAATCATCAGCAAAACATGAATAACTGTTCCACAGACTCTCTCTGACAAGACCAGAGAGTCATAATAAAACCCTCTCACAAGGGTCCTTTCAAGCATCCTTCATATTTGAAAAATATATGGTGAGTCTACTTTAAGTTATAAGAAAGCCACAAAGTCATCTCAGTTTTCAGTTTTCAAAAAACTCAAACTTTGAAGATACTGTCTTCATCTCTTGAACAAAACTTGGGCTCAAGATAAATGCTAGTAGAAACTCATGATTTTAGAAAATGTCACTCAACTGAGAAAGTGAACCAATGAATGAGATAAAGATTTTTCTCTAACACATAAGTTGATAAGACTGCCCATCTTGGGCAGTAGGATTGTTTTTTTAAAAAAGAAAAAAACCAAAACCTCCCAAGTTTCTTACCCACATTCTCTAAGTCATATTGCTGGGTGACTACAGAAGACATCCCTTTCTGTCCCTCCTTTCCATCATTTAAAAGGGGGAGGAGGTAGAGTGAGGTGGAGAAACTCCTACTCTCTAAATTAATAGGGAATTGGTGAGACAAATAGCTATAGCAAGCCACTCTCTCCTCAAAGACACAAAACAAAATTACTCTTTGCTACTTAAATAAAATTATGATTATTCCCAGACAGATCAGGAATATCTTTGCCTCGAGTTTGGTACAAAAAAATGTGATCATTCCATCCTAAAGTAAACTTTACTATACAGTTTTTTCAGCCTCTGTGGAGTCTAGGTCAGATACCCCATCTGACCCTTTGGGACCTGCTCTAAAGACTACTCAGCAGCTTCCCCAAAGCCCACATTACAGTGGCCTGACTGCTTAGACAAGTTCTCATTTTAGGGTGGCTTTCTGGGTCCTAGTCAAAAAAGGAGAACACGAAATTTCTATGCCTGTATTTTAGGGGGTCTAGTCCCACTAGAAATGATCTCAGGTAAGGCTTTGCTCTCAAAGTATCAATCAATAAATGAACTAAGGAGAAAACACTCTTCTCATCATCATTAAGAGTTTAAGAAATACCAACAGAAGCAGTCACATAGACCACCAAGAGTAAACTGCAATAAAAACTTTTTAATTAAGTCTATCAGTCATATTATTAATGGAACAGTCCTTAGCCCAGAGAAGCAGTCAAGCTAGTCAAGTTAAGTAACCCTAGCAGTAACGTCAGACACTTCAACACATTTGCTGCTCTGATATAAAAGTGCATTTAATGTCACTAAGCAAGAGGAAAAAACCTTTTTGACTATGATTACATTCTGATTCAGAACTCTTTCCAAAGGATTTTCTAGATGCCAGTGTAATTTTACTGATATAACCTGCCTGAATAACTAAACAGAAAAGATATATTTGTCCTACAATGATGATTATACTGGCAAAAACCCTATGATTCAAATAAAGAAAAAAAATACAATTGTGGCTCAGCTGTTAAAAATTTTAAGTATGTGAATAACACCTTACTAAATTAAAATTTTCTCCAAGTTTCCAAATATATACTGACTACCTTAAAATCAATTTCACCTTGTTTTGTTTTGAAAGCTGTCTGCTAATAAAAATCCCAAGAACTAGACTGAATCCCTTACTATCCTTGCTTGGTTGTCAAAGTAGCAAGAGAGCCCAGGCAATAAAGTTTAAGAGGAACAACTTTCTGCGAAAACTAGAAGGAAAATTATAAGCTAATACAGGGCTCTACATTTTGGTTTGTAAATGTGCCAAAAGTTCACTCTAGGTATGCAACTAACCTAGGCCTATTACAAAAAGGGATAATGATTTTGTCACCCAGTTCCCAGGGAATGTAAGGATAAATTAAATAAGGCCCACAAGGGCTCTGAAAAATCAAGATGTTATCTAAGGATAAAAAGGTGCTACATCCAGATTAAAGATAATTCTCACCTGGATAAGCCCAGATGTGCTTGAACTGGGTTTACGTTTATAGGCCACAAGCTTCCCTGCAGGAGAAAGCCCTGCATAAAAGGGCAGACCTTTGCCTCCATGTAATCTCTCCCTCACTGAATCCAGGGCATCTGTCTGCACAGGAGAGACATCATCCATTTTCCCAGGGGATAATGGACCATCAGGAGTCTCTGATCCAGATTTCTCAGCCATATCATCTTGGTCTTGACATGATGGCATAGAGATTTTCACACGAGAAGAATAAACAGGAGGGTTCTTCTCACCCCGGCTCTTTCGCTGAGAAGCCAACTCAATGATGAAGCTGCCCACCTTAAGTGACTGTGGCATGTTGCTATTGATGTGCTGGGATAAGATGCTCAAAATCTTGTTCCGATCCTCCTCCCAGTTGCAGTCTGAGATGATTTCTATCAGTTTGGTGGGACCACCAGGTGACCTTTGATGCACATAGGAGGTAGAAGAGGATTCCCCTTCATTGCAGGAAGATTTCCAGCTCTTTTCTGATAAGAAATTGAAAAATATTTCTGCATCACAGCATTCTATATTTTGAAAGATTTTTATTTTCCCTGAGTTCTCAGAAAAGTGCCAGGGGCATAGAAATTCAACAGTTGCCTAGTATTCCACTCCAGTGTACTTTCACTGGTAATTTAACACTCACAATTCGGGAGTTTTCCAAGAAAAAGAAAGATTCCAGAGAATCAGGCTATGATAGTCTTCACTATCCTGCTGACTAGACTCTCTAATAAAAAGGGAGTCCCACTTAAGACTGCTCTAAGCCATAACTATTACATAAGAAAGTGTTATTTTGCAAACAAATCATGACATATAACCAAAGTTAAGCTTATTTTGTATAGTTTAATATTCTGCTATCCATACAGGCAAAGCAAAGATACTTGCAAGATGCTTTGTAACATATGAGGGTAGAGTCAATCCTAAAGAACAGCAAGAGAGAGAGTGTTCTGGTTTAAAAAAAAAAAAAGGTTCACTCTACCTCTAGTTTCTACTGCAAATACTTCTGAATTACTTCTGTACCTCTAGATACAATTGCTCCACTTCAACACTGTGTGCAGATAACTCAACTCACCCATGTATTTATATTCATGGCAACATGTTCACCAGATGTAGATTTGACTAGACACCTAGATATCTAAAGGAGAGCCTCCCAACCAATGTAACACACACAGTTAGAGGTATGTCAGTATACAGATTCCCTCAGCTTTCAGGATGGTCGTGCTCTCAGGCAGGTTTCCACCAGCCTCCTCCACTTAGCTCAGCATGCTATAGAAACATTATCACTTCTTGTGTATACCATGCCATAAAAAAAAAGTTGAGAAGCACTGCTGCTTAAACGTCTGAAGTCTTAAGCAAAACCAAAAATAAATAGGTATCTCCCTAGATACTACCTCTCATCACAGTAATTCTGGCAGCAGCCTTGGCTAGATAAATCAATGATATTCCTTCCTTTCTCCCTCTGCATTTCTCCAACAGCAGCTGCTATTGAGAATTAGAGGGAAAATTTCAATTGCTAATGATGCCAATGCCGCTGAGGTTTGGAAAGAGGTTTAAAAAAGAAAATCACTGACCTCATTCTAAATGTCTCTTGCAACAACATACCATATCAAGACAAGTGAATTTTCTCTCTTAGAACAAGAGTAATAACAGACTAAATTATAAGAAAAGACAGATCTATCATCTCTGTTTTTAGCAGAAGCTAGAAACAGGGTTAGGCAGACACATTCTGGATTGGTAGTTTTGGTTTCCCCCCCATTATGTATTATAATCCACACCTGTATAATTACAACCAAATGATAAGATCTAGTTTTCATTCTGACCTTGCGATTTATCAGAATCATCCTCTAGGTCACAGGTGACTGGTTTCAAGGGCTGCTGTTCAGAATCAGGCTCCTGCAGAAGGAAATAACACAAAAATACTTCAATTCAACACATACTTAATATCAACAGAGACTAGGAAATAAGCATTAAATCTCTCAAAGAAGCCTGAAACAGTACAAAGATTAAAATAGCAACAACGTCACATCACCACGCACAGCCGTGTTACTATCACATACAACCCTCAGCAAAAACAAGCAGTCTTGATCTCTAATGTCCTTGATAGTGACTGAGTCACCAAGAAAAGAATTTACACTGCACTTTATAGTATATTCTAGTAAAGAAGGAAAAATATTTGATGTTTAATGGAACAAGCTTCAGCTATTTGGAAAATTCACCAACATGGAAAGATGCAAATCCTAATAAAAAAATAAATGATTTAATTAAAACCAGAAATGTTTATACTTTAAAAAATTACCCCAGCAGCAGAAAGAATAATACTTTTAATAATCCTAAGGGACTGTTCTCTAGAATAAGCACACAGAGAAACAGATAAACACATCACATAAGCCTTCTCTGCCCCACAATAATTACTCTGAATTATTCTGATAGTAATGCAAATTGTAACATCAGTAACAGGGAATTGGAAGATAAAAAGAGAAATTAGGCAACAAGCAATTCACCTTTGCACTGCAGTTCTCAGGACTAGAATGACGTGACCCTTGCTGCTGAAATGATGGGGATGGGGATGGTGATGGTTGTCTCTGTTCCTCTTTTTTTCTTTCATATACTCGAACTCGGGCACAAGTCATCATACTTTCAAAGTACAAATAGACCGGATCCTTGTCCTCTTCCCGAATCTGTAAGTTTCATACAACAAAACATTCCATACATTGGAGAAAAAAAGTCTCCAAGACTCCAAAAGGAAAAAGATGTTTAATCTTTGCTTCTATTACAACACTTGAAATTTTTAAATGCAAACTTTAAATAGTACAAGTACAGTTCATATGTGGTGAATCTTGGGGCAGTCAGAAAGGATCTAGTTCTCTGTAAGAAATTTCAGATCACATCAGAGCAGTGCTTCTCAATTATCTGTGATGAAAGATACATTTCTTAATTACCAGTCCAACACAGACTGATACTTTTGTAAAATACAATAAAATAAATTACTAGAAAAACAAAAGACATGTAAAATACAACCCCAAGTTTTTTAGTATTTAGTTTAATAGATATAAAATTACTCCATCAACTTGCCATAAAAGTTTCTAAATATTTACTCTTATTTTCTATTCTTATTTCACCACAGACTGGTAACAAACAATTTTGGATAAGCACTAGTACAGAGACCACACTGAATAGCATTGTACTAAAGGATCTTTCTTCAATTTAATCAACTGAGAAGACTGAAATGGATTTAATAATCAGAAATGCTTAAGCTATTAACTCAAGAAAAGCATCAGCTCTTTTCTGACTTTCTGTCTTCACAGTTATATAATAACTGTTATTTCAAATCTTGAAGTTTACTGTTGTTATTGAATATAAAGAAATTTGCTTTAAAAAGGTGACAGTTACTTTTAAAAGCTTCTTCTTAATGCTTTTCTATTAATACTATGTACTACCTCTTAATTACTCAATATTCTACACTACAGGAATAAAAGTATCTTCAAAGGACTTTTGTTAAGTCATGTTAAAAAAACCCATCTTTAGATGATCCTCCTCAAGAGAGATCTGGCTATCTTTAAGAATCACTACTATTCACCTCTTTTTTAAGTGCCAGCAACTAAACTGATTAAATCAGAAGAGGAGATGGCTTACAGGCATATTACCGGGAAGCAGACAGAACATAAAACAAAATCTGATTGAAACCCACCATCTTCAAGAATGATTTTTGTAACCTGAAATAAAATATTAAACTCCAGGCTTACCACAGGATTGGGTTTGGGAGTATATGCCCGTGCAGGTTTTATTCCAGTGAGCAGTTTGCCCTTCACAGTAGTAGATAAAACTTCTGGCTGAGGCAACAACAATGGTTTCATAGGCTCAATGACAGAAGGCGTTGGGATATAAACTGGCTCTGGATCTACTTCACCTTCTACTTTCACCCATAATGGGTAATGTCGAACAGGCTGTTCAGGCTCTGTTTCACATATGGCTTAACAAAAAGAAGGGTAAGATTTTAGGTGCCTGTAGCAACAAAAGTTCACTGACACATTGCTAAAGCAAAATATGCTCCCTCATAAAAAGCAGTAACTCATGGGCCGGCCCGGTGGCACAGCAGTTTAGTTCGCGCTTGGCAGCCCCGGTTCGCCGGTTCAGATCCCAGGCGCCTGCCGATGCACTGCTTGTCAGCCATGCTGTGGCGGTGTCCCAGATAAAGTAGAGGAAGACGGGCACGGATGTGAGCCCAGGGCCAGTCTTCCTCAGCAAAAGGAGGAGGATTGGCAATGGATGTTAGCTTAGGGCTGGTCTTCCTCACAAAAAAAAAGAAAAAGCAGTAACTCATTAAAACAATCAAACAGATGCCCACTAAAAAACCTTTAGTTGCCCTCATACCCTTAATTTATTCATTTATTAACCAAGTATTTGTTGAATACTTATTATAAATCAGATACTTTTTTAGGCACTACAGTGAACACAGCTACAAATAAAACAAAGCTCTTGCCCTCACAGAGTTTATAATCCAGTAGGAGAAAACAAACTAATAAACATACAATATCAAGTAATGATAAGTGCCACATAGAAAAATACAGCAGGGTAAGGGAAGAAGAGTTAACAGGAGTTGCTATTATATTTAGCATATTCAGAAAAGGCCTCTTCTGTTATCCTGGAAAGATAATCATTCTATACCACACTTTCTAATTTTACAAACAACAACAACAAATATTTATTGAATCTTACTATGTACCTATTCTAGGCACTTATTATGTTTTAACTCATTTAACAATCACAATAGTCCTTGAGATATTCTTATTCCCATTTTGCAGAAGCTGAGGTTCAGGGGAGTCCAACCATAAGAAGCAGAACCAGGATCAAACTCAGTCAACCTGGCTCCAGAGACTGAGCTGTTACTGTTGCCTTCTGATGACAAATTATATTCAAAAAATAGCCTGAACTGAGCATAGGAGCAAAAATGTATCAATAGAAAACCAATGAAACCCAACTGAGATGAAATCATACTATCAAGAAGTCCTACACAAAGGAAAACATGCACTGATTAATTAACCACATTAAATGGAGGATCTAGGTTAAGATGCTGCTGGCTTTATTCTTTAAGCAAACTGCCCATTCCCATAAAGACAGTCACAGAGAAGCAAACATTATTATTTTGTATTTTAGTGGTCAGTCCTCAGAGAGGATGTAGCTGGTTCTAAGCCAAAGATCCAAAATCTTTGCCTAAAGTCACATAAAATGTGACTGAGCAGCGTTCACACTTAATTCAAATACTTAGTTCAATTAATCTTTCACAACAAAGCAGAATCCAAAATGATTCGTAAGTATATTTGTTTTGAACATTAAGACTCCACTAGTAAAGAACAACTTTGTCTAAAAGGCTCCTAAGGCTAACATCATTCAGAGCATATCCACAAAATGCTGAATAAAGGCTTAAAGATTAAAATACGGAGGAAAAAAACTTCAGAGCTAGAAAGTGATTGAGCCAATTACTTAGCTAGTTAGCAGTCTCTGTTACCCAACTTTTATAACCTAACTCATGTATCACATAATTCACGAAGGCTTCTGAGACCCTAGTATTCATTCATGTATTCAAATATTTGAATGTTTACTATGTATCAGACTTTGCAGATACAGTAATGAACAAAATTGGAAAAAATCTCTGCCTTCCTGGAGCTTACATTTAAGCTGGGGGGAAGAGGGCGAGACAGGCAATAAACAAGACAAACAAGGAAAATATGTTGGATAGTGAGTGCTTATGAGAAAAAACAAAGCAGGAAAGGGAATTAAGTAGTATATATAGTGAATATGTATGAGTATGTATTTTGAGGAGTGTTGCAATTTTAAAACGGGTAACCAGGGATGCCCTCATAATAAAGATGGTATTTACAGAGGCTCTACCACTCATTTGGTAAAAACTTTATTATCTAGTGAAGCTACTTATTTCATATACATATTAATTCTATTACAAAAACAAAAGTGCCTTCAGAGCAAGCACTTTTATCTTTGACCTCTTTCAATCATCTTTCAAGGATTTTCGAAGCTTCCATAAGCTAATAAGCTAAGGATTATACTAAGTAAAGATCCCTTTTCATCTTTTTCTTTTGAAAATAATAGCTACAAAATACATAGTACAGTACTTCAGAAGAAAATCTCTTAAAATGCCTTAAAACATCTTAATCTCTTACAGGGAATCAAAGATAACCCTTTGGTTTCAACTATGGATAAGTGGAAAAATAGCTGTTCCAGTAAACAGGAGAATTCATAAAAGGAGCTGATTGAGAAGGGTAGACTTCAGTTCTGTTTAGGACATGTAAGATTGATGTGACAGCAACATAATCAAATAGCATAAGCAATAAAAATCAGGACTGTCATTGGCAGAGACTTTATCTGAAGCCACAAAAATGGACAAACTCCTCACAAGGGCAAGAACAACAAACCAATTCAGCACACTCCATTAGCCCGTTGTCCACTTGATTCCTTTCCACAGCCTGGGATCCAAGATAGAGCACTTCTCTTCTCCCCTTCATAATACACGAGAGATTCTCCTACCCTTCACCCAAAATCCAGAAGAAAGGAGCTAGCAAAGGCAAGATTAAGGGAAGAACCAGAGTAGCATATATTCACAGAAGCCAAGAACAGAAACCTATTTCAAGAAAGAAGTGGTATCCCCTTATTTCTATTCAAATGCCTCCTAATATATATTACCTTCCCAAGGTACCTTAGCATTATCACTCTGTTTTCTGGGCTGTCAATAAGCCTTTTGTTCATGACACTTAAAACATTATGGTACTTTTGTTATAGTGGCACTTAAAATTACAAAAAATACGTATCTGTATGTTTACCACACACCTGTTTCGTCAAATTAATAGTAAACTCTTAGAGATGGTCTTCATTTTAATTGTATCTTACCTCCTCTCACTCATAGCAGTGTCCATACTAGTTGCTCCATAAATGAACAGTGTTAGACATAGAAGTCCCACGAAACTGCTATGCTAATAATCAGCATACTTTATTCTTCTTCCATTTTTGTGGGCATTTTAAACCTTTCTATAATATATGTACCCCTGGGTAAAATATAACACCCATAAAGTGCAGAAACAATGTACTGACAGCTTAATACATATTAACAAGTATACAACCATGTAAACACCATACAGGCCAAGAAATGGGATACTGCCATCAACCCCAGAAGCGTTTGCATGCTCTTTCTCAATCACAATCCCTTCCCACAAGAGAATCACTTAAATGATAGCCACCTCCCTGTTTTCCTTTTTTAATACCAGAGAACACACCCCTGAACATCATAGCTTAATTTTGTCAGCTTTTGAAATTTACATAAATGTAATCACAGAGATGTATTCTTTTGCCCAGCTTGTTTTTCCCCCACTGAATATTATAGTTGTAAAAGGCATCTATGCTGTTGCACATACCTATAATTTATTTTTACTGTGGTATACTATTCCACTGATTATTAATACTATTGTTTATTCATTCTGCTGTTATTAGATATCTGGGGTTATTTTAAGGTTTTAGCTACTGTGAATCATAATGCTATAGACACTCTTGTACAATGCAGTTCTACTGGTTACTCTGGAGTCAAACTACTAGAACAAGGGCAAGTGTATCACCAACTTTAGTAAATATTGCCACACTATTTTCCAAAGTGGTTCTATCAATTTATATTCTCATCAGCAGCATATGAGAGTTCCCATTTACCAACAGTTGATATTATCAGAGGATTTTAATTATAACCATTCTGGTAGGCATGTAATGGAACTTTGATGTGAATTTAGTTTGCATTTCCCTAATTATGAATGAGATATTCAACATCCCTCTTTATGAAGTGCCTCTAAAAGTCTTGCCCATTTTTTATGGGACTGTTTAATTCTGGTTAATTTGTAGACATCTCTATATATTCTGAATATAGGTCCTTAGTTAGGTATTGCAAATATCTGTTCTCTCACTGTAGCTTATATTTTCACTAACTTAATGTCTTGAAGACCTGAATTTCTCATTTTTAACTAGTCAAATGTATCAATCTTTTACTCTAAGGACTGGTGTTTTCTTCAGTCAAACTTAAGAAATCTTTTCCTAATGAGAGATCATATATATATATAGATATATTCTTCTATATTATCTTCTAAAAGTTGTGTTGTTTAGCTTTTCACAATTAGGTTTATAATCTACCTAGAAATTACTTCTATGTATGGTGTGAGGAATAAAAAGTTTCACTTTTTCCCATATGGATATTCAACGATCCTACCATCATTTAGTAAAAAGATCATCCTTTCTTTATTCCTCTGCCATTTTGTCCATATACGGTTGAAGACTCTCTATTCTATTCTACTGGCCTATTCACTTAATCCTCAAGCCAGTATCACCCTGTCTTAAATGCGGTAGTTTATAAGTTTTGACATCCAATAGGGCAAGTCCTCCCACCTTGTCATTGTTCAAGATTGCCCTGGCTACATCTAGGAACTTAGCATTTCCATGTAAATTCTGGAACCAGCTTTTCAAGTTTCACATAAAACCTGTCAAGATTTTGATAAGGATTACAATGAAATTACAGATAAAAATGAGAAGTGACACCTTTACAGTATTCAGTTTTGCTTGCTATCAGTTATTATTTAAATCAAGAATGGGTGTTGAGAGGATTCTGGGAAGATAGCAAAGTAGGAAGCACCAAGAAATGTGTCTCCCCATCTGAACAACTGCACCATAGAATCTGTCTGATGTAACTATTTTGGAACAACGGACTCCAGTCTGTTGAAGGCTTGAAACTTCCAGAGGAAGACTTGGACAGTAAACTATCAATAATTGTGATCAATTTCAGCTCTTGGCACAGTAGCAGCTACCCCTTCCCCACCCCTCAGCCACCTGGCAGGCAGCTGTGTAGGTGTTCCTGGAGCAGCTTGCACACAGCTTGGGGAGCCAGCAGGGGAAAAAGGCATCTGTCCTCTAAATATCAGGGATCTCTACTCTGACTGCTGCTTCTGATCATAGAGGTGCAGACACAGAGGCAGGCAGTCACTGTTGTTGTACTTTCCCCCACTGTTCCAAGCCGTTATCCAACTCTGTCTTAAGGGACTTCCAGGAAATTTAAATAGCCAGCACCCTCCTCCCCTTCATTTCTCACTTTTTCTCCTTTCAGGAACAAGACATTAAAGACTAGAAAATTCAAAAACAACTGCATATACAAGAAAAATGAGAAAATGACCATGTATGCCCAGGGAAAGGCCCGGAAAAGACCTGAGAAGACCTTAAGTTTACACCTCAGGCTGATCTTTGGCACAAACACAGCCTACAATAATCAAAAAGTAAATAAATAACAAAGGAAAACAAACCCTGGGGAAGGAAGACAATCTGATTTCCAGAGTTACCACATTATTAGATTTAAATGTCCAGTATTCCACAAAACATCACAAGGAAAAGTATGGCCCATTCAAAGGAAAAAAATAAATCAACAGAAACTATCCTTGAAAAGGACCTTAACAGCAGATATACCAAAGACTTTAAAACAACTGTCTTAAAGGTGCTCAAAGAAATAAAGGAAGATGTGGAGAAAGTCAAGAAAAATGTGTGTACAAAATGGAAACAGCAGGGCCGCCTGGTGGCACAGCGATTTAGTTCACGCTTGGCAGCCCGGGGTTTGCGAGTTTGGATCCCAGGCGCCTGCTGACGCATAGCTTGTCAGCCATGCCGTGGCGGCGTCCCATATAAAGTAGAGGAAGATGGGCACGGATGTTAGCCCAGGGCGAGTCTTTCTCAGCAAAAAGAGGAGGATTAGCAACGGATGTTAGCTCAGGGCTGGTCTTTCTCACAAAAAAAAAAAAATGGAAATAGCAAACAGATAGAAAACCTGAAAAGAAACCAAAAACAAAACCGGGAGCTGAAAAGTACAATAACTTAAATGAAAAATTCACTAAAGGGATTCAAAGGCAGATTTGAACAAGCAGAAGAAAGAATCCATGAACTTGACAATAGGGCAATGGAAATTATGGAGCCTGAGGAAAAGAAATAAAAGATATTGAAGAAAAGCGAACAGAGCCTAAGGGACCTGTGGGACACCATCAAGCAGACCAATGTACACATAATGGGAGTTCCAGAAAAAGAATAGAAAGAGAAAGGGGCAGAGAGAATATCTGAAGAAATAATGGTTAAAAACTCCCCAAATTTGAGGAAAGACATGAATATGAACATCTAAGAAGCTCAACAAACTCCAAGTAAGATGAACTCAAAGAGATCCACACTGAGACACATTACAGTCATGCATCACTTAATGACGGGGATCCATTCTGAGAAACATGTCATTAGGTGATTTCATCATTGTGCAAACATCACAGAGTGTACTTATTACACAAACCTAGATGGTATAACCTATTATACACCTAGACTATAGGATACTAATCTTATGGGACCACCATTGTATACGTGGTCCATCACTGACCAAAACATCATTATGCTGTGCATGACTATAATCAAATCTTCCAAAGAGAAAGATAATCCTGAAAGCAGCAAGAGAGAAATCACCACAAACAAGGAATCCTCAATAAAAATATGAGCAGATTACTCATCAGAAACTTTGGAGGCCAGCAGACAGTGGGCTGATATATTCAAAGTGCCAAAAGAAAAAAACTATCAACCAAGAATCCTGTGTCTGGCAAAACCGTCTTTCAAGAGTGAGGGAGAAATTAAGAACTTGCCACATAAACAAAAGTTGAGGAAATTCGTGACCACTCAACCTGCCTCCAAGAAATGCTCAAGGAAGTTCTGAAAGGTGAAATGAAAGGACATTACACAGTAAACTCAAAGCCATATGGAAAAATAAAGATCTCACTAAAGGTAAATACATGGGCACTATTAAAGCCAGTACTATTGTAACAATGGTTTGTAACTGCACTATTTTTCCTACAAAAGAGACTAATACATTTAAAGAAAAAAAACAATTAGTGTGAAAGTTAATATTACTGTAACTTTGGTTTGTAACTCCAAATTTTGTTTTCTCCATAATTTAAGAGATTAATGCATTTTTTAAAAATTATTAGTTTATGGTTTGGGGCACACAATACATAAAGAAGTAATATTGTGACATCAACAACCGAAAGGGGTGGGGATAGAGCTGTAAAGGAGCCAAGTTTTTTTTTTTTTTTCATTCATTCATTCATTTATTTATTTATTTATTTTGGGGTGAGGAAGACTAGACCTGAGCTAAGACCCATTGCCAATCCTCCTCTTTTTGCTGAGGAAGACTGGCCCTGGGCTAACATCTGTGCCCAGCCTCCTCTATTTTATATGGGACACCACCACAGCATGGCTTGACAAGCGGTGCGTCTGTCCGGCCCAGGATCCGAACCTGCAAAACCCCAGGCCGCTGAAGTGGAGCATGCAAACTTAAGCACTATGCCACCGGGCTGGCCCGGGGGCAAAGTTTTTATATGTTACTGAAGGTAAACTGGCATAAATTCAAATTAAGAGTGTTATAACTTTAGGATGTAATTCCCCTGGTAACCACCAAGAAAACAGCTAAAGAATATCCATAAAAGGAAATAAGAATTTAAACATTTTACTAAAAAATATCAACTAAACACAAAAGAAGGCAGTAATGCAGGAAATGAGGGACAAAAAGCTATAAGGTATACAGAAAACCAAAAAAGCCATAAGGCATACAGAAAACAAATAGCACAAATTACAGAAGTTAACTTCCTCCTTATCAGTAATTATTTTAAATGCAAACAGGTTAAATTCTCCCATCAAAGGACAAATCATTAGGGGCCAGCCCAGTGGCATAGCGGTTAAGTTCATGCACTCTGCTTGCTTCAGCAGCCCGGGGTTCACAGGTTCGGATCCCAGGCATGGACCAATGCACCACTTGTCAAGCCATGCTGTGGTGGTGTCCCATATAAAGTAGAGGAAGACAGGCATAGATGTTAGCCCAGGACCAATCTTCCTCAGCAAAAAGAGGAGGATTGGCAACGGACGTTAGCTCAGTGCTAATCTTCCTCACACACATACCAAAAAAGACAAATCGTTAGAATTGACAAAAACATGTGATCCAACTATAAATGTCTACAAGAGACTCACTTGAGATCCAGGACACAAACAGGTTAAAAGTGAAAGGATGAAAAAAGATATTCCATGCAAATACTAACTAAAAAAGAGCAGAGGTTGCTATACTAATATCAGACAAAATATACATGAAATCTAAAGAGGTTGCAAGAGACAAAGAAGGACATTATATAACAGGCACATATAGAACATTCTACCCAACAAGAGAATACACATTCTTCTTAAGTGCACATGGGACACCTTCCAGGATAGCCCGTACATTAGACCATGAATTAAGTCTCAACAGATTTTAAAAGACAGATACCATATAAATTATCTCCTCTGACCACAACAGGATGAAATTAGAAATCAATAACAAAAGGAATATTCACAAAATTGAGGAACTTAACACACTTCATCAAAGAAGAAATCACAAGGAAAATTAGAAGTGAGGTTTATTCCTGGAATGCAAGGATGATTCAACATACAAAAATCAATCTATGTAATACGCCACATCAATAGAATGAAGGTAAAAAAAACCACATGATCATCTCAATTGACACAGAAAAAGCATTTGACAAAATGCCACAAAACTAGAGGACACACACTTCCTGATTTCAAAACTTACTGCAAACCTACAGTAATCAAAACAGTGTGATACTGGCATAAAGGCAGATATATAGACCAATGGAATATAACAGACAGTTCAGAATAGACCCTCACATATATGGTCAAATAATTTTTGACAAGGGTGCCAAGACCATTCAACGGTAAAAGGATAGCCTTTTCAACAAACGGTGTTGGGAAAACTGGACATCTACATGCAAAAGAATCAAGTGGGACTCTAATACCACATACTAAATTTAACTTAAAATAGATCAAGGACCTAAATATAAGGCCTAAAACAATAAAACTCTTAGGAAAAAACAGGTCAAAAGCTTTACAACACTGGATTTGGCAATGATTTCTTAGATATGACACCAAAGGCAGAGATAACAGAAGAAAAAATAGACAAGTTGGATTCATAAAAATTTTTAAATTTTGTGCCTCAAAAGACACTATGTGGCAGCCCAGTGGCATAATGGTTAAGTTCTCACACTCCACTTCAGCAGCCTGGGGTTCGCAGGTTTGGATCCCAGGCACAGACGTACACACCACTCATCAAGCCATGCTGTGGCAGTGTCCCATATACAAAATAGAGGAAGATAGGCACAGATATTAGCTCAGGGCCAATCTTCCTCACCAAAAAAAAAGACACTAACCAAGAGAAAAAGGCAACCCACAGAATGAGAGTTGCAAAACACATATCTGATAAGGGATTAATATCCAGAACACATGGAGAACTCCTAAAACTCAACAGAAGAAAAATAACCAAATTCAACAATGGGCAAAGCACTTGAATTGACCTTTCTCCAAAGAAAATATACCAACGGTCAATAAGCACATGAAAAGATGCTCAACATCACTAATCATTAGGGAAATGCAAATCAAAACCACAATGAGATACCACCTCACACCCATTAGGAAGGCTACTATCAAAAAAACAAAATAACAAGTGATGGCAAGGATGTGGAAAAATTAGAACCTTTATGCACCGTTGGTGAAAATGTAAAATGGTTCAGCTGGCTATGGAAAACAATATGACAGTTCCTCAAAAAATTAAAAATAGAATTACCACATGATCCAGAAATTCCACTTCTGCCTATGTACCCAAAAGAACTGAAAGCAGGGTCTTTTGCACACCCATGTTCATAGCAGCATTATTCACAATAGCTAAAACATGGAAGCAACCAAAGTGTCCATCAATGGATGAATAAACAAAATGTGGTACATACATACAATGAAATATTATTCAGTCTTACAAAGGAAGGAAATTCTGTAATATGCTGCAACATCTATGAACCTTGAGGACATTATGCTAAGTGAAATAAGCCAGTCACAAAAAGACAAATACTGTATGATTCCACTCACATGAATTGCTTAGAGTAGTCAAAATCATAAAGACAGAAAGTAGAATGGTGGTTGCCAGGGGCTGGGGTGAGAAGGAAATGGGAAGTTATTGTTTAATGGGTATAGAGTTTCAGCTTTACAAGATGAAGAAAGTTATGGATATAGATGGTGGCGATGGTTGTTGCACAGTCATGTGAATGTATTTAATACCACTGAACTGCGCACTTAAAAATGGTTTAGATGGTAAACTTTATGTTAAGTGTGTTTTACAATAAAAAAAATTTTTTTCAAGAATGGATGCTGAATTTTCTTCAACTTTACAGCATTCACTAAATTTCTCTCCTTTAATCTTTTAATATGGCAAATTATATTAATATTCATATCTAAGCCAAACTTATAGCCCTGTCATATATCATCCTTTACATATATATTTTATATATAAAGACACCTTTACTAATAACAACACATGATATTCATTGCAGATAATTTAGAATATTAAGAAATTTAAAAAATCATCCAAAACCTCAATATCCAGAGATAATATAAAAATATGGCATTATTTCCTTGTTTTTAAATGTATATATGTACATATACATCCTCATGAAATTAAGACAATATGGTACATACTATTTTATGACTACCAATTACAATAGTGTGAGGTTTCACGAGTCTTTAAATATTCTATATCATTTTTAATGACTACATTGTATTCCTTTGTAGAGATATATAAAAATTTAACCCAGATCATACAATAAATTTTCCCCCATTTTTTCAGTATTAAACGGTCTGCAATAAATAGTCCTATATGTAAACTTGTTTTTCTTTTTCTTTTACAGTTTTATTGAGCTATAATTGACATACAATACCACACATGTACAAACCTTCATGAGTTTTGACATACATATAACCCTTGTGAAACCATCACTACAATGAAGATAGTCAAGGTAAATATCACCTCTGAGATTCCTTGTAATTGTAATCGGATTATCTCTTTGAAATCCATCCCAAACCCTTGCCCAGTGATCTATATATTAGTTTGTATTTAAAAAAAATTTTACATGAATGGAAAAAAAATGTTAACTTTCATTTGCGGGGGGCGGGGCGGGAGGGTCTGGCTGCTTTCATTCAGCATAATTATTCTGAGATTGATCCATGTTGCTGAGTGTATCAACAACTTGTTTCATTTTATTGCTGAGTAGTATTCCATTATTTGTGTCCATCCCAAATTTCTTTATCCATTCACCTGTTGATGGACACCTGGGTTGTTTCCAATTTTCTTGATATTACAAATAAAGCTATTATGAACACTCATGTACAAGACTTTATGGTGACATAAGCTGTTAAATAAACTCTGAGTAAATACAGAGAAGTGAAATGACCAGTCCGTATGGCAGATATATTTTTAACATTTTAAGAAACTATCAAACTGTTTCCCAAGGTGACTTTTACATTTCCACTAGCTATGTATGCAAGTTTCAATTGCTCTATATTCTCACCAGTATTTGGTATTGTCAATCTTCTTAATTTTAGCCACTTGGTGGTATCTCCTTGTGGTTTTAATAAGCATTTCCCTAATGACTAATGATGTTAAGCATTTTTTCACGTGCTTATCTGCTGTCTATGTATCTTCTGTGGTAAAGTGTCTTTTCACTTTCTGCTCGTTTTTTGAGTTATGCTGACTGCCGTCTTACTGAATTGTAAGTATTGTTCTTAATGAGTTTTAAGAACTCTTTATTTATTGCAGATGCAAGTCATATGTTGGATGTATGTTTTGTAAGTATTTCTCCTAGTTGGTGGCTTGTTTTTTCATTTTCTTAACAGGTCTTTTGAAGAACAAGTTTTTAATTTTGAGAAATTCAATTTTATTACTTTTTTTGCATTTATACTTCAAGTTTCTAATGTCCTACTTAAGAAATCTTTATAAGCCACTAAGGATTTTTTCCTGTATTTTCTTCTAGAAATTCTATACTTTAAGCACTTACATTTAATCTATGACAACTCAGATTTTGAGTTAATTTTTGTATATGGTGTGAAGCAATGGTCGAAGTTCACCTTTTGGGGTGGGGGCAGGCCATAGCTATCCAATTGCTCCAGAACATCTGTGGAGAAGACCATTGTTTCCTCATTGAACTGCCTTGGAATTGTGTCAAAAATTTATTGGCCTTGTATATATATGTGTATATCAACTTCTGAACTCTCTCTTCCATTCCACTGATGTATATGTCTTTCTTTATCCCAATTACTTCAGCTTTACACTAAGTCTTAAAATCAGATAGTGTAAGTACACTATGTTCTTCTTTATCAAAGTTGTTTATCCATGGACTACTCCAAAGTCCTTTGCTTCTTTACTTTACCACATATATTTTAGAAATAACTTGTCAATTTCTGCTAAAAAAAGCCTGCTGGGATTTTGACTGGAACAGCATCAAACTGATAAATCGATTTGTGGAAAATTATATCTTACCACACAGTCTTCTGATGCATGAAAATAGTGTCTCTCTCCATTTATTTAGGTCTTTTAAAAGCGCTCTCAGCAATGCTTCATAGTTTTTAGTATAAAGGTCTTATGCAACTTTTGTCAAATTTATCCTTAAGTGTCTCATTTCTTTGGAGGCTATTTTAAATGGTATTTTTTATTTCAGTTTCCAATTGTTCACTGGCATATATACAAATACACTGTATATTGATACTGTTGTATGCTGTAACCTCACTAAACTAACACAGTTCTATTAGCTTTCTTGTGGATTCCTTAAGATTTTCCAATCTATGAATGAAGCTAATTTTACTTCTTCCTTTCCAATCTAGATGCATTTTCTTTTACATACTTTACTGCACTGGCTAGGACTTCCACTACGGTGAGACATGGTAAAAGGAGACATTCTTCCTCATTCCTAATCTTTGGGGGAGAGCACTCAGTCTTTCACCATTAATATGTTGGCTGTAGAGTTTTTCTTAGATGCTCTTTATCAGGTTGAAGAAGTTTCCTTCTATTCCTAGAGTGCTAAGAATTTTTACCAGAAATAGATTTCATAAATTTTTTAAAATATCTGTTGAAATGATCACATGGCATTTTTTAAAAAGTCTATTATGGCAATAGTGAACTACACCGATTATTTTCAAATGTTAAATCAACCTTGCATTTCCAGGATAAATCCCACTTGGTCATGATGTATTATCCTTTACATATATTCTTGGATTTGATTTGCTAAAATTCCATTTATAATTTTTACCTATGTTCATGAGAGATATTACTCTACAGTTGTCTTGTAGTGTCTTTTTCTGGTCTGAGTATCAGGATAATGCTGGTCGCACAGAATGAGACCATTTTATGAAAGCCTTGTGTAGAATGGGTATTAGTTCTTCCTTAAATTAATGTTTTGTAGAATTCACCGGTGAAGCCATGTGGACCTGGAATCATCATTGTGGGGTTTTTCACTACAAGTTCATAGGTATAGGGCTAGGCAGTTATTTGTTTCTTCTTGACTGAGTTTGGTAGCTTTGCATGTTTCAAAGAATCTGTGCATCTCATCTAAGTTGTCTAATTTATTGGCATAAAGTTGTTCACATTATTCCTTATTATCCTTTTAATGTCTGTAGTAATGTCACTTCTCATTCCTGATATTGGTAATCTGTGTGTTCTCCTTTTTTCCTAATCAGTCTGGCTACAGATACCAATTTTATTTGTCTTCTCTTTACATAGTTAATTTGTAGGTATACATCTCCAACAAAACTCTAAGTGGGCTAAGAAAGGAGGAATGCCAGGTTTTATTCTTTCTCTTTGTACCACCCACAGCAGCTAAGCACAGTGCCTTTACACCATCAGGAGTATTTTTTGACAAACGAAAGGGTAATAAGGTGATAAGAGTGAAAGCCAAATTTCAGAAATCATACTTTACACAGTAGAAAAAACATGAAGACTTGGAAGTCAAAAAAACATGGGCTCAAATCCCTACCACTCACTTAATACCAATGTGACCTGAGGGAACAAGTTATTTAAATTCTCTAAGCAGTCAATTAGTGCATTTGTAAAACAGAGAACAAGATTTAAATGACATAACCCTCAAAGAGTGCTCTTCATAAAGCCTGTCTAATAATGTTAGTACCCTCTGTTCACACCAACGAATTAATAGGCCATTAATGGCAGAAAACTTTCAAGTCTATTGCAATGATAAAAACATATATTTATTAAATGCCTAGATTTCATGCATCAAAAACACTTTTATGTATTATAGAATACATACATAAACATGAAAAAAATTCAAACTGTACAAAAGGACATAAAAACAAAAAGCAAGTCTTCCACTATACCCAGTATCACAGTCCCCACCAAGTGACTAATTTTAACCATTTGTGTTTAGTTTTGGTGGTTACCTCAGTAATTCTAAATCAAACACTTCCTTCTCAATTCCATGATTCAGCGGTAGCTAAGGACTCAGTGTAACGAAAGATAAGGAAATTAGCATCCTAGACTTGTTCCATCTCTCAACTCTGTCAGCTACAGCATTACTTTTATATTGTCATGATTTATACTATTGACTTCTAAAGTTAAATTTAGACTTTTAGCACTTTGTATATGTCAATTCTAGAAACCAAAATAACAATCAATTTGCTTATAGAACTATGCTTATGTGATTAAACTTGGCAGAATCAATTTATGTGACTGACCCGTTAGAGGAAGAAACATTAATTCTGTATCACCAAATTTGTTCAAATGAAACACATTCTCTTTTCTTATATACTAATTGCTGAAAATTTTACCAAAAATTTTATTGATTCATAGTTAGACCATAATTTTGCTGTATAAATTTTTCCTTCCAGTGTCCTTAATTGCTTTTTTTTCTTATTAGTGAAGTTGGCATGAAGCTTTACCTGATCATGAAATCATCTAGGTTCTTTACCATGTTATTTCTTAAAATAAATCTAGTATCCTCTTAAAGATAAGTCTTTCTCAGCATCTTCTTTTGTTTTTTTCTTTGCTGAGGAAGATTCACCCTAAGCTAACATCCACTGCCAATCTTCCTCTTCTTGTATGTGAGCCGCCACCACAGCAGGGCCACTGACAGATGAGTGGTACAGATCTGCACCCAGGAACCAAACCCAGGCTGCCGAAGCAGAACACGCCAAACTTAAGCACTAGGCCACCAGGGCTGGCCCTCAGCATCTTCCGATTTTCTACTTTAGAGTGGTTGCTTTCTAGTCTTGCTATGTAGTTGTCATCCTAAGACTATTATTCCCCCTCTTGGGCTGGGTCCACTCTTCACTAAATGGTATCTCCTGCTTCTTGAATTTCTTTTTCATCTCTTGGAGCACAATGTCAACAAATTCACCAGGAGTTGGTAAGAGGTCAATTTCCTCCATTATTACATGTTTTAATATACCTTTATTTTATGTACATACTTGATTTATAATTTGTTTGGCTAAGAGTTCTAAGTTGAAAATTCATCCAATCCCCACCTCATCCTGATTTTAGGAACAATTCGAACATTCAGCGTTACTGATGATCTCTCTGACATCAAACTGATTCTAAATCTTTCCTAGGCAAAGTGCTTTCTCTTTAAAAAAGTTCAAGATATCTTCTTTATTCTTAATGTTCTGAAATGTCAGAAGGATGGATCTAGATAAGAGTCTTCTTAAAATTATTACTGCCTGGTATTCAGTGGGCCCCTCTAAACTGAAATTTCACGTCGTTCAGCTCTAAGATACTTTCCTCAAGTATTTTCTTTCTTTCATTTTCTCCTAACTTTCTCCAACTACTCTAAATCATCAGTAATTTTTTTTCTCATTTTCCACCTATCTTTTTGCAAAACATACTGAGATTTCTTCAACTTCTTCCAGCTTATATATATATTTTGTGTGTGTATGAGGAAGACCAGCCCTGAGCTAACATCTGTTGCCAAACCTCTTCTTTTTGCTGAGGAAGACTGGCCCTGGGCTAACATCCATGCCCATCTACCTCTACTTTTTATATGGGATGCTGCCACGGCATGGCTGACAAGCAGTGCGTCAGCGGGCGCCTGGGACCCAAACCCGTGAACCCCAGGCTGCCAAAGCACAAACTAAACCTCTGCACGACTGGGCCAGCCCCTTTATTTTTATTTTTTATCTCAGCAACATTTTTACCTCCCAGAACTCTTCCCTACTACTACTACTTTTACATAGCAGTCATAACAAAAATATCTTTCCTCCTTTCATCAACCTTCCCCAACAGTACAGGAAAACTGATGGCTGCTAGAGCATAGTAGGCCATGTTTTTAATAATGGACTACACCAGTGAGAAAAACCAAAAAATACTTTGATAATTGGCTGGCTTCTAGAGCTTAAATCTGGTCAAAAGGATAAGACACAGGGTAAAAACATTAACCAAGAAATAAAAAAGTAATAAAACCTAACAGATACACAGTATTCCTACTATGCAGCTTTTGTAACTTATTCTTGTTGCTTTGAAATGGAGAAGTGTTGCTGTTAATGCAAAATAGGAGTAAACACAGTAAGAAGATATGGATAGAACTGAACTAAACTAATAATTCTGTATTATATTTCATATTAAAACTTTTAAATCTTAGTGATATAAAGATTTAGGTATATGAAAGAAATATCTTATTTAAACACTGAAACAGCAATTAGAACAGCCTGTCACTGGTCACAAAACAGATAGCAGAGACCAGAAACAGACCCAAACATTAGTATATTTTAATTTACTACATTATAGGTGACATTTTAAGCCAGCATGGAAAGTATTTATTGTCAATAAGTGATGGTACAACTGGCTAGCCCTCTGGGGTAGAAATGATTCCTTACTATAAATCTCAAATCAAATAAATTCCACATACTAGCAATTTAATTTTTTAAAGTCCATGTATTAATCTAATTGACTATATATGTGTGTATGTGTGTGTGTGTGTGTGTATATATATATATATTTGTGTGTGTGTGTGTGTGGAAGACCAGCCCTGAGCTAACATCCGTTGCCAATCCTCCTCTTTTTTCTAAGGAAGCCTGGCCCTGGGCTAACATCCGTGCCCATCTTCCTCTACTTTTTATATGGGACGCCGCCACAGCATGGCTGACAAGCAGTGAGTTGGCAGGCGCCCGGATCCGCAAACCCCAGGCTGCCAAAGTGCGACCTAAACCACTGCGCCACCAGGCCAGCCCTAATTAAATATATTTTTAATTTTGAAGCTCGATAAAGACTTTCTAAGCAAGACTCCAAAGAAACCAGCTCTGCTTTTTCCTTTTTCAGGGGAGAATTCTGAACAGAATTAAAATATGAACTACAAAATTACAATCTGGAAAGCATAAAAACGCCTGGATATGTAGGAAGAAAACACAGCCACTCCAATAAAAGTTAGCAAAGAATTCAAAAAGACAATTTACAGAAGAAAGCTTATGACAAATTGTCAATAAACCTATCACTAAAGAAATATAAATTTAAAACAAAGTATCAATTCTGCCTATCAGTTTGAACATCCAGTGTTAACGTTAAGAGTATAGAAGTATTGGCACTATCCAACTATTGGTAAATGTGTAGTTGGTACAACTCTAGCAACATCTATAAATGTTTAAAGTGCACTCATCACAGCAATTCCACTTTTACTAGCCTGTCCTGAACACAGATGTTCACTACTGTATTGTCTGTAATAAAGAAAACCCAAAAAGGCTAAATGTCCAACCAAAAGGACTGTAATAATATGAAGCCAATAAAACCAAAGTTATAGATCCACACTTACTGATATGGAAAGCAGAATTCATGATATTAAATTTCTAAAGGTTATAATACCACATATACAGTAGTTTCATTTCTATAAAAATGAATGTATGTAGGCATACAAGTGGATTAAGAGAAAATCTTGGAAGAATACACATTGAAATATTAATCATCCACTCTAAAATAAGTACGTGACAAGCAATAGCAAATGTAAATATAAATTGCCAAAAAAGGGATATTAATCCCCTAATAAACGAAGAAGGAAGAAACTATTTTCAATTATATTGTAAAATTATATTCAATCTATTTAAACAAAATAAAAAGATACAATAGAAAGGGAAAAATCAGGAATGAAATAATATATAACTTGGGTCTACATAATATTTCATCAAAAAGGAAAAATAAGCTTTTCAAAAGACCATATAATGCTCAACTCAGTTATGCCCTTATTCTGCCCCCAAATCTCCAATCACCTGGTGAATGACTCAAACTATAACCAGAGGGTCTTGTTGTAAATTTCTTTTAGAAAATAAAATGAGATGTGTTAGTTAACTTGACTGTGTTAGTCATTTCACAATTTATACATATGCCAAATCATCATGTTGTACACTTTAAATATGTGCAATTTTATTTGTCAATTATACCTCAGTACAGCTGGAGGAAAAAAAAGAAAATAATGGATTATACCAATCATCGGTATAGTCAAAGAACACGGTGGGGAAGGGGGGAACACAGAAAAACAGATGAAGTTTCAAAGGCATTCTGAAAGTCCAAATGAGACGATTCAAATTTAGCACAAAAAAGCCATCTTAAAGAGAAAAATTCAACTTAAAAAAGGCACGTGCATGCGTGTGTGTGTGTGTCTATCACACATGCCATTTGGAAAGAGCATTTAAGGATAATAAGAACTTCTCAAAATTCTTCTTAGATCATTGATCAGGATTAAAGTAACAGTAATATTTGAAATAGGTTTCAAATAACCATAGTTTTCTAAAAAAATAAAACTATACTGTTTTAACTCTCAATTAATACTCACTGTATTCTAGCTTCTTTCTCTTCTTTTTCTCTTTCAATTGTTCTTCCTCCTCCTTGACTCCTTCTTCTTCTTCTCTTTGCTCCTCTCCCAGAGTATCATAAAATATTGGATCACGATGGGCAGCCTTCTTCTGGAAATGCTTAGTTTTAGACCCCCCTTTCACAAGTACAACTTTTCTTTTCAAACAAGTGCAGCCAAACATGCAGTCTGGTCGGCGGCAATGAGCAGGTTGGCGCTTCTCCAAAGCTAGACTTGAACATACGCAACCCAATCGACAGAAGTCATTGTTGCATGGAGGGGCTCGTTTCCTTATGATTGTGTGGATGGGTTTAGTTTTGAGAGATGCCTAAAGTTAAAGCAGAAAATTGTAAATCTATTAAATCATCCCCTAACATCACCAATTACTTACAGTCATATATTGATCTGCCTTCTTCTCTGACTCTGAGCACTCACTACTAACAGCGCAAGATTACCACAGCTTCGGAGCCAGCCCAGTGGCGCAGCAGTTTAGGTCACGCTTTGGCAGCCCAGGGTTTGTGGGTTTGGATCCCAGGCACCTGCCAATGCACTGCTTGTCAGCCATGCTGTGACAGCATCCCATATAAAGTAGAGGAAGATGGGCACAGATGTTAGCCCAGGGCTGGTCTTCCTCAGCAAAAAAAAGAGGAGGACTGGCAACAGATGTTAGCTCAGGGCTGGTCTTCCTCACACACACAAAAAAAGATTAGCACACCTTCAAAGAACAGAACATGAATATAACCAGGATTTGGAGCAATATCCCGTTCTAATGCATAGCACAGCCAAGCAAAAAAATAAATATTTTAATTAATTATGAGACGAAATATCAACAAGGATGAACTTATTATCAACAGAAATCACACATAATGTTCTAGGGCAGAGGTTGACAAAGTTAAGGCACACGGGCCAAAGCCAGTCTGTTTCATACATCAAGTTTCACTGGAACAGAACCAGGCTCATTCATTTACATGTCTATGGCATTACAGCAGCAGAACTCAGTAACTGCAACAGAGGGTATGGCTTGCAAAGCCTAAAATATTTTCCATCTGGCCCTTTACATAAATAGTTTGCTGACCCCAGTTCTACAGTAATTAATAAAAAGGGAAGAGGATAAAATTTTACATGCATAAAATTATTTAGGAATTATTAATAATAAAGGACATATTTTGTATTTAGTCCTAACATCTGATGATTTTCAGCTCTAGAATTTTGTCACAGAATTAAAAAACAGAAGGTAAAATACAGAAATTTCATGAAAAAAATTATCCACACGCTGTTGTGTCATTTCAAATGCACCAGAGGCTGCTAAGATAGGTGAATCAAAGTTAAAAAAAAAAAATCTTAACATAAAATTGTACAACAGACAAAATCTTTTTCTCCATACTTTTACAATTTTTAGGATTTTCTGGGATTTAGTACCTTTTAAGCAGAATTTTCAAAGCTGTTTTAACAAGATCAGCAAATATACTTGCCCATACACTGGTGAATGAAATTAGAGACTTTCAGAATAGCCAGCTGCCTTTATACAGGAGAGACATGTTATTCAAAGCACAACTGTACTGTCTCCCTCTGCTGGCAGGAGGGATCTACATTTGGGTAGATAAAGAACAAATGCAGAAGACATCTTGGTTGTAACTAAATGCCCGATCCTCCTGCCAAAAAGCCCTATTCCCACCTCCCTTCACTAACCTAATTCTTTCTAGCCAAGAACTAATATGCTTCTGGAAGACAAAAGATACTTACTTGAGCAGTAAGCAGAGTTGTTAAGGATACATCTGCTCGCTCTTCGGTGATATAGGTCCTTGGTTTTCCTTCCCAAAGTGCACAGTCCTCCAGGTCCATTAGCTTCACTTGAGATTTAGACAAGCCTGGAGGGCGAGTTCCCTGTTGCTGTTGCTGCTGCTGCTGGTGTGTCTGCCGCAAACTAATCTGCTTTGGAAATGTATTTTCATCTAAAGTTGGCACAACGAAGTTGTTCACCTGATTTTCTGAGATGGTGCTTGAAGAACTCTTGGTAACCTTATCTCCTGGAATCATATGAGTGTGTTTCTGCTTTGGTGAAACGGGGTATGGTAAGATAGATTTATAAGATGATTTAGTTCGGCCACTGAAAGTTGCCTGTTTGTTTTGAGACTTCGCCTTTCGAGAGGCAGAGGGTACAGAATGCGGCTTCAAAGAGTAAGAGGTAGAAGGGGAAATGGTAGACTGCTTCTTTAGTACACTGTCAAGTGTTCGGACATAGCTGGTACTCTTGGTGGGAAGCTGGTATACCACAGGAGATGTGGGAGCATTGGAAGAGAAACCCATGCTTGTTTCCATCAGCTTGCCTTCATTTTCCAAGTACTCATCTAGCTTATCACTGCAGAAAGCAGAACGGTTTTTCAGTGAACTTTCTGAATTTCCACCTAGAAATAAGGAGACAGATACTTAAAGAAATCTAGGACAGATCTTTAGATCTCTGGGAAAATACACTAAAAAAGGCCAGAAGCATTAAGTTACAAGCTACTGAATCTTCTAAACTGTCCCTCCTTAGAATGAAGAAAAATATAAAATACAAAACCAAGTGAAGAGATTGAATGTCATATGCTAATTACACTAAAATCCATTATCTAACAATTTTTGCAAGTGCTAATAATTAACACTAAGATAAGAGTTTACTATCTTTGACAACTTATGACCTTAGTATAGAGACCACACATAAGTAAAAACATAAGAGCAAAAAATATACCTAAATTAGACCTCAACAGAATGCCAAAAGATCATTTAAGAGACTGCAGTACCCGGACTCTGATACAAAATGCAAAAGAAGAGGTAAGAGCACAAAAAGAAGAGTATAAAATTTAGTTTTTAAGAAACAAAAAAGCAAGCTTAGTAGAGAGACAAGCATTACACTATTATAACACTGTACAAAGATTCAAAGATTAGAAAAACTATTTTAGACAAATGCTATATTTATCTAGTTAAGAGTGTAAACTGCAAAAAAAGTGCAGTGGGGAAAGAGAAGCACTAAAAAAGGAAACCAGGGGCTGCCCGGTGGCGCAGCGGTTTAGTTCGCGCTTGGCAGCCCGGGGTTCGCAGGTTCGGATCCCGGGCGCCCGCCGACGCACTGCTTGTCAGCCATGCTGTGGCGGCGTCCCATATAAAGTAGAGGAAGATGGACACAAATGTTAGTCCAGGGCCACTCTTCCTCAGCAAAAAGAGGAGGATGGGACAGATGTTAGCTCAGGGCTGGTCTTCCTCACAAAAAAAAAAAAAAAAAAGGAAACCAATAGGCATACAGTCAAAATGAAGTATAATGTTATCAGGAATCACTATACAGCTCTGAAGTACACAGTTCTGAAATAATGTTTGAGAATGATGCTTTTTGTAACTATAGGAATAACAGGAAGTGCAGTTTAAAAAGGCTGCAGGGATTATTTAAGCCTAACCTGGTTAGGGATTGAACCCCAGGATTGGGGCTATGGAACATGGGGAACGAACAAAACTCGAGAATTATCTTCAGTTTCTTTTAAAGCATGGAAAGAAGAGATGAAGAAAAACAACCAAGACTTCGTTTTAACAAAAGGCTTTGGCCACATTTTTCAGAACTTATTTTTAAATTTTTAAAAAGCTGATTACCTTCATTCCTAGAGGCAGAAGCACTATGAAACTTTCCTCTCCATCCTTTGATCTTGGTGAAATCATTGGTCTTCCCTGTCCTAGAAACAAAGGGAAATCCAGCATCTATAAAAGAAAAAGTAAAAGATGACCAAAATTCTAGCAAGCCTATATGTAATATCTAATCAATTCCTAAAACTTTAATCTAAAATGTATAAATCATTGTTAAGACTATGCCACTAGTTAAAAGATCTACCTTAGAATATCCAAATGTCTCTAACAAAGGTAGCTTTTTATTTGTGTCACAAATTTGTTTGATTTTACAAATGCGACGCACTTACCAGGAGAGGCAGGGTTGGTTCCTGTAAGGTTCCAGAAAGGAAAGCTAGTGGCTGGAGCCAAAGGTAGCTGTACCCCCAAATATTTAAGATCAATGCTCATTGTTGGATCCACTGAATTCAATTTTAAGCCCACTACAAGAAAAAAGGACCACAAATCATATTGGTTATTTGTAACCTTTGGTTGGGGTGGGGGGCAACGGACGGGCGACAATGTTAAGAGAGAAAGGAGATAGTGGAGAGCAAAAATGATGAAATAAAAATAAAAAGTGGCAGACAGACTTTAAGGTGACCCCATGATCCTCACCTCCTGGTATTACATATTTGTTTAATCCTCCCCTCCTCCCCACTTGAGTGTAGGCAAGGCCTGTGATTTGTTTCTAACTGATGGAATGCGGCAAAAGGGATGGGATGTACATGATTATGTGTGAAAGATAATATAAGAGAGAGTATATCACCCATCTTGCTAGAGCCACAAGGATATAAATTCTGCCAACAACCTGAGAGACACTGGAAGCAGATCCCTCCCCAGTCAAGCCTCTAATGAGAAACCAGGCCTGACATCTTGACTGCAGCCTTATGAGACTCTAAGCAGAAGATCCAGTTAAGCCGTGCCAACTCCTGACCCACAGAAACTGAGAGGCAGCAAATGTATTGTTTTAAGGCACTAGGTTTGTGGTAATTTGTTAAGCAACAACAGATAACTAATATATAAACATAGCAGAATTCAGATCTTTCATGCTTTAACCCTTTGTGGTTAAACCCCTTCTAGGACCTCTAACAAATTTGCCATAAACTGAGCTTCTGGCCTGATTATAGCCACTAATTCTCTAGTTATTACTAATGGTATTTATGGTTAATTAAGCCTTTAAATATTATGACTTATTTGTAGGTTAAGAGGCAATCTTTTGGGAAAGTATTTATTTTACATAGCCTTTTACAATTTTTTTTGCTTAACATTTTACATCTGAGACTTGTCTATGTTGACAGATTTATCTCTAGATCGTTTATTTTCACTGCTATACACTATTCTAGATTATGAATATACTCCAATTTATCTACCATTCTCCTACTGATGAGAATTAAGCTGTTTCTTATTTTTAACTATTACAAACAACACTCCAATGTAATTGTACATCTTGTACAAGAATGTACATTACACGTGTGAACATGTGTGAGGGCTTCTCTACTGCATTTAGCTTTTCCTTATGACATTTACCTTGGACTGGAATTGCCATAATGGGGTATGTTCATCTTTCAATGTATTGAACGTTGTGAGTGTTGGACATATTTTGTGGCTGCCCAAAACATTCTGAACACCCTTCCTATAGTCATTACCTTTCCACATTGTCACTCCTACCTCTTCAAGGTAGGTGTTAGAAAAACTCACTTCCCAACTTCCCTTGCAGTTTATGTGCAGATATGGGACATAGGTTTTGCCAATCAGATGCATACATGAAAGACTTCAATTTAAAAGAGAGCACTAGGAGGAAAGGGATACTGTGCAGAATTGTGCAAATGAGGGTGAGAATGTTTGGTCAAGTTAAGAACTTTTAGAGGTAAAAGTAACCAAGGTCCTAGCTATAGTACACTGTGTTCAGGGTCCATATTGAAAATGGTGGTGACTGTCCATTGTTGTGGAATTGCTTGTATGAGCAGTCTGGGAATGTAATTTGGGCATTTTTCCTGAATGCTTCTCTGGCTTTTTGGGAGACTCTGTAAGTCATCTGATATTCTTTAATAAACTGATACTCTATTTCACCTGTAGAGTAGATTCTAATGTTTGCAACTAAGAATTCTAAGTGATACACTTAGTTATTATTCTGAATCTTTCTTATGCAATGGCATATAAGAAAATGATAATTATATAACAAACTGGGATAAACCTGAGGCTGCTTGTGGCTGGAGGGAACCAGATCTATAGTTATTAATTTCCCTTGGTCTTGCCTGGCCACTCTGAGGAGATCAAAATCTCAAGAGCACACCTGTCACACAGTCATGGATAACGATGTGCAACAATGCACTAGATGGGAATGTGTGTGCTAGATATTGCCAAACTACTCTTAATTTATACTCCCATCAGTCGTGCATGAGAGTTCTTGCTGATCCACATCCTTTCCAACATTTGATATCACTGGACTTTAAAAACTGTCCCAATCTTATTGATATAAATTTACATCCTATTGTTCTTAAGTTTTCATTTGTCTGTTACTAGTGACAATCTTCTAATTTGGATTTCCTCATTTGTGGATTACTGGCTTCACATTATTGAGCAGGAAAGTATTTAACTTAAATTTTAACACAACTGAAGCCAAAGAGTTCAAAGTATTAAGTATCACAGTAATAACCATTAAAAGTCATAGGTACAGGTTTCCAATAAAAAGCTTACACAGTGCTGGTTCTCTAAAAAGGTAAAGACATTAGTAGAGTATGAGCCACGAATTCTTATGGCTGATTTGTGCATCCTCCACATAGCACTTACCTGAACAAAAGATGGCTATTCTGTCTTAGTTTGCAGTTCTAGTTTTTTAAAATGAACATTTTTTTATCATTTTTATTTAGTCACATGATGTCATTAAAACTAACATCAATAAAACAAAACATTCTTTCTTCATGTTTCCAATCAACTGAAGAGAAAATAAGACTATGAGTCAAAACAAGTAGTTTCTAATCTTGTCTTTGGGGTAAATTTCTCTTAGCTTTAGCTTCCTCATCAGTAAAATCAATGTCAATCCACTACCCTGGGTTTTATGTTTTAAGAATTTACTGGACCTTCTCTGTAAAATACTCTGTAATACAGATGGTGACAAAGATAAAAGACATTTCCAAGACCTCAAGGATCTTTAATTATATTTTCCCAACTGACTCAGTAGTAGTTACAATAGGGTAAATAAGTCCTGTGAGAAGTAAACAAAAAGAAATGACACTTGAAAAGCCCAAGAGAATCTGCTAAAACTTTACAGAGGGTATAATTCTTAAGTAGGAATTAACTAGGAAAGGTGGGGAGGGAGAGCAGAGCGGAACTAGAAAGCAAGATACTGCAGAAAGCCAAGTGAGAACTAAATCCTCAACAAAGGATAAAATGAGATACTGTAGCGCTTTAAGAAGAGAAAAATACTCTATTATTATTATTAATGACAAAAGCTGCCAGAACAGCTGCCTACAGATAAGGTAGAAAGAAATGAATTAAGTTGTTAAAAATGTACCCATACAGCCAAGTGGGTAGATATGCAAAATCCAGACTCATACAATCAAATTTAGAGACTGTTTTTTCCTACATATTTCCTTGTCTGCACTTAGTTGTATTCTGAACTGCCACCTTTCCCCGAAAGTGACACCAAGTCTCAAAACAAAAAGACCAAATTTATTTTAAATATACATATCAATTTTTTAAAAGCTCTAAAAATAGAGAGGTCAATGACACATGGACATTGTTTAAAGTAATTCTCAATTTAGCTTATCTAGACTATCCTGAAATGTTTGCCCTGCAAGAAAATCCTTCCCCAAGTAACAGATACATGAGACCTAGACTTAGTTGGTTTCATATGAATGAGAATAACTTTAGCTTGCAGAAAATAAGATAGATAATTCACAGAAAGCATATCCCAAAAAAGCAAAAAATCTTTTCCACGTATGACAATCTAAAGTAAATTATATTTCTAAATGCTTTTGCCTTTTCACCGTACTAAGAGCTACTTCTGAAAGACATATTATCACACCATTACAAAAAAGACCCATAAAGATAGAAATGAAAAAGATAACCTTTAGGTTCAAAGGGAGAGTCACGTAAGAAAATAAACTGTAGCAAAAAATGCCTGCGTCTAGCTAAACCCACTGAAATATTAAGTATCCACAAAAACACACTCAAGAGGAATAAACACCTATACAACTAGCCATCATAGAACAGAAAAGCAAATTACATACATGAAAAACTCCAGCTAACCATAGATTTAACACTACTTTCAGAATATTTTTAGACAACCAAAAGAGAATAGTTTTAAATAACTAAAAAGGAAAAGGTAGAGAGTTCTACAAAGATTGTCATAAAGGAATTTAACATTAAAATTGACAAAAGTCCATACTGATATAAATAAATGACTAAACAAATAAATGAAGGAGAAAAGATAAATCTCTGGTGCAGAAGAATTTCAAATAATTTATGCAGATACCCCACCCTCAAGAAAGTGGAGCATAACTCCCCATTCATTAAGTGTGGGCTACACAGTCACTTCCTTCCAAAGAGTACAGCATGGAAGGGCCAGTGACAAATCATGTTGATAAGATGTACCCTTGATATGATGGGATGAGAATGGCACTTTACCTCTGTGGTCTTCATCCCATGAACATATAACCCAAGTCTAACCATAAGAAAAACATCAGATAAATCCCAACTAAGAGGCATTCTACAAAATACCTGACCAGTACTCCTCAAAATTGTCAAGGTCATTAAAAACAAAGAAAGTCTGAGAAACTAACAGCGAAAAGGATCCTAAGATATGACTACTAAATGTAATGTGGTTTCCTAGATGGGATCCTGGAACCAAAAAAGGTAACTAAGGAAATCTGAATAAAGTGTGAACTTTAGTTAATAATAATATATCAATATTGGTTCACTAATTGGAACAAATGTATCACACTGATGTTAGATGTTAATAACAGCAGAAACTGGGTGAAGAGTATATGAGAACTTTGTGTACTATGTTCCCAATTTTCCTGCAAATCTAAAACTTATATAAGATAAAAAAGTTATTTAAAAATCGACACAGAATTAACTTGGTAGCAATGAAGTAGAAATGCTTTTACGAAAATACCTTTAAAGTTCAAAAATAGACGATAATTTCAGGTTGACAGAAAATAAACCAATTTAGATACAGTAAAGACAGTATAGAAGACAGAAAAATACAGTACTCTGGAAAACAAAATTAAGAACCTTATTTTACTTTAGCAACAAAACTACCAACAACAACAATGAAAACATTGTCTCAGGCTTAACCAACATTTCTTCCATCATTTCAAAGCAAGCTCAAAAAGTTTTTCAAGCTTTTTTCAGCTCAAAAAGATTTTTAAGTGCTTATTTTCTAAAGAATAATGAAACTCTACAGTTAATAGAAAAGGCAAAGAAATATGACATTATCAAATCAACATTTAACAAAGTACTTCAAGCATCAATTTTTAGAGAGGGATCTAGAAGAACACTTTCATTATTTTCAGAGACTTGGGGTTGGCATCACTCAGTTACTACAAATACTTAGCCAAATTAACTTATTCTTTTGAAATTCTAAGTCTCAAGAAGCAAAGGTTGGGGCATGGCGGGGGGATCACCTGCCAAAATAAAACAGAGAAAAAAAATCCAAAATAGAACTGTACCTCACACCTTATGAAAAGTAAGTACCAATGGATTACAGATTTAGCAGTTTAAAAAACTAAACTATCTAAGAATGCAGTTGGATTAATTTTAACAATGTAAAAATTAAGTAAAAACTTGAACATGACACCAAATGCAGTATCTGGATAGCAGGTCAAACTGATGGCTCACGTACGTTCTATTTGGCTCTCAGTGTTTTTAAAGCTTTGCCCAAAAAACTAATATCAGCTGCCACCACCTAAAAATTGAGAGACACTACATAAAAATGACTTCAGCTTCTACTGAACAATGGGAATTTCTGAAAATACTGGGCCCACAGACCCATGTGACAACAATCCTCTGACGTGGCTGCCCCTTTAGAAAAGGCACCTGTGCTCCAGCTCATCAGAGTCCAACCCCATCAGCAAATTCAGGTTAATTTCACTTTATGTTATCTGCTTAGTTTCCATAAGCATTTGACTTTGAACCCCCATTACACACACAAAAAATTACAGATTTGACTAAAACGTCTTTAAGAGAAGGAAAAAACCCAAACCTTAGCCAACCAGGAAACAGGCAAACAGACCAGAGCAAAAAGACTGGCAGGGAACAATGAATATATTTAAATCTACAACAAAAACTAAAACAAATGTAGGGATTAGGTTGAAAGAACACAGTATAAATATTGTAATATTTATACATTATCAGAGTACATTACTAACAAAAAATGGAAGTCAGAGAGCGGAAAAGATAAAGGATACGTTAACTGATGGAGGAAGAGAAAACTATTTAAATAAACAGCAGAAGTGAAAGCTGACAATAAACAATAGCAAATGTTATTACCAGCAAGACTACTATGATATGACTGTGATTCTCCATTACAATCTACAGTACCCAGTCCTTATCACTTGGATTGAGATTTGCACACTTTAAGATCACACTGTCACAAAGGCCACCTCATATTAAAGCAACAGTTCTTCAAGTATACCACTTGATTTAGAAATTGAACGATCGTTTTTTAAATCAACTTTTTGTTCGTTAGCATATAGTACTTAGACTTTCATATAAATGATCTACTATATAATGTAAATCAGCTAGATAGTCTTTTGAAAAGAAAAATGACTAGAAGTCAAAAACTCAACAAACTACTCCAAAAGCACACCTAAAATCAAAGATTTAAGAAACTAAAACTTGGGGCATGGCTTACAATCTTTCATTTACTGTGCAAATGGGAAAATCAGTAAGTATAGATTTCATTATTTTTAAAAAAAGAATTAAACAATGTAATCAAGGTCAAGATAATCTATTACAACAAAATAGAGATAATAATGAAAATTTTAAATTAAGTTCCAAGCAATATATGAAATATATAAAATATGTTTACAACCACACAATGAGAAAGAAGAAAAGTATTCTTCTGGGGCTGGCTGGTGGCATAGCAGTTAAGTTCGCTTGTTCCACTTCAGCAGCCCAGGGTTCGCCAGTTCAGATCCTGGGCGTGGACCTATTCACCACTCATCAAGCCATGCTGTGGTGGCATCCCACATAGAAGAACTAGAAGGACCTACAACTATCTACTGGGGCTTTGGGGAGAAAAAGACAAGAGGAAGACTGGCAACAGATGTTAGCTCAGGGCCAATCTTCCTCACGAAAAAAAAAGAAGAATGCACATTTTGAAAAAAAAAAAGTATCCTATTTACACACTCAAATATATTATTAAGTACATAAGAATAAGTAGGACCCTCCCCTCAAAAAAAAGACACACACACAAAAAAAAAACAGAAACAAAAGCAACCAAAATTTAAAGATGAGAAATAAGGGGGAAAATACTGGGTTATAACAAAGAAAAAAAACATCACTTTCTTATCACAATACATTTTTTAATGCATAAGATATTATGCTTCACAAAGAAGTGTCTCTTAGGATAAAAAAAGACCTAGAATGTCTGTTTTTAAGTTAAGGGGAAGAAACATGGAAGGAGAGAAGAGAAAAATGTAACCTTAGAGAGGCGCTGAAAGAAATGAAATCAAGGATGGGGGTGGGAAAGGAAGCAAAACAGAAAGGTGGGGAAGCAGAAAAAGGAAGAGGGGGAAGAAATGGGAAGGAGAGAAGAAAGAGAATAAAATTAAAAATCGGCTTGTATGTTTTTTAGAGAATATTACCTTCTTGAAGACTAGGATGTATCACCTGCTTGTGCCGCAAGGCCTTCAAATCTTCTATCAATTCCTTTTCCAACTGGGAAATCCGTGCTCTGCAACCTACTCAGAAAACAAACAATGATAAAATAAGCCACCGTATACCACAGAAGAATGAACATTGCATCTTCCACTTCTAGAGCCAAACCCCAAATATATCTCTCTTTTTACACTATGATGTAATACCTGGATCATTTGTGGTTGATGCCTGAAGACTACAGGGTTCTTCTGTTGTCCCATCAACTGCATGAATGTCTAGAGCTTCCTATATTTAAAAAAAAAATGTAGTTCATATCACTTCTAAAGGTTTAAAAGTAAACCAGGAACATTTCTTTTCTTTTTGATACTTCTCGATATTTTCTAAATGTTCTACATTAACGTCACTTGAATAATCAGAAAGAAAAAAAAGAAAGCAAAAAATCTGAATATAATATACTCAGTTAAATGACCTCAAACTATATTTATGCCAGTTTTCATACTGATCTCTTAGAGCCCATGTAAAGACAGCTTACTCAGCAATTAATGCAGAGGGAGAAAAAGACCAGGTGCACAGAATTCAACCTATGTGTAGCCAGTTTAGAAAGACTAAGCTTCTACAAAAATCTAAAAGAAAAATAATCTAGTTGAAAAGTGGAGCAACATAAAGAAACTATCAATGTGTAAGCTAGCAGAATTAATAAGCCCACTAATATTTGGCTATCACTGATGAAAATCAGGGGGTGGGGTGTCCCAAAAGTTAGTAAACTTTTCATGTATTTATGCTTCTTTGAAGTCCATAATAATGAAAATTCCGGTAAGATCCAAAAATTTAAAAAGTTCCAGCTAAACACAATGCAAAAATCATGAATTGAGATCAAAGCAGACACAATTTTTAAATCCATTCAAACAAAATATTGTAAGTCATACCTGTTAACTAAACCAAACATTTTGGAGACACTCCCCTCTCCAGGCACACACCCTCACATAATGGATGCATTCACAAAAACTAGATTCTAAGATAGTTATCAGCCAGTATACAACTCAAGAATGACTATCTGGCCTTTGAAAGAATGCTGAAAATGACAATCTTACCTTCGATTCAAAGGAAACAAAGAGAACACCATCTACATCTTCCAGATCAGGCTTCACATCTGGAAACGCACTCCCAGGGCCCATAGGAGTGTTCTTCATAGAAGTTAAAGGTTTTCCTGTGTTTTTAGGTGGTCGCCCTGCCTTAGAGAGTTTCAATTTTCGTGGCCTTCCTCTTTTTCCAGGGACATTTGAAGGGGCATTCGGATTACCATTCACAGCCTTGGAGGCTGTTGAATATATAGATGTTCTCTTTCTGCCCAAGTCCTCTTTCCCTAAAAATGAGTCCCCAGCTAAATTCTTTGAACTGTCAAGTATTCTTTCTGTGTTAAAGCTGTCAGATATATCAGGATATTTCCACTGAGGCTCTTTAAGTGAGGGATATTTCTGTACCACTCTGAGATCTGGTGAATGTTTTCTAAGACCATTTTCTGATTCTTTGCCTAAGCAGAAGCCAGTCTCATTGGAATTTTCAATGTACATAGGCAAATAGTCTAATTCTGTCAACACAGAAGATTTATCCTTTCGAGATGTGGAAAGCATGTTATCAGGGAGCTCAGAAATCTTCACTGTGCTTTTGGTGACAGCACAGGGCTCCAGATAGACTACTGGCATCTTTCCAGCGTCTAATTTGAACATTTTAGCTTTAGCAACACCTGATGGGCTGTTTGGTAGCCATTTAGAAGACGGATGGTCAGCTTCTGGGTTATCAACTTTATTGTGCCTCTTTAGCTGTTTTTCTAGTATAGGATCATCATCACTGTTTGAGTATACATCTGTTTCCTCATCTGTCTCTTCCTGTTTCACAGTGACCCCTTCTGGGCACTCACCAAGTCCATATTCATAATCATCTAGAGGCTCCTCTTTAATGACAACATTGAAGTTTCCATTCGGGTCTAATGGTGACACAACATGGGAGCCATCTTCAATGTTGGCAACAAGACTGCAGAGACAGGGGAGGGAGAGTTAAAAAGGACAGAACTATCCATAAATAAGGCTCAGGAGAAAAAAAGATGATTGGAAACCAAGTTAACACATCAGATTTCAAGAGCCATCCCTCAAAAACATTCTGTGTAACAAAGTTCTCAAAAACAGTTTATCAACATCACACTTTTACATTTTCTGTCAATTTCTCACAAAAAAATATAGAAAGAGTAAAGTTTTAACAAGTGACCCTCTTATCACTAAATCAAAAAGCAAGATATGTTATAACACTTGTTTTCCTAATGGTATTTTTCAAATGAATTCAATTTTGAAAGTCAGTTGGCACTGACCCAAAATCAAACTATACATATCTCCACACTGATTACCAACTGCCAATAAAAGCAAACAAATGTCCTTTACTATTACGAATTGCAATAAACATCAGGAAGGGCCTTTCAAATTGCCCACTAATTTTTTTCTTTTTTTAAATTGAAATAAAATTCGTATAACATAAAACATAACATTTTAACCATTTTGAAATGTACAATCCAGTAGCTTTTTAGTATATTCACAATGTTGCTGCCAGGTGATTCACTTTAAAATAGAAAAACTCACTGTCAATGTAAAGAATCCACTATTAATTCTTCCAAAATCAAAGGGAAGGGTAGAGTAGTTGAAGGCAAGTACATATGACCTGGGTAGATTTAGTGTTCATAATTCATTAAAAAATAAAATCATCTCTTTAGTTTCCCCCTCCTCCCAATTAACCATTAAAAGCATGTAAGCTGTACCAACGTATCTTGACATGTTAGAACTAACCCAGTTCAAGTCACTGTCTTTGTAAAACTTTCATTTATCTTAAATATGCACAAGCAACCATTCCATCAATGTGTAGTTACTTGTTCCTTGCATGACTTACTTAAGATCTTGCTCAAAAATCCTTCAATGGAGAACTTCCACCTCCAGTTAGAATGTGGGAGATCACAAAACCATCATTTCAGCAATAATAATGAGAAAACACTAGATAAATTTAAAAACTTATTTTTCTTTAAGACCAGTGAAGACCTCTGGACAAAAATAAGTCTAAATGAATTGAATTCGACACAGGGACCAGCCTTCTCTAGGTGACCACAGACTGCTACTACTTTCAACCCTGCCTGAAGCACAAGTGAACAGAGAAAAAAGTAGCTATAGGCAAAAGATCTTTGCTGGGACACAAAGAAGCCAGCCAAACTTTTAATGCCTGTGTATGGGCAGACTGGAATCTGGAGAACCCCAAACAGAAAATTAGTCGTTGTTCCCACCAATTATCCTCCAGGGGACTTCTGCAGACTAACCAGCAGTGATGCAGGAAGCCAGGCATGAAAACAGAGAACTTTATAGTCCCCCAGCACTTAGATCCCAAGGTCCTATCAGAGAGTGGAGTCCAATTTCACTTTTGACACATCTGAAACCCAGAAGTGAGCTGAAATTAACTAAAGCAAATCACCTAAAGAATCGAGAATAAAAAAGAAAAGAGTGTCAGAGACCTGTGGGACAACCAAATGATCTAACATACAGTAACTGCACTTCCAAAAAGGCAGGAGAAAGAAAGGAGAAATATTTGACGAGAAAATGAACAAATGTTCAAAAGTGAAAGATTTTAACCCACACATCCACGAAGCTCAGTAAACACAAGGATAACAAATAAAAAGAAAGTCACACCTAAGCACATAAAGATCAGGCTGCTGAAAATTAAAGATCAAGAGAAAAATCTAATAAGCAGCAGAGGAAAAAAGACACATTACACTGGAGAAATAAAACGAGAACAACACACTGACTATTCACTGGAAACAATGTAAGCCAGAAAACAATGGAATGACACACTCATCATCAAGTATTTGAAGAGTCAACCGAATGTTCTAGATCTACCAAAAGAAGCCTTCAAAGCTGAAGACATTTTCAGACAGCTGAGAGAATTCAGACACCACAAGAAATGTCACCTCCTAAGATCAGAAACAAGACAAAGGTATTAGCTCTCACCACTTCTACTCAATTGTACTAGAGGTTCTACTAGGCTAATTAGACAAGAAAAAGAAATAAAAGACATTCAGATTGAAAAGGAAGGAGTAAAATTCTCTATTTGCAGATGACACGATCTTGTATATGGAGACTCCTAAAGACTATACTAGAAAACTACTGGAATAAATGAGTTGGGCAAGACTGCAGGCTCTGAGATCAATACTCACAAAAAATTGTATTTCTACACACTAGGAATAAATGTAATAAAGCAAAATTGACAAAACAATTCCATTTACAATAGCATCAACAAGAATAAAATACTTAGGAATAAACTGAACCAAAGAAGTGTAAGACTTCTACACAGAAAACTACAAAACACTGTTGAAAAAAATTAAATATGATCTAAATAAAAGAATAAATAACTCATGTTTATATACTAGAACACTTAATATTGATTAAGACAGCAATACTCCCCAAAAGTGATCCGCAGATCCAACACAATCCCTATCAAAATCCCACCTGGGATTTTTGTGGAAAATGACAAGCTAATTCTACAATTCATATGGAAATGCAAGAGACCTCAAAATAACCAAAAAATTGTTGAAAAATAGGAACAAAGTTTTCTAAGGACTCATACTTCCCAATTTCAAAACTTACTACAAAGTTACATTCATCAAAACAGTGTGATATTGGCATAAGGCTAAACATACAGATCAATTGTACAGAATTCAGAGTCCAGTAATGAATACCCACATTTATATCAATTTATTTCAATTGGCAAGTATGCCAAGACAATTCAGTGTGGAAAGAATGGGCTTGTTGACACTCAAAACTTTTTGCACACAAAAACTTGTGCACAAATGTTCATAGCAACATTATTCATAATAGCCAAAAAGTGGAAACAACCTTAATGTCTATCAATTGATGAATGGATAAATAAAATGTGGTATATCTACACATAGAGTATTATTCAACAATAAAAGGAATTTAGTACAGATACATGCTATAACATGGATGAACCCTGAAAACATTATGCTAAGTAAAAGAAGCCAGGCACAAAAGACCACATATTATATGACTCCATTTATACAAAATGCCCAGAACAGGCAAATCCAGACACACACACACACACACACACAAAGAGTTGCATATGGAGGGGTAGGGTTGATGAATGACTGAGAGAAAATAGGGAATGACTAGCAGAGAGCACGAAGTTTCTTTTGGGGGTGATGATAATGTCCTAAAAATGACTGTCATCATGGCTATATGAGTCTGTGAATATACTACAAACGACTGAACTGTACACTTTAAAAGGTGGTGTTTTTTTGTGTGTGAGGAAGACGAGCTCTGAGCTAACATCTGTTGCCAAGCCTCCTCTTTTTTTTTTTGTTTTTTTTTTTTTTGTTTTTTTTTTTGTGGGGAAGACCAGCCCTGAGCTAACATCTGTTGCCAATCCTCCCCTTTTTGCTGAAGAAGACTGGCCCTGGGCTAACATCGTGCCCATCTTCCTCCACTTTATATGGGACGCCACCACAGCGTGACTGACAAGCAGCGCGTCTGCGGGCGCCCGGGATCCGAACTCGCGAACCCTGGGCTGCCAAGCGCGGACTAAACCGCTGAGCCACCAGGCGGCCCCAGCCAAGCCTCCTCTTTTTGCTGAGGAAGACTGGCCCTGGGCTAACATCCATGCCCATTTTCCTCTACTTTATATGTGGGACGCCTGCCACAGCATGGCTTGATAAGTGGTGTGTAGGTCCATGCTGGGGATCTGAACCCATGAACCCTGGACCGCCGAAGTGGAGCATGCAAACTTAACTACTATACCACCAGGCCAGCCCCAAAAGGGTGAGTTTTACGGCAGTAAATTACATCTCAATTTTTAAAAAGTTAAAAAAATACTAAAGAAAGTTCTTCAGATTGATAGGAAATGAATAAATATGACAATGGATCCAGAAACAAATGAAAACACCCAGGAAAAATAAATATGTGAATAAATATAGAAGACTTTTTCTTATATTTCTTTAAATGACTACTGGCTGCTTAAAGCAAATAAAATAACAATGTTTGGAGGTTTTATAACATATATATAAAGACACAAACTATAAGGACATTAGCTGTTAATAAACTGTTATAATATTAATTCAATTCTACTTGATAAGTTAAGGATGCATATTTTAATCTCTATAACCACTGCTATGGATTGAATTGTGTCCCTCCCAAATTCATATGTTGAAGCCCTAACCCCTAATGTGACTGTGACATGGAGGAAGAGTCTGGAGGAGGTAATTAAGTTTAAATGAGGTCATAAAGGTTAAGCAGTCTTTCCTCCAAGTGAGGACACAGCTAGAAGGCAGCTGTCTACAAGCCAGATGAAAGCTCTCAACAGAAACTAAACCCTGCCAAAACCATTATCTTGGACTTTCCAGCCTCCAGAACTGTAAGAAAATAAATTTCTGTTGTTTAAGCCACCCAGTCTATAATATTTTGTAATGTCAACCTGAGCAGAGTAATACAAACACCAAAAAAAATACAGAGGCTTAGCTAAAAACCCAAAAGGCAATATAAATAGAATTTTTTAAAAACTCAAATGAAAACAGGGAAGGATAATCAAAGAACAGATGAGAGAAACAAAACAGCAAGATGAAATGCTTAAAACCCAGCCATATCAGCAATAATATTAAAATGTAAGTGAACAAAACAGTCTTTAACAGTGGACACAGAAAAAAAGTCCCAACTATAAGCTGTTTAAAAGAACCACAATTTAAATCTGAGACAGACTGACTGAAAATAAAAGGAGGGAAAAAGATAAAACCATGCAAACAGAAAACCAGAAGAAAGCCAATGTGGCTCAGTAATATTAAACAAAGTAAACTTTAAAACAAGAGTACCATCAGATATAAAGAGAGACATTATAAAAATTTAGTGGGCTCAACTCATCAGGAAGACATAATCCCAAATGTATATGTACCTTATCATATAGCTTCAAAATATGCAAAGCAAAATTTTATAGTGCTAAACAGAGAAACAGACTAATCCACAACTATAGTGAGATATTTTAACACACTTTTTTCAGTAACTGATACGACAAACAGACCAAAATTAAAACATTCATTAAGGAGATAGGAGAATTAAACAATACTATCAATCGAACTTACCTCGTAAGACTTTATAGAACACTATATCCAACAACTGTACAATACATACATCCTTTTCAAGTGTACAAGCATTAATCAAAAAAGAGCATATGCTAGACAATAAAGCAGTCATGATAAATTTCAAAGGTTTTAAGTCATATGTTCTCTAACAACAATAGAATCAAACTACAAATCAACAGCCAAAATCAACACAACATATCAAAATTTGTAGAATGCACCTGAAGCTGTGCTTAAAAGGGATTTTTATAGCTTTAAATAAAAGGTGTAAAAGCAATTATCTTAGTTAGGGGTTGGTAAACCTTTTTTAAAGGGCTAGATAGTAAAAATTTTAGGCCTTGAGGTCCACAGTCTCTATGCAACTACTCAACTATGCCATTGTAGCTTTTATAAAAAAAGCCACAGATAATACATAAACAAACAAGCAAGGCTTGTTCCAACAAACGGACACCGAACTTTGAAATTTTGCAGGCCAAAAAACACAAACAGCATGCGAGGTATGGTCCACAGGTCTTAAGTCTGCCAACCACTAAAAGCAAATAGAAAGAAAGAAAGAAAGAGGACAGGAAATATTAATGAAATAGAAAACAACAGAGAAATTGAATTTTTGATTTGAAACCTGTCAACAAAGAAAACTCGGTGACTTCCCTGATAAAGTCTATCAAACACATAATGAAACTCAGACTCTTGCACAAACTCAGAAAAAAAACAGTAGAATGTAACACTTCACAACTTGTTTTAAGCAGAAAGCATAACCCTGAAACCAATGTATCAGAAAAAAACTACAAATACCCCTCATGAATTCAGGTGCAAAAATCCTCAACAAAATATTAGCTAAGTAAATTCAGCAAGATTAAAAAGGATGTTATTACAACCAGGTAGTATTTATTCCAAGAATGCAAGGATAGCATAATATTTCAAGCCCTCACCCTCACCCTCACCCTCCAAAACAAATCAATGTAACCAACTATATTAACAAAATATAGGGAGAAAAACATGACATCTCAATGGACACAGGAAAATCACATGATAAAATTCAACACTTTCTTAACACTCAGGAAACTGGGACTAGAAGGGAAGTTTCTCAATGTGATACAGGGCATTACAAAAAACCTACAGCCAACATCATAATATCCAACGAGAAATGTTGAATGGTTTTCTCTAAGATCAGGACACATGAATGACCACTCTCAAAATTTTTAAGGAGCCAGCCAGGCGGAGTAGTGGTTAAGTTCACGCACTCCGCTTCAGCAGTTCAAGGGTTCGGATCGCCGGAGCAGACTTACACACCACTCACTAAGCCATGCTGTGGCAGCATCCCACAGACAATTTCAGAGGAAGATTGGCATGTTAGCTCAGGGCCAGTCTTCCTCACCAAAAAAAAAAAATTTTTAGTTAAAACAGTACTGAAAGTCCAAATAGTGCAATAAGGCAAGAAAGAGAGATTACAGGCATAAAGATTGAAAAGGAAGAAGTAAAACTAATTTTGTTCACAGACAACATAATTGCATATGCAGAAAATCCAAAGGAATTACAAACTTATAAGTGAATTCAACGACGTCATCAGATACAAGATCAGTGTAAAAAATCTATTGTATTTCTATATACTATCAGAAGTTGGAGGCTTACACTACTAAATTCCAAGATTTATTATACCTACTGTAATTAACACTATATGGTATTGGCAAAAGAACAAACACAACAAAATTTAGTTGAAAAATAGACCCACCCATATATATATTCACTTGGTTTTCCAAGGCACCAGTGCATTTTAATGGGAAAAATAAAGTCTTTTCAATAAATGATGCCAGAAGCACCTAGATATCTGCACAGATAAATATGAGCCTTGACCTCCACCCTCACACCATACAAAAAAACGAAGCCAAGATGGATTACAGACTTAAAAGTAAAAGCTGGGGCTGCCCGGTGGCGCAGCGGTTTAGTCTGCGCTTGGCAGCCCAGGGTTCGCGGGTTTGGATCCCTGGCGCCCGCCGACGCACTGCTCGTCAGCCACGCCGTGGCGGCATCCCATATAAAGTGGAGGAAGATGGGCACGGATGTTAGCCCAGGGCCAGTCTTCCTCAGCAAAAAGAGGAGGATTGGCGACGGATGTTAGCTCAGGGCTGGTCTTCCTCACAAAGAAAAAAAAAAAGTAAAAGCTAAAACAGCTTCCCTCTTTCAAAATTTCATTTAACTGGTGGAAATAGCTATTTATCTGTTTCTAAACAGCTTTATTGTATAAAGTTATATAACATAAAATCCACCCATCTTAAGTGACAACAATGATTTTTAACAAATTTATGATTTTGCAATCACCACAATCCAGTTCTCCTTTATCTGTTTTTAAAGGTTAAGCAAAACAAGCCCTGATTTTTCCCTTTCCCTATTATCTATTTTTATGTATATTCACATATAAATGCCATTCTATATCAAGTAACTTAGTATTCACACTTAACGATTCTCTCATTATCTTCACATTTCAAGACTTTAACTTCCAAAGTGTAGAAAACAATCGGTATCTTCATTTAGCCACATGACCTGAATTTTGTTTGCATTAGCTGTGAACCTCATGATCTAGATCTTGGCTGCTACTGCAATAACTACTTTCATATCATCCTAAGGAATTAAACTTGCTAAGTTAGAAACGTTCACAGAAAGTATGTCTCCTCATCTTCCAATAAAACCTTTATGCATGATGCATCAAATTTGTCTTGACAGATGGATTTTGCAAACAATCCTCAAAGTTGCATACTTCTAAGAAGTCTCTATCCAAATAAATTAGATCAAAGATTATCAAAGCAAGAATATGGGGAAAACCTATGATTTGTATACATCAATTAATTTAAAGAAAAGAATTATTTTTTGGCAGCATGTAACCAATGCAACAAATAAATAAGACATATATCATCCACTCTGAAATACACTTAAAAAGCTTTAAGTGCTATTGATAAACTCAGTCAACATTTACTGAGCCCCTAAAATCTGTCAGACACATTTTGTTGGGCACAGGGATTACCAAAATAAAGCATAGTCCCTACACTCAAGGAATTTACAGACCAGTGCAGGAGACAAACAATACAGACATATCTCATTTTACTGCACTTTGCTTCATTGTGCTTCACCAATATTGGTTTTTTTTACAAGTTGAAGGTTTGTGGCAACCCCCTGTCGAGTAAGTCTATTGGCACCATTTTTCTAACAGCATTTGCTCACTTCATGTCTCTGTGTCACATTTTGGTAATGCTCGCAGTATTTCAAACTTTTTCATTATTATTATATTGTTATGGTGATCTGTGGTCAGTGATCTTTGAAGTTACTACTGTAATTTTTGGGAGCGCCATGAATCATGCCCATATAAGACAGTGAACTTAATGGATAAATGTGTGTTCTGACTGTTCCACTGACCAGCCATTCCCTTGTCTCCTTCTCCTCAGGCCTTCCTATTCCCTGAGACACAACAAGATTGAAATTAGGCCAATTAATAGAGTAGAGGTCATAACCCTACAATGGCCTCTAAGTACTCAAGCAAAAGGAAGAGTCACAGATCTCTCACTTTAAATCAAAAGCTAGAAATGATTAACCTTAGTGAAGAAGGCATGTCGAAAGCCAACAGAGGTCCAAAGCTAGGCCTCTCGAGCCAAATAATTAATCAACTTGTGAATACAAAGAAAACGTTCTTGAAGGAAATTAAAAGTGCTACTCCAGCGAACACACGAATGATAAGAAAGCAAAACAGCCTTATAGCTTACATGGAGAAAGTTTTAGTGGTGGGGATAGATCAAACTAGACACAACACTCCCTTAAGCCAAAACCTAATCCAGAGCAAGTCCCTAACTCTCTTCAATTCTACGAAGGCTAAGGGAGATGAGGAAGCTGCAGAAAAAAGCTAGTAGAGGTTGGTTCATGAGGCTCAAGAAAAGAAGTTGGGGTCAGCCCCATGGCCTAGTGTTTAAGTTCAGCATGCTCCGCTTCAGCAGCCCAGGTTTAGCTCCTGGGTACGGACCTACACCACTCGTCGGCAGCCATGCTGTGGCAGCAATCCACAAACAAAATGGAGAAAGACTGGCAAAGATGTTAGCTCACGGTGAATCTTCCTCAAGCAGAAAGAGGAAGATTGGCAACAGATGTTAGCTCAGGGCAAATCTTGCTCAGAAAAAAAAAAAAGTTGTCTCCATAATATAAAAGTGCAAGATGAAGCAGCAAAAGCGCTAATGTAGAAGCTGCAGCACGTTATCCAGAAGATCTACCTAAGATAACTAATGAAGGTGGCTACACTAAACAACAAATATTCAATGTAGACAAGACAGCCTTATACCGAAGGAAGATGCCATCTAGGACTTTCATAGCTAGAGAGGAGAAGTTAATGCCTGCCTTCAAAGCTTCATAGAACAGGCTGACTCTCTTGTTAGGGGCTAATGCAGCTGGCGACTTTAAGTTGAAGCTAATGCTCATTTATCATTTCAAAACTCCTAGGACCCTTAAGAATCATGATAAAACTACTCTGCCTGTGCTCTATAAATGGAACAACAAAGCCTGGATGACAGCACATCTGTTTACAACACGGTTTACTGAATATTTTAAGCCCACTGTTGAGACCTACTGCTCAAAAAAAAGATTCCTTTCAAAATATTACCGCTAACTGACAATGCACCTGGTCACCGAAGAACTCTGATGGAGATGTACAATGAGATGAATGTTGTTTTCATGCCTGCTAACACAACATCCATTCCACAGCCCATTGATCAAGGAGTAATTTTGACTTTCAAGTCTTATTTAAGAAATTCACTTTACTTGTAAGGCTATAGCTGCCATAGATAGTGATTCCTCTGATGGATCTGCGCAAAGCCAATTGAAAAAATTCTGGAAAAGATTCACCATTCTAGATGCCATTAGGAATATTCATTTGGGGCCGCCCAGTGGCACAGCGGTTTAGTCCGCGCTTTGGCAGCCTGAGGTTCATGAGTTCGGATCCCGGGTGCCTGCCGACGCACTGCTTGTCAGCCATGCCATGCCAGCATCCCATATAGAGTAGAGGAAGATGGGCATGGATGTTAGCCCAGGGCCAGTCTTCCTCAGCAAAAAAGAGAGGAAGATTGGCAACGGATGTTAGCTCAGGGCTGGTCTTCCTCACAAAAAAAAAAGAACATTCATGATTCATGGGAAGAGGTCAAAATATCAACCTTAACAGGAGTTTGGAAGAAACTGATTCCAACCCTCATGGATGACTTTGAGGGGTTCAAGACTTCAGTAGAAGAAGTAACTGCAGATGTGGTAGAAATAGCAAGAGAACCAGAATTAGAAGTGGAGCCTGAAGATGTGACTGAATTGCTGACAATAAAACTTGAACGGCTTCATGCTCCTTATGGACAAGCAAAGAAAGTAGTTTCTTGAGATGGAATCTACTCCTGGTGAAGATGCTATGAAGATTGTCAATGACAACAAAACATGTAGAATATTACATAAACTTAGTTGATAAGGCAGTGACAGGGTTTGACAGGACTGACTCCAATTTTGAAATTCTACTGTGAGTTCTACTGTGGGTAAAATGCTATCAAAGAGCATCAGATGCTATAGAGAAATTCATGAAAGGAAGAGTCAATCGATGTGGCAAACTTCATTGTTGTCTTATTTTGGAAATTGCCAGCCACCCCAACCTTCAGCAACCACCACCCTGATCTTTCAGCAGCCATCAACATCGAGGCAACACCCACCAGCAAAAAGATTACAACTCACTGAAGACTCAGATGATGATATGCATTTTTTAGCAATAAACCATCTCAATTAAATTACATACAATGTCTTTTTAGACATAATGCTTTTTGCACACTTAACAGACTATGTTATAGTGTAAAAATAACTTTTATATGCACTGGGAAAGCAAAAAATCCATGTGACTCGTTTCATTGAGATATTTGCTTTATTGTGGTGGTCTGCAACCAAACCCACAAAATCTCCAGGGTATGCCTGTACAGGGTTATTTAATTTAATACATGCTACAATAAAGATATGTACAGGTGCTAAGGGTGCACATTAGAAGAACCCATAGCATAATGCCTTCCATGAAACTGGTGCTTATTCGATTAACAAAAAAAAAGAGATCTGCAAAGAAAAGGGAATGTAGAGTGCAAAGAAAATAGAGCTCTTGGAAATTGAAATCTGACAGCTGCAATAAAAATTTCAGTAAGTTAGAAGCTAAATCAAGGAAATCTTACATAAAGTAGAGCAAAAAGATAAGGACAGAAAATAAAGGATTGATTATATAAGATAATCAATCCAGGAGATGAACATCCAATTATCAGGAGTTTCAAAAAAAGAGAACAGAAAAATCAAAGTGAAAAAATTATCAGAGAAATAATACTAAAAATGTTCCTAGAACCAAAGAATGTTCCTAGAACCAAAGAACATGAATTTCTTAACTGAAAAAACATAACACAATGAGAAGAACCACACCAAGGCTCATCAGTGTGAAATTTCGTAACATGAGGGATCAACAAAAGATCTTAAGAGACTTCAAATGACCAGGAACCAAAATGGCATCAAACTTCTCAACAGAAAAGGTACAACCTTCCAGTTATAAGATAAATAAGTACCAGGGATGTAATGTACAACATGATGACTATAGTTAACACTGCCATATGGTATAAAAGTAAGTTAAGATAGAAAATCCTAAGAGTTCTCATCACAAAGAGAAAAAATTTTTTTCTTTTTATTGTATCTATATGAGAAGATGGATGTTAGCTGAACCTATTGTGGTAAACATTTCACAATATATGTAAATCAAACCATCATGCTCTACACTTTAAACTTATACAGTAATGTATGTCAATTATTTCTCAATAAAACCAGAAAAAAAAACTTCGCAACAGGGAAATGGAATACAACACATTTTCAGCATAGAACTCTATACCCGCCGTATAATTTATAAAGTATGAGGGCATAACAAAACTATTTTTCAACATGCAAGAAGAAAATTAGGGGTTGAGAGGGGTGAAGTAGGGGACTACTATTTTCATCAAAAGTGATTTTATTTAAGGGGCTGGCCCAGTGACGCAGTGGTTAAGTTTGCACGCTCCGCTTCAGCGGCCCAGGGTTTGCAGGTTCAGATTCCGGGCACAGACCTGCACACTGCTCATCAAGCCATGCTGTGGCAGCATCCCACATACAAAATAGAGCAAGACTGGCACAGATGTTAGCTCAGGGACAATCTTCCTCAAGCAAAAAATAAAGAGGAAGATTGGCAACAGATGTTAGCTCAGCAAACAATAAGAAAAGCGATTTTATTTAAACATTCTAAAATTTTATGTCCCATACATCCTTTCTGAGGAAACTACTGAAAAATGTACCTGATAAAAAAAAGAGAAAACAAAGCAAGAAAGACAGCTTAAGATACAGGAAACAGGAGGACCTACGTAAGAGAAAGGTAAATGTAGAGTCATCAGGATGATAGCGAAGTGAAATTCCAAGGCAGGTCTTAGAGACTGGCAAAAGAGAATAAATAGTGACTAAAGGAGTATCCAGAGAAGACAAAAAAAATTTACTTTCGTTAGACGAATGTGTGCATGAGTGTGTGAATGAACTGAGAGATTTCAGGTTTAACTGAAAAATTTGAGAAGAATTAGTACCAAGTATACAGAAAACTAAGGAAAAGAAAAAATATGGTAATAATTAACTACTGAAAAAGTTCTACAAGAAAATGTGATTATGGTATACTACTTGGCTCAGCAGTATAGAATATATCATAACATTAAAAAATGGATACTTTTTCTCTGATAACTATACTGACAAGATGTGAGAAGAGTAACAGCTGAAAGACGTGGATTGATAATTAGTTGGCATTAAGCATATGATTTAGACACAAATGTATATCACGAGAAATGATTCAAAATAGAAAAATAAATTTCCTCTAAGAAGAAAATTAGGGGGTGAAGAGGAGTGAAGCAAAGGAGTGCTATTTTTCATCATGTGGTTTTATTAAACTTCTAAACTTATGTATAGGTACTGTTTGGTCTTTTTTCAGTGTTTCTGGCACAGAGCTTCTAAAACCCTTGGAAACTTGTGAGTGATAGAAGTGTCTTTGTTATTTATGAGCCCATTGGATCACACCTAAGATTATGCTAATGAGGTGACTCACAGTGTGCCCCTGGACAGCTTCATGATGGGGGCTGGGGACCAGAAAGACCAATCTTGTGATTAGAGGATTGGGACTTTACAGCGACTTGACCCTCAGGGAGGGGAGGGAGGGATGCTGGGGACTGAGTTCAATCACCTGCCAGTGATTTAATCAATCACACCTACTTAACTAAAAGCTCTGGACACTAAGAACAGACTCCCAGATATACGATCACCTGAGCAATCCCAATGGCCAACAAGTATATAAAAAGGGCTCAACTTTACTAATCATTAGAAAAATACAAACTAAAACCACAATACTCCCACTTTCACCACTTCAACATAGTACTGGAAGTTCTAGCTAGAGCAATCAGGCCAAGAAAAAGAAATAATATGCATTCAAATTGGAAAGGAAGAAGTAGAGCTCTCTCTACTCACAGACAATGTGATTTTATACATAGAAAACTCTAAAGAATACACACACACACACAAAACTGTCAGTTAATAAACAAATTCAGCAAAGCTGCAGGATACAAAATCAACATATAAAGATCAGCTGTATTTCTATACAGTGAAAAATATACAATATGAAATAGCAATTTCCCTTTCAAAAAGGAAATTAAGAAACCATTCTATTTACAATAGCATCAAAAAGAATAAAATACATAGGAATAGATTCAACCAAGGAGGCAAGGCTTTTACATTGAAAACTATACAGTATTACTTAAAGAAATTAAAGAAGACCTAAATAAATTGAAAAATGTATAGACTTTTCATAGCCTGGAAGACATAATACTGTTAAGGTAACAACACTAACCAAAGCAATATACAGATTCAGTATAATCCTTATCAAAATCCCAATGGCACTTTTTGCAGAAGTAAAAAAAAACTGATACTAAAATTCATATGGAATTTCAAGGGATCCCTGATAGCCAAAACAATCTTAAAAAACAGAACAAAGTTGGTAGACTCTCACTTCTCGATTTCAAAATTTACTACAAAGTTACAGTAATGAAAACACTGTGGTATCAGCTTAAGAATACACAATAGAAGAGAGCTCAGAAATAAACCCTCACATATATGGTCAACTGATTTTCTAAAAGAATGCCAAGACCACTTATTAGGAAAAAGTCTATTCAACAAATGGTGCTGGGAAACTAGGTATACACATGCAAAAGAATAAAACCGGACCCTTACCTTATAACATACTTAAAAATACTCAAAATGGATCAAAGCCCTAAATTTAAGAGCTAAAACTATATAACTCTTAGGAGAAAACCTTTATAACCTTGGATTTGGTAATGGTTCCTTAAATAGGACACCAAAAGCACAAGCAACAGGGAAAAAAAACAGAAAAATTGTACTTCATCAAAATTAAAAACTTTTGTTTTTGTGCAACAAAAGAGAACTATCAGAAGTCAACTCACAGAACAGGAAAAAATATTTGCAAATCATTTATTTAATATTGGGTTAATATCCAAAACATAAAAAGAACTTGCACAACTCAACAAGAACAGAACAATTTTAACATGGGCAAAGAACTTAAATAGACATTTCTTCAAAGTCCAATAAGCACATGAAAAGATGCTCAACATCACTAATCGCTAGGAAAATACAAATCAAAATCACAACTAGATGGCTATTATCAAAAAAACGGAAAAGTAACAAGTGTTGGCAAGGATGTGGAGAAACTGGAACCTTTATGCACTGTTGGTGGGAATGCACAAGAGTGTAGCCACTATAGAAAACAGTATGGAAATGCCTCAAAAAATTAAAAATAGAATTATTATATGATCCAGAAATTCCACTTCTAGAAAAACACTCAAAAGAATTGAAAGCAGAGTCTTGAAGAAGTATTCGTACACCTATGTTCACAGCACCGTTATCCACATTAGCCAAAAAGTGGAAGAAACCCAAGTGCTCGTCAACAGATGAATGGATAAACAAAATGTGGCATACACATATAATGGAATATTATTCAGTCACAAAAAAGAATGACGTATGGATACATGCTACAACACAGATGAACGTTGAAAACATTATGCCATGTGAAATAAGCCAGACACAAAAGGAAAACATTTTATGATTCCTCATTAATGAGGTACCTAAAATAGGCAAATTCATACAGAAGGAAAGTAGAACAGAGGCTACCAAGGGTGAAGATGGGGAATTATTATTTAATGGGTACAGAGTGTCTGTTTGGGATGAAGAAAAGGTCTGGAAATGGATAGTAGGAATGGTTGCACACATTTTGAATATCCTTAATGCCACTCCATTGTACATTTAAAAATGGTTAAAATGGCAAATTTTATGTTATCTATATCTTACTACAACTTTAAAAAATCCATAATACTTAGCCACTACACATTCACCAGAATGGCTAACATGAAAAAGAAAAAATACAGTAAATCCAGCAAGGATGTTGAGTAACTTCAACTCTTATTCACTGATGGTGGAAGAATTTGTTGGTAAAACCACTTTGAAAATCTATGTGAGGATATTCACTGAAGCTGAACATATGTATATGTCCTAGGATTAAGCAATTCCACTTCTAGGTATATGCTCAACAGAAATGCACTCACATGTGAACCAAAACTAGAAATATTCATAAATGCACTATTTAAAATGGCCACTGCACTACTATCCAAATGCCAATTAACATTCAAATGAGTAAAATGTGATATAATTAAAAAGTGGAATGCTGTACAGCAATGAGAATAAAGCAATCTGTGACAACACAGATGAATCTCACAAATAATGTAAAACTAAAAATGTGAGGCACAAAAGAGTTCACACTCTACTATTCCTTTTACATAAAAACAGGAAAAAAATCTATAATGTTAGAATACAGGATATGGTTATCCTATTGGGGAGGGAGGGAGAAGAATAACTGGGAAAGACTTTTAGAGGAGCTTCTGGAGTGCTGGTGTATTTTTTCGTGATATGAATGCTGGTGACTCATGTTTGTGTTCAATTTGCGAAAATTCATCTAGCTGTACTGTGTGCATGCGTGTGTGATATGCATCACATTTCAATTTAGCAAGTCACACAATAATTAAAGAGGAAATGAGAGCCTTTTTAGATGTCTGAATAGAGGAAGGGCAAAGAAAAAAGTGTTAGATAAATTTGGCAGCACTATGCAGGAGAGAGAGTAGAGAGAAAAATAATGGCAGATTATTTAGGAATGAGATGGAAATCTGAACAAGAGTGGTTTTAAGAATAAGGGTGCAAATCTCAAATACCACAAAAGTAGAACCAACAAGATTTAGTGGCAGAGTAGAATAAGAATAAAAGAGAAAAACAAAATAATCAAGGATGACTCCCACATTTTGAGCCTCAAAAGAAACTATGACAGTCTGATATAACTAAATAACAAGCTGAATAAAGGATCTAAATATGGAGCCCTTTTGGAAGTCATCACTATAAGATGGTACCTAGACGAAGTATCAGTGAAGATGCACTGAAAGTAACAGTGTAGATAATATTAAAAAATAGAATAATTTTTTTAAACACCCAACATGAGGGCTGAAAAGGTAATGCTCTAAGAAGCAAAGAATGAGAATAGTAATAGCTAAAGAGGAATGAAGTATTTTATTTGTCAAATGTCAGAATACTAATAATAAGGACATAAACAGGGTGATTAATTTGTTAAATGGATCACACATGACCTTTGAGAGAACAAATACCGTAATGTGGCTAGGGAAGGTAGAATGCAGGGGATATTAAGAAAGAAAGAAGTGAGGAAATTTAGGCAATGAGTGGAGACTACATGTTCAAGAATGCTGGCAACAAATAAAAGAACCAGTGAAAAGAAGTAAATGATGATAGGAAAAAAACAATTAAGAAAAAGTTTTGTTTCTCATGTCTTTAAAAAGAAAAAGAAATGGTAGGAAGTACAAAGAAACTGAAGATCCTGAAAAGTGCATAATGTAAAAGCACCAACCCTCACTAATAAGTAAGTCTAATTCCCAAAGGGTAAAATACTCTCTCCTCTAAAACTCTGCTGACATATATAATAGCCTTAGACAAAAATACATCAAACTAAATGATAAGTTAAAGATTTACTATTAATTACTCAAAGTAATGAAAAACCAAATGAGTGTTTATAAATAGTATTCCTAGGGGCCGCCCGGTGGCGCAGCGGTTTAGTCCGCGCTTGGCAGCCCGGGGTTCGCGAGTTCGGATCCTGGGCGCCCGCCAACGCACTGCCTGTCAGCCATGCCGTGGCGGCGTCCCATATAAAGTGGAGGAAGATGGGCACGATGTTAGCCCAGGGCCAGTCTTCCTCAGCAAAAAGGGGAGGATTGGCGATGGATGTTAGCTCAGGGCTGGTCTTCCCCACAAAAAAAAAATAAAATAAAAAATAAATAGTATACCTAATACTCCAAAAGTTTCATTTCACTTACACTATTCAGGTTTTGGTGAAAGTACGCAAATTCAAATATTTATTAACTGTCAGGTAACATTCTAGGGTTGAGGAATCAGTACCAAGTAAAACAAGATTCTTACTCTCATGAGGCATATAAGCTAGTGGGAAAATCAGAGTACAGAGTAGTCAACAAACAAGATGACAGGGATGAATGCTATGAAGACTCTAAAAAACCAAAATTCATTAAAATTCACGAAAAATAAGATAATGAATTAAATAAAAGATATGAGACTAGACCTGAAAGATGAGAGGATGCCAACAATACTATAACATGCGGAAGCACTGAAGGCATTAAAGGCAGAGGGAATACGAAGAGAACAGGACTAAGGTAGAAATACACTTACAGGGCTGAAGTGAGTATATTCTGAAAAGTACAGTACAAGATAAGGCCAAAGATATAGGCAAGGAGCCTTTAAATACAATAGAAAACAAATGAAGGGTTTCAAGAGAGGAGTGACATAATCTGATTCACATTTTTTCAAAGAACATTCAGTCGGCTAAGAAGAGTATGGATTGTACGGGAAAAAAAAGAGAAGCAGCTAGGAAAACCAGTCAGATGTCATGCAGTGGGCATGGTGTTTTGGACTAAACGGTAGCAGCAGAGACAGTACAAAAATCAGTATGCTCATACTCTATGGGTGGAGATATAAATGGTTATAAGCTTTGGAATATAATTTGGCAATTAATCAAAATTTAAAATCTGCATACCCTTTGATCCAGGCAAATCCATTACTAAGAACTGATCCTTGTATTTGCAAAAGTGTCTAAGAATATGTGCATAAGAAATTTCACTGAAGCATTATTTGTAACAGCTAAACAACCGAAACAATCTCAAGGTCCATCAACAGAGGCCTAATTAAACTGATTTTATGGAAACTAATACAGACCTGTAAAAATGCCTGTATATACTGACATAGAAAGTACACTGTTGAGGGAAAAAAAGCGAGATTCTAGACTGTGGAATACTATTTTTACAAAACTATTTTCATGTCTAATTTTGGTATTTGTGACAGTCTTTTAAACTGGAGTGGTTCTCCTCTATAATAATGTCATTCTCACTCATCTGCATTCTGGCATGTTTGAGAGAAAAATGTATGGCCCGTGACTCCTGGTACACCCATGGCAATGTTCAATTAAACAATCAAATGGAGAAACATCTAAAAACTATGCCACGGATGGAAAAGCTTGAAAGATCTGTGAATGCTTAGGTTGAAATTATGTAGACTGTAAGAGCCAACAAGCAGGCAGGAATTTATTTTCGTTGGTGCCTAGAAAAGTACCTGAAACTTAAAGGTGTTCAGTCATACTTGGTTAATGCCTGAATAAAAGAGAACAGAACTCTTAGAGGGATATAATTAATTTTTTTCCAAATGTTTGAAGGACGGTCGCATAAAAGAAGGTATGGATTAATTCTGCCCTCTACAATTACTTAAAAAAAAAGTGGGGGCAAACTTATGAAAGAGGGAGGGCAAAAATACAAAGATACAAATTTCAACTTACAGGAAATAAGCAATCATCCAATAATGGAATTAGTTGCCTCAAAAGATTAGTGAGATCAGAATAGCTAAAAACAAAAAAGACCACATGTTGACAAAGATGTGGAAGTAACAGGAACTCCCTATACATTGTTGGTGGATGTGTAAATTGGTACAATCATTCTGAAAAATTCTGGCAGTATCTACTAAAACTAAACATACACCAACTCTATGACACAGCAATTCTACTCCTAGATATTTAACAAAAAGAAATTGGCACATGTGTCCACCAAAAGCAACGTACAAGACTATTCACAGTAGCTTTATTACGAACAGTCAAAAACTAGAAACAATGCAAATGTTCATCAACAGGAGAATGACATAATAGATTTATGGAGAGAAGCAAAAACAATGTAGAGATTTGCAACAGGAATGACTATGATAGCTAATAGAAAAGAAGAGTAGGTTTTAAGGTGAAAAAAAATTCAGTTGGAGTTGGTGATAACAATGACCACTGTAGGTAGAATTCCAGGAACCAGGTTGATCTAGAGGTCTGGAGCTAAGAAATCAGTCAAATCTAAGCTAGAGGTATTGTTAGCTTTCAAAACAATCAATATTACATGGGAACAGAGGACAAAATCATGGATAAGACTATAAGAACAAAATACCGGGAAACACCATCATTTAATAAATAGGTGAATATATTAAGAGGAATCAATGAAGATGGCTGAAAAAAAGGAAAAATCAAGAGTTAGGAGAACCAGGTGAATGACACAGTACAGACCAAAGAAGAAAAAATAGAGTTCAAAGTAAGAGATGGTTAAACAATAGCACGTGTAAAAAAGTCTGGACAAGGATCAGTGAGCTTACAAATAAAGAATCCATTGATGACATTAGCTAAAACAATTAAAATGGAATGATAGAGCAATCATATTTCAGTGAGTTGAGTAGAAAATAGGAGAGAAATGAATTTATATATATAACTTTTTCTTAAAAACAAATCAGTAAATTGGAGGTTGGCAAACTTTTTCTGTAAAGGGGCAGACAGTAAATATTTTAGGCTTTGCAAGCTTCATATGGTCTCTGTCACATATTCTTATACACATACAAAAACAGGCAGGTTATAGGCCAGATTTAGCCAACCCCTCACTTAAAATTATCTCAACTTCCAAATCAAGCATTTGGAGACAAAGTTTGCATATAGCTAAATACCGTTTTTACACATGAAGATAATGCTATTCCTTGGGGCATGCACTTCAAGTTGTTCTTTTCCCATGAGTAACAGGGATATTTACACATTCATAAATCTGAACCATTTTCTTGATCTATTAAGATTAAAAGCTCAACCACATACAACATCAAAAACTGCTGTCTAAAACAAAGACATATAACATATAACAAAAACACCTGACTGACCCTTTCAGCTAACAAACTCCTCACCCTGGCCTCCAAAGTAATTTTAAAAATAAATTCTCCATCATCCAAGGACAAATTAAACTGCTTTTGGATAACGAGGATAAAAATATTGGTGAAGTGTTTAAAATTTTTTTAAATTGTGTTGGGTAATCAAGATGATGAGACTATGGTTGGAGAATCATAGATGGCATTCACTAGTTGCAACTACAAAAAATACCACAATAAAAAGCATAAACTGAAAACAACTTCCCCCCTTTATAGAAAAAAAAAGGAAAACCTGTACATTGCTAGAGTAGCATTCACCCCACATGTGAATAACCCTTAGAAAAAAACAAAGCATTAACTTGCCAATAGACAAGTCAAGGAGAACTTGTGAGCACGGGGATTCCAAACTGAAATAGTAGCTGTTAACAGGATATGAATTAAGTGAGAAAGGGAAGGTAAAGTAAAAGTACTGGGCTGGGATTTACTTCTGCCGAACCTGGGTTCTAACATTCAAAATAAAACAAGTTCCCGGTTCCCAGGTTCCACAGGTAAGGAGCTTGAAAATTGTCACTAATACCTAACAAGTAAAATGCTGAACAGATTGAAAAATGCTGATTTTTTTCAACATCCAACTCTTCTTGGATCCATGAGAGATGAGAATACAGTGCAAAATGCTGAGACGGGTGAATACAGGGGATAGTGACTTTACCAGAGCAGAGACCGACAAGTGGAAACCACCGAAGGAATCAGCACCAGGGTAGGAAAACCTGACCTGTAACTGACAAATTAATGGAGGCTCAGTGTGGACAAGTCTAAGAGTTAAAAACTCCAGGGGACTCAGTCATTGGGTTGGGGGAGTGGGGCGGGGGAGGAGGCTCCCACGCTTCTGTGAGTTTTACCTCCAGGAGTTAGACAAGGCTCTCAGGGTAAATATCCCCTCATGAGAAAAATCCTTCGGCGGGGGGGGGGGGGGGAGCACTCTGTTCTTCTCAACAAGGTCTGACTTCCAGAGAAACTAGTTAGCCAGAGCCTAACCTGCCGGGGTTTTATCCGAGCCTGACCTGAAGGAAGGGAAATATCCAACTCCAGCCCACTGTAGCCAATCCTGTTCCACTTAAAGTGGAGAGTGGAGAAATGAGAAGCACTTGTGAAGCTCACAGTCCAGAGGAACAGGCTCACCGAAAAACTGAGACCTAAGCATAGGACTATAGAACACTTCCCCTCCCCCTACACCCACACCTTAACACCACATTTACAGCAGTTCCTTTTACCCAGTACATCTTGTCCAGCTATTGAAAAAAAAATTACAAAGCATACTAAATGGCAAAAAACACAACTTGAAGATAGAGTAAACAACAAAACCAGACATGCCAGGGACGTTGGAATTATCAGACTGGGAATTCAAAACAATTATAATTAATACGCTAAAGGCTCTAAAGAATAAAGCAGACAGCATGCAAGAACAAAGAGATGAGCAACATAAGCAGAGAGATAAAAAACCTAAGAAAGAACAAAAAGAGATACTAAAGATCAAAAATATGGTAAAAAAAAAAATGAAGGATGTCTTTGATGGGCTTATTAGCAGACTGAACACAGCTGTGGAAACAATTTCTGAGCTTGAAGACACAGCAATAGAAACCTTCAAAACTGAAAAGGAAAGACTGAAAAGAACAGAACAGCATATCCAAGAACTGTGGGACAACTACAAAAAGTGTAACATATGCATAAAGGGAACACCAGAAGGAAGAAAAGGAGCAAAAGAAATATTTGAAACAATATGACTGAGAATTTCCCCAAATTAATGTCAGACACCAAACCACAGATCCAGAAGCTCACAGACCACCAAGCAGGATAGATGCCCAAAATACTACACATAGTGATATGATTTTTAAACTACAGAAAATAAAAGACAAAGAAAAAATACTGAAAGAAACCAGAGGAAAAAGACAACTTACTTGTAGAGGAACAGAGATAAAATTCATATCCAACTTCTCAAAAACCAGAGAATCGAGAGTGACATATTTAAAGTGTTGAGAGAGTAAAAGACCAGTCTAGAATTCTATACCCTGCAAAATTATCCTTCAAAAGTGAAGGAGAAATAAAGATTTTCTCAAACAAAAATTGAGGGAATTTGTTGCCAGTACATCTGACTTGCAAGAAATGTTATAAAGTTCTTTAGACAAAAAGAAAATAATACAGGTCAGAAACTCAGATCTTCATAAAGAAAGAAGAACAAAAAAGAAATCAAGGTAAAATAAAAACTTTTTTCTTATTCTTATTGATCTAACAGATAAGAGTTTGTTCAAAATTATAATTGCAACAATGTATTTGATTATATATGCTTACATATATATCACATATATGTATATATGCTTATATATAAGTGAAATGAATGACGGCAATGATGCAAGGGATAGGAGGGAGGAATTACACACTACCTGTGAAGCAGTATAGTTATATGAAAGTGGACTTGAATAAGTTGTAAATGTATATTCAAACTCTAAAGCAATCCCTAAAAAAGTAAGTACAACTGATATACTAAGAAAGGAGAAAAAACTGTATCAGATAAAATGCTCAACCAAAACCACAAAAAGCAGAAAAAGAGTGGAAGACAAAAACAGTAACAAAGAACAAGGGCAAGAGAAAACTGTAACAAAGATGGTAGATATTAACCCAACTATATCAATAATCACTTTGAGTGTCAAGTCTGAACCCACCAATAAAAACACAGAGATTGTCAGAATGAATCAAAAAACAAGACCCAACTATACGTTGTCTACAAGAACCCACTTTAAATATAAAGACATAAAGATAAAAAGTAAATGGAGAAAATACACCACACTAACACTAATCAAAATATGATTAGCTATGTTAATTTCAGACAAAGCAGATTTCAAAATAAGTTATCAGGAGTAAAGGAGGGCATTACATAATGATAAAGGATCAATTCTCCAAGAAGACATAACAATCCTTAATGTAGATGTGCCCAATGATAAGAGTGTCTAACTACGTGAGGCAAGTTAATAGAACTGCAAGTAGAAATAGATCAATCTACTATTATAGATGGAGACTTCAACACCCCCTATCAGAAATGGACAGATCCAGGGGCCGGCCTGGTGGCGCAGTGGTTTAGTTCACGCTTGGCAGCCCAGGGTTCGCCGATTTGGATCCCGGGCGCCTGCCGATGCACTGCTTGTCAGCCATGCTGGGGCGGCATCCCATATAAAGTAGAGGAAGATGGGCACAGATGTTAGCCCAGGGCCAGTCTTCCTCAGCAAAAAGAGGAGGACTAGCAATGGATGTTAGCTCAGGGCCAGTCTTCCTCACAAAAAAAAAAGAAATGGACAGATCCAGCAGACAGAAGATCTGGAAGGACATAGTTTTCAACAACACTACCAACCAACTGGATATAATTGACATCTACAGACTACTTCATCCAACAACAGCAGAATACATTCTTCTCAAGCTCACATGAAACATTCACCAAGATAAACCACATTCTGGATGGACCATAAAAACATATCTTAATAAATTTAAAAGATTAGAAAATAAAAAGTGTCTGCTCTCAGACTACAATGGAATTAAACTAGAAATCATTAACAGAAAGGTAACTGGAAAATCCCAAAGTAAGTGGAGAGTAAACACACTTCTAAATAACACATGGGTCAAAGAAGAAGAAATCTCAAGAGAAATTTTAAAATATTCTGAACTAAATGAAAATGTAAATACAACTTATCAAAATTTGTAGGATGCAGAGGAAGCAGTGCTTAGAGGGAAATTTATACCATTAAATGCATATATTAGAAAAGAAGGGGACGTCAGCATCATGGTGGAGTGAGATTCCCTCTTAAATCTCTGCCCCCTAAGACACAACAAAAACAACATTCACATACCAACAGAGGTCAGTCAAACACTACAAAGGACTTCCAAGAGACCCATGCCGAGACCTATACCGTGGTACATCTGATGGTGGAGGTGCAGGAAGCCCCAAAGGACTTGAGGAGAGGAAAGGAAATCTACTCCCCCTCCCCATCCAATCAGCAAAGAAAGACAGCACAGCTCTCTGCAGGGAAAGCTATCACCTTCCAGGTGCTCTCACAGACTGTCGAGAGATCCCCACTGGGAAGCAACAATGAAGTGTTGCAGGGGTGCAGTCAACACCCCAAGAGAGCAGATAGCGAGGCAGAAAGGAAGCCCCAGGGTTGGGCAGGTGAAAGAGAGAGCCCCTCCCCCCACAAACCCTGCCCTTCAGCACAGTCCCTCCAGGGACTGCAGTGGGCTCAGAACACACAGCTCATGACCTCCAACCAGTGGCAGCAAATGGAACCTGGAGGACCAGAAATTCTCAAGATGAAAAACAGCAAAGGTAAATCGGCTGGCTCTATGCAAAAGTATCTTACATCTCCAGACCAAGAGGAAAATGACAAACACCCAGAAACCAACCCTGAGGCACAGAAATCTACAACCTAAATGACACAGAATTCAAAACAGCTATCATAAAAAAAAAAAAGGAAAATCTAAAATCAATAATCTTAGTTTCCACTTTAGAAAACTAGAAAAAGAAGAGCAAATTAAAAAGCAGCAGAAAAGAACTAAGAATCAGGGCACAAACCAATGAAATTGAAAACATAAAATCAATAAAGAAAAATCAATGAAAACAAAAGCTGATACTTTGACAAGATCAATAAATCAATAACCTCTAGCCAGGCTACCTAAGGAAAAAAGAGAGGATACAAATTACTACTATCAGAAATAAAAGAAAGGACATCACTACAAATCCCATGGACATTAAAAGGATAATAAAGGAATACTATGAACAACTCTATGTCCACAAATTTGATAAACTAGATGAAATGGACCAATTCCTTGAAAAACACAATATGACAAAACTCACACAAAAAAAAATAGACAATCAGAATAGGCCTATATCTATTAAAGAAATTGAATCAACAACTAATAACCTTCCAAAACAGAAAGCACCAGGCCCAGATGGGGTCACTGGTGAATTTTCCCAAACATTTAAAGAAATTATACCAATTCTCTACAATCTCTCTCAAAAAGACAGAAGCAGGGAAAATACTTCCAACTCTTTCTATGAGGCATTACCCTAATACCAAAAACAAACACATTATAAGAAAAGAAAATAACAAGACCATCATTTCTCATGACTACAGATGCAAAAATCCTCAACAAAATAATAGCAAATTGAATGCAACAAGGCATAAAAAGAATTATACACTATGACCAAGTAGGATTGATCTCAGGTACGTAAGACTGGTTCAAAACTCCAATATCAATTAATGTAATCAATCACATCAAAAAACTAAAAAAAAAAAAAATCACACAATCACATCAATAGATTCCGAAAAAACATTTGACAAAATCCAAAACTCATTCATGGTAAAAATTCTCAGTAAACTAGGAAGAAAGCGGAACTTCCTCAACTTGATTAAGAATATCTACAAAAAGCCTAAAGCTAACATCATACTTAATGGTGAGAAATTAGAAGCTTTCCCACTGAGATCAAAAACAAGGCAAAGATGTCTCCTCTCACCACTCCTTTTCAGCATCATACTAGAAGTCCTAACTAATGCAATAAGACAAGAAAAGGAAATAAAAAGAATACAGATTGGTGAGAAAGAAATAACACTCTCTCTGTTCACAAATGACATGATCATCAAGGTAAAAAATCCATAAGAATCAACAAAAATCTTCTGGAACTAATAAGCAATTATAGCAAAGTTGCAAGATACAAGGTTAATATACAAAAGTCAATCACTTTCCTATATACCAGCAATGAACAAGTGAAATTTGAAGTTAAAAACACAATGCCATTTACATTATCACCAAAAAAATTAAAAAGGTATAAATCTAATAAAACATGTATAAGATCTATATGAGGAAAAAAATCACAAAACTCTGATAAAAAAATTAAAGAACAAAATAAATGGAGAGATATTCCATGTTCATGGATAGGAAGACTCAACGTAGTCAAGATGTCAGTTCTTCCCAACTTGATCTACAGATTCAATGCAACCACAATCAAATCCCAGCAAGTTACTTTGTGGATATTAATAAACTGATTCTAAAGTTTATATAGAGAATAAAAGACCCAGAACAGCCAACACAACACTGAAGGAGAAGAACAAAGTTAGAGGGCTGACACAACTTCAAGACTTACTATTAAGCTACAGTAATCAAGACACTGTAGTACTGGTGAAAGAAAAGACAAAGAGGTCCGTGGAACAGACTAGGGAGTTCAGAAATACACCCATGTAAATATAGTCAACTGATCTTTGACAAAGGAACAAAGACAACACAATGAAGCTAAGATAGTCTTCTCAACAAATGGTGCTGGAACAGCAGGACATCCACATGCAAGAAAATGAATTGACACACACATTTTCCACCCTTCATAAAAATTAATTCAAAATGAATCATAAACCAAAATGCAAAACCAAAAACTATACGACTCCTAAAAGATAACACAGAAGAAAACCTATGTGACTTTGTGTACGACAATGACTTTTTAGCTATAACACCAAAGACATGATCCATGAAAGAAATAACTGATAGACTGAACTTCATCAAAATAAAAAACTTCTGTTCTGTGAAACACAATGTCAAGAGAATAGGATCACAAGCCACAGATTGGGAGAAAATATTTGCAAGAGACATCTGATATAGGAATGTTATCCAAAATATACAAAGAACTCTTTACACTTAACAATAAGAAAATAATCTGATTAAAAATTGGGCCTCAGGCCTATCAGACACCTCACCAAAGAAAATATATATAGATGGCAAATAAGTGTATGAAAAGATGCTCCACATCTTGGGTCATCACAGAAATGCAAGTTAAAACGAGATACCACTACACACCTATTAAAATGGCCTAATTCCAGAAAACTGACAACACCAAATGCTTACGAGAAGGTAGAGCAACAGAAATTCATTCATTGCTGATGAGTTGCAAAATGGTACAGCCACTTGGACAGTTTGGCAGTTTCTTACAAATCTAAATATACTCTTACCACACAACCTAGTGATCATGCTCCTTGGTATCCACCCAAATGAAATGAAAACCTGGACATGGATGTTTACAGCAGTTTTATTCATAATTGCCAACTTGGAAGCAACCAAGATGTCCTTCAGTAGATGAATGGATAAATAAACTGGTACATCTAGACAATGGAATATCATTCAACACTAAAAAGAAATGTGCTGGCCAGCCCGGTGGCCTAGTGGTTAAGTTTGGCGAGCTCCGCTTTGGAGGCCTGGGTTCAGTTCCCGGAGGCGGACCTACACCATTCATGGGCAGCCATGCTGTGGCGGTGACCCACATGCAAAATAAAGGAAGACTGGCACAGATGTTAGCTCAGGGCCAAATCTTCCTCAGAAAAAAAAAAAAGAAATGTGTTATCAACCCATGAAAAGACATGAAGGAACCTTAAATAAAGTTACCAAATGAAAGAAGCCAATCTGAAAAGGCTACATACTGTATGATTCCAACTATATGACATTCTGGGAAGGCAAAGCTATGGAAACAATAAAAAGATCACACGTTGCCAGAGGTTAAGAAGGAAGGGGAGGATTAACAGGCAGAGCACGGAAGATTTTTAGGGCAATGAAAATACTACCTACGTATGATGGTGGATATATGTCATTATACATTTGTCCAAATCCATGGAATGTACAACACCAAGAATGAACCCTAATGTAACCTACAGACTTTGGGTGATTGTGATGTGTCAATGTCGGTTCATCGATTATAACAAATATACCACTCTGGTGGGGGATGTGGATAATGGGGGAGTCTATGCATGTGTGGAGACAGGGGCTATATGGAAAATCTCTGTACCTTCCTCTCAATTTTGCCGTGAATCTAAAACAGTCTTTGACAAAAATGTTTTTTAATAAATCACATAAGCTCAAATAAAAAATACAGAACAACATATGCTATTTTAACATGTAACAACCTTCAGCTTATTTTTCAGTCAGGTAATTTATAGATTAAGATGTCCACAGAGCAGTAAATTCTTAAATATTAGATACAAATAAGTTTACTTTGAATCCCTTCTGTACCTCATTTGGATAAGTTTGTTTCAGTTATGATTTGGCGGTCATTTCTTTTCCCCTCCTCAATTAATCAAGAGTTGTCTATATATATTACCAAGAAACACTCATGCATGATTAACAAAATTCTGAATCTAAATGAATGAAAGATCCCCATTCTGTTAAGTCACCTAATTTGCCTACAATTCTGGATCCTGAACCCAATTGATATTCATTACAGAAAAATGAACTGTCACTTCACAGAATGTAAAAGCAATTGTGGTATATTTTATAGTGGCTTACATTTACCAATGTCTAAAGTCAGCAGTCCAAATAACCAATATGTTAAATCCAAAATCTTCCTTTTATCTCTAAGAACAGAAAAGCTGTTACCTACCTTTCAGAAACCTCTTGCTTCAATTGAGGAACTTCACCAAGTGCTGAATCAATATCCATGAAACCAAGAAAGTCTCGTTTTATATTAAGGGAAGTCTTCTCCAAACCCTTGCCTGATGTTTCATGACCCCTCGATAAAGGATCCGAATCAGTTAGCTGTATTTCTGACCCCTCACCTTCTGTAAGACGGACTCGTTGACCAGGAGAACTGGGAACACTATTCCCTTCTTGGTCAGAGCTGTTCTTTTGCTTTCCATCTCTTTGGGGCTTACTATTCAGCCCATCATCCCGGAAGCCTTTAGCAAATGGATTGTAATCTATTTTCAGCTGGGTAATCTGAATGTTCTGATAAGCTGTTACAGCAAAAAATTCCGTCTGTGGGAAGGTAAAAGTGTGGACACCAGGGCCATTTAACTGTATTACTTCAGTAGCCTTTTCTGCAGGCACCAAATGAAGCCTCGGCAGGTAGCGATGCATAGAGTGCAAGATGATATGCCCTTCTTGGTCCAGTGTATTATTGGTAAGTTTGAGTTTATAGAAAGATACTGGTTGATGCATCCAATAATGACCTGTGGAAGGAGATTCTGGATGAATAAAAACCCTCCCCAAAACATGGGGCTCAGCCTTCCCACTAGGTTCCCACCAGCGACCATTCCACTTATAACGATGGTTATCCACAGGAGAGATATCCATGACAAGGATATACTTCATATTTGAATCTAAACCTGTTATCCAGTAACGACAGTAAGGAAACATGCGTCTTCCCTGCTTGGTCAAAATCATCTCTGTGCTTCGATGATAGAACTCATTCCACATACTATTGTTATCCAAGGTGACAGTGATTCCTCCCACAGTACAATCAGCTGGAAGGCAAATCTTCCCTTTAGATTTTCCTGGTGATGACACACCACTAGCCAAAGCACAGGCATCTCGATTAGTAACCAAAATTCCTTGATCGGTTTTGCCATTTCCTGGCTGTTTTAGGATGACAAAGAAGGTAGGTGCTGGTCCTGCCACTGTCCCACCATCTTGATTAGCCAAAATAATCTGCTGTTTCTCCTCCATGATTCCAGTGGGAAACTCAGTAGTAAGATAACTGTAGTCACCATATAGTCACAATGGCCTTTCTAGCCTAAAAAAACAAGGAAAAAAAACCCTTTAATCAAGTGAGTATTCACTTTGTTAACAAAAATACAAAAATATATTATCCCCAAAATATATGCCTAAACTCTTCTAAGACTTTGTGTCTACCTTTCTCTCAATCACTGTAAGGATATTCATTCTGGAATATTCAATTATGTTTTTACAGTTCATCTTAATCTAATTGAATTGCTCATTTTCAAGCCCTCCAATAATTCACTATAGATACTATAACCTCACATTAAAATAAACAAAAGTGTGGGGCCAGCCTGGTGGTGCAGTAGTTAAGTTTGCGTGCTCCGCTTCAGTGGCCTGGGGTTCGCAGGTTCAGATCCCGGGTTCAGACCTACACACCGCTTATCAAGCCATGCTGTGGCAGGCATCCCACATATAAAGTAGAGGAAGATGGGTACGGATGTTAGCCCAGGGCCAATCTTCTTCAGCAAAAAGAGGAGGATTGGCAACAGATGTTAGCTCAGGGCTAATCTTCCTCACAAAAAATTAAAAATAAATTTTTAAAAGTGTACATTCATTTTAGAAAAACTATATAAAAGTATAAAAACAAGGAGATTAAATTGGAAGGTTATTTGCATTTAAAAAGGATCCCCACAGTTTATGAATTAATGTGCCAGAGGATTTCATTACACAGCGAGTTCTCCTGGGATGAATAAAAATAAATTTCCATGTTACCATTGTACAGAACTGGCTCTTTATAATGGCTCTGGTATGGATTCATAAATAAGCAAAATGCTATCTTGTTAGTAGATACATTTAAAGAAACCATGACAAATCACTGGAACTTACTGGGAAAGAAACAGTTCGCTCTACACTTCAGACCCTTCATTGAAAAGAATTTCAGATGGATCAAACATTTAAATCTCCCCCACCCAAGGTCTCAATGCATTTTTTTTTTAATTCTTAAAGAAATCCTGAACATGAAATCAACTACGACAAGAGGCTTATGCACCCCTATGTTCACTGCAGCATTATTCACTATAGCCAAGAAATGAAAGCAACCCAAGTGTCCCTCGACTGATGATTCGATAAAAAAGATGTGGTATGTATATACAACGGAATACTACTCAGCCATAAGAAAAGACAGAATTGTCCCATTTGCAACAACATGGATGGACCTAGAGGGTATTATGTTAAGTGAAATTAGCCAGAGAGAGAAGGACAGACATTGCATGATCTCACTCATATGTGGAATATAAACTAACACATGGACAGAGAGAACTGGTTGGTGGTTACCAAGGGGAAAGGGGGTGGGGGGTGGGCACAAGGGGTGAAGCGATGCATCCACATGGTGACAGACAAAAAATAATGTACAGCTAAAACCCCACAATGTTATAAACTATTAAGACATCAATAAAAATGAAAATTTTAAAAAAACAAGAAAGAAATCCTGAGAAAAGCTTTTTGATAATAAGTAGGACACAAAACCTAGGGGCCAATAAGACAAAAACACTTTTTTTTTTTTTTTTTTTTTGTGGGGAAGACCAGCCCTGAGCTAACATCTGTTGCCAATCCTCCCCTTTTTGCTGAGGAAGACTGGCTCTGGGCTAACATTCGTGCCCATCTTCCTCCACTTTATATGGGACGCCGCCACGGCATGGCTGACAGGCAGTGCGTCGGCGGGCGCCCGGGATCCGAACTCGCGAACCCCAGGCTGCCAAGCGCGGACGAAACCGCTGCGCCACTGGGCGGCCCCTTTTTTTTTTTTTTTTTTGTGGGGAAGACCAGCCCTGAGCTAACATCCGTTGCCAAGCCTCCCCTTTTTGCTGAGGAAGACTGGCCCTGGGCTAACATCCGTGCCCATCTTCCTCCACTTTATATGGGACGCCGCCACAGCATGGCTGACAGGCAGTGCGTCGGCGGGCGCACGGGATCCGAACTTGCGAACCCCGGGCTGCCAAGCGTGGACTAAACCGCTGCGCCACCAGGCGGCCCCTAAAAACACTTTTGATAAATTCAACATCATCTAAATTTTTTAAATCTGACAGAAATAATTCAAGCAAAATCAAAAAACAAATGACTAACTGGGAAAAGGTATTTGCAACTTATATCATAAAGAACTCATTTCCCTAATATAAAAAGTGTTCCTACAAATCAACAAGACCAAAAATCTAATATAAAAATGGGCAAAGAATAGAAAGAGCAAATGTCTATAAAAATGTACATAGTCTCAGAATAGGAAAAATGCAAATTAAAACCATCCTGAGATACTGTTTTTTATCCTATCAAACTAGCAAAAATCAAAGTTTGGTAAAGATTGTTGGAAAGGGTGTAGGTCAACCAGTGTTCTTGTATAACCAGTTGTTGAAAGTATTAGATGACAGAATCTCTATGATACAGGGTAACATAAAAATATCAAAAGTACAGGGGCTGGCCCTGTGGCCTAGAGGCTGAGTTCAGTGCACTCTGCTTTGGCGGCCTGGGTTCGGTTCCTGGGCGCAGACCTACACCACACATCAGCAGCCATACTGTGGCACTGACCCACATGCAAAACAGAGGAAGACTGGCAATGGATGTTAGCTCAGGGCAAATCTTCCTCAGCAAAAGAAAAGTACAAATGCATATATCCTATGAAACAGCAGTTCTTCTAGGACTTTATTCTAAATACACACGTGTGCATGCACATATACACATACATACACACCTGTGATAAGTGACATGTACAAGATTATTCCCTGCATTTCCATTTATAACAGCAAAAGCCTGGGGGGAAAAAGTCCATCAATAGAGACTGATTAAATAAATGCTGGTACATCCATAGAGTGGAATATTCTGCAGCTATATCAAAGGAAAACAGAGTGGCTGGGAAAATACATACTCTGACACTTTCTAAATTCTGTATCTTGTGAACACACAACCTATTCAAAAAATAAAGTTAAAACTAAATTAATTCTTAAAAGTTACAATGAAAAACACCACATATGTTGTATGATTCCATTCATATGAAACATCCAGAATAGGCAAATCTATATAGACAGAAGGTAGATCAGTGGTTGCCAGGGGAGGGGGAGACAGATAATTGGGAAAATTGCTAATATGTGTATGGGTTTTCTTTGGGGGTGATGGAAATATTCAGGAACTAAAAACCACTTAAGTGTATTCTCTAAAATGGTCAATTTTATGTTATGTGAATTATATCTCAATAAAAAGTTATAAAGAAATCTCAGATTGTTCAATTCAACTGAACCAATGTGCTAAATTACCTAACTGTTCTACAAGATACAAAGCTATCACCTCCAAATAGCTTTTATACAAAAAAAGGAACATGCTACATCACTACTCCTGTATAAGTGGGTCAGTAATTTTGATCGATCAAATTCAGCCACTCATCAGCAAATGCTGCTCCTCATTTTAATTAAAAAGTCTGATTTTACCTTTCATCAGAGCTACTGACAAGCAGCAAAAGCACCTGAATTTTACCTCTTCTTACAGAACTGGCCACATGTCAAAATAAGAAAGTTTTTTAAAAAGCTCCAAAATTTAAAATATTTGTTAGCCTAAGGATAATAGATGTTTTAAAAACCAAGACTTCAAAAAGGTTGACTATTGTTTCCTATTATGGCTAGATATAAAAAGAGAAACCCACTTTCTAACACTAAAGCTCTAAATTCCAGGAAAGCTTAAAAAAGAAGAATCTCTCCTCTGATTTGGAGTTTATTTTCAAGAGAGAGACAAAATTTAGAGTGATTCTTTTCAAAAGCTGCCTCATGTTTAAGGCAATAAAGTTACTGGTTTCCTAAAACTAACACGTATAGGCAACATTTATCAGATATGGGTTAAGACAAAATCTAAACAGACTTAGAAGTCACAAATAAGGTGAAAAAGGTAAAAATGCCAAAGCTTAGAGAACTCACAAAAACTAATACCTCTGCAATGGTGTATAATGCATCCAACACAAATTCCTAATCCTGTACTTACTCCATAAAGTTAGAAATTTCATTGCAAATCACCAACCAGTTTTGCGAGCAATTACGCAAAACATTCTTATTAAGTGCATTTAATGTGACTAAGGTGCCAAAGAACTACCTAAAACAAAAATTTCAGCAATCCCAAACCTATGAATAAATGGTTCAGAATTTCTCAAACATTATCTTCTATAATATTAAAATCTTGGTTTTCAGATCATTACAGGTAAAACTAGGGCAAAGAAGTTTTAACCAATGCTTTAAAAATCACTATCTTTAAATAATTAATCTACAAAATGTCAAACATTCAACTGACAGACATCCAGTTTACTGTTACAGACGGCACTAAAGTAAACTTTATGCTAACTTTATATATACACATTTCAAATTTTTCCTTTTGCCTAAACAAAAAAATTAAGTGTAACAAATAAATTACAGCCTCATGGTGTAGTAGTTACGCATTCCACTTCAGCGGCCTGGGTTCTCAGGTTCTGACCCCAGGCATGGACCTACACCACTCCTCAGCCATGCTGTGGCAGCAACCCACATACAAAATACAGGAAGACTGGCACAGATGTTAGCTCAGGGCTAATCTTCCCCATGCAAAAAAAAGAGGAAGATTGGCAACAGATGTTAGCTCAGGGCAAATCGGTGCAGAAAAGTCAGACTGCCTTATTTGAACTCTGCTGTACAGAGGTATCTAACATAATTTTTAAAATGTAAAAATGTGTATGAAGACAAGAAAAGTTAGAACTTTCAGATTTATGATCTGTATAAGGTCTTTTTTCAAATAATCCTCCAAGTTACTCCACGAGATGATCAAAATGCATAAAACCAATGTAATCTATGCAGAAACAGAAGTATAATGATGTACACCTGAAATTTATACAATGTTATAAATCAATGTTACTGCAATGGAAATAAATTAATTTTTTTAAATGCATAAGACCAAAGATCTAATTTATGACCCAAACAATCTCTATCTTGAACCATATAATGCTACTGGTTTAGGAAGAAGGAATCAAACTGTTATTCCACATCAACCTTTAAGCACAGATTCCACTTCACTATAAGCATATGCCTATGCTTTCAGGATATTATATTAGATTTTTTAGTCAAAGGATAGTCAACTCAGCATATTCAGCTGTTTCAGACACACAAATACCACTCTGAAGTCTAAGACAACTTTAACCAATTGTAAAAATCAAATGTACTGTAGGAAGGGCTAGGCTACTCAGGAAGAAACAAATCTTCCAGCAAGATTCTAAAAATACTCTGTATTTTGCTCTCTAAAAGCTTTAAGGAAGACCACACTTTTGGTACATATATATAACTTAACATTCAAAGAAATCTCCGTTCAGGGCCGCCCGGTGGCGCAGCGGTTTAGTTCGTGCCTGGAAGCCCGGGGTTCGCGGGTTCGGATCCCGGGCGCCCGCCGACCCACTGCCTGTCAGCCATGCCGCAGCAATGTCCCATATAAAGGAGAGGAAGATGGGCACCGATGTTAGCCCAGGGCCAGTCTTCCTCAGCAAAAAGAGGTGGATTGGCAACGGATGTTAGCTCAGGGCTGGTCTTCCTCACAAAACAAAACAAAAAATCTCAGTTCAGCTTTTCAAGAGCAAGCACTTATCTACACAAAATAACTATAATAATCAGCCGAGGAAATGTTTAGTTGTTGATAGGAAATACTCTTAAGTAACATTCTGAAAATGTCACAACAGACAACAGACACACACACACACACCCCCACGTTTCCACAGAGAATGTTTACAGGAAAGTAATGTAGCAAGTTCCATAAATAAATTGTTACCATTTCAGAGTCCCTATTCTCAACGTCTTTTCACCAATGACATCTTTGGAAAATGTTTATTAAAGCGATGAGCCTCACACAACTTACAAAATACACTAGGCAATTACCTAATTCAATGATTCATGTACTGCCACTCCCCCAGAAAACACCAAAATTCCAAATCAATACTATTACTTTAAAAACACAAAATATTCAAATGCTGCTCGACACATTTGGAATGTTTCCAAAGTTGCTAAAAATAACCATAACCTTTCACACAAATGCATTACCGTATGTTAGGCACCAAGTTGTTAGTTCGTTCCTTAATATGACATAATTCACTACAAGAGTATGGTGAAGTTAAATTACATTTCTGAAACTCAAATTGTAAGAGAATAGGTTCACTAGAATTTCAGTATTTATCAATATACAATGGGCCCAGAAATTTGAAAAATCTTAAGAAAAACAGAATTTGGCTATAACTATAATCAGAAAATACGACAGCAAATGGTGGCAAAGACAGTAAAATAGCCAACTATCAGTTCTTAATCGATATTAGGTTAATTTTAATAATTAAATAAATTGTGCTTGCTATTAGTAAGCACTTACTGCGGACCAGACAATATTGTAGGCATTTTCTCATCACTACAACCCTAGAAGGTAAATTTCAAAATATTATCTGAAATGCTTTAGGTTTTAAGGCACAGAATTGCATTTGCCTTGAGATAGTACACCTCCTCCTTTTGTCTCCCCAGATACCATTCGTTAATGCAGGCTTCAGGAGCATTTTCCATTCCTAGGACTGATCCCTTAACTACAACTTGGGGGTTAAGCAAGCTCTCAAGTTCCTAGCAGTTGCATAAGTAGAATTCGAAGAACTAACTTTTATAGCAGAAACGGAAAGTAATCGAACAGCCGCCCTGCCCTGGAGTAAATATTGCAAGGAACCCAGGGCACCGAATTTCCTCTAGTCCTAAGCATGTGTTTTCTGTTAAGTGAACTCAATCCACTCAACCCACACAACCGCTGGAAACATAACCTTACGGCGGCAAGAAGCACTAGTGCTGATCCCGTACCCTTGGAAGTGAAAAGGTCTCCTGCTAGTGCCGGGCAGGAGCAGTTGCCGTCGACTATCAAAGGCCCACAATCACCGCTTTTCAACTGCAGAGACCAACTAGCCGAGAACCACGTGAAAAAATGCCGCAAAGAAAGCTCTTCCAAGGAAGAGGAGTCCGGACAGATCACGTGCCGCCGGCCGGAACCCGCCGATCGCTCGGCGGGATCCAGACGCAATCTGTTACCGTGGAGACTACAGAACCAGCCACCCGGCCATCCCAGGCCAGCCCCCTTCCCAGCAGCCGTCACGCCACCTCTAGGCAGTTTCCCCGCAGCCTAACCGCGGTGTCGTGCCCAAAAAGAAGAGGCAGCGCAGGCAGTGTTTGCCAGGGATCCGCCGCAGAAGCCTGAGGAGCTTTACAACACGCACGGGCGGCACACGGGTGGGCTCAAGAGTTCCCTTGATCCACGTGTCTGCTCTGGCGACGCGAACCCTGCGAGAGTGGTCCTACCCCAGAAGGAGGTGTACTTTGGTTACTCACGTTGTTCTGCCTCCTTTCAGACCTCTTTCACCCCCTCCCAGCTTCCACCCTCGCCAGGAGGCATCCCCAGGGTTCCGAAGGCAAAGCAAAAATCTTCACAGCAAGACACTACCACTTTCCACTCTCAACCCAATTTGAAATGATTCGTAACTTCTCTATACTCTTCCCACACAGATTCCTCAACTTTGGTCCCTGGTGCTCGGTGCGGTTTAATGTCCCAGACCCACGTACCACTGAGGGCAGAGACTTCCTTGACAATTTAACTGAAGCGGGAAGCCTCATAAACAGAGAAGTGGCCAAAGGCTGCCCCACAGAAGGAAAAAGAAAATAACACCTGCTCTTCCCACCTGTTTTCCTCGCCCTCATTTCTGCACTTACGAACCACCGGTCCTTTGTTTACCAACTTCCCACTGCTATACAGCTCACTTCCTCACCATCCTTCTTGACTAAACTCGCGGTCCTGCCTCAAACAACTTGCCCGAAAATTACATGGTAGGAGACGTTTGTACAGGTGTCAAAACGCTGCACAAAGCTCCTTAGAAAAGCGACGTCAGCGCCGTTTCCCTCGGAGTTTTGGAACCCCGAGACCTGGGCTCTAAAATGTAAAGCGCACAAACACCGCTCTCGACCTAAAGCCCCGCGCCCGGCTGGAAGTCGTCACGCGGATCGTACCATGCGGTGCAGCACCCCACGCACGCGAGGGCAGGGCCGCGCCATGGGCGCTTCTCACCCCGCCCGCCTCGTGGCTGCTCTCTCTGGCGTCGATGTTCCCAGCTAGTTAGCTGCGCAACACGGAAGTGAGGCTGGGTACGCGCGCGAAGTGACATGCGCAGCCTCGCTCAGGCGACCAGAGGCGCACGCCAAAGGCGGCCCCGCGCAAGGCCCGGCCTGGCCAGGGCGTGCGAAGATCGCTCAGCAGAACGCTTCTCACGCCGTTCAAATACACAAGAGCTTCAAACTCTCGAAAAACTCCAATCCGGCCAGTACTAAAGCGACGCCCGCCACCCAGGCCCGGAGTTACCGTGCGGGGCGTGGAGTCCTTCACAACCCGCTGGGGGCGGGTTATTCTGTTCGGTTGGCACACCGTGTGTCCGCTCCGGCTGAAGAGCCTGCGCGCGCACCGGACGTCCACGTCACCGCGCACGCGCTCCTACCCGCTCGGAGCCCGCCGCGCAAGCGCAAAAGGAGGCAAGAGCAGCACCTCCCTCGCCCCTCCCCCAACACCAGGAGGCCAAACGGCCCCGGAGCAGCGACAAGACCCTTGGGACCCGCCCCTGGAGCTGAAGCCGCTGCCTTTCCGGGTCCCAGAAACCGAGAAAAGCCTACTGAAGCTTCCAGAATCAAGAAAGGCAAAGCAGGAGGAAGGCACCCCAATTCGCTCAGCCTCGCACACGAAGCCTTCGCGAAAACCATGAAACCTTTGCCCGCGGGCTTTCTCAACTGTGCCTTCCACCGTTTCCCTTGGGCTCCTCGCCGGCCCCGCCCCTACCGCGCCCAGCCCCACCCACATGGGGCCCCGCAGCCCCCACGGCTCCACAAGCCCGTCAAATGAATCCGAGATCTTCCTACGCAATGTGCTGTGGGCTGTGGAGAGCGCCAGAACGTCGTGAAACCTTGAAGAAAACCTTGAGAGACGGGTGGTCAAGTTTGCAACATCCATGACCGAAGAACACTAGGAAAGTAGGGAGGAGACCGAAAACCTCATTGCCGAGTTGGGAAGAGAAGAAGAGTTGCCACTAACTTGCCTAATATAAAGATGAAAGATCGCCTGATAAAACAGTAAAACGTGGAAACGAGAATTTTGCACGATCCAGAGTATTATCTGAGCTTTAATTCCTTGATCCTGTGTTTTCAGTTTTTGTTTGTCCAAGATATTTGAGCTAGGAGGTGCAAAGAAAAAATTACCGAATATCTATTGTGTGTCAGGCAGTTGCTGAACTAAGTTAATGGACAGTATTTCTCTCAACCAAACATCAAAAAGTATCTTTCTTCTTACCAGCTGCTCTTTCTTCTGTACTGCTAACACTCCAATAAAAACGGAGAGTTGTTCAAAGTGAGAGAGGGAAGAGGCGAGATAAAAGTAGGTAGTAAAAGAGCAGAAATTGTGGTCTATGTTTCCAAACTGTTTTCTTTCACTCTCAGAAGAATTAGCAAGTACTGAGAACCTACTACGTGCTAGATGACTTAATACAAAACACTATGAAGGTGGAGAATGAGGAGTTGAAAGAAAGGAGCCAGGAGGAGGAGGCTTATCCAACAGGACTGATTTGAGATGGACTCCAGGCATATTAGGAAGGGTCTTCTTTCTCTTCGTTCTGCTCTTCCTGAGAGGATATGCCACATCATGGGGAGAAACTATGCTGGAATTAATATGGACTGGAAAATCTGTAGGCTAAAATGTACAGACTTGTGAAGTTGCTCTGAAATCCCCATTCAGGCACTGTCAACAAGAGCATTATGAGTCCAACAAATGAATAATACCCAAGATCTTAGGCAAAATTGAAAAGTAACAATTTCTTTGACACCTTCCTCTTCCCTGACCCCAAAAACCTCTTTCCTGCAAGCTGCATTGTCAGAATCTCCCACCTCATCCAAGCATGACTTCCTCTCAAGGGCCTAAGGTTTCCTTATAATTTCCATTTTCCATTTCTGAGACAAATAAAACTTGTGTTGACTTAGCATTAAAGCATCTGATCCTAAGGTGTAAATGACGGATAACTGGTTAACAACCATGCGTAGTGGTAGTAGCTGCATCCCAAAAGAGACAAGTTAACACAAATGATATCTCTAATTGGGGAATCTGTGAAGACACCATGGGAGGGAGGGAAAGTGGAGATTTTCTTTTGCTACTCTTTCCTTACACCAGGCAAACATATTATGAAATTCCAAATACTTTTTAAAAAAACACCACCAAATTTTCGAGATTCAGCACTGGATCTCCTGGTGGGAGAAGTAAACGACCCGTGGTTTTTCAAGTGGGGTCTCCCTAACCTATAAAAGTCTGGAGATATACTATCAAGAATCTGAGAATATATATATATATATAACATAATATACATATATATATATATAACATATATATATATATTCGGTGAGGAAGATTAGCCCTGAGCTAACAACTATTGCCAATCCTCCTTTTTTTTTTTTTTTTTGCTGAGGAAGATTGGCCCTGGGCTAACATCTGTGCCCATCTTCCTCTACTCTATATGTGGGATGCCTGCCACAGCATGGCTTGATAAGCAGTGCATAGGTCCACACCCGGGATCCAAGCCTGCGAACTCTGGGCTGCCAAAGCAGAGCATGCGAACTTAACCACTATGCCACTGGGCCGGACCCTAAACATTATTTTATATAATCTAAAAATAATAATATTGCCACACCATTTCAGTGGCCCAGTTTTGGTTTAACATCCACCTAGTACCAAATAACCACTTCTTTTTTGTTTGCTTTTTCAAGTAACCTCTTAAATGGTTACATTCAACTTTTATTGCAATGTTTCTCAAACTGGGATCCTTGGTTGTATTCTTTGGATATATAAGAACGTCTTCCTTTAAAAGGCATCCTTATATAACCCAAGTTTTAAAAATGCCAAGCTAACTGCTAGAGTTGACGCTCCTGAGTTTCACTATGCTATTGGAATTCTCTCAGTTATCATAGCTCACCTGGTTTGTCCAGCCTAACACAAAAATCTTTCCCTTGGTTTTCCTTGGTTAAACTTTCAAAGAGATTTTACTAATATTAAGGGGGTGGGAACAGAGAATGCATGCAATATAAACAATCTGGCCCAGAAAGTAAACAGTTTTGATCCAAGATTGCTCTATAAACACATAAGCCCTATCCCATTTACATGCACATTTTTCCTATTCAACAAACATTTGAGTATCTTGTATATATGCTGAAGATAGGAGAAAGACTGATACCTCATGCACTGTTCAGATGTCTAAACTAGAACCCTAAAGAGTTGGCACAACTTAACAGAATCCACCAACAAGACAAACTATATTCCTTATCCAATCTATTCAGTTCCCACCTTTTCAGTTCTAATTTCTACTGAAGACATACCTCTCTCAAATGATTAAAAGAGAAAATGACCTCACTCTTCAGATGAGACCATCACCACCCCCCAAAACCCCAGGGTTGTGGTCTTGTTTACAATATCTTAATACAATAAAGACCATTATAAAAGCTACATACAGACTGGGTTACAAAAGAGGCTTGTTTTTTACAAAGTCTTTCACTAGCCATAAAAACTTGTGTCCTAGGTAGAGGGGGAAAAAAGAGAGAATCATACTAGCTTATATACAACTCCATCCTTGCCTACCATTTAGTACTACAACTAAAACCAACTCATGTAGAGGGGCAAAGTATGAATGGCTCTAATGTCTGAAACTTGGACTAAGGAATTAAAAGTTGCAAGAGTCGTACCCTCCAGGAGCTAATAATCTACACAATAAAGAGTTTTAAAAGTTTCGTAATCAGTATAGCAATGTGATTAAAAGCATGTTTTAGAAAATGTCTGTTAAAGAGAAGGAAGGAAAAGAAGATAGAAATGTGATGAAACGTTATCAATGTTTATTAAGAAACACCATTCCCTCTTTTTGCCCAGTATCTCAAGCCCGCAGACGTTCCTTACATTTTGCCTAACAAGATCTTCCCAGATGTCTCAAACCTAACTCCTTTTCACCCTTCATGCCTAAGCTTAAATGTCACGTCTTCAAGAAACTTTCCTTAATGCCCAAGATCAGATAAGGTCTCCCTGTTATATGTTCTCATAGTACCCTGCATTTCTTTACAGCACTTACCACAACTGTAATTATTTTTAAAACTATATTTCTATAATTTACCATCTGGTAATGAAAGAGACTGCCATCTGCATACACTCATCGACAAGAAAAAAATATTATCTTCAAGATGAAAAGATACTTAGTGAATTTGTTTTACTAAGATCTAAAGGGAAAATGTCAGAAATCAGTAAAATAAATGAAGTTCAGAAACTAGTTTCAGAAGGATTACACAATAAAAAAGAATAGGTCTAAAAGATACAAATAACAAAAGTTTTCAACTTACTACGAAGCGCTAAGAAGAAACATCTTATCTAATAAGGAGAGCATAAAAGGAAGAACAGGAAGAAGTTTACTTAACTAAGCCCAGAAGTGTACAGAGATTTAAAACACACATGAGAACATATAAAAACAGAAACTAGAACTACTGGCCAAAGAATTGGACTGGGAGACAGCAAGTAAACTGCAAAGCTGGAATCAGGCAAAAATCAAGAAGCCTATGACAGAAAAATACACTGAAAAATTGTCTGCAAATGCATATGAAAGAAGCCAGGCTTACTTTACATGAAAGGCACCACTGCTTCATGGAAAGGAGCTATGGTGGTCAACATAGCAGCTTCCAGACTACTGGGACATCACAGACCAGTAAAATTTCCCCAGAAAAGACTTAGAGGACCATCATAAGGTGAGCAAATTTTTATCTTTCAAAGTATACCACCTACTATTCCCATTCTTTCTTAAAATAATGAATATTTTAAGACCAAAACTCTAGAGAGAATATATCTCATCATGAAGAATAGTCTTTTATTTTGAATACATTTAGATAGATGAAAAACTTACTATATTGTCCTTATTTCGTGATATACCATTGAAAACTTCACAGCACGTATTTAGAAATGTCTGCTAGCCATGTAGCAGACTCCCTGAATAGCTAAGATTTGGTCTTCTGAGAAAAAATAACATACAACAGGCCTGGGATAGGGTATAAGTCACCTTGCCAAGAAGTCAAGAGTCAGCCTCTCCTCATCAGTCACAACAGAGGAAAAGAGGATATTAGCCAGGAGACACCTAATCCAGACTAAACGATGGCCAAATGATTAGCAAGCTACTTTGAGTATGTGTGTTTGGTTGCGGGGGGGGGCAGGTAGTAAAAACAGGATGATAGCTTTTGCACTGTGGCAAGATCCTAGAACCTTGGTAGAGTAACATAAGAACAATGTAGTGAAACCAAGAACCAAGGGCAGACTGAGTGAACCACCCACCCAATCACTGCATACTCAAGAAAAACTGTGGGACACATGGTGGCTCATGGTGGCAAAGGAAGAGTCAGGTCAAACTACACTTAGTTTAAGCTGGGTTTCAGGCATATCAGACATAAAGGGAAAAAAATACTTGTTTTATCTGAAAAGTAAACCTAATGGGATTTTAAATATGACTTAAAAATAATTACTGTTAAAGAATTTTCTAACCTTTACCTTCCCTAAAAATGTTAGCTGTGGTCTAACCACTGGAGGGCAGAGAACACCTGTTAAAGGAGAGAAAAAAGCTGTATTGAAATAGAGAATATAAAGATTATTTAAGCAACTTGAATGCAGTGCATTGTCCAAATTATCTATATAGAGATTATAAATTCTAGAGATTATACAATATTTTTCATCCCAGGATTAGTTCCACCTAACATTCTCTGGGTTATCTAAACTCAAGTGAAATAAATAAGGATACAATCAGTTAAATAAATATTTGTTAAGTACCAACTATGTGTTAGGCACTGAACCAAGGATAAAACAAAGAATAAAAATAAGTCCCCTCATGAAGCTCAAGTTCTAGATGCAGAGACAGGATAATCACACTGTAAAACTGTCGTTGGCAGTCTGGAAAAAGCCTTCTAGGAACACTGTAAGAATCACACAGCCTAGGGAATCTAGAAAGATTACAAAAAGGGGACTTTTGAACTGGGTCGTGAAGGAGAAAATTAATGAGAGAGAAAAGGAGAACACTGAAGGCAGCAACCATATATTCAGTAAACAAAGAATTACAATAAATTATCCAGAATTTGGAAATACAGCTGCCTTTATAAAACACTGATATAAAGATCAATGCAACAAATAAGATTAGTACCATGTAGACATAACCTACCCTATGAAATGGGATTGGACACTTGGGAGATATTTATCCAATCTACAACTCCATGATGCTCATGATATATATACATTCACTCATTCAAACATTTAGATCCTTACTCTGTACCGTCAAATATTCATCAGAGGTACAGAAAAGAAAAGCTATAGAAGCGCAGTGGAAGGAGGAACTGTCATTAAAGTATCAAGTAAGGCTTGTAGAAGTTGACAAAGCAAAGGAGGGAAGGGCATTCTAAGCAGAGAGAACAGCTTGTGCAAAGGCCCATGATATAAAAGAACAGAGTATTTCGTTAATTCCTTGAGTCAAACATTTATTGAGGATTCACCACATATAGATCTTGGAACAAAAAGACAAGACATGATTCCTACCCTCAAGAGCTTGCAGTCAATTATCAGATAACTAAATAATTATCACATAACCAATAATCAATGATGACTGCAAAAAATAAAGAATGCTATTATTATGGCTCTCTGTCCAGGGTGCAATGGAAGCACAAACAAAGGGCAGCTAAATCAGACTGAGGAGGTCAGAAAACGAATTCCCAGGGAAAGCGAAGAATGAGTAAAAATTAGCAAGGCAGGAAAGAGCAGGGGCAGGGTGGGTGCAGAAGAAAAGCATTTCATACAGAAAGCAGCCTTTGTGAAGACAGAGGAACAAGACAGAGAACACATTCAGGAAGCACAAGTGTTATAATACGGCTACAATTAAAAATGCCCCTGATCTGTGCAGGAACGTACCTACAGGACGAGAAAGGGCAAAGGGAACCATATTATATATGGTATCTAGCAAGCAAGAGTTAAGAATTCATCTTGTAGAAAAAGAGGAGCCATTCAAGGGATTATAAGAAGATGTATGACATACTTAGATTCACATGTTTTAAGATTACTTCTAGCCACTGGTTAAGATGGTATGGAGACGACAAGACTAGAAGCCAATCAGATTTCTCTCCATAACCACCTACATAGTTGCTCACATCAGAAACCCAAGTCATTCTTGACACCTTCGTCTTCCTCACCTGCCCACTACGTCCAGTCAATCACCAAATTTTCCTGTTCACTTTACATCCCTGACCTTCCTGACCATGATATGTTCTCAAAGCACCACATACCTGTCCTTACTAGAACTTACCACAGATCTAATTTTTATATTTATCTGTATAATTCTTTCATGGTCTTCTCTCCCCCCCCATCCCACCACCCTTACAAACTAGACTATAAATTAGGAATTGTATCCTTTGTAACCTCTATGTTGTACCCTCAGCTCCTATTATATTACCTGGTACTTAGAAGCACTCAATTTAAAACATTTTAAATCTATACATTTCATTCCACCTCCACTGCTGCCACACTAGGCCTAACAGCAACAGCTCTTACCTGGACTACCACAATAGACTTTTTTTTTTTTTTTTTTTTTTTGGCAAGACTCTTAACTTGATCTCTGGGCATTCACTCTAGCTCTTCTCTAACCTATTTTCCACACAGCATCAAGTGACCCTTTCTAAACATAAATCAGTTCATGCCATCTCTGCCATTTATAACCTCCCATTAGCGTCTCATTTCATTCAGAATAAAATCCCAACTCCTTAACATGGCCTACAGATCTCTGCGTTCACATCATTCTCCCCATAACTTACCATATTTCAGGCACAATGACCTATTTGTCAAATGCTCCAAACCCTTTCCTACCTCAGGGCCTTTGCACCACCTTTTCTTTTTGCCTAAAATGCTTACAGTCCCCACGAATCTTCACCTAGTTAACATCTTTTCATCCTTCATCTATCTTTCTAAATGCCACTTCCTCAGCAATGCTATCCCCACACCCTAAATTCTCTCTCATAGTATCCTGTTCTGTTACTTCCTAACACTTACCAGTATGTATAATTATTTATTTATAATCATTTAATGTTTATCTCCTCCACAAATAATAAAAGCTAACATTTACTAAGCATTTTAATGTATTAACTCATTTAATCCTAATAACCAATAAAGCAGCAACTATTACTATCCTCATTTCACAGATGAAACTGAGGTATAGAGAGCTTCAGTACTTTGCTCTAGGTCATAAAGTAAGAAGTCAAAATTTGAACCCAAAGTTCACACTTTTAATCACTATGCTATAGTGTAAGCTTGGAGAGAACAGAGTAACTATGTCTATTTTGTATATCACTATACACTTAAGCCTGGTGCTAGATATAAAGCAGACATTCACATATTTGCAAAACAAGTGGATTAGTAAATAAGAGGAAAATGATTAGATTTAGAGGCATAAGTGAGAGGGATAAGAATAAAATGGGTTAGAGGCGATGATGGCGTCAATTTTGGACATGCTGAATTAAAGGCAGCTCAGGAACATCTTAGGTCACAACTTCTTAATCAGAAGACCACGGATCTCGAAGGAGTCCATGAAGGGGCTCTAGGAGGCTCAGAAACACCCTAAAACAGTGTGCAAAATTTGATGTACCTGTGTACTTTTATGGAGAGAGAGATAGACCTTTAATCAGATAAAGGGGTACGTAATCCCCCAGGTATTTAGGAACCATTGATCTAAGTGGAAATGTCTAAAAGGATTTGGAAATAAAGGTGTGGACTTTAGCTGAATTCAAAGATTTAAGAAGTAACTGAAGCGAGGAATTTGAAAAAGTTTGCCCAAAAATGTATAGAGAGTGAAAGATCTCAGAGGGTTATGGTCACAATCTTGGGAAAATAGACATTTAGAAGATAAGCGGTAAAAGAAGAATCTAGGAAAGAGAAAGGGAAGATGTATCACAGAGATAAGAGAAAAATAGAGAGTAGCATCACAGAAACTAAGGAGGGGAGAATGTCTCAAAGAATAAGGCATCGGTCACTAGGGCCAAATAACCAAGGAGTCAGAGATTGAAGAACAGAAAAATGTGTTCCAGGAACTACACATAGTTTCGTAAGTTTGAAATACAAAGTAGAGTAGTGCAACAGGACATCCAGGTGGCCAGGAAGTAAATGGATATCATGGTCTAGCACTCAGGAGAGAGAATCATACTGAAGATATACATTGAGAAATCATCAACGTATTTGGAAGAATTAAAATGAATGAAATTGTTCAGGGAGTACATGTAGGGGTGGGGCTCTAATCTTGAATCCATAATGATTTGGGGGGAGGATGTCCTATGAAACTCCTGAAATTATAAGCAAAAGTTTGGGTAATGTACATATGTGCGATTTTCTAGGGAGAATCCATAAGTTTTATCAGATTTTCAAAGGGTTCTATGACCCCCCAAAAAAGGTTAAGAATCACAGGAGCTGAATAAGAAATGAAGGTCTAGGTGGAAACTAACTCTGGAGAACATCAACATATAAAAGAAACCTGAAGTTTATCACACGGGATTAACAAATCGTGGTTTTTTTTCTTTTTTTTATTACAGTAACATTGGTTTATAACATTATATAAGTTTCAGGTGTACATCATTATATTTCAATTTCTGTATAGATAACATCATGTTCACCACCCAAAGACTAATTACAATCCATCACCACACCCATATGCCTAATCATCCCTTTCGCCCCCCTCCCTCCCCGATTCCCCTCTGGTAACCACCAATCCAATCTCTGTCTCTATGTGATTGCTTGTTGGGGATTAACAAATCTAAAGAACTAATGTGTACAAGGAAGAAAGGCAGTCTGCATGGAACTCAGAGAATAAAAAAATTAAAATAAATTTGGTATCATATATGCTATATAAGTATTTCTCAAACTTTTTTGACTGTGATTCACAGTGAATAATACGTTGCTAACCAATATACACACACAGGTTACTGAAGTAATTTTTCCACTAACCTGGAATGACAACAATATGACACTGATTCTCTAACCTTTTTATTTCTAAAAACAGGGGAGAAGAGACTGGAGTTTATAAAGAGTAGGTTATTTAAGGTCTTGAGCTTTTGTTTCTGCTTTTTAGTTGTTTTGCAATGTCTTTGATATTTAGATACTTTACCTTAATTTCTTCCATTTATTATATATACAAAAAATTTTTTTAACTAATTTTTCTCTCAAGAACCAAAATTAAAATGTCCCCAGGCTTCCCTATGTTATCAGTTTTATTTATATCATGTCTCACTACTGGAAGAAGGGGAAAAGAGATGGGAGGGTAAGCAGATAAGATTCAGCAAGAACAGAAGAAACACCAAGGCCCCAAAGAGTAATGGTTCCTCTGAGAGTAGGATTTCTGAAGTGTATGCCCTAAAAACGCACGATTTAAGGGATTAAAGTCTGAGAGAGAAGGACAACAGCAGACAGTCCAAAGCAGTTCCATAACGTGGTTATGAAGAAAGATTCTGGAGTCACAGTAAATCCTAACTCTACCCATTTCCTGATTGTGTGACTTGGGTAAATTAATTTCTTTGTGCCTCAGTTTCCTTATCTTTAAAATGGAAATAATATAACAGTTCCTACTTCAAAGAGGTGTTAAGAGCATTACATGAGAAAAATAAATGTAAAGCACAGAGAATGGTGCATGTGCCACAGAGAACTGCACATGTACAATCATTCAATAACTGTTAGCCATTGTTTAATTCTTAACAAATCATTCATAACTTTAAAAATAAAATATTAGTCATTTATTATATTACTTTTAAAGCAACTACATAAAATAAAATTTTAAAAAGATCAGTCTCAAAAAAGTAGACTTTGCACTTTCTTAGAAAACTTACAGCAATGGATTTAAAAGTTAAGATTCTTCAAAAATCACCACTCTAAATTAATCTACAAAGCAGAAATTGTGTCTTTTACTTTTATCATATGATGTACATGTATGTAAATATTTTTCTAAAATAACCAAGAAAATTAGTACTGTCTCAGAACCCTAAATTTGTCTTTTATATTCATTCTGAATATTAAGGTTGTTTTCCCCTATTCTCCTACATTCTCCCACTTAATTTAAAATGTCTTTTAAGAAAATCAAGAATTTTTTAAATCACCATAAAGTGTTCTGAAAATAGAAAATTCTATATAAATGCTAAGTTTATTACCAAAAATGCAATAAAATATCAAAAATGGCTTTCATTTACACAGTTAAATTCATAAAAACAAACACATTTGTATTGAGTCTTATCTTTTTAAGAAGGTATTGTTGATTTGATTGTTTAATCAACCTCTATCATTTAAGCTATAATAGCGTTTTTGTCAAAAATCCATTTTTAAAAATTAATAATAAAGAATGAACAATCACAACCACATACACACACACAACAGGGAGGAACACAGCATTATGTGGTTTTCATTCAATCCTAATAAAGGATTTTGTACCATATCTATATTAAGAGTAGACAGCTTTTCTGAATCATCTCTGGGGATAAACTCCACCTACTTACAATTTCATAGCACTCCGTCAAAGCTTCGTACAACCTCCTAATTTGCTGGGACTTGCGGAAACAAAACGTTACAACAAACAAAACCTTTCTGTTATTATTTCCTATCCTATGCAAAATCAGCCAAGATTAAAATTTCAAATCAAAGTAAGAGCAGAATATTCAATTTTTTAAAAAATATTCTAAATTTACTACTTACCAGGTCAGAAGTCTTAATAAACACGTTTTTCTTATGGGGAAACAAAGTTCATATTCACATATTTTTTCACATAAAAGGCATAAGATTAGAAACTGAGAAGTCTAAGAGCTCTTCACGTATTACACACACACAAAAAAAATTGTACAAGTCTTTCCTTAAATAAAAAGTAAAAACCAAACTACATAAACTTTCAATCTCGCTCTTTCTTTTTTTTTCACTTTTTCTCTTCTTCTAAGATGATATCAATCCTGACATAAACCAGTCTAAATAGTATGATTTAAGGGTTGTCAAAATGTCATCCAGAATGATTTCCCTCACAGATCTGCCTCCATCAAGCATGATTTTCCTCCCAGTAGACTTATTCTTTTGGGTTAAGGGAGAAGTTCACAAACTATTACAGCCCACAGGCTAGCTAGGGCCCTCTGTCTGTTTTTGTACTGCCCAAGATCTAAGAATGGTTTTTATTTTTTTTCTTTTTTTTTTGGTGAGGAAGATTCGCCCTGAGCTAATATCTGTTGCCAATCTTCCTCTTTTTGCTTGAGGAAGATTAGCCCTGAGCTAACATCTGTGCCAGTCTTCCTCTATTATATATGTGGGATGCCACCACAGAATGGCTTGATGAGCAGTGTGTAGGTCCACATCTGGGATCTGAACCCGTGACTCCCAGGCCGCCAAATTGGAGCACGTGAACTTAACCACTACGCCACTGGGCCAGCCCCAGGTTTTTACATTTCTAAATGGTTGAAAAAAAATCAGAAGGTTGCATGATATGAAAGTTAAATACAATTCAATTTTAAGTGTCCATAAATAAAGCTTTATTAAAACACTGCCACACATTTGTTTACATATTGTCTATGGCTACTTTTACAATGGCAGACTTCACTATTTACAAGTGATCATATATGGCACGCTCATGGTTTTGCAGTACTGCACAGAAGCACTACAAATTACAGGGATGCAGTTATAACTTGACAGCTTTTCGAGCACTACACTTATTGCCATACATTTTATTTTTTATTACCAGTGCATACCTTTCATGTCAAAACAAGAAAAGAAGATAAAAGTGGGCTTCAAATATCATACTGTTAAAATACAGTGAAGTGTAGATAATCTTGTTATCAAATTAGATGGTAAAGCATTGTGTTTATTATGCAATGACATTACAGCTGTGCTGAAAGAATACACTATACATCAACATTACCAGACTAAGCATTCATCACATTTCCAACTCATAGGAAAACAGTCAGAAAAATTAGAAAATTTGAATAGAAGATCTCATCACAGCTTAATTTCTTCACAAATATAAAAATGAGGATGCAACCAAAGTAAGCTTCTGAGTGACTCATTTGTTAGCTGAGCAAGGAAAGCATTTTATCAATGGTGAGTTAATTAAATCAGGTTTGACTGTAGCAGCCAAAGAAATATGTCTAAGGAAAATACATTTATTTGAGATTATAAGCCTTTTGGCAAGAATAGTAGCTGAAAGAGTTGAAGACATTGGTAGCAATATCAATAAAATAATTACACAATATCAAGGCAAATAATTTTGAGTGTTTTCCTTGACTCTTGATGAGTTGACAGATGTTACCAATACATCTGTTATTGTTGTTTATTTGAGGAGTCAATACAAGTTTGAAGTGACTAAATAATTAGCCTGTTATGAATAATCTGCATGGAACAACAATAGGCAAGGGTATCTTCAAAGAAGCTAGGAAAACACTAATTCAGTGCAACCTGATGTGGAATCTGTTAAGATGTGTTACAACTGATGGTGGTAAAAATATACGTGGGCAGAAAAAGGCTTAATTGGACAAATTTACAAAGCTTGTCAAAATTTAGGATGTTTAAAGGCTACAGTTATTCACTGCATTATTCATCAGAAGATACTCTGCAAAAAATATCTGAATCTATCATGTGTTATTCAACCAGTAGTGTCAATGGTTAACTTCGCTCTCATGGACTTAACCATCTTGATTCCATGAATTTTTGTCAAAAATAGAAGGTGAATATCCTGATTTGCCCTAACACTAAGAAGTTAGCAGATGTAGCAGTGATAAAGTTTCATTGCAATTTTTTCAAGCTGAAATTTCTCTGGAGGAGAAGAACCACCTTCAATCACTATTACTGAACACTGAATAGCTTTGGAAATTAGCTTTTCTTACAGACTTGATAATGTTTCTCAATGAATCCAACCTAAAATCAAAAGGCAAAACAGTGATTATATGCAAAACTTAAACTGCAACAAAGTCATTTCAATGAAAACTAACATGGTTTGAATCACAAGTAATGTCAAGCTGCATATACATCTCATGCTGTCAAGAGTTAAAACAATACACAGATGTCCATTCCCCCAGAGATATCACCTCCCACCTGTCAGAACGGCTATCATCAAAGATACAAGAAATAATGGGTTGGCCCAGTGGCATAGTGGTTAAGTTCGGCATGCTCCCCTTGGTGGCCCACCTTCACAGGTTCGGATCCTGGGCACGGACTTAGACCACTCATCAAGCCATGCTGTGGCGGTGACCCACATACAAAATAGAGGAAGATGGGCACAGATGTTAGCTCAGGGCCACTCTTCCTCAAGCAAAAAGAGGAAGATTGGCAACAGGTGTTAGCTCAGGGCCAATCTTCCTCACCAAAAAAGACGAGATAACAAATGCTAGCAAGGATATGGAGGAAAAGGGAATGCTTGTGCAGTACTGGTGAGATTGTAAATTGGTACAGCCACTATGGAAACAGTACGGAGGTTCCTCGAAAACTTAAAAATAGAACTACCACATGATCTAGCAATTCCACTTCTGGGTATATATCCAAAGGAAATGAAATCACTATGTCAAAGACAGATGTGCACCCCCACATTCATTGCAGCATTATTTACAATGGCCAAGACATGGAAACAACCAAAGTGTCCATCAACAGATGAATGGATAAAGAACATGTAGTATATATACATGCAATGGAATACTGTTCAGCCATAATAAAGAAGGAAATCCTGCCATTTATGACAACATGGATGGACCCTGAGGGCATTATGCCAAGTGAAATAAGCCAGACAGAAAAGACAAATACTGTATGATCTCACTTATATGTGGAATCTGAAAAAAACCTCACAGAAAAAGATCAGATTTGTGGTTACCAGAAGCAAGGGCTGGTGGATGGGAGAACTAGATGGAGGTGGTCAAAAGGTACAAACTTCCAGCTATAAGATAAATAAGTACTGGAGATGTAATATACAACATGATGACTATAGTTACACACTTGAAAGTTGCTAAGAGAGTAAATCCTAAAAATTCTTATCATGAGGGGAAAAAAACACTTTTTCTTTTTTTTTTTTGGTATCTATATGAGATGATGGATGGTAACTAAACTTATTGTGGTAATCACTTTACAATATACGTAAGTGAAGTCATTATGCTATACACCTTAAACTTACACAGTGCTGTATGTCAACTATAGCTCAATAAACTGAAAGAAAAAAAAGATGTCCAGGGCGGGTCCAGTGGCATAGTGGTTAAGTTTGCATGCTCCACTTCAGCGGCCCAGAGTTCGTGGGTTTGGATCCCAGACACGGACCTACACACGGTTCATCAAGCCATGCTGTGGCAGCATCTCCCATACAAAAATAGAGGAAGACTGGCACGGATGTTAGCTCAGGGACAATCTTCCTCAAGCAAAAAGAGGAAGATTGGCAACAGATGTTAGCTCAGGGCCAATCTTCCTCACACACAAACAAAAAAAGATGTCCACTGTTATACAACTTTGTAGTAGATATATTTTCCAAGTTCAAACTACAGTTCCAGCAGTGTTTTTCAGACCTCAATACAAATGGAAGGGTATTCCCCTATTTCAAAATCCATTCATCTGTGCAACGGAGGACTTTCCATCTAGGCTTAAATTGGAAGTGATTAATCTGCAATTAATATTAAAAGGCAAGTATAGGAGAAAAACCTAACAGAATTTTATAAATGCCTTCCAAGCAATGAACACACTCAATTAGAAACATATGCTTGTGGACTGATATCATTATTTGGCAGTAATTTTGTAAAAGACATTTTCAAAGATGAAATATGCGAAACCTCAAACAGATCAGCAACAACAGATGAACACTTGCAATCAATTTTTGTGTGTGTGAGGAAGACTAGCCCTGAGCTAGTAGCCCTGGCAACTAGCTCTGTTGCCAATCCTCCTCTTTTTGCTCAGGAAGATTGGCCCTGGGCTAACATCCATGCCCATCTTCCTCTACTTTATATGGGACGCCACCATAGCATGGCTTGACAAGCGGTGCATAGGTCCACACCCAGGATCTGAACCTGCGAACCCCGGGCCACTGAAGCAGAGCATGCAAACAACCACTGCGCCACCGGGCCAGCCCCCTGCAATCAATTTTGATGCTAAGGAATACTAAACTTCGAATCTCAAACAAAATGTTATCTTCCCAAAAAAGAAATCCATTCTTCTCATCAGTAGTCATGTATTACCAAAAAAAAGTACTCACTTATTATATTTTGAATTTCATTAATAAAAAATTTGTGGAAATTTGTTTTTTCTCTTGTTATATAAGTACCTACGTAATACTCTACATTTTGCCTCTTGGCCCACAAAGCCTAAAAATATTATCTGGCCTCTACAGAAAAAGTTTGCCAATGCCTGAGTTAAAGCACTATCTCTAACTGGTTGCTTATACAACCTTGGACAACAATTAATTTCTCGAGGTCTTTGTTTCCACCTTTATAAAATGAGGGGGATTGAAGAAAATCTCTATGGTACCTTCCAACTCTAATATTCCAATAATAATAACAACGCCCTTTATATTCACTTTATATGATAATATTTTGAATAGGAGCTTAGGCCAGTTTATAAAGTATGAAGAAATTTCCTATTACACAAAGTATGAAGAAATACTTTATTAATACCATAGAAGATCAGCAAATGGTGCTGGGATAATTGGATATACACATGTAAAAGAATGAAGTTGGACCCCTGCCTCACACCATATGTAAAAATTAACTCAAAACAGATAAATGATCTACATGTAAGTGCTAAAATTATAAAACTTTTAGAAGAAAACATTAGGGAAAATCTTCACAACACTGAATTTTGGCAATGACACCAAAAGCACAGGCAACAAAAGAAAAAAATAGATAAACTGGACTCCATCAAATTAAAAACTTTTGTACATCAAAGGACTCTATTAAGATAGTGAAAAGACAACCTACAGAATGGGAGAAGATATTTGCAAATCGTATATCTGATAGTGGATTAATATCTGAACTATATAAAGAACTCTTAAAGCTCAACAACAAAAAACCAAAGAAGGGGCTGGCCCAGTGGTGTAGCAGTTAAGTTCGCGCGCTCCACTTTGGCGGCCCGGGGTTTCGCAGGTTCGGATCTTGTCGAGCCATGCTGTGGCAGTGTCCCATATAAAGGAGAGGAAGATGGGCACGGATGTTAGCCCAGGGCCAGTCTTCCTCAGAAAAAAAGAGAGGGGGATTGGCAATAGATGTTAGCTCAGGGCTAGTCTTCCTCACATTAAAAAAAAAAAAGCCAATTTAAAAAATGGGCAAAAAGGGGACCGGCCTGGCAGCATAGTGGTTAAGTCCACATGCTCCGCTTTGGCAGCCTAGCGTTCATAGGTTCAGATCCCAGGCATGGATCTATGCACCACTTATCAAGTCATGCTGTGGCAGCATCCCATATAAAGCAGAGGAAGATGGGCATGGATGTTAGCCCAGGGCCAGTCTTCCTCAGCAAAAGGAGGAAGACTGACAACAGATGTTAGCTCAGGGCTAATCTTCCTCACAAAAAAAAGGGGGGCAAAGGACTTGAATAGACATTTCACCAAAGAAGATATACAAATGGCCAATAAAAGCACATGGAAAGATGCTCAAAGCCACTAATGATTAGGGAAATGCAAATCAAAACCACAATGAGATGCCATTTCACTCACACTAAGATGACTATAATCAAAAAGACAGATAATAACAAGTGTTGGCAAGGATATGGAGAAGTTGGAACTCACATACTCTGTTAGTAGGAATGTAAAACAGTACAGGTGCTTTGGAAAACAATTTGGCAGTTCCTCAAAAGGTTAAACAGAGTTATCATATAACCCCATAATTCCACTACTAGGTATATACACAAGAAAAATGAAAACGTATGTTCACATACACACCATAAACTGTAAATGAATGTTCATACCAGCATATTCATAGTAGGTAAAAAGGGGAAACAACCCAAATGTCCATTAACTAAAGAACGGATAAACAAAAGATGGTAGATCCATACAATGGAGTATTACTCAGCCACAAAAAGGAATGAAGTACCGACACATGCTACAACGTGTGTGAACCTTGAAAACATTATAAGTGAAAGAAGTCAATCACAAAGGACCACATATTATATGAATTGACAGAGATACAAAGTAGACTGGTGATTGCCTAGGGCTGGGGAGATTTGAGGGAAATGGGGAGTGACTGTTAATGGGTATAAAGTTCCTTTCTGGGGTGATGAAAAAAGTTCTAAAATTGATTGTGGTGATGGGTGCACAACTGTGATTATACTAAAAACCACTCAACTGTATACTTTAAAAGGGTGAATTTTATGGTATGTGAATTGTATCTCAAAACTTGTTTTTTAAAAAAACCATAGAGGAAAGTCTTAAATAAATGTTGAAAAACAGAGTAATAATGTCACAAAATTAACATTCAAATGATGTGCAATCTTATCTCAACTACAAGAAAAAAATTATATCACTTCTCTGGACTAAACTTCACTCATTTTTAAATTCTCATAGTGATTTTAAGGTCAGTAAGAACTTCAAGACAATTAAACAATGAACACTAAACTGCACCTAAACTCCTTAGCTCAGCATAAAAAGACCTCAGTCCTCTGGATTTGGCTTTCCTTCTCACTACTGCTGTATGCTAGACTAAATATGCCCCACACTTTTTCTACCTGAACCTTTTGCATTTACAATTGCCACTGTTTTAGCATCTTCCCTCTGCCTTCGTAGTCCATAAATTCATCAACATCATTCTCCCTAATCTCCTCCTACTGAAATCCTCCTCATTCTTAAAAGTCTAGTGCTTTCATGGAGCCTGTCTTGATGCCCTTGCTGGGTAAACATTGGCCTTCTTCTTCTAAATGCCAAAGGATTTTGTTTATAATTCTCTTTTGGTGCGCAGCAATCTAGCTCTCACCATGCCAGACAGATTGGTTAACACACTCTCAGTTCCCCCTCAAGGGAAAACCCTACCAGCAGCCCCCTGCATATCAAGGAGCTGTATGATGGCCTCCTATTTCATGTTATCTTCTAATCTCCATGTAAGTACCACAGGCCCTTGAGTCTAGCTAGTTCAAGAGAGGGATGCACCTGACCCAAAGGTCACCTGTCCTACAGCCTATAAGGAAAGAGCTTGCTAAAGAGTTTAGCCCAACAACAATAACAGATTCTCTCTCTTAGATGTATAAATACACTCTCTCACTCTCTCTCAACTTAATGGGAAGTGGTAGGAGAGACTCATGTAGTTGGGAACCAAGAACAGAAACTAAAACATTGTCAGAGAAGAAGCCAAAAAATAGCACAGACCATTGATGAGATGAAACCATAAGGTAAGAAAAAGTACACACAACGAAGAGGGTGAAATCAGGGATTGGATGAGATAGGAATGATATAACCAGAGACCAAAAAATACATTAAGAAACCTCAATGCAGAGGGAGAAGGACAAATTCTCACACTGAAAAGTTTATAAGAAAACAGTCTTGGGGCCGACCCGGTGGCGCAGCAGTTTAGTTTGCGCTTTGGCAGCCCGGGGTTCACAGGTTCGGATCCCAGGTGCCCGCCGACGCACTGCTCGTCAGCCATGCCGTGGCAGCGTCCCATATAAAGTAGAGGAAGATGGGCATGGATGTTAGCCCAGGGCCATTCCTCAGCAAAAAAGAGCAGGATTGGCAACGGATGTTAGCTCAGGGCTGGTCTTCCTCACAAAAAAATAAAATTTAATTTAAAAAAAAAGAAAGTCTCTACAGCTTCAGTGGATCCTTCCAGTTCCCTAACTACATCTCAGTCTCCCTGAACCTGGATCCACACTGCTCATCTTGGATTACTGTAGGATTCCAGGCTCCTTTTTGCCATGTGGACCTGTGAAATGAACATCCAGTTCTTAAAGAAATATAAATTGAGTACTTTTTTTTTGTATTCATTTCTACTGATGAGAAGAATATGGAAATTTGGTTGTAAGTACCTACATAATACCCTGTTTTACCTCTTGGTCCACAAAGCCTAAAATATTTACTATCTGGCCCTCTACAGAAAAAGTTTGCCAACCCCTGGGTTAAAGCATTATCTCTAACTGATTGGCTATACAACCTTGGACATCAATTAACTTCTCTAGGTCTTTGTTTTCCCATTTATAAAATGAGGGAGAATGTAGATCTTTCCAGGCTTTCTTTTTTGGGAGGATTAACCTTTACCCAACAAGAGACTTCAACACTGCTGAGGATATGAATTTCTCACCCAGGATATGGCCTTTGTTGCCGTTGCCATTTACTTTATAAATAGCCTTAACCACCTCTATGAGATCAAGTCACATACTATCTGGGACTTTAAGCCAGTTTCAATACCAAAATAATTTGCATCAAAGTTCAGACAATTGAGTCCAATCAATAACTTCCAATATACAAAGTCAATAATATCCCCAGTCTGATCTACCTCCCTTGTCTGAATGTCCTCAGCCCTGCTTTCTTCCATACTGTCACTGCCCAAATCTGTTCTATATTATGCCCAAGAGAATAATCATTCTCTTGTTACCAAACGCCAGGCATCCTCAATCTTTTTGAACAATGTTCCTTCTACTTGTTTACCTTGACTTAAACCTGGCTCTCCCCTAACAATTTTCTCACAGTTCTCTCTCTTTACTGCAATCCATAGCCCCACAGAGCCAGAAGTGATTAGCATTCAGTTGCCTTTCTACTGCAGCTTCCAGATCATGATCATCCTCCTTTATGGCCTCATCTTCAAGATATATCTTCTCCTCATCATTAGCATCTTCTGATCCCTTAGTTGTACCTCCTCATTCACTGAAGACCTGGGAGCCTAGTCCAGAGTGTTCTTCTCTACATAATCTCCTATCACAATCCTGGGAGATTTCAATGTCCATGAAGATGACCCATCTAATTACTGTACATTAGAATTGATAGACCTCTTTAGGTCCAAAGATTTTTAGCTCAACTCTATTTTAGGCACCCATTCTTCAGTTCTTTACTCTAGATCTTATCATCACTTGAAACTGCTCCTCCTTGATTACTCTACTAGCTCACAAAAATCATACTCTGACCATGATTACTCTATGACTTTAGACAAACCTCCTATCCCTCAAATCCTGATTCCCCCTAACCCAGATCCTATGGTTGGACATCAAAATCTCTTAGCAGCAACTTCAGATTTGCACCCCTTTCTCTGAACCTGACCACAAAACCACAACTCCAGGTCAATACTGTTTCTAGGAACTGAGCTACACTAGAGAAAACCACACTAGATACACTGATACCACTATCAAATCTCCAACCTTAGTCCTTTAAAATAAATTTGATAAATTCCCTCCTCCATTCTCCTCAACAACTCTTTCATTTTCTCAGTTCAAGGCCCCCAGTCATCACCCGCCCAGGCCATTCACTCTCAACCAACAACCTTGCTTCTGATCTAACAGAGATATATAAGTTATCAGGCATGCCCTCCCTCCATCCCCATACCCCTGTAACTTTATCTACATTCATACCTCTCCTTACCTATTTTTATTTTTGTCCTAGAAAATTAGGTGTCCATCCTCCTGTTCAAAGTCAGCCCATCCGCCTGTACCCTTGACCCACACCATGACTCCCATCCCCTTCCTACCTCCTTCAACACCTCGCTCTATCAGCCATACCATATCTTGAATCTTGAACTTCTCCTTCCCTATTAGCACCCTTCCCCTCAGCACATATACAAGGTCACGTCTTATCCTAAAAAGAAAGTCCTTCCTGGCTCCCATCCAGTCTCTTCTTCCCTGAGCTAACATCCGTGCCATCTTCCTCTATTTTATATGTGGGACGCCTGCCACAGCATGGCTGGATATGCAGCACGTAGGTCCATGCCCAGGATTCGAACCTGCAAACCCAGGGCTGCTGAAGCTGAGCAAGGGAACTTCACCACCACACCACCGCCCCTCACCATGACTTCTTAATCACCAAATCAAATGAACATTTTTCCTGTCTTTATTTTTCTATACCAATGTACTCTATTTGACACTGTTACTGTCTCCTTAAAATTTTCTACTCGTTAGCATACTGACCAGCACATAGTAGAAACTCAAATATATTTGAATAAATGAATAAGAGTACAAAATGAAACAATATCACACATTTCTCTGTCTCCAGAATGAGGAAGTCAATATCCCATGAAATGTTCATGGTAATTAACTACATCAAGGGCCAAATTAGACTAAGCAGCAGTACCAGCAGTGTAACAATCAGCTTAATTACGTGATTTTCTCCAGTGAACCTCAGCGCCCAGAAATCATAAACAGAAACCCAGGAATGATGATATCAAGGGCAAAGTAATGGAAATGCTAAAAGAATCTAGAGTGCTAAGAAAAGTACAATGCAAACCTATTTTTTTAATTAAATACCATGTGATAGACTCCCTACATATGATAAAAACTATTCTTATGTGTCATGAAGACACATATAAAGTGGAAAAGAGCTAAGCATAAATCAGTCTGAGGCACCAAATACTTAAGAGTTCATAAATAAACTTGAAGTTTCGTTTTTCAAAAGTTATGAGAAAGACACACATGAGAACGTAAAATTCCTGCCATCTCATGCCAAATTTAAACCACTGAAAACGCACTTAACCTTGTTTCTTAGCAGATTTCTTCCCACATATTTTCCCTTAATTTTTCCCACCATCAATGTTTTAAATGATTCCAGGTGCTAATGACAGCAGCAGTACTTATTAAAACACATTCCTGACTTGTAAAGAAACCTTTGCAGATACAAGATAAAGACTCAGAGACCTAAGACTCCCAAACATTATCGTCCTAAAACACTAGAATCCTTTGCACTTTCTTGCTAATTGGAGCCTTTTGATTTAGTAACTCTTATATACTCTATACAAAGCAAATGGCTTTCTCAAACACTTGACTACTAACAGTAGGCTACAGATTTTTATCACATTTTAAGTTTCTAAAGCATTTTAACAAATATTTGTTTCATTTTTAATTCACATCAAGTCTATGCAACAGACAAGGCAAGAATTTATAATTTTTTACAGTGAGAAAAACTAAAGCCTAAATTGTTCATTGATTATAAATCACATATCTAAAAAGTGGTGATCAGACACGATCAGCTCCAAATTTTCTCTTTCCTACTCCTACATCCACAACCATTCTTACCTCCTTCTATCTATCTTAAAGGAAGAGGTAACTCTTTCTAAAACTAATCCTGCCCAGATTCTCAAGCCTAAAAACGCCCAATCTCCCGCAAAACCTTCAATTAACTCCTTTGTCCCACCCACAATATCTCCCTTTCCTCGTACTACATCTCCTCTGTCTATAAATATGCTCACCTCTTCCTTTCCTGAAAAAACCCAGGCAGCCCTGTGGCGCAGCGATTAAGTTTGCGCTTTGGCAGCCCAGGGTTCGCAAATTCGGATCCTGGGCGCCGGCTGATGCACTGCTTGTCAGCAATGCCGTGGTGGCGTCCCATATAAAGTAGAGGAAGATGGGCACGGATGTTAGCCCAGGGCCAGTCTTCCTCAGCAAAAGAGAGGAGGATTGGCAACGGATGTTAGCTCAGGGCTGGTCTTCCTCACACAAAAAAAATAAATAAATAAAAAACCCATTTCCTCAACTCTACCTATCCCACAAGTTGTGACCCACTCTCTTTCCATCCCTTCCCTGCTAAAAACTCTTACAAGTCTACAACTGTAGGCGCTTGTACCGCACTTTAATCTCTGCACTAAAACGTTCCTTATTAAACGTTACCAATTAATTCCTAGAGGCCAAATCCAATAACCACTCTTCAGTTCCTATCCTTAAGTTTTCAGTCTTTGTCCTAAAGTATTTGACAACATTGACCACTCTACCTTTCCTAAAACTTGATTCACTCCTGGGCTCTGCTATGTCCCTCTCTCCTTATTCTCCTACCACTGATTTCCTCCTTAGTCTCCTTTAATTACCGACATGTTGGTCCTCTACAGAGTTGCCCCCTCCTTTTCTCTCCAGCTAAACACTCTCCCTGAACAATCTCCTCCACTCCCATGCTCTTGGTTACCAACCATATGCCTATGATTTCCTAAACTCTATGGTCTCTACACACCCTTTCATTCTTTTAGGAAGAAGCCAGAACAAAACAAAAGTGACTATCAAATCTCTGGGCAGGAAAGAGAAGAAGAGGAAGATGGGACCATTTTCTAAGCTTAGAAACAAATCACAATGAAAACACGGATTTGGCTGCATAAAAATTTTCAAGTTCTGTAAACTAAGATGAACACGGAAAATAAAGAAAATATACACACATATATTTATTACACACATACTCATAAATATATAACTTGATAAATAAACAGAAAAATCAGGAAATTTACAAAAGTGAATTATTTTTTAAAACCATTGAAAATGTTCATTACTAGCCATTCAAAGTTCAATTCAGACCTATTAACTATTTTTTAATAATGAGGCAGTCCATACAGCTTTCGTAAAATTTTTAAAGCTGTTCTTGAGCCCTCCAAATTAAGAATTACTATTCTAGATATATTTCTATTCATGTTCTAAGACTGCATTAGCGTTGTTTGGGGGTTTGGGGTTTTTGTTTTTTTTTTTTTTTGCAGTTTTATAGCTTTGACAGTCAGCAGTTAGTTCTCATCCACATTGTGTAGATTTTGAAAGTGGTGACAGGTACATAGATAACCAATGTATAAAGCTTGTTTGGTGAATCTTCATTCTCATTGTTTTCTGGACAAATGCAAACAGATATGATACAGGACATTCCTTTTTCCTTTGGCCTAGACAGCTTTGTTGAGCCTGCTGTCAATGCACACATCTGTAAGTTCGCATCTCCTTCATGGCAAATTTCCAGATCTGAGCGCTGGAAGGGCACGCTTCTTGAAGCCCATTCCATGGATGCACTTGTGAATGGTGATGGTGTCTTCTCTGGTCACCACCTTGTTGATGGCAGAACGGCCTTTCTTCTCACCACCATTCTTTGCAGGAACCATTCTGCTGGGCCCAGGCTAGAAATGTATTGTTGCACTAGCTTTTTAAATACCATTATGATCTGTTCTTAACACTCACAGTCACCCCTACTACATGTCAGGCACTCTTCTAGGTGCTAGAGGATACAGCAGTGAACAAAACAGATAAACATCACTGTCCCCCTGAAGCTTATACAGGATTCTAATCTGCATATAAATTCTAATCTGTATGTAAATAAGTAAAATATTTAATATGTTAAGTGGTGGTTAGTGCTATGGAAGCAATGCAGGAAAGGGAGACTGGTAGTGTTGGGAAGGGTTACAAGTTTAAATAGTGTACTTAAGGCCTCACTGGAAAGGTGACATACATACATACATACATTTATTTTGCTGAGGAAGATTTGCCCTGAGCTAACATCCGTTGCCAATCTTCCTCTTTTTGCTTGAGGAAGATTCACCCTGAGCTAACATCTGTGCCAATCTGCTTCTATTTTATATGTGGGTTGCCACCACAGCATGGTCACTGGCAAGTAGTGTAGGTCCACACCCAGGAACCAAACCCAGGCTGCCGAAGCAGAGCATGCTGAACTTAACCACTATGCCACGGGGCTAGCCCCAAAAGGTGACATTTAAGCAAAGACTTAGAAGAGGTGAGGGAATAAGCCATATCTGGGAGAAGACTATTCCAGGCAAAGGCCCCCAAGTGGGAGCCTTCCCAGAATGTTTGAGGGATAGTAAGGAGACATTAGGGTTAAAGAAAAGTGATAGAGGGGAACAATAATGGAAAATGAGATCAGATTGGTAATGGGGAGAGGAGGATGCAGATCACTTAACGTCCACCACAGGCCTTGAGTATCTCCCCATATCTTTGCTGAGTATGCCAAACCACAAGGCCCAATTGTCTTCTGATTCTGAGCCACTTCTGTAGCTACTCATAGGCAATTAATGACTACTGCATGACTGCTCACTCCCAGGGGGTGGGTGGGGAATTGGAGGTTTGGGGACAGAAAGAGATTAGGGCTCAGTTTTGGACAGGTCAAATTTGAAATCCTATCAGACATCCAACTGGAGATGTCAGGTAGGTAACCGAATATGAGTCCAGATTTCAGAGAAAAAAAAGGCTAAAGCTGGAAACATAAATTTGCAAGTCATCAGGGTAAGAAACTAAATGAGCCAAAGGAATAAAGATTTTTTTAAAAGAGCATGACCAAGGTGTGAGTCCTGGAGCATTCTAACATTGAGAAGTAGGAAGGTAAAGAGGAACTAGCACACACTAAGAAGGAGAAACCCTGAGATAGAAGGAGAACTAGGAGAATGGGATATCCTGGAAGCAAGCGGAAAAACGGTTTCAAGAACAAGGAAGTAATCAACTGTGGTAAAGCTGCTGACAGATCATGTAAAATGAGGAATGACAACTGGATTTAGAACGTGGAGATAGATGGTCACAAGGTATAATTCTAGGAGAGTAGTGAGGCAAAAGCCTAAATGAATTCAAGAAGAAATGGAAGATTAATCCTAGGCATTGAGACAAGAGTTTCACTCTAAATAAACATTTATTTATTGAATAAATGATACCTAAGCCTGTCAAGTGTGCAGTGAATTAACATACTTTGCTCATGGAAATATAAAACAGTACAACCTCTTTGGAAAGAGTGCTAACACACACTCCAATTGGTTTTTAAAATGTGTAAGTAAGATATACAGATAGACAGATAATACATATCTCTAGAAAGGAATACACCAAAATGTTAAACTAATGATTATCATAGCATTGTGAGATTATGGCTGATTTTAATTTTCTTCTGTATAATATTTCTATATTCTTCAAATGTTCTATAATGAACATGTGTAAGTTTTATAATTCATAGCTTTTTAAATGTTTATATCCTCTGCCCCAGAGGATATATCTAAGTATTGCTCCTAAGGAGATAATCTGAAATTTAGAAAAAGTTTTATGCACCAAAATTTTTATCATGGTTTATTTAAATAGTAATAGCAACACTAATGTTTTGAACAATAGGGGCTAGTAAAAGTTTAAGGTATGTTCTCTCAATGAAATACTAAGCAGTCATTTAGAAAGATGTTGGTTAACTGGAAAAAATACTTATATTAAAAATGTTAACTATTAACTGGGGCCGGCCCTGTGGCATAGTAGTTAAGTTCGCATGCTCTGCTTCAGCAGCCCAGGGTTCACAGGTTCGGATCCCAGGTGCAGACATACACACCGCTTATCAAGCCATGCTGTGGCAGGCGTCCCACATATAGAGTAGAGGAAGATGGGCATGGATGTTAGCCCAGGGCCAATCTTCCTGAGCAAAAAGAGGAGGATTGGCAACAGATGTTAGCTCAGGGCTAATCTTCCTCACCAAAAAAATATATATATACACCAAACTGTTAACTGAATAAAAGTGAATATAGTAGGGGCCGCCTGGTGGCGCAGCGCTTTAGTCCACGCTTGGCAGCCCAGGGTTCACAGGTTCGGATCCCAGGCGCCCGCCGACGCACTGCCTGTCAGCCATGCTGTGGCGGCGTCCCATATAAAGTAGAGGAAGATGGGCACGGATGTTAGCCCAGGGCCAGTCTTCCTCAGCAAAAAAGAGGAGGATTGGCAACGGATGTTAGCGCAGGGCTGGTCCTCCTCACAAAAAAAAAAGTGAATATAGTGGACCTGTCATACGTGTTTCTCTCTTTCCCTCCCTAATTTCCTCTAAAACAACAGTAAAATCATTTTTAAAAGGAAAAAGATGACAATGAAGACTAAAGGAAGAAAAAGAAGTGACAAAGAGATTAGGAAAGGACACAACAACAAAAGATGTCAACAAATTTTTGGAACTTAGAAAAATGTTTAAGTGGTCTAGCAGAACAGTGGAAGTGACAAATTAAAAGCCTGGCAAAGGGGGTACCAAAAATGAACAAGCCATTTCACTTCACTGGGTAGATGTTTGAAAGCAACTGTCCACTCATATTCTTTCATTCCACAAATTCTTCCTCAGTGCCTACTAACTGCCAGATTTTGTGATATGCATAGAGTAAACAAAAGTGAAAAAGACTAAGTCCTTTAAGGAGCTCATCTCCTTGCCATCTAGATTCCATTTTGAAGTTTGTAAGCTAGGCTAACATATTCTGCCTGTCATATAAACCAATACTGTCAGGAAGCCAGCAGGAACGCTGCATTGAATACACCAATTCTTTCTAGCTAATTCCAAAGAGTGAAACCAAACGTCACTGCACACTTCCTCAGGAGGTACATAATTACTCAGACTAACAGACCTCTTTGGCAACCCTTAAGAAGTCCTTATATTTAAAAATTACCTATTAACACATTATTTAGTGTTTTCCTTTTAGTGTTCACTGCTTTGAGTTTTCATGTTTCTAGAGATATTTGTGATATCTTTTAGAGAAAAATTAAAACTTCAATATTCTATCTTATGCAAAAATATTACTTTTTTTACTCGCCTTTTTATCAGGTGAACCACATTGGAAAATATTTCCATTCAGAGTGACCAATGAGGTTACAGGACCGCTAAAATGAGCAAGTGAAGGATTTACTTATTAACATTAAAATTCATCTACATCAATGAATTAGAGAAAGCGGATAGAAACCAAAGGTTAAATGCAAGGTGACCATTATTGAGCACACCCCTAGTCAAAACTAGAACTCAAAACAGGAATAGTTCCTACCTGCAAAAGAAACCAAGGAACAGAAATAGTTGTTCTGTTGATAACTTCCAACTTCCAGATAGAGATTATGCAGCATTTGGATAATTTATGATGATGATCACATCATAGTAAAATATACCTAGGTGAAAAACCCAAGCCAGTCATCCCCAGATAAGTGGATTCCCAGATTATAACTTAATAGTTACTATCAATCTCCCAATAACAAAGTCCTTCCTACCACAGTTTGCACCAATATGTCATACGTTAAGTACGTGGTAGCAACGGATTGTCAAGAGCCTTTGGTTCAACCCAAAGGACAACTGAGAGACTTACTAGATTTAAAAAGTGGTGATATACAACATGCTACTGAACAACCAATGGGTCATTGATGAAATTAAAGGAGAAATCAAAAGCTATCTGGAGACAAATGAAAAGGAAAATACACCATACCAACTCATATGGGATGCAGCAAAAGCAGTCCTGAGAGGGAAATTCATAGCAATACAAGCTCACCTTAACAAACAAGAAAAATCCCAAATAAATAACCTTAAATTGCACCTAACAGAATTAGAAAAAGAAGAACAGACAAAGCCCCAAATCAGCAGAAGGAGGGAAATAATAAAAATCAGAGCAGAAATAAATGAAATTGAAACCAAAAAAAAAAAACAAAACAGTAGAAAGGATCAATGAAACAAAGAGCTGGTTCTTTGAGAAGATAAATAAAATTGACAAACCCTTAGCCAGACTCACTAAGAAAAAAAGGGAGAAGACTCAAATAAATAAAATTAGAAATGAAAGAGGAGAAATTACAACAGATACCACAGAAATACAAGGGATTATTAGGGAATACTATTATGCCAACAAATTGGACAACCTAAAGGAAATGGACAAATTCTTGGATGCGTACAACCTCCCAAAACTGAATCAAGAAGAAATAGAGAATCTGAACAGACCAATCACAAGTGAAGAGATTGAAACAGTAATCAAAAACCTCCCAAAAAATAAAAGCCCAGGACCAGATGGCTTCCCTGGAGAATTTTATCAAACATTCAAAGAAGATTTAGCACCTATCCTTCTCAAACTATTCCAAAAAATAGAGGAAGATGGAATACTTCCCAACACCTTCTATGAAGCCAACATCATCCTGATACCAAAGCCAGAAAAGGACAATACAAAGAAGGAAAACTACAGGCCAATATCACTGATGAACATAGACGCAAAAATCCTCAACAAAATATTGGCAAACCGAATACAGCAATACATCAAAAAGACCATACACCACAATCAAGTGGGATTTATACCAGGGACACAGGGATGGTTCAACATCCGCAAATCAATCAACGTGATACACCACATTAACAAAATGAAGAATAAAAACCACATGGTCATCTCAATCGATGCAGAGAAGCCATTCGACAAGATCCAGCATCCATTTATGATAAAAACTCTCAACAAAATGGGTATAGAAGGAAAGTACCTCAACATAATAAGGGCCATATATGACAAACCTACAGCAAACATCCTACTCAATGGGGAAAAACTGAAAGCCATTCCTTTGAGGACAGGAACAAGACAAGGGTGCCCACTCTCACCGCTCTTATTCAACATAGTACTGGAAGTTCTGGCCAGAGCAATTAGGCAAGAAAAAGGAATAAAAGGACTCCAAATAGGCAATGAAGAAGTGAAACTCTCACTATTTGCTGACAACATGATCCTATACATAGAAAACCCAAAAAATTCCATCAGAAAACTACTAGAAACAATCAACAACTACAGTAAAGTGGCAGGGTATAAAATCAACTTACAAAAATCAATTGCATTTCTATACACTAACAATGAACCAACAGAAAGAGAACTCAACAAGACAATCCCATTTACAATTGCAACAAAAAGAATAAAATATCTGGGAATAAATTTAACTAAGGAGGTAAAAGACCTATACAATGAAAACTATAAGACACTATTGAAAGAAATCGAGGAAGACATAAAGAAATGGAAAAATATTCCATGCACATGGATTGGAAGAATAAATATAGTTAAAATGTCCATTCTACCTAAAGCAATCTACAAATTCAATACAATCCCAATCAGAATCCCAATGTCATTCTTCACGGTAATAGAACAAAAACTACTGAAATTTGTATGGGGCAACAAGAGAGCCTGAATAGCTAAAGCAATTCTGAAAAAAAAGAACAAAGCTGGAGGCATCACAATCCCTGATTTCAAAATATACTATAAAGCTATAGTAATCAAAACAGCATGGTACTGGTACAAGAATAGACACACAGATCAATGGAACAGAATTGAAAGCCCAGAAATAAAACCACACACCTATGGACAGCTCATCTTCGACAAAGGAGCAAAGAACATACAATGGAGAGAGGGAAGTCTCTTCAATACATGGCGCTGGGAAAATTGGACAGCAACATCCAAAAGAATGAAAGTAGACCATCTCCTATCGCCATATACAAAAATCAATTCAAAATGGATCAAGGACCTGAAAGTGAGACCTGAAACTATAAAACTCCTGGAAGAAAATATAGGCAGTACACTAATTGAGACTGGACATAAAGGGATCCTTTCAGATTCCATGTCTACTCGGACAAGGGAAACAAAAGAAAAAATAAACAAGTGGGACCTCATCAGACTAAAAAGCTTCTACAAGGCAAATGAAACCAGGATCAAAATGGATAAACAACCCACCAGCTGGGAGAAAATATTCGCAAATCATATATGCAACAAGGGTTAATCTCCATAATATATAAAGAACTCACACAATTGAACAACAAAAAAACAACCCGATCAAAAAAATGGGCAGAGGATATGAACAGACGTTTTTCCAAGGAAGACATACAGATGGCCAATAGGCACATGAAAAGATGTTCAACATCACTAATCAACAGGGAAATGCAAATCAAAACTACACTAAGATATCATCTTACACCCGTTAGAATGACTATAATACCAAGACAAAAAATAACAAATGTTGGAGAGGTTGTGGAGAAACTGGAACTCTAATTCACTGCTGGTGGGAATGCAACCTGGTGCAGCCTCTATGGAAAACAGTAAGAAGATTCCTCAAAAAATTAAAAATAGAAATACCTATGATCCAGCTATCCCACTACTGGGTATTTATCCAAAGATCCTGAAATCAACAATCCAAAGAGGCTTATGCACCCCTATGTTCATTGCAGCATTATTTACTATAGCCAAGAAGTGGAAGCAACCCAACTGTCCTCCGAGTAATGACTGGGTAAAGAAGATGTGGTACATATATACAATGAAATACTACACAGCCATAAAAAAAGACAAAATCGTCCCATTTGCAACAACATGGATGGCCCTGGAGGGTATTATGTTAAGCAAAATAAGCCAGACAGAGAAAGACAAACACCACATGATTTCACTCATATGTGGAAGACAAACTAACACGGACAGAGAGAACAGTTTCATAGTTACTGGGGGAAGGGGGTTGGGGGATGGGCACAAGGGGTGAAGGGACACATTTATATGGTGACTGACAAACAATAATGTACAACTAAAAATTTCACGATGTTATAAACTATTATGACATCAATAAAAAGATAAAAAATAAAATTTATTATTTTTTTTTAAAACACACAATCCTTCCAGACTTTTCTGTTTTGATCAATGGTACAGATATCCAAGCTGAAAACCTTGGACCCAGAGGATTCCTCCAACTCAAGTGATTTATCAAGTCCTATTTCAAATCCAGTAAGTGCCAGGTACCTTTCTAGGTAAAAGAACACAGCAATGAAAATGACAAAGTTCCTTCTCTCACAGAACTGACATTCTAAGGGGCAATGACAGGCAAATACATTTTTTAAAACCAGGTAATGATCATGTACTATGATAATAGCAAAAAAGAATGAAGCAATAATGGAGGCTGCTTTAAAACTGGTGATCAGGGAAAACCTGAGAGGTGGTTTAAACTGAAAACAGACAGGAATGAACCAGACTTGGAGAAGAACATTTCAGGCAAAGAGAAGGTAAGTGCAAAGGCATTAAAGTCAAGACAAACAGCCCATTCAAAGAATGGAAACAGCCAGTGTGGCTAGAGCATAGAGAATGAGAGGAAAGGTGGCAGGAGATAAGGTTGCAGAGGTAGGCAAAGGTCAGATCACGTAGCATGTTGTAGGCCACAGTAATGAGTTTGGATTTTGTTTGTTTGTTTTTTGTTAGTGTGCTCCAGTCGATTCTGACTCCTAGCGATCCTGTGTACAGCAAAGTGGAACTCTGCCTGCACAGTCTTTTTGCACCATCCTCTCATCTCCCGGAGCTACATCAGACCATGCTCCACTGCTATTTTTTGTGGCCAATTTTTTTCGGAAGTGGGTGGCCAGGTCCTTCTTCCTAGTCTATCTTAGTCTGGAAGCTCTGCTGAAACCTGTCCACCATGGGTGACCCTGCTGGTATTTGAAATACTGGTGGCATAGCTTTCAGCATCACAGCAACACACAGTCGTCACAGTATGACAACCAACAGACAGGTGGTTTGGTTCCCTGACCCAAAACAAACTCTGGGCCATGGTGGTGAGAGTGCAGAATCTTAACCACTAGAGCACCATGGTGGCTTGTTTGGATTTTACAGGTCATATTTTAAGTATCCCATCTCTGTACTTTAACTTCCACTCTCACTTCTCAACTACAGCCCTTATCACCTCCCTTCAGGACTATATCATTATAATAATCTCCTAAATATTCTCCCTAATTTTAGCCTCTTCCCACTCCAAGCCATTCTCTTCATCACAGCAAAATCAAATATTTTTTAAAGCAGTGTTACACATTATCACTCTTCTGCTCAAAAACCTTCAAGGGGCAACAAGATAAAAACACCAGCTCCTTAGTCTGAAGCTCAAAATTCCCAGTAATAGGGCCATAACTGTCTCCCTCTCTAACTTTACTGTCTATCATACCCCTAAACAAAACCTTATTCTAGCCAAACTGCTCCCTGAGCATCATGCATTTCCCACCATGTGACCTTAGCTCACAACATTCATCCCTCCACCTCCCCAAACAACCTTCATACCCTTGACTCTTCTCTAAGTCACCACTTCTTCTGCAAATAAAGTTCTACCTCAGTAGGGAGCAGGAAAGGAGAAGAATACTCTCAACATGAGCATAGGCACAGAAGCTTGAATATGAATATGATATTCACACACACAAAAACAGTGTCCTATGAGTGAGCACAGAAGGTATGATGAGATATAAAAGGAAATAAAGCCATTCAGCAGCATGGCTAAGAGTTATATGTCCTTACACAAGTTACTTAACTTCCCTAGGCTTTAGTTTCTTCACATGCAGGATGAAGGCAGGAATAGTGCCCATGTTATAGTATTGTGGCTATTTATTCATTCACTCAGCAAACATTTTCTGAGCACTTACTTTGTGAGCCAGCATTGTTCTAAGTGATGCAGAAACAGCAGTGAATAAGACAGACAAAAATCTCTGCCCTGTGGTACTTAAATTTTAGTAAGAAAAATATCAAACAAGCAAAATAAATAAATATATGAGATGATATGTTATTTAGTGATAGGTACTACAGAAAAAAAGCAGACAAGAGGGATAGGGAAAAAAAAGCAAAACTTGAATCAAGACATGAAAGAATAGAGAAAACAAGCCATGCAGTGTTCCTGAGAGAAAAAATCAGAAATGAAAGGGCATGATCAAGGAAAGGCAAGGAGGCTAAGGAGATAGAACAGAGAACGGGGGGTAAGTGGTAAAAGATGAGTTCAGAGAAGAGGGAATCAGATCATATAGAACCTTTATAGGTCACTGTAAAGATGTTAGCTTTTATTTTGCCAGAAAAGGATGCCATTGGAGGGTTTTGAGCATGACATGACCTGACTTGAACAGCATTTTAACAGCACCTCTGATTTAATAGCACCTTTCTGATTGCTATATTAAAAATATACTATAAGAGAACAAGGTCAGGAGGAAGAGACCACTTAGGAGATTAAATTAGATAATGGTGCTTAACACAATGCTCGGCATATAAGTAAACATCCTTTAAAAGGCGGCTATTTTTCCAGAAGTGGGAAAAAATTTCTCACCCTGTTGGACCAAACATAACCAGCTGAACTTAAGGTAGAAATTTTGGGGCAAGGCAAGTGTATCTCATATAATCTTAGGCTCATCAAAAATAAAAATGTTTAAACAAATAATAATTGACAACTTTATAACAGTTCCCTATTTTCCATAAAGGCAACACAGAAGATCTGTTCCTATCCATATCTTTACTAGCATGCCACTCAGAAGGCAGAGTGTTCTCAAAACACAAAATTAAGGAGAATCTGAAGAAATAAAGTATGCTTCTGCATAAAAATATTTCAATCTGGAAAAATCTGCACTTTTCAAATCTGCTCTTTTCCAATCTACTACATTTCATGGTATCAATATTGGTTACCTCTATTGATCTAATTATCTTAAATTCTTAGTGGCAATATAAAATGCTGGTTGCAAGAACTAGCACTATTTAAAATAAAAAGGCAGGTATAACACTTTAAAAGAACTGGAAAGTAACCTGCTGTGCTGAAAAGCTTTCATTCTGAAACTATAAATACAGTTAACAACTTGGAAAACACTATGATTGACATTAACATGGACAATCCTGGTAAGGAGTCACCTAGGTGGAAAAAGGGACACATGTACTCTGACTCTCCTTCCAAACTCAGTGAATGCAATTTGGGACTAAATTCTTATGTGACTCCAACTTCTATATTAGGCTCAGGGCTACAGGACTACCCCATTCCCACTCCTTAACCCTAAAACCCTCTAGTATCACTTCAAGCTATCCCAGACTTTGTCTATGAAATCTAGACTCCACACCATAGGAACCCCACAGTTCCAAGAGGTAGTTATGGGCTGCCAAAACCACTGAAAAAGGCATTTCAGTTTGTAAGATGATTATGATGTTGACGATAATAGCAACAACTATTTACTAAGTGCTTACTATATGCCAAGCATTGTTTTTAGCACCTTACATTCTTATCTCATCAATCCTCACAACAAGCCTAAGGTAGATTATTATTATCCCCATTGTATTGATGAGGAAAAGTGATGAGAATTTAAGTAACTTGTAAGAGGCACAAAGAAAGTGGTGGGAACCAGGAGAAGTCTCCAGAGAGAGAAAGAAAAAGAGATTGGTTTAAACAAAGGATCAAGAAATCAGAATAGCAAGGGACTTCTCAAAAGAAGCATTGGAAGCTAGAAGCAAGGCCTCCAAAAATTCTGATGGAAAATTATTTCCAACTTAGAGTTCTATTACTCTATCTTCACAGATGATGAAGGTGATGGGTCTATAACAGAGTTCATCAAACTACTAGGCCTCATGTCTGTTTTTGTAACTAGTTTTACTGTAACACCGCCATGTCTTTTCATGTATGGAGTGTCTATGACTGCTTTTGCAATACAACAGCACAGTTGAGTTGTTGAGGCAGAGATCCTCTGGCCCACAAAGCCTAAAATGTTTACTATCTGGTCCTTTACAGAAAAAAATTGCCAATCCCTGGTCTATGAATCTAAGAGCCAATGAGAGCTATGAAAAATGAAGGGCTGTGGCAGTTGATAAGAGTTCGAATACATCGTTGAAAAATAACTGTAAGACTACAATGGCACAGGGCCAGCCCGGTGACGCAGAGGTTTAGTTTGCACTTTGGCGGCCTGGAGTTCGCCAGTTCGGATCCCGGACGCCTGCGGGCACACTGCTTGTCAGCGGTGCTGTGGCGGCGTCCCACATAAAGTAGAGGAAGATGGGCACGGATGTTAGCCCAGGGCCAGTCTTCCTCAGCAAAAAGAGGAGAATTGGCAACAGATGTTAGCCCAGGGCTGGTCTTCCTCGCAAAAAAAAATTTTTTTTTTTTAAAGCCTACAATGGCACATTTTCCTGGAGGAAAAAAAACAAGTTTTCAATACTATTTAAAGACAGGGCTAAGAAGGAGCCGCCCGGTGGCGCAGCGGTTTAGTTTGCGCTTGGCAGCCCGGGGTTTGCGAGTTCGGATCCCGGGCGCCTGCCGATGCACTGCTTGTCAGCCATGCCGTGGCGGCATCCCATATAAAGTGGAGGAAGATGGGCACGATGTTAGCCCAGGGCCAGTCTTCCTCAGCAAAAAGAGGAGGATTAGCAATGGATGTTAGCTCAGGGCTGGTCTTCCCCACAAAAAAAAAAAACAAAAAAAAAGACAGAGCTAAGAGATCAGGTTCTGATTTTTATCCAAGTACACATCTGCCATTTCAGGAATGCTGAAGAAAGCACCTAGAAAATGTATATTCATCATTAAATTATTTGGAAAATAACTATAAAATGTGTATATTTTCCAGAGGTTTTGCTTCTTTTATTCTCTGGCTGCCCATCTTTTGAATGTTCTGCTACTTATTAAAACTTCCAATGAAGGTGGACAGGGAAAACAAAAATACATGAAAGGCAAGCTGACCGGTTCTATCAGCAGGTAAAAACTTATTGGGAAAAGAGCTGGAAACTGTTATAATGTGTTAGCAAAACTAAAGTTTTAAATACCAACAAAGTTCGTTCAATATAAGCCAACAGTGGGACACAACCATAAAAAACTCTAAAATGGAGGTGTGGTATCCAGATTCCAAGAGGAAATAATTCTCTATTCACTGGGCTGGCTTGCCTAAATCTGGACTAGGATATCCTGTTTTGGGGACCATCTTTTAAGAGGACCAGAGGAGGCCAGCAAGGGTTGTGAGAATACACAGAAACTATGATATATTCAAGAAAGACTGAAATCATTGGGAATTTTCTTTTTAATTTTTATTTTTGTTTTAGTTTTAATAAGCATTACTATAGCATTAAACATTAAAGCCACCAAAAAAGAAATTTCCACATTCAATTCATTAAACAACCAACAAAATATTTATTGAAATACGATAGGCCAGGCACTGTTCTAGGACAGACAAAATCCCTGACCTCTTGGAGCTTACATTCTACTGGGGAACACAGAAAAGAAACAAACAAACCAATTTAAAAAATGTAATTTCAGATACTACAATCTTACCACTGACCATAACTTTTTCTTTCTCTAAATTTCCATAAGCATGTATACATATTTTTTATGCATTTTTATTTTTTCATAATTTAAAGCAAGACCTTTGCAATTCAAGTTCTACTCAACTTATTTTGAGATCATATTTTCCAAGTTGTTACATCACTTTTAATCTGTATTTTTCACTTTTAATGCCACAATTTACTTATTATTCCTCTATTCTTCAACATATGGTATATCCAGCCTTTGCTATAAGTATAACAAAGGACCAGGGTGGGAGTGATTTCCCTCTCCAGAGGAACTACGGCAGGGTAGGCATTGAGTTGTTGGATTTGCAGGAGGACTTTAAAACTGATAGTAGGAGTCTACAATATTAGGACTAACATGCTTAAATGAGAAGGAAACAAAGGCCGGCCCAGTGGCGCAGCGGTTTAGTTCGCGCTTGGCAGCCCGGGGTTCGCAGGTTCGGACCCCGGGCGCCTGCTGACGCACTGCTTGTCAGCCATGCTGTGGCGGTGTCCCATATAGAGCAGGGGAAGATGGGCACAGATGTTAGCCCAGGGCCAGTCTTCCTCAGCAAAAAGAGGAGGATTAGCAACGGATGTTAGCTCAGGGCTGATCTTCCTCACAAAAAAAAAAAAAAGAAGGAAACATGCCATATCCAATCACTCCAGGCAAAATCTCAAGTAAAAAGATAATTCTTGTTGAGATGAGAGAGAGTAGAGGTACCTGGGTTTTATTCAGGAACCCTGGTTGACTACAGGCAAGGAAGAAATCCAGTCCTCTGGCATGCTTACACTACGTGAAAGTGCACTACCAAGCCCAGAGGAACTTTTCTCAAATTCCTTGAAAATCTATGCTGTAAGAAAGTAAAAGCATGAGGCTAACCTTTAGGGAACTTTAGTATCAGGAGAAGCTAATAGGTCAATAAGGCCAGTTATGAGGTCAACATTGATAATCCCAAAGGCACCACATAGGTCAGTTCTTGAGACAAGATCACGCAGGAACACCAGTTGCGGATTAAGGCCACCAGGCAGTACAGGTTTGTGCAACATTGCCAACTGCAGCAGAACCAACAAATCAACATCCAAAGAACAGTCATGAGCCACTGAACAGTCCACCAGGATTTGGAAAGATCTGGTGATAATCAGTCTCAAAATCAAAAACAATTTTCATTATCATTGCCTGGAAAATTTAAGATGTGAGGGTGGATCATGAAGTAATTTAAAAGGTCACTTGAAGGTTGTCATGGAAGCAGGAATAGACTATTTCATATGCTCAGTTAAGTAAATCCAAAGGAAGGTTAATGAACATCCCTCCCAAAAAGAGAGAAAATTTTAAAGGAGATGATTAATTCATTCATGAAACACCATGCTCTTATTATGTACCACACTCTGTGCTAAGTACTAGGAAAACAACAAAAAACATATAGACTAAACACAATGTAGTATCCTCAGTTGGATCCTGGAACAGAAGAAGGACATTAGCAGAAAAACTAATAAAATCCAAACAAAGTCTGGAGTTTACTTAAAAGTAATGTACCGATGTTGGTTTCTTAGTTTTGACAGATATAACACGGTAACGTAAGATGTTAATGGGCGAGGGGTATACAGAAACTCTCTGCATGATCCTTGCAACTTTTCTATAAATCTAAAATTATTCCCAAAAGAAGTTTATTTTTAAAAACTCAGTCATAATGGTATGGCCACTGCAGTTCCTCAAAAAATTAAACATAGAATTACCACATGATCCAGCAACTCTACTTCTAGATATATACTCAAAAGAACTGAAAGCAGAGACTTAAAGAGATGTTTGTATACCCATGTTCATAGTAGCATTATTCACAATAGCCAAAAGGTAGAAACAACCCAAGTGTCAATCAATAGATGAATGGATAAACAAAATATGATATATACATACAATGGAATATTATCCAGCCTTAAAAAGAAAGGAGATTCTAACACATGCTACAACATGCATGAACCTTGAAGACATCAGGCTAAGTGAAATAAGCCAGTTCCAAAAGGACAAATATTTTGTATGATTCCACTTATATGAGGTGCCTAGAGTAGTCAAATTCATAGAGACAAAAAGCAGAATGGTGGTTGTGAAGTACTAGGGGGAGGAGAGAATGGTAAGTTTTTTATGGGTATAGAGTTTCAGCTTGGAAAAATGAAAACTCTGAAAACGAATGGTGATAATGGTTGCACAACAATGTGAATGTACTTAGTGCCAAAGAACTGTACACTTAAAAATGGTTAAAATGGCATATTTCATATTATATATTTTTTACTACAATTTAAAAAAAGAGTCATATAAGCACAATGATAGAATTTAAACAGAACACTTCTGTCACTAGAAAAAGATCTGAAACAAACTGACTTCTCTGAGACTATAACATCTAAGATGAGTTTTTAACAAGACCGTCATATTAGGGAAAGAAATGGGGGGAAGGGGTATTAAATACAGGCAAAGGCACAGTAAGTGTGGTAATCTAGAGCAAGGGTCGGCAAACTACTGCCCCATAGGCCATATCCTGCCATCTGTTTTTGTACAGCCCACAAGCTAAGAATGGTTTTTACATTTTTTAATGGCTGAAAAGAAAATAATAAAATTTTATGACATGCAAAAATTATACAAAATTCAAATTTCAGTGTCCATAAATAAAGTTTCCCTGGAACCCAGCCATGATCATTCATTTACGTACTGTCTATGGCTGTTTTCATACTACCACAGCAGAACTGAGTAGCTGTGTCAGAAACAGTAAGGCCCACAAAGGTTAAAATATTTACTATCTGGTCCTTTACACAAAAAGTTTGCCAACTCCTAGCCTAGAAACCTGAAAGTAGTACCTGTAGTATGAATAAAACAAATATGCATATGAAGGACACACATGGCAAATCAGATAAGCTGTTAAGATAGGGCTTTATGTGCTAAAGAATCTTAACTTGTCTCAACTTGATTCCACTTACTATGAGAAGCCACTAAAGAATTTTATTGAGAGTAATCAGATCAAAGACAATTATCCACTTGTTTCTAAAGGTATCTGAGCTATTCATTTTATTTGCTAAAAAACAAAATTTACCCCTAAAAAAAAAAAGCCTGGAAGCATATCAATAAGGTTAACAGTGGTAGTTAGCATATTAGAAATTATCATTTCCTTCTTTGTGCTTATCTATGGTTTTCATATCTTCTCAAATGAGAAGAAAACTGCTTTTATAATTCAAATACAAAAATAAGTACCTTTAAACTCATATTCATACACACATACAAAATTTGTTCTCTAGGCTCTATACTCTTCTCCCTCCGCCCTTAGGCAGGACAAAATATGCCTAGGAAAACCTACACATAGCAAAACTATGAAAGTATGCCTTTGTCACACTTTTAAGGACAAATGACATTCCACCTTTTCAAATTACATATTTGCTTTATAGACATGAAAGAATAAAATGTTTTGAATGCAACGTACTGGCAAGCCACATTCTTCCTATATAGGGCTTTCATCACATCAAAGAGCCAAACCAATAATATCTTATTGAAACTAGAAATGTTAAAAGATAGGAGAAAATGCAGAGCTTGCAAGTCAAGTCAAAATGTTGAAAACTGATGCAAGATAAGACTGAGCATAACTCTGAGAATATAATTATGGGCTTAAGAAACACAAGGTGCTTGATTTATACGACAGTACTTTGCACTTACTGATACACTGCTTGTTAAAACTAAATTCCTTTTTAATGTTATGTTTCAGTTCCTCAACTAAATTGTCACGGATTCATGTGCAAGGAACCATTTCTTTTATTTCTTTTGTGTGTCCCCCATAGCACCTCATACAGTGCCTATATATGGTAGGTGCTCAATACATGCTTACGATTGAATGACAAAATAATTAACCCTACTTTGAGCTCACAGACTGAAACCCTCACACCTACAATTCATACCATTAAGCCTCCCTCTATGCAACGGTTTAAAGGACAGTCCTGGGGCGAGTACTGCTGATTCTACTGGATTTATTACATTAGGTTTCTTCTCCAGCAAAGAGCTCAAAGTACACGTGTAATGTTAAAATAGAATTCCTGACTACTGAGAAGGTAGGTGGGAAAGTGGGCAAGTGAAGGAAAAATCTATTATAATAGCTTGCTTCCAAAGAATAAGCATTATTGAGCCCTAGAGATGAAAACATTCCTAAAATGTCTCTGAACTAAGACTCCTAACTGATATCATTTCATTAAACTTTATACTGGCTAAATTCCATCACAACAAATATCATTAAAACCAAAAACTCACCATAGGAAAAAAAATCCTAAAAAGCTTAGCTAATAGTCCATATGATTGTGTATTCTAAAATCTAGTTTTAATTTACTCTCTTTTGCCAAAACAAAACTTCTAAATTTTTTCAAAGCATTATGATTGAGCATCTACCACGTGCCAAGCACTAGGAAAATAAACGAATTAAAAAGCCAGTCAAGGGCCAGCCTCAGTGGCCTAGTGGTTAAGTTCAGCACACTGTGCTTCAGCAGCCCAGGTTCAGTTCCTGGGCATGGACCTACACCACTCGTCTGTCAGTGGCCATGCTGTGGTGGTGGCTCACATAACAAAAAGAGGGAGCTTGGCAGTGGATGTTAGCTCAGAGTGAATCTTCCTCAGCAAAAAAAAAAGGCAGTCAAAATAATCAACCAATTTTGTATTCTGCTATAAAGTACAAACCACAGAGCTGAGGAAGTACCGTGCAGTGAGAAGCCAACTTCTATTTAGGGAAACCACATAGCAAATTTAAGCTGGACTTTGAAGACTGAGTAGGAATTTGAGGCAAAGAAAAGGAAGAGGAGGAGAAAGAATATCCCAGGCAAACAGAGGGCTATATACAAGCAAAGCACACTGGGCTTGGCAGGAGTGATAAAGAGAGAGGATGAGGAGAGGTAGAATAGAGTTAGATAGTGACGTGCCTAATATACTAAGCTATAAAATTTGGAGTTTATGCCCCCAGGTAATAGAGAGAAAGTGGAAATCTTCAGGAAAGACAATGACAAAACCTGAAGAATCAGTTCACATAAGGTATTATTTAAGATTACACCATATAGACATTGCTCAGTAAATACTGTGCTGATGCAGACACAACAAAAGTCTAAGTGTAACCTATGCCTTTGACCATGCTTTCAACTGAGTCTCAGCGCTCAGTCATTGGCCCTCTTCTCTATTCCCTGGCTGATCTCACCTGACTGATGTTTTTAAACACCATCTATGTACTGATGACATCCCAAATGTATCTTCACATCCCTGACTTTCACTCTGGGCTCCAGACTTGGACAGTTAACTGCCTACTCAATGGTTATTCCTGGGTATCTAGTGAGCATCTCAAACTCAACATAACCAACTAAACTCTTCATTTTAAACTCCAAACTAGCTCCTTCCAGTTTTCCATCTCTGTATATGGCACCAGTTGCTCTAGCTAAAAAACTTGAAATCATCTTCGATTCAGCTCTTTCTCTCATTTCCCACAACTAATCTATCGGCACATTCTATTGGTTCTACTTTCAAAATACATCCTGAATCCGACCCCCTTCTCACTGCCTTCATCACTGCCTCCCTGAGCTAAGCCACCATACTTCATTGTACCATTCCAATGACTTCCTAAGTGGTCTCCTGCTACCCCCCCTTGCCTCTACAGCAATCAAAGTGATCTTAAACATAAATTAGGTTTATCATTTTTCTTCATACAACTGCCCAGTGGAGCCCATCACACTTAGAATAAAATCCAAAGCCCTTCCTGTCTACAAAGCTCTATACCATCTGAGACCCACCAACTTCCCAACATCATTTCCTACCACCGTACTCCACCACCACTACCACCAATTAATACCCCAGCAAACTTCCAACTCTAGCACACTAGCCTTCTTGCACTTCATTGAAAGTTCCAAACTGATTCTCACCCCAGAGTCTTTGCATTAGTATTCCCACTGCTTGAAATGCTCCACATGTTAGCATGACTTGCTCCTTATCATTCAGGGTCTCTTTATGCTCAAATATTACCTCAGAGAAGCCTTACTTGGCAACCTACCTAAAAGAACCACCAAACCCACCACTACCACTCTCTATCCTCTTGTACTATTTTCTTCACGTCACTTTGACAATATCTGAAGTCATACTATTTTTTTATTAGATTATTGTCTATCTACTAGAATATAAATTCCACGAGAGCAAGGACTTTATCTTATTCACTGCTCAATCCCTAGACCTGGTATAATACCTGGCACACAGTGGGGCTCATTAATTATTTGTTGAATGAACAAATTTACCTAATTGGTCTAATCTATATTATTTTTATCTTCATCCTGTTATGCATAATTGAATAATTCCTTCCCCACCTTTGAATTTAGATCTAATTCATGATTGCCAGGCTGTCTTTCCTAAAAAAGAGTTCTAAAACAGTTTCAAGACTTAAAACAAGCTATACTGTACTAATGCCTTTAATTCCTTTCTATAATTAGCCCTTCCAGCAACTTGGCCAGTTATTTTTCTTTGACTATAACTTCCATTATCCTCTTGCTATATTGAGGCTTGTCAATGTACTGCTTATTATAAACGCTACTGATAAAGAGGGACAGACATGCCCAGAATATTGTAACTACTTTTTTTTTTAAGCTTCTGGATTAGAGAACAGAACGGTGGTGGTGGAGAAAGAAGAGGAGCAGGGTTGCTAGGACTTGCTGGTGGATTATACATCAGGAGTAAGGGAAAGCGAGATCAAGGGTAATGCCTAGATTTGGGTTTTGTTTTGTTTTGGTTTTGGTTTTGAGGAAGATTGGGCCTGAGCTAACATCTGTTGCCAACCTTCCTCTTTTTTTTCTCCCCAAAGCCCCAGTAGATAGTTATATGTCAAGGTTGTACACCCTTCTGGTTGCTCTATGTGGGACGCCGCCTCAGCATGAGCAGTGCATAGGTCCGGGCCCAGGATCCGAACTGGCAAACCCAGGGCTGCCGAAGCGGAATGCGTGAACTTAACTGCTATGACACTGGGCCAACCCCACAAATATTTCCTTTTTATATTGCAAGTAATACAAATTATAAAAGATAAAAACTACAGAAAAGCAAACATTTAAAAACCAAATTCACAGGTGGGTGATCAAGGTCAACATCAAGAGTGACAAGTCATGTTGATAGTATGTACTCTAACCCCAGTTTCATCACGAGAAAAACATCAAATCCCAACTGAGGGACATGCTACAAAATACCTGACCAGTACTCCTCAAAATTGTCAAGGTTATCAAAAACAAGAAAAGACTGAGAAACTATCATAGCCAAGAGGATCCTAAGGGGACAGGATTACTAAAAGTATTGTGGCTGTGTAGTGCACAGTTCTGAAAGGCTGTAGCTTCATATAAACTCTCCGGAGATGTCCTGGAAGATCAAGCAACCACCCTTGTTTACAATGAAGCTATGACCATCTTGGTAATACATCCCTTATGTTTGTTTTACTTTTTCCCTACCTCACTTCCTTTTTCCTCACAACTTATTCCCTGAAACTTCACCCATCAATGAAGCATTAGTACTAGGGCAGGCCCGGTAGCGTAGCAGTTAAGTTCGCACACTCCACTTCAGCGGCACAGGGTTTGCTGGTTCAGATCCTGGGTGCAGACCTATGCACCGCTCATCAAGCCATGCTGAGGCAGCATCCCACACAGAGCAACTAGAAGGATGTACAACTATGACACACAACTATCTACTGGGGGCTTTGGGGAGAAAAAAGAAAGCATTAGTACATTAAAAAAAAAAGTGTTGTGGTATCCTGGACGGGATCCTGGAATAGAAAAAAGACAGATAAAAACTAAAGAAATCAGATTAAACTATGGGCTTTAGTTAATAATAATGTATCAGTATTTATTGCTTCATTAATAACAACACATATACCATACTGACATAAGACGTTAAAAATAGGGAAAACTAGGTGTTGGGTATTTGGAAACTCTCTATATTATTTTTTGCAGTTTTCTATAAATCTAAAACTGTTTTAAATTAAATTCATCCAAAAATCCTACCACTCAAATAACACACCATTAGTTTACATTTGATGTATACCATTTTAGACTTCTATGTAGATGGACACATGTAGGCATATTCCTACAAAAATGTGATCATATTACACATAATTTTGTAACCTGCTTTTTACATTTAATATATATAATACACTTTCCAAGTCATTAGTAGAAATCTGTGTCATATCTACCAGTTACATAGTATTACCCTCTACAAAGGCACCATATTTATTCCCTATTATTTAACGTTTAAGTTTTTCCAGTTCTTTGCTATTATAAAAAATACTTCAAAGACAACTCTTAAATGAACATCTTCGCAAACTTGCCAATTAGTGCCTTAACAAAGAAGAGGAGCTACTGAGTCAAAGGACATACAGGTTTTTAATGCTTTCAATAAGTATAGCCAAAATGCCCTCCAGAAAGGATGATCAAATGTAAATATCCACCAACAGCAGTGTATGAGTGTGCCAATTTCCCCACTCCTGTGCCAATAGCAGATACTAACATTTTACTACATATATGCCAATCTGTCAGACTGGAGAAAAAAAGATTGTTTTGTGTTATTTATTTATAAGTGGAAAATAAAGTATTTTTATTTTTATTGGTTATTTTTATTTCTCTGTGTGTGTGATCTACCTATTCATGTCTTTCACCTATCTTTTTGATATTAAGGTCATTAACCTTCTAGGTCCAACACACGGTGCAAATGTTTTTCCCCATAATCTGCCTGGCTTTGCTCATCACTGGATCCCCTACACCTGATAAACTGCCCGGCACATAATAAGCACTCGATAAATACGTTAAGTGAACATTGAATGAATAAATTTATCTTTTTAACTTTATGGTGTTTTTGCCAACTAGAAGTTGTTTTATGCAACAATTCTATCAGTTTTTGCCTTTATGGATTCTGCCTTTGCAGTCATGCTTAGAACAGTTCATCCTATTTAAGACTGAGAAACTGTTTACCCATTCTTTTAAACTGGTAATCTTCTGACTTCACATTTTATACTTGAATATTTAATTCACCTGGATTTTATTTTACTTACATTTTAAGGATTCCATTTTTTTCAAATGGTTAGCCAATTATTCCAACACAATTCTGAAATTTTCTCAACTAGTATAAAATGCCACCTTTATAATAATAAATAGCCTTCTATATTTCTAGATTTATTATTCTGTTCCACTGCTCTGTCTACTCCAGAGTTACTATTTATTGTTTTATCACGGCTTTATTCATATATTCACTATACAAGGACCCTCTCTCACTTTTCTCTTTCAAAAGTTTTCCTACTTTACAGGTTCATTCTTCCAAATGAACTTTAGAGTCATTTTGTCAAGTTTTCCAAAGGAATTCTGTAAAATTATCAGCCATATGATCTTGTGCAAATTACTTCGTCTCTCTGTTGCTATTTCCCTCACTGTAAATAGGTTTGTTATGAGAGCTAAATGAATTAAGACATATAAAATACTACACTAGAAAAATGTTAACTATTATTATAATTGTTCAAAAGTGAAAACTATTAATATAATGATCGCTCAATAAATAAATGTTTTCCAGATTGTGCTCCCACACAATTCAAAGGCTCTTTAAGATATATCAAAGAGTAGCATAAAACATAAGCAGTGATATGAAAAATATATAATTTATGCCTACTTCATTTCACTAAGGCCTTGACCCTTGATAAAATGAAGAGCTGGAACTGGAAGCAGAGAAACCATGAAAAACACCAAAGGCTGGTGGCAGGAAGCCTCAAAAATTTTACAAAGGCTGGCCTACCAAGTGGAGACTTCTAGGTCCTTCTAGTCAGCCTTATAGAGCATCAGCAAGTCCCTTCTAACTGCTTCCGTTTCCCCATCTCCATAGTTATAACAGTACTACTTATCCCTTGATTTCTTTCCAGGAAATACATAGGGACTAGACGTCCAAAAGACAGAATGCTTTTCAAATGAGTTAGTGGGCAGGTATAATTGCTACTGATAAATGTGGACAGACGTGCCCAAAATATTATAACAAATTACCTCCACCAGGTTTCCCACATCACTGTAATGATGGAGGCGATTGCTGTGGGTTTCTTTCTGTGGGGAGACAGGCTTGTCTCACAATAATTGTTAATAACTTGTTCATTGTTAATTCTTTTATCTGCATGACACTGGGATTAGGTAGAGATCATATACCATATGAAAGCCCTTAAAAAAAATAATCGCCTATACAAATAGAGCTGTAATATGAGTGAAAAAATAGAGACCAAGAGGGCAACGCGACTTGCTAATTACAAAACTAGCCAAAGGCCTAGGTCTCCTAATTCTCAGACCAGGGCTCATTCCACCACACCACACCACACCACACTGCCTCTCGCCGACGCCTGCCACGCTTCGAGGTGGGAGGAGTAAAAGCAGACAATCTGGCCCCAGCAAGACGCTTGAAAACCACCGGACCGCGCAGTCGAAGGCACGTGACTGGCCACGCCTCTCCCCTCCCCCCCCGCCCCGCGCCAGCAGCACGCGCTGCCAACCTCGTCATGTGACCTTCACGCGGCCCCAGCGCTCCCCCTGCAAGGCGACTCTTTCCAGCAGCCATTTTGCCGAGAACTTGTCGTCCGTGCTCACCGCGGAGCATGACACCACGAAAACCCGTGGCCAGATTTTACAGGCCGCACACGCGCCTCGAAAGAACGCTACCGTCAGGGCTGAGCCGAACCTCACTGAACACGTCGCACCCCGGGGCGCTGGAGATAGCTGTGGGTGCGCCTCGGCCTGCAATTGGCTGGGGCGTCCACGTGACGCATCGCCCCCCACCCTTTCCTTCCCCCCTACCCACAAAAACACCCAGACGGGTTCTTAACACCTCGCGCCACATACACGCCACTGGGCGCGTGGGGACGGCCGGGTCGCGTGGCAATCAAGGCGCCTGCGCGTACCTGCCAGGGCCGACCGGAGCGGGCCCACGCGCCGCTCCGCTCACGGGTCCGGGAATCCTCGCGCTGCTGGACCACCCGGCTAGTCATTGGCTGCCAGCTTGGGTCACGTGTTCATCTCAGGCCCTCCCCTAACCGCTAATCACCTGGCACGGTGCTCGAAGCGGCGCCGAAAGTCGTTCGCACGCGGAAAGAGAGGGTAGTTAGAAGACCTCCTTTTCTGCCGTTATGGGGTTACATTCATAAAGGGGAAACGAGAAAGCAGGGTCTCGAAACTAAGTAAGCTCACACCTACCGGTCTAACTTCGCGTGCCCCTCCAGGAGCCGGGAACCATCGCCCTTGGGCGCTCCCCGATGCACGCCGGGATACGTCTGGCGCCCCTCAGTGTGCTGCAGAGCATGCCGGGAAAGGCACCTCTCCCGATCTCCTGGCTCTCACCTCCCGGTTGTTCCTTTCTTGTCCCCGTGAAAGCCCGGTCCTTGGGCTGGGAATGAGGCGATTTGGGTAATTATGGGAGTGTGACTGGATGTAACAAGCACTTTCAGTCCCCCTTCCCCGACTTGTTCGTTCTGTGTGGTCTTAGGGAAGCCGTTTAACCTTTCTTCGTGGAGCATGCATTTAGTCAGTGCCTTCTGAGTGCCTTTGTAAATATTGCAAAAAACAGCAAAGGTATTTGCTACCAGCCTTTCGTGGTCAGTGGAAAAGAATGCTAATTTAAATACAACTTACCACAAACCTCACTAGGGAGTGGAAATAATACTCAGAATTTCTCTTGGGATAGAAGACCAGACCTTTCCTGGGAAACTTACTGCTATTGTAGGGAAAGTGGGGGTGGGAGGAGTAGGAGGCATTTTAAAGGGGCCAGAGATGTTGGCCCTAGTACATTTTCTGGTTCAGCTTAATCTAGCTATGGTATATTGGAACCGAGAAAAACACCATCTGCTAATGGTGAGAAAAGGTGGTCTTATATCAGAACGAGTTAATTTTGTAATGTATTCACAAACCGACCTCCAGGCCAATACCTGACATTCTACTCCGATGAAACCTCCGATTAAAACAATTCGTACCTCTTCTGCTTTGAACTCCATTCCTCAGCTTTGCTGATTTCAAAACTTTGTTTTTTCAGTTAAGGAAGGGATGATTCAGCTTGGGGAGTTTAACTAGCACTGGTCACACTCACAAGAGTGGTGATTTATAAACTAGAAATTAAATGTATTAATTTATAATGTGGTTACCAAGCCAAGATATATAGTTTTGAACACCTTTTTCTGGTTTCAAGGTGCTTGATAAGCCTGAATAATTATCAGAAAATTATTTTCTGACTGGAAAATCAAAAGAAAGGGAATTAGACAATCATATATAATAAAACCATTAAATTATAAGCATATCTATGCTAAACTTGAAGTTTATAAAACACTTCAATATACTTTATTACGTTTAATCCTAACAACAACTCTGAGGGAAAAGTACCATACTAATATTACCATCTTCTGAGACAGTCTTGAGTGGGAAACTGGAAAATGTGTCTTAACATGTTCTTCAGGCAATTGTGATGCACAACCAGGTTTGGGGTCTATTGACTGTAGTGGAAAGAGCCCAGGCCTTGAAGTCAGACCTATCTGGGTGAACCTGCAGCTCTCTCACTTGCTGTACTTTGACCTTGGACAGGTTTTTGAACTTTTTGATCCTCAGTTCCTTTAACTGCAAATTGGGGCCAATCATACCTAGTCTTTGGATTGGCATGATGATTCAGAGATAAACCTGCTTAAAGCACTTGTCTCAGTCCCTGATGAATAGGAGGGACTCTATAAATGTGAGTACTAGTTAGTGGTAAAGGTTGTATTCTAACCAGCATGCTGTACTGTGTCCAATACAGCATAGTCTTGAATCCTTTTTCCTCCACTATTCTGTTTCTCCCCTAGACAGTGCTAGAGGCACACTAACAGATTCTTACACTGCAGATCTTTTTTACACTCCTTGGTGACTGTTGCCCATCTGTTGGTACATACTGTTACGTTATCTCCCACCTTCATTTCAAGGTTTTTTGTTTTTTTCTCAACATTAAAATGCCGAACTGTAGATATTATTGAAGTAAGATAATGATGATACAGAGATGCTTAGAGGGTACAGGGGGCACTGGTGCCTGCACTTCAAGGAGGTTAAAATTGTTTATATTTAAATACCCCAGAGAAAAGACACCCTCAAAACTCCCTCTTCCCTTCACTTATGTAACACAATGTTTTAGATGCTCCCTTCCCAGTCTCCTTCCAGTGGTTCTATTTCCTCTCCTACCTTCATCATTCACTCCTAACAAAGGGAGGGTTTAACTAGGGCAGAGCTTCCCGTATACATCTGCAATTCAATATTTCCAAAATCAAACTAATTTTCTGTCCCTTCACCCCACACACCAGCTACCACTGCATTCCCTCAATGGACAATGACACTACCATTCCAATGAGTCTCCCAGTCTGGGAAACCTCCGTTATACTTAACTGTTCCTTCTCATCTGCTTTCTAACATTCAATTGGTCACAAAGTTCTGTTGCTTCTAATACTTAAACATCTTTTAAGTCCAACCCCTACTTTCCATTTCTCCTACCATTGCATTAATTCAATCCTTATTTCTATGAGTCCCTACAAATATAAGGATTTCATTATAATGATAATAGCATGTTAAAGTTCATTTCAGAATACAAAACTTGTCATCTATATTGTTTTACAATAGACTAGTAAAAGGTTTGTTAACATCCTACACAGCGAATGCTCTTAATAAAGATGAGCTAAATAATTTTTTAATAGAAACAAATATATCTAAATACATACTACAGGAAGTTCTAAAGTCTGGAAGATTTGGGGACTGATTTTACTGAGTGCTAAAGAATATTAGTAGTGACCTTGGACATAGTTGTAGACACACTATTCTCAAATATTTCTGGTTCTCTCAACTTCCAAGAACATGATATAATTGCACTTCCTTGCTCCCTTGAAGTAAGGAGTAGCTGTATGACTTGCTTTGGCAATGAAATGTGAGTGGGAGTGACATGTATCACTTCTAAGAAAAAGCTTTAAATGCCAGTGCACAATTCACCCATTTTCTCTTTCCTTCTGCCACAGCTACTAGCAATGCTCCAATTCATGGTTACTTCATCAGCCTTGGTCCCATTAAATGGATGACACAGAGCAGATACCCTCAGCCAACTAGCAGTGAATATGTAGCATGAGTAAGAATTTAGGTTGTTTTAAGACACTAAGAGTTGGGATTGTCAGTTACCACACGTAACCTAGCACACACTGAATGATACAGAGGAGGAAGTTGCTAGAGGTGACCAAAATCCATTCTGTTAAGGAAAGCCCCAATTGCCAATGTCCATGATGTGATACAAATTTAGAAACATAGGAAAGTAGGAGACTCTAGCAGCATGAGAGGACATGCCTGAGGGTGGTGTAAAAGAAGAGCCTGAAGAAAAACATTCATTGGAACTTTGCTTTTCATCTCCCCCCACAACATAATCCATTCTTCACAGACCAGCCAAAGTGATCTTTTCAAAATATTACTGAAATCTTATGACTCCTCTGCTTGAAACTGGCCAACGGTTCATATTATACTTAAGGTAAAATTCCTGCTCCTTACTTTGGCCTGTGAACCCTAACTGATCTGGCCCTTGCCTACTTGTCATTTTGTGGTTTGTGCACCCTGGATCACTATTATAGTCCCCACTTTATTATGACCTTTGTACTGGTTGTGCCCTCAGCCTGGGATGAGATCCATGTGGATGGATCTTTCTCAATGGTTCTCATCAACTTAAATGTCACTTTCTAAGAGAAAGGTCTTAACTGACTACCCTATCTAAAGTAGATTCCTTCCATCCACCAGTCATCTCTACTTTGTCACCTTGTTTTATTTTCTTTATGGCACTTCTCATTATCTCAAAGTACCTTATTTATTTGTTTTATAGTTTCACTTCTGACTATACCCAAGAGAATGCAAATTCCATGAGAACAGAGCCCTCCTCTGTATTCTCAACATCTGGAACAGTATCTGGCACAAAAAAGATAGTCAGCAAGAAAATATTTGCAAACCGTATATCTGATAAGAGTTTAATATCCAGGGGCCGCCCGGTGGCGCAGTGGTTTAGTTCGCGCTTGGCAGCCCGGGGTTCGCGGGTTCGGATCCCGGGCGCCCGCGGACGCACTGCTCGTCAGCCATGCCGTGGCGGCGTCCCATATAAAGTGGAGGAAGATGGGCATGATGTTAGCCCAGGGCCAGTCTTCCTCAGCAAAAAGAGGAGGATTAGCAACGGATGTTAGCTCAGGGCTGGTCTTCCTCACAAAAAAATAAATAAATAAATAAAAAAGAGTTTAATATCCAGAATATATAAAGAACTCCTACAACTCAACAATAACAAAAAAAATCAATTTAAAAATGGGCAAAGAATTTGAATAAACATTTTTTCAAAAAAGATATACTATAGCCAATAAGCACATGAAAAGACACTCAACATCATTAATCATCAGGGAAATGCAAATCAAAACCATAATGAGATACCACTTCACACCTCTTAGGATGGCTAATATCAAAAAAAAGAAAAGAACAGGTGGTGACAAGGATGTGGAGAAATTGGAACCCTTGTGCACTGACGGTGGGAGTGTAAAATGGTGCAGCCATTATGGAAAACAGTATGGCAGTTCCTTAAAAAACTAAAAATATATTAGCATATAATCCAGCAATTCTACTTCTGAGTATATACTCAAAAGAATTGAAAGTAGGGTCTTGAAGAGATATTTGTACACCCATGTTCATAGCAACATTATTTAGGATAGCCAAAAGGTAGAAACAACCGAAGTGTCCATGGACAGATGAATGGATAAGCAAAATTTGGTGTATACATACAATGGAATATTTTTCAGCCTTAAAAAGGAAGGAAAATGTGACACATGCTGCACCATGGATGAATTATGAGGACATTATGCTAAATGAAATAAGCCAGTCACAAAAAGACAAATACTTTATGTTTCCACTTATATGAGGTATCTAGATTAGTCAAATTCATAGAGACAGAACGTAGAAGTGGTTGCCAGGGGCTAGAGTGAGGGGGAGATGGGGAGTTGTTGTTTAAAGGGTATAGAGTTTCAGTTTTGCAAGATGAAAAGAGTTCACAACAATGTGAATGTACTTAACACTACTGAACTATACACTTAAAAGGTAAAGTTTATGTTATATATATTTTACCACAATTTTTTTAAAAAGACAATCAGATATTTGTTGACTGGATGAGAGAATGAATGAATATACAAACTAAGACTGACATTTGTAATACTCATTTACCATTTCAACTTCACTGGACATGGCTACCTCCAATGATTACTAGTATTGAGTGTATGTGTGTGTGAGAGAGAGAGACAGAGAGAGATAGAGAGACAGAGAAATAGAGAAGAAAAAAATGTGATGGATTCCAAGATTAACAAAATGTTATACTGAAAATCTCTATTTCATTTCTGTTACTCTGATATCAAAAACCAAATTTTGATTTTTAATAAAAAGTGTTATACCATGTCTTGTCTATGGTATTTGCCCTAAGAAGTCAGTCTCTTTCTGTCTCTGTCTCTCTGTGTGTGCATGTGTGTGTGTCTCCCTCTCTCTTCCTTCTCTCTCTTATTTTCTTCTGTGATTCAGCATCTTACTCAACTCTTACACTAGCCTGCTAACTGTTTTATCTGTCTCCAGTCTCTCCCTATCCAGTCCATCCTCCATACTGCCCCCACATTTATCTTACTTTTCTGAAGCACAGTTCTCATCATATAATGATTGATGAAATACAACCACTAAAATGATTGATGAAATACAACCTATCAACCTTTTCTTTTATGGTCAATGCTTATTGTATCTTGCCTAAGAAATCTTTGTCCACCCCAAAGTTGTAAAGATTTTCTTCTGTGTTTATAGTTTTAGCTTTTACATTTAGGTCAACTATCTACCTCAAATTAATATCAGTGTACAATGTGAGGTAGGGGTTAAGGATATCAAGTTGATCCAACATGATTTATTAAAGACTATTTTCCCCCTTTTAATTACCTTGGCACCTGTATTAGTTAGCTATCATTGTGTAACAAATTACCCCAAAATTTAGCAGCTTAAAACAGCAAATATTTATTACCTCATAGTTTCTGTGGTTAAGGAATCTTGGCACAGGTTAGCTGGGTGCCTCTGGAAGAAGGTTTCTCATGAGGGTGCAGTCATGCCTTTCCACAGGGCTGCCTTACAACATGGCAGCTAGTTCTTTACCAACATCAAGCCAGCCAAGAGAAAGAGTGTCCCCAGATGTAAGCCATGGTCTTTTTTAAACCAACCCCAGAAGTAACATCCTATCACTTCCGTCAGCCCACACTCAAGGGGAGGAGATTACATAAGGGTGTGAATACTAAGAGGTAGAAATCATTGGGGGCCATCTTACAGGCTGCCTACCACAATATCCTTTTTCAAAAACCAATTGACTGTATATGTTTGAGTCTATTTCTAGGCTCTATTTTGTTCCATTGACCTATTAATTTGTCCATATACTAATGCCACGCTGCCTTGATTTCTGTAGCTCTATAGTAAGTCTTGAGGTCAGGTAGTACAAGTCCTTCAATTTTATCTTTTTCAAATTGTTTTGAGTATTCTAAGTCCTTGGTATTTCCATATACGTTTTGGAATCAGCTTGTCAATTTCTATGAAAAATCTGCTGGTATTTTAACTGGAATCACATTAAATTATAGATCAATTTGTGAATAATTAATATCTTAATAATATTGTCTTTCAATCCATTAACATGTAGTCACAATACATATATCTGACAAATAACAAATATCCAGAATATGTAAAGAACCCTTATAAGTCAATGATAACAAGACAGCAAACCAATATTTTTTAAATAGGCAAAAGACTTGAACTGACACTTAACAAAAAAATCTGTAAATGGCTAATAAGCATATGAAAAGATGCACAATACTATTAATTATCAGGGAAATATAAACTAAAATCACAAGATACCACTTCATACCCTCCAAAATATCTAAAATTAAAAAGACGGACAATAACGAGTGTTGGCTAGATTTGGAGCAACTAGAACTCTCATACATTGCTGCTGGGAGTGTAAAACGGTACAATCCTTTGGAAGGTGGACAATTTCTTATAAATGTTAATATATATCTACCCTATTACCCGGAAATTCAACTCCTATGTATTTAGTCAAGAGAAATGAAAACATATATCTATAAAAAAGTATTTTATAAGAATTTTTATAAGTTTTATTCATAATAACCCAAAACTAGAAACAACCCAAATGTCCATCAATGGATAAATGAATAAAAGATTGATTATCAATGGACTATTACTCAACAATTAAAAGGAATGAACTGATGATGTAACAACATGGATGAATCTCAAAACACATGTTGAGCAAAAGAAGCCACACATATAATAATACACACTATATGACCCCATTTATATGATGTTCTAGAACTGACAAAACTAATCTATGATGTGGTGGAATAAAGATGGCCCAAATTCTTTGTCACTATCCTTACTGAAAGGTAAGCCCTTTGAATTTGGGCTGGCTTTGTGACTGCTTTGACCTATAAAATGCAGCAGAAATAATGATGTACAAGTTTAGAGTCTAGTCTTTAAAAAGACTGGCAGCTTCCACTTCCTCCTTCTTGGAACCCATTGCTGTGAGGAAGCCCAAACAGCCATGTGGAAGAAAAATGAGGTCCCTAACTGGCAATCCTAGCTGAGCTCCCAACCAAGAGCCAATCCCAACTTGCCAGCCATGTGAGTGAGTCATCTTGGAAATGGGTTCTCCAGCTTCAGTCAAGCTATCCCAGCTGATGCCACAAAGAGCAAAGACAAACTGATTCCTCTACACCCTGACCAACTTGCAATATCATGAGCAAAAAAATGATTTTTGTTGTTTTAAGACTCTAGGCTTGGGGGTGATTTTACATATCAACAGATAACCACAACATATGGTAATAGAAATAGTATCAGCAGTTGCTTTGGGGGAAAAGGGAGGATCAATTGCAAAAGGCATGAGGGGAATTTCAGGGGTGATGGAAATGTTCTACATCTTGATTGGGGTAGCAGTTATGAGGATGTATACATTTATCAAAACTCTTTGAACCACAGACTTAGACTCTATATATTATAATGTATATAAATTATACCTACTGAAGTTGGTTAAAAATATATATAGCTTTTATGACTCTATTAACTAGAAAATGAAGACTAAACTCCTCAGCTTGCTTTGAAACTTCTCACAAAGTACCCCCAGGCTGAATTCCAGGATATTCCCTTCTCACCCTTTACACTAAAGCTAAACAAAATTATTTGTAGTTCCACATGGGCCCAGACTTCTTGAAGTTGTTCTGTCTTCCTGGCATGTCACTCCTTCCAATCTCAGGCTGCTGAAGTCCCAGTCATCCTGTGACGCCCACCTTTACCCACCCCTGTGCTGAGACAGTCTTAGTCACCATCTCCTCTTGCTCAGAACACTTTGTGAATACTTTCATTATAATACTTATCACATTCTATTGTAAGTTTTTGTTTACATGTTTCTCTCCTTCACTAGACCCTCCCTGACTTCCTTTAAGAAAGAGACAAATTCTGATTCATCTTTGTATCACCATAATCTAAGTACTGGGCAAGTAATACACATTTAGTAAATGGTGAATGGATGATTGTACATTGGCCAGGGTCTCCTTTTGCTTCTCGCATTACTCTACTGGTCTTCTCCAGTCCTCTGTGGTATAGGTGTTTCTTGAGTCTCCATCTACTCCCATCCTCCACTATCTGCTTTTCTCTCCCTCTCTCTCTTTCACCTCTCTCTCTAAAGTTTCACCTAACATCATGGCTGCAATTATTTCCTTTAGTACAGATGGCTCCAAAATCTATTCAGTATCAGCAAATGTTTATTGAGCATTAAGGACACTGTACTTATAGGCTGGAATATAAGGACTTACAAAAGAATCCACAGGACTTGAGGATTTGAAAAGTATTGAATGTTGGAAACAAGAGACAGAAAGGAATCAAATATCTTCAAGAAACGGAGCCTGGGTGGCCTAGTGAATAAGGAAGCATTATGAAATGGGGAAGTTTGAAGGAGGGGTTGGTTTTGGGAGAAAAATAATAAATTTTGTCTTAGCCATGTTGGGTGTCATACTATTACATTCAAGTGAAACTATGTTATAGATGGAGATGCAGAATATTATTCATTTATGAATGCCTTCCCTCCCCCCCAAAAAAATATATATAGTTTTTGCTCTTAAGAGACTTATTGAGATGATAGACATACATCAAAGAATTCCATAAATAAATGTAAATTTCAATTTATAATAAATGCTGCAAAGATGTATGTACTCCTATGAAAGTATATAGTAGGAGGGATTGACATTAACGGCTGAAAGAGAAGTAGAAGTTAACTAGGGGATGGGAGGGAAAAGGTTCTAGGCAAAAGGAATACTATGTGCAAAAACCTACAGCACAGAGACAGAAAGTAGATTAGTGGTTGCCAGGGACTGATGGAGGACAGGGAGAAAAGGGAGTGCCTGCTAATGGATATGGATTTTTCTTTTTGAGGTGATGAAAGTGTTCTGGAATGAGATAGTTCTGATGGTTGCACAACTTTGTGAATATACTAAAATCCACTGAATTGTATACTTTAAAAGGGTGAATTTTGTGGTATGTGAATTATATCTCAATTTTTAAAATAGAAAAAAATTACAATAACGATGAAGGTGAATACAAGTTAACCAACTCCAATAACATAAAACCTATGTCAGATAGGCCACAGCACCTTCAAGAAACTAAAAGAAGGTCAGCATGGCCAAAACACAGAGTGAGAGCAAGCGTGATGCATGATGAGGCTGGAGAGGTGAGCACTAAGCATGATGAAGGAGTCATACTCATAGAAATAATGGTGAGGCATGAGACAAAAAGGAGATCAAAGAATAAGAGTATAGAGACAGATCAAGAGGTTGCACATTGAACCTCCCTCCGTGCCCACAGCTGAGGAGTGGAAAGAAAAAAATGGAACCTGTAAGGGCATTAGACAGAGGCCACAGGGAGGACAAGAAGCAGTATGACAGACTTGCACACAGGCCGAGAGAGGGAAGGATTCCTCAGAGCAGATGATGGTCAGCAATACTGACCATGGCAAAGAGGCTTAAGAGGACAGAAATCAAGAAAAGTCCTCTGAATTTGGTGATAGATGACCATAGACACAGCCATGTGAGAGTGGGGGCTGGGGAAAAGAGCCAGATGGCAGAGAAATAATGAGAGAATGAGTCATGAAGACATGGAGGCACACAGTATTTGGCAGTGAAAGGAGGAGGAAAAATGGGACAGTAGCTTAAAGAGAGAGGGGTCATAAGGAGGCCTTTTTCAAAATAAGAGCGACCTGAGCATGTTTGAGAATGAGAAAAGGGAGTCAGGAAAAAGGAATCAATTGAGAGAGAAAAGAATTCATGCAACAAGTTCCCTTGAAGAGATAGGAGAGGATGGAATCAAGACACAGGTGGAGAGCACAAACTTAGAAAATGAGACAGTCTTTCACTCTGAGCTAGGGAGAGGGAGGAAGTGATGGATAACGATAGAGATTTTTTTAGGTAGAGAGGAGTTTGGATAATGGAGTTCGTGTCATTGGTCTCTGTCTTCTCAGTAATAAGAGCCAACATTTACTAAGCATTCACCGTAGCCCTGGCCTAAACAATTTTTATATTTTACCTCATTTAATCCTCACAGACACCTCATAAGGTAGATACTGTTGTTATCCCCATTTTACAGTTAAGGAAACAGAGTCACTGAGAAGTGAATTAACATTAAAAAGGTCACACAGGTAATAAATGGTAGAGCTTGTGAGGTAGGAAGGAAGTGAGGTGATTTGCCAAGATTGAAAGAGGAAGTGGTGTGAAAGGAGGGAAAAAAGGGAAATTGGGGACTTGAAGAATATAAGAAAGTTTAAAATAGCCAAAGTGAAAAATATGCTACCGAGGGTGTGATTAAAGTGAGACCTCGGCCAGAGCAGAAGTCCCATATTTCTGCTGCGTACAGAATCTCTCCACTTGAAGATTCCACAGTAGAGATTTGTATAATTCCTCACTCAGTTTTAGGTGATTCAACCCTTCCCTTCTGGGTCTGCGCCTTGGACAGGATTCTCCTAGTAAAGCTGAAGACAGCAGAGAATTACTCTGGCTGTCAGAGACAGGCCTGACGCCACCCACACTCCTGGGCAGCTTTACTGAACCTTATAAAGTGCGTGTTTTATTGGCATTAGAATTGGGTCTCAGCAGGCCTTGTGTTTCACGGAAGATTTTCTAATTTAAAGTGAATTCAAGAGGAACAGAGAATTTCTTGCTGAGATTGTTCCTGTAGCCCTTACCACGGGTAACAAACCTGCTTTTTCAAAAGCAAATTTGAGTTTGCTAACAACTTTTTATGTTCCATAATTATTTACATCACCAAGGAAACAGAAGAATTTAGAAGAAGCCAAACTATCTCTATTCTCTTCCTCAAATGTCAGTGGTATGTTGGCAAAGATTCTTAGAGGAGTGAGAACAGAAAAGCAGCAATGCTAAAAAGCCAAAAACCTGCTCATATAGAGACATCAATCAAAAAATGCCACAACTCAAATTTTATTTATTTATTTTTTTGGTGAGGAAGATTAGCCGTGGGCTAACATCTGTGCCCATCCTCCTCTACTCTATATGTGGGATGCCTGCCACAGCATGGCTTGATAAGCTGTGCACAGGTCCGCACCCAGGATCCGAACGTGTGGACCCTGGGCCGCCGAAGCTGAGCATGCGTACTTAACCACTACGCCACCGGGCTGGCCCCTCTACAACCAAATTTTATCTCACAGGAAGGCAAATTGGATTCAGAATAGTTTCCAGGCAAATTGCATCATTGATGTTACTTCCTCCAGCAATATGTATTAGTATTTTTTCACACCAAAACATTGTGAAGAACACAACATCTTAATAATTCTCTGAGGTACGAACATTCACATAATTCAATATTCCAGTTCAAATGCACGTGTAGAACTGGGTTGATGAGATTTCATGACTCAAAAGGATAAATACTGGCACAAACACACTACAAGTGGGCAGCCTGGATGTTCAGCTAGACAACCAATTGGGAATCAAACTCAGATCCGAATATGTAGAGATCCATTGTTCCTGAGATGCGAACAAGAAGCAAACAGCACAGAACGGAATTGAGTTTAAGAATGTGTCATGTGAATCCGCCTACAGACAACTCTGGGAACTGTTCCTGAAATGGGAGGAGGCTGTCATCACCTCTCCCTTGGTAGCACCATGTGCCACAGAAATCATTTTCATTTTGGAAGTGCATTTTGATATGCTGTCTCCCTTCTTTCATTTCCCTCCTCCCCACTCTGGGAAACAAATCTGATGCTCACTAACCTCTGCATTTGCTGTCAGAGGAAGGAAGTGGGGAGAGTTTTACAAACCCCTGTGAAGCAAGGCTGCCCCTGGCATCACTGGGCGGGCATGCTCTCTCACTCCTCCTGGTGGATATGGAGGGAAGACTAATTCCTTATACGTAGTGAGGTGGAAAGAGAGCTCAGTTGTGGGCAATTGAGAGACCTCCAGCAGAGGTCAATTCAGAAGGACTGATGGGTGAGCTGTGACTTGTTTCTTCATTCTCTGTGGACAGGCTTAAGAGGAATGATGAATGGCCACATCTAGTCCTTTACTGGGAAGAGAAGCCTACAGTTTTTCTAACTGTGCTGTGTGAAGGTTCAGGAAAGATCAGCAGCACCTGACACTACAGCAGACTGAGTTTAGACTCTCAAAGCCCTTACGTTAACAGCTTACCACTGTTAACCAGCCAGTCCTTGGGGCTCCTCACATAGGAGCAAGTAGTCTCTTAGAACAAGGTAGTCTTCTAATTACTGTTTCTAATTAGAGCTAGATGTTATGCATCCACACGTGCAAGTAATCACAGATTGAGGATGACTTGTGGTCATGCCATCTGACCTTAAGCTATCTGCATATCTTTTCAAGAAAGTTCTATATATTCCTGAACCCCCACCAAGCTGCTGTCTCTCCTAGCAGAACAAAAAGATACCTACAGATTCTAAAAATCTGTCTTTCCCCCATTACCTCTGCTCCTTGGAGAGGCTAAAACCCTCTTCTTGAGTTTTTGCATCATACTTCATTCCATCTTAGTCACCACTTAGCTACGTAGATTATGGTCCTTATGTTTCTACCAGAGAGCAGCTCTTCTTTCTTCTTAGTCACCTTTCCTGTTCCTGCTCCTATGGGTTTTGAGTTATCTCACCACAATCACACAGAGGCCCTCCTTGCTACTCCATTATTTATTCCTATAGTATTTTCAAGTTCATCCCCTTACACACACACACATACACACACTCAGTATTTACATGGGATCCAGGTGTTCTGGGCTCAGGTAGACTTATTCTAAATGGATATGCAGAGCCTGAATCCATAGCTCTTGGGGAATTTGGCCCTAGAATACCTGCTTAACTGAAGGAGGGAGAGCAAGGCTGTGAGTTGTAACTATTCAAGGTGGATCACTGTCCATAGAGCAGAAAACAAGACCCACTGAGAGGACAGATTTCACGTCAACCTCAGTGATCCAGCAGTTGTTTTCCAAGTTCTCATTAACATTTCCTGCTGGCCTAGGAGACAGGGAAATTCTGAAAACATACCAATAGCACCCTTTCTGACAATTATACTCAGGGATGGAAAACTTGTGTGTTGGGAAAAGCACTTTCATCCTAGGTTATCGCCATCCCAATTAACACTTGTTTTGTAATTTGCAATTTACAAAGCACTTTTATAAAGGAGAACTGATTTGATCTTTGCCGCTTTCTAGTGAAAAGGCCAGAGAAAACTTTCCTATCTCCGTTTTATAGATGCAGAAGATTCAGAAAGGTTTAGTGACTTATCCAGGGTTAAGCAGGCCAAAAGAGGAAACAAAGAATGAAAGGAGGGAAAACCCAAGAAAGAAAGAGACAAAGTGAACTGCCTTCAGAGAGCTGTTGGCATCTCAACTGCTGTGATATAGGGGACCCTCTGCCAGGATGGGGATGGGGAAGTGCAGCCAAGCCACTTGGCTCTACTAGTCTTCCCAACTCTGAACTCCCAGAACAAGTTACAAAGGAAACCTGGGAAGTTAGCCCACAGCTCTTCTCAGGGATGGGGACTGTGGAAACACTGGGCTTTATCATTAATTAAAACTGCGAGCTTCCTTCCTTACTTTCTTATGCATATTTGATGGGTCACTATAAAATGTTAACCAGGAACTCGGGTTAATATTGTCATCAGTAGAGCCCTGCCTTTCGCCTTTCCTTCCCACCCTCACACTCTGGACTTTTTCTGCTCCTGCCGTGGCTGCTGTTGCTGTTTGCCTTTTTCTCCTCCCTCAGCATCACTCACTTCCTCTCCCTTTTTTGCATGAGTCTTTCTCTCCCCACTCCTCCCCCTCACTGTTTTCCTCCCGTGCTGCTGGAGGAACCAAACAGCTCCGCTATAAAGACTCTGTAAAACACAAGAAACAGGCTGAGGTTGACTGACCTGGTAAGTGGAAGACAGCACAGGGAACCACATTGATACCCTAGGGCCAGTCAACCTGGGCTGGTCTGGAGTTTCCCTGCTGTCCTATGGGCAGCAGCTCCAGGGAGTCCAGATGGTCCTCGAAAAATCTCTGGCTCAAAGGCAGAATTGATGTTAAACCCCTAGAAATGTTGAATTGCTGTTCATGGACTCTGGAATTGGGTTGAATCTGGGACCCCTGATAGCTGGAATGTGACCTAAACCTACAGGGAGTCCAATGTGGCCTCTGTCAAGGGTCATTAAACCCTGGGCATCAGGAGCTCCCCAGGCTCCTGCTGGGAGGAACATCAGTGCTGGGACTGAAGACTGCGAGAGACAGAGGCCATTCCTTGGACGGGGGAAAGGGAGAGCCCAGAAACTTCCTGCTCTAAAGGAATATGGTTCAGGAGAAGCTCCTCTACTCACCAGGACCTCAGGAAGAGACAGCACTGGGCTGAGCACATCATTCGCACATTTCTCCTCCTGCATGGTGCCAAAATGCTGCCTAAGTCCAGTACAACGGAGGTGAGCACATGCACACATTTCCTCCTTGTGGAGAAAGATGCCCCTTCCAGTACTGGGAGCTGATGATATTTTGGCTTAGCATTTGTTTTAAAATACTGTAAAAGGGAACACTGTGGCCTTATGGAGTCCATTTTCCCCTTCCTCACCCCAATCTGAGTGGACGTTTGCAGCTAAGAAAAGGGGTTGCAGCAGCAAATAAGCAGGATCAGAGGCCACGAGCCAGACCTGAGACGTGCGGGTCATGTGAGTCACCAGCCTTGTGGTTGGAGCAGAGGAACTGCCAGAGCAGTTAAGAGGAAGAGAATCTAAAAGGCAAACAGGAGAAGAGTTTTATTACCCAAGTGATAATATCTGGGATCCCTAAAGGCCAACTACATGGTCAGGGTATGGGCAAAATGGCAACCATCCCGACAGCAGGACCTTCTAGAGAAAATAAGCTGCAGACTGTGTTAGAACAATCCGGTAAAGAAATCTGACTTCTTCAACCAAGAAATTACTCTAAGAATTTGGTTGGAAAACATGGTGGAGGCAGAACAATCCCAGAATCACAGAGCTAAGAAGGAACCTAAAGATCATCTAGAGTCTTTTTTTTTAACAGGACTAGGATGTACTGCGGGGGAGGGGCTGCAGACAGCATATTTCAAGCCAGAGAAATAACATATAGAGACCAGTACAGGAAGTCCCGATTCTGGCAACCCCAGCAAAGGGCAAATGAGGCTTCTGGCATCTGCAGGATCAGAAGCTTGAAGCCAAGGGAATCCATTTACTGAAGAGCCAGATAAGACATAGCATAACACAGTCCCTAGCTCTGGGACACAGAACCCCATCCAAAGCAAAATAGGAACTGCTGGGTCCCGCAAAGGACAGGAGGGTTCTCTAGCATCCAGGAGGAAAACTAGCTAATAGAACCTGGTCTTCCCACGACTGGAGGTGACACAGAAAGGAACAGAAGGGAAGAAACAGTCAGGCTCATTCTTCCTGGGGTTTTTGCATGCTCTGGGAAACCTCTGTCAATGGAGAAAGGTCAACAGTTTGGACACAGTCATAGGATAAGAGTTAGAACAAGCTCTAAATGAGAATGAGATCTCAGAGGGATTTTCTTTGTGGATCTCTATGTGCATACTTCTCCGTTCTGCTCATATACCATTTGCTTTAAGACAGTGTTTCTCAAGGGGGTGGAGCGGGAGAAAAGGTGTAGCAGATTCCCTGGGTAGGCAAGAGGGGTGAGTAGTGGGCATTTATAGTTTATAAGGTTATCCAGCTGACTCTGATATGTTCCTCTCTCTGCTTCTTTGAGAACCACTGCTCAAGAAGTCACCCAAAGGGCAGAAGAAAGAAGGGCTGCTCCTTTGTGGGGGTCAGCGTGCCTTCTGTTGGCCCAGTTAGAGTGGTAGCGAAGGGAATATAGTTTAAATCATTACCGTATCAATGGTGCATCCAATCTGGAATTATCCCAAACTCTCTGTCTTAATCCATTCTGGCTGCTATAACAGAATATTGTAGACTGGGTGGTTTACAAACAACAGAAATTTATTTCTCACATTCTAGATAGAGGCTGGGAGTCCAAGATCGAGGCACCAGCAGATTTGGTATCTAGTGAGGGCTTACTTCCTGGTTCATAGACAGCCTTCTTCTCGTTGTGTCTTCACATGGTGGAAGGATCAAGGGAGCTCTCTGGAGTCTCTTTTATAAGGGCACTAACCCCATTCATGAGGGTTCCACCCTCATGACCAAATCATTTCTCAAAGGCCCCACCTCCAAATACCCTCACACTGGGGATTATGTTTCCACATATGAATCTTGGGAGGATACAAACATTCAGTCTATAGCACTCTTCTATCAACCTCAAATCACTTTAGCACCACCTCAGGAATTCCATGTTATTTACGATGCGAGTACCTTACAGGAAGATAGCATGATCCAAATTAAATCTTCTCTTCAAAATTAGAAGGATTATTATATGAAAAAGGTAGTAGACTTGACCTTGATTCATTAATTCAGTTAGTCAACAAGCATTTACTCAACGCTGTATTAGTTCTCTTTTTCTGCTGTAACAAATTACTACAAATTTAGTGGTTTAAAACACCACACTTTTATTATCTTTCAGTTCTGGAGGTCAGAAATCCAAAATGGGTCTCACTGGGCTAAAATCAAGGTGTTGGCAGGGCTGTTTTCCTGGAGACTCCAGAGGGCAATCTGATTCTTGGGTTTTTTCCAGTTTCTAGAGGGTGCCCACATTTCTTGGCTCCTGGCTCCTTCCATCTTCAAAGCCGTGTCCAAGCATGTCAAACACAATCTCTGATTTTCCCTCTTCTGCCTCCTTCTTCTACTCATAAGGACTCTCCTGATTACATTGGACCCACCAGATAAGTCAGGATAATATCTCCATCTCTAGGTCAGTTGATTAGCAACCTTAATTGCCCTTTGCCATTCAACCTAATGTATTCACAGGTTCCTGAGATTAAGAAGTGGCCATCTTTGAGAAGCCATTACTCTGCCTACCACAAAGGCTATCACAGTCTGGGTAATATTCCAGAGGCTGCTCCAGAGAGCAAAAAAAGCACCAGTAAGTGGCAGTCAAAAGTGCTTACTTTGCTATTGTATGTGAATTATACCTCAACAAAGCTTTAAAAAAGTCAATAGCTTGACATTCAAGGCCCTCCATAATCCTAATAATAGTTATGGCTACTACTTATTAAGAGTTTACTCTGACTTTATATACATTACCACCAATTTGAGACAGGGGTACTCTATTGCCTTTCTATAGATGAAACTGAGGCTCAGGGAGAGGAAGTGAATGGTCCAGGTTCACATTTCTAGTCAGTGGTGAGGGTAAGATTGGAACTAAGTCTGTGTGAACTCCACAGCCTGTGCACTGACCTCTCCCTTCAGCATATCTTCCACACTCCACCAAGGCAGCCTGTGCTCCAATTCCAAGGATGGTGTTCCCAAATCACCGTGTACACTCCCACCGCAACATCTCTAAAGGATCCGTTTCAAAGCCACTACCTTTCAGAAGACTTCCTTGTCCCCCTTGCTCACAAGTCCTTGCTTCTTCCTGGGGGCTCACACAGCTCTACTAATCACTTCCACTAGAGCAGTTTTCAGTCTGTTTATGGTGGTGTGTTATGGGCCACCTTCTTTCACTAGATTCTAAACTCTCAGAGAGTGGGGGCCCTGTCTTATTCATTTTTGTATCCTCACAGTGCTTTGTCAGTATATTGTGCCTTGAAAACTGTTTTTTGAGATACCCTGAGCCAAGATGGCTCTGTGAGTTCATTCTTTAGGCGCTCCTCCTGCTCTAAATACAGAGCAGGGATAGATAAAACATCAAAAGAAAACAGCAAAATGATAGTGCTGAGCTCAAAAACAAGATTATCATCTCTGTGGCCCTGAACTAAATAGAACACAAAGTCTCGAGCAGGACTGAAGCCTCAAGGCTTCGAGGATCCTGGCAGAGACGCAGGGGAGGCAGCAAGCACTGAGGGGACAAAAAGTGCCCCAGTCTGAGTTGGGGCTAGAGTCAGGCTCGGTTCCTGAAGCCAGGGCTTAGGGCGGTTTCTCCACTAGAAAAGAGATTGACAAACATAGCTGCTGACAGCTGCCAGAGATGTAGCTTAGTTGGGTTATCAAGGAAGTTTGCATAAATAATAAAAGATTTAAAGTTGGATGATAATGAAAGTAATATATGACAAAATCAGTGGAGTGGGGGAAGACCATGAGGGCAGCAAAGTGCAACTAGGATAGCAAACCAAAGACCCAGGGGTGACATCTCCATAAACCTGGGTAGCGAGGCATTCCTTCACATCCACAAATTCAAGTTGGCAAAAGTAAACCCTGGCAGCTACCAGACTTGTATGGGATCAGAATCCATGCAGGGGGAGGCAAAGGGAAGGATCTCAGCTTCTGATAACACTGAAAGCAAGAGAACCCTTCAATCGCCAACTCTCAATGGAAGCCGGGAGGGGATCCTGCAGGGTCCAGCTCACCAATCAGTGCAACAGGACCACGAAGATCCAATAAGGTCACATGGTGATGGGGCAGCCTGGGCCCCATAAACTCTCAGAACTACAAACAAAACTCTTTCCAAGACAAAGCTCTTCAATGAGGGGAAACTGCTGGGAATGAATCCCAGGGACAAACAGGAAGAAGGTCCAAATAAAAGTAAGAGAGGGAAGCAGAGGGGCCGGTCCAGTGGCGTAGTGGTGAAGTTCGCATGCTCCGCTTCATGGCCCAGGGTTCGCGGGTTTGGATCCTGGGTGTGGACCTACACACCACTCATCAAGCCATGCTGTGGAGGTGTCCCACATACGAAATAGAAGAAGATGGGCACAGATGTTCACTCAGGGCCACTCTTCCTCAGCAAAAAATTAATTAATTAAAAAATAAAAGTAAGGGAGGAAAGAAGAGGCAAATCTCAGAAAACATGAGGCCATTTTTTTAAATCACTTTATGAAAACACTCTATGAATACAACTACAGAGGGAGCTCTGTTCTAGAAATTGTAACTATGTATTGAAAAAGCATGCCATGTACCTGGGAAAACTGATCCAGAATGGCCAAAACAGAGACATGGTCTATTGAAACTCTTGGACTTGAAAGAAAAAGAAACAACTATTGGCATCTAGGCAAAAAAAGACCAGTGGGGGAAAAATTATATTGTTATATTTCTTGTTAGGTAACACTTTATCCAGAAAGTAATGGAATAACATATTTAAAGACACTCAAAGACAGAAAATGTGAACCACAGATCTTGTATCCAGCCAAACTGATCTTCAAGTATAAAAGCTGTAGAGAAACTGTTAGGAATATTGCAAAAACTCGGAAACTGCTGTTTCTGTGAGTCCTTTCTGAGAAATCAACCAAAGGAAGACTTTCAGATAACTAAGAATACCAGAGAGACATAGACATGGGGACTGGCAGCTAGAATGTGGTTGTACGAGTAACCCAGCTTTGACCACATGTGAGAAGACAACACCTTAGGAAAATGTGGGGCAATAAGAGGGAAGGAACTTGGGTCCCTGAATGAGCTTCTGCAACAGAGCTGCCTACCAGCCTTAGACCACTGTTCACCTCTAGACAGATGAGAGCTAAGGAAATTCCTATCTTGTATGAGCCATTGTATTTTGTAGTCTCTTCGTTATCAACTTATCCCGTAATCTAATAATGCAGAAATTGGTACATGGAAGTGGGGTTGCTACAATAACCATAACCTAAAATATGGGACTTCGACTTACTGGTAAGGCAGCCTGTGACAAAGAAACAAATTTTTGGAATGGATATTTGGTGACACGTCAGGATTTTTGGAAAAACTCTTCCCTATGAAAACTTGGAAGACAGACCTATGGAGCTATTGGCTCTAGGGAAATGGTTGGAAAAAGCCATGTTATTCAGTGCTGCCCTTAGACTTGCCAAGTCAGCTCCCTGCCCCAGGCCTTTTGCCTGCCTCAGGGAGTCTCGTTCTTGACGTGCTTTCCTCCAGCAGCTGGGAGTGGCCAGGCCAGAAATGCCATATAGGTAGGAAATCTCAGTCTGGAACCAGGTCCCACAGGGGTCTAGGTGACAAGAAATCCCTTCTTCAGAATTTTCTAAATCCCCCTCTGATGCCTGGGATTGGCCAGGCCCAGCAACACCATCTAAGCAGAGCACAATGAGCCCAGACTGGACCTGGGTTGTCCCTGGGAACCATTTCTCCCCTTCAGAGCACTTTCCAACTCTCTACACCCGCCACTCACCACCCCCCCAGGCTATAGTTATGGTTTGTCTTTTTTTTTTTTTAATTTAACTGTCCTTGTCTGGTCAGTAAATGGTGCTGGGCTGACTAGATATGTATAGGAGAAAAAATGAAATTACCTTATACCATATACAAATATAATTCTAGATAAAGTAAAGACCTTATGTGAAAAGAAAATCTTTAAAACTTTAAAAAATATATAGGAGAATATCTATATGACCTTGGGGATAGGAAATAATTTCTTAAAGTCACAAAAAGTTATAAAGTAAATATTAATACATTCACTACAATAAAATTTAAAATTTCTGTAGAAAAAAATACAAAGTGAAGACAAGTTGCAACCGGGAGAAGATTGTTTGCCTCAGATATAACCGATATGTGATTGGTCCAGAACATGTAAGGAATTTCTGTAATCAGTAAATAAAATAAAAATGGACAAAGACTATAGACAAATTAAAGAAAGAAAAATCCAGTGTCCCATAAACATTTGAAAAGATGCTCAGACTCACAAGTAATTAAGGAAATATAAATGAAGACAAAAATGGGGTATCATTTCACACCAATCAGACTGTTAAAAATTAAAATATCTGACAATACTAAGTACTACTGAGAATCTGGAGCAACAGGAACTGTCAGTTACTGCTGGTAACAATGTTACTTTTACAGCCACTTTGAAAGCTTGGCAATATCCAGCAGGGTTGGAGCCCAGCATTCCTAAGACACAGCTTGAAACTCTCTCTGTGAGTATGCATAAGGAGACCTAAGCAAGAATGTTCATTGCAGCGTTGTTCAAATTACAGAAAAGTAGAAACTAAATGTCTATCAACAGGAGAATGGAAAAGTTGTGTTGAGTTCATACAATGGAGAAATATACAGCAGTTTAAAGGAATGAATGAGACCTACACTTCAAAGTGGATAAGTCTAAAAAATAAATTGTATGCATTTATATTTAGTTTCTGGGTATATAAAAGTAGTGAAAGTATAAAAACATGCAGGGGGAGGATAAATACCAGTTTCAAATAATGCACATCTGGAGAGAGGGGAATGGGATCAGAGAGTAAAACACGGGGGCTTCAGCTGGATCTATCATATTTTATTTCTTTAAAAAATATCAAAGTCAAATATGGAAAAAGATTAGGATTTATATTTGTCTCAAAACTTTTCTGAGGGGGCCGGCCCCATGGCCTAGTGTTTCAGTTTGGCACGGCTCCACTTCAGCAGCCCAGATTCGGTTCCCCCGGCGGGGACCTACACTGCTCATCAGTGGCCATGCTGTGGTGGTGACCCACATACAAAATAGAGGAAGATTGGCACAGATGTTAGCTCAGGGTGAATCTTCCTCAAGCAAAAAAAAACACCATGACTTTTCCGGGTGTTTAAAATATTTTTGTGAGACCAGCCGGTGGCGTATTGGTTAAGTTTGTGTGCTCCACTTTGGCGGCCTGGGGTTTGAAGGTTCAAATCCCGGACATGGACTGACGCACTGCTTGTCAAGCCACGCTGGGGCAGTGTCTCATATAAAGTAGGAAGATGGACATGGATGTTAGCCCAGGCCCAATCTTCCTCAGAAAAAAGAGGAGGATTGGCAACGGATATTAGCTCAGGGCTAGTCTTCCTCACAAAAACAAAAAACAAAACAAAACAACCAAAACCAAAAAAACAAAAAAAAATTTTGAGGGATTATTTTGGCCCTCACTTTCCTCATAGATAATATGAGGATAATAATTCTCACAGCATAGATCTGTGATTAAGAGCACAGACTCTGAAACCAGAGGGCTTTGCCACTTATGAGCAGGTGACAATGTGAAAGTTACTTCACTTTTCTGTGCCTCATTGGAAAAAATGAGGATAACAGTCTCCATTCTATGTCACTGTGAAGAAGATTAAACATGTAAAGGGGCACATATGTATGGTGACGGATGGAAACTAGACTTTTGATGGTGAACACAATGCAGTCTGTACAGAAGCCAAAATATAATGATGTACATCTCAAATTTCCATAATGTTATAAACCAATGTGATCTCAATAAAATAAAATAAAAAACAATTAAATATATTAATATTGTAAAACTCTTTAAAAAACACAAAGTAAACAGTTGTGTTTATTAAATAAGTGAAAACATATTATAGTTTGAGGATTCAAAATAATAAAATTTACAAAGAGGGCCAGCCCAGAGGGCCTAGTGGTTAAGTTGGATGCATTCTGCTTCAGCCACCTTGGGGTTCACTTCCCAGGCACAGATCTACACCGCCAACCTACACCACTCATCAGTGGCCATGCTGTGGCGGTGGCCCACATGCAAAATAGAGGAAGATTGGCAACAGATGTTAACTCAGGGTGAATCTTCCTCAGCAAAAGAAAAAAAAAATTTACAAAGGGACAAGAATAGTACTTGGTATGTAGTCTGTGCTCTAACAGGGTGTTCGGAACAATAATTAGTGTCAAATAGTTTCCAGGTATCAAAAAAGGGCCCATGATCTGATTAAAAGAAATAATAGCAGAATTGAAAGAATGCTGCACAGTTCCAATAATATTCAATGTATTTCTAGAAGACACTACTGATGTATTGCAAAGCTCAATTTCCGTGAGGTTTAACATTTTCCTCATACCAAATTTGCAACCCAGGATACCGTGAGATAGTGCTGGTAGAAATACATGCTGCAATTTACAATGAAAGTTTGAGCAAGTAACAAGTGATTCTGGCTTTTTTTTTGCTCATTTGTAAATTTCAGGAGCTGGACCTAGCTCCCTCAAGGTCACAAACAAAGTATTTCCTAACAAACAATGAAGACTTGCATGTTTTGAGGATCGCATTTATTTTCACCCATTTTACTTACTGACGTTATACATAACATTTCATTTTAATGAAAGATTACCGCTACCAACCTTAAAAAATACATTGAAAAATCGTTTGTTGAATTGGATTATGGTTCTCGGCTTGAGCAATTTCCTCGGACTCTTCATCTATGTCCAGTCCAATAAGCATTTACAGGTCTTGTTTCCATGTGGCATCCCCACGGCTCCAGCCACCTGGCAAGGACATCTTCCGGCATCCACTCTGCCCAGATGGCTCCAGCCCGCCTAGCTCTCTCCTCCTCCTCCCTCCCGGGGCGCCTGCTGTCCATTCTGCTGGAAGAACTCAGGACGCTCTTCTTTTGTTTCCGAAAATTGAGTTCCTTGGGCATAAAAATGGGAGTTCACAAGTCTTTTGTATTCCTCTTGGATTAAATTTTACCTCCAGAGGAGACAAACTTAAGACAGTTTTAACGAAAGAAGCGCGGGCATTCGGTGACGGTGGAAAGTTCCCCGGGTGAGGGAGGACCCACCCAGTTGACCTGGAGATGCCCGGCTCCCCTCTCGGGGTCTCTCATCCCACCCTCGCCGGGGAGGCGCTCCCTGCCGCCGCCGCGGCCCGGTGCCCGCCGGCCAGCCGCGCTCCTGCAGCCGGGCCCCTGCAGGCCGCGGACAAAGGGGCTTGTGTCCCGCCGCCCGGCCTGAGCCTGTCCCCGCCGGCCGCCGGGGCTGGGGCGGAGCCAGCCCGCGTGTGACCCACGTGTGGCCCCGCGTGCGGCCCGGCTCCCCAGTGGGCCAGCGGACCCGGAGGGGTAGGCCGCTCTAGGCCCGGCCCCGTGTGCGGGGCCCCCAGGCCGAGCCTCCCTCGACCCCAGCCCGGTCCCCTGCCGGAGTCTCCGTTTGTCGGAACGGTGGGTAGAAAGGCCCCGGTGGCCACCGCTGTCCCACCTGTTCCTGGACGCGCCCCAGCAAAGTTCAGGCACAGCCATCCGACGTGGGGCCTTTTGGGTTCTCAAGGGTCGAAATGTAAAATTCCTTTCTCCCTTTTAATGATCCAGGGGCTTCCTCCACTCTGTCTTAGGGAGGCCCAAATAGCTTCTCTCCTTTGCTTTACCCCAGGGAAAAACGGAGGAATTTGGGGAAAAGGAGAGGAGTGGTGCCTGCCATTTACTGAACTTTGGGTATGGGCCAGGTACTCTTCTAGGCACTTAGAAATTTTGTTTTAGTTAATCCTCAAAAGGATTTGTGATGCAAATATTATTTTCCTATTCTATCATTCTTTTCTATTCTTAGAAAACTGAGGTTAGGATTTTCCCCTGTTCATCATCTACCAAATGCTCCAGTTACAAATTTTACTAGACTTTTCCTTTCCCCTTACTCCCACATCCATTTAATGAGTATTTACTGAGTGCCTACTATGTGCTAAGGTGCTGGGGATACTGAATGAACAAAGCAGACAAGATCCCTGTGGTCACACAACTTACATGGGGGGAGTGGGGGCAGATAATCGCAACTAATTATTATAATTACAAAAGGGGAATGAGAGCCCTGAAGACAAATTCCCTAGGTGGTGGGAGAGATGGCTTTATACCCTGGTCTGGGTTGGGAGAGGTCAGGAAGCTTCCAGAGCTGTTGCAGTAGTCCAGGGAACAGGGGAAATCTGAGGATGCCGATGGCAGGAAGGATCCATTCAAAAGAAACTAGGAGAATGGAATCAGGAGGACCAAGAGACCTGTTAGTTGTGGATGGTAACTGAAAAGTCCACCCAGCCTCTGCACCACCTCTACCCTCCCACCCTGGAACACTGGAGAGATGGAGGAACTAGGTAAATTCCCAAGTTCTGATCCCAATTGTGCCCCTCCTTACTTGGTGACATCATGGACAAATCACTCTTCTGTAAAGCCTTGAGAGACCTGCATTCCTTCCTTAGGCTGCAGGCATGCAATGCCCTATGATGCTGTTCCTAAACTCTGGGGGAACGTTGCAAAAAATGTAAGAGGAATGTGTAGAAAACTACATCATACATCTATGGTAATTAAAATAGTGTAGTAGTGGCACTGGTACATGGAAACGGGATAAGGAGTCTAGAAATAAACCCAAATACATGTGTGACTATAGCAGTTGACAAAGGAAGTAATATATAGAAATACGTAGAGATGGATTATTCAAGAAATGTTCAGAAAATATAGATTGTTCAATATCTGTTCTTGGGACAATGGGTAGCCATCTGGAAAAAATAAATTTGGATCCATATCTCACTTCTTATTCCAAAATACATTTTAGATGACTAAAAATGAAACACTGAAAAATAAACTTTAGAAGCACTAGAAGAAAATATAGGTTTTTAAAAATAATCTTGGAGTGTGGAAGTCCTTTCCAAGTATGGTACAAAACCCAGAAGCTACACACATACATATGCACACACAGACACATTCAAACAACCACCACAACAAAAAACACTGTATACACCACATATCACAAAGGAATAAGTTGCTTATAACTTGCTTAAAATGAGCACTTATAAATTAGTAACAAGAGACCAACAACTTAGTAGAAAAAAAAGTATATGACAACCAGTTCACAGTAAAGAAAATCAAAATGGCTCTTAAATGTATGAACAGATGCCTCGCTCACAGTAAGAGAAATGCAAACTAAAATTACAATGAAAAACCGTTCTCACTTATCAGGCACAACTCATGCATGGAAGGCAACTTGGCAGTATCAGCCAAAATTTAAAATGCACATTCCTTTGACTCAGTAATTCCTCTTTTAGGAATTTTCCTATAGATATACTCCTGCAAGTATGAAATGATATGCCTGAAAAATTCATTGCCTCACTATTTGTAATAGCAAAGTCCTGGAAACAACCTAAATGTCCATCAATAGGGAACTTGTTAAATAAATTATGATATATCATACAAAGGAGTGGAGATGTCTAAGTATGGCTAGGGAAAAATCTTCATAATGTAGAGGGTCTATAGGGTATACTAGATTGAATTACATCTCTAAAGTGGAAACAACAATTGTACTGACTGCATAGGGTTATTGTGAAGATTAAATGAATTAAAGCACTTGGAACAATATCTAGAATATATACCATTAGCTATTTACTTACACATATTGTTAATAAAAAGAGCAAGGGACGGAACAGAATGTATAATAACCTACCATTTGTGTAAAGGAAAAATAAGTATATGGGTAAAATATTCCTTGAAAATTTCACAATAAATCAGTAATGGTGGTTGCCTCCGGAGAGAGGAACTGCCTTGCTAGGGGCAAGGCAACTTATTTTCACTGCCTACCTTTCCATACCATTTTAATTTCTTACCTTGGGTATTTGGCATCTATTTGAAAAGATAAATTAATTTTTTTAAAGAAAAATATCAGTCAGAAACACACAAAGAAAAAGTAATTAAATCTTATAAGATGTAAAAATTAAATTATGTTCCAGTCTTTTCCATTAGTGTTATTTTGTTAAAATGATTATATATTGTAGTCATTGAATGATTTTTCAGATACTTACTGCACACTTTCAAACTACTGATGGAGCATAGTGCTTTCACCTTGAAGTATGGTCCTCAGACCAGCAGTGTGGGCATCACTTAGGAACTTGTTAGAAATGTAGACTCTCAGGCCCCACCCCAGACCTACTGAATCAGTGTTAAAGAACAAAAATTCAACCAAGTAAATTTAAAGATCTAATTGCCTTTATTCAGCAATTCATGAATTGGGCAGCATCCCATCCAGCAAATAGATAGCAGCTCCAAGGAAGTGGCGTAGTGGTTAAGTTTGTGTGCTCTGCTTCAGTGGCCTGGGGTTTGCAGGTTTGGATCCCAAGCATGGACCTACACACCCCTCATCAAGCCATGCTGTGGTGGTGTCCCACATACAAAAATAAAGGACGATTGGCACAGATGTTAGCTCAGAGCCAATCTTCCTCACAAAAAAAAAAAAAAATGGAAGTTTTTTTTTTAAGGCAGAAAGAAGGTAAGACAAAGAAGTTAAAAGAGTAAATTATCTCAAGCAAGGTCACCTTCCTTAGGGGAAGACAGGGGGTCTTATGAGGCAGATTATGTCACTAGCATTGATCAGGAAATTCCAGACTGATTGGTTTAAAATTCCACTCCTGGGAGAGGCTGAAACTGCAATTAGGTTAGGTGTTAAGTCTCAGTGGGCTTAGCAGAAGTGACTCCATTTTGGGCTTGTTCTTTCTTTTTAACAAGAGTCTATGTTTTAACAATAGTCTCAGATGACTTGTCTGGGGGATCTCATTTGAGGTATGAGAAGCACTGAGCTAGAGGACATAACAAAAAACAGACATATAAAACAAAACAAAAACACTCTTCTACTCTTGTCTCTTCCCTTTGACCTCCCCTCTCAAAATTGCTACGGTTAGATGATTCTGGAAAACATATTGCTGAGTGAAAGAAGGCAAACACGAATAATCCAACCTATATGATTCCATTCATATGAACTTCAAAAAGAGCTACACTAATCCATGGTGTTAAAAGTCAGGATAGAGGTTACCTTCAGGGAAGAAGGAGGAGGTAGAGATGAAGGCAGGGCCCAAGGGTTGCTTCTGGAGTGCTGAGAATGTTGTTTCTTGATCTGGTTGCTGGTTATTTGGATCTGTTTGTGAAAATTCTTAAGGACTGTACACTTCTGATTGGTGTACTTTTTTGTATGTGTCTTATACTTCAATAAAAAAGTTTTTAAAACTTTGAGGACATTGAGGGTACTATGCTAAGTGAAATAAGTCAGAGGGAGAATGTCAAAAACTGTATGATATCGCTCATAAGTAGAAGATAAAAATAACAACAAATACGTAGAGACAGAGATTGAATTGGTGGTTACCAGAGGGGAAGAGGGGAGGGAGGAGGGCAAAAGGGGAGGGAGGAGGGCAAAAGGGATGATTAGGCACTTGTGTGTGGTGATGGCTTGTAATTAGTATTTGGGTGGTGAGCATGATGTCATCTATGCAGAAATAGAAGGATAATGATGTACACCTGAAATTTATACAATGTTATAAACCAATGTTACTGCAATAAAAAATAAATACTGAAAAAAACAAAATTCCACTATTATCACCTACCTCAAACCCCTTGACCATGGGAGGGCCAAAGTGCTTGGGGAAAAGAAACTGAGCTGATAAAATTATTTACATTGATTTAATTACTGATAGGTAACTCCCACAAATAGATTACTTTGTCACACACACACACACTCTCATATCAGAACTCCTGTGCATTTTAAGAGGCGCCTACTATTGACCTGCATTCACCCAAAAGATGACATGATCACGGTAGAGCTTCAGGGTGCTCTCTGGAGTGATGGGACAAGTTGCACAGGCTCTGCTCTCTGACTTAGTGGGTTTCAAGCCTGGATCAACCATTCATCAGCTACATAACCTTGGACAAGTTACTTATTGTGCATTTCTGTCCTATTGGAGGATGACCATTATATTCCCACCTGATAGGAATGCTCTCTGTATTGAGATAACACAGTATATATGAAGAGCTAGGCACAGTGCCTGGCACATAATAGGAGCCCACTAATGGTAGACAATTATTTGAAAGTAAAAGTCTTCTCAATTAGTAATTCCCAAACACCATCTCACAGATGATCATGACCTGCAGTTAAAGCTAATCACAGCAGGAAACATTCTGAAAGCCACTTCCCTGGAAGTAAATTCAGGTCTCATGATCCACGTGGAAACCAGACTCTGCAGTGCCAGCAACAGGTTTTTCAGGATATTTGTTTTCAGAAGCACCCGCCCCATTCCATTGCCCTCAGCCAGCAGTGCAATACCTGTGTCCCTCCCGGTCTTCCCATGGCCCTGGACACAGAGGAGTTCGTTTCTCACACCTCCTACTCCACAGTCCCATGAGCTTGCTCTAAAAGCTTCTAAACTAGAGGGGCGAGCCCGGTGGTGCAGCGGTTTAGTTCACGCTTGGCAGCCCGGGGTTTGTGGGTTCAGATCCCGGGCGCCCGCCAACGCACGGCTTGTCAGCCGTGCCGTGGTGGCCTCCCATATAAAGTAGAGGAAGATGGGCACGGATGTTAGCTCAGGGCCAGTCTTCTTCTGCAAAAAGAGGAGGATTAGCAACAGATGTTAGCTCAGGGCTGGTCTTCCTCACACACACACAAAAAGTTTATAAAAAGAAATAAATAAAAGCTTCTAAACTAGAATTTTCAGGTGGAAAGACTTGGAAGCAAACATCATGCTCTTATTTCTAATCCTCAAGAGGCTCACGCTCTTTGCCCACATCTTCCCAGAGGTTCCCCTGGCTCCAGGAAACAGTGTAAAGGTGAGAACAGTCTACACACCCAATGATAGACGGGTAGGAGACAGCCAAAGCAGTCTCTTTGTCCCTGTTCCAAGATAAAGAACTTTTTCAAAACATTTGCATTTTCAAAAGGTCAATGGTTATCTCTAGCTAGTGGGATTACAGGTATCAGGCATTTTTTAAATGATTTTCTGCATTTTCCTAATTATCTACAATGACTATGTATCATCTTAATATGATGATTCTTTGGGGTCTTCTCTAACTACAAAAGCATTTTGTGCTCAATGCACAAAACTTGGAAAGCACGAAGGAAAAGTCCCCTTAATCACATCATGTAACGATAACAGCTGTTAACATTTTGGCATATGTCTTTCCAGACTTTTCTCTATGCAGAGATGCTTCATTTTTGTGATCTGGAAAAAAAATAAACACTTAAGAGACAAAGCCTTAGGGTTTTTAGTCTTCAATTTTATTTCTGTTTTTAAATAGCATCTAATGGCTTGGGAATGTCCTTAACAGCAAGGGCCCACCCTATGCACTCCCAGAGGCTCCCCAGCCAGAGCTGGGGTCCAGGCTCCAGGAACTCCCCCTCACCCACACCAGCCATCAGGCCTATTTTCTCTGTGTCTCCAGAGACTTGGGACAGAAGAGGGTCTCCAGTTAGAGGGGAATTGAGACCAAGGGACGCTGAGTAGAAGGACTGGGCTCAGACACAGCTGCCTTTGTTAGTCTTAGCCTATTTTGGGATTTGGTGCATGCTCAGACAGACTGTGGGAGGGCATCAAGAGTGGCTCCTGGACTCCTCTCTGGCCTCACTCGTTCCTGGGCAAGCCCTCCAGCACCCCTTCCCCTTGTCAGGCTCAGTGCATCACCTTTAGAAGCTGGTAAATGGTAGCCTGTGGTAACCCAGCACGCCTTGCTGTGACCCCGTCTGCTGCACTTTACTCCTAGCCTAGGCAGGGTGGGTTATCAGGAAGGTGATGATGATTCAGACCTGAGAGTGTCCCACTGCCTCCGACCACAGGGCCTGGGAACTGACTGGACCAACCCCTTACAAATTCTCACCTAAAGGGGAATAATACAGGGAACCTCTTTGTGAGAAGGGGCAAACCTGGGCATTTAAACCCCAAGCACAGGCACAGCTGGGCCCGCAGGCCGGGGGTGCCTCAATGCATGCACTAAAGCAGCAGGGGCAGCTCAGCCGGAAGAGTAGGAGCCCACAGGGCTGCATCTACCCTCCCCCAACTTGCACACCCATGGTAACCATGGAAACATAACCACCCCCTCCTGCCAGCTGCCTGGGTTTAGACAACCAGGCCTGGCCCACCTCCACCCAGCCAAGGCCTGAACTGATGCCAGGCTGGCCACAGAGTGGCTGCAGGAAGAACTGGGATTGGGCCATTTAGTCAGTCCAGGCTTCCAGCACAGCTTGGGAGGACTACCACAGGAGCCTCCACGCCTTGCTGCCTGGGCTGGGGTCAGAAGGGGCTTAGTCAGCCAGCCCAGCGGCCAGCAGAGCTAGCCACATGGCCCCAGATGCCCTCTGCCTGTGGGCTAACAGCTACTGTGGGGCAGTAGCCCTTGCTGCAGCAGCAGCAGCCTCTGGGCCTCGTTACGGGGGCTTTCCGGCTGCTGCTCCTCCTGCCCGGGCTGCTCAGCTAGCCCCCCAGGGCTGAGGATGTACCGATAGTCACTGGGGATGCCCCCAACTGCCCCCATGCCACTGCCATCCCCAGCCCCGCTGCTGGCCTGGTCCCCGCCAGGCAGCTCCAGGCTGCCTCCCTCGGCAGGCTCCTCGGCTCTCTCAAGGTTGATGTACAAGGGGTCTTGGCTGGTGGACAGCACAGACAGGTGTCCCAGGATGTTCTCCAGCTCCATGCGCAGGCATGTGAAGTTCGGGCGCTGCTTGGGGTCGGCGTTCCAGCACTGGTACATGAGCTCATACCTGGGGCAGAGAGAAGGGTGAGGGGAGGTAACAAGGAGCCAGTACAAAGGGGAAGGATGCTCCTTCCCTTAAAAGCAGAGGCCCCTTAATCATATGTAACCAGCATTTAAAAAATAAGTGATCTCTATCTTACCAGTGTGGAAACTGAAGCACAGAGAGGTTAAGAAACTTGACTAAGGTCACACAGGTAGAAAGTGATGGAGTTGCGATTTGAAGCCAGGTGAGTTGGCTCCAGAGTCCAATGCTGTTTTGGGAGGGAGTACTAGGAGTGTTTTTGTCTTGCAGAACTCAGCCTGGAGTCAAGGTTATTTTAGTGGGGTGGATTTGAGCATCTATCCTTTGTTCTAAATGCTCACTCACTCAGGCAAGTCTTAAATCCTCATTGTTCATGGACACCTTAGAGAATCTGAGAAAAGCTTCCAGCTCTCTTCCCCTGACAGGAAGACTTTTTCTATACAATTTCAGGAGCCTTACAGATTCCCTGAGGTCTTACCCTGTTCCCAGGGAATGCCTCAGGCTGAGGAAAAAAAACAAAACTAATGGGAAGGGGCTGAGATCAGATCTAGTCAGGGCGAATGCCTGACTCTCCTCCCTTTGCCCACGATAAAAGCCCAGCACACTCCCCCACACACCAGCCCTCCTGACAGGGGCCCCAGTGACGGGGGAATCACGCCAGACACCGAGTAGGCCATGGGAATGGTCTGGGGCCATGGGTGCGGGGCCAGGCTGGGACACATTGTCAAGGCTGTGCTAGGAGCCAACTGGCGCCTGTCCACGAGGCTGCCTAGTGGGAAGCCAGCATCTGCCCACCCTCTACTGACAACACTAGCTCCGGCCCGGAAGCAGATTAAGCCAGGGCCTGGTCCCCACTGCCTAGCAGCTCCAGAGGCCCAGGCAGGCTGCAACCCCAGGGAGACCTGAGCTTCCTGCCCTGCCATGCCCTGAGCTCTGCTGAAGGAATAGGAAGAGTAGGGCCTGGTTCATGCACTCAGATTTCCCTCCCACCCACAGTCCAGGCTCAAGGTACTTCAAACCCAATGCCCTAGAGAAAGAAGATCCCACCAGTTAGGCTAAGCCTTCCTCTGCCTGTCCATGTTCTTGGACCCTGGAGGTCCAACCCCACAGCAAGAAATAGGGAGCAGATTCCCTGGGTCACTGTGGACTCCCTCCCCCTGGGGCCCAGGGAAAGTCTGGCTTGCATAGGGTGGGAGAACACTAGAACAGATGAATCACAGTTGGCGTCACAGTTAAAATCACAGGGATCTAGGTTCAAATTCCAACTCATCCACTTAATAGCTGTGTGATCTTGGTCATGTTACTTAACCTCTTTAATCCTAGTTCCTCGTCTACAAAATGGGGATAATAATAGTCTTTTCCTCAGAGGGTTAGAGGAGGATTATGTGAAAGAATGCCTGTGAAGTGCCCAGCTAATGTCAGTGATACCGTCTTCTGGTCACAAGGGGTTTATGACACTCCCCTGAGCAGGGGGGTGTATCACCATCCTCCCCAGTCCGGAGGGCTCCAGGCTTTCAGAAAGGAAAGAAGGCAGTTCCCTTCTCCCCAGGATCTCAGTTTGTTATCTTAGGTCCCTCCACTTTCTCAAGAGGAGGCCAAGACAAGAAAAGAACCCAACCTCCCGCCCCCAGCGCCCCCTCCTTGTCAAGCAAGGAATGTGATGGAGCAGCAGTTTTTTCTTGTCCCTGTGCAGCCCTCTGTGAGGGGGAGGGAGAGCTCAGCTGAGGTTTTTTCAAACTAGCTGGGGACTGAGGAGTGGGGGCGGGGAGAAGGCAACAGGGAAACCTGCACTCTTGCTCAACCCTGTATCTTCTGCTGTCAGGGTTCCTGGTCCTCCCTGGGAACTAGAGAAAATAGAATGATAGGAAAAGCCCGGAGCAAGAAATACAGGATGGCAAAGGGGGAGAGAAAGAAAACAAGGAGGCGGTAGATAAAGAAGGAGTTTGGGGTGGAGGTCAGCCTTCCCTCTAATTGCACCCAAAGAAAGAAAAGGTCTAATTGAGGTTTGAGCTCCCACTGGGCCAGCAGCTGAGGTGGCAGCCATCAGCTGAAACCCCAATTTCCTGTTTCCTCCCAGAATCCCCTTCCCGGGGCACTCACACGTCCTCCATACACTCCGGAGGCTGTTTCAGGCGGTTCCCGCCGATGAGGTAGTTGTAAATCTCAGCGTTCTCGATGCCAGCATATGGCGTCTGCCCACGAGTCATGATCTCCCACATGGTCACCCCGAAGGCCCACTGGGATAGAATCAAGATTGGAGGGGAGGTGTCACGAGACTTCCTGAGCCAGGCAGAGGCCTGAGGCAAGCACATCTTGGGGGCTCAAGGCCCTCATAACTGGGCAGTCAAAGTCCCGAGAGCAGACCCGGCTAGGCCCTTGAGGATCCTAAAGGTCCACCCAGGCACTATCCACAGCACTGCGCTACCACCAAATCCCATTGCACCACCCCGCTCACCACGTCACTGTGCACAGTATACAGGTTGTCAGCCAAGCTCTCCAGGGCCAACCACTTGACAGGCAATTTGGAGGCACAGCCCTGACGATAGTAGTCCCCACTGTAGATCTTCCGGGAGAGTCCAAAGTCAGCTACACACACCGTCATGTCTTCTGCCAGCCTGTGAGGGGTATGGGAGGATGGGGTCAGCCTTCCCCATGCTGGCAGCCTTACTAAGCCAGGGCATCTATGCTCCCAAGCTGTCCCCACGCATAGCAGATACTGTCCCCGGCGGGAGCTGACCATTAGTGAGCCCCTCCTGGCACTAGCTGTTCCCTCCCACCTGAGCCCTCCAGAGTTCACATACATGCAATTCCGAGCGGCCAGGTCTCGGTGGATAAAATTCCGGGAGCTCAGGTACTCCATGCCACAGGCAATGTCCACCATGAACCGGATCAGAGTCTGCAGGGGCAGGTTCTGGTGGGCAGACAGGGCAAGCTCAGGCTGGTTCTGCCCACCCAGCTGGAGCAGGATGAATGGGGTCCCCTGGCCAGAGAGCCTAAAGACTGTCCTTGGAATCACTGAAAGAAAGGGAATGGACGGGCTTCCCACGGCAAGGAAGGTCTGGCAAATCTGAGAGAGAATGCCCGAGAGACAGACTCCCCCCAGTCTGGGGCTCCACAGGTCTCGTCTCTCAGAGAGGATGCTTGCCCAGCCTAAAATTCCCAGCAGGGCTCTGTGAGGGTAAGAAAGCCTGCTAGCATAAAGAGTCAAATTCAGAGCCCGCCTTCTCCCAACCAGCCCATCTGGCCCTACCTACCAAGCCAACCTCTCTCCCAGGGTCTCTGACCCTTTCCAACTCCTGGCCCCTCCCACCACAGGCACTCACAAAGGGGTTCTCCCCCATCCGGGAGGCGAGCAGGAAGGCGTGCAGGTCCCCATGCTTCATGAAGGGCAGGATGACCATGGGGATGGGGAGACGGCCTTTGGCCCTGCTCCGGAGGCTCACCCCTGAGGACAAAGGAGAGTCAGGAGCAGGCTCATAGAGGTCAAGCACGGCTCAGGTGTCTGTATAAGCCCCCATCTGCTGGGTCCTACCTCTAGCCCTGGCTCTGCTGCCTCTTTCCCCACAAGTTCCACACTGGCCTGGTGACTACCCAGGGGGGACTCTGGCTGCCCCCAGATCTCTGGAGCATCTTCTCTGTCCCCTCCTCCTCCCTCTCTGTTCACATGAGCCGTCTTCATGTGCAGACCTTTAGTACGGGACCTGCAAACTAAACTCCTTACCTGGAGTCTGATCAGATTTCAGCCAGGACCCTCCTTGCTATTTTGCATCCGCTTACTCACCAGGTAAGCCCGAACCTCTCTCCCACAGGCTGCTCTCCCACCTTGGGGGAGCACAGTTTTAGCCCTATTTTATATCTGCCTCCCCCAAGAAGGGGCTCACCAACAAGCTTGGCCACGTGCGGGTGGTCAAACTCCTTCATGCAAGCCGCTTCCCTGAGGAACTCTTCAATGTCGCTTGAGGCAATGATGTCAGCTGGGAGAAAGGAATGCAGGGGAGGGAATGAGGGAGATGTGCCCACAGTTCTGACTCAAGATTCCTAGGCCTTGTCCTTCAGATGTCCTGGGCTTCCCAGAGGGCCCAGGAAACAGTCTGGCCATGATCAGGAGAAACCCCCATGGGGTGGTGCCATCCCACAATTTCTCTACTTGCTTATGCCCTCCCTTTGGTTTGGACAGCCCAGCAGCTCAACCAACCACAACTTTCACCACCCTGAGTGAAACAGTCACTGCAACGGCTGTGTCACACAGAGAGTGAAGGCTAGGGGACAAATGTGTCTATGTTTATACCTGTAAATTATTCACGTGGTATAGACAGCATCCCAGTTAGTGCTGATTAACTCTTCTTGGAAAGTCTAGGGGCCCAGCAGAGCCTGCTTCAGGATCAGTCACCCCTTTTGCGCTCCCCAGTGATGCCCTCACTCAACATCTACTATTCTCCACTCACCTTTCAGCATCTTTACAGCCACTTTCACAAAGGAGCCATCCTCCTGCTTCAACTGGGCCTCCCGCACTGAACCAAACTCTCCTAGGAACCAATCCAAATGACGGTAAGTCCCCTCATCCTTCTGTCTCCTACCCCCTTCCCTCCCAAGTGACCCTCCACAAGGACATCATTAGACTCTGGGGCCGTCGGAGGAGACTCCCTTGTCCATAGCCAAAGCAAAGTATGCTGAGAGTGACTCCTCAGCCCTCCTTGTCCTCAGCCACCATTCCCCAAACAACCCAAACTCAGGAGTCTACAAGCATACCCTGTTTACAGGAGCTGACCCAAATCCACACCCTTAAAGTGATGGGAGCAACAAACACACCCAGATATAGTAAACCCCACCCGTGCCAATCCCTGCACGGCCCCACATACCTTTGCCCAACATCCGGCCCAGCGTGAACTGCTGCTCTGGGATGAGCACATCCTCCAGTTTGTCCTTCAGTTCATCGCTGATGCCCAAGCTGTCCACTGTGGGGAACGGGGTGGTGAGAAAGGAAAGGGACCTTTCTGGTTCCTGATCCAAAACCCAGCCTACCTCCTACACCCCAGACTCCACCCTCAGAGAGAGGAGCTCAGTTTACCTCTCCCACAGTTGGGACAGCGACCTCCACAAGGGTAGGTCTGTGTCTTTTCCACTACTATTTGCTTGGAACTCCTCAAGGTTCAGACATATTGGTCAAATTAATGAGTTACTAAAAGGAATGCAGATAGGGGCACAAGGTAGCCCATTTTTTCCTCCCATGACTCCCCACCACTCACGTGTGGCTTCGATGCGCTCAGGCCTTTCCCGATTGAATGACCGGGCTGCCCGGAAGTGAACGGCTGGCTCCCCCCGGGCCATGACACTGTCAAAGGCTTGCCTACAGGGAAACCCAGGACTTAGGGTCAGTGCCAAGGCCTTCAGTCACCACCTGCCTATTCCTCTGTGTCCCTACCCCCTTACCCAAACCGTGTCTCCTTCCGCCTCTTTCGAAGCAGGATGAGGGCCAGGGCAGCAGCTGTCACCAGGGCTGTCAGCACACCCAGGACCACAGGCACCCAGGATGTGCGGCTGTGGGGAGGGCCCTGCTGTCCTGTGGGAGACAGGGGCATTGGCATGAGCTAGGCTCACACCGCAGAGTCCCTTTAGAACCTTCCGATGACAGCCATCTGGCCTGGTCAAGAGGCTCCCCTCAGGGGCCGGCCCGGTGGCATAGTGGTTAAGTTCACACTCTCGGCTTTGGTGGCCCAGGGTTGGCAGGTTCAGATCCCGGGTGTGGACCTACGCACCACTTATCAAGCCACGCTGTGGTGGCGTCCCACACATAAAGCAGAGGAAGATGGGCACGGATGTCAGCCCAGCGCCAATCTTCCTCAGCAAAAAGAGGAGGATTGGCAACAGATGTTAGCTCAGGGCTAATCTTCCTCACACACACAAAAAAAAGAGTCTCCCCTCAGTCACTAACAGTCCCAACTGGAAAGAGGCCCAAGTGGAAAGACCCAAGAGTTTCAACCCTGTCAGTGACAGGCCTGGCTGTTGGAACCTACAACTGACCAGGGATTTCTATGCTAGTTCTGGGGTGAGGGGAGGAGAATGAAATATAGTTTAAATACCACCCTGGTCTCAACTGCTGGACTCTGAGTCTTCGGGCCTCTTAGGAGGAAAGGCATTGCCAGCCTCCTCCCACTAGTCAAGGTTGCCCTAGAAAGCCTCCATCCCATCCCCTCCCGCTATAGGGCTCACCTGCATGGTCGTGAGAAGAGACCACCAGTGGCTGACTCCAGGGCCCACAGCCAACTGCATTGGAGACGCACACACGCACAGTCAGGTCCTTCTGGGAATCCCAGCCTGTCAAGTTGGCCCTGGTCCCCTCTACTGTCAGCTCACCCTGCAGCCAGGAAAAGCCCCCATTCCACACTGACTCTGAGGAAAAGGCCTCCAGCTGGGGTCTGAAGGCAGAAAAAGGTCTAGCTAGGAACATGAGAGGCTACTGTGGGTTCAGGGGCTACAGGAACACAACCTGCTGGGAGTCATCCCATTCCTGCTCCGGGCTGCAAAGGCCTCTCCTGGACACAAACAAGGCTCAGTTCTGGATGCGGGGGGATGGGAGGAGACTGGGCTGGGATAAGAAGGCCTTATCTGTGCCCTCCCTCAGTATGTGCAGGAACGTGCTTCCTGCTTTACATACAAAAAGGCCACCAGATGCAATCCTGACAGGAGACATAATCCAATAAGGAGTACAGCCTACAGGGAAAGGCGGAGAGGAGTGGACTCCCTGGGTGGTAGGAGACCCAGCCCACCAAGGCCCCCAGGCTCCCCCAAGGACAGCCATTTTAAAGCTCTAAAGGCCTTGGAGCCCTGAGGGCTGACTCTGGTATACCTAGAGAGTGGAGGCTTCTGGGTGCCCCTTACCTGGGTTTCGTTGTCTTGAACCCAGGACAGTTTATAGGGTCCCAGGGGGCCTTCCAAAGGGCCCTTGGGGATCACTTCTTCCCACTGTAAGATGAGGCCTGAGTCTGTGCGGAGGGCATGGAGGTTCTGGGGTGCGCTGGCTGGGGCTGTACCCAAAGAGAAAAGGTGGCTAAGAGCCCTGCCCTTCCCACCATCACTATCCCATGCAGGCCTTTGGAACCAACTCCCAAGAACTAAACAGCTCAGAGAGGAACAGGGACATGGGGAGAGCTTGCCTCCCAGTTCTGACTGTTCTCACCCACAGTCCTGGGGAGGAGGGGGAGCAATGGCAGGACCTGCAGCACCTCAGCTAGGCAGTGTTGCTCTTTGTCACCTTGGTTACTGCCTCAGCTGCATCCTTCACCACTCCCCTCTCAGCCCGGCCAGACTCCTTGCAATTGCTAGACAGCTCCAAGCAAGTTCAGGCCATGGAGTCTCTGCACTCATTCCTGCAGGGCTCTTCCTGCAGTGGTTTTCCCCCAAATGTGGCTCCTTCCTTATTACTCAGACCTCAGATCTCTTTATGGGGTATCCGTGGACCCCCTGGGGCATTCTTCATCACCTTTCCCACTTTGCTTGTCTGTTCCACCCATGAGAACGAGAGCTGCATGGGAGGGGCTGGATTTATCTAGTTCATAGGTATGCAGCAGGCACTCAGTAAGTATTTGCTGAATGCTGCATGAACCTCCCTCTCAGGTAGCCCCTCTCCCAATCACCTCCATTCAGAACGGGAGCCAACAGGGCCCTCCCTCCCGCTCCGGTCCTGCCCAGTCAGTCTGCTCTGTAGGTCCCTTACCTAGACCCTTGGTCCGAAAGGGCACCCAGTCAGCATATGGAGAAGGCCCCAAGGCGTTGGCACAGCGCACCCTGAGGCTGTAGTTGGTGGCAGGTGCCAGGTCCCGGAGCAGACAGGTAAAAGGTGGCACGGGGACCACAACAGCAAGGACCTCCCAGCCCCCTGGGGCCTGTGTCACCTACAGAAAAGCAGAAAACTAATGATGTAGAGGAGGGAGATGGAAGATGGGATAGGCATGGGGCGGGGGGGGGGGGCGCGGAGCTTGAGTTAATGCCTCCTCTAAGTCTGTCAGCAAACACTTGCAGCCCGCCCCCTCCCAATAGCCCCCACTCCAATAACACACCAGGTTCCACACCTCCATGCCTTTGCAAATGCTGTTGCCTTTTCTTGGAATGACTTGCTCTTCCTAGCAAAATCCAACTCATCCTTTCTCTGTGAAAGCCTTTCTCAGCTACCCCAGCAAACTCATGCCCCTCTGTGCTTGGTGCATAACTCAGTTAGAGTGATTACCACTTATTGTAACTGTTTGCATGCCAGCGCAAAGTCTCCGAGTTTCTCAACGGCTGAACCAGGCCTCCACCTTACATTTCGGGGGCCCAGAACAAGAGTACCAATGGAGATCCATGTACCACATGGCTAAATATGTAAACATTATAAATCAGCTAACAAATTATTGAATAAAATATTTCCTATTTAATATATTGACAGATAAAGCGTCAAAACAACCTGGAAGGTCAGGTTTACATTTATAATCCTCTTTGGATTCCCAAGTCAGAATGTGGTGGCACAAGAAGAGCCAGCCTCCAGCCAAGAGTCTGTACCACAAGGGGTGTCAAGTGCACAGGGGTAGAAATGCTGCCTGCATACCCAGCCCTTCACGAGTGGCTGCCCTGCGGACTTTGAGGTACACATACCATACCCTCCCAAAGATGGACCAGGGAAGAGGCCCACACAGGCTCCAGAAGCAGACTTGGAGCCATAAGGCAAGACATCCTGAGCACCTGGAGTATGGTATGTTGTAAGGGGCGGGGGGAGGCGTGTTCTCACGTCTAGATGGGCATGTCCCCTTGGCCCTACAGAGTCCTTGCCCAGGACGAGGGGTGCAGCCAAAGGAGGTTCAGAGTGGAGTCTTCTAAATGGTGGAGCCCAGAGCAGGGGCCTCTCCTGCCAGGAGAACTGCCTAGAACAGTTTCGAAGATGCTCATTAAATATCTTTTGAGTAAATAGATGAAAATGAACAAGCCCGCATCACCTCTTGTTTTTAGTATCACCTTACCCAGGTTTTCTACTCTCGGGGCTTAGAACCCCTTCTGGTCCTCTTGTTCTCTTTGGCATGAGTCAGGGGGTAGGCATGAGAGTACAGGTATCAGAGAAATCCAAGGTTTGGGTTTTCGCCCACATAAGAAAAACTCTCTCCCAGGCATTCCAAATCGGCTCTAGTGATCTGCTTTCCAGACTGAACAATGCATGATTGAGCCAATCTGCAGAGTCACTTGGTTGTCAGAGCACCCTATGATAAGGGGTGGTGGCCAGGGCTGTTCCTGGGAAGGGAACACCTGAATAGAGCTGGAGACCAAGCCCCACGGGCAAGTCTAGGTAAATGTGATACCACTATCAACAAAGTGTCACCGAGGTAGCCAGAAGGAACATGGCCAGGAGAGCCTGTCCTGCCCTCTCAGCCTACCTGGACTGTACAGGATTGCAGCAGGGCTCGGCCATCAGCACCCGGCGTCCAGGCCACACTGGCATTGCTGCTGGAAAGCTTCGTCACTGTGATGTTGAAGGGGGCTGCAGGCAGTGCTGTGGATGGGGACTTAGAGTCAGTGCCCTGGAGTTCAGTGCCCAGGATGGATATGAGAAGAGGGAGCAGAAGGCACAGGAGTCAAGCCTTGAGTCTCTCCCTAGGGTCTGTCCCACCCCCCAACCTAAAGATGCACACTCAGCATTCCCAGGACCACAGTAATGCACAAGCCAAGCAATCAGTAGGGGGCAGCTGCTCACAGCTGGGAGAGTGCCTAGGCTGTGGAGAGGTCACCTCTCCCTGAATCAGGGGCCCTGTCTGACCAAGGAATAGGATAAGATAGTGGGTGTGTGTGGGGACAGGACATCAGCCTTGGGAGATACAAATGAGAGGCAGCCATTCCTGCAGGAACAGCCTATTCCTGCACACACTGGCTCTCTCCCTCCCTCTCTCTCTCCCTCTGTGCACACCAGCCCTTTGGGTCTCCTCTGTCATCCTCCTAGGCTGTTCTCCCCACCCCCACTGCCTCCACAGGGGCTGACAGAAGCAAGATTGGACATGAGCCTTGACCATCTCCTGCCTGGTTCCCTCTCCCTCCCTCCCAAGGACTCTGCTTCGTGATGGGAAATCTGCTGTGACGTCAGGTTTCTATTCTCATCTCAACCATAGCAGGGTCTCAGGTGCTCCCACTAGGAATGGAGCTACGCCAATTAACCCTGTCTCTCAGATCCCAGCAGGACCGAGAGGAACTGGAACACCAAATGATTCTAACTTCACACACTGCTGGACACCTCGCTGAGCACACCCCTGCCTCACCTACACCCCACCCCCGCCAGTCCTCCTACCTTGAAGACGAATAGTGGCTGGGCGAGAAGAGGCCAGGCCTTTTAGGTTGTGAGCTTCACAGGAGAACACAGTGCTCTGGGTCACCCCTGGGGCCAGAAAACCCCAGTCAGCACCCCAAGCAGCAACTCCCACTCAGTCTGGGATTGAGGAAGTGGGATACTTAGGCTCTGGATCGGAATATCCTAGAAACTCCTCCAGCCAAAGGTTAGGGCTACACAGTAAGGGAAGGTGGAATGAACAGGGATTTTGAAGTCTGATGGGCATGGATATAAATCCCAGGGCTGGGGCTCTGTTTTCTCACCGACCAAATGGGAGAATTGTGAGAACCAAATGATGTAATGTATGTAAAGTGCATGGCACACAGTAAGCACTTGAGAAATGTTACACCACCCCTCCCACCTCAGTCCCATCTGGGAAGACAGCACAAAGCTGCCTCCCTTTTCTGGTCACTCCTTTATTGCACATTCCAAAGCCCTTCTCTGTTTGCTCTGTGCCACATCATTGTTGCATTTGCAGATTCTCTGCCTTGCAGTAGTTCTCAGCTTATGCATGTGTCTTGTCTCCCCAATTATACTAATTCCTTGGGGGCTGGACCAATGGTTTCTATTTCTTCTGTATTCCCTCGATCCCCCGTGGTGCCTAGCACAGTGTGGTGTGTGGAGTAGGAGTTAAGTGAGTGCTTATCATCAGGCCGTCTGCCTGAGGGTCCCAAGAACGCACATCTGGAGAGAAGTGAACCCAGCCTCCTTCTAATCTGCTCCAACCCAGCGCCTCCTGAATGGGATCTGTCCTCGCTTCCAACAGGTCCCATAGTCCATCTCTTTTCAAGATTCATATTGCTAGGGAACTTGGCAGATCAGAGCCCTTCCCTCCCACCTTCTAGTACATGAGACCAAGCTCGGACTCCCATCCTTTTTGGCTAGTTCAAGCCTCGACCAGAAACAGTAAACTTTGTTTCACAAATAAACAAGCCTCACAAGCACGTGACATATGTACCCAAGGATCTTGGAGCCCAGGTGGGTGTCCAGGCGTGGCTGCTTTGGGTCTAACTGTGTGGAGGTATGGACAGATACAGCTGTTTGGGAAAATATCTGGAGATTTCTGGAAAGAGCCATTAGAAGAGGAGGCCCCCATACCTTTGTGCTGGCCTCCCCCCTCCCCTCTCCTTTCCCCCTGCCATTCCCCACTCTGCAGCCTGACACTCTTGTGTTCTAGGCGAGTCTGCCAGACACTCCTCCTAGCTCTGCGTGGGCTGGTTCCTGGCTCCTTCCCTTGGGGGGGGGATGGGTGCCCCTGGTCCCACACGATTAATCTCCCAGGGCCAGCTACTGTGAATGAGGAAAAAGAGGCTCCAGCATCTTCCTTAAGCACACACAGCAGGATCACTACTAATCAGCCCACCCAGCCAGCCCAGCACACCTGATGAACGAGCTTAGTAATGGTGCAGCTCACGTACCCAGGCACCGGGGCTTGCTCTGGGCACTAACAGCAAACTCAGTGATTTAAGCAGGTTCAGACTCTGCCAGCCTCTTCACCCCTGCTCAAAGCCCCCTCCTGAGGTTGCTCACCTGTTACATTTAAAACGGAAGGAGAGGGAGCGGGTCCCCCAACCTTTGTGCCTCCTCTCCACCAGACAATGGTAACAGGTTCGGGGGGACCCACAGCCTCACAAGACAGTTGGAAAGGGGCATTGGGTGGCACTGCCAGATCTTTTGGCTCCACAGTGAAAAATGGCACACCTAGGGAGAAAAGGGGGGTGGGAGTAAGCCCTGCCACCTCTCAGTTTCCAACTGCCCAAACCATAAGTTTGCTACCATTTAAAGCCCTCTGTGCAGAAGGTCCCACCGGCCCTTGTGACTGGGTCAACTACAGAACAGGGGGAGCTTCTCTTCTTTGGCCTCCTTAGGAATGTCCTTTATGTAGTCCCCTTGACAAGGCAGATTCTCCTTTCCCAGACCTGCTCTGACAGCCCTTCTCAGAGCAACTGGAGGAGGCAGAGGGTGGGGAGCTGGGGGAGGGGCAAAAAGGGCGGGGGCTTTAGCAGAGTTCTGCTTGTAGGCCTCAGAAACCGTTCAGGGCCCTTTGTTGCTTCTTAGTCACTTTGTTTTCCCGGGCTGAAGAGCTCTGAGTTCCGGCAGCTGCGGGAGCCTTCCTCCCCTCCCCCCATCCCTCCCACTCCTGGCCTGGCCACTTGGCAGAACAGGGTCCAGCCCCAGATGGGTGCTTGAGGCTTGTTGCTCAGACAACTGAAACTGACTGCACCCCATAGGTTGTCGGTCCATGTTGCCCTCTTGGCTCTCAAATACCCAGACTCCAGTGGGTACGGTACGGTCTTCTGATGTCTGGGGTGTGCCTGGCCCCAGAGGGCAGCGGGGCAGTCCAGGTTCCACTGAACTTTCTTCTACAGAGGTGTGGTCACTAGCAGACAGCACCTGCTCCAGGCCAACATGCACACATGATTCTGCCTCCTCACCTTCTACTGTGAGCCACACTGGCTGGGAGGTCTCAGTTTCGCCCCCATCCTCCACCTGGCACCAGTACCGGCCCGCATCAGAGCGCTCCACTGACTTCAGGCTGTGGAAACAGGACACCAGGCTCGCCTCTCAGGGTCAAGGGGGGCAGCTCTGCTAAGCAGACTCAATGGGTTCAGCCTGCCCCCACTTCTGGAAGTTTCCACAGGTCGCCGAAAGAACCCCACAGACCTCTGGGCATCAGCATTGCCCCCAGCTCCCAAGCCCCAAAGAAAGAGCACAGCCTGCCTCCAGGCTAGCATCCCACATTTCCCCCACAGTCTTGCACCTGAGGAAGCCAATCCAGTGCTGCTCACTGACTGGGATGTACACCTGATCCACACTCTGGACCACAGCCCCGTCCTTCACCCACTGTATCTCAGGATCCTCCATCCCCTCCACGCTGCAGTTGAGCTTCACTGGCTGCCCCTGAGACACTGTCAGCTTCACCGGGGCTCCCATGAGCTTTAGGCCTGAGAGGTGGGAAGGAGAATGTGTCAGTCTGCTTGAGAGGGACTCTGTCTCTGGAAATATCCCCCATTCTCTTCCAGAACCTACTTTCTGTGTCAGAGGGCTCATTCCCTGCCAAGGAAGCAGAGGCAGGACAGTGGGAGAGGGAAAGTGGCCTGGACCTGGACTGGGGGAAGGGGCATGACAAGCTCTCCAGGCACCATTTCTGCCAAGTTCCTCCCGGCTCTAAGGAAAAGACCTCTTCCATATACCTCCTTGCTGGGCAATGTTAAGTTCAGGCTCAACCACCAAAAGGAAGGCAAGTCAGGCTGAAACAGTGGGACATTCTCATACGCCTGGGGCAGGTACTGCCCTGGGAATGACTACTGCACCCAGCCAGTGGAACAGGCTGCCAGCTCTTTGCCCAAGGTGTCAGCCCAGACCCCGCACTGCTGCTGGCACACCCCTGCACCCCACCCTGGCAAATGAAAGGAGGCTGAGGAAGGGAAGGAGGGGGTGCTCCCCTGAAGTGGAGAACATATGGCTGCAAAACCACGTCAGATCAAACACATGGCAGCCTTCCTGGCAGCCGCCAGCTCTATTAATACCTGAATGTGTGCAGGGGTGGGCGCTAGGGAGGTAGGAGGTAGAAGGGGGGGGCCTGAACCAGGAGCCCAAGACCCCTGAGCTACTATCACATAACAGAAGCCACCTTCTGGAACCCTACCCTCTACAATATGTATACATATATTCACACACACACACACACACCCTTCCTGGTCTGCTGGCATGTTTTTATGCAGAGAGGGGCAGGTGAACTATCCACATAGCTGAAATCCAGTCCTGCTTCTTCCTGCCCTTTGCTGTGTGACTCTAGGCAAATTACTGGACTCTCTGATCCTGAGATACACACTTTTCAGCTTGTAAATGCTTGTCACTCTTTCCCTTCTCTTCCCTGAGAGGCTGATATGGCAGGGAGTGCTGTCTCAAGAGAAGGTGCCAGCTAGGTGGCTGCTGCTCTGGCCTGTGTCTCTTCCGTATTCCCTTCATCCTCTCAGGAAAAGTCACAGGGCAAGGAGGGATAGCCTCACACTCCATACACGCCCAGCAGTCCCCAGGGTGTGTAGTGTGAACTGGGGGATCCAGGTTCCCAAGCAGCGCTCCTAGACTGGCAAATGCCTCAGCTGCTATGTGGGAACACAAGGCTAACCCCCACAAAGACCAGCAATCTTGCCCCAGCCCATCCTCTTTAACATTCGAGTTTCAGGAAGCTCCAGTGAACACAGGAACTAGAGTATGCCCAAATGTTCTTTGTGACTGGGCACACTCACAACCCCTGTACCTGAATGGTGTAGGGGTGCCTCTTGGGTGCTCAGCCCTAGCCCCTGTGGTTTCAGAGTGGGACCTTCGTGTGTGGGGCGGGTAGAATGGGGTTCCCAGGACTGGGAGGGGAGAGCAAACACCTAGGAACATCGAGGCGGGAAAATCCAGTCCCAAACACGCCCCCCTCCCCCCCACCGTTGACCACTCAGCCCATAGCCCCACTCCTTCCCCTTCCACCTCGCCAGAAGAGCCCCGGACGCGAGAAAGTTGGGGGTGGGGACCCGGACCCGAGATCCGGCAGCGAACACACCGCTGCGCCCCTTCCTCCAGCCCCCAAGCCTCGGCGTTGCAGCTTCGATCCCCCCACCCAAATCTCTGGCCCGCCCAGGCCCGGGGCTCGCTCGGCTGCTGTCCCTGGGCTCCAACCCCGGCCGCGCCCCTCCACAGCCCCCGGCTTCCCGCCACCTCCCGGGCCAGCCCCTACCTGCGGCCGCGGGCTCCGGGAGCAGCAGAGCAGCCAGACCCGCCAGCAGCAGCAGCAGCGGCGGCGGCGGCGGCGGCAGCGGCGGCGGCGGGAGCCCCGGTCGCCCCATGCTCCGCCTCAGCGCCATCGGCGGCGACGCCGCACCATGCCGGGCCCGGCCCGCGAGCGCCGAGGGAGGAGGGAGGCGGAGAGAGAAGGAGCCGGGCGGAGGGAGGAGGAGGGAGGAGAGAAGGAGGAGGTCCGCGGGAGGGGCGGGGGCAGGCCCGGGGGGCGGCGCTGGGGCCGGTGTCTCCGAGACCCGCGCCCGCTGCGAGGCGCCGTGGGCGCCGTCAGCAGCGCGGGGTCCCCGGGGCCGCTCCTGGGCCACCGCGCTCCTTCCACAGCCGTCGCCGCCGTCGCCGCCGCCGCTGATTCATGTTCTTCTCGGAGCCGCCGCCTCCTCCCGGGCCCTCCCGCAGCCCGAGCTCGTACCGCCCCCCCGCGGAGCCCCGGGCCGCTCGCTCTGATCGCCAACCCGGCCGCTACCAGCCCGGTCTCCGGCCTCGGGCCGACCCTCACCCACAGACCTCCCCAGCCCCAGCCAGCACCCCCTGCCCCAGCTACCCCAGTACCGAACCCGAGGAACTGGCTGCGTCCCCTGGATGGGCACTCCAGCCACGCCCCTCCTTTCCCTAAATACACGCCAGCATCTTTTCAAACCCAACACTTCAGATTCTTCCCTCAAAACCTCGCTAGAAGCCTCTACCACACCCCAACTTTTGTCCAGACTCTGATCCCAGAACCCAGCACCCCCCTCTCAGGACATAAAGCATCTCAATCCCCTAGATACTCCCCACCATCAGGCCCCTGAAACTGTCGTGACTCGCAGCTCCCCCCACAGGATCTACTAGCACCCTTTTGTGCCTCTTTCATGAGCCTTTCACCCAAATTCCCTGTATTTGTGCTCCATTTTCTACCCCTTTATCTCCAAGACGTTCGGCCTTGGGTCTTGAGTTTTCCAAGATCTTCTTGGTAATCCTCAAGTTTTATCTCATATGCCCACTGCTATACTACATAGGCCAAAGCCCAATGGCCCATGTCTTTTGAGACTGTCATTCTTCCTGGCTGCTTCCTCTGCTTCTACCCCCCAGTCCACAGGACATGGTGTGAAAGTTGACTGTGTCCTCACAATATCCAATAAAACATTAGCTATTATTAGTAGACCACCTTGCACACAGTAGGCACTCCATAAATAGACAGGTGCCCGTTAAATGAATGAATAATTGCCTCAGAGCTTGGTCTGCCCCACAACCAGTAATCACGGAGGTGGCTGTGCCCACGGATATCCTGTCAGGCAGACGCAGAGCTGGTTCCAAGTCCAGCCTACCAAGAGTTCCCCTTGCCGTTGCCTCTACCTGTCCCCTGGAGCCTACTCCAGAGGGCCCTTCCCAGAAGTCCTGGATGGGGAGGAGGGACAAGCCACTCAGCACCCTCCCACCCCCCATTTCCTGCAGCCTCACTGGATCTTTCCAGGGATTCTCCTTCTGAGCAGCAGGGGCCTGCCTCTTCCTCCACTTGGCCCCATCAGTGCTTGTTTATTAATTATACTAATGATAACAACAAGAGCAGTGCTGGAGGCAGCCTCAGACCCAGCTGGGGGTGCCCCCAGGCGGCAGCACAGGGAGAGACTCCAGACTAGCTGTCCGAGTTGGATGGCAGGGGCCTGAAGTCTCCCTTTTGCTGAGCGCTCTGCCAATTTTCCTGGGCACTCTGGGTCGGTTCCAGGATCCTTTCTTAAAGGAAAAGACTTGCCATGTTCTAGAATCCATAGTTTCTGAGCTTGGGCTGAGTCGGATCAGGGCAGGCAAGACAACACTCTGGGGCTGAAGCCAGATTTGCCAGGGCCAAGGCTGCTGGGGCAATGTGGCTGCTGCAGCCCTGCACTTGAGCATTTGTCACTTCTCAAGGCCCTCTCCCCGACCTTTCCTCTCAGGAAGTTTCCATTGAAGGGAAGCCTCCTCCAATTGACTCTGGCTGACATCGGAAAGACCCCTCCTAGAGGATGTGGAACCCAGAGCCCAAACCCAGCCTTCCACTTCCTTTCTTCCCCTCATTTCCTCCCCGTCATTTCCTGAACTCTGACAGGGAATCCCAGCCCAAGGACCATGCTTTGCCACCAATCAAAATGGGCTTCTTGGACATGTCATGGGTGCCCCTGCAGTCTCCACTAACAGCCTTGACAAACTTCCTACCTCAGCTACAGGCCTGAGGCACGGCCCTGTCACCCTGGGGCAGCACACTTTTTCATATAGGGCCAGGAGCCCTGAGTCCTGCTTCCTCTACCCCTGCTTCTAAATCCCTCTCAATTCTTGGTACTTATACTTGCAGGGTAGGGGGGACTCTGGGGCCATGGTCTTCTGACTTTTCAGCTCCTACATAGAGTGTTTGCCTTCTAGCCCTCACAACCCACTCTTCTTACCTATCTCCCTCATCTTTCTCTCTCTCTCTGGACATGGTATAGGAACGTGCTTTAAGGGTATGTGAGCAGGTGTGATTTTGTGGAAGAGGTGTGTAGGTGGGTGACAGGGTGTGCATTGTGATGTATGAGGGAGGGTGTGCATTTGTGCAAACTCTAAATGTGACTGACGCTTAGTGGGTGGATAGGGAGAAAATGTGTGTGTGTGTGTGTGTGCGTGTGCGTGTGACGGAGGAGGTTGGCTGCCTGTGCAAATACATGCCTGCAAAATCTCCCTTCCTTTCATAAATGCATTGCTTGAAAGGAAACTAATCGAATCAACAGGAAATGTATTTGACCTAATAGAGAGGCAGCTGTCCCAGGAGTTTCTGTCCTCAGAAGAGAACCAGAGCCAGCTATGATCTATCCCAGGGGAGTAAGAAGGGGCTGCAGGGGAGAGGAAGGGCCAGCAGCAGCCCCTTAATAGGGATGGAGTTAGGTTGGGCCCTGGCATCTCCCTACCGGGGTGAAATCAGTATCTACCCACTGTCTACCTGTTATGACCCAGGACTGCCTAAAGAGGCCAAGGACTGAGAGAAGACAAAAACAAACCTGGAAATAAAAACCATCTGCCCACAGTACAGAACACCCTGATGGCAACCTTCAGCAGTCTCAGGAAGCAGCTACTTCAGCATTTTCAGAGTTAGGACCTCCTCCAGTACCCCCCTCAGGGAGGGGGAGGAACCAAGAGGGAACCAAGGTAAGCCATGGGGTCATGACAGTCTCGCTGGCCCTGTACGCAAGGACCTATTCTTTCCCAACCACTGGTTAAAGAGGTGAGAGCTGGGAAGTTCTGCTTAAGTCATGGGGCAGGCCACAGGCTATGCTTCATCAACTTAGGGAGGCAGAGGATCTATGCTTTTGGCGCCAGGAGGGAAACTACCTACAGGTGTGATGCCAGGGGCACTGGGGACTGTGGCTGCACCTGCCAAACATTCTTTGTCTGAAATTCCTAAGGCAGAAACAATGCCACTCCTTGCCCAGCTGAAGATGAAGCAGAAAGGTAAATTCCTAGGAGACCTAGACAAAGAGACACTTTGACTTCTAGTCACAGGGGGACCTTCAAATGATTAGATTTTCCCCAAAGGCACATTGAGGAAGTAGAAAGAGAGCAATAAGTTTGGGGTTCCTGAAATGGCAGATGGGTCCAAACATGTGGAAGAAAAAAATGTGTCCTCTTCAAAATTTCACCTAGGGATGGCTCTGACAGGAAGAGTTGGGTGTGTGTGGATGCCCTATATCTGGCTGGCTGTATTTTTCTTTTTGAGCCTCTTTAACTGCCTCCTGGTGAGGCTTTTCTGTTTCTATGTAAAAAAAAACTTTTTGTTATGGAATATTTTAAACATGCGCACAAGTAGACAGAATAATATAATGAATCCAAATGTACCAGTCACTCTGCTTCCATGATTATCTTGGCCAATTGTATTCTACTGTCCCATTTGTTGTTGTTGTTTTGCTGGAGTTTTTAAAAGCAAATCTTAGCCATATAATTAATTTCAGCTGTAAATATTACACTATGTATCTGTAACAGACTTGGGAGAAGTCATCCATATATATATTCAGAAGGTTACATACAGAAATATTTATATATACACAGTATACACACATATTTCCTTTGTCAGCTGAGAAGGGCCTAAAAGCAAGATACCCCAGTAGCAATGAGCACACTTAGCACCCAAATCTTTGTTTTTAACGTCATTTTCCGATAAGAGGAACCAAGGGTCCTTGGAAAAATGGCAGATTCTAGGATTGGGGCAGGAAATACACAAGATGAGCTTAGAGCATCTTGTAGTGCCAGGGAAGGAAGTGCTCAAAAACAAACCTCAACAAAACCTAAACACACACACACAGTGATGGGGTATATCAAAGGGTCAACTATAGGGCCGGCCCGGTGGCTCAGCGGTTCAGTTTGCGCTTTGGCAGCCTGCCGTTCGCAGGTTCAGATCTTGGGTGCCAACCAATGCACAGCTTTATATGGGCAGCATCCCATATAAAGTAGAGGAAGATGGGCACGGATGTTAGCCCAGGGCTGGTCTTCCTCACACACACAAAAAAAGGGTCAAATGTGAATATATGTGTATATATGTGTGTATATATTTGAATAGATAAATTAAAGGGGAGCATAGACAAATCTCCCATGCAGAAGAATTACAAACATTTGATGTAGATACTCCACCCTCAAGGAGGGAGCGCACTCAGTGTGGGCTGCGCATAGTGACTTCCTTCCAAAGAGGACAGGATGGAAAGCAGGGGGAAAATGTCACTTTACAGTGCAAAGATCTGACAAACACCACCTCAGCCAGGTGATTAAGGTAAACACCAACAGTAAGAAGCCATGTTGATAATTAGGTACCCTTGATACCATGTGACAAAAATGGCATTTTAGATCTGTGGTCTCCCTCCCCAAAACCCATAACCCCAATCTAATCCTGATAAAAACATCAGACAGATCCCAATGGAGGGACATTCTACAAAACCCTATCAGTACTACTCTAAACTGTCCAAGTCATCAATAACACAAAAAGTTTATGAAACTGTCACAGTGAAGAGGAACCTAAGGAGACATGACAACTAAATGTAATGTGGTATCCTTGATGGAACAGAGAAAGGACATTAGGGGAAAGTTGAGGAGATCAACTTAGTAACCATGTGTCAATACTGGTTCATTAATTCTAACAAATGTACCATGTTAATGTTAGATGTTAATAATAGGGGAAACTATGTTTGGGGTAAATGGAAATGTTCTTTCTTTGCAAATTTTCTGTAAATCTGAAACCATTCTAAAATAAAATTTATCTTCCAAAGAAAACCACATCCATACCAAATAAACTTTTTTTATAATTCTTAATATCCTATAAAACCTAGTTTGTATTTAGTTTTCCCCAACAGTCCCAAAAACCATCTTTTTACAGTAAGTTTGTTTAAATCAGGATACAAACCAGGACCATATATTTAACTGATAGTCTCATGTATTTTTAAATCTGTAAGAGGTCTCCCTTCTCTCCTGAACATGAAATTTACACAAGAAACTGGATCATTTGAAGAATTTTCCACAGTCTGAATTTGGTTAACGTATCCTTGTGTTATAATTTAACATGTTCCTCTACCATCCATATTTCCTGTAGATTAATAGTTAGATCTAGTTGCTTGACCAGATTCAGGTTCAATCTTTTGGCATGAAGGTTTCTAGGGAGGTGCTTTGTACTTCCAATTGTATCACGTCAGGCGGCACATTATGTCCAGTGATGTTAAGGGCAGTTTAGTGATGTTAAGATTCATCAGTAGGTTCATAAGTTGGCAACCTGATCCATCCATATAAAGTCCTCATCAACTTTTACCTACTAGTTTTGTCAGTCATTGATGATCATTGCCTGGAGTGATTATTTTATTAGTGGTTGCAAACAATGATTTTTCTATTATCATTCTTCCTGCATTTTTGGCTCCAGTTCCCCTTCCTCACTCTCCATAATTTTTTATCAGGTCCAGGACTATTTTAGACCCTAAGGTTGGGTAAATCCTAGTAGCTGAAATTTACTGCTGCAGTTGAGACCAAGAGAAGTGCAGAAGGATTCTATAGAACACCTGGAAACTTGTTAGAAATGCAAATTCTTGGGTCCTATTTCATACCTACTGAATCAGAAACTCTGAGAGTGAGGCCTAGCAACCTGTTTTAACAAGCCCTCCAGGTAATTTTGGTGCCTGCTAAAGTTTGAGAACCAATGGACTAACATTGGCTACCCTAAGATGGCCTTCAGTCTAGGAATGATTTACTAAGGTCCTACATGCATGGCAATATGCTGGGTGCTGAGCATTATGGATGCAAAAAAGACAGTCTAGTCAAGGGAACAGGACACATGCTTATGAAAAGGTAAACAGTGATAGTCGATAGTCTGCAGTGTGTTCTCAACATGCCAGGTGGAAGATTCCAAGGAAAGTTTAGTGAGTAGGCTGGGTTGGCAAAGGTTTTAGAGTTGACTCCAGCTAGGCCTTAAAGGAAGAGAAAGACTTTGGGGGTGGGGATGAGGGGGGAGGGAAAAGAGAGAGGATTTCCAAGAAGGGACAAAGGCAGGATGCTCAAGAAGGGGATCACCTTGCCAGCAATGTAGCTTTCTTCTTCTCTCCTCAACACCATCATTCCTGCAATATTTCTTTCCTTGGGCCTCACCTTTCCGTTTTCATGGTTACCTTCTTGTTCACCCATAAACACAATGGGGAAGCCACACTGGTGTGTGTCTAGGTTTCTATGTGCTGCCCATGAGCTTGGGTTCTGGGGTGTAGGGTGTGGTTATCTGGGCTGGTGAGTGCAGAGGGGCGTCTGAGGAACCCTCCGCTTCTGTCACGGGTGTTGTATGTGTAGAAGGGCCTGTGTCTGTTGTACATCCGAAGGATGAGTGTTCTGAATGTCAGCATAAAGCTTACGTCGTGGGGTAGGGCATCGCAAGCCAAGCATCTTCGCGCTCACATGTCCCATATGCCGAGCCGGCAACCCCCAGAGTGGGCGGAGCCAGGCCGGGAGAGGCGGGGCCAGGCTGCGGGGCGGAAGCTCAAGTCAGGCGGCGGCGGAAGCGCGGCTCTTGCGGGGCAAAATGGCGGCGCCCAGGCGGTCTTAGAGCAAGTAGGTGGCTGGGCTGGAGGAACGGACTTCAGGGGACCCCGGCGGAGGGCTCTGTGCAAGGTGTCCAGTTCCTTTGTCGGAGCCTGCCCGAGTGTGTTTGGTCTGCACAGGAGCTTCCGCGGCCTCTTCGGTGCGGAGATCCCGGGCACGGCCCTTTCCATCAGCGGGCAGCAAGGGCTGAGACTCAGTGCTGAGACTCGGTGATTTCTCTTTGCTGACGCGGGTGGTCCATGGGCGCCTGCGAGTGCAGAGCCCTAGGGACAGTTGTGGGGCCTGACTGTATACAAGTCTTGTAATTCGTTGGGGAAATTTTTTCGGAAGTATTTTATTCTTTTTGATGATTTCGTAAATGGAATTGTTTTCTTATTTTCATTTTCTGATTGTTCTTTGCTAGGATATAGCAATACAAATGATTTTTATATATTGATCTTTTACAGTCTAAGTGTTTTCTTTTTTGTGTGTGTGAGGAAGACTGGCCCTGGGCTAACACCTGTGCCCATCTTCCTCTACTTTATATGGGACGCCGCCACGGCATGGCTGACGATCAGTGCGTGGGCCGGCGCCCAGGATCCGAACCTGCGAACCCTGGGCTGCCAAAGCGCAAAACAAACCGCTGCGCCACCGGGCCGGCCCCAGCCTAAGTCTTTTAATAATTTGAATATGTCTAGGCCAGGCATGTTCTCTCCAGTTTGATACAGAATCATTACTCTTTGGTATGACACATTTATCTGCCTGGTTCCTCATGGCGTTTTCTTTAGTTCCCCTACAGTAGTTCCTGAGAGATTTTATCATCCACAGATTGTAAACAATCTAAGTTGGCAGTAAATATTGTTGCCAGGCTTATGACATCAGGGAGGGCTAAATAGGGAGGGAATGGCAATAAGGTATAAATGAGGAGGAATGAGTTGACATGAACTGAAGGAAAAAGAGAGTCTTCTATGATGCACAATAAAGAGAATCAGGGTTCCATTGCAGAGGGCCTATTGTCTTTATTGCTTTTAAGGGTGAATGAGAGGGAATCCCCACACTGAAACAGTACTGGAAAGAGTCACACGGGGGAGGCCTACAGCGTGTCAAGATGCTGTCAAGACCAAAGCCAGGGGAGTCCGAGGTGGACCTGCTACGCTTCCAGAGTCAGTTTCTAGCAGCTGGTGCAGCCCCCGCGGTACAATTGGTGAAGAAAGGAAGTAGAAGAGATGGCGACAGTAAAACAGACCAACCTCCAATGCAAGATCATCGGGATGTGGTGATGCTAGACAGTGAGTGGCTGTGGGTGTGAGGCTGAGGAGAGAGGGTACAGCCTTAGAGTCCCCTTCCACTTCCTGATTTGGCTGGATTCTGCCCCATCCTTATTTCAAACACTGCATAGCCTCTGTTGCTGCAGTCCCATTTTTACATATGAAGGAAACTGAGGCTCAAAGAGGTTAGATACCTTGCCCAAGGTGACACATCTTGAGCCAGGGCCCCACAGCAGCTGTGTTTCTTTCTTTGGCTTCCCTCTAGTCCTCTGTCTCTTCCTGGGAAGGTAAGGGTATCCTCACTTCTGGGTTTTGTTCTTTCTCAGATCTCCCAGATTTGCCCCCAGCTTTGGTTCCTGCTCCCCCGAAGAGAGCCAGGCCCAGCCCTGGCTGTCCCCCGCCTGAACATGAGGACCCTGAGGAGAGGCTGAACAGGCATGATCAGCACATCACTGCTGTCTTGACTAAGATTATTGTGCGTCTCACCCTGGCTGAGTGGGATGAGGTGTCCTAGGGCAACAAGGATGTGGGGTGGGGGTGATGAGCCTTATGAGTAGAGGCTGATTCAGCGAGGTGAGACTTTTTCCCCTGTAGTCAGGTTGGGGACTGGTTTAAAATCACTGTGCCTTCAGAAGCAAGGTGGGTTCATGACTCCCTAGAGTGAGGTTCTAGTCGTACAGGACTGGGGCCGTTAGGATAGGGTCCAGCCTGGGAAAAATCTCTGTATCTTCATTGCTTTGTGCTTTGTTGCTGCAGGAACGAGATACAAGTTCAGTGGCTGTGAATCTGCCTGTGCCCAGTGGCGTTGCTTTCCCTCCTGTATTCCATCGCTCACAGGGGAGACAGGTAGGCAGGGGTAACCTTAGATGGTGCCTAGGGGACAGTCAGGTAAGCCTCAGTGCATCTTCCCCAGGTTGATAATCTTTTTTTTTTTTTTTTGTGGGGAAGACCAGCCCTGAGCTAACATCCGTCGCCAATCCTCCCCTTTTTGCTGAGGAAGACTGGCCCTGGGCTAACATCGTGCCCATCTTCCTCCACTTTATATGGGACGCCGCCACGGCATGGCTGACAGGCAGTGCGTCGGCGGGCGCCCGGGATCCGAACTCGCGAACCCCAGGCTGCCAAGCGCGGACTAAACCGCTGCGCCACCGGGCGGCCCCTTCGGGTTGATAATCTTAATAATGATAAGCAATTCTGTTTTTAAAGGAGCGCCATACTAAGCACTTTATATGCATTACTTCATTTAATCCTCATAACAACCATGTAAAGTAGGTATTATTATTCCCATTTTTCAGATGAGGTAACTGAGACACCCCCCCCCAAAAGGTAAATAACTTGTCCAGCACCACACATGTAACAGAAGAGCCAGAAATCCAACCCAAGACCTGTGCTGCTATAGAGCCTTGCTTTTTCTGAGGACTAGGGTTGCAACCCTGGGAGATTGAGCAAGTCTCTTTTATCTCTTTGTTCCAGTGACCTTGGTATAAAGAGGTTGAGAGAAGAATAGGGTAATGAGCATCAGTCACCTGGGTTTTCTTTTTGTCCCATAGGGGAAGGCAGCAACATCTGGTAAGAGAAGCATCTTTGCCCAGGAAATTGCAGCAAGAAGAGTGTCTGAAGCTGGAGTCCCACTAGTTAGAGAAGTTGTGTCCACCCTGGACCCACCAGAGGGTGAGCTGGGGTTAAAGAGGCTTGGGCTCGGCCTTTTTGTAAGACACAATCGTAGAGTCGTCTTTAGATATATGTCTTCCCTGCCTCAAATATGAAGTGCATTTAAGCTGTCTAAAGAGAAAGCTGCCCCTAGCCCCACTTAGAGTATTGAGTGTGGGTGCTTGGGTCCACATCTGGATCTTAGGTGCAGGGAGAGGGCAGGCCATTATCTGACCCTAGGAGAAAGGAAGGGGATAGAAGTGTCTGGCAGAGACTGCACAATAAAGATGTAAGCCAAGATTCCTTTAATAATACAAATTACTAGCAGAAGAATAGGGGGCAGGCCCCTGTAGGCAGGTGGCTTTCTAGACATTCAAGAGAAGAGTCAGAAAGTAGGATGTTTCTGAGGGAAACCTCATGTAAGTCCAAGGGGAAGAATGAGTAGAGGGATCACCACCCTGACCCAACCCCGGGGTAGTCCCATGCCAGACCCAGGGGGGCCTCCACTCTGTCCCTGGGAAAGCTCTGAGGTGTCCATCTGTTTCTAGGACTAATGGGATTAAAGAGGGCCAGAAGGCCCAGTTGGGGCAAGGCGATGAAACTGATCATACACTTCTTCCAGGTGCTGTGACCTGTGAAGCACTCACACCTAGGGGGCAGGGCAGCCAGCTTCCATGTGACAGCTACAGCTTCCAGGGACCCCATCTGGTCACAGGAAAGGGGCTCAGGGGCCAGGAGGCTGAGCAGGAAGCCCACACCATCCATGAAGAGAATGTAGCGAGACTACAAGCCATGGCTCCTGAGGAGATCCTGCAGGAACAGCAGCGGTTGCTGGCTCAGCTTGGTATGGGCACCTGGCTTTCCTGCCCAGACTAGGGCTAGGAAGGGACTGCCACTTATGGTGGAAGGCTTACTGTGAATGCCAGGCACTGTGCTGAGTAATGCATTATTTCATTCTGTCCTCAAACCGTTCCTGTGAGGTAGGTGGTACTAACCTCAAATACTTATGAAAAAAAAATGAGGCTCACAACTTAAGAAATCCTCCCCCAAGTCACACAGCTGGTAAGGAACACAGATGAGGTGTAAAACCAGGTGTATCTGGTCTTACAGGCCCTGCTCTTAACCACTGTACTGTGTATGCTGTACTATGCTAGTGTGAGATACACTGTAGTATAGCTGTACTCTAGCACAGCTACAGTATGCTCTGTTATATGATGCTATACTGTACCACACCTCACTCCTCATTTCTGTTCACCCAAACAGTGGCACCAAGTCAGTCTTGTTCCAAATTGTATATCTAGCACTGATATAGAGCACAGCGTATTTTCATGAATATTTGTGAATATATGAATGAATAAATTAGCTGAAAGAGAGAGAAATTATTCCCCTAAATGCCTTCTCTTTGGCCCTAGTCAACATTTATTCCTCAGCCACTTACTTTGGGCCTCTGACCTGGAGCCAAGCACAGGGATGGGCAGAGGGACCTGGGCCAGGGGACTGTGAAGGGTGGAGGGAAAGGTGGGCAGGCAGGTCTCAGTGACAGATATGGATCACTGGGGCCCCAAGAGAGCCTAGGGGGCCCAGGTCAGGGCTGGGAAGTGGCTTGTCCTGGCACCCATAGGCAGACAGTATTCAGCAGGTCTCAAGTCTGTAGGAGGCTGGGGAGGATCTGCCCCCACCCACTCTCCCCTCCACCTCTCCTCCAGATCCCAGCCTGGTTGCCTTCTTGAGGTCTCGCAGCCACACCCACAAGCAAGCAGGAGAGAAGGCCGCAGGGGAGCAGAGGCCAGGAGGCCCCTCTGTTGAGGTCACCAGAGAGGAGCCCATTGTGCTAACTTCTGCCAATGAGTCCAGGCAGGAAGATGAGCTGGAGCCAGGAGCCCCAGGTTTGGAGGAGTGGGGGAACATCTTTTTGAGAATAAAAGTAGAGGAAAGTATCCCTTCTCCTAGACCTGGCAGAAAGGAAAAGAGAGAATCTTCTCTGTCCTTGGACATCTAACGTTAATCCTCATTATTGTCTTGAAATCAGTCTTCATTTGCTAATGCATGTATTCTTCCTGCACATGCTTCCTGTTTTCTTGTCCTGTGACTGCTCCTCTCCCTTCCCTGGTAAGAGGTGGCAGGGTGTAGTGGCTGAATGGCCCCCTCCCCTGGCAGACCATCTGCTCCCTGCCTTTGCAGTAGCTGCCCCAGCCCTGGCTCCATCCATCCCACAGTTCTTTCTGCCTTTGCTCTCAAGTGTTGGGGGGAAGGTGGCAGGGCCAGGGTGATGGGAGAGGAAGAATCTGACGCAGGTCTTATGGATATGCCAGACCTGAAGCAGAGAGGCCAGTAGGAGCACTCATTTCCCAGGAACTGGATTATTTTATTAGTGATTAACAAAAGAAGAAATTGAATTATGAGAGCCAGGAACCTCCTGCCCCTGAATGAGCTCCGGGCCTACTAAGCAGGTTGGGTGGGGGTTGGGGTGAGGAAGGAGGAGGATGCTGTGGGTGTGTGTGTCTGTATCTTGCCCTACTGAAGCAGTATAGCTGCCCCCTCCTCATTGTCCCCACTCTCCTGCTCCTTTAGAAGGTTGGTACTAGAGAGTGGAGAACTATGTTTTCTCTGGTATATGTGGTCCTCCCTTCCTCCTCTCTTCTCTTCCTTACCTCCTCCTCTTCCTCTTTCCCCACCCAACAAATCCTTGGGTTCACCAGGGGGCTAGAGCCCGGGACTGGGTACATTCTGCCATATCTGAGACATTTGTCCTGTTCCCAGGAGTTCCAGCCTCTGGGCCATTATATTAGCCGTAACTGAGGGCAGAGGCTCCCACACCCTTGGGCAGAGGTGGATGTGGCAGCTGCTGGGTGATGGCTGGGATCCCAGTGGATCAGTGAGCTGAGGCCCTTAGGGAATACTGCTCTGCTTGCATCTCCCCAGGTCTGGCACTGCCCATGACCCTCCACAAAGAATGGCTGCACATGGACACTGTTGAGCTGGAGAAGCTCCGTTGGACCCAGGACCTGCCCCCACTCCGGCAGCAGCAGACCCAAGAGGTGAGGAGGACCAGCTGGCCTACAAGGGGTGGGCAGGGTGGGAGTGGGGCTGCGGCTCTTGTACCAGAACTCAGGCCCTTCTCTTCCCCCGAGCTTAAGAAACATCTCTCCTTTGTGCTCACCCTCCTCTCCCTGCCTCACCCCAAAGGCCAGAGGAGCCCCATTTCCAGTCAGAGGTAGAGTCAGGAGCTATGTCCTAAGAGGCCTGGGATTAAAGGTTAGGAGTGGGTGTGGGGAAGTTGCTGCTGCCCCAGCCCATGGTCCTCTTTCTCTCCCCATTAGAGGATGCAGGCCCGATTCAGTCTTCAGGGAGAGCTACTGGCCCCCGATGTGGACCTTCCCACCCATCTGGGCCTGCACCACCATGGAGCGGAGGCGGAGGTGAGGCGTGGGGCCCAAGGAGGACTGGACAGCTCTCCCTGCTTTTCAGCCATGTGGCAAAGGACCTCTGCTCAGTTGCCTTGGACTCCTGTGTGCTCTATTCCAGGTCATGGCCATGCTGTCTATTCAGGTTCTGAGGCTCGAGATCTTTCTCCTTATTCCCTCACATTCCAGTCAGTTGCCAGAACTTGCCAATTCTGTGTCTGTCACCTCCCCATGATGCTTCCTAGATAAGAGCCTTGCTCCCTCTTGTCTGCTCAATCTTCCACTCTCTCCACCATGCCATTCTGTCCCTCACAGGGCTGCCACACTGATTTCCTCTGGCTCAGCTCAGGCCATGCCTTGCCTTGGAAAGTTTCCTGGCTTCCCTCTGCTCACAGAATACAGTCTTGCCTCCTCGGCCCGGCAAGACAGTCCTTCCACAGTCTGTCCCTGCTGACCCTACAGTTCTGCCTCCCTTACTCCTACTGCACCTTCTGCTGCCTTCTCCCCACATCCACCCTGTGCTCAAGGACCTCCAGGGCTCAGTTCCTGAAGCCCGTCACGGAGAATGCCTTTACCATTTGTTCCCTGCCAGGCTGTTGCAGCTCTGTCCACCCACTGAGACCAGATCACTTTTCCAGGTCTGCCTTCTTTCTCTCTCCTGTTCTCTGGTTGCAAGTTAAACACCGATTGCTACCTTCCTCCTGATCTGCCTTATGCTATGGTTACTGGTGTGCAAGTCCTATCTTCTATACCAGTTTGAGGATCCATGGAGAGCAGAAGCAAGAGTAGCACTTCTCTTTGTCTTCCCTTTGACACCTAACTCAGTGCCTGGCGTATAAGGGTTGTTGCATATTTGTGGAGGGTGCTGCCCTGTGTCTTGGCTCCTTCTGACTTCTTGTCCCTGCCCCAGAGAGCAGGGTACTCCCTTCAGGAGCTGTTCCATCTGACACGCAGCCAGGTGTCCCAGCAGAGAGCACTAGCACTGCATGTGTTGGCACAGGTCATCAGCAGGGTGAGTGGACTGTTGGCCCCGTCCTACCCACCCCCACCCCTCACCTGCCAACCTTACACTTTCCCACCTCCTGCCCTTTTCACTCTGGCTCACTAGGTGATACAGTGTGTGTCTGTGGGTCAGACTGGGAATGGGACAAACCCAGAGTCAGAGGTGGGCAGGTGAAGGGTTAGGACAAAGACTCTATAACTTCAGCATCTTCAGCAAGGTTTTATCCTCCTTCCCCCAAGGCCCAGGCTGGTGAATTTGGGGACCGGCTAGTGGGCAGTGTCTTGCACCTCCTTTTGGATGCTGGTTTCCTCTTCCTGCTGCGCTTCTCCCTGGATGACAGAGTGGATGGGGTCATCGCAGCTGCTGTCCGGGCTCTTCGGGCTCTGCTGGTGGCTCCTGGAGATGAGGTACAACAGGGATAGGAATGAGGCTTCAAGACGCCAGGGTCCCTACTCTTCCTGCCGGGCCTGCCCTCATTGCTAAGGCTTTGCCAGGCAGAGCAGAGATTGGGATGGCAGCATCACCCTCTTCTCCTAAAGGCCACAAAGCCCAGGAGCCTTGCCTCTCTGTCCTTGGTGGGTAGCTTCTGCCCTCTTCTCCTGGGCCTATTTCCTGGCCTGACCCCTTCTTCCTCTTCCCACCCTCACTCTCTTTCCTCTGGCAGGAGCTCCTTGACAGCACCTTCTCCTGGTACCATGGAGCTTTGGTCTTCCCTCTGATGCCCAGCCAGGAGGACAAGGAGGACGAGGACGAGGACGAAGAGCCCCCAGCAGAAAAAGCAAAAAGGAAGAGTCCTGAGGAAGGAAACCGGCCTCCATCTGACCTGGCCCGACATGATGTTATCAAGGTAAAGGTGCTGGGGCAGCTGCACGTGTCCCATGACCTCAAGGGCAACCACATGTTGGGCAAGAGGGGTCATCAAGCCCTGGGGCCCAGCTGCATTTGGCAGTGGGTTTAATCCCTCTGATCCTCAGGGGCTTCTGGCCACCAACCTGCTGCCTCGGCTACGCTATGTACTGGAGGTGACCTGCCCAGGACCTTCTGTGGTCCTTGACATCCTGGCCGTGCTCATCCGCCTGGCCCGGCATTCCCTGGAGTCAGCCACAAGGGTGAGAAAGAGAAGGAGGCAGGGAATGGGCAGGGAACATAGCTGGGCCTGGTCTTGACCCTCAGCCTCCCTACCTCCCTTTTCATCCTACCCCCCCACCAGGTTCTGGAGTGCCCTCGGCTGATACAGACCGTGGTTCGAGAGTTCCTGCCCACCAGCTGGTCCCCTGTGGGAGTGAGGCCTACCCCCAGTCTACACAAAGTGCCCTGTGCTACTGCCATGAAACTACTTCGTGTCCTGGCCTCGGCTGGTAGGAATATTGCTGCCCGGCTGGTAAGCAGGACACAGAGCAGGAATGGGGAGCTCAAGACAGGGCTGGGTTGGGAGCTAAGCATGGACTCTGGGTGGCCTGCTCATGCCATCTTCCTCTTCATGTCTGTTCCAGTTGCTTAGAAATGCAACAGAAGTCACCAGGCAGGAACCTAGTCACCTGGAGCCTAGTGTATCCTGTAGGCCTACTCTGCAGTAATATGGAGGGAGGGCTCCCTGTTCCTTGGACCCAGACCAGAAGATGCACATACAGATAGGCACCCATCACCTGTAGCCAAGTAGCCCTAGAAAAGGTGCCCAGCAAGTGCTTGCTAAAGGGAAGGAAGGAGAGAGAGAGGGAAGGCAGGAAGGAGGAGGGAGGGAGGGAGGGATGAGGTAGTTTCACCCTTGCCCAGAGCTATGACCCTGTGGCACCAGAGGGGCCTGGAACAGGGCTGAGTTGAGCCAATCTCCATAGTGAGAGAACCTGAGGCTTGAAACCTGGGACCCCCAGCTGACCCTGATCCCCAGACTCTCTGCCCACCCCCAGTTGAGCAGCTTTGATCTCCGGAGCTGCCTGTGCCGTTTTATAGCTGAGCCTCCCCAGGAACTGGCCTTACCCCTGGAGGAAGCCGAAACGCTGAGCACGGAGGCCTTCCGTCTGTGGGCCGTGGCCGCCTCCTATGGCCAGGGCAGTGACCTTTACCGGTGAGGAGAGGAGGGGAGGAGTGGGTAGGCTCCCTTGTAGACCCCTGCAGTTCTGTATTCTCACCTAACCTGGTGACTCAGCCTTGCTCAAGGTTTCAAGCTTGGAGGGAGGCTGAGAATGAGGAAGAGGGGATTCTGGGAGGAATGAAGAAGGCTTGGGGGTCAGGACCAGCCAGGAGAGAGTGGAACAAAGCGGGGTTACCCATGTTCTGTGCACAACAGCTTTGGTATCTTGGTGAAATCAGATTTAAATTCCCTGATGGAGGGAAGCCTTGAAGGGCTACCTCCTTCCTTCAGCCCCCAGGCTTCCTTCCCTCTTGAAACCTTTCAAGAGTCTCCAGCCCTGGGCCTCTCCCTCCTGCTCCTCCTTAACCAGCTGCAGATCTGTGGGTGGGGCTTTGCCTTGTGTCTTACATCTCCATCTACACTGAAGGCAGTAACTGTTCTCCCCCAGGGAGCTATACCCAGTGCTGATGCAGGCCCTGCAGGCTGTGCCCAAGGAGCTCAGCCTCCACCCTCCTCGGCCCCTGTCCATGCAGCGGATAGCCTCGTTACTCACTCTCCTCACCCAGCTGACCCTGGCAGCCAGCAGCACTGCCCCTGAACCCAGCAGGTAGGTTACAGTCCTGAGCTGCCGACAGGGACGTCCTACCAGAAGCTCCGAGACAGGCGGGAGTGGTCCTCCACAGGGGGAGGGTTGCTAGAGTTCAAAGTGGGGGTCAAGGCACCAGATCCTCACTGCGGCCCCTTTTGGCACTCCTATAGTGACTCTGCTGAGGCCAGTCTGTTGGGCACCCCTTCCTTGATCACTTGGACACAGGTGTCTGGGCTCCAGCCTCTCGTGGAGCCATGTCTAAGACAGACCTTGAAGTTGTTGCCCAAACCTGAGATGTGGAGTGCCCTGGGCCTGGTGCCCACTGCCTGTCTGCTCTTCCTGGATGCCTACTACCAGGCCTGGAGCCAGCAGGTGAGTGTTGCCTGCCTTCCACCATGCCCTGAGTGCCCTGCCTCCATCTTATCCCTCCACCCTCTTTCTCCCGCTGTCTCTCCCTCTCCACTCCTGACTCCTCATTCCCACCTTTCCCTACTCTCCACCTTTTTCCTCCCACCTTTCCTTCTCTTTTCATCTCCATATCCAGTGAAGCTTCCAAGGAGCCATGTTGGTGGGGACCAGAGAACCCAAGCAGCAGATCAGTCTCCCTGAAGCCATTATGCTCTCAGGAGCCTTAGAGAGTGGGTGCCAGAGCAACCTCAGGGTCTTCTCTCCCTCCGGAAGGGTCAGAAGCCAGAAGCCTCCAAACACGGGCTCTTTTGGTCTCTTGGAATCATGAGCTTGGCCTGGGTACAGAGGGTCTAGGAGAATGGGTGTCTTGGGCCATCAGCTCAGTGATTCCCTTGGTCCTCCAGGCAAGCTTGTGTCCAGGGGACTGGCTTCAGGACATGGAGCGCCTTTTGGAGGAGCTGCGGCTGCCCTTGCTGAGCCAGCCCACTCTGGGCAACCTGTGGGATTCCCTTGTGTATGTACTATGTGTGTGATTTTAGTGGGGGTGTAAGGAGGTGGTTTCTCCCCTCCTGGAATTCCTGGATCTGTGCCCTAATCCATCCCAAGTGGAACCCCTCAGTCTGAGGGAAATCTGAATCCCTGGCAGGCAGCAGTTATGTCAGGCTCTGAGGAATGTGGGGGCCGATTGCACAGCCAAGCCTCTGCTGGCCTTGGTCACAGACCAAGCAGCTCTTCCAGCCTGGCACACATCAGGCCAGAGCCCCCGTCAGCTTCTCCATTCTGCCCTCAGGCGCTGCTCCCCTCTCTGCAACCCGCTGTCCTGTGCTCCAGCCCCTGAAACTCTCTCCAGCCTCGTGTCACTGGACTGCACAGGAGGCCGCCCCCCTCTCAGTCTGGCTGGCTCAGCCTCTCCCTTCCCATTCCTCACGGCCCTCCTTTCTCTTTTCAACACCCTCGCCCGGATCCACAAGGGGCTGTGTGGCCAGGTGAGCCCTGGGTGCCTGGTTAGGGGCCAGGCAGGGGGTCAAGATGGCAGGAGTCAGAAAAGAAAGGGGAGGGTGCCCTTTGGGGAAGGGACGCCTTTTTAGCCGGTACCCATTTCTCTGAGTTTGGCTGGGGAGGAGGCAGCCACCTGGGGAACCCCAGAAGGAATCAAAGTCACCTTCTAGATCTCAGCAAGCTTGCTCTTCCTCAGCTGGCTGCCATATTGGCTGCCCCAGGACTCCAGAACTACTTCCTCCAGTGTGTGGCTCCTGTGGCTGCTCCACCCCTCACACCCTTCTCTGCGTGGGCCCTGCGCCATGAGTACCACCTGCAGTACCTGGCACTCACCCTGGCCCAGAGAGCGGTGGGTGACCCTGTCTGTCAGTGTTAGCCCCCCACCCTGTTTCTCTGGAAGCTTGTGCTGCTTCGGGCAGACAGCACAGCTCCTGCTTTCCTCCGGACATGCCCAGGCTCTGTGCCCTTCAGCATGTATCCCTTTGCTTTTCTCCTCTTCCTCACTGCTCTTTGCTTTGTCCCCTCTCACCCTCTCCCCCTGCCACCCCCGGTTGTTCTGTCCACAGGCAACACTCCAGCCAGTACCGGGCACAAGTGCTGCCCTCCATCATGGCATGGCCTTGGCCCTGCTGAGCCGGCTGCTGCCCGGAAGTGAGCACCTCGCCCATGAGCTACTGCTGAGCTGCGTATTCCGGCCAGAGTTCCTCCCGTAAGTCTGGGTTTGGTGGCACCAACTCAGCCCTTTGGGAGGCTGCAGTGGTTGTTGACAGAGCAGCCCCGAATTTGGAGCCGGGAGACCTGAGTTTCATTCTCTTTCTTCCTTGGATTACACTCAACCTGTCTGAGCTTCCATTTCCTCATCAGTGAAGCAAGCATGAGGATAACCACACTAGAGAATATCATGAGGCTTCAGTGTGACTGTATGGCTAAAAATGGTGTATGAACTAGCTACTCCCGTGTAATAGCTGACAGTTACTCAGTGCTTACTCTTTGTCTGGTAGTCCCTTAAGTATTTGTCTGTATTTTAGATATTTTACCTGTACCATGAGATAGGTATTATTATTATCATTTCCATTTTACTATGAGGAAACTTAGGCAGAGAGAAGTTTTGTAAACTCACAACTGGGCAGCTGGCTCTAGTGTCCATCCTTTTAAGTGCTACACACACTGCATGAAGGTTATTAGGGGAAAAGGGAGGAGCAGGATTGAACTAGGAGCCTCTAGGAAGCCCTGAAGAGCTGGCATGGCCTTCTGGATGCTGTGGTTCCAGCCCTCATTTTGGCTTTTGGCTTCTCTTACAGGGAAAGAGCATCAGGGGGTCCTGAGGCAGCTGACTTCTCTGACAGGCTGTCTTTAGGGAGTGGCAGAGATCCTGGGTGTGGACGAGGGGCTCAACTAGCTCAGGCCTGCCAGGACCTCCCCAGCATTCGCAGCTGCTACCTGACCCACTGCTCACCAGTCCGAGCCAGCCTGCTAGCCTCCCAGGCCGTGCACCGAGGGGAGCTACAGCGAATCCCAGCCCTGCTGCTCCCTGTGCCTAAAGAGCCTCTGCTGCCCACTGACTGGCCTTTCCTGCCGTTGATTCGTCTCTACCATCGGGCATCAGGCACCCCTTCGGGGGTCCCTCCTGCTGACACTGTGGGCACAGCCATGCGGGCCCTGCAGTGGGTGCTAGTCCTAGAGAGCTGGCGCCCCCAGGCCCTCTGGGCTGTACCTCCTGTTGCCCGTCTGGCACGGCTCATGTGTGTGTTCCTGGTGGACAGTGAACTGTTCCGGGAGACCCCAATACAACGTCTGGTGGCAGCCCTCCTGGCCCGGCTCTGCCAGCCTGAAGTCCTGCCGAGTCTCAATTTGGATTGCCCACTTCCTGGTCTAACGTCTTTTCCTGACCTCTATGCCAACTTCCTGGAGCATTTTGAGGCTGTCTCTTTTGGGGACCACCTCTTTGGGGCTCTGGTCCTCCTTCCCCTGCAGCGTCGGTTCAGCGTCACCTTGCGCCTCGCCCTCTTTGGGGAGCACCTGGGAGCCTTGCGAGCTCTGGGCCTGCCTCTGACCCAGGTACTTTCTCAGCCCAGGAGAGCCTACCATGGGCATCCACACTGGACTTTGGGGGCAGTCCCAAGCAGTGGGAGCTTTGGTGGGACTCAGTTCCTTATCTTACCTCTGGGGGACTTTGAGGAGATTAAGAGAATCCATGAAAAGGTGGTGTTTTTTTTTCTTCTTTTGCTGAGGAAGATTAGCCCTGAGCTAACATCTGTGCCAATCTTCCTCTATTTTGTATGTGGGTCACCACCACAGCATGGCTGATGAGTGGTGTAGGTCCGCACCCAGGATCCAAACCCACAAACCTGGGCCGCTGAAGCAGAGTGTGCAGAACTTAACCACTAGGCCGTGGAGGTGGCCCCCATGAAAAGGGTTTAACATGGTATCTGGCATATAGTAGATGTTTGTTATTAACAAGGCGTGGCTCTTGCTCATGAGCTGCTACAATCTAGATAAGAAGAGGTGTACTAAAAAACCAGTATAGTTCTCAACCATTCAAATTGAGACACCTAGAAATCATTCAAACTCTAGCTGTTAGTCAGGATTCAGAGAAGAGAAAGATCAAAGTGGGCCTCCCATAAAGAGAAGGCTCTGTAGAAGTGGGGATTGATCTGGGCATTGAAGGTTGCATAGAATTTGGATTGTTGAGGAGGAAGGGCAGGATGTGCCTAAGTGGAACAGCATAAGCAAAAGCTCAGAGACAGAAGTATGACAGGGTGGGAGGAGGGAGGAGTCTAGAACAGATTGCAGTTGGGGAACTTGTTGGAAACAAGGCTAATAAAGCCTTAGAAGGTCTCAAATATCAGGCTAAGGAGTTAAATTTATAAGCTGTAAAGAGTTAGTATTTTTTTGTAAGATCTGTTTTTTAATTTTCATTATAACTTATCCTGGTAAACTTAAAATATAAATATTTTAACATATAAATACATTTAATATCTGTATATAAAATATAAGTGTATATTTTATATAAAAAACTAAAAAGAAAATATAAAATATTTTTAAGAATTAAAAAGAACATTACAGTCATCTGTAATCCCACTGCCCAGTGGTAACCATTTTGCTTTTGATTTATCTTTTTCTAGTCTTTTTTATGTGCATATATATTTTTATAAAATTGGGATCACTGCATAATGTTTTCTTCATTTAACATTACATAATAAGCATTCCCTACATCATTAAATATTGTAAGAAATCAACATATTTTATTATTACATAATAATCCATTGTGTAGGTATGCCCCAATTTATTTTATCAGAACCATTCTGTGGGCATGAAAGTTGTTTCTGATTTTTTGCTATTTTAAGTAGCACTGTGATAAAAACCATTGGGCATAAACTTTATTTCTCTCATAATCATTTCTGCATGGAATTAAGAATAATTTTTTAGAAAGAGAATTAGTGGTCCAAAGAACATGAACTTTTGAAAGGGTTGACAATAGAATCGAGCAGTTGAACACGACATTTTGAAAGTTTAATTTTGCATAGATTAAACCAGGAGTGGTGGGCGGTAAAAATGCACAGCTTCTTCTCAGTTTTCCGGCTTCCCCTGCCTTCCAGCTCTTTACTCTTTCACCTTGATCCTTGTGGCAGAGAGGGACACATGTCTGTCTAGGACCTGATCTCTGACCTCATGACTCAGTTCATGTGACCATCAGCTACCCACCCTGCATTCGGGTGATACACATTCCCATGTTCGCCCAACATGTCTCATTTCCCCTGTCACAGTTGCCTGTGTCCCTGGAGTGCTACACAGGGCCTCCTGAAGACAACCTGGCCCTCCTTCAGCTCTACTTCCGGGCCCTGGTTACTGGTGCACTCCGTCCACGCTGGTGTCCTGTGCTCTATGCCGTGGCTGTGGCCCATGTCAACAGCTTTATCTTCTCCCAGGACCCAAAGAGCTCAGTAAGTTGCATCCCCATCTCCAGAAGGAGGAAGGGAGCCTGTGATGGGGAGGAGGTGAGGGCCAGGCAAGGCCAGTGATGGGTACCAGCCCTTGGCTCAGTGCCACCTGTCCCTGTTCTGCCTCTAGGACAAGGTAAAGGCTGCCCGCAGGAGCATGCTGCAGAAAACTTGGCTACTGGCAGATGAGGTAGGTGGGGACATCCTGGAGGGTGGGAGAATAGAGGGTCTTGGGAGACAGAGATCTCAACAGAATCTCTACCAACTTCATGAAGTTTCCCTCTTTGCAGGGTCTCCGGGAGCATCTCCTCCACTATAAGCTTCCTAATTCTGCCCTCCCAGAGGGCTTTGAGCTCTATCCCCAGTTGCCCCCTCTGCGTCAGCAGTACCTCCAGAGACTGACCTCAGAGATGCTCCAAAATGGGAGATCAGAGACCTAGTATAGCTGCTACAGATGAAGAGATGGATACATTTTCCTGGGGTTCACCAGCAGATGCCTGGCCAGACAGAAGGGCTTTGTGTCCTACGGGTGGGCAGGAGACAAAGGAGCAGAAGGCTTGCCTTCCTGGGAGCAGGGTGAGCCCTACCCTTATATCCTGTTATCTGGAGCTCAGGATCTGGGGCTTCTGAGGGTCTGTGCTGGGAGTGAAGGGTGACTTAGGTACTTACCCCCTCTTGGGGACAAGGCAAACTAAGTATACCCCTCTTCCTTTTCCCCCTCCCCAGCCCCAGGCCAGGGTATATGAATGCTATAGCTATGCATTGAAATAAAAAATTTTTTTATCTCTTAGGAATCTGATTTGGACTGATTTCAGATGTGTTCAGGATCGGTATTGAGGGATGGGTTATCCTGGGGAGAAGCAGGACTACTGTGAGAGAGATGGGGGAGGAATTATGAATGGGAGGTGAAAATTGAGTCCACATCTGGGATAATAAAAATGTAAGTGCCAGTTCTGGAGTGGAGCCAGACCAGGGCAGTGCTCTTGAGAATAGGGCCACTTCTGGAAGGACTCTCTCAGCAGTCCACTTGGAGAATAGGTGTCCTTAATGAAGTCAGCATCTTGTCTTCTTGTGGTCCCCTATTTCTATCAACTGCTGTCCTGGGACGTGCAGAAGGCAAAAATCAGACTGGTGCCGTAGCTGTCTCTTAATCTGTTTAGGCTGCTGTAGCAACATAGACTGGGTGGCTTATGAACAACAGAAATTTATTTCTCACAGTTCTGGAGGCTGGGAAGTCCAGGATTAAGGTGCTGGCAGATTTGGTGTCTGGTAAGGGCCAACTTCCTGGTTCATAGACAGCCCTCACATGGCACAAGGGACATGGAGCTCTCTGGGGGCCTCCTTTTATAAGGGCACTAATCCCATTGCACCCATGAGAGTGGAGCCCTCATGACCTAGTCACTTCCTGAAGGCCCCCTCCAAATCCCCTCACATTGGGGATTAGGTGTCACCATATGAATTTGGGGGCACATGAACATTCAGTCTATAGCACTGTCCTACAACACCCCTTCCACTGTGGACTTTATTGGTGGTTAGGCGCAGGCTGGGGAGGAGTGGCTCAAAGCATAAACTCTGGTTCGTTGCTTCATCTCTTTCTTTTGGTAGCGTTTCCAGGTTGTTGTTTTGTCTGAAGTCTAACACTTAAGCTTTCTTATAGTGTCATTTGCTGTGTGGAATTACTTACCATCAATGTGTTTACAGGTCATCAGGGTGAGTGCTGAGTGCCCTGTCAGTAGGTAGAGAGAACCCACTCCCATAAATGGAGCTGCTGAACACAGAATTATAAAATAGGTTTTATTAAGCAACTACTGTATCTGCAAACAGCAGTAGTTCTTAAACTTATCATGTGACAAAAATTATCTGGAAAGTGTGTTAAAAGAGATTGCTGGGCCCTACTACCAGTGTTTCTAATTCAATAGGTTTAGGGTAAAACCCAAGAATTTGCGTTTCTAGCAAGTTCCCAGGTGATGCTGCTGTCTAGGACCAACCACACTTTGAGAACCATTGGCTTACAGGGAGCTTGCAAAGTAAATTCTGTGACCTCATAGTGGGACATCTACAGAGTTAAATAGGGCAAGGGGACCAGAGATTTTACAAAATCACTGTTGTGTCTACACCTAGCACTTACACTCAGAGATTTTACCAAGTAGCTAACTACTATAACTTCTTTTTTTCCAGTGTTTTATAGTAAACGTAGGCCTCAGTCTTCAAAATTAGTATTTTGAGCACAAGAATAAGGACCCAAAACACACAACAATCTGAAGGCTAGTGGCCCTCACAGTTTTAAGGTGCCTTGTGGGTTACAGAGCAGTTTCTCTTCATTGGATTTTCCAGGTGGTGGGGACATTGTCTCTGAGCAGTTGTGCACCTTCACGCATTGACTAGGGATGCTAGTACTAGCATTCAGAGCTTCTGACGTCAGGTCCAGGCCTTCACATGGCTTACACATCACAGTAAGAAGTTGTGCAGAGTTAACAGAGGCAACGGAATTGTATGAGGTGAACCCAGAGATCCATGTTTCTGAGGGTGTCGGGAGGTTCAGCCTGGCAGTCACAAAGGCACTGAAACACACATGGCAAGTAATGATGCCTTGGGGCAGTTTAAAGAACACTTTCCATGTGTTGTCACCCTACTCCCCCCCCACCACCTCTGCCACCACCACCAATGAAGCGCTACTACTCTTGATGTGAGAGACCTAGAAGCCTGGTGGGGTGTCTGGAGCATGGCTTGCCACTTTGTCACGCTCCTGCCTCAAAAGTGGTGGCACTTCCTCTTCTGCCTCATATGCACTACATTCCCTGGGGCAGCCGGCAGCAAACCCAGTGGCTGGAGACAGAGAACCCTTAGGTGGAGGCACTGCAAGGCCGGTCCGGGAAGCTTGGGGTCCTCCCTGCCCACACGCCCCGCCCTTCCCTCCTTGGCATCCCAGGATCTGAGGTGGGTGTGGCCAGACCGGCTTTAGGACCTGGCGGTGACTAGCGAGCGGCTGTATACTCCTATAAGCGGCAGTCTGGACTAAAGTGGCAAGGTCGGAGCCTGCAGCTCTAGCTGCAGCGGGCTGAATAGGCAATGGGCCACTCGGGCTGGCTGCTTGTGTGGCTCGGAGCCGCGGGTAAGTGCCTTCTGGCAGTCTGCGAACCGTCCAGCCAGAAGCTCCTTCCTAAGGTTAGGGATGGTGGTCGCGACAGACCGAGTCCCAGTGACTCCTGAGGCCTTTCACCCCTCGCGGCCAAAGCTCCCAGGTCCGTGTTCGGGGGGGGGGGGGGGGGGTCGAGGAAAGGAAGGACTGAGCTCAGTGCGGCCCCCAAGTCACGCCCTGGGAAGGGCTCTCCAGGGCAGAAACTTTCAGAAGTATCAGTGGGCACCCCGCGGGGCCTCGGCGACCAGAGTTGGGTTGTGGCCGGCGGCCAAGCGCTGGTGTGCACTGGCTAGGTGGGGTTAGGGGCGTGGCCGCAAGAGGCTAGAGCTGGCTGCCGAGAGGTTCTCTCTCTATTTCTCGTCGTCCGTTAACATCCTGCTCCCTCTCCCAACCCTGCTGTCTCCCTGTCACCTTTCAGGCACAATTCTCTGCTCCAGCTCGGGATCCCGAGCGCCTTTTCTGCCATCCTCGTTCCTGCCGCTACCAGCTCCAAGCCCCGGGGTCCCGAACGTCAGCGCCCCGCTTAGCGGCTTGGAGCCAGCCTTTCCCCTAATTCCCGGAGGTGAGCTCCGAGCTTCTTCCTGCCTTCTCCGCTCACCACGCGCAGACCTTCGGGCCCGGGGCAGGTGCTCTATGACCCTTTCCTCCCTCCCTGCTCCCAGGCACCCAGGGGCCCTGGCGGTTCTCCACCTGCGGGGCCAGTGGTCCGCGCGGGCCCACACAAACACAGTGCGACGGGGCGTACGCCGGCAGCAGCGTGGTGGTGACAGTGGGGGCCGCCGGGCCTCTGAGAGGAGTGCAGTTGTGGCGGTCGCCCGGCCCCGGCCAGTACCTGTAAGTGCGGAGCAGGGACAGCGGTGGGTGGAGAGCTGGGAGTATGAGGTTCTGCGGTTAGAGGAACGAAGGCCACATGCGCACCACATTGCGTCGTAGGGCGCTCGGCAGCGACCTGCGGACTGGACGACCTTGACTGTCCCTTGTTCCAGCGGAACCCGGGGAAGGGTCGCAATAGTCGCCACCGAGTTAGCTTGTCCCGGGAGCCTAGCAGAGGGCCCCAAGCCGGCGGCAGCGCCAAAGGATGGCTTGAGCCTCCCCTATCTTCATTAAGCCTCCTAAAATAAGTATAAAATCTAATTTTTTGGTGTGCAAACCTACTCTCCCCATCCCTTCAAAGTCGACGACAGCCTCTAAAGTCCCTCAGATAAGAACACCTGTAGCCGCCTCTGTCACCAGCCTCTGCCCCAGGAGGGCGGCCTGAGGACCGATGGTCGAGAGCTGTGGACTCAGCGGCTGCTTTCCGCAGGATCTCCGCCTACGGCGCCGCGGGCGGCAAAGGCGCCAAGAACCACCTGTCGCGGGCGCACGGCGTCTTCATCTCGGCCGTCTGCTCCCTTCGTGGTGGGGAGCCACTTTACATCCTCGTGGGGCAGCAGGGAGAGGACGCCTGTCCGGGAGTAAGCGGAGCCTTCGGGAAGGAGGCGGCTCAAGCGCCCCAGGGCGAGGGCAGGGTGGAAGGAGGCACTCTCCTGAGTGTTCAGACATCCGCCCTGCGAGGGGAGGGTCCCGGGTCCGCTGATTCGGGCGCGCGGTGCCGGCAGGGGAGCCCGGAGAGCCAGCTTGTCTGCCTAGGAGAGTCTCGGACCGCTGAGGAGCACGCGGCTGCAGATGGGACGGAAGGGGTCCCGGGGTCCCGGCGCTGGGCAGGAGGCGGCGGGGGTGGCGGGGGCGCCACCTACGTCTTTCGGGTACGTGCTCGCCTCCGCTCCGGTCGCTCCAGCCCCCAGCGCTCAGCGTCGGGGTCCCAAACTTCTTCCCGCGGGCGCGCACACAGATCTCCGTAGGGGCCTGGGGGTCCCCAAATCCCGGAGCCTCGGGGGCCCCTCCCCTTACTCCAGCCCGGGTGGCGGGAGCCCTCGCCCAGTGCCGGGTGCTCACTTGCCGGCCGCTCGCCCCGCAGCTGCGCGCCGGCGAGCTGGAGCCGCTGCTGGTGGCTGCCGGAGGAGGCGGCCGGGCCTACCTGAGGCGGCAGGACCGAGGCCGGACTCAGGCCGCCCCTGAGAAACTAGAGGACCGCTCGGCGGCGCCCGGGAGCAGCGGGAGAAGCGGGGCGGCAGGTGAGGGCGCGGGCCGGGCCGCGGGGAGAGGCGGGCGTGGTCCCCATCCTGCTGCCAGCCATACCGCTGTCTCTCCGCAGGTGGAGGGGGCGGCTGGACGTCGCGGGCCCCCTCTCCACAGGCCGGCCGCTCCCTGCGGGAGGGGGCGGAGGGCGGCCGGGGTTGCGCAGAGGCCTGGGCTACGCTGGGCTGGGCCGCAGCCGGAGGCTTCGGGGGCGGCGGCGGGGCCTGCACTGCGGGTGGAGGCGGCGGCGGCTACCGGGGTAGGTGCATCCTTGTGGGGGGCAGCTGGGCAGCCTCGGGGTGAAGTGAGGTGAGAGCCTTAGAACAGGCCGGAGTCCCTCAAAAGAATAAGTGGGAAAGGCGTTGAGCCCCGCTCCAGGCCAGAGCAGGTAGAGTAATAGCTCTTAGAAAAGGAGGTCATGTAAATCACACGTGTAGACAGGACTCCCTAGATTTTCGTTTAAATCCAGGGCCTTTTCCATCACAACAGGTCCCCTCCTTGTTCTGCAGTTGTCCCAGGAACTTAGAGCTGGCTGAGTTGGCAAACTGGGCAGGGAGGCAGACAGGCAGGGGTAGTTGAAGCAAGCAGTTCTCAAAGTGTGGTCCCTGAGTCAGTAGCATCAGTACCACCTAAGAAGTTGTTAGAAATGCAAATTCTCAGCCCCCCTCCAACCTACTGAATCAGAAACTTTAGGGGAGGGCCCCATCATCTGTGTTTTAATCAGTCCTCTAGGTGAGTCTAATAACCCCAGAGTTTGGAAACCACTAGTGTAAAGAAACAGAGCCTTTGTGTCTGTCTGGGCTGTACTGTTCATAAATATTTTATACACATCATTTCCTACACATTATCACAGAAATGGAATATGTGGGTTGGGCCTCTCCCATTTCATAGCTGAGGACATGGGACCAGAGGGATTCAGACAGACAAGGAGTGTCCCAGCCAACTTGAGCCAGGCCTTCAGGTTCCAGCTGATTACTCCTTCCCCCCACCCTCTGGCCTCTTGGCTCCCACTTGTAAGCTGGCAGCACCCGTGTTGTAATGTTAGTGTGGAGAAGGTCACACTGGGTTTCCACTGGGAGACTCCAGCTTCCCCACTGTTCATAAGCCAATTTCCCAGCTGTGAGGCAGCTGTGTGCCCCTTCCCCCCCCCCCCCATTTTGTAGCCAAACCTTCTGTCACTTTCAATTTCCAGGAGGCGATGCCTCAGAGACTGACATCCCTTGGGCGGATGGGGAAGATGGGGTGTCCTACATACACCCAAGCAATGAGCTCTACCTGCAGCCTCTGGCAGGTATTGGCACCTGCCCCCCACCTTTCAGCCTGGCCAAGCCCTTTTCCTCAGTTCCTGAGCCCACTCCTATCTGAGTCACCAACTCTGCGCTGTGAACTGCCTGTTCTTGCACAGCACAGGAACATTTGGGAACTGGGCTGTCAGTTGGATGCTGGTATGGGGCATTCTGGGGTGCTTGTCAAGTATCTCCTTGCCGTGAATTCTCCTCAAATACTGCGAGCTTAAGGGTCCCAGAAGAGGGAGTGTGCAGGCTTGACAAAAGTCCCCCAGGCCCTCCCACCCACGCTTAAATACCAGGCACTGCTCCTTGTTCCAAAGTCCAGGGCTAGAATTAACCATGTAGCTGGAAAAAGTCTGTGTGCTCCACCCCCACCGCCGCAATATCAGTTCTTGTACTCATAGTCACGGAGAGCCATGGCGAGGTGGAGATCCGCCAGCACTTCAACTGCAGTCACTGCCTTCTGAATGACTGCCAGTGGCAGGCGGAGCTCCAGTGGGCCGAATGCATGTGCCCAGAGGGCATGGAGCTGGCTGCAGATAACATCACCTGCATGGGTATGTCCTGCCTTTGTGTGAGGTCTGGACTCCTGGAGCCATGGGCTGGGAGGAGCAATAGGGCACTGGGAAAGATGCCTGCTGTGTGCCAGGCACCATGTTGGGTGCTGGGCAGGGGACGGGAGATGCATCAGTGCCTGCTCTGCCTTCAAGGAGCACATATGCTAATGGTTTAGTGTAGGAGGGGAGATGTCCATCTCCATCTCCATCTAGATAGCTGGATCTAGAGCTAGATCTATCTCAGGGGGACAGTTGCCATGGGAGGTGTAGTGTTTTAGCAGTTCTCCAGAGGGAGAGGTTGTATTTGTCCAGGATAGGTGGGGAAAGCATCATGGAAAAGTAAACTCTTGAGCTGAGTCTTGAGGTGTGAGTAACACTTGGGGTGGAGTGACAGAGGAGCTTCCCACTGGAGGTGTCTCTCTTTCTCCCTAGACCTGCCCACTCCCCCAGGCTCTCTGGTTCTGATGGTGACTGTGGTGGTGACCTTGACACTGAGCCTCCTTATGGTGTGTGGGGTCCTGATTATGGGTATGGAGCATCCAGCAAGCATGGCTGATTCAAGGCTGCCCATCTCTCTGCTGAGCTGTGATGGGCTTCTGTGGGGTCCCAGGGGCAGACATGGCTAATTTCCCAGCAGAGCAGTGGTGGAATCCTCTGGGGTTCTAAGAGTAGAAGCAGCTGGGGAGACCTGGGGAAAACATTTACCTTAATGGGCATCTGGAGAGGGTCCTGGGCAGGGGGAAGCAAGGCAGGGTGGGCCTGATGGGCAGGTAGAGAGTGTGCCATTGTCCCTCCCACCCTCAGTGAACCATCAGAAGTGGCAGGGCCTGTGGAAGACAAGGCTGCCAGGCCCTGAGCTCGTCGAGCTGAGCAAGCTTCGAACCTCCACCATTAAGACAGCCCCCAACCCCTACTACTGCCAGGTGGGGCTTGGCCCGGCTCAGTCCTGGCCTCTGCCTCCAGGGCTTACCGAGGTTTCCCCAGCCAATGTCACTCTGATCAAGTGAGTCCTCCCCTTCCTTCTGAGAACCTGTGCACTCTGAATCCCCACGCCCCCCCCCATCCCATTCCCTGCTGTGGTGAATTATGGATCCCAGAGAGCATCTGGCCCAAACCCCTTGTGTAGAGGAGATGGAGGCCAGAGAAGCTCCAAAAGGGAAAGTAACTTGTCCTAGGTCAGCTGTCATCCCCAATTCTGGTAGGGACCCTAGATCATGATTCCTTTGGGGCAAAGGTTGCCTCACCCCAGGGTGTCTGCAGGGACCTAAAGGAAGGCCTCACCACAGACTCCCACCTCCACTCTGACCCCACGCCTACCCTCTCTTCTGCGCTGGCTCTGTACTAGACAACATCACCCCTGCAGGGCTTGTACTTGGGGACATGCCATGGTGCAGAGAGAGCTCAGATCCTCAGATAGGGACAGCTGGGCATATGGGGGAAAGGGAGGTAAAGGAGGTACTAGACCTTCTAGGACCCTTCCTGGGGCCCAGCCACCCACTCCCTTCCAACCTGCAGAGCCCTGGGCCATGGTGCCTTTGGAGAAGTCTATGAGGGACTGGTAATCGGCCTTCCTGGGGACCCCAGCCCCCTGCAGGTGGCTATCAAGGTGAGAGGGGGTGGGACTCGTGGCTGTGGGTAGGAAAGCAGGGCTCCATGGAGGGAGGAACAATTGCTGGCACTAGGGTCAGTGTCCAGGGAAGCTCAGGAGCTCTGTGCTCTTTTCCTCCCAGACCCTGCCAGAACTCTGCTCTCGTCAGGACGAGCTGGATTTCCTCATGGAGGCACTCATCATCAGGTGCACCTGGGCCAGGGGCAGGGGTGGAAGGTGGGAGGGAGGTACAAGAACTGCCTGCAGGAACAGCCTCTCTTCACCCTGGGGCTGAGAGGTAGCAAGTCTAGGGACACAGGTCCTCTCCAGTTTTGTGAAGCCTAGAGCATGGTTTCTCTCCCTGCTGGTGATGGGGTATGTGCACCACTTGCTCAGCAAGTTCAGCCATCAGAACATTGTGCGCTGTGTGGGGCTCAGCCTCCGGGCTGCCCCTCGCCTAATTTTGCTGGAGCTGATGTCTGGAGGGGACATGAAGAGTTTCCTGAGGCACAGCCGGCCGCACCTGGTGAGTCTCTTCTCCCAGCCCTCCAGGCCCCTCTAAAGACCCTGACCATGTGTCCCCAAACCTGCATGGACTGATGCGCCCTCTGCCCAACCCAGGGCCAGCCGTCACCTCTGGCGACACAGGACCTGCTCCAGCTGGCCCAGGACATAGCCCAGGGCTGCCGCTATCTGGAGGAAAATCACTTCATCCACAGGTTGGGAGTGATCTTGGTTCAGGGGACCCCCAGCTCAACTCCCTCCCCAAGGAACAGCCCTTCCACATAACTTTTTTTTTGGTGAGGAAGATTAGCCCTGAGCTAACATCTGTTGCCAATCCTCCTCTTTTTGCTGAGGAAGATTGGCCCTGGGCTAACACGTGTGCCCATCTTCCTCTACTTTATGTGGGACGCCTGCCACAGCATAGCTTGATAAGCAGTGCGTAGGTCCACACCTGGGATCCGAATCTGCGAACCCTGGGCCGCCACTGAGTGCATGAACTTAACCACTATGCCACCGGGCCAGCGCCCCACATAACTTTTAAGGAAATAGATCAGGGCTGGAGCTTCTGAGTTCTGGCAGTGATTTTTTGCCTGACTCTGCAGGGATATTGCTGCCCGGAACTGCCTGCTGAGCTGCATGGGGCCCAGCCGAGTGGCCAAGATTGGGGACTTTGGGATGGCAAGAGATATCTACAGGTGTGGGGCCTGGGAAGATGGGGAAGGCTGCTGCTCCAGGGGAGTTTACCAGCACTTGGATGGCATTCGAACAACTCATCACTCCTCCCTCCTGCAGAGCCAGTTATTACCGCAAGGGGGGCCGGGCTCTTCTGCCTGTCAAGTGGATGCCCCCAGAGGCCTTCCTGGAGGGCATCTTCACATCCAAGACAGACTCCTGGTGATAACACGCCCTCCTCCCTCCCATGCCTTGGGCCACCTCACGAGGGAAGGGGAGGCTGCACCTGATGGGCTTCATTCGGTCCTTCCCCTCATGATGCAGGTCTTTTGGGGTGCTGCTTTGGGAGATCTTCTCACTGGGCTACATGCCCTACCCTGGGCGCACCAACCAGGAGGTGCTGGACTTCGTCATTGGAGGGGGACGGATGGACCCTCCCAGGGGCTGTCCAGGGCCTGTGTGAGTATGAAGCGTTGCCCAGAGAAGGAGGTCCTTCACAGCCATGGGTTGGGCATGAACTCCTGCCTTCCCCCAGGTACCGTATCATGACCCAGTGTTGGCAGCACCAGCCTGAGCTCCGCCCCAGTTTTGCCAGCATTTTGGAGCGCCTTCAGTACTGCACTCAGGTGTGCCCCTGACCTGCCCTGACCATCCTGGTCTTGGGGGTCAGGAGGGAAGCCATAAAACAAAACTATGGCCCCCCGCTTCCCTACCCTCCCATTACAGGACCCTGATGTGCTGAATTCTCCCCTGCCAATGGGGCTGGGGCCCACCCTGGAGGAGGAAGGAGCTTCTGGGCTGGGGAGCAGGTCTTTGGAGGGCCTAAGATCCCCACAGGCCCAGGAACTGAGTCTGGAGAGCTTGAAGAGCTGGGGAGGGAGCTTCCTTGGCCCCTGGCTGCCCTCTGGCCTCAAGCCCCACAAAACCAGGGGCCTCCAACTTCAGAACCTTTGGAATCCCACCTATGGCTCCTGGGCCCCAAGAGGCCCTGAGGGTGAAGACTCAGGCGTTGACGGGAGCAACAGCTCCTCCCTGCACTCCTCCTCAGGCTTCTAGGTGGCTTGTTGTTCCAGTAGCCTCTGTCCCCTGCAGCCTGTGCTGCATGTCTGGGCCTGTCTCAGGACTCTCCATCCTGGTAACTAGTCCCAGGCCACCCCCAGCCTTTGATCTTTGTGACTAGAGGCCACCTGTCCCCCCCCCCCAGGTTTTGGGTGGGGAGTTGAAATTGAAATTGCCTCCTTCAGGAAGCCTTCTCTGGATTGCCCTTTCCCCATAAGCGTCCTTCACTTGGGCAGCCCCAACCCTACAGATGCCTCTAATAAAGAGCTCTTCTCATATCCTCCAGTGATCTGAATGGACGTGAGGGATGCAAGGGAACTGAGAAAGATGGGACCTTGGGGCCAGCCCTGGTGGCCTAATGGTTAAGTTTGGAGCACTTCACTTGGGCAGTCCGTATCTGGTTGCCCAGTGTGGACCTACATCACTTGTCAGAGGCCATGCTGTGGCAGAGGCTCACATAAAAAATAGCGAAAGACTGGCAACAGTTGTTAGTTCAGGGTGACTCTTCCTCAGCAAAAAAGAAAAAGAAGAAAGAGGTGACCAGAGGATGGAGGGGATGAGGCCTGAGTTGCCAAAACTGGTGTATTTGTTTTATTGGGAAGGGGAGTCCATTGTAGTGTGGGAGGTTAGACCAATAGATCTAGTGCCTACAAAATAAAATGCATTATCTGGCCTCTCTGGAGGGGTATGGAGCCCCTTCAGAAGAGCTGGGCTGAGGAAGAAGCCCATTGTCCCACTCTACCCCCCCCCCCTTTAAATTAGTGTCATTGGCTCTGGGAACGCTGGGGCTTGTATCGGGGTCAGCCCCCGGCGCGTGCAGTGCGTCCCATAGTGGTTGGCACCTGGCCCTGCTGGACCGTGTGAACCTCCCCGCACCGCGGGGTTTCAGTCTCTCGCCCGCATGCTCGGCGCGGGACGCAGCCGCAGGTCCATCTATCAGACCCGCTGGTCGGCGCGGGGACAGAGGCTCAGCCTCATCTCTCGGCCAGGCTAGCAAGGATTCCAATGAGATTGTCCAGCCCCAGCAAATAGCCGTCCTCGCGATTGCCCTCCTCCCAGGGCCGCCGGTGGTCCAGGGTCTGGCCGTCCGGGAGGGGCGTGGTCTTGCCGAAGTCGATGAGCCACACACCGGCGCGATGGCAGTGATCATGCACGAAGAGGAGCGAGCTGCCTATGACCTGCCGAGCCCCCACACAGTCAGGTCACCGGCTCTTTCCCGGAGCAGCCACCCACCCTAGTCCCGCTGTAGAACCCTCACAGTCCACAGACCCAGCGCCTGAGCCTACCCCTCTTACCTCGTGCCTCCTAAAAAACTCCGAGACCTCCAGGGTGTCCCGGATATGCTGCAGGCGGTTCAGATACCTCCTCTGGAGAGGGCAGAGTAGGAGAGGATGGAAATTAACTAAACACTAATGAGCCTCTGTTAATATTAGGGGCCACGATGCATGCTCGGCTTGACAAATACCGCGGTGAGCAAGACACCGGCCCCCACGTGGCGCGCAGCCCGGCAGGGAAGGAACGTAGAGCAATTACAACATAGTGCGATAAATACTACCATGAGGGTCACGTAGGCGAGGGCACGAGGCCGGATGACCTGGGGGCACCCCTCGGTTTCAGGATCCCCAACACCTCAGGGTTCTAGGATCCGGCGCTCACCAGCACTTCCGCGTCCCCTTGCACAAACTCTTCGAAGACGCGAATCACCTGCTCCCGGCTTCGCGTGGTTTTGAAGTCGGTGCTGCAGGAGCCGTCGGCTTTCTGAAGGAGGTGGGACAGGAAATGTCAGGGACCCCGTACCCACCCGGGGGGAGAGGATCAGGTTAGAGCAGCGGTATCCCCCGGGACCTTGGCTGCCAGGGACAGCGAGACAGCCGCCGGAGGGTGCCTCTTCATGGGGTAGGTGGTCGACAGGAGGGCAGACACCGCGCGGCGGGGCGGGAGTGGAGGAAGGGCGGGGGCGGTACAAAGCGAAGCGGGCCTGGCCCACCTTGATGCCTTCGATGCGGAAGCCGAGCGTGGTGCTGGAGCTGATGCCCTCTCGCCACTGCATGTAGCGCGGCTTGGTGACTGCGCGCTGCGCGTGCTCCTCCTCGGTGGGCGCCGCAGGGTCTACCGCCAGCATCTTCTTGTACATGTCCTTCCGCAGCTTGGGCCGCTCACGGGCTTTGGTCAGCTCCTCTTCCAGGTAAGTCCTACAAAGCCGAGGCAGCGGCGGGGCATGAGCGGGCGCACCACCCGGACCCTGTCGAGCTTGGCTTTGGACACCGGGTAGAGCGCTCGTCCCAGCCCTGGGCTTCCGCCTGACCTGGCAGGGCCTGCGTACCTGACGCCCATCTTGCAGTCAAGTACGCAGGGCCCATCGAAGCCGTCCAGCAGGTCCTGCAACTGCAGGTAGCTCTCACCATCGCGCTCCACCACGCCGTGGAAGGCGGGCACGCAGCCGCGCAGCGCGTCCGCCATGAGCCGCGCCAGGCAGTAGCGCTCCGGCTCCGAGCTGCGCTTCAGGATCAGCCCGCTGGTGCCCGCCGCCTTGAAACTCCCTGCAGATGGGCACCAGTTAGCGCTGCCTAGTCCCCTCCTCCTCTTGGCACCCACCCTCCCCACCCGCGCCTGCCCCGTGCTCACCAGTGTGCCCAGCCAGCTGCACCCAGGCGTAGCGCTTCTTGAAAGGGCTCATTACAGGCAGATTCACCATGGTCCGGATCTTCTGCCAGTGGCTTTTCTGAAAGCAACGCGGTCCCGGTCTGCATATCGGCCTCTCAGCAATGCATAAGCCCTCCCTCCTCTGGGACAGGGTCTCGCCCTGCCCCACCCCACCCCACCCCACCGCAAGCAGCTAGGGCCTGATGATTCATTCATTCATTCATTAACTCAAGGAAAGTTTACTGTGAGCCTGTGTGGCAGACACTGAGACAGGCACAGGGTGGTGACAGATATCCAGCTTCTAGAATGTGCTGAAAAGAGCCCTGGACTTAGTGTCAAAGGGCTCAGGTTTGCACCCCAGTTCTGCCACTCAAAAGCTGCATGGGCAGGTTACTAAACTGCTCTGTGGAGGTTCTAGAGCTTTTGTAAGCAAGAGAATCACCTGATGGTCACCTTGTTGAAAAATGCAGATTCTCAGGATTACCACAGGGAAATTCTGAATAGGTCTGGGGTGGAACCAAAAATTTGCATTTCTACCAATGCCTCAGGAGATTCTGGGGCCTGAGAAGCCTCTGGGCGTCAGTTTCTTCATCTATTAAATGGGGAAATAACCACTCTCACTGGGTTGTTGCGAGTAGTGAGACTTGAGTGTAACAGGCTCCCCTCCCCTCATTCCTTGGCATGAAGCAGAAGCTGGACAAATCTGGATTATTAATTCATTCAATTGGGACCATTGGTTCCTCTCATTTAGGGAGACAGACAGACAAAGAAACAAACCTTTACAAAGGCCCAGAGCAGGGAGGCCAGCCTGGCAGGGCCTGGAGAAAGAATGGCTTGGGACTCCCCAAGACCCTCTCGGTATCCCTGGATGCAATGTGCCTCCTTGCCAGTTGGCAAGGCCCAGGGCACCCTAGCTCTTGATCTGGACCCAGAAACTCGAGCTTTGAAAAGAGGATGCAGGGATGAGGGCCCGTCATCTGAGATGAAACTGAGAGGGAAATGGAGATTTTGGTGTGCCTCCTGCCTCATGACCATTGCTTTTGGCCTCCACCCAATCTTAAGAGCATCTCATACTCTGGACCTTTCCTCTTCCCACCCAGAACTCATCAGTCCTGTGTCTACCCTCTGAAGTACACAGGTTTGCTCATCCAAACTGTGTATCTGCTGCCTCCTCCTAAGGGGGCCTGCCTTTTAGAGGAGTTCCACATGTGTGCCCCCACAGGGCTGGAAGCCAGAACTCCAGCCTTACTGACCAGAGGGAGTTCCAAGAGGGAGAGGGAGAACTGGGGCAGTGGCCAGGGGAAGGCTGCTGACCATAAAGCCTTTTCCCATGGGGAGAAGATGGGGGTTAGTGACAGAGCACTGGATGGGGAGTCAGTAATTTGTTCCAGTCCTGGCTGTGTCACTTGTTAGCTGAGTGAACCCAAGCAAGAATTTCATCTGTGTCAGCCTGTTTCTTCTGGGAGGACATAGCTGCTGCCCTAACCCAAGCCACCATTTACTGACCGCCTACTGCATGCCAGGCACTTCTCATCCTCCATCAGACAGCATTGCTCCTACTTCCCTACTGAAGTCCCTACATGGCACACTAGGCTGTGATCACGTGTCCAATCCCCAGGGATCTGGGGGTGTAGCCAGAAGCAGCCCACTAGAAGCATGACATCTCTTTCAAAACTCCCTTTTTACTCTTTAAATATATGCAAGGTTTGCATTATGCTGCATAATAAATCCAAATTTTATTATAAAACTCCCACTTCCAAATCCTCAAATAAAATTCCAGGAAGATGTGTTGCCATGTGTATTCAGTGGCACCATCCTAAACCCTCTTCTCCCACACTCAGTTTGAGAATCATGATGATAATGATGATGCATATGCACAGCCAGTGCACGAGGTGGTAGCATTATTGCCATTTTACAGAAGGAAATCAAGGCTCAGAGGAGTTAGTCCCTGCCTCCAGCCTCCCAGTGTCTGGCTTAAGCTCTCTACCAGCCTGACCCCCTCCCCATGTTCCAGTTGCCCCAGCAGGTTCCAAAGTCCATGCTACCACCCTGACTCCCTTTGGGGGTCAAATGGGACCCCACAGGAGAAAGAGCTTTGTATAAGTTGAAGTGATTTGTAGCCACAAGGTAATGTAAGTGGTTTTTTTTTTTGCTGAGGAAGATTCACTCTGAGCTAATATCTGTTGCCAAAAGCCCTAATCTTCCTCTATTTTGTATGTGGGTCGCTGCCACAGCATAGCTGATGAGTGGTGTAGGTCCATGCCTGGGATCCAATCCTGTGAACCCAGGCCACCAAAGCAGAGCACACCGAACCCAACCACCAGGCCAGGGGGCCAGCCCCTGATGTAAGTGTTTTGATCTCTGCGGAACCACTGAGATCTGCCTGGGGACCCCTCTCTGTTGACTGGACTTCCTTGCCTTCATCCAAAGGAATGGGTTTAATGGTGGGGCTTCAGGCAGCTTTAGGGGCCTACTGGCAGAATTTGGAGGACAGTGGGACTAGAATGGACTTAGTCAGAGGGTACATCTAGCTCTGGAGCCACCCCAGTGGAAGAGGGAACCTGCCTTGGGTTAGGTGAGATGGGAGAACTGGGATCATGTGGGAGAAGTGAGTGGGGTTGGAAGGTGGAAGATGGGCCTGGTAGAAGGGGATTTAGTACCTGCAGTCCTGGGCTACTCCCACTTGATTGACGTGTGATGATAACACAGCATTGACTTGCTCCCAAGGTGAGGTAAAGTGCGGTGATCACCAACTCTCCCTACCCCAATTTTGTGAGGATCATATCAGCCGAGAGCAGCAAAGACTAAGGTTGGTTCCAACCAGGCAGGTTACAAAGGGCTTTCACATCCATCATGTCATCTGAACCCTCCCAGGCACGTCTTATGGTTGGTATGACAGGATTTAGCTGCCCAGCCAGTAATGGATATAGTCGGACATGGAAGGAGTTGATGTAAGTGTCATGGAACTCACTGCCATCTTCCATCTTAGGGAGCTACCTACCCTAGGGAACGTAATGCATGTAAAGATGGATGTATCCAAAAAGGCTCCTGGAGGATCATTCATCAGTGGGTGGGTGGGTGGGGATTTTAGCACATGAACAACAGCAGGGAAGATATTTTTGAGCAGGTAAGGCTTTTATTGTATGGATATCAGAAAGCATATTTATTATATTACAGAGTAAAATCTAGTTTAAAAGAGGGCTGAAGCCCCATTCTGTGGCCCAGCCTACTCCCCACAGAAGTCTGGGAAACCAACTCACAGCCAGAGGCTACCTGGCATCTTGAAGCAAAAAGCCCAGAAGAGCTGACTGTGTGAAAGAGTTTTTGATGACGTTGCAGGAGGACCCTCTGATAATTCTTCACCCCTGGGGCTGGACAGGGAGCATCTCTCTCTGGGCAGGGCTTGGCTGGACACTAGCCTCAGACTCTTCTTTGTCCAGGCTCCATCTGGAAGCCCTGAGGACTCCTGCTTCTTATATTACACCAGATACTCAGTGTACCTCTGCTGTCTTTGGTGCTCATCCCCACATTTCCTGACTCCCAGTCCCTACCTGCAGCCATGCATCTCTACCAGCCCAATCCCTCCCCACGTGCTCAGTGCCCTATCAAACGAGCACTCCCTGTGGTGGTGGTGTCGAGAGCAATCAGTTTAAATTTATACAATGATTTGCACTGAGGCATAAGTGACCCACGACTTTACCCTCCCAGGGGCATTTGCTTTTTAAAAAGGAAGTCTGTTAACCTAAATTCTGCTCTATAATTAGTGAAAAGTGAAGTGTGGGAGTTCTGAGTCCAGGACCGGATGGCATCCAGGCCTCCCTACCCATCCTGAAGCACAGAGAAAAGAACCAAATGAACAGGAGCCAAACCCTCTTTTCCGCTAGAGCAACGCCCCAAAATTGTTGTAAGATAAAGTCAAGGCGGAAGAATACAGTCATACCAGCTGTTCTTGGGGACAGGACCCCGACTCCTCTCCTGCCCTATCTGGGTTTCTCTGCCCACAGCTTTTCCCTCTACCAAGGGAAAGGCCTCGGGAGGGAGGCAGGCTGCCCAGTCTCAGCTACCCTGGGGGAAGCCCAGCTCCAGGCAGGCTGTGCGGGGCTCCTAGGAGGAGGAGGAGGAGGATGTCTGTGCCTGGCAGAGGCGAGGTAGAGCCTTCCCGGGCTCTTTCTGCTCCGCGCTATTCCTGTTATCCGCCCAGGCCCGAGTGTAAGGAGCTCCCCCAGCGCTGCCGCAGGACCCTTCCCCCAGGTGCATGCCTCACGGTCAGCCAGCCGGTGGCCTCTGCTTTCGGCCTAGGGAAGCCCTACAGGCAGCCTGCGCCGGGGCACTGTGCCGCTCCAGGACCGGCCGCGAGGCAAAGTCCGCGCCGGTCCCTTCTACGCGGACGCAGGCGGCCTCTGTCAACAGCCCGCGGCTTATCTGCCGCCGCCGTGGCTGTTTGCCTTCGGGGAGGCCTCGCCGGCTGGGGGTTGGTAAGGCCTGAGAGCCGCAGCCTTGGAGCTGGAACGGCCCTCAGCGGCCATCTGCTCCGGCTCCAGGCCGCGCCGGGAGGCAGCGAGGCCGAGGGTGGGCGAGGTCGGCCGAAGACGCCCAGGGCACAGCTGCGGCTGGTCCCCGGAGTCTTGACCCCAGCCGGGCTGCCTATATTGCACGCAGACCTGGGCCGGGGCACCTCCTCTGCCTGCGGGGGTAAAGGAGAAGCGGGGGGCTGCCTCCGTGGCGCCCTTCCTCCTGCGCCTCTCAGCTGTCAGAGATTTGAGCGGGGGAGCCGCGGACCCAGAGCTACTGCTCCGGATTTTCGGAGGAGGTGGGGAGGGAGGAGTCCTCTCATTGCCCCATATTCCACCTTCTTGGAAACCCCTTGGCAGCACCCGCCTCCTTACATGGGCCAGGGTTGCACTGGGAACAATCACGGGTCAGGGGGGAGGAGAGAGGGACTCCCTGCACCCTACACCTGGCGGCGGGGTGTGTTCCCGCTCTATGAGACTGTTTTTTCTCTCGCGTGTCACTTACAAACCATGCAGCCCTCTGGGTAATTTAAGTCTCAGGGGATAACAGTCACAGATTCCCCGCAGGTGGTTATAGGGTCTCCCCTGCCTCATCCAATCCGAAAGTGCAGCGGAGCCCGGGTTCAGCAGGCCCAGGCCGCGCCCGGGTGCTCTCTCCACAGAGCCCAGGCAACCCGGCGGGCGACCGCGGCTCTCACCGCCCTTCTAGGCAGGCCTGGAGCCACCAGAGCCTGCAGGGCGCCCTTCGCCTCTCTCTCCGCTCCAGGGACACTTGCATAACGTGGATCTAGAGCAATTCCTCCTTGTTGACTGTGGGTAGTTAAAGTATTTGGCCATGGTTAAAACGAGGGGAACAGGACGGCTGTCCTGGGCGCTGCACACCCCTAAGGGGCAGGCATCGGGAATGACTTCACCCCACCCCGGCCTGGGTTATCCGCGGGTCAAACCTGGCCCCGGAACATCCAGGCTACCAGAGGCGGAGATTAGCAGGCTGATCCCGCCCTTTCAGCCTCAGTTTACCTTCTTCCAGGCCATAATTAGGGGCAGTAAACCGGGAAAGGCTGCGTTCCGCTTCCTGCCAGAGCTCCCAGCCCCGCGCCCCTCCCTTCCCTGCGTCCAATCCTCGTGCGGGCGCCGGGAGCAGACGGCGGCGGCTCCCGAGCAGAGCCTGGAGCGCCGCTCCACTCCCACTCAGGAGAGGGAAACCCTGGCAACGGCGGGGGAGGGCCCGCGGCGCGGGAGAGGGGGCTGGGAGAGAGGGAGACTCGTTCGCCCCTCTCCCTGCGGGAGTTCGCCGGGCAAGGCCAAGCCCCTCCGATCCCTCCGGCCTCACCTCGCAGCCAGCAAGTCGCGCTCCCCCCTCCCCACCCGGTCCCCGTGGCCGGTCGCAGACTCCTCCTCTCTCTCCTTCTTAGACGCCCCAGGACCCCGGGCCGCGACCCGCCCGTGGAAGCGGGGTGAAAACTGCCAAGGCGCCTCCCTCCGAGCCTATGTTCCTCCTAAACAGCGAGAATCGGACCCTTCGCGGAGGGCGCTTCGGGGGGAGTCGGTCCTCGGAGAACTCAGAGCTGGGTCCCCAGGGCGCAGCCCCCGCGCCCAGAGCTGGCCCCGCCCCCGAGGCCCGTACCTGACCCAGGTCCTCGCCGGCTTCCAGCTGCACGTTGCCTCGGCTGCGGCTCTCGCTGTCGCTCAGCAGATCGTCCTCCGAGTCCTCGGGCAGCGACGAGGAGCCAGTGGAGGAGAGCGACGAGGTGGAGAGGCGGCGCGGCTGCTGCAGGTGCGACGAGTCCACGGCCGGGCGACAGCCGCCCTCCGGCTCCGGCGGCCCGGGGCTGGCCGGGGGGACGTCCGGCTCCTCGGCTGTCACAGTCAGCTGCGGGATCACCGGGGCAGGGGGAGCCCGAGGAAGCCCGTTGGGGACCTGTCCCCCACGCCGCTTGGCCCCGCGGGCCCGGGGCTCCCCTGCGGCGGCGGCGGCAGCGACCGCGGCGCAGCGCGCCTCGAAGAGCAGGCGCAGCTCCCCGACACTCCGGCGCGGGGCCCGCTCGAGCCCCGGGCTGCAGGGTCCCACGCCTCCCGGCCGCGCCATGCCCGTCGGGCCCCCGGGCAGTGTCATTTCCCGGCGCAAGAGTCGCGGCGGAGCCCACCAGCCCGCGGCGCGGCGGGGACTGGAGACGCTCGGCGCCCCCGGCTCGAGACTGCCCCGAGGCGGAGCCTGCGCGGCCGCCCGCCTGGGCCCCGCCTCGGCCGCGCCCCCCGCCCACTCCTTTCACTTTCAGAGAAAGCGCGGGCCTCCAAGCGCCCCGGCCCGGCCGGGAAGGCTCCCTGTTATTCCTTGGGTGTCCGGGAAGCCCAGACCTGGTGCGCACAAAAGCGGGGCCTGGCCCTCGCGGCCTCTCTGTGCCCGCCCTCGAAGAGACCGGAGGTGACGCTCCGCCCCCGGGCCCTACTGCCTTCCCTGGCTTTGGGGCTGGGAAGGATTCCTCCTGGCGGCTCAAAGGGCCCTGACCCCGCAGGGGAGGAGCTGGTCCTGCTCTCGCTCTCACACCCAGACCTTTCCGCATTCCATCCATCCTGGGCCAAGGCTTCCAGGTCTCCGGGGCTTTCCTCCACCCGGGGCTCCTTCAGCAAAGAGTTCAAGGCCATCGGCTTCCCAAAGAAACCTCACCCCAGGGCATGCGCCCAAGTGGGGACTCTGTCCCTGGAAGGAGCTGAGGTTTCTCCCCCCAAGTTCCTCACTTCCCGGCGGGCGGAGAACAATGTCAGGGGGTAGGGCCTGGGTCTCTCCCCTTGTCCCCGCGGCAGCAGGGGCTGCTGAGCCTTTCTTCCTCTTTTCCTTTTGGAGTTCGGGGCTCGGAGTCTGCGGTGTGGCTGTAACCAAGTCATTTCACCTGCTTGAACTGCTGATTCTCCTCCGCGAGGTAGTTGTCCACTGCAAGGGATTGCTGTGAGAATGAAATAAAAGGTGTGAAATCTCTAGAACGTTAGCATAGTTTGAGTGCGGGTGGCAGAGCCAGTCTCAGGTCACCACACTCTACCCAGTCTCTTCACCCTTCCGAGCCCCATTCCTTCACTCGTGAATTTAGGAAAACCTCAGTTGTGGCTGTGAAACTGGGAAGAGAGTGCTGATGTTGGTGAAGTGTTCATACACTGCGATGTGCTCATGGGTGGCATCGCTGCAGTGGGTCTTGGCCACTTCACATGTTTGTGGTCAGCTGAACTGCAAGGCTGCTTTGAGAAGTCAGTATTTCACAGCGTTTCCTGTCTTCCCCGAAGGGCAGGGAGTGAGGATCTCTTATCAGGTGCTTGGTGCCTAAGGATTACTGGGGGTCCTGTGGGGAGAGAGCCCCCTGAAAGTATTGCCTCTTATGCTGGTGAAGGCCAAAAGGAGGAACTTTCCTTCCTTTATCTCCCTTCAGCCAAAATTCAAGGATGGGCCAGGAGGAAAGAAAAGGAGCATTTACAGAGAAAACGGGAAACTTCAGCAAAGAAGAAAGGAGAAGATCCTGGGAGAATGATGAAGAAAGTAGGAGTTGAAGAAAGAGTGGGAGGGGAAGGAGGGAGAAGAAACTGATGGAATGAAGGCGTGGGAGACAGAAGGAAATACAGGAATTTGAATACTTGAGTCCTCTGTGGAGAGCGTGGGGAATCACATGGCTGCTTTCTCTGGGCCCAGAGGTCTGGAGGAACCTGTGTGTGAGGGGTGTACTCTGGAGCTCGAGGGCCCAGAAGCACCCATGTCTCCTGCACTCACTTCTCTCCCTCCTTCAGAGCTACCCTGGCCTGTGGTGGGGGCTGGGAAGGTACTGCCCTTGGGAGAGGGGCAGACAACCCAGGGTGGGAAGCATCAGCAAGGACCTGTCAGGACTGGAAAGGTGGGGAGGGAACTGAGAGGAGGGAATGTACACTGCCCAAATGTGTGCCAATCAATGTCTGGGCAACAGTGGAGGCCCAAGCAGGCTGGGAGCTGGTCTCTGTCCTGGCTGCCAGGAGAAAACTCAGGGGCAATTCCTCTTCTTGTATTAGGTACTTGCCCAAGGGCCAGCACCCAAGAAAGAGCTCTTTGCAATGCCAGCCCAGGTGTCCCAGGTAAGGGTAAACCTGGGAGTGGGTATTGAAATGAGAGCTAATTTCATAGCCTTTTCAAAGGAAGGGTCTTTAGATGCTTCCTATCCTCCTCACTCACATACAGAAGTAACAAAGGGGTTAAGTGACTCAGCCAGGGAGGTTAAGGCACTTGCACAAGGCCACCCAGCTGGTTGGTGGAAAAGCCAGAGTGTGTCCTGGCTAGGTCCCCTGACTTCTATTCCTGTGCTATGCTCAATTTCTTTCATAAACATCTAGTAGCTCAGTCCCTAGATCCTTATCCAAGGATCCTTATCCTTATCTTTATCCTTATCCAGAGTGTGCCTCCACCTACCACAGGCAGGAAGCATAGGGGCACATATTGGGGCAGGGCTTGGGGGTCGCAATATAGCTGTAGGACAAGGTCAAGGGGCTCTCATGTCCTCTTAGTCGAGCCAGGAATGACATTTCAAATCCTGGAATGCTGTTCTTTGTGCCTCGGTTTCCCCAGTCCTCGAGGCTGTGAGTAGATGGATGTGAGTAGAGGGATGTGGAGAAAATCAGACTAACCACCATGAAGGTGTAGGTGGAGAAGCAGCCTCTTGTGTGCGGCACAAACTGGGGAGACGGGGGCATAGAAGAATATTTCAAGGTTTTGATGGTCTTTGGGTGGCTGATCTGAGACAGGTCATGAGAATCCCTGTGCCTTATCTACAGGCCAGTTGAATGTCTGAGGAGAGAAATGATCTTTCTTCTTCTTGGCATTTCAGCTCAGGGATCCTCCTATACTCTAGAGGCCTGCATCCTGGGGTATCTAAGTCTTCACCCCTCTCCATGGCCTTCAGGATTTATCAGGCCTGAGAGCTACATCCCTCCTGGGGCACCAAAGATGGGAAGGAGGAGCCTGGAAAATAGGATGTGTGAGGTGACAGGTTTCTGTGGTCCTGATTTTATTCCCCAGCCTTCCTCATTTAGCTCTGTCCCTCCTCTACCCCACCCACAGGGCAGCACCAATGGCCCCAGAGGCAGAAGCAAGGTGACCGCTCACCATCCTCTGCCAGGCACAGTGCCCGTTTCTGCTTCCCAAGACCACAGGCAGAGCCTCTCACCTGGAGGAGAGAGGATGGAGCATAGCCTTTGACCTGTGTTCCTGAGTGGGCCACCTGTTGCTTTGAGGTGACTAAAGGCCTCTGCAGAGAGAGCAGAGTCTCTGTGGTGTGTGTGTGTATGTGTTGGGGGGAGTGGAGGAGAGTGTGTGTGTGGGCAAATGTTCCTCTAGACCAGGTGGTACAGGGATTCATTCTAGTCAACCACTCCCAGACATGCTCTGTGGGGCTTGGTGTCCTCCAAGGGACTTTCTGATCCTGAGATTCCAACATTATGACAACACCTGTGATTCATTCATTCATTCGCAGAGCAAACAAACTTCCATTGAGTAGCTGCTCTGAACCAAGCATTGTGCTAGGTGGAAGGGATATAGGAATGAGTAGCTCCTACGATGACTCCCGCTCCTTACTGGGAGTGGTGGTGTATCATTTACATTGTCTTCTGGAGGAGGGAAACCAGAAAGGACCCAACCAGAAAACAGGCCCCAGGATGCTAAATGGCTGCATTTACTCTGTTTCCAAGGAACGGTCAGTGAGACCTTGATCTGTCAGCTGCTTCATGCAAACCATTCTCCAACCCTGGTCAGTCTGATGCCCTTCTCTGCCCAGAGCATACTAGAGAGGGTGGTGGAGGGCTGGCCAGAGCCAGGGCCAGGGGAAGCTTGAGGATGGGGAAGAATTGGAGGTCTCCTTCCTCTTGGGAAGAGGAGCGAATGGCTGTCTTCACCTGACAACCCCAGACCCTTTCCTTGCCTCTGGCTTTCTCCTCCTCACGGCAATCACTGACCCCATAACTGATAGACTTCATGGGAATATTCTGGGATTGGGTGCCAGGATAGTTTACCAGGGATCTAGCAGCATTCACTGACCCTCCACTCTGAATCACTCTAGTCAACAACGAACAAAATGTGTCACCACGCCTGTGTATCGCAATAAGAACATTTTCTCTCCTGACACACTTCAGAAACAAGGTTTTCCATCCCTCCCAGGAGCCTGTGGTTCTCTCTCCTCCCTCTCTCCAGAAGTCAGAACCCGCGAAATCTCTCCCAGTGGCCAAGTGGAGGCAGAAGGGACCGGGAGCATCTGAGGTCAGGGACGGTACAGGGGCGACTGCTCTAAGAAAGCGGGGTGCAGTGGGGTCGGTCCCCCATGTCCCCACCAGGGCCCCTCCCCAATCTTGTGACGACGGGGGTGGGCGCCGCCCCTGATTCCATGTATGATCTCTCTGCCTGTCCACGTGACCCCCCCCCCCCCCCCCCCCCCGTGCTCGGCGACCCCGTCCACAGAGCATCCAGTGGCCAGGCCGAGCCAGGAGCCACCGGGAAGCCTCACGCAGGCCCCGGGTCCGAGGAGCGAGCGGCCGCTCCTCCCCGGCGGAGGCTGTTGGCTCGTCGGGCCGTCGGGGCAGCTTCCACCGGCCGCAGCGCGTGTCTCGCGGCCTTGGGTCGAACCCACAGGACTGGCATCCCGGGTTTCTCCTGCGGGCGGCTTCTGCGCCCCCGGGTCTCATTCCCGCGTGCGCCGCGGTCCGTGGACAGGATGGGAGGGGAGCGGTGGGGTCGAACGCCCCAAAACGCTGTGGCTCCAGCCGGACGTCCGCTTGTCCTCCCGCTCCCCTTCCCTGCACCACATTTATTGGGCGCTAACAAGGTGCCAGCCGGCGCTGGGTTCTGGGGCTCCGAAGAAAAATGCGGCAGACACAAGTAGCTTCCACACTGGGGATGGAGACTCACAAATAACAGTACAGCGTGGTGAGTGCTGAGTTGGGGGGAGCCGGAGGGAGGTGCTCCCAAACCCGAATGGAAGAAGGCGATCAAGGAAGGCTTCCGGAGGAGGTAACCTTTCAGTTAAGCGCTGAAGCGGGAGGAGGAGCTCTCCAGGGAAAATCGAGGCATTCCAGGCAAGGTGAATGTGTGTCTGTGGTCTAGCAAGATGCAGGCGCTTAGCAAAGTAAGGTCAACAGCTAAAAGAGAGAGAGAAAGAAAATCTGATATTTTGAAGAAGGTATAGAGGTAGGTAGTCATCATGGGAAGGATCAGAATTTTGTTGGACTTCTTTACGCTTATTCTCTGGCTTGGTATTGTTTTTATGTTTTAAATACTCTTGGTGGTGCTGGAGTGGTGGCGAGGTGGCAGCCTTTGGAGCCACTGATGGCTGGCAGCAGGACGAAGCCTTCAGTCTGGCCATCAGTAAAGAAGGTGTGTGTTGCTGGGCTGGAGAGAATAGCCATCTGCTTCTCTGGACGGTTCCCCAGGCCAGCCCTGCCCCAGTGCCCACGTGTGGAAACCTCAACCTGGAGGTGGAGTTTCTTGGCCCCCCAGCTTGGGGCTGCCAGGAGTTTCTGAGCTGAGCACTCCAGCTTCTGGTCGTGCCCTCTGCCCCATGCTTAGGCTGGGATTGTTCTCTTGCAGCTGCAGCCTCCTCCCTCCCCCCCGCTGCCTCCTCCATCCCGACCCCTACCACTCTGCCCCACAGTCTCTCGAGGCCCAGTGGCCTCCACTTTCACTAACAAAGGCGTTTACTGAATCCCTACTGGGGAAAGGAACACTTTAATCTTTTTAACACAATCCTGACAGATCTTATATTAAAGATGGGGAACTTGTGGCTCAGAGGTGTTAACTAGCTTAGCCCTAGGTAGTAAGTGGCAGAGCTGGGATATGAAACCTGCACTGAGCCTGTGTGCCTTGTGGCTCTCCCTCGCGTCCAGAGCACCGTCTGGAAGCCCTAAATGGGCTAAGCCCCTTCGCTGGGCTAAGAACCTCCACCTCTAGGTTCCCCTCAGCCCACACTGGGGCTTGCCTGGGGGACCTTACAGAGAAGGCAGGTTGCCGCTGTTCCCTCCAGCCCCCCAGCACGCTCTTCCCCAAGGGAGCTCAGCAGCCCCCTTTGGTCGGGAAAGGCACAAAAAAAATCTGAGCTAGGGGTTGATGGCTTCCCCACTCCGGAGGGCTGCTGGACACCACCACTCAGGATTACCCGAGGAAAGCCCCCCAACCAACTCCTAAAGATGAAGTTGATTGACCCTGTACCCCTCTTCCCTCTGCATCCATCCATCCCAAGTGGTCAGCTCCCTTGCTCCCCCGGCTAGGCAGCAAGTGGCTGCCCCACAGCACCACATCCTGGGAGGTAAACAGACTAGGCTGTCCTCTGCTCAGAATCCCTGCTCTCTAGAACCCAAGGGAGCCCACTGCTCCCAACAGTCAGGTAGCAGGAGTGACAGGGAGTTGGAGAAAACCTCACTGGACGCAGCTGCTGGCTGAGCCCCAGGGACCCACCTCTCCTTCTATTGTGGCTGGGCTCCTTCTATTGTGATTGTCACCTCCTACCTTCCCATCTCTAAAGGGGAGTAGATGATCCAGGATCTTGCTTCCTAGCTAAAACATGGTTAGAAAGGTCTGAGACACAGCTTCAGGCAGTGGGGTGTGGAGGTCTTACAGAAGCCGTGAGGGAGGATATCAGTATTTCTTCCATAGCCACCCTCATAGCGCCTGGGTTCCCCCTTCACACTCACGACAGGCAGAAAACAGGATAGTAAAGGAACTGTGCTTAGGCCAACTGAAGCTGGAAGGACCAGACTCTCACTAGGGTTAGGCAGTGTTATAGGGCCTACCTAGTTCCCCGTTAAAACTTGTCGGTATCTTCTAAGGTAGGAAGGAAATCAGGCCAATTGGAGGGCGCCCTGGCTCTAGACAACCACCACGCCAGAGACGCTTCTGGGGAACCAGGCTGCTGAAGGTTTGAAAACAGCCACTTTCACTTTGGGGGTGTAGGGCTAAGAGAAGGGGAAGGAGAGAAATGAAGAGGTTCTCTTGGACTTTCAAAACATGACTTTGAGAGTTGCCACTCAGGATGCAATCTTTGGACTAAATCTGATCCCCTTGTGAAAACAGGGCATAAAGTTTATTTATAAATATCTGTACAGTTTGATGACAGGTCAGGACTTCACAGAAACAGGAAAACAAAAGCATTCTTTTTAAAGGGAAGTTGCAGGCAGTAGACTTTCCCTGCACCTGTCAGAAGCAAGAGAGACAAAGAGACCTGTAGATCATGACTAGGCAAATGGACATTGGCCTTTTTGCTTCTTGAAAGGAAGTGAAAAAACAGCCTTAGGTGCCGGCCGCACCCTTCAACACTGAAACTACACGGGGAGTGGGGGTGGAACGGGGGGCCACTGCAGCACAAGAAAGCCTGTGAACCACCAAGAAGCCCAGCTGGTGGGACAGAGTCAATGTCTTCTGCCTTGTCAAGATTTCAATTCAGAGGCCCCACCTCCATTGAGACTGGAGACAAGTCCTCAGTCTCGATTCCAATCACCAAGCAGGCTACTCAGGCGGTAAGTTAACTCTTGGTCTTCTTTGGTTGGCTTCTCTCCCTGCTGTTTTGGCGTCTCTGAACAAAAGTTCCAGCAGCTGCATGTGGGGAGGTAGTGGCAAAGGGGCTACAGTGTGATGCAGTTTTAATAAAAATTTTATTACACAGCCATAATGTAATAGACACTTCTCCAAATCCAAATGATACTAAATACAGATCTACATGGTGGATCAGAATGACTCCAGCAAATTATATGGATTCTATAATTTCATGTCTTTTAAAACCAGAAAGAAAAAGAAGTCCAAGTCTGTCATGATGGGAGAGGTCCCAGCAGCCTCCAGGACACTGCGGAGTCCAGGCCATGTTTACGGTCTGTGATTCCACGTTTATACAATCGTCTAGAGAGGGTTTCGGCCAATGGACTATTCAAGTATATATGATTTTAATGAGTCCATCACCGCTCCTTTGCCCAAACTGTGTCACAGCTACCACATAGCTGTGTTACAGTCATATTTATCAATTTTACAGTCACAATACTTTTTAAAAACCATTCATTGCTGCTTTTTTAAAATAAAAAAGTGTAAACTAAGTTAAAGCAACACTGAGGCTCTACTAAACCCAGAAGAGTTACAAAGTTCAGTTTTATGTTTAAATACAAATTAAATCCATGATTTGCCATCATCCCACCTCCTTACAGAAAAGTAGGATGAAAAAGTACAAAGCAGAATTTCTGGACTCCTCTCCCTCCTGTGGGAGTCAGCAGTTCTCAGCTGTTCCTTTAGCTTAGTTCTTGGTATATATAGTCAACTGTACTTTGTTCTGAAAAGATTTGTTAAATGCCACTTTTATTTACACTTGGAGCTTTACACCTGAGAATGATTATCAAGCAGTCAGCTTATCTCTTTTCAAACATTTCATAAAGACACACACACTTCTTTGCTGGCCTCACCCTAGCTGCACAACAGTATATATGCTTACCATATATATATGGATCACACACAGAACTGCACATGCTTGTAACATCTGCAACCTAAATCTTTTTGTGTTCGTTCTCTCCACATTTGTGTTGAATACTTTCTTTTAAAAACAAAACAAGATATTATTCTTGCCGAAACAGCAAAACAGAATCACTAGGAAGAGACAAGTACATGGGGCGGGAAAGAGACATACTCCACGTTCAGCTAATGGGCTGCACTGGTGGGATGAGCAAGACACCTGCACTGCCCTCCTGAGGACCTGGCCGTGGGCTTCCCTCCCACCTGCTAGGACACAGCCTTCGGGGCAGGGGCCACAATGGGGAGTTTTCTCCGAGTTGGGGAGGTGCTGGGGAAGAGGAGGTGGGGGAGGGGAAGTTACACAGCTACAGCAGTCAGGCCTGTTTAGTAAGAAGAATCACATTTAATGAGTTTCTTTCTTTGCAGTTTCAGATGCTCAAGTACAGCTGAAAAAAATCTGAAACAGCTACAGACCCATGACGGACTGATACAAAGAGTACTGCATTTTAAAAAAATGATAAAAAAATCCACACACTTACAGACACACACACACATACACACTCTCTCTCTCAAATAGACCCCCCCCCCCACAAATGTACACTTTTTTGAAACTAAATTGGTTTTGAAAATCTCTCTTCCGCAGAGATGGGAAGAAGAGAAAGATGAGGAAAGAGAAAGGAGGACTGCAGGTGCCCAGTCCCCACTCCCTCCACAAGGTCGGTGCCAAATGTTCAATGGTTGGGTCCACGGCAGTCCGCAGAGGAGACTGCCCATTGTTGCTGCTATTGCCACCAGGGGCTCCAGCAAGAATCCCAGCTCCACGGTAATACTGAATGCGTGCAGAGTGGCCAATGAACTGTGTTGGTTTAAAAAAAAAAAAAAAAAGGCAAACACAAATCTAAAGACACGGATAAAGCCCAAGAGAGCCCAGGTCCACACTGGGTGGGGCCTGGGTGTTGCTGGGAGATGGTACAGACAAGGGAGGTCTATACAGCAAATGGTTTATATTACAGATGACTGGCAGTTCAGAGTCTCTTCCCAGTTCTACTGCTGCTCCAGCCCAAAGAGGGCAAATGAAAGAAAAGGAGGAAAGGTGGGGCACTGTGATGGGGCATGCAGGGTCAGAAGCAGCAGGCTGGGTGCGCTCAAATAAGCCCCCGTCGCTTTTTGTAGTCTTCCAAGTTCAGAGATCTCCTGGGGGCCCCGTCCTTCGCTGGTGGAGCCTTGGAGGTGATGGCCAAAGCCTTTGACTCTGTGAGAAAGAAGAGCAAATTGGCATCTGAAGTACCTACAAAGTCCTTTTAGTCTTGTGCTTCACTCCTTCAGGCAGCCATCCTGACTGTCCCTGTTCCCTCACAGAACATACCTGCAGCCTGTCTTACTCTGGCCTCTATAAACACTGATGAGCAGACACCCCCATTTCTCCCCTAAAATCAGGCCTCCGTGCTGGCCGAGAAAGCCGTGGGGCCAGCTGGTCCTCGGCCATCACCACTCCCCGCCCTCACCTACCTGAGCTGGGAACTTGTAAATCAATCTTCACATCAAAATCATGTACTTTGAACAAGTCTTCTGAAAGGTCACTGGCCGACTTAGAATTCAAATCTTTATCCTTTCCCTGACCCTGCAATGTGAAGAGAAAAACTAATCATAAAAGTATAAATGCAAGTGGACTTCAAGAAGCAGCAGCTACTAAGGGCAAAAGCTCTTGCTCAAGTTCATTAGATCTTCCTACTAAGGCCCTTTTCCAATTCCTTCTCTCAGTGGGAGGACAGGAGAGGCCACAGACAAGAGGTTTCTTTTCTGAAGCCTAAAAGCAAAGAGGAGGGAAGGCTCACGTCTGTGGTGTGAGGGTAGAAAGGGTGGGCTTAACACAACGAGCCACCTTCTGACCTAGATTTCAGGAATTCCTCGGACAGTCTGGGCTCCACAGGAAAAGACCTAACTTAGGCAGAAAACTGCTTCTAAATGGTCAGTTTCTCTAGGTTTAACATTTTAGTTTTCAAAGAGCTTTCACTTTCACAACTGTCTGGTCCTTACACATCCTCTGCCCTCCTAATTATCCTGTAAGGGAGGCTGGGACAGAGTATCAGCCCCACTTTACATATAAGGAAACGTGGATCAGAGGGCTGGATGTCAGCTGCCTAGAGCCACAGTCAAGGCTTTAGTTAAGTGGTGGTGCTGGGTTTAGCAGTTAGGTCACCTGACCAAAATTCAATAGCTGTTTATTACATTTGTGAATAATTGGGATGGAGGAAGGACAGCAGGTAGGACCCTATGGTCCTCCAGGTGGGAAAATCAAGCCCAAACTAGGCGAGGTGCTGGCTCTGGTGTTTGGCCAGGAGCCAAGCACCGCAGGTCGCAGGGCAGGCGGTACCACACTTGCCTTGCTCATTTCCTTCGGAGCATCTGGTAATGCTCCAGAACCGTACTTTGCATTCAGCTGGGCTAAGATGGCAGCTTGAACAGCTGGGTCTCTGGACTGAGAGAGAAAATAAGTTATTTCAGAGATTGTTCAACACTCACACAGCCCTACTGCCAGATTCTTTCCCCTACCACCACCACCATCACAAGCACCACAGTGGACCCATTACTAGCTCAGTGGGGTTCTCCTCAAGGCAGCAAAAAGAGGCAATTAAAAGCTTTGAAGCCAAGCCCAGCCCAGCCAGGCCCTAGCTGGGTGACCCAACCCACACACTCCTAATGTCTGCTGCACTGGTAAACCCATCCTGGCACAGGGGCGTAGTCCATGGGTTCCTATAAATCCATGCCAGGTTTTCACCACCTATATGTCCTACAGCAAGATAAAAAAGGAAGTATCCAGACCCAAGAGTTTGAGGCAAGCAAATCCCACTAAGACAACATTATTTTTAACTTCTTTATTAATCTCCTAATGGGATTTATTTTATGTCCCAGAATCTAGGTCCTGACTAGAAACGTCCTCTTTAGGCACTCACGTTAGAAACAATGGTAGGTTTGCACTGCCGCCTGGTAAAGGGATCCATCTGTTGGTTTTTCATGTTGTGACTTTCAGCCTGAAACAGACAGCAGGCATTACAGAATGCTGTCTCCTTCCCCTCCTCTCATTCATCATATGCTTACATATCAATAACAGTCTTTGCAAGGGCCTGAAAAAAGTCAAAAGCTGTCTATCATCCTTTTCCCTTCTTCAAGAACACCAGAGAAGATATGGGAACAACAACCAAAAGAACAAAACTGGAAATCTATCAAAATGCATACCTATGGAGTAAAATCTAAGGATGGGAGGGGTAAGACAGGGCAGAAGACTGCTGCTTTTCATTATATATTAATAAATTATATGGGTGTATGTGCACACAGAGAGTACATGTATGTTAAGTATACATATTACTTCAATAATTTAAAAATAAACTCGAGAAAGATGTAGACAAGATTTCATATCATCTTATTAATTAAAATTGTCAGTAATCCGGATAAAGTCGTCTTACTCACCACAAGGGCCTTCTCAGACTCCACAATGTTCCACTCCCGGTTCCGCTGGTTGATGTAACTGTGGAGTGAGTAAGAGGGATGAGTCAGTGGTCTGTGACAGGAGGGAGGGAACCACTGGGCCTGACCCCAGAGATATGTGGAGCCAGTGCAGCACAGCATGTCCAAGGCCACAGGCTGGCCCGATAACTGTGGCAAGGTCTGTGGGCCAAAGATGGAGCCCAATCAAAACAGGTGCCGTGACACACCTAATAGCAGATATGTTCTTGGTCCGCTGGCGGTCCAGGGCCTCTGCCCTCTCCTCCAGCTCGTTCAGCTGGTCTTGGATTTGTTTGGCCTTGTCCTGATCCCCGAGGTCCTCGGCCATGGCCTGCACACAGAGAAAAGTGTGAGGTTTTGGCTATGACTGGCTCTACATCAAGTGTCCCCTTACTTCCAGCACAGGCAAGATATCTCATGTGATGAACAACTGACAGGAGATGTGAACAAATACTGAAAACAAACTTCACAAACGCAAGGTAGAACTTCTATTATAGTAGGAACACCTTCCATATGGCTGCCTGGCCCTGGGGCCCCTGGTGGAAGTGATGTGTGCCATTAACCTCAGAACCCAGGCTCCACATGGCTAACTCACCCTCGCAAGGCTCACTCATCCTGATATGAAGAATGGAAACACCCACCACAGCTGGGCTTGGCAATATCATTTGTCTGTTCAGACTCAGTGCTGATACTACCCTGGGGTCTATCTTACACGAAACTAAAACAACTAGAAAGTAGGGAGACTGGAACAAGCAAGATCAGTTTCAGCATATAGAGAAGAAAGTGGCCAAGGAATGCTGCCTAGGTGCCAAGAAAGCACTGTGTTGCTTACATTCGAGTCCAGTATTTTCTCCCAATCCTGCCACCACTAACTTGGGCAGAGGATGAACAAGTTTGATTTCCACATCTCCTTACAGGACAGGGAAAGAGGTGTGAGCGCATCCTTACCTTTTCCTTTAGCAGCTGAGTCTTCTTCATAGCATAGTTTGGTGGGGCTTTCCTGAACCTTTCTTTCTCTTTCACAATCTGTACCAGAGAGGAGATACCAGTAGTGAGGTATTCCTAAACTATTTTTGTAGACAGGCTAAGTGAGCCCATTTTGGAGGCAAGCAGCTAGTTAAAAGAGGGCTGCTTTTCCTATAGCAGTGTCATGCCCCAGAGAGAGACAGCGAGTTCATTCCAAGGGATACTATGCTGCTTCCGGGGTCACGGAGATTCTTCTGGGACAGTCTGAAGGAACATGCACCAAGAAACAGCAGCAGCCCAAGGGCCTGGTACTGTAAGGCTAGCCACTGTCCAAGAGAACAGAGATCAAAGAATTTTACCAAAATGTTTTGGAGAAAGAAAACTCTTGAAGGACCAAGCCTAGCAGAATACAGATCCCTGAATCCTGAATATACTTCTTTAGTCTATGACTTCAAATGCAAATGTATAGAAAACATCTTGACAAACTACAAATAATAAGGTAGCAATATTAGTATTCCTTCATCCTCGTGCAATATTAGCAGAGCTATAAACAAAAATGTCAAGATATAGGGAAAGAAAAGAAAGTCACGATTTGCTGTAACACTGGTTCTTGATGAACCCCAGGCTCTGGGGTACCAGGTTTCTTACCTCTTCAATGTCCTGATCATTGAATTTATAATTAAGAGCTTCTTTAATAGATAATTCCTTCTTATTGATTTCATCTAGAGTGGGCAACTGCATGCCAGCAGAGAACATCTGGACCGAAACATGATAAAAGGTTATTAATAAGGGGTTTTTGCAAAGAGATGCTCTCAGTATTTTCATGAATAACTGCCAGGTGCTGTGTAACCACTTACCGCTTCTTTCCACTTCATAAATTCGCTTTCAGTGAATTCCTGGTTTGAGACAAACTCTAGGCGGAAGACTCGTTGGTCATTGCCATGCCTACATAAAAAAGACAGCATCTCCGAAAATGGGTATGTTGACTGCAGTACCAGCAAAGCAAGCCAACTAGACCATACTACGTGTCTATGTGGGCCTCAATCCTGGCTACCTTTTAGAATCAACTAGGAAGATTTATAAAAATTCCAAAGCACCACTCTAGATCAACTGAATCAGAATCTCTGGGAGTAGAAACCAGGCACTAAAATTAAACAAACAAAACCTCCCAGGTTGTTCTAATGGGCAGCCAGCATTAAGAATCAAAGCTAACACTGGAAACAAATACATTTGGCTAGTACTTCAAAAGTCCATTTACAATAAAATCTGTCACAGTCAATTGGCATCAAGAATATGAAATACCATGTAGATATTTGAATGACAAAGACACCCTCTTCCCTAGAGACGAAGAACACTGCCTTTCCACTGAGCCCTGTGCTGGCCAAGTTAAGTGAGTCAGTGCCATTCTCCCAGGGAGTCACTGTCTGCACATCACGGCCACTGCCTACCCCAACTGGTTTTTTTTTTTTTTTTGTGAGGAAGACCAGCCCTGAGCTAACATCCGTCCAATCCTCCTCTTTTTTTTGCTGAGGAAGACCGGCCCTGGGCTAACATCCGTGCCCATCCTCCTCTACTTTATATGGGACGCCGCCACGGCATGGCTGACAGGCAGTGCGTCGGCGGGCGCCCGGGATCCGAACCTGCGAACCCCAGGCTGCCAAGCGCGGACTAAACCGCTGCGCCACCGGGCAGGCCCCCAACTGGTTCTTTTTAAACAGACCAGGAGAGATGATGGGGATGGGAGAAGGGAATGGAGAGTTCAGAGACAAATAAGGCCATGGTAGAGCTGTGTCTATCACTTGCTATTTGCAGTGATTCTGGCAAACTACTACTATTCCTTCCTACATGGGGACTTTAGAATTTTCAGGCTTCAAGATGGCAGGGATTGTGTGTGTCTATTTTGTTCTTGCCTCTACCCTGGTGCCTAGAACAGTGGCATGTAGCAGGCATTCAGTGTACATCCCGTTACTGAAGAGTCCAGAAGGGTGACCTGACTTGTCAAGGATCAGGTTAGTTAAAGAACCAGGACCAGAAGCAAGCTCCTGACCAGGCTCACTGAGGCAATGCCTGCAGGGATCTGGGAGGAGGGGGTCTCACAACCTGACTTTTTCCTTCTATATCCTACTGTGTCACATCCCTGATATCCCCTATGAGAGAGACCCTACTTTCCCTCTAGGCAAAGACAGAATACAAGTTTCCCTCCAAGTCCCTTGTGGGGATAACACAAACAGCGTTCACTGTAACAAGCGGCAGCACATTGGGAGAGAGTCAGAGCCCAACAGGCAGTGCCTGTTTGCAGTGTGAGCAGAAGCTGCCCTGGAAGTGCCTCTCCTACCGTAGTTGGAGCCCTTTGTTTGTTCTGGTGCCACCAAGCTGGTAAACTTTGGCAGTTTCCACAACACCGGTGATCTCAGCAACCTGTGAAGGGACAGAGACACTGGTCAAAAACAGACTCTTTCAGAGCTCTTCACAACACTCTCTCTGGCTCTGTCTACCTGAATGCAGACGAGGGACCCTGCACTGAGAGGAGCCCCTAGCTGTCAGGTGTTTAGGCACCTTTCTTAGGTTTAGAACTCAGATGGCCAACCACCAGGATCCCTGTGCCCAGAGTAAGCAAGTGCCAGGAGAGGGGGCAGTTAGCCTGGTGCAGCTCGTTAGATTTCAGAGGTCAGTTTTATCAACCAAACATGAAGACCACAGAGGTCAGTTTCTGTTGCCAAGATTTCTGGAACACGGTATGGCTGGTCTTCATAGAAGGAGGTAAACACATGTTAAAACCACACAACCCAGAATAAAAATAAACAAAAACCAAAAAAGTCAAACAGCTATGTTCCAGCCATCCAGACCATAGAAGCAATGCTGGAACCTACAAAATAACCTCTATTAGGTTGGAGGGTTTTTTTTAACCTCAATATAATTCCCTGTTTCAGAAGTCACTTAATACGTAACATGGAAAATTTTCATTTATTTATTTTTCAAAGGTACAAAGCTTCCAGATTATGTAACTCCCAACAAATACTTCATAAATGTCTCCCTTCTTGCTTTTATATGAAAGGACAGAGAAAACTATTCTAAATCCAAACCCACAAGTCCCTTCGGCCTCAGGACTCCTCCTGGTGGCAGGTCACGCATGATCCCTGGTTACCTCAGATTGTCACTACTCTACGGGCACCCTGTTTGGAGTCTATTTTCTCATTAAATGGTGGCAGAAGAGTGACAGATTTTTTCAGTAGCACCTACTCCCAATCAAGAATCATTATATTTAAAACATGGACAATTGTCCAAGGAAAGAAACACCAACCCGGTAAACTGGTTTGCTGTTGTGGTTTCCAATGCCAATCCGTACAAAACATCCTGTGACAGTTTTAGCAAAGAAGGGCATGTGACACCAACGTTCTAGCTTATGCCGTGATAATCGAACCCGATTCAATTCTTCGGGTAAGGAGACTGGTTGTGATTTTGGTGGGATCTCTTCTTTCCTGCAAGGAACAAAGGGCACTGGGGAAAATGTTCATCATAGAAACAGATCAAGATAAATAATACCATCTTCGTAAAACTTAACCAAAGTACATGTGATTAACACAGTAGGAGAAATAAATGAAGCAACAGGAAAGAGTGGTAATAGAATCTTGTTCCTAATCAGTAGTATGAACTGTCTTGAATAAGGCTGGCTTCCCAGATAACCTATCAGAGTAAGAAAACTAATGGAAGCTCCTGGCCAATGAGAAGGTGACATGAAGTTAGTTCCCACCTGCCAAGCCCAGATGAAATGTCCAGGAGTGCAGGCGAAGAGCCAAAGGCAGGGGCATAGGTTTGGGCTGATGTACTGGGGAACTCGGTCAGCAGTTCAGGGTCTGAACCAAAGTTCACAGCCCGAACAGGGAGATTCTGGAAACTACACTAAGCTTCTCCTCAAAAACCCCACCTATGCTGACTACTGGACCAAAATGTATACAGCTTACTCCTCCTCTTCATCAGATGACGACGTCCGGGATGAACGGTCTGACTTTTCACTGGACTTGTCATCCTCTTCCTCCTCCTCATCGTCAGAGTACACCTCACTGGTTTTCAATGGCTGTTTTTTGGCAAGGAGCTCAGCTAAAAAGAAAGAGGAAACGTTTACTTAGGTTCTCTTAATAAGAAACTGAAACATCTTTCATCCTTGGAAAAGAAGTGGAACATGGAAAAGGACTCAAGAGATAGCTCCATCCTCTCTGGACTGGACTATGATTACTTGGGCTACATGCAGATGAGAGTTGAACCAGAGAGTTAAAATCATTCAGGCACCAAATGTCAAGCCCCAGTAGACAAAAAAAGGGCTGGAGATTGTCACTAAGTGGGCAGAAAGAGTCACCAACTCTACTGACAGTTGTCTTTTATTGCACTCAAGACACCTGAAGATGGGCAGAAAAGATGGGGAAAAAACTTATAATGTCTGCAGAGAATCTTTATGGAAAACTTTATTTTTAATTTGCAGTACTATTTATAATAGCAGAAGACTGAAAACAACCCAAATATTCACATAGGGAAGTGCCTGAATCACTGCTGGTATATCCACCCAATGGACTACTATGCAGATATGAAAAAGGGAATGAGCCATTACTCTATATTTTGAGTGAGGGAATGTTTTTTAAAGAGACAGATAGTAAGTATTTTAAGTTTATGCTTTATATGGTCACTGTCTCCACTACTCAACTTTGCTGTTATAGATAGAAAGCAGCCGTAGACAATTATGAAACAAACGGGCAGTGCTGTATTTCAACAAAATTTTATTTACAGAAACAAGCAGTCTACCAACCACTGCTCAACATAGAAACTAAGGAGTGATCTCTAGGATATAGGGTTAAGTGAAAAAAGCAAGGTAGAGAAAAGTATGCAGAGTGTGCTACCATTAACCTAAGATGGGGGGTGTTTACCTATTACGGGAGGGAGGCAGGCGGTGAAATAGAAAGATATGGATGCTAAACTTCTTTGAATACACTTTGGTTAAAAGATTTGACTTTGAAACCTTGTATTTTTATGTAATCATAAAACAAAATAATAATAAAAAGTCATCTCTACACATCACAAGCAAAATGAAACAATGTATTCATCCGATGGCACACTATTGCAAAAAGGAACGGTACCAAGTGACTTTAAAACAGTCATCTGAAAGACAGTCACATAGACCAATGGAATAGAAAGCCAGAGACAAACCCTTGCAAATACGGTCAAATGGTGTTCAACAAGGGAATCAAGACCATTCAAGGGGGAAACGACAGTATTAAAAAAATGCAGATGCAAGAGCAGGAACAAATGACTGTTGATCTGAGTTCGGGGATTGTTTGTTATTTCACATTATTGTGCTAAAAGCTAAGTGATGGAGTTGGTAATATCACAAAATGAGAGACAATCAGATATTTCATGTCTCCTGAAGGAAGTATACACCACCACTAAAATAGCCTTCCCCAGAAAACAAAATAGAAACAGAACAAATCCAAATTTGCCCAATTCTCTACCTCTAACAACAAATTACAGGAAATTCAAAGAACTAGAGGAGCACATTCAACACAGATGAACTCAGCATCTGTGAGAAACTACAGGATAAATGACCCAGTTTTTTTCAACAGATAAGCTGCAAGAGGGAGAAAGGAGAGATGGACAGAAAAACCCACAGATTAAGTGACTTCAGGGACATATTAACAAATCACAATGTGTGGATTTTATTTAAGATCCTGATTTCAAACTAACAAAAATTAGTATATTTTACTAAGGGATTTGTTGTTACTATTTTTTAGGTATTGTATTGGTATTGTAGTTATGTTTAAAACAAAAGAGTCTTTATTTTTTAGAGATACACATTGAAATATGTGCGGTTGAAATATAATGATGCTGGGATTTATTTCAAAATAATCTGATGGAAGAGGGAATATAGATTTAACAAGATTGGCCATGAGTTGATTGTTGAGGCTGGATGATGATGGGTTCATGGAGGTTTATTATACTCTTCTTTGTATGTGTTTGGACTTTTCCACAATAAAGAGTTAAAAAGGGGGAAAAATAAAAACAGGCACCACGAAGTCAAATCATATGACCAAAGACACAAAGTAGTCATTACATTTTCCCCGTTTACCTGTTCTGTTCTTCCGTTTTTCTCGCTCTGCTTTGAGCTCCTCCATGGCTTGAGATTTCTTATCTAGTTTCTCATCCCGTTTGGAACGCCGTTCCTTGTTGTGGGATGTTACCTGGGAAGAGAAGGAAATGTAGGATGGCTCTTTTTACCAACTGCTGATGATAAGATTTTCTATACCCAACAATTAATTGTTCACTTCTCCACTGTGAATCTATATTGGTTGCAGAAATTGAAACTTGTTTAAGGGGAGAGAGCATCCTCTTGTGGACAAAGAGGATACAGCAGTAAAGTCAGCCCCTGTTTTACCTGCCTAATAAACAGAAAGCCTAAGAATTACAGGAATAAACACTTTGTGGAAGGACACTATAGATCCCAGCTAATATTTGTTGATACTGTCAACAAAGCTTTTTGTGATGAATGCAGAGATGATTAATTTTCCCAGCTACATTTATTACCAAGTCCAGGATGACATATACCTGAGTAAACATCATAACCAATCTGGCTACCTGGGACAAGATGTTTACCAACCTTCCCTTAAGGGATGCTCACACATCAGTGAGCTGCTTTTTTCTTTTTCTTTTCTTTCTTTTTTGGGAGGAAGATCAGCCCTGAGCTAACATCTGTTGCCAATCCTTCTCTTTTTGCTGAGGAAGACTGGCCCTGGGCTAACATCTGTGCCCATCTTCCTCTACTGTGTATGTGGGACGCCTCCACAGCATGGCTTGATAAGCTGGGTGTAGGTCCGCACCCAGGATCCAAACCCATGAACCCCAGGCTGCCAAAGTGGGGCCAGACAACTTAGCCACTATGCCACCAGGCCGGCCCCATGAGCTGCTTTTTAAATGCAGACATGAGTGAAGAACTCCTAAGGAGTTCAACAGCGCAGCTAATGGTGAAACAATATACACAGAGATGAACAAAACCTACAAGATGAAGACAGCACATAACAGTTTTGCACTAACTCACCTAGGCTGATTAATATAAACCCATATTTTACACACACACACACATGCACACTCAAAACAGAAGTTTTACTTTTCAGATAATGAGGATCATTGAATCTCCTACCTGAGATTCCTGAATCTGTGTCAGCTTTTTCTTCTCTTGCTCCTCTTCTTGCTTTTTCTTTTTTTCTTTCTTTTCTTTCTTTTTGGCTGTTTTTAGTTTTTTCTTGATTTCAAATCTGGTTAAAAGATATTTGTTTGGTTTTTAAGTGGTAATGAAATATTTGAAAAGACTGAGTTCTATTAGATAGGAGAAAGAAAGAAGGAAGGGGGAAGGAGTTAATAAACATCTTGGCTTCCTGCATTAAACTCCAATGTAACTTATAAGTACAACAAAAGTACTGAATATAAGTACACCAAAAGTACTTGAACACATTAAATTGGAATAGACTTAAAATGAGAGAAAATATTCAGGATACTGTTGTATCCTGTTGGTAACACACAGCTCTTCCTCAGCCTTTACGTAATAGAAGAAAATAGTTGATTTCTGGATCAACTACAATGGTGTTCCATTAGAAATAGAATAAAGCCACAGAGGGCCACTGTCACATTTTTAAGGTGGTCAGGACAAAGGATGTACTTGAAAAATATCACTTTCCATCTTTCTTCATTGGGAAAAATGTCCCCCCACCTCCACCCCAGCAAACATGTGAATAAATATGCTATCCACTTAAACAAATGCAATCTAGGCTCCCTCCCTATAACAAAAACCAGGCTTTTGTGAAATAAAACTATTTTTTTGTGTGAATTTAAGGAACTTTATGAAAGGGATGAAGGAATATAATAACCATTAAACTCTTATCATAACACTCTAAAATAACCCCAATTGTCATTTTACTTAGTTCTTAACATAGTTCTCAAAATTTCTTTATATCCTTTTCACTCATTATTAAGGTTGTTAATGTACTTTTATAATGTGAGATTGGAGAGCACTGCTTTGAATTTACTCCTTTTAAAGACAGTTAATAATTACACAACACACTCCTAAATAACCACTGGGTCAAAGAAGAAATCACAAGGGAAATTAGAAAATAATTTCAGATGACTGAAAATGAATACACAACATATCAAAATTTATAGGATGTAGCTAAAGCAGTGCTAGAGGTAAACGTATAGCTATAAATGCCTATATTAAAAAAGAAGATAGATTTCAAATCAATAATTTAACTGCCACCTTAAGACAGTTGAAAAAGAAGAGCAAACTAAATGTAAAGAAAAAAGAAGAAGAAGAAGAAAAGAATTAATAAAGATTAAAGGAGAAATTAATGAAACACAGAAGAGAAAAACAATATAATCAATGAAACCAGAAGTTGGTTCTTTGAAAAGATCAATAAACCTTTGGCTAGACTGACCAAGAAAAAAAGAGAGAAGACTCAAATTACTAAAATCAGGTATGAAATGAGGTAACACTATTGACTTTACAGAAATAAAAGATCATATGGGAACACTACGAACAACTGTATGGCAACAAATTAGGTAATTTGGATGCGATGGAAAAATCTCTAGAAAGTTACCAACCACTAAACCTGATTCAAGAAGAAACAGAAAAACCGGAATAGATCTATAATAAGAGATTGAATCAGTAATTTAAAAACTTTCCACAAAAACAAACAAATGAAAAAATCCTCAGGCCCAGATGGCTTCCCTGGAGAACTCTACCAAACATTTAAAGAAGAATTAATACCAATTCTCAAAAACTCTTCCAAAAAACAGAAGAGGAGGAAACACTTCTTAATTCATTCTCTGAGGCCAGTATTATCCCGACACCAAAACCAGATAATAACATCACAAGAACTGAGAAGTATAGATCAATATCTCTTATGAATAACTGACATAAAAATCAACAAAATAGTAGCAAATTGAATCCAATAATTTATAAAAAGAATGCTACACTATGACCAAGTAGGATTTATATCAGAAATACAAGGTTGGTTCAAACATAGGAAAATCAATCATTGCAATATACCATATTAATATAATACTTAATGGTGAAAAATTGAATGCTTTTCCTCTAAGACCTAGAACAAGACAAGGATGTCTGCCCTCACCATTTCTATTCAACATGGTACTGGAGGTCAAGAAGAAATAAAAGGAATCCATATTGGAAAAAAAGAAGTAAAATTTATCTCTTTTTGCAGACTACATGATCTTATATATGGAAAATCTTAAGAAATCCACAAAAAACTATTAAAAATAATAAATGAACTCAGCAAAGTTGCAGGGTACAGGATCAATACACAAAAATTAATTGTATCTCTATATACTTGCAATGAACAATCTGAAAATGAAACAAAGAAAACAATTCCACTTACAAGAGCATCCAAAAGAATAAAATATTTAGGAGTAAATTTAACAAGTGCTAGACTTTTACTGTAAAAGTCTGTAAAACATTTACTGTAAAACATTTTTGAAAGAAATTAAAGAATACCTAAATAAGTAGAAAGACATCACATTCATGGTTTGAGAGACTTAATATTGTTAAGATGGCAATTCTCCCAAATTTGATCTATAGACTCAACATAATTCCTATAAAAATCCCAGCTGCTTTGTTGTAGCAGAAATTGCAAGCTGATATTAAAATTCATATGGGAATGCAAAGGGACCCATGAAGCTGAAACAATTTTGAAAAAGAACTAAGTTGGAAGACTCACACTTCCCAAGTTAAAAACTGACTAAATAGCCACAGTAATCAAAACAGTATAGTACTGGCATAAGGACAGATATATAGATCAATGGTAAAGAACTGAGTCAACAAATAAACCCACATATCTATGGACAATTGATTTTCAACAATGGTGCCAAGACTGGGGAAGAAACAGTCTCTTCAACAAGTGGTACTGGGACAACTGGATATCTACATGCAAAAGAATGAAGTTCAATCCCTACCTCACACCACATATAAAAATCTCAAAATGGATCAACGACTTAATATAAGAGCTAAAACTATACAACTCTAACAAGAAAACATAGGGATAAATCTCCATGACCTTGGATTTGGCAATAGATTCTGAGATATGATACCAAAAGCTTGAGCAAGAAGAAAAAATTACACTTCATCAAAATTAAAAAATTTGTGCATTAAACACTATCAAGAGAGTGAAAAAGACAACATAATGGGAGAAAATATTTGCAAATTATATATCTGATAAGGGTCTAGTAACCAGATTATATAAAGAACTCTTATAATTCAACAACAAAAAGACAAGCACCCCAATTAAAAAATGGGCAAAGGACTTGAACAGACATTTCTCCAAAGATATATAAATGGCCAACAAGGACATGAAAAGATGCTCACCATCATTAGTCAACAGGAAAATGCAAATCAAAACCACAATGAGATACTAATTCACATTCAACAGGATAGCTATTACCAAAAAAGGGAAAACAACAAGTGTTGGCAAGGATGTGGAGAAACTGGAACTCTTATACATCGCTGATGGGAATGTAAAATGGTGCAGCTGCTGTGGAAAACAGTTTGGTGGTTTCTCAAAAAGTAAAACATAAAGTTACCATTTGACTCAGCAATTCCACTCCTAGGTATATACCAAAAAACCCTGAAAATAGGTACTCAAACAAATATTTGTACATGAATGTTCACAGTAGCACTATTCACAATAACAAAAAGGTGGAAATAACCCAAATTGTCAATAACAGATGAACAGATAAACAAATGTGCATATACACACAATGGAATATTATTCAACCAGAAAAAAGAACGAAGTACTGGGGCCGGCCTGGTGGCATAGCAGTTAAGTTCGCACACTCCACTTTGGTGGCCTGGGGTTCACAGGTTTGGATCCCGGGTGTGGACTGACGCACCACTTGCCAAGCCATGCTGTGGCGGCACCCCATATAAAGTAGAGGAAGATGGGCCTGGATGTTAGCCCAGGGCCAGTCTTCTTCAGCAAAAAGACGCAGATCGGCAACGGATGTTAGCTCAGGGCTAATTTTCCTCACACACGCAAAAAAGAATGAAGTACTAACAATACATGCTACACGGATGAACTTCAAAAATATACTAAGTGAAAGAAGCTAATCACAAAAAACTCTGTATTGTATGATTCCATTTATATAAAATGTCCAGAAATAGGCAAATCTATCTAGTCTAGAGACAGAAAGTAGATTAGTGGTTGCCTAGGGCTGGGAGGCTTGGGAGGAAATAGAGAAATGACTACCACTGAGTACAGGGTTTCTTTCTAAGGGGATGAAAATGTTCTGAAATTAACTGTGGTGATGGTTACATAACTCTGTGAATATATAAAAACCATTCAATTGTACACTTCAAATGGGTGAATTCTATGGTGTGTAAAAAATATCTCAATAAAGTCATTTTAAAAAGTTAATAAGAGCTTATATTTACATAATGTTCTTATACATTATCATCTCACTCAAGGCTTACAACAACCCCCAAGGAGGAAGCTGAGGCGGGAAGAGGGTAAGTGACTAATTCAGATCACCTGGCCAGCGAGTGACTTGAGCCTAGACCTTCTTTTGATTGAAAATGTCAGTGCTCTTTCCACCCCCAAGCTATTTTTTATGCTGCCTGCACTCAACTTTAAAAATAAAAGAAAAAAATTTTTAAAAGAGGCAGCCTTAGAATAGGTGAAGAATGTAACAACTGAAAATCACATCTCACTACTGGTGCCACTGGCTATAAAATGGGATGCTAATGGTGTTTACATAAAAAGATCGTTATTAAGATTAAATGAGATCTATATAAAGACCCTTTTTAAGTGAAAAAGATGGAGAAAATGTCTGAGTTACTATACTGAACTGCCTTGCAGCTAAACAAATGAGCTACAAAAAAAATCTCAATTTTCTGTGAATGGCTCTGAACTTCTGTCTTAATTATCATCACTGTAAACATTCTTCCAGTCATTAAAAAAAGTCACTGAGTCAGTCAACTGCCTCATTCTTATAAGGTGAAAAATACAAAAACCAAGTGATAGATAAGCAAGCTGTTACTCAAGCCACTCTGTGATTTTATCACAGGGTTCTATTGGCCTTATCTAAGAACATCTTGTCACGCTTCCCAGTTCAGAAATACAAATCTGAGACGTCGTCTCTACCATCTGGCAACTCCGACAGTTTCCTAAGTCCTGTTTGTTCCAACACAGGTAACCTTGGAAGCATTCACACTCACAACAAATGTTATTACTTGCTGCTGACTGAAAGCCAAACATTCTTGTCTAGGATAACTCATTATACTTAATATGGTCTCCAGAGGGGACAAACAGGCTCCCAGATGAAACGGAACCAAATGCTGCCAAAGCAAATGCTTCTATTTTTTTTTCATGATATTAGGTAGGTAGGAAAGGAGCCTAGCTCTGAGGACTATTTTATTACCTGAGACAAAAGCCAAGTTTATTTTTACTTTGAAATTCTGTTAGAAGGTAAGGAAGAACTCTTGCCATTTAAATATGGCAAAAGTAATTCAGAGTACTGAAACAGCTTCTGAATATCAAAAAGCAATTTAACATTTGAGTTTTTAAAAAAATACAAAAAGGATAGTCAGATGCCTAACTTGTAATGAGGTAAATAATGATGAGAATTCCCAATCTTGAATCCTGTGAAAACAGGGCTCCAAATGTGAATTCTGGAAAATTATTTTATTATATCATTAAGGAATTACTACCTTACCTTCTTTTCAACACCTCCCTCTTCTCTATGCGGTTGAACAGTTCTTGCTCTCTCTCCTTCTCTGTCATCTGTTCCAGACGGGCTCTGTCTTCCTCATCTCCCATGAGATCTTCTCCATAGCCATCATGGAACTCTTCATCTTCTGAGGAAGAGTCTGAATCTGAACTGGAGGAGGAGCTGTTGCTGTCAGAATCTGACACTTCACCTGCAAGAAAGACCCAAACATAAGATTCAGCTATGCTACAGAAGACTGAGGCCACAGGTGACCCCACAATGTTAATGATCATTACCCCTTGGTTCTCCAGGTAAAGTGGGACATGGCCATCTCAGTTCCCTTGGGAACAGTCCTTGGGCTGCCTTTGGCAAATGCAAACACAGGTTAGGGAAATTTAGGCTGGAATAAGAAACCAGCACGTTCTTTTTAATTTAACTTTTTTATTTTGAAAAAATTGCAGACCTAAAGAAAAAAGTTGCAAGAAAAGTTTGACTCCCATACATCTTTTACTTAGGTTCACCCATTGTTAACATTGCCAATTTACTTTCTCTCTGTCTACACATATAAAATAACATACACATTTTTGTGATTTATTTTGCTGAACTGAGAGTAAGTTGCAGAGATTATGACCCTTCAACCCTAAATACTTCTCATAAAAGGACTCTTACATAACCAATTATACAATTATCAAATTCAGGAAATTTAACACTGATGTAATATCATTATCTAACATACAGTCCATATTCAAATTTCACCAATTGTTCTAATAGTCCTTTACAGACACTTTTCAGCCAAAGGAGGACCCAATCTAGGATCACACATTTGGTTGCCATGTCTTTCTAGTATCCTTTAATCTGTAATAGTCTTTGTCTTTCATGCCACTGAATTTTTAGAGTATAAGCCCAAAAATTATCTAATAGAATTTTGTGAGGTGATGATGAAAATAGTCTCTCTCTGAATAGTAGCCACCACATGTGGCTACTGAACAAATGAAATGTGGCTAGTGCAACTGAGAAACTCAGGTTTTACTTTTAATTTTTAATTAATTCAAATTTAAATATTGACAGTTCATCAAATGTCCCCTAATCTGGCTTGGTTGGTTTCATCAAGAACTACTCAGGTTATAGATTTCTGGCAAGAATTCTCCCTAAGTGATTGTGTCCTTTCAAAGTATTCTATCAGGAAGCACCTGACATCTGTTTGTTCTATTACCAGTGATATTAACTTGGATTACCTGGTTAAGGTGGTGTCTCCCAGATTTCTCCTTTGTAGTTAGTAAGTATAGGGGGATGCTTTGGGACTGTGTAAACATCTAGTTCCCCAACAAACTCTCATCAAATGGTTTTAACACTCACTGATAATTCTTGAGTAAATCAATCATTACTATGACGGTTGAAAAAAGGTGATTTTCCAACTATGATTTCTTCTATATTTATTAGTCGGCACCAAAAAAAAAAAAAACAAACCAATGTTTTAATGAGTCATTAGCTGATTACTGAATTCCTAATGAAACTAGATCTTGATAGGACAAACGGTGGCATGGAAAAAGGCGTTATATATTACAAATGAGTATTAAGTTAAACTAGCAATTTCTTAAGAACTGTGCTTGACTCAATTTGAGGTAACATTCACAGGTATGTGCTTAAAAGCAAGTGAGGCCAATTCTATACAAGCCAGTTTGTACATAATGTTAGTTTTAAAAAGAAATGTAAAGTTTATCATTTAATCCTGGAACAAGTTCACTTTCTAACTAGCATTAGCAAAAATTCTGGAATTGGTTTCAAAATAAGAACATTTTTTATTGAGTTTTGTGTCTGGTTCAAGGATTTTCCTCCTCAGTCAGACCATGTGTAACCAAGAAAAAGTAAAGGGAAGGCATGCAGGGTACAGTGAGTTGAGACTCTAATACAGGGACTCCAAATGGGTTTCAGGGGCCTCACTAACTCTTTGGAATTGCATATATTTGTCTTGCTTCATTCAGATTCTCAGAAGATCCACGACCACTGAAAAGGTGATGGCCCACTACAATAAAGGCAGAGGCCATGCTGTAATGCAGGCCCCTTTCCCCTCCATTTGTGACTCTGCATCTTCAACCTGCCAGGAGTGGAGTTCAATCCCAGGGTCTGGGCTGCTTGGCTCACCTTCCTCAGGGGCTGAGCTCTCAGCTGAACTGTCTTTGTCCGAACTGCCTGAGGAAGCAGTTTTGTTGGTCTGTTTCTTCATGGTTCCTTTTTTCTCTATTTTTCTGGCCTTTCCTTTCTTCTTATTTTTATTGCTCCCAAAAGTCCACTACAAGGAAAAAAGAGAAAGAAACCTGAAACAGGGACTTCATTGGGAAAAGCTGGAAGATTCAAGAGTTAAGAGTCTCTGAAAATGATTACAACAGTCTCTATGGCTTTGAACCCCAAACAAATACATTTTATATGGAGAAAGACACGGATTTTTGAAAGCTTGGTTAAAACTTCATAACTTCTGGTTTGTAATTTCTTAGAGGCAGTAGATAAATGATTTAATAAACATAAAATTTAACTGATGTACTTTTCATCACAACAGAAAAACAAAGATACCAACTTTATGTCAAGTTAACTAAATGCAGAAAACAGATTCTAATGTTTCCTGTGGCAGAGAGGGTAGTAATTGCAAGGGGTTAGTATGTCTGGGTTTTGGTACACAGAGGATGGTTTAGTTCTGGAGAAAGGATAAGGGCCACTCTTTGGCATGGATGGTAGTACTGGTAACTCCAAGGAGGCAGAAAGTAAAGTAGATCTTTATATATATGCGTGTGTGTGTATCTTTTTTTTTTTTACATCTGCATATATTACATTACAACATAATGCTTAAATTGAATCATAAACAGGAGATCCCATACATCTAAACATAAGGAACCTGCAACTTGCATTATCAAAGTAACAGGCAGGCAAAACACAGTTAATTACCCCAAGGCCAAAAAAATCGACTTCATCAAGCACTTTAATGATAAGGCTGAAAGACCGTATGGTCGTTTTAAAAATTTACAAAAACTATTTACTTACATTAAACCATACCTCCTTTGAAATTTTAACTTGTCAATTTAGGAGCATGATTTTAGGTGAAAAACACTTCACTTGGGAACTTTATTTTATATACTACAAAGAATAATCTTCATCTTTCCAGCATCACAGATTGAATTATAAATCTGGTATTAACATAAAATGTCTACATCTAATATTTAACAATAACTAGTCTTTGCTCCTTCTATAATGTGATTGTAAATTAACCTCCTACCTCCCAATAGCTAAAATCATAAGTAAATTAATTTTGGATTGTTTTTGGGGGGGTGGGTGGACAGGTAGTTCTGATGAGGTTTCCATCTTAGAAATATTCCATATGAGCTATTCTTAAGAACCACAGTCTGCTAGCTTACCTTGATAAAATATTGTGAAAGGGTGCCATTTTAATCTTCTCATTTTTCATTTTAATTTACTCTTATTATTTTAATTGCCACTTTATTTTTGTACTCAAGAGCCAGGAAGGGACAAGTGAAAATGAAACAATCACATGTTCCACACAATGATATATTAAGTGAATGAGTAGTGACCTCCATATAAGAGAATTTACTTCTCAAACTTTTAACATTTCAACATCTAGATTATTTAGAAGGAAATCCTAATGCTTCTCTTCTAAAGATTAGTTGTCTACCATTTTAAATTTTAATCATTCAAGGAAGATAATTTTTGTGTGTGTGTGTGTGAGGAAGACCAGCCCTGAGCTAACATCCGTGCCCGTCTTCCTCTACTTTATATGGGACGCCGCCACAGCATGGCTGACAAGGCAGTGTGTCGGCGGGCGCCCGGGATCCGAACCTGCGAACCCCAGGTTGCCAAGCGCGAACTAAACCGCTGCACCACTGGGCCGGCCCCTCAAGGAAGATAATTTTTAAGTCAGTTTGAAAGAATCCAAAAGAGGCTAAAGTGTTCAACTTCTTAACTGAGCTAAAATATATCAACTTCCTATGTTGACAATACAGATATCACTAGAGGCAATAATGTCTAAGACATCTTTTCCATTGGCTTTGGTGATGCCACATAATAGATAGTCAATATTTATCGGTTGGTTATGAAAATGGGCATCACCCACCTCTTCCAATCAGGGTGTTTTGGCCCTTTGTACTACTCAGTGGCGATATGAAGAGGCCCAGAGCATGACGGCTAAGCTACCAGGGTCACATGTGTGTTAAGAGTGACTAGGTCTGGGGGGCCGCGCGGTGGCGCAGCGGTTTGGTCCGCGCTTGGCAGCCTGGGGTTCGCGAGTTCGGATCCCGGGCGCCCGCAGACACACTGCCTGTTAGCCATGCCGTGGTGGCGTCCCATATAAAGTGGAGGAAGATGGGCACGGATGTTAGCCCAGGGCCAGTCTTCCTCAGCAAAAAAAGGGGAGGATTGGCAACAGATGTTAGCTCAGGGCTGGTCTTCCCCACAAAAAAAAAAAAAAAAGAGTGACTAGGTCTGTTTTTGCCTGCAGATTTGGGTTTCTCGTGTGCACTAGAGCCAATTTCTGAACTCTCTAGGGAAAAAAAAGTTTTTATGAGAGCCAAAAAGACCTAAATGTGAAGTTACACAGGTGAATCCAATTCAGGAGGTGCTAGGAAGCTATCTGGCTTCCTTATCTCTCCATCCTCCACCTGCTTCAATCTGCCTGAGCTTAGCAACTGTCACTCATTTGCAGCCTATGATGTTTATCCTTTGGAGGAGATGGAGGAAAGATAAGAATAAAAATGGAAGAAAATAAAATATTTTGATTTAAAAAAGGCTTTTCTGGTTAAACCTGAGTGTGGGAAGGGAACCTCATTGTTTTTCCTTCCAACAATTTTCAAAAGAAATGAGACGACAAAGCTGCCTCATCTCCCATGAGGCTGACTCAAGAGGGTCTGTCGCGCCAATAGCAAACAACCAAGCTCACTATACATGACAGGGTTTTAGGGTTTTAGAATTATAATAATGTAGGTAACTTTACTTTAAAAAATAAAATTTCTTAAGAATATACCTTTCAGTACTGAGAAGCTAGATTAAGCTACTTGCATATTTATTTTCTAAAAAAGTTATTTTTGGTAAACCTTTAAAATCCAATTTTAAGAACAATACATATTCATTATATGAAGCTTTGAAAAAATACAAAAGCATTTTTAAAGTTAAAAAAAAATCACCTATATTTCTACCATCCGAGGATAAATAATCACTTAAAATTTGGGGGCTAGTCTCATTATTACTCCTATTTAACACAGAGAAAGAGACTCAAATGGGTTCTGATAATCTCCCAAAGATTTTTTTTCTGGAGAATAGATCACATTTGTAATATTTTACATTTACTCCTATAAACCAGAGGTTCATGAATGTTTTTTGGTCTAAGCACATATTTTAAATATTTGCCTAGGAGCTCTTCTCCCAAGATCACAGAATCTAATAAACCATAAAGGAGATGGTCAAGGCTTGTGGCAGGCAAAATCGACATAGAAATATCTTAATCCAGCCATTAGCCCCGAGAGTGCTCACCTCCAAAAGCCTTATTCTGTTGACTCTGAGACAGAGGGAAAATGAACTCTTCTTTCATTGCCAGAATGTGGTTAGTAAAGGGACTCTAAAGAGTAAAGGACAGGATTAAAGGGATGCTCTTAGGCTTTCCACATCCAGCAGAGAGTAGAGGAAATGACGTGGCATTTCTTAATTTGTTTTGGGAACTATGGCTTTACTGAAAGCCATAACCTTAAAAGAGCCCTAAAATGCACCACACAGAAGGCAAGAATAAGAAAATGAGTGCCTGCTAATCTGCATCTGAGTAGAGGCCAGAGCATCCCCCAGTGAGTGCTGCTCAAAAACAATCTGGGAAAGGGAAAGGATCCATTGTCAGTCAGGACTCTCCTCCACACTGACATCCTGCTTTCCCAAGCATTCTACATGTATACAGACCCACACACAACAGCAGAGAAGTATTATGTATATGTGCAGTGAAGAAAACCTAAAATAGAGACTGGAAGGAAGATGTTTTCATAACTAATTAATTAAAAGTTTGACTCTCACTGATGTAACAGACACTCTACTGGACAGCAATTATCTAACGATACAAGAAGGGTTAGTACTACACAACCCTGTGCCAGTCTGAGTGTGTGCGCGGTGTTATAAGCAGGTCCCTACTCTGGGAAGCACCTGACCTTCCTGGCACTCAGCTGAAAGATAGGAAGGAACACGGGGTGGGAGTGGTTGCTTTGGACTTGGGTAGCATTGAGATGCTGAATATTTAAGCATCCTGGAGGCAGAAAAGCAAAGAAACTTCAAGATTTCAGAGAGGTTATCTCTAATGGGCAAGGAAGATCATATTCTAGGTCTCAGGACCCAGAGCAGAAACCATTGCAGTCCAGTTACTCTGGAATGAATTTACAAGTGAAATGAAATACTTTGAGGTAAGGAGGGTTCAAGAAGAACAGCTGGGCTAGTGATAAACTACATTGGGATTAGGGGTTAAAAGAACTGGAACACAGCCCAAGCCCTTAACCTGAGACTTTGTCCTTATCTAAGAAGTAGGAATAATAATACTGCCTTGATCACCTATCAGGGTAGTATGAGACTCAAAGGAGACAAAATAAAAGAAGTTTAGAGCACATCAGAAAGCATGCAGTTCTGTATAAATGCAGGGAACTATTTTATGATGGGAAAAGGAAATCAGAACTTCTGTGAGCCTGTTTTCTTATCTGAAGTAAGGGAGTACAGATGATGTCTATGACCCTTTGGAGTTTTAAAGTTGTAGGATTCTATATGAACTGAGTGTTATACTAGGTCAAAGTAACTGTCAAAAAAATTCTGTAGTTATTATTCTAGATCTTGACAGTGGCCAGCAAAGAGGTGTGTGGGGAGGGCCTGATTCTTGATTTAGGTGTTTTTTTTCCCTGAAGGTAGAAAAGGGTCAGCAGAGTTGAAGAGTAAATGCAATTTAACGTCAGCATAAAGAACATGAAGAATAGCTTGGCTTTCTTTTCCCTTCTACTATGTAATTAATCAGACAATACAAAAGACTCTACTGTATTTTATAATCAAGCAATCACATATATTTAACTGGAAAACAGAGAATCCCAACACTCAATCACAAAAACTTATAGTCTGGTTATGGAGACAAAAATAAAAGTGAAACAGAAGTGATATAAAAAAATGTAAAATATAATCAGAACTCCATTTCACCGTGTGGTAGCAAGCGTCAGAACTTGTAAACAAGTCTGAGCAAGTGGTCCATGAAAATCACTTTACTATTCCAAATTCTTGTGATGAGATTTTAATGGTGTCTAGATAAATGAGGTGCTACCGTATGGTTATATACATAGCCAAGAACCAAGAAATATGTTTAAAAAAAAAAAAAGGCTTGTAAGTAATCCAAATAGCTGTTGCTAAATTGAGGTACTAAAGCAGAGTATTCCAACCTAAACTCTATGGGGTCCCCTGGTTTCCTGACCCCAGAGTATAGCAGACACAGAAGCTGGAAGTAGGGCAGATTACCAAGAGCCAAGAACAAGGGCCATTTCTTACCTACAGTAACGGAGGAGAAAGAAAAGGTGTAAGAAGCAGTACCACACAGTGTGATAATTTGGAAGTCATTACTTCATAGTACAAGAACTGCCATTCATAATCATGACTAAATGGGTAAGAAATACAACTATATGTAATAATATCTATCTAAAATTTCTTCAAATATAGTGGTTTTATATTTTAAACTTTCAAGCGTTTAGTTTCAGTATTGGGATAATTCATCTATGTGGAGCATCTTGTTCCAGAGGTATTGTGTATATGAAAACTTTTCTCAACAAGTATACACACAGGAAAATAGCTTAGCAGTGAAGGCTTTTATGGGAAGCATGTACTAATACTGTACTATCTGTATGGTAAAGCAATAACAAAGTGATCTTGGGTATCCAGGCCGACTTCCTAGAAAGGTTGTTACTAAATGAATTTATAAGTAGAAGTTGTATTCATAAAACATTGGAGCCAGCAAGAGATAACAGAGTGGGAATAGGAATGCAACTAGATCAAAGTGGGAGAGCCCAAAAGATCAGATGGGATAAGAGAAAAGGAAAAGTAAGAAACTTCAGAAAGAAATAAAGTAGAAAAAAATGGAATGCAGGAAAAACAAGAAGAGACCAGAGTCTCTGAAGAGACCAGTGGGGGCATCAACGCAACTAGGAAGACTGACAAAAGTTCTGAGGAAGAAAAAATAGGAGTGACAAGTGCTGAACTACAGGGCTGGGCCAAATGCTTTTATTGCTCGAAAACATTGAAAGCAAGACTATACATGAAGCTTTTAAAAATAATTCTTGTTTAGGCAGAGGGTATTAGAACATAATTCAGCTGTTGCCTCACTTTGTCTAATGGATTCAATTTTGAACAATAAAAAGAGGCTTTTCTTGGTATCCAACGTGATTTTTACTGGTAACAAGTGAAAATCTAGGCTTTCTCCTTATCTAGCCGCAGCTATCTATTTCTACATGATCCACCATGTTCCTAAAAAGGACTCTGAACGACTTGATTTAGGATTCTGTTCCTCCTAACAAATAGACTTTTTTGCTTTGGCCATTTTTTTTTTACCCCATTTCATGAGGAAGCAGCTGCTACCTCTCCTCCTCTTAACCTTGTTATTTTTCCTCCCTGCCACTTCCGTCTGCACACTTACGGTGCTTCTCCTATTAAAAGCTTTCAGGGACAGGCAGTGACAGCCCCAAAGCGCCATACCACAGCATTATGACCTACCACTGATGTGTGCTTTCCAATTTCCTAGGCTTGGTCAACGTAAATCTTACAGAAAGAGTCTTGCTTCTTATTTTTACATGTGCCCCAAGATATCATTGAGAATAATTCATTCACCAAAAATAATACGCAAGTATATTCTCTTTCATTAAACTTAGGTTTCTTCCCCTGCAAAGATACTATATATGAAACATCTACTATTCCCTCCCTCTTGAAACCTTATACTTAATGTCCAATATACCCACTTTTTCTGGATAGAAAACTTTCTTAACTTCTCTCTATTCATTCCCATCTTCCCCCCGATCAATTAGCTAGATATCTTCTTGCTCTGAAATCAGTGCATGTCTCTCCTTATAACAAACCACTCATTAACCTTCTAACTCAGTTATTCTTTTTTTTTTTTTTTGTGGGGAAGACCAGCCCTGAGCTAACATCTGTTGCCAATCCTTCCCTTTTTGCTGAGGAAGACTGGCCCTGGGCTAACATCGTGCCCATCGTCCTCCACTTTATATGGGATGCCGCCACGGCGTGGCTGACAGGCAGTGTGTTGGCGGGCGCCCGGGATCCGAACTCGCGAATCCCGGGCTGCCAGGCACGAACTTAACCGCTGCGCCACCGGGCGGCCCCCTAACTCAGTTATTCTTGACCTGTTTTGTGTCTAGCAAATCTGAGGGGACCAAAATACTTCTTTCTACCTGTATTCATTGCTCACTAATGACAATAAACAATAAAAGAGGTGGGAGGGGAGAAGGGTTGGGAGGTGTACTTGAAAAGACTCCAGCGTAGCTTCTGGTACAAGTAGGTTCCATCTAACTGAGAATTGCCAAATTTAACAACCAAGTTTCTAAAAGCCTAGTTTGTAGGTAATAAGAATATAAAAGCCACAGTAGAAATCAGAAGACATAGCAAATTACTTCAGTACGTGGTTTTTACCTACAGAGATGTATGAATATTCACTATGAGACAGGAAAAAAAGCAAAAGCCTCTGTCTCAAACTTTATATTCTCAAGATTTCTTGGAAGTCCCCTACCCACACTAAAATATCTCTATGGCAGCCATAAATCTGAGTGCACAGTAATACCACTCAGTTCTCTAGCGGTTGGCAGGATTTTTTAAAAAAGATTTTCTTAATCTTTTTAGAATAATTTGTTTTATTGTCCAAAATAATGAAATATTCAGCCAAAGTTTGAGGTGCTCTGTGCAAAGTAGCCTGGGCCAAAGAGTGATAAAGCAGGCCTAAGAACAGGCACCTTTCAGAAGGGCTGTGATATTTAGGCTGCTCTTCCCAGTAAGGGAATGGGGGTAAGGAGACTGGAAGAGAGCTGCAAGAAGCTTGTGGGCCTGGGGGGCTAAGACCTGGAGGCAGTAGCAGGAGCTAAGAACCTTGTGAGGGAAAGTTACTCAAAGCCTCATTCCCCACTGGGCAGGATGCAGCTGGCCTCAGCCTTTTCTCCAGTAAGTGTATAAGTAATGGGTAGTATCCTAAGATGAGGACCTCTAGACTTGGTTAAGTAGCTGCAAGCGACAGAGGGAACCCTAAGCTGTAAAGGTTTTTACGGATGCTGGATTTACTCCAGCACAAGTTTTGGGCTCTTCTAATGCTGCAGAGGTAACACACACTCTGCCCTCTTGGTAGAAGCAGCTAAAAAGGATGAAGGGAATCCCTACAGTTACTGCATACTTAGGACTCTGATTTAATGATAGGAACATGGAGAACAAAATACTTTAAAGGATAGTTATTGCTTGTATCTTAAGGAATTCCAAAGACTATAACCATGTCACAGGGTATTCCAGACACAACACAGATTCAAACTTAATAGAATGTTGGGGGGAAAAACCCACAGCTGCTGACTTTTGAAACATGAAAAAAAAGTAGTTGATGTAGGAATAGTGGGAAAGGGAACTGTTTAAGATTTTCCTGTATTGTCTATGCATTAAAAAAAAGAAAAATAGGGGCCAGCCTGGTGGCGTAATGGTTAAGTTCGTGCGCTCCACTTCGGTGGCCCGGAGTTCGCAGATTTGGAACCTGGGTGCAGACCTACACCCCACTTATCAAGCCATGTTGTGGCAGGCGTCCCACATATAAAGTAGAGGAAGATGGGCACAGATGTTAGCCCAGGGCCAATCTTCCTCAGCAAAAAGAGGAGGATTGGCAACAGATGTTAGCTCAGGGGGAGGGAGGGAGGGAGGAAGGAAGGAAGGGAGGAAGGAAGATGGAAAAACCAAACAAATAAGCAAATTAATTCCTAGAGCCCACTGCTTTTCTAACAGACTGGGTTACTTTATCAATTTGAGAGGAATTAAGGTTCCTCCACTAAAAATAAATGAAACAAAAGAATAAAACTCACATATTCACTACCTCTTGCTGTGGAAAGCAATTTTAGGTCTACTAAATTATTTAAGATTAAGAGAATATTGGACGTCAGCATCATGGCAGAGTGAGATTCCCTCTTTGAATCTCTGCCCCCTATGACACAACGAAAACATCATTCACATTCCAACAGAGCTCAATCAAACACTACAAAGGACTTCTGAGAAACCCCTGCTGCCATACATCGGACGGTGGAGGCGCGGGAAGCCCAGGAGGACGGAAGGAGAGGTAGGAGGTTGTACTCCCCCTCCCCAATCGATCGGCAAAGACAGCGCGGTTCGCGGACAGAGGGGGGAGGGGTGGCCCACAGCGGGGAAACCTATCGCCATCCAGGTGCTCTCACGGACTGTCACGAGATCCCCACTGGGAAGCGACGACGGACTGTTTAGGGGGTGTAGCAAACACCCTAAGAGAGCCAGAAAGGAAACCCCCAGGTCAAGCAGGAGAAAGAGAGGACCCCTCCCCCCACACACCCGGGGCTTCAGCATAATCCCTCCGGGGGCTGCAGCCGCCTCAGAGCAAACCGCTCGCGATCTCCATCAGCAGGGGGAAACTGCAGGACCAATTATCATGAGGGGAAAAAATAAGGATGTCCCCGTTGGATCCTTGCGTCAATTTGCCAGGGCTACAGACCAAAAGGAAAATGACAAACACCCAGAAACCAACGCTGAAGGCACAGAATTTGATAACCTGAATGACAGAGAATTCAAAATAGCTATCATAAACAAGCTCAACGAAATACAAGAGAACACACAGAAACAAATCAACGAATTCAGGGATTATGTCACAAAAGAGATTGAAACCCTAAAGAAAAACCAATCAGAATTATCGAGATGAAAAACAAAATCAACGAGATAGTGGAAAAAATGGAGTCTTTAAAGAGCAGAACTGACAATATGGAGGAACGAATTAGCACTATTGAGGATAGCCACGCAGAAATGCTCCTGATAGAGGAGGAGAGAGAGCTAAGACTAAAAAGAAATGAAGAAATTCTTCGAGAAATATCAGACTCAACGAGGAAAAGCAACATAAGGATACCAGGTATTCCAGAAGGAGAAGAAAGAGAAAAAGGAGCAGAGAGTTTGTTCAAAGAAATAATAGCTGAGAACTTCCCCAACCTAGGGAACGAGAGGGAAACAACAGTGAATGAAATCAATAGATCACCTAAATATATAAACAGGAATAAAAAACCATCTCGCCACATAGTAGCAAACTTGAAGAATACCCGTGACAAGGAAATAATATTGAAGGCAGCTAAACAAAAAAACAAAATAACATACAAAGGAAACCCCATCAGGCTCTCAGCTGATTTCTCGACAGAAACTCTACAGGCTAGGAGAGACTGGAATGATGTATTCAAAATCATGAAAGACAAAAACCTTCAGCCGAGAATACTTTATCCAGCAAAAATATCCTTCAAATACGATGGAGAAATAATAACTCTCCCTGATAAACAAAAGCTAAGAGAGTTCGTCACCACAAGACCCCCACTACAAGAAATGCTCAAGAAGGCCCTTAGGCCTGAAAAAAAACAAATGAGAAAGGGGATACAAAGATTTCAGCAAGGAGAAAAGCAAGGAGACTAAACCAGAACAAAATACAGTTGGAAAACATCAAAAATTAATTCAAGCTCATCACTGGAAACACACATTCATGACACAATCTGGAATAAAGAGATAACAAATAAGGAGGGGAAGAGGTAAGGGATTGAACAGACCCAGCCTCAGGAAAAAGGAGGCATCTGAAAATGTACTTTCTTATCCAGGAGATCGCTTATATAAACTGCACGGTAACCACTAAACAAACAACCAGAAGAGAACCACACATGACAAATAAAGAGAAGAACAAGAGAATGAGCATGCAGAAGTACCAAATTGAATTTGCAGTCCGAAACACAAGGGACAAGAAACGAAGGAAATGCAAAAGAACCAGAAGATGAACAATAAAATAGCGACATTAAACCCTCATATATCAATAATCACTCTAAATGTAAATGGATTGAATTCTCCAATCAAAAGACACAGAGTGGCAGGATGGATTAAAAACCAAGATCCAACAATCTGCTGCCTCCAGGAAACACATCTCAGCTCTAAAGACAAACACAGACTCAAAATAAAAGGATGGAAAACAATACTCCAAGCTAATGGCAAACAAAAGAAAGCAGGAGTAGCCATACTTATATCAGACAAAGTAGACTTCAAGATAAAAAAGGTAATGAGAGACAAAGAAGGGCAATATACAATGATAAAAGGGATACTTCATCAAGAAGACATAACACTTATAAATATCTATGCACCCAACACAGGAGCACCAAAGTACATAAAACAACTGCTAAAAAACCTTAAAGGAGATATTAACAATAACACAATAATAGTAGGGGATCTTAATACCCCCCTTACATCAATAGATAGATCATCCAGACAAAAAGTCAATAAGGAAATAATGGACTTAAACGAGAAACTAGACGCAATGGATTTAGTAGATATATACAGATCACTCCACCCAAAAAAAGCAGAGTACACATTCTTCTCAAGTGCACATGGAACATTCTCAAGGATAGACCATATATTAGGAAACAAGGCAAACCTCTATAAATTTCAGAAGACTGAAATCATTACAAGCATCTTTTCTGATCATAATGCTGTGAAACTAGAAATCAACTGCAAGGAAAAAACTAGGAAAGGGACAAAGATGTGGAGACTAAACAACATGCTACTGAACAACCAATGGGTCGTTGATGAAATTAAAGGAGAAATCAAAAGCTATCTGGAGACAAATGAAAAGGAAAATACACCATACCAACTCATATGGGATGCAGCAAAAGCAGTCCTGAGAGGGAAATTCATAGCAATACAAGCTCACCTTAACAAACAAGAAAAATCCCAAATAAATAACCTTAAATTGCACCTCACAGAGTTGGAAAAAGAAGAACAGACAAAGCCCCGAATCAGCAGAAGGAGGGAAATAATAAAAATCAGAGCAGAAATAAATGAAATTGAAACCAAAAAAACAGTAGAAAGGATCAATGAAACAAAGAGCTGGTTCTTTGAGAAGACAAATAAAATTGACAAACCCTTAGCCAGACTCACTAAGAAAAAAAGGGAGAAGACTGAAATAAATAAAATTAGAAATGAAAGAGGAGAAATTACAACAGACACCACAGAAATACAAGGGATTATTAGGGACTACTATGAAAAACTTTACGCCAACAAATTGGACAACCTAGAGGAAATAGACAAATTCTTGGACGTGTACAACCTCCCAAAACTGAATCAAGAAGAAACAGAGACTCTGAACAGACCAATCACAAGTAAAGAGATTGAAACAGTCATCAAAAACCTCCCAAAAAATAAAAGCCCAGGACCAGATGGCTTCCCTGGAGAATTTTATCAAACGTTCAAAGAAGATTTAGCACTTATCCTTCTCAAACTATTCCAAAAAATAAAGGAAGATGGAATACTTCCCAACACATTCTATGAGGCCGACATCATCCTGATACCAAAGCCAGACAAGGACAATACAAAGAAGGAAAACTACAGGCCAATATCACTGATGAACATAGACGCAAAAATCCTCAACAAAATATTGGCAAACCGAATACAGCAATACATCAAAAAGATCATACACCACGATCAAGTGGGATTTATACCAGGGACACAGGGATAGTTCAACATCCGCAAATCAATCAACGTGATACACCACATTAACAAAATGAAGAATAAAAACCACATGATCATCTCAATCGATGCAGAGAAGGCATTCGACAAGATCCAGCATCCATTTATGATAAAAACTCTCAACAAAATGGGTATAGAAGGAAAATACCTCAACATAATAAGGGCCATATATGACAAACCTACAGCAAACATCCTACTCAACGGGGAAAAATTGAAAGCCATTCCTTTGAGGACAGGAACAAGACAAGGGTGCCCACTCTAACTGCTCTTATTCAACATAGTACTGGAAGTTCTGGCCAGAGCAATTAGGCAAGAAAAAGGAATAAAAGGACTCCAAATAGCCAATGAAGAAGTGAAACTCTCACTATCTGCAGACGACATGATCCTATACATAGAAAACCCAAAAAATTCCATCGGAAAACTACTAGAAACAATCAACAACTACAGTAAAGTGGCAGAGTATAAAATCAACTTACAAAAATCAATTGCATTTCTATACACTAACGATGAAACAACAGAAAGAGAACTCAAAAAGACAATCCCATTTACAATTGCAACAAAGAGAATAAAATATCTGGGAATAAATTTAACCAAGGAGGTCAAAGACCTATACAATGAAAACTATAAGACACTATTGAAAGAAATCGAGGAGGACATAAAGAAATGGAAAAATATTCCATGCACATGGATTGGAAGAATAAACATAGTTAAAATGTCCATTCTACCTAAAGCAATCTACAGATTCAATGCAATCCCAATCAGAATCCCAATGTCATTCTTCACGGTAATAGAACAAAAACTACTGAAATTTGTATGGGGTAACAAGAGAGCCCGAATAGCTAAAGCAATTCTGAAAAAAAAGAACAAAGCTGGAGGCATCACAATCCCTGACTTCAAAATATACTATAAAGCTACAGTAATCAAAACAGCATGGTACTGGTACAAGAATAGACACACAGATCAATGGAACAGAATTGAAAGCCCAGAAATAAAACCACACACCTATGGACAGCTCATCTTCGACAAAGGAGCAAAGAACATACAATGGAGAGAGGGAAGTCTCTTCAATAAATGGTGCTGGGAAAATTGGACAGCAACATGCAAAAGAATGAAAGTAGACCATCTCCTATCGCCATATACAAAAATCAATTCAAAATGGATCAAAGACCTGAAAGTGAGACCTGAAACTATAAAACTCCTGGAAGAAAATATAGGCAGTACACTAATTGCGATTGGACATAAAGGGATCCTTTCAGATTCCATGTCTACCCAGACAAGGGAAACAAAAGAAAAAATAAACAAGTGGGACCTCATCAGACTAAAGAGCTTCTACAAGGCAAATGAAACCAGGATCAAAATGAATAAACAACCCACCAGCTGGGAGAAAATAGTTGCAAATCGTTTGTCCGACAAGGGATTAATCTCAGTAATATATAAAGATCTCATACAACTGAGCAACAAAAAAACAAACAACCCGATCAAAAAATGGGCAGAGGATATGAACAGACATTTTTCCAAGGAAGAGATACAGATGGCCAATAGACACATGAAAAGATGTTCAACATTACTAATCATCAGGGAAATGCAAATCAAAACTACACTGAGATATCACCTTACACTGGTTAGAATGGCTATAATCACAAAGACAAATAACAACAAATGCTGGAGAGGTTGTGGAGAAACGGGGACGCTCATTCACTGCTGGTGGGAATGCAAACTGGTGCAGCCTCTATGGAAAACAGTATGGAGAGTCCTCAAAAAATTAAAAATAGAAATACCGTATGATCCAGCAATACCACTCTTGGGCATCTACCCAATGGACGTGAAATCAACCATCACAAGAGGCGTATGCACCCCTATGTTCATTGAAGCATTATTCACTATAGCCAAGAAGTGGAAGCAACCCAAGTGTCCCTCGACTGATGATTGGTTAAAGAAGATGTGGTATATACATACAATGGAATACTACTCAGCCATAAGAAAAGACACAATTGTCCCATTTGCAACAACATGGAGGGACCTAGAGGGTATTATGTTAAGTGAAATGAGCCAGAGAGAGAAGGACAGACACTGCATGAACTCACTCATATATGGAATATAAGTGAACACACGGACAGAGAGAACTGATTGGTGGTTACCAAGGGGAAGGGGGGTGGGGGGGCACAAGGGGTGAAGGGTTACATCCACAAGGTGATGGACAAACAAAAATGTACAACTAAAACCCCACAGTGTTATAAACTAAGACATCAATAAAAAAAAAAAAAAAAAAATTTTCCTAGACTGAAGGGTAAGAGATTAAACAGATAAGTGATATCCAGCCTCTTTCCAGGAAATTACTAAGGGAAAAAAAGTATTTAAAATCCAGTGAGGAACATGTGGGAGTGCTTCCAAGGCCTTTCCCCCTGTCTCTCTCTTCTAATAAGGTTCTGATTTAGTGCCTTTATTGGTGGTGGGCAGTTTGGGAAAGTCACCTTGGATTAAACAATGAACAGCTGGATATTCCTCCTTACAAGTTAATACCATCACTCCAAGGGATGTTGATTCAATCTCCCCAAAGAAAGCTTCTTGTCTTGCTAAAAGTATTTCCCACGAAAATATGGCATTCTTGATAGAGTTTTTCCTTTTTTTTTGTGAGGAAGACCAGCCTTGAGCTAACATCCGTTGCTAATCCTCCTCTTTTTGCTGAGGAAGACTGGCCCTGGGCTAACATCCATGCCCATCTTCCTCTATTTTACATGGGACACCGCCACAGCATGGCTGACAGGCAGTGTGTTGGCAGGCACCCGAGATCCGAACCCGCGAACCCCGGGCTGCCAAGCACGAACTAAACTGCTGTACCACTGGGCCGGCCCCTTGATAGAGTTTTTTTCTAACATGAAAGTGGGATTAAAAAGATGAGAGAAAGATAAAGAGATGATGACTAACAAATTGTGCCCCTTCATCTACAGTAGGGCTAAAAACAACAGACTAAAGAATGGTCACGAATGTCCTGCAGAAATACCCAGTAGCTAACTAGCAGTACAAGGAACATGACAACTTGAGAGTTTTTCTTACACAATTTTCTTTCCTTAAGAAGTTCCCATAGATCTTAGGCTGCAGGTCTCAGCTCAAGAAGAAGAGGCCATCAGGAGTCACCAACCCAGGGACCCTCAAACACCCATCAGTCCCAGGGGCTTAGCCCCTCCACACCCACCTCATCATCGCTGTCAGACGTCTCAGAGTCTGAGGAGGCTGCAGGCTGACTCACAGGCGGCTCCTTCTCCTCAGAGTCACTGCGCTTCCGCTTTGCCAGGGACAAGAGCTCCTAATAGGGCAGGAGTAGTCACATGAGTTTTGTTCAACAGAAAAGAAATATCCAAGAATCATAATATGCCCACCCTCTCTAGATCTCTTCTACTTCTTTGTGTTTTCAATTGACGGACATCATCAGAACTTTTATCACATGAACAGACCGACTGCCAGTATTCCTAAATGCTAAAGAAATGTTTTCAAAATCTGTCCCCTTCTGTCTTAATAGAAATGTATATCTGAAATGGAAAAGTGACTAGAAAACTGATCTGGAGGCTACTTCCAAACTGTCATCATTTCCTCTATAAGCTACAGAAACACTGATTCTCAGGAATTGATGAGAAGAACCATGATTACAAAGGTTATTTGCTCACTTCTGACCGGTATAGCTAACTAATACTCCAAGCATCTTCTCACTGTAATTCATGGTACTGGCATTTGTGGGGCTGTTCTGAACAAGCTGACAAACTACAAGTTTCTGAGGTCATTTTTTATTTTGAATGCTTAAACCAGAAAAAAAAAGTATATTTCTGGTGGTTAATCCAGGGTCTGACAACAACCAGTAAATGTGCTGGCCACTACATCAGAATCCTAATTTGACAACCCCAGTATTCCCATTCACCACCTCTGTCTTGTCCTGGTGATTTCAAAGAGATTAGAGGGAGAGGGAGGTGCCGTGAAGTAAGTCAGGGCTACAACCAGGATTTGCTCTCTCACACGGTTTCCTCTCCTGTTACTTCTCCCCAGCTCAGTCCAGTTACTCAAAAACGCAACCAAAGGATACTTCCTCTGGCTCTTGCTCCCTCAATACCAGTCCACAATTATGCTGTACTTACTAGATGCCAGATACTTTCCGAAGCATCTACCATCTAATCTTCACAACAACTTTAAGGTAAGTATCGTTATCATCTCCATTTAGAGACAAACTAAGGAACAGGAGAGGTTAAGTAACTTACCCAAGGTAACATAGCTAGTACATGATAGAGCCAGGATTCAAACCAGGGTAGAGAGAATCCTAGCTCCTAATTCAGTCATGGTTTACTAGCCTAAAAGGTTTTCCCTTCTGCCAAAAAAAGAGAAAAATACAACTAATAAATACTAGTAGTATTATTCCTTGATGATAATAGTGCTATACAACTATAGGTCAAGTGCCAAGACAGATTTTAAAATAATAGACTGCTACAAAGAATCTGTTTTCTTCTTCCAGTCTCTTTCTATTTTAGGAGTTACCCTCCTTGGCCAGAATGAGAAAATGACCTTCTCAGAATAACAGCTGACAGGTTCTCCTCTTCATAAGCAGTCATGAAATGTTACTCATCTCGTTTCAGTAGAGAGCTAGCAACTTCCTGAAAAGGCTGAAGATCATAAGAACACTCTACTTTCTCATACCAAAACAGTAACTCCTATTGACCAAATGCAAATAGCAATATTAGTGTGTTTATGGTCTTTTTAAAACTTGGTGTGTAATCTACATACAGTACGTTTTATCCTTTCTTATGTACAGTTCTATGAGTTTGACAAATACATACACAGTTTAACCACTCCCACAATCAAGATATAGGACAGTTCCATCATCCCCCCAACTATTGCTGTAATTTGCATTTAGTCAATAGAAGTTACCATTTGGGTATGAAAAAGTAGAGTGTTCTTATGATCTTTAGCCTTTTCAGGAAGTTGGTGCTCTTCATTTCCCTCCTCCCGTCCCCTGGCAAGCACAGAATCCCTGTAGATCTGTCTATTGTAGAATATCATATAAATGGAATCATATAGCATGTAGCCTTTTGAGTCTGGCTTCTTTACTTAGCACAATGCATTTGACATTCATTCATGTTGTGGTATGTATCAGTAGTTTGTTCCTTTTTATTGTTAAGTAGTATTCCATTGTATGGATGTACCACACTTTGTTTATCCATTAGCCAGTTGAAAAATATTTGGGTTGTTTTCGTTTGGGGGAGATTATATGTTCATATCTTTTGTAAATATAAATTTTTATTTCACTTGGGTAAATACCTAGGAGTGCGATTGCTGGGTTAGATGGTAATTTGTGTACGCCCTTTACTAATATCTTTTTCTCCGCATTACCTTAAAGCAAATTTACAAAATTAAGGAAGACTTCCGGTAAGTAATCTCTTTCCTCTCTTTTGAGGTTCACAAATGCACTAGAATTCTGTTTCAATACCAACTCATTATAATAGGGGTTTGGATACTCTATCAATCAAAGTCTTCCCTGAAACATTAATTATTACAAGCAGCAGACATCCACTAAAAGTTACTATAACTAAAGTGTTAAGATGTTAGTACTGCCTTCCTGTTGAAGAGGTTCCATTCTAGATAAAAACCTAACAAATGGCTCTCTTTCATCAACAAACAATTACATCTGATTGGCACAGTCCCTCTTCTATGACATTAAATACCATATTAACAATAGTATGGGGGCTGCCCGGTGGCGCAGCGGTTTAGTTCGCGCTTGGCAGCCCGGGGTTCGCGAGTTCGGATCCCGGGCGCCCGCGGATGCACTGCCTGTCAGCCATGCTGTGGCGGTGTCCCATATAAAGTAGAGGAAGATGGGCACGGATGTTAGCCCAGGGCCAGTCTTCCTCAGCAAAAATGGGAGGATTGGCAACAGATGTTAGCTCAGGGCTGGTATTCCCCCCCCCAAAAAAAAAAAAAAAACAATAGTATGGAGACAGCAAACATCTTCTTGACAGTGTGAAAGATACCCTTTCCACAAGTGGAGAGCTGTACAGGAGGTTACTGGTAGAACTCATGGCAAGGCTACTCTTTATAGTTAAGTCCTTTATATTTTTTTTTTTGAGGAAGATTGGCCCTGTGCTAATATCTGTTGTCAATCTTCCTCTTTTTCTTCCCAAAAGCTCCAGTATATAGTTGTGATTCATAGTTGTAGAGTTATAGCTCTTCTATATGGGACGCCGCCTCAGCATGGCTTGAGGAGCGGTGCGTAGGTCTGCGCCCAGGATCTAAACCAGCGAACCCAAGGCCACTGAAGCGGAACGCATGAACTTAACCACTATGCCATCTGGCAGGCCCCAGTCCTTTATATTCTATTGAGGGCTCCTAAGGACAGTTGAACAGACCAATGTGCAGTGGAAAGGTCTTTCCAACATGGCACACAGGAAGAGACCATCAGGTTTGCTATCTGCAGGGGTTGATTTATCCAACACCTGTACTCAAAAAAGCCAATCTAAAACTGATTCATGCACAGGAGGTAGGTCCATCTGCGGCTCTCTCCTGCTAGCCCACTTTACTGTGCCACGCTGGTTGAGACAAGGTTTCTGTGTGTCCAGTGGTTCTCTCTCACCATAGTCCCTTAATTCATCTCATCCAGTGAAAACCTTCCCTACTTATCCTGGCATTCCTCTAGGGGAACGGCAGTGTGGGGTGCCAGCATGGTATATCAAATTTAAGCTGAACTAAAGATCTGCTTAAAGTAATGCCAATGCCCAACATACTACAAGAATGGCTGTGTAGGGCATCATATCTGGTTTCTAGAGCAGTTTCATTATCATTGATTAAAAGCTACATTTAACAATAAACTAGACTGCCAAAACTGAGACCCTAAAATAAAGTAAGTCTAATTGTACTAAGTAATGTTAATTAAAATAGTATTATTCTGGTTAAGATTAGAATTCTAATACGTGAAGACTCATAACCCTTAAGATTTAATCCCCATACCCCATCATTCACAAATAGTGTAATTTTTGATGTCATGTCAGGATCAACCTGTAATAACACAACTTAGCTCCCTCTACTTACTTAAAGGAAATTAAATCTCATCTCTTTAATCAGATCTCCCATGATCACATGAAAGTGGGATACATCTTCTGCACCCCAGAAAAGGAGAACAAAAGCCTATATGGATAAACCTCAGAAGTTTTTATAGCTAATTAGCATGCTGAGCTCTTTTTCACTTATTCATTCCACAAATACAGCTAATGTAAGTAACCACTACCAGCTAGGGTGACCAAACACCCTGGTTTGCTCAGGACTATCCTGGTTTTAGCTCTGAAAGTCCTGAATTCTGGGAAACTCCTCAGTTCTAGGCAAATTGGGACAGAGGGTCACCCTTCTACTAGCACCTACTGTGTACTAAGCCCTTGGTAGATAGTCATGAAGAAAAGATACGTAGTCCTTGAATTTAAAATCAAGTGAGGGAGACAGATAATAAACAAGTAAAGAAATAATTAATTACATCCAGTGGTAAGTGAGAAGAGGGAGGTAAATCAAGTGGATGGGAACCTCTCTGCGACACGGTGATCAGGGGAGGCTTCTCTGAGGCAATGGCATTTAGGATGAGACTAGAAACTCTGGGAGAAGAAACAGGGGTGCAGTTTTCTGGACAGAGGTCTCCAGATGGAAGAGCTAAGGCCCTGAAGCTGGCGACAACCTGACTTAGTCAAAGAACTGAAAGAGAACCAGTGTGATTGGAGCTTAGCAGGCAAGGGGGAAAATGGAATGAGGTAGGTTCGAAGTAAAAAGAAACCAGATCATTCAGAGGTTTATAAAGCAGGATCAGGAGCATGGATTTTATCTGAAGGCAGTGGGGAGCCATCAAACAGTTTCAAGCAGGGGAGGAACCATCCCTCGAGGGTTTTAAAGAGCACTCTGACTGACACGGGACAGACTAGAGGAGCCAGGGTGGCAGTGCAGAGAGGAGTCAGAAGGAATCCGCAGTGGCGTCATCACCATGGGTGACAACCCAGACAAGGTAAGTAGCCACAGGGACAGAGAGAAGTGGGAGGACTTGAGAGATGCTGAGGAAGGAGTAGTAATTCACAGAGGTTTAAATTTGAGATGTTAATTGCTATTCTTTCTTTCATATCAAACTTGTTGGTAGAGGAACATGATTCCAACAGTGGACACTGGTTACTTTACAGGAGTAAGGAACAGAGCCAGGGAGGTACTTCTGTTTTGTTGAAACTATTTCAACAAGCATGTACTATTTTTATAATAAAAAAACAAAAGAAAACAAATTGAAACAATGAACATATACATAAAAACCCTTTCAAAGTAATAATTCCAAAGTGGCAGCATAACAATCTTTTACATTTCACATGATTGGCACTAAATGTGGCAGCTTTCTCTTCAAATTTCCAGTAAAGTAATTATAATTGTAGATAAAATACTGAATTATATAAATGCCCACAATGTCACAGAATTGACAAAATAAAACCAGTTTTCAACCCATTCAAAATAAAAGGTACTAAGTTAAAAAACAAAATTCTACTATTGTTACTTGTTTTTACTTAGCTCCCTCTCCTAATATATATATATTATACAAAAAAATATTTTATATAAAATATTATTTAAAAATATATATTTTTTCTTGGTGAGGAAGATTTGCCCTGAGCTAACATCTGTGCCAGTCTTCCTCTATTTTGTACGTGGGTTGCTGCCACAGCATGGCATGAGTAGTGTAGGTCTGCACCCGGGAACCGAACTCAGGCCGCTGAAGCAGAGCATGCCAAACTTAACCACTAGGCCACAGGGCTGGCCCCTAATAAACTTTTTAACTAATGCACATTTCCACCCGTTAAAGAAGGGATATCAGTATTACAGTAGAGGGGCTGGCGCAAGAACCCTCAAACCCTCAAAAATCCAGTAATCCTACTGTAACAAGAAAAGTTAGAAAACTTTCCACTATGGATATGCCACGTAGTATTTGTTTATTCAACAAAGATTTAGTAAGTGCCTACTCTGTGTCAGGCAGGCATTATTTTCAACTACCTACTTGATGTCCCACTTGGATATCTCATGGACAACTTTAAACTCAACACATCCAAGACTGAAATCATGCTCTTCACCTCTAAACCTGATCTTCCTCCAGGGCTCCCCATCTCATGCCAGAACCTCCTCTTCCTCACCCCAACATCTAATCAATCATCAAGTCTTCTCAGTTTTATAAAGTAAATTTTATGTCCAATTGAATCTACTTTCTGTCATCTCTATAACTACCGTATCAGTCCAAGTCGGCATGCAGTCAACAAATACTGACTGGGGACCTGCAGCAGGCCCGGCACTGTGCTAGGCGCAGGGATACTACGGGGAACTAACAGCCTTGGCCTCCTGGAGCTTCCATTCTAGTGGAACTTATGCTCTCCACCACCTCACACCTGGACTCCTCTATCTGCCACCTAACTGGCATCCCTTCTCCATATTATTCTCCACATAGCAGCCTGGGCAAGCTTTTTAAAAGACAAATCTGAACACCTCTTCCAGCCTAAAATCCTTTAATGGTTTCTCATTACCCTCAGAATAAAGTCCAGAGTCAACATTGCCAACATGGCCCTGCCAGTGGCTTTAAAACTTCTTCTTTTTAACCCCAGCCCACATAAATGATAAATTATACCTCATGACCCAGCAGACACATACATGCATACACATGAAACACAAATTTCATGAAACTTATCTTTACTGATACACTTGATGTTTTCTATTCGATTCAATTTCATTTTCATTTTTAAGGCTGGTTGTGATCCACTAAACTGGCTTTTCCATTTTCAAAGGGTGCAAACAGAGACTTCTCTGCAGCTTCGTCTGTACCACTCTCTCTCCAACTAGGTATATTCCACTCTGCGCTTCTTTCAATTTCACGAGGGTGCTCAGTCCTTCCTGCCTCAGTGCTTTTCTACTTGCTGGTCCCTCAACCATGAGCACTCAACACGTCCCTTCAGTCTCCTAATATCCTCTTCCCCAATACATATTCCAGGTCTTGGGTTAAATGTCACTCCCACCAGGCTAGTATAGGGTCCCTGGTCATATTCTCACAGTGTCCTTCCCTTCCTTCACAGCCTGTAGTGCAACTGTAAGGAAATGACTCTGAGCAATGCCTGCCCCTCCCTGCCTCCCTGTCCTCCCTTCTCTTTCTCTCTCCCCTCTAAGCTCCTCTAAGGTGGCAGCTGCTTCCATTTTGTTCACCCAATAGCCCCAGTGCCCAGCACCAACACATTTGTTGAAGGATAAACCATCTCTGCCCTTGGGGACCTTATAGTCTAGGAAGGGAGCAATAAGTACACCAATAGAATCTGTGTGTTGAAAGATGGGTTTTGAATTTTTCCTAAAAGCCTCTCTGTTAATGCTCCCATGGGACTCAATCCTCTGGGCACTATTTCTAAGGAAAAGTCAAGTGAAATTAGCAAATCAAGCTAGATGCAACATTATGACACAAATTAAGAACTTCACAAGTTAACACTGACACTGCTCACAAATTCATCCTAGATTTCAATCTCTGCTCTGACTAATGTAAATAAATTTCCCAAGTTTTATGGGGAAGGTTTATGAAAAGATACTTTATAACAATGATATTTGTAACATATAATGTCTAAAAATAATTCCTAGAAAATACTTAAGGGGCCTATTCTTTCAAAGACAAATTTAATTATTGTTATTTCAAGTAAGATGAGCAGAGAAAAACAGGACATGACAACATAATCACCATTTTAAAGAAGAAAGGAAATTATGAAATAAAGCATCCCAGTATGCATGTAGCTCAATTTTTTTTTCTTGAAAACGGCAAAGTTTTTATAAATACTGAGTTGTATTGATCTGAATAGAGAACTCTGATTCCTTTATCTTGGATGTTTTTCATTTTATAGGACCCACTGCATAAATATTATCCCATAAAGAGTGACACACATTATCTCCATGGAGGTGCATGATGGGCTAAAAAGCCTCAAATTTTGTTACTTTTTTCCTAGAGACGCCAAAAGCAAGTATCTTCATGATTTGCCATTTTAAAAATGTTGAAGAAAGGGTGTGGCAACATAAAAAAATAAGGTCACTATCAGGTCACACGTTAAAAGAAATCCTACAAATTCTCAAAGTCTGCGTTTTAAAAACCTTTGAAAGTTAAAACAAATTTTAAACTACTCTGATTCAGTTATTACATACCTCTTCCCATCAAGAAGAAAGGAAAAAAAGAACCAGGACTCAACAAAAAGCATCCCAAAAATTCAAATAGCTTCAGAAATTTAGAAGAACCAGCAGCTTTGCCCCCTTAAAGTTCCTTCAGTCATACGTGCACACACGATGGCCAAGACAGGAAGCTATTTCTCTCCCAAACCACTTAGAGTGTCTCACTAAAAAGATTAACTTGCATACAGACAGTGGTCTCGATTATTAACATAAATAAGTACCTCGGCTGTACCTGGTAAAAATGCAGAGTCGAGGGCTCTATCCCCTGAGGGTCTGATTCAGTAGGTCTGGGATGGGAGCCCCTGCAAAGTACATTTTAAATAAGCAACCCAGGCAGCTTCTGACACAGGTGGTCCTCCTCCCCCCACCAGGAAAAACCAGTGTAGAAGGCTCACCTGCCTCACCTTCAGTAAGTACTAAGTTGGAGGTAATATTTCTGACATAATGGCTTAGATTCCTGTCTGGAAAACCCAGTGACAAAGGACCTCCTTACTGTGTTCCACTCTCACATTAGACACAGAGAGATTTGTCATGGTTTGTTTTTTTCCGCAAAGACCATACACTAGACAGCAAATACAATGTTACACCCACAATGAAAACCCAGAACTAGATGGAGCAGCAGCCCAAGGCATCTTGATCGGAAAAGGCCCAGAATTCATTAATATTGTTCCGAAGATTCATAAAGACCCCCCAAACCCGGCTGACTTTGAACTTCTGCTAAAGGTCTCTGGTGAAAACTTCTAGAGGGCAGAGATATTTGTCTTTGATTCCTTTGAGAGCCTGGCACAGTGCAGACCAATAGAACAGACTGATAGATAGAAGGCACTGGTGCCTCTGTTAGGATATGCAGGGAAAGGGAATTTTGATCTGCTTCCCATCTGATAAAAGTAGCCAATGAGCAGTTGAAGAGGAGGAAGTTGAAATTGCTGTTAAAATGTATTAGGTATTACTTACAAATTTCATGCAAATTTCTTTTTACAAGAAGACAGAGTTGGGTTTAAAGTTGCAATCCCTTCCAGTTGCCACTTTGGAAAAGCTCTTTGTGGATCGGGTAAAATCTCTCTACCACAAAAGGAAGCTCTCAGTTCACTTGTCAGAATTCTGTGGAAAATGACTACGGACAGAATAATTTGAGCTTAGTTCATTTATCATCAGAATAGATGTCCTGAGAGTGCTCTACCAAGAAAGTCCCCCAAACAATCTTAATTGATGTACCAATTTCCTCTAAACTATTCAACATACTTTACAAACATGAATTCTAGCAATATGGAAAATGGCCATGAAACATCATTCTCATTTTGCAATATGAAAAATTAAAAGACTAACATTAAGTTGGTATAGGGGAAAGAGCATAGGCCTTGCAGTCCTGCAGATTTGGTTCAGATTCCAACTTTACCACTTATGAGTTGTGTGAATCTAGCTAAGTTACTTCTCCAACCAAGTGCCAGTCTGAAATTATCAACCAAACTTTTACAGTCAAGAATATATTTTTGATATTTTGGTAAATTTCAGGAGGCTTTCAGTGAGAACATTTTCAACTTACCTTTCAATTCCTATCTCAAAACAAAGTTTCTATTCCTTTGACAGTTCTCCATAGGCCCCACTACTTCTCCACCTCCATAACCATTTTCAAAACAGCTCTCTTTTCTTCAACACATCTCCAGTTCCTCCTCCTTAAAGTCCTCCCCTTTCCGCCCTAATATTTTAGCCCTGAGACCTCTGGCTTAATACAAAGGACCCCCAAGAAGCCATTTATACAAAAGCTTTAGTTTGCAAGTGCTTGTACCAACATTAATTCTTACAGATACTTGATCCTTATAACAGTCCAATTAGATGCACAGGCTGATGTTATATCTAGACTTCACAGTTACAACCAAAGATACATAACTAAAAAACAGCACAGTTCAGCCTAGAACTCAAATTTTCAGATTCTAAGTTCAGTACTCTCTCTACCCAACTTATAAAGCTACTACTTCTTGCATATTCTTTCTTTATATCGTTTGTTCACAAAACATGAGGGAAAACCCTCCTTGTATCTCCTGGTATCACTAAAGCACGGCTACAAAGGACAGATTCCTCCCTACAGTATTTTCTGGAGTATATAAACAGTTCGAACAACCCCAAGACACTGAGACCAAAAGTTACTTTCAATGGTTCCTGCACAATCCTGAAGTAAAAAAGAATTCTGGGATGCCGCATGAAAGAGGCCTCGGCCACAGTCCCTCTATGCCTCCCTATATATTTCTCCACTTCTGCCCTCTTTCCTCCTCCCAAAACTGTTCTTTGGCCTGACATCTCAACGGGGACCTTTCTCAACCGCAAACGACCCTAGTTGCCAAATAGATTCGTGCCCACAGCTAAGTCTTCCTTGCCAAGCACAGCAGAGGTTCCCCGGAACATTACGAGTGTCCCTCCTCTCCGTCCACATCCCTTGTCTGAAAAACTTCATCTTCTGGAGTCCGCACCTTCTCGGCACCGCCCCCCCCCCCCCACCGCCCCACGCTCACCCTTGCACCTCCTCCAAAACCTCCCAGCCTCCCGGGTTGGCGGGCGATACTTCCTATCTCCCCAGGCCCAAGGATCGCCTGGTCTACAGCCCTCCGCCCCGATTTGGCCCCGGCAGATCGCGGACCCCTCCGGTCCCCCGAGCCCGAGGCCCACCAGCCCAGTCCCTGCCCCGCCTCCTCGCCCAAGGCGCCAAGTCCTCGGGGGCTCCGTCTCCAGGCCCCAGCCGGACTCCGAGGGTCCCGGGCGCTGCGGGGAGGACAGGTAGGAGGCGGTAGCGGCGGTCAGGGCACGGGGCGGGCCGGGTGCTCGGGGTGGGAGGCCCCGGGCCCGGCTGGCTCCCGTCTCCCGTGGCCCGGACTCAGCCCTCCCGCTCCGCCAGCCCGCGCCTCCGCGGCCTGCCCTCACCTGATCCAGGTTCTCGTCGCTGCCGCTGTCCTCCGTGTCCGAGTCGATCACAACGCGGCCTTTCCGCTTCTTTACCATGGTCGTCTCCCGGCTCCCACGCCGGACGCCGCCCGGACTCCCCTCTTGCCCGCCTGCCAGTGGGACCGCCACTGCCGCCGCCGCCACCACCGCTCGACCCACACAAAGGCGACCGCGCATGCGCGCTCCGCTCCGCCCCCTGGCCCCGCCTCCCGCTCGGCTCACGCCGTTCGCCGGCGCCCGGCGCCACGCCCTGTCCCACCCCCGACGTAGCGTGGTAGGCGGAGATCCGCACCAGGCTGGGTTCCGGGCAGCGGTCTACGGTCCCTTGCTCTGCGCCGGCCCGTGAGAAGGTTGGGTGTGTCTCCGCTGCGGGGTCGGAGCTGGGTGCCCACCTATCGTGGACTGAAGCCGCAAGCATCTAGGTCCTTTCTGAGGAGCCTTTCAACTGCCTGAAACTGATAGTGTCGAGGGCGACGTCAGGGGCCGCCCGCCTGGAAGAGACGAGTCGCCTGGACCATGCCGAGGGCACCCGTTGGGAGATGAAGTTTGCCTACCTGAGCAGTGCAAGTGACAACTGAGCTGGGACCTGGAGGATGCATCTTAGTTACGCAAAAGAAAATAGAGGGAAGGGTGTTCCAAGCAGAGAACCGCCTAGTCAAAGGCCCAGCGATAAGAGAAAAAGTTGGGTTCAGGAAACTGGAAATTCATTACGGCTGAACAGATGGTGTGGTGTGTGGGAATAAGGCTGCAGAGGGATGCAGTGGCCACATCACTCAAAGCTTAATAAACTATATTTTGAAGTTTGAACTTTAGTATTGAAAGATTTTAACGACATTATTAGATTTGTTTTTTAAAAAGATTACTCCAGGGGCCGCCCGGTGGCGCAGCGGTTGAGTCCGCGCTTGGCAGCCCGGGGTTCGCGGGTTCGGATCCTGAGCGCCCACCGACGCACTGCCTGTCAGCCATGCCGTGGCGGCGTCCCATATAAGGTAGAGGAAGATGGGCACGGATGTTAGCCCAGGGCCAGTCTTCCTCAGCAAAAAGGGGAGGATTGGCAACAGATGTTAGCTCAGGGCTGGTCTTGCTCACCAAAAAAAAAAAAAAAAAAAAAAGATTACTCTGGCCGCATTGTAGTGGGCGGATTGAAAGGAGTGAGACCAAGGGCAGGGAGACCACTTAGGTTGTTGGTGTCATTTGGCAAAAGACGATGGTGTGCTGAACTAAGGAAGAAGCAGTGGAAATGGAGAGAAGTGGATGGATTCTGGATAATTCGGAAGGTAGAATTACCAGGACTTGGAGATTAGTTGGGAGATGGGTAAGGCAAGGTCCCAAATACAAATGATGCTCAGATTCTAGTTTAGGAAGCTGGTGAAGAGTGGGCCCTTCAAGATAAGAAACACAAGTGGAGAGGAGGTTTCCCCTAGACTTTGGTCCCCTAACATATCCTTGGAACTGAGCCCATGGCCAAGATGATCCAAAATGACCAGCCCCGTTCCCCTATTTCTAGCCACCTTGAAGCCTAGTGCCCTTCCGTGAGGACCCTCTTTAAAATGTAAAAAATGAAAGCCAGGGCTGGCCCCATGGTGTAGTGGTTAAGTTTTTTGCGTGCTCCACTTCCATGGCCCAGGTTCGTGGGTTCAGATCCTGGGTGCAGACCTACACCACTCTTCAGCCATGCTGTGGCAGTGACCCACATACAAAAAGTAGAGGAAGATTGGCACAGTTGTTAGCCCAGGGCTAATCTTCCTCAGCATGAAAAAAAAAAGCCATAATATAGTCAGTGACCCTTGACTGCAATTAAGAAATTCTTTATTTGAGTGAAATCTATTGATTTTGATCTTTCTGCAAGGGGTCTTCTAATGATTTATGGACTGGAGTTGGTCCCTGTTGAGACTAAACAGTGTCTAAGTTGAATGAATAAACATCCTCTACTCTAAACTTCCTCTTGAGTTGGCTTCCCAAAGAACCCAACCTGTGAAAGTTTCCCGTTAGTAAAGTGAGAATAATGATAATATCTGTCCCTTTGGGTTGTGATAAGGTTTTAATTAGTTAACTGATGTAAACAAGTGCTTAGAATACTTCCTGGCAAAGAGTAAGCATTCAGTGAATGTCAGCTATAATTGTTATAATGGTTTGGGGATGGGGATGACAATAGAGTGGGAAGGGGCTGGAGCAAGAGGGTTGGGGATGGGAGATTTTTATTTTTTAATTTGTACGCTTTGTTGCTGTTTGAACATTTTACACTGAGTATGAATTTTTTATCATAATGATTTTGTGTGTGTGTGTGTGAGGAGGATTAGCCCTGAGCTAACATCCATTGCCAATCCTCCTCTTTTTGCTGAGGAAGACTGGCCCTGGGCTAACATCCGTGCCCATCTTCCCCTACTTTATATGGGATGCCCCCACAGCATGGCTTGACAAGCGGTACGTCAGTCTGCGCCCGGATCCGAACCTGTGAACCCTGGGCTGCCGAAGCGGAGCGTGCGAACTTAACTGCTGCCATTGGGCCGGCCCCAGAATAATTTTTTTCTGATTGTAAAAATGATTCCTATTTATTGTAAAAAAAAAAAAAAAAAAAAGTAAGAACAGAAAAGTATGAAGGAAAAAGAAACTATGCAAAACTTTGCTATCCTAAGATACCCATTCACTCTCTACCCAAACAAACAAAATTGTTTGCATGGGCATATATTTATTCAACATATATTTATCAAGCACCTACTCTATGCCTGAGCTCAGGCACTGAGCTAGATGCTGAACGAGATGAATAAGTGACCAAGACAAGATCCCTGCTATCAAGAGCTTACATTTGTGCACACATACACATTGCAAACAGTATGCACGTGTAAAATGCTGTGAGGACCCCTTTGTAAACAGACCACCCCGGGGGACAAAAGAGATATTTTTAACACCTGTTGTTTGAGAAAATGCAAAATGCTAAAAACTACTGTGAACACTAACAATTTTAAATGAACTTGTATTCTGTTTGTTACAACTATATATAAAAATATATTTGAAAATGTTAAAACATGTATGTATGTGAACTTTCAGAGAAGGACTTGGGAAGTGATTACTGTGTATATTTGCCATGGTGATTCAGGATCCTCCTTTTGGTGACCTGATCATCTCTTAATGAATTCAGGGTCTGAAAACTGGCTCAGATCAGAAAGTGGGCAAAGGATGGTCACTTTTATGGGGCAACTGCCCTCAATCCTCTGATCACCCAAACTTGATTTCTTGTGATTAAAAATTGAGGAGTACCCTTGTTGGCTGCCCACCTGTTTTGCCCTGGGGGATGCTGTGTTCTGTTAACTATCTCCATAATTCTCTGAGGGTCCGTCCTCTTTGGCTGTCACTTGGACCTTTCCACTCATAATAATTGCATCTACCTGGCTTCTGGCAGTTAAGTGCTGGCACCTGGCTTCTTGTTTCAAGATCCTGTCACCCCATTGTTGTTAGTGAGCCTAGTTTTGTAACAGCCTCTCCTACTGTCAGTCCTGGCCTACGTAGAACAACCACTGAGCTTTTAGTGGTGCTGGTGCACCTTTTACCTTCACATTCCTTATGGCCTTGGTAAATGGAGTATCCTGTTGTCTTCCCAGGGAACATAATCATTTGTTGGGATTTCCAACCTTATGTAGTACATCCACTTCATTGTGCTTGCTTCTCTGAGCCTTTTAATCCCTTCCTACACCATCTGTCTTGGCAATTCTGGCATTTTTTACCCCATGTGGGCTGTAGAGTTTTTCATGCTTCTTAGAGCCATTCTAGTAGCAAATTTGCACCATTTCCTGGGGTCCTTGGCAGAGTGATAAATTCTGTATCTCAGGAGAGTGCTCCCAAATCAATAAACTCTCCCTAATACAATTTTACAGTCTGGTCCCCTTGATCAAACACCCTCAAAATCCAGTCCCCTGCTACTCTCTCAGCTCTTGCCATTACATGCTTGGCTAGTTCTTGCAGCTCCTTTGGGGTATAGTCCCTTTCCTGCCTTATCAGGCCCAATATGTCCCCCACTGGGTTATGTAATGTTTTAACCCCGGTTATTGGCCTAGTGTCCAGAAGGGAGGTAAGGGAAGATTTTGAGGTGTTACAGGGTACAGTCCTCTGCACTGTCTACAAGTAAGAGGGAAGTACTGGATGGTGGGCCATTTCTGCAGGTTCAGAGGGTTCAAGAAAATCTGGGAAGTCAAGATCTTCGGGGGGCATCAATTAGATATCCCCATCCCATATGTCACGATCCCATTATTTCCCAGCTTGGGCCCTTAGCCGACCCGCCTTGCCTGGGAGTTTAACCTTATTGGAGTTCAGACTGATGATTATCCTGGGCCACAGCTTTCCCTGCCCTCCCACTGCAGGTGTTGAAATCCTCTTCATATGCTATTAATGAGGCCCTCTGGCCTTCACTCTTGGCTTTCAGTAACAGTGACCCAGTTTCACTATTCTTAAAGCTACTATGCACCTCCCCATGTTTTTTGAATGCCTGATACATCCTACCACTAGTACATTCCCTTCCACCAGCATACTTTCGCTATTCACCAGTGATGACATTTTTAACAATTGGACCACTAGATCTTCATTTCCAGCTGTGTGGTGAGTGGCCCAGCTTGTAAACATTTTATTGCCTGCTTTCTCAGACTGCTCCTAGCACCAACTGTTGCAGGTTGGGTTCTCCAAGAAGCAGACTCTAAGATGGAGTTTACTGTGCAGAATGTTTATTAGGAAGTGTCCCTGAGACTGACAACGATGGAAGGGAGGGAAAGTGAGAGAAGTTCAGCTGCAGTGCCTACCTGACAACGGTGTCAGCTGATCACATGGGCACTGTGGAGCTAAAATAGCTGGTCAGAGTTATCCCACATTAGGCTGAAATGGCCAGACCTTTATAACCCTGCCTCAGTCAGTCATTCGATATAGGCCACCTGGGAAGGCTGTGACCTGGGGCAAGGAGTCTCTCTCTGCAGCTTAGCTAGATGCTGAAGTATCTGAGAGCTAAAGGCCATCAGCTGGGCCAGCAAATCCCCCCTTCTGGATGATGCATTTCTGTGTCCATCCAGAAACCGAGGCACAGAGAGGTTCCCAAGGTCACACAGTTCATAAATAATGGAGCCAGTCTGACTCCAGAGTTGTGCTTTTAACCACCATCAGATATTTAGTGCCTCTGCCTAGTCTGGTAGACAAGTAACTACAGCCTGCTATCTAAAGCAATCAAGGGCTAGCCCACTAAATAACTTCAGCATAAAACAGGTGGATGGCAAGCTTGTAAAGGTGGTCTAGACAGGGCAGGGAGGTAGAGACACAGTATCCAGAAGGGAGACTAGGAAGGGAGAGTTTTCTAGTGCATCTCCAGTGCTGCAGGAGAGAGGGGCCTTGAGCAGCTGGCATGCCCTATCACCCTGGCCACATGCTCCTGGGAGCCTGGGAATGGGTGATATGCCAGACTTCCACAGTTTGGAGAAAATATCACCTCACAGCCTCCAAATCCACCTGCTCTGAAGTCCCCTGTTCTCCAAGCAGCCCCCTAATCCAAGAAGGCTCTCCCTCCTGGGAAGAAGCTGTACTGCTTGGCTGACACAAATATTCTTGGAAAACATACTTCTCAGGGTAAATCGTTGGTCGATCTTATAAATCATTCTCTCTGTCTTTGGTTAGTAGGAACTGGTTCACCAGAGCCTGATCACTTTTTCAAAAATGAACTGAGCAGCCAGACTTTGAGGGAGAGGAGAGATGGCAGCCTGGGACCCTGAGCTCTCAGGTTCCCCTCAGCATGATACCGTGCTTTTCTTGTGTGGTCTCTTCCTCTTTCTCCCCTACTCTTTCTCACTTCTCTGTCTTGGACTGAATGACTCTATTTTTCAGCCTAAAATCATCCCCTAATGCCCCATGTTTTCCTACCCACTACTGTCATGTACTTCTGTGGTTCCTAATATTACTATTAGAAGGTGGCATGGTCAAACTCCTTTGCTGCACTGTGCTTTTTTTTTTTTTTTTGGAGAGGAAGAAGGAAAAGAAGATGAAGTCAAAAGAAAAGGAAGAAGATAAAACTCCTGCTGTGTTGAGGGCAGAGCTTAAAGCCAAAGTGTCTTTCAGTGTCACCTCTAGGCTCTTTCTTTATTCAACAAATGTTTTTTGGACACTAACAAGTGCCACACACATTTCTAGGTTCTGTTCCTTTGAGTGAAGAGTAATTTGGAGAGTTGGGCGAATATGGGCCATGTTTCAACCATTCTCTCCCAGATCTTTTGTGTGTGTGTCTGAGGAAGATAAGCCCTAAGCTAACATTTGTTGCCAATCCTCCTCTTTTTGCTGAGGAAGATTGGCCCTGAGCTAACAACCGTGCCCATCTTCCTCTGCTTTGTATGGGACACCGCCACAGCATGGCTTGACAAGCGGTGCATCTGTCCACACCCAGGATCCGAACCTGTGAACCCTGGGCTGCTAGAAGTGGAGCGTGCAAACTTAACTGCTATGCCACTGGGCTGGTCCTTTCCCAGATCTTTTAAATTCACTTTTTTTTCATTTTTATTGATGTCTTAATAGTTTATAACATTGTGGGGTTTTAGTGGTACACTATTTTTTGTCCGTCACCATGTGGATGCATCCCTTCACCCCTTGTGCCCACCCCCTGCCCCCCTTCCCCTTGGTAACCATCAGCCCATTCTCTCTGTCCGTGTGTTCATTTATATTCCACATATGAGTGAAATCATGCAGTGTCTGTCCTTCTCTCTCTGGCTTATTTCACTTAACATAATACCCTCTAGGTTCATCCATGTTGTTGCAAATGGGACAATTCTGTCTTTTCTTATGGCTGAGTAGTATTCCATTGCATATATATATATATATATATATATATACCACATTTTCTTTATCCAATCATCAGTTGGGGGACACTTGTGTTGCTTCCACTTCTTGGCTATAGTGAATAATGCTGCAATGAACATAGGGGTGCATAAGCGTCTTGTGATGGTGGATTTCATGTCCGTTGGATAGATGCCCAAGAGTGGGATTGCTGGATCATAAGGTATTTCTATTTTTAATTTTTTGAGGAATCTCCATACTGTTTTCCATAGAGGCTGTACCAGTTTGCATTCCCACCAGCAGTGAATGAGGGTTCCTGTTTCTCCACAACCTCTCCAGCATTTGTTGTTTTTTGTTTAAATTCATTTTTTAAAGTACAGAATTAATATATGCCTACTGAAAATAAGAAATCCAAATACAGAAGTGTATAAAGTAAAAAGGAAGCCCTCGCCCTCATCCCCCTTCTCTCCCAATCTCATTCCCCAAGAATAACACCTGTGACCAGTTTAGTGTGTATTGTTCCAGACCTTTTGGGGAACACATGTAAACACACCCCAAAACAAGATAATGCAACATATGTTATTGTGTAATGTCACCTCTCCCAGCAGTGTTAGACTGGCTTGACTGCCAGGCCAGGGTGACACAGGGGAGTCTGACAAGACACTGTGTATGACTATGAGGTAATATCTACCACCATGAGCTGAGCTCCATGACTAAGTTGTACATGTTGAATGTACTAAATGGGAAAGCTGGGCTTCCTTGTATGTAATTGTTCCTTCCTGGTAAGTGAGAACTGATTTTAAGATGCTGTAAGTCCAGCTGTCTCTCTGGCTTCTATCAGTATAGCTCCAAGGTTCATAACCTTTTGTTCCTACCTCAGCACACATAACAGATGCCATCTATATTTGATACTCTCATAACCTGAAGTATCCTCCATACTCAAAACAACACTCAAGAAAGCCCATCAGAATGCCAGGGAGTGAAAGAGATGTTGTCATAGGGATAACTTTACATCTTTAAAATTATTTTTATAAGTTAATTATTTGCCAACTTTGATTTTGAGTGTGATTAATCACTCTGACACCTATATCACAACTGATTGTAACACACTCCAAACCACTAGTATAAGTGAATCCGGTAATTTAAATTCTTACTTTATCAAAAGCCAAACTTGTGGCTTCTTTAGCAGCACAAGAGTCCCTGATTTACACATTCATGTGTCACGCATTCAGTTGAGCACCTGCTCTGTGCCAGGCACTGATCCAGGTGCTGAGGAAACAAAGGTGAACAAGACGCCATCCCTGTTTACAACCTAATACAGAACCTAAAGTTCTTTAACTTGACTGAGGAGCACCTAGGAGCTTGTTAAAATGCAGAGTCTGATTCAGTAGGTGAGGCCATGGAATTTGCATTTTTAACAGATACCCATGGGATTTCCTCATAGGTTATGGAAGGGTCTCACTTTGAAAAACACTGGTCTGGACACAGAGAGAGAAGCCCAAAATCAGGTAAGGGGTTCCGCATCAGGGACTCTTTTCTGTCCCTGGTGTTTTCTGGAGTGAGCAATATATGCACATGATAAGAAGGGATTCCAAAAGCTGAAGTTAGCATGACTCTCTCAGAATGACTTGGGAAGATTCAAAATGCGGAAGAATGCAGCTTTCTATAAACAAGTTGTTGGTCAATATGTGGGAGTTTTCAGAAGGTTCTAAAACATTAATCTACTCACTTGACAAGTATTTATTGAGTGCCTACTTTGTCCCAGGTACAGATGGGCATTCCCTTCTGTCTAAAGCTCCTTCTCAGTCCTATATTCTGTAACTTTTATTTTTCAGAAGCATTACTCTATTGATTATTGCTCTTCTGTGTCTTCAATCTCTCTTTTTTTGCTGGCTCCTCCCTTTTAGCACATCTCTTTCATCTGAAAAGTAAAAATGTCTTTATGTCTTCTCTTGCTATAATTGTGTTCTATACTTTTCCTCACAACTCTATCCATTAGGATGCTTTTGTCTGCCAGTAACAGAAAACTCAACACACATTGGCTTAAACAAAAGTTTCTATTGGCTCATGTGACAGAAAAGTCCAGAAGTAAGTCTGGCTAATGCAGACTAAATCAAGCTAAGGCTTGATTCAGCAGCTCAAATGATATCAGAAAGAGCCTAGTTTCTTTCTGTTCTTGGCTCTGCCTTAATCCTTGGTGTCCCACCCAGGCAGCTTTAGGTTTACGTTAGCTTTAGGCAACCCCTCCTCACAGTTGCAAAATGGCTCAAATCCTCCCACTACGTTACGCAGAGAAAAATAGAGGATCTCTCTCAGGAGCCTCCAAGGAAGAGAGAGAAAGCTGTTTCTTCCTAGAAGGCCTCAGTACTCCTTGGCACTAACTGGGTTAGTTATCAATTTCTGAACCAATCCCTGGGGCCAAAGGGATGGGCTGTGCCAATTATATTAAGCAAGTTAGGGCAACCCTTGGAGCTGGATTTGGAGTTAATCCCACCCAAATCATGTGACTGAGAATGGAGGAGGAATGGTTTTCCAAACCATGTTTGGGGACACTGTATTACAGGGAGAGGAAATACTGCTTAGCAACCAATAACAGAGTCTCTATAAGAGCCATGCTTCTGAATGTCTAGGCCACGGTCATGGTTGTACTTTCTCATCTTCCATTTATTCTTTAGCCCTGATCCCAGGACAAGAATTGCTCCCCATGCCCAGATCATTAATTACTGCCAAATCCATTGTCCCTTCTCAGTTCTTACCTTGTTTGACTTGTCTGGATCATTTGACACCGTGGACTACCCCTCTCTCTTGACTCGCTTGGGTTACGTGATGCCGCTTTCTGTAGATTCTACTCCTGCCTCTCTGGCCACTCTTTCCCAGGCTTCTTCAGTTTCCTCTTCCTCAGGTTGTCCTTTAAATGTTGGTTTTTCCATTCTGGGCCCTTTTTTCTTGTCAATCTGCATACTCTGTTGCATCCAGCCCATTGCCCAGCATGATGGCTGGCATATAGTAGCACTCAAACGATATACTGAATGAATGAATGAATGAGTATCCACTCAGGATTGAACTCCGCTCTGCTCATAGGATTCCTAGGACTGTATAATCAGCCGATTCTGCTCTCCAGGTATCCAGACACGTTAACAGACCTACTGCACATCCCCTCCCAAATGTCCCATGAGTACCTCAGATTAACACGTATAAACTAACCTCCTTATCCTTTTCTCTAAACCTGTTCCTCCTCTTTTGCTCACTATACTAATTGATGAAATCACTGTTCATCCAGTTATCCAAACCTGCTCCCTGTTATCCTTCCTCACACCTCCCTCAAACGCTTCCTAAGCCTCCTGATTCTATCTCCTTAATACATCTCCCTATCCCCTTCATCCATCCCCCTATTGCTACCTTTGTTTAATACTCTAATCTAAAGTATAACATTAGTCTCCTTACTTTCTCCTCAGCCTCTACACCATCCCCCGTCTCTTAAAGCCACCTTGTGACTTGTTCTTAGAGAACATTTTTTAAAAAGTCATATCTGATTTGTATCTCTCCTTTCAATGAGCACCCTTTTTCTAGAGGATAAAGTTCAAACTCTTAGGTTTGGTGTAAAATGTGCTTTGTGGTGTGGTCTGTTGTGAACCACCTCTACAGCAGTGTTTTTCAAACTGTGAGTGGTGACCTGTGTGCAAGTCATGAAATCAATTTAGTGAGTCATAAGTAACATTTTAAAAAATGTAATAGATAGTAATGTAAGTATTGTATGTTTCATTTATATGTTACATAAGTTAAGGATAGGCTAGAGGTAACAAATAACACCAACATCTCAGTGGCTTAACACAGCAAAACTTATTTTTCAATCATGGGAAGTCTACTGTGGATCTCAGAGATGCTGTAGGGCAACTGTCCTCTTGTTGGATTAGCGATGCAGGGTGATTCAATTTTGTGGTGCATCCATCTCAATATATGCTTTCACAATCATTGCATCAGGGGAAGAAAACATTGGATGGTCTTGAACCCGAAATGACATGCTTTGGCCAGAAATTGATCAATGTTACTTCTGCTCATAATCCATTGGCCAGGACTAGTTATATGACTGCCTAATTTCAAGGAGGCAGAGAAGTATAATCCTCCAATATTCACAGGGGGATAGAAGAACTGGATGTTGGTGAGCACTAGAAAATTCTACCATATTAATATGTATGTATGTACTGGGTTATAATAAATTGTATTTCTTACTGTGAGTTACAGCAAAAACAATGTTTGAGAAACTGCTCTACTGCTTCCTTCTCTCTCTGGCCTCGCCACACCCTGCAATCCATAGGAGTGTGTAGAGTTACCAGACCTGCATTCAGAGGCTAGTTCTATCACCTTCCTGCTTCTGTGAACTTGTTCAGGTCACCTAACCCCTCTGAGCTTCATTCTCCTCAGAGGTAAAAGAGAGGACATCTATCTTACAAGATTGTGGTAAGGCATAAGAGACATGGTACAGTCAATGTCTGGCCCTAGGCTTGACTCCGTGTGTGAGTTTAGTCAATAGAATTGTCACCATTCTGCCGAGCAGAACTCTTACATTTCTCCAGATACACAGTCTGTTTCACAACTCCATGCCTTTGGGCGTGCGTGCTTCCTCCCCTGGATTGCCTTTCTTCCCCTCATCTGTCTGTTAAATGCCCTGTCGTTCAGTACTCAGCTCACGTCTTTCCTCTGGAAAGTACTCAGATAAGCAGGTATGATACAGAGCAGTGGATAATGAGCATGTATCCTGGAGATAGCCAACAGACACAGTTTGAATCCCAGCTCCACCACTTCACCAGCTGTGACACACTTGTGACTAGCAAATAACTTAACATCTCTAAGATTCAATTTCCTCACCTATGAAATAGGTATAACATTAGTACCTGCTTCATAGGATTGTCGTGAGGATTAAAAGAGAAAATATCCCGAAAGTGTTAAGTTCAATGCCATGAGTACTCCTTACACCCTTCTTTGGGCCACCCCTGTACCTAGCACCTCCCTCTACTACAATTCTCTCACACTGGGCTGCAATTATCCGTTTGGTGACATGCCCCGTACTAGACCATGTACTTGTTGAGCACTGTCCCAGAATTCAACAATAATAGCTAGCTTTTTTTGAACACCTACAAAAAATTCCAAGAATTATGCTAAACACTTTACATATATTATCCCATTTAATGTTATTTGGAAACTACATCGAGGTTCTGCTACCTACTAAAGCTGGACAACACCTCTGCTTCTTTTCTCTCTGACTGCGACATAGGAAACTGCAGGACTTCACTCATTCACATCCTGACGCACAGTAGTTTCAATGTCCTCTGGTCCCAGACTTCCAAATGATGCTCTTAGTGTTCATTTCATTTTGAGCAAGAGGGGCTTCTCTTTGCAGTGGCCTGCTCTTGATCTGCCTCATTTTGTATCCTTTGTCATATTATCATTTCCGGGCATTTGGCTGCCCTATGTCTACAAATAGATAGACTGTCCCCTGTTGTCTCCATTTCTAATCTGAGTGGATTTCAGTTTTGTTATGAACAAAGCCACAGTTCAGCTCTAGTGGAGCCCACTGCCTGGGAGCTCCTGGGAGGCTAAGGGGGAAGATGACACAGATGTGGCTCGGTTAACCTAAATAATAATTTTTCCCCAAACCCTTGTCTTTATTTCCCTCCCACAGTGACTCCACCCTCTCTTCTGCCTGCCATTATCATGCCCTTCCTTCTTGATTTGAACAATTTCTTTCCTTTGTGTTAGTTAGCAAACTGGCCACCATACATGGAGGGCAAGGAGAGACTGAAGGAAGAGGCACACCACTCCACATTGGTAGGTGGCAGGTTTAATAAGCAAGGGAACTTACATACGAGGCTTGTCTTGGGCAGCTGCAAGATGAGCAGATCTCTGCACTCACCCACCAAATCTTAAAAGTTTATATAGAGGCCTTGACTGGGTTCAGTCACGTATACCATCCAGATGGTCTCAACAACACCTTACTCTCTCAAGGCTGTGTCCTTGGAACAGCTCCCACTGTGAGAACAGTAGGCATTCCAAGGACAGGGGAGGGGGTGAAGAGCTTCTGATTGTCCAGGTCTAGCTCAAGGGTCAGCTGGAGGTCATGGTCACATCCTTTTGATTACCTCCTCCAACACCTTCAACCTCCCTTTCCCCCCTGCTAATAAACACACATGGAGTTTCCCATACTAAAAAAAAGCAAGCAACTAGTGAATAAGGAAATGCAAATCAAAACCACAATGAGATACCACTTCATAGACATTAGGATAGCTAGTAAAAAAAATAGGAAATTAACAAGTGTTGATGAGGATGTGGAGAAATTGGAACCCTTGCATATTGCTGGTGGGAATGTAAAATGGCGCGGCCACTATGGAAGATGGTATGGTGATTCCTCAAAATATTAAACATAGAATTACCATATGACCCAGCTATTCCACTTTCGGATATACACCCAAAATAAGTGAAAGCAGGGTCTCGATGAGATATTTGCATATCCATGTTCATAGCAGCATTAGTCACAATAGCCAAAAGGTGGAAACAACCTAAATGTCCATCAATGGATGAATAAACAAAATATGGTATATACATACAATGGAATATTATTCAACATTAAAAAAGAAATTCTGATACATGCTACAACATGGATGAACTTTAAAGATACGCTAAATGAAATAAGCCAGACACAAAAGGACAAATATTGTATGATTCTACTTATATGAGGTACCTCAAGTAGTCAAATTCATAGAAACAGAGAGTAGAATGGTGGTTGCCAGGGGCTGGGGGGAGGGGAATGGGGAGCTAATGTTTAATGGATACAGAGTTTGGGAAGATGAAAAAGTTCTGGAGATGGATGGTGGTAATGGTTACACGACAATGTGAATGTACTTAATGCCAGTGAACTGTATACTTACAAATGGTTAAAATGGTCAATTTTATGTTATGTGTATTTTAGTACAATAAAAAGGCAAGCAGACAAACATTGGTGTAGCCTGATTAGTAATCTCCATTTGATTGTATCATTTTATGACTTGTCGCCTCTCCCTGCTTCAGTCGGTTCTATTTCTAGAGCTTTTCTGGGCCTCAGTTTCCTCATCTGCACAGTGATAACAGCAGCTGCCTCATGGGCTTGTTTTGAATGTTAAATGGTGTTAACACATGTACCACACTTAGAAAAGTGCCTGGCACATAGTACATACTCAGTAAACATTAACTGACATTATCATCTCTCCTAACAAAAGATGCAATTTTCTGTCTAAAGTTGCATTACTTTTAATTCTCCCATTTGCCCCTCAGTCCCCTAAAATCAAGATTCTGTACAAGCTGCTTAAACTGTTCTCATAGAGGCTATATCAACATCAATGAGGCCACATTTGGCCTTTTTCATATTATGAACCTTGGAAATCATTGCACTGTATTTTGTCTTGCACCACGTGCACTCTCCTTCCTTGTTCCTAAGGTGCATGACGGGATGTCTAATAAGCATGTAGCATGGTGTAGGCACTGTGGGAAATACTAGACTCTCATGGGGGCCTTTCTCTGTCCAGCCCGGGGCCTTTTTGCAGACATGCAGTGGTTTTTCTCCTTGCCCTGGGAACTGCCCCAGAGCCTTCCTCAGTCAGCCCTCTCCGGGCCTCAGGGTTCTTCTCCATGGGATGGAATACAGTCTCTTGTTCCAACAGCTGCCCTTATTCTGAAGAGGGAAATTTGCTATTCTGACTGAAGTTCTGCAGACTGGGTGAGCCTCATCGTACCAGGTGATCCTCAGCATACTTGAGCTGCTCGGGAATGATCCCCTCCGGGCACTTCCACACAGGCATTGGCACCCAGAAAGTCACCGCTTCCATACAATTAGGAGGCAGGTGGAGCTAAAACAGGTGGCTTCATTTCAAAATGAAAGTAGTAAATCTGTGTGGGAATATAAAGTAGATTGAATGCTAAATGAGGTTACAGTGAAGTAGTACAAGTGGGCAAAAACTCAATGAGGGACAAAAACTTGAGGACTAAGTCCAGAGAAACCCTACATCTAAGGAATGAAGGAGAAAGTATAGAATAATACCCTGCTGGTTAAAACCACCTGAGCCAATATTACCTGACTTATCTGAAGGTTTAATCTGTGGCAAAAATTATACATGACTTCATCCTACTTTCCATATCATGTTTATTAATCTCAGACTTTCACATGGTGACCAAGTCAGGAGTAATTCACAGTTGTCTCTCCATTATCCAGGACTACACTGTCCAATATGGTAGCCACTAGCCACATGGGGCTATTTAAAATTAACTTTAAATAAACAATTTTAAATTAATTAAAATTAAAAATGCACTTCCTCAATGATACTAGCCACATTTCAAGTGCTCAGTAGCCACATGTGACTAATGGCTACCTTATACAACACTGATATACAGCACTGATGTAGAACATTTCTGTCATTACAGCAAGTTCTATGGGCTTAGGAGGTCTCTGCCTATTTGCCTGTATTTCTCACTGGGTCTACCTAGATGTGCTATTGTTATTAAAAAAGAAAGTTGATCCAAAGTTGGTCAAGCTGTACACTTACAGATAATGGCACAAACTGGGATATATTATTTAGCATTGGTGTCACCTGTGGGTGATAAACCTGAATTAGCAGTGGGTTAAATAGGAAAAAAGGTCTTTTTCTTTTTCATGTTGAAGTCCAGATGGAGGCAATCCACGGCTGTTTAGGCTGTTCTGATCACAAAGTCCTCGAGGTCATAGGCTCCTTCCTGCTACTTCTGCAGGAGGTTGCCCTCATCCTCATGGTCCAAGATGGGGTTCTAACTGTCATTTCCAAGCTCTAGGACGTAATATGAAAGCAAAGGGGAAGGAGAGAGAAGACACACGCCAGCTGTGTTTTAAGGAAAGCGCCCAGCCGCTATCACATGACATTTCCACTTCCATTGGTAGCTGCAAAGGAGGCTGGGAAACGTAAGCTTTATTCACATGCCCAGCTAAGTAATCTATTACAGTGAAATGAAGGAAGGATAAATATCAGGAAACAATGAGTAGTTTTCCCCTCAGGGTTCACCCCCTGAATATGAGGACCAGGTCAGGAAATGCCAATCAGAAACAGAAGCTGTTAAGTCTGTCTAATTCTTACACCCTGGCAAGTGAGGTTTAGCCAAAAGCAGTTCAGGTTGAGGAATTTAAATGGTGTGGCAGACGCAGCAGGTCCTTCCCAAATCCGAGTCAGGAGGGGACTGTGATAGAGCTTCCTGGATTGTGATTGCAATTGTAGAGGATAAAATGGCTTCAGTCTGAAGTGGCTGTCGCGCTCACACATTGGTGGGGGATGGATTGCGGTTTACCTGCCTGGAGTCAACTAAGACAAGAGCCATAGGAAAAGAACATGTCTGTGTCCAGATGTTTATTAAAGTAATAGCACAAAATGCCTGACCTCAGCGCTGCAGTTAGAAATATCCCCCAAAGGACAGTCAATTTGTTTTGTTTAATGGAAAACCCACTTGAACACTGTCTACTCTCATCATGTGGCCCTCCTCACCTGCTAGTCTACGTCTGGCCAGCAGGGTGGGCTTCCCACCAGGAGGGACTGTCCTGGATAGATGGTCTCGGGTCTCAAATCAGGCCCATTTTCTGTTGTAGATGAATAAATGGACATTCTGGCTTGTCATTTTTCCAACTGTGAAGTTGCTTGGCATGAAGTAATCTTCTGAGTAAACAGATAAAATCAAGTTCTTAGATCAGCAAACCAGAGAACTAACTCTGGATCTGTAGTGACACCACCACAACCCCAAAATCCCACGAGGTAATCTTTTCTGAAATCATTTATTTCCTTTGTCTGGATCATACCCTGATCATCCAAAGGGACTCCATCAAGAGATGAAATTGCTGAATCATATTTGCCTCTTGCCCGAACTATTGCAATATTCTTTGCTGGCCTGTGTCACTACAGCCCTTCCTAAAGGTTTTCATGAATTTGTCTTTTCTTTGGCTTCTTGAGGCAGTTCCCACTCTCTGTCTAAATTTGTTCAGGTTACTGTAGAAGGTATATATTTTAAAGTAAGTGACAAAATCACTACCTTCAAGGTTTTCACCCTCCTGTTGAAGAGAAAAGGCTTGTACCCATAAAACAATGAATGAGCAGTTTAGACATGTTTATAATCTAGTTTTCACTTGAACATAATTAAGCGCCAATGTGTATAGCACAAAGAATAAATATGATAGGATGTCAGAAGGAGAGCAATCATTTTGAGATGGATGCATTAGGGAAAGTTTTTAAAGAGAACATGGGATTTAAGATGTGTTCTGAATAGGTCGAGTCAATGTATGTATCCATTAGGACCTATCGGTTGCAAGTGATAGAAACTCAACTCAGATTAATTTAGGTAAAAGGAATTTTTTGGCGCTTAGAAGTCAAGGAAAGATTAAATAGCTAAGCCACAGGAGGATAACAGATGCATCTGGGCCTCAGGAGCAACCAGAACTGGCAACCATAAATGCTCCACTGGACCTTCTTTTATCCTACCTTTCTGTCTCTCTCAATACCTTGATTTCATTTTCTCTTGCTGCAAACCAATTTTCTTCACAATATTAGCAGGCAGCTCTGGAGCTCCACAGGAGCCACCAGGGTTAAAAGGGCTCTTTTCCAGTTTTAGTTCAGAAAATCCCTGAGAATAAGTTGATTGGCCCAGTGCTAATCAGACCCTTACCACTGGACCAATCAGCTGAAGCAGTGGTGGTGGTGGTGGTGGGGGGGTGTCCTGTAAACACCTGAGGCCAAACATTTGGGATGTGGGAGACAGAGGAATGCTGAGCAGAGAAAATATTAACTCCATTATGGGAAGGAATGAGTGCGGTTTAGGCAGATGCCAGCTGGGATGAGAAATTGAGGATAAGTATGAGTAGTATAGATGGAGTAGGAGATTATGGAGGGCTTAGAATTTATGCAGTGGCATGTCTGGAGGCCAAAGAAATACAGTATTTAGCTCTGGGTGCCACATTTAAAAATGGAAATAGACAAACTGTTGTGTCCAGAGTAGGGCAATCAGTAGATTGAATGTAAGTTGCATAAGGGCAATAACTATCCTGGTTTTACTGGGTTTGGAAAGAAGGAGGGAAAGATCAAAGACAGTGAAGAGAACTCAATAGGATTTAGGGTCAGTAAGAGGAGGTTTTAAGGAGAGAAGCCAAGGATTTCCAGCTTAGAAGATGTGGGCATTTACAGAATTAGGGGAGATAAGAGAAGGAGTTAATATGGGTAAATGATACATTCAGTTTTAGAAATATGGAATTTGAGATGCTAGTGGTATATCCCACAGGGGGAACTGCTATTGAGAGGTTGGAAATGTATACTGTGGTTTAGGGAAAGAGATGATCAAATTGTCTGTAGATAACTCATGTCTGAAACTAGAAAAGAGGAAGGCACAGGCTGGGTTTTGGAGACAACCTGCATTTAAGGTTTTGGGAAGTGAAAGAAGAGTCAGTGAAGGAGGCAGCTAGGGAAGGTTCAAGGAGTAGAAGAACCAGGCAAGTGTAGTCCAGAGAAGTCAGAGCAGAATTTCAAGAAAGAAGAGATAGTGGAGGAAACTTGGAAAAAAGGCAGTTGTGTTTGGTGAGGTCTTTCGGATCGCTGGAGAAGAACAGTGTTAATTGCTAGGTGTCCCAATTGAAATTCATGCTGAGAGCTTAATTCCTGCTAGCACTGTGCTAGGTGCTGGAGACAGGAAAAGCAGCACAGTTCTGGACCCAAGAAATTAACAGCCCGGCGGAGGAAGTGAGACGTGAATGCATAATTAAGATACAATGTTAAAAGTTTAAACAGAGGTGTGCACAAAATACCATAGAAGACTGAGGAGTGGGCGACCCCACCGGGAGGGATTGGGGAAGGGTGGGGAGGACGGTTTGCTGTTCAGGTGTGTGGTGGGTCTCCAAAGATTCCACGGGGGCAATTCCAGCAGAACCAGTCCTCTGAGGCCAGGGACAGCTCTTGGGGGGCTGCGGGGAGATGGGGCCCGAGGGGACCCTGGCACCTGGGGGCGAAGGGGCGTTAGCAATATTTGGGTCCTATTTGAAAGATGCGGAGTGTTTGCAGCCTGAAGGCGGGATGCAGAAAGGAGAGGCGAAAAGCTCCTCTAAATTCTTCCCACTTTCTCACATAGGGCAGAAAAGATTAGGAGGAGTGGAAACCAGGCCTCTTGGGAAGCTAGTGGACCAAAAGCCTCAGTTCGCCGGGCTCCGAGATCTTTGTTACTCTTCCCAGGCCTCCGCAACGGACCGGAACTCTAGTGTCATATTGCCTGGTTTGGTGCCGGACGAGAAAAGCAGATGGACCTGTACCGGGAAAGTGGAGAAGCCGGTCGGGAAAAGCGGGGGGCCCTGGCGGAAGCCGCTGTTGGGCGACAGCTGAGGAGGCGACGGGGCGCTGGCAGGCTCTCGGGGCGACCGGGACGTGGGGGGTGACACAGCCCTAGCAGGTGAGGGTTGAGGGGGTCACCTGACCGCGGCACGGTCCCAACTGCTCCTCGGACCCGAATCGAAAGCTAAACACCGGAGCTCTAGAGTTTTGCCACTTAATAGCTGTATGACCTCAGGTAATTTAATCTTGGAACCTCCGTCTCTATAACTGGAATAATAATAGTACCTCTCTCAGGGTTGTTGTGAGGAGTTAGTGGAAATGCACTTAGAACAGTTTCTGGCACATGGTAAACCCTGGGTATACAATTTTTACTAAGACTGCTCGCTTTTAGCTGCGTGGGTTATGTTGCCGTCAAAACGCGCTGTCAACTTCGGCCTGGGATCATCCAGTTCATAGGTTTGACTTTATGTTTATTGGCGAAAATACGAAACAAAATACTTTAAATTAAAGTTATATTATTAGAGAAGTGACAGCATTACTGAGGGTTTGGAAAATAGGGTGAATGATATTGCTCATAATTCCATCAGCCTACCACGATTTTAAGCCTCCCCCCCAATCTTTTTTGTACATTTTTATACTCCTAATGTTAGCGCGTATGCGATTTGGATTCCTCCTTATTTGCCACTTACTAGTGTAGCCTAAGCATGGGGTTCACGAGAATCGTTTTTATGATTTTTACAAATTCTAGTTTATGGGCTTATTAATTATTTGTTTTCCAAATTCCTGTATATGTAGAGGTAAAATGTACATATACACACAATCAGTGATTGTCTGTGATCACTGATTAAGCATAATCAGTGAGGGAGATTTAAATATTACCTTTGATTCTGGGACCTCTGATCAACTGTTTTTGTTTCTTCTGCTTCCCTTCTATTTTTAGTCCATGTGAAAACATAATTTACATGGTTTTCATTTATTTAGCAAACATTATTGAGCATCAGTTATGTTTAAGCCAGAGTCCCTAAGATTAAGGAGGTCAGGCTAGTTATGCAGACAGATAAAAGCAAGATTCTAAGGTTATGTAAGGGCTATGAGAGCTATGCAGATGTTCTTATGAGAAGATGGAAGGAGAGCAATCTCAATGCCCTCAAGTCAGAACTGCCCTTCATTTGCCTCCAGGAACATGCCTATAGTTGAACAAGTTGGGTTTCTTACTCCCTGTAGTGAGGGAGAACACACACTGTGGGAAACAATGGGGCATCTCAGTAAGAGGATGTTAAAAGGGACTTATTAGATTTAGGCTTGTGTTAGGTGATTTTGGGGAAAGTAGTCAGGAGGTGGAGATGGTTCTATCATTAGTTGTCTTAAATCTAACATAGGAGAGAATCTTACCTGTCTAGAGTGAGGCTAATGCCACGACTGGTCAAGATACAGCAGTCACTCGTATTAGCCAGGATAGTAGAATGTTTGGTCACTTTTGTGGTTTGAACAATGTTTTTTCTTTCCGCCTGTGTTCAGATGTGATTACAGTGGTCTTATTAGAGCTGAGGTTATTGCACATAGAGATGAGAATTTAGGCCAGGGAATTGAGCACATTTTGGAGGCCCTTGTGTGCCATTTTAGGAGTTTGAATTTCTGGGGGGAATTGCTAAATTATTATAAGAGGAGTGCCATCATATTTAGAAAAATCCCTTTTGTTGCCAGGCAAAGGATGGATTGAGAGAGGAGGGGGAGATTTGAGTCACGGGGATGAGTTAGGACTTTGCTACTTAAAGGGTGTCCCATGGGCCAAAAACAAGGGCATCACCTGGGAGCTTGTTAGAAATGCAGACTCTCAGACCCTATCCTACACCTGCTAAATCAGAATCTGCATTTTAACCAAATTCCCAGATGACTCATAAGCACCCTAAAGTTTGAGAAGCCCTTTGTTAGGGGAATTACAGTATTCCTGGTAAGAAGCAATAGGGCCCTGAAGCAAGACACTGATGGCGGAGGTGGAGAAATGTGGAAATTGCATATACACTAACATTAGGAGTATAACAGTGGAGATATTATTTATTTAACAAATATTAGAAGCCTCCTGTATGCCTGGCGCCATACTGGGAGTTTGGGAATACCACAATGAAAATAGTCTCTCCCCTGAAGACACTTCCAGTCTGGTAGGGGAGACATGTGAACTGGTCAGTAAACTGTAGCAGGGAAAGTGTAAGCCTAGGACGCAGTGAGAACACATCAGGGGGCATTGGTCTTGTGGAGTTGAATAGTCAAGGAAGGGTTCTTGGAGGAGGTAACGGATGTCAAACCTGAGTCCCAAAGTATAAATTAGCCAGTCATAGTCAGTAGAGGGCATTCCTGGCCTAGGAGCAACAATTGGCCAAGACCTTTTTGGCCAGAGAGGTAGTACTGGGTGGCACTTGTTGGACCACAAATATTCTGTAATTGGAGCACAGAGAGGGGTGTGACTAGAGGTGAGGTTGGAGAGATGAGCAGAGGCCAGATCTGGAGGAGTCTTGTAGACCCTGTGGAAAAAGTTGGGCTTTATTCTGAAGACCGTGAAAGAGCCTCTGAAGTGTTTTAATCAGAGAAGAAAAATGATCATTTTTGTTTTAGGCCCTTCTAGATGCTGAGTGGCTGATGAGGTGGAGGTGAAGCTTGCAAGCCTGGAGGCAGGAAGCAGAGTGCAGTGATCTGAGAGAGAGAAGGTGTGACCCACCTGATGTGGGCAGTGAGGAAGGAGGGGCATCTTAGAAGATGACCAATCTTATGTTGTAGTTAGCCATTTTGATGTGGACTCTTAAGCAACTAAAGCAGGTTACCTGGTTTGTTGGATTTTTGGCATTTCTGAGGCTCTTTTTTTGGTGATGTTTTCAGTGTTCTGTTTAGTTTCTCATTCAGCATCGTGTTCTGACTAGTGGGTGAGTTTTTGGTTTTGTTATTTCTCTCTTCTGGTCTCTGGGGCAAGGATAGGAGAAAGGCAAACAAATTGACCTTTTGTATTTTATTTCCTTTTAGGGGTAGCTGGAATAGGTGGAAGAGGGGACTAGACTAGCCTTCCTGATTCTGGCAGCACTTCCTGCCAGCACTCATTAAATGTTGCTGCTAAAAGCAAAGTTGTTATTTTATCAGAGCTACAGAAGTTATATTGCTAATGTTTCACATATAGAGAGGCAGCAGCATCTAGTGGAAGGACTTAGGCCAGGGTTCTAGTGCTAACATTGATACCAATTAGCAATGTGAGCCTAGGCAAGTCACTTCACCTGTTGGTGTCAGTTTCCTAGAAAAAGGAAATAGCTAGTTGACTTGCCTTACAGGATCCTTATGTGGATTAAATGAGATAAGATATGTCAGAGTGATTTGAAAATATTAAGAATGGTATTTAAATGTTCTGGTATTATTGCTACTGTTGCTTAGGTTCTATCTTTGAGGAACTCAAATAGTGACATAGTCAAAGCCTTGTTACTCAGAGTGTGGGCCCTGGACTAGGAGCTTGTTAGACTTGAAGAATCTTGGGGATCTTGTCAGACTTAATGGATCAGAGAGCCCTCTTATAGCCATTATTCCATCTAATCTTCCAAAGAATCCGTTAAGGTAAGTGGGGTAGGTGTTAACATAGCCTTACCCCCAAGGAAATGGAGGCCTTAAAAGATCAACTGCTTTAACTGAGGGTAAACAGCTTTATTACATTAGCCATGTGAAATTGCCAATATTCACAATACTCATAACCTAATAAGTGGGCAGAGCCAGGTGTCAAGTCCAAGTTTTCTGAGTCCACATATAATGCTCACTGTAGTCCCTTTTTTTATGAGGAAGTACTAAAGTGTTAAGTCACTTGGCTCAGGGCCTAGAATGAATTAATTGAATATTTTACTTTAGGAAACAATTGTTTCTTTAAAAATCCAGCATAAAAATTTGCTTTAAAATTGATAAAACCTCTTTAGGTAACTTTCAGCACATACATGAATAATTTTTGGGTTGATCATTAGCTCCATGAAGGAGCCTGTGTTTTTATTTGTCTTGGTATTTTTTTTCACACAGCAGTGGGATGCATTACGTACAGTGCAAATAGTGCTCTGCTCATAATAGGGCCTGGGTAAATATTTATAGAATTAAAAAATAAATTCATGAATTTCATAATACATGATCCATGTTGAATCTGAAATTGTGATGCATTCATTGCTATACTGGTAACTCTTCAACGTCTCTTCTGTTATAGGTGGAACTGGGCTATTTGCTGAAGCTGCTTTCCCTGGTGGCCCAGCGAGAAATTTACGTTTTGACTTTTCCTTACCATGGCTTTGGTTCACAAATTGCTGAATGGCACTTATATTCTCAGAAAATGCCCAAAGCTGAGTGTTGCCTCGCATCCATTTTTGGGTACTTGCTTTGCAGACTATTGTTCCAGTAGTCTTCAGAAACCAGTGGCTGTTCCTGGCAAAGCTTCCTCTCAGAGGAATTTTGAAGGGGATTTGCAAGGACATCGTCAGAGAGACGTTGCTTTGGATATAACTTCTCCAGAGGAGAAGCCTGAAGTTAGTTTTGATAAAGCAATTAAAGATGAAATAAAGGACCATTTTCGGCATTTGAAGGATGATATTGTGAATCGTTGGATAGGGCCTGAAGGCCGCCCTCTGCATGAGGTCTTGCTGGAACAAGCCAAGGTTGTCTGGAAGTTCCGTGGAAAAGAAGATTTGGATAAGTGGATAGTGACTTCTGATAAGACAATTGGAGGCAGAAGTGAAGTGTTCCTGAAAATGGGCAAGAATAACCAAAGTGCACTACTGTATGGAACTCTGAGCTCTGAGGCGCCTCAGGATGGGGAAAGTGGCCGCAGTGGGTACTGTGCAATGATATCCAGGATTCCAAGGGTAGGGGAGGCTCAGGAGCCTCAGTTTTCTAGTGAACTGGGGTGAACTTCATTGTAGCAGGAGCTATAGCAGACAGCTTTTGTTTCTGTAAATGAAAACAACCTGGCATCTCTTCTGTGTATGGGGTTAAATAACTACTGGGCACAAATGTAAAGCGGAAGCACAAGGGGGAAGTGGTTCTTGAGGAGGAGTTCCTTGTTTCTGGGCATCACCTTGAGCCAGGGTGGGGCATTCTTATGTTTGAGGAGCCCTGAGAGGTTAGCCATTGGAAAGATGATCTAGGGAGATTCACATCTCTACCATAGACCACAGAACCCGTAATGTTCAGGGGTTCCTTAGAGTGGATGTAGGGTCAGCTTGTGGCTTTTTTTTTTCAAGTAAACTTTTAATTTTAGAATAGTTTTAGATTTAAAGAACTACAAAGATGGTACAGAGAGTTCCTGTATGCACCTCACCCAGCTTCTCCAGCTGTTAACATCTTACATTACTATAGTCCATTTGTCACAATTGAGAAACCAACACTGGTACATTACTATTAGTTAAATTCCAGACTCTATTGGATTTCACTAGTTTTCCCATTAATATCCTTTTTCTATTCCAGAATACTACATCACATCCAGTTGTCGTTTCTCCTTAGTCTCCTCTGGTCTTTGACAGTTTCTTAGTTTTCCTTATTTTTCCTAAGGATTTGAGAAATACTGGTCAGCTATTTGTAGAATGAGACTTTTTGGATTTTCTGATGTTTTTTGTCCTGGTTAGACTGGGGTTCTGGGTTTTTAGGAAGAATACCATAGAGTTGAAGTACTCTTCACATCATATTAGGGGTACGTGCTAGCAACATGTCTTATCACTAATGTGTTAACCTTGATCACCTGGTCAAGATAGTATTTGCCAGGTTATGCCATTGTTGTTACTTGTTTTTCTCTTCTTTCCATACTCTGTTCTTTGGAAGCAAGTCACTGAGTGCACCCTACATTCAGTGCATGTGGTGGGGCATGGGATTAAGCTCTATCTCCTGGAAGGGGTGGTGTTTACATAAATTATTTGGGATTCTTCAGTAAGGAAGGTTTGTTTCTTCTCCCACACTTATTTATTCATTCAGTCGTTTAGTATGAACTCACACTTTGGATTATAATCCAATACTGTGTTATTTATTTTGTTGCTCAAATTGTTCCATCTTTGGCCATTGGGAGCTCTTTCAGGTTGGCTCCTGTCTCCCATATCTTTTTTTTTTTTTGGTGAGGAAGATTCACTCTGAGCTAGCATCTGTTGCCAGTCTTCCCCTTTTTTTGCTTGAGGAAGATAAGCCCTGAGCTAACATCTGTGCCAGTCTTCCTATATTTTGTATGTGGGTCACTGCCACAGCATGGCTTGACGAATGGTGTAGGTCAGCACCTGGGATCTGAACCCGGGCCACCGAAGCAGGGTGTGCTTGACTTAAGCACTGTGCCACAGGGCCATCCCCCATCATTTTGTTTTTTGAGCGCTTTTGGGGCCTACAAGATGCTCTTAGCTCATCTTGTATTTTCCCTGTTCCAATTCTAGAATAAGCCATTTCTCAAAGGAGCCATGGTTCCATTTTTTTGGAGAATGGTATTAGAAACCTAGATCTGGGCACAGAGTGTGCTTGTTGCTACTGGGTTGGCACTACTTTTAGGCCCTCTCAGTGGACACAGCTAGGAAATATATGTATGCATGTCAACCTGTGGAGACACACCTGTATAATTATTTCTATATCTATATTAAGCTAAATATGAGTTCATACTGATGGTCTGACTAATCTAGTACCATGTGATTCATTCTAGCCTTCCCCTCTTGCTTATCTGTAACTTCTCTCTGTAACAGTGAGAAACTTGCCTCCCACCATTCACCATCCATTTACTTTTTTTTTTTTTATTTTATTTTATTATTATTTTTTTTTGTGAGGAAGACCAGCCCTGAGCTAACATCCGTCGCCAGTCCTCCTCTTTTTTGCTGAGGAAGACTGGCCCTGGGCTAACATCTGTGCCCATCTTCCTCCACTTTATATGGGACGCCGCCACGGCATGGCTGACAAGCAGTGCTTCGGCGGGCGCCCGGGATCCGAACCCACGAACCCCGGGCTGCCAAGCGCGGACTAAACTGCTGCGCCACCGGGCGGCCCCCATCCATTTACTTTTTAATTCAACCTCAGTATACACATGGAGTAGTTTCAGAATTTTTTTTTTTTGGTGAGGAAGATTCACACTGAGCTAACATCAGTTGTCAATCTTCCTCTTATTGCTTGAGGAAGATTTGCCCTGAGCTAATATCTGTGCCAGTCTTCCTCTACTTTGTATGTGACTGACACAGACACAGCATGACTGACAAGTGGTGTAGGTCTGCACCCGGGATCCAAACCCACAAACCTGGGCTGCCAAAGCAGAGTGTGCTGAACTTAACCACTAGGCCACAGGACCGGCCCCAAGAATTTTTAACCCATAACCCTGTGAGAAACAACTTTACCCACTAGAGTACAGTGTTTATGGATAGTTTCTTTTGTCTTTAGCCTTACAGTTTCCAGTCAGAACCCTATTTTCCAAAGTTACTTAGGTCAGCTCCTTTGTCTCACTAGCAGTCTATGGCTTTTTGCAAATTTGCCCACCAGGTATTGTTTCAGAGTGGGCTGGACAGGCTCCTCTGCCTGGCCTTGGCCATAGACCCTGGATGATTGCTTGGATGTTGTGCTTTAAGGAGAAAGGCAAATGTTAGGAGTAGTATTAGGCTCCCTCTCTCCAGATAATGATGAAAATGAAAGGTATGTGTTCTTTCAGAGGCAACAAACTGTGCATACAAGATTTTTTTTCCTGGCCCTGAAAATCTGCAGAGTGGATTTGGTCAGTCCACAGTAGAAAATAATTATTTGTCTAGGTACCTACTTTGGAGTAATGAAATTAGTTGATAACATTTGTTAAGCATACCCTGCCAGTCCTTGTGCTAATTACTTTATATATGGTATGCCTTTTATTCCTCACCATAATCCTGTAAGGTATGATCATCCCAGTTTTACAGATGAGAAAACTGAGTCTTGGGGAGATTTAGTAACTTGTCCAAAGTTACACGACTAGTAAATAATAGTTCATATCTGAGCACTGGTATTCTTGAAATCAGAATATCTCTGAGACTGATATAAATAAACACTTTTGGAAATTAACACTAAATCCCACTTTCAAAGAGAGAGACACTATAGATAGTTGTTAAGAACACAGATTCTGGAGTTGAACAGCACTGAATCTACCACTTATTAGTTGACCACTCAGCTTCTTCATCTATAAAATGGAGTACAATGATAGTATCTGTCTCTGGGCTGTTGTGAGGATTAAATTATGCATGCAAAGTGCTTAATGTAAGTATTCAATGGATGATAACTATGGTTATAAAATGTCAGTTTTAAAGCTTGAGCTTTTTCATGGTTTCCTCATTTATGGGAAGGCAGCTGTCATAAAATAGGCTACTGAGAAGCCATTGCTCCATAGGACCGGAGAAGGAACATACATACAGTGATTCATTTCCATTCCATGAACACAGGTGAGTGCCTCCCCCATGTGAACACTGTCCTGAGCCAATCATGTCTTAAACATTACCTTAGAAACATATAACTCTGTCAGTATTTTGTACTAACATAAGAATCGCCAGATTTATCTGTCTATGATAGTAAAAAGCCAAAAAAAGGCAGAAAAATGGCTCGTGGATCCTTTTGATGCTGCTGACTTGGTGATGACTCACATTTTGCTAATAGTGGAAAATGAGGTGAAATTAACTTTCCTTTTTGTACCTTAGGGCCCTTTTGAGAGAAAGAGGTCTTATGATTGGTCCCAGTTTAACACACTGTATCTCCGTGTCCGTGGAGATGGTCGGCCTTGGATGGTGAATATCAGGGAGGACACAGATATAATCCAGAGGAAGAATCAGATGTACAGTTACTTCATGTTCACCCGTGGGGGGCCCTACTGGCAGGAGGTCAAGGTAACAGCACAAGTCTTTACTGTTTATGAAAATAAGGTCTTTTGAGAGTATGGTTACATTGTAGTTTTCTTTTTCTTATTAATCCTTCTTGAAAGATGTGGGGAGGGAAAGAAATGAGGACCTGGGGGTGAGATTTACATAATTGACTTTTTCTTTCATTAATATAAATGTTAGATTACTACCAGTAAATATTTTTTATAAGGGTCTGGCCAGGTCCATGCTAAGTCATGGGTACGTCTCTGCTCTGTGCCCAAGTAGATGTTTCTTTTTAAGTTCCTGCCATGTCACCTCCCCCAGGCAACTCTACTAAGGTAGTGTCCTTAACTTAGTAGAAAGGCTCCCTTAAGAGGAATAAATACTTCATACTTTACAATCATAAATATTTTTATTTCTTGCTAATGTAAAGCAGTCTTATTTTGTGAGTGAGAAGAAGCTTTGAGAAGGTAAATGATGTTAATCTGGAGGAAAATAAGTGGAAATTCAGAAAGTAAGGGCAAAATCAAGTACTCATTCCTTTCTTCTGCCTGCTGAAGGGTTTTCTTTTTTTGTGTGTGAGGAAGATTGGCTCTGAGCTAACATCTGTGCCCATCTTCCTCCATTTTGTATTTGGGACGCTGCCACACATAGCTTGATGAGCGGTGAGTAGGTCCACGCCCAGGATCTGAACCGGTGAACCCTGGGCCACTGAAGCAGAATGCGTGAACTTAACTGCTGCCCCAGGCCGGCCCCCAGGGAAGAGATTTTTAAAAATTAAATGTTATTAATTGCAATTAATTGTAATTAATTGTAATTAATTGTTATTAAATGTTATTAAATTGTTATTAATTAAAATTAAATTGTTATTAATTCTTCATGAATAATTATCCTTTAATAAATAGAAGTGAGATGCTCTGATTACAGAGAGAAAACAGGAAAATGATTGTGAACATTGTGTATATTCGTTTCCTGTCACTTGTAGCGAGTAAACAACCGTTTATCCTTTTCTTTTTATGCAAGCTTTATAGATTGAATGTTCCTTCTTCATATTTTTCCAGGCTAAAAATATCCAGTTCCCTTGGCGTGGAGACTGGTCTTAGAAAGTTATATGCCAAAAAGACAAGAGATTAGTTGGGGGGACCAGTGACAAATACTTTTTGGATGACAAGCAGGTAGCACTGATTCCATTTCCAAAATATATTTTGAACAATGAGGTAAATGAAGTGCCAAACTAGGATATAAAATGAGAAATTTGATGGTGGGGGGGTCCCTTCCAGGTTTGTTTGACAGAAATGAAGGGAGCAGGTGAAATGAGGATGTGACTGTGTTTAGATTTGCTGTGTGAGCAACATGATCTTGTACAATGGTGGTTTATTATATGAGCTTTGAATTGAGTTTGTTTTTATGTCAACAGGTGTTTTTGATGATAGTCTGAACCGTACATTTTATTTTTTAAAATTCATTTTTATTTTTTGGCTCAAAAAATGATATAAAAAGATGTACATTGAGAAGTCTCATTCCCACTCATGTCCCTGTCCACGCTTTTCCCGCCCACCCTCTATAGGTAACCACTTCTATTAGTTTCTTGTGTAACTTTGCAGTTTCTTTATGCAAATACAAGAAATATGAATATATATTCTTATTTTCTCCCTTTTTTAACTCAAAAAATAGCATACTTTATGCATCTTCTGCACTTGTTTATATTTTTTAAATTTAGACCCTGGAGAACTTCCATATCACTACATGGAGTTACTTTTCATTGTTACTTTGTTTGGTATTTGTGGATAGCCCATAGTTGATTGAACGAGTCCTGTATTGATGGACACTTGCAATGTTCTCAATTGCTATAGTAAATAATGTTGCCAGGAATACCCACGTGCAAGGTCATTTTGTATATGTACAGGTACGTCTGTAGGCTGACTTCCTCCAAGTGGGATGACTGGGTTAAAGGGTAAATGCTTTGTAATTCCGATCTATATTGTCAAATCCTCCAAAGGGTTTGTACCATTTTTGTACTCCCATCAGTAATGAAATAACAGTGGCTATTTCCACAGTCTCACCACTGGAGTAAATTGTTAAACTTTTGGATTTTTGCCAATCTGATAAGTGAGAAATGGTAACTCTCAGTGTAGTTTTGGTTTGCATTTCTCTTATTATGCGTGAGATTGAACACCTATTCGTATCTTTAAGGGCCAATTTGTATTTCTTTTTCTGTGAACTGTCTGTTCATGTCTTCTGCTTGTTTTTCTGTTGATGGTTGGTCTTTTTTTCCCTCGGTTTCTAGGAATTCTTTAACTCTTTGGAGATTAGCCTTTTGTCTGTGATGTAAGCAATTAGTATACTTTCTAAAAGGGAAAAATAAGTCCCTCCTCCTCAAACTCCCATACCTACTTCCCAGAGATAAGCAGTATTAACAGTTTCTGGCATATTCTTCAAGACATTTCTGTTAATATTTAAGAATATTTTTTTCTTTCTTGTTTTCCTCAACATTTTATCATGAAACATCTCAAACATACATAAAAATTAAAATTGCTCAGTGAATATCCAGATAGGCACCACCTATATTTCTTCAGAAACATTTGGCTGTATTTGCTTTATAACATATCCCCCTATCCTCCCTCCTATTTGTTCATCAGTCCATCGTTTTTTAAAAATCTATCTTTTCATTTTAAAGTAAGTTGCTGACATCAGTACATTTTGCCTCTAAATATTTCAGCATGCATATCATTAGACTTCAATATTTATTTAGGTTTTTTGAGGCCTTTTTAGAAAAACATAAATGAGATTATACTGTAGATTGTGTCTGTATCTTCATTTTTTACTATTAATATATTGTGGAGGTCTTCCCATTGCATCCTGTATAGATCTACTTAATTTTTAAAAATAGCTGCATAGTATTCTATTGTATGGATGCCCCACAGTTTATTTAACCATTCCTCTACTTTTTCTTTTTTGCTGTTAGGAAAAGCTATATCTTTATGGATTTGTAAGAGTTTATCTGAAATAAAAATTCCTAAAAGTGAAATTGGTAGGTCAAAGTTATGGCATTTCAAATTTTGCTAGATATTGCCATTAGTTTTCTGTTGCTACATAAAAAATTACCAAATTTAGCAACTTCAAACAACACACATTTGTTAGCTCACAGTTCTGTAGTCATAAGTTGGGACACGGTATGGCTGAGTTTGATGCTCAGGGCCTATATTATAAGGCTGAAATCAAGGTGTCAGCTGGGCTGTGTTCCTTTCTGGAGGCTCTGGGGAAGAATCTACTTCCAGGCTCATTCTGGTTGTTGGCCAGATTCAGTCCCTGTGACTGTAGGACTGACATCTTTGTTTCCTTGCTGGTTGGCAGCTGGGGGCCACTCTCAGCTCCTAGAAGCTGCCTGCATTCCTTGCCGTTTAGCTCCCTCCATCTTCAGAGCCAGCAGTGGAGAATCCCCCCCTCCCGCCCTCCCTCCCCGTTGAATCCCTCTCATGCTTCTGACCTCTTTCACCACAGTCCCTTCTATGGGCTTAAGTGTTTAAGTCAGGCCTACAGAGGATAATCTTCCCTATATTAAGGCCAACTGATTTGGGACCTTACTTCTGCACAGTCCCTTCACAGCAGCACTGAGCTTAGTGTTTGAATACCTGGAAGAAGGTGTGAGTAAATTAGAAGGTGGAAATCTTGAGGGGCATCTTAGAATCCTGCCTACCACAATTGCCAGCTGCCCTGAGTGGTACCAATTTGCACTCCTACTAACAGTATACAAGTGTGCCTGTTTCTCCCCATCCCCATTTTCCTACTGGGTTGTTTAATCTTTTTCTTAGTTGTTTGTAAGTTTTGTGTTTAGGATACTAGTTTTTTGTCCATTAATGTTACATAAATTTTTTTCCTAGTTTATTCTTTGTCTTTTGCCATCAGAAAGTTATAATTGTACTCTACTGTATCACTTTCCCTTTGGGACTTCTGGCTTAGAAAGGTTTTCATCTAGTGCTTATGTTATTTCATTTAAAAAAATTTATATTTGTGATCCAAATGACTAGCCACTTGTCATACCTGCATATATTAATTTTATAATTAAACTATTATGATTGCAATTCCATATAAATGCCTCAGTTGCTTACATTTCAGCTTGGTTTCTTCTTTCAGATTCCTTTCTCCAAATTTTTCTTCTCTAATCAAGGAAGAATCCGGGATGCCCAGTACCAGCTTCTGCTTGACAAGGTAACATTTTCTTGTACTTTCACTCAGAACTATATTATCTTTAGTGAAACAGAACTCCTGTTAGGATGAGTTCAGTCCTTTTTTTTTTTTTTTTTTTTTGGTGAGGAAGATTCGCCCTGAGCTAACATCTGTTGGCAATCTTGATCTATTTTTTGTATGTGGGTCACCCCCACAGCAGCACCACAGTGACAGCTGCTGATGAATGGTGTAGGTCCATGCCTGGGAACCAAACCTGGGCCACCAAAGCAGAGCATGCCAAAGTTAACCACTAGGCCACGAGGGCTGGCCCCAGAGTTCAGTCCATTTTTGAGGGCTGACAAATGAAAGATGAAAATTCCTACTCAAGGCATCCCTGTTTTACCCAGACAGATGTTGACTCAGACCCATCCTGTGGGATAGACCTCCATCCTGGAGGAATTTCAGTATGGTCATCTTTTCAGCATGCCTGCATTTTATTTAGGCTTTAAAATAAGAGAACAGTATTAGAGTTCAGAGAGCTTCCAGGAACCTCTGTTAGACATCCGTGTTGTCCTCACTAGTCTTAAGTGGCACTACTTTAAAGAGAGAGGAGAGGAAGTAGAATGTGGACAGAAAAGCAGCTCTGTACTTCCTCTTATAATTTGCTACAGCATATGAAAACTGTAGTATACTTGCTAAGGACTGACAGTACAAAGACCCAGCTATGCTAACCCCCTCATGGGATTTTAAAATTCTAGGAACAACATCAGTACATCAGTGTATGAGATTTTGATCAATTTCCCTATTTTAAATTTAGATTTCTTCTATTGGATTCACCCTGGCTGATAAAGTGGATGGTCCATTCTTCCTGGAAATAGATTTTATTGGAGTGTTTACTGATCCAGCCCACACAGAAGAATTTGCCTATGAAAATTCTCCAGAGCTTAACCCAAGACTTTTTAAATAGAGATCATGTGGTAGTTTTGTATTACTAAACTAAGAGGCGTAGGACCCACGATAACACAGACAAAATAAAGTATTTCTTTCATGGCATCCAACCAATGGCTGGTATGTATTTCCTAAGACAAAGCTAAATGCTGTTGCTAAGAGGGACCATATAGAGGGAAACACAGCATGAAACCAGGTTCTAAGCTATACCTTAACTTATAGAATGCAAGTGCTGATGCAGAAATACTATGTAAATAACTGTTTTTGGTTAGAATGATTCCTATTAGAAACAATTCCTATATGAATAGGTGGTTTCCAAAGAGAGGAATCTCTGAGATTACTGTTGATGGCTTTCTACCACTCTATTCCTTATAGTTTCTTCTGTTTTCTAATCTACCTTTGAGGAAAGGAGACTCTCAAAGAACATTAAGAAAAGGAGGCTGTAGAAGTCACTGGGAAGAGATACCTACTGTCTAAGTCTGCTTGGGCTGCTATAGCAAATTACCATAGACTAGGTGGCTTAAACAACATACATTTATTTCTCATAGTTCTGGAGGCTGGGAAGTCCAAGATCAAGGTACGTGCATATCTGGTGTCTGGTGAGTGTCCACTTCGAGGCTTGTAGATAGCCGGCCTTCTTGCTGTATCCTCACATGGCTGAGAGAGAACAAGTTCTAGTTTCTCCTCATAAAGGCACTAATGCCATCATGGGGGCTCCACCTTCATGACCTAATTACCTCCCAAAGGCCCCACCTTCAAGTACTATCACATTGGGAACTAGGGTTTCAACATATAAATTTTGGGGGGACACAAACATGCAGTCCATAACACCTACTTAGAACACAGGCCCTCCAAAGATGCATGATCCTTACTAGTTCTTATTTTATAGTGACTTTTAATGTAACCACTCAGATATTAGACTGATGTCCCCAGAGCTTCTCGTCATTTTAAGTATTACAGAGATTGCATATGCCAAAAATAGGCCCTGATTAACCATTTAAATTGATCAATTCTTGTCCTTTTAGAGAGAGGAGGAGGTAGGAAACTATAATATAGCCAGAGTATCCTGAGAAAGCCAAGTTTAAAATAAATAAGAGAATACACAAAGGCTAATGAATAGTTTTTCCATCATCTTGGCCTAAAATCTGTTTTGTATATTATCATGTAATCAATCATCTTATTTAAAAAATTTTAATTTTAAAACTTTATTGAGGTATAATTTATGTAACATAAAGTTCACCTAATTTTAGAAAACTTCCATCAGCCTAAAAAGAAATCTCAGTGCCCCCTTGCAGTCACTCTTCATCACCACTCCCAGGTAACTACTAAGCTGTTTTCTCTTTAGGTTTATCTTCTCTGGATATTTCATATAAATAGAATCATACAATAGGTGATCTTTTGTGTCTGGCTTCTTTTCATTCAGTGTAATGTCTTTGAGGTTCATCCATGTTATAGCATATTATCAGTACTTCATTCCTTTTTAGTCTATTCATCCACTGATGGACAGGTTTTTCTCCACTTTTTGGCTATTATGAATAATACTGCTGTAAATATTTATCTTCATACAAGTTTTTGTGTGGACATGTGTTTCCATCTCTTGAGTATATATACCTAGGAGTAGAATTACTGGGTCATATGGTAGGTGCACATTCAACTTTAAGAAGCTACCAAGCTGTTTTCCAAAGTGGTTGTATCATTTTACCTTCCCAGCAGCAGTGTATTTGAAGGTTTCTTGATCTGATCTCTGCCTCTTGATAGCAAAATTTGAATTTATTAAGCACCCAGGAGTATGCCATGTTCTGTGGGCTCATATATGTATAATAATAAATAGAACAGAACCTGACAGGTGCTGTGAAAATAGAAAAAGAGGACAGGTCATTTCTTCTTGGAGTGGAAGGTGGTCAGAAAAGGATGCACCAGAGTACAAGTAAACTCTTGTTAATCTTAGCTGGTCAACTAAATCTTGGAAGCCAATTATGTTTACAAAGAATGAATCTACCACCATGAGAAAAAAATTTTATTTATGAAAATCTTAAGCAATACAAAATTCAGAAGCTTCTCTTAGGTGCAGCTGACATGGATATGACGCTAAGCAGCTCTAGTCTTGTCCATAAATTGAGTAAGATGTAAGTTTGACAGAGCAGTAATGCTTAAAGCAGCAATCCTCAGATTTCATTATGCCCCTGTTTATTTTTAAGGAAGCAAGGCTAGAATGGGCTATAGTTTTTCTTTTTAAGAATATATTGAGTGACAGATGGCAATTACATGAAGTGTTCTGAACAAAAGTACAAATAAGCTTAAACAAAACACATAGGTAAAATACTGATGCCATAACCAACCCATATGGCCCACAGTTTCATTAAAAGACTACTAGATTCTCTAGAGGATGAAGAGGTGGCCTTTCCCAGCTTTCCCTATTTATAATTTGTTATTGTTAAATTTCTACGAAAGCTTGTGGTATAACTAGCTACCATCAGGTAAATGCTTTTGCCTAAAAGAGGATTACAGTCTGTTAATATTAAAGCCAGCAGAGAACTTGACATTAAAAATCTACGTCAAGAATCTATAGGATGGGTCTCATTAGAAAACTGAGTGGTACAGGGACTTACGTAAAAACCAGTTCAAAGAATTTGTGAGCTTTAAGGTAATGTGTTTTCAGAGATGTAGCACATGAAGAACCCACCGACACTACATATATAATGAACGAAGTTAACAGAATAAGGTCTTTTGACTAAAGTGGGGAGGACAGTATAAAAATTTTACAAGAAAAAGATTGAGAATAAAGGAATATTTACAGAATGTTAAAAAACTATTAATTTTCAGCCACAAGGCCCCTTCGAGCTCTCAAAACCTTTGCTTTCTTCTCCTTTCGTTCTTGCTCATGTTTCTTCCGTTGCTCCTCCCTAAGAGGGACAGGTACACGTTAGGCTACAGTGAAGCTCCACAACAGACCACTTTAAAGCACCTGTTGTTAGACTAACATCCAAATTTAAAAATGACACCCAGCACTCTTGTGTAAAACACACTCTTACAGGACATTGTGCTCTCTCTAGTGGTCTGTGCCATGAAAGTTATACCTGTAAGTCACTGTTGTGTTAAAGGGCTAGAAATTGGTATTTTCCTTTTTATGTTAATGCAGCATTCTAAAAATCAAGCATGGAACTAGAACCAGAAGGCACCTTGGTGATTGAATCCAGCCCCTGAAGTTTTTATTTTAAATGAGAACTCTCTATATCTGGAAGTCAGAGGTTAAGCTCAAAATCACAGTCTAGTGAAAGTTCTGAAACTAGAACCAGGGTCTACTGACTTAAGCCATTAAGTTTTTCTGGAGGGACAGAGGAAAAAAAAAAAAAAAGGCCCAGGATCATGTTAACAATTTTAACAGCAAATACAGTTGGTAAAGGTCTTGGTGGCACCTGGATATAGGCAAGTCAAATACAGGTAACCCCATATCAGGAGGGTTTCACAGAGAATCCACTCAACGAGGACCAGCTGCAGCCCAGGGCAAACTCTGGCTTTAACTTGATTTTCATGCAGAAGGAATCCCCTAAGGATCATCCTGGAATTTCCCCTGTGTAGGGCCTGGAAGACTAGTAGCCTGGATTCCCTGGGAGTGAGGAAGTTACATCTCTCTGCATACCTAGGTGCCCTGTTTGGGCAGATAGACCATTTAGGAGCAGTGCTCTGAATCTGGGTCCTCTTCTGAATCACCTGTAGGTCTTGGAAACAGTGCACATGCTTGGGCCCTACCTCAAACCTACTGAATTAGAACCTATGGTGGTGAGGCCTAGGCACCTGTGCTTTTAGAAAGTTCTATGTGTGATTCCACATTTACCTTCTTCTTAAACACCACTATTACTGAGACTTTCCCTCAGAGGCTCTGCTTTTATATACAGTCTTTGAAAATTAAAAGAATTATGGAACTGGATAATTTTGTACTCACCTGGTCTGGAGACGAGGTTGTTTGTAAGTTTTTTTATGGAAGCTAACTCTGTTTACATGCTCATTCAGCGAATTATTTTCTTTAGATTGTCCCCATGGTTTCAGTTTTCCTAGTTTAGGACAGAGACAAAGACAGATTTAAGAGGATTCTTGTATTTATATGCCCAATTTTATTCTCTTCATCTGTGGCTACTTTATTGCTGTCAACATTTATACTTTGTTTTTATAGAATTTGCCATTATAATTCTCCTATTAATTTCAATTTCATATTCCACAGATATAAATTGTATTTTTTCTCTGAAAATTAAAGTGTGTTCTACTTTTTAATCCTTGGAAAGTCACAAAAAAAAAACCTTGATACTAAATACTTAAATGTTAAAAAAAAAAAAACAAACTAAATCCAATTACATAGCACATTAAAAGTAATTTATTATCACAACCAAGTAGTTTATTCCAAGGCTGCCTAGGTATTTTGTTTAATATTAAAGTAGTATTTCATCTGTGCAGTTTGTTACTACTGTTAACCTATTAACATGTATTTGGAATAGAACGAGTGGGAATATTTTGCTGGCTTTAGAACTGGGACCAAATTTCCAGATGTTTATGTATTGATTTGTATAGTTTATGACTTATTTCTGAGTACTAATCATTATCATTTGCAGTGTTTCCTGTTTTATAAAAAGGACTTTCACATCCATCATGTATTTGATCCTTTCAGTAACCACTGAAGTATTTATTTTCCCTTCCATAAAGGAACTAAGTGACTTGTCTAGGATATAAAAATAATAACAAGCACAGATAAAGCTCTAATCCAGGTTTTCTACCATTAGTAGAAGTTAGTGGTGGTCAGTCCTTTCCATAACAAATACTTTTTAAAAACCTGGTATGTGCCGGGGACTGTTCTAGGTGCTGGGGACATACTAATGAACCAAGCAGTCAAAAATCCTTGCTCTCTTGGGCCTACATCCCAGTGGCAGAGGTAGATATCATCAAATAACTTAATATGGGTGCTATGTGCTATGAAGAAATGTGAAACAGGGTAAGGAGTGAACAGTGTGGGAGGCTGAGAGGAGAGGAAAGGCCTGAGTTGGTGACAGTTGAGTGGATGCCCCATTAAAACAAGGGAGCAAGCTGCACAAAGGTCTGTGGGAAGAATATTCCAGGTGGAGCAGGGGGATAACAAATTCAAAGACCTGGAGGTGGGAATGAGCTCGGTGTGTTTGAGGAGCTCAAACACCAGTGCAGTTGGCACAAAGTCAGGGAAGGGAGGAGGCAAGGAAATGAGGTTGGGAGAAAGATGGAAAACCTTAGGAGGTTCTGAGCAAGGCACTGATGTGCTGATTTGTTTTTAAGGTTTTAGTGGGGCAGAGGCTATTCTAGAAGCCCAGGTAAGAGATGATGATGACCTGGACCAAAGAAAATTGCAGTGGGAGTGCAAAGTGGTCAGATTAGAGATCTATTTCAAAGGTAGAGTTGAAAGGACTAGTTGATGGACTGGATGTGGGTCTGAGAGGGTGAGGAGCCAAAGATGACTCTGAGGTTTCTACCCTGAGAACTCGGTAGCTGGTGCTGTTGCCACAGATGGGAAAACTTGGGGGGAAAATGGGGTATGTGAGAGAAGCAGAAGAGAAGGTTTTGTACCACAGTTTAGTTGACTCCTACCTCTAAATAAGATTTATGTTTTCATTTTATTTATGTCTTGTTAACATTAGTAATTTAAAGATAAACCCTGTTACATAAATGTGATTCTTGTAGGAAGTTTTTTTGTTTTAAAGTAATTCCAGAAGCACTGAAAGACAGATCACATTAAGTATTAATATTTTAAGTGGAGGTAAGGATACTTTAATATATGCCCAAGAGTGACATCTGGCCATTAAATATCTCATGTTATTGGACTGGTGGTTCCCAGCCCGGGATCCTTTGAAAGCTATGAAGAAAACATTCATTTACCCATAGGTTAACTTTCAAGTTTCTTGATTTTTGGCTGAAATTTTTAATTTTTATTTTATTTTATTTTTTTGGTGAGAAAGATTGGCCCTGAGCTAACATCTGGGCCCATCTTCCTCTATTTTGTATATGGGACCCTGCCGCAGCATGGCTTGATGAGCGGTGCGTAGGTCCGTGCCTGGGATTTGAACCTGAAAACCCCGGGCCACTGAAGCAGAGCTTGCAAACTTACCACCATGCCACTGGGCTGGCCCCTTGGCTGAAGTTTTATTAATTCTTTGTAGTAACATTGATTAGAAGTTATGTGTAGGGGCCGCCTGGTGGCGCAGCGGTTTAGTCCGCGCTTGGCAGCACAGGGTTCGCAGGTTCGGATCCCGGGTGCCCGCCGACGCACTGCTCGTCAGCCATGCCGTGGCGGCGTCCCATATAAAGTAGAGGAAGACGGACACGGATGTTAGCCCAGGGCCAGTCTTCCTCAGCAAAAAGAGGAGGATTAGCAACAGATGTTAGCTCAGGGCTGGTCTTCCTCACAAAAAAAAAAAAAAAAAGTTATGTCTAACAAAAATTTAGGTGAACTAATTATTTAGTATTTGTTTAATGGATAGTCATTTTTTTTTTTTTTTTTGTGAGGAAGACCAGCCCTGAGCTAACATCTGTTGCCAGTCTTCCTCTTTTTGCTGAGAAAGACTGGCCCTGGGCTAACATCTGTGCCCATCTTCCTCCACTTTATATGGGACGCCGCCACAGCATGGCTGACGAGCAGTGCATCGGCAGGTGCCCGGGATCCGAACCCGCGAACCCCGGGCTGCCAAGCGCGAACTAAACCGCTGCGCCACTGGGCCAGCCCCTAATGGACAGTCTTTTAAATCATGAGTCATGTGGGTGCAAGGGCGAGGGCAGGAATTCTAGGTGGTCAAGTATGGCTTCTACTGAATTTCACTAGAATTTTTCACCTCCTCAGATGCAGAATTGTTTAATCTTAAGTCTTTTTTGTATGTCTTGTACCTCAAAAATGCCCACATACCTTTGTGTGGCTCATAGTTGAGGGGACGAGACAAACTTGCTTTGAGATCAAACACTGGTTTCTTCTGGGAGACGGGAGTCTGTGCTGCCTCAGCTGTTAACTTGAATGGGGTAATAACTGAAAAAGAAATAGAAAAACAAAAATTAAAACGCAAAGTCTTAATTAGAATACTTGTTATAGTTTTTTACTAAAGTATCACTTCACAATCTTAAAAATATAATCTACATGAACAGTCTGAAACAGATACAGGGTTAAAAAGGAGGAGAAAAGAATAACTGAGGAGAGCTAACCACTGAAATCCGTTTCCCCAGGGAGCGGCTCCCCTGAGTCTATACATTATGACATTTCCTAGGATCAGCTGGGAGTTTAGAATCCTGTTTAAAGAAGGAACTGAGTAATTTTTCAGGCTGTTTCCCTGATATTATTTACCCTTTAAAAAAATTATATATTACTAATAATAACATTTTCATTAACACAAACAGATATAAAGCCTACAAGGAACCTGATTACATATAGGTCAAAAAATTCATGGCTCTGGTTGTTATTAATAAAGGCTGTTATTTAAGAATGTGAATTTTTGTACCATAAAGTTAAAAATATACCAGGTGGTATAATTAAGTCAGTCAAATTTTTGCTACAGTTGGGCACCATACATCTGCACATTTTATAATCCTTTCCCCTCACAGGTTGCATTCAGGCCATTGTCAAATGTTAACACTTCCCTATCTATGTGAAAGGGCAACCGGGATCTAGGACCACCTAGTTAAACAAAACAGAAAAGCACAAAACCCCTGTGCTTAAGCTGTCCCCTTGTGTCAATCTCAAGTGCTCGAGGGAGGGGAACAATGAGGGAGGGGAACACACACACTGCCGATGAGAGGATAAAGGGCGGTTAGTGTCTACATACCTACTATGCAACCACCCAACTCCAGGTCTAGAGAAACTTGCACATCTACAGGAGATGTGTTCAAGAATGGTCATAGCTACACTATATATAATAACAAAAGTTGAAAATACCCACATGTCCTTAAGCAATAAAATGGATAAACTGAAATATATCCATACCATTGAAAAACAGTGAAAATGAATTAATTTTAGCTCATTTATCAATATGGATGGATGAATCTTGAAACATTATGTTAAGTGAATGAAGCAAATCACAGAAAAAAAATACAGTTTGATTTCATTTATATAAAATTCATATTTGATAACTGGGAAAAATAAAAACCTATCCCATCCCAACTGGGCACCTCCTTAAATTACTTAGAAGAGAAAGCTCAGAATATGGTAAACATTTAGTTTTTGCCTCAAGTCCTTATCTGTGAGCATTTGTGAGTCATTTCACATTATAAGGTAGGTGGCTGCTGCTCAGTGACCCCAGCTCTCTGTAAAATGATAACAGTCATATCTTCAGCAAGGCCACTCTCCACTTTTTAGCCCCCTTCTTTCCATACTACAGATTTAGAGTGTTACATGGAATGTTTGCTTGCTGGTATAGATAAGGTTAAGGTTAGGGTGGGAATGAAAGAGGTCATTTAGAGGAGGAATCACATAAACTTACTATTCCCACCTCCGGGCTCTCTCTTGAAATTTAGTTGTCAGTCTCACTATTCAATCTTTAAGGGATGAAGAAATCCTCAGAGTCTCCACGCTGATTATTACCAACAACAGTATTCTCCTCTAGTCTGAAACTCCTGCTGGATTCCTCCAGTCTCAGGGAATCTGGCAATCCTTTCTGTGTAATCAAGGATCTAGACTGACATATTCAATAGGACTCTCAGGAGAATCTTGACATACTCAGTTCCAATACAGGCCACAACCTGTTGGTGATATTGTTTTAAACCTCTGCACTGCTACTGCAGTATTCTTTTGAAAACCACCTGGTCATTATAGGTGGTGATTAAGTAGACACTGTGTAGAAGAGCATCTATATGGCTTATTCTAGCTTACAGTCTATTAGTCAATACTGTGGCAGTTATTCCATGAACTCCAGGATCCTGTTGGTTTCAGAGTCCTGCAGGAACATTCAGAGGCTGTAATGAATACTGTGATCTAATCCCTGAGTCCAAGAAGGGGCTGAATGCTCTTCAGGGAGGGTCACCATATTAGGACTCCTCTTGGACAGGATGGAGTCGTCAAGCAGCTATCAGTTTTTGGTTTGTGTCTCTGGCATTTCCCTTACCAGTATAAAATGAAAAATATGCTATGGTGAAATTTTTGCTTTTGATTTTATAGATATGGAGAGGCTTTAAGGAAACAGATATACTTAATAATTTCAGGAAGTTACATGGCTTAAAGATGAACCAGAAGTTTTTTTACCAGCAGCAGAATCCCCCCTTGTGGTCTTTAACTTGTGTGTCCTGAGCACAGTCTGGCCTTTGGGGGTACTCCCAGGTATGGTCACAAGTGGAGACTTCCTGGCTGGAGTCTTGGTCAGTGAACGTTTATGCTCATTATCTTTAGTAGCGGCGGAAAACCTAAATAGGACAGTGGAGTACAAGACATGAGTAATTGGGTCAATTTGTGTCAAATTTACAAATAAAACTTCTTGCCCATCACCAAGCAGTGAAAGGGGCTCAATAAATACTTGTTACATGAATGAATCTCTTTTGCAGAATAGACGTTCTTAAAACACTGATGCTAAAGCAAATTATTTATCAACTTTTGTTATTTGTAAAATATGGTTTTGTATTCTCTGCTCTCCCTGGCTTGGCCAATGACAGTACAAGGCAGAGCTTGAAGGAGACGCCTGCAAGCCTCAAGTTACAGTTTACAAGATAATTGAAGAAGCTCCCCTTCTTTCTCCTCCTCCTGGTGATGGCAAGTGAGAGAGAACGGGAGACTGTTATGCCAAATGAGTGATGGGAACAGATCTTACATCTTCCTAGAAGAATATCATTCATTTGAGTGGTACATAGGGCCGTTCTCTACTCATAGCAAATTGCCATAAATGTATTTCATTGATCCTCTGATCATAGTTTTTCTGCATTTTAACATCTCTGAAATTGGGATGTGTTTTACAATTGGTAACACATCATAGTTAGTTGGCGGTGATTTGTCTTAGTGGTTCATAAAATAATGGTGAATCTTCAGTTGATGGTGTCTTAGATTTAATGAAAATCCAGTAATGACAGATATAAATATACTAGGGTTGGGGCTGGCCCTGTGGCCTAGTGGTTAAGTTTGGCACGCTCAGCTTCAGCGGCCCAGGTTCGGTTCCCAGGCTCAGACCTACACCACTCGTCGGCAGCCGTGCTGTGGCGGCAACCCACATACAAATAGGGGAAGACTGGCAGAGATGTTAGCTCAAGGTGAATCGTCCTCAAGCAAAAAGAGGAAGATTGGCAACAGATGTTAGCTCAGGGTGAATCTTCTCAGCAAAAAAAAAAAAAAAAAAAAAAAAAAAAAAAAAAAAAAATATATATATATATATATATATATATATATATACTAGGGTTTGTGGGGTGATTAACATAAGGAACTTCTGGACTTATAACTAAAGATTTGTTAGTGATCCTGAATCAACACCCAAAATTATTACCAAAGCCTCTACAACAGAGTAAGAAAATTGGATGTGTTAGGCGAGGGGCTGTGAAGTGCAGGCTGCTCTGTACACTGCAGTGGAGCAAGGACTAGCCCCTGACCATGGTGTTCTTAAATAGTATTAAATACAATCAGAACTGTCAAATGTAGGTACCTCATATTCCAAGCTAACTCAATAAATAGAATTCCAAGAGTAAGGGCATTCATAAGCTTTAAAAACTATGTCAGATAATTACACACGTTGGGGAAGTGTTACCATGTACCAGCTCTATTAGATGTTGCAAATGCCCTTAAAAAAGCAGAGAATAAAATTTTGGTATTAAAAGGAGCCTGAAGATCTCCATCTGTGGGGAGAGTCACAGTTGAGGGCTACCCTGCTGTCAGGAAAGGCACAAAGAAAACAGAGGAATCAACGGGCATGAGATAGCTATGATATTGCGGTACCCAATGGGTTATATTTATACTTTAGGAAGAGTCAATTTTTCTGTTCACTGCACTGAGAGATTTTCTGTAGGAATTTAGCTTCAAGTTTATATTTAAGTGAATGGAAAAATTTCTCTTTACACATCTTTGCAGGCACACATTAAACATTTATTAAAAATAAAATGAAGAGCTACATATATCTTATTTTCTATCTTATAAATCAAATGTGGGCTTAGGGAAGTTGGATAAAACAAGAAAACGGAACATAAATTTAAAGAGAAAAGATTAGAACTTATAAAAACTGTTTGCTGATCTTTCTCCTCCTTTTCCATCAACATTAAAACATATTTGATATAGTCCGCCTGAAATATAGTAGAAGCAGTAAAGCTTGGAGACCTTGTGCTTGATTATATTTTGGAGTTCTTTACCTGACATTCATCTTAGTTGCTGAGAGAACAGAGCGCTTGACCGACCCTTTCACACACCGGGTGCTCCGGCCTGCACCTCCGTGGGGCTGGCCTTGCAAGCGCCGCTGGCTGGTGGGAGTACAAGCCACAGAGAATCTTCCTTGGAGGGGAACTGGAGTCGCCACCACTCCCTTACTGACAAGCTGCTTCTGAAGAAAGGGAAATGCACCATGTTAAAGCCTGGCCTCATAGAGAGTATTGTCTCCTTGGCAAAGTGCAGAAGAGCACCCCCATTTATCTCCTTGTTTTAGGCCCAATTTTAACCCCCCCTTCATCCCTTCCTCCTCTGTACCTCATCCTATCCTACCTGCCTGGCAGGATGGGCAGCCCCCACACCGGTGTTGCTATGGTGACTGATTTAAAAGTGACTTCTGGTTGTGCTGAGTAATGTGTTACAGAAAGCCCTTCCCAGCTGCCATGTGCCAGTTTTCTAACTAGAGAAAGAATGTGGCTAAACAGTTCCCTGCGGCCAGAAGGGGAGGATAAATAGGTTCTCTTGGAAATATGGTAACTTGAGAACATGATATGCAGTTTATTAAATACAAACTCAAAGAAGAACCTATTATATAATTAGCACGTGGAATCTACAAATTCCATCCCTATCCACCCCCCAAAAAAGCTTTTAAAGTTCTTTAAAAAACACCTATAGAAAAGAAAGAAGAGAAGGAGGGAAAGGCTCTTTTTGAAATGGCTGGGAAGGGTTCCACTCAGGTTATCTTTTTTAGATACTGTCAAGGCCACAAAGAGTAATTGAATGTTTTACTATCATTAGTATAAGCTCTGTTGCAAGCAGAAGAAATATAACTTCGTGAAGTGGCAACAGAGGTAGGACTGCTGAAATTGACAACGTACAGCCAAAAGACATAAAAAAATTCTGATTATATCCTATGAAACACAAGCAACTAGAGAACTATGTCAACTAACTTCTCATTTCGACATACAAGCAGAAGAGATTCTAATGTTGTGAGACAAATTTAAAACCAAAATATTTAGTAAATACACATCTTTACCATAAGCTGAGACCCCAGGCTAGATGTATTATGTTTATATTATATTTAATCACACTTTTTATGCCTTCTTCGATCTTTCCTTTAAAAGTCCCACTTTCCACACTGTGTCTTCTCACAGTTCACTTGGTGCCAGGACCACCAACTCTACACTTTGTTTGAGCAACTTATAATGTATTAATGATTCTACTTGCACTGAATACCAAACATTCTGACTTCTTTTTCAGGTAGAATATTATGCAGCTGACTCTAGTAGTAATAATTCATTTTGTTAATGATGTTTCTAATCAATTCCTTCCTTTCTTTTAGCAATAAAAATCCTGTTCTAACAAAGCAAAGAGCTCAATCATACCATACATTGAAAAAAATTAAAATGTGGGTTAAGAATTAAACATAGGACTTTCTTATCCAGGAGATCGCTTATATAAACCGCACGGTAACCACTAAACAAACAACCAGAAGAGAACCACACATGACAAATAAAGAGAAAACCAAGAGAATGAGCATGCAGAAATACCAAATTGAATTAGCAGTCCGAAACACAAGGGACAAGAAACGAAGGAAATGCAAAAGAACCAGAAGATGAACAATAAAATAGCAACATTAAACCGTCATATATCAATAATCACTCTAAATGTAAATGGATTGAATTCTCCAATCAAAAGACACAGAGTGGCAGGATGGATTAAAAACCAAGATCCAACAATCTGCTGCCTCCAGGAAACACATCTCAGCTCTAAAGACAAACACAGACTCAAAATAAAAGGATGGAAAACAATACTTCAAGCTAATGGCAAACAAAAGAAAGCAGGAGTAGCCATACTTATATCAGACAAAGTAGACTTCAAGATAAAAAAGGTAATGAGAGACAAAGAAGGGCAATATATAATGATAAAAGGGATACTTCACCAAGAAGACATAACACTTATAAATATCTATGCACCCAACACAGGAGCACCAAAGTACATAAAACAACTGCTAAAAAACCTTAAAGGAGATATTAACAATAACACAATAATAGTAGGGGATCTTAATACCCCCCCTTACATGAATAGATAGATCATCCAGACAAAAAGTCAATAAGGAAATAATGGACTTAAATGAGAAACTACTAAAATGGATTTAATAGATATATACAGAGCACTCCACCCAAAAAAAGCAGAGTACACATTCTTCTCAAGTGCACATGGAACATTCTCAAGGATAGACCATATATTAGGAAACAAGGCAAACCTCTATAAATTTCAGAAGACTGAAATCATTACAAGCATCTTTTCTGATCATAATGCTGTGAAACTAGAAATCAACTGCAAGGAAAAAACTAGGAAAGGGACAAAGATGTGGAGACTAAACAACATGCTACTGAACAACCAATGGGTCGTTGATGAAATTAAAGGAGAAATCAAAAGCTATCTGGAGACAAATGAAAAGGAAAATACACCATACCAACTCATATGGGATGCAGCAAAAGCAGCCCTGAGAGGGAAATTCATAGCAATACAAGCTCACCTTAACAAACAAGAAAAATCCCAAATAAATAACCTTAAATTGCACCTAACAGAGTTGGAAAAAGAAGAACAGACAAAGCCCTGAATCAGCAGAAGGAGGGAAATAATAAAAATCAGAGCAGAAATAAATGAAATTGAAACCAAAAAAACAGTAGAAAGGATCAATGAAACAAAGAGCTGGTTCTTTGAGAAGGTAAATAAAATTGACAAATCCTTAGCCAGACTCACTAAGAAAAAAAGGGAGAAGACTGAAATAAATAAAATTAGAAATGAAAGAGGAGAAATTACAACAGACACCACAGAAATACAAGGGATTATTAGGGACTACTATGAAAAACTTTACGCCAACAAATTGGACAACCTAGAGGAAATGGACAAATTCTTGGACGCGTACAACCTCCCAAAACTGAATCAAGAAGAAATAGAGAATCTGAACAGACCAATCACAAGTAAAGAGATTGAAACAGTCATCAAAAACCTCCCAAAAAATAAAAGCCCAGGACCAGATGGCTTCCCTGGAGAATTTTATCAAACGTTCAAAGAAGACTTAGCACCTATCCTTCTCAAACTATTCCAAAAAATAGAGGAAGATGGAATACTTCCCAACACATTCTATGAGGCCGACATCATGCTGATACCAAAGCCAGACAAGGACAATACAAAGAAGGAAAACTACAGGCCAATATCGCTGATGAACATAGACGCAAAAATCCTCAACAAAATATTGGCAAACCGAATACAGCAATACATCAAAAAGATCATACACCACGATCAAGTGGGATTTATACCAGGGACACAGGGATGGTTCAACATCCACAAATCAATCAACATGATACACCACATTAACAAAATGAAGAATAAAAACCACATGATCATCTCAATCGATGCAGAGAAGGCATTCGACAAGATCCAGCATCCATTTATGATAAAAACTCTCAACAAAATGGGTATAGAAGGAAAGTACCTCAACATAATAAGGGCCATATATGACAAACCTACAGCAAACATCCTACTCAACGGGGAAAAACTGAAAGCCATTCCTTTGAGGACAGGAACAAGACAAGGGTGCCCACTCTCACCGCTCTTATTCAACATAGTACTGGAAGTTCTGGCCAGAGCAATTAGGCAAGAAAAAGGAATAAAAGGACTCCAAATAGGCAATGAAGAAGTGAAACTCTCACTATTTGCAGACGACATGATCCTATACATAGAAAACCCAAAGAATTCCATTGGAAAACTACTAGAAACAATCAACAACTACAGTAAAGTGGCAGGGTATAAAATCAACCTACAAAAATCAATTGCATTTCTATACACTAACGATGAAACAACAGAAAGAGAACTCAAAAAGACAATCCCATTTACAATTGCAACAAAGAGAATAAAATATCTGGGAATAAATTTAACCAAGGAGGTCAAAGACCTATACAATGAAAACTATAAGACACTATTGAAAGAAATCGAGGAGGACATAAAGAAATAGAAAAATATTCCATGCACATGGATTGGAAGAATAAATATAGTTAAAATGTCCATTCTACCTAAAGCAATCTACAGATTCAATGCAATCCCAATCAGAATCCCAATGTCATTCTTCACGGTAATAGAACAAAAACTACTGAAATTCATATGGGGCAACAAAAGAGCCCGAATAGCTAAAGCAATTCTGAAAAGAAAGAACAAAGCTGGAGGCATCACAATCCCTGATTTCAAAATATACTATAAAGCTACAGTAATCAAAACAGCATGGTACTGGTACAAGAATAGACACACAGATCAATGGAACAGAATTGAAAGCCCAGAAATAAAACCACACACCTATGGACAGCTCATCTTCGACAAAGGAGCAAAGAACATACAATGGAGAGAGGGAAGTCTCTTCAATAAATGGTGCTGGGAAAATTGGACAGCCACATGCAAAAGAATGAAAGTAGACCATCTCCTATCGCCATATACAAAAATCAATTCAAAATGGATCAAAGACCTGAAAGTGAGACCTGAAACTATAAAACTCCTGGAAGAAAATATAGGCAGTACACTAATTGCGATTGGACATAAAGGGATCCTTTCAGATTCCATGTCTACCCAGACAAGGGAAACAAAAGAAAAAATAAACAAGTGGGACCTCATCAGACTAAAGAGCTTCTACAAGGCAAATGAAACCAGGATCAAAATGAATAAACAACCCACCAGCTGGGAGAAAATATTTGCAAATCGTTTGTCTGACAAGGGATTAATGTCAGTAATATACAAAGATCTCATACAACTGAGCAACAAAAAAACAAACAATCCGATCAAAAAATGGGCAGAGGATATGAACAGACATTTTTCCAAGGAAGAGATACAGATGGCCAATAGACACATGAAAAGATGTTCAACATCACTAATCATCAGGGAAATGCAAATCAAAACTACACTGAGATATCACCTTACACCGGTAAGAATGGCTATAATCACCAACACAAAAAACAACAAATGCTGGAGAGGTTGTGGAGAAACGGGGACCCTCATTCACTGCTGGTGGGAATGCAAACTGGTGCAGCCTCTATGGAAAACAGTATGGAGAGTCCTCAAAAAATTAAAAATAGAAATACCGTATGATCCAGCAATACCACTCTTGGGCATCTACCCAATGGACGTGAAATCAACCATCACAAGAGGCGTATGCACCCCTATGTTCATTGCAGCATTAGTCACTATAGCCAAGAAGTGGAAGCAACGCAAGTGTCCCTCGACTGAAGATTGGTTAAAGAAGATGTGGTATATACGTACAATGGAATACTACTCAGCCATAAGAAAAGACACAATTATCCCATTTGCAACAACATGGAAGGACCTAGAGGGTATTATGTTAAGTGAAATAAGCCAGAGAGAGAAGGACAGACACTGCATGAACTCACTCATATATGGAATATAAGTGAACACACGGACAGAGAGAACTGATTGGTGGTTACCAAGGGGAAGGGTGGGGGGGGGGGCACAAGGGGTGAAGGGTTACATCCACAAGGTGACGGACAAACAAAAATGTACAACTAAAACCCCACAGTGTTATAAACTAAGACATCAATAAAAAATTAAAAAAAAAAAAAAAAGAATTAAACATAGGAAAAAAATAATAAAAGCAGTAAAAATAAATATAAGAGTGTATTTGTATGATCTTGGGATAGGCAGGGCATGACAAAAATCTCAGAGCCTTAAAAGGAAAAGTTGGATAGATTTAACTAAAAATAAAACAAAAAAAGCTTCCACAAGGTAAGACACCCATTAATATAGTTAAAAGATAAACTGTGGGAATGTATATGTAACATATACTATATACCATTAATATAGATAAATGGCTCATAAATAAATGGTCAAAAATTAAGAAAAAGCAAATTCACAAAAAAACAGCCAATTATAACCTATAAAGATATATAACATATAAACAACATGTAATGTATAATGATTAAAGAAATGCCAATTCAATTGGGATTTTTTCATATTATCAAAGATTTAAAAACTTGATCGTGGCCACTCTTGGCAAAGGAAACAGGCATTTCAGGGCACGAGGTTTCTGATCTTTGTAGAGGGCCATTTGGCAATTAATCAAAAAGGTCTCCTTCCTCTTATCATGAAAGTCACGGTGAGATTGGTCATGGCCAGGATGATTCTCTCTAGGATCTCTGCTCATTTATTACTGTCCATCACTATCCAAATGTCCAGTCCCAAAACATGTCAACTGTCAAGAAAAGCTTTGTATCAGCTTTAGTGAAATTGCTATAATTGTTTTTTATTCTCCAGTCTCCAAATAGATACCATATAATCCATGTGATAAGCCAATTCCTTAAACAATGGGGGTGGAGGGAATTTTAGAACTAAACTCATTTAGATGGGACTATCACGAAAAATTAAGATAAGCTACTCATTTATTCAACACATCTTCAAGGCTACACTCAAGTGTATGGTTGAGGCAGTTGTTCTCCCCTCAACTTTTACCTGGAAAATTAACTCATCAATATTACGTAGTATAGAAAGCTTGACTTTCAATCAAGTACTTAAGTAGACCCAGCTTTGCGGTAGGGAAAATGAGTGGTCCTGCTTCCAGGCACATTTGCAGCTACCTCAGGCCTATGCAGAAAAAGCAGCTAAATGTCTACTTTCTGTAAAGCATCAGCATGGGTCTCTTGTCCCAGTATTCAACTGTGAACGTAGTGATACCCAGCTCTTGCTAATATTTAAGAAAGTCTTATTATGCACATACTGAATCTCTCTTCTCTGGATTTTCCCCCATGTTGTTAGATCAGTATGAGGGAATGGAGACATTTAATGCCATGACTTGGCTTTGTCACTGTTTTCCAGAAGGTTGACAAACAGTGTCTTCAACTGTGGTAATGGTGGTTTTATAAATACGTTCAGATGAATGTTTATCACCCAAGATTAAGCTTCTCACTAAGAAGCTTATGTTTGTTTGTTTTTAAAAAATTATTTAGAACTTATCATCCAGTGTTTCCCTATTGACATTAGTATCAGAAAACTCAGAACTCAGCAGAGTGACTGACGTAACAGACACCATACCTGTTAACAGTGCTCATTTCCTGCCCCTTTTAATCGACTTTATACTGCTTAGTGTTGTGTATAATACCACAAACTGCCTCAAATTCTTTCTGAGAAATAGGCAGGTTATGTAGTAAATTCTACAATAAATGTTTCCAGCCTTCTATGTGGCACCCCTTTAACACCAGATACCCACGTAAGACAATAACATCAACTCCCTAGGATGTTATCAACTCACAACTCTGCTAACTTGACCTCAGCGTTGACTTTATCACCTTTTCCTACTCGAAGGGGCCTTGAGTCCAGCAGGACCTGGACTGAAGGCCCCCTAGGGAGCTCAGTTATCACAGGAAGCCTTTAAGTTAGCCACTGCTAGTCAACCCTTTTTCCTGTAGGTGTGAGACAGAGAAAGATGGCTCTAGCCATAAATCTGTCCATCCTCAACAAAAGTGACAGGCACAACCTCTGAATGTGGAAAACAGAACAACTTCTTGCCACTTTGGATTTTTTCTCTATGATGAGGAGTAATTGTTTTATCTGGAGAGTTTTGAAAATTCTCATGGCGTGGGAAAGCAATTTAAGATAATAAAGATATATTAAACCCAAACAAATCCATTCTACTATAGGGTAATAGAAAGCTGGATGTATTACCATGGTGTATACATGGTATCAACATTAAAATCAATAGTTAAGAACATAATTTTACCAGCATACCTTCAGGTCATTAAATGAATTGTGTTCTTCAAAATGTTTCTTTTTTCTCTCAATATATTGATCAATGGACTCCATTTCCTTAAAACGAGCCTCATGAAGCTTCTTAAAGTCTAGAATATTCCCCAAAATATAAAAATTAATAACAAGACAAAATCCATTTATTCACCTTCCCTATGTTTTTCTGCTAACACTTAATCTTGTCTCTGCATCCCTGACATTCAACTTCAACATCACCTTTCCTAAAACTTTAATTTCAAAACATTTAGTTCTTGGAAACTCAGGGGCAAAGCATATTCATCTTACAAACTATCAAACATTCACCATCTCTCCATTGTCCATTTCACTGCTAACTGACAGTTTAGTCCCGAGGATAAGAAAAGAACAACAAATTTCCCCTCTCCCCTCAACAATTAATCAAATGGCTTTTATGTAATCATAAACTTAACATTTTATAATGCTTAGAAAGCTCTATGCCAAAGATTGCCAAACTTTTTCTGTAAAGAGGCAGAGAGTAAATATTTTAGATTTTGTGGCCATGTATGTATGGTCTCTGTCTCATAGTCCTCTTTTTTTATACAGGCCTTTAAAACTGTAAAAGCCATTCTTAGCTCAAAGGCTATAAGACAGGCCAAGGAGGGCGGTAGTTTGCTGACCCCTGCTCTGTGCTATTCTAATTATGTATATAAGTATATTCTAATTAAGTATAATTATCAGGTATATGAATTTCTAATATATGCTGAGTAGCATTCTAAGTACTATAAATATATAACACTCAATTAACATTCTATGTGCTAAGCAACAGAGAGGAAGAATTACATGTCCAGAAATGGAGTCTCTTAGACTTATTACTGAAAAAAAAAAGAAAGAAAGCACTTTATTACAAGGCAGACATTGTGCCAAGAACTTTATAGACGTTGATTCTCAGATATTTATTGAATACCTGCTACATGCTAGTTGCTGTGCTAGGTAATCAGAAGTGGAAAAATAGTCTCAGTTAATCTATACATCAATCTGATGAAATAGGTAGTATCATCCTTCCCACTTTAAACTGAGGAAGTGGGTCTGTTCAGGATAAGTATGTTACCCAAGGTCTCAGCTAGAAAATGAGAGAAGAAGGATGCAAGCCCCGGGTCCAGCGTCCAAGTGTGTAGTGATTACAGTACATGCCTCGCCAACATCAGCCCAAAGGAGGCCCATTACTTTATGCTTCTTTGTGTGCAAAACTTACTTGGAGTAGTGTTTGCAATTCTTTTCTTTTTTCCACATTTGGAAAACCCATCTTTGTAAAGAGACTTCTTTCTTTCTGGAGGTACCTTTGAATCTTCATTACCTGAATCCAAAGATACAGAACTAATGAAAGATTTCAAAAAAATTCTTCCCATTCAGAAATGTCTGTAAGTTAACACAAAGCATTTTCCTGTAATAGGCTCTGCCAAGGTGGTAGGAGAAATGGCATGTAAGGAGCACAAAGAATTAGTTTTAGCATCACTACAATTTTAGCTCATATGCATCAAGTAGGCAGAAATTTTGTGCTTCTTGTATAGAAGTTATACAAATATACCAGAAACTTAAAAACACTTTATCAGAACTTTTGCTATGAACATGTTATTGTTATAACTAGAACGATAAAATCACACAATCCCACTGGCCTGAGAAACACCATTAGCATTTTTGGCCTATTTCCTTGGGTCCTCTGCTTCTATGCTTGTTTTGTTTCTGTTCTGTAAATACAGTTGAAATCATGGTGTATATAGGGGTTGCTATTTCCTCCCACTTATAATCATTTTCCACAGTCTGCTATCTTTTTCAACTTGAGGCAATCTACTAAAAAAATATGCAAGTGGGTTTTCAAGAAATACTACTTATAAAGTCCCTTATCCTTAAGGTTCCCCAATGCGTCCATAAAACAAGGCAAAAGAATGATTCGACAGAGCAGGAGGGGATGCAGGGGCTTCTGCTTGGACCTTGGCTCTAAAACCAGAGGCAAAGTTTCATGAAAAACAGGATATTTACAGAGTCTGAGTCACTCCTCACAAGATACTTATTACTAATGGAAAAATAGTAACTTTACAGAGGAGCAACTTAGCAGACACCACCATAACCAGGTGATGGAAGCTGACATGACTAGTCACAGGACAAACCAACACCTGTGCCTCTGGGATGCTGCCTGAGAAGGACACAGCACCACTCTGTGGGAGTCCTGCCAACAGTACATGATCTGAACTAACCATCAGCACACATTAGACAAACGAAGTCAGAGGACCAGAAAAACTGGCCTGCATTTAAAAATGTCAATGTCCAAAAGACAAAAGAAAACTGAGGAACTGTTCCAAATTAAAGTAGACTAAAGACACACGACAATGAAATGCAAGAGATAAACTGAGATTTTCCTTTGCTTTAAGGGACATTCCTGGAACAATTGATGGAATCTATATAAGGTCTGTCTATAGATTAGATTAGCAGTTCTCACATTTTCTGGTCTCAGGATCCTTTTATACCCTCAAAAATTATTGAGGACCCTGAAGAATTTTTCTTCATGTACGTTTTATCAATATGTGCCATATTTGATATTAAAACTAGGACATTTAAAAATATTTGATTTACTAAAATTAACAATATACCCATTATGTTAATGTAAATATGTTTATGAAAAATGGCTAAAATTTCTAAAACAAAAATAGTGAGTAGTATTTTTGTACAATTTCTTTAATGTCTGACTTAATGAAAGGCAGCTGGATTCCCTTACCTGCTTCTGCATACAATATGTTGCAGTATGTTGTTTTGGTTGAAGTACGTGAAAACAAATCTTGCCATATATAGGTAATAGAGTTGAAAGGGAAGAGTATTTGAATAGTTTTTTCAGGTAATTGTGGATATTCTTTTTTGATACTATACTAAAACTTGACAAGTGGTAGTTTCTTTTTTTTTTTTTTTTTTGTGGGGAAGGGGGAAGACCAGCCCTGAGCTAACATCTGTTGCCAATCTTCCCCTTTTTGCTGAGGAAGACTGGCCCTGGGCTAACATCCGTGCCCATCTTCCTCCACTTTATATGGGACGCCGCCACGGCGTGGCTGACAGGCAGTGCGTCGGCGGGCGCCCGGGATCCGAACCCGCGAACCCCGGGCTGCCAAGCGCAGACTTAACTGCTGCGCCACCGGGCGGCCCCCGACAAGTGGTAGTTTCTTAAAGGCAGTTGCAATGTGGAATATGAAGCCATATCAATGAACTTTTTGTATTCCGTACATTTATTTGTGAAAGTCCTTGTGTTTGAAGAAACGCACACTGAAATATTTAGGGGTAAAGGGACACAGACCTGCAACTTACTCTCAAATAGTTCAGGAAAGATGTGTACACAACACATATATGTATGTATATGTGTATATAAATAGAGAGAGAAGGATAAAGCAAATGTGGTAAAATGTTAACATTTGGGAAATCCAGGTGGAAGATATATAGGAACTCTTGGTACTATTCTTACAACTTTAAGTCTGAAATTGTATCAAAACTAAAAGTTTAAAAAATTCCTCTCACCAGAAACTACATGATCAGATTTTTCTCCTTCAAACAGCCTGTGTTTCATTAGGCGAACTTGACTTAATGGGTCCACCCTCCTTTTTTTCCATGCTATTGAAACTGGGTGCTAGAACTAAGTCTCCTTGATAAAATGGTTGGTGGAATAGCAGACATTTGTAATTCCACCCCCACTTCTGACTCTCTATTTCTTTACATCTTGCTCTAAATCATGATTTTATCATGAGTTTATGAGGCATATGCATCAAAATTACCTGGAGTGCCTATTAAAAACTGTAGACTCCCAGGCTCACCTCAGGCCTACTGAATCAGAACCTCTACCTCCTGTAACTTTCTGGATTTAGGAGTACATTCTAAATTCTGGGGAAAATGGGAAAGCTCAGCATTAGAAATTTTGCATTTAATTGCTTGATGGACACTGGAATGGATTATCTTCTATCTCAATCCCCTCAGACAAGCCTCAAGTGCCCAGACAACTTGTTAGGGTGAAATTAACACCAAGGCACTGTTGAAATTGGCAGGCTTCCTAGAGAATGAGGTCAGAAAGCACCAAGTCTTGTTAGGTATAGGGGAAATGACGTTGTCTGGTCTTACAGAAACAAATTTAGTTGAGAAAGTTAGGGAAGAGGTTTTTAGGTTAGAGGCTAAGAAAAGTATACATTGGGGCCGGCCTGGTGGCGCAGCGGTTTAGTCCGCACTTGGCAGCCCGGGGTTCACGAGTTCGGATCCCGGGCGCCCGCCGACGCACTGCCTATCAGCCATGCCGTGGCGGCGTCCCATATAAAGTGGAGGAAGATGGGCACGGATGTTAGCCCAGGGCCAGTCTTCCTCAGCAAAAAGAGGAGGATTAGCAACGGATGTTAGCTCAGGGCTGGTCTTCCTCACCAAAAAAAAAAAAAAGAAAAGTATACATTTATTGTAATAAAAATGGCCACACCACTGGGAAGGTAGACTTTGCAGACCCCTTTGAACTGTTTGGTTGAACAGGCAAACAGGTCTTTGTACCTGTCTCTGGAGTAGGGCAGAGGAGCTAATGGACAAAATTCAGGCTCTCCTCAGCATTGAGCAGAGGTCAACTTCCCTAAACTTTCCAGCTACACTCTTATTCTGGTTTCTACACAAAGTTACTAAAGATGACCTGATGGCCTATTGTATTTGGTTCTTTTGCTTTAATTGCAGAACCCTTAGAAGTTCTATATAATAATGTTATAAGTTTAAATGTGTCCCCCACAAAAGATATGCTGAAGTCTTAACCTCTAGTAACTGTGATATGACCTTATTTGGAAATAGGGTCTTTGTAGATGTAATCAAGTTAAGAGGAGGTCATTAGGTTGGATTCAAATCCAATATGATTTGTGTCCTTTTAAGATGTAAAGAGAGAGACACACAGGATGAGCGCCATGTGACGACAGAGGCAGAGATTTACAGTTACGCAGCTGCCAGCCAAGGATTGCCAAGGGTCAACAGCCACCATCAAAAGATAGAAGGAGGCCAGGAAGGATTCTACCCAGAGTCTCAGGGGAATGGCAATACTGACAACCTGATCTGGGACTTCCAGCCTCCAGAACTACGAAGCACACATTTCTGTTGTTTTAAGCCGCCAAGTCTGTGGCTCTTTGTTATGGCAGTCCTAAGAAATGAATGCATGCAGCCACCCTAGCAATCTGGATTTTTTTTTAGTTACTTGGCATACCATTTATTCCACTTTTTCCTGGGGACACTGCATTCTTATCTCCTTGGCTCTCGTCTGGTGGAGAAGGAACTTCTGCAGCAGTTCTAAGAGCCTGGTTTTCCTGCTTTTCTTGATTCTGGAATTCAGTAGGATCACTTACTTTTATCTCTGAATGATCCTGCTACAAATTTTAAAAGGAAAGAAATAACTTAAATGATAAATAAGAAGTAACCACATTTGAAAGTTGCTAAGAGAATAGATCTTAAAAGTTCTCATCACAAGAAAAAAATTTTTTAACTATGTGTGGTAATGGATGTGAACTAGACTTACTGTGGTGATCGTTTCACAATACATACAAATACGGAACTATTACGTTGTACACCTGAAACTAATACAATGTCATATGTCAATTATACCTCAATTAAAAAATATATCGTTAAAAAAATTTCTTAATTGCTTATAGTCAGACATTAAAAATAAAGAAAAAAGGAATAATTACTGCCTTCCAAAGATAGGTACCAAACTGAGGGGGAAAAGGAGTTAAAGGAAGAAAAGTAGGAGGAGCTTTTTGAGTGACAGATTGGGTTCTCTGGCTCACTGTCATGAGAAAGTGAATTTAGGAACAGGAGATCCTAGGAACCACTGGACGGCAGAAATGGCAAGATCAGCTCCCTTAGGGATGAGAAACTAACTAAGAGGGCTAGATAACCTAATGACTACTGGACTATACAAAGCGAGAAAATAAAAATCAGGACTCTGTCTTGTAAAGTTACATTTGAATGAAAGGATAATAAAATCCTCTCAAAGCAAGTGAGGGAAGCCCCTGGAATCACACGACCACACTGCTGAAAGACAACTACAGCATGATCACCAGGCCTGGGACAAGACAGGAAAGAGGGAGAGAAAAAAATCATATTTGACGTTGGTTTCTATTTCCTTCTTATTTACTACACTGCACTTAAGTAAACACTTAATGAACATTCATATTTATTCAACAAATATTTAATTTGTGCTTAAACTTAACAAGTGCTTCCCGAGTGCCAGCGCCTGGCGTGTGATGATGAGCAGCCTCGACTCGGCTCTGTGCTTTCATGGAGCTTACAGTACAGTGTTGACAACCACCTGATACCACACGGGAATTCAAAGAGAAAGCTCCCTAAGGACACACCAGTTTCGGCACAGGTGGTGGCTTATTTTCAGTTTGCACACTTCCATTCCCCTGGGAGTCAGAGATCCTCTGGACTGTCCCACGCCTTCTCCTCGTTTTGGTGACATGGTCAACCGGCTCCCTCTCAGCTTGTTCCTGGCTCCTAATCTCTATCTCGGGCTCATCACAAGAGGATGCAGAAGTTTGATTTTTATCCTGCAAAAGAGAGACCTTAATCTGCCATGTGCTAGGTACAGAGTTTTAATGCTCAGGAAGAATCAGATTTTAAACTGAATAAAAACATATATTACATATGCAAAAGATAATTTTGAAACTCTAGCACTAAATTATAGGCAAGGACAAGAATTCTAGAGTATTCAGGGGGCTGGCCCGGTGGCGTAGTGGTTTAGTTAGCACTTTGGCAGCCCAGGGTTGGCGGGTTCCATCCCGGGAGCCAGCTGCCGCACGGCTTGTCAGCCAAGCCGTGGCGGCGCCCCATATAAAGTGGAGGAAGATGGGCACGGATGTTAGCCCAGGGCCAGTTTCCCTCAGCAAAAGGAGGAGGATTGGCAATGGATGTTAGCTCAGGGCTGGTGTTCCTCACCAAAAAGAAAAAAGAAGAATTATAGAGTATTCAAAAAGAAATAATCACATTTAACAACCCAAGCTAAAAAACAAAGCTAGGAAAGCATTCAAAGTTATCTTAGTGTGGGTAAATAAGCAAATTATTAAAAGTGCATTTATTTATTGAATATGCACTATGTGCCAGGCAGATGCTGTAACTAATAATAATTATAGCTAATATCACAACTTTATTGGGCTATTTACATAGATTATCTCATTTATTCCTCAAAGCCTAAGAGACAAATACCAATATTATCCCCAGTTCACAGATGGGGAACCTGAGGCTTAGAGAGTCCAAAGTAACTTGTCAAAGGTCAAAATAAGGGATTAAAGTAAGAATGGCACTTGCAGTGTCATAAACTCAAAGAGCTAGGTTATCCAAACAGTTTGGTACAGGTACCAGAACATCCCAAATAGTCCTGCCTATGTAAGAAATCATTGCAATGATAATGGTTGCCCTTCATATCAGTGGGGGAAGGTTGGATTCATTATTCAACACGTGATGCTGAGAAAATTAATTAACTATATTTTTTATATTTTTGGTGGGGAGGGCAAGGAAACTTAATCCTCCTCTCACACCAAAATGAAATCTGGATGGATTAAAGATTTAAATGTAAAAGATGAAACTACAAAAGCACTAGAAAAAAAATAGGTGAATATATTATCATGACTATGAGGAGGGCCTTCTGAAGCATGCTATCTTACCTAGAGACTATAAAGGAAAGGCTTGATTTGTTGTTGGATTTTTTAATATATAAATTCTAATTTTTTGAAATAAACTAATACAAATGGCTAAAAAAAAAAATCAAATACTAAAGAGATTGTAATGAAAAGCAGTTGGTTCTCTGTCCTACCCTTCCTATTTCTAGGCTTAATTTCAGGTGGTTACTTATACGTCACTAGTGATTTGCTGATGGGATATTCATTTGTATTTTCAATGCCTATCATTTAGCTCATTTGGACCATGCTCATCTCTTCTTCTTCCTAACAGAATTATACCACTTTAGTCACTCTCTTAGTTACCTTTGCAGCTTTACATATACTTACACATTTAAATCTTGTTCCACAACTACAGACACATAGCCTGTAAACTGCAGACATTAGCATTCTTATACCTCCCTTCACCTCCTGTCCTCCTTTTATGTCTCAACTTCTGTCACCTGTTCTAAGTATCAGAGTTGATAACATTTATAGCCTGTCAGTAACCTTTATTGAATCCTCTGTACACATACATACCTTGTATGTGTAGCTTGATTCTAAGAGATGATAAGTCAATGTTTTGTAAAGCTTTTTTTTTTTTTTTTTTGGTGGGGAAGACCAGCCCTGAGCTAACATCCGTCGCCAATCTTCCCCTTTTTGCTGAGGAAGACTGGCCCTGGGCTAACATCGTGCCCATCTTCCTCCACTTTATATGGGACGCCGCCACGGCATGGCTGACAGGCAGTGCGTCGACGGGCGCCTGGGATCCGAACTCGCGAACCCTGGGCTGCCAAGCGCGGACTAAACCGCTGCGCCACCGGGCGGCCCCTGTAAGGCTTTTTTTTTAAAGCTTTTGTTTGTTTTCTGTGTCATCTCTGTTTCCTTTAAGGTCATCTTTTTCTTTTTCTTTATCTTAAGCTCTCTCAAACTGCAGGCTTTCCTCAAACGTCTGGTGACTGCTGGTTGTCTATTCATATTCAGAGCAAAAACCTCATTAGGAGCTTGAATGTGTGGGATGCTTGTTACCTGGTGGGATCTGACCTACCAGCTTCCTTAGGTGGGGAGGAGGCTATTGTGCTGGGGGATCCTTGAATGCCAGAAGGCAGACGCCTTTGCTTGATAACTATTTAATTTCCTTACAGAGAAACCTTCTAATATTTTAGAAGGTAGTAGACACCTGGTACTTTTATGACTTAAAATGACTTTTCAGTCCATTTTACTCTGGTGCCTGGACCCCACCCTCTGAGAGTCAGTTTAGTTGGCCTGGGTTTTGGTGAGCCTGATATATTAGTATTTTTAAAAAGCTTCCCAAATGATTCTCCCATACAACCTGGGTCAAGAACCACAATATAAAGTAAATATGTTGGGAGTAAAACAGTAAGGAGGCTTAGAGAGTGGAAGGTTTTAGACAGAGGTGAAATATTATAGTTCCACGTGATATAAGGTCCAAGATATGCCCAGAGAAGTGGATGACTGATGAAGAGTGGAAATGAAAGTCACAGGAGCTAAGGAACAAGGAGGCAAGGGCAGCAAGGGACATCCAGATGGACCTTTGAATTCACCCAAAATAAGGTCGGGAAACGAGGTGATGAGGAAGACAATGAGACGGTGAACACTGGAAAGCAACCAGGAGATCGACAGATAAGAGATGGGAATAGGTGAGAATAAATTCAAAGGAACAGGGATATTTACATGAGAGTGGAAAGATGCTGTCTGGATTCCACTTCCCAACTCCCTGGATAGTCATGGGGAAGCAAGTAAAAAGAAAAAGAGGGGCCAGCCCGGTGGCATAGTGGTTAAGTCCATGCGCTCTGCTTCATTGGCCTGGGTTTCATGAGTTCGGACCCTGGGCACAGACCTACGCACCACTCATCAAGCCATGCTGTGGAGGTGTCCCACATACAAAATAGAGGAAGACTGGCAACAGATGTCAGCTCAGGGCTAATCTCCCTCACCAAAAAAAAAAAAAGAAGAAACTCCTTCCACTATAGAAGTGGTACCTTCGGGTTACACCATATATTGCTGGAATATAAAGAGACACTTTTGAAGTATTTATTTATCCTCCCCCACCCCCTGGCTCCCATATTAACACAGTGCAGGACAGGACATGTAGCTTGTTTAAAACCCTGTTAGCACAACTCCCAGCGATGTCTTGTTTTAACCCCACACACCTTAACCGTGGTATGTTGGTCTGGGAGGCTGACAGTGATCAGAGAGGATTGCTCCTTCCTGAATGCACTATGATGTACCTATAACAGACCTGTCTAAATCCAAGACTGAAGAGGCACAGCTGGTTCAGACGAGGGAGTCCCCCGCACACAGCCAGAGCTGCCCCAACTCATATAGTTAAGGCTGACCTACAGTCGGAGAATAAGGCTTCCAGAAGGTCCGATGTGATCCACACCTGTGCATTGATGACTGGGGCGTCTGGAAGCTTACCCATCTGTCTGTCCTTGGTAACATTAATGATCTCTTTGCCCTGTATTTGGACTGTGCTGATTCCTTCTGTACCCTTAGATAAATAAACTCTGTCAATGTCAGGTCGTTCCATCCATCTAAGGTCACTACTGACAGATTCACTACTGAGGAATTCCATCTCTGACTGAATTTTGACTGTCATCCTACTCTTGTGAATTTTTTTCAAAATAGAATGGCCCCTGAGATGTTTAATTTGATATATGATAGATCATTTTTAATTTAGTCTATCAATTACTATCCAAAGTAAAAATCTTGATTTCAGATAGCACTACAATCATGTATCCTTAACCATTAAAAAAATAATAATAAAGTAAAATTTAAAAATATAAATAAATGATTTAGTTGATGTAGAAATTTAAAGCTGGAGTTCAAAATTAATTATTTCTTGTTGTCTATTTTAAGTTAATTAAAACTTGGAATCAAAAAGAATTTTGAATATTGAAAGTTTCTAAATGTTTATACCTTGGAAAATAGAGTTAGAGAGACTATAAAGACAGAGAAGAAGGGGGCCGCCCAGTGGCGCAGCGGTTTAGTTTGCGCTTGGCAGCCCGGGATTCGCGGGTTCGGATCCCGGGCGCCCGCCGACGCACTGCTTGTCAGCCATGCCGTGGCGGCGTCCCATATAAAGTAGAGGAAGATGGGCACGATGTTAGCCCAGGGCCAGTCTTCCTCAGCAAAAAGAGGAGGATTGGCAACGGATGTTAGCTCAGGGCGGGTCTTCCTCACACACAAAAAAATAAATAAATATTATAGATATATATTTAAAAAAAAAAAAAAAGAGAAGAGAAAGCTGGATTTTCAGTTCATGTGTATATTTACCTTCATTTCAGATATGTAATGGATGTTCTCCAAGGCCCAATTCCTTAAGGCCTTTCAACATTTTCCTCTATTTCAATTAAGAATCCTGGCCCTAATGAAGGATTCATCGATCCATTCAGGTGTCATGCCTTGTCAGAAATCTTTGGTGTGGGTTTACAGCAGCCATGACGACCCCTCCCATCAGCAATGGTTTATAGTCTACTACAAGTCACATCCACAGTCCCTACTTCACTGAATGCTCATAACCCTCAGTTCAGCAGAGCAGATGTTATGTCCATTTGACAGAATAGGAAACTAGGAAGTAAAGAGTTTGAGTTTCCCAAGGTCACACGAAAAGAAATGACAGAGCTACTACTTCATCTGGGTTTTTCTGACTTCGAATCCAGCTCCCTCCCTTCTCATATCATGCTACCTCTTGTAACATTTGGCAACTAGTAATTAACCTTTGCGTTTGTATAAGAACATCTTATTCAACAGATGACTTGCCACACGGCAGCTTTGCCATTTATAACAAATAGTTATTATGAAAGGATTTACTATTACCAATAATAATCTCTTTGGTCATAAACTGTATGTCATAAGTCATCACTAATCAGTTTATCACTCATTAATAAATGATTGTTTTGCTATTTAATAGGCGATAAAAAGTATTACTTACTTGATTCTCATTTTCTTTTCTTGCTTCATGTATAAGGTGGGCTTTCAACGCTTTTAACAACTTGTTTGCCTGCAGAAAAGTTAAAGACCTCATCAATAGAGCCAAAAATCAAATAAGCAAGAAAGATACGTTGAACATTTGCCCCCCTTCTTGTATTCATCAAATGTCCTTTGGGCAGGCTCTGGGAATAGGATGATGACCAAAATAGAATTGGTTCCTGTCCTCACAGATTTCACAGCAGAGGCAATTACAGTGCAGGGGGGTAAGTGCCAACACGAGGAAGCTCAGGCTGTTGTGAGAGAACACAGGTGGGCTGGACCTCCAGTCTAGCCCACTAGAGTAGATTCCAGTAGGTAATTGGACATGCCAGTTCTAAGATAAAGATGGGTGTCCCTGGTCTGAAGGACGAACAGGAGAGAGTGGGATATGGGGGAAAGGGTACAGAAACAGCATGGGAGGGCAGGAACGAGAGTGGAACCTGAAGAACTGGAGTGTGGCTGGAGCATGGAGCTGCTGGAGGGAATGGCGAGAGAGTGGTGGGAAGGTGGGCAGGGGCCTGAACCTGCCAGGCCGCAGGGTAAGGGGCAGTCTCCGCAGAGTCTACAGCACGGCAGTGGGTGACCAACTGTGCATCACTCAGAATAATCACCTGGCTGAACAACGTGCAGGAGGCATTTGATGAGGATAAGATGGAAGACAGGGGAATAGCTAGAAGGCTGTTGTAGAAAACTGGAGATGACTGTGGCCTGAGCTAGAACAGGGCTGAGGCAGTATGGATGGATTCGAAGCCTTCCTAGGAGGTAAAATCAGCATGAATGTGGGGACTGAGGAATAGGGAAACCCAGGTTTCTGGCTTGGGCAGCTGGTGGAGTGTGGTGGGGGTCCCTAAGATGGGAAATGCCAAAGGCGGGGCAGTCTTAGAGAGAAGGATGGTTACAGGTCCCTGGGGGAAGAAAACTCCTAGTTTCTCTTCCTACCCAAGGAAACCTTCCCTCTTGTTCTTTCCTGAAAGAGGAATAATCATCTGATTGGTTATGTTTTCCTGTGCTTTAAAGGGCCTAGCATATTGGTTGGGTTCTCTTTTCCTCCTCTTCCACCCAACCATGCAGTAGAGCAAGAGAGCCTCTTCTCAAGCAGGCCAGCCACCGGGCTGGGCTCTTCTCACCATTTATCATCGGCCATGCGTCCAGAAGAGAATGGCAGATATCCTGATTTGGTTTTGGCTTCAGGGGACAGGAGAGGCTGTGCTTAGGGTGTGAAGCACATCCTCCAGCCCAGTTTACCAGAATGCTCTGCATCAAGATATCAGGCACCATACCAGCTAGTAATAAAGTGGTACCTTATTTTCTATTTGCTCTTGTTCCTCGAACGTCTCTTGGGGTCTTTGGGGTGATTGGCAGGGCAGAATTAAGGCATCCTTGGTTCTTCTGACTATAACATCTTTTTTTCCCCCAACCACTTTATTAAGGGATGATTGACATACAAAAAGCTGTAGATATCTAATGTACATAACTTGATGTGTTTAGAGATAAGTACACATCTGTGAAACCATCATCACTGCCATAAATTTATCCATCACCTCCAATAGTTTCCTACTGCGCCCTCTGGGAGGTTTTTTTGGTAGTAAGAGCACTTAACATAAGATCTATCCTCTTAGCAAATTTTTAAGTATACAACATAGTAGTGTTAATCATAGGCTCTATGTTGTATGGTAAATTTCCAGAACACTTTCTTGAAGTACCATGAAAACCTCACCAAACACACAACAATGATGAAATGAGGTGTGTGTGGCAGAGCCGAGTGAGGGCATCCAGCAGGTCAAATGATATGAGGTGACACTCAAGAGAGTTGAGCTGGGGGGTACAGATGTTAGTATCAGCACATATTCATGCACTCCTTCCACAAGCATTTACTGTTCTGGGCACTGTTCCAGGCACTGGAGAGACAGTGGTGAACAAGACAGATGAGGTCTCTGCCCTCTAGGAGCCTCCAGCGGTGGACTATGGGGAAAGAGCCTATTAACAGGGTAAGCTAACATGAATGATACGATATCAGGGGCTATGAAACAAAAGCAAAACTGGTGACTGGGGTGGGGTGGGGGTGCTACCCGAGTTAGGATGGGCAGGAAAGGCCTCTCAGAGGTGGTAACTTCTGAGCTGAGATGTGAAGGAAAGGAAAAGGCAGGAGGTGAAAATGTGAGGGCAGAGCATTCCAAGCAGAGAGAACCAAGCCAAGAGGCCCTGAGACAGGTAGGTGAATTTGAAGGACAGAAAGAAGCCAATGTGGGGGAGCATGGTGAACACTGGGGTGAGTGGAGGGCAGAGAGATCAGAGAGATGGCCAGAGTCTGGGTCACAGAGGTTACGGGCAGTGTGGATTTCTTCCTCCTAACTTCTTATTATAAAAAATGTCAAGTCTATAGAAAAGTCGAAATAGTTCAGTAAATACTCTTATACTCCCCACCTAGATTCAACCATCATTAATATTGTCTCATATTCGCTTTCTCTTTATATTATACTTCTTGCCAAGCTATTTGAAAATAAGTTCCAGACATCATGATACTTTAGCACTAAATACATCAGCTACATCTCCTAAAAATGAGGGGATATTTCCCTACATAACCTCTAATGCATTATCATACCTAGGAAACGTACTAATTTCCTAATATACTCTGATATGTAGCCCATAATCAAATTTCAATGATCTCCAATTTTAGTGGTTTTCTTTTCTTTTTAAAAAATTTTCCAGGGCCGGCCCAGTGATGTAGTGGTTAAGTATGCAGGTTTGGATCCTGGGTGTGGACCTATGCACCGCTCATCAAGTCATGCTGTGGCAGGAGTCCCACATGCAAAATAGAGGAAGATGGGCACAGATGTTAGCTCAGGGTTAATCTTCCTTAGCAAAAAGAGGAGGATGGGCAATGGATGTTAGCTCAGAGCCAGTCTTCCTCACACACACACACACACAAAATCCCTCCAAATCAGGATCAAACCAAGTTTTTCATATTACATTAGGAGGAGTTTGAATTTTATTGTAGGTGTATTTAGGAAAGTCATTGGAGGGCACTGAACAGAAAAATGACACGTTCTAAGTTTCGACTATCACCTGACTACCAAGAGAATATAACTGAGGCCAGAGTAGAGGCAGATAGACCAGCAGGCTGACTGGAGCAGTGGTTGAGAGACAAGGGTGCCATGGCCCAGGTCTGCAGCACCAGCAACGGTGCCCAGAGGTCAGATTTCAAGTGTACTTGGGAGGAAGGGCTGACAAGGATGAATGGTGTGAGCAGTGAAGGGAGGAATCAAGGGTGACTGAAAGTGGGTCTGAACCATTTACTGAGACCGGGGAGAGATCTTAATTGTTCTGAACCGACCATGCCCTTTAATATTTGAATACACAAAGCAGCTCAGGGGAGAGGTTCCACTGGAGATGTGGACTTGGGAGTCATTAGTTCTAGATGAATTTAGAGTTATGAGAATGGATAAGATCACCAAGGGAGGGGCCGGCCCGGTGGCGCAGCGGTTTAGTCCGTGCTTGGCAGCCCAGGGTTCGCTGGTTCGGATCCCGGGTGCCCGCCCGCCGACACACTGCCTGTCAGCCATGCCGTGGCGGCGTCCCATATAAAGTGGAGGAAGATGGGCACGATGTTAGCCCAGGGCCAGTCTTCCTCAGCATAAAAGAGGAGGATTAGCAACGGATGTTAGCTCAGGGCTGGTCTTCCTCACCAAAAAAAAAAAAAAAGATCACCAAGGGAGAAAGCAGTTAGAGAAAATAATGCCAAGGAGAGAACTCTGGGGCACTCCTCATTTAGAGATTTGGCAGAGAAAGAACCAGCAAAGGAGATGAGAAAGAAGTGCAAGTTGGGCAGGGGAAAAGTCAGTATCAAAGAAGTCTACAAAAGAAAGTGGTTTGAGCAGAAAGGAGTGTTCAGTCATGCCAAATGCTGCTGATTGGCAGGCAAGGATAGAGACAGACCACAAGCTTTGTAAGATGCAGGGCATGGTGGCCTCAATAAGAGTAATTTCAGTGGAAAAGAACAGAGAAACTGGGTAGTAAGTGAAGGACATAGGATCAAAAACCCACAGAGAGGGTTTTTGTTTCCTTTTTTTTTAAGATGTGTGATAGTAAGACTTGATTGCATGCATTATGGAAGTAAGCCAGCAGAGTGGAAAAAACTGGTGTAGGAGAGGGGAGCTCATTACAGCAGTATAGCCCTGAAGGAGGGAAGGGATTCCCAGCAGACGGCAAGGCTGCCCTTAGGCACAGCCTCTTACTATAACAGGCAGAAGGCAGAGTACACGGGACAGGTGCAGGCTGGCTGGAGCATTGGTGTGGGAAGATGAGGTAATTCTCAGCTGATTGCGTCTATTTTTCCATGACCTATGAGGAAAAGTCATCAAGTGAGGGAAGGGAGCCAATTTGAGGTGAGAAGATATGAAATAAATGTCCTCAAAAATGGGAAAGTTCATGACTACTGAGGAAGTATAGTAGAATCAAATGCTCATTTTACGATTTATGGTCATAAATTTAAATTAAGTTCAGTCAACAGAGTTAGCTGATTCTCTCCAGCCAGGGTTAGCTGGTTAGGCAAGGATTAAGCACAGAGCTGGGTTAATCAGGCTTGGAGTTTTGCCACGTGAGAGAGGGGAGCTGCAAGGAAGTGGAAATAGTGCCAGTCTTGTAATCTAACCTTGCGAAAAGAAAATCGAGGGCAGGAGTGAGAAGAGAAAAGGATCAGCAGCCACACAATCAATATTAATAACTGCCTCCTTCGTTTTGCTTTACCGTTAATAGTAGTATCTCAACCAGAAGGGCCAATATTGTCTCTTCAAAATTTATCTAGAATATTATCATGGTGGTGGAATTTATTTAAATCTTATTCTGTTAAATTTTAAAAACAATCAAATCTTGCCAATTTCTTAGAGCAGTTTATTCATGTTTTGCTATGTACTTGTAATTTAAAAAGGCAATTGTTTTAATGAGCCTCTGGGCTGTCAATAATTTAAAACATTTTCATTAGGGAAAATTTCAAACGCATACAAAAGTAGAGAGACTAGTGTAATGTACCCCCACGTATCTATCACCCAGTTTCAACAGTCATCAACATTGTTCTTACTTCATCCAGTTCCCCCGCCTCCCGCCTTTTTCCTGGAGTAGTTTATAGCAAATCCCAGGCATCATAACATTTCACCTGTAAATACTTGGTATATATTACTAAAAAACAGAGAAACATAATCACAATACCATTATCACACCCAACAAAATTAACAATAGCTTAATATAATTTAATACCTAGTCAAAGTTTAATTTCCTCCATCTCAAAAGTGTCCTTTTATAATTGGTTATAATAAAGGCTTGTAGGGTTAAATTTGTCTGGGAAATAGTACCTCTCAACAAATTTTTATTGACACCCACTATGTGCCAGATATTGTGTGCTAGGCAGGCAGTGGGATCTGCAGTGACAAATAATGTACTACTCCATCTCTGTGACAACAGGTAATTAATTGGCTAACCCAGATCAGCTGCCTCAAGAGACAATGATGGGTGGGACTTTCAGAAAAAGATTTAATTTGCAATAGCTCTTCAGAGATCCAAATGGTTGTGAGGCCTTAACATTAACCAGAGCTCTGAACTCAGGGAGGTGTCTCCACTGAAACTCTCTCGCTACCCTCTGGTGCATTATTCTAGCACTGCCAAGAAGTGGTTGTAAATAATAGTAATTATTCAGCATCCCCTATATAAAACATACTGCACTTAGTGCAGTCAAGACTTCCAAGGTGGATGGATGAGATCCCTGTTCGAGGAACTTAACTTTAGTGGAGAAGATAACACACATAAATAACCAGAGTACAAGGTGGAAGCCTGCAAGTGCTCAAAGAGAGTACTTGAAATTAAACTGCTTTAAAAGCACAGAAGGTTCTTGGGATTACAGGGGTGGTGGCCCTGTGGCTAGGGGAATGAAGAGGAGGTGCCAAGTCAGTGATGACATTTCAGATGGACTGTGAAGAGTAATTGGAAATTATTCATGCAGATAGAAGAGAGAAGGGGATCTGAGGCCACAGGTCAAAATTAGCAAAGGAACAAAGATGGACAAAGGTACCAAGTGTTCAGGGACCAGTCCAGTTTGGATGCAGCCTTGGATAAAAGAGTCCAGCCAGATTGCAAAAAGCCTAAGGGATTTAAGCTAAAGAATTAAGGCTTTGTTTACGAAGTATTGGGGAGCCATTAAACATTACAGCTCAGAAATGTCTCCAAAGACACTCTATCATTCAGCCCCAAGAGGTACCTGGGCACTGGTTATTTTGTTTAAACCATTTAAAAATATTTGTGATGGCTGATTTAGGTATTCACTCAGTGTAAATATCAGAGCCTACAGAACAAATCTCGAACATACATTAGTATTATGTGGGAAAACTCCACTAGAATCTAATATAGAACCCCAATCCCAAATTGAATCCCCATATTTTCCCTCAACATTTTGCAGCCTCGGAGTCAAAGACCTTACCAGTTTTGAAACAGAAAACTACTACAATAGTGACCCATAAATGAACGATCATACTAGATCAGGGCTGAGTTATAAAAATTTATCCACGAGGGTGGCCCCCAAAAGTCCTCCTTTCTTCCAGGTCCCCCAATAAATTAGCAAGAGATTTTGGGCACTATTACAATTTACAGAAGTGTTATTGTTTGGAATTTTCCAGAAGCCAAGGCAATTATTTCCGCGACTGCCTAATAATTAATCGGCATTAAACACAGCATTCGTTGAGCTTTCTGGGCCCTGGGAGGGATCACAGTGTACTTCAATAAAACCAAACCAAATAAACCCTTTTGGAGCCGAGGCCTATGTGAACCCTCGGAAAAGTGAGCCTCAAAATAAAGTGAAGACTATGGCTCCCTTTCCGTCTTGCAGAGTTGGAGGGACCCTCGTGAACCAAATCTACTGGCCCAGGGGCGCGCTCGGTCCCTTCCCACCGCGTCACCCTGAGGTCCCTACCCCTCCCGCCACCGGCCTGCACCATCGTCCCCGTACCCTCAGGTTAGCCCGGAGGCCCAGACTCTTGGCCAAGTTCTGCAGGTCACTGTACTTGAACGAGTCCAGCTCCTCCAGGGAGGTGACGAGCATCTTGATCTGTAATCCAGGCGACCACGCAGACGGTCGACCCTCCAACCTCAGCAGCGCCGTTCAAATCTCTGGCGCCACTATAAGCGTTGACCAAGCCGAATTTTATAGACAGTTTAAATTAAGGACGCTGCACTTCCATTGGCTAAAAACGCCTTGAAGGCGGGGTTTCCTGGCGTTGACCAATGAGAGTCTGATTCCCCGCTTAGTCTCATGTTCTTCCCCACCCCTCACCAACACGTAGGCGCCGAAGGGCGTGTCCAGGCAACAAGTGCGCCGCAGAGCCCGGTTCACGATGCCCAATGAGAATGCAGGAACCATGCTTGGGGCGGGGCCTGGTGCGCGTTCGAAACGGAGGCGCGGCTGCGGGAAAATGGCGGCTCGGCAGAGACGGCATCGCTCTCGCTATGCAGAGCTGCCGCTGGGTGACTTTTGTGATGGCACTAAGAAGGCGATTGACGAAGCTTCTTTAACGACTTCCATGGAGTGGGACACGCAGGTGGTGAAAGGGTCCTCGCCGCTCAGCCCTGCAGGGCTGGGGGCGGAGGAGCTGCCATCTAGCCCGCAGTTGCCGTCGTGGCTGCAGCCCGAGAGGTGCGCCGTGTTTCAGTGCGCGCACTGCTACGCCGTGCTGGCTGACTCGGTGCATCTCGCCTGGGACCTGTCGCAGTCCCTCGGGGTCGTGGTCTTCTCCAGTGAGTGGGGGCGGCGTCTGCGGAGGGCGGGGGAGGGCCCGAGAGTGTGTTCCCGCTTTCTTAATGGGTGGCCGAGAGCTGGCAGGGGAAGAAAACAGGATGAAGATTTGGAAGGAAATTAACCCCTTTGCCGGGAGTGGGGCAACTTTTCTTGATTTTTGTGGCCATGATGAGTCTGTCCAAAGGGGGAAGGTTTTCTCTTTCAAGGCCTCACAGGCACTCATTCTGTCTTCTTAGGAGTCACAAATAACGTGGTATTGGAAGCTCCCTTCCTAGTTGGCATTGAAGGTTTACTCAAAGGCAGGTACGTACTGAGAATTCTCCATCTGAAAATTCCCAATGAATTCCCTATCGGTCTCTAGTCCCTGACTTACTGAGACTGAGGAGCGTGGAACCGACATGCACGAGGAGAAAACAGTTTGTTTTTATCTTGCGCTAGAAGAAAAATTTATTCCATCCATTCAGTGTATTTGAAAGATGCTCCTTCCACCGGCTTGAGTTTTGTACGAACTTGATGTATTAATGTAATAGAAAAGTTGTATTTATGTGTCGATTTTAGAATCTTTCCGAGGATCACATCTCCCTAGTGGCTTGTGCAAGTGAAGTGAGGCTAAGAAACATATGTCTAGTAGGGTAAAAAGGAGAAAATTACCTTTTGGTGTATAGTGAGAATCACTTACTATAGACTACAATCCTTTGAGATAACTAGGACTTTTAAGTTTGCATTTAACCTGGAGTTTGTAATAAGCTATGGCGGGACTAACTCTACTGTAACCCTGGAAACTGGGGGAAAAACACAAGTGGAGTGTTATATACTTGAATACTGCTGGGTGAACTTTGCATCTTGCCTGTACTATGATTTATGAGTGACAACACAGTACTCAGTGAATTTAGTATTACAAGGCTTCTCAATTTTGAGCGTTGGCTTTAACAGCAGGACAGTTCATTCTGACCATAGTTTGGTTCTAAGTTTTAGGTGTAAAGTATAGGAATTCTTAGTTGCTTTACTCAGTAACTGGGAAGAGTTCTGCAGCTCCTCTTTCCCAACTGAAAGACACTAACTACCTGTCCTTATGGGAGTGTCCTTTTCCCACCCAAAGGGAACAGAGAGGGAAGGAGTGGTGGCCTGCTTGGAACTGGGTCATTTGGGGCCAGAGGCAGAAGCTCTCTGAACATCTTCTTAGAGAGGAGGATAATGCATCTAGACCTGTGCGGTCCAGTACTGTAACCTCTAGCCATATGTAGCTATTGAGCACTTAAAATGTGGCCATTCTGAATTGAGATATGCTGTGAGTGTAGACTTGGTACAAAAAAATTAATAACTTTAAAATGTTGATTACATGTTGAAATAATATTTTTGATATATTGGGTAGCATAAAATAAAACATTTCATCTGTTTCTTTAAAAATTTTTAAGACTAATAGAAAATTTAAAATTACTTATATGGCTCACATTATATTCCTATTGGACAGTACTGATCTAGATGGTTTATAAAACACTGGAGGGAAAGTCCCATGTGTTTGTGTATTTGTGGAATAAGGAAAACCATGGGACTTGGCAGGAAGAGATTTATTATTAAGAATTGGCTCATGCAGTTATGGAGGGTGAAAAGTCCCCAAGAGCTGGAGACACAGAAGAGCCAGTGGTTTAGTTCTAGTCCAAGGCTGCAGGCCTGAGAACCAGGAGAACCAAAGGTGTAAGTTCCAGTCCAAAAGCCATCAGACTTGAGACCTAAGAAGAGCTGACATTTTGGTTCAAGTCCAAAGGCAGGAAAAAAGACCAATGTCCCAGCTAAAGGCAGGCAGGCAGAAGGAGATCCCCCTTACTCATGAGAGGATCAGCCTTTTTGTTCTATTCAGGCCTTTAACTGATTAGATGAGGGCCACCCACGTTAGAGAGGGCAATCTGCTTTACTTAGTCCACTGATTCAAATGTTAATTTCATTAAAAAAACACCCTCATAAAAACATCACATGATGTTTGACAAAATAACTGGGCACCCTATGGCCCAGTCAAGTTGACACATAAAATTTAACCATCAGTTGTTAACTTGGCTCCCACGTGCATCTCCTAAAACCATACTTAATCTCCAAATAAAGACAATAACAAGGTCATAATTCTGCCTAACATATCACAGCTATCCTGCATACAACTGAAAATGCACTAGCCCCTTCTCCAGAAAAGGAGGTCAAGTCTTTAAGTGATGTTTACTTTTCTCTTTGATATCTCATAACTTAAATACTATGATGTAAAATTGACAATACTTAAATTCTATGATAAGAAGACAATACATCTTATGTTACGTGATGAAGGAATAAGAGGGAAGAAAACAGACATAAACACACATATGCACACCAACATACTTTTAACAAAACAGGGAGGAAATACTCACGACAGTTACAGTCCTTGTTTCTGTAACTGGCCCTGTGGTCATAGCTGGTATTTGTAACTACCTTCTTCCACTACCCATCCTGTATTCCCTTTGCCTTCAGCAAGCACTCAGCTGGTCACAGTTCTTTATCTGGTGTGGCGATGCAAACCTTCACTCCCGAAGGACCTGAGCCATTAGTAGACTAATATTCAATGAAATAGTTGTTTTATATTGCATGCATAGGCGTAATCTTGAGATTTCTTTACATTTTGCTCTGTGCCATATATTAGTTTTTATGAGACATTTGTCTGTAGGTACTGTGCTTTGTCTGATCTAAATAATTCCTACATAGGAATGAATTCAAATTAATGCAAATTTATTTCATGGCTTGCTTTTTGGTTACCATATTCACAAAAATACAGTACTACATGTGTGGTATGAGACTTCATTTACCAATAGATTTAGTATGTTTTGTTGCTTGGTCTTTTTTAGTATCCATTGACATGAATCTGTTTCTTTTTAGCCATGTGATTTTTATACTCTATTAATAGAGTTTTAATGCATAGTATATTATGTTTATACAAATAATTTTTCCCTTACCAAACCATTTTAAAATTCCTTTCAGTAGGGGCTGGCCCAGTGGCATAGTGGTTGGGTTCCTGCACTCCGTTTCAGCGGCCCAGGGTTTGCAGGTTCAGATCCCAGGTGCAGACCTCCACACTGCTTGTCAAGCTATGCTGTGGTGGGTGTCCCACATGTAGGGTGGAGGAAGATGGGCATGGGTGTTGGCCCGGGGCCAGTCTTCCTCAGCAGAAAGAGGAGGATTGGCAACAGATGTTAGCTCAGGGCTAATCTTCCCCACCAAAAAAAAAATTGCTTTCAGTACATGTGTGATGAAACACAGTTAATTTTTTCTTAAAGCATTTCTTTGTAATATTTGGATATGTCTTATATAGCAGCAAGTGACTGGTGAGTGACTTACCCAAGTGGTATAACTAGAACTAAAATCAACATTTCCTGATTCCTCATCCAGTAATCTTTCAGAGGATAAAGGAAAAGAAAATAGATGGCTTGCTAGGGTAATAGGATTCCTTTTCTTTCTTTTGCATTTTGTCTGGGTAATTTTTTAACTTAATTTTTTGTTATATCTGCAAAAGAAAAATCCTGATTTGAGTTCTGTTAATAAATTGTTTAGTAAGCCCCAATCAACTTGATTATTTTACTTCAACTGGAATTGGTTTAATGGTAGCTAATTTATATGGTCATGTGTAGTTTTATAGGTTTAAATGTTAATCTGATTAGTTAGCTCTTTTTATGCTTTTCAGGTGTAAATTACTTTTCTCTATGGAAGTGACAGTTATACATCCATGATTGCTTTTGTGGCCATAATCCACAAAGGTATCTATATCTAGGGTGTAATTATATTAAAATCTGAGTTAATCTTTCTTTAATGTGACATTTCTTCAGTCTCATTCCTATTATAAGTGTAGTTTTTAGGAGTGCTTCCAGAGACTGGTTATTTTATTTTTGTTCTCTGATTTTCTTTCTAACCCATATTCTGGTTTTATCCGCAGCACTTATAACCTTTTATTCTGTAGTTCCTGTGCGATTCCCATTGGTTTCCATCTGTATTCTACCCATGCTGCCCTGGCTGCCTTGAGAGGTCACTTCTGCCTTTCCAGTGACAAAATGCTGTGGTGAGTGGACTTAGATATTCTTTATCGAATAAATTTTAAAAGCTCTTCCAGAAAAGGCTGTTTATACAAGAATTTATATAAAAGAATGTTTATACCAAAGAAGACGGTAAAGCCAGGCACTGTCTCTTACAAAAAAGATGGCAGTAGGACCAAAATATGATCTTATAACATTATGATCATTTTAGATGTCTTATAATCATACCATGTCTTAATAATCATACCATGGAACAACTGAGAGGATGTTCTTTCAATATAAAAACTTCTGGAAGGTAAGCTTTTGCACAATAACGTAGTAGACACTTTTTGGGTTTGTGCCCAGCTCCTGTCTCCCCCGCAGAGGGTGGGACCTTGTGGCCATGTTTATATCATGTGTGATACCACTCCTAGGTGATGGGATCAAGAGTGGATACTGGACCTAAGCTAAGCCAGTCAGGTTTTCTCCCCTAGGAATTTGAAATAAGGACCCAGAGACATTGGTCATTTGTAGATGGTCAGGTGCTGAAGTTGGGAAGTAAAAGCTCCATCTTGGTTTAGGGTAGCTATTTTCTGTTATGCATATAGATGCAGAAAAAGAAGAATGAAGCAGACACACAAAGAATAGTAAAAAATAATGATCACGTGGCCTCATAGAGTCAGAAAAAGTATCCTACTGGCTGTTCTTTCTTGTGAATTACTTGGGATATTTCTTTATCTTCCTAGTAAATTCTACATTTTACTTAGGCTTTTTTGTTTATTACAACAAACTGAAACATCTAACAAAGTCTTTTCTTGACCATTAAAAACAAAAATAGCGATTGATGACTTAGTTTGTGCCAGGAATTGTGCTTACCTCACTGAGTTCTTAGTATAAGAAGACTGGGGCTCAGAGAGGTGGAGGAGCTGAGATTTGAATCCATGTTTTAACTCCAAAGCTCATTTTCCTTTCATAAAACAAAGTTTCCTTTTTCTCATTGAATGTGCTTAGACAGGTGTTTCTAGCTGAGTTATGGATGACTAAACAATAAAAACTATAAATAAAGCCCATCCTTTACCATGAGGTTGTTCAGTGTGCATTAGGTATACCATTTGTTCTTCAATGCAGATTTTCAATAGGAAATATATACTTAGATGGATTGATATTTTACTCTCAATTTGTAGTTTCTTCTTAAATAATTTTATTTAGAATTAAGTTTAAAAGGGGGAAAAGTTATGTCTAAATGTGTGTTATTAGTAACCTCAGATCTTTTTTAGAACAGTTATAAGTAATTGTTCCAGCAGAGCTATAATTGAGTTTTTGCTTAAGGAAGTAAGCTTTTGGTAACAAAAAATTTTAATATAAAATTGAAAAGCATTCTGGGATTTTAAGTAATGTCTTAATCTTTAAAATGAGGATTTGGACTCAAAGGTTAATATATTCTTGATTAAGTAGAAATTAGGAAAGTATAGGTAGCATGAGTGTGGGAAGATAATAAATCTATGTCTGTGTGTATCAGTTAGAATGAATTTGGTTGCTAGTAACAGAAAACCAGACTAACAGTGGCTTTAATAAGTAGGGAATTGGGGCAGTTGGCCACTCCAGGAAGCTTCCAGTGGCTCAGCCATGACAGGGCTCTGGGTCAGCATCTCTGGTTCTCTTGGCCTTTTCCTCTTAGATGCAAGATGGCTGCTGCAATTATAAGCGTTACGTCCATAAATAGTAGCATGTCCAACTGGAAGGAAAAGGATATGGGAAGTGTGGGAACACAGGGAATGGTCTCCTTGAATCAGCAAAAATTTTCTGAGCATTGGCCAGGTCTGTGTTACATGATCACCAGTCACCTTAAACTGGGAAAGCAAATATGCGACAATAGGGAGTAAGATTGCCACAGGTAAAAGAAAGGAAAGAAAAAGATTGTCACAGTTGGCTTAGAACATCTCCTAGGACTGGGCACATTGCTGCCCTAAATAAAATCTGGGTTCTGTTAGCAAGAAAGAAGTGAAGAATGGCTGCGGAGTAGGCAACCAACAGTATTTGTCACAGTGTGATTACTTTCCTCCTAGCTGTGGTACAAGATCTGCTGGCAGAGTATGAAGCTTAAACTCATCACCATTATTCATATGACCCTGGTTTTTTTCTTCAGTTTGTCCTGGGATAATTTTGTCTCATGTATCCCTGGCTGGCAAGGGGTGGGATGAGGCACAGAGTCTCTCTGATGATTTGTTAATTGAGAATTTGTTTTTCCTACAAAATACATTATGAATTTTGAAATGGAAATGGGTAATAAGGCAGTCTTTGCTTGATAGATATTGCTTTAGAGGGGAAGTTTGGTTCATTGATAATCTTAACTATGGTATGGTACTAATATTTTCTATTTATATTTTCTCTCTAGCTATCTCTTAAAAACAAAAGCCATAGTAAATGCATCTGAGATGGATATTTACAACATACCTCTACCAGAAAAGGTTGCAGAGGTAAGATTTCACAATGGCTGTGTGTTTCCTTTAATATAGACATCTCCTGATAATTTGTACCAATGAACTTAAGAGCGCTTAAATTGTGTGATGCTCCAATAATCCTTTATACTTGGTTTAGCATTTCTTATTGAGCTTATGACATAAAGCAAAATATTGAAGCCAAATTATAAGGTCTAGTTCAGGAGGAGGTGGAAAGCTGCTCAGCTCCTTCATTCTTATACTTTCCTCTCTGTGCTGGGAATGGACAGTCATCTTTCATAGATTTGCCCTCTTTGCAAGCACCTTACGCTTAGAGGTCTCAGAGGAAACAGTGGTAAAACTATCATTAAGAATTCTTATTTATGGGGCCGCCCGGTGGCACAGCGGTTTAGTTCGCGCTTGGCAGCCTGGGGTTCGCGAGTTCAGATCCCAGGCGCCCGCCCGACGCACTGCATGTCAGCCATGCTGTGGTGGCGTCCCATATAAAGTGGAGGAAGATGGGCACGGGTGTTAGCCCAGGGCCGGTCTTCCTCAGCAAAAACGGGAGGATTGGCAACAGATGTTAGCTCAGGGCTGGTCTTCCCACAAAAAAAATTAAAAAAAAAGAATTCTTATTTAAATGGGTTTACTAGTGGTTGATGGTTTTGAGTTGAAGAAAGCAACTTTGTTTTGGTAGCCTGCTGACTCATTCCGAGTGGAAATTCAGCTATAACTTTATTACCCTCAAAAGAATAAACTTAGAATTTACTGTTGGTTTTGTTTTTAGTAGCATTAATAATTTATTCCTTGCTAATTACACATTTAATAACCAGTGGCATTTATTTTTGAAAGTTTAAGTACCTTTTAGGACAGGGGAGTAGTGATTTTTTTTTTTTCATAATCAACTAAACTCATGAAACCATGTTCTAAGCCAGGAGTTGGCAATCTTTTTCTATAAAGGACCAGATGACAGATATTTAAAGCTTTGTGACCATTCAGTCTCAACTACTCGACTCTGCCATTGTAGTGCAAAAGCAGCTATACAAACAAATGGGTGTGGCTGTGTGACAGTAAAACTTTATTTACAAAAATGGGCAGTGGGCTATGCTTTAGTCCATAGTTTGCCAATCCTTGCTCTAAGCAACTAAGTTGATCAGGGGGAGTTAGTAAATATTGTGATTAAAAATAATTGGTATGGGAGATAGCTTTCAGAATGGTGGCCTGAGGAGCTCCATGGACTCCCCTCCCCAGCAAAACAGCCATAACTGGAGAAAATTATAAAGGAAACAACCATCTTAAGTCTATGGAAATTTTCCATAAGGCATAAAGCAAATGAAGAGACATTTATTCAAGAAAATCTACTAAATCTTGGTAAGAACAGTGGAAGCCTGTGGCATTTGAGCACTTGCTCCCTCCAGCTCAGAGGGACAGAGGCTCCATCTAGGAGGATATAGCCAAGAACGCAGGGATCTTTTTCCCCCCAGCTACCAGTGGAGGGCTGTGTTATCTTCCCAGGAGGGGCAAGCTACCAGCAGCTCTCATCAGAAGCACTATTCCAGGCAAGAACAGCCATTTGTTGTCTGCAAGCTCTACCACAGGCATATAGGCTAATAGTACTGGGAACCCATTCACCCTTGCTCATAGAGCAGAGGTTTCATGCTGGCAGAGGCAAGCTGAGAGGACCAGAAACTGCCACCTCTACCCATCACCCTGCTTGTAAAAGGGGGGTCATTCTAAGAGACATCACCTCCATGCCCAGCTTGGGAGCCCAGGTTAAGAAGCATATTGTAAAAACAGACCTCTGAAGCTCTCCCAAGGGAACTGACATTATTTGAAACAGTGTGGGGATGTTCAAGTCTAAGGGTGCTGCCCAAAACAATGGAGATTTTGGTGGTAAGCAATTAAGAGGAAGCTGGTAGTTCCATGAGAGCAACAAGCTAAACTATAGACTAATTAGAAGTTTATTAGAGAGAATCAGAGAATTAAACAACTAAGAAGAACACTCCTGGGGTTGGAACAAAAAAAGACTGGCCTTAAAGACCACCCCTACAAAGGAGTCTGAATTTAATTGGACTAGACTGTGGAGCAATTTATGTCTCAGGGCACTATCAAAAACAATAGAGCAATCAGCCAGCGAGTAGTGGAGGCTAACAGCTGGGTGTGACACCAGCAGAGGCAGAGGGCTCACACAGAGATCAGGGAAAGAGACAGTCAAAAGAGAACCCTGCTAAAACCACTGTCATCCAGGGTGACTGCACGTGCCTTAGGCTGTGTCCTCTGAGGAGTGACATCAGAGGCTGCACACTGTGAGGAAAATAGATAGCAATAGAAGTCCAGCTAACTCACTGAACAGATAAACAGACACCAACCAGAAGCGGAGTGGGGGGGTTAGTATACAGAGTTGCTACAATATATTATCAAATATGTCTAGTTTTCAATAAAAAATTAGGAGACATACATAGGATAAAAAACAGGCATCGGGGGGCCAGCCCAGTGGCATAAGTTCACGCACTCAACTTTGGTGGCCTGGGGTTTGCAGGTTCAGATCCCAGGCGCAGACCTACACGCCACTTATCCAGCCATGCTGTGGCAGTGTCGCATGTAAAGTAGAGGAAGATGGGCACAGATGTTAGCCGAGGGCCAATCTTCCCCAGCAAAAAGAGGAGGATTGGCAGCAGATGTTAGCTAAGGGCCAATTTTCCTCGGCAAAAAGAGGAGGATTGGCAACAGATGTTAGCTCAGGGCTAATCTTCCTTACCAAAAAAAAAAAAAAAAAAAACAGGCATCAGAAACTTGCCTTTGAAAGGCCCAGCTGTTGGACTTAACAGAGTCTTCAAAGCAGCTGTTATAAATATGTCCAAAAAACTTTGACTTACTTTTGAAGAACAGTAGCAGAATATTAAAGAAAGGTATTTGTTACCGTGAACAAAGAGTTAGAAAAAAAAGTTAGATTCTTGCCACTGGAAAAGGAGGGGAAGACTGTTTGATGTTTCTGTGTCCACAGGCTCAAGACTATTTGATGTTTCTATGTCCAGAGGCTCTCTTAACCCACTTTATTCTTGTCTTCCTTCCCAATTTTTGGAGTTTAAACCTGATGATAAGGGGTGGGGGGAGGGAGACGGGAAGGAGTGATGCTCAGCAACGGTTGGTCTTTTTTCACATGAAACTTTATATCTGAGGATCTTATTGTGCTCTGTCTGGGTTTATTATATAAAGTTCTTTCAGAAAGAACAGATCTGTTCGTGAAATGTGTTGAGACATTGCCAGCTCCCAATCACAAGCTTAAATTTGAAGTGGCTTCTAGAACCAGCAAATAGAGTTAAGCGTAAGATGCCCTGATATCTATATATTTCTCTTCCCAGCTAAAAGAGAAGATAATGTTAATGCATACTCGCTTAAATTCACTGATGAAAATTCTGAAGGAAGTGACTCCTGACCAGTCCAAGCCAGAAAACTGATTCCACCAAACCTTGAGTATCAGGGTCAGGCTTTACTGCTGTCTTCAACAACAGGTGCTTTTTGATCATTTCTCAAGAAAGATCGACTTCAAGAATGGACAGGAAACATAGTTTATTATGTTTATCTCTAGACTGATTTTCCAAATGATTTGTGAAGCTATTTCTAGAAGATGAGAAAGTAAGGAGACTTCTGTCCAGGTTTCATAGCTATTTGCCTCAAGAACTTATTTTAGCTTCTTATCAAGTTTATAATACTCATTTCTGGAAACATCTGCTGCTAATTTAGGGATTTAAAGGCAGATTTTAGCTTCTTATCAAGTTTATAATACTCATTTCTGGAAACATCTGCTGCTAATTTAGGGATTTAAAGGCAGTGTCTCATGAGTGCTCTGATCTAAAAATGCATGGTTGGTCTGAAAATAGAGTTGTACTTAGTGTTACTAGGAGCAGTTGTATGAATACTGAGACGTCATTTTTTTCTTATGTTAAATACGGGTACATACATATTCTGTAGGTAATATTCAATAAGTTGACTGGATAACATACAATTTATCTCTTTTTAGTTGCAAACTGAGCTTAGCAGGATAATGAAAGGAATGATAAAACATCAAACATTCACTGAAATGCTGTTTTCTCATATTTTGCTTTATGTAGCACTTTGCCTCAGTAGCTTATCATATTATTCATTTAATAAAGATAAGGTATGTTAGCTGCTGGGGATAAACAGTAAGCAGAAACAGCCACTCTTCTATCATCAGAGTTTATAATCTTGTCAGAGATGGACATTCAAATAAGCACATGAAGACATGTAAAATTACGACTGTGGTAAGGGTTTTGAAGAAAAGGGACATGGAGCTGCAGGCACATATAGCAGGTAACTGACCTGGTCTGGGGATCAGGGGAGGCCTATTCTGAGGAAGTCAAGTTTCAGCAGTGGTTGGAAAGATGAGTTAATGAGTTAATAAGGTGATGGAGGGAACAGCCTCTGCAAAGGCTTTGTGACACCCTTAAAAGAAGGCCTGCAGGAGTTGCAGTGTTGGCCAGAGACCAGAGGGTGAAGGCCTTACTGGCCTCCCGAAGGATGTTTGTTTTTATACCAAGAACAATGGGAAGCCCTTGAAGAATTTTAAAGGAGGCAGCTTAATGACAGGATCAAATTTTCTTTTTCAGAACCTCATGGTTGTCCTGTGGAGAATGGGTGGGAGGGGCTGGCACTAGCACAGTCAAGAGATGATCTAACCAAGTGGCAGTGCATAGAGAAGTTAACTTGGTTCAGGTGAGCTAGCAGATTTTTTTTTTTTATGGCAGATTCTTTCCATTTTATACTTCATTAAGGATATTTTCCTTTAAAATATTTTAAACTAGAGAAAATTCTGATTTGCTTAATGCTTATGGGTTGCAAAATTTGGTTCTGCAAGCAAGGGTGAAGCCTCTGGAGACAAACAGTATCCGAAAAGTTCTTCTGCTCCTAAAGAAGGGGACCGAATAAAGTAATGCTATGTTGAATCATCCTGGGGTTTTTATTGTATGTAGGTATGTCTGCCTCAACATATTTCCTTTCTTCTAAATTAAAAAACTTTTGTAAAAAACCAAAAACCTTATGTAGCTATTTTCCTTAACCTCTGGATTTGCCATTTTTGGTAGGGACTTTCAATAGAAAATCAGACGCTTGAACCTGACATCAAATTAAGCTGGCTGGTTTTAGATCGATTTTTTTTCCTCCAAATACAAATTACATGCTAACTCTAGAAAAAAATTCAGATACTGATGTGTGACAAAGGGTGAAATTACACTTCCCTTTGCTTTTTTTTTTTTTTTTTTTGGTGAGGAAGATTAGTCCTTAGCTAACATCTGTTGCCAATCCTCCTCTTTTTTTGCTGAGGAAGATTGACCCTGGGCTAACATCTGTGGCCATCTTCCTCTACTTTATATAGGATGCCACCACAGCATGGCTTGATAAGCGGTGCATCCGCGCCTGGGATCTGAACCTGCGAACCCCGGGCTGCTGAAGCGGAGTGCACAAACTTAACCACAATGCCACTGGGCCGGCCCCCCTTACTATTTTTAAGAGGCACAGTATAGCATGCTGGGAAGTGAGCAGGCTCTGGAGCCAACTATTTGGATTCAGATTGTGGCTTAGGTACTTAATAGCCATGAACTCGAAGAGTTTACTTCAACTCTTGTAAAATATGGGATTAACGACTAACTAGGGCTAGAGTGAGGATTAAATGAGTTCATGAATACATCTAATGTAATTAGTGCAGTGCTTAGCAAGTAAATAGTGCTCAATAAATACTAGCTAGTATAAGCTTCATGCAGGTGGATATATACCTATAGACATAGAGACAGTTATATTTTCCACATTATTCTGCAACCTGCTTTTTGCACAAATGTCATGGACAACTTTCTATACCAGCCCATACACAAATTATTTCATTTGTTTTAACAATATGATTCAATTATATGAATATATCAAAATTTAACCATTCTTGTATTGGATCTTTGTACATATCTTTGCATATTTGTACTGATACTTCTGTAGGAGTGATTCCTAAAGTGGGACAGAGTCAAAGCGCGTGTACATTTACAATTTTGATATTATGCCTTCCATAAATGTTATACTAATTGATACAAATGGTTGACTTTAACAAGCTTTAGGTGGTATAAGAGCTCCTCTGGAAGTCTAACAGACATGAGTGAGAGACTGGCTGATATTAACAGATTCTAAGACTACTACAGCTTGATACCATTTAGCACTGTATATACACTGAATAATATTTTCAAAGCTCCATGTAGTTATAAGAAGAGTAAAATTGCATAGTAAATGTCCCCAAGTTGTAAACTTTTAAGTTCCTTCATTAATGGCAGAAACATCTCCATTTTTGTAACCCTAACATCTAGCACAGTGCCTGGGAGTGAAGTGTATCCTTAAGTGTGTGTTAAGTGAATAGTCCATAAATCGAAGGAAGGAACTACATTAGTAGTCACACCACAAAAACCACATAGCTTTTGTTCTTCTCCGTTTGACAATGGCCAATCCCAAAGAAGTTTGTAACGTCTATTTTCTTACTTTAAATGTGAAAAAACTCCTTACTTTTCCCTGAATCAAGAGAAGGATCTCTTCTTTAGTCTTAAAACCTCTTTAGTTAACTCAGCCATTTAAATGTTAAATATAAAAGCATCTTAAATGCTTTATATATTTCAGATAGGAAGGAGTCCCTGCAATAGTTGTATCATTATTGTACTTAGCTCACTATTTCCTTACCAGAAACCAAACATTCATTTGCTCAGACCCAGCAAAAGCTTGGTCCCGAAGGTAAAATGGGAACGGCATTAAGTTTACATGGGATGCATCTTTCTTCAGATGGCCGCCTGTTCCCTTGGACTACACCAGAAACTGCCATAACTCTATATCAAGAAACCTGGGTCCTCTTGTCTTTTTTGATGTCTGGAACCTACCTCAGCACAGGTCTGTGGATAGGCTCCTTCTCCAATCTCCATAATTGACTGCATTATTAGAGATTACCCATTCTAAGTAATAACACAGTGAATTTCAGTGCATTCTCAGCCCATGCTGCTTTATTGCCAAAAAATATATATACACAGGTGCAGAGTTTCAACTCATACAGCAGTTCTTTTTTACCTCAAAGAATAAAATTTCTTCTAAAATCCCAAAGATGCATAGATTAAAAAGCAAGCTGCCTTTTGTAATACTTTAAACATTCCATGAAATTCCTTTAACATTATCTTATATACCAACGGTGCAATGGAGAAGGTGCAGAACAGCAATTAAAAACGGTGAGCAACAACTGTACTTACAGGACAGTAAATAAAACTATGTGAAAGGTACTCTAATGTGAATCTTTTTAATTACAAGGGATGGATGGTTTTAAGGTAAGTGCCAAGACTATGACACTGTTTAAGGACTGATGATAATGTACTGTCAGAATACTTTTCTTATCCCTGGGAGAAAAATATATTTTAATCGATGTCATATCATACCATCACCAAAGGAGACAAAACCTTTTGAAAATTGTCAGTTCAATTCTAGACTACTGGAAAGTTACCATTCCACTTACACATTCCCAAAGGTATCTGGAGTGAAATCCCACAGCAAAGAAAGTGAGGTTAACATAATTTTGGAAAAAATATTTTTCAATCATAGAATGTGAAACCTGGAAGAGGCCTAGTGAAAATCATCTAGTCTAATCCTGAATTCTCTTCTATTTAGGCCTCTTTCAGAGATAATTCCATTTGTACATTATTGGTCATGATCACTTGTATTTATAAGGGTTATTTCGAAGTCAAGAATCTTCTCAAAAATCTTAAGCTACCACAATAAACTAATCTGTTTTCTTCATCAAGTAAGAAAATAAATGGCAAGGGTTTCCTTTTTTCAAAATTGGAAAACTTGCTCGTTTACCTGCTATCAAACGCTTTAGGCAACAAATTATGCAGTCTGATCAAAACATCATGGATGAAACTCTGGCTATAAAAGAAAGATAATAAAAAGAATTTACTACGTAACAAAAGAGAAAGAAAACCATAGGTGACATGTCAATACTTCCAGGGCTATTTCCACAAAATAGAAGTCTCCTTTGCTGCAGGGATCCTTTATGGCTGGTCTATACCAGTACCATACAGAAGAGGTGCCTAGTTACCTGAAAATTTTGGAACATCTGATTATGTGCATATTGCCTCTATTCACTTTCAAGATACTAGTTTTAAGAGATCCAAACCTCAGCCACGTAAACTTGATCTGACAAACCCCATACCTAGTTATTTTACATGCTCCACACTGGGATTCCCTACTTTCCTATCCTGAAACTCTGCACCTTTCTGATTATTATAGCCATAGCAGCTTTTTAATTTATCCATTCAACATGCTTAGTTTGTGCCTTTTGTTTTGTTTTTAAACATGCTTGGGGACTAATGGAACCAGGCAAGAGGTTAGAGGGTGAGCACTATTATGCTCTATTCCTGACCGTTTGAATGTCTTGTGGTTGCCCCTGTTTATCTTCTAGCTCCCATTTTCAATGGAAGTAAGATAATTTTTAATTAGAAAATGAAACTAGTAATCCAAACAATAAATCCAAGCTATTGGTTTAAGTCTCTATTGCTTCATTATTAATAAATGCATATATATAAATACTAGTAACCACATAACACTGGACGTTTTCAATCATGCATTAGGATATTAGTACTCTAAGATCAGAGTCATGGGCCTGCCACTATTGCTTGCACTTTTATCCAGACCCAGTTTTAATGAACATGCAGAGTAAATCCCGTGATTCAGAGGAATTAGGGGAAATAACAAGGATACATGCAGTTTCAACCAAAAATGTGGGTTAATAAAGTGACTGCTTAGAAATGCAGGCAGGTGCTCCACATCTACCACAATGCCGCTTCAGAAGAGGTACAAAAGTTCCCACACGAAAAGGTGAATATTAGGACCACTATTCAGTTATAAAAGGCTTAATTGCAAATCCTGGTCCCTTTGGGTAGAGAATGATGTAAAAACTCTGGGAAAAGAAACAGAATTGAAATGTACAGTCTTCTGGAGCACTAAGTTTTCTTGGCCACTTAATGACAGCTACAGCACAGAAGAGCATAGGTGGTGTAGTGATGGTGAAGATGCTTAGACAGAATGGTTTCTTTTCTGATTCACATTATTGAGCATTACCTGCAAAGCTCCCTGGGGAAAAGGAGTTTATGAACAGCAGAGCTAATACAATGTAAATTCAAAATCAATGCCCTGAAATTTAGCATAGCCCTCTGCTTTTGAAAACTGTTGGCCAAGGGATCCATCCAAATATGGTGTAATTAATAGCCAAGCAATGTTCTGAATAAACTAGAAGCAATTTGCTTGCACCAGCAGCACCATGAGAATGTAAACTCCTGGAGGCCAAGGGTCTCTTCATAGTTTGCATATCACAGGTACACAAAGAGTAAACATGAGACTACAACAGCACTGAAAATTAGTTGCATACTTTGAGAATACAAAAACTCGTAGCACATGTTAGCATTTAGAACTATTAACGTGGCTGTTAAGGGTAATTTTAATTGTTCTAAGTAACTAAACTGTTGACATCACTGTAATATGCAGCATTGTCCTCACGATCGTGCAGATGTCTGAATATTGCTTGGTTATTCCAATGTCTCTAACACCAACTAATGGTGAAGGACATTTAAAGAGGAGCTATAATCAATTTAGTATAGCCTTCTCTCTGTCCTTTGGAGTTGCCATATAAGAATTGAATATTCAAGAGGCACTGTTTTCTTAGATCCACTCCCCTTTTAGTTTTTTTCCCTGGGAAAACAAGGGAACATAGACCCAATCTTTTCAGGGATCTTCAAGGTGCTAAATGGCCAAGATGAACACGAGGTAAAAGGGAGTAAGAAATCACCCTTGTTCCACTATTATATCCTGATGTGATCTGTGTGATTCCTCAGATCAAGAAACTAGTTTGCTGGGTTCTTGTTAAAATAAGCAGTCACAGGCCATAGGCCTCGGCACATCTACATTAGACAAGGTTTAAAAAACCAACATTGTCTTTGGCCATTCCCTTCAATCCTTTTGCTTTATACCTTTAAACCCTAAGTCCCCTAAACTAACCACAGGCATGAGGAAAAGCCAACTTAAGTTCTTGGTTTGTATTTTTTTAAACTCTAAACATACACACACACCAAACTTTTTTTTTAAAGTGCACCCAGGAAACGAATGGAGAAAGATGAGGTGACAAAGCAAAAAGTATGCCATTTAATAAATGGCCTGTTGCTAAAGCAAAATCCCCAACCAATGATTTCAGTGGGGCCACATCAGATAGGAGTACCTTTGTTTCCAGGTTAAGCACTAGAAAAGTTTCATTCAATGGCTCTAACACTCTGCTCTAGGAAACAAACAGGGTCTTTAACTTACACAAAAGTTGCTATTTCTCACACAATGATACTTTCATATACATTCATAGTTTTAAAAGAAAGTACCTTTTATATGCTTTACCTAGAACATCTTTTTCCTTTTGTGCAACTCTATTGATTGCAGAGCTCACAAACTCAAGTATTAATACTTATTCTGCTGTACAACCTTGCTAATGCAACTTACTATACATGTAAAACTGTTATTGCTACTAAAATTCTACCTCTTGAAAATTATTAGTTCGTTTTATGGCTTTTTTTTTTTTTTTTTTTGCAACAGGAAATATCCTTTCCTATATACTGTGCTATTTTGCACTCGTTACCTTTTCAGAGGTATTTTAAAAAATGTTTAAATGCTTTTCAGAAATGGATTCTCCCAGGCACTAAACTACTTGAGCCAATAGTAAAACTACTTGAAGTACACTCTGGAATCTAAACCTGGGTCCCTGGAGAGTCTATTAGTTTAAGCTTACTTCTGCACACAAGACACACCACATTAAAATAGTTTTGCATTTCCGATCATGCTAACTGTAGAATCTGTCAATAAATTCTGGACTCTCCTAATACTGAGATTTAAAAATTACCTCAGAAAACTGCCATTTCCAAGTTCTCAAGGCTGCTTTTAGAGGTAGGAATTTCTTTTCTATAGAAAGCTATCTTATGCGTTCAGAACAAAACAACTTTTATTTCTACAACGAAAGCAGAAAAAAGTGAAAGCTGTTTGAGACAGCTTACTATAACCAAGCAAAAGAGTTAGTTATTACAGGGCAACCTAGGTAGACTCCATCTAGCTACATTTCCAATTTTCATGAAAAGGTCTGGAATCCCATCAACACACAATTCAGCAGATATGGAAGTAGGAAAAGCCCATGACAGATTAATCTAGGACACTCTAAACTACTGACCAGTGTTCTCCTGTTAACGTGTAGCATGCTGCAGACAGGGAAACGTAAGTGGTCTGCAGATTAGAAAAGCACTCACTTAAGCAATTAGCATTAGCATAGCATCTCAGTTAAGACATGCAAAATATAAAATAATTTCTTGATGCAAAAGGAATGGGAAAATAATAAACCTAGAAGACATACAATGTGAAAAGAGCATAAGAACAATCTCACCTCAAACTAAGATAGCAAAGCAGACTCATGAATTGGGGCCTCATTTTGATTTGAGGCTTCATAAGACACAAAGACAGCTGGTTTCCAGCTACCTCATGGAAAGCTTAAATATTCTCAAACACAGTATTTCACACTGTGACCCCACATTTCTATTCATAAATGAGTTTTTTTGGCCTTAATCTCCTTTCCCCAGGGAGAATATCACAGATTCAGATATTTATGAAAAAAGAAAAGGTCTAGATTTTCCACTCTTCTTACACTATTGGTTATTATCAATAATTCACCCCAAAGTTTAAATTATTACTAGGCTCATGCACTAACCCCTAACATGGCACTACAATAGGCTACCAAGCACTAATGCTTACAAAACTATACACATCTCAAAATGGAAGACATTGGTGATTTTGTTGTTCTTAAACAACTTGTAACATTTGTCCACAAGTATTAAAATATACATATATATATATTTCTATTGCACATATCCCGTTTTTAACTGTTTAAAAGAAAAACTGCCAGCCAACATGGATGAACAAAGGAAATTGGCACAGCTACAGATCAAGGCATAGTTCTGCCTAAAATTAATAGCCTTTGCCATGAAGAAGGGGACCAAAACAGACCAGGAAAAATGTATATGTATTAAGTAAACACTGGGCAAGTGCTACTGGAATATACCCATTTTGTTAAACGCCAACTGGTGACAACCATGGAAGATGCAAGAACAACTTGAAAGAGAGCATTAAACAGTGGTTCTTAGCTACAAAATGAAAAAATATAAAGCAACTGGAGAAGCTGAGTCTGGTACATATTCAAACAAGTGGGGCAGAAATGGTTTCACTGGTGCTGATAGTACAGGGTCCCTATTCCTTGCCAAATGATCCTATCCAAAAGGTTGGCAAAGGGACATGGGGAAGATGGCTAACAGACAACTGAAGATACAAATTCTCCATGGTATGATATTCTCAGCATACCAAGGGGACTGACATATGTAGGTTCCATTCTGTCTTTAACAATTCCAAAATACTAAAAGAAAATATAAGTGGCTGAGAAGTTACTCAGAGAAAAACTTAAGTTACCTTTACCCAAAGTTACTTCTACTGTTTTACCACTCAGTAATTGCCCTCAATTAAAGGAAATTTTATCTTCTCTATATGATGTAATTATTTTACTAAAAAGCTTTCTTATGCCAATTCAAATTGGCTGACCAATTTATCATTAAGTATGTTCAACATTTCCCATTTTTGGCCATTCCTATCACTTTCAAATTTTGGTAATCTGCCCTAAATTTTCAGCATCATAGCATATATAGCCCTGGGCAAACAACCCCTAATTCACAGAGATGGTCTAAGATGATTTGTTCTTAATTTCATCTAAGAAGCTTTAAATTCTTTCTTTACACACAAAAGCTAATAAGGTTTCATTCTTCTTATGCAAAGACCTGATAATACATATACTCGTCCTCTGTTGATATGGAAGCAAGGATAGCTTTACACTATAGTCTGTTCATCATAGGATTAAGTTTTAAGGGAAAGGAAGGAAGATCCATATTTCTCATTGGAACTATTTTTCTTGTTTGAGGTTTTTTCAGACCCTGAATTTCTTCTAAATCTACACTGACCCAACCACATATTTGGGAACACTGCTTCTGAAGCCCATTCTCTGATGAGAAAGTTCAGTTCCAACTGGGGAAATTTACCTGAGTCCCAGCCTTTTCAGCCTAACATTATACTTATCATCTAGAAAAATAAAACAAATATCCAAGTAACCATCTTGGGTCAAAGGAAAAGTTATTTATGCTTTTACAAAAAATGGAGCTATAGAATGTAAAATACCATAAAGTCAGATGGAGCTGCATAAGGCATTTTTGCTTCTTTTTCTTATGAGAAAGGAGTTATATGGAAACTTTTCTCATTTTTTTCTCCATTCCTCCACATCCAAAGTTGAAGGCAGGTCATACTGTAGGGTCCATCATATCTTCTGAACAGAAAAACCACTTATGCCACTTTTCTTCCAGCCTTAGCAGCCTGGAAAACTAAGTCTCAAGTGCTATGTAAGACTCCACAAAAAAGAATGAAGTAATTTGTAATACAGCAGCCTCTAATCCTAGCGAGGTGAATAGGGTTCCATCATTGGACTCAAAATTGTTGTTTCCTTTTACCAATCTTTCACTAAACCCAAGCATGCATTCATAGGGTTAGCATCTGCACGTGATCCTTCCTCAGAAGAATGAAAAGACATTTAAAAATACCAAACGTCCAAAGACTTCTGAGAAAGTAAACAACAGCTTCCTTCTCCAGGAGAAAAATCCCTCTTCTAATCCAAAGATGTGAATTTACACATGCAAACATGTGTATTTATACAGGGACTGTGATGGTTTATTCACATATGAAATTAATCTTGTGATATCTTATCTTTATGCTTCTTTATCACATCCAAGGTTTTATTGCAAAATTGGACCTCTGTTCTTATCTAGTACATCTATGTCACAGGACAAGCCAGGATTTAGATAAATATGTAATGTTTTAGCATCTCTTTCATTTCAAATTAGAACATATATTTGGAATTTACTGTTGCAGTCTCAACTGTGCTTATCATGATAATGGCTGAAACTGGAAGACATTTAAAAAAAACCCTGATGTCATCCATACTTGCTATTTATTTAGTCTTCTTGTTTCAAACAAAAGGTAAAGAATTCATAAATACTACCATCTAAGCACCTGCTTCAAATTAAACATCAGCCTTCATCTTGTAAAATAATTTCTTTACAATTAAGCAAACAGCAGAAGATGCATGCAGTTGCTTCTTTCTTCTTGGAAAAGCTGGCAGGATGACTGCATCCTAGGAGCTTCTCTGTGTTGACTCTCAGAGGTGGAACAAAAAGAAAAGCAGCCTTTTCCAATCCCAATCATGGAGGTGAAGTGTAGAGAAGAGATATCCACATTTCAAGAATAGGGAAAGTGGCTGCATAAAAGAACTACCCACTCCAGGAGACAACATAGAAATACCTGGAAATACAAAATAAATTAAAAACAGCAAGATTAAGACAGGCACTTCTGCATGAGTGTACTTTTAAAAACAATATTTAAAAACACATAGAAAGAAAATATTTTATATTATACATTGTCTAAAAGAAAATGTCCAATCATAACACCATATTTAGTACCGTTATCAGAAAAGCAGAAGCAGTAGGCAGAAAAAATATAAGCATGATACAAAAAAGCTAGATTTATATAAAAACTTATATTATATGAGATATACAAGTCAATTTCCTCTTATGAAAATGGAGTAATGTATGCCAAATTTTTTGTGTGTGTGTGAGGAAGACCAGCCCTGAGCTAACATCCGTTGCTGATCCTCCTCTTTTTGCTGAGGAAGACTGGCCCTGGGCTAACATCCGTGCCCATCTTCCTTTACTTTATATGGGACCCCGCCACGGCATGGCTGCCAAGCGGTGCGTCGGCAGGCACCCAGGATCCGAACCCGCAAACCCTGGGCTGCCAAGCGCGAACTAAACCGCTGCACCACTGGGCCGGCTCCTGTACTCCCAGTTTTTACAGCCATAAAATGATTCTATATAAAACATTTGTGTTTAAAAGCAGTATTGTACTCCAAATGTGATGTCTAAATACTTAATACTCAAAACCATATGTATCACGGCACTTTGAATGATCAACTACATAAGACCAACAATGAACAATAAAAATTTTGTAAAATACAACCATAAGTAAAACAATACGTACTATACCATTATCACCAAACACAAGCATGCAAAAACATTAGCAGTTCATTGCACTAAACATAAAACTTATTAAATTGCAGATATTTGCCAAAGTAAATCAGACAAAGGACAAATATTGTATAATTCCATTTACATGAGGTACCGAGACTAGGCAAATTCATAGAGAGAGAAAGCGGACTAGAGGTTACTAGGGGCTCAGGGGAAGGGGGGGTTGGGGAGTTATTGATTAATGGGTACTGAGTTTCTGTTTGGGATGATATATAAGTTCTGGAAATAGTGGTAATGGTTGCACAACAATGTGAATATACTTAATGTCACTGAATTGTATATGTAAAAATGGTTAAAATAATAAATTTTATGTTACATATATTTTACAATAAAAAGTAAATCAGGGGCCTGCCCTGTGGCGTAGTGGTTAAATTCGTGTGCTCTGCTTCGGTGGCCCGGGGTTCGCACATTTGGATGCCAGGTGTGGACTGATGTACTGTTTGTCAAGCCACACTGTGGTGGCGTCCCATACAAAGTAGAGGAGGATGGGCACAGATGTTAGCCCTGGGCCAGTCTTCAGCAAAAAGAGGAGGATTGGCAATGGATGTTAGCTCAAGGCTAATCTTCCTCACACACACACAAAACAACTCATGGGATGCAGCAAAAGCAGTGCTAAGAGGGAAACTTATAGCTGTAAATGCTTACATTAAAAAAGAAGAAAGTTCTCAGAGCAACAACCTACTTTTACATCTTAAGGAACTAGAAAAAGAATAAACTCAAAGCTAGCAAGGAAAGGAAAAAAAAAGAAATATCAGAGCAAAGATAAATAAAATAGAGAATAGAAAAACAGAAGAATCAATGCAACCAAAAGTTGTTTCTGACAGGATTGTGGGAACCCCTGAATTTGCAGCCAGCTGCCCTTTTGACTTGTGGGTTCTGCATTAACTCTGTAGGGTTAGTGTCAGAACTGTATTGCAGTACGCTAGTTGGTGTCAAAATAGTGACCAAAATGAAGAGGAAGTGATAGTGACTTCTGAGGCAAATCACAGATGGGCTGTAGCTTCTGGCTTGTTCTGGGAGAAGCCAGCTGCTGCATGAGGACACTCAAGCAGCCCTGGAATAGGCTGACACTGGAAGGAACTGAAGCTTTCTACCACCAGCATGAACTTGCCAGCCATGTGAATGAGCCACCATGGAATAAGATCAGATGACTGCCACCCCAGCCAACATCTTGACTGCAACTTTATGAGACCCCAAGCCAGAAACCCCCAGCTTAGCTACTCCCTAACTCCTGACCCACATAAACTGCGAGAAATAATAAAAATTACTGTTGTATTAATCTACTAAGTTTTGGGTAATTAGTTATGTATCGATAAATAACTAATACACTTTGCTTCCTCTAAGGACAGGAAGAATGATATATCATGGGCGTTAAATACTCCTTTCTTACGTTGCTATATAAATAGTAAATTCAGAACACATTTCATAAAATACTATAGATATCACTGTTATTCAAATTAAATTTTTAAGTGTCTTATTAAAAAAAAAGTGCTGGGCTTGTTGGACAGTTTCTGCCCCCAGATATGGAAAGACTATACTAATGGAAAGTCACTGCCTGGGCAAAAAGTTAACTTCTCAGGGGGCCAGCCCAGTGGCCCAGCGGATTAGTTCGCGCTTGGCAGCCTGGGGTTTGCAGGTTCGGATCCCGGGCGCCTGCCAACACACTGCTTGTCAGCCACGCCGTGGCAGCGTCCCATGTAAAGTAGAGGAACATGGGCATGGATGTTAGCCCAGGGCCAGTCTTCCTCAGCCAAAAAGCGGAAGATTAGCAACGCATGTTAGCTCAGGTCTGGTCTTCCTCACACACACAAAAAAAGTTAACTTCTCAGTCATTTATCAACTATTTATTGGGTGCTTCCTTTCTTTGAAAATTTTTAATTATTTACTTGAATAGGTAATAAATGCACATGATAGGAAAAGGTAAAATAGGGTATGCAGTGTTTCTTCTATATCCTTTCAGAGATATTCTATGGCATATAACATCTGTATAAGTAGATTTATTTCCTCCCCACAAATGAAAACACACTATACACCTTGTTCTGCACCTTGCTTTTCCCTTTAATGTACATTAGAGATCATTCTATATCAGAGTAATTAAAGTTACCTTGAAAGTATAGAAGCATCTACATTTATTTACATCAGTTCTCTATAGAGGGATATTTAGATTACTATCCATATTGTACTATACCAACGTCAAGTTTCTATTACTGTTTACCTGGACTTAATTAAGGTTCTAAATCCAAGTAACAAAGCCTCCACTCTAAAGGCATATGATAAAGACTCTATCATCTAAAGGGCATTTTGCCCCATCAGTTTTTATTCTTTCTCATAATGTTGAAATACATATATATAGCTGGAGTTTTTTACTTACCTTTTTTTCCATTTTTTAAAAATTGTGGTAAAATACACAAAACATAAAATTTATCATCTTAACCCTTTTTAAGTGTTCAGTTCAGTGGTATTAAGTACATTCATATTGTTGTGCAACCATCAATCTCCAGAATTCTTTTCATCTTGCAAAATTGATACTCTGTACCCATTAAATAATAACTCTCCATTTCCCCTCCTTGCAATCCCTGGCAACCACCATTCTACTTTCTGTCTCTATGATTTTGACTATTCTAAGTACCTTATATAAATGGCATACAAGATTTTACTCCTTAAAGAAGTTGTACAGTGAATGACTGTCATATAAATCAATCAAGGTATATGACTAAGTAGGTGTTATGGGCTGAACTGTGTCCTCTCCAAATTCATATGAAGACTCCCTAGCACCTCAAAATGTGACCTTATTTGGAAACAGTCATTGCAGATGTAATTAGTAAAGATGAAGTCATACTGGAGTAGAGTGGGCCCCTAATCTGACTGGTGTCTTTATAACTTAGGACACAGACACACACACCAGAAGAATGCATGTGAAAACAGGAGTTACGGTGCCACAAGCCAAGTAACTACCAAAAGCTAGATGGTCCTTCCCTAGTGCCTTCAGAAGCAGCATGGCCTGATTTTGTCTCCAGAAGGAGACACCCTGATTTTGGATGTCTGATCTCCAAAACTGTGAGACAATAAATTTCTGTAGTTTCAAGTCACCCAGTTTGTGGTACTTTGTGATGGCAGCTCTAGGAAACTAACAAAGTAGGTATAAACCCTATTTTGCAGATAAGGTTATCGTATATTATGAAAGCACATCTCATCTGCTGCTCTTTGAGCAACAGAACCTATTTTACTTCTGTGGTAAATTCAGAAGATACCAACACTTGGCACAGAACAGACTCATAGCTAGGAATATTAAAGGTGTACTGAAAAGCTTTAGAAATTAAAGATTAAAATACCAATATTTGCCTATTAATTAAAACTTAAGTGAATATTCTAAAATTTGCCTAGTAACATTTATTTTATCAGTTGACCTCCTCCAATCTAATTAAATCTTATCTTTTTTCTTTATCCAAAAAAAACTACTGGTTTGGGCAAACGATCAAGTTTTTCTTTTTGTTATAATTAATACATTGCTTTTGTTGAAAATAAAAGATTTAGCTTAAATATCAATAATTTATAGTCATATTTGATGTTCATCTTCTACTGAAGTTAATGGTTTATTGTTCCATTTCTATCCAGTTATTTTTAAGCTGCTTAAACAGTATTTGGAAGCATTGCCACTATTACTCACTTGCCAATCCTGAGTTCAGAATTCTGTTTTCTTTTCGAGATGAATATAAAAGCACCTAAAAGTCAAAGAAAATGTTCTTCCTGTTACAAGGAAAAATAAAAAGAACGTTATAGTAAGGATAGAGCCCTCACTTGTGCTATATGCATTCGTGTGCCAAATTATTCAAACGGACCAAGCTATTCTAAAAAACATCACTATCAAAAGCTATTCAGAAGGAACAATCAGAAAGAAATTGCTATCCACAGTGCATTAATTTTACAAAGATGTCAAAACTCTTGGAGCAGTGGCTCTCAAGTTTTTATGGAACACTGCCTCCTTTGAGAATCTGATGATGCTACGGACCCCCTTCTCCCCACAAAAGACCTTTGCTTTAGTATAGATGACCACTCCCCTCTGGGTAGGGAGGAAAAATGTTCCATTCCTTTCCTCTGCCCCTTATCTTCTCTTCTAGATGAAATGAAAAAACTACTCCTGACAAAAGCAAAAGATAGGTCTTACTTAGAAGTGCTTCTTTACCTGATATTTTCAGCTCTGCTAAATCCAAGGCCAGCAAAGAGCATATCAGAAACATTCATTTGTATTATGACATGTCATTCGAACTGGACCCAACTACCATGCCCGTTTTAAAAAGGTTTCACCAACTCGTAAACCTAATAACAGTCACCTTTCCCAGAATTTACCTGAAACATCGAATGAAGGGTTATAACAAGCCAAGTTACAAAAAGAGATACCCTCTAAAATTAAACAAGAACCCAATACAAATGCCCGACAGTATTATATTTTGTAACCCCACCACATTACACAAATTACGTGCTAGTAACATTTCCCAAAATTCTTTCTCATTCTCTCCATCACAAATAAATAAAAGTTGTACATTGACTCCTTTAGTTCTGGAAAACAACAACGGTGAATTCTATTGAGACGTACAGTCGGCCGAGATCAATGCGCCATTAGGCAATTATCAGGTCACACAAGGACAAAGCCGCTTATTCAGACCTTAAAAGTTTTGAGAGGTGGGACTAGGAACGAATGGATATAGTAATGGCAGCAAGAGAACATGCACAATACACCGACTCAAATTAAAATCCCGGGGCGAACCCGTTACACCAAATCTCAAGGTCAATGGGCCAGGGACACAAAATACTCAGGGCCGCAAGAGACCTCGACTGATACCCGAGCCTCAGGAAAAACAGTGGGCACAAAGCCGTGAGGCGAAGAGCATAAATAAGTCAATAAAACAAAGATAGTCTTCAAAAGATAAACCGCTGGCCGACGCAGCGGCTGCCAGATGTACACCCGCGTGGGTGCAATCACCGGGGAACAAGCGAAGCACAAAGGCAGCTACAGGCATGACACTGCGAAGGGCAGTGGCTGGTCGAGGACGGAGTGGTGGTGCGACACACCCCGGAAGGCGAGTGCGGCCGCCCTGGGGCGGCTCGGAAGGAAACCCGCGCGCGGCCGAGGCCCGAGGGGCTGCGGGTAGTCTCCGCGCGCTCTCGTCCCCCGGCCAGCTCGGGCCGCGCCACCTCCTGCTCGTCCCCTTGTCGCTGGCCTTCTCGGCTTACCCCGCACGGGCTGGCAGAAGCACTCGACCGCCCGGGGGCCCTCACGCCCCCGGCCCAAAGGCCGGCTCGCCTCGCCGCGCCTCACTCCGCCATCTTCGCTCCTTCCCGAGTCCGCCAACCCCGCTGTGGCGGTTTCCACAAGCCCCGCCTCTGCCGCTGCTGCTGAGCACTGATTGGATAACGACTTAGGCAGGCGCGCTCTTCTTCCGTGGTAGATCGGTTGGGATGTACGTCAGTCAATAGAGCTAGCCCACTCCTTAGATCCTTTTTTTGTCGGATTGGGTCCCAGGGTTGAGGTAATGTGGACAACTACTTTTGTAATTCGTTTGTTAGGAAAGTAAAATTATTTCCGCGTAGACGCAGCATCACTTCGTGGAAGAGTAGTCTGACTAGGCCGCATGACTGTTTTAAGCCACCGTTAGGTTAAACTGTACTACTAATAATTTCATTCTCAGGGCCGGGAGTTTTTAATCCTCGGCGTAACAGGACACCTAGGCAAACAATTGACTAGCGCCAGTCTGTCTCCGACTGTGACCCATTTCCACTCTTAAAGGGCCCAAACGTCGGACTGCTGTTTACGGCTCTGGTCAATACTGGATAGCAGATTCGTCACTTTTCTTTGAGGGCCCTTCTGCCGAATGTCAAACTTATAACTGACAGTTTTCTTGCTTCCTACACCCGACTGGAGGACTCCTGAGAGCCTTTCTTCAGCGATTGTTCCAAGAGAGGCAGGGAAGGTAATTGGGAGCTCCTCTTCCGGGGGTGCGACAAGCGGCTCCTGGGTAGGCGGTGTAGGTCCTCAGGCACCACTGAGGTTCTCATCTGGGCCACTTCCTAGAAGTACAGATTCCTAAGGCTGCACCTCCTCGAGATCCAATTCCCTAGGTTTTCGGATGAGGCCAAGGAATCTTATTTTTGCAGCAGCTGATGATAAAGGGCATCAACGGGAAAAGCTACTTTATGGTGAGACTTCATACTTTCTCTTTAAGATCAGAAACAAGGCAAGGACACAGGCACCCACCACCTCTATTCAACATTGTACTGGAGGGTGTAGCCAGTGCAAAAAGGCACATAAAGAAAAGGCATCCAGATTGGAAGAAATAAAAATGCGTTTATTCGCAATGACATGATCCTCTAGAAAATCATAAGGAATACACACATATACAGAGCAAAAACAAAGAAACAAAATTATCAAAACTTATGTGCTTAGCATGGTTGCAGGATACAAGATCAATATACAAAAATCAACTGCTTTTCTCTGTACTAATAACAAAAATGAAATCAAGAAAACAACTGCATTCACAGTAGCATCACAAAGAATAAAATACTTAGGAAAAATTTTAATAAAAGTCCAAGATTTATAAACAAAACTACAAAACATACTGAGAGAAATGAAAGAAGATCCAAATAAGTGGAGGGACTTTCCATGTTCATGGGTTGTTAGACTCAATGTAGTTAAGATGACAATTCTCAAATTGATTAGATTAAATGCAATCCTTAACAAAATCCCAGCGCTCTTTTTTTCTTTTTCTTTTTTTGGTAGAAACTGACAAGCTGATCCTGAAATGTATGTGGAAATACAAAGGACCTAGAATAGCTGAGACAATTTTGAAAAAGAACGAAGTTGGAGCAATTACACTACCGGATTTCAAAACTGACTACAAAGTTACTGTAATCAAGACAGTGTAGTATTGTCATGAGGATAGGCAGATAGAATCACTGGAACAGAATTGAAGTCCAGAAACAAACCCTTACATTTATGGTCAATTTTTGACCAAGATGCCAAGATAATTCAATGGCGAAAGGATAATCTCTTCAATCCAGAATATTGACAAGGTCGACTGATATTTAGCTTGGTTACTAAAATATTAAAATTCTTCCACAATTGCTTGAGAGAGGCCATTGTCCCAAACCTGAGTTTCCCTCATTTGCTTCACTCTTTTTACTCCGGACCCTCCCAGACTTACCCTCCATTCAGCAACTGAAGGGTTTACTGCCTAGCGTAGCAGAGGATCTCCAGGACTCTGCTCCAGCTTACTTTCTTTTTTTGTTGTTGTTTTTTGGGAGGGGGCGTGTAACAGCTTTACTGAGATATAATTCACATACTATATACAATTCACACATTTAAAATACATAATTCAATAGTTTTTAGTATATTCACAGATTTGCACAACCAGCCCCACAATCTAGGTTTAAAACATTTCACCATCCCAAAAAGAAGTCCCATATTCTTTAGCAGTCACCTCCATTTCCCCCCAACTCTTCCAGCCCTAGGTAGCCACTAGTCTACTTTCTGTCTCTATAGATTTGCCTATTCTGGACATTTCATATAAATAGAATCATAAAATATATAATCTTTTATGACTGGCTTCTTAGCATGTTCTCAACGTTCACCCATGTAGCGTATATCATTTCTTTTTATGGCCAAATAATATTCAATTATATGAATACACCACATTTTATTTATCCATTTAGCAGTTGATGGACATTTGGGTTGTTTTTACTTTTTAGTATTATGAGTAATGCTGCTATGCACATTTATGTACAAGTTTTTATGTAGTCCAGCCCTACGTTCTGATTAATCAGTACAGCACTAGTTGTAAAATATTTTGAAAATCACTCTCAAATACAGGTGTTTCTCTTCCTGGGGCACAGGCAACTAGGGAAGAACCAGAAACAAACCATAAAATAGTGTCAACTGGGATAATACAGACTACTTCTCATTTATCTCCCCTTCCTTAACAACCACTCCCTCTTCATGTTTAAAAATTCTGCAGGTATACCAGTGTTTGTTCCTAAAAACAAAACAAATACAAAACATTTTTGTAAATTACTGTTACATCTACTTGGAGAATCTAGTAATTATATTATGAGTTAACAGGCAGGAATTCTACATCATCCAGTAAACCTCTGTTGTAATTTGGGAATTCTGCAAGATCCCTGACAAAAATGGTCATTCAAGATTTTATTTAAGCAATTCTAGCAACCAAGGGCTAGGGAATGCACTAGTTTTGGGGATATCCTGTTCCTCATTTGCACAATTATACATAATTATTAGGAAATTCTTCCTTAGCATAAGCTGGAATCTGTCAACCTATCACTTCCATCCATCATTAATAAATCTTATAAAATGCTTAGCATGTGTCAGGCCCTCATTTAATCCTCACAGCAACCAATGAAGTTGGTACTGTTATCATCATCATCCTAATCCTCATTTTACAGCTGAGGAAAAGGACACAGAAGGGTTACGTGAATTGCCCAAGTTCATGTGCCTTGTTATGTGGCAGAACCAGGATCTGAACCCACCCAATCTGTTTCCAAACTCCAAGCTCTTAAATTCTAATTAAACTATCTAATTCTGTCCTTTAGATAAATAACATAGAGCCTTTCAAGCAAGGTCCTTAGCTATCTGGATATAGATACTAAATATCTGAATATAGCTCCTTTTTTCGCTTTTCTTTCCTCTAGGTTAAAGCCTCAGTTTCTACAATTGCCCCAGATAGTAAGTTGCTCTGAACCCCTCACAATTTTGCTTCTTGGGAATACATCACTTTGTCAATGTCCTTCTTAAAAGGTGATGGTCTTCAAACTTGTGCTATTGTAAAATACACAGGTGTCTCGCTTGACATCTCTCTTTTTAGCCTACGTATAGGAATTTACATTTATCCTTCCTAAAAATCTAGAGAATGAAATAATTAATAAGAGTACAGACTCTGCATTCAGAGTTCCTGGGTTTGAATCCATGTTCTACCATTAACTGGCTGTATGACTTTGCTCTTGTAAAAAATCATTTAGCTTTTCTGTGCCTTAATCCCCTCGCCTATAAAATGGTGGTAATAACGGTACTTGCCTCCAAAGATTGATGTGAGGATTAGAGTTAACATCTGTCAAGCACACAGAACAATGCCTTGCAAAGAGTAAACGTCATATAAATGTTAGCCATTATTGACAGAACACAAACTATTAGGATAATTTAGTCTCTATTCTTCCATATAGTCCCTCGACTATATTAACTACTTTTACAGCTTTGTGTTACTTTAAAAAATTAACAAACACAACTTTTATGCCTTTGTCTTTGGATGTTGACAGGACTGGACCACTGACAGAAAGCCCATGGCATGGCATGGAAGATTTTCTTAAGTCTGACACTGACCTTTTATTTTAAACAGCTGTATTGAGATATAATTCACATGCCATACCATTCACCCATTTTAAATGTACAATCCAGTGACTTTTAGTATATTCACAAACGTGTGTATCCATCAACACAATTAATTTTAGAACATTTTCATTACTCCAAAAAGGAACCCCACCACGTTAGCTGTCACTCCCCAGTCTCCCATCCCTCCAGGCCCTGGAATCATACAGCATTTGTCCTTTTATGACTGGCTTATTTCACTTATCATAATGTCTTCAAGGTTCATCCATGTTGTAGCATGTGTCAGAACTGCTTTCCGTTTTAAGGCTGAATGATATTTCATTGTATGCATATACCACATTTTGTTTATCCATTCATGTGTTGATGGACATTTAGGTTGTTTCTACCCTTGGCTATTGTGAATAGTGCTGCTATGAACATGGGTATACAAATATCTCTTTAAGACTCTGCTTTCAATTCTTTTGGGTATATACCCAGAAGTGAAATTTCTGGATTATATGGTAATTCTGTGTTTAATTTTGGGGGAACTGCCATACTGTTTTCCACAGTGGCTGTACCTTCTTACATTCTCACCAACAATGCACTAGTGTTCTATAATTGGGTTGTCTTTTTATTATTGTCATAATTTATATATTGTAGGTACAAGTCCCTTATCAGATATATGATTTGTAAATATTTTCTCCCATTCTGTAGGTTGTCTTTTCACTTTCTTGATGGTGTCCTCTGAACTACAAAAGTTTTAAATTTTGATGTTGTCCAGTTTATCTATTTTTTATTTTGTTGTTTGTGTTTTGGTGTCATATCTAAGAAACCATTGCCTAATCCAAGGTCTTGAAGATTTATGCCTATATTTTCTTCTATAAGTTTTATAGTTTTAGCTCTTACATTTAGGTCTTTGATACATTTTTGAGTTATTTTTTGTATATGGTGTGAGGTAGGGGTCCAACTTCATTCTTTTGCATGAGGATATTCAATTGTCCCAGTTGTACCAAAAGACTATTGTTTCCCCCATTGGATTGTTTTGGCATCCTTGTTGAAGACCAGTTGACCATAAATGTGAGGGTTTATTTCTGGACTCACAATGCTAGTCCATTGTTCTATAGTCTACCTTATGCCAGTATCACAGTGTCTTGATTGCTGTAGCTTTGTAGTAAGTAAATTTTAAAATTGGGAATTGTGATTACTCCAATTTTGTTCCTCGTTTTCAAGACTGTTGACGCTGATCTTTTAGATTCTTGGTGTATGGTTATCCAACTATTGTCTTCAAATACATCAATTGTAATCCAACCCAATTTTCTCCATCTTAACCATATGAATACTATGAGAGACCCAGCCATATGCTTTGCTGAAATCAACAACACTGTGCCTATCTCATTGATCTGACATACAAATTTAATAAGGGTTTGAAATAAGTGAAAGGAGTGTAATTTGGCATACTAAATTCTTTGCCAAACACATCAGCATCCTGGTGATCATCAAATTCTTTCCATGTCTTCACAAACCATGTAATGATGCATTCTAAAATTCTGGTGGGGAATAACGTCAAACGGATGAGTGGATCATTTCTGAAATCTGGCCTTTTCCCCTTTTGCAAACTTTGCTACTATCTACTTCCTTCTGTTCTGTAACCATCTCCCAACATCTATGATTACAAAACTACCAGAATCGCCCCTGATCTCATGGGCGCAGGTGAGGAGTTCAAAGAATGCAGTTATCTTTTGCAAACACAATTTGTATGCTATCCCAAGTTTGTAATTCTGGCTCCACATCTGCCAGGAAGAGGCAGCAGGCAGCATAAAATACATTTAAAATTTAGCACATGCATACTGCTAAAATTGAAAGTTTTATTCAGATATTGAGTCAGTTCTGAGAAAATGTTTCATAAAATAATGAAAGTCTCCACGGTAACTTTTTCCTAACTGACACCCTGCAGAGGATATTTTATTAATAACTAGAAATTTGCTTTTCCACTGTTGGCAGAGAAGACAGCGCCTATCCTCAAGAAATTCAGCATCATGAGAATGTTTTTTCTCTCCAGTCCATAAGGTTGTTTGCAGAAAGAAGCCTCTAAGCCATGTCACCATTTGATTTTCCAAAGTGATAAGGAAAAAGATGTGACATCTATATTAAACCAGGTATCACTGAGCTCAAGTGGGACACATCATACCGAGTTACATAGATCCAAGTGCAGCCTGAATTACATGCAATAACATTTTTTTTCGTATTATCAGGGATGTTTCACTTAAGTGAATTTCCATTTTACTGAAGCTTAAACCTATAAGCACCAGGGCATTTTAGACCTTTCCTTGATGACTTGAGGTCTTTTCTGTGAACTCATGTTGTAATGCCTTCAGGGTTAATGAACTGCTTAGGATTGTTTGGTCTACACTGGAATGTCTACTGAGTCATTTGGTTTTTCATATGGTCTTTTTCAGCTGCCCTTCTTGGTTGTCAACATACCCATTTCTAGCAATGTCCCCATTACTATAACTACTTCCAATTTGTTATGGGCTGGATGACCAAATCACCAAATTTGTTAGAATTTATCAGAATTGTTTCTAAAGAAATAATGTGTGTGTTTTAAGGAGTAGGAGATTTTCTTGTGACTAAAACCCTGAAACTCTGGTTAATGGTGCTTGGTATCTACTCTAGCATCCTAAAGACCTTCTTTGATCAATTCTTATTTCTCCAGCCACATTCAGGTACTGGATATAACAATTCACCTACCTGGTTCAGTTATTGAATAGACTGCAAAGTGTGGGGGGAAGTGTCAAGACCATAGCTCCCAATAAAGCCTTGCTAGTTTTGATGAGATCAGAATCTAGTGCTTAGGAGACTGAGGAGTATAGAGAAGACTGAGTCTTGGCATCTCAAGACCAAGTCCTTGATCAGCTTATACCTCTCGGGTAAAGATGTCAGGCCAGTTACTTACTCCATCTTAAAAGACATGAGACGGGCCGGACCGGTGGCATAGCAGCTGCGTTTGCGCATCCCACTTCGGTGGCCCGGGGTTCGCTGGTTCGGATCCTGGGTGTGGACCTACTCACCACTCATCAAGCCATGCTGAGGCGGCGTTCCACCATAGAACTAGAAGGACCTACAACTAGGATATACAACTATGTACTGGGGCTTTGAGGAGAAAAAAGAAAAAGAGGAAGATTGGCAACAGATGTTAGCTCAGGGCCAATCTTCCTCAAAAAAAAAAAAAAACCCCAAAACCCAAAACCCATGAGACTCTTCACTGCTGTCTGCTCCCTCCCAGAGCTGTGAAGAAACAGCCTGCAGTGCCTCACAAACTTACCAGGTAAATCTCCCGTCACTGCTTGGTGCAGAGGAAAAGAAAAAGAAAATCTCTAAATTGGAGTTTCTACTAAACTAGATGTTAAACAGCTCTGTATTGGCAAATACCAGCCATCTTTGGTTTGAATCACTTGTTGACACAAAGCTCAGCCAAAGTAATGTGAATTTAGGTAATTTCAGTCCAGTAATGATGACTTCCTTCTAAGTAATTCTGCTCTCAGTGTTTGGGGAACAGGAAAAATAGTTGGTTTGTAATATAAGAAATCCAGTTTGTAAAGACAGTCCTTTCTGAGACATCTCTGCAGTGAATACTTGCTGTAAATCCCAATCAACACAATCTGTTCTAATAGTGTTTTTTTTTTCTTTTTTTTTTTTTTTGTGGGGAAGACCAGCCCTGAGCTAACATCCGTCACCAATCCTCCCCTTTTTTGCTGAGGAAGACTGGCCCTGGGCTAACATCTGTGCCCATCTTCCTCCACTTTATATGGGACGCCGCCACAGGATGGCTGACAGGCAGTGCATCGGCGGGCGCCCGGGTTCCGAACTCGCAAACCCCGGGCTGCCAAGCGCGGACTAAACCGCTGCGCCACCGGGCGGCCCCTCTAATAGTGTTTTAAATACAAAACTGGATAACATGATTCTAAAATCAATTTGAAAAAATAGGTGACCATGAAGAATATTCTAAAAAGAACAGTGAAGATAAAGGAGAGTAATTTGATTGCTTGGGGCATTGTGGCATTCATGTCTTTTGAAACCCATCAAAAGCTATAAGTATATGCCCAAAATTTGGCCTAGTAATCCCACTCCTGTAAAATTTTTTCAAAGAAAAAAAGAGTTATATGCAGAAAGGGATTCATTGTGTCATTATTTTATAACAGATAAAATTAGAAACAATAAGCAAACAAGGTAATGGTTAAATAAATATTACATCAAGTTGGTAAAATATTATGTAACCATTATTACAAACTAGGAAGTACAGATAACATGGGAAAATATTACAATTGATAATTTTTAAAAGCTGATATAATCTTGTGTTATGTTCCATTTTGTTCAAATATGTAATGCATGGATAGACCAGAAGGGAGCAAGGGAAATAAAATTGGTTAAGGGGATTCTCCTCAAACTGTAATTAATGTTGTAATGTCTTTATAGTTTTTTACAGTATCGATTATGTTTTATTTTAGTCACAGACTGGTATACCTATGGTATACCATAGGTACTGACCACATGGTCAGTAACATTAAGATTCCTCCAAAACTGACTGCATGGGCACTCCATCTAGTTTTCACTTTCTCCAAATCCTAAATCCTAAAATTAGACTCAAAGCAAAGCAAAGCTGAAACACCATGCAAGTCATTCTTAATGGACTTTTGAGGCAGAGGGATGGGAAAAGGAGAAGAGGATATCATGTTAGAATTTATACAACTGATTCCAGCTATTACTGCTTTGAGTCCTGTGGCATGCCACTAAACCTGGAAATAAGAAGAGATGCTCTTACCCTACAGAGACTAAGCAGTCACTGAAGCCTGAAGATGTGAAATGCCATGTAATAATACCTGGGTACAGTATGTCATTGAGGCTGCACACGTATGAGGGGGTGGACAACTTAATAACAAGCAACAGACAGATATCCCATTTTTAGGCCTTTTCTACATTTAAGGAGCCAGGGAGACAAGAACAGAAATGGAATCCTACCTGGAGTGAGTGGGAAGTGGCCAGGGCTGACAAAGCCATGTCCAGAGGCATATAGTGCTGGCCCCTAGATTAATGCCCCCACCTCCTATGTCCAGGCAGGAGCCGAGTAGACCTGCATCTGATAGCACAGACATAAACCTGAGTAATGGAGACACCGTTTGGGATTTCAATTGTGAAGAAGAGGATTAAGTTATATAAAATTCTTGTAAAACACATGGACAAAATCAACCAAGTTATTTTGTTTTAACCACAAGTATTTATTGATGGATCGAAGAATACAATTTTAATGGAACAATAAGGCACAACTGTGGATTAAAACAGTTTATTATACAGCCAAAAGGAGGAAAAAGCCACAATCTTAGGAATTTTAAATATGCAAGTCAAGGAGCCTCTGAAGTACCTCTCTAACAGATCAGTGTCAGACAAGTCTTCCCTTTTATACAATTCCTATATTACATCACTTGATCACAAAGTCAGACTGATACTTCATCAAGAATTCCTCAGTCGTTTATACTTGAGTCATCCAGCCTGGCCACTCCTCTGTTCCCCACTCTTCCCAATCCCTTTGCAGTGGTATTTTTTTAAGCAATTCCCCTCCTAAAGTATTGTGTATACATCTTGGATAGCCTTCCAAAGCAAGGAAACAAGCAAGCAAGCAATGAGTCTGAGAAAATCAGCTATATGGATGGGCAGACTCATAAAGACAGACGTGAGGATGACAGCAGCCTGATTCAATAAGGTCTACGGTAAGCTGACTTAGGCAGAGAAGTTGCTCTGGCTCGTGCAAAGGCCTGTAATGCCCCCTCACGTTGTGCCACTGGTGCCAGACCCCTTGTTTCTAAGGGATTAGCAGTGGTCCACGAGAGGAGCTAGGAAGTCAGTGTACCCAGGCAGCTGATGGTACAATACATTCAATGCTTTGGACCTGTATCAAGAGCTGACTATGGCTTCCAGCATGAACATTTGCCAAGTGCAAAATTCACAGAGAATTTTGTACAAAACTTCAAGACACTGAGGACAATCTTTAAATCTCTTGGACTGGGATAAGTTAGGCACTTCCATAACACTAATCTTTCTACTTGGAAATGTGAAGTGGAAAATATTCCAGGGCACATAACACTGAGGCATAAACCATGCTGCAGAGGTGGGAATACACAAGCTTTTAGGGTGCCCAGCCTCCTTGTTCAAAAAGCCAAGCTTGAGAAAGTCCCCAAGTATATTGTCAGAGCAGCCATTGTGGTGGTGATGGTGTCCCCAAACCAGGCAAACCTGCAGGCATATGGCTATTTTCTGAAGAGTCAACACTGTACTAACAGGAGTAGCCATGTAGGCATGTATGTTGAGAATCAGAGGCCAGAGGTAGAGTGACCTGGGCAAGCCATCTAGAACACTTGGCTCTACACCTCTCACCAAGACCCCCACCTTTCAAGAAGAACATCTCCAACCACCAGCCCTTTGATGACAGAACAGAGTGCAGGGGACCAAGAAATGGTCACATTCTTCTGAGAGAAGTGTTGGTTACTGAAAAGCTCCTGGAGAGGCAACATCCCAGAGACCCATTTAAGAGTAAAGGTAGATAAAAACTGCCAGACCACCAAACTATCCTGCCAAGTCAGAAATGCATTTAACAGGCATAGCTTGGGTTGCCAAGTAGAACAGAGGGGAAAGAAGTTTAATAAAAAGCAGGGAGACTGAGAGACTAAGTGAATGGTATGTTGGGTGAAAGAGAAGCAGGAGGCAAAGGATGTATAAAAAAGGATGAAGGAGCATGCCGAAGCCTAGCTGGTGGGAAGGCAGCATGGCTGGTCTACGTCCAGTGAAAGAGCTTTGCTGGCTGGTTCTTGGCATGACTCCCTCTCTCACTTTCTCAGATTGGATGGACGCATGGCATTCAGCAGCAGAACAAGGGGAGATGATATTTAGAAATGGAGATAACCAGCGAATGATACTGAACAGAAACAGACTGAATGTACCATTCTATAATGCCCTGTTTATACACCAACGGCAGGTTTGTGTGGACGGAACAAATTTGGGGTTGCCATGCAATAGCAGTAGTACTTTGGGAGAAGGGGAATGATGGGTGGAGCTGGGGCTGGTGGACAAGAGGATGCTCCAATTCCAGTTCTTAAATACCAGAAAGCAAGAACAGTTTGGTCTCAGTCCTTTAGTGAAGAAATCGGATGCTCATTTTCTGTTCTACGTCCACCTTCTCCAAAACCTGGAAAAAAAAAACCTAGTTACAGTTATGACAGTCACAAGAGGAGATACTGTCGCCAGCTCTTATCTGAATAATGTTTTTCTCCCTCCCTCCTGTGCAGTAGAACTTAACTTTTTCAGACCAGGAGGTGACTGACTGACCTTAACAAATTCTGTGAAAGATATGGCACTGTCCCCATCCTGATCAGCCTCCTGGATGGTCCTGTCTGCGATGCTGCCCAGCTGCTCATCTGAGATATTCACTCCGACCATCATTCGTAGCACCTGCAAGACCAAGAGCCAGGAATTATAGGAGATTTGGGGGTCAGGGGGGCTCTTTTACTAAGATTAAAGATAAAGCCACCTCCACCCTCTTTTCCTTTGATGTCCTCAAATATAACAGCTAGAAAGCTGAAACCCTTATCTTCTCATCTAGGCCTTTCTAGACAATGATGTGAACAGAACACTCTGGCAAGGTCATTGGATAGAAAGGCAAAGCCTCACTGCCTTTTGCTCTTCCCCATTCTTTCTGCCTGCAATGTAGATATGATGCCTAGTCATACAACAGCCATTCTGGGACTGTGAGGTAAAAGTTACATGTACTATGGATACCACAGCAAGAATATAGAAGAAGCCTGGTTCCTAGACATCATTAGGTACTATACAACCTGGACAATCTAACCCCAGACTTCTTGTTGCATGAGGCAAACTAGTTCCTTATGTTTAAGGTAAGTCAGTTTGGTAGGGCTTTCTGGAATCCTATTTGAATGCAGTCCTCTTTGAGGAGGTGCATTAATCCAGCTATTCCAAAAGTATGGCCAAGAAACATAAAGATCCTTGAAGAGTTAAAATATTAAATCTCCCTTTTTAGAAAAATGACAAGTATATTTAAAGCGCTGTGAGAACTGTAGTAAAGAGAATTTAACATTGTTTCACCAAATTTATCTCAAACATAACAAAGAAACCTTCCTCTCCCCCAATTCTGCTAATATCTTTAGGGTGTGAATATACTTTGAAAATTGCTACCTTAAGCAAAATAAGCAACTCTAATGATATGATCCTTAAACAATGTGAGACGGGGGACAGAGTGCTTTATGCTGCCTCACATCACTGTGGTCAGCCACCTCTGTCTTCAAAAGGTCAGGGCTGAGCTTTTCCACAGGAAAGAAAGCCTTTTGGCCCAGCTGTTCACAAGCCTTCTTTTCCCCCACTCTTTCACACCCTTCTCCAATCTCGTGAAATAAATTTTCAAAAAGTAAATTACAGGATTTTCTGAAAAGAAAAAAAGAGCTGAAATACTGATTTGTATCAACGCTGGTTATTTTTTTTCACAAATCAATTCTTGAAAATTGGAAGTTGTATATTTTGGGTACAAACGTATACAAATTGAAGATTAATAAAAAGAGGCAATGCTGAGCTGGCTCTGATGGCCTAGTAGTTAAAGGTCTGCGCACTCTGCTTCAGAGGCCTGGGTTCGGTTCCTGGGTGCAGAACCACACCACTCATCTGTCAGTAGCCATGCTGTGGCAGTGGCTCACATAGAAGAACTATGAGGACCTACAACTAGAATATACAACTATGTACTGGGGCTTTGGGAAGGAAAAAAAAAGAGAGGAAGATTGGCAACAGATGTTAGCATTTTAGCTCAGGGTGAATCTTTCCCAGCAAAAAAAAAAAAAAAGGCAATGCTAACAAAAATCATAAATGGCCAACGTATTTGCCATCTTCCCTGACTGTGTGTGGCCAACTGGACAAATCCACCCTCAAACAGCAGCTTCTTCAGTTCTCAGTCCAATTATTCTCTGAAGTGTTTTATTTTTAGAATTATGGAATTAAATTGTGCATGTATGCTGTGTGTCTATGTGGGGTGGGGACAGGAGTGGTAGTGTCTTAAAAATCACTCATCCAGAGGCCAGCCTGGTGGCGTAGTGGTTGAGTTCATGCACTCTGCTTTGGCAGCTCGGGGTTTGTGGGTTCAGATCCTGGGCACAGACCTACGCACCACTTATCAAGCCATGCTGTGGTGGCGTCTCACATACTGAATGGAGGAAGATGGACACAGATGTTAGCTCAGGGCTAATCTTCCTCAGCAAAAAGAGGAGGATTGGCAATGGATGTTAGCTCAGAGCCAGTCTTCCTCACACACACACACACACACACACACACACACACAAATTAAAAAAAAAAAACCACTCATCCAGTTTTTTAATGAGGACATGAGAGTCCAGAAGTGGCCTGATAACAGGTCCCAACAACCAGCAGCCTAAGCTATCTGCCCTGCCTCCATGCCCAGCTAGTGTTCTTTCCACTGCTCTGTGGTGTCACTTATGGTTCCAGTTGGAAGTTTATTAGCAAATGGGACTTTTATTATTACTATTTTTTAATGTCTGGTGAGGTTTTTTTGTATATACCCTTTATCAGTTTAAGAAAGCTCCTTGGGGCCAGCCCGGTGGTGTAGTGGTTAAGTTTGCGTGCTCTGCTTTGGCAGCATGGGGTTCGTGGGTTTGGATCCTGGGTGTGGACGTACATACCACTCGTCAAGCCATGCTGTGGCAGCATCCCCCATACAAAAAAATAGAGGAAGACTGGCAACAGATGTTAGCTCAGGGCCAATCTTCCTCACCGCCACCCCCCCAACAAAAAGAAAGCAAGCTCCCTTCTAGCTCTGTTTTTCTAAGACTTTTTTTAAACCATAAATGGATGATGAATTTTTTCTATGAAAAAAACCATTCAATTTTTCTTTATCTGTTAATGTGGCGAAATATATTGATTTTCTAATTTTAAACCAACTTTGAATTCCTGGTGTAAACCCACCTTGGCTATAATATAGTATCCTTTTTGTATATTGCTGGATTCAGTGTGTTAATATTTTGTTTAGGGTTTTTATATCTATGTGAATGAAAGAGATTGAGCTGTAATTTTCTTTTCTTGTACAGTCTTTACAAGGTTTTTATGTAAAAGTTATGCTGACCTCATAAAATGAGTATAGCAACTATCTTTATTGAAGTATAATTGATACACAATAAACAATACATATGTAAAATGTACACATTTCGACATATGTACACACCTATAAAACCATCACTACAATCAAGATACTGGACATATACATCATCCCCAAAAGTTCAACCAGGACTTTTTACAAAAATCACACTAGGAAAACAAATATTTTAGAGATGGCAGCTTCTAGAAAGGTAAACTTTGTTCTCTTCTTACTTTGGTAAGATGTTCACATCCTCTTCTTGCTAGGGTAAAACTAGTTCTCTGACATGCAACAGTTCATGAACACGTTTGTCCTCAAGTCATTTTGGGCCTGAGGAACACTCTGGTGGCACTGATAGGTGCTCCGGCCACACGCTCTCCTCCCCACTCCCTGCCTCAGGCTTTCTTTATCCTAATAATAGAAAATAAATCAACCCTCCACTCCAAAAAAACCTTTCTGGAAGCCAGATCTGGGCCAGAGGATGAAAATATGCAACTATAGAGTGGCTGCCTCTATGTTTTCTCCTCAGAACTCAGAAGCCCATATGTAACTTTAAATAAAGTAAATTCTTCTCACTGAAGAAAGATATCCCCAACTCCAAAGGACACTAACACTGACCTGCAGACTGTTTTGTGTTTTGCTCAGACATAGAAATAAAGGAACACCTTGAGATGGTCCTTAATCTGGCCTGAGTAAGCTTCAACTTAGAAGACTTCTCAAGACACTGAATGAGTTCAGATTTACTTCAGGGTGAGTGGAAACCACTTTACTTTTTAGGTGTATCTTGAAATAGAGAAATCTCCCCATGGAAATTCCCCATGAATGTGTCAGCCTCCTAGGGTCCTCCAGATTCATATATATTACAAAAAGAAAAGAAAAAAAAGAGTATTTTCTCCCCTCCTAAACTTGTATTTAGGGAAGTGGGGGAGGGGAAGAAGAGAAGGGCAATGCTAATAGGAAGGGACGCCAGTCTCTGCTGGTAGGAGGACAGGAATTGTCCACGGGGAGAAACAAAGGACAGTGAGCAGTCAGCTCAGTGTACACTGGCCCAGCAGCAGTTCCTTGACTCTTAGGTCAAGCTCAAGGACAGACGAAACAGCAGGGTTTACCTAAGTGTCATCAGAATTACCTGGTTGCCAATAAGCTGATTTGACAGTAACTGAACTATTTGATCTAAACCATCTTGCATATTTTAGTTCTGCCAGTCAGCACCTTAAAGACATGTAGTTAGCTTTTAAATAGTGGAGATTTCTGCCTGTGAGAACTCAATGAACCATTTCAAGTTGCCCAAAGTCATCTGCTCTGCCTTATATCTAGGACAGGACTCTGCACACAGCAGGTGTTAAATAAATGCTTACTGAAGGAAAGACCAATTCCTGCCCAAAAGAATAAGCAGGCAGAGCCCAAACACAAGTTCTCCGCTCTCCCACATACCTGTAACAGCTCATCACGGGAGATCTTGTCATCTTTATCCAAATCATATAGTCGAAAAGCAACTGGGAGAGAAAAACAAGAGGTTAGTGGAAATTCAGTAGTGTTTTGCCCCTTCACAATGAACTAAATATGTAAAGGACACTAAACAGAAAACTGATACTGAATGACAAGTTTTTCCAAGAGCAGTTGTAGAGCTTTTAAAGACACTGTAACATTTAAGAAATCATGATGCATCTCATAATTGATGGCATCTTAGCTTTGATGAAATATGGCCCCTCTTCGGACAAATCAGAAAACTTAATAGAAAAGAAAAAGTCGAATGTCCTTTTTCTTACCTTAGAATGTTTTTTTTTTTAAAAACAGCAACCCATAAGGGGCCGACCTGGTGGCGTAGTGGTTAAGTTCACACGCTCGGTTTCTTGGATCCCGGGCGTGGACCTATGCACAGCTTATCAAGCCATGCTGTGGCAGGTGTCCCATATATAAAGAAGAGGAAGATGGGCACAGATGTTAGCCCAGGGCCAATTTTCCTCAGTAAAAAAAAAAAAGAGGATTGGCAGCAGATGTTAGCTCAGGGCTAATCTTCCTCACACACAAAAAACCCAAAACCAGCAACCCATAAGTGGTCTGTAAATTAGGCCATCTCACACAGTCCATCAAGTCCACTGTGCACCACTCAGGGGCACCAACAAAAGGAGCCATACAGGCACTAAAGAGCTGACTACACAGAGTATTGCTTGGGGAAAATAGCCACTTTGGCGAATTCGTACTAAATTTCAAATAATTCTCTACACCTTAGGAGACCTGAAGGTAAAGAATTTCAGTTTCAAGCAAAAATGCCAAGAATCTGATGGCCTCCTGGTCTTATCATGTTTTTCTCTCTTTAACAATAGATATGTCTTCTAGAAACTAAGATATATGAGAGAGAATTCAGAGAAGCAAAAATCATTCAGTGCTATGTTGCTGAAGGGCTACAAGTGACTAGTATGATAATACTGAGTAATTTTATAGGCACTGTGAGAACCTTCACACTGAGCAAGTGACTGCCTTGTAATTATTGCTGAATTTGGTTTTGAGCCTCGGAATCACTTCAAGTATGTCACTAAGATTTTTGGTTTTCAGTAAGATGCTGTGAATACTAAAGGCCAAAATCCACTGTTACTAAGATACACAGACTTAGATCTTGTCCTTAGGAACTCACGATCTAGGAGAGGCGAGCAACACACACCACTCACTTGAATACAATCTAAACACTCCCATCCATCTGAAATGCTGGGGACAAAACGAATGGCAGATATGCCTTTCTGGTTCAAGTAACATTTGAACAAGGTCTTGAAAGACAAACAAATCTGACGAGGAGTGGTATTCCAGAGCTAATATTAGGTACAAAGGCATGAGAACACAAATGAGTATCTAAAAGTTTAAACATGACCCCTTTTCCCCCCACCCTCCAAAAAAAGGGGTGAGTCCACTAAAAGTCAAAGTAAAAATTTCAGAAAAATCTAATTTACTCTTTGTAAGATACATACTAGAATTCTGGAGGGGGGAGTAACCAGGTGAGACTTTTTCTGATGTTTGTTCTCTTTAACTTGATTAGTTGAATAACTATCTTTACCAAATTTGAGAATTTATATGCTTAGGAGGTTTGAATTCTAAGGGAAAGGAGACAAGGATCGTAAGTGTTCCTCACAGAATATGTGTTTAATATATTCCCCAAACTAAACACATACACACAGTTCTGATATGCTGTCATCTTTCTAAAATACTGTAAAATGTGTTATCTACCAAGCAATCTCTAGGATGATTTTGGGATGGAAATCTGTTTGCTATGTAACCCATAAATATCTGTTTTTGAATTTCTTAATCGGGTAACTGGAATAAACACTTACATCTCTTTCTGCCAAAGCATTTACAGAAGATTGAACTGCTAATTCTTGAAACCCAGCTGCCATGAGTTGAATGTTTGTGTTTCCCCACAATTCGTATGTTGGAACCCTAACCCCCAATGTGATGCTATTAGGAGGTAGGGCCTTCGGGAGGTAATTAGGGTTAGATTAGGTCATGAGGGTGGGGCCCTCATGACAGGATTAATGCCCTTATAAAAAGAGGAGACAGGAGATCTCTTTCTCCCCATCTCTCTCTTTCTGTCTCCACCTCCCTCACCATGTGAGGATACAGCAAGAAGGCTGTCTGTGAACCAGAAGAGGGCCTTACCAAGAACCCGACCATGTTAGCACCTTGATCTCAGACTTCCAGTCTCCAGAACTGGGAGAGATACCTGTTGTTTAAGCCACCCAGGCTATGTCATTCTGTTATAGCAGCCTGAGCGGACTAAGACACCAGTGCAGGGGTAACTGGCGATCACTGACAGGACCTTTTAGAAAACACTGCAGCAACAGCAGTTATGTCTTAACTGACTTGGATTCCTGTCAATCAGCTCTGGCTGTGAACCAGCAGAAACATTTTCCCCAGGATAATGAATGGTCAAATGCATAAATGACTGAGCCACTTTGTTAGGTTCTCTCTGTTTCCTCTCCTCATTTCCCTATTCCTCATTCTAGGTCCTATGATTGGACTCTCCGTCTCCAGAGCTGTCTTCTCACATCTCCAGTTGCCTGGTTTTAAATGCCGCCTAATGCTGATGACTCCCAAATGTGCATCTCCAGCTTGGACCCCTCCCCTGAGCTCCTAACACTGACGTCAGAGCAATATAGTACAGTGGTTAAGACTGGCTGTGCCAAATCCCGGTTCTGATGCTTACTAGCTCTGTGAACATGGGCAAGTTACATAACCTCTCTGTGCCTCAGTTGCCTAAGCAGTGGCAAAAAGAGAATAAAAGAATCCACCTCATAGGGTTGTGAGGACTGAATGAGTTAGTACATGAAAGGCACTTTATTTATTTATTTAATAGTATCTTATTTTTATTTTGCATTTCTTCTCATCACAGGAACGGATGAACATTTTTTACGGAATATTCATGTATAGACTTTTTTTTAAATTTATTTTTTATTGAAGTAACATTGGTTTATAACATTGTATAAATTTCAAGTGTACATCATTATACTTCTTACATCTGCATAGATAACATCATGTTCACCACCCATCACCACACATGTGCCTAATCATTCCTTTTGCCATCCTCCCTCCCTGCTTCCCCTCTGGTAACCACCAATCCAATCTCTGTCTCTATGTGTTGTTATTTTTATCTTCTACTTATGAGCAACATCATACAGTTTTTGACCTTCTCCCTCTGACTTATTTTGCTTAGCATAATACCCTCAATGTTCACCCACGTTGTCTCAAATGGCTGGATTTCATTGTTTCTTATGGCTGAGTCGTATTCCATTGTGTGTATATACCACATCTTCTTTATCCATTCATCCCTTGACAGGCACTTAGGTTGCTTCCAAGTTTTGGCTATTGTGAACAATGCTGCAATGAGCACAGGGGTGCATGTATCTTCACATATTGGTGTTTTCGTGTTCCTTGGATAAATACCCAGCAGTGGGATAGCTGGATTGTATGGTAGTTCTATTCTTAATTTTTTGAGGAATCTCCATACTGTTTTCCATAGTGGCTACACCAGTCTGCACTCCCACCAGCAGTGTTTGAGAGTTCCATTCTCACCACATCCTCTCCAACACTTGCTGTTTCCTGTCTTGTTAATTACAGCCATTCTGACGGGCTTGAGGTGATATCTCATTGTAGTTTTGATTTGCATTTCCCTGATTGTTAATGATGTTAAGCATCTTTTCACGTACCTGTTGGCCATCTGTATATCTTCTTTGGAGAAACGTCTGTTTAGGTCTTTTGCCCATTTTCAAATTCGGTTGTCAGTTTTTTTATTGTTGAGATGTATGCATTCTTTACATATTTTGGAGATTAACTGCTTACCAGATATACGGTTTGCAAATATCTTCTCCCAATTGTGAGGTTGTCTTTTCATTTTCTTGATGGTTTCCTTTGCTGTGCAGAAGCTTTTTAGTTTGATGTAGTCCCATTTGTTTATTTTTTCTATCATTTCCCTTGCCCGGTCAGACACAGTACTTGAAAATATGTTGCTAAGATGAAAGTTGAAGAGCGTACTCCCTATGTTTTCTTCCAGAAGTTTCATGGTTTCAGGTCTTACATTCAAGTCTTTAATCCATTTTGAGTTAATTTTTGTGTATGGTGTAAGATAATGGTCTACTTTCATTTTTTGGCATGTGGCTGTCCAGTTTTCCCAACACCATTTGTTGAAGAGACTTTTCTTTCTCCATTGTTTGTTCTTGGCTCCCTTGTTGAAAATTAGCTGTCCATAGATGTGTGAGTTTATTTCTGGGCTCTCGATTCTATTCCATTGATCTGTGTGCCTGTTTTTATGCCAGTACTATGCTGTTTGGGTTACTATAGCTTTGTAGTATATTTTGAAATCAGGGAGTGTGATATCTCCAGCTTTGTTCTTTTTTCTTAGTATTCCTTTAGCTATTCGGGCTCTTTTGTTGTTCCATACAAATTTTAGGATTCTTTGTTCTATTTCTGTGAAAAATGTTGTTGGAACTTTGATAGGGATTGCACTGAATCTATAGATTGCTTTAGGAAGTAAGGACATTTTAACTATGTTAACTCTTACGAAAGGCACTTTAAACAGTGCCTGACACACAGTAAGAGCTCAATCAGTGTCATCTATCTGCCACCACCTCTCTGCCCTTCCTTCAAACCACTTACTTCCTTCTTGATGATGCTTCTTTGTTCTGTGAACACACAAAGTACTCATTTCTACCCGAGGGCCTTTACACCAGTTGTTCCCTCTGCCTAGAGCCCTCTTTTCTTCAAATGGTTGGCTCATTCTCGGCTCAAATTTGAGCTCCTCAGAGAGGTTTTCTCTGACCACTCTTTCCAAAGTAGTGACATCCCCCCATCACTATCTCATCTCATCTTATTCATTTCCTTCATAGAACTTGCCACGATCATAAATCTTGTCTATTCATTTGTCTTTTCCCATATAATCAGCCTCCCTTATTAGATCATAAGCTCTATGAAAGCAAAGACCTTATCTGATTTATGTACCATTGTATCCTGAGCCTAAAATAGTGCCTGGCATATAGTAGCTGCTCAAACATTTGCTTAATGAAAGACCAAATGAATGATCTCAGTCAAACCTTTACCTTTCAATCATTGTTTCTTCTTTTTTAAAAAAATTGTGGTAAAATTTACCATTTTAACCATTTTTAAGTGTACAGATAAGTATTTTCACATTGTTATATAAACATCACCACCATCCATCTCCAGAACGTTTTCATCTTCCCAAACTGAAACTCTGACCCATTAAACAGTAACTCCCCATTTCCCCCTGCCCCTAGCAACTTTCTCTTTTTGAATTGGACTTCTTTAGGAACCTCATACAAGAGGAATCAAACAATACTTATCCATCCTTTTGTGTTTGGCTTATTTTATTTAACACAAGTAGATTTATCCATGTTGTATCAAATGTCAGAATTTCATTTTTAAGGCTATATAATATTCCATTGTATGTATATACCATATTTTGTATATCCATTCATCTGTCCACAGCTACTTGGGTGGCTTCCACCTTTTGGCTATTGTGAATAATGCTGCTCACTGTTTCTTCTTGGCTACTCTCCCAAATTGCACTTCACCAATATTCCTCACCATCCAAATAAAATATCTTCATGCAGACTCATTTCCCACATCATTCATCATGTGTTATAAAAAACTTAAACCATTTAAGAGGATAATTAATTAGAACATAGAAAGGGAAGTTCATACACCTCACCCTTACGTACCATGCCCCGGAGCACTCTAAGATGGGTTCTTCCTTTGGCATAAGACATTATAACCTCACTGATCTCAAGAGGAGAGCAATAAGGAATCACTCCTGGGAGAAAAACAGAGCAGTAGTACTAGGTGTCCTTGGGCCTGTGCCTACATAGGTACAGTTCAGCCTTGCTGGTTGTCCATGACATTCTTTTACTGTGGCATAAAAAAGAAATAAGACAAAGTGTTCTCTCAGAGTTCCTGAAGAGACTATTTTATGCAGAAGATGGACCATAAACAAATTTGGTTCCAGAAGCCCATATTTCTTTTTTATTTTTTTTTCCTTTCCATTTTTTTTTTATTGATGTCTTAGTTTATAACACTGTGGGGTTTTAGTTGTACATTTTTGTTTGTCCGTCACCTTGTGGATGTAACCCTTCACCCCTTGTGCCCCCCCACCCCCCTTCCCCTTGGTAACCACCAATCAGTTCTCTCTGTCCGTGTGTTCACTTATATTCCATATATGAGTGAGTTCATGCAGTGTCTGTTCTTCTCTCTCTGGCTTATTTCACTTAACATAATACTCTCTAGGTCCTTCCATGTTGTTGCAAATGGGACAATTGTGTCTTTTCTTATGGCTGAGTAGTATTCCATTGTATGTATATACCACATCTTCCTTAACCAATCTTCAGTCGAGGGACACTTGGGTTGCTTCCACTTCTTGGCTATAGTGAATAATGCTGCAATGAACATAGGGGTGCATACGCCTCTTGTGATGGTTGATTTCACGTCCATTGGGTAGATGCCCAAGAGTGGTATTGCTGGATCATACGGTATTTCTATTTTTAATTTTTTGAGGACTCTCCATACTGTTTTCCATAGAGGCTGCACCAGTTTGCATTCCCACCAGCAGTGAATGAGGGTCCCCGTTTCTCCACAACCTCTCCAGCATTTGTTGTTATTTGTCTTTGTGATTATAGCCATTCTAACCGGCGTAAGGTGATATCTTAGTGTAGTTTTGATTTGCATTTCCCTGATGATTAGTGATGTTGAACACCTTTTCATGTGTCTATTGGCCATCTGTATCTCTTCCTTGGAAAAATGTCTGTTCATATCCTCTGCCCATTTTTTGATCGGGTTGTTTGTATTTTTGTTGCTCAGTTGTATGAGATCTTTGTATATTACTGACATTAATCCCTTGTCGGACAAACGATTTGCAACTATTTTCTCCCAGCTGGTGGGTTGTTTATTCATTTTGATCCTGGTTTCATTTGCCTTGTAGAAGCTCTTTAGTCTGATGAGGTCCCACTTGTTTATTTTTTCTTTTGTTTCCCTTGTCTGGGTAGACATGGAATCTGAAAGGATCCCTTTATGTCCAATCGCAATTAGTGTACTGCCTATATTTTCTTCCAGGAGTTTTATAGTTTCAGGTCTCACTTTCAGGTCTTTGATCCATTTTGAATTGATTTTTGTATATGGCGATAGGAGATGGTCTACTTTCATTCTTTTGCATGTGGCTGTCCAATTTTCCCAGCACCATTTATTGAAGAGACTTCCCTCTCTCCATTGTATGTTCTTTGCTCCTTTGTCGAAGATGAGCTGTCCATAGGTGTGTGGTTTTATTTCTGGGCTTTCAATTCTGTTCCATTGATCTGTGTGTCTATTCTTGTACCAGTACCATGCTGTTTTGATTACTGTAGCTTTATAGTATATTTTGAAATCAGGGATTGTGATGCCTCCAGCTTTGTTCTTTTTTTTCAGAATTGCTTTAGCTATTCGGGCTCTTTTGTTGCCCCATATGAATTTCAGTAGTTTTTGTTCTATTACCGTGAAGAATGACATTGGGATTCTGATTGGGATTGCATTGAATCTGTAGACTGCTTTAGGTAGAATGGACATTTTAACTATATTTATTCTTCCAATCCATGTGCATGGAATATTTTTCCATTTCTTTATGTCCTCCTCGATTTCTTTCAATAGTGTCTTATAGTTTTCATTGTATAGGTCTTTGACCTCCTTGGTTAAATTTATTCCCAGATATTTTATTCTCTTTGTTGCAATTGTAAATGGGATTATCTTTTTGAGTTCTCTTTCTGTTTTTTCATCGTTAGTGTATAGAAATGCAATTGATTCTTGTAGGTTGATTTTATACCCTGCCACTTTACTGTAGTTGTTGATTGTTTCTAGTAGTTTTCCAATGAATTCTTTGGGTTTTCTATGTATAGGATCATGTCGTCTGCAAATAGTGAGAGTTTCACTTCTTCATTGCCTATTTGGAGTCCTTTTATTCCTTTTTCTTGCCTAATTGCTCTGGCCAGAACTTCCAGTACTATGTTGAATAAGAGCGGTGAGAGTGGGCACCCTTGTCTTGTTCCTGTCCTCAAAGGAATGGCTTTCAGTTTTTCCCCGTTGAGTAGGATGTTTGCTGTAGGTTTGTCATATATGGCCCTTATTATGTTGAGGTACTTTCCTTCTATACCCATTTTGTTGAGAGTTTTTATCATAAATGGATGCTGGATCTTGTCGAATGCCTTCTCTGCATCGATTGAGATGATCATGTGGTTTTTATTCTTCATTTTGTTAATGTGGTGTATCACGTTGATTGATTTGCGGATGTTGAACCATCCCTGTGTCCCTGGTATAAATCCCACTTGATCGTGGTGTATGATCTTTTTGATGTATTGCTGTATTCGGTTTGCCAATATTTTGTTGAGGATTTTTGCGTCTATGTTCATCAGCGATATTGGCCTGTAGTTTTCCTTCTTTGTATTGTCCTTGTCTGGCTTTGGTATCAGCATGATGTCGGCCTCATAGAATGTGTTGGGAAGTATTCCATCAGAAGCCCATATTTCTAAGTAACAACATCACTGATGGAAGGAAAGTGGCAAATGTGTTGCTGGATGTACAATGCTCAATTGCTCTCAGTCTACAACAAGAGGTGCCATCTTATTGCTTCCATAGCTCTGTGGGAAATTCAGAGAGAACCAATATATACACAGAGAAGCAGACATCTGGGACTCCTCTTATAGCTTCGGTTTCACTGGTCTAATTACATGAATGTGATCCCAACATATAGACTGCAAAAGAATTCTAATTCATTTTTAGCTTCCTGTGCAAGTTGATCTGAAAGCCAAGACTAAAGTAATGGTAAAAACCATGCATAATTTGCATAGCACTTGACTATTATTCCATCTCATCCTAAAGTTTGCCATCTGTGGCATTCAGACCTTCTCCCTTCCTAACGGAATCTCATCCATAGCTTCAGGAGGGGATTCCATCTCTCTGTCTCTGTCTCTCTCTCCTCCATCAGATGTGAACAAGGAAGCATAGAAACCAACTGCCACTGAAAGCCATCATGTGACCATGAGGAGCCATGCCTTTGAATGAAGCAGACGTTAAGGATGGCAGAACAGAGCAGTAAAAAAACCTGGGTCCTTGGAATGGTTCAACAGCTGCAAATCAATCAATATGATATACCACATTAACAAAATGAGGAATAAAAACCATGTGATCATCTCAGTTGATGCAGAGAAAGGATTTGACAAAATTCAACATCCATTTATGATAAAAACTCTCAACAAAATGGGTATAGAAGGAAAGTTCCTCAACATAATAAAGGCCATATATGACAAACCCACAGCCAACATGATACTCAACAGGGAAAAACTGAAAGCCATCCCTCTGAGAACAGGAACAAGACAAGGGTGCCCACTCTCACTACTCTTATTCAACATAGTACTGGAGGTTTTGGCCAGAGCAATTAGGGAAGAAAAAGGAGTAAAAGGACTCCAAATACGCAATGAAGAAGTGAAACTCTCGCTATTTGCAGATGACATGATTCTGTATATAGAAAACCCTAAAGAATCCATCAGAAAACTATTAGAAATAATCAACAACTACAGCAAAGTTGCAGGGTACAAAATCAACCTACAAAAATCAGTTGCATTTCTACACTCTAATAGCGAACTAACAGAAAAAGAACTCAAGAATACAATCCCATTTACAATTGCAACAAAAAGAATAAAATATCTAGGAATAAATTTAACCAAGGAGGTGAAAGCTATACAATGAAAACTATAAGACATTATTGAAAGAAATCGATGATGACATAAAGAAATGGAAAGATATCCCATGCACATGGATTGGAAGAATAAACATAGTTAAAACGTCCATACTACCTAAAGTAATCCACAGATTCAATGCAGTCCTAACCAGAATCCCAATGATATTTTTCACAGAAATAAAGAATCCTAAAATTCATATGGGGCAACAAAAGACCCTGAATAGCTAAAGCAATCTTGAGAAAAAAGAACAAAGCTGGAGGCATCACAATCCCTGACTTCAAAATATACTACAAAGCTATAATAATCAAAACAGCATGGTACTGGTACAAAAACAGACACACAGATCAATGGAACAGAATTGAAAGCCCAGAAATAAAACATCTACGGACAGCTAATCCTCAACAAAGGAGCTAAGAACATACAATGGAGAAAGGAGAGTCTCTTCAATAAATGGTGCAGGGAAAATTGGACAGCCACATGCAAAAGAATGAAAGTAGACCCTTATCTTTTGCCATACACAAAAATTAACTCAAAATGGATCAGACTTGAAGGTAAGACCTGAAACTATAAAACTCCTGGAACAAAATATAGGCAGTACACTCTTTGACATCGGTCTTAGAGGGATCTTTTCAAATCCCATGTCTACTCAGACAAGGGAAACAAAAGAAAAAATAAACAAATGGGACTACATCAGGCTAAAGAGCTTCTGCAAGGCAAAGGAAGCCAGGATCAAAATGAAAAGACAACCCACCAGCTGGGAGAAAATCTGCAAATCAAATATCTGACAAGGGGTTAATCTCCATAATATATTAAGAACTCACAACTGAACAACAAAGAAACAACCCAATAAAAAATGGGCAGAGGAGACAGAGAAAGGCAAACACCGCATGATTTCACTCATATGTGGAAGATAAACTAACACAAGGACAGAGAGAACAGTTTGGTGGTTACCAGGCTGAAGGCGGTTGGGGGGTGGGCACAAGGGGTGAAGGGACACATTTATATGGTGACTGACAAACAATAATGTACAACTAAAATTTCACAATGTTATAAAGCACTATGACATCAATTTAAAAAAAAAGTAAGGCACACTAAAAAAAAAAATGGGCAGAGGATATGAACAGACATTTTTCCAAGGAAGGTATACGGATTGTCAACAGGCACATGAAAAGATGTTCAACATCACTAATAATTAGGGAAATGCAAATCATCATCTTACACCCGTTAGAATGGCTATAATCACCAAGACAAAAAATAACAAATGTTGGAGAGGTTGTGGAGAGAAAGGAACCCTTATTCACTGCTGGTGGGAATGCAAACTGGTGCAGCCTCTATGGAGAACAGTATGGAGAGTCCTCAAAAAATTAAAAATAGAAATACCGTATGATCCAGGTATCCCACTACTGGGTATTTATCCAAAGAAATTGAAATCAACAATCCAAAGAGGCCTATGCACCCCCATGTTCACTGCAGCATCATTCACTATAGTCAAGAAGTGGAAGCAACCCAAGTGCCCATCGACTGACAATTGGATAAAGATGTGGTATATATATACAATGGAATACTACTCAGCCATAAAAAAAGACAAAACCATCCCATTTGCAACAACATGGATGGACCTGGAGGGTATAACGTTAAGTGAAATATGTCAAAGAGAGAAAGACAAACACCATATGATTTCACTCATATGTGGAAGATAAACTAACACATGGACAGAGAGAATAGTTTGGTGGTTACCAGGGGGAAGGGGATTGGGAGGTAGGCATAAGGGGTGCAGGGGTGCATTTAAATGGTGACTGACAATAATGTACAACTGAAATTTCAAAATCTTATAAACTATTATTACATCAATAAAAACAAAACAAAACAAAAACAATCCTTGACAACACAATCAATGCTGACACTTGCCTCACCTGACTTCTAAAGTGAGCAAATACATTTCCTTACTGTTGAAGCCAACTGAGTCAGCTGAAGGCATCCTAACTGATACACCAAGTAACTATCAAATCCACTAATGTTATCTGGAATATTTTCTTTAGGGTCAGTGTGAATTAATGCACCGGGATCAAAGCAATTTATAAAGGAAATGAACTACAAAGAAAGGCCTCTATAGATGTGTTGCATAAAATACAGTTGTTCCCCCTTATCTGTGGGGGGTATGTTCTGAGACCTCAGTGGATGCCCAAAATCACGGAGGGTACTGAACTCTACATATACCTTGTTTTTTTCCTATACATACATACCAATGATAAAGTTTAATTTATAAATTAGGCATGATAAGAGATTAATAACAATAGCTTCTCTTTGGCATATCTGAATTGCCAGCACCACTACTCTTGCGCTTTGGGTCCATTATTAAGTCAAATAAGGGTTACTTGAACACAAGCACTGCAGTTAACTGTGACAGTTAATCTGATAACTGAGAGGGCCATTAAGTGACTAAGGGCGGGCAGGGTATACAGCGTGCATACGCTGGACAAAGAGATGACTCATGTCCTGGGTGGAAGGCAGAGCGGCATGGTGAAAGATTTCATCATGATATTCAGAATAGTGTACAATTTAAAACTTACAAATTGTTTATTTCTGGAATTTTCCATTTAATATTTTCAGACTGAGATTGACCTCAGGTAATTGAAACCATGGAAAGCGAAACCATGGATAAGGGGGGACTACTGTACCTGGATCAAGCCACGGGAATACAAAGCTAAAGAAGTATAATTTTTTTCTTTTCTATTAACTGCTTGCTGATTGAAAGGTCTATAATGTAGAAATTTAAAAAAACTACAAGGGGTTCAATTTACTTTACTTACTACTTTTTCTTTTCTTTTTTTATTGTGGAAAAATACACAAAAATTTACCATCTCAACCATTTTTAAGTGTAAAACTCAATGGTATTAAATACGTTTACATTATAGTACAATCATCACACACATCCATCCCCATCACTCTCTTCATCTTGTAAAACTGAAACTCTACACCTATAAAATAACAACTCCCCTTCTCCCCTCCTCTATCCCTGGCAACCACCACTACTTTCTGTCTTATGATTTTTGACTATTCTAAGTACTTCATATAAGTGGAGTCATACAGAATTTGTCTCTTTGTGACTGGCATAATGTCCTCAAGGTTCATCCATGTTGTAGCATGTGTCAGAATTTCCTTCCTTTTGAAGGCTGAATAATGTTCCATTGTATGTATGTAGTACATTTTGCTTATCTATTCATTGATAGACACTTGGGTTGCTTTCCCATTTTTGCTATTGTGAATAACGCTACTATGAACATGGGTGTACAAATATTTCTTTAATACCCTGCTTTCAGTTCACTTGGGTACATACCCAGAAGTGGAATTGCTAGATCATATGGTAATTCTATTTTTAATTTTTTGAGGAACCACCATACTGTTTTCCACAAGCTGTATCATTTAACATTTCTACCAACAGTGCACAAGGGTTCCAATTTCTCCACATCCTTGCCACCACTTGCTATTTTCTGGGGGTTTTTTTGATAGTAGTTATCCTAATGGGTGTGAGGTGGGTATCTCACTGTAGTTTTGATTTGCATTTCCCTAATGATTAGTGATGTTGAGCATCTTTTCATGTGCTTATTGGCCATTCATATATCTTTGGAGAAATATCTATTCAAGTCCTTTGCCCATTTCTGAATCAGGTTGTTTGTCGTCTTCTTGTTGAGTTTTAAGAGTTCTCTATATATCCCAGATATTAATCCCTAATCAGATAGATGATCTGACAATATTTTTTCCTATTCTGTGGGTTTCCTTTTTACTCTATAGATAGAATCTTTTGATGCAAAAAAAATTTAATTTTCATGAAGTCCAATTTCTCTATTTTTCCTTCTGTTACCTGTGCCTTTGGTGTCATATCCAAGAAATCATTGCCAAATCCAATGTCATGAAGCTTTTGTCCTATGTTTTCTTCTAAGAGTTTTATTGTTTTAGGCCTTACATTTAGGTCCTTGATCCATTTTGAGTTAATTTTTGGATATGGTGTTAGGTAAGGGCCCAACTTCATTCTTTTGCATATGGATAGCCAGCTTTCCCAACACCGTTTGTTGAAAAGACTGTCCTTTTCCTATTGAATGGTCTTGACATTCTTGTCAAAAATCAATTGACCATATATGTGAGGGTTTATTTCTGGGCTCTGTATTCTATCCCATTGGTCTATATTTATGTCAATACCACACTATATTGATTACTATAGCTTTGTATTAAGTTTTGAAATCACAAAGTGTGAGTCCTCTAGTTTTGTTCTTTTTGAAGACTGTTTTGGCTATTTCGGGTCTCCTGAGATTCCACATGAATTTTAGGATGGGTTTTTCTATTTTTGCAAAAAAAAGTCATTGGGATTTTGATAGGGATTGCACTGAATCTGTAGACTGCTTTGGGTGTTACACATTAAAACAACTTTGTGACTCAGTAATAGATAACTTATTTATTATACATTAAATAACAAGATGTAATACTGGGTCAAAGAACTGTCATAATTTTGAACCAGTGATAAGCACAAATGACAAACTGAGATATCTGTAACAACTGTAATGTGAAATAAAAATGTCTGATTTCTATCAGTGTCAGAGCCACAGGTACTGTAATTACTGCTGTGGTCTCTCGCCAACATTCATAAATGAAGGAAATACCAAATTTCAGTAGAGGTTGGGAGACAAAGATATACTATTTTTCCTTTCCATGTTCACAGATTCCTTTGTCTGTGAATGCTAGGTTAAGAGCAGTGTTCTACAAGATGCCCCTTTTGTTCTTAACAGGGAATTACTACCTTTTTTGAGGTAGCCTTATCCATACATGAGCATCTCTTTTTAAAAAATTCTTCCTTCTGTTGAACTGAAATATCTCCATGATCCTCAATGCAAAATTCTTTTCTACATGACAGACTTTCATATATTTGAAGATAAACCTCTAACCCACAGTCTTCCTTTCTTCTGACTTTATACCCAGTTCTTTCAAAATCTTCTTTATGGGGTGAAAAGGGGAGTTTAATGGGTATAGAGTTTCAGAATTACAACATGAAAAAGTTCTGGAGATCTGTCTCATAATAACTTGAGTATACTTAACACTACTAAACTGTACACTTAAAAATGGCTAAGAAGGTAAATTTTATGTTATGTGTTTTTTACCACAATAAAAAAAATCTTCCTTATGATAATGATTAATGGTTTTCAGTGCCCTCAAACGTCTAGTTACTTTTTTATAAATACACTCTAGTATATCTCTGGGATCCAAAATGAAATATGGTTTCCAAGATGTGTTCTCTTTAGCATTGAGTGAGATTACCACTATTCTCATTCTAAATTATATATTTCTGTTCTTATGGCCTGATATTACGTTACTTTGGGATGGTGGCAGAGGTGCTGTAGGTCAGGCAGTCACAGTGTACAGTGGCTTCATTTTAGATTTACTCTTAGATCTTGTTCCTACATGATGCTGGACCCAAGTGCAACACTCTAGTTTATCCCTATAACATCCATTTTGTTAGATTTAGTCTGACTTTTTTCAGTCCATCAAGATCTCTTTTGGTTCTGATTCTGTGGTCTCTATTCACTATACCTCCAAGTTTACAGTCAACCAGAAATTTGATATATTTGCTTACTACAACTTCAACAAAAAGTCATTGATGAAAAGAACAACAAAAAGCTGAAGAGCCCTGCAGCATACCACTGGGAACCTATTTCTGGTGTGACACAAATTTACATCTTTTGGGTTATATTCTCACCTATCATTTCATTGTATACAACAGAATACTGTGAAAGACCTTATTAAATGTCTTTCTGAAGTCTATTTTACATCAACAAATACCATGGAAGAAATACGCAAAGAGAAGCACATGAATGAGCTTCTCAGTTGGTCTCCCCCATGTAACATTGGTTGTCCTTTGGTTTTTGGTTGTTTGCTTTTTATCTGGAGTAATCAGAGATTCACAGGAAGAAAAAACATAGAGGAAGGTCCCACATACCCTTTACCCAGTCTCCCCTAGTGGTAACATCTTGCATAAGTATAATATACCATCAAAACTAGGAAATTGACAGTGGTACAATCCACAAGACTTATTCAGATTTCACTGTGTGTATGTGTGTGTGTGTAGTTTTATGCAATTTTATCACCTATGTAGTTTTGTGTAACCATCACCACATTCAAGACACAGAGCTGTTCCACTGCCACAGGGCTCCAATGTTACCTCCTATTATTTAATGTATAACAAAGAAGCACAACTATTACTGTATCACAAAGTTGTTTTAATATTTTAACTGTATTTCAGTATAATTGGTTTCCTTTATAAGGCTATGTATTTTATTTTATGCATTCAAAAACATTCTGAAATGGGGTAGAGAGGATTCACTAGATTGCCAAAGGAATTTATGACTTTAAAAAAGTAGAGCCCATGCTATAGAGGAAATTCAGGTAACAGGTTTATGTTAGACCTGATGACCTTTAAAGTCTCCTCTAATCCTGGAGTAGAAAAGCAAGCATAGTTTCATAGAGCATAGAATGTCTCTTAACTGTCTTCTCCTTAAAGCAACCCACTGCATCCACACATGCCCTCCCTCCCCTCTGCAAATTGTTCCAACTGACATGGCGGCACACGGTATACTTGCAGCTAATGGCTACTCTTGAGTGTCTACTCCACCAGTTAAGTTGGATGCTTACCAAGAGTCAGGTGTGTCAACTGTCCTAGATCTGTTTGTGCTATTTGTACTTTTAATAAAATTATATAATTTAATAAAAAATGAGACATGTATGTGAAAAGAAAGTTATTGTTTCTATGAAAATTAGACTGACTTCTGAAAAACTCAAAATTAAGTCACTGAAAAAAAAACAAAACAACTGTTGCTAAAGTAAGTGTGGCAGGACAACTATAAAACACTGAGGGAAAATGTAAACACCAGAAAGATTCTATTCTAAGAATCTTTAAGAGTATCTTTAAGTTCTCTTTCCACTTACAAGAAACTGCAACCAGAAACCTTAGGCTATACATTATAGACGTGCTCTCTGCAACAACATCACACAACTCGCACACAGACCTTCACTAAAACAAAAAACAAAACAACTCTTGGTCTTATATTGAAAGATTGGCCAGTGAATGTGTTTTTAAATATTTTAAGATAAAATAAAATGTTAAACCACGTATTCTTCTCTATGATTCTATGCTACAGCTGACATTTTCAATTATTGATCAACTCCTGGTCTGACAACACTGAATAAGAAAATTTCTACTATAGTGATGTCAGAATCAGGCAAACGTGTACTAAATATATGCTAAAATCCTTAAAACATTAGGACACAGGCTTTGTCTTGGTCTTTAGTCTTGAATGAAGAAGTTGGAATTCACTAATAAGCATAAAGTATCCAATAAATTTGAGAACAACTCAACAGAGTTCTGTTTTCTTCTATATTCAGTTTTGTTTGTACTTAAGTTTTCTGCTCTTCATTAAGGTATGTGATCTTGTGGTAAGGAAGAGCAGTACTTTATTATTTTGGTTCAGAAATTTTCCCTGTCCTCTATAACAATACTTATTTCAGTGCTTTTCAAACTCTTTACCTGAAATATCAACACAGGAGTGAACTCACACACCTAGAGCCAGGGAGATCTGGGGATATGGCCTAAGGGCCACAAATTAAAAGTTTAAGTCTCATGTACCATCTTTCAAATGCATGTAAACTTGGCATTATATTCTATAATTTATCTGTATTTGTTTCGATATTAAAAAGCCTTTTATTTTTCTTTAAATTATCCAGTAAAAACTTGATGGGCCCCATTTATTCTGTGGCTTCAGAGACATCTGTATACTACTTACCCTCTTACAAGGGTGTAAGAGAAGCTTGGGCTCAACCAATGTAATACAATTTCAATTTCAACTTGTGTTGAACGGAAAGAGAAGTGTTGTAAGGGGTTGGGCAATAAAAGTGGAGAAGTGTCCTAAGGGATTGGGCAATCTCATACACGAACCAACAAGGGCAGAGAGAAACCTAACAAGTATCCAAGGAAAGGAGGCAAGAGGCACAGGGACAAAAATTAAATCTTGCAGTAACCCAGCTGTCCACTCCTACTTAAGTCAAATCCAATATCTATCAAATTCTAAAATGGGCTGAGGATTGCCATTATTCCTTACACGTGGGGCTGGGTCTTTTTCACTGTTGTCACTCTAGCACTTACCATAGTGCCTGGCACACAGCAGGCATTCTATGAATTATAAGGATAATATCAGAAGCTAACTCTTATTGCCAGGCACTGGTTGAAGGACCTGAAATACATTATTAACTCATTTAATACAACATTCCTATGTGAAACTCCTTAATATCCCATTTTACAGAAGAGGAAATGAGGCCCAAAGATTTCAAGTAACTTGCCCAAAGTCACATGGCCAAAAAATGGCAGAGTTGGGATTCAAACCCAGCCAGTCTAGCTCCAGGGTCTAAGCTCTTAACTACTATGCTCTTGTAAATACCTATTCAATGAATGAATGAATAAATAAATGATTTATAAGAAATGAAAAGCAAGTATTTTAAGTCAGAAGACTTTATCTCCTTACAGTGCAGTTTGTTGCTTCGGCTGTTGAGTGGTTCTGGTCCATTCACATCTTTGCTCTTTTCATTGTCCTCAATGGGTCGGAAATGAGCCAAAGTTCTCATGAATCCACGGAAGTTTACCTGGTCCTCTCTGATTGGGAAATATAACACACAGAACACCATGTCAATCAAGGTGATTATTTCTTATGAATTCAATATATTGGCAACAGTTTTAGCTAGACTGGCTTGAAAGTCCATTTAACGAGGCCTCTTTCCATATGCATGGTACTTTAGGGCTCATAAAATATCTTCATTGAAGCCTCACCCCACCTTCTGAAGTAGGTATTATTATTCCCACTTTATAAAAGATTACAGACTAGAGAGGTAACAGGACTTAACATGGTCAGAGTCACCTATTGAATTTACTTATATCTCTTTTCACAAAGAGGATTTCGAGTAGCACCAAGGCTATGCTATCAGGCAAGCCAGGACTTGAACTCACTGCTTCAGACTCTGCAGCAAGCAGCAAGTTAGTCATTTCAACGCAATGACTCCCCAACCACCTCCCATGTCTCCCCTGCAGTGACGTATACCTAGTGATACTTTAAGGTTAAGGCGTATTATGGGAAAGCTGCTTCTAATATAAAGTTTATTTAGTTATAAAAGCAATAACTATATTTTTGGAAATTTGGAAAAAAGCAAAGTAGAAAGAAAAATACCACTCCTTGTTCTACCAATCGATTACAACCACTGTTAATATATTTTCTTTCAGTAACTTCTCTATGCTTTTTGGATAACTGTGAACACACTACATACGTAATTTTGTATCCTGCTTTTTTAAACTTCTAAGCATGTCTCCAATCAATATAAACACTTTGAAACATTTTAAATGTCTGCATAATAATTGGGTGGCTGTATCATGATTTTATTACTCCCTCATAACTGGATAGACTTTTTTCCCCCTTTTTTCATGATCATGATGTTTTGAAAGACCTCTTTGTGTATAAATCTTTTTTGGTACTTAAGATTAGTTGGGGCCGGCCCGGTGGCGCAGCGGTTTAGTCCGCGCTTGGCAGCCCGGGGTTCGCTGGTTCGGATCCCGGGCGCCCGCCGACGCACTGCCTGTCAGCCATGCCGTGGCAGCGTCCCATATAAAGTGGAGGAAGATGGGCACGGATGTTAGCCCAGGGCCAATCTTCCTCAGCAAAAAGAGGAGGATTAGCAACGGATGTTAGCTCAGGGCTGGTCTTCCTCACCAAAAAAAAAAAAAAAAAAAGATTAGAGAAAATCTTTTTATCGCACCACAGGCTAATCGGTAATGCTATAAGAAATAGTTCTAAAACTTGAAACAATGAAGAGTGTTCTTTAATATAAAAAAGAATGTCTCATGTGACACAGTTATCTAACGCAGTCATGGAAAGAACAGGTTGCCTGGTTCCTGTGGCTACCTAAAAATACACCCCAGTCTTTGTATGCCCCATTGAATAGATGTGGTATGTGGGGTCTCTTAAGTGCCAGGTAGATACACAGGTCAGAGACCTTCTAAAGGTAGTGTTCCAAGGCTAGCTCATTAACCCACTGTACTCAAAAGAATGACCTTTAGTTCTTAAAGGTAGCTAAACTGCTAACAGAGCAGTATCTCATAAAAAATGCAAGACCTGCGGAATCAAGTAATGCGGAATAAGATTTGAGTCATATTCCAAAGCAAACAGGTTAACGAGTACATGTTACTGACATGATGTCTCTGAGTAAAAGGGAACTAAATATCAATGTTCCCCTTTCAAACCTCATTCTTTAAAAAGAAAACTTCCACCTGCATAAGACTGAAGAAATAAAATGCCCAAAAGTCAAATATCTGTATCTGATTAGAGCAAGAAGCAGAGGTGGAGCTTGCTGGAAGCTTAGCAGCGTAGCCCAGTGTGGGCCTCAGCTTCCATATGTACATCTGCCTGGTGTCCTTAGCAGCAGATCGGTGGATAGGCTAGCGCGCAGTACTGCAGTCACAGCAAAGGCGGTGTGGCCTTACAAAACAGCTTTCCACAGGCTGCTTCTTCAAATAATCAATAGTGACTATGGAACTCTGAAAAAAACAAAGTCCGCAAAATGACTCTACTGGGTTTACTTTTCATTGTAAAAGGTTCGGATACAAAGTATAACTGTGGAAATTATCTCTGGACAGGGTTTAGTCTTTTAGTCCTCTGCATGGGCTAAAAGAGGAAGTGGAAAAACGGAAGAATTCAGCACAAAAACCACACCTGAAACAAACAGGGCAGTTCAGAGAGAGAAAAAGGGGAAAATGAGGAATGGTAGAAGATTACTCTTGGTCAACATGAATCTGAAGAGAGCAGGTCTCAGTCTGATGTGATTTCTGTCTTCACGTAAACAGGCCAGTCTTCCTCCTCTGACTGTCTCAAATTTACCGAGTGCCCAACTTCTCACTTTGCAAATTCCTTTGCTCTCAATGCACAGTTCTAAAATTTCCTCTCCAAGCATTTTATCTAACAGTGTTCTCATTGAAACTTAGTCTCATTACTAAGAACTGGGACCACATAACTTTTTAAAGTCCTTTGGGTCATATAAACAAGCCACAAGGAACCAGGAAGAGACTGTTAAAGAGATTACTTAAACAAGATTATATGATAAGATTTATTCACGAAAAGGTAATCAAATCAATAAATATTGACTCAGTACTCTGAAGGTAGTGTATTAGAGAGTGAATCATATCAAAAGCCTAGTTCTACATTAGACAAACTCAAATCTATTTGAGAAAGTATGTGTAGTGGGGGGAACTCTACCCTTAGTCAATGTCATGAAAGAAAAATAAAGGCTGTGGAAATGTTCCAGGTTAAAGGAGGCTAAAGAGACATGACAACTGAACCAGATTGGATCTCGCATTGGAGGGGAGAAAAGTGCTATAAAGGAGATTATTGGATGAACTGACAAAACTGGAATATGAATAATATATTAGAATAAAATAGATAATGGCGGAAATGGGTTAAGGAGGTCAAAGGGTACAAATTTCCAGTTAGATGAATAAGTTCTGGGATGTAATGTATAGCATTGTGACTATAGTTAACAATACTGTACTGTATATTTGAAAGTTGCTAAGGGAATAGATTATAAAAGTTCTCACAACAACAAAAATAATAAACTATTTTTTTTGAGGTGAAAAATGTGTTAACTAACCTTATTGTGCTAATCATTGTGCAATATATGCACATATAAAATCACTATGTTGTACACGTTAAACTTAATGTTATATGTCAATCATATCTCAACAAAGCTAGAAAAAAGAATAAAATACATAATACTTTATAATAATATTACAGCATTTGATAAGTGCTGTAAGTGTAAATTACACACTAGATTTCAAAGACTTAAGATGAAAAAGAATGTAAAGTATATTAATAATTTTTTTTTTTTTGGTGAGGCAGATTGGCCCTGAGATAACATCTATTGCCAATTTTCCTCCTTTTGCTTGAGGAAGAGTGGCCCTGAGCTAACATTTGTGCCAGTCTTCCTCTACTTTGTATGTGGGTTGCCACCACAGCATGGCTTGATGAGGGGTGTGGGTCTGCGCCCAGGATCCAAACATGTGAACCCAGGCTGTGGAAGCAGAGCGCACTGAACTTAACCACTACACCACAGGGCCAGCCCTGTTAATAATTTGTAACTATTAATTACATATTAATGATAATATTTTAGATATATTGGGTGAAGTAAAACATATTGCAAAAGTTTATTTAACTTGTTTATTTCTACTTTTTAATGTGGCTACTAGAAAATTTGTAATTATGCATGTGGTTTGATTATATTATTATAGGCTGAGAGTGAGAGAGACAGAGAGCACATGCAGAAGAGACAAAATGTTAATAATGTATAAGAATAGATGCGTCTGGGTAAAAGACATACAGGTGTTCTTTGTACTATTTTCAACTCTTTGCAACTTTTCTGTAAATTTGAAATTGTTTCCAAATAAAAATTTGGGGGTTTTTTTGGTGAGGAAGATTGGCCCTGAGCTAACATCCATGCCAATCTTCTTGTATGTGGGTCGCCACCACAGCATGGCTGCCAACAAGAGGTGTACGGGCCACACCTGGGAACCGAACCCGGGCTTCCGAAGCAGAGTGTGCCAAACTTAACCACCAGGTCACAGGGCCAGCCCCCAAATAAAAGTTTTTTTTGGTGAGGAAGATTGGCCCTGAGCTAACATCTGCTGCCAATCTTCCTCTTTTTGCTTGAAGAAAATTGTCCCCGAGCTAACATCTGTGCCAATCTTCCTCTATTTTGTATGTGGGATGCCACCACAGCATGGCTTGATGAGTGGTGTGTAGGTTCCTGCCCAGGATCCGAACCCACAAACCCTGGGCTGCTGAAGTGGAGCATGTGAACTTAACACTATGCCACCAGGCTGGCCCCCAAATAAATGTTTTTAATAAGTTTAGTTTTACATCAAAAATAAACAGAGATTAAAGACAAAATTTTGAAGATGGGCTCATATACCTATTTGAAGTTTAAAACAGGGTGGAGGGTGGAACAGAAGAGATAATTCTAGATATGACCAAGTTAGGAATGCCTAATATAATCAGGAGGATCGTGGTCTGATGACCCAACAAATATCATTATTTCAGATTAGCCTTGGAGAGGAAACCCAACAACTAAGAGGACTCACCCCTCTGGAAAGAATGCATTGATGATCCGGTCCCCCAGTGGGTTGATGGCAAGTTCTGGAATCCGCTGGAAATCTTCCCGGCTGTCAAGAGAATCACCTTGAGTTAGAAACCACTGGCCCTTAGCACGAACTCCTTCAGTCAGGCAAGAGTACAATCTAGCAAGAATATGACCTCCTGGAATTTACTTCTGTGGCAAATTAAACTAAACAACTGCAAAGAATAGCACTTTAATAGTTGCCAAGTGTTTCTTGCACCAACTCAGGAGTGGAAGAAGCCAGATTTGACCATGCCACATTCCAGTGAATTCAGCACACAGGTTATGTCAACAAACCAACCGACAAGCAAATACTAAGCCGTCCCTGTAAATGATTCCTTGAACATTACCATTTTGTACTTAGTTATTAACTTTGGAAAGTGAACAGCAAACACAAAGTATCAAACACCACAGAGCCTGAATATGGGAGCAAAAATTCACAGGGGCCTCTGTACCCTTGGTAAGAAGATCTATAGCATCTATGAAATGCAAGGAATTCTTAGGCAATATTTATATCCAAGGAAAGAATAAAATGTAACAACCAACTGAGTTCCATGCTTCCTTCCTCTGACCGTGGCTTTTTCTTCATTGCCTTCTACAGACTGGAGCTAGACAAGTGTTTAACCTTGGAACATAGCAAGAGCAGTCACCCTTTCACAACTTGGAAATGATGCTGAAGTGAATATTAGTAGTTACCATTCACTGTTTACACATCATGTGCCACTCTGTTTATATACATTATCTCATTTCTTCATGCCAACATTTTATCTATACCCTTTTAGAGCTGAGGAAATTGAAAGTCAATGAGATAAAGTAACTTGCCTAGTGCTACAAAGCTAGTAAGTGGCAGAACTGCGATTTAAATATAAGTCCCTAAGTCGAAGTACATCTTCTTTTTTCTAAAAAAAAAGCCATTTCTTTCCCATATTAAAGTTTTTGAAAAAAGGTGCTCTCCCACAAAATGTTCAGAAGTATTTTTTAAAAACTTCTTGGCGCTGGCCCAGTGGCGTAGCAGTTAAGTTTGCATGCTCCACTTCTGGCGGCCCGGGGTTCACAGGTTTGGATCCCAGGCATGGACTGAAGCACCGCTTGTCAAGCCACGCTGTGGCAGCGTCCTATATAAAGTAGAAGAAGATGAGCACAGATGTTAGCCCAGGGCCAGTCTTCCTCAGCAAAAAGAGGAGGATTGGCAACAGATGTCAGCTCAGGGCTAATCTTCCTCATACACACAAAAAAACAAAAAACCAAAAAAAAAAAACTTCCTGAGGGTCTGGTCCAGTGGCCTAATGGTTAAATTCGGTGCACTCTGCTCTAGTGGCCGGGGTTCGGTTCCCAGGTGCGGACCTATACCACTCAGCAGTCATGCTGTGGCGGTGACCCACATAAAAAATAGAGGAAGATTGGCACAGATGTTAGAGCAGGGCTAATCTTCCTCAAGGGAAAAAAAAAGAGGAAGATTGGTAGCAGATGTTAGCTCAGGGTGAATCTTCCTCAGCAAAACACAAAAAACTTCTTGGTTGAAATTCTATGCCAAGAATATGAAGCTGTCTACAACATATCTGTGCTGTACTGTTCAAAAATATCAATGTCATGAAGGACAGAAAAAAGCAGAGGATTGTTCCAGATCAAAGGGGACTAAAGAAACATACAATTGAACTCAAGGCATGATCCTGGACCAGGAAAAAAAATCGCTATGAAGGACATTACTGAACCAATAGGAAAAATGGAATATAGACCATGTAGAATATGGAACATCATATAATAGTACTGTATCAAAATGCTAAATTTCTTGATTTTGACATGAGAATATCCTTGTTATAGGAAATACACACTGAAGTATGTGGCAAAATGTTAACAACTGGTAAATCGGGGTATCAAGTATGTGAAAGTTCTTTGCATTATTCTTGTAACTTTTCTGTAAGTTTGAAATTATTTCCAGATAGAAAGTAAAAAAAAAGAGAGAAAATATAAACTCAAATAAATCTGATTCTTGCCTTCAAGATGTTTATTAACATAAGAGATAAAACCTTTTCCTCTACTGTCTTTGTACTAAATGCTAAGGAAATGTTCCTATTTTACCCAGGAGCCTTCAACACTGTTCTTGTGGTTTAACATTTACACGGTGCTTAATTAATTCAACAAGTTTGTCTTCACCACATCTGGTGGGGACACAGGTAGAAAATGACCTACGGGACTGAGCACAAAGCTCTGGAATGATAACTCTGGATTCTAATCTTCTTTGATCACTTAGGGTAATAATTTTTATATCAACGAATGAACCAGAAGAAGCCATTCATAAAATAACCGGGTTGCTTAAGATGATAAAAGATAAAGGAAATTACTGAGGTCCTGATTATTTAATTCAACAAACATGTTCTAAGCTTTCATTATGTAATTTGTTCTATAACACAAAGTCCACATTATCACCAAAATGTAGCTTCTCTTGTTTGACAGAGGTTAAGAAACAATAACTACTCCCTTTTAAATGAAGATTAAGGCTGATTTGAATTGCATGGCCACATACCTCAGTTTAATGTCTAACAAACTTAAGTAATTTTAGCTGAGAAAGGCACAGTTTAAACACCAGGTCTAGTATCAAGTGGTGAGTGCACAACCCAGCCTGAACTCCTTCAGTCTCAATAAGGGATCTAGTCTTGGACTTCCAATGTTAATAAGGACCTAAACCCTGTGCTTTGATACTTTTTAACTCTACTCTTAGAATTTAGATTGTATATACAATGTGGTTCTATAAAACCAAGGGGAATACTGTTGATAGTATCAAAATTAAAATGGAGTATAAAAAATAGTTTGTAAATTGTTAAACAATATACAGTTTACTATTATTATTAGTTGTTCTATAGTAGAATGGAGATCATCTAGGCAATTTCTCTAAAACTTAGCTTCTCAAATTTGTCCACCAACACAAACTGAATAGAGAAAAATAAATACTCCAAGCAGCCCAACCCCAACAAGTGTAAGATTTGTTTGAAATGTAGATCTGTGTGTACTCATAAAAAAGCACACCAATATTGTATTCTACCTCACAGTATACCTAGGAAAATCTTCCTGGAAGATTTTTTAAGAAAAGACATTATTACTGGTAGTAGGCAAGTCCGTGAACAGAACTGTGTATAATGGCATTCTTTGTGGCCAAGAAATTCCCAATGAAAAATGGTTTTCCAGATATTCACAGGCACAGAGATGATCTGGAAAACCAGAGTTTGAGAGACCTTTAGTAACCAGAGTGCCAGCCCTCTACAGTGATCTTCGCTGTGCAAGTCTCTTCTCTTACTCAGAGATTCGGCATGACAGTTAACTGCTTATATTTCAAGGACCCAGGGTCAATGCTTAGATGACCTACACATAATGAGGACATTAAAATCTGTTAACAGGACATACCTGTGGGAACATATTCAATTAAGAAAAAAGTTTTCCATATATAAGTAGTATAATAGAGATAAACCATTTATATTCATAATATAATTATTTATATTTATTAACATTGAAATGACAATAATTTCCATTATCTAAAGCATTTAATTTTTTTTTTTTTTTGCTGAGGAAGATTTGCCCTGAGCTAACATCCATGCCAGTCTTTTCCTATTTTTCAGTATGTGGGCCACCAGCACAGCATGGCTGCTAACAGAACGGTGTAGGTCCATGTCTGGGAACTGAAACTGGGCTGCAGAAGCAGAGTGTGCTGAACTTTACCACTAGGCCACTGGGGATGGCCCTAAAGCATTTAACATTTTAAATTAAATTAATAAGATCATTTTGTTGTTGTTGTTTTGATACTAGAATTCTTTTCACATAAAGTGTCAGTAAGTGCTGAATCCGGTCTTTGCTAGTTGTTTTCATGTTTTAGAGCCAGACTGGCTTATTTGCAAGGCTGCATCTGAGTTTTGGTTGAGGATGGTGGGCATATACAAGTTTTCCTTCTTTCATTCTCTAACATCCCCTGAAATGTCAGCAAAAATGTCACATGGGAATATATCTGTGACATAACCAATCAGGGTAGGAGGAGTGTACTAGCAGACAGGATTCTGACAAACTTTGGAAGTTAGAGAATAGATGCAAATGTAACGACAATAAGTCCGAGCAGATCCCAGCAAGGCACCACCCTCAGAACTGGCAGGTAAGGGAAGAAGCATTCAGGGTAATTAATTAAAGGAACTCTGAAAGAATGTGTCAGCTGCCCACTGCTGCCAGCACCCATCCCAAGAATATAAAACCATTTGTCCCCAGGATAAAAACGGAGAGGTGTTATGGAAAGAAACTGAAAGATCTACCTGGGCAGGGCATGAACCAAGTGTGGCAGTTGGCCTCCCCAGGAACATAATCCTTTTATCTGGGAAAGAGTGCTACAAATCAGTCACCTTGCTCCCTGACCACATACCCAAAAGGGAGGTCTACCAACCTATTGGCCCTGCTCAGAGAATAGAGAGCTTGAAGTCAGCCCTTCCATCTGGGGAAAGACCTGTGAGGAAACCAACCACAAACAAACCTATGCCAGTTTTCTACAGTAATCCATTCAGGCCTTTTCATAAATATGAATGGATAACCAAGGTTCACCAGGTATTTTGGGAAAATTAATAGCACAAAAAAGTAGAATCAGGATGACTAGAGATAATAATTCAGGGAACAAAAGAGAATTCTGGAAGATTCTAATAAGTAATCCAATAGACATTTGATAAGTTTTTGCATCTGTAAAACAAGAATAAGCTACTATGATAGAGCAGAGGTTAGAGAACAAGAAAGGTTCTTGGAAATTAATAATATGATTGTGGACTAAAAAAGTTCATCAAAAGGACTGAAAAAATAAATTCAAGGATATCTTTCAGAAAGTACCAGAAAAAGTCAAACAGCCAGAAAATATGACAGAAAAGTTGAGTCATGGTGGTCCAACAGCCAGCCAACAGAAATGCCACAAAGATCAACAACGAAAGGAGGAGAGGAAACAATCAAAGAAAGAACAGAAGAAAACTTTCCAGCTAAAGGACGTACTTTTAGATTGAGAAGGTTCACCTAATACTGAGCAATGAACAATGAAAACTAACCCACAAAATGGTACATCTTTGTGAAATTTCAGAACATCAAGGGGAGATATTTGAAGCCTTCAGAGAGGAAAAAAAAGATTATCTACTACAAGAATGAGACACAGATTGTCATCATGGTTCTCATCTGTGAAGCTCCATTCTAGAATGAATGATACCACTGTATATGAAGCAAGTGCTTGTCCAGGATATTGAAATCATCTGTCCTCTGGATAAAGTCAAACAAGAAAATGAACCTCAAAAGTAATTAGTGTTTAAGCAGATAAATGGCTACCATTCAGGACACAATCTCTTAAAATTTATAGGTAATCTTTTTTCAAGTGATTTGAAACAACACAGCCAATCAGGAATTCCCAGTAGTAATAACTTCCTTGCAGAGTTTAGCTGGTCTGTACTGTCCTCTGTAGTCAACTGAACCTGCATGATTTAATATCTAGGAATATTTTTCATCATGGTATTATTTGAAAAAAAGTATTATCTGACAAAGACCCAATACTAAAATTGCTCAATGTAGAGGATATATATATATATATTTTTTTGGTGAGGAAGATTGGCCATGAGCTAACATCTGTTGCCAATCTTCCTCATTTTGTATATGGGATGCCACCACAGCATGGCTTGATGAGCAGGGTGCGTAGGTCAGTGCCTGGGATCCGAACCTGCAAATCCCAGGCCACCGAAGCGGAGGGCACAAACTTAACGAGGATGCCACCGGGCCGGCCCCGCAGAGGATATTTTTAAAGGAAACTTTTGTTGAAGTTTGACACACATATAGAAAAGAGCACAAATCACAAGCACTCAGCATGATGGATTTTCACCAAGTGAAGATTGTAACCAGCACCCAAATCAAGAAACTGATATTATCAGTACCTAGACATCTCCTTCATGCTTCCCTTGTCTTGACCTGCTCCCCTCCCCAAAGGGTAATCATTATCTTGACTTCTAACACCATAGATTAGATCAGCACAGAGGATATTTAAACAAAAGAAACTATCTTTGTATTCAGATGCTGACCAGGCTCTCATCTTGACCTGACTTACAAAGGAACATTTCAGGACCTCTTACAGGACCCAACTGCCTTTTCAGAAGCTTTTCAACAGCAGTAGTAGAAATATTTCACCCCAAATAATGGTATCTGAAGAAAGTAAGATTTGTGAGGTTATAGTATATATTTATATTCTATGAAATACCAATCTGAAGAGATGGTCCACGTAAAAGGGAGTCTATAGGGAAATAGCAAATCAATTTGGCAAATATTGTTTACAATACTCCCCTCTTGAAGATGCCCAATTCACTTGAGCATATTAAAGAGGCTGGGGAATCCAGTAATAAAGAAGCTTGTTTAACCTTGTTTACCAAGCTTTTCACAAAGTTTAGTCAACAACTTTTTTCTTTCTTCTTTTCAACACAACACCTATTGGTAGATCAAGGAACTAGTGTTCCATAAAACATACTTTGGGATGAATCTGCGAAAGCACTTTGCAGAAGCTCCATTTCTAACTAAAGCCTTCCACAGTTTCTGTCTTATGTTCTCACTGGGACTGACACTAAAGGAAGACAGAATGCCTTGGATGGACACTATAGCCTCTCATCTGCACAATTTGGGTTCAGGCCCCAGACCTGGAGCATCTAGGAAGAGAAAAGTGAAGAAAATGTAGAAGGGAATATATTTCTCCTAACAACCTTCTTAAGAAAGTGGTCCCTGTTCAAGGTAACAAAAGACTGGAGGCTACTTGTATTCGGCTGAGTACCCTGATGGGTTCTGGGAAGGTAAAGACAGGCCTTGAGCTAAGTCTGGCAATAAAGACTGGAGAGAGCTAAATTGCCCTGTGCTATAGAAGAATTTAGAGTTCACCAGGTAATTTCTAAGGCTGGAGGGAGCAGAAGAGAAGATGGGATTGGAGGAGAGGGGAAGACAGTCTAATAAGATGGCCAGAGGCCGAGATGGCCATTGTCAGGAGGCACAGCCAGTGTGAAATTCCTGAGACTGAGTGGGTCCAACAAAATGATTTACATATAATATGCTAGTTGTTTACTATGTAGTACAATGGAGTAATTTCTTCTTGCTCTCAAGGTGGCTTGGGGTTTCTCCCATATTTTAATCTATATCATGATGGAGATCAAGGAACAGATTTAAGACACAGTGTTTTGTAAAGCTGAATAACAGAATCAGTTAGATCCAGGTAACCATGAAATCAAAAAATTACCCCATCATTTCCAACCACCCCTTCTCCCACCAAGAATCTGTAGAAACCAGCACTGAGAACAGTGCCTAGCATATTATAGGTACTCAATAAATACCTATCAAATGAATGAGTTAGTTCACTGACTTTCCAGAGTGTAAAATGGTGTTTTAGGGGTTGAGCAAATCTTATCTAGATTTTAAGGATCAGGTATCACTAGCTGACAACTGGAAAGTTTTCACCCTTTCTAAGGAGAAACAGCTCCTTTTACAAAAGCTTTTCCATTGTTTTCCAGCAAACAGTAAAAGTGATTAAAACACACATACATTTACAAATCATCCACTTTCTGCAGAGAAGAAAAGGACTCAGACCTAATGTGAATTCTATATCTTTACTTAGTGGTTAAATCTGAATTTATGAGGAAGATGTAATCCCAAACTCAAGTAAATTATTCAAGTATTGGAGCTGAAGGAAAAAACATAGAGATTTCTAGTCTGGTTTATATTTCAAGCGCAAATTTACAGTCTCTTCAACAAATGGTGCTGGGACAGGTGAGTATCCACATGCAAAAAAATTAAGTTTGACTGAACTCACACCATATATACACACATACGTATATATACACACACATATATATACACATTTTGTATATATATACAAAAACACATAACTCAAAATCAATCAAAAACCTAAATATAAGAGCTAAAACTATAAAACTCTCAGAAGAAAACATAGGGGTAAAACTTTATGACCTTGGATTTGGCAATAGTTTCTTAGATATGACACTAAAAGTACATGCATCAGAAGAAAAATTAGGTAAATCTGACTTTACCAAAATTCAAACTTTTGTGCTTCAAAGAACACTATAAAGAGAGTGAAAAGACAATCCACAGAATAGGAGAAATATTTGCAAATCATATATCTGATAAGGGTCTAGTATCTAGAATATGCAAAGAACTCTTACAACTCAACAACAAAAAGACAATCCAATTTAAAAAATAGGCAAAGGACTTGAATAGGTATTTCTTTAAAGAAGATATACAAATGGTTAAGCAGCACATGAAAAGATGCTCGACACCAATAGCCACTAGGGAAATGCAAAACAAAACCACAGTGATATATCACTCACACCCACTAGGATAGCTAGAATCAAAAGACAGATAATAAGTGTTGGTGAGGATGTGGAGAAGTCTGAACCCTCACGCAGTGCTGGTGGGAATGTAAAACGGTACAGCCACTGTGGTAAACAGTTTGGTGGTTCCTCAATAAATTAAGCATAAAATTACCATATGACCCACAATTCTACTCCTAGATATATGCCCAAGAGAATTAAAACAGGTCCACACAAAAATGTTCATAACAGCACTATTCATAATAGCCAAAAGGTGTAAACAACTCAAATGTCCACCAACTGATGAAAGGATAAACAATATGTGATATATGCATGCAATGGAATATTATTCAGCCATAGAAAGGAATGAAGTACTGATACATGCTATAACATGGAAGAACCTAGGAAATATCATGTTAAATGAAAGAAGCCAGTCACAAAAGGCCACACATTGTATGATTCCATTCATATGAAACATCCAGATAAAGAAAGTAGATTAGTGGTTGCCAGGAGCAACCATCAAGGAGGAATGGGAAGTGACTGCATAATGGGTACAGGGTTTCCATCTGAGGTGATGAAAATGTTCTGGAACTAGATAATGGTAATGGTTACACAACGTTGTAAATGTACTTAATGGCACTGAATTATACACTTTAAATGGTAAATTTTATGTTATGTGTACTTTGCCTCAATTAAAAAAAAAAAGAAAAAGCACCACGTGGTCTTTGCACATGGTAGGTTTTCCACAGTCATTGACTTTAATGACTGTGCAGCATGCTGTTGGTCAATTCCAGCTTCCAGGGACTGCAGATTTTGCCCTGAACAAACATGGCTCTATGGATTTACCAGCATTCTCTAGCTCTTCTGCCTGAGGATTATGTACAAAGGCTTAGCAACTATATTCCTTCCCCCTTTATGCAACATCCCACACCTGTGCTAGAAGCCTTCCCAAGAAGTCCTAAAGGGCTTCCTGCCAGTCACCAGAAAGGCAAACAGCTTCATTCTATATCTGTTGATCAAAACAGTATAAAAGTAACAAAAGGTTGCTATTGAGAGTTAGGTTGGGAGGTGGTGGTAAAGAGATATTTCATTTGACTATGATAAGACTATTACAAATATGAAATGATACAGCATTACATTACTCTGAAATCATATAGTACTTACTCTAGACCAAAGTTTCTCAACTTTGGCACATTTGACATTTAGGGCAGAATAATTCTTTGTTGTGGGGGAGGCTGTCCTCTGCATTGTAGGAGGCTTCATAGCACTCCTGGCCTCTACCCACGAGACATCAGTAGTATTCCCCAGTCATGACAGTCAAAAATGTCTCCATTTTGCCACTCAGGGGCGAAACAGCCCTTAGCTGAAAACCACTGCTCTAGACTAAAATATTAAACATCTTATCTAACATTAATACATAAAAAGTGACGTACCCAAGGGCTATGAGTTGGAGTTGGAAATGAGAAGAGAGAGGAGAAAACAACCTAGACCATCTTGGACTGCTATGGGCCAACCTCCTAAAAGCTAATATGTTTGGGAAAGGGCTGTGGGAAAACTCAGAGAGAGCTGAAATTCTCAAAAGTACATTCCTAGGACCAGAACAACGGCCACCCAAAAGAAGGGGAGTTGGAGTAAAGCAGCAAGCACCCAGTGATAACTGTAATGCCACTGTTCTGCTTATTTAACTCCCTCGTGGATCAGTGATGCTCAAAGATGAGTAAAGAAATGTTCCCTGCTCCCCACATACTGGATGCCTACCATGTCTGCCCTTGGGATAAAGGCAGCTACTCAGACATTGCCAGGAAATAAGAAAGGAACTGCCTACCTGAGGGTCCCGTTCTCTCCTTTGTCCAGGCTGGTGAACCGGCTGTAGAGGCGGGTGATCTGACTGTGGGAAACTACAGAACACAAAATTAGTCCAGTTGCAGAAGTGGCCCTCCACTCAAACTGAATCCAAGTGTGCCCCTTCAGAAGCCAGCTGCCTTTCTGGTCCCAGTGCACTATTAAATGCTCCAAAGTGAGTAAAATGGGGAGATGTCTCAACTCTAACTCATCTCTAGAGTGTCAAAGGAGAAAGTTTAAAAGCTAAAGAATGAAAGAAGTTAGAAAATAAACTAAATCAAGAGCAATCAAAACTGACTCTCAGGAATGAAGTCTAGGCTAAGTTTAGACTACGTGTTAAATGTCAGGTGGTTAAGATTTAACAAAACAAAGCCAAATTTAGTTTAAAAGGAAACTGTGAAACTTTCACCTTTCAGCACCCTGGCTTAGAGGCTAGGAAAATGCATGCTTTGATTAAAACCACATATCTATTAATCAGTCTGATGTTTCAGGCTGGCACTGGTGGGTAGGTAACTTGTACCGAATTAAAGATTGGGGCATGTCAAACAGATTATATTTTTTAAATTTGGTTCACTCCTGTACCAAGCATTGGTAGCTTTATCTTTTCCCTTGGGACTGAACTTTGGGTAAAAGATCATTACAGCCTTGGGTCAGCCTCTTTTCTGTGACTGCATGAGCTCCACTGAGTTCCCAGTAAAGGAATGGGCTCCCAAAAAGCAAATTAGGCAATTTGTCAAACGGTTATGTTATCATCAGATGACATCTCCAAGGAAGCTATCTTGCTCCTCATTTTGGATTAACTCAGGCACAAGCTGACAATTAAAATGCAGATATACAATAAAACTTGGAAAATGCAAAAAGGAATTCTGGGAAATAGTTTAGTCTTGGCAGATTGGAGGTAGGAGGGAAAAATAGAGAATTATCAAAGGAGAAAAGACAGCAGCCAAAAAAGGTGTGGCAAGGGTGGACTTTGTCCTAGGCTATACCTTCAGGGGCTTAAAGGGGTGGCTGAAGGAGTTCTGGGAGTTGTCCTCCTCCACCAGCTCACTTGCAGTTTTAGGGACAACAGGACAAAGTAAACAGGGGCACAGCGGGAGAAGCAGGAAGTGAGTGGCCCAGAGCTAGGGTGAGAGGACACACTAGGTGCAGCTGTAAATTCTCCAGCATCAGGTTTCACCCCAAGCCGGGCTTTTGTTCTGCACTCACTCTCTAAGGAGAGCAGAGAGCAGAGAAGGAGGCAGAATCATTCCCAGCCAGGGCAGAGCCACCAGGGGTCCAGGCACTGAGGAAGCAATTGCGGACCTTTCTGCCAGCCAGGCGGGGGTGAACAGCTCAGCTCAGCGTCAAGAGTACGCTCCTGTGAGGGTCGGGCTGACAACTCTGATTCCTTTCACGGCACCACTGCTTGCCAGTGAGGGGTGAGTGAGTGGGGCTGTGGAGTGGACTAACCAAGTCCATGAGAGGAAAGCGCTTGGCAAAGTGTCTGGCACATGGTAAGCACTTCAGGTTAGCTATTATCATCATCACCATCCTTAGATTGTGAGCCTGAAGGTACAGTTTTACTGCTGCACTAATTAATCTCCACCTTTCTCTTGATTCTGCCAGTCACAGCCATTTTCTTCAGGAACTTGACCAGTTTACCTGGCTTTGGCCTCAGGCCTCAAAGGCTGCTCTAGAACTAAAGTTCCCTTTAGTTTAACAACAAGTCAGTTAAAGAATGACTAACTTTCCCAAAAGATTTTTTTTTTTTGGTGAGGAAGGTTGGCCCTGAGCTAACACCTGTGCCATTCTTCCTCCATTTTGTATATGGGACACCACCACAGCATGGCTTGATGAGCGGTGCGTAGGTCCGCACCCAGGATCCAAACCTGCGAACCCCAGGTCACCGAAGCAGAGCGTGCAAACTTAACCACTACGCCCCCAGGCCAGCCCCTATATTAGGTTTTGTGGGGGTTTTTGTGTGTGTGTGAGGAAGATCAGCCCTGAGCTAACATCCCGTTGCCAATCCTCATCTTTTTTGCTGAGGAAGACTGGCCCTGGGCTAATATCCATGCCCATCTTTCTCTACTTTATATGGGACGCCACCACAGCATGGCTTGACAAGCAGTGCGTCTGTCCCCGCCCAGAATCCGAACTCAGGAAGCTGGGGCCACCAAAGCGGAGCGCGCGAACTTAACCGGGCGAGCCCCTGGTTTTGTGTTTTTTTTAATTTGAGAAAATAATCCATGCACATGGTAAAAATGCAAATAGTACAAAAGTGTACACAATGAAAAGTTTCCCTAACAACCAAGTTTCCCAGTCTCCCTTGCCAGAGGCAAATACTATTACCAGTCTCTTGTGAATCCTTCTAGAAATTCCATATGTGTATATATATGGTATATACACATATATGTATATGTGTATATATACATATACATGGTGGTATAGCGATTTATACAATTTTAAAATTGAGAGGAATGTTGTCCTCTAGTCCAACCCCTTCAACTAACAATTGAGCCATCAGACATCTTTCTAACTTAGATCATCATCTGAAAGAATTGGGCACTGAAACCTCTTATGGCATGATTTTAGTAATTCCCTTAGTAAGTACTGGTATAGCATTACACCTCATATTTCAGAAAAAAAAAGATCAGTTTATGGCTGCTTGAGTTCATAATTTACCAGTATGTTAAAAATAAATATCTAAATAAGTAGCCAAACAACCATAAAACTGCTACCTTTCAGGATAAACTGGGCTACATGGAAATCAGTGGAGAAATGCGTAGCCAAACATCAACTTTTAACACAACTCAATATGGTCACATCTCACTCTATCTCCCAAATTTCTGAAACTAATGTTATAATGATATTGTTACAAAGAGCTCTGTTAACAAAAAAGAAAAAAGAAGAAAGCAAGCTTTTATTTGGGTGCTAAATCCACTATGACAAAGAATATAAAGCAATCTCCAAGGCGTAGAGCTCAGAGCAAATACAAGGAGCAGAAAGGTACTGGAACTACCAGGAGCCAAGGCAGGACACGTTTCCAGTAAACTATTCGCACCAGAAGGCATGAGGCTAGCTGGACAGGTGCCCCAAACCCGCACCATTCCTAGTAACCTAAAGGAAGTCTCAGGAGTTGACGATTACTCTCAGAAAAGGCTGGGCACATAAACATGTTTTGAATGAAGCTATATTTTTCTCCATGGATGGGGGCAAATAATTGTTTTATATTGTTGAAAGATTACTTCAGAGACCCTGCTAATCTTCCTGACTACAAACCTTTCTATCGTCACTGCCTTGTGCTCAGGAAAGGAAGGTATTCAGAGAAGTGCCAAGCACTAAGGAGGAATGGCAAAGGGAAGAATAAAAGCGAAAAGGGAGTAAGAAAAAAGTTATTGGCCCTTGCCTTTATCCTAGATCTTAATGCAGAAGAACAGACTGACAACCTAGGCAGGGCACCCAAGTGCAACCAAAGGTAATTCTAGGTACAAGACTGAAAAGTTGAAGCCTGCACCCCTAACTATTCCTCCTGAACATTCCACACCACCACATTTCCCCTGTTTCCCCTGATAAGAGGACTTTAAGAGCTGGCCTACTCTCTTAGGGATTCTATAGATTAAAAGAGACTTAAAAGACATTAAAAAAAACAAACTACCTTCTTATAATATGGGAAAATTTGAACGGTAGATAATATTCCAGAACTACTGCCAACTTTCTTAGGTGTGATAATAGTATTGTGGTTACGTAGGAAAAATTCCTATTCTCAGGAGATACATGCAGAAGTATTGAGGGGTGAAGAGTTCCAATATCTACAACTTTCAAATGGTTCATCAAAAAATACACATAAACACAGGCCAGCCCCATGGCCTAGTCATAAGAGTTCAGTGTGCTCCACTTCAGTGGCCCAGGTTGGCGGGTTCAGATCCCGGGTGTGAACCTACATCACTTGTCAGCCATGCTGTGGTGGTGATCCACATACAGAATAGAGGAAGACTGGCACAGACGTTAGCTCAGGGCACATCTTCCTCAAGTAAAAAGAGGAAGGGTAGCAACAGATGTTAACTCAGGGTGAATCTTCCTCAGCAAAAAAAGACCCCATATAAATAGATAAAGCAAATATAGCAAAATGTTAACAACTGGTGAATTACGGTAGAAGGTATACAGGTGTTCATTATACTATATTAACTTTTCTGTATATTTGAAATTTTTCCTCATAATAAGTTGGGGGATGGAGTACAGAGCTTTACAAATCACTTAACCCCAAACCAGCTAAAGGTGTCAGTTACATGTTCATTTCCATTTCAATAGGACCCAGAAGACAGCAGGGTATTCTGTAGTGACAGAACCTTCAGGCACTAGGGCAAGACAGGTGAGGGCCATGAAGGGGCCCTGCATTTTGAGGTAGTAGCAGCCTGAAGTCGAACTTCCACTTACATTCTAGCCCAGGAAGTCATTCTCAAGCAACTGCCTTTACCAGGCTCGTGCTCTTTGTTGCAACTATAGAAACCCACACTAGTTCCTAGTATCACTACACCCTTTCAAACAAACAAAACCTCACCAGCCTGTAAAACTCACCTCCTAAACCTGTTCAACACCCTTCCCATACCACACAACACATATTAGAAGCTAGAGACTAAAAATAAATGAAATCTGCATTCATTACTACTCAGTTGGCATGCATTGTTTCTCACACAGTGGCTATTTTTTTTTAAAAAAAGGTTTGAAATAATTCATGCCAGGTTATTGCTACAGTTAAGTGCATTAAGGGTGGAGATTACAGAAACTCCCAAGACACTAGTGACCTTCCACCTAATGACAACTTTTATTCAAATAAGCTTTAATTTATGGAAATGCTGAAGTGTGAAAAATGTAATAGAACAAAGACAATATAGCAATTGTTTTATGCCAACATAAAGTGTTTTCAGACAGTTTTTTAAACTGTTAGAAACATCAGAATTTCTACTCTTTTAAAAGTTTTATTTCCTTAGAGTTGGGAAAACATCTGTACTTGATTCCTAATCCAATGATTCCTGAAAATAGGAAAGTATAAAATGCTGTCAACTCCCCAATTAGATAGCCCTAGACAGTTTTTATAACTAGCACATGCAAATGGTATTTTCCCAATAAGATGTTTGTGATCTATGGTTCAAAATAATAATAGCTAACTCTTACCTGCCACTTATTATATACCACGCACTATTCTAAGTAGTTTACATAATTTATCTCATTTAATCCTCATAAGAATCCAATAAAGCAGGTACTATTGTTCATATTTATGGGTGACAAAACCGAGGCTTATGGGTAATTTTACCCAGAATTACTTTTCCAAACATTTAGAGATCAAATTTGAAATACTGGCTAAACTAATCAGACGTGAATTCTAATCAATTTAGACTTACAAAAATATATTTAATTATAATCATCAATTCCAATGCAAAGCTTTCATACTGAATATAAAGTCAGTTTTCCTCAATTATGCTACATTTTCTTACCAGCCAAGAGAGTAGTGAAGTGTCTTATACTTGTTCTTCACTTGAAATGTTTCTGATTGATAGTTCCCCAAACTCTTAATGGAACAAGAAGCAGATGAAAATATTCCACCTCTTTACCCCGCCCCTCAGGTATCTGTTGTTCTTATTCTTCTAAACCTTTTGCATCATGCTAAAATTACTGCTTTAAAAATCAACTCTGCTAATGGGCACTAACTGGATAAACTAATAGCTCAACTCCCAGGTCAGAGGAATGACTGTGTAGCAGGCTAGGGGAGAATGCTTCCGGAAGCCACCCAAAATCCCCTAGGTTACTTTATCCAAATCTAATTCGTTCATGCATGTATCAAGTCCCAGTTCCTGTCCTCCACAAGGCCAGCCCACAAGGACTCTGTTTTCCTTGAGTTCTGAAGGTGGGTGCCACACAATTTCAGCTACCTAATGTCATGACGCTAATCCTAACTCTTGTGGGCGTCTTTTGGGACCATCTGCTTTGAGTACCTAGCAGAGTACTGAATACAGACACTACAAAATTCAAAAAGTACTTGTTTCATTAGGCTTTCTGGCTCAATACATATATTTGCACTGGTTGTGGTTAAGAATCTCCCTCAGATTTGATTCACTTTTTTGGCAACCCAAAGAATAGCTCTTCCAGGAGCACTTAATTCTGTTTGTCCACACATCATACAGTAAAGTAACCCAGAGTCTTATAGCAATTCAGGCCCTTTTCATTCAGTCAAATGTAAATAAACTAGAACTGGATTACTGCTCCCTTCATATTGAGGCAAAAATAGCTTTTTCCCATCCTCACTATGGTTTACACTTCCTCATTATGTGACTTTTTATTTTAAGCACAAACGCTTTAATTCTGGTGTCACCTTAGACCTAAAGTAGTTCTTATATTTACAAGTGTGGCCAGAGGTCATGGCCACAAAATGTAATAAAATGCTTGCTGAATCCAAACTGCCTATATTTCTCCTCTTGGAGTCAGAGTAAGTCATTAAACGGCCATAAGGTCAAGTGGCCAAACAAGTACTGCACATTATAAACAGCTATTTTCCGTCATTCACCCAAAATCATGAAAAGGACTGCATTGGTAGGTGGTGAAATCATTGTTAAAGGTCTCTATGGAGAGAGTTAATGGCCATATGTCAGGAGATGCTAAAAGCAGTAAACCAACCTGACAGGGGGTGGGGCTAGATAACATCCTTCCAACTTGATTCTAGAAAGTTGAATTTTTCAGAAAGCACAGGACAGCATTTAATTTACCTCAGACCACCACTGCCTGAGTAATTCTGTAGTTCCCCCAGCACCCTTCCATATCATCTGCATTTGGGCCACCGAGTTACTTATGGGTCACCTCATTATCAAAGACAGGTACCATGAAGAGACAGAGCTCAGATGTTTAAATAACTCATGTAAAATACATGAGCCATAATGGATTACTAATAAAATACCATATGCATTATCAAGGGCTATACAAACATGTTATGGTGTTTTACCAAGCTTCTGAATTCCCAAAGCCCTGTTGCCCCTTTGTTCAGGTTAATGAGGAACAGAAAGAACTATAAAAAATCAGTTCCTAGTACAAATTCACAAAGATTTTTGGAGCACATCCAATTTCCATAGTTACTGCATAGAGTACACCAGCAGAACAGAAATCAATATATCTGAAATTAGGACAGCAAGCATCCTCAGTGTAAGTAAAAAACCGGAGATCACAGTATCTGTGCTTTTTCTCCCTAAGTTCAGAGTGAAAGAAGTCTCCTCCTCTCTGAATCCTAATTCTTTAAAGGTCTCCCACCACCAGGTCACATCTTCCGAAGCCTTGCTATATGATCTTGCTTTCTGGGTTTACTTTTCCATTCGTGGCAAGGATTTGTTTGTGATTTTCCACAGTTGTCAGTGGTTTTAAGTCCTTTACCAGAAACGTCACAGGAACGGATTGTGTTTTCTACAGGATTCATACAGAGTTCCTGATTTTGAGGCTGGCGCGAGGAAAGATAAAGGAAAGGAGTTCGCGGACTTTCATGAGCAGGGGGAGTAAAAAAGAGATGTCAGTGCTCTATGGGTGATCACCCCTCCTGCCTTTGAGGGGAAGGACAGTCCCACAAGAGCCAGAGCCCCACTCCGGGTAGCTGTAGCTGTTAGCACAGATCCTCCAGCCCTCGGCCCCGAAGCTCCAGCGCTGGAGGTGCCCAGGACCCCCGCAACCTCCGAGCACCGCAGCTCCAAACCTCAGCGACAGCGCCCTCGGTCCTGAGGCCAGCCGGAGGTGCCCGGCCGCGTTCCCACCCCCGACCCGAACTCACAGCCAGTCTCCTTCTTGATCTCCTCCAGCTCTTCGTCCCGCAGTAACGTGGAGGCCCGAGACCCCATCACCGAGCCGGGAGCTCCTCCGGGAGCCGGGAAGCCTGAAGCGACAGCGGCGGCGGAAGGGAGAGAGGGAGGCGAGAATGGGCCAGGGGTCAAGCAGGGAGAGGGCAGCGTTTCTACTGCAGACCGCGGAGGGAACCCAGAGGTGGCGCGCGGCAGAGGGCGGCCCGGAGGACCGGCCAATCAGGAGCGAGGCTGCTCCCGGCGCCGGAGCCGACGTCGACGGCCCTAGCTCCAGCCCCGGAATGAATCAGCCCCGCGCCGGGCTGGGTCTTGCTAAAGACGGGCCACGCCCCCGGAACCGTGATGCCACCTGCCTTAAAAGGGCAATGCCACCCTGGCCCTAGAGAACGCAATTAAAAGGGCAACGCCACCGACCCACCGTTTTACAACAAACTAGCTTGCGGCAGGCAGCGTAGCCAACCCTTTTCCCACAGAACTCTCACACCATAAATCCCATCCTACAAGTGGCACGGATTGCAGAGAGAAACGAAAACAGAGAGACAAAACGTCCCTTGGGGGAACACTAGGGTGTGTCTCCTGGGAACTGCATGCTGGGAATTGCACCTCCTCGTTTTTCCTGGAGGCCCCCCCTCTCTTCCCGGCCGCAGGGGGCGCCCGGGAGCTGGCCCCGGGGCCGCGCGCTGATTGGCTCCTCGGGGGACCTCTTGTGCAGTCGCGCTGGCGTCTGCTCACTGGTGTGGGTTCCCAGCGCTGCGTACATGTCTTCAGTTGGTTTTCGGGACTGTGGCTTGATAACCGCCGCCGCGGGCTTGGAACTTCCCGAGAGTTCTTCCTTAACAGCAGTCCCTCTTTTTTTGGTTCAAGACTGAAGCTCAAGGAACACACCATTTGCCTAAAATTGGGACGGGATTTCCCAAACTTCCTTCGGAAAAAAACCCCTAAAGGCGGAGGAGAGTGAATTTTGTGTGTGGCCCGCCGTTTATTTGAAGTTTGTTATTTTGCCTTAAAAACGAGGAATTTTGCATTTTATTCTTATGACACGTTTTTATTTGTTTTCTTGAAAACGTTTCAAGCCGCCCATTAAATTAGTGCACCCTCTCAGGTGAACCAGGTGTTTCCTGTGGCTTCAAGGCGTTTGCACCCCCTCCCCACCACTGGAGTGCTACTTTGTACAGAACCGGTTTGAGATAGGGGAAAAACCAAATTCTGACCATTATCGCTTAGTATCTGAACAGTAGGGGACTCTGTCTTAGCAAGCTGCCCAAGTCGACTTGTTACTAGTTTTAAGTTTTACCTAAGGCTTGACGGCTTAGCATGAGGCCGAAGTTCTAGTCTCACTGAACTGTTTTCATGATTGACCTGCTCTTGTCTGACCTAGTGATGTCTGCCTTCACATGCAGAGTGTGACATTTTGGCTATGCCCGTCTAGAGGTCACAGGAGCTTCTTTTTATCTTGTGAATATAGGTATGGTAGAAAAACCTTGATGTCAGCGACATCAATGTCCGTTTTCTGAGTCTGCCTTGAAGTCCATCTCTAGATCCTTTTTTCTTACTAATCTTGCGTTTTACTATTTGCAGCTGTCCTCAGTCAAAGCTTTCTTTGCTTTGTGTTAATGTTTTTCTGATTTACTTAAGGTTTCTTAAACTTCATCATTGTCCAAGCATTTCACAAACTTTTATTTTTTATGTATCTTTTAAAATATAAGTTAATTTTGCCTTTATTAAGGGCTAGTTTTTCCAGTTTTATGTCCTCTTTTGTTTCTGTAAAAATTCCCCTTTTGCCTGTTGGATTGACTTGCACAAAGAATGATTTTCTCAGGCACTCTGGTGACTCCTTTTATGTTCCCTTTGGATGCATAACACTTGGTCTTGTGCTAGATTACACACATCCTCCACTGGGGGTCTGGTTTTAGTTCAGGTTCTGTACCTTCTAGCTGTGTGACTTTGGGTAGGTGTCTTAAATCTTTAAACCTCAGTTTCTACATCTATAAATTAGGTAATGGTTATTGTAGGCAACAAATAATATTTGTGAAAGTACTTGCTAGAGCTTAAAATAGAAAAATACAGGTTATTTATCTGGCTAAAAATGCTATGTAACTTCTCGCCTTCTTCCTAGTTGAATTAGGCCTTAGTTATTTCATCAATGTTTTATGGTGAAAGTAAATTGCAAAATTCACTGGTTGGCTATTCCTAATGTGGTAAAGGCAAGCAGCTTTTAAATTTAAACCACTGTAGAGGAACATTTATCTGGGGTTCTAAATACAAGAATGTCCAAATAACAGAGTTGTTCTAAAAGATACTTTTAAAAAAAGGATTCATCTTTTTAAATTACAGTATTACACTAAAGAATATGAGTATCTATTATGAATGATAGTTATTTCTACAAGGTAAAGTTTTTTCTTTGTACATTTCTGCATTGTTATCGTTCTTTATAATGAGCATGAATCATTTTTACAAAAACAGCTGAATTTTACAAAACCAGTGTATGGCAGGTAGCAATCTAATCTGCCAGGCTGCACATGACTGGTTGGTGACACTACAGCAGTCTAGACCCTAACCTGTGGCCACGGTGGGGTGGAACGGCCCTTGCAGTGACATGGCAGCTGGATTGGTAATGCATATATTGTGATAGTTCTAGGTCACTTATGCTTTGGTTGGTAACAATGGCAAACTCTGGAAATGTTTCTAATCTAGAAGAGGCTAGATATAGAAGAGGTTAGATCCCAGAAATTTCTGGGTAAACAGTTTATTGCAGCATGTGTTGGCAAGTATTTTGCCAATAACAATTTTTTCATTTGTTTCTGAGTTTTTTGGTTGGTGTTAAAAAGATATATGTATGTGCCATTAAAAAGCCTCTAAATGTTCTGCTTGTTCTATTTAGCTAAACAAGGAAAGGTGGTATTGCCCCATTACATAGACAAAGAACCCAAGCCTACCTTGCCTGAAGTCTTATGGTTTTCAGTTTCCCATGTATAAATTAGAGTTGTTGCTTACAATGATCCTTTTCTCATTATCATTCTAAAAAGATGAACAAAACCGAATTACTCTCATATTTTTATTTTTCTTGTCCTTTCCAGGGATGGAGAAAGAGGAAATAACCCCACCGCCAAAATATTTAAAAAGTCATAGTTCTCTTTTATTTTCAAGTGTTTGGATACTTAAAGAAGATTATTTGAAGACTGCTTTGGGAATTGAAAAGCATGGATCCCAGCAGTGACTACCATTTCCTCAATCAGATTTTGTGGAGAAGGGTGAAACTTACCTTGGTTTGTGGCATCTTTGAGGGAGTGCTCCAGCATGTTGACCCTAACAAGATCGTTGTCCTGAAGAAAGGTCTCATTTTATTTCTCATAATCTTCTGCCTTTTAAGAGATAAATAACTGAGTTTTGGTGATGGCTCTGGGCTCCATTAGCAACTGGGAGGTTGTCATTATTCCTATTTTAGGGGTGAAAGGAAGATTAGAATGCTATTTTCCCTAACAGAGCAATGTGGCTGCATATGCTGGCTTATTCCCACTCCTATACTTTTATTGACATGATAGTGGAAAATTTCAATATATAGAGATTTTTTGAATTGGATATTTCTTTTAACTTCTCTCCATATGCACCTTGAAATTAAAAATAACCACTCTATTAGATAGAATTGCTTTTGGCTTCAATGACAAATTCACAAAGACAGTGAGGGGTTAATTTTTCTCATGCAAATAGAAGTCCAGAGGTAGGCTGGTGAGGAATAGTGCAGTGGGCTCAAAGGTGCCAGGAGGGACCAGGTGTCTTGTGCTCCTGCTCTGCCACCTCGGTGATCATCTGTTATCCTCATGGTCACAAGGTAGCCTGTACACCTCCCACCTTCAATTCCAGTTCATTATAGAGGATACAACTCAGGACCAGCCAAATGGAGGAGATGCATAGAGCAAAGTATGTGGGAAGGGGCTCACAGTTTCCATGCCATCTCTGGGCGTGTCACCTTCCTGGCTCCTCTGTGTATTCACCTTGAAACTCCAATATGTAGTTTTTTATTCAGTTAGGATGTTGACTTGCTAGGGTGGTTGTGTTCCTGGTGTGATAAGTTTCAAGTTCACAATTGAAACTTTTATAAATGGCATTTGAGAGATTAGCGTTATTGTTAAGCCATATTATGAGTTAAAATAGACTTTTGTGGGCTAGGATGGGACTATACCAGGCTTTTGCAATATTCATTCAGTAATCATTTATTGATAGTTTTATATTCCAGGCACTGTGCTTGGTACCAGGGATATAGATAAGAATAACATGGTCCTTGTCTTCAAAAAACTTAGTTTAGTGAGGAGACAGATAAGCAAATAGAAAGATATAATACAGTGTCATATCCTCTCTGATAGAGGGATACACAAGATGCTGTGGAAGCACAAAGGTTCAGCTAATTTAGATCTGGGAGTGGTGGGGTTAGGACAGTGGGGAAGGCTTCCCAAAGGAGGAATTGATGGTGCAACTTCATGGGGTAGGTAGATGTTAAGTAGATGGGAAAAGAGGAAAAGGTTGTTTTAAGTCAGTGGTTCTCAAACTTTACCTATGCATCAGAATCACCTGGAAGACTTGTTAAAACACAGATTGCTGGGACCCCCTCTCCTAGAGTTTCTGATTCTTAAGGTCTGGGGCAGAGTCCAAGTATTTGTATTTCTAACAAGTTTCCGGGTGATGCTGACACTGTGCTGGGGAACCATGGTTTGAGAGGACCATTGTTTTAAGCAGAAGCAGCAGCTTGTACAAAAACACAGAGACATGAAAACTTGGTGCATTTAGAAAACCTAAGGAAATTTTAGTATGAAGATATGGTGAGAGATAAGGCTGGAGAAGTAGGCATGGCACAAATCAGAAGGACCTTATATATCATAGCATTTGGACACTTCTGAAAGCAATGAGGAACAAGCTGAAAGATTTTTATAAGTGGGAGGCATGTAAGTTTTTAAGTTAGTTGCCTGAAATTTTTAATGCCGCATCAGTTATGAACCATGCTCAGCTACGAGAAACAGATTTGCTTCTAGTGGCTTAAATGAATTAGGAGTTTATTCTCTCATATAAAAGAAGGCAGGCATCCTAGACACCCTCTTTGTGACTCTCCCCAAAGTTGGCTGGGATCCAGGATTCTTCATCTTTCTGCTCTACCATCTTTAGCACATGACTTCAAACCTCAAGGTCATATGATAGCTGGTGGAGTTATAGACAGGAGGAAGAGGAAAGGGTGTTCCTCACAGCTGAGTCAGTCCCCTTAAAGAGATGCCCTGGAAGTCTAGTAGACCACCGCTAGACTATGCGGGAGACTGAGAATGTTGCTAGCCTGAGTAAATGGCATTGAGTAGACGACAATCAGTAAATTACACATGCTTGTTCAACAAAACATTCAGTCCAGTAAAATATTTTAGTGTATTTCTCTTTAGTCTTTAATTACACAGGTTTTACATAGTTGACATATTGTCAGGTATATCATATGTACATTTTTTTAGTTAACACTATAACAAGCATTTTCTCATGTTATTTAAAACTTCCATTTAGTGGCTAAACATTTTAAAGCAAAAAGCTTAAAAACTTTAAAAATATTTGTTTTATAATTATAAATAATAATCATAAATTATAATTATAAAATACAATTTAGTATTTGTTATATTTTGTAATTATTTGCTTCAGAATAGTTCCTAGAAGTGAAATTACTGGGTGAAAGTTATGAATATTTTAAATGTTTGTGATACGTGTTTCCAAATAGTTTTTCAAAAGGGTTGTGCCTTTTTACTTTGCTACTAGTAATGTGTGAGTGAATTACAGTAGATAATCTAGCATTGGATTTTTAAAAAATGCTGATATGTGTCTTTCTTTAATTTTTGCTAGTTTTAGAGGCAAAAAGTGATATTTCACTTTTGCTTGTTTAAAAAATATTCCTAAAGAGGTTGCACATATTTCTTTACACTTGTTTCCTAATTTTATGTGCAATCTGGACAAAGCAGGGAGTGACATCACTATGACCACAGTGTGAGGGAAGGATTGAAGTAGGGAGAAACTCATGAAGGAGAATAGGTGGGGAACTACTCAGACAATCAAGGGACCCAATAAAGGCAAGTGATGGGGTTGGAGCTAAGGCTTGGCAAGGAATGGAGAAGAGAAGACAGATTCTAGAAATGCTTAGGAGATGGGCTAAGCAACCTCGTAATCAAGTAGATCATCAAAGAGCAATGGAAAATTCTACATTTATTACTCAGAGTAGGGGTGTATAGTACTGTTATTAATTGAGAGAAGTGGCAAGAGGTGCAGATTTCTTGGTTACTGGGGGAAGAAGTTGAAAATCTTACAGTAAGTCTGCTCTTAGTAAGTTGAAAACAAGAGTGGAGCTGAGAGAAATAATCCATTCTGGAGAAATAATGGATGTGAGGACAACTAGAAAGTGGATGTGATCACTCAAGGAAAAGGAAAAAGGATGAAGAGCATAATCCTGGGGACAATTAAGGTGTAAGGGGCAAGCAGAGGTGGTAGAGGCAGCTAAGGAGATTGGAAGGAGAAAATCAGGGACATAGTGTAACACTGGTTATGAGATGCATATTAAAATCACTGAGGCCTGGGCTTAAATCCTGACTCTGTCTTTTATTAGCAATGTGACCTTGAGGAAGTTATTCAACCTTTCTGAGCCTTAGATTCCTCCAAAATGGAGATAATGAAATGCCTATCTCATTATGTTACTGGACAATTAAATGTAGGCAAATAATTAGCATGGTGCTGGGCCTCAGAGTGGGTACCAGTATGGTAGCTCTAGGTAATTTGAAGGAAGAGAACTAAACACGAAGAGTGTCCTGTAAGCCAAAGAAGAAAGGAGAGAAGAGTATTGTCAAAGGGTGCATGGAGCCAAGTATGATAAGACTGTGAGCTTTTATTTGGATTTGACAAATAGGCAGTTGGTGATCTTTGACCTCAGTAAGAAGATATTCAGTGGAACAGTGAGGGTGAAACTCAATTATCTGGGTTTGCTGAGAGATGTGGAAATATACAGCTGTTGTGAGCACTTCCATCTAGAAAAATAATACTGTATTGTAGACATGACATTCAAGCTTCTTACCTACTCATAGAAGAGCCCTGTATTTGGGCCAGGAGTTGGATTGTTTTCCTTGACAATTAATATTTTCGAGCATGTATCATGACATGGTGGTCTGGTGGTTAAGATTCAGAGCTCTCACCGCTGTGGCCCAGGTTTGTCTTCTGGTCAGGGAACCACATCACCTGTCTTTGTGTTGTCATACTGTGGTGGCTGCCTGTTGCTGTGATGCTGAAAGCTGTGCCACCGGTATTTCAAATACCAGCAAGGTTACCCATGGTGGACAGGTTTCAGCAGAGCTTCCAGACTAAGACAGACTAGGAAGAAGGACCTGGCCGCTCACTTCCAGAAAAATTGGCCATGAAAACCCTATGAATAGCAGCAGAGCATCTGATATAGCCTGGAAGGGGAGAGGATGGCCAAAAAAGATGGGGCAGGATTCTGCTCTGCTGCGCAGAGGGTCACTAGGAGTGGGAATCGAGAGGGAATGACACTAACAAAAAAAAAAAAGCATGACATGAAGCAAGGTGTGGACTCTAGAAGTAGTCAACTGCCTTAAAATTTTTTCTGGAGTTCGGTGGAGTAAAAATCAATAGAAATATAATAAATAGATAGTCCTTAGCCCCAAAGGCCTTAGAATATTCTTGGGAGAAGTTTGAATTCAGTGTACTACTACTGCCCTTTTAGTTTCTCTTGGACCATTCTGGGGTTCCTTCTGTTCTTTATACTACCTGTTTCAAGACTATAGCTTTGTAATTTATTATCGACTCTTCATTCCTTGGGGAAAATAATTTGGGGATTTTTATAAAACTCAGATTTGGGCACTTTTGAGATGCATCATATTTTATTATATTATTTTTTATTAACCAAATGAATTGTTTCTATAACAGTGAAGAACGTGAAGACTGGCCAAAGTGTCCCAGGCGTGAAGATGTTTTTTGGGCATGAGATTGTGAATGGTGAGAACTTCCTGTTCCCTGAATGCTGGTGTTGGGGGTAGCACAAGTAGTGACTTCACTGCTCTGCCTTGTTCCAGTATTTGAAAAAAATGAAAACAAGATATATTGCATTTATGAACTCTTCAAGTTGGTATTTGAGAATTGACCCTTATCTTACTGTTTCGGTGGTCTATGAGCAGAATAGTCTTAGAGAATTTTAATCATCTTGGTTTTACACTGTGAGGACTGTGGGTGCTCATTACTAGAGACTCAGCCAGCAGGCGGAGTTAGGAATCTGAGCAGAAAGGAATTGTCTTGCTCAGCAAATGAGTTGAACACTGCAGGTTCACATTACATTCACAGGCCCTTATCTGAAACCTTGGGGCCAAATGTTTCAGAATCCAGAATTGTTCTGGATTTTTGGAAAGCCTAACACAGGGTATATACTGTTCATATTACATAACACCTCAAGTGGGTCTGGACAGCACTCTGTAATAAAACACATTTCTACAGAGAAACAGGTGCATAATCATGCTAAGTGGAATAAAATAGGACTATAAATAGTATGTCAGTTTAGGTTTTGCTGCCAAAAGGGTTCCAAAAAATTTTTGGTTTTCAGAGCTTTTTGAATTTTGGAATTCTAGGAAGAAGCCCTGTTCTTTATTTCTGCTGGCAAAAGCCATTTAGCAAAAGTAGGTCCAGTTGTTTGCCTGAAGGAGTAGATACAGAAGTTCATCTGGTCATTGTGCTTCCGATAAGCCAAATGGGATAAGAGAAAGGGGTTGGGAGCAAAAACTGTTCTTGCTTTCAAGAACTCAAAAGCAGAAAGCCCTCCAAGGAGGAGTCAAGATCGGTGTGGGGTGGAAGGGTAGGGGAATGGGAGATCTGGGACCTTGTAGAGCTGTGCGTTTCTTACCATTGGGGCAGATGTGAGGAAAGGAAAGGACTCCTGTAAATGAGAAGTTACTGCTGCTTGAAGCATTCCTTTGTTTTGTGAGAGAAGTAGAATTCAGGGAGAGATGAAAATCTCACCAAATTAATGACTGCTAGTCCAGATCTACTTCAAAGCAGACAAGTCCAACCGGCTGTCTAACTGTCCTTTCTCACTGAGTACACTACTCTAAACACTCTTTGTGCCATGAACACCTTTTATATTGGTGGTGGTGATGGTGGTAGTAGTGGGATTCTTACTTGTGTTTTAACTATTAGCCTTCATGGTGGAACAGAGCTCTGGAGTGGAACAAAGCCAGGCTGTGGATGGGTTTGTAAAGAGAAGGGAAGGAATCACTACTACCATCTCCCTACTCAGGAGAAGCCTGGCCACTTACCAGCACTGTGATCTGTACCCGTGGGTTTCACATCCTCCTAAATTCTTTCTCAGGACTTGGCCTTTGTTCATAATTTTTAAGCTCAAAGGATAGCCTTCTCCTTCTTTGCTCTGTTACTCAATCAGCCATGGAGGGATTTCCCTGAAAAGCACCTTGAATAAGAATTATCAAGATGAAGGATAATAACTGACTAATCAGTGTTTTTAGTGATTTTCAATTTCTCTGCCCCAGACTCAACCCTTCTAGATAGTGCAGGGGAAAGAGACATTTGAAACCTAGTGACCACTGAGAGGCTTTTTCCCTGAAAAGTACCCAAGTGTACTTAATTGAATCTAAGATGCCGTGAATTATAAGATGCATTATTGCTTTTCCCACCCTAAGAAAGAAAAAGAAGCTGCCAATAAACTGTCATGTGCACATGTTGTAAATCATATTCAATTTCAGATCTGTTTAAAATGTGCATCTTAGATTCAATGATATACAATATTTCGCTATATTCCCTGCACTATTAGGTTAAAAATAAATTGTTTCAAAATCTCTGTGGAAAGTTTCTCTCATATTTCCTTTGTGGTTTCCAGTCTAGCTTTTATTACCTTTCATGTCACTGAACTATTAGTGCACCAGCCTGTGAGCATGAAAGGGAAAGATCTGTGAATGATTTAAGAGAAAACCCCCAAACAGCACATTGTGGGGGGGAAAGAGCCTTAGGATGGGAAGGAATAGGAAAGAAAAGATATCTCTAGAACCAATCTGCATGGCTACAAAGGTGCCCTGGAACAAAAAGGGTAAAAGGAACATGTACAGAGGTTCCTAATCCTGCTGAATGACCAAGGAAACTTTGTAGGGACATGATATTAGGAGTCTTCAGTACTTTGGATAGTCTTTTCTGCTCTATTTATTGCTGGCCGATGAAGGCCTCTGTGGACTAACATTTCATTTCCAATTACTATTTGTGGTACATGGGTCAAACTGTAGGTTGGGGGAAGTAGTGGAGGTGGTTAATTGCCTTCAGATGGGAAACTCTCTTGGACACCATTTGGTTATCTTACAGTGGAACTACTGGATGAAGTGGAACAAGGTGCAGTGAGAGAAAAGGCATCTTCTATTGGGTATGATGGAATAATTTTCTTAATTATGATGTTACCCAAATGTACACATTAGGGTAGAAAGCCGTAACTCTTAATTCACTAGCTGCGTAGTTCCTAAAATGGCCTGAGGTGATAGAAATGAGAAGAAATAGATGGATGTTTTCTTCCATCTTTAGATGGTATCTTCAAATCAAAGTAACAGTGGATGAATGGGTCCTCTGTGAAATGGAGGTCCAGAGTCCTTACCATTGATGTGTGGCAAAATCTGTGTATGGCATCAGCAACAAAAAACAAGTTCACCTGAGTGTTGTTTTTTGTAAGCATAGTCTAAATACAGAAAGAACCAAGATGGATAAAATGAAAGATGAAAACTTACATGTGTGTGAGCTTCCTTCTCCTGCGCCTGAGGCACCGATCACCCCTCTGCTGAATGACCTCAAGTACAGCCTGTCAGGTAAGTGCCGGGCTCTGTATTTTCCAGGCTCTCTTTATTGTGATTCAGAACTCTTCAGAGTTGGCATATCCCCAAGTCAAGTTTCTATATGGAATGCTCAGCTGAGCCATTGCTTCTAGGCTCTGAATTAAGATAAAATATCATGATTCATATGTTTATTTAATATTTGAGTGCACACTATCTGCCAAACATTGGAGATATCAAAGTGTGGTATCCCTGCCCTCATTGAGCTCTGGTGCAAGAAACAGACACTAAATAATATAAATGAGTATGATATACAGTATGCTAGTGCCAAATGCTAAGGAGAAAAAAAAACAGAAGAAAGAAAAGAAATGTGTGGAGAGGGTGGTTTTATAATTTTAGGGTGTTCAGGACAGGCCTTACTAAAATGGTGGCATTTGAATAAAGGCCTGAAGGAGGTGAGGGATTGAGCTGGATGGATATCTGAGGAAAATGTTTTTTAGGCAGAAAAAAGAACAAATACAAAGGCCCTGAGACAGGAACATGCCAGGATCTTGAAGGAACAGCAAAGAGATCAGTGCAGCTGGAGCAAGGAAAGTAGTAGGAGATGAAGTGGGGCCAGTGGGTCATGGAGGACTTTGTAGGTCATTGAAGGGATTTTGGCTTTTACACTGAAGTGAGAAGAGAAGCCATTGGAGAATTTTTTGGTTTTATCATTTCCCTAGTGACTGAGGGTGCTGAGGGTCTTCTCATGTACTTATCTGCTATCTGAATATCTTTGGTGAAATGTCTGTTTATATTTTTTGCTCATTTTCTCATTGTTTTCATTTTATTCAGGGTTAAGAGTTCTTTGTATATTCTGGATACAAGTCATTTCTCAGATACATGCTTTGCAAACATTTTCTCCAAGTCTGTGGTTTGTCTTTTCATTCTCTTAAAGTATCTCTTGAGCAGACGTTTTAAATTTTGATGGAGTACATTTTATCCATTTTTTTTCCTTTATGGATTATGCTTTTGATGTCATATCTAAGAAATCTTTTCCTAACTCAAAGTCACAAAGATTTTCTCCTATGTTTTCTTCTAGACATTTCATAATTTTAGGTTTTACATTTAGGTTGATGATGGATTTTTAGTTAATTTTGGTATATGATGTGAGGTATGGATCAAGATTCTTTTTTTTTTTTTTTTTGCATATGGATATCCAATTGTTCCAGCACCATTTGTTGAAAAGACTATATTTTCTCCACTTAATTACCTTTGCACCTTTGTCCATATGTTTGTAGGTTTTTTCTGGGCACTCTATTCTATTACATTGATCTATTTTTCTATCTTTACACCAATACTAGACTGTTTTCTTTACTGTCGATTTATGATAGATCTTGAAATCAGGTAGTGTTGGTTCTCCATCTTTGTTCTTTTTCAAAGTTGTTTTGGCTATTCTATGTTGTTTGCATTTTCCTATGAATTTTAGAATCAACTTGTCAATTTCTACAAAAAAAACCCTAAAATTTTTATTGGGATTGTATTGAATCGTTAGATCAGTTTGGGGAATATTGGCATCTTAACCAATATGCCAATTGGAATATACTCTAATCCGTTCACCCAGTATCTCTCTTCATTTATTTTAGATCTTTAATTTCTCAGCAATATTTTATAGTTCTCAGCGTATAAGTCTCACACATCTTTTGCCATATTTATCCCTAAGTATTTTGTATTTTTATACTATTATAAATGGTATTTTTTAAAAACTTCTATTTCCCATTGGAGAGTTTTGAGCAGAAGGGTAGTACGATCTGACTTCTGTTTTAACAAAATCACTCTGGATGCTGTATAGATACGGAAAGGAGGGCAAAGGTAAAAGCATGAATACCAGGCTATTGAAATGATTTTAGTGAGACCAGTGGGTGTGGTGGCTTGGACCCTAGTGGTGGCAGTGTGCTGGATAAGAAGTGGTGGAATTCTGGATGCATGTTGACGTGGAGCCAACAGGATGTACTGACAGATTAGATGTGGTTGTGAGAGAAAGAGAGGAATCAAAGATGACTTCAGGGGTTTTAAGCTTAGCAGCTTTAAGTATGGAAGTGCTATTAAACTGAGATGGGAAAGACTATGGGTGGAAAAGGTTTTAGGGAGATGATTAGGAGTTTAGTTTTGGTCAACCTAAGCTTGAATATAAGCCTAGAGATGAGGAGAAGGGTCTGAGATGGAAATATAAATTCAGGAGTTTGCCTATAGGTGATGTTTCAAGCCTTGAGACTAGATGAGATCACCAAGAGAGTGAGTATGGATAAAAAAAAGAAAGAGGTCCATGGACTGTGTCCTGTGCCACTGCAAAGTTTTAGAGGTTGGGAGATGAAGAGGAACTATATGTTATGCTATACCTCTAATCTTTTAAATTACATCATTAAAAAAAATAATTAACTGTCAGGAGCCAGAGAATTCCAAAAGTGTGGGCATTGGCCATCTCCAGGACTAATTTATTTTAAATTGTTATTTTTTATTATGAATATGTTTTTAAAGAGTGCATGTCTTAAAAGTATTTGAGACATAAACCTATGAGGAGGGAAACATTACTAGATTACCATAGAAAATAAGTAAGTAGTCCAATTCATAAGATTATCATTGGTGGGCTTTTGTTTATTCTCAGTTGACAAATAGGATGCTAATAGTGTTCACTATATGATGGGCTGATGAGACATTTGAGTTGCAATAGAGTAGAAGTTTATGAGTATGACTAAAACTGGTGGGGGCTGTCCTATTGCCAAAGAAAGGAAATATATCTAATTACCATCATTCTCCTGTAGAAGAAGAGGAGGTGACATACACCGTCATTGATCAGTTCCAACAGAAGTTTGGTGCTGCAGTAAGTATGGCCGTCAGTCATTCCCAGTATTGTCTGTATATGGGTGTCATGTCTATGTCTCATTAATTTCTCTCTTATTATAAGATCATTGCTGTTTTCTCTAGTAATTCAACAAAATATTTGCGTGCCTGCTATATGTTAGGCATTGCTCTGAGGCCTGGAATAAAACAATAATCAAGACAAAGTTCCAGCCCTCAAGGAGCTTACATTTTAATGCAAGAAAATAAACAAATAATTGTATATCAGCTGGTGATAAGTGCTATGAAGAAAAATGAAGTGTGGTATGGTGACTAGAGTGACAGGGAGTTACTATTTTATATAGGGTGGACAGAAGATGTGACACTGGAACAAAGACCTAAAAGAAGTAGTGGAGCTGCCATGTGGATATCTCGGTAAAGAACTTAAAGAAGGAGTAATTAGCAAGTGAAAGGCCCTGAGGCTGAAGCACACTTGAACAGCAGGGAGGTCAATGTGGCAGGACCACAGGGAAGAGGAGTGATAGGAAATGGAAGGGAGCAGGAGGCAGATCAGGTAGGGCTTTTTAGACATTATAAGGATTTTGAGTTTGACTTGAGTGAGATGGAAAGCCATTGGCAGTTTTAGAGGAGAGTCAGAAATTTTTTTACTTATATTTTGAAAAGTCCATTCTAGATGCTCTATTTAGGCAATTTCTCTATAATCATTTATTAATTTGAGATGTGGCAGTAACTAATTATTCAGCCTAGGGTATGGTTCGTAGATGGACTTCAGGAGAGTCATTAAGCTTTCTGTTTAGATGCAAGCTTATGCTTGTGTGTGCACGGGGTGCATTTTCTAAGGGCGAGTTAGCTTTCAACAGATTCTTTTTTTTTTTTTTAACAGCTTTATTGAGATATAATTCACATGCCATAAAATTCACCAATTTAAAATGTACAGTTCACTGTCCTTTAGTATATTCACAGAGTTGTACATCCATCATGACAGTGAATTTTAGAACATTTTCAATAACCCAAAAAAGAAATCCCATATTCCTTAGCTGTCACCTCCAACCCTTCCCCAGACCTCCAGCCCCTGGCAACCACTAATCTATTTTCTGCCTCTATGAATTTGCCTGTTTAGGGCATTTCATATAAATGGGATCATACAATATGTGGTCATAGGTGACTGAATTCTTCTGTTTAGCATAACATTTTGAAGATTCATCTATGTTATAGCATGTATCAGTAGTTCACTTATTTTTATTGCCAAATAATATTCCTTTATGTGGATATACCACATTTCATTTATCCTTTCACCATTTGATGGACATTTGAGTTGTTTCTACTTTTTGGCTATTATGAATAATGCTGCTATGAACATTCATGTACAAGTTTTTGTGTGGACATATGTTTTCATTTCTCGTGTATAAATACCTAGGAGTGGAACTGCTGGGTCATATAGTAACTCTATGTTTAACTTTTTGAGGATTGGCCATACTATTTTCCAAAGCTGCTGCACCATTTTACATTCCCACCAACAGAATATGAGAGTTCCAATTTCTCCACAGTCTTACTAACACTTGTTATCTGCCATTTTGATTATAGCAATCCTAGTGGTGTGAAGTGGCATCTCATTGTGGTTTTGATTTGCATTTCTCTGATGGCTAATAATGTTGAGCATCTTTTCATGTGCTTATTGGTCATTTGTATATCTTCTTCAGAGAAATGTCTGTTTCTTTGCCCATTTTTAAATTGAGTTATAAGACTTCTTTATGTGTCAACAGATTCTTTAAAGGGTCCATGACAACAAAAAATGGGATAAGAACTTTTGCTCTAGAAATTTGAAGAGGTAGTTGGAAACTCTTATGAGTGGGGTAATACAGCTTTTATTCCTAGTTCTGCAGGCAGCCTTCTTGTTGTTGGCTAAGAATGGAATTGAAATTCAGTCTCCCTTTTTCATCATTGATGAAAGATGCTCAGAATGTAGAACACTCTGTGCTCTCTAAAGGAAGATATTGTGCTAGTGTAAGTTACCAGGCCCTTCTATTCTTGAGTAATTTACTTACCTGTAAAATGGGGAGAATATTGTATCACGTTGATATTTTCATGGATTATGGATTAAGAGTCTTAGAATTATATAATGTTTTGAAATAGGATAAGATTATAGATAATCAAAGGACCAGCATGTGCTCCCCAGGATACCACCATTTCAGTTTTGAGTAATTTAAAGACTCGAAGTCTAAGGGACCTGTTGAGTCCTTGTTTCTCTCATTCTAATCAGTAGCTACTGTGAGACTCAGCCACTACGTGAGTTCCTTTCAGGTACAGTAGATTGCCCTGTGTTAGGGCGCTGTTCTTTGCATGAGGAACCTGGCATAAAAACTAGAAATCTTTTTCTGTAGCATCAGTGGTAACAAAAGGTATCTGAGTTTTCAACTTTTATTAGCATTTGGGATGTGAATGATTTATTTTCCAGTTGTGAAATAATTTTGCAAAAACTGAAAAGAGGATCAGAAGCGTTCAGTGTGATTTGTGTGAAGCAGACTCCTGTTTTGGATTAATCAAATTTTGTAAGTTTAAAAAAATATAATTGACTTTGTTTATTCCTAGCCATTTCACTTGTGCCATTCGTGAGGTCATAATTGCAACATTTATTCTCTGGAGGTTTTTGTTTTCTTCCCTTTCTCACCAGATGCTCCACATCAAGAAGCAGAGTGTCCTGAGTGTGGCAGCAGAAGGAACTAATGTGTGTCGTCATGGGAAACTATGTTGGCTTCAGGTAAAAGATAGAATTTTTAAAACTTTTAATTTTGAAATAATTGTAGGTTCATTGGTAGGTTTATTTTAATTGTCTTCTTTATGTCACCCCAGTGTCACTGTCCTATAACTTATTTGGAATGTCTTTTACTCAGTTTATTCTTTTCAAAAAGGAAGAGCTCTGTCTCTTTATAGGTTCACTTTTATAATCATGGTCGCTGACTCCCAGGCTCTGCTTGGGGGCTTCTTCCCCAGCTCTGTTCTTGCACTTTAGATATACAAGAGTTTGTCTTTCCTTCTGGTTAGTAACTTTCCACAGCCAGTTTCTGCCACATCATTTTAATTTTTCTGGACCTGGGAGATGTCAGGTGAGGGTCCCTATTAGATCAAAAGAAGTTGTCGTGAGCCCTGAATAGCTGGAGGATGGTTAGCCACCTTTGCCTGAAACTCAGCAGCATCAGTATTTCAGGGGCCCAAGAAAGCAGGCTGACTCCCCAGTCAATGTCTTCTATCCTTTGAGTCAGGGCCTACCTCCCTCTACTGAGAGAATAGTTTTTATTAGGATTGGCATTCTGTCTTCTTGAACTCCTCCCTCTGGAATGTTTGCTTTCTCGAAAGGAAAGGAATGGAGGTATCAAACCTAGTTTTGCTCAAGGATTAGATTGCCTCTCTTGTTCCATGCACATTCTAGGTAAATCTTAGCTTTTAGATGACTAGGTTTGAGTTAGCAGCACAAATGCGAATTACTTAAAACAAACCTCCACAAGCAGCAAAAGCAAAAATCAACAAATGAGACTACATCAAACTAAAAAGCTTCTGCACAGTAAAGAAAGGATCAACAAAATGAAAAGGCAACCTATAGGATGGGAGAAAATATTTGCAAACCATATATCTGATAAGGAGTTAATATCCAAACTATATAAGGAACTCATACAACTCAATAGCAAAAAAATAAATAATCCAATTTAAAAATGGTCAAAGGACCAGAATAGACATTTTTCCAAAGAAGATGTACAAAAATGCCAACAGGTATATGAAAAGGTGCTCAACATTACTAATTATCAGGGAAATGCAAATCAAAACCACAGTGCGATATCACCTCTTATCTATTAGAATGGCTGTTATCAAAAAGACAAGAGGTAACAAGTACTGGCAAGTATGTGGAGAAAAAGGAGCCCCTGTGCACTGTTGGTGGGATTGTAAATTGGTGGAGCCACTAAGGAAAACAGTATGCAGGTTCCTCAAAAAATTAAAAAAACTACCATATGATCCAGCAATCTTACTTCTCGGTATCTATCCAAAGGAAATGAAAACAGGATCTCGAAGAGATACCTGCATTCCCTTGTTCATTGCAGTATTATTTACAATAGCCAAGACGTGGAAACAATCTAAGTGTCCATGGATGGATGAATGCATAAAGAAAATGTGGTATATGTATACAATGGAGTCAGCCATAAAAAAGAAAGAAATCGTGGGGCCGACGCTGTGGTGTAGTGGTTAAGTTCAGTGCACTGCACTTCGGTGGCCCAGGTTCGTGGGTTTGAATCCCAGGCGTGGACCTACAGTGCTCCTCAGCCATGCTGTGGTGGCATCCCACATACAAAATAGAGGAAGACTGGCACAGATGTTAGCTCAGGATGAATCTTCCTCAGCAAAAAAAAGGAAATCCTGCTGTTTGTGACAACATGGATGAACCTGGAGGGCATTATGCTAAGTGAAGTAAGTCAGAGAAAGACAAATACTGTATGATCTCACTTATATGTGGAATCTAAAAAACTTGAACTCACAGAAACAGAGAGTAGATTGGTGGTTGCCAGGGGTGGAGGTGTGGTGGAAATGATTGAAGGTGGTCAAAAGGTGCAAACTTCCAGTTACAAGATAAATAAGTTCTGGGAATCTAATGTACAGCATGGTGATTGTAGATAATAATACTGTATTGTATACTTGAAAGTTGCTGAGAGAGTAGATCTTAAAAGTTCTCACCACACACAAAAAAAGATGACTATGTGAGGTGATTGATGTGTTAACTACTCTGATTGTGGTAATCATTTCGCAGTATATACTTACAGCAAATCACCACATTGTATACCTTAAACTTACACAATGTTATATGTCAATTATATCTCAATAAAGCTGGGGGGAAAAGAAACCAAACCAAAACCTCTCTCTACCAGAATGAAAGGGTGGGCTTCTTGGTAATGCAGGCCTGGGTAGCTCTAGGGTATTTCCTAATTTGTCCCATTTGGTAGTCTAGGCACCAGAGGGGACATCCAGTTGATTAGAGTTGTCCTCTTTGTGACTGGAAGCAAATTAACAGGGACATTTTCTCCAACCAGGTCTTTGGGCTTGTGTGTTTAATTTTTTTTAATCAAAGTGTCACATGCCCTATGTATTAGAAGCAAAAAAAAAAAATCAAATACAGTCTTGCATCACTTAACGACAGGGATACATTCTGGGAAATGTGTTATTAGGCAATTTTGTCATTGTGCGAACATCATAGAGTATACTTACACAAACCTAGATGGTATACACAAACCTACTGCACACCTAGGCTATGTGGTTCTAATCTTATGGGACCACTGTCATATATGCAGTCCATTGTTGACTGAAATGTTATTATGCAGTGGATGACTCTAATGGTAAAGAGGCTTATGAGGAAAAAGAATGCACACTCCACCTGCCTCTTCGGAGGTGCTGCCTTTTTTTTTTAAGAATCTAATAACAGGGTTGTTAAAAAAGTACATTTGTATAGCACTTTACAGTTTACAAAACACTTTGACACATGTTATTTCATTTACATTTTTCATTTCACTCTCCTTCCAGGAGCCCTGTGATACAAATGTTAGTCCGTTTGATGTTGTCCCATAAGTCCCTTAAGCTATTTTCATTCTTTTTTCTTCTCTGATTGGGTAAGTTCCACTGCATTGTCTTCGAGTTGACTGATACTTTGTTCTGCTTCATCTAGTCTGCTGTTGAACCCTTCTAGTGTATTTTTCAGTCCAGTTATTGTATTCTTTAGCTCTGTGACTTCTTAATATTTTTCATCCCTCTGTTGAAGTTCTCACTGTATTCATCCATTCTCCTCAGTTCAGCGAGCATCTTTATGACAATTACTTTGAACTCTTTATCAGGTAAATTACCCATCTCTGTTTCATTAAGGTTTTTTTCTGAGGTTTTATCTTGTTCTTTTGTTTGGAACATATTCCTTTGTTTCTTCATTTTGCTTGACTCTCTGTTGGTGGTGGAGTGGCCTCATGCTGGAGATGAACCTTGTCATTCAACCCTGCCTCAGCTCCTGGTTGTCTTTCAAACCTCTGTGCTTGTCCAAGCAGCCTGTTACATTTTTAATAGCTCCCAGTAGTTGAGGGTGTGCCAAGACCTGTCAGTGTCCCAAAGGGGAGGATCTCAGCACCTAGATTTAGGCTGATTGGAAGCCAGACCCTCAAGCAGAAGCTTTTAAAGTATGCAAATATGTATAATCCCGTGGGACTGCAAGCATAAGCCCCACTGGGCACCAGAGCCAGGTGATCTGGAGGTATCCCCTGGGCAGCAGTCACAGAAATTGGACTTCCAGATGAGTGTATAAGCTCTTTTCTGGGTGATACCAGCAAGCTGGAGCAAAGCAGAGGGAGAGCACCAAGATGTCATCCACAGCCTATGTTCCTTGAGAGCAGCTCCATAGGCCACCAAATGTGTGCCAAGCCTGAAGCCTGCCCCTCAGGCCAAAGCTCTAGGACAAGCAGAGGCCTTCTTCACAGAAAGACTGGGGAGTGTGCCTCAGTCCACTGTGCAGTGGCCTGGGGGTGGCAGCCTGCCAAGAACCATCTGATTGCCATAATCCCATGGGACCCAAGAAGGCAGGCCCCGTGGCCACCAGAGCCAGGTGATCAAGGGGTGTCCCCTGAGTGGCAGCCACAAAAACCGAGGCACCAGACACAAAAAAGTATTGAGGCAAGTGTTCTTAATGTGTCAAATTGTTTCTACTGTTTTCCTTTTTCTAATAACATGCTTATTGTTCTCTCTTTATTCATCAGTTTTATGAATTATCTATTAACTTTTATTATGGTAAATAAAGATTTTGCTCCCTTAAAGCACCCATACCTCCCTAGATCCTCCCAATTTAGTTATATCCCAATTTTAAGTTAAGACAGGATCCAGGCTGTATGTGATTATGATTGTGTAACTATTGCTCCCTGCTGAGCCAAGTAAGATTGTTTCTTTTCTTGCACAACTTTTTTTTTTCCCTGTTTGGTGAGGAAAATTAGCCCTGAGCTAACATCTGTGCCCATCTTCTTCTATTTCGTATGTGGGACGCAGCCACAGCATGGCTTGATGAGTGGTGTAGGTCCACGTCTGAGATCCGAATCTGCGAACCCGGGCTGCCGAAGTGGAGCACGCCAGACTTAACCACTACGCCACAGGGCTCACCCCTACATTTTTTGCATTACGAAAAGATGGAAGGGAGTGTTGTATGGCATGTATTGATTCACTGAAGAAATGTATAAAAGCATCCATGTGCCTGGCTCTGTTCTAGTTACTGCATGTAAATGGTGAATCTGACATAATCTCTTCTCTCACACAGTTTATAATCTAGCAGAAATTATTTTCCAAACTTTTATAATGTGTCCATTCAATTTTTATAATTAGGGAGGTAGAGAAAAAGAGCAGGGATTGACTATTTTAGGTGTCAAATTCTAGCAAACAACATGAAAGTTCTGAGAATGGGTGCCAGGCAGGCCTGGCAATTGTAGCTGTATCAACAGTTAACTCCCCAAATGACAAAGATGGCATCAGATTGCCATGTGGTTGGCTCCCTAGACCTATTTGGATCTTTTTTTGCCTTCATTCTCTGACTCAGTAGATTATCCAGCTTCACTGCCTTTGTGACTTTTATGATCAGAAACAATCTAGAATTCTTATAATTGTGTAAAATTGATCTAAAAAGCAGTGTTTCACATCCTAACATGTGTACCAGTATATTTGTTGCCTGTTTTAAACTACTAGAGGGCAAGGAATCTTCTCTTATGAGTGATTTTTGATAATATCTAACTCAGTCATGCATATTGTGGAACTCAGAGAAATAGCATTTTGTGTTGTTAACAATGAAATGCTGTTCATTCCCCTTAAACCTGTAAGCTCTGCAGTGTTAGAATGCCATAGTGAGACGTAAAACATTAAATTTGGGACTGTAAAAAGTGAAAGGCTAAATCGCCAGCTTGTATGTTTTTTTCCTTTTGAAAAGCACAGTGATAGTGTCTTTTTAACTTAAGATCAGTTTCAACCTGTTTTCTCTAAGAAACATTGAGTGCCTATTGTTTACTTTACAAATGAGGATGTTAAATATATTATCACATGTCTTTCTTGATCCTTCCCTAGTTCTTTCTTATCCTATAATATGTGTGTCTGGATGCTCTTTTGCAGGTGGCCACAAATAGCCGAGTTTACTTATTTGACATTTTCCTTCTGGGAAGTCGTGCTTTCAACAATGGACTTCAGATGGTATTAGAAGACAAGAGAATTTTGAAGGTAAGTATTTAAGCTGATTCCTCTGCTAGTAAGATAAGAAGCCTGGTCCTAATTACTCTGTCTCTATCTTCTGATTCCATAGGTTATCCATGATTGTCGTTGGCTTTCCGATTGCCTCTCTCATCAGTATGGAATTTTGCTGAATAATGTCTTTGACACACAGGTACGTGCAGGGAAACACTGAATTCCATCCAGTGTATATAACTCCTGTAGAAAATAGGCCTCGTCTGATGAGTGATCAAAAGTCTTTTTTGTGTGTGCCTCATTCCTGCCCACTTCTCTTGTAAGACATTTGTACAATATGTGAGAACATTTGGTGAACTGTAAAAGCACTGCAGAGAAGTTACTTAAAAGTATTTTGGATTTTTTCCTCATTTGGCTCCAGCATTTGTCAAATAAGAAGGCAGCTCCATACTCTGTAGCATTCAGAAACTCGAACAATTTGGGGGTCATTCAGAAGTCTGACGTGGGATGCTTAGCGTGAGGCGACCAGTCACGTCTCTGCCTTGACCACGTATGTATCAGTTAAGGCTCGTGCTAGGTGGCATCTAGCACAGAGATGCAGGCTGTCCTCGATATGCCCAAAAAGCCTGTTCTGTGTAAATAGCCTGAAGATATGTGATTTTTCTCTGATCTCAAGGACCCTGAGAGATGAGAAATTCCTAGACTATACTTGCTCCTGGAGCTAATCTGGGCTTCTGGTTTGACTGTGAGAGCAGTAAAACCTCTAGTTTTGATTAGGTTCTTTAATCTTCTAGGTTTATACCAGTGAAAGGGAGAGCTTCAATATATAAAGGCCTAGAGCCTTTGGAAAGGAGTTAAAATAATGCGCTAGCCAATTATTTTTGAACAGCAATTCCTAAAACTTCAATTTTGTGTTACTATGTGTGGTTCTAGTTTGCTTTTTATGTATTTGCTCATAATGAACTTTATGCACTTCTCTTGTTTACATGTTCCTTTGGGCTTTTATCTTTCACTATATAGAGATTGCTTCTATACTTACTCCAAAATGTAAGAGAATTGCTCATTGTTCCCTGGAGGTCATGAGGCCTTGTGATTAGACCCCACATGTGTTGTCTAATGAAGACATTGGCATATCTTTCCACATTTTTCTTTTCAGATTTCCATAGTGCAAGAAGCAGGAATTCAGAATTTTTCCTATTTGTTTTCCTTTAACATAGTGTATTAGTTTCCTATTGCTGTTGTCACAAATTTAGTGGCTTAAAACAACATGAGTTTACTCTCTTACAGTTCTCGAGGTCAGAATAATTTTCACTGGGCCAAAGTCAAGGTGTCAGAGGGCTGGTTTCTTCTGGAGGCTCTGAGGGGAGAGTCTGTTTCCTTGCTTTTCCAGCTTTTGCTGGTATTCTTGGGCTTGTGGCTCCTTCCATCTTCAGAGTGCATCACTCCAATATCTGCTTCCATCATCTCATCACCTCCTCGACTGTAGTAAAATCTCCCTCTGCCTCCATCCTATAAGAACACTGATTACATGTAGGGCCCACATGGATTATTCAAGATAATCTCCCTATCTCAAGATCTTTAGCTTAATCACAGCTACAAAGTCCATTTTTGCCTTATAAGATAACATTCACAGGTTCCAGGGATTAGGATGTGGATGTCTTTGGAGGCCATTATTTAGCCTACCACACACAGATAAATAATTATTCCAATTCTTAATTTTATTTGCTTTCCTTACCAAAACTTTATCAGAGTTGCTAATAAGTAATAAAAATAATTCTTGAATTTTATCTTCCTTTCCCCATTCCCCAAAGGCACCAAAGAGTAATAAATAACCATAAGGCAGGCAAATAAAAGAAGTAGAAAAGAAAGTAGACAAGGACAGGTTAAAGTTGGATGATCCTTTTTTTTTTTTCTCATTTTTTAGAATAAGTTGACTGAACAACTTTAAATGTTCTGATGGCATTGTCTATCATTTGGATCCTTGGGGAAAAAAGTACTTACAGACATTTCTCTACATATATTTCTGCCGTGAGATAGCTCTCTCTATATATTCTATGGACTGGTCTGTCTGTTTTTAATGCCACAGGTTGCAGATGTCTTTCAATTTTCTGTGGAAACAGGCGGCTTTCTTCCAAACTGCATCAGTACTTTACAGGAGAGTTTAATCAGACACCTTAAAGTAGCCCCTAAATCTCTCTCCTTTCTAGAAGAGAGACAGAAACTTATTCAGGTGAGTATTAAAGGATGTCCCAGATGGCATTAATTTTTTCAAGTGTTTTGTGAGTGGGATTATTAGCATATCATATAGAGAAATGACAGCTGCCATGTAAGCATATGAGCATTGCCAAAATCTTAGTTGTTTCAAATGGGAACAGTTTGTTTGTGGTCCCAAGTGGATGAAAGCCAGGATCCAGATTTGTTGGTTATCAATTAAAAAGTACTCTGAAAGAAATTTTCAAGTTGGGACAAGGGGCAATTTTGTTGGGAATTTGGATTAAGGCGATGGAACTAAATCATCCCAATTATTTCTCCCAAAGTAAGGTAGATTTTCTTTAGCTCCTAATAGCCTTGCATGCAAACTTAGGTCATGACCATATTGGCTACAACTTTGGCCATATAATCAAGTCTGCTGTCTCTAGTTTTTAACGAGAAGTCCTAATCTCTCTCTCTCTTTCTCTTTCTCTCCATGTCCCCCCCAGGATTCCCCCCCTCACATACACACACACTGTATACACACATAAAGTGTGTGTGTGTGTGTGCATTCTTAGAAGTCTAGCCATAGGGTGAAAGTAGAAGGTAATAATTGAAGAAAATGACAGTTACAGTGTTTTAAGTTAAGCAACACTTAGATAAAATTATTTTCTTTAAAGTTTTGCTTACTATTCAGAGAAAATTGTTTTGGTGTCTCTAGGAAAATCCAGAAGTGTGGTTCACACGACCTCTCTCACCCTCTTTACTGAAAATTTTGGCCCTGGAAGCTACCTACCTGCTCCCCCTTCGCTTGGTGCTCCTGGACACGATGATGTCGGACCTAACCAGCCTGGTGGACGGGTACCTGAACACCTACCGGGAAGGGTCTGCAGACCGGCTTGGAGGCATGGAGGTGGGTGCAGCTCTCCGTCGCTGTGTCCTCGGGACTCCCACTTCTGCCTTCTTCCTCAGGGAGGGCACAGTAATACCCACTCTTCACAGCTGCAGCACATTTCTTTCAGCAGACCTGGTAATAAATATTCTTGAAGAGGCTGTAGCTTGGGCTTAATCCATCTGCTTGAGCCCCTTTTCACAGTATTAAGTTATGTTTCCAATAAATATTTCTGTCAAAGACAGGGTAAGTTTAAGGTTTTATTATTTTTATGAAGCCAACACAATATAAGAAAACTATAGACCAGGATTTGGCAAGCCATTGCCATAAGGCCAAATTTAGCCCACAGTCTGTTTTTGTACAGCTCACAAGCAAAGAATGGTTTTTATGATTTTAAAGGATTGTGAAAAATAAAGAAGAAGAAGAGTATGCAACAGAGACCATTTGTAACTTACAAAGCCTAAAATATTTACTATTTGGCCCTTTACATAAAAAGTTTGCAGGCTGCTGCCGTAAACCATTCTCATTTAGGAATACTGATGCAAAATCCTAAATAAAATAATAGCATTTTGGGTACGAACTCCACTTAGATGTATTATACTTTTCTTTTAATGTGTTGCTGGGTTCTAGTTGCAAGTGTGGTTCAATGTGAGGAAATTCTCCATTTTTCCAGAGCCAAGAAAATCTTCTGATTATCTCATAAATGCTGAAAAAAGTTATTTTATAACTTTTTTGTATTTTGTTCTCACTGTTTAATGCTGAAAAAAATTGATAATATTCTATATACATTACTGATTAAAGTTGGAATAGATACTTTAACACGATAAAACATACATCTGAAGCAAGAAGACGACATAATGTTTGGGAACACTGAAAGCTTTCTCATTAGTATCAAGACAAAAACAAAAATGGTGACTATCAGCACTACTTTAGCATATTTTGAAGCTATTAGCCAATGAAATTAGAAAACAATAAGATGATCTATAAAAATTGAATAGGAGGCATTGGAATTAAGACTTGCCTATGATACAACTGAAAACTGAAGAGAATCAACTGAAAAAGACTGCCACAAACAAAAAGACAATTTAGTAAAGTGGGTACAAATACAACGTAAAAATTAACAGCTTTCCTATATCTGTATACACAGCTGGAAAATATAATGGGAGAAAACATCCATTTATAATTCTAACAAAAAATAGTTTATCTAGAAATAAATCTAACAAGAAATGTGGAATATAGAGATGAAGAAAATGGTAAAATATTACTGAATGGCATAAAAGAGGACTTAAATGAATAGGGACACTAAGTATTTTTACCTATCAGTTATTCCCCAATTAACTTTTGAATTTAACACTATTCCAAGAAAAATATTAATACCAGCATTATTTTGGCAAACTGTGATTATAGTGTTTATAGAGATAAATAAACATAAATAAGAATAGTTCTGTCAGATAGTAAAACATATTATAAGTCTACACTAAATAAAACAGTTTGCAACTGGTACACGTGTAGGCAGATCAATGAAAGAGAGTAGAGAATCCAGAAATAGATCCAATATGTATCTGTCAGTATCATTGGGATAAAGATAGAATTTCCAATCAGTGAGAAAAAGAAAATTATTCAATAAATGGCCTTAGGCAATTGACTGACCATTGTGGGGGAGGAAAATCAGAATTGGACTGCTATCTTTTTCATTACACCAAAATAAACTCCATGGATCAAGCATTTATGTAAAAGTGGGGTTATAAAATTATTAGGAAAAAACATAGAATTAAAAGAAAATTATCTCACAGTAGAGAATGTTTTTCTTTTCTCCCCCCAACTTTATTGAGGACCAATTGACAAAATTAATTGTATATATTTAAAGTGTACATCGTGATGCTTTGATATACATATACGTTGTGGAATGATTATCAAGATCAAGATAATTAACACATCCATCACCTCACATAGTTAACTCTTTCTTTTTGTTTTTTCTGGTGAATGCTTAAGATTTGTGGTCAGCAACTTTCAAGTATACAGTACCGAATTATTAGCTATAGTCACCATGCTGTACATTAGAACCTCAGAACTTATTCTTCATAACTGAAAGTTTGTACCCTTCAACCTACAGTTCCCCATTTCCCCCTCCCCCAAGCCCCTGGCAACCACCATTCTATTCTCTGTTTCTATGGAATTGGCAGGTTTTTTTTTTTTATTCCACATATGAGTGATACCATACAGTATTTGTCTTTCATTGTCTGACTTATTTCACTTAGCATAATAACTTCCAGGTTCACCATGTTGTCACAAATGGCAGGATTTCCTTCCTTTTCCTGGCTGAATAATATTCCATTGTATGTATATATACACCATATCTTTTTTATCCATTCATCTGTTGATGGACACAGGTTGTTTCCATGTCTTGACTATTGTGAATACTGCTGCAATGAAAATAGGAGTGCAGATATCTCTGAGAGTGATTTCATTTTCTTTGGATGAATACCCAGACATGAAATTGCTGGACATATGGTAGTTCTAGTTTTAATTTTTCGAGGAACTTCTGTACTATTTTCCACAGTAGCTGCACCAATTTATATTCACATCAGTGGTGCACAAGGGTTCCCTTTTCTCCACATCCTAGCCAATGCTTGTTATCCCTTGTCTTTTTTCTTTATTTTTTTGAGGAAGATTGGCCCTGCGCTAACATCTGTTGCCAATCTTCCTCTTTTTTTTTCTTTTTTCTCCCCAAAGCCCCAGTACATAGTTGTATATCATAGTCATAGAGTTGTAGCTCTTCTATGTGGGACGCCGCCTCAGCGTGGGTTGATAAGGTCTGCACCGGGATCAGAACCAGAGAACCCTGGGCCGCCAACGTGGAACGCATGAACCTAACCACTAGGCCACCAGGCCAGCACCTCTCTTGTCTTTTTGAGGATACCCATTCTGACAGGTGTGAGGTGATATCTTGTTGTGGTTTTGATTTGCATTTACCTGATGATTAGTGATGAACACCTTTTCATATACCTATTGGCCATTTAATGTCTTCTTCGGAAAAATGTGTTTTCAAGTCCTTTGCTCATTTTTTAATCGGATTATTTGCTTTTTTGCTATTGCGTTGTATGAGGGAATGCTTTTCTCTGCAACACAGAAATACTCATAACACAAAGAAGATTAATAAACTTGACTTTAAAACTTTGTATGGTGAAAATACTGTGAATGAAGTCAAAAGGCAAGCAACCTGGGAAAAATTATTTGCCTCATGTAACAAAGAGGACATTTTCGTAATATACTCTTTATTGTAGCATTTATGTAATAACAGAATACTGGAAACAACCCTAATATCCATCCATAAGGATTTGGTTAAATAAATCATGGTATATCCATACAGCCCTTAAAAATGCCAACATGGGGGCCAGCCTGGTGGCATAGTGGTTAAGTTCGTGCACTCCGCTTTGTCGGCCTGGGGTTCACAGGTTCGGATCCCAGGTGCAGACTGATGCACCACTTGTCAAGCCATGCTGTGGCGGCGTCCCACATAAGGTAGAGAATGATGGGCACTGATGTTGGCCCAGGGCTGATCTTCCTCAGCAAAAAAAGAGGAGGATTGGGAACAGATGTTAGCTCAGGGCTGGTCTTCCTCACACACACATGCACCCACAAAATGCCAACATGGAAAAATCTTCAAGACAAATTTTTTAGTTACATAAATTAAGATGCAGAAGATTATACAATAGTATGTTACCATTTGTATGAAATAATTTTAGAAGGAGTTATCAAAATAATTTGGGGGAAAATAAAAATTGAAAAATGTAATCCAATGAAAAGGTAAGCATTTAATAAGGGATATATATATATATATATACACATATATATATATATGTGTATATATATATATACACACACACACATACACACACATCTGATCAAATATGCATAGACTACCTCTTGGAGGCTATGCAGAAAACTGCTGTTAGGGCATGCACCTGCTAAGACAATTAGGGCCAGGTTGGCAGGGATACTTATTTTTCATTGTATCTTTATACATACACACACACACACACACAAAACTGTGGATTCAAAATATTTGTTACTTGAAAAATAGCCATACTGTAGTTGAAGACACTAGAGGGTGCTATAAGAACGCATTTGAATAGACCTTCTCTTGCCAGATACTAAGTATAGTAGAAGTGATTTTAAGGACCATATTCAGAAGTTTAGTTATAGTTGACCTGTGTTCATTTTCTTTTCTTAGCCTACATGTATGGAGCTTCCAGAGGAACTGCTTCAACTCAAGGACTTCCAGAAGCAGCGCAGAGAGAGAGCTGCAAAAGAATATAAGGTGAATGCGCAGGGACTCCTAATAAGGACAGTGCTGCCTCCAAAGAAGTCAGTGACGGAGACAGCGGGAAAAGAGGGAAAAGTAAGAGGTTTCTTACTTTGTAAAAATTCTAGGCCAGATAAAGCTCCAAATTTTATGTCTCACAAGGACGTAAATTTGCTGAAAGAAGAATCTAAGAGTAAACCAACAACAGAACCTCAACACCTGCCTCCTTTAAAGGAAGAAGCCAGTGAGGATTCCAGTAACAAACTCATTTGCCATGAGTCAGAGGGCTTGGAGGACCAGAAAATAACTCAAAAAGAACACCTTAAGATACCCAAAGAGAAGTTTCAGACAAGTTTATCTTTGAAAGAGGAGATAGAACAGTTACTGATGGTGAAAAACAAGGAAGACCTAAAATGTGCCAAACAAGATGTTTCAGTGTCTCCTTCCCTTCCTCAGGAAACCAGAGTGTCTCCAAATGACACCTTTCCTCCTTTTAGAAATGCTGTGCTTCCCACGCTTCCTCCCTGTCCAGCCTTGGAGGAGGCTGATTCCTGGATAAATCCTTCTCTAGATCTGCATTAGAGATCTGAGATGTGTTCCTGAGGCCATCACGGTGGCTCATGTCCCCTGCCATCAGGGCCTTCCTCAGTGCTTACGTTTCTTATGTTGTAAATTCAGTTATGCCCCAGTCACAGGCTTCAGGGAGAATTACATCCCCTTGCTTACTCCTGCGTTCCTGGAATTTGATTAGGATGGGAATGAATAAGTTAAATAATGGAAGGAGTAAATTTTCTGATTATGTCATTGTGCAGAAATGTTCCCAGTGGCCAGAGTGAATTATTTCTCATAATTTGGGTTTGGAGGATTTGAAGAAGAGAAAAATGTTGGGTTTAGTATCTGGAAGAATCTATACTTTTAAAATTTTGTTGTTTTCTGGTTTGAAGGGGGTTGGTAAAACTCTTAGCCATAAGTTTAAAAAAACTGGTACCTGACAACTTTACCAGTACTTTTTTCCTTTTTAAAATAGGATTAACTTTAATTTATCAATTATACCTCAATAAAGCTGAAAAAAATTAGCTTTATTTTTGAATTTTGAATGTTTTGTCTAACAAATGTTATTACAGGAATCAATATCCCAGTTTTAATTTCTTTTCATTCTATTTACTTTTAAAAGATTTTGTCCATTTTCCTAACAAAGCAGGGGTTTGAGAATGTCTGTTGCATAAACTTGAAGTTTGATTGTACTCTGTCTGCCTGAAGTTGGCATACTTTCTTAGGGTGAAAGGAAGGCAGCTTGTACTGAGCCCTTCTTTATTGAATACTTACAAGCTGCTCACATTCGTTTGTGTACAGTAACCAATAAACCTGTTTTGGCATTAGGTTCTCTCTCACTTTTCTTCACTGGGTCAAGGTATGAATAAATTGGAATATGTCTGGATTTCTAGGTCTACAGTCCAGTTTAGAAATCTGTAATTTGACTGTTATACAGGACTCTATTACTTATTGCACTTAGGGGAAACTTAGGGACAGTCTACAGTTGGGAACTCACCAATTCTGCTACCAGTGCCCCTGAAAGAAGAGCTGTGCCCTTCCAACTCCAGAGCTCAGATCTAGCCTCAGCTTAAGAAGAATGCAGGCCCAAGAGCAGTCACTTTAGCCCTGCAGTTGCTGTGTCTCACTTTGTCCTTGGTTTAGAAGGTCACATGGGGCCAAGGTGGTTTCTGGTTCATCTTGGGTGAATGCATCTTCAGGCCGAGCCCAGAATGTGGTTCATCTGGGTTTACTCTGGAAAGGGCGTGAATTCCTGTAAAATTCCTAGAATTGACTTAGCTTCTTATGGAACCATTAAGTTACCACACACAACATATATACATACAGTCTGCAAAGAAAAATGTAATATTTTTCATATTTAAAAGAAAGATTCTTGGGGCTGGCCTGGTGGCATAGCGGTTAAGTTTGCGCGCTCCCTTCAGCGCCCCGGGGTTTGTGGGTTCGGATCCCGGGTGCGGACAGACGCACTGCTTGTCAAGCCACGCTGTGGCAGTGTCCCATATGAACTAGAGGAAGATGGGCATGGATCTCAGCAAAAAGAGGAGGATTGGCAATGGATGTTAGCTCAGGGCTGGTCTTCCTCACACACACAAAAAAGATTGTTCTTTCATTATGTATGTTTTGTGACTATACTTAAAAAGAACAATAGGACTGTGTTGGACCTTTGTTGCGCTGCTCAGTATGGTAGCCACTAGCCATATGTGGCTATTTAAAATTAAATACAATTAAAAATTCAATTCCTCAGTTGCACTTGCCATATTTCCAGTACTCAATAGTCCCATGGGCCCAGTGGCTACCATATTGAACACTGCGGTTATAGAGCATTTCCATCATTTCAGAAAGTTCTATTGGATAGTGCTATTTGAGAAGTACGTTGACTCCCCAAACTAAATGAGCCTTCTGGGTTTCATCACAGTATTTTCTCAGAGAAACACTCATACCTGGAACTGCATCCTCATTCTAGCCTGGAGAGCCTATCTAAGTTCCATGTGTATAGTCAGATCCTACTATGAAGTTCTGTCTTTAGTTGATAGAGTGTAAAAAATCCCTGGGTTGTTTAAGCCCTGTTGCTAGTGCTCTGTGCCATTACTCAGATTTCTTGTCTAAATTTTGCCCAGAATTTTGGGAAATCCTGGGTTCTTTTCCCTACTCATTGTTGAGTTCTTTACTTACTCTGTATTTTTCTAGTTGAGAGTTCATAAACCATACTGCCTGCTTTCCCAAACTCTTGGGGTCTTGCCTCAGTCCATGCTAATTTCCTGCATCTGTTCTCCTCAGGTCTGACATTTCTGATCTGACCTTTCCTGTACATGACCTGCAATTAAGAGATTCTTACAAGTAATCTGACCCTTTTAGTTTGGGAATTAGGAAACAGAGTTAAATGACTTCCCTGAACAAAAATGCAACACTGAGAATAGAACCAGTATTTCTTGCTTCTTGGTCCATTCAGTGTTCTTTCAACTACAGTATGAAAAATCACTGCAGCAGCTTTACCTGCAGTCTGGCTGTGGGCTTGATAAATCCTAACATGACACAATAGAATTTTACTGCTGTATAGGCTTCTCATTGTTTTGACCTAAGGCAAGTCCCAACAGCAATCTGAGATGAGGCCTGAGGCAAACTAGGGAACCAAGGGGCAGTTAGCCAGGTATACTTATCAAAAAGGCATTTATTATAAAAGTAACATAAATACCTCACAGAAAATTTAGAAAGTAACAGAAAAAAATACTCAACTATCATCCCACGTATACAATGCTTCCTAGTGTTTGGCATTTTTCTTTTAATTTTCCTCTCTCTCATTCTCTCTCTCTCTCTACACACACACGCCCCCCTGAAACATAGTCACAACCATACCATAAATATACTTACTGTGCTTTTTATATCATGTATTTTTCCATTTTATAATCCTAACAGCCAACTTTTTTTTTTTTTTTGGTGAGGAAGATTAGCCCTGAGCTAACATCTGTTGCCAGTCCTCCTCTTTTTGCTGAGGAAGATTGGCCCTGGACTGACATCCATGCCCATCTTCCTCTACTTTATATGTGGGACACCTGCCACAGCATGGCTTGATAAGCTTTGCATAGTCCGCACCCAGGATCCGAACCTGTGAACCCTGGGCCGCTGAAGTGGAGCACATGAACTTAACCACTATGCCACCAGGCTGGCCCCACTAACAGCCAACATTTTTAATGTTTCATTTTAAAATTCATGTGCTATTAAATAGAACTTGGAAAATAAGAAAAAATTTACTCTTATTTCTCTAACCCAACAGAAAAAGCAGGTAATATTTTTGTTAATTCCAATGTTTATGCATAGGTTTTCCCCACTATGTAGTTGTAATCATACATATATGTATATATCCTGCTTTATGAATGTTTTCTTATGCTGTTACACAACCTTTGTAAATATTGAATAATATTTCTAAGAGGATGCAGTATGGTTTATTTAACTGTATTTTGGTATATTCAGGTTGTTTCCAATCCTTATTTCATGCTTTTTTAAAGCTTACTTCAAAGCTTTTTCCATGTTTTGAATCATTTTGTTACAATGAAATTCCAGAAATAGAATTAGCAGGTCAAAGAGGTTTTCTTGTCTTTGTTTGTACAAATTTTTTACAGCTCTTCCTAAATTAATTTCCAAAAGTGTTAACCAACCAATTATGTTGCCACTTCCAATTTTTGTAGTAATGCTGCACCATTGAGAGCATTAGATTTTCTTCTTGAGAGGCATGGAATACTTTGACTTTGAAAATTCTAACTTCTTCATCCATAGATCTGAAAGGTTTTCTGTCGCTTTTCGTTTCTTACCTGCACTGAGTACTATAAAGATTAATCAGCAGAAATATTGGGAACATCTGAATCCTGATAAATGTCCCTGATCTCTAAGTAAGAACAATATTCTGGGTGAAATATTTTAATCATAGAACCCTAAAATAAAACCAAAGTCTTTATACTCATGATAAAAGGTATCTTTGAAACGTCTTCAGAGCCCTCACTGGGGATATCATAGAAAATGATGTTTACTGTTACATGAAACAAGAATCTTAGCTAAACTGCTAAGTTCACCCTAAGACAAGGTTTAATACATTCTATTCCCCACACTCGTAGGATTTGAGTCTGTGACTCTACAATTTAATAGACCTCCTCAAACAGGAAGAGCTGTCAAATTGTAATCAAGGCATAATCAGCAACCCAATCTTAAAAAAACAGAAGTCATTGCAAAAAACATGTCTGGACTATGCTTCAATTTACTCCGTCATGAACAGCATTTCTTAAACAGTGGAATAGAATCGAAAATATCAGACTGCATTGCATATAGTAGGAGAAAAAATCGTTTTATGAAACTTTTTTTTTTCTCAGTTGTATGCCTGGGATATGTGTGCTTTTACTGTTGGTTGCAGTAAAGAACAGCTAAAGATAAACATAAGCATAGAAGGAAATTTATATTTTTAAATACTTGTACAATTAAACAAGAAAGATCTGAAACCAATGGTCTCAACTTCTACCTTAAGCTAGAAAAAGAGTAAATTAAACTTGGGGTAAGTAGAAGGATGAAGTGAATAATGATAAGAGTAGAAATCAATAAAATTAAATGTGGACAGAGAAAATGAATAAAATCAAAACCTGGTTCTTTGAAAAGATCAGTAAAATTGCTAAACCTTTAACCATACTGACCAAGATAAAAAAAAAAAGATACAAGTTACCAATATCAGGAATAAAAGAGAGATTATCATTACAGATCCTACATATATTAAAAGGGTAACAAGAGACTACTATGAACAGTTCTATGCCCACAAATTAAACAACATAGGTGAAATGGACAAATTCATTGAAAAACATAAATTACCAAAACTGATTCAAGAAGAAATAGAAAACCTGAATAGCCCTAAATCAATTAAACAAATTGAATTCATAATTTAAAACCTTCCCTAAAGCAAACTTTGTACCCAAATAGCTTTACCAATGAATTTCTATCTAGGGAAGCAATAATACCAATCCTTCCAGGAAATAAAAAAGAAAGGGTCACTTCACAACTCATTTTATGAGGACTGCATTACTCTGATAGCAAAATGAGACTATTGCAAGAAAAGAAAACTATAGACCAACATCCCTCATGAACATAGATGCAAAAGTCCTTAACAAAATATTAGCTAAAAGAATCCAGAAATATATAAAAAGGATAATACATCATGATCAAGTGGAGTTTATCCCAGGAATGCAAGTGTGGTTTAACATGAAAATGTAATGCATCATATTAACAGAAAAGAGGAGAAAGACTGTATGATTATCTCAATAGCTGCTGAAAATTTTGACAAAATTGTATGTCTATTCATGGTAAAAAAAAAAAAACACAACTCTCAACAAACTAGGATTAGTGGGGGATTTCCTCTACTTAATATAGGTCTTTTCAAAAAAGCAATGACACCAAAAGCACAGGCAACAAAAGAAAAAATTGACAAATTGGACTTCATGAAAAAATTTTAAATTTGTGCATCAAAAGACACTATTAAAAGAGTAAAAAGGCAACCCACAGAATGGGAGAATATATTGGAAAATCATATATCTTATAAGGGATTCGTATCCAGAATATATAGAAAACTCCTAAAATTCAACAAGAAAGAAACAAACAACCTGATTCAAAAACGGGCAACAGTCTTGAATAGACATTTCTCCAAAGAAGATATACAAATGGCCAATAAGCATATGAAAAGATGCTCAACATCACTGGTCATTAGAGAAATACAAATCAAAACTACAATGAGATACCACCTCACACCTAATAGGATGTCTTACTATCAAAAAACAGAAAATCACAAGTATTGGTGAGGGTATGGAGAAATTGGAACCCCTGCATACTGTTGGTGGGAATGTAAAATGGTACAGCTGCTGTGGAAAACAGTATGGTAGTTCCTCAAAAAATTAAAAATAGAATTACCGTATCATTTAGCAATGCCAATGCTGGATATATACCCACAAGAATTGAAAACAGGGTCTCAAAGAGATACTTGTATCCTTTGTTCATAGCAGCATTATTCACAATAGCTAAAACATGGAAGCAACCCAAGTGTCCACTGATGGCTGAATGGATAAGCAGAATGTGATATATCCAGAAAATGGAATATTATTCACCCTTAAGAAGGAAGGAAATTCTGACATATGCTACAAGATGGATGAAACTTGAGGACATTATGCTAAGTGAAATAAGCCAGTCACAAAAAACAAATATGAGATACCTAGAGTAGTCAAAATCGTAGACACAAAAAGTAGAATGGTGGTCACCAGAGGCTGAGGGAAGGAAGGATAGGGAGTTCTTGTTTAATGGCTATAAAATTTTTAGTTTTGCAAGATGAAAAGAATTCTGGAGATTGATGGTGGTGATGGTTGCACAACAGTATGAATGTACTTAATACCAGTGAACTGGGCATGTAAAAATGAATGAGATGGTAAATTTTATGTTAAATGTATTTTATGACATTTTTAAAAATTGGGGAAATAAAAACCTATTACTAACATCACACACAATGGTGAATGTCTGAACACTTTCCACATATGACTGAGAACAAAGAAAAGTTATCTGCTCTCACTACTTCAGTTCAACATTGTACTGTAGGTAGTAACTACTGGAATAAGGCAAGAAAAATAAACAAAAAGCATATAGATTAGAAATTTAAAAAGTAAAATTATATTTTTACATGACATGATCATGTGCGTATAAAATCCTAAGTTATCTACAAAAAGCTACTAGAACCCGTAAACGAATTTAGCAATGTCACAGGATACATGGTCAATATTAAAAAATGTGAATATACAAAAAATACTAGTGATGAACAATCAGAATTGAAACTTAAAAGACAATACCATTAATAATAATGTTCAAAAACATGATATCATCAAGGATACATTTATTAAAATATGTGCAAGACCTGTGTGTTGAAAACTACAAAATATTGCTGAGAGAAATGAAAGATGTAAATAAATGTAAAATACACCATGGAAGGCTCAGTATTGTTAAAATGTCAATTATCCCCAAATTGATCTACAGATTTATTATTATCACAGTCAAAAATCCAAACAGGCTTTTATGTAGAAATTGACAAGGGGGTTCCAAAATATATGAAAATGTAAAGGGACTTAGCTAAAACAATTCAGAAAAGGAAGAATAAAGTTGGAGGATTTTTACTATCTGATTTATAGACTTTAAAGCAATAGTAATCAAAACAGTGCAGTATTGGTGTAAGGTAGTCATGAGATCAATGGAACAGAATATTGAGCCCAGAAATAAAGCCACACATATAAGGCCATTTTTTATTTTTGACAAAGGTGCCAAGGTGAATTCAATGGGGGAAAGAACTGTCTTTTTTTAACAAATGATTGCAGAACAACTAGGTATCCATATGGAAAAAAATGAAGCCAATCCTTACCTCACACCATACAAAAAATTAATTCAAAATGAATCATAGACCTAAATGTAAAAGGTAAAACTATAAAAAATTTCAAAGGAAACATAGAAGAAAACCTTCATGACACTGAGATAGACAACAATTTCTTACTTGGGACTCAAAAAAGCACAAACCATAAAGAAAGAAAACTATGATTTGGATATCATCAAAATTTTAAAATTCTGCTCCTTGAAAGACACTTCAAAGAAAAGAGAAAGCCAGCCACAGACTGGGAGAAAATATTTGCCATTCATATATTCTGTCAAAGGATTCGTACCCAGTATATACAAAGGAATCTTATAACTCAATAAGACTATTCAATTTAAAAATGGGCAAAAGGTTAGAACAGAAACATCACAAAAGAAGATATAAGAATGGCCAGTAAGCACATGAAATGATGTTCAGTATTGTTATCAGAGAATGTAAATTAAAACCATAATGAGATACCACACACACTACAGTGGGTAAAATTAAAAAGACCAACACCAGCAAATATAGGCGAAGATGTGGAACAACCAAAACTCTCACACATTGCTGGTAGGAATGTAAAATGGTACGACCACTTTGGTAAAAGTTCTGGCTATTTCTTTTTTCGTTCTTTTTTTTTTTTTTTTTTTTTGCTGAGGAAGACTTGCCCTGAGCTAACATCTGTTGCCAATCTTCCTCTTTTTGCTTGAGGAAGATTTGCTCTGAGCTAATGTCTGTGTCAATCTTTCTCTATTTTGTATGTGGGTCACTGCCACAGCACGGCCACCAGCAAGTGGTAAAAGTCTGCACCCAGGAACTGAACCTGGGCCGCCTAAGTGGAGCACACTGAACTTAACCACTAGGCCATGGGTCCGGCCCCGTGGCTATTTCTTAAAAGTTAAATATTCACTTACCATACGACCCAGAAATTCAACTCCTAGGTATTCATGCATCAATAAAGTTGTTTTTTTTGTTAAAAGAAAGACTGACAGGGGGCTGGCCCAGTGGCATAGTGAGTAAGTTCACATGCTGCTTCTGCAGCCCAGGGTTCATGGGTTCAGATCCTGGGTGCAGACCTACGCACCGCTTATCAAGCCATGCTGTGGCAGGCATCCCACATATAAAGTAGACAAAGAGGGGCACAGAAGTTAGCCCAGGGCCAATCTTCCTCAGCAAAAAGAGGAGGATTAACAATAGATGTTAGCTCAGGGCTAATCTTCCTCACCAAAAAAAAAAAAAAAAAGAAAAAAGGAAGACTGACAATACCAAGTGTTGCAGGATATGGAGCAACCAGAGCTATAAAATGCACAACCACTTTAGAGAACAGTTTATCAATTTCTTATCAAGTTATCACCCCACAATCTACTCATTGGGATTTATTCCAAGAGTAATAAAAGCATATATCTACACAAAGACTTGGACACAAATGTTCATAACGGTTTTATTCTTAATAGTCCTAAACTGGAATCCAAATTTTCAACAACAGGTGAATGGATAAACAAATAGTGGTATATCCATACAGTGGACTAGTACTCAGCAATAAAAAGGGACAAACTATGATGCACACAACATGGACAACTCAAAAAATTTGCTGAGCAAAAGAAGCCAGATGCAAAAGAGTACATACTGCATGATTCTATTATATGAAAGTCTAGTAAAAACAAAACTAATCAATTGTGACAGAAAGTAGATCAGTGGTTGCCTGGGGCTAGGGACATGAGTTGAGGATTAACTGCAAAGGGGCACAAGGGAATTTTTTCAGGTGATATGAATGTTCTATATCTTTTCTTTTTGGTGAGGAAGATTGGCCCTGAGCTAACATCATTGCCAATCTTCCTGTTTTTGCTGAGGACGATTGGCCCTGAGGTAACATCTGTGCTCATCCTCCTCTATTTCGTATGTGGGACACCGCCACAGCATGGCTCGATGAGCGGTGCTGAGGTCTGCACCCAGGATCTGAAACTGCAAACCCTGGGCTGCCAAAGCGGAGCACGTGAACTTAACCACTATGCCACCAGGCTGGCCCCTGCATATTTTATATCTTGATTGTGGGGGTGGTTACACCAATGTATGCATTTGTTGGAACTCATTAGACTGTACATGCATTTTATTGTACATAAACTATGCCTTAATAAAGTTTATTTCAAAAACATTTGAAAGCCACTGGTCTAGTGGGTATAGGGGGAGTAATCGTTAGGGTTACAACATTTTGTTAAATGATATCAATGAACTGAAGAAGCAAATATGTGTTGCTAATATAGTCAGGAAAAATTTAAACAAAATTTTGAAAGAAACAGTAACACAGGCCCACGGTTATAAAATAAATAGTACAGGAGGGCTTATCATGAAAATAAATATCCCCTGCCCCATCCTTTCTCAACCTCTGTACTTTTCCCCAGAAGCATTCACTTTTAATAATTTAATTTTTTTCCCTCTTTTTCCTCAATGAACCAGAGTGTAAACTGGTAGATATGGAGCAGTTGATGAAAGGCATTTAATTGTGATGTAAACCAGAACAGCCAATAATTTAAGCCTAATGCTGCTGATCTCTCCACATTACAAGAGTCGCCCCTCTAATTTGTATGAGATACTTTCACATTCTGGAGTTCTCAGATTCCCGAAAGTGCATTATTATTTATAACTTGAAAGCCACCTGATGGTTAAACCCTGAATGTTTTAAATAAAAGCTTTGTAATGGAAACAAATTCTAACGAAAATATCGGGAAGTGCCAAAAGGGCAAGTTCCAGGAATGAGGGAAAGAAGGGAAAGAAGTTCTCTTGGTTATTGTGTAACTTGTTAGAATGCCATCCATAGTTTGCTCTTTAAGAAGCCGTTGAAATAGCAAAATCTTGATAGAGGAAAGGAAAGTCTCCCTCAGCCCTTCTTTGTGAGAAGGCGAACTTAAAAGAAGTAAAATGTAAGTGAAAATATGAGTAGCACATACTCATACTTGCCTTTAAAATAGAGAGCACTGAACTGTAGCAGTAAAGCTGCCCTACTGCAGTGTCTCACATAGTAGGCTTCATTTGTGCATTCATTAGCAAACATTTTGGAGTGACTTTTTGGAGCCAGGTGTTGGGCTGGCTTGGGGAATCAGAGATAAAAAGACAGTCCCTACTCTCAAAGAACAGAGTCCAGTGGGAGACATGTACAAAATATTGTAGTTGAAATAATAGTTATGCTCAAGGTGTACCACTGCATTGGTGGTAGGGATGTGGGTGGGGAGGCAGGGGAGGCTTGGAGAGGAGATAGCACTTGCCCTGGAACTGTGATACGTGTCAACAAGCTTCTTAAGAGGTAGAGGAAGGGTGCTTTTGGGTAAGAGAACTACAAGGAGTTTACTATTGCAAGAGGGGAAAACATACAGGGTGTGATGGTGAGAGGTAAGGCTGGGAAATAGGGTCCATGGGTCTGTTACAGTTTTTTGGTCACAAGCAAAAGAACTGACTTGGCTAATGTAAACAAAAAGAATTTATTGGAAAGATGACTGGCTTCACAGAACTGACGGGAAAGCTGGAGAACTAGGCTTGGAAATAGGATCAAGGGCAGTTGCAGAACTCTAGGCAGCAGGAACTACTCAACTGTCTGTCAGAGTGAGTGTGTGCCAGTACATTTTTTTCCATCCCTGCATAATTTGACTCAGGATTCAAAATCCTGAGACAGTATAATTGACTTTATATCATGGACCCACCCATCTAGGACACCTTGGTTTATTGTCCTACCCACAGTGGGGAAAATGTAATTCCAAGGAAATCCAAGTGCACTGCCAAAGGAAGGGGGAATTGAGGATATGCCTTGTTGAGTTTAGGTTTTATCCTATAGACTATAGGAAACCATGGAACAACTATGAATAAGAAACTAAGAGGATCAGAAATGTAGATTTTAGATCATTCTGGTTTAAATTGGAGGATTGATTGAAAAGGGGCAAGAATGGTATGAGGGAGACGTACAAAAACCCTTGCATTGATTCAGATGGGAGATGGTGAATGCTTGAATTTGATAGGGATACAGAAACTGGTAGGCTGAAGAGGAATACACATATGAAAGATATTTAAGAAGTAGAATGAACTAAATGACCAATTGAATATGGGTGGTAAAGGAGAGGGAGGAGTCTTGGTTGATTCCCAGGTTTCTGGCTTGGACATCTGTTTGAAAGTTCGTGCCATTTACAGACAGAATGCATTGAGAGGGCAGTTTGAGGAATGGTGATTTGATAGTAAGTTGAATTTGCATGTTTCCCATTTATGATACGTTTGGAATTTTGAAATCAATATGTGTAATAGGCAGTTGGATATATGGGGATATAGACCAAGAAAAAGATCTGAGCCAGAGAGATTTGGAAGATGTCACCATGTAAATGGCCTTTGAAGTCATGGACATGTACCATATTTTCCAGGGTTTGAGTATAGAGTGTAAGAGAAAAGGAGTGAGAATCACATTCTGAAAGGAGGGTAAGGAGAAAGAGATACAGATACCAAGGAGGAGCAGACAAATAGGAAGAAAATTAGAATAGTATCATGCAAACCAGAAGATAACTCAACTTGTGGTCTGATGAACACTTATTGTGAATATATCCACAAACTACTCTTAACAGCTTTGTTAAGATGTAATCAATGTACCATACAATTTATTAAAGTACACAATTCAATTTTCTAGTATATTCTCAGGGTTGTGCAACAACAGTCTAATTTTAGAACATTTTTGTCTCCCTTAAACGAAATACCATACCCACTAGTTGTCACTCATCTCTCTTGTACCCCTCCCCAGACCTGAGCAACCACCAGTCTGAATATTTCATATAAATGGAATCATACACTATATGGTATTTTGTGACTGGTATTTTGTGAACTTTCCTTCACTTAGCATAGTATTTTCAAGGATCACGCATGTTGTAGCATATATCAGTACCTCATTTTTTTATTGTATAGATATACTACATTTTACTTATCCACTCATCAGTTGATGGACATTTGAGTTGTTTCCACCTTTGGGCTATTATGAATAATGCTGCTATGAACATTTGTGTACAAGTTTTCGTATGGACATGTTTTCATTTCTCTTGGGTATATAAAACTAGGAGTGGAATTGCTGGGTCATATGGCAACTATATGTTTGACTTTTTAAGGAATTGTCAAACTGTTCTTCAAAGTGACTGCACCATTAACTATAAATTATTTTAAACATTTCTTTAGCCAATATTTTGGATGTGTAATTACTTTTTAGGCAATATACGTTTTTATACCTTAGTAAAAGTAACTTAGTAAAAGGTGAACACTGTTGTAGCAGCCACCCAGGTCATGAACTAGAACTTTGCCAGCCGTCTCAGAAGATCATCTATATGCCCCAACTCAATCACAGTCCCTAGTTTCTCTCCAAAAGTAAGCACCATCCTGATAACTATATTACATCTGTATTTTTTCTACATAAAGTATTCTGGTCCTTAAGGACACAGGGGATGTTAGAATTAGACTATCCTATAACTATTCATTTGCTTTGTCCACTTTACACATGCAGAAGTTTCATAATAGAGATACCAGTACCACAACCACCACCAAATTGTAATGACTGAAAACAAAGAAACTTTTTTCTGCATATCTTGTCCCCATTCTCCCTGCACTTTTTGATAATCGTATTATAGCCACGTTGCCAGATCATATAGCTATTACATACTATAATCCATCTCTTTTACCTTCATTTAGTCTTGGTTCTACAAGGAACTATATAATTAATATTTACCACTGGTTCTTACGTCAAAGACTCTCTAGTCGTTTTGATTGTCTGAAGCTCTTCCTCTAGCAGATTCATTAGCAGGGCCTCATGGGAGCAATATTCCCTGAGTTGTTGCATGATGTGAAAAATTTGTCTGTGCCGTTTATATTTAAAAGTCGGTTTTGCTGGATATAAAATCCTTGATTTGTATTTTCTTTCCTTGAGTGTCTTAAATATGTTACTTCATTTTCTTCTGGCACAAATTGTTGCTATTGAAGTCTAATTATACTAATCTAATATTATTTCTGATTTTATGTCTTGTGGTCTTCTTGCCCCAGTGCCCAAAGAATTTTATTTCTTTTTCTTTAAAGCCAAATATTTTGTGTGTGTGAGGAAGATTGGCCCTGAGCTGACATCTGTTGCCAGTGCTCCTCTTTTTGCTGAGGAAGACTGGCCATGGGCTAACATCTGTGCCCATCTTCCTCTACTTTATATGTGGGACACCTGCCACAGCGTGACTTGATAAGCGGTGCGTCAGTCCGCACTTGGGATCCAAACCTGCAAACCCTAGGCTGCCAAAGCTGAGCATGCGAACTTCACCACTACGCCACCGGGCCAGCCCCTAAAGCCAAATAATTTTACTAGATTACGTCTTGGTGTTGGTCATTCTGGATCACCATTTTCAAATACACAGTGCACTTTTTCAATATGTAGTTTTAAGTTTTTTTGTTTTTTAAATTTTAGGAATGCTGTCTTGAGTTACATTTTTGGTTTTCATTCTCTTCCCTTTGTTTTTATCCTTTGAAAACTTTTATTATCTATCTGTTGGATTTTCTTTGCCTGTCTTCAGTATTTGTCACTTTTCCTCAAATCCTTTTACTTTCTTCATTTCTTTTTTATTTAAAGAATGTTCCTCCTTTTCATCTTCTCTTTTGTAATAAACCATTTGTTGTGTTTATTTGTTCTCATGTTTCTTCTATTTTAGTCTTTATTTTTAAAATGGTATTAAAATTGTATTTCTAATTCTTTTTTGGGGTTCTGTCATATCATTTCTGAATATTTTTAATTCTTACTTATGTTCTTTCATATCTTTATAATATTTTTAATGCCTTTTAGCTTGTTATGCAATAGTGCATTAGAGTGTTGATCTGTTTCTTGAGTATGTCTTCCTGGAATGATTTCATTGGAATGTTATTCTGCTCCTTATTTTCTTGTAATAAATTTGTCTGGGATTTGAGTGGCACACTTTTCTGTTGCCCATATTTATGTGAAATTAGTGTTTTCCTAAAATTTTGGAAGGAAGCTTGGTTCAGTTGGCTTTTTAACTTCACAGAGCTCCCTCTTCTGTTGTTTTATGTGGTATTAAACTATGGTGGTTGCTTTGTGAGGTATTCTGGCTCTATTTTCCTACCCCACTTTTTTTTTTTTTTTTTTACAGCCTGCCTAGGAGACTAATACAATATTTAAGACCTCATAACTCATTTATTCAGCAAATATTTATTGAGAGCCTCCTATGTGCTAGTCATTGAGCTAAATTAAGTGAGAAAAACAGAGGACAGATTATATGAACTGAATGATTTGAAAAAATTATGGGGAAACAAAACAAAGTGAATAAACAATTTAAAAAATTATCCTACCCCATTTTTATCTGGAGCTTCTATTTCCTTCTTTTTTGTTGTTTCTTCCCTGCTCACTTTTGGCTCTATTTCCAGCAGTTTCTCCCCATTGTGGGACCCTATCCTGGAAGGGAGCCATGGTTGGTTATTTTCGAGAGTGTAGAGTCTAGACTGCTCCAGCTTATAGAGACCTTTATGGTGTAGGATCCTTACACTCACTTTCTATTGAAGGGGGCAGAATCTCTCTTGGTTTCAGCCATTGTTCTCAAATTGGCCCTTAATACTCTCTAGTGAATACCTATTGGCAATTTTAGGGGTCTCTTCTTAGGTCTTTCAGATGCCCCACTGTTTTCCTCTGTTTTTTTTTTCTTACATGGATGCCAATAGCCCTTGGTGTTTTGTCCCTACCTGCTTGTAATTTCAGGTTTATGGGATACGTTGTCACTGAGTTTTGTTGTAAATATTGTTCAGGGTTTTGGGTTTTGCTGTCTAACTATTCTGTTGTTGTGTGGGAATCTGGGAAGATCTAAATCTATGCCATCACAATCATTGCTGCATCTTCCCAGAATCTTGGTATATACTTTTATTTTCACTGAGAAGTCTAATACTGTGATTTCCTTATTGGGTGCATTCTTTCTCTCAGATTACTTGCTCAGAGGGAAGTCAGCTGCCATGTCAGAACACTCAGGCAGCCCTATGGAAAGATCAACCTGGCAAAGAACTGGGAACTCCAGCCAACAGCCTGTAAGGGACTACGCCCTGCCACCAATCACATGAATGAGTTTGAAAGTACATCCTCCCCAGTCAAGTCTTCAGATAACTGCAGTCCCAGCCAATAGCTTGACTGCTACCTCATGAGAAACTCTGAACCATAACTACCCAACTAAACTGATCCTGGATTCCTGATCCTCAGAAACAGTGAGATAATAATTGTTTGCTGCTTTAAGCTGCTAAGTTTGGGGGTAATTTGTTACCTGATAACAGATGACAAATACACTTATGAACAGATGATCCCACTTTAGGGGCCTAGATGACTTTCTGACTTCAGTGGTGTTCTTCTAACATTTTAGTGTAGAAAATTTCAAACATACAGCAAAGTCAAAAGATGTTACAGTGAAAGCACGTGTACTCACCACCTAGATTCTCTCAACATTTTTCTGTGGCTTTTAATGACAACATATAGAATTTGTAAGAAAACATTCCATTTGTAATACTCCAAAACATTTACAGAATTGTGGACTCCAAGATCACCACTTTTCAAGGCAGACTGTTCCCCTTTTTAGAGAGTTTTGTTTATTTAAATATCTTCCTAATTTTTAGTTGAAATTTGTTTTACTGAATTTTCCATCTGTTGATCCTCCCATGGCACCATGGAGAATAAACCCTTCTCCTCTCTCAAGTGGTAGCCCTTTGACTATTTGGAGACAAGTGTTGTGACTTCTCTGAATCCCCTTTTCTCCCAAGTCCCTCCATTTCTTGCCCTTCCCCTGTTCTCCTGCTTCTGCTGTTTTTCAGTTGGTTCTGGCTAATGGGAAGCACTGGTGGAAGATTAGAGGGAGAGAGAAGCCAGGATATTTGCACTGCCTCCTCTTTCTGCCCTGGGTGGTATCTCCAACATAGACTGCATCTCCTCCATGGCTCCATTACCAGCCTGATGGGCCTGCTACAGTTTCAGCTTCCACAGGCCCCAGTAATACCACTTCTTCTCTTTGTTCCTCCAGATTTGGTGTAGGAGAGTCTTCCTGCTGTTGATAATCTTTGGATTACCTTACCATCCAACGTTGGCTTCTCATCTCCTTTTCATCTGTGTAATTAATTTCCTGCATTAAATTCCCTCTGTTTCAAATACTTAGAGTGACTTCTGTTTCCTAATTAGATCTTGACTGATTTAGGGGTATACCACATAATTTTTGAGATATATTTTAAGAGGCTACCTGTAGTGCTTAACACAATTTTCTGTGATTTCTCCCAGAGACAGGAAATTACATTGCATGGATTTATGTTATCTTATTTGTGCACTGCCACCCATGTAATGTCCAGAAGTATAAGAGATGTTTTCGAAGATGAGGTTGGAATTAGAGGAAAACTTGCAATGATGATATTTTGGAAAACGGTATATTAATGAGTTGTAACTGTAGGAAAGGAAGTGGTCTTTGGAGTGATCTCCCATAAATGAGATTAGAAGAAACTTGATAACCAAGGAGGAATTAGGAAATTAAAGTCAAGCAGATGACCGAAAAGTTGAATGTACATTGAAAATCTCCCTTTTGTAAGAAAAAAAAGGCCCAGCCGTGATGAAGCGCAAACACCAGTAATATTGTATGACTCATGGCTAATGTTTAAAAAACAAGAGGGAAATCAGAGCATCATACGTTAGTAGTGCTTCTCATTATGTGACATAGGTTAAATATTTGTATCTATTGTATTTTTTCTAATATCTCAACAATATATCATTGTTTTTTTCATTCATCTCCATCTACACTGCAGGTGTGAATAAATAATAGGAATTAGGGAAGAATGAAGAATAAATACATGAATTTCAAAAAATTGTTTCTGGAAATCACCATCATGCAACTATGATCTCAACATTAAATAAAATAGTGGAATAAATATTTAAAAAGAAAAAATGTGTAAGCCTCCAAAGGATGAAGGGATTCCAACTAATCAACAGCAGTGATGAATTATAAATAGTGGACCTTGCCAGATTGGCGTGAGTGGTTTTCTGGGGGGTTTTTGGATTACGAATTCCAGGAACAAGAGAAGAAGAGAAATGTTAGATATTCTAGATTGGGCTATCAGTAGAGCATTTTGATCTAGCAGCTTGTGAAATCTCAATTACGAAATGAATTTATAGTGATTTCCAGGTGAGAGTGGTAACTGGAAACTTGCAAGGAAGACTTAGAGGAACAAATGAGCAATGACAGGGAATTTTTAAGAACTTTTTTATTGTGAAATATACATAGAAGTTTATATAATGAAAACGCACTGTTTAAAGAAAAATCTAAAGTGAACACACAGTTCAAGAACTAGAACATTGTCAGTACCATAGAATTTTACCTTGTATACATTTTCTATCACAACTTCCTTCCACCTCCTGCCCCCAAAGATAACCATTATCCTGATTTTTATGGCAATCATGTCCTTGCTTTTCTATATAGTGTCACCATCCACCTATGAATTTCCCAAGAGGCAAGTAGCTTTGCCTGTTTTTGAAATTTATATACGTGGAATCATAACATATTTATTCTTTTGTATCTGGCTTTTAAAAATTCTATTTTAGTTTGTCGTTATTATGCATTGTGTGTGTTTATGTCTCATTCATTTTCATTGCTGAATGATATTCCATTTTTGGTGTATACCACAATTTATTTATTCTACTGTTGTGTATTAGCTTTGCTGCAGTAAACAATCCCTCAGTCTCACTGGCTTACAATAACAAACATTTGTTTCTTACTCTTGGTACTTGTAAATTGTATCAACTTGGGTTTTTTCCATGTGTTTTCTCATTCCAGGACACAGACTAAAGGAACAAACTCTGTCTCAGACATGCCTTTTTGTGGCAGAGGTTGAAGCAAAATCTCTGACAGAAACTCATTAAGACTCTTACAGATGTAATACATATTTTATGTCTGCTCTGCTCACAAAGCACGTCTCATGGCCAAGTCAAAAGTCAATTATGTGGTATGTATACCCCTCCCACAAGAGGCAGGGCAAGTCACCTGGTGGGGCGAGATATACAGTCCTTTCAAAAGGAAAGGTGGTATAATTTGCCACCACTATCAATGTTCTTGTATTTGATGATCACAAACAGTGTTACTATGAGCTTTCTCGTATACATGTCCTGGTGCAAATGTGCATGAATTTCTCCAGGAGTGGAATTGCTAGTTAGTTATGTGTGTTTTCAACTTTACTAGACAATGCCAAACTGTTTTCCAAAATGGTTTTACTGATCTACACACTCACCCAAAAGTGTATGAGAGTTCCAAATGTGCCACATCCTCGCTGATTGTAGGTATAGTTAGTCTTTTTAAATTTTAGGTAATATAATCTATTGAGTAAGTGGTTGTAGATCATTGTGGTTTTAATTTGAGTTTCCTTAAGTTCTAATGAGATTGAACGCTGTTATATAGACCAATTGGCTAGGAATTTGTGTGTGTGTGTGTGTGTGTGAGAAAGACCAGCCCTGAACTAACATCTGTTGCCAATCCTCCTCTTTTTTTGCTGAGGAAGATTGGCTCTGGGCTAATCCATGCCCATATTCCTCTACTTTATATGGGCCGCCACCACAGTGTGGCTTGCAAGCGGTGTGTCGGTCCGCACCTGGGATCCGAACCTGGGATCTGAAACTGTAAACCCTGGACGGCCGAAGCGGAGCATGCCAACTTAACCCCTATGCCACCAGGCCGGCCCCAATCTTCTTCTTCTTCTTCTTGGATTTTGTATATCCATAAAAATGTTGAACTTGTAAGTTCCACAAAACTTTTAGAGTGTTGATTGGGATTGCACTGAATCTACAAATTACTTTAGAGAGAATTGACATTGTTACTAAATCGTGAATTCTAAACCATGAATTTGGCATACCTCTCTATTTATTTAGTTTTTCTTTAATACCTCTCTATAAAGTTTTATACCTTTCCCCATGGAAGTCTTACACATCTTTGGTATCTGGAAGATTATGTGGCACATAAAAGATGCTCCATAAATGTTTGTTAAATAAATGAATAGGCAAATTCATAGAGACAAAAAAGCAGATTAGTGGTTGCCAGGGACTGGAGGGAAGAATGAGGAGTGACTGCTAAGGGACACAGGGTTTGTTTTGGGGGTGATGAAAATGTTCAGGATTTAGATATTGGTGATGGTTGCACAATGTTGTGAATATACCAAAAACCACTAAATTATACACTGTAAAGGTGTGAATTTTATATGTCAAAAAATTTTTAAAAGGACACAAAAAAGAGTAAGAGGGAACAGCCTCAGTGGGAACTGGTATAGCCATTTGATAGGTCAACTTAACAACAATGGAAGGGATAGAAAGATGTTTGAACACTTTGATTCTGTAATTCCATTTTTGAAAATCAGTTCTAAGAAATTAAACTGAAATGCAGACACAGATGTTCACTATAGCATTATTTTTAATTGTGAAAAAAAATTGGAAATAGCCTAGGTATTACAGGAATAGTTAAATAAATTATGGTAAATCTGGATGATGCAGCTATTGGAATGCTTTTGAAGAATTTTTAATAATGTGGAAAAATGCCCACACTACATTATGTTTTAGAAAGCAATAATCAAAATTATAAGTCAATTTTATTTTTAAAAATCTATGTTAAAACAAGATGGGAAGAAAGTGTGCCCAAACACTATCAGTGATCATCTCCAAGTTATGGGATTATGGCTGATTTTTTTTTAAAGCTTTTTATCCAGTTTTCTGTAATGAACACATAGTAATACTTTTTGAATCCAAAAAGAGCAGTGTGTACCGACAAGAAATTCATGTCTCTTGTAGGTAAAGAATGGTAAAACCTGGAAGGAAGGGCATAAGGTCAAGTACGTATTCTTAGTTCCCCATCCCACTATGTTCCTAGAGGGAATGCTTAAGTCACTGTAGAGTATGTTCCAGAGAGACTCAGGATTGGAATTGCAGCTATTGTTATCTTCTACAATTAGGATAACGGTTATCTATAATGGCTGATTTGCTAATGTTTCTTCAGGCTGGTGAGCCTGATTTGTCTGTGTTGATAGAACTGAGGTCGTTTCTTGAGTGAAAGTGATATAGTCTTATGGGTTTTCTAAAGTGATTTCTCTGAGGAAGAGAGAGGGTTGACAACTCCTACTCATCTTTCAACTTCAGCTCAGGTAGTCTGTCCTTCAGGAAACCTCTGATGCCACCACCACCATCATCCCAGACTTAGGTGTGTCACTTAGGTCCCCATCCTTATCGCTATCTGTGCCCTCACTACATTGAGTCTGGTGTACATTACATAACGACTGGTGTTTGTGACTTCCTCATCAAGCTGCACTCTTTAAGAGCAGAACCAGGCCTTGCTCAACTTTATAGCCCAGGCATCTGGTACGTGGTCAATATTCTATATGTTTGGTGAATAAATGAGGAACGAATGAATGAATGATGAGCAGGTTGTATGAGACGGCAGGCTGGTGTGAGTGGAACTGGCTTCAATGGGATATCAGAGAGGGAAATTTGGCAGGTGGCCACATGGGAGCCAAAGAAATGTGGATCAGATTTTGGAGGTCAGATCTCAGATGGACCAAATGGCACACAGGGGAAGCGTTCCCTGTGATGATGCCAGTCAGGATAGAATGACAAGAATTTCTACTGATGAAAAGATTATTTCTCAAGTCAGTGCTTTTCAAAGTCTGTCCCAGGGCTGCCAGCCTCATAACCACTGCGTGCTGATTTATTATGCAGATTACTGGGCCTCCTCTCAAGCCCTTCTGAATCGGACTTTCTATAGCTGGGATCAAGAAATCTGCTTTTGTAAAGCTCCCCGGGTTGTACCCTAAAGTGAGAGAGCCTCTGGAGTAGGTGATTTAGTGCTAGATTCTGAGTCCCCTGTAATAATTTGCTCTGCAAAATCAGCTGTGTGTGAAGTTTCAACCCACCACAACAAACAGACTCATGGCTTCACTCTCAGAGATTGCTATGCAGTAAGTTTAAGGTGAATCCTGAGAATATACGTAGTTAAAGAGTAGGTGCAAGCTCAGCGAGCACAGAGCATATTTGGACATACCAAGTTGTCCAGTTTGACTGGGAATGAGAATTTTTTCCCCAGCAATTTATGAAAATATTCACGGAACCCTCTAATTTATTATATATTTTGACAGTCTGTTATTTATTTACTCTATGCAAACAATGTGCAAGTATTTTGAGAAATGGGAAGATAAATTATTTGGCTCTAACAGTTGGAAAAATAAGGTGTGTGTAAATAATTGTAATGACGTAGATCTCAGATTCACATGCTGGGAACTTCTAGGAAGGACCTTAGAATGAGAAAGACCAGGATGAAGTGGGGTGGGGCGGGGCTAGGAAGAAGCCCCATCATTGAGTCCAACGAGCATAATTTTGGGGTCAGTCTCTGAAGGTACCAAAGTGAGGGGTCAGGACATAGTTGCAGGATTTTTCACCAGTGCGGATACTGGCCAACAAGTAGAAGAGAGAGACTCATACGCGTCAGTGTAAGCAATACTGCAGAAAGGGATGGTTAGAAACTGTGTAAGGGGTCAGAGCTTCAGTTGAAGAACAGGCTCCAGGGACAGGCTGCAACCCTGGAAGGAAACTGGGGTGAGAACCAGGGACCCAGGCCGGAGGTCTTTGTCTAGACTGACCATGCACATTGGAGAGGTAAACAGGAAGATTCAATTTAGTGTTCCTGCAGACATCCAAGACTGTTCATACCAGGCCAAGGGCAGCAGACTACATTCTCACTAGAGGAAAAGGAACAGAAATTGTGCCAGGCGAGGTCCTTATTAGTTTGGAGCTGGTGGGGTGGAATCTGCAGGTAGCAGGCTCTCAGTGCCCGCAAATGTCTGGAGCAGGGGCTGGAACAGCAGGAAGTAGTTCATGTAAGAATGTGATTTTTGCATAAGAAAGGTATAGATCCAATTTGACTGGAGTTAACAAGAGAGAAGGGGGAATCAGGAAAAGTTCATGGAGGAGCCAGTATTTGGAAAGAGCTTGAGAAAACAATGCCAAGTATGGAAAATGAAACTTACTGGTCTGAGTTAACAAGGTCACTTCTGGAGCCCTTCTCATGATTGAAAATTATGTAGCAATTCATCAAAATCTTGGCCCAGTGACAGAGTTAAATATTTTCATTATTTTATGCAATTGAATCCTAGAACTTTTCAAAAATCTTGAATGTATGCCATTTGATTCCAGTGACTTTTTTCCCGGTAGCTTACTACAAAAATGTCAAACATACACAAAAGTTATTTTACAATGAACACTACATTCACCACCTAGATTCTACAGTTGCCATCTTATTTTGTGATGCTTTTCAGAGTAAGTTAGAGACAATAGAACTCTTTGCCCCGACACTTGAGCATACGTAATATTAAGCAGTGTTCAGCATTTGGTTATTTTTTTTTTTAGGTAAAATTTATATACCGTGAAACGTACAATCGTGAATGTACCATTCGATGAGTTACGACAGATGTACACAACTATGCAATCCAAAACCTCTATCAAGAGTCAGAAGATTCTGAGCATCAGTTCAGAAGGTTCCCTCATGCCCTTTCTCAGAAACTTTGCCCCCACCTCAGAGGCAGCCTCTGTTCTGATTTTTTCCATCATAGATTAGTTTGGCCTATCCTAGAACTTCATATAAACATATCACACAACATGTACTCTTTGGTGTAAGGTTTCTTTCATTCAGTAATGTTTTTGAGATTTACCCATGTTGTTCTGTGTAGTTTGTCCCCTTTTGTTGAAGAATAGCGTTCCATTGTGTGGTTATACCATAATTTATGTTTTTTGGTTTGAAATTTTTTTTTTATTTTGACATAATTTCAGATTACAGAAAAGTTGCAGGAATAGTTGCAGAAACAAAGAATTCCTGGATATCCTTCATGCAGTTTCTCCAAGTGTTAACGTTTACCTACACTTGCTTTATCCTTCTCTTTCAGTTTCTCTACATTTTTTGTGAAACGTGTCAAGTTGCAGACATGACATGCATTTACTCTTTAATACTTCAGTCTTTGTTACCTAAAAACTATCATGTAACCAGAGTACATTCAACAAAATCAGGAGATGAGAGGGATACAATACTATTTTATAATCTACAGACTTTGTTCAAATTTTGCCAATTGTCTCAATAATATCCTTGATAGCAAAAGAAAATCCAAGAATATGTGTCGCATTCACTTGTCATGTCTCTTTAGTCTTCTTTATTCTGGAACAATTCCTGAATCTTTCTTTATATTTCATGACATTATTTTTTGAAGAATATAGACAAATTATTTTTTAATTAAGCTTTTATTTTGAGATGATTGTAGAGTTGCATGCAGTTGTAAGGAATAACACAGAGAGATCCCATGTACCCTTTACCCAGTTTGCCCCAATGGTAGCGTCTTGCAAAACTATAGCACAATATCAAAAGCAAGAAATTGATATTGATACAGTCAAGATACAGAACATTTCCATCACCAGAAGGATCCCTCATGTTGCCCTTTTATACCCATCCCCATTTCTCTCCCATCCTTACTCCCTCCTTAACCCTGGTAAGCAGTAATCTGTTTTCCATTTCTATAATTTTGTCATTTCAAGGTTGTATAAATAGAATGATATAGTATGTAACCTTTTGGTTGGCTTTTTCACTCAGCATAGTTCTCTGGAGATTGATCTAGGTTGTTGCATGCATCAATAGTTCCCTCCTGCTGAGTAGTATTCCATGGTTTGGATCTACCACAGTCTGTTTAATCATTCAACTGTTGAAAGACATTGGGTTGTTTCCAGTTTTTTATTATTATGAATAAAGCTGCTGTAAACATTTGTGTTCAGGTTTTTGTGTGAACATAAGTCTTTATTCTCTGAGATAAATGCTCAAGAGTGCAACTGCTGGGTCATATGGCAGTCACATGTTCAGTTTTTTAAGAAACTGCCAGATTGTTTTTCCAAGTGCCTACACCATTTTACATTCCCAGAAGCAATGTATGAGTAATTCAGTTTCTCCAAATCCTCAGTAACACTTGGTATTGTCTGTATTTTTTATTTTGGCAATGTGAGTGGGGTGAGGTAGTATCTCATTGTGATTTTATTTTGCATTTCCCTAATGGCTTATTGAACATCTTTTCACATGTTTATTTGCCATCTCTATATCTTCTTGTGTAGAAATGTCTCTTCAGGTCTTTTGTCCACAGATTGTTTTATTTTATTTTTTTGCCAAGGAGGATTCTCCCTGAGCTAACATCTGTGCCCATCCTCCTCTATTTTGTATGTGCGTTGCCACCACAGCATGGCTGATGAATGGTGTAGGTCTGTGCCTGGGATCCAAATCCGCGAACCTAGGCCCATCCTCCTCTATTTTGTATGTGGGTTGCCACCACAGCATGGCTGATGAATGGTGTAGGTCTGCGCCTGGGATCCAAATCCGCGAACCTAGGCCACTGAAGCCTGGTGCACCGAACTTAACCACTACGCCATGGGGCCGGCCCCCTGTGAATTGTTCTCTCTTTGGATTGTTTCCTTTACACTGTTGAGTTTTTTGATGAGCTAGCACTGTTTCTTTCGTCCAGTAGATGTCTTAGATGACCCATTCAAGGAAGATCATTTAGTCTAACTTGATGAAGCCTATATCTTTTGTGTACTGTTGCAAACACTGATGGTATTTATTGAGGTCATATTTTCAGATCAGATCATGCAGATTTGAGCAGAGGCAGCAAGAGTGAGAACCTTGGCTGCATTTTCACAAGTGGCTCCAGTAGAACTGCTGGTGACCTATCTTGCTTTCATGGATGTGACAAGGTAAAAGGCTACTGTTGAGTTTTGAGAAATTTTTATATATTCTAGATGCTTGTCCTTTGTCGGGTATGTGGTTTGCAAATATTTTCTTACAGTTTGTAACTTGTCTTTTCATCCTCTTAATAGAGTCTTTCAGAGCAAAAGTTTTTCATTTCGGGATAAAGTAAAATTTATCAGTTTATTTTTATGGATAATGCTTTTGGTTTCAAGTCAAAAAAATCTTTGCCTAGTCCTATATCCCAAAGATTTTCTGCTATACTTTTTACTAAAATTTTTGTAGTTTTACAATTTACATTTAAGTCTATGATCCACTTTGAGTTAATTCTTTATTGGTGTGAGACTTAGGTCAAGGTTCATTTTTCTGCCTTATGGATGTCCAGCTACTCCAGCACCATTTCCTGGAAAGGCTATCTTTCTTCCATTGATTTGCTTTTGCAATTCATTTGGTCTTTGTGACCTTGGATTTGGCAATGGTTGCCTAGATACCACACCAAAAGCAAAAGCAACAAAAGAAAAAATATATATATGAATTGGACTATATCAAAATTAAAAAGTTTTGTGCTTCACATGGCACCATGTTAGCTTTACACCTAAGTATTTTTTGAGTGATTTAAATAGTATTGTATTTTAATTTCAGTGTCCATGTGTTCATTGCTAGTATATAAAAATGCAACCCATTTTTGTGTGATTATCTGGTATCCTGAGACCTTACTGACCTCATATATAAGTTCTTAGATTTTTTTTTTTTGGTAGATTCCTTGGTTTTTCTATGTAGATAATCATGCCATCTGCAAATGAGACAGTTTTATTTCTTCCTTCCCAATCCAAATGCCTTTTATTTCCTTCTGGCCTTATTGCACTTCTTGAACTTCTAGCACTCTGTTGTCTTAAATATTTCCTCTACTCATATTTAGAACATCAGACAGTGATTGTCTTAGTCCATTTGGGCTGCTATAATGAAATACCATAGACTGGGTGGTTTATAAACAACAGAAATTTATTTCTCACAGTTCTGGAGGCTGGGAGTCCAATATCAGGGTGCCAGCAGGGTCGGGTTCTGGTGTAGACCCTCTTCTAGGTTGCAGACTGCTGACTTCTCCCTGCGTCCTCACATGGTGGAAGGGGCAAGGGAGCTCTATGGCATCTCTTTTGTAAAGGCATTGCTTCCACTCATAAGAGTTCCACTCTCGTGACCTGATCACCTTCCAAAGGCCTCCACCTCCTAATACCATCACCTTGGACATTACGTTTTCAACATATACCTTTTGGGGGGACACAAACATTCAGCCCATAGCAGTGATATAATTTTTGCTTCAATTGTCAAACATAATCAAGAGAAATATGTATGACAAACATCCAACAAACACTGAGTCAAATGAAATCAAGAGGAGAAAGAAAGCCTATTGTAGTTACTTATATTTTTACTTATCATGTTCTTTTTTCTTTCCTAGTGTTCTAAGGTTCCTTCTTTTATAATTTCCTTTCTGTTTAGAGAACTCCTTTAGACATTCGTTTAGGATAGGTCTGATGACTACAAATTCTCTTAGTTTTTCTTCATCTGACAGTGTCTTGATTTCCCCTTTATCCCTGAAGGAATTATAGGGTTCTGGGTTGTCAATTCTTTCATCACTGGAAAAATATTGTGCCACTTTCTTCTGGCCTCCATGGTTTCCAATAAGAAATTCACTATAATTCGAATTGCTTTTCCTGAATAGGTAATGTGTCATCTCTGTCATCTTAGTATTGGCTTCTATTGATTTTTTTTTTCATTTAGTTGGAGATCTTCTTGCTTCTTGGTGATTCTCCATTGAAACCTGGACATTTTCATATTATGTCTTTAAATATGATTCTGGGTCTTATTTAAACCTATTTTGGTTGGCTTTCTCTGATACCACTCCAGCAGGGAAAGGGAGGGTGCCATCTTGATACTACCAGATGGTAGTAACAAATCCAGGTAGTAAGAAATCCAGGTTTCTCACTTGGTTTCCATTGTTTTCTGAATTGGGGGCTCCTCACTACTGCTGGTTGGAGGTTGGAGTTCCAGATCTCCATATGTTCTCCACTGATGCCATGGGGTAGGGGTCCTGGTTAGCACCAGATGGAGTTGAAAGTCTTGGCTCCCTACTTGACTTTCTCTGATGCCACCCTGAGGGGGTGTTGGGACACCTTGTTATAGCCTGCAAAGGTGGAAGTCTAGGCTGCCCACTCAGCCTTTGCTGGCACGGATGTGGGCTGAACCACAGTTTTTTCTGTGGTGTATGGCTAGAGTAAAGTGGTTATTGTGTAAAAATTGTCTGTCTTGCTGGGCTGCCCCTTTCCTGATCCTTTGGCTAAGGAAGCAGGCTTTTGTTGGGGCTTATTTTGTCTGTACCCATTGGTTTCAGGGTTGCCAGCATCTTAAGATTTAAGTCTGACACATGGGACAAAAAGAAAACCCAGGGAACTGACCACCATGTTGTTCCTTGGGTCCTGAGGATCCTTGCTAGTTAGTCTTCTCTCCACCTTTCAGAGTCTTATGTTTGTTTTCTATATAGTATTTAGGGGTTTTAGTTGTAATTAGTAGAGGGAATAGTGACGTTTGTCTACTTCACTTTCCTGGAAACCCAGTTATTTTATGAGTTAATGTTTCTTAACTTGAGTTTGCCTGATATTCCCTCATGATTAGATTTGGGTTACGCTAATTTAGCTGTAGTTCCACCGAAGTGATGCTGAGTTGTTTTCAGTGCATCATACCAGAAGGCACATGCTGTCAATTAATATCATTACTAGTGATGTTAACTTTGTTAGTTTTTTTAATTTATTTTATTATTATTTTTTTTTTGTGGGGAAGACCAGCCCTGAGCTAACATCTGTTGCCAATCCTCCCCTTTTTTTGCTGAGGAAGACTGGCCCTGGGCTAACATCTGTGCCCATCTTCCTCCACTTTATATGGGACGCCGCCACGGCATGGCAGACAGGCGGTGCGTCGGCGGGCGCCCGGGATCCGAACTCGCGAACCCCGGGCTGCCAAGCGCGGACTAAACCGCTGCGCCACCGGGCGGCCCCAACTTTGTTAGTTTTGATGACTTGGTTAAGGTGATGTTTGTCAGGCTTCTCCACTATGAAGTTACTTTTTTACCTTTTATGGCTAATATGTACTTTGTAGGGAGATAGTTTGAGACTGAGTAAATATCTTCTTACTCTTCAAACTTGCACCTGCTAGTTTTAGCATCATACATTGAGGATGCTTGCCTGAATCAATTATTATGATGGTTCTTCAATTCTATCATTCCTTCCTCATTTACTAATTTACATTTAACTAAATAAGTGCTTTCCCTTCTCCACCATTCACTCACTCATTCATTCATTTATCTATATATCTATTTATATCAGCTTATGAAGTCTTATATTATAAGTAATAATCTGTTACTATAATCATTTATTTTGATGCTCAGATTGTCCCAGATTTGGTCAGTGGGACCCCCCCTTTAGTTACCTCCTATCTCCCTGAGACATGTCTTTATTCAAAGACAACATGATCATCTATTTTGGAAATCCCAAAGAATCTACAAAAAGGCTACTAGAACTATAAGTGACTATTACAATGTTGTAGGACACAGGATTAATATACAAAAATCAATCATATTTCTATATAATAGCAACAAGAAACTGGAAATCAAGTGTTAAAAATATCATTTACAATAGCCAAAAAACCCCCATGAACTACTTAGTGATAAATCTAACAAAATATGTGCAAGACTTGTATTTTGAAACTACAATTGATGAGAGAAATTAAAGAAGACTTAAATAAACAGAGAGACCTACCTTGTTTATGTATTTGAAGAGTCATGTTGTTAAGTTGTTAATTCTTCCCAAATTTATCTATGGATTCAGCACAGATCCAATCAAAACCTCAGGAGCATTTCTGGGTAGAAATTGGTAAGCTGATTCCAAAATGGATATGAAAAAACAAAGGATCCAGAATAGCCAAAACAATTTTGAAAAAGAATGTAGTTGAAGAACTCATGCTATCTAATTACAAGACTTATTCTAAAGCCACAATAATCAAGACTGTGTGGTATTGGTATAAATACAGACAAATATATCAATGGAAAAAATAGACTCCAGATATAGACTTACACATATATGGTCAATTCATTGTCAGGAAAAGTTCCAAGGTGATTCAATGCAGAAAGGATAATCTTCAAAAAATGGTTGTGGGCACAATTGGACATCCATATGTGAAAAATGAGCCTTGACCCTTGCCTTGCAACAGATAAAAAAAAAATGTAACTCAAAATGAATCATACACCTAAATCCTTAAAACCTAAAATATAACTTCTGGTAGAAGACACAGGAGAAAATCTTCGTGATCTTGAGTTATGAAAAGATATCAGAAAGAGGACACAAAAAATACAACTTAATAGCAAAAAACAAACAATTCAATTAAAAAATGGGCAGAGGAGCTGAATAAATGTTTTTCCAAAGAAGACATCCAAATGGCCAGTAGGTACATGAAAAGGTGCTCAACATCACTGATCATCAGGAAAATGCAAATCAAATCACAGTGAGATATAACCTCACACATGTTAGAACGGCTATTATCAAAAAGACAAGAGATAAATGTTGGCGAACATGTGGAGAAAACGGGAACCCTTGTGCACTGTTGGTGGGATTGTAAATTGGTACAGCCACTATGGGAGATCTTCAAAAAATTAAAAGTAGAACAACCATATCATCCAGCAATCCCACTTCTGGGTGTATATCTAAAGGAAATGAAAACAGGATTTCCAAAAGATACCTGCACTCTCACGTTCATTGCAGCATTATTTACAATAGCCAAGATGTGGAAACAACCTGTGTCCGTCTGACATTTCCTCTCATTTAGCTGAGTAGTCAGCTTATAATTACACAAAGAAAATCCTAAATGCCTTGAACCTATAATGCTCCCAGACTTTTCCAAAGGGATCTGTGTGTGTGTTTGGGCACACCTTCAATATTCCAGCTTGCTCTTCTGGCTTACACACCAGGTGTGAAACAACTGATTAATATTAACAAAGTGGATTTCGCTGAACCCACCCCACAGCTGGAAGAGAAAATATGAAATTGTTGAAGTCAATACTTATAGTAAGAAAACTGCTAAAACCCAGATCCAGTAGTATTTCTGGTTGGAACAGGGACAAGCTGCCAGACTCAAACTCTTAACATGCCTTGGATCCAGGCAGAGAAAGTCACTTGTAAGGACTTTCCACTGAAATGACACTGAAGCCTTGGATTGCCTCTGCATTTGACTAATCAAGTTGACAATCACTATGTCTTTTCTTCCAGGGGAAGAGTGGATTGGTTTCATCACTGCGGGCTGAGTGAAGACTGAGTCTCTAAGATCAGTCAATATTACAACTAGATTGTGCTGAAATATAGTAGACAGATTTTTTTTCCCCTTTTAAAAAAAACCTTTTCTTACAGATTTCTAACATACTTAAAAGTACAGAAAATAGTATAATAAACCCCCAGGTACACATAAGCATGCAGAATTATCAACATTCTATCATTCTTGTTTTATCTATTCTTTTAATTTTTTTCCTGAAGTATTTTAAAACAAATCCTAGACCTCATATAATTTGCTCTGTAAATCTTTCAGTACATCTCTCTGACAAATAAGGCCTTAAAAAATAATCACACAGACTCTTTCATAGAACAAAGAAGACACTTCCAAATCATTTTATTAGGCCAACATCACCCTAATATAAAAATCTGAGAGCCAGCCCTGAGGGCCTAGTGTTTAAAGTTCAGTGTGCTCTGCTTTGGTGGCTTGGGCCTGGTTGCCAGGCACAGACCACACCACTCATCTGTCAGTAGCCATGCTGTGGCAGTGGCTCACATAGAAGAACTAGAAGGACTTACAACTAGAATATACAACTATGTACCGTGGCTTTGGGGAAGGAAAAAGAGGGGCCAGCCCTGTGGCCTAGTGATGAAGTTCGGCATGCTCCACCTCAGTGGCCCAGGTTCACAGGTTCGGATCCTGGACGCAGACCTACCCTACTTGTAAGCCATGCTGTGGCGGTGACCCACATACAAAATAGAGGAAGATTGGTACAGATCTTAGCTCAGGGCGAATCTTCCTCAAGCCAACAACAACAAAAAAAAGAGGAAGATTGGCAAAATGTTAGCTCACGGTGAATCTTACCCAGCCAAAAAAAAAAAAAAATCTGAAAAGGACATTTCATGAAAAGAAAAATACAGGCTGATATTCCAGGCTCACCAGTCAGTATCCCTGAGATGCTAGCTTGATGTTCACCATTATCAGTGGCAATCAGCAGAATAGCAACGTCAGCCTGAAGTGTTCCTGCAATCACGTTTTCTGTGTGGATGCTGTGACCTGGGGTACTAGAAGGCCTCAAATTTCATGAGGGAGGTATTGAGGATGATGTCATATTTATGCTCAGCCTTCAGTCTGTAGAATCAGGTATCTCCCACGTCAGCAGCCTTCTTCTCCAACTCTCAACGGTTCCCTTCTTAATTTCACCACATTAGTAATTCAAGTGGTGGTGGCCCTATCTAAACCTACCTTTCTAATAACTTTGATGTTAATGTCATTCTTTTCATTTCCCATTTGTTTATTGGGTGGCAAAATGGCAAAAAAAGACTCCTTTTCTCTCACGAGCTGCTTCAAATATCATCTCTGAAAAGTCTTCTTTGAAGTCTGTTGGCAGTCACTGATGCCTCCTCTCTGCTTCCTAAGTACTTTTTTTGCTGCACTTGTCATGTTGTGCTGTGATTATTTAATCAGATGTGTCCCCCATCAGACTAAATAGCCAGTGGTTAGCACATTGCTTGGCATAAAGCAGTAAGCTCAGTAAATGTTTGCTGAATGAGAGAGTGAATAATAAAAATATAAAGATAGAAGTTAGTTTTGATCATTTAAGTCGAGAAGAATGTGCCTCTATATAAAAACAAAATGTCTTCCTATAACCTCACACATGTAGAAAGCAAAAAGCTTCAAAGACCCTTAAGAAAGGATAGGTGTATTTTATGATTTCATTTTTTAGTACAACCCTTTTTTAAATTATAAAGAGTAATATAGATACTTGTAAAAAAGGGAGGGGGGCTCAAACAAACCAGATGTGTTAAAGTAAGAAGTAAAAGTCCGCTAGATTTTTTTCTGCCTTCAGTCTCTACGCCTTTCACAGAGCTTCCAGCAGCATTATGTTGGGACAGAGCATCCGGAGGTCACAACTTCTGTGCTATAGGAGCAACCACGAGGAAGGCCCAGGGAGGAATTTGCCATTTCCAGTGGAAAACAAACGGCGGTTACTAACTATGATGACTCTGTACTTTGGATCTGGATTTGCTGCATCTTTCTTTGTAGTAAGACACCAACTGCTTAAGAAGCAAGGATGTTTCAGTTAATCCATGAAACAGATATGAAGAGAAGCATTTTAAGAGGTGCAATCTCTTTGAAAAATGAATCAAATTCTTGAACTCAAATACTAGGTATGTTTGTCAATAAACTTATGGCCTTAATCCTTAATGCCTCTTCTCTGAAATGTGAAAATAAAAAAGAAATGAAAGTCCTCAAAAAAGATACTACCAATTTAGACTTCTTCACTAGTGTATAGTGGTGTCTATGTCCCCTCGGCCTTGCCTGTACTAAGCTTAATCTTTGCCAATGCAGTAAGTGAAAGATAGTATTTCATTTTTTTTAATTGTATTTATTTGATTATAAGTAAAGTTGAGAATCTTTTCATATGTTTATTAACCTTGGGTATTTATTTTTCTTTTTGTTTCTTTCAAAACCACATCTCCAATGCCTAGAACCATGCTTTGCATACATTAAATATTTAGCAAATATTTGTTGAACAAATGAATGAATTATGTTTTCTCTTCTTTGACCCTTTTCCTATTGGACTGTTAATTTTTAAAATTTGGTATATAAGTGCTCTTTGTATAATAAAGAAGTTGGCTTTTTTGTGTGACTTATGGTGATTTTTAGATTGGATTATATTAATTGTTTATGTTATATTTATCAGCCTTTTCCTTTATGACTTCTGTATTTTATGGCAGGCTTGAAGGTAATCTTTCACTGCAGGGTTAAAAAAATTAATCTATGCTTTTTTCTAGTGCCTCTATGCTTTATTTTTCCATGTGACACACTTTTACTGTTTTGGCTACCCAGAGGAGCCCCCCCACCTTTTTGGAAATCTGTTTTCCCCCTATACAGGCCCATGGTTCTGGCAGTGACTGTCTGTCAGAACCCACTGCTCCAGTTCAGCCCCTTGGGGACCAGAAGCTCCTTGTATATACACAAGAAACTTACCCTAGCATAATTGTAGATACACACTAGTTTCCAGTCAGCTTCTAGGTTTCTCCCTGAATGCGTTCATGTATAATTTAGCTATAGCCCGACTGGATAGCTTTGTTCTGTCTGTGTTAGAAGGCTTGACTAATGACAGACAAGGTCTAAAACAATGGTCCACTGACCCCTCAGCCTGTGGGATAGCCCATTGCCAGCATGAATTCAGTGTCTCCCTGGGTCTCACACTCCAGCCTTAGTTCTCCCTGACTGACTCCTTCAAACTTAGAGTCCAGCAGAAAAAAAACAACAGAGAACCGCAGACCCTTAGGAAAAAGATGGAACACACAGACGCTCCCCCCTGGCTAATGTCCTGTCCTCTGGGAACCCTGCTCAATATGTTTTTAATGTCCCAGAGATGGGGTTTGGTAGGGCAAAGGGTATTATGGAAAGTGTGTTGTTGACTAAAATGGAACAAAGTGTCTTTCTGAGGAGAGGTTGGACCTGGTACTGCCATCTCTCTGGGTGAGGGAAGAGCCTGAAAACCAGAAAGGACTTCTAAGACTTGACTGTGGTGGTGAGGACGCTGGAAAACTGCCTGAATGTTTTATGCTTTTCATGGAATGGTGAACCTGCTAAGAGCTAGTTGCATTTGGTCCCTTTGGAGTAGGGGGTCTGCATTCCCTGGGACTTGCCTTGAACACATGTCAAGGGGAAACAAGCACTTGGAAACTCTTCTAGACCCTGCCCAATACTCTGTTGACATAGGGAAGGAAAATGGGCTGGTGGAAGAAACAACCTAGAACTTGTGATTGGGTTTGTCTCTTGTTTTAAAACTAGATAGGAACCGCTCTTCTCCTCCAGAGTCCACTGTGCATCGTTCAGCTCTAGCCTTCTAGCCTTCTAGTGCCAGCATGAAGTCAAACTGGTTTCTCCCCTTTGTTAGATCTGACGCACAACATTCCTCAGGCACACAGCATTGACAAAGAGAAGAGAGAGCTGAGTAGTTATTCATTCTGTCCCCAGTGTCTGTCCAGATATGGTCCAGACTTATGGGGTATGAATTCAGATTAGGATAGGCCTGGCACATGTACAGGTACTCAGAGTTGCTAGGGACCAACTAAAGAACACTCTCGCAGCCTGACAGAACCTTTAGATTTGGGCTAGAACCAGACTGGTCTCTGGGCTATCCTATTATCACTTTCTATTTGATTTCAATGATACCCATGCTGGGGTTATCCTGAACAGCTAAAATGTGGACACATCCACTATCGGATTAATTTAAGAAAAGCTCCAGGTTTTTTTTTTTGCTTTTTTCTTTTTCTTTTTTAGCATTGTCTAGGAAAAAGAAGGGAGTGCAGAGGGATTTTGCTGGGGAGATCTGGTCTCCAGGTTCTTCATGCTATTCTTCTTTTCTTTTCGTTTTTTTACAATTTTATTGAGATATAATTCACATACTACAATTCACCCATTTAAAGTGTACTATTCAACAGTTTTAGTATATTCACAGATACGTGCAACTATCACCACAATCAATTTTAGAATATTTTCATCACCTCAAAAAAGAAACTCCATACTTTTTAGCTATTGCTCCCTCTTCCTGCATCTTCCCCATCCCTAAGCAACCACTGATCTACTTCCTCTCTCTATAGCTTTGCCTGTTCTGGACATTTCATTTGCATGGAATCATGTAATATATGGTCTTTTGTGACTGACTTCTTTGACTTAATGTTTCTAGGTTCATCTACGTTGCAGCATGTGTCAGTAATTCATTCCTTATTACAGCTGAATAGTATTTCATTGTATGGATATACCACATTTGTTTACCCATTCATTGGTTGATGGACATTTATACGTTTGGCTATTATGAATGTTGCTATGAACATTTGTGTACAAGTTTTTGTGTGGCCCTATGTTTTCATTTCTCTTGTGTTTATGTGTAGGAGTGGAATGCTGGATCAAATGGTAACTCTGTACTTAACTTTTTGAAGAACTGCCAGACTGTTTCCAGAGTGGCTGCATCATTTCACACTGTTATTTCCCTTTATTTCTGGTGTCCTGCTCCCCTATCCACATGACAGTTTTTCATATTCTTCCAACTTCAAGGTAGAAACTGAGGCTACCACTTCAGAAAGTGGTATGTAAAATATCAGCGTCAGAACTATCCACTGCACCTACCTCTAAGACAATATTAAAAATTATCTTTCTATAGACATTTAAATCCATCCTTATAACAATCTAACTCTCCTTGTTACACCTTCTCTATCATAAAATAACCACAATGGAGAAAAGAAGCTAAGCATGTAAAACTATTTTTAAAACTTTCTGTAGGCCATGTTTTATACACTCCTGGCTAAATTTATTGATCTTTATTACATCCTCTTTCTTGCCTCTTCTGACTCTAGCACCAACTTAAAACTTGTCATTACTTGGGGCCGGCCCGGTGGCGCAGCGGTTTAGTTCGCGCTTGGCAACCTGAGGTTCCCGAGTTCGGATCCCGGGCGCCCGCAGACGCACTGCGTGTCAGCCATGCTGTGGCGGCGTCCCATATAAAGTGGAGGAAGATGGGCACGGATGTTAGCCCAGGGCCAGTCTTCCTCAGCAAAAAGAGGAAGATTAGCAATGGATGTTAGCTCAGGGCTGGTTGTCCTCACAAAAAAAAAAAAAGAAAAAAAAAAACTTGTCATTACCAGTAAATATATCTAATTTCTTTTCTTTATACTTTGCCTGTTTTACCTACTGTCTTAAAACTCCAGCATGCCCTAAGGAGTTAAAAATCCTTGCATTGTGCTTCAGAGCTCTCAACCAGGATGCTCTGATTCTATTTCAAGTATTGTGATACAGTGGAAAGAACATGGAATTTACCTTCAAAAGATCTTGAGTCAAGTCCTGAATTTACAAATGGATTGGATTTGTGATTTTAGGCGTAATCTCCTTGAGGTTCTGTTTTGTCGTCTATAAAGTGGAGATGTTAATACCATCATCTTCATGCTATCATATGAGATGATGAATATAAACATAAACATATGACATTAATACTAGATATATGTGAAGTGTTTCCTTTTTATCTCTCCTCACAATCAGTCTAGCTCTGCATGTCTTATCTACAACGTTAATGTTGAGAAACTTGATGTGGAAGATACTATTGAGGGTTAGTAGTTATTTGCTATTTTCCCCAACTTGGCCAAATTGCTTTTCTAGAAAGAAAATAAATATGTTTAGTAATAAGCTTCTCTAACTTAAGTCTTTATAGTTCTCAGAGATCCTCCTGCAACTGCCTCCTTTTCCTTCTCAGAGGACTTGAGTCTCCTGCTGACTCTCATTCTCAAACTGTCAGGACATTCCGTCCTCTACTCTGAGCATGCCTCTCTTCCAGTATGACTTTGGCTGTGCCATAACTACCATGTGGTAAAATTCATTTCACCATTTCAATTGGGATACTTCCTTCATCGAATATTTCTTAAGTGTTCACTAATAACTTACATTTGTGTGTGGGTTTTTTGTTGTTACTATTCACAGAGCACTTTTAGTTGATGATGCACATACCCTATGACTCAACTTGAGTCATAGGAAGACACCCTAGAGAGACTCCTGTAGGTGCACAAGAAAGATGTATAACATAGAAGAGAAAACAACTCTTAACATTTATTTATTAATATATAAGATAAAATAATATTTGAGAATGTCAAGTAATTAGGAATAAATCTAAAAATAGTCCAAGGCTTCTACAGGAAAAACCATAAAATGTTATTAAGAGGTAGTAAAAAGGATCTAAATAAAACTAATAAATGTAGAGCTACCATGTTTATAGATAGGAAGATTTAATATCATGATGTGTCAACTCTCTCCAAATTGATCTATGGATTCAATGAGATATGATCAAAATACCAACCATATTTTTCATTAAAATTGATGCTAAAATTTAAATGGAAGACTAAAGGACCAAAAATAGCCAAACATTTCTGAAGAAGAAGGGAGAGGGGCTTGCCTACCAGGTATCAGAACCTATTTTGAAAGTGTAGTAAATAAGAAAATATGGCATTGGCACAGTGAGAGACAAATTGACCAATGGAATAGAATAGAGCCCAGAAACAGACCATCACAGTGTAGAACTTTAGTAAAGAACAGAGATAGCATGTCAGAGCAGTGGGAAAGGAGGTACCAACTGTTCAATGAATGGATTTGGAAAAAATGACTCTCCATGTGGAAAAAGATGTAATTGGATACTTACTTTTCAACATAAAAAAAAGAACAATTCCAGTTGGACTACAGATCTAAATGTTAAAAAAAAAAAAAGAACTCTTAGTAGAAATATTGGTGGGTTTTTTTAGATCATGGAATAGGGAAAGATATCTTAAGCAAAACATTAAAAACATTTAATATAGAAGAAAATATTGATGAATTTGACTTTTAAAATTAAGAACTTTTGAAAGGACACTAAAGAAAGTGAAAAGGAGCACATTGGAGGAAGATATTTGCAATAAACAGAACTAGCAAAGAATTTGTATCAAGAATAAATTAAGAACTCTTACAAATCAATAAGAAAAGCACGCGCACACACACACAAACAAACAAAAGAAACATAGGCAAAAGACGTGAACAGGGATTTCACAGAAGAGCAACATAAATGCCAATAAACATTTGAAGAGCTGTTCAACATTGTAAGTGATCAATACAAAATTTTGGAGAGTTAATAATCCATAGGATCTCTTTTTTATTGCTGGTGAGGGTAAATTTGTACAACCACTTTGGAATATAGTTTCCAAATAGTTTTATTTTCTATACTTGACCACTTGCATATCCATGATCATATAAGTCTACTATTATGTATATACCTGAGAAGAACTCTTGGACATGCACAAGAGAAGACAGATGCAAGACTGTTCAAACCAACGCTAGTTGTAACAGCAAAAACCTGAACAACAAATCAAATGCCTATCAGTGGGAGAGCGGATAAATAAACTGTGGTATAAACAAGGTAATATTATACAACATTAAAAATGAACGAAATAATCTACAGACACAGAAAGATTATTGGTTCCATGGGGTGGAAGTGGGGGCTAAGAATGGGGAGTGAAGTTAATGGGTATGGGCATTTCTTTTTGGGGTGAGGAAAATGTTTTAAAATTAGATATGGCAATGGTTGTATAACTCTGTGAAGATACTAAAAACCACTGAATTATACACTTTTAAGTGGGTGGATTTTTTTGGTATGTGAATTATATCCCAATAAAGCTGTTTTTAAAAGTACGAGCTCCAGTGATACCTAACAGTTGTGATGAATTTTATCAATATAAGTGGAAAAGGTAAGTAAGTCCCAAAAGATTACATATAACAGGATACCTTTAATTTTATTTTGACATAATTTCAGATGTAGAGAAAAATTACCAGAATAGCACTAAGAGTTGTCAAATATCTTTCACTTGGATTTCCCAAATGTTAACACATTACTATATTTGCTTTATTATATCTCTCATATATAATTTTTGTATATATATATATATATATATATATATATATATATATATATATATACACACACATGTTTTTTTCTAAACTGGTTACGTTTTCATGGTGAACATACTGGCCCTTTACCCCTAAATACTTTGGTGTATATTTAAAACAAAGAATTGATAGACTACTATTATCTAATCTACAGATCTTACTCAAATTTTGCCAATTGTCCCAATAATATACTTTATGATGCCCCTCTCCCCAGAAAATCTTGGCTCACACACTGCATTCAGTTGTCATATCTCTTTAGTCTGGAAGAGTTCCCGAATCTTACTGGAGATATTAGCTTTGATCACTTGGTTAAGATGGTGTATACCAGGTTTCTCCACTATAAAGTTACTATTTTACCTTTTGTAATTAATAGGTATCTGTGTGGAGATATTTTGAGACTATGATGCTACCATTTTTATATATAAGTTAAGAACATTTAGAATAAAAAAATATATACTTTTTTTGTGTGTGTGTGTGTGTGTGAGGAAGACCGGCCCTGAGCTAACATCCGTTGCTAATCCTCCTCTTTTCGCCGAGGAAGACTGGCCACGGGGTAACATCCATGCCCATCTTCCTCCACCTTATCTGGGACGCCGACACGGCATGGCTGACAAGCAGTGCATAGGCAGGTGCCTGGGATCCGGACCCGTGAACCCCGGGCTGCCAAGCCCGAACTAAACCGCTGCACCACTGGGCCGTCCCCCCAAAATATATACTTTTTATAAATACACATCGGTCCAATAGAAAGTAAGAGAGTAATGAAGATGGAATTCAGGATGATGGTTACATCAGGAGGCAGAAAGTAGAATTGGGGGATGCGATATGGTTAGACACAACTTATGGTCAAGGACCTAGATTTTGTTTTTCATAGTGAGTTTGCAAGTGCTTATTAAACTATTACAAGTAAACTAAATAAACAGGAGCCACTGACAGATCTCTGATGTGTCATGAATCAAAGATTATGATTAATCTGATTTTGTGAACCTGAAGCCTCAATTTAAAAATAATAGAAATATAAAATAAATTAAAGCTATACACAGTAACATGGATTAACCTCAAAAACCTAATGTTGACTGAAAAGAGCAAGTGAAGATAGATATGTATAGTATAATTTTTGTGGAGATATATACAAAAAATGGGTGGGTATTGTTAATTCAGGATAGTGGTTACCTCTGGGAGTGGGGAGAGAGGGGAAATGGGATCAAAAGGGGCTACATAGATGGCATCAACTATATTTGTAATGTTTTATTAATAAAAACAAATATGACAAAATATTACGACTTGACAAATCTAGTGGTGGGTACACAAACGTTCATTGTATTTTTCTCTATACTTTTCTTTGTACTGGTATATATTTCAGAATTTGACAATGAAATGAAGGAGGGATAGCATCAAAGATTACAGATAGGCAACCAAGTAAGTAAAGCAAACAGAAATGATAAGGGCAAACCTTTGGTATAGTGTAAGAAGAGAGAACTTGGCCTCTGGAGACCTGGGTTTGAGTCCCTACTCTCTCTCTTACTATATGTGTGAGCTCGAACAGGTTACTTAATTATTACTTAATCGCATTAGGCCTCAGTTTCCTCTTCACAAAATAGAAATAAAGGGCTTTTCTGAAGGTTAAATGTATATTGCTCCTAGAGCACTGCCCAGCACATTATAAATGCTCACAAAATGTTAGCTGTTATTATGTTTATGTGCTTTCAGAACACCACTTACTAACCCATACTAATTAGAACAAAAACCATCTCAATGACAGTGACAAATTCAAATAAATAAAAATCTTTTATTGTGGGAATTGCAAACTGAAATATTTGCAGAAGTTGGGCAGTTATGGAAACAGTATCAGTGGACTGGGTTTAAGTAGAATTACTGGTAGTCACAGGGACTTGGGTGAACAGAAGAGCATACACTGCACTACAGGGAGAAGCTACAGTTCACTTCCACAGAGCTGTTGGACTGGTGTTGCTAGATCTTCTGGTTTTTAAGAAAAAACTCAAACAAAACAAAAACAGACACCTGGAGGCCAGTTATGGCCAAAGACCGCCAGTTTCTGGCCCTTGCTTTAAAGCTTAAAATGTGGATGCTGCAGATCCTAGGCAGAATGAATTTGCTCTTTTCCTCCCTGTTTTCCCTGAAATCCCAGATAGCAGTCAGGATGGTGGGAACTATTGTCTTTCTGGATGGAGTTGGTGGTTGGTGGGTGCAACTTCATGGTTATTATTGCTCATATTGTTGCCATCTCTGCCACATCTGAGAAAAGCTTGAATTTTATACTTCCAGCTCCTCATAAGTGAAGTCCCCCTATGTCTCCTGTGATTTCAAGTTAGGTAAGGACTTTAAGGAGACTGTGTCTTAAAATATTTTTCTACTCTCATGTAAGTTTCTGCATATCCCTAATTTTGTCAAGACCAGGATCTATGAACCAGTGGACTAGTTATTGTGGTTATGATAAGTAGTGTCCAAGGAGAAGAAAACCAGGAGAACATCATGATTCCAAAGTCAAGGGAAGACAGTGTTTCAGGAACGGAGACGAATACAGTTGAAAAGTCAAATGGAATGAAAAAAATTTTAACTCTTATTTTGAACTAAATTTGAGACTTACAGAAAAGGTGCAAAAAGATTTTCTGTATATTCTTCACCCAGCTTCTCCAATGTTAACATCTTATATAACCTTAGTACAATTATCAAAACAAGGAAATTAACACTGGTATGATATTATGAACTAAATTAAAGACCTTATGCAAATATTACCAGTTTTTCCACCAAGGTCCCTTTTCTGTTCCAGGATTCTTTCCAGGACTCCACACAGCATTTACTGTTTCTCCTTAGTCTCTAGCAGTCTGTATGAGTTCCCCGGTCTTTCCTTGTCTTTCATGACCTTGATAGTTTTGAAGAGTATTGATCAATGATTTTTTGGAAAGTCCCTCAATTTCAGGTTGTCCAGTGCTTTTTTAGGATTGGAATGAGGTTATGCATTTTTGGCAAGAATACCACAGAAATGATGATGTGTACTTCTCAATGCAAAATATCAAGGGGCTTAGGATACAAATGTCTTGTTACTGATGATGTTTACCTTGATCACTTGGAAGGTGGTTTCTGCTGAATTTCACCATTATAAAGTTACTCTCTTTCCCTTTCTGCTAAAATGTATCTTGGGTGAGACATGTTGAATCTATGTAAATCTTGTTTCGCCTCAAATTTTCTCCCACTAATTTAGTATCCATCAGTGGATCTTGTCTGTAACAGTTATTACCATGGATCTTGTCTGTAACAGTTATTACCACGGTGTTTGATTAATGGTGATTTTGTTACCCCTCTTTCCTTCTACATTTATTAATTGGAATTCTACTTTAAGAAAGAGCTGTCCCTTCTCCTCCATTCATTTAAATAACCAATTATTTATTTATATAAGTGTGGATGCATGAATATTAAAAATAAACATCTATGGGTCTATGGATCATAATGCAATACTATCATTATTTATTTTGTTGCTTTGGCCATTAGGAACTCTATCAGGTTGGCTCCTGTGTTCTTGTGACATCTTTTTTGAGCATTGTTTTCTGGCACCACAAGATATTCCAGGCTCATCTTGTATTGTCCCTGCCTCTGCCCAGGAATCAACTATTTCTCCAAAATTCTCCTTGTTCTTTTTATTGGAGAATGGTGTTTAGAAATCAAGATCTGGGTAATAGGTATCCTCATTGCTTCTACTCAGCAGATAGAACTAGGAAATATATGTATATAATCCACACATACACACCAGTCTATATTTCTGTACCCACTGTGCATATATTAAAAACCATACGTTTAGGGCCAGCCTGGTGGCATAGTGGTTAAGTTCATGCGTTCCACTTCTGGCGGCCAGGGGTCCACAGGTTCGGATCTTGGGTGCAGACTGACGCACTGCTTGTCAAGCCATGCTGTGGCAGCATCCCATGTAAAGTAGAGGAAGATGCGCATGGATGTTAGCCCAGGGCCAATCTTCCTCAGTTAAAAGAGGATTGGCAATGGATGTTAGCTCAGGGCTAATCTTCCTCACACACACAAAAGCGCATGCATTTATACTGATACCTCAGATTCCAATCCAACACCACGGGCTTCATTTTAGCTTTTCCCTTTTCCTTACTTAATAACTTTTTCTTCCAACGAGAAACCCACCTAATGATCCACAATATATTTGTTTAATTCTAGCATACATATTAAGTAGTTTCAAATTGCTAACCTACACCCAAGCTATGAGAAACACTTAGTATGTAGATCACACCATTTATGTTCAGTCTAGTTGGTCTTATTCTTAGGTATCTAGTCAAGATACTGTTTCCCTTAGTTACTTTTGTGAGTTCTTTTTTTCCCCACCCACTGCAGAGTGGCTATGTTACTCATTTGTCCTATGGTTAAGTTCATTCCTTAGTGTCTATATTCAGTTTTGGGTCCCCCACCCCCATCTTTGTTTTTGTTTATTGCTTTATTATCGGGAATAAAATACATATCCTAAATTGACTGCACAAAGTTTCCTCAAAATGATCATTAAAGAATAATCTGTATGTTTTCTTTATTTTCTAGTGTATTTTAAACATTATCCTAATAAAATTAAATATTGCACATTGAATTATTGTGAACAATACTTAAAGAAGGCCAAAGAGACTACTCCATTTGGATAGAAAACAGAAAATGTTACAGTGAACTGTAAAATAAAATCAAGATATTTCTAGAAAACTTTAAATCTCAATTTAAATCCAAATTACAAAGAAATTGTAGGTTAAATTTTATATGACGTACTAAATATGAGGCAAAGAACGTACAAAGACTTTTAATTAAGAATGCAGGACTATTTTAGAGATTGGAAACAACTGGACTTTAGTATGCAAGTCATGGATGAAGGACGTAGAGTTGTACATCAGAAGTTCTAGGACAGATGCAGGGAGCAGAATAATGCCCTCCCCCCAAGGATGTCCACAGGTTAGGTTACATTGCAAAGGGGAATTAAAGTTGCAGGTGGATTTAAGGTTGCTAATCAGTTGATTTTAAAATAGGGAGCTTATCCTGGATTATCTGGGTGGGCCTGATGTAATCACAAAGATCCTTAAAAGGATGAGTTGGTCAGATGTAGAGTGAGAAGGCCCCAACATGCCATTGCTGGCTTTGAAGATGGAGGAAGGCAGCCACTAACCAAGGAACGCAAGCAGCCTCTGGAAGCTGGAAAAGGAAACAAATTCTTCCCTAAAGCCTTCAGAAAGTAAGGCAGCACTGCCAACACCTTGCTTTTAGCCCAGTTTGATACAGTCATCAGACTTCTGACCTACAGAACTGTAAGATAATAAAGTTGTGTTGTTTTAAGCCACTACATTTGTAGTAATTTGTTAGCACAGCAACGGAAAACGAATACCACAGACAGCCTACATTCGAACATAAAGGACTCTACAACTTAGTCTCTCCCTAGCTTACTGACTTTTCTCTCTTTATTCTTTTCCTTTTGGTCTATGCTCCAAACAGTCAGCTCACTGTTACTCAAATATTATCCTAGTTGGTTTTAGGTGTTTATTTTTTGGGGTATGTGAAACATTACTACCTTTCTAAGAGTCAGTCCTGAACAGAAATATTTGCCACTCTCTGGTCAATCCTGGTACCTTGTTTCCATTCCTCCCTTTTCCCACCCTTCTCATATAGGACTTCAATCACTTTAATTTCTGGTCTATCCTTGTATTCCCCCCCCCATGAGAGAGATATATTATATTTACTTTTATATTACATATAAAAGGGTCGTATATTATACTTTTGCCTTGAAGCAAAATTAACTTTATAAAACCCAGTGAATTTAGCACAAGGCTACGGAATGACCTTAAGGAAATGCTGTTTTGTTTAAGTGCTAAATGCCAGAGTGAAATGAATTAAAGCATAAGACGTGAAGGAGCTAAAGCAGCATGGCTAACTTTCAGGAAGTTCTAATTCATACCTGCAGTTGGACTCTACTCTAGGTACTTCTTATCACAGATCCTGGTAGTTGAGCTGCGTTAAGTTTAGTAAATGTGGGTAGCAGGAGGCTCCATCTACGGAGTTGGCACAGACAAATCAATTATTCACTTTTCAGAGGCTCACTGGATGGGTGTGAGAACAGGGAGACATTTTCAATGACAGGTCTGTGTGTTCCCAAGTCCTTGAATCCTAAAGCCTTCACTTAGACATCTTGCCTAACTATGTCACAGCATCTCGATCTTGATCCCTGAGCCTAAGGCGGAGCCCCAAACTACTGTATAAGAGTGGCTCTACACAGCAGGCACTTCCCCGACGACGTACAACCCAGCCCAAAGGGGCGAGAAACGATAAAATATCACACTCGAGTTTATCCTTTGCCTCAAACGATCTCATCAGTGTTCGGTAGCCCCTAACGAACTAATCACAAGCTCCCTCCCATCTCCTGCATGCGGAAACGAATATTCCCAGGATCCCGGGCCGTTTCGACTGACGTTACTTCCGGGAAAAGTAACCTTTCTTGGGCGGTTGCAGGGCTGGAGAAGTCTCGCGACATTTACTCCCGCGAGATCTGCTTGCTCACTCTAGCGATGACATCCTCCTCCTCCTCCCCGCCGCCTTTCGGCAATCTTCGCCAGTCCCAGCCCCGACCAATCTGCACTCAGATGGCATAGATCAGGGTCTCCCCACGAACCCCGGTCCGCGCGGGGCGTCAGGCGGCAGCGGCGGGGCGCGAGCTGCACGAGGCCGACGGCAGCGGCACTACGGGCGGCCACGGGCTGGCGACGAGCAGTGAGCGTGGGTGGGGCGGGGGTAAGCCAGCTGAGTAGCGGCTCGATTGTTCTGGCCTGGCTATGGCGCCTCTCCTCCCCCCCGCCATGGCTCCCCGTGTCCCTGCTCCGCTCCTCTCAGTGAGTGAAAGTGGCCGCCGCCGCCGCCGGCCCAGCGCCCGCAGCCGCCTCAGCGCCGCCGCCATCTTGGGGTCCCAGGAGCCGCCGAGGGAGCGAGCTAGTAGCGTCCACGCCCAACGCAGTCACCGTCCCACGGCCTCAGAGAGCGAACCGCGGCTCCACCGTCGGCGGGGCGACCCCCCCCTCCGGACCCCGCCCGCACCCCGCCCCCCCTCCGCCGCCGCCGCGGCGGCGGGGCCCGGCGGCCCGAGGTGAGGCGACGAGACGTGGGCGGGCGAACGGAGGGGGGTGGTGTAGGCCCCGTTGCGCCCCTCTCTGCGGGCGACGACTGGGCCGCGTCTTAAAGGGGCCGTCGCCCCCGGCCCTTGGATTTGTTGGGGTTAGTAGGAAGGATGGGTGTGGACACTCCCTTCAGGGTTGGAACCTCAGGGACCTGGGCCTCGTCCTTCCTCTCTCATACCTCTGGAGACCTGGGGTCACGCGGTGACCTCAGCCAGCGGAGGAAGCCCGTGGGGCGCCCACACGTGGGGAGTGTGTTGGACCAGGTGCACGTGGGACCTGGTGGGGCGGTGTCGGGCTAACACGTGTGTGGGTTTGGGGGTGGGGCAGGGCGGGGGCTGGTTGGTCTCGAGTGGGAACCCGGTTAGGGCTATATCTGTCCTTTCAAACTAATGAGATCTAAGGGCTTTGTAGTGTGTCAGTTTATGGGGAGCAAGTTAGGATATGGGTGAATGGTGCTTGCTGCTTGTTGGTGTTGGGTGGGGGCAGCCTAACACGTGCACAGACTTAGGAGCATGTAGGTGACACCTCTTCTGGTCTTTTAGGCTTTTGTAGGGCATGTCGGCAGGTGTCATTCTACTTTGACATTCCTCCTTGAGCTTGCTGATGAAAACTACTACTTCCGTAATCACCAAGGGTGGAAGCCCCCTACAGTTTAGGAGTGATAGAGCCTGGGAAGGCACTCACTATTTTAGTTAACAGCCAACTGTGCCCAAATTTTTCTTTGATTCATATACTGTCTAGTTTCGTGTTTGTGTACTTGTTGGTAGGAATGGGAGAGGGAATTAGGAGGTTGACCTCTCTAGCATCACAGGTAACCAGCTTACTTTTCCAGTCAGTGACTTTCCTGACTTCTTTTCCCAAGGAAATTTTCGTTGTTGTTTACTAGTGGTGGCTTTTTATGTATTTATTTTTTAAGTAAAAGCTTTATTGAGGTATAGTTCACATACCAAAAAACTCAGCCTTTTGAAGTGTACAGTTCCGTGATTTTTAGTATACAGTGCTCATAGAGCTGTACAGCTATCACCACTATCAAATTCATTACCTCAGAAAGAAGCCCCTTAGCAGATATTCCTCCTCCTCCCTCACCCCAGCCTCTAGCAACCACTAATTTATTTTCTGTTTTTGTAGATTTGCCTTTGCTGGATATTTTGTATAAATGGCATCATACAGTATGTGTCCTTTTGTGACTGGCTTCTTTCACTTAACGTGTTTTCAAGGTTCGTCCATGTTGTAGCATGTATTAGGAATTCATTTTTTTATTGGCAAATAATATTCAATTCTGGTTGTGTTTTATGCTTGAAATTCTCAAGCTCTTCCTATAAAATAACGATTTGAGATTATTATACATGGTAAAAGTTGCATATCTACTAGATTCTAAAATGAATTTGTGTTTTTAAGGATTAAATTACATTATTTTAGTTTACTTTGTTCCTTTCCTCTACATTTTGTTTCAGAAGAATCCAAACCAATTTTTAAAGGTCTGTGTCTTTTAATAGGAAATAACTGTAAAGAGCGCAAATGTGATTAGAAAAATTTATGACTAATAAAAACCTTTTGAGTACATCAAGGTAGAAATGTGATTAAGTCTAAGCAACAGACCATAAACTGTGGTGTTATAATTTCACTTAATGAAAGTTTGTCGTAGTACTCCTAAGGGAAGGTATCATAACAGCTTTTGATTACTGTTACATGTGTAGACATAGGGCTAGGGGAGGAATGATAGACACCTCTTCTGCCCACAAGAAGATTAAAACTGGCTTGCGGATTTAACATGTCAACATACAAGTTCACACAAAATATAAATACTGGAACGCAGTGAATTTTAGAGTGGTCAGAATGGGATAGGGTTAATAGGAAACTTTTGAGTTTGTGTAGGAAAATAAGTGAAGTTGATGAAGTTTTAAAGTTGCATAAGAATTTCGATATGATAGGGTTAGCATGCAGAGAATGAGAAGCGCATAGTCACTAATACTCACTAAACACCTTTTATGGGCACTAATCCTAATCATGAGGGCTCCTGTCCCAACTAATACCATCACTTTGGGGGTTAGGATTTCAACATATGATGGGGGGGGGCGGGACACATTCAAACCTCAGCTGTACGTTAAGTCAGAAATTCAATTACAGAAGCATTGGATTCACTTGCTAATCATGATACAGTAGGTTTGCTTAGGATTGAAAAGTTGGTCATAAAGAAGCTTAATGCCTGGGTTTAATAAGTACATAAGAGAGGTTTCCCTATGTGTTAGATCAGAAGTAGATCAGTAATAGTAAATGTAGTTAACAAATTAGATATAAGAAAATCACTTGGAGTAAATGCTATCCATATTTTTAGTGGACTGGAGGATAATGAGTAAACTGTATATAACATGCCTTTATAAAGCTTCACTACCAAGGATTGACAGATAGGATGGTCTCTAGAGCAGGGTTCTTACCTTTTTTATGTGCCGTGGACCCCCTTGCCGTCTAAAGAAGCCTGTGAACCCCTTCTGAGAATATGACTTTTAAATGTATAAAATATGGTTCACATATTTAAAAAAGCAATTGTGAAGTAAGAAATTTGCTTTTCATTGAATTAAATAACTAGTGATAGTCCTGCTAATACTGTTGTGGGTGTGCTGCCTACATTCAGAATTGAAGGGAATGCTAATTTCAGTTATAGGTTAGTGAAAATAAGGATGTAAGTTTTTTTCCATCCAAGTTCGTGGGCCCTAGTTTAAGAACCTCTGCTGTACAGGGTCCTGGACACATAGCAAAGTTATTTCATATGGGGCAACCAGTAGTTTCCATAACAAGAATTATTATTAGGATTATTGACTTAAATTCATATTTACAAGAACATAAATGTGACTTTTTATGGGAAGAGCAGGTGATAGTTTAGCTAAGGAGAAACATTTAGCTAAGGAAAGACATTGGTTTGGACTTAAAAAGACTTGGGTTTGAGTCCCACTTACCATTGGGTAAGTTACTGAACTCTTTTGAATTTCAGTTCCCCTTTTCTGTAAAGTGGGTGTAATAATTTTCACTTCTGGATTAAATGGCATATTAATTATAAGACAGCATATTGATGAATGTTAGCTTATTTTCATCTTTGAAGAAATAAACATACCAAAGGCTATGCTATACATTTAGTTTTGATTTGGAAGAGAAGAAGCTATTTGTTATGTGGTAGGAAGGAACAACATGTACGGCATATAGGGTTTTCTCAGGATATTCAAGTATAGAGTTCACCTTTTGTAATGGTACTAAAACTATTAATTGTTGTAAAAGAAGAAATAAGATGCCTCTGGGTTTGCATATGATAGCTAGCTATTCTGGGCAAGAAGTTAGTAGCTAAGTAGGATAAACTGTGGGTAAATCTTTTGTATCTTTGTGTGTGAACAGAAAAATGGCCAGTGAACATCAATATGGTAGAAGGAATGCTAGGCCAAGTGGTTAGTTTGTCCCTGAGAACGTTGCCAGTAAGGCCAGCAAAATGTTGGTCATTCCCAAGAGAGGTATGAAAAGTAAAATTTAAAAATGGACTGCATTATCTTGGTACAGAACCACATCCATTCTTAGACTGTTGAATGGATTCCACTTGTTGCACCTCAAGGAAGAACAGATTAAGCAGGAGGGAAGTTTCCAGAAAATGGCAGTATAAATGATGAAGGCTTTCATGTGAGGCTTTCATGTGAAGATAAAGAAATTTGACTCCACAATGGAATGATGAAGACTGAGATGGACTGGGATTAAATTGTATTGAATTAGGAAAAACATGAATAATAATCCTGGAAAATTAAAACTAGCTTGAAAGATGAATATTATTTGACAGATGTATAATGAGTGGTTTTGTTTATGAAACTTATTAGCACAGAAGGTGGGTAAGGCTCAACAACAGACCAGACACAATTTAAGGGTTACTAAGCCAGACTTTTGTGATTCAGACCTAGTTATGTTCAGGTCAGCAAGCCATTTAATGATACTTGTACCTAATGGTTTATGAAACTTCTCATTCTGTTCATTCATTCACTCAATAAATATTTATTGAACACCTAGTGAATGCTTTTTGATCTTCCCAACAACCATTTGTTGAGCGTCTGCCACACAAGGGACGTGGTAGATTCTAGGGGTGTACAAGTGAATTAATCCAGTTATATGTGTATGTATGGAAAGTACAGAGGGGCTCTGCAAAGATAAACACACAATTATTCAGACTCTAAGTGCCATAGAGATGTGTAAACCAAAATGTTTCCCTTGAGGTGCTGATATGAATTACTAGTACTTTTTTTTTTTTTTTTAAATATTGAGACATTCTTTTCATTTGTTTAAAGGCCGTAATCTGCCTTGTTAACAGAAGCATTGTAATCCGTTGGTGGTGTAGTATAGCTGAAGCCCATCTAGATCCTAGAGCCGGATGACCTGGGTTCGAATTATAGCTCTCCCTTTTATTAACTATGTGGCCTCTGGAAAGCTATTTAAGCCTTAATTTCTTCATCTGTTAAATTAGGATAATAGTAGTACCCACTTCATAGAGGGTAATTGTGAGAAATGAATGAGACATAAAAATGGGTAGAATGGTACCTGGCATATAGTGCTCTCAACAAGTGTTAGCTCTGATTGTAAGTACCATTTTATTTTGACAGTTTAATCTGGAATTTTAGTTTATAAAGTATTGAAATCAGAACCTTTTTATTATGAATAGAAAATATCTCAGATCTTTTTTTAGATAAGGCAGGGAAAAACACATCAGTAAAGAAAATAGTTACAATGCATTAACCTTTGTGGTTATGTACTGAATACCAGTAGATGTTAATACAAGTGTCTTCCTATTTAAGATTATAACTCAAAGAGGTGGTATTTTGCAACGTTAAACTTTTTAGTTCAGGCTCTAAAATATTTCTGTCCAGGATGTCATTCTAATGTCAGTAATAGTTTGCCTTTTTTAGAATCATACTTCGAGTATAATAGCAGGCCAGGCTCTAGAGCAGGTCTTGGAAAAGTTTTTCTGTGAAGGGTCGAAAAATAAATCTTAGGCTTTGCTGGTCGTGCCTTCTCTGTTGCAGCCACTTGACTCTGCTGTTGTATTGTGAAAGCAGCCATAGTCACTATGTAAATGAATGAGTGGAGCTATGTTCCAATAAAACTTTATTTATGGACACTGAAATTTTAATTTCATATAATTTTCATGTGTTATGAAGTACAGCTTTTTCCCCAATTATTTAAAAATGTGAAAACCGGGGCTGGCCCAGTGGCGCAGTGGTTTAGTTCGCGCTTGGCAGCCCGGGGTTTGCGGGTTCGGATCCTGGGCGCCCGCCGATGCACTGCTTGTCAGCCATGCTGTGGCGGCATCCCATATGAAGTTGAGGAAGATGGGCACAGACGTTAGCCCAGGGCCAGTCTTCCTCAGCAAAAAAAAAAGAGGAAGATTAGCAACGGATGTTAGCTCAGGGCTGGTCTTCCTCACAAAAATGTAAAAACCATTCTTACCTGTTGTGATTTACCAAAATAGGTAGTGGACTAGATTTGACATGCAGGCCATACTGTGCCAACTCCTGCTCTAGAGTCTTGGCTTTACAACTTCCTGACTGGATGATCTTGTACACGTTAATATTATTAAGCCTTAATTCCCTCTTTTAAATGGGGATAATAATAGTATTTACTTTAGATAAAGAGTTGTTAGAAATAAATAATACATTTGAAGTGCTTCGTACCATGCCTGACACAGAGTAGGTGTTTGATAAATGCTACATATTATTATCTAATTGAACTCCCTCATTTTACGTTGAGGCTATTGGGCCCCTGAGAGGATAGCTGATAGTCCTAAAGTCTATGGTTTTTCAGTAGCTCTTGACTTCAGCTTCTCTTTCTACCCAACCATACTGCTTCCATAGAGGATTGTAGTACCATTTAATTCAGTTAAAATACTACTTGGTAAAACTATTCTGTGGATACATGACATTACACATTTGTCAAAACCAATAGGGCTTTACAGCACATAGAGTAAACTTTTAAAAAAATTTTTTATTGATGTTTTAATAGTTTATAATATTGTGAAGTTTTAGTTGTACACTATTGTCAGTCAGTCACCATATGAATGCATCCCTTCACTCCTTGTGCCTACTCCCCACCCCTCTTGCCCCTGGTAACCACCAAACAGTTCTAAGAGTAAACTTTAATGTGTGCTAATTAAACAAAAATCATTTAGGAGGTGAGGGATCCCAGGAAGGAATGCAGACTGTGACAACAGAATCTAATTGTGTTACAAACGTATGAAACAACCTTACTAAAAAGGGGATGAGGGGAGTCCTGAGCTAAGTAACCTTGAAAATGAGTGGAATCTAAGACAAAAGGAACTGCACATAGGCACTGTAGTCTAATTGATAAAGTTGTGTCCCCTGGGGGTACAGGTTAATTCTGATACTGATGTATATGTATACAGCAATTGAACAATTAGTAAATGAATGGCGGGAGACAGGCTTCTCACTGTTAGAGTGGAAATTTACAGTAAGCAAGGGAAAGATGCTACAGTGATCCATGTGGTAATGGATTCGAATTGGAGACATCAGTCTGAACCCATGTTTAGCTTAATACAGATACAGACGGTTACGTATTGAAATATTTTTAGATGTGTGTACATACTTGGGTTTATACACACAGATATATTTCTGTGCTTTGTCACCTGAGAAAGTTAAAAGAATCCCAGGAGCACACCTAGTATCCAGATCTTGGTTTCTCATACCATTATCCAATAAAAGGAGCTAGAGCGCCTTGGAGAAATGGCTGATTCTGGGACTGGGGCAGGAATTACACAAGATGAGCCTGGAATATCTTGTAGTGCCAGAAACTAAAGAAGTGCTCCAACCACCACCACCGCAACAGTCACAACCCCGCGTTGATGATGATATGTCAAAGGAGCACAGGAACCAAGTGAAAGAGCTCCAAGTGGCCAAAACTGGAACAATTGGAGTAGCAAAATACACAAGAGTTTTAAGTTGTATGTGGGACTTTGGAGTCAGACTTCTTGGATTCCAGTCCTAGCTCTGCCACTTCTAGTTGTATAATCCTGGGCAAGTTACTTAAGCTTACTTTATCTGTAAAATGGAGGTTATAATAGTATCTATGTCATAAAAAGATTAAATGAGTTAATGCATATATAAAGTGCATGTGCATGCAAAATTTGGCACATAGCTCTCAATGGAATGTGTATGTATAGCCTCCTTGTTACAGTAGCATTTGATAGAACAAAATCAAAGAATTTGGATCCATATTTGGAATTCTTTGTAATGAAATCTCTATTCCAGCCCCAAAGCTGCTTGAATAGAGGAAAAAGTCTAACATTAACAAATATTTATTGAGTACCTAGTTTGATGTAAACATACCTGCCTTATTCAAATTGACTGTGCAGACTATGTAGTGAAGAGAAAGAGAGTAATTATATTTGGTGTTAAAATCATCACATGTCTTGGGGCCGGTGCAGTGGGGTAGTGGTTAAGTTCGTGCGCTCTGCTTCAGTGGCCTGGGGTTTGCAGTTTCAGATCCTGGGTGCGGACCTACACACTGCTTATCAAGCCATGCTGTGGCAGGTGTCCCACATATAAAGTAGAGGAAGGTGGCCACGGATGTTAGCCCAGGGCCACTCTTTCTCAGTGAAAAAGAAAAGAGGAGGATTGGCAATAGATGTTAGCTCAGGGCTAATCTTCCTCATCAGAAAGAAAAAAAAAAATCATCACGTGTCTTGAGCCAGCCCTGATAGCCTAGTGGTTAAAGTTCAGTGCTTTCACGACTTTGGCAGCCTGGGTTTATTTCCCAGTTGCGGCACTACACCACCCATCTGTCAGTTGCCATGCTGTGGTGGCGGCTCCCATAGATGAACTGGAAAGATTTAACAACTAGGATATATAATCATGCGCTGGGGCTTTGGGGAGGGGAAAAAAAAAGAGGAAGATTAGCAACAGATGTTAGCTCAGGGCGAATCTTCCCCTGCAAAAAAAAAGAAAAGAAAAGCAAGATCCATTTAGTGTACAGTTCAACTCATACTTATTTATGGTTTGGCCCAGGGTGAATTACCTGAACTTTGATTTCTCAGGCTTCTTTTGGAGAACACAGTTCTACACAGCTTCTCTGTTACCACCCACACCAATTAGTGTGTTCACTCCCAAAATGAAAACTGACTTTTAGGATAGGAAAACTAAATATAAAAGTGAATTTTGGAATATTGGCTGTTTATGGATGTTTCTTATTTTTTATTCTCAATAATTACCTCTCACCATCACTCATATAATAATGGAGGGTTAACTATACAGAACTGATAACAAAATTTTCCCAGCATTTTTGTAACTATCAAGTAAGCTAATGTTATCTTCCCTTTGCTGAGGAATGAACTGAGTTGCTCAAGATTTTCTGAGCTGTGAATTCAGTCCTTTAATTTATCTCTTCTATGGGAGCATCTTTTTTTCAGCTATCTCATTCCCTGAAAAAGATAAGTGTTTTCAAGGATCTAGCTGTTCAAGTTTTTGAAGTCACTGGTTCTTCAGTAAGGGGATCTTTAGCTGTGTTTTCATATTTTTAATTTGATAAATTGTTATTAATTCAGATTGGGTGCTTTTCACCAGACTTATGAAGTATAGCTTAGGGGCCTCTAACAGCCTAACTTAAAAAAATTTTTTCTTTATATATTTCCGTGTCCACCAGCTACTTCAGGAAACATTTCCTCCCTTTTGGATTTTTTGATTTAGTAATATTTAGACCCTAAATGCTTCATAAATAGGGATTAAACTTGTTTGACTAAATGTTCTGTCTGTGGTGCATACTATAGAACTCCCCTGAGGCAGTTGTGTTAGTAAGGCTCTTTCTTTTATTTTTCTGATGTTTTGTTCCTCATCTTGGTGAAGATTCTTCTAGGGAGTTGAAATGATTGTTTCCTAGAAGAAAGCAAATGCATTGTAATTGACTTTTTCCCCCCTTGGTAACATATTTCATTTTGGTATAATCTGATTTCATTAGGGAAAAAAAATAGGAAAGAGAAAATGTGGATAAACATTTTTTTCTTTTTCACAATATACCTATGAGGTAGGCCACAATATTTTCTCTTTGCCATTTTAGAAATTTATGAAAGGGCCATCCTTTTTCAGCTGGGAGTTCTTCATTCCATTTAAAATGCAGGGGTATTTTTATCTCTGAAACTTTGTGCTTTGGGTAAAATCTGCTTGTCAAATTACTAGGTTGTTCCCATGCCCTTGCAGTGATCCTCTTGGTTGAGCAGGTTGGTATAGAGAGCTCTGTCAGCCTCTGCTCCTTGAGGGCAAGGTCTTTTCCTCTTCCTGTTTAGTTTAATTTCTGATACATAGTAGCCTCTGAGTGAATATTCGATGGTCTGAATGGAAAGTTTTGGTTCAACCAGAATATTTAAGAGTGCTTTGTGATTTATTTACCTCTTATTTGCCATGTGTAGGGACCAAAAATTTATTGTTCAGACGTGGATACTTTTGTAAGTAAAGGGAGAGGGACTATTAGTAATTATGCTTAGGGCAACAGGCATAAACTTGAACTGTCTTGGGCAAGCCACCTAGAAGTTATGGTCACCCTAGTCATGAGGCTTTTTTATTTCTGTATAGCAGAATCTCGTGGTGAAGAACTGGGGCTTTGGAGTTACTGATGATAGATGTGAGTTCTGATTCTAGCTTGGGCAAGTTATTTAACTAAACTAAAGTGAGAATAAGATTTGAATTGTTTTGAGAATTAAATGAGCTAGTATCATTAAAGCACCTAGGACAGAAAAGCCCCTCATGCTAGTGTGCTCTTAGAATAGTGTTAGGTCCCTTGTCCTCTCCTCCCATCACGCCATAACTAGAGTTTTTATTTCCAGCTGAGGCTGACTTTGAAAGTTTTTTTATGGTTAAGATTAACTGAAACATTTCAGTGAATGCAGAAATGATTTTCAGCTGAGCCATCAAGCTTGTTTTTTTGTTGAAGTTATATAATTATGGTGGACAGGCAATGAATGACCTATCAAATCTAATTACTCTTACTGTTTCTCAAAATATTCATGAAAAACTTTTCTCCCTAATTATTTTTTGCAAAATTGCTGAAAGATATTTTCAGTTTAGATTTAGCAAAATAAAGAAATCACTGGTAACCTTTATTTCAACTAAATGGAGTGATACAAATAAATTTTATAGGTTAGGGAAAAAATGATTTAAATGAGAATTTAATTAAGTTTCTTATCTTTTTTTTTTTTTTTTTTGGTGAGGAAGACCAGCCCTGAGCTAACATCCGTTGCTAATTCTCCTCTTTTTGCTGAGGAAGACTGGCCCTGGGCTAACATCCGTGCCCATGTTCCTCCACTTTATATGGGACGCCGCCACGGCATGGCTGACAGGCAGTGCGACGGCGGGCGCCCGGGATCCGAACTCGCGAACCTGGGCTGCCAAGCGCGAACTAAACTGCTGCGCCACCAGGCGGCCCCCTCAATTTTTATACAGTTATAGAATTGTGTATTCTCTTTTGGTCTTTGAGTTATTTTTCCTCCTGTATTTTTGGTGTTTTGCTAATTTAATCTATTTTAATTATTTGTGATTTTTTAAAAAGGAAACCAAAGAAAAGCAGTTTTTGTATACTTTGTACATTAGTACAGGCATCCACATTATGAGCTAAACAGAAGTATTCTGCTACTAAGATTTCCAGCTACTTCTGGTATTGCATATGATTCCTTCCTTATTAAACAGCAGATAAGGTAATACAGAAAGACCGAGGGTAAAGAACAGTCACGATACTGATCCAATCAGAGAACTAAGAAAAATGGGGATTATTTGGTTTGCCCATTTAAGTATACAGTAAATTGTTGCTTCCTGTAAAATGTTAGAGAGTTAGGGAAGATACTCTTGCTTACCGTATCAGTAAGGGTTGCTGGTTAAGCACAGCATATGTTATGGGAGCTTTTAGTATCTCCCTTAGACTGGTACTGGAGGAGCACAAAAAATACTTTTAAGGGCCATGGCTGGAAATTGAATCCAAATCTGGGCTATGAAAGAGAAAGCATACCGGGATCTTCTGGAGTAATTCTTGGTGGCCTTGGAACCCATCAACTTACATGAGAGTCCTGGTTAAGGTTATGACATTTGTGGAGGGAATTTGACCTTTATTTGGTGTGAAGTTGTGAAGGGGGCCACTTAGCCTGATTGCGTACTATTGGCAATGCTTTCTGCAGACTTGATTTTTTAATACCCTTGCAAACTGATAAAGAATAAAACCAAGCAAAGAATGACTAACAATTTTTTTTTTATGTAGAAGTTTTAAATTTTGATTGTCAGTTTATCAATATTTTCTTTTGTGGTTAGTGTTTTCTCTGTCCTAAGAAATTTTTACCTACTCTGAGGTCACAAAGATATATTCTTATGTTTTCTTTTACAAGCTTTATGATTTTAGCTTTACATTTTAAGTCTGTGATTCACCTCTGATTTCATTTTTGAATATGGTATGAGGTAGGGATTTGAGGTTCACCCTTCCCCCCATATGGATCTCCAGTTGTTCCAGCACCATTTGTTGGAAAAACTTTGCTTTCCTTGTTGGATTGTTGTAGTGCATTTGTCAAGAATCAGTGTAACCATGTAACTGGGGGTCTCTTTCTGGACTCTATTCTGTACCATTGGTTTGTCTATTCTTATGTCAATGCAGTACCATCTTGATTACTGTAACTTTAGTAAGTCTTAAAATCAGGTAGTGTGAACTCCAACTTTGTTCATCTTTTTCAGACTTGCTTGGACTATTCTAGGTCCTTTGCAATTCCATATATATTTTAGACTGAGCTTGTCAGTTTCTTCAAAAACCTATCTGGGATTTGATTGGGAATCTGTAGATGAATTAGGGGAGAATTGACATCTTAATAATAATGAATATTCCAATCCATAAACATGTGGTGGTAGTAATACAAATATCTGACAAAGGAATTGTATCTATGATATATGAAGGACTGCTATAACTCAATAATACAAAGAGTGCAATTTTTTGAAATGTGGTCAAAAAACTTTAACAGGCATTTCACAAAGTAAGTTATACAAATGGCCAATAAGCATGTGAAAAGGTGCCCAACTTCAGTCATTAGGGGTGTACAAATTAAAACTACCATGAGAAACCATTGTAACACCCAAGTGTTGGCAAAGATGGGAAACAACTAGAACTCTTTTTTTGGTGAGGAAGATTGGCCCTGAGCTAACCTCCATTGCCAATCTCCCTCTTTTTGCTGAGGAAGATTAGCCCTGAGCTAACATCTGTGCCCGTCTTCCTCTTTGTATATGGAATGCTGCCACAGCACGGCTTGATGAGCGGTGTGTAGGTCCATGCCTGGAATCCGAACCTGTGAACCCCAGGCCACTGAAGTGGAGTGTGCGAACTTAACCACTGCACCACTGGGCCGGCCCCGCAACTAGAACTCTTATTCGTTGTTGGTAGGAGTGCAAAAAGTAGAACTATTTTGGAAAATTGTTTGGTGGTTTCTTAATAGGTTAAACATATACTTACCTATGACCTAGCAGTTCTAGTCCTAGGAATTTACCCAAAGAGAAATGAAAACCCAAATATTCATCAATAGGTGAATAGATAAATTGTGGTTATATTCATTTTTATAATAGAATCTGATTCAGCAACAAAAGGAGTGAAATACATGCACCAACATGAGTGAATCTCAAAACATACCATAAAAAAAATCCAGACACAAAACTGTACGTGCAGTATGATTCCCTTTATATAAATTTCTGGAGCATACAGAATTAAATGGTGATAGAAATCAGAACAGTGATTGCCTCTAGGGCAAGAGGTAAGAATTGACTGGGAAGTGAGCTATTCTTGATATATCTTACTAGGGATGTGAATTATACAGGTATATGCATATGTTGAAACTCATCAAAGCATATATTTAATATCTGTGCATTTCAATATATATAAATTATACCTTATTTCAAAATCTTTGTAACTTTTTCATTTGAAAAATAATACATACATAGTAAGAATTTTGAAAAATATTGAAATTAAAGAGTAGAAAGGAGAGATCCCTCTTAGTGCAATTCACAGGAAAACACCTTCAGTTGTTTGGATATAACTTTCCGGACATTTTCTAATCTTACAGTATAACTGTTAAAGGTGAGGGCTCAGGGGTCAGATTATCTGGATTCAAAACCACATTCCCTATTAAGTTGTATGACCTTGAGCAAGTTACTCAATCTGTGTAAGCCTTTGGTTCCTTATCTGTAAATGGGATAATAATAGTAACAGTCTCTTTAAATTGAAAATTATTGGGTGGCTTCTGTGTGCTAGAGGTATTGGTAGAATTTTGTAAGAAACTGCTATATGAGATTTAAGTTTGTAAAGTGTTGCAAATATTTTTTCACAATTTATCATTTACTTTTTAACTGTATTTTTTTCTGTGCAGAAATGATACATTTTTAACATGTTTATTGAGATATAATTCCCGGTCTATAAAATTAGCCTATTTAAAGTGCATGTAGTTTTAGTATGTTCGTTTGTTTAATATATTCTGAGAGTTGCAACAATCACCACAGTCTAAGTTTAGAACATTTTCATTAGCCAAAAAAGAAATTCCTACCTGTTAGCAGTCACTCCCCATTCCCTCCCTCTCCCCCTCAAATCCTGTCCCATGCAACCACTAGTCTGTTTTCTGTTTCTGTGGAGTTGCCCTTTCTGGATATTTCATATAAATGGAATCATACAATATGAGGCCTTTCTTGTCTGGCTTGTTTACTTAGCATAATGTTTTTAAGGTTCATCCACATTGTAGCATCTATCAGTATTCCATTCCTTTCTATTGCCAAATAAATTCCATTGTATGGATATACCACATTTTATTTATCCATTCATCAGTTGACTGACTTTTGGGTTGTTTCCACCTATTGGCTATTGTGAATACTACTGTGAAGATTCATGTCTAAGTTTTTTGTGGACATATATTTTCCTTTCTCTTGGGTATACCTAGAAGTGAAATTGCTGGATTGTATGGTTAGTCTGTGTTTAACTTTTTGAGGAACTGCCAAACTTTTCCAAAATGGCTGTACCATTTTACATTCCCACCAGCAGTATATGAAGGTTCCAATTTCTCCTCATCCTTGTTAGCACTTGTTGTCATCATCATGCTATTGAGTGCTAAGCAGTGTTTCATTTTGGTTTTGATTTGCATTTCACTGATGGCTAATGATGTTAAAGCATCTTTTCATGTGCTTATTAGCCATTGGTATATCTTCTTTGGAGAAATGTCTATTCACATCCTTTATTTTTTTTTTTTAATTTTCATTTTTATTGATGTCTTAATAGTTTATAACATTGTGGGGTTTTAGTTGTACATTATTATTTGTCTGTCACCATATAGATGCATCCCTTCACCCCTTGTGCCCACCCTCCACCCCCCTTCCCCCTGGTGACCACCAACCAGTTCTCTCTGTCCGTGTGTTAGTTTATATTCCACACATGAGTGAAATCACTCAGTGTTTGTCTTTCTCTCTCTGGCTTATTTCACTTAACATAATACCCTCCAGGTCCATCCACGTTGTTGTAAACGGAACGATTTTGTCTGTTTTCATGGCTGTTTCACTTAACATAATACCCTCCAGGTCCATCCACTTTGTTGAAAACGGGATGATTTTGTCTGTTTTCATGGTTTTACAGTATTCCACTGTATATATATATACCACATCTTCTTTATTCAATCATCAGTCGAGGGACACTTAGGTTGCTTCCACTTCTTGGCTATAATGAATAATGTTGCAATGAACATAGGGGTGCATAAGCATCTTGTGATGGTGGATTTCATGTCCATTGGATAGGTGCCCAAGAGTGGGATTGCTGGATCATAAGGTATTTCTATTTTTAATTTTTTGAGGAATCTCCATACTGTTTTCCATAGAGGCTGCACCAGTTTGCATTCCCACCAGCAGTGTATTAGGGTTCCCGTTTCTCCACAACCTCTCCAACATTTGTTGTTTTTTGTCTTGGTGATTATAGCCATTCTAACAGGTGTAAGGTGATATCTTAGCGTAGTTTTGATTTGCATTTCCCTGATGATTAGTGATGTTGAACATCTCTTCATGTGTCTATTGGCCATCTGTGTATCTTCCTTGGAAAAATGTCTGTTCATATACTCTGCCCATTTTTTGATCGGGTTGTTTGTTTTTTTGTTGCTCAGTTGTGTGAGTTCTTTATATATTATGGAGATTAATCCCTTCTTGGATATAGAATTTGCGAACATTCTCTCCCAGCTGGTGGGTTGTCTAGTCATTGTGATCCTGGTTTCATTTGCCTTGTAGAAGCTCTGTAGTCTGATGAAGTCTCACATGTTTATTTTTTCTTTTGTTTCCCTTGTCTGAGTAGACATAGAATCTGAAAGGATTCCATTATGACCGATATCAGTTAGTGTACTGCCTATATTTCCTTGCAGTAGTTTTATAGTTTCACGTCCTTAATCCATTTTGAGTTGATTTTTGTGTATGGCGATAGAAGATGGTCTACTTTCATTCTTTTGCATGTGGCTGTCCAGTTTTTCCAGCACCATTTATTGAAGATACTTCCCTCTCTCCATTGTATGTTCTTTGCTCCTTTGTTGAAGATTAGCTGTCCATAGGTGTGTGGTTTTATTTCTGGGGTTTCAATTCTGTTCCGTTGATCTGTGTGTCTATTCTTGTACCAGTACCATGCTGTTTTGATTACTATAGCTTTATAGTATATTTTGAAATCAGGGATTGTGATGCCTCCAGCTTTGTTCTTTTTTTTCAGAATTGCTTTAGCTATTCGGGGTCTTTTGTTGCCCCATACGAATTTCAGTAGTTTTTGTTCTATTACTGTGAAGAATGACATTGGGATTCTGATTGGGATTGCATTGAATCTGTAGATTGCTTTAGGTAGAATGGACATTTTAACTATATTTATTCTTCCAATCCATGTGCATGGAATATTTTTCCATTTCTTTATGTCCTCCTCGATTTCTTTCAATAGTGTCTTATAGTTTTCATTGTATAGGTCTTTGACCTCCTTGGTTAAATTTATTCCCAGATATTTTATTCTCTTTGTTGCAATTGTAAATGGGATTGTCTTTTTGAGTTCTCTTTCTGTTGGTTCATCGTTAGTGTATAGAAATGCAATTGATTTTTGTAAGTTGATTTTATACCCTGCCACTCTGCTGTAGTTGTTGATTATTTCTAGTAGTTTTCCAATGTAGTTTTTGGGTTTTCTATGTATAAGATCATGTCGTCTGCAAATAGTGAGAGTTTCACTTCTTCGTTGCCTATTTGGAGTCCTTTTATTCCTTTTTCTTGCCTAATTGCTCTGGCCAGAACTTCCAGTACTATGTTGAATAAGAGCGGTGAGAGTGGGCACCCTTGTCTTGTTCCTGTCCTCAAAGGAGTGGCTTTCAGTTTTTCCCCATTGAGTAGGATGTTTGCTGTAGGTTTGTCATATATGGCTCTTAGTATGTTGAGGTACTTTCCTTCTATACCCATTTTGTTGAGAGTTTTTATCATAAATGGATGCTGGATCTTGTCGAATGCCTTCTCTGCATCGATTGAGATGATCATGTGGTTTTTAGTCTTCATTTTGTTAATGTGGTGTATCACGTTGATTGATTTGCGGATGTTGAACCATCCCTGTGTCCCTGGTATAAATCCCACTTGATCGTGGTGTATGATCTTTTTGATGTATTGCTGTATTTGATTTGCCAATATTTTGTTGAGGATTTTTGCGTCTGTGTTCATCAGTGATGTTGGCCTGTAGTTTTCCTTCTTTGTATTGTCCTTTTCTGGCTTTGGTATCAGGATGATGTTGGCCTCATAGAATGTGTTGGGAAGTATTCCATCTTCCTCTGTTTTTTGGAATAGTTTGAGAAGGATAGGTGCTAAATCTTCTTTGAATGTTGGTAAAATTCTCCAGGGAAGCCATCTGGTCCTGGGCTTTTATTTTTTGGGAGGTTTTTGATTACTGTTTCAATCTCTTTACTTGTGATTGGTCTGTTCAGATTCTCTATTTCTCCTGATGCAGTTTTGGGAGGTTGTACGTGTCTAAGAATTTGTCCATTTCCCATCAGTTGTCCAATTTGTTGGCATAGACTTTTTCATAGTATTCTCTAATAATCCCTTGTATTTCTGTGGTATCTGTTGTAATTTCTCCTCTTTCATTCCTAATTTTATTTGAGTCTTCTCCCGTTTTTTCTTAGTAAGTCTGGCTAAGGGTTTGTCAATTTTATTTATCTTCTCAAAGAACCAGCTCTTTGTTTCATTAATCCTTTCTACTACTTTTTTGGTTTCAATTTCATTTATTTCTGCTCTGATTTTTATTATTTCCCTCCTTCTGTTGATTCAGGGCTTTGTCTGTTCTTTTTCTAATTCTGTTAGGTGCAGTTTAAGGTTATTTATTTGGGATTTTTCTTGTTTGTTAAGGTGGGCTTGTATTGCTATGAATTTCCCTCTCAGGACCACACCACTTTTGTTATGGTGTATTTTCTTCTTCATTTGTTTCCAGATATCTTTTGATTTCTCCTTTAATTTCATCAATGACCCATTGCTTGTTCAGTAGCATGTTGTTTAGTCTCCACATCTTTGTTCCTTTCCCAGTTTTTTCCTTGCAGTTGATTTCTACTTTCACAGCATCATGATCAGAAAAGATGCTTGTAATGATTTCAATCTTCTCAAATTTATAGAGGTTTGCCTTGTTTCCTAATATATAGTCTATCCTTTAGAATGTGTCATGTGCACTTGAGAAGAATGTGTACTCTGCTTTTTTGGGTGGAGTGCTCTGTTTATATCTATTAAGTCCATCACGTCTAGTTTTTCGTTTAAGTCCATTATTTCCTTATTGACTTTTTGTCTGGAGGACCTATCCATTGTTGTAAGTGGGGTGTTAAGATCCCCTGCTATTATTGTGTTATTATTAATATCTCCTTTTAGGTTTTTTAGCAGTTATTTTATGTACTTTGGTGCACCTGTGTTGTGTGCATAGGTATTTATAATTGTTATGTCTTCTTGGTGAAGTGTCCCTTTTATCATTATATATTGCCCTTCTTTGTCTCTCATTACCTTTTTTATCTTGAAGTCTACTTTGTCTGATATAAGTATGGCAACTCCTGCTTTCTTTTGTTTGCCATTAGCTTGGAGTATCCATCCTTTTATTTTGAGTCTGTGTTTGTCTTTAGAGCTGAGATGTGTTTCCTGGAGGCAGCAGATTGTTGGATCTTGGTTTTTAATCCATCCTGCCACTCTGTGTCTTTTGATTGGAGAATTCAATCCATTTACATTTAGAGTGATTATTGATATATGAGGGTTTAATGTTGCTATTTTATTGTTCATCTTCTGGTTCTTTTGGATTTCCTTCGTTTCTTGTTGCATGTGTTTCGGACTGCAAATTCAGTTTGGTATTTCTGCATGTTCATTCTCTTAGTTTTCTCTTTATTTATCATGTGTGGTTCTCTTCTGGTTATTTGTTTAGTGGTTACCGTGAGGTTAATATAAGAGATCTCCTGGATAAGATAGTACATATTCAGGTGCCTCCTGTTTCCTTAGGCTGAGTCGATTTAATCCCTTTCCTCTTTCCCTCCTTATTTGTTGTTGTCACTACTTATTCCATCTTGTGTTGTGAATGTGTGTTTCCAGTGATGAGCTTGAATTAATTTTTGATGTTATCCAACTGTAGTTTGTTCTGGTTTAGTCTCCTTGCTTTTCTCCTTGCTGAAATCTTTGTATCCCCTTTCTCTTTTGTTTTTTTTTCAGGCCTAAGGGCCTTCTTGAGCATTTCTTGTAGTGGGTGTCTTGTGGTGATGAACTCTCTTAGCTTTTGTTTATCAGGGAGAGTTATTTCTCCATATTTGAAGGATATTCTTGCTGGATAAAGTATTCTTGGCTGAAGGTTTTTGTTTTTCATGATTTTGAATATATCATTCCAGTCTCTCCTAGCCTGTAGAGTTTCTGTCGAGAAATCAGCTGAGAGCCTGATGAGGTTTCCTTTGTATGTTATTTTGGTTTTTGTTTAGCTGCCCTTAATATTATTTTCTTGTCATGGAATCTTGTCAAATTTGCTACTGTGTGTTGTGATGATTGTTTATTCCTATTTATGTATTTAGGTGATCTATTGATTTCATTCACTGGTATTTCCATCTCCTTCCCTAGGTTAGGCAAGTTCTCAGCTGTTATTTCTTTGAACAAGCTCTCTGCTCCTTTTTCTTTTTCTTCTCCTTCTGGAATACCTATTATCCTTATGTTGCTTTTCCTCATTGAGGCTGATATTTCTCGAATTTCTTCACTTCTTTTTAGTCTTAGCTCTCTCTCCTCCTGTATCTGGAGCGTTTCTGCGTGGCTATCCTCGATGATGCTAATTCGTTCCTCCATATTGTCAGTTCTGCTCTTTAAAGACTCCATTTTTTCCACTATCTCGTTCATTTTGTTTTTCATCTCCAATAATTCTGAATGCTTTTTCTTTATGGTTTCAATCTCTTTTGTGATGAAATCCCTGAATTCGTTGATTTGTTTCTGTGTGTTCTCTTGTATTTCGTTGAGTTTGTTTATGATAGCTATTTTGAATTCTCTCTCATTCAGGTTATCAAATTCTGTGCCTTCAGGGTTGGTTTCTGGGTGTTTCTTATTTTTCTTTTGGTCTGTAGACATAACAAATCTTTGCAAGGATCCCACGGCCTTACTTTTTCCTCTCATCTTGAAGTTGGTCCTGCAGTTTCCACCTGCTGCCACTGGATGGACATCGCAAGCGGTGTGCTCTGAGCCTGCTGAAGTCCCGGAGGGATTATGCTGAAACGCAGGGCGTGTGGGGGGAGGGCTTCTCTCTTTCTCCTGCTCAACCCAGGAGTTTCCTTTCTGGCTCTCTTGGGGCATTTGCCACAACCCCGAAACAGTCTGTCGTCGCTTCCCGGTGGGGATCTCTCGACAGTCTGTGAGAGCACTTGGAGGGCGATAGTTTTCCCCGCAGAGGGCCGTCCCTCCCCCCTCTGTCTGTGAGCCACGCTGTCTGTCTTTGCTGATCGATTGGGGAGGGGGAGTAAAACTTCTTACCTCTCCCCGTGTTCTTTGGGGCTTCCCATGTCTCCACCGTCTGATGTATGGCAGCAGGGGTTTCTTAAAAGTCCTTTGTAGTGTTTGATTGACCTCTGTTGGAATGCGAATGATGTTTTCGTTGTGTCTTAGGGGGCAGAGATTCAAAGAGGATATCTCACTCTGCCGTGATGCTGACGTCACTCCTTGTCTTGATTTTCTTAATGGTATCTTTTGAAGTACAAAAGTTTTAAATTTTGGTGGTCCAATTTATCAGGGGTTTTTTTACTGGATTGTGCTTTTGATGTCATATCTAAAGACTTTTTGCTTAACCAAGATCATGAAGATTTTCTCCTATGTTTTCTTGTAGAAGTTTTATAGTTTGGGGTTTTACTCTTAGGTCTCTGGTCCATTTTTAAAGGTTCTTTTTTTATTTTGTTTATTTTTTTTGTGAGGAAGACCAGCCCTGAGCTAACATCCGTTGCCAATCCTCCTCTTTTTTTGCTGAGGAGGACTGGCCCTGGGCTAACATCTGTGCCCATCTTCCTCTACTTTATATTGGACGCAGCCACGGCATGGCTGACAAGCAGTGCATCAGCAGGCGCCCGGGATCCGAACTGGCGAACCCTGGGCTGCCAAGCGCGAACTAAACTGCTGCACCACTGGGCCGGCCCCAGGTCTCTGGTCCATTTTGAGTTAATTTTTGTGCATGATGTGTGGTAAAGGTTTAAATTCATCTTTTTGTAGGTGGATATCCAATTGTCCAGCATAATTTGTTGAATAGACTATTCTTTCCTCCATTGAAATTGCCTTGGTAGCTTCACTGAAAATTAACTGACCATAAATGGAAGGGTTAATTTCTCGATTCTCAAATCTCTTCCATTGGTTTCTGTGATTACCCTTAAGCCAGTACCACACTGTCCTGATTACTGTAGCTTTATAATATGTTTTAAAATCAGGAGATATAAGTCATTCAACCCTATTCTTTTTCAAAATGATTTTGGCCGTTCTGGTTCCTTTGTGTTTACATATAAATTTAAGAATCAGCTTGTCAATTTTTTGGGGGGGGGTGGGGAAGAAGAAGAAGCCTGCTGGGATTTTATAGGGATTGTGTTGAATCTGTAGATCAGTTAAGGGAGAATTTTTAACATTCCCTTAAGTCAAAAGATTATATTAGGAAACCTAAAAAGACTATAATAAAAGGAGAAGACAACTCAAGATAAAAATGCTGTGGTTTCCTTTAAAGGTTATACCTTAGTTTGTTAAGTTATGAACTTTTGAAAAATAATTTACCATTCATTGAGTACTCACTGTATGTCAGATGGTGGTCTGATTGCTCTATGTTATCTCATTACAGTCATGAGTTGCTTAATGAAAGAGGTATGTTCTGAGAAATGTGTTGTTAGGTGATTTTGTCATTGTGCAAACATCTCAGAGTGCACTTACACAAACCTAGGTGGTATAGCCTACTGCACACCTAGGCTATCTGGTACTAATCTTATGGGACCACCATTGTATATGTGGTCCATTGTTGACCGAAATGTGTTTTTGTGGCATGTGACTGTATTTAATCCTGCCTTAACCCCTTAACTCTTTGAAGATAGCAAGGTATTAGGCAGAAGATGTTACATGAACGACTGTGGTTGTTATATTGATTGTTTCTCCAGTGAAGACATTCTGACTCTAACATTGTCTTTAACAACATAAGGTAGCAAGAGAATGCTCAGGCTATACCCATGTTGCTCATCTTCACTTTTCTTCTCTTGGCTCCAGTTTTCTAAATCATTTCTAAATCTTACACTTTATGGCATATTTAGAAGGGATTGTAAAATACTCTGCCAGTGTATCTATTCCCTTGTAAATAGAATACCTCACACATATGTATCAATGTAAATACAAAATGAAAAAGAGAGCAGCTGTTTTGGAGGTGATACGGAGAACAAGTGCTCCTCTGTGAGGTGTACAATAGTAAGCTTGTGGTATAGATTTGGATAGTTGTAATTATTAATTGTAGGGTGAAAGGGAATTGGGTATAAATTGTAAGGTACTGTTTCAAAAAAGTATTATATGAATTTTCATTTTGATATATGACCATATTCCTGTATTTTGATGTTCTTCTCATGCTTTTAACTTTTGCCTTTGCTTTAGGAGGCATTGCTTAATGAGAGTTTTATCATGATCTTCTACAGATGGCTATCTTCTCATCTTGTGTTCTAGAAGGTCTGATTTCTCTTCACATTGATAGCAAGCAGGCAAGATAAAGGGAGAATGAATAGTATTTCATCTTTCACTACTTATCTCCATTCTGCAGCTGTGCAGTCGAAGATCCTTGTGCATGAAGACAGATTTGTTCTATGGCCTCGGAGTTGGGTGCCGGGGACGATGGCGGCTGCACTGAGCTGGCAAAGCCCCTCTATCTTCAGTACCTGGAGAGGGCCCTCCGGTTGGACCATTTCCTGCGACAAACATCAGCCATCTTCAACAGGAATGTTTCTAGGTATGCTATTCCATCTTCCCAATATAATGTTTGACCACATTTTTCATTTTGATTATCCCTGTAGATGTTAGGGTTAAAGTATTTTGTGATTTTGGGTATGTTTGATATTTTTTCCTTCCTTCTTTCAAATAAAACACAGCTTATTCAAAAGATCAATTTCTTCTGTAAAGTGTTCAGTCTACTAACCATAAATTATAATATTTTGCTGGATCAGCTGTGATTGTGGATTCACCATTCTTCAATTTATAGTGATGAAAGTGAAGATGGACTGGATGACAATAATCCTTTATTGCCCCAGTCTGGGGATCCCTTAATACAAGTTAAGGAAGAACCTCCAAATTCATTGCTTGGAGAAACTTCTGGAGCAAGCAATTCTGGAATGTTAAACACATACTCACTAAATGGAGTTCTACAGTCAGGTCAGTGTGGTGTGAGATCCCTCTTTGGACTGACTATTGGTTCTCTTGGGGCAATCGTCCTTTCATTTTTTTATTCTTTATGTTTCTTTACACAGAATCAAAATCTGACAAAGGGAATTTATATAACTTCTCTAAATTGAAGAAAAGCAGAAAGTGGCTAAAGGTAAGAGATAGGTGGAATGTATATAATTCAAATAACCTACTAAAATTACAAATAGGAAAGTTATTGACTCATTCTGGCACATTGGAGAGATTTTTCTAGACATGAGTTGTCTAGGCGTGGTTTTTTGAAGAGATTATAAAGAAAAATCTAGAAGACTCAATGAAGTTCAATTTTAGCAAAGCTTTTTGAGTATAAAGCACTTTGTGGAGTGAGGGAGTGCAACAATATATCACGTAAGATCCTTGCCCTCACTGGCTCGCACTGTACTCAGGATTATTAATCTGCTTTTCATCAGTCCTTGAGTAGTTCATTCATTCAACAAATGTTAATTGAATGCATCCTATGTGCCAGATACTCTTGTAGATAGACAGGGTTCCTGCCCCCTGGAACTTACATTCTCATGGAGGGAGGCGGTGAGTAAGCCTGTAAACAAATAAATAAATACGGCTTCTTTAAAGAGATAACTTTTTGACTGATTTCTGAGTGATCACAGAGAACTATGTGAAGGTTTAAGATAAGAGCATTTGAATCAGAAGGAACAACTGCAAAAGTTCTGAGAAAGAAAGCAACTTGCTAGGTGTGTTTAGGGGAGAAAGAAGGCAGCGTGGCTGGAGCATAGTGAGTGAGAGGATGGGAGAAGATGAGGTTAGAGAGCCAGAACACATGGGGCCTTGTACACCATGTGAAGGAGTTTGTAAGCCATTGCCGTGTTTATAAGCAAAGGAGTGGTATAATCTCGTTTACACTGTCATTGGCCAAGCTGAATTAAGGATAGTGTTTCTTCTATTGAAACTAATTATTTCTCTATTTCATACTTTTCTTTGGAAGAGCTCAAAGTAATTTAAAGGTACTCACTCTGTCATTATTATCGCTAGGCCATTTAAAAGGCTCTTGTGTAAAAAAAAGGTCTGATTTGCTTCATATCAGTGAGGCTTTAAGCTGTTGGGAATGTAGAAATCTTTGTGTTTAGCCATCATATTTTAAAAAATTGAGATATAGTTCACATGCCATATTTAGTATATTCATAAAGGTTTGTCCAGCCATCATCACTATCTAATTCCAGAACATTTTTATCACTCCAGAAAGAAACTGTACTCTTTAGCAGTCACTCCCCGTTCTGTACTTCCCCCAGCCCTTGTCAACCACTAATCTGTTCTCTGTCTCTATGGCTTTGCCTATTCTCTACATTTCATATAAACAGAATCATATAATTTGTTTCCTTTTGTGTCTGGCTTCTTTCACTTAGCATAATGTTTTCAAGGTTCATTCATGTTGTGGCACAAGTCGGTACTTCGTTCCTTTTTATGGCTGAATAATTCATTATCTGGGTAATAACACGTTTTGTTTATCCATTCATCAGTTAATGGATTTGGGGGGCGTTCTTTTTTGGTTTTTTTTGGGGGGGATGAAGACTAGCCCTGAGCTAACGTCCGTTGCCAATCCTCCTCTTTTTGCTGAGGAAGACTGGCCCTGGGCTGACATCCGTGCCCATCTTCCTCTACTTTATATGGGACACTGCCACAGCATAGCTTGACAAGCAGTGCATTGGCGGGCGCCTGGGATCCGAACCTGCGAACCCCAGGCTGCCAAGTGCCAACTAAACCGCTGCGCCACCAGGCCAGCCCCTGTTTCTTCTTTATTAGCCGTCACAACTTGCTTTCTATATTCCTTTATACCCTCTAGGTAGTTTTTTTGTTTTGTTTAGTTGTTTTGCCCTGGTATTTGACGTTTAGTTAAAATATCTTATATATAGTGTTAAGTCCTTAGTGAAATCTAGCCTTGTTGCTGTTAATAGCATTTCCCATATTTCAGTGCTCTTTAATCTGTGCCCACTAGGTTTAATTGGTGTTGTCTTTCAGTTGAATTGGTAAAGAATAGTATAAGGGAAACTGGAATGACTGTCTTCTAGCTGTTTTTATCATAGTTTTGGGATCTGGAAGAAATGCTTGGATTATAAAGGGAGTGCTTCATAGCAGAAGTTTCATATCCATTTCCTTCATTTTTCAGAGCATTCTGCTAAGTGATGAGTCCAGTGAGGCAGATTCTCAGAGTGAAGACGATGAAGAAGAAGAGGAAGAAGAACTCAATCTCAGCAGAGAAGAACTTCATAACATGTTGCGGCTGCACAAGTACAAGAAACTTCACCAGAATAAGTATAGTAAAGACAAGGAGGTGAGAGTTTTGGGAGAAATCTCAGACCTTCATGCTGGTTATTTACCCTCTGATTTATATTCATTGATAATACATCATTTTAACTTTATGTTCAGATAGTGGTGGTGATTGTTCTAATAACAGCTTTATTGAAATATATTTCACATACCAAAAAGATTCAGCCTCTTCAAGTGCACAATTTGGTGGTGGTTGGTATATTCATAGACTTGTGTAACTATCATCACTATCTATTCCAGAACATTTTCTCACCCCAAAAAGAAACCCCACTCCCCTTAGCTGTTGGCCCTCATTCTCTCCATTCTCCTCAGCCCCAGACAGCCACCAGTCAACCATTTGTCTCTATAAATGTGCCTATTCTACATTTGTCATACAAATGGAACAACGTGTCATACAAACAGAACAACGGCTTCTCTCGCTTAGCATAATGTTTTCAAGGTTCATTCATGTTGTAACATGCATCAGAACTTCATTCATTTTTCTTGCCAAATAATATTTCATTGTATGGACATACTACCTTTTATTTATCCATGTATCAGTTAATGAACTAATTGGATTGTTTCTACTTTTTGGCTGTCATGAATCATAGCTGTGAAGAGTGAGTAGTTTCTACTTTTTGACTATTATAAATAATGCTGCCGTGAAGATTTGTGTACAAGTTTTTGGTGTGGACGTTATGTTTTTATTTCTTTTGGATATGTACCTTGGAGAGGAACTGCTGGGTCATGTGGTAACTCCATCCTTACCCTTTTGAGGAATTATCAGACTGTTTTCCAAAGCAGCTGCACCATTTTAAATTCTAGTGGTTGCTTTTTAATGCAGTTGGTCTTTGGAAGTGTTCCTATTTTGGAAAAACTCCCTTTCTTCACATAATAACCTTAGACTGATGATAGTTTTAGGTGGCAACTATTCAAATACTGTTACCAAAACCATCTGATTTTTATCAGAAATGTGGCACTTTGTACATAATGAGCAATAGTATATTTGAAGACCAAAAAACTTTCCAGCAATTAGTTAGAGTCCCAAGTAAGTTCAGAAAGCTTTGAATAATATGCTGAAGGTTATAAACCGTAGAAATGATAAATAGTAAGATACCTGACTCTTTTGATTTAGACATGGAGTTCCTTTTTAAAGTACAGTGCTAAGGCACTTGGTGCTTGAAATATTTGGTCTTTGTTTAAAAATTATTTTATTGAGGTCATACTGGTTTGTAACATTGTGTGATTTCAGGTGTACATTATTATACATCAGTTTCTGTACAGTCTGCATTGTGCTCACCACCAATAGTCTAGTTTTTATCCATAACCATACATATGTACCCCTCTACTCCTGTCGCCCACCACCACACCCCCATCCCCTCTGGTGACCACTAATCTGTTCTCTTTTTCCATGTGTTTATCTTCCACATATGAGTGAAATCATACGGTTTTTGTCTTTTTCCATCTGGCTTATTTAGCTTAACATAATACTCTCAAGATCCATCCATGTCATTGCAAATGGGATGATTTTGTCTTTTTTATGGCTGAGTAGTATTCCATTGTGTGTGTGTGACCACACCTTCTTTATTCATTCATCTGTTGACGGGCACTTGAGTTGCATCCACATCTAGGCTGTTGTGAATAATGCTACAGTGAACATAGGGGTGCATAGATCTTTTTGTATTGTTGATTTCATGTTCTTTGGATAAATACCCAGTAGTAGGGTAGCTGGATTGTATGGTATTTCTTTTTTTAATTTTTTGAGAACGCTCCATACTGTTTTCCGTAGTAGCTGCACCAGTTTGCAGTCCCACCAGCAGTGTATGAGGGTTCCCTTTTCTCTACATCCTCTCCAATATTTATTGTTTTTTGTCTTAATTATAGTCATTCTGACAGGTATAAGGTGATATTGTAGTTTTGATTTGTATTTCCCTAATAATTAGTGGTATTGAATATCTTTTCATGTGCCTGTTGTCCATCTGTATATCTTCTTTGGAAAAATGTCTGTTCATATCCTCTGCCCGCTTTTCGATTGGATTGTTTGTTGTTGAGTTGTATGAGTTCTTTATATATTTTGGAAATTAACCCCTTGTTGGATATATGATTTGCAAACATTTTCTCCCAGTTAGTGGGTTGTCTTTCTATTTTGCTCATGGTTTCCTTTGCCTTGCAGAAGATTTTTAGTCTGATGTAGTCCCATTTGTTAATTTTTTCTTTTGTTTCTCTTGCCTTGAGTAGATATGATATTCGAAAAGGTGCCGTTAAGACCAATGTCAAAGAGTGTACTGCCTACGTTTTCTTCTAGGAGTTTTATGGTTTCAGGTCTTACATTCAAGTCTTTAATCCATTTTGAGAAAATTTTTGTGTATAGTGTAAGATAATGGTCTACTTTCATTCCTTTGCATGTGGCTGTCCAGTTTTCCCAACACCATTTATTGAAGAGACTTTCCTTTTTCCATTGTATGTTTTTGGCTCTTTTGTCAAAGATTAGCTTTCCATAGATGTGTGGTTTTATTTCTGGGCTTTCAATTCTGTTGCATTTGATCTGTGTGTCTGTTTTTGTGTCAGTACCTTGCTGTTTTGATTTCTATAGCTTTCTAGTATATTTTGAAGTCAGGGATTGTGATGCCTCCAGCTTTGTTCTGTTTTCTCAGGATTGCTTTGGCTATTTGGGGTCTTTTCTTGTTTCATGTAAATTTTAGGATTTTTTGTTCTATTTCTGTGAAGAATGTCATTGGGATTCTGATTGGGATTGCATTGAATCTGTAGATGCCTCTAGGTAATATGGACAGTTTATGTTTATTCTTCCAATCCATGAGCATGGAATATCTTTCCATTTCTTTACGTCGTCTTTGATTTCTTTCGATGATGTCTTAAAAGTTTTCATTGTATAGGGCTTTCACCTCCTTGGTTAAGTTTATTCCTAGATAAACTTAGTTGTGATTGTAAAGGGCATTGTATTCTTGAATTCTCTTTCTGCTAGTTTGTTATTAGTGAGTAGAAATGCAACTGATTTTTGTAAGTTGATTTTGTACCCTACAACTTTGCTGTAGTTGTTAATTATTTCTAATAGTTTTCTGGTGGATTCTTTAGAGTTTTCTATATGTAGAATCGTATTGTCTGCAAACAGTGAGAGTTTCACTTCTTCCCTTTCAATTTGGATACCTTTTGTTTCTTTTTCTTGCCTAATTGCTCTGGTGAAAACTTCCAGTATTATCTTGAATAGGAGTAGGGAGAGTTGAGCACCCTTTTCTTCTTCCTTTTCTCAGAGTGATGGCTTTCAGTTTTTCATCATTAAGTATGATGTTGACTGTGGGTTTGTCATATATGTCCTTTCTTATGTTGAGGTATTTTCCTTCTATGCCCATTTTATTGAGAGTTTTTATCATAAATGGATGTTGGATCTTGTCAGATGTTTTCTCTGCATCTATTGAGATGCTTATGTGATTTTTACCCCTAGTTTTGTTAATGTGGTGTCTCATATTGATTGATTTGCAGATGTTGAAGCATCCCTGGTATAAATCCCACTTGATCATGGTGTATGATCTTTTTAATGTATTGCTGTATTTGATTTGCCAATATTTTGTTGAGGATTTTTGCACCTCATCAGCGATGATCATCAGCGATGCTGGCCTGCAGTTTTCCTTCTTTATGTTGTTGTCCTTGACTGGTTTTGGTATCAGGAAACCATGGTTGGCCAACTATGGTTGGCCTCATAGAATGAGCTAGGAAGCATTCCATGTTCTCCAATTTTTTGGAATAGTTTGAGAAGGATAGGTATTAAATCTTTGAGTGTTTGGTAGAATTTTCCAGAGAAGCCATCTGGTCCTGGACTTTTGTTTTTTTGGGAGATTTTTGATTATTATTTCAATCTCTTTACTTGTGATTGGTCTCTTCAGACTCTCTATTTCTTCTCGATTCAGTTTTGGGATGTTCTAGGAGTCTAAGAATTTATCTATTCTAGGTTATCCAATTTGTTGGCACATAGTTTTTCATAGTATTCTCTTATAATCCTTTGTATTTCTGTGGTATTCATTGTAATTTCTCCTCTTTCATTTTTAATGGTATTTATTTGAGCCTTCTTTTTTTCTTAGTCTGTCTGGCTAAGGATTTGTCAATTTTATTTATCTTCTCAAAGAACCAGCTCTTAGTTTCATTGATCTTTCTACTGGTTTTTTTGGTTTCCATTTTGTTTATTTCTGCTCTAATTATTATTATTTCCCTCCTTCTGCTGACTTTGGGCTTTGTTCTTTTTCTGTTTCTGTTAGGTGTAGTTTAAGGTTACTTATTTGAGATTTTTCTTGTTTATTGAGGTAGGCCTGTGTTACTATAAATTTCCCTCTTAGTACCACTTTTGCTGCATCCCATAAGAGTTGGTACGTTGTGATTTCATTTTCATTTTTCTCCACGCATTCTTTGATTTCTCCTTTGATTTCATGGTTATTCAGTAGCATGTTGTTTAGTCTCCACATATTTGTGACTTTCCCAGCCTTTTCCTTGTAGTTGATTTCTAGTTTCTTAGCATTGTGGTCGGAGAAGATGCTTGATGTGATTTCAATCTTCTTAAATTTATTGAGGCTTGCCTTGTTTTCCTAACATATGATCTGTCTTTGAGAATGTTCCATGTGCATTTGAGAAGAATGTGTATTCTGTTGTTTCTGGATGGAATGTTCTATGTATATCTATTAAGTCCATCTGGTCTAGTATGTCATTTAAGGCCACTGTTTCCTTCTTGACTTTCTGTCTGGATGATCTGTCCATTGATGTAAGTGGGGTGTTGAGGTCCCCTGCTATTATTCTGTTGCTGTCAGTTTCTCCCTTTAGATCTGTTAATAGTTGCTTTATATACTTTGGTGCTCCTGTGTTAGGTGCATATGTATTCTTAAGTAGTATGTCCTCTTCGAGGAATGTCCCTTTTATCATTATATACTGCCCCTTTTTGTCTCTCATTGTCTTTTTTATCTTGAAGTCTGCTTTGTCTGATATAAGTATGGCAACGCTTGCTTTCTTTTGCTTCCGTTAGCTTGGAGTATCATCTTCCACCCCTTCACTCTGAGCCTGTGTTTGTCTTTAGAGCTGAGATGTGTTTCCTGGAGGCAGCATATTGTTGGGTCTTGTGTTTTAATCCATCCAGCCACTCTGTGTCTTTTGATTGGAGAATTCAATCCATTTACATTTAGAGTAATTATTGATATATGAGAGCTTAATACTGCCATTTTATCTCTTGTTTTCCGGTTGTTCTATATTTCCCTTGTTTCTCTTCCCTTGTATTTCTGACTGCCATTTCAGTTTGGTGGTTTTCTCTTTATTTATGACTTGTGACTCTGCTCTTATTTTTTGTTTAGTAGTTACCATGAGGTTTGTATAAAAGATCTGATAGATGAGAAAGTCCATTTTCTGACACCTTCATCTCCATTAGCCTAAGCAGGTTCCATCCCTTTCCTCATCTTCTGAATTATAGTTTTCTCAGATTGTTCTTTTTTGTGTCATGAGTTTGTGACTAAGTTGAAATGTTTATAGTTATTTTTGATGCTTTCCTTCTCTTTACCTTTTATGTCATAATTAAGTGTTTACTAACCTATTCTGGTATAGAGCTGCAATTTTGTGATTTTGTTATCTCCTTGTTCAAGATTTTATACACCTTTTCTTTTCAGTTTCAGATCAGAGAGCTCCTCTCAACATTTCTTGTAAGACAGGCCTAGTGGCGATGAACTCCCTCACCTTTTGTTTATCTGGGAAAACTTGTATTTATCCATCATATCTGAAGGATAGTTTTGCTGGAGAGAGTTTTCTTAGCTGAAAGTTTTTGTCTTTCAGTATTTTGAATATCATTCTGTTCTCTCCTTGCATGTGAGGTTTCTGCTGACAAATCCGCTGAAAGCCTTATAGGGATTCCTTTGGGGGTTATTTTCTTCTGCCTTGCTGCACTTAATATTTTTTCTTTGTCGTTGACTTTTGCCAGTTTTAATAGTATTGGAGAAGGTCTCTTTGCATTGATGTATTTAGGAGTTCTATTGGCTTCATGTACTTGTAAGTCCAGTTCCTTCTCCAGGTTTGGGAAATTCTCAGCTGTTATTTCTTTGAACAAGCTCTCTGCTCCTTTCTCCCTCTGGGATACCTATAATCCATATGTTGCTTTTCTTAATTGAGTCTGATATTTCTCAAAGAATTTCTTCATTATTTTAAAGTCTTGGTTCTCTCTCTTCCTCCACCTGAAGCATTTCTATATTTCTGTCCTCTAAATCACTAATTCTGTCCTCCATAATATCAGCCTTATTTTTTATGGCTTCTAGATTGTTTTTTTATCTCATTAATTGTGTTCTTCATGTCCAGAATTCCTTTTATTTTTTCAGAGTTTCAGTCTCTTTGGTGAAGTATTCCTTCTGCTCATTAATTTTATTCCTGAGCTCATTGAACTGTCTGAGTTTTCTTTTAGCTTGTTGTTTTTTTTTTTTTCTGAGGAAGATTAGCCCTGAGCTAACAGCTGTGCCCATCTTTCTCTCTTTTTTTTCAAATGTGGGATGCCACCACAGCATGGCTTGATGAGTGGTGCATAGATCTGCGCCCGGTATCTGAATCTGCAAATCCCGGGCTGCCAAAGCAGTGTGTGCAAACTTAACCACTATGTCACTGGGCCAGCCACTTATTGAGTTTCTTTATGACAACTATTTTGAATTCTCTGTCATTTTGATTGTAAATTTCTGTGACTTCAGGATTGGTTTCTGGAGACTTGTCATTTTTCTTCTGCTCTGAGGTGTTACTGTAGTTCTTTATGGCATTTGATGAATTGATCCTTTGCTGGCATATTTGTGGTAGTATCAGGTTGCCGATTCCACCTGCCACCACTGGGGGGTGCGTGGCAGGCAGGAGCTGTGTTTTCTGATCTCACTCTGTCTGCTGAAAGTGGTGCCACTGGGGCTGCTCTGCATTTGCGTGCTGGCTGCAGCCACTTGACGGGTCACGCATGCACATGCAGGCGGGCACACGCAAGCGGGACCTCTGTGCTCCACCAGAGGGTCACTTTTCTGCAGGTGGGACCACTGAGGTGCTGTGCTAGGTGGGAGGGGAGGGGTGTTTTCTTTCACGCATGGGCTGGCTCTGCGCTTCTGGGTGGTTCAGCTGAGCTGCTGTGCTTGGTGGGCGATGTCCTTCACAGGGGCTGAGCCACCACAGCTAGGTGAGGAGCTTTCCCACAGGCGGGGCCATCATGGCATGGTGGGCACTCCCACAGGCCAGGCTACCACTTGATAGCATTCACATGCAGGCCGGGCTGCCCTCCCTCCTGTTACAGTTGTGCCAGCTGCTGTGTGAGGACCCACAACCTGGATCACTGCTGCCAGGGAGGGGTCGGGGACGGGGTCAGCCTCCTCTTACCTAGTTCCACTGCTTCCCAGGGATCCAGTCCACCCTCCTTCAGATGTATGGCTGTGTGGATCTCGCAGGTGTCTTGTTGTGCTGTATGGGAAATCCTCTATTGGTTGATGAATGTCTGTTTAGTTGTAACTTACAGGGGAGAAACAAAGGGAACAACTCACTCCACCATGATGCTGACGTCACTCTCTTTGGTCTTTTTTTAATTGAAGTAAAACATACTTATGGGAAAATCCACAGATTTTAAGTATACAGCTTGATGAATGCTCATTTAATTTTGACCTTTGACAGCGAACTTTCTAATAGTTTTCAATGTCACTCTTCTATCCTAGTTTCAGTCCTTGGACAACTCATTTGGCTGTAATCCGGGAAAAAGATTCAACAGTGGACTACCTAATTTTAATTTATATTCATATTTATTCATTAGTAGTGAGACAAAATTAATGTGAGCTCTGGAGGTCAATTTAAATGAAACGTTTGAAAGCATTAACTACTTCCTGGACAGAAAATTAGATTATTCATGTTAGAATTCTAGCAGCAGAGGCATTATGCATAATATTGTCAGACTCTCTTAGTGGGAGATGAAGAGAGAAAAGACTTGAGAGATTGGAGAATTAGGATGGCTGGTGACTATTTGAACCAAATACAGGACTATAAGCCAGAATAGCAGGCGTCAGAAACCTTAGTAAATCTGAGGGCTTATTGGTAATCGAAATATGGTTTATTTCTTGTTGATGAATTCCATGAGGAGACCTTTCTGCAATGAATCTCTCAAGTATGTGTCAGGACTAAGTAAATATTGTGGTGGAGATTCAGAAGCATGAAGGGTTTTCCTTTCTTATTTCCAGCAGCTTACCATGTGCATAGCCACTGAACCCATTTTGTTTTGATGTTAGGGAAATAATTCACTTTGATGTACTAAGTCTTTATTGGTCTCTTTGTGGGAAGAATACCGTATTTAGGAGCTATGGTGTTTCTCTGGCTCAACTTTCTATAGTAAAGATGGTTTGAAGGCTGTGCTGTAGAACACAGACAGGCCATTCTAAGCATCACTGTCTTTGCCTGCTTCAGTTGCAGCAATACCAATACTACAGTGCAGGCCTGCTCTCCACATATGACCCCTTCTATGAGCAACAACGGCACCTACTTGGACCCAAAAAAAAGAAATTCAAGGAGGAAAAGAAGCTTAAAGGTGAGCATATTGACCTGTCTTCCACATTGAATTCATTCTTAATTTCAGGATTATGTGTGGCCTGCTGGTGCATTTGGACTTTGAATATAATCCATGTAGTAGAAATTTACTTTATCTGAAAAACTGTAGTCTCCCCTATCTAATTAGTAGTAAGTATTATTAACCTTATTTCGTATTTGGTTTATGACCTTTTCTAGAATTATAAAGACATAAGAACTACAGATTCCTAGCCAAAAGTTTAAGCCAATTAGTTTATTCCTATTTTCTTGTACATATTGTCCAAAAGTTGAAAATGTTCTGGGAGAGAAAGAAGTTGGTTATGCACAGGGAATTATGAAGAGTAACCTGAAACATTTGGAATACGTTATAATTGTTGCCATCCGTGTTGCTTTAAAATAGATCACCTCCTGATGATGTTCTGTAGTGTTTGTTTGCAAGTTTGCCAGGAAATGTCCTTTCCTCTCTCACTGAGCTCTAAGCAGCTGGAAATCAGAAAGGAAATAGGAAAGTTTTAAACTATCTATATAAGGCAGATTTTATTCCTCTGAAGGTATGAACTCTGCTCAGAATCTTTTCAGTCATCTTCCCTTTGATCTCCCACATTGCCCTTGTTTGTCTCTGTGTTTTCTCCTTCTCCACATCCTTCCCCTCAAATTAGGTTTTTTTTCCATGTATGATTTTCTCTTCACAGGTCTTAGTGTCATATCAGTTAATGCATTTGTTTCTTTCTCTGTTATTTCTCTTTAGTCACCTTACCTTGCTACCAAGGAGAAATATTTCCTTCCTTTTGACCATTACTTGAGTCCATGATACTTTGTAAGCCTCTTTTCCTATTGTTGGATTCAAAAGAAATTCAGATTGTAGGTTTTATTCTGTGTTTTTCTTTCATGTAAGCAGAGAGAGTATCCAGTGTTCTTTTCCAAGGTAGTGAGATCTTCCTCTTGGAATATTCATGGGTCTAAATAGATAAAGGGATAAACATTGCCTGCCTCAGGCAGAATGAGGAAAGAACCTTGAATTGTCTTAAAGTGATGAGGTTGTTTTTGTGACTGTCTCCTGTGGAAGGGAAGAAATGCAGCCTTCTGAGAGTCTGTTTCCTTTACAGCTAAGTTGAAAAAAGTGAAGAAAAAAAGGCGAAGGGATGAAGAACTTTCCTCTGAAGAATCCCCTCGTCGCCACCACCACCAGACCAAAGTCTTTGCCAAGTTCTCTCATGATGCACCTCCTCCTGGCACCAAAAAGAAGCACTTATCCATTGAGCAGCTTAATGCTCGTCGCAGGAAAGTATGGCTTAGCATTGTGAAAAAGGAACTACCAAAGGTAAGCAAGTGCCTCCATTATAGGAGATGGCAAGAATGTTTTCTCTCCCTACCCTCTAAAGGGGAGCTGTGAGAGCTACGTACCTTCACATAGTTCAGAAAGGAGACTCATCTGTTGGAATTCAGAGAATAGTATTTAATAACTATTGTTGAAATAACTGAGTAGTACTCTCTTCAGTTAACTATTTTTGTAGAATTTGATCAGAATTCACAAGACAGTTAATTGTTGTGTGATGCTTCCTGGCCAAGAAAATGGAAGGAAACCTCTTTGAGGAAGGAATGCACTTTTCTTACTTATAGCAATAGAGATTTGAAGGAAATTGATAGGTGATAATAGAAGAAATTAAAATAAAATGGTGGAGATATGTTTCTTAGAGAATTTACAAATATTTGGATGTTATGAATAATCACAGGCATTAGAAGAAAACATGAATGATTCAAGAGAAACATGTATAAGCATTCTTTTTGCTCTTTGGTTTTGATAACATTTTATTTTGGTAGAATTTCAAACTTAAAAGTTGCAGGAATAGTGCAAGAAAATATCCATATACTCTTTGCTCAGATTCACCAGTTGTTTGCATTTTACCTGGTTAATTGCCTCACTATAAATCGAGTGTAATTCTATAGAAATATGAACAGGATATTTTATGAATTTAGAAAAGTTGATACCCAACTTAATATGGAAAAAGTCAGTATTCAAAAATTGCCAGGGAAACACTGAAAAAGCCCCACTATACTATATACTATAAAACATACTATAAGGGGCTGGCCCGGTGGCACAGCAGTTTAGTTCGTGCTTGGCAGCCTGGGGTTCGCTGGTTTGGATCCCAGGCGCCTGCCGATGCACTACTTGTCAGCCATGCTGTGGCGGCATCCTATGGGGGAAGATGGGCACGGATGTTAGCCCAGCACCAGTCTTCCTCAGCAAAAAGAGGAAGATTGGCAACAGATGTTAGCTCAGGGCTAGTCTTCCTCACCAAAAAAAAAAAAAAAAGAAAAACCATATGAATACTAGAGGAAAATGATCGCATTCCTAATTAACCTTTGAGTAGGAAAGGAGTTTCTATGACTCAACATCCACACGCAATAAAAAAAACTATTGATAAAACTAACCACATAAAAGTAAATTTTTGCATGACAAAAGACAACTGACAAACTGGGAGAAATTATTTCCATTGTATACTACAGAAAAGGGCTATTATCTCTAATATGTAAAGAACTCTAAAAATTGAGGGACAAAGGACCACAAATTCAATAGACAAATGAGAAAATGACATAAGTAGACAATACACAAGGAAAGATATAAAAATGGCCCTCAAATATATTAAAAAAGGTTCAAAGTCTGTCATAATTAGAGTAATACAAATCAAAATAACACCTAGACACCATTTGTCACCTATCACACCAGCAAAAATTTAAAATATGACAACACGTTAAGGAGGCTCTGGGGAAACAGGCTCTCTCATACACTGCTGCTAGGAATGCAAATTAGAACTGTTCTAGAGGGAAAGTTGGCAACATCTAACAATCTACACATACTCTTACCTTTCAAACTGGCACTCCCAGTTGTAGGAATCTACCTAGATGACCAAAGTAAACATCACTAGTAATATAAATTTTGACATCATGAACTCCTTGATCTGATGCACTGAGAAGAACGTATCGTTTCTGTGGTATTCTTGCCAAAGTGCATAATGTCATTCCAGTCATCAGAAAACCACAAATTTTGGACATTCTACGGAGTAACTTATTGGTGCTTTTCAAAAGTGTCAAAGACACGCAAGAGAAAGATTGAGGAAATGTTACATAGAGGCAGAGACTAAGGGGAAAAGCAACTAAATGCAATATGGGATCCTGTGTAGGATTGTGGAACAGTAAAACAGTATTAGCAGAAAAATTGTCGACATTCAAATAAGACCTGTAGTTTAGTTAATAATATTTTACCAGTGTTAATTTCCTTTCTTAATAATTGTACTATGGTTATATAAGATGCTAAAATTAGGGAAGGAAGGGGGAGGGATGTGGAGGAACTCTGTACTATTTTTTGCACTTTTCTATTAAGTCTAAAATTAGTTCAAAAACAAAAAGTTTTTAAAATATATGGCAAGAATAATGCAAGGAACTACCATGTATCCTTTACTCATATTTAGCAGTTGTTTGCCTCACCTCATTTGCTTTTGTTATATAAATGCGTACCTCTTTTCTCACTCATTTTGAGTGTTAGTTTGAGACTTTGTGCTAAACTTACTCCTAATAATTCAATGTGCACTTCCTAAGAAAAAGGACATTTTATATAACCACAGTGCAGTTATAAAAATTATTATCTGATCTACAGACCGTATTCAGATTTCACCAGTTGTCTCAATAATGTCCTTTTCAGCATGTTTTTATTTTTCTGATTCAATCCAGGATCCAATTTAGGACTACATATTACATTTAGTTGTCATGTCTCTTTAATCTCTTTTAATCTGAAGCAATTCCTCTGCCTTCATCTTTCATGACATTATTATTTTTGAAGAGTATAGGCCTGTTGTTTTGTAGAATATTTCTGAATTTGGGTTTGTATGATGTTTTCTCATGATTATATCTGGGTTATGCTTTTTTGGCAGAATTATCAGAGGGATGATGTCTCCTTCTTGGTACATCACAGCAGAAGGCACATGAGACATCTGTCCCAATATTGGTGATATTAGCTTTGATCCCTTGGTATGGGGGTGCTTCTCCACTGTACAATTACTGTTTTTTTCCCCCCATAGCAATTAATAAGTATTTCTGGAGAGGGAGTTTCTGTGTGAGCATTATTGATGAGAAAAGTTATGGGAAAACCTGCTTTGTACCTGGTGAAGAGGCTTCAGATGATGCCCTTCCAATGATAAGGAATTCAATGGGAATATATGAGATTCTTGTCTTTAAAGTGGCATTAGATGTTTAAGAATTAGTAAGAGAAAGTTTTTGATGAAAGCCCTAAAAATTCCCTTAAGCAGACCAGTCTGAGGTGGGAATATTATAGAAATGGGTTTCAGGCCCTTTATGTACTTTGAACTCATTATATCTTCGGTATCGGAGGGAGAGCTCTTTAACAGTCAGAGAGCCACTCAGCTTTGCCTCTTCTTGTGTGTTCTCCCACATCAAATGGGCCATCATGGGAAATCAGGTTTCCTTATTAAGGTTTTTTTTTTTTTAACTGAAGTGGAAGACATAATAAGCAGCTTGAGACTGGGTTGTGGGCTGCTGAGTCATCTTGTGTTAGATCTGCCTTGGAGTTTTTTGTTGGAGAAGATGAGGCTTAAGTGATGGCAGAAATTGAATAATAGTGGCAGCAGGCTTGCCCTGGCTGGAGGTGGGGCAAGAATCACAAAGGTAGGAGGCTAGTTTACCTGTCTCCTAAGTATCTGAGTGCCCTGCTATCTCAGCTTCTTTGCAGATCAGCCCTGGAAAGCAGTGTGCTTTAATCAAGGTGGTGCTAGGGTTAGGGTATGTTGTTACATTTTCCTAGTCCACCTCAATCCTTAAATATAACTTAAATTCTTTCCAAAAGTATGTAGAAGACTCTATTTAAGGCAGCCACAGCCCTAGCTTATTATTCTTAATGCTGCTTTGGTAGTTTTATGTGTGGTTCTGAGTTGGTACATTTGGATGACTTTTAGAAGTAATGTATTTTGAATATGCTTGGCTTGATGTTTTATTTTTTAACCCTCAAGCAGTTGAATAAAAAAGACTGTCTACACAAACTTATTTCCAAAAGGAATCCTAAATAAAATATTATTTTTAAATATTTTAGGCCAACAAGCAGAAAGCTTCAGCTCGTAACCTGTTTCTCACCAATAGCCGAAAGGTAAAATTATAGTTTTATATTTTGCTAGAATGTGTTCTTATTCTTTGGATAAATGCTTACTGCTCTTGTCTTTTGTGACCTGTTGATAATGAATCTAATAGTACCTAAGAGAGTTTCTAAATGTTCTCAATCTATTTTGTAAATAAAATGGCTCTTCCTCACATTTCTGGTATTCAGACCTTTTTGGGTAAGACCATAGCTCACTCTGATTCCTTGGGCAGACCATGGAATCTCCCTGTGCTCAGTCTTTTCATCTAAGAAATGATAATATTAATACTTTCCCTTAGAGGGAAGTAACACAACGTCCTTTGAGAGTTGTAAGGATCAGATGAGGTAATCTTACTAGTTGTGTTACCCTGGGCTAGTCATTCATTCTTGGTTTCTTCATCTGTGAAATAAGGATGATGATAATACCAACTTCATAGGGTTTTTGTGAAAAATAAATTAGTTTAATATGTGTTAAGCTTAGAATGGCGCCTAGCATATAATAAGCATTGATAGCTGTTATTATTAATGAGTGTGATAACATTTTGTCACTTGCCAGCACATCTCAGTTCATTATACTTTTTTTTTCATGTTCTAAGGCAATATGTCTATAGCTTTTTCATTCCTGATATTACCTTAGGGTCTGAGACTGAGTGACAGTACTGTAGAGGGACGTTAATCAGATTGGGTGAGGAAGAGATGTGGCCATAGGAGGACTGTGTGCACTGAACAGATTGAGAAATGCTGCTGGTTTAGAGCCCAGGGAGAACTGGCCGTGGTGTTGGATCCTCCTCCATTGTAATAATATTGTTGTCATCTGCAGCTCGCCCACCAGTGCATGAAGGAGGTGCGTCGAGCTGCCTTGCAGGCCCAGAAGAACTGTAAAGAGACCTTGCCTCGTGCCCGCCGCCTCACCAAGGAGATGCTTCTGTACTGGAAGAAGTACGAGAAGGTGGAGAAGGAACACCGCAAACGTGCAGAGAAGGAAGCCTTGGAACAGAGGAAGTTGGATGAGGAAATGCGGGAGGTAGGGCAATAGCATAAAATTTTGAAAACCCTAATTGCTGCAGCCATATCACAAGATTGGTTTGCACTTCATAGATTATAAGTCTAACCAATGAAATCATTGAAAAAATGTTTGAAGACATAACTTTGAGGATAGTGATTTTAGTTCAGTAAACCAATTCTGTTTTTATTCTTTCAGTTAGATGCTCTCCCTAGCCTTCACCTCCCTTCTTCTATGCTAATTTTCTCTATTCTCTACAGCCTTATCCCTCTATATATTTCTGGAGGTCAAAAAAAAAGAAAAGGAATGAATGAAAAAGAAAACAGTTTATAGTTTATCTTGGCTTAGTTCCAGGTCCTGGCTGCAGTTTCAGTTTGTTGGAAGATCAGGGCTGGTTGCCAAATTTAAGGCCAGATAGAGAGAATGGACAGCTAGCACAGTTTTCTGAGACCCACCCCTCACCTACTTTGCTGTTTTAACTTGTAGCCGGTACATTTGCTAAACCTGATGTCGGTTGATGTAGGCTGAGTATATCATTCAGGGAAGCAAGAGGAGAGAATAAGGACAAAGTCATTGTGTTGCCATTGGTAAACCACTTGGGATGAGTGGAAGGTAAGTTGAGGTCTGGAGAAAGAGGGGAATCCAAGGATTAGATTATGTTGTCTTTCAGATATAGGTCAAAGCAGAGCTGTGGAGCCTCTTCTGAGCTCTTGATCTTTCCTCCTTATTATTCATGCCTTTGGGGATTAATATGGATTTTGCTCAGTTCTCTTGTATCTTGTATCTTTGTATGCAAGATAAACATATTGAGTTAGTAAACAGTTGATGCTATCGGGAATGCTTACTGAGTTTAGAGGCCTTTGAGAGTTAGTCACAGATCTTGAAGTTTTGTAAGCGACTTGGCTTAGGATCTGGGTTTTTGAGACCTTCTCTCAATTATATTGATAGCTAACTGATGAGAGTTTCATCGTGGTTATGTTGATTTATGTGTTTTTTTCTCTGAATTTTTGAAATGAAACTATTTTTGATGGATCTTTATTCCTTAATTTACTTTGTTCATTTAAGCATGTAGTAGTTGACTTCTTTAAGGTGGAAGGAGATGTTACTCTTTTTTATTTCAATTTAGAAAGGTTTTCTTGACAGTATTTTAGCTTTGGAACATGAATATCCATATCCATTACGAAAACTCAATTTTTTCTTAAATTCTCTTTCAGATTTTCTTCTAATTTAAATCTGACTCAAGTGCTATAAAACCTTAAAGAGAGAGTATAGTTTTATGTAGCATACTTTGAGACTTGTGTCCTTTCTTGGCCATGTTACTTATTTTATTGTTGTTTTTCTTTTGGGGAGGTGGGTCAAGGATAAATCAAGTATATTCATATGAATTTTATTATAAAATAGTTAATGCAAAATAATGACTAATTTGGTATTTATTAAGTGTGCTATATTCCGTATAATTTGGTCTTTTGGATTATTTGTTCATTTTATTGTTTATCTTGAAGAATGATTTTATGTATTGACACAGTGATTATTTTCCTTACCAGGTTATTTTAGAGGCACTTTGAAGTTAGCTTTGTAACATTTGAAAAAAAAAGTATGTGTTGTGTGTATATTTAGTCTGTATTCATGTTTTGTAGTTATCATTATAACGTGACAGACTATAGGTTGTTTTGGGGAGTGTTTTCTTCCTTTGATTGACTTCTTGTTCTCAGATACATCCTATATTGACTTTCAGAATAATTTATATCTCCTAGTCACTTATTTTGACTTTTGGTGATAAAGAAGAGGGTTTTGACACGTTTACATTTTCAGAAATAATAAAGCTTTACACATGTATCTACTGCCCAGTTTATGAAATAAAATATGTTTGAATTTAGGTGGTATCTCATTGCCACTATAGAAAAGTAATACGTAGAGAAATAAGCATTTTAGATAGAAGCCTAAAGGAGAAAAGATTTCCTATTGTAAAGGAAAACAAAACATAGGTCATTATTAGACTAAAAGTGAAAGTTACCTGCTTTTAGTACCACTGACTTGGTTATAATAAAATCATTCATTAGCAATCTTTACCTTTTTAAAGGTAAGGAATTTGTAAAGGAATTATATGCAAACTATGTATAAGTTTGGTGAATTCTGTTGACTACCTCTTATATGTGATTGATGATTTGACTCTACTTTCACTTTCAACTTTTTCTGCCTTTAGGCCAAGAGGCAACAGCGAAAACTGAACTTCCTAATCACCCAGACAGAATTGTATGCCCATTTCATGAGTCGCAAACGAGACATGGGTCATGATGGTATCCAGGAAGAAATCCTAAGGAAACTGGAAGACAGTTCTACCCAGAGACAAATTGACATTGGTGGAGGGGTGGTAGTTAACATCACACAGGAAGATTATGGTGAGTCCTGATTCAGGAGTTAGAGGAAGCAAGTACCCTCCATTTTTTCATATCTAAAGTCATACACATTATTAATTCTTTCAAGTTTTGTCTTGATTGGTAGGTAACATTGATCAATAAAGGGGAATTTATTATATTGAAGTAGGGAAAGTGTGACTGTTTCTATAAAACAAGCATATAAAATAACTTTTATTAAATAATTTGAGAAGGAAAGATTGTGGTTATATGATCTTGCAAGTTTGGGAATATTTTATGTTTTGATTTGTTAGTAGAAACAGAAGGTATTAATCAGAAGAATTCAGTGAACATGTCTTAGCAGAGAAAATTATCTCACATAATAAGATTCTTGGTCATGCAAGTCAAGCAAAAGAAAGAGACTGTTCAGGTTTGGTATTTTTGTGACCACAAGGGGAGGGAGGAATTGGGTGACGTTTGAGAGGAATTTCACAGAGAACAGTGATCAGGGTGATGTTGGGCTAAGAATAAAAGAGAATGAGAGTGCTTCAGAGTATCTTGGGGGTTATACATGTCTATATTTCTTCTTCTGGAATAGTTTAACCCAGCATAAATATATAACAAATTTGAATCCTTATTGTCTTGCTTTTCCTGGCTTTGGCATTGCTTCCTGCAAGAAACCCAGGATTGGGAGACTGCAGGTCAGTCTCCTGGTTGTTTTCATGAGCTAGCTTTGGGTACTGGAGACCATGGCAGCCCCCTGCCTCCATTGCCACTTCCAGATCCTTGCCTCTGTCAAGTAATTTGAGCCTTTCTTCTCCCTCACCCTCCATGAGCCTAGGGATGAGTAGAATGGGGGAGCCAGGGATCCACATATGTTGGTGTGAATTGCATCATTGAAGGAGATCAGTTAATGAGGTGTGATAATCTACAAGTTTTCTTTTTCAGATAGTAACCATTTCAAAGCCCAGGCCCTGAAGAATGCTGAAAATGCTTACCATATTCATCAAGCTCGGGTGAGTCTTAAAAATGAAAAGATAAACTGTAATGGGCTCTGGAAATATCCTACAACCTTTTACTTGGGTGGTGTTCCTTTAGTCTTAATCATATTTTCAGTTAAAAACCTTGGCAAATGTGTGTATGTGTATGTGGACTGTGTTGGATGGGGGCTGTGTCTCTATTTACTTTAGAACAGTAGGCATACTTGAGGAAAGGTAGAAAATGAGCATTCACTTGTCTAAGCTTTAGAAGTGTGTTGCTTGAAGATAGGACAGTTGGCCTAATTTTTTTGGCAAACTTCCTGAGTAATCATGGGTAACACAGTATGAAATACATCATGGTTGTTTAGTGAAAAAGACCACACTCTTGCTTGTTAAGAGAGCTGTCTTACCTTAAGAAAACTGCTAAGTTAGTACCTTCTTTCACTTCAGTAATAACTTGCTTATTCATGATATAGTAATATTTAATGAAATCAGAAAGAAACTGCAGTTAGACTGAATTAAATAAGGAAAACAGTTTAATATACTGCATAGGAACCCCTATGAAACTTTGACAGGATCTAAGTCCTTTGACAGGAGAGACATCAACTCGACCTTCTCCCCACCAACCCCAGTCTAACAAATTTTATATCAAATCTTTAATAAATTACTTGATGAAGCAAGTAATCACGTAAATATGGCTTAGTGTCTGTCCATCAAAAACATATTCTTAATATAATTGTTTAAAATATTAGTAATATACTTTAATGTATTATTCTTTATATATAAAATGATACAGTCATCTGTCACCTAACGATGGGGGTGTATTCTGAGAAATGTGTTGTTAGGTGATTTTGTTGTTGTGTGAACATCATAGAGTGCACTTACACTAACCTAGATTATATAGCCTACGACACACCTAAGTTATATGGTACTAATCATATGAGACCACTGTTGTATATGCAGTCTGACATTGACCGAAACATCATTATGTAGCATATGACTGTATATTGGATTATATTATCAGAAATTTTGTTCCAGTTAGCACAAAACAGATGTGTTGTCATTATAAATTTTATTTGAATTTAATTTTTTTCCTCTTATATTTTTCTTCGAATATATTTTTATTTTCCAGACAAGGTCATTTGATGAAGATGCAAAAGAAAGTCGAGCAGCTGCCCTACGGGCAGCAAACAAGTTTGGCACTGGGTTTGGGGAGAGTTACAGCCTGGCAAACCCGTCTATCCGGGCTGGTGAGGATATTCCACAGCCCACAATTTTTAATGGCAAATTAAAAGGTTATCAGCTGAAAGGCATGAATTGGTTGGCAAATCTCTATGAACAGGTGAATTTTAGAACTATATCCTGCCCACTGTCTTTTGTTTGTTATGTTTTCCTAAAGTCACTCGTTTAGTGTATTGTAAAATGAGCACAAGATATCATTTTAGATTTCATCCCTTTTAAAAAGCATTATCCTTTGATAAAAGTAAGAAAGATGTCTTATATTTCCAACCTGGAGATTTTCTTGGAGAACATTTGTATCGTGTATATAGTTTGTCTTAGGGGATCTTGGTAAACCTGATTGTTTTGCTTTTGTGCCTGGATTAGATTAGCTGAAAAACTGGCTTTGGCCTGTTCATCTCATGTATCATGATTCACAGTTGCTGCTGTGGAGTTGGCAAAAGGAGTCATTACAGCAGTGGGTAATAATGCTGAAGCTTGGTATCTGTAGTCACTTTTGTTTGAACAAGTCTGACATTTTGGTTAGTTCTTTTTGGCAGTAGGTTGAACCCTGTGTGGTCAAATATGAGAGGTGTTGACCATGTGTATTTTTTTTTGCAGGGTATTAATGGCATTCTTGCAGATGAAATGGGCCTTGGTAAAACAGTACAGAGCATTGCCCTCCTGGCCCATCTGGCTGAGGTGGGTAGATGCAGTCTTTCCATCTTCCTCTCTCTAGATCCTAGGGTCATTTTCTATTGAGAATCAGCCATTATCAAGCACTATGCTAGGCTCTGTAGCATACCAAGACAGTCGGACTTGCTCCTTGCCTTCAAGGCCTTTTCAGAGTAACACAGTCTGGTGAAACATTTTGGTTTTCAAGAAGACTAGGACAATTTTCGAGCATGTGTGGTTTGAACCCCCGCTCCATCCCCAATCCCCTTCTGTTGAGAACTGCCGATGTAGTGGCAAAAACACTGTAGTTAGTTAGGTCAGAAGACCTGGGTTCATATCTCAACGCCATGCTTACTAGCAGTGTAAACTTGGGCAATTCACTTAACCTCTTTTGACTTGACTTCACTTTAACTCTCTGAGGTTTAGTTTCCACTTCTGCAAAGTGGGGATAATATCTACCTTATAGGAATTTTGTGAGAATTAAAGTGAGAAAATACGTGTGAAGGCATTTTGAAACAAAAGCTCTATACCAATTAAATAATAGTAAAATTGTTTTGATCATCTAGTATGGGGAAAAGAACACAAGTCAGTATAAGTGCTTTGTGAATGATATATATTAGGACCTAAAAGAGGTGAGGGGTGGGAGTAATTGTTTGATATCTTTTTCTCAAGGTGTGTATGAGCAACTTTCTTGTCTGTGTTATTGTTAACATAGGATATTATTATTGAGTGTGCAGATACGGGAGATGGACACTGTTTTTCTTGTTATAATGTATTTCTTAAACTGCTTTTGTCATTAATTATAATTTTGAATTACATATCTTCAGTTTTCCTGCAGTTGACTGACCCAGTTTTTCTGTTTCAGAGAGAGAACATTTGGGGACCTTTCTTAATAATTTCACCTGCTTCTACGCTTAACAATTGGCACCAGGAGTTTACTAGATTTGTTCCTAAATTTAAGGTAAAAATCAATCCAATGAAAAATTCTACTGCTCTTTAAAATAAACTTTCTGACTCTTCTTTTGCTACCTTATTTATTTGCTGATAATAGTTTTTAATTTCTTGCATTTTTTTCCAAAATAACTTGCATATGTTCTTTATAAGAGTTACTAATGGGAGCAATAAGAGAGTATATTATATCCTTATGTTTCATAAGTGAGACAGCTAAAGTCTAATTTGAGTGATTTACTGCATTGGCCACATGAATTGACGCACCTGGTCAAACTGCCATAGTAAAAAATATCTGCCTTGCTAATTGAGTGTAGGTTTTGGCAAACCATAGCATCAGGGCACATATCCTGTAATTTATAGCATTGTTGTCCCCCTCCAAATGTATTCATAAATAATCCATTTTCTTGATACTCCAAAGCCAGATCTTTCGTCTTGGTCCAAATTATAATGTCTAAGGTAGATACTATACCTTATAATGTGTAAGGTAGATGTGAAAGTTGATTTTAACTAATTCAGAGGAAAAGAATTGAGATTGAGGTAGGAAATGATCAGCAGGGAAGTATGTTGCATCCAGGTGAGTAAGACATGGACAAGATTTAAACAGGTTTAATTATGGAAAGTTGTTGGGATGCAAGAAAGAATGGGTAGGATTTATTATATTGTTTGCAAGTAAAAAGGGGGAAATGAGTTAAATATATGTTCTATCCCTAAAGGAATACAATGATCATAAAGTTGCATGGGAAGGAGATTTTGTGGAGATTATGTATCATGAGCTATTGACATGATCTTTCTATTTTTGGGTTTCCATAATAATCATGGGTTCCATGCAATTTAAAGGGCATGGAATAGGGTGGAGGTGGGAGGCTGGTGTTTTTCTGGCTTATGCTTTGTAAGCAATAGGGACATGTCTGGGATGTTCCACTGTGGGGCATATTGGTGGCTGTGGCCCTATCTTTGTGTCTGAATTGTAGATTTAGAAACTTTACAAGGCACATTAGGTGTATAGCTTTTAACTTGGCTGACTCATTTTTAACTTTCTAAGAAGATTAGATCTAAGGCAATTTGTTGAATATTTTCTCTAGAGTTGCTTGCTATATGGAATATGGAGCTCCCCATCTTTTTCTTGCTTTGTTGTTGTTCAGTACATGTTGAACAATCATGAAGTTGAAAAATTAAGTCTTGAAATTTTCCACCAAACCACTTAAGTTTTCAGTATTTCTTTCACTGGCCGATAGATGGCAATGTAGTACTATTTTTGTCATTGATCTCTCTCCTTTGACTTGATACCTATACCTATACTGAGCTTTTATTTTCATGTTGAGCTTCCCTTTTTTTGATAGTTTAGGGGTCAGTAAAAGATGGCCTCTGGGCCAATTCTGGTTGCCACTTGTTCCAGTTTTTTTTTTAATTGTGATGAAGTACATATGACATAAAATGTACCAGATTTAAAGTGTACAATTGAGTAGCATTAAGTACATTTACAATGTGGTGCAATGGTCACTGCTATCTGGTTACAGAATTTTTTCATCATCCCAAACAGAAAACCTACCTACTCCCTGTTAAGCAGTCACTCCCTTTACCTCCAGCCCCTGGCTACCGCAAATCTGCTTTCTGTCTCTGTGGATTTGCTTGTTCTGGATATTTCATATAACTGGAATCATACAATAATGTGGCCTTTTGTGTCTGACTTCTTCTTTTAACATAATATTTTCAAGGTTCATCCATGTTGTAGCATGTATCAGCAGTTCATTCCTTTTTATGAGTGAATAATATTTTGTTATCTGGATATACCATATTTTGTTTTTCATTCATCTGTTGATGGATATTTGAGTTGTTTCCACCTTTTGGCTATTATTAATAGTATTGCTATGAACATTCATGTACAGGTTTTTGTTTGAACATCTGTTTTCAGTTCTTTTGGGTATATACCTAGGAGTGGAATTGCTAAGTCATTCTGTATTTAACTTATTGAGGAATCCATCACCTGTTTTTTTTATACAGCTTGTGAGCTAAGAATAGTTTTTATATTTTCAATTTGTTGATTAAAAAAGAATAATATTTTATAACAGATGATATATGAAATATAAATACATATGTAATAAAACACGACGACACTCTTCTGTTTGTGTATTGTTGGTGGCTGCGTTCTTACTACAACAGCAAAGTTGAGTAGTTGTAACAGAGACTGTGTGGCCTGCAAAGCCCTGAATATTTACTGTCTGGCCATTTACAGTAAAGATTTGATGACCTCTGCTCTGTTGATTCATTGTTTCTGTTGCCATTACTCCTTTAATTGTCAGAAATGTGTTCACATCTCCACAGAACAGTTAGATGTAGACTCTGCTTAGGTTTATAGTTAGATTACATTCATAAGATAATTAGACCTATGATAACATCTGAAAGTTCATTTTATTTGTCAGTGACACTCGTTTTATGATTCTAATACGATCAGTGCCTCTGATTTCCTTCTCTTTCCAATGAAATATGATTTACATTTTTTCTACAGCTAATATACCACTTTTCATTCTTGAAATTGGCTATTCTGTATGTTTTCTATTTCAGTTATTTGCTCTGAATTTTATTGTCTACTTTTTTTGTAAACTTTTTTTTCCTAATGTCTTAAGATGGAGCTTAGATAGATGATTTCAGCTAATAGGTGTATTTAAGGGTATTAACTGCTTTCTAAGCATGACTTTAGCTATCCAGAGCTTTGATGTGTCACATTTTCATTATCTTTCAATGCAAAATAATTTCTAAAAGCTTCTACTGCAAGTTCTTCTTTGATACATGGCTTATTTAAAAGTGTGGTTCTTAGTTTCCAAACAAAGGATGATTTTCTAGGTATCTTTGTTGTTCCTTTATAGCTTAATCCACTGTGATAAGAAAACATGTTTTTTATGATTTTAATCCTTTGATATTTGCTGACTTTGTTGTTATGGCCCAGCATATGGTCACTTTTTATAAATGTCCTATGTGTGTTTTAAAATAATAGATATTCTGTAATTCTTGAATGCGGTGTTGTATATATGTTGATTAGGTCAGATTTATTAACTTGTTCAGCTCTTCTGTATCTTTAATGGGTTTTTTTTGTCTGCCTGTCCTATTACTGACTGAAAGAGGTGTGGTAAAATTTATAATTATGGATTTATCCATTTCTATTTTCTTCTGTCCCTTTTTGCTTTACATATTTTGAGGCTGTGAGATATATATAAATTTACAATTATTTTATTTTGGTGAATTGAACCTTTTATTATTATGAAATTCCCTTTAAGACTTTTTGCTTTAAAATCTATTTTCTCTGACATTAGATAGATTAGCTTTCTTTTGGTTAGTTTTCACAGGGTATCTTTTTCTACCTTTTACTTTTAAGCATTCTCTATCCTTACATTTAAGGAGTATTTCTTGCCTTTTATTTGGAATATTTGTGCTTACTTTTTTGTGTGTGTGTGAGGAAGACCAGCCCTGAGCTAACATCTGTTGCCAATCCTCTTCTTTTCGCTGAGGAAGACTGGCCCTGGGCTAACATCTGTGCCCATCTTCCTCTACTTTATATGGGACGCTGCCACGGCATGGCTGACAAGCAGTGCATCGGCAGGTGTCCGGGACCCGGACCCGCGAACCCCGGGCTGCCGAGCGCAGACTAAACCGCTGCGCCACCGGGCGGCCCCTGTGCTTACTGTTAATGTAATCATTGATATATGGAGTTTAAATCTGCTGCCTTGCTGGTTGCTTTCTACTTCTTTCACCTGTTCAACTTTCCTTTTTCTCTCTTTTCTTGTGTGCTTTTGGATTAATTAGATTTTGTTACTTTTTTTTTTCTTCCCCTCTTAGCTTACTAATTATATATTCATTTTATTCTTCAGTAGATACCAAGGAGAATACAACATGCATCCTTGACTTTTTAAAAAGTAATATAAATTAATACTGTTACTACTTTCCTGACAGTACAAGGACCTTAGTATACTTTAACTCCATCCCCTGTCTCTAGACTTACATGCTGTTTTTGTATGTATTTTATCTTTTAAACCCCACAAGACATTTTATTATTATTTATACATTTTAGATGTATTCTTATTAGTCACATATTCACTGTTTTCATTGATCTTCATTCCTTCCTGCATATTTGTGTTTCCATCTGGCTGAGATTTTTCAAAACAATAAAAGACATCAAGCTGCAGCTTCAAGAAGCACTTCGAGCCCCATAAGGGTAAAATGAAACAAAAAAGGGCTGAATTTTATATTTTTTAGTTTTTCCATGCTTTAGTCTGGATATTTCCTTCTGAGTTATCATCTAATTCACTAATTTTCTCTTTAACTGTATCTGATCTATTAAACCCATCATTGAATTCTTAATTTTAGTTATTGTATTTTTCAGTTCTAAAAATTCCTTTTTAAAAATAGTTTGTAGTACACCACTGAAATTGTCAATCTTGTCTTTTAATTCCATGAAAATTAGCTTTTTTTTTTTTTTTTTGCTGAGGAAGATTGGCCCTGAGCTAACATCTGTTGCCAATGTTCCTCCTTTTTGCTTGAGGAATATTGTTGCTGAGCTAACATCTGTGCCAGTCTTCCTCTACTTTGTATGTGGGATGCCTCCACAGCATGGCTTGATGAGCAGTGTGTAGGTCTGCGCCCAGGATCTGAACCAGCGAACTGCAGGCTGCCAAAGCAGAGCGCGTGAACTTAATCACTGTCACTGGGCCAGCCCCAAATTAGCATTTTTTTAAAAGTCTGTTTCTGATATTTTCATTATCTGGATCTCTTGTGGGCTTCTTTCTTTCATCTTTTTCATGTTGATTTTCACTCATGTGGTCTATGTCTGGTTTTTTAAATTTTTTTATTGTATGCCAGGCATATAGGAAAAATTCTAGAGATGATGTGGGCTGTGGACATTGTTTTCTTCCTCCAAAGAGAGGATTTATATGTATTTTGGATTTTGTTTTGGATTTTTGTCCCTAGTAATTTTTTTTTCCTGGGTCACTAATAATCCAAAGTCCCTTAATCTAGTCAGGAATTGAGATGATTTGGAGCCTGGGATTCAGTACCTGTTAAGACGAGTCTTATGTATAGTTTACCTTTACTACCAGTGTCTATGTATCCTTTGATTCCCAACATAAGGCCAGGGAGGTGGGTGGTTATCAGAATCCCTTCTCCTTGAACTACATTTTTGTTCTGTGGGCTGTGTCTCTCTTAAAAAAAAGACTCTGCTCAGTTTTTTAGTCTCTCAACTAGAACATTTGGAAAGGATCAGCACCTTCAGGGGAAGTGTGTGCCAGGTGTCAGGCTTTCCTCTCTGGGCTGCCTTTCTTTTCTGGATCTTGGCTCTGTAGTTCTCCACTGCTTTAGCAGTTCTCTGATGCCTTCAAACAAATGTTTTGCATAGGTATACCAGGAGGAGTGCTAGTCCAGCACCTAGTCCAAGAGTGACAGAAGAGGAATTCCTATATTCATTTTCTTAGGTTCTTTTAAAATCACACTGAATAACACATTTGTGGTGGTACGTTTAAGATTATCAGTAGGAAATAATCTGTATATTGGTCCTTTTCCCAGGTGCTACCATACTGGGGAAATCCTCATGATAGAAAAGTCATCAGGAGGTTCTGGAGTCAGGTAACTTTCAGCTTACTGCATATATGCATACACACATACATATGCAATCATTATTTATCCAGTTGATTTGAGTAATTTCTCATGTATAAAATCTTCTTATATGTTATATATATATATATCTGGACACTAGGCAAGCACACTTTTTTTGTGTGTGTGTGAGGAAGACCAGCCCTGAGCTAACATCCATTGCCAATCCTCCCCTTTTTTTGCAGAGGAAGACTGGCCCTGGGCTAACATCCGTGCCCATCTTCCTCTACTTTATATGGGACACCGCCACAGAATGGCTGACAAGCAGTGCGTCGGCGGGCGCCTGGGATCTGAACCTGTGAACCCTTGGCTGCCAAGCGCGAACTAAACCGCTGCGCCACGGGGCCGGCCCCCAAGCACACTTTTTTTTAACAATGCTTTTCCTGTTATAGACAATCAGCTGGACTTGAAGTCCAGGATTAAGTAAGAACTTTTTTCTTTAATAAGCTAAGGACTAGTTTTTAACATGGTTTGTGATTAAGGTGACTACTTTAAAAACAGTTACGGTTTAGTTCACTGCACACCTACCATGTGGGCGAAGCGTATCTTTAGGCTATCTTAAACTTCTTGACCTTAGAAAATACATTCCTCATTATCTTGTTATGAATTGTTAGGTGTCTCTTTTCACCCCTACCCTCTTATGTTTACAGAAGACCCTCTACACTCAAGATGCCCCCTTCCACGTGGTTATCACCAGCTACCAGCTGGTGGTGCAGGATGTAAAGTATTTCCAGCGGGTCAAGTGGCAGTACATGGTATTGGATGAGGCTCAGGCGCTTAAGAGTAGTTCCAGGTAATGTGAGTAGTAGAAACTAAACTTCATGGATTGAAGATATACAGATATACATATACATATATACACATGTGATATATACACACACGTGGCATGGTATGATCTCTGCATAAGCCGTGTATCTGACCAGAACACAAAAATTCCCTTTGCATTTTCCATGGAACACAAATATTAAGGTTTAGAATATAAGAATTTTTCTCAAATTCTATCTCCCTACTTGATAATTGTGACATTTTAACAGATCTTTATTCTTCAAGGAAAATTTCTATGCAGGAAGGGTTGTCTGCCCTTTCCTTGAAGGATTATTTTAGATAGGAGGTCTTATTAGAAAGTAGAATGTTAGATTATGTGGATTGTAGGTTCTGTCGGTCTTATGCAGCTTGTCCTACTCCCTTGATGGTTATTAGACCCCCAAGAATCCTTTTATTGGAAGTTATATGTTTGAAATATTCTAATACCTTTGAAGTCCCAAACTGAATAGTAAATGAGCACTTGGCTGTGAAGTGTTACTCAGCAGTATTAAACCTCGGGTTTAATGAATTTTTAACTCTTGGTGAGCCCATAGGAATTTCTTAGAAGGTCCATGTTAACTGGCAGGATGGCATTTTCCATGGAACTTTCCATCCTCTGAAGGGTATTACTTCATATTGTATTCTTTTGAAGTAGGACATGCTTGTGGCTAGGAGCTGTAGATTCACTTTGCATTTTCTTCTCACACCCATCCCCTTTTCTCCATTGCTCCCTCAAACTCCCAACCGGAAACACACAGATTAATAATTTTAAAGATTTCTACTACAGATAAGTACCTTACAATTAAATGGTTTATGTCGATAAAACTGACCAAAGATAGTAGAGGACTTTATCAAGCCAGAAAGGATCCTACTCTGCCTATTTGAGGGCTGTTTTTTCTAAACCTTAATACCATGTTTTCAGTATAGAGGAGTCAATTTCTCTGAAATTTCCTGGCCTCAGCTTTGTTGAATAATATTTTTCAATTGTGTACTTTGTGGAGTACTTGATTCTGAGTGTTTATTTTTTTGGAAAGCATTTTTAGAAATATGGGATCTTCGTGGGGTGAAGAAAGATTTACTGCTAACTTGGAATTTGTAATTCATCTTATTGGACAGTGTTCGTTGGAAGATCCTCTTGCAGTTCCAGTGTCGGAATCGGCTTTTGCTGACTGGGACCCCCATTCAGAACACCATGGCAGAGGTAGGCACTAGAAAAGGCCTTAGTTTTATGTCTGCATTAAACAGAATGGTTCCAGTACAGAACAGAGTTCTTTACCCATGCCCAGCTAGAGTGTTATTGCTCTGTACAAATGACAATCCCCACATAAAAGGAAGGATTTGTCTATAGCTTGCCGTAAATGGTTTGTGTTTTGTTTTGCATCATTCCCGTTTTCTTATTTTCTGACAGACAAGTAAATTACTTCATTCCTTTATATTTATGTAATAAATAGTGAACACATTAAGAATGCTACCCATCTAATGCAGAGATGTTTTTATGCTAAAATGAAAGGTGTAATATTCTTTAACACTGAGAGGAGCTAAAATTCTTTCTTTTGGAAAGATAATCAGTTGTCTAGAAGAGGGGTCAGAAGAGCCAGATAGTAAATGTTTTAGACTTTACAGGCCATATAGTCGCTGATGCAACTACTTAGCCTTGCTGTCGTAATAGAAAGCAGCCATAGATTAAATGAATAGGTGTGGTTATGTTCCATTAAAACTTTATTTATAAAAATAGATGTTAGGACAGACTTGGTACCACAGGCCATATTTGCTGACCTCTGATCTAGAGTTATTATTAGCAGGTTATGCTACCTCAGATTATGTTCATTTGTGGAATGGATTTTATGTGTGTGTGTGTGTGTGTGTGTGTATGTGTGTGTGTGTGTGTATATATGATTTTTAAAACTATCCCACTGCAAAATCTGAGCAAGACTTACACTTTAGACTTTTAGTTTGAAATTAATTGAAAAATAATCGCATTTTGCTACAGCACCTTATAGAATTGGGGTTGGTTGATGAGGCATGTGCTTAATAAGCTCATTCTCTTTCTCACTCACACATACAAATGCATCTATCTAGACACAGACACACACACACCTGCAACTTTCACTCTGTCTCTCCAAACCCTCATTATATCCTCACACACTCATTTTGTTGTCCTCCAGCTATTTCACTTTTCCTTTGTTTTCAGCTCTGGGCTCTGCTTCATTTCATTATGCCAACATTATTTGATTCACATGAGGAATTTAATGAATGGTTTTCCAAGGACATTGAGAGCCACGCCGAAAACAAATCCGCTATTGATGAGAGTGAGTACTTTTATGAACTTTCTTTCTTTCTGCCTATCAGTGTAGGCAACTGCATAATTGTATATTTTCTTCTATGTGAAGAATTTTTCTTCTAGTATACATAGAAGGATCTGGGTGGAAAAGTTTTTTATCTTATAATTGTGTGGTTTGTTTATTTTTGAATCATAAAAGGACTAATTCAGGAGATGCTGCTGTAGTGTTGACTAATCAAGGCAGAACAGGCACAGTTCATAAAGTACCAAATTTTGGCTTACAGAATCCTCATTTTCCATGTAGATCCTGAAAAGTTCATATCAGAATTATATTCTTTGTGTAATGGGATAAGGCTTTATTCCTCTGATAAAAACAAAATATTAAAAGGGTCATTTTGTTATTTTCTATCTATACTATGATTTGTTTCTACTGTGAACATTTTTGACCTTGTTTATCAGTACTTTTGACCTTGTTGAATAGTATCTTTTAAGAGAGTTATGAGGTATTTATTACACAGACATGAAGTGACATCTACTAACTATTAGAAAAGTCCTTAAGTAATTTCTTATACACGTTATTAATTTGCTGATATACTTTGAAGAAATGATTTTTGGGGAGCATTTGCATTAGACCTATATGAGAACCCTATTATTGATAAAATGTCCTAAAACACTCTGAAGATGAATTCTAATAAAAATAAAGTGGTCCTTGTTGGTCTCAGTAAATGAGAGCAAAATGCATTTGCCCAACTGACTGTAGGAAGATGCTATGGAAAATTCAGATTCCTTGGTTTCCTACTTGGGAAAAAGATTGAGTTTCAGTCTTCTTTCAGAGAATCATTAAGCCAAAAGGTATTAGAACAGCTTAGTGAGAGATGATATTTCTTTTGTTTGTATTAAATCAATATAATGTATTATTTGTGGGGGGGCCTCCTGGCATTTCAGATCAGCTCTCTCGCTTACACATGATCTTGAAGCCATTTATGCTGAGAAGAATCAAGAAAGATGTAGAAAATGAATTGTCTGACAAGGTAAGGAAAGAAGACCTCATGAGTTTCAGCCTTCATAGGCACCAACTTGGGATTCCAGGGCAAAAAAAAGAATTGGTAAATGTTTAGTTGAAGGTTAATTAGTTTTATTGAGAGAAGACCTTTAAACTTGAGTGGATCAGAGAAGACTTAAAATGAATCAAATAATCAAAGCAAGTAATATTTTTTTCTTTTTCTTTTATACTTTTTATTATGGAGAATTTGGAACATTACAAACCTAGAGAGAATAGTATAATGAAACCCTCTTGTAACTACCACCATACAGCTTCAACAATGATCAGCTCATGGGTATCCCTACCCCTCTAGATTATTCTGAAGCAAATCCCAGATGTCTTTTATTTCATTTATAAATATTGTCATATGTATCTCTAAAAGATTTGGCCTTTTTTAAAATACATAACTACATATCATCACTCCTAAAAAAGGCAGTTATTCCATTATAATGCCGTGTAGCCAGTCAGTGCTCAGATATCCCCAGCTGTCTTTTATATGTGTGTTTCTTTTTGTTACTCTGTCTTTTCTCTCACTCTCTCTTTTCTAAAGAATTAGCTTTTTGAAATCAGAATCCAAGCAAGGTCCATGCATAGCATTTGGGTGATATATCTCTTAAGTATCTTTTAATCCCTTCCTTCTTTTTTCCCTTGGAATTCTTCGTTGAAGAAACTTACTTATTTGTTCTGTAGTGTTTTCCATATACAGTCACGTGCTGCTTCAGAGTGGGGATACATTCTGAGAAATGCATAGTTAGGTGATTTCATTGTTGTGCAAACATCATAGAGTGTACTTACAGAAACCTAGAAGGTATAGCCTACTACACACCCAGGCTATACAGTAGTAATCTTATGGGACCACTGTTGTATGTGCAGTCAGTCATTGGTTGTAACGTTGTTATGTGGTGCATGACTGTACTGGATTTTGCTAATTGCGTCATTGTGGTGGTGTCTAACATGTTCCTCTGTCTCCTGTGTTTCTGCAAACTGAGAGTTAGAAGTTTAATGTGCTTTGGGTTGTAATATTTTTTTCTCATACAGGACCAATAATTTTGGTTTATAAATATCTTTTTTTGGATCCTTACCAGACTTCTGTAATTTTCTGTTGTCTCTTGTGAATCCTCCCCATATTCTCCTTCCTTCTTTTTTCTCCTAGTTCCCAGTCCTTTGGAGTTTTTCCCCATCTTCCATAGATTCCACCTGTTTCTCACAATTCTGCTCTCTGCCTAAAAGGTATCTTTCCAGGTTCTGGATAACGTCAGGTAGTTCTCCACTATCGCTGCCAGAAGGCTGGATCATTTGAAATTAGGATCTCTCCCTGGAAGATTGTGGTGGGGATGTATACCTTTGTTTTATTCCTTTAAAAAAATCTTGATGGCTGTTTTATGAAACTGGCTGATTTTAACTAAAATAGCAGTGTCACACAGATGTACCTGATAGAAGGAAAATACTTCATAAAAAAATGAATCCCTGAGGCTTTTATATCAGAAAGGGTGTAAACAACAGTAACAGTGTCACAATTTCTGTTATTTAGTGGTCAGTAGGGAGGTGATCAGAAGATGTAGTATGATTCTTAACCACTGTGCATAGTGTAATTCCTTAAACATCAGTAATGTTTCTAATCTATTGTTAAATAATATATTTATTGAACTCTTATTGCCTGCCAGCTACTAGTACATAAAGATGCACAGCCTCTAGGTTCTGTTCAGATTTCCAAGGGAGATGAATACATAAATGACTCTAATATTGTGTCATGAGAGATACAGTGATTGTCTATGTGAAGTGTAATGGGGACATAGATAAGGGAGTAGTTCTGTTGGGGAAGGTTAAAAAAGGCATCAAAGCAGAGATGACATGTGAGCTACGTCTAGAATAACGAGTTGGCGTTTACTAGGAAAATATGGTAGGAAGGGGGTGCTAGGCAACGAAAGCAATGTGAACAAAGATAGAGCAACATTCAAAAATGCAGCATGTTTGGCAAACATTATTCAGACCGTTGTTGCTAAGGTATATGGGAGGACATGGTGATGAGCAGACTGGGACAATAGGATGGGTTAAATTATAGGAGGCCTTCTCTGCCTATGGGAGAATTTATTTCTTTTCTTTTTTAAATTGATGTCATGATAGTTTATCACACTTTGAAATTTTAGTTGTACATTACTGTTTGTCAGTCACCATATAAATGTGTCCCTTCACCCCTTGTGCCTACTCCCTGACCCCTTTCCCCCGGTAACCACCAAACTGTTCTGTCTATACGTGTGTTAGTTTATCTTCCACATATGAGTGAAATCACGCAGTGTTTGTCTTTCTCTCTCTGGCTTATTTCACTTAACACACCCTCCAGGTCTATCCACATTGTTGCAAACGGAACAATTTTGTCTGTTTTCATGGCTGAGTAGTATTCCATTGTATGTATATACCACATCTTCTTTATCCAATCATCAGTCGAGGGACACTTGGGTTGCTTCCACTTCTTGGCTATAGTGAATAATGCTGCAGTGAACATAGGGGTGCATAAGCCTCTTGTGATGGTGGATTTCATATCTGTTGGGTAGATGCCCAAGAGTGGGATTGCTGGATCATAAGGTATTTCTATTTTAATTTTTTGAGGAATCTCCATACTGTTTTCCACAGAGGCTGCACCAGTTTGCATTCCCACCAGCAGTGTGTTAGGGTTCCCGTTTCTCCACAACCTCTCCAACATTTGTTCTTTTTTGTCCTGGTGATTATAGCCATTCTAACAGGTGTAAAGTGATATCTTAGCATAGTTTTGATTAACATTGCCCTGATGATTAGTGATGTTGAACATCTCTTCATGTGTCTATTGGCCATCTGTGTATCTTCCTTGGAAAAATGTCTGTTCATATCCTCTGCCCATTTTTTGATCGGGTTGTTTTTTTGTTGCTCAGTTGTGTGAGTTCTTTATATATTAGGCAGATTAATCCCTTGTTGGATATACGATTTGCAAATATTTTCTCCCAGCTGGTGGGTTATCTAGTCATTGTGATTCTGGTTTTATTTGCCTTGTAGAAGCTCTGTAGTCTGATGAAGTCCCACTTGTTCATTTTTTCTTTTGTTTCCCTTGTCTGAGTAGACATGGAATTCAAAAAGATCCCCCTATCACCAATGTCAAGTAGTGTACTGCCTATATTTTCTTCCAGGAGTTTTATAGTTTTGGGTCTTAGCTTCAAGTCTTTGATCCATTTTGAGTTGATTTTTGTGTATGGCAAAAGAATATAGTCTACTTGCATTCTTTTGCATGTGGCTGTCCAGTTTTCCCAGCACCATTTATTGAAGAGACTTTCCTTTCTCCATTGTAGGTTCTTTGCTCTTTTGTCGAAGATTAGCTGTTCGTGAGTGTGTGGTTTTAATTCTGGGCTTTCAATTCTGTTCCATTGATCTGTGTGTCTGTTTTTGTACCAGTACCATGCTGTTTTGATTATTATAGCTTTGTAGTATATTTTGAAGTCAGGGATTGTGCTGCCTCCAGCTTTATTGTTCTTTTTCAGGATTGCTTTAGCTATTTGGGGTGTTTTGTTACCCCACATGAATTTTAGGATTCTTTGTTCTATTTCTGTGAAGAATGTCGTTGGGATTCTGATTGGGATTGCATTGAATCTGTAGATTGCTTTAGGTAGTATGGACATTTTAACTATGTTTATTCTTCCAATCCATGTGCATGGGATAGCTTTCCATTTCTTTATATCATCATTGATTTCTTTCAATAATGTCTTATAGTTTTCATTGTATAGGTCTTTCACTGCCTTGGTTAAATTCATTCCTAGATATTTTATTCTTTTTGTTGCAATTGTAAATGGAGTTGTCTTCTTGAGTTCTCTTTGTTAGTTCGTTATTAAAGTTTAGAAATGCAACTGAGTTTTGTAAGTTGATTTTATACCCTGCAAATTTGCTGTAGTTGTTGATTATTTCTAATAGTTTTCCAATGGATTATTTAGGGTTTTTAATATATATAATCATATCATCTGCAGATAGTTAGCATTTCACTTCTTCATTGCCTATTTGGATTCTTTTTATTCCTTTTTCTTGCCTAATTGCTCTGGCCAAAACTTCCAGTACTCTGTTGAATAAGAGTGGAGAGAGGACACCTTTGTCTTGTTCCTGTTCTCAGAGGGATGGCTTTGTTTTTCCCTGTCGAATATGATGTTGGCTGTGGGTTTGTCGTATATGGCCTCTATTATGTTGAGGTACTTTCTTTCTATACCCATTTTGTTGAGAGTTTTTATCATAAGTGGATGTTGGGTCTTGTCAGATGCTTTCTCTGCATCTATTGAGATGATCATGTGGTTTTTATCCTCGTTCTGTTAATGTGGTGTATCACCTTGATTGATTTGCAGATGTTGAACCATCCCTGTGTCCCTGGCATAAAACCCACTTGATCATGCTGTTTGATCTTTTTTAATGTGTTGCTGTATTTGGTTTGCCAATATTTTGTTGAGGATTTTTGCATCTATGTTCATCAGGGATACTGGCCTGTAATTTTCCTTCTTTGTATTGTCCTTGTCAGGCTTTGGGGTCAGGGTGATGTTTCCCTCTTAGAATGTGTTAGGAAGTGTTCCATCTTCCTCTATTTTTTGGAATAGTTTAAGAAGGATAGGTATTAAATCTTCTTTGAATGTTTGGTAAAATTCTCCAGTGAAGCCATCTGATCCTGGACTTTTATTTTCTGGGAGATTTTTGATAACTGTTTTGGTCTCTTTACTTGTGATTGGTCTATTCAGGTTCTCTGTTTCTTCTTGATTCAGTTTTGGAAGGTTGTATGAGTCTAAGAATTTATCCATTTCTTGAGGATTGTCCAATTTGTTGGCTTATAGTTTTTCATAATATTCTCTTATAATTCTTTGTATTTCTGTGGTATCCGTTATGATTTCTCCTCTTTCTAATTTTATTTATTTGAGCCTTCTCTTTTTTTGTTAGTAAGTCTGGCTAATGGCTTGTCACTTTTGTTTATCTTCTCAGAGAACCAACTCTTTTTGGTTGATCCTTTCTACGGTTTTTTTGTTTGTTTGTTTCAATTTTATTTATTTCTGCTCTAATTTTTATTATTTCCCTCCTTCTGCTGACTTTGGGCTTTGTTTGTTCCTCTTTTTCTAATTCTGTTAGGTGTAGTTTAAGATTGCTTATTTGGGATTTTTCTTGTTTGTTAAGGTGGGCATGTATTGCTATGAATTTCCCTCTCAGGACCACTTTTGCTGCATCCCGTATGAGTTGGTATGGTGTATCTTTTTCATTTGTCACCAGATATTCTTTGATTTCTCCTTTAATTTCTTCAATGATCCATTATTTGTTCAATAACATGTTGTTTAGCCTCCACATCTTTATCCCTTTCCCAGTTTTTTTCTTGTAGTTGATTTCTAATTTCATAGCATTATGGTCAGAAAAGATTCTTCTTATGATTTCAGTCTCCTTAAATTGATAGAGGCTTGCCTTGTTTTCCAGTATATGGTCTACCCTTGAGAATGTTACATGTGTGGTTGAGAAGAATGTGTATTCTTCTGTGTTTGGATGGAGTGCTCTCTCTATTTCTATTAAGTCCATCTTGTCTAGTTTTTCATTTAAGTCCACTATTTCCTTATTGACTCTCTGTCTAGATGATCTATCCATTGATGTAAGTGGGGTGTTAAAGTCCCCTACTATTATTGTGTTGTTATCACTATCTCCTTTTAGGTTTGTTAATAGTTGCCTTATGTACTTGGGTGCTCCTGTGTTGGGTGCATGTATATTTATAAGTGATATGTATTCTTGGTTAAGTGTCCCTTTTATCATTATGTACTGCCCCTCTTTGTCTCTCATTACCTTTTTTATCTTGAAGTCTACTTTGTCTGATATAAGTAGACCTGCTATCTTTTGTTTCTTTTGTTTGACTAAAGAAACCTGCTTTCTTTTGTTTCCATTAACTTGGAGTATTGTCTTCCATCCCTTCACTCTGAGTCTTTGTTTGTCTTTAGAGCTGACATGTGTTTCCTGGAGGCAGCAAATTGTTGGCTCTTGTTTTTTAATCCATCCTACCAGTCTGTGTCTTTTGATTGGGGAATTCAATCCATTTACATTTAGAGTGATTATTGATATATAAGGTCTTAATCCTGCCATTTTATCATTTGCTTTTCAATTGTTATGTATTTCCCTTGTTTCTCGTCCCATGTATTTCAGACTGCTAAGTCAGGCTTTCTATGATGGTTTTCTCATTATTTATCATTTGTGTCTCTGTTCTGATTTTTTTCGTGGTTACCGTGAGGTTTGTATAAAAGATCTCATAGATGAGATGGTCCATTCCCTGATAGCCTCTTGTTCCCTTAGTCTATAAGCATGTTTCATCCCTTTCCTCTTCCCCTTCCACATTGTTGTTATCACAATTTATTACATTATGTGTTGTGAATTTGTGGTTAAAATGAAGTGATAATATTCATTTTCAATGTTTTCCTTCCCTTTATCTTTAGAGTTGTAATTGTTTGCTAATCTGTTCTGGTAGAGAGTTGCTATTTTCTGATTTTGTCTGCCTGTTTATCCCCTTCCTCAAGGTTTTGTACATTGTTTCTTTCTTTTTTTTCATGTATGAGGACCTTCTTGATCAAATCTTGTAGGGGGGTTTCTTGTGGCAGTGAACTCCCTCAGCTTTTGTTTATCTAAGAAAGTTTGTATTTCTCCATCATATCTGAAGGATATTTTCACTGGATATAGTATTCTTGGCTGAAAGTTTTTGTCTTTCAATATTTGAATATATCATTCCATTCTCTTCTAGCCTGTGAGGTTTCTGCTGAAAAATCCGCTGAAAGCCTGATAGGGCTGCCTTTGTAGGTTATTTTCTTTTGTCCTGCTGCCCTTAATACTTTTTCTTTGTCATTGACTTTTGCCAGCTTTACTAAAATATGCCTTGGAGAAGGTGTTTTTATATTGATGTAATTAGGAGTTCTGTTGACTTGTTTTACATATAATTCCAGCTCTTTCTCCAGGTTTGGGAAGTTCTCAGTTATTATTTCTTTGAACAAGCTCTCTCTTCCTTTTTCTGTCTCTTCTCCTCTGGAATACCTATAATCCTTATGTTGCATTTCCTAATTGAGTCGGATATTTCTCAGAGAGTTTTTTCATTTCTTTTTAGTCTTTGTTCTCTCTCCCTCTCCATCTAAAGCATTTCTGTATTCCTATCCTCTTGATTGCTAATTCTATCCTCCATTTTGTCAGGTCTCTTGTTTAAGGACTTTAGATTTTTCTTTACCTCATCCATTGTGTTTTTCATCTCTAACAATTCTGATTGGTTTTTCTTAACAATTTCGATCTCTTTTGTGAAGAATTCCCTCTGTTCAGTAATTTGCTTCCTTATTTCATTGAACTATTTTTCAGAATTCTCTTGTAACTCATTGAGTTTTCTTATGATGGCTATCTTGAATTCTCTGTCACTTAGATTGTAGATTTCTGTGCCTTCAGGATTGATTTCTGGGTGTTTGTCTTTTTCCTTCTGGTCTGGAGTATTAATATATTTCTTTATACCACTTGATGGAGTGGATTTATGCCAGCGCATGGTGATAGTTTCTGGATGCAAGTTCCTCCTGCTGCCATTTGGGGGGGGGGGGCGAGCAGGAGCTGTGCAGTCTGAGCCCGCTGCTGTGATCTCTGTCAGCTGTGCCTGTCCGAGCCTGGGCCACTCCTTGGGATCGCAGCAGCTGTGTGAGGTCTCCCACTGAAGGGAAAAGTAGTCACATGGGGGGCTCAGAGCTGCTGCCACCTGTTCCCACAGTCCCATAGAGTTGTGCTCCCTGCTTCAGTTCTGCAACGGTGCTGTGGGCATTCATGGCTGCCAGGAGCTTGTTTGGTTTCTGTCACCCTCTGCTCCTAGATTGCATCAGGCGTTGTGCCTGGTGGGTGGGACCTCCTCTCTGGGACTGAGCCAGAACCATTCCCTGTGACTGTAGTGGGATTGTGGATTCTCCCACCAGACAAGAGAGTGATCACACCAGAGCTCAGGGCTACTGCCGCCTGCTCCCACGGTCCCGCCGACTTGTGCTCTCCCACCTCAGGGTTGCAGCGGTGCTATGGGTGTTCACAGCATCCAGGAGCTTGTTCACCTGGACTCGGAGCTCAGCCACCATCTACTCCTAGGTTGCACCAGCCGTTGTGCTTGGTGGGTGGGTCCTCCCCTCTGAGACCGAGCCAAAGCCACTCCTTGGGACCATGGTGGGGTTGTGGGCTCTCCTGCCAGATGAGAGAGTGGTCACACTGGGGCTCAGGGCTGCTGCCACCTGCTCCCACAGTCCTGCTGAGTTGTGCTCCCCGCCTCGGGGTTGCGGCGGTGCTATGGGCATTCGTGGCAGCTGGGAGCTTGTTCACCTGGACTCCGAGTGCAGCCACTCTCTGCTCCTAGATCTCACCAGCTGTTGTGCTTGATGGGCAGGACCTCCCCTCTGGGACCAAGCCAAAGCCACTCCCTGGGACCATGGTGGGATTGTGGGCTCTCCCACCAGACAAGAGACTGATCACATGGGGTCTCAGGGTTGCTGCCGCCTGCTCCCACAGACCCACCGAGACACACTTACCCCCTTTGGGGCCGCAGCAGTACTGTGGGTGTTCATGGCAGCTGGGAGCTTGTTCGCCCCAGGCAGCAGCTCTGCTGTCGCAGTCTGCTCCTAGGTCGCACCCAGCCTTTGTGCTTGGTGGGCGGGACTTCCCCACTGGGTCCAAGCCTGCACTGCTCTCCGTGGGCCTCATGGCCATGAGGATTCTCCCACCAGATGGAGAAGCAATCACAGGGGGGCTGCGGGCTGCTATCACCTGTTTCCACAATTGCACTGAGGCATACTCCCACCCTTGGGTCACAGTGGTGCTATGATTGCTCCAGCTGGGAAAGCAGTCACATGCGTGTCCTGGGCTGCCTGGGGTCCAGAACATGCTCACCTATCGCCAGCACCTCCTTGGGGGATAGTCTGTCCACCTTCAGACGTATAGCTGCAAGGGTTTCTCAGGCATCCTGATGGGCTGTGTGGGTTTCCTCTACTGATCAATGAATGTCCTTTTAGTTGTAGTTCGAAGCAGGAGAGACAAAGGGAACAGCTCACTGTACCATGTTGCTGATGTCCTCCCCTATGGGAGAATTTTTAATAATTTACTATAAGTAGTAATGTACATTGAAGGTTTTTCAGCAGTTGAATTACCTTATAAGATTTGTATGGAAAGTTTCTTAGAACCAGGAGAGACTGGAGTCAGAAAGGCCCCAAAATAATAGCAGCCTAGATTAAATATGATGAGATTCCGCATTAAGACAATGGGAATGGTCAGAAAGGGTGGTTAGAGATAAATTTCCAGGTTGAGTTGAGGGATTTAGGAAATGATAGAACGTGGGGTATGAAAGAGAGAAAAATCAGAGCTGACTGAAGTTTCTTTTCCAGCAGCTGAGTGAGTGGTAATGCTGTTAATCAATTTAGTAAATTGTGGAAAAGGTAATTTTTTTTTCTGATATGTCACATATGCAATTGCTGCAGACTCTCTGAAATGGTACTATCATAGTAGATAGTTTTAAATATGGGACTGGGAATGTTTGGGAATATATTTTTGTAAGTCACTGCAATGGACGGTAGTTGGTGCTATTGGAAATGGAAGAGATTGCCCAGGGACAGCATGTAGAGTGAGTGACAAGGGAGGAGGGTCAAGGGAAGAACATTTTTCTGGATAATTAGCCACATCACAGGTTTTAGAGCTATTGAGTTTCTAGAGATACGTGTTTTGTTTTTTCAGTCATAATCTGGCTTGCATATGTTTTCAACTTTATGTTGATACTGACTATTCGTAAAAACGTTTTCAAAATATAAATGTTCTTATTGATTTTTAGATTGAGATTCTAATGTATTGCCAACTGACCAGCCGACAGAAGCTGCTCTATCAGGCGCTAAAGAACAAAATTTCCATTGAGGATTTATTGCAGTCTTCTATGGGCTCTACCCAGCAAGCACAGACCACTACCAGCAGCCTCATGAATTTGGTCATGCAGTTTAGGAAGGTAAGAATTTAGATCAGCTGCTTTGGAGTTGTCTTGATTAGGTCATTTCAAGAAAAAGGCTCTAGCCTTGATGCCAAATAAACAAAGGCTGTTAAAAAGAGATGAAAATGGGAAAGTATACATTTACAAAGATAAACATTCAGGGTTTGGGATCCTCCATCATTTCATAGAGTGGCGTCTGCACATGACAATGTTGTTTTATCATTTCCCTTCCTCTTAGGTGTGTAATCACCCAGAGTTATTTGAACGACAAGAAACTTGGTCTCCATTTCATATTTCCCTAAAGCCATACCAGATTTCAAAGTTTATATACCGTCATGGACAGATCAGGGTCTTCAACCATTCACGAGACAGGTGAGCAAATATTGATATCTGTTTACTCTAGGAGTGTTTTTGTAATTTGGGTTTATGTGGCTTAGTAAATAAATTTAGTGAAGAATGTTTGAGTTCTCCAACAATGAGGTCTTTAAGCAAAGGGTGGACAACTATTTGTTGAGGGATCTTGTGGTTTATCAGGGGTTTAACTAGATGACCTTAAAGGCCCTAGCCACTTCCATTTGCCTTTCTGAATTGAGTAATGTGCACCTGTGTGCAAATATGTACTTGCAGCAAGAGAAATCAGCCAGTGTCTCTGCCCTAGTACTGAAATTGCTCTGTGGTAGCTTATTTTACACTTGGAATACCACTGTGGGAGAACTGATTGGATTTCAAATTAATCAAATTTACCTTCTTGCCCAAATCAGCAATGAGAGATTTGGTAAAGGTCAAGTATTCGTTAGTGGTAATATGCTAGAGACCACTTCCATTCACAAAACAGGTGTGTAGGTCCATTCTACATCTGTGAGTGAGGGTAGCCCTAGCTTGTGGATTTTTTAACAAGCCCCCTGAAGTATTCTTATGCACATCCACATTTGAGAACCATGATTTTAGAAAGCTCCTTCTGTAGAGAAACAATATACACAGTATTATCAAAATAATCATCAACAATATTTAGCATAATAAAACTGAAATTGAGACACATTTCTTGGGCTTAATTGTAAGAATTCTTTGTCTGTGATAGCTCCAGGCTAATAGTAACTAAATGAGCAGGGGGAAGCAGACCAGAGCTGTAGCATTTTTTGTTTAATATAGTATATGATAACTTACAGTGCTAGAATTGTGATTCTCTGAAATGAGACTACTTTCAACTTGTATTATCTTCTTATGCCTTTATTAAGTACTTAGTACTTTCTGACATTTATGCCATGATTTTTGCCTGGTAATATGGCAACAAACTTATTAAAAGTAGGAACAGTTTTAAACCCAAAAGATTCTCTTTAGTTTGGAGCCTCCAGTCTAGTTAACTTCCCAATATTTATATTTGGGTTTGGATTAATTTTTTTCCCTTATTTTACAGGTGGTTAAGGGTTCTTCTTTCTCCATTTGCACCAGACTATATCCAAGAGTCTCTCTTTCACAGAAAAGGTAGGTGTTTTGATCTTTGGGAAGGAAAGTATGCCAAGAATTTACCAGGATGCTCTTTGTTTTGCTGAGTGACTGATTTAGAACTAGTAGTGGTTTTGCCTGCATGCTAGGCCTTTACTTATAAAGTCTTGGTAAGGTTTAAGTAAATAATTTGTATTAGTCTATAGATGCTGTGATTTGTGGCTATAATAGGAAGTAAATAAAAATTATTACATTGACCTTCCATCTTTATTTTATACCTACCTCTTAAGAATTTCTTATACCCTTGAAACTTGACAGAGACAATGCAGGGCTCTTATTATTGAGAGTCAATTCCCTCCTCCTTAGTCTAAGGAAAAGAAGCTGCTTAATTTTGAGCATTGTCCCAAGCATTAAGGCAAAGGTTCGGAATCTTTCACCTTTATCCTTTCCTTTCCTTTTTCCTGGCATGATAAAAAGAGGAAGGCAGTTAGCCAAGGATCCCAAAACCCCAAAGGTAACTGATGAGCCAAGTCCACTCTGGCCCATATATGCCATATCTTAATAGGTCTGCCTCTTCTGCTTATGATTGTAGTACACAAATATGACACCCTGACTTCCATCAAAGTGGCTGGATTGGAACCTTTAGAATATCTTTTGATTTTTAAGTCAAATTCAGCAGTTCAGCAAGCTTTAGTTGAGTACTGTCTCTTGGCTTGCTCCTCAGTTTAACTTTGACCTTTGATATTCCAGGTGTTAATGAAGAAAGCTGTTTCTCTTTCCTTCGCTTTATTGATGTATCTCCAGCAGAAATGGCAAACCTCATGCTTCAGGGACTTTTGGCCAGGTGAGAAGTTTACTCATTGTTTGATGAGAGAGCAGTTGGAAATAAACAGGGACAAAGGTTGAATACTGTGAAATTAAATATTTAATATTATATCATCTTAGAGAGCCTCTCATTCTTTTTCTGTTATTAAGAATAAAAGTTTTTATAAGGGAGTCATAATTTTTTGTGATCATTTAATAATTGCATGATGCTTCATGATATACCTTAAATAAAAACTAGACTCTTCTCCCAAATGCTACCAGAAGGTCTTCAAGTTTTCTTCATTTCTAGTTAGGCTACCATGTTTTATGTGCTTCTACAGGGCAAATGGTTGGTGATGATTCCTTTAGTTAGTAATGATTACAGCATAGTCTGCCCTAAGTGTTCTGGGAAACTTAGTTCTATATTCTTTTTCTTTGGAATAATGGTTTTCACTTATTTTATTACTTTGTATTTATGTAATAGTGACCTCATTAGGAAAGGCTGCCTCCCTAATATGAGGATATTTTTGTGATAGAGTTTTTGTGGTAGAGTTGGATATTCCCTAACACGAAGAGGAGCTTTATGGAGGATTTTAGTTCTTATGGTAGCAAACCAAGTCATACCAAAGGTAGAATTTATAAAAACAAAAATATGAAACCACTTTATCTGAAAGTAGAAAAGAACTATTTCTAAAACGCTCAAGATTTACAAAAGAAACATGTTAGTGAAAGACAAGGTTCCTCACTGCTATGAACTACCCTCAGACCTCCATGGAGCACTGAATAAGCATGTCTGCTGTGGTTTGTTTCAGATGGTTAGCTCTTTTCCTGTCTCTGAAAGCCTCCTACAGGCTCCATCAGCTGCGCTCCTGGGGAGAGCCAGAAGGGGAGAGCCGGCAGAGCTATCTGAGGAACAAGGATTTCCTTCTGGGGGTTAATTTTCCACTCTCCTTTCCCAACCTTTGCAGCTGCCCTTTGTTAAAGGTAAGCAATTATTTCAGCATCAGTTACCCATGTAGTACTGTCTTCCCTTTTCTTTGCATCAGTAAAAGTAATAATAAAGTGAATGATAGCCTAATGGAGCCACAAAGTTCTCAGAGGAGTGGGAGCAGTGTATTGTTATAACTTACTATATATAACTTAATAGACATTTTGCATGTATATAATTATATATATGTGTGTGTATGTATATGTATTTAATATATATTTTGTATATAACTTTATTGTAAAGTACACAGATCTTAATTGTACAGTCCTCTGAATTTTTACATGTATATGCGCTTGTGTAACAACTACCTAGATTAAGGTATAGAATATTTCCAGCACCCAGAAGTCTCCCTCATGCTTGTCATTTAATACCTCTAGTTGAGAACAAACCAACAAATAAAGGTAATCACTATTCTGCTTCTGTCATGCAGACTATTTTTGTCTGTTTTTGAACTTTGTGTAAATGGAATTATCCAGTATGTACTACTTTGTGTCTGGCTTCTTTCTCTCAATATGTCTATGAGATTCATCCATGTTGCATTGTAGCATGCTTTTTTAATACTATGAAGTGTTCCATTGTCTGAACAGACCACAATTTATTAATCTGTTCTACTGATGGTGGATATTTAGGTTGCTTCCTGTTTGGGGCTATTATGAATAAAAATGCTATGCACATTTTTGTACATGTCTTTTGATGAACATAAGCACTGATTTCTTTGGAGTTTATATTGTTGGGAGTGGGATTGTTGTATCATCAGGGACGTGTAACATTTTTTTGAATTTATAGTGGTATCTCGTGATTTTAAATTGCATTTCCATGAAAAGTAATGATGTTGAGCACTTTTTCATATAACTGTTGGCCTTTTTAGAGTAGGTTAGGGGGAAAGTAACAAGAAATAAGATTTTAGGTGTAGGTCCAGATCATATGGGCCTCATAAGTTATTGCTAAGGATTTGGATTTTATTCTGAATGAAATTGGTAACACTGGAGAGTTTTGAGAAGAAATTTGTATGTTTATTTGTTATAGTCCTTTAACTAGATTAAAAGTTTAGAAGGTAGGACATTTTCCTTGTATCCCCTAGAAAATGTAATGAGTCCTTAGTCTTACGGTTAACTGCTGTTGAATGCAGGATCTTCTTCAGCTGGATCTAGTGTTTCCCCTCTATACGCTGAAGAACCCATATGGTTTCTTCCTTTTCTGTTTTCCCAGTTGGTTTCTCAGGCTTTGCTCCTTTGCTCCTTGTACTTTTTTGGATTCTGGAGATGACATCAGTAATGCAAAAGAATAGAATTGGGTTCCAGCCTATTTGAAATAATGTATAGTGGTGGCGGGTGACTTCCTACTAGTGAAATATTGATATGTCTGATGAAGAGTTGCTTAACCTCCTATAGACAATTCCTCTACATAGTAATGTATATTTCTACAGTTATAAATTTTTACTAGTTTTATTTTTGGTATAGAAAGTACCTATTATGTAGACATCTGCATCTTACTTAACACTCAAAGATATGTATCACTTATTTATATTCTTCTGTTTTCTGAAAACTCAGTAGTATGTTCAGAGCACCTGTTCAGTGAGGTCCTTGTATCAGTTAATGAATTTCCTAAGAAATTCAGGTGTGGGCAATAGGCTCTATGGGAAATTGGCAATGAAATCTCAAAGTTTATCTAATTGAAGTTAGATTCACATCTATTTTCTCTTCTTTAATTTTATTTCATGATGTGGATAGATGTTTACTCTAGTAGTGGCTTAGGATGTATACTGAGTTACTGAGACAATGGGCCACAGGTAGCTGAAAGCTAATCATACGTGTGTAGAGACACTGTTCTGCTTTTGGTCTCATTCATTATCCTTGTCTCCGGCACACATATATTAAGATACCAACCAGGCAGTGTATTTTGCCAGAGTTGATGTATTCTAAGAAATCTCTGCTTTCAACTAAGCAGAATGATCTTTACATGGTATCTAGCCTTAAAGGTTAGCCTAGGTTTTGAATAAAGAATTATTTTATCAAAGTTCCCTGTGTAACAATTAATAAAAATATAATAAAGCCCATTATATTTGTGACCATAACTCAAGTCAAGAATTTTTACATCACCGTCTGTGTGTATGTAGATATAGCAAATATTACATACACATACATAAATTTTTTTAAAAAAATTTACAGAACAATACTTAACCTCATATACAGTCTACCCTGATTTTTTTTCTTTTATTATTATTTTTTTTAATGTTAGTTGGAACCTACTGAAAAATAATTTCATGACCCTCGCTACTCACAGTTTGAAAAATACGGCACTAGATGACTGCATAATATTAAAATAGCCAGAGGACTAGATAAAGAGAGTCACCACGTAGAAGATTCTGGGTCATTCTTTTTAATAGTAAGAAAGGAAATAAACTGACATTTGGGGACTTAAGGCAGAGTCTCACTTTCTGAATATGAAAGAGAAGACTAGAAGGCCCTTCGAGAGCAGTATTCACATTTCATTGCAGAGTTGCCCTGACATATAGTTAGCAGTCAAGGTCCATCTCTGTCTTAGTTTCTGGTATGTACCTGTTATATCCCTGGTATTTAAAGATAGTACAAATAAAGATAAATAATTTCGAAAGAGCCAACTAATTCAGACTTAAGCAAAATAGTTTATTATGGGAACTGTCCCTCAGAACAGCTTTGTTGGAAAATACCTATCACCACTATTGTGCTGTTTCTTACACTGGCTTCTCTGAACTGAGTTTTTCTTATTCAAGAAACATTTGTCTAGAGAACACTGGTATTTTGTCTCTTTTGCAAAAAAGAATAGAGAAGGAAATTTGTGGACACCTAATCCTTTAGAACAGATTTCCAGAATTCTTCAGTTGAGTATAAAGTAATGTTAAAACAAGATGCATGATATTTTAGCATACATACACACATCAAAACCACACTTCCAAATTTCATAGTCTATCTGATCCTGCCAGTTTTCAGTTTTCTGAAAAAACATGATTGACAAAAATGAGTATTTTTTAAAAAAGATAACTGATCAAATATGGACAGGAGTGCAGAGGCTTAAATGTAATAATTATCTGTTGGGCTGATGTTTGAATTTGTCAATTGGTTTTAAATATAAGGCCTTGGCTGCTTTTTGTTTGTTGCTTTGTGTGGGATAAATTTATCATGTGTGTGCTTTGTACCTTTCATTCCTGATATGACTTGCTTGCTGTCATTGAGATCTACAGAAATACTTCTGGCATTGTTAGTACAATTTACAAATCCTATGGAAGACCTCTTTGCTTAAGTAGGAATCCTACTACTGTGGAATGAGAAAATTTTTTATTTTCACAGAAAACAGACTTATAACTGTGCTTACTATTTTCGGCAAGTGTCCTGAAAATATGACTTGAGAGGTATTTGCTATAATTCATATGGTGAATTAGAAACTCAGGAAGAACAAGAAAAGTCTTAAAAGATTCGAAAAGGACTGACATATAAATGTGGGGTCCATTTTTAAAGCTTGAGGGTGTAGGAAGAAAACTTGGCAATGATAACTAGTACCCTAAGTTATTAGGGAGGTTTAAAAAATTTTTTTTCTAACAAAATTAATTAGTAACCATTTGAATTCATGATTCTCAGAAGCAGCTAATTTGAGTCCAAAAAGATGGGGCCGGCCCGGTGGCGCAGCGGTTTAGTTCACGCTTGGCAGCCCAGGGTTCACGAGTTCGGATCCCGGAAACCCCGCGGACGCACTGCTGGTCAGCCATGCTGTGGTGGCGTCCCATATAAAGTAGAGGAAAGACGGGCACAGATGTTAGCCCAGGGCCAGTCTTCCTCAGCAAAAAGAGGAGGATTGGTGACGGATGTTAGCTCAGGGCTGGTCTTCCTCACAAAAAAAAACAAAAAAAAACCCAAAAAGATGACCATTTGTTTTCCTGTAGTAGATAACAGGCCAAGTATATTAGAGAGACAGGGAGAAGTAATACATATAATATATTAAAAATTTTAAGACTTTTTCCTTGTTGCCTTGGCTATCCTTCTAGAGTTGTTAACATGTGTATAGGAAAGTGCACAAATCATAAGTGTACATACAGCTTGATAACTTCACAAAACACTACCAGAACTCTACTCCAAAAGCCCCTTCGTGCCCACTTCCATTCGCTGTTCTTCTCCAATGCCCTCCCCACAAGAGTTACTGTAGGCAAATATTTGGGTGGTTTCTAGTTTTTGTTATTGCAAATAGTGCAGCTATGAACATTACTGTACACTCCTTTTAGTGAAAATTCATATGCATTTTGTGAGGTATATACCTAGTAGTCAAATTACTGGGTCATAGGGTATGCGTATGGTCAACTTTAATAGATAATGCCAAACAATTTTCTAAAGCAGTTGCACCAGTTTTCACTCAGTGTATGAGAGGTTAACAGTGTAAGAGAGGTTTTAGTTGCTCCACATCCTTGCCAGAATGTAATATTGTTTGTTCATTTTAGCCCTTCTCTGGTATCTCATTGTGGCTTTAAATTACATATACCTTATGAATAATGATATTGAATACCTTTTCTGATGCTTATTGGCCATTTGGATAACCTCCTTTATGAAATGCTTATTGAAGACCTTTGCTTATTTTTCTATTAGGCTGTCTGTATTTTTCTTAGTGACTTGTAGCTCTTTATGTATTGCAGACATCTACTCTGTAGCTTACTTTTTCACTCTCAGTGGTGTGTTTTGTTAAAATAGTTAACATTTTTTTGTGTCCTGTTGAAGAAATATTTGCCTATGCCAAGGTCATGAAGATAATCCTCTATGTTTTCCTCCAGAAAGTTTTTTTGATTTACCTTTCACCTTCAAATCTACACAAGGAATTGGGGGGTTTTTTGTCTATGTTAAGGGTTGTCATTTTTTTTTTTTACATATAGATATCCATATCTGTTTGACCCAACTCCGTTTATTGAAAAGACCATCCTTACTGCACTGTAGCATCACTTTTGTTGAAGAGGTGGCTGTATATGTGTAGGTCTATTTCTGAACTCTGTTCAGAAGGTTCTGTTCCATTTGTCCATTTGTCTATCCTTGAACTAGTACCACTCTACCTTAATAGCTATAGCTTCATAATAAGTATGATAAGTGGTAGCACAGGTCCTCTAGCTTTGTTTTTCTTAAGTATTGCTTTGACTGTTCTTGGCCTGTTGCATTTTCATGTAAATTTTAGAATCAGCTTATAGATCTTACTTTAAACTCTTTTCAGCAATATAAATATTGTAGGCCAGTAGTCCCCAAATGTTTTTTTATTATGTCCATTATTAAAACATTCTTAATCCTTTCCACCAGTACCTATGTATTACTTTATTTAAAATGATATACATATAACAATATATGAATAATATTTACATTGTGAAGCCTGCAGGTGCTTTCTTTGGAGACCACTGATCTGGATGGTAAAAGAAGCCTAATTGAATAAGGAATGGTGATAGAGGGGAGGACCCAATATTTGCTGGAGAAAGTACTCCCTTTTTTCCCACATACTCTTCACTCTTTCTCTCTCATGCTGTTTTCAATTGTTTGATCTCAAGGGCCAGTGGGATTGAGTGAATAGACACATTGATATATGTTAGAAGACCTTATTGATTAAATAAGTGGCAGTGGCAGAATGTGATCTTGGCTTAATGGTTGAGTGTTGTATCTAATGCTCCTTTTTACCCTGGTCCAGGCAGCCTACCTTCAGAATAGCCTCCTCCCAATGTCAGTCTACTCCCACAGAGAGAAAGCACATGTAATTAATGTTGTTTATAAACCTGTCATGTACCAGTGTCTACTGTGGACAAGGTGTGTTAACAGTCATGGTCCCTGTTTTCTGGTTTGAAAAATAATTCATGCATATACAAACTTAAAAAGACTTTAAAAATAGAAATGATTCAAGATAAGAGTTGAAAGAAGACATGATTTACTTCCAGATTAATGGTAAATGATTAGTGGTGAAGTTCAGAACGGGAGATTCACTTTGGGTTGAAATGGACAAAAAAGTCTTTATAGAAATGATATTGTTTAAGCTGGATCTTAAGTGGTAGGGATATGGATAGGAAGAAGGATATTCCAGGTTAAAGATTTGAGCCAAAATAAAGGACAATGTGAGAAAAAGGGCCAGAAAGGTAAGTCATGGGAGTCTTTGAATGCCAGTCTATTGAGGTTTAGATATTAAACCAGGAGTCTCAGCCTTTTTTTGGCTTATTTTCTTCAACAGATGCTATAGTTGTAGCCCAGGGAGAATAAAGTTTTGGTGGTTACTATCAAGCCATGGGAAGGAGTTACCTGATAGCTGGCTTCAGGAAGGCTGCTAAATCACTCAAGTCACAACAGCATTCCAGTGGGGATCTCTGCTACTGGTATTTGATGAAGATTAATCTCAGAGTGTGATATCCGGAAAGGCTGGACACAGGGGTCCATGTTAAGGAGGATGTTAAGCAAAAGTTCCAAGTTTCAGGTACTGAGGACCCAACAGAAATGGTTGTAACCAAAAGATTATAGAGAAAGGGTCAAGGGACTCTGATTGAGGATGTGGATGAGCATTGGCAGTGGAGGAATCATTTCCAAAACCCAGAGTTCAAGAGAGGATCCAGAAGGAATGTAAATTCTATATTAAGTTTAAAGCAAACACTTAGGAATGAGATTAGGAATGCTTTGATGTTATGAGAGCAGATAGAACAGAGAAGGCCCAGGTGCAGGGATTTACAGGAAGAAAGATTCTGGTTAGGAAGTGTGAAGTGTGGGTAATGAAGTGTGACACTTAAAAAGAATAGGCAGGTATTTCAGGAGGGATAGTTGGGCTTAAGTCGCAGCTGAGTTAGTAAGAGAGGAGACTCGGCTTTGAAGACTGAAAGGAAGAAGGCAACAAAGAGGGAAATTGAACATGCAAGAGAGAGAATTGATAGGAATGCAACAGTGGTTAACTACTCTTTTAATGTGGTAGAAAACTCAGGTCATAGTGGTAGGAGCTCTATAATTACCAGAAAGATCCTTGTCTACCACAAAGAATATTTTTTAATGTCCAGAAAGTCTGAAACTAAGCTTAACATGAAAAAAAAGTGCTATTAAGCAATTCTGTCGTTTTTTTTTTTTTTTTTCTTCATTCTGTTTTCTCCTCCAAGTAAGAACGTGATTTAGATGTTTGGAAATTTTATACTGTCCTTCTTGTCCTTGTGGTCTTGGTTATTTTAGTCACCTTGCATTTATAAGGTTAAAGAAATGTGTGCTGAATGACTTAGCGAGTGTTGGTGCATTGTATCAGTGTCAGTTTTCACCTTCGAACTTGGTGTGTGTTCTTATCTGAGAGAATGTCCTTCAGCCTAAAATTATAAGTATAGGTTTACTCAGTATTTAAAATAGAATTTTGTGAAGAGTTCTAACTTTACCTTGGAAGTTGGAAATGTGGGTGGGATGAGTAACTTGTTTGATCATCCATTAATTTTATTGTACATCAGTTTTTTTTGCCCTGCATTTGAGCTGAGAGCTAGAGGCATTTCTTGGAGTGAGGAATACCACCAGAAAGAAGCTAATATATAGAAATCTCAAGAGTAATTGCAAAAAGGGTCCACTGTGAGGGCCCAGCCCGGTGGTGTAGTCGTTAAGTTCACGTGCTCTGCTTCAGTGGCCCAGGGTTCCCGGGTTTGGATCCCAGGCACAGACCTGCTCATCACTCATCAGGCCATGCTGTGATGGTGTCCGACATATAAAATGGAGGAAGATTGGCAACCGGTTAGCTCAGGGCCAATCTTCCTCACCAAAGGAAAAAAAAGGTCTATTGTGGATGTTAGCCTCTGTAGTAATTATCTATACCTATATAACAAATTGCTCCAAAACCTAGCAGCTTAAAGCAATAAACATTTAATATCTCACAGTTTCTGTTGGTCAGGAATTTGGGAGCAGCTTAGGTAGGTGCTCCTGCCTCAGAAAATCTTGTGAAGTTCTAGTCAAGATATCAGCTAGGATTATAGTTATCTGAAAAATTAGCTGGAGCCATAGGATCTGCTTCCGGGTAGTCTACTTACATGCCCGGCAAGTTGGTGCTGGCTGTGGCTGGAGGCCTCAGTTCTTTGCTGTGTGGACTTTTCCATGGGGCTGGCTGCTTAAGTGTCCTCATGGCATGGCAGCTGGCTTCCCAAGAGTGAGTTATTTGAGAGAGAGAGCACAAAGAGGAGCCACAATGCCTTTCGTGGCCTATTTTGGGGAGTCTTTAAGTCTAGCCCACACTCAAGGGGAGGGGAATTAGGCTCTACCTTTTGAAGAGAGAGGTATCAAAGAATTCGTGGACATATCTTAAAGTGACCACAGCCCTTTACTGTTGGGCTGGTGCCTTTATAAATTATGAAGTTTGTTTTGGTATTCCCTGTTCTGAGATTTTGGCTTAGGCTGTAGATGGGTTCTAACTGTGATTCCATGACAATTCTCAAACTGGAAAGGATGTTGCTATCTCTCCCTGCTCTCCATGTCACCTGTCTGTTCACAGTTTTGTTAGCCACAGTAAATGTCAGCTGGGGAGGGTATTAAATACAGTATAATACCTGGCTTCCATCTTCAACAGGACTTCATTGCTCATAAGCCCTAACTCCTTGTGAGCAAAATTTTTTTCATTGCAAGTTCTGTTCTATTCTATATCTTGCATTTTCATTTGATTTGCCAACTTAGTTCTGATTATGTAATTTTGATTATTCATAAACATAATGCTGAAGAGATGCTGTTTCTCCAACTCCTTGTTTTGCTTTCTTTTGTGGTACTAAGGAGTGGAGTAGCCTTTTTTAATATGCAAAGTAAACACAAATTATTTTTCAGAGTTTTAATGGAAGAACATGTGAGTTGAATCCAGATTCCATGCTCAAAGTCAGTCTTAAAAATGAAGTTTGGGGTTGTTCTCAAGCAGACAGACCTGAGAGAAGAGACAAGGGGAAATGCTAAAATTGGAAGCAAGTGTCAGGATTATTTCTGTTTTACTATTCAAATAATAATTTCCAACAAAATTCCTTTGGAGCTACCAAGTTACCTTTGAGTTAATTTTCCCATATTCAGCTTTGTCCTCTTAATGCAGAAAATCCTTCATTCTGTTCTTTTCCATGCCTTCTCTTGTTTTATAAAGAGTAGTTGGTATTATTCCAGCAGCCTCTCCTAAATACAGCTTCTTATCATAAGATCACGGCGAAGGCTTTGTTCTTATTCCTCTGAGGAGACAGGTAATGTGTATTGACTTAACTCCATGTTGCCATCTTGTTCTTGGTAAGCTTCTCAGATCATATACTACCTGAGTTGTATTTAGCAGTCTAACCCAATCCTTCATTCTTCCTTCCTTCCCATGGATGTGAATGAATCTGGACAATGAAAAACTTGTTCTTTCCCCCATTGTGCCTGTAAAACCCTTGTTCTCACTCTGCGGTGAATATTAAATTTGAATTCTGTGTTACAGAGTTCAAGGAAGTGCTGTTCTCATAATACTGGCTTTGGGATGATACATAAACATCAAGGAAACAAGAACTAGGCTAAGGACACAGATCAGAGGACACTTAGGGGTGTTTTGAACAAAGTTTAGGCCCTTTTAAAATCTCTTCTTGATGTGGAATGCTTGTCTGATACTTGCTTCTTTTGTGATGCTTGTAGAGCAAAAGCCACAGTGGTTCCCTGTGTTCCACTTAATTTCACCATGCTCCACCCTGCTTTACTGGTGAGAATTTCAAGAAGTTCAAAGCTTTCATAAATTCATTCTCACACACCTCACTCCCCACCATGGGCTCTGGCTGGAGCTCCTTTCTTGTACAGTTCTGCAGGAGTTAGAGTGCAAGTTTCACACATTAATCTTTTGTTTTCTTTTTAATCTTGTTTTGCTTAAAAGAATAAAGACAAAAACCAGAACCTCTAAGAAATATATCATTTAGTCATCTTTTGGGGAGGCAGAACAGATTTTATACTATGTCCAGTTAAATGTCATGTTAAAAATGATGATTGTCAGAAGCAGTACCAGCATTGATTCCGTTTCCTATCTCAGGCTCAGTGAAACTGTTGTCATGGTAATGGTCTACTTAGGCATCATATGTGTTGAAAGCTTGTGTATACTCTACAATTCTAGTGAGCCAACTAGCTTATAGAAATTGGAGGCATTTCAGATTTTGCAATTTAAAATACACAAAAGGATCTGAATGTAAAAAATTGTTTTGAAAATAGTGGTATGTGTTTAAGTTTTAAACACTATTCTCTGTTAAATGCTTAGAGAGCTCTGACTGACTATTGATGAAGAATCCCCCAAACAGGAAGTTTTCAAAAACTCTGTCGCTAAATGTTAATTTGCAACTACAGTATCTATATCTGTCATTATTTCCTGAGATCATGAGAGCTGCCAATGCCCCTGTGGAAAGCTCTGGGAAGCCATTGTGTTCAGGGTTTTTCTGTATTTTATTTTCCCCCTTTTTGTTTGGTCACTGAAAATAGAATCCATGTGGTCTAGCAGTTGATCTGTAAACACTACGCCCTTTCATTTAAAGTGAGACCTTTTCTCTATATCTAAGTTTGATGTGTTCTTTAAGAACAAAAGCTGGAAATTAATTTCTAAGTAATGAAGACCTAATGTTAACATAAGTATTCTTTTTAATTTTAAACAAGACATAAAGAGCAAAGTTTGGCTCCTTGTTAAATGGGTAAGTCTCTATCTGAGGGGAAAACATCTGTGTGTTTTCTATGCTACACTGTGGCAAGAAGTGTGCAGCTGTGGGGCCTATCATCATGTCCTACTTATTTTCTCTTGAGATTTTTATATGATGCCAGAGACTCTTTACAAAAGCCTAACATCACTGCCATGTGCATATTCTGGTGCTGGCAGCAAGAGGCCCACAGCTGCCAAGGCCTATAGGGTAACAAGACACTCAAGAACATGAGGACGGGACAACAGAATAGCAAAATTTGTGACTACATTATAACCAAGTGACATCTCCCATAGTGTGACATTCTGTTTCTTTCTTTCTAATTTGTTTTAGGCCAAAATAGACCAAAGAAGTAATGAACCTTCTCTTCTGTCCCTACCTCCCCAAGCATCCTACACAATGGTGTTTAAGGTGTCCTTTGTGTTCTGTGTTAAGCATTAAATTTTTCTGTATCTAGCAGTGTCTAGCAGTTCATGTCATTATATGAAGGGAATGTGGGTGGTGTGGTATCAAGGACCACCTACTAAGGAAGATTGGATGGAACCAATGTTAAGAGAAAATAATCTAGAAAAGTATAGATTGAGTAAAATATGCTGGGGGTAGTCAGGGTTTCTCTAAAGGTAAGACTGTGTATATTGAGCATTTTGAGCTAGTGAATTAATGGTTTTAAATCTGATATCAGATAGCTACAAATCACCTTGACTTAGTGACTTCCTGTGAGAACACCATCTTAACAAGCTCATATAAGACAAGTGAACATGTTTTAATTTGGCAATGACCACCCTTGGAAATAGAATTATCTTTAGATATTTTCAGAAAGGTATAATAAATAATATATTGTGTTAAAAGGATTCCCTACAGTGAATGTTGTGTCCCTTTCTTATTAATAACTGCAGTGTTAAAGAGAAAATAATTGAAGGGAATGTTCATTTTTTTCATCTTTTACCTTTATACTCTAGGAATGAAGTAAGAAACGGACTTCTGTTGGATTTTACCGTTTGAGAATGCTTAAAATGAGAGTGACTTTAAGAGAGAGAGAGATTCCTGACAGAGACATTGTTTAGTTACAGCTCTTTAGAAGTTAGTAAAGAATTCCGAAGTCTTTGGGTCAGCTACTGTTGCTGCCTCAGCCACCTGGGTGGCAGTGGACACCCCAACTGACAGCCCTGAACTACTTACTACTGCTGTAGCTGGATGACAGGAGCACTGGTTGCTAGACTTGTGTCGTCTCTTCTCTCCACTCCACCCAGGAGAGGCAAGAGGGGCTGCTGCTCATAATCAGAAATACACTTTCAAAGAGCAAGAAAATTGGCTACATTTTTTTACCTCCATCTATGCATTAGCGATAGGATTTTTTAAGTAATGTTCCCAGCTGTTTGGTAGTCAGTATTAGAAGAACAGAGTGACACCCAGTCCAATAATCTTCATAATGATCCTCACACTAGGCATTCAGATGATAATAGACATAGACATGTAGAGAGGTGGATGAACTTCAGTGAAGATGCTAGCCAACATAAAGATGAGAACACAGATATTGTTGAAAAACTCTTATCAGAAGGTTAAAATTCTTTTCTGGGTAATGACAAGGACCTCAACACCTAGAGAAAAGGGTCAACCACATCAAAGCTTCATGGGCCCAGCATTGTAATAAAGTGTCATAAAGACTTCCACACAGTTTGATTAAAAACAACCAAGATGGCCCAACTCTGCTAGAAACAATTAAAGCCTTTCAGTTTGTTCATGACCGTTATTTAGAAAATGCTGATTGGTTCATGGAAGCAGATTATGATACACTTGTCCTACTAGACAACTATGATCCTTAAGAACCCATTTACTTTAGGAGAAAATATGTAGTGAACAAAGAAGCCTTTAAGAGATTTGGTACTGGAAGCTTCTGGTACCCAAATTAGAACTATTATTCTCCTGCAGGGGGTCCTGGTTACTATTCATCTTGCAGTTTGTTTTCTTGACCTTACAACAATGTACAAATTCGACAACCTTGTGTATTATCTTCATCCATGTGGTTATTAGGTTATCAACCTGCCTTATTTGATAAACCAGTAAAACAAATCAGTGAAGTAGTCAAGATTGAAGATCTAAAGATAAAATGTCTAACATTGCACTGAAGAAAGCACTGCATCTGCAATATAGAACATTGTGATCCCAATGACAGATTCTTTGTATGTGAACATTCCATACTTAAAGAAAATCTTTCATAAGAATGGCTGTAAACTGAATCTTTAACATAAGCTTTAAGTCTGTTAAAATGTACTGGTATAGTAATATAAATGAAGAATTTATATTTTTTAAATGGTGGTCAGGTAGAGGGACTAAAGAGATTGTTTTCTGTCCCTAACCACTTGTATTGATGTCACCAAATAAATAAAACAGCGTAACTTGCTAGAACTACACTGCATTGTTAGTACATGCATGTGATGCTAAACGGATCTGTCTTAAAGAAAAGTTTAGAAGGAATTATTGCTGGTCATTGTTTTAAACTCAAGACATGAGTTTGCATCCATGGTATAACAAATGAGTCAAACTTCCGCCTACCTGTGTTTTTTTTTGTCTAATGAAAGTTTTGCTGTGACTATTTATAATTAATGGTATCTCCTCCAGACAAAGGTAGAATTAGAATGGCACTTGTTTAAGGTACATTAATAAAACCATTAGCATGAACCTTGACTGTGTTATACATTTGGTTCTAAATAGTGCTTAATTGTTTATTAGAATTAATAATATTCACTAGGAAGAATGTCTTTAAGTCAAATGTTTAATATGTGACATTTTTTCCATTTCGCTTACATCAAACCTAATTGTCAATGGCACTAATTTGCATTTTGTTTTGTAGTCTCTGGTTTTCAGCAGCCACTGTAAAGCAGTGAGTGGCTACTCAGACCAGGTCATCCATCAGCGGAGATCAGCTACCTCCTTGCTTCGTTGCTGCCTGCTCACTGAGCTGCCGTCTTTTTTGTGTGTGGCCAGTCCACGAGTAAGTGCCACAGGAGGGAAGAGACAAAATAGATGATATTTGAAGAAATAAGCCAATTTTCAAGGGATCCATTTCTTCAACAGAACTGTCTTAAGCTGTTTGGACCTTGAGAAACATATAAATCCTCAGTATTTAGAAAGAGCATCCATGGTGTTGGCTTTCCCAAGACAACACTTCTCACTTTGAATTGTGTTGGTTTTGAGAATAGTTGTATGGTGGATAGGAATGGCTTCTTTCCCTGACCATGTCTCTCCTGTGTAGTTCCTCTTACTTAGTCAGGGGCTCTAAACTACCATGGGAGCAAGCCATCTGTCAGGTAGATTATCACCCAACAGCAGGGTTAGGGACAGTGGAATATCTGAAAAGAAGAGGGAGCCATTTGTCACCTGCATTGAGGTTTTTGAGGGTTTTTCAGAGGAGGGGGCCAGATTGGGAGGGAGATTTGATCTGGCCTTATCGCCTCAGTACAGTCTCCAGATAACAAAAGGAAACTTTACACTCCAGCATCAAGAAACTTCTTAGTCTGGTGTTCTCTCCTGGACTGTGGTTCACAAGTGTATTCCCTCTGAAAAGTGACTGTTGCACCGTATTTGCCATTAAGCAGTCATAGTCTTATTTGCAGATTGGGGATAGTTTCTATTGCGGTTTCAGCTTTGAGCAGCTGTTAGATCCTTCCTAATACCCTCTTTATCAAAACAGGCCACTCTGATGATTGCCGACAGCATCACTACAAAGGCTCCCTTTGGCACAGTGCAGTAGTTACTTTGCTTGCATCTTCCATTCTCTTTCCTGTCCTATTGATCAGAGCCAGACAAGAAGAAATATATGAAGGCAGAGGGACAGAGTAGAGAGGTCGCCAGACTTTGTGGCTAGAGCAAAGAGGGAACTTCTGTCTTCCCAGCTTGTTGTTGCCTTTTGCTCTATAGAGGGGGCAACTCTCAGTTCGCCAGGAGACCCTAACAAGCTGACATTTCTTCCCTTTCTGTTTTTTCATCTTGTTTTCTCCACTCATACTTGCCAGTTTACTGTTTTCACAGTTCTATTCAAAGAAGGTGAAACCTTTGAATCTTCCTTAGTGATATTTTTCTACCATTATTTTATCAGCTTGCATTCTTCCTTAAGTTATCAAAGGTCAGAATCTGACAGAGGGTTCAAAGAAAGATGAAAAAGGGAAATGAGATGATAGTACTGAGACCCATTGACTCCTGCCTGCCTAGGTTTCTTTCTTCTGATCCTGTGCTACATGAACTTGATTCCCTTGCCACTAGCAACTTTGATTTATGTTGGCTATCCAGAAAGTATTTGGATTTTATATGTATCTGGTTCTTCCAAAACATTCTTGATCTTTGAAGCTTAAGTTGATGCAGGGAAATGCACTTTTTCTAGGAAACATCTAAAGCCACTTGCTTCCAGAGAAAGCAACCTTCAGGCTTCATAGTTGTGTGGTTTGTTTGCTTCTCACCTAATCTCATGTGTATACTGAGGCTTAATAAGAGTAAATCTAGATTTCTGAGAGAGGGATGTCAAGACATTTTTACTTCCCATGTTCCCAGGGTTTTATAGAGCCAATAAAAAGTGAACTGCCTTGGACTGTAATTGCATTTATGGGCATAACAATTCTTCATTTCTACCACTCAGAGCTCTATAGCCAACAACTCTGAAGAACAACCCCACTCTCCCAACATAACTCACACGTGCTTACCCCAACTGTACTACTTGAGTATTGTTTTCTCAGGAGCCCAAAGTCTAAACTATCATGCCTGGTGCTGCTGTTTAAAGAACAATAAATAGTAGCTTGAAGAAGACTATAATAGCGTGAAGTTTTGGTGGTGAGCAGTTAGCAGGAAAAAGCTTTTATTATTTGGCTGAAGGGATCCTCCCCAGCACCCTCCTTTCCTACTCAACCCCTCTCCCCATACTTGTTTGTAGAGTTTCTTCACATAGCATGTGTTAAACCTGAAAGTTTTAAACCTGAAAGGTGATAATTTACACCATGGTCATGAGAACAGGAAGAAGGGTTTTAAACGTGTCTGAATATTTTATACACATGTACACAAATTCTTACCTTTCAGATCAAGCCTGGGGTGTGAATAAGGCAACATTTCATGAGATACTTAATTATCTTACATTGATTTCTAACCCATGTATGGTGGGGAGAAACTGATTTCCTTTGAAGCCTCAACCCTGGCCTTGAGTTAAGACAAATTAATTTTCCTGGCACATGCTATGAAAACTTTAGGGTCAGTTCAGGAAAAATTGTGCCACTAAGGAAGGAATTATTGGAGCTGTTTTCTCATTAGCTGAGAAAATAATTCTGCGGCGTTAAAAAACTAAGACCCTGGGAATTCATCTTACCAAAACACGGCGGCGCTTGGAGCGGTCACGCTTCCTAGAGCTGGAGCAGGAATATACGTGTCCTCAGGAAGGACGCGCTGAATGCTTGAAGAGGCAGCCCCTGAAGATGCTATAGTTCAGGAAGTTAACGAAGCAAGAAACGGGTTAGCTCACGTGGGATTAAAGGGAGTATGCATTTCCATTTGTGGGGAGGGAAGAATGGTATGTGATGCTTCATCTCCCCCTGCTTCTGAGCAATCAGGAAGGCCACTTGGGGTTAGCAGAATGGGTGGAGGCTGTCTAGGGTAGAGCTGACATGGAAAGCACGTAGGAATGGACTTGTTTGTCTCCTTTTGAACCTCATGAGTTCACTGCTTACGTACTTACAACGTGACATTCTATGATTCTGCATATGTCTTGATCCAGGGCTCCTGCCAAAGAAGCTTATCAAAACATTAAAAAATATTTCGCTAAGAACTATGCCTTGCAAACCTCCTAGTTTTCAATCCTGGACTTGGAAGGATATCAGTAAAATGAAATGGGAAAATAGGTGAAAGTTTATAACTGAAAAAGGTTGTTTTGTTCTTAAACTATAAGAATACCTAGAAATGAGTCCCAGGCAGGAAAAACACTCTTCCCTGTGTCACTTCTCTCCCTCTTCCTTCATGCTGAGTTTCTAGCTTTTGATTTCTCATCTTGAGAATATGGGCCCAAAGTCTTTATATATAATTCCAATGTAAGTTCTCCTTTTCTGCAAAATAAAAAAAAACAAAGCAGTTATCTTTGAGTGTAAAATTGGTCAGTATGAATCTCTCATTAGAAAAGACTAAGTATGCTTTGCTTATCCAAGCGTTTGCATGCTGTTTGAGATAGACTGGTCATAATTCTGTAGTCCAGACCACTGCTGCTTAAATCATTTTTATGGAAGTATAACCGCTATTGCTTATGAAGTTCTGGGACTCTACCCTAGATGGTGGATGTCTGCTCTAGTTCAGTATCTTCTGGGCTACTGCCAGGACAAGCTGTAGCAGGGAGAGACCCAATTTTGATCCACTTACTTTGTATTTCAGTCTTTATTTGCCTGTGGTCAACTTTCAGTGGCACAAATGAGTAACTTGGAAGCAAGAGAACAAACTCCTTTTGGAGTGAGTAAAGGTGATAGCAAGTTACTAAAACCTGCTCCCAGTGCTGCCTGGGTAAACTGATTTATGTGAGACTCTGTCTGGGTTTTGGGGCTCCAAGGGTCCAGCTTGCTGTGACCCTTTGTAGTTTTACCTCTGGACCGTAGATGGCACTGCTCCCTAGCGAACTCAGTTCAGCTTCATCTGCAAGCCAGAGTTATGTGTTTTGTGGTTATTGGTAAATGATGTCCTCTCTCTGGTTTTGGTATCCTCTAGTCCCCAGCAGAGGCACCTGCAGCCTATAGTCAGCTGGGGACTGTTTATATACCTCAAGGCAGTATTTCTCAAGGCTCGGCCTGGGATGCTGGGGTGCTTGTTAAAAACCTGAAACTATTGGCTAGAACCCTTAGACCTTCTGGATCAAAATCTGTACTTTAGATAAGCTCCCAAGAAGGTTCTTATGCATACCAAAACTTGACAAACATTGCCCTAAAGATTGATGGGCATGAAAATAGAAAAGTTAATAGCAAGATACAGAGATTTTCCTAAATGTCTAGCTTCTGAGAAGTAATAGAAACAATAGAACTACCTAACTAGGTACAGCCAATGTTTTATGTTTTGATCTCTCCCATATCTCTGACCTTGCTCCTTATACCTAGTTTCTCCCCATCGCTTGGTCTAGCCCCAAGGTGAGCAGTTTACTGCTTATAATGGGACTTCAGCATTTTTATCAACCTGGGCTTGCAGATAATCACAGCCTCCAAATTTTAACAGAAGGTAACCTCAGGCTCCTTATCAGATGATTTCACAACCATCTGAATACACAGCTGCTTATTAGACTGGGGTTAGACCCAGATCACTAAAGATGGATAAAGCCTATGTTTCTAAATTGGCAGGAGCCTTCTATTCCATTGGGGGGCAGCATTTGAGTGTTGTTGCACCTTATGGTGAGAGAAGAATTTGTGCATAGCCTCTGCCCTAGCCAAGAATAGAATCCACTACTCTCTGGCAATTGCTTTGTCTACATACCCACCCACCCCCACTCCACCCCCCAGTTTATGGCCTGAAGGAAAGGTTCTCTTATCTTCCATTGGGTTTGTCAGTCAGCAACCTGGTCAGGGAAGAGGAGAAAGAAGTGTTGATAAACTTGGGAGCTTTGCCGCAAAAACATTAAAGATAGCTTTAAATGCACCAGGCCAATACTTTTTAGTTCTTTAATGATGACTAACTAGCTCCAGCTCGTTTTCTGGCCTCGTCATCTTCTGTATGGCTAATAGAACTTTGCCAAAAGCACTATCCAGCAATGAAAGGAGGTGGCAAAGTGATCAGCTATATATACATCTATGATAGAACTATTCCTGACCTGGTATCCCAGTTGATCTGCAAACTCCCGCACTCTTTGGATCTTTAGTTTGTTGCAGGTCCATATTATTAGGGGTTGGCCTTTTACCTGGGGAAGCTCACTAACTCAGTTATTAGGGACAGCTTAGTTTGTCAGAACAGGGAAGTTAAAACCACTAATCTAAGAATTATCCACATTAGTCTCACTTCAAAGTTGAGGTTTGCAAAAGGTTTAGTGGGTGTGGAAAATGTGAAAGAACCATCTCATGTGACTCTTTCACTGCAGGTCACCGCAGTGCCATTGGATTCTTACTGCAATGACCGAAGTGCAGAATATGAGCGGCGAGTGCTGAAGGAAGGAGGGAGTCTGGCAGCCAAGCAGTGTTTGTTGAATGGGGCTCCTGAACTGGCGGCAGACTGGCTGAATCGACGATCCCAGTTCTTCCCAGAGCCAGCTGGAGGACTGTGGAGCATCAGGCCTCAGAACGGCTGGTCTTTCATCAGGATTCCAGGTGAGCCCTCTGTTCTTGGGGAATATGTTCCCAGCTTTGGCAAGGGAAGAACCAGGGAGATACTGCATGTGGTGGTTTCAGATATTTGGAAGTCAGCGTTCTTGGGGTTTCTATTTCCTCTTTTGCCCTTAGTAATTTATAGGTAAGAGTACTTATGTAATTTGTAACTTGAGTAGAAAGATGTTTTTTAGATTTGTGCTTAAGTACTCTCCTTTGACAAGCTTACAGCTGAAAAATGAATGCCACTCTTTAAAAAAAAAAGAGGAGGGTGGTTAGAAATAAAATTGGTAGGAAAGGCTCCAGGTCGAGTGAGTACAGTTGTCTTGTGCTATTGCCAGTGGAATGAATGAGAATGTCGTCACTCACAGAAAGCCTAGTTTAAGTAGCATAAACAGTGTCCTGCACGAAGCGCTAGAGATCTGCATGATAACCAGAAGAAAAACAGTGTGTTTTGTGCCAAAATGCTAGCAGATTCCCAGACCTCCTAGGGTCAAGGTCAAGGTTGAAAGGAAACTAGGTTTTCATCTTTGCTTTAGTGAGACTACTTTTAAGGAAACAGAACACAGGGTTCATAGGCTCATGTTCTTTACTTACACCTGCTGGCAAACTGAAGTGGTCGCTCAAAGCTACTGTGTTAGTTTTGGTTGTCCACATTCTCTGGTACTTTGATTGTATTCGTCTTATTGGCCTGTAATGGAAGTAAACTAGAGCTAAGCATTCAAAAGAGAGATTCTGCTGTTTCTAAGAGATAACTGGATTCCAAGGGTTAAGGCCTGGTTTTTCCATTAATGTTAACTTTGTCAGGTGTCAAGGGACTTCAGGTCAACCTGTTAGTAGCTTTGGGGGTGCTTTGAACAGGAAGATACTGTTTGGGATATATGAGAGCAATATTGTATATGTCCTAATAGCTGACTGAGAACACGTGAAGGCAGTGGGTGAAGGTATATTGTTGGAAAACACGGAGAAAGCCCAAGTGTAAATAAAGCAGGTCTGAGTGTAGTGGGAATAGAGGGATAGAATCCAGCAGGTATGGAAACCACAGAAGACAAGCACAGGTATTGAAAGAAGCAACACAACACCTTATTTCTTCTTTCTCCCTTCTTCATTCTGGTTCCTAAGTTCCCACTACGGGAGTAGAAGGCTTATTGCTGGCGCTGTGGGAATCTCTTGTGGCTTTTCCTGTTCTTTGAAAGAAAAATGGACCTTGTTTAAATAGCAGGAAGTGTCTGAGTTCTTTTTGCATCGATAAAAAGCACCAGCCTCACTGGCTGTTTACTGTGAGAACCAACCAGCTCCTCACTGACCCCATTGTGCTCTGTAGACTGGCTGGGGCTGGACAGTGAGGGGTAGCGGGGTGGAGGGGGTCACTGAAACCTGTATTTTATCTCTCTTTCCTCTACATTTTTACATTTTCTGTTTCCCTGGGAAGGGTTGGTTCCATTATATTCCTTGAGAACCTGACCAAAATCTCCTGGATTTTACACCTTGAATGTGTCTCCATGTTTTACCAAGAGAAGACTGTACAATCCCTTTAGAAGTCTTTTCTCCTTGGAAAAAGGAGAGAATATTTAATCCGTTACTAATTTTACTGCCATGGGATACATTCGTTTTGTCTCTGAGCAAGATCTTATTACTCTGTAGTCAGCAAGAACTTATATCTAAGTGAAAATACTATAAGGTTGTACAGTAGGATTGTAGGAAAGATTGCAAGCAAGTAGGGTAGGTCTGTTCATTTCAACATTTTTTGAGCTCCTGTTTTAAAGGGACCGGGCATGGGTTTGGCTTGGCAGAATCAGCCTGATTTCTAGGGAATTGTGCTGTTCTTGGCTCTACGCCCTGCTTAGCAACAGGTGGTGCTCTTGTCCAATGCAATTTTGGTAGCTCCCCCAAAAATGGGTAATAGATGCCAGGCCCAGAAGACATCAGTGTGTACAGAGAAAGAAACCTGTTGTTTTCTGCATATCTGTCTAAGGACAAATACTGGAGGCTGACTTCCTCTGTCTAGCATGCTCACTGGAGAAGCAGAAATACTGTTCATTGCTTAAGTGCTTTAAGGCTGTTGTTGAAGTGTCTTTCTTCTTAGGCTTTTTCCTTCAGGACAAGAAATCCAGTCTATCCACTTCCACCTCCCCCACCTACACGATAACAAGCTAACAGCAGGTACCACTTCTTGCTTCTTTCAGGCACATCAGAGTTCTATCCTTCTAAGTGTATGCACATCTTTATCTCTGGGCTTTCCTAATCCTAGCATCAGTTCATTCTGGTTAGCAGAGAAGAGTAGATGTGGGAAGCAGGAATGTGTGAAAACCATTGAATCATGATTTTGAGATGAGTTGAAGCTTCTCAAAATTCAAACACAATACAAATTTGTATATGCTTTGTGTTGAAGCAGATTTGTGTTGAGGGAGTACATGTGGAGAGAGAAAATAAGCAGGCTGCAGAGATCTGATGAGCTTATTATTATTAGCTTGCCCACTCCCACTCAATGACTGAGAAATATCTGAGCTGCTTTTTTTCACCTTCTTTTGCTTTTAATGAGAAAAGAAAGAAACTTATTGTCTAAAGCTGATTGGTAGCTCTGTGGGGAATGTTTTGGAGCTATCAAAATCAAGGGACTCCAGGGAATCCAATTAAAGGAGAAGGGTAATTATGACAAGAAGAAAACCTTGAAGTTTTATGGAAGCGCTGCTGCCTGGTCAGACTTGGAACTTATACAGGCCTCCTTGTCTGGGGCCAGGGAGAGGGCTTAGCCATTGGTCCTGTCCCAGCTGCAGTCATTGATTGTGTTGGTAAGGAGACCAACAAAAAGAAGAGCATTTCAATAATCTAAACAGGACCAAACAAAGAGGCTGAACAAAGGTGTGTGCCACAGTGTCAGGGAGGGGGTGGTGGAGGGAGAGATGTGGCCTGGCAGCGTTCCAACGGTGGGAAAAGGCAGGCTGCAGTGCAGAGGAGTAAACATCCAGGACCTGTGGCTTTGTAGCAAAAACAGAGTGGCTGATGATTTGTTATGATGCTGTCAGCACATCCGTTCTTGTTTGGTTTATACAATAATTGTGCACTTGGCAAATAGTGACGAAAACAGAGAAATGACTGTGGAGAACTCTTGGATTGCTCTCAACAGTCAGCCTCTGCAGTTCTGAGGGAAAACCATGGGTTCAAACCCAGAAACTAAGGATAGACAGTATATTTTTCTTAACAGTTTTCTTTTTTAGTTTTAGTGGTTAGTTGTCTATGTAGTATCTCTAGCCTTTCTCTCCATTTTTATGGCCCACAGCCACTTCCACATATGCTCTTAAATCTCCCAGTCCCTTAAGCCTCATCTCTTAATAGCAGCAGTTGTTCAGGGTGTGTTTATGGACCAGTCTGCAAACAGGAAACTCTACTTCCTGAAATGTGATGGGAGTTGAATGATACTGAATGGATAAGATGAAAATTTGTGAGTTAAGTATTCTTGAAAGATCTCTGGCTGAAATACTTTTTTTTTTTTTTTTTGATAGGAAGAGGAAGGAGAAAGCACAAGTTAGTGAGTGAAAGCAGCTTCCATTTCACAGAAACCTAAAGTCAGTCTTTCTGAAAAGCTGAACAAGCCCTAGTGTCTTTATTGAATATAGCTTAGGATAATGACATTTACTAGCCAAACTATTTGAAATCATGCAGGAGAGGGAGTTTTGGTTTAAAAAAAGGCAGGAGTGAGTATGTTTATTTGCATTCCTTGGTGTTTAACTGTCTCCAGGGGCAGGCAAGGGCAGCCCTTGTTCCTCTCTGTTCTCGTGCTTTCAGAAGCTATACATTTATCCACAGAACTAGCAGAAGCAGATATCTAGAGATAGGATGCACAACAGAAAAAATAGATTTCTCAGGTCACTTACAGTAAATATGACATGGACATCACTCTTAGATGTCCACGTGTACCTGCTATCCCCTGAGTAAGGATGTGAGGTGAGGGAGCTTTCATGTGCCTTAGCAGCAGATGTCTGATTGGGAACTGTTAGCTGGGAGGGAACCTACATCTCCCCCTTTCAAGATATTTCTTCCCAGAGCGCTACTGGATCGTGATTTAACAGTGCTTTGCATTCTTCTTTAGAGTCCTTTCCTGCTCTTATGACGACAAGCATTCTGGTTGTAGTAATTTTGGCTGCATACAGCTTTGCAGTGAGTGATTTTGCTGCTTCAATTAAATACAGTTTCCCCCTCCCCCCCTTTTCTTCTCCCTAGGCAAGGAGAGCCTCATCACTGACAGTGGAAAGCTGTATGCCCTTGATGTCCTGCTGACTCGGCTCAAGTCTCAAGGACATAGGGTCCTTATCTACTCTCAGATGACCAGGATGATAGACCTGCTGGAGGTAGGAGAAGGAACCTTGGGGACCTAGGACACCTTGACATTGAACTTGCAGGAATCAGATGTCTATGACTAATGTCAATCCTGCTTAATGAGAACCCAAAGCTCATCTTTGTGATTTTACTGTCTATAAAAGGAGGAGAAGCAGCTCCTGGCAGATGTGAGAGTATGCAAAGGACTTCTGCCTCCTTCTGTGTACCAGTGAAATGAAACACCCCTTTCCTAGGGAAGAAATTTCCTAATTTTAAAGTAGATCAGAGCCTAGGAATTTCTTGAAACATCCTCTGAAATTCTGTATGGAAAACAAGATTTGGGATTAGTTCACTATGTAAAAAACTAGAGAGTTGTAAAAAACTACTAGTTGTAAAAAAACTATTCAACCTGAATTAATGTAGTGATTCTCGACTTGACTACATATTGCAATTTCCTGGGGGAGCTTTAACAAATACTGGTATCTGCTCCCGTCCCCAGAGATTCTTATTTAATAATAAGTTTGGAATGAGGCCTAGGCATCAGAATATTTAAAAGCTCCCAAGGTGATTCTAACATGCAACCAGAGTTGACAGCCTCTGTGTTATGGTGTAAGATACAGTTGTGTCCAACTATGCGAAGCAGTGTTTCTTTAGTTACTTCTTTGTTGACTTTCTTTCTGCTTTTTGTCCAAGTAGTAGCTTATTACTTGAGGGAAAGGAAGTCATGGGCATAGAAACAGGAGAGTGAAAGTGAGGACAAATAATCACAAACCACTAGAGTAAGTCTTCAGTGTAAGAAAATTGGAAAGCCACTGGTCAAGAAGCTAAAGTACCTGGATGTCAGTAGTGTATAAATATTTTCGTGTTTTTCTGTGGGTTTTATATATCTGAGGCTTCATGTTCTAACCCTGCTACTCCAGGGAGTAGTTGGTAATAAATAAGTGGAAATTGGACCGTGATTGGACCGTGATTATCCCTATCTAGAAGTAAAGGAGTAGGAATCATATCAATACAGAAGGAATGAAGGGTAGCAACAGGGAAGAATTTTTAGGTTCTTTGGAAACCAAGGCTGGCTTGCTGAATTTTGCAATGCATTTATCTGAATTTGGTGGCAGGCTCTTTTTATAATCTGGCAGCTTCTTTTAGCAGGAGACATAACGAATGTTATTCGAGGTCAGTTTAATCACTAAGTCTCTCGTTTAATATGGTGTTTAGTCCCTTGAATGCTGTCAACAGGCCAAACTTTCTGGTTTGTGTTATGAGTAGATCACCTATTTCTAAATGATGGAAAAATGCTTATAAATGACTGTAAGTCACTGTAAGAGAGGTGACTAAGCCATTGTGTTTGCTGTAAATCTTGACTATGATAAAGGTCCTAACAGCAATAGTCCAAAATAAAAGGACTGCCTGCATCTTTAATGTTTTGTTCAAACCAAGTGATGCTAGCAGCCAAAACTATATGAGTAACTTTCTCTAAGTGGGGCTCTTTTTAGATAAAGTACACTTGCCTAGTCCTGAAGAGTCAGGGAAGTATAGATGAAGTAGTGATCTGGTGCTGCTAAGAATTATAGAAGAAGCAATATGCTAATGATTTTGTAAGGGAGGTGATAATCTTTCTCAAGGCTGTGTCAGTATATTGTAGAGTGCTAAAAGTTGATCATATTAAAGGGAACTTCCAAGGGAAGATGAGTGAGCCACCAAAAAATAAGCCAGCTCTGATAGATGAAGGTGAGTATGAGTGGTTTGTTTGATATAGTCCTACATTTTAGCCCCTCATTCTGTATATTGCATACTTCTGGGTACTCATAAATATTACTAAAATAAGTAATTCAAAACATGATCATGAGTTTTGTTCAGGATGAGTGCCTGTAAACCCTACCCTCAAGGGTCACTTCCTATCTCTCAGTAATCAGGTTTTTTGGAGGAATAGGGGGATATGGACTTTGTGGGTAGGCTTTGCAAACAAGGCAGCTTGAGAAACTTCTCTGAATGTAGTTGCATCTCTCTTTGGGGAATTTTAAATTAGGGAAAAGCAAATTCAAAGCCTGAATTTCGCAACTGCTAACATTCCTTAGCCATATGTATAATATGCATCTAGGGTGCTGAAGCCAGAAAATGTTGCAGCTATTTGTATGTTTTACTGAAAAACTAAAATGAAACTGTTGACTCGTTTTCTTAATACTATACTATTCTTTTTCTTCCAACATTAAATTTCCTAAAAGTTCATTTTTTTTCTTTTTTGGTCTGTTTGTTTTAATATTATTTACTAAAATGAACCACATTCTGTATTCCAAGAGGTTAGTCCTCAAATAAAATTTGTTTTGTGGGCATGGAATTACATTGCCCACAATGTTTAGTATATGTCTAATCATCTACTGAAATGTAAAGGTATTGTGGATCCTGGGACAGTGCAGAATTAGGTCTATATTTCTTTACCTTTTCAAAGAATATTATGGGTTTTTCAGTCACTTTCCTAATGGAAGCTTTCACTGTAAACATTCATTAGAGCCATGTTTCAGCTTTAAAATATGACCTGGTGCATGAACTCTAAGGATCATGTTATAGAAAGGCCTTACTATATAGATGCTTTCCCTTGAGTACACTTGACCTTCTCTTTAAGAAAAAAATACCTTGAACCTCGCCTTGCTACTTCATTCTCAGAGTGTTGTGATTTTTGTTTGTGTTTTAGATTTAAAAAAAAATTTTTTTTTCAGGATTCTCTTTTTCCCTTGACATCTTGTACACTGTATATCTGAGAGGGAAAGAAAAGCTTCCAGTAGAGCAGGAGTTAGAAACTCACATGGGGGCTTGGAGCTCTGTTATGTAGCTGTGGAGCATGCCAGCATCTCTTTTCATCCAACAGCCTTTTTGGCTTTTTTGTTCTATGCCTTAGCCTTGGCTATCTGTTCGTCTGTTTCTGGGACTCAGAAGAACTAGAAGACAAAAAATTCACATACTTCTACATCACCAGGTTTCCATCTTGTGAGAAATACTAGTTCTGGGCCCTTAGTATTTGCCACTATTTTCTAAAATGATTGATAGCCTCTTCTCTTCTAAATCTGACTTTCAGTTTCTTGGAATATATCAGATCTTCTTCCAAATGGAATCTGTATTCAGAAATGTTTTACCCTTTCCCTTGGTATCCAAATAGTATTTCTGGATGGGGGATAAAAAAGGAGGCTGCTTAACTTCCAGGGCAGGAATTTTTAGTATGCCACAGGCAGAAGTCAAGGACATAAATAGAGTAGGATATGGTAGGTCACTAAATGTTATGTTATGTGTTTATCTTATATTCACTGAGTAACCTGTAGGGTCTTGGCTGGTGGGGACACTGTGGAAAACAGAAGTAGCCCCTGCACATTTGGGATGGTGATGTCCAGTTGGATATCAGACAAAACTTTTCCTACTACAACCATTTTTACCCTAGTTTGGGACCTCCTCACCGGCGCCCCCCACACCCCCACTATTCTAGTAGTTGTAGAGAGGTTTTAACACACTACAGATGACTTACATTATCTCTGGGTTGTTCTCTTTTGAGATTCATTTTTTTTGCATCAAGCAGCTGAGTCTGTAGTTTAAGGAAATAAGCCTCAATATTTTCTATGCAATACAAAAGTACTTGGAAAGGGTCAGCCAACTGGAGCTGTATGTGGTGTGATTGTTAAGTACTGAAATCCAGACAAATCTTAAACTGCACCAATATATGAAAATAGTGCAACGCAGAATTAAATCCAGATAATCCATAGCTAATGATGACATTTGAGACACTAGGTTGTGTAACTTGCCCAGTCAGCAAGTACCTCGCTTGAGAAGGTTTCATCCTGAACAAACATTCTATCATTTATGAGCTGGCTTCTCTTCGAACTCCAAGTTACCTTTGGGAGCTGTGATTCTGAACATACTGGGAAGCTGGGTATTCTAACTGCCCCATGGAATGAAAAGCAAATTGGGGTCACTGTTAACTAGCATTTTCATTAGGTCTTAGGAATGATAGAGGGAAATATGTCAGCTTACAACCACACTATATTTATCTGTTTAGTTCATTTCTTTTTCATGCCAACTGTGAGCAAGGCATGGTGCTAGGCAGCTGTAAATATCACTTAAATGTGGTCTTTGGCTTCAAGGAATGTATCTAGTGCAGGATATAGCACACACACAAATAACTGTCAAGTGTACCCTGATCCCAATGCCAAAAATGAAGCATAAACAGAACTGAAGATAGCAAGAGGGATACATTTCTAACTGGGTCACTCATGGAAGGCTTCACATAGATAGTGACATCTGAACTGAACTTAAATAGAATTTCAGCCATCAGGGAGAAGGGCATTCCAGACTAAGGAAGGTAAATGTAAAAAGGCACATAGATGGGAAGGTACAAGACATTTGGGGAGAGTAGTTCAGTGTGAATGGAGCATATGATACAAGAGAAAAGGGAATAGCACAAGCAGGGTGAAGGCAGATTATGGTGGGCACATGAATGCCTTGTGATTAAATCTTACGCCAGAGCGCTCTTTATTAGATAGGGGAAGGATGGCTGCCATATTTCACTCACTTGGTTCAATTGCTTGGACGACAGAGAGGTTGTAATAGACATTGAGAGGAGCCTCACCTTTTGCTGGTGAAATAACGCTGAAGATGGAAAAGGGCGTGCCCAGCAAAATAAAGTTACACCAGGTCTGCAGGTTTGTGGATCATACTGAGTCTTTCCCCTAACTTGTTTTGTGAAAATGAAATTGGGTTAAAATGAACATCAGAGGCAACTTTGAAATAGAAAAGAAGTCTCGGAATAGAAGGTTCGTGTTAAAGATATATGAACATTTGCCTTTATTTTTTCAAGAGCCAAATTATCCTTTCTTTATGATGATGATGGATGGGGATTATGGACAGAATATATTAAGAACCTTATGGGGCTTCTTCCCCTGCCCCCCCTTTTTTTTCCTAGTGGTGGTGAGCTTCTGTTTCATCTGGGAGGCAGTAGAAGGGTTAAGCCAAGGGCTCTGGAACCAGTCTACTTGAGTTCCAATCCTAGCTCCATTACCTACTGCCTGTGTCACTTTAGAGACCTTACTTAACATCTGTAAAATGGGAGTGACAATAATAACACCTACCTTAAAAGGCTGTAGTGAGGATTAGATTAGCAATGCCAGGTAAAATACATAGAATAGTGATTGTCACTTAGTAAATGCTAGCTGTCATTATTGTCATTACTACTTCAGGATGTACCTAGTCCCTTTGTATTACACCATTGGGTATATGAATGTTTGCATTTAGTATACTTTAAAGAAGTGAGAGGCACTTGTTGAAACCATTTTGAGTTATGCTGATACCTCTGTTTGCATGCCACTGCTTAAAAAGTAGGTCTTACAGATGTGATCCAGAACTGACCTGTTTTCTCAACTTGTATCCTAAGACAGTGGTTTTCAAACTGGTGGGGTGGGATAGAGGACAGGGGACCTAGGTAGAGATTAAGCAGATGGGGCCCTGGAATCCGTACTTTTCTTCATCAACCAGAATAGTAATGCTTTTTATCTATTTTATGTTAGAGGGGTTCCATTTAAGATTTTGTTTGAAAAAAGTATTCTAATGCTTTAAACATAACGTAAGGATATGTTCCATCTACAACAGTGTTTCTCAACCTTAAATGTACTTACAAGTCACACATGTTAAAATGCAACTTCTGATTCATTAGGATTGGGGTGTACCCCTCAATTCTGCATTTCTAACAAACTTCTGGTGTTGCCACTACTGCTCATCTGAGGGCCATACTGAAATAGCAAGATTCTAAGGGACCCTGCCCTACCTTCCCTCTGTAATGATTGTTGTCAGCTCCAGATATAGGGTATCTACTGCAATCATCTTTGGATCTTTTTAAATTAAACCAGTCCAGGCCCTAGCCCAAACTTAGAGAGTCAGAATCACTGGGGTGGGTCCAGGCACATGTATTTTTAACCTTGGTTAAGAATCACTGCTCAGATGGACTACTCTTGTCCATAACCCCTTTGACTTCTACAGTAATTTTTAAAAATAGTGTCTAGAATTGTGTGTAGGTCTCAAGACTTCCTAAATGTTAAAAGCCATAATTTTTATTTTTAATAGTTAAGCAGTATTAGAGCTTACTTTGGTTAGTAGTTATTGATCCACAAGAATCTGCTTGAGATTACTGGTGTTCATATTTGTTTAATGAAAGGAGGATACCTAAATTATGAGACTACTGGGAGAAGAAAAAGATCTATACTTGGTCTCTCTTCTCTCTTTGCTGCTTTAAGTGGAGCAAAAGGAATTCTTGCTTTACAAGGCTCTAGGAAATTTAATCATACTGGTTGATCATTTTCTAAGCCTTTCCTAATACCAAAAATGGGAGAGATACCCTTGGTTTCTACAGAGTATCTAGTATAAGGAAGGACTGAGTAATGGTTGGTCGTTCTGTCCCATACGCCCTCTTTAATGCACAGGAGTGCTAAGCATGACACACTTCCTACAAACCACAGTAAAGTCATCCAGCAGTGGTCCTCAGGCATAGGAGTGAGCCAAAGAGAGTTGGGGGATGACTGGGAATGTTGTGCCATCTTTAAAAGATATCTAGGGGTCGCCCGGTGGCGCAGCGGTTTAGTCCGCGCTTGGCAGCCCGGGGTTCGCGAGTTCGGATCCCGGGCGCCCGCCGACGCACTGCCTGTCAGCCATGCCGTGGCGGCGTCCCGTATAAAGTGGAGGAAGATGGGCACGATGTTAGCCCAGGGCCAGTCTTCCTCAGCAAAAAGGGGAGGATTGGCGATGGATGTTAGCTCAGGGCTGGTCTTCCCCACAAAAAAAAAAAAAAAAAAAAAGATATCTAACTGCAAAACTCAGCACATAGACAGTTCCTAATTAACCAGGTCTCAGCTGCTGACTCTGAAAAGAATTTATTAAGCAAAACTCTTAGGTGGATCTTAGAAAATCTTTTGATGTAGAGATTGTTCAAGTGGAGATAGATTTTTTGAATAAATTTTCAGAAGTTCTTTGAGTACTATCAAATGATTTGTTGTTAGAATTTGTGTTTTTATTTTAACAAAATAGAATTGACTATTTTACTAAATCATTAGATGTTTTTAGAATCATAGGAAAACTGAACTAAGAATGGCAGTGGGCAGAGTTCTTAAAATTAATGGTTGGGGGGCCAGCCCAGTGGCATAGTGCCTAATTTGCATGCTCCACTTTGGCAGCCCGGGGTTCACAGGTTCGGATCCCAGGCATGGACCTACACACTGCTTATCAAGCCATGCTATGGTGGCATCCCATATAAGGTAGAGGAAGATTGGCACAGATGTTAGCCCAGGGCCAGTCTTCCTCAGCAAAAAGAGGAGGATTGGCAACAGACATTAGCTCAAGGCTAATCTTCCTCACGCACACACACAAAATTAATGGTTGGAAGAAATTATGCATTTCTTTCTGGATGAACATTTGATTAAGTATCTTTTCTAAACAGCCTAGAACTTTAGAGAGACATCTAGAATAGCTTAGGTATAGCCAGAATTTGTGAATGGAAGAAATACTGAATTGCTTTTTTAGCTGTCTCTATCTTTTAGATGTTTATCTGTGATGTGAGGATGTAGACATTCCTCTCTTCTGCTTTTAACTGCTTTTTCCATGTCCATGTACTTGTTGTTTTGAAGCTATTTACTAAAATAGGATCTCAACTCATCTAAGCCTTCTGAAATCTCACTCCTCCCCTGAGTGAGAGCACAAAGGCTTAAAGCGGTAAATGGAAAAGATTCACTTCTGTTGCCTCAGTAACAGGCTCTCTGTAATCAGCGTTGGTTTGATTATGGTCTAGGATTAATATCTCTGGTGTTGTGCTGTCCTTGATATATAAATCATGTGAACAGCAAGATCTACAAGAAGATTCGTTTGTCAGTGCTCCCACTGAGATTAGAAGTTGTGGCTTAGAAGGCAAAAGAGTGCCTGTGCAGGAAACCCACCTTTTAGTTAAAGACCAAAGCTGTGGGATGTCTCTCTGTATAATTTAGTTATTTGGTTTTTCTGGATGGCAGCATTCCCTGATTGGATTAGCTGCCAAAGCCCCATGAGCCTCTAAAGACCATCATTATGCTACCATTTTTCATCTTCTTTCCTGAATTTCTCTTTATCCAAAACACCCCTACTCTTCTGCCATTGACCCAGTCCCATTATAGGGCTATATACTACGAAAGGTGAACTTGAAGCTTGCTTTGACTGAATATTTTTCTAACCCTCTGATTATCAAAGCCCTTAAAGAACCTCCTGGAAACTGAAAGAAATCATAAAAGATGTATATATATGAAACACAATGAAGATGTGTGCTTCAGTGAGCTTGTCTATTTTGTCAACCAGCTTTACCTCATAGGTATCATAGTCAGAGACTTCTGCCAAATCATTAAAGGGGTTTTGGCACTCACATGCTCTTAAGAGTATGCTGCCACATACACTGCACCAACCATACCAAAGCAGCAACCTTGTCTGCAAAAATACCCGGCCAAGTATAAGAGCTACATATGAGAATATTGCAATAAATAGAAAATTAGTTAACAGAAAATTAATTAACACAGACATCTCCCAAATGTAGAAATGATTCGTCTTTTTCAGTGGGGAAAAGTTATTTTAGAACTGAAATAACTCTTCATGGTGTTGCTTATAAATAGGCAGCTGTTGTTGAGGTGAGCATTTGATAATAGTTCCTCTACAAATGGACTTTTTGAAGTGTAATCCATATAATCAGGGGTAAAGAAAGGAAATCAGTGCTCATTTGGACATCATCTATAAGAGGAACTGCAACTTCTAAGAATGGAGATCCATCCTCTCCATTGCATCTCTTGAGGTCTCTTCTCCATTGTTAAAAGTTGTAATTCCAGTTACAGATGATGTCAAGAACATTCTCTGACATAGAAAGTTGCCTTGTCTTCTGTTCCCTTGACAGTGATGCATGCTCTACGGGGAGAAGGAAGCTTAGGCTGTGAATTCAAGGACTTTGATCAGCAAGGATTTACTGGGGAGAAAAACATTAGGGCAAGTGTTACTTCCTGAAAGAAAACTGGATATTCCATAGCTGTGAGAAACATCTGGTTGGTGACTGAAAAGCCATTTTGGTGACTGAAATTTTCATTTTGTTTTGCTTGTTTTGTTTCCTCATGAAACTTACAGTAATCTTCAGGAGTAAGATTAGTTTCCAAGTTGAAATTGAAGGTGGTTGTAATCTTCAGGTTACCCTTGATTTTCACACACTGGCAGTAAACTCATTTACCAATTAAATTCCTATCCTTTTGGGATTGCTTTCTCCTCATTCTGGGTATAATGACTTGCTCCCAGTATAGATGAGGTGGAACGTAGGTAGATGCTTATGGGAATTAGAATACAGTAATTAATTTGCATTAGACTTATTATATGTTTTTACTCTAATTGGCAGGAATATATGGTTTATAGGAAGCATACCTACATGAGGCTTGATGGCTCATCCAAGATCTCAGAGAGGCGGGACATGGTTGCTGATTTTCAGAACAGGTAATGTTAATAGGAATTACAAAAATTCTCATTTGTTTTTCCTCTAGTACTTGAGATAGAGAGTTTAAAAGAAATGCCAACACATCTCAGATTGTTAGGCAATCATGATATAGTTCCTGCTCTTTTAAGAGAGAGCTAAATCTGCCTATAGTGGTTCAGATCTGTGTGTCTGTGAGAGAGAGAGAGAGAAAATGAATACTTGGTAGTATTTGTGTTTGAAATATGCTTCCTTACCAAATCAGTGCCTGTTTCCTTGGGCTGTAAAAGAAATGATTTCTGAGTATGAGCCAAGATCATCCTTATGTGGATAATATGTATGTAGGAAAAAGCCCACAAGGCTGTATTCGTAAATGTTGACAGTGGCTGTCCCTGGGTGTTGATTTTTAGTTTGTTTTGGCTTACCTATTTCATTTCTTGTAAAGTTTAAAGAAAAATACCTTCCTTTTTCCTGCTTTCCATCTAGCATTGTAGTAGTACAGTGCAGTAGGACAAATTGCAATAGTGTGCAAACTATTCAGCTGGCAGCTCTCAGTTACAATCCTTCTCCCACCTGATAATGAGCCTATGAAATTTCAAATACTGCCTGCTGGATGCTGATGGCTTACCGAGCCATAATTATCCTAAGTGCAGGTTCTCATTATAATAAGCAGAGTCTGGTTACTGCTCTCTGCAAGGAGAAAGCCAAGCTCCACTAGTGACTGGTCTGCTGAACGCTACCCTTAGTTTTCTTCCTGAGACCTAGAGAACTAAGGAATAGAGTAGATCTTAATGTTCTGTAGATCAGAAGAATTCTGAATTTCTGGCCTTTAATTGTGTAGTCTGTTAATATTTAACTTTTGAATTCTTGGGAAGAAAAGGAAGCACAAAGCCATTTGTATTTAGGTTACAGTTTTTAATTTCTTTCATTTCAGTTTTAAAGCATGATTTACTTCAGATATAAAACAGTTTAGCATAAAACACATCCATAGTTCAACACAGAATGCCCTCTTGAGAATTTTTGCTATTGCACGATCCTTTACAATGGAGCACAGGTAAGGAGATACATCCTGGTGTTTTAGTTTACAGTGCATACTCAGGCCAATAACTCCTAAGTTGAAACTATGCATCTGAATTCAGGTGGCTGTTTGAACAGCAATGGAGGGAAAGATCTGCTTTGGACCTGCCTTGGAACAACTGTCTAGGTGGCCTAATCTAGCTTCTCACCTAGCAGAAGCTATCGGCAGATTGTTAAATTGGTTATTTGAGACACGTATAAGCTTAATAGTGCCTCCTAGCCCCACCATATTGTTATGCCACCCTCCCCCAAAAAGTTTACCAGCTGATCTTCATCTTTTTTTGATTCGGAAATCAAATGAAATGTATTTTTCCTATGTCCTTACCCACTCCAACCTTAGAGCTCTACTGACAGGAATCTTACATACAAGATCTCCAGACTGCATGTTTTCCCCAGGGTGCCTGTATTTCTTCCAAAGATGCCAGCACCTCTGTGATGGGGGCACGTTGGTAGGAGGTGGCATGAGTTCTGCATGTTTTCCCCAGGGTGCCTGTATTTCTTCCAAAGATGCCAGCACCTCTGTGATGGGGGCACGTTGGTAGGAGGTGGCATGAGTTCTGCATGTTTTCCCCAGGGTGCCTGTATTTCTTCCAAAGATGCCAGCACCTCTGTGATGGGGGCACGTTGGTAGGAGGTGGCATGAGTTCTGTGTTAGAAGAAAAGCCATTAAGTAATAGATATTTCACCTACTACTGTTTGTGTTTATTTTCCACTAGTATGTTCGCTATGGTACATTTGAGGATCTCATTAACAGCAAAGCTGTTTTTTTCCAGTGACAATTGGGGTCATTGTATATTACAATAAAATGCCTATTGAGGAAAATTTGAGAAATATTTAATGAAGAAAATAAAAATCAGGGGGCCGCCCGGTGGCGCAGCGGTTTAGTCTGCGCTTGGCAGCCCGGGGTTCGCAAGTTCGGATCCCGGGCGCCCGCCGACGCACTGCCTGTCAGCCATGCCCTGGCGGCATCCCATATAAAGTAGAGGAAGATGGGCACGGATGTTAGCCCAGGGCCAGTCTTCCTCAGCAAAAAGGGGAGGATTGGCAACAGATGTTAGCTCAGGGCTGGTCTTCCCCACAAAAAAAAAAAAAAAGAAAAGAAAAGAAAAATCACTCACAATCCCGTCACCGTTAACATTTTGGTATATTCCTCTAGTCTTTAATATGTGTGTGTGGTTATAGTTACACGTTGATACCATATTGTAGATAGGATTGTGTGTCTTGATTTCTTCCACTTAACGTTATGTTATAAACATTTTCACGTATCATTTAAAAAGTCTTTGTAATCGTTATTTTTAACATTCCATTACACTGAATATATATACCATTTTTCTGTTGTTAAAATACTGAGTGAATATCTTTTTTGTAAAGCTTTGTCACTATTTTAGATTATTTTCTTAATATAGATTCATACTGAGTGAAGGGATATGAACATATAAGACTGTGCATATTGTCAGATTGCTTTGTAGAAAGTTCTACTGATATCGATTCCAACCAGAGCTACAGTGTGTTAACTTCTAATGATTTGGGCTTCTGAGTTATAGAACTACAGCTGTTCTAACTGACCCAATTCCCAGAAAACTGGACTGTGAGATCCATGGCTCAGTATATTTTACAGTGACCTTTTAGTGGAAAAAATCAGTAGATGTATTTAATTTATTACTTCTAAAATCCCTTATTTAACTTGTGAAGCAGTTATTATTTGGGCAATCCCAGTAGCACACAATAGTTTTGAAAAGCTTAGCTCTAAAAGAAGGGTATTTTCACCATTAAATTGTACTACATCTACTTAGTAAATATCTTATTTTGCACCATTTTCCTGGGAAACTTACTTGAGCTTCCAAACCTTACAACTGAAAATTACTTAGGGAGCAGTGAGTTTTTAGATTCAACATTTGAGTAACTATCATTTTAACACCCTGTATCTAATATTAGGCAAAATGAAAAAACTGACTAAAGTCTCCTTCCCTGCCTACATTCTGAGCTAGGTGATTAGAGTTGGGATTATGGCTAGGAAATAATCTACTTCTTGTGTAGATTAGAATCTGGGCTGTGCCTATGCTGACCAGAAGCTTATCAAGCAGACCCCTCCAAATGGGGGAAAAGTTCTCAACTTATAAATTTGAGTGGCTTGCGGTAACCCAATATAGAGAAAAAGACAGGTGTTTTTGAAAACAAAAAACCATGCCTTGCCAAATATTTTCATTATTATTAATGAAAAGACATCAAAAGTAAAAACTGTAGTTTCAACTGGAAAGCCCTGTGGCTCAAGTTCAGCCAGAGTAAACAAGAACTCTTATAAAAAGCCATTTACATTCCCTTCATACAAGATTTATTTATGAGGGATCCTTCCAGGAAAGAGTCTGACTGAGACTAAAGACTGTTTGGCCAGGATGTCCTGACTAGGCAACATTCTGAACATGTGACCAGTGCGTGATCCTAGAAGCCATTCACAAGGTCTTTGCTCTGAGTTGCCTTGGTCTTTGCTTCCCTTCCTCCTACTCCATGACATTTACCCAGTGGATCCCCCTGATTATCTGACCACTCAGGGTGACCCTTCAGAAAACATGAGAAAATGTGAGTGTAGTGTGTATTTTTCTTTCTTGGTGAGAGTGTTATAGAATTCCAGTGTCTTCTTTCATTCTGGCTCTTTTTCAGTCATTCACCAAGTCTTTACTGCAATCAGCTACTTACCCAGCACTATTTGGGTATTTTGGTGCAAAGTGGCCTCAGTGGGTCATTAAGTAAAGAAAAGTAAGAGTGAGGCCTAGGCTTGTCTTTGCTACATGATTTCATAGGCTCCTTCACAGACCACCCAGAAGCCTGGTCTCTAAGGCCTGTTCCAACAAAGACCCTGAGTTGAGATTTCTTTTCAACCCCCTAGAGGGCACCCAAACCATCATGTTGCCTTCCAGGATTCTGTTTCCTTCCCTTTCCTTAGTCAGAGCCCACAAAATATTAATTCAAATTATAATCCTAGATTTATTAAGTAGAAAGGAACTTCTCAGCAGTTTGATTCAGATATTTTTGTTTAAAAATAATCCAACAGCGTAATCCAGGATGGAAACTAATTTCTTTGATTTTTAACAGCCCAAGGTTTCTGTAATCCTTATTCTTCTGGTATAGTGTGATTAAATTACACTGAGTGCAGCCAAATCTTGCTACTTACCATCTACCTCATCATTAATAGACATCTTCTCAGTACATAGTTAATATCCAAAAAAAAGGCGTTTTCCACCATTATAGTTCTAAGTTTTACTACTAATTTATTTTTACCTAGATTACTTTCACTAGTGTTTTTTCTGTATATAGTCCCAGTTTGTAAGTGGTTACCGTCTCTAGGGACTTAGCTCTCTGGCTGTCCAGACTATGAGAATGACCCATCTTTCTACCTCTACCCTTTCTTTTATTGTAGTTCCCAACTGCCTTCTACCTCCCTCCCTGTCCCATCCCCATTCCCCAGCCCCCACCCCATGTTCAGGCTCTGGACTTCTTTAGGAGTTACCAAAAAAGGCCTAGCCATTGGGTGATTCCATCAGCTCTCACACAGGTGTTGGAGAGAAGCCTCTGACCCCTCTACCCACCAAAGGAGAGACCTGTATGGGAAAGAGCAGTCTTCTCAGGGTCAGAGTGGGAAGGATTATTCTATAGAGATTGGTATAGCCGTGGAAAGTTCAATCAGTTTTTATTTGAAGCCTCATTGTGGTTAAATAATCTCCTATGGGCTATGAGGTATCAAGCTTTCGTTTACATCATCCCATATCTATGGGAAAATGTGTTTGTAAACTGGCAGGTGCCTTTTAACTTTGTGGTTTTCTCCATATGATTTAACCATAAAAGATGACATCTTGTAAATAAATAAAATTATGAAGTATTCAACTTGATGATAAAATTCAAGGATAACCAATAGAACTTTTGTGAGAGTACAGAGCTTTTGAAATCATGCCCTAAAAGAGTCCCCAAACATGCTCTGTGATCCATGCCTGCCTCTAGGAAAGTTGTGTTTAATTGAATGCAAATGATGGACAGATTTCTACTAGGACCTACCCAGCTTAGTGAGTAACAAGGATGCTTATTTCGAAATAGTTCCTTCACTGATACTCATGTTTGCTGATAGGTCGTCAATTAGTCACTTCACCTGTATTCAGAACATCCTCATTTTATAGTCCAGGAAATAGACCTTTAGCAGTCAAGTGACTTTACCAAGGAAGGACAGAATCAAGGAATGAGAGCATCCTGATGTCAGTGTGTTTCCTTTTTTTTTTTTTTTTTAACTGAAACCCACAGAATAAAGTTCATTTTACATTGGGGTTTATTACCTATATACCATATCTGAAACTTCACAAAGCAGCACCTATCCTATTGCCCTGTGATGTATATAATATTTTCTGGTCTGTTCTGTTTCTTTCTTTAATTCAGTCCAGATCCACCAAACTGATTGCATGACCAATGATAGGTGTGACCTGTAATTTGAATAACATTGATCTAAATGAATTTCCAGTTGTGTTCCTGATTATAGTCATGAAGAAAAGGGATTAGCAGCTTGATTTAGAGGACTGTAAAGGTTGCTCACCAGTATAATGCAGTCTCTTTCCCTTAGAAATGTTCTGGAAAATAACTTCAGGTGACAGGAACATGAAGATGGCAAGATAATCTTAAAGTATATTTGTGTTATCTGCAAGAACTGAATTCAAACTGAGCCCCTGATTGTATGCATGTACATAGATAAATCTTACAGTCAAAGCCTGCTCTTTGTGATCTGGCATGGACTTGTTCCTGGAAGATATTCAGTGAACATTTGTTGCTTGAATGAGTGACAGTGGCACCTACTTGTTTATTCATAGTTTTTGGTTTCTTTAAAAGGGCGTAGGATGTAAAGGGAAACTGAGAAAACTATATCTGATCATTTCTGTGTAAGGGCTGTGTTGGCATTCATCAAAAGTAGTATAATTCCAGCCTGTCTTCATGGGTTAATCCTAAATTCAGTTTAATTCATGGAAGTCATGACCTGGTCTTAGTCTTGATCTCGGGTCATTTGTCTGGGACTGACTTTTTTCATCTGAAAATTAGTGCTTTGGAATTATAATTATTAGTTCCAAAATTATTGGAAGTCATTGTTCTTGGGGGAAACACCAGGAAGTACTGATTTATTTGTCCCTCTGTATGAACTAGGCACTTGTTAAAAATATGACTATTACATAGAGAGGTCTCTACTTCTGTGATAACATTTTTCTGTTATATTTGCTGCATGTTTATAATGATATTGCCTATCAGCCAGTATTAGTGGGCAGCAAAAGTATTATCTGTAAATTGGAAGGTGACTACCATGGTTTGATTTTAGCAACAGACCACCTTTGTACAGGGTTTCGAAGAAATGTGATCAGGCCTGACTAACCACCAAGACCCTTTCTAGCCCTAGATGCTGTTCTGTATTCAGAGATCCCTCTCTTTTGCCACATGCTATTTTCCTTTTTCAGTTTTTCCTCTTAACATATCCCTTCCTTTTCTCCAGGAATGACATCTTTGTGTTCCTGCTAAGCACGCGAGCTGGAGGACTGGGTATCAATCTCACTGCTGCAGATACAGTAAGTAGTGAGAGCACAATACGACGCCAGATATGCAGGTCTTCTACTCTGAATATGTCTTTCAGTTGGTATTACCCTTTGCTTTGTGTCACAAACTTTTATTTCTTTGCCTCTTGCTATGTTAAAAGACAGTAGTTGCACTTTGCCTGGAACTGGAACATTTTAGCTTTCCTTTTGGACTTTTCTCTCCATTCTCTTGGAATAAGTTTCTTACACATTCATTCAACAAATATTTAGTGAGTGCTTCCTTTGTGTCTGATACTGTTCTAAACACTTGGAGTATGTCTGAATAAACAGACTGAAAAAAAATCAGTCCAACCAGATTTGTTTTAGGAGCTATAACTGAACAAATCAGAAAGGATTGTTTTATTGCTGTTATACGTTATTCCATTTTAGGAAAAACTCATGTTTTTGTATCCCAAGCTTCAAAAGGTGGTTGGAGAGCAATGAAATTCATAATTTAAAAAATTAAATTAAATTAAAAAGACGTTCCATCAAATTATCTATCATTTCATACCCAATCTCCTTGGAAAAATATTTTAGCATCTGAAAGGGAGAAGAAAAGAGCGTTCCTTTTGAATCTGAGAATTACTCCCGGGATTCAAATATATTTAATAACAATTTCAGTAACCTTGAGACATAAAAACACATAAATGGGAAATTGTTTTGTAGAAGGCATGACTCTAAAAATGTTATGTTTTGTGGCTGTTGTGGTGAAATACAGAGCATCAAAATTCTCACAAATCTGAAGAGGATGCAAGCTCTGGAGGGTCATGGAGAAATGAAGTACAAGGGTGAAGAGGCTTGAATAGACTCACAGCAGCAGAGCTGGAACTGGATCCCATGTTTCCCAGTCTCCACTCCTAGGCTATGTCCACTCTTTCTCCTTATTGACCACTATGCCACAGAACTGCCTGCCTTCAAGAATGAAAAACAGGGGCCGGCCCCATGGCACAGCGGTTTAGTTCGAGCTTTGGCAGCCCAGGGTTCACACGTTCAGATCCCGGGCGCCAGCCGACACACTGCTTCTCAGCCATGCCGTGGCGGCGTCTCATATAAAGTAGAGGAAGATGGGCACGGATGTTAGCCCAGGGCTGGTCTTCCTCACAAAAAAAATGAAAAACAGATTCTGTAATATCACTAAGTAGAGTATGCACCACAGGACTCAGCTGAACCTTCCTTGGCGTCTAAACCTCTTCAGCCAGTTAACCACGTTGGGACAGGGCTCCAAGGCCTGAGGACTGCTGGAGGTGTAGCTAGGTAGATACTGTATCTAACATGCACATGATCAGCCTCAGTCATCTTAAAGGAAGCCTGTCATTGGTGGTAGGTGGTGTTCTTGTGGGTTCTCTGATGTGATGGCTCACTTGGTGCCATATCAGACAACAGAAACTCGACTTTCTTTTTACTCCTTGGTTCTCTGCTCTGTATTTTGTAAGCATTCCATACAGTCCCAACTGAGTCATAGTCTTAATGTGAGTATAAGATTCATCACTTTCTCTTTGCTGATCTTTTGGACTCCAGTCTCAGCCCCCATCCCCATACCTGCTCTGTTAGTTTGTTTATACCCTTCTTTATTAACCATGCCACTCTCTTGCTTAAAACTCTTTAGGTAGTCTCCATTATCTACAAGATAAAGTATAAGCTCCTTTAAATGACATAAAACGCCCTTCATTTTGTAGCCTTTATCTCCTTTTCCAGCCTAATTGCCAGACTACTTCCCCTTCCAAAATTTGTGTTTCAGAAATAATGATTGACTTGTAGTTTCCTGAAGATACCATATTGTATCACACTGTTGCATAAACTGTTCCCTCAGTATATAGATCATCTACCTGGGCATCTCTTCTTCCACCTGGTAAACTTGTTTGTTCTTCAAAACCCTATTCATGATCAGGGCTGCTGTTTTATATGGGCTGGTAAGGCTTCTCTGATAAGGTGACACTTGAGCCAAATCCTGAAGAAACTGTGAGGAAGCAAGCCAAGCAAATGTCTGGCAGAAAGAAGAGCATTCCAGGCAGAGGAGATAAGTGCAAAAGCCTGAGGTGAGAACATGCTTGGCACAATCAAGCAACAGCAAGCAGCCCTTTGTAGGTGGAAGAGAATGAATGAGAGGGAGAGTGGTGTGAGGTGAGTGTTGCAGAAACAGATCATCTAGGGCTTGGTAGGCCATGGTAAGGATTTTGAGATGAGAGGCCATTGAAAGAATTTGAACAGAGGAGTGTCATGATTTGGCTTGGGTTTTAAATGTGTCCCTCTAGCTTCGGAGGGGTGGGGTGGAGAGAACTGTAGGGAGAAAGGTAGAAGCAGGAAGTTCATTTAGGAGTTAGACACAAGGTGATGGTGACTTGGGCAAAGATTGAAGCAGTGGAGGTGGTGAGAAATAATTGGAACCTGCACGTATTTTGAAGGCACAGCTGATGAGGTTTGCTGCTAGACTGGATGTGGGATGTGCAGGAGGCATCGAAGAGAACTCCAAGGTGTTTGGCCTGAGCAGTTAGAATGGTGGAGATACCAGTTATTGATTAAGGGGAAGATGAGGGGAGGAGTGGGTTTCAGAGGGGAAATCAAGAGTTTAGTTTGGAGTGCATTAAGTTCAAGATTCTTAGCACATGTTAAGAGGCAGTGTCACTCAGGCAGCAGGGTCTGGAGTTCAGGAGAAAGATTGTGGCTGTTGATGTACTTTGGAATTATCAGATCATAGATGATATTTAAGGGCATGAGGCTGGGTGAGGTCACCTGGGACAGTCTAGCCTAAGTTCATTTGATTAAATGTATTTCCCTTCTTGTCAGCCTATCTCAGCTTTGGTCTATGGTTTCTTAAGAAACAGTTCCCTTAGTCATTCATTTGAATGGTCAAAAAAATAAGCAGATTTGAGGGGGGAGAAGTGCATCATGCTTCCAGTGTTCACATAGTTTGCCTTGTGGAGGTAAGGAGCTCCTGCCAGCCACAAAGAACTAAAGTAGTCCCCTAACCCATAGCGAGAGGAGTAGAAGTAGAAATTCCCTTTTCATCCTGGGGGCTAGAGAGAGGCTCTGAATATTCTGAGTTCCCAGTTCCAGAATAATTTACATTTAATTTTGAGGGGAGGGCTTGGGGACTCACTTGTAAATTAGAACCTCCTGGAATACGCCTCAGAAAAATGAGACCACAAGATTGAAATGAATTCCTAGGTTATGCTTTGTGTGAAGTCAAGTTATACTCTGTGTGTGTGTGTGTGTGTGTGTATTATTAGAGAAACAGTAGGTTTAACTGCTTGCCTGGCATTTTTCCTTTGTCCTGAGATTTATTTAGCTTTGGAAGATCCCCAGAACCATTTGTGGACAAGGAAGAAGTTAGTCAGCCTAAAATGTCAGGAAAAACTGAATGTCTTGAGATTGAGAGTGCATATATAAACGTGTGTTTGTAAACAGTGGGGCTCTGTCTGGCTCACTCTGTTAGTGAAAACATGATTTCAGTGTGTGATTAATGGCAACTGCCCCTTACTGTCTGTGTTCTTTGTGTATTCTTCCTGAAGTAGGTATCTCTTTGCATTTGACTCTGTTTGGTGAGGGGTTGTTATATACTGTACTGTCCCTTTTGTTTCTATGTCAGACCTGTTTTAAATACTTATTACATGGAGAGAGAGAATGAGGAGCTTTTGTCCCTTGGTAGCAATGTGAGAGAAATCCTGTGTCCCGTGAGACAGTGTGGGGTAGCTTTTAGCCCTCCCAAGGGACTGAACGTCCACCCATTCTCATGGGGGAAAAAGAGTTCCACCCTCCAAGTGTTGGTCCAACTTTTTCCAGTTGTTCCCCTCGAAATTTTCCTGTTTTCTATTTCACTCCCTCATCTCCTGAAACTGCCTCTCATTGACCTGGATAGCCAGGCATCTCCACTTCATTGCACCTCTCAGCTCCTCTCTGCCATGCCTGCCCAGCTTGGTGTTTACAACTTCATGAAGGTGCTGACTGTTAATATATTTCTCCTTAGTCATTGCTGGGCCACGCTTTGTGAATTGACTTGCTTTAATCTTTCCTAGTTAAGTCAGTTGTTCTAGTCCTTTAATTGTTATTTGTTTTTCTCTAGAATGCCTCACTAAGCTGGATAAACATGATTACCAAATATAGGTGTCATCTCTGTCCTGCTGTGGTGGGCACAGTTGTCTCCCCCTGTACCCCGCCTCCTGCTCCGAGTTCTTGTCATGGTTGATTCAGTGTTCGTTTTATTGTCAGATTAGATGATAATCATACGTCTGGCTTGGTTTTTAGTTCTCTCACTCTTATTCTTGTTTTCACTTACTAGCTTACACATGTTTCATATTCTTTTTCCCTGGATAAGTATTTTTCTAAATAGAATCTTGTTTTATTCTCTCTTTCTCCCAAATTCCCCACCTCTTTTAATCCATTTAAATGATAAATAGCCACTAAATTTGGGGGGTTTTTGAAGTTAAACTGCAAACTTATCTCTTTAGACTTTAATCTTCTTACTGAGTTGAAAAACCCAAGTTGAATCAGATTTGGTTATCACTGAGACTTCCTAGAAAAAATGTAAATGTTAAGGAAGCACCTGTGAAATGATTCATAATGTGGAACCCCTCTTATGAGTTCATGCTGAACCATTGCTTCAGACTTGGACAACTAAAGGCAGTGTCTTTGGATGTGACGTCAGCTCTCATCTTCCACATATGTAGTCATTTTAGGTGTGCTGGGCAAGTAATATTCTCCCCTAGTCCCGTTGGAGGTCTCCTTTTCATTAACTGTGTCTTCTCTTCCTTTGTTCTCTTTGAAAGTTTAAACTGGATTTTCTAGAATTTTGCATATTCTGTTAAAGCTCCAAAATGTCCTCATCAGGTTTGCTATGTACCTCTATGAGTGACAAGTGTTGTGTACTTCTAAATCCTAGGTCTGTGAACACTGTGGGTTAACAACAAGTGTTCACAATGATTTTTTTTCTTTGGTAGGTAGTTTGTAGATTTCTCCTGAAGGATTCTACCTACCCTAAAAATTTAGGGATTATACCTCATATAAAAGCAAGACAAAAGAAGCACAACAAGAAAGAGCCAGTGGGGGTTCTTATTAGTAGAAGCAAGAGTATTGAAAATGCTGATGCCTTTTGTCCATCCTCACCCCAAATCTGAATTCTTCAGAGAATAGCAGAAGAATTGTCTCCATTTTTAAGTGAGAAAACAAATAAATTACTTAGGAATAGTGTTAACCAATGGGGAAAGCGTCATAGAGAAACAGTTTCAAGAGAGATGGAATCACTCTTTAGTTTACATTTTTGGCTCTGTCTACTTTTGATCAATCCCCTTAGAGATTCTAATATCAATCCACTAGTATTTGTGGAATTCTGCTTCACACTGATGGATGGTGTCTGTCCTTAAATAAGACTAGATGGGAAGATTTTTAAATAGTACACATGAAATAATTGGACACACATGGAAGGATAGTCATTGATTAAGTGGGAACTTGGACCAGGGTAGGCAATGCAAGGTAATATTAATAGTACAGGTGTTGGGGGGAGACTGTTAGGACTGTGAGCTCAGGCCTGTCTCTTTCTAATTTATAAGATGAAGGAAATACATTGGTTTTTGTAAAAATTCAATGAGATGTGTGTGCACACTAATGACAGACACATAGTAAGTGCTCAACAGATTTTAGCCATTATTATTTCTAATAATTGATTAGGAATAGGAAAAGGAGACATTGTTATAGGTAAGAGAAATCCGGGAGGCCTTCCTGAAAGTGGTGAAGCTTGAAATGAACCTTAAACGACCAATAGAGAAGAATTGAGGGATTCTAGGTCAGAGAAACAGCTTGAGCAAAAAGTGGTGCAGACAAACATAATATAAGTGAAGAACATTAACGAGACCTGTCTGACGAAAGGTAAGGGCCATGTTTGTGTTAGGAAAGAATAGAGTGAAGCTGGCTCAGTATAGCAGGGCCTGATTATTAAGGGGAGTTGGGATATAGTGTGTTACAGCATAACTGGCAGAGATGGAGGGAGTGGTCTACAGTAGTACCCAAAGTAGACTGAAGAAGAAAGAGACTGAGATCTATGGAGCCCGCTGATCTAATAGTGTTACTGAGCCAGACGTAGGTGGTGAGGGCCTGGTCCAGGATAGGGGTGGTGGGACTGTAGAAAGGATGGGTTCATTTCTGAAGAAGCTCTGGCTGGATTTGGTGATTTGATTGAATATGGAGGAGGACACTTGAGAGATGAGGGCCGTTTTGAACTGGCTTTCTTTCAGGAAGTCCGCTCTATTAGATAGTAGCCTCAAGGACTGAGAACCCAGGAGTCTGTTGGTTTTAGGATCACTATGGGGCAGAGGAGGGAGGAGTACATTTTGTTGTTGTTTGTGTTTGTTATTTAGCAAACTAGAAATTGCTTCCAAGGAGCACTTTAAACATTTCTTCCCAGAAATTCAAGGGACAGAAAAATGACCCTGTTGATGAGAGCCTGAGAATGCCACGAAAGCTATGCCTGTCTCTTCCCAGGGTCTGCCCAGTGTTAAAGAGAAGGCTTTCACATCCCTCATGTCCCAGGCCCACTGCCTGCTTAGGCTGTGTGATCTTGGGTAAATTCTCTAATTCCTTTGCGCCTCGGTTTCCTAATCTATAAAGTGGAGGTTTTAATAGTACCTAAATCATGGTGATTGTGGAATATAAATGAGTTAATACACATAAAACAATGACCGGCAAATAAATAAGTACTATGTGTTAACTATTAATATTACTGCCATTCCCTCTTTTTAAATGAAAACCCTGAGAAAAGCCCTTGGGTGTGTCTCTTTTGCCCAGGGCTAGTGAAGGAATGGCTTGGTTTTATGAGTGCATTATCTGCTAATCTTAATATCATAGAAAGAAATCTAGCATCAAACTGTTGCAAACCGATGAGTGGCTGGGTTGCTCTCAGAATTCCTGTTCTTGCTCTCAGGGTGCCTCAGTCTTTGCTGTATCCTTGTCCTGCCTGTGTAGGTGATTTTCTATGATAGCGACTGGAACCCCACTGTGGACCAGCAGGCCATGGACAGGGCCCACCGCTTGGGGCAGACAAAGCAGGTTACTGTGTACCGGCTCATCTGTAAAGGCACCATTGAAGAACGCATTCTGCAGAGAGCCAAGGAGAAGAGTGAGGTAAGTACAAAGCCAAGGAAGTACTATACCAGTGGGGAAAATAGAAAGTCCAACCACATGACTGGACTAAAAGACTAATATTCTCTCACCTTTTGTTGGTCATGAAACAGCTAGAATTTCTTCTGAAAATAGAAAATAAAATCAGCTCCTGTACAAGAGCAGTCTCAGCTGCCTGGCCATTCCTCAATCCTTTTCTACCAGAATGGTGTCTACAGCCTAGATTCAGCTCTTGTTCACGTGGAGACTTACACCAGTCATGGCCCTCATGTTTGACATATTTTCACGTTTGGAGGAAGAAGGAATGACGTTTTAGCTCTCACCCTAATACTCTCAATTCGATCAACCTCTTTTGTATGCCAAATTTACTAGTTTCCAAAGAAATGATCATTTTTGGGGTTTTTTTCCATCTTGATTCAGTACTATTGCATCTTCTGGCTATCAGTTAGCAGATGTTCTCATTGTCCTTTCTGTTGGACAAGTAACCTGGACGAGCCAGTCAGATGAATGAGAAAGAGATAGGGAATCCGGGGGCCTCACCGGAGGAGCAGATTGAGAAAGATGTTTCTTTCTTTCTGGATATTTGCCATAAGGGAATGGATGCCTGGTGGTGATGTTTGGTCTGCTTTGATATAGATTCAGCGGATGGTGATTTCTGGTGGGAACTTCAAACCAGATACCTTGAAACCCAAAGAGGTGGTTAGTCTTCTTCTAGATGATGAAGAGTTGGAGAAGAAACGTATGTACTCTAAACTTATTAATGCTGTCTCCTCCCTACAAAAGATTTTTTCCTAGCCCCACATGTCTGAAAATGGAAGGGTCCCTTCCTTGGCTGTGTGCCAAGGGTAGGCAAAGCCAAAAGCTATATTTGAGGAGAAATATTTTTTATCATAAAATCCAAACAAGGATATGTTATGAAGTAGAAGGCAAAATTCACAGTTTGTTTTGTTTGTTTTGATTGAAGTATAATTGGCATACAATATTATATTAGTTTCAGGTGTACAATATAGTGATTCAATATTTTTATACGTTACGAAATGATCACAATATGTTTAGTTACCATCTGTCACCATACAAAGTTATTACAATATTATTGACTATATTCCCTATGCTGTACAGTACATCCCTGTGACTTATTTATTTTATGACTAGAGGTTTGTACCTCTTAATCCCCTTCATCTATTTTGCCCTTCCCCCCACCACCCACACCTATATTTTTTAATTAATATGACTTAATAAATTTGTACTGGGAAGGCTATATCCCTAGACTCCTTAGCAGTAATGAATTTACTCTATTCTGCCCAGAGAAATGTTTTTATGGTGAAGTTGGAGCAGCACACTGCTGTAACATACAAACCCTTCTCCCATGTCTTTCTGGCTTTTGATAACCATGGGTTTCAGACTTGCCTCGTGAGCTTCTGAGGACTTCCACAGCATCACGTCAGGAAATATGAGGAAGCTCGTTCTTACAGTGCTCACATTTGCTGCCACCTCCTAAAAACGTTTTGGGACTCTATAACCATACTCACTCTGTGCAGTGCAGAGATACTAAAAGCCTGAAAAGAAAAGCAAAAAGCAAAGAAAGCTACATGATAATTGAACTGGATCATGGTTTGAACACAAAAACTGTTAAGAATCCGAGAACTCTTTTCCTTCTCCTAGTTAGAAAACCACCAGCTATCTGTCTTAGACAAATAGAAGTCATACCTTGGAACATAAATATCAAAGGATATGGCCACCTTTATTTCAGAGAATGAGGGTTATGATTGCCACAGGGACTTCATCAGATCTCTTTTTGCTTTTCTTGGTAGTGAGGCTGCGGCAAGAAGAGAAACGGCAGCAGGAAGAAACCAACCGAGTCAAAGAGCGCAAGCGCAAGCGGGAAAAGTACGCAGAGAAGGTATCATCTTCAGGCCTGCGGTGGCCACAGGGACTGGTGGGGGTGGGTGGTACTTAAGAGGCTTCAGCATACATGGCTTGTCATCTTGGTTACTGGTTGGTGTCCAGCTCCAGCTGTGTGTGATTAGTAGCAGTTCTGTGCTCACTGATGTTTGATCAGGAAAAGTACAGCCTTAGTAGACCTGTAGTACTCCTCACACAGACCCACCATTTCCGTGGTCACAGGGATCACATGTAATTATGGAAACCATTTGATGGGCTGTTAGAAAACATAAGGCTGAATAAATGTGGGTAAGATGGATGTTATATTATTAGATTCCGTAGAATCTTAGAAAGGACCTAAGGGGTTATTAGATCCAATCCTTGTACCATAATTCTGCTAGTGTACCATTCAGTGTCATCTACCATTGGAAAAATAAATTGCTGGCCAGTTTGTTCATCTCTTTTTCTCCAATTCATGCCGAGGATTTGAGCCAACTTTGTCTCCCTTCTGACGTTTCCTGCTTGAGCCCACTAGGCTAGCTGCAAAATGGGATGTAGTTCCCCTACATTTCTCCCTATCTTGCTGTTTCTAGCAAAGTATTGTAACAGTTAACCCTTATCCCCAGTCTTTATTGACATGTAAATTGGAAATGAGGCTTTCCGGACTTATTCTTGTTTCAGGAGTCAGCCCATTAGTTCTGACTAGGTTCACAGACTTCTTATGCCCTAGGAGTGTTGGTTTAGAATCATTTTACTACCTTCCAGAAAGTGCTTCCTAGTTTTTTCTGATAGATTTGGCTTACCTTTGTGTCATGCTGACCTTCCCATCTTCACCAGCCCTGGTTGGGCCCCTGGTCTTGAATACAATAGCCACCTGAACTTAGGCATCTCCATAGCTCTGGGCCCTCAGGTCTGACAACTGTCCATGCCTCATTTCCTTGGACTGTTTGGTTTATCTGAAGTGTGTTATCTAGCCACATGTTAAAACTGGTTTTGCTTTAAGTGGAGGTCAGCTTCTTCCCCTTATCCAAGCTTGTATTGAGCCTCATGTCCCTTTGGCCACATGGCCTTGATGGTCCACAGCCTAGGAGCCTGTCTATATTATATGATCATCTTCCAGTAGATATACTAGCTCTTCACATTGTAAAATCCACACCCTCGATTATTCATTCTGCTAAGCAGAACTGTTTCTGGCCTAAAGGATACCCCTGGTACTCACTTCGTTTACAAAGCTAAAAAATCCCAAGAATGAAAGATTAATTTTCTCCTAGCCTGGGCTGCCATCTCTACCCATTTCCTCAGGTTCTGTTTTATGACTTTACCCTCAAGTCTCTCACCCATTACTAACTACTATTTACAATTAAAATAGTTTTAATATTCAGAAACAATATCAAAGAAGAAAAAGTGGTTTTCTCATAATGGATATTGTTTACCAAATTTGCATCTGATGCCATCCCTGCTCTGAGCATAGAAGTTTCAGATAAATCTTCACTGATAATATAAACTATACAAAGACATACCATATTAACCCATATTAACAGTCTATAGGTGTATAGATACAAATGCAATTAGGTGCAGTGGGTGAATGTGATTCCTAGATATGTCCACACATACTTTCTGTTATTTCAGGTCGCTAATCTGTGACAAAGCCCTTCTGAACTTGGCTCTAGAACTGCTTAGAGTAGCTCAATCACTCAACCCTTAAGTATTTGCATATAAACTGAGGAAATAATGACAAAAGCAACCCGTTATTCACTGGGTATAAGAAGCTTCATTCTCCTTATGCATATTTAAAAAGAAGGCAGAGTAAAACAGATGTGCAGAAGATGTCCTAAATGCACTGGCCCTCCATCTAGTAGGACTGCATCAGTTCAACCCCTGATCAGTCTGCAGCTTGGACGTGCCAGAAGCTGACCGTGCACCTCGCCCCATGGCCATCAGGCTTGGTGCAGCTCCAGTTCAGTGGGACTGGCTTAACTTTCAACTCTGCATTATTGTGGTAGAATATATATAAACTCTTATTAAGCCATCCCTTTCTGCCTTCCTTAGGAGTTTTTCTTCCTTAAAAATATGCTAATTGAAAAAAACCTAGACGTTTATAAAGAGTCAAAGTTCTGTCATCACTTTCTTCTCCAACTTCACTTTTCTCTTGGTGCCAATCCTCATGCTTTTTCCATATTTCCTGATTTGTGTGTTCCCAGAAGAAAAAGGAAGATGAATTGGATGGGAAAAGGAGAAAGGAGGGTATGAACCTCGTGATCCCGTTTGTTCCCTCGGCTGATAACTCCAACCTCTCTGCTGATGGGGACGACTCCTTTATCAGCGTGGACTCGGCCATGCCCAGCCCTTTCAGTGAGGTGAGGCTCCTTTTAGATGCCTTCATCGTAGCAGTAGGGACTGTGTCCTGACTTGTAGCCTTTGCTTCTCCTGGAGTCCTCCTGCATTGTAGACTGGTTGCACATGGAATCTGTAAGAAGAAAAGCAAATGATGACAGGCTGGCTTCTCTGGAGCCAAAGTAAGGGATCTAACCCTGAGGAGTGAAGCCAGGCAGGAGAGGGAAATAGTGGCAAGACCTGAAAAGCATGTCCTCACCTAGATGTAGGGGCTGTGGGCTGTAGGAGTAGTGGTGATCTTGACCTTCCTCCTCTAGATCTCCATCAGCAGTGAGCTGCACACCGGCTCCATTCCCCCCGACGAGAGCAGCAGTGACATGCTGGTTATTGTTGATGACCCAGCCTCCTCAGCCCCTCAGTCTCGAGCCACCAACTCTCCTGCTTCCATAACAGGCTCCGTCTCAGACACCGTGAACGGTAAGAGTTGCCGCTGTCCTGAACAGCTTGGGCCTGGCCCACTGCCTCAGGAAAAGCTTTGGTTTGGTGGTGGGTGAAGTCCTGATTCCTTCTGGGATGAAGGCATTTTCTACTTTCTTTAAAGAAGAGTGGAGTAGAGCAAAAAGGAGAATTTGTAGGCTGCTTCTTTCATTAGCCCTGTCAAGTGAAAAAGAGAAAGAGAAGGTTTAGGGAAAGCAAAATAAGAATTTTATAAACATTTTAAACCTCTTTGGTTTCTAGCCATCCCTTTCTTTCATATTTCACCCTTATTTTTTGTAGTTTTTAATTAAAGTTAGCTTTTCTGGGACTTTCCTCACTTTGTTCTGTGGGGCCCAGTGTTGCTGCTGTTTCTTGTAGAACTCTAGGTTATAAACTTGGGAGTAAAAGTTGACTCTCCAAGGCAGGAGCACATTGGCATGTGCAGGGGAATCACAGGTAACAATTCCCTGGTGTTCATTTAGTAATGAGCCAGTTTAAAGAAGAAATTCAGGAGTAATGGAGCCACTCTTTAGAATGAAAAGCAGCTTGAGGAGTCAGGCTGTTGTAGCTATTTGGAATTGTTACTAACTCTGTGTGACTCCATGGCCCAGCCATTAAATGGGGACATAGACCTCCCTGGGAGTCCTGAAACAAACACTCTGAAAGCCAACCTTCCCTGTCAGGGGAAGAGTCTGTTAACATATGAAGAGATTGAATTTTTTCCCTCTTGGCCCGTTTGTTCCCACAGGAATTTCCATCCAGGAAATGCCAGCTGCAGGACGAGGTCACTCAGCCCGAAGCCGAGGCCGCCCCAAAGGTTCAGGAAGCACAGCCAAAGGAGCAGGGAAAGGCCGGAGCCGGAAGTCCACCGCTGGCAGTGCTGCTGCAATGGCAGGAGCCAAAGCAGGGGCTGCAGCAGCCTCCGCAGCCGCCTATGCTGCATACGGGTACAACGTGTCTAAAGGTGTGGAGCCTTGGGGAGTTGTGGGGGTGGGGGGAGCAGGGGGACGGGGTGCACTGCAGGCTCCATTCTGGTCAGGGACAGGCTGGAGAGTCTATTGAGCGATCTGCTAGTAGAGCAGGTTGGACACCCTCAATCCAGGAAGCTCCTTCCCAGAGCCCATGTCAAGTTCTGCTCCTGCATTGAGCAGGCCTGATTCTCCCCTTGCCCTTGTGACTTAGTACAGTGCCGCCTTCAAGGTGGAAGTGGCTGTAAAAAGAGAGAGCTGGACTGTACTGCTTTAAACAGTCAAAACTTTTCCTGCTTTGAGGACTGATTTTTTTCCAAGATCCACGTTTCAGTAGTTACATTTCAGCAGTCTGGGCTGGCATTGTTAACTTTTACCCAGCTATGTGATCCATCACCGTAGATATTAAGCACCTGCTGTGTGCATAGGAGTATAACAGGGAACCCTGCTCTTGAGTGTATAATAGAAGTGAGAAGGGGAAGCTGTACATGGGATATGTTTAACAGCAATGCAAGGCAATATACATGTATTGAGTGAAAAAAGAGGGAAGGCCTTAATTGTGGTTGTAAATAAGAAGAAGGAGGAACCGTGGACCTGATGACAAAGTTGTCAGACTGTAATTAAGAAAGAAGGAGAAGGATAACAAAGAATATGGAGTGGGGACAGAGAGTTGGCAATGACCAAGGCATATTGGGGGTCACCAAGCAAGTCAGTCAGGCTGTGCTAAAGAGAAACAGTGGGAGTCGAGTTGGAAAGACATGATGGGCATATCAGGTGTATGACAAGGGGCTCTAGAAAGTGTGAGAAGGGAAATGGCTGTTGTGACCATGACATGTGGAGGATGATTGTAGCCGTGGAATGTAGGACATGTGAGAGTGGTGAGAAGGGGAGAGCCCATTCAGAGACCTCTCTCCCCATTCAAAACAGGGGTTTAGGGAAAGCAAAATCAGAACTTTATATTTCAGACTTCTTTGTCTTCTAGTCATCCCTGTCTTTCATATTTCACCCTTATTTTTGTTTGTTTTTAATTAAAGTTAGCTTTTCTGGCCCTTTCCTCATAGGGCTCTTGTACCAAGTAAGGGCATTATTAATAGAAAGTGGTGTTTGGTAAATTTTAATTCACCTCCCCTTTCTCCTACCATAGGAATAATCTCCGCTTTCATCTATTTGTTCATTCAATAAATAGGAAGTAGACTAGCCTAGCCAGTGTTTCTTAACCTTTTTCCAGCTCATCACATCCTTGGAAAACAGTCATGCCAGCAGTCGAGGCTGCTGTGGTAGGGCCTCACCTGATGACACTCCTCAGGCTTTCTCCTGGTGACATGGCCTGAGATGAGAAGGGGGCGGGTGGGGTGAAAGAGGCAACAAGGGTAGAGTGTCAGAAGGAAAATCAGCATTGCTTGGGAACTGGGAGTGGAAAACAAGGGGAAGGGCTGCTTCAGAGATTCCCTGCAGTTCCACTGTGGATGAGAAGAGACACGTGTCTGCCCACCAAGCACTTAGAATTCTTTTTAGGAAAGTAAAACCAGTACAAAAGAAACAATTGGAGCATCATATTAGACAATATGTTATCAGATGTAAGTGGACTTGGCACATACAAGGAAGAGAGAGTTCACTGTTGCCCAGGAACCATCACTGAAGATGTGAGGTTTGAACTGAGGGCTTGGAGAGCAGGAGTGGCCACTTCCAACACAAGGAGAACTGCATGAGCATAGACACAGGATAGAGAAGGCAGCCAGTGCCCTCTGGCTAGACTGACTTGGGGGTAGAGGACATCTTCTGAAATTAAGAAGGAAGCAACTGATCACAAGTGGTGTCCCAAGGAAGAATGAATGCGTAAGAAAATACGTTCATGCCTAGTAAGTTACAGCGCATCCTGCAGCCTTGGCTGCCCCACATTGTATAACGTGTGCCCTGTTTCTTGAGCGCCAAGGTGACATCTTACTCCCTGCAGAGGAGGTAATGTAGAGAGGGCTGGGTAGGTGTCATTTTTCTCTTAAAAACACATCCCTCTTACTGAAAAGACAGTTGACAGGGAGAGCAAGCAAATGTGCTAAGAAGAGGTTGGCAAGGAGTGGCAGGGAGGGGTTCCCCACGATCTCACCTCAGTCCAGACTCTGGTAACTGAGGTCAGATGCTGAGTCAGCTCCGACAGGACTGGTGCTTACACTCTTCTTTCTCTTTCTTCATCCCCACAGGAATCTCTGCCAGCAGTCCTCTGCAGACGTCCCTTGTTCGGTCTGCTGGCCTTGCTGACTTTGGACCTTCAAGCGCCTCTTCTCCTTTGAGTTCCCCTTTGAGCAAAGGAAATAATCTTCCTGGGACTCCCAAGAGCCTCCACTTGACCAGCAGCCTAGCCCCAGATTCTCTGGTCCGGAAACAGGGCAAAGGCATCAACCCCTCTGGAGGACGGTAACCACCTGGGCTCTCCAGCTTCCTTCAACCAAATCAGGGGCTAGAGTCCTGGCCTGCAAGTGATCTTTGGATGGCTTGCCCAGTGCAGCATCTTACATACCAGGGCAGAGGGCAGAGATGACCATTTGCAGCAAGGGAAGGACAGGCAGGTGGTTAGTGTGAGCACTTTTATCACCTGTGTCTCAAGAGGAGTGCTCTGGGGTGGCCTATAGGAAGAAGGCCCAAAGACAGGAATCAGCTCCACAGCATCTCAGATGAACTTTATAGCCACGTCTTAAACCTCATGCTGGAGAAGGGCCTGACATAGACCCCCTTTAGATGCTGAGGCACACTGTCTCCATGCCCATTCCACCCTTTGGCTCTGGCCATTTCCTTTGCAAAGGCTCCACGAGTGCTGTGAAGAGCCTTTCACAGTGGGGACTTCTCTTAGGGCTGTGATTTCCTGTAGGGCTAGGAAGGGAGGTAATCATGTATCTGGCGTCCTCAGTCTTTGGGCAGCTCCCCAGGTTTCCAAACCCCATTTGCCAGAGTGTCACCATTGAAGAGAGCAGTGAGTGTGAGAGAAGATAGTGGCTTGTGAGGATGACAGAAGGCTGGAGGAAGCATGCTCGAAGGCAACTGTTTTCTCGGCATTTCCTCCTGTGTCCTGCATGGTTCACACCAGAGAACCTTCAGGTCCCACCAGCAACAGTAGCAGCAGCTCCCACCCCGGGACTCCCAGAAGCCAGTTAAGAGACCAGAAGCCACCTCAATCAGCAGGACATCCTCACTGCCCCTCTTGCAGACTCCTCTTGCCCTTCCTGAATGCACAGTCTCCCCACCCTTGCCCTTCAGCCCCCTGCTTGGCTGTATGCACTGTCTGTATTGCACTGAGAAAGGAAGGGACAGCAGGAGTGAGGTACAGAGGATGGAGAGAGGGCAAGCTCAGCACCAACCCTCCCAGCCCCAGCCCCACCAGGCCGAGCTTGCTTCCCTCCCAGAAAGGCAAAGGGGTGGGGTTTGCATGGGAGGTGTTTCTGCCTGCCCCCAGCCGAATGTCCCTGGTGAAGCAGGTGCTTCCGGGCGGGCCAGCCTCTAATTTGCACACCTGAAAATCGTGGAATTGAGTTTAGATAGATTGATTTTTAAACCTTTTTTTGGAGTAGGGGTGGTAGGGGAATCATTTAATTTAAATCATTAAGAGCCCCCTGCCCAAACCCAGACTCCTGTGTACAGATGCTATTTAGAGGGAATCAGAAAAATGCCAAGACTTTTTTCTCTTTGAATGTGCTGTCTATTTTTATAACTGAACTTGTACATATGTATAAAGAGAGACACATCTTTCTTTTACTAACTGGAGAAAAAAAATCTTAAATAAAATGGAGTGAGATAATTTTATGTAAATTGGGGTGTCTGTGGTCTTTGCAGCTGCCTCTCCTTGGGGTCATGGTTGGGCTCCTGGGGGAGTGAGGCAGGATGAAGGAAGCAGAGTCCCAACATTGTTCCTGTGGTCAGAGAGGACAGTGGTCAGTGGGACGAGGAGTGTTCTGTGGGCGTTTCCTCAGTGGCATTCTTAATTGGGCTTCAGAATTTGCCTCCAGCCATCAGAGAGGAGGCTTGACCAAGTGCCTGGCATGTTGAGGCCAAGGCCCTCAGGGTATGGGCTCGTTATGACTCAGGTCATAGACCCCAGGACTTAGGTGTGGACAGCTTGGCCTGGTCCACAGTCAGACAGTTACATAGTGGTAATCTTAATACTGATGTGTTCTTTCTCCAGAAAACACAAGTGAGAGATTATCCTGGCAGTGTGTAATATGTAAAAATCCCCAACTAATATGAACTTTATGGTCCCAATTTCTGAAACTGCGACATGTGTACAAATATTTGTACAGGCATACCTCAGAGATATTGTGGGTTCAGTTCTAGACCACTACAATAAAGTGAATATAGCGATAAAGTGAGTCACAAATTTTTTTGTTTCCCAGTGTATATAAAAGTTATGTGTGGGGCCGGCCCAGTGGTGTAGTGGTTAAGTTCATTTGAGCAGCCCGGGTTCATGGGTTCGGATCCCAGGCGCAGACCTATACCAGTCAGGCATGCTGTGGCAGCGACCCATGTACAAAATAGAGGAAGATTGGCACAGATGTTAGCTCAGGGCAAATCTTCCTGAGGGGGAGAAAAAAGGTTACGTTTACACTGTACTGTAGTCTATTAAGGGTGCAATAGCATTATGTCTGAAAAAACAATGTACATACCTTAATTAGAAAATGCTTTATTGCTAAAAAATGCTAACCATCCTCTGAGCCTTCAGTGAGTTGTAATCTTTTTGGTGATGGAGGGTCTTGTAAAAAACACAGTATCTGTGAAGTGCGATAAAGCTCAGCAAAATAAAATGAAGTATGCCTGTATATAAACCCCAGAAACCAGCCCATTCACAGTTCCAGTACACACTGTGGATCGGTTAATCCAGTGGAAATACAGTAGTCCCCTCTTATACATTCTAAGACCCCCAGTGGATGCCTGAAACCATGGATAGTACCAAACCCTGTATATTGTTTTTTCCTATGCATACATATTTGAGGTGTGACAGCAAAACTAGCACGAATTTCTTATTCTTTCTTCGCAATTTCAGGGGTAAAAAATTCGTTGTTACATAGATGTTAGTAATCTCAACATACGATTTTTTTCTTTCCTTATTAAGTTGAGAACTTTCACCTGTTCATTTAAAGGAAGCACTTTACGACTTCTCTGGCATATCCGAATTGCAGCATCACTACTCTTGCACTTTGGGATCATTATTAAGTAAACAAGGTTTACTTGAACACAAGCACTGAGATACTGCCACGGTGGATCTGAAAACCTGGAGAGCTATTAAGTGACTAATGGGCGGGCACTGTGTGCCATGTGAATCTGCTGGACAAGGGGATGATTCACGTCCCAGATGGGACAGAGTGGGACAGCATGAGATTTCATCACGCAACTCAAAACAGCATGCAATGTAAAACTTATGAGTTGTTCATCTCTGAAATTTTACATTGAATATTTTTGGACTGCAGTTGATCACTGGTAACTGAAACCACTGAAAGGAAAACTGCGGATCAGGGGGCACTGCTGTACTAACGAACTGTGACAGGAACTCACTGTTCTCAAAGGTAGCTATACTGTAAGATTCATGAAAGAAAACAGTGAATTAGATTGCTGGAGATTCCAAAGACATCTAGGCTTTGAAAACTTAGCTCTGATAGTTGGAAAAAGGACAAGTTTCCAGCCTGGGCTGGCAAGTTGGTTTCTCTGATTGAGCTAAGACACTGATATGCTCATGCGTCACCTGTGAGCAGAGCTCATGCTGTTCCCAAGTGCACTGGCTGTGTGGCCTCCTGAGCCTTGGCTCACCCTGCACACCCTTGATCAGGGTGGGCTGGCTCCTGGGCAGCTGCTGCTCACGCAGTCATAGGGTTAGCCTTTTCTTCGTTTTGTTGATCTCAAGTAGCACTGTCAGATACACTGGGTCTTGTTTTTCTTTCTGGTAAACTTGACCAAAGCCTCACACAGAACAAACCAGTGTCAGTTTCCCAATTAACCATGCCTTGTCAGCACTGTGGCTTCTGGTCAACAAGCCCACTAGGAAGGGTTCTCTCCAGTTCTCATTACTTAGCAAGGCCCCAAGTGACATTACTGTTAGAGCCTTGCCAAGGTCAGCAGGGGCTGTCTCTCTGGGGACCTGACAAATCAGATCCTTGCACAGCTTCGCTCAGATGTGGATAAGCTAATGCCCCTCTCCTGAAAAGCATGTAAGTTGTGGATCAGAGCTCTCCAGTCTTTTCTGTCCCCAAACCTGCTACGATACTCCCCTTTCACTCATTTTCAGTCCAATCCATGAAGAAACAGCTAACATTGCATACTGAGGGATGCTCACAGCCTTAATGTCCCTCCTCAGCCTCCCTTATCTGAGGGTAGAAAGATGGGACTTAAAAGTGAAGGCTTCAAAAAAAGAAGCCTGGGGACCGCCCGGTGGCGCAGCAGTTAAGTTCGCGCTTAGCAGCCCGGGGTTCGCAGGTTCGGATCCCGGGCGCCTGCCGACGCACTGCTTGAGAGCCATGCTGAGGCGGTGTCCCATAAAGTGGAGGAAGATGGGCACGGATGTTAGCCCAGGGCCAGTCTTCCTCAGCAAAAAGAGGAGGATCAGCAGTGGATGTTAGCTCAGGGCTGGTTTTCCTCGCAAAAAAAAAAAAAGAAGCCTGCCTAAGATTTCCCTGCCTGGTGCTTGTTAAGTAATTGGGGTTCTGGGAGTAGTATTGACCTGGCTATGAGTCATCAAGTTTAGATGTTGATTCTTAAAAAAAAATTTTTTTTTAAGTGTAGGCTTCAAAAAAAGAGAGAAGGCTCAAATAAATAAAATTAGAAATGAAAGAGGAGGGATTACAACAGATACCACAGAAATACAAAGTATTGGAATACTATGGAAAACTATATGCCAACAAATTGGACAATCTAGAAGAAATGGATAAATTCTTAGACTTATACAACCTCCAAAAACTGAATCAAGAAGAAATAGAGAACCTGAAGAGACCAATCACAGCAAAGAGATTGAAACAGTAATCAAAAACCTCCCAAAAAATAAAAATCCAGGACCAGATGGCTTCCCTGGAGAATTTTACCAAACATTCAAAGACTTAATACCTATTTTTCTCAAACTTTTCAACAAAATAGAGGAAGATGGAACACTTCCTAACACATTCTATGAGGCCAGCATCACCCTGATACCAAAGCCAGACAAGGACAATACAAAAAAGAAAAACTATAGGCCAGTATCACTAATGAATATAGATGCAAAAATCCTTGAATTGCCAGAGCAATTAGGCAAGAAAAAGGAATCCAAATAGGCAATGAAGAAGTGAAACTCTCACTATTTGCAGACAACATGATCTTATATATAGAAAACCCTAAAGATCCATTGGAAAACTATTAGAAATAATCAACAACCGCAGCAAAATCTCAGGGTATAAAATCAACTTACAAAAATCAGTGGTATTTCTATATGCCAAGAACGAACTAACAGAAAGAGAACTCAGAAAAACAATCCCATTTATACTCACAACAAAAAGAATAAAATATCTGGGAATAAATTTAACTGAGGAGGTGAAAGACCTATACAATGAAAACTATAGGACACTATTGAAAGAAATCAATGAAGACATAAAGAAATGGAAAAATATCTCATGCACATGGATTGGAAGAATAGTTAAAATGTCCATACTACCTAAAGCAGTCTACAGATTCAGTGCAATCCCAATCAGGATCCCAAAGACAAAGAATACTAAATTTCATATGGGGCAACAAAAGACCTCGAATAGCTAACACAATTCTGAGGAGAAAGAACAAAGCTGGAGGCATCATAATCCCTGACTTCAAAATATACTACAAAGCTATGGTAATCGAAACAGCATGGTACTGGTACAAAAATAGACACACAGATCAATGGAACAGAATTGAAAGCTCAGAAATAAAACCACACACCTATGGACAGGTAATCTTTGACAAAGGAGCTAAGAACATACAATGGAGAAAGGAAAGTCTCTTCAATAAATGGTGCTGGGAAAATTGGACAGCAACATGCAAAAGAATGAAAGTAGACCATTTTCTATTGCCATACACAAAAATTAACTCAAAATGGATCAAAGATCTGAAAGTGAGACCTGAAACTATAAAACTCCTGGAAGAAAATATAGGCAGTACACTATTTGACATCGGGATCTTTTCCAATTCCATGTCTACTCAGATAAGGGAAACGAAAAAATAAACAAGTGGAACTTCATCAGATTAAAGAGCTTCTACAAGGCAAATGAAACCAGAATCAAAATGAATAGACAACCACCAGCTGGGAGAAAATATTTGCAAATCATATATCCAACAAGGGGTTAATCTCCATAATATATAAAGAACTCACACAGTGGAACAACAAAAAAATAAAGCAACCCAATCAAAAAATGGGCAGAGGATATGAATAGACACTTTTCCAAGGAAGATATACAGGTGGCCAACAGGCACATGAAAAGATGTTCACCGTCACTAATCATCAGGGAAATGCAAATCAAAACCTTACACCCATTAGAATGGCTATAATCATCAAGACAAAAAATAACAAATGTTGGGGAGGTTGTGGAGAAAAGGGAACCCTCATTCACTGCTGGTGGGAATGCCAACTGGTGCTACCTTATGGAAAACAGTATGGAGATTCCTCAAAAAATTAGAAATACCTTATGACCCAGCTACCCCACTATTGGGTATCAATTCAATAAACCTGAAATCAACAATCCAAAGAGGCTTATGCACACCTATGTTCATTGCAGCATTATTCACTATAGCCAAGAAGTGGAAGCAACCCAAGTGTCCCTTGACTGATGATTGGATAAAGAAGATGTGGTATCGGGGCCGGCCCGGTGGCGCAGCGGTTTAGTCCGCGCTTGGCAGCCCAGGGTTCACGAGTTCGGATCCCGGGCGCCCGTCGACGCACTGCCTGTCAGCCATGCCGTGGCGGCGTCCCATATAAAGTAGAGGAAGATGGGCACGATGTTAGCCCAGGGCCAGTCTTCCTCAGCAAAAAGAGGAGGATTAGCAACGGATGTTAGCTCAGGGCTGATCTTCCTCACAAAAAAAAAAAAAAAAAGAAGATGTGGTATATATTTACAATGGAATACTACTCGGCCACAAAAAAAAGACAAAACTGTCCCATTTGCAAGAACATGGATGGACCTGGAGACTATTATGTTACTTGAAATAAGCCAGAGAGATAAAGACAAACACCGCGTGATTTCACTTAAAGGTGAAATATAAACTAACACACAGACAGAGAGAACTGTTTAGTGGTTACTAGGGGCAAGGGGGAGAGGGGCTGGCACATGGGGTAAAGGGATGCATTTATATGGTGACAAACAATAATGTGCAACTAAAATTTCACAGTGTTATAACCTATTAAGATATCAATTTAAAAAATAATTAATTAAAAAAGTGTAGGCTTCAAGCTCATTAACAACTTGCGTCCAGTCCCCAACTTATGACTCATGCCCTGTCCACCTACTTTCTGACGACCTGTCCATCTCCCACGTGGGAGAGCCAGCTCTCACTTATGAACCCAGGGAGCCCATCCCTTAACACGGAAAACAGCTGCAGAGCGGGCTCCTACCTGGCTAAAAGAAGCATCCCCCTCAAGGAGCTTAGAAGCCCAGTTCTCAAGTGCAGGTCTGGGCTGGATCAGTGATGGCTGCCCCTTCAGCCAGGGTCACCTTGCCATATGAACCGGCTCTGGGGGCCTTAGGTAAGTGGATTTTTAGATTGTGGGTCTGTCTGAGCAGCTCTGGAAATGCGAGGTCTGCACTGGGCTTACTATCACAGCTGCCTTGCGTAGGGATTTGCTGAAGTACCCAGGACGCTCTGGAAACCCACCCCTCGACTTGCTTGGGTCTGTCTCATCCTGAGGGTTGGGCGGGGCAGGAGGTGGGGCAGTGCGGACTGAGGGATGAGCTGGGTTTTTCTTGCCCTGGTGTCTGCCCATGTTTCCATCCATAGAGCCTTGCTGCAAGCTCTCAAGTACAGTCCCCACGCCCTCACCTGTGTTCCTCACAGCAGACCACCTGCCATTAGAAACAGATCCCCTTAGCTCCCTTAAATGCCAAACGAGGAGCTTGGGCAAGATCAGTAGGTTTTAGCTGGTCTCTGGAGTTTTAGAGATCCTCAGATGTGCCTCAAGGGCTGTTGTGAGTGATGAGCAAAAGGGGTGTAGGCCACCCAAATTAGAGCAGCTCTGCTTTTACTGCCAGGTAAAGATTTTGTGTGGAGTTAAGCTATAAGAAAAAAGAATTTGGAACCTAGAATCATCCCTTAAGGCAATGCTTCTCTAACCTTAATATGTGTATGAAACACCTTGGGATCTTTTTAAAATGCAGATTCAGTCTCAGAAGGTCTAGGGAGAGAACTGAGACTGAATTTTTCACACATCCCAGGTGTGGCCATGCTACTAGTCCTGGGATAACAAGGCCTGAGGGCCCCCTCAAGCTTTGTGAGTCAGAATAAACTCTAACCTCTGCTTGTACACCTCCACCCCAGCCAGGAAGCCCTCCGCAGGAAATACAACTTTATTTTTTCTATTATTTAACTTAATCCACCTTGATGACAGAAAATGAAATCCTAGCATTTCCAGGAAAATTCAATCCCCCGTGTGTTTTCTCAGTTTTTTCATTTTAAAACTGTCAATTCATGATTTGCTCCATCACCTTTCTCCCCTGGGTAGCACCTCTGTTAGGGTGAGAGGTGTCTGATCTGCTGCTGTCTCTCTGTCCTGTGTGGCCTTCTCTGAGATGTAGCCTCTTTAATTGCTGGTATTCATTGGAGGATCTGTGACCCCTGGACTCACTGTTTCTGCTGCACGTGTCATCTTATTGTGACCATCCGACTCTTCAGGGTCAGTCAGCTTTCTCAGTTAATTCCTAAGCCCTTCCAGGGGCCTAGAGAAATTTGGCTGCTCTTCCATGCCTCTCTGAGACAGCTGGAGTGTGGTGAAGCCATGCAATCTGGGAGGCAGCCATGGTCAGTGCCGGCTGCCCAATTCAGCCATCTTCATGATGCGTGTTCAGACCACTTAGATGTGGAGGATGTAGGGAGGGCAAGGTCTGTTCTAGAGAAAGCAGGGCCTCTGACTGTCTTGAAACCATGTGCCCAGGTACTTGCTCTGCAGTAGCAAGTGGTGCGAAGAAAGGCATCTGCCTGGAGGAGAGGTCCCTGCATGGAGGCTCCTGAGGACTCTGGGGGTGGCAGGAGCTTGGGCTATTTCAGCCCTCATGGGAACGACACACCCATTTGTCACCCCAGAAGTGTCTGGGGCAAACAGCGCCAGAACTGGGCTATGAAGATGCCAATTCCAGGTGACAGTCCCTGGGGCTGGGTGTAAGAGGAGGTGGAAGGAAAGGGGAGGAGGAGGGAGGACGTGCCTGAGGCCCGCTTCCTGGGTGTTAAGGGCCCCTGAGGAAGCGGGGTGCCTCCCTTATCACCAGGCCCCTGGCCTCTTCCTGTGCTCCCATTTCTTCTTTGCTTCAAGTCCTGGGACTTAGCTGGCTCCCTGTTCTTCTTTAAAACTGCCACCACCCACTCTGTCATTCCAGTTTCCCCCATTATGATAACCAGGGGTGTACTTCTGGTTCTCTCCTAGCTACTGCCAAAAATGAGCGTCTTGCCTTTTCTCATAAGGGTTTTCTTGCTCGTTAAAACAAGGACACCAGGTAAAAGCAGAACTGGACATAGGGAGTTATAAAGCTCAACATAGATTTCACAGTTCTCAGAGCCCCTGGTCTATACTTCCCAGCACGTGGGTGAGAGAAACAAAGATTCCCAAGTGACAGCCTCCCCAAGTCTTATCTCCCTCATCTTAAAAAGGTAAGAGTTTCTTCCCAAAAGGCAGGGAATGTCTCCTGTGAGCACCCCTGCGGGGCCTATGCCTCTGCTCTCCTGCCCCTTGGGATTTTGTTGTCCTAGGACCCAAAGCTCAAGAGCAAATGCAGCCCCAAGGGCTGGGGTGGTCTCTCTGGGTCTGAACTATACTGGGGATTAGGCTGCAGCAGCTTCTGCAGGGAAAAAGGATACAGGGGCACAGAGGGTCAAAGTTGCAGGAGACAGTGGGGAGTTTTCTGAGCTCCTCCAGCCCAGCTGATGGCCCCCCAAGAGCAGCTCTCTGGGAGAATGCCCAGGAGCACTCAGAATGTCTTACCCCCTCCACCACCACCAGCACACAACCGCAAACCCCACCCTGGATCAGGCCCACCTGAGGCTGTTCCTGCTGCCAGAGAAGAGGGAAGGGGCTCCCTTCCCGTTTCCCAGGCGAGGGGTACTGGAAGACCCTCAAGGGTACCCTTGTACCCTTAAAATCATGGTGCCACTTGCCTGGAAATGTCTGAGGAGGGCAGTGATGGGGAGGGGGGTCAAGTCCAGTGGGTTGTCACGGTGGTGTGGCTTCAGTGGTCTCAGTTTGCCCTTAGCCCAAAGGAATTGGAAAGGGCAACATAAACACTATTATCCAGAATCTTTCTGAATGGCTAAGTCTTTCAGAAAGCTGACTTATAACCCTTTGAAGCACCAGAATTTATCTTGGTTAAAACTCTCTTTAAGAGGTATTATGAATGTGACTGCTTAAACAGACCACACTGAATATATCTTAACCTTTCCTGAGGACCTGGGTCGTGTGAGTGTCTGGGGTTCAGGCCCGCTGAGAAGTGACTACGGTGTGCCCAACACCAAATGATGCCGACAGCCACACTGGTGTAATTCTTAAGTCTGCTTTAAGTAGGACCTGTGCCCCCTCAGAGTTTTTGTGCTGATGTGAGGCAGCCCTCCCTCTTCTGACTTACCTTTTCCAAATTCTTGGGGGCTCAGAAACCATTTTACCTAATTCAGAACTTCTGAACCAAGGAAAAGTACTTTGAAGGAGGAATTGTGGGGTCTCCTGGGAATAAAGTAATTGAGCTTCAGTGTGTGCCTCCTGTCTAGGCCTCCTTCTGGCCCTCTTACTGGGCTCTGAGTTCTGGATAAGCCAAGTATTCTAGATAAGCATGCTCTGGTTTGAACCAGTTCACTAAAGCTTGTTGATTTTATCTTACTCTCTCTTTTTTTTTAAACAAAAAAAAATGTATTGATTAGTTTAAATACCTAGGAACTACTGTGCCGAGGGGCCTAGGTGATAGATTGGCACATGCTCGTTCCCAGAAGGCCATCTGAAGGCAACGAAAACAAAAGTAGTCCATCATCTGAGTTTAGTGAGAGCAAAGAAGATGAAATAGGTGATCTCAGAGGCCAGTGTCATTGAACCTGATCTCCTGATCCCTTCCACTCCCCCGTGCTTCGTCTTTATGGGAACAGGCTGGTCATCCATAGGGACTAATTGCAGATGTCCACTGGTTGGGCCATTAATCCTCTGACCAAATAATATCATTGCTTACGTTAGTTAGGGTAGCACACGCTGCTGTAACAGAAACCCCAAAATGCAATGGCTCAAATAAGCTATGAATCCATATCTCTCTCATATAGAGTTTGAATTCATATCTGTTTTACACAATCATTTAAGGTCCCAGGTTCCTTTCCTCTTGTTTCTCTGCCATCTCCATGCTTTGCCCTCATCTGCGTGGTCCATGCTGGTTTGCAGAACGTCTTATAGTAAGGGGAAAGAATGAGTAGGAGGTTCACCTGCTGTCTTAAAAGTTAGAGCCTTAAATGGCTCACAGTACTTTGGCTCATATTCTATCAGAGAGATCTTTAGACCCAAAGACCTGCCTAACTGCAAAGGAGCCTGCCATACAACTATGGGAGAAGAGGACAGATTTGAATAGACAGCTATTAGTCTTGGACACAATACGCCAAAGGAAAATAGGCAAAACTATTTATTCCAGATTTATTTATTAAGCACCTTCTATGTGCTAGGCCCTGTGCATGCATAGAAAATGCACACACACACATGCAAATGGGTAATAATCATATGGAGAAATGTCCAACCTCATTAATAATCAAGGAAATGCAAAATAAAACAATAATGAGACTCCAAAACTCTTCTTATCAGATTGGCTAAGATTTGTTTTTAAATGACAATTGCCAGAGTTGGGGAAGATACAAGGCAGTGGGCTTTATCATAAACTCCTGGTGGAATCAGAGGCTGATTTACTATGAAACGCTGTAGTTTAAGCTTCAGGACACCTCACTTTGTATGGGCCCCTTTGCACAGGTGACATGGAACATTGTTCCAGCCTGGGGGACCCCCTTATGCCTTGGAAAAGGTGGTCTTGGGGCTATTCAACCTCCAGTGACAATCTGCCCTTGGTGGCCCTCATCTGGTGTCCAGACGCCATTGTTGACCCCAAGGAGAATTAGCTGAACAAGATACTGTTCCACCTTGACCCAGGCTTCTTGGCCAACAAGCCCTCCAAGAACTGGCATGGCGGGGGGTGCCAGAGCAGTGAGGACCCGGCTGGCTGGACCAGCTGCCATGCTAGACCATGTCTACTGAGATCAGTGAGCGAGACCTAGCTTGAACAGGCATCTCTGAGGAAATTACAGAGGTGGCAATAGGACCTTTTCCAAAACTATCAATAAAAAAACATTTATATTGGGGGCCGCCCGGTGGCGCAGCGGTTTAGTCCGCGCTTGGCAGCCCGGGGTTCGCGAGTTCGGATCCCGGGCGCCCGCCGACGCACTGCCTGTCAGCCATGCCGTGGCGGCGTCCCATATAAAGTAGAGGAAGATGGGCACGATGTTAGCCCAGGGCCAGTCTTCCTCAGCAAAAAGGGGAGGATTGGCGACGGATGTTATCTCAGGGCTGGTCTTCCCCACAAAAAAAAAAAAAAACATTTATATCAAGCATGCTATTGAAAAAAGACATTTTCTTGCTATTCTCTCTATAGAAAGTGAAACTGTAACATTATTATGGCTTGAAAAGGCAATCAAAGAATATGCAGCCTTTCACACTCACTAGGACGGCTATAATAAAAAAGACAGATAATAACAAGTGTTGATGAGGATATGGAGAAATTGGAATCATTTATTGTTTGTGGTAATGTAAAATGCTGCAGGTACCTTGGAAAACAGTTTGGCAGTTCTTAAAAAAGTTAGCCATATATTTACTATGATGGTTAATTTTATGTATCAACTTGACCAGGCAACAGGGTACCCAGACATTTGGTCAAACATTATTCTGGGTGTTTCTGCGAGGGTGTTTTTGGATGAGATTAACATTTAAGTCAGTAGACTGAGTAAAGCCGATTGTCCTCTCAGTGTGGGTGGACCTCATCCAATCAATTCAAGGCCTGACCAGAACAACAAGACTGACTGTCCCTCCAGTAAGAGAGAATTCCTCAGCCTGACTATCTTTGAACTGGAACATTGGCTTTCTCCTGCCTTCAGACTGGAACTGAAACATTTACTCTTCCTGCTAGCCTTTGGACCAAACTACACCATTGGCTCTCCTGGGTCTCCAGCTTGCTGGCTTATCTTGCAGATCTTGGGACTTGTCAGCCTCCATAATCACATGAGCCAATTATGTTATATCTATGTATCTATCTATATGTCGACAGATGGTAGATAGATAGATGATAGATAGGTTAGATAGATAGATAGATAGATAGACCCTATTGGTTCCATATCTCTGGAGAACCCTGACTAATAATATGACCTGGGAATTCCCTTCCTAGGTATACACCCAAGAAAAATGAAAACACATCCACACAAAATCTGTACACAAATGTTCATAGCAGCACTATTTATAATAGCCAAAAAGTAGAAACAACCCAAATGTCCCTCAACTGATGAATGGATAAATACAATGTGGTATGTCCACACAATGGAATATTATTCAGTGGTAAAAATGATTGAAGTACTGATACATGCTACAACATGGATGAAACTTGAAAACATTATGTTAAGTGAAAGAACCCGTACACAAAAGACCATGTATTATATGCTTATGAAATGTCCAGAATAAGCAAATCTACAGAGACAGAAAGTAAGTTAGTGGTTGCCTAGGGACGGGGGGATTGGGTGGTACAGGTAAGTGGTATGAGATTTCTTTTTGAGCTAATAAAAGTATTCTAGAGTCAATTGTGGTGACACCTGCATACCTCTGTGAATATATAGTAAAAGCCTTTGAATTGTACACTTTAAAGGGTGAATTATATGGTATGTGAATTATATTTCAAAAAGTTGTTAAGAAAAAAAAAAAGATGTAGCCAAAAATGTAGGGGATAAGTTTTAGGTGGAACAGCGTGAAATTGCTTTTTAACCATATGTGACCTTTTTTTACTACAAATATGGCAGTTTCATATGTTTCAACCTATTGATAATTAAAAATAATGCTATTTTATTATTTTTGAGGTATTTGTCAGCTTTTCTTTTTCTTATTATTCTAATATTTGTTTTGGTAATTTTGTATTCTTTTTCTTAAAGAGGGCTTTCTCAAATGGCATAAGCTTTAGGCCTCACACACCCAGACCCCAAAGAGGGAATGTAAAGTGATAGAGCCTTATATAGGACAATTTGACAATATGTATGAAGAATTTTAGAACTATCCATGCCCTTTGACCCACCATTCTATTTTTAGGGATCTATTTTCAGGGAATAATCTAGTTTGGTATAGGGAAGGACTTCTCAACTTTAATATGCAAACAATCTCCTGAGTGGGGCTCTTATTATAGTGCAGAGTCTGATTCAGTAGATGTAGGGTGGTCCCAAAGATTTCTGCATTTCCAGTTCATTCCAGATGACGTAGAGCCTGCTGGTCCACAGACCCCGATCAGCCAGGCTGCAGAGGACATTCTTTGGCTGCCTACTTGGCATTTTCTCTTCCCACATCGTGCAATAGCCACAGGAATAGGCCTAACCCTCCCACACACACCTTGCCACAATGACGTGGTCAAGGATGGCCAGGGATCCTGAGGTCTAAAGAAGTTGGAGCCTAGTTCTTCCCTCCCTCGTGGCTATCTTTTCATAAATTGGCCAATCAGAGAAACAGAGAGCGGTCTCTCCACCCCCTTGGATATGAACAGAAAGCTTGTTGAGGAGCTGAGGAGAAGCCAACCTGTGGGTGAAGCTGCCACACAGAAAAAGGTAAAGCCTGAAGAACTTCAGGGATGAAGCAAGAGCCCTGACTGAGCCTTGCCCAAAGCTCCCTTCCTCTTAACTTTGGAGTTTTGCCAATAACTCCCAATTAGCCTAAGCCTATTTGAACTGGATTTTCTGTTATACACAACTAACACAAAAGGTTTCATGGCAGCATAGCCGAACCTAGCAAAAAATTGGAAACAACCCAAATGGAAACTCTACAGGATTGGTTAAATAAATTTTGATACACCAACATGATGGAATATTAGGTGGCCATTAAAAATCATATCTTCAAGTATATTTGATGACATAGGAAAACGCTTATCGTTTAATCTTAGGTGAAAAAGTAGAACACAAAATAGTAGATAAAGTGTGAACAATTTTACAGTTTCACTTACATATGTATGTACGTAGGCTTTTTAATAAAGTTGCAAGAGGGAAGATTAAAAGGAAGTAAACGTTCCTCGATGGTGGAATTATGAGGGACTTTCTAATTCTTTATATCATTCTGTATTTTCCAAACTTTCTACTATGATCGTGTGTAATTTTATATATAATTATAATAAGCACTATTAATAAAAGAAGTATATACTTTTAAGGGAAAGGGAGAAAAAACTCAAAAGCAAGAAGAAAGTAAGATATTTCCCACAATCAAAGTTTTGTTACAGTGTGTCTCACTATTTCAATTCAGTTCATGTGATAAAATGGTAACGTGGTAACACACCCACCTTCCTGTTTTCAAGGGAACTTGAGAGAAGCTGGATTGCAGGCAAAGAAATGGGCTGGAACTTCCGACTCCATCAGGAGATATTTTAAGGCAGGTATGTCTTTTTCCATGCCTCAAATTCGATCCTGAGCATTGATGACCCCTGCTCTGGTTTGCAAGGCTGATATTCTGGCTGAGCTGGGCATAGGGCCAGCTGTTCCTCTGGGTAGAAAAGGGGGCCCCTTGCATGGCCCACCACCCCAATAAGTGTTCTTTACCTCCGAGGGCTATTTCCAGCACCTCTTTGTGCATAGGCCTTTTCTTTTTCAGCTCCGCGTTTTATTTCAGTACGTATTTGACTTATTTACTTATGAATAACTAATAAATTTGCACAATTCAAAATCAAAAACATACAAAAGGGCATAAGAAGAAAAAGTCTCTCCCCATCCCATCCCCTGGCCCCAGTTCCCCTCCTGGGAGGCAAACTGTGTTGACAGTTTCTGGTGATTCCTTCCAGACATATTTCTATGCTTTTTAAAAGACATGATTATATTCATACTATGTACCTAACTTTGTATGCTTTTTTTTCCACTTCACATTATACAGTAATGTTAAGAGTGTACTGTAAAGAGAGTTACATGTTTCCCTAACATTAGTCAATACTCTTCCCAAACATTCGTAAGAGACTGAAAATATGCCATGGAAGGGAGATGAGCCATTTGGTTGTCCCACCGCTGGACAGTTAGTGTTCCCCCCTTATGTCCTCTCTGTCCTGACGAAACTCTCTGCCTGAGTCAGCCAGCGATTGCATTTGGTCTGGACCCTGATTAGCGGCTGGCTCCCTGGGGACACAGGGCTCTGGGGTCAGGAGGAGGCTCAGGGCCCAACCCAGAGGGATGAGTGGGTGGTCCCTGGCCTTCAGGGGCTGGCTGTGTGGTCTGGGCCAGCAGAGGAGATATATTTAGCTGGGTCAGATGCTGCTGGCTTTGTCATGACCCAGGAGGACTGTGCTGTTTGTTGGTAAACTCACCAGAATGGCCTAGCTTCAGTCAGCCCGCCTTCCTTCTCCCTCTCCCCAGCTTGCTGGCAGGACCAGGGCTGTGAGAGGTGGAGGATGGTTCTGACCAGGGAGGGGCCCCCTGCGAGGCCCCCAGCCCCAGCAGAATTGTGAGGTGGCCTTGTCTCACTGCCCCAAGTTTGTTTTTTTCCGTCATTTCCTCTCCTGTCTTTCTTCCACCCTCCCCAACATGGCGGAGCCTGGGTAGCCCAGGGAGTACTCCCTTTCTCCACTGCCTCCTCCCCCTTTTCCCTTTCTCCCTCCACCTCAGTCACCCCGATTTGTCCTCAGTGCTCTGCTAAGTGTGTGGCGTTCGTTTATGTGGTTGTTCATCCAAGTCAACTCATTTACCCGTTTATTTGTCCAGTAAATATCTTTTGAGGACCTGGACTAAGCCAGGCTCTGTGCTGGGCACCAAGGATGCAGCAATGAACAGGGAGGTGCTGACTCCAGCCTCTTGGAGATTACCCTCTAGCGAGGTGAAAGATAATCCAGTGACTAGTTAGGTGTTGGTGAAAAACAATAGTGTTAAATAATAGCCAACATACACATAGTGCTTTTAAGTGTAGAGTGTTTTTCACCTGAATCCCAAGAATCTGCGAGGTGGTTATGAAGATCAGACCCACTTTAAAGATGAAAAAATTGCAGCTCAGAGGCGTTAAATATCCTGGCCAGGGACTCACAGGGTACATGGAGCTCTGGTTCTCAAACCCAGTCCCTCTGACCCCAAGCCCACGTCCCTTCTGAAAAAGAGGAGCCTGGGGAACTGGTTTCTAGTACAGCTCTGCATCTCACATTTGAGGAGATGGAGGCCCAGAGAGGATAAGCGCCTTGTCTAAGACACACAGCTTAAAACAGGGACTGCAACCTCTGGATTCCAGCCCAGAATCTGGAACAGCAGTTCAATCCCCTGACCAGGATATGGGGCCCTGGTGGATTTGGGGTGGGGGTGGTCATGGTAGGTCTGTCTCCTCCCTTCCCCTGAACCCACCCCCGCCCCACCCCCTGCATAGTCCCTTTTGTTGGGAGACGGCCCAGAACAACCTCCGCAGCCCCTATCCTCCTCTCACCAGTGTTGGCCTCTTCCTCAGTGAGTGGGCTTTCACTCAACAAACTCAATGTGAGCACCTACTGTGTGCCGGCTCTGCTAGGTGCTGGGAGCCCTTCAAGGGCTCACAGTCTGCTGGGGAGGCTTACAAGGAGCACAGGACTATCAAAGCTGCAAGAGAAAAAGCCCAGGTGTCAGAGATGCATGGCAGGGCCCCAAAGCCAGGCCTGGGTGGTCAGGTAGAGGAGGTTCAGGGAAGGCTTCCTGGAGGAGGGGACATCTCACCTGAGCCCTGAAGTCTGAGTGATGAATCAGCCAGACCAGAGCTGGCAGGGAAGAGACTTTCAGGATGAGGAAATAAAGGGTGCAAGACGAGGTAGGAAGGCACCGTGCATGTCGCAGGCATGCAGCAGGCCTCTGTCAAGTCAGTGCCCATCTGTTTAGCGTGTATCATGCCTCTCAGGTCAGGGCTGCAAGTGGCCTGTGAGTGGGAACTGGGCCTCCCTTCCTGTGGAAACCCCCACGGGCAGGGGCCTACTCCTGTGGACAGGTGACTCAGGCACCCCATGTGAGCAGCTCATCATCAGCTTTCCCCTTGTGGACTCACCGACCCTCCCAGCCAGAGCCACCGGCACATCTGACATGCCTGTCTCCTACCACCCTCTTGACCTGGCACAGACATGACTAGTTCCAGGAGGCACTGTGCCTGGCTGGAGGCATGGACTGCCATGGGGGGAAGCCACAGATGGATGCATTACTGTCCCCTTTCTCCCCCAGTCACCAACACCCTCAGGCTGTCCCCAGGAAGGCCAAACTCCCCCTCCTGTGGGGACAGAGAGCATCACCCCATGAGAGGTGCAAACAGCCTTCCAGCTTAGCATCCAGAGTGGGAGGACTGGCAGGGGCACACACCCTGCCCCCTGATATGCCTGCCACAGGGCAGCCCTTCCTCCAGTGTGTGTTTAAGGCCTGGCCTCTTGCAGACAGACCAAGGGAGAGAGAAGGGCCAGCCTAGAATGGCAGCTGCCAGCATGGGTCAGAGCTGCCCCAGTCAGGCATGCGCTGGGGCTGCTCATGCCTGCCTGGTCTGCCCTTGGCCCCGTGGCTCCCAGTCCCACATTCCTGAGCCATGCTCACAAACATTTAGATTGCATATTAGTCTGGAGAGGCAGCTTGGCACTCCCTTGGCTCTGACTGAGGTTTTTACGGAGTCTTTCCCCACAAGGGGATGTGTGACATTGCATTAGAAGGGTGTCTCATTGAACCCCGTCCCTTGCAGGTCCCCTGAGCGCCTATGGGGCCCCAGAGCTGTGCTATTGTGCTGGGATGCACAGTTCCTGCCCTGGGGGACTCAGTTTAGTGGGGACAGATCTGCAAGCATATCATGCCGATACAACATGCTGGGCGCAACACAGAGGCGTGGGGGTGGGCACGAGGAGGGCAGAGCTGCTCCCAGAGGAGCGAGGCTGGTGCTGAGTTCTGAGGATATGAGAGAGTTGGGCAAAGTTGTGAGACAGGGAAAGCAGTGGGAGCAAAGGCTTGGCGGCCAGAAATAGCATGAGGTGGAAGGAGGCAGCATGGATACTAGGGGGCAGGGATGGAGGAGCCCAGGGCCGGTGTCAAGGCTGGAGAGAGAGCAGGGGCCAGGCCGCAGGGAGGTTTATCCTGAGGGCCACGAAGAGCCATTGGAGTTTGTCAGCGTGGAGGGTTGTGGCCAGAGTTGCATTTTACATTATGTGGAAGATGAATATCCAAGGAGGGTACAAAGCTGGGGAAGGCGGATCAATTTGGAGGTCATGACAACGGTCCAGGGAAAGAGCGAGTATGAGGGCAGTGGTGGTCGAGTAGGTACAGGAAGCCTTAGGTTGCAGAAGACCAACAGAACAGGACCAGCAGAGCACATGGAGGCTTGAGGAAGGAGCCTGGGCCCCACGTTCAAGCTTGGGTGAGGGGAGAGCACTCACCCTGGGCTCTACCTTACTGGTGGGCCAGTGGTCCAGGAAGGAGCAGGATCCAGAACAGAGCCAAGGATAGAAGTGAAGTGCCAGGGCGAGGAGTAGAGCATGACGGGTGAGTGTGCACTGCAGGGTCCCCAGATGAGGAGGAGGGGCAGGCACAGGAGGGAGAGGGTCACAGTGCAGCCGGTGCCCTCTCCTTCCCGGAGGGGAAGGGCCAGAGACCAGAGAGCAGCTCTGTGGCCAAGCCTTCAGGGTGTGTCGAGGGAAATGCCCAGGGCAGGGGTGAGGGCAGGGGCAGACCTGAACCGGGAAGCGCAGGCCTGGCAGGGATTCTCCGAGGGCAACCAGGGAAGAGCAGAGGAGAGTGGCCTCCCCTGGCCTGTCCTTGGGATGAGGGTCCAGGGACAGGGCGAGGAGGGCAAAGAACAGGCATGGTCAGGGCGTTTGGTCAACCCCCTCTGACAGCCACCTGATAAAGCAACCCTGCTCAGTCCCAGTTTCCACAGCCACCATGCAATTTACTGTCCAAACCTGGATGCTTTTGAGAGTGAAAGAAATCATTACTCCAGGACAAGAGGAGTAAACTAGGCCTGCCCTGGGTACACTGGGATACGTGGTCACCCTGGCCATGGGGCGGGAGGCTGGCCCTTGTGCTCTGACCCTGGCCCTCAGGGACACTCTCCCTGTGACCGCTGCCTCTCCTGACCTGGCCCTGGGCACTGAGGCTGCCCTCACACCCTGGAGCACCCCGACCCTCCTCAGAGCCAGGCCTGGAGAAAGGTGGGATCTCCCCTATCGAGGTCCATCTCCCCACACCCTCTGCTTCTCTGACATGGGCACTGCCACTGTCTTGAGGAGAACAACAGTCCCTAGAGGAATGTGGTCCTTCCTGGGGCCTGGGTGGGGGGGCAACCTGGAGACCCCCTAGGAGCCTGCCAGCCCTAGAAGGGTGCACAGAGGCCACAGTGGTGGTCACCTCTGTCCTCCTGCCCTGTCCATGCCCCTCTTGGCAAACCCCAGGGGTCCACAGTCTCCTCTCTCCTGCTGGCCCCCCCATTTCCAACAGGCCGCCAGGAGGAGTCCCCACATTCCCACTTCCTGCTTTTAGTTCAGCTCTCCCCGCACCTGCCTGGAGCATGGCACAGGCGCCCACCAGGTCTCGCAACCTTCAGACCATCTCTGCCCTCCCACAAGCACAGGGCTCCATAAACCCAGGCCTGAACACAACCCTGTCTGCTTGACGAGCAGACAAAACAAAAAGAACCAAAACAAACAAAGACCCTTCCGTGGGAGGAAAAACATGAAAAAACAAAAACATCACCACAGAACTCAACTTCCCTACAAGATAAAGTTTAACACTTCCTCCTCGAACTGACTCCAAAACAGCTTTCAGCCCCAGCTTCCTCCACGCAGCTCCTTACCAAGCTCCAGATGCCTCTCTCCTTTGCTGGTCCCATCCCCACACCTGGAATGCCCTCTATCTAGTGGATTCCTGCAGCTTCTTTAAGGCTTTCCCAGACGTGACCACCTCTGCCCCATCCCCTGAGCTCCTGGAGTGGCCCTTCTCCCAGACCAGGTGTGAGGGTGGTTCTGTGTCCTCTGTCTCCTACAGCCGGAAGTCCAGGGCCCCAGGCCCGTTTTAGACTCCAGAAATGATCAACAGCAGTTGAATTGCTGATCCTTCCTCCTCCTCGCCCAGTTCTTCAGAAGGATGCCCTTGAGGGCGGGACAGGATGATTTCTGAGGTCCCTGCTAACTCTGAAATTCCTTAATGCTCCACCCTAAGGTTGGGTACCCTGCCATCAATCTGCTTCAATCACTCCAACTACAAAAGAAAAGAAACAAAAAAATATTTTTAGTGCTTTTACATCAGAAGTTCTCAAAAATGGCCCAGGGATCCCTGGGGGTCCCCAAAACCCTCTCAGGGGGTCTGCGAGGTCAAAATTATTGTCATAATAATACTAAGAGATTATTTGCCTTTTACTCTCATTTCCTCACGACTAGACAGTGGAGTTTTCCAGAGCTATAGGAGATGTGGATTTGCAACAGATTGAATGCAGAAGCAAATGAGAATCCGGTTGCTTCCATTAAGTGGGACATTAAGAATATACAATAATGCCACTCTTTTCACTAAATTTGTGTTTTGGAAGATAGAATCATTTTTCTTTAAAAATATATTAATGTGTAATGGATTTATTTTTTGGTGAGGAAGATTAGCCCTAAGCCAACGTCTGTGCCCATCTTCCTCTACTTTGTATGTGGGATTCCTCCACAGCATGGCTTGATGAGCAGTGTGTAGGTCTGCACCTGGGATCCAAACTCTTGAACCCCAGGCCACCAAAGTGGAGCACACGAACTTAACCACTACACCACCAGGCCAGCCCCTGGATTTATTATTTTTATTTTTAATTTAAATAATACAGTTAAACTTAATTTTAATTTTTAATATGCTAAATATTGTCACTTAGTGTATCCTACATACACAAAAGCTCTCGGGGTTCTCAATAATTTCTAATTTGTAGGGCCGGCCCGGTGGTGCAGCGGTTTCGTTCCCGCTTGGCAGCCTGGGGTTCGCAGGTTCGTATCCCGGGCGCCCGCCGACGCACTGCCTGTCAGCCATGCCGTGGCGGCGTCCCATATAAAGTGGAGGAAGATGGGCACGGATGTTAGCCCAGGGCCAGTCTTCCTCAGCAAAAAGAGGAGGATTAGCAACAGATGTTAGCTCAGGGCTGGTCTTCCTCGCACACAAAATAATAATAATAATTTCTAATTTGTAAAGGGGTCCTGACCCCCTACGCCCTCCCCACACCCTCAGCTACCCCTCTGCTTCTCCCTCCTCTCAGCAACCAAATTTCTTGAGAGCTACTTCCTCTCCCACTGGCTCCTCAGCCCTGCCTGTGGCTTCCCGCCCACGTGCCTGAAATTACTCTCACTGAGGCCACGGAGGATCCCCTGGCATTTCACCCAGTGGACACTCTGTCCTTATTTTCCTCAACATCTTGGCTGCATGACCCTGGCTCTCAGACACCACACTCTCCTGGTTCTCCTCCTACCTCTCCAGCTGCTTGTTATCAGGTCCTCAGAGCTGGGCCTGGACCCCGTTCTCTTTTCTCTCCACTCCCAGGGCTTCAAGCACTGTCTCCATGTGTATGGCTCCCAATTCTCTAACTCCAGCCCATATTTCTCTCCTGAGTCCTAGACCCACATATCCAGCTGCCCCCTGAACATCCATGTGGAGGCCACTGCCCCACACAGGCACCACCAACTCAAACACAAGGCAGATCTCCATGCCCGCCCTTTCCAACACCGCCACTGCACCAGGACCCCCGGCCCTCTGCCCTCTCCCTCAATCTCCTCGTCAACCAGCCACACCAAATCCTGCCAACCTCCACGCTAAACTGCTCTGAAATCCATCCTCCTGTCCATTCCCACTGCCACACCTCAGCTCGGGCCACCTTCACCTCTCCCCGGCCTTCCTCCTCCAATCTGATACAGCAGCCAGTGTTCCTTCTTAAGCAGTCTCTGCCCTGCTCAGAATCCACGGGAGGCCCCCACTGACCCAGGAGGAGTGTCACCTCCACAGCACAGCACAGCTCACCAGGCCGGCCAGCCAGAGGTGGTCCTGCCACCTGTCCAGCCCCACGTCCCCTCCCCCACACCACACTGGCCCGGCAGGTCTGGCCTTGCTTCCCCCTCCGGCACAAGCTATTCCCTGCCTCCATTCCTGAGACCCCGTCTCAGGCTCAGGCATGGCCTCTTCATTCCCTTCCCCAGAAAGCCTTCCCTGACCACCCCCGCCCTGGGTCAGGAGCCCCTTTTGAGTGCCTGTTCTCCCATCACGGCACATTTCACGCTGAATGGTCACCACTCAGAGTTTCTAGGCTCCGAGTTCCTTGAGGAGGAGGATTTCTTCACTGCTGTACCCTCAGTGCCTGGACCAGTGCCCAGCGTGTAGCAGCTTAGTAAATACTTGCTGAATGAATGGCCTGAAGAATTCAAGCCCATGTGCAGCTGACAAGCAGCCCTCCCCACCCCCATTCAGTATAGAGCAGAGCTTTCTGAGGTCCCAGACCAGCCATCTGGCCCTGCCCCGGCACAAGAGGCCTGGGAGGCAGTGCCCAGGGCTCCCTGCCACCCGCTGCCTCCTCCTGTCATGTTGCCCTGACTGAGCTCCCAGAAGAACCTGGCTGGATGCCACACTTTTCCCATCAATGGCCAAGACATGAGGCTGTCAAGCCATGGGCATTCTCCCCAGGCACAACAGCTGCCCAACTTGGTCAGAGCTGACCCTGCTGGGGACACCCAGACCAATCCAAGACACCAGCCACAAGAGCAGCAGCAACACATGTCACACAGTGCCCCAGTGAACTGATGCTCAGAGGGCTGACTACTTTTCTGGAGGTCACGGGGCCAGTGAGGGAAGGGGCTGGGTTGGAGCCCTGGTCTGAGTTCTGGGCAGCTGGGAGGAGACACGCAGTACTAAGTCAGTGGCAAGGACACTTCTCACAGGTCTGCCAAGCTGAGCCACACGGGCTGAATTCTGCACGACTCAGGGGCATTCTTTGCATGATTAAGACATGAATGGTGCCCATGGGATGGTGTAACCTGGCAGTCCTGCTGCTCAGCTGCCTCCTCCCTGGGAGAGAAGAACAGAGATGAGAACCCTCTCCCCTCTTATGAGCCTTCCAGGGCTTCACCACCTCAATTGCCCCAACTCCCCATCTGAAGAAAGAACCACATTTCAGCACAGCACAGACAATAAGGATCAGTTTATGGATAATAAATAGTCTGGGACAGACTGGGAAGGTGACAGTGCCTGTAGTGATGAGCTTCCCAGGAATAGACCAACAGACAGACAGACAGGCAGACAGATAGAGACAAGGAAACAAAGCCAAGTGGGTAAGAGGCCCAAGCCCAGCCTCAGCAGCCGTGTCTGGGCTCCAGATCCAGCTCTGCCCTGGGGACCTGAGGAATGAGCAGGGCTAGCAGGGGCCTCAGTTCTTGTAGGGTCCCCTCTCCTCACTCCCTCCTGTCCTCCACCAGCAGGTTGGGACCTGTCGAAGGTGATATTTCCAGGGCTAGGGAATGGTTGGTCTGGGGATGAGGGGCAGAGGGTCAAGGCTCTTGAAGGCTCCCCGGGGGAGGTAGAGGCCTGGGTGGTGTGGGGTTAGCAGCATTAGCGGGGAGTCTGGCCAGGCACCAAGCGCCTGGGGTGGGGCACCGCTCAGCAGGGCCCCTATGTCCAGGGCAGGCCCCCCACCTTGCCCACACCAACATGGTGTAATAAATAAAGTTTCAAGTGTAAGTCAGTGTCATGCAGGAGAGCTGGAGGCTGGTGGACAGGCAGAGGCCTACAGAGAGAAGCCCCCGGCCGCCCACCGAGTCCTCTCAGCCGGCTCCAGCTGTATCAAGTCTGTCTGTGTGCAGACAGTGTGGAGTGGGGACCTGGTCCCCATGTACATGTAGGCACTCCCTGCAGGAGCTCTGCCCCTCAGACCAGTGCCAAAGCCTGCTCTGTGGGGCAGAAGCAGGGTAGCATGGTGCCCACAGCGTCCACGATGGCTGCCAGGTGCTCGTCCTGTGCCTGGGGCCCACAGAGCTGCATGAAGTCCGCCAGGCGCAGCAAGTACTCGAGGTTGTGGCCAGAGAAACCGCGGCAAGCCAGGATCTGTGTAGCGATGGCCTCCTCGGGCGCAGGGCCCAGGTAACCAGGGTTCTGTGGGGTGGCCACGTAGGCCAATGCCTTGAGAGGTTGGTCAGGGGTATCTTGGGGGTAGAAGGTGACCTCCTTGGTATCATAGCCGCCGAGCACTGCCTCCCGCACGTTCAGGTACTTCAGGGCCTCGCTCACCTGCTCGCCTCGCACCTGGTATGCCACACCCCAAGTGCAGCCCTAGGAGGAAACATGGACACCGGGGTCAGTCACAACAGCTCCTTGCTGGTCCCTCCCCAGGACTGTGCTCTATTTTGTTTTTTTGCGAGGAAGACCAGCCCTGAGCTAACATCTGTTGCCAATCTTCCCCTTTTTGCTGAGGAAGACTGGCCCTGGGCTAACATCCGTGCCCGTCTTCCTCTACTTTATATGGGACGCCGCCACGGAATGGCTGACAAGCAGTGCATCGGCAGGCACCAGGGATCCGAACCCGCGAACTCTGGGCTGCCAAACGCGAACTAAACCGCTGTGCCACCGGGCTGCCCCTAGGACTGTGCTCTACACGGTAGGTGAGCGAAGGGCTGATGAGCCATCTAGTAGCAACACATCAAGCCTTCATTCTTTCTTTCTTAACAAGAGTTGACAAGGTGGTTTAGCACCGGGGAGAATAGGAGTCCCACTCAGTGTGGTCTGAAAACCAGTGGCATCACCTGTAAGCTTGTTAGGAATGTGAGTTTCAGTTTCTAATCGTATTAAATCAAAATCTGCATTTGAACAAGATCCTCAGGTGATTCTTGTGAGAAGCACTGAACTGACCACCCTTCCTCTCGGCCAAGGGGCATCTAATCTAGCCTGCAGCCAAGTACCCACGAACTCTATCTGTCCACCTCTCCACGCTGGGCCCCAGGGTCCCTCTCTTGACTCAGCCACTTACCTCATGATCTTCAAGGAGGGTCACCACACGGCCAGGCTAGGGAGGGAATAAAGATTTTGAAAGAGACAGGTTAGAAATCAGCTCTGCTATCAGTGCCAGAGGAAACCCTTATCAACCCTGCTGGCCCAGGCCTAAGAGAGCCCCACTCACCCAGGGGCAAGTGGAGGGAATGATGCATGGATGCAGGAGAAATAGACACATGGCAGTGGCCCAGGTTGGTAAACAGAAATATTCATCAACACAGTGAGCCACAGGATCAGACTCCAGCCATCACACAGCTATCCACTGGGCCCGTGAATTTAAGCCACAAACCCCGGGCACAGGTTTACACATTTCCCCCATCAGCACGGTCACTGTCTGCCCAGAGAGCCCCAGACATTCCAGGGCACCGGCGCTCACTATCCTGCCCCCACTCCCTCGGGGATGGTCGGACGCTCACCATCTTGTCGCTGCCCCGATGGAAGGTGTCTCCCTGCCAGAAGCGGCGGCTGTAGCCACGCACGAAGCCCACACGGCTGTCGCTGTAGGCGAAGTCGGGCCTCCAAACCAGGGAGCCGTACCCGAAAATCCACAGGGCTTGGGGGTCGCCGTGGTCCCGGGGGGGTTGCGCGGGCGGCGACGGGGGAGGCGAGACGGGCGGGGTGTTCTGGGCTGCGGACTCCTGCTTCATGGTGCCGGGCACAGGGACGGGCGCGGGCGGCCTCCGGGGCTTGTCTCCGCCGCGGGCACGGAAGGACCGACGGACGCGCCCACCTGGCCTGGCACCTCTTGGTCGCTCCAGCTGCGCGGCCCCGTCCGAGGCGCCCTTTAAACCCTCCGGCTGGGCGGCCCGGCCCCCAGCGGCCAGCTGCCGCGGTGATTGGGGCGGGGCAAAAACCCTTTTGACCAATCACCTTCGGACTTTGCTGCCCGGCTAACCGCGCCGCCCCCTGAATGGGTAACTGAGCGGCCTGCCCCGGGCCCGGCTCGCCCGCTGATTGGTTCGGCTCCACCTCTGTAGGAAACCTGGCAGTAGTGATGCAATGGCGGGGGAGGTTTCCCCAGCTCCCGCATGCAGCAAGGGCGCCTTGGATTGCGTCAGGCGGAAGGCGGTGGACACCGGTCCTGTCTCCGGCAGCCCCTTCATGGCCTGGACCCTTCAGAAGCCACGGCGGGCGGGTCCCAGGCAGGTGTCTCTCCAGCAGCAGTCCTGCTACTGGTGCACCTGGCCGAGTCACTGCCACTCCAGGCAGCACGGACTCATTACCAGGGACAGTGCAGGGCACGTCCAGAAGGAGCGCTCTGGGGCTCCGCCTGAGAGCACGCACTCTGGAGAAGCCGTCGGAGGCACCCTCCGCATTCCGCACTGGTGCCTCACGCCATTGGCCCGCGTGAGCAAATGGAGAAACTGAGTCACGGGGCTGGCCAGGGGTTCTGCAGAGGCTGCGAGGCTGAGTCAGGCCGGGCGCCCGGAGCTTGCGGGCCTCACGTGAGGGCTACGCCTCGGGCCAGGTGTAGGACCCCCTGAGCTCAGGTAGGCTCGGGGAGGAGCCGGTCAGAGCGCTTGGAACGGCCCCCGTCACTTTGGCGGTGGTGGCTGAACTTGTGGAAAGAGGCCATAAAGACAGGAAAGCTAAGCCAGCCCTGTCCCGTGGCCATGGGTTTAGTTCTGCCTGGACAGGAGACTTTTGCAACAATAGTTGGGTTACTCCTTAGGCACCGAGGTTCCGGGAGCGGTGGGCAAGGAGGGCCGAATTGAGGCCCCCACAGGGCTGTGAGCAGCTACTGGCCTTCTCCCTTGGCTACTGGCCTTCTGACCAACTGAGGGGCCGCAGGCCGCCTGGCCTTGACCCCCTGACCAGCGGCGAGGGGCTGCCTCCTGGGGATGACTCTGGCTGGAAAAGGGAAATGGAGGCAGCAGAAGGCCTGCCCCTCGCGGAGCCGGGGACTGCTGCGGAGGTCGGGGTGAGCCCTCCGCCAGGGGAAATTGGCAATATTGTTTCTCATTCGATTCTAATTAGGTATTTAAACTAAAAATTATCTGCACACTCAAAGTAGTCATTCCAAAGGTGTTTAGGATATATTCTCCAGTAGGAATGTTGCATTATGGTGTGTAGAGTATGAAGCTAGTTCTTTAAAAACAAAATAAGTTATACATTAATATTTGTAAAAGAAATAATCTGGAAGAATATACCTAAATATACCTGTTAGCAGATCCTGTCACCAGAGGAGGACTTTCAATATTAAATGTAAACATTTATGGAAAAGTTTGGGCTTTTTACAAGGAGCATGAATTACTTTTCCAAGTGGAAAAAGTTACAGGCAAAATGGTTGTTTCTTGTCTTTCCTTTCTCTTTCCCTCCATCCCCCATGTTCATTGTCCCCTCTTCTCTGCTATTCTCTATCTTGTCCCCTTTAGTCCACATGAGCACCTCCTTTGCTGCTAGTTTCTTAGGGAGAATATCCCCACTCCATCTACCACCTGTGGGTAGTGGAGTGGGAGGCAGGAAACTGGTACTAACAAATTGTTGGAAGTATCTGAGTTGGCATAAACAACCCTTTGAAAAAGCAGCTTGGTGATACAAATCAAGAATCATAAAACGTCCCTGCCCTTTGACCCAATACTTCCACTCCAGGAAATTATTCAAAATGTGGGAAAAGCCATATGCCTGAAGATTTTTCAATGCATTGTTATTTATAGCAAAAACAAAAGAAGAAAAACTACTTAAATATCCAAAAATAGCTAAATGTTTAAGTAAATTATGGTCAATCCACATGGTGGAGAAATACACACACACACTAAGAAAACAACTTAAATATCCAGCAATAGATGATTAGTTACATAAATTTGATACAGACATAACATTAAATCTGTGCAGTCATTAGAAACAATTATGTACGCCTATTCTTATTGATGTGGAAACCTATCTATGATGTATAATTAAATGAAAAAGCAGGTTATAAAATAACCTAATACAACTTTTTAAACTTAAAAAGTCTGCCTGTGTTTATTTGCATAGAAAGAAAAATCTGGAAGAACACAAAAATGCTCAGTGATTACCTCTGAGTGTAGACTACATGAGATTTGCACTTTCTTTTTTATCCCAATTCAGATTGTCTGGGATTTTTTTAAACAGACTATAAACCACTTCTGTTTAGAAAAAAGGTTAAAAATCCATTATGAAAACAATGTAGTAAAAATACCTATGATTGCATAGTTAGGCAAAAATGCAAAATATATGGGGGCCGCCCGGTGGCGCAGCGGTTTAGTTCGCACTTGGCAGCCCGGGGTTCGCGGGTTCGGATCCCGGGCACCTGCCGACGCACTGCCTGTCAGCCATGCAGTGGCGGCGTCCCATATAAAGTAGAGGAAGACGGGCACAGATGTTAGCCCAGGGCCAGTCTTCCTCAGCAAAAAAGAGGAGGATTAGCAATGGATGTTAGCTCAGGGCTGGTCATCCTCACACACACACAAAAAAAATGCATAAAAAAATGCAAAATATATGAACTGTCACATGCACTATGATTAAAACAACAAAAACAAAATGCTTACCATGAGCTAGGCAGTTTGCTAAATGCTTTTACATCTATTCTAATTAGAAACTTCTCCACTACTTTGTGAGGTAAATATCATTTCACAGGTGAGCAAGCTGGAGCCCAGGAAAGTTAGGTAACCTACTCAGGGTGATGGAGCAACAAATCGTGGAGCCCGACTCTGAAGACAGGTAGTCCAACCCAGAGCTTCCTTGCTGATACGCATTTGACATCTCGCCTCCCACAAACCTGAGAGCTCCCCAAGAGCAGACTTCATCTTTGAAGGTCCAGGGGAACCAACATGGTGCTGGCTCATGGAAGGTTCTCCACAAAAGTGGGTAGAAGAAGTGAAGCTCTTACTTGGAAAAGGCCAGGACACCCTGGGGTTCAGAGGAGACACAGGTTCAACCCCAACCCTCTAAAAATAGGAATCCCCACAAAAGCTGGCCCAGGGGTCTTGGCCACCTTCCTGGGAAAATGTCTTGCCTGTTTCCACCCCTTGGTTATCTTTGCCAAGAACATCTGTCTCCTTCCCTCCCATGGGACACTCCACTCAGCTAGTTCCTCTCTAACATCTGCAGCAACTATTCCATCTTTCCTTCTAAAATCCCCTCAGGAAGGGGCTGCAGGTGTCATGCCCACAGAGGTACCAGCTCATGAGAGCTGGTGACTCTCCACCTTGCAGAGTCACACGTGATTTGCACATGATGCGCACATGGTAGCTTCCTTTTTTGGACCTTTCCCAAATTAATTTTTCCTTATTGTTCCCCTTCAGGTGGTCACTTCTCATTTCCTTATGGTCTGTTCCTTCTCACTTCTCATTCCAGTCACTGCAATCAACTCCTGGTGTTAATGGGCACAATTATCTGAAACAAGGGAAGGGTGTATTTTAGGAGCTAGGAGATCATGCTACTTTATTATGCTAAATGATGAAGTTGCTTTATAAAGCTGCTGATTCTAGAGGGATGAAAAACCTTCCCAGACATGGGCTCTGAGCCCAGCTTGGCCAGTTTTGAGCCTAGATCCACCATTTACCATCTGGGTGACCCCAAGGCACACTGTCTCTGTCCTCAGTTTTCTCAATTGTGAAATGGGGAATAATAGTACCTACCTTGTAGGTTCTGATGAGGATTGAAAAAAATAACACCTTAGCCAGCACCTGGCACGTGGGAGCACTCAATACATGTTGGCTCCTTATGATTTTTACTCCAGACTTTTCACTTTCCATTTTAGCCAGGGTAGAGCCGTAGTCTACTGCCATATTATGATTTATAATAAGAAATATATATTTGCTCTTCATCCTGTTTCTGGCATGGAGCTCCTAAACCCTTGGAATTTCCTAAGTGATAAGAGTGATAAAGGTGTATTTTCTTATTCATAACAAGCCCCTATCAACCACACCTGAGTTTACATTAATAAGGGAACTTTTGGGAAGTCCCTCAGGAGTAGGGCTGGTTGCCAAGGAAATCAACCATGTGACTGGAGTGTTGCGAGTTTTGCCCCCCCAGGGGAGAGGCACTGGAGATTGAGCTCAGTCACCAGTGACCAATGATTTAATCAATCATGCCTATATAATGAAGCCTCCATAAAAACCCAAAAGGACACGGGTTCAGAGAGCTTCCGGGTTGGTGAACACATGGAGGTGCTGGGAGGGTGGCGTGCCCAGGCAGGACATGGAAGCTCCATGTCTCTCCCCACACACCTTGCCCTGTGCATCTCTTCCGTCTGGCTGTTCCTGAGTTATGTCCTTTCACAACAAACCAGTAATCTAGTAAGTAAACCATTTTCCTGAGTTCTGTGAGTCACTCTAGTAAATTAATCAAAACCAAGGAGGGGGTTGTGGGAACCTCCGATCTATAGCCAATGAGAAGCACAGGTAACAACCTGGACTTGCGATTGGCGTCTGAAGTGGGGGGCAGTCTTGTGGGATTGAGCTCTTAATCTGCGGAATGTGATGCTATCTCCAGGAAAATAGTGTTAGGATTGAGTTAAATTGTAGGATGTCCAGCTGGTGTTGCAGAATTGCTCTTCGGGAGGAAAACCCACACGTCTGGTGTCAGAAGTGAAGTAGGGTCATAGTATTGAGAGTGGATGAGATGCACAGGAAGTGTGTTTTCCTTTACCCTACTCTCAGTCTGACACAGCTCAGAAGAATTGAGTGGGTCAGGAAAGTGATGAGGGTAAGTATTTTTGATTCAGTAGAGGAAACTTTGGCTATCTCACCCTCCATTCTTGCCATGAAATTCACAGATTGTTCCATTCAGCAGGGTGCTAAAGGTGTATTTTTAAAAGCAGAATGGGTGATAGTCTGCCCCAAGCACACCATTAATAGAACAGTTGCTTGAGTGGAGAGAGACAGTGTATGCTTGGGGAGGGGTGCTAAAACCAATCAATTAACAAAATAACCCACAATCTATGAGGGGCTACATCTCCCACAGACCTCTGAAAAATAAGTGTGTCCTCGGGTTCTTGGCCCATGTGCAAGAAGGACACAGGTCTCACCAACACTCTGGCAAAAGGATGGGATGAAGGAGTAGCTGAATCCCCCAATACAGTCCACCTTGGAAGAGGGAGAGAAGAGGAGAAGACATAACCGCTCTGCTGGTTATGCCACTGAATCCAGAGCCAAGGGGGGAAGGCTACGTGGCCCCCTGTCCACAAAAGCAGGGACTGTAAGGATTCACCCATGTCCTGGCAGAAGAGTGCATGGGATGGTGGGAAAACCTGGCTCCTGCCCATTTCTACCTTCCAAAGAGGGAGGAAGATGCTGCTGACAGGGCCACCTGGGGTGGCCAGTGTTCCAGTTATTCAGACCTTGGGCCTAGTCCACCTGGAAGGGAAGGGGCCAGGGCTCCAACAGAGGATTGGGATGGTGGGGCCACCCTCCCAATTCCAAGGAGAGAGGAAGGTGTAGTTTGTGGGGGCAGGATGTGGCTGGTTGCAGGGCTGAGGAGAACTGCATTTCAGTGGAGCAACAGGGCCGCGTAGAGACCCATGGGGTCAGAGTCAAACATCAGACCCCAAAGAGTGCGGCAGTGTGGTAGGACCTGGCTTTAGAAGAGAACCCTAGAAAAACAGCCCATGTGGAAAAGTATGACTGCTCAAAAGGGGCCTGACTGTGGGGGCAGACTCTGAGGCCCACCAAGAGCCAAGGAAGTGAAGCCCTTTAAACGAGAGCAGCTAGGACACCATCCTCCAAGGGCCTACTGCTAATGGGAAGGAGATCCAGAACCTTCAAGATCTCTTTCACCAGAGATAGAAGAAGAAGCACTGAATGAAGGGAGTCACTGATGGAGATGAAACTGCACAGAGCAGGCCTAGTAGGATGGACCTAGCCTGGACATCTGCCATTGTGGGAAAGGGACAGCAATCCTCCGACAAGCCAAGTGGCATGCGCCCATCTGCTAACCCCCAGGGCTTGCTTTGCCTCCAACCTGAGCCGGGAGGAGGGGTCACTGGAGACAGACAGACTGACCAGGGCTCTTGGGGCTTTGGCTCTGCCTTGCAGGGGGGCTATGACACAGGCCCGGCATGGGCCTGGAGCAGACTTGTTGCTAAATCCAGATTCCCAAGATGCCAGTGACCTTGTGTAGCCTCAGCCGGCTTTTTGGACTTTGCCTTGTGGCCTCAGAGGATCTTCGGGGATGAAGGAAACAGGCTGAGCCCACTCTTGACCAAAGTGTTAAAGGGTGCAGGGCCCCAGAGACCAGGGAAAAGGTAGCAAAAGCCACTTGTGGCAGATCTCCAAGGGAAAGGGGACTCTTGAGGACTTAGGGTCCTGCTGTCCCTTCGGACAGTCAGGGTCTCCCCTCCCCTAATCCCCACATCAGAGGAGGCTGACCTAGACTAGTAGCATTCCTTAAAGACAGGGCCACAAAGGGAAGCAACGGTGGAGGCAACCTGGGATCCTAGCTGCCTCCTTGGTCCTAGGTCTACCGCTGGGACTGTCCAGCCAGACTCCCAGCTCCTCTCTAGTCCCGTTTCCCCCCCCCCCCATAGGCAGGGAGAGTGGAGGCTCTGGAAAGTGGTTTGCCAACATAAGCTTGAAGAGGATTAATCAACCAGTGGGGAACTGGTTGCTCACAAACATTTTCATACACTAACTCATTTCAATCTCACGGTAATGAGCAAGAGGTATTGTCATCCTCTGAGAGGTTAAAGATAATTAACTCCATGGTTGGGTTCCTTGGGCAGAGACCATGTTTATTGCTAGTGTATGGCATGTAACTGGAAGGAATGAAGAAATGGATGGACTTGTCCCAGGTCACCTGGCAATGAGAGGTGGTCCTGGAGGGGAGCTTCAGCCTCCCAACCCAAACCCAGTGCCCCTTCCAGCCCATCCCCATTCAGGCTGCCCGCGGGGCGTGGATGGCCGGAGGACAGGGGACTGCGAGGTGGGGAGAGCGCTGCTGCGGCGATGGCTCAGTACGCAAAAGGGCCCTGCTGCTCTGGACACCCGGAGGCATATTCACGGGAAAGCGTCGCACTGAGCTCTCGAGGCTTAGAGGCTGGGGACCTGGAGGGAGCTCTGCGCGACAAAGACGAAACCTGAGCTCGCGTCCGACTGCCCCCTCCCCCGGCTCGTCCCTTTGGCCCCCAGGACGGAGAAGGGCCGACCCCCGAGCCTTGCGGGTGACGATGGCCTCCTCCGTGGGCAGCCCCGACGGCGCGCAGCGCCCCCTGGTGCCAGGCAGCGGGGCCGAGCCGTCCCGCTCGCTGGCCCGCCGGCGACGCCGGCTTCCCGCGGCCGCGGCCCGGCGCGGGCTCCCAGGCCGGGGGCGGGATTCGGGGATGCAGGAGGCGGAGCCGAGCGGGCGGGGGAGTCTCCGAGAAACTCGCGGCCTTCGGCGGCTTCCCGGCCCGGGAAGTGAGCGGGGTCGGGAGGCCGCAAACAGGAAGTGGAGCTGTAACAAAGAGCGCGGGGGGCGGGGGGCCGCGGGACCTCCGGGGCGCCGGGTGGCGGCGGCAGGTGGAGGGCTGGCCCGGGCCAGCGCGCCGCACCTGCCTCTTCCGCCGCCGCTCGGGGCTCCGGGCCCGCCGGGATCCTGCCGGACCACGGGGTCGGGCCGTGCGCCCTGGGCGCGGAGAGGGCGCGGCTGCCCGGGGAAGGCCGCTGGGACCTCCCAGGCGCATCCTCTGCCCGGGAAGGGACAGTCACAGTTCCCTGAGTGAATCACTTCCATCCCCTTCCCGGAATGCAGCAGGCCACGTGGGGCGGAGGGCTGGGTCCGGCGATTCTGCGGACCCACGGGGAGAGGCTGGGAGAGCTGCAGGGAGGGGAGAGCCCTGGGAGGCCCCGTCAGACGCGGAGCGGCCATACTACCTGAGTTTAGTCTAGTGGCCTTATTTGGCTTGGGCTGGGGGGAGGTAGAGGCCACTGTCCTTTTTTTTTTTTTACTCCCTGACCATTATGACGGGCCCTGGGGCAGGAGAGGGGACCCTGGCTGAGCAAGCAAGATAAAGGCGTTTCTCCCTTCCTCACAGCCTTTCTCCGACTCACCTCCCCACAGGGGTATCCAGGTGGTTACCAACCAGGGGGCCCCGGAAAAGCAGCTGTCCTCAGAGCTGGAGGTCACGGTGGGGTCACACTTATTCTTCAGGCAGGGCACTGCCTACAGGCTAAGGAATTGCTGAACTTTGAATTCTCTTCGGAAATACCCACGCAAATTAAACACGGGCATTCGCTAAGCCATGGAGAGCACTTCGCAGTGAGTCTAGAGCTATCATCTGGCCTTGCTTCTGCCAAGTCTGGGACCTCTCCTGTACACCTGGACACTCCATTAGGAAAGTCTTGGGTGCCTTAACGTCTGAAAAGGGGCTGGACCCTCAGGGAATGACCTCCTGGAAATCCTGGGGAGAGGAGGGTTTCCCCCAGAGCCTGTTCATGCCCCAAGTGCCTGGCCCAGCTTCTGCCATGTCACTAGACATGGAACCTAGCATGAACTACAGGTTGGAGCTGCCCAGACAAAGTCCATGCATGGATCCCCTCCTTCCCCAGAAAGCCGGCATCCTGGGCTCTCCCAGCTCCCTGTCTAGGGTATCAGAGCCAGTGAGTGGGTTTAGCCAGCCAGCTCCTTCCAGGGCTCCTCTTTGAGGGGCTGACAGCCCGTGCAGCCCAGCACAGCCTGGTGGTGTGGACGTGCAGGCCTGCGGGTGTCCTACCTGTCCCCCACATGGGAGCCTCGTCATCTCGCCTTCGTGTCCCAGCCCAGTTTCCCCCCGCCCCCCAGGGCCCGGGAGCAGCTTTCCTGTTTCATTTTGGGCAGGAAGAGTGAGGTCGTGTTGTTCTTCCCCCTGCTGCCGGCTCAGGCTGTGGGAACAGCTCCCTGAATGCTTTCCTGTTTGATACCCTGTGTGTGCAGCAAGGGGAACAGGGAGCAATGAGCAAGGCATGGAGCATGTGCATGCGGGTGAGTCTGGATCAGCCTAGGTCTCTTGCTCCTGTGTCTCTGGCATAAGCACCCAGATCAGGGGCAGGCATGCTGTGTGTGCGTCAGGGAGAAAGAGGAAAAGGGAGAGCAAGTAGCAGTGCATAGACTTGGACTCTATTGGGAACATCTGGTGGGTCTATTTTGCTTTACTGGGACATGCTGAGAGCTGGGAGCATCTGCTCAGCTTTTTGTCAATGGCTCATTTTTCCATCATTTGCTCTCAATAGAGAATATTTGTGGCTGTAGAGAGAGGACTGTGACACCCTAGGGACCATCCTGTGCCTTAGAGGAAGCTAGGCATGAAGTAGAGACTGGAATTTCCCTCACTGGTGCCTCAGCCAGAGAAACTTGGGCTGAGGGAAGTCCACCTCCTCCCTCTCTCCTCCCTGCAGTCTTCAATGAACTCCAAGAGGTTGGGGCAGACCAGACGCCCAGACTCAGCTTTCCCGCCCAGCTGCAAGGACAGACCCAAGGCAAAGCACCCCGCACCCCCAACCAAGACCAGTGTCCTGCTGGAGCTGAGAAGAGTAGGGTGCAGTCCATCTAAAACCCTGCAGCGGCGGGAGGCAGGACCCAGACGTCATCATGGTTCAGAGACCCCATTCTCCAACAAGAGAATGCTTTTGAAAAGAGGAAAACAAGCAGGATTGTCCCCTTCCCCAAAATTCCTGTATCCTCCAGGCTGACTAGGGAGCCCATAAGCTCTTTCAGGCTTGAGGGGAGAAAAGGGGGATAGAGTCAGGTCAGGGACCAGATCCCCCAAGGAATAGTGGGAGTATAAGGGGAAAAGGGGAGACACAGCCAGCCTCAAGCCATCAAGCAGGGAACTAGATGGGCGAGGCTGGGCTCCTCCCGGGCTGGAAGGGGTTAAGGGCCTGGAGTACAGCAGGCCAAGTCCAAGTGTGGGCACAGGTCCTGGGGGTTCTGGTGGGGCAGCCGAAAGCAATATGAGAAGGGGAGTCTGGACAAGGAGAGGATTCCCACTCTGCCATCACAAAGACAGGACCCGAGAAGTAATAAACTCCTGTACACATCTGTTCCATATTATAAATACACATTATATACAAAATAATGTTATAAAATGTAGAAAGGTCAGTGCTTCTGATTCTTAAATTATTGAAATACTAGACTCCAAAATAAACTACAAAAAACAAACAAAATAAAAACTCATATTATTGACTTCTGAAGATCGGCTTCAAGGGTGGTCTGGGGGCAGTAGTGGGCAGAGCCCAGGCTTGAGGCCACAGGAATGGGCTTGAGGGAGGAAAGGGCCTAGGTGGTGACAGCACCCAATTTCTCCCTCACTGGAATTTCCAACATCACTGACCTGAGCTCCCCAGTTAGGCGTGGCGCCTCCGGCTGGCAGAAGGGGCAGGCCCTCCACCTGTCTGCTCACAGGAGCCCCGAGGCACCCAAGGCCAGAGCCAGGTAAGGCTTGCCAACATCCTTGCCCAGAGGGCCTGGGCCAGGGAGAGGCTGGGGTGGTGTGATGAGCAAGTAGTAGCTGGAGGCAGGGGGCAGAAAGTGCTCCTCCACTCGGGCACTCACCTCACCCGCAGGGCAGCTCCTGCCAAGAGCCACACCCTATGGTTTCCCGGCCCACGGACGGCCCTGCCCTTACTGGCCTCCTCTCTCCTCTCTGATTTGGACCCAGCTGTCGCCATGGGGCCTGGGTCAAAGGCACTTTTGGAAACATAGATGCCAGTGGAGACCACAGCAGCTCCAGGCCCCACAGGGCCACTGCCACTCCTCTGGAAAACAGGCCAGGGCCCCAAAGGAGCCATCTGAAGGCCACTGCTGGCAGGGCAGGTCCAAGTGGCACCTCTCATCTCCTCTGTTCCCCTTGCTGGCATGGCTGCCAATCTGATGCCAGACAGACACCCAAAGGTGTGGAAGGGCACTGCATCTCTTGGCAAGTTCACAGTCTGTCCAGTTCATGCCATTCCCTCTTCCTCCTGAGAGCAGCACGTTGCATATTAAAAACGTCCCATCCAGGATGCAATGTAAACAATGCAGAAGGAAGGTCCAGCTGCTGGGGCAAAGCTGGGATGTCCTGGGGAGGCTCCTGCCTTATACCTGGGGAACATGTGGAGAGCGGAGAAGTGGGTTACCCCGGGGTGCAAGCACTCCCTCCATGGCTGCCCTGGGCCTCCCTGGGAGAAGCCAATGGGGCAGGCCAGGTGAAGGGAAGGGGGACAGTCCTCCCCGGTTTTCTGCCCCACACATTCACATGCCCGGGAGCCTGTGCTCATGAGGTGGGCCAATGGAGGAAGCCAGTGAGAAGGAGCAGGAGGGGCACAAAGCAACCACCCTCACCCACCAGCAGCTGGGAAGCAGCACCTGGAAGCTGGCCAGGTGCCATGGCTGCCCAGCCCAGCACTAACACAGCAGGAAGAGACCAGGCCTGGCTCACCACCACGGCTCCTGTTTCACACCCTCTGTGGCAACGAGGCCAGCAGGGACCTGAGAGCCACTGACCCTGGACTGCCAAGGAGGGGTTCTGACCCACCCTTCAGGAGCGGCCCCTGGGGTCAAGAGTAACCAGGCCACTTTCCCATCCCCAAAAGGCAGGCAGGGACATGCTGGAAGTGCAGGTGAGCCCAGCACTCACCTCTGTGGCAATGACACATTCGTTCCTCTCCTCTGATATCAAACACACAGACTGGTACATGGAGTCCCTGGGGGAGCATATCGCTGATATCCGACACTCTGGCTTTTCACTGAGGGAACACAAGACAGGCCTGTGAGGGAGGGATGGGGAGAGGGCTGGGGGAAGGCGGGGGTGCTAACCTGGACGCTGGAGAGCCAAAGGGCACTGGCAGAGGTGGCTCTGGGAGAGACACAGGGACTGGGGATGCCAATACTAGCTTGGGGGGCAGTTAGGAACAGGCCCCTAAGAGAGCTACAGGACCCCCAACCTTACCAGGGGGTCTCAGGCCTGGAAAAAGCCAGCATTACCACTAGAGGCAAGCCATGCTGTGTAAAGATGGAAGTCGCAAGAGACACAGTGTGGACACTTGACATTTGTGAATGAATGAATGAATGAATGAATGGGAGGGAGGGAGGGACAAAGGACCCCTGGCAGAAATCTTGTTGGAGGATCCTCCTGTCAGTAGCAAAACCTCCTGTTTGCTTAAAAGCAGCCAAAGGCCTGGTGCCAGCCTCCCAGCTGTCCGCAGGGGGCCCAAGCAGTACCATGCAGGGGTCCATGGCCAGGCCCTGGGCCTCCAGGTGCTGCTCACCTGTGTAACCGCAGTGGTGCCTTCTCCCCTAAGCTCTTGTCACTGTGGGGGTATTTCCCCAGGATGGTCCCCCGCCCCAGGGGCCCTGGGGCCAGATTATAGTCCAATGTGTGGTTCTGCTGTTTGCCACAGTTGGACTTGTCCAGGCCACAGTCCACTTCCAGCTCCTTCTTCTGATTTGTGTTCTTGAGCTGGGCTGTGGGGATCAGGTTGTCTTTCTGGAAGTCCGACAAGTTGTTCATGGCCTCCCTGCTGTCGTCGTCGGGCCGCCGAAGCCGCAGCTGCCGCACAGCCACTGCCACCATGCCCAGCAGCACCAGCACCACCACCAGCCCCACGCCCAGGGAGACAGCCACCCAGGGGAAGCTGGGTGGCATGCTCACAGGGAACTCGCAACGGCTGCCCACAAAGCCGTAGGGGCAGTTGCAGACAAAGTTGTCCGGGGAGAGGCCAGTGTAGCAGGTGGCCCCGTTGAAGCAGGGTCCAGAGGCACAGACGTCGCTGGGTGTCCGCACCTCGCAGCGCCGGCCAGAGAAGCCAGGAGGGCAGGTGCACACCAGCCCGCTCTCTAGGTCATGGCAAGTGCCACCGTGGGCACAAGGGCTACGGGCACAGTCACTGATGTGGAGTTCACAATGGGCGCCTGTGAATCCAGGACGGCAGCGGCACATGCGGTTTGGACCTCGGTTCAGGCACTGGCCCCCTGTGGGTATACACGGGCACAAGTCAGCAATCAGCGGGGAACCCCCTGGTGCAGAGTGAGTACCCCGTCCCAGGAACGAGCTCGGGTCCTTCCGCCTCCATGAACACAGCCAGCATTTACAGAGCCCACTACAAAGAGCCTGGTAGATAGTAAATGCTCAAATAAAGGTAATTATCATTGATTCATTTAGTCTCCACAGCCACATGAAAGAAAGAAGACAGTGATGAAGAAACTCATGGTTCCAGGGAGTTAACTAAGTGACTAGCCAGAGAGCAGACTCCATGGCAGCCCTTCCAACCCCTCCCCACTCCTGAGGCTTCTCTCCTGCACAGTGCCATCCATCTGCCTCACGGAGGGTCACCAGGAAGCCAAGGAGACAAAGATAACCAGCATGCTTTGCGTCCAAAAGGTGTTGAACATTCTAGACACCTTGTGCCATGCCAGGCTCCACGGGGCAAGGCCATTGGCAAGGTGAGGCCCTCAGGAGCAGGGCCCTGACCACGCCAGCCCCTCTTGAGGAGGGACACAAGGCCTCCAACGTCCTTCTCTTTAGTCTAGGGCTTCCTGGGGAGGGTCAGAGGCCACCCAGCCAGGTCAGGGCTCTGACATGGGAATAGGAATGGAGGGTGCACACCACTCCTCCTGAGGCCTGTGCCCGCTGCTAACCTGCCCCTCTTCCAAAGCCACTCAGCTGACCCAGCAAGCTCTTCACCATCCAGAGCAGATGGGGACCCATCTCAGCCTGCCCAGAGTGACAGACAAGGCCCCTCTCCTGTCTTGGCCCTCCCTTGCCAGAAGGCTCTCATGGCCCCAGGGCTGGTCCATCGGGTTAGCAAAGCAACAGGACGCACCATTGGCACATGGGTTGCTGGTACACCTGTCCACTTTCTTCTCACAGTTGGAGCCAGTGAAGTTGGGGGGGCATTCGCAGGCATAGCTGGCCCCCTGGTTGCGCTCCCGGCAGGAGCCCCCATTGAAGCAGGGAGAGTCGGCACAGCTCAAGGTGCTGTGTTCACAGTGCAGGCCATAGTAGCCTGGGGGACACAGGCAGCGGTAGCCGTCCTCCTGGTCCTGGGGAGAGACCAGAAAGGGGCTAAAGTTAGATCTTGGGAGGCAGGCACACATGGCTGGTGGTCAGGCCCCACCTGCCCATGGCTGCACACCCACTGACCGCCTGGGGTGGGGATGCCTGGATGCCACCTGGCCAGACCTTTGCCTTCCTGTGCCGGCCTGGGCCTCACCTTACAGCTGCCTCCATTGCGACAGGGATTGCTGTCACACTCGCTGAGCTCCAGCTCACAGTCCACACCAGTGTAGCCCGGGCGACAGGTGCAGGTATAGCTCCGTTGCCCACTGTTGGAGCACGTTGCCCCGTTCTTGCACGGGGAGTGGTGGGTGCAGTAGTTGAGATCTGCAGAGACAGGAACCAATTGGCTGAGCAGAGCTAGAGAATGGTCCCCCTCTCCAGGCTCCTTGTAGTGCAAGTTCACTTCAAAGTCTTCTAGGTCCAAATACCCTTCCTCCTCCCGCAATGAAATCATGTATATTGAAGCACCTTGAACCACAACTGACCAGTACAATCAAAGTTGAAAAAACACAATGGGACAACTGCCTGCCAGGGAACCTCACAAACTCTAGCAGTCAGGGTAGAATGAAGGTAAGGAAGAGAAGTGGGCAGCAAGGCCACGTGTTGAAGAGAAAGTCAGTAAAGGCTTCACGGGGGAGGGGCAGGTGAGATAAGCCTGGAAAGAGGGATAAAATTTTAACAGGTGGAAATGGTAGAGGGGAGGCAAGAGCCACCATAGGTAGTAACCAGGCATTTTTTAAAAGGGAAGGCATTACGAGAGTATTTTGAAATATAAGTGTTTGTTTTCTTATTTGGGAAGGACAGGGAGGGAGAACCAGACAAAGCAAATATAGCGACTGCAAGGGCTGTGTTTGCATATGAGTATATGACTGTGTCACCTGGGAGCAAATGTGGGGAGAAGAAAGAGAATGGGCAGGAACCAGGTGTGCGTGTGTGTGTTTCAGGGAGAGGGAGGAGAAAGTCTCTCTCTCTCTCTCTCACACACACACACACACACACGCACGCACACACACACACACACAGAATCAGAGGCTGAATTCCAAGCCCCTTGTTGCCAGCAAGTCTTCTAGGCAAGTTCTTTCTATCCTGGCAAGCCCCCCACCCACCCAACCCAGGCCTGTGCTGGTGTCTCCATGGCAGCAACCACCCCATCTGACCCTGAAAATGGGAGGCACATGCTGCAGCTGGCTACCAGGATGAAGGAGAAAAGGCTCCCTCCCCCATGGTTGGGGCTGGCAGACCCCCGGATTGCCAGAGGAGTGACCAGCCTCCCAGACACCAGGAAGAGCACAGGCTCAGGCAGCTGTCCGGCAAGTGCAACTGGGGAAGAACAAGGAAGGCTGTTTCTGCCCACACCAAGAGAAGTCGGTTAGATGTCACTCCGCCCAGAGGCCCAGCTCACCTGCAGCCTCGGGGCAGCCGGTGGGCACACCCCACCAGACAGCTGTTTAGGGGAGAGCTGCTCAAACAGCCCTGGCAGGTAAGCAAACACTTAGGGGGTTAATAGGTAACTACGAGGCAGAAAGAGGAACTGAGCCCAGCACCCCTCTCTCTTTGGCCTTGCTGGAATTTATGAGTGCAACCTCCAGAATGCCAACTTAGCCTCCTGGCTTCTCCAGCCACCCTGTCTCCCCAGCACCTGAGGAATAAGGATCCACCATCTCATTCTAGGCCAGTTGTAAAGATCCTTAAAAGTCTCAAGCTCCTTGAAGGATAATAGGAAAGCCAATTCAGCAGTCACCAAGTAAGACAGGTCCAGGTGACAACTCTGGTTCCCACCCCCTGTCCATCTCTCCCATCCCCTCTGCACTCTCTCTTTGCCTGACTCACCTTGGTCACAGAATAGGCCTCCCCAGCCCTCATCACAGGTACATTGCCAGGGAGTGCTGCAGGTGCCATGGCGACAGCCATTGTGGGGGATGCATTCGTTGCACAGGCGGCCCTGCCAGCCTGGGCGGCAGCTATGGGACAAAAGGAAGGCTCAGGGTGAGGTGAGGGCCTGGCCAGGGCATGGCTCCCCTCTCACCACTTCCTGTGCTCTACTCACATGCACTCTGCCGGCTTGCTGCAGTAGCCATTCTGTTCATGACAGCCAGAAAGACAGACAGCTGAGGAAAGAAAACGGCTAGGTGAGGTTGAAATGCCTGGGACTCTGAAACCTCACTCTCCCTCTCCTGGCCCTGGGGGTGCCCCCAGCTCTCCTGGGCTCACTTCCCACTCCTGGCCTCCCAGGAGAGCCATGGCTATCTTAAAGGGAAACATTGGCCCCAGGAAGCAGAATCCAGGCTGGATGGAATGCAACAACGGGGTCCTTGTGGGCTGTGGCATGGTGGGGAGGAGCACTAAGAAGAGACATGGTCAGAGTCCAAGCCCATCCTAAGCATCCCCAGTTGTCCCTGAGGCCCAGCTAGTGGGCAGCCCAGACCAGCTCTGTGAGGGAGGCAGGCTGTGGCCAAGAAGACACCACCGTGTTTGTTTAGGGGCCCACCCTCCAGGCAGATGGGAGCTTGACTGCTTACGCTGTTCGCAGTACTCCCCAGTCCAGCCGGGCAGGCAGGATAGGCTGCCATCTGGCTGGCACACGTAGTGGCCGAAGTGGTCATTGCGCTTCTTGCACAGGCGTGAGCAGCTGTCCCCATAGTAGTTGTCACTGCAGATGACCCGGTAAGAGTAGCGCAGCCTTGTGAGGGGGCTGGTCTGCTCATCCAGTAACCAGTTCTGGCCCACAGCTAGGGAGCCCTGGATGGCGATCTTGCTGATGAGTGCGTCTGGTGGCAAGGCCTCTGAAGGGGCAGAGGGCCAGGTCAAGGAAGGGCAGCCAGTCCCCCAGAGTGCCAGCAACTGCTGGATCAAACCAGTTGTTTAGATGACCCCACCTGCCAGCAAGCACAGGCTAGAGGAACCCAAGGGTCCCACTGCTTAGCTGTCCTGTGAATGTGCATGAGCAAGGGGCCTGATACCATTCAAAAAGGGACAATAGAAGGATGTGGAGATATCCCAGTATTCTGGAGGCAGATAGGCAGGGGAAAGAGGAAAAGAGGTCAAAATGGAAAAAAAAGAAAAAGAAAAGCTCTCCAAGCCGGGGAGGACCCTGGGAGCAAGGGGTCCTTTGGTGCCCACTCAGGGGTTCTGCCCTCAGAGATGGGTAATGCTTTTCTTTTTCCTTTTCAAAGTGAGAATTGTTGTGCTGCTGAAATATCCTTTTCCTCTGTGTCAGAACAACATCCCAAAGCCATTATTCCCTTTCCAAAGGAGCGGAATTCGCGAAAGGTGTAAAATACAGGAAGGGGCCCGTCAGCGGCGCTGGCAGCTTCGGCCTTTCTCACCGCCGCGCTCCCCGCGTTCCCACGCCAAAAATAACCCGCAGGAAACGCAATTGTGCTCAGAGTCCAGGCCGCAGGCGGAATCCGAGCGTCCAGCGCGGGGCGCAGCTCCTGGCCGAGCTTAGCGTCCTGCCCCCCCACCCCCAACTCCGCACTTCCCCCGCCCACGACAGGTTAACTCTTTCGGCGCTGCGCCGTGTCGCCCCCCTGTGGCGGCGGAGCGAGCTACTCACCTGGCCTCAGGTCGTCTCCTGGCGCATGCCAAGCTTCGATGATGAGTGAGAAGGTACCCTGGGAAGCGAAAGGAGGGGGCGGGGGAAGACAGAGAGATAGCGAGATGAGCGGGGGGGGGGGAGAGGTGAGGGTGCCTTGCGGCAGCCGGTTTAATTAATCTAATTGCAGGATACAGTTACTGCGCCCGGGTCAACATAACGGGTCTGTGCGCAGCATCGCGCGCGAGCAGGGAAGGCGAGAGGAGAGCCCGGGTAGGAGGAGGGTTGAGGAATGGGGAATGTACGCGAGAGCCCTTCGGAGGTGGCGGACGCGCTGGAGTGGTAGGTGATGAAAATCGTACCCCAAGAGCCAGGAGAAGAAGGGGCGTAAAACTAGGAAGAGTGAGACTGGTGAGAGCCTTCCCGAGGATGAGGCCCAGGAAAAAGACAGGATCAAAAGAGAGCGCCCCACTTTTTTTGAGGGGAGCGAGGAAATCTGGGGAGAGGACTTTGGTCCTAGGGGATCCCCTTCTCTGGGCTTTCGTGACCTCCCAATGCGCCCAGGCAGTGCTCACCGGCCAGGTGAAATTGAAGGGCAGCTGGAGAGGGTTGCGTCCCCCGCCGCTACTGTCGTCCCCGACGGCGAAGGAGTTGGTGCCCAACACAGGCGTGGAGACGCTGCCGAAGGTGCAGGGCCCGGGCGAGACGACTGCCTGGAAGTGCTTAAGGCAGACGCGGAAGAAGGTCCGGCAGCCGGGTTCGCACGGCCGTCCGCTGGCCAGAACGCCGCGCTCGTTGGCAAACTCCTGCAGCTGCAGCTGGAAGACTCCGGAGCCGGCCGAGCGCTATGCACAGGGACCGAGGGAAGAAGGAGGGGAGCGCTCAGCTCGGTGGATGCCCGGGGCTCAGGCCCAGGACGCGGCGGGAGGGGGCGGAGGGGGCGCGGGTCATTACCTGCTGCCAAAGTGCCACCAGCAGCAGTAGCGCCCAGCCAGAGGCGCTACGGGACGCCGCTGCCATCCCCTGGGGCGTTGCTCTCTCCACCCGCCGGCCCTGAAGCTGGCTCGGTTCGAGACGCCGCTTTCCCGCACGTCCACCCGCCGCAGGACCTGAAAAGCTAGACTCCGCTCTGGGCTTTCCCCCTGCCTCGCTCCTCGCTAGCTCAGCTCCAACTGCCGCGGTAGGTAATCCAGGTGAGGGCGGCTGGGCGGCGGCCGCGCAGAGGACTTGTCCTCGGGCTAATCCTAAGGCTGCAAGCGGGCTAGTACCCCGGTACACTGCACTGAGGCGGCTTGAGCTGCTGCTCTTAGCCTCGCGTTCCCAGGCTGCGCTCAGCGCCGCTACTGAAACCTGCGCGCTCGGGAGCCTTCCTTATATATATTGGCTCCTCTCCTCGCTGCCTGTCACTCAGACTCATGGTCACTCTCCCCTCCCCTCCGGGCCTCTAGCTGCTACAGCCCCAGCGCCGCCCGGAGGGGGGCCTCCGCCCCCGCCATCCCCCCTCCCCGCCAGCCAGTCAGGCACAGGTCCCCGCCCCTCCGTGCCGCTCTCCATGCCGCTCTCAGCCCCTGGTCCTCCAGCTCTGAGCGTGCGGAGGTGACCAGTTCTCCGCAATCGCGGGGTTACAGGCCGAGACCCCAGCAGTGGGAGGATAGGGGGAGGGCCGGGGGGAATGGGGCGGGAGGTGAGCGAGTGGTTCCGGGATGGTCGTGGGGGCGGAGACACTGGGGAGTCCCCGCGGGCGTTGCGTCCTTCGCGGCGCTATTTACCTGTAGCCCTTGAGCAGGTAAAAAAGAACTGAACTCTGGAAAGCGAAACCGACACCAAAGGACTCCGATCTCCTTCTTCCTGGAGCTTCGGGCGCCCTCGTCTCATCGGCCCCCAACTTGTGAGCGCCCACCCACCATAGGTCTCCGGCGCAGCGGGGAAGCCCGCGAACTCATTAACCTCTCGGGCCCCTCGGGGCAAGGCGGGGGGCCAAGCGTCTAAGACTCCGGGGCTCCCTCCCTCCACCTGGTGGGTGTCTCCCTCCCTAGTCGCGGGGGGCGTGTCCAGCGCGTGCCTTCTCCCTTCTGCCCCCCGCCTGGGCTTGGCGCGTGCCAGCCCCTAGACGCGCGGTCCCGGAGATGGGGGGCGTGGTCCCCGAGGTAGGAGAAAGGGGCGCGTCCTCAGCTGTATGGTAATAGGGTCTGACACCGCCTCCAGCGCCTCCCCTCACCTGGGTTCTGCTTCAGCTCCGGAGCCCACTGTCTCCCCCAATCCCAGCAGCCCCAAGCCCCCGCCCGCGTCCTGTCGCTCCGTTGGGGCAGGGAGGAACTCTCCTGCCTCCATAGTTGGCTCAAGCCACTGTAGAGTCAGGTGAGGTGTTGAGGCCGGGCAGACCCGGGTCCTCTCCTCACAGGGCGAGATGTATGGTGCAACTGGAAGCGCGCGGACTCATTGAGTTTCTGGCGGCTTCACCCGTCTCGCCTTCGCGGCTCTCCTGGGTGGCCCCCACTTCGAGCGGCGGCAGTGCAGCTGCTTTCCCGGAACACGGCGTGATCCCCGGAGGCCTCAGACCGGGGAGGGCCGGCTTCTCCCAGTCTCGGGGGTGCCGAGGAGCTCGCTCTCTGCGACGCTGAGGGCAGCGGGGGCCCTGTGGCTTCAGCTGTCAGCCCGCCTGCACAGCGATGGCAGTCGTCGAGCGATAAGATCGGCGCGGGGGGAGCACGGACGCGGCGCGGGCCCGGGGGGGGGGGAGGCTGGGGGGGAAGGGGGTGTGGCACGGAGCCCAACAGCTGCCTAGGCCGAGCACGGTCTGATTTTTTTGACTTGGGGGTGGTAGCGGAGGATAGGGAGGAGAAGAAACAAGAGGTTGGGAGCGTGGGTTGGGGGAGGGGCGAGGTGAGGAGACGGGCTCCGGGGTCCCCCACGCACGGCCACCCCTCCCAGCCACCATCTGGCGCGAGCGGGTTGGCGTGGGGAACCGAGGTGGGGCGGGGGCCGGCAGATGGGCCCAGGCTGCGCTCCAGAGTTAATGTAGGTTATGGGCAGGCGAAGTCCCCAGGCCCGAGGGAGGGGGAGCCCGGGGCTTGCCTCCCAGCGATCCTGACAAGTGGGTTCCCCATCCTCTCTCCGCCTATGCTCTATGGATCCCTAGACCTGCCTGGGGTGTCAAAGAGTGTCCCTTGCTCTCCTCTGAGCTGGCATCCAGCCCTACCTAGTTCTGTCCCTTTCCACTCCCAAATCCCTGCCTGGGAGTTCATAAAAGCTGCTCCTTTTCTGGCGCTGGCACTTGCCTGACCCTCCAGGGAGACATCCAATCCCACAGGAGGCATCTCGCTCAATTCTGGCAGATCTGGAACACTGTCTACCCCTCATACCCATCCAGACTAATGTGCCCAAAAGCACTTTGCAAACAGTCAAGGACCAAACAAAAGTATTATCATCCTCAGAGACAGGAAATGCAAGGGATCCCAGAGACATAGAAATCCTCTGATCTGAGGAAGGAAGGATTAAATTCTCCTCACTATCACAAGGCACTTATGAAGCCCCTGTTTGCGACCCTGGAGCATCCAAGAAGTTCATTACCCCACTAAGACGCAGCCCTCGACCCTGAGGACCCACCAACTCTCCAATCTGCTGGGGTCCAGCTTTGCCCACATTTGCTGAGGAGAGGGTCAAGCTGTGGACAGGGACCCAAAATGCGAAGGCTCACAGCTGGGGCTCCTCCCTTTTTCTTTCACTGGAGACTTGTAGACAGAAGAACCCAACATACGTCCCTGGGGGCTCCCAGAAGCAGAAGTCTGTGAGGCGATGGAAGGCCGCAAATCACAGTGAGGTTAAACCAGCGTGGACATCTGCTGATCCTGCCCCTACCCAGACTCTGGGCTACGCCATGGAGAGGGGGCACGATGCAAGGCCTGACCCACCTGGGCTCCCCGAGACTGACTGTGGGCCCTGTGAGGATCCACGGTTCCTCACTCCCACTAGCACCGGAAACACTGCCCAGCTTCCGAAGCTGGAGCAGGGGCGAGGCCCGGCTTCACGCAAGGCCCACAGCCTCGGCCCCAGGGGCCTTCTGCTTTTGCTGTCCTCTAGGCTTGACCCCTGCACACAGCCCCCCAGCAGGCAGAACCCGCACCTGGGGCCGGTAAGTGCCAAGGTTGTCTTCCAGACGTGCCTCCTAGCTGACCCCAGGTTGTTGGAATGCGACAGCGGCCGCGTAGGGCCTCGGGACCCCTGTTTCACTTGGTAGCCTGGGCGCCCTCCCCAGGGCCGGCGGAGCAGCCCGGAGGCCTCCAGCAGCGTTTTGCCCACCCCCACTCCAGGGACAGCGTTCTCCGCGAAGCAAACTGCGCTCAGGTAGGAGCGCGATGGGGGTCAGGCCACAGCGCCCGCCCGGCAGGCCAGGGGCCGGGGAGTTGGTCTGGCTTGGGCGGGGCGCATAAGTCTTGAGGGGCGCCGCTGCGGTCGCTGCGGAGAAGGGGCCACGTGCAGGGAGCAGCGGCCCGGGAGCTGCACAGAAGGCGGGGAGATTTGCAAACTGTTGCTGCCACATGGCTGCTCCATTCGATCCATTCACATTGAAATGAGGCCGGCGCGTGCCTCATCTGCCGCAGGGCGCTGCCACGCGTCAGCTCGGCCCGCCGCGTGCCAACTGGGGCAGTGGGGCTGGCAGGATCTGCCAGCCGTGGGGGCGCAGCCCGGGCCCTGAGGCCAAGAGGGGGTAGGGGGAGGGAGTTGAGCTACCCTAGCCGCTCAGGCGCCGCAGTTTCGCGGACCTTGGCCCTGCAATTGGGAGCGAGCCGACGAGAAAGGACCAGGACCGATGGGTTTCGGAGGGGGGCCAGAATCGATGTCGCCGCTCCCCGCAGATGCGCCCCGGCAGCGCTACTCTCCATCTGCCGCTGCTCGCACCTGCCGGTCAATAAATCGATTTTACAATTTAATGCAGCAGCTTCCCGCCCGCCTGAGACAGATGCCGCCGCAGAACCACCTCCGCCCCCGCCCCTCCCCTCGAGGGGCGCCAGCGGTTAGGGCCGGGATTCCCGCTCGGCAGGCGGCGCCCTGCGGGGCCTCCTTCACCTCTCTCTGGAGTCCCTACGGGAAACTGCCTGCTCTGGGTCTTTCCCGCAGAACAGAGTGGGTTCCCCACAGGACAGGCCTGAGGCTGGTGGAGGAGAGAGGAAGATGATGACTTGATGACGGCCTAGAGGACTCATTTGGAGGCTTCACCGGGGAAGGGGGAACAGGATGCAGTGGCTGCTGATAAGATGTGAGAGCCCCTGTGAGAAGGAGGAAGGCATAGGACCTGGGGCATGGGTGCTGAGAGACACTGAGTTCTGAAGAATCTCCATGATGGAGATGGGAAGGATTGAGGTGCACTGGGCCTCTCCCCAACCTCTGGTTGAGTCTGGTGAATAAGCATGACGTGGACCTGGCTCTCGGCACTTCCCAACCATGAGATCTCCGGCTTGTAATTTAACTCTAACTCTACACCTCAGTTTTCTCATCTGTGTAATGGGGATAATAATGATAGCAACCTGGGAGGGTGACTGAGGGACTATATCAGATTATGCATTTACAAGGCCCAATAAATATTAATTTTCTTTCCCCCAGGTGACATCCTGACAGCCAGGGGCAGACTTGGAGTAGAGAGGAGATCCCTGACAGCAAATGAGTTCCAGGAGGAAAGGAAGGAAAAAGGAGAGCTGAAGGCAAACAGTCATAAGGGATGAGGCAAGAGGAGCAGAGGATGGAAAAAAAGAGAGGAAAGCTGGGGGTGGGGGGCATGGGAAAGAGGTGGACCCTGTAGAAAACCTCAACCGTGAGGACCTTTTGTGGGAAGAGGACGTGACAAGGTTCTTGACTGGAAGGAGAAGACTGGAGCTTTGAGAATGGGTTTGGAGAAGAGATGAAGGTTTGGAAGAACCAATTGCCCATGGCCTTCCAGAGATGACCCTCCAGCCAGGGACAAGTGTAGGTCTCAAGGTGGCACCCCTCCTCCTTCATAGTGGTGTTTCAGAGCAGAGGCCTGTAGGAGGAAGGAGAAGTCAACTTCTGAACTGCCCTGGGTCATTGAGGCTCCTGGCAGCTCCGGGGGCTCAGCCCTCCCCATGTCACCAAGAGGGCACACAGACTGGACTGGACTGTCCACTTGCTGATGGCTCATGACTAATGACCCAAATGTCTCAAGGAAAGGATGTCCGTGTGGGTAAGACCATTGAGCATGAATCAGAATGCCTGCTTTGGCTCCTCAGGAGACGAGGAGGGCCTCCACCTTCTCTCTCCCAGGTTCCCAGGAGCCTGAGGGCCTAGGCTAGTGCCATACTGTCTCCTTTGCCTACTCAGAAGACCAGGGCAGGTGATGCCTGCAGCTGGGGTAACTGGTGTGGACTGAGCCCTCTCCTTCTCGATGAGAACAGCTTTGGCCTGCAGAGACAATGGGCCCAAGTAAGGAGAAGTTGAGGGCCCCTGACCCGAGAAGCCCCCTTTAACTGTGTAGGAAGGAAGCTTTTCCCAGGCTGTGTGCTGGTCAGGAGGAAAGAAGGAGAGAGAGGAGGGGCAGAGTGGAGACCTGCTGGCTAGAGGGAAGGGGCCTCATTCGTGGTGGGCCCCAGCTTCATTTGCCAAACCCAGGGGATGCCTGGAAAGCTAGGGCCAGGAGCCACACAGTGGGTATTTCCAGCCACAGAGGAGTCCTGGGTTTAGGGCAGCCTCCACAGCAACTTTCCCAGAGCCCCTGGCTTCCCCTTCCCTAGCTCCTTCCTGTCCCCACCCTAGCTGGTGAGCAGGGAGGCTCAGGGGAAGGGAGGGAAGGTTCAGGGAGGCCTCCGCATGGAGACCCTCAGGCTGCAGGCCTTGCCTCAGCCTGCCCTTACCTCCTGCCCCAACCCTTCAGGGCACAGAGGACTCAGAGAGGGCTTATAGGGCTAGAGAACAGGGCACAGGGAAAAGGCATTGCTGAGAGTGATGGGGCCAACTTGTGCTGCAGGACAGGGTGGGTGGGGGAGCAGGGCCTGAGCCCCTTGGCCCCAGATCTTGGACCTACTTCCCTACCCCGAGGTCTTTCTTCCCCTGTAGAAGCCTCCACTGCCCTGGCTGTGCTAGTCTCCACTGTCCTCTTGTCCCCTCCCCAGCATATGGCTCAGGTCCCTGAAACCACTCTTCTCTGTAAACCTTGACAGGTGGGAAGCTCTCCCCAGCCCCACCCTCCCGCTCAGCCCTCACTCCCCTCTTCCAGCTCTGGCCCTCAGCTCTTGCTCCCCTTAGCCCTCACTCCCTTCTTCTGGTTCTGGGCTTCCATTAGCATCCAGGCCCAGCATTGTCCCTGACCCCTTGATGTCCCCAGGTCGTTGCATGCCCTTCACCTTCCTCCACTGAGCAACAACTCATCTCCCAGAAGAAACTCTGACCTCTCCTCACTTCTCCACACAACCTCTCATCTCTGATCCCAGCGGCCTCCTAGGACGTGGAGCAATCAAGAGATAGGGGATGGGGTCACACCTCTCCCTCTCTGCAGCCCCAGGGACCTGGGAGTGGGGGTTACTCAGACAGCCCATGGTCCCTTGCAGCCTCCCTGGAAGGAAGAATCAGGCTTGAACCAGGAAGTGCTGCGTTTCAAATACTCTCATATACAGAGAAAGAAGCCGGGGACAGATGCCAACTCTGAACAGCTGCCTGAGCAGGCAGGTCACTATCCCTGGAAAAGGCTGAGGCTTGACTGCCATTGTCAAGTAGGTGATGGGTCTTACACAGAGGATGGTGACCAGTTGTCTCCTTCTCCCACCACGGTCAGAATGAGAGGAAACGGGCTTCAATTGTAGCAGGAAGGATTTAGGTTAGGCATATGGGAGAACTTCCTGTGACAGTGTCTACACCATGTATCTCAGTTGTTAATCCAGGTTGAACTCTCCCCTGGAGTTGATGAGAATTGTATATTGATGCTTGCTAATGAGTAACTTGCCTTGCCTGTGATTAGCAAAGAACCTCCAGTCCAGAGAATTCTCCTTGTGTCTAGACTGTCCCCAGGGAAGAAGTCCAAAGAGGTCTGGGAGGCACCAAGACTTGGGCCCCCTCTCACCCCTAGGAGTTTTTTGGACAACGTTATGCTGCTGTGAGCCAATGTTACTTTGCCTCTCCTGCCCTCAGCCTTCTGGCTGCTGCTGTCAGAAAAACAAGCCCTATGGAGCTGTCCAGCCACACAAACTGCAGCCAAGGGGCAGGCTGAATTTAAGGTCTGGAGATCAAGGGTAAATACTCAGGGTCTCTGACATGAAGGTTTTCAGTAACAGCCTCAGCTAATTCTATAAATTTAGAAATAGACAGGTTTCAACTCTCTTTTGTGCCACTTACCCCGGTCTCATGAGTCCTGCTTGGGCAGCATGAACACTCCCATTGTTGGAGCCATTGTGCCACCAAAATCCCTGTGTTGCCTTGTGGCCGACTCCCCACTCTCTTCTTCCCCTCCTCTCCTAAGTGGCTTGACCTCCTACCCCATTACCACAGCCCTTCTCCAGGTAAGGAGGAAGCTGGAGAGACCTGGGATGAGTCCATCAAACTGCCATCAGAAGGAGCGAATACAGGCAGAAGACATGCTCCCTCTGGAGAAGAGCTCTGCACCCATGGTTAGTTTTCCCAGGGCCTGGGTGTGCCCACACACAAACGCCGAGTTTGGGTCCGTCAGTCAGCCTGTCGTGGTTGAGGTCTACCATGTGCCTAGTACTGGGCTAAGATCAGTGTGGCCAAGAGGAACATCAGATTCGGCTCCTGATGCCCATGGGAAGTGGAGATGAAACTGAGGCCCATGAAAAGGAGTGTGATGACCTGTGGAATGAGGGTTCAGAGAGGGACTGGGGCCCCAAGGGTCAAAGGAGGCTTTGTGGGGGAGGGGGATTGCACTGGGCCTGGAAAAAAGAGCAGAACTTAGATAAAGAGCAGACAGGGCATTCCTGGCGGGGAGAATGAAGAGAGGGAAAGGCTCAGGGTGGAAATGAAGCAGGTATAGCTGGAGCAGACATCGTATGTGGAGGATTGGACCTGAGGTTAGATGACTAGAGTACGGAGATCCACCAGACAGATGAATTCAGACTTGATTGACAGGCATTAGGGAACCTGTGGGTTCTTGAGCAGAGGAGGGTGTTCAGACACCATCTGGCAGTGCTGTGCAGGGTGGTCTGGAGCAGGTGCAGAGGGAAGGCCAGAGGCAGCCAGGAGCCTTTCTGCATCTGTGCTGGTGGCCAGATGTGCACCGATGCCTGGGTCCTGTCCCTGAGATGGCTGAGCACCTGAGAATGCCAGACACCTGACAACCTGCTGAGACAGGCCTCATACTGTCCTTGTCGGCAGCTGCTCTCTCCTCACACCCCTGCTTTCCAGATAGAGCCCTGCAAACATGACCGACAGCAGGGCTTCCCTGGCTCCTACACAGAGAGTGGGGGCCACTTTGGCTTTGCCACTCTCCCAGCCAGCCCTCTTCCTTTCCTCCTTTTCTCCTCAGAAGGCTGAGGCCCTACCTGGCAGCCCAGACTTGCCTGGGAAAGGATAAAGGGTTGGATAAGGCCAGAGTTCCTCCAAGCTCAGGCCTGAAACCCACAAAGGGAGTCCAGATATGTCTCAAGGGAATGAGCTGGGGTCCTACATCTAGAAGCTCAGGGTGAAGTGAGCTCTCAAGAGCACCTAGACTAACCCTATAATCTATAGCCAAGGGCTTGAATACCTCCAAGGACAGGACCCTCACCCCCTCCCCAGGCTGATCCCTGCTCTTTAGATGGTTTTAGTTATAGAAAGTGCATTCTCCTGTTGATCCGCAAGTCCTGCTGGGGTCAGTGTGGGCTGGTGTGTGAGAGGGCTCTGTTTGAGCCGGGCCTCGCTGAGGGGCTTCTGGAATGGCACTGCCAGAGGCAGGGTCCACCAGCCCCTTGGGTCTGGGGTGGCTCTGCTGAGTCCTGTAGGCCCCATTGCTGTGCCTGCTTGGCGCCCTGGGCTGGGGCAGTTTCAGCGTGAGAAGCACCGGTCAGTTCCCAGCTCCGCCCGGGGGGTGGGGCAGCCAGGGTGAGGCAGCCCTGGTCAGCCCTTCTCAGCCTCACCAGGGAGGCCAGGCTCGGGTCAGCCTGTCGCAAGGGCTGGCCCTCCCCAGGCTGAGATCATCGCCCTCCGGCCTCCATGGCAGCCCCCACCCCCAGCTGAGCTCACTGCCCTGGCCCGCTGGGGGACATTGTTGTCTCCTGGGCCCCTCCCCCGGGCTCAATGAGCTGTTTGTTGGCATGTCCGGCTCGGGCAAGGGGAGGGCGGGCACAGGGCGCCCGCACACAATGGGGATTCCGTCCATTCTGAGGTGGCTGCGGGAACCAGGCTGGCTTTGTCCCTGGGACCCTCATTCCCACCATTTAGTGGAGCCGGAACTCCAGGCGGAAGGCCCCGTATAAGAACAACAATGTCGTCACCCCGTCTGTGGGGGAAAGCGCTGCAGGCCAGGCCTCCTGGGGCCCACAGGACCCACAGTCTGAACCAGCATGAGGGCACTTGGGACAGGTCCTAGGGCCAAGGCTGTGCCTCAAATCTGAGGGAGATTCCAGAGGCAGATGGGTGCCCTCCCACCCGCCCTTCCAGTCCATCTGCAGCCTGCAGCAAGCATGGACACCCTGGTACCCGCAGCCATGCTCAGCTCCTCCATGCGCAAAGACGAGCCCTAAGGTGCAGAAGGGACAAATGCATCCCATGAGCTCTGTTGGGTGATGTGCCATAGAGTGGCTGAGTTCGGGGCAGCCTGACCGACAGGCCCATCTACATCCAACTTGGGCAAAGGCCTTTGCTCAAAGCTGGGCTCAGGCCCATTTCTGGGCCTCTAGCCCGGCCAGCCTGCCCCTTCGGAAGTGGTGCTGGCCGCTCAGACAACAAGTGTTTATTTTCCAGGGTAGGGGGGGAACAGGACGTCACGGCGTTTCCCTCCTGCCTGGTGCTACAGCAGTTCTCACAGTCTGGGCACTGGTGACATCACCAGCCTTTCCTCCACAGCCCTGGCCTCCTTGCCTCCCCCTCCTCCCCACCCCATGCTCTGGCCAGGCTGCACAGTTCTGAAGCTCCTGCTTCCGGAGCGGGCACTTCTGAGCAGGTCCTCATGGAGGGCGTGAGAGTGGCCGGGAAGTACTGGACCAGTCCTTTGTCACTGCCCTTGGCATTTAGGCTGAGCCTAGGGATAGCCCCTCAGGGCTCACCCTCACCAGAGTGGTTGGTGGCCCACCAGATTCACCCTCACCAGAGCAGTTGGTGTCCCACCCAGGCACGCTTCTAGTGCGATGCTGGCCCTTTAAGGGTCTTGGGAAGCCAGAACAACAGGAAATCCAAACGGCCTCATTAGGCAGCTCGGAGCTCAGCACAGTAATTAGTGCCCTGAAAACAAAACAAGGAAAAGCAGGTGGTGGTGCCCCCCCTCCATCTCGGCTGCCCCCGGCATGGCCTGTTAGTACCCAGAGCTAGGCAGCTGGGATTGCAGCCCCTCCCTTCTAAGCCTCCTCACTCCAAGCTCCTGAAGCCTGCTGCCCACTGCCCAGGCCAAGGGTCAGAGCCTAAGCCTCTGGGGAGCAGGCCGTGGCTTCACGGCCAACAGTTTCCCCCTGGGGAGACTGAAGCCCCAGGGACAGGCACCGGGGCTTCCCCTCTCCCGCAGCCAGGTGGCCACGCGTTCACAGCATCCTCCACCTGTTTGGAAAATGCTGTGATGGGGGCTGCGAGCTGGGTTGGGCTCCTCCAGAGGTAAAGGAGAGACCCATGGGAATTCTAGGCCCAGAAGGCCCCCTTAGGACAAGGGAAAAGCCTGCTCTGTGGTCCTGGCTCTCAGGATCTCTGGTGATGCTCCAGGTGGGCAAGACCACTTGGGCAGAGGGGGTGGTAACCCTGGGGACTTGTAAGCCCCCTCAGCTGATAAAAGCCTAGCTGGGAGCAAAAAGGGACCCTAGTGAGTTCCCTTCAGCCAGGCTGCAGGCCCCAGCTCATTCTATCCTCCTCCTCCCCGTTTGATGCAATTGGAAGCCCACCTTGTCCTGATTCCTGAAATATTTCCCTTTATTTGTACTGCTCGGGGAGGAGCATACTATGCTCCACTTAAGAAACAAATATTCATTCAACAAACATTTATGGAGTGGTTGCAATACTCCCTACACTGTGCTGGTGGGGAGTTCCTGGGAATTGAAATGGTACTACCGTGTGACAGCTCATTACAGCCCCTCCCTCTGTCTTGAGAAGGCCTTTGAGAGCAGGGACTGTGGCTCTCTCCATCTGTGCATCCCCCCCATAGACCTAGCACTTAGGTGACTCGTATGTGCTTATGAACAATCAAAAATGAACCAGGAATGGTCTCTGACCTCAAAGGGCTTACCAGGTAAGCCCAGTATCTGGCATGGCACAGCAGCAGGACCCTGGCAGGCCCCCCAGCCCTTGGGGAGTCACAGCCTCTGTGCTCAGAGCCCAGATCTCCCCAAGGACCTAAGTTTTGTGCAGAGCAAGGGCTGAGGGCATTGTGGGGGAAGGAACCTCGGGTCCTCCTGAGAACAAAGCTGGTGATGACCCTGGGATGTGGGGAGGAGCTGCACTGGGCTTGTCTGGGCTGCAGGCTGTGGTGGGGGTGGGGGGATGCTGAGCAGGAGAGCTGGGCAGGTTGAGTGTGGACAGTGGCCAGCCTACGGCCAGTGAATGGGGCTGTAATTAAGCTGTGGGTAGGTTTTTGGTCACACTTCTGTTGGCTGAGAACAAAGGCCCCAGGCGTCATTGCCCAAAGGGAAGGAGAAGGAGCAGAGGGAGGGGGCGGGGGTAACGCAGGACCTGCTATTGGGTTGGGCAGCTGGCCTCCAGCTGGGCAGGGAACTCTGCAGGCCACCGGCTAAGTGGTAATTTCTGAGGGGCTCCAATCTGGAACTGAGGGGCCAGTGCTGATGGTAGAGGTCGAGGGGACCAGCCAGCAAGTAACCAAAGGGTCACAAGGTCATGGAGCAAGGGTTCTCAGCCCTGACTACACACAAGAGTTACCTGAGCAGCTCCCTAGAGATTCTGGTGTAATTGGTCTGGGATGAGGCCTAGGAGGCCCTGGTATTTTCTAAAAGCTCCCTAAGTGACACAATGTGCAGCCAGGTTGAGAACTATAGCTCACTGGGAGCACAGGGCCCTCCTTTAAATCCTGGGAACTCACCTGCCTCTCCCTGGGCTGTAGTGCTCAGAGGCCACACCCACTGGACCACATAGCATAAGTACCCTTAGATGAGAGGGAAATGGGCAACAGAGTCCCTAGGCCTAGGGGTGGGGCCTCTGGAGAAGTCGTCCCATTCTTGACCCCCCCACCCCCAGTGGAAAGTTACCCAGGGAAGCAGCTGTGGGCAGACAAGCTGAGAAGCTGGGGGAGGGGTGTCCATGGGGTGCCCATGGCCTCTCCAGGTCCCTGGGAAGGGACCCTTCTGCCTCACCCTCCCCAGGCTGAGGGACAGCACCTGGGAGAACAGGCTGGGGACCGAGAGGGAAGAGAGGTAGACGCAGAGCACCTGAGCTGATGGGGCCTGATCCCATTTAGGGACGTGCGCGGGTCCTGAATCATTTCCCGGATATAGCTCAACAGCCCAGACTTCAAGGTTTTTTGGGGGAAATCTTTTTTCCAAGTTCCTCGATCTGTCATCTCCCTCCCCCACCGGCCGGATAGGCCTGGACCAGTGTCCTCTCTCAGCTCCCCCTCAGCCTCCCAGCTTGGGCTTCTCCACTGAGCTCGCTGGACATTGTTTCCCGCCTCAGGAAGTCTCTGATGCCCTGCACTGGATTTTGTTTTCCTTGTTATCGGGACAACTAATATTTTTTCCTGTTCGGAAAAAAAAGAGATTTTCCCAAGCAGATTACAGCTGTCAGTGAGGGGGGAGGGGGCTGGAGGTTGAGCCCTCCCTTCACCTTCCCCCTCCCCCTCTGCCACCCTTAAAGGGCTGAGCTTTTGAATCGAGGAGGAAGCCCTGGCCCTAGAGCCAGCCAGGCCAGCTGGAGCTGGGGGCAACTCTGGCCTTGGCAGAAAAGTCAGACCCCAATCCTCTACCTGTGGGGCCCCTGCTCCCTGCTGAGAGGGTTGACCCATGGGCTGGGCCACATTGCCAAGGACAAAGAGAGGGCAGAAAGGGCAGGCTGCCCCACAGCTACAGGGTGGCAGGACATGAGGCGAGACACCCTGGGAGGAGTGGCAGCACACAGGAGCCCAGCTCTGCCAAACTGTGTGACTTTGGGCAAGTCCCTCACCTCCCTGTGCCATGGGCTCCTCACCTCCAACATGGACATATCGATACCTGCCTCATCTACCCAAACGGTTGTGTGTGAGCACGCGGAGGAGATAAGGTATCTGATTCAGTGTCAGGGGTTCTCATGACTCGGGGCAGACGGATTAATAGCAGGTGTCTCATGACCTGAGTGACTTATGCGAGGCCCCCATAACCAGCAGACCAGAAAACAGAGGCTGTCACTGAGCTGGTTCTGTTGGAATGGCACACCCTGGGCACTCATGCACACTTGCGCACACACACACAAAACACACACACACACACTGGCCTTTGCATTCTTCCTTGATAAATGCTCACTTTCTGCATCGGGGCACTGTGGTTCCAGGGACAGGCTGCCCGGGCCTTTGGGGTGAGAGCCACAGCATAACCACCACTGCAGCCATAGGGCCTTACCTAAGATGACCAACTTTCTCTCCAAGTTAATGACAACAAATAGCAAGGCTTCAGATGTGGCTTACCAATTGTTTGAGGTTTGCAATGATGAAGAAAACTAGCCGCCTCCATGCCCTGTACCCTCCTGCAAGGAGGGCGGTCTGCTCTGAGAGGCTCTCCTGCCTTCGTCTCTCAGGGTGGTGGGCTACACAAGTAGGCTGCATGCAGGAGCCAGCAGGCCATCTGCCAGGAGTGGGAGGAAATAGGAGAATTTCTATTTAGACTTATTTTTTATCTAAAACATAAATTGAACAATATTTAATACATGTTTTGACTGTAGTGTATAATCCACACATAAATATTCATAATCCATAAAGTTTGGAGACCACCACCCTGGGCGATTAGTGAGGGCTTTACATCCTATAGAAGCCTGTTTCAGATTGGGTGCTGGGTGAGGGAAGGGAGCTGTGGAGGAGGGGCTGGTCAGCTCTGGGTGCAGAACCGCTTGGGCCCGGTCAGACTCCTGGATGCCATCAACAGTGTGGACTTTCCTGGCCACCACTGCCCCCCGTGGCCTCCCTTCTCCCTGCCCACCCTCTAGGGCCTGCTTAAGCCCCAGTGGGTTCTAGGACCTTTGGCTGCCATGCTTCCTGCAAGATAGAGAATGGGCCTGTATGACACTCCCATCGCCCCCAGGCTGACTGCAGTGTGGCTGGGGTCCCTGTAGCTGCCTTGCATGCTGTGTCACCCCCAGGAGAAAAGTCCCTGGCGGGAGGCGGCCCTCTGCCCGGAGGCTGTTTCCTCAACCGGCCAAGGTAAGAAGTGGGGGATTTCCAGCCCTGTCCACGGGGCTGACTTCAGTACTGGGGGCTCCTCTCCTTTCTCATGCAGCCCAGCTTGGGGTGAGGACAGAAATACTAGAGTTAGGCCCAGTTGTTGGCAAGGGGGTGTGAGGGCAGCAGAGTCAGCTAAGCCCACAAGCCTCCAACTTCTACTCTCTGCTTTGGAGGGAGCCGAGCCCAGGGCAGAACCCCAGGGCTGCACCTGGGACCAACAGGGACCCAGCCCTGGAAGACCCCGACAGGCATCTTGGTGGGGGAGGGTGGGGGTGAGGGCTGGAAATCCAGAGCCGCACTTACTCATGGGGCCTGTGGGAAATGACTCAAATCGATGAATGCCCCTGCCTAACCCCAGCCTACCCTGGTTCTGGTGGTAAGGGGGATGGCAGGGCTAAATCTCACCCTTTAAAGCTACCCGACTGGCTGGCACCTCCAAGGGCGCTAGAGAGTCAAAGCAGCTAATGTGGGCCCCTCAGGAGCTGGGAGCCAGCAGCCTTATGTCCCAGGCATCTTGCCCTGAAAGCTTGACACCCAGGAAAGGGGAGCCACACCCTAACAGCATTCCCTGTATTCCTGCACCGTGGTCAGCTGGACAGGGACGGTGGGTGCAATCCTGGGGGCTGAGTGGAGGGAGAGGCAGGCAGTTGTGGTGACCTGGTGATGGTTGTCATGCTGATCTCCCAGCTCCATGTACCCAGGCCCAGGTACGGGCTTAGGAAACAGCTAGACTCTTTCTCCACCTTCATGGAGATTCTCCTGTGCCTCAGACACTTGCAAGTTTCACTTCATTACCTGGCTTGTATGTGTTTGCTGTGTGCACATGTGTATGTGCTTTGTGCACACCTACACACACTTGTAGGCTTGTGTGATTGAGACCTGCCAGGTGGATGAATAGGCAGGGACTCATGTAAGGTCCCTGGACAGGAGAGTATCTGAGAGGTGAAATAATAAATGCAGCCACCATCAACGCAGGCTAGCTACATGCCATGATAATGTACATGCATTATTGCCAATCGACACAGCAACCAGTCCTCTGAGGAAGGTGTTATCATCTCCTTTTTACAAATCAATAAACGGAGTGAAGCTTAGAGAAGTGAAATGACCAGCCTGAGGTCACACAGTGAACAAATCGAGGCCAGGATTTGAACCCAGGTCAGTCTAAGGCCAAGCCAGAGATCTCTCTACCAAGCTCTCTCAGCGTGGTCCTCAATTACACTCCATCTGCTCCCTGTCTCTGAGGCCCTGGCTGCCCTGGTCTGAGGTGACAGGCCCTTCCCCTTCCTTTCCTCCCTCCCCTCCAGTCAAGGTGGCAAAGCAGAGCCTGTTGAAGGACACGTGGAGCCCAGGACGCTGTGCCCAGACCTTCACACATGAAGCCAATCCCCAGTTCAGAGAGGGTCTGGCTGGCCCTGGGCGGGATCAGCTAGGGCTGAGCTGGGGCAGCTGTTTACAGTAAACAGAAAGCTCCTGAGGAAGGAAGGAGGGGAGGGGCTGGGGTCGTCATGGAGACAGGGACGAGAAGCAGGGCCTCAGGCCTGATCCACAATGACTGAGTGGTAATGCATCCCTGCCCCTTCTAGAGCCAGAGGAGGCCCAAGGAAGGTCTGCACGGGGCAGCCTGAGCAGGAGAGGCAGGGGCAGACAGGCTGGGCCTCAGAGCAGTGAGAACACACTCCCCCATCACTATGTATTTCTACTTATTATTAACAATAACAACTACCGTTTACTGAGCTTGGACAGCATGCCTGGTGCTAGGCCCTTGAGAATGTTTTCATCTTTAACACCAGCCAGGAGGTAGGTGCAATAACAGTCTTTAATTTATAGATAAAGAAATTGAGGTTCAGAAAGGTTAAGCCGTTTGTTGAGGTCACACAGCTTGTAAGTGACAGAGCAAAAATTTTGGATCAAAAATTCTTTTTACCAAGGCAGGTAGGAGATGAGGTAGCTGGTGAAGATTTGAGCCCCTCAGCCGGTGGGGAAACTGAGTCCCTTGGGTACCAAGGGGACTTTCCCAGGCTTCTGGCGTTAGTCAAAGAGATTGCTGGGGACGGAACCTATGTGTTCCAGCCCTAACCACTAGACCACACGGCTTCTCCATGGCTTGAGCAGGGAAGGTCCAAAGAGAAACTCCCTTTCCAGCCCCAGCCTGGAGTGCAGACTCTTCCCCTGCTAACAGGCTGCCCCTGTGGAGGCCCGGTTGGGCCAGGGTGCCATGGGGGATGCTGGGGGGTTTCTGCCCACACATATGGTTTCCAGATTCCAGGGGATGAAAAGGAGGCCCTTGGGGCGGAAATGGGGGATGTGCGATGACAAATTTAGACTGATTGCTTTAAAAAAAAAAGGCCAAGAAACCCTAAAAAATAAAAGCAAAAATTCCGCTAGAAAACCAAAGGGAATGATTCGATTGTGAAACTGAGTGCCGCGAGGCGCAGCATGGTTTAATGTGGAACAGTATCAAGGGTTCTTCCGACTTCAACTGCTCAGAGGATGGTGGGAGAGGAGGAGGCTCTGTCTGCTGTTCCAGCCTCACCGCTGGGCTTTGGGACAGGGATGGAGTCGGGCAGGGCACCTGGGAGGACGTCTGGTGCTCAGGAGCACTTGTTGGAGGGGCTCTCCTGTAAGGCTTGGGCCCTTCAGATAGCTCGACTCCAAGGGTCCTGCTGGCTTGTGGCCGAGGGTCCACATTGGCTCACATAGGGAGCTGCCCCAGGGGAGGCCCCAGCTGGTCTGTACCGGATAGCCTGTGAAAGGATGAGCTATAAGGTGGGGGTTTGGGGTGTCTCTGAGTCCCAACCTTAAAGGCAAATGGCCAGGAACAGGAGGTAAAAGAGAGGACAGCTGCCTGGAATTCTGGCCTGTAGCAGGCCTAAGGGGTCAAAGGTCAAGGGGAGGACAAGGGGGACTTCCTGAAGCTCCCAGGGGAGTGCCAGCCAGCCAGCCAGCCAGGGTGTTGTGCAAGCTCTGGGCTGGACCATGAGGGCAGGCTGGCAGAAGAGCCACGCCTGGCCCAGCCCCCTCAGCCTATCCTATCCATCCCCTGGAGCTGGAGTAGTGCCCGCTCTCCTCCAGGAAACCAAGACCCCTGTCCCCCAAGGTAGCATTCCTGTCCCTCCTTGGTGGCCATATTCTATATGCCTGAGGGCTTCCTCTCTCATATCCATCCTGAGCCTCTCTTCCTCAGAATCACGGTCTTTTGAGAAACCAGAAAAACCTTCTCAAGTAAGCCTCTTTCTTCCAATTCCACTCTGATTCCCAGAGAGGAGATCAGAGGGGTTTGCCAGGGCAGAGCGACGATAGGGCTCACACGGTCCCAGAGGAATGAGGCACAGAGTAAAGTGGAAGAGAAGCAAGCCGACAGGAAGTGCTCAGGGGCCAGGCCCTGGGCTAACTTTGTAGATGCGCTGCACTCGGGTCTAAGCTTCACTTGGGTCTCTCGAGATGTGTTCTATTTAGTCACATTTTATGGGTGAAGAAGTTGAGGTTCTGAGGGTGTGATTAAACTGACAGCTGGTACAGGGCAGAGCAGAGACTTGCACTTGCTCTTTCCAGATCACCTCCCTCTCCCTCAGCTCAACCCACTTTGGCTGGAGATGGAGGGTGAGCACAAGGGCGGGCCTAGGACAGCGTTTGGCTCCCAGTGGTCATGGGATCACTACTGATTGGTGCTGAATCTCATGGAGAAGGGACAGGATCCTGGAGGGAGCCTCGTGTCAGCCACCCATTTCTCCTCTTAGCAGCATCTGTAAAATCCGGAGGCGAGATCTGCAGCTCAGTGGTTTTCAAACTGGATTCCTGGGCATCCTGGCATCCCATAGAGATTGGGATGGGGGAGGAGAGGACAGCGAATCGGGGTGTGTGCCCCCACCGGCACACCTTCCACCAGGGAAGCTCAGCATACCAATTTCAAGTATTGGACATCCATGAATGTTTTTATTTGAACAAGGGTCTCAGCACTCTGTGGCCTCCATCTGAAGTCTCTGCACCTCTGACCTTCTGGGAGCCGTGTTCCAGGCAGTTCAGGTCCTGGGTTGGTGAGAGAAGCCAGAGGATCTGGTGAGGGAAGTGGGGTAGACCATGTCTGGGCTTCTAGCCCTGTGGGAGGAAGCAGGTCGAGGTCAGAGCCGTGGGATCAGGCCACGGCGGAGGAGGTGAGCTGCAGAATTACAGGGCACCTGCCTCCACACCTGGGAAACACAAACAGACCTTTGGCCATGGCAGCCTGGGAACCAGTAGCAGCATCCACCTTCCTGGGGCCAGACCAGTGCCCCTTTCTCTTTTTCTGCCAGGCCTGCCCGGGCTTGTTCTAAGTGGTTGCTGGTCACCAACCTAGGGCCACCCTAACCTCCCACCACCTTGTGATTCCTGACTGCTCAGCTCAAGGGCTACTTCAAAGCAAAAGCTGAGAAAAGGCAAAGCTGCTCAGGGAGCGGAAAGTACCCAGTCAGGGGGCGTTCAGCGAGCAGGGGCTAATCCCCTTGAAAGAAGAACCCCCCTTTTTATCAGCCGTCCTAGACCAAAGTTTGCTCCTCTGCCTCAGTTTTCCCTTTTAGAATCCAGACATAAGAATGGTGTCCCTCTCCTGGTGGCTTCAGCTTGTATAGCTCCCTGAATATCATCATCTCCATGCTCCAGGTGGAGGAGAAAGCTGAAGGCTACAGCTGCCCAAGAACTAGGACTATCTAGCATGCTCCTTCTATCCCACTGCTCATCCCAGGCCTGCCTCTGACCTCCATTCATTCTCAACCTGCTGCAGGGCCCTGCCTCGCTCCACATAAGCAAAGCTGCCAGCAGGGTCCTTTGTGGTGCTGCTCCCGTGTGGCACTGCCTAGGGGCCCCACCATGGGGCAACAGATGGACCTATGGTCTCCACAGAACAATGGTGGGGGAGGGGTCCTGGCATCGCCCGCCCCAAACAGGAAGCGCTGCATGAGCTTCAAAGAACTGGCAGGGCCAAGGGGCTGAGCGGCTGGAGCCAGTGCCAGGACTGGCGGCTGCCTGAGGAGATGCCTGCCAGCCTCAGGATGCCCAGCCCGCAGTGGGGGTGGGGCTGAAGTGCCAGGGCAGCTGGGTCTCGGGCAGACGATGCCTTGCACCCTCAGTGCAGCAGCCTCTGACCTGAGACAGGCTGAGGGAAGGGGGCTCAGACACCAGGCTGTTTCCTGGCCCTGCTACCACTCGTCAGTGGGGCTGCAGGTTCTTTCCCAGGCCACAGTGAGTCTGGCCCTCCAGCAAGTAACCATGAGGGGCAGGGCTGGCACCAAGCCTGCCGCCCACTCCCTGCCTCCTGCTCCCAGCTGCTCTGCTTAGAGCCTTTTCCTCTCCACTTCCTGTTCACACAAGGGGGGGCGGGAAGTGGAGGGAGGAAGTTGGGGGGAGGCGTGTAGGGGGGACCCATTGAATAAAAGGAATTAACCGTTTCCCTCCTCTGACCTCTGGGAATTTCCGCCTGTGAAAGTGTCTCGAAGAATCTGCAGAGCTGGGGGAGTGGGGAGGAGGTGTGCCCCTCTTGGCCCCCTCTCCCTTCCCCGGTGGTTGTGTGGCCAGATAACTCCCACTGGGCTCCCTAACCTTTTGTTTCCCTGGCGCCAAGGGGGCAGCGCCAAGAGCAGCCTGGAGCCTTGGTGGCCTCGGAACCCCCTCCCAACCAATGGGGTTGGTGCCGGCCCGGCCTGCGACCCGGGCCCTGGGGTGGGGGTGGGGCAGGAACAGCGAGAATTGGTCTCGGGAGAATGAGCTCACACCCAGGCTGGCCAGGCTCTGAGCCTCGCGGCCTCCCTGCCAGGGCTGGTGCCCTTGGCCACTCTGCCTTGGGGACAAGAGAAGGGAGGGCGGCCGGGCGGCAAGCCGAGCCTCAGACACCGGGCCGGCACACCCTCCGATGGCCACTCCCCCTGAAGCCGTGGAAGGGAACCGGAGGTTCGGGAAGCCAGTAGACAGCGCCCCCTAGTGCCCGCTGCCGACTCGGCCGGGCGGCCCCCCCAGGGCCCTCTCAAGGGCGGGCCTCAGGAAGCACCTGCTCACCAGGACCAGTGGCCGCCCTGCGTCTCCCCCAGGTGGCTTCCTTGTTTACAGACCTCCTGCCCTGATCCCAGCGTCACTGCCTGTGGCCACTCCTATTTCCAGTGACCGCTCCAGGAGTAGCTCATTCATCTTGGCCCCTGCCCACGCATCTGCTCCCCTACCCCACCCCCTTCTGGCCCTCCCCCAGGCTTAGGGCCAAGGCCCTAAGGGCCTTCCCGCTCTCCTTCATTCCAGGCCTTGCTTGGTTTCCAGGGATCTAAGAGCTGTGGTTTCCCGTTGCCGGCTCAACAGAACCCCATTCTGTCAGTGCCAGGGAAACCTGGGGCCTTTTTCCAGGAAGAAGGAAGCAGCCTAGGACCAGATGGGCAGGCTTAGGAGAGGACAGAAGGGGCAGGGGCATCCCAGGCTGTCTTAGCCAAGTCCTCTGGGAGGAGGGAGCAATAGGGCAGTGTTTGTTTAACTAACATTTATCAGGCACCCATTATGTGCGAAGACAGAAGCCTCAAGCTGTTCTAAGTAAGCAAGTGACCACACCAGTGGCAGGCCAAGGTTTATACCTAATACTCACTGACAGTGGGGAACAGTACCCCTGAGCCCTCTACTGGGCATGTGAAGGGAGACTTAGGTCACATGGGGAGAGGAAGGGAGCAGGAGCCCTCCAAATCTTCCTGGAACAGTGGAAAGGAAGCAGGATTGGAATGCCCTCTACCCACCCAATGGGACCCCACTCTTGCTTCAGGAGGAAGATGGGGAGTCTGAATCTTATCAAAGACAGGCAGCTTCCAGCCCTCTCCATTGGCAGAGCCGGTGAAGGGACCCTGTTCTAGTGGTTGGGGAACACGGCCAGGGCAAGATTCCACCAGGACTGCAGGAGACAAAAGTCTTGGAAGAGGATTAATTAGGCTACAGGGGAGAGAAGCCTGCAGTCACCAGCCAGGTGGCCTGACCCCAGCTTGATTCCAGGAACACTTGTTATTTTGTTTCAGCCTGGGCAGCTGATAGACCACACCCAGAGAGCCAGGCAGTGGACTGTGAACACCAGTCCATGGTGCAAAGGGTGCTCAGCTTATGTCACAGGAAGGTCCCTGCTCCAGAAGTCCCTAGGGCTTAGCCTCCAGCTACAACTAAAGAAGCGTAATCTTGGGGAGGGGCAGGTCACAGGAGCTAGATGGGGAGAAAACATATCTGCCAAATGCCATGGATGGTAGCAGTGGCAGTCTCATCTCCACGCTGGACCTCAACATTAAATGCCAGAGAGTGGAAGGGCAGTATCAACGCCAGGCAGAAGCTGGGAATGCAGGGATCTGGGCAAGCAACATCTAGCATGCATAAGGGCTAGTGGAGGGAGGAAGAATGAGGGGCTTAGATTCATGGTTAGGCAGTGGAGACTCCCAGAAAATTCCTGGGACAGCTAGGGAGGGAACAGACTGAGGAAGCCCTAGTGGAAGAAAGTGATTTGAGAAATCAGCGCCCCCCAGCTGCCTGAGTGCAGGTGATTCTGTGGGGAGCAGCACCACCTGCTGGCCAAAGGGAAGAACAGTCTCTGCCCCAAGACAGGATGGTGGGCTGTAATTCCCAAGTGAAGCCTGGAGTCAAGAGAGGATAGAGTGGAGGACAAGGAAGCAAGCAGAAAATGGTAAAATCATCCTGTCACATCTCCAGGTGAAGAAGCGAGGGCCAAGGTTGGAAAGCATGCAGCAACCTGGCAGCCTCCCCGTGGCACCCCAGCCCCACCTGGAGACTACTCATACCTTTCAGCCCAGCATCAACACAAAGCCATCAACTCCAGAGCCACCAGTGCAGCGCAGACAGTTTAATGCTCTCCACCCCCATTGCCATCTCCCACTGTCCTCCATGAGGCCCTCTGCCCCAGGGCACCCGTAACACCAGAGCCCCAGACGGTCTGCACAAGAGCATGCCCACCACTGGTACCACCTTCCCTACCACCAATGCCTAGGACTCAGAGGGGCTGTCTTTTCACTTCTGGGACCTAGAGGGCAGACACCTCTGAGGAAGAAGAGCCACAGAGCGAAAAGGAAGAATGGTACTCTCACTCTAGAAGGCAAACAGGATGTGTGTGGGGAGTGAAAAGGAAGAAGAGCTGTTAGATGCAAGGGGGACAGTAATGGGATCAGAATTCTGACTTCTCCGGGCTCAGGCCCTCCACTGGGAGGCAGGCTGATGGCCTGGCATACAGCAGCTCTAAGGCGGCTCTGAACAGCACGGGCAGCCGGCAGAATGCACTCATAGCTGACATCTCGAGGGCAACAGCTATAATTCTACTCCCTCAACATAGTCATGACCCAGCAGTCTCCAGATGACTGAGCACAGATTATGGTTTGGCCTTCCCAAGTGGGGCAAGTAGCTGCCCTGACTGCCTGCCCACCCATCAAGGGCGACACCTTCCTACAGCCAACTGAGGTGCTCCTCCTCGTAGCGCTGGGGGTCGATGAAGGGCCGGTCGATAGAGCGGATCATCAGCTCCCCACAGTACACACACTCAGCGGCCACCAGTTCATCTAGGTCAGCCTTGAGCTGTTCCCGGCTGGGCCCCCCAGCGGCAGCCCCACCCTCCGGCTCCTTCGCCCGGGCAGAGCCCTTGGCAGGGGGTGGAGCAGCCCCCAGCTTTCGCTGCAGCTCTTCGAGCCGGGCCTGCTTGTAGGCTGGCAGGCCAGGCCGCACGGCCTGCAGCAGGCAGTCAGCATGGAACATGTGGCCACAGAGGAAGAGGTAAAAAGGGCGGTTGAGCAGCGGGAAGTCGCAGGTGGCACACTTGTCCTGGGGCTCCACGGTGCCGTAGCGGCCCCGCAGCTCCTGCAGGTCTCGCCGGATGCGCTGGGCACTGGCTGTGGCCTCCTCCATCTCCCGCTGCAGCTCCTGGATGTGGTGGTTGTAGGCTTTAAGCGAGCTGCAGATCGCCTCCTTAAAGTGGTCAATGGTGACAAAGTCCGGAAAGAAGGGCAGCACATCCTCAATCTTGAGCAGGGGGCAGCTGGCCAGGCAGGCCATGGCCGTCTGCACATCTTCCTCCTCCTGCACCACGTGCCGTGCAATCTTCAGCCACAGCTTCTTGCGCAGTTCCTCATCTTCCTCAGGCAAATCAGCACACTGCTTAGCCAAGTCCACATCCACCTGTGGGGAGACCATGAGTGTTGGGGTCAACCCCCCCCCCCCCCCCCACTGAGGAGAGAGACTAGGAGAGACAGATGCCCAGGGAGAACCTGGCCTGAGGAGAGGCCCCAGTGCAGGATTCCCAGCACCCCTGGCAGCAAGTGCAGTGGGGCTTCTGGGGGCCAGGATAGGAACCTGTCTCAGTAATGGGCCTGTCCCTGCCACAGCCATGTAAAAGCTACTTACAATGGGGGGGGGGCTTCAATTTTAATGAGTTTAAAAATCAGCTGGGGAACATAGATTTTTGGACCCCACCCCTCAGACACTGATTCAGTAGAATTCACATTTTACATAGCACTTCATGTGATCCTAAGGCAGGTGATAATTCATGATTTGAGAAACAACTCAGCACCTTTCCCTTCTGCGATTGTGACCATAATGCAATAGCCAGCATTCGTGTAGAACTTACCTATGTATTAGGCACTGTTCTGAGTGCTTTTCACATACAGTACTTTAATCAACCCTACAAGGTAAGTACTATAACATTATCCCTATTTTGCGGCTGAATAATCTGAGGCATAGAGGGGTTCAGAAATGAGCCCTAGATCACACAGCTTAGGTAAGTGGCAGAACCAGAATTCAAACCCTGACTTCAGATTCATGTTCTTAACGGGAAGCCAGCACCCGTTAGCCACAGCCCCCCCCCCCCCAAACCCTTCAGGATCTGAAGCCACTGCTCTCCAGACCCCTCTCTTGGATGGGGGTCAAGACTCATTGGCTCACCTGAAGTGCCAGATCCACAGCCTCCTCATACAGCTCCAGGACTTTGTAGACATGGACACAAGCACGGTGGTGGCCATGCTCAGCGCAGAGCCGCAGCGCATACTTGAGGTCATAATGCACGCGGTGGGGGCTGGCCCCGGCCTGCTCGAGGTAGGCCAGCAGAGAGGCTGGCTGGCCTCGGGCATACAGTGACAGCAGATAATTGTGAATGGCCTGCTCAGTCTCACCCAGCACGTTCACGCAGAACTCCATGTAGCGGATGGCCTGGCTCACCTGCTGGGCCTCGCCACCCTGGCTATAGTTTACCAGGGCAGGGATGAGCTGCCGGGCATCCAGCCGGCTGCCCAGCTCAATCCAGGCGTCCACCAGCTGGCGGGGAATGTGGCGGATGAGGATGGGCGAGAACTTGTAGAAGAGCTGGGGGTCACGGTGACGGGAAAGCACGGCCAGGGCCTCCTCGTAGGCCTCATGCTGGCAGTGGTACGCCACCACCCGCTCGTAGTCCTGCATGATCACAGCAAAGTACACCATGTGTTCCGTGTCCCCGTGGCTGGCGAGCAGCTCATGGATGGAGGCCCGGCTGGCAAAGAGCCACTCCTTGTGGCGGGGGCTGCTGAGGAAGGCCCGGAAGCGCTCCCGTGTTTCCCGGTAGAGGTTCAGGGCTTCCGGATCACCCTGCAGAGCCCCGAGCCGGCTCAGGTAGAGCTCCGTCAGCCAGGTGGTAAGCAGCGTGGCCTGGGTACGCTCGGCTGGCTTCAAGCTGGCCAGTTTTCGCTGCAGGAACTCAGCCAGAGCCTCCTCCTGTCGGGCCTCCAAGAACTTGAGGGCAATCTCCTCAAAGTAGCTCTGGGTGAGGGCGTAGCAGCGGGCGCTCTCCAGGTAACGACGCTGGTGAAAGCAGAAATCAGCCTCCCGGGCCAGGACCGTGTCCAGGCAGTCAGGCCGCTCTCGACAATACTCTTTGGCCAGGTCAAAGCGGTTCATGTCCAGGTAAGTGCGCCACACATCCCGGGCCTCCCGCTGCACGTGGTAGCGGAAGACAGCCCGCTCGGTGTAGGCCCACAGGTGGCCCGTGGAGGAGTCCTTCACCATGTGCTTCAGTGGCCCAAACTTCTCCAAGAAGTGGTCCCGCAGCACCACCTGCCCGGTCAGCGTGCACACTGCCTCCACCCGGTCTGCCAGCAGCAGCAGGAAGTGGAACTGGGTGAGGACGATGGCCAGGGGTGGGCTGGCCCCAGGACCTACCCCCTCTGGGTACTCCCAGACTCGCTCCTCGCTCAGCAGGGAGTCAGGACGCCCACAGTCCAATGCTCCGTACAGCACGCCATCCCCCATCATCCAGGCGAAGGCCCGGGGCGCAGAGCGCAACTTGGGGGTATAGAAGGCCAACTCGCTGTAGCCGAGACTGCTGGGGAACTCACGGAAAGGGGGTGGGTGGTCAGCATAGGCAGCAAAGATCCCCGAGAAGCCCTGGGCCTCAGCTCCCTCTGCTGTTCGGCCTATGAACTGGAAGAGGCGCTGCCGAGTGGTGGCGATAACAAAGCCACGGCCATCAGGGCCCCGCTCAGCCTCAAGGGAGCACACAGGTGCTGGACCCCCTTCTTCATTTAGCATATACAATGGACGGAAGTAGAGATCCGGGGCAGGGCCGAAAAGCCCACCCTCACTGGCTGAGAGCTCTGCTTCGAAGATCTGGCCTTGGGCAGTGCCAACCAGGATGGGGCCTGTGCTGCTCTCTGTGCCAAGGGCCTTGTTCCAGCCTACGCTCTCCACCAGCTGCCCCTTCCAGCGCGCCAGGGGCCGCACCTTCTGTCCATTACGGTTCACATAGAGGACCTCAGTGCTGCTCAGAGCAATCAGCAGGTGAGAGCCTGGAGTGGGGAAGAGCATGGCACCCTAGAGGCTGCTGCCATTTCCACCCTTGGCCTCCCCCTTGCCCGCCTCACCCTCAGATCCCACCCACCCAGGCAGTGACTTACCCTCATCCCCCTCCCCCACCTACCCCAGACCTCCACCACCACTTACCAGTGTGGTCTAGGAACATTTTGTGAACTTTGGCATCATCCTTGCGCCCCAGCTCCACATGGTTGGGTTCATTTGCTTTGCCCAAGTCAATGCTGTCAGGACAAAAGGCACAGCATCACTCCAGAGAAGGACAGACCTCTTTATAACCTGATGAAAAGCACAACCTTTCTTCCCTGAAATCTACATATACACACAAAAATTCTGAATACAATCCCAAAGCAACTCTGAAACACATACAGGGTCCTACTTAAGAACCCTCAGCTCTGAGAATTCCACCTCATTCTGAGAAGTCACTAAGCAGAAGTCTTTTCCCTCTGCTCCACAGATCTCCAGTGCAGCTGGGAGGACGAGCGGGGGTGTCCCAGATTGCTGGGGTAAAAAGGGAACAATGAATAGTAGCTAATGGTTACTGAGCACTTTCTATATACCTAGCACCATGCCAAGAGCTTAATCTCGTAACCTTGAGGGGTGTTCCTGTTTAAAGTATATTTTCTTCATTAAATTCTTTTCAAATTACATGCTCATGCTTCTTAAATAATCAATGCAAAAAGATGTATAAAGAAAAAGTTACTGATTTTCTTCTCTTCATTCCCAATGGAGAAAACTGATGCTAACATCTTTCTCCATGCTCATAACATAAATAGGGTTTTTTGGAGGAGGAAGATTAGCTCTGAGCTAACATCTATTACCAATCCTCCTCTTTTTGCTGAGGAAGATTGGCCCTGAGCTAACATCTGTGCCCATCTTCCTCTATTTTATGTGGGATCCCTGCCACAGTATGGCTTGACAAGCAGTACATAGGTCCGTGCCTGGGATCTGAACCTGCGAACCCCAGGCCCCAGAAGCAGAGCATGCAAACTTAACCATTCTGTCACCAGGCTGGCCCCTAAATACGGTTGTTTTGTCACTGTTTTTATAAAAAATGCCTTCATATTGTATATATATGCGTGTGCATGATATTAATTTATCATCTGTTTTTCTCACTTAATGATATTTCATGAACATTCCACTGGGTCAACAGATACAGCTCTAAGTCATTGTTTTAATAACTGCATAATATTCCCTTTTATGGCTGAACCATAACTTAATCACAATTTTCTATTGATGGGCGTTCAGCTTGGGTCCAGTTTTTCCTACCACCACTGTAATCAGTCTCTTTGTATCTGTATCCTTGCAAATTGGTACTTTTCTTTTTATAGTTATGTATTCCCCAAAGTGTGATTGCTGGGTCAAAGTTAGAGATATTTTAAATTTTAATAGACATTGCCAGGTTACTTTTCCAAGAGTGCGGCAATTCATACTCTTACCGGCAATGGATGAGAGTCCATTTCTGTTTCTTCACCAGCACCATATATTAGTTTTTAATTTTTGCCAATCTGATAGGTTAAAAAAATGGTATCTTACTGCTTTTTAATTTGCATTTCCCACAGATTGAAAATATTTTCAGACGTTTACTGGAAATTTGAAGTTCCTTTTCTGTGAACTGCTTGTTTATATTCTTTGCCCTCCCTTTTCTACTGAATTGTCTTTTTCCGATTAATTTGTAAGGGCTTTTTAAGGAACAAGGATGTAAATCTTTAGTTACATGTAAAACAGACATTATTTTCCCACCATCTTTTGTCTTAACCTAATTCATAGTGCTTTTTTGTTTTTATTTTGTCATAAAATTACTATGTAGTCAAATATATCTATCTTTTTCCTTGTGGCTTCTGGATTTTTTAGCTTGAGTAAGAAGGTCTCCTTTCAGCCCAAGAACATAGAAGTTTATTAAACGTTCTTTTAATATTCATGTTATTTTTTATATTTAAATAATTATCCTAGAATTCATTTGTGTGATAGAGGCTTAGCTCTGTTTTACCCAGATGATTATTCTGGATAGATAAGCAATTTTGCTGACACCTCTGTGATATATTATTTCCCTTTATTTTTGTTTCCAGTTTTATTGAGATATAATTTCCATGATAGTGGATTTATTTCAGGACTCTAGACAGTTCCACTGATCTATGACTAACTCGTGGGATACGACTATCTTTAACAGATGAAGGGACACATTTAGAGAGATTGGGTGACTTGCTCAAGATTCCACAGCTGGTAAATGGTAGAGCTGGGATCTGAATCCAGGTCTACTGGATCTGAATCTACCTGATTCTTAACTACTACACTACATTGGTTCTCTTTGGGAAGGGATAGGGTATTTCTTGAAAATTCCACATCTACTGCTTCACCAGCCCAGAGTAGAAGAAAGGCCCCAGTCAGTTAACAGTGCCAAAACACCACCAACCCACTCCCTACTCCTACACCTTTTGGGCCCTCAGTTACCGGAGCAGTGTATCCTTGCCCAGGCTCATGCAGAGCTGATTGCAGGAGACGACAAGACTGGTGATACGCTCGGAAGGGGTAAAGTCAATGCGCTGCTTCGTGAAGATGGGCACCTCCTTCTCTAGTTGGGCGTTCACATATCCTGCAGGTGAGGAGCAAAGAAAAGGTTTGCTATGGGAGGGACCAAGGAAAGGCAAGGAGAGGCAACAAAAACACAAGGCTCCTCTCCACTTTCCCAGCATATTCCTACCTCAGGACCTTGGTTGACAGTTTAATATCAATACATCAAGTAGTTTGCTCATCACCTCTACATTAGGGGTCCTGGGTTCTTCCTACACTTCTGACCCGGAGTGGGGGGGGCGTTGATTCTTTGAGCCCTTGGGAAGCTGTCACACCATGATGCACCTGCTCCCACTGGTAATGGGGGAAGTGGTTGGGCGTTCTCCCTTATCAATCTTTGGCCCAGCAACCCCAGCTCACCTAAAGTCTAGTTCCACTCTCTCCCCTCCTCCCTGCCCATGCAGCAATGCTCTCAGTGAGTCTCCAGGAGAATGAGGGCAGAGGGAGCTCCGGAGACCCTCCCATCAGTTGGTTAACAAACTACAGATGCTCTCCAGCCTTAACTCTCATTACAATTGCTCAAAATATCCCAGCACTTCACACTCCTCTGCCAACTCTACTACTTTCTACCAAAATTTCCCCTCAACTCCAGGCTGCACCCAGGTCTAGCAAAGTCCTAAAATACCTCATTTTCCCCTGTTGAGTGACCAAGTTCCCTCCAGGACCACCCCCTTCCCCTACAACGTTCCCCTTTCACCAGTTTCTTTGCCCGCTCTCTTCCTCCCACCTTCAGAAGGGGCCTGCCTGGAAAAGCACAGAATCAGGTGAAGCCTGGAGCCTATTCTCAGTTCTCCCAGCTGCGGCCCTGCAGGCAAGTCACTTCCTTATCTAGGTCTCAGTTCCCTCTTGGAAGGACCCTAGTGGTAGGGCCTAGATCACGCGACTGCTCTCGCCGCTCTTCCAAACTTCGACCATCCACAGAGCCTGAGGAGAATCAAGGGCCTAGCCCTGGACCCACGTGAAGGAGGTGAACCGAGCTCTCGGAGCCACCCTCCCTGCTCCTCCCCCGCAGGTGCAGGAGGGCCGAGAGGGGCACCGGCGCCCTCCCCTCCCTTACCCGAGTGGGGGATGCCCACGCTGGGGCAGCCAGGCTGCAAGACGGCTGAGCGGGACAGGGAGTCCTCGTATTCATCCAGGATGGACGCCATGGTGCCCGGCTTCTGGGCCCGCCGTCCCGGGCCCAGAGATTACAACAGGGCTCCCCCCAGGATCCCTGTCGCCCCGGAGAGGAAGCTGCGACTCTCCAGCCTCGACAGGGATCTGACAGATTCTGGCAATCCGCCGCCGACGACTCCTCCCCTTTAAAGCCCTGAGGATATTCTCGCTCTCGCCTTTTCGAACGAGAAGACCTGGGAGCCCTCCCCTTTGAATGTGGCGCAGTCCTGCACTCCACTCCCTCCCCCAAGGGACCACCTGCTCCCTTTAGCCGATCCTAGGCGCTCCCAACCTCGCCCCGGTAGCTCAGCTGACTCCCGCCCCCGGGACGCGCGCCTATAACGTCACTTCCGGGTTCTCAGCGCCCCGCCCCGCCACGTACGCTTGTGAGGGAACGTCGCCCGGCCGGCCACCCGGAGGCGCGGCGAGGCCTGCGGGGGCAGGGCCCGTTCTCAGTCGGCTCTCGCGGGCCGGAGCCGGAGCGCAGGGGCCGTTCTCGGCCTGGGGGCGGAGCCCTGGAAGCGTCCGAGCTGGAGAGAGCGGTGTGGTGAGCCGGCCCCGCTGAACGCCAGCCCCTCCCTCCAGCCCCTGCTGCAGTTCTGGCCTTTGACACCAGGCGGCAGTCTCTGCTTCCTCAGCAGTCTTCCCCGACCCGCCCAGCGCTGTGCAGCCCCAGCCTCGGAGCCGGTCGCCAGCACCTTTCATGCCCAGGCTTCCCTCCCTCAGAGGGACCGCTCAGGCTCCGCCTCCCTGTCTAGCCCCCGTTCCCACCCTTCTAAAGAGCCCGCTGCCCTAGGTCCCCAGGAGAACCTCCCGTTCCTTGATCTAATCACTCTCTTGATCCTACTTCACAAGGCACTGGTAAGCAGTCCTGGCCTCTCTTCTCCCACATCCCGGGACCCATCGGTTTCTAAAAAGTGGCAACGCTGGTGGCCCGACCAGCGGGAAGCCATGTGCTTCATAAACTGCCTCTAACCTGCTCTGTAGTGGCTCCTCTGTGTGTGGGAAGACAGACAGGAGGCAGAGACCACGAGGCACAGCTAAAAGGTTCCTGGCCACTTCCATTTACTCATTCACCAAAATAGTGTTGAGCAGTTACTCTTTGCCTGGCCTTAGGCTAGGTGCTGGAGTCACAGAGAGAAGTACAATACCGTCCTTGAAGATCATAATCCAGCAGGGCCGATAGGCCAGTAAATAGATAATTAATGCTAGAAAGCGATAGATGGATTTGTTCAGAAGTTCACTGGTTCTACAAGTGAGCACACACTCTGTGCCAGGCACTGTTCCAGGCTCTGGGGACACGGCAGAGACAAAAGTCTCTGGGACAAGGACATGGCCACAGCGCTATGGGAGCACGGAGGAGCAAGGAACAAATACCTGCAAAGCCTGGCGGGAACGAGGGATAAGTGACGTTGGAGGCGGATGGGGAATCCTAAGCGGCAGAACTTCGAGGGTTCGGATATGACTGCGGGTGGGTTTCCCTCTTCCACCAGCCTAGGCAACCCAAACGGAGTCTGTTCCTTTCTGGGGCCCATGGACTCTACCTTGCTAAAGTGGAAGGCTCTTGGCCCGGGTCACCGCTGTCCTCTTTAACAGGAAGCCCCCGCGTAATGACTTGAGAGCGCCCCCTTTACTCTCAAAACCGTCCAGGTTTGCACCGTACATTGTGTGGTCACGCTACTCTTTCAGAACTTCCTTGCCAGGAGCAGAGGACTGGACCCTCACCAGCCCCCACCAAGGGCTCCGTGGGTGGAGTGGCCCGGGCCCCGGAGGGGGCGACAGGTTATGCGATCCAAAGTAACTTCCCCCCGCACCCAGGTCCTGCTTCTCCCGCCCAAAATATGCGGCTGCGTCGCTGCTCTCCCCACTGCCCCGCAGGCTAGGTCTGAGGAGGGAATTTGCTCGAGCTGGGCGGGAGGCGGGAGGTTTCCGCCCTGGGAAAAGTGGTCCCAGCCAGGGAGCTGCCCTGATCGTGCATAAGGCTCCACCCCAGATACCTGCCGATTGCATTAGGGAAACAGAAATAGGTCCAGCCAAAGGTCAAATAATCATAAAAGGTACATTTACTGAGTATGACAATGTGCCAAGCCCCACACTAAGTTCCCAATATTCATTGTTATTTCATTTTACCCTCACACTAATGCTGTGAGCTTTTCCCCACATTACAAAAGCGGATGCTGAAGTTCAAAATGGTGGAGAAATTCATCCAAGGTCTTGTGGCCAGGAAATGGGGAAACCAGGAGGCAATATTCAAATCCAAGCAGATGCTGAAGAGTTAACCCCCACACTACCCATGCTCCCAGTGCCAGCTGAGGGAAGGGGGATACAGCTGACTCCTCAGGGCTGGACTGTGCAGAGAGGGTGTCCCCCCTGCATGGAGCGGCGCAGCATAGGAGGGGTGTCTCAGGGACACAGAGTCCTTCTAGCCACCTCCTTGCTGTCCCCAAAGCCTCCCTCTTGAATTCCACTGCTCTTGGGGATCTATGGGTTGGCGCCTAAGTGGACCTTGCTTGCTACAGACTCAATCCGTCCTTCCTGTTGAATTGACTACGCGGTTTTCCTCCATATACTCATTCTTGAATCCTTAGGCTGGACTTTGGAGTAAGAGCCAGAGACCAGCCTTCTTGTCCCAGCCCACTCACTCACTAGCTGTGACACGGCACATTTGATGCTCTTAGCTTCAGTTTCCTCATCTACAGAAATGATATAATGGTACTTACCTAGCAGGTCTGTGTTGAAGAGTAAATGAGGTGCTCTAGGTGAAAGCCGATTGCTGTAGCATAACATCCAACATAAAGCATGTGCTCAATAAACTCTAAATGTGGCCTTAATCTGATAGTCACTCAAGTCCACCTCCTCTGTGAAGCCTCCCTGGACCACAACTTCTCCCTCAGAACTGCTATGGCTTTGTTTGTCCTGGCCACTTACTGTCACCTAATTATGAAGCATGGGCATTTTGCTTTGATATAACAGAAGCTGATTGTGGGGCATAACCCAAACATTCCTGAGCACAGGAATACAGAGGTGCCTTAAGGAGATAGCTGGAGATTCAGATCCACCAGCTCTTACCCCTCAGAATTCATGTGGTAGCTGCCAGGAGACAGGTAAGGGCTCGGCCAGGGAGAGAGAGGATTGGTATACAAAGGCAGGTGAACTGAAGCTAAGACTTGAAGTTCATGTATGATTTCCAAGAGCAAAAAAGGGGAGGCATTAGGCAGGGCTCGAGAAAACCAGAAGCAAAGGCCCGCAAACAATATGAAGTTTGGGGGGAAAGCTGGAGCCCTTAGGAGTAGTGCAGTGGAGGAAATGGGACTGGCTGTGGCCGGATTGTGCAAGCTCTCAAATGGGCCACCAGAAGGCTTTGGTTGCAGATGAGATCATCAGATGTGGGTTCTAGATGGATGGTGGCTTGGGTGGAGTCCACATCAGAGAGAATGAGACCTCAGGCAGAAGCAGAGAAGAGGTGAGAACCCAACCTGGAGAAGGAGAGAGTAGACTGGGAAGATGCTGGGGAGACATTTCTGAGGAAGAGCCCGCTGGACTTAGTGTCAAGTTAGATGTGAGTGGGGGAAGGAAGAGTGCAGGACAGCTCCTAGGGAGACCTAGCAGATGGTGCAGTGTCACCACCATCTGGGAGGAGGAAGAGCTGGGTGGGGTGGGGCAGAGGTCGCAGGATTGAGCTCCATCTGGACAGTTGCACGCGAGGCCCCCTACAGGGCATTTACTCAAAGACCCAGCACCTGGGGGCAGCCACTAACTCACTAATAAATATTTATTAGATAATTGCCTGAATGACCTTCCTCATGTTTCTACATTTTCTGGAGTTTCTATAATTTCTACAGTTTCTACATTTGTAAAATGAGAAAAATCTACCTGATAGCATTGTACTGTAGGATATTATGCAAATCACTCAGCACTGTGCCTATACCCAGAAAATGCTCAATACAAATTAACTGTTAGTAGTAATTGTTGGTTGAATGAAGACCCAGACTAAAAGGAATGATTTAATTGACTTAAGTGAGTAATTCATTTTTTAAAAGTAGACTTTCTTTTTTAGAATGGTTTTAGATTTACAGAAAAAGTGAGAAGATAGTAGACAGTTTCCATATACCTCACATTCAGTTTCCCTTACTATGGACATCTTACATTAGTTAAAATTAGTGAACCAACATTAATACATTATTATTAACTAAACTCCATACTTTATTCAGATATCCTTAGTTTTTCCCTAATGTCCTCCTCCTGTCCCAGGATCCCATCCAGGATATCACCTTATATTTAGTTGTAATGTCTCCTTCGGCTCCTCTTGACTGTGGCACTTTTTCAGACTTTCCTTATTTTAGATGACCTTGGCAATTTTGAGGAGGACTGGGCAAGGATTTTGTAGGAAGCTCTCTATTGGAATTTGTCTGATATCTTTTTTCATGATTAGACTGCAGTTATGGGTTTTGGGAGGTAAAGTCCCACTATCATTGTGTCATATCAAGGGTACATACCATCACCATGACTTAACCCTGTTGGTGTTGACCTTGATCACTGAGCTGAGGTGGCGTTTGTCAGGTTTCTCCACTGTAAAGTGACTCTTTCCCCCCTTTCCACACGGTCCTCTTTGGAAGGACGTCAGTGCACACAGCCCACAGCTAAGGAGTGAGGGGTTGTGCTCCCTTGAGGGTGAAATATAAATCATTTGGGATTCTTCTGCATGGGAGATTGAGGAATTTGTTTTTAAATTTAATGTTTATTTTAATCATCATAATATATGTATACATTTTAAAATAGAGCTGTAGGACTTAAGGAAACCAAGCTGCCCTTTGCCTCATCCCCAGTTAAACTCCATCGGGTCTGTTATCTCTCAGTGCTGATCTAAGAATGTTCCCAGAATGCACCCTGCCCCTCCAGACACTTGAGTATTTGGTCTTGGGGGTTTGCTCCCTCTAGACTGACTTCCCTGATAGTCCTCCCCTTGTCAGGATCAGGGCCCCTCTGGGTGCTCCCTCAGCCCCCTGTGCTGATCACCTCACATTATGATCACCCCACATTACAATTGCCTGGTAACTTCTCTGTCTCTCTCTCTCTCTCTCTCTCTCTCTCTCCTCTTCCCCCCTCCCTACCTCTCTACCTCTCTCTCCCCTTCCTCCATCCCTCCCTCCTCCTTACCACCCCTTCCTCCTCACCCTCCCTCCCTCCTCCTCCCCTCCTCTCCCCCTCCCTCTTTGTCCCTAGACCCACTGTGTACGAGCTCCCTGACGGCAGGGACAGGTCTCTTGCACACCCACTCCTGGCACAGGGCCTGGCACATTGTTGGCTCCTGTTAAAATATGCTGAAGGAAAGAAGGCCCTGGCTCACTCACAACACCTCTCACTCACAAACCTCTTCACAACCCTTTCCAAGAGGTTGTAAATCTCTTCTTCCTGTTTGGTTCCCTTCCAGAGGTTTCCAAACCTACCTGAATCGCCCCAATTCTCAAAAAGTCGTCTCCCCTCCCTGTTACTGTCATTCCTTCCCCCACTAAATGAATGTCAAAGCCCCGCCCAAGGCATGTATGGACCCAGCCTGCCCTCTTTCTTCCCACCACCTTCTAGAGCTGTAGGCCCAATGGTCCCAGAGAAGCTGCTGAGTGGGAGGGAATAGGACACTTGTCTAGGTGGGAAGTAAAAGCATCCTCAGGTCAGCGGTCCTCAAATGGGATTCACACATCCTTAGGAGTATGAAAGGCTCTCCCCAGGGGCACAGGGCACCAAATAGTTAAGGAAATCAGTGTCCAGAGCCTCCACTTCCCTGGGCTCTTTCCTAAAAGTGACCAGCAGGAGAAGCGCCTGGGAGCAAGGGGCAGGTCCCCTTCCACCTCCCCTGCTCCTATTTTTCAAAAGAAAAGTGCACCCCACCCCATGGTGCATTGGTTCAGGGCATAAAAATCTCCAGGGAGCCCAACAAAGAGACTACTGGAGTTGTTGTTGGTGCTCCCACAAAGAGAATAAAAATCAGGTAACAAGTCCTTTGCACATCAAATGATTTCTGGTTCTTTAATTTGAATACAATTTGAGAACCTAATCAGGTTTTAGCTGCCTGGAAAAAAAAATCACTAATATTTTTGGCATATAATTTGGAAGGGGATCAAATAATCAAATAACCTTGCTATACCACACCTCCTTCCATTCCCATCTAATAAGTTATGCAAGCAGATTTCTCCACATTTACATCAACACAAAACAAAAAAATATAGGAAGAGAATGATGTCGAACTTTCTCTCATTCAAGTATTCTATCCACAAATACATGAACTAATTGAAAACAAAAACAAAAAAGCCCTATGCATCTCATCAAAAGATGTATTTCTAATATAATTTTACTTTTTGTGTGTAGTTATTATCAAAATGTGTAATATATTTATGTTTTGATCAGTTGAATCATAAAGTAATGATAACAATTCAAAAGAAAATGTTAAGACTTAGAGCCCTACAGTAACAAGAAACATAACAATATAATGTTCAAAAAATAAATATACTAATTACAAATAATTAGGATAAGGTATCAATAAAAAAACTTTCAAGCATAACATACATTACAGTAAGACTGGAAACATTCAAAGAGAAAATGAATAACATAAAATTTCCAACTGTTGAAGTAGAGCTTGTTCACATATTTTTTTAAATGGATGAGGGAGAATATCAAATTGCTTTGGTATTTAGATTCCAATGCATCCTGTGAGTGAGGTGATGGGCCAGCCCAGTGGCATAGTGGTTAAGTTCACACTCTCTGCTTCAGCGGCCGGGCCTGCAAACCTCAGGCCCAGATCCTGGGCGCCGACCGATGCACCGCTTGTCAAGCCATGCTGTGGCAGCGTCCCATATAAGGTAGAGGAAGATGGGCACAGATGTTAGCCCATGGCCGGTCTTCCTCAGCAAAAAGAGGCGGATTGGCAACGGATGTTAGCTCAGGGCTGGTCTTCCTCAAAGAAATAAATAAATAAAAGAGTGAGGTGATGGTTTTATTTAAACATCAATATTCACAGTCTGTGAGAAGTGACGTCTTTTGCAACTCATTTGGTCTTAAAATGAAAAGTTTTAGTGGTCAGTATAGTTGTATAAACTTCTTTTAGGGAATGCGGGAGTCTTGGTGGGGTCCATGCTTTGTGCCAGCTCCACCTCTGCTGGGAGCCCCTCCCAGGCTGGCTTTTGCTGCCCCCCGCCACCGCCCCACTCTCCAAGCTGTTTCCAGGCCCCCCTTCTTTTCAGGAAATGGAACCTAACTCAGCCACACATTGTTGGACAAGTCATCTAGCTTCTCTGAGCTCCTCTCCTTTCCTCAAGTGTAAACTGTGACAGGAGAACTAGACCATCTCTAACATTCTGTGATTCTCTGAAAGCCAAACCTTTGTCACTGACCATTTAGAGACATTTGGGAATAATGGTTTTCAGGGCGCTGCCCCAGAGCCGGTTGCTATGCTTCTTATCTATCCCTTAGTCTAGGACACATTTCAAAAGATGCCTCAGCCAGGAAACCTTCTCTGATTAATGTGAAACCCAATAAAATCTAACCACCAGCCCTCCTCCTGCCTCCAACCTTTTAGATCATAAGACCTGACACCGTGTAAGCTCTTGGGAAGTGCCGGTTGAATTGAAGCATGACTTGACATGTTAATGAGCATTTTCCTGCGCGTACTACGTCACACTGCGTGTGTCTGAATTTAACCTGCCTATACTCACCCACAGGGCCTCTTGTAGCAACTGTTTTCAAACTTTTAAAAATGATGAGATTTTTGTATTACAAACAACACAACAACAAGAATAAAATCCAAAATGCTTAAGAAGACCACCAACACTTAGTGTTGTGAGGTCGCAAAGCAACTGGAACTCATTGCTGATGGGAATATAAAATGGTGCAACCACGGACAGTCGCTTAACATGCACTTACATTAAAACCCAGCAATTCCACACCTGGGTATTTACCCAAGTGAAAGAAAACGTATATCCACACAAAGATTTATACATGAATGTTTATAGCAGCTTCCTTCAAAATAGCCCCGAATTGGAAACAACTCACATGTCTCCAAACAAGAGAATATACAGATACTCCAGAATATACAGATACAGATATGCATTCAGTAGAAACTGTACTTCAAATTTAGAATTTTTAATCTTTTCCTGGGCTATTGGTATGGTACAATACTCTCTCTGGATGCTGGGCAGGACCAGCTGGCTGAGCTCCCAGTCAGCCACTAGATCGCAAGGGTAAAGAAACGATACACTTACAACCATTCTGTACCCGTACAATCATTCTGTTTTTCACTTTCAGTACAGTATTCAATAAACTACATGAGATATTCAACACTTATTCTTTTTTTTTTTTTTCTTTTTGGTGAGAAAGATTGGCCCTGAGCTAATATCTGTTGCCAATCTTCCTCTTTTTGCTTGAGGAAGATTGTTGCTGAGTTAACATCTGTGCCAATCTTTCTCTGTTTTGTATCTGGGACACTGCCACGGCATGGCTTGATGAGCGGTGTGTAGGTCTGAGCCTGGGATCCAAACCTGCAAACCCAGGCTGCCAAAGCAGAGCATGTGAACTCAACCACTACACCACCAGTCTGGGCCCCCAACACTTATTATAAAATAGGCTTTGTGTGAGATGATTTTGCCCAACTGTAGGCTAATGTAAGTGTTCTGAGCAGGTTTAGGGTAAGCTAGGCTAAGCTATGATGTTCAGTAGGTTAGGTGTATCAAAGGCATTTTTGACAATGACATTTTCAACTTCTGATGGGTTTACCGGGCAGGAGGTAACCCCATTGTAAGTTGAGGAAGACCTGTATTCAGCTCCAACTCCTTCCATTAATTGAGAGAATTGTGCTACCATTACCAGAAATAAGGAAGTTAGGAGGGGAGCACAATTAATGAAAGGAGAAGGGGATCCTTTTAGATGAATGTTTTGGGTGGCAACTCCTGCAGGCGTTTCAAAAATACCGGCCAAAGCATGAATGCAAGTTCTGGGCAAGAAAGAGAGGTTTGAGGGGAGCATTAGTAGTTGGGATCAGCTGGATGGAGAGGAGGGGGACAGAAAGGCAGGGAGAAGCAGAGGTGGGCATGGGGGAGGGGGCAGGACAGAGCAGAAGCCCAGGAGGCAGACAATGTGGAGGGGGTGGGGACCGTGGACGCTGGAGGGCTGGCTAGTGAGATTCTATCCCAGGGGCCACCATGAGGCCTACTCAGCCCAGGCTGCTGAGTTTGCCAGCAATTCCCTCCCCAGACACAAGCATTCCTCTGGTAACTTAATTAACTGGGAAGCTCAGAAAGTGTGCAGTCTAATTATTGTAGTATTATTATCATTAGTATGTTGGTAAATAAGTGGGTTGTTTCCCCAGCTTTATTGAGGTATTATTGACAAACAAATTAACTGTTAAATGTAAAATTCTTTTTATTTCAAAGCTTTCTGACCTGCCCATCTGAGTCTCTGGGCTTGTTCTGAGCAGCAGGCCTGATCTGGGAGCCTTGGAGTGGGGTATGCAGAAGAAATAGAAAAAGACACTGAGGTGCATTTCACTCCCAAGGAGACTCTGCGTTGAATTTTTTGAATAAATTCTTCCTCCCAACTGGTGTTCTTTTGTTAATCCCTTTTATAACAGTTGGAAAATCATGGTGGTGGGGTAGGGGTAAATTTCTTTTGGTTTATTCTTGTTGAGTTGCGGTTTTTCTGTAGGTATCCCAAGGTATGCAGAAATTTAAAATAAGATAAGAGATGAACAGAAATGCCTAAGAACTTGACCACACCCGAGGGTGGACCTATGGATTGCTGGTTCTGGGACTGTCTGCCACTTACTAGTTCTTTGATCTTGGGGCAAGTCCCCTAACTCTTCTGGGCCCCAGTACACTCCTAGCCTCCCTACCCCCAGCAATCTTACTTCAGTACTTATGAGACAGGGCAAAATAAAGCACGTTTTTTTTGCTGAGGAAGATTTGCCCTGAGCTAACATCTGTGCCAATCTCCCTCTATTTTGTATGTGGGTCACCACCACAGCATGGCTGATGAGTGGTGTAGGTCTGCACCGGAGATCCAAACCCTCGAACCCAGGCCACCAAAACAGAGCGCACGAACTTAACCACTAGGCCATGGGAAAACTTTATTTTGTTGCTCAAATTTTTCCATGGGGGGGCTGCCCGGTGGCGCAGCGGTTTAATTCGCGCTTGGCAGCCCAGGGTTCGTGAGTTCGGATCCCGGGCGCCCACGACGCACTGCCTGTCAGCCATGCCGTGGTGGCGTCCCATATAAAGTGGAGGAAGATGGGCATGGATGTTAGCCCAGGGCCAGTCTTCCTCAGCAAAAAGGGGAGGATTGGCAACAGATGTTAGCTCAGGGCTGGTCTTCCCCACAAAAAAAGAAAAAAAAATTTTTTCCATGGGGTCAGCCCCACAAAAGCACTTTTATAAATCTAAAGCCCGATACAACTATGCCAGATATTTTGGAAACAAAATATTATTACTGCCATGATTCAAGGTCAGGGCCACATTTTAGTTTTTTGTTTTTTTAATAAACTTTATTTTAGAACAGTTTAGATTTACAGAAAAATTGAGAAGATAGTGCAGAAAGTCCCATATACCTCACACCCAGGTTCCTCTGTTATGAACCTCTTATATTAGTATGGTACATTTGTCACAATTAATGAACCAGCACTGATACATTATTATTTACTAAAGTTCATATTTTATTCAGAATCCCTTAGTTTTTCCCTAACACCCTCTTTCTGTCCCAGGATCCCATCCAGGACCCCACATTACATTTAGTTGTCATGTCTCCTTAGTCCTTGTGACTGTGGCAGTTTTTCAGACTTTCCTTGTTTTTGACGAACTTGACAGTTGGGAAGAGGACTGGACAGGCATTTTGTAGAATGTTTCTCAACTGGAATTTTTCTCGTAATTAGACTGGGGTTCTTGTGAGGAAAACCACAGAGGAAAAATGCCATTCTTGTCACATCATATCAAGGGCACATAAATATCAACTTATCAATGTTGATTATAATCTTGATAAACACCTGGTTGAGGGAGTGTTTATCAGGATTCTCCACGTAAAGTTACTTTTTTTTTTCCATCCTTTCCACACTGTCCCCTTTGGAAGGAAGTCACTTTGCACAGACCACACTTAAGGAGAGGGGGTTTACGCTTCTCGAGGGCAGAGTATCTACATACACTATTTGGAATTCTCTATTTGTCTATTACCCTCCATTTATTTATGTAAACAGTCATTTATTTATATCAGAATAGATTTGTGGATATTTATTTTATACTTTGGGTTATAATCCAATACTTCTTTATTTTGTTGCTCAAATTTTTCCAGATTTGGCCTTTGGAAGCTCTTTCAGTTGGCTCCTGTGTCCCTTTGACGTATCTCCATCTTCCTGTCATTTTGTTTGTTCAGCACTTCCTTACTTTCTGTACTACAAAATGCTCCAGGCTCATCTTGTATGTTTTCTGCCTCAGGCCTAGAATCAATCATTTCTCCAGGGGGAATGTCAGGGCCAAGTTTTAATCTTAGCAAATGTGTGTCTGGCTGGACTTTGGGACAGATGATCTGTCAGGTGGACAGGAATAAGACTCAACCCACCCTTAGGAGGGGACTTTCCCAGCAGTACCAGCCAGAATTACAAGTTCTTAGCTGAGAAATAGGTGACTCACCAGCTCCCCAGGTTGTCTCCTCCCTCCCCCTCTTGCTGACAAGACTGTCCCTAAACCAGCTCAGACAGAGGGACCTAGATCAGAAAGTCTCCCTACTCATGGGGCCAGCGAAGAACAGCCTGTCGCAGACTGTCAAGGCATTTACCCATGCCCAGCAGACATCTCCCCCCATTTGTGTATTATTTATACTCCTTCTACCTGCAGAAAGGATTAAACAGGATTAACCTCAAATTTACAGCTACAGTAAAACTATTATTAAAACTTGGGTAAAAGACAAGAGCACCAGGGAAAACAGCCTGTGTGTGTGTGTAGTAATTTTGTCCGACACCTGAGCTGGGGCAACTTCCCTAGGTTCCCTGAATCACAGATTGCTAGCACCAGAGGACTTTCAGAAATAAACATTCTTCATCTCTCATTTTATAGCGCTGAGATGGATCAAGTGACTTCCCAGGAGTCACACAGGTAATAAGCTGAAGAACTAGGAATAGTGGGACAGCTCTCCTGATCTCCAGGTCTTTTCAAATCCCCATTCTTGCCTCCCTTTCCAAGAGAACAAAAAGAACAGCTTTTGGATCTTCTGGGGGATGCAATGGCAAGATAACACTTTGGGCCCTCTTTCACTTGCTAGATGAACAAACTTTTGTGGATGTGTCTGAGGAGTCTTCGGGACTAGGGATAACTAGGGATTATTAGCATCCCCAGTTGTTCCAACATAGGGAATGCAGGATGCAGACATTGGGATGTAGAAGTGGATAGTGGGGATCCTACCATTTCTCCATAGTCAAGATTTTAATGGTTAAATCAGCAATTTTCTAACTATTGTCCTCAACTTTAAACCGAAGAAAGAAAAAAGAAAAAGAAATTAAAATCAGGGATCCTGAGACTATTCCCAAGAGATTTAGAGATATAGATTTATGGATTTTTATACTACCAACTGTTTGAGAATTAGGATTATCTCTTTTCTCTAATATGCAGCGCCCCCACCCCCTCCCAACACTCTCGGCAACAACTCTGAGATATTTTCAATCATCTTTGTATAGGCTGAGATGAAAGACCGCCTTGGGATTCAGAGAAAGGATTCTGGGCCTGGTGTCACTTGGTGTGGCTGCAATAAAGAGATGAAGTTAGCATCAGGCTACTCTTCACTTGCTCTCTTGGTGACCTTCCTGTCTTGTCTCAGTCTGTAAACTTCTGGGGCAAGGGCAGTGGGTGGCCCAGAACTGCATCTGCAAATAGGTAATTACTATGTGCTTTTGATGATGATGGTGATGAAGATAATATCAGGGATTTGGGGGATTTAGAAAATATTCCAATGGTGAATTGTCCCTGAAGACCCTCCCCAGCCAGCTTGTCCAGCTCCCAGAGTTTCCTCAGCTGAGCGGAGTGAAGCTCTTCCGTGGACGGGAGTACAACACATTCCTGCCTGCTGTGTTCACGCTTGAGCTTATCTTCATGATCTGTATATTTTTAAAAATCATTCTTCAATTAATAAAGTTATTATCCAGGCTTTTTTATACTCATACCAACACACGTATAGTTTTAATTTGAACAAAGGTTTAATTTGAACATACTGCATTATTTGCTCTGCAACTTGCTTCTTCCTCCTAACAATAAATCCTGGATATCTTCCTCTGCCAAGATACTTAGATCTGCCTCATTCTGGCAATTCTTTGTCCTCGTACCTGTGTGATTCTCCGAGCGTCGGCCTGCGTTCCCTCCTCCCGGTGTTTTGAGATTGCTCGGCCTCGAGCGGCGCGCTGCAGAGGGAGGTCTGAGAGGAGGCCGGCCGGGTGGGCGTGGTCCGGGACCGCTCGGGATATGCAGATGAAGTGGGCGGCGCCACAGATATACCCGCGGGTAGCGGCGGGCTGGCGTGCCCAGCCTCGGCGGACGCGGTCAGAGGCAGCCAGCGGAACCTTCCCTCAGCGCAGCGGAGCCTGGTCCCAAGCTGTCCCCGGAGCGGGCCATGCCCCCGCGGGAGCTGAGCGAGGCCGAGTCGTCCCCGCTCCGGGCCCCGACCCCTCCCCCGCGGCGGGGCAGCGCGCCCCCGGAGCTGGGCATCAAGTGCGTGCTGGTGGGCGACGGCGCGGTGGGCAAGAGCAGCCTCATCGTTAGCTACACCTGCAATGGGTACCCCGCGCGCTACCGGCCCACGGCGCTGGACACCTTCTCCGGTACGTTCAACGGCCCCGGCAGCTGCGTGGCTGGAGGTGGGGTTGTGCACCAGCGGGCTGGGGCCCGCGCTGAGGCGGGAGGGCACCGAAGACCCCGGGGAGGGAGGCCTGAGCAGACGTCGAGGTGGCGCTGGTGAGGCCTGGTGGGACCCAAGACGCTCTTCCTCACTCACACTATCCCTCGCCTCGCCCCTACAGTGCAAGTCCTAGTGGATGGAGCCCCCGTGCGCATTGAGCTCTGGGACACAGCGGGACAGGTGAGAAGCTGGGAGCGTCCTCTGGTGGGCTGGGGGGAGGTGGGCTGGAGGCTGGGAGGACCAGTCGATCCTCTAGAGTAGGCCTTGGGCCCTTGGTTAGAGTCTCAGGTCTCCAACCTCTGGTAATGAGGGGATTCCCGCTCCCTGTGGCGGCGAATCATCCTACTAATGACCTGGCCTTCCCATCCCAGGAAGACTTTGACTGCCTTCGTTCCCTGTGCTACCCGGATACCGATGTCTTCTTGGCCTGCTTCAGCGTGGTGCAGCCTAGCTCTTTCCAAAACATCACAGAGAAATGGCTGCCCAAGATCCGCACTCACAACCCGCAGGCACCGGTGCTGCTCGTGGGGACCCAGGCGGACCTGAGGGACGATGTCAATGTACTGATTCAGCTGGACAAGGGGGGCCGGGAGGGCCCGGTGCCCCAACCCCAGGCTCAGGGTCTGGCCGAGAAGATCCGGGCCTGCTGCTACCTAGAGTGCTCTGCCTTGACGCAGAAGAACTTGAAGGAGGTCTTTGACTCGGCCATTCTCAGTGCCATCGAGCACAAGGCCCGGCTGGAGAAGAAACTGAATGCCAAAGGGGTGCGCACCCTCTCCCGCTGCCGCTGGAAGAAGTTCTTCTGCTTTGTTTGAACAGCTATGGCAGCGTAGGGAGCAATGGGCCATCGGCCACAGACTTCTGGAACCTGGGGCAAGGGGCCTTTGAGGGGGCTACTGGCAGAGCCAGGCCACTCCATGAGACTCAGTTCCCTTCTGAACACTGTGGGGACTCAGGCCTCTAGCTGCCCCCACTTATACACCAGGGTGAGCCTAGGGACCAGAGGAAGAAAAGCCCTGACTTGGATTTCTGTGGTCAAGGCTCAAGGAGAAATCCCAGCACTTTGATTTTCTTGGGATGGTTCTAGTTAGCCACCTTCACACAGTTTGGGATCCAATTCCCAGTTTCTTATCATAGGTCCTCACATCAGCCTGGCTGAATTAGGACCCCTTGTGGTCCCTACCCCCTCCTTGTCCACAGGGATAAGGAAGAGCCTGGGGAACAGCTGGGCATCTTGGAGGGCTGGAAGGTGCCCAGCTCTGATTTGGAGAGAAGTTTTGGATGGACTAGGTAAGACAGAGGTCAGCGAGAGATTGAGAGGGAGCAGAAAACGAGGTCTTGGAGCCTTGGGACTGGAGGCAGGCTGGAGAGGAAGGGGCAGAACAGAGTGCTAGGCCTAGAAGGGAGAAGAGCAAGGAGAAGGAGAGCAGAGAAGTGGGGCAGCAGAGGAGTAAGTCTGACACCCGGGCTGCCCTCAATCCCCAAGGCTAGGAGGGCGGGGCTGGTCCCTGGGAAGAACTGGGTCTCAGGGCTCCCTAGGCACTGCCCGAACTGGCTGGGCCAGGAGGGGGGCAGGAAGTGAGAGGCAAGGCCCAGCAAGAGGAGGGGGAGGAGCTGCAAACTGGAGCCTGAAGGAAAAAGATGCTGGGGTCACCTCTTTCTTCAAGGTCACAGCCTAGAAGGTAGAGCAGTGCAGAGTCTGCAAATAAAGCCTTAAGTTTCTGAAGCTGCTGTCTCTGTGTCATTTCCTGGAAAGGTCAGCCCATTGCTCTCTCAAGGCCCCACAGTGTGGCTAGAGACAGGTTGGGTACCGAAGGACTGAGGCTAGGTTGGAAGGTGGGGGCTGGACTAATGGGACAGTGTGATGGTAACCGGACTGGGGAGGCAGATTTGGGGCTCCCTCCTTGAGGCTTAGCTGGTTCCCAGGAGAGCTAGCGTGGGAAGCAGCCTGGAAACGGGTTTCCCCAGGTGTCAGCGCCAGAGCTGCTTTCCCATGACCTCACCGGGCGGGTGGTGCCTCTCCCCTCTCCCCCTCCTTTCTAGAGCACCGAGCTGAGCGCTGGGGCTCTCGGGCAATCCTGAGCCCTCCAGCCCTCCTGCTCTGATCCTTCTAACAGTTCACAGGGCCCAGGATCTCAGGTTGGGGGGCCTCCTGGCTCAGACCCTGAGCACAAAGGGACCCCCATGCAGCCTAAACCTCAGCCACTGGCCAAACTTCTTGGACTTGGGTTGGTTGGACCCAGTCTTTAGCCTTGGCACTCAGAGTCCACATAAGGACCTAGTGAAGGTCAAGGTGCCAGTTGTCAACAATTTAAATAGAGGTTTGGTCCCAGCAACCCTGTGGAAATGAGAGTTCATTGGGTGAGGACTTGGAGAGAAGCAGGGATCCAGAGAACATTCCCTGAAAATGGAGCTGGAAGGAACATTAAAGGGCACCTTGGGGGGAAAAAAAACCCACTTTATTTTACCCATAAGGAAAGTGAGGCCCAGAGAGAAAAGGTAATATCTCAAGCGAGAGATTATTACCAAGTGGCTCTAGAGTGGGGCCCGTGGGTAAGTGTTATTCCTGTGGAGAGGTGTTTCTAAGGCATACCTGGGACACCTGCTAGACAACTGCTGGGCCGGGTGAGCACTCGCCCTGTCCTGGCCCAGGTCCCTCTGCAGGAAGTTACAGCTGTGTGTGTGTGAGAAAGCGTGGCTGAGGGACAGAAATCCTAGCCAAGTGAAACCTCCGATAATCCCCAAGTTTAGTTTTAGCCAAGACTGTCCGCCTCCTGCCCCACCAGGGCCCCTCCCCCAGAGCTCCAGCCACCTCACCTCCCTTTGTCACCTTGCCCCCTTAGTTGGAAGTGCTGTAGCCAAGTCCTGGGGGGGTCTCACACCCCAGCTCCATGGCCTGCTGTTATCTCAACCCAGCCTGACACAATCCCCTGTGGGGCAGAGACCCGGGTTCAAGTTCAGGCTCTGACATCAACCATGACCTTAGGCAAATCTTTTCCCTTCACTGTGCCTCAGCGTCCTCATTTGCAAAGTGAAGGACTCAGGACTCTGGATTAGAGGTCTTCAGACTGCTCTGAGGGGCCTTCGAGGTGCCCTGGGTGGGGGGAGGAAGCCTTATCAGGTGATCTCTGGGCCCCCCACCTCCAACTTCTTCCCTAATTCTTCGATAGCACCAGCACATCCACATCACCATGCCCCCTCTCCTGCTGGGCCATCGAGCCTGGTCAGCACCTCCTCCCTCAGCCTCACCCCTCTGTCCCTGCCACCACTGCTCCCCACTCCAGTCCCTCCAGTGCTGCTGCCTTCCCTCTGGCAGCTCCCTGACTCAAGCCTGTTACCAGCTCTCATTGCCCACAATGAATTTCCAGCTCCTCATTTCAGCATTCAAGGCCTTCTCACATCTGACACCAACCTGGACCAGGCCAGCCTGTCCCAGTGATCCCCGCTCCCTGATCCCCAATTATTTCTTGACTTCTGACTTCCAGTCTTCGCTTTGGCCAAATACTCTAGTCTGGCAAGTGCCCCTCCCAGATGCCCTGTTTCTCCTCTAGCCATCTTCCAATACCCTGCTTCTCCAGGAAGTGTCTCTTACCTGTATGAGCATCTGCACTGCTCTCTTGGCACACTGAGGGCACTCCAAATCTGGTCACCAACTCAGGCTGCATATCCCCAGCCAAATGGAGAGAGAAAGTCCCATGCACGCCCCTATACTCCCACAGGGAATCGGGTTCAGGCAACGTTTACTGTGGGCCCTTAAGTGCTCAAGGATAAAAAGCCAGCAAGTGAGGGGATCCTGAGGATCAAGTTCAGCTCCAAGTTTGTGTCACCAAAGCCTGGAGATAAGGCTAAGAGCCATGGCTTGCTGGAAAGGCCCTCTGAGTTGTGGGGCCTATGCCTGTGCAGGACAAGAGGAATTTACCTCTGGTTCCAAATCCACCAGCTCGCTCTGCTTCTGTCTCTCTCTAGAATATGGTCTCTCCACTTTTCTGGAACTGTTTTTATCTTTCTCTATCTCTCTTTCCCTTGCCTCTTTTTCTCTGTTTTCTCCACTCTTGATCTAAATTTAAAGGAATATTGATTACATTAAGTGAATAAAATTGTATGTTTCATACATATACATTCTTACACATGTGTCCTTATAGATGTAAATTGTTTTTAATGTCTATGTAACCAACACTTAGTTGACTTTTTAAAAAAATGTTTATTTTTTTAGCAGTGTTTTTTCATGTTATTATAAATTCAAACCGGAGGCCGTAACTGTATGAAGGTTTGCTTACTATTTCCCCTGACTATTTCTTCAACTAGATCCCCATTTGGGGGCATTTAGGTTGTTTTCCTTTAACTTTTTTTTTCTATTATAAATGAACTTACATTGACAATTGATTATTTTTTCCACCATGGGTTGTTGACCATGTACCAAAAAAAAGTCCTTTGTCTTTGGCTTGTAGACTGGACCCCAATATAATCCCGAGTGGCTCCTCTGAGGGAGCTTGAGTTTCTGTGTATGTGTGACCGGAGTGGGGAGGGTTTTTTTCTGCTGGAGCATGACTAGCACATGGTGGGTGTTCAATAAATACTAAATGATGACAAGGTGTGTATATATTTGTGTTCATATACATTTCTCTGGGTCCCTGTTTTTGCTCTGGTATATTTAAAGTGGATGTTGTCTTTATGCAAAACTCTGGATAATTCCACACATGTGCAACTCTGTGTATCTATGTCTGCAAATGTGTATGTTTATCTTTATGCAAGATGTGTGTAGCTCTGCATGTGTATGTCTGCCCTGAGGAGTGTGTATTATACACAACCCTATGTATGTGTTTGGGTGTGTATGTTGGTCTCTGTGCCTGTGTGTGCACATCTAGGTTGGGCCCAGTTTCTTGGGGTCCTGTGTCCATGTGTGTCTAGGTTCAGTCCTGTGTGGATTTATGTGAGGGTCCCTCTCCATGTGCATCTTTGTGCCAGGTGACACGCTGGGCCTGGACTGGTGTGTGTGCATGCCTTGCTTCCTTTCCCCCTGGGAGCGGAGTGATGCCCAGGGCAGAGGTGACACCACACCCTCCCTGAGCTCCCCATTCTCCTGGGAACCAGCTTGGGAGAGTGAGTGAGACCGAAAGCAGACTGCGTCAGGAGCACCGGCCCCTTTTGCAACCAGCCCAGGCCCCAGGCAGTAACCGCAGCTCTCCCAGGTCAGACCTGCCCACTGTGCCTGGCTGCCAGGAAACCCGGCTCCAGGCAGGGCTGCGCTGTCAGCGCCCTCCTTGGGCCTGGGCCAGATCCTCTGGTGAGCAGAACTCAGCCAGCCGAGGGGCCACATTAGTCACCCTGTGGCAACAGCAGAGAGTGACTTCCTGGGCCTGGGCAATGCTGGCTGTCCCAGGGAACCACTGCTTTTTGTCCCTGTCTGCAGCAATGCCTGGTCAGCATTATCTCCTCCATTATGGCGTTCTATTCTTACAACTGAACTTCAAGATAGGCCAAATGGCTGTTATTAGCTCTAATTTTCAGATGAGGAGACTGAAGCAGTCACACGACCAAGGTTAAGGCAGAACCGGGCCTTGGACCTGGTTTCCTGACCCTGGGTCCAGGCCTCTTTCTAGTGTGCCATCTTGGGGGTGCTACTCCCTAGAAATGGTTCTGTTAGAGGGCAGGGCTGGGAGGTATGGTTTATGGGACAGAGTAGGTTGTCCTGGGCTGGAGAGGGAGGCAGAGGGAGACGGGGCAGGAAGTGGGATGTGAGGAGAGATGTTGGCACTGAACCAGGCTTGCCCTCCTGGTGGAATGTTCTCAAGGCTTTCGCCACTGAACAGAGGATTTGGCCCATAACTGGGACGACCATGGAATTCATTGTTGGACTCAGGATATTTCTGAGACTGAATGGGAGCTCTATTAATAAACTGGGCTTATGGTCACCTTACTCGTAACCCCTCTAAAAGGTGGAGCTAGTCATCGTCATTAGCTCCATGGCCTCCTTGACCCTCACCTATGCCACCCCTCTCTCTCCCGTGTCCAGATGACTCCTTGACCCCTTGGCAGTGGGAGGCAACAGGGGAGCCCTTGGGCCCAGTGTGGGTTTAGGGGGTTCCCTGAGGCCCTTTGAAGTTGGCGGAAAAGCAGGCAGCACAGACCCCACCAAGGGATGCCTGACCCATGATTGCTTCTTCCCTCAGACCTGTCTTCTCTGTGGCCATATTCCGCTGCCCCTGCCCATCTTCTCTCCCTCCCCAGTACCCTGCACCAGTTGGGGAGCAGGCAGAGCCTGTCTCCAGAGGCCTCCCTCCAGGCATGGCAAGATCACTCTCCTGGCAAGACAGAAGGCTCTCGATTCCTGGGGCTGTGTGCATTTTTCTATCTATGGTACCGCCCTACCCCTACCCAATAGGCCATGTGCTCTGCTGACCACCCCATTTCCCACGGGGCCTCCTGTTCCAGCCCCATCCCTCACTTGCTGGGCGACTTTGGGAAAATTACTGCCTTCCTCCTTGTCTGAGTTTCTCCCATTTGTGAAGGAGGGCTAATACTCTCTGCCCCTCCCTGGCTCCCAGGGGGCCTGCAGGGATAAGCAAGATAATAGCGGGGAACTGATTTAGAGGAAGCTATTGAGAGCCAAGTAAGAGGTATCAGTGCTGGCCTCTGTTTACATGGGTGTGGACCTGGGGTTCCCAGCCTCCTGGGGCTTGGGACCAGCCCTGACAGCTTCTTGGCCTGGCTCCTGGCTCCTCTGTCCCACTTCCTGAGAAAGGACAGAAACTGAAGCCAGGAGTCTGGTCGACTAAAGAAGATGAGACATCAGAGCAAAAAGTTTGGGGCTCAGGAACGCTGGCCTCCCAGCTTAGCTCTGTCCCCAACCACTGGCTGTGTGACTTTGGGCCAGTTGCTGCCCTGCTCTGGGCCTCAACAACTTGGCTCTGACAGCCTTCCCCAGCTCTGCACTCAGAGGGCCCTAGAGCCTGTAACCTGAGACCAACATCATGGTTTGGGGATAGAAAGGATCTTGTCATCTAGTCTAAGTCCTTTACTTTTGTGTGTGTGTGTGAGAGGAAGAGCAGCCCTGAGCTAACATCCGTCACCAATCCTCCTCTTTTTGCTGAGGAAGACTGGCTCTGGGCTAACATCCGTGCCCATCTTCCTCTACTTTACATGGGATGCCGCCACGGCATGGCTGACAAGCAGTGCATTGGTCCGCACCTGGGATCTGAAACTGCGAACCCTGGGCTGCTGCAGCGGAGTGCACAAACTTAACCGCTATGCCACCGGGCTGGCCCCCAAGTCCTTTACTTTTCATAGACCACTATTAGCCCCCTCCTTGGGGGCCAAAGACTAACCCCTAGGTGGTCCTAAACTGATTGTAAAGAGGATCACTCGGGAGAAGGTAAGTGGGTCAGAGAAAATCCACTGGGAAGACAACCCCAAGTGAGTTAGTGGGTTGACAATGTAATCTTTTGCACTCCATCAGTGTTTGATTCTCCCCATACCTTCAGCCTCTCCCCCCATGCCTAAAATCCAGCACAGGCCTCTTGTCCACCCACAGCTCTCCATGGTGAGGACACTGGCTCTTCATCTTCCCACTACACCTACAACAGCCTCCACCCCCGACTATACTCCCGGCCCAGGTTAGATTTCCACCTGGCTCCTCCACCACTACTGCCCTCTCAGCCATCCATGATGGTCACCCAGCTCCTCATCCCCAGCTTCCTCCTTCCTGACCCTGGCAGGCTTTGAAACCCCTCACCTTTGAAATTCTCTCTTCCCAGGTCTCCTGCCACACCTCCGACCACTCCTCCTCTGTTTCCTCTTCCTTCAAGAAGAGGCTCTGTCCTCACTTCCTGCTCTCCTCTCTAGGGCCACTGTGTTTCTCTCACAGTGATCTCCCCACTCCTCTGTTTCACCCTCACAGCCCCCTCCCAAATCCAGGAGCTCGATCTTCTCCAGCAAGTCCAGACCCCCCACCTCCAGGGCCTCACCAGGATGCACCTGCAGCTGGAACACTCAGAACTAACTGTATGGCCCAAAGACTACAAAACTCATGTTTTTGCCTTGTTCCTGGCCCTATTTTATGTTCCTTCTTGCTCTTTTTTATCTTGTTCTTATTTACACTCATGTTATCTCGTAACTTATAGACCGTTTCAAGCTGCCTTTAAATCCTTACCCAGTAAGGCAAGGCATAAGCAAACAAAATAAGTAACCAACAATAAAATCAATAAAACCAGTCTCCATCTGGTACCTGGCGACCCCTCACCTTGCCCTCACTCCAGGCGGCCCTGTTTCTGTCAGTGGCACTGCCATCCGTCCAGGCTCCCAGGACAGAAAACCTGAAGGCTCCGCTGACTCAGGGTCTCTCTCTGCATAGTCTAGTTAGTAAGTCTAGGGGCTTCTCCCTTCCCCACATGTCCAGAAGCTCTCTCCTCTTTTCCATCCCCACGGTCTCTATCCCATCTCAGAACATCATGGTCTGATGATTTGTTTCCTTCTGAAATATAAACTTAAAAAAAAACATTGTTATAAAAGTAATAGATAGTCATTGTAAAAAATTTAGAAAATGCAGGTTGACAAAAAGAAGAAAAGGAAAACCACCTGTAATTTCATCAATGAGAGATAACACTATGGACATTTGAGTAAGTATCTTGTTTTTCTAAACGTATAGCCTTTTTTTTTCCTTTGGTGAGGAAGATTGGTCCTGAGCTAACATCCATTGTCAATGTTCCTCTCTTTGCTTGAGGAAGATTGTTGCTAAGCTAACATCTGTGCTCATCTTCCTCTACTTTATATGTGGGATGCCTCCACAGCATGGCTTGATGAGCAGTGTGTAAGGTCTGCGCCCAGGATCTGAACCTGCGAACCCCAGGCTGCAGAGTGCGCGAACTTAACCACTACACCACCAGGCCAGCCCCAGCCTTTTTTTTTCTTTTTTAGCCCCACAAGTGGCCTTTAAACTTCTTTCCTAGTCTATTTTCTTGGTATTTCTGGTTCTAGGCTATGCTGATAGAACTCCTAGGAGGCACGGTAGATGGGCAAGGAGAGGCAGGTGCTCTCAGAGAACCTGAGGGAGAGTTTGGGCCATCCACTGGGCTGAAGCTGGGCTTCCGGGTTTGGGGCTTCCAAGTGGCACTGTTGACTACAACTCCTCCCAGGGGGAGCTGAAAGTGCATTCCCAGGCTTTAGTCTAGATGCGGTTGGGTGGGGAAGGGAGTGGTCTTGTGCAATAGGGCAAACCACTTCTCATTCGGGCCTGTTTGTTTAAGTGGGCAGGGATGGGTTTGGAAGAAACAACTCAGTTTTTCTCAGTTTATTTGAACTGTTGGGACCAATAAGTTCTGGAGAAAACTCTCCAATCTAGAGAAGGCAGGATGGGTTATACGGAATAAGATGATGATGGTCCCAAAGTTGAATGCCTGGAGAGCCCTGGGAGTGGCTGGCTCCATGGGGGCTGTGGATGGGTTAGCGCCTGCCCAGCTCAAGAGGATGCAAACTCAGTGCCTGCATTGCTGCAAGAACGTGGGCCGCAGATTCCCAATCCCACAAGTTTTCACAAGAAGCTAGAGATATGGATTTTTAAAAAATGAAGTTTCCTGACTCTTTAAATGTTTGAAACTAATTAAAGAAATTAAACTGTTGTTTGAGTCAAAGCATGATTGCAGGCTGCCAGCATGCAACTTTTCGACTAGCCTTCACTGCACTTCTCTATGTACTTCACATAGGTTACCCTGCCGAATTGACTTGGTGGTGTGGCTTCCTCCCTCTTTCCCTCTCCCTGCAGTGCAACTTCTAGTGATGTGGCTTATCTCTCCACTCCTTAAAACTGACTATGGATCATTCCTCCCCCTCCTCAAATCCCCAAGTGCCCACCAACGTGGCCTCTGCCCACCAACCCCCCAGCTTTTCCTCTCAGTGCTTGAGCCAAACTGAGCAACTTGCTGCTCCCCAAACAAAACAAGACCCACGACCTCCACTGCCCAGCTTTTGCTCACTATGATTTTGTTATGCCTGGAACACCCACACCTACCTGTTCATCTCATTCTATGCTTCCTCCATGAAGCCATTTCTCAACCTTTTTTTTCTACCTCCTCCTTAATGGCTTAACCAGCCCCTGCTGTATTCAACAGCCATTTGTTAGATACTTCATATCCACAAGAGGGGCAGGCATGGAGGATACTGAGATAAGTAAGACCCCATCCCTGCCAGGAAGGCCCCGAACCAGATGAAGGCAGACATGTACTAACAAGGGCCATGTGTACACAGCAGAGCTGTGTATAGCACGAGAATGGAGAGGGCAGCGACGGACTTTGGCTGGGGAAACAGGGAAGGCTTTTTAAACTTGGTCACGGGGTAAGTAGGAACTTTCCAGGGGCAAAGGAATGGAGGCACGAAAGTTCTGAGAAAAGGAATCATTTGGGTGGGATGGAGCAGAGGACGCCTGGGGAAATCATAGAGATAAGGTGAGGTTTGGGGACCAAACTTACAGTATTTGCATCCCTTTTGCCTGCGCTCCAGAGCAGAACTCCAGGAGAGCAGGGGCTGCGTCTCAACTTTCATTGCTTCACACCTGCCACCTGCCTGGGATGGGTGTATTCCGCCCAAACCCTCGCAGCCAAGAACACAGCGCCCAGTAGTGGTAACAGCGCTCCCTAGCGGCCCCTGGGCGATCCTACCTCCTGTCGCCATAGCTGACCCAGCTGTGCCCTCCCTCAGCTCTTAATAGGATAGCGCTTTGCCTGGCATCTCTACCCCTCCCTGAGAGGACGATGTTCCCTTCAGTCCAACAAACAGTAAGCACTTATTCTGTGTTGATCACAGTTCTAGGCACCGGGATACAGAGTTTCAGGAGTCATGAATCACCTCAGCCCTGGAAGTGCTCAGAGGACCAGGGGAGGGAGCAAGCCCATTTTAAGTCTTGAAGGATGGATGTGTGGCTGGCAAAGTAGAAGGCAAAAAATACAGTGCCCTATGAAATGAGAACAGCCAAAGCACAGCAACGAGCCCCACCCCCTGCCATCTACACAATATTTAGCAAACCACTGCCATGTTCACTAGTCTATAGAGGGAGGACCGGGTGCTGGAGACCCAGAGATGACTAAGATGTCATCTGCGTCTCCAGGAGCTCATAACCCAGTCAGAAGACAGATAAATAAATGGAAAAGGGGGTGCTCTGTGCTCAGGGTCCTGTTCACAGAACTGTGGAGCAGGGAGTGCCCCCCACCTAGGTGTGCGTGGGAGGATTTTGTGAACAAGAACCCGAGCTTAGGCTGAAAGATGAGAATGGGGGAGTGGTCCAGGCTGCCGGTACAACAGGTACAAAAACAGAGGTGTGAGAAAGTTACCCATCAAAAGGAGGTCCATCCTGGGGTGCCAGTAAGGTTCTGCTTCTTGATCTGGGTGCTTACTTCCTGGGTGTGTGCAGTTCCAGACAAGTACACTTATGACTCACGTGTACACTCACCTCAGCTGCACTTCAATCATTGAAAAGCAGCCCCCAACCTCTCACACGGCTATTTTATTCTTCTGCACGGCACTTATCACAATCTAAAAGTATCTCTTTTGTAAGACTCTCTGGAGCTATAATGTTAGGGTTTGATTCTGGTCCTCCCATACCAGCTTTGTGACCTTGGGAACTCAACCCGTTGAGTCAGTTTCCCCACCTGTAAAATGGAGATGATAGTGCCTTCATCACAGGTCGTGTGCCAAGGCAGTCACTCGAGGTACGTACAGCACTTACAGGGTGCTTCCTTTGTGCTCATCGTGACAAGGAATTTCTAATGATTGGTGGTGCCTGGTACATAGGAATTCAATAATTTGTTGAAGAAATAAAGAATTAAAAGTATGATTTTTTTTTTTTTTTTGCACCAGGAGGTGGCTCAAACCAATGGAGGGGTGTGGGCCGGAGTGGAGTACAACTGAGGGCTTGGGCAGGAGGGCAGAGCCTGAGGAGCAGCTACACTCCTGTGAAGAAGCAAAGGCTTCTGTCGGTAGGCAGGGGAGGTGGTGACCTGGGCCAGATGGGACCCCTGTCCCCAGCCCCCACACCCAAGGGAGTGGCAATAAGAACCTCTCTCCCCCGAGTCCTCAACCACACACCGCAGTGAAGACTTGCCCCCGCTACTGAACAGGCTTGTTGACAGGCTCGAACTGGGAGGAAACAATGCTCCACAGCAGCATTGCAGTCTCCCTAGGCCCCCTACTCCCAGGGCCCTCTCACCCTTCCTCTCCCCTCCCCTCTAGTGGTCAAACTTGGCACTTCCCTCCACCCTCAGGGGCTGGGGCAGTTTCGGGAAGGGTGGGAAAACCTGCTAAACAGGGTGGCCAAAGCCTGAACCAGTTGGACAGGGCAGCCCCATCTCCCCTCAGCAGCCCTGTCCCTCTCCTGGCCCACAGAGCAGAGGCAGGAGCCTCACAGAAAAACCATTTTATTACACTGTGAGTGGCCTGGGGCCCGTGGGAGTGTGATGCTGGAGAGCCCCGGAGGTTACAGGGAGGATGCAGTGGATCTGGCTCTGTGTGCCAGGCCAGGACAGGCTGGGGCTCACTCTTGGGGGAGGGGAAGAGGCAGAGGCCAGAAGGCCACTTTCCACTCCTCTCACCCACCCCCATGGCATTAAATAATCAAAAAGTAACTCTGTACAGCATAAAACATGGAGGTCCTTCCCCCCAGCCCTGGACTGTGCAGAGTGGGAGGGGCAGCTTGGAAGGACAGGGTTGGGGCCTCCAGCTTCTGACATAGCCCCAGGCCCATTCCCAACGCCATGGCTTGGGGGCAGGCAGCTTTGAACAGGAAGCAATCTCCAACTTCCTCCGAAATCTTAGGCAGAGAGGTCCATCTGTGTGCAGGAGTCCTGGCTCAAAAGTTTTCTGCTCCTCTCCAACCCTTGAGCTTTCTCAGGAGCAAATGGCCTGAGCTTAGCTGAGACACCTCCAGGTGGGGCTGGAGCCCTGGCCTCTGAGGCAGAATGGTCCCGGGAGAGGCTGGAGGAATCTGGTCTCAAAGTCTTCCCCAGCCCAGCCTCCACCTTGGCAAGAAGGAAGCAGGGCCAGGTAAGAGCTGGTGAGAGCCCTCAAGAGCCCACAAGGGCCCGTGAGAGCTCCAGGCCAAAGGGCCAAGGCAACTCCAGCTCAGAGGGGTCGGGTCGTGTGGTTATAGACCAGGTGCTCCGTGTCCTCGGTGGTGGAGACTGTGGAGCTGGTCGGGGTAGGGGGTGGAGGGCGGCGGTGGCGGTGTCTGTGGAAGCTCTTTCTCTGGTTCTTGAAGAAGCAGTAACCCAGGATGGCTACCACCACCACAATGCAGGTGGCCAGGAGCACTGCAATGGCCACCTCCACAGAGCCTGGGGGAAGAAGGGGCCAAATGAGGAGCTCCCAGGGCCTGCTCAGTTCTGATGCCCACCCCCACTCTATATCAAAGGGACCAAGTCAAATGGATGCCAGGTGTGGAAGGACCTCCAGCACACAAGAGCTGAATGGCTCTATGCGGAGCACGGTGGGAGGGATGCTGATGGGCCTCAGGTCTCAGCTCCTGCTTGCTCTACTTGCAGGTAGGGTGGGGAAAGGCCTGGGACTCTGAGGCAAACATCTGGCATGCACTTTACTATGCTTGCCTCCCTTGCCCATGGCAGGTAACATTGATTGTGGCACTCTGCCCCTTTACCCCTTTAGTCAACCTCAGGATCCTTCTCAACACAGGTTTAGGCAGTCACAACAAACTGTGTGGTGTTGGTCCTTGAGTTGATACCTATTCACTGCTGACAGGGCAGACTAGTGCTTACCTACGCTGGGAATGGGGCTTTCCTGCCGCAGACCAAACACATCCTTCTCTACAAAATGATGGGGAGAGAGACAAGTCAACACTAAGGGCTCTGAGACTCAGCTGCTCCCCAGGGCCCCAGACCCCCCACTGCCATCCTCTCCCGCCCCCATTCCAGGCACTGAGGACGAAGTGTGACCAGCCCAGGCTTTGGGACAGAGCAGAGCGCCCTAGCTAAGCCTTTCCCCTCCTATCTTCCACCTCCCACTGCCCCGCTCACTGGAGATGCCACGACAGGACTCAAGACACTGCTGCTCCTCCTCAAAGTTGTTCTTGTTGCCATAACAACCGCCATAGGTAAAGCGGGCGCAGCGTTCGCTGAAGGGGTTGTAGTACCAGCGTGGGATGCTCTCCAGGCAGAGGCCTGTATCTGGCAGGTCTACGCAGTGCCCTGGGCGGTAAGGAGCAGGCAAAGGGGTGAGTGAGTCCACGGGGCCTCCCTGCCACCATCCACCAGGCTCCACGTGGTAGCTGCCCGCTACCTCCTGACCCGCCTCATGCTGAGTACAGCTGTGACTCAGTGAGGGCCTCAAAGCCCCAGAAACATCTGGTCCATCTGCAGTGTTGCCAAAAGCAAGGAAGACGAATCCTAGACGAGAATCTTAGGCACAGAAGTAAACTATACTGACTCACATAAATATTTCTTTCTCAGTTTTCTTTCAGCTTTTCTGATTGTGTCAAGGTCTCGGTTTCCTCCCCAGCACTGGGTGGTCTCTCTTTGAACAAAGAGGCTCAGAGTCTGAGCCTCAGCAGGCAACAATGCCCAGCTAAAACTCATTAACATTGTTTTATTTTAATAGTCAGTCTCAATTTGTAGCATTTAATAGTGGCTTTCCATTTATGGTAGTGATGTGAAATTTCCTTTTTAATACATTAAGTTAAAAAAGTAACGGATTGAAGAAAAAATATTAAGTAAATAACATCTCAGTGATATGCGGGCACGGTTCAGTTTCTGAAGGTGTTCAGAAGATAACTGATGCTTGGGAAACACAGAGCCAAAGAAGACAGCCCAGGAGCCCCCCAGCTCTCTCTGCCCCGGCCTGGCACACACAGCAGGCCCCTCGCACACTGATGGGATGAGTGAGGATGGCAGCGCGGGCACGCGCCCCGACCCGGGGGACCTGGGGAGGATCTCACCTTTACCACTGCGGAAATGGATGTTCTGGAGCTCCTCGAAGCCGCTGCTGTCTGCCAAGATGAAAGATCAGAGGCTCAGGCCCAACAAGGGTCTCCCAGGGGTGCAGGGTGACTGGTCAGGACCTCCCCCTGCTGCCCACCACCTCTGCATCTCCCAGGCCTCACATTTTTCACAGGTGGCCTCGTCGGAGGCGTCAGGGCAGTCGGGAGTGTCGTCACACTCCAGGAAGCTGTCGATGCAGCAGCCATTGCTGCAGCGGAACTTGGTGGAGGGACAGGTGCCTGAGCACACTGGGTGGGGGAGGGCAGGGCAGGGGGGCGAGGTCAGGCTCGAGCAGAGGCCAGCAGGTACCCACAGGCCATCATCTACCTGGCCATCTCTACCCCAACACAGCATCATGACGCGTCCTTGTTCCCCTCCCGCCCTCACCGTCCCAAGCCCTCCAACACACAATCTGGGAGGATGGGAGGATGCTGGGCAGCAAGGGGTGGGGTAGTTGTGGTCCTTCCACATACTATGAGGATAGGAATGGCTTGGGCAAAAGCAGCTTGGTCAGGGGCATGGACATGATGTTGCAGGGGTGAGGGGAACAGGGAAAGGAGCAAAGCCCACCTGGATGGTGCCTTTCCAATGAGGGGCCTGGAAGAGAGAAGAGAAAGAAGTGAGAGGAGGCAGGGCCAGGCCCTAGCAGGGATGAGCTGATGGGGGATCGGGGGGCTAGGAATGGGGGACTCCCATGCCCACCTCCCTGACCAGTGAAGACAGACCACTCACCCTGGGGGAGAGTCACCTGAGCCCCAAAGCAGCCTCACAAAGGCCCACCTTGCACGTCGCGGCAGGCCAGCTTGCACTCTTCTTCCCGAAGGTAGTTGTTCTTGTTGCCCAAGCAACCTCCATACACGAAACTCTTGCAGATTTGTTCTGTGGGGTCGTAGTACCAGCGGGGGAACGAACCACGGCAGCGGCCCACCTTGCTGGATGCGAGGCAATATTCTGGGGGGAGGAAAGCTTATGAGAGGTGCTTGCAGGGCCAATCAACAGAGTGGGGTGACTCCAGATGCTGCCTCCCCACTCCCCCCCTCACCTTCTGTCTGCTTGGCGGACAGCACGGTGAGTGTGATGTTGGTTGTGCTCTCTGGCTCGTCTGAGCCAGCTGTCAGCTGGAACAGGTAGGTGCCTTCCTTGAGTCCCCACAGCTCCACTTGGTCTGGATCATTCCTCTGTATATAGGAGTGGCTATCAGGCTGGGACCCCCTGATGCCCTTGAGCTGCCCCAGGCCCTCCCAGCCACACACCGCCCCTGGGGAGAGCAGAGAGTCTTAGTATTAAATGTATCCTCAGCTTCTATCCACCCCACCCTGTCTAGAGCCACTGGTTGGTCTACGGCCCCAGAAAAGGGGCCCTGGAGAGCTGAGGTGGGGGTCAGGGAGCCAGCCCAGTGTCTTACCTCTATCCTGACGTCTGTGTCACCCTGCAGTAGGTGCCAATCTGTGCTCTCCACACCCTTCAGCACCAGGGGTTCCTGGGGCTGCACCTTCAAGTCCACGCCTGCCCAGGCCCTGGGGATCCGGGACCCTGGGGGAGGGGGAGGTAAGGTCAACTCTCACTGAATGGACCAGATCTCTCCTGGCAGGGGGGGCAGGATGGGCCACACCTAGACCAACCTAGGCCTTGGTGGCCCACATGGGGTGCAGGGGGGAGCTCACAACTAAACCATCTTCTTGCTCTCTCTTTAGACATATTATGTCTTTGGTATATTGAAGACATTTTTATGTTGAAAATTCACTTTCTGAAACAAATTACTGAATAGCATGTGCCACCTAATCCCATTTAGGAAATAAATAAGTATATAGATTTGGTGGGGGGGCTTATTCCTATCTTCACAAGAAGCAGATCTTGTGCTAAGTGCTTTAAAAAGTTAAAGTAACATTATTTTTGAATAGCCAAATAAGTAAATGTGTAATTAACACCCACCACTCATCACTCTGCTGCCTGACTACCGATGAGAAGCCCATCCTGATAGAGACCTTACGGTCAGAGTCCCTGGGCAGCAATGTGGCAAGTCTTGGTGTCCCAGGGTGAGTGGTCACAGGAAGAAGGTGTCTCTGCCACCTCAGACAGACTCTGCCTCCAGTTATGAGGGGGCCCTAAGGGAACCAAGCCCTCCCTCCACCTGACAGTGCCTGTGCCTGAGGCTGCCTCCAGTCTCAGGTTAGGGGGTGGAGAGAGAAACAAGCACAAAGCAGGATTCCTGCCTGTAGTGGGCTGAATGGTGGCCCCCCAAAATATATGTCCCTGTCCAATCTCCAGAACTCATGAATGTGACCTTATTTGGAAAAAAGGTCTTTGCGGAAGTAATCAAGTTAAGCATCTCCACATGAGATCATCCTGGACTAGCTGGGAATGCCCTAAATCCAATGACAAGTGTCTTTACAAAAGACAGAACAGGAGAAGATAGAGTGAAGAGAAGGCCACAAGAAGACAGAGTCAGAGACTGGAGTTATGCAGCCAGGAGCCAAGGAGTGCCTGGAGCCACCAGAAGCTGAAGAGGCAAGGATGGATTCTCCCCTAGGGTCTTCAGAGGGAGCCTGGCCCTGTTGACACCTTGATTTTGGAATCTGGCCTCCAGGACTGTGAGACAATGAATTTTTGTTGTTTTTAAGTCACTCAGTCTGTAGTAATTTGTTAGAGCAGCTGTAGAAAATTAATATACTGTCCTTGAGGGGACTACAGTCCAACTGGGCAGATAAAACCCAACAACATGAAGCAAGATGGGAGAAAAGACCCAACAAGATGAAGTGATACGTGGCATATGTACAAGACAAAAAAGTGGACGTTCAGAGAAGGGAGATGCCACAGCAGCCTGGAGGAATAGGTCAAGGCTTTCTGGAGAAGGAAGAAAAGATTTTTTGATTCTTTTATTTTTGTTTTTGTTTGGTTGTGGGGAATAATGTGCTATGTTGTTGATGACAGCAGAAAACATGAGGAGCCAAAGCAAGGAGTTGGAAATTTGCAAGGCTGGTTTGGTAGACATTAAGAAGACCAGCTGGGAGCCAGCCCTGATGGCCTAGTGGTTAAAGTTTGGGGCACTCTGCTCTAGTGGCCCGGGCTTGGTTCCTGGGTGCGGAACCACACCACTTGTCTGTCAGTAGCCATGCTGTGGTGGTGGCTCACACAGAAGAACTAGAAAGACTTACAATTAGAATATAAAACCAGGTACTGGGGCTTTGGGAGGGAAAATAAAGAGGAAGACTGGCAACAGATGTTAGCTCAGGGCGAATCTTTTCCAGCCAAAAAAAAAGACCAGCTGGGCTGGAAGAGACTTCAAAGGGCACTGAATGCCAGAGCATGGGACACAGCAGGAATAACATTCAAATACTTAACTGGTGGTACAGGAAGGGGACAGACACTGGACGTGAGCAGTGGCACAGAGTCCTGGAAGCCCCGGCTGCACAGACATTGACCTCCTAGAAGCATGATCAAGGTCCAGGAGTCCTAAGGGAGGGGCCAAGGGCCCAGGCAGCAGGGGCAGTCCTGAGCTCCAGGCAGCAGCTGTTTACCCATCTATTTGCAATTATTTCTATGGCGTGAGGACGCCAGTGGACCAGTCAGCGGTTCTGGGCAGATGCAATAGGAGCGGTCTGAATCAAGGGCCTGACAGCTAAGGGGATGGAAAAGAGGATGTGAGAACAATGCTGAGCAGATGATTCAGGCTTCTGTGCCTGACAGGCTCCGGGAACCTGGGAGGAAGAACGAGGGCCCAGGCGGAAGAGAAACCAGATCTAGAGGGAACATACAGGTTTGGTCATAGAGAAGTTGAATTTGAGAGACAGAAAACCATCCAGAGGGGAGGCACACAATGGTAGCTCCAGAGATGCCAGGGATGGAGACAGGTCTGGAGTCATATTTATTAACAAAGCTCCTACTTGTTGAGTGTGTGCCTGGCACCACGTATGTATGTTATCTGCATCATCTATATCAGGGGTTGACAAACTACGGCCCACAGGCCAAATTCAGCCCACCAACTGTTATATTTCTAAATGGTGGAAGAAAATCAAAAGAATAATATTTCATGACATGAGAAAAGTATATAAAATTCAAATTTGTGTCCGTAAATTGGAACACAGCCTTCCCTATTCATTTACATATCGTGGATGGCTGCTTTCCCATTACAACAGAACTGAATAATTTTGACAGAGACTATATGGCCCACAAAGCCTAAAATATTTACCATTTGAACCTTTACAGAAAGTTTGCTGGCCCCTGACCTATACTGCCTACCTTCCTAATCACCCTGCCATAACTGCATCCTCACCCCTTTCCAGATGAAAAAATTGACACCAGAGAGGTTAAATGACTTGCCCAGGGTTGCTCAGTTTCTAAACAGCAGAGCTGGGATTTGAACCCTGGTCTGTCTGACTCTATGGTTCATGCTCTCTCCAAAACACCATGCTGCAGGCCACCACCTGCTTAGAGGTGTGATTTTGATTGCTTTTATAATCTTATGGTTTGTTGTTTTTAGCTTACGTAGTACATGTACATGACATAAAATTCAAAAAATACAAAAGGGTAGTGAGAATTAAGTCCCCTCTTCTCCTTAATCTCCAGGTTCCTCTCTCCAGAGGCACTCCACTCTTACTAGTTTATGTGTGCGTCACTATCGAGAGAGAGTATTGAATTTATGAGCATGCAAGTTCTTCTTCTTGTTTTGCCCATAATATATTTTGGAAATCATTCTACAACAACACAAAGAGTTTCTTTTCTTTTCTTTTTTTGGTTGAATAGTACTCACAGTATGAATGCACCATAATTTACAACTTATTTAACCAGTCCACCAATCTCCTCTTAATTTAGATTTTTTCCTTCCTTCCTACCTTTCTTCCTTCCTTCCTAAGAACTAAGCCATACTGCTTCAGGGTTTATTATTATTAAAACAGCACCACAGTATCCAATTTCAGGATGTTAACAGACATTGAGATAGTTTCCAATCCTTTGCTATTATAAACAATGGGACAGTGAATAACTGGCTGACAAGTTGTTTTACACATGTATAAGTATAGTCACAAGACAAACTCTGTCAAGTGGAATTGCGTTGCAGGTTGTGCATTTACAGTTTTGATGGATGTCATCAAACTGCCCTCCAGAGAGGCTTTACCAAGGGTTACGTCAAGGGTAAGGGTGAGTTCAAAGGAAGAAGAGAAGGTAAAAGATAAGAACAGCTGATAGGAGGCTGAGTCATAGGGATTTCCCTTTGATGAGGCAGGGAAAGCAGAGCCAATGTGGGACTCACAGAGGGTGGTCCCAGGGGTGAGAAGATCAGGACACACCGTGACAGCAAAAGGATGGGAGGGGAGAGCTTCCACAGAGAAACAGGTCAAATGGTGCAGAGGCCTACAAGAATGAGACAAAGGACTTGGGTTCCAGAGGTTGAGGGCAGGAAAGGAAAGTGCCTGTCTAGAACCATCCGTCAGCCCAGTGGCCTGGCTGGCCATCAGAGGGCCCAACAGGTGGGTCCTGAGGAGACCTCTGCGACAAAGCCAAGGGGGCAGTGAGCTGGGAGTGGCCTGTTCCTCTCCTTGCATTTTCAGAAAGTAATCAGCTGTCTGAAAGGGGAAAGAAGACAGACTCCTTGGCAGTCTACCTAGAAGACAGGCAGGCTAGCCCCACTAGCCCCCAGAGTGGAAGTGGCAGGCAGAGTGATGTGTCAGACCTTGGGCCAAATCAGCAATGTCCACCCACACACAGCCGTTTGCCTCCAAGCTCCAGTCCTTAGGAGCAAGGGGCACATGCCCTGCCCTACCACTCCCTTCTTCCCACCCCTAAGAGAGCAAAGGGCCAGAGTGGCAATAAAACCAGCCCCTCCCCCAGCTGCCAGGCCTCAGGACATCTCCAGGGAAACAGACTCCACCTTCCAAGCCACTCCTCCAACGGAAAGAGGGGGAGGGCTAAGGAGGGGGACGGAGGAAGGAGCAGGGTGCTCAGGAGGCTGCAGGAATCTGGACAGGACTGGCCACAGTCAGGGAAAGAGAAACCAAACTACCCTGGGGAGGATTTCTCTACCCAATACAAGAATGGAAGGTTTAGAAGCCCTGAAAACCCACCCACCTTGCCTGCTCGGCCTACCCTAGCCTCCAGGATGCTCTAATGCCTTTATCCTGCTCTTATCCGCCTCCACTTCTCAGCTGAGAACAGACTCCTTGACACACACAGCTTCCCCCACTCCCCAAAGCTTTGCAGCACCCTGAAAATGGCCCAGAGCTCACACTCAGTCCAAGCCCTACCTAGCTTCCTAAATGCCCCAGGAAATCCCCACTCTACCCTGTCTTGTGCCAAACAGGCTAATCTAGGAGCGGGGTGGGGTTTCCAGATGAGAAAGGCTGGTCCCAAGACTATGTGGCCCCGTCAAGCTCAGCTCCCAACCAGACCCCAGAGTTTCAGGTGCTGGCCCTGGAGTGGGACTCCCATGGGGCCTCTGTCAGAGCAGGAAGGGAGCTCAGGTCAATCAGAGCCATCACCACCTACACTCTCTGCTACTTCCTTGTGGAACAGGCTCAGGCCGTGGTCCAGTGGGACTCGGTGGCCCAGCCTGAGATGGTGCCCCCCTCCCAGCATCCACATCCCACCTCTCCTCAGAGACCCAGAAGAGCCACTGGAAAGAGAGAGAGAGTAGAGCTTCACCTGGGAGAGAGAACGGCCCAGGAAAAGGCTAGAGAGGAAAGCTCCTTCTCCACTTTCCAGAACTGAGACCAGTCCTGACCCCTGGGTTCCTGGGTCTCTGGTTCTGTTATCTGCTGGGCTGTCTTGGGTCAGAGATAGCCTTCTTGCAGAAAGGTGGTCTTGTGTGAAAAACAGCACAAGACTTTTGGAAGTCCTTCCTGGGGTTGAGTCCCAGGCCTCCTGTCTATGGGCAGTGTTATCCTGAGCAAATTATTTAACATGGGAGTCAGTTTCCTAATCTAAAAAGTGGGATGACAACTAATAGCACCCTTTTCAGAGGTGGGTGTCATGAGGTCTAAGTGAGAGGCTGAGTGGCACAGCAATCAGTAAGCTGTAAAGTGCTAACAGACGTTATCAGTCATGACCCATCCCTGCCCTGGAGCCCCACCTGATCAGAACAGCTGGTGGAAAGAATGGGGAACGAAGATCCCTGGAGGGACCCTGAACCAGATAACTGCTCAGTCCCAGGAGGAAGGAGGAGGAGCCCTGGCCCCCACTTTGCCCTTATCCCTGAAGTAAACAAGAGGAGACAGCTTGGCTACCAGATCCTAAGCAGGGAGAGCACACATGCACACACCTGCCTGGACAGCTGATGTCCCTCCCCCATCAGGTATACATACCAGTGGGCTGACTCACCCAGCAACCCTCCTCACCCCTACTAGAGCCTCTAGGCTACTGTGCCAACAACAACATCCCCTCCCCTTTTGGGTCACCCTCATTCTGGGTTTGTTCTTTAGTCTCTGGAGTCTGGCAGTTTTCCCCAGACCACCACCAAGGCAATATGTGGGGGGAGGGGTGCAGAGAGATGCTAACCAATCCCAAACCCAACAGCAGAGGAGGACACTATCCTTCACCAGGCTCATTTGATAGAGCCTCAAGGTGCCTAGGACAGTGCTTGGCCAGAGATGCCTATCTGGTCACCAGGCGGCCTCCAGACAGCTCTCTCCCTGACTCAGCACAGCAGGGCCTGAAGTCGGGAATTCTGAGGAGCTGCCTTCTCTCCCATACAACACATCCGGAGCACCAGCCCACTCAACATCCTGAATTCAGGAACCAGAGTCTGGGCTCTCGGATGTCGCCCCTGCCCACTCATGTGTAGCCTGCCCTTTGTTTACTGTTTACACTGCCTACTTCTAAGGAGGAGCTGGGGTAGAACGGACTCCCCTTAACTCCTTTCTGATGCTCGCCTCTCCCACGACTCCATCACCAGCGCCTTTTCTCAGTCTCTCCAAATCCACCCATCCCGGCACCCTCCTCCTTACCTCCAAAGCCCTGGGTCCGCAGCTCGCGGTAGGAGCGGTAAACCTCCAGCCTGAGATAGTTGATGAAGCCGTGCCTGGGCGCGAACTTGCACACGAAGTTCTGCTCGTAGAGGCAGTCCATGAGGAAGCAGGTGGCGACGGCGTCCTCTCCGCCGTCGGGGTGCAGCTCCACCAGCGCCAGGTTGCAGTTCTGGGTGGTGCAGCAGGCGCGCACGCAGTCCCAGCCGCGGCGGACCGTGGGGGAGCCCAGGAAGGTCGCCCCGTTGCTGACCGAGGCCTCGGTATCGAGCACGAAATCAGGCACCCCGGCGGTAAAGCGGTCCAGGCAGGCGGCTCCCGAGGGCAGCCCGGGGGGCGCGGGCGGCGGCCCGGCGTCGGTGCCCAGGAGGCCGAGCGCGCACAGGAGCCAAACCGCGACTGCTGGGATGCGGGCCTGGGAGAGGCGGGCGCAGGCCATCGTCCTCCCAGAGGCCGTCGCCCTCCTCCCCACGGGGGTCACCTTCACAGTGTGGGCCTCTGGGCTCCGAGGGTGCTGGCGACCTGAAAGAGGGGAGGGGACGGAGGAGGAGACACACTGGATCAGCTGGGGAGACTTCAAGGGAGGCGGGCCGGCCAGGAGGAAGTGAAGGGGAGGGCTGGGGAGCGCCGCGCACCCGGAGAGCAAGAGGTGCACTCGGGCCCGGCCCTCCCACGCACACTCGGGAGAGCCGGCCGCCCGACGGACCTCCAGACGGCCGGCTAAGGGGCTCGTGTACCCGGACGCACGCACCGGCACAGAACAAAGGGCCAAACCCGCTTCCAGCCCGCTCCGCCTCCGCTCCGCGCGCCAGGGCCCCGGTTACCTGCGCAGGTGAGTGGGGTGGGGCCGGGTCTGCCGAGGTTCCGGTCCCGGCTTCCTGCGCGGCTCCGGCCGCCGCTTCCGCCCCCGTGCCGGGTGCACTAGGATCGGCCACCTCCTCCCCCAAGTTTCTGGTGAAACTGAGTCAGCGCGGGGCGTGGCGGACGTTAACCCCAGCGCCTCCGGCCCCGCCCACGCCCGGGGCGCCGCGGCCGCCCCTCCCAGGCGAGCTCCGCGACCCCTTCTCCCGCGGGGGGCTCGGAGGCCGGGGGCGCCCTGCCCTGCGCCGCACCCCTCCAGGCTGCTGTCCCGTGGCTCCACCGAGTCCAGTTTCGCAGGGGACCCCCCGCCCCAGAAGTGCACCCCAAGCCCGGAGGCCCGAACACGGCCGGGACGCTCCAGCGAAGTCGGGCACCCGAGGGTCGGGCGATCTGGGCGGTTGCCTCTAGGCGGCCTCCCTTCCCGGTCCGGCCCGCGTTCCCAGCCCCAGGCCCGAGGCGCTGGTGAAGGGGCTGGGGGAGGAGACGTGGGGGAAAGCCCAATGCAAACGATCTCGCCGTCGTCGTCAGCCCTCGGGAGACGTTTCCATCTCGTGGCGGGAAGAGAGCCCAGAAGCCGCGTGGCTGCACCTTTGATAACCGGAATCTGGGACGCCTGCTCCAGCGTCCCCGCCCGTGCCAGTGCCGGGAAGCCCTCCTTTCTGCCGGAGTGAGAAACTGAGGCCATTTCCCGCGTCCAGGCTTCCCAGCTTGTTTGAGGCCCTCCCTCATCTTGTACTAACGTTTCTATTCCGGTCTGCGTCGGAGAGGAGTCCCTTTTAGCGCTCATTAGCATCCTTAGCGCCCTGTTAGCTGCTGCTGCCTCCCCTGCAGCACAGGTTCCCTCTCCTCTCCCGCCGAGGTGCTCCTGGTCAAGAGCTGGCCACTCTCTTCCAAATGCCAGCCTTGGAAGCTAGAGATTCCAACTCACCAAAGTGGTTGAGTTAATGACCTTCACAGAACCGTGAAGCCGCCCTCATTGCTAATCCTGAGTGAAGGACTCTTAAAGACCATTCCTTACATAGCAAGATTGGTCCTATTAATGCCGTCCCCAAAAAAGAGATTCCACGCCTTTTCATGATGATTAACTAACCCCCGCCCAATGGGAACGTTCTTCCTAATTTCTCATTTAGAGTAGCTTTATCTACTAGGTCCTGTAGTCAACTGATCATTTTTCCTGGTTGAACTGCAACATCCCCCAGCTGCCTACTTTATGAGTGTTGAAGGTGGGAATCTGGGGTCTGTCTCCCGTTTTCTGGATTTTTCCACAGCCCCTGGCACAGTGGTGGACATTGGGCGGGATGGTTTGCTAGGAATGAAGCAAATGATTGTGCGGTTACTGGAAAGAAAGGGGTTTGTTTTGATATGATTCCTGACTCTTCCAATACCTTATGCACACAAGAATCCTAACATGGGAGACTCTTACCTTCTGGTAATTTTACATTACCGCAGATTTATCATCACACCGTCATACACATGATTACAAAAACCTACATTTATCAAGCACCTACAATGCCCAAACCCTGTTCCTAAGCACTACACATACATTGTCCCATATACTCAAAACAAACCAAGAAAGTAGGTACTGTTTCTATCCCCATTTTACAGATGAGCACACAGGCTCAGACAAAGTGAACTTACCTATCAGGTCAGGTGGCAGTTAGGTGGCAGAGCAGGGATTGGAGTCAGACAGGTGAATTCCATTGCTTCAGCACCTAAACACTGGGCTTCACTACACTGGCGATTCTAACTTTAGCTAGAAGTTCAACCCTCACCTCAGATTCAACTTGGCTGAAACAAAAACTCATTTTCAAGTGGTAAGCAGCCACCATTAGTTGAGATGCTTACTGTGTGCCAGGCACTTCACATATATAATTGCTAATGCTCATGACAACTGAGAGTAGTTTCCACTTTGCAGAGAAGTTTACTAACGCCATCAAGGTCACGTAGTGAAGAATGGGAGGCCAGGCTGTATAGGGGCTGAGTCTGTGGGCTTCCGACTCGGACTATGGGTTTAACTCTCTCATCTGCCACTTACTGTTGGTGTGGCCTTCGGCAAGTTATTTAGTCTCCTTGTATATGAAGTAAGACTCCACAGGGTTATTATGAGGAATAAATGAGTTAAGACAGATAAAACATTTGACACTGAGTGATCAATAAATTTTACCTGAAAAAAGTGACAAAGCAAGAATTTTATCCCAAGTGTCTCTGACATCAAAAACTATACTTTTCCCACTACATTATGCTGCTTCTTGCATACTAAAAAGGAAAACTACACATAAGGGAAAAAAAGACTAACATAGTCCAACAAAGTGGTGAAAGTGATGGCGTTTGAATGGTGGGAATATGGGGTAACATTTTCTTCTTTCCTGTTTTTAAATTGTTTTCCAAGTTCCCTTTAGTGAGCATGGAATGCTTCCATAATGAAGAGAAAAATATATCATGACAACTTTCATATTCATTATATTTAGCCCCAAATCACATTCTCTCCCAGTCTCATCATCCCAGTCACTGTGGAGTTACCTGTGCCCCCTGCCTTTCCATGGGCTTTCTCTGCAACCATCCAGCCAGTCCCAGGGTCCTGACAGTCTTCCCTGGTAAACACTCACATCCATCACTTCTTGTCTATTGCCACTGCTGCCCTTGCTTGGGGCTCTGTGCCAGCTTCCAGATAGACTCCCAACCCCGCTGCACAAGGCATGAGTTTCCCTCCTTCAGTCCTGCCTTCATCTGCCCTTTACCTGTTCAGACCCTAGTGACCCCCAAGAGTCTCTCTGGCACTGTGTACAGAGCCAGCTGTTCCCTGGATGGATTCATAAAATTCAGTTTGTGGGGCGGTAGAAAGTGTCAGAGCTGTTGGGGGCCTTAGAGCCCTTCTCCTTCGTGAGGCTGAGATTTGTCCTTGATTTGTTCAGAGACGCAGAGCTAGTATGTGGCAGAGGCGGGCCCAGATTTCAGGTCTTTTGACTGCCAATCTTGGGCCCTTTCTGTGATTCTGACATGCCTGCCTGCAAAGCATTTCCAGATGATATTGTTTTCTAATTCTATATTGCAGGCCCAAAGGGAACTGTCTGGATGAGTTCATTCTTTTGTTAGACCTTGTGGCTCTCCCTCTGTGAATTTGGGGAAGAGAAGGCCTGGGTTTACACTAAAGCCTTCATTCCCATTTGCCATATCACCAGTACCCACCATTGCTCTGAGAAGTGGGTGGTTTGGTGAGAATATTCAGTCCTTAACACCGCTACTAGAAAAGGAACCCTGAGTGCCTTGTCTCAGATAGTGGTGTGGTGGTTTCTATAGGTAGGTGTGGTGGATCATCTATAAAGGTGGCCACCAAAGATGGTGGACTGGACCTTACCTTCCTGTATGTTCAGGCTCCTCCTCCCACCAAGAGGTGGCGTCTTTCTTTCCCATCCCTTTGAATCTGTAATTTGTTTTAACCAATAGGACATAGCAGAAGTGGTGCCCGGTGACTTCCAGATCTTCGCCTTGTGGCTTTTGTTTTTCCCTCTCAGAACCAGTTGTGATGTAAAGAGTTTTGACTGCCCTGCAGGAGAGAGAGGCTACCTGAAGAGAGCAAGACCCTGGAGGATGAGAGACTATGAAGGGAGAGAAAGGGGTCCAGCTATCTCCCAGCCACTGCAGCTGAGGCACTGCTCGAAGCCATCTTGCCTCCTTAGCCCCATGGAGTTGCCCCAGCAGAGACTAGCTGCACCTGCCACCTCCGCCCAAGTTGCAGAATCGTGAGCAAATAAATGGCTGTGTTTGTTTTAAGTCTTTAAATTGTGGGGTGGTTCATTATATGGCAATGTTAACTGACACAGAAGGATAATATAATTACAGAATAAATTTTAGTTTTAATGATCTAATCATCGTAAATCAATACATTTTATAATTTTAGTTTTAATGATCTAAGTAAAAGCCCACTAATTCCATTGGTAGTGTAGAACCGAGGATTTTTTTGATAATGAATTTGGGGGAAAGTAATGCAATCTTTTTCAAGGTGAAGCTGCTGTCATTGGTCCAATCTTTTTTTTTTTTTTGAGGAAGATTGGCCCTGAGCTAACATTGTTGCCAATCTTCCTCCTTTTTTGCTTTTGTTCTCCCCAAAGCCCCAGTAGATAGTTGTATATCATAGTTGTGCATCCTTCTAGTTGTTCTATGTGGGATGCCGCCTCAGCATGGCTTGATGAGCAGTGTCTCGGTCTGTGCCCAGGAACTGAACTGGCGAACCCCAGGCCACCAAAGCAGAACACGCAAACATAACCGCTAAGCCACCAGGCTGGCCCCGGTTCAGTCTTTATTTAAAGGAGACAGTTCCACTCAGATACTGCTGCAACCCTCGAAAGGGCATCTTTGAAGAATTCTACTAACGTCAAAAATACTCACAATATTCCAGTGTGGTAGGTAGCCTCTAAGTGACCACCAGTAATCCACACCTGCTGGTATTCACGCCCTTGTGTAACCTCCCCTGGAGTGTGGCCGGACCTAGTGACTGTCTTCTGGTGAATAGAACACAGCAAGGGTCATGGTGTGTCACTTCCTAGATTAGGTTACAAAAGGACTGTGACTTCTGTCTTGCTTCCCCCTCTCTCCCCAGTGCCCTGGCTTAGTAGAAGCCCTTTGCCATGTGGTGAGTAGCCTTCTAGAGAGGTCCACGTGGCAGGGAACCGATGTCTGTCACCAACAGCCCTGACCAGTGTCTGGCCTGCAGCCTTCTGAGAGACCATGAGCCAGAGGAGCAGAGCCAGCTAAGCCACCTACTGGAACAGTGATATAGTAAATGCTTATTGTTTTAAGCTGCTAAATTTTGGGATAATTTGTTATGCAGCAATATATAACTAACATATTCATTAACTGAAAAAATTAGGATATCAAAGTATAAACAGTTTATTTGGTACAAGCTTTCAGGGGGCTAATATGGCCATAAATATCAAACTCTCCTACAATTTTACACATCCTTTGTCCTTGCAGTTTCACCTCTAGAAACTTCTCTTAAGGGAAAAAAATCATGGAATGGTAACAAAGGAATAGTTATAAGGATGTTCAGAGCAGCACTATTTATAATGGCAAAAAAATTGGTAGCAATCCATATATTTAATAACAGGGGATTGAGTAACTAGATCATGGAATTGCCTCTAATAGAACAGGTTGGAATCTATTAGTGAGTCTTGAAAACAGAGTGACTTGCCATCAGCATTTGAAAAAATAAAATAAAATAAAGAGGAATAGAGTTGAAAATATCAGAGTAAGGGTAAGTTTTGCTTCATAAGAAATTTTTGTTTCATATCTGTATATGTATATGTTGTGACATTAAATGAATTCCTTACTCTCAGTCATGGCCCAAATTTTGAAAAACTCTGCAGTGTTAAAAAAAGGTATGTACAAGACAATTTAATGACATGAAGAGTATTCAAAATATATGAAGTTACAAAATAGCACGGATATGTTACAAAATGATCTAATTTCATGAACATCCAAAACAAGCAAATCTATATGAAAAATGGAATATAAATATATCAAACAAATGATTTATACCTTTCTTCTTTTATCTATATTTTAGAATTTTCTACAAAGAAAATATCTTTTTAAAACTTATTTCTTGGAGCTGGCCCGGTGGCCTAGAGGTTAAGTTCCTGCGCTCTGCTTCAGCAGCCTGGGATTCAGGTTCGGATGCTGGGTGCAGACTGAAGCACTGCTTGTCAAAGCCATGCTGTGGCAGCAGCCCATATAAAGTAGAGGATGTTAGCCGAGGGCCAATCTTCCTCAGCAAAATATATATATATATGTATATATAATAATAATAATAAATAAAACATTTCTTGAATAATAAGTTTTTAAAGTTTTCTAAATAATGTATTATTTATAGCATTTTCTCAACTATGTTAAATATACATGCATAGAAAAAAAGACTAGAAAGAAACTTGTCAGAATGTTTTTGTGTGGTGGGATTATGGGGAATTTTTAATGTTTTAGAAAATTTCGAAATGTTTCTAAAATGAATGTTTTCTTTTGTAATAAAAATTTTTAGTAAGAGAAAGAAAAGAAGAGGATTTAAGAATAGCCAGTTCTGATGGGGTGGGCCTGCTGCCCATTTTATCCCACTACTGGACCCAGGCCAGGCCAGGAGAGCAGGGCAGACCCCCTCATCTCTGCCCGGGCCAGCATCCTCTTTGTTTCCCTGCCCTGATGTGGCCTTGTGGTTCTGGTGGTTTGTTCTTCCTATCTTATCTTGGGTCTTGAGTTCCCTTATCTTGGGCAAACTTACTGAGGAATGGTGACACATGTAGACCAGTGAGATATGTGTCAACGCTGAGATGGAAGAATGTAAATAAGTAGCCTCACACTATAAATAACGGGCATAAATTGGTTGTATGCCATCAAGCTTCACCAGGGCCATACTGCATGCTCATGCACAATCTCACCAACCCCCAGTTTACAGGTAAGGAAGCAGGCTCAGAGAGGCTCCATGCGTGAACCTGTCTATGTCCCTGTGTAGGCATCCATAAAGTCTGCATATTTATGTGTCCCTAATCCATCACCAAGTTTTGTTAAATATTACCCTCTAAATAGCTCTCCACTCTGTCCACCTCTCACTATTGACAGCACTACCCCCTCAGTCAAGCCCTATAGCAGTGGCCTTCTAACTGGCCTCCTCCAGGCCTTCTGCCTCCTCTGATCCTCTCTCTATTCAACAGCCAGGGGAATCTTGGGAAATTTACATCGGAGTATGTCAGCCTGCCCAACCACCATTGCTTAAGACTTTTCAGTGATTCCCAATGCTCTTAGGATGGAGACAAAACTCCTCAACATGGTTTGCAGGGCCTTGTGTGGATACCTCCATCCCTTCTGCCTCATGGCTCACTTTTCCCTCCCTCCTCTCTGTTCCAGCCCCATTGACCTTCTCCTAGTCTCTTGTACTCACCATCTCCCTCCTGCCTCAGGGCCTTTGCATATACTCTGCCTTTTTTCCAGATCCACTCCTGCTAGCCCCTGCTCCTAGTTAACTCCTACTCATCCTTCAGAACTCAATTCAGATGTTACCATTTGCTAAGTCACACCCTCATTAGACATTCTTACAGCACCTCTTACCTTTTCTTCAGATCACTAAATACATTTGTAATTTTACATATATTTGGTAAGTTGATTAATATTTGTTTATTTTCACAATAGACTGTAAGTTCCATGAAGACAGGGACTGTATCTCTTTTGGATCACCAATCCCTAGTATTGGGCATGATTCTTGGCCTACTAGAGGAGCTCATGAAATCTTTGTTGAATGAATGATTAATGAATGAACAAAACCCAGTGACTCTTCTGATCTAGTTCCTTTTCCTGAAAGGGCTCCCAAACCCTTCTGAAGACAGGAAACAGAAGAGGGAGGAAACTATCATAATAATGCTTGCCCACCACAGAGTATCGAAGTAAGAGCTGAGTCTACAGGCTGCATTTTAGAGGCCTCCCTACCCCTGCTCATCTCCAACCTCCTCCAAAGAGGCCAAGAAGGAAGCCACTGCAGAGAAATCCCAGGGCCAGCCTTTGGTGGACAGAGAGTCCCCAGGAAGGCAGGGAGAGGGGGAAGGTGAAGAAAGGAAGGGAATGGATGTTTACCGAGAAGGGACTGTATTTTGGACACCATGCTAAATGTTTACATACATTATCTCATTTAATCCACCCCAAACCCCATTTTGCAGGTGAGAAAACAGACTCAAAGATGTTATGAAACTTGAAGGCTATAAAACCAATGTGGGGCAAAGCTGAGTGGGAACTCAGATCTGTCAGCCTTCCTCTAAAGCCTGGGCTTCTCCAGGCTGCTGTCCTGGCCTCCAGCCTCAAACACCTCTCCCACCCTGTTAACATCGAGCCCAAAATTTCATCATTAAAGACCCATCTATTGGCCTTTGTCTAAAGCTGTCTTTTAGGAGTCAGTGTTTGATGGTTGAAGTGGATACATTGGAAACATCATAAAGGCAACCACTCCAGGACCTAAAAAGAAATATATAAATGAAAATTGGAACTTGGAAAGGAAGGGAGATGAGGGAGGTAGTGTGAGGGAGTTAATTCCTCATCCTTCATATTGAGGAGACAAGAGATACTGTCTAAAATGGACAAATTTATGATATTACATGAAGGGATAATGGTGATCACAGGAGAACTAAAAACAGATGCTGTTGGTGGGGAGCTGGGGAGGGAAGAGAAACTTTCATTTTTCATTTGGCCTTCTGAGCTGTTAATTAAAAAAAATTATATGGTGTTCTCCTGTAACTTTTTAAAAAACTTGAGAAATTTTTGTGACAAAGGACTAAATAAAGAAAAACACCCTTCCTTTAGAATGCGAGTATGTCTAAAAGTATGAGTCCTGACACCTGAGTGTAAGTTAGGTCTGCTGGTTTCCTTCTTGCCAGGAAGGCTGTGAGTCAGAGGAGGGTCATGTGATGATAAACATGGCTTCCTAAGCAGTGCTTCTAGGAACCGGGCATGGGAGACAAGCTTGATAAATTTGCCTTTGCAAGCACACAGGGCCAGGTCGACAGAGAGGAGCGCCTCTTCTCTCACATATTCCCAAAGACAGCTCACATTCAGACACACCCCAGAGGGTACTGACCCTACAAGAGCCAGAGATAACACCCCCTCTAACCATCCCCGGTGAGACTCTGCCCCCAGCAGCACCACACTCTGAACAGGAGCCCCTGCCAGCCGGGGACCCTGCTTCTACAGGATCCATCTGACCGCTGCTTCTTGGGGCCCAGATGGTTCTAGTTCCAGGAAGGTGGGATGCTGAGGGCTCTGAGGAGAATGTGACTAGGGCCTGTTCCAGAGCTGGCCATAGAGCCCCGACCAGAGCCCCACACCCCTCAGGATACAAGGGCCCTTTCTTCCTCCCGAGCCAGGGCATCCACTTGACCTTTGCTCGACTGCAGTTTATATCATTCTGGGCCCCAGCAGCTGCGGGAAAGGAGGCTGGGACACGGCTCGGGAGTGCCTCTAACTGGCAGCGAGGAGCCAGGAGACTGGCATTCCCAGCACCAAAGGCCTGTTGATCTTTGACCCCCACCCTTCCTGGAGCCTTGGGCCTCCCTCCCTCCCTCCCGCCTTCCTTTCTTCTCTGCTGGCCTCTCCCTCTGTTCTCTGTCTCCTCACTTCCCCAGCACCCTTGCTCTGACCGGCAGTTTTTTCCAGCTCCTTGCCCAGGCCAATCCTTCCATGCTGTCTTCAAGCCCTACTTCCTGCACATCTCCCAACCCTGACGGGGAGAACTCAAGTAAGAAGGTCCAGTGGGCTTCTGGGAGGAGGAGGACGTCATCCACAGACTCAGAATCAAAGTCCCACCCAGACCCCTCCAAACTGCCCAGGTCCCGGAGACCCAGCCGGCTGACGGTGAAATACGACCGGGGGCAACTCCAGCGCTGGCTGGAGATGGAGCAGTGGGTGGATGCCCAGGTTCAGGAGCTCTTCCAGGTGGGTAGCATGGGGGAGGGTGGGAGGACCCGGGGCCTGGGGCCTGGCCAGAGGCGGGGGAAGAGCCTGCCTGGAACCTCAGAAGGAGCTGGAGGGCTGGTGCGTGATGTTCCCACAGAGAGAAAGCTTTCCCCATCAGGTGAGGCGTGGGTTTGCAGCCCAGAAATCTGCCTCCTTCTGGTCTGGGCTCTACCTCTAACTCTCTTCATTATCTGGGGCAGGTCTTGTAACATCCCTGAGATTTAGTTTCCTAATCTATAAAATGGGGCCATCGATGCCTGTCATATCTCCTTTGTAGGACTTTTTGACACTCGAGTGATATAGTAGAAGGGCTATTTTTCTTCATTTTATGTCTTTACTTGCTCTCATCCTCAACACACATTCAGTCTAGAACTACCTTGTCCACTACTTTAGCTATCAGCCCCGCGTAGCTATTAAAATTAATAAAAATTAAATAAAACTAAAAATCCAATTCCTTGGTCCCCATAGCCACATTTCAAGTGCCCCACAGCCCCATGTGGCTAGTGGCCACCATATTGTCAGCACAGATATAGAACATTTCCATCATCTTGGAATGGACAGTGCTGGACCAGAATGTCAGAGTAACCAATGGTGAGGCTAACACCAGCACGTGACCCAACCTTGGCCCCAGCTCTGACTGACCCCTCTCAACCCCACCCTGGGAAAAGGATGGGTTTTGGCACCTTGTCACAAGAAGTGGCGTTTTCTTACTTAGATACGTCCAAGTCGGGGTCCTAGATAGTGCTCAGCTGCTGCTTCAACAAGAATTACATTTTGAGCACTTAACTCTGTGCTGGGCCCAGTGCCCAGCACTGGACATGCATTATTTCATTCAGCCTGCCCTACAACTCCATTAGGTACGTAATGCTTTGCCGTGGAGGAAATGGAGCCTTTGAGATGTGGAGGAACTGGCCCAAGGTCACACAACTAGGAAGCCTTGGGACCAGGAGCTACAGTTGGGGCTCTGCTTGCAGAGCCTGAGCACTTATTGGAGCAGCTAGTGGTTCTCTACACCTGAAGTACTTCAGAAAAAACTCGGTGCCCCGGCTTCACCTCAACTGACTTTGAATCTGCTAGGATGGGGCCCAGGCCCTGGTCTTTTTTATAAGCTCCACACTTGATTCTAGCACGTGGCCGGCTGAGAACCACTGCACAAAGCCAGAGACCAGGAGTCCTCCTTGTTCCCATTCCACGGTCCTTGTTTCTCCTCCTTCTTGACTCAGGTCCTATCTTTTCTTTTTGGGGCAGCAAGGGCCTGTGACTCTTCCAGGTAAGGGCTGTGTCAGCCTTGGGTTTGGGGTAGGGGAGAGTGATGAGAGTGACCTGCACTGTCTTGTGAAGCTCACTGGGTCACGTGTCAGTTTGGTCCATGTCCCCTGCAGCATCCTGGGCCCGCTCACGGAAGGTGGGGAGATGCCCTGGAGCTGGGAGGAGGAGAGGCAAACTTTCTTGGTCTGTGTCTGCTCTGACCTTGCAGGGCACCTCCACTGCCCTTCACTAACTGCCAGCACCCTCTCTTTCTGATTCAGTTTCAATTTCAGATTCTTGTGCACTTGCATGACAAGTTTCATATTTCAGACACCTCAGGGCAAATCCTTCCAGGCAGAGGGGAAATGCACTAGCCAAAGAACCTTGTTTTGCAAGAGCAAGGCAGGGGGGAAATCTGTACAATAATGAACCTATATCACTGGAAAACAGGACATGTGGGAGGACTACTCCCAGGCAATGGCCACAATCAAATACCTGGCCTGCAGTTGCCATGGCAATTGTCCAAAGGTGCCAGGTGGCAGTTCCTCTCCCAATCCCTGTTCTTTTCAGCAGGAAGCAGCCAAGTGGCTGGGGAAGCCCCAGGTGGCTGGTCATTTTGGGCAGAGATTGAGGCAACACAGTCCCCAGGCTTACCCTGCCCCAGTTCTACTTTCACAGAGCCCTCCCCACCCACCAGGGCTCTCCCCAACATGCCCACCTTGGATGGCACACTGGGAATGGTTCCAGGGATGCATCACTCACCACTTGTTTAATTTAGTTTAATGGGACCTAACCTTCCTTTGTTGGAGGACCCCACCTCTTCTCACTGGCTGTGCTACCTGCTTTGTGGTCTTTAGAGGAACCAAGTTTGGGTTCAACACAACAAACAGACCTGGGGCCCCAGAGCTCCTGTTGTCCAGAGGAGGAGTGTGGATTTGGCTTCTAAGCAGGGACTTCAACACTCATGAGTTTCTCCTATTTTAAGGAGACTCTTGCTCAACAACCTGCCGCCCTATAGTTACCATCACCTATTTTATGTCTCCTTTACAAGACTCCTTGGAGGATTTGTCCACATTCACAGCTTTTACTTACCTTTTCCCTTCCTGTCACCATTCATAGTACTGAAATCTGGCTTCTGTTCCCAACACTCTATTGAGAGCTCTTGCCAAGGTCACTGCCTTGGGGCTTAATCTAATGTACACATCAGCAGGGGACACAGTTGACCACCCTGGAGTTTTGAAACATTCCTTTCCTATGGCTTCCATGACACTATCTTCTTGTGGCAGGTGGCATGTTGATGCAGCACTTTTGATGTGCTGACATTGTAACAAACTGTCTATTAAACTTCCAAATCTAAAAATGTATTGTCAGGGGCTGGCCCGGTGGCGTAGTGGTTAAGTTCGCGGGCTCCACTCCGGAGGCCCGGGGTTCGCAGGTCAGGATCCCAGGCGCGAACCAACGCACCGCTCGTCAAGCCATGCTGAAGTGGCATCCCATATAAAGTAGAGGAAGATGGGCACGGATGTAAGCCCAAGTCCAGTCTTCCTCAGCAAAAAGAGGAGGATTGGCAATAGATGTTAGCTCAGGGCTAGTCTTCCTCACACACACACAAAAAGTATTGTCAATGAATATGTGAAACAAACGTTTGTTGGCTTATCTCTGAGCCTTCCTCCACTGCTGGTCCCCATGGCGGAAAGATCAGGAGTAAGGGGCCTGAGTATGGAGTGGAGGTGAGAAGGGGGTAACATCAGGCAGCACCTGGTGGGAACTACCCTGCGTAATACAGAGTCACAAGTTTATCACACTCATTCATCTCAGTAGGAGTTTGAAATATCTGCTCATTTTCTGAGAATTCAAAAAATACTTGAGGGAAAGAGTATTTTGATTATGATATGAGCCCATATTCTCAACTCCAGACTGCAGTGATAATCTGACTCTCGGTAATAAACATACGTTATATTCAATATATGTATAGTTAATATCGTAAGAGATATAGAAATGGTTTTGGAAGCAGGACTGATACTTTTTTAGAGGTGGATTTCTAGTCACTAGAATGTATCTTTATTATTTAGCCGCACCTCCACCTTCTGGGACTCCAATTACTGGTATGTTAGACCACTTGATATGGTCCCCCAGGTCACCAAGGCTCTGTTCTGTTCTTTTTTTTCTTTCAGGTTTTTTTCTCTCTGTGCTTCGTTTTGTCTGGTTTCTTTGCTATATCTTCACGTTCAACTGATCTTTTTTTCTGCAGTGTCAGATATGTTGTTAATTCCATCCAGTAAATTTTTCATTTAAAATACTGTATTTTTCACCTCTAGATGCTCCATTTGGTTCTTTCTCATATCTTCCATTTCTGGTATTACTATATTTATATTTTTCTCATCTGTTAAGTCCGTCATCTCTGTCATTTCTGGGTCTGGTTCTATTACCTGTTTTTTTCTCCTTGGTTATAGGTCACATTTCCCACTTATTGGCATGACTAGTGATTTTTTATTGGATACTAGACATTGTGAATTTTATGTTGTTGGGTAACTGAATTTTTTTCTTCCTTTTAAGAGTGTTGGACTTTGGGGGCTGGCCCAATGGTGTAGTAGTTAAGTTCGCGCACTCCACTTTGGCAGCCTTGGGTTCACGGTTTGGATCCCAGTCATGGACCTAAACACTGCTCATTAGGCCATGCTGTGGCGGGTCCCACACGCAAAACAGAGAAAGATGGGCACAGATGTTAGCTCAGGGACAATCTTCCTCACCAAAAAAAAAAAAAAATTGTGTTGAGCTTTGTTCTAGTAGGCGGTTTAGTTACTTGTGATTCAGTTTGATCCTTGTGAGGGTTGTTTTTAAGCTCCATGAGGGTGAGTCTAGAGAAGCCTTTAATCTAGAGAATAATTGACGCCCCAGTACATGGCCCTTCTGAGGTCTCTGCAGAATTCCTGCATGATCAGCAACGACTATCCACTCTGCCTAGGTGGAACTTGATTTGTCCCCAGTCTTGTGTGAGGTCTGGGAACTGTTCATCTCTGTGCCCTCAGTGCCTCATAGTGCCTGGCCTTGTGAAGTTTTACTCTATGAATGTGCATCTTGTGTTTGGCTAAAACTCAAGAGAACCCTTATGCAGATTTCTGGGGGTCTCTTTCTTCATAACTCCCTCCTCTCCAGAGCTTTGTCCAACAACTTCTAGCCACCTCACCCCTGAACTCCAATCTCTGTCACATCAATTTAGCAAGACCATGGTGCTCTGCTTGGGATCTTCCTCTCTGCTCTGAGGTCTGGAAATTCCCTCCAGGCAGAAATCCAGGGCAATATAGAGTTTACCTCTTTTGTTTCCCTTCTTTCTCAGGTAGTCCTGAGCTACCTGTTGTCCAATGTCTAAAGACATTGTTCATATATTTTTGTCTAGTTTCCTAGTTATTTATGTTGGGAGAATAAATCTGGTCCCTGTTATTCCATCATGACCAGAAGCATAAATATGTGGTTAACTCTTACTCACCTTCAGGTCTCAGATTAGTGGTCATTCCTCTAGGAAGCATTCCCAAACTGCAGGCTTGGTTAGGTCCCCCTTCCATATACTCCCATAGTATCTCATCAGAGTGCTTTTTACCCTGTATTGTTACTGCTCCTCACTTGTCTGTATCCCTCAGGAGACTGTAAGCTTTTCAAGGGTAGGATCATGTTTGTCTGTCTTGCTGTTATGGCCCCAGCTCTCATCACAATGCTTGATACATAGCATGCACTCGATAAATATGCATTAAATGAATGAATGCTGAATCAGATGAGCTAGAAACCAAGGAAGCAAAGGGGAAGTCTAGCGCTTAGGGTAAAAGAGCTAACTTAGAACTCTAGCACTATTTATTTTTTAAATGGTATGGAAGGATCGAAACTGTTAACAGTGGCTACATGTTGGCAGTGGGAGGAGTGAAAGGGTAGGTGAGGCTTCTTTTTCTTTCTATGTTTTTAAATCAACTTTATTGAAGTATAATTGACAGAGAATAAAATCTGCCCATTTGAAGTGTGCATTTGTGTTTTTTTTTGTATGAGGAAGATTAGCCCTTACCTGACATCCACTGCCAATCCCCCTCTTTTTGCTGAGGAAGACCAGCCTTCAGCTAACATCTGTGCCCATCTTCCTCCACCTTCTATGTGGGACACCTGTCACAGCATGGCTTGATGAACAGTGTGTAGGTCCATGCCCAGGATCCAAACTGCGAACCCCGGGCCACAGCAGCGGAGCGTGGAAACTTAACCACTACACCAGTGAGCCAGCCCCTGAGGTGTACATTTGGATGCACTTTCCATATGTAACCACTATCCCAATCAATATATGGAACATTACCATCATCTAAAAAGTTTCCCAAATAGTACTTACCTTTAAACAAATTATGCAACTTAATTACTTAGTACATCTGTTTTTATTATGTCTTCTCAACTGCCCCTAATGTGTAGGTTCTTTGAGGGCAGGATCTTTGTTTTGTTCACTGAAGTTCTCAGATTCACAGTGCTGGGTTAATAGTAGCTGCTTGACACATAGTTGTTGAATAAATAGATTCCAAAGGATTAAATAATCAAATGGAAAAGGTGAAATTATCAAACCTCTAGAAAAATGTAAAGGTGAATATCAAATATTTATCCAAGTCAGTATAGGAAGAACTTGCTGAGCATTAAAAGAAAAAAGAAGATGAGGCAAAACCCAAACTGGAAAAGACCATTAGATATGACTCTATAAACAAATACACCTATTTCCCCAGCCCCTCCCCCAAACACAAATGATATTTCCATATCTGGAATGCTAGAGCTAATCTGAATTAAAAAAAAAACACAACTCTTAAGTCAGTAAGAAAAAAAAGAACAAACCAACAGAATGGATAAGGCAGCCGTTCTTCAAGTGTGTTCTGGTGACCCTGGGCTCCCCAAGACCCTTTCAGGAGGTCCACGATTATTGTCATAATATTAAGACATTGTTTTCCTTTTTCACTATGTTGACATTTGCACTGACGATGCAAAAGCAATGATGGCCCTTAGCGTGAATCAAGAAAGTGGCACCAACCTGTGCTGGTAATCGTGTTCTTCACCATCACACCACCTTCACTTAAGAAAGTCGTTGATGAAGCATTAAAAAATTAAGTTTATTAAATTTTGGCCCTTGAGTTTACATCTTTTTTTAAAAATAGACTTTATTTTTTAGAGCAGTTGTATGTTCACAGTAAAATTGAGCAGAAAATACAGAGTTCCCATATTCTCCCGTCCCCACTGCCTCCCTCGCTATCAACACCCCCCACTAGAGGAGTACATTTGTTACAGTTGATGAACTTTTATCGACACATCATAATCACCCAAAGTCCATAGTTTACATTAGGATTCACTCTTAGTGTTATACATTCTACAGGTTTTGACAAATGTATAATGATATGTATCCACCATTAGTATCATACAGAGTACTTTCACTGCCTTAACATCCTCTGTGCACCTATTCATCCTGCCCTCCCCCCAATCCCTGGCAACCACTGGTCTTTTTTACTGTCTCCATAGTTTTGCCTTTTCCAGAACATCATATGGTTGGAATTTTACAGTATGTAGACTTTTCAGATTGGCTTCTTTCTCTTAGTAATATACATTTAAGGTTCCTCCATGTCTTTTCATGATTTGATAGCTCATTTCTTTTTAACACTGAATAACATTCCATTGTCTGAATGTACCATAGTTTTTTTATCCATTCACATACTGAAGGACATCTTGGTTGTGTCCAAGTTTTGGCAATTACGAATAAAGCAGCTATAAATATCCATGTGCATGTTTTCAGCTCACTTGGGTGAATACCGAGGAGCATGACTGATGAATCATATGGTGAGAGTATGTTTACTTTTGTAAGAAACCACCAAAGTGATTGTACCATTTTGCATTCTCACCAGCAATAAATGAGAGTTCCCATTGCTTCACATCCTCATTAACATTTGATTTTGTCAGCATTTTGGATTTTTTGCCATTTTAATAGCTGTGTGGTGATATCTCATTGTTGTTTTGATTTGCAGTTTTCCCACGACACATGAGGTTGAGCATCTTCTCATACGCTATTTGCTATTTGCACATCTTCTTTGGTGAGGCAGTTGTTCAGATCTTTTGCCCATTTTTAAATTGAGTTGTTTGCTTCTTATTGTTGAGTTTCAAGAGTTCTTTGTATATTTTGGGTAACAGTCCTTTATCAGATATGTCTTTTGCAAATATTTTCTCCCAGTCTGTGGCTTGTCTTCTCATTCTCTTGAGCTTCTTTCATCTTTAATTTTATAAACTCTGTATTGTTTAAATTTTTTCAATGACAGTAATAACTTTTAAAGACAGCTTTATTGAAATATGATTCACATACCATACAATTTATCCACCTAAAGTGTACAATTCATTGGTTTTAAGTATCTTTACAAAATTGTAAAACTATAACCACAATCTAATTTTAGAATATTTCATCATCCCCAGAGGAAACCCTGTGCCCATTAGCAATCACACCTCCTTCCCTACCACCACCACTCTCAGCCCTAGGAAACAACTAATCTTTTTTTTTTAACCATTATTTTTTTATTGATGTCTTAATAGTTTATAACATTGTGGGGTTTTAGTTGTACATTATTGTTTGTTCGTCACCATGTGGATGCATCCCTTCACCCCTTGTGCCCACCCCCCACCCCCCTTCCCCTTGGTAACCACCAATCAGTTCTCTCTGTCCGTGTGTTCATTTATATTCCATATATGAGTGAATTCATGCAGTGTCTGTCCTTCTGTCTCTGGCTTATTTCACTTAACATGATACCCTCTAGGTCCATCCATGTTGTTGCAAATGGGACAATTGTGTCTTTTCTTATGGCTGAGTAGTATTCCATTGTATGTACATACCACATCTTCTTTAACCAATCATCAGTCAAGGGACACTTGGGTTGCTTCCACTTCTTGGCTATAGTGAATAACTCTGCAATGAACATAGTGGTGCATAAGCCTCTTGTGATGGTTGATTTCATGTCCATTGGGTAGATGCCCAAGAGTGGAATTGCTGGATCATAAGGTATTTCTATTTTTAATTTTTTGAGGAATCTCCATACTGTTTTCCATAGAGGCTGCACCAGTTTGCATTCCCACCAGCAGTGAATGAGGGCTCCCGTTTCTCCACAACCTCTCCAGCATTTGTTGTTTTTTTGTCTTGGTGATTATAGCCATTCTAACGGGTGTCAGGTGATATCTTAGTGTAGCTTTGATTTACATTTCCCTGATGATTAGTGATGTTGAACATCTTTTCATGTGTCTATTGGCCATCTGTATCTCTTCCTTGGAAAAATGTCTGTTCATATCCCCTGCCCATTTATTGATCGGGTTGTTTGTTTTTTTGTTGCTCAGTTGTATGAGTTCTTTATATATTATAGAGATTAATCCCTTGTCGGATAAACGATTTGCAAATATTTTCTCCCAGCTGGTGGGTTGTCTATTCATTTTGATCCTGGGGAAACCACTAATCTTGTGTCTTTATAGATTTACCTATGCTGGACATTTCATACAAATTGGATCATATAATATGTGGCCTTTTGTAACTGGTTTCTTTCACTAACCTAACGTTTTCAAGGTTAATCAATGTTGTAGCATGAATCAGTGCTTTCTTCCTTTTTATTGCTGAATAATATTGTATGGCTACATCATATTTTATTTATCCATTAATTGATGAACATTTGGGTTGTTCCCAATTTTTGGCTATTATGAATAATGCTGCTATGGGCATTTATGTGCAAAATTTTGTGTGGACATGTCATTTCTCTTGGAAATAGACCTAGGAGTGGGTTTGCTGGGTCAGATGATAACTCTATATTTAACATTTTAAGGAAATGCCAAACTGTTTTCCAAAGGAGCTGTACCATTTTACATCCCTACCAACAATGTATATAACTCTTGAAGTTAAAGGCATGCTCTTTTTAAAGAACCATAGCACTGTTTCAGGTAGAACATAGTAGATCTTCAGTAACTGTAGAATGGAAGAATGGGTGGGTAGTTTGAGTAGAGAGGAAAAGAACTGAATATGGGAAATAGGGTGGGAGATGGGTGAGCCCCTGACGGTTACCTTCACTCCAGCTCCAGCTGGCCAGGCCCCTCTGAGCCCCATGTGATTCCCAAACAGGATCAACCAAGTCCTTCTGAGCCTGAGATTGACCTGGAGGCTCTCATGGAACTATCCACAGAGGAGCAGAAGACTCAGTTGGAGGTAGAATGGGAGGATGGGCCCCAGCCCCAGGTGTTGAGGATTGAAACTGGCCTTGGACTAAGGGGAACCAAGGAACCCAGGTTCTGTCTCCTTGGGTGGAGTGGGGAGAACCAATTCAGAGGAGAGAATTCCTGGGAGACTGAGTGGGGCTTGTGGGAAAGTGCTGTGGCTCAGGGACCCACTTCTCTGCTCTCTTCTACCCAGGCTATTCTCCAAAACTGCCCCCGCCCCACAGAGGTAAGAAAGCTCTGCTGGTCTGGGGGTAAGAGGAGGTCCAGTGGGAAGGCTGCTAATGAAAGGAGTTTGGCCCTGGGTCCTTCTCCCCTTCCCCGGCTCTGGGGAAATGGGGTCGGGGAAGATTAGGGAGGGCAGTGTGGGGGGTGGGTATGACCCCATGCTTTGATCTCTCATCTGTTTCTCTCTCAGCCGTTTATCTCTGAGCTGCTTGGTGAACTCAAGAAACTCCAGAGACTCAGTCGACCTCAGAAATAAGCCTTGTGAGACTACCTACAGCAGCCTCAGCACTGCCAGGCCTGCCTGAACCTCTGTTTCCCGGGCTGCAAGGGAAATGGCTCCTTGGGACACAGACAAGGAACGTGGAGGACAAAGAGGGACACTTGGACACCCCTGGTGTTTGTGCAGTCACAGCTAGTTCCTCTCAGCTGGGCTTTCTGGAAGACAGTCATGGCTGTTGCCTAGTGCTTTCCTTGGAAGCCAAGTGGATAAAACCTTTAGAAGCCCCAACTGAATGGAGTGTGGAGCATATCTGTGCTGAGGGACGGGGGAGGGAGAGGGTGAGTGATATAGCAGAAGGCCAGCACCCTGAGTCACTAGGCTCTATCTGTACCCTTCATCCATCCATCCACCCATCCATCCAACGAAACAGACCTTGAGAATTCAAAGACGAAGGTCACAGTTCTGCTTCAGAGAGATCACAATCTACTACGGCCCAGAGGCCAAGCAACAGGCACCTGGCTAAGACACAGCATCCTGGCATCATCAGCAGAAGCCCAAGTGGCAAAGACTAGTTTTAAATCCCAGAGGAGAGTTAATAGGAAAAACCTAGCTGGGTCTGGGGGGGATCAGGGAAGGCTAAACCCTCCTTCCTCCCTAAATGATACAGGAGCCCTCAGGCTGAGGACTCTTTCTTGAGCTGGCTCCAGCCAGAGGCAGGAAGAGAAAAAACAGGGGCTAAGCAGAGGGGTATAAAGGATACAGGCTGAGAGGCAGGAGGGAATTGCCAGAAACAGACACTGGGTCTGAATGGCAGGCAGGTTGGGACAGGGGCCCTGAGAGGTAGCATCCTTTGGGAGTAAGGCTCAAAGCAGGGCATGCATTCATTGTGCGCATAGTGTCTGGGTACTAGAGAGGCTGAGAAATCTAAGATGGTGGGGCCTGGGACCTAAGCTGGGCTGCCCAGAGCAGAAGACACAGTTCAGTTTAGTTGAATGAATATTCTTACCTACTGTGTATGCGGCCACCAGGACGGGTGGGAGTGTTCCTACCCCGAAGCTTGCAGGATAGCTCAACATTTTCCTCACCCCACAGGACTGGACTTATAGCCTACTTTGCTCTTGCCACCTCTCCAAGGGCCCAGGTTCAGGGCCCACAGGATTTCAGAGTTAAGAGATGCCGGGTCCAAGGAATCAACATACTTTATTAGATCCACTAAGTGCCAGGGGAGGGCTCCGGGCCCTTGAGCAGGTTTCAAGGCTCATCCTTAGATTCAGTCTGGTCTTTTCCCATCATGCCTCTCACTCCCAGTCCAGGCTTCACTGCTGGAGGGCTCCCGACTTCTGTCTTCCCTCTGGCTCCTCCAGTCATCATCTCAAATGGAAAATCTTTCCTCCTTCCATGGACACCGAGACTCAGGAAAGGATGCATCCATGAGAAGTCTAGCCTGACATGCTCTCCCATCAGATGCCCTGAAGCTGGGCCCAGAGTGGGCGCCCCAGCCTGTGCGACTGCCTGTAGGATTGCCTTCCCAGGACTACTAGGGTTTCCTCAGTGCTCTCGGCCTGCACAGCGGGGGTGGTAAGCAGATGTCTGGTGCTCTTTAAGTTCAAAGGCATCATGGCCTTCCCTGTGGAGCAAAGAGATACAGGTCAGGAATCACAGGCAGCCCTCAAATCCTCCCAGTCTCACAGAACATTCCACCTGCACCTACCGGAAGCAGCGGGCACAGTAGAGGTCTCCATCGCAGCCAGTACAGCGTAGGGTGGCATCCTCATTGCAGATGCAGCACCAGGGGAGCTCCTCTTCCTCAGCCTCCGGCCTGGGGGCCATGGCCTGGGCCTTCGGGGACCAGAAAGGAATGAGGAGAGTAAGATACCTGAAGGGGTATAGGAAGGCTGCTGCAGGAGCCAGGCGGGAAGGCAGGCTGTGGTGGTGGCCTGGGGGTCTGTGTCTGGGGCTTTTCTCACCTCAGGCTCAGCCCTGTGGAATTGGGCCTGGGGTCGGAGAGTTGGCTCCGCAGGAACGTTAAAGCCACTTGCCTCATCCAGGGCGGCTTCTTCAGTGAGCTGTAGAGAGGGCGAAGAGGTACACCTCCCTGCTCCAGGCCCAGGGCCCCTGCCCCCCGTATTTATTTGCTCTGTGGCCTTAGCTTCTCAACCCATCTTCCTTCATCTGTTGCCTGTGGGTGCTGACACCCCATCTCAATGGGCCAAGGGGCAGGTCTGGGTCACAGGGACAGTAAGGCCCCAGCTAGAACAGGAGCTACACGGTGACTGGCCATCTGACCTCAGAGCGGAGGCAAGATAAACAGGGCCAGGTGGGTGATCGGGCAGTGAGGCAGACGGGACACAGGGTGGTTGGTGGGTGAGGCAGGCCCCACCTGCTGCAGGACTCTCTGGATGGCTGTCTCCTCATCCTCGTCGTCATCACTGTCTGGGAGGCGATAGTCCTGAAGGGTCACTTGGAGAGGGAGATATGGGAGCAGGGGAGGAGGAGCGAGGCCGAGAGAGTTCACCTGAATGGCTGTACTCTTGCCCCCAGAGCTGGTTGCGTTCCCAGTGGCACTTGTTTCAGAGCTGAGCAGCTCTGCAGCCACTATGATCAGACCCTGCCCCTCCCTGTCCCACTCTGCAGGGCTAGGGGGGCAGGAACAGAAGGCTCTGCACCTGAAGGGCCTGAGGGTCCTCTGTCCCCAGATGGCTGCCGCTTATTCCTCATCCACTGCTTTGCCCCAGTACCTTCCTCATGACTCTGGGCAGAGTTCGATGGACCCCTGGGCACAGGGACCTCAGCACCTGACTCAGCCTGGCAGGGAGTGCAGCCATTTTGCAGAGCTTGGCCTGGGGGTGGGAGTGGGGGGCCTGCCAAATGGATATGAGTGAGCGGCTGCTCCCCAGACTCTACCTCTATCAGGGTCCTGTCCCCGCAGCACGGCCAGGCGCTTGGCGAGGGCCAGGATCCGCTCCTGCCTCGTGTTCTCCTGCCGCAGCTCGACTGCTGCCTCAGCCAGCAGCCTGCTCTTCTCCTCCTCCAGGGACCAGGTGGCCTGCCCCTTGGAATTAGCGCTCTGGCCCCCTGGGCCACCCTGGTTGAGGTCGTTCTGGATAGAGGCAGCTGGAAGGAGCAAGCAGTCAGGAAGCCAGAGCCATTCCAGCTGCTCAGCAGAAGCCACTGAGCTCATTCTCAACTTTTTAAAAAAACCATAGGTTACCAGCTTTTTGTTCAGCACTAGCTCCTGTGGTTTATATTACAAGTAAAATTAGTATTTCCTCCACTTTTCCAAATGTAAAAAAACTAGTAATCTTAGACATGTTTTTTTCAACCACATCCATCCCCACCCGATATCGTAACATGCTACCCTTAGGGTGGGCGTCCCATGATATAAGAATCACTGCCCAAAAGGATCAGGATATGAGGAGGTCAAGGTTCAGCCAGTCTCTGCCTTCCAGGTTGGAAGCATTTCCAGGGAGCAGCACAGAGAGGACAGAAAGAAAATTGAGGTTTTGTATGTCACGAGGCGGGAAGAATTTTACCAGAGTGGATGTGGCTCTGACATGGTCCCCTTTAGCTCAGAGTTTCAGAGCAAGAGGTTTGAAACGAGACAGCTTTGGGTTCAAGTCCCAGATCTGCCGCTTAATAGCTGTGTGACCTTGGTCAAATTCCTTAAGCTCACCAGGCCTCAGTTTCATCATTTTTTTTTAAAAGGAATTTATTTATTTATTTTTTTTTTTGTGGGGAAGACCAGCCCTGAGCTAACATCCGTCGCCAATCCTTCTCTTTTTGCTGAGGAAGACTGGCCCTGGGCTAACATCCGTGCCCATCTTCCTCTACTTTATATGGGACGCCGCCACAGCATGGCTGACAGGCAGTGTGTTGGCGGGCGCCCGGGATCCGAACCTGCGAACCCCGGGCTGCCAAGCGCAGACTAAACTGCTGCGCCACCAGGCGGCCCCCTCAGTTTCATCATTTTATTAAATATGGATAATAAGAGTATGTTCCTCATAGGATTACCAAGGATATTCAACGAGCTTGTGTCTCTAAAGCAGGGTTTCTCAATCTTGGTTCTACCGACATTTTGGACAGAATAATTCTGTCGTGGGGGCTGTCTTGTGCATTGTACAATGTTTAGCAGCATCCCTGGCTTCTGCTCACTAGATGCCAGTGGTACCATCTGAGTTGTGACGACCAAAGTCTCCAGATATTGCCAAATGGGACCTGGAGGGAAAATCATCCCTGGTTGAGAAGCGCTGCTCTGAAGCCTTTGAATAGCACTGTCTGACAGAATTCTTATGATGATGGAAACATTCCATATCGTGGTCTATATCTGTGCTGTCCAAGACGGGAGCCATGAGCCACATGTGGCTACTGAGCACTTGAAATGTGGCTGGTACCACTGAAGAGCTGAATTTTAAATTTTATTTAATTTTAAATAGCCTCCTCCTCCTCATCATCAATGCAGATAACACTCACTGAGCATGTCCTCTGAGCCAGGCAGGGTCCTAAGCACTTACTGGATTATCTCATTTACTCCTCACGACTTCCCCAGGAGGGAGGTGTTACCACACATATCTCCATTTTACAGATGAGAAAGTGAGACTTAGATGGGGCAAGTAACTTGCTCAGGGTCACACACTAGTAAGTGGTAGAACTGGGAATCACTGTCTGATTCTAAAGCCCACACACTTATCCACTAGGCTTACACTGCTTCCTTTGGAGTAAACACTCAATACATGGTAGCTCTTATAACGTTGATTGCTCTGATTTATATTCACCTCCCAGAGGGTGAGCAGCAGAGCCTCTCCCACCTGGGGAAAGAGGTGGCGAAGGTCCCTGGGTGAGCCAGGTGGAGGGGTTACCTGGGCCTCCTTGTTTCCAGCTCTCATCAATAGCCACCTCAGCTGCCAGCTGTGTCAGCAGATCCTGTGCCTGCTGGGCCTGGGTCCTGGTGTCTGGTGTCTGATGTGCCTGTTCAGAGCAGGGAACCTCAGTGGGGAGCGGGGTAGGGGGGACACCACATTGTAAGGCCCGGAGCAGTCTAGGTCAGGGGTGGATATTGAGGAGATCTCAAAGCTCAGAGAAAGGGGACTAATCCAGGGCCCACATGATTGAGTAGGTTTGGCAGTCCCCAACAGGACCGAGGGGCCACTCGTTCCTGCCCCACCCAATCCTGCTGCTTGCCCCTGGTTCCTTGGCTGGGCAGCAGGCCTGAGGATCAGGAGGCGGGCACGGGGGGCGGGGAGGCTTTGCCAACTCCTGCAAAGCACATAAGCATACATGGATCTGGGCTTCTGGGTCCTCATCCTAGGAGCCCCTTCCCTCCCAAGCCATAGCACTCACCGACTGGGGGGTCTGAGAAGGCAGAACTCTGCCCTGCAATGCAGCAAGGCGTGCCTCCATTTCCTGGGTGGAAGGTACGGAACCGTGGGGTTCATCCCTCAGTGCGGCTAGCCTGGCTTCTATCTCCGCTGGTGAGGGCACTGACTCTGCAATCGGCATGGGGGAACCTTGTAAGTTCCAGAGAAATCCCAGTCCCAGGAGCCCTGGATGGTGTCCTTTAGGCCACCCTGCCTGCCACCACTCACTGGGCTTGTTCTCCTGGCGGAGCCGTGCTAGGCGCTCAGCGATGACTTGGTCTTGTTGGGTCAGTCCCTGGCTCCGTGGAGTGCTGGGCTTCTGTTTGGCTTCCAAGGCTGCCACACGCCTGGCAAGATGAGATAGAGGCTCTTGAAGAAGGCAGGAGGGAGTGGTGAAGGGAGCCACTCACTCTTACCCATTCAAATCATTTCTATGCATCTAGGGAGGGCTCCCATGGACAATCTTTGTAGTCCTCACTCATGTGGTCCTGCAGCCCAACCCAGCTGACCAGCCGGAGGGTTCAGCTGAGAGGGCAAGGTCTACTAAGAACCTTTTCTGGGGAGAGGGCTGATGAGCTGCTTTCTGAGCCAAGAGGGCATTCAGGAGCCTGAGAGGTAGATACTCTCCTGACTCTGTGCCCATTTGATCTAGAGACTGGGAAGAGAGTCCTGCTCTATGGCTCCCTTGTCCTTTCCCCAACCCCATTTGTCTCTGTTCCTTCAGCACTTACTTCTTATAGTTCTGAGGTGGTGACCACTTGGAGGCATTGACAGGAGAAGATCCTCTATAGAGAAGAAATCTGGTGTCAGAAGTCCTGCCATCTGCCAGCCAGTGTCCCTAACCCCATACACTTCCTGGGCTGACCTCTAGCCACACAGCACAAGGTTGTAAAGGCTGGCCAGCTGCCCAGTGCCATGCTTGGCTGAATCTCTGCCCATGTTGGCTTCTCACCTGGTCAGGACCTCGTGGCACTGCTTGCAGACTTTCTGTTGGGTGTTTCCAGCCCGGGGCACCGCTGCACTGAAGCTAAGGCAGCCGGAACAGAAGGCCCGGCCACAATTCTTACAGCCGTACTACAAGAAACATGAAGCAGGGGAATCCACCTCTCACCCACCCCTGCAGGCTCCTCCCTGGTACTCTCCAAGCACACACAGAGAGAAGACACTGCAGTTGTGACCAGCTGCTGGGAGGAGGATGAGGACTGGGGCCCCTAAGGCCTGGGGAGAGACAGGGGTGGAGGGTAAAGCGATTCCTCAATCTCCAGTCTTTACTTGATTCAAATCAAGTAAAGCTTCATGAAGAATTCCCATGCTTTCATCCTGTCTTCAATTTCCTGACACTGGGGTGTAGAAGACAAATAGGCAAAGCCCCATGCTTCAGGTCACTGACTTCAGCAAAGGAGAATCAAAGAGAGTGCAGAGCCCATCCCTTCTCTAGTCTAGCAGAGATGAAGGCAGGCTTAGCTCAGGATGGGATGGTAACAATAGCCTCCATTTATTAAGCACTTATTGTGTGCCAGGCACTAAGCTCAGTACTTAATATTCATCATCTGACTTAATCCTCACAATTTAAACACATCATTTTACTTACTGATGACCACCATTATTATTCGTATTTTAGATGGAGTCAGAGAGGTTATATGACTCGCCCAAACAAGGTCATCCCGTGAATAAGACAGCAGAGCTCAAATTTGAACCCTGACCACCCTGACTCCAAAACCCAGGTATTTAAGTGCTGCATGGATCTGCCTCCCTACCTGCTATCCATTCATTCTATCTGGTTCCTATCTCCTGGTCACAACGGAGGCAGAGGAAGCCTTCAGTTTACCAGGGGAACTTGGCGGGTCTGTGCTGAGGACAAAACAGACTTTACCATGGTGCCCTAAGAGCAGGAGGAAGGCAGTCGGTAACCTAACTCTAGAAACCTGGGAAGGGCAGGCTGCGTGATGGTGAAGGTTTCAGAGCAGAGAGAGTACGGACATGGCGTGATGGAGAGTGGTCACAGGGTACTAACTAAGATGGGGCTGTGGAGGAGCAGAGTGGAGGGAAGGTAACACCCGGATGCTCCACTGGCAGATAGAAAAGCCCAGCTTTCCAAAAACGTCAGGAGCGCACTTTACAATTTATAGGGAACTTTTTCTCCAGCACCTCACTAGACCCTCACACTAACCCCTAAAGCAAGGGAGTGTTAGCCCCATTTTACAGAAATAGAAACCTGAGGCTCAGAGATTTCATCAAAACCACACAGCTGGAAAAGGGCGTAAAACCAAGTCTACGGACTGCAAGTCCAGTGCTTTTCCCTCCACTCCGCGTCCTCCCTTGGCCCTCTAGCCCCCGAGGAGAGAAGACTCGCCTCCTTCTTGAAGAGGGTGAACTTGACAGCGCAGCCGTAGCACCTACTCTCCATTCTGGTTCCCAGCGTGGCGCAGCAGGGTCAGCAGAGTTGAAATTCCGCCCGCCAGGTCCAGCGCCCCTTGGACCTTCACCCAGTCCCGCCCCTGCCCCCCACGCCCACTCGCGCGCGCCAGCTACGGCCTCCGGCAGGGGAATGGCGACCCGCCACCCCCGCTGGAGAGCAGCAGCGCGGGCCTGGGGGCTGCTGGGAGTCGTAGTTCATTCACTGCTGCCCGCTTCCCTCAGAGGCAGTCAGGCCTGACCCAGAATACGACATTTCCCAGGGAGCTAAGCGCCATTTAGCCGGCACGGGGCCGAAGGTCCCCGGGAATCCCCACGCACGCTTAGACTCTTGGGAGTTGTAGTACGAATTCAGTCAGGGTTGAAGCCATGGCGGTGGCCAAGGAGCTCTTACAGATGGACCTGTACGCGCTGCTAGGTATCGAGGAGAAGGCGGTGGACAAAGAGGTGAGAACGGTTGGCAAGGAGGGCCGATTCCGAGCAGCCTGGCAGCCCTTCCTGTCTAGGCGCCTCTTCCTCGGCTGGCACCCGCCTTCCAGGTTCGGCCGGGCCCTGGGCGGGGAGCGAGGGGTGGCCCGAGGGGCTCAGAAGGTGGGCTCGCAGACCTTTTCTGGATGGTCTGAGGGCCTCACGAAGAAGAAAGGGGCACAGGAGGGAGGCTCTTCGCGCGAGGTACTGTGCTCTCCTTGTGGCTCTTGTCTAGGAGAGGCCGCGGGGTGAGCCTGAGAGGGAACGCTAGCCTCCTCCCTGCGCCTGCGCAGTGTCAGCCTCTTATTCCGCTTCTGTCTTGACGGTGGCTGGAGGTGCTTCATTCATCTCTCCTGCAGGCTGCTTTAACTCTGCTGAGAGCCTAGGGCTGACGAAAGGCTAAGTCTCAGGGCTCCTTCACTCCCCTTTCATCTTCTCCTTGGCACTGTTACCTCTGACTCTGCTATCTCTGTTTTTTATCCACCCCAGCCCATTGACTCTTTTCAAGTAGCAGATGCACAGGTAGGTGGTGTTAACCCTCCCAACATGTGCTAGTGGGCCAAAAGCAGGAGGGTCAGAAGGGTAAGGCAGAGACCTGGAGTTCCACAGGAAGGTGTTGATAAACGTGCCAGGGAGTGGGACACTGATCAATCTGTAACTAAGATTTCTGTTATCTTCTCCTGGATTACAGTGGTAGTTGTAGCAACGTAGGAAGGGGAGACAGATAATTCATCAGATGAAAATTAATGGCTACGAATGCCCCTGTACTTCCAGGCTGCTCTGCTCATGGGTTGAGTGAGCTGGTGAGAAGCAGCAGATCGGGCAGAAAAGCAGGGAGATCCATAGGGCCCTTGAGGAGGGATGCAGTCAGCCTGCTCGGAACTGTCCTCTGCAGCTGCAGCTGCAGTCAAAAGTGGGCCATGGACTGTGTACAGAGCACTAAAAGCATCTGCTACACCTGTCTGAGAAGTCTTAAAATTTCAGTATTAATAATGCCTAACACCTATATAATGCTTACTATGTACTGGGCACTATTCTAAGTGCTCTACATTTGTAAACTGTTTAATTAGTACTTCATTAATAGTGAGAAATTACTTTGGACATGTGTTGGAACTCTGTAGTTGAGAACTCATGAGAAAGACAATTGTGAGCCATTGATGTATATATTAATCAGAGAAGTGACATAATCAGATTTTAGAGAAAATTTTCAACCTCAGTATGTAGATTGGACGTGAGTGGAGGGTGGATAGAGGAGCTACCACTAGGGGATCAGGTGGGGCTGTTGTCTAGACAAGAGACCAAGATCTAAGCAGGGCAGTGTGGTTGGGAATCTGATTTTCACTCAGGTGCAATAAGGGGTATGTGGGAAGCCTCTTTATAAAGAGTAGCAGGTGCTGCTCCTGCCTTTTAGTAGGAAAGGCACAACTGTAATACAAGAGAAAACATGGTGAGTTCCTTAAGAGGGTTACAGATAGAGTGCTGTGGATATTCAGAGTAGGCTGAGGTTCCTTCTAGTTTGGGAGAAGGGGTGGAGGAAATAGAGAAGGCATTTGAAACCTTGAAGAACAGGTAGAGTTTGGATATGTGGAGATGGAGGAAGTGTATTCTGAGAAAGGGGAGAGTGGATACAGGCCAGTTTGTCTGAAGCATAGGCCAAGAAGAAAGGATAAAAGAAGATAAGCCTTGAAAAGTAGGTTGGGGCCTTGTCATATTCTGTAGGGGCACCTGGAGGACCAATAGATATTTAAAGTATATACAAGGAAGTCCTCCTAAACTTTTGTTGCCTGGTCATATAGTCTAGAAGTTCTTAATTTGGGGTCCAAAGAAAAGTGCCAAGAACTGAATAAACCCCTGAAATCGTGTGTGATATTTTTTGTGTATTCATTTTTGAGGAAAGGAGGTAATTCTTATCCAAAAAAAGTTAAAGAAACTCTGATCTAGGCCAATCAGAGTTTACTGATGGTAAAACTGAAGCTCAGAGAGGAAGGTTAGTGATAGAATTGGGACTAGAACTCAGATCCCCTGATGCCCAGCCCAGGTCAGTGCTCCTTCTACTGTATCACTCTGGCTCTGTCCAGCACCATACAGCTCAGTGGTAGTGATGAGCACCAACACCGAATTTAACTTTTGTTCAGACCACTTCTCTGAATCCCAAATCTATATATTCATCTGCCTATTTGATCTCTCCATTTGGATGCTTCACAGGGGTATAAATCTTACTACATCCAAAATCAAACTCTTGAACTTCTCTCTCCAAACCTCCTCTTTCATTGGACTTCTCTGTCTCAGTAAATGGCACCACCATCCATCCACTCGAGCTAGGAACCTGAAGTCATTCTTGATACTTCCCTGTCCTCTCAGTCTCGCCATGTAGTCCATCACCAGGTCCTAATGAGTCAACCTCCCTAATAATTTTCAGAACTAATCACTTATCTCCATCTCCACCACCACCACTCCAGCCCAAGCCCCCCTCAACTTCCATCTGAACAATTCGAGTAGCCTGCCAACTTGTCTCCCTGCTTCCAGTCTATTCTGTTCTGAACTGTTGCACTCCTCCAATCTATTCTCCTCACAGAAAATGGAATGATCTTGGTACTCCCTCAAAACCCTATTGCACTTTTAATAAGTTACTCAATAGAATTTCTTACCCCTTCATACATGGTTTTTCCTCTGCCAAGAATGCTCTTCCTTCCCTTCCATTAATCTGGATTACTTTTCCTTTTCTTTCAGAACTTAGCTTAAATGGCACTTCCTCAGAGAGGACTTGCCTGTTCTTCTCATTCATGGCAGCCGGTTCCCCTCCTTTCCAGCACTTATTTTGGTTTGCAGTTATGTGTTCGTTTGTGTGATTATTTGTCTCGTGTCTTCCTCCCCTCTGTAAGGGGGGTAGATTTGGTAGCTCTGAGGAGCAGATCTGGTCCATTCACTTCTGTCGCAGCCCCTTCTTCATGACTGACACAGAGTAGGCTCTCATAAATATTTGCTCAATGAATGAAGGAGCAGCTACAGAGACCACTGGAGCAACTTGACTTGAGAATCAGGAGACCTGCAGCAGTCACTGCCTCACTCAGGGCCTGATTTTCCTCAAGGGTAAAATGAGGAAGTTGGGCAAACTGTGGCTTCAGGGGTCAAATGGGCCATGGCCTGTTTTTTTAATGGCTCAGGAGCTAAGACTGGTTATTACATGTTAGAAGGATTGTAAAAAACAACCACAACTCAACAACAACAAAAAGCTTGATTTAAAAATGGGCGAAGGACTCAAATAGACATTTCTCCAAAGAAGATATCTAAATGGCAAATAAGCATATGAAAAAATGCTCAATACCACTAGTCATTAGGGAAATGCAAATCAAAACCACAGTGAGATACCACTTTGTACCCATTAGGGTGGCTATTAAAAGAAAACCCCAGAAAGTAACAAGTGTTAGTGAGGATGTGGAGAAATTGGAACTCTTGTGCTTTATTAGTGGTGCAGCTACTGTGGAAAACAGTATGGTGATTCCTCAAAAAATTAAACAGAATTACCTATGATTTAGTAATTTTACTTCTGGTTATATACCCAAAAGAAGTGAAAGCACGGACTCAAACAGATATTTGTACATCTTTGTTCGTAGTAGCATTATTCACAATAGCCAAAAGGTGGGAGCAACCCACGTAGCCATCAACAGATGAATGGATAAGCAAAATTTGGTATATACATACTATGGAATATTATTCAGCCTTAAAAAGGAAGGGGATTCTGACACATGTTACAACATGGATGAAACTTGAAGACATTATGCTAAGTGAAATAAGCTAATCACAAAAGGACAAGTATTGTATGATTCCTCTTATATGAGGTTCCTAAAGTAGTCAGATTCATAGAGACAGAAAGTAGAATGGTGGTTGCCAGGGGCTGGAGGGTTGGAGTGGAATGAGGAGTTAGTGTTTAATTGGTGCAGAGTTTCAGTTTTACAAGATAAAAAAAGTTCTGGAGACTGATGGTGGTGATGGTTGCACAATAATGTGAATGTACTTAATGCCACAGAATTGTGCACTTAAAAATAGTTAAAATGGTAAATTTTATGTTATGTATATTTTATGTTATATATATTTTACAATAAAAACAAACGAACAATCAAACCAAACCAAAACGAAGAAGAATGTGTGACAAAGATCATATGTGGCCCCCTAAAATTTTTACTGTCTGGCCCTTTACAGAAAAAGTTTGCCTACCCCTGCTAGCGTTAGGGACAAGTCCAACTCCACCTTTCTGTCTGTGGAGCTAGCACTTCTGCAAATGTTTTCCCCTCTTATCACAACAAACCTGGGAGGCCCAGAAGTGGGCTAAACACCACCATTCATGGGAATTTAGAGAGTCAGCAATTCCCAAAGGTAGACGTTTTTGTTTCCCATCCAGCACTAGAGGAGAGAGATAGGGCAGGGTGTCATCTTCTGTAAAAGCCTTGAGTTGAGGACCTGGGTTTGGTATGGACGTGCTCCTGGGGAGAGGATCCTGCCCCGGGGAATCCTGTCCCCTGCTAGAACCTGAAGCAGTAAGCCCTGGATTCTTATGTGCTCATGTACACATGCTTGTGCACACATGCACACACATACACACACTCATGGGACGGGGCAGGGCCCCAGGGCCTGCCAAGGTGAAGAGGAAGTCGTAGATTAATGCCATTTGCAAATCCTCAAGAGTTTATGAGGTAACCTCAGGAGCTACCTGGGTGACTGCAGTGGCCTTCTAACCCTTTTCCTGGTTCTGTTCTTGCTCCCTTGAGCCTCTTCATGCAGCAGCCAGAGTGAGACTTTAGATTATAAATCAGATTGTGTCACGTCTGCTCCCACCTCCCCAGTGGCTTCTCCTCAGTCTTAGAATGAAACCTGAAGGCCTTTCCTGGCCCATGGGGCCCTCATTACCTCTCCTGCACATTCCCTACCATTCTCCCTATGCTCACTGTGCTCCAGCCACGTCAATCCTCCTGGGATTTTTTTTTAATTGTGGTGACATATACATAACATAAAATTTACCATCTTAACCCTTTTTGAGCCTACAATTCAGTGACGTTAAGTACATTCACATTGTTGTGCAGCCATCACCATTGTCCATTTCCAGAACTTTTTCATCATCCCAAACTGAAATTCAATACCATTAAACATTAACTCCCCATTCCCTTCTCCCTCAGCCCTTGGTAATTACTATTCTACTTTTTTTCTCTATGAACTTGACTGTTCTATGTACCTCATATAAGTGAACGTACAAATATCATAATATATATTTGTCCTTTTGTGTCTGGCTTATTTCACTTAATGTTTTCAAGGTTCATCCATGTTGTAGCATGTATCAGAATTTCCCTCCTTTTTAAGGCTGAATAATATTCCGTTGTATGTATGTACCACGTTTCATTTATCCATTCATCTGTCAATGGGCATTTGACCTTTTGGCTTGACCATCCACCTTTTGGCTTTTGTGAGTAATGCCCCTGTGAACACGAGTGTTCAAATATCTGAGTCCTGCTTTCACTTCTTTTGGGTGTATAACCAGAAGTGAAATTGCTGGATCGTGTGGTAACTGTATGTTTAGTGTTTTAAGGAATCACAATATTGCCTTCCAGAGCAGCTGCACCATTGCACATTGCTGCCAGCACAAGAGTTCCAATTTCTCCGCATCCTCTCCAACACTTATTTTCTGTGTTTTAGATGATAACCATCCTAATGGATGTGAAATGAACCTCCAGTGATATTTTTTCAAACTGACCTAACACATTCCTGCTTCAGGGCCTTTACACTTGCTAATCCTTCTGCTTAGACCATCTTTCTCCTGGCAGTTGTGTATCTCACCCCCACAACTTAATCAGATTTACATTCAAATATCACCCCCTCAGCAAGGCTCTCCTTGACTACCTATTTAAATTAGCTGCCCCCACACCCTTACTCTCTATATATTTCGAAGTAGTACCTCTCACTACTGCACATTATATTACATATGCATTTGCCTATCATTGGTCTCCTCCAGTAGAATGTAAAAATTCCAGGAAGGAAGGCACTTCCTTTGTTTTGTTTACTGCGGTCTCTAGCACCTAGAACAATGCCTAGCCCTTGACAGGTGCTCAGTAAGTCCTTGTTGAATGATTGCATGAATATGCATTATTATTTCCTTAAGCAGTAAAACTTTGTGACAAAGTGAAATTACTAGACCAAAAATAAATATATTTAAAAGCTTTTTCAAAATTGTCTTTCAGAAAGGTGGTACTGACTTACACTCCCACCGGTTAGGTAGGAGATCACCTATCTCCCTGCTGGTAGCTGCCGTCCTGGCTCTCGAAGGCAGCATGCTATGTGCTCAGTGCCCAGGACCCTGCCCAGAGCAGGCACTCACTGGATCTTTATTCAGTTAAACTTTACGGTGTTCTACAAATTCAAATTTTGGTTTCCTTTCCCTTTCTCCGTGTGTTGTTTAGAGGAGGGTAGAAACATTTCCACGAGCAACATTTGATTCTACAAACTTTCATTAAGTGCCTACCATGTGCCAGCCTCAGAGCCTGGTGCTAGAGATACAGAAGTGAAGAGAGCAGTCCCTATGAGGTTGCCCTGTTTTTGTTTCCAGCTTCTCTGTCTCTTGCTCCTGTGGCCTATCATTTTGAAATGCAGACGTTAAAGCTGATAATTCTAGAAGCTGACGTTTTCTAATCAGATGATGATTTCCTAGAGAGTGTAACTTGGTGCAGAAAATAACAGTTTTTATAATTAATCTTAACAAGTAAGGCCAGGAATTGTTGCTTATCACCTCTACTGTGTGTTCAGAATGGATGGAGATCATAATACAGAGCATTGAGCAAAGTCGGGAGTTGTAAATGTGCTTTTATAATCACCTTTGTACTTGTCACCAGTGATAGTTAAGAAAATGGACTTTCTGCCTGGATGGCAGACTGCCTGGATACTGGCTCCATGACTTACCTAGTTTATGACCTTTGAGCAAATATTTAACCTCCGTGTGCCTTGGCCTCCCCATCTGCAAAGTGGGAATGCTGGCAGTCCCTCCTTGCTGGCGTTCTTGTGGGCTCGATCCACATAAAGCCCTTAGCACGGCGCCTGGCACAGCACACGTGCTCGCTACCAGTGAGCTCTTGCTGTTACCGTTGCCCCACCATCCTTACACTGTAAGCGCAGAAGTCAAATACGGGTCTGCCACAGCTCACGTCTGAGGTTGTCTCCACCCCTGACCCCTTCTCACTCATTCCAGTCCTGACAGACCAGTGCTGATTTACCTAACACTACGCTGGTGATTCTCGACTGAGGCAGCAGTCAGGGTAGAATGGAGGTGGGGAATCAGGTAGAACAAAATTGAGCATCACCAGAGTTCAGTTTAGTTCAAATCTATAAATGAACGGAGTTCATCACCATGGGCAAGGTACTGGGTGGGACTGGTGGGACTTTAATAAGCTGAATAAGACATCACTTCTGCTTTCTCACAGCTCACACAGTATAGTAAACAGTGAACTCTGAGGTACAGTGAAAGAGGTTCAATAAAAAGTATATAAGTAAAATGCTGTAGGGATAAAGAGGAAGACATGATTCATATGATTGGCAGGATCAGGGGAGACTTCCTTGAGGAGGTGTTTTTGTGCAAGTCCTGGAGGGGAGGAAAGACTATATTGCAGCAGGGTTAGAAGGGATCTTTGTGCTCATTCACTTTCTTCATTTTATGGACAGGAGGATGGAGGTCCTGAGAGGTTATGGAACTTGCCCAAGATCACTCAGTGAGTGAACAATGGGCCAGACGGGAGCCCCAGTTTAATATTCTTTCCACTCCTGTGCAGCCAACACGTGTCTTTCTCTCCTCTCTAGAGCAGCCTCACCTTTCATTTTGCAGCCTTTTGAAGGGTATAACTCACCGTACCTCAGCAGGTATTGCTTGGTGAAGGCAGGTGCTTGAAAGTGCATTTTTTTTTTCTTTTTTTGTGAGGAAGACCAGCCCTGAGCTAACATCCGTCGCCAATCCTCCTCTTTTTGCTGAGGAAGACTGGCCCTGGGCTAACGTCCGTGCCCATCTTCCTCTACTTTATATGGGACGCCGCCACGGCGTGGCTGACAAGCGGTGCGTCAGCGGGCACCCGGGATCCAGACTCGCGAACCCTAGGCTGCCAAGCACGAACTAAACTGCTGCACCACCTGGCCGGCCCCTGAAAGTGCATTTTGATGAACTCTTTCAGGACTCAAATTTTAAGTCTGTTTACCAGAAAAGCTACCATGGTAACTTAATATTGACATTTTCAGGGAGGGAGGTTATATTTTATTATTGCTTTAAGAAGTCAACTTTACCTTTATGCTAGCTATTAGCTTTATTTAAACTACATATTTCAGTTATACTCTAGAACGTGATGCCCCAACATTGTTTCTTAGAGATTTAAGAAGAGTAGGTTTTTGAGGACAGAGGACAGAGAAGGGCTTGAAGGAAAGGCATGAGCATGAAGGTGTAGAAGTAAAAGTACCTGGCATGACAAGGAATGGGGCATTGGCTCAGGCTTGTTGAGGATCTGGCAGGAGATGAATCTGAAAAATGTAGTGTCTTTAGGCCTCTAGGCCCTAGAGTGGTTGGACTTGATTCTGTGGGCATCTGGGGGCTATTTCTGGATTTAAGGTGTGCTTGACTCAGTCCACTGTCTCCGACAGGAGCCTTTCCCAAAGCCTCTCACCTCCAGACCACGCACTGAGGCCTCAAGGTTGGGCACTGGGCCTGGTTTCACTTGCCAACTATTGTTCGTTCACCAAGGGCCTGACCAGCCTGGGCGAGACCGGGAGCCAGGCCTCCAAGTCCTCTTGGCATCTCTCTGATGGTTAACTCACTCCTGTGTTTGGGTGTCTTCCTGAAGCTCTGGATGTTTTAAGTTACTTGGCTGCCTGTTAAGTCAAAAGGAATGATTCATTTGTGTTTGTAAGCTGTAAGCTATTCATTAGCATTCAAAATCATACCTTACATTTATGTGACACCAAAGTGCTTTCACATAAATTATCTCATTTGATGTGATCTTCAAAACAAGCCTGTGAGGTATGCTCCAATTTATAGATGAGAAAACAGACTGAAAGAGTTTAATTGACTTGCCCAGCATAAGGTGGCTGGAAAATGCAGAGCGCCTGCTCAAACCCGAATTTTCTACTCCTCTTTCAGAGCGTTTTCCATGACCGACACTTTAGGAGTAATTAGGACAAGAGACAGGTCTGTGGGCCCAGAGTGCTTCACAGCTCCATCTGTGACACAGCTAGAGCTTTGACTCTGTGAATAAAGCTGCCCGACCCTGGTAAACCTGACAGGTCTTAAGGCGATCTGGACAGCGTGAGGAAGTATGTTAAAATTTATGTTAAAACTACCAAAGTGCAGTTTCCATTTCAGCTGAGGCAGCACCCAAAATATTCCCCATTTGCATAGCTGCTTTCCCTTTTTTTGCTGTTCCTGAGTACTGTTATTTATTTATTATCATTTTTCTTTAAATCAATTCACTTCTTTTTACTAATATAAATTTGTTTATAAAGGAAATCAGTGCATCAAGGGAAAAAACGAATGAGATGTAGGAAGTAACAGGGCCCAGAGAGAAGGAGTTCTGCACCTTGGAAGAGGACAGAGACTGGGCAGAGAGAGTGGCTCTGGGGCTGTAAACCCAGGTCTCCAGGGGTTGACCATGACAGTAGGCAGTGGAGAGAGGTGGGAGCAGCCAGACCCAGGGTATCTAACAGATCTGAGGGGTGGGAAGCTCCTACCTGAGAGAAGAAGATGGGCAAGGATTTTGGAGTCTGAGCCTGATATAGGGGTGCTGAGGGTAAAAGTGGGAGGGAGGAGGCAGGGCCTGAGAGAAGGGGATGTCTGAGGAGGAGGAGTACCATAGACTGGGCTGGGCTCCAGAGGTGGGCGGCTGGTTTGGGGAAGTGGGCTGAGAAGGAGGGCGGGGCAGAGGTTGAGGCCCAGGAGGGAGTGCTGGGTCAGCTAAAGGTAGGGGGACCCAGAGGTGAGAGCATGAGGGATGGGAGGAGCTGAATAGCGACCTGGGATGGGCTGAGGACCCATGGGCTGGTCCCAGTTGGTCCAGGCTACACAGGTCACTGTCCTGAGTCTGGACCATGGGCATGGTTAGCAGACTAAGAGAGATGTTGGTGTGAAGCCCGAGTTCTCCCAGAATCATCTCAGTACCACCAGCAGGCACCCTGACTGTGCTGAGCCTTAGGAGTGGTCCACGGTTTCTGTAGTGACCAGGCATTTGGATATTTCTCTGTAGTGCTGTTGCAGTGTGGGCCACAGGCTGTAAGGAATGAAAGTGGCCAATCTTTCAAACAGAGGGACTTCTGAGTAAGTGCCCAGAGCCCTGTGGTTTACTTCCTGCCTGTGCCATCAGGCAGTCACATAACCTCTGGTGTTCCGGCTAGTGCGGGCATGGGGAGATGTCTGCCTCCCTCAGGCTTGAGGAGAAATTACTGCCTGGGCTGAGATTAGTGACTGCTCCCATTCCTGGAACTGGGCCTGCTGACGGCATTCTAGCTGATTGGCTGGGATGGTTTGTTCATTCAGTACCTCTTGTCACATAGAGTGGTCTCCCTGTGTGTTGTCTGTATCCGAGTCTGACCTATGAGTCTAGCTTTTGAGAACTGGGCCTAATTACTAGTACCACTTACTTACCTGGCTCCAAGTTTTATTGTAAGAAAGGACAGCAGCCTTTTAAAAAAATAATGATCTCTTCTTTGTAGGGCACCTTTCTTTTAAGTTAATGATAGCTAATTTATATTTATTGGACCCTTTAGCACCTTGCTTTTTTGGGTGACTCAGGAGTTCATTCCCTTCAAGAGGTGAAACTGGAGGCAGGTGGATTGTCAGAGGCCCTGCTGTGTGCCTGGCACAAAACCCAGTGGAGATGGCGGGGACCCAGCTTCCAGCCCCGTCCCTTGCTCTGGACTCAGGTTGCTGCAAGTGGCAGAACTAGTTATGGAGCCTCCGGGAAGGGCTGGGTGGCTGCTAATTCATGACTCATTCTTCCCTCTGTGATGTGAGCTCTGGGGGGATAACATATAGTTCCCACTGTGGTTTTCTTGGCAGTCTGCTGTAGTGATTTCTTCCCTTTTCCGGACTTGGTTTCTCAAGAGGAGGTGTTAGCAGGTAGAAGGGGAAATTGTGAAATAATGGTAAGGTCTCCTAGGGTCCAGACAGCACCACTTCCTTCTACTCCTCAGCGGGCCTGAAGTAATTGACATAACTGAGGCTTTCTTACTGTGTTTCGGTTGAGAACAAATGAATGTTTGCCCCTTCCATTCAATAGGTATTTATTGTGTGCCAGCTAAGTGCCAGGTGCTGTTCAGTGCACTGTTCTGGGCTCTGGGGATAAGCAAAACTTGCCCCCTAAAGCGCATTCCCTTTATTTGTAAGAGGAACCCCTGTAACACCTGTATGCTCTCATTTAAGGTGTAATTATAACCAGTTTATCTGTTTTTCCAGACCATACCAGAAAAGAAACAGCATGTTAGAAAGCACTTCCAGGGAAATGCTGGAATCTGGTACAATCTAGTAGAGACTGACTAGGGAAGAGATGATAAACCTATAAAAAGTAGAATTTAAGATCATTGCCACCTAAGGAAGCATAGGAAGAGCCTGACTCTCTGCCCTCAGTATCACCTGTATGTGTTGTACTGTTCAGTAGTTTATGTTCTGGATGATGATCCTGAGACATGGAAGAGATTAAACTCAAGGAGTGTCCTAGGATGAAGAAGGGGAGAGGTAGGCAGTCACATTTTAGAAAGATGTCAGGAGAAAGACCACACTTCTGCAAATTGGAGTTTAAAGTTCTCGTGGGTCTTATGTTGATCTGAGATCTTTGTCGTTCTTAGGCTGGGCCTTGGAGACAGCCTGGTCTTCTGAAAACCATGGTCTGGGCTGGGGGCATTGGGTGGGAAGCCCCTCGACTGTCACCTAGCTCCTCTCTGTAAAGTCTCAGGAGATGCAAATGAATGTTTCCAAGTGCTAGGGAGACCAGGGGGGTTAGGGGAAACCTATAGGTCAAGAAAGAAAGCTGCAAGTGTTAAGACAATCGAGGAGCCTTTGGCAACTTGCTGTGGCTGCTTCAATCTGCCTAAGTGGTCCCAGCCCCTGCAGACTCAGTGTCATGGAGGAAGTGCCAACCCTGATGCCTGGGATTAAACAGTCCTGTCTTTAGCCCACATCATTATACGCAGGGCCCCTCAATTTATTTGTTTTTCTGAAAGTTCTTCTTCCCAACTTTATTGTAGTTAAGAAAAATACTGTTGCATCTTTTTGCCCTGAATCCAGCCTCTTGAGCTGCTAATAAGGTAGAATTATTTCATAATAAACAGTATTGACACTGGGAGCTTTTCAGTGGCCTGCTGTAGGAGAGTAGTATTTACATGAGGAGAAATTCTTCAGGCAGCAGTCACTCTAGGAGGGCTGGCAAAGCTGGGAATCCAGTTTGTAACACAAAACACCAAACTTCAGGCCAACTGGTTCAAAGTCAAAACTGACCTTCCAGGCTAAAACCCAGGAATGGGCCCTGCCCAGGGTAGGCTTAGCAGCTAAACATAGTAATAACTAGTTAATCAGGACGGACACACTTGACCAGCATTCTTAGGCCAGCTGGTTTTTGGTTCACAGCCACTCTGGAAGCACAGGCTACCTACCTGTGCCCTCGACACTTTGAATGAGTATTTCAGAACCCCTGGAGCTAACCAAGGATAGAATTTTAGAACTGCCCCCCAGCAGACTTGAAACCAGCCCTGTCCACCTCAAGAATTCAAATTGGGCTGACCTGGGCCCACTGTGGACCCACGTCCATCCCTGGAGTTCCTGTTAGGTTGGCATCATACTGGGCTAGTGTCACAATTTACCTCCCTCCCAGGAGTGGATAAAGCGAGAGGTTTAGAACTTATATTGAGTGCTAGTTTTTGTCGGGTACTTCATATGGGTTATTTTCTTTAATCCTCACAACAGCCCTCTGTGTAGGGGTTACTTCCTTCACTTTGTAATTGAGGAACCAAAGGCTGAGTGAGATTCAGTAATTTGCCCGAGGTCATGCTAGTAGTGTGCGGAATTCGAAATTTGAAAACACATCTTTTAGACTCTACAACCTTCTTTCTTTGAGTGAACCATGCTGCCTCCTAGCTTAGAACAGTAGAAAGAAGCTAAACATCCCTGTTGTTTTTATAGAGAATTAACTGATATATAACATTAATTAGTGTCAAGTGTACGACATAGGTTGTGAAATGATCACCACAATAAGTCTAGTTAACATCCATCACCACGCAGTTACAAAGGTTTTTTTTCTTGTGGTCGGAATTTTTAAGATCTACTCTGTTAGCAACTTCAAATATGCGATACTTATTATTAACTCTAGTCACCATGCTATACATTACATCCCCATGATTTCCTTATTTTATAACTGGAAGTTTGTACCTTTTGACCTCCTTCACCCATTTCATCCACCACCCACTGCCACCCCTGGCAACCACCAGTCTGCTCTCTGTATGTATGAGTTCAGTTTTTGTTGTTGTTTTTTCTTTTTCAGATTCCACATATAAGTGAGATCATACAATATTTGTTTTTCTCTGACTCATTTCACTCAGCGTAATGCCCTCAGGGTCATCTGTGTTGTCACAAATGGCAAGATTTCCTTCTTTTTTATGGCTGGATAATATTCCATTGTATGTATCTACCATTCTTTATCCGTTCATCCATCGATGAATACTTAGGTTGCTTCCATGTCTTGGCTATTGTAAATAATGCTGCAACAAACATGGGGAAGCATATATCTTTTTGAGTTAGTGTTTTCGTTTCCTTCAGATAAATACCCAAAAGTGGAATTGCTGGATCATATGATAGTTCAATTTTTTTTTTATGAGGAAGATTAGCCCTTAGCTAACATCCGCTGCCAGTCCCCCTCTTTTTCTCAGGAAGATTGGCCCTGAGCTAACACCGTACCCATCTTCCTCTACTTTATAAGTGTGATGCCTGCCGCAGCATGGCTTGATAAGCAGTGCATAGGTCCATGCCCAGGATCCAAACCTGCGAACCCTGGGCTGCCAAAGTGGAGCACGTGAACTTAACCACTATGCCACCGGGCCAGCCCCATACTCCAGCTTTTTTTTTTTTTTTTTTTTGGGTTTCCATTTGCGTAGGATATCTTTTTCCACCCTTCACTTTCAGTCTGGATGTGTCCTTACATCTGAAGTGAGTCTCTTCTAGGCAGCATATAGATGGATCTTGTTTTTTTATCCATTTAGCTGCTCTGTCTCTTGATTAGAGTATTTAGTCTGGTTTTTTTGTTTGTTTGTTTTTTTGCAGGGGAAGATTTGCCCTATGCTAACATCTGTGCCGATCTTCCTCCTTTTTCTCCTCCCTTCAAAGCCCCAGTGCATAGTTGTGTGTATAGTTGTAAGTTCTTATAGTTCTTCTATGAGCTGCTGCCACAGCGTGGCTACTGACAGATGAGTGGTGTGGTTCTGCGCCCGGGAACCAAACCTGGACTGCTAAAGCAGAACACCCTGAACTTGAACTTCCGTCAGGGCTGGCTTTAGTCCTGTTTTTTTAACAATTATTTTCTTTTTTTTTTTTTTTTTGTGGGGAAGACTGGCCCTGAGCTAACATCCGTGCCCATCTTCCTCTTTTTGCTGAGGAAGACTGGCCCTGGGCTAACATCGTGCCCATCTTCCTCTACTTTATATGGGACGCTGCCACGGCATGGCTGACAAGCAGTGCATCGGCGGGCGCCCGGGATCCGAACTCGCGAACCCTGGGCTGCCAAGCGCGGACTAAACCGCTGCGCCACCAGGCGGCCCCCCTAACAATTATTTTCTTGATGTGAAAAGTAATGAGCTCATTTTAAAAATAACCCTCTTAGGGATATTTTTATATTTTCATCTGGCAAGGATGAGCTCCCTACTCGGCCTTCTCTGACACCACCCTGACAAAGGTTTGGGGTGCTTTGTTACAGCTGGCAAGAGTGGAAGTCTACACTTCCCATATGGCCTTTGATGGCATGGGTCGGGTGGGGACCATAGTTTTTTCTATGGTGTTTGGCTGGAGTAGAACAGTTATTGTCTGAAATAATGATTGCATGGTTTTTTATTGAATATATTTTCAGTATCATAACTAATCCCTCCTTATGTCATAGTTTCCTCATTTGTAAAATGAAGATGATAATTTTTACCTCATAAGGATGTTTTAAGAGTTAAATAAGTTATTATATATAAAGCACTTCAAACAGCTTGCCACACAGTAAGCATTGTATAAGTGCTAGCTACTATTTTTTGGAATGTAAGTGATTTCTGACTTGCTCTATTATAAATAATGCTATAAATGAACAGCAGTATTTATAAATATTGTGTGAATTTTTAAATATTTCTTTAGCTCAGACTCTTAGAAGAGGACTTGCTGGATCAAAGCTCTGCACTTTTCAAAGCCTCCTGATATATACTGGCAGATTGCTCTCCAGAATCCTCATATCAATTTACACATTCACCACAAAGCCACCAACATTAAATACCATCCTTTTTTCCTCATTGTCAGTTGGTAGGTGAAAAAGGACTTAATTTTTGTGTGTGAGGCTGAACATTTTTCATGTCATTAACCATTTATATTATACAAATTGTCTCTTTGTGTTCTTCCTGTATTTCCTTGCAGTTTTCTTTTCTGTATGAGTTCTTCATAGAGTAAGGATTGTGTTGTTGGTCATATTTCATGCAGTTTCTCCCTCGGTTTTCATTTCCCCTGTCTTTTAATTTTGTCTATGATTTTTGACTTAGAGAAATTTAAAATTTTTCCTTGTAAATCCATTCATTTTGTGTGTGTGCCTGCACATGTGCACACTTGTGTGCAATTTCTTCCCTTGCTTTAATGCTTAGGAATTCCTTCCCCATCCTAAGGGCAGATTAATAGTCCCATTATTTTCTTTCTTTTAGTTTTGTTTTTTATATTTAGTTTTTGATCTATCTGCAATTATTGTCATATATGGTTTGAGGTGAAGATCTAACTATTTTTCCATTCAATGTAATACCTTGTGTGTGCATGTGTGTGAGGAAGATTAGCCCTGAACTAACATCTATTGCTAATCTTCCTCCTTTTTTTCTTTTCTTTTCTTTTTTTTTTTGGCGAGGAAGATTGGCCCTGAGCTAACATCTGTGCCAATCTTCCTCCATTTTGTATGTGGGATGCCACCACAGCAATGGCTTGACGAGCAGTGCATAGGTCCACGTCCAGGATCCAAACCCACGAACCCTGAGCCACCAAAGTGGAGCACGTGAACTTAACCACTATGTCACTGGGCCGGCCCCAGTGTGATACTTGTTAATAATACTTTTTACCACACGTTGAATTTTCACATTTACTACTGTATAAGCCAAGCTTATATGTCCCATTAATCTTGCCTTTGTGCTGTGCGATACACTTTCTTAGCTGACAGAGAACATTGAGGTTCAAGTTCTTTAGCCTTGGAGACCCCAAAAGCCTCCTCTCCTGAACTCAGAAGGGTCTCCACATCTGGCCCTGCTCATACACACATGGGGGCTTTTTCTAATTATTCTACCCTCTGTTTTGTGAATCACGCATACCTTACGAATCACATTAACTTTCTTATATTTTCAGTGCCATACCTGAGTTAACTTCGTCGTTCTTTAATCTCTGTTTTCTCCTCTTCTGGGGCCAGTTAGCATTCCTTTGCCTGTCTGTATGCTCTCATTCCCTAGCATTTCTTCATCCCAAGTCTGTGCATTAAAACCTGTTTGTATGAATTTGTTCTTTTTCTAGTTTTCTTCCATTACTTTTCTTTGGTTGAAGTTTTTTAATTAACCAAAATATCCTTTGACAAAAACATTAGTATTTTCATGTTTTATTGCAACCGTGTCTCTCTTTTTTCGTGTCATTTTCGGTTCTCAGTACCTTTTTCCTGTTAAAACAAAACTCTTATATTTCTCCTCTAAGCTGGTCTGGGGCTTGAAGACAAGTGGGCTCTTTTACACTCTGTCTGGAATATTCTTTCCGGCTCTCTGCTCGGAGAACTACTACTCACCTTTCAGACCCAGCTCAAGTATTGCCTCCTCTGGGAAACCTTCTGGGCTAAAATTAGTCACCATCTTCTCTGCGTTTTCATTCTTATGGACCACCTTATGGCATCTCACACACTGTAACCATCATGTAATTCATTGTTTTCATGGCCATCTTCCTTGCTAAGCAATATCCTCCCTCTTTAGTGTCTGGGAAATGCCTTTTTCTTTGTATCCCCATCTCCAGCTCAGCCCTTGCATATCCTAGATGCTCCATCAGTGGATCCAGGAGGTGGAGTAGATTCGGGGCTGTACTGGTTCTCAGAGAGCTCTCCTTCTGCCCTTAGACGTGCCTCCCTGGGAATGAATAACAGCCTGACCTTGACCTTCTGGCCTCACCTGTCTCCCTACTAGTATCCAGCCAGTGCATGAAACTGGTAATTTTTTCCTATAGGATCTTGAAACACAGAATGTTCAGTCCCTCACAGCTTTAAAGGGTGGTTTGGGGGGGCCGCCCGGTGGCGCAGCGGTTTAGTTCGCGCTTGGCAGCCCAGGGTTCGCGGGTTCGGATCCCGGGCGCCCGCCGACGCACCGCTTGTCAGCCACGCCGTGGCAGCGTCCCATATAAAGTGGAGGAAGATGGGCACGGATGTTAGCCCAGGGCCAGTCTTCCTCAGCAAAAAGAGGAGGATTGGCGACAGATGTTAGCTCAGGGTCGGTCTTCCTCACACACACAAAAAAATAATAAAAAAAAAAATAAAGGGTGGTTTGGAAATACCAGGCCTTAGGGAATGGGGGCCCAGGATTCATGAAGTTGATTGGGGCAGTTGTGTTTGGTTGTAAATGTTGGGAGTATGGGAGGCTGGAGGAGTTGGGGTAAGATGGGAGTCCACCTGGATGGGGAGTGAGGTAACCTTGGTCTAGTTGTACTGTTGCTTCAAATAAGGAATCTGCTGAGACTGTTATAGACATCTCTCAAAGGAACACATTCTGGAAAGAGAATTGATAAGGAAGCAAATTAATATATGTAGATAAATTTCCCATTATTACATAATTAATTTCTTTCAGTTTGAACAGTTTTCTTTGCTTATTTAAGTAAAAGACCAGTTTTCTGATATAGAACTTCCAAAGTGAATTATAAAACACAAAACAGGGGGGCCGGCCTGGTAGCATAGCGGTTAAGTTTGTGTGCTCTGCTTCGGCGGCCCCGGGTTTCACAGGCCCAGATCCCGGGCGCGGAGAGAGGCACTGCTTGCCAAGCCATGCTGTGGCAGCGTCCCATATAAAGTAGAGGAAGATGGGCACGGATGTTAGCCCAGGGCCAGTCTTCCTCAGCAAAAACAGGAGGATTGGCAACGGATGTTAGCTCAGGGCTGGTCTTCCTCACAGGAAAAAAAAACAAAAAACAAAAAAACCCACAAAACAGTATTTAATATCATTCCTTTAGAATAAAATCCGTAAAGCATTCTCTCAAAAAAAGAAAATGAAGAATGTACTACCACCCAGGCTACCCCATGCTCCTTGTATCTTGCTTTCTTACTGGTCCTTCTTGCCCCCCTCTCCCTTTTACTGCCCCTCTTAGACTTACAAAAAAGAACACATAACACTTTTAAAGAGCCCTGCGGTACAAAAGAATCCATCTTCCACAGAATCCCCCGACATCAGTAGGGCGCGCCTACTAATCCTGGTCCTGAGGCAGTTCGTCCTGAGGGGGGTGTCACAAGGTGAGGCGATAGACACCCCCTTCTCCCTCCCTCTTCCTCTCACCCATCGCAGAGAGAGCGGACATGGGATCAGAGAGAGAAGTGGGGGTAGAGAGGCGGAAACAAACCCAGTAGACTCCTGTGTGTTGGGATGATCAAGGGGAAGGTTTAGAAGGATGCCCACGGTGCAGTCAACATTGGAACCTGGATGAGAGGGCAGGGGAAATGGGGAAAGAACATTAGCTTTTGAGCTTTCTTTTTATATATTTTTGTATTGTTTTACTTACTGAAAAAACAAAAGAGCCTAAAATATAAAGAATATGTAATAAAGGCTTGGGCTTAAAAAAGAAATGAGGCTGGGGGCACCAATGGAGGAGGCACAAGGAAGAGAAAGAGAGAAAAGGCGAATGATAAGGGGCCTAAGGAGTAAAGATGACATTTCAAATGTAAGACTATTTATAAAACTATCACTATCCCTTCCCTTATTATTTTTTAATAGTGAAAACAGAGCTAGATGTTGTTGTTATTTTTTAATGGTGATAGCTAGGTTGGGGTGGGGAGGCGAGCAGGTGGTCCAGGTGAGCATAGGTGGGCAATTAGGTAGGAGGGAGGGTGGGGAGGCACTTCTGCACCCAGGCTGCTCGAGGCCTGTCCTGGGAGTGGTTCCTGCTTCCTCCGGCTCTAGAGCTGATGAGCTTGGTTGCCCTGGCCAGTGGAGGTGTGGTGCTGGCTGTGGCCCAGCAGGTGGCAGCACACCCCAGAGGTCCTGGACTAGGCAGCTGCCAGCCCTCCTTGGATGTGGAGGTGATAGTGGAGTCAGGCGCCTGCCCACGGGCCCTCCCCTGGTGGCACTGGCGGTTTGCCTCTGAAAGTCCTTATTTTGCACACTTTGGATAGACATATGTATTGGTTCCCTCTGAGAAGCCTGGAAAGCCAGTCTGTTGAGCTGCTCGTGGAAGTTCTGGGTCCAGAGGCTCCTCCTCCCAGGAGGTTTGAGCAGCAGGTAAGATGTGTGGGCGGAAGTGAGGGCAAGGCCTCAGGAAGCAGAGGGTGGATTCTGGGATTTTGTGCTCCGTCTTCCCTTAAAACAGCTGAGCAGGTAGTATGTGAAAGAGAATCTTGGTAGCTATGTTTGTTTATTTTTACTAATATAAGAAATAATACTTTTTTTCTTTTTAATTTAGAGAGATGCAAAGATAAAAATGGACAGTAACCTCCCCACCAAGATAACCCCTGTTGACAAGAAAAATGATAATAAAATAAGGCTTGTTTAAAGTTTGAAAATTTGAACTACAGAGAGGTATAAAATGAGAAGTCAATGTTTCCCTCCCCTCCACCTCAGCCTCTCTCCAAAGGAAACCACTGTTGAGTTTCTTATGATTGCTTCGAGAAAAAAAGAAAACAAGGGCTATGCACAGGCCTGAGTATCTCTTAACTATTTATATTTCTTTTATTTATTTGTTTATTTTAAACCCTGAAGTGATCATATTGTATATACTGTTCTAAGCCTTGTTTTTTTCATGCATTGTACCTTGAAGATCTTTCTTTTTTTAAACTGAGATATAATTGACCTATAACATTGAATTAGTTTCAGGTGTACAACATAATGATCCCATATTTGTATATATTGCAAAATGATCATCACAGTAAGTCTAGTTAACATCTATCACCATACATAGTTACAAAATTTTATTTTTTTTCTTGCGTGAGGACTTGAAGATCTTTCTAGTCAGCACGTATAGACTTCTGTCTATCATAATTTTTTTAATGGGTCTCCTGTTGATGGAGATTTTGGGGGGTTCCAGTTGGGGGCTGATATAAAGTGTTACAGTGGACATCCTTGTGTATTTATTTTGGCGTTCTTCTACAAGTCCAAATTCTTAGGAGTGAGTCAAAGGGAAAGTACATTTTAAAATTTGATGGCTAAATTTTCCTCTCGAAAGTTTGCCCCACTTTACCTGCTTGACAAGAGTATGTGAGAGTGTCAGTTTCCAGGTGGCCGTAGGGAAACCTGCCGCTGCCAGGAGCCCTTTGACATCCACACAGGTGAGATTGGGTGCTCGGCAGGAAGTAGGCCCAGCCCCTCTGCTGCAGGGCAGCCGCCCGCTCCCTCCATGGCCTTTGCTTCCTCAACTGTAAATCTCCTCAGTGGTTGTGAGGTAACTGTTTCAGTGTGGGAGCCAGCAGCCTATCTTTTAGCGATGGGGAGGACTCCCTTGATTTCCCTTACTGCTTTAGCAAGGTTTTCCTGTCTGTCCTGGGGTGAGAGAGTGAATAACCACGTCTTCTGACTCTTCCAGGTGAAGAAGGCATATAGGCAGAAGGCCCTCTCCTGCCACCCAGACAAAAATCCAGATAATCCCAGGGCAGGTGAGACTCTTAGGCATGGGAGGAGGGAGACCCGCTTACCTGGGTATGGTGTTTCCCCGTCTCTGCTCCCATGTGAGTGCTGTGGAGTGCCGATGCACGCAGCCTGGCTTTGGGTGCTGGGCCCCAAGGCTGCAGTTTGCATGTTAGGGGCGTCTGGTCAGTTGCTGATACGCCCACCTTTCTTTGCTGGTCCATCCTCTGCTGATGTCAGCTTTTCTGCCAGCCTGTGGCTTCTTTCAGGTACTTTTTTGAGGGAGCACATCATCATCAAGTCTAACTATTTTTCTCTTCTCTCTTTTTTGAACATTATGTTTAGCTGAACTCTTCCACCAGCTTTCTCAGGCCTTGGAGGTACTGACCGATGCTGCAGCCAGGGTGAGCACGTCCTCCTCTATCTGAATTGTCCCGCATGGGTAGAGACCACTGTGGCACTTCACCCTCGGTCTTCTATCCTCTGCCATGCGGCACAGTCCTTCCTGTCCCAGCCTGGAGACCTGCTCACCAGGCTGCCTCCCAGTGGCTCTGGGGCCAGGTGGTGAGGCCAGGAAGATGGCTGGGCTCTGTGCTAGTTCTCTGGCTGACTGCTCCATGGTGTTCCTTTCTCCTGCCAGGCTGCATATGACAAGGTCAGGAAAGCCAAGAAGCAAGCAGCAGAGAGGACCCAGAAACTTGATGAGAGAAGGAAGAAAGTGAAGCTTGGTAGGTGACGGCATGGTGCTGGGTGGCCTGCGGTTTTCCGGGGCCATTTTCTTGCAGCTCCCTCACCTTTCTTGCTGGAGCTTCAGTTCCAGCAACTCAGCTTTTTCGCCTGGCTCTGAGCAGAGCCTTGTCTTAGGGGCGGATCCTAAAGGACATTCTTAGAAATAATAACAATGACTAGATTTACCTTTAGCTAAGCATTGTGACAAATGTTTTACTGTCTCCTTTAATTATCACAGCTATCCAAGGAGGTGGGTGTTACTAAACCCATTCTTTATAGACAAAGAAACTAAGGCACCAAAAGGATAAGAACTTGCTGGAGCTGGGATTTGAGCCTCGGTCACGGTGCCATCCTGGATCTTTGACTCTTCCCAGCCTTATTTCTGCTCAGAGCTTTCTCTCTGAGAAGCCCCTCAGAAAGAGCCAAAGAGGTCCAGGCATTCTTTTTTTTTTTAACAGCTTTATTGAGGTATATTTTGTGTATTGTAATATCCACCCATTTCAAGTGTACAATTCAATGATTTTTGGTAAATTTACTGAACGGTGCAACTATGACTGTAAATCTATTTTAGAACATTTTCATCACCCCAGTAAGATTGCTCCAGAAGTTCTTTACTCAATTTTTCTCCCCTTCTTCTCGCCTATTTGATATCCATATATTTAATATGTATATATACCTTCCCAGTACATCCATCTCTCTATTAAAAACAAATGAAAAAACCGTGGAGGTTCTAGGTAAGTAAAGTGCACAGAAAAGAAAGCAGTGAGTCCCAGGCCTGAGAGAAGGGTTTGTCACAGCTGGCCTGGCACAGGCAAATTTCTCTGGGAAGGCGGGAAGGGCTCCAGGACCTGGGGTGATGTCCTCGCACAGAGTCGGCCATCCATGTAGGAGACACTGTAGCCGGTCCACAGTGAGGCATGGTCAGTGTGAGTTGAAGGGGCGGTAAAGGAGACAGTGGGAACTCAGGCTCAGTGGTGGGAAAAGCATCAAAGCCAAAGCGAGGTCGCAGGTCAGGCCGTGGTGCCAAACCACAGGAACAGAGGCCAGCAGCTCCACCCACTGGCATCCCTGACATGGCCCTGGGCCTCCGACATAAGCACCCACCCACGCCCTGTTCACTGATCAGAGAACCAGCTTGGTCAGCATGAGCTGATTTAACTCTTCCAGACCCCAGCCACTCAGCTGGAGCCTATACTTCTGTGCTATGACTTTTCTCAATAGAAATTAACTTGGGAGCACATGGGCATGGAGGGAGGGGGCAGAGTTACTGTATGGTTTCATCCTGTGTGAGACTTTGGGGAAGCAGCCAGAGCAGGGCGGCTGAGGCCATGTAGAAACTGCTTGGGCCAGACATTGGGTCATTCAACCTTTGTGCCTAGACCTGGAGGCCCGGGAGCAGCAGGCCCAGGCCCGTGGCAGTGAGGAGGAAGAGGAGACCCGGAGCACCAAGACACTAGAGCAAGAGGTGAGTGTCTGCACACTGGCCTGAGGCCATCTGCAGGGGGAGGAGGGTGGACCTAGGTGACAGTTGTGGCTGGGGAGGGCATGTTCTTTCCACCTTCTGTGGGATCTGGGTAATCTGTCCCACTCACAGGTTGCTGAGCCCTAGCTTGCAGGTGGAACCTCCCAGGGACCTTTACAAGGTGAGCCAACCTGGAATTGGATCTGCACAGAGTTGTCACCCCCCAACCCCCGCTCTGCAGATCGAACGCCTGCGAGAAGAGGGTTCCCGGCAGCTGGAGGAACAGCAGAGGCTGATCCTAGAGCAGATACGCCAGGAACGGGAACAGAGGTTGAGAGGTGAGAGTCCATCACCCCCACCAGCCTCCACCCCTGAGGCAGCTCCAGACACCCAGAGTGGCCACACTGGCTGCTCAGAGGAGTCACTGTGGAGGCTTCCACCTGCCAGAACCCCAGGGGCACCCCACTCGGACACGTACCACCTGTCCCTCCTTCCTACCAGTTCTCTGGGGCCTATTTGCTTTTCACTCTGCCTAAGATCTCCTGGCCCCTCATTTCTCAGTCCCAAGCCGAGCTGGCTCTATTTTGGAGCAGATCAGTAGGGAGAAAGGCTCTGGGACACTTTGTTTCAGTAGAACTGTGTGGTCTGTACCTTGACCTCTTGCCCCTGGGTGTTCACAGCTCTACGTTGGCAGAGTGCTAACCGTGGCCTTCAGCAGGCAGCTGGACAGACCGCCCCAGGGTGGCAGCTCCTTGGGATGGGGGTGGGATTGCGTCTACCTTCCCCACCAGGCTCCTCAGCAGGGCAGGGCAGATACTGCCCTTGGTCAGGAGTGACTTTTTCTAGGTCCTTCTGGCCCTGGGCTTTGTCTCCTTTGGGAGAACCTCTGGCTCCCTCATATTCTACCTTGCTAATTCCCCCCAATTTTCTAGGAAAGGCAGAAAATCCTGAAGGCAAAGCAACCCCCAAGCTAAAGGTGAGCCCTGTGGGATCCATGGGCCACTTCACACTACCTTCTGTCAGCAAGAACAGATGCTTCCAGTGGCTCAAGGGGTTCTGGTGGGGCCGCTGGATCTCTGGGAGCCAGCACCACTACCCGCATCCTCCCATTCTGCTGCCTGGGGATCAGGATGGCCTCTCAGGGCCTGCCGTGAAAGGCTGCTCTTAGCCCTGATGCTTACAGGGCAGCTCTCTCCAGAAGCCCTCGAAGGAGCATATCTTATAGGGCTGGAAACATGGCTGTGGTTGAGCAGGCCATCTGCCTGTCATTTTCAAGGGGAACACATTTTTGGGGGGTGCTCCCTAGATTACAGGTGCCTTGAAGACTGGCAGGGTGTCTGCGCAGACTAGAGCTCAGGTGCGGGGTCTGTACTGTTCAGGAGAAGGTCAGTGGTTAATGGTGATGCCCACTGCTGTCTTCTCAGCTGAAATGGAGGTGCAAGAAGGAGGCCGAGTCAGAAGGCGGCTACTCCAGAGACGTCCTCCTGCGGCTCTTTCAGAAGGTCTGCCCTGCTGACTTCCCTTTTCCCGTCATCTCAGGCCACATCCACCCAAACCCCAGGAGCTCCATGCCTGAACTTCCCTTACCATCTCTACCTGCCTTTTGTTTTTCTGTCTCATAGACCACAGGACAGCCCAGAGACTTCTCTCCGGGCCACGGCCCTCCAGTCACTTGTGTTGCCAGGTGTTCCCTCCAGCCTGGCCTCGCCCTCTCTGCCCAGGTCTAGCCCTTGCCATCCTTAGAAGCAGAGGGATTGGCTGAGTGTGTGGAGAGAGGAGGTGGGCATCTGGCACGAAAGCTCCATTCTCTTCACCACCCTCAATTGCTGAGGCAGCTGTGCAGCTCTGCCATTCTAAGTCCCCAGTCCTTTGCCCAGCTCTCCTTTGCTGTCCTGCATTCCTGGAAAAAAGTCCTTTCTTTCTCATCTCTGATCTCCCCTGTCTGGGAAGCTAGCAACAAGAAGTTATCCCCCAGCTGAAAAGGCCCCGGCGGTCCTCAGGGCAGCCCAGGTTGTCTCTGGCATGAGCTGGGCATCCTGAAGGCTGAGCCATGCTCACCGGGGCCCCCTTGTCCCCACAGTATGGAGAGGTGCTCAATCTGGTGCTCTCCAGTAAGAAGGCGGGCACCGCCGTGGTGGAGTTTGCGAGCGTCAAGGCTGCGGTGAGTGCCACATGAGGCTCTGGGGGGCCGCTGGTGCCCTGCCAGTCCGGGGTAGGGACCCAGTTCTGTGGGCCCTCTGAGCTTCGGGATCCACACTCCCAGGGGATCTCTGGTCCAGCTCAGAGCCAAGGTTCCCTAGGAGCACCCCCAGCTCCTGGGAGCAGTGGCACAGGGAGCGAAGGGATGGACAGGAGAGTGCTCCAGGGGTGAAGGAGAGCACAGACTGACTCTGTTTTCTACTGCCTGGCTCCACACCCTCCACCCTCCCGTGGAAGCCGGCATGCCTCCAGTTTGGGGGCCTTGCACTGCCTTCTTCCTTTCTCCCACTCTTTAGTCTGAAGGCTCATACGCCGCACTAGCCCATGAGGAGGGTCAGAGCTTCAGCACAGCATCATGGGAAGGTTGCTGAGGTTTATCCGCTCTCTTGGAGGACGAGTGCTGGGTCTGGTTCTTTCTGTGGGGGGAGAGAGAACCGCTGTATAGCTGACTGGAGTGATGGGACCAGGACTGGATGCTGTTTGGCAGGAGCTGGCTGTCCAGAATGAAGTGGGCCTGGTCGATAACCCTCTGAAGATTTCCTGGTTGGAGGGACAGCCCCAGGGTGTGATGGGCCCCAGCCACCCAGGACTGTCACAGGTAAGGAGCCAGGCCTCACACAACTGGGCCTGCTCAGGGTTTGGGGGCCCTTTTCCTGTCTGGGCTCTTCTCGGGGCCCTTTCCTCAAAAATTCAGCTGATGGGGAGTAGAGTGAGATTGGGAGGTCCGCCCACCCGAGCAGGACTGCAATTCTGTGCTGACCCCCTCTTGTCTCTGAGGGCCAGGGGTCCCACCCCACACAGAATTCTTAGACCTTGCTTTCCCTCCCATCGCAGTCTCCTGTTGGGGCTCTCATCATCACCCAAAGGGGTTTTCCTGGCACACGGGTTGCTTGGTTGTGGTGTGAACATTTGGCACTTAGACGATCTGGTGCTGCAGGAAAGGGGCATCGTTTTCCAGATGTGTCTGTCCCAGGTACATACTTCAGCCGATGCGTGCCCAACACTAGCTCTTAGTCCTCACAGCTCCATGAAGGCTTTTGCTCAGCACCCCACATGCATACACACACAGGGCCCTGGTCACACCTGCCCCAACTTTGGTGGGACAGAGAGCTTTCAGACCAAGAACTCTCCCTTTGAAATGGCCTGGGGGTGCGGGAGAGCCTCAGGCTGATGTGTTCACAGCCCCCTCTGTGGGGAGAATGCCCCTTGGTGCATCAGCGAGGGCTTTGCTCTCACTGCCCCAGTCACGTCGCCCCTGCTCCCCTACATGCCCCTCACCTGGCCGTGAGGATGGGAAGCTGTCTGCGAGAGTGTCCCAGACCCTGGACAGAGCAGGAAAATGAACCAATTGAACCCCACTCAGGACCCTTCTTAGACCTCATTCCCCCACTGTTAAGTCCCAGCATTTCACAGCCCCAGATGACACTCCATAGGCTGTGTTATAAAGAACTTTATTCATTATCTTCTGCATCCAGAGGGGAGCCTTTCAGCTCAGCACATCCACACAAGAGGAGGGAAGGTGAGGCCACAAGGTTTGGGTTGTGGAAGCAGTGTGTGTTGAAGCTTCCCTCTCCCCCCTCTGCCACGCTTGGAAAGGCCTGGCATGTCAGAACCACATGGCCCAGCCAACTTGGGCTCTGGTTTCAAGTCTTCCAGCCAGGCCACAGAGCGGGGCAGTAGCGCAGCCTATGGCCTTGACTCAGTGGGCTCAGCCCTGGGTGGCAGGTCCCCATCATCAGAGGGTTTGAGCAAGGCAGAGCTCTCCAGTCCTGGTGAAGGATTCTGGAGACCAGCTGTGCCTCTTCACGGTAACAACCACGAGATTGGGTCCATCCCCTGATCCAGTCCTGTGTTCTCACGGGGGCAGGAAGGAAGGAAATAACCAGTTTTGCTGCATTTCCCAAGGGCTCCCATCACTAATAATTCTGGGAATTCCCCAAAGCACCCCTTTGCAAGCTGTGTCTGTGCCTTTGGCTGGCATTCCCTAGAGCCGCCCTCCTCAGGCACCAGGGAGTGCTCTGGGCAGCTGTGTTGGCAGCTTGAGTCTCTCATGCCCCCTCTTCTGCTGCGATTTGTTTGGCCTTTTTCCTGAACTGTGCTCTGTATCTCTGCGTGCCTTGCTCTTCCTACCCCGCCAGCCCCTCCCTTCCCTTGGCAGGCCCATATGCTTCCCTTTCCCCACCACGCCACTGGTGGCTTCAGGCCATGGTCTAGGCTAGCGCTGTCCAATAGAACCTTCTCCGATGATGTTAATGTTCACCCTGCACTGTCCAGTGTGGTAGCCGTTAGTCATGTGTGGCTGTTGAGCATTTGAAATGCAGCTAGTGCAAATGAGGAACTAAAAATTTAATTTTACTTAAATTCCAAATTCAACATGTAGCTAGTGGCTACCATATTGGACAAGGTCAAGCCTGTCTCATCCCTCTCCCCTCAAATCTCCCCACTTTCCCCTTCGGCCTGGGTTGGACCACTTTTGCCTAGACCTGTCCTGTAACCTCTCTCTGTTGATAGTGGCTTCAGAGGGGGCTAGCTTAGGGTACCCGTCTGATCCGTCTGGTCTGTGGTCTCCACCCCGACTTGCCCCTTGTGCCGCCCTCCCCCTCTGCCTGGTCCCTGTGGTTGGAGGCATGGCCTCCCTTTCCCAGCCCAGCCAGCTGCCTTCAGGGCTCCTGCCAGCAAGTGCCCCCCTCACAACATTTCCAGCTTGCCTCTGCGCCTCTGTCCTGCGCTCTGGGGTGACTTGGAAGACTGTTCCGGACCCAGAGGGCAAGCAGGGCCCTGGATTCCTATCCCTACCTTTTTTTTTTTTTCATGAGGAAGGTTAGCCCTGAGCTAACATCATCACCAATCCTCCTCCTTTTTGCTGAGGAAGATTGGCCCTGGGCTAACATCCGTGCCCATCTTCCTCTACTTTATATGGGACACTGCCACAGCATGGCTGACAAGCAGTATGTCAGTCCGTGCCCGGGATCCAAACCTGCAAACCCTGGGTCTCCAGAAGCAGAGTGCACGAACCTAACCGCTACACCACCGGGCCGGCCCCCCTACCTTTTTCTTAATCCACAACTGTACCCTCCTTCCCTGGGTCCCCAGACTCTGGCTCTTCCAGTCAACCCACCTCTGCCCACCCTCACCCCATTCAGAAGCTGGGCTCACTGGGAAATTGCTCCTTCAGCATCTGTAGAACTTCTTCAAGAAGTGAAATCCCCAGGTCCACTTGGAAGGAGAAGAAGGGATCATTGAGGTCTGGAGTAGGTGTCCTTTGGAAGGGGCGAGTGTCCAAAAGGTCTTCCTCAGAGCTTTGGTGGAGGGCGCCCGCCAGGGAGAGCGCCGAGGGCAGGGTAGCCGAGTAGGTGGCAGTGTAGGCAGGGGGGGACTCCAGAATGTTGGGGCAGCTGGAGCTCTCTCGGTAGAGTCGCGGGGGCTTCGGGGGGGCCAGCAGGGTGGCCCGGGGCTGCTCATCCCCCCACAGTGGCAGGCGCCGACCGTCCGGCCTGCCTTGCAGCTCCCGGATGACCTCTCGGTTGCTGTACTCCTCATGGTCCCCGCCAGCTGTGCTGGCCTGGCTAAGCACGCTGCCCTGTCGCCGCAGTCGCCGCGGCCGCCCCAGGCTCAGCCGCTTGAAGAAGGAGGCGTTGCGGAAGGAGCCTTTCCGCCAGGTCTCCATGGGACCCAAGGGAGCCAGCAGACAAGCCCAGTACCTCCGAAGCCTGGTTCAAGAGCAGCTGGGGACCATTTGGTTCTCTGCTGGAGCAGTGAATGTCAGGAGTCAGGGAGAGAGCCCTGCTGGGCTAGGAGCAGAGGCCTCTGGCCAGCATCTTGGATGGTGAGATGAGGTTCCAGAAAGAGGGTGCTTTTGTCCAGGAGAGCAGAGAGCTGGGAGTTTCCCAGAGGGACAGGAGTGGCCTGGTGACTTGATAGGGCAGTGGAAAAAACCCCAAGAGGAAGAAGCAGCCCTTACTGGAGCCGGAGTGAGGGCAGCTCCAGTGTAGTCAGAGATGGAGCTTCTCCCCGGGCAAGAGCAGCCTGTGCTCCTTCCCCAGCACTGGGCTCCTCATGGGCCCAGCTCACCTCCTTGCCCTGGCCCCTGTGCCCATCTCCAGAGCAGCGTGGGGCTGTGCCTCTCTGCCGGCGGCTTCTGGACTCTGACGAGTGGCTTGGCTGTTTGTGCCGGTGTGTGGCGGTGGAGATGTGTTGTTGTTTGCAGCTGACTCAGTCAGGTGGGAAGCCGGGTTTCATGCTCTGAGGTAATTGCAGCATCTGCAGGCAGGGATTGGGCAGCTGTGGCCAACACCCCAGGGCACTGGGGAGCTTAAGATTCCTCTGGGGACTTGTCTGGGGGGCAGCGTTGCTTTATGTGTCACCACGCTGCCTCCTTTTCCCCCACAACCCCATCACCCTGGGCCCTAGGAGGCAGGCCGGGCTCCCCAGCCCCCAGTGTGTCTGGGAAGGAGGAGCCCAGGGAGGGTAGGAGTTAATTGAAAGGCAAGCATGTGGAACAATTGTTGGGGAAGGAAGAGAGACCTGTCCCTGGTTTGGGTGACTCAGCCCTGGGGCCTGGTGACAGGCCCTCATTAGCAGAACCTGCAGGTGTGGGGGGAAGGAGGCAGAGGGTGTGTTAACGGAGAGCAGCCCCATGCCTGTAAAGGGCTGGCTCCTCCCAGGGCTGGGCTCGGGGCACGCCAGGGTGACTCCAAGTTTTCTTGGCAGAGCAGCGTTACCTTGGGGAGGAGAGAATTGCCCTCCCCTTGGCCTGACACCCAGTCTGGCTGCTCCATTTCCTCATCCCTTCTCTGTTGACCCAGACGGCCTCAGAGCAGGAGAGAGCAGTTGAGAGCCTGGGTCCTGCTGCCTCCGACCCCACTGTGCTCCAGTCCTTCCCCTCGGGCTGCCTGGGCCTCATTTGGGGTCCCTCCTCTGTGGAGGGGGCTGGGCCACATGGGGCTGCCCTGAATTGTCAGCGGTGCTCTGGGCCAAGCTTAGGTAGGTGGGCAGCTCTCCTTAGAGCTGCTGCTACAGCCTGGGAGAGGAGGAGCAAGGGGATCTGAGCTGAGCACTTCCTGGTTCTGTACACCCCCTACTCAAACCAGTTGGCCAGGGCCTGGCATCTTAACCCCAGCCACTCCCTTCTTATTCGCCGGGTCACTGACCACCAGACTTTCCCCCTGGCTTATTCCATGGGAGTGCACCAGCTCGGTGTACCGCAGCGTTCTCTTCTATGCAGCCCCCTTGGCCTGGCTAGCTTCTGTGCCAACCCAGGTGGTCTTCACACTTCCCACAGCTTTAGCTGCAATGAGGGAGGAAGCGATTTAATTCCCTTTGCAGACCTTATCAGGGCGTGGAGTTGGCAGCTCAGGGCTCCACTGTAGAGCGGCCTCTCCACCCTACAGCCTTGGCCTATTGAGGTGATTGTTTATTATTCTTTTGGTTATTAAAATATAGCACTCTTTAATCCTCTGCACTGTGCTAGCAAGATCATAGAAGAAAAAGCCATGAGCCCTGCCCTGCATGAGCCCTGGTGTGTATTTTTAAGAGGCAAGGTGGCCCTGTGCTTGTTTCTCTCTCCTAGGGGTGGGGCTGATTGAGGCTGCATCTAGGGTAGGGCTCCCTGCTCCTGTGTCCTTGGTAGGAGCCTGACCACAGGGAAGGGGGGCAGCTGGGAGGGGGCAGTGCTCGCCTCCACCTGGCAGAGCGGAGTGGATTCCTGCACCTCTGACAACCTGCCTTCACTGGGAAGCTGTGAGAAGCAGAAGCCACAGGGTGGAGGAAGTGAGTGTCAGATACAGGGCTGAGAGGAAATGAAGGGAGACGAGGGCCTGGCTAGGGCATGAGGAAGTGATTCACCCGGGAAAGATGAAGCAGAGCTGACTGTAGCTGTGAAGGGCCTGGCAAAGGGGAAGTGGTGGTGATAGCTGGTTGAGATGGGCGGGAAGGGAGCCAGCTGAGAAGCAGGCCTGGCAGCGAAAGGCCTACTTGCTCTGAAGGGACATGGGGGAGTTGGGACTACAGGCTGTTCAGGGTCCTTCCCCTCCTGGCATCCTCCCTCCTGACTCTTGACTGCAGCTCTGCTTGGGCCCAGTCCTCCAGGTCTAGAGTCTGTGGAGTTGTGTTCTGCTGCCCTTAACCCCTCCCTGTCCCCCAGGGCTCAGTGCTATCCGAGAGGGACTACGAGAGCCTTGTCATGATGCGCATGCGCCAGGCAGCTGAGCGGCAACAGCTGATCGCCCAGATGCAGCAGGAGGACAAAGCCACGTAGCCCACGTAGCCTCCAGCCCTCCCCCCACAGTTCTTTTCTTAAATATCACCAATAAACTTTTTATTTTTAAGAGTCTACCTCTATTGCATACATAGGTGTGGGGTGCTGGCCTGCCCAAGCATGGCCCTGGTTTCTGGGCTCTGCCTCAGAGGGCTCCACCCAGGCCTGGCTCTCCTTTCCTGGGAGCGGACAGACCCCCAGAGAGGCACTCCGCGTGGTGAGAGGCAGTGCGCCAGCAGAGGAGCAACCACTCATCACAGCCCTTTATTGGCTTGGACCAGCTACACAGGACCCCCCCCCCCCCGCCCCGGCCCAGTCCCAGGGCCATGCTCTGCCCAGCTCCCGGCCAGGGGCAGCCTGGCTCTTGCTGGCTCCTCAGCCTGCCCACAGAACGTGGCCCCTTCCAGGGCCCTCGGCCAGGCCTGAAGCTGGAAGGGCAGCAGGGAGCATTGGGGCAAAGGGCCCTGCCCTCCCTCCGGCTGGGGCAAGTTTTAGAGAAGACTGTTCACTGCCCAGTGGTTCTGGGCTGAGGAGAGTGATGATTTGGGAAGGGCAGGGCAGTGAGTGAGGCAGGGGGTTGGGGCCCATGGCAACCACTCTTACAGAAGGGGTGCCCCATCTACTCAGTGTGAGGGGGTCACTCCTTGTGCAGGCACCACACCAGCGTCTGGCCCACCCCCGTCATGCTCAGCACACGGAAGCCCCTGCGTTCCAGCTTGTCCAGGACTATGCGAGGAGGGTCATTGACGTAGTACTCACAACTGCAAAGAGAAGAGGAGGAAGCGTGAGGGGGGACACGGTGCAAGCTCCCCATGCAAATACAAAGCTGGTATCTGCTGAGGACGAGGCCTGGTGAGGAATACTCACAGCAGTGACCAGCATGCTGGGTGCCTTCCCGGTTCCAGGCTAAGTGCACACTCCCTGTCCTTTCCCCTGTTAAGCATTTTGTATGCCTGATCTCACCGTTCCTCCTAACAACCTAAGGAAGTTACCACTTTCCCAGTGTCGTACAGTTAGTAGAAGCCATGTTAGTCCAACGACAGCTCCAGGTGCCCTGGGCCACTGCACTATTCAGGAGGAGCGACCTGCTCTCCCAGGTCCTCCCCTAGGCCTCTGTCCCTTCTTGCTGCCCTGGCTGTCCTGCAATCTTGAAGGAACAGGTTGACCCCTATTAGCTCCTGGCTCTGGGTGCTGCTTCTTCCTAGCATGGAAAATGCTTGGCTTCTCTTCTTTCAGGGTTGATTCTGAAGGGTCATCAAGCAGATACAGGGCTCAAGCCCCAAACTGGGCATCTTGAGACAAACACCTGTGGCAAAGGGATGGGGTTGACTTCAGCCCTCCGATCTTGACCCAAGGGGCTGGGGCCAGCTTGCCTCCTTTTTCCCTGCTTTGATCTAAGGCTCGTTTTGGCAACACTTCTCAGGAGTTCGGAGCCAGAGTTCTCCCTGCCTACAGAGTAGGAAGGGGTGAGCTGGCAGGAAAGGAAGCAGTGTTCACTGTTTAGTCATGGAACTGGTGTGAAGGCTGCCAGGGAAAGTGGCCAAGCCCCCAGGCAGCAGCTGAGCTGGAAGTAGGACCCAGGCTGCCTGCTCTGTTTCTAGGGCTTCGCTTTGTTACTCAGCTGGCTCTTCAAGACAGAAACCCTTCTCTCTGTGCCTGTCTTTGCTTTGGTGGGTCCAGCTCGGAGATGAGAGCAGGGCAAGGAATAGTCCACTTACGCAATGCTACACCCAGGGAACCGGGTTCTGTCCTGGGGTCCTCTTGTGAAGGGAGGGCCAGTGGGAAAGCTTTCAGAGCAAGCCTTGAGGGGTTGTGGTGAGGCTACAGATGGGACCCACCTTGCAGAGGTCAGAGCCCCAGGATGCAGGCCAAGGGGCTCTGAGGCTGGGCAGTAGCACTGTCCCTGGGCTTGATGGTTGTGTAAAGGGAACAGGGACAGACCAAGGGGCCGGGGGGGAGAAATACTTAGGAATGCCACTACTTACAAGTTGTTTCCTAGGACACTTCTTTTTGAGGCCCCCAGGTGCTGCATCAGCTCTGGATCCGAATGCTCATCGCCCACCATGGTGGGACCCACCTCCTGCAAGGTAAGTCACAGCGGCTGCCCGACTGGCTGCCAGGTAGAGGTGGAAGGTCTCATGTCTCCTTCCTCCCTGCCTGCTGGCCCTGAGCCAGCTTCAGTTAAAGGCTAGAGGGGGTGTGAGGAACCTTGGGGGCTGACCACAAGCTGGGAAGCGGTGGGGCCCGTCAATGATCAGGCCAAGCAGTGTGGGGCCTCTCTAGCCCCTCCAAGCTGAGCTGGGCATTGCCCGACTATTGGCACCTGCATGCCAGGCACCACCACCTGTGTTTGTGTGTATCAGAATCACCTGAAGAACAGAGAAACGAAAACATACCTCCACACAAAAACTTGTACACCAGTGTTCATAGCAGCATTGTTCATAATAGCCAAAAAGTAGGAATAACCTAAATGTTTGTCAGCTGATGCATGGATAGATAAAATGCGGTATAGCCATACAATGGAATCTTGTTTGGCAATAAAAAGGAATGAGTACTGACACATGCTACAACATGGATGAACCCTGAAGACATTATGCAAGTGAAAGAAGCCAGACACAAAAGACCAAATACTACGACGGCAAGTAGATTAGTGGTTACCTAAGGCTGGGGGCTCAGGGGAGATGAGGAGTGACAGGTAAGATCCAGGGTATGGGAACAGGGTTTCTTTTTAAGGTGATGGAAATATTCTAAAATTGATTATGATGATGGTTGCACACCTCTGAATATGCTTAAAAAAAACACAAACCACCCCATTGAATTGCACACTTTAAATTGGTGATGTCTATGGTTATATGTACTACATATCAATAAAGCTGCTATATTAAAAAAATATAAAGAATCACCTGAGGAGCACTGAATTCCCAAGCCCCAGGCTTACAGTGTTTCAGGAGGTCTGGCAAGGGGCCCAGAGTCCGCATTTTAACACCTGCACAAATGACTGGTTCTCAGACCATTGCCCTAGGGCACTGCCTTGAGCCCTCCTGTCATGTGGTGGGCCCACCTGCTATTTCCTTCATCTCAAGGAAGCTGTGTACCCTCGGATGGATCACCCAAGCACTGGGGAGTGGGAAGAGGCAGAGGAGCATCCTGCTGCCCAGCTGGGGGACCCAGTTATATCATTCTGAAGCTAAAAGGGAACTCCTGGGGCGACCAGCACCGTCTTGGACTAGGAAATTGCGCCCAGAGAAAGGGGTGTGACTTCTGACTCCTGGTTGGTGTTCTCCCCACCTCTAACCCTAGGGCCTGTCTCCCCTTTCCTTCTTCACGAGCAGGAAGTTCTTTCCTCTCTTCCTTTCCTAAGGCTTAGGGATCGCTCTTCCTGGAAGTGCCTATGGGTGCAGCTAGTGGCTGTGCATGGTCCAGGCGCTAGGCATAGGTGTTTTAGCGTCTTAGCACACGTCCTTTTCTTTTCCAAACCTCTTTCCCTCAGGTTAGTCCACCTTTCCCCCCTGCGGAGCAGCTCTGTGTGGGGCAGTGGGTGCTGCACAGGTGAGGCCAGGGCTTCCGGGGTCCCTCCCGGAGGCTCAGACCTCCGGCGGACAGGTAGGACAGGAGCCGCCAGCCCCCGGAACTCGCTCAGGTCGTCCGGGTCGCCGGGACCCACGCGCCTCGCCTCCTTCGCGGCCCTGGACACGCCGGCCGGCCAGAGCTCCCCGAGTGTCGGGATCCGGGCTGAGTCCGTTCCCCAGCCTCCCCTCCCGCGGCCCGAGGGGGCGTGTCCCGGGCGGCTTCCGGGTCCAGCCAGCTGCGGGCGCTGTCCCGGAGGGAGGCGCCACGGTGCGGTCGCAGTCTCCTTGGCCCGGGCCCGGCCCCAACTCCAACTGGCCGGGCACCGGGTACTCACCATGCGGATCTGGGTGCTGATGAGCAGGTAGGGCATGGTGCGCGCGTCCCGGCCGGGGTCCCACCCTCGGCTTTAGGCCGGCGCCGACGCCAGGTCCTCGGACTCGGGGACTGCGACCAGCCGCCGCGAGTCCCGTTACTCCGGCTCTGGCCTCGGGTGGCGCCAGTCCCGGTGCGCCCGGCCCGTGACCGGTGCGGCCGGCCAATCAGGAGCGGGCGCCTGTGACGCGCCCTGGCCCTCGGCGACTCGGGGCCCGCCCCCTGCCCTCCAGGCAGCGCGCTGGGACTCCGGGTGCGACCGCCGCTTCCGCGGTGGTCCTGCCGCGAGGAAGGTGCGTGTTGGGGGGGCCGCTCCCGTACCCGCGGCCTGGATGTGGTGGTGGCCCGCCGGCCTCGGCCGGCTGCTGCGGGCCGTGGCGCCAAGCGCGCGTGTTGTCCTGTGTCCTCTTACTGCAACACCTCCAGTAACAGGTTCCAAAGTCCTGCTGGTCCCCGCCTCGTCCCTGTGAAGCAGAGCAAGGAGCCAACCGCGATCCCGCTGAAGCCTCCTAAACTCCAGCCCACCCCACCCAGGGACGCCTCGAAAGCTTTTAGCGGACCCCCACTTCTCGTCCCCAAGACACGGTCTCCAGAGACGACTTCAGCCTGCGGGAGACAGGGGAAGGAGGCTTGGGCTACAGTTGAAATTCCACCTCGGGTGCACTGAGCATTCCCGCCTCCCCGACGGTAATTCCCAGTGCTGCAGCGGGGCCTTGCATTTCTGTAGCTCGGTAGGTAAATCTGCAAAGGAACTGAGTGCTTAGCCGGGTACCAGGCCCGCAGGGACTTAACCCAACAGAACCTGACCCTTAGCGCCGAGAGCTTCTCGCGAACCTGGCGGAACGTGGTGCACGCGCAGGAGAACACGGGGCAACACTTGGGGCAAAAGAAACAACTCTCCCCGCGCCAGCCACCAATGAGAGGGCAGCAAGTTCACCCCGACGCGTGCACGCCCTCTTCTGGATGTATCAAAATCTGACAACTCAACGTTCCTTACCTGCCTTGTTGTGATTGGTTCCCTAAAAAACAAAGCAAAACAACAGCCCGTAACCTTCCCTCCCTGCCCTTGACAAATCTTCACTTCACTGAAGGGCCCTTACAGAGCGTGCTCTGTGCCTCCAGCACTTGGACAGATGTGGAGAGCGCTCTAAGGGAAGTGGGAAGTTGTAATCCTAAAGGATCCTTAGTGGTCTAATTTATTCTTCTGTAGTCTCTACCCCTCTTCTCTACCTCCAGGACTAACAGTTTAGCCAGAGAGATAAGACATATTCGTCCCGAACAAAAGATTTGTTAAACTGACAAAGGATTAGTGCCCAGCACATACAAAGAACTCCTACAAATCAACGAGAAAAAGATAAATCTGTAGAAGAAACGTGGGCAAATGACTCAAATAGCCACTTTTCAAAAGAGGGAATGGAACTGGCCAATAAACATATAACATGATGTTCAATATCATTAGAAATCCCAGAAATGTAAATTAAGCTACATTTTAAGCCACAATGAGATACTGTTTTAAAGATTTGCACACACACAAAAATCTGTAAATGTCAAGTACTGGTGAAGATGTCTAACAACTGGAACACTGCTGCTGGGATTGCAAATTGTTATGATTGGTACAATCACCTTGGAAAACAATCTGGCATCACTTAGAAAAGCTAGATGTCTTCCCTATGACCCAGCCAAACCTCTCCCAGATAAACCTCAGGAAAACCCACTGACATGCATCTGGATCCGTGTGCAAGAGTATTCCTAACAGCACTGCTGTAATGAGGAAAAAACTGGAAACAGTCCTTCCGTCCATCAAAAGTGGAGTAAGTTTTTAGTTGATCCATACAGTGGAATCTGTATAGCAATGAAAGTGCTGAGTGAAAAAGCAAATCTTGGAAAAATATAGAATAATTCTATTTACATAAAGCTCACAAAGTTGCAAAACTAAACAATATATTGTTTGGGGATAAAAACATGTGGCCAAATTATAAAGAAAAGTAAAGGAATGATAAATGTAATATTCAAGATAGTGGTTACCTCTGAGGGAAGGGAAAGGGATGGGATGGGCATAGACATGCAGGGGTCTCAAAAGACAAAAGTGATGTTCTCTTTCTTCCACTAGGATGTGGGTTCAAAGGGTTATAAAGTTCTCAATCTTTATACATGTATTATAAATACCTTTTTGTAGCCATTAAATATTTTGTAAGAACAATTTAAAAAATAAGAATAATTTTTTAAAGTGTCAAGTACCTTACAGGTTAGACACAGGGGTAAGGCCACTATCCCAAGGCATTTGACTATGTCACCTCTCATGGAAGAGCCAGGTAGATAAAGCTCTCATGTTCTGGGCAGAGAGCAGAACAGGAGTTTAGGGTCTGTTCTGCTCTCCTCTCTAAGCTTGGGCTGTGGAGGGGTGGGGAGGCGATGGAAGGGCAGTGCATATCTCAGGCTGCCAGGGCTTTATTACATTTGCAAAACTGGTCTGCAGATGTAGCTAAGATAGAGAGCTCCATCCAGAATCACTCACCCCACTGCTGGTTGCCCTGGCAGCCGCATGCTAACCAGATAACATCTTTAATATCCAGGGGGAAATGAATTCCCCCACTTGGTCTGCCCATCTGGCCTCGCCTCTTGCCACAATCAGTTTATCTGGCAGATCTTCCTCCCCTGTAGAAAGAGGAGAAATTATTCTTCCACAACTCAGCTTTTCATCCAAAAAACATCGTCAAAGTGACAGTGTCTGGATATTGGTCATTCCTTCTTTTCTTCCTTCCTCTATTCCGCTTTCATGGATGGCTTCCGCATTAGAGCTGTGCTAGGCACAGGGGACAAGGAGATGAATCAGGCATTAGCCCATCCTGGAAGAGTGAAGAGTCCAGTGGGGTAGACAGATAGAAAGCACATAATCACGGCACCAAGTATCATGGAGGTAACTGAGCATCAGGAGCAAAGAAAGATAAAAGATTAATTCCACCAAGGTGGTGCTCTGGGAAGGTTTCCCAGAGGAAATGAATTTTTATTCCCTCTAAAATAAAGTTATTTTTTCTTATTACAAAAGAAACATTTATTTCATAAAAATGAGAAAAAATATGGAGAAAGGACATTAAAAACACTCTTTTCTCACCGTCAAGACAATCATAGTTAATCCTTTAGTGTATCTCAAGAGGTACTAATTGAACTGGATCCTTAAAAATGAGTAGAAGGTATTGGTGAAGTTCTATTCCTTAAGCTCTGGGTGGGTACCTCATTGCTTTAAATTATTCTTTACAATGTACATATAAATTAAATTTACTCATATGTGTAAAGTATCTCACAGAAAAGGTAAATAAATATACTATCTAGGAAGGATTTTGGGAGGACTAGTCTAGATACTTCAGCTGTCACTAAATTAAATTTTAACTCTTAAGAAATGTTGATGATAAAATTGGAATCATAGTCCATAAAATCCTATATTTTTAGTTTCTAAAATTACAAGAAGTTGAGCCAGCCCTGATGGCCTAGTGGTTAACATTTGACACTCTCACCGCTTTGGGTGGCTGGGTTTGTTTCCCGGTGGCAGAACCACTTGTCTGTCAGTGGCCATGCTGTGGCAGCAGCTCACATAGAAGAACTAGAAGGATTTACAACTAGGATTACAACCATGCACTGGGCCTTTGGGGAGGGGGAAAAAAAAGGAAGATTGGCAACAGACGTTAGCTCAGGGCAAATCTTTCCTTGCCAAAAAAAAAAAAATTACAAGAAGTTGCATAAAATCACAAGAATAAAATGGAATTATAAAAGAATCTATAGGCCACGGGTGGGCACAGAAAAACTGATGAACACAGATTAAAAAAAAAAAAAAAAGGTGAGGCCAGCCTGGTGGCATAGTGGTTAAGTTCAAGTGTTCTGCTTTGGTGGTCCGGGGTTTGTTGTTTGGATCCTGGGCATAGACCTACTCACTGCTCATCAAGCCATGCTGAGGCAGCGTCCCATACAGAAGAGCTATAACTCTACAACTATGATACACAACTATGTACTGGGGCTTTGGGGAAGAAAAAAAAAAAGAAAAAAAGATGGAGATTGGCAAGAGATGTTAGCGCAGGGCCAATCTTCCTAAAAATTTAAAAAAAAAAAAGGTGAAATAGCATCTGAACTAATTTACACTATCAGAGATCAATTCAAATTTCAGCCTCACTCAAATGTTTAAAAAATATTATCATTAGAGGAATTAATTTCATTTACATTCTGGAAATGGAAAAAGTTTATAATCCTATCCTGGTTAATGTAATAACAATGTAAGGTTTAAGGTTTTTTTTAGTGCTGGGGTGTGCATCTATGAGTTTTTAAGTGTCAACTGGCAGAAGCTGGCCCTGGCCCTCTTGCGGATGACCAACAATTTATCTGTTCTAATTTGAACTGCCAAAGGCACTATTGTCTAATGCTTAGTAAATGGTTTGAGCAAAAATATGTAGGGGAAGGAGAATCCTCCTCCCCTGCCCCCGCCACCTTTCTCTTAAGGTTCCTATAGCTGGTCAAATAATTTAAAAAGCAGGTTAGCAGGAGAAAAATAAAATGAAGTTTAATAACACATATACATCAGAGAAACTAGAAAAACTGCGCAACTCCCCAAAATGTCAGAGGTTCTCATCTTAAACACTATCTTCACCTAAAGACAAAGGAGGATGTTGGGTGTAGGGGGAGTCAGCTACAGGAGATTACCAGAAAAGCACAATAAGCAAGAGTAAGGTTATTATGCCTATTTAAGTCCTTGCCTTCTGCATTGATAAGACTTTCTAGAGATAAGGTCATCCCCCCTTCTTCTTGGTACAGAGAGGGAGATACCTTTACAAATGGAGATTTTCCTTACAAATGTAAATATCTCTTACAAAGGATAACTTCTACTTCTACTTGGTTTTCAGAGCTTTGATAAGAATGGGCTTAGCGAGGACCCTCCCAGTCTATCCATACCCAGAGTTATCTATGGTGGTGGCCTGTTCTGGGACAGGTTTTCTCTCAAATTCTTTTAGGCAGTTAGTGGGTGTGTGTGTCAAAGTTTCTTTCAGAGTCTTTTGTTCTTGAAAATAATTGAGGTAAAGAGATATATTTTGAGGTGGCCAATTCTGATCCCCCACAAATGCATAAACAAATTAAGCCAAAATCAGGTAAAGTCTGAGTTATGGCAAAGGGTTATGGAAAGGTAGGGAGGGGGTGCTGTTTTCCACGTAGAGAATGGGTCATTCTAGGCAGAAGCAACAGTAGACGTGAAGGTAGAAAGCCTGAATCTGCTGAGCATATTCCGGGAACACCGGGTAATCAATTGGTGTAACTGGAGGGAAATGAGACCTCAGATGGCCAGACTGGGGGGGTTACTGCTGGAGCATCCCGCCTTAGAAGTCTCCCAGCTTCCCCCCTTGTCTCCTCCCTTCTCCCCCTTCACCTTTCCCGCTCTGCTGGCTCCGCCCCTCCGGCGGCGCCTGTGACCCCGCCCCTTGGAAAAAACATGAGCCGGAGGCGGAGCCTCGTGTGGTCATCTCACCACGCCTTCCTAACTGCGCGCGGTGCTGATGGCGCCGCTTAATGACGTCACGGTCATTGACAGCGTGAGGCGGCGGCCGCTGCGATGGTGGTGAGCAGCCGGGTAAGCGTCTGAGTTGATCTGCTAGGCCGGGACGCCTTCAGAGGATGGGAGGGAGGCCAGGAGTTTGCAGTCAGGGCGGCGGGCTTGTCTTCGGTGCCGTGAGGCTGGGGGTCGGGGGTCGGAGGCCGGGAAACCTGACTCGGGAACCAGGGTTAGGGGGCGTGTTGGAGGGGAAGCTGAGTGAGAGGAGCGGTAGTCAGGCCCGGGGGCTGGCGGAAACCTTAGGGTCCGGATTGGGGTGAGGGTAGTGGGAGCTCAGAGTCTGGGCAAGGAGATATCTCCAGGGGGTCGGCCTTGGGGGTGGGGGGACCACGCTCACGAATCTCTCTCCCCCTGTCCCGCCCGCCCGCCTGCTCCCGGTGGCTCACGCGGGCTGCAGGTGCAGCATGTCTAGCCTGGGGGCCTTGGGCGGCGCCCGCGCCGGGCTGGGACTGTTGCTGGGCACCGCCGCGGGCCTTGGATTCCTCTGTGCCCTTTACAGCCGGCGGTGGAAACGGAACCAGAGCCATGGCCAGACCCAGACCCAGACCCAGAGCCTGCCCAACTCTGTGGACTACACGCAGACTTCTGAGCCCGGACGCCAGGGTAGGAGCCGCTCCCCTGAGGCCACAGTCACGGCTGACGGATCGGCCTGGGGTCCGGGCTGCCTTTAGCAGAGCCTGTGGGACGGGACAATAGAGGGAGGGGGGTGCCTGAGAGTTTCACCTTTCTGGAAAGCTTATTGAAAAGGAAAGCAGTCTTCCTCTTTACTCTTTCTCCTATAATCTCAGGAAAATATATTGTGGAAAGGCTCTTCAGCTTTCACTTTTAGTTCTGGCCACAGTAGTGCTGTGTATGTGCAGGCACTTGCTTAGTGTTGGATGAGGTGTTTAAGTAGATGAGGGGACCAAAAGAAGGCAAAAGGAAAAACTAATCTTACAGGTATTAAACCTCTTGAGGCTTATGTATTACATTATGTACTATTAGAATTTGAAGGGGCCTTGGAGACTATCTAATCCAGGTGTTTTTTTTTTTTAATCCTTCTTACAAGGAAATCCAGATTCAAAAAGATTGCATAACTTTCCCAAGGTTGTCACAGAGCAAGTAAGTGGCAGGATTGGGCCTGGTCACCTGGTCCTGTGGACTTTCCACAGCATGGGGCTGCGTGTGCACTTAACTGCAGATGAAGCTGAATATGGCTGGAAGGCAGCCGCAGCTGAGATGGGCAGTGCTTTCAGTTTTGCAAAACTTCCATGTTAACAACTCATTTGAGCAAAGCATCTAGGGCTGGTTCAAACCACTCGCCTGGTACTTGTGTAATGGAAGAGCATTCCGATCATCTCACTCCATGTTAATTGGGAATGAGTGTTTTCTCTGATTACCGAATGCCAGATGGTTTGGAAATTTAGTTTTAGAAGAGTCTTCAAAGCGTTATCTCCTTCAATTGCCAACTGCTGTCAGCATTTTATAACCTAGTGGTAACCTAGGATTGCAAGTGGGCTTGTCTGTCTTTTTCTTGTGTTTTGTTCCTTTTTGCTAGGAAAGAGTTGCCCTGAGCTAACATCTGTTGCCAATCTCTCTTTTTTTTTTCCCCTTCCCAAAGCCCCAGTACATACGTGTATATTCTACTTGTACGTCCTTCTAGTTCTTCTATGTGAGCTGCAGCCACAGCATGGCTACCGACAGACGAGTGGTGTGGTTCCGCGCCTGGGAACCGGGCTGCTGAAGCTGAACACACTGAACTTGAACCACTAGGCCATCAGGGCTGGTTCTCATTTGTAATTTCTTAGCAGTTGTCTTTCTTCTGCTGAGGTGGGGAGAAAGTGGCCACGTTCCCAAGGATCTTTCTTGCTCTACGTTCTTGAACATTGTTGGGTGTGTATTGTAATCTGGTCTAGATTGTTACTAGATCTCCTTTAGTAAATTTATGCTTGCCTGGACTGTGGGTCCCGCCTTCCTGGTTTCTTTCCTGTTTTTACATTTTCCAGTCACCTCAGTTTACCAGAATTTACTGTTGGAATTTACCTAGAGCTCAGTTCAGGGCTTGCTAATGGTGTTTATCTGATGAGGTTTGGATGGGCTTTTTCCAGTGTACCTTTTTTCTCTTTGCCCCTCTCTGATGATACTCAGTGAAGTTTTTGAGAGGAGCTCAGAGTTTTCTTTGCTATTCTTTGTGAAGTGAACAATCAGAATGTGAGCGAGCTCAGTTTTAGTTTTGCTGTGTGGTTGGTATTGACTGCCTGGTACTTGGGCACTACATAGTCAGGTAAAGGTTTTCCTTTTACTCTAGCAGGGTAGCTGTCCTGCCTTCTAGACACCGCACTCTTGCAAGCATTTTACACTGTCTGCCATGGTGTGCTGAAGGCCCTGGTGTGGAAGGTTCTTAGAACAGAGGGCTCTTGTTTAGAGATTGGGACCTTGATGTTTTTCTGGATAGTTACTTGGGACTTGTTACCAGGACTTAGCTGTGAACGTATGCTATCTGAGCCTCAAGGGTCTTTGTAAATTAAACTCCAATGAAAAGCAAGTGTTCTTGAATTCTAGGTGCCAGATCTTTTCCTCAGTCTATCCCATGGGCATCACTGTCCCCTGTCCTCCTTCCTTCAGTGAGGCTGTTGCGGGCAGTCCCAGGTGAGGCTGGAGATGCTGCGGTGCTGCCCGGCCTTCCACGAGAAGGGCAGGAGGAGGTGCTGGACCGCCTGGACTTTGTGCTGACCAGTCTGGTAGCACTGCGGCGGGAGGTAGAGGAGCTGAGGAGCAGCCTGCAGGGGCTTGCTGGGCAGATTGTTGGGGAGGTCCGGTGAGTAATGCAGCCTGTCTCCTGCCTTGTCCCCCACCCCTCAACTTTTCCCTGCCCCTACAGCTTGTTCAGCTGAGGTGTGTTCTGGCCTTTGCTGTCTGTCTCTAAGGAAGAAGCCAATTTTACAGCTTCTCACCTAATTAGCAGGGAGGCTGTACACACAAGGTACCTTACCTTGCACAAGTTCCTTGCGACTTTTGGGCCCTCGTGGTCTGCTATAGCAGCTGAAATGCTTTGTTCTGACTAACCTGGTCTGCCCCTGCAGGCTGGGTCCAGGGAGCTGCCCTTCTTGCTCCCCTGAGGGTAGAGACCCAGGATTTTCTCTGCTCTTGACCCTTTAATGAGGAGCGGTAGTGAGAGGCTCTCTCATGGTGAGGGGAAAGACAGACTGGCTGGGACCTAATAGCACCCTCTAGATCGGGGCCTGCTTTTCAGGTCTCACATGGAAGAGACCCAGAGAGTGGCTCGGCGGCGAAGGTTCCCATTTGCCCGGGAGAGGAGTGACTCCACTGGTTCCAGCTCCGTCTACTTCACAGCCACCTCGGGAGCCACATACACAGATGCCGAGAGCGAAGGGGGGTGAGTCATCTCTCCTGGAGGCGGTTGTGGTTTCAGCCAGGTTACATTTTGTAAAAGTAATGTTTATCAGTGGAAAATTTACACCAAGCTGCTATAAATAATTTTTGGAACAAGGTAAGGGTATAAATAAATAAAATACAGGGAGGTTGAAACAAGAAAAACCATCCACCTTATGTCATCCAGACAAATGGAAATGTTAACAGTGGTTATTACTCACATATGTTATTTTCCTCTGAGTGGGTTTGTTTTTACACAATTATTATATTTTTTATTTTTGTTTTCCCGGAACATTAGTGGGGCGTTTTCCTGTGTTGTCACAAGGACTTTGTAAGCCTTGTTGTATGACTTTATCTCCTTCACGGTGTGACTGAGCCAGGTTTACAGAGCTTTCTAAGCACTAAGTGCGCTCCCCTCCCCCTGGAAGCTCCCTTCCCGCGGTGGGGGGGTTGGGGGGGGGCTTGCTCATGCTCCCTTGCCATCTTTACAGATGGGAGATGATTGTCCCGAGTAATTGGTGACCCAGCAGGTCTGACCATAAGCCTTACTGTGAGACAGGGCAGTAGGCAGGAGTCTGGAAGACAGCCTCCAAACTTGGTTAGGTTAAGGGCTTTTCGATTTTAAACCACTAGCGCCATTTTGACACTTTGGTCCCAAGGATGGAGTCTGAATGAACATCTTTGTTGTGGTGCATGATGCTGTCAGTGGCAGCCTCTGCCCTTGTCTACTGCTAGGTCAGTCATCCAGCTGACTGCGTGAGGTCTAGAGGCTGATCTCTCCTTGGTGTCTGCTGACCTTTCTTCTTCCTCAAGGAAGATTGGCACAAGCCTTCTGTCAGGTCAGAATGACTGACTTGGCTATAAACATGCACATGGAAATTAGAGGTTAAAATCAGCCATTTAGGATGATCTTTGCAGCATTGTCCCTCTTTAGCTGAAACACCTTATAATATTAATTACCATTTATTCTGTCTCTCTGACAGACTCTGTGCTAAGCACTTGAGAGGTATTTCCTCACTTAATCCTCACAAGATCCTGTGACGTAGGTGGTGGTCTTCTCCCTGCTGCTCCGATGGAGCCTTGAGCTTTGCGAGGTTTGATGCCTCCCCCAGGGCTGTACAAGGATAAGTGCAGGCTTAGCCCATCTGACTCCAAGTCCCATTCTCCCAACAGCTGGGCTTATCTGCAGGGGTGTGAGGGTCTATGGTCTGAGGCATGGCTTGGTCATCAGGGCACAGGGGGCTTTCACAGGAAGATGTGTCCCATGTAGCCCTTGGGAGTTCTGTCCATTGACTGAGTGCTGCCACAGCTCCCAGCTCTGGGAAGACCTGCCCATAGCAGTATGGTTTGTTCAGTACATCTCAGTCAAGAAATTTCAGCCTTGTTTTCTTGTTTTGGCTGTTATATTCTCCTGCCTCTCCTCACTTGGTTTTCGCAGAAATTTAAGAATAGTATTACTCTCTTTTACGTGTCACTGCCATTGGGCATCTGTGCTGGAATGGACTATTGCTCAGGTGCCTCTGGAACAAGTTAAGTCTTGGTAAAGAGCTGTAGTCCTCCATTTGTGACTACTGTTGCCTGGGTTATCTGATCCCTATTATCTGTATTCTCAAGGGCTAGTAGAAGTGGCCTTTTTCTATTCAGTTTACCCAGTACCTCTGGGCTGAGAGATGCTTCCAGAGGGCTGTGTTAGAGGGGGCAAAAAATGAAATTAATATTTGACACATCTGTATTGAAAAGAAAGGACAGTAGTTGATAGTGGACACTGAGACTTAAGGAGCATCTCTATGCAACCCAAGGACGCAGGTCACTTGGGTGGGGAATTGGCATTTGAACATTGCAAGAGGGTAGAACAGAAGGAGAGGTCACAGCTCTGCCCAAGATCAGGATGTAGAACTTAAGGCCCTTGATGATTTTAAGAAGTGTACAAACTTCTGGGAGCAGAGAGAGTCAAGAGTGGTTAACCAGGGAACCTGTGGGTGCTTCACTGCTTGGGGGGCTCACTGGGGCTCCCAGGACCATAAAGGGCAGGACAGGGCTGCCAGCCACCTGTAAAGGGGTGAGAGGAAAGGTGACTTTCTTAATTATAGCTCTAGCAGGCTCAGTCCCATGACCAGTCATGAGGCATGTGGAAGCCAAAGGTGGTGCATGGTACAAGACTCTGGTTTAGCTGGCAGTTATCTGCGGCAGTGGCCATGGTGAATAATTCTTTTTCCCATGGTCAGTGCCATATAGGTCAAAGAAGAATTCTGGGAGGAGACCACAACTCTGGAATGGCTTTGAACACATGGGCCTGGGGGAAGGAGCACTTCTTTGAGGGATGAAAGGATAAGATTTGATGGGCTACTCTACTCCACTGAAGGCCATATTCCCTTTTTTTCCAAATAAAATAAAATAGCAACTTTGAGCTCCCAGGGCATCAACTGAATGTGGCAGAGGCAGAAGCACTGTGTGGGTCCGTGAACTTGTTCCAGGCATTGTACCAAACACAGCTTTTACTTCCTCCCTGTCAAAACCCAGCTTGCCCTAGAACACCAGCTCCTCCTGCAGGCCTCTCCAGGCATCCCAGCCAAGAGATTGCCTGCAACCTCATTGCCACCCCTTCTCGGGCATTTGTCCCCTTGTTTAGGTTGGTCTTATCTTCCCCACCACTGAGAGTCTTCTCAGGGTCAGGGTCCATGTCAGGTTGTCTTTGAATGCTTCAGCTCAGCCCCTCTAATGGGACTTAGGAGTTGAAAGAAACTTAATTGCCACAAGGAGGGGATATGTGTGTAACTGAGTCCTTGATCACTGACCTGTGGGCTCTCCTCAAGGAGCAGAATGGGTAGTCCTGGCCTGCTTGCTCCGAGGGAGCCTCGGGTCCTCGACTCTGTGTGGAAACAGTGTGTTCTGTCTGAGTGCACAGATCCAAAGGGCCTTTTCAGAGGTCCCTGCCAGTCCCCGGCTGATCTCAAAAGCTGCAAGCCTTGTTAAACAAAAGGGCCACCCTTCTCTCTCTGATGGATTTCTCCAAGGGCTGGGATGGCGTTCCAAGAAATGTGGAAGAATGGTGTGAATGTAGAGACAGCAGCCCACATCCTCTGGCATGTGATAGATCTCTTCCCAAGCCCTGGAAGCCCCTAGGGCTGATGTCGGTGCTCACTCAACAAGCGTTTGCCTGCCCACCGCATGCCAGGCAGCAGGGTTGTAGATTAGTGCGGCAGAGTGCCTTGAAGTGGGGCTGAGGTGCAGTAAAAGGTCTCCTCACAGTGCTGGCCTCACTGGAGCCTCCCTGGCTCACAGCGCTCTACCAGCTCTCACTCTGGGTGGCAGTGTGACCTCTCCTGACCTCTCCTTTCCCTTGTCCGTGTCAGCTCCCTGGCCTTTAGGACCCAAAGGGGTCACAGCAGTGCAGAACTTTCCTCCTGGCTCAGCTCCCTGGAGCAACTGTGCTGATGCCTGTGCTCTATGGGGGGGAAGTGCAGGGGTCCCTCCCTGGGAGATTCCTGATCTGAACTTCTGATTGGCCAAGGCAGCCTTCAGCTGAGCGGGGAATGAGGTCTCCCCTTCTTTCTAGCAACAGGAGGTGATGAAACTCAAGCTCTCCAGCCCAGATAACCCATTTACCCATTTTGTCTTTGGGCCTGGCTGGGCTGAGTAGGGGCACTGGTAGACTCAGATTTGACTTTCTCATTTGGAGATTATTGACTAAGCCTTAGGAATTGGTTGGGAGTTTCTCCACGCTGCCCCTGTGTTGTCTCGCTCATCACCACCCAGGTTGGTTGTGAAATCTGATGCCACTTTTCCTTGTCCCTGTAATTTCTCAAGTTTTTACTGCAAATTGTTAGAGGGGAAAGATACTTGGGTAACCTCTTAAAAAGCAAGGTGAGGTTAGGATGGTTTTAAATACCTTACAAATTCCTGTAGTAAATGCTCCTGGGGCTCCTTCATTAGATGAGTCTGGAAGCTCCTCTATAAAGAAGCAGTCAGCATGGATTGGGCACCAGGTCTGGCTGCTCACTTGCTGCTTTCTGGAGCCTTTCTTCTTCTTGTCTCTGCCTTTCTGGATGAGGGAGACAGCACTTCGGCCTACAACATTCAGCCTCTGACTTTAGGCTGTCTTGTATTGATGGTATTCGTAGTGTCTCCCTCACCTCTCCTTCGGGTCTGTTTTGCTCCAGCCATAGGGATCCTACCCCTTTCATTCCGGGATGGAGGAAGGCTTATCCCTAAATGATCCTAAGATCTTCCCTGTGCTTCAGAACCTTCTGGCTCTGACAGAATCTGCTTTTCCTTCAGTCTGGAGGGCTCTCTGGTGTCTGTGGCCTCTGGAAGTCTTACCTTCTCCCCTGCTCAGGTTTTGTCTGATTCAGTTGGCAACTAGGAAAACACCCTAATCAGCTGCTGGTGGAGGCCAAGATCTGAGAGAAACTTGGCTTCCTCTTCAGTGGATATGTCAGGGTTGTGGCTCCTTAGAAGACACCTGGCTTATGGCAGCCCCACAGATACCATCCCAAGGGATTGTATCTTCCTTCTCTCCTCTTTCCAGCTGCAAAGTGGCCCCTCCCTATCCCCAGCAAGTTCCCAAGTTTTCCAAGGGCTACTCCTGCTGTGGTTTAGGTTTGGTTGCTGACTTGGGACAGAGGTACGTGCTGAATTGAAAAAGACAATGTGAATATTTGTGGCTGCCCATGGCCTCAGAGGCTGGCACCCACTCATGTTGGTTCTGGCAGGTGCCTTTAGCTGATAAAGCGAAAATGATTGATAAACCCATAGCCTGGTGAGCCATGTAGCTCAGGAGATCAGCTCTACCTATATCTTAAGGTTTTTATCTTCAACATTTTTTTCTTTTTTATTTATAAGAAGATTATATGCTTATTAAAGCAATCATATATTAAAAGACAGGGGAAAAATGACCTTTAATTCCTCTACCCTGAGAGATCTACTGGCAACATTTTGGTACATACCTTTCTAGGCTTTCTCTTTTTCTCTTTTTTCTGTCAGACTTGGCGGTAACTAAGCAGGGGGTTCTCATATTAACCTCTGTCACAGGGCCCCCGGTTGGTCACTGTTCCCCTCCGGGATCATTTTCCCAGTCCATAGTTCCCATAGGAAGCTTTGAGGACTAATTTCTGCACCTAAATGGTGGGAATGGTTCTCACTTGGTGCTCTGGACAACACTGCCAAAGATTCCCTCTTTGTGGTAGAGGATAGAACCTAGGGGCTCTGAGGCTGAATAATCCCCTCGCTTCACCCTGTCACTTACATTTCTCTGCCACAGTTACACAACAGCCAATGCTGAGTCTGACTATGAGCGGTACTCCGAAAGGGAGAGTGATGATGGGGAAGATGAAGTGAGCTGTGAGACCGTGAAGATGGGAAGAAAGGATTCTCTGGACCTGGAGGTGGCTTCGGGTCTGGACACGGGAGCCCTGGAGGCTGGAGGCTCCCCTGGCCTGGAGGCTGTTCTGCCCCTCCTGCAGCAGGCGGATGAGCTGCACCAGGGCAGTGAGCAGGGCAGGCGGGAAGGCTTCCAGCTGCTGCTCAACAACAAGCTGGCGGTGAGGCTCCCCTCCCCCATCCCCACCCTGCTGATCCCCAGCGAATGAAGGCAGGTGACTGTGGTTACTGATCCTGCAAGGTGACATGGGGAGGGAAATGAGGGTGAGATGGCTAGTTCTGCATCTATCCCCCAGGGTTGCACATCCTAGTCCAAGGAGGCCCAGTACCCCTCTCGTGGTCTGTGGGCTGGTGTACTGCCTGCCCTAGAGCTTCCTCCTCCTTTACCCCCCAGGGCAGTCCTTTGCCTCCTGTAGAGCTACTGCAAAAGAGCTCCACCTCTCACCTTAGAGGGAAATGTGGAAAGAACTGGAATGTTTTTTTACTTTTTTATTTCCCTTGAGGCAGAGCCCAGGCTGCCTACCCAAGTTGAAGTTTCCATCACAAGTGACAAGTGTGTAGGTCACTCACCTGCAATTCACTTCTCCTCAGGTTCACTGCCAGAATTTATGCTCACTCATGTATCAATGCCCCCAAAGTTAGAATTTTCCTTTTTCTTGGCCATTTTCTCATTTTTTTCGTTGTGACATGATGAAAAAGACTTCTCTTTTGCTGTGCCTCATTACATCTTGGAGTTGACCTTTCCTCCTTAACAGTATTAGGAGGCCAGACTGCCCTCACTCTGGAATCTATTGGCTAGAGATAGTGTCATCAGTTAACTGCAGGCGGGAGGTTGCGTGGAGGTGGCCCAGTGTCAGTCAGTGTTTATAAAACACACTAGCTTGGAAACTCAAAGGTAGATGGAGGGAAAAGGCCACAGCCCCAATTCTCTGCGGCTGAGGGAAGAGGGGCCTCATCCTTCTGTTTGGTTGGCAGAATGGAAGCCAGCAGGACTTTCTCTGGCGCCTGGCCCGGGCCTACAGTGACATGTGTGAGCTCACTGAGGAGGTGAGCGAGAAGAAGTCATATGCCCTAAATGGTAAGTGCTGACAGGTTCCTGGTGGGAAGGTGACTGATTGATTCTGCGAGTGGAGCTTGCTGATCTGCTTGGGGCCCAGGGGAACCACCTAGATGCAGGCTGTCAGGGCATTTGTGGCTCAGTTAATCACTAGGGACAAACTCTGGCTTCCAGGGAGCCCTGCTTCCTCCTTGAGACAGAGCACAGTCTCTCCACATCATGATGATTAACACAGGTGCACATGTTTTTAGTAGTTGTATCATATTAGCATAATTCTTTGTCCTCACTCCCCAACCACAAAGAGGGCAAAGCCTGCTTTCTTGATCTGAAGGTTTTTTGCTGCTGCTGCTGCTAAGGAATCTGTTTCAGTTATGGAGCCTGTGGGGCAGGTGTTCTAAGAATATGAGTGGAGTATGTTTGGTGAGCACCTGTAAGGAGCAGTTTGGGAGAATACTGCTAGCTCAGTAGTCCCTGGGATCTACTTAGTAACTCTGTTGCCAAAGTGGGTTGCCTGGTGGGTAGGGTGCATCTGACTTGTGCCAGGCTCAGGGCTCGTTCCTGTGTGTCATGAGGTCACTGAGAATCCTAGGACTTCTTTAAAAAAGAGACTGGTTTCACAGGGAAGATGATGTGTCCTGCCTAGCCACACACCCTCTAGGTCAGGCACCATCAGTGGGCTTCCAGGCCTTGTGGTTCAGTTAGTTATCCAAAGTTAACTGAACTGTCTAAAGTAAATTCATCTGCTTTTGCACTTTTATAAGTACAGCCTTGCAAACATTATTGAATCTTTATGTAGAATCTAACAATAACTGAAGGTCATTCTTCTAAACATTTGTAGAATTCTGTTGATATAGAAGGAACAGGCTGATTAAGTTGAATGTTTATTGATACAGATTTTCAGAAAAATCTCTAGAAATTTCAATAAAAGGTGCTTGCTTAATTACTGTTTGTTTCTTTTCAAAAGTTTGTTTTCCCTCCACCCTGAAGGTGGAGGTGGGGCGGTGGTTAGAGGAGCGGCCGTAGCCAGCACTGGTCTGGTCTGGCTTCCCCAGCTTAACACCCTTGGACAAGTCTGTTCCTTTGGAGGTCAGATGACTATAGAGCATCTTTGAAGGCCCTGCTCTGGGATTCTAGCTTTTTAGGACCATCCTTGCTGGGTCTAAAGTTCTTCATTTTGTTCCATCTCTAGAAGCTGGACCACCGGGAGGCAGCTGTTCTGTGGGATCTCGGGCGATATCTGGTCACCCTCTGGCTTGACAGGAACTAGTTGTCTCATTCTTCACTACTATTTTCCCAGTGAGACAGTGCTTTGAAGGGGGGCAGAGAGAAGTCCCCTAAGAGACAATGTCCCTCTTTAGTGGGGCCATACGGTCCTTTTGTTTGGAAAGGGAGATGTAGGGTTCTCATCAGCTGTCTTAAAAATGTATTTGCTGCATACACAACATTTTATCATAATCAGTATCACTTAAGCATGAGGAAACATTTCAGATTAGCCAGCCTGCCACCTCAACACATTACTTTTGTTCGATTTCCTCCATGTTCCCTTCTAAGCCCTCTCCATTTTAATCAAAGGAAAAGTTCCATTTTGCAGTGTGCCCCTTTCTCCAGTGTGTAGGCATGATGGTCCTCATCTGGAGGGCTCCAGGACTACTCTAAGGGACCCTTCTCAAGAGCTTTCATGTTTTGGCCTTCATTTCTTTGTTAGTCTTGGTGCCTAGAAAACTTGGGTAAGACTAGGTGAAACTCATCTCTGGTCAGACCTCAGTCTATTTGGCTCTCCTGAGGAGTTTTGGCCTAGAGCCATGATTAATGTTCTTGGATCATGGATCCTTTGGAGAATTTGATCAAAGCTGTGGACCTTCTCAACAAAATGCACATGTACCTAAAATTTTATACAATTTCAGAGGCATTCATGGACATTCTGAAGCCTGTCCAGACCCCAAATCAAAAACCCTCCAGGGTAAGATCTGTTGGGGACAGTTTCTGATTGCCATTGGGTCCTTTCTCATTTGAAATGCTTCGAGCACATCAGGTGGGTGTTGTAAAAACAAGGTAGCTGGGGCAGCTGATGACAGAGATAGGGAGAGCAAGGGGAAGCATAAGTCATCCCTGGAAAGGTATTTGCCGCTTTTCATTCTGCTCAAGTTCACAACTACTTCCAAACAAGTCCAGGCTGGGTAGGGATTGGTAAGAGCTAGAGCAGTCATTCTTCCCACAGCCCCTCCTATGGAAGTGTGCATGGGAGCCTTTGTCAACTCTGGATCACCTTTGTCCTATAGGAAAAGAAGAAGCGGAGGCCGCTCTGGAGAAGGGGGATGAGAATGCTGAATGTCACCTGTGGTAATAACACCCTGCAAGGTCCCAGGAAGAGCCAGCATGGGTTAGACTGGAGGAGAGCCCTTTCTTTTCTCTGTCCTGGCCACAAAGGCATTTGCTAGAGGAACCAGGAGAGGGAGCTCCGGACTTATTTCCATATGCCCCACCCTACCCCCAGCCAGGGACCCAGGGAAGTTTTCTTTGGGAGGTGCCTTGGGGATGAGGCAAGGGGGAGTATAATTTTCCTTTTGGGGCTTAGAAAAATGAGTATCTTTGTAAAAGTCATCCTAGCTATAAAACTTTGGGTTCTTGGCTCCTCAGGGAGGCTGGGACAATTTGCAGCTCCCCTCTCCTGCACAAGCTCTCCTTTCCCCTAGCTGTGATCCCTGGGCTGGTGGTGGACTTTGGCTTCTTTGCTTGGCTCGCATGAGGAAAAGTGAGTGTGAGCTCACCCCTAGGAAGTTCAGTAGTCAACTTATTGGCTTAAAAAACATCAGTCCTGTTTGTGGTCCCACATGAGGTTAAAGTTCTGCCAACTTGTATGGGTCAACTTGTGTCCTGGGGCCTGGTTCCAGCACCTCAGAATTTTAGTGTAAATGTTCCTTTCCCACCTCTCTCCCTTGCTTTCCATATCTCTGCCCTCATATTGTGAGCTGGGAGAGGCTATTTCTCCATCTGTTGCTGAAACTTTGCCCCTGCAAGGGCTCTTCTCAGAGGCCAAGTCAGTTTCTTGGGTGTCACAGGTGCTGCTTCCCCATAGGCTTCCTTGAGGCTCCTAAGGATGGAAATTGGCCTCACTTTCTGAGCTATTCTTGGGAAACAGCTGTTTGGACTAAACATGGAACTGAGCCTCTGGAAGTATCTGATATAAATACCCCTAGATATTTAGTGAATACTAGAGAAGGAAATTAGGCCTTTAGATACTCATTTAATGTCAACTGTGCTTCTAGAAACAATGCTGGGGGGATGGGGTATGAGACCTTTGTTTGTGAAGATAGATGGGAAGCTGGCTGGCTTTGTTCCCCTGGCAGAGAGGATATGAAGGAGAGGGGTGAAATTGGAGGCCTTTCTTCCTCTGCTTCTATTGGTTCCCAAGTTAGCATTAGAAATTCCTGGAGTATCCCATCTCAATCTGACTGTCCTGGAGTACGGCTTCCCAATGATGTACCTGTATATTTCCGAGGCTAAGGAAACTTGCAGTGTCTGCTCAGGAGACAAAAAGCAATGTACTCAGGTCTCTAACACTCTGATGCTGATTATTAGAGATCTGCTTTTTAAGTTTTTATGTTACTTATGACTGTATTCATTATCAGGTGAAATTTGGAGATCTGGACTGAGTCCTTGCCTAAATATTAAGAGATTTACTGTGGAGGACCCAGCTTTTTTGTACCTAGTGTACTTTGGAGAATCATGAACCTACCACTCTGTTTGCTAAAGAATATGAATTGGGATCACAGATCTGTGAGAAGAGGAATTAAATACAGATGGAAATGATATTTTCAGCTCTAGTTGAAGGGGTAGGGGGGCCGTGCAATTAGGCCATGGGTGCATTCCTTGCAGTGACAGTACCCAGTCCTTGTCCCTGAGCTTGCTGCTGCTTTCCCCCGTAGGTATGCAGTGCTTTGTGGTCAGCTGGCTGAGCATGAGGGCATCCAGAGGCGCATCCAGAGTGGCTTTAGCTTCAAGGTGAGGAAAGGCTTCTCCTCCTTCCCTTGTGCTGGTCTAGTCCAGATTCCCTGCTCCATCCTAGATCCTTGTGAAGGGTGTTCCTACAGCCTCTATGACTTGCCCTTCTTCCCTTTGCAACTCTGGTGTCTGATGTTTATATTTACATTTTCCCCTCAGGAGCATGTGGACAAAGCCATTGCGCTCCAGCCAGAAAACCCCATGGCTCACTTTCTCCTTGGCAGGTGGTGCTACCAGGTGAGCTAAATCCGAGGGCTTGATATAAGGGCCCTGAGTGTCCTGTGACTCTGATCTCCTTGCCAGGAAGAACAGGGTCCTCAGCCTGGTCTAGCTCAAGTGCCATTTCCTCTGAACAGTCGTGTTACTGGTGATTGGACCCAGCCCTATTTGACCGTTTGTTTTCAGTACAGAATAGTCAGTGTTCCTAAATATTACTTCTTAAAACGTTTTGTTCACACCTTGATCTTTTGGTGGCAGGTCTCTCACCTGGGCTGGCTAGAAAAAAAAACTGCTACAGCCTTGTTTGAAAGCCCTCTCAGTGCCACTGTGCAGGATGCCCTCCAGAGCTTCCTAAAGGTATCAGGGAAGGGAGGGAAGGGTAGACAACAGCCAAAAATGTTAGGGGGCAATTTTATGTTTGCCTATTCTATGGGAAAATCAGAACCACCTGGAGAGCTTATAAAAAATATTGCTTCCCAACCCAAGTGTCCATCGACTGATGACTGGATAAAGAAGATGTGGTGTGCACGCGCGCACGCGCACACACACACACACACACACACACGATGGAATACTACTCAGCCATAAAAAAGACAAAACCATCCCCTTTGCAACATGGATGGACCTGGAGGGTATTATGTTAAGCAAAATAAGCCAGACAGAGAAAGACAAACACCGTATGATTTCACTCATATGTGGAAGATAAACTAACACGTGGACAGAGAAGAGTTTGGTGGTTACCAGGGGGAAAGGGGTTGGGAGATAGGCACAAGGGGTGAAGGGGCACATTTATATGGTGACTGACAAATAAAAACGTACAACTTAAATTTCACAATGTTATAAACTATTATGACCTCAATAATAATTTAAAAAATTGCTTCCCAGATCCACTGAATCCGTCTCCAGGCTGGGGACTGGAAATCTCTAAACTTCAGCCTGACTTGAATTTGGGAACTCCTTACTGAAATGCCCTTTTCACTTCTCTAGGCTGAAGAACTACAGCCAGGATTTTCCAAAGCAGGAAGGGTATATATTTCCAAGGTAAACTCACCTGCCTATTCCAACATAGATGAAAATATGTATGTTGATATTTCTGGGAACTCTTAAAAGCATACCATACTCATCCCCTTCTAGTCTTCTGGTGGTATTTCTCCCAGGTTTTCACTGTTGTCTCTTCTCAGTGCTACAGAGAACTAGGAAAAAACTCTGAAGCTAGACAGTGGATGAAGTTGGCCCTGGAGCTGCCAGATGTCACTAATGAGGTAATACTTCAAGAGCTTTTCTAATGCTGGGTTCCATCATTGAGTTGTTATGTGACCTTTTCCTGAAAGAGTATCTTCCCTTGAGGTCTTATTTCCATAGAAAAGAGAGTCTACACTTTTGCATGTAGGTTCTTTTGTATACATCTCATCTAAGGGAGGAGAAAGATTTCATAGGCTCCAGGCTGTCCTGGGAAAGTAGGAAGCAAAGGGCCCTTCTTGGGTACTAGTGGTTTGGGAAATGTTGGCTTAGATTTTGAGTCTTAGCCTTATTTTCTTGTCTCCCTAGGATTCAGCTTTCCAGAAGGACCTAGAAGAATTGGAAGTAATTTTAGGAGAATAATCACATTTCAATGGCCTCCATGATTTAAGGGATACCACTGCTTAAGGGGGAAAAAAAATCAATTCCTTTTTCCCTTAGGCACTGTTTAGATCAGGAAATTGAGCAAGACTGGTTAAGGGAGTCTCCTGACTCCTGGGTCTGACTGATACCTGCTATCATTCCCCAATTTCTTGCCTATTGTCCACTGATTAATTTATTCTAATCCCTCACCTAATCTGAAACTGGGGAAGTACTTGAGGCCCTGGTTTCTGTTGTTCTCTCCCTTAGGTGAATTCTTGAAAAATCCAGACTAGTATAGCACTTGGCCTAGGGTTGAGTGTGGGTAACAGCACTGAAGGCTGCCTTGCAAATGCTAGTGAGGTGGATGAACTTCAAAGAGCTTTAGGAACAAAACACAGAACTTGTACTCTCTAATCTTTTTCACTGATTAATATTCCACACCTAAGTATATAGTCCTAAGATCACACCCTACCTACCAGGGTAAAAGAAAGGGCAAAGCAGTCCATTGATATTGCCCTCTCCTCACCTATCATGTGGATTCTAACTGTATTCCTGGGCCAAGGGGCTGGGCCACTTGATTTCCAGAGTCCTGGCAGCTTTTGGAATGACAACAATGTGTAAAGGTTTATGAGACTGAAACAATGATCTGAGGAGTTGCCTGCAATATATTTTGGTACAAACTTGAAATAAACCAAATTTGACTAGAAATGATTGTATTTCCCTATGTTTATTTGTTATCAGCTCCTTATTCTTGCTTGACACTTCCATAATTGTTTACTACAGAGGCTGTTGCAGAGAAGTAGAAAAATGGCACCAAATAGTTTAGAGTAAGCTCTTTGGTTAATGCTATTTCCAGTGAAAATTTTAGTTACATGTAAAACAGGCAGAGAGCTTATTTTTAGCCTAACAAGGCCTATTCCAACTAAGCAGGTGTTCCTCGACTCTCTCATGTTCGCTCTTAGGACCAACAGCACAAAGCTTAGGACATCTACAAGAAAAATTGAGACAAGTTTCTAGGTTTGAGATACTTTTATACAAGAATCAAGATTCCATTCCAGAATCTGTCACTGTGGCTTTATTATACTATCACAGATTTGTTTTGCAGTGTAGAAACAAAAGAGAAGACCTGAAGGGTACTCCTCATTCTTTAAAGTCAAGGAACAGAACTGCTTTTGAAACATGGCCGCATTGAATTGACTGTGTCTTCCTATCTCCCTACATATAGTAGGATCAACACAGGCAGTAGCAGAGATTTTCACCACCTCTCCTCCCAATACTAGCTGAGAAGCCCTTTGAAATTGCAAGAGCTGGTTAAAACCCATCCTCAGTAAAAATCTGAAGGGGAAGAAGAGGAGTATCTCAGACTCCTGAAGTAGAATAATCCAGGCAAGTACCAGACTTCTACAACATGAGACTTACAGAATAAAAACAAAGGCCACAGGAAAGCTATGGTATATCCATCTTGTAATATTCTCTATTAGGTTGAAGGACAACAAGCTCAATCATTTGAATGTAGGACTCCCCTTTTAAATTTTAAAGCAATAGAAACTGATCACCTCCACCCAGTGCCAAAAAGATATTATGAAGGCCCTATCTTGAAGTATTCAGCTTTTATCAGAATAACTCCTATAAACAGCACATTTACTACAAATTACTTTATTAGCAGCCCCACACTGAATCTGCTTAATTAAAGAGCCTCTGAAATGCTTAAGTCTTGAGTTGCTCTTAGTAAAAAAAAACCAAGCAAGTAGATGGTGAAGGGCTGGTGGCCCAGCGGGCCTGCTCAGCACCCCTTAACTAAAAACAAATTCTTACATAAGATAATTCAGGCATACAAACTTAAAAACCTCCTCCTGATTGACAAGAGCTTTACTGACAGAAAAAGAACCTTGAGGAAACCCATTCCTTTTGCCGCATAGCTCAGGCATTTTCAACATTATTCAGACAGTGAGAGAAGAGTCAGGTCTCCCCAGCTTTAGTTTCCTTGGAAGCATAAAATTGTGCAATAGATAGCTGTTAGTCCTGAGTCAACCCCAACAGACTATGTCAAAGGTATTCCATACCTCCCCTCCAAAATCCAAAGAATTCACATAGAGATTAATACACTCTAGAAGGAATAAACATTTCAGATCAGTTTGTGACTACTGACCTGTCTCCTGTTTACACCATCAGAAAAACTGATACAATAGCTGTTTTCCTGGAAGCCTTTTTCTGGCAGTCACAACAGGAAGAGGCCTATGCAGAACCCCAGGGAGCAGTCTTCTCCATTAGGCTGCAGCACTTAAGGTTTATCACAGGGAAAAAACCCGATGATTCAGTCTTTGGCATCTCCCACTCCATCCGCATTGATGGCAAACATAGCTTCAGCTTCAGGAAGACAGGGAGAGTCATAAATTTTGCAGATTCTGGTTTCCCCTCTTCCTTTCCTCAGGTACAGTCTGACACAAAGACACAGACCAAAGCACTAAAGTTATTATAATTAAAAATTCTACTCTTGATTATTTATGGTAGACCTAAAATTTTTTTAGACATATATACTTCCTAGAAGGACTTTGGAGCTCTTCTTTAGGGCACTTCCAACCTGGAGAAATCCATTTCTGCCCTGTACCTATCTTAGTGGATTTTTCATATTGAAACGATTTTTTTTTTTTAATAATGAGGGAGAGACAGATCAATTCTTCATTCTTCCACATTTCAGGCTTTTAATTCCTTTATGAACTAAAAGCAAACACCTGTACTAACCAGAGCATGACAATTAGATTTAGCAAGGGCTCCTGTGTCTAATTACATAACAGTAGCTTTAACAGGGTTTAAATGGAAATGTTATACCTTCATGTCTACTTCAGTTAATATGACATTTCAAGATGAAGTCATCTATCCCATCACTTTACCTGGTTGTCGAGGCATGAGCAATGATATTTCCTCCAATAGGTTTTTTAGGATCTGCAGCAAACATGGCTGCTCCATCCACTTGGGCTACGACCTGGTTGGTGATTACCACTGCTACACCAAACTGATGGGGAAAGGATAAATGTCATTTTTTGTGGCCACAGACATTCTAAGGACCTTACTGCTGCCACCCTTATCCCCCACAAAGCAATGAATGACGAATGTCTCTCTTCATATCTATCTGATATCTCGATGATTCCAGGCCCTGATGTCCTGGCCTCCCAGCAAGGCTCCTGGAATTCGTGGCCCCTGAAAGTAGACATTCTCTGTCCCTACCCCACAACTTACCTCATCAGCAAGTCGCAGAAGCATCCGCAGAAACCTGGCCAAGTGCATCTGCCTGGCTGAAAGCTCACCTCGACCTGAATAGTCTGTTCTGTAGAGGGCGGTGGCACTGTCTACAATTAGCAGTGCATACCTACAGGGAGCAAGGATTCTTTGAAGCCTGTGTCGATGCTGCTCCCTTCTTCACTACCCTAAAATTTCATGTTCATAGTCACAGTTGTATATATAGATGTTCTATTAAAAATATTTGTACAGCATTCATATCTGAGGCACCATATAACAAGGTAAAATTTCCAAGTTCAGGTGGATTATGGTTTCATATTTTAACAGTGACTAGATGTAAACCACAAAGCAAGAGTGTCAAAACTAAAACTTAAATCTCCCGAATTCTAATTCAAGCTACTGTCAATTTGGCCAAACTGCCTCTACAAGATTCAGGGTAAGGGCTCTGGGAGCATATTCATTGTCTTCTACTGAGCACATACCTGGACTCTACCATCATGGCTGATGCTTGATAAAGAAGCTGGGTCTGGTGGTCTGTGTTGAACCCTCGAGCATATGCTACGTTATCCAGGACATCACTGCCAGAGAGGCCATATCTAGAAGAGAGGAGAGAACATTTTCAGGCTGCACACAGAACTCAGACAGATGAGAAATTCATCTCTAACAACAAAATTCCCTATTAGGAAGTCCAGGCAAACTACAGAAAGAGATGACAGCAGCAACTGCTTTAGAGCAGATCTACCTGGCAGGACTTCAGGATTAATCAAATCTATTCTTTGAGGACTCCTGAACTAGAGTGAGAAATTTCCAAATATAAGGAAACAATGTTCTCCTGGAAAAACCAAGAGCAACATGACAGAATTGGGACTGAAACAAAAATCACTCAAAGATCAATTAAACAAATTCATATAAACTGCTGTTAAATAGGAATAAAACCTAAGCAAGGACTCAAAACTGTAAGAAGTTCAAGAGAAACAAGTATATTTCATTTCTTCTATTCTCCCCTTTTTTCTTGCTGGTAAATAGTTACAGTTAAGATAGATGTGTGACGCAGCTAGTATGGTTAAATAAGTGATACCTTAATTCATCTTATAATTCATAATGATTCTTTTTCCTTTGCATTTAAAAAAGGCAAATACAGTATCTCCTATTTTCTTAGAATAATCTGTATTTTCTCACCTTTGTAACTGCTACCTAAGGAATGAATGTTCAAGGTGGTTTGAGTAAGACAATTTTCATTCTCATTAAATCTGCTGCACTGGGGCCCCATTGCTTCAAAGGTAGTTTGATTTATCCATCTATCAAGACTCAACTAAATGCTTGCACTTTCATCAAAGCTTCCCTGCACCTCTCAAATAGATGTGATTCTCCCTTCTGCACTTCTGGAAAACTTGATTTAGGCCTTTTTATGGCTCTTGTGAGGAGCTACTCTGCCATTATTTTACTAGACCACAAATTTCTTGAGGGAAAAGACTAGGCCTCTCTACCTAACACATTTTTTATACATAGTAAATTCTGAATAAATGTTGCTGAATAAAAAGCTTTCATCCACAACCCAAATGAAAAGAGAACCATATATCATCACTTTAACCCAAGTAATATTTTCATATTTAATGTCACCTAAAATCATTATATTCCAAAAGTATAATACTGACTCCCTTAGGTAATAGTTCAAAAGAGAATCTGTTTAAACAAAATCAGTGTGCTGTAATTCTTTGAGAATCAAAAGTTTCTATGTTTACAGTGCTATCAGTCTTTTAAAGCAGTCTGTTCTATGTGGAGACTCTGATCATTACAAAAGCATACAGTGTATCAAACCTATTTTTCTGGGACTTAGCTTTAGTTTTCTTCTCATTTTTCCTCCCAAAAAGAATAGAAAAAGAATGTTCATTTTAACCTTTTTAAAATGTACAGTACAGTGGCAATAAGTACATTCCCATTGTTGTGCAACCATCACCACCATCCATCTCCAGAACTTTTTTATCATCTCAAACTGAAACTCTAAACCCATTAAACAGTAACTCCCATTCTCCTCACCCCCAGCCCCTGGCAACCTTCATCCTACTTTCTGTCTTTATGAATTTGACTACTCTAAGTACCTACAATGTTTGTCCTTTTGCAACTGGCTTATTTCACTCAGCATAATACTTTCAAGGTTCATCCATGCTGTAGCATGTGTGAGAATTTCCTTCCTTTTTAAGACTGAATAATATTCCATTGTATGTATATACGACATTTTATTTATCCATTCATCTGCTGATGGATATTGGGTTGCTTCTACCTTTTGGCTATTGTGAATTAGTGCTGCAAGGAACATTGGTATATAAGTATCTGTTTGAGTCCTTGCTTTCAATTCTTTTGAGTATATACCCAGAAGTGGATTGCTAGATCATTTTGTAATTGTATGTTTAATATTTTTGAGGAATCACCAGACTATTATTATCCATTTTTAGTTCATTTTTACGTATGGTGTAAGGTAGGGTCTAAAATTTATCCTTTTGCATGTGGATATCCAACTACATTAGCACCATTTATTGAAAAGACTATTATTTCCCCCACTAAATTGCCTTGGCACTTTTGTCAAAAATCAAGTGACTATAAATGCAAGAATTTATTTCTGAACTCTCGGTTCTGTTCTGTTGATTCCTATGTCTATCCTTATGCCAACACCACCCTGTCTTGATTACTGTTACTTCATAGTAAGTTTTAAAATCAGGAAGACTAAGACTTCCAATTTTTTTTCCCAAGAATGTTTTGGCTGTTCTAGGTACTTGATATTTCCATACAGATTTTATAATCAGTTTGTCAATTTCTGCAAAAAACTTGCTAGAATTTCAATAGGTATTGTGTTGAATCTATAGATCAACTGAAGAGAGAACTACCATTTTAATAATATCGTGTCTTCCTATCTATAAATGTGGAATGTTTCTCTAGTTATGTAGATCTTCAGTTTCTCTCAGCAATGTTTTGTAGTTTTCAGTGTACAAGTCTTGCGCTTCTGTTACATTTATTACTAAGTATTTTATCCTTTTTGTTGCTATTGTGAATAGAACTGTTAATTTTTGATTTGTTCATTGCTAGTATATAGAAGTACAATGGGTTTTTGAATATTGACGTTGTATCCTGCAACCTTGCTGAACTAATTTAGTTCTAGTAGTTTTTGCTATGTGTAGATTCCTTAGGATTTTCTACATACAGGATCATATTATCAGTGAATAAAGATAGTTTTACTTCTTCTATTCCAATCTGGATGCCTTTTATTTCATTTTGTTGCCTGACTGCACTGGCTAAGACCTTCAGTACAATGTGGAATGTAAGTAGTGAGAATGGACATCCTTGCCTTGTTTCTGATCTTAAGGAGAAAGCATTCAGACTTTCACCATTAAGTATAATGCTAGCTGTAGGTTTTTCATAAATGCCCTTTATCAGGGCATCTGATAAATGTTCTGTTACGTGTGTGTGTGTGTAAGATTAGCCCTGAGCTAACATCTGTGCCCATCTTCCTCTATTTTTGTATATGGGATGCTGCCACAGCATTGCTTGAGGAGTGGTGCATAGGTCTGCACCGAGGATCTGAACCTGGGAACCCCAGGCTGCCGAAGCGGAGCACACAAACTTAACCCACTACGCCACCAGGCCGGCCCCATAAATGTTCTGTTATTGAAAGTAAGATTTGGCTCCCAATTATCATGGGTAAATTGTCTATTTCACCCTTCAATTATGTTGGGTTTTGTTTCACATATTTTGGGGCTCTGTTATTAGGTGTGTATATGTTTATAACTGTTATACCTTCCCGATGAACTGACCTTTTAATTATAAAATGTTCCTCTGTGTCTAGTAATTATTTTTGTCTTAAAGTCTATCTTGTCTGATATTAGTATAGCCACTCCAGTTCTCTTATGGTTACTGTTTGCATGCAATATCTTTTTCCATCCTTTTACTTGCAACGTATTTGTGTCTTTGAATCTAAAGTGTTTTTCTGGAAGTCAGCATATAGTTGGCTCTTGTTTCTTATCAAGTGTGATGGCAATTCATAGATTTTTGACTAACGAAGAATGCTTTTCTCTATTAAGGAAGGTCATTCTTTTGAATCACACATACAACATTGGGATATGGAGCAGTAAGAGAAGAGACATTTGTCAGCCATACTAACCCTGGCAATCACTACAGTGACAATGCAGCTATATTTCTCTTATCTAATCCAGTAACCTACCTCTCAGCCACTGCTAGCAGCCGTTCTGGCCTAAAGGTACCTTCAGTGTCAATGTACATGGCCTTTCCTTCACCTCCACCTCGGTCAATGGGAAGCTAGAGAGAACAAAAAGAACAGTGGAAATAAACACTGTACTTCTATAATTCCCGCCACTCTCAATAAGGCAAAGGGAAAAAACACTTTAAAGTGACAATGAGAGGTAGAGAGGAGGCATTCCCTTCAGATAGAAATATACCTAGTAGTAGATATGAAGCTCACTGTGTTCCCTGGCATGTGACACTAGAGTCTTGCCAGAGTTGGACTGCTTGGAAATATAGTTCAAAGTAGGTGATAAAATTCTATGACTGTATACCAATACAAGACTGGTCAATTCTCTCAAGAGTACAAACATTTGGAAGATCATTTAGATTCTCATGCGATACTCAATTAATTTTAGCATACCCAGACCACACTTACACCTCACTTTATTGAGCAGAGGTCATTCCTGTGGGTTACTAAAGGATACTGGCAATGCCCCAGAAGCATCCTAGAAGTTTAAAGTAAGAAGCAAGAAAGAAGAAAAAAGATGTTTGCTCCAATAGCATATATAGATGTTAAACATGTACAAGAGGAGAAAAAAAAATAATAGTAAGATTTTAAAAAAGAAAGAAAAAGGGGGCCAGCCTAATGGCGTAGTGGTTAAGTTCATGTGCTCTGCTTTGGCAGCTCGGGGTTCACCTGTTTGGATCCTGGGTGTGGACCACACACCACGCATCAAGCCATGCTGTGGCAGCATCCCATATAGAAAACAGAGGAAGACTGGCACAGCTGTTAGCTCAGGGGCAATCTTCCTCACCAAAAAAAAAAGAAAAAGGAATGCCATGAAAACTGTCTCATGAGCTACTCGAAGAAATTTCTGCTTTAGGCTACCCATCCCATGCCAGACATCTTTGAGTTCTACAAAATTTAAGAAAATGATGCTAAAGGGTAGTTTCCACCCTAGAAATCTACTTTGAAGCCATAATTTACCTTTAAATTCTGAAGAAAATCCTTTAGGACATTTTACATTAAGGGCCTGGTAGTGCCAAATTTTCTTTCCTTTCCTACTTCTGAGAATTTTTTTTCAAAATTACAAAAGCACTATATGCTTGTATTAAAAATTCAAACAATATAGAACAAGTCAAATAAAAACTGAAAGCTCTTCTTCATCACTGCATCTCCCAGAAGTAATCTTCCAGATCATTTTCTATGTCTTTTCATACAAATACTTTTTATATACTATGTGGTTCTGCCACTTATTACGTGACCCTGAGAATATTAATTCTCAGTTTCCTTTTCTGTAAAATGTAGATAAAAGCCATCTTATGGGATTATTTTGAAGATTAAATAATTCATGTAAAGTGTTTATTTTAGCACAGTGCCTGGCATACAGAAAGCACTCTGAAATCCTCCACCTCTAGGGCACTGATTTTAGCATATACTCAGTTACAAAGCCTTTAGTAACTCAGAAAGGAAAAAATGATTATGTTATCATTTGCCAGGTTGGCAGATAAAATCTTTCAAATCATAGGAATCCACAGAAGGAGCAAAGAATGTGTATACAACGAAAGAGAGTCTTGATAGAGGAAAGGTTTAGAACTACTGGCCAAGAGGACAGAAAGCAGAAGCTGCCTCAGTTTTTTGGGGAGGAGAAAATCTTGACAGAGAGTTAAGTCCTTAGGAATTAAGATGAATGAGGTTCCCCCCTTCTCTCTCTGGTACCTTTAGTGCTAGCATGAGAGAGGATTCTTTTCCAGCTAGGTCGACATCCTTGGGAAAGGGAGGCCATAAGGTGTCTGGGCACAAGTAGGCAGACTGACAGCAGAGGAGTGGACAAGGTCCCAGTGTATTGTTGGGCTCGTCTCAAGTGGATGGACAACATACTCTGCACTCCAACCCATTTTGTCTCCTCCACCTTGCCCTCCCAGTGCCATCACAGCTATCCTGTGTTACTGGGCTGGGACACGACCAAGTTAGCTATTTTTAATAACTGCTTAGTACTGTAATTTAACTCTTCTTCCTATTTCATAGTGATGCAGGTTGTTTTGAACTTTCACCATTTTATAATGCTATGGTGTGAATTCTTTGTACATTTATCTTTGACCATGTGTGAAAAATTTTGTAAGACACATTTTCTGTCAAAGGGCATGTGCATTTAAAATCCGTACTTATGTTAAATTGTCTTCTCAAAATTTTAAAATGACTCTAGTACTTTGAACAGGCATGGGCTATTCATTTTTGTAACCGAACTGAGGCTCTCAACTTTACATAACTTCACTATTAGACAAAGATCTAACACATAATGGGTTTTCACTTCATTAAGTTGAAAAAATTTGAACAAATGAGAGCAGATGATGTTTACACTTAAGTAGTAATCTAACATCCTCTCTATACCTCTGGTTCCAGCTCTTAGGCTGGTGAAGCGTAATCCTTTCTATTATTAATGAAATTAGCATTCTTTTTCTCTGAAACAAACAAACAAAAACAACAAAGATCTATAGTTGTTCGGCCACCTGTGTATGTTGTTATTTTTATACAGAGAGAATATGTTTGAGAATTTTGCTTCAGTTTGTTGTTGACAGGCATTATCTGACTACTTAATAAACATTCCCAGGATAGGAATCTGTTTATACAACTGAAGAACATCAGTGTGATATGTTGAGTTGCCCTGGCAACTATAGATATTGTGTACTGTCCTCTAAATATTTATTCCACGTGAATTCCTGTCAAAACATGGGGAAAACATTTCTATTTAAAAATGTCACACACCATGTCAAATGACCCACGTCAGGGTGATATTTTAAACAGTCCTATTTCCCTTTAGCTAACAATTTTCTAATGGTGCTCAGGCAATAAACTATAGCTCCCACAGCTTACTACCACTCTTCTTCTCAATGCCTCTTCCCTTATTATCCTAAAAGTTCTCCTGTCCCACCAGCTCTTTCCTCCTTGAAATTCTTTATGAGGAGAGCCAACAGCTTAGGTCTACTTAGAATCCTAACTTGGCTGTCTCATAAGACATATGGTGATATTTTTGTCTGCAATGAAAAGATCAAATAGAGCAACAGAGGAAAGAAATACAACTAAAATGACAAGAGAGAAAGGAAAATGATGAGAAAAACAGGAGACTATCTCTTGCTGTGAGATAAACTTTTCATGAAGAAACAGAATATTTTCCTATCTCAAGAAATGGCATTCACTGCTTCAAGCAGAAGTGGTGACTGATGAAGGACATATCTGTAACATGAAAAAAGAGATTTTCTTGGGTGACTTGAGAAAATCAGTCTCATTATATTAGTCTCCACAGATATGTGTTTTACTAAACGTGAATCCTATGCAAGATACAGGGTCCTAACAAAATTTCTATTTTTTATGGCACATAACCATCTTTAACTATAGCACAGCACAGCATTACATTGATGTAATAAATATTTTTTGATAAAGTGCTATTTAAACACAATAAATTATGAAGGATAGTTCATAACTTGTTTTATAAGGGAAAAAACAAAAGAGAACAATTTATGTTTGATATCTAAATTCATAAATGAGTTCAAAGAACTACTTACTTTATTGAGAGGATAAAAACTCACACTAGAGTGGAAAGACACTGGCAAGCCTCCTCTATCATAATGATATAATGAGGGAGATTTCATTTCAGTTGTTCTGGAACTCCATCAATAAGTTGTGTCCATAGGTGAAATGAGTATAATCTATCTAGATTAAAATAATGCCATTTTCTTCAAAATACCTAAAACTGTAATAAAGCCTCAAAAGATTTTAAGAGTTGGCCCATGGGAATGAGTCATGTTCCAGGGTACTTTGTGGGCTAGTCAGTCACAGCAGCATACCCTTAAAGCCAGGGAATGCTAGGACCCCACTCAAAGAGGAAAAAGTGCTCCTCAAAACATTGCTTGAAGCTGTACAACAGTGAAAAGTAGGGGGCCGGCCCGGTGGTGTAGCGGTTAAGTTTGTGCCTTCTGCTCCAGAGGCCAGGGTTTCGCTGGTTCGGATCCTGGACATGGACCTACTCACCACTCATCAAGCCATGCTGAGGCGGCGTCCCATACAGAAAAGCTACAACTCTACAACTATGATACATGACTATGTACTGGGGCTTTGGGGAGGAAAAAAAAAAGAGGAAGATTGGCAACAGACATTAGTGCAGGGCCAATCTTCCTCAAAAAAAAAAAAAATCAGTGAGAAGTTTATTCACTTTCCCTTCTATATCCTTCTCTCATTGCTCTTTCATTTTCAGAGTCTAATGTTACTTCTCTATATAAGACTTGGTTCCATATCTCTAAATACTGCTAGAAATTTTCACTTGGTCATCTCATCATCTCAAACTCACCATCTCTAAACTTGAACTCATTATTCCATAAAAACTGTCTCCCTCTCCTAAATCCTTTTTAGAGTTTACCGAATTAATACACTGTTGGGCTGAGGGGTATTTTTTATTGTCAATCATTAAGTGCTGCTCTTTACAGTCATGTGCCACAAAACGATGTTTCAGTCAATGATGGTCAATGATGGATCACATATAGGATGGTGGTCCCATAAGATTAGTACCATATAGCCTAGATGTGTAGTAGGGTTCACCATCTAGGTTTGTGTAAGTACACTCTATGATGTTTGCACAACAATGAAGTCACCTAATGACACATTTCTTAGAACATATACCTGTTCTTAGGCCATCTAAGACTGTACATCTTCTGCCTATATCCCTTCAGTCTCACTATTTTAGTTTAGTCCTGATAAGCTAATGCTTGTAATAATCATACATCAAATATCCTCAGCTCTTGCCTCTCCTTTCAATTCATTCAACAGGTTGCTACCAGAATATTTTTTAAAATTTTGCTTATGTTACTCTTCACTTGAAAAACATTGAATGGGAGCCGGCCCCGTAGCGTAGTGGTTAAGTTCGGCGCATTCCCCTTCGGCGGCCTGGGTGTACGAGTTTGGATCCCAGGCGTGGACCTATACCACTTGTCAGCTATGCTGTGGCGGAGACCCACATATAAAGTAGAGGAAGATTGGCACAGATGTTAGCTCAGGCCTAATCTTCCTCAAGCAAAAAACGAGGAAGATTGGCAACAGATATTAGCTCAGAGCTAATCTTCCTCAGCAAAAAAGAAAAAAATCGAATGATCCCCACTCTTTACAGAATCAAACCTAAACTTCTTATATTGTAGTCAAGACCTTCTAAAATATGGTCTTAATGTGTCCTTTTAAGGTTTATCTCCTACAACTTTTCCAAATAAAACCTCTGAGCTAAGTAAAGGATTCATTGTCTTCTCCTCAATACGTTATGCCTTCCTGTCCCCTGTACTTCTGTTCATATCATTCTCTACAGTTAAATGATTTTTAATTTCTTCACTTGCTCAAATTTAGCATTCTTCAGGAGTCTGGTCCAATCTCTTTTCTCCATAAAGTATTCCATGATTACTCTAGGGTGAAGTAATCCCTCTCTCTTCCTTAAATAGTTATGCTACTTCCTCTATACTATTTATAATTTATCAGGTATGCCTTAGGATATCTATTTTATCATCTCCATCCATTCAAGTATTTACTGAGTGCCAAGCACTGACAAGCAATACAGCAGAGAACAAGCCAGTTACAGGTTCTAATCTTACAAAGGTTTTAAGAGCATGGGCTCTGAAGTCTGGTTTGACTCCTGTATCTACTACTTAAATGCGATATGACCTTAGGCAATTATTGAACTCACTGTGTTGGTTTCCAAATCCACATGAATGGGAGCATTAAGTAAAGGAAGAAGAAACTGAAGGGGTCCAGGAAAGGTTTTCTCCTAAAGGAGGAAATAGGAATGTTTGTATACCGATGAGGATAATCTAAGAGAGAGGCAGAGCAGACAACAGGAGTTGAGTCCTTGAGAAAACAGGAGTAGAGTCCTTGAGAAGGTGGCAGGAGATAGTAACCAGATCACACTGGTAGGACGGGCCTTTGATAGGAAAAGAGACACTTTCTCCATTGTAACCCAAGATAAGAAAAGGCGGGTATAAATATAGGTGGATTTATAGATTTGAAGTGAAGAGCAAGTTAGGTTATTGGCTGAGAGTGAGGGTTGAAGAGAAGTATGAAGGTTTGTGGAGAAAGGACAAAGTATGAGACAGTTGTCTTACTAAGTGGGAAAAAGTATGCCTAAATGGAGAAATTCAGTAGATCTGCCAAACAGTATTGAATGTTAACCTAGTTTGTCATCTTGAATTTCAAGTGAATTTATTATGATTTTTTTCCAGTATGATTGTCTATATGGGAATAGGCACTGAGAAGACAGACAGGATTCACCTATGATTGGCATCTCTTCAGATGGGGGATATAAATCTGAGGGTATTTGTAAAAGAATGATTTAATGATGAATCATAAAATCTAGACTAGTGAAGAGGGCAGGTGAAAGCCAGGGGAGGCCTAGTGGATGGTACAAAAGTATTTGAAATCAATGATCTGGAAGTTTCTTACAATGTGGAAGAATTTTGCAGTAGGAGTCTACAAGATTCTTAAGGACAGAGAAAATGCCTTTTATGTCCATCCCAACAGATGCTTACAAATAGCAGGAATCAATTCATTCTTGCTGATTTGATTAGTTAGAACCCGAACAGCTCACCTGGCATGTTACAGCCAATGTATGACAGATCTGGGTCTTCCCAGTTCGGAATTCTCCAAACATCTCTGTAATGGATCCAGTCTCAATTCCTCCTAAAAGTGCAATGAGAAACACAATACAATGCTTAGAGACAACAATCACAGAAATGTCCTTGGAGCTCATGAGAAAAATGTTTACATAATTTGGAAATCTAATTTTCAACAAAAAGTAATTTTTAAAACTCTTTTTATTTTGAAATAATTCTAGATTTATAGAAAATTGCAAAGAAATGTACAGGGAGGTCCCATGAATTCTTCACCCAGCCTCCCCCAATATTAACATTTTACATAAGAGTAGTACAGTATCAATATCAGAAAATTGACATTGATACAATCCACAGAGCTTGTTCAGATTTCTCCAGTTATATATGAACTCATTTGTGTGTTCTGTGCAATTTTATCACATCTGTTGCTTCATGTAACTACCACCACAGTCAAGACACAGAACTATACCATCACAAGTCAATGAGTAGTCATTTAAAAAAAGTCATAAATAATAATATCATCTAATATTTACTAAATGTTTCTAGTGTACCTGGCACTGTGCTATGTATTTATATGTATCATTTCATCTAATTCCAATAACCTATAAGGTAGGAAGTCTTTTTATCCTCATTATGAAGATAAGAAAACTGAGGCATAGAGATATTAAGTAATTTGCAACATATAATACAGCCAGTAAATGCTGGGAGAGGGGACAGAAGGGAGAGCTAACACTCAAATTTGAGTGTGAGTCCTGAACTGATGCTATTTTGCAGCCCCAAATGATTAAATATTTGGGGAAGCAACAAGAACCAAATGTAACTTTGCAACAATTTAGGACAGCAATGTTTTCGAAAGTTCAAAAACTTTACAGCTTTCCATAAAATCCTAAAGATTAGTGTGTACTACAACGTATTGATACTACAGTGCAGTATTCAAACATGGAGTGTTTTAACCAGTCATCAGATTTTCAACCTTGTGGTAGAGTAGAAGGTTATAATTATAATTATTTCTTTAGGCAGAGGAAGCTTACTCTCTAACAATATTTAATGGAGATTAAATTATTTAAATGGAAGATAATTTTAGTATTTTATAAGTCAGGATCCACCTTGCAGCAGCCTTCTTCAGTGTGGATACTTCTCTTATCTCTTAATGATATCTAACACATAAATTCTACCCAAATACTTTAGTTTTGTTCTATGACCTGGATGCTTTGCTAACTACAGTTCACAACATAGGATAAGAGATTACTACACCTTGAAGTAGTTTGTCAAGCTCTTTGGAGCCAGTTGTAATCTGTATGATCTCTGATCGCCTTTGATGGAACTCAGTTGCAGTGGTGAAACCCATTGGGACTAATTTAGCTGCCTCAGTCTGGGAAAAATAAGAATGTCAAATCAACAAAATATGCTAAGTAAAACAAGAACCAGGCATACAGTGGGAAGAGACAACATCTAACAAAATTTCCAGAATGATATCTCTTTAAAAACTCATCAAACTACCAGTAGTTCTAGTTCTAGGATTATTTTCTCTCTCTGGCAACTAAAGGATAAACTAATTTAGAGACTCCATGAAGATTAATTTTTTAATTGCCAATTCAAGTAACACATTCATGTAGTAAAAAAAAAAAATTATAGACCCAATGTGTACTTCACCTGATTTATGACAAATGTAACAATATAGTACAAAGTCTAACAACATATTTAAACCTTGATTTCCTGTTCCATCAGCCACAGACTGTATCTCTTAACTTTCAACTACGTTAAATGAGGACATTTGTCTTTTTTTTTTTTTGTGGGGAAGACCAGCCCTGAGCTAACATCTGTTGCCAATCTTCCCCTTTTTGCTGAGGAAGACTGGCCCTGAGCTAACATCCGTGCCCATCTTCCTCCACTTTATATGGGACGCCACCACGGCATGGCTAACAGGCAGTGCGCATGCGCGGGCGCCTGGGATCCGAACTCGCGAACCCCGGGCTGCCAAGCGCGGACTAAACCGCTGCGCCACCGGGCGGCCCCCAAGGACATTTGTCTTTTGATCTCTTCTACCTCCATGTCTCTTCCCCATCTGTTGGCTTTACCTTTCCTTTTACACTGTCAAGGTTGAGAACATTTATATCCAATTTTGTAGTCATTGATAAGTCTTCAATGATCATTCTATAGGTCGATTCCAAAATTTAAAAATACATGCGTTCACAAATATGTGGATATTAAATATTACACTCCTAAATACCCAATGAGTCAAAGAAGAAATCACAAGGGAAATTAGAAAATACTTTGAGATGAATGAAAACATACCAAAGAAGAAAACAAAACATACCAAAATTTATGGGATGTGGCAAAAGCAGTGGTTAAAGATAGCTGTAAACGCCTATATTAGAAAGATCTTAAATCAAAAACCTAACCTTCTACCTTAAGATACTGGGAAAAAAAGAGAGTGACGTCAACATCATGGCAGAGCGAGATTCCCTCTTTGAATCTCTGCCCCCTACGACACAATGAAAACATCATTGACATTCCAACAGAGCTCAAACACTACGAAGGACTCCTAAGAAACCCCTGCTGCCATACATCGGACAGTGGAGGCGCAGGAAGCCCAAAAGGACGGGAGGAGAGGTAAGAAGTTGTACTCCCCCTCCCCAATCTATCGGCAAAGACAGCGCGGTTCCCAGACAGAGGTGGGAGGGGCGGCCCACAGCGGGGAAAACTATTGCCATCCAGGTGCTCTCACAGACTGTCGCGAGATCCCCACTGGGAAGCGATGACGGACTGTTTAGGGGGTGTAGCAAACACCCTAAGAGAGCCAGAAAGGAAACCCCTGGGTCAAGCAGGGGAAAGAGAGGACCCCTCCCCCCACACACCCGGCGTTTCAGCATAATGCCTCCGGAGGCTGCAGCCGCCTCAGAGCAAACCGCTCGCGATCTCCGTCCAGTGGCAGCAGGGGGAAACTGCAGGACCAACTTTATCATGGGAAAAAAATAAGGCTGTCCCCGTCAGATCCTTGCGACAATTTGTCAGGGCTACAGACCAAAAGGAAAATGACAAACACCCAGAAACCAACCCTGAAGGCACAGAATTTGATAACCTGAATGAGAGAGAATTCAAAATAGCTATCATAAACAAACTCAACGAAATACAAGAGAACACACAGAAACAAATCAACGGATTCAGGGATTTCATCACAAAAGACATTGAAACCATAAAGAAAAACCAATCAGAATTATTGGAGGTGAAAAACAAAATCAACGAGATAGTGGAAAAAATGGAGTCTTTAAAGAGCAGAACTGACAATATGGAGGAACAAATTAGCACTATTGAGGATAGCCACGCAGAAATGCTCCTGATAGAGGAGGAGAGAGAGCTAAGACTAAAAAGAAATGAAGAAATTCTTCGAGAAATATCAGACTCAATGAGGAAAAGCAACATAAGGATAATAGGTATTCCAGAAGGAGAAGAAAGAGAAAAAGGAGCAGAGAGTTTGTTCAAAGAAATAATAGCTGAGACCTTCCCCAACCTAGGGAACGAGAGGGAAATAACAGTGAATGAAATCAATAGATCACCTAAATATATAAACAGGAATAAAAAATCATCTCGCCACATAGTAGCAAACTTGAAAAATACCCGTGACAAGGAAATAATATTGAAGGCAGCTAAACAAAAAAACAAAATAACATACAAAGGAAACCCCATCAGGCTCTCAGCTGATTTCTCGACAGAAACTCTACAGGATAGGAGAGACTGGAATGATATATTCAAAATCATGAAAGACAAAAACCTTCGGCCAAGAATACTTTATCCAGCAAAAATATCCTTCAAATATGATGGAGAAATAATAACTCTCCCTGATAAACAAAAGCTAAGAGAGTTCGTCACCACAAGACCCCCACTACAAGAAATGCTCAAGAAGGCCCTTAGGCCTGAAAAAAAACAAATGAGAAAGGGGATACAAAGATTTCAGCAAGGAGAAAAGCAAGGAGACTAAACCAGAACAAACTACAGTTGGATAACATCAAAAATTAATTCAAGCTCATCACTGGAAACACTGGAAACATTCATGACACAATCTGGAATAAAGAGATAACAAATAAGGAGGGGAAGAGGTAAGGGATTGAATCGACCCAGCCTCAGGAAAAAGGAGGCATCCGAAAATGTACTTTCTTATCCAGGAGATCGCTTATATAAACCTCACGGTAACCACTAAACAAATAACCAGAAGAGAACCACACATGACAAATAAAGAGAAAACCAAGAGAATGAGCATGCAGAAATACCAAATTGAATTTGCAGTCCGAAACACAAGGGACAAGAAACGAAGGAAATGCAAAAGAACCAGAAGATGAACAATAAAATAGCAACATTAAACCCTCATATATCAATAATCACTCTAAATGTAAATGGATTGAATTCTCCAATCAAAAGACACAGAGTGGCAGGATGGATTAAAAACCAAGATCCAACAATCTGCTGCCTCCAGGAAACACATCTCAGCTCTAAAGACAAACACAGACTCAAAATAAAAGGATGGAAAACAATACTCCAAGCTAATGGCAAACAAAAGAAAGCAGGAGTAGCCATACTTATATCAGACAAAGTAGACTTCAAGATAAAAAAGGTAATGAGAGACAAAGAAGGGCAATATATAATGATAAAAGGGATACTTCACCAAGAAGACATAACACTTATAAATATCTATGCACCCAACACAGGAGCACCAAAGTACATAAAACAACTGCTAAAAAACCTTAAAGGAGATATTAACAATAACACAATAATGGTAGGGGATCTTAATACCCCCCTTACATCAATAGATAGATCATCCAGACAAAAAGTCAATAAGGAAATAACGGACTTAAACGAGAAACTAGACGCAATGGATTTAATAGATATATACAGAGCACTCCACCCAAAAAAGCAGAGTACACATTCTTCTCAAGTGCACATGGAACATTCTCAAGGATAGACCATATATTAGGAAACAAGGCAAACCTCTATAAATTTAAGAAGATTGAAATCATTACAAGCATCTTTTCTGATCATAATGCTGTGAAACTAGAAATCAACTGCAAGGAAAAAACTAGGAAAGGGACAAAGATGTGGAGACTAAACAACATGCTACTGAACAACCAATGGGTCATTGATGAAATTAAAGGAGAAATCAAAAGCTATCTGGAGACAAATGAAAAGGAAAATACACCATACCAACTCATATGGGATGCAGCAAAAGCAGTCCTGAGAGGGAAATTCATAGCAATACAAGCTCACCTTAACAAACAAGAAAAATCCCAAATAAATAACCTTAAATTGCACCTAACAGAGTTGGAAAAAGAAGAACAGACAAAGCCCCAAATCAGCAGAAGGAGGGAAATAATAAAAATCAGAGCAGAAATAAATGAAATTGAAACCAAAAAAACAGTAGAAAGGATCAATGAAACAAAGAGCTGGTTCTTTGAGAAGATAAATAAAATTGACAAACCCTTAGCCAGACTCACTAAGAAAAAAAGGGAGAAGACTCAAATAAATAAAATTAGAAATGAAAGAGGAGAAATTACAACAGACACCACAGAAATACAAGGGATTATTAGGGAATACTATGAAAAACTTTACGCCAACAAATTGGACAACCTAGAGGAAATGGACAAATTCTTGGACGCGTACAACCTCCCAAAACTGAATCAAGAAGAAATAGAGAATCTGAACAGACCAATCACAAGTAAAGAGATTGAAACAGTAATCAAAAACCTCCCCAAAAATAAAAGCCCAGGACCAGATGGCTTCCCTGGAGAATTTTATCAAACGTTCAAAGAAGATTTAGCACCTATCCTTCTCAAACTATTCCAAAAAATAGAGGAAGATGGAATACTTCCCAACACATTCCATGAGGCCGACATCATGCTGATACCAAAGCCAGACAAGGACAATACAAAGAAGGAAAACTACAGGCCAATATCACTGATGAACATAGACGCAAAAATCCTCAACAAAATATTGGCAAACTGAATACAGCAATACATCAAAAAGATCATACACCACGATCAAGTGGGATTTATACCAGGGACACAGGGATGGTTCAACATCCACAAATCAATCAACGTGATACACCACATTAACAAAATGAAGAATAAAAACCACATGATCATCTCAATCGATGCAGAGAAGGCATTCGACAAGATCCAGCATCCATTTATGATAAAAACTCTCAACAAAATGGGTATAGAAGGAAAGTATCTCAACATAATAAGGGCCATATATGACAAACCTACAGCAAACATCCTACTCAACGGGGAAAAACTGAAAGCCATTCCATTGAGGACAGGAACAAGACAAGGGTGCCCACTCTCACCGCTCTTATTCAACATAGTACTGGAAGTTCTGGCCAGAGCAATTAGGCAAGAAAAAGGAATAAAAGGACTCCAAATAGGCAATGAAGAAGTGAAACTCTCACTATTTGCAGACGACATGATCCTATACATAGAAAACCCCAAAAATTCCATTGGAAAACTACCAGAAACAATCAACAACTACAGTAAAGTGGCAGGGTATAAAATCAACTTACAAAAATCAATTGCATTTCTATACACTAACGATGAACCAACAGAAAGAGAACTCAACAAGACAATCCCATTTACAATTGCAACAAAGAGAATAAAATATCTGGGAATAAATTTAACCAAGGAGGTCAGACCTATACAATGAAAACTATAAGACACTATTGAAAGAAATCGAGGAGGACATAAAGAAATGGAAAAATGTTCCATGCACATGGATTGGAAGAATAAATATAGTTAAAATGTCCATTCTACCTAAAGCAATCTACAGATTCAATGCAATCCCAATCAGAATCCCAATGTCATTCTTCACGGTAATAGAACAAAAACTACTGAAATTCGTATGGGGCAACAAAAGAGCCTGAATAGCTAAAGCAATTCTGAAAAAAAAGAACAAAGCTGGAGGCATCACAATCACTGATTTCAAAATATACTATAAAGCTACAGTAATCAAAACAGCATGGTACTGGTACAAGAATAGACACACAGATCAATGGAACAGAATTGAAACCCCAGAAATAAAACCACACACCTATGGACAGCTAATCTTCGACAAAGGAGCAAAGAACATACAATGGAGAGAGGGAAGTCTCTTCAATAAATGGTGCTGGGAAAATTGGACAGCCACATGCAAAAGAATGAAAGTAGACCATCTCCTATCGCCATATACAAAAATCAATTCAAAATGGATCAAAGACCTGAAAGTGAGACCTGAAACTATAAAACTCCTGGAAGAAAATATAGGCAGTACACTAATTGAGATTGGACATAAAGGGATCCTTTCAGATTCCATGTCTACCCAGACAAGGGAAACAAAAGAAAAAATAAACAAGTGGGACCTCATCAGACTAAAGAGCTTCTACAAGGCAAATGAAACCAGGATCAAAATGAATAAACAACCCACCAGCTGGGAGAAAATATTTGCAAGTCATTTGTCCGACAAGGGATTAATCTCAGAAATATATAAAGATCTCATACAACTGAGCAACAAAAAAACAAACAACCCGATCAAAAAATGGGCAGAGGATATGAACAGACATTTTTCCAAGGAAGAGATACAGATGGCCAATAGTCACATGAAAAGATGTTCAACATCACTAATCATCAGGGAAATGCAAATCAAAACTACACTAAGATATCACCTTACACCCATTAGAATGGCTATAATCACAAAGACAAACAACAACAAATGCTGGAGAGGTTGTGGAGAAACGGGGACCCTCATTTACTGCTGGTGGGAATGCAAACTGATGCAGCCTCTATGGAAAACAGTATGGAGAGTCCTCAAAAAATTAAAAATAGAAATACCGTATGATCCAGCAATACCACTCTTGGGCATCTACCCAATGGACGTGAAATCAACCATCACAAGAGGCGTATGCACCCCTATGTTCATTGCAGCATTATTCACTATAGCCAAGAAGTGGAAGCAACCCAAGTGTCCCTCAACTGAAGATTGGTTAAAGAAGATGTGGTATATACATACAATGGAATACTACTCAGCCCTAAGAAAAGACACAATTGTCCCATTTGCAACAACATGGAAGGACCTAGAGGGTATTATGTTAAGTGAAATAAGCCAGAGAGAGAAGGACAGACACTGCATGAACTCACTCATATATGGAATATAAGTGAAGACACAGACAGAGAGAACTGATTGGTGGTTACCAAGGGGAAGGGGGGTGGGGGGGGCACAGGGGGTGAAGGGTTACATCCACAAGGTGACGGACAAACAAAAATGTACAACTAAAACCCCACAGTGTTATAAACTAAGACATCAATAAAAAAAAATTAAAAAAAATTAAAAACCGAAAAAAAAACAAAAAACAAAAAAACAACAGTTTCATACTTCCATGGATGGCAACATCTTTACTCCAAGGACTTAAATTAAGAATTACTTACGATTTTTGAGCCCTGACTATTATAGAACAGTAGTAAATAAATGGAATAACAGCCCTGCTAAAAATTCAAAGCTCTTAGTATAATACCCAATAAAACAGAATTTACGGCTTGTGCATATATTAATGTATGAGATATTAAATAAGTACAAACAAATCTCAGATATTGTTTATTTGACTAAGTTACCCAATAACAACAAATGCATTCTTTTTGAAGATTCTTTGGCTTTTGAAGATTCTTTTTCAGAGAAAATTTCTGTGAAACTGTAACAGGAATCAACACAAAATATGAAAATATAATTTTATAGATAAATGTTTGCTTTACACTATATGACACTTCAAGGGTAAAGCTAGTCAAACTATGTAACCATATAAATCCCAAAGGATAAGTGCATAAAATAAAATGTAATCATGGGGAATTATGAGTGCTAAAGATTTATGAAGCAAGAAAAATAAACAGTAGCTGCAAGACATTAGAGGGAGATGAGAAAGGATCATAGGATAATAGGATGAAAATAACTGAGTTCTAGTCTTAGTTCTGCCATCATCTGTACAACCTTGCATAAATAAGTAAACCACTGTGCCCAAGCTTTCTCATCTGTAAAACAGAGATAATACTGGCCCTACCTATCTTTCTCAGTGTCGTTATGAGGGCCAAATGAGAATATATATGAAAAGGATGGGATTTCAAAGTTCAAGTGCTATATAGTATAAGGGATTATTAAGTTAATAACTCATGTCCATTAAGCCAGTAAAATCATTTTTATGTCATTTATTAATGTAAAAAAACTAAGCTCATGATTTGAAATCATATTCTCTTGTCATTATTAAAGAATCTTGCCTGTGATTAGTTGACTAACAGATTATACACACTGAGAGCCTAATTAATATATATCAGTAGTAATATCTAATATATTTTATTATTAATAATGATTAATGACTTTAATATTCAAGCAATAAAAACAGCTTTTCTATTTAAAAGTAATACGTTTATTATAGAAAATGTAGAAACTTCAGAAAATTGAGGCAAAATAAAAATTTCTCACATTCTTACCATCCAGAATAACAGTTAATATTTTAGTGTACTTATCCCTAGTGTATGTGCTATACATAAATACACATATTTTTTTAATTGCGCTATTTAGTTTTTAGTTTCATTTTTATTGATGTCTTAATTGTCTATAACATTGTGGGGTTTTAGTTGTATATTATTATTTGTCTGTCACCATCTGGATGCATCCCTTCACCCCTTGTGCCCACCCCCCACCCCCCTTCCCCTTGATAACCACCAACCAGTTCTGTCTGTGTGTTCGTTTATATTCCACATAAGAGTGAAATCATCATAAATACACATTTTTTTTTTTTAAGAAAGTATTCTTTTTTTTTGTGGGGAAGACCAGCCCTGAGCTAACATCTGTTGCCAATCCTCCCCTTTTTGCTGAGGAAGACTGGCCCTGGGCTAACATCTGTGCCCATCTTCCTCCACTTTATATGGGACGCCGCCACAGCATGGCTGACAGGCAGTGCGTCCGCGGGCGCCCGGGATCCGAACTCGCGAACCCCGGGCTGCCAAGCGCGAACTAAACCGCTGCGCCACTGGGTGGCCCCATAAATACACATTTTTAAAAACAAAAATCAAGCACATATATACATAGACACATATACATACATACACACACACACGTTTTGTTAACCTGCGTTCTTATATCCGGAACATTTTCCTATGTCAATGAATAGTGTTTGAAAGTGTTTTTAGTGGCTGCACACTAATGAATATATTTCTAAGGCATGATATCATAATATCTAGAAAGATCAGGTACATACCACTCACTGCTGGTAGGAGTGCAAAGTGGTAGTCAATTTGGCAGTATTTATGTCATATCCCATGATACTGCAATTCCCTAGAGAAAATCTCAATTTATGCAAGAAGGCACATACAAAGATAATTAACTGGTAATGCAGTCACTTCTGGAAAGGACAGGATGACACAATGAGGGATGGAAGGAGGAAGACCACCACCTTTCACTGTACACCCTTTTGTACTATTCCCACTAATGCCTCCCTAGGTCACATAAACAGTACTTACCAGAATTTTATCAGCTTTGGCTTCACTAATCCCCTTAATATTTATTAGCTCCTTCTTTGGTGCATAGGCAACAGCTTCCACAGTATGGAATCCGGCTTCTTCCAATTTCTTCACATCATTGGCATTTATGCCACATTGCTACAAGTGAAGAAAACCAGGGATAAATTTAAGCTTCTGTCTCATCTGTCCAGTGTGGATATTTGCTCTACCTACTTCAGAGAGCTCTTTCTGAGAACTGTGATATTATATGCAAAAGCTTTGAAAAGTGTGCCCTACATATGAGGTATTTCATAACAAATTATCAACCTTTTCATTATCAAAACCAGTAATTTTAAACTAGCACTATGCCATGTATATTAAAACTCTTATCATGGACTCTTATCATGAACTGAAATTAAATCAGTAATTCCCAAGCACTGGGAATAAACCTGTAACTCTCAACCTTTTATGACTAGGACTCTAAATGAACTTGGAGACCCTAGGCCCTAAATGGCCACTTTAAACGAGTGTTTTCCATGTCAAGCACACATAAAAATTGCTCTCATTTACACTAAGCTAGGGTACACAGATAAGGCTGTCCTACAGCTAAGAAGAGCAGTCTCTTAGCATATCAATATCCTTGTTGTAGCACGTTGACTGGAAAGCTTTGCTCTAGCAACTGAATTAAGAATGAGGAAAACTACTTTTGGTCAGGGACTTATATACCACACTTCTCCAAACCAACGACCCAAAGGCACCTCTTTCTCCTTATACACAAAGGCAGCTTTGGTTTCATTAGCCACTGAAACCATGACTTCTGGGAAAGCATGAGTTAGTAGGGGGATGTATATGTATTTGGGGGTCAGGGAAGGTTTGGGAGAGGGGATAGAATAGTATCTGCCCATAGAAACCATGTCTGCTGCTAATATTTAAGCGATAAGCAATACACATGTGTGTGTATAAGGATGCTCACAATGCCAAAACTTATGACTCTGAACTCTCTAATGTTTATCACAAACCCATTTAAGTAATTTCTGTAGTCTCTTGAAGCTTAGCTGGGGATGGGAGGAATATGTATAAACAGAAGAACGAAGGCTTTCTCTGCTTTCATTCCTACTTCTTTTGGCCCAAGTCAGCTGCACTCATACTGGGGCCTCTGTACAGTAGGCAGAAATAGTGCAAGGCCCCAGCTCTTGTTGTGCAGAGTCCTAAATTGGAGTTTGGCTCTTACACCTTAACACCTCAAGCCCTTCTCCCTGTCTTCCTAGTAACTTCAGCACAGATCTGGGTCAATGGTGAGACAGACATTGCTCCTTTCTTCTTCCCACACAGCTGGCCCAGGCCACTGTAATTCCCTGAACAGTAATTTCATACTTAGTACAAATGCAGACTCCACCATGGGATCCTAGGGTTTCTTTGTTTCTGACAATCCAGTTCTGAGAAAGAAAAATGATCAAGTAGGAGGAGAATTCTCGATAAAAGAAGAGATCTGGCCAAACATGTTTAGCAACTACCTTAAGCCTTTCCACAGGATCCTTGACAACTCTCCTGAAAACTCTAATTTCGGTCTTGAATCTTAGGTAGTAAACCAATGGTATACGTAAAAGTTGTGATTTCTCCCCACAGGTAGAAGAATCTAGTCAGCACTGTAATTCCAAAATTAGCAACTAAGCACATACCTCTAACCGTGAAATAGGTTGTGGGCCAAAGCTCTCTTCTTCCACAGAAGTATCTGCATTTGCTTCAAGCTGCATCTGCATAGCCATTACTCAGTGTTTAATGCTGAAAAATACTGATGGCCATCAGGAAGAACACTAAAGAAAGTACAGAGCTGCAAACTTAGTTTTACAATAAACCTCTGAAGAATTACTTGCTAGGCTTTTGGTCTCATCACTGACCTACCCACGGCAGGAAAAAGAACAAATCTCCCACCAGCTTTCCCTTCCACTTAGCCAGTTGTATCAGAAAGACTAGGAAGAGCCAGGACTATTTTGCTTCTTAAAGATGCACAGCTTAAGTATATCAACTATGTTCCCCTGGTCCCCTGCTTCATAGTCCTTGAAGGTAGGGGCCAAATCTTATTTATTTGTATACATCCTATAATACATCATAACTGTTAGGTTAGGTGTTTGGTAAATATTTGGTAAATGAATGCAGACTTTCTGGGACTCTACTTAAAATTTTTAAAAAATGATGAAAGGTTAAACTGCTTCAGTTCCATTGTTCCCTTCCAGCAAGCAGAATTTGGGGGTGGTGGGACAGGAGTGAAATGAAGGTACAGAATGATTGCCCTTAAGCCTCCATTCCCGATAGAGAAACAATGGACTGAGATGAAAGAGGTACTTCCCATCTTAGGCAAGGATCATAGCTAGTAGTCACACATTTTGCTTCTAATAGGAGTGCATGAAATTTAAATATCACCATTTTAATCAATTACAGACCTCAGTGAATGCACAAATGAATAAATAACATGCAAGTACTCAGTCTGAAATCTTCCAGATAAGCCTAAGGCCCAAAGCTAAAGTCACGATATGATAGAGTGAAGATTGCTCAGGTTGAAAAGAAGAACTAAGAACAAAAAATTTTTTAATTATCTTCAGGAGGGATTAGTAAAAGCAAACAAGTCTTGATGTCCACAGAATAAATGGACTTAAATCACACCAAAATAACCTGGACAATTTAACAATCAGGATAAACTTTACTCAAAAGATAACAGATATGAAATCTCCATTCTTAGAGACTTGACATGACCAGTTGTTCTTGACTGGTTCAGGTACAGATCACTTAGATGCAGATTTAGCATAATGTGAGTCTGTAAGTCCAAATATCAAATCAGCTGAATATAATTTAAATTTAAATGTCTCCATAATTTATGGAAAAGATGGCACTGCAGAGTAATGGGGAAAGGATGGTCTTTTCAATAAATAGTGCTGGGTTGATTGGATAGCCTTATAGAATAAAATAAACTTGATCTCTATCTCACACCACAGAAAAATAATCAATTTCCAGTTTAGATTGTAGATCTAAATGTAAGGGGTAAAACAAAGCTTTTAGAATGTAGACGGATATCTTCACAGCTTTGGGATAAAGATTTCTTGAACTAGATACATAAAGCAATAACCAAAAAGGAAAAGACTGAAACACTGGATTATACTTTTATTTAGAACTTCTATCCATCAAAAGACATCATTAAGAGAATGAAAAATCAAACTATAGTGAGGGGAGAAAATATTTACCACATATATAACTAGGGGCTGATAACCAGAATATATAAAGAATTCCTTCAAATTAACAAGACAGACAACCGAATAGAAAAACAGGCAAGAGATCTGAACAAGGCCTTCACAACAGAAAATATCCAAATGGCCAACAAACATATGAACAAATGCTCAACCTCATTAATCAGGAAAATTAAAACTACGAGATATAACTATATACCTACCAGAATAGCTAAAATTAAAAAGATTGACAATATCAAGTGTTAGCAAGCATGTAGAACTAAACACTCAAACACTGCTGGTTTGAGTGTAAACTGGTACAACTTTGGAAAACTAGTATTAAATGTGAAAGTGGAAGCTAGACAAATGCTATGACCCAGGAATTTCACTACTCTATTATCAACCCACTGCAAAGCATACACGTGTGCACCAAAAATGTATACAGAAATGTTCTCAGCAGCCTTTCTCATAAAAGCCAAAAACTAGAAACCCAAATGTCTACCCTGGGTAGAAGGAATAAGGAGCAGCAACGAAAAAGAACTACTGCTATATGCAAAGATGTGTAGGAATTTACAGAGAGAATGGTGAGCAAAGCCAGACACAAAAATATATGGTATTACTTATATAAAATTCAAAAACAAGCAAAATTAGGGGCCGCCAGGTGGCGTAGCGGTTCAGTTTGCCAGTTTGGCTTCAGGGTCCCAGGGTTCACAGGTTCGGATCCTGGGCACAGACCTACTCACTGCTCATCAAGCCATGCTGAGGCAGCGGCCCACATAGAAGAGCTACAACTCTACAACTATGATATACAACTATGTACTGGCGCTTTGGGGGGAAAAAAAGAAAAAGAGGAAGATTGGCAACAGATTTTTAGCGCAGGGCCAATCTTCCTCAAAAAGAAAAAAACAGGCAAAATTAGTGAAGGGTGTTAGAAGTCAATATAGTGGTTACCTTTGGGGAGAAGCGGGGACAGTATTAGACAAGGGGGCACAAGGGAGGCTTCTGGGGTCCTGAAAGCATTCTAGTTCTTGACCTGAGTGGTCATTACGCAGGTATATTCATTTTGTAATAATTCATGGAACTGTGTACACTTTTGATTTGTGCATTTTCCCATATGTATATTACACCTCACTTTAGAAGTTATTTAAAAAACAAGTCTCACTGCAGATCATTCCTTGGCACCACTAAACGGTCTTCTGCATTAGATAACGAAAATCTCTTTTTGGCAACTGGAAGTCGGTACTTTGTAAGCAAAGCACGGTGTAATGGAAAGAGGACTGACCAGAAATTCGGAACCCCAGCCATGACATGAAACAGCTGTGACTTTAAGTCGCTACACCTCCCTAGATCTCGGCTTCCTCGCCCACGCGAGGGTGTGGGTGTTGGCAACTCTAAGGTTGCTCCCAGCTCTAAAGACTGGGGTTCGCTGCTGTTTTCGCTACAACGAGCTCCAAAGGTCGGATGTGACCGGGCACGGCCCTGCTCCGCCCCGCCATCTTGGAGCTTCTCGCTTGGCGCAGAGGGGCCCCATAGGCCGGCTGCGGGAGCACGGGCCCCGGTCCCGGTCCGGCTACCGCGGGGACGAGCCCGGCGGTGGAAAGGGGCCCGGTCTGCGCCTTATACACTCACCTCGGCTTGCAGCGCTCCTCGCCTGGGCGGGCTGCGCGCTCCGACTTCCCTCCGCTGGCTCGGGCGCGCCCGGCCCCGGACAGACTCCAGACCCCCTCGCTTGCGCCCCACTTCTCTAATTCCCTTGCTCTGGCCCCTGCACACAACCTAGGCGAGCTTCAGCTCCCGACTACGCGCCTCGGAGCGTGTCTCAGCTCTCCTCAGGCCTCAGTCTCAGGCCTCAGCGCGCGCTCTGCCCGGCGGCTTTCGGAAATCCCGCCACTCTGCCAGGGTCACGCCCGCGTCAACGTAACGTCTCCCCGCCCTTCTCGGATCCTCCCTCTGACTCCTTCAGCCGCTGCTCGCGAGCCTAAGAGACGGGCCAACGGAACTGTCCTCGCATGGTATTATGGATTGCCCTCTTCATTTCCCCCCTAAGGACTAATTCAAAATTTGGGAGTTACCGTTTTCTTCTCTTTACCAGATTGAGGACTACAACTCCCAGGAGGTAGTGGGGTCGGCCCGAGACTACATCTCCCAGTACGCACCGCCGGCGAACGCCGTGGCTTTAGCTCCTCAGCTCCCTTGGAAATAGCCTGGCTCCTGAGAGCTATTGTTGATTTGCTTCTGAAGTTTCTAAATGTGGGCTTTTGGCAGTTCAGATGGCTGTGAGCCTCCAATTCAGTCAAATTGCCAGAGTCAGGCGCTTTCCAGGCCCCTGCAGGCGGTGGAGCTGAGGAAGCTCCAATAGATGAATTAAACTGAGAAATAGAGCTAGTGGAGGGGAGAAAGAAATGGCCGAAATATTAGTCAAGCTGTGGTACTTCACTGAAGATTTGCAGGACTCCAGAGGAAAGAGGCATTGGTTTTGGAAGGGTAAACCTTATCATGGTTTACTAGAAAGTTTGACCTGTGATTCCGGTTTTAAAGGGTGAATAGGGTTTCCCAGGCCAGGAAGAAGGGATAGAAGACATTATAAGCAGGTAGAGCTGTGTGGGCGTGGACATTAACGACGTGGTGAAGGAATGGTATTGTCTGATGAGGGAGGAAAAGGGTCCCAAGAGGAGCTGAGACTGGAAAGTTACGTTAAGTTCAGGCTATGAAGAGGCTTAAGACCAAATATGGAGCTTTGTCTTTATTCTTTAGGTAATGGGGAAATCATTGAAAATTTTAAGCAGATGAGTCATATCGTTAGATTTACTTTTTTCTCCACCAATACTTTGTATTTGTGGAGTGCCTCAAAGTTAATAAAGTTTTAATTTAATCCTCACACCATTATCATGTGACAATGAAGGATAGATTTCAGGAGAGTGAGAGTAAAGTCATCAAAAACTTAGGAGGCTCTTTGCAATATTTCAGGCAAGAGAGAAAGGCTTGAGTTAGAGCACTGCCGGAAAGAACAGATTCAAAACGCATTCTGGAGGTAGAATCAACCTAACTTAATGATTACAGATAGGACCTGGAGATAATAGTGAATTGCCTTCCATACCAAAGATATGCACCTTTACCTTCCATTCACACACCCTCCTCCTCAGAGCATCTGCAAACCCACAGCCCCTCAACTCAGTGAAGTCGCATGACTTTGACCTTTCATTAAAATGAAATTCCTGTGTCTGTGTGGATGTCAAACTAGAGAAGTCCCATCTGCAGAAAGATTAAGAAATTGAGAGACTGAAAAAGTGAGAAAGAGTCTGAGACAGAAAGAAACAGTTTTATATTCTGCTTTCCAGATCTTCTTTCCAATTTCTCAGAGGCCCAGCAGCACTTACTGCTCTTGAAGTCTATGAGATACCCTTACATTCCAATAAGTCTCCCTTCCATTTTTTTTCTACTTAAACCAGTTTGAGTAGTTTTCTGTTCCTTCTCTCCAACAGCCCACTAAGAAGTTGAAATAAGACAAACTAGATTTCTTGCTAACAGTTAAATTAGCAATCCATGAGAATGTTTATAAACATGTAATTGAAAAGCTTTGGATATATCCTAAATCATAATCTAAGTGACCTATCTGAAATCTCAAGGAGACAACTTCTAATAAGATTAAAACTTAATCAGCAGAAACCTAATCTTTTGTCTCAAGAAAAATTATCTCATTGGCTTAGTCAGCCTGGAGCATAGAAAGGGAAACTCAGTGTCACATCCAAATGATCCATTTGAGTAGTGCAAGGATGATTCAATATTAGGAAGTCTGTTATTATAACTGACCATATTAATAGGTCAAGGAGAAAAACCATCTGGTTAATTTCATCATTTTAAAAATGCATTTGATAAAATTCAGCATAAATTCCTGATAAAGGGAAAAAAGGTAAAAAGGAATTAGATGTTTCCCTAACATGATCAAGAAAAAAATAGATATCCCAAACAAGCTGCTGTCATCTGCTTACCGTGAAACGTTAGAAACATTTTCATTAAAATCAAGAACAAAATTGTCTACTGCCACTATTATTTACTATTGTTCAGGAAGTGCCACTAAGTATAATAATAAAGGAATGAAATAATAAAAAATAAATAATAAAAGATGTAAATGGAAAAAATTACAGATATGATTATATACCTGGATAATTTAAAGGACAATAAGAGAATACATTAGTGTAACTAATTACAAAATACAAAAAGATCAGAGCTTTATTAAGTGCTAACAATAACTAATTAGACAATGTGAAAGAAAAAAGATCCCATTCACAGTAGCAACAAAAACCATTTCTAGGAATAAACTTTTAGAAATGTTCAGGACCTATATGGGGAAATCTCTAAAAGTGTGTTCCCAGGGAAGGCTCAATATTATAAAGTTGAAAATTCTCCAAAATCAGAGAATTCCCAATGGGATTTGTGGCAGTCACTGTTGGTTGCCTACCCAGCAGTCAATGCCCTTCTTTATGGCTAAGAGGACCTAGCATGTGGAAGGATGCTCGCTAGTAAGATTTTGGATGACTTTGCCTTCATCTGTATTCTTTATGTATTGTTTGAATTTTTGGTATGAATTTGTTTTGACAAGTTTGATGATAATTTAAAGTTGTAACAAAAATATAAAATGCCTTGGAATAAACTTAACAAGGAAAGTGCACATCCTATAAGAAGGAAACTTTGAGGTATTAAAGAACACAAAACAGAAAAGCATCCTATCTACTTGTTTTGGAAGATAACATCTTAAACATATCAGTTCTCCATTAGTTGATCTTTAAATTTAATATAATATGAACTCAGTAAAAATGTCAACAAGATGTTTTTGGAAATTGAACAAACTTGTTCTCACCTTTACATGGTAAAATAAAAAACAAGAAGAGCCAGGAAAATCCTGATATAATAGAGCCTGAATCAACCAAATATTAAAACATATTATAAAACTACAATAATTAAAAAGTACTTGTACAAAAAAGATAAGTCAATGGAACAGAATAGTTATTCCATTGTCTTAGTTTCCTATTGCTACTGTAACAAATTACCACAAATTTAGTGGCTTGAAACAACAAAAATGTATTGTCTTCCAGTTCTGGAGGTCAAAATTCCAAAATGGGTTTCACTGGCCAAAAATCAAGGTGTTAGCAGAATTGTGTTCCTTCTAGAGCTCCTAGGAGAGACTGTTTGCTTTTCCAGTTTCTAGAGGCATCTGCCTTCTTTGGCTCAAGGCCCCTTCCTCCATCTTCAAAGTCAACAATCACTCTGACCTCTGCTTCCATCATCACATCTGCTTCTCTGACTGACATTCTGCCTCCCTTTTAAAAGGACCCTTATGGTTACATTGGGCCCACCCAGCTAATCCATGATAGTCTCCCTGTGTCAAGATCTTTCAAAACATCTGCAACATCCCTATTGCCATGTAAGATAACATTCACAGGTTTCAGGACTTAGAATGTGGACATCTTTCGGGGGCTGTTATTCAGCTTACCACTCAGATATAGATACGGAAACAGAGAGAAACTTAGTATATGGTAAAAGAGGCATTCCAAATTGGTGGGAAAAAATAGGCTGTTTATTAAATGGTGCTGGGAATAACCACATAGCCATCTGGAAAAAATTAATTTGGATACTTATCTCACACTTTATGTTAGGGTAAATTTCCAAATGTATCAAAGATATAAAGATAAATGAAGTGTTAAACCATAAAAGTTCTGAGAGAAACCATAGATCTTACAGTGGCGAAAATCTAAATATGACACAAACCCTAAAAGCTATAAAAGAAAATATTGATACATTTGACTATATATCTTTAAAATTCTAAATGGCAAAACTCATCATAAATAAAGTCAAATAAAACAACAAACTGGGGGGAAATTTGGCAACCTAGATCACAAAGAGTTATTTTCTCTTATGTTTAAAGATGTCCTACAAGCCAATGAGAAAGATAAAACTCAGAAAAATGGGCAAAGTTTATCAACAGACAGTACACAGAAAAGGAGATAAAAATTGCTCTGAAGTATGTGTAAAGAAGTTTAACCTCACACATAATAAGAGAAATGCAAATTAAAACCATATTGAGATACCATCAAAAAGTTTAGAAGGCGGGGCTGGCCCGGTAGCGCAGTGGTTTAGTTCGCGCTTGGCAGCGCGGGGTTCGCTGGTTCGGGTCCCGGGCACCCACAGACGCGCTGCTTGTCAGCCATGCTGTGGCAGCGTCCCATATAAAGTAGAGGAAGATGGGCACGGATGTTAGCCCAGGGCCAGTCTTCCTCAGCGAAAAGAGGAGGATTGGCAACAGATGTTAGCTCAGGGCTGGTCTTCCTCACAAAAAAAAGTTGGGAAGGTACTGTGTTAGTAAGTTTGGGAAATCAGGCGCTCATTGCTCGCAGAGTTGATAGACTATTTTGGAGGGCAATTTGGTGATATCTATTAAAATTACAAAAGCAACCAATCTTTGACTCAACAACTCCATTTCTAGGAAGCTATCCTACAGATATATATGCAAAATTTCGGCATTGTTTGCAGTAGCAAAAGGTAATAAACAACTTACATGTCTATCAATAGAGATATGATACATCCATCCAATAGACTACTATTGTAGCTCAGGGAAGTCCCTAAAACATTTTCCATGTCTAATGCTTTGCTTTTAAGTTGTACTTGCTTATCAGAACCAAGGGAGAACATTGCCAGATGGCCAAATGGCAGAACCAGTCCAAGTAAGAAAGGTCCAAGATGGCAATGGGGTGCTATGTGCAAAAGGTACTGTGTGCATGAAGGGAAGATCTGTGCATGCCCCAAATGCCCCCGCCCCAAGTGATGACTCGGAGACCCCTCCCTTTTCACATCCCATAAGAACACTGCTCACCTTCCCTTGGCGGGGTGGGGAAGGTGGTTTAGAGTTGAGCTCTGCCTCCTCCATTTGTTGATCAATGAATAAAATTTCTGCTCTGCTATTCCGAACCTGGTCTCGTTCTATTGGCGTGAGTAGCTCCAGGCAAAAGGACCGGCTTGCAGGTTACCAGTCCCTTAGGGTTCAGTAACACTATTTAATTAAAAGGAAAATAATATACGTTCAAGGTTCTTTATGTACCGATCTGAACCTATCAAGGTATGTAATTAAGTGAAAAAGGCAAAATGAAGAATAGTGTATATTGATGTGCTGTTATTTGTGTAAAAAAGAGCGAGAGAAGAAATATACATATTTACACACTCCTACCTACTTGCATACATGTTTGCTTTTGTGCACAGGATAGCTTTGGAAGGATGGACAAAAAAACTGGTAATATTGGTTGTCTCTAAGAAGGGAAACTGAGTGTCTGGGGGCAGTGTAAAAGAGAAACTTTTTAGGTGGCTCTTTGGTGCAATGGATGGTGCATTGGACTTCTAGAGGCTGAAGGCATTCAAAGAGAAACTTTTTACTTTCCTTTTGGTACTTTAAAAATTTTGGACCATGTGAATGTATTATTACCCACTCAAAAACTAAAAATAATACAGATTCAGGTCTGATTTTTTAAAAAGAACACTCAATAAAACTTTTCACTTTGGAAAATTTTTAAAGGATGGAGGAACATCAATAGCAAGAGTTTGGCATAGTCTAGGGAGGAAAAAATGATATTTGGCATCAAAAACAGTTGCCAGAAGATATACTCCCTTATGGGAAAAAAGTGATTCATCAGGTTTCCCTAAAGCCTGTATGAAATCTTTCTCAGCACTATACCACCTCTAGTTACTTGGCTAACAAGCAAACCTCTTGAAAAGCCCACCGAAATGTTGAAAGCCCACAGAAATTCAAGCCCACAGAAATGTTGAAAGAACAGTGCAATCAAACACCTGTATACCCATTACCTAGATTCATCAATCATTAACATTTTGCTATATTTGCTTTCTCTCTATCATTTTCTTTGTCCTTCTCTCACACACACATACATATATACACATACACACATGTATACACAGACACACATATATACTTTAAAAAAGCCATTTGAAAGTAAGTTGCGGACATGTATTTCCTAATAAAGACATTTTTCTATATGACCATGATACCATTATCAAACCTGAGAAATTTAACGTTGATGCAAGAATATTATCTAATATATAGTTTGTATTCAAATTTCTAAGTGTCCCCAAAATATACTTCATAGGTGTTTTTTTTCCTTTGGTGAGGAAGATTAGCCCTGAGCTAACATCCGTTACCAATCCTCTTCTTTTTGCTGAGGAAGACTGGCCCTGTGCTAACATCAATGCCCATCTTCCTCCACTTTATATGTGAGACGCCTGCCACAGCATGGCTGACAAGCGGTGTGTAGGTCCATGCCTGGAATCTGAACCTGCAAACCCTGGGCTACCAAAGCAGAGTGGGCAAACTTAACCACTGTGCCTCCAGGCCATCCCCTACGTTTTGTTTTTTTAATACAGGATTCAATCAAGGATCAAGCATTGCCTTTCAAAAGTCTCTCTTTAGTCTCCTCTCATCTAGGAGAGTTCCCCTGCCTTTTTGTTTTGATTTCATGACATTGACATTTTTGAAGAGTCCGGGCCAATTGTCTAGAGACTGTCCCACAATCTGGATTTGGTTACTTACTTCCTCATGATTAGATTCAGGTTAATCTCTTTTTTTGGTGAGGAAGATTGGCCCTAAGGTAATACCTGTTGCCAATCCTCCTCTTTTTGCTTGAGGAAGATTAGCCCTGAGCTAACATCTGTGCCAATCTTCCTCTATTTTGTATGTGGGTCACTGCCACAGTATGGCTTGGTGAGTGGTGTAGGTCTGCGCCCGGGATCCAAACCTGCGAACTCTGGGCGGCTAAAGTGAAGTGCGCTGAACTTAACCACTATGCCACCAGGCCGGCCCCAGGTTAAACATTTTTTAAAATAAGAATACTATACAGATGATGTGTATCAAGCAATCTAATCTGCTGCTGACTAATTCAACTTCCCTACTACTCTGACAAAATGGAAGGAGTCCTTGGGTAGCAGACATGCATTGTAAATAAATGAACACCTTTCTACAAGTATATTTTCCCAAGGTTCAGCTGAATACAATTTTGCTATGATTCCTAAGATTCAATCAGATGTGAATCTCAGTCAATTTCACGTGCAATAAACTCATAAGCATCCAGTTTTCCCGTGGAAACTAAGCCCAGCTGAACCTTGGGAAACATACCCATGTATTAAAAATATATGTACGTATATGTTATATAAGGTACTAGCTACCATTTTGGGGTACTTACTTTTTGCAGCACTTTATCTGCATGAGCTCATTGAACCCTCACTAAAGCTATGAGGAGATACTACTATTGTTATGCAAATGAGGAAAAGTAAAGCTCAAAGAGGTTAATTGCAGCCAGCAGTTGCCACAGAGAAGACTCTAATCCAGGATGTTTATAGCTGAAATTTGTGACAGGTTTAGCTGCTTCCTATCAGTCCTAACTCAGCAAAGGCCTCCAGAGGCCAGAAGGAAAGGGAAAGAGAGTCTTTGACTCTCCACCTTCCTCAGGGCAGAGACATTTCTGGGGCAATGGGAATCTAGGTCCTAGCAGAAGATGGTGGAAATCCTCACCCCTATCTCAGCAAGGGCTGGCCTTGGACACACTCCCAATCCAAACAGCAGATTTTTATCCAAATGTAGGAGAAATTCAGAGGAACAGCTGAACAACTTGATTGGACTCAGTAAACAAACCATATGAGCCAGACAGCTTGGCACACAACCAGCTCAGACTCACTGATCACCTGGAAGCTGACAACTCTAGACATATTATCACTGGACACACTGACCAATTTGAATACTGCAGTCATCCCAAACAATGAAGGTTCTAAACTAACCATCACCAGCGGAGGATAGAAAGACTTGTCCTGCCTCCAGGACCCTGGCAGCTCTTCACTCACCCTGCCCATTTGCAAAGGACAGGACTGGGAAATGTTAGAACCAGAGCCCCTAGCAAGCAATCTTCTATTTATGTAAAATATTGATGAGTGCTTCCTTGGGAGTTCAACTGGGTGAGGTTATCTCATGATCACTCTTCAAGCATCCTTGGGTGATATGAAAACCATACTTGTTAATTATAAGTGCTGATACTGACAGTTGACAAGTAAGTGGTGACTGTTGCGGAGAATTTGTGCATCTGAATTTTCTTATTAAATCTGTTGGACTTTAATTTTAGAATTTCTGTAAGTGATGTTTAAAATTACACCCTTTTGAACTTAACAGTTGCATAAAAGTGTTTAAAAATTGTATGTGCTTCTTAGTTGGACGCAGGAATGAATTTTATATAGAACCTGTATTCTGTTTTAGAATTGTGACATCTGTATGTTTAGCCATGGACAACTATATATTGCTCTCTCACAACACTGATTCCTGCAATAATGCTGTCCTGATAATGTGAATGCCAGTTGTGTTTACAATAAAGTATAAGGATAAATAAACTTCTTAATGTTTTACTAATAACTATTAAGATCTGCTGGGATGGTGTACATTACACTGGATAATAGCTGCTATGAAGATATCTCTTGTGAGTTTGATTAGCGCAGGACTAAACATCTTGCTGAGTTCCAGTAACGGTAGTTTGTGTACCTGCTAATCTGAGCATCAGACTGGATTTTGAAGTTCTTTCCAAATAAATGATACCATGGTGATTAAAATTTCCTACCTCATTACTTTTTGGGGGGCTGGCCCAGTGGTGTAGTGGTTAAGTTCGTGCACTCCGCTTCGGTGGCCCGGGGTTTACAGGTTTGGATCCTGGGCGCGGACCTGCACACCACTCATCAAGCCTTGCTGTGATGGCATCCCACGTACAAAATAGAGGAAGATGGGCATGGATGTTAGCTCAGGGACAATCTTCCTCAAGCAAAAAGAGGAAGATTGGCAACAGATGTTAACTCAGGACCAATCTTCCTCACCAAAAATAAATAAATAAAAATAATCAGGCCAAAGAGACACATTTTAGGGTAGCAAATTCTGCTCCCCGAGAGAGTCAATCTCTTGCCCCTCAGGTATTCTGCATTTATGTGAGCACCCAACTTGAAAATTCCATCTGTTTTCCAAGTCTGATTTGTAACCTTGGGGCTGAGCTCTGTTATGAAGTCATGTTCCAAAAACCAATAATAATCTCTTTTTCTTATTGACCACAAAAGAAAAAAAAGGCAAATATATATTTTAATATATTATATGTAAAATATAATATACATATATATTTAAAACATCAGGTTAGGAGAACTAAATGATAACAAAAATATCACTTAGAAATAAATATATAACCTTAAGTATTTATTAGAAAAGAAGACTGAAAATTGAGCTAGATATCTACTGATGCAAGAAGTTAGAAAAATAATAGCAAAATAAACCTATAGAAAGTAGGAAGACAGACATAATAAAGATATAATCAGGAATTAGTAAACTAAAAAACTGCAAAGCCAAAATTTGATCTTTTATTTTAAAAGGCTAATAATCTTCTGGCTAGACTGATCAAGAAAAAAAGAGACTAAGTACAAATAGACAATGTCAGGATCAATAATAGGAACATATCTTCATATTGTAGAAAAAAATAATAAGAGCATGTAATAGTATTATGAACTATTTTCTGCCAATAAATTTAAAAACCTAGATGAAATGGATAAATCCCTAGAATTCACCACACTAATAATAAAAGGAGTAAAATCATAGGATCATCATGATAAACAAAAATAAAGCATGTGATGAAACTTCAATATCTATTCATGTTAAATCTTTTAGAAACTAGGAGTAAAAGGGAATTTTTCTTAACTGGAAAAAGGGTATATCAACAGCAACAGTAACAACATAAAAACCTTCAGTAAACATCACACTTAACAGTGAAACTTTAAAGCTTTACTTTGAGATGAGATCAAGACAAAGATGCCTGCCTATCATCACCACCTCTAATCAACACTGTAGTGGAAGTTTAGTTAAGGCAAGAAAAAGAAAGAAAGGGAATAACTATTGTAAAGGCAGAAACAAAACTCAATTTTGCAGATCATAACATTATGTACACAGAAAAATTGAAAAGAAATTTCACAAACTATTAGAATTAATAAGAGTTTAGCAAAGTGTCTGTACACAAAATCAACACACAAAAATAAATTTTATTTTATATACTAGAAAAAATAATGACATTTAAAAAAGATATCTTTCACAATAACATCAAAAAGTAACAAGTAGCAAAGAAGACATTTAACAAGTATATATACAATCTCTATTGGGAAACGTATACAACTTTATTGAAAGGCTTTAAAGAAGACTGCATAAATGAAGAGACATATCAGTTATGGATTGGAGACTCAAAATTGTAAATATGCCAATTTCCCTCAAATTGATCTATAGATTCAATGCTATCACAATAAAAATCCCAACAAGTTTCCCTTTCCCCTTTGCATCTTTACAATCTCATTCCAAATTTCATATGGAAATGCGAAAGGCTAAGACTAGCCAAGGCATTCTTGAAGAAAACTAAAATGACAAGACTTCTCCAGATATCAAAATTTATCTTAAAGATATAGTAATTAAGATGGTGTTTTACTGGCTCAGATATAGGCAAGTAGATCAACGGTACAAAATAGAGAACCCAGAAACAGACCCATGCATATATGGATTCTTGATTTATGACAGAGGTATCACGAATCATTTATCAGGGGAAAGGATGGTCTTTTCAATAAGTGATGCTCAGACAATTGGGTATCCATTTAGGGGAAAAAAAATCAAAAACAAAACAAACTTCTATCTCACATCATATATCCAACTTCAGGTATATCAAAGATCTGAATGTGAATGGGAAAATTATAAAATTTTAGAAGACAGAATAAAAGAATATCACTATGACTTTGGGTTTGGGAAAGAGTGATACACTTTTGAGAAAATTTGGCATTATCTAGTAAAGTTTAAGATTTACATATCCTTTGATTTAGCAACTTCTCTCTTCAGTATATGCCTTACATTCTAGGGCCTAGAGAAATGTTTGAATCAGAAACAACCAGAATGTCTATCACTGATTTGCACACTTACAAATGGTTAAAGTGATCAGTATTATGTTGTGTATATTTTACCACATTAAAAAATATTGTACACCAGAAAGATTATTTTTTTTAAAAGCAATTCAATGGAAAGATGGACTTTTCAAAAATGGTGCTGAAGCAATTAGATAGGCATAGGCAAAATATGAACCTCAATCTAAATCTCACACTTTTTACAAAAATTAATTGAAAATGGATCATAGATTTAAATGTAAATCATAAAACTATAAAACTTTTAGAAGAAAACAAAGGAGAAAGTCTTCAGGAACTAGAACTAAGTGAAGAGTTCTTAAACATGCCACCAAAATCACAATACATAAAAGAAAAATTGTTAAGTTGGAATTCATCAAAATTTTAAGTTTGTTCTGCAAAAGACCCTGTTAAGAGGATGAAAAGACAAACTACAGACTGGGAAAAAACATTTACAAACCACATATCTGACAAAGGACTTGTATTTATAATATATAAAGAACTTTCAAAACTCAACAGTAAAAACGAAAACAAAAAACAACTAGAAAATGGGCAGAAGACATAAACAAACATTGCAGTAAAGAAGATATACAGATGTCAAATAAGTGCACAGAAAGATGTTAGCCATTAGAGAAATGCAAATTTAAACCGCAATACTATCATTATACATGTATTAGAACGGCAAAAAAAAAAAATAGTGCTAATACTAAATGCTGATGAGGATGTAGAGAAACTGGATCTCTCATACATTGCCAGTGGGAATGTAAAATGGTGCACCCACTCTCAAAGATAGTATGGCAGTTTCTTATAAAATTAAACATATACTTGTCCCATGACAAAGCAAGTGCAGTCTTGGACATTTATTCCAGAGAAATAAGAATGTATATTTATGCAAAACTTGTACATGAATATTCATAGCTGCTTTATTCATAATAGCCAAAAACTGGAAACAGCCCAGTGTCCTTCAATGGGTGAATGGCTAAACAAACGATGGTACATCTGTACCATGGGAATAATCCTCCACGATAAAAAGGAACAAATTATTTATACATTTGATAACTTGGGTGAATCTCAAAGGCATTTTGCTGAGTGGGAAAACCCTCAGTATCAAAAGGTTGCATACCTTATAATTCCATTTATATAACAATTCTAAAATTGATAAAATTAGAGATGGTAAAAAGATTAGTGGTTGCCAGGGGATAGGGATGGAGGCGCGGGAGTGACTATAAAGTGGTAGCATAAGAGAGTCGTACCTCTCTGGTGAAGGAGCAGTTCTGTATCTTGATTGTTGTGGTGGTTACACAAATCTATACATGGGATAAAATTGCATAGAACTATACACACACACACACAAATGAGTTGCATGTAAAAACTAGTGGAACAGAAGGTCTGTAGGTACCTCATATAAGTGGAATCATACATTTGTCCTTTTGTGTCTAGCTTATTTCACTAAGCATAATATTTTCAAGGTCCATTCATATTGTTGCATAAATCAAAATTGTATTTCTTTTTATGGTGAGTAATATTCCATTGTATGGATATACTATGTTTTCTTTATCCATTCGTCTGTGATATGTATATACTACATTTTGTTTATCCATTAATTCATAGAAACTTGCGTTGTTTCCACCTTTTGGTTATTGCGAATAATGCTGCTATGAACATTGATGTAAAGTATCTTTTTGAGTCCCTGCTTTTAGTTCTTTTGGATATATATCTAGGAATGGAATTTCTGGGTCATATGGTATTTCTATATTTAACCTTTTGAGAAACTGATAAACTGTTTTCCACAATGGCTGCATCATTTTACATTCCCACCAGCAATGCACAAGGTTCTGAATTCTCCACATCCTTTCCAACACTTATTTTCCATTTTTATTTTTTTATTATACCCATCCTAGTAGGTTTAAGGTAGAATCTCGTTATGGTTTGAATTTGCATTTGCCTAATGACTAATGATATCAAGCATCTTTTTCATGTACTTTTTAGTCATTTGTGTATCTTCTATAGAGAAATATCTATTCAAGTCCTTTGTACATTTTAAAAACTGAGTTGTTTATTATGTTGTTAAGTTGTAAACATCCTTTATATATTCTGGGTATTAGATTCTTATCAGATATATGATTTGCAAATATTTTCTCCCACTCTTTAGGTTGTCTTTTCACTTTCTTGATAATATCCTGCAACACCCAAAAGCTTTTGATTTTGATGAAGTCTAAGATATCTTTTTATTGTTGCTTGTGATTTTGGTGTCATCTCTAAAATTCCACTGCCATATCTGATGTCATGAAGGTTTATCCCTTTGTTTTCTTCTAAAAGTTTTATAGTTTTAGCTCTTACATTTAAGTCTGATCCATTTTGAGCTAATTTTTGTATATGGTATAGGGTAAGGGTCCAACTTAATTCTTTTGTATGTGGACATCCAGTTTTCCCAGGACCATTTGTTGAAAAGACTGTCCTTTCCCCTTTGAATAGTCTTGGCACCTTTGTAGAATTATTTGACCATATATGTGTCGGTTTATTTCTGGGCTCTCTATTCTATTCCATTGATCTTTATGCCAGTACCACACTGTTTGATTACTGTAATTTGGTAGTAAGTTTTGAAATCAGGAAATGTGAGTCCTCCAACTTGGTTCTTCTTTTTCAAGATTTTTTGGCTATTCAGTGCCCTTAGCAATTCCATATAAATTTTTAGGACCAACTTTTCCATTTTCCACCTTGCAAATAAGGCCGATGGGATTTTGATAGGAAATGCATCAAATCTGTAGATTGCTTTAGGTGGTACTATTGCCATTTTAACAGTTTAAATCTTTCAATCCATGCACACAGGGCATCTTTCCATTTATTTAGGTCTTTAATTTCTTCTAGCTGTTTTGTTTCCAGTGTACAAATCTTGTACCTCTTTAAGTTAAATTTATTCCTAAGTATGTTATTCTTTTTGATGCTATTGTAAATGGAAATGTTTTTCTTAATTTCATTTTTGGATTGTTCATTGCCAAGTGTATAGAAATACTACAGATTTTTTTGAAGTTGACTTTTTTCAGCTTTATTGAGGTATAGTTGACAAAATTGTAATATATTTGAAGAATAGAACATGATGATTTATGTATACACTATGAAAGGATTCCCAGCATTGAGTTAATTTCAATTATACCGTACAGTATTAACCATAGTCACTGAAATACTATTGATTTTTGTATTTTGATCTTGTATCTGGCAACTTTGCTGAACTTGTTAGTTCTAACAGTTTTTAGTGAATTGCTTAGGATTTTCTATACATATACAAGATCATGTCATCCGCAAAAAGAGAGCTTTACTACTTCCTTTCCAGTCTAGATGCCTTTTCTTTTTCTTGCCTAATTGCCCTAATTATGTACAAACAAAATGTGGTATATTCATATAATGAAACATTATTTGGCCATAAAAAGGAATGAAGTACTGATACATACTGAATGGTGAATGAACCTTGAAACATTATGCTAAACGAAAGACCACATAGTATATGCTTCCATTTATATGAAATGTCCAGAATAGGTAAATTTATAGTGATAAAAAGTAAATTACTAGTTGCTTTAGGGGTGGGGTGGGTGGGGGTGATGTGAAGATAGGGTGCAATACCTAACGGCTATGGTTTTTGTTGTTTGTTTTGCAAGTACACAACTCAGCATTTATTACATGTGGGAGAGAGGGGTTTCACTCGGTCCAGTGGTGGCTGAAGCGTGGGGCCCTGGTAGTACAGGTGCATGGCACTGCGTGATTGGAAGAACACTGCCTCTTTGTGGCCGCACTTCTGGCACAGGCGGTCCTTGGTTCGCAGCAACGTGGTCTTGGGACACTTCAGCAATGATCTGGATCAGGTTGTCCACTTCCTGTGATTTTTTTTTTGTGTGTGAGGAAGACTAGTCCTGAGCTAACATCAGTTGCCACTCCTCCTCTTTTTGCTGAGGAAGATTGGCCTTGGGCTAACTTCCGTGCCCATCTTCCTCTACTTTATATGGGACGCCACCACAGCATGGCTTGACAAGCGGTGCATCAGTCTGTGCCCGGGATCTGCCAACCGTGGGCGGCCAGAAGTGGCGTGCGCAAACCTAACCTCTATGCCACCAGGCCAGTCCCCTGCGTGATTTTAAACATAATGCAGCTGTGGCAGCTTTCCTGCTGGTAATCACAATTTCGGCACTGGTAGAGTAGAATGTGATTCTCCTCTTCTTCCTCGAGGTAAAGCATGTTGTTACCTTCCTGGTAGAATCGAATACCCACGAAGCCTGGCTTGTAGGTGCTGATTCCATAGCAATACCTATGGTTTTAGAAAAGTTTTGGTAAAATACACACAAAATTTGACATCTTAACATTTTGAAGTGTACCGTTCAGTAGTGTTAAGTATATCCACACTGTTGTGCAAACAATCTCTAGAACTTTTTTTCATCTTGCAGAAGTGAAACTCAATGCCTATTAAACTCATTTCCCTCCTCCCCTCTACTTTCTGTCTCTGTGAATTTGACTGCTCTAGGTATCTCATATAAATGGAATCACATAGTATTTATCTTTTCGTGACTGGCTTATTTCACTTCACGTCTTCGGGGTTCATCTACATTGTAGCAAGTGTCAGAATTTCTTTCCTCCTTAATGCTGAATAATATTCTATTGTATGTATATACCACATTTTGTTTACTCATTTATCCATTGATGGACACTGGGATTGCTTGTACCTTTTAGCTATTGTGAAAATGCTATGAACATGGGTGTACAATATCTGTTAGTGTCCCTGCTTTCACTTCTTTGGGGTATATACCCAGAAACGGAATTGCTAGATCATATAGTAATTCTATTTTTAATTTTTTGAGGAACCACCATGCTGTTTTCCATCGCAGCTGCACCATTTTACATTCCCACCAACAGTGCACAGGTTTCCAATTTCTCTGCATCCTTGCACACACTTGTTGTCTTTTTTATTATAGTCATCGAAGTGGTTGCAAGTGGTATCTCATTATGGTTTTGATTTGCATTTCCCTAATGCAAATGATAAGCATCTTTTCACGTGCTTTTTGGCCATTTGTATATCTTCTTTGGAGAAATGACTATTCAAGTCCTTTGCCCATTTTTAAATTGGGTTGTCTGTTTTTTGTTGTTGTTGTTAAATTGGAGGAGTTTTTTGTTTATTCTGGATATTAAACTCTTATCAGAGATATGATTTTCAAATATTTTCTCCCATTCTATACATTGCACTTGGTGATTATGTCCTTGGATGCACAAAAGTTTTCAATTTTGATATAGTCCAATGTAATCACCTGTGCTTTTGGTGTCATATCCAAGAAATCCTTGCCAAATCCAGTGTTATGAAGCTTTTCCCCTTTGTCTTCTTCTAAGAGTTTTATAGTTTTAGCTCTTACATTTAGGTCTTTGATCCATTTTGAGTTAATTTTTGCATATAGTGGGTAAGATAAGGGTCCAACTTTATTCTTTTGCATGTGGATATCCAATTTTCCCAGCACCATTTGTTGAAAAGTAGGGTTTTTTTTGAGGTGATGAAAATGTTCTAAAATTAATTGTGGTGATGGTTGCACATATCTATGAATATATTAAAAACCATTCAATTGTCCACGTTAAATGTTGCATCATATAGGTAAATTATATTTGAATAACGTTGTTTAAAAAAATAATGAAAAACAATACAGATTGCTGGTCCGCGCCCCTAGCGTTTCTGATTCAGCAGGTTTGGGGTGAGGCTGATGTTGCTAGTCTAGGGACTATACTTTGAGAATCACTTCATTAGCTCATAGAAATGATAGTTTCCTGAGAACTTCAGAATAGTTTTCTTTTACTGTCCTTCAGAGACACAGGGATAACTGGTTTGTACCTGGTTTTTACATGCAGGTCCTGACATATTTTAACCTTATCTCAGTCTTCAAATTGTTGGGTGTTTCTAGAGAGAGTTTTCTTTGGTATATCTTTAAAGGTCTATTGGATACATGGTAAAAACACTCTTCACTTCATAAAAACACAGTGCTTAAAAAAGATTTCATACAATAAACTTATTTTAATAGTGCAAAAAATAATCTGCTTCCAATCAGTGAAAGAAAAACTTCCAAAAATTTTAATAAAAATACCCAATACTTTGAACAAATACAAATAACTAGGTAAATATTACAATTATGTACTCCAAACCCAAGAAAGCAGAGACCATCACTACAAGCCAAATAATTCCTGGAGCTGGTCATTCCAGGTTACCAAAATGCAGAAAACAAAATTTCTACTTTTTAGGCTTACAGAAAAGAAAGAAAAAAACTTGGTGGGAAAAGTAATTTAAATTTCATGGGAAACAGACCAAATTGATGACTTTAAAAGTTTTTCAAGGCGTTCATAGAAGTAGGGAACATCTACATCTTGATTTTCATAGCAAATGACTTTTGTGTTGATTTTTGAAGTTTAAACCATGTGATCTTTTGACTAATAGCTCAGAAGTAAAAGCCAATCAAGATGGAAGATAACATTCATGGGACCCATAGGATTTTAACCTGATCCTAAAGTATAAAGCAAAATTTTAAGATGAATTAGTTTAAAAATCTAAATATATTGTAGTTTAGAATTAAACATAAAAGAAACAAAAATTATCATGATTAGGATTTGACTAAAGTGTGGGTAAAAGTTTTTTCATATTTATCTATCTCAAAGATAATACTGATCATTTCAATACCAATGAATATGTTTATTTTTGTATATGTGAAAGGTGTGGCTTCAGAAACCAATACTTACATTAAGTTCATTACTACTGCTAGGACTTGACAAAACTGGTATTTTGAGTGTGATCTTGTTTGAAGTATAATTATTTAATAAAAGGAGATTGAGAATTTTGGTGTAAAGCATACTTCAGAAAGATAGAAACTGCCCAGGCAGAAGCGTATCTCTCTATACTTCTCTGTGCATTTCTATATATCTCCTTACTACATCACAAACACACAAAAAAATAGTAATATATTTACATGTATGGATTGGACCAAAATGAATTAACTTTCTCTACAAAATCATACTTATTAAGAAAACACAAATAGGAGCCAAGGCCCTCAAGAATAGATGGCAACCATTCCAATAGTTGAGTGCTCTTGCTTTCTCTTAATAATATTTTTGGAATGGAGAAAAAAAGAGGATGAGTATTTGTAGACAGACATGTCTCTACTCCAGAAATATCTGCTAGGCAGAAGCCAGGCAACCTAAAAATCATAGCTCTACATATGGAGAAATGGCTAACGTTTTTGTCAGTGGCGACACCTCTTATATTTAAAAGTTCCTCCTTAGGGCTTGTACTAAAGCAGAGAGCACCACTTTAGTTAGGAGAAATTTTCCCTATGTGTTTTATTACTTAAACCTTCGGTAGAAAGATGATCAAGTTGATAGCAGGCTATTTGAGGCCTTTCATCATTCCTGACTGTAGAAATTCAAAAACTAACCATCCAAATTAACTATAATATCATCAGAAGGAATTTTACTAGGCTTCTTTCTATGACCTAAAGACAAAGATTAAACAGCAATGGAGATTCTGACATAATATCATTATTAAGTACATTATGCTTGGTTGTTACAGCTGTGGTCCATGGTTCTAGTGGTAGAAATGGCAGTTCTGAAGCAGATCTTGGTAAATTTGCTTGACTACATTCTTTAGGTAGTTGTCCTCCAGTGGCACTTGAGATAGAATGGTAGTGATTTCATCTTGGCTGGAAAGAACAAAATGTTAATTAATTTTTCTGGAAACTTACACCTATCTCCACTTCAGTGGAATTCATGTTTTTGGGTATGGTCTCTGAGTTTCCTAGGAAGCACAAAAAGGTATTTCTGGAAATAATCAGACTGTCCAGTTTGAACTGAGATTCCAAAAACAAGGCCTAAGAACCAATTCTGTATGTAATTGTGATGTATCTTGACCTACTTATTTTCTCTGGCTATAAAAATCTAAACTGGGGGCCGCCCGGTGGCACAGCAGTTTAGTCCATGCTTGGCAGCCTGGGGTTCGCAGGTTCGGATCCCGGGTGCCCGCTGATGCTCTGCTCGTCAGCCACGCCATGGCGGCGTCCCATATAAAGTAGAGGAAGACGGGCACAGATGTTAGCCCAGGGCCAGGCTTCCTCAGCAAAAAAAAAAGAGGAGGATTGGCGACGGATGTTAGCTCAGGGCTGGTCTTCCTCACACACACACACACACAAAAATCTAAACTGTTGGTGTTTGCTGATGGATTTGAGGTGGGCAGTTTTTTTTTCTGGTGAGGAAGATTGGACCTGAGCTAACATCTGTGCCAATCTTCTTCTATTTTTCATAGGTGGGATGCTGCCACAGCCACGGCTTGATGGGTGGTATATAGGTGCGTGCCCAGGATCCAAACCTGTTAACCCTTGGCTGCCGAACCGGAGTGCGCAAACTTAACTACTATGCCACCAGGCCGGCGAGCTGGGCACATTTGAAACTCTGCCATCTTACAATCTTTCAGCAATGTGGCTAAAAAGTCACAAAATATATAGTAGATATGACATATTTTTAGTTCTGGTTCCACAGACTAATTGAGAAAAGCATTATGACTGCACAGTTTTTAAAGTGATTATTCTGTTTTTAAGGCCATAAACGTGGTTCATATACGATCTGGGCTAAGCTTATGCAGGATTATTTTTCCTTCTTGATTCCTGTTTTATGCAGGAGTGTTCAAAAAGTGGAGCAAGTATAGAGCCAGCTCTGATGGCCTAGTGGTTAAAATTTGGCGCAATCCGCTTTAGCAGCCTGGGTCTGGTTCCTGGGCGCAGAACCATACCACTTGTTTGTCAGTATTCATGCTGTGGCGGTGGCTCACACAGAACCAGAAGAACTTACAACTATACACAACTATGTACTGGCGCTTTGCGAGGTGGGGAAAAGGAAGAAAAAAGGAAGAAGATTGGCAACAGATAGCTTAGGGCAAGCCTTCCCCTGCAAAAAAAAAGTGGAGCAAGTATAAACAAATAGACCAATGGTCTCCAGCATCCACTGGAGATAGCAGTGAAGGTTACTGACTTTAAAAGAACAAATTTTTCAAAATAAAGTCAGAGAGAAGTGACATTTGGCTCTCACTATGGTCTATCCATTTGCTGATGACTTTGAGAGATCTTTCAAATGATAAAGCAAAGTAAGAATGTAGTTGGGAGCCCTATCCTGCTGGCCCTTTACTCACCCAACGTTTCCAAGGTGATTTTGAATGGAAAAAGGTAATGGGACAGATGGATAATGGGCTGAGAGAGACAAAGTTATCTCAAACTTTGCAAACGCTGCAGAGCTGGAGAATAAAAGCCTCAATCTGTAAAAGACAAGATCCTCAATTAAAAATACAAAGCAAAAACAGAATGAAACACAAATACATTTTTCTTTTACACTGGCATGTAAAACTTAGGTGTACATTATTTCTGTCCTTATCAAACAGAGAGAGGGTAAAACATCTGGAACAAAGTAGTATTATGGTTGTTTTTTCATTGTTAGTCATGAAACTCATTAATAAATTATTTTTAAAAGTTTTTGACTAATTACTTACTGTTATGGGTTGAACTGTATATCCCCTCAAAATTTATATGTTGAAGTCCTAATCCCCAGTACCTCAGAACATGACCTTATTTGGAAATAGGGTCATTGCAGATTTAAGATGAGGTCCTACTGGAGTAGGGTGGGCCCCTAATCCAAAATGACTGGTGTTCTTATGAAAAGGGGACATTTGGACCCAGACATGCATACAGGAAGAAGGTCATGTGAAGATGAAAGCAGATATTGGGGTTATATGTTTAGAAGCCAAGGAATGCCAAAGATTGCTGGCAAATCACTGGAAGTTAAGAGAAAGGCATGGAACAGATTCTCTTCTACAGCCCTCAGAAGGAACCAACCCTGCTGACATCTTGATCTCAGACTTCTAGCCTCAAGAACTGTGAGACAATAAATTTCTGTTGTTTAAGCCACCCAATTTGTAGTACTTTGTTATAGCAGCCCTAGGGAACTAATACACTTACTCAATATTATTTACATCTATGTTCATTAAGTTATAATTTGGTCCCCATCTCTTTAAAAACTCAATCTCCTCTCCAAGGAGTCTGCAATGGCTCACTACCAGTGAGATTTCTTGAAGCATCTGGGAAAAACAGGAAAAAAAGATGAAATTATGAAAATATTTCAGTTTATGTCTTTTTTATAAAGAACCCCTCAAAGTTAAACAATTTAACATATTTATAATTTCAGGATCCACTATTACATATATAAAACTTTAGCTCTGCTTTTTGGAACAGATAATGTAATTTTCCTTTAAATACTTCAATCAGAATTTACCTTGGGTACCTGTAGCTGTGTTGTACATTTGTTTTTCCAGGACTCCTGTTCCTCAATGTACTGGAAAATAAGCTTATGAACTAAAAGGGAGGAAGGAGGAGCTTTATTTTCTAAGGAAGGAAAAAAAAAATCAAAAGCAGGGTATTACTTATTATTCACATATTTTATATATATAAGACAGAAATATTATATAAACTAGAAATACCTTCAAACTACTAGGTGTCTAAGTATCTTCTCCATTTTATTTTCAAACATGTAAACCAACATATACAGTGAACAAAAGACATTCTTATAAAAATTCAGGCTTTATCACATACAAAATAGAACTGGGTTAAGAGCATGGGCTTAAATGTAACATAAACCTGAGTTTAAATCCTGGCTTCCCTTACTATCTGAGTGATCCTAGGCACAACACTTACTTCTTTTGAGCTATAGTTCCCTAATTTGTAAAACAGGGAATAATACCTGCTTCACGCTGTTGAGGTAACACATGTGTCTGATACAGAATAAGTACTCATAATGGTAATTTTTAAATTATGGAAATAGCTATTATTAATCTTTGCTCAAGATCTAGTAATAATTAAAAAGAAAAAAACAGGGGCCGGCCGGTGGCATAGTGATTAAGTTTGCAAGCTTCGCTCTGGCGTCCTAGGGTTCGCAGGTTCAGATCCTGGGCAAGCCATGCTGTGGCAGGTGTCCCACATATAAAATAGAGGAAGATGGGCACAGATGTTAGCTCAGGGCCAATCTTCCTCACCAAAAAACAAAACAAAACAAAACAAAAAACAAAAAACCCCATGTCTTTTAAAACCTACCTAATACTTGGAACATTACCTAGCAGTTTTATCTCTAATACACATTTCTAAGGACAAATTATTATTATTGTTTATATTTATCTTAGTATGTGAAAGCGTTCTTAAGGAGCAATTTACACTTGTATATTTCCAACAAATTTTTAGTGGCTTAAATGTTTTGAACTTACCATCTAATAAAGATTGAAAATTCAGGTCAACAATCTTCCTATGAGCGTTGCCCAGGAAAGAGAGACCAACTAGGAAGAACCAGAATAAGGATAATATTTCTTTTTATTATGTGATTTTAAGCCACACAAAACTCAGTACTTTAGAATCCTACTCTTTCTGGGTAGCAGGATTTTTTTAGGCATTTGAAAGTTTAACTTTGAATCATGTTATTCTCTGTCTATGGTGAAGGCTCCCCTTAGACTGCTGAACTACAATGATTGGCAGGCCTTTGAAGGAAATTTAAGGTATAGTACATTTATAGTAAATTAATCAAGCCTCCACCTTTGACCCCTAACTTCTGTGCAGATAATATTATTTTCAGGAACCATATAAGGAAAATGGCTATGACCTCCCACACCTTTTGCCTGTCTTTGTATAAATACTGTAAAAATAATTCATGCTTTTAGCATTATAGTAATGAGTTTTAGGTAGCCAGAACAGCTGCTTGTTCTTCCAGACTATAGAGTTATCTCCTGTCTGTCACATTCTGATTCTTTTCACTTTGTTGAATATTTTCTACATGTTCGGCATTGTGGATACAATAGTGAGACAAACAGACATGAAACATGCTCTCAAGAAGCTTACAGCTCAGGCGGACACACAGATAATTGCACTAATAAACATAACAAGAACTACAAACTGTGATAAGTGCTATTAAGGAAAACTGAAGGAAGCAATAAGAACAAATAACAGGAGGGCAAGCAGCAGAGGGAGTAGGCAAAAGCAGAATCATGGAAAACTTTCCTGAGAAAGTGATAATTGAGCTGAGCTCTTAAGGATTATCAGTAGAAATTTATTTAGTAAAGAGAGTATGCTATGGTCTGAATGTTTGTGTCTCCCTCAAATTCACATGCTGAAATCCTAATGCCCAATGTGTTGGTTTTAGGAAGTGGGACCTTTGGAAGATGCTTAGGTCATGAGGGTAGAGCCACTATAAGTGGGATTAGTGCTCTTATAAAAGAGACCCTGGAGAGCTAGCTCAGCCTTTCATTATGTGAGGATACAATGAGAAGTCTGCAACCTGGAAGAGGGCCTCACCTGACCATGCTGGCACCCTGATCATGGACTTGCAGCTTCTAGAACTGTGAGAAATAAATTTCTGCTGTTTATAAGTTATCCAATTTATGGTATTTTTGTTACAGCAGCTCAAATGGACTAAGACAAGGGAAAGAGCTTCCAGGCATAAGAAACATCAGTATGAAGGTCCTGAGGTAGGATGGAATATGACTGAGCATGAAAGACCATGATCTTTTAAGGAAATCCATTGTGGCCAATGTGCAGAAAACAGTATAAGATGAGGCCGGAAAAGAAGGAAAAATCCAATTCACACAGGGCTTTACAGGCTATATTAAATATTTTGATCATTAGTCTAAGAGTAGTAGGTACATGATCAGATTCTGAACCATCACTATAGCTTCAGGAAGGAGAATGAATTGGAGAGGAAAAGGAGAAGATCCAGAAAGACCAGTTGGAATGTTACTGGAGTCATCTAGGTTAGAGATGACTATTGACAGAAGAGATGAAGAAAAGTGGTTGAATACTAAGAAATTAAAATCAGTAAGTCTAACTAATGATTTAGACATGCCTGGTGAGAGAGAAAGAGGTATAGAGTGATTCCTAAGTTTTAATTTTGGACCTGGATGGAAGTTGATGGTATTCTTTGAGAAAAGGAACTTTTAAGGAGAATCAGGTTGGGAGGCTGGGAGATTGTGAAGATCTTAAGGTTCAATGTGGCCATGTTTACCCACATTTGGCTATGCTGAAGCTAACTGTTTTAAGAGAAAAGACCCAAACATACTGACAGGAGACTCCAACAAAGCAGCTAGGACTCTTGTCTAGTCACCATATGGTGATGTCTACCTACTGTGATGAGCCCACCAATACACACAGAACTTCCTATTAACTTTTTAAGTTAACTTAAGTACAAAAAAAACAGTCAAGAGTCACCGGCCACTAGAGTAAATCCTCTATTACAAAAGACAGACGGAAAAAAGGAACTCAGAGTAAATACTGTGAAGTGCATGTTGATCCATTATTTGGATAGGCAAAATTTCTATTGTCTAATATAATTCAACAAAGGGCAACTTTCACTAGCTGAATTTTCATTTTACTCTTTATCTAACAAAATAAAATTCTATTACCATTAATGAAAGTGATTGCCTCTTCTAAGATTTTCAGCAGTGCTTTCATTATGTCAACAGTTATTATTGTTTAAAATAAAGATTTGAATCTTTAGTGAGTTTAGCCATACATTTTGATGCAGAGGAATTATCTTACTTTTGCTACTCACCTACTGGCTCTCCAAAGGTGATGGTGAGTTCTATTGTGTCATAAAGAAAGGTGAATACACCTTGATCATCACTCCACTCAATGACATCCCACTCAGACAAGCTGGAAAGAGAGAAACAAGACAAAGATTTTTTGGGGGGATAAAAGAAGAGAGTTAACTTCTGACACCACCCAAACAGTACCAGCAGCAGCTGCTGGAGTTCTTCTACTGGCTCGGGAGATAATTGATATTTTAATTCAAATATTGTGAATGTACAAATTTATGCTTTTGAAAGAAATAAGAATTGACTCAATCTTGAGTTGTACATCAGAGAAAAACCAAGTCTAGGCAATATAAAGTGTTAAATATTTTAAAATTATAATTCCACAGCACTCCCACCTTGTATATTTTCAGTTTAGTGTTGAGTACATTGACTCTTTTTTGAGGCTGTATTGGACTATAGGTTAAACAGTGATACACATTACAAACACATGTCAACTGCTCTAGTCAGTTTAGACAACCACGAAGGCACAGGATAAAACACAAACTAACGACACCTTCTTTACCTTACCTCATCTGATCCAGTAGCTCTTCAGTTCTTTTTGTTTGTTTTTGCACAAAGTCTATTTGAGCAAGGGTCTGCTCTTTCTGTGCCTCCAGTTCTAAGAGATTTCTGCAAATCAAATCAGGTATTCACAGAAAAGTAAGGCCATCGTTAGAGAATTTATTTAACTCCGTTAAAATAAAAGGTTTATGACAAGAAGTCACATGCTAGATGGCTCCCCAGTGAGGTGAATGGCATCCAAATTTTTGCATTCTTAGTTAGTTTTTTTTTTTGATAAGCATTAATCTAGAAGTGTGAGTCTAATTAGGAAAGGCCTAAATCAATGTCTCTCAAATTAGTATCCTTGAAGATTTCCTTGGGGGTTCACATGTTCTTTAAGATTATTATTAAAATTTACATTTTCATTTTGATGATAAAAATATAAGTATAATGTAGAACATAAGAATGCCCACCTTAAAAGAGATAAGCTATAATTTTAGTTACTGCTTTTGGTTTTGTTTAGTTTATTGGAGCTAGATAGGACTTACGCTTTGTTAGTCATTTTGCTAGCATCAGTTTAATTTCAGCCAAACATTATCTCCTGTCAAATTAATGTTGTCAATTGGAATTTTATTTGGTTTTGTCATTATTTGTATTTGATTTCTTTTAGTCTTATAGTTAAATAAGATCCATGAGTATAAGAAATATATACCTCATTTTATACTTACTTATACTCACTTAAGTACAATATGAAAACAGTTTAATGCTAGGTTTATTTTCTTTAAAAGAATCCTGATATTATTCAAGAAATACTCCCTTGGATTAATGCCCTGTAAGCAATCAGTGCTTAGAAAATACTGTCGACTAAGATGGCCTCCACGGTCAAGTTCAAAGTGAAGCAGAAGCCCTGAGTCAGCCTTAGTCAATACTCATGTCCCCAACCTTATCAGTTTCTGAAGGTAAGAAGTCATTTAGCCTTGTAAAGTTTAGCATATTTTCTAACACTCAAATTGAAGGCTGACCTTTGAAGCTTTCCTTCTTCAGTTTTCAGCTGTTCCAATTCTTTGAAAAGAAAAACAAAACCAAATTTATCAGAATGGACATATTAAAATGCTACAAAAATCATCTGTTTTATTGAAAATTTTATCTCATTTAATCTCACCTAAATAAATAAGCTCAGGACAGGTTTTTTTTTTCATTTACCTCCTTAATTAAATGAGTTACCTTTCTCTGCAGCTCTCATTTCAGAATCCCATTCTTCCACAGGATTGTCTTTCTCCTCATCCTCCAAATTCTTAGTTTCTAAAGTAGACAACGTGCATTAGAATAACTCAGTCAAAAATAAACAACCAGAGATGAAAAGACTAGATGGTCCCAAAATGAAGTGTTAAGAATATTTCACAAACACTCATCTTTCCCCGCCTTTCCCTACTAACAGAGCTTGGAGTTATAATTATAATTTCATACAAAGACTTGCTTCTAGTGGCAGACAAGTGAACTTGGAGCCATATGGCAATGATCTTCAATAGCAGCTTCTCAGGGGTCATTTTGAGATGGAAATTGTTTATGTATAATTTGCATATATATCAAAGTTATTGTTAGGCAAGCCCATGGACTAAGCAGGAACAGACACTCATATATAAACACATGCACACATTTAAAAAATTTTTAATTTGTTTTGAAGTCTTGGAGTCATCCTTAAAGCCCCCTCTCTTTCCCCACAACCAAAACAAGTTTAGATTTTTACCTCAAGAATATTTTTTGAATCTACTTTTTTTCTTCACCACCACCAGCTTCCCTAAATATAAGCTACTCTCCTTTCGAAACCATACTAGTCCTTTCTAAGCCATATTAGTCCAATAACTACTTAACTTCTTACAGTTACTCTTGATCTATTCAAATCTAATCTCTACACTGCAACCAGGGCTTGATACCCTTCAAATGGCTTTTCACTGTTCTTAGAAAAAGTCAAAATTCCTTAAGAGGCCATCCTTGTCCTGGCCCCTAGTAACATCTCCAGCTTTATCTCAGACCATGTTCCCTTTTGCTCTCTCTATTCTGGCCACATTAGCCTATTTCAGACCCTTATAATTGGTATATTCTTTCCCATAGAAGGCCTTCTGCATGTATTATTCATTTTGAATAGTTTGTTCTCCCTTCCCTTCTCACTTTAACTCCTACTCATTCTTTAGATCTTGGCTTAAATGTCACTTCCTCAGAGGGAAGTTTCTCCTGACCTGACTAGGTCAGATTTCTGTTTCAGGACTTTATAGCACCATGTAACCTCTCTTCCACAGCACTTACTTTAAAATTATTTGTTTAATTCTTATATTCTCTTCTAGACTAGAAGCTCCATAAGGGCATAAAGTTTTTGTTTTTAATCACCATAGTTTTCCTAGCACCAAGCACTGTACATGGCACATAATAGGTACTCAGTATATTTGCTCAAGGAATAATGAAGGGACAAGAAAGAAATGGGGAGCCATTCAGTGGTACTGGAGAGGGAAGTGTGGTTGTTGGTATTTTTAAAGATGAGAAAGAGGTGAATATATCCAGTAGAGGAGGCAGAGAGGCTGAATATACAAGAGATAAGGGAAAGTCAGTGATATACAATTCCTGAGAAGATAAGAGGGGATGGAATTCAAAGTTTACATGGAAAGATTGGTTTTAGGGAAAAGAAAGGAATGATGACAGAATGGATATAGATATATGAAAGTTTGGTTTGTTTGGTAGCAGAAAGTTTAGAAGTTCTGGCCTAATGGCTTCTATTTTTTTTTTTCATGAAGTAGAAAGTAAGGTAATACACAAAGGGGTGGGGCAGTCTACGACTATGGAACTCATATACTTATTATCATCAGTTCATGGAACTCATATACTCATTATCAATTCAATGCAGAAAACATGTACTAGGCACTTACTCTGTGCAAAGCATAGTGCTAAGAACTTTGAAGGATGTGGAGAAAAATAAGAGCTGATCTTTGCCCCCACAGAGCTTACAATTTAGTTAGGAAGATAAACTATACAAAAGTAACTACAATTATAAGTAGATGTGATAGGTACTATAAGAAGTACTAAGAAAATAGTCATAGGAGCTCAAGGGAGAAAGAGACTACTTCCTTCAGTAGAAAATAGAAAGAGAATGCATTAGCAAAGACCAAGTGGCAGGACTGCATGGAAATGACAAGACTTGGTTGGAATTTAGGATGTATAAGGGAGTAATAGTAAATCACGTAAGAAAGGAAGATCTGAAAATGATTGTAGAGAATGTTAAATGTGAAGCTTGGGAATGGAAAGAGAAAAGTTTTTCAGGAGAGTAACATAATGAAAACTGTACTTCATAATTATTAATCTGGCAGCAGTATACAGATTGGACTGGAAGGAGATTAGAAAAATTAGTTAGAAGATTTGAAATAGCACATTTCAGAATTAACAATAGCATTAATGGGAAGAGGAAAGAATACAAGAGATGTTGAAGAAGCAGATATGCCAGGACTTGATAAGAGAGACACAAAGACAATGCAAGTTTTGAGCCTTCTACAATATGTAAGAATGGTGATGGCATCAACAGAGATGAGGAACATCATAGGGAGAACAAGTTTTCAGATTTATTTTGAAAATGGGAGAAGACAATAAATTCCATCTTATTCACACAGAGTTTAAGGTGTTTAAGGACATTTTTGCAGTGAGGTTCAGTAGGAAGCGAGAAATGTTAACTCTGGAATTCATGAGAAAGAGGCTCAAGATGCCCTCACCCAAAATAATTATAAGCTACTTAATGGCAAAATCTGTATTTTATATATCTTTTCTCTGATGCTAAGCACAGTATCTGGCATGCAGTAGGTGCTCAACAAATGCTTGATGAATTTAGCTGAATTTGGGTATCATGCATGTAAACATAATTGTTAAAGCAGATGAAAACATTAGCAGAGAAAATATAGAAATGAGTAGATGATAAAATCTAAATGCTTACACAAGAGGTTAGTTAGAGAGGCCAACAGAGGAGCTAGAAGGAATAGCCTGGAAAAAAGAACAGGGTCAGGGTAGTGCAATATCAGAGGTTCAGGGAGATGAAAGTTTCAGGAAGAAGAGAATAATCAGCAGTGTCAAATAATGAAAGAGGTCAAGATGGCTCAGGACTGAGAGCTACCAAATTTGATGATTATGTGGAATTTTGTGATCTTTGAGAAAGCAGTTTCAGGACAACAATATTAACAATTCAGGATTATGACAGGTCAAACTGAAAGGATAATTTTCAAAGAGAGATAAGTTCACCTAATTAAGAAAAACAAGATTATGGTCTAGGTTACGAAGAGCTTTCCAAAGAGACTTATCTTGGGCATCTCTTGTTGATTGTGTTATGGACGACCACAGTAAAGGAGCTTTAATGTACTCTAATTTAATGTCTCAAGCTACTAATATAAGGCTTCAGCATAGTGATTTCAGCAATCTGTGCCGTAGGGAAACATTTAGATAAAATTAAATTTTCTTTTGGAAAGGTATTCAAAATACCATACCTGTTTCCACCTCAGTGAGACAGTTATCAATCTTCTTAAGTATGTTGTCCATCTCATCTATCCTTATGTGAAGTTTCTCCCTCTCATTCTAAACACACAATATTATAGACTGTCAAATTAAATCTCCAAACAAAACATTATAACATTATAAATGGTTCAAATTGCTGACACAACTGCTATGTTTAAATCATGAACAGGAAGATCTCAAAATCAAGGTTAAAACTTCAAGTCTATACTGAAAAATTTTTTTTAAGTAAAAGTAACAGATTAATATATAGTCATGTGTTGCTTATTGATGGGGATATGTTCTGAAAAATGCGTCATTAGACAATTTCATCATTGTGCAAATATCAGAGTGTACTTACACAAACCTAGATGGTATACCCTACTACACATCTAGGCTATATGGCACTAATCTTATGGGACCACCTTAGAACATGCAGTCAGTCACAGTTCAAAATGTTATGTGGTGCATGACTGTAAAATCATTTTTTATACTTTCCTTTATTCCAGCATTTTCATGTAATATAAGATGTTAATAAATATTACTTAAAAAAAGAGTTCTTAAAAAATGTTTTACGGTCAGATAAATATGGGAAATACTGGTCAAACAGAATTACAGCATTTCTTTTCTTTTTAGACTTAAAAAAAAAAGATTTCTGACTTTAGACTTTAATATTTTAGCTATTATATTTCTCCAAAAGGGGGACATTGCATGTAACATTTCTCAGACTTATTTGCCAATGAGAAGTTTTTTTAAGCAGAGCCTTTCTTAATGGATGATTATTTTGGGAAATGCTACTTTAAACACACACACAGAGCTGGGTATGGACTAGGAGGAAGATAATACTACAGTATAGTCCTTAGCAATGGCAGATCAGAATCCCATATTGTTTTATTTCAATATGTATAATAGATAAGAAATTTGAGATGAGACACAGGCCCATATTAGTAAGTATATTCCAGAATTACTCAAGATGCCAGGATTTGCCACTTTTGATAAATTGAACCCCACTTCTTATAAACAATTCTAAGTTTTTGCCCAAGTCTCATTTATGTCTCCTAAGGAACATTCTTCATATTCTATAACCACTATAAAGTACTTTTAATAGATCTTTCTTTCTATGCTGCTAACTGTCTCAAATTACCTGAACTGACTGTACCAGCTTGCTGTAGAGAGCCACTTTTCCTTGGTGAGTGAAAACCTTAGTCATCTTCGTAAAACGCGATTTTATTTTGTTCAGGTAAATTCCAAAGGCCTTCAGCTGCAAGAGAAAGTCAAAAGCTACACTGCACTAAAACAAATGAGTTAGAAAAAGCAAATGGTCTTGGAATGCTGGTTCAGCTGCTAGTGCTAAGCTTTGCTCATTTGATTCCTAAGGTGGGGCACTTCTCATTTGCAAATTTATTTCCATTTAATAGTTCAAGAACAGAACCAAAGATTTCAAATTTGATTCCTGCTTTTAATTCACTTACTCATATTACAAATTAGAAAATGACAGGATTTTAGTTAAGAAAACTCTTTTAACATATTAGGGCACATATAAAATGAGTTGCTTATTATTTAATCAATTAAAGTATATCTTTTTCTCATTGAAGTCTAAGAGAAAGGCAAACAAGGAGGGAACTCTAAATAAACTTCAAATATATTTCATATTTTAAATTGATCATTTCTGGTTTGAGAAAAGATTATATATTAATAATTACTCATATATAATTAAATAAAACCTTGGTAACAGATTACACCTGGGAAGTAAGTTAAAGAACTCATCACTAAGTATATAACATTTACTTATTTCACAATAAAACATTGTTAGAAATGTCTATACTGATTCCCATTCAGAAAATGAGACACAAGTACCTCCTCATCAGAGCAGTGTCTCATTTTTTCCCACAGGTTCATATTTACACAAGTCAACAGTTTATCTTGGTTCAATGCAGAAAGCTTTAATCTGAAACATAGAAAAGTTAATTATCACAGAGTTCAGAAGTCAGCTTGAATGAATCAACTCAGATCTACAAGCATACTTAATTTAATTCTTCCTAGTTCTTTTCTACATAAAAAGAGAGGAGTTCACTCAAGAACAGTGGCCAGCCTGATTATTTTAACACTTGTAGAACAGTTCAAGAATGTTATGAATCAAAAAAACTTCCATCACAAATAGAATTCTCATCTCAATGTATCAACTTGTTCCAACATGAAAACATGTTGCTTATAAAGAATCCTTAAGGCCTGTTGATGCATAATTGTTGTGAAGTTGTAATTGTTTTAAGTAAAAGTTCCCAGTTCAGTTCAAAGTCCTCTCTCACCTTTATAGAACAGCATTTATAAAAGTAGCAAAGTTATATATTAGTCTCTTGTTAACAAGTAGAAAAAAAAATGTCTACCAGAGTTAGAAGATACATGCACACAATTGCAAAATCAAACAGTACAGCACATCTAAACAGACTGTTCATTGTATGCAAGATCCTATTTCATTCAAAATAAAACATTCTCAGACAAATCCTGAGACACCCAACTCTTTTAAACAAGATGAAGATAAGAAACTTGTTTGTCTTGTTCAGTGATGAACCCCAGTATTTAGTACAGTGCCTGGCACACAGAAGGTGCTCAATATATATTTGTTAATCTGCAGGACTATAATTTAACAGCATCTTAATTTTCTAATTTTAAAACTACATAGTTACTAAAAGATTATTTTATTTCTTTTCTGTTCATTAGATTGGTTCAAATTTAGGTGGATAGTTCTAGATAAGTATGATATAAACATTATTTGGGGTTGCAAGTCCTGATTTACCTGGGGGAATCCAGATATACCTAATTTGTAAATTAGTCTATAGCACCTACATAAGCCAAAGCACTGAGCTATAGTCTGAGTAAAACCATGTTCTTTTATACATGCAAATCAAGGGTAAATGTGATAAAATTATAAACCCAAAGGCAATCTTGATTTTAGGGACTACATATAAATCTCTGAAGGGAAAAAATTTTCTTTTCAAGATGTTCTTTTGCAATCAACTTATGATATCATAATCTAATAATTATTGTTTATTGAAGATCTACTTTTTGCTAAGAATGGCAAAAAAACATTTTAGATACAGTACACTATTTCTACTGCTCAGTTCTACCTGCTGAGTCGGTATTATTATTCCCAATTTATGGATGTGGAAATGAAGGTTAAATGACCTACATAAAGTTACATAGCTAGTGTTGTAGCCAGGACTGGGCTTACTATACTTACCACAAAGCTGAAACTTGCCCATGTACCATGTCACACCACCAGTTAATGTCATAAACTTTTTCCTGTGCCAGTGTTATTCTAATCAAAGCCTTACCACACAGATTATTCACTCATCCAACAAAACACACACAAAAATTAAAACTTTCATACTCTTCAATCTTTTGGTGAAGAGCCTCACAATCTTCTCTATAAATCTGTATCTTGGGTCGGTAAACATATTGACTTAACATCAGATCTTCTGGAGTAGGTGGTGTGTTTATAGTAAACTGAAAAAAAAAAAAATCAGTCCCTCAAAACTGGTATTTTGAGGACAAAACCGTATTCAAGAACTGTTTCAAGTTTCAGAGTGCTTATTTTAAAAAGCTCTACAAAGAAATATTTGAATACTCTATTAAATTCATACACCTAGTAAGCTACAAGTTGGAATTTGAATTCAAGTCTTTGACATCCAAGTCCATTTCCCACAGACGTTTAGGGGAACTGTGGGTGTTCCACTCACATGAGATTGAAAGTGGTTTGAAAATGGCTATGTATTATTTTAAGAAAATCAACTCCTAAAAATTCAAACTTACCAGGAACTCCTTCATTGAAAGAAAGAAAAAAGATGCCAGTTTCCCAGATTATCCTTTTCTCATCCCATTCTCTAGTCCTGATCCTTCCTTCTATCCCAGGTTGAACTCAAAATGTTCCAGTGTATGTAAAATAAGGCAGTGAAAATTTGGTTTCTGAAAAAATATCTTATAGCTCTAATCCAATGACTTTTTGATGTCCTTGATGCAATATTGGAAAAATCATATCAGCTCCTTACATCACATTACATATAAAAACCAAACCAAACCAAATCCCAAAACTGTCTATTATTCATAGGCAATGTGGCACAGAATGAGTCATTTTACCACTCTAAGCTTTGGTTTCCTCATCTATAAAATGGGCATAATATTGATCAGCCTCTTCAGATTGTAGTAAAAGTTTTTTTTAAAAGGTACCAAAGCCCAGGGCCTGCTAAAGTAATTTAACAAATGTTAGTTTCCTCCCATTCGCCCTTTTTAGTTGATAAATTAAAAGTAACTGAACGAAGTTTTAATTTCTTTTCTCTATCCCTAACACATCTTCTAGCAGATGTGCTAAGAAAGTGTAGAAATGTGCTAAAAGCAACTATAATTGAAGTTGACTTTCTTTCTTAAAAAGTATTTTTAAGGCTAGATTTAGAAATAAAAATCAAAGCTCTATGCACTGGCCCAAAAAGAAACGGCAACACTAGAACCCAGATTGTGTTTTTTAAACACTGTTTTCTCACTAAAAGAAATCAGGCCTCCTTGAGAAAAAGGCTGATTGCCTTTCACATACGAGCCCAGTACTTGGTGAAGGAATATTTTTCTTTATATAGAAGTATTTGGACACTAAATGAAAAAGGAACAATAGAATTAGGATACAATCACTTTATGACTCCTAATGAATTACTAGATCTAGATAATGATCATTAATGGCTGCCTACACATCATCATCAGACATTATCTTTCTCCTGATTAAAGTACAATTATAAAGTAAACTTGAGGGGCTGGCCCGGTGGCTTAGCACGTAAATTCACACACTCCACTTCGGCAGCCCAGGGTTCGCAGGTTCGGATCCCGGTGCAGACCGACGCACTGCTTGTCAAGCCATGCTGTGGCGGCGTCCCATATATAAAATAGAGGAAGATGGGCACAGATGTTAGCCCAGTGCCCATCTTCCTCAGCAAAATGAGGAGGATTGGCAACAGACGTTAGCTCAGGGCTAATTTTCCTTCCCCCCCTCAAAAAACAGTAAACTTGAAAAAAAATCTGAATCTGATAAAGCCTCTGCCAATTTACAAAAAATACAAAGGACAGAGGAACACATTAAAATGAAACTTTGGGTATACACAACTAGCAAAATCCATACTGTGGTAAGCTTTACAGGAGAAACCTGATTTCTTCACTAAAAAAAAGAGAGAGATGGAAGGGGACCTTACAGTTTAAAAAGACAATTTAAGAGACAGAGATTAACCAATTATCATTGTAATGTTTGGACTTCATTTGGGTCTTTTTTTTTTGTGAGGAAGATTCGCCTTGAGCTAACATCTGTGCCAATCTTCCTCTACTTTGTATGTGGGTCACCGCCACAGCTTGGCTGATGGGTGGTGTAGGTCTGCACCTGGGATCTGAACCCTCGAATCTAGGCCACCAAAGCAGAGTGTGCAAACTTAACCACTACACCATGGGCCAGCCCCCAGTGGGTCTTAATTTAACAAAGTAGAAAATAATGCATAAGACAATCAGGGAAATATAAATACTGACTGAATAATTAATCATCTTAAGGTATGATTATGGTATTTGGATATGTTTTTAAAATAAGAGTCCTCATCTTTTTAGGGATACATATTGAAATACTTATAAATACAGATGAATTGATGATGCCTGGGATTTGCTTCAAAATAACAGGGCTGGGGAGGTAGGGAAATGTAGAGACAAAACAAAAGTTGATAATTTTTGAAGTTTGGTGATGGATACATGGGAGTCCATTAAACTATTCTTTCTTTTTGTATATGTTTAAAATTTTCTATAATAGTAAGTTTTTTTAAAAAAGGGTAGGTTTCGGGGCCGCCCGGTGGCGCAGCGGTTTAGTTCGCGCTTGGCAGCCCAGGGTTCGCGAGTTCGGATCGCGGGCGCCCGCGGACGCACTGCCTGTCAGCCATGCGGTGGCGGCGTCCCATATAAAGTAGAGGAAGATGGGCACGGATGTTAGCCCAGGGCCAGTCTTCCTCAGCAAAAATGGGAGGATTGGCAACAGATGTTAGCTCAGGGCTGGTCTTCCCCACAAAAAAAAAAAAGGGTAGGTTTCCTCCTGAAACTTCATAACCACAAAGAGAAACACAAGACTGCTTTCCCAGAGATTCACAAGGAACGCAAATGCCAATGGATATTAGGCTCATGCACTGTGGGTACATATTGGATGCAGGTGCCCATGCAGTAGGTAACAGGCAGGTTAATTTGCTGCACCTTGAGCCCAGAACCACAGGCACAAGCCACCCTCCCTTGACTTACCTATTTTGATTAAGTGCCCAATTTATGCACAATCAACACTTGGGTATTTCAGGTCTAGCAAGGTTAGTTGCAATAGTTCCTCGACCTCACTGAGGGGGTGTAAATTATAATACTTTGGCTTGAGCCACTTGATGGACATGCAGGAAGTCATGAGGCACTACAGTAGCACCTTTTGCTGGTACTGCTAGCTGAGCTCCTACAATGGCACACACATATGGGTGCTGTGTCTATGAAGGCTGGCACCCATCTCCCAACCTGCCTCAAGAACGCTCTCCTCAGTTCTACCCTAAAAGAGACTCATAGTTATCTGAGTCCTGAACAGATGTCCACAGCTGTGAAACTCATTTTCTATTGTCCATATACAATCCATCCCTTTGGCCTTTCCCTACTATGGAATTTTTAGATTTCTTTCCTGAGATAGCAAAAACTCTCTTTCCATCTTGATGGGTTTGTTCCCAGATTTATTTCCCTAACATTGGTCTTCCTGACCTCTGCAAGGCCTGAAAGGAAAGGAGGAAGACTCACACCCTCAAGAGTTAGCTCCTGAGGTATCCTCTCCCTTTTCCACCCTGCCAGCATCCTCTCCTCCTTCTATCCTTCCCATCTGCTCTCCTCTGTTTCTCCTGGTCCCTTAGTACTCTTTCTGCTTTTCCTAAGAAGGGTGTAGACTCTTGGATGCACACATAGGCACTTTTCTACTCCCTATCTACAGCTGAGGCAAAAGGATTCTAGTGTGAAGAGGCAGCTATGGTGATAGGAATAATAAAGTTGGTGACCCAAAAGATGTGTGCCCATCTTCCCAGTTTCCGTCTGATTTACTTTTCACATTTAGACCTAGAACCCTCCTGGAATTGATTTCCTTCTAAACAGCTTTACTGAGATTTAGTTCACAAACTATAATTCACCCATTTAAGTATACAATTAAATGATTTTTTAAAGTATATTCACAGGGTTTTGCAACCATCAACCACAATCTAATTTTAGGGCATTTTGACCACCCCCAACAAAAGAAACCCTGTCCCCATTCTCCTCCATCCTCATCCCAGCTCCAAGTAACCACTAATTGGTTCACTTTTTGGCTATTATGAATAATGCTCATGTATAAGTTTTTGTGCAGATGTATGTATTCAGTTCCCTTGGTATATACCTAGAAGTGGAATTGCTGGACCACATAGAAAAAGCTAACATAGAACCAAGTTCTATGTTTAACTTTTTGGGAAACTGCCCAACTGTTTTCCAAAGTGGTTGGATCATTTTACATTCCTACCAGCAATGTATGAAAATTCCAATTTCTCCACATCCTTGCCAACACTTGTTATTTTGATTACACTTGTCTTTTTGATTACAGCCATCCTAGTGGGTATGAAGTAGTAACTCACTGTGGTTGTGATTCATATTTCCTTAATGACTAATGATGTTGAACATATTTTCTTGTGTTTATTGACCATTTGCTTATCTTCTTTGGAGAAATGTCTGTTCAGATCCTTTGATTATATTTAGATTGGGCTGTCTTTTGATTACTGAGTTGCAAGAATCCCTTATATATTCTGGATACAAGTCTTGTTTGCAAATGTTTTCTACCATTCTGTGGGTTGTCTTTTCACTTTCTTGAAAAGGCCCACTTGTAGCACAAAAGGTTTAGTTTTGATCAAGTCCAATTTTTAATTTTGTCACTTGTGCTTTTGGTAATGTATAGAATTGATTTTTGTGTATAGTGTGAAGTATGGGTCAAGGTTCATTTTTTTTCCTGTGGATGTCTAACTGATGCAACACCATTTATAGAAAAGACTACTATTCTGCAGGGGCATCTTTGCCATAAACCAAATGTCTATATATATGTGAGTCTGTTCTTTAAAAGTTAGACAGAACTCACCTTGTCCTAACAACAATTTTGTGTGTGTGTGTGTGTGAGGAAGATTAGCTCTGAGCTAACATCTGTTGCCAATCCTCCTCTTTTTGCTGAGGAAGATTGGCCCTGGGCTAACATCTGTGCCCATCTTCCTCTACTTTATATGTGGGACACCTGCCACAGCGTGGCTTGATGAGCAGTGCGTAGGTCCACGCACAGGATCCGAACCTGTAAACCCCAGGCTATCAAAGCGGAGCATGCAAACTTAACTACTATGCCACTGGGCCAGGCCCCCGATGACAATTTTAATGGTAAATTTTAAAATAAAAATTTTAATAGTAATTAATGAAAGTTTTCCAGTTCTTGGGTTAATTTTGGTAATTTCTATTTTGGTAAAAAATCATGTAGGTCTTAAAATTTGTTGTCAGAGCCGAGGGATTTTAAAAAATTCTTTTAACTTCTCTTTTAATCTGTGCACATGTCTTCTTTCTCAATCTTCTATATTTTAGCTTTCTCTTTTTTCTTAATTAGGCTCTTTAGGAGTTTTCTTATTTGTTGTCTTAAAGTACCAGTTTTGGATTTGTTAATTTTTCTACTAATTTTTGTTTTCTATTTCATTAGCTCTAGCATTTACCTGTATTAATTCTGTCTTCTTGCCTTTTTTATGGATGTTATTTTATTGTTCATTTTCCAATTTCTTAAAGTGAGTATTAAAAATTCCTTTATTTTTAGACTCTCTTCTGGATATCTAAGGCTTTTAATTTCCTGCTAATTTTTACTGTATGTCCCATAGATTTGGTATTAAATATTCAATACTTTCTTTCTAAATAGTTTTGATTTCCTCTTTGATCTAAGAGTTATCTAGAAGGGTTTCTTAATTTCTAAGAAGCTAAGAATGTTTTAGTCCTTTTATTAGTTCTAATTTTATTGGATTAAGATCAGATGGTGTGGTCCATAAAATCTCCATTTTTTCAATTTGTTAACATCTTTGTGACCAAGGGCATAACTAACTTTTATAAATGCTTGACTGAAAAGAAAAAATATTCTTCCATATGTTTTTCTACCGAACTGTTATATTGTTTGTTGATTATATTTTCCAAATATTCTATGATCTTACATATTACTGATTTTGAAAAATGTTTATTAAAAACTTCTGCTATGGGCCGACCAGTGATGTAGTGGTTAAATTCACACACTACTTTGGCAGCCTGGGGTTTGCAGGTTTAGATCCCAGGCATGGATCTACACACTGCTCATCAAGCCATGCTGTGGGGGCATCCTACATACAAAATAGAGGACGATTGGCACAGATGTTAGCTCAGGGACAATCTTCCTCAAGCAAAAAAAAGAGAAAGACTGGCAACAGATGTTAGCTCAGGGCCAATCTTCCTAAAAAGAACAAAACAAAAACAAAAAAAACTTCTGCTATATTTGGATTTTTATAACAGTGGGAAAAAGCATATGTTCAGGAAAAAGTATCAGAAACAAAATAGATGGCAAGGAATGAGGGAAAAAGTAAAATTTTACTTTACTGAAATTCACGATATTAAAAAAAAAATCAATTTTTATGCTAAACACAAATGTTCCTACTACAGGAAAACTCTCTGTGGGAACATTTCTTCCTTAGTCTTTTTTTGTTTTTTAATAAATGCTTGCTTTGATGCAGTTTAGTAAACAAGTACAATATATTTTAATTGAGATAACCATTTTGCCAAGAAATTGCACTTACTTTGGCTGGGAGATTGCTCTGTCGGGGTTTCTGTATCAAAATGTGGACCTGAAGAAGTATAAAGAACTCCTTTACTGTTATTCTCCCATCTTTGAGTTTCTGAGGAAAGAAAAGAAAGTTTGTGTGACCATTCAAGGTGAGCTCGTTTTGACTATAACCACCTCATTTTTTCTAAATAGCTTAAAGTACTTGCATATATTTGTGGAAATATTATCCAGATATTTGTAGGCTATATATGAGCAGGTTTTATCTAATATTATTTCTCAAGGTTATTCAGTAACAGTAGAATTGGGAAAAAAACAACAAAACAAAGGTCTTCGAATTGTGATTTCTACTCCACACAATTAATTGCCATGATGGGTCCTTAACAACAAAAAAAGAAAACTAGTCTCCTTATGTTTGAAATATTTCATAATTTTTTTAAAAATTTAAAAAAGAGAAAAATCCCAAGGAAATTAGTTGCATTATAAATAAGAAATATTTTAACATACCTCCTTCAAGCTCTCTTCACAAATATTGTCTCTGAGAAACTGTGATTCCATTTGACTATTGCGGTGTGCTAGAAGTAAAGCAAATTCAGGAGATGAACAAGTCAAAATTAAATTGTAAGCTTTATTTTAGTTATCGTTCAGGTTTACATGTGGTTCATGCTCCTGAAGCTATCTTTCTAGGATCTTTCTGGGAAGATAGTCATTTGTAGAGCAAAGTATATTACAGTTTTAAGGCTCCATTAAATGTTTCTCTACTAATTATAAGCCTTTCAAGAAAATCACTCTACCGCTTGTAGTATTAACACTTCTCAATTTATTAAAGTAACTAAGAATTAAAAATAAACTAAATATTATTTTACTTATCAACTATTTATAACTCCCAAAGAGCTTATGCAAATTTCAAATATCTCTTGAATTTAAATACATTTATTATTAGTCAAGTAAGCAGATAACTTCTATTATTTAGCCTTCATAAAGATCTTACTGCTGAAATCCAGAGAGGTCCCATCAGCCTTGATTGAATCCAGAGAACTGCTGCAACTAGATGGGGTCCTGCTTAGGCTTTTTATCAATACACTGTTAGCATTTTTATCTATATCCCCTTCAGCATGGTGATCAAAAATCTGAAATTATCAATTAAGGAACATCATCAGGATAAAGTTGACACTTATAATGACTAAATAGTTGTTGAACGCTAATAGAAATACTACCTCTAACATAAAATTTACCTATAATTCGTATGAAATACCTTAGTCAAACATTAGAATAAATATGAGGCAACTTAGGCCTTTAGAGTTAAAAGTAATTTTATTTATGAGAATGCAAACTGGTGCAGCCTCTATGGAAAACAGTATGGAGATTCCTCAAAAAATTAAAAATAGAAATACCATATGACCCAGCAATCCCACTCTTGGGCATCTACCCAATGGACATGAAATCAACCATCCTAAGAGGCTTATGCACCCCTTTGTTCATTGCAGCATTATTCACAATAGCCAAGAAGTGGAAGCAACCCAAGTGTCCCTCGACTGATGATTGGATAAAGAAGATGTGGTATATGTGTATACAATGGAATACTACTCAGCCATAAGAAAAGACAGAATTGTCCCATTTGCAACATGGATGGACCTAGAGGGTATTATGTTAAGTGAAATAAGCCAGAGAGGAACGACAAACACCCCATGATTTCACTCATATGTGGAATATAAACGAACACACGGACAGAGAGAACTGGTTGGTGGTTACCAAGGGGAAGGGGGGTGGGGGTGGGAGATGGGCACAAGGGGTGAAGGGATGCATCCACATGGTGACGGGCAAATAATAATGTACAACTAAAACCCCACAATGTCATAAACTATTAAGACATCAATAAAAATGAAAATTAAAAAAAAAAGTAATTTTATTTAAAAATATATAGAAATAGGGGCCGGCCCTGTGGTGCAGCGGTTAGCTTCGCATGCTCTGCTTTGGTGGCCCGGGGTTTCGCCGGTTCAGATCCTGGGCGAGGACAGACGCACCACTTGCCAAGCCATGCTGTGGCGGCATCCCATATAAAGTAGAGGAAGATGGGCATGGATGTTAGCCCAGGGCCAGTCTTCCTCAGAAAAAAAAAGGAGGATTGGCAACAGATGTTAGCTCAGGGCTAGTCTTCCTCACACACACACACACACACACAATAGAAATAACTCTGCATTATATTGTACAAGCAATTTGTTTCTCAGATGTATCTAAGTTATAGCCAGATCCTATGAACTACCAAATGTTGACCTCTCCAATTATTCCACTACTAGCCACAAGGGTCAGGGCTACTACACTGCAGAAAACCAGAATAGAATATTGGCTGTATATGGTAGCCTTGACTAGAGTACAGAGAAGAAACTTATTTCCAGGCTTTAGTACTTCTTTCACCAGGCGACCGAGACTCCTTTGGATGAAGTCAAATAAGTCATGTGGTCCTGTTTTTACCATTTTAACCATTTGACTTTATAGCCTTAAATGCCATTTTTATGTACCTACTTATATATGTTTTTGAGGACAATCTATTCTTTGTCCAAATGCTAGAATGTAAGCTCCATGAGAGCAGATTTTTGTCTGTGAATTACCACTGATGCATTCCCAGCACCTAAACAGTACCCAGGACATAGCAGATACTCAATAAATATTTACTGAACAAAATAATACTAATTTTCATAGAATCTATTGTTATAAATTTTATATTACTGTTATTACTTTCTCAAAGCTTCACAGATGAACCATTTCCTCAGGACCTCATCTTATAGAACCAGTGAAATCATCTTCTAAGCTTATTTACATATTTCTTAGAGTTTTGTACTTTGTTTTCTATGAACCTTTGATACTTTCTAAACTTTATTTCTCCACTTAAAAAACTCAGTTTAAGTGACAAATATTTTCTCAAGTTATCCAAATCAGAGTTCCCTCTACTTTTTACAAAATCTATGACCTCTTTCATAAATACAAAAATTGTATTTCACTTTTGAGATACTGGGCTTGACCTAGGCATTCTCCCATCCACTAAACAAATGGACTCTCAGCTTCTACATATCTGCATTAGCCAAGAAAATTCAGCCTTTTCTTTATGCAGTTTGCATAATAAAAAGGCTTTTTACCATCCAAATATTTATAACATGGAAGACTTTTCAAACTACATGCACCCTGCCTAGAGATTCTCATGTGCAAAGCCACAGTGACAAATCACCAGAGGTGACAAAATATTTAGAATGACATAATTTCAACATAATTTTTGTACTACTTTCCATTGCATTTTTTGTGACCACTTGTCATTTCAAATTGTTTTCAAGTCTAGCTGTTAGCCAATTAATTCCTTAAGATTCTATATAAAAATATTTCTCCAGCCCTATAATTGGAAATAATCAATTCCTGCTTACCCAAGACTAACATTAAAATTCAAAAACACTCATAAGTTTTAAAAAATCAACAACATTCCTTAGTTTAAGACAGAACCCACCTCCTGATCTTGTGCAGTATCAGTAAACCTAATCTCACTTTTTCTGATTTTTTTTTCATTCTGAATATCATCTTCTTCTTCTTGTACCCAGGTTCTTTTTTGTCTACTGCAGGTTTCTTCCATTTTATTTTCAGATGGCGAAATCTCTTTTTGGTATGTCTCAATCATAGCCTTTTCCTCAGTTTCTATACTCATAGAGTCTGAGGAATTAATCTCACCAGGATATAAAGGAAGATTTTCCTCATTTATATATTGAGATGGACTTAAGTTCAGTTTAGCTGCACCAAATCCAATGGTTGAATCCTTACTGGAGACTGGCTGAGTTTCTAAGTGATTTAAATTGGTTGTGTCTGCTGGAATCTGCTCCAGGTCATCAATACCAGTGACACTACAATTTCTCTTGTTTGGCAATCTGGGCAAAAATATTCCCAAAGAACATCTCCTCACTTTATCTTTTACACCTGTCATTAATGGTACAGAGTTGGTTTCAGCTCCATTATGAGAAACTTTTTCTTCATCTCTATCATCTTTAACACTGTTGGACACTATGTTATCATTATGTATTTCTGTGGCTTGCCCTATACTCATATCATTGTGTGCCCTATTTACTAATTCAAGTAATTGTTCTGGAGAAGGTGGTATACAAACAGTTTGGAAATCTAAAAGTTCTTCAGTTTTTCCATTCAAATCATTCAGATTTGGTTTAACACTACTAAAACTTGCAACATTAGATGCAAGTATAGGATCTGATGCTTCTCTAGGATTGGCATGAGTTTGAATGACTTGCTTAGTCAAGTCTGAGTTACTATGGAAATCTATAGCTGTATTATATTTAGCTGTTTGAATATTTTCCTTCAGTTCTTTTTTACAGGCTATAGTGAACTGTTTCTCATTATTGAACATTTTGGACTCATTTTTGTGTGTGGGTACAGAGAAATTTCCTGTAACAATACTTAAATTATTATTTCCAGCTTTAGACAATATTGTTTCATCTTGACTGACAATACTCTGTCCTTGTTGAGGTAATGGAGGTAGCTGGGTTGAGAGATGAGGCTGAGAAGTAACACAAACATCATTAAGAAAGGTCTTCTTTAAACTATGTTCTGCATTGTCAACAAATGCCTCCATTTGATCCTTTGGAAGCTTAAAAGATACTCGCTTTGAATTAAGTTTAGTCATCTCTCCCATATCTTGACCACATATTGAAATTTGATTAGCTAATAGATTTGGGGGCTCCTTAATCAGATCTTGATCTTTGAGCACTTTTATGACAGAGTCTAACTGTCCTTTGGTATTGGTTTGAATAACTTTTTCCTTCTCTAGCAAAGAACAAGAGGCAGAAGGAGGCAGTCCCTCAGATTTCAAGTAATATTCACTGGCTAAATCATTTGCATAAGCAAGATCATTTTGTGCTGGGCAATTATTGGCTTTCTCATCTTTATCACATAAGGACAGGACATTCCCCTCTACATTATCAAAACAGGAAATAACATTTGGTAAACAAGGACAATTATCATCAGGTCCACAAGGAGCAGTTGCATGACTGTTTGTAAAATCCACATTTCTTCTATCTGTACTATTTAAGTGACAGTTTTCAATTCTGGCTTTTTCCAGGGTGTAGGCCTGGTCTACAACTTGCCCCATGACCTCTTCCTCCACAGCAGTGCTATGGAATTTGATGATTTCTATTTCACCTTGACACCCAGACAACATATTAGTTGGAACAAAGGGTATCATATGATGCTTTTCCTCAGTGTGAAGAACTTTGTTTTCTACAGCCAGTGTTTGTTTTTTAGTGATTTCTTGAAAAGAGCTACCATTCTTTGAACAAGAAACATCCAAAGTTTTTCCTTTTGTTATTCCAAATTTAGGGCACTCTTGAAGTATTTTCTCCGTGGCTTGACAATCAATGAAAACAGTATGGGACTTGGTGACTTCCAGATCATTGTGATTACCTACAAACATTACAGTTTTGTCCATAGGCCTAGTGGTTATTTTATCTGGCGAGACAATTTTACATTCTAAGGCACTTGTGTGACTTCTAGTGATCTCCATGTCATCCTGCCCACATGTATACAAAACAGTTTTAGAAGTTCCTGCCAAAGGCACTAAATGGGAGTCTGCTCTGTCTTCCAGGGCACGTTGGTTATTTATTTCCACCGTACAACTCTGGAGGACATCCATAGCATTTTTATCATTCTTTGAAAAAACAATGGTCTTGTCATTTTTGACTCTAAGGCTTTTCCTTCTCTGATTTTTGCCTGATGGAGGTTCATTCAGAAATCCAGGCTTTTGTGTATCTTCGTCATTTTTCCAAATGGTTGATTTAGACACTTCCATGTTATCATCAGCTATAAATGCTACAGCTTTCTCTATAGGACCACTACTAGACCATTCCTCCAGTAGTGTTAGCTGGCTGACTTTTGCTGCTGAATGGTCACTTTCCCCATTCTCTGGAAAGAAAACACTCTCCTCAGCAGAAGTAGATGTCACTTTTGGTTTTTCTAGGCTTTTCCTTTTGGATAGTTCAAAGTTAGATCCATCTGGAAGCACAGTTTTCTCCTTTGCTTGGTAGCCAATGAAAGCAGTATGGGACTTTGTCATTTCTATTTCATGATTATCCACAAACATTACAGTTTTGTCCACAGTCTTAGTAGTTATTTCATCTGGTGAGACCGTTCTACATTCTATGGCAGTTGTGTGACTTCTAGTGACTTCCACATCATCCTGCCCACATGTATACAAAACAGTTTTAGACGTTCCTGCCAAAGACACCAAACGGGAATCAGGTTTATCTAATAAAAATCTATGATTTATTTCCTCTGTATAACTTTTGGTGATATCCATATCATTCTCATCACCCTCTGAAAATACAATAGTCTTATCAGTTTTTAGTCTGCCAACACTTTCCCATCCACAAATTTTGACACCTTGCTTTTCATTCAGGAATCCAGGTTTCTGTACACTTTTGTCCTCCAACACATCCAAATTATTAGAAATGAATACTCCTCCAGTTTTTTCTATAGGACTTTTATTACATTTTTCAACTTTTATATCTATCTGTCTGTTTACTGTTGTTAGCTGGCTGTTAGTGTTTTCTAAATTAGTCTTACCAAGTTCTTGTACTTCAGAAGGACCAAATCCAATGGCAACAGTGTGACTTTTGGTTAGATCCATATTTTGCTCCACCTCTGAACAAATAATTATCTTGTCATGAGAACAGTCAGCTGTGGGATTGCCTAAACTTTTCCTCAGTGGCTCAGGCAGTTTAGAATTCTGGCCTGGTACAGATTTCACTGTATGACTGTCAACAGCAGTATTACGATTTTTCATGGCAGATTGTCCTTCTGATAAAAACAATGGCTTTGTGGTAGGAAACAAAGATTGTTCATATGCAACTGTATTTCCCAGTGTTACTTCTTTATCAAGATCTCCACTAGAATATACATTATGGCTTGTTGCTATGTCCTGGTTAATATCAGCTGACTGAGGAGAATCTTTATCAAGATAGGGTGAAATCTTCAAAACTTGATCTTTTTCTTTGCTCCAGCTGTCAGTTAGGATGTTTTTAGATATTACGTTTGGTTGTTGGGATGGTTCAATATGACTTCTGGTCAGTTCTTCCCATTCATCTGAAGGGCTTTTGCTCTGAAAGTGAGATTTACTGGTATTTTCAGATGCTAGGTTATAAGATGCAAGACGAGCTTGACTGTCTAAGTTTGTTGTGTGACTTTTAGTCAAATCCATATCTATATCTGTGAAGATTTCAGTCTTTTTGTCAGTCAATGAAATAGATAAAGGATTTGTCAGGCTTTGCTGTAATCTTTCCTTAGATACGTGAGGAACTGAGCTACAATTTACATTCATTTCCCTATCCTCTGACACAGTTATGTGATTTTGGAGCATCATTTCTTTTTCAGATACTGGTGCAGCTGCTATCTGTACATTTGTCTGATCTTGTTTAAAAATTTGATTATCTATTGCAACTGTGTGACTCTTGGTAATGTCCATGCTATCCTCTCCTGAATAAACAGTTTTCTCTATGAGAGAAGTGATGGCATCTGGATTGGGATACAATTTAGAATAATTACTGTCATGCTTTAGCAAATTTTTCTCCTCTCTCATACTTGAGAGACACTTGGTCAGGTCCATGGCATCATTACAACTAGAAGAGAAAAATGTCTTATAATCTTGAATAGCTGGACTGGAACATACAGATTCTGGGATCATGGCCAATGTTCTGGCATCTTGGTTAGAAGTCTCTGTGACTGTGTGAGTTTCTGTCCCTGTAATATGACTTCCGGTAGTATGCATTTCGCCTTTAGAGTTTAAGGAAGGGTCTTGAAAAGCAGCATTTGGTTTATTCTTAAAAATTGTCTTCTTTTCTGGAGCTTTAGTTCCATATCCTATTGTAACATCCATCATGACATTCTGAGTTTGATTTTCTACTTCAGATAAATTATCTCTTGAGGGTAAAATCTGTATAGTGTGGTTAATTGTCAAGTCCATAAAGTCACTACCATAAACTGTAATATCATCACCTTTAAATTCCCTTAAGTTGACCTCACCAGATGTGGGAACCAACGTCTGAATATTGGCTGTATGACACTGGGTGAAATTCATCCCCTCTTGTTCTCTAAAGATTCTAGTCATATTACCACTATTTTCATCTACATTAAGAGATACATGCATTTGATGTATAGAAGAGGCCCTATTTGATTCTTTGGAATGAACAGATATCTCAGAATTTTCTTTATCAGGTCCCATGGAAGAAGCCTTAGATTTTCCTGTTTTCAATCTTTTTATAAAGTCATTGAAATTTATTTTCTTTTCTGAAGAAGTGTTTTGATTCATGGAAAAATTTAACTCTTTCTTCATTCCTAAATCCTCAGTGTGGAGCTTCAAGCTAGCCAGAAATGATGTGGTATCTATCTTGGTGGACTTTTCACTTTTGGTACAATCTAAAAGGCCTTTGGTAATCATCACAGTGTGACTTGCTGTCAGATCCATCTGGTTTTCATCTGAAAAGATGACTGTCTGGTCACTTGCATGTTTCTTTTCATGGTTGTGTTCTGTGATTGAAATCTAAAATGAAAGCAATATATAAGAGATCAGATCAAATGCAAACTTTTAAAAAGGCATTTTACAACATGTATTATATAGAGAGTACTATATAAACAATCTTCAGTGATGGTTTCATGATACACTGTGTTGAATTCATGGTGTGTTGTGTAGCCTATAATTTGTTATTAAAAAGTTTTCTAGGAGCCAGCCCCGAGGGATAGTGGTTTAAGTTTGGCATGTTCCGCTTTGGTGGCCCGGGTTCAGTTCCTGGGTGCAGACCTACACCACTCATCGGCGGCCACGTTATGCTAGTGACCCACATACAAAATACAGAAAGACTGGCAACAGGTGTTAACTCAGGGCAAATGTTCTTCAGCAAAAATAAAAAAAAAAAAGTTTTCTAAAATCTGTGAACCATTTTAGTGTTTTTGGACAAATTAAAAGTTCAAGGTTGGGGCCAGCCCAGTGGCGTAGCGGTTAAGTTCACGCACTCCACTTCGGCGGCCCAGGGTTCACAGGTTCGGATTCTGGGCGCAGACAGACACACTGCTCATCAAGCAACGCTGTGGCAGCGTCCCATATAAAGTAGAGGAAGATGAGCTCGGGTGTAGAGGAAGCCCAGGACCAGTCTTCCTCAGCAAAAAAGAGGAGGATTGGCAATGGATGTTAGCTCAGGGCCAGTCTTCCTCAGAAAAAAAAAAGAAAAAAAATAAGTTCAAGGTTCATTATACACCCACTAGAATGACTAAAAAATGAAAAAGACTGACAATACCAAATGTAACTGTAATGAAAATTCTGATTATTAGATAGGTCATTCTCATTCTAAATAAAAAAGAGTTGGAAAGGGATAAGTGCATGATGGCTAATTCATAGTACACTCTGTAGTCTCAGAGCTGAGTTCTCTTTGAATCTTAATGCAATGGTTTTATTTGTAAGGACATGGTCTAACTCCTTGCTACTCAATGTATAATCTGTGGAAAAGTACACTAATATCACCCAGGAGATTGTTGGATGTATAGAATCTCAGGGCCTACCCCAGATCTACTGGATAAGAATCTATATTTTAACAAAATCCTGAGATGATTCATATGTCCATTAAAGTTTAAGAAGTCCTGATATAATTAATATATTTCCCTATTATTCAAACTGGCAGTGATTTAACTATCCTTAGTTAATTGAAAAGGTAGGAAGTTTTTCCAGTCTATGCTGGTCCATTTTGGTAAGTAATCCCTAAATCATGCCATTACCATTAAATTTTTTGTGTTTTTAAAGTTTTAGCTGTCAAGGGAGATTAAAATATGAAGGCATTTGCATGAACTCATACCTCTTTCTGTTGCCTCTGGGTCTGAATGGGAGCACAAAGCAATGTGTCCATCCCTATTGAGAAAAAGAAAAAACTTAGTCAATGATAAAAACATACATCACCAAGAGCCTGATTTTCCTTTTCTTAGGTTCTTCATCAGTTATAAGTATTTACTGAAGTTTTATCAGTTACTAAACCCTTCATAAGGAATTAGGTATTAAATTTCAATAAGACTTTTAATTGTCCCATTTTAGGGACAGACAGGTGATTATTGTGTTCTCTGTGTGACTGAAATATCTGTAGAATGTGGTGGAGATTTTAAAGGTGGAATTTTAAGGGTGGAAAGTTTGGACTGTGTTTTTTCCCCTTTCATGACTCCATTTTTATTTCCTGGACAATAGAGGTTACATGGTAAAGAGTACCAACTAATGAGACTGAAATGTTAAGGTAAGATTTTGAAGCGTCTTTTATTCTATGTTAAGGAATCTGGACGTTTCCATGATGAGATGTGCGTCTTATGAAAATAATTCCAGAGAAGAAGAAAGCAGATTCAAAAGAAGATGAAACAATGAGGAAGCTACTGTAATAGTTGAGACACAACATGATGAGAGTTTATGTTAGGGTAAGAGACAATGAGAATGGAAATAAGGGATTAGACTCAAGACATTTTAGAATTGAAATATAAAGGTTTAGGTAAGTAACAAACTGGACTTCGGAAATAAGAAAGAAATTGAAGCTACTATAATAAAACAGAAAATGCATTAAAAATACTTAAGTTTCAAGGCAAATCTTTAGAATATTTTAAAGAATTTATGGTAACCTTGACTGAGTATGATGAAGTAATTACAGGCTTTTTATTAAAAGCCATATTTATATATCAAGCCTCCATTCATTTATTCGACAAATATTGATTCAGAAACTATTATGTGCCCCAAAACTCAACTATCTACTAAAGCACAAAGAACAATACAAAATTTCTGGATTTAAAGAGTTCCTAGTTTAACGAGAGAGCCAGAAGTAAATACCTAAAATACAATGTGATAAATTCCACAATAGATTGAGAAATAAAAGGAGTGTTATGAGAACACAGGACAGAGTGACTGACTCCTTGGTTTTGTCAGAGAAGTCTCCATTTAAGCTAGTATAGTATTCCTTAATATATGGTCCCAGTCTGTGAACTGCTTATTATCAGTTCATGATGAGATAAGGAGCTTGCAGCCAATGTAAATCATGTAATATTTCCTTCATCAAGAAAGCTTTGCTAGGAAAAAAAAATGTCAGCTAAACTAAACAGTAGCTTACAGCCACAGCTGATTTACATTCTAGTGCAAGTTCCTTTTCTGTCATGGACTGTAACAGTTTGTGGACTGGCTAATTTGAATAGCACTGAGTTTAAGTTAAGTGAAAAGCTAAGTTAAATGAAAAATGAGAAGACTGCTAGGCAAATTGGAGTAAGAAGAGGACTTTAGTAGAGGAAATAGCATTTACAAATGGATACAGGTAGAAAAAAAGTCCACATGGGGAACTGCAAATAGTTCTTCACGGACTAGAGCATAGGATGCCTATAAAGGAAAAGAGATAAAATTGGAGAAGACAAGCCAAATTATAAAGGCCTTTCTAAGTCTATCCTAAGGAGTATGGGTTTTATCCTGTAAGCAAATAAGTGCCATTGAACAATTTTAAGGTGGGAGGTAATATCAGATTTAGAAATATGTAGGATAGATTAGGATAAGAAACTAAATACAATAGCCCAAGAAAGAATAATGAAGACTTGAATTCAAACAGTGGCAGGAAGAATAGAGAACAGGTAACAGATTTGTAAGATATTTAGGAGACAGAAGAGGAAGAGTAGGGCGAAATGGATATGGGGAATGGAAGAAAAGTCCAAAAATGACTCAATTCCTGACTTGAATGAATGACAGAGTGAAGGGGCGTCCAAGATAGAGAAAACAAGAGGAACAGTAGGTTTGATAGAAATAATAATAAGTTTGTGAAATTTTTAAACTGAAGACTTTGTGTAAAGAACAGAGCACTCTTTAGATTTTTTTTTCATGGTTCTTTTACATATTATTTATCAAGGAGTCTGGATGAAGAGAAAAGGTGTATGATAAGAAAAGTATTCTGATCATACTCACCAGTAATCTCACAGTAGTTATCTTCTGGATTCTTATTCCTAAAAATTAAAAAGTATTTTCAAAAATCTATACCACAAACAATTAACAAGAATCATAATAGTTGAAAGAGTAGGGATGGTTAAAGGTTTTCATAGGGTGAGTGGCAGGAAAACACAAAGGCATCTTTTAAAAAAGACTTATCTAACACTGGCAGAAGAAATCACAAGGCAATTACAGGACCCTTTTCAGATTGGTCTTAATGGTTTGTTAATTTCAAGAATACTATAAAAATATATTTACTACATGCCACTTGCTTATTTTTATTGTATGGTATTTTAATTTTTTTTGGTGAGGAAGGTCGGCCCTGAGCTAACATCTGTTGCCAATCTTCCTTTTTTGCTTGAGGAAGATTGGCTCTGAGCTAACATCTATGCCAATCTTCCTCTATTTTGTTTGTGGGTCGCCGCCATAGCATGGCTTGATGAGTGGTAGAGGTCCACGCCTGGGATCTGAACCCACAAACCTGGGCCACCAAAGTGGAGCACGCTGAACTTAACAACTATGCCACCGGGCTGGCCCCTTATTTATTTATTTATGTTTTAAAGAAAGAATGACCGAGCCAGCCCGGATGGCCTCGTGGTTAAAATTTGGCACGTTCTGCTTCGGTGGCCCGGGTTTGGCTCCTGGGTGTGGAACCACACCACTCATTTGTCAGTAGCCATGCTGTGGTGGTGGCTCACAGAGAAGAACTAGAATGGACTTACAACTAGAATATACAACTATGTACTGGGGCTTTGGGAAGGCAAAAAAAAAGAGAGAGAGGAAGATTTGCAACAGATGTTAGCTAAGGATGAATCTTTCCCAGAAAAAAAAAGGGGGGGGGGCTGGCCTAGTGGTGTACTGGTTAAGTTCGCATGTTCTGTTTGAGCGGCCTGGGGTTCGTCGGTTCAGATTCTGGGTGCGGACCTACTCGCCGCTCATCAAGCCATGCTGAGGCAGTGTCCCATATAGAGGAGCTACAGCTCTGCAGCTATGATACACAGCTATGTACTGGGGCTTTGGGGAGAAAAAAGAAAAAAAAGGAAGATTGGCAACAGATGTTAGCCCAGGGCCAATCTTCCTCAAAAAAAAAAAAGACAAAGAAAAATCATCTTAAAAAAAAAAAAAGAATGACCTATAAAGCAATTCATTTTCTAGCAATTTAGCCTAAAAAAAAGTAAATAAAAGGAAACAACCCAAATGTCCATCAATAGGGAGCTAACTAAATGTCGGTGCAGACATACAATGAATTATAATAGACTGAGGTAGATGTACATGTAACAACATGGAAAGCGCTACAAGACATATTAAGTGATTCCACTTTTGTCTTGTTAAAAAGAAAAAGATAAACATGTACTTGGATATACATACAAAATTTCTGTAAAGACATCCAAAATTATCAACAGTGGTTATCTGTGAGGAGCCTAAGTAATATGGCTTAGAGATTTTTCTGTATCAGTATACATAAACAGAACCTTTTTTCCCAGCTCAACAGTAGTCAATTACACAGAAAATTTGCAATTTATTTAACTAGTCCCTTACTGATGAACCTTTAGGATCTTGCACACCTTTTGCTATTACAATAAATGATATAGTGAATAACCTTATATATTCGTTATTTCAAACATTTACAAGTGTATTGGTGAGATAAATTCCCAGACGTGAAATTGCTGAGTCAAAGGACATGTGCTTTTAAAATTTTGAATGATATTGCCAATTGCCTTCTACAATTGATACCCACTAGCAATGAGAGACTCTTTACCTATATTCTTAATTGATTAGATGAAAAATTACATCTCAATATAGTCTGTTTGTATTTCTCTTATACTGAATGAAGATAAGCCATCTTTTCACTTGTTCAAGAGCTACCAGTATTTACTTTTCTATGTATCAATATTAAAATAAAACTAATCTAATGAAAAAAATCTGAAGACTTGATATTTATTGTTTTGTACTAGCTGATGTAGTTAAGGATTTATATACGAACGTGGAGTGTTTCATCACTTTATTAAAAGGATAAGCTGCACTATGCATATACTTATCAGATATAGTAGTATATTAAATTCTGCAAAGAATTTGTTTTCTGAATTAATCCTAAGTATTCCACAAAATGGACACAAAAAATTAAAAAAAAAAGAATATTGATTTAAAAAAACACTTCATTAATAGGAATAAACAGCTTTTAAAATAGAATTTGAATCACATTTTCCTTACTTACCGTAGAAACAGAACATTTTCTCCTGCTTCTGTTTCTAAAAATAAAATAAAAATTAAATTTGTTCAAGGATACACTGATAAAGCTTTAGAAAAATTGCATAAGACCATTAACAATAATTAAAAAAAAAAAGAAATTACTGACTGTCCACCTTACTTTCTGCCCCTCCATGGCTCCAGTTATACTTTTTAAGCAATAAGATAGACAATAAGTTATGTCAATTATCTGGTTAGATTGCCGCAATAAAATTTTATGGAAAATAGATTTAGCAGGGATTGCAATAACATATTTACCTTCAATTTCTGACTTTCTCACTATTTTCTTATGTGACTCTGTCTGGAATACCCTAGAAGAGAAAATAAAAATTACTAAAAATCTGCAATTTTTAACTAGAACCCTATGGTGTTAATTTAGTCTGTTTTGAGATAGGTACAGATAACACTTTGATTTCAGCTTCCTTTTTGCTACACAGAACATACTATTAATATTTCAAATGACAAAATTAGTTTACTACATTAAAATCTGTTATGGTTTTTTGTTTTTTTTTTTTTGTGGGGAAGACCAGCCCTGAGCTAACATCCGTTGCCAGTCCTCCCCTTTTTGCTGAGGAAGACTGGCCCTGGGCTAACATCCGTGCTCATCTTCCTCCACTTTATATGGGACGCTGCCACGGCATGGCTGACAGGCAGTTCGTCGGCGGCGCCCGGGATCCGAACCCGCGAACCCCGGGCTGCCAAGCGCGAACTAAACCGCTGCGCCACCGGGTGGCCCCGAAAATCTGTTATGGTTTTTTAATGAGCTGTGATCGAATCATTATTTTATCCCTCTGAATAACCTAAAATATTCATTTTATTCAACAAACACTTAAAAAGCACTCACTATCTCCCTGGTGCTATATACCATAGTCTGACAGAAGATCCTTGACTTCAGGGAGCTTTCACTCTAAGTAGAGAGCTGGATTATAAACATTACTTCACTGGCTTTTGTTATTAACAGTTCAGATAAAATGGCATGGACTCCAGAGGAAGGGATCTCTTTCCATTAGGATGATTAAGAATAAGCTTCATGGAGAAGTAGCATTTCATATGTGCCTTGAAGAATCGGACCAGTTCATTTTCATTCTACTAATATTAAGTATCATTCATTATATAGAAGCTCTTAATTAGAAGTAGAATTTTATTTCAATTACAAAAAAGCAGCAAACATTTGCATGCATACTGTGTGCCAAGCACTGTGCTATGTTCCTTATATACTTTGTTAATGATTATAACAATTATCATGTTATTTTACAGATGTAGATATTGAGGGTCATAAAGGTTAAGTAACTCCCAAGGTCATATAACTGATAAAGTGGCAGAGCCAAAATGCAAACCCAAATCTGTCTGACTTCAAAACCTGAGTTTATAACTACAAAGCTATACTTGAAACAACTTTTCTTCAGATAATTTATAATAGAAAAATAGAAGTCTTTTTATTCAATATGAGCAACATCAGCAGTTGGTCAATTAATCAAAAAATATCTTTTAAAATAAGGAATCATAACTGATCCTTACAAACCTCAAACACTTAAAAAAATTAAAACACATAAATGAATTTTAACTTGCAAATCTCCTAATGTCAATCTGAAGTCTTTACTCTGAGTATGGATCTACTGGTACAATTTTAGTGTATTTATAAAGTGAAATAAACACTTAAACTTTGAAGCAATACGAACACAGAATCCTTCTAAGTTTTTATGAATGACTTCCCTATTTTTATTTTTGGTGAGGAAGATTAGCCCTGAGCTAACATCTGTTGCCGATACTCCTCTTTTCACTGAGGAAGACTGGCACTGGGCTAACATCCATGCCCACCTTCCTCTACTTTATATGTGGGACGCCTACCACAGCATGGCTTGATGAGCAGTGCATAGGTCCATGCCCAGGATCCAAACCTGTGAACCCTGGGCCACCGAAGTGGAGCGTGTGAACTTAACCACTACCACACCAGGCCAGCCCCTGATTTTTCTATCTTTTATGTTGTCTCACCCATACCAAATTTGAAAGCATTTTAAAAAATAAATTCATCTTCGTCAAGTTTTTCCTAGCTATTCTAACACAATATAGAAATAACAATCTTTGTCTTTGAGCTCGTTTTCATTGGTGTATGTAATATTAAATTAAATTATGTAATTAGAACAACTTCAACTAGATAAACAAGATAAACACTTTTTGGTAAGCCTACCAATCAAATCTCAGGATCTGAAGTTTCGGACATGACAGTGTGTTTAGTGTGCTGTAGGTATCAGTATGTTTTACAAGGGGAATGAAAAATATAGGTTAATTGTAACAATTCAGTTAGGTGGGAGTTGTTAGGAGAGCTTTTTTTTTTTTGGTGAGGAAGACCAGCCCTGAGCTAACATCTGTTGCCAATCTTCCTCTGTTTGCTGAGGAAGACTGGCCCTGGGCTAACATCCGTGCCCATCTTCCTCTACTTTATATGGGACACCGCCACGGCATGGCTGACAAGCAGTGCGTCGGCAGGCGTCCGGGATCCGAACCGGAGAACCACAGGCTGCCAAGCGCGAACTAAACCACTGCGCCACTGGGCCGGCCCCTAGGAGAGCTTTTACTGTACTTGTTTCTTTATCTAGAATCCTGTAATTTTTTTGAACTAATCTATTTTAACACAGAATCTCTTTTTGTTCTTTTTTTTTTGTGTGTGTGTGTGGGGAAGACCAGCCCTAAGCTAACATCTGTTGCCAATCCTCCCCTTTTTGCTGAGGAAGACTGGCCCTGGGCTAACATCCATGCCCATCTTCGTCTACTTTATATGGGACGCCGCCACAGCATGGCTGACAGGCAGTGCGTCGGCGGGCGCCAGGGATCCGAACTCGCGAACCCCGGCCTGCCAAGCGCAGACTAAACCGCTGCGCCACCAGGCAGCCCCCAGAACCTCTTTTTGAAACATTACTTATACACCGTTTACGACATTTTCTGTGATAACATACACTATCTCAGTTTGGCCATGCAATAACACTGTGAGAAAAGTAAGGACTAATACTTCCATCTTAAAAAAGGAGGAAACCAATGCTCTGATAAGTTAAATGACTTGAACTATTAAGTTGTTTAGTAATAAGCCAGAACTTGTTCCAGGTTTTTTGGTTTTTGAATCTGAAATTCCCTTTAATATCCCAGAGCCATTTTAGGAAAGTTAGTATAGTGAAGAGATTATTTCCAAGGAATGGAAAGGGTGGAATAGGTATAACAGCATTTAGGAAAGGTAATCAGAAGCAGTGGAAAAAGCAGTAGGAATCAGGAGACCTATATTATAATTGTAGCTCTGTCACGACCTATACTACCTTGGGAAAATCATATCACCTCCCTGGCTTTAATCTTCTCATCTGAAGAATGAAGAGTTTGGACTAGATTCTCTAAGGTTCCTTCTAATTTTAACATTCTATAATCCAAAACACAAATCTGAGTAGAAAATGCTGAATTTTCTCATATATCTACCTGTATTATACAGACAGATAAGAAAGGAATCCTATCCCAGGCACTCCTTGTTTCAAAGCTCCCTGTTGACTTCTGGGAACATGTTTTTTATTAGCCAAACTCATTATAAAACAACCAAAAGAAACAGAATAAGCCAAGTAAGCATTAATAACACAGAGCAAATCTGAAAAACAAAGAAAACAGAAAGAACAGAAGCATTATAATACCAATCAGATAGACAGACCTAGAAGATACAACGCAATCTAATTCCACAAATAATAAGAGTACTAGAGGAAAAAGAAAATACCAACAATGTGAAAAATATAATAGAAGACATCACAATATAATGATTAAGAATACGAAATAGTCCAAAGTCTGACCCCTACCCCTTACCTTAACAGGTATAGGAACTTGAGCAAGTTACTTAAGCTAAGTCTCAGTTTCATTATCCATAAAATCAGATATGATTGTTAGGATTCAATGAGTAATAAATGCATATAGTGGCATAGTACCTGTTACACTGTAAATATTCAATAACATTAACTATTAATAAATCAAATTTTGACATATATAAACCCACTTTCAATTATTTGAGACAGGTGATCCTCCTATATTAAAATGATCATTTCAACATGATTATTGAGATGACATAGTTATTTGGAGAAATAATTCAAAAGAAAGCACCTTCAAGCACCTCTTGTCAGGTTTTTAAAATCTAAGAGGCAAAAAAAGCTCTTAGGGGGCCGCCCTGTGGCGCAGCGGTTAAGTTCGCGCTTGGCAGCCCGGGGTTCGCGAGTTCGGATCCCGGGTGCCCGCCGACGCACTGCCTGTCAGCCATGCCGTGGCGGCGTCCCATATAAAGTAGAGGAAGATGGGCACGGATGTTAGCCCAGGGCCAGTCTTCCTCAGCAAAAAGAGGAGGATCGGCAGTGGATGTTAGCTCAGGGCTGGTCTTCCTCCCCCCCCCCCCCCAAAAAAAGTAGAACAAAAATACAGAGAGGCAGAAAATGGAAATGTTAAATGATATGGAAGATGAGTTCAGATAGTCCATTCTTCACTGCAAACAGTGTTCCAGAAGAGAATATGAAGGAAAAGAGAGAGCAAAGAACACTTCACAAAGTTAAATAAAAATTAAAAAAAAAAAAAAAAGCTCTTAGAAGTTGCCTCTAGGAAGGAGAGAAAATATTTTTAAAATCTAAAATAAGAATGACATCTGATCTGCCCATTCCAACTTTATGGAAAATAAGGACTTGGATTTAAAAATAAAAACAATAACAAAAACCAGCTTGACTGTTCCATCTTACTTTTTAACATCAAAAAAATTTCTAGATGAATTAAATATATTAAAAATGAACCTATAAAAAGACCAGAAGAAAATACAGGGACTTATAAAAACATGGGCATATTTGACCATATAAAAATTTAAAACTTTTATTTATACAGGAAAATATCCAATAAGCAAAATTAACATGGATAAAAAAATTTGCAATACAGATGAAAAAGGGCTGATATCCTTAATAGTTAAAGAACTTTAACAAGTCGAAAGCAAAAGACAACTATTCATATCAAGAAGAAGAAAGACCTAGAAATAATGACTAATTCAATAGCGAGGAGAACCTATAGCACCCAGACTGCGGCCTCTAAATGCCATTTCCTACTAAAAGGAATTGAGCTTGCTCCTTGGAGAAATGGCTGATTCCAGGTCTGGGACAGATAATACACAAAATGAACATAAATATCTTTTTATACCATAAAGCAAAGAAGCTATCAAAAATTATGGGATTATGTCAAAATGTTAGAAACCAATCTGAAGAGATTCCACTGGTCAAAGATAGAATAATTTGAGTATCAATAAAAATAATAATTATGATGTACTTAAGCACATTAAATATAATTAAGTTCATAATTTAGATACTTAGATTTAGATTATTTAGGTAAAGATACTAGGGAAAAAAAACCCTCATTAATCAACTTTGAAGGATACAAGCAAACCAACTCATTACACTGAAAACTAGTAAATAAAGGGAAAAAACCCCCCAGAATTTAACCTGACTTTCCTATATGAACCATAATTCAGAATAAACAAACAGCTGTTATGGGAAAGTCCTCTCAATAGAAGTGCTGTTAATAAATGAAGAAGGAATGACTGAATGAGAGTATTATCAATTAGCAAAATCTAAAAAAATAATGGATTTGGGCAATGATCATCAATGGCTGTTAACATCACAAAAAGAAAGATAACAGAACATTAAGTGCCATCTGATGGAAGCACAGGATGTGACCTATGAAGTATTCTTGTCTAAAACAGGAAATTTAAGTCAAATCAAGACTTCTAGATCCAACAATCAGTTGATAGGAAATCTAGAGGAAAAGAACATATTAAACAATATTATCCCATGGGGATACAACCAGCAAAACCCAGAATGTGGGACACTCTATAGGACAAACAACTCAGTTTAAAAAAAATAATAAATTATAAGGGAAAAAAAAGGGAGGGAGAGCCTATAGATTAAGAGATTAAAAGACATATCAACCAAATGGAATGTGTTAACCTTGTTTGGATACTGAGCCACATCAATCATCTAGGGAAAAAAATCCTCTTTTTGCTGAGGAAGATTAGCCCTGAGCTAACATCTGTGCCCATTTTCCTCTGTTTTGTATGTGGGATGCCACACAGCGTGGCTTGATGAGCGGTGCATAGGTTCACACCCGGGATCCGAACCTGCTGGGCTGCCGAAGCAGAGCATGCGAACTTAACCACTAAGCCACCGAGCTGGCCCCAGAATGTTCTGTATCTTTTAAAGATATAACGAATGAACTATATCTGGGATGCACATAAAAATACTTCAGTGGGAGAGGAAAGTGAAGTAAGTGAGGTGTAGTGAAACAAGAGTGGCCATAGTTGACAACTGTTGTAGCTGGAAAATGGGTACCTGAGTTTTCATGATACTATTTTCTCTACTTTTGTGTATGTTATCAATTTTCCATCATACAATGGGGAAAAAAAAAAGGAAAAGGAAATTGAAAGTCTTTTTTAAATTTTTTTACTTCCCAATGACCTCTTTTTTCACACCTCTAATTTCCTTATACATGTGTTTGTAACACAGACTTTGCACTCTCTCAAGAGTTTTTGCATATTTTAACACTTGTTTCTAATTATGGAATAAAAGGCTTTATTCAATGCTTAAAAAAGAAAGATAAGGATGAAAATAATCAACATTAGAAATAAGAAAGTGGACTATAAATATAGGAACAATTTTTAAAAATTATAAAAGAATACCATGTATAACTTTAAACCTATACATTTGAAAAAAATCATTGATTGCCTAGGAAAATATAAATGATCAAAATTAGCTAAAGCAGCAGCAGAAAACCAGAATAGATAGTAGTGGTATAGTGGTTAAGTTTGCACACTCCACTTTAGAGGCTTAGGATTCACAGGTTTGGATCCTGGGCATGGACCCACATACAAAATAGAGGAAGATGGGCACAGATGTTAGCTCAGGGCCAATCTTCCTCAGCAAAAAGAGGAAGATTGGCAATGGATGTTAGGTCATGGTCAATCTTCATCACCAGAAAAATAAAATCATAAAAATACTACATATTAAGAATTACATTAAATTAATAAATTAACTTAGGGAGAAGTGACATCTTTATGATGTTGCATCTTTTTATTCAGAAACTTGTTATATCTTCATTTGTACAATTCTTTAGTATCCTTAGGAACTTTTTTCCTTTATATGTTTTATTATTAAATTTACAGCAACAAAACACAACATAATGGAAAAAAAGACATTTATCTTCTATCTGGTTATTATTTATATATAGGAAATATATTGATTTCCATATATTAATTTTGTTTCCTGCTATTATTGTCTGTAGAGGTATTTCAATCGATATGCTTGGATTTTTCTAATATATAATCATTTAATCTACAAAAGGTAATAGACCTACCCCCATCTTTCCAATGTTTATAACTCCAATTTCTCTTTCTAGTTTATTTTTGTTGGTTAGCACCTCCAGTAAAATACAAATAACAGTGGCAAGACATAGTTATTTTGTTGCTGACTTTAGAGGGAATGCTTTCCATGTTTCTCTTTTACGCACAACGCTGAATAACAAGCTTTTAAATAACAATTCTCTAATACTCATCTAATTGAAACACAGATTATCAGTTAGTTAGTACCAACATATTTGGTTTAACACACAAAAAAAGCATTACCTGTAACATTTTAATTATTTCTCCTTTCAACTTACTTTATAGTATCTGCAAAGCTGACTCGACGAGAGCTTTTCTTATTTCTCAAAGCATTAGATTCCTAAGGGCAGAGTATATATGGTATCATTCTTAATGAAAGTGATTAGGTCTCCAGAGTACTAGACAGAGACTAAGTTTTATTCTCAATTAATTTGACATTATTATTAATTTTGATAAAACTATAATTAATTTGATTCTCCAAAATATCCCAATGTAGAAGCACTTAACAAACATGAATATGATTTTCAATGTGAGTGATAATAAACATACTGACACAAATAACACATTTAAGGAAGGTTGATTACTGTCCCTTAACCTTTTCTCTCTACTTTTAAATAAATGGTTATTTTGCTATCAAGAAGAAGAAAGACTGGGGACAAGCCAAGTGATGAGTTGCCTGTTATGGTAACCTTACTATACTATTTTTAAGACTAAAAAAAAAGTTTAATTGTGGTAAAATACACGTAACATAAAATTTACTGTCTTAACCATTCAAAAGTTTTTTAATTTTTATTTTATTGTAGTAAGAACACTTAACGAGATCTATCTTAGATTTTTAAGTGTACAATACAATATTGTTAATTACAGGCACAATGTTATGAAGCAGATCTCTAGAACTTACTCATCTGGCATAACTGAAACTTTATACTCGTTAATTAGCAGCTCCCCATTTCCCCCTCCTCTCCACTCCTGGCAACCACTGTTCTGCTCTCTGTTTCTATGAGTTTGACTATTGTAGATACCTTATATAAGTGGAATCCTGCAGTATTTGTCCTTCTGGGTTGCTTCCACCTTTTGGCTACTGGGAATAATGTTGCTACAAACAGGGGTGTATATCTCTTCAAGACCCTGCTTTCGATTCCTTTGGGTATACTATACCCAGAAGTGGAACTGCTGGATCATACGATAATTTTATTTTAATTTTTTGAGGAACCATGATACTGTTTTCCATAGTGGCTGCACCATTTTACATTCCCGTCAACAGTGCACAAGGGTTCCAATTATTACACATCCTAGCCAACACTTGTTATTTTCTGTTTTTTGAGAGTAGCCATCCTAATGGATATGAGGTGATATCTCATTTTGATTTGCATTTCCCTAATGATTAGTGATGTTGAGCATCTTTTCATTATAATATACTATTTTAATTTTCCCTCATCTTCCTTAACAAGAGAAAACATTTTTACTCACATTGATATCAAACACAAAAAGCAAAAGACAGAAAAACAAAATCCACAGAGAATTTTACTGTGTTAATTCTGAATACTTGAGCATAAGTCTTATTATAACAAATAATCAGGAATGATCATCCTCTCTGTTAAGACTCTAGCAGACACTACAGGTGGCTTTGAGCTTAATATGACAATACTGAGATAGTAAATACTGGGACTAATAGAGACTAATGTATTTCTTACCAAGAAAAAACCCAAACTGAAATTTGTGTGGTATATTGGAAAGAATGCTGAGCTAGAAATTAGGAGATTAGAGCTCCAGTGGGAAGTCTGCCACTAACTAACTATGTGGGCTTAGACAAAACATTTAACCTCTTTGGACTTCATATTTCTCATCTATAAAATGAAGGACCTAGATTCAAGATTACTGATGAGGTCCTGTTGGTTTTAAAGCTCTGAGTCTATGAATGTGTAATTTACTCATTCAACGTTCATTAAATTTTTAAAACACACACACACACACACACACACACACACCAGATGCTGTGCTGTGTGACAGAAAAATAGTGGTGAAGGAAACAAATACAGTCTCTACTCTACTGGGGGTTAACAATGAGATGGATATGAAAACAAAAAAATCCACACAAATATAAAATTCAAAGTGTGATATGAAGGAAAACTACATTAAAAATCTAATTTAGCCTGAGAATCAGGGAATATTTCTTTGAGGAAGTACATTTAAGTTGAGACCTGAAGGATTAGTTAGAAGTTCATCAGATGAAGAGCTGGGTAGAGGGAAAGCATTCTATGCAGAATGTATACAGAGGTTCTAATCTATTTGAGAAAAAGAAAGATTGGAGAGTCCAAAATAGAGTGAGCACTCAGAATTATACGTCTCCAAAACTATATGCATTTCATCAATCAACAAAATGTACTGAAAGTCAATATGTATTGGGCACAATAAATTAAAAAAACACAGGATAAAGTTCCCACCCTCAGGGAGTTCTCAATTTAGAATAGACATTAGTAAACAACTACAATAGAAGGTATTAAGGGATGATTTTCTGAAAAAAGTGATACTAAAGCTGAATTTTGAAGGACAAACAGGAATTACCAAATAAAGAAGTCTACAGATTTATGAAAAGCAAGTATGAAAAACATTAATCGTAGAACCCAGGTGATGACTGTAAAATTCTTTCTACTTCTCAGTATGTTTGAAAAAAAATTTAATAAAATGTTGGGAGAAAAAAGAATAAGGGACCAACCACTTAGATAGAGGGAACATCATATGTAAATACTTGCAGGCTTGACAGTTCATGCCTTGTTTGGGGAATAGTAAGCAATTCCAAACGGTGAGACATATGTGTGAGAGTGGCAAGAAAGAAGGCTGGAAACGTAAATAAGGGATAAAAATCACGAATGCCAGCTTACTCGAGTGTTTGGATTTTAACCTGAAGGCCATAGGATGTTTACTTGTACACATTCAATTGAGAATCATTTATGATGTTCTCTCTTCATATAGCTAATGAAGTTCCCGACTGTTAGAAATATCACTGAAAATAATCATCTATGAAGCACTCATATAAACCTTATATATATAAAGCACTAGAGACTTACCTGAACTGTTTCATTCCCACTTCTGAGGTCCTGAAGAGGACTCCTTGGGGGTTTCAAAATCTAGAAGTAAGAGTTAAAATTATTCAAAAAAATCTGGCATATCTATATTTTAATAATGAGTTCATTTCAAGTTATACCATGAGTAGAAAGGTAGAGATGCTAAATATCCTGTAAAAACCTCTAAAACTCCTTAAATTCATACTGTTCAGTGCTATACTTTGTGGCTGGTTTAAATATCTGGCATCTATTATCTACTCCCTGCCCACCTTCCCCAATTATTTTGCCTACTCTCATTTCATGTGGTCTGGGTAAAACTCCACCTCGACTCTAGGATACAACATGTAGCTCTAGTCTAGAACAATCTGCACATGATATTCTCTCATCAATAGTGATTGGTTCAGGAATGAGGACCTGACCCATATCAAGATAATCAAGCCAACATGATTCAATCCTGAGTCTTTTGGTTTTTTATCTTGAGGAAATAGACACTATTTTTCATGTAGGACTTGAACGTGGAAGTTGGGAGAGCTAGACATACTGTAATAACTATGGAGAGAGAGTCTGTCTGATAATGGAGATTACCCAGAGGAAGCAGTCAGAATAGGAAAAGTGAAAGGAAATCCTAGTACTAGTGATATTGTTGGATATTGTAGTCAGTAAGTAGTACCTAAAGTCATCCCTATCTGGATTTTTCAATTTTATATCCCAATAAATTTTGTGTTTAATTCAGCTTGAGTGAGATTTTTTTTTGTCTTGCTACAGCTTTGTACATCAGTTTAAATATATTTTTAAACAGCTCTATTGAAGTATAATTTACACAGCATACAATTCATAAAATTACCATGAAATTCTTAAAATACAAATTCTAGTATATTTACAGAATTGTGTAACCAGGTTAAATATTTGAGTCTTTATCCAGAGAGCAATAGGAGCCAGTGGGAGTGGGATGGTGATGCCACAGTCAAAATTACTGTGATATATAATCACTATTCAATAAAAGGTAACAATTATTGACTTAAATAACTGTTTCTTACTGAAGAATGTCGTCTTCTAACAGGTCTCTCTGTATTGTCACTGAAAGAGGAAAAAAAAACTTACACACACATTGGTAAAAGACTGAATTTTCAAAAGCCATCACCACAGCATCTCTTACATGCTTTTAAATTGTCCTTCACTTTAACACCTGGCATCACTATCACTTAGCAAAATTTATATTATAAGACTTCAAATTCAGTATTTAGGAAATCAGTGTTTAAAAATACATACTGTATACTACAAGACTCTTGGAAAACAATCAGTACAACCTAATTTACCATATTTACAGATATATAATTATAAGATAAATGGGCTACAAATCAAGAGACTCTAGTTCTGGTTTTACTACTATGTGATTTTTAGACCAGGTTTTGAAAATTCAAATGCCTTTGGAGGCTAAACAGATAATTTAGTAGGTGCAAGAAAAATAGGTGGTGTTGAGACTATAATGGAGAGTTCCTGCCTGGTCTAAAAGTTATAGCTATTACACTGCTCACGTTAGTTGTTGCCAAGCAAAGATATGAGCTTGGTGCTGCCACACTTGATTTTTCAAGAGAAGCTAAAAATCTAACTGTTGTATGAAATCTTGAGATTTCAAAATTTTGGCAACATATCAAAAAATTAAAAAACATTGTTTAGGCCAAAAAAAAAATTAGGTCTGTAGGCTGTAAATAGGCCACCAGTTTGCGAGGCCAACTCTAGACAAATCATTTCATTTCCTTGGGCCTCAATTTACTCATCCTTAAATTGAAGAGATGGGAGGTGGTCTCTAAAGTCCCTCTCAGTTTTGACTCTAGATGAGTTTATACAAAGACATGGCTAGGAGGGTGATGACTTTGTAACATTTACTTCTTTTCCCTGGAACCGAATGGAAAAAGATTTCAGAAGTTATCAAATAGGTGTTATTAGTAGGAAAAGTATCTTTCTTTGATAAAGAGTTTAACATTTTCAGCTGCATTGCATAAACTTACTTTTCTTCATTAGCCTCTGAAGACACCCCATCCATTTGTGAAGAAAAACGTTTTCTGTAACAAATACAGAATATTAGAAAAGGCGAGAAAGAAGGAAGAGAAACTACAGTCTATGAAGAGATAAGAGCAGAGCTGTCACTTCAGGATTACTTTCTGGGGAAGACCAGAAAAAGGAAGGAAAAGCTACACTATGAGTCTATAAAACATAAGAAATTTTCGAGAGTTTAAACTACTCTGTTTATAATTAATGCTCCTGGAAAATTCTCACATTCAGGATAAAATCAGTGACCAACTCTGACTGGGATGATATGGACTTTTGTGTGTGCGAGGAAGATTAGCCCTGAGCTAACGTCTGTTGCCAATCCTCCTCTTTTTTTGCTGAGGAAGATGGGCCCTGGGCTAACATCTGTGCCCATCTTCCTCTCTTTATATGGGACACCGCCACAGCATGACTTGACAAGTGGTGCGTCAGTCGGCGCCCAGGATCCTAACCTGCGAAACCCCGGGCCAATGAAGCAGAGGGCATGAACCTAACTGCTATGACACCAGGCCGGCCCTGGGATGATACGGACTTTAATGGTTCAAATAAAAATTCACCCAAGTTTATAAGAGTTTATGGATTACATAATAATTCAATCTCAAAATGAAGTCAATTAGGTATCAAAATACAGTGGATTTGCATAATATGCATATTTATCTTATGAAAACTCAACTATAAATACTCAGCAAAAAAATTTTAAGACAGAAAAATAACATTTTAGATAGTGCAGCTGATATACGCTCACAATTCCACTCAATGAGCATTTGTCTTGGAAAGAGTGTCAAATAAAAGGCATAACCTGAAGTTTCCTCAATTGGTCTTAGTTCCTACCTACTTGTAACTATACTAGATTTTCATTTTATGCATTCACTTTAGAACCTCACCCCTAGGTAAGAAAAAATTCCATTGCAGATTTCAGAAAACAGAATACCTAGAGATTTTGACTCAACAATATCAGCATTTCTATCACAACACTAAATTAATACCATATACATAAACTGTTAGAATCAATGTTCTTACTTTTAGCAGTAAGTTAAAAAAAAAAAAAACCCAGGTACTTAGAAGATATCTTATTTTACATGTTTTCATCATACATAACAAAAGCCAAATTAGGGGAAAATTCTTCAAAATGAACCTGAACTTCAAACTGAAAAAAAAGTCTGCTTATTTTTTAATATCAATTTATTCAATTAGCTGTCATTATAGACAAGATGATGGTTTCTAGGATTTGCTCTCTGACCCTCTCCTTTTGTTCTCTGCCACTTTGATTGGTCTGCTTATCCATTCTTCTGGTTTCACTTACCTCCTGTTCACAGATAATACTCATTATGTACTTAAAATAATATTTTTAATTTTTAAATTTTAGCATTTATGTACACGGTATAAGAAGTTGATTTTACAAGATTGGTTTTTTAAAATAGCAGCCCCCTGCACTTCAACAGCTTCCTTCCCAAAAGCAACCACTTTCCTACTTTAAGCTAATTATTTTGTATTTAAAGAAAGTTCTCCAGCTAGCCCTGATGGCCTAGTGGTTAAAGTTTGGTGCTCACCATTCCCGGGGCCCAGTTCGGTTCCGGGTGGCGAAACCACACCACCCATCTGTAAGTTGCCATACTGTGGCAGCAGCTCACATAGAACCAGAACAACTTACAACTATGATATACAACAATGCAGAGGGACTTTGGGGAGAAAAAAAAAAAAGCAAGTTCTCTTTTCTGCAACCACCTCTATCTCACATACACATAACGCGCCCCCATACCCAGAAAAATACAGTACAAGAAAAGAAAGATTAGGGGGCCGCCCAGTGGCGCAGCGGTTTAGTCCGCGCTTGGCAGCCCGGGGTTCGCAGGTTCGGATCCCGGGCGCCCGCCGACGCGCTGCTCGTCAGCCATGCCGTGGCGGCGTCCCATATAAAGTAGAGGAAGATGGGCACGGATGTTAGCCCAGGGCCAGTCTTCCTCAGCAAAAAGAGGAGGATTGGCGACGGATGTTAGCTCAGGGCTGGTCTTCCTCACCGAAAAAAAAAAAAAAAAAAAAAAAAGAAAGATTACATGCCAATTTCACTAGTATAAATATAAAAGTCCTAAATAAATAGCAAAAAGGAGCCAGCAATTTGTAAAAAGGATAATATATCATGGTCATGTTGTTGGTTTTATTCTAGAAATGCAAAATTGGTTTAACACTAGAAAATCAATTTTACAATTTACCATACTAACAGATTAAAAGGGAAAAATCATTTGATCATCTCAACAGACAAAATAAAAGTTTGATGAACTTTAACATCCTTTCATGTTTAAAAAAAAAGAAAAACTCAGCAAACTAGGAATAGAAGGTAAATTCCTTAAACTTAACAAACAGTATCTATTTAAAAAACTAACAGCAAACATCAAATTAATGGTGAAACTCTGAAAAATTTCCCTCTGAGATTAAACAAGACAGCTATTTCCACTTCTGTTCAATCCATCATCAAATCTTAGTAATTCTATTCCCAGTATATATTCCAAATCCATTCACTTCTACCTTCAGTGCCACCACCATAGTTCAAGCTACCATCACCTCTCAGGTAGAATACTGCAGTTTTCACCTCACTGGTCTCCCTGCTTTCACTCTTATCCTGTTACAGTCCTTTCTCTACATAGTGGGCAGTTATCCTCTTAAACATAAATCACATTTAAGACATTCTCCTCCTTAAAACTCTTCAATGGCTTCCCATCGTACTGAGAATAAACTCTTCACCAGCACCTACAAAGTTCTACAAGATCTGGTCCCTGCTAGCCTCTCACACTTTATACTTCATCTCATACCACTGTCTTCCTCACTCACTATGCTAGTCACACTGGCATTACTAATACTGCATACACAAAGTGCTTTCCTGAGTCACTGAATTTATATTTGCTATTCTCTCCTGGCAAGAAGCCAAGAAAAGCACTCTTTGTAGCACTGTGTATGTCTCCTTTGTAGCATTGCCACAATTGTAAGTTAAAAATCTGTTATGTAAATTAATTATTCCTGTTATCTCCCCAAACTACCCTTGCCCCAACAGCAAACTCCATGAGAATAGGGCTGGTGTCTCTTATGTTCACTGTTATATTCTGAGAACCTAGCACAGTACTTTGTAAATAATAGGAGCTCAACAAATATTTGCTGAATGAGTAAGTAAGAAACAATTCTTTAAAGTTACCTTTACGGTCACCGACTTGCATATTCTCCTTTTGGAAATATTCTCCTTTTGGAAATATTTTCAAATTTAGTGACATATTCAAAATTCACAAATAAAAATACTAAATACTATCAAGTCAGGATCACCTAAACATCTTCACTGTTTGAAATATTCACTGAAGCCAAAATATAATGATGTACACCTGAAATCTACACAATGTTATAAGCCAATGTGACTTCAGTAAAATAATTTTAAGAAATACCTCTCCCAAAAGAAACAGTCAGTGAGCATCTTTCCTATCTAACCTGCAGACCAGTTGGCACTTAATTAAGTGATGAGATTCAAAGCTTATTGAAGACCCCTTCTTAAAATATTCTACTTATTACACAACTGTAAGTTCCACCTTTAAGATGAGACCCTAGATTTTCACATTAAGCCTTATTTGTAAAATGCTGTAATGGTTGAACGCTTGATCACTGACACATTAATTGACTATTGATTGATTCCAAAACTGCACCTGGCACAACTCATGGGTGCTACAGCATACTCATAGAGGTGTCCTGGGATATTTTAAATTTTTGAAACAGCAAATCTTGACATCTGTCAGGCACTGTGTGAACTACTATCTTAAAATAGTACCTATTCACATTACATTAGTTTCAATAAAATATTATCACAAAGCTGGATTTTTGGCAGATGCTGTGATATAAAGTAAGTACTTTTTATCAGTGTGGTACAGAAAATGAGGGTGGCAGTGTCCAATCTGATTCCAAGACTTGAGAAGTTGTGCAGTGTTCAGTAGGCACACATATTCAATTAGTAGATAATTATGATTAAGAATAAAATTAAAATATCTTTTCCTTCAATTTATGCATATTATTTCTTTCAAATGGCTACTAAGTGGTTATGACATAAATTTATTTCTTCTAAATAACTTTAAGTTGTTTGGACCTAACTACTTAATATAAATGGAACTGTTAGGCATTTCTTTTGGCCTAAGGGCACCATGAGCCAAGTAAGTTTAGGAGCTATAAGTCTAAATAATCCAGAGGTCTGCAAACCACAGCTACTGGGCCAAATGGGCCCTTGAAAGTGTTTTTTTTTTTACATTTTGAGTGGGGTGTAGAAAACAAGAAAGAATATATGACAGAGACAATGTCAATGACCACGTAGCCTGCAAAGCCTGAAATATTTACTGTCTAGCTCTTTGTCCACTCCTGCATTTACACTACCAATATCTAGAGTTAACACATACCATAGTGTCCAATGATATAGGCTCTAGATCTATGCTGCCCAATACAGTAGCCATTTAAATTTAATTAAAATAAAGTAAAATTTAAAATTCAGTTCTTCATTCACAATAGCCACATTTCAGGTGCTCAATAGTCACATGACTAATGGGTACCCTGTTGAACACTGCAGATTTAAAACATCACCATTATCACTGAAAGCTTTATTGGACAGCACTGTTCTATTATCAATATCTAGAGTATCTTCTACAGTCTCTTATTTAGCAACAAACACATCATTAATACCATCATTAATACCACTCCAAACATTTTTACTCAGTTGCATCTATTTGTCGTCTTGTAAACATTTCCAGCCATTCACATAGTTAAGAACTATACTGCTTTGAACCAAACCTTTAATCGGCAAAATCTTAAAATACATTAATTCCTTATCTCCGTATTCTTCCCTTCAAGTGCCACCTCAAATGCCACTTTCTCCATGAAGACTCCTTTAGTCTCCACTGCCAAAAGCATCAAATAAGCTCTCCCTTCTCTGTGCTCCCATACTACTTTAGACTGCTGTATAATCCTCTACATTGTCTTGTATTATAGTTATTTGTGTATATTAATTATTTCCCTTTCTGGACTGTAAACTCCTCTAGATTAGGGACTCTGAATCATCCGCTCCCAGCCCTAGCACAAGACAACAAGGAACCCAACAAATAAAGGAGGAATTCGATTGATTCAATTGAATGAAAACTTCAATCTGAACATCTAGAGTAAGCTCCGCTTTAGTCTTGTCTGTCATATCTCTATAAACTTATCTTTAAAATGCCAATCAGCAATCAAAAAATATTTTTTTCTTAAACTCTAGCATTGAGATAAACAGCAAGAAACGTGTCCTTAACTCAGAGCTAATAATGGACAGAGGAAGATTATTTAAAACTCATTTGTGGTGTGGCGTACCAGTACTGGCTTTATTTGTTAATGTTAACATATCTGCAGGAAACCAAAAGTCTGCTCAGTGCTGCCAGCACTCCGACCAGACCCTGTAAATAAGCCACGACAAGCCGAGAGTTTAAAACCACTTATCGCTGTCACTTCGTTTATAGCTCAGAAAAGCTATAAGCTGCTTGAGTCAGAAACACAAGCAGCGGTGGGCTCCCCAGGGAAGAGCGGCAGGGGTGCGAAGAGGAGGCCGGGGGCCCTGACAGAAGATGGCGGGGCGGGGCGCGGCGGACCCGGACGCCGAGAGAGCCGCGGACGAGCAGTCCGAGCCGGCCGAGGGGCCCAGGGCGTGGCTGGAGAGGTGCTAGGGAGGAGAGCGGCGGCACAATGTGCAGGCCGAGGTGAGGAAAGAAAGAGGCCTGCACCCGGGGAGAAGCGTCTACTCTGGGCCCGGCGCTTTCGCAGGCCGCCTGGCTGAGGGAGCGTCCCGGACCTCCCACCGCGGGGCCTTCAGAGCGCTCAGACAATACCTAAAGCCCCCCCAGAAGCCCAGAACGAAAGGGTCATTCTCTTTACCCGCCGCGGCCCAAATGCTTGACAAATTCTCTTTAGATTGGTTTGGGGTCCGCGCGCCCCTCAGACAAGAAGCTCACCGCAGCCGCTCCACTTCACCTCACAACGCCCAGACGGCCTCAGTGAAGTATTCAAATCTAACCGCCTAGCTGGTGCGCATGCGCAAAGCCGCTCTACGCGTCGGCTCCGCCCCTTGAACGCCAGAGCCACTCCGTTCCTGACTCCTTTAATCAAACTTCCTTTCCAGCTTATATGCCAATTTTATTTCCTTCAAGGTTATCTCATTTTCTACCGAGTTTTCCTTTATCCTTCCCCATTGCAGATCCCCCATAGCATAAGAGCGGCCATCTTCTTTTGATTGTTTGCTATGAGAAATGATCGGATCTTTGCTTCCGTACAAAATGGCGGCCTCCATAACATTGCGTCACATCCCCCTGATATTACTCCCTATAGCTACCAGGAAGAGGTAAGCTGCCGGGACGAGGTGGCCGAGTGGTTAAGGCGATGGACTGCTAATCCATTGTGCTCTGCACGCGTGGGTTCGAATCCCATCCTCGTCGAAAACAAGAGCTCTTTTTGTTTTTTTGCCTCAGATTTGAAATTTATTTGCGGAGTAAATTTATTTGCGGAATGGAGATAGTTGAATTTTCCAATTGTGATTTAGCAGTCAATTTAGCACCATCAATCTCAGGTTCGAGATATGTGAAAGACAGCTTTTGAAGCATTCTGACCTCACAGATAAAAAAAGGGAGGGAAAGAGACATCAGAAAATGTCTATGCTGGATTTAATTTCTATTTATATGAAGTAAACAGTGCATAGAATTCCACGATTATTACCATTCTCATATGTTCCAGTGCTGGTCTGCTCCATATTAATTAACTTAGCTCTTGATTGAGGGGCTTCAATTATTGTGGACTCTTAACCCAGGGTTTTTAATTCGTACTTGTCCTTACTATGAAATATCAGGTTTCACTTCAAAAGCTACGGCGGGACACAGAGTGTTCAGGCTTCTCTTCCAGCCCCCATCAGGCTGCTGATGCTCAAGAAACATGTGCACTAGGAAACATTAAAAAGATGTTGACAACATGTAGAACCTTGGTAGTACTATCTGGAAGCCAGACACTAAAGACCTGAAACATGGCTACCTTCCCAGAGGAGAAGAATGTGTTAAATCCTCTCTTGGATTTAAGCAGAGAGGGAGGAACAGAGAGCAGAAAAAGAATAGATTTCCCTCTTGAAAGGTCATCAGGCAGATTCGTTCAACTCACATTTAACAACCTTTATTTATCCAGTATTTATTATCCACAGGCACCACATGAATTACATCACTTTAACTCACCATTACCCTATGATCATGATAGACATTTTCATCAGTACATTTTACAGATGAGGACACTGGAAGATAAACTTGCCCAAGGTTATACAGCTTTTCTATAATTGCAGAAAGGTCAGTGTTACCCAAATCTGTCGAACTCTGGTGGCTCTTAACCACCATCCATATCACGCTGGAGATTGGTAAATACCGCTCATCAATACTTTGAGGTAATGGTTTACACATTCTCTCCACACCACAGAGTACCCCAGAACCTGGCACCTGACAGGTGCTTCCGCAAGGCAGTAGCCCCTGCTCAGCCAGCTACACTGGCTTCTCTCTCTTAAATTCAAATCCCTTGGGAATATTGATACTTCCCTGGGCTGAAGGCTGAGAGTCACCCCAGCACTTGTCCTCAGCTTTGCCTCTGATCTATTCACCATCTCGCTGCTAGGAAGGGTTTCTATCCAGGTGCTACTCACTCCCAAGGGGTCCTTGGATAGAATTCAGTTGGTTATTTGGCTGGGGGAAAAAATTGCATCTTTATTTTCACTAATCTCAAATTGAAAGCACTTCCTTCAAAAAAGATAAGCAACAAACTACAGTAATATTAACCTACCTGTGATTTTGTCAACAGAAATCACAGATATTTTTATGTTACCATTATTGCTTTATGCTCATCACTACTTCAAAATAATGGTAGTTATTAGACCTGCCATTAGATCTTGTAATGTTATACATTCATAAAGAAGTATACATACATTATTATATCACAGATTTTAAGAAATATTTTGATAACTGTATTCTAATGTAATTGGTTGCCTTTGTATTCCAACAAACTTAATTTTATGCTTTTTAAGACAATATTCTGAGAAGGGACCCATAGGCTTCACCAGACTGCCAAAGAGGTCTATGTCACCAAAAAGGTTAAGAGCCCCTGAGAGACTTTTCTAAAGTTTCAAGACACTGATCTAAACCTTTTCCTGAAGCAGCCCTTGCTTGCTCTCCCCAAGACGTTTGCAGATGCTGTCCCTATTCTTCTCCCTGGAACATGCTCCCATTTCCCCATACCTCTTTCCTATCAACCTCTGCCTGGCTGGCTCCTGCTCCTCCTTCAGATCTCAGCTTAGATGTCATACCCATCAACAAGCCTCCCCTAACCCTGCAACCTGCAGCTCCTTCTTAGATTTCCCTAAACTACTCTCTGTGCTCTCCCCTGCTTGTGCGCCTTTGCACCCCTCCTAGATGCTCCTGTAGCTCCCTGGGTTTTCTCCAGCACTTGCCAGACAGTATTTATATTGCCCATTAGTGCTGCAACCTGTCTAAAGCCTGGCAAGACTGCATCTGTTTTCTGAGTTTTGCCTGCTTCTTGCAATGATGACTTCCTGTAGAAAATTGATAAGGTCTGTCAATGTGTCCAGTCTCTACAAATAAAAAATAAGTGGATTATCTTCTCTAAGGAAAATCTTCAGCTGTAGAAGTTCTGAAATACAAAGCACTGAAAGTGTCTAGAGAAAAAAGAACAAGAAATTGTGAGTGGAAGCTTACTTTTGTATTCTTCAATTCTTTACCATTTTTTCCTGCTTAGTTCATTTGTGGTTTCTTCCATATGAAATTGCAGTAAGACTTGCTATGGCAGACCCAGTTTTTTTGCATTTTTATGATCTTTTGATCTATAAGAACTGCATTTATTTTACCCTTTCAATCAAAAGGGTAAAAGAATCAAAAGAATCAACAACATGCTAGGCTATTTAAAAGCCCAGGGCAAAAAAATGCTTGGATTAGTAGTAATGGAAAAAGAAATGTAAAAGCTAAGGCAGTAAAAGAGTTAGAGGCGCCATCTACTGGAGCAGCTGCAACTGTAAGACTTGGACAAGACAGTTCTACAGGAATGGCTGATATGTTTTGAAAGATCCCCACTACTGTCCAAAATTTGTCAACAAACCACAGCTCGAGGAAACCATTCTCCATTAGCACCAGGGTTCTTCACAAGTCCTATCCTGAACTGTTGCAGGACCTCTCAACCTCTGGAAAGAACCATTGCACAGTCAAATGCATTACCACACTGTTCCAGCTCTCTTACTACTTCCATGCCAGGGAATGGGTCTTCATTCTCTGAGTCGAGCTTCAGGAAGACCCATTCTGTCTGGAGAATGAGTAGACAGTTCTGGGAAGAACTGTCCAGTGTTTAGCTGGTGATGGTCTTTACCCTGGGCAGGCCCATATATATCAGCAGCCCCTATATGATGTAGCTCTGAATGAAGAATGGAAATTCAATGAATTTTTTTGGTATACCTACAGTTTGTTTCTTAATTCTTGAAGGAAAAACTCAGAACCTGGGCTGCAAGACTCGCAAAGATTGGTTTTGAGAGGCAGGCAAAGACAGAACTGAGTTCAGTCTGTTCCTTACCATTAGGAAGTGTGGTCCGACTGGAGAACCATCTCTGGGGAAGACAATCATGACAAGGCCTGGAGAGGTTCAAGAATAAATCCAGGGAGTCTCAGAGAGTATGCAACACCAACCCAAAACATTTTTCTTTGCTCAAATCATTCTCTGAGCTGCATGTTATCATGTGAGAAACATTGACTTTGCTGTAACAGCTCTGGGAATGTCTACTCAGCTGAAAACAAAATAATTTTTTCATATTGAAGGTCAATAGAGTAAAAACTGAAATCTAGTTTATAGTAACCTTGCTTAGGAAAGATAAAGTGTATAAACACCAATAAGTGAGGGGAAATGGGGAATAACCCTTGCGATATCCCATGCTTTGTATCTTCTGCTGAGATAGCTATGGGTAGTTAGCAAGCAACAACCAGTTACACCTTTCCTTCTCATCACATTGAGGGGGAGCAATGTCTCAGATTTCAAATTTCAAAATTTTCATTTGAAATCTCCAGAATGAAGTAAAACTGGGTCAAACCCAACTTCAATAGGGTGAAGTCTGAAATCAAAGCGTCGATATGGTTGGTTCCATCTGAGGGCTGTGAGGCTGAATCTATTCCACACCTCTTTCCTGGTGGTTTGCTGGCAATCTTTGGCTTGTAAAATTCTTAATCCTTACAATTTTGCCTCAATTCTGTTTCTGGAAGATGTAGCATTTAGGATGAGATATAAAGCTATTCTTTTAAAATTCTTAACCCACCTTAACTTCAACATTTAGAATGCCGCAAAGTTTATGAGAAAAAAGAACCAGAAAAATTGAATCATTTATTACTTACTTGAATTACTGAAGTATTTTCAAGAATCTTGTGTCTAGATGCCAATGATAAGGAAGTGTTAGAAAAATGCAAGGCACGGGGCTCTCTTTGTGTCTGAGAGTATGCCAGATTTAGAATGCCAAAGCCAGAAACTGCTTTTAGATCCCTTAGTTCTTTTATGATAAAGAAACAGTATTTGAATCTGCTAAAACATATTAAAGTGGTCACTTTTGCAAATTATTGTATATTGCTTATCATTATAGTCTCCAAAAATACCAACCATATGGTGTTCTCTTTCCATCCCTGATAAAAGTGACCGTGGTCTAGGCACTTGGGAGTGGGACCCATCATGGGTCCCGCTGCATGGAGGTCGAACAGACCTTAGGAGTTGTGCAGTGGCTGACTAAAAGAGGAGAGTCACTATTTCAGAGATAACCAAAGGTTAAAAAAAGAGAGAGAGAGATCTTTTAACGTCTTTTATTTAAGAAAGTTTATCTTGAAAGATATCATATAATGATATAATACATATATATGTAATATGTTGTGCATGTACAGTTTAAAAAAACAGTAAAACCAATGCCACGTATACATGACCCAGCTTCAGAACAGAACATTACCAGCACCTTTGAAGCTTTCTGGGTGCCCCTCCCTGCTGGCATCCTCCGACCAAAGAGATAATTACTTACTGAATTTTGTGTTAATCATCCTCTTGCTTTTCTTACCAAAGATGCATGTACAGATCCCTAAAAAATGTTTTGCCTTGTCTGTTTTTGAATTTCATGTAAATGGAATCATATTATATTTATTCATCTGTGACTTCTTTCACTCACATTGTTTTGTCCATATCATTCATTCATTTTCACTGCTGCTTAGTATACAATTGTCTGAATATACAATTAGATATCCATTCTCTTATTGATGGATATTCTGATTGTCTCTAGTGTTTTGCTATTACAAGAAGGCTGCTGTGAATGTTCTTATACATGTCTCCTAGGGTAGAGGTACAAGTGTTTCTCTAGGTATATGGCTAGAATTGGAATCATTGGTATGCGCATGTTCAACTTTACTACGCAATTTTTAACTGTTTTGATGTGGTTAATGGCTGAGAAAAATGTTGCAGTTTTGAAAACATGGACAAGCTTCAAATGAAAGGAAGAGAGTACATGGAGGGTTTGGAGGGGAAGAAAACAGTGGTCATAATCATAGACAATATTGTTTAGCAGGTGCAAAGCAAGTGTTCTAAGTAGAATGAGTGCCTTGGTGATGATACCTTCCACTGCAGTAAACTTATCCATCCAAAACCTAGTCACATTCCTTAGGCTGCTCTGCTTCCATCTTTGGTTTTCAATAATCCTATGTTCTAGAAAATCCTCAGTCCTGAAGACCAGTGATCCAAAGCCTGAAGAGGCTTTGAAATGAGCCCATTTTCTCTAAAGCTTTTGGGAACAAAATTCACCCAAGCAAATCTAGGCCATCCATTGAGAGATGCAGACATTCCAGGAAACTCATGGTTCCAACCCACAGCTGGAACTAAAGCCAACCTTGAAAATGCAGTTGTCTGACCAGATGTCTCAGTTACAACATTCAGCTGTCTCTGCCTCTCACACTAGTTACTGGAGGGAATGTAAATTGGTATAATCTTTTTGGAGGGCAGTTTAGTATTACCTATCCATCAGTATTTAAAACTACTGACTCCATAATTACACTAAATATTTGTTCTACAGAAACACTGGTACAAGTGTGAAAGGATATAAGGATGTTCGCTACAGTTTGTTATAATGAAAAATTGCAAACACCTAAAATTCCACCAATAGGGGATGAATTAAATTATAGTGTAGTCACACAATGGAACACAATTCAGCTATTAAAAAAGATGTCCTAGAGAAAAGCAAGTGGCAGAACAATTTGTATGGCGTGATCCCATTTTTATTTAAAAAATACATATAGATTTATGTATCTATGAATAGAAAACAGGAAGGAGACCATTTAATTATTAATAGTGGTTACCTCCAGAATAGGGGTAAGGAGAGGGGGTCTGTAACAAGAATTAAATTTTTAAGAAGGGTATCATTTTACAAGGGGAAAAAAACACATTCAAGCACAGCCAACTGTTAACTATAGGAAAGATCAGCTGGATTCACCCTGAGCTCCTTTAGGGCGATACCTTTTCCACAGATTTTATACAAATATCCTCGCACCTAGCACAGCATTTGACTGACAGAGACCAATTATTTGACTAGTATGTGCAAGGTGGAAGAACACATGCATGTGCACGCACATACACACACAAACATACAACCTGCTTTTTAAGTGTCTGCAGACTAATGGAGTCACTGCAGTCAGGGACTCTTGTTTTTCATAGAGACTCTTCGAATCAATGTTGTTCAATAGAACTTTGTGTGATGATGGAAATGTTCTGTATCTGTGCTGTCTAATATGGTACCCATTCGACCAAGTGGCTTTGAACATTGGAAATGTGGCTACTACAATTGAATAATTTTATATTAAATTTTATTTTTAATTTTAATTAATTTAAATGTAAATAGCCACATGTGACTAGTACTGGAAAATGCAGATCTGAAGGATTTGTTGAAATATATAGATTTTCCTTAGAAAATACACACATATACAAAATTTTGCATACAATTTCAAGAATCCAGGGACCCTTTCAAGCCCATCCATGTGTCCTTACATCAGGAACGTCTGAAGCTGACTGAAGCTGTGAGAATAAGATAAACAGGACTAGAGAGGGAGAGAAAATGGGCAAAGGCTAATGCTCTCATTCAGAACCCTAGAAGGCAAAAGACTAGGTATGGAGATCTGTTTCTTTCCCACAGTATGCTGTACACTGCAAACTGTATACTTTATAAGAGCAGAGACCACATCTATCTTACTCACCATTATATACCCAGAGCCTATGTACACCTAGCACACAGTTGGCACTGAAATGTCTGCTGTGTGAATGAGTTTTACTAGGCATCTGATCCTTGCCAGTGTTAGGAAACCAGAGCTCCTGAGTTAAGAAGTGTCTCAGTGATACGGGAAATTGGCTGGCTCATGAGAGATAGAGCTAGGGTTTTCACAAAATTGAGAACATACTCAGATCCATGAGAATCTTGTCTCACTCAGGCTGTTCCTATGCCTTGTACTTCAGAGTCCCTTGTTGATATACAAGCCATGCAAAAGACTTCAGTTGTCAGTGACAGTGAGCCATACACTGTGACCAGATTAAATATCCCCAAAGCCTTTCTCCCTGGGAGTCTCCTCCTTTCTTCTTCAGCTCTGGAATATACCTGTCTTCTCTAGTTCTGGAATGTTGCCCCTCTACCTGAAATCCCTCTCATGTCTCTATTGGGCAAATTCTGACTGATTATTAAATGCCTCTTCCTCTGGGAAACCTGTGCTGGCACTTCCAGGCAGAATTATGCCATATTTTCACTGGTTCCCTTTGTATTTTGCACATTCCATCATGTGTACTCTACCAGGGCAGGACCTAGTCATTCATTTCTGTATCCTAGCATTAAATAATGTTTGACATATAATAAGTGGTTGACGACCAGTATAGACCACTGAAAAGAATAAGTTCAATTGCTTTTGCCCACCCACACTACTACTACTATGTGTGGGTCAAAGTCTATAGATTAGGTGTTAATGAGCGTGTCTCATTCAGCCTGAAGGAGTCTGAAAACAAAAATCCCAAGTTCTCTTTATGGGTACTCCAAAGAAATAGAAAGTACCTGACAGATGTATAACAGAGAAATAGAAAGGAGAAAGCTTCTGCCTGAACAGAAGTCAAAGGGCTGTCCATGCAGAAATGCAGGGCAAGAAACAAGCAGTAAGAATGTCCTCAATATGGTAAAGGGAATTTATGAAAAGCCCACAGCTAACATCATACAATGGTGAAAGACTGAAAACTTTCCCCCTAAAGATGCCCACTTAAGCTATGCTACTTCTATTCAACATTGTTCTGGAATCACAATGAGATATCCAGAGCAGCTAGATAAAAAAGGAAATAAAAGGCATCCAAACAGGAAAGGAAGAAGTAAAATTATCTCTGTCCACAGATGACATGAAAAAAAATACATACACACACACTTTAAGAATCCACAAAAAAAAACCTGTTAAGATAATACAGTCAGCAAAGTTGTAGGATACAAAATCAACACAAAAAATTAGTTATAATTCTATACACTAGCAAGGAATAATCCAAACATGAAATTAACAAAACAATTCCACTTAAAATGGCATCAAAAAGAATAAAATACTTAGGATTAAATTTAACCAAGGAGGTACAAGACTTGTACACTGGAAATGACAAAACATTGCTGGAAGAAATTTAAAAAGACCTAAAAAAATAAAAAGATAGCCCATTTTCATGGATTGGACAACTTAATACTGTTAAGATGGTAACACTATCTAAAAACACCCTACAGATTCAATGCAATCCCTATCAAAACCCTATCGGCCGAGGAGCCAGCCCTGTGGCCTAGTGGTTAAGTTTGGCGCACTCCACTTTGGCAGCCTAGGCTCAGACCTACACCACTTGTTGGCGGCCATGCTGTGGTGGTGACTCACATACAAAATAGAGGAAGACTGGCACAGATGTTAGCTCAGGGTGAATCTTCCTCAAGCAAAATGAGGAAGATTGGCAATAGATGTTAGCTCAGGGGAAAACTTCTCGGAAAAAAAAAAAAGAAAATCCTCTAACCCTCACAAGCAACAAAAGCAAAAATAGACAAACGGGACAACATCAAACTAAAACTTTTGTGGATCAAAGGACATACAACAGAACAAAAAAGCAACCTATGCAATGGGAGAAAATATTTGCAAATCATATATCTGATAAGGGGTTAACATCCAGAATATGTAAAGAACGCCTACAATTCAACAACAAAAAGTCAAATAATCTGATTTAAAAATGCACAAAGACTTGAATAGACCTTTCTCTAAGTGATATACAAATGGCCAAGAAGCATATGAAAAGATGCTCAACATCACTAATCATCAGAGAAATAAAAAATCAAAACTACAATGAGATATCACCTCATATCCATTAGGATGGCTACTATCAAAAAACCAGAAAATAACAAGTGTTGGTGAGGATGTGGAGAAATTGGAATACTTGTGCATTGTTGATAGGATTGTAAAATGGTGCAGCTGCTATGGAAAACAGTATGGAGTTTCCTCAAAAAATTAAAAATAGAAATACCATATGATCTATCTATCCCTTTTCTGGATATATACCCAGAAGAACTGAAAGCAGGATCTTGAAGAGGTATTTGCATACTCATGTTCATAGCAGCACTATTCACAATAGCCAAGAGGTAGAAGCAGCCCGTGTTCATCAACAGATGAATGGATAAACAAAATGTGGTATACACAATGAATATTATTCAGCCTTAAATAGGAAGGAATCGTGTCACAAGTTACAACATGGCTGAACCCTGAGGATGTTATGCTAAGTAAAATAAGCCAATCACAAAAAGATAAAAAGTGTATGATTCCACTTATATGAGGTGTCTAAATTAGTCAAATTCATAGAAACAGAAAGTAGAATGGTGGTTGCTGGGCCTGGAGGAAGAGAGGGAGGGGAGTTGTAGTTTAATGGTATAGAGTTTCAGTCATGCAAGATGAAAAAGTTCTGGGGATCTGTTTCACAACAATGTGAATATACTTAACATTATTGAATTGTACACTTAAAAAACAGCTAGGATGATAAGTTTTATGTTATGTGTTTTTTACACAAAAAAATTAAGAAAAATTTAATTTAATTTAAAAAATCCCATCAGTCTTTTTTGCAGAAATGGAAAAGTTTATCTTAAAATTCATAAGGAATTGCAAGGAAGCTGAATAGCTAAAACAGTCTTGAAAAAGTTGGACTCACAGTTCCTGATTTCAATACTTATTACAAAGCTATGATAATCAAAACAGTGTGATACTGGTATAAGGATAGACAGAGAGATCAATGGAATAGAATCAAGAATCCACAAATAAAAGCTATACATTTATGGTCAATTACTTTTTCTACAAGAGAACCAAGATCATTCAGTGGGGAAAGAATAGTCTCTAAAAAAAAAAAAAAAAAAGGTGCTTGAAGGGCTGGCCTGGTGGTGCAGTGGTTTAGTTCACGCTTTGGCAGCCCAAGGTTCGCGGGTTCAGATCGCGGGCACCGGCCGACGCACTGCTTGTCAGCCATACTGTGGCGGTGTCCCATATAAAGTAGAGGAAGATGGGCATGGATGTTAGCCCAGGGCCAGTCTTCCTCAGTAAAAAGAGGAGGATGGTGATGGATGTTAGCTCAGGGCTGGTCTTTTCACAAAGAAAAAAAAAGGTGCCGGAACAACAGGATATCTACATGTAAAAAAATGAAGTTGGACCCCTATCCTCACATCACATACAAAAATCAACTTAAAATGGATCAAAGACCTAAATGTAGGAGCTAAAGCTATAAAACTCTTATAAGAAAATATAGGAGTAAATATTCATGACCTTGGATCTGCCAATGGATTCTCAGATTTCACATCTAAAGCACAATCAACAAAAGAAAAAATAATTTGCATTGTATCAAAATTAAAACTTTTGTCAAAAGCATAGACAACAAAAGCAAAAATAGAAAAGTGGGATTACATCAAACTAAAAAGCTTCTGCACATCAGAGGAGACAACATAGTGAAAGGCGACCTATGGAATGGGGGAAAATATTTGCAAACCATATATCTGATAAGAGATTAATATTCAAAATATATAAGGAACTCTTTCAACTCTATACCAAACAAAGAACCTAATTTAAAAATGGGTAAAAAATTTGAATAGATATTTTTCCAAAGAAGATATACAAATGGCTAACAGGTATATGAAAAGATGCTCAACATTACTAATCATTAGGGAAATGCAAATCAAAACCATGAGATACCACCTCACACCCACCCATTAGGATGATTACTATGAAAAAAAATAAGCGTTGGCAAGGATGTGGAGAGATTGGAAGCTTTGTACATTGTAGTGTACATCCACTGTAGGTGAGGATGTAAAATGGTGCAGCTGCTATGGAAAACAGTATGAACAATCCTCAAAAAACTGAACAGAAATACCATCGCTGAAGGAAACCAGAATGTCACCCCAAAGTATGCCTCTTTGACATAAAAATTATCTTGAGCTGAAGGCAATTAAGAAGCAGCAAACCCAGAAAAAGCCCCCCCTTTTCTGCCCTAAGGCGGGATATAAATTCTCCTTTTACTGGAGACTCTCTTATTAGCCCAGAGACAGCACCAGAGGAATCTGCAAACCAACCTTATTCCATTAGTTTCCGCCCTTACATTTACCTTCCCACATTTTGGAGCCCTTGGAAGCCTAAAACTGCTTTCCTTTGTCCTGTCATTTCTCTACAAATTTATTGTTCTCTGTTGAAGACGCTATGTTAGATGGAATTCTAAGCCACCAGTCTGAGTTATTTTGGTTTACATTTCTCTTGTGTAATGTCTGCCACACGCGTTAATAAACTGTTTTTCTCTTGTTGATCTGTCTTTTTGTTAGAGTCCCAGCTGAAAACCTAAGATGGATAGAGGTAAAGTTTTGTCTCCCCTACACAGCAGTCCCACTGCTGGGTATTTATACAAAAGAACTGAAATTAGAGTATCAAACAGATGTTTGCACTCCTATGTTCATTGCAGTATTCTTCACAATAGCCAAGATGTGAAAACCTAAATGTCCATTGACAGATGAATGGATAAAGAAAATGTGGTATATACAAAATGGAATATTATTCAGCTTTTAAAAAGGGCATCCTGCCATATGCAACAATATGGATGAAACTTGAGGACATTATGCTGAGTGTAATAAGCCAGTCACAGAAGGACAAATACTGCACAATTCTACTTATACGAGATATTGTGGTATTGTGATAAGAAATATGTATTTGGTCTTCATTCCCAGCACAGACTCCTAAAAACCTTGTAATTTCCTAAGTGATGAGAGTGACAAGTATCTTTTGTTATTTATAACATGTCTTTTTCAACCACACTAGAGTTTATATTAATGTTGTGACTTTTGGAAAGCCCTTAAAGATGGGGACTGGTTGTCAGGGGAACCAACCCTGTGATTAGAGGGGAGAGGTGAGGGGCTGGAGAATGACTTAATAACCAATGGCCAATGACTTAATCAATCACACCTAAGTAACAAACCCTCCATAAAAATCCTAAATGACTAGATTCAGAGAGCTTCCGGGTTAGTGAACAAGAAGGCATCCAATGCCAGAGGGTGGTACACCCCGAGTTCTATGGAGTCAGAAGCACCTGTGCTCCGGACCCTTCCAGACCTTGCCCTATATAGCTCTTCATCTGGCTGTTCATTCATATCCATTAATATCCTTTATAATAAACCAGTAATCTAGTGAGTAAACTTTTCTTGAGTTCTGTGAGCCATTCTAGTAAATGATTGAATCTGAGGAGAGGGTTGTGGGAACCTCTGATTTATGGTTGGTCAGAAGCACAGGTGACAACCTGGACTTGTGATTGGCAGCTGAAGTGGGGGGCAGTCTTGTGGGACTGAGTCCTTAACCCAGGGAATCTGATGCTATCTCCAGGTAGATAGTGTCAGAATTGAGTTAAATTGTAGGACACCTAGCTGGTGTCAGAGAATTGCTTGGTGTGGGGAAACCCCCAACACATTTGAAGTACAGAGCATTCTGTGAGTAGTGAGTAAAGGAAAATGAATTTCTCTTTTTAGGTATCTAAAATAGTCAAACATATAGAAGCAAAGAGTAAAATGGTGATAGCAGGAGTTGGGGGCAGGGGGAAATGGGGAATTGCTATTCAACAGGTTGCATAAAGTTTCAGTTATGCAAGATGAATAAGTTCTAGAGACCTGCTATACAACGTTGTGCCGATAGTTAACAATACTGTATTGTACACATAAAAATTTGTTAAGGGGTAGATCTCACGTGAAGTGTTCTTACCACAATAAAAAATATTAAAACTTTTATGAATCAAAGAACACTGTTCTTTGGGGCTGGCCCAGTGGTGTAGTGGCTAAGTTCGCACTCTCTCCTTCGGCAGCCTGGGGTTCACAGGTTCGGATCCTAGGTGTGGACCTACACACCACTTACCAAGCCATGCAGTGGCAGGCATCCCACATATATAGTAGAAGAAGATGTGAGCCCAGGGCCAAACTTCCTCGGCAAAAAGAGGAGGATTGGCAACAGATGTTATCTCAGGGCTAATCTTCCTCACCAAAAAAAAAAAAAAAAAAAAACCAAAAACCACTGTCAATAAGATGTATAGACAACCTACAGAATGGGAGAAAATATTTGCAAATCATATATCTGATAAGGGTCTCATATCCAGAATATATAAAGAACACTTATAACTCAACAACAAAAAGACAAACAACTCAATTTAAAAATGGGCAAAAGGGGGCCAGCCCAGTAGTGTAGCGGTTAAGTTCGTGTGCTTCACTTCTGGTGGCCCGGGATTCGCACGTTCGGATCTTGGGCACTGACCGATGCACCGCTTGTCAAGCCATGCTGTGGCGGCGTCTCATAAAAGGAGAGGAGGATGGGCATGGATGTTAGCCCAGAGCCAATCTTCCTCAGCAAAAAGAGGAGAATTGGAAACGGACGTTAGCTCAGGGCTAATCTTCCTCACCAAAAAAAAAGGGCAAAAGACTTAGACATTTCTCCAAAGGAGACATATAAATAGCCAAAAAGCACATGCAAAGATGCTCAACATGATTTGTTAACAGGGAAATGCAAATCAAAACCACAATGAGATAACACTTCACTTCCACTAGGCTGACTATAATCAAAACAACAGAAATAACAAGTACTGGTGAGGATGTAGAGAAACTGGAACCTTTGTGTATTGCCAGTAGGAATGTAATATGGCTCAGCTACTGTGGAAAACAGTTTGATGATTCCTCAAAAAGTTAAACATATAATTACCATGACCCAGCAATTCCACTCCTTGGTATATACTCAAAAGAACTGAAACTACATATTCAAACAAAAACTTATATACAAATGTTCATAGCAGCACTATTCACAATAGCCAAAAGGTGTAAACAACCCAAATGTCCATCAACTGATGAATGGATATAAAATGTAGTATACCTAAACAATGGAATATCATTCAGCCATAAAAAAGGAATGAAGTACTGATACATGCTATAAATTAGATGACCCTTGAAAACATTATGCTAAGCAAAAGCAGACAGACACAAAAGGTCACATACTGTATGATTCCATTTATATGAAATGTCCAGAATAGGCAAATCCAGAGACAGAAAGTAGATTAATGGTTACCAGGGGCTGGGAGGAAGGGGGAATGGGGAGTGACTATTGAATGAGTGTGGGTTTCCTCTTGGGTCATGAAAATGTTTTGGAACTAGACAAGAGGTGATGGTTACACAACACTGTGACTGTACTAAATGCCACTAAATCGTAAATCGTAAAATGGTTAATTGTATGTTATGTGAATTTCACCTCAATTAAAAAAAAAAAAAAGCAGTAAGAAGATCAGACACACAAGGTGTTAGAAAAAGGGATATATTTACAAACCAAAGACCCCAAACTCTAGCTGGAGGGAGAGAAAGAAAGGAGGTAGCAAGTATGAGCAGGACCTTTAGGAGCCCAACCTCACTCCTGTGGAAACCCTGAGTACCAGCCCATGAGGTCAGTTCCTACCCCATGGCCCATCCCTCTTCCAACCCAAGAAACAATCCCTCCATTGGCCACAGCCCTCAGTCCTCTTGCCAGTCATCCTGTGCCCAGGCAGGCATGGGTGAAAAGTACTCAAAGCCTGGCCCTTTATACCGCAGGGCATGCAGGAACATCACAAGGTCCTGGGGCAAGGGGTCCTGTCGCACCAGCCGGCATTCTGCACAGAGAGGGTCAATCTCTTGATTCACAACATCTGTTTCAGCTGTGTTCCCCGGTGCCAAGGCCATTGTGTCCAGATCCTGAGGGCCTACCTCAACTGCTCCATCCATCTTCTGGGCAGATGCAGCCAACTCTTCTAGGCAGTCCTTGCCCAGCTCTGAGGAGGGAGCTGGAGAGTCTGTGAGTCCTGGGGACAGGTCACCCACACAGAGATCTAATACATCCAGGCTCTGTTTGGCCTGGTGCTCTGCCACAAGGTCCCGAAGCAGTTCCTCATCTGTCTTGGGAATGTGGCCGCCCCGGCCCCGGGAAGGGCCCCAGGCAACTGAGTTGTAGATGGGGTCATTGAGGATGGGGTGGCCCAGGAACTGGAGGTGAACTCGGATCTGGTGGGTGCGGCCTGTGAGTGGCAGGCACCGCACCACACTGGAGTGGCCATTGTAGCTCAGTCTCTGGAACACCGTCTCACAGGGCTTGCCCCGAATATCTACACGGCACACCCCTACCTTGTAAGACACTACCAAGATGGGTTCCTTGCAGGTCACTTCCTCGGCGGGGAACTCCCCCTCCACTCGGCACACATACTCCTTCTCCAGCTACATAGGAGGGAAGAGCGAGAAAGTCAGCACAAAGCCTAAACTCCTGAAGCCCAGACCCTCTGCAGTGATGAAGAATGCACCAGTGTCAGACAGTAGAGGAGTCAAACTCCACCTCGACCATTCGCCAGTTTTGTGATTCTGGGTACATTACTTAGCCTTTTAAAATCCCATTAAGTCGTCTAGAAAATGTGAGATTAGAAAACCATTTGCCTCACAGGGCTGTTAAATAAGGATTCAGTTAAGTTAGGCTCTAATATACTCAGTATTGAGCCTGGTATACAGTAAGCACTCAACAAACCTATCACAATCAGATCCAGAATTACAAATCTCAAGACCACAATCATTACCATTTAACTCTTCTACCCATGCCTCTTCCAACTTCATCCAGAACGTTTCCACCAAGTAGGCTCTCCCCATGATACTAAAAATCTTGCTCAGCCTGTCAGCACTTTAAAACTCCAAAACAGCAAACTACTAAGAGAAGAGTGTATGCCATCTCTAAAAATCTTTTGAAACATAAGAGACAATAACGTGTCTTTGGCACTTTAGGTGTTGACCTTTCTGAAGGTAGGAAGTTTAGCCAGATAAACATGAAGACCTGCTTGAGATAGAACTCAGTGATGCCCTTTTGACACAGAGCATTTGTGTGCCCAGGAAGCGGCGCGCAGGAAACAAAACCCTGGCTCACCTGCCGGTCCCGAACCTGCTCATGAATTCTCTCCGAGACGGCTGCTGTCTTGGCAAACATGAGGACCCCTGAGGTAAGGCGGTCAAGCCGATGCAATGGGTGTAGCTCCTTGAGTTGGTGCTCCTTGCCCAGGATGAAGATGACCGTGTTGTGTCGGAAGCGGCCACAGGGATGGACAGGAATGGAAGAAGGCTTGTCTACAACCACCATGTCTTCATTCTCAGCTAGCAGGCGGACAGGCTCTGCTGTGACTGGTGGCTCATGCCTGTGCACTGTGTTTCGCAAGAAGTCATTGTCCTGCCAATGACAGAGGCAATTGGTCAGCCGAGGAGCCAGCACCTGTAATCAGCCGACTGCACACACAGCTTCCCCTGTTATTTACTGACACAGAAGAATGGTCGCAGTACATCCTTATGCAGAAAAAGCAGTGTGCATAGTGTATTCCCATTTTGTAAAAATACAGACACACAGGCAGATAGCAGGCATTGAAAAAGTACTAGAAGGATATACACAAAAATGTTGAATGACATCCCTGGGTGGTGGAATTATGGATTTTTTTGGTTTTGCTTATTTGTATTTTCTCTATAATGAAACTAGTTTTAAAAGCCAAATATTTCTAAAATAGAGGGGAAAAAAACCTCCATAAATTATCATTTATCGTGACCTTGAACAAACACCAAGCTGTAAGTCCAGAGATCTGGGCTCTAGACCTGGATTTCCCACAGGCTCACTGCATGATCTTGAGCAAGTCACTTAACTTCTCTGGGCCTGTTTCCTTATCTGTAAAATGTGAGGCTTAGACCAGATCTGTGCTTCTCAAAATTGGGATGGGACAGGGGATTCAAATCACCCATTCCCCAAATGCTGAAATCGCCTTGTCTCCCTCACAACCATGGTAAATCAGTGTTACTGACATGAGTGTCTGGTACCTCTTGGCTGTGAAGAAATTTTAAAGAAGGGTCAAAGCACTGGGCTAGACAATTCTAGTCTCTATCTCTGACGTTTCTATCATATCAGGCTCTATGATAAATAATTTAAGCAGTAGTTATAAGAACACAGGCTTTGGAGGTGACACTGTTGCCTTACCTCCGTGAGGTTTACCTTAGTTTGGTTTCCTCACAGGTAAAATCAAGTGACATACCTACCCCACAAGGCTGTCATTAGAATTAAATGTTAAAAGTACATAAAATGCTTAACTCTGTGCCCAGCACACAGTAAGGTGACGTAAATGATAGCCTCTATTATTACTATCTGAACAGAGATCTACAATGCAAGGTAGAAAGTGCTCGGCGCCAGTGTCACAAGACAGTGCCTAAGAGGAGCTATGGGAATTCCAACTTCTATCCCTTGGAAACAAGGAAACCGCAGTGATGGAAGGGATAAATGGGCTGAGTTTTGGCGCACAGAGAATACTTGCGGAGATGAAGTGGGAGGAGGGGACTAAAAGACTGTTTCAAGTGAAAACAAGAACGCTTCAGAATTACTCCGATTTTACTCCAGTACCTATGCCCACTAACTGAAAAAAAACCTTGCCCCTCTTCCTAGCCCGCTTCCGGCTGGCCCCATCAGGACTCCACCTTGAGCACAACGCTGAGGTCCTGTACTGGCTCCTCGTTGAGGTGCAGGCGCCCGGCCCGGACCGCGGCCTCGTAGTAGGCCAGAGGCTGGGCTCGGAACTCGGTGCTGAACACGTGTAGCAAGCTGTGGCCCACCCAGCGGCCTTTGCAGTAGGTCTGGAAGTCAAAGTAATAGGGCCGCACTTTGCGCAGGCCGCCCTCGAAGTAGTAGCTGGTCTCTGCAAAGTGCTCCTCGCCGAAGCTCACCCCAGCCCGCCGCTTCTTCGGGGGCGGCACGACACGCTCCCCAGTTGCGCCCCGCCGCTTCTTCCGCTTGCCTGGGCCCGGGGCTGCAGCCGGCGCCTGCTCCGCGCTCCCTGTGGCCTGCTTCCCATCCCCCAGGGCCGGCTCCACTCCCGGGCCCGCTGGCTCCGGGCGCCCTGGGGTCCGCTCACCACCCGCGTCTCCGTTTTGCTGAACCGGAGCCCTCAGCCCGCTCGCTGCCTCGGCCTCGGTCGAGAGTGTTTCCGCCATCGGGCTCCTACGGCCACTCCAAGACCTGGCAAAACTAAGGCGCTGGAAAGTGAAGCACACCTGCACCAGAACCCGGAGCCGGCGGCGGCCTCGCAGCCACATAACCGCGCGGCCGCCACTCCTGCGTCGCGACCTGAGGACGTCACTCAGCACCACCCAATCAGTGAGGCCCAGGGCCGAGGCGGGGACTGCTAAGAGAGGGAGTGAGGGAGTGAGTCGAATGCGTTGAGTGCAGATGAGAGAGGCTGTGAGGATGACTCACCAAAAGTGTAGATTCCATTTAGATATGCTCAGAGCCCCTTGGGTCTGGAAAACTCTTGAAAGGAGTTTGAAACAAAACAAAACAAAACAGAATGAGGATTGCTAAACTCTGAATATACTAGGAAGCACTGCGTTGTATACTTTAAAAGAGTGAATGTTGTAGTATGGGACATATTTCAATAAAGCTGTTATATATGTGTTTAAAAATACGCATACCCCAGAAGCAATGTTTTCACACCTGTCCTTCCCCCTAACAGCATGAGAGGGATTAGAGATCTCCCGTTTGCTCCTGTCCTGAGATTAAAACTGCAAGTGGATCAGAAGATATTATTTATCAGAGTTCTTAAATGCAAAATACTGAAACCAACTCTGATTCACTTCATCAGAGAGTGAATTATTGAAAGGACATTAGTAACTCATAGAATTCACAAGAGAGCTGGAGAACAAACTCAGAAAAAAGAGCCAAATCAAGAGAAGCCAAGGCCTCTGAGAACCAGCCACATGACAAAAGGGTGAATTGTATGGTATGTGAATTATATTTGGATAAAGTCATTATTTTTAAAAAAAAGAATGTCTTTCGGAATGTGTCTGAAGCATGGACAGGGAGAGAGGTATCAGAGAGGTCTAGAGAGGGAGTCCTTGTGGGATTGTCTAAAGCCTTGCTACTCAAAGTGTGGTCTACGGATTAGCAACCTGGACAACACCTGGCAACTTGTTGGAACTGCAGTGTCTATGATCAGTGGCAGTGAAGTGTTCTCTGAACCGTCCCTCAGTGAGATTTAGACACTGTTTTCGGTTTTATAGATTCCAAGCCTGACTCTCTGGCCCATCTTGAGATTCCATGAACTAATGAATATCCTTTAATCCTGTGCTGTACAATAGAGTAACCATTAGCCACATATGGCTATTTAAATTTAAATTAATTAAAATGAAATAAAATTTAAAATTCAGTTCTTCAGTTGCACAAGTTGCATTTCAAGTGTTCAAAAGCCACATGAAGCTAGTGGCTACCTTATTGGACAGCTCAGATACAGAATATTTCTATCATCACAGAAAGTCCTATAAAGACAGAGCAGATTTAATCAATTCCTTTTACTGCGTAAACTGGCTAGAATGAGTTCTATTGTTTGAATTAAGAACTCCAACTAACTATGATAAGGATTTAAGTCTTTATTTTAAGAGCAATGGGCAATCATCAAAGAGTTTTTTGGGGGGGTCTGTGTGTGTGTGTGACATGATTTGATCTCCATTCCAAAGGATCACTCTGGTTGCAACATGAAGAAGGGACTGAAGAGGGAATCACAAGGTAGCTCCAGTTCAGTGTGGTCCTTGACCATGAGGGTTCTAATTCAAACATTCACACACCAAACAAATCTGGAATATTTGCCAGTCATCACTTGGCTCTGGAGATACAGAGGTAAGAAAAACATGGTTCCTGATCTCAGTGAAAGTGTAGGCTAGTTGAGGATACAAATGAAAAACATATCTGTGCTGATCACACTGCTGGTAAAGCAGAGAGTCTGAGATAGAGGGATGCTGACTGCCCTCACATGGCTTCCTGGTGTGAGCAGTTCCTTGAGGAGGGGGAGATTGCCATGGCTTATGGCTTCAGTTTTGCAAGTCCAGGATCTGGTTTGGATTTATTTAGCACACACACTAATTAAACTCAGAAGACATGGGTGAATCAGTAAGGGTGCCAGTGTGTTAATTTACAGCTGTAACTTTAAGTTATAAAATGTATTCCATTTCATACCAGCAACTATTTATGCCTACTGTCAAAGGCACCCTCATCCTGGTATCAAGATATTTAAGAGGCCAAATTTGAGATTAAGAGTTTGGTGAGCAGAAAATCAGAGAAAAGGGCATAAGTGAGTGGAGAGGCCATGGAGTAGCTTGATGAAGCACCCATAAACCTATGACAGTGCCCCTTTCTGTGAATCAGATGCTGCTAGATTCATGTCGCCAGGTCAGGTGGTAGTTGGAGGATTCTGAGGATCCCTCACTCAGAGACCCGCCCCCGCCCCCATTTATTCCCTATGAATTAGCACTGCCAAAATCTTGCTCCTTTGTTTTCTAACCTCCTTGCTTACCACTTCCTTCTGTCTGCATATTCTAAGAATGGTCATAAATGGGAGCAATGGAGTACCTTGTGGTTCCCTTTCACATGGTGGTAGTTATTTCCACCATAGCCACATAGATTGGCTTTGGACACATCTAGAGACTATATCATCAGCCAACTTACTTCTGATGGTTGGTTGATATCTTTCAGCACATGTTTCTCTGAGAGAGAGTAACCGGCTCTGTAAATTAGGGGTGGATGGGGGAAGAAGGGCTGCATCTCAGCGAATGGATAACCCCTGAAGGATATCAAAGGTCATCTCCTTTAAAAAAGTGTTTCTCAACCCCCTCCTCCCCCCATGACCACTCTCTCCTTTATGCACTCTGGCCACACTTCTGTCATACCCTCTATAACTCTTTGCTATTATTTGCAAACTTGTCTGCCCCCATGGCATACCCTCCTACACTAAACTGTAAAGACCTCTGGGACCCATACCAGGTCTTATCTGTCTTGAATTCCCGCTTAACACAATGCCTAGAACACAGCAGGAGCTTGGTGTCTATTGACTAAATGAATGAAAGAAAGCTTCATAACTCGGTGAGTGAGACATGGGTCTCCTGTGACAGTTGAGGAAAGAAGTCGCCTTCCTCCCCATCTCAGTCGCCGAAGTGCTATAACTTGGGTAGAGAAGGGCTGAAATTTTCAGAGACAAACACCGGCCCAGAGAATTGTCCAGAAGGTGAACTTGCTCAGGGAACCAAGAAAAGTCAAAGGCCTTGGAAACTGGGTTTCCCTATCCGAGCGGGGTACGGGTAGAGGTCGCTGCCCGCGCGGCTGGAACACACAGAAGTAAGTGGAATCTACCTGGCCCTAGGGAAGGTAGGGGCCCAGCGCAAGCGATTCCACCGTTCCGGGTTGACAACAGTCCCGCCCACCGCTTCCTCGCACTCTGCTCCTCACTTCCTCACCCAGTTGAGCTCCGCTCGACCAATCAACGCACAGAACATCGCCAGCTCGGGCGGTGGTTGGAGGACTCCCGGGATCCGTCACTTGGAGACTCCGCCCACCTACTTCTTCCGGTTGCCAGCGACAAAGTTGAGCCGACTGTGCGGGCTGCAGTGGGCAGGCGATTGCGGTAGGTGAGGAGGGACAGGGTGCTTAGCGTTTTGTATCACCGGCTCCGACCCGATCCCAGGATACCACGAAGGAGCCTCGGGGCCTGACATCCCTCCCAGCCAGTGTTTGAGGCCAGAGTGACTGAGGCCCGGGGTCTGGACACCAGGGTTCCCTGCGCTGTTCTGGGCTTCCTGGTAGGGAGAGCGGGGACCGGGGCACAGGTGCGAGCAAAGTTCTGGTTTGGGTGGGTTCAAACGACTTCGGGATGGGGGTGGAGGTTCTTTGTGGCCCTTGGCATCAGTTTATCCGGGGCCGCCATGACATATCTGTCCCTTTTACTTCTGGGCCCTTGCGCTGGCTGGGCTCTCTCTCTTGGAATTATTCAGATCTTTCTCCAGGCAGCCTTCCTAATCTCAAAGATCCCTCCTAAAAGAAGGTGTCAACCCGTCCCGTAAGATTAGATAGTTATAAAAGTCCCCAGGCTCTGTGCGTAGCCCTTCCCATCTAGCTCTGCTTGGGCTATTTTCAGTATATTCCCAAACAGGCAGAGTGGTATTGGGTAAAAACAAGGATTTGGGAGCGGCACAGGTCTGGTCTCCAATCAAGGATTCACCATATATATATCAGTAATGTGCCCTTGACAAGTTACCGTTTTGATCCTCGTTTTTTTCATCTGTAAAATGAGGAAAATACCTATTTTTCAGTGTTTCTGACTCTTAAAATAAGAACATGAGCCGTATAGCCCAGCTTCTATGTGTAATGAGTACATGGGACTTTGCATATGACAGTACTCTCTGACAGACGGTTTTCACCAAGCAGCACTTTTATTATCCTCATGTGTATGGAACAGTGCAAGATTGTTAGTCTGTGCCCTATTGAAAACAGAATTTAATTGGCTGAGGACAGAGTGGTTGCATTTTGGATAAAAGTGCAGGATGGTCGTCCTCACTGGAAATGTCCTAGAAATTCCTTTGTGTGTGTGTTAAAACATATATAATGTAAAAGTTACCATTTTAACCATTTTTAGATGTACAGGTCAGTGGCATTCGCATTGTTGCGTAACCATCCATCTCTAGAACTTCCCAAACTGAAACTCTGTACCCATTAGACAATAACTCCCATTCCCGGCTCCTGAAGCCCTTGGCAACCACCATTTTATTTTCTGTCTCTATGAATTTGACTGCACTAGGTACCTCATATGAGTGGAATCATTCAATATTTGTCCTTTTGTGTCTGGCTTGTAGAAATTCCATTTTTAAAGACAAACTTCATTATTTTTTTTTTTTTTTTTTTTTTTGTGGGGAAGACCAGCCCTGAGCTAACATCCGTCGCCATTCTTCCCCTTTTTGCTGAGGAAGACTGGCCCTGGGCTAACATCGTGCCCATCTTCCTCCACTTTATATGGGACGCCGCCACGGCATGGCTGACAGGCAGTGCGTCGGCGGGCGCCCGGGATCCGAACCGGCGAACCCCGGGCTGCCAAGCGCGGACTAAACCGCTGCGCCACCGGGCCGGCCCCTAAAGACAAACTTCATTATGAAAACAACTTGAGTGCAGAGCCACAAGAGGAACCCAATTACCCTTTTGCCATCTTTTTATCTGTAACATAGGAATCTAATAGAAGACATTTTAAGTTTTGTTAAGAGAAACTTAAAAGCCTATTACCTTCCTTCAATGGGTAAACAAATATCTGAGTACCTCATACTTATACTGTATCCTTAAAGCCAGTCCTTACTCCCTTGAGCTTCTGTTTTTCAGCTCAGATTCCAAATGAAAATGTTTGAGAGCATTGACTCTACAGCCACAAGATCTGGCCCAGATCTTTGGGCTGAAATCTGTTCCTGCCTGCCAAATCCGGACCAAGAGGATGGTGCCAACAATGCTTTCTCAGACTCCTTTACGGATTCTTACCCTGCGGGTGCAGGCCAGAGGGAAACCCCAGACTCTGCTGTTCAGCCAGCTGTAAAGCCGTGGGCTCCCTTGCAGGATTCAGAAGTGTATTTAGCATCCCTAGGTAAGTTAGATACCTTTTCTTTTTTTTTTTTGAAATCAAAACTGGTGGTTTTAAGGAAGCATGCTGAAGTTCTACATCAAATCTGGTTTTCTAAATTTTTTTTTTGTCCCCACCACATGTATCTGTCAGAGATAATTCTAGTGGGTGTTTCAGGTTGATTGTTGGGAAGGAGCCCCCTTTTCCTTGTACATCTCTTAAAACAGTCTTTGTTGCTTCCTGCCTCTGACTGTTTCATCTGAATTCTACTTTATTTCTTGGCATTGCGTAGAACTCTCTTGCCTCCTATTGGTAGCCCATATATTCAGATAACTCAGGACTATCAAATCGTATGCAATTCTGAAAGAAAAGGTCATGGCCTCAGAGCTACATATGGATTTCTGATCCTACAGTTTGAAAAACTGTTGTATTAAATATCTTGATTGTTGGAATGGGAGCATGTTGACATAAAATTCACTCTGCCTCTTGTTAGCCATTTTATTTTTTTAACATTTCCTGAACACAGGTTCAGTGTCCTGTCTTGTGGCCTTAAGTATAAGTATTTAGAGAGACTGCAAACACAGGAAAGAGATTCGGATTGTCCCCTGCGAGGGGGAAAGAAAAATATCATTATAGGGCAGTGATTGCCAGTCTTTAGAATCGTTGTATCCTTTTATTATTAAACATTTATGAGACCCATCTGTGTTTTACAGAGCGAAACCTGGTAATAATTATTTGAGGAAGGAAAGGCAATTTAGGAAGAAGAAGCTTTTGAGGAAGGACAGAAAGAAGAGTCAGAATAGAGTTTACATGATTGCTAAGAAATATCTTGGAAAAACAAAAGGAATTTTGTTGGTGATGTACTGGAGGAAAAAGATATGGGAAAAACACAGGTGGAATGATGGATAATGAGAAAGATGAGGGTGTAATGTGAAATTTGTCAGGAAGCCACCAAAGATAGGATAGTAATATTTGCAGCTATGGCCGAGGAGGTTGACCGTTCTGTTTTGTGGTGGTCAGAACATCTGTTTAATGATGATAAGGAGAAGAAGCAACAGTCTGAGAAAGCTGAAGAAGCAGATCCTTTGGTTTATTGGTGCTCTGTGAGGGGTTATAAGAAACTTTCATGGGTTCAATGATGATTTTGATTGGTTTTTGTGTGTGTGTGTGTGAAGAAGACCAGCCCTGAGCTAACATCCGTCACCAATCCTCCTCTTTTTGCTGAGGAAGACTGGCCCTGGGATGACATCCGTGCCCATCTTCCTCTACTTTATATGGGACGCCGCCACAGCATGGCTGACAAGCAGTGCGTCACGGGCGCCCAGGATCCGAACTCGCGAACCCCGGGCTGCCAAAGTGCGGACTAAACTGCTGCGCCACCAGGCGGCCCCTGATGATTTTGATTGTTGAAGACTGGTTCAGAAAGTTAAAACTCCACTGATCATTTTTCTGAAATCAGTTAAGAAGATTATTAAAATTTCCTTCTCTGAGGAAAATAAGAGCCATTTCTGTTGCCTCTGGCAGAGTCTGGGAGACAATGGCAGGCAGGTTTGCAGTAGGCAGTGGCCTGTGTTTCTGCCTGCCCAACTTAGATCATACCTGATCAGGGACTCAGCACACTCAGAGAGGGAAAGACCCTTTCCAGCCCAAAAGAGTACCTTCCACCTTGACAACCAAGGCCAGACAATATAAAGATTATTTTTATTGCCAAATAAACCTATATCAGAGAGATTCCATTAAGAGCAACAATTAAAAACTTAGCCAGTTCAATGTGAGATATACATAATCCTTTTCACATCCTCAAGGAGAAAAAACTCTTCAAATATTTAATATTTATCAACTGCAGCTTTTTTCCATGGGTAAGATCTTGGTAACTTGCAGCAACAAAAAGTGTTTATTGTTTTGATCAGTGGGTGCTAGCTGATGTGGCTTGTTTAGAAATGAAAACAGGATTGCAAATCATAAAGTTTCTATTGGTTCTGGGCTTGATGTTCACCCTTCCTCCCTCCAAAAAGCCATCATTTACTCATTTATTATAGTTGAAGGCAAGACTGAATTAAGGCAGAAGGCAAATGGTGATTCCCTTCCTTGCGTTCCTCAAAGGGGGATATCTGTTCAACAATTATACTTAAAATGCAAAGAAGAGTAATTAAACATTTATCATCAGGAAGCCATATGGACCACTCTCAAAGGGATTGCAAAATGTTTGTTTTTATTAGGCTCCAACATCCAGGCCGCAAGTTGAGCAACTTTAAAAAATGTTGGGAGATTCCTTTTCTTTAATCAAGAATTTAATCACACATAGAGATCTTAAAGGTCTCTTATTATTGAGTTCACATCAAGTCAATTTTAGTGTCTAATGAACCGTTGGATCTCTCATCATTTTCTCTAATTCTTTCTTATGAAGTTTGGAAACCACTTCATGTCAGTGTAAGAAAAAGAAAACCATTTACTCCTCTGAGAGACTATTTTCAAGGAGGTGAAAAAAAGATGGAGTATACACATGTCAAACCAGGGAAAACAAGCATTCCTTAGATACCTGCTGGGCTTCTGTGATTTCAAAGAAAACATGCCATCGATTTATTTATGAGAACCTATGGCTTTTCCCTTTTCTGTGGTTAAACATTTATTTAATATAATGTAAAGTGAAGACCTTGTGAAGGAGAAAGAAAAATGTACATTTCCCTTTATCTGTCCTCCTTAAAAAATGAGCTCTTTTGCAGGGAGTGTGGATATACTCCTCAGTGAGAGAATTTTTAAGTTGTCATTTTGCATTTTAGATTTAGTTTTATTTCATACTCACTTTCCTTGTTAAGCTATACTTCTTCTCTCTTTAGAGAAAAAACTGAGAAGAATCAAAGGTTTAAATCAGGAAGTGACTTCCAAGGACATGCTTCGAACCCTGGCCCAAGCCAAGAAGGAATGCTGGGATCGGTTCCTCCAGGAGAAGTTAGCTTCAGAGTTCTTCATGGATGGACTTGATTCTGATGAGAGGTAATTGATTCACAGTCCAGTTCCAGGTGACAGTCTGTCTCCCTGAGGGCATTTCTCTTTCTCTAAACAATTCAGGGAGAGTGACATCTGAGTCAAGATATTAGTTGATATCAACATCAGCCTTTCTGAGCTAAAATCATGCTTTGTAAGGTTGTTCTATTTGCTCTTAGTCCAGCAGCAGATTTTTGAGAATAGGTATTTTTGCCCAAAGGCAAAGACCCCACGTACGTCTTGATTACAGATTGAACAGAGTTGAGGACAAACCATTGTCTTCATTTTTAAGTACACAATGAGTTTGAGAGGGTAGTAATCAGGCAACACTAGAACTGTGTCTTCTTACCTGTGAACCTCCAGTGCCTTACAGAGTTTCTGTCATGTTATAGGCACTCAGATTTGTGTAGACTAAATGAATGAATTTCTTAGGCATTTACTGTGTGAAGGCACTGTGCTTGATGTCATGGGGCCAGGGGAGTGGGGTGGAGGAGACATGTAAGGAAGTTTTCGACCCTTTTTTTGGTCCTCAGAATTAGGGGGAGAGATGACAAATATATATAAAGACATACCTAACAGAACGAGGCAGCATAAGAGCCAGATGTGTGGAAGTGACAGAACATGCTTTGGGAATTGAGAGACCACTGAGCTCCCCATGGGCTCTGGTGTCTGTGCCAGAGAAGGAGGCGGGACTTGAACAGTACTTGCAGGTGGGCCGGATGCAGGAAGGAGGAGAGGACATTCTGCCACAAACAGCAGGATGGTGCTTGACACCTGGGAAGGTGGCTCTGCCACTTACTCTTGTATGTTCTTGGGTGAGTAACCTGTGTGTACCTCAGTTTCCTGCTCTGTAAAGCAGGAGCAGTAGCTCTTGCCTCGAAAGGTTGTTATGAGGGTTAAATGAGTTACTATGTATAAAGTGCTTAGAACAGTGCCTGGCACGTGGTAAGTACTATGTGTTAGCTACTATTAATATTATTCTTCCTAACAGAATTTTAAAGTTCAGCAAGAAATTATTCAAAATAAAAATCAGGGAGGGGAGTAAAACCCTGAATTTTAACAAGAGGTCTTAGGGGAATATGATTTAACCTAAGTTTGCAACATATCGTTAACACTGATTTTGAGAGTCCCGTGGTGTCAGATGAGGATACTGCTGCTGAAATCATGGACGGTATGTGAATAAAACCTCATAGTTATATTTTACTTTTTAATTTGCAAAGTACTTTCACTTCCATTAGCTCAAAGACTGCATCAGCGTGCCCCCAGATCCAACAGAAATCATTGTGGCATCTAAGGTCAGGCCAGCTACCCTCTGAGAGTTCAGAAAATAATATAAATTTTGCTCTTTTCTGTCTCTAAAAGCTCAACCCAGTTGAGCCTTAAATTGCCTGAAACACAAAAAACTTGAAGACGCAGATCCCTGACCCACTAATAATTTGGTATTGTGTTCTCTCTCCCCTTGAATATTTCCCTCTTCTTCAGTTCTGAGAATAAAAGACAAAACTTTCTCCTGCATAATTCTCAAGTAGGAATTCTTTATCTCTGAAATCAGATCAGCACCAAGGCTCAAGTTAATGTTTCTGTGTATTTATCAACACTACCTAAAATAATGTGGTTTTCCCTTCTCTGTGGAAATAATTGAAACAATCCTATGAAAAGTATGGTGATGAAGATTAAATGCCAAGTCCCCTGAGCTGTGGACACTTGTTCACCTGAGCCTACATCTATGGGAGTGCTTCTTTCCATCTGTGTTCAGGACAAGCTCCAGGAAACAGTAGATATGCATTTGTTTTCAAACTTCAAAGTTTATGGTTTAAATAGAGGCCATTTTGTAGTGGAATTGTGTGGTTCTTCACGTATGTGAAGGCCAGGCAGGTGACCCTTCTCTTGGCATGTTTTTGGCAAGGGAGTAATGGGCTGAGAAATCCAACTGTCCACAACCTGATTCCCCCATTTTAGGTGTCCAAAATCTGCTGGTTGTGGCTTTATTTCTTGGATTAAGACTTTGTGCTATTGAAGAGCATAGAATGAGGTTTATGTTATTTCTAGTCATTTATACTTTACCATGTATGTCTAATAGCTTTAGAGTGGGGGATCCTGGGTATTTAAGGAGGGTGGGAGGGGGACACTTTCTCCTTCTCCACAGATCCAAGGGATATAAGAACCCTCTGGCCGTTCCTTTGTGGAGGACATTGCTGCTCAGATATTTCCATCTTGGGGACTTGCTGTAGGATGAACTAAACAAACAAAAAGCCACAATTAAACCCCCGAAATCATGCTTTGCGCAACTAAGTGCTGTAAGTATAATTGAGCCTCAGATTGCCTCAGGTATAAGAGATTTCAAGATGCTCAGGTTTCTGCCTCACTAATAATTTGGTATTTATTCGAATGTTTCCTCCCCTTGACAATTTCTCTCCTCTCCAGTTTTGAGGAAAAAAAAAGACAGGACTGAGGCATAAGCTCTTAGTTATTCTCATCAAGCCTTCAGAGGCTCTGCATTTGAAGGGGGCCTGGTGCTGCTTATAGCCAAAGTACCCACTAGGGGGTAAATTATGCCGCAGAGCTGCCAGGATGCACAGCTGTCAGAGGAGTATCTTCGTTCTCCCCATGTTAGCAGTGAAAAACAGTTGTAGGAAGAAATTGGTGGTGGGCGGGAAGGCGGTATTTGAGGAACTGAGATAATCATTAAGTAATTAATCCGTAAGGTCTGATGCAGCCACCTTTTCTCCTGCTCTCTCCTAGCACCTTGGAACATTTCAAGAGGTGGCTCCAGCCGGATAAAGTAGCCATCAGTACAGAGGAAGTCCAGTATCTGATTCCTCCAGAGTCACAGGTTGAGAAGCCAGCAACTGGGGACGAGCCAGCGGCAGCGGAACAATAAATTACACACACACGCCGAGCAGCTGTCTCGGGTCCAGAGGGAACAGTGGAGAGCTCAGCAGCAACAGCAAGAAAAAATCTAGGGAGGGAAAAAGCCCAGCCTTCCACTCCACAAAGCAAACAGCTGCGGGCCCCCGAGGACTTGCTTGGGGCTGGCATGTGTGACTGTCGGATAAAGTGCCTGACCCAGTGCTGGATCAAAATACTGCTTTCTTCTATGTCTCACAGCTTGCCTGAACTCTGTTGCTGCAGGTGAGAAGTCTGCTAAGAATCTAGTGAAGGACAAAGTATGCAAGTATTTGGAGAAACTGATGCCCTTGTGTATAATGTATAAGTTAAGTGAGCCATATTTTTTCTTGCCTCTCCTGGATGTTCCCACCTGTGTCCCAAGCATTCCCTTGGTAAATTGTCAGGGGTGATTGGGGCCAAGGAGAGTGAAGTCGGCCTCCTTGAATCCAAGCCGCACCTGGGGCTTCTCTAACAAGTCCGTAATAAATATAAGAACTTCAGGAAAAGAGGCTGGGCTTTTCCTTCTTCTGATTTGTTCCTTGTGGGAAAGATGGACAAAAGAAGTGTGAAAATGTGGGTGTTTCTGTGTGTATATGTATATTTTTAAATTTTATGCATGGTTTCTCCCCTAACTTCCTCCCGCACTTAAAAAGGGTCAGGTTCCAAATTAGACTTGTAAATATGGTGTTGGTATTGACACCACTCCACACGAGTTCCAAGCTTGCTTCTCTTCTCATGGCAGCTTTCCTGGCCGAGCCTGTGCTTCCCTCCTTATTTATGGTGTTCTTGTTCAGTCTGGGTTGTCCATGTAACTTTTCTCATCAGAATAGCTGTGTGGGTGGTGCTATTGACCTGATTCCTCCCAGAAAGATGCTCCAAGGCAGTGGGGAGGTAAAGATAAATGCATGTGGACATGGGGGGCCGAAACCTTTGGCAGCCTCCTGTCTTTCACATGTGCCCTCTGACAAGCCAAATCTTGGTATTCTGAGGGCAGGATTCTGAGGCCATGGCTCCATGGAGCTTCTTCCTGGGTAATAGGTTCCAAATCCCTAATGATGAGCAGGGTGGCCATAAAAATCTCCAGAGAGCATTTGCTCATTTCTAAAGCAAGTATTTGCTTTGTCCAAAAGGATGGGAACCAACCAGGTGATTCCATGTACTTGCTTAATTATATGAATGTTTTTGTGGTAATTTCCAGATATATTTTCCTTTTTTTTTTCATTGTCTAATGGTGTTAGCTTTATTCCTACTGCTTTTTATTAGTAGGGTACCTTTGACATAGAGAGGGGCCTTATATGTTCCCCAGACATTTTGAGGAAGCCAGACACTGACAATCAACTGGCTCTGGGCTGAGTTTGCAAGCTGCCATGTCTGCCTGGGTTCAGATGTCAGACCTCACTCTTCCTACAGGGTCATCTGATGGCTTTCATCTGGATGGACAGGTTTAAAGAAAAAAAGACCAAGGTTTTCTTTTCCCTGCATGATAAACAAAAATTATTCTTCCTCAGTAACAACAATTTAAGAAAAAAAGAAATAAGGCCCCAAAACACTCTCCCAAAGAGCGGCTGATCATAGGATGGTTAGGGAATGTGTCTGTACCAGAATATAGTGTTTCTGTAATTCAGGCAAGGTTCTACCTTTGTCTTTCCCCTACCTCCCATTCCCTACCTAAGAAACAGAAATTTTAGTATGAGGAGGTGGGGAGTTGATTTAGAGGAACCAAAAAGCAATTGTGGAACTGAAAGGCTCTTAGCCCCGTGTGAAAACCTAATGAGGTATTGGAGGAAGGCCCCAGATCTCCGACTTCCTTCTCACTTAACTCTTAGAGACAAGTTTCCACATAAGGGAGTCCAATGAGTTGTAACCATGGTTTCTTAATTGGTTTAGAGGTGACAGCTTAAGTGATGGTTCTAGAAAAAGGTGAAACTCCATTTACCAAAAACAAATTTTATATTAGTTCCCAAAGCTAACTTATTAATATAGATTTAACTTAGGCTATTGAAGTGGCACTAAATTTGAAACCAAGAGTTTTGGGTGCTATCTTTATCTGTCTTGTGGCTTACTCTGTGATCATAAATAAGTCAAATGACCTCTTTGTGTTCCAATTACCTTTCAGAAATTGGACTAACCATAGGAAAAAATAGTATTGGCCAAAAATGCTGATCTGTTTCCTTTGACCCTGGAAGCTTCCAAGGAACTCGAGTTAGGACTTCCTCAAATCAGTAAAATTTGAGTTGAGAGGGCCTTTCTTGGTACCCCTAACTCTCTCCCTTCCTCATGTCCTTAGTGAAACAGACAGAGTAAATGGAGAATATTTAGTGCTAAACCTTAGAGCCAGGCAAGGACAGTTACCAACAGCAGCAAAGCAGTAATGACTTGGTATACCCAGAGAAGGTTGGGTTGGAGCCAAGGAAATAAGCTAAGTGACTGCCACTGTCCCCTCCTGGCACATGCCCTCATCACCCAGGGCTTGGCAAGATCAGCGCTGGAATGGCACAGGCTTGTGTCCAGTACCTGCTCCAGAAATAGGCCCTGGATGTAGGCACAGCAAATAAACAAACATCCCACCAGCTGTTGTGAGGTGTGTCCCTCCCAGGCAGGCCTGCCCACCAGGACTATTGCTGGAAGAGGGAAGACGCCCTGGAGCCACTCCCTGGCCCTGCCTTGAAGTGAGTCCCACAAGGCTGAGAACAGCTCCAGCCACGTGAAGCGGCCAATATTTTCCTGAAAATTCCAAACTATCCCAACCAACTTTGGCCCTACTTCAGTTATAAAATTCAAGACAGGACACTGCCATGGCAATCTTAGGTTTGTGGTAGGTCTGTTTACTTTAACTCAGAAGTAGGTTATTTAAGGCACAGATTTCAGTCATCTAACCAATATTTGTTGAGCCCCTGCCATGCTTCAGGCACTGTGCGTGGTGGTGAATAAAACAAAACCACATCTTCCCACGTGGACTGATGGAGGGAGAGATATGGCCTAGCTAATTAATGCTGTAATCACTAGTGCCGTAGAACCTAGGTGAAGCTCAGGGTGCTTTGAGAGCATATGGGAAGGAGATATGAGAGCCCTAGGCCAGTCAGGTGGGAGGTAGGAGAGAGGCCAGGTTAGGGAAGCCAAGTTCAGAAAAATGAGTAGCAGTTAGAACAGAGGGATAAGAGCATGGAGGCAGAGAAAAGTCCCAGAAGAGGAAAGCTGCATGTACAAAGGCCTAAAGGCAAAAGAAAGTTTGGAGACTGGAAAGGAGGTCAGCGTAGCAGGAGCATAAAGGACAAAAGAGGAAGCTTCAAAAGGTGAGGTTGGAAATCAATAAACGAGGCCAGCTGTGAAGGGCTTTATAAGCCATGTTAAGGAGTTTGGAATTTATTGTGGGGGCAACGGGGAGCTAATGGATCATTTTAAAAGAGGCATCGACTGGATCAGATTTGCATCTAGAAAGGTGGTTATGCCTGCCATGAACTTGACATGATTAAATTGATTAGGGGAGCACAAATTCACACTTGGTAGTGATATGTCTACATGAAATAATGCAATTGGAGGGCTCGTGGTTTTCCTTTGTTTTTATTTTCTAGCTTGATTTCTTTGAATTATTTTTTCACTATTACAGAACCAATAGACTCATGTATGGCAGATTGTATTTTCCAAAGATGGCCATCTCAATATATCACATCCCACGCTTTCATCTTACAGTGTGATGTGAACACTTCTCCATTCAGATGTTAGGTGAATATTCCCTCCTCTTGAATCTCAGTAGACATATGTGGCTGCCTTGCTAATAGAGTACAGCACAAATTGTGACTTCTGAGGCCAGGTCATAAAAACATTCCACCTGTGGGGAGGTGTGTGTGTGTGTCTCTCTCTCTCCATGCTCCTTAGTAGCTATGAACCAACATGTAAGAAGTTGACCCACTTTGAAGCCACCGTACTAGAGAGGCCCTGGAGAGAGACAGGTGCTCCCTGCAGTTCAGTCCCCAGTTGTCTTACCACCCCAGGCACCAGGGATATAAGTGATTCAAATGATTTCAGGCCCTAGACTTCAAGCCACCCCAGCTGACACCAGGTGGAACAGAGACAAGCTATCCCTGCGAAGCCCTGCAGGTTCATGAACAAAATAAACCTCATGTTTAAGCCACTAAGTTTCGGGTTGGTTTCTTACTCCGCTACAGATAACTGGTACACCGTAACCTAGGTTTCATATTTTATGTAGCTAATTTCAAGTATTTTATTTTGCAGTCCCTTCTAGTTTCTGATAGAGAATTTTAATACTTATCCTGGATGCATACGTATGTATGGAGAGGAGCAAAATTGGATGCAGGGGACCAGCTGTGATGTGGTTGCAGTTGTCTAAGAAACAGATGACAGTGACTTGAGGACTTCTATTTCTATTTAGGGTGTAGAATCCTGGAAGAAAATGTCACTCCAACCCTAACAATGAGAAATAGCCAGATAATCTACAAAATTATAGCTTTTCTTGAGCTCTCAGAAAGCTGAGGTCACAAGGCAACCAAGCAAAGCCTCTTCAAGGAGAGAGAGGGACACGTGAACTGTTGCAGCTTTAACAGAGCATGGGAGAAAGAGGTCACTCTCATACAGGTCAGCAGCAGGTAAGAAGAGACCAACAAAAATTTAAAGACTACACGTGGACTAGCGTGTCAGTTTAGAATAGCTGGAGACTATTCCAGACACGTGGAAGTTTGTATTTACAGGCGAGCTTTTTTCCACAGGTCTCCCTTGAGGTTCATGAGAAAAAGTGGTAGCAGGGTGGGAAATGGGAGAGAGCTCTCCTCCTTGGTGGTGCCGGCAAGCAGGAGTTGATTAAGGCAGCTGCCAGGGGAAGGCAAAAAGCCTCAGCAGCTGCTACTATCCTCTCCTGTAAGCAAAAGCCTGGGGAAGAGGCAACAAACTCTTGCTTCAGTGGGGAGGAATAAAAGCAAAACTCATATGCTTCTGGGTGAGGTAAAAACCTGCCTTTCTTGAGCACAGGTGAAACCCACTGCCTCTGGGGGAAGAAGAGAAGCAAAAACCCTCTACCCCAGGGGAGAAGTAGGAAACTGTCTTGGGTTGAAAATTCCAGCAAAGGTCTGCTCTGTTGGGGGAGAGGGCAGGAAACTCTGGTCTAAAACCAACCACAGACATAAGGCAGGGTTTGGCTTATACTGAGAAAGCCCCACTCCTAAAGCTCAGGAGCATAGGACCTGCCTAAGACTGAAGCTGAGCCAGGATATCAGAGACCACACCCTGTCCCTCCATGAGCCTAGCACCAAATAGCAAGCAACAACAGTCTACTGCTGGTGGAGGGGCAGGCATGCAGGGATGGCTGGAAAGCTCAGGGTGGAGCAGGAACACAGAAAAACCCTCTGACATTCCAGTCTTTTGGGGCCATCTTCTCATCTTCTGGTGCTATATCAGACAATGCTCCACTGCTATTTATAGGGTTCTCATGGCCAACTTTTTCAGAAGTGGGTGGCCAGGTCCTTCTTCCTAATCTGTCTTAGTCTGGAAGCTCTGCTGAAACTTGTCCACAATGGGTGACCCTGCTGGCATTTGAAATACTGCTGGCAGAGCTTTCAGCATCACAGCAACACTCCGCTGCCATTGTATGACAGCCAATGGACAGGTGGTGTGGTTCCCTGACCTGGAAAAGAACCAGGGCCACGGTGGTGTGAGCACCAAATCTTAACCACTAGACCTCCAGGGCTGGCCTGAGGTAGTGATAGCAACAACAAAACCCAAACCCTGCCTAACTTCTAACTAGATTGATTCAACGCCCCCAGACCAACAGGCTGACAGAAGAGGCATGCCCACTTTCAGGCATAAATACTATTCACCTCAGTCTCTGCTGTTCTACACATGATTGGCCTTCAATAAAATTTTATGAAACATACAAAAAGGCAAGAAAAAAAAAAAAAACCTAATGCATTGTCAAAAGATAAATCAACAGAACCAGACTTGCAGATGACACAGATATTGGAACTACCAGACAAGGACTTTAAAATAAGAATGACTAATATATTAAAGGGTCTAGTGGAAAAAGGTGGGCAACTCACATGAACAGATGGCGAATTTCAGCAGAGACCTGGAAACTGTAAGAAAGTCAAAAGGAAATGCTAGAAATAAAAAAAGCATGATATCAGAGATGAATTCCTCCAACAGGTTTTTCAATAGCTAGGCACAGCTGAGGAAAGAACCAATGAACTTGAGAAAGGTCAATAGAAATCATCCAAGCTGAAACGTAAAGAGAAAAAGGAGTAGGGGGAAGAAAAGAAAACAAAACAAAACCAAGCCTTCAAAAGCTATGGGACAATATCAAACAGTCTAATATACGTGTAATTTGAATCCCAGAAGGTGAAGAGAGAGAATGGGGCAGAAGAAATGTTTAAAGATGTGATGGTTACCTGAATAAGGATGTGGCAGTGAGGCTGGAGAGAAGTGGATATGAGAAGATTTAGGGGGAAGAACCATTGGAACTTGGTAACTGAGTGGAATGAAGTGTGAGAGAGTGGGAAAAGTGAAGCATGGCACCTAGGTTTGGCACAAGGTAGTGGTGGATGGTTAGCAAGTGGTGATGCCAGGATTGAGAGCCAGGCCTAGCTCTCTCCACAGCCTGTGCTCTTTGTTGCTGCTGCACCATACTGCCTCCTCCCGGCCAGAATGGAGCAACAGTGGGCCTCTGCTCCTTGATCCCTCAACCTCCAGCGCCAGGCTTCACTAAGCCTTCAGTGGGCTGCCCCCATGAGTCAATGTGTTGCTAAGAGACATTCATCTCCTTCCATTCTCCCCATCTCCCTTTCCCAAGTGCTATGTGTCACAGATTGTTCTGAAGTAAAGGATTTCTCTTCTCAAACAGACTCTTGCCTCTCTTCATGCTGACCTAATCCATTTTAAAAAAATCAGTTCTTTTGCAGATGAGAGAAGTGGGGAGGGAGGAGGCAGAGGTGGAAGTGGGTGAGAGAGATTGTGTCTGTGTGTGCATGCAAGTGTGCACAGGAAGGAGAGGGGTTACTGAGAGTTTATGAACATTTTAAAGAATAGGACCAGTTTTGGTTTTTTAATCTTTTGGCCTCTTTGGATGAGATTATGAATGGTAGCTCAACAGAATGCCAACATGCAGCATGGTCTTCAGCATGGTCCTTGATCAAATCACAAGATCTGGGAGACAGGATGGAGGGTGTAGGTTGGATAAAAGTACAATTGAGTAGATTCACTGTTACTTGAACAACCATCTAAAAAGTATATTCATTGATTGATAAACTGACATGATGCTGGTTTTTCCTTTTCTTTTTTTTAATCTGTCCAGCCCAACATTTTTATCAATGATTTGGATAAGTGAATAGATAGCATCTTTATCAAAAGTGAGAGAGATAGGTAATTGACTGAATAACAGAAACAGAACTCTGAGATTTTTCTATGGACTAGATTGATGGGACAAAGTATGAAACCTAATAGGGATAAATGTGAAGGATTTTTATCCTAATTTATTATTTAGGATAAAAAATTAACTACACAATTAGAGGACAAGGAAGAACCGTGTATTAGTTAGTATGTTCTAGTGAAAGAAGCCAGACTCAATCTAGATTAAGCTGTAAAGGGAAATTGATTGGGAAAGACAAAAGTAGAACTGGCCTCAAGTTCAGTTAGATCCAAGGACTCAGACAGCATCTTTAATCTCCTTTCTTTCACTCTTAACTTTTCTGTGTGTTTCTCTGTGTGTTGGTATAGCACAGAGAGTTCTGGGAGTTCTGCACATCATTGTGGTTTAGCAAATCTAGAGCTAGAGCTCTCCTTGCCAACTCCCTATAATAAATCCCAGGCAAGGACTCTGATTGGCCTGGCATGGGCCACATGCACATAGCTGAACCAATTACTGTGACCAGGGAAAGGATACTTTTATTGACTGGGCCTAGGTCATGGGCTGAAACCTATGGCTAGAGGTACAGGGTACTGTGGTTAGCAATCCCACAAGATCTGGTTGAGAATGGGAAGTGGGGGAGAGTTGCTCTTCCCTGAAGAAAAGCAAAAGGGATGCTGAGAAGTGAAAACAATGGATGTGCAGTGTCTTCACAGTTCAATTGAGTCAGCAGTCTTGTGGACCTGCTAAAAAAGTTACAATTCTACAAATTAATGGTAGAAATGTACTTAGGGCCATAGTAGTGTAAAAATACATTCTGCACTGGCCATCTAGTCTGAAGCATCAGCTGGGCACCATGTTGAAAGAGGAACATTGACAAACGCACAGTGCTCCCCGGAGGAGGGGGTCCAGGGTGAGGAGGCTCAGAAGATCGAGTCATTTGAAGAAAGGTCAAGGCAATAAGATGTTTTGGCCTGGAAGAGAGAAGATGTAATAGACATGGTTGGCCTTAAAATATTTGGAGGAGTCTTGAGGAAAAAAATGAGACATTGAAGTACAAAGGACAAACTAGGACCAGTGGGGGTAAGTTTCAGAGAGATCAATTACCATTCAGTATAAGGAGAACTTTCTAATACCTGTCCAAGAATAGACAGGGCTGCCTTGTAAAAGGTGGTGAGTTCCCTGTCACTGGAGATATTTAAGCAGATGTCAGAGAGGTTGTAAAGGGGATTCCTCTATTGCATAGAAAGTTGGATCAGGTGACCCCTAAGGTCTTTTCCAGTTATGAAAGTTTATGGTTGTCCATTGGAGACCTATGGGGGCTTGCTGCTAGTAAGTCAGCCCTGGCCTCCCCAACATCTGGGAGGGAGAGCTGGTGAGCTCCTTTCCCTCCCTAGATGATAATGACCCCTTCCAACAAACACCTGATCACCTACCAACAAGCAGCCAGAGGCAGAGCCCTCCAACACTTTTCATCTTAGCCCAGGCCTGCGGGACAGACTCTTTGGCAGGGAAGATCACAGAAAGATACCCCTCGTGCTATTTTATGTCCTCTGAACACATGTCATGAGACAAGGACTTGGATGTAGGCAGTTTATTTTAGGGGGTGAGCAGGAGTGAGAGAGCAAGGAGAACGAGACAGGGAAGGGTGCAGTGAGTGGTCCACTGTGGGTAGTTAGCGCTCACTCCCTCTGGGATCACTCTGAGGAACCATAAAGATTGAAGCTCAGAATTTCCCCACTGAGTGACGAGTAATCTGGGGTATAATTCCAGCAGTGCCCACCCCTCATTGGCTCAGGTTTGCCCTTTGGGAGTGTTAAGCTCCTGCTACTTCCAGGTTGCCCTACAGGGACTGAGAAAAGCCTCTGGCAGAGGAGAGAGGTGGGGAGAGGTGAGCATGCACCAGAACTGTCTACTGCAGCTGCAGTTGGGCACAGAAGTGGGCTGAAGGGATGTGGAGCAGAGCATCAACAACGTCTGCCCCAGTCCCTTTCCCACCCTGTCCAGGACCCATCTTCCAGGGGCAGTGTGAGACCTTTGATGTTCACATTCCAGCCTCTGTGACCCAGGGTGTTTTCCAGGTTGGCTAACTCAGCATAGCCTCGTCTGAATGTTCCACCTACTGCTCTCTTGGGCTCAAGTCTCCCTTCTGGGCCCGACTCCCTCACTGAACTGTCTGGGCTGAGGGCGCCAGGGCAGTGGGCTCTCCAGGCTGCCACATGTTCTAATCTAAACCCACATGTGTGCTTGGAACATGGTAACAATGGGGACACTGGCTCCATTGTCCTCTCTACACTGTGGTCAAGATCAGGACAGGTTGAAGGTTGGATGGGATCCAAGGTTCCGCTGCTGATGGCTTCATTATTTCTTAAGAAGGAAAGGCTAAGATGACCAAGAACTCAAAGACCCTGAGAGATCTCACTCAAAGCCTCAGAGACACTTTGAAGATGGGAAATCATGGCACGAATGTTGGAGGCTGGGTTCCTGGCCAGACCCGGAGGAACAATCCAAGCCAGCCCACCACTCCTGTTACTTCTCCTCTGGCCTGCCTTGGTCAGAGCTCTGGACCCACCTCTCTCTTCCTCCTTCTGTTCCTCTCACCTTCTTATTGCCACCCCCATCTGGTATTCACTAGAACAGCCTCTTTCTTCTCTCCTCATTCATGTTAATTACCTCCCAGGGCTTTATCATCTGCAATGAATGACGAATGAGCACTCATTGCTCCCTAATTTTGCCTCATTTCTTATCATCCCTGCTCTGATGCCCATTTTATCACCTGGGAGAGGTGAGGCTGAGAGTGAGTTTGGGGTGAAATGGAACCAAGGGCCTCCCTAGGGCAAGGAGAGGGGTGTGTGTGTGTTGGGGTGGGGTTCAACTGTACCATTGTTAGCTTAGGGCAAGGTCCCGCCTAACATGGCAAGTGTTATTCATCCAGTAGAAGAGCCTGGCCAGCAGGTCAACTCAGACCCCACCTGAGACCTCCTAGAGGATGAGACAAAGAGAAATATGGGATCCACGCCCTGCTCTGAACAAGGTAATTTACTGGGCTGGGAGCCAGGGCAGTGTGAGAGAGGATCTTCTCACACCTCTCCCCTCTCCTCTTCTCTTCCTCCCTCAGGGCTTCTCCATTATCCTTTTAGCCTGGAGTTCGCTCTCCCTCTGTCACCATGGATCCTCTATGCCTCTTGTGTCTTTTTCTTATTTCCATCTCAGACTCTGTTTTGCTTTATTTATCCTTCAGTCCTGAGGCTCTGTCACCATCTCACTTTCTTGCATCTTCACATTTTCTGGGTCCCTAAGTGTGCTCATTTCTCTTTGTCTCAATCAGCGTGTGCGCCTCTGACTTGATCTGTTTTTCTGTGTCTCTGTCTGTCTGTCTGTCTGTCGCTATTCCCAGAAGCCCTATAACTCTGGAATGCCTGGCAGGAGTGGCTTTTCTGAGAATGGAGCCTGGGACAGCCACCCAACGTGCTGAGCAGAGATGGCCAAGGACGTTTCCAGCCAAGCAGTCGTCATGGTAACAGCCAGGGCGGGCCAGGCAGGGGACGTGTGGAACCACGTGGGCTTAACCTTTCTACGGGTGTCAGGTTTGAGCGGGAGCTGGGGAAAAACAGCAACAACTGCTTCCCTCTGGCCCAGCCCTCGGGCTCCGGGGTTGGGCTGAAAGAAGAGAGGGAGAGACCGAGAACCGGGACAGCTGGCAACAGTGAGAGGAGAGATGGGGGTTTAGCCATAGCCATCTAAAGAAACCACGGGAGAGGGGCACAAGAGCACAGGCACACACACATGCACGCGCACACACGCCCCCAGGGTTCTCACCGAGACTCTTACTGTGAACTGACCTGTGGAGGGCACCAGACATCATTCCTGGAGGCTCGGCTAGCACTCACTCGCCAGCCGGGGGCTCTGGGTGGGTGGTTACTAAAGGTCAGTTCCCCGCACTCAGAGCCTCCCCCACCAGACTCCTTCAGATCAAATGTCACTTTTTCCATATTGCAAAAGCCTTTATTGCTGTAAGGAAGATACGCTAGAATAAAAAGAGCCAAATGATTCTTTCAAAAATAGATATATTATAAATGCAAAAGTCCAAAGAAAGACACTCAAAATAAAAGCCATTCTAATTCTCCCTCCACTTCCCTCAGCTCTGAAGGTCCCTCCACAGTTGCTTCCGATGCCTGCTAGGTCTTGAGGGAGAGACACGCTGGGCCCCAGTGTCCACTTTTCTGACAAGGGCACAAGAAGAGAGCCAAATCGGTTGTTGCCCATGTGCGAAGGGGACTTGGACTCCCAGCCTCCACACACCCACCCCACTCCTCTTTCTCCTATTGGGACAGACCTACAGGCACCAGGAAGAGATGCCAACAGGTGCCCTGTTAACCCTGTGACCCCTTGAGGGAGAGGCGAGAGGTACAGGGCAGACTCAGGTTAGCTCCACAGAGAACTCAGCTCTGCTGTGGATCTCATTTCCAGACTTTCAAATCATGGCCATGCAAGAGATCTCCAGCCTTCTGGACACACTGCGATGGAAAACAAGCCACAAAGTCAGAATGGAAAAGAAGGTCTTGCTGTGTACTGAAAATCGACATGCAGGAAAGACAGGAAGGAGGCACTCACCAGCCAAGAGGCAGGCAACTTAGACCAGCATTCCAGGCTTTCTTTTACACAGCAGCACAACCCAAAATCCCCTTGGAGAACTGCCACTGTGTCACTCAGATAGGGGAAGGGGATTCTTGTGATTCTTGGCAGGAGAGGGGATGGCAGACCCTGTGGTCATAAGTTAGCATGCTTCCAAAGGCTATTTGAAATGAGTTTTGTTTATATATATTTGAAAGTAGTCACAGTGTTACTGAAGATCCAGCATTTTTAAAACTATTCTTCCTTTCTCTGATTCACAGGTTTATGTGTCGTGGGCCTCTGTTTTGGAGTTGATTGACATCACCTCCTAGTTCTGCCCCTAGGTTCTGTAAAACCATCACCGAATCTTCCTGCCCCTTCCCTGGGCACAGAGTAGGTTCTGGAAACCTTCAGGTACCTGTGACTCCAGAGCAGTGGGCAGAGGACAGGAGGGCCATCCGTGCTGTGACACCCACACCTGAGGCCCAGATTCCACACGCACTGCACCATTCCTCTCCCCTAGTCAACCATTCTTGCAGTTGCTTCCCTGAGTGGGACTCACCCCAGTGCTTAGTCCCTCCTTTTTAGTTCTGCCTAAGCCCCTTCCCTCCAGCTCTGCCTTTTCTCCGTCAGCTCTTCAACTCATCCCTGATGCCCCCCTCTAGCTCAGCACCTAGGGCTGGGACAGCTCCCCGGGGCTTCTGATAGTCGCGGAGCATCTGCCCAGCCCCTGAACTGGGGTAAACTGGAGAATGTGGGTCAGCCTGACAGTTGCTCCTGCCAGGCCTATGACCTCTAGAATCCATCCTTTCTTTCTCTGCTCACGCTCTGGGCCAGGCCTGCCACATCTGGATTGCTCACTGGGCTAGGACAGGCCACCGGCTGTTTCATGCCCCATGCCTTTGCTCACTCTATTCCCTTTGCCAAAAACATCTTTTCTGGTGAATCCTTGTTCTACTTCAAGGTTCAACTAGAATGTCACCGTGCAATCTACCCTAGGCTACTCTGTTGCCCATAGAACTTTTTCTTATCACTTTCATAGCAGTCATGTCTCTGTTTTCACATCTGCCTCCCCACTGGAGGGTGTGCTGTCTGGAATGGACTGGGTCATACTGATCTGTGGATCACCAGAACTTGGCTCAGCATCGCTCACTGAGTATTTGTTGTTGCCATTGGCCCTCACCCAGAGTAGATCCTTGGTCTGGGATGTGAGCTGGAGAAGGTCCCATATTCCCCAGAGACAATGGTCTACATGCATGGCAATGAATAGTGGGTGATGTGTGTCATGCCTCCCCTTTCTTGCCAGACCACAGCCCCATCCTCCTGCAGGTCCTGTAGTGCCAGGCTGGTTACAAGACAGGGTACTCCTCACCTCTGACAAAACCACAGCTTGGCCCATTGGCACTCCACGGACAGAGCAGCCACATCTGGCTAACCTCTGGATGCTTTCTCCCCAGCTCTGGGCAACTGTCTCCTATAGTTGTTCCCTCGTCCTATGGCTTTACTGACTCCTCTTACTGCACTAAATAGAGCCCTGGAGAGTGGGCTCAGAGTGGGAAGAGAGGGCTGGGGGCATCTTCCTGTCTTCCTCCCTCTCCCTCCTCCTGGCTGGCTGCAGCTGTGCTGTGTGATGTGGAACTGAGCACAGTCTTAATTACTACTCAGCCCTGCTCATTAGTGCCTCTGGAAGCCAGAGAAGCCTCAAGTTAGGAAGTCTCAATCTCCGCGGAGGCCAGGGCCCCAGATTTCCTGGGTAATTGCTAGTCTCACTTCTCATGGGTCTGTATGACTTGGGATCCCTTTTTGGGCCTTTAGAGGGACATGTCCCTCCCTGGGATGGGGAAGGGCTGGAGATGGAGGGAGGAGAGGGAAGGCTAGGCCCCCTCATGGGCTCTCACTCTGTGTGCAGAGCATCTCTGGGACAGCATATGGTAGAACATGTGAAACTCCACTGCAATCAGGGAAAGATGAACAAATGATTAAATAAACCAAATATCCTTAAATCCAGCACACTGATGACTTACCTGCCTTCGGAGGGACTTAAGCAAGGAGCCTGGTGCATTGTTCAGCCATTCATATACATATATATTTTTTGCAGTGAAATGGAATAAAGAACTGTGAAGTGCCTGAGTAGTGAACAAAAAGAAACTGAATGAAGGGGGAAAAGAGGGGTAGACCCTGGAAATTATAACCCATAGGCCTGCTTCCAATATTTGGGAAAACTCCTTTGCAGATATCAACTTGTAAACATGCTAGAAGATCAAATGAGATAATATACATGAAAGCACTTGAACTTTATAGATTTAAGGGCTTTATAAATTTAAGGTGTTATTATGTAATATTTCTGCTCAGTGCAGACTATCAAACAGATGCTATGGGGAGGCTGGAGATTTATGACAGTGGCTCATCACCCACAAGGTACTCACACAATTTAGGCTGTTTGATTTAATTAGTCATCACCTCTCATAGAGACTTCTGCAGAAGACTTCTAGGTGGCCTCCCCACCTCCACCTTCTTGCTTGTTCCATTCATCTTATTTGCCACTGCCAGGTTAATTTTCCTGATGCAGAGCTCTGATCAAATACCTCCAACGTTCTTCTTGCTGACTACATAGAGCCTGGAGACCTCAGCTTAGCAGTCAAGCTCCTCCATAACCTGGAGGAGCCTGATTTCCCTCCTTCCCAGCCTGATTTCCCTCCTTCCATCTTGGGAGACATAAGCTCAGGCAGATCAAGTCACTTATCCAAGACCACACAGATACCAAGTGGTAGATCCCCAAATCAAGCCCTCAAACCCCAGACACCTGATTTCAAAACCAATGCTCTTTCTAGCCCATCACTTTTCCACTTTGATGGATACAGTTACAATGAAGAGTTTCCCTCATAGAGCTTTTTCTCTTCTTTGGAAAAATTTTCTCAGGACAGATTCCCAGGAGTGGGATTAAAAGGTCAAAAAACATTAATATTTTTATGGCTGCATGAACTGACATATGCTTTGCAAAAGGGCTGAGCTGATTTATGTTTTAGCCAGTGATATAAATATATATCAGGCCCTCCTTTCCACTGGGGGTAACCTTTGAATAAGTTGCTTATTGAATAAGCTATTTGTTTTAGTTTGAATTTCTTTGACTATTGAGGTGGAATATTTTCCATGCTTTGGTTTACTATTTGTATTTAATCTTGTGTGAATTGTGTTCATATCTGCGGCTCATATAATTATTAAAGTCTTCACGTTTCGGAAGCTGTAATTTAAAAAAAGTGAAAGAAAAGGCAATCTTGAAGAGCAGATATGGTAGACTCTGTGAAATCAGAGCAGAGGCCCCTATCTGATAAAGGCATGTAAATAAGCCGTGTCTCAAGTAAATCTTTAAAACAAAATTGAGGTCAACTAACTTAAAATACTAGCCTACATTTAAAGGGAAAACTTAGGAGAAGGCTTTCCTGGACTCAGACAAGACTTTTCCTGACCCTGTCAATGTGTCACTAACATTCATTATTTAATTTCTGAGTCATTTTGGTGATTATATAATTGTCCTGAAACAGCAATGCTTTATTTTTTTATGTTGTGTTAAAATTTATTTTACTTTTTGACTAAGTAATGCATACACATGATACAAAGTTCAAAAGATATAAAAGGTTATAGAGTGAAAACAACATCTCCCACTTTCCCATCTTCTAATTACCCCATTTCCCTCCCTGGAGAGAGATACTATTTCCAATTCTTTGTGTATCCTTTCAGGTACATTCTATGCCTATGTGAGCCTGTACATATATATATATATATATATATATATATATATTTGCTTTATTTTGTTGAGGAAGATTCGCCCTGAGCTAATATCTGTTGCCAATCTTCCTCTTTTTGTATGTGAGCTTCCACCACAGCATGGCCTCTGACAGAGGAGTGGTGTAGGTCTGCACCTGGGAACCCAGGCCCAGGCTGCCAAAGTGAAGCTCATCAAAGTTAACCACTAGGAAACTGGGGCTGGCCTTGTATGTGTATAATTTTAATAGAAATGATAGTATACAATGTGTGCTGATCCATACTTTACTGTTTTGAGAACATTCCATATCAGTACTTAGAAAGTTTAAATACATTTTTAAGACTGTAATGTCAAATGGGTGTACTCTACTCTGAGAAAACTCACTAGACCAAAATCTACATATATAAAGCAAGTTTTCAGGAGGTATTTACTTCACAAACTCAGCCTCTATTTGTATAGAAATCCTCTAAATATTAAACCAACTTTGCACATTTTGTTTATGATTCATTTCACTGAAATTATGTTTATATATTTATACAGAAACAGTCTATGAAAAGCAAAGGCCATTTAACTTGGAAATTATTTATTAAGCAAATCAATTACTAAATATTATCCTTCAGTAAAATGACATATCCTGACCTGGTCAGAAAGTGTGATTGTATGTTTGAAAAGTTGATCCTATGTAATTCTTGTATTTTTTAAAAGGCACAAATGTAATAATTTCACCTGTCTAATTTGTAATTTGTTTCACAAACATCAATGGCGTCAAGTGTAAAGGAAAGGACTTTCAATGTTAGCTGCCGTGAGACATGCAGTCCAGGGTCGTCGGGACTTCTTGGTAGGGCCCAGCCTACCAAGGTCCTGTGTCCTAACACAGCACAAAACTAGACTTCTACCCTGGATCACATCAAAGGGTTGGGGCATACGCTACGAATATCCCCAATTTCTTTCAGTCACTGATCCCAGGGCCCGTGTCTGAGTTTATTGAAAACTGTCCTGCTTTTAGCCTACGCCATCTTTAGGGGCATAAGTCTCATGTGGTTATTACCTGCTATGTAAAGCAGCTTTCTTTGTTTGCTCTGAAATTACTTTAGAGCAGCAAATCAGCACTATTTGTGGAATGAGTCATTGTTCACCTTATCTTTGCTTGGTATGACCTTTTAAACTTTGATTTTATCTCTCCTTGGAATTTATCTTTCCAAACTTAAGAGTCTTAGCCCTTCTAATGCCTGCTTTCTAATTGCATAGTTAGAATGTATCATAAAAGTCATTTTATTTGTTCATTTCTTGGTTCGCATGGTATTCGCTAGTCGCTCTCATCTCCTCCAAGTCTTTGCTCAAATGTTACCTCCTCCATGTGGCCTACCCTGATTACTCTATTTAAAATTGAAATACCCCCTCCTCCTGCACCCCCTTATTCTCCTTACCCTGCTCCATTTTTCTGTATTACTTGGCACCTTCTAACATAATATGTATTTTCATTGTTTATTATGTATATTCTTTATTGTATATCTCCCTCCCCCAGAATGTAAGCTCCACTTTGTCTATTGACCTGCCAAGAATCTAGAACAGTGCCTGGGGCATAGTAGGCCCTCCATAAATACAGTATTTGTTGGAAGAATAAATGATGTGAGCTCCTGCTATGTGTAAGACACTGGGCTAAGCACGTTGAGGCCTCCAAAGATGAATCCGCTGGGAGACCCACTCTCAAAGAGCCCATAATGTAGCCTTAGAGTTCAGACATGGAATTAATAGCTACAGTACAAGATAGAAACTGCAGTATAGAAAAAGAGCTGTGAAGTGAGAGGAGGAGAAACAGAAAGCTTTCAGTCATGAGAAAGCTGAGGGAAGGTATCAGCAGAGGCACTGGATGGGCTGAGGAGTCAGAGAGACTATAATTGGATCCTGAATCTGCCCTAGTTGAGTGAGCTTCGTTTGTTATAAGCTCCTCATCTACAGGAGTCAAAATATTTATTGTAAGTCATTAAAATAATAGTTACAAGTAATGTGTAGCAGCATGGAAAACAGTTTATGACTGAGGTTAAGTGAGAAAAACCCACAACATTGTCCATGATTACAACTGGGGAAAAATGATTCAAAATCTACACAAAAATCAAATCCCTTCTTGGGCTAGTCGGGTGGCAATAAGAATTAATTTACCTAAATATGCTCCTGTGATTTTTTTGGAATTCTACTTTTTCATCACCAATTTTGATACCATTTCAAACTTACAGAAAAGTTGCACAGCACAAGAAATTTCCAAAAACCTTTTACACAGATTTGCCAATTATATTCATGTTTGCTCTCTCTCTCTCTGCGTATATATATATATATATGCATTTCCTAAAAACAAAGACGTTTTCTTACATAACCACTGGGTAGATTTCCTACTATTTTTACAAATAAAAAGGCCAAGAGACTGTATCTTCCTGAGAACCTGGGCCACATTCTCTCTAGGTTCAGGATGCAAGGCTCTTGTCTGCAGTCTTCAGGCCTCTCATGTCTGAAAACACCAGCAAACTACTAGGTCGGTCACACTGTAGTGGGAGGGCCCTCTTAACACACCTGGCAGAGGGAGTGGTATATTGTGTCCCACCTCGGTTGGGGGGGAGGGGCCGAGATGGCACCTCCCCACACACCAGGGGAGGATCCTGTTTCAGGACTGAAATCCTGCAGGTGTAGGGCCACAGAAGTTTCTGTGATCCTGGAAGCTTGTCGCCTGGAGCTGAGCTTCCCTGCGGAATGAATGGACTCTCAAGGGAAAGACACTTAGCTGCCTGCTGGCTCCCTACCCAGAGTCTGCTGAGAATGTTTCTTCAAAATGCTGAGTTCTGAGGACCAGTCTACAAGTGCTAGAGCCAGAAGTGGTTAAACAAGAGTCTGTCCTTGGAATTCCTAGGCTTAGAGCCACCGTTATACAAGGAGGATTGTTTAAGGGGGTGCTTTTATTTGGAGGAATGAGGTCTATGCTGAGGGCCCTGGGCAGTGACTGGAGCAGCATCCAGCTGGGAGGACAGAAGAGATTTCCCATTAGCTTGTGGACGAGGCCTGCACACATACAAACAATTCATACACACCTCTGCCATCACCAGGGTAACAGTCCTCCCTACTCTTCCCTCCATCCTTCTGAGTTACCAGACCCAGGGCGACCCTCTCTCCATATCTGTAGTCTCCGCCTCATGCCCAGGTAGGATAAGTGCAAGCAGAACAGATCCCACACGCTGCAGCCCATGGGAAGGCATTTAGCATCATTCCCGGCCCCCACCCCCACCCCACTGGTCTGGCTCTGGCCTTGAGGCCCAGGCCTGGTCCCACTCAAGCCTCAGGGTTAGTAATGGCCTTGCCCTTGCTACTCTTCCCTTCACCCTCAGATGCCACATCCTCCCTGGCTCTGTTACTTGTTAACTTTGTAATTTGGAGAAGTCAGCCTCTCTGGACCTGTTCCCTCATCTATAAATGAGATAATGACATTTACCTTAGAGGGTGGTGGTGAGGGAGAAAAGAGACCTCGTGTGTGAAAGTACTCAACTAACCTGAGCAAGTGTTAGTCAAATCTGAGGCCCACCCATGGGAGCGGCCAAAACTTGACCTCTCTTAATTTATACTCTAGAAGTGCCCTGTGCTGAAGGTCATAAACTGCTCAGTCAATATCAACGGCTGAGGCCGATTGAACGGTTATTGCCCATTTTCTCCTATCAGATTGACAAAATTGCTTATAGACCACAGGGAGCAGGACCCTCTCATCCCCTAATAGGTGGAGAATAAATGGGCACAATCTTGATATCTGGGAACAACAATCAGGATTATTGCAGCACATTCCCTTTGATCAAGCAACTCCCCTCATAGGAGTCTATTAGAAATATTCACAAACGTGTACAAGGTCATATGACAAAGGCACTCATTGTCACATTACTTGTAATAGAAAAGTATATGGAGACAATCTGAATGTCTAAAATTAGGGAACTAGTTAAGGAAATTGGGGAGTTGTGATGCTGCCATACTATGGGGTACCATGCAGCTGTCAAAAGTAATGACAGGTCCCAAAGCAATCTACAGATTCAGTTCAATCCCTACCAAAATTCCAATGGCACTTTTTACAGAAATAGAAAAAACAATCCTAAAATTTGTATGGAACCACAAAAGACCCTGAATAACCAAAGCAATCTTGAGAAAGAAGAACAAAGCTGGAGGCATCACACTTCCTGATTTCAAACTATATTACAAAGCTATAGTAATCAAAACAGTATGGTATTGGCATAAAAACAGATGCGTAGATCAATGGAACAGAATAGAGAACCCAGAAATAAACCCACACATATACAGTCAACTAATTTATGAAAAAGGAGCCAAGAGTATACAATGGAGAAAGGACAGTCTCTTCAATAAACAGTGTTGGGAAAACTGGACAGCCACATGCAAAGCAATGAAACTGGACCACTATCTTATACCACACACAAAAGTCAACTTAAAATGGACTAAAGACTTGAATGTAAGACCTGAAACCATAAAACTCCTAGAAGAAGACATAGGTGGTAAGCTCCTTGACATTGGTCTTGGGAATATTTTTTGGGTTTGACACCAAAAGCTAAGGCAACAAAAGTAAAAATAAACAAGTGGGACTACATCAAACTAAAAAGCTTCTGTGCAGCAAAGGAAACCATCCACAAAATTAAAAGGCAACCTACAGAATGGGAGAAAATATTTGCAAATCATATACCTGATAAGGGAATAATATCCAAAATATATAAAGGACTCACACAACTCAATAGCAGAAAAATGAATAATTCAAATAAAAAATGGGCAGAGGATTGGAATAGACATTTTTCCAAAGAAGATGTACAGATGGCCTACAGGTACATGAAAATGTGCTCATTATCGCTAATCATTAGGGAAATGCAAATCAAAACCACAAGGAGATATCACCTCACACCTGTTAGAATTACCGTCATTAAATAGACAAGAGACAACAAATGTTGGCAAAGATGTGGAGAAAAGGAAACCCTTATGCGCTGCTGGTGGGAAGGAAGATTGATGCAGCCACTAAGGATATAGGGAGGTTGCTCAAAAAAATTAAAAATAGAACTACCATATGATCCAGCAATCCCACTTCTGGGTGTTTATCTGAAGGAAATGAAAACACTAACTCAAAAAGATATCTACACCCCCATGTTCATTGCAGCATTATTTACAACAGCCAAGATATGGAAACAACCTGTGTCCATCGATGAATGAATGGATAAAGATAACACGGTATATGTATACAATGGAATATTATTCAGCCACAAAAAGAGGGAAATCTTGCCATTTGCAGCAACATGGATGGACCTTGAGGGCATTATGCTAAGTGAAATAAGTCAGGCAGAGAAAGACAAATACTGTATCATCTCACTTATATGTGGAATCTAAAAAAACTCAAACTCATAAAAATAGAGAACAGATTGGTGGTTGCCAGAGCCAGGGGGTAGGGAGTGGGGGACATGGGTGAAGGAGGTCAAAAGGTAAAATTTCCAGTTATGAGACAAATAAGTTCTGGGGATGTAATACAGAGTATGGTGACTGTAGTTAACCATACTGTATTGTGTATTTGAAAGCTGCTAAGAGAGTAAATCTTAAAAGTTCTCATCACAAGAAAAAAATTATAACTACGTGAGGTGATGGATGTTAACTAAACTTAACGTGGTGATCGTTTCACAATATATACCAATATCAAATCATTATGTTGTGTACCTTAAACTAATACCATGTTATATGTCAATTATATCTCACTAAAACTGGAAAAAATAAAATAAAATTCCAATCTTGCTCCTGCTTAAAAGTACGCAATTACTCTCATGGCTCTTTACATGGCCTCCACATTCCAGGTGCTCAGGGTCCGTCTTACTTCTCCAGCTCTGCATCCCCTTCCACATGCTGTCCTCCAACCCCAACAAACTCCCTTCAGCATCAGCTATCACAAACATATAGATCATAAGTAGTGGTACGGATCTAACCAATTGTTTTTACAGATCCACAGTAGAAAGCAAAATTGAAAAATATGTTTTAACTCCTTAGGGAGAAAGAGTCTATGACTTAAGTCACATGCTATTGCCTAATTCCCTAACCTTAGGAAATCTGTTCATTGCATCCTATCCTATCCAATGATGGTGATGGAAACAGCTAGAGGTATTTCCATCAATTCCATATTTATCAGAGCATAAAATACATTGAAGTGATAAGTGCGCTAATGTTTTACAATGATAAAAAAATAATGAGAGATCATTATGTATTGACATGGAAAGACCGTATGCTTTTAACCAAAAACTGCAAGTTGCAGAATTATTTTCAAGGATCTAAAAGTACCTAGTATATCCTAGGTAATCAACAAATACTTGTTGAATTGAAAGAATACGATCCCAGTCTGTTTTTAGAAAAAAAATTACCACCGCAACACACACTTATAAACAAGCTCATGTATTTTCATGTGCCCAAAAAAAGTTCTGGAAGGACAGTGACCACTGTCAACTGTTTTTACCCTTGGGGTGTGAGCAGCTTTAAATTTCCTTGGCTCTGGTCTACAGAGCCCACACTGTGTGAGGTGAGGCTGCAGTGGGCAGCCCACTCATACACCAGACAGCTCACAGGAGTCGTTGTTGGATCGTTAGTCTGGCTCTCTTAGAGGGAAAGAACAGTGAAGGCCAAATACTCCCAACCCATACTCAAGGTAACTTGCAAGGTCAAGGAGAAAAAAGCCAAGGACAAGATGTGCAATTTTTCAGAACACTGTTTTATTTATACCTAACGAGCGATACCCCCAGAGTATGAACCCCCAGAGGCCTGGGCCTTGGGTGGGCCAGACATTGTGGGTGAGTGGCTTTTAAGGCTTGGAGAACCCAGGCCAGAGCCAGCCAATATTCCCTGAGCAGAGAGTCATGCTCCAGCAACTGAATCCCAAAAGTCCCAGGTCTCTGTGCCCAAAGCTTAAGGGAGGAACAAGGGGTGTCAGGCAGGGTCAGCTCCGGGGACAATGTGAGGCGTTGGTGGCACCAAGGCAAGGTCAGAGGAACACTTGGGTCTGGGAAGGAGGTCACTTAACAGCAGCAGGATCAGTTACAGGTGCCTGAAGAGGACAGGCAGGCAAAATCCCTGAGATTTTGGAAATGGGTACAAAACAGAATGATTTTGGAATATTCAGAAGGAATTTTTCAAAATTGGGGAGATATGACATAGTTTGGGGACTTTTAGAGGAAAGGATCACAATTCCTCTCCAACTTGCCAGGATAAGGTCTGTCTTAGTCTGCTTAGGCTGCTGTAACAAATTACAATGGACTGGGTGGCTTAAATAACAGACATTTCTCACAGTCCTGGAGGCCGGGAAGTCTAAGATCAGGGTGCCAGCATGGTCAAGTTCCAGGTGAGGGCCTTCTTCCTGGTTTGCAGACAGTCACTTTCTTGCTGTGTCCTCACATGGCAAAGAGAGAGAGAGAGAGAGCGAGAGAGCTAGCTCTGGTCTCTCCATCTTCTTATAAAGACAATAATCCCATCGTGAAGGAGGTCCCATCCTTCATGACCTCATCTAAACCTAATTACCTGCCAAAAGCCCCATCTCCAAATACCACCCCATTAGGGGTTAGGGCTTCAACATATGAATTTTTTTCCCTAGCAAGTTCTGTGTGACTGCAGTATGGTCAAGTCAGCTTACAAACTCCCAGGCCAGTCAGAGCAAAAAGCATCCTGGTCCTGGGGGTAAGGGCAAAGAGGGAAAGGTCAACCTCAACTTCCTCCAGGCTCTCAGAGGCAAGGCAGATCCCAATGGTTCCCTCACCATGCTCCAAGGGATCAGGGCCCTTCAAAAGGTGAGGCCTGGAGGAGACTGCAGGGGACAGCCAGAGGAACCTCTCGGGCATTTAGGTCAGGATTGTGGGGAGGCTGCAAAAGCTGGAAGCCTGGGGGATCTCCGACTTACAAGCCACGACTTCCTTGAAAAGCCTATCAAACCTGTACTTGCATATCTTATCACATTTGATCCTCACAATAATACTGAGAGGCATTTATTAATTTATTGATCAATAAGTCTTTATTTTCACCAAGGAAAAGCCATTTCTAACATTCATTATGATAATTAGTGAATCACCTGATACAGGTAAGATAGAGAGGCAGCTGAAGCACTTGTAATAGCCAACTCTAATAAGTGCAGACTTATTTTTTAATCAGCTTTGTTGAGGTATAATTTACATATAATAAAATGTACCCATTTTAAGTATATTAATTTTATTTTATCATGAATGTATCCATTTTACCTACATTAATTTTAATGCACATTAAATAGATTAAAAGCAGCTCGATGAATTTTTCCAAAGGTATATGACCGTTTAACTACTACTCCAGTGAAGACAGCATTTCCATCACCTCAGAAGTTTCCCTCAATCTTCTTTGCAGTCAGTCCTCCCATGCGCATTGTCCCCAGGAAACCACTGATCTACTGTTACTTCAGCTTAGTTTCACCTGTTGTAGAATTTCATATAAATGAAATCATCCAGTATGTACTCTTTTGTGTCTGGCTTCTTTCACTCAGCATAATATTTTTAAGGTTCATGCATGTTGTGTGTATCAGTAGTTTGTTCTTTTAAATTACTGGCTTGTCTTTAATTGCATTTGATATACCACAATTTATTTATCCATTCTCCTGTCAATGGATTTGGATTGTTTCTGATTTTTGGTTACTGTGAATAAAACTGCTATGAAAATTCATATACAAACCTTTCTGTGGATATATATTTCATTTTTCTTGGATAAATACCACAGAGTGGAATTACTGTTATGTTATGTTATGTTATGCATGTTAACTTTATAAAAAACTGCCAATCTGTTTTCCAAAGTGGTTGTACCATTTAATACTCCCACCAGTGGTGAATGAGAGTTCCAGTTGCTCCATATCCTCACCAGTACTTGGTATTGTCAGTCTTTTAAATTTTAGTTATGCAAGTGGGTGTGTATCTCATCATGGTCTTAATTTGCATGTTGACTAATGATATTGAGCATATTTCCATTTGTTTATTGGCCATTTGTATATCTTCTTTAATGAAGTGTTCATTCAAATCTTTTGTCTATTTATTTTTTATAAATTATTTTTTAAAAAATTTCATTTAGGGGCCAGCCCAGTGGCATAGTGGTTAAGTTCACGCACTCCACTTGGGAGGTCCAGGGTTTGTGGTTTCAGATCCTGAGCGTGGACCTATGCACTGTTCATCAAGCCATGCTACGGTGGCGTCCCAAATATAAAGTAGAGGAAGATTGGCACAGATGTTAGCTCAGCAGCAATCCTCCTCAAGCAAAAAGAGGAGGATTGGCAACAGATGTTAGCTCAGGGCCAATCTTCTTCACCAAAAAACAAAACAAATTCATTTAGCAAATTTTTACTGAAGTGATTGAGGTAATCATGGTTGTTTCCTTTTTACAGTTAAGGAAAGTAAGTCCAGAGGAGAAGGCTTACCCAAGCTTTCTTACAGCAGAAAACCAGCAGTCTGTGGCAGCAAATCCAAGTTCTTCTGAGCAACTGTCTGTACTGCAAAGGGAGGGACTGTTATCTTCAAGCTGTGCTGAATGACATGCACCTGCTTAGCAGGCTTTATTCAAGGTGACCAGATGTTTGAGAGTGACCCAGAACCATCTGATATTTTAGCTTCCTGCTTAGTAAAAATAAAACAAAACATCAGATGTGCACCTAATTAATAGAAAGACATCCTACGTTCATGGATCAGAAGACTTAATATGGATAAGATGCCAATGCTCCTCAGATTGATCTACAGATTCAACATAATCCACATCAAAATCCCAGTTAGATTTTATGTAGAAATTGACAAACTGGGGCCGCCTGGTAGCGCAGCGGTTTAGTCCGCGCTTGGCAGCCCAGGGTTCGCAGGTTCGGATCCTGGGCGGCTGCCGACGCACTGCCCGACAGCCATGCTGTGGCGGCGTCCCATATAAAGTAGAGGAAGACGGGCACGGATGTTAACCCAGGGCCAGTCTTCCTCAGCAAAAAGAGGAGGATTAGCAACGGATGTTAGCTCAGGGCTGGTCTTCCTCACAAAAAAAAAAAGAAAAGAAATTGACAAACTGATTCTAAGATTCATATGGAAATTCCAGGGACCCAGAGTTGCCAAAACAATCTTGAAAGAGAAGAACAAAGTTGGAGGACTCACACTTGTTGATTTCAAAACTTACCATAAATTCATAGTAGTCAAGAGAGTGTGGTGCCGGCATAAGGATAGACATGGAGCAATAGACTAGAACAGAGAGTCCAGAAATAAACCTTTACATTTACGATCAATTGATTTTCAGCAAGGGTGCCAAGAAAATTCAGAGGGGGAAAGAATAGTCTTTTCAATAAATGGTGCTGGGACAACTGGATATTGAATTGCAAAAGAATGAAGTTGCACTCCTACTTCACATCATAAACACCATATATTTCTTAGAAGAAATATCAGAAGAAAATATAGGTATAAATCTTTGTGACCTTGGGGTGGACAAAACACAAGTCATAGAAGAAAAAATAGATAAATTGAACTTCATCAAAATTAAAAACTTTGGTGCTTCAAAGAACAACATCAGGAGAATAAAAAGACAACCCACAGGCTCTATTCCGGAATGCCTGGAGTCTCAGCTGGGAAGACTTAAATGGCTGGGGATAGCTTGAACTGCTGGGAACTGGAATCATCTGGAGGTTTCTTCACTCACAGTTGCTCTAGGAGAAGCCAGCTGCTTGAGGATATTCAGACAGCCAAGTGGAGATGAATTGAGGCTTCCTGCCAACAGCCATATGAATGAGCCATCTTGGAATGTATCCTCCAGCCCCAGACAAGCCTTCAGCTGACCGTGGCCCCAGCTAACAGCTTGACTGAAACCTCACAGGAAAGCCTGAGCCAGAACCAACCAGCTAAGCTGCTCCCAGATTCCTGACCCTCAGAAACTTTGTGAATCCATAGGTCTTCAGATCAAGAGGAATTGTATTCAAGGAGCTGTAACTAAGAAACTATACCCTTGCGAGTTATTGTTAAGATGTGGATTAGAGGAGAGGACGTCAGCATCATGGCGGAGTGAGATTCCCTCTTTGAATCTCTGCCCCCTATGACACAACGAAAACATCATTCACATTCCAACAGAGCTCAATCAAACACTACAAAGGACTTCTAAGAAACCCCTGCTGCCATACATTGGACAGTGGAGGCACAGGAAGCCCAAAAGGACGGGAGGAGAGGTAAGAAGTTGTACTCCCCTTCCCCAATCGATCTGCAAAGACAGCACGGTTCCAGGACAGAGGGGGGAGGGGCAGCCCACAGTGGGGAAAACTATCGCCATCCAGGTGCTCTCACAGACTGTCGCGAGATCCCCACTCGGAAGCGACGACGGACTGTTTAGGGGGTGTAGCAAACACCCTAAGAGAGCCAGAATGGAAACCCCCGGGTCAAGCAGGAGAAGGAGAGGACCCCTCCCCCCACACACCCGGTGTTTCAGCATAATCCCTCCAGAGGCTGCAGCCGCCTCAGAGTAAACCGCTCATGATCTCTATCCAGTGGCAGCAGGGGGAAACTGCAGGACCAACTTTTATCATGAGGGGAAAAAATAAAGCCGTCCCCGTCGGATCCTTGCGACAATTTGTCAGGGCTATAGACCAAAAGGAAAATGACAAACACCCAGAAACCAACCCTGAAGGCACAGAATTTGATAACCTGAATGAGAGAGAATTCAAAATAGCTATCATAAACAAACTCAATGAAATACAAGAGAACACACAGAAACAAATCAACGAATTCAGGGATTTTGTCACAAAAGACATTGAAACCATAAAGAAAAACCAATCAGAATTATTGGAGGTGAAAAACAAAATCAACGAGATAGTGGAAAAAATGGAGTCTTTAAAGAGCAGAACTGACAATATGGAGGAACAAATTAGCACTATTGAGGATAGCCACGCAGAAATGCTCCAGATAGAGGAGGAGAGAGAGCTAAGACTAAAAAGAAATGAAGAAATTCTTCGAGAAATATCAGACTCAATGAGGAAAAGCAACATAAGGATAATAGGTATTCCAGAAGGAGAAGAAAGAGAAAAAGGAGCAGAGAGTTTGTTCAAAGAAATAATAGCTGAGACCTTCCCCAACCTAGGGAACGAGAGGGAAATAACAGTGAATGAAATCAATAGATCACCTAAACATATAAACAGGAATAAAAAATCATCTCACCACATAGTAGCAAACTTGAAAAATACCCGTGACAAGGAAATAATATTGAAGGCAGCTAAACAAAAAAACAAAATAACATACAAAGGAAACCCCATCAGGCTCTCAGCTGATTTCTCGACAGAAACTCTACAGGCTAGGAGAGACTGGAATGATATATTCAAAATCATGAAAGACAAAAACCTTCAGCCGAGAATACTTTATCCAGCAAAAATATCCTTCAAATACGATGGAGAAATAATAACTCTCCCTGATAAACAAAAGCTAAGAGAGTTCGTCACCACAAGACCCCCACTACAAGAAATGCTCAAGAAGGCCCTTAGGCCTGAAAAAAAAAAAAAAAAAACAAATGAGAAAGGGGATACAAAGATTTCAGCAAGGAGAAAAGCAAGGAGACTAAACCAGAACAAATTACAGTTGGATAACATCAAAAATTAATTCAATCTCATCACTGGAAACACTGGAAACATTCATGACACAATCTGGAATAAAGAGATAACAAATAAGGAGGGGAAGAGGTAAGGGATTGAATCGACCCAGCCTCAGGAAAAAGGAGGCATCCGAAAATGTACTTTCTTATCCAGGAGATCACTTATATAAACCTCACGGTAACCACTAAACAAATAACCAGAAGAGAACCACACATGACAAATAAAGAGAAAACCAAGAGAATGAGCATGCAGAAATACCAAATTGAATTTGCAGTCCGAAACACAAGGGACAAGAAACGAAGGAAATGCAAAAGAACCAGAAGATGAACAATAAAATAGCAACATTAAACCCTCATATATCAATAATCACTCTAAATGTAAATGGATTGAATTCTCCAATCAAAAGACACAGAGTGGCAGGATGGATTAAAAACCAAGATCCAACAATCTGCTGCCTCCAGGAAACACATCTCAGCTCTAAAGACAAACACAGACTCAAAATAAAAGGATGGAAAACAATACTCCAAGCTAATGGCAAACAAAAGAAAGCAGGAGTAGCCATACTTATATCAGACAAAGTAGACTTCAAGATAAAAAAGGTAATGAGAGACAAAGAAGGAAAATACACCATACCAACTCATATGGGATGCAGCAAAAGCAGTCCTGAGAGGTAAATTCATAGCAATACAAGCTCACCTTAACAAACAAGAAAAATCCCAAATAAATAACCTTAAATTGCACCTCACAGAGTTGGAAAAAGAAGAACAGACAAAGCCCCGAATCAGCAGAAGGAGGAAAATAATAAAAATCAGAGCAGAAATAAATGAAATTGAAACCAAAAAACAGTAGAAAGGATCAACGAAACAAAGAGCTGGTTCTTTGAGAAGATAAATAAAATTGACAAACCCTTAGCCAGACTCACTAAGAAAAAAAGGGAGAAGACTCAAATAAATAAAATTAGAAATGAAAGAGGAGAAATTACAACAGACACCACAGAAATACAAGGGATTATTAGGGAATACTATGAAAAACTTTACGCCAACAAATTGGACAACCTAAAGGAAATGGACAAATTCTTGGAAGCGTACAACCTCCCAAAACTGAATCAAGAAGAAATAGAGAATCTGAACAGACCAATCACAAGTAAAGAGATTGAAACAGTAATCAAATACCTCCCAAAAAATAAAAGCCCAGGACCAGATGGCTTCCCTGGAGAATTTTACCAAACGTTCAAAGAAGATTTAGCACCTATCCTTCTCAAACTATTCCAAAAAATAGAGGAAGATGGACTACTTCCCAACACATTCGATGAGGCCAACATCATCCTGATACCAAAGCCAGACAAGGACAATACAAAGAAGGAAAACTACAGGCCAATATCACTGATGAACACAGACGCAAAAATCCTCAACAAAATTTTGGCAAACCGAATACAGCAATACATCAAAAAGATCATACACCACGATCAAGTGGGATTTATACCAGGGACAGAGGGATGGTTCAACATCCGCAAATCAATCAACGTAATACACCACATTAACAAAATGAAGAATAAAAACCACATGATCATCTCAATCGATGCAGAGAAGGCATTTGACAAGATCCAGCATCCATTTATGATAAAAACTCTCAACAAAATGGGCATAGAAGGAAAATACCTCAATATAATAAAGGCTATATATGACAAACCTACAGCAAACATCCTACTCAACGGAGAAAAACTGAAAGCCATTCCTTTGAGGACAGGAACAAGACAAGGGTGCCCACTCTCACTGCTCTTGTTCAACATAGTACTGGAAGCTCTGGCCAGAGCAATTAGGCAAGAAAAAGGAATAAAAGGACTCCAAATAGGCAATGAAAAAGTGAAACTCTCACTATTTGCAGACGACATGACCTTATACATAGAAAACCCCAAAAATTCCATTGGAAAACTACTAGAAACAATCAACAACTACAGTAAAGTGGCAGGGTATAAAATCAACTTACAAAAATCAATTGCATTTCTATACACTAACGATGAACCAACAGAAAGAGAACTCAAAAAGACAATCCCATTTACAATTGCAACAAAGAGAATAAAATATCTGGGAATAAATTTAACCAAGGAGGTAAAAGACCTATACAATGAAAACTATAAGACACTATTGAAAGAAATCGAGGAGGACATAAAGAAATGGAAAAATATCCCATGCACATGGATTGGAAGAATAAATATAGTTAAAATGTCCATTCTACCTAAACCAATCTACAGATTCAATGTAATCCCAATCAGAATACCAATGTCATTCTTCACGGTAATAGAACAAAAACTACTGAAATTCGTATGGGGCAACAAAAGAGCTCGAATAGCTAAAGCAATTCTGAAAAAAAAAGAACAAAGCTGGAGTCATCACAATCCCTGATTTCAAAATATACTATAAAGCTATAGTAATCAAAACAGCACGGTACTGGTACAAGAATAGACACACAGATCAATGGAACAGAATTGAAAGCCCAGAAATAAAACCACACACCTATGGACAGCTAATCTTCGACAAAGGAGCAAAGAACATACAATGGAGAGAGGGAAGTCTCTTCAATAAATGGTGCTGGGAAAATTGGACAGCCACATGCAAAAGAATGAAAGTAGACCATCTCCTATTGCCATATACAAAAATCAATTCAAAATGGATCAAAGACCTGAAAGTGAGACCTGAAACTATAAAACTCCTGGAAGAAAATATAGGCAGTACACTAATTGAGATTGGACATAAAGGGATCCTTTCAGATTCCATGTCTACCCAGACAAGGGAAACAAAAGAAAAAATAAACAAGTGGGACCTCATCAGACTAAAGAGCTTCTACAAGGCAAATGAAACCAGGATCAAAATGAATAAACAACCCACCAGCTGGGAGAAAATATTTGCAAATCATTTGTCCGACAAGGGATTAATCTCAGAAATATATAAAGATCTCATACAACTGAGCAACAAAAAAACAAACAACCCGATCAAAAAATGGGCAGAGGATATGAACAGACATTTTTCCAAGGAAGAGATACAGATGGCCTATAGTCACATGAAAAGATGTTCAACATCACTAATCATCAGGGAAATGCAAATCAAAACTACACTGAGATATCACCTTACACCCATTAGAATGGCTATAATCACAAAGACAAATAACAACAAATGCTGGAGAGGTTGTGGAGAAATGGGGACCCTCATTCACTGCTTGTGGGAATGCAAACTGGTGCAGCTTCTATGGAAAACAGTATGGAGAGTCCTCAAAAAATTAAAAATAGAAATACCATATGATCCAGCAATGCCACTCTTGGGCATCTACCCAATGGACACGAAATCAACCATCACAAGAGGCGTATGCACCCCTATGTTCATTGCAGCATTATTCACTATAGCCAAGAAGTGGAAGCAACCCAAGTGTCCCTCGACTGATGATTGGTTAAAGAAGATGTGGTATATACATACAATGGAATACTACTCAGCCATAAGAAAAGACACAATTGTCCCATTTGCAACAACATGGAAGGACCTAGAGGGTATAATGTTAAGTGAAATAAGCCAGAGAGAGAAGGACAGACACTGCATGAACTCACTCATATATGGAATATAAGTGAACACACGGACAGAGAGAACTGATTGATGGTTACCAAGGGGAAGGGGGGTGGGGGGGCACAAGGGGTGAAGGGTTACATCCACAAGGTGGCGGACAAACAAAAATGTACAACTAAAACCCCACAGTGTTATAAACTATTAAGACATCAATAAAAAAAAAATGGTAAAAAAAAAAAAAAAGACAACCCACAGAATGAGAGAAAATATTTGCAAATCAGGTGTCTGATAAGGGGCTTGTATCTAGCATATATAAAGAACTCTGACAACAGAATAATGAAACGACAAATAGTCCAACTAAACAATGAGCAAAGGATCTGACTAGACATTTCTCCAGAGAAGACATGGCCACTAGCCATCAGGGAAATGTAAATCAAAACCACGATGAGATACCACTTCACACCTATTAGGATGACTATAATCAAAAAGACAGATAATAACAAGTGCTGTCTAGGATGTGGAGAAATTGGAACCTATATACATTGCTACTCGAAAATAGCATGATAGTTCTTTAAAAGGTTAAACATAGAGTTACTTAAGTATATACCCAAGAGAAATGAAAACATATATCCACACAAAAACTTGTACACGTATGTTCATAGCAGCATTATTCACAATAACCAAAAAGTGGAAACAACCCAAATATCCATCAGTTGATGAACTGATAAGTAAAATTCCATACAATGGAATATCATTTAGCAATAAAAAGGACTTAATTACTGATATATGTGACAGCATGGATGAACCTTGGAAACATTATGCCAAGTCAGGTACAAAAGACCATTTGATTCACTTATGCGAAATGTCCAGAACAGGCAAATGTATAGAGACAGCAGGTTAGTGCTTGCTTAGATCTGGGGAGGAAATCTGAGGAGTAAATGGGGAGTGACTACTGATGGATACAGAGTTTCCTCTGGGGGTGATGAAAATACTCTAAAATTGATTGTGGTGATGGTTGCAGAACTCTGTGAATATACTAAAAAACATTAAATTTTACACTTTAAACAATTAGGTGAATTGTGAAAAAACATTGTGCAAATATCCACTTTTTTAAATGATTAAACATTTTCTTAATTGGGAAATGATTTTATAAATATAGTTACACTATTGTTTTGTAAATAAAGTACTTCTATCATAAGCCCACAGAACGTAATGCAAAATAATATCATTATTCAATGCACTTCATACTGGTTATTTGCTGAAATTATATCAGTACTGTAGTGCATTGATCCTGTTTCAAAAGCAGGCATACAAATAATTTCCAAAGTGATCAACAATGTGTGGACTGAAAGGCAGAAGAAAATATGGCATAGAACTGGGTACGAAGTAAATGTCGTGTTTTCTTCAACATTCTGTCCATGTTGTTCTGAAATAAAAGAACAGGTTCTAAACACTAAAACAAACACACAGACCCCAACAAGGAAAATTACATAATCAGTAAAACATGCAGAATACATTCCTAAAAACACATTTTCACACCCGTGCACACACACACACACACACACACACACACACTCAATCTGGCAGCCCCTGCCACATCTAGAGACAGCTAGACAACTGTTGGTGGGGGAGGCTTCCTGGTTTCCACAAGGAAAGGAACATTTCCTGATTTGCCACCCCCACTCCCCCGCACATTTGCACCCCTAACCTAGTGCAGAGAGGGGAGGAGCCGCCCTGTATGCCAAGTTGTCTTTCTTCTTTCAGGGGGTGTCCCTGTGTTTTCAGGGTAAGAGGGGAGCAGGGTGGGGAGGGCTTTCAGAAGTGGGGCAGAGGGTGCTCAGCCCAAGGAGGCGGCCTCAGCAAGCAGCACTGCCACCTTGTGGCTTGGGATGGTCCCACTTCTGGAGAAGGCCCCGGGGACCCTCAGTGGGGCTCCTTCATACTCCTCAGAAGAAAACATTTGGTAATTCAGTAAGATTCCTTCAAACATCATTTTTATTGTTCTTTCTTAATATAAAAGTAATTCATGTTCACTTTGTAAATTTTAGAAAGCAGAATTAAGGAAAAAGAAATTAATAAAAATTACCTGTAAATCCAACACCCAGAGATAACCAAGGTTAGGCACTTGGGTGTCTATTTTTCCAGACTTTGTTCTAAGTTTGTTTTACACAAAAATGGCATTACATGGGACATACCATTTTTTTATAAACTAAATATATTGTACAAATAATTTTCCTCTTGTTAAATGCTGTTCTGCAACACTTTTTTTTTTAATTAAGGAAAATTTCAAAAATGTATGAAAGCAGACAGCCTAGTATAATGGGTTTCTATGTACAAATCACCCAGCCTCAACTATTACCAACACATGGCTGATCTCACAACATTTTTGATGGCTGCATCGTATTCCTTTCTTTGGGTGACTGGGCCATAACTTATTTAACCAATTCTTTATTGTTGAGCATTTAAATTATACCCAGTTTTTCACTGATACATTGTTATACTGGGATGAACACCTTTGTTGCTGAATCTTTACAGAAATCCATGGGTATTTTCTTGGTTAAATCCCCAAGTCAAAGTTGATATGAAGTTTGTAAGGTGTTTCAAATATTATCCAGATACTTTCCAGAAGGACTGAATTAGGAGGGTTTTTTTTTAATTTTTTTGTGAGGAAGACCAGCCCTGAGCTAACATCCATTGCTAATCCTCCTCTTTTTGCTGAGGAAGACTGGCCCTGGGCTAACATCCGTGCCCATCTTCCTCTACTTTATATGGGATGCCACCACGGCATGGCTGACAAGCAGTGCGTCAGCTGGCACCCGGGATCTGAACCCGCGAACCCCGGGCCGCCAAAGTGCGGACTAAACCACTGCACCACTGGGCAGCCCCCTAGGAGATTTTTAAAATATATAAAATTGGGGATATTTTCTCCATATGATGGTGAGGAGAAACTGGTAGAGAAAACGAACAAGGATTTAAAAAATACTATAAATTCAGCAATATTTTAAAGGGAGTTTTATTTTTATTAACCACAATTACATCTATATATTTTTCCTTCAAATGTTTTACTTCAAAAATCCAAAACCACAGAAAAGTTGAAAGAATATACTATGAACACCCCTATACTCACCACCAAGCTTCAACAATTTTTAACATTTTATCACCTTGCTCTCCATATATATATGAACACATTCTTTTGCTGAACCTTTTGAAAGTAAGTTGCAAACATCATGCCACTTCACCTCTAAATACACTAGCATGCATCTCCTAAAATAAGGACATTCCCTTACAAAACTACAAAAACATTACCACATCTAAGAAAATGAACAATAATTCCATATCATCTAATGTTAATCTATATGAAAATTTCCCCAATTGTCCCCAATTATCGCTTTAAAAAAATCAGATTCAATCAAAGCTCACGAGTTATTGTATCATTTAATCTAGATTAGTCATTCCTTTCTTTTTTCCTGACACTGTCCTTTTGAAGACGGCAGGCCAGCCTCTTACAGAATGTTCCACATTCTGGATTTAGTGACTGTTTCCTCATGGTGTTATTCAACTTGTTCCTCTGCCCCCTGTGTTTTCGGCAAATTGGAAGTTAGATCCAGAGGCCCTCTGTAAAAGAGGTGTGCCGTGCTGGATTGTATTATTTACTGGTCCTGATTGTATTCCATCCTTTCCTCTGAGGTGCCTGGCAGATATAGCACTCAAGTATTTGCTAGATGAATGATTTGCTTGCATCCTTGTGCAGTGATTTTCAAGAGCCAGAGTATGGATCACTGATGATCTTGAAGAAATTTTCACCAGACAAGAGCAAATGAGGAAAATAAGGACTATGGAGTGAGTTTTCCAAAAACCCAATTTTATTTCATTTAAAAGATCTGTTAGGAGCTGGCCCAGTGCTCCTCTTCAGTGGCCCAGGGTTTGCGGGTTCAGATCCCAGGCACAGACCTACACACCGCTCATCAAGCCGTGCTGTGGCAGCGTCCCACATACATAATAGAGGAAGACTGGCACAGATGTTAGCTCAGGGCCAATCTTCCTCATCAAAAATAAATAAATAAAAATTAATTAATTAATTAAAGAATTTACGAATTCTAAAGGGAAAAACAATAATTTAACAGTGCAGAAACATAGCTGTCACCATTCTAACCAAGAGATCAAGGTTAACATCTCTCAAAATAGGATGAACCAATGTCATGTGCCTCTTGATGTGAAATACTGAGAAAGGACACATCATTTCTGTAGTATTCTTGGCAAAAATGCATTACCTGAATATAGTCATGAGGGAACGTCAGACAAACTCCAGCTGAGGGACATTCCACATAATAACTGGCCTGTACTTAAAAAAAGGTCAATGTCATGACAGATAGAGAAAGGCTGAGGAGCTGTTCCAGCCTGAAGGAGAATAAAGACACATGACAACTAAATGTAATATGTGATCCTGGACTGGATCCTGGACTAGAGAAAACAATAGCTATTAGAAGAAGGAGGAGGAGGAGAGGAAGGAGGAGGAAGTGGAGGAGGAGGGGAAGAAGGAAGAGAGGGAGGGAAGAGGAGGAGAAGGAGGATTAGGAGGAGGGGTGGGGAAGAGTGGGGGGGGAGGGGAGGAGGAGGGAGCTGCAGCAGCAGAGGGGAGGGGAGGGGGACATTATTGGAACAATTGGCAAAATCTGAATAAGGTATATAGATTAGAGGATAGTATTGTGTCAAAGATGTTACATTTCCTGAATTTGATAATAGTACTGTAGTATTTCAGAGTTAAGAGGTGCCATGTCTACAATTTACTCTCAGATGGTTTGGATAAGAAATTTATGTATATAGAGACTATTTTTTTCCTCTCTCTCTGTGCATGTGTGTGTATGGAGAGAGAAAATGAGAGAAGGATAAACCAAATATGGCAAAATGTTAGTAATTGGCAAATCTGAGTGGAGAGTATACAGTTCACTGTACTATTCTTGCAACTTTTCTGTAAGTTTAAAATCATTTCAAAACAAAAAGTAAAAAAAAGCAAAATCTGTTAGTAATTCTTCAATGTCATTCTCATATTTTTGGAATTAAAAAGTTTGTTTATAAATGAAATGATGGTGATAGATGGTAGTTATTATCAATGAACTTCTTGACAAAGTAAGAAGTTAGCCATCCCCTGTTGGCCCCTCCTCCAATGTTTTTCCTGGTGCAAAAACTCCAAAAAATGTGAGAAGCACTATTTTAGGGTGTATCCCTGAAAGGATGGCCTCCTGTCTTCATCCAGAGGCAGGACACAGTTTGTCCTCAGTAATGGGCCAAGAACAGCTCTGCGGAGGCCTCATGGAGCATGAGAGACCTGCACACACATATCTTCTTGGGCACCCATCCACAGCACACATCCTGAGTGTCCCTGGAAGGAGGAGTCCAGCCTACCTTGGTATGTGACTGGCTGTCCAGCCTAGGTGTGATGAAGTGCTCCAGAGCTGACTGTAGGGACAGAATTGACATCACTGTCTCTCTCTGGAGATAGCAACGACAGAGTGAGAAAACCATGGCAAGTGATAAAGGCAAGTTCTTAACTAAGCCCTCAGCTACATGGGGCTTGGGCCTTGATGGAAGGGGTAGGATTTAGCTAAACCAGGGGAGAGGGTCCCTTAGTACACTATGTAGGTGCTCAGAAAGTGGCTATGCTGCCATCATCAACTTCAGGAAACAGGGGCAGCCAAGACTCTGAGGATCAAACCAGCCTTTGCTTCCTTTACCAATTCTTGATGGGAATGTTTAGCTGACCAAACAGCAACGCCCCCCTCTCCTCCGTGATCCCAGGAGGTCCTTGGAGGAGACAGGACCCTCAGTGGCAGGTGAGATTAAGAAACAGGGCTCTAACTCTTTGGGCAGGAAAAGCAAGAGGCTGAATCTGCTCTGTGGACCCCAGCAGGCCTGCTGGACAGGAAGAGAGGATCCTGCCAGGCTTCTGGGCTCCACTGAAAGCTCTGAGCACAAGAGAAAGTACAGGCTGGGGACGGGGCCCAGAGCGGGCCAAGAGCTGGAGTGTCATGTAGGGACACCAGCAGGTCACACAAACTCCATCAGGCCAGGTCAGGAGAATATTCTGTGCTGGACTGGGGCAGTGATCCCAGACTCAAGGGAGTTGAGTGAAAGGACTGAATCAGGGACCATGGTGACCGCTAGGGGAGGGCAGCGATTCTGGTGCATGTTAAGGATAGAGATTACTGAGGGTAGGGGAATAGGGAGCCAGAAATAGCCACAGAATTGTGAAGATTGGGAAACAGGGATGAGAATGGGGACAGGAGCTGAGTACTAGGGTATTGCTGAAGGAGCTAGGCGAGCCTGAGCTGTGATGAGCGTCAAGCGCCGGGGGTGGGGCTGAGGAAGGGTCTGCGGGAGAGTGGGTCACTGGGGAAGACAAGGTGATGGTGATGGTGAGGAGGAGGAGAAGGGAGGACAAAGACCAGCAGGGCAACCCCAGGTCCCTACAGGACACTCAGCAGATGAAGGTGTCAGAGCCAGCAGAGTTCATTCCCACCCCCAAAACAGAGGTCTGGGGAGTGGAGGGACAGGCAGAGGCCGATGGGGTGTGGTCAGGGGGAGAGGTCAGGAATCCTGACCTCCTCGGTGGGTTGGAGGCTGCCTGCCCCGGCCTAGCCTGCAGGAGGGCTTGGCTCTTGTGCACAGCTGCGTCACCAGTTGAGCTCACTGAGGCTGTGCCCCGGTTTTACACGCCCGTCCCAGTCCGACCAACATCGGGAGGTCGTCTTCAAGCTCCGCTCTAAAACATTCTGTTCCGACCAGGGTGAGCGCAGGCCCCAGGGTCGGCCCCCGGCCGGCGGCCCCCGCCCTCCCGGTCGCGGGGTTCACGCGGCGCCCAGTCTCCGCCCCGTCGGCGGCGGCGGAACCGGCTGCGAGAGATCCGCGCTGGAGCGGCAGGCACGTTCCCGCCGGCTCAGCGCCAGAGGGCGGCGCTGCGAGCGGACGGAGCCGAGACCTTGACCCCGGCCCGGCCCCTGGGGAGAGACCGCTGGGACGGGAACGTGTCCCTGCGCACTCTTCGGCTCGCACGGTGGAGTCTGGGCGGCTGGCGGGCGTGAGGCCAGGGTCTCGAGCGGGAGGGCCGCAGTGAGGAAAGCTCGCGGAGAGCACAGGGTCCTGTCTCCGGCTCGGGTTATGGGCCCTGGACCTGCGCGGCGTGGGCGAGAGCGCACGCGGGAGATTCACACCAGGCTGCGGCCGGGCGCGATAGCTGAGAGGCTGCTCGTTTCTCACTGCCCAGCGCCTACGACCAGCATGAAGCTAAGTGGGGAGTGGGAGGGAATAATTTGCACCACAAAGAGGAAGGTTTTGCTGGTCCACAGGCGAGGCAGAACTGGAGCCTTCTCTAGCCACATGCCCACCCCACGCGCGCCCACCTTAAGGCGCAAAGACGCCTTTGTTGCTTTAGAAACCCTTAATGCTGGAGCACTGACCTGAGCCCACGGTGTGGAATGAGGCAGGTTCTTCCACCAGACGTGTACACACGTGTAACACACACAACATAAAGTTTCTGTCATTTATTAAGCATGTACCCTGAACCCAGGACTGTGCAGGCACAAGGGTAACCCAGATTTGGGTGCCTGCAGCCAACTTGCCTTCCTGTGCCACCCTTGAAGCCTGATTTAGCAATTCTCCCTTTCAAAAAAATCCGCTTACACAAGAGCCTTCATAAATCTTGCAGGTTTTTTTGAAGGCCTATGGAGGAGACTAAGGAAAGAGGGGATTTTCCATACAGCAGTGGGTGCAGGGTTTCATTCCGTTAGACATCTCTTCCCTTATTCGGCTTTTTGGCTGTTCCTCATCCACCTTTTCTCTGAGAGCCTCTGAAACTTGCCCAGCCAAAAGCACTCCCACCAAGATCTTCCTCTGGGCTTCTCCATCTCCCCTGCTTCCTCATGAAGAGAAGAGCAGCTGGGTCCTGCCTTCCTAAAACTGCTCATGGGAACACATGCTCTCACCCACACCAGACAACCTGCTCAACAAAGACCCTCTCATCACCAGCATTCACCCTCTGCAGAGATCAGCAACACTTTTTATCTCTGAAACACGTACGTCTCTCAGCCAACTGTCCCCAAAATTCACATGGGGTAGGTAATTATTCCCATTTTACAGATGAGGAAACTGAGACTTAGGGAGGTTAAGTAACTTCCCCAATATCACATGTCATTAGGGCTGCACCAGCTTTCAAACCTAGGCAGTCAAGCTCTTTCTCTTGCCCCAAACAGCCTCACAGAGAGGCAGTTTAAATAGCCACATCTGATGTGATGCCTTCTGGTGCATCTATGAGCATTTGTCATGGAATTTAGCATGTGTCATGTCCAGGCCACAAGAATCTGTGACGTCCCTTGCATTCTTCTGTGCTTCTTTGGTATTTGGACTTGAAGCAACATTTCTCAGATATAGAAATTACATCAGACTGTTAAATTGGATGACTTAATGCCCACATTTATATTATTATTAAGCAAAACCAAAAGTAGCTGAGGTACATGGCCCCATTTAATTCTCACAACTCCCTACGAGGTTGGGACAGTGGTAAAGTGATTCCTCCTCCCCCACCGTGAACTCCTTTATGGAAAATTCTGACAGAGAGTACTTTAAAATGTCTTTCCCGGGGCCTCCCGGTGGTGTAGCGGTTTAGTTCGCGCTTTGGCAGCCCAGGGTTCGCGGGTTCGGATCCTGGGCGTCCGCCGACGCACTGCTTGTCAGCCATGCTGTGGCGGCGTCCCATATAAAGTGGAGGAAGATGGGCACGGATGTTAGCCCAGGGCCAGTCTTCCTCAGCAAAAAGAGGAGGATTAGCAACGGATGTTAGCTCAGGGCTGGTCTTCCTCACACACACAAAAAATAATAAAATAAAATAAAATGTCTTTCCCACAATTTCACAGATTTCAGATTAATTATAAATACTATATACAAATGCTATATAAATATTACACATATATATTATAAATGTTATATAAATATGTACATGGTAATATCAATGTGCCAGGCACTGCTCTAAACACTTTACATATTCACTCATTTAATCATTACAACAACCATATAAGGTGGGTACTATTATTTTTTCAAAGATATTTTTAAATTGAAATTTAATTTGCATAAAATAAAACATGCAAAATTTAAATGAGTTTTGACAAATGTATATATTCATGTAACCTTCACTCCAGTTGAGATATAAAACATTTCTATCACTCCAGAAAGTTCCCTCTGCCCTTCTCAGTCCATACCATCCAAAGAAACCACTGTTCTGATTTCTTATACCATAGATTAGCTTTGCTTTTTCTAGAACTTCATATAAATTGAATCATAGAGTCTGGCTTATTTAGTGTAGTCCTTTTGAGATTCACTCATGCTGAAGCGTGTTATCTGTAGTTTGTTCCTCTTATTGCTGAGTAGTGTTCTGTTGTATGAATACATCATAGTGTGTTTTCAGTTTACTTGTTGATGGACATTTGAGTTGTTTGTAGTCTTTGACTATTATGAATTGAGCGACTATGAACATTTGTAGGCAAGTGTTTCAGTGGATATAGATTTTAGTTTCTCTTCGGTAAATACTTAGGAATTGAATAGAGTAGGTGTATATTTAACTTTATGGGAAACTACCAAATAATTTTCTAAAGGTTATAAAGTTAGATATTATTATACAAAAGAGGAAACTGAGGCCCAGCCAGGTTCACTAATTGCCCCCAAATAACTTGTCCAAGCATCTGTGTTCTACAGTCTCTCTAGTTGGAAATGAATTAGAAAAAGAGAAAGCTGGGGCTGGGAAAAGAAAAGGCTGTGTGGCGGAGGAGGAGGGTGCTAAATCCGGGGGAGCCAGCCTTGACCTTGAGCGACCCTCTCTCTGTCCTGGGGCGGGGCCGTGTGCAGTCTTGGGACAGCGCTGTACAGGCTGGGCTCTGGGGATCCAGCCTGTCATTGGCAGACAACACCCGTCCTCGCCACTCTTCTCCGGCCCCCTGGCCTGCCACTACTCTCCCAGACGCCCCCTCCAGGAAGCAGTGGGCGGGCAGGGCGGTAAGCTTCCCCTTACACCCGGGCTCCGGGAAACCCGAGGCTAGAAGGCTTTGCCCGAGGACGATTCTGCGCGGATCTTGCAGAGGGGACCCACTCCCACTTCCAGAGGCTGGTGGAAAGCGGGTTTCTACCCCTTGGAGGGAATCTGGGAGCCCCCTTCCGCCTTGGCTGGAGTCATTCAGACTCGGCTGCACCTGCCGCCGCCAACCCCAGGGTCAGCGCAGCACGCGCTGGACTCATGTCTTTTTGTCTCTTCCCAGCTAAGTGATTTTTCAGAGAGCAGCTCACAAGAAGAGAGATCACATTTGTATCGTAAAATCAGACATCTCAGCTGAATTATCCTTTGGCTCGAAAGAAACCAACTCTCAGATTCTAACAATAGAGTTGTTGACATTGAAACAGGAGCGGAGGAAATAGATTTTTTTATAGCGAGGAAATAGATTTTTAAATGTTGGCATTTGATACAGACAACCATTTGAACCAGAAAATACCATCCAACATACAATAGGTAATTGAATAGAAAGCAAACACATTTTCATCAATGAAATGGAAACTGCCTTTTTTTTAACCTGAAGAGATACTAGCAGGAGGCCCAATTTACCTGGCAATTTTCTACCTTACTTGTCCTTTTACTCTAATATTTTGATTTACTTGAAAGGAAGAAGTGGAAACACATAAGAAGAGCTCGTGATGACAAGAGATGAAAGTCTGAGAGGCCTAATCAGTCAACAAGCTGTCCTCAGACCCAGACTGGGTGCCCAGGTGAGACACTGAGGAGGCTCCAGAAGAGGTGAGAGCTGGTGGTTCATTGGGGAGACAAGACTTGGGCACAAGAAGCAATTAGTGAGCCACATGAGGTGGTCTGTACCGTACAATTATGTCACAAGTCATGAAAATTCACATTTTCCCCAGACCATCATCATCCTACCAAAGCTGAATTAAAAGTTCACTGAGATCTTGTTACTTTTCAAGATTTAAGGTATTGCATGTGATACATAACAAGGTTCAAACATCAGGATATATTTGAAACATTTTCACGAAAGTCTCCCTCCTGTGGCATCTCTTAGCCAACAGTTCCCATGTGCTCTCCTCCAGTTACTAGTCTGATCCCAGAGTTTCTTTTTTTTTTCTTTTTTTAGTGAGAATGACCAGCCCTGAGTTAACATCCGTTGCTAATCCTCCTCTTTGCTGAGGAAGACTGGCCCTGGGCTAACATCCGTGCCCATCTTCCTCTACTTTATATGGGACGCCGCCACAGCATGGCCAACAAGCAGTGCATAGGCAGGCGCCGGGGATCCGAACCTGTGAACCCCCCGCTGCCAAGCGCAAACTAAACCGCTGCGCCTGTGAGCCTGCCCCTGAGCCCAGAGTTTCTTTATGTGCCAATAAGCACATCAGAATAGTCTCCTCTCTTTTACACAGAATGTAGCACAGTGTTCACACTGTTCTGCCTCTTGCTTTTTCCTCTTAATATAGCTCGAAGATCCTTCCATATCAGCTCACCGAGAGCTTCCTCATTAAAAAAATTTTTTTTCAGAATACGATAGTGTTCCACTGTATGAATGAGCCATAAATTAATTATCCAGTTCTCTTTTCTATGGACATTCAGGTTGTTTACAGTATTTTTGCTATTACAAACAACAATGCAGTGAGTAACCTAGTATTCCTGTCACTTTGCACGTGAGTTATATCTTTGAGGTAAATTCCTAGGAGTGGAATTGCTGGGTGGAAAGGTAAGTGCATTTTTGATTTTGAGAGATATTATCGAATTGCTGTCTGCAGAGCTTGTCCCACAATACCCTCCTATTTTTCCCCACACCCTCACCCACAGAGTGTGTTATCAAAGGTTTAGATTTTTGCCAAACTCTTAGTGAAAAATGTTTTCAGTGTAGTTTTAATTTACACGTATGAATGAGGTTGAACATCTTTTTGTATATTTAAGGCCATTGTGTTTCTTTTCTATATATGGTCTTTGATATCCTTTGCTCATTTTTCTATTGGGTTATTAGTGGGTTTTGTTTTATTTCTAAGAGTTTTTTTATATAACAGGGAAATTAACCTATAGTTATGCAAGTCACAAATATTTCCCCCAAATTTTACATTGTCTTTTGACTTTGCTTATAGTATTTTTGCCATGCAAGAGTATTTTCTTTTTAATGTGGTTAAATATATCAATATTTTGTTAAAACAGAAGAACATACTATATTTTTATAAGACTACTTAAAACAAGGCATTTATTGCATAATGTTGATCCCCTCCCCTGCCCCACATTAATACATAAGATAAATAAGCGTGATATGATCAAAAGTGACTGCTCTTTTAAACAGAAAAATGTCCATTTTCAGATATTTTTTAGACATTTTTATTTATTATGTTCTAATCACATGAAGAACAGAAATTTAGTTCCTTGACCAATTACCAGATTCAGACCTGGATAGCAGATTCAGAACTAAAGACATGGGAAGACCTCAATTTAGGCTACATTTTTATAGAGTATACCTCTTTCGCATCAAAGAAAGACGTATCCATAAAGGGGATTGATGCCTATGATATTTATAAAACTATTAAATATTTTAGAATGGAATACTCAGGTAAGGCACAATCATAACAAACTCTGGTTCCACCTTAATCCATCAAAAATCAGGGGCCAGCCTGGTGGCCTAGCAGTTAAGATTGCGCGCTCCACTTGGGCGGCCCGGGGTTCGCAGACCTGGATCCTGGGCGCAGACGGAGGCACTGCTTGTCAAGCCATGCTATGGTGGAGTCCCATAAAAAGTAGAGGAAGATGGGCACAGATGTTAGCCCAGGGCCAGTCTTCCTCAGCAAAAAGAGGAGGATTGGCAACGGATGTTAGGTCAGCGCTAATCTTCCTCACACACAAAAATCAGTACATATGTAGCCTGCTGTGGCAAGGCAATGTGGGGATTATAAAGAAATTGAGGGGTCATTGTTCATGTTTACCCTTTAACATTTTACATAATTTTGCACATATTTATGTGACAATTTAAGTATTAAGCCATCTTCCTAAGGTATTTAGCTGGCAAGCCATCCAGAAACTTTGGCCAGGAGAGAGAAAATATGAATACCCATGTGATTTTTTGTTACTAAAATTAAAAAAGGAAAACAGTTGACTCTTCACTTCTTGTTTTTGTTTTGTTTTTTTTGGTTGGGAAGATTGGCCCTGAGCTAACATCTGTGCCATCTTCCTCTACTTTGTATATGGGACACCGCCACAGCATGGCTTGACTAGTGATGTGGAAGTCTGCACCTGGGATCTGAACCCGCAAACCGCGGGCCGCTGAAGCAGAGAATGCGAACTTAACCACTACACCACCGAGCCGGCCCTTCACTTCTTCTTTACTAACTTGAAGAGTGATAAGGAGGAGGCCAGACTATAGCCTCCCTCACATTGATTCGTCTTGCCCTTTCTCTGCATCTGGCCCCCAAATGGAGTGAATAGAGGGATGTTGGTCATCTTGCCACTCCCTCCTTCATCCCCCTATGACTAACTCATTCCATCTTAGGGGTACACTTTTATGACCATTGCCTTTGGTGCAATAGTGTAGTGTCCCTGTAAAACATAAATGATTACACTGTCTTTTATTATTAATATTATTTTATGCAATGCATTTTAAGTGTTATTTAATGTGTTTGGTGGCAGTGATAATGGGTAATTATGGATAGTGAAGTCTGAAAATACATCTAGACCTTTTCACATTCATCCTTATGGAAATAATTTCCATTTATAAGGTAGTAGAGATGAAGAGGTGTCTACAGGACTTCATGCTCCTCTTTCATAGTATAGTGTATTTCTAAAAAGGGGCTCTCCATCCAGGAGCTGTATTTCCAGCTCCCCTTATATCTAGGTGGGACCATGTGCTAAATTTACATTGATGGAATATGATCAAAAGTCACTGTGTACCATTTTCAGGCCAGGTTTAAGAAATGTGGGTGCCTTCTCCAAGTTCTCTCTTTGCTGATTGGCTGCAGAGGATGACAAAGCCCTAGGAGATGGCAGAGCCATGGGATGGAAGGAATCCCCTGGGCCTGAATCACCAGAGGGAGGAAGGATACCCACTGAGCAGAAACATTAGCGGTGGACTGTTATATGAGAGAGAAGTAAACTTCTGTTGTGTTAAATCTCAGAAATGTTGGGTTTTACGCATTACAGCAGCTAGCATTACCCTAACTAAAACAAAAGTCGTTTCATTATAAGTTGCGTCTTCCTGGAATATAACTTCGATATGGAATATAGATCAGTCCTCTATATCAGCTCCGTAAGTTTGGTCCCTCTGTCCTTATGGAGGTTATAATTAAGTTGACTGTTCTGTCTTTAGCCATGTTCTCATTTAGTGACTTTAATGAACAATGGAAGGTCTAAAATGAAATTTGCAGACAAACACAAAGCTGAAAGGGATAGCATGATGCTCAATGAGAGAATCAGGATCCAAAATTATCTAGACTGGAATGATGGGTCAAAAGTAACAAGATGAAATTTAGACATGCACTAAAATGATATGCTTTCATAGACAGTGGCTTGAAATGATTGTAATGATTCAGACATTATTATGAATTGGGATATGCAACATTTGATAAGCAATGAAAGAAAAAAAGGGATCATTTCTGCCATGTGTAAGGGAAAAGTGATTTTTGCACTCTGTGAGATGCAGCTTACTCTCCAGTTACCTGAATAAAGAATCTGGGTCAGAATGTTTTAAACTGTTATCTATCTACTTTGAGTGGGTTCATTTCTCCAGACATAGAGACTTCCCTCCACTTGGAAAACCTCGTTTATTTGAAAAACAATAAAACACACACCAGAAAGACTGGATTCAAAAGATTAAAACCTACAGTTTTTAAAAATTCATTAAAATTCACATTTATAGAAAAATGTCAGACTCTGTCTAGGTGCTGACGGCAGTGAAATGGAATATAGGTCTGTGTGAATTACCATAATAATAATCACTCATCTTTATAGCACCAGAGCAGTGCTATCCAATAGCAATATAATGGGAGTCACATATGTAATTTTAATTTTCTAGTAACCACATTAAAAAAAAAAGAAACAGGAAATTAATTTTAGTAATATATCCTATTTAACCCAATAGATTACCATTTCAACATATATTTCATATATATTATGAATATTATTAATGAGACATTTTGCATTCTTTTTTTCATATTAAGTCTTCAAAATCCATTTTACACTTGCAACACATCTCAATTCACACTAGCCACATTTCAAGTGTTCAGTAGCCACATGCTAGTGGCTGCTATATTGGCACAGTTCTAAAGATTTCATCCACATTGTCTTATCTCATTCTCACAGAAACCCTCTCTGATAGGTATTATTATTCACATTTTATGGATAATAAAACTTTTACAGAAGTGAAGTCATTACTCCAAAACACACAGCCGTAATGGAAGAATCAGGACTTGAACCCAACTTTCCAGTGTATCCCAAGGTTAAGTGGGTTGGTATGGAGTCAAACAGAATTGGCTTCAAATCCTGGCTCTGATATCTACTCAGCTGTGTTACCTCAGGCACATTTTTTAACTCTGACACTTGATTTCATTATCTGAAAAATGATGATAATAAGAATCCTCATAGGCTATCATGGGATTAAATGAAATAATGTATGCAAAGTGCTCAGCACAGCGCCCATCCATGGCAAGCGCTCGGTGGAAGTTAATGGTTATTACCTTGACAACAAGTCCAGTGCTCTTTCTACCTTCCTACGCTGCTTCACAGGAGCTTCTCCTTCCACTCGTGGAGGGTTCATTCTTCATTTTTTTTGTTTTTTCGAGGAAGAGCAGCCCTGAGATAACACCTGTTGCCAATCCTCCTCTTTTTTGCTGAGGAAGACTGGCCCTGGGCTAACATCTGTGCCCATCTTCCTCTACTTTATATGGGACGCCACCACAGCAAGGCTTGCGTCTGTCCACGCTCAGGATCCGAACCTGTGGAACCCGGGCCACCCGCGAAGTGGAGCGTGTCCACTTAACCGCTATGCCACCGGGCCAGCCAGGGGGTTCATTCTTGATGTGTGATTTCTACTGTGAACCAGTGAACTGGATGATCGTTCTGACTCCAAGGCCAGCCTCACGCCTCTACATCACAGCTGTTTTGTTATTTTTTGCTCAAACAGTGTTGTCATCTTCCAACAGCACAGGATGTGATGACTGACAAACCACAAAGCAAACCTGGAAATGTTTGAAGCCAACCATAGTCCCATTCTAAGACTCTTTCCAAGAGCTACCTCATGACTGTGGGGATCGTAGGAATACCGGTCACTTGGTTCTGGAACTGTCCACCCCTTCTTCAAGCCCTCTGCAATCTGCACAGCTGAAGGGAGGAAGTAGACTGTCCTCAGGCAGGAGCTGAGGCGTTCTTGCAGCTTCCTCCCTGCCTGGCACTAGTATCCTCACTTATCTGCAGTGTGGTAACATGACCCCTTCCCCCAGGGCCAGGTTTAACTGCCTGCCTGCAAGCCAGTAACTGAGTGTTTTCTACCACCTTGAACGAAATACTTTAATAAAATATGGGGTTGGAGTATCGAAACCACAAGTAGAAATATTGTGGTGCTCATATATGCAATGCACACTGGTTAGTGACTGCCCCCAAAAGTGTTTTACTTGCCATCATAGAGAAATGAGTTTACCAAACACAGGCTCTCAAAAGCTTGATGCGTAAGGAAGTGAATCATAGTTCATTCACTCATTCAACAAGTATTTATTGAGCCCCTACTGTGGACCAAGTGTTGTGAAGGATGCTGGGGACACAATGGTGGGGAAAAAAGACAGACTTGCTGCCTTCAATGATCTTATCTTGTAGAGGGGGATGTAGATATAAATCAAATATAGAATTACAAACCGTAGTCAGAGCTACACAGGAGAGCAAGCAAACCGCAGAGAGATCTGATCTGGTCTGTGGGTCAGAGGAGGCTGTGTTGAGAAGGTAACACCTGAGCTGAGGAGGCAGAGACTATGTGAGGGGAAGAGGACACAGGGGAGATGTCTTGGCAGATGGGAAGTGTAGCAAGGAATATGCTGAGGTCAGTTCAGGGTCTAGGATAACAGCTGGCTATTAAGAACCTCTTTTATATGAAGACCCACTGTCTGTCCTGGGAATATGGCAGAGGGATTTTGAGATTCAAGGTTGGGCTCTGGGGCTCCAAAATCAACTCTCCTAAATAAGAAAGGTAGAACAATGCTGCCCCAAACTTCTGAGAGAAGCAAGCTGGGTGGGCAGGTAGAAGAGGGCGCTACATGGACAGTATCTGGGAGAACTAGCTGGTGTCCCGCCCACAAGCCAGACTGTTAAGGCTTTGGCCCACACTCAAGAGGCCTGGGCTTGATGACGGTGACGAAGCGTTCCCCCACCCCCGGCCATAATTGATGAGGGATGGCAGCTGCAGTTGAATGTCACAAGGGCTGGGGTAGCGGCCCTGGTCTCTTTTTGGCAGCCAGTGGCTGGAGCAGTAAGAAAATGGCAGCGACAGAGTGGTGGAGGAGGGAGAGCAAGAGCAGCGAGGGCGGCTGCAGCCGAGCACGAGTGAGGGGACTCAACCCAGCAGAGAGGGCAGGCCTGGGGTGCTGGGGCCTCTCCCTGTGACTTCAGTGTGTTGGGGGCTTGTCATTAGAGATCATTGCATTTTTTTATTCCCTCAATTGATCTCTAGGTTGTGAAAATATGATGATGATAAAGCTCAAAAAATGTCCAGAATTGGGAGGTATGTGTGGGTAGCATGGCCTGCGGTCCCTTGAAACAAGTGGCATTCTCTCGGGGGACATTTTCAGCAGCACTGATGAGCAACAAGCACAACAACCACTTGGCACATTCAGGATTTAAGTGAGATCTGGAACATCAGCAACATCATCTACTGTAGGCTCTGACTCTTCGGGTGCCCACCATTCCTCGTTTTTGCAGATCCACCCACAGTTGAAACACTTATCAAAAGAAAAGAGGTGAAAGTAGGGAAGCTTTATGTTTGTGGTCATTTAAGGAAATGTAAATACAAACTTCTTTAAAGCAAAATTGAAAAGCCCCTTTTATTGTTAAACAGTTGAACATTTTCAGTATTTGAAACAGCTAAGACTCCAAAGCTAAGCTGATGGTTGGAAGGTAAACAGAATTAGACACAGACCCGATCCTCATGAAACAAACTGGCTATAGGGACAGGCAGCTATTAATTAAATAATTGCACTAATAGATATGCAATCACACACAGACAGGAGTGCCATAAAGATGAGCTTCATCTCACTGTGAGCTTATGACAGGCCAAGTGATCTATTATAGGGAGTCAGGGAGGTTGCTCCCCTGAGGAAGTGATAATTGAGAAGATCTGAAAGATGAGAAGGAGTTAAACTGGCAAAGTGGGGTGGAGGCAAAGGAGGGAAAGCATTTCAGATAGAGGAAACAGCATGTGCAGAGGCCCTGTGGTAGGTAGGGAAGCATACAAACTGAAAGGCCTATGTGGTGGGAGAATGTTCTAGGAAATGGAGGTCAGAGAGGAGGACAGGGGCTGGACCATGCACGGCCTATGGCTGAGTTGGGGATGTGGGTCTTTATCCTAAGAGCAGAGGGAAGCTGTTGAAGGATATAAGCAGAGTTGGGTTGGAATGGGGCCAATTGGTGGTTTGGGGAGAGAGAAAGGAGGCTATTGCAACAGTTCAGGCACAAGATAATATTAGTTATCACCTGACTTTTGGCACTAGGGTGATGGAACAGAGAGAGAGAGAAGTGGAGGCATGTTGGAGGTAAAAGGGACAGGATTTGTGATTGACTAGAATCTGGACTTGGAGAGAAAAAGGTGTTAATCAAGATTCCCAGGTATGTGGTCCGTGGAACTGGATGAATGGTGGTCATGTTCATTGTGACAGGGACAGAGCACAAAAAGCAAGGCTTGATTGTTTGTTCCTTCCATCCTTTCCCCTCCCCTCACTTCCCTTCTATTTCTTTCCCTTCCCTTCTCTTTTCTCCCTCCTCCTCATTTTTCTTGGGAAAAAACCATGAGTTTTAGACATCTTGAATTGGAAGCACCTTTGAGACTTCCAAGTGGTGATGTTAATTAGCAGTTGGATACAAGAGTCTGTAACTTAGAGGAGGAGGCCTGGGCTAGAGATCTGTGTGTGAGATCATTGACATTTATGGTACTTGAAACCTTGGGCATGAATGGATGGTTGGGGGAGAAAGCATATAGTAGGAGAGAAAAAGGCCCAGGAAAGATCTTGATGAGCCTCAACATTTAATGACTGAATGGAGATGAGCCCACAAAGCAGCCAGAACGGTAGGGTCAGAGAGTGAGGAGGAGCTCCAGTAGAGGGGGTTGTCCAGAGATCTAAGTCAGGAGGGTGTTTCAGGAAAGAGAGGGTGGCCCACAGGCTTGAATGCTGCTGGGAGGTCAAGAATGAAGCCTGAAGATGCCCACTAGATGTAGTGAGTCAGAAGTCACTAGATCTTGATCTTGGGGAAGGATGTTTCAATGGAGTAATGGGGGCCAGAGTTGAAGAATAAATAGGAAATTAGGAAATGGAGACAATGAGCATAAACAACTCCTTCTAGAAGCTTGATTATTCTGTTAAAGCATGCAGTTGTGATGTTGAAACCTGTGCATTAGGATTCACTGAAGCAAGTACCATATTTCAGTGGAAAGAGAGCCATCATTTGTCAATGGGAAATTCACATACTAACAGAATTGGTGCTCCCCTTAATGAATCTGTGGAGCACTGATTCTGGTGGGATTGCTACATATATCATGGCAGCAACAAGACAAATGTTCATCATTTTGGGTATGCACCTGTAAACCTAAATAGCATGATCTATATGCACAGATGGTTTGGTAAACAATTACCGACACGGGGCATTTTTAGCCCGTTGATCTACTAGGAACAGGAAGTGACAGGAAAAGAGACTAATCACAGTGATGGATATGTGCATCAGAATTCCTGACTCACAGCGTGTACCCACACACAGGTCTCACCACCACTGCCCATGATGCTTCAAAAAGCACTGAAGCCACCTTAAAACCAAGAGGAAGGGTCTGCTGGGCATGAGGCATTCAACCATCACAAACCAGAACTATGAAAAAACGGGGTTTGGAGACTGAAACATATACTAACACCCACAGCTTTGATACCCAAAGTCAAAGACAAAAGATTATTTACGTCATTTTGGATCCCAATACTTCAGACATTTTGACCCACCTGAAGACATTGACAAAACTCACTTGATACTGAACCAGCATATTTTTTTGATCTGTGTGCATATGCCCCAAATCTCCTAACTCTAATTTCTGATACCCAAAGACTTGTTTTAGAGGCAGGTACCTCTCCTTCTATTTTACCCTTTTTACCTGGAAAGAAGTGGATCCTGAGAAGGGGAAATACATGTCAGGAGAAAAGAGAGTGTTTGAAACTTTCAAATTGGTGTTCATTAAGGCAGGCACCTCGACGACACATCATGACAGCCACGATGCCATACATGGAGAGCGTTGGTACTTAAAAACGGCTTCGGGCACACTTGAAACGTATTTATTCATAGACCTTGCATATATTAAAGGGAAGGGTTTTCAGAGAGTTATTCGACAGTGACAGTTATCTACGTTCAGACATCTGGTGCTCGTTTCTCCTCATGCCTGAGCTCCTCGTTGGGTTTAAGAAAGACGCCAGAGCTGCCAAAATATCTCGTTCGGGCCACAATTCACTTTAATAAATGCCGGTATCTCCAGGTCTTCGGAGGAGGAGGAGGAGGCGGGAGGGCGGAGACAGGAAGCCAACGTGGACAGGCCTAGAGGGCCCCAGGGTCTCCCGGCAGAGCCACTCATTACCAGGGCTGAGGAGGCAATCCAGCCTGGGGTGAATTTAGGTGCCAGAGAAAGGACCCTCTGGGACGAGGGTGGGAACGTGACGCATTACAGTCACAAAACTCCCCCACCGTGCGAGTCCAGAATCCCTCCAATAGGAGTTAGAGCTAAAATGTAAATACGTATGTCCCTGCAGGAGGTAACTCAGAGATTTAATTCACCCTCAAGTGTAAATGATGCATCCAGAAAGCTGGTTGGGCCTGAAGGAGAGTGGGAGAAAGACCCACGCGGGAGGGGAAGGGGTGCGGCAATGGGGGCGTGTCCACGCAGGGCAGACAGAGCCCAAGTTTTGGCTTCAGCTCTGGGGCTGGATCTGACAGGGAGGCGGGGAGAGAGAGAAACCGTGTGAGATGGGAGTGGGCTCTTTCTCCTCTCGGGAGCCTGAGCAGGGTGGCTGGTTTGTCGACAGTGGGCATGTCAGAAAGGAGCCACGGTTTGGCTGCCCCCTTCGCAAGCCTCTGACACTTACTTTCACAATGCTGCCTCCAAGGTCTTTTCATCAGCCTTGACAACTATTGTGTCAACACAGGACCTTAAAATTTGTTCCAAGACACCTTTTTGGGAGCATATGCTCAGAAGAATCAATCCTGCCCACCGCTTCACTTTCGAGAGAATCAAGGTGATATTTGGTGGGGACCAAACCATATTTAAGGCAAGGACCCCACTGAACTCTTCTATCCCTAGTTGAATATTATGGTTTTAGCATTTGCACATATCTTCTTAAAGAACATTTAAGAGTTTGTGTGTGTCTGTGTATATGCACAGACTTGCCATTATTATCTTATAACTTTTATTTCTTAAAAAAAAAAAACCAAACTTTTTAATGAGAGGCAATATAACCTAGTGGTTAAGGGAGTCGGTCCTGGAGCCAGATGGCCAGATTTAAATTCCAGCTCATGTATTTGCTAGCTGTGTGACCTTAGGCAAGTTACTAAACCTCTCTCTGCCTCACTTTCCTTATCTGTAAATTAAGCATGATAATTGTACCTGTTTGGTGGGATTGTTATGAAGATTAAGTGAGAGATCATACATGGAAAGGCAAGGGAATGTCTGGCATGCAATAATATCTAATGATTGTCAACCACTATTGTTGGTGGTTTCGGGTTATATATATATCCTCCCAGCTCCCTAAGCCACAGTTGAAGATGTTTCTCTGTCCCCTATATTTCCTACCAATTGGCAGCTGGTTATCTTAGGTTTTGTGATGTTAGCAGGTGTTGATGCTCAGTGCCTGGATCAATTAACTCATTGGGGGTTACCAAATGGTGATTTTTTTTTTTGTGAGGAAGACCAGCCCTGAGCTAACATCCGTTGCCAATCCTCCTCTTTTTGCTGAGGAAGACTGGCCCTGAGCTAACATCCATGCCCATCTTCCTCTACTTTATATGGGATGCCGCCACGGCATGGCTGACAAGCAGTGCGTCGGCAGGAGCCCGGGATCCGAACCGGGGAACCCTGGGCTGCCAAGCGCGAACTAAACTGCTGTGCCACTGGGCCGGCCCCCCGAATGGTGATATTTTATCATTTATTTTTTTATTTATTAATGGGGGTAGTTTATTTAAAAAACGTTTTCCTGGGGCCAGCCTGGTGGCGCAGCAGTTAAGTTCACGTGTTTCGCTTCTGCGGCCCAGGGTTCACTGGTTTTGATCCTGGGCGCAGACCTACTCACCGCTCATGAAGCCATGCTGAGGTGGCGTCCCACATAGAAGAACTAGAAGGACCTACAACTAGGATATACAACTATGTACTGGGGGCTTTGGGGAGAAAAAAGAAAAAAGGAGGAAGATTGGCAACAGATGTTAGCTCAGGGCCAATCTTCCTCAAAAAAAAAAAAAACCCCAAAAAACAAAACAAAAAATGTTTTCCTTTACCTACTATTTGGTTACCAATGGTAAAGTTCAATAGAAAGGCAAGATAAATGCTTGATTCTCTCCTTTTATTTACCAATTTTGAAGATAATGACTCTCATTTTCTGAAGATGACTGTTTTTTAAATAGTGGTATGAACTCATAAATTTGAATGCAGCTAATGGTTTCAATCAGTTACAATTATTATCCTCGTTGAAGTTAAAATTGTCCCACCTTTGCCTGGTGGAAGCCTTTTTAAGCTGGCTCCTGAGTCTTGGGACATGACTGCAGTAGTCTTTGATCACTTCCTTGCTATACAGTAAAAAAACAAGATGTCCAGGCTGATCTTGTACATTTCTTACCCCAGACCTGGAATCAGCCATTTCCCCAAGAAGCTCTAGTTTATTTTAGTAGAAAATGGTATTTCAAGACTACAGTCTGGATACTTTATTTACTTATTGCTTCTATGTTGGTCATTTTTTTATAGGCCCCTTCAGTTGACAAAGCTGGGATGGATTCGTCAATTGATAGATCAATCCATATAAAATAGCTCATGAGTTCCTACTGATTCTTTCAATTCATATTCAGGACTTTTTTTTTTAATCTTAGGGAGTTTTATTAGTCATGTATACTTTAGTAAGAATTAGCTATACCCTTTCCAAATTGACAAGTGAGAACAAGTTCTCAAGCAAGCTTAAGCAGAAAAGGGAAATTTAGTATAAGGATACACAGGGCCATGGACAGAAATGCAGCCAGGCCTCAGAAAGGGAGTAGAACCAGGGACAAGAAAGTCATCAGGGCTCACGGTAGCCCTTCTCCACAGGGCGGCCTCTTGCTTTTCTTTCTCCAGATATACTTTCTCCACTCCATCATACATGGGGTTAGTAAAAGGTGTCCAAACACTTTCAGCCAGTGGGTATTTCCATGTTACAAACATGGCTCTTTGGGGTAGAGACTGGGATGCGAGAAGGAAGGGCAATTCCCAGGCAAGAGGGAACCTCAATAAGCTGGAGTCCAAGTCATGCTGGGTGTGAGGACCTGTACAGGCTGTGGGCACAAGGGAATGCAGCTGTGGCTTGCGAAGAGAATGCAGGACTACAGGGTCTTCACTTAAGCTTTCTGTGTTACATCTGTAGCTCTTTTCTTCCACTCCAGGAAGCCTGGTTCTCAAGAACACAGGGCAGGACAAAATTAGAATATCACATTATCAACAACCTACTTTATCCTACATCACACACACAATAGTCTCAGAATAACATCAACACGACCATCATTGATATAATTACTGAGAACAGTTAAAATTGGATTTTTGCATATGCTCTCCTCATTCTTATAGTTGAACTATAGCTACATTATATGAGCATATGGCCTTTACATACTATATTTTCTCGGTTTTAACCCTCACTCGGTCTTAGTTCTACGAGTAACTGTATATTTAATGCTCACACCAGTCCTTAGGTTGACCTTTTTTTTAGTCATTTTGATTATCTTCATTGTGAAACTTTAAGAATATCTATGAAAGTTGTATTAGTCAGGGTTCTCCAGAGAAACAGAACTAATTGGAGGTGTGTGTGTGTGTGTGTGTGTGTGTGTGTGTGTCTGTGTCTGTCTGTATTTATTATAAGGAATTGGCTCAGGCAATTATGGAAGCTGAGAAGTCCCAAGATCTGAAGTTGGCAAGCTGGAGACCCAGGAGAGCTCATGGCACAGTTCCACTTCAAAGCCAGCAGACTGGAGACTCAAGAAGAGCCAATGTTTCAGTTCGAGTCTGAAGGCAGGAAAAGACGAATGTCCCAGCTCGAGGCAGCCAGCCAGCAGGAGTTCCCCCTTCCTCTCGGGAGGGTCAGCCTTTTTGTTCTATTCAGGCCTTCGGTTGATTTGATGAGGCCTCCCACATTAGGGAGGGCAATTTGCTTTACTCAATCTGCTGATTCAACTGTTAATCTCATCCCAAAACACCCAGAATAATGTTTGACCAAATTTCTGGCACCGTGTGGCACAAGCAAGTCAACACATAAAATTAACCATCACAAAAGTAGAGGGCAGCGAGGCTTTTTGCTGCCCCTAAAATCAACAAGCAATCATTCATTCTGTCTGTTAGTTCACAAGGCAAGAACCAGTAATGGTGTTGGTAAGAACATTACATGAATGGCTGTAATTTATAGAGCATTAGATGCGTTATCCCATCTAAATCTCCCAACAAACTCCATTCTACAGATTTAGAAACTGAGACTTCAAGAAGTGAATCAATTTACCCAATGTCATACAGATCAGTAATGAGGTGGAGATTTGAATACAGAGCTCCTTGAAGTCCCACCCTGTGCTCTTAACCAGTTTGCTGGAAATCCTGGAAAGAACCGGGTTTCCAAAGATAGGTGGTGAAGTTTTCTACTCTGTGGCTCACAGTTCAAAGGAGGGATATTTACAGGCATTCCAAGCCTCACAGTCTCTTTATGTAGACTTTGAAAAGAACAGATTTAAAATAGTAGCTAAGTGAGAAAAGAATAAACCTGTTTTGACCAATTTTTAGATTTGCTTACTGTAATTTAAAATTTCAGGAAACTCATTTCTCTACTTCTAGAGTCAACAAATAATGGTATGTGTATTACAAAAGCTATGGTACCTAGTATTAAAGCAAGAGAAAAATAACTTTTGACAAAATATGCATACAGAAGAGTGTACATATGGGGCTGGCCTGGTGGTGTAGTGGTTAGGTTGGCACGCTCTGCTTTGGTGGCCCAGGGTTCGCAGGTTCGAATCCTGGGCACAGATTGACACACTGCTCATCAAGCCATGCTATGGTGGCATCCCACATACAAAATAGAGGAAGATTGGCACAGATGTTAGCTCAGGGCCAATCTTCCTCACCAAAAAAAGAAAGAAAGAAAGAAAAAAAGACTATACATAAAATATATGTACAGATCAAAGAGTAATAAAATAAACATTCACGTACCCACCACCCATCTTTCTACCTGAATCATACCTTCTAATTTCTATTACTTCTAGAAATTAGACATTTAGTACACGTGTTTATCTACAGGAGAGAGTCAAAATAGCAAAGCTGATTTGAGCCTCCTAGAGACTTGTCTTTCCCAAAGTGGATTCAGACCCATGAAAAAAGGGAAGATGTAGTCACACAAGCTTGGAAGAGCAGTAGGAGTTCCACTGTTTCCACCTGCCACTCAGATCTGCAAGACACATTAACATATCAGGAAAAAAGGCTTGCAGTAATCTTTGAAGTCTGTGTAACTCTGGATTTCCCCAACATATTTGACCACTAAAACTTTTCATGAGGCTTTTACCACCTGAATGCAACTTGTATTCCTCTAGGGAGATGCCAGCACAGGCCTGGCCCAAGGTAGGCACACACTAATGACCGGGGCAGGAACGGATGCTTTCCTGACCAGTGATGCTAGTGACAGTGCACTCTGAATGGTAAAATACCTCCAGACTCCTGAGTCAACTAGGGGTTCAGGAGGGAGGGGGGAATGGGGACAAAGTCACAGCTACTCAAATCAAATGGAGGGACAGAGGAGGGAGCTGACACAAGATGGGCAAATTTGCTCTGCTGGTTTAAGGAAACATTACCTTCAAGTTTGCAGTTCAGGTGGTGTTTTCCAGGAGGAAAATGTTGCCTTGAATTATGAAAAATAAAGCATAAGATCCTGTTATTTGACTTGTGTTCTAATCAGAAAGAGTCTCTGTCTTAGTCAGTTTGGACTTTTAAAACAGAAAACTATAGACTTGTGGCTTAAACAACAGACATTCATTTCTTACAGTTCTGGAGGCTGGGAAGTCCAAGATCAAGGTGCTAGCAGATTCGGTGTCTGCCGAGAGCCCTTTTCCTGGTTTGCAGATGGCCACCTTCTTACTGTGTGCTCACGCGACGGAAGGAGAGAGTTCGGTCTCTTCCTCTTCTTATAAGGACACTAACCCCACCACCCTCATGACCTCATCTAAACCTGACAACCTCCCAAAGGCGCCACCTCCTAATACTATTACGTTGGGAGTTAGGGCTTCAACATATGAATTTTGAGGGGATACAAACATTCAGTCCATAGCAGTCTCATTAACAATGATTACATTAATAATTGTTGTAAAAATGTCTGTTGTGCCATTATGCTTAAGGATACAAGCTATTGAACAAAATGTGTCAACACTTTGTGAAACTGCTCCCCAACCTGCTTGGACGCCACCTGGGAACACTCACAGCCACAACTTCATCACTGAACTCCCACAACAAACACGATGAGGCAGGGACAATTAAAAATGACACTTGTCCTGCCCCTGTGGGGCTTACATTCTGAGATGGTAGGCCACCAGAGACCCCAACAGAAAAAGAGGACAGGTTTTGAGTAAAGCAGACATCCATTTTAGGGCAAAACACCTCTATAGCCGTAATCAGTTAATGGGATGTTGCTCCTTGTAATAAAGCCTTCAAGGGGACAGATTAAGAGAGCAATTACTTTCCCCAAAGTGTCAATAGCAGTAACCGAAAAATCCAACAGCAACGATATTAAGTAACAATAAAGCCAGATTTGTATTCCACAAGTTGCTTTGGATTTTACGCCTATGTGTGATTTTCCCTGGCATCATGACAAATTGACTGCTCATGGTCATCACTCTTGACCTTTCTGGAACATGTGACCAGGAGCCCAATCTACAGGCTCCTGGGAACCCTCAGACATCTGAGCAGAAACCAGATAAAAGCGCTTGGAGGCAGACATTCACAGTTCCAGGGGGCTCTTAGCACCCCAAATGTCTTCCTGGGATTCTGGGACCACAGGTTAAGAACGAATGGCATTTTTTGCAGAAATAGAAAAAAAAAAATCCTAAAATTCATATGGAATCTCAAAGAACCCTGAAGAACCAAAACAATTTTGAGAAAGAAGAACAAAGCTGGAGGACTCACATTTCCTGATTAAAGACATGTTGCAAAGCTACAGTAATCAAAACAGTATGGGACTGGCATAAAGACAGACATATAGACCAATGGAACAGAATAGAGAGCCCAGAAATAAACCCTCATGTGTATACTCAAGTGATTTTCAACAAGGGTGCCAAGACAACACAATGGAGACAGGACACTCTTTCAATAAACAGTATTGGGAAAACTGGATATCCACATGCAAAAGAATCAAGATGGACCCTTACCTTACACCATCTACAAAAATTAACTCACAATAGATTAAAAACCTAGCCATAAGACCTGAAGCTATAAATTTCCTAGAAAAAAAAATAGGGGGAAACCTTCATGACATTGGATGGGCAATGATTTCTTGGATACAACACCAAAAGCACAGGCAAAAAAGGTAAAGCAAAAATAGACAAATGGGACTGTATCAAACCTAAAAATTTCTGTGCAGCAAAAGAAACAATCAACAGAGTAGAAAGGCAACCTATGGAATTGGAGAAAATATTTGCAAAGCATATCTCTAATCAGGGGTTAATATCCGGAATATACAAAGAACTCCTACAATTCAACAACAAAAACTGAAATAACCCAATTTTAAAATGAGCAAAGGACTTGAGTAGATATTTCTCCAAAGAAGATGTACAAATGGCCAACAAGCATATGCAAAGATGTTCAACATCACTAATCATCAGAGAAATGCAAATCAAAACCACAATGAGCTATCACCTTGCAGCCATTAGGATGGCCACTGTCAAAAAACAAAACAGAAAATAACGGGTACTGGTGAGGATGTGGAGATATTGGAACCCTTGTGCACTGTCAATGGGATTGTAAAATGGTGCAGCTACTTTAGAAAACAGTATGGAGGTTCCTCAAAATAATAAAAATACAACTACCATATGATTCATCAATCCCACTCCTAGGTATATATCCAAAAGAATTTAAAACAGGATCTTGAAGAGATATTTGCACACCCACATCCATTGGAGCATTATTCACAATAACCCAAGAGTGAAAGCAACCTTAATGTCCATCGATGGACGAATGGATCAACAATATGTGGTACTTACCTACAATGGAACATTATTCAGCCTTAAAAAAGAAGAAAATCTTGTCACCATGCTACAACATGGATGAACCTTGAGGACATTATGCTAAGTAAATACGTCAGTCACAAAAAGACAAATACTGTATGATCCCACTTATATGAGGATCTAAAGTAGTCAAACTCAAAGAAACAGAACGTAGAATGGTGGTTGCCAGGGGCTGGGGGAAGGGAAATAGGGAGTTGTTGTTTAATGAGTATAGTTTCAGTCATGGAAGGTGAGAAAGTTCTAGAGATCTATTGTATAACAATGTGCATATGGTTAACAATACTGTACCGCACACTGAAAAATTGTTAAGAGGGTAAGTTTATGTTATGTGTTTTTACCACACACACATGAAAAAGAACCCCTTGTCTAGGAGCCTCCTCTGATGCTGCTCTGAATGATGTTCCTTGAGCAGTATCCTCAGCCAGGCCTCGGGAAAATCATTATTTTCCAAGTGTCTTCTAGAAAAGGAATGTAAAACTGAGATTTCTGGGCACTTCAAGAGCTGGAATGTTGGAAGAGAAAGCATCCTGACCTCAAGGAGTCAGGTGTGGTGGCACAGGAAGCTATATTTGCAAGTAAGGACACAACAGCACAGAGTACACCCCAGTGGGGTGGGGAGGAGGTAGTGCCAAGAGGAAGCTGCCCAAGGAATGGCGTGGCCAGGGGCCAGAGCACTGTCCAAGGCTGGCTGCCACTCCACAGGCTGTTGAGTAGCGTGGAAACATAGAGTGAGGTCACCAGGAAAAGCCCCCACAGCAGTGGAGGGGCAATGTGAGCAGCTGGGACTCTCAAACAGAGAGGGGGCCTCTAGTTCTGGGAGCCATATTGCCATATTGAATGGGACTCAGAGTCCAACAATGGCTACACGCCATTTTACAACAGCAACACTGGTAGGTTGCTTGATATTTGATCCTCAAGTGGGTTTTCAAGTTGAACCCTCTGACACTTTGTAGGTTTTCTAATTTTCAGGGCCTGCTACAGGAAAAAAGAAAAATATATATATTTCTTTTTTCCTGTGGCATAGATATATATACTTTTTAAATATTATATGAATATATTTTTTAAAGTGTAGAACTATAGAAAACATGACTTAAACAGTTTCCAGAATAGATGAGGAAATGAGGAATATTTCATGTACACAATACATTCAGCCTGGTCTGCCCCGTGACTTGCCCCCCCACCTCATGATTTGTGCTTACATCACAAGGAAGCCATATCTTGAGAAAGTCAAACACAGTCCAAAACACTCAGCAGAATAAAACCGTTTATATGCTTCAGTCCTAACAGTGTGGAAAGTGACTGTGGACAAATCAAGGAATCATACATTTGACATCTCCAGAAATTACTAGATAAATTGCTATTTAAATCCTTTATCTGGGAAACCTTTGAAATCGAGTCACTCTAGTGATTGAGACCCTAACTCAGTCATTCTTCAAAAGAAAACGGGGTAAGTCAGAGCAGAAAACATGAAGTGTTCTCAGTGAGGACCGGAGCCCAGCATTCCTCACCTTTAAGTAACGGACCCCCATTAAAGGAGAAGAAAAAATACCCAGGTCTCTGGTGTCGACTTGTTACTCAAGTAAGTACAAAACACGAAGCTAAAGATACTTACGCTAATAGTTATTTTACTACTGTGAAAACCAAAACAAAATGACAAATTCAAACACAATTACAAACTGAAAACAATCCACATTAAAATCATTAATTTTATGTGATAAATGATACCACGTTGCTGCCACTGAATTCTGCCCGCCTGACTATGGCGCCCACTGCTAGGATGCAGGTTCTTTGGGTTCAGCACACTCTGTTGTACCAACTTCCCCACCGTTTTTCTTTTCTTTTGGTATTATGACCGTTTACATACGAGATCTGTCTCTGTTCTTTTATAATTAGAATGGAACAATTTGGGTGGAGCTGGTTGGCACCACCTCTGTTGTAAATGCAAACTCAGAAGCTGAGGTGGCGTGGCATTGCTGGATTATAAAGTAGTCGTCCCAACCCTCAGGAATATTATATGGTCATTTGTTTAGGTTACCATCAACATTCAAAATCAGAAGTCTCCTCACAATACTTCCCTGGGTCTTAGTTTGACAGAAACTTCCACAACCTAAACCTGAAGCTCTTAACCCTTTTTTGTACCACAGTCTCCTTTGGTGGTCTGGGGAAGCCTCAGAATCATGTTTTGCATAAAAAATGCATAGGATTGCAAAAGAAACCAACTATTGAAAATTAGTTATCAAAATATTAAAAAACAAACGAGTGATATTGATATGTGCTTCTTTATGAACATATTAAGGATCTAGCAGCAGGTCTAATAATTCTGTAATTTCTAAGTAGTGATGAGTATCATTGATAGTTTGCCATATCTTCAACAACTATGAAGTGATATAAAAAATCTGTGATTTCTATAGATGACAAAGTCACTGATTTTACTAATATTTTATAAAACTATGAATTTATAATATTTCATAAAATATTTAATACATTTCAGAAGAGGTTAGGGAAAATAAAGATGTAACTTTTACCCAAGTTTATCAACCTCCTGAATTCTGTCCACAGACCCCTAGGGGTCCCAAAGACCCTAGGCGAGGACCTTTGGCCTAAATCTTACCCAAATAAAACAGTTAAAGTTATACACATGTATTCATGATTAGCTGCAGGCTTGGATGATTAAGGAGCTGCCCAGGTACGTGGACCATCCATCTCTCTCCTTTCGTGGAGGAGCATGGCCAGGACTCAAACCCAGCACGCTTGGCCAGCGGGTGTCTGACCCTCTGTGGCACCATACCACGAGAAGCTTAACTGTCCTGGCATGATGAGATTCTTTCCTGGATCTTCTCCTTTTACTCTTGTCTCTTCAAAGATCCACTGCAGGGTGAAGTATGCATCCTCCCCTTAGCTCCCGGGCACCCGTCCCTGGGAGGAGCCCCGTGTTCCATAGCGCTCTTGTGTGGCTCCCAAGCCAGGAGGAAAGGCCCTAAAGAGACTCTGCTCATTCCGTATGAGGAGGAGGGTAACTCCCCAGAGCATAAGGACCTCCTTGGTTGTTAGGCAACTGGTCATGAGGAAGCGGGGCCAGGAGACCTCCAGAGCAAGAGACACCTGGCCAGTCACGTAGTTGCCCCTTCTACCCACCCTCTGGCTAGGAAGGGCCAAAATGCCCTAGGGTTGCTAGGCAACGAGACATAATTCAGTGATAATGGTACCCAGAAGATTGTTACACCCTTGGCAGTGTGTGGCATGTGGTATGTGAGAGAGAGAGTGTGTGTGTGTATGTGTGTGTGTGTGATGTGACACATTTCCCCTGGAGGTCTAGAAGGTGGTGGAAAAAGTCAAATTTCTAAAATAGCTGAAAGGAGATTTTGGAGGTTCACACTAGAGCTGACTATGGAAGCCAGGGCTTACTGCAGAGTAAGTTGGAGGTGTCCCTCTCCTGGGATATCCCTCCTCTTCCTGCACCCGGTCCTGTCAAAATCAGCTCTCCATTCATGGTCAAGGTGCTAAAAGAGGCTGATAAAAAAATCCATCATAAGAACCCAACCGATAAGACTTCCCAGCTGCTCCTGGCAGCGTAGGGCACTGGGCACAAGCACAGACTTAATGAACCAAGCCCTCTGCATCCAATCCCGGGTTAGCCTCTCGTGGCTACGTGACAGTCCTCTCTGAGCCTCAGCCTCCATTTCTGCAAAGTGGAGTAGTAAGATCCATCAGAGAGTCACTAGGAAGAGTAAACCTGCGGGTCAACCTGAATCTAACCATGAGGAAATTACCAGAAAATACAAATTGAGGGACGTTCTGCAAAACAACTGATGTGATTGCTTAAAAATGTCAATGGCATCAAAGATCAGAAAAAAAAAAAAAGTGGGAGACTGGTTTAGATGAAAGGAGACCAAGAAGACATGACAACTAAACACAGTGCATGATCCTTGATTGGATTTTTTGTTTTTTTTAAGTCAAAAGACATTATCTGGACAATTGGGAAATTTTGAATGTGGACTTATACTGTTGTATTAATGTAAAATGTCTTAGGTTTAATTATGGTATTGGGTTACATAGCAGAATGTTCTTTTCCTTAGGAGATACGTGTTGAAATATTTTGGGGGTGAAGCGTCACCCCCATGTCTGTAATCTATTCTGAAATGATTTAGCAAAACATACATACACAGAGAATGTGGCAAAATGTAAACTGGTGAATCTAGGACTAAAGGTGTTTGTTGTACTATTTTTATAACTTTTTTGTAGGTCTGAACATTTTCAAAACAAAAAATAGGAGAAAAAGTGTACAGACATCTCTTCGCACAGGGCCTGGCGCAAAAAAGCAGTTAATAAATGATAGCTCCTTACTACGATTATTTGACTTTTGCTTCTATGTGGGGATGATTTCTTAAACCAAAAGAATGACTGTAGAACAGTGGAACGACAGGCTCTGGCATAGGAGGGCGGCAGGACTCGGGGTGCCGGAGCCTTGCTGGAGCCTCCTCCACTCTGCCTGGCCACTCAAGGGGTGAGGACAGTGCTCCTGACACAGAGAGGGAGCTCCTCTCCTCGCACGCTGGGAGGAGGTCTGGGCCCACCTAGCCCAGGTTGTCGGCCTTGTTCAGAGCCTGGCCTTCAGACTTCTCTGTGGAAGGTAAGAAAGTAGAGCTGGAAATGACACTTTTAATCCCAGGCTTGGTGGAGGCAGCCCCTGTACCACCCGGATGCAGAGCTTCGAGAGCAGACAGGACCTTTGTGAGAAAGAAGTACTCCTTTCTCTGGGAGATCTAGTCTATGTCTGAGCACCAGCAGCCCAGCTGAATAAATAGTCCTGATTAATCCTTTCTATGTAATACTAGCTTCCATTTATTGAATGCCATGTTCTGTGACTTACTCTGCAACCTCACAACTCTTCAGGATAGATGTTATTTTGCTCATTTCACTTGTGGGGAAACAGGCTTGGAAAGGTTTCGAGGCTTGTTCTAATGGCCCAGCTAGTAAGTCTGAGCAAGAGAGCAAGGATCTGAATCCAGGACTTTCTAACTCCCAAGCTATCACCCCACTGCTGCTCTCCAGCCTTCTGTTTGTGCAGTTTTATACCATGTAAGCGACTTTCTTCATGTGGTCTGCGAGTCCCCGTAAGGTAGTGAAGGTGACAGGTGAGGAAACTGGACTCAGAGAAGGGACTTGCTCAAGATCATTGGAGGCTTGTGGTAGAATCTGGACTGAAACACAGGAATCAGGTCACTCTGAGTCGTTAATACCCCAAGGGACTCCCTTCCTAGTAACCACTGGAGGCTGAGACCTATCTCCTCTAGGAAGCCTGGATGGGTTAGGAACCAATGAGCCCAGCCCCCGCTTTAGGGAAGAAATTTGATTTTTGGAAGTTCCTCCCTTCGGGGAATTCCCACGGTCACTCCTTGACTCCCAGGCTCCTTTTCTGGTTCCACATTTTATGACATCTGTCTCTCACCTAGCTATGTTCCTGCCAGTCCAGGTGGTACCCCTTCCCTCTTGTATTTCAGTAAGCCCAGGACTCAGCCCTGCCTGGGCCGCTTCCCTCAAACCTCTACTATTGCTTCCTTAGTGGAACATGTCTCCTTCTGGTCTCCTCCTTTTAAGAAGCACTATGCTAACCACCAGATATCCATTATGATTCTTGACTTCTCTTCCTACAAAAGTTCCTCTTCCTTTATTCCCCTTGTTGCCACCTACCCACACATTCATCCATGTTCTCCCTCATCCACCAATCCATCCAACCATCCATCCATCCATCCATCCATCCAACTACTTATCCATCTAGCCATCCACCCCTCCATTCACACATGTACACACACACTCACTCCCACACACCTATCCAATCCACCCATGTACTCACTCATTCACCAATCCACCCATCTATCTATCCATCCATCCATATATCCATCCATCCAATCATCTGACCTTCCACTTATTCAATCTTTATTGAGCACCTACTATGTACCAAATACAAAGAGAAACAAGGCCTGGCCCCTGTCTTTGGGAAACTCTCAGTTTATAGGGCGGAGACAGACAAGTAACATCATGGGTTGAAAGCTCTCCTAGAAGTGTGTACTAGGGACCACAGAACTTTAGAGGAGGGAGGCGCTAACTGATCAGTAGCTGAGAAAAGCTCAGGGAGGGCCAGACATCTGAGCTGTGACTATGAGTTCCCTTCATTGTTCTGTTCCTTCTCTGTGTCTATCGCTCCCTCAGTTCTCCATCTATTCACTTTATCTATGGGTTCTTGGGCTGAGGGTAGTCTCAGTGAACAAAAATCAAAGATTCCTCCCCAGAAGTTGCACAGGGGCTGGCTTTCCTGCTTTAGTTAGGCCAGCTCTCTCTTTCATCTATCAGAATAGCTCTCTTTTTATTACTGGACACTTGCACCCAGACAGCAGGAGACCCCCCTTCCAAGGGACTGACCTGCCACTGTGTCCAGCAGCTTCTGTAGAAGAGGCTCATTATAGTTTCTCATTGCGGGGTGAGGGGGTGAGTGAAGGAGGCATGCCTGGGTTGCCAGCAGTCAGCTGACCACCAGTTTGGCTTAACTCCTCAACCAGAAAGCCTTGCCCCATTCCCCCGACCCCTGCCCAGCCAACCTCACTGTTCTTGGGCCTGCCTCAAAGGCCGTCCTCCAAGCAGCTTGTGGCCCTTTACAGCGGCACACTTAGGGGTCAGCCCGATCTCCAGCTCCATAGACACCTCTGCTCTGATGGCCCCTCTGGCCACAGTGCTTGGACTCTTGGGACTCTGCTGCCTCTGGGGCTCCGGTGGGGGTCCCAAGGGCAGCTCAGTATCTCCAGGGCTGAGGAGATAGAATGATCCAGTGTATGCCTGATGACCTTCTGCCCCTTGAGCTGCCGTGATGGCGAATATCTGGTTCCCTCCATCTGCAAACAATCAATGAGGTGGTGGCCCAGCAGGTTTAGGGGCACTGCTGGGCCAGTGGCAGGAGTGGCACCACAGGCTCCTCCTTCCCAAGCTCCTGAAGGCTTTCATGTCTTTCTGCCCTCCAAAGGCCCAGCCCAAGGCTGGGCTGGAACAGTTTTCCTGCAGGAGGGTTGAGGGACAGCAGATGACCTGGCTTGACTTTGGTTCTCCTTGTTCCCTCACAATGGCACAATCAGGACTGATGCTGTGATCCTCTTTGCCTCTGTGGGGACTCCTCTGCAGATGGGTCCAGGATCAGGCAGTAACAAGTTGAAGAGTTCAGTAGGAGGATGCTACAGAAGATTTTGCTACTGCTGTGCATGTGGGTCCCTGGAAGCTCCCTTTAGGAGAACTTACCTTCCCTCTCAGACCACCCCTGGAGTTTAAGTCCAGCTGGATGATCACGTTGGGAGGAAGCCTGGACTATATCCCCTGGGAGGTCTGGGGCTTCAGCATCCAGACTCAACGCCTGGGTGAGTCTGCTCTCAGCTGAAACAATGTGAGCCTATGAGAGATGGAAGCTAGGCAAAGGTGATCATCAATATCCACCAATTAATGACAATGACATAAACCAAAGATAATCAAAACCTGCAGCAAGTTGAGTAAACTGCAGAGAAAACACCCTGACAATTATAGTATGCGCATTTGGGCATAGTGATGGCACATGTCCTCCAATGCCCAAACGAAGGCAGGGGCAGCACTCCTGAGAAAGCCAGGAATGACCATGGGGAAGAGTTTAGCTCAGGATGCCCCAGATATCTAGAGGCTCTTGCCTGGCCAATAACTGTTTTCTAGTTGTTGATAAGGTCATTATGTCAACCGAACCTATGGGGACCAATGCCCATATGTCAGAGTGGCCAAGTTGGGTCTGTGTGGCAGCCATTGAGGTGCCCTGCTCACATCTCCCTTCCAGAGAACCTACTGTGAGAAGTATAATTGGCTGACAGCCCCCAGCTGCTCTACACCTTTCAATGTGCCTCAGTGTTTATGTCCCCCCATTTCTGCCCAATGGAAGACTCCTGCAGTAGGCAATCTTTGCCCGGGATTCCCCATTGACCTTGTTGACACTCTCTTGGAGCTGCACTGTAATCTGAGACTCTTCCCACCCAATTCTTCCTTCCCTCTCTCCTTTCACACATGTGCCTACTCCTGCTCCCTTCCCCCTTTATCCTTCACAGCTGTTTTCTCCTATGAATCTATTGCACATCCGATTCTGTCTTGGCATCTGCTTCTTGGAGGACCTGAACTGAAAGTCTGGTAAATTCATGGTCTGGGGCCAGCACTACTGCAAGTTTGATTCTCAGGGTGGGCAAATCTGGGGAACTTTACAATAGCTGGAGAGAGGTCTGTGGACAGAATCATTTGTGGAGTGTTGAGGAGGGCTGGAGTAGAGTACAAAAATCAGAGAAAATGAATGAACACAACGTTTATCAGCAAATGCAATGAGCCGGGTAACTTACAATGCATGTTCACTTACGGAGGAGCAAACATTAGATGGAGCTGGGTTTTAATCCCAATGCCCCCATCTCTTTGGCCAAGTCACTTAGGCTTAATTTCCTCATCTATAAAATGGGAATAATTTAACTTACCTTGCTGGGTTGTTGGAAGAATGAAGATGATGCATGTAAAGTACTTAGCAGCATGCCTGGCACAGGAGCTCTCAATTCGGAGTAGCTATTGTTAATTCTAAGTATTTTCCTTTAGGAAAAGAAACAATGGCTTTCCTCTTGCTTGAAGCCAGGCGCAGGCTGGTTCAATAAGAAAAGCACCGGATTCACCCTGGGAGGGGGCCCGAGGGCTTGGCCCCCCTGGTGATGGGCCTCTGGGAAAGGTGAGGGTTCTGTGTGGCAGGAGGGTCAGCTGCTCCACTCAGACCTTGTTGCTTCCTGCAGAGGGCCTGTGTGGGACCCTCCTAGCGGGAGGGGACAGAGGTGGGAGAGGGAAATGGAGGGGTAGGGACCTCAGAATTTAAGGTGAGGTGGTTTCTGGGCAGTAGCTTCAGACCGGGTGAAAAATGGACCAGAATTGGAGCCTGGAAGTGGAGTCAGGGCCCAGGTCTGGAAGGCCAGGCTTGGGGCTCCTCCTCTTTCCTTTGTTCATCGCCCTCAGCAGGTGAGAGAAGTTAAACAACTGCCAGCCCCATCCCCCTGTGCCCAGGAGGACGGGGTTGTCCATGATGGAGCAAATTCTAGAGGAGACCCTTGTCCTCATAGGCGCCAGGTGGTGGCGAGGGCTTGGCGCCATGTGGCGATGAGAGCAGACCCAGTGAAAGGGGGAATTGTGAGAAGACAGTCCAGGTGTTCAGTCCTGAGAATGCCCCTGCCCTGCCCCTGGCGACCCAAAGCTTGTCACACCCCCCGCCCCCGGCTCTGGCCTGAGTGCCCAGTATAAGGCAGGCCCCACTAGGGCTAGCTGGACCCCCACAACTTCTGCCACCTCCTTGGTGGCTTCTTTTAAGAAGTCCATTTTCCTGGAAAGGTAGAAGACGAGTTCCTCAGGGGCTGACTCTAGGGAAAAAAATAACACTAGGTGGCAGTTTGTCTCAGCAGTTCCTCTCCCTCTTATCTCCAACCCTCCTCCCCACACCACAGGTGGTGGGTTCTGGCTGTCAGGATGCTCTGCGGCCTGGCACTCTTTTCTGCCTGGGAGGAGAGTCGCCAATAAGCTAACCACATTAAGGACTTCATTTGTTTCCCACTCCTCCAGGGCAGGGACTGGCAAATGTCAGCTGGGCTGAACTGGATTCTCTGTAAATGAAGGAATGAAAGAACTGAGGGAGATGTGTGCAGACGCCCCTAAATACAACCTCATCCACCCACCTTCATCTTCCTTAATCTTCCTATTCCCTCTTCTCTCTCCCCCTTCCTTCCTCAGTCCCCCCGGCTTTGGGCAGGATACTTGCTCTTTCTGTGCCAGTTTCTGTGTTTGTAAAACAGGATAACACCTATGGTATTGGGCTGTTGTGAGGTTTAAGTGAGACGACGTAAACACAACAGCTGGGCCCAGCATTCTCTGGGTTCCGAGTTGCAGGCCCTTATGAGGAGGATGGAGTAGCCGTTGTAGGTCTGGAGAGGCAGTTCCCAGCCAAGAAGGAAGAAGCTGGGGGCAGGGTGGGGGTGGGGGGCTCCTGAGGGGCCGGAAACTCAGAGAAGGACCGAGTGGTCGGCACAGGAAGTGAACCCACGCGTCAAAGGGGCTCTGCCCAGAGGCAGCTCCAGTCTCCAGAGCTGTGTGGACACAGTGTCCTGGCTTCTCCCCTGTCCCCACAGGCCTCTGAAGGATCAGGTGTTCAACTAGCATTTCAAAGAACACCCATTGAGCCAGGTGCTGGGATGGACCCTTTTACTCATTTTGTCTTCTACGTAAGGCAGGTATTATTATTCCCATGATACAGCGCGGCACACAGAGGTTCAGAGAGGCGACCTGGGACTCGATCAGTCTGGGTGACTCCAAGCACAGTGCTCTCCGTCTTGCAGCAAGATGTACACCTTGCTTCTGCTGGGCCATCTACATGCCTACTGTGTGCCAGCCCCTTAGGCTAGGTTCTGAGAATGTCAGGTGAACAAGACAGACACGGTCTCAACTTCCCACAATTCAGTCTCAACTGGGGAGACTGACAAGTAACTGGGCAGTTACAAAACAGCATGGTAAGTGCCATCTGAAGTGAAGTCCCTAGAGCCAAGGGGACCCTGAAGAGGGGCATCTGACTCAGACAGGGGATCAGGTAAGGCCTCCTGGTGAGTCACAGCAGAGAACCATGAGTGCCCATAGAAGCCCCATCTCCCAAATTTCTCCTCCAAAGTTAGGCCAATAGCAAGGCTAGGTATAAGTGGCATCTGCGAGGGGGCCCTTCTCACCTCCCTCCATCACTCCCTTGGGTACCACCTCTCACCACTGCCTCAGGGTCCTGAAGTGCAGCTGTTCCCACCGCGGATGTATGAAATAGACCAACAGGGCAGAGCCAGCTGTGGCCTTGCATCTCTCTCGTGGGCACAGCAGGTGCAGCCACCTGTTCTCCATCCCCTGGTGGGCCTGGGATCTCAGAAGAGCAGTCAGGGAACGGGTCACATCAAGGCCTGGCCTCTACTGCCCTGACCCTATTCCTCCCACATGGCCCACAACTTCCTCAGGACCTAAGTCAGCAAGAGCCTGCCCCCCACTCAACCTCCTTGCCTTCCTTGTAATTCTCAATGCCAGGAATAACCTCCCCTTGCTCACACAACAATCTCCTTTTTCATCTGGGGGCCTCCTCAATCAAGAACTATTCTTGCCTAAGAGGAGGAGGAGCCAATGTCTCATACCCGCCCCCTTCTCCAGAGACTAATCCCTGTAGGTGTGCTACAGACCTGGGGCCATTCCTAATGGGGCTTGCCCTTCAGTGGCAACCCAGAAGCTGAATCTGTGATCTGGTATGGCCTGTGGGAAGCCCCCAAAGGCTCCATGGCCTGGTGATGGCCCACTGGAGTTGGCAATGGTCCAAGCAAGTTACATTTTGTCTTCCTTTCTCTTTGTCTCACTTTCTCTACCTGCAAGCTCTCTCTCCTGATCTGGGGAGACAGACATGGAGACTTGCTGGACGCACAGGAGCTCATAGGGAGAATCAGAGATGCTGACTTTGTACACAAAACAGCTTTATTAAAAATTCAGCTATTAGAAAAACAAAGGCTTCACAAGGGTTCTATCAAAAAGTATAAATTTTAAATAAATGCGTCAGAAAAGTGGCAGCCAGATACACCAACCAGTCACAACCTTGGGGGAAGGGAGGAGGTGCCCAGAGCCCCAAGAAGAGGCTGGACATAGGGGTCTTTGGATGCCTGTGGGGCCGGGTCCTGGAGCTACCAGGCAAGGGCCCTGACAGTCTTCCTTTCCTTGGAAAAATGGTTCTTTGTCAAGTGTAGGAAACTAAAGCAGAAAGGCACAAAAGTCATTGATAAGGCACACTGCTGCTGACTCCAGCCCTTAGGCACGTGGAGTGAATGAATGGGGGCTCAGAGCCATAGGGCTCCCGGCTCTGGTCGTGCTCCTGACTGGGGCCACCTTTAGGTTTGGCCCCAGGTTAAATTAAGGTGGACCAAGTGGACGGCATAATCCCTGCACCCAGGGACCTGGAGTCAGTCTTTAAAACAGATGTGTTGCTTCACTGACAAACTGGCATCTGGCCCTGCCACGGCAAGAAGGATCACACTGGCCCCCAAGAAATCCCCCCAATGGGGACACCAGGCCTCCTGTCCAAACCTGTTCTCGGAGCCCCTATGGGCACCCACCTTGGACAAGGAACTTCCAAGGGCAGTCCCTGCCATCGAGGCATCTGGAGAAGCCCCAGGCCCTAGAGTCAGGGTTTCTCTGGATGGCAGGCAGCAGCACGAGAAGCTGGCATTGTAAAACCAGTCCCCAACAGCTGCTGGTCCATACCCATAGTCATTGGTGACAGGCCTCCCTGGTGACATTAGGCAGAGGGTAGGCAAACAGGGAGAAGTCCAGAATATACTTAGGCAGCACGTCCTGCAGCAGGGCCCGTGGGGCACTGCACAGGTGGTAGTGCAGGCTTTCAGGGCTCGCTGGCCGGTACCAGGCCTGGCGAGCTGGGAATCGGACATGGGGTGGTGCCTGCACCCACTCCAGCACCTGGTTGGCATCAGCCTCCAGCCTCTCATAGGAGCCTACAAAGTCATAGCGCACGGCACAAGGCTGGCACAGGTGGTACACGGGCATCCAGTGTTCATTCATGCGCTCAGGGTCCTCGTCCACCAGATATCTCAGGAACTCGGGGAAGGTGACATCATCCCCTGCGGGGCTGGGGCCCGCTCCAGCCCTGTACCGCCGCACGATCTCAGCCCCATAGCGCTGTTGGTACTCTCGGATCTCGCCAAACTTGTTGCGGTAAGCAGAGAGAAGGCGTTCCAAGGGGTCCCGCACAAACAGGAACTTGAAGTAGTGCTGCAGGCGGTAGCGAATCTCCTCAGGCCGCAGGTCTGCCAGGAACACCAGGTCATTGCGGTGGTCCATCTTGAGGCGGACGTCCACGCTGTCCAGGACGCCCGCCAGCACCTTCAGCACCCGCTTCCAGTTAGAGCAGGCCACCTTGGGGACGTAGCAGTAGAGGAAGCGGTAGCGGTCACTCACGAGGATGTGGCGCAGTAGGGTGCGCCGCTGCCCCACTGGCAAGTCCCAGGGGTCCCGGGGCATGCCTGGTTGTCCGCACACCGCCCGCAAGGTCCGGTTCCGGACGTCCTGCCTCACCTGCAAGTCTGAGTCCCCGGCATCGAGAGACGGCCTCCCAGATCTGGGGACTGCCCCGCGCCAGGCCGCACCCTCGCGGTTGGGAGGGTGCAGGGGAAGGGGCTTCATCTCGGCCAGGATGCCCCGCTCGATCATGAGCAGCAGCCCGCTGGAGGCCACGATCACCGCGAACATCAGCATGGACGGCAGCAGCAGGGGCGGCCCCCCCAGCCCGGCCCGGGCCCTGCCCAGTGGGGCCCGCCTCAGAGCCCGGCCCAGGGGCTCGGCGCCATTTGGGGCCGCCAGCGGGGTCAGCGGACGGGGGAACATGGTGCTCCCGGGGTGGGGGCCTGCGCTGGCCGGCCGATCCGAGGGCTGCCTGGGAGGCGGGCTCGGGCTGGGGGCGGGACCCGAGGGTTGGGCCCGCGGCGCCGGGAGGGGGTCGGACAGGGGAGCCCTGGCGGGAGGCCCGGGCGCGCGCGGGGGTGGCCGGCTCCCGGGCTGCGGCGCCGGAGCGGGCGGCGGGCAGCGGTCGGCGGGCGGGCGCGGCGAGGGACCGGGGCCGGATGTCCCGCCCGGCAGCTCTCCGCCCCCAGCCCTGCCGTGACACAGGCGCGGGGGCGGGCCCAGGCCGGGGGCGGGGAGAGGGGCGGGTGCCCCTGCAGGGAGCGGGCTACCAGGGAGCGTGCAGACCCCCACCCGGGAGAGGGCGCCTGAGCCAGGGCCGCCCTGGTCCTCTGGGCTTCGGGGACAAAAGCTGCCAAGGCCCCGAAGGCAGAAAAGACCTGGGCCGCGGCTCCTTCTCTCGCTCAGCGCGGGCCCTCAAGGAGCTGGACGGAGAGGACCTGCACCCAACACCATGTCGCACACTCTGCCCTGGCCGAGCCCTTCCTGCCCCGGCGGGTCCCGAGGCAGGGTGCCTCCGCAGCGCGCTCTCCACAAGTCTAAACTTTCGGGAGGCCTCTCTTTCTCGCTGGAAACAGAGTCCCCAGTGTGCTCCCCCTACCCACCCTGTCCTGGCCACTCCAGTAAACACGAACAAGACTGTCAAGCACTGACCAATGGCTCATCTCCATGGTGACCCTTAGATTTTGAACAGTACTTGGTGGATTACAGTGTTTATCCCTGGGTAATGCTGAAATGTCTGGAAATGGAATCTTCTCCCCTCATCTGCCTTCCCTTCCCCAGGCCTTAAGAGGTGGGATACCCGGGACACTCACTGGTGTCCTTGTGACCACTGGTGTGGGTCAGCACACATTTTGAAGGGTAAGGAGCTGGGGGCAGAGAGCAGCAGCCTCCTTTGCTTGGAGCCAAATATGTGCTCAATGGCCAGTCACGTGGGCTAGAGGTAGCTATGGGAATGCCTACGATGTCAGTGGCCAGCCCTTCCCCACCTGAACTGGACACCTAGCTAAGTATCCAGACTTCACCCTGTTATGTGTGGGGAGCCAGTGAGGCTCTGAAGCAGAGTAGGTATGTGATCAGAGTCCACATTTATTGAGGCAGGTTCAGTGTTCTGTATTCTCTTTCAGTTGTCACAGTCACCCGGGGAGGTAGCTACTATCAGCATTCCCAGCATACAGCTGAAGAAACAGAGGCTCGGGGAAGCCGAGACTCTCTATAGGTCGCTCTGATTCTAAAACCTAAATTCCTAATTACGATCCTTCAGAGATTAATGGAGCATAAACATGTAAGGGTAGGAAGGGAGGAAGCAGCTGACTTCTGGAAACACTATACTGAGGGGGTGATGGAATAGGAGTAGAAGATGCCAGAGGCTTTGAGTATAGTGGGAGAATGGAGCTACCACTGGATCAGATGAATTCAGAAAGGATGAGGGGTTCTGAGGGATGAGATGAAGCTAGAGGGCTCATGGAAACCCCACCCTCCCCAATCCTAGCAATGTGAGAGCACGAGGGATAAGCAAGGGGAAGGAATGGGAAGCCTGGTGGTCTTCCAAGCTCCTTAAGAGTAGGCTCCCCACATTCCACTGTCTGAATGCTGGGGTGCACCTCAGGATGCACCATTCACTGATTTACAAGTTTGCATCAAGGTTCAGCCTTCACCGAATGGCTTCTTGCCTCCAATAACACTGAAGGTAGATTTCTGGTGGTGGAGTTATTTTCTACAGAAATCTTTTTTTTTTTTTTTTTTTAAACAAGTACATCTTTTATGCTAGGAAAGGGAAAAAAAAAAAAAAAAACCTTTGAAAAGTTTTTGATAATTTGGCCACATGCACTCACTTCTCTGAATGTTTTTCTGCATTGGCAGTCACAGTGAAGCAATCTGAGTACAGGAATAACCACTTACTTTGAGGGAATCCTTGGGCAAGGTACTTGTCTCCACACGTTTCCTGTCTGTAAAATGACAGAATGCCATCCATGTCCTGGCACTCTTGTGGGCAGCACACTGATGGCGGTGCTGTAGTAAGCCCATAGAGGTGTTCGTGCCACTAAAAACCTCAATGGACATACACCTGCCCAGATGTCCTTACCAAAATGCAAGAAGATGGGGCAGCCATGCTTCCCCTCCCAGGAACCCTCATGGCCTTAGAGCTGCCCCACCTTAAGCATGGTCAACACTGAGGCTTTGGGGCTGGGGCTGGGTTGAACTGGGGTCCAGGCAGTCACAAACAAACCCTGGGCCCCATGGTGTGGCCTTCATTCCCTCAGCAAGGAGTGCCAGTTGCTAGATACTGAGGCCCTAGGACAGCTTCTGCTAGCCAGTTCCCCGGGGCATGACCCAAGGTGACGAGATGGTATCTTCACCATGCATGTACTTGGTGACCAGTTCCCAGGTTACTGACCAGGTGAGGGCTGGCAACCCAAGGATTTCACATAGTCCAGGCAGGTGGTTCTGGCCACCATGATGCCAGGAAGTCAACTACAAGCTCCCATTCCCGCTGTCTCCTCTCCTCCCTCTGCTTTCCCCTTACCTTCCTGCCCTCTCTGCTTATTGGCCTCAGTGAGCCGCTGCACTGCAAGGGTTAAGAGGGACCCCCAAAATAAAGAGTAGTGTACTCCTTGTACCCACACACAAAAAGATGACAGGACACACAGGAAATGATCCTTTTCTAAATCAATACAATTTCTCAAATTTATTTTTTTTCTTAAAGAAGTACTTCTAATCTCTGTCAAAAGGGAGGTGAGGAAAGGTCCTCCCTCCCTTGTAAACACTGAAATACAGATCTGAGAAACCAGGGTCGACACACACAAAAAGTGCATTTTACAAAATATCAACTAAAATATATTTTACATGAATTATGCTTCCATTGAAATTCTACCAGCTGCATTTTCAGATTCGAAAAAATATTTCCACATCTAAGAGATTTCAAAAGCATTTAAGTTCTGGGCAGCAGACCCTGCCTCCTGGGAGGAGGGGCCTTGATCTCCTCTCCTGCTGGGTGAGGCTGGGCTCCTTGGCAGCAAGGACTCAGCACCTGGGACTGAGCAGGCTCCAAGGCTGGCTCTTCAGAGCTCCCATGGCCACTCTGCCAACCTCTCTTACTGCCCTGCCCTCCCAGACCGATGATGCCTTCCTCTAAACAGCTTATTCAATACAAGGGTACCCAAGTCCCTTCTCTTCGGGTTTGGGATTGGGCTTCCCATGTGTAAATCCACCTCTGAAGCCTCTAGGCAACCCCCAAGCCCAGTGACCAATCAGGAGCAGCCCATCTTCTCAGGGACAGCACAGGGCAGGGGGTTGCTGGAGATGCCCTCAGGATTTGCTTGTACCTCCCTCTCCAGCTCCTGTCCTTACCCAGTGCCACCTCCTCAGCCTGTTGGTCTGTGTCTGCCTCTCCGTAGGAGAGGAGGACCCAGGGCTGCCCTCCTTGGCTTCTGTCCCCAGGGGTGTGCTCTGTGGAAGTGCTCACGAGCAGGTTCCAGCACCAGGCCCAAGCCATGCTGTGCTCCTCTCCCTCTCCCCCCACCATGCTCCTCTTTGGTACAAATAGGAAAGAACCAGGCTGCTCCAGCCCCCTCACAGAGAGCCCCAGGGCCAGGGTCTAGTCCTGACAAGGACAACAAGGGGCTGGGCTGAGCCTCCTAATCTACTCTGGGGAGCAGCATGAGGTGAGAAGAGGGCCCCTGGGCAACAGGGCCAAACTGAAAATGCAGGTCCTTAAGCTCCTAGAGTGAGTGGCTGCAGCTCAGCAGGTCTGTGGACTGATACAGTGTTGATTCTCACTGGGATGTAAATTAGTGCAATCTACAAAAGACTAGGGGAAGGGGTGGCAGGGCAAGGGGAGCCACAGCACTCCTTTGGTTTGATTTCAGGTGGGTGTGGCTTGAAGAGTCACGTGTGAAGTTCTGCAAGAGGTTTCCTAGAACCTCCAAATGTAAGGCAAGAGGAAAAGTCTTCAATAAATCAGGTAGCAATTTTCCTTGCCCCCTGCCCCCCACCCCCTCCCAGCTCCCTTCTGCCCTCCCAGACATGATGAACCCCATGTTGATCAGTTAACTTCGGGGAAGCCAGACCTGCTGGGCAGCCCTCACCAGGAGGCAGACAGGAAGCTGACTCCCACAAGTGGGCCACACCTAGGACTGTGAGGGCTGGGTAACTTGTCCCAGCACCAGGGGCTACTGCAGGGGCAAAGGAAGAAAGCCAGGGAAAGGCCCCGAGTCCAGCAAAAGAAAGTCAATGCTCTGGAAGCCAGACTCTGGCTCTCTCTGCCTTAAAGGAACGAGCTCGGAGCTGTGCTAGAATCTGGGAAAGCCTGATCCCAGGCTGATGGGGAAGCAGCGGGTCACAGTGGGTGAGGTAAAGCTGGCTCTCACTCCCCCTTGAAGGGCCCAGAGGAGGCTAAAGAAGGGCCTGTTGGGCCTGGTTCCTGAAGGACTTCCCCCTCTCCTGGGCCCCATGCCCCTCAGGCTTGGCTCAGCCTCAGGGAAGACTGCTTCTTCAGGAGTCTCCGCTCAGGGGACCACAGAGAGGTACCCTGGGCCAAGCTGAGAAGCTCTGATGCTTTTCTTATACCCTGGCCCCCCCTTCCCTCCCATGGGGCCCAGAACCCACAGGGGCCCCTGCCCTCCCCCCCGAGGGAACCACAGGCCAGCAACCTCAGGCCCCTGTGGCCCCTTAACCAAGTGCTGTGCTTCAAGCAGTGCCCCCTGCCCCGAGCCCCACTTGCCGTGGGCAGCCCACTGTGGGCGTGAAGAGGCTACTGGGGGTTCTTGAGGATGCGGCCATGGCGGAAGTCATAGACATGGCGGCAAAGAAACACCAGCTCAGGGTCCGTGTCCTCGGGCACTGTGCGGTGTGGCGGGGTGGAGTAGTCTGCAGAGGGGGGCACCAGTGCTGTCTTTCGGCTGGGGAGGCCCTCACCTCGGCGCTTGGCCATGGCACAGAATCTGCAGTGACACACCGTTTGCTGTCTTCACCACAGCCATCTTTGCAGAAGACCAATTCCTTCCCCACCCTGCCCAGAGAGCCCCACCCCTACAAGGGCTGATGCTGCCTCCATCCCTGTCCTGGGGGCTGTGCTCTCTCTGCCAACTGCCAGTACATCTTCTCTGTCACTGGGGGATCACACCCGCCGGGGCCTCCCTCCCAATCACCTGCCAATTCTCTGTGAGCAGTAATGTAACCCGCTCAACTCTGCCTCAGAGGGAGAACAATTTTTCTTCTACAAAAATTAGATGGTGGAAGCACGCTATGAGGAAGAAAGTTCTGGGAGATCAGACCCAGTGAGATCCTCTTGGGGATCACAGGCAGTCCCCAAACAGCCCTGGGGAAAGGCCAGCAGAGGTGCAGGGCACCACCCACCTGCAGTACTCGGCGAAAGTCAGCACGTAGCATTTCTCCTCGATGCAGGCCACACTGTTCTGGTCCTGATGTCTCGATGCAAAGACTTCATTCTGCAAAGGCTCAAGGGAAGAGAGGAGGAGGTTGGTTACCAGGGTTGAAAGCACCTAACTCAAGGAGCAAGGCAGACAGTAACCCCTCTGCTGGGACTCCTGGCTTGACAAAACTCCAGCTAGTGCCCAGCAAGGCAAGAGCTTCCCTGGCACCCTGTAATTTCAGCCTAACTGCTCCTTACTTAGCACCCCAAGGCATTCCTCCTAGGTCCTGTCCTACTCAGGAGTTCAGGCGCCTGCTCCAGCCCCTGAATGTCATCAGCCTCCCAACCCCCGCTGCCCAGGGATGGAGAGGAGAATGGTGTGCATCTTCTGGTTAGATGAAAAGCCCCAACAAGGGAAACGAAGTAAGAGGGAGCCTGGACTGGGGGTGGAGTGACCACATCCAGACGGCATCGCCTCTCCTGGCACACGGCTCAGCTCAGTAGAGCACCTAGGGGTGTCAGGAGTCACCCCGATCCCTCTCATGCTGCAGACAGTATCAAAGGCGGCTAGGTGTGCTGCTCCACCTCCCCTTTCCTGTTGCCAGGAGGACATATCCACTTGTTCCCGTTCTGGCACCCCCTGCCCTTGAGGGCTCCCTTTCTGCCCACCTTTTAAGACAAAGGTTGCTATTCCCTTTGAAACATGAATTGGGGCAGTGTTGGGAAAAGAGGCCAAAACCTATGCCCTTCTCCAGGTTCTCTGGCATCCAAGGTGACAAGTTCAGGGAGTTGACTGCTCACGGTTGCCTCCCCACACCATGTCCTTAGTGCCACAACTTCTCCCTCTGCCACCCCTGCCCTCTCCAACCCACTTGCCCGGCGGCTCACCTCGTGCATGCTGGGACTGCGGCCTCCCTGTAAGTGCTCTGGTCTGTAATACCACAAAAGGCTCATCATCAGCTCTCCTGGGGGGACAAGAGAAGCAGTAATGGCTTGAGCTGGCAACCTCAGAGTTACTTAGACAGGCAGGCAGGCTGGCCACCTGCCCTGGAGGCTCATCCAACTTCAGTGCCTGGGCCAATGCTGCAGGCTCCAGCCACCTATGTCCCCTGCCTCAGGCCAAGTCTGGCCTTCAGTGGCCTGGAATGCTGTTAGCATGGAGGAAGAAGGGGGAAAAGGCACTGACAGGTGAGGGAGGGGGACAGGTGCCCAGGCCCTGGTGCCTAATGAGGGGATCCAACTCAAGCCACAAGGCTGTCTGCAGCCCTCAGCAGCAGACAGACGCTGGCCGAGTGGAAGGCAGACTCTTGTGCCAAGAACACGGGGAGACTAGTATTGGGTCAAATGCCAGGCAAGGGCTACCTGATTCAGGGTTCTCCCAGAGGGCAGAGATTTTGGCCACATAAGGTGTGGATGTCTTTCGTGGGCCTGACTTGAGGAGGACAGTGTCCCGGACTCGGATCGTCTCTCCGTGCCGCTCCACCGCCTGGTAGCTCTTTCGGATGGCTGGTTCTGGTTCATCCTGAGCAACAAACCAATGACACAAACAGGCTTGTGGGGCCACACTCAGAGTGAGGAGGGAGGGAGGGAGTGGACAACATCCTCTCTACGCTTTCCTCAGGGCAGTCAAACCACAGAGGACAGGAAACTGCAAAAGCAGTTTGCAGATGGCCCCTTCTCCTATGCCTGACTTTTAGGGGCAGGATGGGGAATCCCCATGGTTGGAGAAAGGATGAAAAATGGGAACAGACGTGGGAAAGTAACCCAAAGCTTCTGGGGTTGCACTGTGCCCACCACACCCCCAACAGTTGGCTCTCTCATTCCAAGCCCCCTGCACTGGGTTGGTCCTCAAGCTTCCTAACAGGACAGTCTGGGTTTGACCCTTAAACCACCATGGTAAGTGATGTCGCCTTGGGCAAATTACTCAATCGATTACTAACCCTCAGTTTCCTCATCTGTGAAATGAGGATGATTATAGGAATGGGGTACGTAGCTCACAGGGTAGTGGTGAGGATGAAAGCGGATAATGCATGCAAAGTGCTTAGCTCAGTTCCGGCACCTAAGAAGTGCTCAATCAATCTTAGTCAACATTCTTTTCATCATCCCAGACGTTCCTGTATCACTAATTTTCTCTGCCTATCCCAATTTCCCCTATACGCACTGATCCAAAAAGCCTCCACGAAAGTCCTCCAGTTTATAACCCAGGATATACGGGACAGCATGAGCAGGGAGGAGGTGGGGATATTTCAGATGGCTTCCCTGAGAGTAAGTGACAGGGATGGCAGCCACCAGCGGTGACTGACTGTGCATCCTCTGACCTCCCCAAGGCGCATGGTGCAGGATCAGTAGGGGCTGGGGGAGCTGGCTGCGTCAGCATGACTGGTTCCTGGAGTACAAGTGAGCTAGAGCCCCTTGTCACCTTCAGAGTGGCTAGAGCCAGGGGTTCCTGGGACCCATCTCACTGTAGGTCCTATGTCCCCCACTGCCACCCTCCCTTGTCCTCATCAGCTAAGAGCAGGCACTCACCAAGACATAGACGGCCTTCTCACAGGCAGCCCCAACTGGCACCCAGCCGTTAGTGCGGCGGCGGCGACGGCGGCGCGGGCGTGGGCGCTGGACACGTGGTTGCTTGGGGTGGCTGGGCCTGCGGGCGGCCTTGCTCCTCGCAGTGTGCCTACAGCTGGAACCCGTGCGCAGACCTGACTTGGAGCCGCTAGGAGGCTTGGCGCTCTGAGGGCATGCACGGGCTACTGTCTGGGGCTCCGAGGTGGGCGTTTGAAGATGGGGGACGGGCTCTGCTGCAGGTGGCACGCTGGGCACAGGGCATCCCAGGAGGGGGTGGGCAGGTGAGGCAGGGTGGCCGGCTTCTGGGAGAGGAAATTCCAGCTGGCCCAGGGACCTGCAGCCTTCTGGGAAAAGGAGGGGGTCAGGGCAGGTAAGGACAAGCAGTAACCCCCGGCCCCTATGCTCTCAGAGCCTGCTCCTGTCTTAATTCTAAGTGTGAACCCAAATGCCACTGAGGTGGCAGGTGGGGTCAGAAACCTTTAAGGTGGGTTGTCAGAGTGACTGGCTAAGGGTGTTTCTTGACCTTGGAGATTGGCCCACAGACATCTCCATCTCCCCTTCTAGCCTGGAAGAAGAGGAGATAATAACAACAGCATCTCTAGCTGTGATTTCTTTCACAGTGCTCCAGAGCAGGGAGTTAGACAGCTTGGGATTTGAATCCCAGACCTGCCACTTACTAGCTGTGTGACCTCCGGCAAGTCACTTTACCCTCTCAGTGACTTGCAACAGAAATAGTCGTTGTGAATATCATATAGTGTGTCCTAGATGTTTTTCTTATCAATGCATTAACTCATCTCATCCTTACAACAACCCTATGTGGTAGGAACCATTACCCCCATTTTACAATTAAGTGAGACACAGAGCAGTTACTGGCTTGTCCCACGGTCATGTGGCTAAGAAAGTAGCGGAGAAGCTTTCACTCCAGGCAGTCTGGCTCCAGAGTTTGTGCTCAATCACATGCCACACAGCCTCCTATATGTAAAGCACTTACAACAGTGCCTGGCATGTGGTGCTTACTGATGTCCCAGGGCAGGGGAGTAGGGGTCTCGGGTCCCACAAGTTAGGTGTCTAGGCTTGGAGAGTGGTATGAAAAAGAAGGAAAAGCCCAGAAAGAAGGCTGTTTTCACTTCTTAGAGCTCCAACTCACACCAGAACCTGAAACAACCTGTCTGGCCAGAGTCAACTGGTCTATGAAGCAGTTTTATAGACCCTACAGGAACGAGTGTTGGGGGGAGAGAGCCCTGGGAAGGCCTGGCCCCTCACTTCACCAGCAGCGGGGCAGGCCTACCAGCCAGGATGGCTGTGGTCAGTTCATTTCCACCCAGGAGCCAAGAAGGGGCCTGGCACGGCACGTGAGGACACGCCTGCCAGTCTGGGGGAAGGCAGATCACCACAGGGGTGATCATAAGCTGCAGCACGAGCCTCTCAGGTGTCTGGGTCTTGCCGGGAAGACAGACACCAAGGCCACGGGGCCTGACAGCACCCTGTCCGTGCCAGGGTCTCTGCTTGTCTCTTCTCGGAGTGTGCCCATCCCATCCGCCCCGAGCAAGGTGATGCCAAGTCTGGGCACTGCTTCTCTTTCAAGGCCTGTACACCACTGCAGCTGGCACTACTGGGCCTGGTACCCACCACCCTTCCCATGAATGCCAAACTTGGCCAGCATGCAGAAGATAGTCTGGGCTTCTAGAAAGCAAGGAATTCCAGCTTTCCTTGAGGAGGGCAGAAGGGACATGGGAACAACCAGGTAAAAGCCCTAATTTCAATATCTAACTTGCTACTCAGAGTCTAAGAAGGGGTACCCCAACAGGGAAGGAGGAGAGGCCCTCCCTGCCCCCTCCCACCACCACATTGCTAGGCCAAGAAATCTCCATAGAGAGCGTGGACAGAGCAGGGCTGCTAAGAGCTAAACATGGGCCCCTTTCCTGGGAATGTACCTAGGCTTGGGGCACAAAACTAGAGGAGTGCTCCCTTCTCAAAGCCCCCTACCTCCCATTACAAGAGCTAGACCCCAAGGAGCCCCACTCTGATCCATAGCCCACCCTCCTAGGACACCAGGTCTCAGAGACTCCTTGGTACACCCCACTCCCAGGAAGGCTTACCTGCTGCAAAAGGCATTTTGTAGGGGCAGCCGCCACAGGTAGTGCCAATGTGGGTAAGAGACGAGGGCAATATTTCACAGATGCTGTAGCCATTCACTCCAGGGTCCTTGCTGGAGCAGTAGCGAGAGCCCCAGGGAGGGTGCTGGAAAGGGGTGCCCGCGGGCACTGAGCTTGGGGCCAAGAGGAGCCCCTCGTTAGGTGCAGCCACTGGGGACAGCTTGCCCTCAGGGAGCATGGGGCAGAGGGAGTAGCCCCCACACTGCAGCCCATCTTGGCTGCAGTACAGGTAGAAGCTGCCTAGCGTCGTGAGCTCAGGCCGACCACACAGGCCATTGTAATCGGCGGGGTTGCCAGGCATCGGCAGGGGGGACAGCTGGGGTGCGGGGAAAGAGGGCTGGTGCAGTTCCTGCTTGGGGGCAGGTGACTCCTCGCCTGGGCGCCCAGGCTCTGGCTTCAGGGCTGCCTGCCCACCCATGAGCAGGGGCAGGCGGGGATGCAGCCCCAAGGGGCTCTCCAGACCCTTGCTCAAGGGCTGGTAAGGTGGCTGGATGGATGGCCCACGAAGGGTGGCAGATGGCCACAGCTCCTCAGGGCGTCCTTGCCAGCTGGGTGGCCCTGCAGTCTCCCCAGAGCCAGCCCCATGCCGGGCCTTGGGATAGTTCTTGCCATTGACCTTGGCCCACTTTGGCCTCGGGGCCTTCAGTGCTGGTGGCTCAGTGGCACGCCCGTCAGCTTCTGGGTGGGCACGAGGCAGCCGCAGGGGCAGCTCCCGCTCCTGGCTCAGCTTCAGGAAGGCAGCTGCATTCAGGCTGGCCAGTCTCTTGGGAGCTGGGTCACCATCTCGACGGGCACCTTCATCCAGTGCTGGCTCTGGGGACAGGTCCCGACTTCCTCCTCCCAGGTCCCCCAGCCGGGGCCGCTTCTTGGAGGACCAGCCTCCAGTGGCCCGGTCACGGTCCCGGCTGCGGTGAGCGTCTCCCCCTCGACTGCGGCGTGTACCCGCCAGGCTACTGGTATCCTCCCGCTCCAGCAGCAGGTTATTGAGGGCCTCGGCATTGAGGGAGGCCAGGCGCCGCTTGCGGGGCTGGGCAAGACCAGTGTCCTCACTGGATGGGGCCGGGCTGGGGGGCTTGGGCAGGTCAGGGGGCAGCTCATCAGCCTCATCTGCACTCCGTGGACCGGCCACATTCTCCAGGCGGGTCAGCAGCACTTTGCAGGCCTTGGGCTTCTCAGGGACTAATGGGCGCTTACGCAGCGGGTAGTTCTTGCGGCGCCCTGTGAGGTGCCCTGGGCTCTCAGGCACGCCTGGCTCCACATCCTCTGCCCCCTGCTCCATATTACTGCCTTCCATCTGCAGGGGCTCCTGGCGGCCAGTGGGGCCCGAACTCAGCATGGGAAGGGACTTCCTCCGAGTGTGTGTCATGGAGTACCCTCCGATCTGCAGGACAGAAGGCAGGCAATGAGAGAAGCCTGCCTTGGCCCGCCCTGCCTGCTTTCTCCCCACTGCAGCCCATCCAGCATGCCCCTCCCCACAGTGATTCTGGCCTGCCCTCATCCCGTCTCCAGCCTGGATTTCCCCAGGATCCCTCTTCCAGACAGCAAAAGGTCTAGGGGGGTCAGGCTATCCGCAGCTGTCCAAGAAGTGGCTGCCCCACTCCCGTTTTAGCCTAGGATCCCTCTTTGAACTAAGCCCTTGGAGAGTCTACAGAGCAATGCAGACCCCAAGGTCAGAAGACAGAGGGAGCTGGGGCCAAAGCTCTCTGTTCTCTCTACCTGTTCTCCCACTAGATACTCACTGCAGGACAGAAGGCGGCTCTGAAGACACCAGGCCAGGATGGGGACTTGGGCCGTGGGAGCCCATCTATTCCTTCAAAAGCATTACTAACCCCCTCCCCCACCTTGGGGGTCTCTGAGATTGGCCACAGGGGGATTAGGAGGTGGACAGTGAGAAGCTGAGATAAAGAACCTGCCTGCTGGGCAGTGGAGGAGGCAAAGTCCAGCCTGTGAGGACACCCTGTCTGGCACTTACGGCAGGACAGCCATAACCTGGGTCTTGCTAGAAAAGCCCCCTGATGGGTAGAGCCCTGGCTTTGAGGAGGAGGAGGTCTCAGCCAGCCCCAGGAGCTAGACCCACCTTGGTTTGATTCCAGGGAAGGGCAGCCCAAACAGTGCCAGTGCCTGGGGAAGGGCTGTTGGTAAGGCCGGGACCAGCATTCCCAGGTAGGAAACCCAGGGACCATACACTAGACCTGCAGTATAGCTTTAAACTTCCACCAGTCACTAAGAGTTGGGAAAAGAATCAAAAAACTAATTCAGGGGACAAACCAGGGCTGCCTTGTTAGTCCTGTCCTATTCCTCAGGTCTCTCTCCTGGTAGGCAAGGTGCCAGACAGGGGGCAGGGTGGGGAGAATCGCAGGAAGCCCAGAGCCGCTGACAGAAAATGCCCGTGACCAGGCATCACCCCTTAACTTTGCTTGGCAAACACTCCCCCCACCCCAGCATACCTGGGGCAGCCTGGGCCCGTCCTGAATGAAAGAGGCTGGAGCTGGCTGTGCACTAGAAGCCAGCGCGGCCAAGGCGACAAAGAACTGGGGGTGGGGGGTTTGGTGTCGGTGGTCAGAGACTACTGAGCTGTTCACTCCCTACCTTGTCCCCAACCCAAAGCAAGGTGCTGCCAAGTAAGGTGCCAGACAAGGCTCTGGCCTCCTGGGCACCTTACGACCCCCTCCCCACCCAGCAGGCCCAGGTTTTCAGCTTAATTTCCCCACTGCTGTTGTTATTCACACTCACTCCACCCAAGGAGCTGGGAGCAGTCCCTGCTGGGCCAGGATTTAACCCTGAAAGTCCCAAGCCTGAGGGCGCCCAGGGACTCCTGAGCCCTGCCCAGCTAGCTCCTGTGGCTTTGGGTCAGTAGCTGGGGTCACTAGGTACCTTCTGTCCTGACGGTTGCTGCACTAGTCAAGAAAGGGTTCTCAGAAAACCAGGCTGAGGGCAGCGTGGGCGCCCCTTGGCCCTGAGAAAGGACTCGGAAAACTGGAAAAGGGAGGCAGTGTGCCAGGCGTTGCTCTGGCCACATGCAGGGACCTGCCACTGCCCAGAGACCAGGCCCCAGGCAAGACAGAGAGTCACAGAAGGCAAATCCATTCATTCCTGAAGCACAGACGGGAGAGCTCCTAAAAAATCCCAGGCATCTGCTAGGCTCCCTAAAACTCCTTCCTGCTTCTAATCAGGGTGCCCACCCATCCTTGTTTGCTCAGCACACTTATTAGCAATGCCTCCTTTCCCTCACAAAAGCATCCCAGTTGCTTACAACCCACAGGCCCTTTTCTCAAATGCAGGGCACCCTGTGCTGGAGGTGGAGGAGCAGCAGCAAGGAGAAGCGCATCTGTATTTCCTAGGAAAGCCTAGGACCACCCTCCCCCACCCCCAAAGGGCCTGGAGACAGAGGACAGTGAACAGACCACACAGCTGAGAGGGGCCAAAGCCCCTCAACAGGCCCGAGTTACCAGAGGAGTCAGGCCTGGGACTGCGGGAAGCCAAGGCTGAGATCACCTAGGTTGTGGCCTTTAAGGACATGGACACCAAGTACAGTGCAAGGAACGGAGGATGGGAAAGAACGAGCAAACACCAGGAGGTACTTTCAAGCCTGGTGAGTGGAAGAGCTCTAGCCGAGGGGTGACGGGCCTGCCCCCACGCCCCCGCCCACTCCCCGCCAGTTTGCTGGTGGACTGGTGGAAGTGCGGATGGTCCCAAGATTCTGGGACACTTGTTCCTTACTCAGTCTTGTCCTTTCAATACGCAAAAGGTCCCAAGCAGGGAGAGGTGGGGGGTGGGGAGCCTTCCACATTCAGGAGCCTGTCTCCAGAACCTGGGAATTTGTTCCTTATAGAGAATCTTGCTCTTTCACTTCCCATTCAGCCCTCCAGTCCCTCAGGGACACCCACTGTCCCCAGGCTGACCATCCCAGGAAGGCTCTAAATCACAGGGTGCGAGTCACATTTCCTAATCAAGCAGAAGAGCCTCCAGCGCTAGCCTCCCTTAAATCTGCCAAATCCCGTCACCCACTAAAAACACCCAAGGCCATCGAAAGCACATTACGAACAACTCCTAGCTTTCATGTGCCTAAGGCAGCACCGTCACTCAAGTCCTGAGGAGAGGCTGGGGTCTCTGCCACCTGCCTCACTGCACCCCAATCTGAGAGCAGGTATTGAGTCATGCTTTGAAGCTGGATGTGAGAACCTCAACTGCAGCTTTTCCCTGGGGTGGGGCTGGGTGGAGGGGGGAACCCAGTCTGTCAGGGCCCCTCTAACCTGCAGGGGGTGGCCCAGCTCCTTGGGGAAAGAAGATCTGGGGAAAAGAGTAGGCTTGGTTCCCACTCTGGCTCTGCCAATCCTCCTGCTGTCCTGTCCCTCCCACTTGTACACTAGCTCAACCAGGAACTTTCACTCAGCACTACCCTCCTCCTCTCTGGGAAGCCCTGTCCTCCCAGGCACAGGCAGTCCAGGCCTCCTTGGGAGAAGGTTTCTAGGAGGGCCTCTCCAGGACATATTACTGCTTACCTAGACCATGTCAAGCAAGGTCTCACTGAAGAAAACCAGTCTGGCGGTCCCCAGCTTTGAAGAGCAATCGGCCAGCTGCCATGAAGTGGCCGGCCAGTGGGCCTCAGAGCCGAGAACCACAGTTGAATCCAAAATCACAAGCGTACTCTAAAGACAGCAAACAGGCCACCTCAGCCCCAGGCACATCAGGGTCTCAAAATCAGGGTCTCAAAATCAAGGGGGGAGATTAGGCCCAGCAGAAGTGTCATGGCGGGGTCTGGGCCTCAGTGCTGCCCTAGGCCTGCCCAGGGCTGGGAGAAGTCATCTCCACAGAAGGAGAAAGGGAGGAAGAACTTGTCTTTTGCCCTCAGGCTGCATCCGCACAGGGCACCACCCACTACCAGCAACGGTGGAGTACACCCAAGATGTGGTGTGCAAGGGAGGGTCAGAGGCCTGGAGGAGCGGGGGCTGTGGGCAGCACTGTGAGGAAAACGGACGGGGGCGGAGGGGGGCCGGCCTGGACCGGCAGGTCACGCCCAGATGTCTCCCACAAGCAGAGGCTGCCCTGGGGCAGAAAGTGGTCCTCAGCTTTGACTGTGGCTCTCCTCTTACTCAGCTCTAGGCCACCCATCCACCCCCCGTTCTTAGGGGTTCAGGACCCAGGGCTCTGCCACTGCCCTTCCTGAAACCTCTCTGACCCACTATACTTTAAAATTTTGCCTTTCAGGCTTTTTGGTTTATTGTTAATGGGAGGGGAGTATTCAGGGGGGTCTTAGGTAAGGGCAGACCAGGCGGTCACCTGGGTGAGGGCCAGGAAGGGCCCTGACCCAAGTCACCTCTCAATTACACCTAAAGCCACACTGGCCCTGAGTTAAGCACCATCCTCCTCTGCAATCTCTCTTGGAACAACCTCCCCCTCCCCCAAAGGAATAACACTTTTTCATGAGCACTGAGTTTCTTGAATCTTCCATGAGAAAAGAAAAGCAGCAAGGGAACAAAGGCAGGCTCCTGTTCTCTCCAATTCAGCTGATGTTACTTCACGGAAAAAGAGAGAGGTGAACTTGCTGAAATTCCTATGATAAATCCACGTAAAGATGCAACTGGGATCTCCTGAGTCCCCAAGAACTGATCAAGTGGAAAGAATCAAGCTCTGAGTCCGGCAAAGCTGGATTTAAACGCCAGCTCTGCCCCTCACGAGCAACTTACTTAACTTCTCTGAACTTCAGATTCCTCATCTAAAATAGACACAGCAAAACGAACCTTACTGAAGAGTGGTGGTGAGGACGACAGAGTCACTGTGCAGGAGCCTAGCAGGGAAGGAACCAGGCAGGCCAACATCCCTCCCCTCTTCCAGACTCACAGACAGAGGAGGGCAGCCTGCCGCCCTCAGCCTGGGCCTTTCCCCACAGCAGGAGCCCAGAGTGGCTGGGAAGCCAGCTTCTGCTGTGAGAAATCTGAAAACCCAGCCTGCACCTGAACTCTGCTCTGCTACTAGTCCACCAAAACACCCAAGTGTCAACCCCAGGGAAAGATGGCGACGCTGCTCCTTTCCCACGCAGGACCCCGTGTGGGAGGAACTGCAGAGAGTTCAGTTTACAACACAGTGAGAGGACAGGGGCAGAATCTGTATCCTGACAGACCCTGAACAACAGCTCCACGCCGCCAAGAAACATTCAATTTGGTGGTGAAAGGCGAGATCCTCAGATGCTAAAGGCTCAGGGGATGGGGTCATAGGGTGTGTGTTCTGCATGTTCCCGCCATCTGACTGTTGCTTCAGCGTGGGCACCCACAGAGAGCAGAGTTCTCCGGAAGCACGGAGCTCATGCTCCAGGGTGTTGCCCCTGAAGAGACAGCAGCGGCCTTGGCCACCAGCCCCACCTCCCTGGTGCCCATTCAGCCTCATTTGCTGCGGGCACTCAATGCACTTTGCAATCAGGCCAGGATCCTACAAACACCTGGGCAGGAAGCAGGTCTCCCAAGCAAAGGGAACTGGCCTGACCCGTCTGGACACAGCCTGTTTTATAGACTGCTCTCAGGTCTGGCGGCCATCTGAGGAGCTGGGCCTGCCCCCTGGAGGCACCAAGCCTATCTATGGCCTGTCTGACCACCTGCTCCTCGCACTTCACACTGGGGGCTCCCAGGAGCTCAGAGAGGTGGAGCAGCCGTGCAGGGCAAGTCCACACCCGCCCCACACAGGGTCTGAGGCATCGGCCAGGTCCCACTTTTGGTTACTCCTGTCCACTCTGACCATCTTAGCCCAGACACACAGGCCCAGAGCTGCACCCAAGTGTCCAGAACCTCCACTTACTTCTGGCTCCAGATACAAAGCCAGACATCCCACCTCTTGCAACTGTAAAGGAACACAAATCTCAGTAGGAAGGGAGGAGAGTTTTAACTCAAGACCATAAAGTGGACTCTCCATTTTATATTAGAACCACAATTAAGTACAGAAATATGGTAACAGTAGAGTTGTTGGATCCCCTTCTCACTGCCATTGCCTTCGTCTTAAGGCCCTTCCTACAGGCAGGGGGCTGAGTGACAGAGATGAGCATACCTCTTGGATCTAGAAGTCAATACATACACACAGACCCAGGAGCTAGGACAGTGGGCAGAGAGCACTGTTAGTTATAGTTATACCACAGTGCTCTGCTTTAAGAAACTCTAAGCCTGACAAATCAGAAGGTAATCAAGTGCAATACAAAACTAGTCTTCAGAAGCTCTCTTTAAAGGCACATGTCCCTACTTTAGGGCGATCTGCCTTCCCCTAACTTCTTCCCAGTGCTCAGCTCCTGTGGGCACAAGGCAGACCTGTACCTGCGGGTGTCAGTCCAGCTGAGCCACCACTGCTCCTTCACAGGCACCCAGCGCCTCTTGTGACCTCTGCTCATTCAGCCTGCACTTGCTGGCCCCTCGCCACAACTAACACAGCAGAGGCGAGACCCACACGGGGCTGGAAGCCACTTCGTGCTGCTGCTAATCCTAAGTGGGCTTGGTCAACGGCCTGAACTTCTCTGAGCTTCAGTTTGCTTATCTACACAGCAAGGTTGTTATGACAATTAAGTTAAATAAGAATGTGTGTCAAGTGCCTAGCAGAGTGCCTGGTATACAACAGGTGCTCAATACAAGCTCATTCTTTCCCCCTACATGTTAAGTATTAGGCTAAGTGCTGAAGAAAAATGCAAAAAAGACTAAGAAATTGGAGCTAGGCTTGGCAGGAAGACAGAGGACAAGACAGTGTGACAAGGGCTGTGATGGAGAGCCTGGTGGAGAACGCTCTGGCTCCAAGGCAGCTTCACAGAGGGCACATCTGAGCTGGACTTCAGACCATTACTGAGTGCTGACTTCACACCAGGTGTACTGAGGGAAGAAAAGCCTAGTAGGGAGCGGTGGGCAGCACTCTGATAAATTCACTTCATCAACATTTGGATGCAGGAAGAGGCAACAGACAAAAGCTGAAGTCCTGAGGCAGGAGACAAAGGCAACTTTTCCCACACTCACCCCTACTGGCTCCACGTAGGATTACTCCAGGCTGGGGGACAAGGGAGCTTGGGGCTAAGGCTCCCTCGGACCCTCCCACCCAGGCTGTCCACAGTGCCCAAGCTAAGCCAGAAGCCAAATCTATTCTCGGAGCAGGATCCATTTGCTCCGGGCAGTTAACGGCATGGAAGACATAAAACAGGGACAGGGCACCCCAACGCACAGCACCAGGCTCTCAACAGAACCAGGAGGAAAGCTCGTGCTACGGACCCATCACTCTTCAAAATACACAACAGCTCACCAGCCTGCTCCGCGCACCTGCCCAGGGGTGGCAAAGGGTATGTATGTGTTGTTCAACCACCAGGACACTCCAGGAACCAACAACTCAGATCTCTAAGATGGCTTGCCAAGACTGGAGGTGCTACCTCTTGTCCTGAACAGAAGAAACTGGCCAGCCAGGCCAAGATGGAAGCTCTGCCCTCAGCCAGTCGAGTGCTAACCTCCTGAATGAGCCAGCCATGAGGAACTAGACCCAAGACCAGGCCTTCCCAACACTTTGCCAGCAAGAGCAGAGTCACAAGGCAGACCCTACTAGAGTTGTGGGCACTCAACCCGAATATCTCACACCTAACTGATTAAGAGACTAGTGCCCCAAGAAGTGGAAGCAACCCAAGTGTCCCTCGACTGATGATTGGTTAAAGAAGATGTGGTATATACATACAATGGAATACTACTCAGCCATAAGAAAAGACACAATTGTCCCATTTGCAACAACATGGATGGACCTAGAGGGTATTATGTTAAGTGAAATAAGCCAGAGAGAGAAGGACAGACACTGCATGAACTCACTCATATATGGAATATAAGTGAACACACGGACAGAGAGAACTGATTGGTGGTTACCAAGGGGAAGGGGGGTGGAGGGTGGGCACAAGGGGTGAAGGGTTACATCCACAAGGTGACGGACAAACAAAAATGTACAACTAAAACCCCACAGTGTTATAAACTATTAAGACATCAATAAAAAAATGGTAAAAAAAAAAAAAAAGAGAGACTAGTGCCACCTCCCCGTGAGGATGCAAGCTCTATGGGGACAGGTGGGCTCTGCCTTCCTTACCACTAAATCCCACCCACAGGGCTTAATAAGAGCTCACTGAATGAACAAAGATCTGGCTACCCACCTCCCCCACCCCATTTAACATTTCTACCCTAGACTGATGGCACCACTTGCAGCCCAGGACAAGAAACTCTGACCCCACACTCTCCCCCATCCCAGGAGTCCACTCTGCCCTTTCAGTGTAATCCAAGTTCAACAGGGCTACTTCAGGACATCTCTCACACTCACACAGCACAACCCTCTTTCACTACCATCCTCTTTCTTCTCTCTCTCAACTTGCCCAGCTATCTCAGGAAAACATTCCTCTCATTCTACTCCTTACTCCAAACCATTAAGTGAGCAAGGGTAGTTCTTCTATCAAGACAAAGAATGTCACCTTTATTAAGGTGAACTCAGCAGCAAAGAACCCGAGTTAGCATTATCAGTCCCCAAATCCCCTAAGTGTGCAGGGTTGGGAATTCTTGATTCACCACAGAGGCTTCTAGCCCAACAGGATGGCTAATGTTTGTCAAGCACTCACTATGCGCCCGGCACCGCTCGAAGCACATCACATTCACTCTCATTTATCCGCACAAGGAGAAAACAGAAGAGCAGAGAGATAAAAGACACTCCATTGCCCACACTCCCGTGCCATCCAGGGTCGAGGCTGGGCGTCTGGTGTTGGTCCCCACTCTCACCACAAGACAGGACAGCTGCTGGGTCACAGACCAATGTTAGAAATATACTTGCACATTCAATTTTGTTTTTCAGTGTTGTTTTAATTATTGGCATTAACACATTATTAGTTTTTCCTGATTTTTCGCCACAAAGGAATTGGAGATATACTCCAATTAAATGGCATCTATGGGCTGGCCAGGGAACATACACATAATTTTGTGTGTGTGTGTGAGGAAGATTAGCCCTGAGCTAACATCTGTTGCCAATCCTCCTCTTTTTGCTGAGGAAGACTGGCCCTGGGCTAACTTCTGTGCCCATCTTCCTCTACTACATATGTGGGACGCCTGCCACAGCATGGCTTGGTAAGTGGTACATAGGTCTGCACCCAGGATCCGAACCTGCAAACCCCAGGCTGCTGAAGCAGAGCGTGCAAACTTAAACACTACGCCACGGGGCTAGCCCCCATACACATAATTTTACAAAGTGTTTCTACAGAAAAGTCTGCTCAAAGTTCCCAATTAACAACTGTTATACGTACTTTGGAAACAAATCCATTTTATATCCTAGAAAGGGGTAAGGGTTTCAAAGATATGTTGTCTTGGTTTTAGAGTAAATCCAGAAAAGAAGTCTATAGACTGCCCCTACGCATCTAACCACACCTCTCGAATCACATGAAATCTCTTTCCTCCAGTTCCACCTGCAATGACGAATGAAATTTGGCCACCACACACCAAACAGCCATCTTAATATTCGAAGACATATTAACTTCCCTTTGGCTACCTCTCTTTGGGCCAAAAAAATCCAAGTCCTTTCAATTTTCCCTGAAGACCATCTCTTATAGTCATTTCATCAATTTTATAATTCTTTTCTATATTCTGTTCAAATTGTGTGAACCCCTCCAGGCATACAGCAGGTGACACCCCTCACTTCTGAGGGCCTGCCGACCCTGACTATAGTGGAAATATGACTCCATCTTTCCTTCTGGCATACCTGTCAGGATATCCTGGCATCAAGCAGCACCCTAATACCTTTCCTGTGATTTCTACAAAAACTAATAATTCATCTCTAAACCACCTGGCCAGATGACAATGTGACTAATAAACTGAATTTCCCCCAAACATTTTAGAAAGGCAGCTGGGATTGGAGAAGGACCTAAATGTCGGCCACCCCTCTCCTCTGCACGCAGGAAGCTGAAAGAGCTGCAGCTAAGGATGGCGGGGGCCAGAACAACTGAAGACGGAATGGACGTGGGAGCAGTCAGCACCACTCCAGGTGAGATCCTGGGGTCACAAAAGGCAGAAACACCTCAGGTCCCCACTCTTAACCAAGGACCGGGGGTCAAAGCACCTTGCCCCCCCAATCCACTGGAAAAGAAACTGACATGAGAAAAAAGGATGTAGACCCCAAGTTTTTGCCTGTCATTGATCCTGTTAACTAAGAAGAGTCACCTGTCATTTTTTCATTCAAGTAACTTAGTCATGGCGCCTTGGAAAAATGTTCCCATTTCAAATCTCAGAAAGATTGAGAGACAAACCTATTCTTTTATTTCTGGTGGATTGGGCCTGCAGAGAATCTCAAGGACAATGTTATTTTTTATTTTTCTTGTGTGGGATGCTGAGTCAGGTGAATAATCAACCATCCTTGCAGGTGTTTTCCACTGGGAAAAATGGAATCTCGATGAAAATCCTTCCCAGGACACAACACAAAGTCCCAGATGTGACTTCTCCCTGAGGCCTGCTCACCAAATCCACAGTCCTCTGGTCCCCAGCCTCTAGACCAAGTGACCTAGGGCAGGGCATCAACCCCTGACTGGAACTCCAGGGCCCAGCTGCTGCTCAGCAGCTCTGCAAAGCCAGCTCAGTGGAGCTGAGGGCACTTGTCAGGCTGTCTGGCCCTGAGCAGGCTGTCTGCAGCCTCGCGGCTGCCGCTGCTCTTCCTCCTCCTCCTCCCTGTTAGCTGGTTTACTGCTCATTAGTGGCAGTACCAGGAGGTGGGCAGGAAAAACATAAAGGAACTGAAATTCAAAGCAGTCCATTTTACTCCAGTTAGGTGCCTCCCATAAAACCAGGCAGGATTTCATCATCCAGGACCTCCATGTCCTGTCCCCGGGAGGTCGAAGCAGCCCACAGGGTGAGAAGCTGCAGAATCCCAAGACCCCAGACATCCGGAGTCTATGGTTCTAATCATCGCGAACTCTCGTCTACGCTCTGTATTTTCCATCTTTTCAGGGTTAACAGGCACTTCTAGCCAAGAGCTGGCCCACCAAGTCAGGGCCAGGGACCCGCCGAGCAGGAGTGCTGGGGCTGCCCTCAGTATTGAAGCATACTCTCCTTGTCCCTCCAAAGTCCCCAGCACAATGGCAAGTTCACAAAAGAAGTGAGTCTTGCCAGACTGTGCTAGCAAATTCCCATAAATACTCGGGCAGGGGTAGTACTGCTTATGTAAAATGCTTCCCCATTGAGAGATGCTGCTTTATTTACATTCTTCACAACCCATTCATAAAAAGCAGACCCTTTAATGTTGGGACTGTTCGTATAATGCTCCATAAACCCAGCAGCTTCGGCTGACAGCCTTAGTTCAACACAGGCTACTTCTCAACTCCAGAGACTTTTTTCCCTTAAGATTTTTTTCTTTCTCTTTAATGACTCACCTTGCGACAGGGCGCTGAGGCCAGATGTTGCCGGAGCAAGGCCAAGAGGAATAAGAACAGATAAAATGAAAACACACAAGTCCTTGTGAATGCTGGGACAGAAAGGTGGGGAGGAATGAAAATAAATAAATTGAAAATCCCCATAGAACTCCAGTGTGAAGTATGTTACGTTGGGAGGTTGAATTCCTTCTAGGTTTACTGAAACTTCCTTTATGGGATGTCAAAATCCTTCCCAACTTATATCTCTACATACCAGAGAAGGTGTGGAGGGCATTCTTTTTTTTTACCCAAAAGGAAAAGATCGAAGAGGGCTCTCTCTGGTTTTTGATTTGCACCGTGGATAAACAAAAAAACAGTCATTTTCTCTGCTTCTTCACAGACGTGTTCCAGGGGCTGCTGGATCCAAAGGGGGCAGTTTGCTCAGGGAGAAGAAACTCAGGCACACCTCCGGGAGGAAGGACTAAGACACACAGCAAAAACCAGCCTGAGCAGCTGAGAGCCCAGGAGATGCATTCTAGGTAGCTTGTCTCCTGTCTCCTGCTACAGCAGAAACAAGGAGGACAGAAGTAGTAGGGATTTTTTTTTTTAATTGACGGGGAGCGGTCTGCATTGCTATGGCAACTGTGAGGGGTGGCCTTCCTGCTTGGAAGGGAAATGCTGGTCCATTAATCATCAAACTGGGGCACAAAAGGGAGGTTTGGGGGAAATGGGATGGATACAGAATTTATGTTTTCACTCTCTAGACTTAAACCAGTCACCAGTCCTCTCCCCCATTTCCACCATGGTCCAGGGTTGATGGTAAACAAAAATGGAAGTTCCGAGAGGGCTGAAATCATAGCTTTCCTTTCTGATGGGTCCAGTGTGGGGCTGATTGTGCCTCCCATGTCAGCGATGCCCCTATAAACACCTCTTCCAACACCAGTCCCAAAAGTCCCATCCATGGGCCAGACCCAGCAATCTTTTTCTTTTCTGTTGTCAGAACCGTGTTTTCTCCTTCATTTACACCCAGGATTGAGAAGAGATAAAACATATGGATTCATTTAGCATGGACAACAATGAAAATTGCATAAGAGCAGCAAAGCCGGGTGGAGAGAATGGCCTGGTGGGGTAGGAGGAAAACAGGATTACAGCCCTTTTCCAATTCATGTCTATACAGTGTCATGTGAGCAATCTACAGGACAGACTCTTCACCAGCCGGAATATCAGAAACAACAGCTAAATTTCATTTATTCCCCATGCTAAAGCACCCCAAACATGCTCTATCTATATGCCATTGTCAGAAAAGGTTGGAAACCACCAAGGACTCCACACTGAGCATTTCTGGAGAAGCAGAAGGGAATGTTTTCCCTCTGTTCCTATCCAACTAAGCAGCCAACTGCATTTACTCATTCAACAAAAACAATGTGCACTGCACTATACCAGAAATCCTGGAATAGTCACACACTCACACACACAAAGGTTTAACACTCATACTGTCCCCATCCTTAAGAAACTTCCAACCTACAAAACCACTAAAAAAAGACACCATGTTATAAAATTCAGGGTCAAAATAACAGAGGCAAGCATTGTTGACCTGGTGGCCTGAGTGACAGCGAAGGATGAGGAGGGTTCAGGTGGGAGGAGAGGAAGGCAAGGGGCTCCTCATTGGGGACAACTGGGGAAAGCAGCAGAAGCAAAGATGCAGGGAGACAAATGTGCATGGCACAACTAGGGGAGAGCCTCAGGGGACACTGTCCAGGGTCAGACTGCAGGAAAAGGGGAGCCACTGCAAGTCTGTGGATAGGGGAGTGACATGGGGGGAGGAGTGCTTTAGGAAGAATGATCTAACAGCTGTGTACAGACTGGATCAGAAGGACCAGAGGAAGCAGGAGAAAAAGAAAGGTCATGACAACAACACAGGCCTGACATGGGGACAGCAGGGCAACAGAAAGGAAGAAAAGGAGAGAGACATAAAAAACAGAGAAGCTCTTCACTGGCTAAACTCTGCAAAGCAAATCCTCCTAAATACCTAACCTGACTGATGTGAGTCTCCTGCCAGGTAAGAGCTTGTCAAAAAGAAAAATTTGTTTTGGCAATTCCCCTTTATGTTCCAGTGGCCAGACCAGGTCACCCCCTTCTGACTGCCACCAAAAGAAATCACATACTGTGTAGCCCCAGAGAAGGCACGAAGGCCTTGAGATTCTTCACCATTCTCTGTATCTTAGACATACAATTAAATTCTCTCAGAGCAAACTTTAGTCTCCTGCATGAGGTAATACCTCCCTTTCCCACAAGCCTCAACTCCACCCAACCTAGGGTCTAGACCCTCCTGGGGAGGGGAATGGAGGGTGGCCATGAATTAACTCCATGCCTATACAAAGCAAGGCTGACAGACAGCTTTCGCAGGACAGGGTTACAGCCAACCACAGCTGGGAGCACCTAGTAACCAACACCTATGTGGGGTGGGACTTGAACCCAGATTCTCAGCAAAAGACCACATTCTAAATGGCCTGAGTCTCCCTGTCTTTATGGTCTCAACTTTTCCATTAGGTATGGGGTCAAAAGAGGGAGCGCAGAAGCTCCGAATGGGTTTTTACAAATGGGAAAACAGCATCCGGCTTAAAACTGGTCACTGGTGGGGTAACACACTCATAGCTTAAACCACTGATTTCCAAGTGTCCTCCAGCAGGCCAAGGACAGTGGTGTCCCTCCAGGACACGTGGTGCCTCTGGGGCCCTTTTCTCCTTTTTTTCAGAAGACATAGAAGTGGAGAAGGGGGGGGGAATCTCAGGTGGCACAAAGGAAAAAAACTGGAAACCTTTTTTATTTAGTCATTAAATGCTTGCCTAGATTTATAAACTCAACTTCTCATTTTCCTATGTCGGTATCTTCTTTGGCTAAAGAAAAGTGCTGAAGGCAGTTGTGGACAGATTGCTAGAGCACATTTGGGGGTGCCTCCTAGTCCCCAATCCAACTGGTCTTCTGTTCTCTTAAGGCTGTTGACATACCGACCAGAAGATGTCCCAGACGGGATCAAACCTCTTCCCGTAGGCAACCTCCGCTTGCTGAAACCCCTCATTCTTGGCTGACTCTAGAGCGGCTCACTGCACTGTCACCTCGGTGACTCCAGCAACCCGATCACCACCGGCCAGGCCTACCGTGTGCACACCCCCACCTCCGCCCCTCTGCCCTGGCCGGGTCGACCCCTCTCTTCCCAAAACCGCGAGGCGATCCGCGGCTGGAGCTGTGAGCCAGTGCCGCAGCTCCTCCCGGCGGGCGCCCCGGCCCCCGCAATGCCCGGGGCAGAGTCCGGCCATGTCGCCCGCCCCTCTGGGTGGGTGGCTCGGACCCGCTCCCCTCCCCGACGCCACCACCTGCGCCCGCTCCGGCGCCGCCTTTGTCCGGCGCTTCACCGCCGAGCGGGCCCCTCGGGCCCGACCTGACACGGCTCCCCGCCCCGGAGAAGAGGCGGCGAGGCGGGCAGGGCAAAACCAGGCCGGGCCGCAAGCACGGGTTCCCGCTGTCACTTGGAAGCGGTCTGACAACTTCGATCCCCCCGCCCCACCTCGGACTCGGCCGCCGCTCCGCACGGTCCCTGCCGGGCCTCCCGCGGCCCACACTCGCTTCTTGAACCGGTTCCCTTCCGTCTTCGGCGCCTCCCTTCCTCCCAGCCCGATCAGCTCGGGTCTACACTACCCCCCACCCCGGCGCGGCCCCCATCCTCTGCCCCCCATCCAGTAATAACCGGCCAGCTCCCAGCGCGGGAGGGCGCCCCCCACCCTGAGCGGGCGATCCCGCGGCGCCGCCCCCGGCCGCGGCCCCTTGCCTCGGGGACCGCGAAGGGGGAGGGGGCGCAACGGGGGGGGGGCAGGGGCCTCGCCGCCCGCGCACTCGGAGACGAGCCGGCTCCGCCGCGGCGAGGAAACGACCGGCGTCCTCCCGCCCTTCGCGGCCCGGGACGCCCGCGCCGCCGCCTCCCGGCCGAGCTGCCACCCTGCGGCCGCCACCCACCCCGCCCCCGGCCTGCGAAGCGGGCGGCCCCCGGGGGCTGTCACCTCGAGGCGCGCCGCGCTCCCCGATGGCGGGACCGTGGCGCCGGACCCGGGGGAGGGAGGCGGCGCGAGCGGGCGGGCGGCCGCACCTGCTTCGCGTCGTCCGTCCGTCCGTCCCTTCCCGGGCTGGCGGGGGCGGCGGCGCGGCGCGCTCGGTGGGCGCGCTGACGGGCGGCCGGTCTTCTCCCCTTCACTCGACTGCCTCGCTCGCTCGCTCCCGCCCGCCCGCTCGCCTCTTCCCCCCTCCTCGACCCCGGCCCCTAGCTCACCGGGACGGCGGCGCGGACGGCGCAGCTATGGGCGCCCGCAGGCCCCGGCCGGGCTGGAATCCGGCGGCTGGAACCCCCCGGGGGCGCTCAATTCCCGGGCTCCACGCTGCTGCGTCAGCGCCTCCTCCTGGGGGCCGGGGCCGGGCGGGCGGAGCGGGGGCCGCGGCCGGGCGGGGCCGTCGGGGGGGCGGGCGCGCCAGGCCCGGGCGGGCGGACGGCGGGGGCCGGACGGGCGGGGCAGGCAGCCGGACGGGCGGGCGGCGGGGGCCGGGCTCCGGGATCCGCTACGCCGCTCGCGGTTCCCCCACAAACTCCCCGAGAGCAGAGCCTCCGCCGCCCTCCTTCCTGCTTCCTCGTCCCCAGCCAATCAGCGGCGCGCCCCTCGGCCAGCTCCGCCAATCAGCCGCCCCGCCCTGCGCTGGCCCAGCCAGCCAATCCGGCCCTTGGCTCCCCCTCCCGGTCTCCGACCAATCAGAACCGTGGGTCGGTCGTCCCAACGCAGGGGGCAGCACGAGGCGACCGGGGGAGGCGGTGCGGGGAGTGGTGGGGCTTGGGGGGAGGGGCACGGTGCCTAGGGTGGTGGTGGGGGTTGGTTTTCTTTGCCGGCTTCTTGGATTTTTCTCTTCGTCTACCGAGTCTGAGCCCGTATCCCATGGTGACCTGACCCTGGAGCCCCAATCCCCCAGCTGCTACTCCACCCCCCCTGGAAATCTTATCTCGCCCCCGCCCTGGCCGTCACCCCTCTACATCCCTCCTCCCTCTTCTCCTCTCCAGCACCCACTGGAGAAAACTGCAGGCCGAGGAACACCCCACCCTCGCCAGCGGCTGCAGCCCCCAGGGCACAGCTTCGGAAAGACCAGCCGAAAATCAAGCGAGGACAACCCCCCTCTCCTGCAGAAAGGGCCCCAGACTCCAGCGAAAGGGCCCCGACTGCAGAGAAGCCCCTCCCGCCCTTGCCTCATCTTTCCGACTTCCCTGCCTGCCACGTCTCCTTTCCTTGCAAGCAAGGTCGGTCCTGGCTCGGTAACCCCTCACCGCATCTCTTTTTCCTCTTTCTCCCCTTCACCTACCGCCCCCTACTACAGCTCCTAATTCACTCTTAGAAGCAGAGTGTGGAACCCTCATCCATTTCCAGCTGACAGCAGAGCCTGGTCTGTGAGTCCTTGACACCCACACATCCTCTTCCACTACCGCGGGGAACATCACAGCTCTCTGGGGGAGGGGAGAGGGGGCGGGCAGCCTGACAGCCCTGGCTGGACTCCCTCCTTCGCGTCCCCAAGCCAGGATGGGACCAAGCGTGGACACTTACCTGGCTTCCCCCTAGTCACTGAGTGTTGTGGCTCCGTCTCACACCCACAGACGTGCCTTTCCAAGCCCGAGCACGCTCGCGGGGTCAGCAGGGTGGGTGGGCACAGCAGGCTGAGGTCACACGGAGGTGTGGGAGGTCCCTCTGAGGTGCGAGAAGGGGCTGTGTCTTGGGCACCTTGTGTCGCCAGAGCCGGCATAGGGCTTCACTTCAGTAAGCACTGGCTGTGCACGTAGTAGGTTCTTGAGAAATGCTGAGTCCATCCCAGAACAAAGCCTCATTCCCAATTCAGGCGGGGGAGGGGATCTTTGGGAGGGAAAAAGGAGCAGCAGCGAAAAGGGTAGTGTCAAGTCACCAGAGCGCTGGGAGCAGCCCAGGGAGGGGCTGGGCCGAGCAAACCTTGGCGGAGAGAAGCACCCCCAGAGAGAAGCACCTCTGAGTGCTGGGGCCGCCTAGGAGCAAGAGGAGAAACCCAGCCTTGGAGTGTGGCTGAGGGGCTCCTGCTATCCCATACACTGCCTAGACTTTCCTAGACCTGAGACTCCAGCACTCAGGAAGGCAGCCTTTAAGACAACAGTGCTGCTAGCCCCCACGACTGGGAAATAAAACCCTATAAGACGGTTCCCCATCTGCCACTAGTGTTGTCAAGGGGGCCCAGACAGTCTTAGCTGTGTTGGGGCAAATGTTTAAAGGAGGGGGCCACCCAGCAGGGGAAGTGTGTGAATAGAAGGTAAAAGTTAAGACTGTGGCATAGAAACTTCTCAAAGGATCAGGTTCTCCTAGAACAAGTGCCCCTACTTTTCCCACCTCCCACCCTTAGGGAAAGCAAAATCCCCAAATCTATAAAAGTAGGACACTAAAAGATTTCTCCACTCCCTGAGCCTCCCAGGACAAAGATTCCTAGCAGTACCCCCTGCACCACCAGGGCAGCCCTACCTTCCACCTCACAAAATGCTCTCTCTCCCTGTCCCAGTCTGTCCCATGGCCTTCATCAGAGACTGTTGGTAGAGGATAACAGCAGCAGTCGCCGCTGGAGCTGAGCCATGCCATCCTGGCAGCCTGGAGCCAAGGCAGAAGAGGGGACAGGGCTCCTGTCAGCAGCCCAGCCTGTGCTGACCTTGGCTTCATGCCCACGAATGAGCAGGGATTGAGGCCAAAAGGGTCAGAAGAGAAATGTACCTAGTCACAGGGAAGGAGACCCAAGTGGCAGGAAGCCCATGCTTGGCCTAGGAAGTGGTTGCAGGGTGAGGCTGGAGGACTGGACTTTTCCCTAGCATCCAGGAGTGAAGATCTAGTGGCCCTGGGATGGGGTAGGGGGAATAGTTGTCTTTATTTGGGGCCCTGGTGGGAGGGAAAAAGGGAACACTGACTGGAGAGGAGGCAGAGTGGTCATGAGAGCCCATTCCAGCCTAGCCAGCCTGCCTGGCCTGCCCGGCAGCTTGAGGAATTCTACCCTCAGAGCCTCCCCTATGTGGGTGGCTGTCTCCTGTGCCCCAGGAGGCTCTGAGTGGGTGACCATTAGTAGACATAGGCTGGCTAAAGGCACATGGTGTTCCTCCTATGCCAGCCCACTGATCTACCTCAGTTCCCCACCTCCTTTGTTAAAGCTGGCCAACAAGCCAGCAAAGAGGCCAGGGGCTGCACCCCCTGCCTGTCCCCCAAGGGACCCTTCGGCCTCTCTCCTTCACCCTCTCTCCTTCACCCCACTTCCAGGGACCTCTTCACCTGGACCTCCTTCCTTCAGCTCCTTTCCCGAGTGCTGCCCCCACCCCCACCCCCCTCCACTAAGGCAGCTGTGCCAATGCCTGGGGCCCGTCACCTTTCTTCACCCTGGCACACTCAGTAGCCCAGAGGTCCCCCACTGAAAAGGGTTTGCCTTTGGTCTGCAGACAGGAATGGATCCATCAGATCTCCTGGACCACCCCCTCCCTGCCTCCAGGCAAGGGTCTCTCTCTACCCAGATGCCTCCAGACCCATCAGGAAGGGTTAACTGCCCCAGAGCAGGAGAGCAGAGAGGGAGATGCAGAGAGGAAAACATCCAGGGCTGAGAGAAAACACGCCGGACACCCCTCCCCCACCGCGTACGACCAGACTGACAGCCGGGACGGACTGGCTGCTCCGTCATCTCCAGTCCAGCCGCCAGGCACCTCCCCCACTGCCCGCCGCAGTCCCTGCAGACCGCCGGCCCTCGGTTCCAGCCACCTGGCACCGAGCAGGGCACCCCAGCGGGGCAGCGCAGTCCCTGCAGTGATGGCAGTAACCACTTTCCTCTTCCTCGATTCCACGCCCTCGTCCCATCTTTCCTGGGAGTGGGGCAGCTGCTCCCCGGCCCCGCTAGAGTGCCTAAACTCTGGGTCCCAGGAACCCTTACTGAGCCACCTGGCCCCTCAGCCCCACTGGACAAACTGGAGGGCACAGCTCCATCGGGAGAGACATCAGGGCACCAATTAAATGCGGCTGCAGCACTTACCCCCTCCCCCACAGTAGGAAGCCCCCGGGGCTGGGGGAAATAAGGAAAGCTGGACTTTTATAGTCTTTTTATTCGACCCACTCCCTCTTAAAGGGATCGGAACCCCCTCCTTAAAGGGATCTCCAGAAATTATTTGCCCCCAAGCAAATCCAAGTGCAGATGTCTGTTTGGTCTTTACCTGCTGGGGCCCCTTTCCCTAGGGATGGGGGAGGCAGAAGTGCTCTCCCTGTGACTCTGAACTGGAGGGACAAGGCCCCCTCCTGTCGCCAAGGAGCCAGCTGTTGAGTGCCCAGCAAAGAACAGGACCTCTCCCTCCTCTAATGGCACCCACTGCCCCAGCCTGGGGGGAGGTCAAAGTGAGGAGGGGGCCTGTGTGGGCCCAGGCTCTGCGTAAGAGGGAACAAGGGGGGCTACATGTACTCAGACTTTGGGGAACACATGTACATGGGGCTGTGTCCAAAACCCCCATCTGTCCAGTGCTAGCCTCCAGATTGCTGGCCAGGGGAAGTCTTTGCAGGCTGCCTTTCCTCGGAAAAGCTGTTTCTGCATTCTCCTTCCCTCGCTCCCAACTCCCCACTCCTACCCTCTTTGGGGCCCCTAGCCTTCCCCTTGGGGTGCCCTCTCTGCCCCTTATCCAAGTTGCCTCCCTCACGGCCCCAACAACTGCAGACCACACCCCACTTCAGGCTCTTTCCTCCCCAAGTCGGCGTGTCCCTGGGGTCCGTCTCACCCCGTTGCGCCCTCCTCCCCCGCCCGCCCCCCCACCGCAGCCAATGGGTGGGGGATGGGCACACCTTGGCTCCCAGGAACCCAGCGGAACTGCATCCTCTCCCTCCTGCTTACTCGGCACCTAGTCTCACCCTCCCCTTGGGGCTACAGGGTTCGAGGAAGGGTGGGTGTGAATGGGAGGAAGGGGGGTTGGAGGGTACTCCAGACCGAGAAAGGGACAGAGTCGGAAGCAGGCACTCACTGAAGCCACCCCTTCTACCCCTCCCCCCTTCGTCCGTGGAGGGTCGAGGCTGCCTAGGGAGGGCTTCCCGGGCGCTTGGGAACTCGCCAAGGCCCCCCACCCCTGCCACTCCCTGGAGGAGAGGCTCCCTCAAGGACTGGAGCTCCGAGCCTGCCCCCCACCCCCCCCTCCGGCAGCTGCTGCAGCCTCCGGCTGAGGTCAGGCTCCACCTCCTTTCTCCGGAGGGAGCGCGCGAGGGTTGTTTGTTGTTGGGGTGTGAGAGGGAGAAGGTTCGAGATCACCTGGCCCGGTGGGCATGGGCTCCGAGAGCGGGAGAGGGGCCAGGTGGGCTGGATTCGGCCGGAGCCTACTACAGAGGGTGGAGGGCTAGCCTCACCCCACCCCCACCCCCACCCCCACCCCCGCGGGTTCTAAAAAAGCAGCCCCAGCCGCGGCTCTAGTTCTTCCATCCAGCTGCCCGCTCGCCCGTGCTCCCCGCCCAGCTATCCGTCCCTTGTGGGGTGGCCAGAATGCCCTAGGCAAAAGGGCTAGCCCTTGGATTGCCACGAGGAACAAGACTGTTTTCCTGCTCTCAAGAAGCTTCCAGTCGGGGGCTGGGATGTGTTGGGGGTAGAGGGAGAGGTAGACAGAAAACAGCGTGATAAACGTAACTTCATGACAGCAACGTAATGGCTGCTGAGGAAGCAAAGGAAAGGGTGCCAAGGTCTGCCCCTGGTGTGGGGCTGGGGTAAGGTGCGAGAACGTTCCAGAAAGGGCTAAACCGTGGCAGAGTCTTTATGAAGGAGCAGGCATTCTTCACGCAGACCTGCCATCCGTAGGGGGAAAGCTGAGGACGCCCCAGGCAGGAGTACCGGCTTTAGCAAAGGCACAAAGCTGTGAAATAGGTGGGTGAGGCGGGAGATGAGGCTGGAGAGGTGGCTGGGGCCACCCAGGCTTTGTAAGCCTTGCCAAGGGGGCTTCATCCCAAAGGCACTGGGGGCACTGGAGGATTTTAGGGGAAGGAAGGTGCTGGTCAGACCAGTGTCTAACAGAGATCCGGGGAGGCGAGTTGCGGGAGCGGCGGGATGTGGTTCCTGCAGGGGAACTGTTGCGCCTCGGTTTCCACTCAGCGTCAGCTTCCCGGAGTGATGTTTAACCTTGGGTCTCCGCTGCCCTCTCAGGTCGGGGTTAGGCGGAAAGGGGCCATCCTTGGGGAAGAGTTCCCTCTCAGCGCTGCCTCCACCGCCAAGCAGGGGTTCTACCTTCTTTCTCCCCCGGGAAGGGACGGGGAGGACCCAATGCCTTCATCTCCTCCCTGACTCCTTCTAGTCAGTCCTGCCCTCCGAAAATCAATGTCATTTCCTGGAACATCGACTAGAAAGACCGACGTCTTTCTAGGGGACCAGCTTTGCCCCACTTGCCTGCCCTTTCCAGCGGGCCTTTTCTCGGGACATTGGGAAGCAAATTCCCCAGGGCTTTTCTATAGGGTGTCCAGCATAGGTCGTGCCCATTCGTGTTTGTTCCTGGATCTCGCTGGACTCTGCCTCTGGAATCCTCATCTCAGAGTCTCAAGCCTGACTTCCTGGAAAGGTCTCCAGAAGCTCAGGTCCACCGTGCTCCCTGATCCCCTGAATTCCGGGGGGCTCCACACTGTCTTCCTGACCATCTGCTGCTTTGCCTGGGTCTCTGTGATGAGACTGTAGACCCCTGGAAGGAGGTACTGTGGCTTCAACTTCCTCTTTATGGCTTCCCATGTGTCTAGCACATTCCCGGATCCAAGGAAGGATGGCATTCTAGGTCCTAGAACCGGCCCCAGGACACACAGCCCTCTATCTCTCCCCTTCTACAGACCCACTCAGGGGTCCCAGACTGGCACCCTTTGAGCAGAATTCATCTGGCACAGGAATTCTGTTTGACAAGTTCTTGTCTCACAGGGCTTTCAAAAAAGATGAGTAGCCAGTGATGACATTTTGGGGGATTTAAAATCAAAATCCAGATTTCCAGTTTCTCATGAAAAATCAGAGGACCTGGCTATCTTTGGTCTACATTTCCACGTGCAACAGTAGGCTGGTGGCAAGTAACAAATGTCATCTTTATAAGGCAGGCATGCTCCAGTTGGCCATGGTCCCACCTTGCCTTCTTCAAGCGTTTATGAGACCTGCTTGACCCCTGAAGGTTTTCAGGTTTGCGTTCCTTGCATTGTGGCCACAGAGGCATGGGTGGGTGTTGAGTTCCAGGTCTTTGGAGAGTCTGCCTCCCTTGGACCTCCTTGGAGAGCCTTGTTACATTCTCACATTCCATTTCTAATGCTACCTTTATGATTGCCCCAGGTGCAGATGTTACTGAGCCTACTCCAAGATCCATGGACCCAGACTGGAGATGAAAAGGGAAATTAAACATGGTCTAGAGTCTGTGGGTGCCTCTAGGTTCTCCTCCCAAGAACGTGGCATAATGCCTAGCAAATAGTACGTGCCTGATAATGTTTGATGAACGGAATAGTAAGTGGTAAATAGCAACTGAATAAGTAAATTAATGGAGAAGGGAGGACCATTCCAAGAAGCATGAAATGTCTGTGATCATCTGGGTATGGGGCACTGCTTTCATGACACTTGTCTGCTCGGGTATCAAATAGAAGTATGTTAAGGGGGACCCCTCCCCTGAGGAACCCCAGATGCTGTGGACTAGAAGTCCGGGGGTGTGCCCACTATGCTTCCTTGAACTCAGACCTGCAGACTCCTGGGATGATGAGGAAACCCGGATCTGAAATGGGCCGTGTCTTGAGAGCCTGCAAAGCCAGAGGTCTCACAGAAGGCACGGGCAGGCACTCAATATGTGTTTCTTTATTTAATTTGCAACAACCCTATTAGGTAAATATTATTTTCAAATTTACAAACAAATAAGGAGACTGCAACCTGGAGAGTCTAAGTAACTGCTCAAGATCACACAGGCTTGGAGTGGCTCCAAACCTTTGCTTTTTTTAATCCAGCAGTTAGCATAAAGGTTAAACAGAGGTACAACCCTCAGTAGGTCTAAAACCTTTACTCTTTCTCATTTCAAATAGTGTAGTGGCTAAGAATACAAACTCTTTAGCCTGACTTCCCCAGGAGGAGTCCTGGCTCTACAGCTTCTTAAAACATGCAAACTACCTAGAGCAGTGCCTGACCCATAGCAAATGCCCCCAAAGCTAGCAATTATGACTACTTCATCATGCCCCTGTGCCCGCAGTCTGCCCTGTTTCCACTTTGGAATCCAGTCCTGCAACCCCTGTCTCCCATGTGGAGCGCCTACTATGTGGTGCCCATGGCTGTATTCTGTCCACTCAGCTGCAGCGTGTCCCACTCTGGCCTCAGGCTGGATGCCTCCTTTTGCTGGGTCTGGAGGAGGGGCCAGCCTCTCTCGCCATGGCTTTCCCACTGCACCTTCCCAACTCCAGGGCTGTCTCTGTGACCCCAGCCATCTTCCTCTGCATTTGGAAAGTTTTTCGGTGGCATCCCTAATTACATTCTCCAAAGTGAGGTGGCTCATCTCCTATAGGCTTCCAGCCACAGCCACGACCTCTCTAGTCTTCCGAAACCAGGAGCAGAGGGAGTCATCTATGGCTCTTTTACCATCTTTCTTCAGTCTCAGTGAACCCACAAGAGCCAGGATCAGCCCCTCCCAGCAGACACACCTCCTGGAGAAGTCCCCAAACTACAGTGTGGGCCACAAGTGGTTTAACCAACCACAGCTCCAGTCAAGCTCAGCACCGTTCAGGCACCAGCAGGCCCTGGAAGGGGATGCTACTCACGTTGCTCTGACCTTGGAAAGCTTCCACTCCACCAAGCATGGGAGAGATCCTCTGAAACTGAGGAACCCGGTAAAGAGTGTAAGACCCAAGCAAGACAGGGTCAGACAATAAACAGCTGGGTAGATGACACTAAGACTCACGCATGAGGTCTGACAAATATTTTCCTCTGATTTGTCAATACTATTCTATTTTTAAAAATCTTACAAGGGGATTTGTGAAAATCATGCTTAGTTATATGGGCAACGCTTCTTTATTGAAAAGCATACGAGGAAGTCAGCAATTGCCTTTTTCCTTTGTTTCTCTCAGTCGGAGTGTTTTCTGTAGTGATAGGTAACATTCCTGGAGAGATTCCAGGAGCTAGTTAAGTTCTTTATACACTCTCTTTTAATCCTCAACCAGTCTTATGAAATAGGTACTGTTATTATTCCCATTTTACTGATGAGGAGAATGGGGCACGGAGAGGTTCGATAACTTGTCCAGAGTCACACAGCTAATAAGTAGCGGAGCCAGGGTTCAGATCTCAACCTTGTCGCTTTTAATTGTTCCTCCATCCCTTGTTCCTAAATGAGCTTCCCCAAGCAATTCTCTGTTCTTACATTTTCCAAACGTCTGTTAGCAACTCATTTGGATTTTACACATAAAGTTGCTGTGAGCAACATTCATCTCACTATTAGATTGGGGGCAAAATGTTGCGAGCGTATTGTCATATTTCTTTATAAAAAGAATATTCCGTTTGCAAAGCCTCCTCAAAAGTACCCTTTCCCTGCCCTCTGCACTCATTTTGACACTGAGATAACAATGTGGTCTTTCAGGAACATCAGATACACTTCAACCAACTTCCAACTACAGGCAAAGCCAGTGCTCTCCCAGTGTTTTGATTTTGGGGTAAAGGCACCACTTCCCACCCAGTTTCGAAAGCCAGGAACCTGCGAGTCATTCTGAACACCTCCCTCTCACTCCCCAGCTACCACCCATATCTAATCCATCACCACAGCCTGACTGTCATTTACCTCCATTCCTCGTACCTCCTCCTCCCTGCCCAGCAACCGCAGCCCTAGCCTTCTGCATCTGCTCTGCCCCACCCCATCCCCCCGCAGCCTGTTCTCCACGCAGCAGCCAGAGGGATCTTTCCAAAACAGATCGCATCATACTACTCTCCTGCTTGAACCCTTCCGTGGCTTCTGCTGGCTGTCAGGATAAAGATCCAAATCTGGAACCAATGACTAAGGCTGCCCCTGCCCAGAGGCTCCCTGATCCCTACTCCCCTCCCCACCAGTCACACTCCTGAACCTGCGATGCTCCCTCCCTCCCAAGCCCGGAGTGGCAAGTGAGTGGTTCCTGGGTGAGACCTGTCTCTCCGACTAGGCTGGGGGAGGCCCATGTCTGCATTGGGTCCTGCTGTTTCCCCACAGCCTGGCAGGGGACCGGCACTTGGTAGGTTTGCAGTAACAATCACTGAATGATGAATGAATAAATGAATGACTGGCCGAGAAATAAAGCTTTTCCCTGTGCCGCAGCAGCTCTGCAGTCCATCGCTTTGCCAGGGGGTTCACAGCGCTGGACTTTCCTGTCAGCTTAGAAAGCTACCTCCTGTAGCCCCACTGTGTGCCAGGCCCTGCCTGCTGCCCTTACACTCACCTCTCCCAACCCAGTGTGCCTGTTTTCAGGACTAATTTTGATAGTAACTTGGCTTCTGAGTCTCCAGCGTTTGTGGGTGTTGTGATTTGTGTATATTCTTACTATAAAATTTACTGACTTGATTAATTCAGTGACTGGATTACAATAGTTATGGGTTCCACAGGACAGACTCTTTGAAACCTGGAGACATAAAAATTACAGTTCTGGCTTTGGCAGTCCAGATGGCTTCTTGAAGAAGCTAGAGTCTGTGGCCCCAGAACTCTGTTCTTTTAGCTGCTACTAAAAAGATCCGAGAATTTAGTTCAAGGCAAAGCCTTGGGACTTCCCCAGCCCGCTTTTGCCCTCCCACCTGTAAGTGTGCCCTTGATGTTCCAGTTAAATCTGATTTCATTTAGATACACTTGGTGGAGGGTGACAGGAAGAGAGGTGGTCTCCTCCTGCAGCTCCCCCAGGGCAGGCATTCATTATGCAAGTATTTATTGGTTGGGCACCTCCATTAAGCCAGGCTTAATGCTGGGGATCCAGCACCAAACCAGAGACTGTAATGTCTGGGTGAGCAGTGCTTAGGGCTGGGTCTGAAAGAATGAACATTAGAATTGATAAGAGTGATTGAAATGATCTGTTTTTTGTCTATCTCCTCAACTAAATTGTAAGGTCCTTTGGCCCCATAACTGTTGCTGGTCTTTGAATCCCTCGTGCCCCTGGCACACAGTGGTCACTCAGTAACGCTGGTTGTTCTTAACTGAGCTGGGGATTGGTGTATGGAGGGGCAGGTCATGCAAGTGGGCTGAGGGGCAGGAGGCTGGACAAGCAGGTCCATCCATGGACCAGGGATTCAGTGGCAGGCCCCAGGAAACCCTTGCAGACTCTGAGGTGCAGAGAGATGAAGTTTCCATGAGGCAGCAGGGAAATGAGTTGGATGGCTGTTCCTGGTGGTGGTGGGGTTTGGGTGGAGGGAAGGGGCTTATCAGAGGACCTCTTGGGGAAGCATAAGATGGCTGAGCCCACAGGAATGGCCACTTGGGGCTTCCAGCCTTGGGGCAGAGGGGACATGGAAGTTTAAGGAATACAGAATATGGGGTAGGGGAGGGTACCCATCAGTGAGGGAGATGCCTCAGAGCTAACACTGAGGAGCCAGTGTTTCTCTGATCCTTCTTTGGGAAGGGCTAACAGCCTCACTTACAGATTGTCTTGTCGCCTACTGACAACAGGCTCCACATTCTGAGGACCTTCCAGGGTCTTGCCGCACCCTCACAGCCTCTCGGGCTCAGGAGTCCAGGACACGAGGCTCCAGCCCCCTTGGAGGTATGGGTGATCCAGTGGGGAGTGCAGAAAAACTGCAGCAGGAAGCTCTCCACAGGCCCCTAGCGGTCAGTGAATGGGGCATGGGGGATGGGGCATGGGGGGGATGGAGCTTGGGGGGCTGGGGTAGTGTTCTAAGCACCTGGGCATCCTGTACAGAAGAAGACTGTGGAGGGCCCCACATGCTTTCCGGTGAGGACTTCACCTTCCTTCACTCTGGAGCCAGGCAGCTTCCCAGGGAGGGAGGGTACCCAGGGGAGATGGAGATCCCAAAGGCCAACCTGCTTCCCATCTCCCCTCTTCTTGCCTTGCAGGACTTCAGGGTGTCCTCTGCCCAGGGTCACCTGGAAGGTGGGGGCGGGAGAGAGGTAGTGAGAGGGGCCGGCACTGGCTGGGTCTGAATTTCTGGGTGGTGAGTCTTTAGCCTGAACTGTTGCCAGCTCTGGGCGTTGGAAATAGTCTCAGCATTGAGGGGCAGATCCCCACTCTCCCAGGCGACCTCAGTATAAAACTCACATACCTCCAGCCTTAATTAGCAACCTTGCAATGGCCCTGATCCCACCCTTCCACTCTGGGCCAACAGTGGGAGTCAAGGATGTCTCACCTCCCTAGCCTTTTCTCATTTCGGATTCCTCCTCCCCCTATTTTAAATCTTAATTCATCTTATAATAAATTTAATTAAACAATTTTACTTCAACAAGCAAAGAGACCTACTGAATACCCAGCTTGGCAGCATCGGATAGAGCTCAGGTCCAGACTAAGACAGTTCACAACTCCATTCCCATAAATAGACCAAGCATTTGGGGTGGGGCCCCAGGTTGTCCTGAAAACACCCAGCTTTGAAGAGGCTGCCTCTTGGGAGCCCAGGCAGATGTGTCAGGGGGACTCAAAGCAGGCCAGGCAGGCGGCTCCCGGTGCTGGGCTTATCTCCCCCGGGCAGCTGCGGGCTCACACTCCTCGCCTTCACTCCTGCAGCCTGTCTGACAGCCCGTCTCTTCATGTGTGCAGCGTGTGCATGTCTGTGTGCCTGTGCACCCACGTTTGCCCCTGGACGGGCACAAGGGCACAGGTGTGTCTGGATGGAGTTGTGTCTATCTCTGTGGTTCTGGGCATAGCCCTAGTCTTCTCTTCTCTCTTTCTTCCCTCCCTTTACTGCTGGCAAGGGCAGTCCTTTGCAGTTCCTCCACTGGTCCACTGTCCTCTGAGGAGGGAAGACACTGTCTGTGCTGAGCTATCCCTGGGCCCAGAATATCCTCTCTTCAAGAAAACTCCAACTTACCCATCCAGCCCTTCTCTCTCTCCCATGTCTGCCAGAGCAAAGCTGTGTTGGGCTGCCTGGCAGAGTAAGTGGAAACATAACTATCCCTGAGGTTGGTCTGTGCTAACTCAGTGCTGTCTCCTAGCCCCTGGCCCTGTGCATGGCTCTCAGCTTGTCCATAAAGGTTTGTTGACCATGTGGTTTATGGGCCTGGGCAGGGAAGCATGATGCACACTTTTGCCATCTGACTTCTCTCTCTTGCTGAAAATAAGCTCATGGAGTTGGCCCTGGGGCTGGCATGCCACCTCTGCCCCTGGTCACCTCTAGTGGCATCATTCTAAAAAATATAGGTGCATAACTACTTTGAAAAACAGTTTGGAATTATCTAGTAAAGTTGATTAGGTGTATACCCGACAACACAGAAATGCCATTCCTGGGAATGTAGCTAGAGAAACTGTAGTGCACGTAAACCAGAAGACGCATGCCGAATGTTTTAGAGTAGCCCCAAACTGGAAACAACCCAAATGTCCAACACTAGAATGGATAATTAAATTGTAGTATTTTCACACAATGGAACACTATGGGGGGAAAACATTGACCGAATTACAGCTGTATGCATTAACATGAGTGAATCTTTAAAAACAATGATGAGCCAAAGAAGCAAGACATAGAAGAATGTATTTAGTATGAGTCCAATTGCAGAAAGTTAAAAAACAGACAACCTAAACAATATTGCTTAGGGATACACACAGAGGCAGGAAACTGTAAAGAAAAGTGAGGTGAGGATTGTCACTAAATTCAGGATGGTGTGTCCTCTGGGGAGAATGTGTCAGGGAGGGGCACACGGGCTTCTAAGGTCCTTGGAATGTTCTCTTCATTGACCTGTGTGCTGGGTGCACAGGAGTTTGCTTTATTATTGTCTTTACACTGCATATATGCATGTTACACACTCTTCTGTACATACCATACATTTTACACAAGAAAAGAAAGGATGATGTGTGCCCCGATTCTGCCCCTTTACTCCACCCAATCCCCATTCTTGTCCTCAGCTGGCAGAGGAGGGGTCAGGGTCCCTCATCACAGTTCCTTACTGTTTCTGAGTGGGTCAGAGGAATCCGGGGATGAGGGCCTCCGCTCTGCAGCTGGGCCCTGGCTCCTCCAGGGTGAGAAGGCCTGGGAAGAGCAGGGCCAGGCGAGGCCGGCTGGCTCTGCTGTTTCTGCCAACTCTGGGGATTAGGCCAGGGCTTGGGCCCACCTGTTGTTTCACTCATTTGGCACGAACTAGCCACAGAGCGCTTACTATGAGCGCTGGGTGCTGCTGGGAGGGTTCAGATAAGTGAGAAATGGTCTTCGATCCCAGAGATCTTACAGTACACTCAGAGGTAATCGCATACACAAATAACTATGGTACCAGCAAAATGTGAGCTAAGGGTCACATGACTACCCTTCTCTTTCAATAAACATTTGTGGAGCAACTATTACATGGAAGGAACCAAGCTGGATGGTGAGAACATGACGGCAGCTAAATCACAATCCTGGCCCTTCAGTCCTTAGCCTAATGCACGGGAAATACGAGATAATTACAAGAGTGGGGCAAGCCCACTGATGCAGCTATGCCCAGGGAGAAGCAGGAAGGGGCCCCGCTCAGGATGGGTGAGATGGGGATGGGTTGGAGAAGGGAGGTCTTTCTGAAGACTTTAGGGATGAGGAAGCAAGAGCAAGGCAAAGGGCTAGAAGGACATCCTCCACAGAGGGACCAGCTGGGGCAAAGGCACAGGGGTAAGAAACAGCCCCACCTGTGAAGACTATTTGCCATGGAACACAAGCGCTCAGTGGGGATGGGGAGAGAAGCAGCTGAGGGGAAGGCGGAGGCAGATCAGTCATATGTGCCTTGCAAAACCTTAGATCTTATAAGTGCTGGGAGCCACTGAAGGATTTAGGGGGAGCTTGATAGTTCACTCTGGCTCAGTATAGAGGAAGGGTTGAGGAGCATGGATTGGAAAAAGGCAGGCAAGTTGTCAGGTTGTTGTGGTTCCAAGAAATATTGAGACAAGCTAGCTCTGTTTGACAGTGGGTGAGTGGTGTGTGTAGGAGAGGCCAGCTTCATGAACAGCTCCCTGCCAGAGACCAGGTGGAGCGCACAGGGAGGAGAGGGCTCTGGCCCGAACTAGTGTGGCTCTGGGCTCTGGGTACTGAGGAGCACTAAGTGTGAGCAGAGGCAGGGGACAGCCAGGAATGTGGTTGGGACTCTGCACCATCTGATCCCAGGGCTCCCAAATGCCAGCCTGTGGACAGGACTGGTCTGAGGAAGTGAGGAAAATACCAGCGTGTAATGAGCTTCTTTAATGTATGCACTTTAAAGAACTATCCCTAGAAGTGTCTGCAACTGAATCAGTAAGTAAGCATATCACTTAGAGGCAGGAAGGGAATTACCAAAAGAAATCTCCTGAAGATTCAAAAGTGGTTTCATCTTGGGAGGGGTCGGGAGGATGGGGAGGGTTTTTTTTTTTAAATAAGCCTTTTAAACTATCATATTTTAAAACCCATGAACATAAAACATATACAAAATATTAAAAATAAAAACCCACTGGCCTTTGTTCTGAGTTTGTGTCCTTCCTACTTTCTTTAATTGCTAAAAGTGGCCTTTCTTGTATGAAATGATACAAGATAGAGGATAGCTGGCTTTTTTTTTTTTTAATGTCGTCATCCGGCAAAACAAAACGTCGTTGAGCCCTCCGCATCATGAAAGCCGACGCTGCGAGCTGCCAGACCAGTGCACCTGGCAAACGCCCGACAGCGGCGGGCTCTGCGCGCCTGCCACCCCGCGGCCTGCCGGCAGGGGTCAGGCGAGCTCCACGCAGGGCCCGCGGACCCGCGCCCGAGCCCGAGCCGGAGCCCGCGAGTGCCTCGGGGGAGGGGGGCAGAGAGAGAACCCTGGACTTGCCCTAGGCTAGGGGTCGCGACTAACGGCCACCTGGGTCGTGGGTCCCGCTCCGCCGAGCGGGGCGTGGGCTGGGAGCCTGCCCCCAAATCAGGAAGAGGGTGCCCTGCCCCAGCCCCCACGCCGCGTTGACAGCAGCTGACTCCACCCGGCTTCTGGGCGTGGCTGTTTCACCGGCCATTTGTTCGGATACCCTTGGTCAGCTCACCCTAGCGGTTTTCTAGAAGGGGCCTGCGCAATGTAGTCTCCTGCATCCGGTTGTCGCCAAGATCAAGGAGCTAATATGTCAAAACGAGACTTGAGAGGGCTGTATAGGTAAGGGATTGTCATCACTAGATTATGCGGGTTTAGAATTAGGACTCAGGCCTCTGGGGAAGCGTCCTCTAGGCCCCAGATCAGTTCTAAAAGGTTGTCTGTGCCTCGGAATTACCCCTGGAGGTGGATTAGGGGCCGTTCTCGGAACGTGCATTCTTTACAGGTTGCCAAATTCTGATGAAGGGTGTGCTTAGACCACACTTGGAGAACCATTCCCTTAGCTTCTGTTGCCACCCCACTGAGCAAGCAGTAGGGAAACAAAGAATGGGATGGTAGTCAACAGGGGAGCCGGACTGATAGTGTGACCTGCCTAAAATTGGAGTGGAATTAGAGGCAGCTCCAGGCAGGAGTTGTGCTGGCGGCTGGCGCTGTGACATTGCACAATGCACGTCAATAACCAAGAACCCCCAAGAACCAAAGTGGAAGTGCCCCCTGCTCTCCCATTCATGACGCAGGCTACACCCTTTTTTTGGCTTTATTTTTAAACCAAATGTTTAAAATGTTTATTTTTAAACATTTCTCTTCGATTTCACATATAACATCAGGGAGACAATCACATTCTCCCCAAGTTGGTGGTAGGGCTCTGTAACCAGATTGACTGGACAAAACATTCCATTTGGTCACATTCTGAACGTCTCCAGGCTGGTCAATCCAGCCACACTTTAAACCCAGCAAGACCACCGCTTCAGCCACATTCCTCTCCAACATAGCAGGGGGCGGGGTGGGGAAGTGAAGGGACAGTGCCACAAGCCCTGGGTCTTCCCTTCAGCATGGAACTGGGCTGGGGTTGGTAAGGTGTGAACTCCACCTGTCTCAAGCATCAGACTGGGAACAGCACTTGGCTATAGGCCAGGACCAAAAGTCAGAACAAGCGCTGCTGGGCTGAGAGCCAAGAAAACCAGTTCTCTTTTAGGGAACTTGGATGGGGTGGAACAACCCAAACCTGTTCCGCTCTGACCACGCTCCATTCAGGTGGCCGCGCAGAGGGACCTCAGGCGGGCATCCTCAGAAGACCCATTTCTACTGATCTGGATTCTAGCTCCAGTTCTGACCTTGGGAAAATCAAATTGTCTTGATCTTTTAAAAAACATGGGGATAGTTTCCAGAAATTTATGAGCTTCCTTCTAGCTCCAAGACTCTTACCACTCTGGGCTCCCTCTTTTCCTTTAAAAAAATCACTAGGAGATCTGGGAAAGGCAGGCTGGGACTTCCTCTATCCTAAGGACTGATTACATCCCCTAGTCCTCCATCACCAATGAGCAGGCTGGGGGGCAGGAGTGGGACCTGGACCAGCCACTCTCCAAGGGCATGGGGCTGGAGCCAGACGGGAGGCAGTAGCAAGTAGACTGCTCTTCCCCCAAAACACCAGTTTAGAAGCAGATGGGTTTGCTTCATAATATGTTTAACAGAAAATGGCAGCAGCCACTGTGCAGCTGTAACAAAATCAGCCATAGGATGTCCAGAGAAATGTACGCAGGCAGCCTTGGCTGGAGTTGAGCCAGCCAACCCAGGCCTGCTGCCTAGTCAGCTGTGGGCTGTCACATGGCCAGGACTGGATGGTGGTGGTGACAGAGCAGTGCTAAAGGGCTCAGAGGTACTGCCACGGAGGCCAGTGTGGAGCCGATCTTTCTCAAGCACGCTGACCATCTGCCCCACTGTGGACTGTGGGTGGCACAGGTGTTCTGAGATGCCTGTTCCCAGAGCTCCACCCCAACATGGTGGGATTTCAGCCCTAAAGAATGAAGCCCTGGAAAGACGGAGGGGCTGCTGCAGAGTGGGCTCCTGCTCACGAGCTGCTGGGAGCTGATGCCTCTAGAAAGTGGCAGAAATGAAGGCTAGGTTTTGGGGGTTTTTTCCCCCAGAAAGACCAAGTTTGAATAAATGGAGAGGGGCAATGCTTCTGGTGTACTTGAGCAGAGGGCTCCCCGCCAGAGACTCACCCAAGAAAAAGAGGTGGCCACCTGCCTGCCCCAAGGTGCCCACCCTGGGAGGTGGGGGCATCAGCCTTGGAAGTGAGAGAGCTAGGACACAGAGTCACCAAAGTCCTCCCACTAAGCCCCAGAAAAGCCAATATGCTTCCTGCTGAGTCTATATTAAACCACTGAGTGCTTTTCCTAGGCTGGCTCTGAGGCCCACAGGACTTGACAGCCATTGTGGAGAACTCAACCTTATGCGGAGGCCAGGGCGCTGATGCAAGAAGGGCAGCTGAACGGCCAGGCCTGCCTTGGGGGAGAGCTGCCACGTCTCTACTTTCAAAGAAAGGCCTCTAGGTGCTGGGAAAGTGGGAGACAGGTCTTGGAGCTAGTGGAAGTCTGCGTTGAAGGCTCTGCCGATGACCAGCCGCCTCACTTCACTGGTCCCAGCCCCAATCTCATACAGCTTGGCATCTCGCAGAAAGCGGCCCATGGGAAAGTCGTTGATGTAGCCATTGCCACCTGCAGCCAGGGTTTGGGCAGAGAAGAAGACAACAGAAACAGTGATGGGCAAAGAAAGCAAAGCAAACAGAAGACCAAGTAGATAGAAACAGGCCAGAGGAGGGGAGGCCAGTCAAAGAGAAGCAGCAGCAGGTGAGAGAGGGAGGGTGTGGGGAATACCTGGCTGGAGGGAGGGTGCACAAGGGGCGGGAAGGCCACCCAGAGTGCTGAGGATACCAGGCAAAGTCGGGGAGAACCACCGGCAGACGTGGAGAAGGGGGACAAGAAGATACTGCACAGCATTTACTGGGTGCCAGGCCAGAGGTTCAGTCATTGCACAAGTCACAAAGCAGGTCAGTGGTAGAGCCAGGATTCAAACCTAGGCCGTGTGGCCGGAGTCTGTGCTCTTAACCACTGTGCAGCCTTGAAACAAGGCTGTCCTTCCTCCGAGGCATCTCTCTTTCCTCGTTTCCCAGTGTCCACAAGACCAGGCAGGGAGGCTGAGAGGGGGGCATTGCTGACAGGAGTAGTAGCTTATGGCCTCTAGCACTTTCTCATTTGCTTTTCCATGTCCTCCAAGTAACTGGGGCAGAGGGAGCCTAAGGTGCCAGCTCAGCTGCAGCCAGCTGAAGCCCAGAGTGAGGAGTGAAGAGGAAACTTCTTTCTGGAGGCAGCCATGGGCTCCGGGAGCAAGGGCAGCCTGGGAGTGGGCAGTGGGGAGCGCTCACCTAAACACTGAATGCCGTCCAGGGCGACCTGAGTGGCACACTCGGCTGAGTAAAGAATCACACCTGCGCAGTCCTGCGGGAGGAGGCTCCGGGTCAGCGGGGCCCTGCTGGGGCCACGCAGAGAACGGGTCCCAGCTGCCAGCCTGCTGGCCCCGCTCTCCCTCCTCGGGGGCCGGCCCTCACCTTGGAGGTGCAGTGGCCCTCATCACAGGCCTTGGCGACATTGTAGACATACTGCCGACACGCCATGAGGCGCGTGTACATGTCCGCCATCTTCCCCTGCATCAGCTGGGCACAAAGGGAGATCACAGGTCAACATGCTGGGGCCACGTTCCCCTCAGACATTCTCCCCAGTTTCCAAAAGCAGGTCAGCAGTAGCACCCTGACAGCCAGGAACGGGGATGCCAGGGTACAGAGAGGAGAAAGGACTTGCCTATGATGACAGAGATGGCAGCAGGTCTGGAGTTAAGGCCAGAGCACAGCCACTGCACTGTGGACACTGCCCCTCCAGCCACCACAGCCCTCATTAATGTCCTGCAGCAACTTCAGTCTAGAAAGTGTGACTAGAAATGCTGCTCCCTTTCCCTGGGCATCCCCATAGCCTGCACGCCTCACCCTCCCCCCTTACAATGCCTGTTCATTCATCTCAAACGGGAAGTCAGGTGACATGTGATGAACTTCCTGACAACTTCCAAAGCCGGGTAGCATGCTAAAGAAGGCTGCATTCCAAGCATTCAAACTCATTTTGCTGGTGGAGGGTAGTAAATACCCCACAGCTCACGCCCTGTTGACTCATTTGTTGAACAAACTTGAACCCAATCAAAGAGTACATATCAATAAAAGCGGTCCACCTACTTGGAAGTGGCCGATCTTCTGGCCAAAGGCTTCCCTCACGTGCAGGTAGGGAATGGTGTGGTCAAGTACGGCCTGCATGAGCCTGCCGAAGAGGAGAAGGACACTGGGGAGGCGCCTCACTGTGCCCCTGCCGCCAGGTGGGGTGGCAGAATGCCAGCGTGAAAAGGCCTGGGGGACAGATCAGCGAGACAAGGAGCTGGAGTCCAAAGAGGAGTAAAGGAGCATCAGGACTCTTGTCGCCCTGCTCAGTCACTGCACTGACTGTCCGGGACTTGTGCCCCTTCCTCCAAGACCAGACAGAGTGGCAGGACTCCTGTGTAGATGGGTCTTAGAGCCTGGGCTACCCGGTTTCACATCCTGAGTAACTAAGTAGTATCGCTTCTCGGGCCTTCTATCAGTCACCTAATGACACTTTTCCTCAGTGTGAAGAAATTACATGTGGGAGGAGGAGGTTCATTTTGTTTCGGGAGAGAAGGTACATTGGCCAGGGAGCGGCCTCCCACTGACCTCCAAGGGGAAGGCTGCAGTGGCTCCACCTGCCAAGGAGGCTAAAAGCCCAGCTCCCCACTGAGTCACACTCACCCGAGGGGCCCACCAGCCAGCACCAGCCGCTCCAGGTCCAGACCACTCATCAGCACGTAGACACCCTTACTGGGATGGCCCAGAATGTTGTTAGCTGCCGGGAAAAGTGCCAGTCAGAGGGAAGAGGGCTGTCCACAGCCTCCTCACTTTTAGCAAAGCTACTAGGTTTGGTACTGTTGCTCTCACACAAGGCACTAAAATATGTCACCTGACCTTCAGCTGGGGTTCTGCGTGAGAAAAGGAAGGAGTTTACTACTTCTAGTCAGAATGGAGCTTGCTAGAACATACCCACCCCATCCACAAGACCAGACACGAAGGCCCAATCCTTAGATCTTCCCCTTCTCTTGCTCGACTTTTTGGATGGGAAAGAAGAAAAGCTGATTTGGTACAGCAGTCATTCAACCCTTCCCTGTGCCCAGAAAGGAACCAGAGAATTACTCTTTCCCCCAGGCTGAGTCTGCTCTGGTCCAATAGCACTCCCCCACTGCACCTCCCACCACCCTGGGTGGTCCATTGAAGAGTCTTTGTCCAGGAGGTAGGCTATTCACTGTTAGTGACAGAAACTGCTGAGCACCTCTCCACCCTGGAAGCCAGGACACTGGATGGCCTTGGGAGGTGTGAGCAGGAAACTGAGTACAAAGAGTTGACACCACTGACCTGCCTGTAATGAGTTTTTTCCTGCTGACATAGAAGGATCTTCCCTGACCCCTTCCCTAGTTGCTCCTTGTAACCAAGGCACACTTTTCTCTGGTGGCAAGCCACGGAGGAGAGGAATGCTGTGTGGCCGAAGTGCAGAGTAAACCTAGTTGCTGATCAAATCTATGCCCTTGGTCTCATTAGCACATGGCGGTCACATTTTCAGTTCTACTTCAGGGGAGAAAATACTCAAACTGAATTGCCTTCCCTTCACTGAGTCCAGCTCCCATCAGTTTATTCAGATGGTTTTCTTAGCATCATTAATGAATACCTCACTCGGGCTGTACAGGGAAACATACAAACAAGGAAGTCTGAAGGACATTAACGAGCGAGGGCAGATCTTACCTTTCTCCTCCAGATCCTGGAGTATCAGCCCCAGGCACAGTGTGTTATCCACACAGGAAACACCACCCTCATTGCAGCCACAGTCAGGCCTATAGCTGCAGGGCTCTGGCCCAGAAGGACAGCTGCCCGGCAGCCCGACTCCCACGTGTACGGGCCAGCAGGCAAGTACAGCAGTGGCAGGCCCACCATCTAGGCCACATGTCATTGGTCAGCTAACAACGGTAAGCCTCTCTAACCCAGAGATGAGCTTCCTCAGCTTGTGAAGGGTCAGGACAGGGGCTCACCCATTCTCAGAGACTCACCAGGAACCTGGCAGTCTTCAAAGACGAGCTCACAGGTGTTAGAGCCTCTCATTCCCAGCTTGTCCAGCTTCTTGGAGGTGCTGAAGCCAGGCATATCCTTTATAGGAACAAAAGGTAGCCCTGATTGCAGACCAGCCCCCAAGGAGGTCTGGAGAAGGGAAGACCCCTGGGAAATGCCCACTCTCCCATCAAGTCAATGTACTTGTGCGGTACACCAGCACCCTACTCCCAGGCCCCCCACTCTGTGTGCGACTGCTCCACTCCTGGAAGCTCCAGCACTAACAGTCCACCCTGACCCCAGCCTCCTCTGCTGCTAGCTTGCATCCTCCCAACTTCTCACCGGAGCAGTTCTTTCTCAATGTAACCCCGATCCCTGGGCCCTCCTGACTCTTCCTGGCTTTGTTTCCTTTCCTTGGGGGAAATCACTTCCAAGACACCCTCACCTGCCCACTCAATTCCTTTGCCCCCTTGTTCCTCTGCCATCGGTACCTAATTAAGTCTTGCCTGGGATCAATTCCGCCTAATCAGATGCAGCATGCGTTGGCAGGTGCCCAGCAGAGCAACGGGCTGATGAGAGTGGTACACAACCTTGAGATTTCCAACCTCAGCCCGGCCCTTCGGGCTACTCACTTTCTCACCCTCCAATCCTAGTTGGCTACTCTCCCCCTCTCCCTCTAGAGGGTACTGCAAACCTTTATGACACTCCTTCATGAAACTCTCCACCAGCTCCCCGCCTCCCGTGGTCCCTGGCCCCCTCCTCACCGTCGTGAGGCAGGTGGTTCCTCCACCATCACCTGTAACCCAGCCTTACCTCTTCTCCCTCAGCTCACCATTGTGTTTTGCTCGCTTACTCCCACACATCTCAATTTCTCCCTCTCTTATTTTCCTTCCTCTTTACCAAAAAATTTGCTCAGTTCTCTCTCATTCTTGGAAACAGACTCAAACTCCCAACTTCTCGTTCTAACTCCTGCTCCCTCTCTCTCTCTCTCCTGCGTTTAGTGTCAAGATTTGGGAGGTGCAGTCTTCCTTCAGTCTCCACTTGCATCCCACTCACACCTCAGTCTCCCACAGCTGCTCTCACCATCTCCACCAGTGACGTCCTGAGTGTCAGATCCAGTTGCCTCCTTTCGGTCCTCCTCTGCCTGGACCTCTTGGTGTGGGCTGGCTCTGTGGACGGCTCCACAGTTCTCAGACTTGACCCATCCACCCTGGCCTCCACTTTTTGGCCACCCTCCTTTCAGTCTGCCCTTCTGCCTCCCTCTGTGTGCTTTGTTCCACTCACCTTCTCCACGATGAAGGCCGTGATGCCCCGAGAAGCTGGCACAGCAGCCAGATCTGTCTTGGCATAGACAATAAGGATGTCAGCATCGGGGCCATTGGTGATCCAGAACTTGTTGCCGTTCAGGATGTAGTGATCTCCTAAGAACAGGATGTTGGCTATTTGCTCAAGCCGTGTTGGCCTGTCTCAGCCAGTCAGTCCACAGACCTGCTGCTGAGCAAGAAGCTTCTCATCTGGGAAACAGTTCTGGAAACCCAGCTGAAGCCACCCCCAATTAGTGCTCCCTCACCCTGAGAAGGTCTGTCCCTCTGTCCATTTCAGCTCTCAAGTCAAGAGGAGCCTCACCTTTTTTTTCTGCTTTTAGCCTCATGGAGACAACATCAGAGCCAGCATTGGGCTCGCTCATGGCCAGGGCTCCGATGTACTCACCACTGATCAGCTGCAAAGAAAACCCCGAAGGGCCTGGTTATGACCTAAGAAGTGCCCTACAGGAGCTCACTGGTGCTGCTTCATGCCTGTTCACATGACACCTCTTCAAACTGCTCTCTCAGACCAGGGTATTGGTAAAGTCTGGAAGAGAAGCCCAATATCTAGAAGGCTGAAAATATCTCTTCTTTTTCCATTCTCTTTGCAAGGAAGCAAGTCCCAGTCTTCCGCTTCTTAAAGTGCTCTGCAAATGTTGTCTATTTGCAGCTCAGGAGTTCTGGCCCTATTTTTAATTTTTTTGACTGAAACATTTTAAAGCAAATCCTTGACTCCTTCCCAACTGTATCTGATTCAGGGTAGCATGCTACGGAAAGCAAGTCCAACCAGCCCTGGCCAACACGGGCGGGTGCCTCACAGGTGGTGGCGGCACCATGAGATTGGTGTGTGTTTCTCCATTCCCAGCCTCACCTTGGGGAGGTACTTCTCCTTCTGGGCCTCATTTCCATTGCGCACAATTTGGTTGAGGCAGAGGTTGGAGTGGGCACCGTAACTGAGTCCCACCGCTCCAGAAGCTCGCGATATCTCCTCCATCACCAGCACATGTTCCAGGTAGCCCAGGCCAGAGCCGCCATACTGAACTGGGAGCACAGGTGGTGCAGGGGAGTGGAAAAGGCAGCCCAGATTAAATTAGGCCATTGATAGGAATCTTGCATTTACTAGCAACAGAGAAACACCCTTACAGCACCTACTCCAACTTCCCTTTCGTAAGGTCTAACAGGCTGATGCTGTGGACTCTGCTTACAAGCTAACAGAACTGGTTTTGTCTGCTGCCTCAGGCAGCTCAGGTGTAGTTCAGAAAATAATCATTGCAACTCCTGTTTTATCTTAGACCTATTGACGAAGACCAGAGAACCTGAGCACACACTCTTCAGAAAACCACAGAAATGCAGAGGCAGATGAATAAATGAAGAAAGACAACCTGCAGTTTAACTGAGAAACACAGAGGGAGAGAGAGTCAAAGGACTAAAAACAGACAAAGAGCAGAGGATGTATATGCAAAAAGCCTGAGGGGCCGGCCCGGTGGCGCAGCGGTTTCATCCGCGCTTGGCAGCCCGGGGTTCATGGGTTCAGATCCCGGGCGCCTGCAGACACACTGCTTGTCAGCCATGCCGTGGCGGCGTCCCATGTAAAGTAGAGGAAGATGGGCACGATGTTAGCCCAGGGCCAGTCTTCCTCAGCAAAAAGAGGAGGATTAGCAACGGATGTTAGCTCAGGGCTGGACTTCTTCACCAAAAAAAAAAAAAAAAAAAAGGCCTGAGGAGCCATAAAAAAAGACAAAATTGTCCCATTTGCGACAACATGGATGGACCTTGAGGGTATTATGTTAAGTGAAATAAGCCAAACAGAGAAAGACAAACACCGCATGATTTCACTCGTATATGGAAGATAAACACATGGATAAAGAGAACAGATTAGTGGTTACCAGAGGGGAAGTGGGGGGAGGGGTGGGCATAGGGGGTAAAGGGGCACATATATATGGTGATGGATAAAAATGAGACTATTGGTGGTGAGCACGATGTAGACTATACAGAAACTGATAAATAATAATGTCCACCTGAAATTACACAATGTTATAAAACATTATGATCTCAATAAAATTATTTTAAAAAAAAGGCGTGAGGAGGGTGAGATTTTCATACCATAGGTTCGGACCTAAAGAAGCAGGAATATCAAATCAACACACTGTACATCTTTAACTCATACAATGTTATATTCAATTATATCTCGATTTTAAAAGTTAAGAAAAAAAAAGCTGGACTAGTAACAGGGGACAGAAGAGCCACAGCCTGAGAGAAAATCTGGTGGGCAGTGTAGCAGCGGGCAGAAGAGATGCTGGTAGGGAATCTCATAACTCCTCATAAAAAAATGTGGCTTTTCCTTGGCAGCAGATCCAAAATCAAAGTGGCTGGGTCATCTGGTACCGCCCCCTGCCCTGCTGTTTGGGTAAATCCCGGCAAGACCTACTGCACACATTCACTCTGACCAAGAATTCAGGGTCATCCTAGGCTCTAAGGAAAGGTTGGCCTGACCCCTACAGTTCCGGGAAGGAAAGCCCACAGGTGGGTGACATTGGAAATAGTCACCAGGACAACCATGGGGAAACCAGAACTCACATCTGGTTTTCTTTTCAAGGTTCCCCCTTGAAAGGTTTTTCATCTGATTTCTGCCTCTTTCTTCCATTAAATGCCATCTGATTCAGAAGCATATTCTCTATGGGTGCTCATAAAACCCCCAAGACACAGTGGAAGAAAGAGTCTTGTTTGGGAGTTCCCAATGGCCTGCCCCTCTACCATTTTACATTAAGATGGTCTAAATCAATTTTTAAGTGGTTTCATTTTATCATTACTCATGATGTAACTTTCTACGATCAGCTCAAATCCCAGGAACTGTCTCCAAGTGGTGAGGGGGAAGACATGAGGAGAAGTATATTGTATTCTACCTCTGTGCCAAATGCCCACTAAATATACGCTGAAGCAGGGTGGGCCGTCCAGGCTTTGGCTGGTGAAGACCCGGCACTGCAAGCCAGGCTGGGCCTCTTCTTCAGAGGCCAACATCCAAACCAGAGTCCACGAGCTCCCTGCTCTCCTCCTAGAAACAAGTAGTAAGACCCACAGGAGACACTGGGCAGGCCCAGGGACAGCCTATTAAACACATCATCTAGCCGACTCATGTGGAGGCTCAGACAGGCATCCCTCTCCCACACTCCACCATCTGCTCCCAAATGAGCTCCAGGGCCAAGCCATGGGCAGGGGACACAGGCAGTCCCCAAAGAGACACAGCTGTCCTGAATGGTCCTGCCTAGATGCTACTGGTAGGGCAGAGCTCAGGGATTAGGAGAGACAGTAAGACAAGGTACTAAGACAGCTGCATGATATGGAGAGTTTTCTAAACTCCCAGAATTACCTGGTGGAGCTTATTAAGCATGCAGAGTTCAAGAGTCTGGATGACCCTCATCCAGATGACTCACACGAGCCTAATCCCTTTGCCTTCTCATTGTCACTGCCTAAAGAAACAGGAGAATATATTGTTCTCTGGGCTGACAGGCAATGCGGGCTTTCTCACGTCCAAGAGGGAGGAAGTTCTGGCTCTCTTTGAGCACCAGTTTTCCCCTCCTTTCCTGCTTCTTTTGGGAACAGTGTTAAAGGGCATGCAAGAAAAGTTCTCTTCAGGGAAAGAAACTATACTCACCAGGGGCTGTGATGCCCAAGACTCCCAGGTTTCCCAGCTGCTTCCAAAACTCCTGCCAACAGAACAGAGTGATGCAGTGAGCTGTGAGAAGGTAGCCAGTCACAGAGCATGGCACATCCGGAGCAACGAGAGCCGCATGCTTCGCAGAAAGGGGCTGCGTTCTCAGGGAGGTCTCATTTACCAGGAGACCGTGTGGCCCTTCCAGGCAGCAGTGCAACTCCCAGCCCAGCTTCCAGACTGCCCCCATCCCCGCCGTGTGGGCATCATGACTCACGCGAAGGTTCTTGAACTCGTTGCTTTGATCAATCTCCTGGGCCTGGGGGGCTAGGTGCTCCTGAAGGAACTTAGCCATGGTCTGACGGAGCTAGAGGGAGAGGTGGACAGATGCTGCTGAAACTGTACACTGCTGCCACTGAGGACAATGTCTTCACTCCTGAGTCCACGTTCAGGGAAACAGGCCACAAGGAACCTCAGCAAACAGCATCAGACTGAAACTTAGAGGGCCCCCTCGTTTATGCTTCCGTAGAGATGACCCTCACCCTCTTTCTTAAGGTCCTCAGTCTAAAGCTTCAAGATTATTTTTTAAATGTCATTCCCTTACATAAAATCATTCCATGGCTTTCTTTTGTACTTGGAAGACAAGCTCCTTACCCAGGCCAATAACACCCTGCAGGAGCTGACCCTTCCAGCCTTCCCCAGTACCTTTCTCACGCCCACTGGCTGTGCTCAGCCATGCCCCCTTTAGTTCTTAGCCAGGCTCCTTCTGCCTCAGAGCCCTTGACTAAAAAGGATTACTCAGATTAGAGACTACTGGTGGCAGGAAAGTTTGAGAACTAGGATTGACCCCTTTCTGAGTGGGGTGACACAAAGCTCTGTCTGCTGATTATAAACCCAAATGGGCTTTGGAGTTGCTGAAGCTCAGGCAGTTGCCTGGAGCCACAGGAGAATAACGTTTTCAGGGAAAGGCTCCAGGAAGGCTCCGGTTCGGCTCCATTTGTAACATCTTTCAAGTTTTTGTTCAACTTGCTTTGACCCAGTGGGTTGAAGAATTAAAGCACATTACACGGTGGATTTCAAAACCCCTGAGGTGTGTATTTGAAAAAGATTCCCTGGTGATGATTAACCAGCTTTGAGAATCGTAGCCGTAGACAGCGTGCTTGTGTAAGCGGACTTCAAGACAGATTGAGGGCCATGTTGCCATATGCGGGTGGCCCCTGCCAATCCTCCACCAAAACACCATCAGTCTCGCAGGACCTCTCTTGTCTTTGATTCCTCCTCACCTAACTCTGGCAGCCGGGCCTTGCTGTCTCCGCAGAGCTGAGGCTGAAGCTGAGGCCCGCGCTCGCTCCGCGCTCCCCTAGCCCCACGCGCAAAGGCCGCGGTTGCGTGGGCGCGGGGCAGCAGAGCGCCGAGGCGACCACCCAGCTGGGCGATAGACGGCGGCCAGGGGACCTTGGGGCCGGGAGCGGGGTCAGGCTCCCTACCTGCTTCTGTTCCTCACTTAACCCGTTGATCGCATCGTCCACGGGCAACAGCGAGTGGGCCCGCTGGGAAACGACGCCGGCGAGCGGTGGCAGCGACGGCCGCAGCCTCCAGCTTACCACCTGGCGCCCCAGGAGCCGAGCTGCGATCGCCATCTCTGCCTTGCACCAGGAGCGGGAGCGGCAGTGGCAGGGGGCAGCCCTACCGGCTACACCAATCCCGGGCTTCGCTGCCCCCACCCAGTCGGCGAGGGGGTGGGTCTCCAGCAGCCTACCACCATCCGCTGCCTCCGGAATGCCGCGCTGCCTTTGGCCACGACACGAGCCAATCAGAGGTGACAGCCCGCTGGCAGCCACCCCGCGGGGCGGGTGCGCGCGCCCGTGGGCGGGAGCCCGCGGCGTCCTTCCTCGGTTGGGTCTTTTTTAAGTAGAAGAGCAAGAAGAGTGTCTTTTCTTTTTGAGTCGAAGATGTGTTATCTCCCCTTCGTTGAAATGGCAGCTGCAGAAGTCTATCTCTCTGGGGAAGCAAGTGTTAAAACAGCAAACGGAAAACTCCACAAATGCTAAGGGTTTGGGAATAAACTGGTAAAGCAATCTGGGATAGCTAAGATTGGGAAATAGCGCTCGCTCTAGTGTGTACACTGATTACAACTCAGTAAAATTTGCTTTATTATGTAACAGGGTTTGTTTTTTTTCTTTTCTCTTTTTAAGAAGATTGGCCCTGTGCTAACATGTTGCCAATCTTCCTCTTTTTTTTTTTTTCTTCTTCTCCCCAAAGCCCCAGTACATAGTTGTGTATCATAGTTGTGGAGTTGCAGCTGTTCTGTGTGGGACACCGCCTCAGCGTGGCTTGATGAGCGGTAAGTCTGCGCCCAGGATCCGAGCCGGGAACCGGCCAGGGAAGTGGAGTGCGCGAACTTAACCTCTAGGCCACCAGGCCGGCCCCTGTAACAGGGTTTGTTGATTTTGATTTGAGTTTTATGAGCTAGGGGTGGTTAAGGAGTTGCTGTTTTCGAAATTATTTAATGTACAATAAAAACAGCAGTTAGGACTTTTAAAATTTTTTTAGTCGGGGTGGGGTAGAGAGACAGGTGGGGTAGAGAGACAGGAAAATAAGAGTGGTGTGTGAGGGGAAAGAGAAGAGCTGATGGAATTCAGCCTCTATCCCCTCCCCCCCTTCGCTGTTTTCCTCCTCCTCTGTGGTGGGCCAATGCCCTTGAACAGTTCATCTCAAGCAGTTTAGCCCTGAGTCCAAGAATGGAGCTTTGCAGTCCCACTACCTAGCTGTGGGACTTTGGGCCAATTTTTTGGATCTTTTCAGTGTCTACCTCATCATCTATAAAATGAAAACAATACCACCCACCGCAAGGCTGTTAGGAAGAATAAAGATTGCATTTTAACGACAATACTTTTTTGTTCTTTCTTACAGCACCTTATTATTCCAAGGTCTCAAACACAGCTAAGACAAAAGCCAAGTTCTGTAAGCTTCTCCAGGCCGAAATACTGTCTTTTCACCACACTGCCTCTCATATCTTGGGTCTCCTTTAGGTGGAGAAGAGATTTCCCCTCTAAACCTCAAACAAGGGTTCTCCCTCTAGACCCCAAGCAGGGTCTTAGCTCCCACCTTCCCTGTTTTCAAGGGCCACAGCTCAGCCAAAGGAGTAGAATGTCTCTCCCCAAGACCCCAAAGTCACCACCCAGGAGAGCTCAACACGGTGACAGCCAAGAGTCCAAACTTCAAGGAGATAGTAAATAGTGTCCTCAGCTACTTAAAGGCCAAAATGAAGACTGAAAAAGTCCCCTGGATTTATCCACAGGCAAGTCATTGGTGACCACAGTAAGAACTGTTTTGGTGGAGACAAGAAGCCAGATTATACATAGGTGAAAGAAGAAATCACAAGGAAAATTAGAAAATATTTTGAACAGAAGGATAAATAATGGAAATAAGACAGAGCAAAATTTGTGGGATACAGCTATCTGGGCTTAGAGGGAAATTTATAATTGTCAATGCATATATGGGAAAAGAGAAAAATTGAAATGATCTCTTCTAAGAAACTAGAAAACAACGGTAAATTAAAACCTCAATTATAGATGAAAATGAATAATAAATATAAAAGTAGAAATTATGAAATAGAAAGATGTACAACAGAGAAAATCAGCATAAAATTGATAAGCCACTAACAAGACTGATCAAGAAAAAAGAGAAATTACAAATTACTGGTATCAAAAATGAAAAAGAGGACAGCCTTCAGATTCTATGGATACGAAAAAGGTAATAGGATATTTTGAGCAATTCATGCCAATACATTTGACAATGATGAAATGGACAAATCCATTTATATGAAGTTCAAGAAAAGACAATACTCATAGATGGTGATTTCCTGTCAGAATAGTGCTCATCTATTCTGGCAGTGACTTATTGACCTGTACACTTAAGGTTTGTATCCTTTGTTAAGCCTCGATACATTTTATTTAAAAATTTGTAGTGAAATGTACGTAAAATTTGCCATTTTAACCATATTTAAGTGTACAATTCAGTGGCATTAAGAACATTCACAATATTGTGCAACCATCACCACTATCCATTTCCAGAACTATTTCATCATGGCCAACAGAAACTCTGTACTTGTTGAACAATAACTCCCCCTTCCCTCCTGCTCCCAGCCCCTGGCAGCCTCTACGCTATTTTCTGTCCCTATAAATTTGCCTGCTCCGGGTAACTCATGATTGTTTTTATCTTTAAGCCGAATTGAAATGGGAAGAGGACAGTGAGTGGAAACACTAGTTGAGAAATTTGACTCTGAGTGGAAGACAGGTGATAGCTGGAGGGGATGAGAGTGGGTGCTTCATTTTGTTTAGTTTTTAAAGATGGTTGTAATTTGAGCCCAAAAGTCAAAGTTGAGAGTTCCCAGTAGAGAGGGAAGTTGAACGTCTGAGGCTTGCAAAGGCCTGGTAGGATCAGCGCACCAAGGAGAGACAGAGACACTGAAAGCGAGGGTGAGCATTGTAATGGAAGATAAGGGCAAGATTAAGAAGGGAATTATTTTCCAAGATAAATTTTGAACTTTAATAATAATCACCATCAGGATTTGAGTACCTTTTCCAGGCACTGGGTTAGGTGCTGGACATAATTTTCTGTTACAACAATGCAGCAAGACAGGTATTATCTGTATTTTACTGATAAGAAATTAGACTGAGAGAAGTAATTTGCCAAAGACCAGTTTTTAATGGGTAGGCTGAGATTCCAACCCAGATCCATCTGGCTGGGAACGGGCTGCAAGCTGAAGTTTTAACATCCTAATTTTATAATCAATTCTTATTGATAAATAAATGAAAAGCAATAGGGTATATTGGAATATGTGAGGAAACCATTTGGTTTAAAACTAATTCTACCTGATGTTTTTCCAAATGGGCCTGATATGGCCTGTTGAGCATGTGTTATACATCTGCTTTAAATATTTACTATATCCCAAAGACAAGAATGATGCCCCTAAAGATAGGGATGTAGCCTCCCCCATATCGGCATCTCTCCCTAAAGATTAATTACTGACTTGCTGTGCTCACCTTGTGACCACTCACCTTGTGACCACCGACCTGCTGACCACCAATCTGCTGTGCCAGCTAAGCATCTCGTGACAATTGTAAAAGGGACATTCCTATCATATGTGATGTATGCTTTGTTCCAAGACGGTACATAACCACTCTGTACACCCCACTTCTTTGGTGCCCTTCCTTCCTTGGGGAAGGCAGGCCCCGGGCTAGTCCTCAGATCTGACTCATAATAAACTCATCCCAATTTTGATTTATAGATCGATTATGGATTATTTGCATCGACATTTCTTGGTGTAGTCATGGCAGAATTTCAGAGAAACTCACCATAGACCACCTGGAATCTACATGGAACTGGCGTTCAGTACCAGTAGGGGCCCATTGTGCCCCCCCAGATCACTGCATTCTTCAGATGACCCTGGTGGGTTCTCCTGAAACTCAGACCTCCTTATTTTAAGTTGATGGTCCAGAGTTTATATGAGTTATTTCAAACCTTAAGACTAGGGGTCTTAAGGGGGTACCAGTACATACCCTAGGTAAGAGGAACCTAGAGGGGAATTCCTAGGAAAGAGAAAACTGGGAGGAATTTCCTAGGCCAGGGGAGCCTAGGGGAACTTTGGAGTGAATGGGGCCTTTTAATTTGGCTTTAAATTGGAAAGAAATGTGTTTATAAAGTCTGAACAAACTGCTTGATAAGAGAAATGAGAGTCTTAACTTGTTCAGCTCTGAAGAAAGGGACATCAGCTCCTCCTGGCCGAAAGGAGTTTTCAGGTGACTGAGAACCTCAGGGGAGTGTCAGAAGATCAATCCTTGTGATGAGTAGCAGTCCCACAGACAACTCCAGTATCATTCATAGCAATTAATTAAAGGCTTTTCTGGGGAAGCACATATGAGGGTTGGTTGCGCATGGGCTCTGAGCCCCCATGGTAGTCTTAGACTGCAGGCAAGAGAAACAGAGGCACGTAAGAGAGTGTTTATGACCTTTCTTTAGGGAGTAACACTCACGAGCAGCACTGACCCACTACACTGACCCTAGAAATTGTTCAGACTTTATAGTAAAACTAAACTAAAAGAAAAACAGGAAATCAAGCTTCTAGAAGCTGACCACTTCCTGAATGGGCAGCCACCTCTCGGAACACTGGCTGGCTTCATGCTGAAACTTGCAGGTGCTTAACGAAATGGGAATAACTGTAAACGGCTGACAAGATAACCGGGAATAATTAAAATTACAGTGGCCACTGTGAGGCTCCTTTTTAAGAACCAGGTAATAGAGAAATCTTTAAAGAGTCAAGCTTGCCAACTTCCGGCATGATGCTCAAACTTGAGGTTCCAGAAGCTGTGACTATCTACAAAGGACACTGCCCCCCCAACCCCCCAAATCTTACCAAGCTTGTTTCATGCCCTGAGGGCTTGGCTTAATAATCGTCATGATTGGAGGTCCTAAAATATGGTCAGACAGAATGCGGTTGCACCCCATTTTGCTGTCAGAGATAGCCACACAGAAATGTGGGCTGCACTCCATTCATGGCTAAGGGTCCTACCAAACTGCCACCAGCCTCAGGGGAATTACATTGGCCATTAGAATGAACATTCCAATTAGATAAGATCATTTAAGAACTGCACTTAAAAAGCAGACTTTGAAATTCCAAAATAACATTATTGAAAGTTTTGCTGCAAAAAGCTAATAAAAAAATTAAGTTACAAAAGGTACCTAAAGGGAAAGATATTAGGCCATGACTTTACAGACACTTCTGCAATCTACTGCCAGAGTTAATGAGACTCTGAGAGATTTTCTGGGAAACTGCTACTTTAAAGATTACTGGAAATGTTCAGTACTGCCAGGCAGTTACTGTTTGTCCTAGCTGAAACCTGACAAGGTATTTGAAAGGATTTATCAACTTATGATCAGAAATTTGGCCAAACTGGAAGCTGATATTCAGAGCCTGATAGGAATTTTCTTTCCAGGCCTTCCTCCCTAAGTTAAAATAAAACTAAGCACCCAGAGAGAAAGAAGCAAATTAGGGTGATATAATTGGACAGGTAGATCAACCTATAATGTCATTTAAGTCACAACCTAAATTTCTGAGAGCAACCGTCTTCAACTTACAAATCTTTGTAAGACTGGAAAAGCAACTCTAGAGGCAGTTCAGATTCCACTCAGTTCCTCTATCTTAAAAAGGATTATCATCTCGCCTCTCTAGGAACTGTTATCTACCCCATCACTAATTCCTAAGACTGAAGAAAAAAAAAGGAAAACAGACAAGAAAAATACCCACAAGAGCGCCTTCGCCAAAAATCTAGCATCTTGAGTATCTTCTCCACAAATATTAGTTTAAAAAAAAAAACAGCTTAAAACAAAATTTAGGTTCATAACTAGGGAGCCTTGTGTTGCTGTACCTGATTCATGGCAGTAATTTTAAAACAATAGCTGTGGAGTCTCTTCGTCTATATGTATGTTATATATGTGTGATATTTTTCACCTCCGGATGGTATAATTTCCAAAGAGCTCTATTCAATTGGCTTAAAGTAAGTGCTTGTATAACTTATTTCTAAATGTAATAGAAACTAACCCAAATGTCTTTCAAGTTAACATGATAAAGTTAAACTTTGGTAAATGAAAGCTTACTTAAGTTTGTTGGTTTGATTAAAATAGACATGTCCTCAGAGTTATCAGCATTGGATATGATGCAAACATGCAGCCTTTATTCTGTGTTTATAGGTCAAATAAGCTGATGTTATCTCTTAGAAAACTGGTTAGCAAAAATAAACTTAAATGATAGTTAATTTTGCCTAATGTCTCAGGAAGTTTTGTAGGCAATCTGAATAATTATTGAGAACAAGTAACTAAATAGATGTAAAAAAGATGAGAGTTTTGGGTGAATTTTAATAATTATGTGCTATGGTGTATGCTTAAAATAATTTCAAAACCTTCTGGTAACTTGAAACCTTAGAGTTTTGCTAGTTGAATAAATAACAAAATTTATGGAGCATCTAAGTCATTTCCATGTAAGATAAAATTTTAGATGTTAATTATTAAAATATTGAAGTTTATCTACTTTTGGCTTTTTATTACAGAGAAATCAAAAGATGTTTGGGTCTATTAGTAAGCATGTCTTGTATTTTATTAAACTTGTACTATGAAGTAACATGTTTCTAGAAATTATGTAAAGTGTTTAGAATGCTAATATAAAAGACAGTTCATAAGTGCTTACTTCTTAGTTTTCACTAAAAATTAAGGTCTGTAAGGGGAAAAAGTTCTAATTAATATATGTGATTAAAGCTACTAAAAATTAATAAGGAAAACATCTTTGTATTCAAGGAAAGTAAGATGTATGTTTTCAGTAAAGAAGGTATTAAGAATGGAAATATTTGGGCTGGCCCCATGGCCTAGTGGTTAAGTTTGGTGCACTCCACTTTGACAGCCCAAGTTCAGTTCCTGGGTGTGGACCTACACCAATTGTTGGCAGCCATGCTGTGGCAGCGACCCACACACAGAAACAAAGAAAGATTGACAAACAAAGAAAGATGTTAGCTCAGGGTGAAGCTTCCTCAGCAAAAAAAAAAAAAAAAAAAAGAATGGAAATATTTTTGCTTGTTTTGTTAAGAAAGATAAATTTGTCCCAAAGTACTTGGACAGAAAAAGAAAGGCATGGGACAAATTCTGTATGTAAAAAAAAGTTATAGAAGGTTTGTTGAAGAGGAACACTGGGGAAAGAATTTTATACATGTCCAAGTTGGCTAAGATTAAAATAAATTTAATTAAGTGAATAACTTTTAATATCAGAAGTAAGCTGGTACAAAAATTAGAATTTGGTTTTCTCTTTCTTAAACGGATAATTTTCCTGGACTTTTAGTCTGCTCTTGATAAAGATTATAAAATGTTTTCTTTACTTTTGGGTGAGTCCCACTTTGGTTAAATGGATAACTAAACATTGTTTCACAGTGACACAAGATCAGCAAACACTTAATCTTGTTTGACCAAGGGTTTGAAGGCCTTTTAATATTTTTGACAAGCTCCCCAAAATTCATATCCTGAGTGAAGTCTTTCTTTGGACATAAAAAATTTTTTCTCCGAGAATTTTCAGAGGGCCCCTGGCACTTCTCAAAGAAATCTGTTCTCACTTCCTATAAAGAGGGAGATACTGAGTGACATCAGCATCATGGTGGAGTGAGCTGTTTCCTTAGTCTCTTCCCCCTAATTTACAACCAAATGGACATTAATTCACCAACAGAGTATCCCTACAAAGCACAATAGGCCATCTGAGAGATCCATGCAGCCATACATCTGAAAGTCGGGGCACTGGATCCCCAGGAAGCAGTGGAAGGAGGTGAGTGGATCCCCTCCCCCTCCCCAGCGGCAGTGATCTAGGTCGCAGGCCCTCATGCAGCAGCCAGCAAGCGACTGTAAGAGGAGATGGGGGAGCAGGCATGCCTGCACACAAACACTTTCGCTTTCGGAGTGCAGCCCAGCCCATGGGAATGCTCCACACTGAGTGGCACGGCTCAGCCACCATGTGGGTGCCCCCACCAAGCAGAGCAGCCCAGGTGAACTGCCTGTGAGCACAAAGCAGCCCACTGGCATGAAAGAAAGTACCCCTCCCCTCCCTCACTGCCTAGTGCACCAGCTTGGCCGTCCTGGCCAAGGCAGTGGTTCCACACCAGAGTGCCTGCATGTGCACGTGTGACCCACCAAGCGGCTGTGGCCAGTGGGCAAAGGCAGACGAGCCCTATTGGCACAATTTCCAGCAGATGTGGCGAGTTTAGAAAACACAGCTCCTGCCCTTCCCCCCTGTGGTGGCAGGTGGAATCTGCAATCTGATACTACCAAAAATGTGCCAGCAAAGCATCACTTCATCAAACACCATAAAGAACTACATTAACACTCCAGAGCAGAAGGAAAGTGACAAGTCTCCCAAAACCAATCCTGAACTCATAGAAATTTGCAATCTAAATGACAGAGAAGTCAAGATTGTTGTCATAAAGAAACTCAATGAATTACAAGAAAATTCAGGGGGCTGGCCCAGTGGCATAGCAGTTAAGTTTGCACTCTCCGCTTTGACAGCCTCAGGTTTGCAGGTTCAGATCCCAGGCACTGACTGATGCACTACTTGTCAATCCATGCTGTGGCAGCATCCCATATAAAGCACAGGAAGATGGGCATGGATGTTAGCCCAGGGCGAATCTTCCTCAGCAAAAAGAGGAAGATTGGCAAAGGACGTTAGCTCGGGGCTAATCTTCCTCACCAAAAAAGAAAAAAAAAACAGAAAAAGAAAACTCAGAAAGACAGTTCACTGAACTCAGGAATAAAATTAATGAGCAGGGGCTGGCTCGGTGGTGTAGCAGTTAAGTTCATGCACTCCACTTCAGCGGCCCGGGGTTCACTGGTTCGGATCCTGGGCATGGACCTACTCACTGCTCATCAAGCCATGCTGAGGTGGCACCCCACATAGAGCAACTAGAAGGATGCACAACTATGACATACAACTATCTACTGGGGCTTTGGGGAGAAAAAAAGCAAAAAAGTAGGAAGATTTGCAACAGATGTTAGTTCAGGGCCAATCTTCCTCAAAAAAAAGTAAAATAAAATTAATGAGCAGAGGGAATTCTTCATGAAAGAGATTGAAACTCCAAAAAAAAACCAAACAGAAATTCTGAAGATGAAGAAAATAATAAATGAGATGAAAAACAACCTAGAAGCCTTAAAAAACAGAGCTGACATAATGGAGGACAGAATTAGTAATTTAGAGGACAGAAATATAGAAATGCTTCAGGTGGATGAGGAGAGAGAACTAAGACTTAAAAAAATGAAGAAACTCTTTGAAAAATATCTGACTTAATTAGGAAACGCAACATAAGAATTACAGGTATTCCAAAGGGAGAAAGGAGGAGAGAGCTTGTTCAAAGAAACAATAGCTGAGAACTTCCCAAACGTGGGTAAGGAACAGGACTTATAAGTATATGAAGTATACGAAGAACTCCTAATTATATCAATATAAAAAGACCTTCTCCAAGGCATATAATAGTAAAACTGGCAAAAGTCAATGACAAATAAAAAATATTAAGGGCAGTAAGGCGAAGAGAGTAATCTACAAAGGAACCCCTACCAGGATTTCAGTGAATTGCTCAGCAGAAACCTTACAGGCTAGGAGAGATTGGAATGATATATTCAAAATACTGAAAGACAAAAACTTCCAACCAAGAATACTCTATCCAGAGAAACTATCCATCAGACAAGATGGAGAAATAAAAACTTTTCCAGATAAGCAAAAGCTGAGGGAGTTCATCGCCACTAGGCCTCCCTTACAAGAAATGATCAAGGATGCCCTCATACCAGAAGCAAAAAGGCAAAGGTTTACAAAGCCTTGAGCAAGGAGATAAATAGACAGACAAAATTAGAAGATTGCAGCTCTCTATCAGAATAGGTTAGCAAACACTTAATTATAACATAAAAGATACAGGGAAGGAAAGCATCAAAAATAACTATAAACACTTCATTTTAATCACAAACTCACAACACAAAACAGAATAATTTGTGATAACAATAACTTAGATGAGGAAGAGGAAAAGGATGGAACCTACAAAGGCTAACGGAGATAAGAGGCTATCAGAAAATGGACTACCTCATCTATGAGATCTTTTTTTTTTTTTTTTTGAGGGAGACTGGCCCTGTGCTAACATCTGTTGCCAATCTTCCTCTTTTTTTTTTCCTTTTTTCTCCCCAAAGCCCCAGTACATAGTTGTGTATCAATAGTTGTAGTGCTGTAGTTCTTCTATATGGGATGCCTCCTCAGCATGGTTTGATGAGCAGTGAGCAGGTCTGTGCCCAGGATCCGAACTGGCAAACTCTGGGCTGCCAAAGCAGAACACAAGAACTTAACCACTACACCACCAGGCCAGCCCCCTGATCTACGAGATCTTCTGTAGAAACCTCATGGTAACTGCTAAAAAAAAAATCAGAGCAGAGACACAAATCATAAATAAAGAGAAAACCATGAAACTGAAATGGCAGTCAGAAATACAAGGGAAGAGAAACAAGGGAATATAGAACAACTGGAAAAAAAGAGATAAAATGGCAGTATTAAGCCCTCATATATCAATAATCATTCTAAATGTAAATGGATTGAATTCTCCAATCAAAAACACACAGAGTGGCTGGATGGATTAAAAAACAAGACCCAACAATATGCTGCCTCCAGGAAGCACATTTCAGCTCTAAAGACAAACATAGGCCCAGAGTGAAGGGATGGAAGATGATTCTCCAAGCAAATAGCAAGCAAAAGAAAGCAGGTGTTGCCATACATATATCAGACAAAGCAGACTTCAAGATAAAAAAGGCAATGAGAGACAAAGATGGGCAGTATATAATGATAAAAGAGACATTCCTCCAAGAGGACATAACACTTAAGAATATATATGCACCTAACACAGGAGCACCAAAGTATATAAAGCAACTACTAACAGACCTAAAGGGAAAAATTGACAGCAACACAATAATAGTAGGGAACCATAACACCCCACTTATATCAATGGATAGATCATCCAGACAGAAAGTCAGCAAGAAAATAGTGGATTTAAATGAAACACTTGAGCAGAAGGACTTAATAGATATATAGAGAACATTCCATTCCAAAACAGCAGAATATACATTCTTCTCAAGTGCACATGGAACATTCTCAGAGATAGACCAAATACTGGGAAACAAGGCAAGCCTCAACAAATTTAACAAGACTGAAATCATGTCACGCATCTTTTCTGACCACAATGCTATGAATCTAGACATCATCCACAAGAAAAAAACTGGGAAAGTCACAAATATGTGAGGACTAGACAATATGCTACTGAACAACCATTGGATCAATGAAGAAATCAAAGGAGAAATCAAAAAGTACCTGTAGACATACTGGTACAAAAACAGACACACAGATCAATAGAACAGAATTGAAAGCCCAGAAATAAAACCACACACCTACAGACAGCTAATCTTCAACAAAGGAGCTAAGGACAAACAATGGAGAAAGGAAAGTCTCTTCAATAAATGTGTTGGGAAAACTAGACAGCCACATGCAAAAGAATGAAAGTAGACCATTATCTTACATCATACACAAAAACTAACTCAAAATGGATTCAAGACTTGAATGTAAGACCTGAAACCATAAAACTCCTAGAAGAAAATATAGGCAGTTCACTCTTTGACATCAGTCTTAGAAGCATCTTTTCAAATACAATGTCTACTCAGGCATGAGAAGTAAAAGAAAAAACAAATGAATGGGACATCAGACTAAAGAGCTCTGCCAGGCAAAGGAGACCATGAACAAAATGGAAGGACAACCCACCAACTGGGAGAAAATATTTGCAAATCATATATCCAACAAGGGGTTAATTTCCAAAATATATAAAGAACTCATGCAACTGAACAACAAAAACACAAACAACCCAATCAAAAATGGGCAGAGGATATGAACAGAGGTTTTCCCAAAGAAGATATACAGATGGCCAATAGGCATATGAAAAGATGTTCAACATCATTAATTATTAGGGAAATGCAAATCAAAACTACAGTAAGATATCACCTTATACCTATCAGAATGGCTATAATTACCAATACAAAAAAATAACAAATGTTGGAGAGGAAGTGGAGAAAAGGTAACCCTCATACACTACTGGTGGGAATGCAGATTGGTGCAGCTACTATGGAAAACAGTATGGAGATTTCTCAAAAAATTAAAAATAGAAATAGCATATGACTCAGCTATCCTACTACTGGGTATTTAGCCAAAGAACTTGAAATCAATTCAAAGAGACTTATGCACCCCTGTGTTCACTGCAGCATTATTCACAATAGCCAAGACATGAAAGCAACCCAAGTGCCCATCGACTGATGACTGGAGAAAGAAGGTGTGGTATAACTCTTGGGCATCTACCCAACGGACATGAAATCAACCATCACAAGAGGCTTATGCACCCCTATGTTCATTGCAGAATTATTCACTATAGCCAAGAAGCGGAAGCAACCCAAGTGTCCCTTGACTGATGATTGGTTAAAGAAGATGTGGTATATATATACAATATATACTCAGCCATAAGACAAGACAGAATTGTCCCATTTGCAACAACATGGATGGACCTAGAGGGTATTATGTTAAGTGAAATAAGCCAGAGAGAGGACAAACACCATATGATTTCACTCATATGTGGAATATAAACGAACACCCAGACAGAGAGAACTGGTTGGTGGTTACCAAGGGGAAGGAGGGTGGGGGGTGGGCACAAGGGGTGAAGGGATGCATCCACATAGTGACGGATAAAAAATCATGTACAACTAAAACCCCACAATGTTATAAACTATTAAGACATCAGTTAAAAAAAAAAAACAGTCTAGTGGAGGAGAGAGCTGTAATAAGTCATGGATGAGAGTGGGGCAGTTACTGAACAAGCAGGAAGAGAGAAAGGAGGACATTCTATAAAGGAAATAGCACATACAAACTTAAGGTGATTCACATGTCCCTGACATTTTAGGCAATTGCAAGTAGTCTGATGGGCAGAGCACACAAAGAAGTAGGAAGTGAAAAAAAAAAATAGAATGGCCTTACATCACTGACTTCAAAATATACTACAAAGCCACAGTAATCAAAACAGCATGGTACTGGTACAAAAATAGACACACAGATCTATGGAACAGAATTGAAAGCCCAGAAATAAAACCACACATGGGTCATAAAAGGATCTTCTTGGATTCCATGTCTACTTGGACAAGGGAAACAAAAGAAAAAATAAACAAGTGGGACTTCATCAGATTAAAGAGCTTCTACAAGGCAAATGAAACCAGGATCAAAATGAATAGACAACCCATCAGCTGAGAGAAAATATTTGCAAATATTTGCTAGTCCTCAGATCTGGTCATAATAAACTCACCCCAACTTTGATTTACAGATTGATTATGGATTATTTGCATTGACATTATCCTGTTACCCTCATTCAAAACCTCTAGTATGGGGGCCGTCCTGGTGGCATAGTAGTTAAGTTCATGCATTCCACTTTGGCGGCCCAGGCTTTACAGGTTCAGAACCTGGGCATGGACCTATACATTGCTCAAGCCATGCCATGGCAGGCGTCCCATAGACAAAGTAGAGGAAGACTGGCACAGATGTTAGCTCAGGGACAATCTTCCTCACCAAAACAACAAAACCTCTAATATGCAGACTCCTTCCCTCTACACGCTTATGCCATCAGTTAATTCCTGTAGTTTTCTTGTGTTTCAAATCTTTCTTTACACCTTTGCTGTCATGGCCCTAACACATTTGATTTCTATGTTTCTTTGATGTCCTTGACTCCATTCTCTTAATCCTGCCATCCATTGTTAACACCAAAGCCAGATTCATTTTTCTAAAACATTCATTATGGTGACCGCCTGCTTAAAATGTGTCAGTGATTCCTCATTGCCTAGATTCTGATTCCCAGACTGTGAGCCAAGTCACCCTTGGGCAGCAAACTCACAGGCTGCCATGGATATTTTAGACTTGGGGGAATCACAGTGATACTTGACACCTGTTAGACAACACGTGAACCACTAGCTCCAAGTAGATCAGTTTCAACATTAGATCATTCCTGGAGTCACTCAGTTTTCCCGGGTTCCTTTCATGTATACATGTTATTAAACTTTGATTTTCTCCTGTTAAAAAAAAGATCATTCCTTTCAGTGTCAAACAGGGAAGGAAGGTGGTAGTGTCCAATCTGATTCCAAGGTTTTAGACATTAAGCAGTGCCCAACATCTCCCTAGTAAATAATTGTAGTTATTTAAAAATGAAATAAAAAATTTTTTTCTTTAGATTTATGTGTATTATTTTTTTAAATACCTACTAAGTTGTTAGGGTGTAAGTACTTACTGTTTGGATCTAACTACTTAAAATAGAACTGAGGTATTTCTTTTGGTGTATTTTCTCAAAATATTACTGAGACACCAAGGGCATCATGAACTGAGGAAGTTTGGAAATCTGTGGTCTAGATGATAAAAATTCACACTTCTTAGCCTGGCATTCAAGGTTCTTCAAAACTTCTGGTAACAACCATTAACTTCCACCCCCATTACTCCCCAGCTCCTATCTTTCTCCAATACTTGCTTGTTGTTTGACCTTAGGCAAATCAACTTAACTCCTCTGAGCCTATTTCCCCAGCTGTAAAAAGGGGTAATAACGCTTACTTTGCATGATTGTAATGAGGGTTACATGAGAACATACATAAGGAGGAACTAGTATACATAAACACCATGTTTGGCATATTACCAGTGTCCAATTAAGTGTCAGACATAATTCCCTCTTATCTTGAACCCTCCGAACAAGCCTAACCAATGTTCTTACTATTAATACTACCTCTTATTTTCTTCCTTTTGGTTCTAATGATCCAATCCTTGGGTTTGATTGATTTGCTACAGCGGCTCACAGATGCAGAGAAACATTTTATTCACTAGATCACCGGTTTATTATAAAAGGATATAACTCAGGAACAGCCAGATGGAAGAGATGCATAGGCCAAGGTGTGGGGAAAGGGTGTGGAGCTTCCATGCCCTGAGTGCACCATACTCCCCAAATCTCCATGGGTCCACCAACCTGGAAGGTCCTCAACTTTTTAGCCAGCCTCTCCAAATGTTACTCTTCCTTCAATCCCCAGTCTATGTCCTCTATCAAGCCTTCCCCAATCAAACTAGCCCATAGTTAACTACTATAGTACATAACCCAGTTTAGTAAAGTGTTACCTTTTGCTTTTCAACTTGTATGTCACCTGCATATTGTTCCACCAAATAGACTGTAAGCATCTTTGAGGTTAAGAATGTCAAGCTACATTCAAGTTGCCTATAGCAGCTAGCAAAGTGGAGGATGCAGATCACTATTTGCCGGTCTATGTAATGTTATGAATTTATTCAGGTTCCAGATCAGATTAAGTACCCAGAATACCTCCACATGTACTCAAGGCAGATGGAGCAGGAGAGGTCAGAGGGAACAAGAGAAAAGGCAAGAGTGCACAAATGCTGGGTGGTGGTGCAAAGCGGAACCACGAGGCGAAGGCCTTGTGAGACCAGGCCACGAGTGAACAGGGTCTCTACATTGGGAAAGATGAGTGCCGACAGGCAATGAGACAGTTACTTTCCTAGGAGTTAACTAGGGAGGCAGGACAAGGAAGTGAGGATCCCACAGTTGAATTTTCCACCCTCTCCTTCCAAGAAGGAAGTAGAACTTTTTTTTTTTTTGGCCAGAAATGCCAATTATAAATTCATGTGAATAAACAATCTTTTAAACTATAAACATCCTGAAAATGGGTAGAAGAAAATATTCAGTCCTTCTCACTGGTGAGAATTATTTAACTGGATTTCCTCTTCAAAATATTTGAGACAGAAAGAAAATATATTTGAGACATAATCAATTGCATGAATGTTTGTGTGTGAAGGCAAAGAATTTTAGCCCTGTAAGTGAGGGGAGGGGTGTTACTTGGCTTGATTGGGTGGCTCTGGGCAGCCTCAAAAATGCTGAAGGGTGGGGGAATTTGATAAAGAAATTGGAGATGGCCAAAGCCAAAGTCTGCCCAGTTTGACTAAGAAATGAAATATCGCTGTGCCTTTGGTTAACCATGGCCTTCAGCTGACGAAGGATCCATGGGTCCGGGGCCAGGATGGGTTGTGCAAAGCAAACTGTAGGTATACAACCATGCTTAGGAATATAGGGAGAACACAGGCAGCGAGTGACACAAACCTGGTGGACGGAGCGTGGCACCCACTGCCACAAACAGGGAACACCCCCAGAATACTCGCTAATGCTCCTGGAAGACAGGGCGAGCCACAGAGCACTCAATGACTGGAAAAAAATACTCTGGGTTAAATTGGAGTCTTGAACTTATTAACTAGGTTAGTTCAACAGTATTCAGTGGACATATTTAGGTTAAAAGGCTATTTTCATTTCTCAATGTCGCAGCCCGAGTATTTACAGAAATATTTATTTCAAAAGTAGCACTTTATAAAAAAACAGAAGTGATTTAGATTAAAAGCTCCAAGATGTATTGTTTCTGGCAGGTGTTATTGTTATCTATACCGTCACCCCATTTATTAAGCCATCAAGTAACTTCAAGTTCATAAACTTACAATGAGGTATAGAGCCCAGCTAGGATGGGACAGAATGTGTTCCAAGTGACAGGCAGACAGCAGGGCTCCTCAGTGATGTCTCCTGCGGAGAACCTGAGCTCCACTGTACAATCGAGGTTTTCTTCCTGTGCACCTGAATGTGACCTTTTGGATCCTCAGGCTGTGGCTGGTTTAGTCTCCTGATTCTATGGTGTGCTGCTACATTGCCTAGGAGGTTGATCCAAACTTCCAGGCCCCTGTCTTATAGGCCTCAATTATGTATGCGTGAGGTTCAGAAGAGATGATCAACCTGAAGACTGGGAACATTTAAAGGAGGAACCGCCTTTCCAGCATAAACTGTCCTTAATCTTATTGCAGAAACTGTTTTCATTCTGGGGATGGTGAGTCCTAGAAGATCATGGCCAAGAAGATGTCCTAAGTGGCTTCCTCTAAGAGTTTATACCCAAGGGGGAGCCATCTGGCCACTTGCTTTTTATCACATCTCTAATAGCTGCTCCATTTCCTCAAGGGCTGCTGTAAAATCATTTACTTGGCTGCTACATAAGGTCTGCTGTTCTAGGAACTTGGCCCTCTCTTCTTCTTTCATTTTCAACTTCACTTTTAAGGCCTGCGTGGAAAGACATTCAAAAAGAAAAATACAAAAAACCCATAAAACTTTGACTCACAGGAAAGACAATACCATACCAGAATATTACGCTTCTATTCCAAGACCACTGGAATCCCGACAGACATCGTATTTTCTATCTTAGATTTGTTTATCTGTGCCGGTTTTAGGAACTGTCCCTCTCTACTACAGACTCCGACATCTAAACTAGAGCAATGAAATCCTCTAGGATTCAGTGTAATATCCCATGATTCACCCAAGTAATCCAAAGCAGTCCAGACCTAAGAATCTGGGTTTCCTATTACAGGTTTCCTTGAGAAATCAAGTTTCCACAGTGTAGATTTCACACAGGTCTTAGCTCTCAACTTTGAGAAACCTAGCGTGTTGCACGTTGCCTCATGCCCTGCAGATATGAGCATTTCTAAGAGTCTTTAGAACAGAAAAAGAAAATTAGTTGGAAAAAATGGTGAAATCAAATGAAGTCTTAGAATTTAGCTAATAGTAACGCATCAATGTTGGTTTCTTAGTTTTGACAAATGTACCATAATAATGTAAGATGTTAATATTAGGAGAATTGAATTCTCTGTATTATCTTTGCAACTTTTCTATAAATCTAAAATTATTACAAAATAGTTTATTAAAAGTAAATAGATAAATAAGAAAGAGTCCTCCATAGGTCCACCTATTGTGGTAGGAAATGATAATCTTGCCTCAGGGTGATGTCTGCCTCTTACCTGTAACTCCTCCATCTGCTTTTTGGCTGTTTCATTAAAAAGCTTCAGTTCATCTTGCAAAGTTTCTAACAGCAACTAGAGGAAAGTACAATATAGTAACAAATCTTTACTGAAATGTGGAAACTGTCTTCATATAAACTAATCTCTTCATATGAAATGAATTCAATTAGATGATTGCTAACATCTCCCCCCTAACATTCAGCCACTTACTGAGCGTCCACACATGTGCTGGGCCCTCCATTGGGTACCCTGGAGGAATTCAGGCCATAGGATGGACAGACTACCCTACTTCCATGTGCTCTGTGCTACACAGGCAATACGAACAAACGGAGTAGCCACTGAAGGCATGACTAACAGCCTGGGGGAGCTGAGGAAGGCTTCTATATCTAGTATTCTATGATTCGAAGATGACAACGGATCTTCCTGAGGAACAGATCACAGAAGCTCAAAAGACTTAAATCCCAAACAGTCACCTTCTTACTTCAGGGAAGGAACCAAAGAGAAGCCAAATTTAATTCAGGCTGAACCTTTGCATCATACAGTTCTCAGCAAAGGAATAAGGTGAGGAATTTGGCAAAGTGTGGAACAGAGAAACCAGAAAGCTCTCTACACAAGTTCATTCTGTTATATGTTTTAAAGTAAGTACAAAGTCACCTTCCAAGTAAAATATGCTATTTTGAGTACACATCCACCACTCTCATGGATAACCAAAGGCTGCTTCTTGGGGTTTGCTGAGCACATGGCAGAGACCTTCTTAGATTTGCAGAGCCCCACGGTCACTTGGCCCTCGCCCACTCACACGAGTGTCCTCACCATAGAGTCCATGTGATCCGTGGTGGGTTCTTGCTCTGATGCCAGGGTCTCACTGCCTAAAACTGATGGAGACAAGAAAGTCAGAACTGCACCTTAAACAGAAGAAAATAAAAACCCCTCCATGGACAAGTATAGGAGTACTCATGAGGGAAACTTCTCTAAGTGCCTGGTCCCTGACTCTCTCCTCTGAGTTTTCACCTTGACAGGGTCACCCATACCTGCTCTCCAGAGCTATATTTTACCTCTTTTCTCTCTAGGTTTGGATATGGCCAAACATTCTTTCTGCTTTCTCCTCAGCTCAGAAAATTTGTCCAAAGGAAATGTATAGGTTGGATTTTGTTGTTTTGTTTACAATACAAAAAACTTTTCTTTTTTTGTGAGGAAGACTAGCCCTGAGCTAACATCTGTTGCCAATCCTCCTTTCTTGCTGAGGAAGACTGGCCCTGGGCTAGCATCCATGCCCATCTTCCTCTAGTTTATATGGGATGCCACCAGCGCATGGCTCGATAAGTGGTGCATAGGTCTGCCCCCGGGATCCGAACCTATGAAACCCTGGGCTGCCAAGGCGGAGTGTGCGAACTTAACCACTATGCTACTGGGCTGGCCCCACAAAAAAACTTTTTTTAAAAGCTTTCAGGCTTTAAAAAATTATTATTATTTCTGGTAAAAGTAAAGCATACACAGGGGCCGCCCGGTGGCGCAGCGGTTTAGTTAGTGCGTGGCGGCATCCCATATAAAGTAGAGGAAGATGGGCACGCTGTTAGCCCAGGGCCAGTCTTCCTCAGCAAAAAGAGGAGGATTGGCAATGGATGTTCGCTCAGGGCTGGTCTTCCTCACACACACACACAAAAAAGTAAAGCATACACATAGTAAATTAAAACCATACAAAAACATACATGGTGACTATAAAGAATATATCCTAAATGCACAGGTTAACCAGTAGCATTCAAAGTTAGTATTCCTTAATTCAAAGAAGACTTGGCCCCTTCTTAGGGCATTCTCAGGCCCCTCAACTCAGTTTGAGGCCCTCTTACAGTGTTCGGGCAATTCCTTCTTCTGCTCTCCTCTTGGCTAGAGACTGCTCTCCAGGGACAGGGCAGAACAGAAATCACATTTTAACCACTGTGATTCTGCTGATTAGCCAGGTTTAGGAACCCTTGAAACAGTATCATCTCTTTTTCTCACACCTAGGAAAGTTACCTGTATGCTATCTCTCTTGAAAGAAATAAAATATTTCTGGTCCATCTGCAAGGTCATACCTGTTGGCACCAAATGAATGGCATACAGTGTTCAGATAAGAAAGAGATAATCCTCTGTCCATAACTATCTGAATTGCTGTTGGTCAGGCAAAGACAACATCACAAGAGAACAAAGAGAAGCTCCCAAAAATCTTTAGGGCTTTACTAGGCAACCCCTGCACTGACTGGGCCAGCTGATGCCATGCTGGACTCTTGACACCCAGTCCAGAATCACCCCAGGAAGGGGCACATGCACAGATTCCTCTGAAGGCAGCTGTGTGCTGTCTCTTACCTGGGTTGAGGCCCTTGCTCTCCAAAATTGCCAAACAGCTGTCCTGAAACTTCTCCAGCAGCTCCACCTTTTGGGTCAGGTCCTTCAGTTCTCCCTATTGGGGGCCATGCAGACAGATCAGACCTGTCCCACTCCTCAGGGGTGGTCTTTTCTGCCCGTGCTCTTGGACAGCCACAGCACAAGCTTGGTGTCTTCTCTTTCTGCCCTTGGGCACCTGGGCATTACAAGCTTGCTCCCACCCGAGGGGCCATCCCTCAGAATTCCACATGCATCACCTAGGGCAGCTGATGGCAGAGGTCTGGTGGGTCTCTCACCTGAGTTTCAGTCAACTTCTGGTGCAACTGCTTGTTGACAGCCTCTAAGAGCTGGTTCTTATCCTTGAGCTCTTCCTCTGATTTCTGCTTACTGACTGGTTTGTAGCTGTAATCATAAGTGTGCTTCTATGAAGAGGTGGAGGGGTTAAGAGCATGGGGTATGGAGTCACACAAATCGGGGTTCGAATCTTGGCTTCATTATGTAGTGGTAAATGACCTTCAGTGAGCTGCATAACCTCTCTAAGGCTCTATTTACTCATTTCTAGAATTGGGATAATACTTACTTCTCATAATATTATTATTGTGAAGGATAAGAGAGAGAATATATGTACAATTCTTAGCACAGCTACTGACACAGAGTAAACATTTAATAAATAGCCATTATCAGCATAAATATTAAACCTTCTTTTCAAAGTTCTCAGAATCCTTCTTGATATTGTCTTCAGAACTTTTAAGACATGCCCAAATAATAGATTTGGAACTAGAACCTATTTCTACAAACTTTTCAGCTTATATTATTTCTGTCTTTAGGACTGCAAAATGTCCAAACTAGCCTCAAACAGAGAGATATGGATCCTTCTCCAGGATTTCACCACCACCACCACCACGCTAATCTGGAAATTACTAACCACATGCAGCCCCTCCTATCCTGAAGGCTTCACACCCCTGTTGATGGGCCATAGCTCGGCTTGATTTCCCATTAGTAGTGGTCCTGGCATGGAGCCCGAAAAGCTTTTGTCTGGTACTCAAGATGGTAGCATCACTGAACCATTGCCCTGACAATGGTTCTCAAACCTGGCTGGGCCTCACCCCTGAAAATTCCACTCAGATTTCTGGGGTGGTACTAAGACTGTAACACATTTTTTGTGTGTGTGGGGAAGACCAGCCCCGAGCTAACATCTGTTGCCAATCCTCCCCTTTTTGCTGAGGAAGACTGGCCCTGGGCTAACATCCGTGTCCACCTTCCTCTACTTTATATGGGACGCCGCCACAGCATGGCTGACAGGCAGTGTGTTGGCGGGCGCCCAGGATCCAAACTCGCGAACCCTGGGCTACCAAGCGTGAATTAAACCGCTGCGCCACCGGGCGGCCCCGACTGTAACACATTAAACAAGTCCTCTGAGTGATTCTGACGTATAACTAGGATTGAGATCCACTACTCTAAAATGGTGGCCAAATTTCATTTATCCTGATGCTCACCCCTTTCTGACGTTCTTCCTGATGGCAGTGTCTGCAGCTTTCACGTGCCTAAAGAAGCAAAAACAAAGAAATCAATTAGAGAATGATAGCACTGTTGTTATGTGTCTTGTGAACAAGGCAGAACAAAGAGCCTGGTTTTCTGAGAAAAGAACCAGAGATTACCTACAATGCAAACAGCACATGCTGAGAAGCTCTGAGGGCCCATGGACTTTTGTTTCAGCCCAGACTATTGAAAAGGCTTATTAATAGGGAATGGGCTGCTGACCACCTCCACAACCAGACAGACCTGAAGGTCCTGCTCAAAATGGTGTGGCTATCTCACATTGACCTCATGTATGTGGGAACTGAGCATTGGGTGGAGGGACACACATATATACTACACTCGGCTGGACTGTGCTTAGACCAGCAACCTCAGCTAACAACCAGCCCCCACCACCACTTGGGGCCAATTGTTCAGGAGCCTTGGGCTCTCCAAAACCCTATTTTCTAATTTTTGGTATTGGGCAATTTCTAGCAAGATGTTCTAATTGGACACCAATGATCTGACTCTCACCCATTCTCTCGTCTCGTTTTGATGATTTTTGTAACATCATTCTCTGAACCTCCTGAATGCAGAAATCTAGAAACATCAACTTCTTTGGACTTAACAGGTAATAGGCTCTTAGAAGTGGCTCGAGTTTGTGTGTCTGCAAAGGAAAACCAGAGAGTGAAACCTCAAGCATCAGGACCCAACAGCTGCAGCTCTGTAACAAACAAAAAGTTCCATTCCAAATTGTCAGAAACCTGTATTTTCACTCTGGCCAATCTCAATTTGTGAAGATTAATTCAGAAGAATAAGACTTCTAGGCTAATTGGGGATGGAAACCCAAATTCTTTAAATGTGACAGTGCAGTGTGTTTGAAGGTAGCCAAAAGCTTGATGATACATCAGACTGAACGGCCAGAGGGTACAGATGTCAAAGTGGAGATTGATACAAGGAAAGAGCTAAATGAGAGGCAGTGTGGCCCTCAGCAAGGTAAAACACAGCTGCACCCTTCATCAGACACCAGTGGAACTGAACCACCTGGTTATGCTAAGCACTCTGCACACTCTCCTAAGGCTATGCTCAAGCTGCTTCAAATCTCTCTTTCAACTGCTGCTTAGTTGTTTTGACCAGACTGTCTCCCTAACTCCTCTAAGAGACATCTTTGTGTCCTCAGCGCCTAGAAGAGTATCTGGCATATTAACAGAGGTTCAAAACTGCCTGTTGAATAAATGGAACACCTCACAGTTTCATGGGTTGTTTCACAGACCATCTCTAAACTAACTCCTCTAGTCTTCTTCCCCTTTCCACGCTGATCGCCTTTACCGCCAGCACTTTTAATTTGTTTACCCACCATTAAGTCTAGAGGTTCCCTATTTGGCATTCCATTCTGATTTGCTTGCTAGGCTATTGCAAGATATTGCAGCATGGCTGACAGGCAGTGTGTTGGCGGGCGCCCAGGATCCAAACTCGCGAACCCTGGGCTGCCAAGCGTGAATTGAGATATTGCAGATAACCAGAGAAATGGCCCTGCCATGACACTCTTGTTTCTCAGAGGCGAGAATTTTTCCTCTAGCCCTTACGCCTTTCCCTCTAGCCCCCCACCCCCTCCAGCCCTGCTTTTCTAGTTTATACTTTCACTTTGTTCACTGTAAAATGACTCGTTTAAGCTTGACCTAAGAGCCACACAATTAAGCCCTAACAATTAAATCAGGTTGAAGAAATGAGTTCCAAAGCACTGGATCACAGCAGTTAGGAAATTTTGTATTTGATAAAGATTTAATTTTGATGACTCTAGCCGCATCAGTTTGGAATAAATATGACTTCTCAGGCTAACAAATTATTTCATTTATAGGTATACTCATTGGGCACTTGCTCCCTATTTTCCATACTCTTACCCACAAAGCAAATATTAAAGGGGTTCTTTTTGAGGTCTCTGTCTGAAGTAAAAGGTAACCTTGGGGGAATGTATGTACCTTCTCCTCTCTCAAGTATTAATAAGTTATACACAATAACAAATCTACCCGATGTAAAAAGGAGTTAATAGAAAACTGATCAAAATGAACACTCTTCATTGACTGGAATCAGTTCCAATAATCCATATTTGCTACAATTTATGGATTGCATTGTAGAAAAAATTTAGCAGGATTTAACAAAGATTGTCTTCTGAAAACGAGAGATGCAGGGGCCAGCACGGTGGCAGAGTGGTTAAGTTTACATGCTCCACTTCAGCCACCCAGGGTTCGGATCCCAGGAGCAGATCTACACACTGCTCATCAAGCTATGCTGTGGCGGCATCCCACATACAAAATAGAAGACTGGCACAGATGTTAGGTCAGGGACAATCTTCCTCACCAAAAAAAAAAAAAAAAAGAGACCCTAGGAGAGGAATTGGATGGCTGGTGTCAAAGAAGGCAGGAGACTTGTTTTTCCCTGCATATCATTTTCTAACTTTGGATTTTTTTTTTACATGTGCATATGTTACCTAGTCAAAAAACCAAAACTTAAAAACAACTAACCCATGCTCAAAATCAAAACAAAAAACCTGGGATACAGCCTAAGAATGTCAAACTATTGAGGTTACATATGATCATAATGCTAGGATAGGGATAGAGAACAAAGAGATGAAAACTTCCAACTTGGCTGGGGAGAGCCAGTCACTCCCCGCTGAGGGAAAGGCAGTGGAAGGAGACATGGCTTCAGTTCCCTCAGCAACTCCGAGGCCCTGCTGGTGCCAGGATTAACATTCAGGTGCTCTGAAGCAACAGAAGACAAACAGAACAACTCCTCAAACCTTTGGAGAAAAGCCTATTTACTTTACAGATTGCTTCTGCTCATCAACCAGCTGCGTGGAGTCACCTGGGAAAGGATCTTAAATAGCCGCTTCAAAATCTCCCACAAAACAAGATGGCAAAGCAATCAAAAAGTTTTTTAATCATGTCTCTTCTCCCAAGGTTCTGGAATACTCTAGCTAGGCCTGACCCCTCTCTCTCACTTCACTCAGCAAACGTTTACTGACAATGTACTATATGAGAGACACTGTGCAGATACAAATGTGAACTACATAGGTTGTGAAACCTAGTGCTTCCCCCTAAGTGTCCCCTTCTCAAATGACTCTCCTCTCTCCTCCCTGACAACAAACCCAGTCCCTCCAGATAGCCCAAGTCTGGAAATAAAACGGGTAATTGTTTAAAAAGGGATTCCTAGCTTAATGGGAATACTGTAGAACAATCGGCAACTTAAATCTAATTGGTGAATGCAGCACGGTTAGGTTTTGGGGAGCAGGGGTGCAGAACAGGTCTAAAATCCTACCACATGGCCCTTCCCCTAACTCTCATAGTAAACCTAGACAGTCTGGTTTTAGGGGAGTCAGCAGGTTGCCAGAGCCAATGAAATGCCCTCCCTCTGTCCGCACCCCCCATTCCCGGCCTGACCACCCCAGGCTGGTCCCCAGGGCCGGAGGAGGGTGGTGTGGATACTCACCTGCCGGCAGGCCGCTGCTCAGCACAGAGGCGGGCTGCAGGGTGTACACTGTCTTAACCACGCTTGTCATTGTAACGAGGCGGCACGGCTGGGCCCTGGAAGATGCAAAGTGAATGTTACCCAGGGCTGGGCCAAGGGGTCCGGGCAGATGGAGGACCCAGGGAGAGGGCGCCCTGACTCGAGAGAGAGAAAACCCTCCATTCCCAGCCCAGCTCGTCCGACCCCCACACCCAGCTCAGTCCCTCGTCCCGGAAGAGCCGAACCCAGGCGCCTACTGCTCCCGCCCGCAGCCCTCGTCGCTCTGGTTCGGAAGATGCTCGGCAGCAACTGCCGCTCCGCCGGCCGCGTCTGCCGCCTGGGTTTCAAACGGAAACTTCCGGTGGTCGGGCGGAAGGGGGTGCGGTGCGCACCCTGTAGGCGGCCATGTTGCACTGCAGGCACCGCCGTGGGCCACGACTTTGGGGGCTGCCATGCTGTACGGCAGGTCCGAGCAGAGGAGCGAGCCCAAGCTTCTCGGCGTTGGGCGTCGGAACCCCCAGGGCTGGGCGGGGGAGGGGAGTTGTGCACTTTGCCGGCCTCAGTGGAGCTATGAGCCACCGGCGTCATATTTCGGGCTTGGGACGCATACGCAGTCACGTTTAGATCCATGTCACAATCCTTCTCTTTATTTAGTCTGTGATTGTTAGGGACATTGCGTGATTCCTGATTGCCAGGAGCACAGGGTATTTGGGTGGCGGAAACTACACCTTAACAGGGTGGAGAGTGGCAGGTGAGGTTTGAAGAGGGCCTGTGGGCGGAAATACCTGAGGCACCCACCTGCAGTCCTAACTTTAATATCCCTTATCCAGATTTTAAGCAGAGATTCAAAGCTGCTCCTAGCGAAGAGAGTTCTCAGCAGTGCAGAGTTCTCAAGCGCTTAATGCAGTCGTTCATTTCACTCAACAAATATTTATTCAGCACTACTCTAAGGGGGCTGATGGTGGGCAGGGCAGCAAATATCAAGACTGACCTTGGGTCTGCCCTCTTGGAGTTTACGATCTAGGAAAATAATCACACGAACTTGTCCATTATATCTCAGTTAAGCTGGAAAAAACCCGAGTAAACATGTATTTACCAAGTGTAGTAAAACTGTGAAGGAAAAGTACAATGTGCTATGAGAGAGAAAAGCAGGGAAACAGTTTAAATTGGGGAGTCAGGGAAGACATTTGAGATGATGATTGATTAATGAAGAATGAGTGGGAGTTAATCAGATGAACAATGGGGGTGGAGTGGGGGGAATGCAAAGTCCCAAGGCAGGAATGGGCTTTTCTCCTAGAAGGGACTGAAAGATGGGAGAAGTGGTATAGATAAAGTTGGAAGAAATCAAATGGCAGCCTTGTAGGCCAAAGGTAAAGAGATTAGATTTTATCTTAAGAGTAATGGGAAGTCATTGAAGTATTAGAGCAGGAGAGTGTTATTCAATTTATATTTTAAAAATCTCACTCTGGCTACTCCATGGAGAATGGATTGAAGGGGGGGCAAGAGTAGCACAAGGGAGACAGTTGGGAGGCCACTGTAACCATTCAAGTGAAAGATGATGGTGGCTTGACCATGATGGTGGTGATGGTAGCGGAGACGGAGAGAAGCAGACACATTTAAGACAGCTTTTGGAGGTAGAATGTCAGGACTCAGTGCTAGATTGGATGTTGGGGGAGAAGGGGTAAGGGAAAGGGAGATCTTAAGGATGACTCCCAGGCTTGAATAATTGTGTGGATAGAGTCACTACTTTGTGTTGAGGGGAGATTGAGAGTTCAGTTTTTAACATGGTAATTTTGAAATGCCTCTGAGATATTCAAGTGGAGCTGTCAAGTAGGCAGCTGGGCTTTGAGCCCAGAGGAGAGTCTGGGTTGGAGATTTTCTCTTGGGAGTCATGAGTATATGGATTTTTTAAAACTGCAATATTGAATGAGATCACCAAAGGAAGAAGTGGACAGAGAGCCTTCGGGCCAAGGACAGGGACAATGGCAATGATAAGAATGTGCCAACAAAGAAACCTGATAAACAGGTGCCAGAGAGGTGAGAAGAAAACAAAAATGGGTGGTGTCCTAGAAGCTAAGGAGGAGGAAGTCGTAAATTGCTGAAGGAAGGAGTGGCAAACTATTGAAAATAACTGAAAGGGCAAGCAAGATCAGAACTATAAAGGATCCATTTAATTTAACAACAAAGAAGTCGTTGGTGAGCATAGGAAGAGGAATTCTGGTGGAGATGTTTGAGTGGAAACCACAGTGGAACAGGTCACAGAGTACATGAGAGACGGCATGTGAAGACAGAGTTTGTGAATGGAGTGGAGAAATTGGGTGGTAACTAGAGGTGGTTTGTGGGGGTCAAAGAAGGGTTTTCTCAAAGATGCAGATACTAGTTGACACATGTGCTGAGGGGAAGAAAAGGATACTTCAGGGAGGGAGAGGGGATGATCAGAGGACCAAAGTCACAGAGAAAGGAGGAAGGAAGATGGGATCTAGAGTAGCATCTTCAAACTCTTGTTCATGTACCTCCACAAAATTACTTAAAAAAACAATTGTAAGCGAGCGTAAGTGAGGCCATCTTGTTATACTAAATGGTCCCAGCCCCTCCTCTGTGTGACTACTCGCTGCTCTGAGTGTACTCTAAAAAAATTCACATGCTCTCCTGATTTATGGCCTCAGCTTATATATGTACTCCCCAATAGCTTGATAAATTAAAATTTTGTTCTATGAGTTTCTCTCCAGGAACAGGCTGACCACAGGCGGGAAACACACCTACAAGGTATCCATCACAGCTGACAGAAGAATGGAACAATGTAATGCCTAGAGCCCATTGTGCCTGGAGACCAACATCCCTGGGTCCCCTCCTTACTACCTATTTTCCCTATATAACTGCCTCAAGATTCTGTAATGTTTGAAGATGATTTTTTGAGACATAAGTCTACCATCTTCCCAGTTATGCTGGCTGATTGAATTAAAACTTCGTTTCTCCATCCCTAGTTCATTGTGATTAATTGGCTCTGATCGTGGCGAGCAGAGCGAGCCCATTGCTCGGTAACAAATTCTGGCGACCCAGATGGGACCATAGCTTCTGCCCATGGCTAGTCAACTTGGAGGAAGCTATTTTGGGATTTCTCCCTACAGCTGCTAGGTAGCTTTTTCTTTTTCTTCTTTCTGCCTGGGCAATCCCCCTTGTGGCTTCCTTGCTTGCTGACTGCCTCTAATGCTTCAGTGATTGGGAAATGAAAGATTGGACCATAAACTGATGACGAGCTTGCATCTGCAGCTAGGTGAGTCATCTGAAGTGCACCTCCCAGGTACTGTATCCTTTTTTTCCCTGTCTGGGAGCCTTGGTTAGGCTAAGTCCATCTGGTTTTGGCACCATTGTTTAGGGATAAAGGAAAGTACAGACTGCCTAGTATATTATCTGGAAGACTAGTCTCTGGTTTTCCTGTGGTGTACACACCTGTATGGTCTGTTCTGTTGAGTGTGAGTATTGTTCCACTAGTCTGTGTGCCAGCTTTTCTCTGTGTCGGAATCCCACAGCATACTTCCAGTGCTTGTTACACCATCTGTGGGGACATGAAATATGCGACCTTTTCTGTCAAGTGTCAAGCCAGAATTGTACGCCTCAGTGCAGGCACTGCTGTTTGTGTGTTAACCCTTGGGTGGAAGCTGTGAGAGCACAGCCGACCATCTTTTCCCCCTCTTTGTCTGTCTTGTCTGGCACCTTCTTTGCTGTGATTATGTGGAAGTTAGATTTGGGCTTAAAGTAAGCTGAACTTGGACTTCTTGCATAAAAGATTTAAAAACTTTCTGCCTGGCACCTGACCTCCTACACTGGCATTGGGAAATTAGATCTTACCTCTTGCCTCTTTGACTTGTTTAGCACTGTTGTGGGAACTGTACACTTGGGCAGAGTGGAATCTGGATAAGTCCCATAGTTATCTGGATGCCTGGAGTCAAGTCCTGAACCCTGTTCCTGGTCCATTAATTGTCAGACACAAACTTCATCACCGTGGGCACCATGTCTATTCCAAAAAAGGGCCCGCCAGGGTGCATGCTGGCCAATTGGGCTGATTTCAGTTATGAGCCCATGACAAAGAAAAGGATGATCTTTTACTGTAATGTAGCCTGGCCCCAGTATACACTGGGCTCAGGAGACAAGTGGCCCCAAACAGGTCTCTCAATTATGATATGATCTTGCAGCGAAAATTGTTCTACAAGAAAGAAGGAAAGGAAAATAAAATTCCCTATGTTTAAGCCTTTATGCTGCTATATCTAGATCAGGGAAGGGGGGACAATGGACTGAGGAGTCCTCTGGCTCCTCCTCCTCCTCTCCCTTTTCCCAGGCCCATGGCTTGCCCAGGGGAAAATGCCTGAAAGATTGCCAGGTCTAAGAGAGGGACTCTCTCCTCAGACTTGGCAAGGGACACAATTTGGTCAGGGGACCCTTCCTGGAGCAGGGCAATTTCCACTGCAACAATATCCCATAGGCATAAATGGACAAGGACAACTGGCTGGTTTCATTTGGATGCACTCCTTTCTCTACCTCAGATTTTTTTGTGTGTGTGTGAGGAAGATTAGCTGTTAGCTAATATCCACTGCCAATCCTCCTCTTTTTGCTGAGGAAGATTGGCCCTGAGCTAACATCTGTGCCCATCTTCCTCTACTTTATATGTGGGGATGTATAATACTTTATATTATACACTTGCCACAGCATGGCTTGATAAGTGGTTCATAGGTCCGTGCCTGGGATCCAAACCTGTGAACCCCAGGCCGCTGCAGTGGAACGTGTGAACTTAACCACTATGCCACTGGGCTGGCCCTACCTCAGATCTTTTTCACTGGAAAAATTTTATAGGCCTGAATGCCTTGTTCTCCTCCTTGGATGAAACCTATGTAAACTGAATGCTCAAGGACTTTTGCTCCAGGCCAGCTAGAGGTGCAAGTGCCACTGGAACAATAATCCTTACAGTTCCAGATGGCCCTGCTAGGTGTTCAAACACCACCACCGGACCCACTGCCACCGGAGACTCTCAAGGAGGTAAGACCAGATGGTGGGCAGATAGGAAGCCTGGAAAAGCAAAGAATGTCCGGCCAATACATATACCTTTGAAAACACAAAAGATAAAGCCTAACCTGAAACAGTATCTGCTAAAACAGGAGGCTCAGAAGGGCATTCAGTCAGTGCTACAAAAATTCCTGGCGGCAAAATTAATCAGACCTGGCCAGTCACCATATAATACTCCTATTCTCCCGGTCAAAACAAAACAATTCAGAGGAATATCTGTTTGTTCAGGACCTTCGTGCCATAAATGAGGTGGTTCAGGACCTGCACCCTGTGGTGCCTAGCCCTTACACCTTGCTAACCAACATTCTGGGTGATTATGGCTGGTTTCCGGTTTTGGACTTGAAAGATGTATTCTTCTGCATGCTGCTTGCAGAAGAATCACAGTTCTTTGCCTTTGAATGACATGATCCAGATACTCAGGCCATTCAACAATATTGTTGGTGTGGGGATCAGAATTGGTCACCTCTCACACTGAAGGAGGCTTTGACCTTCCCTGCCCCTACTAACTGTCTGAAGGGATTTGGGATGGAAGGCTTGTCCCCAGGACAGGCTGTCACCATGGATAACTCTGGGTATCGATAGACTGGGAGGGTCCTTGCTGGGCCCGTGCTTATCAAAGTTCTGTTTACCAGACATTTACATTTGTGAGGGAAATCTCCATTTGTAAAGGTATCTCCTTCTCTGTACTGGGAAGAGGGGTGGATGACCTCATCTCTAGAAACTTGTCAGTTTGGAAGGCGAAGCCTTAAATCTGCATAATAACCTTACTGTGCTTTTCTGGGAATCTCCCATAACTGACCTAACCCTCAATATCCTCGTTTGTCTATTTAAGAGGAGAACCTCTGCCATTTTGTCGAGAGATACTCAGTTTCCCTGAGTCTCTCCCATGTATATATGTTATAAAGCTCTGTTTGATTTTCTCCTGCTATTAGGCCTCATGTCAGTTTAATTTGTAGCCCAGTCAGAAAGGACTCAGAGTGGGTAGAGAAAGCTCTTTCTCCCCCTCAGTTTGGCGACTTGGACGGGATAAAAATTCACTGGCTGGATGCTCCTTGCTCCTGGAACTGCTGTGGCCTAGAGATCCTGGACTCCTGACAAGAGCCGGCAGGAGGTGAGTTCTTACCATGTCTCTGCCTGCAGGGTCCAGTGGAAGCAAAGGGTGGTGAGGTTTTTTTTTGTCTTTTCTAAATTTAGAATAGAAGGAGAAAATCTTGGTGAGGCTAGCTTCTTGGGGTCAGTGACTCAAGGATCCGGTTGAGCGCTCATTGGTTAAGTGATCCTTTTCTCTCAGAAATAGTCACTATTTCTCCTTGTCTCTGTCTTTTTCTGTTGTTTGTCATAAGACACAGTCATAAGCCTGTTGTCTGGGGCTTTTGTCTTGTTCTATGTCTTGGGAGTTTGACTTTGTGACTTTCTGGTCTCTGCCATCCAGAGGATGTGTGTGCCTGTGTGCACCGTGGCAGCCAGTCCATAGACTGGGGTTCTGGGACACACTCTTTGTCTGGCTGTGTCTATTCTCAGGGGTTTGTCATAAGGAGTCCCACTTGCTTTCATAAGGGGCCTTTGTCGTCTCAACTTTTGTTCTTTCTTAGGCTATTTTGGGAGTGAAATTCTCTGGATCTCTTTTGGGCATGTCTCTTGTATCCAAACTTTAAGCTTTGGTGAGTTGCTGTTAAGGTTAGGATCCTATTCGTCAATGTGGCCAGATGATGGATCTTTTAAATTGGGAAAACTTCTAAATTGGGGGAAAAAAAATTGTGAGAGCTCTCATCATAATTGTTTTTATTGGTAATTATAAGAAGGCCAGATTAGAAAAAAAAAAAATTTGACTAGCCTTGTACATACCCTAGGTAAGGGAATCCTAAAGGGAAATTTCCTAGGCTGGAGGAAACTTGGGGGAACTTTGGAGTGAATGGGGCAGGCTGACTTTTTTAATTTGGCTTTAAATTGGAAATAATTGTGTTTATAAAGTCTGAGCAAATCTCTTGATAGAGAAATGAGAGACTGCCTTAGATGTTAGTTCAAACTTTATAGCAAAACAAAACTAAAAGAAAAGAGGGAAATCAAGCTTCTAAAAGCCCAACCAGTTCCCAACTGGGCGGCTCCCCCTAACTCCAGTTGGCTTTATGCTGAGACTTGCACAAATGCTTAACAAAAGGGGAGATTCCTAAGAGAGAAAAAAGAAAATGCAAAAGTGTAAGTGTTGATAAGATTATAAAGGTTGAAATGTTTGAGCTAATTTTATATAAAGAGGTTATATCAACTTTGCCTGAGTATGTTTTAAAATGTCTGACTGGGAATGCTTCCGCTGTCCAAAATTATAAAACCAAGACCTATTGATAAAGTCCTAATGAAAACTATGATTGGAGGTATAAGAAGTGATGGAATTCAGATGAAATTTTGTAGAAAAACTGATATTTATGGGTTTTATGTGAAGTGATTATATCTTTTTTGCCTGATTGTATTGTAAGGCAAAGGGAATGTTTTCCCTGCCTGATTGTAAAACAGCATATAAATCTGACCTTTTGCAATTGGAAAAAAATGTAACTGGAAGGGTAGGTGAACTTCTTTGTCAGTTAAACTATAATCCAGTTCTTTGGGGAACTGGAAGCAACCATCTTTGTCTTACAAATCTCTGCAGGGTCAGAGGTATGGCTTTAGAAAACAATTGAACGTTAATTGAGACAAAAGATTGCAACATTAGATGAGACAAAATATGCCCCAGGAACTCCATCTTGGGAGGGGGCGAACTTGAGTGGTTTCTCTGTGCCTGTATGATGTAGACTTTCTGCTTCCATCTTCTCTAGGACCTGAGAGCCATTCTTTGGAATGCAATGTTTCTCAGAAACTAGTGAGTTTTGTAAAAAAAAATTTTAAGGTCTGTCTGTGTCTACCTGTGTCTATATGCATGTTATGTCTATATGTATGTTATGTATGTGTGATATTTTACCTCTGGATGGTATAGCTAAAATTAAGAGCTCTATTTAATTGGCTTAAAGTAAGCACTTACAAAAATAATCTCTAAATGCAACTAACCCAAATGTCTTTTGAGTTAACATGATATGCTATTACAAAACTGGCTAACAAAAATGATAGCTTTAAATGATGACTAATTTTGTCCAATGTCTCATAAAGTTTTCTTGGATAATCTAAAGCATACTTTTTGGGAACAAATGATTTACAAGTAAGTGATTTTAGAGTTTATAGATAAACTTTTAGCAATAATTACAGTTTGTGATATGTGTACTTAAATTAGCTTCCAAAATCTCTTTGGTAACTTGAGACTGAAAGTTTTGCTATGTTAAATTAAATGATAAAAATTCATTGAATATCTAGATCATTTCCAAACAAGATAAACTATTAGACATTAATTATAAGTTTATCTCCTTTTGGTTTCTTACTACAGAAAAACTAAAAGGTGTTTTGGGGTCTATTGGTAAACATGCCTTGTGTTTTATTAAGATTGTACTATAAAGTAACATGTTTCCAGAAATTGTGAAAAGTGTTTGTAAGTTTGTCAGGCCACCCAGTGCTAATGTAAATGACAGTTTATAATTGCTTACTTAGTTTTTATTTAAAAATTAAGGTTTTTAAGGGTTAAAATTCTAATGTGTGATTAAAACTACTAAAAATTAAGGAAAATATGTTTGTATTCAAAGAAAGAAAGATAAACATTTTTAGTGAAAAAAAAATGGGGTATTAAGAATGGAAATATTTTTGTTCGTTTGGTTAAAAAAGATAAATTTGTCCTAAAGTACTAGAAGGAAAAAAAAAAGGCATGGGACAAATTTTGAATGTAAAAGTAAGTGACAAAAAGTTTGTGAAAGTAAAACCCTCAGGAGTTTTGTACATGGTCAAGTTGGCTAAGATTAAAATAAGTCCAATTAAGTAAATGAGTTTTAATGTCAAAAAGTAAACTGGTACAAAATTAAAATTTGGTTTTCTCATTCTCTTAAAAGGATAATTTAATTTTCTTGAACTTTTAGCCTGCTCTTGGTAATGAGATTTTAAAAGGTCTTTTCTTTGAGTAGTTTACCAGAAGGGTAGGGATTTTGTGTTTTATCAAAATAAATTTCCTGGATTGTTTTTATCAAGTCTTTAATCACAGGTGCTAAGATTTTTCATACAGCTATTTAATTTTCTGCATTTGCCTAAAAATCTTTAACTGTCACCCTTGTTCAATGAATAACTAAGCATTGTTTCATAGGGACCTATGATATTGTGTTGGTGAATATTATTGATCTAAGTTTTTTTTTTAAATTATTATATAACATTCCTAAAATCCTGATCTGTCCTGGTTACCAGTCTGGTTCTGGTTATTATTTTGAAATGTCGTATGTCACAAAAATAACCAAGTTTCTTTGTCAATTGTCACTTTTAAGTCTTTTATTGTTTACAGACAGTATTGTTTTTCTCTGATACTTTTGCAAATATATCTTCAGAGAGATTCATGGAAAGGACTATGATGTTTACTCTAGAATACAGGTTTCTGATAAACTTTCAGATTATAACTGAACTGGGTAAGAAATTACAGAACTCTAATGGAGAAACTGATGATTTTATGAAACCTCTAACGGAAGATTAAGATCAAGGATCTATTTACACAGGACTGAATGAACTGATGAGGATGATTATAATTTTTATTTGAAATACTGCTGATTTTTCATGTTTTGTTTTTTTCAGACTTAAGGAAAACTTTTTCTCTTTTCTCTCAAGCTAACTGTGGCTTAAGCAAATTGGTGAATTATACCTTTGTAAGCAGAATTGAGACATTTATCTTTTTCTCTCTACCTGATCTCTCCAGAATTTGGAAACTCTTAGTAAGTAAATATTCTTATTTCATGGCAATATAGCTATTTGCATAAGTTCAATAAGAATCTGTTCTCCTTATTACAGGACACGATTGGAAACATTGGTTATATTACCAAAGCTGTGACTGAGTTGTCATATTTAAAAGGCATACAGACTCAGATATGACAAGACAGTTGTGAGAGACAAAGATTGGACTTTATGGAATAAAGCCATGTGAAAATATTGGCCAGGTACCTTATGCACAATGTTCCAAACAACACTTACTGGATGAGTAAGGAATGTCACTTTTCTGGCAGGTACAAGGAACCTCAATATTTTGGAGGACCTTGAGAAGAGAGGAATTCACCCAAATTTGTAGGTATTGCAGGTGAAGTACAAAATCCTGGCTTGGCTTTCCTGACCTCAAGAGGCCTTTGAAGTTCAATCTGAGATTCCTTATAAAATGTTCCAGCAAAGCAGAACTAAAAGAGCCTATATGATCAATTGCTATTCTTGCTGTACTTATGTAAATAACTGGGCCAAGTTTATTGAAACTAGACTTATTTTACAAACTAGTTAGTCTTAATTTGGCTATCTTTGGTCAATATGAGGGTGATTTTAGAGAGAAAAATTGTTTCAGTGGAAACTATATTACACATGTGTGAACATTAGATCCTAGTTTTGTTAACAGTTTTTGAAATTTTTGTTTTCTACCTATAAACTGGACTGGATCATGAGTTCTTCTAGGCTCCTGAAATATCTGAACTAATGTTTTCAATTTTCCCATCATTTTTATTTGGAATCATTGAGAACTGAACTTGCACTTTTTCCTGAAGCCCTGCAAACTGAAGCTGGACAACGTGATGTAAACTTAGAGATTACCATGCTAGCATGCCTGTTGATGACATCATCAGAGACATTTTTTTTTTTTTTTTTGGTGAGGAAGACCGGCCCTGAGCTAACATCCATTGCTAATCCTCCTCTTTTTGCTGAGGAAGACTGGCCCTGGGCTAACATCCGTGCCCATCTTCCTCCACTTTTATATGGGACGCCGCCACGGCATGGCTGACAGGCAGTGCATCGGCGGGTGCCCGGGATCCGAACTCGCAAACCCCGGGCTGCCCAGTGCGGACTAAACCGCTGCGCCACCGTGCCGGCCCCAATCATCAGAGACATTTTAAGCTGAAAAAGATACTTCAATGCTGACATCTGGAAATCTTCTGAATTGGCTGTCCTCTGAACTCAGAAACTGATTTATAATTTGCTCCATTAACCTTGTTTTTCTTTTGTTTCCATAGACATGCTTTTTATTGATACCTGATTGCTTGCTTCCACAATATAGGCCTAACTGTGGGAACCCACCTACATTGATGCCTTCAAAAATGAACTTGACTTATCTGTTATCAGGACTGAGAAATGTGTTCAATGAGATGCAACAATCTACCAGCTCAGCTTCTGGACTATGAAACTTCTTTAAGTTTCAAAAGGACTGTGAAACTTGTAGTTTCAGAGGCAGGACTGTGGGGGATCAGAATTGGCCACCTCAAGATATGTCTCTTTACCTTGCTTTGAAGGAGGCTTTGACCTTCACCCCCCCCCCCCAAATGTCTAAAGGGATTTGGGATGGAAGGCCTGTCCCTGGGATGGGCCATCACTATGGATAACTCTGGGTATTGATAGACTGGGAGGGTCTTTGCTATGCCCATTCTTATCAAAGTTCTGTTTACCAGACATTTACATTTGTAAGGAAAATCTCCATTTGTAAAGGCATCTCCTTCTCTGTACTGAGAAGAGGGAAACCTGTCAATGTGGAAGGCGAGGCCTTAAATCTGCATAATAACTTAACTGTGCTTTTCTGGTAATCTCCCATAGCTGACCCAACCCCCAATATCCTTGTTTGTCTATTGAAGAGGAGAACCTCCGCCATTTTGTGGAGAGATACTCAGTTTCCCCGAGTCTCTCCCATATATACATGTTATAAAGCTTTGTTTGATTTTCTCCTGATATTCGGCCTCATGTAGCCCAGCCAGGAAGGACCCAGAGTGGGTAGAGAAAGCTCTTTCTCCCCTTCAGTATCCATTATAGCTGAGAGAAGAATGGAGCAATATGATGCCTGAAGCCTGTGGCACCTGGAGACCAACAACCCTGGACCCCCTCCTTACTGCCCATTTTCCTTATATAACTGCCTCAAGATTCTGTAATCTTTGAAGATGGTTTTTTGAAACATTAGTCTACCATATTCCTGGTTATGCTGGCTAATCAAATTAAAACTTCATTTCTCTATCCCTAGTTTGTTGTCATTAATTGGCTCTGATGGCAGCAAGCAGAGCAAGCCCATTGGTTAGTAACACAATCATCTCACCCATTTTTAGTTGATGCCTAAATTTTTTCATAATTTTAAATATTTGTAAAGGACATAGTTTCTATCTATTATGTTATGTATGCTCTTTATTCTCCTCTAAAATTCTTTTTTTCTTTTGGTGTTTCATTTTGGATAATTTGTATTGCTAGGTCAAGTTCAAGTTTACTTCAAGTTCACTAATCTTTTTTTTCTGCAATGTCTAAACTGTTAATTCCATCCAGTGATTTTTCATCTCAGACATTTTAGTTTTCATCTACAGGTTCGATTTTGGTTGGGTTTTCTTTTATATCTTCTAAGTCTCCACTTGGCTATGTGAACATATGGAATACAGTTATAATAACTGTTTTGATGTCCTTGCCTGCTAATTCTCACATAGGTGTCAGTTCTGGGTTGTTGTCAGTTGACTTTGCTCCTCACTATGGGTCATATTTTTCTGCTTCTTTGCATGACTGGTAATTTTTTATGAGACCCCAGATGTTGTGAATTTTACATTTTTGGATGCTGGTTATTTTTGTATTCCTGTAAATGTTCTTGAGGTTTGTTCTGGGATGCAGTTACATTACTTAGAAAGAGTTTGATCTCTTCAGGTCTTGCCTTTAAGACCTGTTAGGTGGGAGCAAGCAGTGTTTAAACTTGGGCCAACAAGTTCCCACTTTGGAGGCAAGCCCCTTCTGAGAACTCTAACCATTGCTCCATAAATTATGAGGTTCTCCAGTCTGGCTGATGGGAAGTGGCACTGTTCCAGCCCTGTGTGACTACTGGCTACTCTTCCCTATAATCATTTTGGGTGGTTCCTTCCTTGGTCTCAAGTAGTTTCCTCGCACTTATATGCTGAGCAGTACTCTGCTGCACACTCAAGGGGGGCCTTTTGCAGATCTCTAGAACTCTCTCTCTGTGCACCTTTCTCCTCTCTGTCAGTATTCTGTCCTGACCACTCTAGCTACCCTTGTTGCCCTAGACTCTGAGCTATCTCCTCAGCTCAGGAAGTCTGCATGGCCTTGCCTGCATTCTGCCTCCCTGCAATGTCCTGGAAACTGTCTCAAGCAGTAAGCTGGGGCAATCATCGGGCTCACCTCACTTGTTTCTTGTCCATCAGAGATCACCGTCCTTTGTTGTCTGATGTCCAGTGTTGAAAACTGTTATTTCATATACTTTTTTCTGTTGGGTTGGTTGTTTCAGCAAGGAAGGTAAATCTTGTTTTTGCTACTCTATCTTGGCTGGAAGGGGAAGTTGTATGTGTACCTTAAATGTATTTTTGTTCAAACCATGAAGCTGCAGATTTAAATTATTCAATTTTTAGAAAATGCCTACCATATATCCTATTTGCAAAGCTAGTCCTGTCAAACCCATCAGCCAAACAGATTGACTTTCTTTCAGAAAAAAGTATGATTTTGTTTTTCAATTCAAATAAATGTGGTTAATATGCATCCTGTATCAACCTCTCACTTTTGAATTTGAATTCTTAAATGGAGAAGGCACACAACTGAGCTACAGAGCTGCCCCTTCTCGTAGAAGCTCTCTTTAGGCTTTACTCTCTCAAGGACTTCCACAAGCAGAGCATTCTCAAGTAGTCCTTTTATTGTTTTTTTATAATGCAGAGTGAGGTGCCAGAATAGGATTCAGAATGAAGGAGGGAGTCAACTGGGAAAGTGGAGGTCAGGAAGGAGAACTGACTGACCTAAGGCTCCTTCTTAGGTTGATCAATATGGGGAGATGGAACATATGGAGGAGGCAGCTCTGGAAATTGATTCCCTTAAAACGATCTGAGTCTACCTACCTTCTGGAAAGTGTTCACGTTCCTGTGAGAATGCAAGCCCTAGTTTGAAAGACTCTGATGCAAAGTGGGTGAAGCCATTGATGGAGCCATTACTGCTTCCTTCGTTTTAATAGAAGGGATAGGGAGAGAAGCAGGCAGGAGCGGAGATAGGTAAGTTAGGGACTTGATGCCTTGAAGGTGAGGAAATTTCTATCTGATGCCTCCAGTCTTCTTTATGAAGAAGGAATTTTTTTTTCTACTGAAACTGGGATACAGGGAGGTGGAAGGCATCAGATGTTTGAGGAAGGCAGAGACAGTATGAAATGGTCATTACCAAGAATGGAAAGTAGTAACTAGAGAGGAAAGTAGCTAGGCAGGGCTGAGGGTCTGGTTGAAGTTGGTGGTCATGAATTCAAATCTACATCAATCTGCCCAGCGTGTGATTTTCTTTAGCAATACTGAAGCTCTTGTTCGATGTTATTGAATTTGCTAAGATGCTGATCTTTTCCCTGTGTTGAAGTATAACATGAATAAGCACGCAGAGGCCTGTTAATAATTGTAAGTTTATCAAGGTCCTTCCAACACTCTTCAGCACAGGGTGGCTTTGGATGGCCACCCATTTACATAGCACATAGTGGCTTTCTTTTGTTTCTCATCTTCCCAGTGAATTGTTACAATTTCTTCTCTTAAGCATAAACATCTCCAGACCTTGAGTTACAGTTGTCCCTGTGAACAAGGGTGAGGGAAGAAAGGGTGAGGAATGTCTGTTTTTCCTATCTCCAAGCAAACGGGATCTTGATGCATGGCATGGGGTGCCAGAGAACATGTCATTGCCCATGTGTATTATCAAAGGCTGAGATAAGGCCACCATGGAAGAAAAGGTCAGAAATTCTCTGGGCAACAGGTGAAGGTTGCAAACCAATGTATCATCTTTCTTGACACCCCTCACCTGCCTCCCTGTCCTGTCAAGCACTGGGAAAAGAATGAGTTGTAGGGGACTGAGGAAGTTAGGCTTATAAATCTCTTGTGGGATGTCTCTTTCAGAATTAGGCTCAAGCTGGGATATTGCCTAAATACCATTTTATGGGATATGCCATGTGCCAGTAAAATCTAAGAGTCCGCCAGTCAAATCAATCTCTAACGTTGTCACCAAAGTGCCACAGCCATGGAAGGATGGGTTTTCCCATAGTAACAAACTATACCAAGTTACATTTTAAAAACATACAGCACACATACTCATACTCTGAGTGCGAGTAAAGGATCTGGAGCACAAATAGGAAATTACCTCAAGTCCCAAATGAGTGTTAATGTTCTATTTTAAAGTGTCTCAGTGTTAAGAAACCATTTCTTGAATCTTCCAGAGCAAATGTGAATGCTTTGACTGGTTTTCCCCTGCCTCACAACATGCTTCTAAGCCTCTCTCCACAGGTGTCCAGGGCCATACACTCATTGTAACCACCCACAACAGTAATAAAGTGAATAGATCTGCTGCAACTCAAAGGAAATGAAAAATGCTTTAAATCCTGCTTTCCAGAGTTGGGACTAGAGAGGTGGGCTGGATTACCCACCGATGGGGGTTGCCAGCTGTTGTTTTAGGCCATCTAGGTGTGAGGTGATGTTTTGATTACCACTAGGCTCTTCCAGTCCTTTGGGCCTGGTGGTATAAAGAACAAATCCAGTTGGTACCTCAGCTGCTCTGGCTCATCTGCCTTCCTGTAGGGTTGTGTGGCCATTGCCTGCAAGAATGGGACCCAGAAATCTCCAAGAAGGGTCCTCAGGTGTGCCCAAGTCCCTGATGCTGCCACCCCCACCCCTCCATACTCTAACTTGTCAGTGGTTGTGTTCAGGAAAAGTTTTTGAAGCTCCAGTCCCAGAAACCAATGTCTTCCACTGCAAGACACAAAAGAGGGTGTGGAGGAGCAGGTTCTTTTGGTCCAGGTGCCTGCCGTCCTCCCACAACATGGGGCAGAGGAGCCTCGGTGAGTTGCTGAGAAGCAACTAAGATGCTGGACTCTCTTTTGAGTCAAGGCCAGACTTCTCATGCTCAGGAGGAAGGGCTCACCTTGTCCTCCCGCTGGCTGATTGTGCAATAAAAGAAGGACACAGTTCACAGTGCAGAGAAGTCAGGACTCTGATGAGCAGCCTTAAGCCAGAGAGGCTGAATTCCACTTGGACATGAAGAGAGAGAGGTCCCAGGAGACCTCCAGGGGGACAGGTCGAAGTTAGGTCCTAGTCACTGCCTCCCCTTCCTGGTGTCAGGAGTCAAATGGGCTTGACTTACTTATCTTGCAAAGCAGCCTGTCGTTCCTGCCCACCATCTTCTGTCTCTTCCACAACTCCCGGATCTCAGTTAGGATTCTGCCCCACTTTTCATGGGCTACTTGGGGTGGGAGGTGGGTCTCAACAATATAGGAGAAAAAAAAAAAACCCAAAACACCCTCTGATTTGCCTCCAGCTCTGCCACAGACTGTCTGTTTGGCCCTAGAAAAATCTCTTCCCCTCTGTGATACTCATCCATACAATGGCCTGGGTCAGTGGTTTTCATACCACGTTCTGTGGAGCCTCTAGGAGCTTGAGGGGTTCCCCAGGGCCCGCTGAGAGGGCCAGTAGAAAGGGAGGCTGAGCTGGCTCTGTACTCCCCCACCCAGCACGCACTGGAGTAGGTGCTTTTTATCTGTTTTATATACTGTGTTTCCATACAAGGATTCTTTGAAGAAGGGTCCTGAGGCTACAAAGTTTGAACACTGCTGGAAAAGATGATCTTTAAGGTTCCTTCCAGTCTGAGATACTTGGATTTCTGAAGCCCAGCTCAGGTCGTCCCTCCTCCAGGAAGCCGTTCTGGTTACCCAGTCCTGGGTACTTGAGCTCCAGCAATTCTAATGGTGACAGGCATATGGCCTCAACACTGCACGGTGCCATCAGTGACCCATCAACGCCTGCATGCACGTGTGAGCTGTTTCTCCAGCTAGAGGGTGAGCTCCTTGAGGGCAGATGCTTGATTTTCCTTCCACGCCTCTGTCCCCTTGAAGTACCAGGTGCAGAGTAGACGTTCAGTAAGCTTGCTGATACTCCAAGTGTCATGAGCTCTCACATGGGATACAACCTTCCACAGAGACTCTTTGCTTTGGGGAGGGGGAGCCAGCCTTTGGTCTGCTGAGTGCCCCCAGAGAGACCTGTCCTTAGGAAGCTAGGGTCCCTGACCTGGGGAACATCTTCAGACTCACACACTCCCCAAAAGGGCAGGCCTGGGTTCCTGCCTTAACTGACTCTGCTCAACCTCTACTGCTCCTCAGTGCCCCTCCTGGCAGGGGCTCTCCATACACTGTGGGCAGGGAAGAGGCATGCCCTTGCCCCTGAACCTGGGAATCAGATCAGCCTGGATGCCCCATGGCCAGTAGGCATCTCCCCCGGATCTGGGAGGAGGCACAGGGAGCACAGGGGAGGTGGGGAGGAACTTGGGGCTTGTTCAGAGTATAACCCTCTCTAGAGACGGAGGTCGAAAGAAGGAGGGAGGGGAGTTTACTCAGAGACACCTGAGAAGGCAGGCTGCAGGAAGGTCCTAGAGGTAAAAGGTCAAGTCACAGGCCAAAATCCCTGAGGCAGGTAGCCAGGAGGAGAGTGGGAGTTGTGGTGGTGGAATGAGTCAGGAAACCTGCTCTGCCATTTACTAGCCATGTGACTGGGTAAATCACTTCACTGTACTCAGTCTCAACATCTTTACCTGTAAACTGGGGCAAAAGAACCTGGCCAACTGCAGGCTACTCCATAGTGAAGGGGTGAGATACCCAGGAGACAATGAGTGTGGAAGTGTTCTGTATACTAAAAGGTGCAGGCTTGTAAAGGATTCTTGATTGTTAACAGGGGAGAGCACTGGAGCCTGCTTCCAAGGAGGGACCATTCTGCAGTTTAGGGATGCTCTAAGGCTAACCATCCTTCCTTCTCCTGCTTCACTCTCAGCAGCCATCTCTGCCTGGCCTTTTAGAATTTCTGGTCAGACTGGCGAGGGTGAGGGGAGCAAGGCAGTTCAGGACAGAGGCCGCAGCTCAATTCTGGCCCAGAGAAGCTCCCCAAAGAGAAGGAAGTGCCCTGATAGACAGCTCTTGAAAGGTCTGAGGCCCAGGAGGCTGCTGAGGTTCCTGAAGGCTTTTCTGGTTGGTGAGGTCCCCGGCAGGTTCCCAAGGACTGGGTCCCTTAGTCCCACTTAACTTCTTGCCACTTGATATGGGGGCGAGGTCAGCCCCCCTGATACCTGGAGCTACACGTCTGGCCCTTCCCCTTCCAGAGGGTGGGTCCTGATTGGCACTATGGGGGCAGGTGAGCCCTCAGCAGGTCACAAGGAGAGCTTGGTGTTTCCCTCCAAAGGCCATCTCTGCTGAATCCTCCAGATGTGGGGAGTAAGCAGCAGCCCGCACCAAGGCTGGAACATCTGGCAGGGTTTAAAATCCACAGCTGGAGAGTGAGACCTCTTCGTGCTGACATGGGGAAACACCCCCTGCCTTGTCATCCCTGGGCCTTCCTCAGCTACTGTAGCCTGCAGTGTGGGTGCTGGGCCTGCGCAGCCAAACGTCTGGCAGATCTGGCTGGCTGTTGGGCAGCACCACGGGGCTGCCATCCCCTGGCCCCCCACGGCCCTTCCAGGACGAGCTGCTCTGGTGGGAGGTGGGCAGTGATGGGTCATACACAGTCTCCTTCAGCGCCAGCCACAGGGTGTCCCGCTTCTCGTTCAGCTGGCCCCGCTCGGGTTCTTCCAGGCCATCTGGGGAGGCCCCCACAGAATCCGGTACACGAGCACTGGGCTCTGAGGTGCTTAGGCAGGTCTCGTTGGAGACACTGAGCCCTTCTAGGGTGCTGGCTGAGGAGTAGAGGCAATCAGGAGGCTCCGCAGCCTTGGGCTTGGGGGCATGGGCTGGGGCTTCTGGTGAGGGCTGCGCGGGCTCAGCCTTCTGCCCTTGGGAGACCTGCCTGGCCTGGGTTTTGGGGCTGGGGCCAGCCTGCTTATAGGGGGAGGAGGTCTGTAGGGCAGGGCACTGGCTGAAGACTGCCTGGTGGTCCAGGAGCAGCTCCCTGGGGGAGGTAGGGGCCGGTGGGGGCCTGGAGCAGCAGGGGCCATCATGCAGCTGTAGATCCTCAGAGAGCACTGAGGGCCGGTGGGACAGCTTGCTGGTGGCTGTGCTGGTGTCAAAGCTAGGGCTCCGGCGACGTGCCAGGGGCTGCAGCTCGTACTGCTCCGAGCAGGACCCGGGTGCCCCTCCCACTGGCCCTGGTCGTGGGCGGCCTGCCTTCTCCCCAGCAGGCTCCCCAGTTCTGGTGTCCCATGGCAGGTGGGCACAGGGCCAGAGGATCTGCCCACAGTTCTTCTCTGGTCCGAAGAAACAGCAGAGAGACTGGAAGAAGAAGCTGGCGAAGCCACAGCTGACGCACTTGACCATCATGAGGACGATGCCCAGCTTGCGATAGAGCAGCACCGTGGCAGGCAGCATGAGCACGCCAGCCGCAAACAGGGCTGCAGCCCCCACTGCTGTGGCGCAGCTGGTCTGCCGCAGTGAGAAGGCCACACGGCTCAGGCGGTCTGGGTGTGGGCACAGGTGATAGGAGATGCAGTAGTTGACAGTGAAGTCTACCGAGAGGCCCACAGAGGCGGAGAGAAAGAGGGCCTCGGCAGTGTTGAGCTGCCACTCGAGTAGAACCAGGAGCCCCACGGTGAGCAATACGGTGCCTGCCACAGCTGCCACAGAGAACAGGCTAAGTGGAACATTCCAGGTGCCCAGCAGCAGTGTGGCAAAGGCCAGGGCCAGAGCCAAGCCCAGCACCACAGCAGGCTCGGTGCTCAGGCTGTGCTGCAGGCTGTACAGCTCCAGACGGCTGGTGAACCAACCCCTGCGGAGGCCGGGAGGTGCCCTGCCCAACTCCACTGCCAGCCAGTGGCTGACCTCAGTGTAGAAGCGGTGGGCCTCGCTGTAGTCTGGACTATACTGGAAGTTGGTCTGGAACTGCAGGACCAGGGCGGCTAGGCTGCCCTGGGCATTGAAACGGGGTCCCAGGTCACGGGTGCTCTTGGGGCCTTGCTCCAGAGCCATCATCTTGAGGCAGTGCAGGAAAAGCTGGGGTGCCCAGGGGAAGCCTGAGTGGCCGCAGCAGAGGCCAGGCCCCAGGCGGGCGCACCCGGGGCTCTCCGTCCAGCGCTGGAGGGCCTCCACAAAGCACAGCGTGGGCCAGTGCTCCGGCTGGGCACCAAAGAAGCTCTGATTTCGAGCTCCGTGGCAGAGTGCCAGCAGCCAGCGCTGGGCCTCAGGACTACTGGCCGAGAAGGCAGGGTCACTCACCAGTGAGCTGTTGCTGCGAGGGTCCAGGGGGTCGCCAGTGTCTACGGGCAGGATGCCCCACACCAAAACCACGGGCATGTGGCCGCCCTCGCCCTGAGGCAGCCGCTCGAACAGGAACTGCTGGCGGTACTCGGCGTCGAAGCGCTCAAAGGGGTGGCTGGGCCGGAAGACCTGGCCGCGGGGCGGCGGCAGGGTGGGCAGACGCAGGCGGGGGCTGACGCCGGCGATGTAGGCGCCCCCTGCCGCCAGCGCGGCGAACCAGCAGATCCAGATGTAGCGGAACTTGATGACGCCGCAGGGCAGCAGGCGCTGGAAGAGCAGGCGCGACGTGCCGGCTGCGGCCCTCCGAAGGCCGCGGAGCCGCCGGTACAGCGCCAGCGCCAGCCGCCGGGGCGCGCTGCCGCCCCACGGGCCCTGCGCCCGGGCCGCACAGCCGCGCGCCAGGTAGCGCTCGTGGAGCACGGCGGAGGAGGGCAGCCAGGCCAGCGTGAGCGCCAGGTGCGCCAGCACGGCCGTGCCCATGTAGAGGGCGAAGCAACGCACGGCCGGGAGGCGGCTCAGGTAGCTGGCGAAGAAGGCCGCGCCCGTGGTCAGCCCCGAGACCAGCAGCAGGTAGCCGAAGTGGTGCATGGTGCGGCCCACGCGCTGCGCCAGCCCCGCGGAGGGCAGCTGGCTCTTGCTGAGGCGCCACAAGTCGAAGAAGATGAGGGTGTGGTTGGCACAGACGCTGCTGAGCAGGATGAGGGCTGCCAGATTGACAAAGGGGAAGTAGGCCATGCGGAAGGCCACTCGGTAAAGACAGAAGGCAACCATCAGGGAGCCCAGCACCCCCAGCAGCACCATGAAAGTGAGGAAGAGGGAGCGCAGGTAGAGGGCAATGCTGAGGAAGATGGCCGCCAGGGCCAGCAAGGGATACACCGTGTCCTGGGCCAGGTAGTGCCTCAGCAGCTCCTGCTTGAGGCCCAGGTCCATGCCGGTGATGGACGTGTAGTTGTCAGAGAGCCTCCAGGGGGCGGCTAGGCGGTCCAGATAGATGCCCATCATGGAGGCACCCTTCGGGGTGGGCAGGAAGAGCAGGCTGTACTTGAGGGAGGGCACCTGGTAATCAGCAGTCTGGGGACTCAGAAAGTCCCTGTCCAGCAGGAAGTGCAGGAGTTGGTAGACAGCACTGCTCCGGGAGCACTTGGTGGGAACCTGGGCACAGCGTGGGGGCTTGTCCTGCCCAGGTCCCAGACACGAGGGCACCAGGGCACCGCTGTGGTAGTAGAGGGCACAGGCCCGCAGCAGGGCCAGTGTGCGGGCTGCATCCGCTTGAGTAGTGTCCAGGCAGGAGGAGCGGTTGGAGAGCACAGCCACATAGTTGCCCAGGGACCAGCTGGGGCAGCACTCGTTGGCTGCTGTACGCTGGCACAGAGCCCCAAAGCGAGTGTGGGAGCGGATCTGTAAGGCACACACAGCAGGAGAGAGCTCAGGGGCAGTGCGGGGGCCCAAGTTTCCCCAGCCCTGTCCCAGGCCCTTTTGCCTCCTTTCAGGCTGCAAGGCAGGGGCAGAGAGGTATCTTGACAGCCCAGCAGAACTGGCTTGTCTCAGAGCTGCCTTTGGCTCCTGGCCCAGGTGCCAGCAGCTACATCTTGACTCCATCAAAGAGGAGCTTCAGGGATGCTGCCCGAGGCCTCAGCCTGAGAGGTCTTGCCCTAAGTGCTCCAGTGGGTCACACACCCCAACTCTGCACTTCCTGAGCCATGAGTAGGGGTGAAAGTGGCCGCCACAGATGCACCATGGCCAAGGGTCCAGAGAACAGGAAGCAAGCAGTAGGAAAAGTAGAAGACCAAAACATTCCAGGATCAGGGTCACTGCCAGACCCTAGCCCCCTGCCTCTGTCCACTAGTCTGCCTAAAACTTCCTGGGACAGAGCTGTTTCTTTTCAGACCTCGTGCCTCCTTTTCTCTCCCACCTGCTGTTGACCTCACAACGGTGTAGTACGGACAACGGTGTAGTACGGACAACGGTGTAGTACGGACAACAGTGTAGTACGGAGAGCACTGGCCCAGGAATCAGAGGCCCTGTTTTGCCACGAACTGGCTGTATGGCCTCGGGCCTGAGATCGTGGTGACAATAGTAACATTTATTGAGAGATTACTATTGCCAGTCATTATGCTATAGTTTTACAAATTCTCTCTTGTTTAATTGTCATAACATCCCTATGAGGAAAGTACTATTATTATCCCCATTTTATATATACAGAGACTGAGGCACTGAGAGGTTAGGAAATGTGCCTGTCACACAGCTAGAGGGTAGGAGAGCTGGCCTTGAATTCTGGCATCTGACTCCAGAGCACATGTTCTTGAGCACTGTCTTTGGGTACTTTGGATACCCTTGTGTGAAGTGAGCAGCTTGGGCTACTTAGTGGTGTTGACACTGTTTTTAGCAGCAAACTTTTCTTCAGATGTCTTGGTATACGGTCCTCCAGTTAGCATGATTGGATTGGCACTGCTTGGTTTGATGGGGGATGGGGGCCTTGGGCTGGGGCCTCCTCAACAGCTCTTGAGGCTCCTTTTCAGGACCTTTTGAAAACCCCCAGGCTCTGCTTGGTCTGTCTTCCAGCACATGTCTTTTAGCTCTTCTGAAAACAGCTGACTCTTTCCCCTCCCCAGACAGGGGATGCTCTTCCCCACTCCATCCTGGCAGTCCTGGCTCCGCTCTATTTCCTTGGGATCAGGTCCCTGATGTCCCTGGTTCCCCACCAGCCCCTGGCACCTCCCCAGTCAGCTCACCTGGTCCTGTTCCATGCGGCACATGGAATGGATGGCATGCAGGTTCCACAGGCTGCCCGCTGAGGTGGACATGAACACCAGCTGTGCATAGCTCTTCTCTGCAACACACCACCCAGAGCTCAGTCCTTTGGCCCCAGGTCTTGGGCCACCAAAGGGAAGATGCTTACCCAGGGCCATAGGAGGTTCAGATTCTCGGGAGCCTGAAACCTGTGCCTGGCTGCCTGATCCTGGGCCTACATCTTTACCCTGGTGCCCCACCCCCACCCAGCTTGACCCTACTTGGCTGGAGCACCTGAGACCTGCCTCATCCTCCCAGCTGTAACCCAACTTCCTTGGCTTGAATGTGGCCAGCCAGGCTCCTTCTCTTTCTGTCTGCACAAATTTGTTCTCCTGGGCCCTCCTGTTCTAGTAGGTGGGGTGGGGACCACCATTAAAGCCAGGAACTGGCCTGGCTGCAGCTTACCAGGGGGGCCACAGAAGAAGCTCTCCTGCCCTCTGTCCTCCAGCGGCTCCACCATCCTCCGAGGCCGGACCATGCCCTCTTGGGTACCACTCCAGTGTGCGGGGCTCAGAGTGGTGTGGGGGTTTGAGCTGAGGTAGAAAGAAAATCTATGCCAGGCACTATCAAGGGGTGGGGGGCTCAGAGGATGCCTGATATCATTCCCCTGGGGACCCCAGAAAGCCCCTCTGGCCTGCCTTTGAGGGGTCATCCAATAGCCCCTCTCTGGAGACGTCATTCTTTCCCCCATTCCCCCCAACAGTGGCAAGATGGGAACCCATTACCTGTTCAGCTCAAGGTCCGGTGAAAGGGAAAGCAGCTTCCTGGGGCCTGTGAGGGCCTGCATTGCTCTCCAGACTGCTAGCTTGCGCCCAATATCCGTGTCCCGAGGCTCAAAGCCCTGCAGGGAGAAGGGCAGAGATCAGGGAGGTGGAGGAGTTCTCCATTCTGGCCCTTCTGGGCTCTGCCCCTTTGGATCCCTGGTGCAGGGAGGGCCAGCCTACCTGCCTGGATTGTTGGACAAGAGTCTTGCCTCTATTCCATTTCCCTAACTCTCTCTGGAGGTCGAGAGCCCACCATTGCCACCCCACCTCAGTTCACCCACTCCAACTTTCTGCCCCAGACTGAGCTGAGGTGCCCAGGCCTGGTGGCCCCCCTCCTTCTCCTTGGCCCCTCACCAGCAAGGGCTTGGAGAAGTCAGGCATCTGGCCTCCCAACAGTCCAGCCAGGGTGCAGAGGAGGATGACAGCCAGACACAGCAGCAGCATCGCCACTGGCCACTCGGCAATCAGCTGGGAATAGCTGGGAAAGAGGAAGACAGCCCACATGAATTGGTGTTGGGTGTGGTAGCAGGGGGTGAGTGAGTTAGGAGCCACCAAGAAGTGGTGGGGCTAAACTGGGCACCAGCCTGGTCACCCTTGGGGTTCAAAGAAGGCCCAGGCCTACCTCTTTGGCATCCGGAAGACCCGTTCCTGCCTGTGAAAGAGAAGGAAAGATACTTGCTTGTCGGAGTCCTCTTGTAGGGTGGGAGGTGGAGGTGGGGGGATAGAGGAAGATAGTATTAACTCTTTCAGGCCTTCCCACCCCCAAGCTTCAACGCTTACTTCCTCCTCCATCCAGGCTGCCTCCTCCATCAGAGGCAGGGGGACATCCCGGACTGCCTCCTAATGAAGGAGTCCAGAGCCTGGGGACTCCGTTCCACTTTTAGGCCCTGCCCCATCTTCCAGTGGCAGCTGGCAGACTGCTGGACCCCCCCTTACCTGACGCTGACCACATGGTGCTGTACCGTCGGCGGCTTCCAGGCCCCATCGCGCTGTGAGGGGGCTGGGGATGGACTAAGGCTGGAGCCATGGGAGCACAGAGCTGCCCGATCCCCAAGCCCTGGCAGGGAACTGCCCCCCCGGTATTCTTGTGGTGGCCGGGGATAGGTGAAGTGGGCTGGGGCCAAGGGGTTGGACGGGCCCACAGGCTGGAGGGTGGAAGTTGCTGGTGGGGGTCCCGAAGAGCTGGAAGGGTCCTCAAGGGGGCAGCTATGGAGGGAGCAGCTTCTCTCTGGGCTTGCCTCAGGGGCCACAGCCTTGCTCTGGGACCTGGAGAGAGAGGAGGCAGGGAAGATGGGGGTGGGGGACGGTGGTGGGCCACCCCAGACCCCAGCATTGTTCAGTAAGCTGAGACAAGGAGACAGGGGCTCAGAGTTGTTCTATTACTAGTCCTGGGGGAGAGGCGAGGAGGGTGGGGACTCCAGATCTACATCTCCTACCTACCTCTCGGAGTCTGTTGTCTCATTCACTCACCTGTCCATGCACGGGAAAACATTATTGGCAGCGTGCCACATGCCAGACACTATGCACGTGCCTTTACACATGTGATCTTATTTACTCTTTACAAAAACCCTACAGGGGAAGTACTTTCCCTGTTTTATAGATTTGAAACTGAGGTTCTGTGAGACATGAAGAGCTGGGCCTCGAACTCGGTTCTTCTGACTTGCAGGCCTATGCTTTTTCTGCTACAGTCATCTGTTGGTTCTCTTATCAGAAATTTGTAGAGCACCTGCTGCATTCTTGTTCCCACCTAGAGCCTCTGAACTTTCGCTTCCCTCTGCTTGGGATGCTTCTCCCCGGGATAATTGCATGGCTCACACCCTCTCTTTATTCTGGTCTCAGTCCAACTATTACCTTCTTAGAGAAGACTTCCCTGATGACCCTCTCTAAATAATCACCCACCAGCTCTCTAGCCCCTACCCTGCTTTGTATTTCTTCATAGCATTTGCCATGACTGGACATTATATTATATAGCTGTCATGTTTATTGCCCATCTCTCACATGAATGTGAGCTCTGAGAGAGCAGGGCCTGGTGCATTTGTTCACCTCTGTATCCCCAGTGCCTTGAACTGTGCCTTGCACACAGAAGGTGCCCAGGGAATGCTTGCTGAATGAATATTGAGTGCTAGACAGGCTGCTAATAGTGGTGCTAGGATGAATAAGGCCCGGTCCTTGTCCTCTAGGCACTCATAGTAGGTGGGCAATGTGGACAGTCCAATATGTTGAGTGCTGTGAGAGAGGAAGTCGCAGAGGGCTGATGGTGCCCAGAGGAGGGCTCAACTTTTTTTTTTTTTTTTGTGGGGAAGACCAGCCCTGAGCTAACATCTGTTGCCAATCCTCCCCTTTTTGCTGAGGAAGACTGGCCCTGAGCTAACATCTGTGCCCATCTTCCTCCTCTTTTATATGGGACGCCGCCACGGAATGGCTGACAGGCAGTGCGTCAGCGGGCGCCCGGGATCCGAACTCGCGAACCCTGGGCTGCCAAGCGTGAACTTAACTGCTGCGCCACCGGGCGGCCCCTGGGGAGGGCTCAACTTTGATGGGACAAGGGAGTCAGGGAAAGCTTGGCAGAGGCATCTGCTGCCCTTCCACCACCCTTGGGCCACAGGGCAGAAAGTTTGCTTTGCAAGTGTGTGCACAGTTGGGAAAAGAAGTTGGGACCCCCCCACCCCCCAAGGAACTTGCCAAGGAGGAGTCAGCGGTAGATTCCTCTTTAAAAATTACTCAAGAGGGCAGCATTCTGTGCATGGACGCAACCTGACTCCTTGGGCGCAGGAGGGAGGTGGAGTCCCACCCAAGTGGCAGGATTGTTGGACCTAGGATGGGAGAAAATAGCCACAGAACACAGTGCCTGAGGGCCATGGGGGCTTCCCAGAGGGGTTCCGAGCTGGGCAGCCTTCGCATCACCTGGCCTGCCAGAGCTTGCATAGCTCCCGTGGGAGAGCCAGGCCTATGCTGAGCCAACCCTGGCTTCCAGTCCTGCCTGCTGCACTGCTGAAGGGGCCATGGGCCAGAGTCCTGGCTGTGGTGGCAAGTGGACATTGCCCACAGAGGCTGGGTTCTGCCCAGAGACCAAGTAGAGAAACTGGAAAGAATAGGCAAGCTCTTCCTTTTCCTCCCAGAAGGCTGACTGGCTGACATAGCAGTCTGGGAGTGGGGGCATGACCTCATGCTGAGAGTAAAATGGGGGAGCAGTGGAGGTATTCTCCTGACTCCATCATCCTTTAGCTCTGGAGTCTTGGGAAAGACACACGACTCTTGGAGCAGTGGCATCCTTGTCTGTTGAGTGAGGGTATGATGACAGTGCACCCCTCTCAGGTTTGGTATGGGAATTAACTGATGTAACATATGTGAGGTGCCTGGCATGGAGCCTGGCATGTGGAAGACACATTTGCTTTCCTGCCCCATCCCGCACTCAGTGCTGCAGGGAGCATGTAGTTTAAGAAGCATATTTATATTTACAGTTGACCTCTTTAGGCACCTCAGATAATATGTCTCCACTTAAGAACTTCTCACACCTTGAGAATCTCACTACATATATAATTATAAATACTTTCCTTTTTGTTATCCAAAAGCTGCATCAGAATTTGATCTCATGATTTAAATCACTGATACTTACTTTTTTACTCACTCAACGTTTAGAAGAATAGGAATTTGACCAAAGCTTTCTAAAGCAAGACCTCAGATGACCCCATAAAGTTAATGACGTAGCAACCAGTGCCCTGGCAGATAAAAGACCTTATGGGGGGCCGCCCGGTGGCGCAGCGGTTTAGTTTGCGCTTGGCAGCCCGGGGTTCGCAAGTTCAGATCCTGGGCGCCCGCGGACGAACTGCCTGTCAGCCATGCCGTGGCGGAGTCCCATATAAAGTGGAGGAAGATGAGCACGGATGTTAGCCCAGGGCCAGTCTTCCTCAGCAAAAAGGGGAGGATTGGCAACGGATGTTAGCTCAGGGCTGGTCTTCCCCACACACACACACAAAAAAAAGACCTTATGGGCCCATCACCATGGGCCAAAGGAAGCTGGATATATAGCCTGAGTTTATGTGTATAGGTGTGGATATCTACTTCTTTAAGATTTTTATTCTGCAGGTCTTTTTTGAGCACCTGCCACTGCTGGGCACTGTGCTTGGTCTGGGTTGGATCCTGAAGGCCTGAAGATGACCCATTAGTCTTGGTTTCCCTCTTTAGAGTAGGGCCTGCTTTCTGTGGGTCAGGAGGGTGCGGCAGCCAAGGTGCCTATTCCAGCTGCCCTTGGCCTTAGAGCACTCACTGAGCATGAGGCTTGTCCTGGGAGCCCACATGGAGTGTCAGTTTCCGTTTCATCGAGGGAAGCCAGCACTCCAGGGGGTGCTGGAGGAGACCAGGAGCACACTCCCTTAATCAGTCTGCCAAACCTCAGAGGCCCACCCCCTTCCTTAGCTGGCTCCTGTTCAAGGGGGATTCCAGCCTCCACCATTGGTTTGCTTCTACTGGGGTCTCTCTGGCCCCAGCCCCTTCCTTTCAAGCCCTCTGTCCCTCTCCAGGGACCTAGGATCAGCTGCTCCCAAATCTCACCATTCTTGACTGTGCCCATCATTGTCAATGTGACAGAATTTGAAACCCTCCACATTCTGAATGCTGTAGAACCAGGCCTTTGTCTCAGCCCTCCCAAGGAGAAGAGCCAAACTCTTCTCAGAATAAAAGCTTTCCCCTGTCAGCCCCTGCTGCCCTCTGTTCTCAGGAGACCTAGTAATAATGTGAGTTAAGCAGCCCAGGCCTTGCCTCCCCAGGGGCCTTTCATTCTCACCCTCTCGGTTCCATGCTTCTGACTGGGATGAGCAACTTCCTGGGCTGCCTGACTGGGCCGCTGGCCTGGAAGCCAAGTGACTGGGGCAGGCAGGCAGGGGGATGGAAAGTGGTGACGCAGGCCTCCTCAAGAGGCCAAAGTCACAGCAGTCAGGGCCCGGCTGACAGCGCCCCAGACACAGAGTCCCCACTTGGGAGCCCCGTTAGGGGCAAATGTACACGTGCATTAACCGTGCCCCTGAGCCCACAGACACATAGCCATATGGACATCCATGTGGTCCCACAGAGTGGCCAGGACAGATGCGGGAGCAGCTCAGGCCACTAGGAAAATAAAAAAGTAATTTTAAAAACACGCAGAATAAACTGTTTCAAATTACTCTGTAGTCAATACATGAGTAAAGAACTCTGTGTGTGTGTGTGTGCGTGCATGCGCTGTCTTATGCATTGTGTATCTATTCCTAGAGTGCTAACATAGCTCAGCATGAGCATATTTGTGTTTCTTGAATTGAATTGAATGGAGTCCCTTTGCCTGATTAGTGTCCAGGCTCCCTGGGAAGTGCAGAGAGGGACCAGAGGTCTCAGGGAGTTGCTGGAAGAGAGTAAGTAGTTCCTGTGCCCAAGAATGACACCTATGTGCAGGGGAAGTGAGCAGACCAGGCAGGGCTGATCCTTGGCAAAATATCCAAGGTAGCAAATGACTCTCCAGCCCCTTCTAGGGATGCTTCTGGCCCCAGGTCCCGGCCCTGCCCTGTCTACCCCTGGCTACTTGGCCAGGCCATAGTCCCAGGCAGCCCCCTGGTCCAGGGGACACATCCATCCTGTGTCTCACCCCCTTGAAGAAAGCTCTGTGCCTTTCAGACTGAAAGGTGGCCAAATCCATCCCGGCTGATGTGTAACAATAGAGGGAAAACAACATTTTCTCCACCTGGGGGTCCTCCTCTTTCCTCTGAGGTACAGAATGTACATTTCAACCTGGGGCAGTCTGGAGACAATGTGTCCACCTCTGCTTTTTGCCTCCAAAGAGTGCCTCTTATTTCATTCCAGACAGGAGAGAGCGGCAGTGCCATGTCAGGGGAGGGATTCTGGGGGCGGCAGACCAGGCAGGGCACAGGAATTGCGCCATATTGCTACCTGGTTGGGCTGTTCCCTCCCACGTACGGTGGAGGAAGGGAGAGGAGAAGCACTGACATCTGGGTCCTCAGTGGGAAGGTGTTCCTGCTGTCCCACCAGCCTGGGGCTCCTTCAGGGATGGTACTGACCGCGGCCTGAGCCTCAGAGCCTGCCCACCCTAGCACCTCCAGCGAGAGCCGGTGGTTGCCACACGCGGGTACTCAAGCCCACACGTGCGCAGCGGGCCAGGCAGGGAAGACTGGAGACTGACCGTGATGGACAAAGACAGCCCCTGGCGTGGCGTCCGAGTGTCTGGCCTCCTCAGGACACACACCTTGGCGAGCCTGCCCTTTAGGATACACGCTCACCCTCGAGCACACTGACACTCTGGAACCCACACTGAGGTCGTTGCGGGCTTGGGGCTTACTGAGAAGACGCGGGGGCAGAGCCTCGAGGGAGAGGCTCGGGAGGCTGGAGGGGCGGGGGAACACCGGGCCTTAAAGGTAAGGTAGGAACAGTGGGTGCGGCAGGTCCCCGGGGGGTGAGGGCGATGGGGGCTGACAGTAGGGGGTATCAGGGAGAGAGAAAATTGACCTGGCAGAATGAGGGCGAGGCCAGGGGGCTGGGAGCATGGAGGCGCGGGAAGCATCTCTGGGAGGGGCTGGGGAATGAATGGGGCCACATATGGCGGCTATTGGGGATACCTGGGGCGAGAGTGCTGGGAAGGTCCGAGAGCTGGGTCTGCGGAACAGTCCGCCCTACCTGTCCGAGGAGTTGCCGTCTGGGGCCAAGGGCTCCCCCTCGGGCCGCTGCTCCCCTTCCGGACCTGGGCCGGGAGCCGGCCCGCTGCTGCTGCCTCTGCTACCACCATCCATGCCCGTGGGCGGCGCCGCTGTCCGTGCCCTGGTGCTGAAGCGGTGGCGGCGGCGGCAGCGGCGGGCTCCTGCGCATGCGTCTGCGCCGGGAAGGGCCGATCGCTGGGCGGGGCCGACGAGGAGCCCAGCCAATGGGCGCGGCACTGGGGGGCGGAGACAGCGGTTTCCCGCGGCGCCGAAGCTCAGCTCCTGGCGCTCGCTGTGTATAGGACCTCCGGGCTGACGGTGTGGGCCCCTCTCTCCCGGCCGGGTCTGAGAGCTACTGTTAGGAGTCCGGCCGTCTGACTGTAGTCCGCGCACCGACCTTTCCTGAGGAGCATGTGTCTTCCCGTAAGGGACCAAGAAGCGCGACCCCAGGCGAAGTGCAGAGAGCCTCACAACTTGAAACGCAGACTCTTCTAGCCCGAAAGAGGGAGCAGCTCCACGCCTGCACTCTACTGCGAAGGACGGCGAGGGGTCGGGAGGTCGGGCGACTTTAATTCCACATTTCTCTCGGCTCCGCTCAGCGCCCCCCTCCCTTCCCCAGTGGGGCTAGGCACCAGTTGGGTCTTTCTTCACGTTCGTCTGGACCTGGACCTGGACCTGGGTCTGCGCCCCTCGGACGTGGAGCCCAAATTCTGTTATTCAAGTGCGGAGAATGGGAGAGGGGAGAGAAAGAGAAGAGAGGCACTCAGAGAATCCTCATCTCCTTTTCTTATTGTCACTCCACTTCAGCCTGAGAGGTACCTAGTAGCCACTCACTCCAGGGCACTTGCTGCCTCCCCAGTCAGGGAATGGCTGTGAGGGAGGGGAGGTCTGATGGGTCGTGGACAAGCCTGGCTAGAGGGCTGCGGTAGCACTAGAATAGATACAGGCAGTGTGAGAAGCCTGGGAGTTGGCGAGTGGAGAGGGTCCAGATGTGAGATTTGGATGGGCGGAAAGGGTTTCACAGCAAGCAGCCTGGCTCTATGTGCAGGGAGGTGCCTTGGCTGAAGAATGGGGCTGGGGAGAGAGTCAGAACCCAGGAGCATTTGAGTTATAGCTATGCCTAAACTGTGTGCAAACACCACTCTTTGCAAGGCGTAGGTCAGTGGGGGATGGGGATGGGAGAATCTAGAGGTGTAGAAGTGGTGGGCCTGCCCTGAGTAGCTTATAGTTTGATTGAAGAGATAAAAGTCCAGCCCATAAATTGGTGCTGACTGGGTAGGGTGTGGTCAGGCCCATGTGATGGTTGATATAAGCCACAGAGAAGGGGGCGGTGTGCAAAGAGAGAGGACCTCTCTCTTCCTAGTGGGCTTTAGGGAAGGCTTCATGTTGTTGGGGGAGCTGCAGCTGGCTTGGAAGGAAGGCATTCCTGACCTGGGGGTGGGGCGGGGTGGTGATGGTAGGGAACTGTGCAAAGTTAAGGAGGCTGGAAAGCTCAATGTATCTTAAAGGAATGGTGAGAAATACATCTGGAGAGTAGGGCTCCATTGAAGGCTTCTGATCTGTAGAGTGAGGCATGCAAGATGGAACCTTGAAAGGCCCACCAGGCCTGGGAGTATATGATGGGGTAGAGGTGATGAGGCCACACTTGAGGCCCTTTGATGGGAGGGGGCAGAAGTGAAAAGGAAAGGAGGGGTGGCTTTATACAACCATATGCCATGAGCACCACTGAGCAAAGCTTCAGAGAATGCCTGGCTAGTTACCCCATTTTCCCAACTAGGGAACTCAGAGACCACCAGGCCTCCTGAGTACCAGGTTGGATGTGAAGGAAGACAGGCTCTTTTAGGAGTAAAACACAGCCTCCAGGAGGCTGTTTATTAGAAGACTCTGGTTCAGGCCCCATGCCAGGTAAGCAGGGCAGCCCCCTCAGGCTCCCCATTCTTGTGTCCTGTTTCTTCTGCTTCTTCAGTGATGCGGACCATGGGGGTGCCCACCGGGCCCTGGATGGTGCCCACCAGGCCCATGGTGGTGGTCTGGCCCATGGTGGTGGCCTGGCCCATGGGGGTGGCCTGGCCCATGGGGGTGGCCTCCTGGCCCATGGGGGTGGCCTCCCGGCCCTGGGGGGTGGCATTCTGGCCCTGGGGGGTGGTGGTCTGGCCCATGGTGGTGGCCTGGCCCATGGGGGTGGCCTCCTGGTCCATGGGGGTGGCCTCCCGGCCCTGGGGGGTGGCATTCTGGCCCTGGGGGGTGGCCTCCTGGTTTATGGCAGTGCCCAGGGCCATGGCAATGGCCATGCCCATGTCCCTGTGGAAAGCCAAATGAACAATATTAGAGTCAGAGGTCAGTGCCAATCTTACCAAAATCAATTCCCCCTTTTCCTCCCCGCTCGCCCTGATGTCTACTGTAGAGGACTGAGGATTCCTGGGCACTAGCAGGGGATTTCGCAGAGGGCTGGGAGACTGGGACAGCAAGTGACTACTCCTGGCCCTGGGCCTTTTGTCTTGATGAAGCCAGAGCCCTGAGCAGACAAAAGAGGAGGAACCTAGATTTATTGGTTTCCCTTCCTTGAACTGAGATATGACTCCCACTCCCTGGACCTCGGTTTATTTTATCTGTCACTAAGAAGTAGAATTAGCTCCTCTTCTCCCCTCCCTCACCCAGGAACCCTTGCAGAGTGATTAGAGGTTTTGCCATGCTAGGAACTGCAGGCTGCCTACGTAGAAGTGAGGGTGGGGCTAGGGGAGGCTACAGAGGAGCTCCAGAGGGCCAGGGGCAAACAGAAGAAACAGGAGGCAGGGTTGGGGGAGATGCAGGAGCTGAAGAAGAGGGGGAGGAGGCAGCTGGAGGGTGGGAGGAGACCAAAGGTAGGAGGTGGCAAGGTGAGGATATGCATGTTCTCTATACAGGTATTGTGTGTGCGTGTGTAGGTAGGAGGGTGTGTGCTACATTTACGTACAGATAGCTATGTCTGTGTACATGTGCATGGGTGGGTGCATATACATGCCTGCTGTGTACACAGATACATGCATATGGCTGCCTGGTCATGGCTGTGTATACATGACAATGGGAGTATGTGTGAGCCCATGCTTATTGCTGAGCAGGTGCCAGACTCAAGAAACCAGGAAGAATAGAAAGTAAAATCAAGGCTGTACTGCCTCAGCCAGAAGAGGCCTGGAAAGAGTGGGATTTAACCTTCTGTCTTGGTTGGAATCCCTCCTGACACCCCAAGGACAGAGGAGTTTCTTTCCCTCTTGCCACAGGCCCAGGAAGAGGAGAGAGGCACCATCTTCTGGTGCTAGGGCACTGGGGGCCTGGGGCCCTGAGGGAGCAGGGGCGAGGCTCTGTCCCTACTCTAGGGGTTAGATGACTCCCCAGTCTGCTTCTGCCTCCTAGGGCTTGATAAGGGCTTGGTATGGTGGGGAGGAGGCAGACTTCCTTGCCCAGGGCTTTCCTGTGACCCTGTTAGAGCCGCCCCTCCCCCATCCAGGCTCAGTGCTGCCTGGAAACAGCCACTTCCCACTCTGCCTGCCTCTCCTAGACTCTTTTATAGTGGGGTTGGTGCCAGGCCTAGGAGCTGGGTCTGCTGATGGTAGCCAGTGGGGGTAGGGGGAGAAGCAGGGAGAGGGCGGGGAGCCTCCCTTCTTTGGCAAAGGCAGGTCACTGGGGCCCTGCATGTGGTTGGGGTTTGGGAGCAAGCCAGCCATCCAGGGAGGCTGTGAGGGTAGCCAGGAAAGCAGAGAAGCATGGAACAGGTGGGGAAGCAGCAGGAGAGAGGATGGGTTGCTGGGGCAGGGAGGGGATATGAGGAAAGGAGGGACACAGATGGGAAAACAGGAGAGGAGCCCAGAAAAGGCTGCAGCCGGCAGGGGGTGAGTGAGTTCTGTGGTGCCCGCCTGTGGGACTGATGCCCGAGCCTCCTCTCTACTCTTCATTTGGGGGAAGTTGTGGCTGCTCCCTGAGGGTCTAGGAAGGGGGCTGGAGGTCTGGTGGACATGGCAGTGGGGAGGAAAAAGAGGAGACGGCTGGGGAATTTGCCTACCTTCGGACCTGTGGGAGAGAGAGGGAAAAAAGAAGCAGCTTTGGTCATTTGGTTCTGCAGTGAGAAACCTGTCCTCTCCCTGGTGCCCACCCCCACCTCCAACAAAGCTCCTAAGGTTTGGTCACTTGCCTGACCATCGTTCCTTCATTCATTCACTCAACAAGAGATATATATTGAAAGTCAGTGCAAAGTTCAGTTGTGCATTCCTGGTTGCTCAAGAGCCAGCTGAATCCTCCCAGGTGGGGTGGGGCCAGTTAGGAAGTGTGGGTTCTTGTCCCCACTCTGTCAGCTGTCTGCCCTCCCAACCTCAGCCAAACTCCATGACACTGAGGGAGGCACTCTGCAGTAGCACCCTGATTCCACTGCTTCCACCTCCAGACAGGCCCCACCCAACCTCCCCATCTGCCCCCATCCCCAAATCCCGCTTTTCTCAACCCAATCGCTGAGCTGTTTGTTGGCTCCTGCTTATGACCTTCTGATCACAGCTCTTAGCCTTTGCTCACGTCTCCTGCCACTTAGAAATCTCTCTTGCTTGACTCTATGTTGCCTTCCTGCAGCAAGTCCACTTAGATTGGGGCATCCTGCCTTCCCAGCTGCGGGTCCAGTGGGCTCATTCTGCAGTAACCAGTCTAAGTGGCCTGGGTGTTCTGAAGTGCTCCCTTGGTGGGAATCGCCTACTTGATGAGATTTATATTTCTTGAGGGCCAGGATGGTCTTTTGTTCCTTTTGAGGGGAGCCAATGGCACAGCTGTCAAGAGCTGAGTTCTGGGCTCCAGACCTAGCCACACCTCCGTGGCCTCACCCTGAGCATGACCCCTAATTTCCCTGAGCCTCATGTGTACAGTGGGAGAAGCACCTGCCTGTTTTACTCCTGTGGTTGAAGATCTAGTGAGATGAAGGATGTATGAGCATGTTTCTTAAACTGTAAAGTGTTCTACAAAATATTAGGGCTCATTTTCATTTTGGAACACTACCATCACTTCACGCAAACACACAGTCTTGGCATGCAGTAGATATGGCTGACTGATTGCCCCTGCCTTCACCACCCTCCTTCCTTCTTCCACCCCACAGCATCCAGCCACAGTACCTACCTGGATCCATCTTTACCGGGCAAGCACAGAGAGTGACAAATGGAACACCTGTGGTTCAATAGTTAAAGTTTAGTTCACTGTAAGATAAATATCAATCTCTCCTTCCCTCCCAGGAATGTATACACCAGCCCCTTCAAGGGATAAAGGGATGAAACTACTCCCTCTGGATTAGCTTGGTACCCAGTAGATGCCAGGCATGGGTGTTGAATGAACACAGCAGGTTCACCCACATGGTGGGTAGACAGAGATACAAAGGCATCATGCACTGGTCCCTGAACCCCACACCCTCACAGTTGACCCCCAAAACCACCCCCAAACTCACAATCATGTACTAATTCAATTCCACTTGGGTCAACTTCAATAATGTTAATTATTCATGTTGTGTGTCTACCATGTGCCAGGTCATGGTACCCAGTCCCTATACATACTTGTCCCTGTGTAGACACCTGGCATAAAGCTGGGAGAGGGAGGCTTGGTGAGATCAGTGCACCCAGAACACGGAAAAGCAGGATGGGGTTGGTAGGTAGTGGCCTCTGGGGGATCCAGGGGACCATAAAACCTTTGGCCCTGCAGCACAAGTGAATGGAAAGCCTTCCAGGCTCCTTGCTGCTTGTTTCTGTCTCCTCCCACCAGGATCAGAAGTTGGTGGGAGGCTTAGGGTCTGAGCCAATTTGTCATCTGCCTACAAGTGTACTCTCATCAGATGGAGCTGCTGAGGTGCCCTGGTACCAATGCTGGCCTCGTCTTGCTTGGGGCTGGCATGTAGGTCACAATGGACAAACCCAGAATGGGCCCAGTGCACACACAGTACATTCATTTTTTTCTGACCCACAAATCAGAATGTAGTATGTGACATAGGAACCAAATACTTGACAGCAGGGCTCTCTGTTACTCATATGGTTGCCGAACATACAAGCACAAATGTTCACACACACACATACACACACATCCCTAATACAACAGTCCTAGCCCCTTGCAAGGCAGGCCCCCTGCATCTCTTGAGCCACTCATATTTGTTGGCTTCTACTACAAATGTTCAGCTGAGGTCAGCCTCTGAGCTATGCCCATGGTCCTTCCCATGTCCTCATCCTTCCCCTTAGTGAGTGATGAGTCTGGAAGAGACCCACCGGGCTGGGCTTGGGGGAGGGAGCAGTAAAGAAAACCTTAGGGCCAGGACCTGGCTTATGAGAAGGAGAAAAGACAGGCCTTGGGAAAAAAAACAAACAATCCAACTAAAAAATGGACAGAGGATCTGAATAGACATTTTTCCAAAGAAGACATACAGATGTCCAACAGGTACAAGAAAAGATGCTCAACATCACTAATCATCAGGGAAATGCAAATCAAAACCACAATGAGATATCACCTCACATCTGTTAAAATGGCTGTTATCAAAAAGACAAGAAATAAGTGTTGGCAAGGATGTGGAGAAAAGGGAACAGCACTTGTGCATTGTTGGTGGGGATGTAAATTGGTGCAGCCACTATGGAAAACAGTATGCAGGTTCCTCAAAAAATTAAAAGTAGAACTACCATATGATCCAGCAATTCCACTTCTGGGTATTTATCCAAAGAAAATGAAAACACTAATTGGAAAAGATATCTACACCCCCATGTTCATTGCAGCAGCATTTACAATAGCCAAGACAGGGAAGCAACCTAAGTGTTCGTCGATGGAAGAATGGATAAAGAAGATGTGGTATATATCTACAATGGAATATTATTTAGTCATAAAAAAGGAAGGAAATCTTGCCATTTGCAACAACATGTATGGATCTTGAGGGCATTATGCTAAATGAAATAAGTCAGACAAAGAAAGACAAATACTATACAATCTCACTTATATGTGGAATCTAAAAAACAAAACAAAATACCAAAACAACAACAACAGAAAACGAGCTTATAGATGCAAACAGCAGATTGGTGGTTGCCAGGATGGGAGTGGGGGTGGGGGGGTGAAATGGATGAAGGGGGTCAAAAGGTACAAATTGTTGTACACCTGAAACTAATATAATGTTATATGTCAAACCTCAATTTAAAAAAAAGAAAGAAAGGCCTTGGACTGTCTCCCTATTTGAGGCCAAGGTGCTTGAGGGAAAAGAGTTGGTGGCTCTGAAAGGGAATTAATGCAATCCCTTCAACCCTCAGTGAAACCCCTCTGCCAGGCATGGGGCAGGGGGGTGTAAATTCAATTATAACTCAAGCAGAGAGAGGAGACACAGGGGCTCAGCCTAGGACTGGGACAGAGCAGATGGGCAGGCGTGTATGCAGATACACAGACACACAATACACAGACCCGCATAGCACTGATGAGGGACACAGATGCGTGACACCCACACAAAGAGACACAGAGGCATAGATAACCAAAGAGGCCACAACCACACAGGCCCACAACACAGTCTCACGGAGAGCCCCTCCTGTCCCCTAGGCCCACAGCCAGCAGAGCCAGACCCTTACCTGAGAGCGCAGAGGAGGGGCAGGAGGAAGTGTGAGGCTCCGTCTGCCCTCAGGCATATTTGTATAGGATAGGGAGGGGCTGGGGTGGATCCAGTGTACTGGGAGAGTCAGGGGCAGAGGGTGTGGGGAATGACAGAGGATGGGCTAATCTTTATCTGGGCAAAGAGCAGCCGGAAGCAGGATGTGTGGGTGGGAGGTGGGGAGCAGGTGGGGGAGTAGGTAACGATGCCATAGAACCAAGGCAGGGGTCCCAAACCTTGGCAAAGCTGTTCAGCACTCAGGGGCCAGTCTAAATATCTGCGGAGCTCCTATTGAATGCCAGGTCATGAGGTGCTTCACACACTTTAGTTAACCCACTGACTCCTACAAAATGGGTAGGATTATCACTTCCTTCCATGGGTGAAGGATGAAATAGTGACCCTAGTGGAGGGACCTGATGGAATCTTTACCCTGGGTGCCAAGCCCCAGCCCAGGGAGCTAGCTTAGGAGTGGAAATCGAACAAGTCAGAAAGGGGACTTTTGGAAGAGAATGAAGACAAGTGGGAAGGGAGCCTAGGGTTTTGAAGTCCAGGCTGCCAACTTGCTCTGCACTCTGTAAGCCCCTGTGGTCTAGCCCCACTGACCCCTTTGGCCTCTGATGTGCCACAAGCCTTTGTTCTGTGTACTCCAGCCACGCTAGCCTCCCCTTTTCCCCTGAAGACAGACCAGCTGCCCTTGTTACAAGCTCTCTTTTCTCCCTGGATCCCTTCTTCTAATGTCTCTTGTTCCCACTGGACTGCGTGCTCACCTTTGTGGTCCCAGGGACTGGCCTTAGCAGTCCTCCTGGCACTCAGCAGGTGCCCAGCAAATATCTGGTGAGTGAATGAAGGTTAGAGTGTAGTCATTGTTGGGTAAAAATAGAAATATTATATAATATTGTTGGGTAAAAACAGAAATGGCCTCCATTTCTGTGGTTTATATTTTATGTTTATTTTTCTTTTTTTTACATATTTAAAAGAAAAATTCTTTTTTTCTGGGAAAAGAAGAAGGAGAAGGCGCTCTTCCATGATCGCAGCTCATGCTGCCCACCTTGGGCTCACAATGCTGGGCTACACTGAGGCCAAGACTCCCACCCTCAGCTAGGCAGAGGGGTTCGGTTGGCCGCTGCTTCCATCAGGGAGAACTAGAGCCACATGGAATCAAAAGGATGCAAGAGAGAGCCGAGGAAACAGCCACTGTTTCCAGGTATTCCTGTAAGAAGCCTGGGTAAACCAGCTGCACCTGAACTGCACTGAATTCATTGTAGAAGGTCACAAACCTGAGAGAAAATGAAAACAGGTTTATAGTTGAATGGTCACAGTTGCGTTGTTTGGAATAGCTAAAAATTGGGAACTTCTCAAATGTCCATCAATAGGAGGATGAATAAACACATGGGGCAGTGCATGCATCCAATGGAATACTACTGAACCATAAAAAGAAATGAGCTATTGATTGCGCCCGAAAACATGACTGCATCTCAAAATACCTGCTAAGTGAAGGAAGCAAGACATAAAGAATACACACTGTATAATTCTGTCTATAAAATTCTAGAAAATGTGAGCTAATTGATAATGACAGCAGATCCGTGGTGGGCTGGGGATAGCATGGTGGGAATGGGGATGGGGTGGAAGGAGACATTAGAAAGGGACACAAAGTGACCTTTGGGTTTGATAGATATGTCCTTATCTTGATTGTAGTGATAATTTTATGGAGTATACATATGGCAACTTATCAAATTGCACAATTTGTGCAATTTATGGTATGTCAATTTGGCCTCAGTTAGAGTTGTAAAAACAGAAGTAACATAACCACATCAGGAAATGATTCGAAAAATGGAGAGAAGGAAAAAGAGTGATTCTCTTTTCCTTCCATGGTAGACAGGAAAGTATTTGTGTGTGTCAGGTCGATTATCTCATATCAGCTCTCACGATAGATGTTATTATTGTACCCTCTTTTATAGATTAAAAAAGCCAGGATTCAGAGAAGTTAAGAAACTTCCCTGCAGTCACCCATCCAGTGCATAGTTAGTCCTAATCGGACCGTCTGAGTCTAGAGCCTGGGCCCCTTCTCCACCTTATCTTGTCTCTCCTTTCAGGAATGCTCTTCTGAAAAATTCTAGCCTGCTTTGGTAACATTATGGGCAAAGGACTTTGGCTCCTGCCTAGGTGGAGAGTTATTAATCCACCATGCATACATTTGCTGTGAGCCTTCCAGGAGCCAGGGCTCAGAGGGCGGGGGGGCTGCGGGGAGGGCAGAGGTCTGAGGGGAAGTTTACAAAGGTGTGGTACCTGCAGCTCTCCCAGCCTCCAGCCCGGACTGTGTGAATGGCTGCCTGTGTCCCCCCACGCCCTGCCCTTACCAGCTCTCCAAGCCCTTCTTGCAGGAATCCTCCTTTTCCCCCTTGGGGACCCTGACAACATGACCTCCCCATCCCTACCCCCAGCCTTTGGCAGGAAGCTGAAAGGAGAGGCCTATGTCCTTATCAACTCCCAAGGGGGAGAGCGGGGCTGCAGGGCGAAGGAGTGAGTGGGGGTTCAATGCTCTGCACTCGAGGTTCAGGACCTCACTCCTCACCATCTCTGGAGTCAGGGTCTGAGCTCGGGGTCCAGGTCATGGCAGGCAGGCGGTGGGAGGCACAGAGGCCTGGGGCACAAGAGGTAGACCTGTCTTGATGGGGTGGACAGAGAAGCCAGGGCAGTCTAAGCTGCCCAGGTTGGGCTGGGAGGCCTGAGGGAGGTGAGGAGGATTCCCATAGCAGTGGTGGGCACGTGGGTGTCAAATTATAGCAGAATCTGAGGTTTGTGGATTCTCCCCTCTCCAATCTACGATGTTGCGGGTGAACAAAGCCTCTGTGTCCCCTCTATCCTTTGGCACTGTGCCTTACAGATAACAAGCACTCACCAAGTGCTTGGACTTACTGCCTGGCTGAGAGAGGTGGCTCTTCCCTACCAGAAAGCCACTGAATGGAGAAGAAAGGTGCTCTGGGGAGCAAGAAGAGACATCCGGGGTGAGGGCTGGCCTCAGGGAGAGGAGAGGTGGAAGGGCGTCTCCTAGAGTAGCAGTAGAGGCTGTGGGCGGGGGCCTTGGAGAGGGTGCGGACTGGTAGTGAAGGCCAGAAGGCAGGATGTCCCTCTCTGTGACCCCCAGCCCCTGTCAACAAGCCAGCAAGGCTCCCTGCTCCTGGGCTGTGGGGTGGGGAGGGAGGCAGGACAGCCAGGCACGTTTACACAGTTTGGGCGGACAGGTCTCTCATGGCAGGAGGGCAAAGGTGGCCGGCCCTGGGCATAGGCTGGAGACAGTGCTGTAGGGATGGGTCATCAGCCTCAGTGATTCAGGGCAGGTGCAGTGGGGAGACCTGCACTCCACCACCAGGACTCCTGGGCAGGTCACCAACACTGATCTTCAAAGAGAAGAGAATAACACCTGCCCTGACTAATTCAGATTTCAAAGCTTGACGAGATCCAATGACATCACGTGCGTGAGGGCTTTGCAGTGGTGGACGTGAGAGCAAGGTGTTAGTATTAACAGCATCAGTGCTGATGACCTATTTGACTTCCTGGCCTCATCCTTCCTTCCCTTGCTCACACTGGGATCTTCCTGTGGACATGTCACCACCTTTGGCCTCTGGCATCACTCAGAGTATTTCACTGACCAGCTCCTGAGAGTTTCTCTCCCTGCCCCAGCCTCCTGCAACACCCTCCTTCCCCCTAAGGCTACCAAACATCCAGGTTTGCCTAGGACGGAGGAGTTCCCAGATGCAGGACTTGCAGTGCTAAAATGGGGTCAGTTCCGGGCAAACCAGGACAATTGGTCACCCTCCCTCCCTCCCCATCCCCAGGCTGCTTCCTCTCCCCTGTGGTGACTACAGTGTCTCTGGCCTGGCATGTCAGCGGCTGTCTCTCACACTGGTTGCCCTCTCCTGCCTTGAAGCCTCTAGGCCAGGAGACGCCACCCAGAGAGGGGGCATGCCACCCCTGGCCATTCCAAAGGCCCTTCCCTCTTGTCAGGGGGATGCCTGCTCTCACCAATTCCTCAGCCTTCTTTTGGGCTTCTATCCTTTTCTCCACCCCTCAGAAATGGGCCAGACCTTGTCTCTAACCCTGGAGGGTGGGATGCACCCACACCTCACCCCCCTGAGAGACACCTGTGATAAGCTTCAAGGGGGACAGCCTTCCAGCCTCTCTGCCTACCCAGAGGAAGGAGCACCTTGGGCACATGCAAGCAAGCCGGCCTGCTCCCCACATCCATGAGGGCCCCTGAGTCCGTGATGCTGTCTTGCCTCCTCCCCTCTCCACTGTGCCTACCCCACCTCACAGCTAAGGCTCTAGGCCTCCTGAGACTCTCCTACTCCCTCCTTCCTGGACCCCCCCATTGCCTTGTCTGGCCCAGACCCCTCCCTCCAGGATCTGGACACAGCCTTCTACCTGTGTGCTCTCTCCCCCATCTCACCTGGTTGACCTGTTCTGGCTTCAGCTTCCTAAACCACTGCATGGCCTCCTCAGCCCCTGCTGTAAAGCCTTCAGTGAGCCCTCTGGACTACGTTACCCCCTCAGTCTGCCCTTCAGTGACCTCCCAGTCTGGTCTGTACCTTCCTAACCTAACGTTCTCTTGCTGGTAAAAGCCACTGCCGCTTTTGGTGCTGTTGTCTCTCAGGCTTTCATGGAATGCCTTCTCACCATCATTGCCTTGAAGCTCATCTGGAAAACTCCTTGGCTGGCAGAGCCCTATGTCACCCTGGCCTCAGGTTAACGTGGCCTGGTGTTGGCAAGTGCCTCTGAGGCAGAGCCTGGGTCTTTAGATTAGAGCCTTGTTCCCTCATTGCCTCGGGCAGGTGAAGCACACAGCAGGTACCCTGCTAATGTTGTGGGCAAGCCCTGACAGGGGCAGCTCTGGGCTGGGGGTCGAGGTGGGGGTCCTGGGAAAAACACAGTGAGTCCCCTTTGCACCCACCGTGGAGAAGAGAGTGCCAAACAAGGGAGACCCCAGGGGTTCAGTTCCACACCAGGGTTCACCTCCCACTGCTCGGCCTGGGGCTGGAAAGCTCGTGATGCCCTAGCCCTGGGTGTGCCCTGGAGAGCAGAATGGGGGGTGAGGGTCTCCTTCTGCCTCCCGCCCTGCTCTGGCATGTGTGTTCTTGGGAGAGGCGGGGCTGGACTTTGTCCTTGGCAGCTGGAGCCTGCCCAGGGCTGGTCCCTCCCGCCCTACCTCATGCCCTCTGCATCCTCCCCACCCAGGGCCAGGCATGGCCTGACCGGAGACGCCAGCACATAGACCTCTAGTCAGTAGGAGTCAGGACAGCAGTTTCTCGAGCCACGAATGGCCATGGCAGGATGGGGGAGGAGCTGGCTTGTAGGAAAGCAACACTGGGCTTTAAGCCACCCTCTGGCCTCTTCCCATTTGGAAGGTCACCTGCCTAGTAGCTGGGTTCTCAACAAACCAGCCTTGCCCACCCTCTTCCTCAACACTCATCCACCCACCAAGAGCTGGCAAGTGGCACCAGTGACCTCTAAGGGTTCAGCTCCAGCCAAAGAAGAATGGTTCCTGGGTGCCGGGATGTGAGACTGAAACTGGGCCTGGAGGGATCCAGAGGCAGGTGAAGCACAGGGCCTGCTTCCAGAATAGCTGGAGAGAGATGGCAGCCAGAGCCTGGGACTTCAGAGGGGACAGGGTGTGGGGGAGGGGAGCAGACAGGAAGGACTCCCTGGAGGGCATGGGGCAGGAGCCTGGCCTTGCAGGATTTGCTGGGTAGGAGACAACATGAAGGGAAGCACAGAGGATGCTGACGGGGTGCCTCAGGATCTCCCCCACCGGGTCACAAACGGCCCCGATATCCCAAAGGTCTTCAATGTGTTCAGGCCCCAGCAGACTGGCAGGAGGCAGCCTTTGGGGCCTCTCAAAGGATGCTGTGGTGGTGGCATCCAGAAGGTGGCTATCACAGTTACCTGAGGCAAGAAGAAAACTATTCTGAGCTTTACTCTGGGTCACACGTTCCAGATACGATGTTACCGTGTTATTTCATTTCACTTGCCAATGACTCGGTAAAGTAGGTACACCTCATTTTACAGCTGAGGACCAGAGAGATAAGGGACTTACCTAGCATCACACAGCCAGTGAGGGGTGAAGTTAATTTAGAATCCACCATTCCACTCTGCCTCATCTCAGGACAAGGCTGAGGAGCAATGCAAGGGCTGGAATGCTTATATTTTATTGAGCAGCCATCAGCAGGGGCAGCCATTCCGGAAACAGTGAAGGAAGTCTGAGTAGTGCAGGCCCCAGGGGTGGGGTCTCTGCCAGGTCTGTGCCTCCAGTCTGGTGTGTGGTCCAGAGGGTCTTTCCTCCGCTGCAGGCCTCCCTCCTCTTTCCTCCTCAGTGAGAATCCCTAGACTCGCAGCCATCTTGTCCTCAGGGCTGGCTCTGGATCTGTGTACCATGACCATCCCAGGTGTGGGGCCGTCACCCAGCTGGCAGGCCGCCTGAGAGGGTGGGGGACCGGCCAGGGAAGAGATGTGACCTGGACCCGTGGCAGAAGTGCTAGGACCCCAGCCCTTCCCCGGGCAGAGAGAGGGAGGGCACAGGGTGAAGTATCAGCAGAAACAGCCTTGTCTGGGCAGCAGAGGAACTAGCGCTGGGCAGGGAGCCAGACGTCCTGGCTTCTGTCTCATCTGTGCCGCAAACAGGCTGCGCAGCCTGGGCAGATGGCGCCACCTCTCTGGGCTTCCTCATCAATAAAATAAGGCTTCCACAACTGCGCAGTTTCTCTGGTCCACTGGAGTTGGGAGGTGGGGGTTACCGAGGCTTCGGGGAGAGGAGCTGGGGAGCAGAAGACGAGAACGGGAAGAACCTCCCCAAACCAGGCCTTGAGACTCTTCTGCCCCCTAGTGGTAGCATGGAGTAACAGAGACATGGTCTCACCCGGGGGGTATCACGCTGGTCGTGCTATCACTCCTGGCTCAGATGGTCTCATCTCCAGGACAGGGGAGGGGGATTCACTCTTAGGGACCTTTAGCACCCACCGCCTCCCTCAGGGCTGCATGTGTTCTGGTTGGAGGGAAAGGCAGTCACAGACTATGCGTAGGATACGCACAGCTATGTGCAGGAGAGCATGGGTTATTCACTCCTATTCATTCTGCAAGCGCTGAGGGAGGGTCTGTAATTTGCAAGGGCACTGTGCCAGGCCCTGGGGATCTAGAGGTGCTTGGCACACCATTCCTGCCCTCAGAGAGCCTCGGTCCAATGGCAGGTGCAGAAAGGCAAACCACAGACTCTGGAGGAAATAGAAGAACGTGGGAGCTGCTCTGAGGCATGATGTACTGTGTGAGGAACACTGGGAAGTACATGGCCAGCAGCCGTGGGGCCCTGTCTGACTGTCGGCTTGTCCTGGGCATGTGGGCCGCCAGCCTGATGGGCCGGGAGGCCTCTGTCACTAGGTTAGGGGAGTTTTTCTGCAGCCGTTCCAGAAGAGTTGGGTCACCCTCCCTACAGGATGGCTGGATTTCTACCTGTGCCTGCTGCTCCCCTGCAGCTGTCCTGCCCCTTCCCTGGCTGGCAACTGGAGCGAGGGGGATGGTAGCCCTTGCCTCACCCCTGCAGCCTCCTCTATCTACACCCCTCCTCCCCCACCTGGTCTGCGGGCCTGGGTTCCGAAGATGACAGAGAACATGAGGTCCTGGTTGCATCTCCCCCTCCCAGGCCGGTGCTCTGCAGGCTCCAACAACATGGTGTGGGGCAGGTGACAGGAACCTTGACTGCCACCCCACCAGGGCCCTGCCCCTGGCCTTCGGAGGCTAGGCTGGAACACACAGCCTTGTGGGGTGGCATGTGGAGAGGGTGGGAGAAGAAGCTTGTGTGTGTGAGAGAGAAAGGGAGGCCCAGGGCGAGGAGCCTGGGTGCGTCACTGTTGCTGGGAAAGTAGAATCTGACTCAGTGGGAACATCCGGCAGGAAAGGAAGAGCGAGTGCAGTAGCATTTTTCAAGCAGGATGGGAACTTTGGGGTGGTGGAGCTCGGGGGTGGGGTCAGGGGTGCTGTGTGAACGCTTGCCCGGGAAAGAGGCTATGAGTGGTGGGGAGGGGAGGGCTGACAGTTCAAGAGGATAGTTCAAGAGCTTGGACCTCAGCTGCCTGGGCTGGTCTGGGGAGGAGAGAGAGGGCAGTGGGGCTTTCTGCTCTGGGAACAGAAGGGGACAAGTTGGGGCATAGGATTAGGGAAACAGAGGCCTGGTCAATCAGGGATTTGGGGAATGCAGGGACCTCTGATTCTCCCCTCAGGGTCTGGAGGTTGGGGCCCTGTGACTACTGAAACAGAGCCCAGGCACTCCTCCCAGCACCTGCAAGCCCCGGGCCCAGAAGTTCTAAGGGTAGAATTGCCAGGCAAGCTGCTCCCCTGGGCAGCCTCAGCTGTACCGGGAAGATTTGGGGAGAGGCTTTCCTGAGAAGGGCCGCTTCCTTTCTCAGGGTCAGAGAGGCTGAAAGGGCAGGTCCTAGAGATCAAGGCTGGGAAGGGTCCAGAGTTAGGAGCCCCAGGAGGGAAGGCCGTTGGCCAGCTCTGAGCTGTAGTGGCACGGGTCCTGCAGGAAGGCCCAGCTCCCCACGCCAAGGGGAGACCCAATAAGCTGAGCTTCCCAGGAATGGCTGTACTTTAAAATACAGGGAAGACAATGTTCAACCTAAAGGAATGAATGACTAATAGTGTTATTTTAGGTGTGCAGCTGTACTTGGTGGCCTAGGGGAGGTGAACTTCTTGATCCCTCCGAATTACTTAAACCAGTGCTGATGAGGAGAGTGAGATGTTCATTTGAGGTGGGGGTACTCAGACAGGGAGCCCAATGGATTGGGCTGTGTCCTGTAGGCCTTTCTGTACTAATGGGAGGGACGGGGGCCTACATGGGCTGCCCATCCTCTTGCAGGCAGGCCCAGGCTGGGATCCTGCTGGGGCATATTGTCTGGGAGAAGGCAGGGCCGGGGGCAGCCAGGCCCCCTATGTGGGCTCAACCCACCAAGAAGTCCCTGCCCATCTGTTTGGGGACGCTGGGGCAGGGCACAGAGAGGTGCTGGGCAGGGCCAGCTGGCTGCCAATGCCCTGGTCCTCGCCCTCTGAGAGTGGATGGGTGGGGGCAGTGGCCGCGGCGTTCCTGGCTGGGAGCCCAGAGGAGTCTTTTGTAATCACAACATGATCTCGTGTGCTGAGCAGCGAAGCCGGCAGGGAGAGGCCGGCAGAGGCCCGGCTCCAGTGGCTCCGGCTTCCCTACTGATCTGGCTCCCCCGGGGCTGCTCTGGAATTCTCTTGGTGCCTGCGGTTGCCATGCACTCAGCTGTGAGTGGCACCTCGCCTTTGAAGGGGGCCTTCTTGGGGTTGGGAGGGGGCTGGGACACTGGCAGCCACACTCTGGGGGCAGCTGGGGATAGCTGGGCCTGGGAGGAAGAGGGCTGTGCCTAGGCGGGCCGGGGGGTCGGGGGGGCTGGACAGGGGCATTGGCCACAACCAAGTCCCTGCAGCCAGAGGGGGACCCGGGGATCTCAGTGCAGAGGCACAGCTGGCCCAGGGGGGCTCCCAGGCTGGGCCTACTCACGGAGCTGGCTCTCTCCTGCCCCGACTGGCGGCAGCTCACGGTCTGGAGAGGCTGGGCCCGTGGGAGCGGCTCTTTCCCACAGGCTGGGCACAGGCCTGAGGAATGGGGTTCAGGTCCTGGGAGCCCAGGACGGAGAAGAGGCCTCTTTTTCACTGTGGTTCTGGGCCTGGGAGCCAAACAGCTCCCCCCTTGATCTCCTGAATCCCCTGGCAACTTCCCAGTCACGGCAGGTTCCGCTGCCAGAGCCATTTATAACTCCCATTCCAGGCTCAGCTCGGCAGTGCTGCTCCCTGGAGAGCCGGGGGGAGGGGCAGCCCACCACTGGGAGCTGTGGGCCTGGGTATGAGGCCCTGACCCGAGCCCCTGAGGAGGCAGAGATGGGCAGGAAGGCCTAGTGGGGTGGGGGCTTGGCCTTACCATGTGCCATCTCTCTGAGTGACCATCTTCCTTCCTGTGTGACCCTAGCTCTGGGTCTGGGGTTTGTTCCTTGGGTGAAAGAATGTGAAAGTTGGGGAACTGGTAAGGGATAGGCCCAGCAGTCAGGAGCTTGGGCCCCTTGCCCTCTGCAGGGGTGTCATGGGGCTGAGTCCCCAATGGGCAGGCAGGAAGAGAAGGACGCAGAGCTGGATCGGAGGATAGTTGCCCTTCGCAAGAAGAACCAGGCCTTACTACGCAGGTACCAGGTGAGTGGGCTGTGACAGGGGCCAGGAGGACTGACCGGGTTGGCACTCCCTGTCTGACCTGCAGACCCCTGAATGGTGATCTCTCCCTGCAGGTTCTGGGCCTGGGGACAGGGTTAGGGTAGGTGTGGTCCATCTCAAAGGCTCTGCGAGGGTCTTGGAGACTCTGATGCGGTGCTCTGCCCCCTGGTGTCCTACTGGTGTCTCTCTGTGTAGGCCTGTTGGCGTCTGTGTCTCTGTGCGTCTGGGGGGCCATGGCCTGTGCTGACCCCGGGCCCTCCCACAGGAGATCCAGGAAGACCGTCGGCAGGCAGAGCAGGGGGGCATGGCTGTGACCACGCCAGAGCTCCTCCGACCTGATGGCCTCACTGTCACCATCAGCCAGATTCCCGGCGTAAGCCCCACCCGGGAGATAGGGTGGGGTGGCAAGGAGGTGGAGGCCAGCCTGTGTTGGGGGAGAACAACTGTCCCTGCTCCTCTGCTTCTCCCACTTAGAGTTCTGGGGCACACCCACTTCTCCCAATCTCACTGTTGTCCCCTCGTCCCCAAAGGGCCACAGTTGAAAGGCCACCAAATAGAAGCCTCTTCAGACCCTTTTCCAGCCCCTGGAACCTATGAGCCCCTGAGCCCCAAAGCACAGGCTGCTCCAAACCCCACACCCCAGGGGACAGAGGAGTGAGGCCGAATGCCAGGACCAGTGTCTGAGGGACAAAGCCTCATTGTTGGAGTGCTCTGGATTTCCCAGTCAGAGATGACGGGCCACTGTGGCATCTTGGGCCCCTGGGTGGCCCCAGGCCCTGGATAATCTAATGCCACTGGCATGTGAACGCCCCGCAGAGTCGGCTCCTCTGTGGCATTCCAGGGAGGGCCAAGGCTGGAGCCTGGCCTGGGGAACAACCCAAAGGCCCCAGCCCCCAGCTCCTGCCCAGCGCTGCCGCCGCGGCCTGAGGGCACGGCACCTCACTCTGCAGGAGAAGCGGGTCGTCAGCCGGAACTGGGCAAGGAACAGCCTGGGATCCGGAGCAGCCAAGGAGATGCTTGAGGATGAGGAGGTGGAGGACCACACTGGTACTTTCTGCTTGGGGGAGCGGGTGGAGCTGGCTGTGACCATGGAAAACAAAGCTGAGGTGAGCTGGGTGGGTAGAGGAAGTCCAGACCCCAGCGGGGGAGCCTTTTCTTCCTCTGCTCTGCCCCATTGCCCATCCTCACCTCCCCCAGGCCAAGCGCATCGTAAGTGAGAAGCCCAGCAGAGCAAGGAACCAGGGGGCAGAAGGGTCACATGGAGGGGGCTTAGGCTGGAGCCCCTCCATGCAGATGGCTGGCAGCTCAGATTCTGCACGGAAGGTACATCTTCAAGAGGGGATGGGGACATAAATGTGGTGGTCCCCATTTGGGGGAGGCCAAGAAGCTGACTCACATACGTCCCCCATCTGCGGAGATATGGCCCAGGAGCAACTGCAAGAATTCCCACCCCTTCTTCCTTTCTTGGGCCAGTCTCCCCATTGGGTGGGCCAGAGATGTGACCCAGCCTCTTACCCTACCTGGACCTCCAGTGGCAAGCAGGTGGGGACCTTGGGGAGGGCCAGGGGGGTGTAGGGGACTGGCCATGTGCCAGGTGTGACCTCTAGGTGGCAGCAGCCCTTAGTCCTGGCTCTTGCTCACGGCTGCTCAGTGCCTCTCCACCCTGGGCCTGTCCACACACCCCTGCAACAACCCCTTGGATAGGTGCTATTATTATCCCATTTTACAGATGAGGAAATGATACACAGAAAGGTTAAGTAACTTGCCCAAAAGACACAGCTAACAAATGGATGGAAACCATGCCTATGGCAAATAACAGGTTAGAGACGGAATGGATCTAATTTTCAGAGGGGGATGTCGAAACCTTGAGATAGGAAGGGGTTAGTAGACTCTCTGGATCCCCATTCCAAGCCCAGAGCTCTTTCTGCTTCTACCCTATGGTGCTGAGTGTCTTGTCCTTGCAGGGTGCTGGGGAGCCCCGGAGTCCAGGCCTGGTCTCAGGCCCAGCTCCCCACCGGCCAGTGGGGGGACCCCCAGAGGTGGGCTGGGACTATGCCCAGTGGAAACAGGAGCGGGAGCAGATCGACCTGGCCCGCCTCGCCCGGCACAGAGATGCACAGGGTGACTGGCGCCGCCCATGGGACCTGGACAAGGCCAAGCCCACGTGGGTGGCAGGGCTGGGCATCTTGTTGGGCTGACATGCTTGTGGGGCTTGGGGTAGAACTAACTGTGGGTACTTCTTAGAGGGCTGCTGGGACCCTCCCCAGGGTGGTGAGGGTCTGCCTGGGGCCTCTAGCTGGGCCCTGGGTCCCCCATCTTTCTTGGGCCCACCAACTCCCTGCTGCCCTCAGTTCTGGGGCTGGGGTTGGAGGAGGTGGTGTTGGTGTAGGTCTTGCTGCAGCCTCTGTCCTCCCTGCACCAGCAGCCTGACTCCCTCTCTCTGTCTCCACAGGCCACAGGACTCCAGCAAGCCTCGAGAAGAGGGCCCGGCCAGGGCGGGCAGCACCAGGGGTAAGCCACCTCACCTCCTTCCCCTCCTTGGCTTGTTTCACCCCTTGCTCCCTCTTTGTCTCTTTTCTCTGTCTCTTGGTTTACCACTTATTTTCAGAGCCAGAAGGAAGCATGGAGGAACATCTTCCTTCCCCTCCCTCCCTATCAGAGGAGGGCACCATGACCTCCCTTCCCACTCTCCAAACCCTAGCTCCTGCCCTGAGTTCTGAGCCCAGAAGGTCTGGTGAGGAGGCTCATGAGGAAGTCTGCCCTGGGGTCCCTTTGGGGTATTGGTCCTTCCTGGGTGAAAGCTCTCATTCCCCTGCCCCTGCCCTGTTGTAGGAACATCTCTCTGAATTGCTGGCCCCTCATTTCACACATGAGCAAGCTGGTGCTGGAGAGGCTCAGCCAGTCACCTGGCCAGGAGTGGCTAAGCACGGGGACCCAGTCTTCCTGACCCCCAGGCCAGGGCTCCTTTTGGGAGCCAGAAAACCCACAACTGGACTGACAGCTTCCTGGTCCTGGAAGAACTGCTATTCCTGCTTTGGGTCCTTTGTCACCCCACCCTTTCCCCATTTCCTCTGCCCCACTTAGGTCCCAGGAGCCACCGGAAGCTGCAGCCACCACCGTTGCCCCCTGATGGCAAAGGTGAGTTGGGAGATAAGGAGCAGTAGGGTCCCATGAGCTGGTGAAGGAGCTGGGCTGCTATGGCTTTCTTCCCTCCTTGATTTGTGCACCATCTCTTGCAGGTGGTACTACTCGGGGTGGGCAACCCAGCAGACCCTCGGGGGTGCCAGCCACACGCAGCAAAGCCCGGGGGACAGAGAGGCTGACTGGCAGAGCCCGCAGGTAACAGGTGGCAGGGGGCAAGATCAGGGGAGGCATCGGGGCTCCCTGATTTCCTGCATCTCCCTTGGGAGGTCAGGACCGGTCCAGGTGCTTGCTCCAGCCCCAGGGGCCTCTGCCTCCTGGCTGACTGCTGCCTGGTGGCGGGTTAATGAGATGTGGGGAGAGGCTATCAGCAAAGGCAGCAGCAGCAAGAGCCTGGTGCCCAGGGAGGCCAGCAGTAATTACAGCAGTTGCCTTCCCCCGGGAAGTCAGGCGCGCCTTTCCCAGGCAGCACAGGCAGGGACACGCCTCGAGTCCCCGCAGAACTCAAGGTGCTGCAGGCTTGGCCATAAACAACAGCTGGGGACTTGAGATGGGGCGAAGGTGGGTGGTGTTCGGAGGAAATGGTTGCATTTGGGGAGCAAGGTCAGCTGCAAGGGAAGCATCCTGGAGCCTTGTTCTGGCTCTGATGCTCCTCTGAGACCTTTGGGCTCTAGCTTTTCCCTGGGGAACATGGGCTACCGGCTACGGAGTAGGGGACGTGAAGTAGAGTGGGCAGGAGTGTGACCTGCCACATGCTGTGTTTCTACAGGTGGGAAATGAAGGAGGACAAGGAGGGGCTGGAGAGTCAGGAGGTGAGTACTCGGGCATAGAATGGGGCAGGATAGGGACATAGTCCCTGAACTCACCAGCCAGCAGGGCCAATCTCTTGTTTCAGGGAAGCCAAAGCACCAGAAAGACTCCGAGTGAGAAGGAACATGCACAGACGCAGAGCAGGATGGAGCTGGGCAGACCCAGGAGTGCCCCGGCAACCAGCCCAGCCCTGGCGTCCCCAGAGGGGCCGAAAGGGGAGTCAGAAGCTTCCACAGCCAGTCCCGGCCCTGCCTCTCCACAAAACACTGATTTGGGTCCCCTTGACCTCTCTCTAGGAAGGGCCAGTAGCCCTGGGCCCGGGGAGAGCATGTGTGCATTTAATCTAAGGCCTGGGGCCCAGGAGACCCCTGTGTCCTTGCTGGATGGTTCTGAGCAGCCCCTAGGGTGGCATGATGACCCCCAGGCCAAGCCGGAAGTCCAGACTTGCTCTGAGTCACAAAGAAGAGCAGGGACCCTAGAGCCTAGAGAAGACAGGTCTGGCAAGGCTGGGGCCCAGCAGGGCCTGGCACCACGATGCAGGCCCCCCAGAGGAACTGGCCAAAGGGGGAGGGGCACAGGAGGCATGAGGAGCAGGACAGGGGGTCCTGGCCCTGCAGGAAGATGCTGAGCAAAGCTCCTGTGGGCAGGGTGCCAGGCTGGGGAGAGGAGGAGGGAGGAACACAGTCAAGAGTCTCTTGTGTGGTAGGCATCTGGTTGCTGGTGGCTACGGCAGTCTGGCTGAGCAGTTTGGCAAACTCTCTGGCAGAGTGACATTGTGAGGGCAAGTAGCTGTCCTTCCCTGCACCTCACGTGCACATCCCTGTGCACATCTGTGTTTTCACGTGCAGGTACAGCCCCTGGTGTATTCCTAAGCCACAGCTGGTCTCTGAGGCTGGCGAGCCCTGTTCTGGGCCGATTGTTGCTCAGGCCACAGGCTTCCCTGCCATAGGGAGAGAGCATGGCCTGGAAGCACACAGCACCAGCTTGCCCGGCTCCTGTCACCCCCAGGGCCTGGCCTCCCTCTCTAGCTGCCAGCTTCTGGCTCCTCAGGTGCAGGTTGCCTCAGCAGCTGGCATGGCCGGCCCAGGTCTGGGCCCTTTCCCACACCCCTGCCTTGCACCCAGGTGACCCCCCCTGCCTTGCACCCAGGTGACCCACAGTCCCAGATGCACAGGATGGCCAAACCGGGGGAATCTCAGAATCAACTGGTAGACTCTTGCGTTTCTGGAAGAGGAGGCTGAGGTTCAGAGAAAGGGAGGCCACACAGCGGGGAGGGACTGAGCTGGGGACAGAAGAGCAGAGCTCAGGTCTCCTCTGCAAAAGGCCGGTGTCCGGAAAGGCCTCCTCTCTGAAATGCGGTGGGGTTGGGTGGGGAGGGGACAGCCTTCTCTCCCCACAGTAGGGTGGTAAATTCACCATCAGGGACCCCCCTCCCCCATACCCAGGTCAGATGTCAAGTGCACCCGGAATGGGGGAAGGGGGCAGCCCTGACGACTAGGGCTGTTTCCTGCCATCTCCTACTTCCTCTTCCCCACCACCTCCCAGCACCATGATCATGCAAAAGCAAAGACTCAGACAGGGACTTGAGAGGCAGAGAAGAAGCCACTCCAGCTAAGGACAACATCAGGACTTGTCTTTCCTACTTAGTCTCCGTTCCCACCCCTCCCCGGAGGCGCACGTCTGGTGAATTATCCAGGCTCCGCACAAGCTGTGGCTTCCTCTCAATTCAACAAACATTTCCTGAGCACCCACTACCAGCAATGCAGCCGGTGGGCGATGGTGATTTTGCCAGCAAGAGGGAGGGAAGAGACAGTCATCCAGCAGATCCAGGCTGCACAGCAGGAGCTGTTCTTGGCTGTAGGTGCCCGACAGGGACTGAGGATGGTGCTGAGAGCCCAAAGACAACCATCACCTCTGCTCACAAAGGCAGGTGCTCCTCCCCTTCTCATCATGCATGCCCTTTGCCCCTAAGCCCTTGCCCAGATCTCCCCACATGACCTCCTCTCTGGCCCTGCCATGGTTGTTGCCTATACTGCTGGTTCCTGGACCACACTCGGAGCAGGAAGAGTTTGGACTAGAATATATGGAGGGCTAGGGGCAAAGACAGACTCTAGACTCTAAGGGCCGGTTGCCTCCCCTTGTAAGGGCTGCCCCTCCCGGTGAGAGCTTCCTGGCTTCAGAGTTGGGTGGGAAGCTGAGGCTCCTGGGAAGGTGCTTGAGAGGCCGGTGAGTGCATGGTGCCAACTTCCTCTAGTGGGGAGTGAGAAAGCTGGTTGGGAACAGGATGAGGTGAAGGGGGCTGGAAGAGGTTGGTGTGCAGTTGATTAGAGGAGTTTTGGAAAGGCTTGGGAACATTCCTGTGCGTATGGGAAGAGAACCCCTGTGAGACATGAATAGGCCAGGGTGAAAGATTCCAAGCCCGTTTTCCTCTTGCCTTCCAGTCACACATATATGGCTTTGGAGCATGGAACCAGCCCTGGAATCCATGACTCCCAAAGGATGGGGCTGGGGTAGAGCAGGCTCAGGCAGAGCGCTTGAATTCAGATGTCTCCAAACAGAATTGTGATCAAGAATTCGAATTCTAAGATTCACAAACTGCTCCCAAACCCTAGTGCTGCCGACTGTACAGACGTGCTTTCATTACAGGGGATATGCCAAGGCATGTTTGACTATGGGAGGGGGATGTAGGATTTGGGCAGAGGGCTATGGAGAAATAGGGCTTCTCTCCCTGGGGGTAACATCTAGAAGGACATTAGGAGAAATGGGAGACATGGGAGTCACTAGGGGTTGGAGAGAGTGGAGTCTGGCACAGGGCGTCTTCATTGGAGGAAGAGTGTAGTGCAAGGCAAGTATCACTGGGCTTTTCTCAACAAAAGGGAGCCCTTCTTCAGGATAAGGGACCCACAGCTATGGTGGCCACCCCTCCTGCTCTAGGATGGAACCAGCTATGGAGCAGGAGGGAGTGTAGTTAGACACCTCTCCACAAACCTTGGGGTCATGGAAGGCTGGTGTAGCTCTTCCTGGCTCCTTTGTTTAAAGGCCTGGCTGGGAGCCTTCCTCTCAGATGCCCTTCTCTCCAACCAACAGACAAGACTACTCCTCAAAGGTGGGAAGTTCTTCATGAGACATGGTTATCAGGAACCCAGGCATAGAGCTGGAGGGACTGAGAAGGGACAGCACACAGGGTGGTAGGGAGCCAGTAGGGAGATGACAGCTTTACCTAAGGCCTCAAAACAAGGAGGGCAGAAGACGCAGAGGGCATCTCCATCCTGGATCCATCTCACCTTGCTGAGGGGAGCGGCAGACCATTGCAAGGGAGGCATGTATTCTGATGACGGGCAGCATGGTAGAGTGGAACAAACACGGGCCTTGGAATCCAACAGACTGAATCCGAATCCTAGGTCTGACATCTGTTAGCTGGGCGACCTTGGTCAATTTTAACCTCGAAAAGCCTCAATTTTCTTATCTGCAAAATGGGGCTAGTAATACCTACCTTGAAGGGTAGTTGAGAAAATTAAAGACAAGAGTATGCAAAATATACCCAGCCCACAGTGGGCACTCCATGGATGGTAGCCTGGCGCACAGAAGGCACTCAGTAAATATTGGTTGAATAAATGATGTAGCTATTTGAGGTGATCTCTGTCTACTTTGTTTTCTACCTTTTCCTTTACGTTCTCGTCTAGTCTCATTTTCACTGGGGTCAATACACCCTCAGGGAACAAGGGATGGTTTCTAAAGTTTACCCAGCCTCCCAGGACAGTAAGCTCTTTCAATCCCCTGGCAGAGTCTGGTTGAGTTATAGGCCTCACAAAGTGACCTTGCTCTTCTGAGGAGCGGTCTTCGCCCTCACCCACGGGCTGGATCACAAGGAAGTCCAAAGCAGTTTCCCGTGGCTCTCACAGCTCAGAGTGGTTCCTCTTTGCTTCTGTTGACATCAGTAGGAATCTCATGAACTCACACCACAGTTTTTGTTTTTCTAATATTTTCCCCAGAAACAAACTCCCTTGTGGAGTTTGCTCCACGCCGCTCAGAGTTAAGCTTTTTTACCCAAAGGAGCAGCATGACTCTATTTTCTTATGGTCAAGGGACAGGTAATTGGAGATCCCTGGTAGCAGGGGACCCCCAGCCATCGAACAAGGCACAAGTTTGGAAGGTGTGCCCACCAGTCACCTGCAGCCCCAGCCCTGGCCTCTGGGATAGGAATAACAGGAAAAGATGGTCCTAGCCCCCAAAAGAACGAAGGAAATGGCAAAAATCCCCATATGACCACATCTTATTTTGGGGACTAACTCTGGGGGTCAAGGGAAAAGAAGAACCTCAAGACACCACTTCACTTCTGCCTCTTGAGTCATTTATCAGTGTCCACAGACCCCAGCCAGCCTCTCTTTCTGAGCGAGGGTTATCAAGGCTGACGAGGAAGGCTGACACAGGCTGGCCACAACCTCACTAAGCAGGCAACTCTAGGCTGGGAAGGGCGATGAGAGAAACCCGCATAAAGCAGACTGAGGCTGCTTTCTCTCAACGAGTCTGCCGGCCTACATCACAGTCTCTCATTAAGCATCCACTTGACGCCAGGGAAGTGAAATAGCGCAGACCTGGCACCAGAAAGAACAAATGTGGCACCCACTGCTCCTTTTAAGGACTGGCTCGAGGAGCAGCAGGCCCCAGGGCAGGAGGTGAGGCAGACAGATCAGTACCTTTGTGCAAGAGGGGGGGAGGACTCTTTCAGGCCTGCCTCCTTAACAAGCTCTCCAGGACAAATTCTTCTGCAACCATCAAACATGCAACTGTCAAAAATAACCAACAATGTAATAGGCTTTTCCCCCTTTTCTTACAAAGTCTGGGGACACAGTGTTTCCTCTCCCCCAGACAGGGGAGTTGGCTTCAACTAAGAAAGGGGGTCAAAAGTCACCTTGATAACCATCTGTCAAAACAGAAATACCCTAACCCCGAGCTACAGAATCAAAGGGAAAGGCTGGGCCAGTGGTTTTCAAATTTTAGTATGCATCAGAATCACCTGGAAGCCTGGTTAAAAGGGCCAGGCTCCATCCCGATTTTCTCATTCAGCGGGTCTGGGATGGGGCCTAAGAAACAGCCTCTCGAACAAGTTCTCAGGTGATGCTGATGGTCTGGGCACTCGTGTAATGTGTACTACCTGCCCCTTCACACTACTTTCCATGCATCATTTTTGCCCGAAGGGACAGATGGTCCCTTGAAAATATATTACCTCATGTGTATACGCTGTACTTTAATTCCCAAGATCTCTAAGCCCTGTCACATTCATTACCTCCACTTGCTCTCATGAACTCCCATTGGTAAGGAGGAAAGAGACGGGTCAAGAGCCATAACCAATGCCACCACTGAGTCCACAGGTTTCCTATCTTCCAGTTTAGGGGTCCCTCCCAAGAGCACCTGCCTCCCCCCAGGGTCCTCGTGCTGCTGTGAGCTGCCTACGGCTTAGAGACCAGCTGCTGTGACTCAACACTGCCCAGACCACCAGCAGGGCGCTGAGGGCAGGTGGCCTCCAGGACACAAATGGGAGGAGACCTCAACTCATGACTCTGAACACTGAGGTAGCAGAGAGAGGTATATTTAAAAGGAAATCCTTGGTAATCAACATAAATGCTTTTTGGGACAAGTTGGTTTGGGGACTTGTAAAGCGCACTTGGCACACTGGAGACACTAAGTGAGTAGCTCTTGAATTTACGGCAATGGTTTATAGAAACTATTCTAAGGAAAGTTAGGATCTTACTGCTATTTAACTGATAAGCTATTACAAAAACAGATTACTGAAGATAAGAAAACAGGGCAATAACTAGGGCAGACTCTTGTTGGCACGACTGCAAATTCCTTGAGGGCAAGACCTATGTGATACTTTTCTGGTCCCTTAGTAGTAGCTTAACAAACGTTGATAGAACTGAATGGGGCACAGGGAGACTGGTTTGGCCTGGGTGCTCCTTATTGACCAGGCAGCTCATGTGCACCGTGTACCACTGGGCGCCATGGCTGTTTCTGCACTTAGGATGGACAGCCCGATAGAGTCTGAGTGTGTGGTTTAAAAAAAAAGGTTTGTTTTGTATTTTTTAAATTAGCTACTGGAGAGACAACGAGCATAACACAGGTTTTCTGGCAGCAGAAAGCCACAGGCTATGTCAGCAAGTAAAACAGATGTGACCAAAAAGCTGTCGATAGAGCAGATATTTTTACAACCCAGCATTAGACCTCAGGGCCAGGACAGAGGAGAAAATGGATGGGTCATATATTCCACGTTGCCTCTGTTAAGCACCACATGGAATGCAGCTGTGGACTTCCGGTGCTTGGAAAGAACAGGCAGGCCAAGCCCCAGTCCCTTCACTTGGAAATAAAGAAACTGCGGCCAGAATGGCCAGGGAAGCTGTGATCTGCAGGGCTTCTCTTTAGCAATCCACTCCCTTGAGCCAGATTATGGGCTGTGGATGTGGGTACACAGTGGATTACGACAGTGACACCACACGACACCAGGGCCAGTTTCATCCGGCACAGGGATCAACCAGGTGATCCACAAACTCAGAGCACCTCCTACTGTGTGCGAGGTCCTGTGAACTGAGCAAAGCCACTGTGGGCCCTCCCTCCACCCAGGAAGACAAAAAAAAAGTACAGCCATGGCCCTTTTGTTACTGCATTGCAATTCCAGAAATACCTCCATTCTCTGCAGACAGGAAGGGGAGGACAATTATTACTCCGTTTAAATAGCTGCGGTAGCCTTAAAGCTCGGGACCTGACCTTTCAGTTCCCCTTAAAGAAACATGTAGAAACAAGTAGATGCTCTCCACTCAGCATTTCAAAACAGGATATAAATACTCAACTGAAGAACACACTATCTGAGAATTCCCTAGTGAAAACTGAAAAACAAGGTAGACAGGAAAGATTCCAAAGCTGCGGTCTCATACCACACAGAAATCCAGAGCTGTTAGGAAGAAAAATATTTCTTATGCTGAAAACGTCGGAGAAACATTTCTTTGCACCTCAGCATCGATGGGGGAAAGAAATGATACCCACACAATCCCAGTCTAAACAGCTTGGCAAATCCTGACCCCTCACCCCCCCCAAAACTTCACTTTCAAAAGAGGATTATCTCTTCCTTCAAACTCAGGCTGTCAGGGAATAAACCCACAGAGTAACTTCTAATATAAGCAAACACCTAGAAATGGTCCTGGCGGTCCAGGTGCAAAGCAGTTGAAGGAAAGTAATCCCCCTTTGCAGATACCTCTCCTTCCTGGCTCAAAACCTGACAGACATTTTGCCGCTAATTTCTAACCCTTGAAAATAAAGCTATTCTGACCACTGCTCCCTGCCCACCGAGCCCTGTTCTGCTGGAACAGTGCCGTTCTCATGGGCCAGCAGGCTCCTGCTGCACACACTGCTGTATGTGCCCAACGTGTGAGGCCGCGTGCAACTGCAGAAGCCACATGTCACTGTCTCCAGAAAGGAGGGGCTGACTAGAACCTTGGAAACTCTCTCACTCCCCTTCTGCTCTGCCTCAAGCCCTCTCACAGAAAGCCATTGTGTAGGCTGAAGAGGGAAATAAAAGAAGGGCGGACTTTTTCCATGCTCCCCTGCAGACTACAAGGTGATGTAAAGGCACAGCAGCCAGCCCCCCAACAGCTCTGGAGAAGTGCAGGCCTCAGGGGGCCCCCCACACTGGCTTCTCACTCGTTTGTACTGGGCAGCATTGTCTGATAATGAGCTGAGCTCAATTGCTTGCCATGTATTTTGCAGCATAACTAATCCCTTATATTTGTGCTTTTCACCCACATGTCTGTTATTGTTTGCTTTAAGGGGAGAAAAAGCCCCACCTTTGAAGCAACCTACACCTTCTCTCAGCCGTTTGGCCCTCTCGCTTTCTCCATCGCACACAAAGCTCTGACCAACCACTGCAGGCGCACCAGTGCAGCTTTCCCAGTCTTAGCACTTCTTGAGCTGTCTGGGGCCAATGGTTTAAAGATGAGCACAGTGATGCTATCAGGAGGCTTTATCCTCACCTCAGCTCTCAGCCAGCCCAGTGTTTGGAATAATTCTTATATGCATGCTTCCTGGTTTCTTAGCTTCCTCAGCTGGGCGTCTGCTCAGAGTCCTCTAAGGCTGAACTTTTTTCAACCTTTTTAAGGTGGCTGATCTAGATATCACTGTTCTTCCCACCCCACGATTGCTTCCCGACGAAGATGGATTCCTGTCACCTTCACTAATCAATTCAGTCAAGCCATCAGGCACAGAGAACAGCAGGGCAATTGCTTTTTCCTCCTACACCTATTCATCACCACCCATCCACCATTTCAGACCATTTCTTCTTCCACCCTCTCCTCCTTTCCCAAGAAGTATGAAAAAGAAATGATCAACTTACGTACAGTTCTTAGAATGTATTTTTGTTCACCTGAAAAATAAAACTTTTAAAAAATATACAGGACTTTTTGAGTACAGGTATATCTTAAATGGCTGAATTATAAATAATGTCTCTGGTCGCATTCACAGCTGGAGTTAATGTCCCAATTCCAGTGAAGGCTTTAGAGAGGCAGGAGGCCAGCAGCTGGGTCTGCGAGTGGTCTCTCTAGACTCCGAGATCCACCCCAAAGTGGATTAAATAGTCCCAAATGCATGGGTCAGGATGGGGACAGGGGACTGGACTCCCAGATGTTCTCCCGCAAGTTCAAAGGATTCTTGGAATAAGAGATCAATTTACAAATTATTAAAATATAGGACTAAAAATTCACACAATAAATATAAATTACAGGCTATTGTTGAAGTTATAAAGTGGCATTTCTGTTTCTTCCCCCCAGGCCCCCATCCAAAATTTAAAAAGGCCTCAAAGGCTTCCTAATGACCAAAGTCAAGTCTGCTGCTCAGCAATCTCCTCCAGCCAAGACACCTTGGGGATGCTACCAGCCTGCCCCCAGGCTATGACAGCTCAGCTGCTGTTTTCTTGCCCACAGCAGGACATGGCTTAAAACAAGGCTGTTGTCCCGTAAACTTGGATCAGAACTAGCTAGAATGTAGGCCAGAAAACTGGACAAACTGTTTCAGGACTCAGGTGGATAAGTTTTTGTCTTTTTTTTTAAAAAGTGCCTCATTTCCCAAAAAGGAAACACTAAAGGGTTTGGTATCTTGTCACTACCCACACTCAATTGCCTAAAAGTAAGTGGCAGAAGGAAATGGAATCCAAACTGATGTATAATTCTTGCTGCCCCAGAGCTATACATACGTCATTTCTCTAGATGTTTCTCATCTCAATAAAAGTATAGGCTGCATATAAGTAGGGTTTATCAGGAGAGGTAAAGACAAGCCAATTTAACCTTCCCATGGCTGGTCTATTAAGTGGCTATCAAAGCACAATCCTGAGTTCAAAGCCCACCTTTCAGCCTTTCCGGTTCTATATAAAACTCAAAATCAGACGACATTCTCAAAGTTCTGGTTTTGCAACAGATTTCATCCTAATCGCAGGGCTACATTGTCACTACAGGCTCAGGAAAGAGGGAAGGTGACGGTGATTACTGGCACAAGATCTTGAAGAGCAGCAAAAAAAAAAGTAAAACATTTATGAGCCACTCTACTTACAAAAGCTTGCTCTTCTAAAAGAACTCTGTGAGGAGAAGGCCAAGAATCAAAGCACAGAGGCATTGCTCTTTCCCTTCCTTCTGCCCTGGCCCCTCTCCAGATACTTCAGGCTGCAACAGGAAGCCTCTTGGGTGGGGGCACGAGGGTGGGAAGAGGAGGGGATCAGTACATTCCCCACCCTCCCTAAACTGCTTCTACTTCTCCTAAGGTTTTCCACTGTCCTTTCAACAAGTCTAAGAATGATTATACTCTTTTGTGGCACAAACGTATTTTTCTGAAATAGGAAGGGGAATAGGGGAAAGAGTGGGTGATGAGAAAAAAAAAGTGTTTGTGCCCTTCTGGCTAGCTGCACTTTGGGGGCCAGCAAATAGCCGTTGCTTGACCCCATCAGTCAGTAGCTACCAAGGGTGTGGGAGGATACATATAGTTCTATTCAATTATAGCTTCTAGTGCATATGTTAGCAACTATATACAGGGATCTATAAATTAAATGCATCTGTGGCCACTGCAACTAGGTTGACGTACCTGAGCTCCACTACTTTTGATGCCCTCTTCGAGAGAGCTTCAGCTTATTCAAGAAGAGCCCCTACAGCTCCCTCCTTCCCCTGAGTCTTGGGGGAAAGCCCGAGTCACCCCTGCACGTAGGATACATAAGAGCGAGCGGCGCAGAAGGGTTCAGTGCAGGGATCTCCCCACCCCTCCCCCCATGCCCCTTATGGCTCAGGGCCCTGGCGCAGCACGGTCCTGGGAAGACCAAACCCCGAGCCCCCGGAGGATCGTGGTCCCTTGGCTGAAGATCAGGCTGCAGGCCACTCGCCTCCGGGACAAGCCGGCGATCGTCGGGAGGAAGGGGGCGTTCACCCCGTGGGGGTCACTCTCGCGGGCTCCCCGCCGGGTCCTGCTGCAAAGACCTGCTTCCCGGCTTCAGGAGGATGGTTCCCGGCCGCCCCTGGCGCGGAGGGTTCAACGACTCCCGGGCGCCGCCGCGGCTTCCTCTTCGTCCTCCTCGGGCCCCCGCGGCTGCTCCAACGGCCCGGCCTGGGGGCTGTCGGCCGAGGGCCCGGGAGGCATGGGCCGCGCCGCCTGCAGCGGGGGCGCGGCGCGAGGCGCCTCGCGGCGGGACGACCCCGTGGCGTTGGGCCCCGCCGCCGCCGCCGCGGCCCCCGAAGTCCCGGACGGGCCGGTGGCGTTGGAGCCGCCGGGGGGCGGGCCGGCGGCTCCCCCCGAGGTCCCGGCGCCCACCGGCTGCCAGATGAGGCTGTAGTAGACGGCGAGCACGATGGCTGCCAGCGACACGGAGAGCACGTAGGCGAACACGGTGGCGAGCCGGACCCACTTCTTGTTGGTCTTGGCCGCCATCTTCGCCTTCTTGTCCCCGGTGTAGGTGGCCGGCTTGCCCCGCTCGGCCGGGGCCGCGTCGCGCTCCTTCATGGGGGGGCCCCGGCCTTTGCCCCGGTGCTCCACGGCCCCGGCTGGAGGGGGCCTGGCGGCCTGCGAGGACTGGGAAACGGGCGGCCCGGCGCCCTCGGTTCCCGGCCGCTCCGCCGCCGCTCCTCACGCCGCCCGCCCGCAGCCCGCCACCACGTAGCTCAGCCGCCGCCGGGGCCTGGACCAGTCACCGCCGCCAGCGCCGCCGCCGCCGCCGGCCCGTCAGCTGCTTCCCCGCCGCCGCCACAGCCACAGCCGCCGCAGCCGCCCGGCCCCGCGTCCCCATCCGCCGCCGCCGCCTGCCCGGCCGCCGGCCGCCCGGTCTCCAGTGGCCGCGCGGACAGCGCTCCGCTCCAGCCGGACTCCCCCGCCTCGCGCGCCGGCAACAGGGGCGGGGGAGAGCGCTGCTGGGGGCTGCCTCTTAAAAGGGCGACGCCGGGGTCCGGAAGTGCTGCGCGGGGAGGCGGGCTTCTGTCGGGCGCGGCGAGCCCCGCCGGGACGCCCCGGCAAGAGAGAGTTAAAGGAGGCTGGTTCTTAAAAGGGCAACGTCGCCGCCGCCCCTCGCGAGCTGGCGCGTTGAGGCTGGGAGCCCCGGGCGCTTCTTTAAAAGGGGAACGGCCTCGTTCGGGGCGGAGAGCGGAACGGGAAGGGGGGTAGACAGGGGCGGTCAGAGCGCGGAGCTGTCAACTCGCGCGCCTCCTTTCTCCGTCCCGACTGTCCGAAGTGACAGGTGAAATAGTAGCAGCGGCTTCGACCTTCAGGCTTTAGTTTACCCCCAGAAGTGGGAGTGATACCACGCTCGTGCTCGCGGCTCGCGCCCCGCTTCACGTACCTTCCGAGCGGGTCTTCCAAACCCCTTGACCCTTAGCGAGCCTGGCCCACGTCCGGCGTCGGCAGCCAAGGAGCCTGGAGCGTGCACTGTGAACTCAGCTGGTGGCACCCCTTCCTCCTGCCGCCCCTAGTCCCACCTCGGCTTCCGGGCTCTGCTGAAATCTTCCCGACCCCCTATCCTCTTAGAGCCCTGAGTCAGGCTGCCCAGACCTTTCGGAGCTTCCGGGGCAGTACCACGTGCTGAGCCGGTTCTCCAGGCTCGCCTCCCACCTTAGTCCCGAAGTTTGCAACAGGTCCCAGTTCCCGCTTTTGGGGGCTTCCGACTCCCAAGTTTGGGCTTGATTTGGATTCGAGGGGCTGCCCTGAACGGGGGAGCAGCTCCGAGAGCTTTCCTCCTCCCTTATCCTCTCCGGGGCTCAGAGCCTGGGCAGTTTTCCTGCATCCCTTCTCATGTGAGGTGTGTCCTCCCTCGAGTCGGTGCTGAAGAGCCCTCTCCGAGTTCGACTCTCAGTAGCGCTTTCCCCTGTGCCTTCCCCTTCTTTCTGCCGCCCAACCCCCTTCTCTCCTTCCCATTCCCTCTCTATGAGGCTTTCTAGAATTTCTGGTTTTCTCCTCCTTGAATTCTACTTCCTGTGTTCCCAGAGTTGGGTGTGTGGACTGCCTGGGTGTCTCAATGGGTGTGGGAGAGGACTGTGGTCCTGATGGGGTTCTGTGGGTGAAGCACCCCTCCTGCCCTTGCAAGCGCGAGCCTGACTCCTGGCTTCTTCCCTCTGCCCTTCTCCTTCTCCACAGGAACCCTCTTATGGAGACGCCCCTCCCCAACACTGCTGCCCTGCCACCTCAGCCCGCAGAAGTCAAGTTGCTACCAGAGCTGAGTGTGCTGATCGACCCCTGGAGTCACAGGCCTATAACCCAGCCCCTGACTCTCATTCCTGGGGCCCAGGTGTGAGTCTGCCACTAGCAATGGCCAACTGGATGCTTATTCCCAGGAACAGCCTGCCTTTTTCCTTTCTGAGAAATTTCAAGGACATTGGAAGTTTGGAGTGTTTGCCTTCTGTGGGCTGATGGGGAAAAGACAACCACTCCTTCCCCATTCTGCTCCCAGGCCAGGCAGAGCGGGTCTAACAGTTAAGTTAAATCCCTAAATTGTCTTTGGATGTTGAACTCTCTTCTTTCCCCTACTCTCTGGCCTTCCTGGCAGGACTGATCATACCAGCTACATCAAGGTGCATTATTCTTACAGATTCCGGATAAGGCCAATCCAAAGCCTCCTTCCATCCTCTTTCTTGAATGCACTCTGTATTTCTTCTGTTGCAGATTAAACTTTCTTCTTGCTTGGTTCCCAGCGAAGTAGGAACACAGGATGTCACTCACTCTTTTCTACAATAATGAATAAATATACTTGAAGCCTTTATTCAATTCCTCTCATCCTATATGTCTCCAAACTAAACAGTGCCAGATTCTTTAACCTGTCATCAATAAGCCCTATTTATTATCTGGATTTACATAGTGTCTTTTACCCTAGGAACTCGAAATGCTCTCAGATATAATGGAACCTGATCTCCCTGGTGCCTGAGCCATTAACAAACCATTAGTGTATTCCTGTTGCAGGCAACTAAATGGCCCCCTAGTGGCTTGAAAGTGAATATACTTCTCTAAGTGCCTCTCCCCGACTAAAGGGAGGCAGTGGGGGAAATCAGAGAATCAGGGCAGCTTGGGGACCGAAGGGGCCCCAAAGTTCATCTTTTGTAAATAGCCCCGCAGACCCTACAACCTCCTCCACAACATCCCTATGGAGCCCTCTCCAGCATCAGCTAAAGGACCCTCCACGATGGTGTACCTTATTGTCTGCTCCCTTAGGCAGCTTTTTCAGGCTTTGGAAAGTTTGGACCAATTATAACAGCGGCAACATCCAGGCCTTTATTATGTGGTAGGCACCATACTAAGCACTTACATTCCTTGTTTCATTTATCTCACCGCAATCTATAAGGTAGTTACTATTTATCTTTATTTTAGAGATGAAGAAACTGCCTCAAGAAGATTAAGTAAATTGCCCAAGGTCACGTAGCTGGATAGAACTCAAATCTGAGTCTGACTCCAGGGCATTCGGTTCTGATGCCTGCTCTGCTCTGCCTCATAGGTGGAGCTGAACTTTGTAGTGGATGGTGGAGGCACTTATTCCTCCAGCTGCCAGGAGCACCGGTTGCTGATGGCTCACAGCTGCCACTATCCCTGGGAATTGCCCTCAGGCACCAAAGAAGCTGCATCTTTCTCCTGGCCCACAAGACCAATAAATAGGGCCACGTTGCAACAAAACCCAGCCAGAGATGTGCAGGGGCCTGCTGGGGAAGGAGGCAGGCTGTACTCCCAAGGAGCTGCAAAAGTAGCCAGCATGTACTGGCAGGAGCCCAGAGAGGATGTATAGGCTGGATCGAGGGGGAGCTGAATATTAAGTTGAATATGGGAGAGTTTATTGATATGGGAGCACTCTCCTGTGAAACAGGATTTAATACCCTGACACGGATCCTGAGAAGAGAAAGGCAGTGGCCCATCAAGTGAAATGGAAATGCCAGTACTACCATGGCAGAGGTGGAAGAAGGGTTCAAAAAGCTCAGAGAAGTGGGCATGCTGTAGTGGGTGTTCTATGTAAGGCAGAAACCCACTTAAGTTCTGCAGGAAGGCCCAGAAGATCCCAGAGGAAAGCAGAGGAATGCACAGCTGAGAGGCTCAGTTTTGGCTGTCCTCTGTAGGCCAGGGCTGACAGCAAGAGACCATTCAGAACTGGCTCCCTGATAGCAATGGGGATGATGGGACTATGAAATAACAGAAGCCAGAGGTTGGCACAACCACTGTAATGAGCAGCAAGTTGGAGCAGCGGGGGGTCCTGATAGCAGAGCTGTGCAGAGATGGGCAGCCAGTGATGGTATTGCTCAGCCTATACCAGTGGTTCTCAGACTTTTTCGTTTCAAGGTCACTTCACACTCTTGAAAATTGACATCTCCAAAGAGCTTTTGTTTATGTGGGTTATATTTATTGACATTTGCCACATTAGAAGTCAGATCAAGAAATTTGTGAAATGTTTATCTGTTCATTAAAAAAATAATTAGCTCATTATATGTTAACATAAATAGCATATTTTTATGAAAAATAGCTATATTTTATAAAACAAAAAAGTTAGTGAAAAGAGTGGCTTCTTTGACATTTTTGCAAATCTCTTAAATGCGGCTTTGCAGAAGACAGCTGGATTCTCATATCTGCTTCTGTTGGCAGTATGTTGTTTTGGTTAAAATAGATGAAGAAAATCCAGCCTCACTCAGATATGTAGTTGGAAAATTTTAATGATAAAAAATAATAAATAAAATAAAAATTTTAATAGCCTTTTCAGATCATTGTGGGTATTTTTCTTTGATACTACACCAAAACTCAACAAGTAGTATTTTCTTATATGGTAATTGTAATGTAGATATGAAACTTTGTCAATGAACTTTTTGTACTCAATCAGATTAAAGTCTATTGGTCTACCATGCACTATGAATGGCTCTTCAACCTATGCATGATTTTGTAACATCTTCCTTTGGTCATTTGGAATATATTGGTTCATTGAATTATACAGATCTTTCAAATATTGATACGATTCATTATACAATATTAAAAATCATATTTGTTAATATCATCAGAAAAAGCTTGAGTATTAGGAATCTGTCAAGCTCATGATAGTGCATACAAGTTTTCTAAAATTCTAATTTTCACTTGAAAGCTCAAATTTTATCATTGGCAACAAATACTACCAGTTGTTTTCCTCAAAGTTACAGGCTTCCTTGGTTTGAATTTGAGAAAACATCTGCCAGACAACCAAGTCTGAATAACCATAGTTTATCTGTCAGTTATTCTTTCAAGTGAAAATGGTGTTTCATGAAAAAAGTGACTAGTTTAGCTTGTAACTCAATTGCACAAATGCTTTTCCTTGAGAGAACCATTATACTTCTGTGTGCAGTACAGTACTTTCCATTTAATCACAGATAATATTAAAAAGACATGTATTTAAGGGTCATGATTTAATATAATTTAACAATTTTTATTGCTTCATTAAGGACATTCTTAAATGAAACTGACTCTTTTCTCTTCCCTACTTTCTTCCTTCCTTCCTTCTGTACCTCCTTTCTTTCTTCCTTCCTTCCTTTCTTTCTCTCTCTCTCATTAACTTTAAGTGTGGCTGCTTTCTGTCCTTCAGACTTCTTGTGCCAAGAGACCAGCAGACAAAAAAAAGGAGTCACTTCCTGGCAGGGGTACTTGACCCTGGTCCTCTGGAGGAGACAGGGCTGCTACTACACAAGGGGGTCTGGGAAGAATATGTCTGGCACACAGTGATCCACTACTTGCCCAATTTTGATAGTAAGTGAACAAATTCAGCAGCATGTTTTGAGAAGGGCATGGTGATTAGGGGCTCAGACCCCTCAGGAATGAGCATCTGAGTCACCCCACAGGAAAGCCACGTAGACCAGCAGAGGTACAAGCTGAAGGTAAAGAGAATCTAGAATGGGTAATGGGCGGGGGGCAATGTTGAATATCAGTTGTGACACCAGGACAAGCTGCAGTATTGAGGGCTGTAGTCCATCCTACTTACCTTCCTGTAAGTTTCCCAGAGAAAGTGATCACCAGCATTCTGGAGGAGCTCTTCCCAGGCAGAGTGAGCTTGCCACGTGAAGCAAGTAGGCCCGAACCTTGCAAAGGGGTTACTGTCGTGGTTGCTATGGTACACCACCCAGATCCCGCCTTTGAGACCACGAAGCTTGCCCCCAAGTGGCCAGGAGTGTTGGCTGCTGATGGCTCACAGCTGAGTCTCTCCCTGAGAGTTTCCTTCAGCCACCAAAGGGAGCTGCCTTGCCCAACTTCACGAGCCCTCCGTGGGGATCATCTGCCTGGTCAATGTGAGGGTTCAAAGGTCCAGCCCTCTTGCCTCAGTTGGGGCCCCCTCTGAAGGTCATCCCAATCTCAGAGCTCCCTGTGGAGGCATCCTCTGTTGTGAATGCATCGTTGATCGATTTTTTCCTCCGCTCAGTCCTGGTTCCTTCACTCCTTCAGATGTGTTGTGCTGTTTCTGAGAGCACCTCCCAATAAACTTCCTGCAAGCAAGTCTCTGTCTCATACAGTTTTATGGGAAAACTGACCTAAGGCAGTCACCTAAGTCACCTCAGATTCTAACTTTGGGACCCCAGAGACAAGCCTCATCCATGCGAAGGTGGACCTCCTGGTGCCTCCACCAGTTCTCACAGAGTGTTTTGCGCATCCTCCATCATGCCCCACCCCCCACCAAATGTCCTCCAATGCAAGCATTTCTCTACAATAAAACAACCTAAACCGAAGTCCCTGAATACATCAGGTGTGGTCTGACACGCCAAGAACGAGGATGGGACTGAGTCTTCCTTGGTTCTAGAGCCCTGGCTACACATCAGAACCAAGGGTGAAGCTCTTTAGAAATCCAGAACCCTCACTTTCCTTCCCCTCTCCCCACCCACCCATCCCAGGTCCTGATTCAGAGGGTCTGGGTGCAGCAGTGAGTACAGTGTTACCAGAGCTTCCCAGGCAATTCTGATTGATATCAAGATGGAAAATCACTGGGCTCAGTACTCAGCCTCAATTCAGCAGCCTAAGAGTCTCTCCACTTTTTTGGCAGCCTTTTCACTTGACTCATATGGAGCTGGCTGTCAGCGAAAACCCTCAGTTTTATTCACACATGCTTCTGCTAAGCCACCACCTCCCCACCCTGTCCTTGACTGTCGGTGCCTTGGAGCCAAGACCGGATCGCTCAGTTAAGCCCTGTCTGTTTTACCTTGTGAGGCTCAGGCTGTTGCTCCAGCAGGTTAGGAGGTTTGGGGGTCCTAGGTGTGTCTCCCAACATATCTCCTGTCCCCATTGGCTTCCTACTATTCACAAAGTTGAGGGGCTTGTTCACTGTGGCTTTGCCCAGATCCTGATAAGAAGGTGGTCCGGGACAAGAGCAGTCAACCAGTTCTGAGAGCATTTCTTACATGCAATACACCACGCCTGCCTAGAGAAGGGCATCGTCGAACTCATTTTCATCACCTTTATGAAAATGGGTCTGTTTCACAGACAGAGGCAGAGAAGATGAGTAATGTGTCCAACAACATCCTGCTGGGGTGGGAGCCAATCCTTTTCTGCCCTCGACAGCTCTCATCTCTAGGTTTGTCGTCTCTGAGAGGAAAAGTGGGAGATAAGAGCGGTAAAGTTGGCCCCTCTGATTGGAAAGAGAGAGATTTTTAGAGCTGGAAGGAATCTTAGAACTGATCAAAAGCTCGACAGATCAGAGAGCTCAGGTAACTTGCCAAGATCACACAGCAAACCTTCACTCCAGTTGAGACTAAAATCTGGGTTTCTTGAGGTTGAATCCAGTCCTCCCTCGGCTACACGTCCAGGTAAGTTTGATCCGGAATAGCACTTCAAAGGTAAACACACAGGACTGATTCTTTTCCACTTCTAAATCCCAGATGGTTCCTTTGATGATTGCAGAAGGGCTTGGCATGGGAGGGCAGGTAACATCTTCCTCCTGGGCTCCTGCAGAGAACTCCTGATGGCCTCTCCTGTCCTCCCTAAGGGATTAGAACCTCAGCACCTGCTTCCCTTGTCCCTGCCTCCATTCACACTCAGCTCTCAGTCTGCGGAGGGTGGCTGGATCTGCAGCCACAGCTGGACACACAGCTGGACTGATGGACAGCTCCTCGTCTTCACTCTCGTGGCGGCCTCATCAGCTGTGGGGGCTCTGGGGGCACAAAGGTGGTGGGAGGATGGCACTTGTCCAGGATTTGAGCTCTTGTGTCATGACTTCATGAGTTCAGGCCGCTTCAAGTCTACAACCAGGAGCATCCCTAACTCAGCCTGCTCTGGGAAGGCAGGTCCAGCCCCTGATCCACACAAACTGCTAAAACAAACAAAACCCACAACAATCCAAACAGCAAGTCAGTGAAGATACTTGTGGAAGGAATAGCATGCCTACTGAGGAGAAAGTAATAAGAAACTGCATTTCTCCTGTCCGTGTCTGCTAACAAATAATGATAGTAATAATAATGATACTATTGAGCTCATGTGCAGGCACTGTATGAAGTACTTTACCTCCATTACATTATTAAATCCTTACAACATCCCTGGGAGGCATTATTATCCCCATTTTACAGGTGAGAAAGTTGAGGCACAGGAAGGTTAAGTGTCACAAGATAAACCAGCTAGTAAGTGGCCGGGTTCATAGAGGAGTGAGTGTGGCTTCCTGGGTCAGACTGGGAAACAGACACCAGGGGATGCAACGACTGAGCCATCTTAATTCCAAAAGTAAGCTAGCCATTTCCCAAGACACACAACAGGCCTCGGGGCTCCTGAACTCCACCGCTTCAAGTGAGTCATGGCATCAGGCAAGAAACCCACCTCATCTGACTCTCTCGTTTGGCTGGTAACTGAGTCACCCGAAGATCTGAGTTCAACTTCCACCAGTAGACTTCTCTGATGAACAGGTTGAGAAACCAAAGCACGAGGTCCCCAAACAAACCTGCCAAGTGAGCAAGTGAATTCCAGACCTGCCTCTGGGGCTCCAGGCCACCAGTATCTCCCTGGGAGGCAGCTCCACGTTGAATGTTAAGTTCTCACCACTTTCTATGGCCCAAAGCTCACACACGCAGAACTATCCAGCATCACGACTGACACAGACCCACCAGCAACTGCCCTGAGGGTCTGCTTGTCCCGGATCCCCAGCCTTTCCCCAGGAGGCACATGCTATCCAGTGCGCCCAGCAGGGGGCATCCTCACCCTTCCACCTTCCACCTTCTGCCCCGGGCATGAGATTGGCAGACTGCCTGGGGTGCCCATCCCTCAGCTTAGCCCTCAGACACCGTTTCCCAAACGTGGTCTTCGTGTGACCTCCCTGATTTTCTCCATATCCACTCTACCATTATTTATACAATACTTTTCTTTGTCAGTTCACTTTTTTAAAAACTTAAATGTATTTTGAAAAGAAAAAAAACCCTTTTTGATGAAGCTTTTCCCTGCTCATCCCGCCCACCGCGTGAATTTCCTGCATTCTGAGGGCTGCTTTGCAGGATGTGGGCAGGAGCATACAGGCCCCACTGAAGCTACAGTTGGGAGTCTCAAGAACCGGGTCCGGGCAGTGCCATCACAGGGTAAAGGTGGGTGAGGCTTTATTCTATGGATTCTGAGCCTGAGATTGAAAGGACCGAGTAAGGAGTCCTGGAATTTCTGCTTTCCTTGTGGCACCCCCACCCCATGAAATGAGAGGAGCCTGTACCTTCCCCCTCCCCAGGCTGAGGGAGAGGGAGGGGATCATCTTTCCAGGCCCAAGGTGGAGAGAAGGCTGCTGGCTGCAGGGCAGACAAGAGAGAAGGACCAGGGGCACCTGCAGGTGACAGGTGCAGGAGCTTTGGGAAAGGGCAGGGATTTCCCTTGCAAAATCCATTCAAACAGACAGAGAGGGAACCTGATCCCAGGGAGGGAATCTACCTGCAGGGGCCCCCAGAAAGGCCTAAGGCTGGAGGGTTAGGGGAGGAAAGATGAGAGACAGCAGGGCTTGGAGGGAGTGGAGAGAGGATGAGTCCTGAGGACGGAGGGCATGGAAGCATGGAGGATTCTCGAGCTGTTTCTCAGGCTCAGTCAGGCCTTACTCCAGGCTCCACCCTAATGGTCTTAGAATTGCTTTTCTGGGGGTTATTTTTGTGCTAGGAATCCCCTTAGCTCTAGCCCCTGTGGGCCCCCAGACTGGCAGCAGAGGCAGTTCTAGGGCCTGGATGAGGGTCCCACAGTTGTCAGGGAGTGGCACAAAGGCCCATGGTGGGACCTGGTGCAGAAAGCCAGGCCCTGAGAGGGGAAGGAAGTCCTGGGCAGAGCTCCCTGCTCCCCTAGCTGGATTAAGAAGAAAGATAAGAGGAGCTGTTTGGGCAAGAGGAAGTGGGCTGGCTGAGCTGGGCAGAGACTGAGCTCCCCGGGCCGGGGTAGTATTAGGGCCATGCACCCTGCGCAGACACCCAGAGCCGAGGCCTCTCCTAGGGGAGCAGCCCTCCTGCCCCAAGTGTTCTCACCCAGGCCCTGGGCACAGAGCAGAGGAGGGAGCCTGGCAGGAGAGTGCGGTGGAGACTGGTGGCCAAGGGTGTGCAAAGCGGCTGTGTGTGGAGTGGTGGCTGGTCAGTGGAGGTTCCAGGCCTGGGCCAGGTGCAGTGGGCCAAGAGGAGAGAGTTACATGGCGGCGAGGGGCGTGATTGCCTCACTTGCACCTCATTTTCATGGGGAGGAAGCATTGAGAAAGAGGAGCTGGATGTTCAGCAAACTTTGCTTATTCAAAACACTCAATCCCAGCTGGGCCCTACCCCACCCGCAACGCCCACCTCCAGCGGGGTCCCAGTCTCCTCAGCGTCTCAGAGCAACCCCTGTGCTCTGGACCCCACCTCTGTGGAGGTCCTTTCCCCCGGTGAACTCCTTGCTCCCTCCCCTCAGTCCTCGCCTGGGCAACAGTGTCCCCAGCTGGTCCCCATGTTGTTCCTTCTCCAGTCCCCCAGACATATCTGACCAGGGGACTACCCCTGGGACTGAGAGGCCCCTGCTCCAAGGAGACTGGGCCTCATGACCCGCCTCTCCGTCCTGAACTGCACAGAAAAGGAAGCCCTGAGCAGGAAGTGCTGAGGCACGGGGTGAGGGCGGGGGCTTCGAGGAGGGGAGCCTGGGCAGGAGCAGTGACCACAGCCCCTCACTGCAGGCAGTCGGGAGGAGGCTGATTTAAAAGGCAGATGGGCCTCTGGCTGAAGCACTCAACTCTGCACCCAGCCACTGCCACCCTTGGGCTATAAGAGCACCCAGACTTCCGGACCAGCTGGGGCAGGTGCCATGTGAGCCCAGCTTGGCTCCCCTCCTGCCTGCCCTCCTTCCTTCCCTCCTTCTGCCTGCCTGTACCAGCCCAGCCTCTCCAAAGAGGGACGCTTGGCACCATGTCCCTGCTCAACCCTGTCCTACTGCCCCCCAAGGTGAAGGCCTATCTGAGCCAAGGGGAGCGCTTCATCAAATGGGACGATGTGAGTGGGGTAGGGGCCGCAGGCTGCGGGGGCACTGGGGTGGCGGCTGGGTTGCTAGGGGCTTTGCCAGGGTGGGTGGGTTGGTTTATGTCTGCCAGGACCCAGGCGCCTGTGTGGCTTGGCCAGGCAGCTGACACAACTGCCTGGATAAACAAACCTAGGGGTGAGAATGTGTGCCCTGAGCATGTGTCCCTGGGCTGCCGGGGCTAAGGCTCTGTGTCTGGATGTGAGAAGAGAGTGGGCTGCCTGGGTGGTCCTAGAAGGATGTTTCTTTGGGACTGGGTCTAGGTCTGTCCTCCCCCAAAGCCCCTAAGAAGAGCAGGGTTTGTTGCTCCTGGTCTTGCTGTTAGTGGGAGGAAAGTGCGCTTCAGAGCCGAGGCAGGGCCAGAAGCAGAGGTGAGCCAGGCCCCTACGCCCAGCACAGACACCCCACTCTTGCCCCAGCGGGATGCCCAGACTTGACTTGTTCGTCCCTCCCCACCTGGCCCTGTTCCTGTCCCAGGGAAGCCCTGCTCTCTCCTGAGCTGCTGTGGGGCAGCCACAAAAGGCTCCTGGAGCCCAAGTGAAAACTGATAGCTTCTGCTCCCAGGGGCCTGGGAGGAAATGGATTGACTTCTGCTTCCGCTGGCTGCTCTCGGCCCGGCTCCCTGACAACTGCCTGTCTGCAGGGGAAGGAGGAAGGCCCTGCTTTGCCCTGCACCTCTGTCTCCACTGTGTCTGCTCCTTCCCAAACTGGAGCCTGCTTCCCAGCCTCTGGTCCTCCTGGACCCTGAAAATGTTGTGTTGCCATTGGCCAGGGATTCTCTTGGGCTGATGAGGAGAACAACGTGGGGCCCCTCCTTCAGGGAGGTGAGGCTGCTGGGCTGGCCCAGTGTGACAGTCAGAGCGGGCTGGTTCCGGGAAGGGAACGTGAAGGCTCTGGCGGGGAGGGGAGAGGGCCCTTAGGGCTGGCTTGTCCTCCTTACAGGTGGGATGAGGGGACTCTGGGTCTGCGAGCTAAGGCAGCCTGGAGCTCTGGCCCTTCAGTGCTGGACTAAGTTGAGTAATCTGGTTGCCATGACTATGGGGAGGGGACCCCCTGGGGAGAGCTTTCTGCTTTCCTAGGAGTGGTGTGGTCGATGCCGCACGGTGGTGGCACGTCCCAGGAGCCCGTGGAATGAGGGAAGTGGCTCAGAATGAAAAGTGAAGTGGCCTCTCTCAGTTCCTCTGGGAAGTGTGTGTAACCTGACTGGGCAGAGGGTCATTAGGGGTGGGAACATGCTAAGTGGCCTTCTCTGCAAGCCAGCATCTGTGTAGTCCCTTCCCTAAAGTAGGGTCCCGCGTGGTCCTGGATCCTGACTTTCACAAGTAGGAATCTCTCAGGCCTAGTCATGGGGCACACGCACCTGTGAGATGGGGCTCTGCTCTCAGACTGCCTTTGGCCCAGTCGATAGATGACCTGGGTACGTCGTGCCGTGTTGAAGAAGCACGATGCACAGGATGTAATCAACTCCCAACTTCACTTCGTCTCCCACAGCCCCTCTACAATGCATTTGGTGAGAGAAGCTCTCCTCCTGCCCGTGGAAGGAAACTCAGCCAGTCACAAGATATTCCATTTGCTCTCAGAGAATACACGACCCTATGGTCACTTTTCCTCACAAAGACCAGTTTTATTTCAGAAACTAGTTATAATTCAAAACTCCAACCTTAATTTAGAAGGACATCTTCTGCCCTCCTCCCTCTTGGAATGGTTTCAGGTGGGCTGCGGGCCCTCTGGAACGGCCTGTGGTGGGATTCCCTGCTCCTCCTCCAAGCCCCCCTAGGGATGGGGTGCAGGGTAGGAAAGGGGTACGAAAGTTCTAAATTGAACAGCTGCTCTCAGAAACTGGCTCACTCTCTCTGGGCCTGGCCGAAGGTGAAGGCTTATTCTTTCTCTGGTGCACATTTTTGAGGATTCTCAGGAGACCTTCCTGCCTGAGCTGGGGCTCTCTTTTTTGGGGTCCTCCTGGCATCTCTGTGTCAGGAGGTCACACAACTACTTCTTTCACCCCTCTTAATCCGGTTACCACCTTCAGCTCCCTGTGGCTTTGGACCCTTTGCCCCTCTCTCCCACGGGCCCACTCTGGACCCCAGCAAATACTCATGCATTCATTGCCCCAACAGATTCTGGGGGTTCGGGCTAGTCTAGCACCCTAGTGTCTCTGCCTCCAACAGTCAGCCTGTCTGTTGCCGCTCGGTTTTCTGGGCAGGAGTCAGACTCCAGGCTGTTATGCCCCACAGCTGCAGGGGTGACAGAAGCTCTCCAAGTGCACTAGGCCTCAGGTGAGGGGTCAGGCACTGCCAACCCTCCCTTGGGGAAGGAAGGGAAGGGAGCTCACAACGCAGCTTTCTCCAAAATCAGCCTCCTCATAAAGTGTTCTCTTCTTGCCATCTCTAACCACCCCTGATCTGAGAGCCTTTTTTTGGGACCATTTCCTTTGTAAATTCTGCATTTGGTCTGGTTTGGTGTGCAGCAATTACCATGCCTTCTTGGAAACTTCGGTTTTAATATCTTGTTATATCTTCATACAAAGACCATTGAAATAAAAGGTAGCCTGTGGGCTCTGTGAGTGGAACAGGAATTTAGAAGTGAGTGCATTCATCATTCACTTGCTCATTTAGCAAACATGGGGCACCAAGGCCAAGGTGTAGTACAGGCTTTTTTCCCAGGAGTCCACGAGCCCCTGGGGACTTCCTGGATGGGCTTCTGAGTTCCCTAGAACCAGCCCCCACCCCACTGTTACTTCATGTTTCAGGAATGGCTTTCCAGAAGAGGTGTGGCTTGGGCTGGATGGTGTTTCAGTCAGGGGAGGGTTGGCTGCTTAGGCTTGGAGGTGGGAGCCCGCAGTGTCTACAGGACAGTTGGATGGATGGGGTGGGGCGGTTCATGGAGGGGAGACCTGGGCGTGCGGGAAGCCAGGTTGCAGCTGGATTGCTCAGGGCCTTGGGTGCAGGCACGGGGGTTGGGCTCTCAGCTCTCACTGTGCTGAGCTCTCCTGGGGGCAGCCTGGAGTCTCGAGGAGAGACATTCCACCCCTTTAGCTGAGCTGTGGCCCTTGAAAACAGGGGAGGTGGGGGCCAAGACCCTGTTTGGGGTCTAGAGGGAGAACTTCTATTTGGGGTTTAGAGGGGAAACCCTCTTCTCTTCAAGAAATGCCATCTCCAATCCTCTACCCCTCCCCACCCCTGGTTCAGAGCTTTTAAGGCTTATGCCCAGCCCTTAGCTCTGGAGAACAAGGAAATGCCTGCAGATTCCCAGGCGACCACCTCCTAGGGAGATAGTGAGCTCTGGAACCCTGGCCTGAAGTCTCAGAGCAGGGAGCTGACTCCTTCTCTCTGCAGGAAACCACAATAGCCTCCCCAGTTATCCTCCGTGTGGATCCCAAGGGCTATTACTTATACTGGACGTATCAGAGTAAGGTGAGGTGGCCCCTACCTACTGTGGCCCTGAGCTCCGGCTGATCCATTGAGTTAAAGCAGCCTCTTGACTATGCGGGGGTGGAGGCATGGAGTATAGAGTGATCTGGAAGAGTGGCTTGGGAGACCTCCTGTGGGCAGGGCTATTTGCTTTGGGAGGGAGGATGCAGTCACTCCAACCATGACTGCCTCGGGCCCAGATGCTCCAGCCTTAGCATCCCTTGGAGAGAGAGAGAGAGAAAGGAAAAAGAGCTGCTGCTGAAGGCTGATTCTCTGCCTGTGGTTCTGGGCAAACTCGAGGGCTCAGAGAGATCAGAGAAGGGCCTCAGCACCCAGGGGGGCGGGGGGGGGGCCGGGGAAGGAAGGGAGGGGGAGCCTGGGGAGGGTCCAAGATGGTGGAGGTGAGACTGCAGGCCGCAGCTCCAGGGTAACTTGAGCGGCCGGGGGAGAAATGGACAAGAGGAAGGGAGGAGGGTCACCACGCTCAGGGAGAACCTGATCACTGGGAAGGGAAGGTTGAGGTCTGCGCGGTACCACACAGTCTTAGCATCTAGAGAGGGTGGCTGGCCAAGATGTGAAGGGGTATGGAAGCTCCCTCCTCCCTGCTCTTCATTCTTGACCTGACTTTTTTGTCCACATCCCATCTTTGCTCCCACTGGGGCCCCCTTCAGGAGATGGAGTTTCTAGATATCACCAGCATCCGGGACACCCGCTTTGGGAAGTTTGCCAAAATACCCAAGGTAGGTGGGCCCAGTAGCAGGCCAGGCTCAGCATGGCCACCAGCTCCATGGTGCTGAGGCAGGAATCCTTGGGGGAGAGGGGAGCCTGATCTCTGGAGCAAGGGGAAGGGTTTCTGGGCTGGCCAGCCAAGGAAGGGGTGCGGCTGCTTCTGGGCTTGCTGGGGCTTCGGTCCCAGGGCACAGTGAGCGGAGATGTTGCGCAGCCAGCTCCTGCCCCTGGAGCACCCCAGGCTGTCTGGGAGGTTTGCTTGTAACCCCCACCCCCTGACTGGTTTGCCTATATTTGCCTAATGCCGGTAGGAAAATCAGAGGAAGGGATTGGTGGGAAGCAGGATTTCCTGGGAGCTAAGAATCTGTCTTCAAATGAAAAATGGCAAACAAAATACACAGGACTCCCAGGCCCCACAGCCTTGGTTAATGTCTTCCTGTGGGCCTCTGCCTCCCCATCCCAGCCCCTGTGGTCATTAAGATGGGGATGGGATTCTGCCCCAGTAGGTCATAGTGCAAGTGGCTGAGAGGGAGGGACAGGGAGAGCCGCAGTGGGCAGGGCTGTGGGCACACCTCCGATCCTAGCCATGTCACCACTTGCTGCAGAGCCAGAAGCTCCGAGACGTCTTCAACATGGACTTTCCTGACAACAACTTCCTGCTGAAGACACTCACTGTGGTGTCCGGCCCCGACATGGTGGACCTCACCTTCCACAACTTCGTCTCCTACAAGGAGAACGTGGGCAAGGTGCATGGGGGGCGCCCGGCCTGGGGCTTGGCACTGGGATAGCCTGGACTTCCTGAGAGACAGGCCTGGGCCACAGGGTGGTGGGGGCACCTTCAGGGTTAAGGGCCTAAATGTTGTGCTCTGGGGTCCTGCAGGACTGGGCTGAAGATGTACTGGCTCTGGTCAAGCACCCACTGACGGCCAACGCCCCCCGCAGCACCTTCCTGGACAAGATGTAAGTGCCTGCCTGCCTGCCTGGCCCTGGCGTGTGGGGCTAAGTGTGCCAGCCTAGGGCCTTCACAGGCTGCTTTCTGCCCCACCAGCCTGGTGAAGCTCAAGATGCAGCTCAGCTCAGAAGGGAAGATTCCCGTGAAGAAGTGAGCCTCCTCTACTCCCTCCCCACCCTTCTGCCCAGCTCCCCAAAGCCTTCCCTCTCTAGGCCTGACCCCTCTCTTTGCCTGGTGACTTTCTCTGCTCCTTCAGTTTTTTCCAGGTGTTTCCTGCTGACCGTAAGCGGGTGGAAGCTGCCCTTAGCGCCTGCCACCTCCCAAAAGGCAAGGTGAGTGGTTCCCCCCTCCCCTGCTCACCTCAGCATTCTCCTTTTCTCCTGAGCTGGCTCTGACCAGAGGGCAATTTGTCCAGGCCTTGTGGGGGGTGGGAGGGCAGGAATGACAGCACAGTCCCAGCCAACAGCCCCAAAATGCCAGTTAACCCTAGAGTCACTGGTTTCTGATACCAGGCACAGAGGCAGAACAAGGACAAGGCGGGTGAGGTGTCGCATTCAGACCAGGTCGTCTGCACCCCCTACCCTTGGTGGTGGCAGGGGCAGTAGTGGGTGTTCAGGGCAAGTAGCGGGGTGGGTGCATTCCCATTCAAGGCTTAGAATGGAAGTTGAAAGTGAATGTTTTCAGCCTGAAGGAGTGACATGTGGTCAGCAGGGACAGGAGGTAGTCTGCAGGGATCCGAAAGCTGCAGGGACTAGTTTTGCAGGGTGTGAGGGAGAGGAACAGAACCAAGGGGGAAAGCTGCCAGGACACAAGCTTCAGCTCAACACAGGAAAACATTTTTTCTTTCTTTTTAGTTAAGTAATTTTTTAATTACAAGTTGTATGCAGGGTCACCCCATGAGATGCCTTATGTGAATTACAAAAAGGAGCCCTCTGGGCAGATGCAGCCCTGAGTCAGGGTTCATGCCTGGCCAGGGGAGTGAATCTCAGCCCCCTGACCCCTTGGCCAGTGCCTTTGTGTAGGGCACCACCTGAACCTCATAGAGTCTTTTCTCCTGGTAGGAATTTAGAAGGTTATAAATAAATAAAACTAAGACCTTATTGATCACCTGTCCACCTGAATCCCAGGAGGAATCCTTCCACCACTGTCACAGCTCTACAGAGCTGGTGACCCCTTGGTGCAATCAGTCACAGGGAACGCAAGCATGGGGTTGGAGAGAGGGTGGGAATGGGCTCCCTCTGAGGGCCCTGCAGCCAGCAGCGCTTGCTGTCAGTACACATCCACCCTCCTTTTCTCCTGCCTCCTGAGCTCCCACCTTGGCTAAGCATCCTTATTTATCAGCTTTCCTTGTGTCCCAGTAGGGCCCACTGACCCATCTTTGCTTGGAGCTGATGGATCCAAGATCCACTCTTAGGGAGATCCCGTCTAGCTCTCCTGCTCAGACTCTCTGCTCCAAACAAAGACCGATGTCGGCCTTTCTGTATGATCCTGGAAGACACTTGATGGATTTTTCTGGGATGGAATGCAAAGGCACAGAACCCCTGAATGCCACTAATCTACTCTCTGTTTCTATTTCTATTGATTTGCCTATTCTGAACATTTTATGTAAATGGAGTGATGCAATATATGATCTTTGATGTCAGACTTCATTCACTTAGATAATGTTTTCAAGTTTCATCCACGTTGTGGCATGTATCAATATTTCACTCCTTTTTATTGCTGAATAATGTTCCATTGCACGGATAAACCACGTTTTGCTCATCTATTTGTCAGTTGATGGACATTTGGGTTGTTTCCACTTTTTGGCTATTGTGAATAGTGCTGCTGTGGATGTTCATGTACACAATTTTGTCTGGACATATGTTTTCAATTGTCTTGGGTATATTGTTGGGTGAAATTGTTGGGTTGTATGGTAACTCTACATTGAACATTCTGAGGAACTGCCAAACTGTCTTCCCAAGTGACTACACCATTTTACAATCCCACCAGTGTTGCATGAGGGTTCCAGTTTCTCCACATTCTCACCAATGCTTGTTTTTGTCTTTTTTATTTTATTTTATTTTTATTTATTTATTTTTTTGTGAGGAAGACCAGCTATGAGCTAACATCCGTAGCTAATCCTCCTCTTTTTGCTGAGGAGGACTGGCCCTGGGCTAACATCTGTGCCCATCCTCCTCTACTTTATATGGGACGCCGCCACAACGTGGCTGACAAGCGGCGCGTCGGCGGGCCCCGGGATCCGAACCGGCGGACCTCGGGCTGCCAAGCGCGGACTAAACCGCTGCGCCGGCCCCTGTTTTTGTCTTTTTTAAATTTTAATCATGCTGTGGGAGTGAAGTGGTATCTCGTGGTTTTGATTTGCATTTCCCTAATGACTAATGATATTGAGCATCTTTTCACGTGCTTATTGGTCATTTGCATACCTTCTTTGGAGAAATGTCTATTCAAATTCATTGCTCATCTTTCACGTGGGTTATCTTTTTACTGTTGAGTTATCCCTTACTGGATATCTGATTTGCAAATATTTTCTCCCATTCTGTGGGTTTTCTTTTCACTATCTTGATGGTGTCCTTCGAAGCACAAAAGTTTTTAACTTGAATGAAGTCCAATTTATCTTTTTTGTTGTTGTTCCTTGTGCTTTTTGGCATCTCCAACTATTATTCTTAAATTGCCTATTTCTCCCTTCACTTCTTTCAGTTTTTGCTTCATGCATCTTGGGGCTTTATTGTTAGGTGCAATGTTTGTATTCAAATGGCTTCTTTTTGAAAATTTATCCTCCACTTAAAAAAAGATAGCCCACTGCTCTGGCAAGCAGCCCCACTTACTTCTGACCTCTCTTTCTCCCTGTTCTGGTCATTCTTAGTTCCAGTTCTGTCCCAGCCATGGGACTAGCCATTGTCCAAATTCAAGGGTAAAGCAAACCAGTTAAGCATGCTCTCTGCTCAGCAACCAGGGCCTTGAAAAGTGGGTGTTCCTGATGCTCCTCTGTCTGCCCTGGGCCCTCCCTCTGACCAGGCCCCCTTGCGCAGGGCTGGACCTAGTATGTAGTTCTTAGCACTGAGAAGGTTGTGGCAAGACTGATCTGGTGACTCTCTGTTCCCCCAGAATGACGCCATCAATCCTGAGGACTTCCCAGAATCCGTCTACAAGAGTTTCCTCATGAGCCTCTGTCCTCGGCCAGAAATAGATGAGATCTTCACTTCCTAGTGAGCTTCTTGGGCTAAGCTGGGCAGGGGGATGGGGTCGTGGCTACAATTTCCACCTGCCATGCTGATAATTAGGTGGCTTCGCTGGAGAAGGGGGTTGTTTGAGCCCTCCAGCCCAGGGGATATAGGCCTGTGCTCCTCTCTCTGGTCTGCAGTCATGCCAAGGCCAAACCCTACATGACCAAGGAGCACCTGACCAAATTCATCAACCAGAGACAGCGGGATTCCCGCCTCAACTCCTTGCTGTTCCCGCCAGCTCGGCCTGACCAGGTGCAGGGCCTCATCGACAAGTATGAGCCCAGTGGCATCAACGTGCAGAGGGGTGAGGACTAAGGGAACCCCTCACCCTCCACGGGCCTGTCCTGCTCCAGCAGCTGGGCCGCGGCCCTAACCGCTATCCCCGTCCCCCAGGCCAGCTATCACCCGAGGGCATGGTGTGGTTTCTCTGTGGGCCGGAGAACAGTGTGCTGGCCCAGGACAAGCTGCTGCTCCACCACGACATGACGCAGCCACTCAATCATTACTTCATCAACTCCTCACACAACACCTACCTGACTGGTGGGCCCTGGTGACCCCATTGCTGACCTCTCCTTTTACGGGGCTGCTCTGTTCCCTGAATCCCCCGCAGGGGTTGCCCATGGGCTGCCAAGAGGACAGACGATGATGGGGTGGGTGGGCAGAGCTGACTGCCCTTGAGTGAAGCCCCTGCCCCTCCCCATCCCTCCGCCTCAGCCGGCCAGTTTTCAGGCCTTTCCTCGGCCGAGATGTACCGCCAGGTGCTGCTGGCTGGCTGCCGCTGCGTGGAGCTGGACTGCTGGAAGGGGAAGCCCCCTGACGAGGAGCCCATCATCACTCATGGCTTCACCATGACCACAGACATCTATTTCAAGGTGAGACTTGGTGTATGGAGGCTGGTGGCAGTGGCAATAGGGATGGGCCTAGGCCACAAGTTTTCTCGGGTTGGGGGAAGTGAAGCTAGAGAGGAAGAATGGCTGGGAGGCCTTGGACCAGTGTGGGGACTAGAAGGGACCAGAGGAGACAGGGGGCCAATGGTGGACCTCTAATTCTGTGTATTGAAACTGGGGAGTCAGGGAGGGTGCCACTGGGGGAGGGGGAGACTGGAGCCCTGATCCCCTCTACACTGAGTGCCCTTCTCCTCCAGGAAGCAATTGAAGCTATTGCAGAAAGTGCCTTTAAGACCTCCCCGTATCCTGTCATCCTGTCATTTGAAAACCACGTGGACTCGTGCGTATCCAGGCCGGTTCAGCCTCATTCTCTACCCTGTCCCCATCTCCTGTGCAGCTGCCCTCCCCGCAACTGTCCACAGCCTCCAGCCATGCCCTCTAGCTCTCTCCTAGGTCTCAACACAATATCCTTGGGACCCCAGGCTCTCCTGCCTGTGTCCCTGCCTCCCCGACCTCCTGGGCCCCTGATCTGTGTCATCCAGGACACAAAAGGATGGATAGAGCATTGGAGTAGAGCTGCTGAACCCCGCCCCACTTCTGCTCCTTGCAGACCCCGCCAACAGGCCAAGATGGCTGAGTACTGCCGGACGATGTTTGGGGACATGCTGCTCACAGAGCCCCTGGAAAAGTTCCCAGTGAGTGGACTCCACTGCAGGGCATCTGGGCCTGGAGGCTGGGGACCTGGGGCAGGGTGGGAGCCAGGTCATGGAGGCAGATGTTCCTGAAGGATGCTGGGGTTCATTTGGGAGGGTCATGGGACTGGGATCTTATCACCTACACATGTCAGGCACTGTGCTAGATTTTGGTGGGACATTAGTGACAAAGATACAGTCCCAACTCCTCAGGTTGCTTACCCTTCAGTGGTGAGACAGACAAATAACCAGGCCATTACAACCAGTGGCTGCTATGGGAGGGGAGTCTTGATCTGATCTTGGGGATCAGGGAAGGCTTCCTGGAGGAAGTGGTGGCTAAGCTGAAACCTGAGGGAGAAACTGGGTCTGTCTCAGTCAGAGTGGGGAAAGGGTTCTAGGCAGATGGAACAGGTGAGAGAGAACATCATTGATGGAGGAACTGGGATATGCAGGTCAGGCAGGGGGTTAGTGCATGAGGCAAGAGTGGGGAGAGGAGAGGCTGGAGAAGTAGGCAGGGGGCAGATGGAGCAAGGTTTGGTGTGAAGGAGCTTAGGCTATACCGTGAAGGTGAGGAGATAGTGCTGACCGTCTCTCCTCTCCCACAGCTGAAACCAGGCACCCCCCTGCCCAGCCCTGAGGATCTCCGTGGCAAGATCCTCATCAAGAACAAGAAGAACCAGTTTTCTGGCCCAGCAGCTCCCAGCAAGGAGCTGGGTGGGGAGACTGAGGGCAGCTGCCCACCTAGTGCCCCTGTGGGTGAGGACACAGGTGAGTCAGACAGGGAGGAGTGGGGGTGGGGGTGGGGCATCTGGAATGGGAGAGAGGGGCTGGGCCTGGAGGGGATGTGCCAGCCTGGTGGGGGTCCCCCTGCCCCGGTGCTGACAGAGCTGTGTGTGGCAGTGTGGGCTGGTGAAGAAGCGGCTGAGCTGGAGGAGGAGGAGGTGGAGGAGGAAGAGGAGGAGGAGTCAGGAAGCCTGGATGAAGAAGAGATGAAGAAGATGCAGTCGGATGAGGTGTGTGGGCACAGCCCCAAGGCCCTTCTACTGTCTCCACTGTAGAGCCCTCCAGATGAGGGCATGGGTACTGTCCTCTTCTCCACCCTCCTCTCTCCTCCCTAGGGCACAGCGGGCCTGGAGGTGACGGCTTACGAGGAGATGTCCAGCCTAGTCAATTACATCCAGCCCACCAAATTCATTTCCTTTGAGTTCTCTGCCCGTGAGTTAGCATGGGGTGGGGGTGGGGGTGCGGGTAAGCTGGAAGTTAGGCTAGACTCAGGAGCAGGCCCTTAAGAAGTGTGTCCTGACACCAGAGCAGCTTGATGGGTGGGGGAAAGAGGAAGGAGGGTCTCCCCCTTCTGTGGACTCAGGGCCCTGTCTATAAATACCCAGCAGAGGAGTCAGGCAAAGGGCATGTTCAAGTGGCAGTGGCTCCCAGTTTCCCGGTACTGAACTGAGCAACTTGGCACCAAGCAGAATGCTCTGGAGTGTGTCAGTGACAGCAGGTCGCTTATGACAGGCCACCTCAGCCTGGCTGGTCTGGGCCTCCTGCAGCCTCCTGCAGGCCTGTGGCTCCCAAGCCCAGAAGCCCTGGCCCTGGGGCATGAGAACTCCTGGGAGGGGGTGGAAGGCTGAGAAACCAGCCAGTGCACATCTTCCCCTTGTAGCCTCCCTTTCTGTGCACACCCATGCTATTTGCCTCTATCTTTGCACGCACACAGAGGGCAGTCCTCTCACCCTCCATGTGTGTCCCCAACATGAACGCCTCTTTGTGTATATACTTGTGCACAGTGTATACTCTGCAACATTGACTCCTCATCCCTGACCCCACAGCCTGTACCCCCACCTGTGCCCACCCATGGCATGTACTGCCCTTGGTGTGTACCTCTCACCCTGCCCCACCCTGTGTTCAGTCACAGCCTGCACACTTCACTCTTGCACATCACAGCATGTTCCTGACCCCCTGGGTCCTCCTAGCCTGTTCCCCATACTCTCTGTGCCCCTCACTCTCCAGGACTGTGGTACACACCCTATCCCGGTGCATATCCACCATGTGTACCCTTTACCCCAAGCACACACTGTTACCCACATAGATCTGCACATTCCTCCCCTGGGGGTGGCCCCCTAAACCCTCAGCCCTCGGTGGAAACACTAGTTTGGAGGGATCTCTGTGCTGGAGGGAGCTGTCCCAAAGGGAGGGCAGGGCTGAGAGAGGGGCTGGCCTGACATGGGGTCCCTCTCCCCTCTCTCCCCTCCACAGAGAAGAACCGAAGTTACGTCATCTCTTCCTTCACAGAGCTCAAGGCCTACGACCTGCTCTCCAAGGCCTCAGTGCAGTTTGTGGAGTATCCTTGAGGCCTCAATATTCAGGGTCCCTCGTTGGGGTGGAGGGACAGGGAAGGTCTGGGGACAGGCTCACAGGGGGGCTGTCGGTCCTCCTGGTGCAGGCGGTCCTCCTGGTGCAGGCGGCCTGGGGCCGGGCTCCTATACTCTGGGGCAGCTACAACAAGCGCCAGATGAGCCGCATTTACCCCAAGGGCACCCGCATGGACTCCTCCAACTACATGCCCCAGATGTTCTGGAATGCTGGTTGCCAGATGGTCGCCCTCAACTTCCAGACGATGGGTGAGGGCACTCCTAGGCCCCTAGGAACCTTCCATTGCCCCTGCCCCTCCCACCTTCACTCCATCACTGTGGGGTCTTTAGAACAGACCAAGGAGTCCTGATGTTTGTTCAGGCTCTGGGAACACATGCAGGTGTGTGCGTTTAGGGGTATAAATGCATTAGCTCATGCCTATATGATTGCACGTATACAAGCGCGTACGTGAAGATGCCAGCTTCTGGCATGGATTCTGGCTGCTCTGCCTATGTGGGTCTGTGGGAACACCTGCTCCACTGGCCTAAACTCCCACTGCAAACTTGAGGTCTGGTCGTGCTTTGCTCCTGCTGACTCGTGGTCATGGACCCTTCCTGAGCAATGAGACACCCTAAGGAACCATGCGGGGACACGAGAAACCCTCATCCTTACAGTCTGCCCAACCTCCCCATTCATAAGACAGGAAAGGCTAGGAAATGTGGAAATAGAGAACAGGTGCAGACGCAGGGCCGGGCCTCCCTCACTGAGTGCCCTTGTCCCCCCAGATTTGCCCATGCAGCAGAACATGGCGCTGTTTGAGTTCAATGGCCAGTGCGGCTACCTCCTCAAGCATGAGTTCATGCGCCGGCAGGACAAGCAGTTCAACCCCTTCTCAGTGGACCGCATCGACGTGGTGGTAGCCACCACCCTCTCCATTACGGCAAGGCCCTCAGGCAGACAAGCAGCCGGGAGGGCTGGGGTCTTGAGGAGAAAGGCACAAGAGCCCCATTCCTCCACTCCCAACCCCCTCCCCCAACATCCTGAAAACTTCAGCCCCAGCCAGTTCGTTCAGTAGCAAGTTGCCTTGGAAACTGCCTCCTCCTCAGCACTGGAGGCTGCCTCTTGGTCCCCATGGAAACAAAGGGGAAGGGCTGAGGCTGGGGTGGGGGAGGGGAGAAGAGTGGGCAGAGTGGGGCACCAGGAGCCCCAGGCCTGGGGAGGGTGCTGTTCCTTCCTTCCCTGGTGGTGGGGATGTGGGGAGGCCCACATCTCTCCCCTGAATGCTGGAAGCACCCTGGTCACCAGAGCTGAGCTGTAGCCCTGAAGCCACACAGCCTCTGCTCAGTGGCCAGAGCTGAATGGGGCTCTTCACAGTCCCCAAGAATGGCTGCTTCAGCTAGAGGAGCTGGAGGCCCCAGGTGCTGGGGGAGAGCCTGGGTGGGGGAGCTGATGCTGGCCTCCCATGGGCCCCACCCCCAGGTGATCTCTGGGCAGTTCCTGTCAGAACGCAGTGTGCGCACCTATGTGGAAGTAGAGCTGTTTGGCCTTCCTGGGGACCCCAAGAGGCGCTATCGCACCAAGCTGTCACCCAGTACCAACTCCATCAATCCTGTCTGGAAGGAGGAGCCCTTTGTCTTTGAGAAGGTGGGGAGCTAAGGCAGGGCAGGGGCTGGGGTCTGTCTCTATTTCTCGGCCTCTACTTATATAAAAGGGGAAATAAATAAAGGGATTTCCTTGATCCTCCTCCTCTCCCCACCCACACCGTGTACCCTCTTGAGTTTCAAGAGTCCAAAAGCCAAGTTTATAGGAATTTACTTGGTGGGCAGGTTTTGCGTGTGTGTGTGAATGCATAATCACGTTGGGACTAGAGGCAGAAATGTGAACTCCCAGGGGCCGGCCCGGTGGCGCAGCGGTTTAGTTCGCGCTTGGCAGCCCGGGGTTCGCTGGTTCGGATCCCGGGTGCCCGCCGACGCACTGCCTGTCAGCCATACCGTGGCGGCGTCCCATATAAAGTGGAGGAAGATGGGCACGGATGTTAGCCCAGGGCCAGTCTTCCTCAGCAAAAAGAGGAGGATTGGCAACGGATGTTAGCTCAGGGCTGGTCTTCCTCACCAAAAAAAAAAAAAAAAAAAAGAAATGTGAACTCCCAGTCCAGGGTGCAGGGTCCCAAGGAATCATGGGGGTCTTTTGTCCCCATTGGATACTCACTGGCAAAGCTGCCAAGGGCTGTATGCACCAGGATCCCTGAGCCCTGGGCTCTTTATCCAGCCCTCTGCCCTGTGTGAGACCACCCATGGCCTGACCTGTGGGGATGTCTGTGTGTGTGGCCGAGAGTGTGCCCTCTGTCCTCACCAAGTCTGGTAATAGCTGTCACGTTCTCACACCCTAAGACTTCTGGAGCCAGGGAGGGGGGCAGCGTGGCCGCCCTCCCCCCTCCCCAGCTTGTCCTCTGTCCTGAACTCTCCTTAGATCTTGATGCCTGAGCTGGCCTCCCTCAGGGTGGCTGTGATGGAGGAAGGCAACAAGTTTCTTGGACACCGCATCATCCCCATCAATGCCCTGAATTCTGGTAAGGATGGGATCCTTCTTTGCTGTTCCCAGTGGGTCTGAGACCAAGGCCAGCATCAGGAGACTGTCCAGGGGGAGGGGCAGTTTTAGGTAGGTGACCCTGAGACCTTACCTAACCCTCTCATGTTATCAGCCCTAAGGAGTGCGGCAGGAACAGTACCTCTCCAAGAAACTGACAGAGGTGGGGACTCTGCCCATCTAACAGAATGTCTGTAATTTCCTGGAACTACTGGGGCAGTTTCCCAAGTGGCTGACACTTATTGGGCACTTAAAATGAGTGAAGGGCTTATAACACATTCTCACTTAATCCTAACAATAACCCCATGAGCTAGACACTATTCTCCCCATTTCACAGCTGAGGAAAGTCTCAGAGATTTAAAGTAACCTGCCCAAGGTCACACAGCCAGGAAGGTGCAGAACCAGTCTTGGACCTGGCCTCTCTGACTCTGAAGCCAGAACTCTTAAGTATTGGGCTGCTCCTGCGAGGTGCTGGGTGGCAATGGGCTCTGCCTCACTGCCCACCCCATCATGCCCGACAGGATACCACCATCTGTGCCTGCACAGTGAGAGCAACATGCCCCTCACCATGCCTGCACTCTTCGTCTTCCTGGAGATGAAGGACTATGTACCTGACACCTGGGCAGGTAGGAGGCCCCTGGCATGCTGGTAGCCCCAGGCTGTCCATTCCCCTCCAGCCTCCTCAAGCCAGCCTCCAGAGTGGGGCAGGATAGGGTATTCTGAGGTAGGTGAGGATGGGGGAGACTTCCAGGTACACCTCCATACCGGGCCCATGATGCCCCTGTGCACCCAGATCTCACCGTGGCCCTCGCCAATCCCATCAAGTTCTTCAGTGCCCATGATAAGAAGTCCATGAAGCTCAAGGAAGCCATGGGAGGTCTGCCTGAGGTCTGTGTTGCTTGGTCCATTGCCAGGGACCCCCGGGGAGCTTTGCCCTCTCCATGGGAGAATGAAGGAGGGGGCAGAGTCCCGGGCTCAGGGACAGAGGGCTGTTGGAGCCACCTACCTACCCAGCTGTCCCTGCACAGAAGCCCTTCTCGCCTGTGAGTCCAGTTCCCAGCCAGGTCAATGGGGCATCCGCCCCAACTAGCAACGGATCAGCAGGTATGCACTGCGGGGTCCTCCATCCTACTAGAAGGGCCTTGACCTCTCTGGCCGCACCCATGGGCACATCCCAGTTCTTTAAAAAACTAAGACTTTGACCTGGGGAGGGAATGACTGCGGCTGAAGCCTCAGCGCTGGGAGAGTGCACTGCAAGGGGCCCACACTGCCACCGCAGGGGGCGGGGAGGAGCCGAGCTGAGCCAAGGGGCCCCCAGGGCACCTGTCAGCCCATCCTGTGGCTCTTCCAGCAGCTGGGGCCAGGGCCAACGAGGAGGCTACGAAAGAAGCTGCGGGTAAGGCCTGCTGAGTCCGAATGATCTTGGGGATGCGCCTGGGGAGGGCCCAAGGCTCCTGGGGGGCTCTTGGGGGGTTCCTGGGCGGCGGCGCGCCTCACCCCGGCCCTCGCAGAGCCGCGGACTGCCAGCCTGGACGAGCTGCGGGAGCTGAAGGGCGTCGTGAAGCTGCAGAGGCGGCACGAGAAGGAGCTGCGGGAGCTGGAGCGGCGCGGCGCGCGGCGCTGGGAGGAGCTGCTGCAGAGGGGCGCGGCGCAGCTGGCCGAGCTCTGGCCGCCGGGCGCGGGGGGCGGCGGCGGGGGCCGCAGGCTCGGCCCCGGCAAGGGCTCGCGCAAGAAGAGGTAAGGGCGGCGGCGGCGCCTGGCCTTGCGCGGTTCAGCGGCGCGGGCGGCCGAGGGCTCAGGGCCTTCCCCACGTGGCTTCCTCAGGAGCCTGCCCTGCGGCGAGGAGCCCACCGGGGCGGCGCCGGGGGAGGGCCCCGAGGGCGCGGACGCGCGCTTGCGAGAGCTGAGGGACAGGCTGGAGCTGGAGCTGCTGCAGCAGGGCGAGGAGCAATACGAGTGCATCCTGAAGCGCAAGGAGCAGCACGTGGCGGAGGTGCCAGGGCGGGGGAGGGGAGGAAGCGCAACCCAACTAACCCCCAACCCCTGGACAACCAGGGGCTGCTCCCTCAACCCATCCTTCCTCTCCCCGCAGCAAATCGGCAAGATGATGGAGCTGGCCAGAGAGAAACAGGCGTCAGAGCTGAAGACCCTCAAGGAGACCTCGGAGATGTACGGCTGCCTCCCTCCCGCTCCTGACTCTCATCTCCCCGCAGGGTTCAGGCCCCACAAAACATTTCTCTGATGCCTTTCTGTCGCAGTGACACCAAAGAGATGAAGAAAAAACTGGAGGCCAGGAGGCTGGAACGGATCCAGGCCATGATCAAGGTCACCACAGACAAGATGGCCCAGGAGAGGTGAGCCCGGAGGGGAGGCCCGGGACTCAAACTCCAGGCCCAGTGCTGAGCAGGAATCCCTCCAGGTAGGAAGGGGCCTCCCTACAAGTGGATCCTGACTTGCTTCCCAGAGACACCTGTCCCTTGGCTCTTGAAAGTTAATCTCACTTCTGTCATCTCTGATCAGAGTATCCTTCTTAGGCAAAACACATGCCAGCACTATTTGAGCAGAGAGGAGAATTTAAGGGAAAATCAAGCCTGCAAAGAGGGAGGTGAAACCTTGGGACAGCTTCTACCCACCTGTGCTTTCCCGTGCATGCCCTGAAAGAGTGCATTTTAGTGAGGAAGCCTTTTCCTCAGAGAGCCCCCAGGGGCTGAGTGGCCCCTCAAATCCTCCTTGGGTCCCTCTGCTTACCCCCCTGGCTGGCTCCTGCCCATATGGTGTATTTCTCATTTTGCCTACACCCTGTGGAGTCTTCACCTCACTCAACTCTTCCCAGGGGCCTCCTGCTCTCTCTGAAACTCTGATCACCCCAACAGGTTGAAGAGAGAGATTAACAACTCCCACATCCAGGAGGTGGTGCAGGTCATCAAGCAGGTGTGTAAGGGCGTGTCCTTCCCAAACACACGGACACACACACACTCTATAGGATGGAAGAGGTGGCCCCAGGCCTTTACTTTGCCCTTTAGAGGTGCATTGTCCAGAGCAGCCCATGTAGCTAGGGATGGGAGGAGGTGGTGCAGGGGAGGGGGAGCCCCTAGGCCATCCTGGGGTTCAGCCTTTGTGCGGAGGTTGGGATACCAGCCTAAAGGGGTCTGTCCTGGCCAGCTTCCCTGGATGAAAGCAATATGGGCTAGCTGGCCAGAGGAGGATGGGATTGGGGTGGGTGGGTGAGAGGGAGTGAGCGGGGCTTCCTGAGTCTCCAAGAGTCGGACGAGGAAGGAGAGCCTTGCTGAGAGTGGAGCTGAAGCTCCCCTGGGGATTAGTAACACTAGCAGAGCTGCCAACCACTGCGTCCTGACTTGCTCAGGTGCTTCACGTGCACTGTCTCATATAAGCCTTCACAATCCAGGGTACTCTTATCCTCATTTTACAAATTTAAAAAAACTGCTTAAAAGTTAAGGAATTTGTCCAAAGTCTTACAGCTGGTTAACTGGGATTGTAGCTGGAATCCAACTCAGGCTACCTGTCTGTGCTGTCCTGATTCCTGGCCTGTCATTCCCACCCAGATGACAGAGAACCTGGAGAGGCACCAGGAGAAGCTGGAGGAGAAGCAGGCAGCCTGCCTGGAACAGATCCGGGAGATGGAAAAGCAGGTGACAGGGACCTCTACCCCAGCCCCCAGCAGAGTTGGCCTGACTCCAGGGTGTAAAGGGGCAGCGCTCCAGGGAGCTGCCAATCAGGAGGTTGGGGGAGGGGGACTCACCCCTCACCAGTGGGTCACAGGCTCTGGTTCCCACAAGGTCCCGAGGCCCTTTCTGCAAATCTCTGCTTGGTTGGCACACTCTCTCCTCAGAGACCTCCTGATGGGCTCTGCTACCCGCCCCCCCCCCCCCATCCCAGTCTCCTGGGAGCTCTGAACAGACAGAGCATCTGCTTGTTCCACTGTCCAGGGGAGAGAGAGTGGGTAGGTGGCCCCTCCTGAGCCAGGTGGTGGTCCTTGCTCTCCCCACAGTTCCAGCAGGAGGCGCTGGCAGAGTATGAGACCAGGATGAAGGGCCTCGAGGCCGAGGTGAAGGAGGCAGTGAGAAGCTGCCTCAGGGCCTGTTTCCCCTCAGAGGCAGAGGACAAGCCTGAGAGGGCCTGTGGGGCCTCCAGGGAACTGTGTGAGCAGGACCCACTCACAGCAAAGGCAGATGCCGAAGACAGCCGCCTCTGATGCCCCCATCCCACTGGGACATTCTGCAAGGACGTTTCACCCGTCTCTGGGATGTGGCTCCATCCCCCCAGGAGGAAAGCCCCGGTACCCTGAGGCTGTGGGAGGCTGGGGCTCCCTTGGATGCTGGAGCTCCCTCCTCAATAGCCAGGCTAGAGGAGGAGGCAGGAACCAGGTGTCATCAGGGCAGGGACCCATCTGGGGCCTAGAGGTCCTCTCCAACCTGACTTCCTGCTCCGCATCCTTCTCCACCTCTGAATACGTGTCACATATTTGTTGAGGGCAAAAGAATATGGACTGGGAGGCTGGAAATGGGGTCCTGGCCCCATTCTACCTTTCCTAGTGGTGCCCCACTCTGGATTCAGTGTCCTCACCTGGAGGGTTAGGCCTGGGCACCTGGAACCTCCACTCTAGCACTTGTAGTTCAAGCAGACCCAAACTTCCAACCCTCCTGTCATAAGGGGGGCTCACCCAGGCTTCTAGGCCCCATCTCAGGCCTGCCCTGAGTTGGCCTCACGGTCAGCTCCCTGGTACAGAGCCTAGCACTACCCCCAAGCTCCGAGGGGATGGCTGCTCCCAGGATCCCAGCTGAGGCCCCTTCCCTTGCCTCCTGCCTGTGGGGGATGGGAGGCTGACAAGGAAAAGCTGTCTCAGCTGTCTGGCCCTCAGGCTGCTGAGACAACTGGGGCTGTGGCTGGTGGTGAGGGGAGGAAGAGGGCCTTTTGGGCACTTTCCAACCCAGAGCCTGGCTCACCTGTTTCCTAGGCCTGGGGTGGGGGGTACTTCCTAGGATGTACCCCCGCTCAGGCTTCCTGACAAGGTCAGCATCATTTTCTCTCCTGACTTCACGAGGTTTATTTATTTTTCTCCTTCTCACTCCTACTAAAGTATCCTGTTCTAGTATTTCCTGCCTAAGCCTGGCCTCTGTTCTACAGCTAAGAAATGGGGGGCAGGGGAGTAGAATACCCCCAAATTCAAGCGGGCTGGGGGAGAAAACCGTTAAGAGCTGAACCCTGGGGTGAGCCCTTCCTGAGCCCAGTGGAATGGCCCTGCCTCTGGGCTTGAAGAGTTTCACTTCCCCTTCTGCAGCCCTGATTTCACACCCACTGGAAAATGATGTCATCCCTCTTTTCCCCTCCCCACCCAGATGTGGCCATTCCTTTTCTCCACCCTCAGGGCTGGAGCAGAAGAGCCTGGTGCAAAGGTGCCCCCCACCCTCTTGGGGAGTTGCAAACTTTCAGGCCTCCTGGACCCCTTTGGGCAGACAGAGTGGTCAGATTCTGAGGCTGCTGTGGCAGTCATCGTTGAGCCCAACACTTGCTCTAGAGGGGCCTGTGGGCAGCCATTCACTGCCCCTATGACATGGTTCCAAATCCCAAATGGGGACAGGCACTGACTTGGGAGAGGCAGGGTGGGGGCTGATTCTGGGAAGAGGTTGTTTTCCCATCAGGCAGTTATAGCAATGCCATTAGCTGTGAGCACCTGTGCCTTCGGAAAATAAACAGGAACCCCTGCCCCCGTCCCTCTGGGGGCGTGCTGCTGGGATCCTAGCAGTCCCTGGCTGCAGGATGAGGCCGGGGGGCCTGCTCATTCCCAGGAGTAAGGCCTGTCATTGATCAGCCTGCATACATGCTGGATACAGGGGTGGGAGGGTGGGACACCTCCACCCCAGGGCAGTGCCCTGTCTTCAGCCCTCCAGCTGGGCACTCAGCTGCCTCATCTTCCCTCCAACCCAAGGGTAGAACCACCCAGGGATGAGGCTCCAGGCCTGGAGGAACTAACTGACATAGGCATGGGGGTATAAGCCAGAGCCAGCCCCAAATAGGGCCCACTGGGCAGCCCCCAGCTTTTGCCAATGACTGCTCAGGGGAAGGAGACTGCCTTCCCCTCACCCCTCAGCCAGGCCCAGCAGAGTTTCTAGGCCCCCAGTGTGGAGCTGGGAAGCCTGGGATGGGCAGGGGATACAATCCTGCCTCCTGGAGAGGCTTCTGCAAAGCAAGCTGGGGGCTTCGCATAAGGTTAGGCCCAGATACCAACCTCCCTGCTTTCTGTCCTCTGGAAAAAGGGCAAGGTGCCCCCCGGGAAAATGCCATAGTCTCTGGCTCCTGGAGATGAATTAGTCTCTGGCTGCAGGGGATGTCAGAGGAAATGTTCATGCCCTCCCTCAGGGCACTGGGGCAGGTGAAGGGCACCTGGATTCCATTCCTGCTGCATATCTATGAGGTTGCGGCAAGATTCCCTGTCCACCTGTCATGCCTCAGTTTCACCTTTTGCATAAAGAGAAGGGTCCCTACCCCCTTTCCAATTCCACTGCTGACTCAGATACCAGAGTCCCCTGCTGACTCACCCCGCCCCCTGCACTCCCCCCCCCCCCAGCTCTCTGGATCTCCTAGCCACGTGCCACCAGGCCCAACCCTGCTGAGCTGGTGCAACGTGACAGGGTGAGGGGGCTGGTGACACTTGAGTAAGAAAGAAGGTGGCCTGGGGGGGGCAGCTGCAGACAGAGTGACAGACTGCAGACCTGACCCGCCTCTGGGAGGAAGGGAGGAAGCCCTCTTGCCAGCCTGGGGCCTGCAGCGGGGAGAGGCTCAGCAGGTGGGAGGGGAAGGGCGTGCAGAGGGCCTGCCTGCCCCCTGCCTGCCTCAGCTCCATCGCCTGTCAGCCTTCAGCTCCCTAAGCGACAGCTTCTAATTCCGGCTGTTGGTGCCTCTGTGCTCTGCAGCAAAGTCTCAGCTTTTTTTCAGCTTTGCTATTTCTTTTCTGTTCAGAACATACTGAGCCCACAGGGAAGTCAGAGCAAAGGCTCCAGGGCCTGAGACCCAGCACCACCACCTCATCCCACCACAGGCCTGGCCGGGTTGGCCATCCAGCTGGGGCAAATGGAACCAGCTGCTCCTTCCAAAGAGTATCCAGCATAGTGCTCTCTGCCAGGCCAGGGGCCTGATGGGGACCTGCCCCAGCTCCTCCTCTTCCCTGGAACTGTCTCCATCCACCACAGAGAACAGGGCCGGAAATGAGGTGCAGTTGTCTCAGGGAGGAGGGGGCACAGCTCTTTAGGACCAAAGAGGTGCCCATTCCAGGTGCTGTTTCTCTTCTCCACCTGGGGGGTGTCACTGCCTGGTTTGTCGGGCTGGCCTGCCACACACAGATTCCAGGGGTCCCCCCTCCCCCTCTTCTGGAAACAGAGAAAGAAGCAATTTCCTTCATGCTGCAGGAATGGGGAATTGAGTCATGAAGGGAAGAAAAGCCTTTCTTCTGCTATCTGAGTAAACAGGGAGAGAATTCCTGTGTCCTTACTGGGGTTGGAGAGTCTATATCCACCCCTGGGCGACACCCCAGGAGGGGCTCCCAGGTCTGGAGGGGCGATTGGGCTTTCTGCACTCGGAGTCAATGTGCAGCTCTTTCCCCCACAGTCTCTAGCTTGCTGTTGCATGAAGCAGTCAGGGCCGGTATTATTGGCTTCATTTTGCAGATGAGAATCTGCAGGCCTGGAGCCACTCTACTAGTAAATGCCTCCAAGCTGGGACTCAACTCTGATGTCAAATACTGTGCCCTTTCTATGACACCATGAGAGAAAACTGACAGAGTCCTGAGCAGGGGGATTAAAAAATGCTAAAAGATAAAAGGGGGGCTTCCCGGTGTGTGCAGGTACGCATCACATGGTCCCCCCAGCACAGAGATCTCCCCTGCTCCCTGGCTGGGCTCTGGATGCCAGGTGGGCCTTGGAGAGAGGCAAGAAGCTCAGGGTACACAGCCACGTGCCCACTTTACCTCTCACCCACCTGGACCCACTGTCTTCTTCCCAGAGGCTACTCCTCTCCTTGCCCCACACCTTTCCCCAGGCAACTCCTGCTGCAAAGCTTCTTGTCGCTGCTCTGCCCAGGCTGAGGACACCTTTAGTCTTCCCTTAATTCCCTGTCTTTCATGGGAAGGGACCCTTTAAAGCAGTGCTCAACACTGTCCCCTAAAGGTGTTTTTCCTGCTTCCATGCCCTTGTTTCAGTAACCCCACTGGAATGTCTTCCTTATTTCTTAGCAGCCAGATCCCACACATCCTTGGGATCTGACCATCTCAGAAACCCTATCTTCAGAAGACCCAGAGCCCTCCGCTCCCCACAACTCCATCTTTTCCTCTAAGGACTGCCTCGGGTTGGTATTTAACAGACGCATTCAGCCCTCAGGTGGTAACCTCCACTTTTTATGTCCTGGTCTTGTCTTCCGGCTTGAGAGTGGAGGTCTCTTCCATCCAGAACCGAACTTCTGCGTCTGTATTTCCTACAGCTGGGAACACAATACCTGGCTCATGAAAAGTCTCAGTCAATTCTGTAGTTGGTACCTGATTCACTTCTCACTTTACAAATATCCATTCCAACCCTACATACCTTCCCACCTCCTGCGGCTCTGAGGCGCCCTGACTCCCCCCAACCAGGGCCTGCGCAACCCCGCCCCCCAGGGCCGAGCAGCGCGCCACAGGATGAGGAGATGCAGTGGTTTTTCCACACCCGAACGACTGGAGCGCTCTTCCTCTCCGAAGGGGTCAGCTAGTGGTCAGGGTCAGAGCCCTGTGGTCTGGGAGTGGTTTTGTGCTCAGGAGGGAGACCGGACCATGGGGGAGGCTTGCGTTCGTCCGCGCTCTTTCCGGGGTGGCGGTGGGTCCTGAAGCAGAGGGGAGGCGGCGCCGCGGAGTGGGTAACTCGGCTGCCGCACTCCCAGATGCTAAGGCGCCCGCTCCGCCTGCTTCTCAGCCGCCAGAGCTGGCACGCGGGCGCCTTGTCGGGGTTGGAGACGTCTGAGATTGGAGAGCGCACTCTCCCCCAACCCCCGCTCCGAGTGAGCGTGTGCGGGAGGAACAATTGTGTGTGAGTGCGTGATTCGCTACACTTCGAGTGACAGTTCCCAGCCAGACTGAGCGCCCCGCACTCCGCGCGCAGCGCAGGTACCCCCTCCCCCAAATTACTCCCCACCCGCCTTTCGCCGCCTAACTCGCTTATGAGCCAGTTCTGCCCTCATGGGGTCCCATTTCCTTCCACCCGGACTGCTGGGGGCAGGCCTCGGTCTTCCCCGACGGGCCCGAGGTCCTACCAGTTTCAAAGGAGCCTAGGGCACCGACTCCGGTGGGAGCGGAGGGCGGGGAGAGAAGACTGTGACTTTGGGATTGGCTCGATCGGGTGCATGTGGCCCCCAGCGATCAGCCCCCACCTCCTCCCCGCAACCGCCGCCGCAGCCCCAGGGGAGCGCGGAGGAGGAGCCGCTCCCCGACATCGAAGCCCACGAAGGGGTGGGGGTCAGGGGCAGTCTCCCGCGCCCCGTCCGTTTCTGGCTCACGGCTCAGCCCGCTTCCAGGGCAGCCATTGCCATGGAGACCCCCGAGGTTATAAAGCCAGGTATCCAAGCAGGCGGTGGCTCCCGCGCCGCTGAGCCCCCCAAGTAAGGAGCAAGCGCCCTGGCGTGGCCCGGCCCCCGCGAGAGGGAGGAGGCGGAGGAGCGGCGCCAGCAGCTTGAGGAGCGGCGCGCCCCGCCAGGGCTGGAGGCAGGCGCGCTCGGCGGGCGCCACCGTCTCAGCAGGGGAGTGGGGGCTGCCCTGAGTGCGGGTGAGTGGCGCGGCTCCAAGCCACGAGGGACTGAGGAGCGCCGGACGCGGGGAAAGCAGCGGGAGAGTCAGGAGGTAGCTGAGCTTCGTCTCCCGTCGTCTTGTGGCGGGCCAGGCGCGGTGCTCGGAGTAGCGAGCAACGTACACCTCCAGGCGGGAAGCCCAGGGAAGGAGCAGCGAGACGCCAGGAGTGCGGCCCACGAGCGGCGGGGCAGCGGGAGCCGCGGGGGGACAAGAGTGGGAAGACCAGGACCCTCGGCCGCAGCTGCCCACGCGCGCAGAGAGCCATAACAGAGCATCAGCGGGGGCCACAGCCCTGTGGGGCGCGGGAACAGGGGCGCCCCCGTGCGGAGCTGCCGGGCCGCCTGGGCGCGGCGGCCGGGGCCATGCTCAAGCCCAAGGACCTGTGCCCCCGAGCGGGTACGCGCACCTTCCTGGAGGCCATGCAGGCGGGCAAAGTGCACCTGGCTCGCTTTGTGCTGGATGCGCTGGACCGCAGCATCATCGACTGCCGCGCAGAGCAGGGCCGCACGCCACTCATGGTGGCGGTGGGGCTGCCGGACCCCGCGCTGCGCGCGCGCTTTGTGAGGCTACTGCTGGAGCAGGGTGCGGCCGTGAACCTGCGGGACGAGCGCGGCCGCACGGCGCTCAGCTTGGCGTGTGAGCGCGGCCACCTGGACGCTGTGCAGCTGCTGGTGCAGTTCAGCGGCGACCCCGAGGCGGCCGACTCCGCAGGCAACAGCCCGGTGATGTGGGCGGCGGCGTGCGGCCACGGGGCGGTGCTCGAGTTTCTGGTGCGCTCTTTCCGCCGCCTCGGCCTGCGCCTCGACCGCACCAACCGTGCGGGCCTCACGGCGCTGCAGCTGGCCGCCGCTCGCGGCCACGGGACCTGCGTGCAGGCCCTCACCGGGCCCTGGGGCCGCGCAGCCGCCGCCGCCGCGGCGCGGGGCTCCAACTCCGACAGCCCCCCTGGCCGTCCGGCTCCTGCGCCCAGCCCCGAGCGCCGACGACCCAGCCCCCGCCGCCTACCGCGGCCTCTCCTGGCGCGCTTTGCGCGAGCGGCCGGCGGCCACGGTCACGGTGGCGAGGCTGGCACAGGGGGCAAGAGCTCGGGCCGGCACCGGGCGCAGGGCAGCGAGCGCCCCGAGCTGGGCCGGAGCATGAGCCTGGCTCTGGGGGCCGTGACCGAGGAGGAGGCGGCTCGACTGCGGGCGGGAGCCCTGATGGCCCGACCAAATTCGCCCCAGTCTTCGGGGACCGGGCGGTGGCGTTCGCAGGAAGTGCTGGAGGGAGCTCCCCCAACCTTAGTGCAAGCCCCCATCGGCCTTAGCCCCCACCCCGAGGGCGACCCCGGCTCTGGCCGCTTGGGTTTGCGCCGACGCTCCACAGCTCCAGACATCCCCAGCCTGGTTGGGGAGGCCGCAGGGCCGGAGAGCGGCCCGGAGTTAGAGGCCAACGCTCTGCCCCACTCGGTGCCTGGGCCTCAGCCTTGGCAGGCGGGCACGGAGGCCGTGGTACTGCACGCTCAGCGGTAAACATCGTCGAGGCCGAGCCCTGCTCCCCCCACCCTTCCATCTCTGCTCCACTGGGGTTTCGCTCTTTCTTCCAGGTCCCTCACTTTCCTGTCGGTGATCCCAGAACCTGTCCCCACTGCCAAGGCGAGGTGCCCTCTTTCTAAAAAGGACCCCCGTCCTATTTCTTTTTTGTGCTGGTTGGTATTCCCAGCCTAAGTCTCTCATCTTTCCTACAGCCTGCCTTTCCTGTCCTGGAAGGTGAGGAGTAGAAGACTGGTTCCACAGCCTTCCAGCCAGGAAGATGGACCCCGTTCCCTGTGCCCTAAGGCTCAGTCCTGAGTCCTGCTGGCTCCTGCCCCATCCCCTTCCCCTTGCCGGGTTTCTCCATACTCTGGCAGCTAGCCAGGCAGACCAGTGGTCCTGTAGAACAAATACCTACCCCCCCCATGCTGACAATAATGCCCCTTAAGTGTTGGAGAAGGGGAGCAAGGACGGGCCTCTGACCTTTTCTGGACAGGAGGGCTCATCAGGAAGGAATCTGGATGTTTAATTTTTGGGGGGAGAGATTCCTGTCCCAAGACAAAGCATATTTTGGGGGTGGCAGAGACACACTCCCCCTGGTGTTGAACACCAGTTGCCCCTTGAACCAGCTTCTGGGTAATTCCTGCCCCAGGCGGACCCATGATTCAACTTCATTGACAATGTGGGGTCATTGCCCCCCCCCCCCCCCCCCGGGCGCCCATCTCTGGGCTCCGAGCCAGCCTGTTCTTCAGCTCTGCTGCATCTGAGTTCCATCTTTGAGGTCTCGCCCCTCATAGCCCAGCCTTATTTCCTCTCACTCGCAGAGGCCTGAAATGGAAAGGACTTAGCACTTCCCCCGCCCCACCGCCTCCCAGCTCCCCCGTCCCGCACGTGGGTGCTCCCGCAGGTTGGAACGGTTGCGAAAGCTTTGCTTAATTGCATTTCTTCCAATCCTCAAAGAACTCGTGTTTTGAGTCTCTTTGTATATGAAGCAGAAAGCAGCGGGTCTGATCTGAGGCTTAAGAACCTGACAATATCTCTTTAAATAGAAGCTCCGCAAGGGGGATAATTGACTGAAGTGTTTGTCACGGTAAACGACGGCGGCGCGGGAGTCGGAAGCCCACACGAGCCACAGGTCCGGGTTTAAATTACATCAAACTCCGGCGAGAGCTGGAAGGGGGCTGTTCAATGGCTCCTGCTCCTCGCTGGGCCGTTAATGGAGGGCAGGGCGGATGATGGATGCTAGAGGTCGAGACCAAGGACCCCTGCCTCTGCCCCAGCGCGTGGGACACAGGCCCGGCCCGGCTTTATTACTGGGCAGATTAGTGAGTCAGAGGCAACCGAGGAGAGGTGGTTAAAGGCCTTTTGCCGGCCTGGTCCTTCGTCCCCTCCCTCCCCGCCCCCGCCCTCCTCTTTGTGCTGGCCTAGCGAGCGGGGACTAGGCGGTCTGGCGAATGCCGTGCCCTAGGACCCTGCGGAAGCGCTAGCACGTGCATCAGTGCGCCCAGCTTACTGGGTGGCAGCGCGTGGAGGCTTTTTTTGGTGAACTCCGAAGGTTGAGCGTGCACCCCCTCATCCACCTGCTGTCGGGTCTTTTCAAGACATCTATCTGTTCGTCTTTGCAGAACGGAAGGTTTCTCACCAGTAACTCTAAGGGAACTGCTCGGAGAGAGAATGACCTGTGCTGAGAAATTGGGCCTGGAAGTGAGGGGTGGGTGATCAGAAGCGGGCCTTGTGTAGGTGTCAGACGCCTCCCCTGTCCTTCCACCCCGGCAGGGTCAGCAAGGCCTGGAGGGCCCCCAGACTGGACGTGATCTCTGGTGCCCCCTGGTGGCAGCGCTGCGCTCTCCTTGCTGTGCCCTGGCTCGGCGTTCGGACTTCTGGTTTTATTTGGGATCACCGCTGTGTACTTCTCACTCCGTGTGCATTTACCCGTGGAATCCTCTTCCTCTTGTAGTATATTAAATCCGGATACTTGAAGTCATTTCACAGCAGTGAAATGAGGGACAGTGGACAAAAAACTCGCGTTTGGAGTAGCAGGAGCCCAGACCCTTCTGTAAGGACCCCAAGATCTTCCAAGTTAAGGCTCCGTGTCCTGAGAGCTCCTGCTGTCTTCTGCAAAACTGGAGCTCCCGGCCCTTCCCTTATGATTTCTGAACATTGGGACCTACTGATTATGCACTGTTTTCTTCTGATGAGATTTGCTTTCGCTTCTGGGGTGTTTCGCCCTTCCCCCACTCTTTTCTCCTCAAACGTCCGCCTCTCCACAGCCCCACTGTCTGGGTGGTGGGTGAACAATACCGAAACCCCTGGAAAGCCAGAAGGAGAAAACCTGGGGTAGGATGGGGGAGCAATTGGACACCCCAAGTGCAGACTCCTTTTTTCTGATCCTTGCTTGCTCACTTAATCCCTTTCCAACTGTGTTTAATTTTCATGAAGTTTTTAATGGTGTAAGAATACAAGTATTTTGGCTTCTTCAAAACACCATGACGTCTGGGTTGCACATTGTGTTGAAGGTGCTGTTATCTTTTAAGTGTGGCTGACATGGGGCTTTCTGGTTGAATGTCATTTTGTGCCCTCTGTGTGGGGTAAACAACTGTGAGGGCTCCTCTCGGGGGAGCTGCCAAGGACTTGGTGTTTGAAAGTGATGTTTCTAAAAAAACCACAGCAGATCTTTCCTGTCTGAACTGAATTGTGTGTTTGACTGCCTTGCTGTTCTTGCAGATTTTTTACCAGGCCAGCTCTGTGCAGAACTTACACGGTCCACCACGTTCTGCGTTCCTGAACTTCCTCTCATTGTCAGCCCCTGGGCAGTGAGGCTGGAGTCCTCTCTAGCTCACTCCACTTTACAAGGGACTTTTCTAAACACTTTGCTTTTCCAGCTCTTGTTGCTTTTGTCGTTTTGAAGAGTCACCCATGCCACTGGAGCTCGGTGCTCTGAGATCAAGCTCACAACGGGTCTATGTGTAAGGCTAAATGATGTATGCACATGCTTTTGGAGTGACAGTGTGTGGTGGAAGGCCTATTAGAACTCAAAAGAATAGTTAATAAATCCAGTATTATTCAGTTGCGAGAACTGGCCTCTCTTTGCCCTACCAACCACTCCTGACTCTGGGCTCCCTTTGGAGAGGTGGACAGGCATGCTTCCTTCCTGTAACGGTTCCACCCTTTGCCAGCCTCCATCTCTGCCCCTCCCATGTGACTGCCTCCTGAAGGTAAGACTCAGGTACTGCTCCTGGCTGAGCTGGTGGGGCTGGGGCCCTCAGGCTGGGCAGCTATCTAGGTGGGAATGGTGTGGGGAGCAGGAGAAGGTCTGCATGACTCCTTGCTCCTGGTTAAGAGGTTTCCATGAACCCTGGGTTAGTGGGTGGGACGAGATCTCAGGAAGGAAGTACTGGAATCAGTGTCAGAGCTAGAAGTTGAAAGATGATAATTTCATCTGCTTCCCCCATCCCCAGGACCAGAACCCAGGTTTCTTGATTTTCCAGCCTTTACTGCTGTTTCACAGCTCCTCACTGTCCCCCTCAGTTCTGAGAACTGAAACAGAGACTGCTTTCTCATTGGAAGCAGTTCTAGGCCACTTCCTATGGACACCTTGAGGAGAGCAGGCTCTGACTTTCCAGGGGGTGAGAAGCTAGTGGGGGAAGGGAGAAGCTGCTGCAGAAAGTGGTCATCAGTCCTGGTGGCTGCCCCCAGGGCCCCTGTGGTGCCAGCAAGCACAGCCCCCAGCCCTGGCTTTCCTGGCTGGGCTCTTCTCCCCTGCGAAGAAGCCTCATCTATTTCTCAGCTCTTTCAGTCCCAAGGACCTTTCACTTCCTGTTTCCCTCCTTCTCTGCCCTCATTTCAGCCCCACAAGCCACCAGGGAGTTGGGTTTTCTGTGGACTAGAGTGAATGCCGGGGTGCTCACGTGGGGGAGGAGGGGGGGGGCCACACCAGACACCCACCACTGGGTGTCCAGCTCGAAGACAGCCTGGCTCCACTCCCAGAGACAACAGGAAGCCCAGAGGTTTTGAACACTCAGTTTAATTTAAAACAGGCACAAGTGCAAACAATTCACAAAAGTTTCTAGGGAAGATGCTTTTGTTTTTAAAACTCTGACCCTTAAAAAAAGTCCTTGCAATTTTTTTTTGCCCCAAAGCAGGCCACTAGGGAGCAGAGGAATCTAAAAATATTATCAAGATAGGGTCCAGACACCTGGAGTTCTTCCCTGGGATTCCCTGTCTCACAACAGCCCTGAAGGTGGGGAGGGAAGGAGGACAAGGAGACAGGTGTCTGAGGAGGCAGCTGGGGCAGATGATTTACACAAACGGAGTGCCCCTTCTCTTGACATGGTGGAGCCCTGGGAGCTGGTTCACCTCCCCCAGACCAGGATTTTGAAAAGAACGGGTCCCTGATGACCTGGTTATTGAGATGACATTCACAGGTAAAACAAAGTTTGTTCCCTCACCGTTCCAGTCTCTGGCTCTCAGACACCACAGTACGGGAGGAACTCGGAAAGCTGGGTCCCCAGGAGGTGTTAGACTCGACAGAGACCTCTTCACCGTCAGGTAGAAACATGGGACTTAAGAGGTGGGAAGCCAGGCCAAGAAAGCAGGTCGCTTCTGAGCAGAACTTAGTGGGAGAGAGGACAGGGAAGGCTTCCTGAAGCTGGCTGTGGGTGACCTGAAGGGAGCCAGGCTGTCGAGGTGACCTTCCTCCACTTACGCACACATACACACACGCACACACACGCAACCTGTAAAGTGAGGCCACCTCTACCACCAACAGCGTTCTTTTCTTTCACCCGGAAAGTGCCCCTCCCCCTCCCCCAGCCCATGACCGGGCTGTTCACAGTTCGGAGCAGGCTGTGCAGGGAGAGTGTCGTCAGCACAGGTGGGTCGGGAAGCAGGTGCAGGTGGGACTGTGCCTTCAGGAAGTCAGACACAAGGGAGGAAGATGGATTCAGGCAATACAACCCTTCCCTGTGGCCCTCTTGAGACCCCAGGGTTTGGAACTGGAGCTGAGAACAGCAAGTATCCTGGTGAAGACAGGCAGGCTGCCCTCTTGGGGGGCCCGGGATGCTAAGGTTCAACTACCTTTAAAAACCGCAGCAGCCTTTTCTGCTGTGTTGGCCGCAGTGGCCAAGAGTGCTGGTCTCTGCGTTTCTTAGAAATATCCCTGTGCAAATAATAAAGGGTCATCCTGTAGAAGGGTCTCCATCATCCCAAAGGCAACTGGGGACTCAGTGGGGACGGAGAGAGACCGAGAGGGCAGGTCCGGCCTGGCCCAGTGGGCTGAGGGGGCGGGGGGGGAACTTCACATTCAATCTTTGGAGAGAATACTGAGAGAATGAGGCAGGCAGGCCCTGCTGGTAGGCTGGCTGCCCAGTGTCCCCTGCCTGTGGGCACAGGTGGCAGGCGCACTCTGGGGGTGGGCTCAGCAGGCAGAGGTCTGCTTGCGGTAGAGCTGGATCAGGGGCACCAGGCACTCGGGCAGCCCTGTCTGCAGCAGGAAGGGGTGGTCCAGGAGCTCCTGGGCTGTGGCTCTCTCCTGGGGGTCCCGCACCAGCATCCGTTCCAGGAAGTCTCGCAGCACTGGGGAGACCTGTGGAGACAGGGCAGTGAGGGGAAGCCACAGTTTGCAGTCACTTTGGGGTGACCCATCTGCCTGGCCCCACCATCGTTTGAGTCTTAAATTATCTCCTTTCTTACTTCCTGGTTCCTCCCAGGCTCAGTGCTTTTTGAATGATCAGGTAGATCAAGAAAGTCAGCAACAGTCCAGGCCAGTTCACCACTAGGGGGTGCTGCTGAGCAGTGGAATTAGAGTGCCTGGAGCACTGGGGAGCTGGGCTCAAACATAGCCCATTCCCCACGCTGCTCTGCAGGGCTCTCAGCATTCAGTCCCTGCAGCTCTGTGGAAGGGGCACGGGATTCATATCAGTGATCCAGTCCTGGGTCTATCCCAGATCTTGGGCAAGTTGCAATTTTCTCTAAACCTCAGTTTTCTCATCTGCAAAATGGGCTAATGATAAAATGTGCTTGCCCTGTCTGCCACAAAGGGCTTTAGTGAAGACTGAAAAAAGAGGTCAGGGATGAAGAAGTGTTTTGAAAAATAGAAAAGAACAAGGTGGGACCTGAAAAGGAAGATTTCGTTATTGCTCTAAGCCTTAGAAACTAAGTCACAGGATTATCTTGGTTCATTTTGAGACAATATCTTGGGATGAGGCTGAGTCTTGGGCTGTTACAGAAGGCTACATCCTCTGAGGAATTAGCCAGTTGGACATCTCCCCTATCTGCTAATCTTGGGGTCAGCAGTGCAGGCTCCAAGGACCAGCTGTCTCGGAAGATGTTTCCTGTCTGTCCTCCCACCCAGCTGTTTTAGGGCCAGAGAACTATTTTGCCATATGGGGACTGGGCCTCAACCCTCTGGGACATTTCTCGCTCTGGCCACCAGATGGCAGTGCCACTTCACAGCTCTGTGCTGACCTGGCCACCAGCAAGGGGTGACCATAGGTACCCCTGTGGTTTTGGATGGATTTGACAGAAAAGGGTTAAACACACACAAACACACACACACTGGCTCAGATGTGGTCAGGATGTGGATTGATGGAAGATAAGCTAATTTGCTGTGATCGACTGGGAACACTGTGTCATGGTATGGCTCCCTGACAGATGGGGTGGAGGGGTTCCTGCTCAACTAGCTTTTCTGGATTCCTCCCCAGGACGTCATGGATTCCTGCAGCCTTGCTTTACCTAGGGCTCCTGTCAATTGCCTGCAGGTGGAAACTTTTTGGAGCGACCATGGGAGTTTGTAGATGTGGCTCCACACCCAGGTGCAGGTTTTGTGTGGAGAAAGAGGAGTCTTTTCGAGGAGCACAGACCCTCTGGCTTCTGTGGAAGGGAGAGGCTGGACCTGGGAGCCCAGGCTTCGGTCCTCTAAGCCTCAGGAAGAATGGGGTCTGCGGGGTCACAGCTTGTGCATCGACTGACCTTGTGAGAGTTTTTCAGCTTAGGTGGAGGGCTGTCCCGAAGCCTCTTCATAGCTTGCACTGGGGAGTCGCTGAAGTAGGGTGGCTCCCCGTCTACCATCTCAATCACCATGATGCCCAGAGACCAGATATCCACCTGCAGAAGGAGAATGTCCCTGACTCCACTGGCCAGAGTGTGGCCCCTTGGTAGCACTGTACTGCAGGGGGAGGGGAGCAACTGGTTCCTGCTCTCCTTGATGAGTTAGCTTCCTTCCTGGCCACCTGCCCTGTGGTCAGTTACTTCCTGCATGAATGGCCATTGACTGTAGGGACATAGCTGTCAGCCACTCTCTGAGAAAGGCCATCACACATGGGTAAGCCTGGCCATACCCTACTCTGCCCTTGAGCTGAGGGAGGGCATTTTCGATACCAGTTTGTGGCAACAGAGTCACAGATGAGAGCAGACCCATTCAAGAGGGGGCAGGGGCAGCAGGCAGTGGGGTGGGGTGCCAAGTGGGAACTGAGAACCAGGGCTATTTTTGATGGAGGGCTCCAGAGGAGGTCACAAGTAGAAGAGCACTGTATTCCCAAGCCTCCTCTGGGAGGACTAGGAGATGGAGGGAACGGTTACCTCGGTGGCATAGAAAGACCTGGAGATCACTTCAGGAGCCATCCAGTAGGGGGTTCCCACCAGGGACTTCCTCTTAGGGACGTCTTTGCTGATCTGAGCACAGAATCCAAAGTCTGAGAGTTTCACCTGGGGTTGGGGTGAGAGGAAGAAAGGGGAGTGGGTGGTGAACTAGGAGAAGGAGCCGTGCTGGGAGCAGGAAAGTGGGGGGCATGCACATGCCAGGGTGGGGAGGGTCCTACCCTGCCATCAAGGGTCAGCAGGATGGAGTCACTCTTGATGTCCCGGTGGATGACACCCTGGGCATGCAAGTAAGCCAGGGCCTGCAGCACGGCCTCACACACAGTGGCGATCTGCTCCTCGTTCAGCCTGGACAGGGAAGGCAGGACCATCAGTGGAAAAGAATATTCGCTTTGTCAGGGCTGCAGGGCAGCTGGGCTGGGCAGACTAGGTGTCCTGGTGCCGGGCTCCATAGCTCCAGGGCAATGTGTGCAGCAGCCCAGTCAGGTCAGAGCCCTGGTGGAAAAGGGCCTGGGCCTAGATGGAGACCACTTTGTCTTTCCCACTCCCCTGTTTGGGTCTGTTAACCCAAACAGAAAAGGGGGGCCTCAGGATGATCCGACACGCACCCCAAGTCTTGGGGCCCAGCCCTCCCAGCTGCCCACCTGACTTGGGAGACGATGTCCGTGAGGGCTCCGCCCTGCAGGAACTCCATAAGCACCCACAGCTCCTCGCCCACCAGGTAGCTCTTGTACATCTCCACCACGTTGAGGTGCTGGTAGTCCCGCATGATCACCACCTGGGGGGCAGGCGGGGATGTCTGAGTGCCAGGCACGGTCCCCACTGCCCCTGCTCCCCGAGGTCCTGCCTGGCCCCATGCTCACTGCCCATCCCAAACGCCCCACCCACATCCCACCCTCTCCTCCCACCTCATTAAAGAGCAGCTCCCTGCGCTGCTGCTTCCTGAGGTCCATCATCTTGACGGCCACCTGGCGGCCTGAGTGCTTCTCCCGGGCGAGGCAGACGATGCCTGTGGAGCCCTCGCCAATCTTCACGTAGCTGTCAAGCAGCAGCCGGGGGTCACCCTGGTCCACCACCATCCTGAGTGCAGCCTTGAACTGCTCGTGGGTCACAATGCCCGTGTCCTCGCCAGCCAGGGCACCCTTGGCCACTGAGGGGTCGTGGGGCAGGTACAGGTTGCTGGTGCTGATCTGGGCATGCCGGGTGCGGGGGGAGCCCGCCGGTGAAGACCGGCCTGGAGGCGGGCCGGCGGCTGGGGCTGTGCGGAGGGACTTCTGGGGGCTGCTGGTATCTGAGGTGGTCAGAGGGCTGAAGATCCCCACGGGCTGGTCCGAAGGCAAGGACTGGGCCTTGGCCACCAGGCTTAGTGGGGAGCCTTTCTGTGGCGGGCGGAAAGAGGAGTTGGGCTGCAGGGAGGAAAAAAGAAACAGAAAGGGGTTTGGCTGTGGCAGCATTTGGAGCAACCTTCCCAGAGGCAGGAGGTGGCTGCTGTAACCTCTGGGCATGGGCAGGGTCATGCAGGTGTCAGACCAAATTGGGGAGGTGCTGCGAGCAGAGATTTTCAAATGGAGCTGAAGCCAAATCATAGTCCTGCTCAGGAAAACAGCCCCTGATGTTCCCAGGTGAGCAGATGAAACAACAGCTCTTTACATCCACTCTGCCGCTCCTGGGAAGATGAAGAAAGGGGTCCCTGGGGTGTTCTTGTGCTGGGTATTTCTTCCTGGGTAATTGACAGCCCGACCCCAGGGGGCCCACCTGGAGGCAGTTTTCCCTCTGTGCTGTAGGGCTGCACAGGGAATCTGGGTCAGGGGCGTTCATCCTGTGGCTCCCCGACCCGAGGGCCCACAGGGACAGAAGTGGCCCTGGGCAGTGGGGTGGGGGGCAGTGGGGCAGCTGTGACTGACTCCCAGGACAGGGCAGGGAAGCCACAGCGGGGGTCTGATAGCCCTGCTTCTGTCTGTGCTGTGAGATTATGTCCCCAACAGAGGACCACAGAGCCATGTTACCCTCTGGGGGGTTCTCAGGTGTCCCCTGGGCTGGGGATCTGATGCCAGAGAGATCTGGAATCAGTAGGTCCAGCCAAACCCAAGCCTTGGGGCCAGGATTGGGGAGAGTTCCTAAGGGCTCCCCAGACCAGCCCCTTCACTTGCTCCCAAGAATGAAACTCCTGGCTGATGACCCCCAGCAAGGAAGGGAGGTCAGGGGGCCTATCCTTATGCTCTCTGGCAGGAGGGAGTGAAGGTGGAGCTGAGTGGCAGCCTGGGCCCCTGGTGAACCCTGCTCAGGCCCAGCCCTGGAAGCCTTTGAGGCTCCTTTCCTTTCTGGGCCCAAGCGCTTCCACCAGCGTGGCAGGAAAGGGTCCCATCCTTGGGTTCTCTCCAAGGAGCTGGCGATGTGCAACCTGACTCCTCCCAGGGATTATGTGTTTTTAAAAGGGGCTCCTGGAGAGGGCCATGCATAACCTAACGGAGGACACTTCAGGGCTGCAGAGTGGTCTCCTGGACGTCTTAGAACCCAGCACACAGGTGGCTGTCTAGGTGCCCAGTGGGTCCTGGTCCTGACCCCCAAAGCTGAATCAACTTCAGGGAATCTCCTCACCACTCAGCTGGGGCTGGGCTGCTTGATCAGGGACCCCAGTCTGGGCCTTGGGTTCTACCAGGCTTAACCAGAGCCTCTTCTACCTCCTCAGCACCCCCTCCCCAGGCTTCAGGGCTCCCACCCCTGCCCTGGTCCCTGGCCTTGCCTTGGGTCAAGCATGTGCACGGGGTACCTGCCGGCAGAGAGCCTCGGGGCAGACTCTGCCACCACCCCACCCCCGTGTCTGGCCCCCGGAGTGGGTGCCAGCCTCTGGCAGGCCATGCCAGGCTTGGGCTCGGCCTCCGCAGTGAAGGAGCCAGGAAACCCTCCCAGCACAGCTGCGATGACTCCATCCTCCGGGGAGCATATCTGGACAGTGAAGAGATTCTCCCCTGTCTTTGCCAGCACCTGACCCTCACCCACCTTTCTCTACTCAGTGCTGTGGAGCAATGGGACCTCAGGACTGGGGGTCAGGTTCCAGTCCTGCTCTGCTCTGATGAATCTTAGGCAAGTCACCCTCTCTGAGCCCCAGTCTCCTCCATAAATGCAGTGATCTGGGGGGCTGGATAGAATGCAGATTCCAGGGCCGGAGACTGCTTCAGTAGGTCCTTAGAGCTGGGACTCTGCATTTGAACAAGGCCTCTGGGTTTTGATGTAGGAGGACCATGGACTACACTTTGAGCATCTCTGGACAAATGGGCTCTGTGGCTCCATGGCCTCTGGGAGCCTGTGGGAGGGCTGGGACTGGGGCTGGAGGGGACATGGCCACCACTGAGACTGGGAGGCAATGTCCTGCAACAGAGGTTCCATGAGATGTCACTGGCAGGGCTCACTGCATCACACAGTCACCAAAGCAGCCCCCAAGGCCCCGTAAAAAGGCTGCCTGCTGGCTTGTGAGGCGTGGACTTAAGCCAGAAAATGGCCTCTCTGAGCATGTGTGTGAGGCTGGGCAGAGCTTGGGGACCTAAAAGCACCTACAGCTGCTCCTCAGGCTGCTCGAACCGCCCTTGACTTCTCTCACCCTTGGCCTCTAAGGAAGGCTGTCGGAAAGATTCGCTTCACTTCCTGGCATCCCAGCCTCCTGCACGGCTGTCCTTGCTCTGTGGATGAGTGGGCATGGTGGAGGGGTGAGGACAGCCATGTGGAGGGCCAAGGAGGGGATCTCCTCCACTCTGCTGTCAAAGCCCCTGTGGAGACACTGCTTTAGCTGCTGGCTGAGCTCAGGGGGCCAAGGGTGCAGTGGGTGGTGGAAGCAGCAAACGTAGGGATCCAGTGGAGGACCCGGCACCCATGTGGCCTGGGACACGGGTGGTGGGGCCGGGCTCAGTCTTCACCTCAGCAGGGTCTGGTCCCAAGTGGCCCTCTGTTGGCCTTGCTGCCTGTCTCCACAAAGAGGGAGCTTTTACTTAATGTAACCACAAGAAAGGACCAGATGAAATCTGTTAAACCTCACCAAGAAAGGGAAAGGGGGACAAAAGATGGAATGAATTGTTGAGGGCTCTGGGTTAATCCTGGAGTTACTTGCGTGACTGAGACCTCTTCCTGGGCTGGAAGCCACTAGAACAGTCATGCGTGGAGTTACAATGATGCCTCATTTTCCCTTCTTGGGACATGGTGACAGGGCCAGTCTCTCCAGCTGCGGGCTTGGAGGGCTGTACTGTAAGTGCCCCAAAGGCAGAGGCCATGTCATAATATTTAAAAAATAATAAAGCCATTTATTGGGGGCTTACCACTTTGACAGGGGCCTTAAATACGTTATCTCATTTAATTCTCATAACCCTGTGGGTTGTTTTATTATCCCCTGGGTACTATCATCATCTGCATTTGTAGATAAGGAAACAAGCTCAGAGAGAGGTTAAGCAACTTGCCCAGAGTCACTAAGCAGTAAGGGGCAAGACCAGATTTCAGCCCTGGTCAGCCTGACCCCTACACTGTGGTCCTACAGGGGGTCCTTGGCATATAAGGGAGTACGTGGTAGCACAGTAGGTGCTTAACCAAGGTTTGCTGATTGTTGAGGTCTTCTCACTTGGCCTTTCTGCCTCTAAGTAGAACCACTTCTAAATACCCTGAGCTCCTGTCTTACATCTTTGGCTTCCCCGCCCCCACTCAGGATATTCTTTTGCTCTTGAGCCAAAGTGAGTGACCACAGGCCAAGCTGCCTGGGGCTAAGTATAAGAGCCCTAGGGCCATAGACCCTTCTGCAGCCATGATCCTGTAGCCATTGATGGCCTGACCTCGCAGGGTACCAGTGCACGGACTGCTGCTATAGGAGCTGCTGTGAGTGTCCAGAGCCCACTCCGGGACATGTTGAGGTGCACAGTGCTGGCTGCTGGCTTAGTCCAGGGTTCCCGGGGCTGGGGGGACGAGGAGGAAGCCGGATGCTTCCCATCTGTGCTGTAATCTTCCTAAAGCAGTGGTTCTCAGCTGGGGGTGATTTTGTCCTCCAAGGGACATTTGGCAATGTCTGGAAGGATTTTGGGGTGTCCCATCTGAGAGGTGCTACTAGCATCTAGTGGGTAGAGGCCAGAGATGCTACTCAATACCCTACACTGCCCAGGACAGCCCCCACAACAAAGGATTATCTCATCCAAACGTCAGTAGTGCAGGGAGTGAGAGGCCCTGCCCAGGGCAGCTCAGAGGAAGTCTCAGCCCGCCTTTTAGAGGCCTGGCTTGAGGGCATGGATGGAGACAGGTAAGCCCAAGGCACCGAGAAGGAAACCACTCTCCCGGATTTGGAACTGTGGTGTCTCTGACCCCAGATGACCACCACCTGCCTCCCCGGGGGCGGGGGGGACAGCCCTGCACACCCAGCAGCAGCGACCCAGGGTGGATACGGTACAGTGTGCAGGCATGGACAGGCCAACAGAGGCTGGGTGGATGGGCTGCTCCCTGCTGTGGGTGCTGGTAGGAGCCCAGAACCATGCATGTCAGTGCCCAGCCCAGTGTGGACACCCCCTTTCTCCAAATCCCTGTAGCCCCCCGGCAGGTCTCCCACGAGGCCAGAGAGCGATCAAATTTCAGTTCTCACCTCCCTGGCAGTGTGAACTGTCCTGTTCCCACCTTGGTTTTCTGGGGAATGTCTCCCCGAGGGCACAGCCTTCCAGAGACCCCTCAGCTCACAGACACTCATGTTCCTCACAGGGGCGCATCAAGTCACATCTCATCTGTTCGTCCCCCAAACCCCCACCCCACGAATCCCAGTGCACTGTCCTTTGTCCCAGTGGGGGGCTGGAGTGCACAAAGCCCAGAACCTTCCCTGGGTGCCTCATGCTGAGGGTGACTTAGAAAGGTTGTGGGTCCAGGCCAACCCTCAAACCCACGTCCACATTCAGGGCGGACCACACTCGTGCCATCGCCAACAGGGGAGGACCCGGGCTTGTTCTGAGAACCCCCAGGGAGGGGAGGCTCCATCACGCGGACCCCTGGCAGCAGTTGTGTCTTAGGTCTGACTTACAGCCCTCAGGCCGCAGCCTAAGCTCATTCTGCCTGTCCCTCAGGAAGGAGCCAGGGGACAAGTGGCTGCCATGATGGGAAACCCTTCATGAGCAGGGCTTCCTCCTCTTTCCCTGTCGCATTCACAACACCTGGAGGTCGTCTCACCCTCTCTGAGTCAGTCTTCCCATCTGCCCAAGGGGAAAGGAGGTTACTGTCACCACGGACAGGATGTCACAGGGCACGTAAGAAGAAAAACTCTGCCTGCCAAGAAATGTCACCATTAGGGCTCCCTTCACAGTTTCCTTTTTTCACCAGAAAAATATGTGCATTTGAGACTGTCACACAGGCCAGAAGTCAGCTCTCCTGCTGCTCAAGGACGCAGGCAGATTCAATCCTCTAGCTTTTCATATGGCACAAAAAACTCTAGAATAAACCATCACAGAAGCATTAAACAACAACCTCTAAAAAAAGGAAAGGAAGGGAGGGAGAAAGGAAGGAAGGGAGGGATGAGAGGAAAGAGGGAGGGAGGGAGGAATCGTCACTAGAGAAGGGGTTAATATGAACGTTTCTGACACCTTAGGGAGAAGCAGTCCAGGGAGCAGGACCTGAGGAGAGACTGGGGAAAGTGAGGGTAGAGGTGGAAAGAAACTCTGGGAAGATGGAGGCAGAGAGACCCTGCCCCTGCCCCTGCCCAGGGCTGGAGCACCTGTCTCTGCTGGGGCCCAGGTGGGGGCTGCTATGGCACTGAGGGCAGGGGAGGGTCTGGACTTGTGGTTAAAGATGCTGCTTTTTCGGGGGGGGTGTCTGCCTCCCAGTGTGGCCTGCCTAGACACGCCCGAGAGGAGCATCAGCTCGGGCATACCATAAGCCTCTCTGAAGGCCCTGGAAAATGGCTCGCAACCTCTGACTCACATGTGCTAAGCCCTTGGAGGACAAGGGCTCAGTTGGTTCAGGGTAGAATCCTCAGCTAAGGCTGAGCTAGTGTCTTGATCATTTTGTTCCCTCATGCTGTCCCCAACCCGACCCTGTAAGTGGGGAAGGCCAGGCAGAGCCTGCGTGCCTGCCCCGCATTCCCCAGCTGACGCCTGCCAAGCCAGGCTCCCTGCCCTGATGAGAGCGGCCCCAGAGGTGGCCCCCAGCCTGACCTACCTTGCTCTGCGGTGGAGGGCCTGGCTTGCTGCTCGGAGGGGCCGTGGCAGGAGTAGACAGGAACATGCTTCGGAACAGCCTGCGCTTAAGGGTGTTCTCCTGGGTCTTAGGGCTGGGGCTGCCCTCCCCGCCGGGCCTGCCTACAGCGGAGCCCACCAGGCAGGACTGCGGCCGGGCCTCCTCGGAGCCATGCCTGGCAGGCTTGGCCCCACGCCTACCAGTGGCTGTGGGGGGTGAGGTGCCGGGTGGGGAACTCTGCAGACAGGCGCCCAGCTGCAGGCAGCGTTGCGCGGCACCCTGGAACTCGGTGGGGCCCAGCGACTGTGCCTTGGTGGCCAGCCCATTGGGCAGGACCCGTGGGCTCTGCGGCTCGGGCCACGGCGTCTGCCTGCGGCCTGCTGGTGTGCCCCCGTTGCAGCTGAGGTAGAGGCCGTGGGGGTCAGTGTGCTCAGACTGGGGGCTCTGCAGGTACATATCCGGGTCGGTGGCCCAGTGCTCATCCCCCAGCAGCCCCAGGGACTGTGCCCGCCGCCGGCTGGTGGGACTGCGGCCACGCAGGGTGTTGGAGCTGATGACCGACAACTTCTGGATGTCGTTGAGCAGACCCGAGATGTAGCCGTCCATGGGCATGGAGCTGCCCCGCACCACTGTCTGGAGGGGAGGGGAGAAGAGCATGGGTGACCAGCCTGTTCATGGTAGGGACAGGTGGCCGAGACCAGGTCAGAGAGCCTCCCCGGGGACCTTGGGGAGGAACACCTAAGGACCTCACTTGTTGTGCCATCCATCTATTCCTTAATTTTTCAGTCACACACCAGGGCCCACAGTGGGTCGGGCCCATGCTGGGGCAGGGATACAGGGAGCAGGCCCATTTTCATGGGGCTCGCAGTCCAGTAGGGCACACAGGTGAATAACCATGGGGTTACAATCCAGCATGCCAAGTGGTGTGGGCAGCTGAGTGTGTGGAGCTGAGGGGGCATGGGGGGCACTCCAGATCCCACCTGGGGCCTGCTGCCCTTCTCTCGCTCCATCTGCCTGCTGGGGGGGACTGCAGAGCCCTCTCAGAAGGCAGGGACCAGTCCAGGGCTCTCCTCCACACACACCGGCTTCGTGGCCTCCGATCCCTGACCCGGCCCCTGACCCCCACCCCTACCAGGCTCTTGGATCTACCCTTCTTTTTTTTTTTTTTTTGCGAGGAAGACCAGCCCTGAGCTAACATCCGTAGCTAATCCTCCTCTTTTTGCTGAGGAAGACTGGCCCTGGGCTAACATCCATGCCCATCTTCCTCTACTTTATATGGGACGCCGCCACGGCATGGCTGACGAGCAGTGTGTTGGCGGGCGCCGGGATCCGAACCTGCGAACCCCGGGCTGCCAAGCGAGAACTAAACCGCTGCGCCGCCGGGCCGGCCCCTGGATCTACCCTTCTTGACTCGCACAGTGAAAGCACCCTGGCCTGTGAGAGCTGTGAACCCCACAGGGTCTACAGGTCCAAATACTGCATGAGACACACTTAATACTAAAAGATTATTCATTGTTATCTGAAATTCAAATTTTACTGGGCATCCTGTATTTTTATTTGCTAAATCTGGCAACCCTACCACCCTGGAGAGAGGGACTCCCCAGGCTTCTCCTCCCTGGGTGACCCAGGGAGAGAACGAGAGGCTGATTAGCAGGAATGAAAACAGCCGGCTAATCAATAGCCAGTAATTAGATGGTTCCTCCAGGTGCCTTTGTGGTTGTGCCAGGCACGGTCTTCTGTGGAGTGGGAGGGGCTGAGCTGGGCCCCGCCTTCCCGCCGCCCACCTTACCTTCATGGGCTGGAGCTGCACCCGCGTGATGCGGGAAGGGTCCACCACGGGCTTCGGTCTCCGCAGTGTGTCCAGGATGTTCTGCCATTGTGGGGGGAGGCCCACAAACTTGCCTTCCTTGGGGTCGAAGGAGGTATGGACGCGGTGCTGGAAGTTCTGTGGGGCCGAAATCTCAGGGCGTTTCTTCTTTTTCTTGCGGAACATGGTGCCTGTGTGGGGAGGGTCAGGCTGAGCCCCAGCGGGGGCTTCACGGGATCCTGGCCCCCCCGGGAAGCACAGGGTGGCTGCGGTGGGTCCTGGAGCTCCAGGCTCTGGGCTCCCTCCCTGCATCACAGCTCCCCTGCCCTGGGCCCAGGGCTTCCCCTCACCTCTCATCCCTACCTCCTCAGGGAAATGGCTAGCTCCCAGCAGAGCCGTCTCAGAAACAACAAAAGTGCCATAAATAAGCCAACACAGACTATAAACAAGAAAAAGAGGTGTCTGTCTTCTAGTCTGTGCCAAGTCCCTGGTGGAGCAGGCAGACTCTGGGCGTGTGTTTTTGTAAGATCCAAAGCCCATTACAAATATCATTCCACTATTAAAGAATTAAAAAGGGGGGAAAGAGGAAGGAAAGCAGGCAAACTCACTTCATGAAGTTTGACCTTGACTCTTAAACCAGATAAGAATAGTACAGAAAAGGAAAATTTGAACCAATCTCACTTGTGAACCTAAGTGTGAAAATCCTAAACAAAATTAACAAATTGAATCCAGTAGTATATTAAAGTTTTTTTTTCTTTTTTATCACAATCAACTTGGGTTTGTCCCAGGATGGTTCAACAACAGAAAACCTGTTAATGTGATACACAGTCATGCACTGCATACAACATCTCGGTCAATGATGGACCGCGTGTGTGACGGTGGTCCCATAAGATTAGTACCAGATAGCCTAGGTGTGTGATAGGTGACACCATCTCGGTTTGTGTAAGTGCACTCTATGATCTTCATGCAACGAAATAGCCTAACGACACATTTCTCAGAATGTATCTCTGTCGTGAAGTGACGCATGACTGTACAACATTCATAAAAAGCCAACATGTTGCCCACTCTGGGACCATTTATCACAGGATCAGAAACTCCAAAAGGGCCCTCATGGTCACAGGTGCTCGGCCCTAATTCTGGAAAGCTCTGGGCCAAGGGCACAGCTGGGGTGGGTGAGAGGCAGCTATCTTAGGGGTAAAGCTCTCCAGGGAAGAGAAAGCCCACCACCCCTTGGGCCCCTTTCTCTCAGGTCTCAGAACTCCAACTGTACAAAACATCACTTGCAGTCAAACCTCCATCCCTTGCTTGCCTTGCTGACTTGGGGTTTGCCTAAGACCTTAGTGAGCCCCATCAACCCTAGGAGTGAGGGGGGCATGCAGATTTGAGAGACAGAGACTGGAAGCCCAGGAGGTAAAGTGGCTCCTCCCAAGTGCTGCCCCAGCCCTGCCTTCAGGGAGTCCCTGGCTGGGAGCACGTGTTGATGAAGTCAGGGTTGGGGTGCCCACTTGAATGCTTTTGTATCTAAGTGGCTCAAAATAGCTCAATGGATTTTTGGATGTGTGAGTGTGTGAGGAAGACTGGCCCTGAGCTCACATCCATTGCCAATCCTCCTCTTTTTGCTGAGGAAGATTGGCCCTGGGCTAACATCTGTGCCCATCTTCCTCTATTTTATGTGGGACACCACCACAGCATGGCTTGACAAGTAGTGTGTTGGTCCGTGCCCAGGATCTGAACCTGTGAACCCCGGGCTGCTGAAGCAGAGCACGTGAACTTAACTGTTATGCCACGGGGTTGGCCCCTCTCAATGGATTAAAAAAAAAAATTTTTTTTATTGTGGTAAAATATACTCAGGGGGTTCTTATGTCACCTGGAAAGGTCACATCTAGGTTTCAAGTTTGTTTCTTGAATTGAATGCTTGGATTATTCATCTCTCCAACGATCTGGAGTACAGGGCCAGGGCATTCTCTGTTGGCTCCTGCTCTGGAAACAGCATTTTCCTGGTCATGTTGGCAGGCTCTGGAGTGGGTCACAGATCTGCGAGGCAGCTGGTGCCACTCAGAAAGGCAGGGGGCTGGAATTTGCCAAGCATGAATCAATCTGAGTCCATGTCATACCTCTTGGAATGTCAGCCACTTTTTGGGACCTCGAGGTTTGAGAGTCCACCAAATACTCCCTACAGGAGAAGCCACATGGGCAGGACCCCCAAGGACCAAGGACTTTGGGATGAAATAGACCTGTTGGAGTTGCAGGTGAATTGTAGTTGTCTCTCACTAAGTTGGGGAGACTTTGAGCAAGTTACCTAAATGATTTGAGCCTCAGTGTTCTTCATCTATAATGTGGGGTTAATAGCAAATATCTCACAGGGTTGAGGGAGTATGACATGGGCAGAGTCCCAGCAAATGGGGGCAGTTTCTCTTGCTGTGTTACCTCTCTGTGTATCCCTGTCTCTAAGCTCAGGGCCCTACAGACATCAGAATGTGGGCAGATACAAGCCTGAGGGTGACGCCGAACTCCTTTCCTCTGAGATTCACCTGTCAAGGGTGGGATTACTGGGACCTGGGGGCCTCATCACTTCTCCACTGTGTAGACTCCTGACTGTTTGGTAAAACTTGATCTCCTCCCTCTAAGCCTTTGGCTATAGAAGAGTCTCCATTCTGTAGTTCTGTCCTAATGGCCTCTCAGAGCCTCTATCCCTGATTAACTTAGCTGATGGTTTTACCCTCCTCCCTTGCTCTGTGAACTCCTCTGGAGGTGTAGGGACACACCCTGGAGTTGAAGAGCTGGGTCATACTTTTTCTGCTCAGAACATCCCTCTCCCCAACTCGCTGGCTCCCCCGAGGGCCCAGCTTTTGCTGCAGGAATGCACGAGGACAGCATCTTTAGCAAATGGTCTAAGTGACTCCGGGATGCCCCTCCTGAGTCCACCCTACCAGCAATTCCAGAACAGGTTCTTCCCAGAGGCAACAGGAAAGGCTTGAGGAGAAAGAAGGATGGCCTGGAGTTCCAGGGTCCGGGGGTTACGGTGGGGAGCGTGGGGAGCTGGCAGAAGCAATGAACTGCACTGGGGCATTGTGGGAGGGAGAGTAGAGGTTTAGAAATCAGAGCCAGCCACTCAGCTAGTGGGAAATGCACACTTAAAGGGAGGCTGTTAGGACTCATCCAAAATGCAGTGAGGCCAGTACTGCTTAGGACAACATGACTGTCTACATAGAAAATCCAGAAAAATCTACATACAAGCTATTGGGATTAGGTGATGAATTTAGAAGTTCCCAGTTCAAGGTCAATATTAAAAAAAAATTGTATTTCTACATACCAGCAACAAATAGAAAATGAAATTTTAAAAAACATTCTGCGGCACAATGGGAAATAGATGTTTGGTCTTTGTCCCCTGTTCCTGGCACACAGCTCCTAAAATCCTTGAAACCTCCAGAGTGACAAGAACATTGGAACTTTCAGCCTCCCCTGTCCCCACCTCTGAGGAGGGGAGAGGCGCTGGAGATTGAGTTCAATGCTAATGGCCAGTGATCTAATCAATCATGCCTACGTAATGAAGCCTCCACAAAAACCCCGAAGTGACAGTGTTCAGAGAGCTTCCAAGTTGGTGAACACATCAAGGTGCTAGGAGGCTGAGGCGCCTGGAGAGGGCATGGAAGCTCCCAGCTCCTTCCCACATGCCTTGCCCTATGCATCGCTTCCATCTGGCTGTTCCTGAGTTACATCCTTTTACAATGAACTGGTAATAGTAAGTCAAGTGCCTTCCTGAGTTCCATGAGCCATTCTAGCAAATTATTGAAACTGAGGAGGGGAATCACGGGAACCCTTGATTTATAGCCAGTTGGTCACAAGTACGAGTGGCCTGGAACTTGCGACTGGCATCTGAAGTGGAGAGTGGCTTGTGGGACAGACCCTGTGGGGTCAGGTAGTTAGTGTCAGAATTGAATTGAATTGTTGAAGACCTAGTTGGTGTCCGAGTTGGAGAACTGGTCTCAGAGGAAAAAAAAAACCCTCTCATTTCATGTCAGAAGTGTTATCAGAGAAAAAGATCCTCAGATAACATTTACCATTCTACATTAAAAATATCAAATCCCTAAGAATAATCGAATCAAAGATGTGGAAGTTCTCTACACTGAAAAGTGTAAAACACAGTTAGAGATATTAAAGAATGTTCATAGATTGGAAGACTCAATACTGTAAAGATATCAATTATTTCCACTTAACCTACAGGTTTATTTCAATCTCAGTCAAAAGCCCAGCATATTCCTTTTGGTGGAAATTGACAAACTGTTAAATGTACAGAGAAACATAAAGAAATAGGAATAGCCAAGACAATCTTGAGGAACAAAGTCAGAGGATTACACTACTAGACACCATGATTTATTATAAAGCTGCAATAATTGATATAGTGTGAAACTGGCACAAAGATCGACGAATAGACCAATGGAACAGAAGAGAGAATCCAGAAATAGACCCAGTCATATAAGGGTACTTAATTTATGACTAAGGTGACACTGCAATATGGTGGGGAACAGATGATCTTTTCCATAAATATAGCTAAAGCAATTAGATATCCATATGAAAAAAAAAGAAGAATCCTGAAGAATGGATTCATATCACGGCCCAAAATTAATTGGATCTAAATGTGAAAGGTAAAATAATAAAGCTGGTGGGAGTGATGGGGGGCAGGAGAGAAACCCATAGTCTGGCCACCCCCTACCCTAGGTCTGGTGTGAGTGACTACGTGGGGCTCAAGTTTGGCGGGCTCTTCTGGAGCCCCTGACCTGCTGAGGCCAAATCCTGTCTACACCCATGGGTCCCAGAGACAAATGAAACTACCAAGGTTTTCTTTGTCCAAAACAGACTTCTCGATGGCACAGGTTAGGAGTAGGGGATTCTTTCTAAAGATTTCTTCGAGGTTAATTTGTAAATGCAGTATAAATACAGTGAATATTTGAAGGAAATACAGCAAAACATTCATTGTTGTGTTTGACTGGGGGGGCTACAGGTGATCTCCTCCTACCCTATCTTTCTACTCTTCTAAATTTCCCTTAAAGACGATGGGCTGCTTTTCTAAAGAAAACAAAATATTTTTCAATAAAGGAAAGAGTGATCCACGAAGTCTGAGTTCCTAAGAGACACTCACTCACTCAAGTATCTAGTGTTGCCAAGTCACTGGGCGTGAAACCCCTGAGACACGAGCATCCTGCGTCTCTCCAGCGGTGGGCCCTCGGAGCACACCTGCCTGCCCAGGCAGGGGCCCACAGTTTGCCATTTCTAAGGTCTCCATCTTCCACCTCAGTTCCCTACCTTCTGACCCAAGCCCAAGGGCCCTGGGGCTGAGGGAGGGTGGCCGCTGCATCAGCCGTGAGGCTGTCGTGTTAATCAAACCAAGCCGTGCTGGCCCTTGAAGTTGTCATCCCCGGTGTCTCCACCTCTGCATCCACACTCAATTCATGGAGTGAGGAGCTTTCCTCAAAGAAGACACCCCTGAGGAGGAAGGAAGATGATTTTCCTTCAGAAAGCCAGTCCCTGCCTTTCCTTCTGCCTGACCTGACAGAAATATTGTGGGCCTGAGACTCTGAAGTAGAAGCTGGCAGAGGCAGGGCGCCAGCTCAGGCTCAGGGTGACCTCCGCTGTCCCCACCCCTCCCGTCTGACACGCCGCCCAGCACAGCGGAGGGAGGTGCTGAGGATTCTTTCTGAGGCTGGGATGCATCGTTGTGATTGAGGAATGCTTTGAAGTTTCCTCTTCTGAATGTCTGCAGACATTACTTTCCAGCAGGCCGGCCGGCAAGTGACTGGACCAGAGGGAGACCCAGCGCCAAGAGGAAAAAGCCAGGCCCAAACCGGTTTGAGAGGGAAGTTTCCGCGGGCACAGCTCCTGCCGAGGCTGCTTCCTCCAGCCAAAGCCCAGCAGAGCTGGGTCAGCGCCTGACAGAGGCTTTTTGGAGGAAACGCTGCCACACCCAGTAAACCCTAGGGCGGAGCTGGTGGGAGGGTTCAGGGAGCTACAGACTGGGGTCACTGAGGGGTGGCACTGTCACGTCAGATGAGACAGAATGGGAAGTAACTTTTCTTGAGCACTTATCATGTGCTAGGCCCTTTCCGAGGATCAACTCCTTCAATCCTCACAACAACACTGGGAGGTAGGAATTATTATTATTATTAGCCACAAATCCCGATGAGGCTCAGAGAGGTTAAATAACTTGCCCAAGGTCACAGAACTAGGAAATGATCGAGCTGGGGTTTGAACCCAGATCTGATCCACCACGCCCACTCTGAGGGAGTTGGGCTGTTGTTCATCTCCTTCCCGGGGTCTCTGTGGGCAGGAGTGGGGCTGAGCAGTCTGAGGAACTCACGGGAGTGTGTAGAAAGGGGTGGGCCAGAGCCAGCGCCCTCAACCAAGATTGCTAGGTTCTTTCCTGGGCTGATCTGTGAGTCAGAGGCCAGGGGAGACTGGGGCTGTCCTGACTTGTAGGCTGACCCTCATTTTGTTTAGAACCATGGTTTGTTTGCCCTGTAAGCGATGGGTAAAATGTTCCAAAGAGTTCATGTTGGCAGCTGAGATGTCAGGGCCTGGCATATATGAAAAAAGCTGCAGAAACAGCAGGAGTGTATTCTCTCCAGCACAGGATGTGTCCAGGTCCCCTCAGTAGGGTCTCAGCCTGAACCCAGGCAACTCGCAGGCTTGGCTCGAGGAATGGTGGACAGAGCTTTGTGGCTAATGCTACTGTTCCACAATGACACAGGGTTTGGGTGGTAGGGCCCCCAGAGCCAGGCCCTGTGACTTGGCTGGTCTACAGTCCACAAGGGAGATGCGCAGAGCAGCTGCAGTGGGTGGGTCACCCTTTCAAACTGCTTCTTCTCTGGGGGAGGAGACATCCATCTGCCAGGGCCTGGGGTGCCAGGCCACCAAGCTGTTGGGGGCCCACAAACTCAAGGCGGTGCTATAGAGAAATAGTCTGCATTTAAACCTCAAACCAGAGCTCAGACATTCAAATGAATGCTGCCATTTGAGGCAGACTTGGGAGGGAATCTGCCTATTCAGAAGATGCTCCAGTACCTCTGGAAGTCCTCTTTGGGAGGACCTTTGGGGCCCGTGTTGAGCCAACATCAGCTGCTCTCCTAACCTGTCGCATCTGCTTTTCACCAGAAGTGGAGGTGTCCGACGTGGTCGCCCACCTTACCCTCCAGACCTGGCTTCGAGTGGGTTTTGGCTATTTCCACACATTGAATCCCTTTCAAGGAAAGGACATGTAGCCTGCTGGAGGGATTCAGAAGAATGTGCTGCAAGCTGGGAAGGTGGCTTCTAGAAAGTGAATCCAAAGGAGCTTGCAGCTACTATGAAGGGGGCAGGATTTAGCTGGTTATGTAAGTTCTGGGATGTTGGTTAACTGTCTGTTAGGAACGAGGCTGGTGGGACTCCCCTCTATTTCTGGATGACTGGGAAGAGAGGAGGCAGCTGCACTCTGGGCCCTGCTCTGAGGGCCAGTGAGCAAGGGTCGGGGGCATACCCAGACTTCCTTTGCTGAGCCCTGGGTGCCGGGTTCCTAAGTTTCAGCTTGTGACCTTGGCCTACTCTCCTCCTTTCTAGGCCTCAACACTTCCAGTGGTGACAAGGGAATGGACTCATTCACTCGACCTGCTTCTCTAGGTACAGTGAGGAGAGAAACCGCATCTGTTCTAGCTCAAGGGGCCATTTTGGGTGTTTTTAGTAATCATCACTCAGGTAGTGCCTAGTGTAAGCCCCAGGCTCTGGGCTGAACATCTCACATACGGGATCTCCTCCCCCCAAGTCTGTGAGGGAGGACAATTATTGCACCCATTATGCAGATGAGGAAACCCATGTTCACAGAGAGATTAAGTGATTGCCCAAGTGGAGCAGCATAGAAGGGCAGACCTGAGTCTATCTGACCCAGACCCTTATGTGAACACGGTTGCCCCACCCTACCCCACCCTGTGTTATTCTCAGACCCACCCAAGACACTGTGGGGAAGGAACGATCCTAGAATCAGGGCACCAAGTTAGAGGTAAGCCCCCGAGTTCTATAGCACTTAGAAGGGTCCCCCTACCACTGCCACCATCCAGTCACAGAGTGGCCTACAGAGGACACTGTCACCTCCAGAGCTGGGCCCTTCCACCCTGAGATGTGCAGCAGGGCTGCGGGCCTCTTTGTAACCCGCCTGGGGAACGGTCATCCCACACACCCTTCCGTGAGGAGTGGTGGGCCTCGCTGGCCCCCTGATGGAGAACACTGTGGACAGAGGCCAGCCTTTCCTTGGAGTATTCTCATCAGCCAGGAAGCTTTTTCTTAAATTTTACTTTCTGGAATTTGTTTAAACATAAAATTATATTATTCATTCATTTATTCAATACATTCATTTACTGTGTATCTACTCTGCTCTGGGGACCATGGTGAATAAAACAAAGGCCTTGTTCTCGTGTGGTTTAGCTTGCTTTTCCAAACAGATGTTGCAAGACCCCACCCTGCCCTGCACTGCCCTCCAGAAGAGATGGTGATGCCTGCCCTGTGGGACTCACTGCGGGGGTCTGGCCTCCCCTCGTCCCTGCCCAACTTTCAGTCCCTCAGTGGCAGTCCCAACAAGAGCTTGTCGGTGTCCTGCTTGAATGCGGTCAGCGACGGGGAGCTCCTCCCCCTTCCCGAGGCCCTGCCCTCTGTCCCTCTGTCCCCTCGCTGCTCATCCTTTGTGTGGAGCTGAGCTCTGTCCTCCCTCAGCCTCCACCAGGGGTCCAGGCCTGCCATCTGCCCCTCTTCACATGACATGAGAGCTGGCACCCCAGAATATACCAGAGGGAAGGGCCTGAAGAGAATTGCATTTGCTTTTCTGTCCAGTTGTCACCTACAGGGTGGGTGGGTCCTAGACCCAGGCTGTGGCCCCCACCACTGCCTGAGGGGTCTGTAAGATGTGCCCAGGGCCACTGTGCTGAAGTGCAGAGCGTCCCCAGGACGCTGAGCAGCACCCCGAGGTTCTTCTGTCCTACTAGAGTGGCCCAGAGAGGAGCTGAGTGTGCAGGGCAGAGGGCACTGTGCACATAACAAGACAAAATGTCTGGGCTCCCCGCCCTTGTCACCATTCCCACACTACAGGTCCCAGTGAATCCCCAGGGGAGAGATAATGGGGCAGTTGTTGAAAAGAATATGATAATAAAGCTCATTCAATCACTGTGTCAACACTCCAGCTGAATGAGAGGCCGAAGAGCCAGGCTGGCCAGCCGGGAAGGTCAATATTGACTCAGGCCGGCCTCTCGGGCCCCACTCCAGCGCACGCACAGCACCGCGGGCCAGCAGCAGCCCAAACCAGAGCAGCCCTCTGACCTCCGTTCCCTGTACTCAGAATGCTAACCCCTCCCCGGGCCACAGCACTGGGCTTCCCTGGGCATGGGGTTATCTCCAAGGGGAGAGTGAAGAGTGGCGTTCCTGGGAGGGCTGCAGGCCAGGCACGTCTTCACTGTCCCAGATCTTCAACAGCCTCCGCATACAGAGGCCTGAGTCCTCATCACAGAGTCCTCAGTGCCTCACTAGAAAGATCCTCTGGAGTCCCCTAGTCAGGATGAAGTCCCCTAATCACACAAAAAGATTATGTTTTTACAGCCCTTAACCTTCTATATCTATTTTGTTTACCTCCTCATTTCATGCTCACAGTACTGCTGTGAGATGGGCCAAACCTGCTTTACTGAGTTCATTTTAAAGACAGTAGGTGGCTGAAGAGAGGGAGGAGGAGACGAGAAAGGGAATATGCACACATACATGTATAAAGTAAGTACCTAGCACGTGCCAGACACTGTGCTTGGTGCTTTTTTTTTCACCGAGGAAGATTTGCCCCGAGCTAACATCAGTTGCCAATCTTCTTCTATTTTGTATGTCAGCTGCTGCCACAGCATGGCTGACAAGTGGTGTAGGTGTGCACCTGGGAACTGAACCCGGGCCACCATAGCGGATTGCGCCAAACTTAACCACTAGGCCACCAGGGCTGGGGCTCAGTGCTTTTCATTAGTGCATTTAAGGGTCACAACTCTACAGGTAGATATTACGAGCTCTGTTTTGCAGGTGAAGGAACTGAGGCTTGGAGAGAAGTAATCATCTGAGACGGTGAGTGTAAAGCTGGGATTCAAACCCAGATCTCTCTGACTCCAAGCTCCTCTGTCATGCCCGGCACCCAGAGAAGTCAAATGGCTGCCCCAGATCACACAGCTACTTAGAGCAGAAATCAGACTGGAAGCCTCAAGCCAGAGGCTCCCTCTGCCCCAGACAGCGCCTGTGGTAACCATGTGTCCAGGGTCACCTGGGAACATGTGAACATGTGTGACATGTACAGAGCGTGCTGCTGTTTCTGCCCCCAAAGCTAGATCCCCTTCCAGAAATGGCCCCTTCCCTGGGCCACCTCTCTACCCGCCCTCCATGGACCCTCTGCCTTGACTTTATTCCCATTGCTTTGCTCTGACACCCTCCAGTCTCCTGGCGCAGAGCCAGACCATCTCAAAGTGCTCCAAGAGAGGAGGATTCAGTTAGCTTAACCTTTTCTAATACTGACAACTGGAGGCTGGGGAGGTGGCCCCTGCTGGGGCTGTTCTACATCATCATTGTGACTCCTCACAACCATCCTATGAAGAAGTCTGGAGAAAAGTAAAGCAACTTGCCTAAGGATCAAAGGCAAAGTCGGAATTCGAACCCAGTTCTTTCTGGTCCCAAACGTTGTGTTCTCAGCCACTCTGTGGCCCGAGAACTCACAGCATTGCAATATATGCCACACTAGCCACAAAAGACGCAAACACAGACAGAGACCCAAGCCCCTTTTCCTCCCCCACCTAGAAAAACAAGTCAGAGGGGCCTAAAAAACACCAGAATGGGGCAAGATATAGAAAACGCAGCCTACACCCTGAGAATTCTTCACGTCGTAGCCCTTGGTGTTCCTAGCAGCATCTACATCTCAGGTTGGATGCCGTTCACTGGGTGTGGGGAAGACGACTCATTTTAGCAGGTTGGAGATCCTGGGAATGAGCTGGCAGGCTGGGATGTGCTGAGCAGCACCTCTGCCTGGGGCTGCCTGCCGGCCTGCTCAGCACAGACACTGGGCCTGCTACTGCTCTTCCTGTTTGGGAGCCTCTTTCCCAAGCAAGAATTCAGTGCACCAGCCTTGGTGACACTGCCTAGCCCCAGATAGGCATCCGACCTGATGAAAGCAGAGGCTGGGTCCAGGGCCTGGCCGGGTGGTGCATTTGAAGCCCAGCCACCTGCTGTGGGCTGGGGAGGTGGAAGTAACAACGCACATCCACTAAGGATTGAGAAAGGGCACCTAGAAGGGACCACTGCCACTGCCTAACAGTACCTCGAATGGGCCAGCCCAGAAGGGCCACCTGCCTGGCCACTCTCCCTGGTTCCAGCATGTCCCTCAAGAATGTCTCGAGGAGGCTCCTGGACACCTTACCGGGGCTGGACGTCCCTCACTCACCTCTGGGCCGCCTTCCTTGCCGCCTCTTCCTCCCGACTCCTCACCTTTCAGTGAGCAGAGCTCTCAGGCACCGAGGAGAGGGAAGACTGAGGACCTTCCCCAGCCAGTCCTCCGAGGCCTGGGTGGAAACAGATCAGAAATTCATTGTGACAAATGTTGTAAGTATCCCCGCGGATTTTGCGACTGACTGACCGGAATCCAGAGCGATCGGAACCGCCTCCCGCCCGCCTCCCGACTGAGCCACCTTCTCAGGTGCAAGGGGAGGCGACGCGCTCCCCGTGGGGCGCGCGGGGACGAGGGGGCAGGGGGCGCAGCACCGCTTCCGGCCTCTCTCTCCACCTCGCTCTGACCCAGCGCGGCCACCCGGCCCCACCTCGCAGGCCGGAGGGGGGCGCCCTCTGGGACGCGAATCCCCCCAGCCCCGCGCCTCAGCAGCCCAGCCAGCCGGGGCGGGAGCGCCAGGCGCACATGCGGCGGTAGGTCCCGCTCCCAGTGGCGCCGAGCTCTCGGACCCCGCCCCAGGGCCGCTCCCGGGCGCACAGGGCGCCCGCCGGCCCCGAACTTTGGGGGATGAAAACCCCAGGAACGGGGGCCGTGCGTGCCGGGAGGCCTGTCCCCGCGTCCCGACCCCAGCCCGGGGAGGTTAGCCAGCCTCCCCGGGTGGCCGGGGCACCCACCTGCCAAGCGGGAAGCCCCCGGAGCGCTCGGAGAGGCCGCGGGAGGCGGGCCCGCCCTCCGCGGGAGGGACCTCGGCGCCGGGAACGACGAGGAGAGGCCGTGCTTACATGTTTGTGCAGCGCCTCTCGGCTTCACCTGGCCGAGAGTTTGATTTCAGGGTGTGGCCTCAGGTAGACACGGCGAACACACAGCCGGGGAAAAGTCGCTGAGGGGCGCAGGGGCCGTGGCCGGGAGCCTCTCTGCCCGAGAGGCGCCCCTCTGCTCAACCATTTTCCTCTAATCGCTGGGTTCCAGCTCCAGCCATCCCTTCGCCTTCGGGCTCTGGTCCCGGCTGGACCCGCTGCCACGACCCCTGGGCAGCCACGCGGAGGCCTGACCTGGATCGTCCGCTGAGCGCCTATCTATGTAATTAACTCATTCATCTGCATTGTAGATACACGCTCTGGAGGCCGCTGGATCCTAGAGGTCCAACGGGGCGTGTGCGCCCACCCACACACCTTGAACAGCCTCACCTGGAGTCCTAAAACCTGGCACCTTGGCCTGTCCTCCCCATCCGGAGAAGACCCTGAGTCTGGCTTGGGGGTAGCCCCCTCGTGCAGGCAGGAAAGCAGAATTTAAAGAGATTCCAATTCCCTTGTTGGATCTTGCTCAGTTCTGGGAACCTCTGTCTTCAGGATTCTTGAGTAGGGGACCTCAGGGAAAAGAAAGTTTCCAGGAGCCCAGCATCCCCAAACAGAGGATGGGATGGCCTGGGTTCCAGAGCCTGCATCCCCTGGTTGTCCCCTGCAGTGCTCTGGCTTAGGAGCAGGATGGCCATTGAGAGTAGCTCACTCCTGGCTGCCCTTTGCCCTGCTTCTTTTGGATTAGAGGCTGGTTTTTCCCTGTATATATATGTTGTGGGGGAGGGTCAGGGGCCACCTGTCTGTCTCTTCCCCAAACAAGGAAGTGAGTGAAAGGCATGAAGTTGTTGAACCTTGCTGTCCTAGACTTGGGCGCCCAGAGAGGGCTGTGTCTGACTGAGTGTTGAGGGGATTCTGGCTTGGAAATTCAGTACATCTGGACCCGAAATGCTGCCCCCAAGCAGTGGCTGGGTGACTACCAGTGTCACAGAGCGAGGACCAAGGACAGTGCAGGGATTTTTGTCATTGTTGGGCACCCCAAACTTTAGTTATTAATTGAGGTCACTATTGCCATGTATCATTTTTGTTCACTGATTCTTTATTATATCAATGGAATTGATGGATAAAGCATTTGCATATGCTTTCTATTGCTTATGCACAGTTTGCTCTAGGCTCCTACCAAACAGAGCTAAGGTGGCTGGGGGTAATTCATCAGCCCTGAACAGGCCTGCACCCTGTCTGGCCGCACCACCAGTCCTGAAGCCCTCAGCCTCCCTGGGGAAAGCATGGTAGTGCCCGTGGAGACGCTGGGAGAGTGTTGTGAAAGCTGGGGCAGCTAACTGCAGGTCCCCCTGCCACCCCCTCCGCACACTCATACTTTAGTCTCAGCTCCTCTCTTTACCCTCTGTCTCTCCTTCTCCTCTCTGTGTCTTTCCCAAGCAGATTCTTTCTCTTTCCTGACCAGGCAACACTGTGGGCCTGACCCTGTTAGCCAAGCTCTGACCTCCTGTGGCCCCCCAGGAAGCTGCCTGCTGAGCCTAGCATGAGGGGCCATGTGGTGGGGAGGGGCAGGTGATACATCTGGCTTTCCCCACAGATTGGTTACCCAGGGTTGTGGGAGCACTGGCCAGAGGCCGGCTATGGGAACCACGTTGCACTGGGTAGGAGTCGGGGGACTGGGTGCTGAAGATTTGAAATGAACCGTGAACCAAAGCTAGAATGAAATGCATTATGTTGTTGAACCTAGAATCAACACCCTAAATTATTTTTCACTGACTCACAAATGCACACATGAATTATTTTCTTTTAATACAAATATCTTATATACCAAAACCACAGCTCCAAGCAGTATTTTTGAACTGTTGAACTACCCATATGAATATTGGACTGTTACCAGAAATGAACTGGTATTTAATTTGAATCTGGTTTGAATCCAGGCTTGGGAATCTCAGCAAGGCTACTAGCCAAGTCCCATCCTCACCCTGTGGGGAGTAAGTGGAGGAAACCCCGGGGTCCTCCCACCTTTGGGATCTATGATGGGGTTTGGGGACTTAAGAGAGGCAGAGACTCCCAAATAAGACTGACCAAGGAGGTAATGAATCCCCCATCACTGGAGGTATTCAAGAACCCAGATAACCATCAGTCAGATATGCTAGAGAAAAGGTTCCCATACTGGATACTAGATTAGACTAGGGGACCCCTTGGGCCCATCACAACCCCAAGTTTCTGCACTTCCAGTGACGTCTACAGGTGGGTCACCTGCACTGTGTTGGATGACCCTCTGCAAATTGAGATGGCTGGGATGTGCAGAATGGGTCCTGAGTGATTAATTCCTGTGTGTGACTCCCCCTTCCCTATCCTCTGATCCATGCCCAATTCAGCCCTGGCCAGGAGCAGAGGGCAGAACAGGAGTGCAGGAAGTGGCAGGAACGTTCTGGGGCACAGCGTCTCCTCCAGCGTCCACATGCCTCCCTCTGCCCTGTTCCCAGGTTGCTGTGCCGAGCACAGGGAGAGGGACCGGGCACACCCACCTTTGAAGAACCTTGGCGGCTGGCATAGGCCTTGGTTCAGGGAGTTGTCTATGCACTGCCAGGCTACGAATTGGGCAGGAGCTCTGGACAGGGACACTGAGAATGACATTTTACCATGGGCAATGGCTCCTGGAGCCTCGCCAGCTCTGGGGCATTGGCAACCAGTACTATCTGGGAGGGTGTCAGGGTGGGCACTTCCTGGCTGTCTCAGCCTCTGGCTGTTGGGGCCTGTCGCAACATCTGAGCACCTACAGCCAAGGCCGAGAGCCCGGGTTAGGGCCGAAGAGGAAAGATATGGATTGCCTTGTGGTTTAGTAACACAAACACATTATCGTTTCCCCGCTCCTTTCTACTCCATGACTTGAAAAGCTTCCTGGGGGTCAGGAACGCTGCTGATGAGCTCACTCACTCTTCCAGGGCTCCTCTCTCTGGATGACTGCCCTCCTCTAATAGTCACAATAATGCCTGCCACTTATTGAATGCTTCCGATGGGCCAGGCCCCATGTTAAGCTATTTACACATATTATCTCATACAAGTCTTCACAACAACCCTGGCACAGAAGTACTATATTATTATTCTCAATTTACAGATGAGGAAACTGAGGTTCAGAGTGGTTAAGGAACTAGCTCAAGGTCTTGTAGTTATTGAGTGGTGGAGCCAGAATTTCAAGCCAAGTGCGTCTGCCCCCAGCCTGTTCTCTTCACTCTGTACTACTTAGAGGTCCCCGGTTCCAAGGACCATCTGATATGACTTGACCGTGTGGGTTAAGTCCCTGGGAACAGTTGGTGGGAAAGGCACTCATCATTTGCCTCCTGTGCCAAGTCCGACAAGTGCCCAGGAAGAGTGAGTCGTGTGACACAGAATGAGGAGTATCCCTCCCCCATTTCTGACAAGGGCGTGTAGACCCCACATGGCACTGGGTGTGAGGGGCAGAGGGGGCCTCAGTTTCCCTCATCCTGTCACTGAGTCCCCTGCTGGGAACCAGGTGCTAGATTCCTCGAGTCATGAGCCAGCGCCCTGCCTGAAGTCCCTGCATTAGGCCATCTGTCCTTCACAGACCCAGAATGGGCCCATGTGCAGGCACTGCTGGGGGGAGGGGGGAAGCGGCAGCCTGCTTGCTGCTCGGGTGGAGGAACCCCTTGGAGCCTGGGCCCCAGGAGGGGAAGCTGTCCGCTCACCCTGCAGCCCCAACCCTAGGAGAGAGGCACTCTTCGGAGAAGATCTCTTCCTCCCCCTCTCTTCCAGGCTGTCTAACACCTGTCCCTTCCTGCTCTGGGGGTGGCCTGGGCCAGTGCCCTTCACCCTGATAGGACCACCCATCCCTCTCAGCTGTTGGTGCAAACCTCTTAGGGTCTGGGGCGTGAGTTGAGGGAGATGGCATTACCGAGCCCTTGGGGTCTTAGGCAGCAGGGAGGGAGACAGCGTCTCACTGCAGGGAGCACGTGTTCTTGCAGGATTGGAGCCCTTCTGCCTCACTAGACTTCCTGTGTGTCTCAACCTCTGTTTCTTGATGTGCATAATGGGGGAAAGAGTGCCTGTCTCCCTTGGGAAGGTGGTGGAATGATGAGGTCAAGAGCATTGGGCTCCAGGGGCCCTGAAGACCAGCACCCCCCAACAGGGTGAGAGGTTCTTGACCCTCAGCCCTCACAGTACTGAAGGAACAAAGGAGGAAATGTCCCTCCCCCATGCCATACATGCACACAGCTGCCACAGGGGCAGAATTCCAGGGTTCTTCCAGGAGACCTTGCTACTAAATCAACCCAACAGGTCTTCCGCTCCAGATCCCAGAGAGAGAACCCCAGTCCAGGTGGCGGCACTGTCTGGCCCAGTTAGGTGCTTGGGAAAAGTCCATGGGACTCCCCTGTCTGTCTGCTGGACAGATGTGTCCTTCTGCCATCCTGAACCTCAGCAGAGGGAAAATACCACACCCAGGAGCCTCCAGCCTCTCTCTATCTGCCTTTTTCTCAAGTTCTGTATCCGTACTAGGCTTCCAATGCCACCAGGAATACATAGGCCTGTCCTCCCCAGAGACAAACCAACAGTGGGGGCTGAAATTTCCTGACAGTTCTAAAGCAGCCTGGTGACCTGGACAAGCCACTCAGATGCAGGGGCCACTGTCCATCCACCTCAAGGGGCTGAAGCAGAGGCAGAGCAGGCTGTGGCACCCTTCCCAGGGACATGGGGGTATGAGCTACCCGTGGGAGGGCTGGGAACACAAAGAGCCACCTCTGTGCTAAGGACACTCATTTTAGAGACATGATGAATTCATTTAATATCTTCTCACTATGATCATTTGCAGCGCCTGCTCTTAACGGGCTCCAAAGTTCCATCCAGATGTCTGTTGCTGGCAGTTTAGCTCTCTGGCTGGCATTTTTGCTGGCAGAACTAACAACTGGAAGCCTCCTCGAATGGAAACCCTACATTGTCCTTTCCTCTCTCTTCTGAGCCTCCAGTGGTCACCCCCACTCTGAGGCTGGGGCAGGGCTGTGACTGGCACCCGTTCCCCGGAGCCCAGGGCCTCACTTTCAGGAAGGACAGGTGAGTGGGGGGAACGGAAGGCTTGTGACCAAGTGAGGGCTCAGGCCAGAGCCGCAAGGAATGAAAGAGTCTGAGGAAGCATGATGTTGGCTGCCCAAGCCCTGGCCACCACACTCTGGGTGGAACACCTCGGCTCCAAATGCACAAAGTTCACAGACTCTGGGCTCTGGGGCCTCCTTGGAGCACTGACTGTCTGGCTGTAGGGCTCACGGAACTCTGCCTTCTGTGTCTGCCCTGGGTCAGTGTTAGAGGGCGTGACCTGTCTAACTGCCACTTGGCCAGGCTGTGCTATGTTTAGAGGGTCCTGGAGGGGCCCAAGCAGCTACTGCCATCCCTTCTCAGGGTCTTTCCTTCCAGGAGTGGCGGCCTGTGGGATCTTCATGTGAACGCTGACATAGCAGGGTCCTGGTGTGCGCAGCCACGCCCTCACTGGTGCCTGGCACGACAGCCCTTGCTGGGATGATGGACTGTCCAGGGGCAGACTGTCCTCTCCTCCACAGGAGCCCTGCATGCTTGCTCACTCCTGGTCTTGCATTCTTGGCCCTGGGCCTGGCTCCAGTCCTCCCCACAGTCCAAGACCTCCACATTTCCCCATCCCAGACACACCATCTTCCAGCAAGACACACATAGTGGAATACAAAAGTCTTCTTGTCTAGCTAGGCCTGGTAACAGGGTGACAGATGATAGGTGACAGGGCTTCTGCTTCTGGGATCTGACCTCTGATGGTGGCCATTGGACATTTAAATTCCTGCCTGGGGTCATAGTGATACTGGTGAAAGATCACCTGAGGTTAAGGGTCTCCTGCATACCTCCCCGACCTCCACCCCAGAATCTCTCATTGTTACGCCCTTCTTTGGCTTAAGACATTGCTAGCCTCATGGTTAAAATGTAACATGCCTCCTGGGACAAGTAGAACTTGAGTGGATCCATTTACAAATTAGCTGGATCTGTTTATTGGAGAGTGACCAGGGTGGAGTGCACAAAGCCTTTCCTTGGGGGGCTTGATGAACGAGCATGGGCTGAGCTGGGCTCCACATTGAGCAAGATGCAGTGGGGTGGCCCAGGCCCCTGTCAAGGCAGGAAGCACGGAGCAGTGAAGGGACCTGTCGGTCTCCTACTGTGTCCGGCCATGCCGCCTCTCTCAAGCCATCAGGTTAGGCAGTGGCTCACGCCTGCCCCTGCTTGGGGCACCTTTGATGCTGCTGCCCATGGAAAGGCCACCTGGGTAATGAAAGAGTACTGGGCTGGGAGGCAGGGACCCCCAGGGCTGAAACGTTTTGCCACCACTTAGCTGTGTGATCTCAGGACCCACTTCCTTCTCTGGGCCTCTGTTTCCCTCCATAAAATTTCGGGGGCTGGATTAAATGTTCTTAGAGCCTCCCTTTGGCTTGACTGTGCTGCAGCAATCCAAGTGGCCAGCTCCTTTTGGGGGCAGCCCTTTCCTTCTCTGCGCTCCTCCCCACTGACCAGGGACGGTGCTCTGGACCCAGGGAGGCTGTGGCAAAGCTGGTCTCCTGGCTCCCTCCACCCTCTATGTCTTCTTGCCCAGTTCCATAGGGAGCTTCATTTGAAGCTGAAAGAAAGAAAATGAAGGCTGGAGGCTCCAAGCCAGGAAGCTGAAGAGGGAACCAGTCCTCCCGGTTTTAACCCTGCCGCTGCTGCAGCCTTTAGGAGCACGGAAAGGCAGGCAGCAGGGGGCCTCAAGCAAGGTGACTGGCTCATTGCTATTTGCCCTGGGGTGAGTTCCCGCTGCACTAGGATCAGGGACCAGAACAACACACCTGCTGACCTGAGCTTTCTGGACCTGCTGACCTGAGCATCCAGAGGCCCCCTCTCTAGGTCCTGGGCAGCCTGAGTGTGCAAGAGAACGCAGCCCTGCCTCCGCCCCCTTAGCCAGAGGCCCAAGGACCCCAGTGCTTTGAGGCTTGGGCAAACCAGAGCCAGGCAGAAAGATGCCGGTGTATGCTAACCGAGGCAGCACTTCTAGGGGGAAAGGTCGCCACAGAGAGCCCACAGGCATACAAAAAGGTCATCATTGTTTCTCTGTAAACACTTGGGTCTCTGCGTTGCCTCATGTGTCACACTGAGGTTTTATGGAAGATGCAGCCAACATGGGTGTCCCTTTGCTGGGGCTCATGTGACCCCATATAGTATGAGGGAACCCATTTCTTGCATGCTAATTTCCCCTAGCATATGAAAGTCTGTCATGTTCTGGGTTTGCCTTGTTCTTTTAGGTGAACAGAACCTGGGATTGCCTTTTCTAAATTCATAGAACAGATAACTCTTTGGTAGGAAAAGCAAAAAGTCTTTGAGACTGAACTTTATGGGTCCTGGGTATTTGTCACCTGCCAGAGTGGTCAAGGAGCCCACTGTAGTCTCCAGTCTGGGCCCTCTGCACGCAGCACATCCAAGTTTGTGCTTCCATGGGGCTCATTAGAATGCAGTTTCTCAAGGAATTGGGGTCACCATGTGACAAGATTCCAGGCCCAAAGAGGAGTGGGACCTGGGCCAGACCAGGCCTCTGGATTCCTTCACTGTGTACAGCCCACTTCAAGTCCTCAAAACCTCATACTCTAGACTCTAGAAGGAGAAGGAAACTCTTACTAGGCTCAAGTCATTCCTTAGAGATTTGTCCTCACTGGACAAACAATTTGCTACTTGGGAAAAAACGGATCTGGTGTTGTGTTTCTTCCCAATGTCACTGAGCACGGATCTATTGACATTCTGAGAGCTTTAGCTTTTCTTCAGGGCAGGGTTCTTCCAAAGCCACCTCCTCCATGAAGCCTTTTCTGATTTCCCTCTCCCTCCTGGCACTTTGTTCCTCTAACACTAATAATCATCCCAATGATAATGCTATCTTTTCCTGAGCACTTATGTGCCAGCCATGCTGCTGAGAGTGTTCACGTATGGCCCCATTTAATCCTCTCAACATCTGTCTCCTAAGTACTATAATTATCTCTGTTGGACAGGAGAGGAAATTGAGACCTAGAGAGATGAAGTAACTTTTCCAAGGTCACCCAGGCAGTGCTGGGCCTGATACCCGGCTCACTCCAGACCATTTACCATCCACCATCCTGCCTCTTCCTGCACTTGTATATCAGCTTGAACACATGTCTTCTGCCCATAACTGTAGAAGCTGCTTCTTCCTTTGTTTTTCATTCTCTTCTAATCTTTTTTGTTCATCTTTATTAACTTCTGTGTTAAGAACCATCTGCCAGTGTTGGTCTAAATTTATAAATTATCTGGACCCGATGGGTCACGGCTGACAACTTCAGCAATGAATCTGGGGCCCAGAGCAGGCAAAAGGAGGAAGCCAATCGGTGGCTGATGGTGGCTCTGCAGCTCAGCTTTCCTTTCCCCTCCTCCACTGAAGGGCTGTAAACTCGCTCAGGGCAAGGGCTCTGTCCTGTTCATTTATCAGCCCCTGTTCCAGTCACCAGTGCTTTGTATTTAGTAGTCAGGCAATGGCTGTTCCCTGCCTGCAAGCAAGTGAGCCGGAACAAGGTGCCAAATTGTCATCTCCAAGTGCTGTCTGGAGCCCACATTTTGCTAAGAAGACAAGTTCCCCTTTATCTTACACCTCGCACTTCTCACCTTAGCCCTTAGTGGGCCCTAGGGCTAAGCTCAGAAGGGGGCATCTTCCCAGGACCAGTCAGCCTGCTCATCCTGGGGAGGAGGGCCAGCTCAGCTTCAGGAGGTTGAGAGCTCTTTCTGCCTCCAAAGCTTCCATTTTCCATGCTCTGTTCTCACCTGTTGGCCAGCCCACTTTCTTCCATTGAGGCAGGCTCACAGAAACTAACCCTCTTCTCAACGCCCCTGATCAGAGGGGCGGGCGGCAGAACACGTGTTTATGGGGGTTGCTAGCACCCTTCCTACTGCCCAAGTCTTAGGAACTGCTCCTGAATCCAGGCCTTGCCACTCACGGCGTGGAGGGCATCTGCTTCAGGCCGCAGGACAGCTTCCCATGGGGCCTTCCTGCCTTCTGCACCCAGGACACAGTGCGCTAGAGGTGTCTCTGGGGCCACTTGGGTAAGGAATGCAGGATCTCAGCAGCTCCGCCTCCTCCCAGACTGGCCCTCCCACAGAGGCGGGCACAAGAAAGCCAGCCCTCCCTGAGCCCTGTTAAAACCCCAGGCAGCCTGTCCTCTCCTGCCCCGTATGCCCTGGCCTCTACCCTCTGCTCCCTCCTGGCCCAGCCAGCTGCCACCCTGCTGACCTGCTGTTTGCCTGGTGCTCCATAGCCTCTGCCATTCTGCTCCCAGCTGGGCACCAGCTGCTGCTCAGCTCTGCACACTCCCCCAGGCTTAGAGTCACCCTTCTGAGGAGGTAGGAAATACTCCTACAGCCGGGTCATTGTCCTCGTCCTGGAGCCAGGTGTGGGGATTAATTGAGTGGAAGACACTTATGGGTTCATCCTATCTCTGGTCCCATGTTCCCCTCCAGGACAGGGGGCATTCCTGGTTGCCTTTGGAAGTTGTGCACAGAGTGGGCTTTTCTGTGCTGGAGACCCCAGACCTGCCTGCACCTTCCCTGTGCCTGGCACGTCCCAGAGAGCTCAGCTCAGACAGAATCAGTCTGTCCTTGGGGGTGTGGAATATCCGAGCAGCCCCTACACTCCCACCTTGTGGCCACTCTCAGGGCACAGAGCTTTCCACCCAAATCAGGTGCTTCCAGAAGCCTTGCACCTGGTGCCAACCCTCTCCTGACTAGGCATCCTTGTCACTAGGCTTCCCAGGTTTGCCACTCCTGAGATGGAGAGGGGACCCCTTGCTTGGCCCAAAGGCCTTATTTCCAGCCAGATGAGCTTCTGTAGAGCTGAGTCCCAGGCCCATGTGGCCCAGAGGCCAGGCAGTCCAGAGCTCATCCTCTACTCCTGGAACCTGGTTCCCACCAGAACCAGCTTAGAGAAAGACCCCAAGCAGGACCCTCCGACTTCGGTGTGTGATGCCGGGGAAAGAATAAATTATGTTGTATTAGCCTTGCTTCTCGGTGGGGCCCCAGTGATTTACGAACCCCAGCTCACTGGGCCTCACCCCCCACCCAGAGCCGACCAGGTCATTAACCTTACAGCAGCGGTGGGGAGCCCGAGGCCTGCAAGGAGGGATGCTGCTCAGCCAGGTAGCCTCCTGAACCCGGCCTGACACCGAGTTTCGGAGACAGACTCTGTGCCAGGTCAAGCTCAGCCTGAGGGTGTGACTTGGAGCCTGGGACCCAGCGGATGCTCCATAAATATTTGTGGGATGAACACACGAGGGGAGTGTCCCAGAGGTGGTGGTGAGAGGGGACTGGAGGGGCCTCCTAGAGGCACTGGCTTGGCCCACAGGATGGGGAGGTAAAGGCAGGAACAGCAGAAACAAGCATTTCTCCTTCTGGCCAGGAAGCCTGGGGCCAGCTTGGACTGGGCTGTTTCAAAATCCATCTGGAAAGGGAGTGGCGGGTCCGGCGGGATGTAGGACTCCTTAGCCTAGGGCCCAGAGCTGCCACCCCCTCCCAGATGGTGGGCGGCCTGGACGCCTCGGCACCCCCACCCTATCGGGAAGCCTGAGCCCGCAGTGGCAGTGGGGACTTTACCTTGGCTGCTTCTCTGGGAAGCTGGGCCTCGAACTCCCCGCTGCAGGCTGGTGCTTATCTCTAGCCCAGGAAACCGTACTCTCTTCAGGCAAAAAAGGAAAAGAAAAAGAAAACCTCAGTGCTTTCTCTCCTCGCCGCTTCTCCTGAAGCTTCCTGGTTGGTGTCGTCCTGCCTCTGTGGGCACACAGCCTCCTCCCTCCGGCAGCTTACTCACCGGTGTGCCCGTGAGGCTGCCAGCTGTGTGGGGGAGGTGGGGGCCCACGCCCCTCTCTGCCTGACACACACCGGAGCATGCCCTGTGGGGGCCAGGGGCTCGAGGGTCTGGCCTGAGTGCCAAGCTGATCAGTGGCTCCTGGCTTGGTCCCGAATATGGGGAAGCCGTGCCCTGGCTAGCACCCTTCTCAAGGAATGTACCCCTGTGAGCTCGGCAGAGGACACACATAGGTGCAGACTGGCACTGCATGGGAGAGTGACAGAATTCCTTGGTAGGAAGCTGTTTCCTTACGGCCCAGGGCTGTCAGAAGAGGGGGCAGCTGATGCACCGTCCAGCCTTCTGGCGGGTTGGCTTCCATCCTTGGCCAGACCCTCTGGACCACTCCCCACCTTGGCATCCTGCCGTGTCTCTGTCCTGTGGACTCAGAGAGGGCCTGGCCTGTCTGATCTGAAGCTAATCCTCACCCTACTCAGGCCAGGTGCTTGGTGTCCCTTTTCCACAGCACCCATCTCAGGGCCTGGTCAGGCCCCTGCTCCCATTGAACTGCTGCCAAATCCCCCATCCCCAGCTCTCTGCCGGAGTCCCCTGCTGTCCTCAGCAGAGAAACCAGACACACACACACACACACACACACACACACACACACACACACACACGTGGGGCCACACCCAGTGCAGAGCCACCTACCTGCCCAGGCCAGCCTAAGCCAATCCAGCCTCGCTCTCCAAAAGCCACTCTGACCCTAGAAGCCACTCATTTACAGAAATATCCTGTGGGAGGTGAGTTCAAAGCCAGCCCCGGAGGACTCCAGTCAGCGCGGACCAGGCTCCCCTTCTCTCCCGACACCTCCAGAGGACATGGCAGCCTGATCACCATGTCTGCTATTGCACTTTGCTGGCTGGCGTCTCTCCCCAGGCACTTGGGGCCCCCACCGCATCTTCCATATCCTTAGGGGGTGGCGGCAGACTCCCGGCAGGTCTCATCTTCCTTGGAGCTCGCGGTAGGGAGGGGAGCTAGAAGGGGCGGGACTCAGGTGCAGCTCCAAGTTTCCAGCTCCCAAAATAATCAGATGCAAAAGGGAAGGAAGAAACCTCCGGCCAGCGGGTGACTCAGTGCCAGTGGGCCAGCTTAGTCACCTGGATGGCTGCTCTGGGGCTCCTGGCACATCAGGCAGGGAGCGGTGCCCTCCCCCACCCGCTGTCAACAGCAGGGCTGTCAAAGGGAGCGTGGCCGAGGAGCCCCAGCTGGCCCAGGGCTGCCTGGCAGGCGGCACCGGCGGGCTCCAGCCTCCTTCTCGGCTGCGGTGCGCCCCTCCTCCACCGCGCCCCTCGTCTCACTTTGGGATTCCTCCATTAAATCCTCAGGCAGCGACCTGCTCATTTGGGGCGCTGAGCTGCTCCAACGTTGCTTGGCAATTTTGATATCGTCGGGGGTTGCCATGGGGAGGAGGGTGATGTCATTGACACAAAAAACCCACTGAATTTACAAATCAGCTGGGGCTGGAGCTATTTATAAAAACCCGTTTTTTCCCTGCCTTCCTTTACTGAGGGGGAGGGAGAGGAAGGGCTGCCTGCTTGGCTCTGTGGGAGCCTCCCCCAGCCCCCCAGAAGCCAGACCTCCCAGGCTCCCACCCCCATAGAGCTGCGGGGTTCAGACCTGGCCGGCCCTCACCACAGCTGGGCTGAGCTCCTCTTTTGGGGTCTCGGCTGGTTTTGCTGCAAAGGGCGGGAGAGCGGCACACGGGGGCTGCTGGGCAGGGTGGGCACTGGCTTCCTGGGTTGGAAGGGACAAGAAGTCAGCCACCTAACCAGACACCTTTGTTTCATGGCCCCTGGTCAGAAACGGGCACGGGCAGGTAGGTAGCTTGAGCTCCTTCTTGCGCCCGCTGGCCAGCTCCCGAGTGCGCCCTGTGGAGCCCGGCCTCCCACAATGCCTGCCCACTCTCCGAACCTCCCTGTCTCCTTCACTGGCTTCTTTTCTTCTCTCAGTGTGCAACTGTGGGGTGCCCAAGCCCCAGTCTTGGTCCCCTGGTCCTCTCTCCTCACACTCGCCCCTGCTCCCATTGAAACACCATCCTCTCTGTGGCTTTGACCATCAACCTGGAAATGCTCACCCTGGAGCCCAAGTCTGGCTGCCCCACTACAGGTGCCACCACTGACTGGCCAGCTCTTGCTCCCAGTACCCACTGCTGCTGACAGCCAGATGGACACCTGCTGTTCTCCTTGGCTCTTCCCACCTCCAGTCCCTTACGTCCAAGGTGGCACTAGGCTGCTTTATTACTTTTGAAAACTCTTCCATAATTTTCTTCCATAGTGAAGCAACGTGGTGTTTGTTTAAAAGCCCGGGCTCTGGGTTTTCACAGTCCTGAGTTCACGTCCCAGCTCTGCCGTTCATCAGCCAGGTGACCTTTGGTATGTCATTTAACCTACTGAACTCAATTTCTTCATCCATAAAATGAGGATGATTTCACCTGTCTTACAGGGTTGTGGGAATTAAATGAGCAAAGCTCCTGGCACAGGGACCACTCATCCTGGGAGCTCAATAAACATTAGTTTTCTTCTCAGCTTTCATGACTGTGTTGCTTGTTGCTCATTCTTATCCACCCACCAACCAGTGGCAGGTTAATCTTCCAGAACCATGACCTGAGTCACCTCCTGTGCAAAGGTCTCAAGCTACACACATAGACATTTTGATTGAACTGCACAGTACTGGACTACATGTCATTAATCATAAAAACTTCAATTAGGCAAGCCCTCTAACTACCAGCCACAGAACCCACCCTGGCTTCATCTTGAGCAGGAAAGGAATTTTTTTTCTTTGTGAGGAAGATTAGCCCTGAGCTAACATCCATTGCCAATCCTCCTCTTTTTGCTGAGGAAGACTGGGCCCAGGCTAACATCCGTGCCCATCCTCCTCTACTTTACGTGGGACACCGCCATGGCATGGCTTGACAAGTGGTGCATCAGCCCACGCCCGGGATCCGAGCCTGCAAACTCCGGGCCGTCAGAAGCAGAGCAAGTGAACTTAACCGCTATGCCACCGGGCTGGCCCCCAGGAAGGGAATTTTTTGACACCCGTCAGGTCACTAATTCCTAGCACTGATGAGAAGTCTGGAGAATCGAGTCCAGGACAGAAGCCAGGGCAGTCCTGAGGTCTCTGGACATCAGGACTGACTCCGCAGTCTCCACACCTCCCCGTACCTGGATGGAAGGTGCTCCCACCACACCCTCCACATAGTGCACCTCCACACCTAGTCCAAGAGCAGGGAAAGTCTGGTTGGTGGGCTCAGGTCACATGCCCACCTCTGGCTTTGCCGGAGGGGCAAAACCTGGGCACAATGCTTCTGTTACCACACACGGTGTGGGGAAGAAGATTAGGGTGCTGTTACTGAAGGAAAGGGTGCTGGAAGCCAAAACCCAGCCAATGGTCACCACAACATCTTTACCACTTTTTCAAATCATTTTTAATTCCTGAGCATGATAATCAGTAATTGTGATTCTTTCATTCCTCTTGTCTTTGTGGACTTCTGAAAACTGATGGCCTGCCCAAACTGAGACTCGATCTACTCTATCGTGTTGCATGACTTCTTGATTTGGTGAGAGTATCTGCAAATTTAGATCCATTTCTTTCACAGGTTGTAGAAAGAGGGGATCTGCCAGCCGTTGGAAGAAATGCTGCAAAGCTTGGACACCTGTTGCGGGGTGGGGGGGCAGGCGGGCAGATGCCCGTGTCCTGGGCCAGTGGTGTGCCCTGCGTTCTTCTTTATCCCTGCGGAGTCACCTCTCTGCTAATCCCAGTAGGCTGGAGGCTGTCCAGGGCAGGAAACCCAGCATGGCGCTTGGCACACAGTAGATGCTCATGCAAACTTTGTTGAATGAATGAATGAATGAATGAACATCTGAAGAGGTTCTGTGCTCTGGCCACCCTTACTTGGAGTATGGTGAATCGGTGAATCATGGAGTCTGAAAGGGGTTATAGAATCATCAGCGTCACCTCTCCTTCTACAGGTGAGGACTCTGCAGCCCTGAGAGATTAAGTGACTCAGCAAAGCCACAGAGGAAATCAGAGGCAGAGTCTGGACTGGAACTCAGCTTTCCCTCCTCACAGGCCTGTGTTGTTCCCTTTGCTGCCCACTCGGGCCCATTCTTGCTCAAGCCCCGAGTGCGACGTATCTATAAGTCAGGCATAGGCAGCAGCAGTGCTGTCACCATGGGCATTTCTGCCTTTGAATCTGGCAGGGAGTTGCAGCAATGTGAATCAGTCAAGTGGTGTCCTTACAATTTCTTAATCAAGTCTCCCATTTTACTCCCTTTTGTTTCTGAAAATGGAGATATAGCCTCAAAAGCAGCTTGCCTCATCTACACCATTTTGGGGAATCAGATTCAGCTGGAATGATTGCTTACATCAACAATGTCCCCTCTACAGTTTTTAAAAAGTCATCTGGGGACATGTTTAGAAAGGCCATGTAACAATGAAGTCCTACAGTCTTCATAAATGAATGCTTCCCAGGCTTTCCCAAAGAATCAAAATCTTCGGAAACAAAGTCTAGGCTTCTAGCATGTGGGAGAAATTCCCTTTTACTACCCAATTTTTCTAGATCTTTAGATTCTTCCCTGTGCTCCCCGCCCCCTTGAGCTGTGTGTACAGACGGTGCTCTACGCAGGCCTTTCTGATGCCTGTGCGGGCCTGTCTCCACCTGCCTGCACACGGTGACATTGCCCACCTCAGGGCCAAGGAAGGGGGAACAGATTCTGCCGGCCTTTGCCCCTGCCCATTCCGAGCCAGGGCGGGGTCTGGAAAGGAAGGGCTTGGATTCATGAGCAGGGGTCGTCCCTGGAGGCCTGTGTCCTGCACTCCAGGGCTGGTATTACCTAGAGATGCCTCTCAGCCCCGGGCCTCCAGGAGAGCCAGCCGGAGGCAGGGGCCCCGCCTTTAAGAGATTTTCCCAAATGGCTTCCTGCATGGCAGATGGGGTGCCTGGGGAGGAGATGCCTCCTCCCCTTCCCCTCCTGTGGGGGTGGGTTGGGGCGGGGAGCCCAGGGCGGTGAGGCGCCCTCTTGGCGGGGCAACTGTGTGGGGGACGACTGGCAGGGGGCTGAGAATGTAACTGGTGGGATTCTCTCCACCATGCTCCATGGAGTAGGAGGGCCTGCTGGGCTGCAGATTAGGGAATTTCTCCAGGAACTCTTCAACGAAAGCGAATTGGAAAAGCCCAGGAGGAGTTACTATTGCCCCTGACCAACAGCCTTGCTGCCTGGCCACTGGTCATCTGGCCTTGATCTGAAGTCCCAATGCTGGCCCTCTGCCTAAAAGTGAAGGGGGAATGAGGAGGCCTTCCAATAACCCAGTGTGGGCTGCAGGACCTGCCTAGATACCGATGGGCAGGAGAAGTGGGGAGGAGGTGAAGGGACTACAGCACAGTCTGAGGGAAGACAGGGATTGTTCCCTGAGAAGCTGTTTCAGCACCCCCCATGCCCCATGCCCTCAGTGCCCCTGCCTCTGGGGCAACTGGGGGAAGCAAGAAGAGAGGATGACAGAGGCATGGCCAGTGGGGAGACAGACCCAGAGAAGACAGCAGTGTCAGCAGATGGCCTGAGAGGGCAGGTCGGCACCATTTTGTATGGTCTTCCCTTCTTGACATCACAATGCTATAGGGAACGTGTGGCAGGGGACAGACCAGAATCTCATCAGGATTAGGAGTGAGACTAGCTAGGGACTCCACTTGACCTACAAGAGATTCCCCTCAGGAGAAACAGGATTTTTCAAGTAAATGAATAGGGAATGGAATTCTTTTTCCAGGACTAGGTGTGTGGAATTGTGAAAATACTTTTTTTTGTGCGATGGAGGCAGCAGCAGCAGAAAACATTTTTATGAAGTATTTGCCATATGCCAGGCATAGTACGGCCAGGCTCTTTCCACCTGTTAGTTCATTGAATCCTCAAAACACCAAGAGGTAGGTATTATTATCCCAATTGGTACAGATGAGGAGTCTGAGGCTCATAGTGTTTAAATAACCTGCCCCGAATCAGCTAGGAAGTAGCAAAGCCAGGATCTGAGTCCAGAGCCCTGGCTCTCACTGTAACACCCAGTGGCTGAGGTAGGAACTCCCTGCAGGAGCTTTGGCTTGACTGTTTCTGGTGACACTGCACAGATGCCTGAAGAGGGCCACTCAGTTGAGGTCTGGCCACAACCTGCTTTGACGGGGCTGTGAGTGCTGCTGGAAGGGCTGTGCCTGCCTCTGGCTGGCTTTCATCTCTGTGGGACAGCAAGGACAGGGCCTTTAGACTTCAGGAGGGAGTCGACACTCAATTCTCAGAAGTTCAGTGGCTGGCAGCAGGCCTGGCAGCAGCATTTCCTATGGATGAGCCTTTCCTGGGAGTAGCCTCTATGGGAGGGGCTGGCCCCTCTCTGTCAGAGCAGGGAAGAGGAGGGACTGGTAGAAACTGGCTGGGACTTCACTAGAGACAGCGGAAAACAAAAGCCTTTTGTCAGAGAGAAACAGGCCCCTCTCCACTCTGGCTGCACGGCCTTAGAAGCGAGTTAGGCTGGTCCCAGGGGGTCTGACCCTGAGGAGTTAGCAGCAATGTGAGGGCCAGCTCAGCAACTGGTCAGAGCAGAGTTACAAACCGCAGAGTCCCAAGTACTGGACTCACAAGTGTCCTCTTTCCAGCAGAGGATGTGATGGACCTTTGCCATCCTAGCCCCTGGCCACCAGGAGCAGAGACTTCTCGACACATCTCAGCTGCCTCAGTGAATGAGGGCTGGTGATAAATCGGGCTGCACAGGGGATACAAAGTAGCAAAAGGACACATGTAGAGGGGTCCCAACATCTGTACAATGACTGTGGCTAAAACCTAATTTTCTTGAGCACATATTATAGGCTATGCACTGTGCTAAGCCCTTGCCATACATGAACTCATTTCACCCTCACAACAACCCAATTAATGAATCCATTCGATAAACATCTACTGAGTACTTCCTAGGTATGAAGCTCTATGCAAGGTGCTGGGGATGACCCAGTGAACAAGACAAGCCCCTGTCCTTGTGAAATTTACAATCCAGGTCGGAACTATTATTATCCCATTTCAGAGACGAGGAAACTAAGGCCTCTTGAAGTTAACTTACTGGCTCAGGTCACTAAGTGACAGGGCAGTGGTTCAAATCCAGGTAATCTGTTTCAGAGTCCAGGATGCTATTTTGCTACCAAATCCTTCGTTGTTAATTCCCTACGCCACCCATGTGGCGGACACTATTGGCTCTGTCTGTAAATCCACCCCATGTCCCTTACTTGCTGGAAGAAACCGAATTTGGATATACGCTCTCCTTTCAGTGTGCTCGGGGAACACTCCCTCCCCTGGTGCCAGGCCTGTGGGTGAATCTTGATTAGTCTGAACCAATCTTGGTAATTCCCTTCCTTTTGCCTGGCTTAGGCCTAGGCACGTTTTCTTGTGCTGCTCCAAGTTGATGAGCTTGGCACTGTGGTGGCTAACCGGGTTCCATAACGGACCAGCCTGAGGACAAAAGCCAACATTGCTGAGGATGGCAGAATAGAAAGGTAAACATGACTTGAGTCCCCCATGAATGCGAGCTCTGGGCTTGCTGTTATGTGAGATAACAGATATTCTTACTCCTTATGATATTTTGGGTTTTCTCATTTTTGCAGCTGGAAACTACCTACAAATCAGCTCCAATCCCTGCCATACCAGGATGGCTTTCGAGACACCCCAACCCATGTTGGCCCTCACCTCCTCTGAGTGTCCCAACACAACTGCTCCATTCCTTTGGCTCTTGGATATGGCTTACCTTAAGACGTCCTTTCACTTATTTTAACTTGTATTCTCTTGGCTTTTAACCTGTAATATCCTGTTTCTCTAACTAAATTATAAACTCCCTGAAGGGAGTAAGCATGCCATATATTTCTTTATACCCGTCGTGGTGCCCCAGTAGAGCTTAATAAATATTTATTGGCTCCTTTTTTTTTTTTTTTGGTGAGGAAGACTGGCCCTGAGCTAACATCTGTTGCCAATCTTTCCTCTTTTTGCTGAGGAAGATTGGCCCTGAGCTAACATCCGTGCCCATCCTCCTCTATTTCATATGTGGGACACTGCCACAGCATGGCTTGATGAGTGCGTAGGTCTGTGCCTGGGATCCGAACCTGCAAATCCTGGGCCACTGAAGTGAGCATGTGAACTTAACCACTAAGCCACCGGCCAGCCTCTTGGCTCGTCTTTTTTGACACATTCCAAGAGATTATCTGTGGCCCTGGAGGGAGTAAATGAACAAGTTTCAACAAAGAGTAAAACAGGAATGAGCAGGCTGCAGCTGGAGGCCTGAGTGACTAAAAACGTCAGGCATGTCAATCATGGCTTAGATTCCACGATGGATTACACCTGCTCGGACGGCCTTCCGTGCGTCCAGCTCTAGGCTGGCTGCTGGGGAGAATCCGCTGCATGCTATGAACCAGGAACTTTCATGTTCAGCAACCATATCATCTTTTTAATTCTCCCAACAGCCCTTTGAGGTAAGAGCTATCAGCACTAGTTTATAGATGGCAGGTGAACCTCCCTGAGCAAGCAGCTGGTAAGGAGCAGACCTGGGGTTTGAGCCCAGGTTTTCCAGTTCCTGAATCGAGTTTTTAGGGCTTCCTATGTTCCTCCTTTCGTTTTTTCTGTTAAGCAAGTGGTCAATTTTTATTCACCGGCTCAAGAGAGATGTAGCAGAGCATAAAAGAGAAATAGTTCCGAAAGCCTAAACTCTAGCAGGAGGAGTCTCAGGAAGAGATTAAATGTCTTGGCCTTAAATGGGGTGAGTAGGCCCTGCTCCCTAAGCCAGAAAGTCTTTTCCCTGGTCGGGGAGGAGAGGAGGAGTGTGGGTGGTTAGAGGAAGGGATATGCCTGCTTCCCACCAGCGTGGCAGCAAGACCCTGCCCCCTATGTTAGAGCCAACAGGACCAGAGGCAGCCTTTTTTGTGTGTGTGTGTGTGAGGAAGACCAGCCCTGAGCTAACATCCATTGCTAATCCTCCTCTTTTTGCTGAGGAAGACTGGCCCTGGTCTAACATTGTGCCCAACTTCCTCTACTTTATGTGGGACCCCGCCACGGCATGGCTCACAAGCAGTGCGTTGGCAGGCATCCAGGATCCGAACCTGGGAACCCCGGGCTGCCAAGCGCGAACTAACCCGCCGCGCCACTGGGCCGGCCCGAGGCAGCCTTTTAAAGATTCCCGTGCTCCGAATATCACACAGAAGCAGCAGGGAGCTGTAAGTCAGAGACTCTTCGGACTGACATGGCCTTGTGAACTGAAGACTGGGGACCAGAAGGCCTTCCTGATAGCTTGGTACTTGGCTGATCTTGAGACTGTCTTCTTTAAGTACAAATAATGAAGGTCACTCCCAATAGAGACAACTAATCTCCCCCTATCTTGAGATTACAGAACACCACGTTTCTTTCATCTACTTTTATTATATTACAGATTTAGCTATACTCTGTACTGTAAATTAATTCAAAAAATAGTAAGGCTCCAATCAAATGGCTGAGATCCCAATCTATTTGAGAGGTTTCTAGAGAACTTTAGACCATTTAAACAACATTAGAACTAAATCAATATAAGTATCTGCACTAAAAGCTTTAGTTCTCAATATTCTATAAAGTAGCCACTCAGGTTATTCTCATTTTATAGAGGACACTGGCTCAGAGAGGATAAGTAACTTGTTCAATGCCACACAGCCAGGATTCTAGCTCAGGCATTCTGGCTGTAGAGGCAGCATTTCTAACCACCATGCTAGTGTTTGGTTTGGAACCATAGGCAGGGAGCCACCTCAATATTGAGGAGGTTCTGGGCCTATGAAGCTGACTCCCTATAATGTGATCAATACATACAAGTTATAACTAGGGTATAAAGAGACACAGATCTTGTCCCATAGAGCTCATCTGAGTTAGAGGAGGAAGGCATGGATGGGTATCTCTCCAAAGCAACTAATAAAGCAGCAGGGGAGCGGTACAGGTGGGAGTTCTAGGGCTCCCCAGTGGCCTACACCATAGAACCTCAACCACTGGGCCACACACTAGGATACTGGATGTGACTGTCTGGGCGAGTCCTGAGCAAGTGGCTTCCTTATCTGTTCAGTGATGGGGAACAGTTGATCTGGAAGGTCTCTCCTAGCAACGCTAGCTAACTTTTGTCTACTCTGCCTAGTTCGTATTTCTGCCTGCCTGACCTACTCGATTTCCCTGGGACTCCTTGACTCACTGGACCACACACTCACTCATCCTTAGTCATTTCCTTGAATGAGCTATCTCATTGAAGCTTCATGTGCCATCCTTTTCAATATTTTTATCACTTTATTCTAGCATTTCCAGATTTCAATTTTCTTTAAAAAATGCAAAAGCAAACAAGTAAATGTATATTCATCTTTTTGTTCACAGATTTTAATGGGTATTTGTTTTTATGAAATGCCATCCTCACTTTGCTAATTGCAGGACTGAAGCAATTAAATAAAATGCATCACATGACCAGGCCAGTAAGATTAAACTACTTTGAAATTGCAGCATACGATGATTCATATAACTAAGTGTTTCAAATGAATGTGAGGCTGAATTAAACACATGGAAGTAAAGAAAGTACACATTTTGATGGAATAAATGCACCTGTGAAAATAACATTTAATTTTGAAAGGAGTAAACAGGACAATGAAGTGTAGCACGATGTAAGGTCAGCAGTCAATTACAACAGAAGGTTAAAGAAACATACACAAAGTGACATAATAGAAATGAAAGTGAGACTACAATTCCAGGCACATCTAGAGCCTAGGATAGATTGTTTTCCCCCTCACCAAGGCTCCAACATAACTAGTTTTTGAACTAGTGGCTGCTCTTTTCCAACGTTGTAATTCACTACTTATTTTTGAGAACTATGTGCTAATTTCTGGGAGTATATAGAATAAGCAGACCCACAATTCTTTGCTCGCAAGGGGTTTGAAAACTAGCAGTTTGATTGGGCAACCACTATTTCCCATGGAGAGGCCTGTGTGAACTTCTGAGACAATCTTGTTCAGCAGCCAAAAGTTTGCCACAGGATCCTTTAAGTATCAAGATTATTGAAAGTAGCATGCCTTGATGGAAAAAATATGTTTACAGAAGTTTAGCCTAAGTTCATCATTGTTTGTTCCTTTCTTAATCATACCATGTAAGTTTGTGGAAACAAATTTTCATAGGAAAGCCATAAAATGTATTTTGTTTTGAAAAAAGTCAAGTTTTACGTAATTCAATCCCTTGTTCAGACATAGGAAGTTATAATAGAGGAAGATGGTAATTTTAGAAAGCATATCTTGAATAGAAACATTACAAAACATTTGAACACATATGAATTTTTAGCATACTAAAAATAGAAGTTTAAATATATTATCTTCAATGCTTTAAAATTATTTTCACTCTCTCATTTTAATTCCAAATTAATCTTGCTTTTATATTTGGATGAAAAAGCTTCCCAAATTTCGCATTTTTAAAAAAAAATGAACACTTATTAGGCCTTTAATTTTTTAAATGTAGAGAAGGGAAAAGATGACAAAACCATGGCCCATAATTTCTTAGCCTACATTATCCCATAGACATAAAAAAAAGTAATACCTGTACACGGTCAGAAAATTCAAAATGTTCAGAAATGTACAAATTGAAAAGTAAAAGCCTTCATTCTTTCCCCTTTACCCCCCATACACTCTCCCCAAAGAAATCACTTTTTCCTCTCAACTTTTTTTTTTTTTTAATATAAGCTGAAAATGTCTGGAATTCATCTTTCAAAGCCTAACTCAGGTTCTGCCATCTCTATGAGGTCATGTCAAATTGAAGACTGGCCATCAGCAGCAATGCAAAAGGCACCTCAGTCTACAGAAATGGTCTGATGTCACCTCTGCATTAATTCCAGGACTCTTATTTCCCAGGGTCTGTCATACTGATTATCCCTTTGGGACTAACGAGCCTTGGAAGCAGGGAGGACAACTATTACAAACAGTAATCTATTTGTAATCTGTTATCTTTGAGCACCTGTGCCAGTGTTTAAGATAAATTCTTAGAAAAATTTCTCAGCTGAAGGGAATGACTATTTAAATTTAATAAATATTGCCAAATCACCTTCTAATAATGTACCAATTTGCACTCCAAGTAATAATATATGAGTTTCCCTTCACCCTCACAATTTTCAACCATTTATTATGTGAATGATGAAAATTTCAGGTTTATTTTGCATTTTATTTAATTGGGAATGAGGGTGAACATCTCATGTATGTTGGCCACTAAAATGTTTTCAGTGGATTGTTCATGCCGTTTGTCTGTTTCTATCGGTTTTCAATTTTTTTAAGAGTTCTTTGTACTTTAGGTAAATAGTGCTTTGTCATATTTTATTCATTCACATTACTGCTCTAGGTACTGGGGTTAAAATAGGAACCAAAGGAAATCTCTGCCCTTAAGGAGCTTAAATTCTAGTAGTGGGATACAGAAAAAAAAATTACACACACACACACACACACATGTGAGGTGGTGATAGGTGCTATGGAAAAACTCAAGCAAGGCAAAGAAGGATAGAAAGTAACAGCAATGTGTGTGCAGGATGCTTGTTTGTACAGATTGGCCAGGAAGTCCTCTCTAATGGGGTGGAGATTTGAGAAGACATCTGAAGGGGAAGTAAGAGAGTAATCCATTTGAAGATCAGGAAAGAACATTCCAGGCAGATGAAATGGCAAGCAAAAAGGCTGTGGAGAGAAACTAGTTGGCACGTCTGAGGAGCAGCAAGGAGGTGGACAGGCTAGAGTGAAGTGAGCAAGGAGAAGAGGAATGAGGGAATAGCAGGGTCAGAGCTGGCAGGGTCTTTCTTGTTGGCTGGGATGAGGTCTTGGGATTTTGTGCCCTGTATGATGGGAAGCCATTGGAGGATTCTGAGATGACTGGAGGTGGGTGTGGGAGCACAGAGACCAGTTATGAGACTTTAAGATAAGGCAAGTGAAAGATGATGCAAATATATGTTTGCAAGTAATTTTCCTAGTTTGAGTTTGTGGGGTTTTTTTGGAGGGGAGAGATAGGTGGCCATGTTAGATTTTGTTTTTTATCTACTATAGTAATAAACAGCAATCTTCTTGTTTATATTTTGGTTTTATGTCACACAGACAAGAGAATACAAAGTCATCTAGTATTTTATATTTTCACTTACATTTTTGATCTAAAATTGTTTTGTGAATAAGCAGTTAAACAGACACAACCACTGCATATGGCCGTGCAATTTATTCACTGCACAAGGGCACCAGGCTGAGTGTGTAAGTGGAGGCTGAAATCCAGCCAGGCTACGGTGCACTGGCTGGATCCACTAGATGAAGGGGCCTTTTTCTTTGTGTGTGTGTGTGTGTGTGAGGAAGACCAGCCCTCAGCTAACATCTGTTGCCAATCCTCCTCTTTTTTTGCTGAGGAAGACTGGCCCTGGGCTAACATCCATGCCCATCTTCCTCTACTTTATATGGGACGCCGCCACAGCACGGCTGACAAGCAGTGCATCTGCTCGCGCCCGCGAACCCTGGGCTGCCAACGCGCGAACTTAACTGCTACGCCACCGGGGCCGACCCCAAAGGGGTCTTTTTCTAATTTGCACAAAGGTGCTGTACAAATTAGTGGTGGCACTGGAGATCGAGTTCAAACCCTAATCCATTGTTTCAACACCAGTTATTGAATAATCCAGCATTTCCCATACTGATTCGAAATGCCACCTTTATCCTACTAAATATTCATGGCTTCCTGTGTCTTTGGTGGGACCAAGGACCTCATTAAGGTCAAAGTTTGCCACATTAAAAAATTTTTTAAAAAATATATCTTCCTTCCTAGGGAAGTCTTAATTTTAGGAGCCAGATTAGAAGCAAATTTTGGCATATTAGAAAGAGTTGGTGCAAAAAAAAAAAAAGAAAGAAAAAGAAAGAGTTGGTGCAGTTTGAGGAAGAATTCCTCATTTTCTGATGCAACAGCAAAGAAGCAATTCTTTGCTTAAAGACTTTAGCTGAAACACATCAAGAATTTCATTTCAAAGAGCCCTGTGCTAACCCTCTGAAAGGCTTTCTTATCTACCTTGAGATAATAGCTCATCTAACAGTCTAAAATCCTACTGCTATACGAAATCTTTCTATTTCCAGATTCAGGTTTGGCATGAGTTAGCGTGGTTTGACTTGAGTGGAAGGCTTCTTATACAACCGTCACAGGAGGATGAAGGCCCTAACTGTGGTAGATTGGTGGATGTACACTTGGTGAATGGTGAGGCACTATATATTCCATGGTCTCTTTTCAGACAAAAGTGAAAATCCTGTCTTTTCAGCTGTGGGTTTTTTTTTCAGGTCCATTGTTATGCTATCCCTGACTTAGTGAGACAAGAAATAAGAACCACTTGAAGCTTCTGCCAAAAAAGAGGCTTCCTTCTCCCAAGACAAACAAGCATAAAACACTAGGGAAATGGAAATGCACCCGCTTTGTGGTTTTATGCTTAGCCAAAGAGAAAACTAAGACATTATAGGTTCTGATTGGTCAGGTAGTTTTCTCCCCTCTACAAAGAAGGGTTGGTGTTGGAGAGAATGGGAATGGAGGGAGAGGTGGCAAAACAGTTGCACGTTTGCTGATAAAGCAGCTTCCTCAGATTCCCCTTCCTCTCCTCAGAGTGGACTTTCAAAAACAAAGCTTTATCAATAGAGCAGTGGTTTGTCAACCTTGCCGTCACGGTTGCTCACAATTCCCTAGATGGTAGCTAAGCTATGTTAAGAAAGAATCTAAATTTACTGTCTAGTCTCAGAGTAATGACTTTATGTGTTAAAATGGTGGATTGAGAAATGAAGAGAGCAGAGGGGTAGAAGGGTTCAATTACATAAAAGATAACAGATATATAATTTTACATTATCAGTTGTACGAGAAGCAAACATGAAAATGTTTGAAAAGTTGTATTTTGGTTAAGAGCAAAATTTCTAAGTTGATTATCTTTCAGATCCAAGTCATGTTTCAGTGCTTCAATTATACATGCCTAAATATTTTTAGTTGAGATATACTTAGAATTTTCTGCTTTCCAGCAATCTTAGAGCAGTAACAGTGATCAACTAGAGTAAAAAATAAAATAAATCAGGCACCAGCATGGGGGCACATTTGATAATTTTGATATTTAAATATGAAATAAGATAATTTCCATTGCCCTTTTCTACCAATTTTTTTCCTTATCCCCAAGGCCAGGTGTACTTCATGCTTCCATTTGGGGGTCCAATACTTCATCTAGACCTATTCTCTCCTGAATTATTCCATGCTTCAAAGTTTTCTTTTTATTCTGATCTTCTGTCTCTTCAAATCTTTGAAACAACAAAACTCCCTTCTATTCCTTCATTAACCTTTGCCCCTACCAAGTCATTCTGCATGGAACAGAATGATGATTATTCCCTTTCTGAAAAGTTGCTAAACCCCATTCAAGATCTTTTCTTTTCCTTTCTAACAGACACAGTCCTAATCAACAGACTCAGCAGCAACAGCACCACTAGATTATATAAATAGACCAAGGGGCTTAGTGAATAAAAAAACGAAAACATTAAAATATAATGAAAACATAAACAATTTTGCCACTTGAAATTTAAGAAAATTTGGACTTGTGTAAATCATGTTATCTACTTTTCAATCTAGACCACTTAGTGGAAGGTCAGGAACACCTAAAGGAATGGTTGGCTATTCTCCCTTATTACGACCCTATCATAACAGTTTCAAGTCTAGGATATATAAATTTCCGTGGTAAAATAGCTCCTGTTTGCAAAATCAAGCCATTTACTATCTTAGTTGGAAAAAAGTAGATGAGATGTTAGAAGCACAAATTTAACAAATACTATTTTATTATTTACAAAATACATAGTGATCGTAAGGGTACACGTCACAAATTACAAAAAAGGAAAAGTACAGGGAAAAGTAGAGACAAATGCGTTAAAAGACAACATGGTACCCATTCATATGGAGTCCGTTTAGAATAAAACAGTTCTTTGTTCAAGTTAGACAAGGCCAAGAGTAGGTACATTGCTGTGTAAAAAATGCCAGTTATCTAAAAATATACCTCTCCCCAAAAGTAGAAAAGTATTAGTAGTGTATCTAAATGTGTCCTAAATTAATGACAGCATATACAGGTCCAGTGTTCCACAACACAACCATTGGTTTTAGGCAGGAATCTGTGCGAGGGTTGCCTGCCTATCTTGCTGGAACAGCAAAGCCCCAGGACTGATAAACTTCCCTATTTTCCATAGAGCTTTGTTCAGATGACTTTGGAATGTGGTGTCAAACACCCCATTCATTTCTGCTGCAAGTTCCCTCAGAACAGACACTGTGGACTCATCACTGGCATTCAGAATCCGCACAAAGAATTTATTCCACAATTCACCATCTTTTAGCCTAAAAATATATAAAACCATTTCCATCAAGATTAGGCATATAACAGAATTTTTTCTGTGTTTAACTCAGTGGTACATTTATGCACCAAGATGACTTAAGGTAATACCTAGAACTCTAGGGTTAGAGATCCTTCAAGAAGTCATTTGAAAGCCCAGGATGGAACTATGAAAAAGAAGACTACTAACGTGGGAAAAGCCGTAATACAATGCACGTAAAGGGAAAGAAAGTGTCTCATCTGAATCTACAAATTTCCTCTGTGTACTAAGATGCAGAACTTCTCTTCTACAAATAGAACAAAAATTAATTTTGTCTCCTCTCCTCTAATTTTCCTAAAGTCTAGGTCATTAGAAAGACTACAGCTCCCCCTCTCCTCCTGCCCAGTGGTTTAGTATCTTCACAATCCTGAGAATCCTAAGCTTGACTGAAGTAACTACTGCTTAAATCTATGACGTTTGTATCATTTTTTTTTTAAATCAGAGAAGCTTCTATTACAGTCATCCCTTGGTATTGGCAGGGGATTGGTTCTAGGACCCCCATGGATACCAAACTCTGTGGACGCTCAAGTCCCTTACATAAAATGGCATAGTATTTGCATATAACCTACACACATCCTCCTGGCCACTTTAAATCATTTCTAGATTACTTATAATACCTAATACAACGTAAATGCTAAGTAAATAGTTGTTAAACTGTATTGTTAAGGGAATAATAACAACAAAAAAGTCTGTACATGTTCAGTGCAGAAGGCAACAATTGAAGGCCTTTGGATCCAAGATTGGTTGAATCTGCAGATGGAGAACCCGCAGACACATAGGGCCGACTATATTGTATAAGGCAGGGCTGTTAGGAAACCCCAACTGACCCCACTTGCTTCTGTTTCTGTTAGACCTCCCTAGGACTATAAGCAACTGGAGATACTCGAATCTATCCTATGTGTCTTATGTTATATTTGAAGCCTATTTTTAAAGTATATGTTACAGACAAGACTGGCCAAATTCTGAATTAAATAGAGAAAAAAATACAATTCAATTGTTGGGAAGGGGGAATGAAGGAGAAAGAATGTTAAATCTTCAACACTGACTTATTTTTTTAACCAAAGAATGTACCAATAAGTGATAGATTAGTAAGCTTATTCTGGGAAGTTATTAGCTATGATAAGCTGAAGTGGAACTTGGGATATTTAATAAGTTTTATGAGCAGGCTTGAGGGAGTACTAAGGTTCTAAGACCAAGCAGCTCTTAATAAGAGAGCATTTACTTCTTCAGCAAGGAGATTCAGTTCTCTGCTTTGGTTCCACACATTCATTAAATAAATAAGAGCCTAAAATTAGTACATAATTTGGAAATTTAATTCTCTTCAAGAGATGTTTATTAACTTTTGATAACATCAGCTATTAAAAAGGGGTATAAGGCTAACACCAATTGGTTACAAAATTGTCCTCAGAAAATGTTTTAATTAACACTTCTTAACTGAGAGGCTTCCATACTATAGTTGGAGTCTAAATGATACAACTAGGTCCAGAAGGGTGTCCTGAAGTCTGAATGGTTGGATTCTTAGCTTTAATTGGCAATTCCTTTGTCCTGACTTGGTGCTCCACTGATACTCTAAAACTGGTTAAAATGAATGGAATCATGGCATTTGGACTAAGAAAACTAAGGCTGCCAAAGCATAGGAAGCACCCAAGAGAAAGAGAAAATTATTTGGACAGGCAAAGACGCTGAAATCACCAATACTTACTCAGAAATACTTTGGCTAAGTTTCCAGAGGGACCCATCCCAGAAGACCTGTAGGTGTTCTTTGAATAATAGTAAATGTGCTAAATCTGCTATACCAAATAGATCTACCTGAAATCACAAAAAGCACCATCAGCTAAAATAATTCTCTGCTACTATCATGACAATTTATTTATGTAGGAAAGTGAAAGGTATTATAGTGCTTAACTAAGTTTATTTTATGACATATATTTTGGTAGACTATTCTTTACCCTTACAGTAAAGGGAGAAGGTCCCCAAAGAAGTGATCAATAGAGCCAACTTATCCTTAAGAACAAAAGATGACAAAAGGATCTGGACTGTCAAATTCAAATTTGTAGACCTATTGAATTTGCATGGACTCCAGCTGTGATCTAAATGTGGTCCACATGACAAGTTCAGGTTCATGCTACATATGCAGTCAGCAAATGACATATGTCCAGAGCTGAGTCAGAAGGGTTTCTGCATATAATGCTACCATATAAAACACTTTACATTTGCCCTAATGTTCTTTTATGTACATTTCATTTAATCCTCCCAACAATTCTGATGTACACAGAGTAGACTGTTATCCTTATTCTACAGAGAATGACTTATAAAAGACCATATAGATAAGTGGTAGAAATGACCCTGACACTTAGGTTACTGAATCAGTCATGTGCCTGCACATCTAAGTGTATATTCTTCAGTGTTGTGACAGAAAAATGGTACATTTTGCTTAGCATGGTAATATTTGAAAACTAGGTCATCTATTCTAGGAGAGACAATATTAGTAAACACTAGCTTTCATGGCTTATCTAGATAAGAAAAAGATTAAGAAACCCTCTCCTTATTTGCTCAGGCTTGTTTTACACTTACCTGGTAGGGAGAAGAACAGTTAGCCAGAATCTTTTGTCCTTCCAGGATCTGAACAGTCCGAAAGCCACTGAGGGTAAAAACGTCTAGCTGTGCCCTAAGGTCGACACTGTAGGAAAAGTCCACTATTTTCAAAGCTTGATTGTTCTTATCACAATCATATGGATCAAGGACTCTAAGGTCAGATTTAAGAGAAAGAGATAATAAAAATAGGCCATGAAAGAAGCTGCATAGCTGGTTTAAAAAAAAAAAAGAAAAAAAGAGGTACTGCAGGTGTGTCTTAGCTATGCCAACAGCGCCCTCCAGTGGTGAATTATGAAAATGCACCTGTAAGACCAGTGGCAGTGGCCGCCCAAGTGGGGAATGTCGATTGGTTTAGTGACACAAAGTATAGCTAAACCATACTGCATGGCCACCACAGAACATTTATCAAGTTTCCATATTATATAAAGTAAGTACTGGAAGTAGAGTGCAGGTCTCTGTCTTGTACTGTACATATTAACACATACAATGATTTATACACTGATGAGAATTTATGATGGGGGAAAGTTAAGCGTTTATAGGTGTCATAGCCCTACTCGTTTACTATTAGAGATTAGGCTTTCCACGTGTCATTCAGATTCCTCCTTCCCAGAGTTTGACTGAAAACAATACAAGGCTGTTTTTTGTAAAGTGCCACCTATACTGTAAACTATCCTGTTTCTATTAAACTAACATCATATTCTCTTATTCTTATCTGTAATTCCAATCCTTATTTCCTAAAAAAATACTTTATAACACTAATTCTTTTATACTAATACTTTATATACTACATAATAATATATAATACTTTATAACACTAGTATATTTTCCTTGGGTTTATCTATTCCATGCAATAAAGCTACTCTACAGAGAGACATTGGAACTATTTATGTGAGAAAAGAATGGATTATTTTATGTGTTCCTTTTGTCTCTCTGTTTTTCTCAGTTAGTTCCCTCAAATCCCTGATTGCTATCTGTGGCAGGTCCTATATTCCTAAATACAGGCTTTGACTAATCCCATCACATACCTCCATAGCACAGAATGATCTATTTTACTTTAAAATTTACAATTGCTCCCATTTTTCCTTGTCACAGATGCAACTTTTTTTGGCCATCATAAAACTATAATTCTCTAATATTTTTAAGACTTGGGAGAAGCAGGAAAAATATTTCTTAGATTAATAAAAAGAAGCAGGAAGTTCTCCTAGCTCTCTAATCGGCCACTCACTGTTATCATTGGCAAGATATTCTCCTTTTTTGGATCTCATTTTCCTCATAAAAAATATGTAGAAACTGCATTAAATGATTTCAAAAGACTCTTTCAATTCCTTGTGGATTTATATGAAATTTCCTATCAAATTTGGTTAAGTTGTGTCAAAATAAAAGGCAGTGTTGCTTTGACACTATGTGCTTTCCTGGAGTCCTCTGGTGACTGAGAGAAGGGATATCTGAATACATAGTGCACAAATGGCCAATCCTAACAAGGATTAGAAAATCCCTTTTACCATTTCCATAGCCCTGAGAACTCTAATACTATCCTCTGAACTTTCAGTGTTGCAAAATAGATGAAAATAAAAACTATACCAGGGATTCTCACATTTGGAAACACATGGGGAGATTTTTGGTGGTCACAATGGCTGGGGGAATATAACTTATATTTAATTGTGTGGGGGAGAGTTATGGGGGAATAGACATAAAACATTCTGAAATGCTTGGAACAGACCCACACAAAGAATTGTCTCATCCAAAACACCTATGGTGCCCTGGATGAGAAATGCTGCTATATTATGCCTAGGGAAGCCTTTAGGACTCTGCTATCTTACGAAAGAAGGTGGGATGCTCTAGTTCTTTTGGTGATAATCACAGAAATACACTGAAGGTTTTTTTACTTTCCAGGCCAACTATGATTTACAGTCTAATTCAGTCTCTTCCTGTAGATTATCTAGTCAGGAGAAAAGTAAAGAATGATTCCAGCTTTTACTGTACACCAATAACCTCAGAGAGAAAGTTAACCGCTTACCCAAGACACAGGGATGGGGCAGACAAAACATCTTTAAACCAGACTGCTTTACTCAAATACCATGAGACCAATGATCACTAAAAGGGTGTGTTGGTCCTCTAGTCCTTTTCATAAAACGAAAATTGTGGACCATCTTTGCCTTGTTCATGCCCTAATGTTTTCTATATCCTCTCAGTTCTTAGTATTTGGGCTTCATTTCTTATTTCCTGCTCTGCACTCACTCCTCGAATCTGATGGCCAAACCTTCTTGGCATAGTTTGCATTTGCACTCTGGTCTTACCCACTTGTCTTGGCAATTACCTCAATTTGGCCTGACTTAACTTTGGTCTTTGAAACTGAGCAGTGCCTTGGTTTTGCTAACATCCTCACCTAATCTGCACTGGCCCCACTCAAAGAAAGACTAAACAATCTACTTCCCATTCCCTCAAATATTCATATATTATATCTCTTCTTGACAGGAATCATCAAAATACTCGGATTGGTTAATTATTTTTTCTGAATTAATGTATTTCCTTAAACTATTCCCAATGATTACTGACTCTAAGGTACCAAATACTCTCTTAATACACTGTGTTCATCAATATGGCATTTATTAAAAGGCAAAAGAAAATGGCAACTATCCATGTTTTAAGAGAAAGCTGACAGAATTATAAGAGAATGAAAAGGACCAACCTGTTTCTAAGAATCAGACTCCTTGGACTCAAGTCACCATGGACTATTTCTGCTTTGCGTAGTTTCTCCACTATTGTCAAAAGGTTATAAATAATCAACAATGTTATTTCATGGGTAATAAATTCACTGTGTTGAAGAAGATCCTGGAAATAGAAGGACAGAAAACTCACTATTTCTTAAGTTGGGGTGATTGTACTTACACTCAATATCTTGGTAACTGCTGCTTTGCACTCTTCCTTGTTCTCTACTGGCATGTGGGCTCCTCTGTAGGTTGGGTCTTTGTCCCAGTTTTAACACCGCTCTTCTATAAGATTGTTTGTAAGGGTTTAATGAAATAATGGATGAAGAGAATCAAGGATGAGCTTGGCCCATAGTAGGTGCTCTATAAATGGTACTTTTAAAATATCCTCATTCCAACCATTTCAGAGAATTCATATCACCATCAAAATAAGCAACAAAACTTTCTTAAGAACATTCCAAAGAATAAAATGATATATTGTGTTTGGGTTCTAAAAATAATCCAGTGGCAGGGAGTATAGATAAAACAAGAGTGGCAAAAATAGACCTCTGGTTTCCATTCCTTATGTAAGGAGTTTGGAAGTTGCTATTCTGTCCTAACAAGTAAAAAGCTAACAGACTGAAAAACCAACAATTCTTCTAGGATCTGTAAACTTTTGTGAGTTTTATCTCTAGGAGCTAGACCAGGTTCTCACAACAAATATTGAAGAAAGATTCCCCTGATTGTTCTGGCAGAGGGAGTGCGGAAGGAACCATTTTGAAATAGGCCAGAGCACTCTGTTCTTCTTAACAAGCCCTGCTCTCTGGAGAAATTAGTTAACCAGAGCCTAACCTGCTGGGGTATTATCAGAGCCTACCTGACCTGGGGAAGGAAAACACCCAGCTCTAGCCCACTCTAGCCATCCTGTCCTACCTTAGGCGGGAGAAAAAATCTGAGAAACACTTGTGAAGTTCACAGTCCAGAGGCATATACTCACTATAAAAGAATATGTCATAGGACTATACAATGCTTTTCCTCCCCTCACACCTTATCACCACATTACTAAAGGCCTATGTACAACAATTCCTTTTACCCAGTAGAACATATGTCTGGTTATCAAGAAAAAAATTACAAGGCATACTAAAAGGCAAAAAAACACAATTTGAAGAGACAGAGCATCAGAACCAGACATGGCAGGGATGTTAGAATTATCAAACCAGAATTTAACACAAGAGTGGCCACGAGCTGATGAGCATAGATAACTGGGTCATTGCACAATTATCTACTTTTGTATATGTTTGAAAATTGACATAATAAAAAGTTAAAAAAAATACCAAAGAGGCTCTTGGTCAAAATAACTTGGGAAAAAAAATGATCAATGCTTTTAATTTAAAATTTAATTGGTCTATTTTTAGAAGATTAACAGGAATTTTGTACTAAATTCCTTTGCTAAATGGAGTACAAATCTCTCTACTTGAGGACTTTAAATTATATGTTTTTATATTATTGCAAACCTGAAGGGTGAAGCAGTTTACATATTGATGCCAAACAATACAGCCATCTTGGTATTGATAACAGCTGCACAAATGATCATACTCCTCATTTAAACGTTCCTTTAACTTGAGGTTGATATAAAAGTCCCATGGGACAGGCTGAGAAGATACCTGTAAGAAATTATATTTTAAAAATAAGAGTAATTAGAATCTATGGTTATGGTTGGCAAATTGAAAACATTCCCTCCAGTCCTTCCAATAACCCAACAGAAAAAATAGTACAGGGATGTTTTAAAAGGCATAAATCTATAATAAAGGACACAGCAGCAAGAAATTCTGGAAGCTGGAAATAATAAGAGGTAACTACTTAGCAGACCTAAGGAAAGATGACTCTAGCAGTGGAGAAAACTGACAGCAATCAAATTTATACTAGAAAGACTATCTCTTAAAGTATAAAACTGGTGGCACCAATTACCTATCGAAGTAAGGGTGAAGGTGGAACTAAAACAGGAGTGGTTAAACTCTGTTAAAGAGGAAGTTAGTCCCCAGATTTCCCCTCCTGCTCCTGTAGCCCAGCCTAGCAACTGCCTCTCCTCCATTCCAGAAGACCAGAAGTTTATTCCTAGAGAGTATAAAACAGAAGAGCTCTGGACTAGAGGATACCAGGCACTGTTAAGGGTGGGAATACCATATGGAAAAGAGGAAAAAGTTTATATATCAAATGTTATGATGCACCTTCCTGCCCCTCCACTGTCCAGACTAATTTCCCTAACTCAGCTTTCAGGAAGCTAGCAGCCAGGATTATATGCTTCAGGCAGGAAATTAGAAGTTTTGGTGAGGGATCTGATCAGCTCAAGAGAAAAGACCTAAAGATTGGGGGTGTTCCAATAAAATGGACAAGTGAGATCATCCTACAGTGAGGCCCACAGCTGTTAAGGTCCTTCCATATACACAGAGCTTTCAATTAGCTTTTAGAGTCCCACACTTAAATATGAATAGAAAGCCAAATACTTAAAGAAAGTCTCTAATATGAAAGACAGTGATCAAAACAGACAACAGGAAACCAATGATGCAGGATGAAAAAAATTTAAAGCATCATTAATATACTCAGAGATATAAGGAATAGTCCATCTTTGAAATAAAGAACAGAATGCTACAAAGAAGAAAACTGAGAATAGAAAAGAGCTCTTGCAAATTAAATACATGACAAAAGAAATAAAAAACCCAATAAAAAGAGTGAAAATAAAGTTGACAGAACATTCCAGAAAGTAAAGCAAAAAGACAGAGATATAAACTAGGAGAAAAAAGATGAGATTTTTAAAGGATCTGTCCAGAAGATCCTGTATCCTAATAAAAGGAATTCTAGAATGAGAGAACAGAGAGGACTGAGGGGAAGAATAATTTATTCTTTGAAGAAAATTTCTGAGAACTGAAGGAATTTCCAGATTGAAATGACCATCAAGTGCCTAGCATACGGGTGACAAGAGACTTTTACCAAAGTATGTAATTGTGAAATTTCAGAATACTGGGGACAAACATAAGATCCTACAAGGATCCAGAGAGAGGGAAAAATAGTCTCATACAAAGAATGGCAAAAGACTTTAAAAGCAAAAAGCCAAAAGATGGGAGCCGGCCTGATGGCATAGTGGTTAAGTTCGCACACTCTGCTTCAGTGGCCCAGGGTTCGCAGGTTTGGATCCCAGGCATGGACCTATCCACTGCTTATAAGCCATGTTGTGGCAGGCATTTCACATATAAAGCAGAGGAAGATGGGCACTGATGTTAGCCCAGGGCCAATCTTCCTCAGCAAAAAAAGAGGAGGATTGGCAACAAATGTTAGCTCAGGGCTAATCTTCCTCACCAAAAAAGAAAAAGCCAAAAGATAATGGAGCTCATCTTCAAAATTCTAAGAAAAAAAGTTTTGAACCTAGAGTCTAATATCCAGCCAAACTACCAATCAAGATGCGGCATAAGGAATTTTCCGACAAGTAAGGATTCAAACAATTTACATCCCATGCCCCCTTTCTCAGCAAGCTACTATAATATGAGGGCTTAAACCAAGAAAGAAGAAAAATGGGATCCAATATCACTGGGCACCCGATATAAGAAAGAGGTAATGTGAATCCCAAGGATGATGGTGAATGGAAATTTCAAGGTAATGTGTGTGTGTTTGAAGCCTAGAATGGAACTTGTCCAGATTGGAGCAGGCCAGAAAATTTCAGTAGAGATTTCCTCAAAAAGATAAAATTGATAATACATTTGGACATATTAAGAGATTTACATAATAGCCTCTCATTTTTGATATCTGATCCTGGCATATAATGGTGAGTGATTTCTTGATGCCTCACTGACTTTCCTATAAGGAAGCTTACAGACTATTAGAAGGATTTGATGGTACCATGGGGCCACAGTTACTGCTTCAACCCATATTATTTACAAGATAATTGCAATGACAAAGAATCAGTCCTACCTTTATTATGGTTAATTCTGCAGAGTCTCCTGGTGTGACCCAGAATAATTTGTAATCTTCACATATTACGGATTCTCGTTTAATGCAATAATCCTCGTTACCTGTTGAGAAGGTTTGATTCCATTTAAAAATCACTGCACATGTATAGCTCCCTGGCTTTTACTTCTGGTTTAAAGGCTAAAGGCACTTCATATTGCCAGTTAGTAGCATCTAGAATACTTTTCAAATTCATTTATTAAAAATTGGAAGAGAGGAAGACAGAATTCCTATTGTTACTGGGACATGAACTTCAATGTGTCAACTTCTATAATGCTGTTTCTTACAATCTAGAAATATTTATTGTGCTCAAGCATCAAGCTCAAGTACAAAAAAGTGATTATTTGTACACTGTCATACACATAAGGGCATGCATTCAGTGATACTTACCTAACTCAATTTCCTTCTCTATTTCCAGCTTAGGCATTGGTCTATCTTCTACAAAAAACTCTGCAGAGGCACTCAGCTCTGGTAGGGACTTTAGTAGTTGCCTGCGATACTGTGAACACCAAGGTGACTGAGCAGGGTTGTCTGGGGGAAAAAAAGTTGAAGAAAAATCACCCAAAAAACTCTAAAATGGGTATTATAACAGAGGAGAGGAAAAAAACAAGATTGCACGATTGACACTGCTAACCTAATAACACTCATCTATCTCAGGTCTCTATGATACTGTGTTGTTAGTATTAATTTATTCTAGAAATTTCACAATTTATGGCAACTTTTCTAGAGAAGAAAAACATATAGAGTTCAGTTTGCTAAGATAAGTGATCACTAGACATGGATGCAGATGTTTGCTTACAGGTAGTATATCTGAACCCACCTGCAGTCTCAGTACTAAGCTCCAGTTTCTCAGGAATTTGAAGACATTTGATGGAGGAGGTGCTTGTAACCGAGGCAGAAGATCCAGAGAACCCAGAGGAGTGTGTGGCTTCACGGCTGTCTTCAATAATTGGGCTGAAAGAATCACAAATGAGTCAATCTTCATAGGGATAATATATATCAACTTATCTTTGTTATAATTTTATTTGATATTCAATAGTCTCATTTTTAAATCCATTATTTTCCTGAAACAGAAATAGATTCATAATCAGAATCTAGGTAACTTTGTCTATCCTGGTTGACAAGCAATGACCAGAGTTAAATTTCTGAATTTATGATTTACCCAATCTATAGTAAATGCCTATTCTACCTCTATTCTAAACTATTGAGAAACATTGACTAAGAGACATTCTTCCTGTTTATCTTTTCTCTGGACTTTTTACTCTTCAATAAGAAAAAGTCAAGAAAGAAAAAGGGAAACCCACATCACTCAAGGTGAATACATGCTATCTGTCAAATGTGATAAAAAATTTGTTGGGGGAAAAAGTTTGAAAATGCAGTTTTAAAAGCACAACTTGGCAATTACAGAATATTCTTAAACTGGAATTAGTTTATTTAAATTAGCCAACTTTTAAATATGGATAGATCACAAGGCTTAGTCCCTGGCTCTCTATGCCATTCCCTCATACCTATTCTTTATTCATGTCCACCTCTCTATCAAAAGACACTTGAAAAAAAAAATCTCTAGTTGCCCATCTGAAATTAGTATCAGCTAGTCTGCCATTATTTTAAACTCAATATTAAAGGAAAAATAAATGCCTCCTTTCTCCCAATCAGGTACACTTTGCCGTTTGCTCAAAGATACCATTATCCTCTTGGGCCTCTTAGTCTCATAACTATCAAAATTTACTTCTTCTAACCCTAATCCTCATATTCAAATCAATTATTAAATCCCACTGACACTTTATCTGGGGGAGCCCTACTGTCATGTAAAGCACTTAGCTCAGTACCTGGCAGGTAGTAAGAGCTTGATAATTTATCGCTGTAACTGACAAGCACATACAGAATAAGAGAGCACTCAAACAATCTGGTTTGTGCAACCTATAATCACCAATCACCTCAGCTTCTTGATGCTGAGAGTTGGATTGTACATAGTGCCACAAGCAGTCTGCTGGTCCTCAGCGGTCTTCACATCTAGGTCCTCTTCCTGCAACAGTCTCTCAGGGTCAGAAGTGAGATCCTTCAAGGATATTATCTCATGAAAAGGAGTGGATACAAAACGAGCTGCTCTAGCGAAGTCACAAGTGTCTTCCGGGTTAGGACAAATAGTTACGTTCCTGAAACCTGTGATAATAGCATCCTCACTCAAGGGCTCAATTCCTGTAAATTCATCCTGAAATGAAAACCATGTAAAGTCTGGCTGAAATATTTCAATGAGCATATGAATGGCCTATCTTCTTTACTTAGACACATATTAGATAAGTGATTCTCAACACAGGGTACAGAAGTAGCTTATCAGAATCTGAAGGGAAAGACAATTTTAAAAAACACATCATAAAATTTGAGGAGAAAGGTTTTGTATCATGAAAACAGCAAACTATATTTCATCAAAAAATACACTGTGAGGATTTTCCACACAAAGGAAAAATACTGGACAATAGTTTTTTCCCAACCATTTTCACCTAAGAACTAGAGGACTAATACTATTTTTCTTCTGGCTTTGGTCTAGAAAATGTTCTAATAATATGCTATCCTCCTAGCTTTTAAGTCTTCTTCTTCTCCACCAAATACTTAATTTTTATTTTATTTCTTAAAGATAATTCATGATGATGTTAGAAAATATGAAAAACAAATATATAAAAATATGGAAAAGATTTAAAATATGCCTTTGTCTTTAAAAGTAACACATGTATGAGGCCGCCCGGTGGCGCAGCGGTTTAGTTCACTCTTGGCAACCCAGTGTTTGCGAGTTCGGATCCTGGGTGTCCACCGACGCACTGCCTGTCACCCATGCCGTTGTGGCGTCCCATATAAAGTAGAGGAAGATGGGCACGGATGTTAGCCCAGGGCCAGTCTTCCTCAGCAAAAAGGGGAGGATTGGCGACAGATGTTAGCTCAGGGCTGGTCTTCCCCACAAAAAAAAAAAAGTAACACATGTATATGGTTTTAAAAAGTGAACTAGTTTAAAAGGATATATAGCGAAAAAGTCTCCCTCCCACACTTGAGCCCCCATCTCTATTCCAATTACTAGTCCCCACAAGCAACTGCTGTTACTAGACACATCTTGTAGGATACACACACAACCATATTCCATGCATTTTAAAAAAGGGATTTTTAAAACAAGTGAAATTATATAGCATATATGCTAGTATATATTATTCTTTCTCATATTTTTGGCATATTTTCTATGCTATTAAAAATTCTATAAAAACATGATGGTCACATGGTGGATCCATCAGAAGTTAACCAATTCTTTCAGGTTATTCTGTTTTTTATTATTATAAAACTATTTTAATTATCCTTGCACATTTAAACCTTTAGAAACATCTTGATTTTCTTAGGAATTTTTAGGAATCTCCTAAAAGTAGAATTATCAGGTCAAACAGTTAGGAACACTAAGGTTCTTTATACATATTGCCTACTTGCCCTCAGAGACTGTGCCACCTTATACATATACCTGCAGTATTTGACAGTGACTATTTCATTTAACCTTGTGGATACTAGATATCAGTTTTCTGTATCATTACCAATTTGACATATACTTTGAATTTCTGACTCAATGTTATTAAGTAGAGGTGAGAGGTACATCTAGAAGAGACAATAAAGGTAGCTAAAAAATTACAAGATTAAAGTAAAATAGATGTCTATTATCTAAGAATACATTTTATGAAAATATTACTCACTAGTAGTTATGGCCCTATTAGTTTAGACATTTTAAATATGATTCTCTTTTAGGGAAAAAATTCTGGTAGGTACATATTAACAAAATTTAAGACAAAAAAAACTAGATTAAGATTGGCTCCTTCAATAATTTAGCCTATCCCTGAACAGCCGAACCTAGAACCACTGCCTCCAAGTCCAGTCTATCTATTCAGCATGTTCTCTGGAGGTATTCTCCAGAATACAGGATGCAATTAATTCTACACTGTTATTTTTTCATAGCAGTAAGTGGACCATCAGAATTACCTTGGGAAGTATTTAAAACAAACAAAAATACATGCTTGGACTTCATCCCTGGAAATTCCAATTCAGTATAGCTGAAATAGGGCCTGAGCACTGTTAGTCATAAATGATTCCCTAGGCTCTCTGGATTGCTGAAAATTTTCTATATTTTGATCTGGGTGGAGATTGCATGGATATTCACATATATAAAAATTCATCTAGCTGTACAATTAATATTTATGCAGTTTACTGGATATAAAATATACCTCAATAAATAAACAAAATGAAAAACATGTTTAAAACAGTTTCCCCAAGTGATTCATTCCCTAGGATGTGGAGAACACACTGCTTTAAATCATTAAAGCTATTGATCACATCTCCCCTTAAAAAGTCTTCAGACTAAACATATTCAATTCTCTTCAACCTCAAGACAAGTTTCCAGGTGCTAGTTTGAAGAGAAGAATGATTTTCTTCCCTAAAACTTCAAGGAAATGTCAATAACAAAGGTTATTTACTTTGACTTGAATGTCTATAGAGGGTCTTTTTACCCTAAGTATTATCATGTCACTAGTCCATAGTGGTTAAAATAGACCATTACTAAAGAAAAACAGTTGGTCCACATAACTTCCATTGCCACAAAAAGCATTTTATATAAAAAGAACAAAGATGCTTTGCTACAATGGTTTAAAAAAATACTAAAGGCTTTTAAGACAGTGATTTTTTCCCCACTTTAAAAATTTGATATAATTCACATACCAAAAAATTCCCTCTTTTAAAGTGTGCCATTTTAGTGGTTTTTAGTATATTCACAAGGTTGTGCAACCATCACCACTATCTAGCTCCAGAATATTTTCATCACCCCAAAGAGAAATCCTATACCCATCAGCAGTCACTCTCCAACCCTCTCTCTCCCTAATCCCTTGGAAATCACTAATCCACTTTCTATCTTTATGGATTTGCCTATTTGGGACATTTCATATAAATGGAATCGTAATTTTTTGTGTTTGTCTTCATTCACTTAGCAAAGTGTTTTCAAGGTTCATTCATGTTGTAAGATGTATCAGTACTTCATTCCTTTTTATGGCTGAATAATATTCCATCGTATAGATATATAGCATTTTGTTTATCCATGCATCAGTTGATGGACATTGGGTTGTTTTCACCTTTTGGCTATTATGAATAACGCTGCTATGAACGTTCATGTACAAGTTTTTTACGTGAACATATGTTTTTAATTCTCTTGGATATATGCCTAGGAAGGAATTGCAGGGGTCACATGGTTAACTCTATGTTTAACATTTTGAGGAACTGCCAAACTTTTTTCCAAAGTGGATGCACCATTTTACATTCCCACCAGCAATGTATGAGGGTTCTAATTTCTCCATATCCTTACCAACACTTGTTATTGTCTGTCTTTTTGATTATAGCCATCCTAGTGCATGTGAAGTAGTATCTCACTGTGGTTTTGATTTGCATTCTCTGATGACTAATGTGCTTATTAGTTCATGTGCTTATTTCAAGCCAGTGATTTTAATTGTAACCCTAAACTTTTGTGAGAATTTCATGAAACAATCTACTAGTCCATTTATATTAACTTAGGGATACTGCTCCTTACACAAACATCTGGAGAAACATCCTCATTTGAGTTGATGCTTTCTGAAGCTTTGAGAATTGCAAGGGGTCTTCGTTGGGCTAAAACCCGGGCGGGATCTGCAGGAGAACTGGAAAAAGACATACTACATTTAGCATATTTTCTTCTGTTGATATAGACAATAGTAACCCCTAATTCATCCTCATTTATAATAATGGAAAGCTTTTAAGTGTTAAAACAAAACAAAAAACCTCAAACCTGATATTCTTTTTTTCTGAAAGAAGAAACTCGTCAAAAATGGAGAAAGGTACACTGGGACCTACAGAAAAAGAGACTAGATTTATACTCTTAAAAGTAAATGCCCTACTCTTCAAGACAATTAGATCAATTAATATTTTGTGTTGTTTGAAAGCAGAAAGGCAATCTGTTTGGTTTTCATAATGAACGATTTCAAACATATAAAAGGAAAGATCATTTAATAACAATTATCTAAAGAAGGCTGACCTTGTTTCACCTTTATTCCCCAACAACACCTCTACTACCCAAATCCCACCCAACTCCAGATTATTGTGAAGCAAATCCAAGACATCATATCATTTCGTCTGTAAATATTCCAGTACTTATTTCTAAATAAAAAGAGAGAGGCTCTTTTTAAAAAGTATAGTCTCAAAACATGACCATACCTATAGAATTAACAATTTCTGAATATCAAATATGCAGTCAGAAATTTCACATTTTACCAAAATTTTTTAGAAAGTTTGAATTAGGAATGCAGAGTAAGATTCATTTACTGTAACTGGCTGAACTGCCTTTTAAATAACTTTTATTCTATAAGGTTTTGGGGGTTTTTTTTAGTAATTTTTTGTTGAAGAAACTGGGTTGTTTGCCCCACAATGCTTGATTTTTTGCCAATTACACCCTCCTGTGTTGTTTAACATGTTTCTCCATGATTTGTATTTCCTATAAATTGGTGGTTAGAAATAGAGATTTAATCAGATTCTATTTAATGTTTTTTTTAAAAACTACTTACAGGTGGATATTCATGTTTTTACCACTTTTAACATGTTTCTGAATGGAAAACAGAACAAATTTGAATATAAAATAGCTTGAGTTTTAAGCTTTTTTTTCCTTCCAAAAAACCACTCTCCAGTCTTCGCTGCTGAATACTATTGATGTGCTTAACTGAGTGTACTCTAGCTAAAGGGGAAGATTATTTGGGAGTTAGTGTAAGTTTAAATTTACATTTAAACCAACTATTTCAAAGCACTGAGGAATCTTACAAAAATACTCTTTCAAATATCTATCCTATCTTGAATTATATGCTTATAACAGAATTCAATGATTCAAAGATACAATAATACCTTAGTACCCACTCTGCCTTCTTTCAACTCCCTTTACCATAATTAAGAAAAATATTACCACTTGTTACTAATGCATTTGTTAGCAGCAAGTTCTTCATGAGATTGTCCAATATAACTCACCTTTAGAATGAGGTTGTTCTTGCCAAATGTTTTCTGCAAGTGAAGTCTCCCTGTGAAGAAACTCGTTTTAAAACATGTGCTTAGTATCCACAAAAAAGAATTATTTAATTCTTAAAAGTCCAAGAGGGTTTTTCATTAAATATAATTTTTGCTCTAAGATAAAGAAAATATTCTAGCACCGTCAATCCAAATTCTTTAAGATAGAATCTTCAGTCATTAAAATTGTTATAGGGGCTGGCCTACTGGCGTAGTGGTTAAGTTCGCGTGCTCTGCTTTGGTGGCCCAGGGTTCGTGGGTTTGGATCCAGGGCACGGACCTACACACTGCTCATCAAGCCATGCTGTGGCAGCATCCCATATACAAAATAGAGGAAGATTGGCACAGTAGTTAGCTCAGGGACAATCCTCCTCACCAAAAAAAAAAAAAAAAAAAAAAAAGTTATAGAAGTATATTTGATAATAGAGGTTAAGTTACATTAACAGTCTAAGCAGATTACAAAAACGGTAAACTCTCATTTTTATAAAACAAAACAAAAACAGAACACATAAAGAGAGATGTACCAATGTCAATAATAGTCATCTCTTGGTGGTGGAAATGGTGGTTTTATCTTTTTAAAAATGTTTATATTTGATTGTTTCTATGAAACATGTATTTTTTTTAATGGAAAAAAGTCAGTATCCTGTCCTCCCTCATAAGCATCAAAGCTTATGTTGTGACAGACTTGCAAAAATCTTGTCTTGATAGTATAGACATTAAGGAGACTTCAAGTCAGTAGAGAGTAAAAGGTTGGTTCTAAATGCCCTTCTAAAAGCACTGTCCCTTCCACCAGTGTGGTCCTACCTGGCACAAAAGTTTGCTGGACAAACAGAACTGGATAGAGACACTCCTGGTATTTCCTGAGACTCCGAAGCAATTTGCAGTCCAGCTGTCTCCTTTGTAGGCATCTTCTCTTCTTGCTATTTGCATTAAATGAACAAAATCAATGTGTCCCTCCTATCTAGAAAATGCTACATATTTTTGAGCTTTAGCTCCAAAATTAGCTTTACCATACTGTCCCCCTAGATATCCACTAACCATATAAAATGTCTCTACCATGACAGTTCTTTCCAATAATTTATATTCCCAGTATAAACTGGTACCGTTGTACTCAACTGAGCAGTGCCAAGCATATATCGAATTTCTTTAGATAACCCCATTTTAATGGAAAATGACTAGAGTAAAAAGCTGAAGTCTTTACTAAGAAGTCAATAAATTGTATCACTTATATCACATGCCACAAATTCCATTTGAATTCACCTGTTAAATAACTTTCCTGCTCAACTTTGCTGCTACTAATAGCTAAGAAACTGCTAGAAACTCTGAATGGGGGTGGGAGGACTTTTACCTTCTATACTTTTATAGTTTAAATTTGGTTCAATAAGCATTAGTTTTGTGTATTAAAAAAAGAGAAACGACCTGATCACCCACTCTTTCTTGCTGAGTAGTTTGGATTTCTTTTAGCTTCTTTTCCATCTCTTCAATCTGTTTCTGCATTTCTGCTCTCTTCTCTGCACTGGTCAGTAGCTCGGCTAGAAACAGTAAAGTTGGCTGAGGCATTACTCCTTATAGCAATTTATTCTATCAAAAACTGTCCTTGGGGCTCATGTCCTCAACATATATGTGAATATTACAGATGAGAATGATATAAGTGATAACTTCACCTTGAGGTCTAGGTCTCTATTCTTTTATTTATTTGGTCAATAAAATATAGAATATCTACTATGTGCCAAGCATGACTCTGGGCATTTAGATTTCAGTGGTGCATAATACAAAGTCCTTGGTCATGTGATGCTAACATTCAATCTGGGGGAGACAAACGTACACACAAATTAACAAGAAAATCAGTGTTAAAAATAAAATAAAATAGGTGATGTGAGAATGTGTGACTGAGTAGGGGGATGGAGGTGAGGGGCTACTTAAGATCGGTGATCATGGAAAATCATTCTAAGAAAGTGACATTATAAAGTTGTAACATGAATGACAAGGGGCCATCATATAAAGATGTGGGGAAAGATTCTAGACCAAGGGACTAACTGGCACAAAGGCCCTAATGCAGGAACAAGATCAATGCGTTCAAGAATCCAAAAGAAGGCCAGCATGGTTGTAGAATAGTAAGAGAGAGAAAAGTAGCAGATGAGGTTGGAGAGGTAGGAAGGGGCCAAGTCATGTGGGGGTAAAGACTTTATATTGCATTCTAAGACAATAAAAAAACATTGGAGAATTTTAAGTAAAGGAGTGACGTGATCTGACTTTTTAAAAAGATCATTTGCTGTGAGCAAAATGGACTGTGTAAAGGCCAGAATGAGGGCAGAAAGTCCAGTTGCAGTAGTCCAGCTAAAAGACTGTGGTTTGAATTAATGTAATAATGGGAATGGTGATAAAGATTTGGGAAATTTTTTGGTGGTAAAGTTGATAGGCTTATTCATTAGATAAGGGGGAATGGTAAGGGATCAAAGGTGACTTCTGGATTTTTTTGGCTTGAACCAACTGGGTGCATGGTAATACCTTTTATTGAGATGAGGAAGCCTGTGGTACACGTTGTGTGTTGGGGTGTGGTCTGTGGCAGAAATCAATAATTCTGTTTCGGCTATGTTGAGTTTAAACTGTCTATTAAGAGAGCCAATAGATGAAGGCAACTAAATGAGTCTGGAGTTCAGGTGAAATGTTAAGGACAGGGAAATAAATTTGAGAGTCCATGGCATATAAACAGTATTTAATCCATTACCCAGAGATGTAGAAAGAAAAGACAATTGGAATATTCCAGGACTCTATCCTGGGCCTTAGGAAGAGGTCCTTGATGAGAAGAACAGCAGTAAAGGAAACGGAGAGAGAATACACATCAAGTAAGAAGACAAGAGAAGCATTTCATAAAGAAGTATTTCATCAACTGTGCCAAGAGGTCAAGTCAAGAGGTCAACAAACAGCCACTGATTTAGCAAAAGGGAATTTTCTGGTGACGAAGATCAGAGGTGCTTCACTGGAATAGAAGGGATGCTTGAGGAAATAATAGGCAGTGAAGAAGATTACAATTCCCAGGAAATTTTGCTGTGAAGAGGAGTAGAAAAATGGGGTAGTAGCTGGAGAAGAATGTGAGGATAACGGAGGACTTTTTTTTTTTAAAGAATGAAGACATCAGAGTATATTTGTATGATGGTTAGAATGGTTTAGTAGAAAGGGAAAATGCTGGAGGGGAAAGTAAAAAGGGCCACTCCACTGATAGAACAGAAAAATGTTAACAGAAAGAACGTTAGAGTGTATAGGTATAGATTGCAGATATGGTAGATTTGGTGGAAGAAAATAGAGTTATCATTATATTCCTTCTATTATCTCAATGAAATATGAAGCAAGATCATAGCTGAGGAGGGGCAGGGATGTAGAAGATTTGATAATATGAGAGAAAATTAAATTAGCTGTTTGGCAGAAAGAAGAAATTCACGTACCAGGAAACTGCAGTAAGACTGCTAGGAGCCAGTGAATGCCCATTTGAGATTTGTGGTCATGAATTTAAAGTGAGACCAGTACATACTGGTTGCATTTTTTTCCAGCCACATTTAAACTACTTGGATGCAGGCGTGTGAGCAGATAACTAGATTTAGCCAGGGTTGAGGTTTTTGCCAGGTGAGCACAATATAGAGAGAGGGATAAAGGGGTTAGGAGATTTGCAGGGGAGTGACTATAATGACAAATCATGGGCTCCAAGCTGGAAAGAAAGGAAACCAGGACATAAAGATGGTAATGAATAGTAAAAAAGTAAACTTGGTAGGGATAGACTGGTGATCTCAGTTGGATTAAAGAATTCCAGGAGTAGAGTTCTAAAGTAAGCTAGAACAGAAGGTGGTGGTCAAAGAACAGGACCTTCAAAAGTTATTGGGTGATAAGGTCAACAGTAAGACCATGGAAGGAGGTGATGAGTAGGGGTGAAGAAGAGATCACAGGAGGTGTGGTGGTCATGAAGTTGAGAAGTCATGGTACTGGATGGTGTAGGGGATACTGAGCCAGGTGCTTTGTCACTTAATGAATGATGGGGAGTGACTAAAAAGTCTGAGGTAAGAACACTAAGGAGGTTCAGGAGGTACAAAAAAAAATTGGAGGACACGAATCTGAAAGAAGCTAGAATTTCTGAAAGGGGAGAAATATGGTTTGGAAGTAGCAATGGGAAGCAAGAACAATGACCTTGTTTCTAGGCCCTGCCTTTGTCTTCCTCATTTCTTGTATCCCTACCTGAGAGTAAGTAATCAGCAACAGTCTACTATTATAGGCATGAGAATTTATAAGAGTACAAACTACATATAGTGGGGAAATTATAAGTTCATGAACTAGATTCAGAGACCAGCTTAGAAAATGAGCATTAAAAATCCTCAGGGGTCAATACCCCTTTTTACCTACTCAAATCCCACCTAACCCTAGCACTGGTCTTTCTTCGGCTAGCTGAGAATAGAATGTACTTTCATTTTACTTCTATATACCTGGTATAAGCTAGATCTTTCCCTTAAGGAAACAGTAGTTTTTATTGAAGTACCTGGTTCCTTTCCCAGCTCATATTAGCCTATCCTCCGAGCCTACTCTTTTGTTGGGGTGGTACCCATTTTTAAGAAGTCTTACTCACCTAGCTCCTTGCTTTCTAAACATTCTTCCTCTCCTACCTAGATACATAGATTCCATTTTTCAATGCATTATTTGAGCCCAGAGTGATTTTGGCTTTTGTCAGTTTCGGAAAGCACTAGTTGATGTAACAAATGAAGGCAATTCCAAACTTACTAAAAGTCTGTTTCATAGAAGTTTGCTTCTAACTTGTCACCTGGAACTCAGAAATGATTTTTCCTCAAATAAATTATAAGTGATGGTTAAGTTTCCCAGCTAGCACTATAAATGCCACAGCCAAGTGAGCTGAGCTAAAATAGTAGGTTATTCTGGATATTTGTGTAAAAAGAAACATTTCTTTCTTCTTTCTTGGTATACAGCCTAGTCAAAATGTCTAAAAGGATGAAATTTATTTTTGGACCCTCCCTCACTGCCTTTTCTATACTCTCCCTCATCTTCTAATGCCTTAAGCTCCAAATGCTATTACTTCCCTACTTTTCAGCCCATTCTGCACTACTTCTTGCCCTCAAGAACTCCAGACTCCAGAATCAGAACCGCTTCCCATTTTTCCAAAATCCCCAGTTTCTCAATTTATGGTAAAGCTTCCCTTAATTTAGAAAGAAGATAATGTCTTCAAGAAACAATAGAAATAACGATCATCTAAGCAACTGAGTAGTTAACCTAAATAAGCCCTGGGAGAAATTTGAGTATGAAGTGAAAGTATGAAAAGTAAAGTGAAATATTTCAGGCAATATTAGGAAAAGCACTTAATGGGGAGGCATGGCATGTACATGTAAGCATGTCAGGGATCATAGCTGTCTGCCTATTGTGTTGCGGACTATGAATTGTTCCTACAGTTCAGAGCTTCTTCTCTTGCTTTACTTTTGAACACAGACTTAGTTGCTTAGTTTTCTCTTCCAGGGGTTTCATGGAAAGCAGCAATAGGAGTTTAGCTTAAATAGAGAAACAGCAGAAACCATAGAAGCATCATATAAAGGTACAAACAATGGGGCAGTTTTCCTCAGACTTATCAGCTCAACCTTCCTACCACTAAGTTAAATTATTTTTACAAACTTGAACTAGATCAATACATATACCTTCCCTTCGTTCTTTTAATTTTTTCCGGAAAACTTCAGCCCGAATTTCTTCAAAGGAGAACTCCCCTACTCCTGCATAAATCTTCTCCTTACAATACATCATCTTCTCTTTTTTCTCCTCAGACTCTTGCTGATGGCTCTGAACTCTTTGCAGGAGATCGCCTTCTTCCTTTCCAGGTTTTCTTGTGCTTAGAATGTGGTTTATACTGGGTTCAATTTTACATGGTGTCCTAAAAGAAGGAAAGTTATCATTATTCACCACACAGGTCAAATGAGTTACTGCTTACATGTTTTGACAAAACACAGGGACAATGTCAGTAGCAAAACTATATGTGATCAATTTCAAAAAACAAAAGCAAATAAGACTGAGAAAAGAGGCTAAAAATAATTTACATGGGTCATCAATGTTATGTTCTGAGTACTACTCTGTTATGATGAGGAAATTAGCCATAAGTTAGAGTCATCAGCTAGCTTATATTCCTTATAGGTGAAAATACATCTTAGTCAAGTGCATGAAAGAAAATTAACCCATGTAATACAGCCCATTTTCCACTGTTGAGCACCCAAAAGAATTAGAGTTAGGAATACTGAATTTAGAGAACTTGATGACGTGAAGTTCAAGATTCTCTGCTGAGACGGACAAATGAGAGTGGTAATGTAAGTTGGAAAGGAATGAAGCATGAAGTACCTTAATCAGGATAGGGCAGATGCAATCACTGATATATCTTTCATTTTCTTATGTACCTTTTATACAAAAAGATACCTGATCCTTACCCCAGATTCACTGAATCAGAACCTTTAATGGTAGGGTCCAAGCATCTAGCTGCTGAAAAGGCTTCCTCAACTTGCTCAACCTGATAAAGTACATCTACGAAAACCCCACACAAACATCATACTTAATGATGAAAGACTGAATGCTTCCCCGCTAAGATCAGCAACAAGACAAGGATGTCCATTCTTGTCACTTCTATTCAACATTGTACTGGAAGTTCTAGCCAGGGCAATTAGGCAAGAAAAGGAAATAAAAGGTACCCAGATGAGACTGGAAGAAGTAAAATGATCTCCATTTGCAGATGATATGATCTTATATATAGAAAATCCTAAGAATCACTAAAAAACTATTAGAACTAATAAGTGAGTTCATCAAAGAAACAGGATGCAAGATCAATATGTAAAAATCAATTATATTTTATACACTTGCAATGAACAATCTGAAAATGAAATTAAGAAAACAATTCTATTTACAAGAGCATCAAAAAGAATAAAATACTTGAGAATAAATTTTTAAAAAAGAAGTGTGAACAGACAGACACCTTATCCAAGAAGATACACAGACAGCAAACAAACATGTGAAAAGATGCTCAACATCATATGTCATTAAAGAATTGCAAATCAAAACAACAATGAGAGAGGCTGGCCCAGTGGTGTAATGGTTAAGTTCGCAAGCTCCGCTTCAGCAGCCCGGGGTTCGCAGGTTCGGATCCCAGGCATGGACATATGCACTGCTTATCAAGCCATGCTGTGGCGGTGTCCCATATAAAGTAGAGGAAGATGGGCACGGTTGTTAGCCCAGGGCCAGTCTTCCTCAGCAAAAAAGAGGAGGATCGGCAATGGATGTTAGCTCAGGGCTAATCTTCCTCACAAACACAATAACAACGAGACACCACTATACATCTATTAGAAAGGCTAAAATCTAATATATTGACAACACCAAATGCTGACAAGAATGTGGAGCAACAGGAACTCTTATTCATTGCCAGTGGTAATTCAAAATGGTATACCCATTTTGGAAGAGAGTTTGGTACTTTCTTACAAAGCTAAACTTAGTCTTACGATATAATCCAGCTAAATGATTTGAAAACTTATGTCCACACAAAAACCTGCACACAAATGTTTATAGCAACCTTATTCATAATTGTCAAAACTTAGAAGCAATCAAGATGTCCTCTAATAGATAAGTGGGTAAATATCCACACAATGGAATATCGTTCAGCACTAAGAAGAAATGAGCTATTAAGCCACAAAAAGACATGCAGGAACTTTAAATGGATATTGCTAAGTGAAAGAAGCCAATCTAAAAAGGCTACATATTGTATGGTTCCAACTATATGACTTTCTGGAAAAAGCAAAACTATAAAAACAATATAAAGATCAGTGGTTGTCAGAGATTTGGGAGAAGGATAGATGGATAGGTGGAGTAGAGGAAATTTTTTAGGGCAGTGAAACTATTGTGTATGATACTGTAATGATGGATACACAACATTATTCACTTGTCAAAACTCACAGAACTGTAAAACACATTAGAATGTACACTAATGTAAACTAGGAACTTTAGTTAATAATAACATATCAATATTGGTTCAACTATAACAAATGTACCACACTAATGAAAGACAGTAATAACTGGGAAACCTGTGTGCATGGTGGGGAGGAGGGAATATATGGGAACTCTATGTACTTTCTGCACAATTTTTCAGCTCTAAAAAATAGAGTATAATTTTTTTTTAAAGTGCAAAACTTGTTTTCTGAAAATTATGAAACACTGTTGAAAGAAATGAAGATATAAATAAAATGAAAGACAACCCATGTTCATGGATCAGATTTAATGTCGTTAAGGTGGCAATAGCCATTAAATTGACCTACAGATTCAATACATTTTATATCAAAATCCCAGCTGGCTCTTTTGTAGAAATTGACAAGCTGATTCTAAAATTCATATGGAATTGCAAGGGGAACAGAATGGTCAAAACAATCTTTAAAAAGAAGAACAAAGTTGGAGGACTCACACTTCCAGATTTCAAAAGTTACTACAAATCTATGGTAATCGAGACTGTGTAGTATTGGCACAAGGATAGACATGTAGATCAATGAAATAGAATTAAGAGCCCAGAAATAAACCCATACATTATGGTCAATTGCTTTTCAACAAGGGTGACAAGACCATTCAATGGGGAAAGAAGTTTTTTCAACAAATGGTGCTGAGCCAAATGGATATCCACATGCGGAAAAATGAAGTTGGACTCCTTCCTTGTACCATACATAAACATTAGCTAAGAATGGATCACAAACCTGAATGTAAGAGTTAAAACTATAAAACTCTTGGAAGAAAACATAGGAGTAAATCTTTATGACCTTGGGTTAGGCAAAGCCTTCTTAGATACAATACTGAAAAGCATAAGAGACAAAAGAAAAAAACAAAAAAATTGCACTTCATCAAAACCAAAAGATTTTTGGGCTTCAGAAGATATCAAAAAGTAAAAAGACAACTCATAGAATGGGAGAAAATATTTGCAAATCACATATCCGAGAAGGGACTTGTATCCAGAATATATAAATTCTTATAAACTCGACAATAAAAAGACAAAAAATCCAACTGGAAAATAGGCAAAGGATTTGAACAGGCATTTCTGCAAAGAAGATATACAAACAGCTGATAAGCCCATGAAAAGATGCTCAACATCCTTAGTAATTAGGGAAATGCAAATCAAAACCACAGAAGATACCTTTCACACCCACTAGGATGGCAATAACCAAAAAAACAGATAATAGCTAGTGCTGGTGAGGATGTCGAGAAACTGGAACTCTCCTTCATTATGGCAATGGTGCAGCCTCACTGGAAAACAGTTTGACAGTTCTTCAGAATGTTAAATATGGAGTTATTATATGACTCAGCAATTCCCCTCCTAGGTATATACCCAAAAGAAATGAAAACATATGTCCACACAAATGTTCATAGAAGCATTACTCATAATAGCCAAAAAAGCAGAAACAACCCAAATGCCCAAAGGGTGGTTATTCTAGACAAGTTCAGGAACTTGTAAACAGTCTCGTATGACCACATGCAGGGGAGAAAACTGGAGATGTTAGCAGAGACCAGATCATGAACAGTCTTATAATTAATGTTAAGGAGTTCAGATTTCATCCCAAAGGTTATGTGGAGCTAGCAAGGGATTCTGATCAGGAAAATGACATGATCAGATTTGCATTTAGACATGTGACAGCATAGAGAATGAATGGGGATGAGTAAAACTAGAAGTAGGAGATTAGTTAGGTTGCAGTAATCCCAGCAAAGAATGATGGAGACACAGAAACCATAAAGAAGACTGTTAAATTTGTATAAGAATTAAAACTATATTTATAATGGTTACTGCTATGCAAGGTCAAAAGATAAGTGACAAACTAGGAGAAAATATTTACAACTCCTATTACATTTTAGCTGATTTTCTTAACCTATGAAGAGCCCCTGGAATACATCATTAAGAAAAACAAACTAAAGAAAAATATTGCAGAGGTCAAATAAGATAGCCATGAAAAAGAGTTTAAATAAAAATAAAGTTTAACATTTTCTATACCAAACTTATTTTGACATAATTGTTTCTATAAGTGATTTGAAACATTAGAAAAATTAAACTTCCATAAATGTGTGCTTTCAATTTCTTCAGATAGTCCTTTGTAAAGGCTCATATGATTTTCTTAAGAATAGCCTCCCTTGGGTTGGCCAGGTGGCACAGCGCTTAGTTGGCGCTTTGGCAGCCTGGGGTTCGCAGGTTCGGATCCCGGGTGCCCGCCAATGCACTGCTTGTCAGCCATGCCATGGTGGTGTCCCATATAAAGTAGAGGAAGATGGGCACGGATGTTAGCCCAGGGCCAATCTTCCTCAGCAAAAAGAGGAGGACTGGCAACAGATGTTAGCTCAGGGCTGGTCTTCCTCACACACAAAAAAGAATAGCCTCCCTTGTGTTGAGCTCTTATCAGACAGAATTTTTCCTCTAAATCTTATCTATTTTTGCATTCCTATAGTACCAGCATATAGTGAGGAGTTATAGACTAGTTATGAGGAAACTCTTGTACTAGGACACAGAATACGACCTAGTATTAGAACTCCGCAATGTTATGTATTAGACCAAACCTCAGACTACCTCATTATCTAATCATCACCTGTCATACTTTTTCTTATAAGCAGAAATGCTAAGGGTTAGGAAGAAAAAGACATCCAGACGGAAAGAGCAGGATAAGAGGAAAAACTATCATAATTTCTAATTACTGTCAATAACAAAGGTAGAACATTTCACTTAAGCCACAGTGATTATCTTTGACTACAGCAATGTAAATATAAACCTATTAAGTTCATTCCTTAATAAAAATATTATCAAATGGTCTTTTAGCCCTAACATACTCAAAGGAACACACACATAAAGGAAACAAAAAACTTTGTACAGTTCCTTTCATCCCCATAAAGAAGAAAATGCCTTTGGGAACTAGTATAGGTGCCCTTGCCCACTCTTAATAATTCCCACTTCAAAATATTTGGAAATCAAACTCACATAATTGGCTGTTGTGCAGTCTCTTCCACATATGGAGTAAAACTGGGAAGCAAAGAGGGTACAGCTATCACAGAGGCTGTATTGCCACGAGGCTGGTGATGAAGAATAAAACAAATTACCATAATTTTACATTCTGATACAACATATACAGACCATGCCTAATTATTCAAGAGGAATTAAAAGAGATGCTAAAATTATTCCTCTATTCTAAATCTGAAGTCTTTGTTATGTCCGCAAATACACTGGATCTAACGGTCCTTACCCTGTATTCCAAAGGCCTGCCTGTGTTCCAAGGACCAGCTTGCAGCTCATTCTCTTTGGCCCTGGGCACAGGGGGTGCTATCCATGGCTGGACTGTAGGCTTAGACAAATCTGCTCTAGAAGCCTCATCAGCATTTTCATCAAAAACAGTAATTCTAGAATTACTCTGCATCTGTTGAGGGACTGGATTTTGGAGTCCTCTGTTCTGGTTTGAAGCTAGGAGAAAAAATTAAAACTTCACGTAAAACCTTTAATTAGCAACTTAGATGTCAGATAAGGTATACCTAATTCTTCCCCAAATCAAGGAGATTACTTCTATTACCAAAGAAACAGAGATTTTTAAAAACAATAATTTTAAAAAAACCTTAATGGATCAAACTAATAACTTTTTAATCAATTCTGTGTTTGTTACTTATACCCCCTCCTTTCCCTCACCTCCAGTCTTTTATTCAGATACCCCCCCAAAATTCTACATCTTCCTTCAGTCATCATTCTAACGCTGTCTAGTTATATCAGAGACTAACCTAACCTAAATCTTCATTTTGAAGTTTAAAATTTTCTCTCAATAGGGGGCCGCCCGGTGGCGCAGCGGTTTAGTCCGCGCTTGGCAGCCCGGGGTTCGCGGGTTCGGATCCTGGTCGCCCACTGACGCACTGCTCGTCAGCCATGCTGTGGTGGCGTCCCATATAAAGTAGAGGAAGATGGGCACGATGTTAGCCCAGGGCCACTCTTCCTCAGCAAAAAGAGGAGGATTGGCGACGGATGTTAGCTCAGGGCTGGTCTTCCTCACCAAAAAAAAAAAAAAAAAAATTTTTCTCTCAATAGAAATCAACTGAAATGTGCTGAATCTAGAGAAGATAAATTAGCCCATTTATTAGGGGTATTCTCTGTTGCAGGGCTGCTTATTACAATCAAGCTTCATCATGATCTGGATGACATATTCTTTAGGACTACATATACACTCCCTATACCCTAATTCTAGGATCTCCAAGGAACATTCTGAATATTGATAAGTTGATACCACGAAAGGGATAAGAGATTTAGAATAATTCTGGTCTACATGTCTAACTTATAAAATTTAGTTAACAAAAGCTTATTGTGCCTGTACCCTCCACTCAATTTTGCTGTGAACCTAAAATTTCCCTAAAAAATAGTGAATTTAAAAAAAAAGCTTATTGTTGATCATCTTTAGGCGTACAAAGAGAGTCCAATTTCTGACCCCCAAAAGCTGAAGACCATGTTAACACATTCTCTGAGGCTTTGGTACATGTAAGCTTTACTTTGAAAATACTTGCTATATTATCGCATACCTTCTTTCAACTAACGACTCTTCAACTCAGAAACTTTTGATGCTTCCTATTATTAGGTTTTTCTTAATTAAGACTCCAAATTGCTGACATGTTTTGGTTTTACTACACACTGTGATCTCAGCTTTCCTGAGACTTCCTTCTTTTTGCTACCTAGTACTCAGAAAACTAGGACAGTGTCCATAAATATATTTATACATTATCTCCTTACATAATTTGCCTACCACCTGAGACTAATAGCTTCCCATAATGACACTTAACAAACTTACCCTTGAGAGCACCTCCTACACGGCTGATTGGAGCTCTTGCTGTCTTTTTCCCTTTGCTTTTTAGTTCAGCCAGTGTACTTCGTTGTGGTATAGAAGATCCAAAAACCTCCTCCTCCTCTTCTTTCTCAAGTGCCAACAGGGTTTGCCGAGACACTCGAGCTTGGAATTGTCTAAAGCAAGAGAACAGACAATTAACTTTTGGTGAGACGAACACTACTCACCAGATTCAAAATTTCCAATTTGTTAAAACAAACGAGGGAGAAGGGGGAAGACTATACAGAAATAGAAGAAAAAAAAAAAAGCGTTTCTTATCTCAGGAAAAAGAAAGCCACCTTGACATCAGCGAGAATTTTGGCTAGAATGATTTAGCTCCCCCTCTAAATGTCCAAGTTTGATCAATTAAAAATACTCTGAAGAGCACCATGAGGTTGATGTGAGGATCAGATTAGGGTGACTAGGACTAAGATTATAGAATTTATTAAGATCAGAGTTTCCCATCAATTTTTTATTATATAACTTTCTAAACTTACAAGATAGTTGAAAGAGTAAATGAGCACCCATATATCCTTAACCTAGATTCACCAACTGTTAACATCTTGCCACATCTATTTCACTGTCTGTATGTCTCTCTCTCTCTCCACACACTGCCCCCACCCCCACCATTTTTCCTGAACCATATGAAATGAAGTTGCATCCAACACGACATTTTACTTCAGCAAAGCTGGCAGAAGTTTGAAAACTAAGCTTCCTGTGCTGCTGCCAAAGTTTTAAGTATTGTCAAAAGGGTAAAAAAACTGAATAAACTGTAAGTGCTGGCCACAATAGAGTAAGCCCACAATAGCTCCCCTCTCTCTCACTGATTAGAATTGAAAACTCTAGACAAAATACAAAAAAGTAACTGTGGCCTCTGAAAAGTAAACAAAAGCAAGTGGACTGTGGAGAGGAGTCAAACGTGAAGAAACAACCCATGCAGGGTTGTTTCCCGTTTTTTCCTTCTTCTCTTTTCTCTCCTGGTTTTGAATTGTTACAACTGTGGTGTGGGAAGCTAAAACTCCTCGAGAAACCATCTTTCTGGCCAGAGGACTGGGAAAAGGGGACTTTGAGGGCCAACGAGTATGGGAGAAATACTGGAGAGGATGATCGGAAGAAGGGGATCTCCTAATTCTATACATGAATTGGCACAAGCCCTGGAGTCACTCCTGAGCTATGCATTAACAGGGAAGACCCCAAGTGGCACAGAAAAGGCTTTGAGAACTGAACTGTGATATAAACCACTGTCCAAGTCCCAGACTAACCCCTGAGCAACTCACACAAAGGACAGACCCAAAGGTCTCGAAAATTGAACCAACACTGGAACACTACCCACATGAGATGAGAAAGAACTTGTGATATCGGAAGGTAGTTGCCTGCTAAGATAAAAATATCAACATTCTCCAGAGAATATCAACCAACAGTACCAGAGTCTAATGACATAATATCAGGATAAATGTCCAGAATATAATTCAAAATTACTTGACAAATTAAAAAAACAGGAAAATGCGACCAATTCTCAAAGGAAAAGACAATCAACAGATACCAGGATCAAGATGACCCAGGTGTTGGAGTTTTCAGACAGAAATTTTCAAGTAGCTATTATAACAATGCTCCATGAGATAAAGGTAAAAACATTTGAAATGAATGGAAAGATAGACGTTCTCATCAGAGACACAGAAACTATAAAAAAGAATCAAATGGAAATTTTAGACCTGAAAAACACAATACCTGAAATAAAAAATTTACTGGATGGACTCAAGATCAGAATGAAGATGGCTGAGGAGAGAGTAAATGACCTGATGACAAGTCAACAAAAATTGGCCACTACGGGGGCCGCCCAGTGGCGGAGCGGTTTAGTCCCCGCTTGGCAGCCCGGGGTCCGCAAGTTCGGATCTCAGGCGCGAGCTGACGCACTGCTTGTCATCCACGCTGCAGCGGCCTCCCATATAAAGTGGAGGAAGATGGGCACGGATGTTAGCCCAGGGCCAGTCTTCCTCAGCAAAAAGAGGAGGATTGCAACAGATGTTAGCTCAGGGCTGGTCTTCCTCACAAAAAAAAAAAAAAAAAAAAAAATTGGCCAGTACGAAGAACAGAAAGAAAAAAGGTTAAAAATTTTCTAAAAATGACCAGAGATTCAGGGACCCGTGGAACAATACCAAAAGGTCTAACATACGTGTAATTGAAGTCCTAGAAGAAAAGAAAGATACAGGTGCAGAAAAGTATTTTAAAAATAAGGCTGAAAACTTTTCAAATTTTGTGAAAGGCATAAATTTACAAATTTAAAAAGCCCAGTAAGCCCCAAATGGATTAAATGCGAGAGTAATCACCCTAGACACTCACAATCAAACTGCTGAAAACCAATGTTAAAGGAAAAAAATCTTAACCACACCCAGAGAAAATCAACGTATTACATATGGGGGGAGAATCGTTAAAATAACTGCAGATTTCTCATCAGAAACTAGAAGACAGCAGGACAACATCTTTAAAGTGCTGAAAGAAAAGAATCATTGATCCAGAATTCTACATCCAGTGAAAGTATCTTTCAGGAATGAAGAGGAAATGAAGACATTCTCAGATGAAGAAAAACTAAGAGAATTTATTGGCTGAGGTTCACTCTAAATGAATGGCTAAAAAAAAAAATCCTCTTGGGGCTGCCCGGTGGCACAGCGGTTTAGTCCGCCCTTGGCAGCCCGGGGTTCGCGAGTTCGGATCCCGGGCGCCTGCCAACGCACTGCCTGTCAGCCATGCCGTGGCGGCGTCCCATATAAAGTAGAGGAAGATGGGCACGGATGTTAGCCCAGGGCCAGTCTTCCTCAGCAAAAAGGGGAGGATTGGCGACGGATGTTAGCTCAGGGCTGGTCTTCCCCACACACACACACACAAAAAAAAAAAAAAAAAAATCCTCTTTAGGCTGAAGGGAAATGATACTAGAGGAGAATTTGGAACTTCAGGAATGAAGAAAGAACAGAAATGGTAAATACAAAAGTCTATTTTTCTCCTACATTCTTTAAAATATGTATGGCTGTTGAAAGCAAAAATTATAACATTGGGGGATTTTCAATGTATGTAGATGTAATACATATAACAAGTATACTAAAAAAGTAGGGAAGGTAAAGGGACGTATATGATTATAAAGTTTCTATATTTTACTTGAAATGGTAAAATATTAACTCTAAGTAGACTGTGAAAGGTGAGTTATATGTATTATATACCTTAGAGCAACCACTAAAATAAAAACAGACAAAAAAGCCAATAAAATAAATTAAAATGAAATACTAGAAAATATTCAACTAATCCAAAAGAAGGCAGGAAAGAAGCAACAGGGGAACAAAAGACAGAGAACTGAAAAATTAAAAAATAGTAAATCTAAATCCAGCAAAATTAATAATTACACTAAGTGTTCTAAACATACCATACAAAAGATATTGTGAGAGTTGAGAAAAAACAAGACCCAATTATTTGCTGTGTATAAGAAACCCACTTTAAATATAAAGACACAGACAGGTTAAAAGTAAAAGGAAATCCACCCGAAAACCCATTACATGAATGTCTGTAGCAGCATTATTTCATAATAGCCAAAAAATGGAAATAACCTCAATGCCCATTAACTGATGAATGGATAAACAAAATGTGGTATATCCAAAGAATGGCATATTATTCAGCAATAAAAAGGAATGAAATGCTGATGTATGCCACAACTATGCTCATCTAAGACGAACTTTGAAAACATGCCAAGTGAAAAAAGTCAGTCACAAAAGACCACATAATGTAGGATTCCATTTATGTGCAATGTCCAATATAGGCAAATTCAGAGAGAGAAAGCAGATTAATGGTTGCCTGGAACTGCAGTGGGGGGGAATAAAGAGTGAATGCTAATGGGGTTCACTTTGGGGTGTTAAAAATGTTCTAAAATTAGACTGTGTTGATGGTTGCACAATTCTCAAGTTATTAAAAAAAAAGTAAAGAAAGGAAAAAGATACATCATGAAAACAAAAGAAAGCTGAAGTGATTGTATTAATATCAGACCAAGCAAACTTCAGAACGAGTATGACCAGAAATAAAGATGAACATTATATAATGATAACAGGCTCAATTCTAAACGCGTATGCACCTCATAACAGAACTTCAAAATATATGAAGCAAAACTGATGGGACTGAAAGAAGAAACAGACAGACACACAATAAAAGAGACTTCTCAATTACTCTCTGAGTAACTGATAGAACAAGTAGACAGAAAATCAGCAAGGAAACAGAAGACTATAATAGACTACTAATCAACTTGACCTAAATGACATTTATAGAACATTCCACTCCAAAACAGCAGAAAACACATATTTTTTCAAGGTACATAGAATACTCACCACGATAGACTAAATTCTGGGCCATAAAATGAACTTTAGTAAACTTGAAAGAATTAAAACCATACAAATTATTGTTCTCTGATCATAATGGAATTAAATTGGAAATCAGTAAGAGGGAGATATCTGAAAAATCTCCAAACATTTCCTAATTCAATAATAACCCATAGATCAAAAGGAAGACATAAGGAAAATTAGAAAATATTTTGAACTGAATAAAAATGAAAATACAGGGGCTGACCCAGTGGTGTAGTGGTTAAGTTCGCGCACTCCGCTTTGGTGGCCCGCGGTTTGCGGGTTTGGATCCCAGGCATGGACCTACGCACCACTTATCAAGCCATGCTGTGGCAGCATTCCATATAAAGTAGAGGAAGATGGGCACGGATGTTAGCCCAAGGCCAATCTTCCTCAGCAAAAAGAGGAGGATTGGCAGCAGATGTTAGCTCAGGGCTAATCTTCCTTACAAAAACAAAACAAAACAATATTACATTAAAACTTGTGGGATATAGCTAAAGCTGTGGTTAGAAGGAAATTTTTTATATTAGAAGAGAAAGGTCTAGAATCAGTGATCTAAGGTGTCACCTTAAACTAGAAAAAGAGCAGCAAGTTAAACCCAAAGCAAGCACAAAAAAGGAAATAATAAAGAGCAGAGATTAATAAAATTAACAACAGAAAATCAATTAAGAGAAAAAACAATAAAACCAAAGATCAATAAAATCTAAACCAGACTGACTGAGAGAAAAAAAGAGAAGACACAAATTATCAATATCAGGAATGAAAGAGGGGAGATCACTACATAATCCAGACATTAAAAGGATAATAAAGGAATACTATGAACAACTCTATGCCCATAAACTCATCAACTTAGATGAAATGGACCAATTCCTTGAAAGACAAAAACTACCAAAGCTCAGTCAAAGAAATTAAAGATCAAAATAAATGGAGAAATATACAGTAGTCCCCCCTTATCTGTGGTGGATATGTTCCAAGACCCCTCAGTGATGCCTGAAACCGCGGATAGTACCGAACCTTTTATATTCTGTGGTTTTTCGTATACATACATATTTGATGTGTGACAGCAAAACTAGCATGAATTTCTTTTTCCTTCTTCACAATTTCATGGACAGAAGATTCGTTCTTACCGTAGATCTTAGCAACCTCAGCATATGACTTTTTCTTTCCTTATTAAGTAGAGAACTTTCACCTTTTCACTTAAAGGAAGCACTTTATGGCTTCTCTTTGCATATCTGAATTGCCAGCATTATTACTCTTTCCCTTTGGGGCCATTATTAAGTAAAACAAGGGTTACTTGAACACAAGCACTGTGATACCTGGACAGTCAATCTGATAACGGAGAGGGCTACTAAGTGACTAATGGGCAGGTAGCATATACAGCATGGACACGCAGGATAAATAAAGGGATGATTCACACCCCAGGTGGGACAGAGTGGGATGGCATGAAATTTCATGACGCTACTCAGAATGGTGCGCAATTTAAAACTTAAAAATTGTTTACTTCTGGAATTTTCCATTTAATATTTTTGGATCACTGTTGACTGCAGGTAACTGAAACTTTGGAAAGCGAAACTGCAGATAAGAGAGGACTACTGTAGCGTGTTCATGCACAATACAAATCAAAATCCCAGAAAGCTGATTCTAAAATATATACAGAAAGTCAAAGGAACTCAAAGAGCTAAAAAGGACAGAGTTAGAGGACTCCTGTTACCTGATTTCCAGACTTACTATAAAGCCACAGCAATCTAGAGAGTGTGATATACACTAATGAATAGATACATAGGATCAACAGAACAAAATGGAGTAACAGAAATAAACCTATAAACAAATAGGATCAACTGATTTTTAACAAAGGTGAAAAGGCAATTCAATGGCGAAAGTCTTTTCAACAAATGACACAGGAACAAAATGGAGGTTCATATGCAAAAAAAAAAAAAAAGAACCTTGACTCATACCTTCTACAAAAATTAACTCAAAATGGATCACAGATCTAAATGTAAAAAGTAAAACTATAAAACTTCAAGATGAAAACATAAGAGAAAATCTTTGTGACCTTTGGCTAGACAAAGAGTTCTCAGATATACCAAAAGTATGACCCATACAAGAAATAATTGATGTTAGATTTCTTCAAAATTAAAAACTTTTGTTCCATAAAAGATACTGTTAAAAAGAATGAATAGACCAGACTTAAGCTAGGAGAAAAGATTTACAAATCACTTATCTGACAAAAGACTTATATTCAGAATATATAAAGAACTCCTACAACTCAAATGCATTATCTAAATGAAAGCAGCCAGAATCAAAAGGTGACCTACTGCATGATTCCATTTGTATGACATTATGGAAAAGGCAAAATTATATGGCTGGAGAACAGATCAGTGGTTGCCAGAGGTTGGGAGTGAGAGTAGGTGTTGACTACAAAGGGAGCATGAGGGAATTCTATGAAGTGATAGAACTATTCTCTATCTTGATCATGGTAATGGTTACATGTCTCTATTCATTTGTGAAAACTTACAGAACCATACACCAAAGAGTGGATTTTACTGTATGTTAAATAAAAAATATTTAAATATATCTTTTAAAAAATTGAATAGTAACTAAGTAAACTTGCCAATCCATGGAGAGTACTTTATTCAGATGCAAAAATGACATTTATCTCTAGGAGTTTTAAAAAGCTAAGACAAGCTCCAGAGAAGCAGTTTACCGGTGCTGGGACTGCAGTCTTTCCAGGGGTTCAGCCTTCTTTTGAATCCCTTCCTGAAATATCATGTCTGCTTTCTTAAAGTTTTCTCTAGCTTCATATTCTTCAGCCCATGAGATATAGAACTGAGCAAGTGAAACGCCAATACCTTGGTTGTGTAAATAACTGTACATATCCAAAGGCTCGTTGCATAAATGCCCCTGTAACAAATTAAAAGCATTAACAGTTAACCAATTTCTATTCACTTTTGTTTAATGAGTGTCTATTATGTGCCAAACAATCATTGGAGATACCATATGGAGTTTCTGCATTGAAAAAAATGTTATCTATTATAATACAATGTTATAAGAACTATACTGGGAGAATCTAAAAAGTAGACAAAAGAAAGAGATTAATTTCTAAGAAAAAGGGATGGGGAGGAAAGACTTCAAGAAGGTATGACATCTGAATGCGGCCTTGAAAGAGGAACAGACCTGCATCAGGTAGAGAATGGGAAAGGAAGGGCATTCTAGACAGAAAACAGCATGAGCAAAGACAGAGAAGACTAAAAGTTTGTGAGGGTGCAGGCAAAATATGAGTTTGGAAAGAAACGTCTGACAGGTCTTGAATGTCAAGCTAATCAATTTTAAATTTACCTGATAGTCAATGTATGTGTGTTGGTATGGGAAAGCTATAAGCAAAAGAATGACATGAAAAAATCTGTATTTTAGAAGGGACTTGACAAGACCACATACAATATAGATAATTCTAGTAGCAAGAAGCAGGGGGAAGGGGAGGGGAAATCACTAAACATCCTGCAACATTAACAGTTTGATATATTCTCTTCAGTCTTTTTTTTTCTTAAGAAAAAAAAGGAACATATTATATCATTTTACACAGGATAAGAGGATTTTTATCATTTTATAAAGTTTTAATCATAATAAAATTTGTTTTTGTTCTACTTAACAGCACATCATTCATTTTCCCATGGTGCTGCTTACTCTTCACTATTATTTTTAAATGGATGAGTAATGTTCCATCTAGTAAACGTTCCATCATTTAACTATTTCTCTATTTTTTGGATAAACAACTTCTAATTTTGCCCAATTATAAATAATTCTATAATAAATATCTTCATGCATACAACCTTTCATGTTTTACATTACTCCCTTAAGATAAATTACTAGAAGTAGAACTATGTTAAAAAGTAACAAATTGCTTTCTAAGAGGGTTATACAAATTTAAAATGCTAGATGTAATTCCCAAATACTAATTTCACAGAAAATACTTATTTTTAAGTTTCTAATTTCATATAAAAACGGCATTTCAGTGTTCTAATTAGGAGTTCTTTTACTACTAGGAGGGCTAATATTTTCTCCTGTTTATTTATTTGATGTACTTTCTTTCATATCTATCTGTTCCTGATTGTCTAGCCTAGGTTAAGTTCTCCTTGTATGTATACCCACACAACTCAATACTTTCTCTTTCTCTTTTGTTACGTTTTCAGTTAATTGCTTAACATCTGTCTTCCCCAATAAAGTAAGCTCCACAAAGGCAGAAAGCATTGCTATCTACTATATCCCAGTCCCTAGCCAGGCTCTGGTAGAAAAAGGTTGAATAAATGAAATGCTCCATTTATATTTTTGATAAAAATAATTAGCATTTTACAGTAATTTAGTAAATGGGTTTTTCTGGTTACCCAAATTAGTGATGCTTTCCCATAAGTGATGGTGTTTCAAGCAAAGTTATAATTCTGAATGTGTTACCAGTGCTTGATATCTGTTACTACATAAATAAAGCTTAACATTTATTTCACTTTGTTAATGGCTTTCCAAATAGCTCTGGTGCTGCGTGGGACAGCCAATAAAGATCAGGTTATTCCAGAGTGAACGAGATAGCTTAAGAAATAACATAAATAAAAGGACAACATGGTTAGATTAATAGATCCAAAAGTTAAACAAATCTTTTTGGTAACCCCTAAAAAGCCAAACTAAAATAATTTTACACTTTTAACTAAAAATATTGGATATTTTCTAAGAACAAATTTTTCCTTTAGCTAGACTGTAGTTATCCCTTATAAAAATAATTCTGACTGCAGAAATTTTTCTGCAAAGTGAAAGAAAGGAGTAGTGTGAGGAACTCATCTATTATTACTCCTCTTGACCATTCCATAAAGAAAAAAACAGCAAAATACTATAATATGCACCTGTTATCCATGTACAAAGTTCAGATTATTGCAGATCATTTGAATTTGAGGGCTGTCTAGACCAGTAATTCTCAGATTAACTATGGTGAAGGGGCGAGTTTTGGGTGAAGGGGCAAGTTTTGGGGGGGGGTGTGGGTGTGTTAAAAGTTTCCATTCCATTGTTGACTAATATTTTTTAAAACTACCAAAAAAACCAGAAGTTACTAGAAAAATGATGATGCACTTGGATGTTGTGGCAATGCCAAATTGTTAACAAAATTTCTAAATGCTTACTCAGTTTTTGTACTTATCTTGAACAGTCTGCAGACCATTCTTTCGGTAGCACTGGGCTAGACTATGCTTTTTACTTTATGATAATGTCACTGCTCTTCAGTACCAGCACCAGGTTAGCGTAAGTGAACAGAGAAATTATTCCAATTAATTGTCACTTTTAATAGCTCCAATTAAATATAGTCATAGAATCCTGGGATTAAAAGTCACTTTAGAAGTCTATCTAGTCCAACGTTTTAATAAATGACATATAAGAATATTATTTAGGATAAGTAAATAGGACAGACTGAAGAACAAAATCCATTAGTATACCACCAGGAACCATAGTCTCCATGATAACAAATCTATTTAGCATTCTTTGGGTGCCATCCTTTGTTATAAATTCCTGTAACTAAGGTATCCCTAAGGTAATTTCTCCAACTTGTCAATAAGGATGACAAGATACGCCAAATGTTCTGTGGAAATCAAGATACATTATGACTTAAGGATTCACCTAATTTCCCATATTAGTAACAATCTGAAGTTTAAGATAAGCCCTCCTCAAGAGATATATTTTACCAATTTCAAATGTCAATATTTTATCATATTACCATGGTTGGAAATATTCTATTATTTAGAATTATCTAATCACTTATTTTTTATAATTTATTTAAAATTTTTTATTTTATTTATTTTATAAGTATCTATTCATTATCTATTATCTAAGATTCTATTCTAAATATTTATCACTTTTTCTCATCTCTTTTAGGATAAAAGCAATGAAATTAATGTCTAAGAAACTCTGGTCATTACTTTTTATGAAGATGTTTTCATAAAAAATCCTCAAGAGTGCTCTAGGAATAAAAGAATTACATGTCAAGTGAGACAGTACAAAGTGGTCAGGGCAGATATTTTTGGATGTAGCAATATACTAGGTAATAGAAGCCCAAAGACAGATGAAGAATTAAACATCACTTTTTTATGGTGATGATTCTCAAAAAGGGGAGAAAGAGATACCGGAATCATCTACAAAACCTTTTTCCCAAACAATTGTACTACTGCCACGTGTTGGCTCCCACATATCCTCCCTCAGTACAGTTGCATGGCCCAGTTATGTTTAAAAAAATAAACAGATAACCCACTCCCATGGAGAGGTATATAGGACTTATGATCACTTTTAAAGGGGTAAAAAACTTGATATTAAAAACTAGCTTTAAAGTAGAACACAATTTAACAAATATTGAGTATTTATTAAATGTTTAGTATCTACTAAATGGCTCAGGTTTTGCCATTTTTTGGTGTACCAGAAACCTCTAGAGAAAACCTCTTGGTTTAATATTTTAACCAAATATTTCTCAGATTGAGAAAGACTTACCAATTTAAGCCAGAGACTGAGAAATCGGGGATCACTATAATACCGTTTTTCTCCTTGTAGTGCTTCTACAGCTCTTTCTAATAACGTTGACATATTACTCTCCTTCCCGCCCTGAGGATAGTTCTGCTCTGTCCAGTCAATATACCTGAACAGGAAGAAAAAGAAAAGAATACTTTTAAAGTTTAACGTGTACTTTTGTTCTTGCTCCAAGACCCATTCTGGACTTTTTTAAACAGAAATGTCTAACATACTGAAAGGATATTTATTTAAAGGTCCTCAATGACATGCTCTAAGCCTATATCCCTCAAACTTTTCCAAGTACAGCTAACACGTGCCTCTGAGAAATAATAGGAATGGGGACAGAAGGGTGTAGCTCACAGTTGCACGTCAAAAACTTGAAATTTCTTCAGTCCTGAACACCTCAGGAAGATACACTATGGTTATTCTGTCTCTCTGTGTCCCCAAGACACCACTTTCTACTTGGACACACTGATCTGTACACCTTAATTTGAGAAGCATGGCCATAAGGATTCATCCGTTAAGTTTCTATTGCCCTTGTTAAATAAAAAAGACCCACCTATCCCAAACATCCAGAGGGTCATTTCCAGTGTAAAATCGAATTTCAGATTCAAATGCCCTGAAATTTAAATAGAAAATGTTAGCATAAGCAATAGTGATGACAGCCAAATGAACAAGTATCACCTCCATTTTTATTCATTTATTAAGTGTTTAATATCAATCTAGACAACTGCACTGGAGTTTGAGGGTTTGTTAAACAGAAAGAAAAAGAATAGAAATAATTAGGATTCTGCCTGATAACATAATAGGAGGGACAAAATATGTAGAAACTAGAGAAACAAATTCCAAGACAACATATAGAAGAGCAGTATTACACAGCAGTTTAAAGCTCTGGAACAAGACTCCCTAGGTTCAAATGCAGCTCCACTAATCACTAGTTGAGTGACACTGGACAAGTTATTTGTTTTCAGTTTCCTCATTTGTAAGATGGGGATAATAATATTACCTATCTTACTAGGTGGATCAGTCTTAAGTGTAAAGTGTTTAGACATAGTAAGTACTCAATAAATGACAGCTATTATTTATGTATATGATAGTATTGAACAAACTAAACATACACACACACAGACAAATATATAGAAATAAGAATCTTAAGGGGGCCAGCCTGGTGGAGAAGCAGTTAAGTTTGTGCATTCTGCTTTGGGGGCACAGGGTTCGCTGGTTCAGATCCTAGGTGCAGACCTAGTCACCACTCATCAAGCCATGCTGAGGCGGCGTCCCATATAGAAGAACTATAACTCTACAACTACGATACACAACTATGTACTGGGACCTTGGGGAGAAAAAAAAAGAGGAAGACTGGCAACAGATGTTAGTGCAGGGCCAATCTCCCTAAAAAAAAAAAGGTGTTGGGTCATTAAAAAAAAAAGAATCTTAAAGTTAAAGAAAAATTCCATGGGTAACATTAGTCAGAGATGACTAATACCATATACAATTTGGGGAGTGCTTCAAAAAAAGTGTAAAATATGACTCTATAAAGAGCTAGGAAAGGTAGAGGGCTAAGACTAAGTTAAGATTGAATAGTTAGAACTGAGGGGAAGTACTGGGCAAGAAACCACAATTCAGATAAATGATTAGTCAATAAAAACTGTATAAGGCATTATGTCTGATATAAAGAATAATAAAATAGTCCCTGACACAGAGGAAGTTATACTCTAATGAGGAAGACAAAGTACATAAATGAAAAATTAACAATACAAAGCAGTCTAGTATACTCCAATTGCCAAAAATGGATAGTAAAAGCTTTCCAAGAATGGAAGTCAAAAGAAGCAGCCTCAGAAGGGACCATAAGATTTGAAAGAAAGAGTTTTCCGAGAGAGGGAAATAAATATTGAATAAAGTTGTGAGAGTGGGAGAGTTTATCTAGAGGAAACAGCTATAACATGAAGTCAGTATTGGGAATAAATGGAGGTGTCTGGAGAGGTAAGAAGGGCATGCTTGAAATATAAATTTAAAGACTTTGGATTCCATCTGCTCAACTCACTATTGGTTCTTTAATTGGAGAGTATCTCATCTATGATAAGTAAAGATTTTAAAAAGATTAATAAAGTAACATTACAAGAGTAGGAGAAATTAGAAAAGGGGCCACAATTATGAAGCTAACACAGTGATTTAAGTATGAGTGAGGGGATTATCTGCAGAAATGGTGAAAAAATAAAATCCAGCACACTACTGATAAAAATAAGTGACCCTCCATGAGGTGGCATAGCAGTTAAGTTCCCACACTCCGCCTCAGTGGCCCAGGGCTCATAGGTTCAGATTCTGGGTGGGGACCGACGCACCACTTGTCAAGCCATGCTGTGGTGGCGTCCCATATAAAGTAGAGGAAGATGGGCACAGATGTTAGCCCAGGGCCAATCTTCCTCAGAAAAAAGAGGAGGATTGTCAACAGATGTTAGCTCAGGGCTAATCTTCCTCACACACACACACACACACACCCCCACCCCCACACACACCCACAAAAAATCAGCAATCCTCCAAATTTATCTGTAGATTCAATGCAATCCAACCAAAATCCCAGCAGGCTCTTTTCTAGAAACTGACAAGATGATTTTAAAATTTGCTTGGAAAGGCAAAGGACCAAGAATAGCCAAAACAATTTTGAAAAAGAACAGAAGTTGAAGAACTCAGTCTACCTGGCTTCAAGACTTACTATATAAAGCTAATCAAAACAATGTGTAATTGGTGAAAAGACTGACAATTAGATCAATAGAACGGAATAGAGTTCAGAAATAATCCACATATATACAATCAAATGATTCTGACAAGGGCCCCAAAGCAATTCAATGCAGAAAGAAAAAAAAAATCTCTTCAACAAATGGAGGCAGAACAACTATATATCCATATTGTGGGGGGAGGGGGTGGAGAATTTTACTCCAAAGTCACAACATACACAAGGATAAATTTAAGATGAATTATAGACCTAAACATAAAAGCTAAAACAATAAAGCTACTAGAAGAAAACACAGGAGAATATCTTTGCAATTTGGGAGTAGGCAAAGATCTCCTAGAGCACCAACCATAAATGAAAAACACTCATTAACTAAACTTCATCAAAATTAAAAACTTCTGCTTATCAAAAAATACCAAGAAAACAGCCAGCCATGGACTGGGAGAAAAATACTTGCAACACATATATTTGATAAAGGACTTGTATACAGATTATATAAAGAACTGCAGCAATCCAGTTTTAAAACTGGGCAAACTATCTGAGCAAATACACCACAAAAGAAGATATATAAAAGGCCAATAAGCATGTGAAAAAGTGCTCACCATCATTAGTCACCAGAGAAATGGGAAGTAAAACCATAATGAGATACTATTACATACTCGCCAAAATGGCTCAAATGAAAAAAGATTGACAACAACAAATACTGGAGTGGATTTGGAGCAAATAGGCTTTCATACATTGCTGGTAGGAATGTAAAATGTTACAATCTCTTTGGAAAACTGCCAGTTTCTTCAAGTCAAACATACATTTATTCTATGATCCAGCATTTCTATTCCAAGAGAAATGAAAATCTTTGTCCACAAAAAGCCTTGTACAAGAATGTCCATAGCAGCTTTATTCATAAAGCACAAAACTGGAAAGAATCTAAATGTCCATCAATTGATGAATGGATAAGCAAATGGAACACTACTCAGTAACAAAAAGGAACAATATACATGAAAAAGCCTAAAAAAAATGCTAAGTGAAAGAACTGTATGATTCCATTTATATAAAATTTTAGAATTAGCAAAAGTAACCTAAGGTGATAGAAATCTGACCACTGGTTGCTTCATAAGGGAGGGGAAGAAGATTGATTGGGAAAGGGCATGAGAGAACTTTCTGAGGTAATAAAAATGTTCTGTGTCTTGAAATGCATGTCAAAATTGATTAAATAGTATACTTAAAAATCTGAGCATTTCACTGCATGTAAATTATACTTAAAAAAAAATCCTTAGTAAATGACTAAATAAAATTAGGGTGAGAGAGCAGTAAGTAAGATCACTCAGGTGAGTTTTGGCACCATTAACCAAAATGGAGCAAAAAAAGGAAGGTCATTTATGAGAGAAGAGATACATTATTTAATATATCAGTGAAACATTTATCTAATTATATGTTACTGGTAGAGAAACAGACATTTAGAAGGCAAGGAAGAGATGTAAACAGCAGTTAAACAATTCTGGGAAATTTGAATATGGAAGAACAGAGGGCAAAGAACAGAGACTTAGGTTAAAAGCAGTATGCAGCCAACAAGAAAAACGGAAGAGTAGTTACAGAAGTGGAAAAACTAGTACAATGTCATAGAAGCCAGGAAGAAGAGTTAAGAACAGAACACCACCATCTCTGAAACAAAACCATAAAATCCAATGCTTTTAAAGATCCAATGAGATGAAAAAGGATATTCATCACATCACAACCCAAAATTATAATAATTTGTCTATGATGGCAGAGTTTTTTTGTCAGAGATTGAGGGTAGAAACCAATACTTCAGGTGACTTTTTTGAAAAAAGCATATTTATCAAAACATGTATTAGTCAAAAGAGAGCAAGTTCTGTAGGTCCATTTGAATAATGTAGTAACATTTTTCAGCTTTTCTTTATCCAGAGTTTGTTAAACCATTACTGAAAAACTTTCTAGTATAAATTCAATTTCTCTGAGGTTTACATTTTCTTTGGAGACCACTATTTCTTTTTGACATCTCAAAAATACTTTCCTAGAAAGTTAATAATTGAGTACACATAAAAATAGCAGATTCACTCTCCCTCAGTACTCACAATCCAAGAAAGCAATTTCTCTAACTGATTACCATCAAAGAGTTAATTCTGTTTAGGGATCCAGAATGACATAATACTTTTGGGAAATACTGTAATATGACACTTGCTTTACTTTGCTTATCACTGTCCCTTGTATAAGATGTATTTCTATTGACACAGGAGTTCGGCCGCTCCACAATGAAATGAAATCCTATAGTTCTTGTTCTTAATCATACTTGAGATTTTTAGATAGCTGTCATGTGATGAGAAAGCAGGCAAGGAACAGATTCTTATCCTACCAATTTTGAAGAGTACTCCTTATGCCATCCTGCATAGATTCACACCCACATTATTATCTACAGCTGGGGATGAATGATGCCAGTTGGAATTCCACTGTTCTACACACCGTTTCTGCTGCTGAAGAGTAGTGTTACAGGCAGATTCTTGCTGAGCCAATGCTCCTTGAAGTGTGGACATAATCCGCCCCTGCCTTAAGGGTTGTACATTTTCTTTACTCAGCTCCCATTCATCTCCCTCCAGGGACATGGCTTCACTGTGAAGAGGGAAATGAAAGTAAATCTCATACCAACATTGAGTTATTGTATCACTAGATTATTGAAATGCTTTTCAGATAAACAGTTATTCATGATCTTTGGGTTGAATGTGGTGAGCTGGCATGTTAGTAGTGTTATTATAGGCCTAAGCTTCTGAGCCTTTCTGTGACCTGGTTTCCAAGTTTATGGCTGTAGCATTGCCTAATGAAGAGAGAAAGTGGCAAGGGTACTGTGGAGAGTACTATAAAAATAAAGTTTAAGGCAAGAAGAAAAGAAGGGAAAAAAGTATTACAAATTTAGCAAAATAGACAAAAAGCAGTTCTATGCCTACCACTGAATGCATCATCTAGTTTAATTTAAACAATTAAAGCAATTTAAGCAGTGTTTGTCAGACTAACACCTAATGTTTCAACTGACGACTTAAAATTGAAGTTTACATATATAGGCAGCCCAGAGCAGAAGCAGACAAAAATACAGTTTACTGGTCACAATTGCACCCCCCCCAATTCTATCAAGCCTATGGGGGGAATCCCCAAAACTTTTTTGGAGGCAATCACCATATTGGGTATGTATTCTGAACCACAGAGCTCTGCAATGGTCAGACAGAAGCCTACTTCTAGATGAGAGACATTACCTCTGGGTTTAAAACAGAGAGACGGATAGGCACTAATCAAATAAAGCGAAAGTTATGTGTGACCTCAGTTTAGATAAGAGCTGAAAACTCTCTTCAAGAGTGAAGTGTAAGTCATTAATAATTTAGGTTGTAACTACTCACATCTTTTTAACTATATTTTGTGAATCCTGTAAATGGAAGGGCATGTCATGCATTTTTGTATCCCCATGGTCTAATACAGGATCTGACACTAGTAAGCACTGAATAAACGTTTGTTGAGTTTATCTGAATTTCTTCTCTTGCTCTTAAAATAACAATTAAACTATCTCAGTTAAATTTCCCATGCCAAACTGGCTCTGCTCCCTCTCTTCCTTTTCCTTCCTCCTCCCAGACCTGCTCCTCCCACAGTCTTCCCTCATCTCAAATAAATGGCAATTTCATTTTCCCAGTTGCTCAAGCCAAAAATCTTAGTGCCAACCTTGACACCCCTCTCACACCTCCCCAGTCACTCAGCAAATCCTGTTGGCTATACCTTCAAAATATATCCAGAAATCAACCTCGTCCCACCATTTCCAGTTTCTAGCCTGGCTCAGGCCACCATGTTATCTTGCTTGGATGATTTCAATAACCTTTTAACTGGTCTCCCTGCTTCTATTCTTTTCTGTCTTTAGCCTTTTCAACACTGTAAAGGTGATCCCATTTAAACTCAAGTCAGATCATGTCTTTTCTCTGCTCAAAACCTTCCAATGACTTTCGACTACAATCAGAGTCAAAGCCAAGTCCTTACAATGCCTGCATCTTCACCTTTTTTACTACATTTCTTTTTACTCTCCTGGTTCATTCTGCTCCAGCGACTTGGCAGGTGCGGCTCCCTCTGCCAACCCTCACCATCTAGCCTTTGCACTTCCCCCAGATATATGCACCACTAGCTCTTGAGTTTCCTTCGTCTTGACCCAAATGACACCTTCTCAGTGAGGACCCCTGTTCAAAACTACCTAAAATTGCACCAACTACCCTCCTCCTCACGGTTTCATTTTTTGTAGTACTGACCACCATCTAACTTTTAGTTGGTTTATCTTGTTTATTGTCTGTCTCCCCTCCCCTCATCCCACCCCAGAACTGAAGCTTCCTGAGGGTAGGGATTTTTATGTCTTGTTTATTTGCTGCACCTAGCGCTTAGTAGGTGGTCAATAAATATTTGTTGCATGAATTAAAGATCTGGTGACATGGCATTTATCTAAGTATTGTGTACCCCATAATGAAAACGCATACAGAATTCCAACCTAGAAGAGCTGACATGTTCATATAAGGAAAAGCAGCAAGCACGCAGAGAAGAGCTTTTTAGATTTCTAACTATGCTATAGGCATAATGATAGCACCCACCATTTGCTGGGCACTTATTTGGAGGCAGTTACTTTACAAATGCTTTGAATTCTCCCAGAACTCGGCAAGGTAGCATGAATAACGGCATTTTCCACATTTAGACGTGTTCAAGATCAAACGGCTAGCAAATGGCTGAGCTGAGAGACACACACAGACCACACGACAAAATCCCACTGGGGTCCCACGGCGCCCTCTGCTCTGACGCTGGAGGCAGCAGGATTCGCACAGGCCTCGCCCCACGGCGGTCGGTGCTCACCCTGCCTCTTCACCTCCGCCCCTCGCGTCCGACGCCGACAGGGAGGAGGCCGGGCCGGCATGCTCCGCTCCTGACCGACAGTGCCGGTCCTCTCCTTGACTGTTCCGAGAGGAGCCTCTGTCACCTGCCGGGCCCAGCTCCCAGCAGCCCTTCTCCCGTACCTACCTCAGGGCACCCCCTTCCTTCTTCATCGCCGCCATCCTGCATTCCCGGCGCAGGCCCTCGTCCTGCCGCGGGCCTTTCCTCAGGGCCGCAGACTCTCTGGGGCTCCTTCTGCAACCTGCCCTTAGTGGTACTGAAGCGACGAGAGGGTGCTCCCGGACAAAAGCACGCAACCGACTTCCTCACAAACCGGCCACCTCAAGCCCTCATCCAGGCCGCCAAGTTTCAAATTTAACGGTCCCGCGCGGACGACGTGCCTACGCCCCTCCTCTCCTCCGTACTCGCGCCTCTCGCCTAAGGAATTCTGGGGCTTGTAGTTTATCCCGGGTTTAATCCGCGCCGTCGCGGTGCACAATGGGAGTTGTAGTTTGGGGGGGACGGTCTACTGCTGCACCGATGCCGCAGGTTTAGGCGGCATAAATTCTCTGCAGGTGCTCCCTGCATCTTAGCTCCAAGACTAGTCTCTGAGGCAAGCGAGGGACCCGTTAAACACCAGAATTTTTTTGGTGTATTGAGTTTAGGGAGATGTCTTTGAGTGCTTGCACTTGGCCTGACTCTCTTCTGGGGCGGCTGGGCAGGCTATAATCACTCCCGGCTGTCTGCTCCAATCTCGCACGTGTCCCGAGTCCTTAGGCTGCTCTGACCCACCTGTTTCCTGCCCAACCCTTGAATTCAGAAAAGCTGGATTCTAGCTTTTGGTGAAATTCGTACCAAATGTTCAACCTTAGGCAAGCCACATTAACCTCTCTGACCTTCAGTTTTCCTCGTCTGTAATGTGATGATATTGCCTTGCTTTCTCTACTGCACAGTCCTCAGGCAGAAAATACAGCTATGCCATGGCTTCCAAGGTTTTGCCTCTTTTCCCCTTCAGGAGACTAGCCTCGACTGACATTAGACTCAGTCCCAGTTCCAGTTTCCTGAGGAAGGAACTATGGTGGGCCCAGTTGAAGCAGAGTCTTTTGAACAAGCCCAGGTGCATGGGAGTCCTCTATGACGGTGGGGATGGAGGGAGAGGCAGCAGTTCCCAGAAGGGGGATCTAGGAGTAGGTATCCACTACTCCTTGGCTCTTGGTTCCCAGCTTTCTCCTCTTTGTTCATACTATATAAGCTCTTCTTTCCTCTGCATCATCGGGACTGTCAATTGCAATGGAATGGAAATCCAACTCAAACTGGCTTACTCAGAAAAGGGAATTTACTGGCTCATATATAAGAGACTTCAAATGATGCTTAACCCAGGACTCATGTGATGTCATCAGGCCTGGGCCTCTCTCTGTTTCTCACCTCTGCCCTTATGTTGGTTTACTGCCATTCTCCATTGAGTAACAGCTTCAGGGCTTTATCCTTCCAGGTTCAAGTTCAGACTCAGAAGTCATTCTGCTTAGCCCATTCCCCCCAAACAAGCACTGGGGCTAGTGGATTCAGGGCTCTAATTGTTCAGGCCCAGATCATGTGTTTTGCTTTGGGACTCAGAGAGGGGCAGGGGTTGTTCCTAGGAAATTATGGTTAGTCGTTACTTCCAAATCCTCTAGATCCAGGAAGCCTTCCTGGATTATGGGAGATGTGGCATATGGGACTCACTCTCTGACTCACCTTATCTCTTATCTTATGCCAGTACTGACCTAGCCCCTCATTTCCTTTCCCCAGGGTATCCTGTTCACATCTACAACTTCTCAATTTCAATTGTTGGAAGTGTAGCATTTGCTCTTTTAATCTCAGTCTTTCTTGTAGCCCAGTCAGATGCCTCATAAACTGTGGTCCAACACAGAACACATTCAGGCTAAACCTTTTGCTTGTTTCACCAGAAAAAAAGTTTGAAAAAAACAAAATGTATGACAGAAGGTGCTCTACAGTCTTATTTGGAACATGAGTTCTTCTTAGGCTGGACTATGGCTGGGTGGTCAGCACAGGGCCCAGGTGGTGATACAGGCTTCAACAGCACGCACCAACTGTGAGGAAAGTGAGGATTAAGCTCATACACATCTATGGTCCAAAAAGGATGAGACAATGGCTCAGCCTGAGTACTTCCATGTGCCGAGCGTGTGTGGGACACAGGAGACATGAACGGTAAACTAGACACAGTTCTTGTCCTCTAGGAACTTCAGGCTAGTGAGAGGGACAGGCAAATAAACAGGCAATTTCAGAATATTGCCACCACATAAGGTGACACTGAAGGTCATGGACTACACTCAGGATCTCTCTCACATGGAATGAAAGCATGGGCTTGCTGAACTCAGCTTGGAAGTAGCTATTTAGGAACATCTTCCAAGAGAGGGATTTCAAATATTCACAACAGCTGGGAAAGCTCTCTATAACATCCACGCGAAGGAAGGACAGTGTTTAGGAAGTCTCTTGCCTGTAGCTGTTTAAGATCACCTTGAATATTGCCTTTGAGCAGTGCGGTTAATGTCCTTCAGTAGGCTCTCTCTAAATGTAATAAAAGAATGTTCTTGCTGAATCCAGCTTGCCACATAAGGTGACGTATTCATAGGTTCCATGGGTTAGGACATCTGTGAGGGCCATTATTCTGCCTACCATGGGGGGTGCTAAAATATGTTGGCATCTCTAAATTTATTAGACCATATAGAAACCTTTTCACACATCTTTCAGAACAGATTTTGGGGTCTTTGTATTTTAGTGGTAGGTAGGCTCCTGGAGAAGAAAATTCATAAAGCAATAAATTTTAATGGTAGAGAAGTTCAGGCATGGGGGCAACTGGTAGCAGTTGGGGACTAGCAAGCCCCTCATTTTCACCCACTTACTTTACATGCAAAGCCATCCCTAGCTGCCTCAGTGGCTGTTAGAGGGGTTTAGTTGTCAGAAAATCTATGCTCTCTTGCTTGGTCTTGTGGAGATTTGTGTGTTCTTGATTGTGCAAAAGCTGATTCTCCCAACTTTGCCTTCATGGGTTACACAAAATCTAGCTTTAACAGGCTAAACACTGCAAAGATGAAAACCTCTGGGTCCCCAGGGGACCCTTGGACCGAACACTTGTTTACTGTGTAACCACAGGAGGAGGGAGGGACTATCTGGGGGTGGGAGGAAGGTCAAGGGAGACTGAGTGGGGGTGTGCGTGTTCAGGGCTTGAAGGAGATCACATCTGGGAAGCAGCATCGCCATGCTGGCCTTTACCCCAGCAACGTATCAGCTAATCAGAGCAGCAGCTGCATCTTGAATTTACCAGTGATGAGGTGTCTTGAGGTAGAAGAACCAATGAGAAGGAGGCATAATAATCCAAACCATCTTGTGTTCCCAGGAGGGAGGGAGGTGAAGGGTGCAAAAATGCATTAGCCCAGGGCTGGGGGCTATTGGCCGCTGCCCAGTTGCCTCTCACAGTAGCTGTTGCTACCAAGGTATTAGGGAAATCTCCAAGGAACTGGGTTTCTCTTTCTTTGATTCCATGGAATCTCCTTCCTGGACTATGCTTCTGATTTTCTGCAGAAGTACCCTACCTTCCATGGTCTTCTCAAACCATCGGAAATTGTCTGACCCAGAATGTCCACCCTGGTATACGCAAATATACATGCTGAACAAGGAGATGCCAGTCATTAACTTTTCTGCGTCTGGCAGAAAAGAACCAAAAGGTCAGAATGGACCACAAGCTGAGAACAGAAGCAGTCATATGGAAGGGCTGTTAAGAAACAAGGTAAGATGTGTAGCTAAATAAGCTATGTAGCTAATAGGAAGCACAAAATTAGGCTGTTTTGCACTGGCATTATCCTGACCAGAGTTGTGTGTTCCAGGAAGGTCTTGAAGAATCTAGAGTTCCCAAGCATTCTTCATTGTGCTCAATTTACACATGAGGTGATCCAAACTCGAAGAAGTAAAGTGGCAATGACAGTGAGGAAGAGGAAAGTAGGATCTGAATGCTGCCAGCTTCTTACTTCCAGCCCAGTGCCACAGATCTCACCTCTAAATTAAGGGATTTGACCAGTTCTAATGTTTAGTAAACTTCAGCTTCTGGGTGCCACATTGTGGGGGAGGAGCAAATTCAAGATCTCCCAGCATCTTATATAGTGGGAGCCTCCACTCACTCCAACGTGTTGGATATTTCCCAAAAACTGATGGATGGGGCCTCTGGCAGGCAATTTTGTTTGACTTTGAGGGAGAGGAATGGTGGAAGCAAGAATGGTGGACTTGGGGGGAACTGGAATGGGGAGGGCTACTTGATATCCACCTTGGACAGGGACCCTTCCTTGGCCCGGCCTCAAGTACTCCTGATCTTGTGGAGAGAGGGCCTATAGGCAGAGGCTGGAGGAGTTGGTTCTGTGTGATGCTGGCCTCCAGCAGCACTACCTTCATGCCCGGGTGCCGGGGGCAAAGCCCAGCTCCAGCGTCTCAAGGACTGGCCATTCTGAGAGCACTGGGAGGTTACCCCTGGGCCCGGACATCAGCACCCTCACAGTGGCCTTCAGCAGAGGTGAGATATCCTCCAGTGACTCAGCAACAGAGGCCATCAACCAGGTTGCTGGGGCAGGAAAGGAAGAGTGTGGCAGATGCTGGGTGGTGACTGCAGGGACTGGACCATTTGGTGAGCATAAGAGTTCTGGAAAACACCCAGATGACCTGGGGGCAGCTTTGAAAGGGGAGCTGATTCAGGGCTGCCTGAATCAGAGTTGTACAAATTATGCCACGCCCAAGATGGCCTGGCCAGAGGCATCAAAGGGGACACTTTTCCTGCTTTGTTCACTCAGAGGTGGCACCTTTAAAAGTTTATCTGCCTAGAAGGGCCTCCTTTTTCTAATTCACACAAAGCACTGTCTGTGCTAACTGCGGCCCTGGGCCTGGAGGCCCTGTGGAAGAGCCAGTGGAATTTTCACAACTCGTGTTAATTTGGCTCCACAAAGGTGAGGCCTGAGGAAATGAGTTACATACTGGTCTATCCTTGTTCAAGGAGGTGGTGATCCCACAATAGGTGGGCAACAATTGGAATGGCTCTTGGCAGAACCAACCAACATGGGAAAGCTGACAAGAGGATGGAGTGTCTGGAAGGGGGATGTGTCCGGGCTCCCACGGCTTCTCTGCCAGGCAGGCTTCCTTGCTCCCTCTCAGATGTTGCCTCCTGGGGCCAGTGCAAATGGTGGAAAGTTTGCTTCTGACATTCTGAGGGGCTCAGCTGTGGGAGGTATTCCTGAAGATGTGGGCTCCAGATTGCTTTTCCAAGAAACGGGCAGAGGTCAGAGACCCTCAGGCTGGAAGAGGATGAGATGATTGGAAACAACTTAGTTTGGCTGAATGTGGGAGCCAAGCATGGAGATATTTGGATCACATGATGAGAAGCTGCCCATGGCTAGATGTGAGATGATTCAGAGAAGAATTAAATGAGGTGACAAGCTATTTGGACTCTGTTCCCATCTCTACCTTTTTCTCTAAAGGCTGTCCTTTTTTGGTCTTACCTGGAGGTGTGGGTTCCCCCCAGGAGTGGCCAACATTCTTCCTTTCTTCAAACAATTGTTGAGACTGAGGGCCAGTGGAAACCCGAATTTCAGATGCTTCTAGAGTAGCATTAGAGGAACTCTTCACATTTCAGAATCCCGGGCTCACTCCTGGGCTTGAACATGCCAATGACGAGAACCCCACATGAGAACTCTTGAGCCAGGACAGAACCACACAAGCTTCCCTTCTTCTCTGCGAAGGTCTTCAGGACACGTAGCCTCTGAGAAGTTTCAATGCTTTTCTTCCAACACAGGCTCCCAAACTGAAGCAGGGAGAAGAGAATCCAGAGACAGGCAGACTTAGAAAAACATCGTCTCCTGACAGCTGAAGACAGAAGTGGATCAATCTGATCCTGTTTCTGATTTTCCATCCAGGCCCCTTGTAAGGAGTTAGGGATGGTGGTGGGCATTCCAAGAGAAGGGGCAGGGATGTTTGCCAGCTGTGGTCCCTGTGTTTTTGCTAGGGGAGCTGTAGTATCTGAGAGGCTGACTTCTGCCAACCAGGAGATGTGTGCCGGGAACAGACAGACCCTGGATGTGGATTACCTACGGTGGCTGTCACAGGGAAGACCCCGCCACACAGACAGGTATGAGAGGCTCATCTCTCACATTCCTGGGCTGAAGTTTCCTCCTCAACCGCCAACAAAGAAATTGGACCTGCTGTCTCCTCAGAGCATTCAAAGGCTCTGAGTTCCACAGCGTGTCCCTCACTGGAGTGTAAGAGCCATTAGGCAAGATGTGGCAGTTCTTGCTCTTTATTGAATTCCCAGGACCTGGCCCAAGGCAGGTGCTCAGTAAAGACTGGTTAACTGACTGACTGACTGACTGACGGGAATTAACAGAAGAGAATAGCTAGCATATGGTCTTGTAACCAAGCACTCTCGGGATATCCTTCATTCACTCAACAAACATTTATTGACTATTTTGTGTCAGGTGCTGTGCCAGACACCAGGGATATAAACATGAAAAAAAGCACAAGTCCTGTGCCCAAGAAAAGCAATCTATAACCTGGCAGCTTATGAGCTAGAACCCAGGGTGTGCATGGAGTTAGGGGAGCTTAAAAGAGGATGCAGCCCCTCCCGCTGGAGCCTGGGGGCTGAGAGAAGGGGAGGTCAGAAAGAGCTTCCAAGAGGGGTCTTGAAAAATTAGTAGGAGTTACTAGAAGGACAGGAAGGGTTTTCCAGGCAGAAGGAACAGCATGCTTAACACAGGGAGGCAAGAGAGTGAGCCCACTGGCTGTCTGGGGAACTGCAGGGAGTCATAACGGTAGGAGCTTAGGGGAGGTGTGGGGACCTGGCTGAGGATGCCCCTGACTCACTGCACCTGGCAAACAGCAAGGTGGGCAAACCCAGCCCATCCTGCTCCCAGTCTAGGGTGGGCATCCAGTTGCAGCCTGGAAGCTGGTTCTTCCCTCTGAGCTCAGAGGTTCCCAAGCTATGGAGCCACCCATTCCTCCTGGCTCCAGAAAGGGCCTGAAGATCTCTCTCCCCTGTCCCAGGTGAGAAGGGGCAGGGCAGGGCACAGAATGGGCACCTCGCCCACCTGGATGCATTCCCTTCCTCACCTCAGACTCAGCTCTCAGATGCCAAGCTCTTTTCATTTACTTGCTCCCCCCTGCCCCCACTAGGCTATTGAGGCTGCCAGGACCAGGGGAACTGCCCCAGCTGGTCTGACTGGTCGGGCTGCACCTCACAGCTCCTGTCTCTCCCAGAGGGCTCCTGTGTCTCCCCTGCTCCCCTCCTTGCTGCCCCCAGCTCTGACATGTTCCCATTGGCTGGGGTGGCTCCTCCTCGGCCAGTGCTCCTCACCTGGCACCATACCCCTCTCCCCTTGAGGATGTGATGAAGAGCACTGTGACGTTTTAGCATCTGCATCTTTCCTTGCCTCCTGGACCCATCTGCAGACTGAGGCAGCCCTGCTGTCCGGTGCACTGGCCACACGGCAAGAAACACTCCTCTCCAGAGGTTTGCACCCCGAGTTGGTTCTGCTCCCCAGAGGGCATCTGCAGGGTGAAGGTATTTCTGATTGTCTTGGGGACTGGGGAGCACTGTGGGTATTTAATGGGGATGGGGCAGGGATATCCTGAAAAGCGGGGGACGACCCCCACACAACAGATTTTCCCACCCCAAATGGCAGTAACTTCCCCCAGTGAGAAACACTCATCTGGGCCCACTTTACTCACAAAAGGGCAATTTGTGTAATCTACAGCAGGGCTTCTCAAACTTTGTTGTGCACATGAATCACCTGGGGATCTTGTTAAAATGCAGATTCTGATTCAGTAGGGGCCTGAGATTCTGTATTTCTAACAAGCTCCCAGGTGTTGTTTGGGCTGCTGGTTCAGGACCACACTTGGGTAACAAGGCTCTACAGCACAAATGTGCATGTAATTTCTTTTAGGGAGGGGCATTTTATCTACAGAATTGTTGAACTGGCTATTGCCAAATATTTGCTTAGATTGGTGTTTTCAGTCAGGAGTGATTTGCCTCCTCCCCCAGGAGACATTTTTTACTGTCACAATTAGGGGTGGCGGCGGGGTGCTGCTGGCATCTAGCAGGTAGAGGTCAGGTGTACTGCTAGACACCCGACAACAGACAGGACAGCCCCTCACAACAAAAAATGAACCAGCCGCAGATGTCAGTAGTGCTGAGCTGAGGAGCTCTGGCTTAGATAGAATTTTAAAACAATACGAAATACATTTGTGGGCAATCTGACTTCATTGCAAGTTGGTGACTCCAGCCACAATGCTGTGAACACATGTCATTGACTGAGACTCGGCCCCTCTGAGCATGAGCACATCCAGCCAGTTAGAGATCAGAAGCACTGGGCTGTGGTTTCGGTGAATAAACTCTGGTAGTAGGCGTGATACTTCATAAGCCTCAGAGGTGAAGAAAAAATCTACAGGGGATAGCAGGGTTGTGGGGAGAGGGATAGGATGGAGGAGGAGCACATAGGTAGATGTGGGTGTGGTCCATAAGCTAGTTCTAGCGCTGGGTGCTCATGGGTGTTTCTTATATTATTTTGAAATAAATAATAAGTTAAACATAAACACAACGGTGGGTCATGTCTGGATCAGTGAAGAGAGAGGGCTATCGACCAAGAATCCTTGGTGATTAATCCAATGTACCTGGAATTGAAAAAAAGTGAATTACCCAGGGTGAGTGACTAATAATAAAGCAATACCGTTATACTCATGGCAAAAATATCTGTGAGGGGGAGAGAACATGACAGGTTATGCAAAAAGACAAAGTTAGGCACCCTGGGAAGAATGCCACTTGCCTCATTCTGACTCTTGCCTCAGTCTTACACAGTGGAGGGGGATTTGGAAGGCATGGGAGACAGGCTCCTCCCTCTTCTGCTCAGTTTCAGCTATGCAAGGACCCTGAGGACTGTCCCATGGGGTATCACAGTGGAAGGCCAATGGCGCCAGGCTACATCCTGACAATCTGCTGACCAGAAGGGCCTCCAATCAGGTCCTCTGGGCAGCCCTCCCAGAGCGAGGTATTGGCCCTTGCCCCACCTGCACCCCCACCCCTGCCCCACTGCCCCTCAGTGATCCACAGCCTAGCTCGTCATGTTCAGCTATTCTGTTAGACAGACATAGGCAATTGATGGTGTTTCTCTGGCAACGTTCTGTGCCCCCACAATTCCCTATTGTCCTTTTGTCCCCTGCATTCCAGTTATCCAGTCTCCTTGCCCTCTTTCTATTTCTTGCAGAATCTCAACTAGTCCCAGAATACCTGGACAATACATCTTGCTTCAGACTTCTTTCCTATCCATATCAAAACTTACCTCTCATATTCCCCCCTCCCTCCAGACACTTCTCTCTGAGACCAGCTAATTATAAACACCAGAGAATTTTCCTCAGTGATGCTGATGGAATTTTTATTATGAAAACCTCCCCATGTGGTGTACATGCATTTTAACAGGGATATCTGGATGTCCCGATCCAAAGAAATAACTCCAGAGGTGGGAGTTCTTTCATCTGTGGTGGGAGTTAAAACCCACCAAATGTCAGAATGAGAGGAGCTCTTGGAGATCTTCTAGGGCAACTCTCTCAATTGATAAAGGAACCAAAGTTCAGAGAAGTTACTTGCCAGAGGTCACACAGCATACTGGGGGCAAAACTGAGAGCACAACCCAACTCCCATTCCTTTATTTAGTCAGTCACTCAGTCACTCAGTCAACAAACCCTTTGGAGCGTTTGCTATCACATGCCAGGCACCAAATGGGCAATGGGGTCACAAATAGGATGAGATTCTTGTCCCAAGTCACCCCCAGTTTAGTGGGTGAAGGCAGTCTAGTGGGAAAGAAAATTGCAATACCGTGGGGTCGGTGATTCAGCAGAAGTATCATAAGCAGCTCGGGCACACGAAAGAGGGAGAGAGATTCTGAGGCTGCTGTGGAGGACTCTGCAGAGCAGTTTTCTGGCTGTATCTAGGGATTCTCTCCATAACTCTCACCAAAGGGGGGAACTGGACACCAGACAGTTTTTAGGGATAGAGGGTCCCCACCCTCACCTTTAACTGGCTGCAGAAACTACTCTCCACCAGCTTTCTCGGTCATCTGTTCATGATCTCAACCTCAGAAAACTTCACTGCGGCTGTCAGTATCCATGGCCTACCCAACACCAATTCCCCCTGCTCTCCTTTGCTAACAGGATGATTTGTTGGGATGGCATTGTGCCCTGCTCCAAGCAGTGGACCACGATTTTCCCAACCTACTCATGACAATTCTGTTCCCCAGTTCCTCAGCTTCCCTTGCATCTAAGACTGGCCATGTGATCTAATTATGACCTAAACAGAAGTCTGGAGAAGATGGGGTGGAAGAGTCACAGTTGGCATGGCCCTCTTGCCCTTCTTCCTACCTTGGCGGTAGATGTCATGTCTGGAACTGGGCAGCATCTCGTGACCATGAAGTGAAAGCAGAAAGATACAAGCCAATATGCTAGGGGAAAGCAGAGTGGAAAGGTAGAAAGAGCCCGGCTTTATGAAAGCATTATATATAGGTGGCACATTTGTCCCATGAGGCAGAACAGTTCCACAGAAAAGCAGCTATCATGGGGAAGCCGATGATATGCCGTTCCAAAGAATCCACCATATTATCACATCCCACAGTAATCAGCCAGCTTCCAATAATTCCATCCTTACTAGGGTTGTGGGGAAGCTGAAGGTGGATGAAGAGCTGATCACTGTGTTTCACCAGTTTTTTGTTCTCAAGAATATAAATCACGAATGGATTTGCACTAATGATATTTTTAAGTGGCTTCATATAATCTTCATTGAATGATTTGTATATTGACTCTTTGCCCTGTTAACAGCTTGGTTTGACTTTAAAAAAATGTAACGAACACATTGGGTTTTTTTTGTTTGTTTGTTTGTTTTTGCTTGGGAGTAGTTAAATAAAGAAGAAAAATGGATGGTTTCATTAAAAAAAAGAAAAGAAAGCCATCACACTACCCCTAGACTTCTCATTATGTGGAAAAAACACCCTATTTGTTTAAGCCACTGTCAGGCTTTCTGTTACTTGAAGCCAAATTCATTCCTAACGGAGACACCATCTGTATCAGTGAGGGTCCTGACAGGAAGCAATGACACACTGTAAGTGAGATTTAATGAAGGAATTATTTACAATGGTGGGGACAGGGTTATAGGAGATGAACAAAGCATGGTGAAGTACTTAGGGACTAGCGATAGTGGGAAGCTGTTACCCTAGTTCTGATGGGACAAGGGTTGGGAGTTTTCCTGGAACCCCTTGAGGACTACAGCAGTGAGAGAGGCTGACGAGAGATGTGGCTGAAGGGAGGGGAACGCAGCCCCTGACAAGCATGGCACCAGAAAAGATGAAATACTCCAGCCTCTCTCTCTTCCCGTCTTCTAACCTCCAACCAGGGCCTCCCAATAGCCAAACCAACTGGAAGTCAGAGGGCAAGAGAAGTGTTTGATACAGTCCTTCCAGGACACTGTTGGGCAGAGTGGAGAGCACCTCAGGCGAGGCAAGTGGGCACCGTGCAGCACACCGTCCCGTACAGGTGTCTAACTGATTTCCTCACTGTGGCAGAATGCACTGAAAACAAAGAGTTTGCTTTGTAACATGCCAGTAGTGGCCCTGGTGGAACCTTCTTCTCCTGACCACCCACACTGATAATGCAAGGTGCGTTAAGTCAGCAGGTATCCCTTAGTTGACTGGGCTGCCAGGAAGTTAGATGTGAAATTTGCATGCAGTTATAATAATTACCCTTAATGCACATTTTCTGGAAAAACTGTCACCCCATTTTTATTATGTGCCTCTTATTTATTTATCCTTGTTTGCGTAATTCTATCATTTATTTGGCATTTACTCTAAGTTGTTTCAAATAATTTTTGGAAATAGAGTGTGAACGGTAAGTCTTAACATACTTTTATCAGTCGGGATTAGGGTTGGCTGTGGGTAACAGACACTCAAAATAACCATGGCTTCAACAAGACAGAGGCTGTTTCTCTCTTAGGTGATTGTCTGGGGTAGGTAGGCCATGACTGGTATAGTGGTGCTGCTCCACAAAGTCCTTGGGAGCATAGGTGTCGGGGTGCTTGGCTGTCAGCTGCAACTCGGCCCTCTTGTTAATTATCTGCCAAGGATGAGATAATTATCTGCCAGGAGCTAAGTGAAGTGCCCTTCGGCTGAGCAGAGGCCCCAGTCTAGGCCTCACCCAGGACTAACCACCTTAGCTCCGGTTCCATCACATCTGCTGTAATGAGGCCCTCCCTGAGGCCCAGGGACCCTCTGGCCATCTGGGTCCCAGGAACATCTTGGGCTTGATCTTCATCCAAGCTTGCCTTCCACCTTGGGGAGCAGCATGTGATAGTAAAGAAAGGCTCCAATCAGCTGCCATGGATGGAGGAAAATGTGGCTCTTTCAGAGGCAAAGGTTCAGACTGGGGCCCCATGGCAAGGCAAGTCTGGCACATAATTGCTTGGAATGTGACCTCCTCAGAGGCCTGTAGCTGAATTGTGTTAGAGCCAGTCCCCAGCTATAGGAAGGCAACGTGCAATGATATAAGTAGACAATGAATAATGTGATTGTAGTTTTAATGATCACTAATTAATTACTTTGCCTTGGTGTGGTGTCCTCGCTTTCTGGGTTCAGATTCTCTGCTATACAGCCCGTGCTGTCTCCCTGGCCCACCCCAGAAGGGGAAAGTCTAACATCATGGTGCAAATAACCCAGGAAGTGTGTGCCCTGTCCCAAGCCCTGCTCCTCCCCGGTGAGGGGCTTTGAGTCAGCTTTAGGACAGAACTGGCTGTGGCTTTGTGCAGTCAAGGGCCATCTCCCATCTTGGGTCAGCCCCAGAGTACTTCCTGGCCCCCTCTCTACCCTTCTGGAGCTGCCCCGAGGTCAGGCTGAGCCTCCCAGGCTCCCCACAGAGTCCTAAGCCCAGAACCCTACTCCTTCCTGTGCTGGATCCTAGAGGTGTGTCCAGAACGATCAGAGTGGAGCAGTGGCAGAGAAGAAAGGCCCTACAGTGCCAGGGCAGGGGCTCAGCAACCCCACCCTCAGCCTTTGCAATCAGAGACTCAGGGCCACACAGGGTGACCACAGAAATGATTGTCTAAAACAATAATAGTGATGGGTAGTGGAAGGGGGCACTTTTAATAATTATGCTTGGACTGTCCTAGGCAAACCTGGACATATGGCCTTCTTAACTCTGGGGGTGGTACCCATTGGATCCCACTCTTGCTGACCCTCCATCACGCTGGGAGGTTTCAGTCTAAATTAACTCCCACCTTTCTCAGCAGCCAAGGGGTGGGCCTTCCCTCTGGTTCTGCTTCTTGGGGCTGAATCACCAGGCACACGGTCCTGCCTACTGTCCTCCAAGGATGGCCCAAAGCTGATAAACCAGTCCTCCTCACCCCCACCTCCACCCAAGGCAGGGCATGTGCCTCTCTTCTCTTTATCCCCGTGCCTTGCTGAGGGGGTACAGGGAGGATTCTATGAGGACCGTGGAGCCATCCTCAGGATCTCAGCTCCAGGGAAAGGGAAGCACTGGGCTATTCTGGAGAGCACTGGCCTGGGTTTGAGTTGGTGTTTCCTTACCTTATAGGGAAGGTGTTGGGCCCTAAGAAGGAACTTCCAGCTCTAAAATCCCATAATTCTAGAAGCGTTCCTGCCCTGCACAGATACTGAGTGACGAGCCTGACAGCATCATGTTAGCCCTGCATCATCAGGGCGGGTGTTAGATTTAAGGTTGTAGCAAAATCTGCACCCTTCAAAGCAGGCCTGATTTGAAAGAAGCAAGCAGGACTCCATGGTTGGAAATGACAAGAATTCCAGACCAACCCACAATGAGTTATACTCTCGCCGGCTGCTTGGCCCTCTCTTCTTGCATCTCCCTTTGCAAGAAGGGTCCACACCTGGGTCCTCATGTGCCTCTGTTGGATGCACTTCTAGCTCATTTCTCAGAGGCTCCTCACAGCCAATCCCGGGCCTTCTTTGCCAATGGGAAAACAGCTACACTGGCTGTGCCATGATGGTGGTCTCTTCCCCTCCAGCAATTTCTATCAGAATGGAAAGAGGAAAAATGATGACCCCAACAGCATATTTACCTGGGTCATACAGATGTTAGTTTTGTTCATACTTCTCTGAGTTTTTGTGTCCTCCCCAGATCTCTCTCTTGCCAAGTGCCCTTAGGCATTAAATCTATCTAGTGCTTGAGGTTTGATATCTACCAAAATCTTTGCACCTTTTGATTGAAACCAATGAAATCATCTCTTGCTGTCCTCTCTGCTGTGCTTCTATTATGGCACATCTCACCCTCTCTCTCATGCTATATTGTCTGGATTTTAAGCAAACTGAGGGAAGGGACCTTGTCTTTTTCATCTTTGAATCCTCTACAGCCTTGCTAATCAAAGTGTGGTTTGCATTGCAATATGACCCCCCGGGGATTCATTAAGGTTTAAGCAGCACTGTCCTAGGCATTGAGCACAGTGCTCTTTAAACGTTGGCTTCAGCCAGGAAGTGGGTATACTGTATGGATGGTGAGAGGTAATGCACTTTTGAAATGATATGTTTTGTGGGTCTGTTTTACTGTCCCTATTAAACCATCAACTCTGCAGGGTAGGAACTATGTGGATTTCACACATTCCTCTCCAGCTCCTATTCAGTTGCCATTGCCCAGGGAGGATAGGGCCTGGCAGGCTGCCTTGGGAACCTGTTTGATTCTAGTCACCTTGTCTTCTGCCTCTGAAGAGCAGGTGCCAGCATAGGAGGGGAGAGGTACAAATGACATGGAGGCTCACCCCAGTGGTAGGGGACCTCAGCACAGGAAGAGTGTCTACGAGAGTAATTTATAGTGACAGTAGCTCCTTCTCCTCCCCTTCCTAGCTCCTGTCCTTCAGCCACCTTCTCCTCTTTCACCCTCCAGCCCTCCTGGCTGCATGGACAAGTCCTCGGGGACACCTGAGCCCTTCATTACACATTCCACACCAGCTGTGGCTTTCTAGTAAATAGAAAGGGCCATGATATGGTATCTGGCACCTGGTTTTGTTACTGCTCACAACAAGCTGCAGTGTTTGGGAGTGCCCTTTCAGAGGTCTCAGCCTCAGGCTCAGGCCAGGGAAGAGTGAACACGTCCCAGATCTGGCACTTCAAGAATAGCCGATTCCCCTGAGGCCAGAGAAGGAAAAACAGGGAGTTGCTCTGAAGAGGAGGTACAAAATAAGATAGTGAGGGAAGGTCCCCCCGAGAAGGTGACATTTGAGTAAAGACATAAAGGTAGTGAGGAAATAAGCCATAAGCTATGCGGATAGCTGAGGGAAAATTATTCCAGAGATAGGGAACAGCAAGTACAAAGGTCCTGAGATAGGAGCATGTCCAGATATTAGAGGCCCGGGATGTGGTTTATCTTGATGAATGTTCCATGTGCACTTGAGAAGAATATACTTTCTACAGTTATTGATATAGAGATCAATAAATGTCAATTAGATTAGATTGGTTGATAGTATTGTTCAAATCTTCTATATCCTTATTGAGTTTTTGTCTACTGGTTCTACCAATTACTGAGAAAGGAGTGTTAAAATCTCCAACAATAATTATAGATTTGTTCATTTCTCCTTTTAGTTCTGTCTAGTTCTGTCAAACTTTTGCTTCATGTATTTTGAAGCTGTGTTATTCAGTACATACACATTTGGGATAGTAATTTCTTTTGATGAATTGGTCCTTTCAGCTTTATAAAATGTTCCTCTTTACCTTTGGTAATACTCCTTGTCCTGAAGTCTACTTTGATATTAATACAGTCACATGAGCTTTCTCATGATTAGTGTTTGTGTGATATATTTTTTTCTATCCTTTTTTTTTCTTTTTTTGTGAGGAAGATTAGCCCTAAGCTAACATCCGTTGCCAATCCTCCTCTTTTTGCTGAGGAAGATTGGCCCTACTTTATATGGGATGCTGCCACAGCATGACTTGACAAGTGGTGCATCAGTCTGCACCCAGGATCTGAACCCACAAACCCTGGGCCACTGAAGCGGAGTGTGCGAACTTAACTGCTATGCCACTGGGCCAGCCCTGCTTTAAAATTTTCTGTTTACCTCTGGTTATCAACAATTTGACTATGATGTGCCTAGGTGTTTTTTCTTTACATTTATCCTACTCGGAGCTTGATGAGCTTTTTAAATCTGTAGGTTGATGCTTTTCATCAAATTTGTAATTTTTTGACTATTATTTCTTCAGAAAAACTGTTGGCACTGTTTATCCTCACTGCATAGTGACATTTTGGTCAAGACGGACTGCATATATGACAATGGTCCCATAAGATTAGTACCATACATTCTAGGTGTGTAGTAGTCTATACCATCCAGGTTTGTGTAAGTACACTCCATGATTTTCCCACAACGAAATTGTCTAATGATGCATTTCTCAGAACATATCCCCGTAGTTAAGCAATACATAACTGTACATATATTAGACTATTGGATATTATCCCATAGCTCGTTGATACTCTGTTCACTAATTTTTTTTCTCCCTTTGTTTCAGTTTGGATAATTTTGCCTTCAAGTTTCTTCTTTGGTGTCCAATATGCTATTAAGCCAATTCAATGAATTTTTGATATCATATATTTTTCAGTTCTAGAATTTCCATTGGGTTCTTTTTTTAGAGTTTACATTTCTCTCCTTAAATAATTCTTCTAGTCACCCATTATAGCCATCTTTTCCTGTGAACACTTTAACATATTTATAATAATTGTTTTAAAGCTCTTATCTGCTAACTCCAATAACTGCATCATCCGTGGATCCACTTCCCTTAGTTATAGGTCACATGTTTCTGTTTCTTTAATCATCTCATGCTTTTTTTTTTTTTTTTTGCTGAGGAAGATTCACCCTGAGCTAACATCTGTTGCCAATTTTCCTCTTTTTTTTTTTTGGTGAGGAAGATTAGCCCTGAACTAACATCCACTGCCAATCCTCCTCTTTTTGCTGAGGAAGGTTGGCCCTGGGCTAACATCCATGCCCATCTTCCTCCACTTTATATGTGGGATGCCTACCACAGCATGGCTTGATAAGCAGTGCGTCGGTCCATGCCTGGGATTTGAACCTGTGAACCCTGGCTGCTGGAGTGGAGTGTGCGAAATTAACCACTATGCCACTGGGCTGGCCCTGCCAATCTTCATCTTTCTGCTGAGGAAGATTCACCCTGAGCTAACATCTGTTGCCAATCTTCCTCTTTTTTTTTCATATGTGAGTCACTGCAACAGCATGGCCACTGACAGATGAATGGTGTAGGTCTGCACCCAGGAACTGAACCTGGGCTGCCAAAGCAGAATGTGCTGAACTTAGCCACTAGGCCACAGGCTGGCCCACATCTCATGCTTTTTAAAAATAGCATTCCAGAAATCTTGTATAAAAGGACAGTAGAGACTAAAAAATATATTTTTTTGTTTATTTCCCATAAAGTGCAATCCTTTTCCTCTGTCTGGTGTTTGGGTTAAGAAGCTGATCATTCAGATTCCTCCTAGAGTGGAATTGAGCTGCGGCTGGACTGCAACTTTAATTAGATTGAATTCAGCTGTGATTAGCCCAGCCCCCAACTTATGCCTTATTGTTATGTTGTCAGTATTTGAACTGGGAGGGGGTAGGCTCTAGTTTCACATATTTTTGACTCATCCTTGGACTCAACTCTGGCAGGGCCCTGGAATTTAAGCACTGTGAAAATGTGTGGGGCTATGCTATTCTCTCTGCTTTCCAGTGCCTTATCCACTGACACTTTTGTGGCAAAATTTGGGAGTAGGGTGTGAGGGGTGGTAGTGTGGAGAATTACCGGGCCAAATTATCTGTTTTCACATTGGGGCTTTTCCAGATTCCAATCTGTCTTGCCAGCCCACAACAGTTCAGCTGATTTCTTCTCATCCTTGCAAAGTCTCTATGACTTTCTCCTCCATCTGCTGTAGCCAGACTAGGCATACCTCTAGGTATGGAAGTTCCTTTGACTTTCTGCACATCTATAAAGGGCTTGTTTCTTCCTGAAATTAAATTCATCAAGGCTTCCTGGTATTCACTGCTCTTTGCTAGCCCAACAGAAAAGAATGATTTTAATTTTATCTGGGTTTTTCTTGTTGGTACCATGACAGCAAAGGCTTTTCATGTCTTTCTCCATCCTAACCGGAAGTGAAACTCTCCTAGATGTTAGAGGAACAGCAAGGAGGTCAATGTGGTTGGAGCAGAATGAATGTGGAGAGGAGGAAGAGATGAAGTCTGACGGGTAACCAGGAGTCAGTTCATGCTCAACCTTATGGGCCATTGGAAAGAGTTCAGCTTTTACTTTGAGTGAGATGGGAAGCAATTGGATGGTTTTGAGCAGAGGAATGACAAATCTGGCATGGGTTTTAACAGGATCACTCAGGCTGCTGGGATGAGACTAGATTGGAAGGGGCAAGAGAAGTAATAGGGAGGCCAGTTATTGCAACAATCCAGGTGAAATAACGGTGGCTTGGAGTAGTGGTGAGGTGATGAGAAGTGTCAAAATCTGGATACATTTTGAAGGGAGAGCCAACAAGGTTTACTGGCAGCTTAGATGTGAAGTATGAGAAAAAGAGGAGTTGAGGATGACTCCAGAGTTTTGGCCTGAGTGGCCAGAAGGATGGAGTTGCCAGTTGCGACAGGGAAGATTGAGGAGGAGCAGGTTGTGGGAAGTACACTTTAGCCATCCAAGTAGAGATGTTGAGTAGGCCCTTGGTCTGCAGTTCAGGGAAGAGAAATGGGCTGGGTTTATACTTTTTTTGTGTGCAAGTGAATGAGTGAGTGCGGTAAATCCCATCAGTCTGGTTTAACATAATAATAGCTAACATTTACTGAGTACTTACTCTGCCAGGCACTGTCCTATGTTCTTACATGCGTTAACTCATTCAGTCCACACCAACCCTACGAGTCAGTTCTATTATTATCATCCACAAAAGGGAGGTGTTATTAGTTTGCCAGGGCTGCCATAACAAAATGTCACAGACTGGATGGCTTAAACAACAGAAATGTATTTTCTCACCGTTTTCGAGGCTGGAAGTCCAAGATGAAGGTGTCAGTTAGGCAGTTTGGTGTCAGGCAGTTTGGTTTCTCCTGAGGCCTCTCTCCTTGCTGGCAGATGGCTTTTCTTCTGTATGCATGCATCCCCAGTATCTTCCGTGTGTCCTAATCTCCTCTTTTTATAAGCACACCAGTCAGATTGGATTAGGGTCCACCCATATGACCTCATTTTAACTTAATTCCCTCTTTCCAAATACAGTCACATTCTGAGATACTGGGAGTAAGGATTTCAACATATGGATTTTGGGGTGGAAACAATTCAGTCCATAACAGGAGATATAGAGAGATTAGGCAATGTTGACAAGGTCACACAGCTGGGACATGGTGGAACTAGGATTTGAATTCAGCAGGTCTGAGTCACCACCTACTTTCTTATCATAGTCTATATAACCTCCTGAGTCATGATAGTGATACCTTGGTATAGTTTATTCCCCACCTGTGACAGCACACTCTACATGTCCACAATCGCTTATCTAAACCTTTGGGGCCAGATAATATAGTGCACATATCATGTGTTTTTTTGCTACCACCTCTAGCAGGGTCAGGGTCAGCACTCCATAAGAAAATACTCGACTAATTCCACAGAAAAATGTAGTAATAATCACCCTAAATGGGATAGAAATCATGAATAGCTTCACATCATTTTAATAGGCTTTGATGCCAAATATGCTATACATGTGGGTTTTTTTGTTTTTAGATTTTGGAGCTTCAGGATTTCAGAATTTTGGACAAGGGATTGTGGACATACACCTGTGATTCTCCTTGTTGTGGCTGTAACTGTGCACCTTAGTAGGTTTTATGCTCCACTTGCTGATTCTACTTAATCATTCATGAGACACACTGCACTAAAGGTTTGTCCCATGATGGCCAACTGAACATGTGCCATCTGAAGCTGCCTGTGGGAGAGGGGAATGAAGGAAAGTAAAAGGAGGAGGTTTGGGTCCACAGCTTTGGTCATAGGAGGAAAAACCCCTCGGTCCTTGGGAAGAGGTTGTGGCCAAATGTTACCCCAGAGAAGCTGGAGCACCTCCTATAGGGGAGGCCGCAACCCCTTTCTCCAGGACTTTCTTCTAGCAATAGCTGCATCTTAACAGGGCCTTGTGGTTACTCCAAAAGAGAGATCCCAACTGTGGATCTGCAAGCCTCAGGGCTGGCTGTGGGAAACCAGAGATTTGGGTACCCTTCTCAAATTCCATTCCATATTGGCAGCTGCCATCTTGGCCTAAGTGTGGACAATCCTGTGAAGAGAGAAAGCAACTATAGCAATGCCATGTGAATGGTTCTGGCCTGAGGGTCATGCAGAATCTAGAGGCCTTACCCATTGTTGGGCTCTGCCTTTGGGAGACCAGGTAACTCAAAGGCTTAAGGGCACAGAGCTCCTTGAGAGTGGAATTTGGGGCTAGAGGTCAGGGCAGTCCAGACTTCACTCTAACCTGGCAAGGCTCAGGCCTGGCTGTGGATGCTGCTATGCATGCTGTCCCCTCCCACTTCCTCCAGGCACTGCCTGGCTTCTGGGGCAGAGTTCTGAGTGACAGCTCATTAGCTGCAGAGAGCCAGTGGAAATCTAAACTTTAGAACAATCTGTCCGGCTTTGTTTGAGAGCCAGGCTGGTCAGCAATGACTAGAGAACAAAGGGCTCTGCAGCTATGGGAAGAAAACAGCATGAAACTTTAATGGTGTACTTTAAAGGCAGGTGTAATGAATCAGGGCCAAATTCCCCCACACTCCCAGGTCTGCTCCTCTGCCAGCCTTCCTGGAGATTTCCTTCGAAGGCTCCACGTTGCTGGCATGCTCCTGCATGTCTGCCCCATGGTAGCTGCTGTGCAGATTCTCCTGGGGGCTGGGCACCGCTAAAGGGTCATGTGCCCAGCAGGCCCCCTCTTCCCAGACTGAGGAGCTCTCTGCAGCCTGAGGATCCTTTGGCGCTCAGGCTTGCCTTAACTCAGTGCTTTCAGGAGGGAGTCAATGAGCCATGGATCTGGAGGGAGAAGAAGGGAGGGCAGTTGGGTCTGGATCTGGAGGGGGAAAAAGGAGGAAGTTGGGAGGGCAGAGAGGTCAAGAGAGGACACTAGGTCTCTGTGGCACTGGCCCTCACTTCAGGGAGGCCCCCGAGCAGTAGCTGCTCCTGAGTGCAGCACTGTCCTGCCCTGCCCTGTCGTCATGCCACCTGCTTCCCACAGGCCAGCTTATAATATTGGGGTTGATTGCAATCATCACTGGGCACCCTAATTAATTCATTGTGTATGTTTGCTTCTAAGTGAATGCAAATGTATGCAAATAAGCACAACATCTGTGACTATCCAAGAGTCCTGGTATTATTTTTATTCAGATTCCCAGGTTGGGAATGAGGGGTTCATGTGGGCATTACAGAGGGCTGGGGGCATTTAAAAGATGGGACCATTTCCTTTTTAAATAAAACAGCCTATTTTCCCTCTACTTCCTTCTTTCTTTTAGAAATTCAGCCCTAGACTCTGTGTGAGAATGGAGAAATGTGAACCCAAACCCAAAAATGAAAGCCCGGAAGAAAGTCCCAAGCCCTCACGGGAATGAGTACAGCCTGTGAGGCACTGTCTCCTCCGTGAACAACCAGGGTCACAAGATTGTCATATTTTTTACAATAATAATTTTAGGATTAAAGCAAACTTTATGTTCTGCTATTTGAGTTTCTAAGTTGCATACTGGGAATGTAGATTGTAACTGAAAGTGGATTCAACCGCAAGTTTGCCACAGCTCCGCTGGGGAATTATCAGACAAATAGTTACCATGTAATCTTACCCTGTTCTTTATTAGCAATAGCTCGGAAAGTCACGGACACTGAGTCTCAGGGACACTGGTGGTTCTGAGAGGTCACAGAGGAGATTCGGGCAGCTGACCGATCATACCCCTGCTGCTCCTTCTCTTTTCTGGGAAAGGGAAGGGAAACCAACATTTCCTGAGCATCTATGTGGTTGGCACCACGCTAAGGACTTGCACGTTTGTCGCTCGTTTAATCCCCATTTTTTTATAAACAGACGAAGAAACTGGGACTCAAAGAAGTTGAGTAACTTCTAAGGGGCAATAGCAGGATTTCTCTCTGTGTCTGAGGATTCCAAGCCCCACCCTTCTTTCACTATTAGCTACTTCCCTAAAACAGCCTGTAGCAGAGGAAGCTTCTGCTTTATGGACATGTACAACCCAGGAGCCTGGTGGCTATTCTCCGTAATTGCAGGCAAGCCTAGGGGCAAGAATCCACTGCTGCCAGAGGCCTCATTTTGCACAACCGCTTATACAGGATGGCACAAGGGCTCTAGGTTACCCTGGCTTCCATTTCACTTCCATAATCTGCTAAGCTCCACACCAAGTTCTCTTTCTGTTTGAGAAATCATCCTGGACTTTGAAGGCACCAAAGATATGCCAGGTCGGGCAGGGCGTGGCCAGCGTGAAGGCCGGGGACAGGCTGCATCTTGGGACAATCTGGATCAGGCTCCTGGGATGCAGGATTGGGGCTGATAAAGGATTCTCCTTGTTTCATGAATAAGTAAAGGATTTGGGTGACACGGGAGGCTCTTGTGTTCAAGACAGACGCCTCCTTGTCCTCCAGAGGGAATTTAACACTGAGTGATTAAAAATGGACATTAGGGGGCCGGCCCGGTGACATAGTGGTTAAGTTCATGAACTCTGCTTCAGGGGCCTGGGGTTCACAGGTTTGGATCCTGGATGTGGACCTACGCACCGCTTATCAAGCCATGCGACGACAGGTGACCCACATATAAAGTAGAGGAAGATGGGCATGGATGTTAGCCCAGGGCTAATCTTTCTCAGCAAAAAGAGGAGGATTGGCAACAGATGTTAGCTCAGTGCTAATCTTCCTCACCAAAAAAAAAAAAAAAAGAAGAACATCAGGCTCAAGCTTTCAGTCTCTGTTCCCGGGTATGGCAGTCCACCTGAGGGGAGGAGCAGGATGCGTTGTTCTACTCCCCCCACCTCAACCTCAGGTTAGGGAGGAGGCTCTGTTTGCCCTGCGTCTCTCTTCTTGTAAGGCAGATTTGGGAGGAGGGGGCATAAGATGGAAATGAAGTATTTTAGGGCTTCTTATATAACCTGCATTAGTAAATTTATTAATTTTAAAGTTGTATCTGCTTCTCTTCTTCTTGTTAATGCAAAGCTCTACCTAGAGATATAGTCCTAAACCCTAGATGTACAGTTGAATAACCTAGGGAGCTTTAAAAAATTCTAAGGCCTGGATCCCATCCCTAGAGATTCTAATTGGTCTTGAGGGGAGCATGGGCATCAGGATTTTTTTAAGCTCCCCAGGTAATTCTAATGTGCAGCCAATTCATTGAGAACCACTTCATCCAAATCACCTGGAGGGCTCTTAAAACACAGACTGCTGGGCCCCACCCTCGGAGTTTCTGAGTCAGTAGGTCTGGCAGGGAGACCAAGAATTTGCATTTCTAACAGTTCCAGGTGATGCTGATACTGCTGGACCAGGGACCACACTTTGAAAACCACTATTCTAGAGAGACTCTTAAGGTGAAGGCAACTGTTAACAATAACTCCTACCATTTATCTAGAACTTACCATATGTCAGGCACTTTGGAGTCAAGCATTTTACATTCCTATAGTGATCATATTCTGTATAATATGATTTTTTAGGTAAATTATATGCTGTTTTCAACATGCTACAGTTATTTTGGGATGTGCTAGGTTTGACTTCTCAGCTAGAACAAGCACCTTCTGAAAGTAGTCTTTTCATTCTTCTTCTGGACTTTCCTTCTATGGTTGTCACACAGTGCTGAACACATAGTGAGAGCTATGATTTGTTGAGCATCTCCTATGTACCAAGGCACTCTACTAGGTGATTTATATAGTTTCTTACAATTTCTATTCCCCAACAACCACAAGAGGGGAGTGCTATAATCATCTCCCTCTGACAGGTGATGTAACTAAGTTCAGAGAGGTTAATTCCCTATTCCCAAATCACCAGTAGGTGCCAGTGCTGGGATTTGAATCCCCATTTGTCTGGCTCCAAAGTCTTGTTCTTACCCTGTTACACTGGCTTCTTAACTGAGTCAAAACGTTATCTCTGTCCACCTAATTAAATCCCCAAAGAGTCTTGGCTCCTTTTTCAATGGCCCCTGGGCATGACTGGAGTGCAGAAGGCGTGAGGGGTCTTGATAACTTTGGGCATGCTGGTTAGAATGGGAGGAGGGCACTAACCAGGGCCCCTTGAGCCCCGCAGCTTTTATCTCCCCAAACCACAATACCTGGCACATAGTTGATGCACACTATTGATTTAATAGAATAGCAGTGATTGTCTATACCTTATACTATAGTACTTGGTTATATACTGTTTTGCATTAATGTCCTCTATTCCTTCTTCTGTGTAAATTGTACCTCCTCAAAAGACGCTAAGACAACAAAAGATTAGCAAACTGAATCCAGCAACACGTGGAAAGGGTTATACATGAAGTGGAATTTGTCCCAAGATTGCAAAAAGATTTATATGGTTTAACATATAAAATCAATCAATATAATACCCAATATCAATAAAATAAAGGACAAAATCACATGGTCATCTCAATAGACACAGAAAAAGCATCTGACAAAATCCAATACCCTTCCATGATAAAAACACTCAGTAAACTAGGAATAGAAGGAAACTTCCTCAGCCTGATAAAGGACATCTACAAAAACCCCACAGTTAACATCAGACTTAATAGTGAAAGACTGAAAACTTTTGCCCTAAAATGAGGAACAAGACAAGGATGTTCACTCTTGTCACTTCTATGCAACATTGTACTGGAGCCAGGGCAGTTAGACAAGAAAAAGAAATAAAAGGCATACAGACTGGAAAGGAAGAAGTAAGATAATCTCTATTTGGAGATGACCTGATCTTGGATGTAGAAAAGCCTGAGGAATTCTCAAAAGAGAAAAAAAAACCTATTAGACTAATAAATGAATTCAGCAAGATTATAGAATACAAGATCAATATACAAAAATTAATTGTATTTCAATACATTAGCAATGAAAAATCTGAAAATAAAATTAAGAAAATAATTATAGTAGCATCAAAAAGAATAAAATACTTAGGAATAAATTTTTAAAAGAAGTGCAAGATGTGTACACTGAAAACTATAAGACACTGTTGAAAGAAATTTAAAAAGATCTAAATAAATGGAAAGACACCCCATGTTTATGAATTGGAAGACCTAACATTGTTAAGATGGCTATACTCCCTAATTGATTTACAGATTCACTACAATCCCAATCAAAATCCCAGCTGGCTTTTTTTTCAGAAATTGACAAGTGGATCCTAAAATGCACATGGATATGCAAGGGACCAAAAATATTCAAATGATCTTGAAAAATAAAAACAAAGTTGGAGGACTCAAACTCCCCAATTTCAAAAGTTACTACAAATCTACAGTAATCAAGACGGTGTGGTACCAGCATAGAGGACAGACATAGAGAGGAAAGGAATAGAATTGAGAGTCCAGAAATAAACCCTCACATTTATGGTCAATTGATTTTCAACAAGGATGCCAAGACCATTCAATGGGGAAAGATAGTCTTTTCAACAAATGGTGCTGGGACAAATGGATATCCACACAAAGAATGAATTTGAAGCCCTTCTTTATACCATACACAAAAATTAGCTAAAAATGGAGCATAGGCCTAAATGTAAGAGCTAAAACTATAAAACTCTTAGAAGAAAACATATGAGTGAATCTTTGTGACCTTGGTTTAAGGAATGGTTTCTTAGATATGACACCAAAAGCATAAGGGACATAAGAAAGAATAGACAAATTGAACTATGGAAAAATTAAAAACTTTTGTGCTGCAAATGACATCATTGACACAAGAAGTAAAAAGACAACTAATAGAATAGGAGAAAATATTTGCAAATTATGTATCTGATAAGGGACTAGTATTCAAAATATATAAAGAATTCTTACAACTCAACAATAAAAAGATATCTAACCCAATTTAAAAATGGGCAAAGGATTTGAATAGACCATTCTCTCATTAGGTCAATGTAAATCAAATCCACAATGATTCCTCAAAAGATTGAACATAAAGTTACCACTTGACTCAGCAATTCCACTCCTAGATATAGTCAAAAGAATGGAAAACAGGTATTTAAACAAAAACTTGTACATAGAATGTTCATAGCAGCACTATTCACAATAGCCAAAAGGCAGAAACAATCCAAATGTCCATCAACCGACGAACAGATAAAGAAAATGTGATATATCCATATAATGGAATATTATTCAACCATAAAAGGAATGAAGTACTGCTACATGACACAACATGGGTGAGTCTTGAAAAGATTATGGTAAGTGAAAGAAGCCAGTTACAAAAGACAACATAGTATATGATTCCATTTATATGAAACGTCCAGAATAGGCAAATCTATAGAGACAGAAATTAGATTAGTGGTTACGTGGGCTGGGGAAGGGTTGGGGAAAATGAAGAGTTACTGCTAATGGGTATGGGATTTTTTTGGGGGGCCATGAAAATGTTCTAAAATTGTGATGATGCTTACACAACTCTGTAAATATTTTAAAAACCATTAGATTGTACACTTTAAATGGATGAATTTTCTGGTAGGTGAATTATATCTCAGGAAAGACTATAAGGCAGGCACTGGGAAGGCAGGCAGGAGATGTGTCTTACACTTCACGGCCTCCCTAACACTCCTAATATGGTATGGAGCATTTAGTATGTGCTCAATAAATACTTCATGTAAAGGAAATAGTTTCTTTTCAGAGAAGTCATAAGGATTTCAGTTACACCTATTGGTGGTATGTAGAAATAGGAAGACCCCCCTTGCCAAAGAACCAAAAGAGATCAAATGAAACAAAGTCCCCAAAACATAAGATTAAATAATTTTTTTAAAATTGCATTTCAAAGATAATAACACAAACTCTTTTCAGCACCAAAGAAATGGAATACAGAAGCGCTCTGCCTACAGGGCATAGTTGAGCGATAAACATTTAAACAAAAACTTCCTTCCTGCAGACAAGGAAACTGGTAAACTCCAGGAATGCTTTCCAAGGAACTGCATTCTAAACCCAAAGCCATATCAAGATTCTGTTTTTCTCCTCCCCTCTGAAAGCTTGCCTAGTCCGAAGGCACAGTGAAGGGCATAGTCTATGACCCTGTCTTGGAGTTGATGTAAGCTGGGGAAGTAGCTTCTCCCTAAAGTCAATAAGACTTTATGCCAGAGGCCTGTACAGAGGTCAGTTTTACATATTTTAGACCCTCATTGTGAGAGGGGTCAGGATTGAAAAAACGATTCTACTCTGAAGCATTTGGGAATTTTTGATACTTTTCTCCAGTTATGAAATTCAGGATTCCGGCTGATACTTAGTCTCTTTGTCACGAGTTTACATAGCCTCAGATGATGCTTAGGAGTCCATGAAACCCGGAATAGCCTCCATAAGCTGATGTGGTCTGGGGGAAGAGTTCAGAGTTCTTGGGGTCCCTCTTCATTCCTTAGAGGTTTATTACATCTAGAAGAGGCTTAATGACCCCGAAGCCTTAGAAGAGAGCCCAAAATGGCCCTATCATCACTCATTTTCACATTGCAGTTTGACATTTTTTTAAACAAAGTAAACCAGTATTGGTAATTTAAGGCTGGGCTGGTCCTAAAAGAACAACTTGATTTTTATTCAAATCACTGATTCAGGTGCCCTAACCCCTGCCAAGGAGTATGTCAGGTTACTGGTGCAAAGAACATCTGAGAGCTGGGAGAGACCCAGGTCATGGTCACTAGTTTAGCGTAGCTCTTTCTCTGGGTGCAGAGACATTGATAACCCCATTTGAAGAGCCATTTGAAATGTTAGACTCAAGTGAACCATTTCCAAATGGGGATGATAACATTAACAAAAGCAGTCTCTCCACACAGGATGACTTTGACTAAAATGTCAAGCATTTCACGAGCCTATAAAGGGCTGACTGTTGTTGCTGTGGCCCAAGGTGAGGCCAGAGAGAGGTGGCAAATGCAGGAGGAAAGCAGGGGAGGACAGATTAAGGAGATCAAGAATTTTGCATGGGGCAGTGGGAGGAGGAAGTTGGCAGAGAGGGAAAGAAGTCCAGGATGGACAGTAGGGGAACTACGGGGGTGAGGATCTATCCTCAGTTCCGGGAGATCCCATAGCCATGTAGGGAGGGAAACAAAGCCCAGTGCAGTGTCTGCCAATCTAATGTGCCCCAGACACCACACCAGAGACATCTTGGCTGTGTTGGCAGGCTCTTGAGCAGCTTCCTCTTGCTGGCCCACCTGACAGCCAGGCATGGCCCAGACATGTGGGCACTCTTCCTTGAAAGGCAGAGGCAGGGTAACAGAGACTGCTTGGGACTTGTCTCCTGCATCCAAGAAGACTTTTTCTCTGAACCCATGGGATCTCTGATTGGTCCTCAGCTGGGAAAGCTCCTGCAGCCTGACCTCCCCTCCCTCATCTGGCAGTGTTCAGAAAAGGAATGAGGGGCCCCTGTTGGTCCTGTACAAATCCCATCCAAGCGACAGACCACAGTCCCTTGTCCAGTCATGCATGTTAGCCTAAACCCACAGGGCCAGGGCAGGGCTAGAAGATAAGGCAGTGTGTTCAACAGTAGGCAAGGACAGAAGTAGGAACTGAAAACGTGCCCCAGAGCTGATGCTGGGCCGCTGGACCGCTTCCTGCGGGTGATGCAATCACTTCTGCAGCAGGTGGTGGTGATGGTGGGAGTGTTTGCAACTGAGAGAGGCTGGAATTTACCTCACTAGGCTGCCTCAGGCTTGGCCTTCCTGTTCTGGGGGCACAGGGGACGGTGTGTTATGGATGGGGGAAGGGGAGTGAATTCTGCCTGTGGGGAGGGACAGGGTGTGCCTTTAAGGCAGTAGATGTAGGGCATGTAAGCACTGGCTTTCACACCAGAAAGATATGACCTCCAATCACGGTTCTGTTGCTGTTTTGCCTGTCTTTGGAGAAAGTGACCTTAGTTTCCTTGAGTGTAAAATGGCACTGATGGTGATAGCTCCCTCTTGGGGTTGTTTAGGATTAAATGAGATGGCTTTTGTCACGTGTCTGGCATTCAGTAGGTCCTCAAAAGGTGGGGGTTGTTTTGATTAGAGCCCAGGGACCTCAGGCAGGGTTGGGACAAGAGGCTGATGTTGCCCCAAAGTCCTAACCCCTGCCCAGCCAGCCTGTTTACCCAAATTACACCACCTCTGAATCTGTAGGGGCAAGGACATATATGTGACTATTGGAAGGTCACTTGTTGATGGCAGAGCTGGTAACTAAACCCAGATCTCCTGATATCTAGCCTAGAGTCCTTTCTACTTGACCTGATGACAGGTGGGCTTTGGGAACAGGGAAGAAGTGGGGCATTAGACACTTGCAGGATGCCTCTGTGCGAGGAACAGCAAGACCACTTCCCTGGAAAGGCTGTCTACCCTCAGCTCTCCAGTGGCAGCTCTCCCTGCCACACCCTCCTCCTGTCCCTAGGACAGGGGTAGGTGTGCATATGAGGGTTCGTGTTTGGGAAGAAGGGGTGCGGATATGCTCAAGGATCCCCCCAGGGATGGTATTTGCACCTCCAGCCCTTTGTATGGAGCCTAGCATATGGGAGGTGCTCAGGATGAACTCACACCTGGGTGACTGAGCACCTCCCTCATTGCCAGAGAGTGACCCTCTCCCACTCCAGGACAGTGGGGGCTAAGGAGGTGGCTGGAAAATAGCTGATTCAACTCACCTTCTCAGAGGAGCACAGATTCAAAACCTGGGAGGCTGTAGGCCAGGAAGGGACCAGTCCCCAGTTCTTCCAGGTGGCAGATTTCCTTGAGAGCAATTGATCATTCTCCAGCCTCAGCTGGAAATTTCTGAGATTTCCTTGCTATTTATTCCCAAGGAGAAGTATGTACTGATGTGGTACTGTACCTTTGCCCAGGAAAGAGGCTGAATCCTAGGGAAGTGGAGTAAAAGGAAGAGTATTTTGATTGGATTTCTTCATTCCTTGGCAGAATACAGCCAACTTCTTTTCCATGGGCTGGCATGCTGAGTCCTGGGCTGGGCAAGAGGTGGGGGAGAGAGGAGCTGAGGACACTGTCCTAAGGACCATGCTTGTAGTTTTTTGTCAATCTGTCTCCACAGACTTAGTGAGTTTCATCATGTGCCAACCCTGGAGCAGGGTGGTCTGAGGGTACCGAAGGGTTGACATACCACCTTTGCCTTCTAGGTGGAGGCTGTGCTGGTGAGAAGAAACTCAGGCAAGGCCAGCTATCCCCAGCAGCAAACACAGGATAGACAGGACATTTATGGAAAAGCCTCCCCTGCAGCTTTTTTTCCACTCACCAACACAGAATTATTCATCTTTTAAAATGTGGAAATGTACATTTATTCACTCATTCAGCAAATATTTATTGAGTGTTCCCCCAAACAAAACTGAATATGTGCTGAATGTCATTAATTCATGGGATCTTGGACGGCACCTTATCTTTTAGGTTCCACTGGGCTTTACCATGGTAGCCTCAGACTCTGCATTTCCTTATGCACGCAGGTCTCTGAATTCCCAAATGTTCTCTCTTGAGTACGTGCTTTTTCTATTTGAATCCCACTGAACCAGTGATTGGCAAGTAGTGAATTCATGGACTGGGAAATCAAGTCTTTCCGCTTGCTTACCCAGTTAGCAGAAGCCAATCTGTCTGTTCTGGTATATTTTCTCTCTCTCTCTCTCTCTCTGTCTCTCTCTCTCTCTCTCTCACACACACACACACACACACACACACACACACACACACTCTGCAACTTAGAAGAGAGGGACTATTCCCTTGCAGACAGATGGAATAATGGACAGAGAGATAAATTCACTCTGTTAGAGCAAGTCCAGTGAGGGAAGGATACCAAGCCATCCAGGTTCCTGGTCTTTCTTAAGTACACAATCCCTCCTGGAGGGATTTAAGAGGCAAGGGGCTCCCCCACCAAGACCCCCACCTTACCCATAAATCAGTTTCCAATCTAACCCCTCCCTGGGGGTTGAGTTACAAACCTCAGTAACCCCGGGGCAGCCTGCCTGGTAATTCCTATTATTCAGCTGTCAGCTGGTTTTTTTAAAACCTCCCTTCCCAGTGATCCAGTTACCGGAGTTTCAGAGTCCGTTCCTTGTCTCAGAGAGAAATCCTATAGCCAGGTGAAACAATGGAGAGAGCTCCTGCCTGCTTTCTGCGGGGAGCTGGGTTTTCTCGTCTGTTGAAAGCAGCCTCCCCTTAACTCTTTGCATCCCTCCCACATTGCAGAGCAAGGTCTGCCTCCCTCTCAGGCCTCCGTGCTCATGCCTTTCAAAGCAACTTTGCCTTCATCCAGGCAAAGTTTTGCCTCCATCTAGAGCCAGCATCAGCCAGCAGAGGAGAAAACAAATTGCGGCAAGGGGTAGGAAGAGAAAGAGAGAAGAGATTCTCCAAAATAAATGTTACTGCAGCTGCAATGTGCATTTGCTCTGAGCCCAGTCAAAAGCCCAGGGTTTATCTGTTAGCAGGGTGCTGCTGTTGGTCAGTGGGCTCAGAGCCCTGATCTCCATCCCAGTGGGTCCTGACACTGCTGAGTCCACCCTGTGCTGGAAAGAGAGAAAGGGCCCAGAGGGAGTGGGTCTGCTTTGACAGCGATGAGAGGTGGGGAGTGAGGCTCCTGACCTCCCTGACCCCTTTATCCCTGACAGTCTTTTCTGGTCCCTCCAGCTCAGAAGGCTGGGCCCCTGCTGCTTGACCTTAGAGGCTGAGAGCGCAGGAGGCCACGCCACCGGTGTACTTCAGAACCAGCTCGAGGGAGCAGGCTGGGAATGCCTGGGAGTGAGGTCTTAGAAGAAATGTCACTAGAGGGTGTGACCCTCCCCCCCACCTTGCAAACCTTCCCAGACCCACTAAGATGATCCCCTCTGCTCCCCAGTCCCATTCCCCTAAGTGATGATTTTTAACCTTTTATAGGGAAAACTGTTGCAAGCTAGGGAGCTACCCCCCAAACAAATGTTTGTGTGAATCCAAAAAAATGTAGCGTTTCAGGGGTTCACAGACCCTAAAGCTGAGAAGACCCTGGTGAGCCTGGCGAATACATGGATCCCAGGTCAAAATCTTGCTCTACCTCCTTCCTTGCCTTGTGGACCCAATTCCACCCTGCTGGGCTGTGATGAAGCAGACAGGGCTTTTGCAGCTCAGGAAGGTCAGGAGAATTAGGATGACCCCTACCCCCTGGGGCCTGTGCTGCCCCAGAGGACAGATTCGGAGCTGCTTTGTCCTTCAGTTCTACTCTTGACCCTAGTGATGCTCATAGGCACCACGGGCCAGCCTGAGACACCAGCCCAGGAGGAAAGCCAATAAGAAGGTTGAAAGGAATGACAGGAAGGAGGTCTGTGCATGATGAACATGGTGAGGGCTCCCCAGTGCCCTACGCAGAAGCTGGGCTTAGTCTCCTTATCTCCCCACGTGTGGCATGAGTGTAAGGTCACCCCAACCAGCTCTGACACTCCCTCTTGGCCAAGCCTCCCAGTAAAATAATATACCTCCTTTTGGCTTCAGCAGCTCTTTCTAGACATCCATCGACTCCTTGGGAGACTGGGCTGCTGGCCGCCCTTGACTCTCCCCTCTATCCCTTTTTCCTCTTCTCCATCCTTTGGGGACAGTGTTTTCCTACTCGAGCAACCACAGCCCTCAATATGCCTGGTTTGCTCTCATTCAGGTACCCCTTGCAGGAGCTAGGGAAAGAATGGGTAGGAAAAAGGTTCAAGGAGACTTCAGGCTCCTTTGGGCTAAAGGTCCCAGCTCCACTTAGCTTAAATCTGCCTGAGTTTACAACCCAGAGAGAGCAGCTTGGTGGTCAGAGCACTGCCAGTCCCCACAGCACCTGCTCACCTAGTCTGTTGCAGGGACTGGCTCCCTCTCACTGATTTCTGGCCTCTTTATTTATCTCTCCTAAAATTCAGGCTTGGTCAAGTCACTCCTCTTCCATAAAATCTTTGCACCCCTTTGCCTCCAGAATGAAGTATAGATTCCCCAGCCTGGCATCCTAGAGACACTTCTATTTCTGACCTGACCCTACCTGCCCATGCCCACCCTTCTTGAATCCTGGCATGCACCTGATGATACTATCCCCCAGCCTGCCCCTGCTCCCAGGACAGGTCCTCCAGTTCACACTTTATTCTGCTACCCCTAGGCCTGGGCTGTTTTATCTAGTTTTCCTTCTTGAAAAATTTCCCCATCCTTAAAGGCCCAACTCAAAAGCCATCTCCCTGAAGCCTTCCCCAGTCTTTGCATTCTGGATCTTTCTGCATCTCCCAGCAGTCATTATCCCTGGAATTAACACATTTCGTGCTGCTTTCCATCAGTTTCAGTCTACCTCTCCAAGCAGACTGTCAGCTCCCTGAGGGCAGGCACCAGGTTTCTGGCACCTAGCCTCGTACCTGGCACAACGTGGGCACTCGATAAATGTTTGTGAAATAACCCAAGTAACTCCCTTACAGATAGTACGCAATCTGCAGGGCACTTTGCTCTCCTGGCAGCACCAGCACCATCTCTGGATGCTGCCATAAACAGGATGTGTGTTAACTGCCCAAGTAGCCCCTGCATTCTTGATCTCGCCTCTCCTCAGCCAGATACTTATTTTCTGAGTGTCCACGCCCAGTCAAGAAGAGGATATGAGGGTCCCTTTGGATGTGTTTGACGTGAGTCACTCACTAACAGCGCCAGATACACGTGTTCTCATGCTTCCTACAGCTTTGGGGCTGGAGTTTTCTTCTGAGCCGCTCGGCAGGCGGGAGGGTACTTTGTCACCAGGTCGGAATCCACAGAGACACGCACCTTGCACCCACTGGATACCGGTAGCCTCGTCTCTGGATACCGGTAGCTCCCCGCCTTCTCTTCCCCTCCCTTTCTGGACGCGCGTAATTATTCAGCCTATTCGCGAGAAAGAGGAGACAAAAGTCACTTTGGCGCCCCCTCTCTCCCTCCTAATAGAGAGGACTCAGGGACTCTCCGGCGCTTCCCGAGCCTGCGTTAGGAATCTGCGCGGGCTACGGCGCTCCGATTGCGTTTCTGGAGGGGGTAGGAATTTTGCTCGGCCCCTTGCAATGTTTCCAAGGGAAGGTTCGTACATTCGTGACCGTCCCTGGCAGCCACCCAGCCCGGGACTTGGGGCTCCACTCGCCATTGGCCAGCCGTCGGCGTGACGCGCCAGGGGCGGGGCCTCATCAGCTGTTTGCGGGATGCCCCGAGCGGGCGTATTTTGGAAACAATACCGCGCGGTGGAGAGTGGACGCCTCCCGCGCCGGCCCGCGCGCTGCCGCCGCCGCCCCCGTCCGCGCCTCCCGCCTACTGCCGCAGCCGGGTGAGCGCCCGGGCGGCCGGGAGCCGGGCGGAGTTGGATCATACCTCCTCGGGGAAGTGGGGAGAGGAGTCTCGCTGCGCCTGAGGGCCCGGGAAGGGTTGGGCTGCGGGTCTCTGGGGTGACCATGAAGGACTGGGGCGCTGGGGTGCGGGAATGGGGTGCAGAACCTACCTCTGGGTGCGTTGTTCCGTGAGGGAACTTGGGGGTACTAGCATTTGCGACTCCAAGGAGTTGGGTCCAGGTGGGCAGGGTAACCTGCGGTGCACTGCTGAGGAGACCTGGGCGCCCAAGAACGGCCCGGCCTCTGGGTCTGACTTTGGGGTAGGCTGGGAGTTGTGGGCCGTCCTGCCTCCCTGCAGAGTCTGAAGGCTCCTCTCCTTAACAGCTGGGCTTTTTCCCTCCTTCCCAATTGAGTCTGGGCGCCAAGCCCCCAAGTGCTCGTCACGCTGGACCCTGGCGCGGAGCCCTGGCATCACGACTCGGAGGCCAAGACTCTCTCCTGGAGTCACCCAGGTCTGCTGTGTGTTGTGTGAGTGCGTGAGTCTGTGTGTATGTGTGCGTTCCCAGATTTTAGCCGCTGTCGAGGTTCAGAGTGTCTGGCTACTGCCTTCTCTTAGGAGGAGGAGTCTAAGTTCAGCATCCCTGTTAGAGCCGTCATGGGCTGGGCAGGCTCCAGCGGGCTTTAGTTCCCCTTGCTAGGAGTAAGGCCTTCCCTGGCAGTGCTCTCAGGAAGTGCCCTTCTCCCACCAGTTTGGACATCATATCTTCAGCTCAGGGGAAGGGGAAGGAGAGGGTCTCTTGACTGTATCCCAGCTTACACTTGACCTTGCCCAGCACCCCTCCGGAGGCTCCCACCTACAGAAGAGCCACCTGCAGTTCCTGTGGAGAGTGGGAAGGGTCCCCTGGGCTTGCAGAGCCACACCCTCTGGCTGCACCTCCCCCACCGTCCAACCAAACAAGCGTTGAACTTTGGGGCTTGGCTGGGAGGGGGAGGGGGAGGTGACCGGCTTCAAAGGAAAAACCAAGACAATGACTCCTGCTTGTGATTGGCTTTGGAGGGCCCCTTCTTAGGTCGGAATTGCCAGCTTGCAGTGAGGAGGTTGAAGGACAGGAGGGGAGCCCCTGCCAGGTGACAGGCAGCACAGCACTTGGTCCTTTAACTGGGAAACTTTGTTTCCTGGTGAGGATAAGCTGGAGTTCTCCCACCCCCGCTTTGGGAAACACTATCCAAAGAACACCATGTGTCTGTTTTGCCATCCAAGTGGGCATCTCCTCACTTTCCAGGGAAGAAGGCAGAGATAGGACCATAGATAGCTCAGGGACTGGATGGGAGGGAGGGAGCGTTGAAACAACCAGAGAAAGCTTGCATTTGGGAAAGGCAGGATTTCTGAATTTAACGGAGATTCGTTTAAGTACTTTACCAACCCAAAGACCATTTGGTTTGTTCTTCAAAGGCAACAGACTGGGAGACAGAATTCCCAGGGCATCTCTAATTGAATATGGCAGTGACAAACATTGTCTCTCTGTATCCTTAACCACTTGGGTTGCTACTTCTGGCTGCCCCAGAGGCCCTGAGGGGTTCCGTGTGTGTGTGTTTAGGGGGCTGGGTTGGGAGCTCAAGTTGCTGGGTAGTTCCAAGCTCAGACTTCCAAGACCATCAGGTGGAGCAAGACGAACTTCTTTATCACCAAGAAACTCATATCAACAACCTAATAGTCTAGGCTGGGAGTGAGGTCACGGAGAGAGGGCTGAATTTCACTTCCTTCTGTGAGTCAGGTTGTACCAATCTCAGGTTCAGTGCTGGCAGGAATGGTAGGCTGTGGGGAAAGATTTGAAGTCGTGGAGACTAGTGAGTAGACTGAGCTGGGAGAGGCTGGCTACTTTGCTGGATGCTGGACCTACCCTCAAGTCCAGGCTGTGGTGGGCAGACAGCTCTACTCTGCTGAGAGGGCAGCTGCAATGACAAACTGAGTTCTTTCTCCCCGACTCTCCTAGGACACACTCTTAACACACCTCCAGCCTGTTTGTTGTCTTGAGCAAGCAGGGGGTGGAGACTAGAGTAGATGAGCAGCTGGGCGGGGCTTAGCAGGTTTGGAGGGAACCTGGCTGCCCCTAGGATTGCTGGCTTTTGTTTTTGCTGCTGAGCCTGGAGCTCAGCTCAGAGGGAGATGAGAGCTTGGTGGTTACTCCTCAGGGCAGTGTGTGTGTGTGTGTGTGTGTGTGTGTGTGTGTTACTCAGGGCAGTGTGTGTGTGTGTTACTCCTCAGGGCAGTGTGTGTGTGTGTGTGTGTGTTAGTCCTCAGGGCAGTGTGTGTGTGTGGTGTGTGTGTGTGTGTGTGTGTGTTACTCCTCAGGGCAGTGTGTGTGTGTGTGTGTGTTACTCAGGGCAGTGTGTGTGTGTGTTACTCCTCAGGGCAGTGTGTGTGTGTGTGTGTGTTACTCCTCAGGGCAGTGTGTGTGTGTGTGTGTGTTACTCCTCAGGGCAGTGTGCGTGTGTGTTACTCCTCAGGGCAGTGTGTGTGTGTGTGTTACTCCTCAGGGCAGTGTGTGTGTGTGTGTGTGTTACTCCTCAGGGCAGTGTGTGTGTGTGTGTTACTCCTCAGGGCAGTGTGTGTGTGTGTGTTACTCCTCAGGGCAGTGTGTGTGTGTGTGTGTGTGTGTGTTGTGAACACTGTGTGTACAGCCAGTCACCGCGCCCTTCTGCCCTGCCACAGTCACTCACAGAGGCTAATCTTGTCCACATTTCCCCCGCTACCCTTCGTCTTGTAGCAGCTGATCCTGCCCTTGCTATTGCTCAGAGTCAATAGCAGTCAAACTTCATGACTGGGACTGGCCTGGGACAGAAGAAGAGGCTGGGGGGGGTGGCTCTGGGAGGGCCCAGGGAAGAGGTGTGGGGAGTCCCTGAACAGTCCACATTTGAGGGCGAGTGTCACCCTTGGCAGTGCTTGTCTGTCATCAGTACCTGGTCCCCCTTCCCCAGATAAGAAGGGGGAGCAGGAAGAAGGAAGGGGAGGGGAGTCCTTCCAGGTTTGGCAGAGGTGGGGGCAGCATCCCCGATGCCTGCCTTGCACCCTAACAGGGGACATGGAGCCGCCTCAGTGTGTAGAGGAGCTGGAGGATGATGTGTTCCAGCCAGAGGACGGAGAGCCGGGGACCCAGCCTGGGAGCTTGCTCTCTGCTGACCTGTTTGCCCAGAGCCAGCTGGATTGCCCCCTCGGCCGTCTGCAGCTCTTCCCTCTCACCCACTGCTGTGGCCCGGGGCTTCGACCTACCAGCCAGGAAGACAAGGCCACCCAGACCCTCAGTCCAGCCTCCCCAAGCCAGGGTGTCATGCTGCCCTGTGGGGTGACCGAGGAACCCCAGCGACTCTTTTATGGTGAGTGCTCTTAGCCTCAGGACTCCTCCCATAGAGACAAGGGGAAAAGGGGGGACTTTCCCTCCCCAAACCTGCTCTTTGCTATTTCCTTCCCTAAATTGAGCAAGCAGGGGCTATTGAGTCCTCAACTGTCACCCTTCTGCCTCTCTGTTTGTTATTGCCCCTCACATGTGCTCCTTGGGCCCCAAGAAGGGCCAATTGCCCTGCCATTGTTTCTGCTCTTTTGTCCCTCCCTGGAGGAATCCTTGGGTCCCTGGTGTCTCCTTGGGTTGGAGGGAGGGTACCTGAGCCTTGGCTTCTACACCCTATGGCCCATTGAGTAGTCCAACCTTTTGTGTCCTGGTAGCGATGTGTCTTCTGTAAAGTGGCTAACGTTGCACTGGAGAAGGTTGGGAAATCCGTGACTCGCTGTTGACACTGAAGGGAAAAACCCAGCCTATTCTGGGAGGGAAGGTTCCTGAAGGCAGAAGGTGGCCCCCAATTGTCACTTGGGACTTTCTGTGCTTGGAAGGGGAACTGGAGAAAGGTTTGGCCTGCCTGGGCTCAATGCCAGCAGAGGGGCTGTTTCCAAGGCTTAATCAGACAAGACCCCTTCATTTGTGGGCTTAAATGGTTTGTTTTATGAGCAATATGCCCTCCTCTGGCAAAAGGGCAGGGTTGGACACTCAGTCTGTTTTCTTCTTTTAGCACAATAGCTGCTGGAGGGAGGGAAAGGTTCGGAGGCTATCTTGCTGTGTCTGACAGAGCAGATTGAGGAGACGCTGCGGTTATTCTTAGAGGGAGCTGCTCCATGGGGCAATTCTGGCAAAGCAGTTCTGGCGGAGTCGGAGAAGCTGGATGAGGCAGGCGGGCGGGGAAGGGGGACAGGAGGGAGCAGGCGGTGGGCGCCCCTAGCGGCAGCTTTATTGCCAGCACTGGCCAAGTGAGGAGCCTGGGGCTGCCTTCAGAGAGGAACTTGGCTATTCTGTGGGTCTGAGGAGTTTTCTCTCCCTAATTTTTGTGCCAACGTCTGAGCTTCAGAATCTGAGACCAGCCTTCCTCTGCTGCACTAAAAATTGAAGACAATTTCTGTTTTTCTCTTTTCCTGTCCCTTGCTTTGCTCAACCCAGGAACTCTGGAGAGCTGCCTCCAGTGCTTTTCCAAAGAGGAGCTTCAACCTGCTACTACATGAATAATAAATTGTGGTCAATGTAGCTTGGTAAATCAGGACAGAAGGTTGGCACGTTCACCCGTACACATCACCTTTGCCATGGTTCTGCCAGTGACTGGAGAACTGAAGGGAAGGCTGGGACCATTCCCTTCTGTTCTCCCAGCATCAACTTTTTTTTCTTTTTTTTTTTTTTTTGTGAGGAAGACCAGCCCTGAGCTAACATCCATCGCCAATCCTCCTCTTTTTGCTGAGGAAGACTGGCCCTGGGCTAACATCTGTGCCCGTCTTCCTCTACTTTTTTATGTGGGACGCCACCACGGCGTGGCTGACAAGCAGTGCATCGGCAGGCGCCCGGTATCCCAACCTGCGAACCCCCGGCTGCCAAGCGCAGACTAAACTGCTGCGCCACCAGGCGGCCCCTCCCAGCATCAACTTTTATACACTTGGGCGGCAGGCAAGTCAGGCTGTCCAGATTTGGCAGAGTGCCCTGATAAAGGCAGGCTAGGTTCCTCTCCCTTCCCTTACTAGGGTTTACCCTTGGCCCCAGGTGTTCACCAGGAGTGGCAGGCATGGGGAGAATGGGGCAGTTGTGGAGAATGCTGAGATGTGGGCCCTCTGTTCTTTGCAGGCAATGCTGGCTACCGGCTCCCTCTCCCTGCCAGTTTCCCTGCAGGCTTGCCTCTTGGTGAGCAGCCCCCTGAAGGGCAGTGGCAACATCGAGCAGAGGTACAGATTGCCCGAAAGCTTCAGTGCATTGCAGACCAGTTCCATCGGCTTCATATGCAACAAGTAGGCATGGGGGCTTGGGGGGTGGTGAGTCTGCTGGGGCTGGGGGGCAGGGGCCTGCCTCAGCAACTCAGTCTCCTCCAGGCCTCAAGGATAAGTTCCTAGAATTTGGACCTAATGCTGTTGTGATACCCGTGGACTGGATGGGCCCGACTGGATGAGCACTCCTGCCCTCATCTCTGAGCTCCAAGTTGGTTATCTGCCTGCTCTCAGTTCAGGCTCCATAAGAGCATGGTGTTGGGATGGTGCAATTCCTCCCAGGAAGTGGGATGGCTTTCTGCAGCCTTGCTTGACAAACTGTCTCTTCTTGAGGCCCGTGTTGGGAGATTGTCCCGCACAGACCTCAGGGAAAGATTTTCGGGGTGCTGCAGTGAAGCTGGACAGTTCGGGGTGCCTGGCTGAAGTGCAGTGGGAAACGGGTAACCATGGCCGGGGATGGGCCTGAGTGGGGGAAAGTGGTGGAACTGGTTGTAACCTGATACGTTCCAGCTGGGGAGGCCGCTCCTCATTGTCTCTGTCTGGGAACCAGGGCCTGGGACTCTGGAGAGTGTACCTCAGAGAGTCTCTCCAGACCAGCGGCCAGGCGCTCGGCCGGGTGCTTGGCCGGCAGCCTGGCACCAGCCCCGCCAGGGCGGAGCGTCGCGTGTCAGTCGAGCATGTGGCAGAGTCCATCAACAAAGGCGGCGGCTGGCAGGCTCGTGCTGGAGGAGCCCTCTGTGCCACAGGCTGGAAGCTGCCCTGCTCTGCAGCCGCTGTCTGGGCCGGCCCCCAGGCACTTAACCCATCTTCTCTGGGCTGGCTTTCTGGATGGCTGCCAAGGTAGGGAGAGGAGCCTGAGGCTGGATCCATGCTAGTACAACCACTGCTGAAGCAAAGGCACACCACCTGGAAGTGAGCACAGTCCCTACCTCTGGGACAGTGTCCCTGTCCCAGTGGGCTGTGTGTGTGTGTGTATGTGTCTGTGTGTTTGTCTAGTGTGTCTGTCTGTCAGGAAATCAAGACAATAAATAATGCACCGTGATTGGGCAGACCCTGAGGTTAGATGGGTAACTTCAGGTGACCAGAGGAGAGCTGTTGGTAGTAGAAAGTTTGGCTTAAGGGTCAAACTGTTGCCAGCACCAGGGGGAAGAGAAATTGACTTTGGGTTTCGTTAGAACAGGCCACTGGGGGTTAGATATGGTTATGCTTCTGCCAAGGGATTCTGAGGGAAGTTTGGGGCTAGACCTGGTCCTAGTGGCTCTTCCAGTCCCTTAGTGATCAGGAAGGGAGGGTGGCCCTATGCTTAGATAGTCAGGCAGCCTGGCTTCCTCCTCTGGCCCCAAGCTCCAATCCCTATTCCCTCCTTTGATTGAAAACTCTGTGGAAACTTGGCTTCGAATTTCCCCTTCAGTCCCTCTGTGGGCTTACGCTGATTCTTGATTTCTGTCTCTTGGCCTCCTTCCTGCTCATTCACTCTACCCTGGTTGTATGGGCCTGTGGCTGGGCCCAGCTTACAACTTCCAGTCCTGGTGCTGGAGCTGATGGAGGACACAGTGGCTTTGGGTCTCCTAGACTCGTCTAGAGGACTGTCGGGAAGGTAGCTTTCTTCATTCCGATAGACCTGGTCTGTCTCAACACTTTTTTCCCAGAATGTTCCCCCATCCACTGGTGAGCCCCTGCAGGCTTGGGAGCAGGCTGGGAGCCCTCCCTTGCCCAGCTGTGCCCTGGCACAGGACTAGAACATAGCCCACGGCTCTTTCTTCCTGAATCAGTCCTGAACAGGAGGAGGTGGCCCTTATCCCAAGGTCTGACCTTGCTCTTTGCTGCTTGGCATCATTTCCCCCAATCCGGGGCTGCCTCTTTGAGGGCATGGTTCAGCTCTGGACAGGGTTCTGTCCTCTCAGCCAGAGCCACCCCAGCCATGGAGGAGGAGGAGCAGAACAGACCTGGAGAACTGTTGGACAGTCTCCTCTGCTCTGCATCTCACCCCATACTGGCTCCTGAGTCCCCTGTGCCCTTCACCTCCTGCCAGCTACCTGCTTCTCCTACCCTCCAATGGCAGGAGGCTGGCCAGTGAGGCCTTTCTAGCCTGGAGCTGGTTTTCCCAAATTTTCCATTACAAAGAGCCAGCCTTTTTGTTCAGGGAGTCCTGTTGCTCTTAACCCCCTGCTCCCCACTAACCCTGCACACAGATCTTCACCAGGAGCTCGTCCTGCAGGAAGGGCTAGGATAATGGAACAGGCAGATGGAGCACTGGCATTCATAGGACCTTTCAGCAGAGAGTTGTAAGAAGTGAGTCATTTTCTGAACTTGATTATTATATAAATTATGGTCTAAATCTTTCATATCTAGAAAGTACTGTTGTCACTCTTACATTCTTATCCTTTATCTTCTTTCCCTATTCCCTTCTCTCACCTTTGCAGGGAGGGAAACTGAGGCACTGGGATGGAAGTGGTTTAGGATTAAGTTCCTAGGCTTCAAGTACAAAGTCAGAAGGCCTAGGTCTGAATACCAGCTCTGCCACCTACTAGCCGTCAGAGATCACTTGACCTCGCAGAGCCTGTTTCCTCTTCTGTCAATTAGAGCTAATACTACAGAATCTTACTGTGAAGATTAAATGAGAAAATATCCATGACAGTTCCAGGCACACAGTAGGTATTCTTTAATGCTTCTTTCCTTCTGTCTGTCTATAATCCTGATTATCCCCCACATCTGTTCTTGTCAATTCACAGTGCATTTCCCACCTCACCTGTCAAGCTGATCCCTGAGCAGAGCTGCGTCCCCTGAGTGTCCTCCACCTGCCCTGTCCAGAGAAATCAGTGTCCAGGCTGTTCAGCTGTGGGCCTTGGCTGTGTACGTTTCTCCTTGGAGAATGATGGTCATTCCCCCTCGTTGTGGGCTGAGTTTAGATGCCAAGAAAGACAACCCAAGAGGCAGTAAGAAGGTTGAAGGGGCCTGGCCATCTCTCTCCTCAGATGGTGTCCCAGGACCAGAGAGTGGCCACTGGTCCCTGAGTCCTGTAGGGAGTGTGAGCTCCTGCCTTTTGTCCCTGGTTACAGACCTCAGTTATTTTTTTTCTGTATCAGGAGAAACCTTCTCCCTAGATGATGTGGGGCAGAGTTAGTGGGTGTGATGATGGGGGAGTGCACTGTAGGATGGCATTATGGCATATTGAGTGCATCAACATGACCCCAGATACAGCTGCTCCAAATTCCCCTGGGTGTCGGTTTATGTGGGCCATAAGCCCTCCCAGTGTGTTTCCCAAGGAGCATGGTGGGTGGAGTCTAGCCTGGTTACCCAAGTGATCAGTTCAGGGTGGCTCTTCTGGACTGACAGGTAAGGAATTGGAGGCAGAAGATCAGTAAGGTGCTCGCTGCCTGCTTTTTGGTTCTCCAAAGCAGCAAGAGAGTTGGAGGCAGAATGAATGGAGGTAAAAGCCTTTCTAAACATCGTAATACACCCCACCCTCCTTTGGCTGGGTCAGGAGTGGAAGATTCCCCTCTTTGCTCCTCTGTGAGCTGACTGGCTGCAGCAGGTAACCTCTGGTGGTCTGCTGACTATGGCCTACCTTGACTCAGGTTCTGTGAGGGTGCCCTGGTGTTTCTGTGTCCGTCCAGCTTCTGCATGGAAGAGGGCAGTGCAGGTTTGCTTTCTCACTGAGCTCAGAGGCTGCTGTGGCCAGAAGGTGTGAGTCCCAGCTTCTTTCCATTCCACCTGCCATGATCTCCTCCAGCACAGGCTGAAGAATGGACAGTAGCTGCTATCCTCTCTGCTTAGGAAATTCTCCTGTCCCAATGGCACCATCTTGAAATTTGTGGGGGTGGTTCTGAGCAATGTTAAGAAGCCAAGAATTCTCAAAAAAAGTAGCTACTGTAGACTGTAGAGTGAGCAGAGCTACAGGAGTTTTGGAATTCTTCGTGTTGGAAATGGCTTTTTCACTTGGACCAGAAGTGGCTCCATTCAGAATAGTCAGATTTGGAAATTCCCTGAATAGTAATTAGACTTTCTGGAAAATGAAATCTGAGAAAAATTTCAGCCACTTGGTTTAAATCATCTTTAGTTGCAATATCACAGAAAGGATCCTAGAGTTAGAGCAGACCCGGGTTCAAATCCCAGCTCTATAACTTATGAGTTCTGTGTTCATAGGCAAATCATTTAACTTCTCCGAGCCTCTGCTTCTAATACTTACCTTTCAGAGTTGATGTGAGAGCCCTTTGGAAATTGTAATACATATAACCATTAACATATGGACAGTTTAACACTTTTGGAAGTAGGTTAAAAGATGATTTTAGAATTTCGCTTGGATGGGGCTTTATAGTTCTTGGGGAGCTCTTTTGGAAATTGTACCCAAGGTAGTGTTTGCATGGTTTATTAACTAGCAGCTTCTTTGCCAGCAGCCTGGATCCTTTGTTCAGGGAGCCCCCAACTGCTTCCTGACCCTTTGGGATGCTCTCCTTGTTGGCGAGTGGTTTTCTGGAGTTCAGACTCTGGCTAATGTGGGTGTTTGGGCTCTAGAATGGGGCAGCCCTGGGCAGGAGCTCCAGATATTCACCCTAGAGTGAGAAGGGTCCCTACAGAGCCAGCCTCTGTCCCAGGAGTGGGAGGTCCCCCTAGGACATGCCTGGGGGAGAGTGAGGCTGGGGGAGGGGCTGTCGAGAGCCTCTGTGCGTGAGAGCCAGTGCTGGGGCTTGGGGGCCCTGTGTTTGCTCTGTGGCTGGCTCTGTTTATATCGCTCGCTATATTTAGCTTCTGAGTCATCAGCGTGGCTGACTACAGGCGGAGTTCCCCACACAACTCTGCACCTGACTACTCTCTCTTCCAGGAGAAGGGCCTTGTAGTTCCGGACAGTTCATTCCTTCCCCACCAAGGCAAGCCATGGGGATGGGAGTTGGCTTTTGCTGTTTTTTCCTTGGGGGTGGGGGTATTGGGGGGAGGGGTTGGGGGAGGCACTGAAAAAAGAAAGATGGACACAAATGTCTGGTTTGCCTTTTGATCCACATCTGGCAACTAAGAGGGCATGTTCCATGACCAGAACGAGAACAGTCGGTGTATGTGGTGAGGAGGAGGGTCCAGCCTTCTTCCATGCTCAGCTTGCCTTGTCCTGCCCAGGGAACTGGCCCCAGGCAGGACAAGCCAGCTACAAAGGCCCCAAGTTGAAAGCCAGAGCCTTGAGGTTCCTTCTCCACAGACTTGTAGACCCTCCCCTCCTCAGTCCCCTCTCTCCCTCACCTCTGAGCAGAGTACACACACCACTGTTCCTTTCTGAGTTCTTAAGAAGTTGCCCAAGAGTTTGATGGAGCTGTTCTCAGACTGAGGGAAACAGAACCATCCCTGGGTGAAGCTGGGTAAGGCTTCAGTAGTTCCTACCTCCAGATGGGGTGGAAGGGCAGCACAAGGCTCTGGGGACATGGGTGGTACGCACAGCTCTGTCCCCAACCCCCAGCCCCCAATGGCTGAAGCCAGTGGCCTCCAGTTGTCTTAGAGGAAGCCCTCCTGTCTTCAACTGAGAACGGCTGGCCCCAGGCTGCCCTTTCTTCCTTGGAGAAGTGATTGGTGTTGGCATGGTGGTGGCCGGTGGCTTTAACATCCTATTAGCACTGCTGGCTGGGCTGAGGAAGCTCTTGGCAAGGAATATTGTTTCCTTTTCCATTTTGCCACGTTGCTCATTCCTCAGGTGTCTGGGTCAGGAGCATTCTGGGGCATTCACTGGACCCATTCACTGGGCCCAAGGGCTGCCCTGTGGGTTTCAGAATCCTTTGCTCAGCTTGGCAGCCTGGAATTCTGAGCCCGGCTGCCTCTGGCTGCCTTGCCCATCTCAGAGTGAAAAGTCGGGGATTTCCCTGGGACTTCATGAGTCTATTGAGAAGATAGTGCTCCCGGGGTGGCCGTTGTGAGCAGAGGGTATTGAGGGAAGCATTCAGCAAAGTGAAGTGGGGCCCTGGTTTTCCTTGTCCTCACCGGGAAGCGGTGGGCTGCTTGGTGCAGCACCAGGCCCAATGCTTTACATATATTTTTCTCATTTAATCACCACAGCAACCTTGTATGTCTACACCCCATTATCCCCATTTTCTAGGAATCTGAGGCTCAGAGAAGTGAGGTAATATGCCCAAGTTACACTGTAAGTGGCTGAGCTGGGAATCGTACAGATCTGATTGATTCTAAAACCATGGTCTTCCCACCCATGCTCCTCAGCGAGCACTCCCAGAGAGCGAGAATATGGTGGAGCTGCCGCTTACTGCCCCAAATGGCTGTGCCTCCTGTAACATTTAGCTCTGTGTTCTTGCTTTTCTCCCCTTCAGGTTGTAAAATACTTGAGGACAAGATTTACATCTTACTGATCTTTGTGTCCTTCATAACTCTTAGCTCAGTTGGGTGCTTGATAAAAGCTCATTGAGTTGAACAAAAACATCTTCCCAACTTCTTTCAAGTGGAATTTTCTTGAAGTCCCCTTATCTCCATGTTCCTGTTCTCAACGGCAAGGCTCTTTCCTTCAGCCTTGACCAGGGTGGGTTTAGGGTACGATGGAGGAAAGGGAAGAGACAGGAAAAGGTCACTTTATAGAGTGTGTATCTTCCTGTAAAGTCGGGTATATCCAATTCTGCATTTTAAAGAAACTGAGAGTGGTTTCAGAACATGATCTGAAGTTATAATTTCAGGCCAGTTTTAGCTTTATTTCTGTTTGATCTCAGTTAGCTCTGCCTCTGAAAGGTTTATTTTTTCTGGTCCACAGCATTCTTACTAAATAGTTAATGATCTGGAAACGATGTCTTTATACACACTAGGGAAGCAATTCAGTGGCGGTCCTTTTTGAAAAGTTAATACTATTTTCATAATGTGAATAAACATGCTAATATTTTAGTGGAAGAACATACCTCTGGATTCAGAAGTCAGGGGTCTGAATAACCCCCCTCCCAACTAACTTGCTTGGGATAACTTTTCTGAGCCTTTGCTTCCCCATCTGTAAAATGGGATTGATAATACCTGCCCTTCCTCTGTCCCAGATCTTTGCGAGGAGCAAACTGGAAGATAGGCAAGCACTACGTTCTAAGCATGAGATATTATAAATGGCTGTCTGTTTGGTAAATTTGCAGCGTTCTTTTAAGGCAGGGCCACAGTGTCACCTTGCTCCTTTAATTCTTTGGGGTGAATTAGCTCTTGCTGGAGCATAATGGAACATCGGTGACACACAGAGCCCCCAGAGGGTGTGAATTGGATCTGAAGGGGGAGAGGCAGAGGGAGATTCTTATCCAGGGAGGGCACGGAACACTCTTTATGCTCAGGGCAGAGGCCATGTGGGATGAAACAGAGTTTGATTTGTGTAATCCAACCTTGTCAGACACCATAGCCAGCTCTTTAAAAACAAATGCCGTTTACTAGTTGGGCCTATCCCCAGGCTAGAGGCCAATACTATCATATCGAGCCCATCTTTAGACCTGGCCAGACATCAATTGTTCCTGGCCTCAAACAAGTGGGTCATCTTGCAAGGCTGATTTTTCTGTTGTCAGTCCAGAGTGCACTCATTGAGCACCTACTGTGTGCCCCTGCATGTGGCCTATTATACAAGATGGATGACCATGCGTTCCATCACACTGCCTTGCACACAGTGGGGGTGACTTGAACACTTGTCAACTGACTGCTTTCATCCCTGGCCTCAGCAAGAAAGTAGAACTGAGGCAGAGAAGAACCCTAGGTCTCTAATACCTGGTTGTGTCCTCTTAACTGAAGAGAGGATTTTTATCCACTGTGTTAGGACCCCTTCCCTTGGGGCAGCACCTCTGTTATTTCCCTCCATGCCTTGGTCCTACCCTCCCGTCTCTGAATTTGAGGGCTTCTGGTGTAAGCTTAAATTCCCACCAGTTTCCCATCCGCTGTACCCCAACCCCCTACCCCTGAGGGCACCCTGGATATGCATTCTGGTAACCCCCACTCCTTGCAGCTTCCCAAACTTTGAGGGGCGCTCAAGCCGAGTCTGGGAGAGTGGGGCCTCGCTCCAGGGGTTTGCACCCATTAATCTCAGATTATGTGTTGGGTGCCCTGCCAAGTGCCTGAAAGTCAGAGGCCAAGCGTCCTCTTTCCTGGTTCTCTTTCCTTCTCCCCGTCTCCCCGCCTCTCCTGGAAGGATCCATGTTCTCTGGTGTTTGGTGTCTTTGTGTGCTTCATCCTGTTCTGTGAATGTTGATTTCCTTCCTCCTTACTGTTTCTCTCACTGGCCTCCCTTCAAGTCCTTTTTCTTTTCTTTCTAGTCAGGCCCTTTTGTTTAATTTTGTAAAAAATATTTCATTTATTGTTGTTCCTCATAATCAGGACATTCTTTGATTCTCTTGGTATGAGGCAGCTTGATTTCTTTTCAGAAAAGGGCCTTTGGGGGGCTGCCCTGTGGCAAGAGAAGGTTAAGTGGAATATGTGTAGCATCTGCTTGTGCCCAGAGAAAGGGCTGCTGGGACCGGAGACGGATTCCGGGGCCTGCTCTTGCTTTTCTCACGGCTGCCACAGCAGCCAGCGTCACTCTGTCCAAGGCAGCCTGTTCTCCAGGCCCACCCAGACCCTCCGCCAGGCTGACTGGAGTCAGTGGTTGGAGCTCTGAGTTGTAATCCCGAAGGTAATTGTGGATGACAAACTTCGAATCACCAAACCTTAGGGTTGGAAAGCACCTCAGTGGTTTCCAAATGCCTGTCTGTGGCCTGGCCGCCTGGAACCACTGTGGCAGGATTCACCTCTTGGCCAAGTCATTACTCTGGTGGGAAGAGATTGAAAGAGACTGAAGAAAATACCAGATAATGAAGTGTTTTCTTTTAGGCTATGGGATCATGAGTGATTTTCTTTTCTCCTCTAATTTCTTGAATTTTCCAATATTTCTATAGTTAACATGTAGTACTTTTCTGACTAAAATATATGATAAATGTTACTTCTGATTTAAAAAATGTCACACCTGGGTCCCTTCCCTGGAGATTCTGACCCATTTGGTCTGGGTGGGTCCCAGGGACTCTGTATTTCCGACAGCACCTCAGTGGATTCTGTTTCACAGTCAGGTTTGGGATCAGATACAACCCCTGCGTTTCACTAATAAGGAGAGTGAAGACTCGCAGACAGGCTGGTGGGAGACCGCAGCCTACTGCCAGGTCCTCTGATTCCTGGCCCAGGGAGCCATGCACTTCCCAGAGTACCTTCCTTACTGATTCATGAGCCCTGAGGCCTGTCACAGGCAGAGGCACAGAGCCTGGGTCCTTTCTGAGGGTGGGGCTGTGTGCCCTGCCTCCTGAGCCTAGGCCTGTCTGTGTCTCCCAGCAAGACCTCAGCTTTCCAGTCAGACAGCACTCCTGGCCCACAGCTGCTTCTGGGTCCCCCAATACCCCCAAATGGTGGGAGTGAGGGTGCTGCCTTGTTTTATCCCTGGAGACCTCAGGACCCAGGAAGTTACCCAGGCAGCAGGTGACCTTCACCAGGGGAATTTTGGGAGAAACTGAGGTATATAGAGATGGAATTGGCCCAGGTCCCAAATCATAGACTGGTGATCTCCCTTCCTTAGCTATTGAGCTGTTTTGAGATGATTTAAAGAAGGGGAGGGGAGGGGCTGCTTTGGTATAAAGAAAGGTAGATGGTGGCACTTGAGCATAGTGATAATGGGTAAGGACGGTGCTCTAGGGTGAGGTGGTCTGGATTTAGTCCAGTCCCTGCCATTTACCAGCTATGTGGCCAAGTCACCTCTTTCGGTGATCTCATCTGTAAAGTGGGTTTGTCCCTACATTTGTAGACCTACCTCATAGGGTTGTTGAGAGGACCCGAGGAGTTTACTTTGTATAGAGCAGTGCTTCTCACACTCCGTGTGTCTCAGAGTGACTGGGGATCTTGTTAAAAATGCACATTCTGATTCAGTAGGTCTGCATTTCTAATGAGCTCCTGTTGACGCTGTGGCTGCTGGTCTATGGACCACACTTTGAGAAGCAAAGATGGAAAACACTCAGAGCCTGGCATACTCAGTGTTACTATTACTGTTATGATCATGGTTGTTGTTGTTACTTGGCCTTTTCAAACAGGCACCTGAGGAGACTTGGAATTCCAGCAGACTGGCCTCTCCAGGGATTAGTCTTTTCCTGGATTCTCCTTCTGTTCCACCACATGACCTTTGCACCTGTCCTGGGCAGCAGCTGGGGAGGGGCCAGGGGAGGGGTCCTCTGCCCAGCTGCTGTGGCCCTGAGTCTTCAGGTTTGCAGCTGAGTCCTTTGTCACGCTGCTTTACTCTAACCAGATTTTGTTAAGCCGGGTGTGTTTCCTCCTTTTACTCATCTTTGTTTACAAAACACGAGGAAGCCATCAGTCTCCCCAGCCGCAGTCTGCCAGGCCTCCTATGTGGCACACCGATTTCCCTTCCCCTCCTAGCAGTAGCCGTGCCTCCACCTTTCTGGATTATTTTCTGGTGTCCCTTCCTTAGGGGAAAGAGGAATGCTGTTGCCACAGACGTGGGGCATTCTGTTCACCTGGGTTGGCAGGGCTCTGAGATCAGCCTCCATTGACACCTCGCCTCTCTTCTCTTCTGGCCCAAGGTGGGAGGGAACCCAGCAGCCTGCACAGTTGCCTGGGGCCAGACGTACCTGCGAAGCCCTGGGAGACCTGGGCTTACTTTCCAGTTCTGCCACTCACTCACTCGCTCCTCTTCCCCTCTGACTGTTGCCTGGTGGGGGCCGGGTCTGTGGTTAAAGACCGCCTAAGAGAGGGCTCCGGCTTCCCCAGACACTTCACATAAATGTGCTGGCCGCCTGGGCCACTGCAGTCATCCAAGTCCAGCCTGTGCTGGCTCCTTTCTGCACACTAGCTTTTTATTCCTTTGTCCGCTGAGAACCCCATGGAGAGGGCCCCAGCCCGGTCCTCCTGCCCTGGCAGACAAATAGAGGACAAAGCCTGCCTCTCCAGCACCACTCAGTCCCCTCGGGGCCTTTGCTGGCCCCTGGGACATGTACCTGTGTGGGTGGGGCACCAGCCACAATCCTGTGAGCCACTGACCCCTGACCTTTGCCCCCAGCTTCCCTGCCTGACAGTAGGACCCGGGATAACCTCCAGAGAGTAGTGTGCATTCTTTGTTTTTGTTTTGTTTTCAAGTATGTTCTTGCTTAACGTTTAATTGGCTCCAGTCAGTAGGAAAGCGCTCCAAGAGGGATTATTTATGGCTTACTGTCAAGAGCAGCTATAAAAAGGGCAGCGCTGAGCTGGAGATGCTGGGAAGGGAGAGAGGGCGGGGGCACAAGTGTGTGTGTGTGTGTGTGTGTGTGTCTGTGAGTGTGTGCGTTTGCACTGGATGAAATCAGATTTTTGCTGCCTCAGCAGTGTGGTTTAAATTGAAGATTAACCCTTTGACCTTCACAGTGTCAAATCACTTGCAGATGGAGCCTCCCCCCCCCCACTTCCCCCTTGTTCTCTGTGTTACTTTGGAGTGGGGGGAGAGAAGGGGGCACTTCTCTTTCTTTCTGAAGAAAGTTTGTTGTTCATGCAGCTGAGGTTTGAGGGGCTCAGGAGCCAATCTGATTAAAAGCAGCACTTGGCTAAACTCTGGAAAATCCTGCAAGCAGGGGAAAAAGTTTAATCCTCTTGTGCACAGTGCGTAAAGAGCCTGGTCTTTTCTTTTTAATGTTCAAACTGCAATTGTTTTTGGAGAACTCAACTATCTCCCCATCATCGCCACTTCTCTCGTGCCTCCCCCACCTCCCTCCCCAGTTTGCTGGACTGATAGGATTAAAGGGCCGCCATCCCGAGACATGTCCATCTGAACTTTTATTGAAAATGATAAGGAGTCATCTAAGGCTGCGTTTAGGAATTACGCTGATTTTTTTCCTTTCAGCACCAGCAGAACCGAAATCGTGTGTGGTGGCAGATCCTCCTTTTCCTACACAACCTCGCTTTGAACGGAGATGAGAACAGGAACGGGGCAGGTCCCAGGTGAGGCTGGGCTGCCCTCTTCGCATGGGGCACCACAGGAAGGACATTGGAGGACTGACACTGTGTCTTGTGAAGTTGTTTTGTGTTTTTATTTTAAAAATGTATCTCTGTACATAAGACATACCCAAGCGGGACCTCTTTCCCTGTTGAGGGCCTTGACCAGGAATGGGGGCCTTTGTCAAACACTGTTGAAGTAGAGGCTGATGTGTCTGTGATGGTGGGGCCTCCCGAGGGCTCTGACAAGTGGATTCTTCAGTCAGCAGTTGTTGAAGATGACCGGGTAGTGATGTTCTCCGGCAAGTGGACTATGGTTTTCCCACAGGAACTTGGTTAAGAAATAGGAGACTGGATTAGACTCCTGGTTCCACCAAACCTATCAGCCTTCCACTGTGGATGGGGCTGAGATCTGGACAGTCACACTGCTTTAACCCACCAGGGCCTTGGCCAGGGGCTTTCCAGCTGAGCATGGCAACTTCACTAGGCCAGGCGGTCTCTGGGTTCTCATCTGGCCCAGCCAGTGCCCACCCCAAGGGCTCAGGGATTCTTGCTCAGCCCTGTCATCTCCAGCAGACCTCAGGGAGGGTTGGGTTTCTCCAGAGACCCCCTCAAATATGCCACAAAATGAACCAAACTTCTGGGTAGGCCTCAAATCTGACTTAGTTCCACTTGGAGGCCCCAGGATTGGTCCTGAGATGCAGAACCACTGCCACCTATGGCTGCCTGGGACTGGCTGGGTGTCAAGCGTGGATGAGCCACATCGCCAGTCAACATGCTGTAGCCGGCAGCTGTGCCTTTGTCAGCTCCTCTTAAGACCCAGCCAGCAGACTGCCTTCCACCCCAATGTCAGTACTCTGGGGCGTGAAGGGGCAGGGTTGCAGTGGGACTGGGAAGTGTGGCAGCCCTAGAGGAACCCAGACATCTTGGTTTCCTTGGAAACAACATACCTCCTCCCCCTTATCCCCATTCCTTTTTCACACCAAGTGGGATACAGGAAGAAGCCAGCACAGTGGCTTTGTCAGCTGAGATGTGTCTTTTAGAGTAACAGACAGTGATTAGAGTGCAGAACCGTCAAAGCTGGGTACACGTTTCCTGTCTTCCTTCAGCTTCCAGCTAGGCCAGGAGGGCATACTCTGGAAGTCAGCAGGATCACAGCTGCCTCTGAACTTCCCTTCTCTCCCTGCTGTGGCACTAATGGAGAGAATTTAAAGCAGCCAGCCTGGCAGCTCTGATTGCAGACACAGGGAATCTGAAAAGACACAGGGAATCCATTAGCCAGACACCTAGAAATTAAATTATAATTTTTACATACGTAAGAAAAGATCACATTGGTGCTAACGGGGAAGCAAGGCCCAAAGAAAAGATGGCTTCCCTGGGCAGAGAAGACCCCAGGGCTACACAAGGAAATTGGAGGAGTCCAGAGTAAACTCAGATCTGAACAAGTCCAAGCGCCTCCAGTTCTGCTGAGAGGAGGTCTTCAGTGCTGTGGAAGGAAACGTTGATCTTCTGGATGTGCAGTTGGACGGGTTGTTCATTGCACAAGGGCACCTGCAGAGGAAGATAATGGAGGCTAAAATCCAGCCTGTGCTCTGCTCACTAAGCTCTATGCCCTAGTGTAGGACTGTGTCTGCCCAGAGGAAGGGGTGCCTTTCTTAATTAGCACAAAGGTGCCATATGGGCCCATTGTGGCCCTGAGAAGGAACTTAAACTGTGCAAAACAAAACCTTTGTTTTGTTCTGCTTGGATGTTCTGGAGGTATTACCTCTTTTTAGCCAAAATTACATTCTCAGGGTGTGTACCATGGTTCGTCTGCTAAGAAGATGGGTTCCTGCTTACAAGAAGGACCCCAGGGAACAGGCCTGAGGACTGGCTCTGGACATGCTGACCATTGTGAAACCCAGCCTTTCCTGCGTGTCTCCATACCATTCTATGATGTGTACAGGACCTGTGTTCTCCCTTCTCCTGGACCAAGGATGTGACAGGCAGGCTGCTGCTATATCCTTGAGTGACACACACAAGAAAACCAGGAGTATGTCTACCAACCACTTTCAACCCCTCTTGGCAGACTTTCCACCTGAGTTGAGTGAGAGCAAACAAATGGTCTAGGCCTGGGTGCTGAGGCAAAGCCATCAGCTTCAGAGACCTTGCCAGGCCCAGGTGGGATGCCCTGTGGCCTGTCCTGAGAACTGAGCCCAGAGTTTGACAAGCCCACCTGAACATCGAGCCTGGGGCCCGAGGGAGAGGGTTCTGACTGCACTCTCTCCATCTCATGTGAAGCTGGGAATTCACTATCCTAAGCAAGCCAGGGCAAAATTTAAAACTCCCTTCCTTCCCCCTCCCCAAAAAAACCCCAGGAGGCGACTGGCAGAATAGCCCCAGGAGGGAGAGAGGTTCCTCCTGGCTGGCTGTTTTTAATTGGCCTAGTAAGCTAGACTGGCCCCTTCCCCCTCTTCCTGGTGAGTTGGTCTGAACATTCCTCAAGTCCAGCCTCAGGAGACATGTCCCTCCCCCTGGGCCCCCTCTCCCCTCCCCCATCCCCAGGAGCTTGGCTGTCTCTAGTGAGGGGGCGGAGAGTCAGGTTTAGAGGGAGGGAGAGTCTGACCTGGGTCCTGACCTGTAATGTGCAGCTTTTGTGGTTTGCTGAGGGTGGGTGGTGGGAGAAGGACTGGAAACCTTCCTCCCTGTTGTAGAAATGCCCTGGGGGAAAGGAAGTCTGATATTCAGGGTCAAAACAGTCCTTCTAATGCAGAAACCCAGAATAGGGGTTTCTGGAAGCCAGTAGACAGAACTGGGGAGGGAACCCCCCCCCAGGCCAGATATCTCACTCGCCCAGAGAGGTGGAGGACTCAGCCTGGCCTCTCTGCCTTCCCCTGCTTCTAAGTCTGGGCTGTTGGAGAGCTGCCCCGGTGGCCTTCTCTTGCTCAATCTGAGGCAGAAAAAGATCACCTCCCAGTGACCTCCCTGGACCCCTAGGGCAGCATGTTCCCGAGCGCTTAGAGGGACCCAGCTGACTTGTCTCACTGTCCCCAGCGGCCCACCCCTGTCTGAGTGTGGCTCCGGCCTGGGTATGGCACGGAGGGGTTTGTTTGGGATGTTCCAGCCAGGGCCTCCAGCTGCCTGAAGTCTTCCGGGAAGGAGCCCGCTGCCCCCGGAGAGCTCGTGTCTTTTGGGGGACTTGATGAAGAGGGAGGTAGGGAGAGTGGAGAGCCCTGGAAGCAGGAAGACTTCAGCCGGTCCGGCTCTGCAGGGCTTCTGTGAATCAGTGCTGCAGCCCAGGCTGGAGGAAGCTGCCGAGTCCTGTGTGTTGGCCGGGACCCTTGGCGGGAGGCCACCCTAGCTGGACTCCTTCCAGGAAGGGGTTAACCTATCAGCCTGTGAAGCCTCCTGGGGACACTGTGGGCAGTAGAGACCCCAGGGCTGGTGAGGACTTTGAGCCTTGAGAGAACAGCAGAGAAAGCTGAGCTCTTCCATAGAGGTGCCAGCCTCACCAGCTGAAGATGCTCAGAGCCCGTGCTGGCTCCCAGTCTGCACTGCCCCTCTCTCTGCGCAGGTGGCCAGCACCTCTCCTTGCTCTGTGAGCATTGCCCAGTGGCCTGCCCCATCCCTGAGACCACAGGGGCTGTTGGGGGAGACCCAGTGAGAATGTAGCATTTTGTTCATCCCAGGTTAGTTGTCCTGGGTCCTAGGCACTCTGCCTCTGGGAGAGAGACAGGGAGAGGGAGGGGAATGGGGACACATTGTTTTTTAACCTGTACAGTGTATTCAGCTTTATGTTCTTCACATGCATATATGTGTGTGTGCATGTATCTTCCCCCCATTAATTGGTACAATTTTTAATAAAACCATTTAAAGCAAAACTGGTCTTTCTTTTTCCAGATGTGGTAAAAATGCAAGGGGATCCATTACGGAATTAGAGACTTCTAACTTGTTTCTCAGCTGCCATCCTGAGTTACCTCTGGCTCTGGGCTTTTGTCAGGACTTCCCTTTCTCTCTTGGAGTTGAAAACAGCCGTTCTGACCACACAGAAAACAGCACAGCAGAGACCCCATGAGGTGGAAGACGTGAGATTTTGATCCAGACCTGGATCTGGATTCAGTTCCAGCTTCCACCAGCTGAGTGATCGTAGGCTGTTTTGTAACCTCCCTGAGGCTTCGGTTCATCCATGTGTAAAGGCAAGCTGCGCCTGCCTTGCAGGATTAAAGGGAATGTGTGCACAGGACCTGCCCATGGCTGGCACTCAGCTGTGGCAGCCTCAGTGACGTCAGTGCCCTGGTGGCCCCTCTACACAACCCCACACCCCTGTGTCAAGCTGGGCTTCGGTTTCTTTTAATCAAGGTAGCAGGTAGGCTAGTTGTAGGGGACTTCCTGGCTTGCATTTCTTTGTGGATTAACAATGTCTGACTCAAAAGGGTCATTGAAAGCTCTTGACAAGGTTCTGAAAGTCCTTGGGGGAAAATCGCTCCTGGTCCTATCAGTAGTAAGCTGTGAGCTGAGAGCCACCCTGCCTCATCTGTGCCGCAGGGCCCCCACGATTTAGGAAGCTGTCGGCTCTCGAGGACCAGCTTTGGACCCCAGTTCCTACCCTCCCAGATGGCGGGAGCTTGTCTGACTTCTTCATTTTATGGATAAGTAAACTGAGGCCCAGAAAGGGGATGTAGTTTCCTATCTGGGCTTTTTAAATAGCCGAGTCAGCTGAGGGGCGATTACTCTATCCATCTGAGTTTCCATTTGGAAACTGCTGTGCTCTTGCCCGGATCTGCGGGGAAGCCAAAACTTGTCTATTTTTAATGCCAAATAACTGCCTCTTCTCCTGTAAAACATGGCACTTCTAACCACTCTATATTTGGACAGAGAGGTTTATTTTTACTGGAGTGTGGTAGAAGTGGGGCCTGGTGCCACGTCCGGATGTTATTCTATAGTTCATGTGCTGGGTTGCCGTGGAGCCCATTAAGCAGCTCCTATGTGGTACACAGAGAATTAGTAGGTGATTGGTGACAGTAATGTCTTTCTTTCAAGTCATCGGCCCTACTGTGAGTGAGGCTGCACTCTGTTGTCCAACCTAGAAACCTGACAGCTCGCCCTTGTTCCACCCTGTCCCTCTGTGTCCCACTCTGATCCCTCCAGAGGAAATCCAGTGAGAAGGTAAAGGCACAACTGCCCGAGTTTGAACCCAGGCCTGGTGCTCACCAGCCGAATAGTATTGGGCAGGTCACATAGTCTCTCCATGCCTCAGTTGCCTCATCTGTAAAATGAGATGATAATAGTACCTCCCTCATAAGGTGTTGTGAGCATTAATGTGTGAATACACGTAAGGGGCTTAGAATAGTGCTTGGTATGTATTAAGTCTCCAATAAATGTTAGCTGTCAATACTATTGATAGTACGATTACTTTTACTATAACTATTTGTAAGCAGCTGATTAATATGCTCCGACCATTTTTACTGGGAAATGTCTCTTGCACCTACCTTCTCTCTATTTCTGCCACATTATCTTAATGTAAGTCCTTTTGCCTGGACAACTGCAGAGCCTGCGAACTGGCCTCTTTGCCAGCCTTGCCCCTTCCACAGAGCCTTCTCTGCTGTCGGGGGTGGGGGGCAGTTTCTAAAAGACAGACCTGATCCCACCATTCCCCACTAGAAAACTTGCCCTACTGGATCAAGTCCATGTTCCTTAGCCTGCCTCTCTAGCTACCGGCTTGTGTTAGTATTCTGAATTTGTATTCTGTATAACTAATTACCCCAAAATTCAGCAGCCTAAAACCGTATTTATTATCTCACAGCTTCTGTGGGTTGGGAATTCAGTAGCAACAGCCCAAGGTGGGAGCATGATGAGAGGCTAGTATTAAGGCAGAGATTCCTGGATCACCCATTTAATGTACACCAAGTCCACTGTACAAGCTCAGCAGGGAGAGAGAGAAACGTCTGTAGTGATACAGTGCAGCAGATGGGTCTCCTGCCCTCCACTCAGTGGCATGTGGTGCCTGGAGTAAATGTGACACGGGAACATGTGTGACAGCCCTTTCCTGGCCTCATATGACACCAGCATCTTCTCACACTCAAAGATAAGTTTTCTGGTCCAGCATGGCCCTAAATGCCAGTGGTTTCCTCTGCTGCTCAGCTGAGGCAACAACTCTCCTCCAAGCTGAAGGAAACGCTGGCTGTCTGGGATTTCCTGAGAAGTGATATGTCAGCTTGTTGGACTTCATGGATGTCTGAAAGGATTTTCAAGGGCAGTTTTCACTCCATGTGATTTTTGCCATACAGGAGGTCTCGTAACCAGTTCCTGTGGAAAATGAGACTCCATTGGACCGCTAAACCCAGCCACCCTGCCCTTAACCCCTGCTTCCTGGGAGAAGTGTTTGCCCTCCTAACTAGGAAGGCTCAGGGTGGAATTAGAATTGGAACTGGAATTGCTCTGAAGGGAGAGTGAGAGTAAGTGATGTCCTGTCTGACTGCTGCTTTTGCTGCCGTTCCAAGGTCCCCGGGCTCCATGCTGCCCTGCAGGTGGACCTGTCACTAGTGTTTGAACTAATGCCATGCCCTGCTCATGAGAGAAGACAAAGTCCGTTGAGTGACTCAATGGCACTGGCTGAGCAAGACACCCCCCAAAGCTCATGCACAGATTCTAAGAAACGGGCCACAGGATCCCTGTCCTCAAAATTATGTGCTAAAAGAAACCCAGTTGGTATGAAGTGGTGGAAACCCCACCTGACTAGGATTAGGAGGCTGGGTTTCTAAGCTGACTCTGTCACTAACTGGCTGAATGACTTCAGGCAAGGAGGTGACCTCGGCTCTCTAGTCTTTGGTGTCCTCATCTGAAAATGGGGTAGGACCAACCTGAATATCTATGATCTGCCCAGCATTTTATTCAGCAATTTCTTTTTTGGATCTTAAACTCCTTTGAGATTCTGCTAAAACAATACACAAATCCTCTTCTCAAGAGAAGGCACATAAATGTACAGTCTCATTTTGTATAAGATTTCAGGCCATGTATTAAGTCTCTTTATCTGTCATTTGATCCCTAAGTTTAAGGACTATAGTTTTATTGCAAAGGAAAAAGCAAAAAAACAAGTAATGCAAAAACTTAGAAGTCAAAGCAAGCTTTTTCCTCATTCTGTTCCTGACTTTGCTCACACCGCAAGAAGTTACTCTGCCTCCTATGCAGTTCACCCTGTCTACACCATGAAGGAGGCTGGTGGTCTCTGGAGGCACTTGTGTTTATCGTCCTGCATTCTGGATTTCGGAGATGCACGCTTCTCCATTAGGGCACTTGGAGAACGAAACTGTGATGATGGTCTTGTCCTTTCGGGGGCCACATCCCAGACCAGACAGGGTATTTGTGGCCACAGTTGTCTTTGCAGACCTTCTCTCTTATCCAGCTTGAAGCGAGGAATGAGCGTGGGTGCCTTTCCATAAACTCAGGGAGGAAAGGGGCTTCTGGTGAAGGTGTCTCGGGGGTTCGTGCTGAATGGACTGGTGGGAAGCAATCAGATGCCGAAGGTATAGGAGAGGGTGGCCCTGGAGACCCAGGAGCTGTCAAGGGCAAAAGCCTGGGAGCTCTGGGCAGCCCTGAAAGGAGGCTCATGTTTTTCACCTGAGTGAGCCCCAGGTTGTGCCCAGTGGTTCTATCTTTGAAGTGGAGAGGGTTCAGTGCCTGGTGGCAACCTCATTTCTAACACATCATTACATTTGCCAAGTGCCCTTGAGCACCAGGCACCAAGTTCACAGGTACTGTGCATGTGCGCGCGCACACACACACGCGCACACACACACTCTCAAGTGTGCTGGGTACTATTTTAATGGCAACCACAGAAAAACCCATCAGCCCCCAAGTAGATCAAGCCTGGGGTCAGTGAGCCTCTTGCATGAGCATTAGGGTTTGGTACTGTCTCAATGTGCAGCTGTTCATTGCCATTCCAGATACAGCACATCAGTGCTCCCTCCCTAAAATGTAGAGAAGAGCTGGTGACATTTCATCAACTGGGGAAACTGAAATCCACCTGTAAGACTGGATTTCATACCATCAGGGAGCACCTCTCACCACTGGCAGTCACCATTTACCCGATACAACTATCACCATTTTCCTGACCACCCATGGGCATTAGTATGTGCATGGCTCTGTGCACATCTGGATAGACTAAAGGCTCCTGGTGGCAGGAACCGGTCTGTCTCATTCACCACTATATCCCCACTCTCCAGCAAGGAACTTGACACTTGCAAGATACTCAGAAATCTTTGTGCAAAGAAGGAGTGACGAATAACGATCGGAGGAATGGGATGAGTATCATTGTTATGTTCGGCAAGGTGTGCCATCCACCGCCAAATTTATTTCGGAACTCCTCCTGAGGAGTCCCATGGGTCCAGGCTTTGAGTGGCAAAATGAACCTTGTTTCCTTTTTCTCCCCCTGCCAAATTCTGGAAGTCAAATTCTGCAGACTTTCAGGAAACTTGACTTGCTCACTTCAGTAAGATTCAGTGCAGCAATTTCTGGGCGGAGGTGGGATTGGGGAAACGGCACTTTGGCACTGGGGCAGTGGGCTCTGAACAGTGTAGGATGGTGGGCCGGGCTGAGGGCCACCTGCCTCGCTTAGTGTTGACCATGAGCGGAGCCCAAGCTCATCAAGTACCCGTGGGGCCCCAGCACCTTGGAGAATGATGCTGCCAGTGAGCTGCTGGTGCCTGAGGGTGCAGCCGTGGTGGGCTGAGTCAGCAGCTCGTCAGCTTCCCTCTGGCGGTGCTCAGCCAACCACCACCCTCCCCCCTCCTGAGGAGGGGCAGTGAGGGGGAGATGTGGTCCAAGCTGCCCTGTTCTCTTCTCCGGTTCATCCCAGCCATCCAGGACGAGAAGCGGGAGGAGTTGGGGGGAGCATTGGCACAGGAACAGCCTGCACTGTTTAGATGTTAGGGCTCCAAGGAAGTTCTATTGGATAATCTATCAAAACTCTCCTCTCGGACATTGCTCTTGCTTCCAGTTGCTTCGGCTGCCTCATCTCAACACTGGCTACAGGAGTGTGTGTGTCCCTTTACAAGCCAAGGAAGCTCTATTTATTTATTTTTTTAAGTTCTTTTCTCTTCCAGGAGCCACAGACAGAGGCTCTCCCCACGGAAGCCTAGAAGCCTGACACAAAGAGTTAACCTCCGTCCCATGGTATCCTATCAGACCCCCGAAACCTGTGTCAGCGCTCTTTCCCGCTCCCCGGTGTTTAGCCTCAGGACTGCCAATCGCCTGCTCCCTGCACACAAAGGCTTCTCTGTTTCTGGCCGGGCTGGAATCACATGCTTTCACTCTCAACCCAGCACTTTAAAACTAAACACCCACCCTCTTTGGCCCCAGATGACCCTGTTTACGTCTGCCAAGCCAATTCCAAACAGCAACAGTAGTAAAAACTTCTGTCGGGAGAGACTTCTTGACTATTGGTGTAAAAGGACAAATCTTCACTTTGTATAATGGGAGGACTTTAAGAAGTTTTGGGAACAACTTAGAGGAAAAAAATATAAGGAAGCCAGCAGCGTGCCCCAACTTCTCTATTTTCTAAAGTGTCTCTCACCAGAGACCCCAGGGGCTCAGGATAAGGCAAGAAACAGAAAATGGTGAGCAGAGTTTTAATGGCTGAGGGAAAGAACATTCTGGAATTTCTTATTGAGATCCTACGTTGTTTAACCCTTAAGGAAAGGGATGTTTTCTTTTTTAATTTATTATTTTTTTATGAAGGATATTCTCTTTGCTCTAGGTCACTGAAGATAGGACAGAAAGATTCCCTTCCTCAGTTTAGGGAAGTGAACTGTGAAACGACAGAAGCTTCTGGAGAGGAGGTCTGGGCTGATCCGTTTCAAAGTTTTGGGTCAGAAGGACTTGTGTTTCTGTTTTTCCATAAAGATCCCTTTTCTTTCAGCCTATGTGGTAGCCCATGTTAGCTGTGAAGGAAGTCAAGTTTCCTTTGATTGTTCTTACCCTGATCAAAGTGGTAGAAGTTGAAGGGAAAATACCAGAGTCGAAAATGCTAGTAACATTGGAGGTCCCAGATTAGGTATTTGTAAACAGTCCAGATAAAAGAATGATCAAGTGCCTGTTGGTCTCATATCCATCTCCAAAGAAAGTAGTGGAGGTGGAGCCAAGCAAGCCAGTTCCACGTCTGAGGGGTCAGTGAAATTCTGTAGGCAGGGAATGGCAAACAAGTTTCATCTCTAGTGATGATACTGAGAAACTGGCAGGCACCTGTGTTGAGAAGGATTCTGAGGCTACATCTAGGCTTAGCAGAAAAGAGTGCCATGACCAATGTCTGCTGGGCAGGGGAGGAGGAAATAACAGCACAGATTTGTTATCCCTGTCCTAGCGCAATCTCAGAAGGTTAGATTATCATACGTGTGTAAAGATAAGTAGAAAACAGGCACTTCCAGAGAGGAAATGGTAGATGGGATGAGAGAAGATGTAGTAATTACAGCAGAGACAGTGGTGCTCGCTAAACATTGTATTTAGTCCTGTGTGGTGGGTGGGCCATGTGACAAGTTCTGAGCAATGAAATATGAGCAGAAGTGATGTGTGTCACCTCCAGGCTGGGACAGAAAATATGTGTATGCCATTCTTTATTCTCTCTTCACTTGTTCCAGGGATTGAGGAGAACTCTTGTTCCAGATAGTGCAGTTACAGTGTGCTGTAACCTCTGTCACCCTGGGTCCCTGAGGACTTTGTGAAGCAGAGCCTCTGACTGACCTGAATTAACACATAGCATAAGAGAGAAATAGACCTTTTTGATGTCCACTGGAATTTCAGAGTTACTTTATTACTCGGCATACCCTAGCCTATCCTAACATAGTTACCAAGGGGGAAGAGTTTTCTCTTTTCTTTTTTCATTTTCTGCCCATATTTGAAACCACTATTTCTAAAAATGAAAAGATACAACCTTGAAAATCAACTCTGGCGTATGTAAGAGCTGCCAGTCCAGAAGATACCGTTTCAAGTAGGGATTATAATCTGGCAAAATAGTAAAAATGTATGTGAAAGTGATTTGAAAGTATAAGCAATATACAAATATAGTATATTTTAAACCTAACTTCTAGTACTAGTACCCACTCTACCAATACTACCATTACTGCCTGGGGCCAGAGAGGATGGTGAGAAGGATCACTTATGAAAAGGAGAAGAAAAGCTGTCAGATTTATGAAAACACTAATGTTAGGGTACTGGGCCTGGAGAAATCTAGATATAAAAGGTAAAAGAGACCTTGGCAATTTAACCATATGTCGAAGGATTTCTTAGGAAAAAATACTGATTACCCCTGGTTGCAATTTACAAAGAATTTCCATGCCAAGGTATATTCACCAACCTCTTCCAAAATGTTTGCACAGATGGTTCAGTTTACACACTTGTTTAACACAGGGATTGTTGATCAGTTTTCTTATTTTCTTCTCAACTGCTATTCTTCCTTATTCCCATCAAAATTATTAGTATTTTTACTACTGTGCAATTGCCCAATCTATTTTCTCTCCTCCACTGGCCACTTCCCATTCCCATATGGTCATGTGTCACTTAATGATGGGGATGCATTCTGAGAAATGCGTTGTTAGGCAATTTCGTCATTGTGCGAACATCATAGAGTGTACTTACACAAACCTAGCTGGTGTAGCCTACGCTCTGTGGTAGCCTATTGCTCCTTGGCTACAAACCTGTACAGCATGTGACTGTACTGAATACTGTAGGCAACTGTAACACAATGGTATTTGTGTATCTAAACATAGAAAAGGTACAGTAAAAATACAGAATAAAAAATAAAAAATGGTACGCCTATATAGGGCACTCACCATGAATGGAGCTTGCAGGACTGGAAACTGCCCTGGGTGAGTGGCGAGTGAATGTGAAGGTCTAGGACATCACTGTACACTACTGTAGACTTTATAAACCCTGTACACTTAGGCCACACTAAATTTATTATAAAATTTTTTCTTTCTTCAATAATAGATTAACCTTAGCTTACTGTAACTTTTTTACTTTATAAACTTTTTGATTTTTTTTAAACTTTTTGACTCTTTTGTAATAACACTTAGCTTAAAACACAAGCACATTATACAACTGTACAAAAATATTTTCTTTCTTTATATCCTTATTCTATAAGCTTTTTTCTATTTTTAAGATTTTTAAATTTATTTTTGTACTTTTTAAACTTTTTTTTTTAAACTAAGACACAAACACACACATTAGCCCAGGTCTACACAGGGTCAGGATCATCAATATCCCTGCCTTCCACCTCCACATCTTGTCCCACTGGAAGGTCTTCGGGGGCAATAACATGCATGGAGCTGTCGTCTCCTATGATAACAATGCCTTCTTCTGGAACACCTCCCGAAGGACCTGCCTGAGACTCTTCTTGAGGAGGTGTCACTCTTTTCAGAAATATGTCTATGGTGGTTTGCTTGGTTTGTTTCTTTCCGTCATCATAGATTTGCTTGTAAGCAGATAATGCACCATGAAGATTTCTCTCTATTAATGAAAACCTTTCAGTGTTGGGTTCCATGTTTTCAAACTTTTTAAGGAGCTTATTGACGTCTGTAAAAGTTTCAGCAAAACCCTTCACTGTGAATTTTCTTGGAGGTTCTTCTTCTTTTTCTCCTGCTGTTTTCTTTTCTCTTGCTATGACATTATGATGGCTACAACATCACCAGGCGATAGGAATTTTTCAGGTCCATTATGATCTTATGGGACCACCATCATATATGTGACCTGTCGTTGACTGAAACATCGTTATGTGGTGCATAGCTGTCTCTCAGATTCTTGTGCAGCATTCACTGTATTATAACCATTTAAGTTTTGCTCATTGTTCTTAGGCTCTATAAATCTTTGCATCTCAGATGATTTCTTTAGGAAACATTCCTATAAGTGCAATTTCTGGGTCAGAGATGTAAGGAACGCTAACTGTTATATTAGATAACCCCCCAAAATCTCAAAGGCTTAACATGCAAAAAAGTTTATTTCTCACTCACACAGCTATCTAATGTGGGTGTTTGGTGAGTGGCCTTCAATGCGGTGATTCAGGGATCCAGGTTCCATCTAGCCTGTCACTTGGCCAACTTCAGCATGTACCTTCAAAAGCCACTACAGATGGGGAAAGAGAAGATGGAGAAGGCGCATCTGCTTCTTAGCCACATCAGCTTGGAAATGACACACCCTACCTCCATTTATTTTCCATTAGTGAGCACTAGCCACATGGTACACGCTTACTGCAAGGGGAACTAGGGAACATAGTCCCTGGCTAGCCAGGCACTTCTAGCGTCAGCTGCACACTGTGGAAGGGCAAATAATCTGTGCAAAGCTAACCATCTCTGGCCACAAAGGGTATTCCAAGTCCATTTGCATTGATTCTGTGAGGAAAGTCCCAGGCACTGTTGGGTCACACGATTGACTAAGGTGGCTAAAATTTCACCACTTATTCCATTCCCTTCCTTCTCTTATCACTAGATTCGGAGTGAATCACTTTGATTCCAATGGTGTGATTTTCCTGCCCTGTGTTTTTACCCAGCATCTTGATGGTCTTGCTTAGTGGAAATTTCCACCCTCACTCCTCTTCCCTTTTGGGGAGTAAGAAGTAATTTTTGCTGACTGCCCTCATTTGCTCCTCTGCCCTTCTCCTGCCCCAGGGTGCCTTCCCCCTTTCTCCAGAGCCTGAATAGATATTCCTCTGCCTTTGAGTCTTCTCCACAAGGCTTTTCCTTTGGGGCCTCTCTGGAAACCAGCCCCCTTGACTCTTTTGGGATTTGGATTTTCAGAATGTTCCTGCTGACTCTTGGCCTACTGTTCACCTTGTGCTGGCCTGCTTACAGTCCTACCGATTTAGTCCTGTCCCCAGGTCCTAGGCCGGTGCACGGTTTGTCTGACTGGCTTCAGTGCTGACCTTGAAGCGTAGAGCTGGAGCCCTGGGCTTGTCCTTGAGCCTGGCAGGCTCTCCTGCAGTGGGTGGTTATGTTTGGCATGGGAATAGCAGGCAACGAACTTCTACCCCCGGGTCCTGTTGACTTGTTTTAATAGTTAGAGGAGGAAAGAGGGAGAGCAGGGACAGAGGAGCAATGTTAATTGTGCTTGCACACTTCCCTGAGTGCTATGCTAGGTTTTCTGGGATAGTTAGAATTGACTGAATACAGTGCTGAGTAGTACTAATGCCTTGGGAGAACCGGAAAACTCCCAATTTGGGCTGGGAGTGACTAGTGGAGTCACTGCCACACATTTTGGACTGGGGGCCTCCTTCCAAGACACCCGGGATCCAAGGTTCTTCCCATTGAATAGCCTAAGCCGCTAAGCTTCAGCCATAAGAAGGCAGCAGGTGGGACAAATTCCCATTTGTCACCGGCCCCTAGGATGTGTGTCCAGGAGAAGCAAGTTATGAACCATCCATCACCTTCTTTCAGAACTGGTGACGAGTGCTCCAATAAGAGGGGCTAATGTTCTTCTGGCCCCAGGAGCCCTCTCTCCCCCTGCTTCTCCCTCTTCTAGCCTCTGAGGGTCTAACTCCACAGAGCGGCATTGGCAAAGAGACCCCCAAACTGAGCAATTGGCTGACTTCTGACCTGCCTTGTGCCTCAGATGCTCCCCCCCCCCACCTGCTTTCAGGAAAACCCTCAGGAATGGACCTTTTTTGGTGGGGGAGGGAGGAAGAAAGACACCAATTTCCTCGAGAGAGGTGGGGCAGGGGAGCAGCCGAGAGAAAGCTGCTCTGTCTGGAAAGGAAGCCAGAGAGGAAGACAGAGTCTCTTTGAACTTCTCCCACCAAGCTGACAGGAAGATTGCAAAAACACCATCAGACTGGATCAGGATGCGAAGGGAACAGCCAGGAAGGCCTGGCTCCTTTGAAGGTTTCCACTCTGCGTGAGGTATGGTTTCTGGAGGGGACCAGCTGGAGTGAGGAGCAAGCCTGGCTGTTTAAACCCACCCCACACTGGAAACAGGCTCACTGGTGCTGCTGTTGTGTTCCTGGTGGTCACCAGAGCCAGAGGAAAGGGGGTGTAAGAAGCAGATGCTGGTGTGCTGGCCGGGACTGGGGAGGATCAGGTGAAGAATGCAGGGGCCTGCAGAGAAGAAGGAGGGTTAAGCAAGGACAAGACCATCTGTGATCCGGGGGAGACTGCTGGTGAGGCCCCACAGTGGCCCAGAGGGACCGGGACCAGGAAAGTCGACGTTGGCCTCAGACAGGAGGACTGGTGGGGTGTGAGCAAAACCTGCTATGTAATTTGTGGGACCCAGTGCAAAATGAAAATTCAAGCCCCTTCTTAAAAAATTATGAATAATTTTAAGACGGCAACAGCAGAGTCTTAAACCAATTGCAGGGCCCTTCTCAGCACAGGGCACCACGCGGCTGCTCAGGTCGCCTGCCCATGAAGCCGGCCTGGCTGTGAGGTCATCCAGTGAGAAAGGTCTGCAAGCTCCCGTGTAAACGGACGCCAGAAGGATGAGTCCAGGCTGTCGATGTGAAGGCCAGGGATGAAGAAAAAGTCAAACTCCCTGAGGAGTCTTTTGGTTTTAAAAAATATTGGGGAAAAATAAAGACTCTCCATTAACAACGTGTTTTGAACTTTTTTACAGGCCTTCATATCTCTAAAACCATATAACAAAGGTGACAATTTTATGAGCCAAGTTATGCATGCACATTTTATGTTCCTAAACGACCTCAGCAATTTTTGTAGGTCCTTAAAGGACACTAAAAAAGTAAAGTGTGGTGGGGAAAAAAAGAATTGTGTGTATTTCTATTTCTCCATCCAATGTCCATGTTTCTTTTATAGAAAAGTCATCCCTCCCACCATTCCCCCCTTTTGTCCCAAGTATCTGGACATTTCTCATCCCTGGTCCAGACCAGTGTTGTTTCTTACTTGTCACCATGGGGTCTTTCAGTGTGGAGGCCACAGTTCCCTGGTGTTGTTAGAGCTGGTCATTTGGTGGGCCACACATCCTCCCCACCCCGCAAGCCCAACCCACCCGCAGCTAGTCAGTCACTGCAGATATCAAACCCTGGGGAGAACAGAGCTCTTTTACTGTATGGAAAAGTAAAAGATCTGGTCCTAGAGCTTGAGGAGGGAAGCGAGGGACACTGAGCGTGACAGGGAGAACTGGAGGTGGCATGAGAGCTGGCTGCTTTTCCTTTGCTCTCGGTGGTCTATTTCAAAGGCTTCTTGCTCCCTGTTTCAACTTCCCTCTCTGGGTACCGAGGTGGAGGGATTATAACTGCCTCCTGGATGGGATGCGCCCCTCCGCCTGTAGCTCTGAAGATGTGGGATGATCAGGTTCTAGCAGGACCTGACCTCCCTGCTCTCCACCTGTGGCCTCAGGAGCAGGGACTGTCACTCTGGGCGTGTGGCCAGGTGCTTTCTCTCCTCAGGGGGGTTTTCTAGACCTCTCAAGGGAGAGATGTACAGACTATCCCCTAAAATTTGGAGACTCTGCCCAGTGGAACGATCTGTCTTCCTGACATCAGGCCAAATCAGAAAAACCTTTGCTCAGCAAGACTGTGAGGCCATGGATCTCCTCAGAACAGGACGAGGAGCCAGCTTGAGAGGGAGACACGTGCCGTGATGAAGAGTTATACTTACTTCATTGCCCAGGGGAGAGTGTCCAGGGAGAGTCTGGGAGCTAGAAGTAAATCTAAAAAAGCAAAGAATTTCCTTTCGGTCCAGCCAAGCCCCGCTTGTAAAGTGCAGCATGAACAGCTTCTAGCAGAGAAGCTTAGGAGAGCCCTCAGGTTGGCTCCCCCCACCGCCCCTCCCACTCCCTCTCCAGGGCGGGGTTGCTGGTGGGGAGCAGAGCCAGTGGCCCCACAGGGTTTTTGAGGGACAGGAAAAGAAAGGCCCCCTCAGGCCTCAGTCTGGAGCCAAAAATGAGGCCTGCTTCACCTGCGCTTCCTGCTAACAGACACCAGCCAAGCTTTGCAACCTCCCAGGGTCCTCGTTCCTTGCCACTGACCCATCCCCCACCCCCATCTCCACCCCCAACCCCAGGCTGTGGGGCCACGGAGCAGCCTGGGACAGGAAGAGGCCCTATCAGGGACAGTCCCCTAGGGCGGACCAAAGGTCAGGGCCGAGGGTCTGGGGGCCCTACAGGCAGCCCTTCCCCACGGGCAGTGACGGCAGCCAGCGGGAGCTCGGCCAGCGGGTGGCAGCGGCCCCCGGGGCAGGCCTCATGCCCTCGTGGCCAGGGTGACTGAATCTGCCAGCTGTGGGGCCGGCCCGTGCCAAGTCTGCCCTGGCTCCGTCTAGTCGTAATCGATGCTGGCGCCAGGCCAGGCCCCCTGCCAGCTCTGGTCACACTCGGCTAACGCGAGAGGCCCAGCCCATTAACTCCTCGCCAAGGCCCATTGTCTGGGTCCCTGCCCGGTGGTTTATTTACTCCAGGGCTGGCCGGCTGGGGCTGGGAGGAGGTGGCGGCGGGCAGGGCAGGGTGGGGCGAGTGGGGAGGGGCCGAGGGCTGGCTGAGCCCAGTGGGCCGGGCGGACAGGACGGCGGCTTCCAGAGCCCCAGGGCAGGGCACGCTGGGGAGGGGTTTGTTTTGTTTTTGGGTTTTGGTTTTTTTTTTCAGCCACATCAAAGATTCCCTGTAAGCGCAGACGGGACAGATGCACTTTCAGAGGTGGATCGGTACCTTAGGGGTGGGAGCAGCGCTGTAGACGCGGGATCCTTAGCTTCCAGACAGTGGCCTTCAAATCCTCTAAAAGAATTTTTACATTATGTACCCTCTTCTATTTTTTAAGTTGGAACTTAAAATTTTTCATCACAAGTTTAAATGTTCCAAAATACATCCTTTCTAGCATTTTATTAACACTGATTTTTTTTCACCTTCCTATTATAGTCACTATGAAAATTCAAAGAAAAATGAATATTGACATTTTAAAATAAAATATATCTCTTTTAAAGTCCAAATGGGGAATCTAAATGTCATAGCAATTTGATATCCTCCATTATCCATTTAAAAAATAGAGAAACAAACTCTAATTCTTTTTTTAAATGTATTTAAGTGCTTTTTTTTAAGGAGATATTCTTTTTTTTTTTTTTGAGGAAGATTGGCCTTGCCTTAACATCTGTTGCCAGTCTTCCTCTTTTTTCTTATTTCTCCCCAAAGCCCCAGTACATAGTTGTGTGTCATAGTTGTAGGGTTGTAACTCCTCTATGTGAGAGGCCACCTCAACATGGCTTGATGAGCGGTGAGTGGGTCCATGCCTAGGATCCGAACCAGGGAACCTCCGAGCTGCCGAAGTGGAATGCGCGAACTTAACCACTATGTCACCGGGCCAGCCGGAACAAATTAATTCTTTAACGGCTGGAACTTTACATTGCTCTTTTCCCTCCATGAGCTTGTATTTCTATTCCACTCCTGTTATAGATTTTATCCTAATATATGTTTATCATTGAAAATCTTTTATTAATATATCAATAAAAATTTAAGTTAAAATTTCCTTTGTTCCTAAAGCTCTAAGTGTTAGCAATTTTTGTTATGATTTTAGTTGTCGTTACAACAATTAATACTCAGTTGATCAGAACAACGTAAGTAATTGTCAAATTTGTAAACAACTATTAAACATAAAAAGTAAATTTTTATTGAAAATACATCTCTTAATGGGATTATAGGGGCAGATTTTCTTCCCAGTTGGTGCATGTATATGTAGATGACTATTACTGATTGTTAGACTGAAGTTTCAGCATCTATTTCATTCCCATGTTTTATTTTTATAGATTTAAACATTGAGATACATTGTTCTCATAGATAGATAGATAGATAGATAATACCAATGAGTTTTGTTATAGGAGTGGCATTCAATTCTTTGAACTTCTTCCAAGTTATATGCCTAATATCATTATTATCAAGTTGTTTTTAATGATCTGCTGAAAATTTGATTAGCATCTCCTTCAATTTTTTTGAAAGCAAAGAATTGGAAACCACCTGACTTGCAAAAAACTTGTTGCCCCATTCTTAGAGTCACTCAGTTCCAGTACCTACTCCACAGTCCAGTGCCCACAGTGGGGGCCAGAATGGATGAGAGGTGCAGCTTTCTCTTTGTCCCTCCAGGTGTGAGAGGGGATGCCTCGTCTTAGGTGCCCTTTAGGAAGATCACTTTCAGGAAAGAGAGTATAGCCAACTGAGGATCAGAAAATGCATTCTCTCAAACTGTTTTGATTCATGACCCCTTTGAACTCTCCTGGGGTATGATACCCCAGTTTTATGAGTAAGACTGAAAATTTACTTGAGGGCCAGAACTTAAATTTTGACTCCTCTGCTAGGAGTGAGCTCAAAAATAGACATGATTTAAATATACAGATGCCTGTGGCCAGTGCTGCAAATTTTCACAGCCCTCAGACTGCCATTAGCGAGCTAATCTCTCTTTAGTCCAGCCTTCCTCAGGCGCAAACCTGCCCCCTACTATTTATTATCACTATTTATTGCAAGTCCCCTAAACTGAGGGAAGAAAGTGGCTGGAATCTGGGAGAGACCATTTTCTTCAGAGTTAGAGACATCAGTCTATCGCAGAGTCCGAGAGAAGAGGTTTCCAACCAACTGGCAAAAAATTTGAGAGGCAGCACCCCCAAATTTGTATATTTATAAATTATATACTTGCACAACTGTCAACCCGTATATTATGTGGATTAAACTTTATTTTAGATTGTAAAAACATAAGTTTATTTTATTCCCTACTCCCAACTGATTGTCTCTGAACCTTTGTTGTAACCCAGTACTCTAGAGCTTTCAAGCAAGGTTGTTCTCAAAGCCCCAGGGAATGTGGGGGGAGGCACACGAGAAGGCACTGGAACCTTTGTTCTGGCCTTCTCAAAAGAATGACACTCCACAGTCCTTCAGCCAATATTTACTAAGATTATGTGCCAGGTACTGTGCTGGGTTCCAAGAATACAAAATGACACAGTCCCTTGTTGCACAACAGTGTGAATATAGTTAACACTACCGAATATAGTTAACAGTGTGAATATAGTTAAAAATGGTTAAGATGGAAAATTTTGTTATGTGTTTTTTTCCACACACAAAAAAAGACAGTCTCTGCTTGTAAAGAGATTATAGGGTAGTGAGGGAAACCGAGAATTCGCTCATTTGTTTATCTGGCAACTTTTAATTAATGGAGTGCCAATCACGTTCCAGGCCCTGTGTAGGTGCTGGGGAGAAGCCTAAAAGCAAAATCAGGCACAATTAGTCGCTTAGGGAGCTGTCAGTCCATGGCCAGGTGGGGATGTGCTCTGGCACTGCCCAATACGATAACTACTAGCTGCACGTGGCTATCTAAATTAATTAAAATTAAATAAAATGTAAAATTCAGACCCCAGTCTCACTAGCCACATTTCAAGTGCTCAGTCGCCACAGGTGGCTAGTGCCACCATATTGGACAGCATCGATAGATCACTCTTCCTTCCTTGCAGACAACTCTAAAGCAGAATGTGGTCACCGCAGTGAATGGGATGAGCCATTGTTGCCTAACTGGTGTCTTGGTGGCGATTTGTAAAAGGTTTTCCCCCCTGGGTGGGGGCAGCTCCACGCCTGGGATAAGGTTTGTGGAACAGAATGTGGTTCTGGGTGTAAAAGAAGTCAAAGTATCGAGAACAGAAAATGTAAATCACCATGTGGTGACCAGGTCCCTGGGAGTAGAAGACTCTATCTAATGGTCTAAACCCACATCACACTATACTCTCCCGCCCATGTACCATGAGGCCTGGCTCGTGCTATTTTCTCAGCCTGGGTCCTCTCCCCCAGCTCTGCGCCAACTAAATTTCCTTCAAGGTCCAGGTAAAACACCACCTCCTTTCTCCCCAGGGTTTTTCCTGAGCGCTATATGAGGCTAACTACCCTTTATTGAGCACATATTGTATTTGTGTTATGGGTGGGCGTGGGCAGCGGAGTGTGGTGGTGTGGCCACAGGATGAAGATGGAGACCTTACACTTTCAGTGTGAGTGGTTTTAAGTCCCCGAACCACATGGCTGGCCACAGTAGCTTCACCATCATAGCACACATTCCTCAGGCAATGGAAGACTCTGGGACCCTGCACATCACCGCTCCTAACCTGAGACTTCTGAAGAGCTGTAATTGTGCCTGACACGTTTTTTGTCTCCACCTCCTGCTTCACGTCACACAGGAAAGACCCCAGAAAAGGATTCGTTGAAGGAGTCTACCCTTCCATGCCTCAACTATCCAACCCGAGAAATGGTGAGGCTAACCTTTATCAGCTGACAATGACTTAAATTCTCCAGAGATTCTCTAAAGAAGCTGGAATGTAAATAGCCACTTACCTGGTATCGTTCTTAAGAAGACAGAGATGTGGGCAGGTCTCACTCTTCCTATGTCTCAGAAAATCCACCCCCCACCCCCGGTGAGTTTCAGAAGGGGTAGATACAGCTGCCTGAGTTCTGGAGTGATGGAGAGGTATCTTAGCAAAACACTTCCTGCCAGCATCTGGCTAGCTGCCTCCTCAACCCTGCAGAACCTGCCCGGAGTTAGACGCAATTTCTTCTCCTGTTTTCACTGCTGGAGCCTTGGGCAGGAGATTCATCCCTATGCTGGGGGTGCTGTGTGGCCCAGTGAGAAGATGATTGGCTTTGGAGTTGAGCCTGGGTTCAAATGCTGGTTCTGCCACTAGTCAGCCCAGGGAACCTGGGCAAATAACTCAACCTCTCTGAGCCCATTTCCATATCTGTAAAATGGACAATAATACTTGCTTCACAGGTTGTTGAGAGAACTAAATGGCAATAAATCTGTCATGTATGGTTTCGAGGTTAAGATCCTGGCTCTGTCACTTACTGGCTGTGGGACTTTAGGCAAGTTACCTAGATGTTCTGTGCCTCTGTCACCTCATCCCTAAAGGGGACTCATAGTAGAGGCTAATTTAGAGGGTTGTTGTGAGGATTCCTTAGTGCCTGACACATGGGGAGTGCTCAGTGAATGTTGACATTTGTTATTTCACCTTTCCAACTGGTGAGGTAAGCAAGACAGTTGTTACTCTCCCTGCCCAACGGTTCAGGAGGACCACACACTTGCTGTCGGTGAAGGAATCCGGCTCCCCCGCATTCTAGTCCAGGGCTTCGAATCAAGCCCCTGGCCAAAACCTTGTTCTGGCTGATTCCCTGGGCTCATGGAGCTGCTGGATAGTAGTGAACAGCCCGTTCCTGAGCCGTGGCTGGGGCATTGTTCCCTCCCAGACCGTCTCCATGTCAGTCTGTGGCTTTGTCCCTTGTCCCTGCTAGAGTCTTCCCACTGCCTGAGGGAAGTTACTTTTGTCTCCCTGTTCATGCTGAAATTCATGGCTTCTATGCCTACCCCCCTGGTTGCTCGGGATCAGAGTGGCATGGAACAGCAAGGAGCATCTGGGAGCCAGGGTGGAGGAGAAGGGCAGGCCTTGGCTCTGCATCCCAGCTATGCCGACAGCAGGAGCATGGTTAATATAAAGCGAGGGCCCCAGGAAGAATAAGGGCTTGGCTAAGTGGTGGGGAGGCTGAGGAGATAGGAAGTCAGGGAAAAGAGAAGGAGAGCGAGACCAAGATTTACAGAGCTGAGAGGGACCTCCTCTCCTCTCCATTTTATAGATAAGGAAAATGATGCCCATTTTGCCCAAAGTTACATGACTTCTTTAGGAAAGGTTGGGACAGCAATCTAGCCCCTGAGTGCCCACTCAGCTCTCCTTCCGGTACCCAATGCTGGCCTCGCCTCCCACTCTGAATAGTTAGTGTCTGGCAAGGCTTCCTCTCTCCCAACTCCAACATCACTGCCTCACTGCCACATGCCACCCAAGGGATCAGGCTGGAGGAGGAGGCTAGGATGAGACCTGTTACCCACCTTCCCTTGAAAGAAGGATAGGGATATCCTTATCCATCAGGGTAATCCCATCATGCCCTGCAGCCCTTGTGTCCCCAGTCACCATCCCAAGCTTGGGAACCTTGATCATCCTCATCCCCTAGACTTCACTCCCATATGGCTCTGTAATTCCCTAATCTGACCCAGTCCTCCAAATCCTTTCACTTTGCCCTCTGGAACTCGTGGTTTGTCATTAGCAAAATCTCCCCATACACTCAACCTTCTCTTTGAACATTCCTTCACCTTCCTACTCTAATGGAAACCGCACTGATTCCCAAAACACAATTTCCTTGCACCCATCTCCTGTGGTGGCTATTTCTTGTCCTACATCCCTCGTGCCAACGTGCCTGGAGGTAGGGAGTTGTCCTCTTTGCTCCTGATGGCTATTTCTAGGATTTTTCTCCTTCCTGCTCACTCTAACACTCCATCTCCTTTGAGGGCCATGCCATCAGACCAAACCAGCCACCACTCCTTCTAGTGGTAGACATTTACCATACTCTAGACCATTCCCACTCATTCATGGAATATTCTAGTGCCTGGCTCATGGTCTTCCTCTCCACCACCACTCCTTCGCTATTTTTTGAGACTTTAGCATTCATTCTTTCATTCAACAAATATTTTTGAGCATTTACTGTGTGCCAGGTACTGTTCTTAGAATTAAGGATACAGGAGTAAACCAGGGAGAAAATGTCCCAGTCCACAAGGTTCTTATATTCCCACTGGAGCAAGGAAAATTAACAAATAAGTAAGTACCGCATAAGATAATGTTAGGTAGAGATGCTACGAAAGGAAAAAAGGCAGGTGAAGGAGCAGTGGCAGAATGAAGGAGCTATCTTAGAGACAGTGAGCAGGGAAGGTCATCTCTGTAGATGACCCACCCAATACCTACCACTCATGGTCTTTGACCTCCTCTCTCCACCGGTCTTCTTCTTCCCACCTCTGCCACCCACTCCCATGGCCACAGCCTATAACTCGGCACTTCTGAATCTCCCACTCTCTGACCACCACTTCCTGTGTTTTTTAGCTCATTTACTCTATTTCCTTCATTCTATTCTTTGCCCACTTTGGGACCTTCATTCCACTGAACTCACCCTGTTTCACTGTCCATCAGTCCCTCCATCTCATTAGCCTCCCTCTCCAGCTTGATTCTGTGGTCTGTGACAACAATCACCCCTCTGCACAAGCCCTCCACTCTCTTCGCCCTTTCCCTTCACTTGGACTCTTTAGACACACCTCAACCCTGCTTAACCCCGATGCCCCACCTACTCTGCACCTGCACGAGTAGCTGAACATCACTGGGGAAAATTCACAGCCACGCTGACTAGCCACACTTTACATTTCTGACCACAAATCTCAAGTGGGCACTCAGCTTGCCCAGTAATCCTACTGTGTTTCTCTACCAAATTCACTGCCCCACTTTCCAGATGAGTGTTTCACAACTTCTCTCTTCTCCAACCCTCAACACCTCCTCTTTGTTCCCGTTGTTAGCTAACGACCTTGCAGCCTATTTCGCTGAGAAAATAGATGCAATTATATGAAAAGTACTTGTCTTCTCACCATCAGATCTCCCAAGGTGCCTGCATCTGTACCCTAGTCGCTGCTTTTCTTTCTTACAGTGGATGTCCTCCCCTGGAATTCTGGGCCAACCTCTCCATTTGTGCACCAGATTCCAATCCCTTCACTTACTCGAGGACTTTGCCTGAAATCATCCTTCTCCTTCTTGCTCTATCCAACCGCCCCTCTCTACCAGATCATTCCCTTCAGCATATGAACATGCTGTAATCTCTCTCGTCTTAAAAACAAACTCTCCATTGACCCTATACCCTCTTCAGCTCCTGCCCCATTTCCTTCCTCCCCACATCCTGACCCCCATTCCCTTTTCGCCCACTCCAGCCAAACTTTTGTCTCTGCCACTCCATTGAAACTACACTTGTCCAAGTCACCAATGACCTCCTTGTTGGCACATTCAAAAGTCCGTTTCCTCTCATCTGATTCAGCCTCTCAGCAGCATTTGCACAGTACAAAAATTGCTCCTTCATGAAACACTGTCTTCACTTGAAGTCCAGGACTCCACACAGTCTGGTTTCCTCGGGGGCAGCTCTTTCATGGGCTCCTTCACCGTTTCCTCCTCTTCTTGATCTCTAAATGTTAGCACGGTGTGGGGACTTCTTTCCTATTTACAGTCTCTCTGTGGTTTGATCCCATCCAGGCCTGTGACTTTAAATGCCATCTAGAGGTTGGACTCTTTGAGAGGCAATGGGGAACAGAGTAGAGAATGAAACAGCAGCTCCAGCTACGGAACCCCTGCCTGGATGTGAATCCCTGCTCAGGCCCCAGGGAGCTGTGTGACATTGTTATTAAATAATCCTCTGTGCCTCAGTAAGATGGTATCATAGGTGGAGTCTCCCAAAAGCAGAATCTGAGACAAAGGCTGAAGTGTGAGTAGTTTATTTGGGAGCATGACCCAGGGAGCAGGAGTGAGGGAGAGCAAGAGTGAAATAGGGCTACAGGGTTGCCAATCAAGGGTGTGTTAACAGGTCGACCGCCTCTATGGGTGACTGTTGCTCGATCCTGCAGGAACTTCTGAGAAGGTTTTGTACTTCAGAAAGCTGAAATGTACTTCAGAACCTGCTGGAAGAAGGGAGGGGGCACTTACCCATTGGCTCCTGTGAAGTCACCGCATGGATGTTAACTCCTCTGCACTTCTGGTTGGCTCATGTGTCAGTGCCAACTGCGTTCCATGGGTTCCCCACACCACCGTGTCAGGAAGTAAGAGGCATGCAGAAGGACGTTGTCTGGCTGCATTTGTGTGACACTTGTAGAAGCCTGTGCAAAACTGGTTACCGCACCAGTGGCTGGAACCAGAGGTGAGGCTGAGGGGATCTGAAGTGGTGCATAAAATGTGCCCAGTACAGAGGGGGATAATTACAGAGCTCTCCTCATAGGATTGCTGGCCCTTAGCATATGACTGTCTACATGGTGGTGACTCTGACTCTGACATCTCCCCTGCATAGCAGACATCACAGAGGCCTGTCATATCCAAAACAGAGCTGTCCCTCCGCCAACCCAACTCTTCCTCCAGTCTTCTCCATTACGCTTAAATGGCTTGGATTCCTCTCTTTCCCCCATGCCTCACATCCAATCCATTGTCAAACTCTGCCTTCAAAATACACCCCCGTCTGATCTCATCATTAACTTCCGTCAGAGAGTGATCAGCCCAGGCCAAGTCGCCATCCCCCTGCCCGGCCCCCTGCAGCAGCCTCCCAGCTGTCTTGCCTCTGCTCTTGCTTCCTTACAGTTTATTCTCTCCCCAGCAGACTGAGTGATAATGTTACTCGACTGATTAAAGCAGCCCTCCAATAGCTTCCCATTATTTTTATAACAGCTTTATTGAGATATAATTCATATACCATATAATTCACCCATTTAAAATATACAATTCAATGGTTTTTCAGTATATTAGCAGGATTGTGTGACCATTACCATAATCGATTTTAGAACATTTTCTTTCTTTTTTTTTTTTTTTCGTGAGGAGGATTGGCCCTGAGTTAACATCTATTGCCAATCTTCCTCTTTTTTGCTGAGGAAGATTAACCCTGAGAGCTAACATGTGTGCCCATCTTCCTCCATTTTGTATGTGGGATGCCACCACAGTGTGGCTTGATGAGTGGTGTGTAGGTCCACACCCGGGATCCTAACCCACGAACCCCAGGCCACTGAAGCAGAGTGCATGAACTTAACCACTGTTAAGTTGGCCACTGGGCCAGTGAACATTTTCATCATCCCCCAAAAGAAACGCTGTATTCATTAGTATTCACTGCTCATTTCCTCCTGACCCTCCCAGTCTGGGCTAATCTACTTTAGAGAATAATCTACTCTCTATGTCTGTGGATTTGCCTATTTTGGACATTTCACATAAATAGAATCATGCAGTATGTGTCTTTGTGACCAGATTATTTTCCTGTTATTCTTAAAATAAGACTCAAACTCCTTGCCGTGGTCCGGTGCCCCTCGTAGGCTCCCCAGCTTGCCGCCTGCCTCTCCCCTCTGGCTCCTCCAGGCTTAAGCGTAGTCATGCTGTGAGCAGGCCCTGCTCCTTCGCCCTCAGGACCTCAACCCTTGCTCTTCTCTTTGCCCAGGACTCTCTCAGATCTGTGAATGGGCCACTCTTCATGATTCAGGTATCTGCCAGAATGTCACCTCCTCAGAGAGGCCTTCCCTCCTTTCCATCCCCCCCATCTCTATCGGCTCCCCTTACTATCTGGAATGTTTATTTATTGCTCTAGTTACTTGTTCACTGGCTCTCTCCCTGTTTAGACCTCCATGGAGCAGGGATTTCATCCTGTTGGGGCTGCATCCTCAGCACCTAGGACAGTGCTGGGCGCACAGTTGGGGTTTGGCATTTGCTGCATGAATGGTTGGGTAATGCTTCAGGAATCCCGCTGAGGAGTTTCCACAATTCCTTCCACAGCATGAGGCACCTTCCAAATTATGAGTTCTTCCCTGGGTCTAATGAAAACCCGCGATGTTACAGTTTACATTCATTTTCTTTTTCTGCTGGGTGTTGGGTCCTCACTCATGTACACCACCCTGACGGCCCTCCTCCCACCAGCTAAGCTCTCTACCCTCACGCTCTCCTCGTAGATTCTGCTCCTGAAGTGCCTTGCTCCCCTTGGGAGCAGTACCCCGCTTATCAGCTGTGAGGGTACTGCTCCAACACAAACAAAACACCATGGCCTGGGACACCCCGTCCTCAGCTAACCGTGCACCATCATCGGCCAAGTGGAGTTCTCTGGGCTTCTGCTCTGGACTTGGCCTTCTCCCTACCTCGCTTCTTTGGAGCCCTGATACTACCTCCTTCCTCTCTCTTTAAAAATCTCAGCCTGGTGGGAAAACAGGCCTTTTCACACATTGCTGGTGGGAATGAAATGGCACAACTTCTATGGAAGATAGTCTGCAGTATCTCTCTAAATCACAAACGCATGAACCCCGGGAGCCTCTGTACCTGTGCCCATCTGAACGGACACATCTGGCACTGTCTGACAGTGAAAGATTGGACACTGACCACCTAGTGCCATCAATGGAGGACTGGCTTAGAGCAGGGAGCTGTAAAAAAAAAAAGAGACCCCTCTATGTGTGGACACAGAACAATCCCCAGCACATATTGTCAAGAAAGACCGTGATTATAGTAAACTACCTATTGAATAATAAAAAGGAAAACTAAGAAAACATATTTACATAAAGAAATGTTGGAAGGACATAAATTTTCTTTTTTTATATCAGGGAATGGGAACTGTTAGGGGAAAATTAGGAGGAAAACTTCTGAGATTTTTAGGTCATTTTTGCATGTGAATCATGTCATGATATTACATATTTTAAAATAAATTTTAAAAATATTGAGAAAAATCACTGTCTTATTTGGGGAGCTCTCATCTTCTAAGGACTCTAAGATCTTTCTTTCAAGAAATTGAAAGTGCTCCGTAGTCGTGGTTGGGTGCCGATGGTGACCCCTAGGATGTTGGCTGTGACATCTGGGGTGTGGCCTGTCAGCTCACAAAGGATGGGCCTTGTTTTAATCCTCAGTGTGTTCCCAACACCAGCACAATGGGTGACACACAGTGGATACTCACTAAAGAGTCGTTGAGTGAAATATGAAATAAATGCACGAATAAGAAGATTCCTAACTCAATAATGGAGCGTTTCAGTCTTGGTGAAGGGTCAATACTGATGTGAAATTGTCATAATGGATGAATCTGAGCAAGAAGGAAAATAGCACAGCTGGTGAGCTCAGAAATCAGAAGGTGGCACTCCAGATGTGTAGCTCTCCCAACAACAGATTTCTTGGAATTTTCTTGACACATGGGGTCTGGACAAAAATTAATGAGTAAATGCTGACTATAGTGTAATAACAGCAATAAAGCAAAAATAAATCAGTAAATAACCCAGTGTAGGCAGGATCGCCTCGTCATGGGCCTTCTCATCCAGCCCCTCTTCTCAGGAGCCCCAAGTCCTTTCACAGGCTTCGCCTCCATATACCCGAGGGCGCCCCGCGATCAGCGGCCGACTCCCAGCCAGAGCTCTGTGCTCATGGCCACGTGGCACCACTGCAAATGGGCCAAGTACAAGTCTGGAGTACACAGTGGACTCCTGTCACTGGCAGGGGTGGTTGGCATCGGTTATACCCCCTTAGGAATGTCAGGTTACGAGGGAACCAAGATGGAAGCCTGCCTGGTGCCTGCTCAGTGCCTGGCCAGCACACACCCTCACCTCCTCCTGGCCTGGCTGCCACCTTGCAGCTGTCCTCTTCCTGAGGCAGGGGAGTGAGGACCGAATTGTGGCTTTTGCCGGGCCCTCGCTCTCCCTCCTCCCCATGTCTGACTCAGGGGTTTCTGCAGATGGGTGGCTCTGTTTCCTTTCAAGCCTCCTTTGCCAATTCACCCTCCCTCTTCCTATCCTGGGTGGGGGAGTTGTCTCTGAAGGGGAGCAGGGCTTTTTCTGCAGACTGGAGGCCACTGAAGCCCTGAGTCAGAGGCCACAGGGCCTCACAGGGAAAGTGTTGAATTGAAGCAATTTGCCTGGAGCTGGAAGTGAGATAAGCCAGAACCAGGGGCCCTGTCACCGCCCATGCCTGTCAGATTCCTGCCTTCTCATCCCTCCATCTCCCAAGCCTTGGCTCTGGACCCAAGTGAACATCCCTCAGCTGTGACCTGGGATGCAGCATCCCATGTGGCATCGGCCAGATGTCCCCGTGGGATTTGGATGCATGCCCCATGATGGGGCGGTGGGCAGGCTGTTAGCGATGGGCTGAGCCTCTGGACCCTGCTGACTCATCCTGGGGAAATGACCCAGCGGGAAAGCTCCCACACTTTTTGCTTCATTGCTTCAGAGGAGTGTTCAGAGGTGCCCCTCGAGTACTTGTGTCTGACCCAGAGGGCAACTGGGTATCTGCCCAGGCTCTGTGGCAACCTGTCCTTTTCTAGGCTAGACAGAGACCAGAGCCTGCCAGAGTCCTAGCATTGTGGGTTCAAGGCCGCCTTGACCAGCAGAGGCCTGGCCTCGCCAAATATCACTTCCTCCTGGTCCTTCCTGTCCTTCCCACTCACCTCTCATACTCAACCTCTCCTTCAGGTGCTCTACTCCCTCCCCTCCCCCAGGGGGAATGCCAAGCCCACACTACAGAGACCATCAGCTTCTTCCAGAAGTCAGTAGGGGCAAGGGAGGGGCTGAGAGGCCCTGTGGAGAGGGTTTGTGACCACCTTCAAAACTGGAATCTCTGCCTTTGGCTTTAGTGGGAAGCCCAGCAGACTCCTCCCAGGTTTGGTCATTCAACAAGAGCATTCCCTGTGGCAGGTCCAGGTCAGAGGGCTGCAAGACCCTCCCGTGCCACTCCCAGTGGCTGGACCCAGGGTGAGGAGCCCCTCCCAGGCGCCTCAGGCCTGGGGCCTCTCAGGTTCCCTCCGAGGGAGGGGCTGCTGCAGAGCCAGCTGCAGCTGTGGGAAACCACACACCGCAGCCTGCAGGTGCAAGGGGCCTGGGGGAAGGGGAGAGGATTAACTATTTCTTGGGAGCAGGCCTTCTCCATTCCTTCCATTCCCAATCCGTGGCTTCCCCAAGATGCTGGCTACCGTGCTCGGGAGTGGGGGTGGGTATATGGCCACAGAGAAGTCAAAGGACTTGTATCTAGAAATGCGTGAGACAAACCCCTGCCTCTGAGGCCCAGAGGCTTGCAGAGAGGGGCCCGGGCACCGACTCTGGGCCGGCTTCAGAGGCCGCCAAGAAACCTTGGGTATCATGTCCCTTTTCATGTCTGACTTCCTGCTGCCCTGAGACATTCCATGTCATGGGACCGTGCCTGGGGGGAGGTGGAAGGGAGCCTCATCCTCAGGGTGTGGTGCTTACCCCAACCCTGGGTCAGGCCACTGAGGACCCCTCGTAGAGCTGCTTCAGGGAGTGTTAGGCCCGGCCTCAGAGGAGGGGCTGGTGGCTGGGCAGGCCTGCTCCCACTCAGCCTGGGGACTCTGAATGGTAACAATTAGTGTTGAGTAAATCATGGCTTGGACACTGCTCTGGGGTTGTCAAAGGAGCTGGAAGCCATTCAATGGGAAAGCCTTCACACAGTTCCCAGAAGCGCTCCTTAGAGCTATGCCTGTCCCCAGTGGTTAGCGTGGTCCTTAATGCTGCCCCTCTGCCTGCCTGCCTGCCTGCCCAGGTTGGTCTGACTTCTCACCCTGCCAGTCCACCTGCCTGCTGGGGGCCCACCACCAAAAGTGGTCTTCAGGCAAGAGACCCAAGAGGTGCGGGATCCTGTGGGAAAGGCCAGCCTGGCCTTTGTTGTAACCACTGCCGTCTCATTCTTCCCAGTATAACTCATCCCCTACTCTCTTGATCTTTCCTAGATGTGAGAAAGGTGGCATCTCTAGAAAGAACTGGGTTCATTCTACACGCGTGTCTGAGCACCCACTCCTTGTCAGACTGTAGATGTAGAGGCATGTCCTTGCCCTGGAGGAGCTCACAGTCTGGTGGAGTAGACACTCACACTCCTGTCAGAGACAAACAGTCACACTCTATTCAGAGAGGCAGGGCTCTCCAAGGGAAGGCACGATGTGCTTCAGGGAGAGAGGAGGGGCCAATGATGATAAAGGACGTCTGTAGAGAGCTCACAAATGTAACACAAATCACACAGTGCTGGCTGTTTTGAATGAAGCAGAAAGGGGTAAGGCAAGGTGCTCAGGATCAAACTGGGGAGATAAGAATGTGAGTCACAACTTAGGGCAGTAGGGACGGACTGACCAAAGGGCTTTGGGATTCAGAGTAGCAGGCTAACTTCCCACTGGGGTAATCGGGGAAGACTTCTAGAAGGAGGTGGTATTTGAACTGGGGGGAGTGTCAATAGGCTGAGTTGGGGGAAGGCGGACCTGAGTTGTAGGGGCCTTGGTGCCAAAGCAGAGACTGGGAGATGCTTCCATCCTTCTGGAGGAAACACCTGGGGGAAAATTAAACATGTAAAAAGGGTGAAAGATTGTACCAGAATACTAAAGTGAGGGGGTTGTCTCTACTGCTTTTCCTCTGCCTCCACTTCCTTAGGAAGGAGGAGGTGATTCCTCCACCTCTCACCCACCAATTTCTGACCTCTAAATTCACCCCATCCTACCGTTCCCCGCTCAGCTCCCTCTTCTTCGCCCTACAGGAACTGCCTACAACTATGGTATAGTAAAAAATATACATTTGATCTTTGTCCCCCTTTCCTGACACACAGATTCAAATACCCTTTTTATTTCCTGAGAAATAAGAGTGTCTTCTGTTATTCATAATCAGCCCTTTCCACCACACCTGAATTTATGCTAATGAGATGATTCATGGTGGGCTCTTAGAGAGTTTCAAGGGAGGGGCTGGCCATGCCAGAAGGACGGTGGGAAAGCATGATTAGAGGGTTGGAAATTTCATCCCCACCCCACTCCCAACCTCTGAGGAGAGGAGGGAGACTGGAGACAGTTCAGTCACGTGGGCAGTGATTTAATCAATCTCACCTAGGGAATGAAAACTCTGGAAACTGAAACTCAGAGAGCTTCCTGGTTGGCGAACACATTGATGTGCTGATAGGGTGACACACCCGATTCCATGAGGAGAGGGCTCTGCACCCCCCACCCCTAGACCTTCCCTATGCATCTCTTCCCTTCGGCTGCTCCAGAGTTGTATTTTATAATAAAACTAATTGCAAGTATAACACTTCTAGTGAATTCTGTGAGTCATTCTAGCAAATTATCGAACATAAAGGGGGGTAGTGAGAACCCTGAATTTATAGCCAAGTCAGACAAAAGTGTGGGTAGCCTGGGGATCCCATTTGTGCCTGGCATCTGAAGTAAACGTAATCTTCTTGGGGACTTTGCCCTTTAACTTGTAGGATCTGAGGTTAACTCTGGGTAGTTAGTATCAGAATTGACACTGAATTGAATTGCAGGGCACCCAGCTGGTGTTGGAGATGTGTCAGTACAACCACACAGGCCTCCTTATAACCTTGCCTATAAATCACATGCATTCCTAACCCCTTCTCTTGCCTGAAATGTCTCTCTCACCTCCCACATCCACTAGGCCACTTGTCTCAGTTTTCCCAAATCTTTTCTGTCCTTCAAACTCCACCCGTTCACAACTTGGTACTAGAGGTGCTGCCCTGAAGCCCTTCCTTGTAGGCATAAATCTTCCCCTCCTGCCAGACAGCATCCATCTTGAGGTGGTGCTTGGAGAGTGCCCTGGACAAAGGATTTGTCCATTCAATGCTCCTTGGCAAATAGGAGAGGGCTGCATTGGACTGAGGAAGGCTGCTGGCCCTTCTGAGCACTCCATGAAGATGAAGACTCTGCTGCAGGCCTCTCCACCTCTCTCCTCTGTTTCTGTGAGAAGCAGCATCCTGGGCTGGGCAGGGGTCAGGGGCTCTGACTCTGCAGCTCCTAGCACCATTGGCCAGGATGATAAACACGGAGTTTTAGCTCTTCTCTATTGTGATTGCCAGTGCTCCCCGAGGCCAACAAACACACCCTCTTGTGCATGTGTGCTTGTGTGTATGCGTGTGGGTACACACAAACACACACACAGAGGCGGGAGCATGCCAAGCCCAAGTCTGCATTGCTCTGTGCTGCAGTTGAGAAGCGCTGCACATCAGCTTGGTCTGGCCTTGCTCCTCCTCTCTCCCTTTGCTTTTTGCCAACATTGGTCTTGGCAGTGTGCAGCCCTGCGGACTGAAGGCCCGGCGCGTTCCCCTCTCCCACACCCTCTCACCCTCCCTTCCACTCCACACACTCCACCCCACACTCAAGCCACCTCCAAGAGCCTAGGGTTGTAGCTCCTTTTTAAACAGCTCAGACAGAGTCGATTTCACCTAAGCCATAGGGTAATCTGGGGAGGCCAGAGAGCAGTGTTACCCCACCTCTCCCTCACCACACTGGAAGATGAGCAGGTAGTAGATGTGTGGGAGCCAAACGGGGCTCTTCTCAGGGGCTGCCAGGGCCTGGGAGGTAAATGGGAGGGTCTGAAAGTGAACCAAGGCATTTAGGAAGCCCAAGGCTTCTGCCACATCACCACCCACAGGGAACTGGTCTGGGCCACCAGGCCCAGATCTGGCTTCAGAAAAGCCTGGCTCCACCTTCTCTCCCTCTTCCAGTCCCCACCCCCTCTCAAGTCTCTCCCAGCACACTCTGGCTCCTAGAAACGTGGAATCTTAGCCATTTATACCATCATGGGAATGTAAATGGTCATGTCAAGTTTTAGCTGTAACTGTGACATGAAAGGATTGGTCCCCAGTTGAAAGAATTGTAAGGAGCAGCGTACATGGGATGGGGGAGAGCGTTCGGAGGGCTGGGACCTTTCCTGACTGGTGGTGTTACCGCACCTCACTTTTTGCTCTCAAGCATGTCCCTTCTCCCAGCTTATCCCAAACTGGGGGTGAGGGGATGTTACTGAGGAATGACTTCAAGCTATCTGGAAGGATTCTAGTCTTCACTAAATGTCAGGGAATCGTCTATAAAACTAGGTCTTCTTGAGGTATTCTCAGTCCACACCTCTCTGTGAGGATCTGGGGAAACAAAACCCCATCCCATCTCAGGTCCAAAATTGAACCCAATTCCATTTTATCTAGACTTCAATCCGATTCTCATCCTAATGCATCTCCCAGCCAACCTAGCCCCTGACAGTCACTGTGGCGACCCTAAAGCTACCTCAGAGCATCGGAATCGCACGTTCTAAAACTGGAAGTCACCCCAGAGATCATCAATTCCAACTCCCCTTGTTACCGGGGAGGAGACTGAAGTCCAGCGAGGGGCAGTGACTTGTCCAAGGTCACACAGTTACTGAGCGACAGAATTAAGATTAGAACTCGGCACTTTGACTTCCAGCCCAGTGCTCTTTTGGCAAAGCCACGCCACTTAGCGTCTCCACTCAGTTCAGAGTTTGGGACCTGGAGTTCAGGTCCTAATTTTAGAGACATCACTGGAAGTCCCAGGATGAGGTCATTGTGAAGAGTCAGTCCCCGTTCCCCCCACCCCTACAGGCTCTTGTTTTGTGTTTCTTTGGCTCAGAAACTGCAGCAGGGCTCCGGGGTGGCAGGAGGTGGAGTGAGGGGGGCTGCTGAGCCATGTCATGGCTCTGCTGGGCTCCTGGCCTGGACTGGTGGAGGCTGTCCAAACCAACCTGGGGAGCAGGTGTGGGCCTTCTGTCCCCAGAGCTTCTCGAAGAACAGTCTGTTCTGCAGGGGCTGCAGCCTGGGGGAAGGAGAGTGACAGACACCAGCACAGCCCTGGAAGCTGCTGCAGCTGCTTCCTGTTGTCAGAGGGCTCCTCAACTGAGGGGCTGAGCTCCTGGCACCCCCACGCCCCCGCCTAGCTCTCCACGCGGTCACCTGCCTCAGTAGGCCAGCAACGCCTATTCCAGCAACAGAGGAAGACCGTGTTCAAGGAGTGAGAGCTCAGAGGAAGGAAGCGTCTTGTGGCCAGGCACATTTCCAGCCTCATTACTGTGCAAACAGGGTCCTGGCCCCTGAATGTGCTTGTAGATTCCTGCCTCGTCTTCCCTTCCCCATCTGAAGCCCTTTCCCAACATCTCTGCAGAGCTGAGTTCTCCCCACTCTCTGGCCTCGGCCTCGTCCACAGTGACTACCCGTGCCCCCACTGGCCGTACTGGACAGTCCAGCATGAGAATGTGGGCCCCAGCCTCACACTGCCTTGTTTTGTGGTTTGACATTTCACCTGGGTTGTTTTGTCTCCTCTTGAAGACTTACCGACAGGAGAATTTGGGTCCCTAACCACTGCCTCCTACTTCAAACATGATTCTTTACAGAGCTGAGCTCAGAGGGCACAACAAATCCTCGCTGGACATCCCAATGTCGCTGTCATGGTTCCTGCCTGAATTTCGGTCACCCAGACTAGGGCATGTTGGGAGGAGAAGGAGAAGGAAGATTTGGGCTCCCCTCCCCGGAATTTTCTGCCTGGTAGTCACGTTGCCTCATTACAGGAAGCTGACCAAGGCCTTGTCCCTCTCCAAGCTTGCTTCCAGGTTCCCCTGTGACTCAGAGTGAGAGTGTTATGGGGCTGGCCTGTAGGGACCACCTCCTGTCCTGCAAAGGATCCCCCCAGTGTGAATGCTTGCAGGTGGATAGGAAAGAGAAGAGTGGTGGGCGCCTGCAAGGCCGCCCCCATGCCCAGCTCCAGGGCACTGCTCATAGAACACTCCCAGTGGGGGCTCTCCAGCCTTGGTCTCCCTTCTTCACTCTAAATCTCAGGTTGAGCCTGGCTCATTCTCCCCACGGGGTCCAAGAGGGGCTGGGGTGGGGGTGGAGTGAGCAGTAACCTGGGACTCTCAGCACGTTCTTCCCCTCATTGTGAAATGGCCTGGATGAGGGCCAAGCAGGAAGCCACCTCCTCTAGCCTCTAATCCGAGGCCTAGCGCTTGGGGTGTGAGGATGGGCCCCAGGCTCGTCCCCTCCCAAGGGGTGGCTGATGCCAACACTGAGCCCACCTGCGAGGAGACAGCCTGAGCTGCCCTTGGCTCATCGTGAGGAGCCTGTGCCTTCCTTCTTGTCCTCTGTCCCAGCCCTGTGGGACATTCAGAGGGGTGTAAACGGCAGTGGAAATGCATGAGCCTGGGGCTCAGGGCTTCCAGCCTATATTCCGCCATTACCAAGCTTTGTGACCTTGAGCAAGTCACTTTCCCTCTCTGGGCCTCACTCGGTTTTCTTACTTGTGAATAACTAGATGGTAAAGGGTTAGACTAGAAAGATCTTGGAAGCCTCTTGCAGTTCCATATTGTGACTCACTGAAGTCAATGATTCATTGATGTTATTACCAGAACTTGGCTGTGATTTGACGGGGGGTCTGGTCATTGTGTCTGTTTAGGTTTCTCTATATAAATCGACATCTGTTGGTCTCCCAGAGCAGTGGAGTGCGCTTCCCTGGACGATCAAGGATGAATGATGACAGAGGCCAAGAGATGAACAGCATCTGTTACTTTTGGGAGTGAGGACCCCTGGGTAATTTGTGCAGAAACTCTGGCTCTATAATTTCCTGTCCTTGACTTTCAGGCAGGAAATTTAAAATTTTTAAATTTAAATTTAAAATTTAAAACCTCTAATCATCATGAATAGAGGGGCCCCTCCTCCCGCTCAGTAAACCCATGAAAGTAGGAGGAGGAGGAAGGCAGGGAGAGGACAGGGTTCTTCATGCCCCAGACCTCCAGCCTGGCTGGGACTCCTTGAGCAATAGCCACTCCTGTCTTTCTGGGCCTCAGTTTCCCCTTGTACACTGTGGGATGTGGTGGTCCCCCTCCCTGAGGTTCAGCCAGGAAGGAAATCATCAATGAGAAGGGAGAACCTGTTAAAGCTCACACGTGTTCCTGAGGCCGCCACTGACTCTGGACACAGCTGACCTTCCAGGCTCGTGGGGCCAGGGCTGTCCGTGAGGTGCAGTCTATGGAGTACTGATTATTCCTTTGTATCTCCCCCAAAATCCCAGCACCTGAAATCCCACTGTTAGAGTCTTTTCTTTGTTTGATATTGCCTAAGTTTCCTCCAAAAGTGGAGTATGTGTGACATATGTAGCCATTTGTTGTGAAAGTGTTAGCATGACTTAGCTCTCAGGTGGGTGGCCTCTGCACAGCTAGCTGAGGGTAGTGAGAGACTGGGGTTTTGGTGTGGGTGGAGGGGACGGTGTTTTGGAGGATGGAATATTTGTACTCAGGGCACTACTTGAGTAGGAGAGGAAAATAATAATGAAACCCGGCCCTCCTACCATGCTTTCTCACTTATAAAGTGTTTTATATACATTATCTCATTTCACTCCACCGCAGCGGTGTGAGGAAGGTATTCCCATTTTATGGGTGAGGAAACGGAGGCTCATAGAGGTTAAAGAAGTGACTTTCCTTTAGGGACACAGCCAGAAAGTGCTGAGGTGGGCCTAGAATCCTAGGACTGCAGGCCCAGGAGGCAGGATTTTGCCTGTGTGTGGTGGGGCAGGGGGATCTGGACAGGGTCTGGGGCAGGGGATCCATACCAAGAGGGAGGGATGGAAAGACGAGAGGTGGAGAGTGGAGTCCCGCGTTTTTCTGCTCTGCCCAGAACTGGCCTCTTTTCTGACCTCCCTCCTTTCTCACCACCTCCTGCCCGCTTCCCACTACCTCTCTAGACATCTGAAAGGCCCTGTCTCCAGCCTGCGCTGCCCTCAGGCTGCGCTCACTTGCTGTTCTCCTGCACAGGGACAGTGCAGCACGGCATGGCAGTTGGCTCTGAGGTCAGTGGGCCCTGGTTCAAATCTCCACGCCGCCTCTTACTGGTTGCGTGAGCCGAGGCGCGCGTTTCACCTCCTGATGCCTTAGTGTCTCCAGCCAGAAAATGGACGTAAAACAACACTCACCTCACAGGACTATTATGAGAGCTCAAGGCAATATATTTAGAGCGCCTAGAAGTGAGCCTGGCACTTAGTAAATTCTCAATAAATGAGTGAGCTATTATCTGAGAAAAATGTAGTCCCTCGTCTAATGCAGAACTCGCTCTGCTTCCTGTGACCCGGCACCTAGAAGAGTGCCTGGCATGAGTGGGTGCTCTTTGAATCCTTGCTCAGTGATTGAATGAATGATAATATCCATCACCCAGAAACCTCTAGCCTCAGCAGAAGCGAGTTTGAAAAATAATGACCACCATTCCAGGTATTCTTCTGCTCTAAGGTGATGGGACAAGAAGATCTGGGAAGGCCCGGCGGCCTGCCACTGCGCTTGTCCGGCGAGGTCAGGGCGTCCCCTGGCGGCCCCAGGGAGCGCTGCAGGCAGGGCCCAGAGGGGCGCTCCTCAGGTGCCGCCTGGCCGGAGGACACGGTGACAGTGCTACTTCCCCTATCTCGCCATGAGCAGGAGGAAGGCTAGTGCTAACCACTGACTCTCGTGGGCTCTGGAAACTTCCCTAGGGCCCTCAGGAGGGGCTGGGGGGAAAAAGCAGTAGCTGGCATAATTTTGGAAGTGGAAGTGGCCATAGCAATCTAGTCTAAGTCCTTAACATAGTGGTGAGAAATTTTAAAAATACATCTATGGGTTGCTTACTGTGATGGACTGCTTACTTTATGTGGATTATCTCGTTGAAATCTGAAAACCATCCTTTGGGGTAGGTACTACACAGAGGGCACTACAGATAAGTACCTTGCTCAAGGTCCCACAGCAAGCAAGGGACAGTGGCAAAATCAGGCCCCTACTCCCAGTCCAATGCTCTCACGCTGTCTCTCCAGGACACTGAATCCAGGTCTTCATCCTGGGGGCAGAAGTCCATGGAGCCCTGAGTCTCCCAAGAAGACACACAGTGAACACTTGCTGACAGACTGACTGAAGGAAAGAATAAAGGAATCGGTAGCTCCCAGTGTCTGGCTGGATTCCGTCCAGGGAGTGTGTTGCCATGGCTACAAGGGGGGTTTTTTCTCTCTCTCTCTCACTCTGGGCACCCAGACTGCCAGGACACACCCTCATGTCCCTCTGGCCACCCCTTGGGTCTTCTCTAGGATGCCACCACCTCCCACAGACTCAGGAGGTCTCCAGGCCTTAGGACCTCACTCCTGTCACCCTGAAACCAAATCTGCCAGATGCTGTTCCCTGCTGTGTTCCAGTGACACACCCTCCCTCCTTCCTTCATCCTGAGCTGACCCTCAAGTCGGCCTGCTGGGGCTACAGTGAGGCAGTTCGGACCTCGGAGTGTAACCAGAAACAGTCCCGCTGGCGCAGAGTCCGGCAAGGTGGGCACCAACCCAGGCTTCTGTGGGACGAATCCACCTCAACAAACAGCAGAGGGGAACGGCCAACCCCAGCCTACGCGACTGGGGTGTAAGAATGCAAACCTCAGCTCACTGGGTCCTCCCCACGACACAGGGAGGGTGGCACATGAATTAAATCTCCATTTTACTGATGAGGAAATTCAGGCATAAGAAGGATTTAAGTAAATTTGGAATAAGCCAAAAAGATTAGTGGGTGTTTCCAATGGAAAATGCTGCGCTGTTTGGAGCACACCCTTCCGTGCCCTCTGATTATAGCCTTTCATTGCCTTTGAGCTAGTGTGCTGTAGGTTGTAGGCCGTGGGAATGACGGCGATGCAAACGATTCATGTCTATGGATATGCAAATGAGCTCTGTTTGTTGGAGGGACAACCCTCCCCTCTTGTGGAAAATTCAATTTTGCTTCCATTTACAAATTCATTTCAATACTCCTGCTCTATAAATGTGTCTGTTCTTTGGATTCTCCTCTGAACGGGTTCTAACATCTACCTGGTTCTCTCATTAATAATAAGGTAAATAGATCTTGAATATATGTATATGTATGAGTCATGATTTCACCTTTTTTTTTTTTTAACTTTTTTAACAGGAGGGTCTTGCAATTTGCCTCTAGGCACTAAGATAAGGAGAGGTAGAGCTGGGATTCAAATCCAGGCAGCCTGGATGCAGCCTCTGTGTTTATAACCATCACTCTGTGCTCTAGGCACTGCAAAGTTTAATTGCATTAAGTAACCGCACCTGTAAATTAATCAACCCTAACCTAAATAAGACCCTTGACCTGAATTCAAACCCTAGCCCTGATTAAAACCTAATCAATTAAATTGTACTTGGTCTGAAGAAGGAAGACATGAGACCACAGCACTCGGGAGAGATGATCTTAGGTGGCACAAGCAGGACACTCCTCCAGGCCCTCGGGTCCCTAGCCGCTGAGGAGGACGGGGTATTTTTTTTCCTCAGGTCTTCTGGTAGCAGCCCTGCACTTGGAGAGGCAGCTGAGGCTGGTCCAGCAGATGCTGAGTTCTGTACTGAGGTTGTTGCTCTCAGTGCTGTCTAGGGCCATACTGCAGGCCCCAGGACATGGGAGGGGATCTGGGCGCCATTTTCACTTCCCAGTTCTCCTAGGATGAGGGAGAAGGAGTGGGAAGGTGTCTGGCCAGTGTGACTTGGAGACAGTGACCCAGCTTCCTGCCTCACACATTCCTCTGCTCCAAGGGCCCAAAGCCACCAACCTAATTGCAAGGTAGGATTTTGGGTGTTTGACCACATTAAAGTTTAACCATGTCTTATTGACATAGACTATTTCATTGTACACTGAGTTGCCTTTATTCCTGACTGATCATAAGCAATTCCATTTTTTTCCCATTGGGGAATTTACTTTCAGATATATATTTTTATAAATTGATTTGCTTCATTATTGCTTTTGTTCATTGTTTTTAATTTTTTAATTTAAAAATTTAAAATTTAGCCACATTGTTTTGTTTCATAGTACTTATTGTTATGATTCCTTTTATTTATGGCAAATGATACTGGTTTCCATTTATGATAATGATATTAAATAAACTTATCTAAGCATAAAATGAGACAACTTACAGAAAAATATTAACTAATAGTACAAGTGGTATTAGGATAATGTCAGAAATCAAGAGGGTGGTGTCCAAATGATGGAAAATGGCTGGGCTATAAATGATAACACTGTTTATGGGGCATTCATTATGTGCCAGCCTCAGTGCTGTCCACAGTGGTGCTGTCCAACAGAATCTGTGATCACAGAAGTGCTCTGTATCTGCACTGTCCACGCCACATGTGGCTACTGAAGCCTTGAAATGTGGCTAGTGAGACTAAAGAATTGAATTTTTTCTTGCATTTAATTTTAATTAATTTAAGTATCCATATTTACCATATTAGAGCAAGCCTCAGGGTCTTAAATATAGTATTTTATAAAATCTTTATATCTATAAAATAAGTATTATTATTGTCATTTTGCTGATGAAGAGATTTCAACCTTGAAAGGCTGCCTGAGGTCATGCTAATTAATAAGTAGCAGAGGCGGGATCTGAACACAGACGCTTTGGACTTCAGAATAGGTGCTCTTCCCACATTTCCCACAGAAAAATACAGCCCAAAGAACACTCTATCAGTAGTTGAATTGTACTGGGCCAAGTGTGATTCTAAAACTGGAAGACTTGGGTATTTCTTTTTTTTTTTTTTTTTTTTTTGGTGAGGAAGACCAGCCCTGAGCTAACGTCCATTGCTAGTCCTCCTCTTTTTGCTGAGGAAGACTGGCCCTGGGCTAACATCCGTGCCCATCTTCCTCTACTTTATATGGGACGCCGCCACGGCATGGCTGACAAGCGGTGCGTCGGCCGGCTCCCGGGATCGAACCCGCCAACCCCGGGTTGCCAAGCGCGGACTAAACCGCTGCGCCACCGGGCGGCCCCAGACTTGGGTATTTCTATTGCTAGAGTGGTTTATTCTGTCATGGGATGGCCTTGAGATATCATGCAGCATGGCTGGCATGACTTGATTCTTGAGTAGAACTGAGGTGTGACTGAGTCCAGGGGAAGCAATGAGATATGTCCACAATGAGGGCTAATCCTGATGAGACCCCAGATGCATCATGGCCTTCAGGCTCTGTGCTCTTCAAGGGCAGGGCCATTTCCTTCACCCTGGTGCCCCCAGCACCAACCCAATGGCTCTAAAGAACATTGCTCAATGTTCAATGCATGATAGAAGCTCAGAGCACAATGGTCATCATTTAGGCCAACCTTTGGATCACACAGCACTGTAACTGATTCCATTTAAATTCCTGACCACAAATATCAGGTGGGCCCTCACATTCCCTGGCAATACGACAACACATCTCAGATATGTTCACGCTCTGATGATTTCATACTTTCTTTCAAACGTCCAGCACCCTTTGCCCACTCCTCACTCTAGGCTGATGACCTTGTGTAGCAGACCTATGTTGGCTTTTGGTTCTCCAGGATCTGAACCGATTTGTAATCCCCTATTGTGTGGGTCTTGGTGAAAGGCAAGGAAAACAAGAGTCAGAGGGTCACTCTCTCACCCACTCCCAGGACTTGGGCTCACACATATGACCTAGGGTTGGCCAGTCTGGGGCGTCCAACCAGGACTCTGACTTCTGAGTGAGTGATACCAAGGCCCAGGGCTCTTTAGAAGCTGTTCATAGTGGTGGTCATTGCAGAGTGGTCCTGAGCCCTATAGATGGGGTTTTCACCAGAATATTCCAGTCTGTGCTAGTCCCATGGCATATGAAGAAGACTCCTCAATTTTTATTTATACTGTTTACCTCTCTGCTGAGCTCCAAACTTATATATATCCAGCTGCTTACTTAATAATTCCACTTGGACATGTAATAGGCATCTCAGATGTTACATGACCGAAACAAAACTTTTCATCTTCTTACAAAACTTTTGACTTCCCAAGTCTTTCCTATCTTAGTAGATGGCTCCACTATCCACCCAGCTGCTCGAATCAAAAACCTATGAGTCATCCCCAATTTCTCTTTTCCTCTTAATGTTCACATCCAATTGAGGATGAGTCCTGTTGACTACATTCAAAGAAAGTATACCCTGATCTGACTGCAAATGTGCTAGCACCTGGACTTTTGCCTTAACCTCTGTGGTAGCCCGCAACCCCCAAAGATGTCTATGTCTCAATACCTGGAACCTGTGACTATGTTACCTGATATATTTAAAGGACTTTGCAGATGTGATTAAATTAAGGGTCTTGAGATGGGGAGAGTATCCTGGATTATCCAGGAAGCCCAATGTAACCACAAGGTCCTTATAAGAGGGAACATAAGGATCAGAGTCAGTAGTAGATGTGACAATGGAAGCAAGAAGTTGTAATGATGCGAGGAAGAGGCCACGAGCCAAGGAATGCAGGTGGCTTCTAGAAGGGCAAGTAAACAGATTTTCCCCTGAAGCTTCCAGATGGAATGCAGCCCTGCAGACACATTGATTTTAGATTCTGACTTCCACATCTGTAAAAGAATAAATTCATTTTGTTTTAAGCCACTAAGTTCGTGCTTGTTACAGCAGCAATAGGAAGCTGATACAATCCTCTAATTGGTCTCCCCATTTCCTGCCTCATCTCTCTACAGTGCATTCTCCACACCACAGTCAGAGGGCTCTTTTAAAAATGTAAATTAGATTGTCACTGTTCTGTTTAAAATTTCCTTAACAAGAAGCTTCTCTTTGTATTTGGAACAAAATCCAAATTTACCATGGCCATAGGCCCTATATGAGCTGGGCACCGGCTACCTCTCCATACTCCTTCACTCTCCCTTCCACACACCCTCTCTACTCCCACCGCCAAGCCCCAGCCTGTAGACACAGGGCAACTTGTTTCCCTTTTGGGGCCTTTGTTCTAGCCATTCCCTGTGTCTGAAACACTCTGTCCCCAGATCTTTGAATGGCTATTCTCTTCAGCTTTCACCTCAAAGTCCTCTTCCTCAGAAAGATTTTCCTGACCCCAACCTAGAGTAGTTCCCTTGTGGCTCTAATTTTATCACCCTGTTTAGTTGTCTTCACAGCACTCATCATTATCTGAAGCTATACTTCTTACTTATTGTTTATTTCCTCCCTACTCCTTTAACCCAAGTTCCAGGAAACCAGGAACTTAGCTTGTTTTGTATCCTGCAGCGTCCCAGATCTCTGCAACAGTGCCTGGCACAGGCTAAGAGGCTCTCAGTAAGAACTTTACAGAGGGCCTAGAGTTCAAGTTGGCTACTGGCTTGGCAGGGCATCAAACACAGTTCTCCCGACTGAATCCAGAGGTGAAACTAAGGCCAGGGTCCAGTTCCTCTTGCTGGAGGCCCTTCCGGGTCACCCAGCCTGGTCAGAGAAGAGGGAGAGTTCACAGGACTGCCATGGAAATTTATAATAATGATGACAATGATAATGAAAACAACAACAGCAGCTAACCTCACCGAGAAATTTCTATGTGCCGGGCACTGTTCTAGGTGTTTAACAAATTCATTTACTCTTCACAACCACACTTAAGCGGATACTGTTATTATCCTCACTTTAAGGATGAGGAAACTGAGGGACTGTACTCGTAGGTAACTTGCCCAACATACAGAATATACACAACTATAGGTTTCTATCAAATCTTTCTTTCGCGCCCTCTCATTCCCTCACACTGATTAGGGTAAAAATATTTACAATCGGTGAAATCCCACACAGCCCACCAGCCCTCCAGGTCCTTCCTCTCCCGGGACAGGGGCATGTCCCAGAGCGCAGGCGCGGGACAGGCGGAGCGGGAGGAAAGGGCGGAGACCTGGATTGGTGGAAGAGAGTTGAAACCTACTAGCGGAAGTCCCGCCCAGCCGGGCGAAACTTCCGGCTCCAACTGCTCTAGACTTGTGCTGACAGAGAGGAGCCAGCGGCGCCGGGATGGTGCTGCTGGAGAGCGAGCAGGTATGGCCAGCGCTGGCCGGCCGAGGGACAGGTGCAGTTCGGGGCCCTGTCTCCTTCTGCGGGAGGGACTGGGACTTGAGGCGACGGGGTGGGGATACGGGGCTGCCTAACGGGGCCGGGCTTGTTGTGTTCCAGTTCCTGACGGAGCTGACCAGGCTCTTCCAGAAGTGTCGGTTGTCGGGCAGCGTGTTCATCACCTTGAAGAAGTGTAAGTAGCTGTCGCCGCGGCCAGGCCGGGAGGGAGGCCGAGCGATGCCCCGGCCCGGGTGCCCAGTGTCTGGGAGCCACGGGCGGAGCCTGTTTGCCCCGCATCCCCGCCTCCCCTACCTTCCTGCACCTTGTACTGGGCATATTCAGGGCAGAGGGACCGGAGAATATTGGGGATTGTGGCTGGTGCCCAGCACTTAGCCACCTAAGCCGTTTCCGGTTACAGTGGGCCCCAGGCATGTCAGGGCTCCTCTTTTTGTCAAGGATCCCAAACCCCGCCGCGATTAGTGAGATTTTATCTGCTCTGATATTACAATATTCCCGTCGAGAAAGTAGCACGTAGTCCCCAAGGTTTGGCGCAGCCGTCGGTGATAGCGGATGAGGTGGTTAACAGAACTAGAGCAGTGGGGGTGGATTAGGTATCCCCTTCGGATCCCTTCTCTCCTGATTAACTTTGTCTACCTGCCAACAACTGTGGCTGTGTTCACCAGGATGTATTTTTCATGCAGATGATGGTCGAACTAAACCCATTCCAAGGAAAGGTTCTGTGGAGGGCTTTGAGCCCTCAGACAACAAGTGTCTGTTGAGAGCTACTGATGGGAAAAAGAAGATCAGCACTGTGGTGAGTTGGATTCAAACACTACAGTTTTGGAGTTTAAAGACTTGAACTTAACTGAGGACAGGGCATATCTGTAGCCCCCCAGCTGTTTTGGGATCAAGGCCTTTTATTACCTTTGTAGTAGAAAACTCAAAAGCAAAATTAAAAGGAAGAAGGTAGAACTCAAACACTGGTTTGTTCTGCTGAAATTTTTGTGGAAATAAAATTAGCATATTGGTCCTCACTCAGAGTAGCACTTTCAGGAGCAGTTGGCATAAGTATTTGATTCCTTATCCCCTTACTGTGCTGGACCTTCAACGAACAGTTTCTTGGTACCAGATGATGCTTTTTACTTTTAAGCCGATTATTCCCTTATCTTTGTGGTTCACGTAGCAAACATGTAGCTGTATGTTAGGCTTGGTACTTGACAGAGTATAAATGTAGTCAAGAGCCCTAGTGTTCCCTTTCAAGGTGGAGGTTGATTATGGCAAAGCAAGAGACACTGGATTCCAAATGAATATTTCTTTATTCTGCTGGGGCAGAACCAGACTGTCCTCTAATCACATCAGTATAGGATATTCATGAGAATGTAGACCATAATTAGTCGGTAAGTCTCCCTTTACCAGTTATCAGTAAAGGAAGCTTATGTGATTTTTAAAAGTAAAGTTGGGTATCATGAAATACGAAAACCTAAGGAATCTTCGGAGGTAGGATTTTCTTTAGTGGTAGCTTGCATTTTGCTTCAATAGGCCCCAATTAATGGAAAGTTTAAAATAAGATGGGGCGGGAGTAGTTTAAATGTCTTGTACAAAAGATTACTCCTAAGTCCTGTGACATCTCAGAACCCTGGGAGAACAAGTCAATGCCATGTGTGTGAAGAGATTTCAACGGAGGTGAGCAGCACAGCTTCTTTAGGAGCCCACTTCTGCCCCTTTCCCATCTTGGTGCAATTCTCCTGTGGAAAAAAGTGTAGAGCTGCTGTGCTTGTTTCTCAGGCAGAGGCAAGTGGAGTGGAAAAATAGCCTTTAGTGTATTATGACCCCAGAAGTGGGAAGAAATATTTTAAATCTTAGGTTGTTGTCTTCATGAGGTTTTTGAGTTATTAACTGGGGTGAGGCAGAGGATTCCTATGTGGATAATAGGGGTGACCTTTTTCCCCCCCTTTTCCAGGTGAGCTCCAAAGAAGTGAATAAGTTTCAGATGGTGAGTTTCTGGTGTTCCCTATGTCTCCCTTCTCAGGGCAGGGGTCAGCCTAATATTGAACCCTGGGTTAAGATTGATATTTAGGTTCACTGTTCTCCTATGATGTTTTACAAAGAGTTTACGAGTAAAAGCTGCCAGGCTATGAATTTACTTTCCACATTGACATTGTCTTCTTTTTAGATTTTTAAGCTAGATTTTATGGTCTTAGGCATCAGATATGCTCTACCTGTAGTATAGTTGAAGTTGCTTGCAGTTTTCCCTTTTTGCTTAAAAAAAAGTAAATAATGTGCAACTCACTGTGTGCTATAACGTGAGAGAGTTTTCCTCTTACACCATTTTCCCTAACACACAAGTGTCCCCTGGTATTTTCTGCTGTATCAGGCAGGCTTTCAGATTTTGGCTACTCTAAATCCATTATGGAAATGAGGCAGCTGCTCCATCAATTTGCACTTCTTCCCACTAAGGCTGTGCTCTGTGTCTCATAGGCTTATTCAAACCTATTGCGAGCCAACATGGATGGGCTGAAGAAGAGGGACAAAAAGAGCAAGAGTAAGAAGAGCAAAGCAGCACAGTGAAGGGCACCAGAGTTCCTGCTTTCACCCACTAGCCACCAAATTGCTATTTTTTCTTTGGTTTTTACTTTTGGTCACAAAGCTAGGTTTCCTGTTCCCCTATAATAACTATTTTCATGTGCAATTAGGGTCATTTTGGATGGAAGAAGGGCTGCAGTGTTTACAGGGTAGTTGCAAGAAGCCGGTTTATTTTAGATCTGGCTAATGGTCTGTGTTGCATGGTTGTATGTTCCTGGATGATAGTTTAAAGTCTCTGTAGCCATCTGTGTGAAGAGCAATGTTTCATTAAACCTGTATTTATCAGCACTGACGATCTCTTATTTGTTCCTTTTCTCACCTCCACATTATTAGTTTCTGGCAATAACTAACTACTAATTCGGAAATGATGTGATTATGAATAGGCTTTTGCCTTACCAGTTCCAGGTTATTGGAACTGAAACCTGCCAATCATATTAAAAGTTGTGTTATCTCATGGGTATTCCTTCCACTGGCTGTATAATGTTATCATCATAGTTCCTTTAGCAAATTTGAATGAGTTCTCATAACCAAATGAGAGTTGCTTAACCACCTAAGGATAAGCATATTACAAAATCATCAAGTGAAGATTCCAAGTTGATGATGTTGGATTGCTTTATGCCCTTTAGTTTGGACATTTTCATGTGCTTAGTCATTTGGGCTAAGGGAAGAATAAGGCTGTTTTCCTGTGTTCTAGCTCCACAAAACCTTTAGTGTAAATAGATTTGCAATAAAAAAGCAGCAGATATATGAAAGCATTTATTATATTCAAAAAGATAAATTTATAATATATTACACATGAAAAACTTACAAAGCTCAACTTTGTAGGACAGCTTCTTAGAATGTAAAGTTAATTTAAAATTACAATGAATGTACAACATTTTATAGTATAAGCTCCTGTCTGCTTGAACAATGTAGGGTTAAAATAAGATTCTGTAGTAGTCATCTCTGTAGCTATACAGAAATAGCACAGACACCCTGCAAAAGAAGGGAAAAGGCAGGATCATATGATGGGTAAAGAATAGAGTTAATAAATTATTTTTATCACACTTTAGGAGTTTTGTCTAATCAAAACCAAGATGGAAGGCTAGTCACTAAAGAATGACATGTTTTACACAAGCTATGACTGGCAGTGGTCTGCAGTATCAGGTCCTACATAAGGAGACCACCGTTCGCCTCACAGGCTATGTTGTTGCCTTTTAAGCAAATGATAACATGAACATGAAAGCAAAGTAGTCACAGCTGTTTTGTTTCATGTAAACATTTCTAGGAGTCACATGGGTGAATTAAATTATAATTGGGAGAGCTGCTCCTGGGACCAGTGTGTTTTGTTACTGACAAGATCGTGACAGTGATTCACAATCCTGAGAGAGATTTACTGGTTACCAGTTGCAGTTCTAACGTAACAGCTTATCAGCCATCAAATCTCAACAAGACAATAAAATGTGTGTCCCTCTAAAACTGGTCCTTGAGTTTTAACCCACATTGAAACCTGCGATGCCTAAGTGATAACTTACTTTTTTTCTACTTTGATGTTATAAATTTCATCACACACTAATTTGAGGTATCTTTGCTTTGGCAGACGTGACAGCAGCTGCTTCACAGTTGTGTTAAATGCCTGTTCGTCAGCATCCCACTAGGAAAAAATAGATAAGACTTAAACAACAGGTCCTAGGATTTATCAACTGACTTTTTCTGTCACTAATGAAATGCCAGTGCCACGCACCCCTTTAAATATACTGAAGAAATCAGTTCTAGGGAGATAGTGGAACTGGTGGGGAGATTGCTGGGGTGCTTCCTTTGAAGCATCGATTTTCTTTACCACAAGACTACCCTAGAGCCTGATCAACAATGCTGCAGCCCCAGTGTGCTAACGTGACTTTAGACCAGGTATTTCTGCCTGTTGTTTACTCTGTGTGAAGTGGAGATACCACCTCTGCTGTGCATCCATTTGAGTGGATCCTAAAGCAGTAAACTACCAGAATAGTGGTATATGCTTATTTTTAAGACAACAACAGAAAATGTAGTATGAAATGTTAGTTCTGGGGCAAAGTTCATTTTTCATCTAATTTATTCTATGACTAAACACTCTGGAGAGACAAAAAAGTATTCTTTGATATGACATGTTGCAAAAATCACCTGTAGCTATAATTTAATTCAGATTTTAAAAGTTCTTATTAGGCAACTTGACAGTAACAGTATGTACCCATAAAAAAAAAAAAATAGCATGTAAAAGACCTAAAATGGGGCTGGCCTGATGGCCAGGTGGTTGGGTTTGAGTGCTGCACTTCAGTGGCCCAGGGTTTGTGGGTTCGGATCTCGGGCACACACCTACACACCACTCATCAAGCCATGCTGTGGCAGCGTCCCACATACAAAATGGAGGAAGATTGGCACAGATGTTAGCTCAGGGACAATCTTCCTCACCAAAAAAAAAAAGAAAGAAAAAAGAACCTAAATTAATTTAATTTTTACAAAAAGATCTACCATATAGTTCTAGTTCTACAAATGAGCTTCCCTAGTTGGAATGAAGGTTTGAGGCAGCACAGTACAGTGGTTAAGAACATAGATTCCACTAGTCTGCCTAGGCTCAAATCCTGGTTTTGCTACTTACTAGCTGGGTGACCTTGAGTAAGATATTTAACCTCTGCTTCCATTCTCTGTAAAATTTAAAATGCTTCTGTCTATCTGTAAAATGGGGATAAGAACGGTACTTACCTCTTAGGGTTGTTATGATTAACCCAGTGAGTTAATATTTGCAACATGCTTAGAACAAGACCTGCCAGAGCCTGACATGCAGTAAAAGCACTAGGTGTTTGTTAAATAAAATAATTTCTGAAATTTAAAACAGTCACCAGAAAAGTATGATTCCCTCAAAATCTGATTTAGTAGTATATCTGTCACATAACAGGAACAATGTTACTAAATTCCTGGAACTGCCAGAAAAATACCTAATATCACTAAGAAAAGCCATTTCAAATTTTCTTTTGGCAAATTAAGAGCAAAGCTGTGGGATTTCAAAGGCCACAGTACAGAAGAGTTCATCTTGCTTACCTCTAATGATAAAAACTGTAAGATTGTTTCTTTGGGTAGATCCACCTGTCGATACACAAAGATGTATGTCATCTGTCTGGGAACCCCGGGCAGCACACACTGACTTGTGACTATGGCGTCACTGGATGGAGCAACATGAACAGGGCTGGCAGGGTCTGGTAGGCTGCTGTGCTATAGGCAGATTTGATGAACATGCCATGCTAAGACCTCAGCCCTGGCGAACGAACACTCCAGTCCCCACACCTTATATCCCAAAGGCTGGACGCTGTTACCTGCACTCAGGCTCAGTGAGGCAAAGGCCTGAAACATGTAGAAAAATGATGATTTTCATTTTCAATCCCCCCTCCATCTTTCAGAGGAAGAAAGTAGGAGAAACAAAACTTTCAATTTTCTCCCCAGTTCTTTACAGATTAATGTTACACGTAGTTTGCATCAGTGATAACAGGCCTACATCCCAACACTGCTGACACTGAGCAAAGAAACCCTGACCTCTGAGGAAAGGACTTGGACAGCGTGGACAGAAGTCATCCTCAAAATGTTAATGAAAGCGACTTACAGCCAAAATTTCAATTTCACTGCTCTTCTGATGTAAGTTGGCAAGGGACGTCTGAAGCCGGGTTTGTACCTAACAAGAAGAAAACATGTTAGAATTCAGAATCTGTCAAACCAAGCCATCTTTCTTGCCATTTTATTTCCTATTTTAGGAAATAATCATAGGTGACAAACCAAAGCCCAGAAGGGATCTCAAATACTACCTAAGGACTTGCCCTCGATCCGCCTCAGAAGGATGAGTGTCTAGCTTGTTATGATCTCAGGGGAAATGAGATTTTTAGCCTATCTTGGTCATTTTTTAATAATCCATCTGGTTGCTTATTTCTCTATAATTTTGAAATGACACCTAATAAAGGCTCAGTGGAGTGAAACAATGCACGTGGAAGTAGGGAGATTTTCGTATTAAGCTAAATTTGGAAAAAGGGGAAGGTGACAGCAATGAGAACATGGAACTGAAATATGGTAGCTGAAGAAAGCAGTAGAAAGATGTGAAAAATGAATTTCCACCGAACATCCTGAGAAACAGCTAGGAGAGCTTACAAAAATGAGGTACCTGATCTTTTGCATTTCAATCTAATTACATTTCTGAATAACGACTGCTCTCGGAACACTCACCGTCTTCCCAAGTGAGGCCAGTGTCCTGACCATGCTCGTGAGCACTGTCTGTATGCTTCTCCTACTGTCCCCCCTCCATTTGGAATACCCTAATCTTTCCTCCCTGCCTACTTAAATCCTTCAGGGATCACCTTCACGAAGCCTTTCTTGATCGTCCATGCAAACACCGATCTGTGTCTCTCCCATGTGTCTGCAGCACACTCTAACACTCATATTCAATATATTTAATTCAGCATTCTATTACTTATTTTCTTCTATCGTTCCCCGACTGTATAATGCATATGCTTCTCAGCTTATAAACTCTCTGAGGACTGGGGCCACGTCCTATGTCTTTTATATTTTACATGGCACTTAGGACAGAATCAGGCATATGGCAGATACCAAAGACATGTATGCAATGAGAAAGCTGCCTCAGGTCTGTGCGAGATCTCTTCTGCCGTGTTATTTAAAACAAAACAAACAAAGCCCATCTGCGATTAGAGCCAGATCAGAAGGTTTTAGTTTAGATCAGTAATTCTGACAACAGCTGCTTCTAGGTGCCCACAGTGCTCACTGACGCCTCTTTGGAGGACAGATGGGGCAGAATGCTGGCACCAGAGACGCTTTGTGTTGATGAAATTTTCAGAAGCCACCAAGTTAGGGAAGTGGGAAGAAAAAGATTTCCAGGAAACTCTGTGGTTCTTATTTTCCCTTCCTGTTTGCTTCCTCCACTGGAGTTCCCATTAGAAAGCCGAGACAGCTCTGAGCAGGTACCTGAGTTTCATACCGCCTCCTAGTGCTGGCTGACAGCTTTTCCGGGGCTATCACACTCACGATGGGAACAACTGTTGCTCCGTGGATTTCAAACAAACCTGAAACAAAGAGTGTCAGAATTTATGGCCTTATCTGGTCCCACTTTCTATAACACACCACAGACAGAGGGTACACATGTGGTTAGAATATACCCTGGTGTGATTCTAAGGGCTACAGTATGTCTGGGCCTTGTTTTCTCTCTGCAACTGGCTGCACTGGCCCAGCAAGAGCCCAAACCTCAACACCCAACAGTTTTGAGCTTCTGTCAAGACCACCAGCCTTGTCTCCTCAGGTGAGAGTGGGGGTGGGGCTGACAAAGGCATAGGGAGGTCACAGGAGTCACCAAAACCTCATGAACTTAAGAAAATTAACATCTCCCAAATGCTAATACTTCTCTAAGTTCCTCAAAGTATTTGAAATCTAATGGTGGCCCCAAGTCAATGTTAATAGAAATGAACCAAAAAGATCCAATTCTGTTAAAAGCCCAATATGTCTTCTCGTAGATTTAACTTGGACACTTCTTTTTCAGTGAGGTTGACAGATGCGATGAAACTAAAGGCATAACCATCACCATTGGTCCCTCCTGGCTTTCATGAAAACAAAATGTCTTTCTCCAAGGGATTTCAAAATGCTTTTCCTTAAGCTTCTATATGGGGAAAATTTCCAGGAAAATTATCCACATTTAATCTACACAATAAACTCAGTCAAAGGAAGATTAAACCACTTGTAAAAATAAGACAGTAAGACAGAGATATACTAGGGTCAGATGGGTCACTCAACTCCCGTTTTATCATTTTCTAGGATGTGGGTGTCAAAGCATAATGATAAATTCCATTTGGTACAATTTATTGTAAATATGTTACTTAAAAATTGTATTTCTGATGCAACAAGGAGTTAGCCATAATCATAAGTGCTTGGAGCAAACACACACACATAAGTAAAACACAAGCATTATTATGTTCAACTTATAATTAGTAATGATACCTGAAGCATTAGAAAATGACCCCTTCAGATTTTGCACTGCAAGATTATCGGAAGCTTCTCTAAAAATAAGCAAACAAAAACAATTAGAAAACAGTCAAGAAGGCAAAAGCAACACAGATAACTTACAGTGAGCCATTTTTTCTATTAAATATAAAAACATTTAATCCTGGTTACTAGTGGACGAAAAACAAAAACTCACAACAAAAAATTTGCACTTATGCTTTTGGTCCAGAGCTAGTAAAACTTACAAAGGATGTTATTTTGAATTAACAAATGCCTAAAGAGAACGTTCTGATTTATTCAGCGGGGTTTGAAATCCTGGCTCAATGTAAGAAGCTAATTTCAGTGAACATAATGGGTGTTCTTCCCGCTCCCCTCACAATACAAGGAAACATTAGCAATGGCATGCCCCGCCTTCATTATGGCAGCAACTTGGCGAGCACCCACAGGAGAACATTTGGTAAATAAGGATATTCTTTCAAAAGCTGTGAATGGATGTTCTTTCAAAGACTGTGAATTAATTTATAGCCTTTGAGAGACACAATAGCACTCTATCTTGGGAAAACAGGGAAATAATCACTCACATGGAAGAAAGATTTTTAGTCTTTCCCTGCTAAAACTAAATCCCATCTGGCCTTAAAGTGTCTTAATAATGTCTGCCTGTACTCACTATTAATTAGTTGACTACTTTTCGTTTTCTCTTCTGAACCTCTGTCTTTGATTTGGATCTGTAATTCTAATACATGGTGACTTCAAGAACACTACAGTCATGCGTCACGTAACGACAGGGATATGTTCTGACAAGTGCATTGTAGGCAATTTCATCTTGTGCGAACATCATAGAGTGTACTTACACAGGCCTATAGCCTACTACACACCTAGGCTATGTGGTACTAATCTTATGGGACCACTGTCACATATGTGGCCCATCGTTGACTGAAATGTCATTATGTGGTGCATGATTGTACATTCCCTCAGAAAAAGCCTGATGGTGAATGTATTCAAGGTAGGTGCAGATGGGGAAGGGAAGGGTGTGGGGAGGGATAAGAGAGCAAGAACTCTTATTTAATATAAGCCAGGATTTCTCAGTCTTGACAATAATGACATTTGGGACCAAATAATTCTTTACTGGGGGTGCGGGGGTCGGGGGTCAGTCCTGAGCACTGTAGGATGTTTAGCAGCATTCCTGGTCTCTACTAGATACCAGTAGCATGCTTGGGTTGTGACAACCAAAAATGTCTCCAAACATTGCCAAATGTCCCCTGGAGGGCAAAAGTCGCTGCTGGTTGAGAATCCCTGATAAAAGTCGAAAACAGCAGAATGTTGTATTTTCTGATTATGAGCATACATAAAGAGTTGCAAATATATAGAAAAGAAAGAAAATCTAGATCCCTTATAATCCCACTAACCAGAAATAACTACAACTGAAAATCCGGTACATCATTCCAGACATTTTTCTAAGTACAGGCTGTGTATTTTGGTTGAAATAAACGGGATCATACCATACATCCTATTTGTGGACATCCTTCCATGTCAATCAACTCAGCTTTACTAGAATCATTATTTTTAAAGGCTGCACAGTATTTCACTATTTACCATAATTCAAACAATCTTCTATCAATGAATATTGTGATATTATAAGTGAAAGATTCTCAAAATGTGGTCCAGGACCTCTGGAGGTCCCTGAGATCCTTTCACAGGGGGTCTGCAAGGTCGAAACTACTTTTGGGATAATTCTAAGATGTTAATTATCCTTTTTACTCTCCTCCTCTCAGAAAAGTGCAATTTTCCAGAGACAACATGATGTGTGATATCACAACAGATTGAACCCAGAAGCAGATATGACAATCTAGTTTCTTCTGTTAAGGCATTAAAGAGATTACAAAAATGTAAAACAATGCCTCTCTTCTTACTCAATTTATCTTGTTTTGGAAAATAGTTATTTTCTATTAAAAATATGTTATTTAGGTTAGTATGTAATGGGTTTATTATTGTTATTTTAAAATAAGTATTTTAGAAATGTTTTAATTTCTAACACAGAAATTATTCATAGATATAACCCACATAAATGGCTCTTTGGGGTCCTCAAATAATTTTTAATGGTGTACAGGGGTTCTGAGACCAAAAAGTTTGAGAACTGCTGTTATAAACAATGCCTTGACAGACATCTTTGTATATATCCCCATGGAATAATTTTCCTATAAATTCCTGAAAGTGGAATTGCTGGGTCAATTTTATTTTTATTTTTAAGGCTTTTAAACTTACTTTGTTAGATTCTTATTCAGAGAGTTGAACCAATTTACATTCCCATCATGAGTATAAGACCTTTTCCCAGAACATATTATATCTTTCAAATATATTGACAAAATATTACTGAAATTCGCTGATTAACGGACCAAGTAAGATAATGGCAGACAGGTTTTGGCTCCTTAGGCCTTTCAAAACGATATTCTTTGACATGTTATGAAGAACAAATGTTGAAAGTGAGATGTGACTGGTTTTATATAGGAGGTCATATAATTAAACTGCTGAGCTATTCAGAAGCAATAGAATGGTTCATTAAAAGTTTCCCTGACCTACCTTTATTTCCCAAAAGGATCAAATTGACTTTTAAAATAACTGTATGTAACTTCTATATAGGTAGTAGCAGCTGGTTTTCTGGGCTTTGGTTTACTAAGTTACCTGATGGTCCTTTCGTCACTGACTTTGGTCCTCAGTTTCTGCACAACGTGGTCCACAAGATCGGACTCCAGCACGCGTTTCTCTGTTTGCCTTTCCTTCTCAAAAGACTTAACCTCAAAAAAGAATGAAACAGATCCATCATTTGGAGGTTTCTGAAGCCAACAGGCTGAATCCGAGTACCATAGTGAGACTATTAAATCATGATTTAGGTCAGCAGTTTTCCACCAGGGGCAATTTTGCTCCCATGGGACAGCTGGCAATGTTTGGAGACATTTTTGGTTATGACAACTATGGGGGGTGCTATTGGCATCTAGTGGGTAGAGTCTAGGGATGCTGCTAAACATCCTACAATGCACAGGGCAGCCCCTACAACAAAGAGTTATCTGGCCCAAAATGTCAAAGCGCTGCTGTTGAAAAACCCTGGTCTAGACTAGAGTATCTTATCACAGATGATAGAATTAAAAAAAAAAAAGCCAAGACCAACCAGCTCCTATTTCATTTGATTCTTTCATACATTCTTCCCCTTAACCATGCTCTGGTCAGTCACCAAGGTTCCTACACCTCCTCCCTCTCCTCTCCAAACCCAAGTCCTGTCATCCCACTTTCATGGTACCTGCCCTTTCACCTTCACTCCCACGGCCAACACCCAACCTTGGCTTGAGAGCCTGATGTTCTTCACACTGCTATCCCTATTTTCAATTTCCTTCACTCCATCCCATGCTACACATCCCTGCAGATTAATTTTTTCTCAGATACAACTCTGATGTCCCCTCTGTCCAAAATATACAAGAGCTCCCCACTAGCTTCTAAAGAAAGTCCAGATTCCTTGGTTGGGCATCTTGGCTTTCCATGATCTAGCAAGAACCATTCTCTCCTGCTGAAGTGCCCTTCTTTACAATCCTTCTGCTCCACCCGAAACAGACTATTCAGGGTAATACCAGAATAGCTCTCTACTGGCCTGCCTCTGTCTTTGGGACTGAAAGAACTACCGTCACCTTTGTTATTCCTTCTGCTTAAAAGGCTCTTTGGGCACATACGTATATCCTGCCCACCCATGAGGGTCCAGCATAAATCCCACCTCCACCCTGAAGACTTCCCTGCTACCTCTGAAGTAATCTTCCAGGCTGAAGAACCCTCAGAGAAATTTCTCAGTAGGACCCTCGTGGCATTTAGCATTTTCTAGCTCATAATCACGCACAAATGTCTTATGTTACCTACCAGGTTGTAGGATCCTTGACAGCAGGGACTGTGGCTTAATTGTTCCCATATCTTTCACGGCCCTAAGTTCAATCCCTTGCACACTGTGAATGCTTAAAAGGTATTTGCTGAATGGATTAATGAAGTGACGCCTTGCCCTTCAAATATGAAGGTGATGCTACTGATCACCATTAACAGAGGCAGAAACAAGATTCAAAAGAACTGGACAGGCTGGAATGATGTACTGAAATGAACAAGATCACATTCAACAGAGATAAATATAAAGCCCTGTAATTAAAGCCCTCACTGTAGAAGGCCAGCCAGAAATGGCAATAACTATGAAAAGCCCAATGGGTTTTAGTTGATGATAAATTCAGTACGAGCCAGAACCACATGACTGCTAAGAGTTAGTTCTCCTGTAAGCTATATTAGGAGAAATATGGTATCTGGATTGAGGGAGGTCAGAGACCCTTCCCATTTAGTCAAAACATGCCTAGAGCCCTCTGTAGAATTCTAGTATCACATTTAAAGACAGACATTGACAAAGTTAAGTGTGTTTAGAGGAGGTTAACTAGGAGGGTCAAGGCTCTGGAAACCATGTTATGAGGAATGGCTTAAGTAACTGGAATGTTTAAACCAGAAAAGAGGACACAAAGTGGCATGGCAGCTGTCTTTTAAAATTTATTTGAAGGTAGCTGAGAGAAAGAGGAAGAATCAGACTTGTTATCTTGACTACTCCAGAGGGCAGAACTAGGACCAGTGAGTGTAAGTTTTGGGAAGCAGATTCTGACTCAAGGTTTTAGAATTTGCTAATCATTATAGCAGTGTGTTATGAGACTGGAATTATTCAGCGAAGGCAAGGTGGTCATCTCTCGGTAATATTTCAGGAGTAATCACTGCTCTGGAAGAGGCTTGATCAATGGAACTTAGGGTCATTTATGATTTTGCGACTAACAAGCAGACTAGTAGTGGAGACTTCCAAATCTGCTCATGAAGGATTAACTACTATGAGAATTGTCCTCCTGCCTTAAACAAACAGAAAACCAGATAAAACATGTAAACAATGGTTTTCAGACATTGGACAAGCAGTGGAGGAATATTATCCCTGAAAGAAGGGAAACAAAGTAAGCCTACAATTGCCCCAGTTTACTGTGTTGAGGAAGTCTGTAGACTGCAGTGCAGCGAGGGGGAACCTAAATAGAGACCAGGAGTCTTGCCGAGTTGGGGAGACAGACTGGAGTTTAGGTAGGACAAGTTAGCTAGAAATGTGGGGCAGAGGACCAAAGAGAAAGAAAGATTTCTGAAGCTCTGCAGAGGAGTCCACTCACATCTTTGGCAGAGAACTGATCTGTGCATGGGTGAGAAGAAACTATCCAAGGCTGGGGAAACAGCCACTAGAAATGAGTAGACATAATAATTTCTGGAACTCACAGGGCTGGGGATAGTTCTTGTTCTTACCTGAGTAGAGAGAACTCATAATACACAGGGCAGCAGACAGAATCCTCCAAAGGAATTTGCCTTAGAAATGGGGCTAAATTAGGCCCAGACTAAAGGCTGCCCTGGACCTGCCCTAAAAAAGCTTAAAATCAAGCCCAGAAAGGATCAAGCTGAATACAATCATGCACTGCATAATGATGTTTTGGTCAATGACAGACCACATATAAGACTTTGGCCCCATAAGATTAGTACCATATAGCCTGGGTGTATAATAAGCTATAGCATTTAGGTTTGTGTAAGTAGGCTCTGATGTTCACACAATGACAAAATCACCTGACAATGCATTTCTCAGAATGTATCCCTGTCATTAAATGATGCATGACTGTACAAGGATCTTAACTGCATCTCAGAACAAAGCCCAATAGTATTTATAGAAACATAAGAAAATCTAGCACCCAAAAATGTAAAATTCATAATGTCCAACAACCAATCAAAAATTACTAGGCATGCAAAGTCATAGGAAAATATGACTCATAACCAGGAGAAACATCAATAGATAGAAGCAGACCCAGAAATGTCAGAGATGATGGAATTAGTAGATAAGTGTCTTAAAACAACTATTATAAATCTTACAAAGAATATAAAGGACACAAGAACCATGATGAGAAAAAAGGAAGACATTAAAAAAAATACAGTAATGTAACTTGTAGAGATGAAAAAAAATGCAATATCTGAAACAAGAAATGCATTGAATGGAATTAATAGTACATTAGCTATTGCAGAAAAGAGCAGTGACTGATCCAGAATAAAGCAGAGAAGAGGGAAAAAAACAGAACAAAACAAAAAAGAGAGCCTCAGTGAGCTGTGAGACAATATCAAATGATTAACATACTGTAATTAGAGTCCCAGAAGGAAAAGGGGGGAAGGGACAGAAAAATATTTGAAAAAATAATGTTGGAAAATTTTCCAAATTTGATGAGTACTATAAATTTACAGGTCACAGAAACCTCATGAATACCAAGTATTAGAAACTAAAGGAATACCACACCAAGGCACATCATATTCAAATCACAGAAAACCAGTGACAAAAGAAAATCTTAAAAGCTGCCAGAAAATAAAAAAAGATACATTACAAACAGAGGATCAAAGCAGACTTTTGAACAGAAACTATCAGGTCAGAAGACAATAAAACACAATTTCAAAGTGCAAAAAGAAAAATAATGTAAATCTTGAGTTCTATACCTAGCAAAAATTAAGTGAAATGAAGCCTTTTTCAGACTAATAACAGCTGAGAGAATTCATCACCAACAGACCTGCACTAACAAGAAATATTAAAGGAAGTTCTTCAGGCAGAAGGGAAATGAAATCAGAATGATATCATAAAGGAATAAACAGTTTCAGAAATTGTAAATATAGGGATAAATATAAAAGACATTTTCCCCCTTACTTAAAAACCTCTTTAAAAGATAATTGACTAATTAAAACCACAATATTAACAATGTATTGTGGGGTTTATAACACATGTAGAAAAAAATATTTGGCAACAGTAGTACAAAGGATGAGAGAGGAGAAATGGAAGTATTCTTTGTAAGATTCTTATACTATATGTGAAGGCACATAATATTTTTTGAGGGGAGAATGTGATTAGTAAAGAAGTAGACTATAAACCCAAGAGAAGTCACTAAAAAAAAATCCCACACCAAAAAGAGTTATAGTCAGTAAACCAACAGTAGAGATAAAATGGAATAATAAAAGAACACTCAATCTAAAAGAAGGCACAAAAAGAAAAAAAATGGAAAAAAGAACAGATGGAGCAAACAGAAAACAAATAGTAAAATGGTAGATTAAACCCAACCATTTCAATGATTGCATTACATATAAGTGGTCTAACCACTCCAATTAAAAGGCAGGGACTGTCAGAGTGAACAAAAAAACAAAACTAGTGACTACCTTTAAGGAACCCACTTTAAATACAAAGACACAGATAGGATGGAAAAAGATGAGTCACACAAACACTAACCAAAAGAGTTCAGAACAAGAAATATTACCAGGGATAAAGAATATTTCATAACGATAAAGAGGTCAATTCATCAAGAAGATACAAAATCCTAAATGTGTATTTACAGAATAACAGAGCTTCAAAACACATGAAGTAAAAACTGATAGAACTAAAAGGAGAAATGGATAAATCCACAATTATAGCTGGAGATTTCAACACTCCTCTCTCAGTAACTGATGGAACAAGTAGACAAAACAATTAGTAAAGATATAGAAAACTTGGGCAACACTATCAACTAACGTGACCTAGCTGATATTTATCAAACACTCCTCCTAACAATGCACAATACCCATTCTTTTAAAGTGTACGTGAAACATTCACAAAGACCATATTTTGGACTTTAAGACATGTCTCAATTAAATTTAAAGGACTGAAATCATACAGAGTATGGTCTCTGAGCACCAAGGAATTAAACTAGAAATCATTAAAGATATCTGGGAAACACCCAAATGTTTGGAAATTAAACCACACACTTCTAAACCTATGGATCAAAGAAATCATCATCGAAGAAATTAGAAAATATTCTGAACTGGATGAAAATGAAAGCACTATACATAAAAATGTGTGGTATACAACTAATGCAGTACTTAGAGTGAAACTTATATGATCAAATGCTTATACTTAGAAAACCTAAGTTTTCTTATACTTATACCTTATACTAAGAAAACCTAAAATCAATGATCTAGCCAGGTGCCAGCCAATTTTTTTTTTCTGTAAAGGGCCAGATAGTAAACATTTTAGGCTTCGAAGGTCACATACTGTGTCTGTCACATATATATATATATATATATATATATATATATTTTTTTTTTTTTTTAAACAAAGAATATGAAAACAGTTTGTAGCTCACAGGCCATACAAAAATAAGCTGTGGGCCAGATTTGGCCTGCAGGTTGTAGTTTGTTAACTCCTGATCTAAAGTTCCGTCTGAAGAAACTAGAAAAAGTATACACTAAATCCAAAATTAGCAGAATAAAGAAAATAATAAAGATAAGAATGGAAATCAATAAAATAGAAAAGAAAGGAACACAAAGTAGAGAAAAATCAATGACACCAAAAGCTGGTTCTCTGAAAAGACAAATAAAATTGATAAACTTCCAGCCACACTGATCGGGGAAAAAAGAATGAAAACATAAATTACCAATATCAGGAATGAAAGAGCAATATCACTACAGATCGTATGGAGAGTGGAAGGATAACAAGGGAATATTCAAAAACTTAGAAGAAATGGAAACATTCTGGAAAGATACAAACTACCAAAACTCACTCAAGAAGAAAGAGGCAACCTGAATAAGCTTTATATCTAGGCCCACGTGGCCGTACTGGTGAATTCTAAGAAATATTTGAGGATGAAATGATACCAGTTCTACACAAAATCTTCCAGAAAATTCTAATTCATTTTATGAAGCCAACATTACCCTGATATCAAAACCAGACAAAGACATTATAAGAGAAAAACAAGGGGAAAAATGTTGATTTTTTTTCCTTTAAAAACAGAAATAAAGGTTATGAGGTGGTATATTTATGAGCATTTTTAGTTAAATGCAACATAGTAAAACTGGTTAGTAAGCAGCCAGAGGATATGCCAGTCAGCAGGTATCAACTGTAGTTATTTATTTATTTTTTTTGTTGTTGGGAAGACCAGCCCTGAGCTAACATCTGTTGCCAATCCTCCCCTTTTTGCTGAGGAAGACTGGCCCTGGGCTAACATCCGTGCCCATCTCCCTCCACTTTATATGGGACGCCGCCACGGCATGGCTGACAGGCAGTGCGTCAGCGGGCGCCCAGGATCCGAACTCACGAACCCCTGGCTGCCAAGCGCGGACTAAACCGCTGCGCCACTGGGCGGCCCCTCAACTGTAGTTATTATTATTTTCTCTAGTTATTCTTATTTTCTTAGATTGAAAAAGAATAGGGAGAGAAAAATAGAAAAAAAAATGACACCAGTTTTTTATTTTTATTTTTTTAAGCTCTAAGGAAAGTGTTCAGATTCAGATTCTGTCTTCTTTATTTCATATACTCTCTCTAATAACAAGCCCAGAAATTCAGAGAGAGAGTAAAGTAACGGATTTCTACTCAGTGGAAATTTGGGTGTTCCACAGTTAATACAGAATTTTGGAAATGTGTTGAATTGTGAAAGATTTCCTCCGGTCTTTACCTTGACATGGCTTCCTTCTTTATCTGAGACCAGGGCTACATAGGTGATTTCATGATGTCTGCAGTACTCCTGTAATTCCTCTTGGGACTGAAACAAACACACACAGTGTATGAAACAAACACAGAACACCTGGAGCAGCTTCAAGTCATTAAGGAATGAAAACACTGTGTTCTAGTCTCAAAGTGAATTACTAAACATGCTGACTTCAGGGGTTGTAACGATTAAGCAAGGAGAGCACAGAATTCAAAGGAGGAATAAGACCTCTTCTGCTTTCCTTACTGTCACTTAGAAAGGGGCCACAGACAATCAGTGTGATCAGGACCCAGCAGGGGATTTTCAAAAGTTTCAAATCTTGATGGAGGGTACCAAAAATTACACAATGCACACACACACAAACACACACATATACATACACACTGAAAAGGCCTTTGAGGAAAGCAAAGGCAACAAAAGAAACAGTGGAAGGTGAAAAGTAGAATTGAAGCATAAAGCAAAGAAGCCTGAGCAGAGAGGCCTGCAAGGGATGTCACTGTGCAGGTCTGAAGTCACCTTACTGGGCTTATGTTTCACTGTAGGACAGAACACTTCCCTAACAATTTATGAAACAAGCGAACAGATGGAGGAGGATATTGCTCTGTCAAATAATTTAAAATTATTGCTCAGCATCCTTCTGATATGAATTTTCATATAACACACACAAAAATGGACAGCAGCCGCTTCAGAAACCTCTTGGCAGGTGATGTGAAAGGAGCAGGAGGGAGGGTTACTGCAGCAATCAGAAATGAATACAGGAAGCAACTGGAACCACAGAGATAAACAGAGTTTGACAGAATTTAAAGCCGCAGAGGATGATCTGCCATTGAAGCCAGGATTACGTGCACTCCACTCATGGTTGCTTTTGTCTCATACCTGTGACCAGTCATACATGATTTCTGCTGTGATCCCCGCTGTCCAGAGTTTCTGGGTTAGGTTGATGGCCCTGGACATGGACATCTGGCCAACGCTTACAACCAAGAGGTCACAAGAGCTTACTGTAACCTGGATCAGAAACAGAGTGGTTTTATGTTTAGAGGAGCGAGACTGCGGGCATGCAGGCGGGACCAACATGAGGAGGGAGGCGGCACTCATTTGAAGACGAGCATCTTGAAATCTTCTACAGCAACATATGTGCAGAAGTCTTTGCTCCAAAATGACATAGTAAAAAAAAAAATGACACAGTCAAAAAACTTATATTAGTCTTTTAAGATAGGAATTATTTCAACCACCCTAAACTATCAGGAAGACATTCTTTTCCTCTGGGAAAACTAATCTTGCCTGAAACACAAAGTAAAAAGAATGATTTCTAGCTCTGTAGAGTACAGCAGGCTTTCCAAACAAGGTGGCTTTGATAAGAGCCTGTTAACAACTACACCATCTCACACTTACATAGCGTATTACAGACAAGGAGAGTGAGGCTAGGAAAGGATGGATGAAATGTCTAAGGTCCTCCAGCTAGAGGCTAAGGACTGAAATACAAGGAGTGACACCAGGTCGTAGGTTTGTCTATCAAGGCAGAGATAATCTCCCAAACCTTCAGTCTAAAGCTGCCATATCTGGGGCCCCAGGTATATGACTACAAAATGAGAAATGACTCAAAGCATGCTGGAAAGCAAAGCCAGAACTTACAGGTTCCTCCATGTTGAGGACAGAGGCAGATATCTTGTCTATAGCTATGCTGACCCCAATGGCAGTGGGAACTGGCCCCAGAGCCTGTGGTCCTCTAAACTGGGGAATCTGCGGAGAGAAACACACAGCTCTGGTTATGAAACAGAGAAGAAACCAGGATCATGGGGAAAGCAATGATTACAGGGCACACACTCTGTCAGCAACTTATCATCAAAGGGTTCGACAAAAAGAAGTGTGTGTGTCTGTGTGTGTGTGTAGCAAGAGAGAGAGAAGCAAGCAGGCATGCAATTTAGGAAAATGTTAACAAATGTTGCATCTAGATATGCACCACTCAATGTGCCAGCCACTGGCCACATGTGGCTTCAGCATTTGATATACAGCTGATCTGAATGGACATATTCTGTATATGTAAAATATACACTGTTGTAAAGTCTCAGAATGAAAAAAAAGAATGTAAAATAGCTCATTAATAATTTTCAGATGTTTCATTACATGTTGAAATAGTATTTTGGGTATATTGACTTAAATAAATGCTGCAATACTTAGAAAGAAAAAAAGAATGTAAAATAGCTCCTTAATAATTTTTAAAATTTTGATTACATTGAAATAATCATTTTGGATATATTGGGTTAAACAAAATATTATTAAAATTAATACTACCTGTTTATTTTTACTTACTTTATGTTACTAGACAATCTAAAATTACATACGTAGGTTTTGGTTCTAGACCAAGATAGGTAGGTACACGTCTCCCTATTCCTCCTGCTAAGTGCAGCTAAAAATCCTGGACACTACATAGAAAACAAACCTAAGAAGACTCTGAAGCAGAGAGAAGGTGGCAGACTGGCCAGGAACCACAGGACACATGGTGAGTTCCCTGGGTTTGGTCTTGGCCTCATGTACCCTGGATTGGGTGCTGGAGAAACCGGCAACCCAGAAATGCCAAGGAGAACCAACAAAAAGAGCCCCAGGGAAACCTGCTCTCCCTGGCTAAAAGATCAAGAAAGAGGCAACCAGGCAGGACAGAAAACTTTCAGACAATATGCACCATGCTCCAGCCAAACACCACTGAGCGAAGGCTGACTGGGGCCTACATATTGACCCCTACCCAGATGTAGGGAAGCTTCCCACCAAGCCCCCGCAGGGCAGTATCAGAGAAGACAACGTGGGGAGTGAGGACTTTCATATCTGCCAGGGGTGAGGCTTCCTCCCACCACCCCCTTATTGTGTAAATACAACAGACTTCTCTTGAGCTTCTCAGAGTTTGACAGTTGAAGCAAAAAGCATAATATTGTCTGATGCGGATTTTAGTGTATGTAGAGGAAATATTTAAGACAATTATATTATAAATGAGGGCTGGGGTAAAAGGACTTAAAGGGAGGTGAGGTCCTAGCCTTCATCTGAACTGGCAAATGTTGACACCAGCAGCCCTCTGTGTTGATGGAACAGCTCTGTATCTCGACTGTGGTGGTGGTTACGGGAATCTACACATGTGATAATGGCCCACAATTATACACGTACAGTGTACCGATTTCTTGGTTTTGCTATTTTATTATAGTTATGCTAGGTTTAACCGTTTAAGGGAACTGCGTGAAAGGTACACAAGACCCTCTGTACTATCTTTGCAACTTCCTATAAACCTAGTTATTTTGAAAACTATAAGACACTATTGAAAGAAATCAAGGAGGACATAAAGAAATGGAAAAATATTCCATGCACATGGATTGGAAGAATAAATATAGTTAAAATGTCCATTCTACCTAAAGCAATCTACAGATTCAATGCAATCCCAATCAGAATCCCAATGTCATTCTTCACGGTAATAGAACAAAAACTACTGAAATTGGTATGGGGCAACAAAAGAGCCCGAATAGCTAAAGAAATTCTGAAAAAAAAGAACAAAGCTGGAGGCATCACAATCCCTGATTTCAAAATATACTATAAAGCTACAGTAATCAAAACAGCACGGTACTGGTACAAGAATAGACACACAGATCAATGGAACAGAATTGAAAGCCCAGAAATAAAACCACACACCTATGGACAGCTAATCTTTGACAAAGGATCAAAGAACATACAATGGAGAGAGGGAAGTCTCTTCAATAAATGGTGCTGGGAAAATTGGACAGCAACATGCAAAAGAATGAAAGTAGACCATCTCCTATCGCCATATACAAAAATCAATTCAAAATGGATCAAAGACCTGAAAGTGAGACCTGAAACTATAAAACTCCTGGAAGAAAATATAGGCAGTACACTAACTGAGATTGGACATAAAGGGATCCTTTCAGATTCCATGTCTACCCAGACAAGGGAAACAAAAGAAAAAATAAACAAGTGGGACCTCATCAGACTAAAAAGCTTCTACAAGGCAAATGAAACCAGGATCAAAATGAATAAACAACCCACCAGCTGGGAGAAAATATTTGCAAATCGTTTGTCCAACAAGGGATTAATCTCAGTAATATATAAAGATCTCATACAACTGAGCAACAAAAAAACAAACAACCCCATCAAAAAATGGGCAGAGGATATGAACAGACATTTTTCCAAGGAAGAGATACAGATGGCCAATAGACACATGAAAAGATGTTCAACATCACTAATCATCAGGGAAATGCAAATCAAAACTACACTAAGATATCACCTTACACCCGTTAGAATGGCTATAATCACAAAGACAAATAACAACAAATGCTGGAGAGGTTGTGGAGAAATAGGGACCCTCATTCACTGCTGGTGGGAATGCAAACTGGTGCAGCCTCTATGGAAAACAGTATGGAGAGTCCTCAAAAAATTAAAAATAGAAATACCATATGATCCAGCAATCCCACTCTTGGGCATCTACCCAATGGACATGAAATCAACCATCACAAGAGGCGTATGCACCCCTATGTTCATTGCAGCATTATTCACTATAGCCAAGAAGTGGAAGCAACCCAAGTGTCCCTCGACTGATGATTGGTTAAAGAAGATGTGGTATATACATACAATGGAATACTACTCAGCCATAAGAAAAGACACAATTGTCCCATTTGCAACAACATGGAAGGACCTAGAGGGTATTATGTTAAGTGAAATAAGCCAGAGAGAGAAGGACAGACACTGCATGAACTCACTCATATATGGAATATAAGTGAACACACGGACAGAGAGAACTGATTGGTGGTTACCAAGGGGAAGGGGGTGGGCTGGGCACAAGGGGTGAAGGGTTACATCCACAAGGCGACGGACAAACAAAAATGTACAACTAAAACCCCACAGTGTTATAAACTATTAAGACATCAATAAAAAAAAGGTAAAAAAAAAAAAAGTTAAAAACATTACAAATGTGGTTCACAATACATTTCTATTCCTAGATGAAAGATATCAATTATTATAAATATTCAATTTTACTACTGGTTCAACTTCTCTGTAGGTTTGAAAAATTTCAAAATAACAAGTTGAGAAAGAAATTAAATTAAGCCAGAATAAATCAATAAATACAGGGCAAGCCCTCACCAGCAGGTCATATCTGCCACCAGCTGCCAGGATTTCAGATACAGCCCTTTGCCTCCGTCTGATGAACGCCACAAACTGGAAGATGATTCCATTGTGCTGCTGCACCTTGTAAACCAAGCCCAAGTTGATCAAGACCTGTAAAGTGAAATGCCACTCAAATGTATCAAGGGCACTGTTTTCCATCAATAGCATCAGAACAACCTACTTAGCATAAACAAAATATTCAGTAAGATTTGGGGCCGGCCCGGTGGCGCAGCGGCTTAGTTCGCGCTTGGCTGCCCGGGGTTCGCCGGTTCGGATCCCGTGCGCCCGCCGATGCACTGCTTGTCAGCCATGCCGTGGCGGGGTCCCATATAAAAAGTGGAGGAAGATGGGCACGGATGTTAGCCCAGGGCCAGTCTTCCTCAGCAAAAAGAGGAGGATTAGCTACGGATGTTAGCTCAGGGCTGGTCTTCCTCACAAAAAAAAAAAAAAAAAAAAAAGATTTGGCACCAAGTCTGTTTAACTATAGCTTGCCAAGTAAGAAACTCTGTTCTCTTCCAGAATAACCACTTCTCTGAGGCTAACTGACATAATAAGAATTGCTGCACAATAGGAATTGTGATGCTTGCAAAGAAATTCTGATTTAAGCCAAATTATTACTAGCTATCAAATGTTCCAAAACGTACCCACTTCCCCCTGGTGCTATTATTAATGCTACAAATCCGTACTGCCAGAATCAAACAGTTGCCAAACCTGTAACTTTATGCCAAGTTTCTTCAACAGTCCAACAACCTCTTCTAGATCTTTTAAGCCATACTTCACCAATTGGGCAACACCTGTTTTCTGTTTTATTAATGAATTTATTGTTGGTGTCAGATCTTGCAAATCTCCCTTCTGCTCAATAAATTTGTAGAGTCGACACAGCTGGAAAGCAAAGAGGTACCGTTAGCTTCCAATCCACTGCAGGGAATACTCACTTTGCACTGTGTTTTGTACACAGGGGGACACGGCACAGCTTTTGCACCTCCAAAAGGGAGGATTTTGTGGTCAAACATAATTTCAGTCTTTACTACCATCCCAACTAAGGATTATCCTTTTGCAACAACTCTAAAGCACCTCACAGAAGTGCTCTAGGCATCTACTCAGAGTTAGTTTTTATAGTCACACACACTCACAGTTAATGCCGACCCCAGCAGGGCAGACCCTGTCATTAGCAGAACCTCCATTATATATTTTCAAGCCAGCATTGTTCCTCCTTACCTTCCTGATTCTCATGAATTCCCATTACTACAGGCACATAAATGAGGGACGGGAAGGCAGTCTGCCTCACTCTGATACCGCACTGAATTAGGCAGAAATTCCCTCTCCTTCCTTTGCTTGAATAATTCCTATGTGTAGCTGTGGGCTGCAGCCTGGATGCCATCTCCTACTGGCAGCCTCTTGATCCTTCCTTCCCACTGGCTCAGACCTCGACCCCAGAGCCCAGCTCTGCCCAGCTGCACTCATCGTCCTCCCCAGAGGAGGGCAGTGGCTAGCAATTATCCATCTGTGGGCCAGGCACAGTCCTGGCCACACAGCAGGTGAAGGAGTTAACAACTATGATCATAAAACCAGAAGGAAAATTCCTGGGAGCTAAAGTGGAAATTATTAAGAAATGAAATTGTAGCTATTTTAAGACTGTAGGCAAGCAGAACCTGGTTCAACTACAAATTGGCACATGGAAACTAAGAGCTGAATGAAGGCAGCTTAATATAATAATCATAAATCCCTTGTATTTTTTAAAAATCCGAAAAAGTGTTAAAATCTCTTTACTAAAGATAAACATTTTAAGATTTAAAATTATATCTCTGATTTAAAAATTTTTTTTCTTAATAAAGAATGATTTCTTCTCAAAACATTTTAACATTAAAATCCCCCTTAATAAACTACCAGGAGCACTAGCATCAACATGCCCAGGTTTGGGTCCTCACCCTACCATCAACTCTGGGCGAGGCTCACTATCTCTATGGGCCTCAGATGCCTCATCTGTAAAATGAGAAGACTGGGCCAGATATTTGAAACTCTTTTACACTATTTCTACTGCCTTTTCTAATATCTTTAGAGTTCTCTTGTTAAATAATGAGTACCAAATGCTTTTATTAGATACTAATTTTTCCATTTAAACTAATCAAACACACAACTCTGAATTAATGATCATCATCAGATGACCAGTGGGTAGAAATTTAGCAAAAAGAAAAGAAGGTGACATTTTAGCAACCAATGCAGTATCATGTACAAGTGTGAAATATTTTCGAAATGTGTCATTAGTTCAAAAAACCTTTTGGGCTTGAAACTTCAGGTAAGAAATTACTGAACGGGGCAGTTTCTTGAGCAGATTCTTTGTGCTGTTTATACACAGGCCTATCTCTGGACATAGGTATGTGCTGTATACATGTCTAGGGTATTATGTAAATACCGCTCCTTATACTAGATTATACCATTGGGTCATTTTGTGTATCATTAATATCTCCTCCAACATTTAACATGTAACCTGGCTTAGTTTCTAGAATTCCTAGTGCTACATATCTGGTTTACCTTCCCTACCTGCAAACTGTATGGGTGATTTCTTTAAACTGTGGTTGACGTGTGCCCTGTGAAAGATGTTTTAAGGAGGTGAGGGTAGATAGATGCTGCACGTATCCCCTCACACCTTTTTTTCTTAAAAAAATTTTTTTTTGCTGAGGAAGATTCGCCCTGAGCTAACATCTGTACCAGTCTTCCTCTATTTAGTATGTGGGTCACCACCAGAGCATGGCTGACAAGTGGTGTAGGTCTGCGCCTGGGATCCAAACCCATGAACCCAGGCTGCTGAAGTGGAACGCTCAGAACTTTAACTACCAGGCCACGGGGCCAGCCCCCACTCACGGCCGTTTAAAGGCCAACATGAATTAAGAAGTTGACAGCAGTCTGTGGACTCTTTCCCTTACTATTCTTTATATCCCTAGCACTGTGCCTGCCACACTGTAGGTGTCCAAAAGATTGAGTGACTCTGCCTGGCCTGTGTACAATCACATTTTAATCTATCCCATATGTGAATTCTGCTGATTGCTACAGGATCATATAATTGAGTGTCAGACCAAGGGCTAGAAAGGGTTCTGGGAAAGTTTAAAAAAAAAACTCTCTTCTTATATAAATATTCAGGAAAATGTAAGAAATCTGTTGTCACCTACTTTTCAGAGTGACTCAGTTAAGTGTGGGTTACTACGCCAAAGGTCTGGGACCAATCTGATGCCTGTAGAGAGAATACAACAAACCTGTTCACCCTGTGAGAGTCTCCTCATCGCCAACGGGATCAAATGCAAGATTTCAGGAGTAGGAAATGAACCAGAAAAACAAGAGCTTTAATTCAACTCTGAGGTGTCAGAAGACCAGGTGGGATGGGGGTGGGGGAGCAGGCAGATACGCAATGAATCTGCAGAGCTCCGGGCCTCATTCTAGTCCCCCAGGATCTATTTCAGAAGAGGACTAGATCCGCTCAGCAGGAGGCTCTACCAAGTGCAGCCTCGGCAAGGGGTGTAAAGAAAAGCATCTGGTGACGGAGAAAGAACAGGAGGACTGCAGCACATTACGCAGCAGCATGGAGAGCCATTCTTTGATCACAGCACTGCTTTCTCTTTGCCCCTAATCTCAGACGTTGCCATGGTACCTATTAGTGCTCAAGGGAAAAACTGTCTATGAGGCGCAGGAAGTGCTGCTGCCTTACCGCAGCAAGAATTTGGTGACATTTTCTGGTATCATAAAATTACAGAGAAAGCTGTAATAACACTGTTAGAAGGTACTTACACTATTAGAAGACAAAGACAGATTACAAAATTTAGCTTCCACTTCTCTCCTCGTCAGCTTTTCTGTCTAATGTAGAAGAAAAAAGGTAACAATGAGATCAAATTTGGCCTCGAACAAGATACAATTCCCAGGCTAATTCTGACAAATGTATCCTTCATGTGGACAAACTGCCCCTAATCATGAAGGATGGGTTAATTCTGTGATTAAAAAGCATTTTTTTCCCAATTCACACAAAACTACAACTAACATCGTTTTAAAATTTGAAAAACCCTGACATGAAAGAATTAAAAAGGGGAAAGCTGCAAGGGCTGAATGGAGAGGCGACTCAGAGTGGGACAGGCTTATCAGGGTGTTTGGGTGAGGAGGGAGTCAACGGACCCAAGTTCCCCCGATAAAAACCACGGACTGACGGGCTCTGAGCATGTCATCCCACGCTGGCAGTTAGTTAGGCTGTGGGATATGAACAAGAACGACCTGAAGCCCCTCTGCACAACCCCTGAGCTTTCTGCCAGTGTCTGGTTGACATTACATTGCATCTGTCACTGCCAAACATGCAGCACTTTGCGGGCAGGAGAGAAGCTTTAAGAAACAAACAGTAAACTTAGGGTCTTCGATGTGTACCTGCCAGATGAAAGAAAAGCTAGTTCAGCCTTCCGGTGTATAAAACAATAAGCCATATGGACTTCCACTATTTTCCGCCTTAAACATAGACTGTCTGGCACTGTTATTGAATCTCCTGGATGCCTCTTATTTATAAATAAACAACATTTAACATGAAAAGAAATTAGGACAAGCATTCACATCCATCCCAGTGCTGTAATATAACACTATTTAAGATGTTCAGTGTTTCCCCTCCAGGCTCTGCACACACTACAGAGTAATGAATATCACGATGTGGCTAAATTAGGAAGAGTAACTGGAGGTGCCACTGCCCCAGTCCGACAGGAAGGAGGTGGTAAATGAGGCTTCAGTAGCGGTCTGAACCACTCTCCCCCAATTCACCAATCCAGATAAATGCCTTTACTGATAAGCACAGGCAGCTGGAAGAATTAAGGGCAGGGCATAATAAGTCTTTTTATTCTTGATACTAACACTCCTTTCTCTTGGCCTCTGTAAAGGAAGTAAAATGCAGCACGTGTGAGGATGGAGCGAGTTAGTCCATGTGAAGAGCTTGGAACAATGCCCTGCACACGGGCAGGTGCTCGGTGAAGGTTATTACCTGCAAATATCAGGACCAGTTACTTAGTGATTTTTTTGCCTCAAGAAGGTTAGTGAAGAACTTTATTATCTTACAAATTAAATAAGATAATCTGATCTTTTAAAATCAGAAGTTACCCTTAAAAAGCACTGTGGAGGTTATTAGTGGTATAAGGCTTAGTACAGAATAAAAGCTCACCATTATCAGTGTTAACTGTTGATATAATCAAAGCCATTGGTTCTTGTACCTGAGAGCAATGAGGGGAGGAGACAAAACTCCCACTTCAGTTTTATGGTTACAACAGTAAGAAAATGCTCATGTACTATTACTAATATCCTTCAGTATCAGGTCATAGTAATTAAATGCTCACCACGGCATCATACAGAATAATGTAGACTTGACTGAGTTTATCTTCTGGGATCCCACAGTGTAAGAGTATTGCTTTCAATAACATGGTATGGTTCAAGTAAATATTGTAATTTCTTTCCTAGAGTACAGAAAAAAATTATTTTCATTATAAAAGCAATATAGGTACATGACAAAATCTAGAACCATACTGCCAATTTACCATCCTAACACATGGAAGGATTAAATATAAAAGATCGAACTTTAGCATATTGCTTCTAGTTTATTTTTTCATATACATTCTTTTTACATTGTTGTAGTTGAAGAGTATAATATAATACTTTACTATATGCATCAAAAGTACTTTGCCCTTCAGCTACATTAAAAAGCCTGAGTGAATTCACAGATTTCAAAGAGGGAGAGGATCTGGTTCAAGAGTAACACTGACTTATAAGCAGGGCTGGTGGAAGACTTGTTACTTTGTCCACAGAGTCAATCAATGAGCATTCACAGAGTGGCGAGCTGTGTGCTGAGCTGGGTACGTGGGGTATACAGGAGAGTGGACACACAGGCTCTGCCCTGAAAGAGCACATGCTCTGCTTGGACAACTCAGAGTTAATACAAGTCAAGGAAGCAGGCGACGCCTCATCTCAAGTGTTGTGAGAGCTGAGAAGAAAAAGCCCAGCCCATCAATGAGGGAGCAGTCAGGCTTCCTGGGGAGGAAGGGCCCAAACGATGGCAGGGTAGACAAGTCTTTCTAGACAAGGGAACACCAGGACTGATGGCACAATGGTGGGAGTGAACTGGGCGTGTGTGTGGGATGGGGAGGGAAGGCCTGAGGAAAGCAAACCATTGCTAGATGCTGCCTCCACTGGCGAGGTAGCATGCAAGCATGATGAAAAGTGAAGGTGGGGAGCTGAAAGGTTAGGTGTAGGAGGGAGCCACCGAGGGTTCTGAACAGGGTATGAATGTGCTAAAAGCATCCTAGGAATCTTAGCCTAATTTCTTGCATTTTGGAAGAATGGAAACAATACCCTTCCCCCAAAACAAAACAGACAAAACCAAAACCTGTTCTTGTCAAGGCAGAGATCAGAGCCTGAGATAAACCTCAAAAGTAACATCAAATTCTTTTCAGTCACTTTAGTAAAAATGTGGTTCCCTGCTCGCAAACTGAGGAGCAGTTCTGTAGCCCTTCATTTGGTGAAGGACTCTAGCGGGATAATCTTGGAATGTTAGAAAATGGAAAGGAACCTGAAGTGCTGGAAACTCTTGGATGATTTCATAGATAGTGTAGATGATTTCAGCAGTGGGCAGGGAGCTGTTGGTGGTAGAGGTGACAATATCAAATGCACATTCCAGAAGTTCTTTGGGATGAAATCGGTCTAACTTGCGAGGTCTGAACACACGTTCTATGCAGTATCTAGAGGGAGAAACCCGGATTTCTAAGGTCATTGTTTACCGGAATCAAATATGTATAAAGAGATTGTTGAACAAGATAAAAGAAACAAATATGAAACAATTAATCAGTGGTAGGACCAAGAGAGCTCAAAGGCAGATTTGCCAGAACAGTCTTGCCTTGTGATCTAAGTCCAATTCCTAGTTTTCCCACTATTAAACTATGGGACTTAATTTTTTTTTGTGAGGAAGACCAGCCCTGAGCTAACATCCGTCCAATCCTCCTCTTTTTGCTGAGGAAGATTGGCCCTGGGCTAACATCGTGCCCATCTTCCTCTACTTTATATGGGACGCCGCCACGGCGTGGCTGACAGGCAGTGCATCGGCGGGCGCCCGGGATCCGAACCTGCGAACCCCAGGCTGCCAAGCGCGGACTACACCGCTGCGCCACTGGGCGGCCCCCTTAATTTTTTTTTCTAATGTCTGAAATAGAAATGAAATTACACAAAAAACCATTTTACCTTAAGCGCTTCCTTTCTACACAGTGACACCCATACCTTAGGACTCTGACTATTAATTGTTGCTTTGCAGCTGAGAATAAAAGCACGTAAAGAGCTTTCATTTCATGTGAGGAAAGGAGCTTTCAGGTGGGTGCCTTGCTGACAACAATACTGCTCCAGCTTATGAAGATCTGTGTTAGACCCCTGTGGTTCTGCACGTACAGAAAATCTCTGCCCATGCTAAGGGCCCCGAGGACCTCAGTGTCCAGCACTCGTGCTGGGTTTACTCCACTTCTCTACAAGCTGCTTTTGTTCAGTCACCTGTGTAGGCAGTTTTCACACAGAGACCATTGGCCATTTGTCCCTTCAATTAAATTTTATAAGGGGCCATCTGTGATCAAGAACAGCCAGATGCCAGATGTTTTCTTCAAGCAACCATTTGTGAAAATAATTAGTGATGTTGCCTGGGGGACGTTCAGAAGGCACAGAATAGACTGTGGGAGCTTCAGGGTACCCACTCAGCTGCTACATTCCTTCTAAAGAGGAGGCCGACAGTCCTCATCACCTTGTAGAAAGGGGTCCTGTGGCTGGGCTTTTTGACCATATTCCAAGCTCAATACTTTAAACCCAAAATTCTTTACTATGTAAAGATCACAGAAGATAAAACATTCTTCCTTGGTTTCTTTCCTACATCCGTCAAACAAAACCTCCATCGTTTCTCACCGTTTTAAATTCAGTATATTATTCCTTGCCACGTATCTTGCAAAAGGAACCTGAAAAATAAAGTTTCAAAGGTCAATGTCAAGATGTGCCAACTACCACACTCCTTTTGGTTTTTTAATAACAGCTTTATTGAGATATAACTCACATACTATTAAGTTCACCCTTTTAAAGTGTATATGGGTGGTTTTAGTATATTCACGAAGTTGTGCACTGCTCGTCATTCACACTCCTTGAAATGTTCCTGAGGGCTACCGTCAGCAGTAGACCCCACTGCTGGACATACCACCAACCCTATTCATTGTGGCATTTCTTAGATTTTAAGATTGAGAAAAATTCACTTTTAGTTAAATATACTCTGCCAAATTTTATTATGCCAAATTAAAACCAGTGCAAGTTATTTGGTTACCTGTGAATTTTTTTAAGTGTTATTTATGATAACACAATCAAATGAATATTATTTCTTTTTTTTTTTTTTTGTGGGGAAGACCAGCCCTGAGCTAACATCTGTTGCCAATCCTCCCCTTTTTGCTGAGGAAGACTGGCCCTGGGCTAACATCCGTGCCCATCTTCCTCCACTTTATATGGGACGCCACCACAGCATGGCTGACAGGCAGTGCGCCGGCGGGTGCCCGGGATCCGAACTCGCAAACCCCAGGCTGCCAAGTGCGGACTAAACCGCTGCACCACCGGGCGGCCCATGAATATTATTTCTTATGGTGAATTTCCTATCGCTCTTTCTCATGATAACCACCCACTAATAACCACCACCACTCAGAAAACCATTGTCAGATTGTCCCAAGAGATCTGATATAGTATCATTAACTAATGAGTCAAATTCTCAAAGGGTAATTACTTTTTATTTTTTGGAATTGAATATCAGCTCACAGAAAGATAGCTGCCATTTAAAAATCTACACTTTAGTCTCCTAATGTCTAGAGAATAAGAAGCCACTTTTAAGTATAGCTATATAAATGTTTGTACTTCTACCCTTTCTTCAACAGAACCTAAATGTCTGATATGCTATTTATTCACCTCTCACTCCAAGTAATCTCAAATCACTCTATTTACATCTTTCTATTTGTAAAAGAAAAACAGAAACCAAGAATATGAAAGGAATTTCCTCTTAAACCATAAAAGCAACACATATTCTTTCAATAAGCCACACAACATAGATATGAAAAAAAGAAAATGCCTTGATTCCACACCCCCCTCCAAAAAATACAGTCAAAGGTTCGAGAGTATTCTTTGACACCTCATTCTACGGTGACACAAACAAGCTGGTATGCATGGTCATTCACACGCATGTGAGACTATGTTTATACCTCACACATTCCACGTGCGTGCAGACAGTGCACTTTATGCACACCCCTGGTTGTCTTTTAAACTTTTCTTTCTCTATATTAAAAATGGGATCATAGTAGAGTTCCTTCGAAACACACTTTTTTGCCAGCTAACAATTTACCGTGGACATGTCTACACATCAAATATAGATGTGGATGTATCTAAATACAGATGTATTTTGATCTTATACCTTGTTGACATTCTATAATAAATTATTCAACCATTTTCCTCCTGATTACCATGAGTTTTCAGTTTCTGACCACCATAAAAATATGGCAATGAATATCCTTTAAATGTTCACATATCAGTGTTTTTATTTCTTTAAATAAATTCCTCAAAGTGGAATTGCTGGTTCAAAGGGTACAGTACGTGTATCAAAACTTTTAATTTTATTAAATACTTTCAGATTACTCTTCCAAAGGTTTAGCAATTGACATTCCCATCAGCAACATATGAAAATACCTATTTTCCTACATCCTTGTCATCTCTGGATATTAACTATTTTTGCCAGTCTGATGGGTGAGGTTGAGATACCTTTGCTTTGCATTTCCTTATTATTTGTGAGGCTGAACATCCGTCCAGAAGTTTACCAGCCCTGTGCATTTCCTCTTTTGAGAACTGCCTGTTATATCCTTTGCTCCTCTCTCTTCTTGTAAGTGCTCTCTGTACCTCAGGGCATTAAACTCTTGTCTGTCTGATGCATGTACATGCTACAGACGGGCTTGTTAGCACCAACACTGTGTGAGTGAACGACTGGTAAGAGTGTCGCTGAACCCTGGGGATCAGAAGGAGGCAGGTGTGAGCAAACTCGGCACACCCAATTAGCAGAGACACTTGCTGTTACAGAATTTAATTGTTTTAGACATTACCATGTTAGGAAGTTACTGAAGATCTAGCCAGGAAGTAAAGAAAAAAACTCCATTTATTTGTCTGAGTTGGCCAGGTTTGCCAGCTATGGTCACTCGGCAGAGCTCGACACCAAGGTACAGATGTGGCACCTACAATGCAGAGTTCCGGTTTCTGGGGCCAGAAGCACTTGCGTTATTAGCAAGGTGGATGTACATAGGGTCAAAGTTTACTAAATCCTAGTAATGCCCTCACCTTGATAACTCCCTTAAGAATATGTTTCCTAAAGGTGACATTTGGAACATAAGCCTAGCGAAAAAAATGATTGGTGGAGGTAATCCTTTAACATAGATGCCACCCCCATGACCAGATATGGCATCCCAACTGTCAGCAGAGTGTTGCCAGCCTCACCCGCAGGTCGAAAGGAAGCATGACCAGCATCCCGCTGTGGTCCATGAACAGGGCGGCTTCGTTGTGCTCGTATATTTGCCGATTGCGGGGAAGCAGCAGTGGAGTGCACAGCTGGACAGCTCCTACGCCAAATCAGAAAAAGTAACTAATCATTAGGTTCTCATTCTTCCTAGGAGGCAACTTAAAACGAACACAAACCTGACAGTTAAGTGATCTGCTGCTGGGACTGTTGCAATCATCATCAGACTATTTTCAGTTCTCTAAATTTACTAATGGAGAGCTCATCGAAGGCTAAGTTTGTTAATCTAGTCATATTTCTGACTCCACAAACCAACTGTAGTTTAGCAGCAAGGTTCTAGTATTCAAGTCTGTTTCTCCTCAATAAGCCACGTTGTCAAAATTAGCTTAAATTTCACATGTCAATTGCGTGTAACTGAATTTAATAGTAAAATATGGTTGCACCCAAATCCATTAACAGTACTTTTTAATGATGAAAAAATATCATTTGAGAAGGCATATGTTTTTTAAAACAGGACATACCATGTCTTTTAAAGATGCGGATGATGGTCTCACAAACATGTTGCTGTATCTTGGCTGTACGAATTGAGAAGTTGCCCTAAAATATGACCAATTAAAATGTCATCAAAGCCTAATAAAAGGAATCTCCTAAAATATTAATTTGTGGCTTGCAGTAGGCATTACACTGCTTATTCCCAGGACCACAAAAGAAATTTCAACAAGTCAGTCCCCTTTTGAATGTATTCAGGGAGGAAGAAACCACGTCTTACATCCTGCCTGAGGGAGGCCGCCTTGGTTCAGAGGCCAAGATCTTAACCATGTTGATATGTGCCTTTCAGAGAGAGCTAGTCAAATATACACATACTCCCCAGGACTCTCAGGGATGCTGTGGAGCAAACACCCAAGGGCATCAGACCCCCTCCCACATACTAAGGTGATTCACAGAGGGCCCCTTGAAAGCTACAGGGCATTCACATATTTTGTAAAGAGCTTCTTTTTCATTTTTTATAATAAAAGTACCATTTTACTAGAGAAAATTTAGAAACAACAAGGAAAAAGACAAAAATTAAAAAGTCACTTATAAGCTGAAAGTATCTTTCTAATGTTGCCAGCCAGCAAAAATCGTTTGCCCCTGAAACCTACACTGATCTTCCACAAATCTTACTATCACTTCCTCTACTACTCTTTTAAAATTATATTTTAAGCATGCAGAAACATATACAGAATAACAAATATCTGTTATTCATTCAGCCAACTTGATCCAATTTTAACATTTTGCTATATTGCTTCAGACTATTTTTTTTTTTTTCTTTTTAAAGAAAACATTGAAGGCTCCCAAACCTGGCTATGCTTCAGAAACTACCTGAGAGCTTTTAAACAGATTCTTTTTTTTTGTGAGGAAGACCAGCCCTGAGCTAACATCTGTTGCTAATCCTCCTCTTTTTGCTGAGGAAGACTGGCCCTGGGCTAACATCCGTGCCCATCTTCCTCTACTTTATATGGGACGCCGCCACGGCATGGCTGACAGGCAGTGCGTCGGCAGGCGCCCGGGATCCGAACCTGCGAACCCTGGGCTGCCAAGTGCGGACTAGACTGCCGCGCCACCGGGTGGCCCCTTAAACAGATTCTTGAAGCGCCTCACCTAGAGATTCCAAGCCACTAGATCAGATGTAGGGCCTGGGCATCTGCATTGTCAAAAAATCTCCCAGGTGATTTTGTTGTCAGCCAGCGTCGGAAGCTACTGACTACTTGATGGGGGTCTGAGCTGGTTGAATGTTTCCAGCTCTGGGCAGCAGGGCCGGGACTCAATCTCTAAAAGCACTGCTTCTTAATCCCTTGGGTGGGTGGAGAGGGGGTGGGTCAGGAGCTCCTTCAAGTAAGTGATTAAAAATGTGGCTCTTCCTAGAATAACGCACATGCACACATTTTCCACATACAGACCTCAGATTAAGAATTTGCATTGGAGGCATTAAAGGAATCCCTGGGAAATAAGGAACTGACTTGATCCTTTTGTGAACCAGGTTAAGCTCTCTTTTGAAGCCTGGCTTAACCCCACCTTCAGGATGTCGCTGTCGTAGGTATAATCGATGGCAGGGGAGATGCGCTGGGAGAAGATCTGGGCCATCATGGTGCGATAGGCCTTCCCATCCACGTTGGCCAGGGTGTGGTGCAGCACTTCGTGCAGCTCTGACTCCTCCATCTGGGGTGGGGGCAGCAGCTCACTCTTGAGCAGCTCTGTGGCTGTGGGCCGCTTTGCTGGATCGTGGTTCAACAGCCAGGAGATGACAGATTTCTACAACAAAACCCAGGCCCACTGGGGATGGGATGCAATGGATGATGCTCAGGAATTTTCCTGACAAGGTGTTTGGTTCGGGTCAAAGAAAAGAAACCACACTTCTTGTGCTTACTTGGTGCATTTTAGTTGGTACTTCTCTGAATTTGTCATTTTTTCCCCCTGCACTTCATTATGGCCATAGTTGTACAACAATTAACATGAGTATTTCTTAAAACAAGGAGGCCCTTTTTATATTTTATGTAATAAATGACCAAAAAAATCCTCAATTCAACAACTACATAGAGGCAGAACTTAGGCCTTATAAACACACAAAATACTGTATCAAAAAGGGTGTGAGAACATAAAACAAATATCTTTAGATGTCTAATTTTAGTAGAAATTACAATGTGTAATCTGGAATCCTTAAAGCAGCGTAAAACACCTTGTTATTTTTCCTTCTCCATTCATGTTATCTGTATTGATACCATTCCCTTGAATTCTCTTGATTTATGTTACTCATTTATTACACTTTCACAGCTACTACCTCATTAAGCAGGGTACTATTTGAAGGCAATCTAAACCTTTGAAAGTCTCCTTAATGATTCTTTAATTCTCTTGTTTATAATAAATATTTATAAGGAGTTAGAGGAATATTTGAGATCTGAAAAATCTCAGTTTTTAGATGAACCTTATTAAGCATTTTCTAATTATATATCTTTAATATTCTTCCCTTCCTTTCCCCCCAACTCCTACCTTTGACTTAGGCTGAAATAAAAACACAGGTAATTACTTTTCATGTAAAGAAAGGAACTGACATGATGCAACTTTTATGAAAAGTTATGTTAAATTAAACTGGTAAAAACAATACCCTATTCAGCAAAACTGACCCTGTTATACTGCTTAATTTCTGTGTGTGGCAAAAATTGTGTTATACTCTGTCTATAAGCATTTTCTATGCTGCCTCCTTTCAGATAAAAAGCAACAACTGTCACATAGGAGGTGGTGGTCATTGTGGTTTGGGTGCCAATTTTATACAATCCAAACGCAAATGCTCAAGGGTACCTAATAAGTACCTGTGATAGAAGAACAATCGTCATTGCGAGAAATGGTCTGTATAGTTGGTCTTGTGTTTGTAGTTTAATAAAGTTCCTCTGCCATCACAGCTGCCAACATGTGGAAATACTGAGTAAGACTGACCTTGTTATAGGGAAAGGCTATGAAATGAACATTTACTTATGATATTTAGAAACACAGGAAACGACTCAGTTCAAAGAAGTAGAGACACAACTAAATGTATTTTCTACTGGTTCTTCACTAATTAAATAGATGAAGCAGAACAGGTCCCTCTAGCCATAAATAAACATCATGTTAAACACTTCTGAATTACAGGATGTCAATGCTAATATAAATAAAGAGTACATAATCCCTATATTCACAGGTGAGGAAAATTAAAGTCTAGAAAAATGACTTGTCCATTCAGATACACAACCAATAAGCAAAAAAAAGCAAATTAATACAATGTTCTAGCTGGTTTCTGTTCTCAATGTTAATAATTTAAATAAGGGATTTTTGCCTTGATTATAACTGTTAAGAAAAGTCAACTTAAGGAACAAACTTCCATATGACAAGAGTATTAACCACCAAGAGTATGAATTCACCAAGACAAACAACCAGTGCTGAGAAGAAATGCACATCAGAAGCACAATACACACATCCACTAATAACTATTTTTCATATTATCTGGATGCCAATGTTAACTTATGACATGAGTTACATACACACACACTCAGATATTTATAGTACGGAGGAGAAATTATTTTGCTTTAAAACACTGTAACAGCAAAAAAAAAAAATACTGTAACATCAGACTGTCTAGTCTTCCCCTTTAGAATCTAAGCTACTTTAACCACAAAACAGAACAAATTATAGTTTTAAATTATATTTTTCCTTTCTTAAAGTTCCAAGGTTTATCTAAAACAATGAGTTATAAAACCATTGTTTTTCTTTTTCAACAGCTAAGCCATGTTCTAAATAGTACTTCAAAAGCACAATGAACCACACAAAAGAACCCTGCAGTTTGTTAATTTTCTATGCCAGCCCTTGGCATTTTTATGGTGTATTTCAAGTCTAATAACATTTTAAGTGCTTCATCTTTTGATATTTTTTTTACCACGTTGTTCCCAGGACACAAGAGAATGAGTGGCAGAAGATTACTAATTGAAAGAGAAAAAATATAGTAATTAAAACGCAAGAGTAAAGACACAGTAATTAAAGCATCAGAAAATTACCTGCTTCGTATGCTCTCCATCATCGAAGTCTTCTGGAAACTTAGGTGAAGTGGGCTAAAAGAATATTACATTCAAATCAGCAAGAGCTTGGCAAATTGCCACAGTGGAAGCATTTATTCAGCAGAGGTAAGAAAATCAAATACAGAATGAAAATTTGCTAACAAGGGAAGACTGAAGTGATAGCTTCTTGACACCCGATGCCCATTCTTCCAAGTACATACATATTATTTTAATACAAACTTGACCTAAATGACACTCTAGGTGACAGAAAGCACCTCATCTGAGGACAAAGTATTTTAAAATCTAATGGTTTCAGAAAAGACAAAGTAGCTTTATTAAACATACAGAGGAAAAAAGGCAAAAACACTAAACGACCAACACAGAGTAAGAGAAAAACATTAACACTAAAACTTCAACCTCCCAAAAAGTTCTCACCTTCCTGGTAAATAAGACCTCAATCATAACATTAACTTGACAGATTAGATATTCTTGAAATGAGAGAACAAATATGAATTTTAGACTAAAGAAAGGCACTTCATCGAGGACACAATCCTCTAAGAGCATTCTGGGTCAAAGCAAGGACACAGTAATCACTTTATTCATTCTGTACTTTATGAACCCAGCTGTCCACACTGTACTGGAAGTAAATTAATTCAACTGTTTTCCAAAATATCTAGAGGAGTATTCTTAGTCAGGGTGTGTATGACTGAACCTAACAGACATGCCTCCTTCACTCTGTGCAGGAAGGAAGAGGAAGGCTCTCCATGACTTGCTCATGAATATGTAAATCTGCATCACCCTCACCCAAACCTCACTCACCACGTTCATCTTAATGCCTTTCCGCCTGGCATTCTTGACCTCACACACTGTTAACATTAGTCCCTTTTACTTTGGACAATAACAGAGGAAAGAATTAATTCCAAGAACACAAATGGAAATTTCACTGGGAAAAACATTCAAGCAGCTGGTATCTCTCCCAGACCCCTTTTGACTTTGGGTCTTGGTGGTATTCTTTAGGCACTACTATACCAGGTCCATTCAGCCGGAACCTTTAATTCTAGAACCGAATATCCATTATCCTTATAATGCATTTCCACTGCTGTAACTGCATTGATATCATGCAAAATTTTTGGCTTCCTCTTTTGTTTTAAAATCAAGAGTAAATCTCTCAGAATAATTTTTAAAAAGTAACTATAACCTAGCAATTTCTTCAAGTATGATTCCAAAAATAAAACTGGAGAAAGTTTCTTATCACGGGAGGTGTGTAAGCAGAGGTGGATTCCCATTTTCTAGAAATACAGAAAATTATAGGAGGACCGCCTCTTCTATATTATAAACACCAGAAAAACATCCTGCATTGAATTCTGACGTCCACGCTAAGATTCAGGCTACTGGAAACGGAGGCACTAAAACGTCTGATACATACATCTCTGAGCTGGTTGAGAACAAAGATCCTTTCTGAGGCCGTGACCATGGGGTGATAGGACATCTCAAAGAAGATGATTCCCAGGCTGAAGAGATCCACTTTCTGAGGAGGAAAGAGAATTGTATTTAGAGAGACTTGATTGAAAGTATAATCTGGCAGGGAATTACAGGAGGAGCACTCTTAGCTGGAATAAAGTCTGCATAAGTGAAAAACAAGCCACACTAGAAAAATTTGATTTCTTCTAAAAAATCATAGGTATAAAGTACACATGAGATAAAATTTTGGCATCACTTCTTGACATTTCCTTGAAAATTAATTTTACCTGGATTAGCTATATACACAGACACAGATTAACTACTGGCCAACACAGAATAATTGCTAAAGAGCAAGGACAATCGAGTTTTGTCCTAAGAATTTGCTTTGATTTTCATCTTCACTAATCATCTCAAAAGTGAACCATAGACTCAGATCTGTAGCTGACAGCAAAGGTCAGCTATTGATTGCAAAGCCACACCGGTGAGGACGGACGACTGGCACAACAGAAGGATCACAAGTCGAATCCTAACAATGGAAGCACAAGCAAAGAAGAAAAAGGGCAAGTCTCGCAGACGAAGCCTCAGAGGCGATCTTCAGAAAGCAGCGGCCTGAGGCACCTGGAGTGCAGTCAGCTCAGGGGAGGCTGCCCGCGTGAGCTGCACACAGGCACAGACGCCACTTTCAAGAACAACTCCTGAACGAACGTGGACTCGAGGATTAGCCGGAAAACCCCTCTAACTATCACCAGCGACCTCTGAAGTCTTAAAAACAAACATTCATTGTGGTATTTCCTACACACGTTGGCTGCAGAAAATATGGAACATACAGAAAAGCACCAAGAACAAAATAGCAATCACCCATAATCCCACTACTCAAGGATATTTACTACTGATAGGCCTGTTTTGTGAGGGGGTTTTTTGTGAGGAAGATTAGCCCTGAGCTAACATCCGTTGCCAATCCTCCTCTTTTTGCTGAGGAAGATTGGCCCTGGCTAACATCCATGCCCATCTTCCTCTACTTTATATGTGGGACACCTGCCACAGTGTGGCTTGATGAGTGGTGAGTAGGTCCTTTCCTGGGATCTGAACCTGCAAATCCCAGGCCGCCGAAGCAGTGTGTGAACTTTAACTACTATGCCACCGGGCCAGCCCTTGTGGGGTTTTTATGTATACACACATGTCCAAACTATAAAACTAGAACCGTACTATGATTTGTAACTTTTATTCCCTTAATATAGTGAGAATATTGTTCAATATTATATTTTTCTAAAACATGATTTTAATGACATATAGTATTCAATTATATGGAAGTCCCATAATCTATTTAAGCAGTTCCCTATTTTTAAACACTGTTATTTTTCACTGTTACAAATAATGACGTGACAATCCCCTTTTATACCAATCTTTTTTGGACGTCTCTAGTTGTTTCATTTGGATACATTTCAAAAGGTGGAACTGCTGGGCCAAAGAGTAGAGCCCTTGTAAGGATTCCACTACACTCTTGCAAAATGAACTCAGGAAGACAACACTAAAGGTGCTCTCCCACACCCACGGCGTGTGTGTTTTCCTCTCCTTGTACCCTCACTGCGTACTTAGTGGGCTGTTTCAACTTGATGTCACTGCCCAGTGCCCCCTGTTAGAACCCAAATCCAGGCCTGAGTTTCTGTCACAAGCCTGAAAATATGCTTTGATGTGAACTGCCTAATAAATTTTTAAAATCTAGCTCTATACTCTTGCCCTATGTGATCTCATCCAGTGTCATGGCTTTAAACTCCATCTGCGTGCTGGTGACTCAAATTTATACCTCTGACTTCGACCTTTCTTCCGAACTCAAGTCTCTATTCTCTAACAACCTACTGGACACCTCTAACTGGATTTCTCATCATCAAGCATTTCAAACTTAACACGCCCCAAATGGAGTTTTCCCGCCATCTTCTCCTCCTTCTCCCATGTTTCCTCATCTCCATCGACTACCCCTCTCCCGCTGCTCCAGGCAGAAACCTAAGCATTGTCCTGTTTCCTTCCTCTTCCTCACCCAACATCCACTCCCTTAGGAAAACCTGTCAATTCCCCTCCCAAATGTACCTATATCAGCACACCTCCCCATCTCTACCGCTACCACTCTGGTTCCAGCTATCGCTGCTCCACCTGGACTTCTGCAAAGCCTCCAGCAGCAGCTAGATTGAATTCTCTCACTCGAGATCCTTCAGTGGCTTCCTGTGCACACTCCTTACCGTGGCTAAGCTGGCTCTGCGTCATCTGACCCTTGCCTTCCTTCCAGCTTCACTTCATGCCTCTCCTCCACTGCTCACCATGCTGTAGCCACACTGACCTTCATTTTTGACTGTCTTAAATGTGCCAAGCTAGCTCTCACTCAGTCTTCTAAAGAACTTTGTGCATGCTATTTCTTACCCCTCGTCTCCCAGGCATGCTCCAGCCTTGTCCCTTCTCCTCCTTTATCCTAAAAGCCATCCTCTTGGGAGACTTTCTGTGGTCAGTCTATCTAAAGATAATGTTCCCTATTGTTCTCTAGTCACCGGACTCCATTTCTTTTCTTCTTAGCTCTTATCATAATTTGTGATTTTTTTCCCCACTTGTTTATTGTCTGTTTCATCCACCAATGGATAAGCTCCCTGAGGGCTGGAATAAGACATTTGTCTTATTACTCGACTGCCTTGTTCCCTGTATTCCTGGGGCCTGGCCCAGGACCGGGTTAGTTCCAATCTTCATTGGATGGATGGAGGGACTGTAACTTCCTTGGCAGCAACTGTGCCAGCTTCAGTGACTGTCCCTGGGTACATGTCCTATCTGGAGTAGTCATTCAATATACATGTGGATATAAATGAGTGAATGCATGTTCCTGACTATTTCAGCTGGTAACTAAACCCCAGATGCTGTGACCTTGATGTTCTTGCTATTATCTCACTCTTGAGATCTTTCCTTCTCCCAGAAAAGCTTCCCCTTTACCTGGTTGTATGCAGATTTGGTGCTTCCTTGGACCTCTGGGCTTACATATAAAGCAGTGCCAACCATCCCAGTCAAATGACCTGAGTGGAAGAAGGCAGAGGGAAGGCTTTCCAATAAGAGGGCTTAGAGACAGGCAAATTTTTATCAAAAAAAACAAAAAGTTTCTTAAGAGTGAGGCACGATCTGTTAATTGTTCACACTGTTCACAGAAGCAGCAGCATGCACTTCACCGAGTGATGAACCCTAAGTCATGTATGGCCACACACTCTGTTCCACACAGAATATCTTTGCTGTGGCAGAGGGGCAGTGCCAGACAGGAAGACCCAGATGCCCCATGTCCTGAGGTAACCTCACATTACCATGTGGGGCCAGACAAAGTATGACTGTCTATCCACGAGAGCCAATTACTCTAACTGAAGCTCGAACTTCTTAGAGTTCGAAGAACAACAATACAGTGAAAAGGGAAAAAAAGCATTTTCATAACTTTGTTAATTTAATGAATATAATTTGCTTTAGAGTAAAATCTTTATAAACAAAAAACAGGTTTCAGATATGAAATTTTATACTGTTTATTATATGTTTAAAAATTTCCTAAAAGGGTAGATCTTAAGTGTTCTTATCACAAAATTAATAATAATACCCATAATAATAAATAAGAGGGCAGGAAGAAACTTTTGGAGGTGATGGATGTGTTTATGGCATAGATCGGTGATGCTTTGCTGGGTGTATGTGTATCTCTAAACTCAGGTTGTATACATTACATACATACAGCTTTTTGTATGTAAAAAACATAAGAGAAAAAAAGAAATTTTATGGTCTGCCTTTTAATACACTAATTAAATATAGTCTTCTGGATTTACCTGAAGGGTCTGATTTCATCAAGTGATCTGATGTCTCATCTTGTTTGCCATCAGCCTAAAATACAAGTAAGCCAAATACCACATTACAATGTTATATTATTCCATAGGAATGGCTTATCCATTTCTAAATGAAGACTGACTGAAAAATATTACACAGACACCAGAATAACCGTAATAATGCTTTTTCTAAGCTTTAAATATTTTTAATTTAGTTAGCCCACTAATGCAAGGCTCCCTGGAAACCCAATGAAATAAAGGAGAAGGGCAATTCACTGTACAATTCTTTCCTCATAGCAGAAACCCCCAAAAGCTTATAGAAATCAATTTATTTTCATATTGCAAATGCCAAAGCAGAATCTATTTACTAGGAAGAGTGAGAGTATATTAACTCACTTTCTAACTTTCTACTGCTATTACTTTATCTAGGTCCATTTTTACTCTTCTTTCCTAGAGGCTGGTCACCAAAGCTATTCCACCATCACTGCTAACACCTCCCGGGTAGCCTCACTTCCTCCTCTCTATCTGTGGCAGCACTGTCTCACGCATTACCCTAAATCATGAGTTTTCTGACATCACTCCATAGATTCCCATTACATCACGGCCATCAGTAACAGCAGCTCTAACATTCTTAGGCCGGGTGCTGCTCCAAGGCTTTCCCTATAGTCTTGTTTCATCCTGGTGACGACTCTCTGGAGTAGGTACTAGTATTAGGCACAATTTACAGATGAGGTATTGAGAGGTTAATTGCCCAAGGATTCTAGCTCAGGCCCAGCGGGCCTGCAGAGCCTGCCCTCTCATCCACCTCACTAAGTGTAGTACAGCCTCCAGATACTAAGTTAAAGTCTCTAGTTCGGGGATCAAGATCCCCATCATCTGGCCCCTCCTTGGTCTTAGCACTCTTCAGATTCCCTGCTGTTCTGGTCAGGACCATGTCCTTACCGTCCCCTTCCATTTCCTCCCTCTCCGTTCCTTCTAACCTCACCTTCTAATTTAGTCCCTATGGGTGTTGTCACCATTAATCCAAAGCTTATTTTCTTTCTCTGATTGCCCTTAGAATTAACTGCATTTACTATAGATTTTGGGGCCGAATAACTGGCTTATTAGGAGGATATTAAGTAAAACTTCCTCTGGGGGCCAGCCCAGTGGGACAGCGGTTTAGTTGGCGCTTTGGCAGCCCAGGGTTCGCGGGTTCGGATCCTGGGCACCAGCTGACGCATTGGCAGCCCAGGGTTCGTGGGTTTGGATCCTGGGCATCGGCTGATGCACTGCTTGTCAGCCATGCCATGGCGGTGTCCCATATAAAGTAGAGGAAGATGGGCACGGATGTTAGCCCAGGGCCAGTCTTCCTCAGCAGAAAAAAAGAGGAGGATTGGCAATGGATGTTAGCTCAGGGCTGGTCTTCCTCACACACACAAAAAAACCCAACAAACTTCCTCTGGCACTCAAGGCCCACCACCTACAAGTATCCCTGACCTTCCAGCATCTTCTCTCACTGCTCCCCTACACTGCACAGTTTCAATCAACCAGACAATATGCTGGCCTTCAAACAATCATCTCCAGTAACCCCAAGGCCTTTGCTTATGCTGTTTATTCTCTCTGGAATCTCCTACCCTGGTGTCACCATGCCCTGTCTTTAATATCGGCCTGCTGGACTCTTGTCCATCCTTTAAGGCCCATTTGAAATGCTGTTTTCTTTGTATAGCCTTTTTTTGTGTGTGTGTGTGAAGAAGACTAGCCCTGAGCTAAGATCCGTTGCCAATCCTCCTCTTTTAGCTGAGGAAGACTGGCCCTGGGCTAACATCTGTGCCCATCTTCCTCTACTCTATATGGGACGCCGCCACAGCATGGCTGACAAGCGGTGGGTCTGTCTGCGTCCGGGATCTGAACCTGCGAAACCCCGGGCTGCTGAAGCAGAGCACACAAACTTAACCGCTACACCACAGGGCTGGCCCCTGTATAGCCTTTCTTGATCCTCATAACCATATGTAGATTTTCTCCTGTCTTTTATTCTTATGTCACTATTTCCCTCACGTCACATTATTTCAGCTGTGTATGTTCAACAACTATGCTACAATATTGTAAAGAAACAACATCTTCTGAATTACACTCTCTAGGACTGGTTCTCCTAGTGTTTTATGTTCTTTGATTCTTATTTCCTTAAACTAACTAGAAGTCCCTCAAGTCTAAATCATCTAGCTTAGCAGACCAAAATACCAAATTATTTCATAAAGAATCATATTCCTTTGACCTAAATATCGTCTACAAACCAATAATTTAATGTCTCTCGAGTGGAATGCACTCACTAAAATGTACTCACAATTTCAAAGCCTAAAAGATCATCTTCAGCTCATCCCTTCAGACCTGCATAATTTCCTGGGGATTACACAGCAGAGTTCAGTGAACTCAGTATCCTACGTTCTAACACTTTCACAATTATCAAAGCACATGGGTCCATTTTCAGACACAGACTAATTTTAAAAATACTCACAGCAAAGGCTAGATGGTCTGTTGCCAAACCAAAATCACCTATTTTCACATGGTCATCGGAATCCAAAAAAATGTTGACAGGCTTCAAATCCCGGTGAATCATTCCCTGATGGAAGAGAGCAAAGAAACCAACAATTGTTCCCCAAGCATAGTTTACAGTTATACCTGTTTCCTAATCTGAACGGCCAATCTAGGGAAGAAAGTCGGATGAGATCTCCCAAGGACCACGCTGGTGCAGGCTGTCAGGCCTCAGTCATGTCTCTCAACTGTCCTGCCAATGACCTTGCCAGCATCTCCCAGTCTACCTGCTGTGGTCCTTATCAGGTCAAATCCAAATGGATCCCTGTGGCATCCAAGGCCCCCTCCACCAGGCTCACAATTATCTTTCTCTCTGCTGCATCACAAAATCTCTGCTCTGGTCAGGGAGACACACACCATTTTCATTCCTTCTTCTATTCCTTTCTTCATGCTATTTCCCCTGCCTAGGAAATTCTTGCTTTTCTCCATCAGTTGAATTGTACAACCTTTACAAGTGCCAGCTCTTTCATGAAGGCTTCCACTTAAATTGTAATTCTAACAGTTCAACTTTGCATCCCCAGCACATGTGGCAGGTGCTCAACGATTATTTATTATATGAACACTGCCTTCTCCCCTTCCTAATGGCATCCTCATAATGCTCATCATTGCAGGTATTACAGGAGATAATTAAATGTAATAAAAACACATTATTGTGTGCTCTCTTTTACCTTTACACAAAGGTAAATTTTGGCTCCCTTGAAAGACAAGAAGTCCCTCTCAAGTATGAGGTGTGTCATATACTCATGCCTTTCTCTATTTCTGGGTGTGGCACAGTGTTAGACACCCAGAAAATGATTAGCAGATGCTGAGCAAATTAGATGGAGAGGAACAGAACACATGGTGCATGATTCAAGGACCCCCGAATGATATCACAGTAATTGAGCTCTAATGGCCATCATTAGAACTCATTTTTATTTCCAACCTTGCTAATTCTACTTCTACCACATCATTTGTAAACTAGACATGTGTAAATTACAGTCCTGGCTTTTTTAGTGTAAATATGGTACCGTATAAACATTTTAAGGTTAAAGAAAATTGAAGCAAAGGAAAAAACATATTTATACCAGTTAATGCATTAGACAATCACATTTTTTAAAATGTAAGCAGTGTTTCACCCTGAAGCTGGCCCATTAGCATTTACATTGTGATGGCAATTTCAAGATTTAAAATGACATTTTATACATGTGGCAAGCTATGTTACTCAGAGTCTCATCTCTGTCCTTGGTAGATGATTTTCTGGTTTCTCTAGGTTCCTAGGAAAGGCAGCACTAAGTCAGTTAGACTCAAATAACTTGGCATGTATTAATCGTACCCTCCCTTTATTCTAAACTACTCAAGGAATTATCCTCACATTCCACACATGTCCAAATTCTTCCTCCTGATCCAGAGGTTGGCAAACTTTTTCTGTCAAGGGCCAGAGAGTAAATATCTTAGGCTTTACAGGCCACACAGTCTCTGTCACAACCACTCAACTCTACAGTTGTAGCCAAAAATAGCCACGGGCAATATGTAAACAAACGAGCATGGCCCTGATCTAATAAATCTTTATGGACACGGAAATTTGAATTTCCTAGAATTTTCATGTGTCAGGAAATATTTTTTATTTTTTACCACCATTTAAAAATGTTAAAAGGCATGCTGTGGCGGCGTCCCACATATAAAATAGAGGAAGACTGGCACAGATGTTAGCTCAGGGCCAATCTTCCTTACCAAAAGAATAAAAACAAAAAATAAAAAATAAATAAAAAAATGTCAAAGCTATTCTTAGTTCACAGGCCATACAAATGCAGCTAGGGGGTTGGATTTGACCCTGGGGCCATAGTTTGCTGACCCCTGTCCTAATGTGCAATTGTTCTTTGAACTTTGATACTTGATACTATTTTCTTATCTTTTAACACGCTGTTCTATTTCCTATAAAAATAGATTATTTCAATATACCCATAATTTTCCCTTTATTTCAGTTTTTTTCCCAATCTCACAATATTTGATTTTTTTTATTGTCATAAATTTTATGTCAAGATAAGTTTTCACATATAAAATGTTGTGAAGTTTACCTTCTCATGGATATAAGCTAATCCATCCAGAATTTCTCGAAAAAGCCTCCAGAGTCTGATGGTGTCTTGATACAGTCCCTGGTCAATGGTATCACGTAAAGTGCTCTTTTCACAGTACTCCATCTACGGAGAAGAACAAACTAGGCAGGATTCGATTATATACAGTTTCAATTAAGGAGGATGATTGCAGTTAATGTAATCCTCCATTTTAAATAAAACATGTACTATGGATTTTAAATAGCTATGGGAAAAGGCTTGATTTTTTAAAATTGAAGAAAGAAACCAAGAGTATTAAATTTGGGGAAAATATGCATAATGTCAGCACCCCAACATAACCACTTTTATTTTTCATATTACTGTTTTGTTAAAAAAAATAAGACATACTTGCTTAAAATCCTGTCACAAATAACATGAAAAAACTGAGAATTAAGTAAAATTTTATTATTTTACAAAATTGTTTCCAAACACAAATTTCCAAGAAGGGCTAATTAATCTACTGATGTCATTAGCCTTTCTCATTTGTACATTAAATTAATGACAATGACCTTCAAGTGTAGAGCAAAACATTACAAATATCAACACATTCAAGAAGGGGCTCTCTCTCATTCCTTCTTCAGTGCATTAATCCCCAGAAAACAAGGCAGTATCATTTAAATCTTAAATCAACATGCAGCATTTGATTTATGGAACTAGGCTACATGTTTCAAACCAGTGCCAGACTTGGGATTTCTCACGAAGAAGGATTTTTTTGTTTTTAAAGAGAAGAATGTCTCATTTTAAATAAGAGGAATATACTCTCATGCTCAGAATAACCGTCTACAAATTCTGACTCATCCTCCAGACCTCACCAGGCCTCATGAGGCCTCTAACTCCCACACTGTTATCCTACTGCACCTCGGATGCACCTCCTCTATGAACTTCTGTGTCACTGTAATTGTTGAGAGCAACAGCACGTGGTTGATACTCAATAATTAGGGATTTCGGGGACAAATGCTTTATTGTGTATAAGTGGTACCTCAAAGATGTTTATGTTAGGGAATACCTAAAACCAGCTCCAACCCCAAGAAGGCAACCACCTAATTAGTCTTTTGAAACACACCTGCCTGGGGGTTCCTCCTTCTGCATAGTATTGTATCTCACATTTAAAGATCAGCCTACTTGCAGATATGACTGAAAATACTAATAATGACCCATGGCCCTCTTCACTTGGGGCAGAGGCAAGTTTTCCTTTTTGGTTTGTGGCTGTCCTTCTGCTGGCAGAGCTCACCACTGTCCAGGATGCTGCCCCTTTAGTAATGCCTCATTGGAACTGGTTTGCCTGTGGCTCCTGTCCTCCAGAGGTTCCAGGACAAGCCACTGTGCCTAAAGCCATGTTGGCGTTTCTTCTGCACACACAAGGATGTGTGTGCATCATACTGTACTTGTCCAGATTCAGCTTGTTAGACAAAGTGACGTTTCTGTACATGCACAGTGTAGCGTTTATGGAACTCAGATATGGTTCTAATTATTTAGAACTTCATCTATTCTTCACAAGTCATTGAGATAGCCACTACTATTTAATTTAATTTATGGGTAGGGAACCTGAGGCACAGAATGCTGAAGAACCTTGCCTGAGCTCACACAGCTGCGACCGGTGGATCCAGGATGTGAACTTACATAGCCTGAGTCTAGAGCCCATAACCACTGCTCTATGCTGCCCCATACAGGAAAGCACAGGTTCAAGGCCGGGGGAAAGGGCCTCCAGGCTGTAATCCTCTCTAGCAGTTGGCGGTGCCTGTGAGTCCTCTTCTGCCTACTGTCTTGCTCTAGTCTCCTGAAACATACCCACCAGCAACTACTGGGAGTGGTTGTGTCTCCAAGCTGCATGCCAGGGCCTCACCTGGATATACAGGTAGTGCACAGCCTCAGTGGTTGCCGATGGCTCACTTTCATGGCAACTGTTCTTTCCATTGCAGTCTTCATCCTAACCCAAGAGGAACACATGAGAACTCAAAAATGGGGGCTGAAATGAAACAAGATCATCACTATCACCAAGTCATTTGTGCCCGCCCCTCCAACATATATGGCCATGCTGTTGCCTTAGAGGGGAAGTGAGTGAGCAGAACACAACCACTGTCCTTTAGATGCTTGCAGCATTTCAAAGGCAATTTAGCTATTACCAGAATTGACTGTACAGTTTACAGGTCTGTCAGTGTACAGAAAAATGATGGGGAAAATAGGAAACAAGCAGGTATTAAAGTTGTGCAATCTACTTAAACACTCCAAGTCAAGTCAATTCTTTCCTACCATTGATACCCTTCTATAGGCAAGATGGGCAGAATGTATACAGGCTAATATTTTAAGGCTTTAGTTTAAGTGGAATGCCTTCCTTTGATAATAAGCTTACTTCAGAAACAGAAGATGAGAAACCCATCTTTAGCCAAAACAATTTAACTGTGATCATATTACCAAAGGGCACACTGCCCTCTCAGCTAGGCCACTGAAGAGCAAGCAGCCAGCTGCCATTTACAGCTATTGATTCTCTAGATTACTTTTCCACATGGCTAGTCTGTCGCCCACAGCTAACTTTCTTTCAACTCATGTTCCTTTTTTAAAAAATTTTTTCTTCTAAAAGATGTATTTAAATACATTCCCAAGTATGGAAAAAGCATTAGGTAGCATTTGATGGTTTCTGATTTACAATTGTTTTGTAAAAGCATTTTTCAACATTTTTCCTTTATCAAAGAAAAAAAAAAAACCTATGCTCTGGAAACAATCAGGTTCTACTCTTGAATCATCTACCTACACTAGGGACTATCTGTAGAAGCTTGTTAATTTCTTGGAGGCTTCTACCCATCAATTAGAAAGCCCATGGGATCTTGTCCTTAACTGAGCAAAACCAGGATTATAAATTTGGTGCCTCCATAATAATTAAATGCATAACTAATGCTAAAAATATAGCAGTAGTTTAGATTACTTAATGCTATTATTCCAGGTTAAATTTATAATTTATAAATTTAAACTGAGAGTAGTTTATGGTGATTTTAATAGAAAAGGAAAGTACTTATAAAAAAGACTGGCTAATGCATTCAAACCTCCTTCAAATAAATTTAACTGCTTATCTGACAGAATCTACAGGTAGACTTTTATCTATTATGAATGCACTCTTATAACTACTTGTAATTATATTTTTATTTCTGGTAACAAAGTCATTGCATTCAACCCCCTGGTGCAGAAGATTTCTCTGCAGCAACAACTGACAGCCCTAGTAGTTAAAAAGCTTCACCCCGAACTCTACACACCAGCATTGAGGGGCTCTGCTGGCCTGGGCGGAGGAAGATGCAGAACTGAGTGGGGTTCAAGGCCTAGAGTAGTGTTTTTCCAACTTTTCAGACCATGATCCATGTGAAGAAATGTATTGTACATCACACCCAGTACACACACTCATGAGAGACGAGTTCCAGAGTTTACCTTTACTAGTGTGCTGCATTTTGGTATTCTCTACTCCTCTCTACAGCATTAAAAATAAAATAAAGCTGGTTGTGACCATCGAAATTGATTTCATAGCCCATTACAGGATCATGACACAGTGTTAAGACACTGTTCTAGACGACGGTTTATGAGAATAAGTAATCAAGATTAATTGATGTGAGAAAGACCTACAGAACTCTACAATTAGGCTGTTTAGTTAATTAATTTGCATTTAATCCTCATCCCCAACCACCTAAAATATCCCCAAATCCCCTAGGAAATGGTTTTCATTAAAAAAACAAAACAAAGGGGCCACCTGGTGGTGCAGCGGTTTAGTACGCGCTTGGCAGCCCGGTGTTCGCGAGTTCGGATCCCAGGCGCCTGCGGACGCACTGCCTGTTAGCCATGCCACGGCGGCGTCCCATATAAAGTGGAGGAAGATGGGCACGGATGTTAGCCCAGGGCCAGTCTTCCTCAGCAAAAAGGGGAGGATTGGCAACAGATGTTAGCTCAGGGCTGGTCTTCCCCACAAAAACAAAACAAAACAAAACAAAACAGCCCAATGTGTCAATTTACTCCTCTCTTCTAAAAGCAGGCAAGGTTTATTATATGGGTAAATTAAGACCTATAAGTAAACGTATGCGTAGCATATATTTTAAATAATCATGTTTTAAAATTTATGGTTTCTATATTTACATATCAGATTAAGGCTTTACTATTTTACCTGAAGTTTATTACATCAAACATTAGTTTTCTTACATACCCACCCCATGATGAATAAAATGGTATAGTTTCTACTTATATATTTACCTGATTCTGACTTTTACTGTTCTCATCTTCATTGTCAAAGATGATATCACTGTCAGAATCTGAAGCAGGCCTTAAAAAACAGAAATAGAGAAATACTAGAGAAACCAAATTCCCTGTTATAATTCCATAGCTAAGAGTTACAATAAATCCTATCCAACTGGATACAATGAAATAAAACCATGGAAGTAAGTGACCAGGGTGGATTCTGAGATGCATAAACTTTAGTTTGGGATCATAATTATTGGTCTGGTAACCCTTTTTAGAACTGCAGTTGGCCCTATGTCAAGACTCCCAATTAGTTCTAAAATGTTCACAGAATTAGATGCCCTTATCAAAAAGAAAGCTCTTTTAAACATTGTATTAAATGTACTAAGATGAAGTATTGGAAGAAATTTCTATTTTTCCTTTCTCCAGGGCTTGGATCCTGGAGATCTTTTGAAGATGTGGAAAAAAAGTCTTTTGATTGAATTTGGTTACTCTCTAAAAATGGGTTTTCATATATATATATTTCATATATATATATATATATATATATATTTTAACATGGTAACCAGGACTGGATTTCTAAACGAACGCTCTTTTCCCCGGGTGGGCTCGGTGTGGGAAAGGTAGGGCAGCCCGGCCCGGCAGCACGCCGCGTGCTCTTACAGGAAGGACTGTGAGAAGACGCCGTCGTGCTCGTCCTCGTCGTCGTCCTCATCGCTGCTGGAGCCCTGGCCGGCGGCGGGGAAGCGGGCGCTGGCCGAGCGCTCGCCCGACGTGCTCCACTCCACCGAGCTGCTGAGGATGGGCGGCGGCGCGGCGGCCTCCAAGCTGTCGGGGCCGCTCATGTCCCTGTCGCCCGCCGGTGGCTGGGGCAAGGCTCGTCCGTCCCGGGCCTGGGGCCCCGCGTCCGGGGGCGGCGTCCCCGGCCCCGCAGGCCGCTCGTGCCTCTCGATCCAGGCGTTGTAGTAGCGCACGATGTTCTCGTGGTGCAGGCGCGACAGCAGCGTCACCTCGCCCTTGATCCTGCGGAAGTGCTTGCTGGCGGGGTTGATGGGGATGCGCTTCACCGCATAGCAGCAGCCGTCCAGCTTGTTCTGCACCTGCCGCGTGGGAGAAGGAAGGGACCGACGGTCAGCTACCCAGAACCTCGCACACACTGGCATCTGAGCGTGTCACCCTGTCCCTTCCCAAGGAGAGCCTGGATTTGAGTGAGAACCAACAGCTACAGTCGAGAAACACACGTCTGAAACAAGATCTTAAGCTGAAGTCTTGACTGCCAAAAACTTAGAAAACATCTCACTCCAAACTAGACGTATTTAGCTTGTGGAGAGACCCTGGAGAAAACATAATCTCCATTTTAATCATTAATTTTATTGACAATTACATCCCTGCTTTTCCAACATCACATCTACTATCTAAATTTCTAAGTAAACCTTGTTGTTTTTTTAACCTTGTTTTAAAAATAATTATTTTCTCAAGTCAGTGTAAGGTTTCATAAGGTGATTTCAGTTTTTAGTTTCTCTCCAATTTTTGGTTTTTTTACACTTCAAGTCACTAAACACAAACTAAACACCAAAATTTTAACAGACCTGAATGCAAATTCTAATTCTTGACTTATAAAGACAAAACTGTGTGAACTTGGGCAAATGACTTAATTTCCTTGAAACTCAATTTTCTTACCTATAAAACGGCATTTATACTACTTCCCTTACTTCAAAGGTGACTGTAAGGATTACACGAAATGAGGAGAGTGAAGCACATCAAGACCTCACAGACAAAGGCGTGCAGTAAGTAAAAGCAGTTGGTATTAACACAATTACCACCCACTGATTTCATTACTAAGACTGAAGATATACTAAAACTAGAACAATACAAGTAAGAACACAATAAAATAAAAACACGCAAAAAAGTTTTAAAGGCAAGTCTCCATATCCCATATGAGGCATCCTTATCCTGGTTAACTGAAGTAACGTTTATAAGATTTTGTTCACCAGAACATTCTAGTTCCAACTGTGCAGGTCATCTGAGATGATGAAAATCAACAACTTGGCCATGGGCAGAGCAAGAAACTAGCTGATTACCAAAGACAAAGTAGAGCATCATTCTCTTGTTTGGCTCATAGATTTCAATTAGTGTACTAAAAAACTACTACCAGGAATGAGAAAGGAGTACTGTAAAATTGAGTTTCAGATTTCCTTTTTTGTGTGTGGAAACAGTGGCAAGAAACATGGTTTCAAGGAAAACAGGTGTGGGTCTGAATGCAGGTTTCTTCTCTTAGTGGATGTATGTAACCCCAGGCCAATTACATAAGTTCTCTGAGCCTCAGTTCCCTTGTCTGGAAAACAGGGATAATACCTATTTCATAAGAATGTCACCAGACTGAAAGACAAGGTTTGTGAGCCACCTGGCACACAACCTGAAATATGGAATGTGCTCCAAAGAACGACAGCCCTGCGTTCTTTTACTGCCACATGAATAGAGTGGAGGACAGTGGGAAGTCCTGGCACTGCCTTTCACCCTCCTGTCTCAGGATATAGCACGTACACCAAGAGTCACTGACTGGGGTGTGGAGCCTGCCACTCTGGAAACTCCTAGGAATTCACTAATTAAAATGGAAAAGTGCATTAACAGTAATGGGTCCAACTGCTAACAGAATGCCAGATACTGAGCAGAATGCCCTACCCTAACCCGGAAATAGAGATGGGGTGTGAAGGCTGTGGGGTTCTCATAGGGAGAAACTGGAGGCTTAAATTACTAAGAGGTTTTTGTTATATGAGCTTACTAATCATTTTTAAGTACTTGGAAGGAAATGAAGTTTGATAATGTTCTGCATTCAAGAATCTAAAGTATAAAGAGGTTAAAGGACTTGATCAAAATTACAGTGTGAGTAAAAGGGATAATATATACTTCAATCATCCACTCCTCTTAAAGATAATTATGATTACCTGATCAGGATATCTGTCTGCCCACAGATCTAGTTAATCACCTAACTGTAATGTCTATAATTTCAAGAAGAAAGGTGAAAATTTCCCATGATACCATAATTTTCTTTTGGAAAACTTGCTTTAGATTGTCTTTCTGTCCATGACTACCGAAGAAAAATGAATTCAATTCTTTTTTTGGTGTAAAAGGCCTTCCACAGTAATACTAGTAATGCTTCCTAATAATATTCTCAGGATCTTAAACAGACATATGCCCATTGATGGTGGGCCACTTTCTTATGTGTACAATGACATACATCTTATATGGATTTAATAATATAATATTATAATATCTGGGTCTCCTAAAGTCAAACAAAGCACTTAAATTTTATAAAAACAGCTTAAATCTCTTTCTCAAGGGGCAGATAATAAAAGTCACCCAAATAGACTGGAATGAAGAAGGGAAGACCTGAAAACAGCACACCTTAACAACACATCACTAATCTTCCATCTCAGTAAGAGCTGGAAAATAAAAGCCATCAAGACCATCTGGGGCCATTTCTGTTTGAATTCCATCTCCGTTCTAACCTTGCAGCCCTTTTATCTACAGCAACTCAGAAAGCAAATGGGAGAAAAAGAGAACAATTTTCTTTCTGAACCAAAGCACACAAAAATATTCTTCACACAGAGGTCTTGACTCCACTTGAAGTGCTGTTACAACCCCGTGGTTTTCACGTGAATGCACAGCATCAAGCAAGCGGAGAGGAACGAGGCGTTCTTAATGTGTCCAGTGTCACTAAGCAAAACCTGTAACTCTGCAAAGGTGACAGTGATCACAGTTTCAAATGGGCACATTCACTTCCCTCCCCACTCTCAGAATAGAAGTCAGGTCCATAAGTCTGCGGAAATGGAACAGAGAAGGAGCACTCAAAGGGACCGGGGACAACTCTGTACCACACCTTGATGACAGCTCCAAAAGCTCCTTTGCCGAGAAGCTGTAATTCCTCAAACTCAATAAAATAGCGGGAAAACTGTCTCTGTGTCTCACTGAAGAATGCAGCACTGGGTGGCTGGGTGCTAGGAATTACAGTCTCAACATAATCTTGTCCTCCGGAATCTGCGATAAGACAAAAGGCAAGAGGCAAAGGAGGCATTAGAAATCTAGGAAGGGCGGCAATATCCAACAATGATGCAAGCACTGGAAGAAGGGGCCCCGACCAGTAGTTGGGAAAAGTACCTCTTACTTTTAATACTTTTCCTCACCTTGTCCTCCTTAACATAGACAGAAATATACAATTAGCCCAAGTTTATAGGTGGAGGTAACAGAGTAAGGAAATGACTACGACAGAGCCAGAACCCAAACCCAGGTCTCCTGAGCCATCCCAGTCTCTACTGAGGTTCTTTAATCTGCTACTTGAGTAGCAGCAGGGAAGTCCAGTTACGTGGCAGTAGGGTGACACGGCGAGGAGGATTACTAAACACTATAAGAGGTGACAACAACATTCCATCAGCAGAGATGGGAAAAACCAGGACAGCAAAACAGTTCCATGCACACAGTACACATTAAATGAATGGACTGATGTATATATAGCTCAGCAAAAAATAGATAAAATAAATGATCCATGCAGTCCCTTCCAGTTTTAGGTTTATGTATACTTTCAAAATGATTTATGTTGGGGCCGGCCCAGTGGCGTAGCGGTTAAGTTCACAGACTCCGCCTCTGGCAGCCTGCGGTTCGCAGGTTCGGATCTCGGGTGCAGACCAACGCACCGCTAGTCAAGCCATGCTGTGGCGGCGTCCCATATAAAGTGGAGGAAGATGGGCACGGATGTTAGCCCAGGGCCAATCTTCCTCAGCAAAAAGAGGATGTTAGCTCAGGGCTAATCTTCTTTGCACATAAAAAAATAAATAATAATAATAATTTATGTCAAACAGACTATCAAAAGAGAGTGGTAACAGACTCACCTTCAGGACTTTGTTCCAGTAAAGGCATTTTTGGCTGAGGATTTATAAAGCTGTGTTTCAACAACTGCTGAGGACTCCACCTTTCCTTGTCATCCAAGCAAACACACCTCAGTGAGAGGGAAGAAAGAATCTCAGCAGCACACAAAATAAACGCTAAACTAGTTAATCCAAGGCTTTTAACTACAGGTTCATTTTTAAAAGATACGCCTTATAGAATTCATGTTACTTATGGACTAAAATGCACTCATAAGTGAATTTAAATTAATAAACATTCCTGCAAGATTTACATGCTGAGCACCAGGCTGGGTACAGTGGGGAATCAAAAAAGGTACAGTCACTAGAGGCAGGAAGACTTACCCTCACATAACAACTTTTTAAAAGTCTAAGACAGCACAAGTACGTTATGAATTTTCACTCCCACTAATAGTCTAATGACTTGCCTGCTAAACTAAGCCTTTCTGGGGACCAGTCATGAATAAAGGTTTCCAAAAGTAAAGCAAATCAGATAGCTGATGCAGGGTTGGGCCCCAATATGACAAACTTTAGATGAAGCCTGTTTATCACAGTATGAAGTAAATTGGTAATAATTAAGAACAACTTTTAAAAAGTCCCACATGTTTATCACATACTTTCTTTTAATTCTCAATCCTTGAGCCTATTAACTTCCTGTTTAATGTTCTAATAAACAATTCGTTTTTTAATGAATGAAAACAAGCTATCCCTTTAACCCAGTGGTTCTCAAATTGGGGTCCCTGACCCTCAGTATCACCTGGGAATTTGTTAGAACTATAAATTCTACTCCACCCCAGTCCTAGTAAATCAGCACCTCTGGGGGGTCTGGGCAGTAATCTGAACGTTAACAATCTCTCCAGGTGGTTTCAATCCAAGATAAAGTCTGAGAACCATGGTTCTAACTAATCTAAATTGTTTGGCTTTCAAAACAAAGATCCAAGTAGCATGGCTTGGTAGCACCTGACCCTAATTATAAACAATATTTAAAAGAATCAACCATCATTGTGAATTATGGACTTAAAATGCCACTACATATAAAGTGTTGACAGCAACTATCATAAAGTATAACATTTTATTTTTTATGTCACAACACTAAAAAGTAAAGCACTCTTCATTTCACACCGTGAAAGGACTAAAAAAGACTGCCATAAAAGCATTTGTATAAGATAATGTATTTCCCCTAAATTTAAAATTTTTAATTACATCAGTAAAACGTGAATACCTTTCTCCTTGCAAATATTAAAACATTACTCGTAATCTACACAGAAATCGAAATATGATTACACCTGAAATTTATATAATGTTATAAACAATGTTACCTCAAATAAAAAAAATTACTGATACAGCCTTTGACAACCACTCAAATAAAAGATATAGTTTTGTTTTGTGGACATTGATATTTTTTTAAGTGACATCATCCTGTACATATTCTTCTTCAACTTGCTTTTTTTCATTTCACCATGTAAAAGGTTCTGCACCCAATTCCACTGTGGGGAGGGTATGTTTCCCTACACCAACAAGCAATTCTCTGACACCAGCTGGGTGTCCTACAATTCAACCCAGTTCTGACATTATCCACCTGGAGATAGCATCAGATCTCACAGGGTAAGAGTTTAGTCTAACGTGATTGCCCCCCACCAACACACACTTCAGACGCCAATTGCAAGCCCAAGTTGTCCCTGTGCTTTTGACCAATTGGCTATAGATCTGAGGTTCCCAGGACCTCCTCCTCAGGTTGGATTAATTTGCTACAGCAGCTCACAGAACTCAGAGAAACATTTTACTTACTAGATTACTGGTTTATTATGAAAGGACATAACTCAGGAACAGCCAGATGGAAGAGATGCATAGGGCAAGGTAGGAAGGGGTGTGGAGCTTCCATGCCCTCTCCAGGCGTGCCATTCTGCCAGCACCTCTGTGTGTTCACCAACCTGGAAGCTCTCTGAACCCCGTCCTTTGGGGTATTTATGGAGGCTTCATTACATAAGCACGATTCGTTACATGATTAGCCACTGGCATTTGATTCAGCCTCCAGCACCTCTTCCCCTCTCCAGAGGTCAGGGGTGGGAATGAAAGTTCCAATCCTCTAATCACATGGTTGGTTCTCCTGGCAACCAGCCCATCCTTGGGTGGCGTCCAAAAGTCACCTCATTAACATAACAAGAGACATCTTTGCCGCTCTCATCACTTAGGAAATTAAAGGTTTCAGGAGCCCTGTGCCAGAAACGGGGATGTAGACCAAATATATATTTCTTATTATAAATTACAATACCACACCATGCATCTTAGAGATCTTTCTAAGCCAGTACTTAAGGATCTTTTTGAATTTACCAGAATTTATTTACACATTCTCCTACTCTGGACATTTAGATTATTTCCAATTTTTTACTCATACAAAAATTGCTGCAAGGGCTGGCCCAGTGGTGTAGTGGTTAAGTTCGCATGCTCCGCTTTGGTGGCCTGGGGTTCACAGGTTTGGATCCTGGGCGCGGACCTACATGCCACTTGTCAAGCCATGCTGTGGCGGCGACCCATATATAAAGTAGAGGAAGATGTGCAAGGATGTTAGCTCAGGGCCAGTCTTCCTCAGCAAAGAAGAGGAGGATTGGCAACAGGATGTTAGCTCACGGCTAATCTCCCTCACACACACACACACACAAAAACATTGCTGCAAAGAACAACCCTATACACGCCCTGTTGGGTTTCTGAAGTACATTATCAACTCTAACTCAACTGTGACAGTAATGTGCTTGACATCACAAGAAATCTGGATCAAGAAAATTATAAAGCCTACCTAGAATGAACTATGTCTTGAAGAGATTTTATAGCCACCAAGATCTCAGTTAAAAAGATGAAATTCTCTGAGCCAATAATTTTGGCATCATAGTAACCATAAGTAACAGAGGCAAATGTTAGGTCCAGTTTTGAACCAAAAGGGATGAAATGCCCAGAAAGTCACACATTAGGTCCACAGTTCCCACCACCGGGGATGGTGATGACAATGAACCCTGACTCAGCAGGGCCAACTCCTAGGCACCGCTGGAAGCACTTCACAGGTGTGAGCTCACTGAATCCTCACAACCACCACATGAGGTCGGCAGTGCTGATATCCCCATTCTTCAGAGGAGGGAACTCCGGGTGGGGAGTTGAGGTCACGCAGCCAGTAAGGGGGGATTTGAACACAGCTATCTGGCTCCAGAGTCTGGGCTCTTTCCCATCACAGACACTGATTTGAAACAAAACCTTTCTCCAAAGGATGTTTGTCAATAAGTAAAAATATAACTACAAATGAAATGTTGCTATGCTTTTGTTGTTGGTGAATGATTTTTTCTTTTGTTAACTGGGGCTGGACAGCAGAGGTAATAAACAATACTGTGCAGCTCCTTCTGAACCAAGCACTGTCCATCAAACCACTCTAGGAAGAGAGAGGAATATACAATCTAAAGGACAACCATGTAAACAGAATAGGAAATAGTGCTGATCTCAAGTTCAAAACCGACAGGGCCTAGAGCTATTCTCGAAGAAGAAATAGAAAAGTTTTAGCTACTGATCCATCATTTTGCTATTAAAAGTGAAAGATATGTTCTACTTAAACTTCCCAGTGTTGTTTTTAAAAATACATAATGCTATTACTAACCTTTACTAAATTATTCTTGACCAATGGGGAAGGGCAGAAAGCTAAAAGCCACATTTTGAAGAATGAAATGAGTCTTTCCACCAGTGGTTCTATCCCCATATTTCCTTTGATGTCATTTTAGCCAACCTCATTGTCATGGTGCATTTAAATAAATATTTTTAAAGTTCTATTGCATTTAAGAAAAATCACAAAAGGTTTCTTTAGAAATCTAAAGATGTTTATATACTTTAAGGAGAGAACACAGCATGAAGAACCAAAGTTGGCCCCTTTCCACAACTGTATATCCCATCTACTTCTATTTTATGGTATGCGGAAACTATCTTATTTAAATATAAGTGCAGCTACTTTCACTTTTGTAACGGGTAAGACAACGAGTGACAGGAAATAACAATATGGATCAGGTCAAGTGGCAGTTGGGATAGATGGGAAAAGGAGAAGAAATGTAAAGGATAAAAGAAATGAAATGTAGGAAGTGGAAGAAGTGAATGAAAGAGAATAGTTGGGAAAAAGAAAGAAGGTAAGAAACAAGACAGAGTATCAGAAAGGGAAGAAACCAGTCCAGGTCAACTTCTGCAGGAAGGCTGGACCAGAGTAGTATCCAGAAAAACCCAGACTGAAGGTATCTTATTTCCTTTCCATTTAACAGAGAAACAGAGAGAACCCAGGTCTGGCTTGGGCCGAGAACAGAAGCAGGGCTAAACCGGAAAACACTGAATTGAAGGACCTGGACAAAGATTTTAGGACTGAGGAAAACTTCTCAGAAAGGATTCTCTCAAAGTAGGTAAAACTTGGCTCTGTAATTAAATGTGCACCTATAATTTACAAGTATCGAAAATCCTCCAGCTAGAGCAAGGAAGTCACTTGCATTCTATGACTTGGCTGAATGAGATGTTGCTAATCAAGAAGGATGGTTAAGAAGAAAAAGAGGCAGAATCGCACTCCTAAGGCTGTTTTCTAAATAGGAGGCTTTGTCTTTGACCCTTTAAGAACCAGCAGCAAAGGTGGAGAGAGAGGTATTCCATTTGGAATATCTGGGGCATTTCTCCGCATAGTATCCCTATTGATTTCCTAGAGTATACCAGGCAGGCCCAAAAGAGTATACCAGGCAGGCCCCAAAAAGTAGTCCGAAGATCTATTAAGCCCAAGTGAGTTTAGGAGAATGTGGGTGTTAAGGGAATGATAAACACAAGCGAGAAAACAGAACATATGTGGCGGGGAAAGAATTGGGAGAACCAACGATTAACTCTAATCCTGTCCCTCACTTTTCAGCTTATCCACATCACTTAGATGTTTAGCATTCAAGCACAATCAAAAGTACAGCAGGAAAGTGCAATTAGAGAGAATCTCAATGATACTTACTTCTTCAGAAAATCTTGAAAGTCAGGTGGTAAGTCACTAGGGATGGTCACAGGGTACTCTCCACATTCTTGTCCTTGGCTGAGGGAGAGCAGCAGAAGGCCAAGACGCCAAACATCCCCTTTCTTCCCCGTTTTATAAGGTAGAGCACTGTCACTAAAACGAACCCGGGTTTGCTCGAACACATCCTCCTTGCAAATGTCTGCTAGGCGCTTAGAGATGCTGTAGTCTGTAATCTTGACAGTGCCCTCTGCATCCACCAAGACATTCGATGCACTCAGAACCTTATGCACCACAGAATTGCTGTGCAAATAATCGAGGCCCGACAAGAGCTGAGCTGCGTACCTGCGGAGCTGCTGCACGGGGATGGGGCCTGAGTGGCTCAGGTGTGCAGCGAGGGAGACCCCATTAATGTGCTCCACTAAAATGTCCACCACGATGGAGTTGTCTTGCTCTTTGAGATTCATTGCAAAGTAGCGTACTACATTTGGATGGCTTAATTTTACCAGTGAGCTGAATTCCGTTTCTGCCCCTTGAATCTGATAAGGAAAAACACCAATAAGATAATATTGGGTTGATCAGCATTAACTGGTGTTTCACTTCAAAAGTGAAGTATTTAATACAAAATATACTTTCAAAGGAGAGAAGGAATATGCTCTGAAATGTAAACTCCTCTAAACCATATCATCAATCTAATAGTTCATAAAGATGGAAAAAATTTTGTTAATTCTCAACTTCTTTGATCTCACAGTCTAGAGTACAAAAACTATAAAATTAGTGAACAGCTTTTAAAAGCAGTTTCTTTTGCAATATGGCCACCAGAAAAAAGAAGAAACATTAATTTTCAAGTAACCTTTTCTGATTATAAAGATTCACTGTCAAAATTTTAATAAGTACTAATACATATGAAAAATCCCCCACAAATTACCCATATGGTCACCACCCAAAGACAACTGTTATGATTTCAGTGTATTTACTTCCAGTTTTTCTATCATAAATACACACACATTTTAAACATAATGCTTCACCTACTGTTTTGTAACTTCTTTATGTAACACTGGAATATGCAACACTAAATGTTCTCCTTAAACACAGTATTATAAATTAACTTTTAAGTTCTCCAGTCCCCTAAAACTCGGTTTTGAAGCAATGTTTCAAAAGTTTGCAAAAAAGCACCATTATGTAGTACTATTTAGCTCCAGCTGGAGAGATGGCTATTAATGCCATAATAAAGGCAAGAAAGGAGGTTAGGAAAGCAGCTGCAAAAGTTTTGACCACGTTGTGAAAGTTCTGAAAGAGGAAGCAAGGGGCTGAAAAACTCTGGTAAAGAAGATTGCTGGTCCCCCACTGTCTCCTCTGGTTCAACAGCTCTCCTACCATTCTGGATCACCTTTGATAGTCGATCAAGTGCAGAGCTATGTTGTTCTGTCACCTCCTAAAGCTCGAGATCAGGCCTTTTGCTCACTGAGCCATCGTGGATGCTTACCTGCTTTTTGCACTTATCAATCTTCTCTTTTTCTTGACTGGTAAGGAATGGACCCATTTTTTTCTGCCACTGAAGGACCCACTCATACAACAAGACAAAACTGCCAGTAGTTGTTTCCAAAGCATTGTAAACTGATTTTCCAAGCTGCTCTTCACTGCCTGTATGTGAAAAGGAAATGGAATTAAATCTCACTGGTACACTTTTCTGTGGGGATAAAAAAGAGGAGATATATACTCATTTGTTCAACAGTGAGTACCATATACTACCTATGAAAAATATGACTTCATGTAATACACGTTCTTTTGTAACCAAGTTTTAATATTTAACAATAAACTTTGAGCCCTAAAATATTAATTTTTATAAAGGGCCAAGAATCTACTAGGCATCATTCATGTTACTTTCATAACCAGATCACCTCTGATGACTGTGCCTACTGGTGGGATAGTGTGCCCTCACACAGCTAAATACCAACTAATGTGATAGAAGGAATCTGGGAATAGGAACACTCCAGCAAGATTACTCCATCAATGTAATTAGTGTGCACTAATTCCTAAAACAGGTTTTAGGAATTTGGAAATTTGAATGCATTAATGATTTTCTAAACACAAAATTTGAATTTGCTCAGTAAGTACAAACTGGCCAATGGTTTCAGGGGAAGGAACCAGACATGATGGTTTAAATTTGAAATTAGAAAGGGAAACATTTAATTAATGATAGGCATATGGTTTCCACTAGTACCTGGGAAAGCTAAACTTCTGTAACACCAAAAATTTTCCTATAAAAGTCTATATGTTCACAAAAGATTATCATACAAAATTACCAAAAATTGGAAATGGAGAAAAATACCACCCACAATATCACCAATTTCTTTTATTTCTCTTCTAGTTCCCCCTACCTTTTATTCCCAATTTACCAAATCACAGCATATATAACAGGGTTTCTTACCCTTGACACTATTGACATTTTGGATTGGATAACAATTGTCGGGGGGGCTGTTTTGTGCACTGTAAGACATTTAGCAGCATCCTTGGCCTCTACCCACTAGATGCCAGTAGCACTCCACCCTAGGCTTAACCATTAAAAATGGCTCCAGATATCACCAAATGTCCCTTGGGGACAAAACTGCCCTCAGTTGAGAACCACTGATATACAGTATTTTTTTTTCTCTTAGTATATAAGTAATAGTTTTCCATGATGCTACATTGTCTTCATAATGAAAAATGATTTTTAAAGAAACAATGATAATTATTTTTTCCATTAAAAAATGAAAAATTACCTGTATAAATAAAACAAAGTGATCTTAGCAAAAACACTTTGGAGTGGGCCGGCCCAGTGGCATAGCGGTTTAGTTTGCGCTTGGCAGCCTGGGGTTTGCGGGTTCGGATCCCGGGTGCCTGCCGACGCACTGCTTGTCAGCCATGCTGTGGCGGCATCCCACATAAAGTAGAGGAAGATGGGCACGGATGTTAGCCCAGGGCCAGTCTTCCTCAGCAAAAAGAGGAGGATTAGCAATGGATGTTAGCTCAGGGCTGGTCTTCCTCACACACACACACACAAAAATACTTTGGAGAAATGTGGCTAAACTAGCTCACCTAGACTTTTTATCTGAGAAGCAGTTTTTATGTCATAGAAATGCTGACAATTTAAGAAATTTTAATTAAAATGATGTTATAACTCCTGGCGTTCTTAGCCAAGGGGAAAAAACCCTGATGTCTGAAAATTTGTCCACCAAAGGAAGCAGCCTGTGGAATATGGGATCTACGCAGTACACACTGGAGACACCAGATATTAAATGCTTATGGGATGGAGTGTGATGTTAATTACACAAAGTCTAATTAAACTTGTGCATTATACAGTGCAGTGTCTTACAATATTTCTTTCCTCAGTTGGAACTTGGTGGGTATTTCATAATTGCTGGTTGGCTTTTTTTGTACTATAATTTTAGTATTGCCATCCTCTTCCTGTCTCTTATGCATCATGGGGATAATAAAAGGGACAAAAGAACACATTGCAATGAGGTTGAAGGAAAATATGTTACCAAAAGCACTCTGACTGATCCTCTATTATGTGCTAACAATGATTATTTATACAGACAGTCCCTATAGTACTTTATCCATATCCATAAGGAGGTTCTCAATTCTCCCTAGTTCTAATAGCTTTAAACTGAAAAACAAATACTAATTAGTTTTTTTTCCTAAAAACATTTCATAGAAAATTAGGACATATTTTAAAAACTAGACTCATTGTGAGAAAACAAAATAAATAACTTACTTGATTGTTTTATAAAAAATTTTCAGATTGCAAATGTGTCTCCTAAAGAGGGTATTAACTAAGGTGAATCTGTCTAAAGAGCACCAATGAGACTAAGAGACCGAGTTAAGGTAATAACCAGCTGGATTAATTTGCCCTCCTGATTTCCTCTGATTATTAATGAGTTTTATGTTGCTAGTTCATGAGTCTAAAATGTCTCTGAGTGAAACACAGTCTCAGGACCAAAGCCAATCATCTCTACCAAGATCTTGAACCTGCCCCATAAATGATTGCTTTGTCTGAATAGGGCAGGCTCTGTGTACATGGAGAATCCTGTGCAGTGCAGGCTGCTTTCAGCCAGCCAAGCCTAAGCACCCAGCTCATAGACTGGTTAGATGTTTAGTTTCTTCTCCTTCCAGCTGATGCCTGCTCCCTGGCGATTCCCTTGCTTATTTGCATCTCCTTAAAGAGGAAGAAAAAAAGACACCAAAAGAAAGCAAACTTGATTTAGATAATTTGGCTACCTGTTAGCTCTGGTAAGAATATTCATGGGATTGAAAATTAAACTTAATTATCGAATTTAGTATATGCAAGTGATCCCTACACCAATTAGTGGCTATATCTTTATGACTGATAGAAGATGATGTACATTTAAGGCAAAGGGAGTTGATATTGAAAACTTGATTTTAATATAAACAATTTGAATTCTGAATAGCTGAACCAGCTTCACTCCAAATAGCCATCAGTAGACAAAACTGCTAAATAAGACATATAGAAAATAAAGTGGTTTTCCTGGTCAGGTACAACATGCCAAGCAGGAAAATGCTAAGCAGACAGATATCGCCTTAAGAAAATGGGACTTGGTCATTACAGATCACAGGCATTAGAAGTCATTTTGTTACACGTATTTTATTAGCAGTAGATGCACTTGATGCTAAATTCTACTGATTCATAATTTTTCAACCCCTTTGGTTTCAATAAGCGCAACTAATTATAATGATGACAAACTTTAAATTATCTTTCTGCTAACAACATTTCCAAGAGCCTAGGTGTTTATTTCCATCTTACAGAAGGGGAACCTGAGTGACTTCTCATTCTGGTCATTAGGAATGGGAATTAGAATGACTGACTATCGGCTTAATACAGTTACGCACTATATAATGACATTTCAGTCAACAACAGACTGTATGTGCGACAGTGGTTTCGTAAGATTAGTACCATAGAGACTAGGTGTGTGGTAGGCTATACCATCCAGGTTTGTGTAAATATACTCTCTAAGGTCCACACAATGACAGATCGCCTAACAATGCATTTCTCAGAAGGTACCCCTGCCATTAAGTGACACATGACTGCAGTCTTCCTTGGTCTAGACAACACAGCATCTATTCCACCACATTCCTTCATGTTAACTTTTGTCATTAGAATAATTTAAATGAATTTAGGTAGTTTACTCACCAATACATTTCCCTTTGTGCACCATGAGCTGATCAGGACTACCCATAGAGAAATACAGGATTTCACAAGAGCCAGGAGAATCTTCACTACTACATATAGAATACTGACGTTCTCGCCTTAAAAATAAATTTGGACAATATTTTTTTTCCTTTAAAAGATTAACACAGGAAATTCTTGCCCCACCATTTTCTCCTGTTTACCAGCCCATTCACAGGGTAACAAGTTTATACTGGGAATTGAGTTGACAGTGCTAATGGGAAAGTTGTTCACCTCTCCTTCTCCCAACTGAGGTCCTCCAAATATGAACTCTACAAACCCTTAACTCTAGATCTGTGCTGTCCAATATGGTAGCCACTAGCCACATGTGGCTATTTAAACTTAAATTAAAAGTTCAGTTCAATTGCAGTAGCCATATTTAAGTACTCAATGGCCACAAGTGGCTAGTGGCTATTAAATTGGACTGGACAGATATAGAATATTTTCATCATCACAGAAGGTTCTATAGCAATGATTTTGATAGAGCCCACAGCTCTTCGTTCCCATGTGCATGCACATCTGGAGAAAGGTGCAAAACAGGGAGGTTTGGAGCACTACAAATTCCTGCTCTCCAGTTGGGCCCCCAACCATTGAATTGCTCATTCACTCTCTTACTTGTCTTCAGTAGATACTCTCTGCCATTCCGCTTCATGACTTCTCCAAGACACCTAAAGTCCAACCCCTCCTCCACTCCTCTTTTTCTACTTTTTTTCTGAATGGGAAGCAATAGCTGGCAAGCTAGATTATAATGCAAAAACAATTAATAAATTGGGGAAGGGGTTTGCAGGGAAGAGGCAAGGGAGAGAGCTCTTAATGGTCAGGATTGACACTTGTAAGAAATGCTTTGATGAGGCACATGGATAGATCTCTAGAAAGCAGCCCTCTCACTCTAAGCTTATCTTGACTTCTACTTTCACTGAGAACACAGGCAACAAGGAGTGAAGCCCACACTTTCTACTGTTCTACCTATAAAGTTACTTGGTGTCTGCACCATTCTTTCTTCTTCCCAGACTCTGAGGATGGATAGCTATCCTGTCCTTGGTTCCATTCCCTATAGTCTCCTCTGGGGTCTTGGTCCATCAGTTAGTCCCCTCTTCTGTATGTTCAATCTGTCCCTCTATATTAGCTCTTTCCCCTCAGCCTATAAATCTCTTCTATCTCCATACTCCTCTCCCTCAATCCTGCACCCTATCCCCTCTTGTTCTTTGTTTTCAAACTTCTACACTTGTTGTCTCCACTTCTGCACCTTCTATTTACTTCTCATGCCACTGCAATGTTGATAAAACCACCACTTCCCTCCCACCCATTCTCAATCTGATTTTTCCCCTTGGTTCCCCTTGGATTATTTTGATTGGTGGCGTAGTCATCTGTTCTGTCTCAATAGTCAAAAACGTGTGAGTCTCCCTGGGATCCTAGATCTCCTGCATCTAATTAATCCCCAAGTATCATCCTCTTCTCTCCACTTCTCCTGCCCTGTTGAGGTCATCACCAACTTTCTCCTGGACACATGCAATACTCCATTACTAACTGGTCTCTCCACCTCCAATCCTACACAACTTCCCCTTCCCTACAACCCTCTACACAATGCTGACCAGACCTATTGTGATCTGAGTCTCTCATATCACATGTGTGTCCACATATTTTAAACAGCAGGGAATGACAATACATTGAAGCTCTGTTTAAATTTCTACCTCTAAAGTTATTTGTGCAACCAGGGGCACACTGAAATTTAGGGAGAAAAGGACAAAAGCAAAGGTTTAAAATATGGTAGACTTATTAGCATAAATTACCCAGAAGCACCTCTACATCAGCTCTGCCCCCTCCAACAGATGATGCTAATAGTCATTTGAGTCTAGGTCATCTTCATATTCTTTAGTTTACAGTGTATAAATGCCTTGTTTTAAGGTGTTTTCGAATATTAACCACCCCATCATGACTGTTAAGTACAAACACAATGAGAATGTTAAAAGTGCTAGTGAGAAAAAAATGTATCATTAGGATCGAAATAAAAATAAAAGTAATTTTAAAAGTGAAAGTATTAAGAAAATGACAAATGTGTTACATGCCACGGAGGACAGATTGTTTGACAGCAGGAACAATTCTGAAGCATAAAAAGTAAATCACACTGAGTTTGAAAAGAAGGAATAAAGAGGCAAAATCCAATGTCATCGATGTCTCCTGTTTTCACCCAAAAAATGTGTATATATTGGGTGCTCATACAGTGTACTTCAAACTTATCAAGAATTGGGTTTAGAACAACCTTTTGGAACCTAATCCATTCCAAAGTAAAACAGCTTCTGAACTCCAACAGAAACACCCAACCCAATGCAAACAAACGGTATTTAAAAGCAATAACACTGGTCTCATTGTCAGTGACCTACTCTAGATTATAGAATGTTCATGGGGACTTGCAATCTTAGAAACACCACCCATGTTATCAGTTTTCCCAAGTAGCTGTGGCATTACACAAGGATAAAGGGTGGTTTAAACAAAATTGCCAAATAATATTAACTAGGTCTTACAAAGGACAGATAATTAGATATAATTCAATTTCAGAAGACTAAATTAGGCATCAAGGACCTTGACACCTGAAGACAAAAGATGATTTTTTAAAAAAAAGCCAAGTGGCAAAAAGAGAGGTGGCAATATGTCAAGGGGGTACTTGAGAATTGGGCTCCCATCCAAAAGACTGCTCCGCCAACAGTCAATGATGTAGATGGCTGGGATGGGATGGAGAGACAGGAATCTCACCTGAGACACATGGGGGCTAGGATATTCTCACCTTCCTGCCTAATTCACCAAGATGCCACAGAAAAATCTAGCTCTTGATCCTTCAATTTGAAACTCAGGGCAGCTTTGTGGAAATAAAGTGAATAAGAATTCCTGATATTGTTTAATTTGAGGTGAACCAGTCTATGCTTCCATGGAACCAACCAGAGAAATAGCAAAAAATGGAGGATCACAGGTATGGAGAGCTCCATCAAGGATCTCCTCTTCCCCAACCCATATTCTTTATACTTTAGTGGCTCCCCAGCTTTTTGGGGAAAGCGGAGGGAATTTCATGTCCTGCACTTATCTCTTCTCTGTAAGGATGAATAGCCAGGAGTTACACAGCTAGTTTTAGGACAGAGAAAACAAACTAGGAGATAACCTGATCTTGCTGGATGGTGGAAACAGGTATAAGGGGGAAACTCTAACTAGGCATCATAGGGAAATCCTAGATTCTGGACTACACTTTAGTAATGTCAAAGAAGGCAAGTCTGAAAATGTGAAAATAATTCTCTGCCATGAACTATTTTATAGAGATGTTTTTGCTTCTGCTAAGAAGTTCAAAGTGCCCATTTATGAGATACAACATCTCTGGGAAGAAGACAGGGATTGGGGAGGACGATGTCTGCACTTCACAAAAGACAACCTGACACTGAATTGTATACTTTAAAATGGCTAATTTTGTGTTATTTGAATTTTAAATTCAAATAATAATTTTTTAAAAAGTAAATCAATTAAAAAGAAAAAAGTAAATCCTTCAAGGGGGAAAAAGACAACTTGAAGGACACAGAAAATAAAGCTCTTAAACACAGTCAAAGACTCATCAATGAAAAGCTGGGCCAAGGGACTGGGCCCTTGGGCACCAAGTCTTTAAGTTCTTTTTACTCGAACAGTGAGTGATTTTTTTCTCTCTTTCTCTTGTTTTAAGCAGTGGAAACCTCTTGTTAAATAAAGCCCTACTGATTTTTGATCTATTCCACAGAAAAAGAAAAGCAGAGTTGCCCTGGTTCAAGAGGCTGCAGACCCTAAGTTACCCAAAAGACAGTTTCTCCCTTTCTATCATCCTTCCTTCCTCCCCGCTCCATCAGATGTTTACTGAGCACTTGCTAAGGCACTGTTCCAGGCCCCAAGGAAAACCCAGATGATGGCCTTGCTCTCAGGAACTCTACATTCTCACGAAAGGAGACACGATAAAAAAGCAAACAAAAGCATTAGAATTTCAGCTAGCGATAAGTGCTATGGAGAAAAATAAAACAGAGAATTGGAGAACAAGTGACTAAGCAGGGAAATGGGGTAGATGGGGTGCCCAAGGAAGGCATCTCTGAGGTCATATCTGAAGGGAAAACTGATGATAAGAAGGAGTTGGCAATGCAAAGTGCCAGAGGAGAGCAGGCCAGGCAGAATGATCAGCGGAGGCCCCGAGACGGGCAGGAGCTTGGTGTCCTCAAAGCACTGAGAGATTCGCGTGTCTGCAATGCACTGAGGGTGAGGAGAGGGGAGAGCGGTATGAAATGAGTTGTGAAAACCACTCTTCTATCCACTCTCCACTGTAGCCAGGAGGAACTTCATACAGTGTGAATCAGACGATATTTTATTCCTGTTTAAGGCTTCTCATTACACTTGAACTCCTGACCTGGCCAGCAAAGAGCCCTCTGTGACCTGTTCCTGCCTGCCCTCCTTAAACTACTCTCCTAATGCCCACTAACTCTAGCCACACTGTCCTGTTTGATGAGCTTTGTGCATGACAAGCCCATGCCAGCCCCGGGTCTTCTGCACCAGCTGTTCTTAGGTGTGTGGCTGGTTTTTTCTCATTGTCCAGACCCCGTATCTCTCCAATCTAAAGCCACTCTCCTTTAGTCACTCAAGATCCAATCCTTGTATTCTTTCCTCCAAACATCCAATCTAAAGTAGCCATCCAGTCTTTCTTCAACTCAGCCTATTTTACTTCTCTGCAGAGGACTAATCATTATCTGACATTTTCTTGTTTACTTGTGGACAGTCTCCTCCAAGTGGAATATAAGGTCCATGAAGCCAGTCTTTCTTGATCTTGTTTATTGAATCCCCCAGGACTCAGAACAGTGTCTGGCATTTAGGAAGTGCTCATCAAGTATCAGTTGAATGAATGAATGAACATGGTTCTAGATTGTATAGCATTTAGTCACAGTCAATTCAGATACTGCCTGCTAACAATATTGATGACCAGGTCATCTCTACCAACTCTACTAAATGTATCTACTAACTGAAAGAATGAAACAGAACACTTTGCTTATTTCCTTTGACTTTTCAACCCATGAAGACCAATGAACAGCAAGGAAGAAAAAAAATCAAGAGTATACCCTGATGTACTTTGGTATATCAAGGAATTTTTATTTCTTAACCAAAGAAGCACATAAACTACACTTTAAGAAAGATTTGTTCTTTCCTAGTCAGTAGCCAACATAGTGCCAGAGTTCCATGCAGGTATGCCCAACCCCTTGGCAAACAATAGATGAAAACTATTTATTTTCATGTCCCTTCTTGGATGCTCATGGCATGCCGTTCTATCCAGATATACAAATGACACTCTACAAGCACTACATAAAAAGTTGTTCTATGCATGTCAGGGGAAGAGAGAATTTCCTGTTCTTTCTTGAATAAACTTGCTAATGATCTTTGATCTCAAAAGCAAGTCTAATCTTGGACCTACTGTCTACAGTTAGCCACAAAAATGGAAATGTTTAAACTTAAAAAATTGTGTTTTATATACCCGAAAAGACTTATTCATAGCATTGACTTATTTCCGCTGTTTCTAACACAATAGGAATTTGTCAAATATTTCCTGGTGAAATGCTCTGACAACTTCAAACTATGTTGCCTACTGGAAGCCCAGCTGCAAAAATAATCTAAATTGGTGTAAGGAGTTACAATTTTAAAACAGAATTGTTACCAGAAACAGTATTCAAAAAAACATTTAGTTCACCTGAACAGTAGGTGGTTAAATATTAATATCAAAATGATTTCTGAGCTGAGCTTTTTAGAAAGTAGATAATTAGGGAAAGAATTGAAACAGTTCCTTCTTATAAACAAACTGTAACTGGAAAGTTTATATGAGTCTTTAGTTTGGTACCTAAAATGTTTCTTTTCATGGAAGCAAAGTGTTGCTTGTAAGTGCTGCTTAGATTCTCACAAGAGATAGTTTAAACACATAACGAAGCTGAGATAATACCTACACAGCTTAATCATCCACCAATCACAAACGGATTCTACACTGAAATTCCTTTCTGGTCTACAGGGGGTCATAGCAAATACATAGGGAAGTCTCAATTCTTTGAGGAAAAGGATGTGGAGGAAGGGGTAGTGTCTTTCATGTGACTTCTGGTGGCAGGGAACAACACAGAAGCCCACCTGCAAAGACAGGGAAGCCCAGTGTCCTCAGCAGCAATACGGAGGGGAGCCCTGACAGGAAACAGGCTGCCCTTCTCATGCAAATGATCTTCTACACCTGTGCTCATGTTGGAGCATTCCCACATCTGTGGTGGGACCTAAGGAGTTAGAGACTGAGACACACACAGTGTGAAGTTTGACCAGATGATGACTCAGATGGAAGAAAATATTCTAAATCGCTTACTGAATAGTTAGATCATTAAAAGTCAGATCAAGGAGCTGGCCCCGTGGCCGAGTGGTTAAGGTTCTGCATGCTCTGCTTTGGTGGCCCAGGTTCACCAGTTCGGTTCCTGGGTATGGACCTACTCCACTCATCAGCCATGTTGTGGAGGCATCCCACATACAAAATGGAGGAAGACTGGCATGGATGTTAGCTCAGTGCTAATCTTCCTCACACACACACACAAAAGTCAGATCAAACTACACTGGAGACAAGATTGCAAAGGAGAGAAAACTGTTATAGGCTGTTACAAAGGGGAATGAGCCACAAAACTGGTTTCATTAAAATACTTGGAAAGTATTAAAACAAATGAAGATTTAGTTTCATATTGCTAACTAATACATTAAGATATACAGGCTTTGAAAAAGTTATTAAAACTATTATCTTAAAATGCCATCAAATTTTAATCTAAGTTGTTTTAATCCTGCTCCATCTTTTATCCTTCCAGATCAGAAATCTCAGGGACTTACTTAGACCTTCCAGAGGAGCTGGTCCGATGTTTACCATTTCCTACAAAGTCAGGAGAGCCTCCATGTAGAATGGCAGCTGTTCTGAGTCCTCCCGGGTCTTTCCTAGAGGTATGATCTTGGTTTGATAAACTAGCAATTTCCAAACGTTCCTAGGAAAAGAAAAGTAAAACTTACTTTAGATGTAAGTCACAAATGGAAGACAACCATGGTACCTAATTATAAATTCAGTAGAGAGTACACACTTTATTTGAGCTGAATGCTTACAAGTGTAATAAAGTTGAACTCAACTTTTAAAAATTAAATGTCCAAATATGTACTGGTTCAAGAACTGAAAGCCAGGTGACAGTTTCAAAAGAACGTGAATTTTATAAATGAAAATGCTAGAATCCTGGAAAATGCGTGAAAAGTTAGGGAGAAGAGCAAGAGGAGATGAACAGAAGGAGGAGGCATTCAAAGTAGAGTGGCTGTCAGCAAGGCAGATCAGACCTAAGACAGGAGAACTGGTGGAAACAGTAATATCACCTGACATTTGTGTATGGCTTTGTACTCTCACAGAGGGCAGTACATTCATCTGTGGGAATAATTACAGGAGACAGAAAAAAAGCTATCATCAGTCCCATCTTAAGGGATGAGGAAAATGAGTCACAGAGAGTGTCACCTGTCAAGGTGACAGAGCTAGGTAGTAAAAAGGCCTAGGCTTTAAGCCAGGTGCTGCTCACGTGTACATCAGTGCCTCTTCCCACTACACCTCAAAGTTTCCCTTATGTTAAATGCTGTAATTATATAAATGAGAATGAGTAAAATTTTCTCTGGATTTCTCCAAACATGTATAACTGGTGTTTTGATTGAACTAGGCTCAGGAAAAATACAGGAAAAAGACTTTATTTTTTTTCACCACTGCCTTTTAAACTTGCTCTGTTGAATTCTTCCTTTCCATCACTGAATGAAATCTCCGGCAGATCCATATGGTTTCCATTCACTCTTCAGTATGAACAATTAGTTTTATTTTCCAAGTATTAAGAACTCCAGTCTGGGTTAATTATCAAAGCTTCAATCTCTTCTCTCCCTCAACTCACTTGATAAACTCCAGTGGTTACATAAACCTAAGTCATCTACAGATAAAATACAACTCTAAATTTTGCTACCTATTTGGGGAATCGAAAATAGACAATAAATGACATTTGGGCGATATTTTTAGTGCCTCAGTTTAAGCTTTACTACTGATAGCAACATAGAAGGGGAAAAGATCATCAACAGAAATAAAAAGATTTTATGTTTAACAAAATGTAAACCATCTTAGTATGGCTGAATTGACAGAGTACCTGCTTAGCCATTTCTTTCCTTTTCTGGATCTCTTCTTCCCTTCTCTGAATCTCATGAAGGATTTCACGTTGCTGAAATAAATCATACCATCATCAAATGCTGATCTCTGAAACCCATACAACATACAAATTCTGAAATCACAAAAAATCCTTTGAATTTCACTAATTCAAGCCCTCCCTTCCTGAGAGATCCAAGTATATAGAACCTTAGTACAAACTGTAGTTACATCAGTTTTATCAGGGTTCTTATGCAATAGGCATTCCCATTTAAATAGGTCTCAAGACTGTGTGGGTAGGGGCATTTACTCCTCACTCTTCAAGCTTCCATGTGGAGGGACTTTCACTACGGCAACACCATTGGCCTCTCACTTCTTCCCACACTTGACAGCCCCTCCTTTTTGATATCTGCCTGTCTGCAGAGAACATTAAGCTGTGCCTGCTCTCTGCCACTGGGTGCAGGGTCGACCAAGTGGAGGTGGGCTGAACTGTCCTCAGAGCCTGGACCTGGGGTGGCAATGGACAAGCACCACACCCACATGCCATGGACCTTCAGCTGCATTCTGCAACCAGCTTCTCAGTATCAAAAGTGGCATTACGATCTCTAGCCATTTGACTCATTTATCTACTGCTCAAATGGTTCTGAATTTAGGTAGGGAAAACAGTGTTTTTATGAGGTCCCTAGAATTCCAGGTTGTAAATATTAAAACCATTAAGAGACTTACCAAAAACTATAATAGCAATAACACAAAATGTAAAAACATACCCAAAGCTTATGTAGTTACAGCAGTGCACCAAAATAAGATTGCTACCTAAATATCTACATCTTCTAATAAAAATGTGCCTTCCTAAAAATAATAACAACAATAAGAAACTTTAAACTCTAATTGATAACTAGGCTATGCAATGAAATATGAGATAAGCAGTAACAAAATGAATGGGACGCACAAGGAGACAGTGTTAACACATGCACAGGATGAACAAAATAAAGCAGAAATAAGAAAGAACCTGGAAGAAGAACCTAAGAAAAGCAGGAAAAACAAAACCCTAGAAGTAACAGTAAGAAACAACAACATCTAAAGGAAGAAAACTAGAAAGCTCACCAAGAGATAAAAATAAATGGAGAAACATTCCTGGATAGGAAGTCTGAATATTGTCAAGATGTCAACTCTTCCTAAATGAATATATAAGTTTAGTGCAATTTTACTCAAAATCCCAGAGGGTTTATTTGTTTTGCTTTGATTTTGAGAAAGTAATCCTACAGTTCATCTGTAAGAATAAATGTGCGAAAATGGCTGAGGAGAAAAAGAAAAAGAATAATGGAAGATGAAGGGTTCAGGGGCTTGAATTTTCAGATATTAAAACATTTATAAAGAGAAAATAATTCAAAGAGCATGGCAGAGACTCAAGAAGAAACAGATGAATCAAACAAAATAGGCAATTCACAAATAGAACTTAGTATATATTAGTTAAAATACACTTTAAAAGAAGTATCACTTAAGAAAGAATGATTATTTAATAAATGTTAGGAAAATGGGAAAAAAAACCCCAGATTCTCATTTTTACAACCCACACCAAAATAAGTTCTAGATAAGCTGACTAAAAGACTAAACAGGGAAAAAAAAAAAAACTAGGTTAAAAATCAAGAAGGAAACTTTGATGTGTATATTATTTTTGATTAAATGATTTTAAAATGACACAGGAGTATACATCCTCATGCAAACAGATTAAAGAAAAAATACAAACGGTTAGTGAACATAAAGAAGTTCAATCTCTGGCTTTTGCTATCACTGGAACATGAGATGCTTGTCCCACAGAGGGAAGAAGGAAACAGCCTCTAAAACTCAGGGATTCCTGCACAGCTTTACGAGCGTAGAAAGACCACAAGTTAAGCTGATTTCTTTTATCTTTTCTTTTAAAGACCTAGACTAAGGGTTCTAGGTGCAGCACTGACGTTTGCGGGGAGGGAACCGCTAACAGAATTTCTCAGTTACTCTTAGAGCCTCCTCTCACATGAGTCCACAGTTCTTGAATCAAATACTGAGCAAAGGGCCTGCCAGGTGGCACAGTGGTTAAGTTTATGTGCTCCACTTTGGCCGCCCGGGGTTCACAGGCTCAAATCCTGGGCACAGACCTACACACCACTCATCAAGCCATGCTGTGGCAGCATCCCACATACAGAATAGAGGAAGATTGGCACAGATGTTAGCTCAGGGTCAATCTTCCTCACATACACACACACACACACACAAAAACTGAGCAAAACTTAAATAAAGCTAAGTGTGTAGGACAAGGCAGTAAAAACCTATAGAAGCTCACAGTCCTCTGGGCTGGTGCCCCTTAGTGACAAGGGTCTTACCTCCTGCTCCTTTTTCCGCTCCGCCTCTAATAGCCTCCGCTGCTCCTCCTGAGCCCGCCTTTCTAGCATTTCTTCATGAAAAGACTTGGGAGGGGGCTTGTTATGCTCACTGAGAAATGACTGCACATGGTAAGCCAGTTCAAATATCATCACCTAAACACATAGATGAAAATCAACCACAAACGGTCAAATAAGGGGAAGACAGGGCCCAAAGGAGAGACTATAGGAAGACACGCAGGCAATCAGACACCCATGTACAGTAGTGATATTCATTTTCATATGACACATTCAGAATTAGGTATGTGATGCAATCACAGCAGGAACAAGCTTTTATAGGAATCATCTCATTGTGTTGCCATCAAGACAAATCACTATCTAGATAAATAAAAAGCTTCACTTTTCTTTTGTAGTCCTCTTCAATTTACTGGCATTTTCTTTTTTTTTTTTTTGTGGGGATGACCAGCCCTGAGCTAACATCCGTCGCCAATCCTCCCCTTTTTGCTAAGGAAGACTGGCCCTGGGCTAACATCCGTGCCCATCTTCCTCTACTTTATATGGGACGCCGCCACGGCATGGCTGACAAGCAGTGCATCCGCGGGCGTGCGGGATCCGAACTCGCGAACACCAGGCTGCCAAGCACGAACTAAACCGCTGCGCCACCGGGCGGCCCCTGGCATTTTCTATATAATAAATCCAATAAAATATTTTTCTGCACAAATAAATCTGATAAAATATTTAAGATTGCATAAAAGTAAAAACTACCTTCCCAACTAGAAAACTTGCCTAAATAATGACAGTTGAGCAGAGGATAATCACTGCCAACATGAGAGCTTTCATCCGTCCATACAGCATACTGAGAACATTCTATTGGGGTGCAGAGGCAACTATTTAGAGGCCTCACTCCCTCCCTGCTAGTAATGGGCCAGTAGGAGGCTGATCAACACTTAGAAAGCATTTCATTTCCACATAGGGAAGCATTCACAGATAGTACCTGAAGGAAAAATGCCTCCCTCTCAGACATTCTTTATGTGAACATAGGAAGTCTCTTTCCTCTACCCCTAGGAGTTGTAAGTCACACCTGGGTTGGTAAATCAATAGAACGAGGGTTTCTGGGACCCTGCACTGACTGACCACCCCACCCTAAAGAGGTCAAGACTACCAAGCTCCTTCCACAGATGAGGACTACCACTGTGAAGTTTCTTCTTCCTCAATTACAGTGAAGCAGTTTAACAGTTCTTATGTCGAAGGGACTTACCGGGGTGGTCAATAGTACGGAAGTCACTGTATACAAGAACACAAACTTAGTTCACTCGGTGTTCACGTTTCTCTTGAGGAGTAAATACAAAGGAACCACAGCTATTGTTGGGGGAAGTTAATGTATTTTGTTACACCAGAGGCTGTGGCACTCACTGGACGTACTTTAATTCACAGTTGAGAAACACTAGTCTAGAGACTAAGAGGCAAGTTCTTCTAAGAAAAGATCTTTTAAGGAAAGCTGGGAAAAGTAGTACAGTTTCCATTACCTCAAAGAGAAACCACTTCCACACCAGAAAGTAGCCAGGAGCCAAACAATGGAGGATTTTTTTTTGCCAATCTATTTAATTTACTAGCATTTTCTGTACAAACAAATCTGATAAAATATAAGAGACTGGATGAAAATAAGAACTACTTTCCAAACTGGCTCTTGTCCCTCTCTCCCCCCATATCTACATGGTCCATTGTCTTGCTTCTCTCAGGCCTCTGCTCAAATGTCACCTCATCAGAGGCCTCTCCTGACCTCCTTATTACAACAGCCACTCCACCATCACCTCACAATACACATCTGTATTAGTCAGGGTTCTCCAGAAAACAAGAAATAGGATGTGTGTGTGTGTGTGTGTATATATATATATATACACACATATAGAGAGAGAGAGAGAGAAAGAGAGAGAGGTAGATATTGATTGATTTTAAGGAATTGGCTCACGAGATTATAGAGGCTGGCAAGTCCAAGATCTGCAGGGTAGGCCGGCAGGCTGGAGACCCAGGGAAGAAGTGATGTTGCAGTTCAAGTCTGAAGGCCATCTCCTGGCAATCCCCTCTTCTTCCAGGGAGGCCATTCTTTTTCTGTTAAAGCCTTTAACTGCTTGGATGAGACCCACCCACATTACGGAGGGTAATTGGCTTAATGCAAAGTCTACTGATTTAAATGTTAATCTCTTCTAAAAAATACCTTCACAGAAACATCTAGAATAATGTTTGGCTAAATATCAGAGTACTGTGGCCTAGCCAAGCTGACACACAAAATTAACCATCAAAACATCTATTAGAACAGCTAAAATTAAAAAGTGACAACATCAAATGCTGGCCAGGATGTGGAGAAACTGGATCACTCACCTATCGCTGGTAGGAATATAAAGTGGTACAGCCAATCTGGAAAAATTTGGCAGTTTCTTACAAACTGAACAGGTAACCACCATACACCCACATCTGCACTCCTGGACACTTATCCAGAAATGAAAAGGTATTTTCACACAAAAACCTGTACATGAACATTTACAGCAGCTTTACTATTAATAGCCCCAAACTGGAAACAATTCAGATCTTTCATCTGGTGGATGGCTAAACAAACAATGGTACCTCTATACCATGGAACACTCCTCAGCAATAAAAAGTAACAACTATTGATAAATGCAACAATCTAGATGGGTCTCCAGAAAATTATGCAGTGTGAAAAAAAAGCCAATCCCAAAGGTTACACACTGTATGATTCTACTTACAAAACATCCTTAAAACGAGAAAATTGTAGAAATGGAGAACAGATTAGTGGTTGTTAAGTGTCAAGGAGAGGGTGGAGGTACAACGGGGTGACTATAAAAGGGCAATATTAGGGATCCTTTTGGTGATGGAACTGTTCTGTATCTGACTCTATCAATGTCAATACCCTGGTTATGATATTGTGCTACAGTTTTGTAAAATGTTACCATCGGGGCACACTGGGTAAAGAATACATGGGATCTCTCTGTATTATTTCTTACAACTGCATGTGAATTTATAATTATCTCAAAATAAAAAGTACAATTTAAAATAAAGCCAAAAAAAAAAAAAGGTGGTAACAAAAGCAAAAATAATCAAGTGGGACTGCAACAAATTAAAAAGCTTCTGCAGGGCTGGCCCAGTGGCATAGCGGTTAAGTTCGTACGCTCCGCTTCAGCGGCCGGCGGTTTCGCAGGTTCAGATCCTGGGTGCAGACAGACCCACCGCTTGTCAAGCCATGCTGTCGCGGCATCCCATATAAAGTAGAGGAAGATGGGCACAGATGTTAGCCCAGGGCCAGTCTTCCTCAGCAAAAAGAGAGGAGGATTGGCAACGGATGTTAGCTGAGGGCTAGTCTTCCTCACAAAAAAAAAAAAAAAAAAAGCTTCTGCACAGCAGAGGAAACCATCCACAAAATGAAAAGGCAACCTACGGAATGGGAGAAAATATCTGCAAATCATATATCTGATAAGTGGCTAATGTCCAAAACATATAAGGAACTCATACAACTCAACAGCAAAAAACCAAACAACCCAGTTAAAAAATGGGCAGAGGAACACAATAGACACTTTTCCAAAGAAGACATATGTGAAAAGGTATGTGAAAAGGTGCTCAACATCACTCATCATCAGGGAAATGCCAATCAAAACCACAATGAGATACCACCTCACACCTGTTAGAATGGCTGTCATTAAAAAGACAAGAGATAAGTGTTGGCAAAGATGTAGAGAAAAGGGAACCCTTGTGCACTGTTGGTAGGAATGTAAATTGGTGCAGCTACTATAGAAAACAGTATGGAGGTTCCTCAAAAAATTAAAAATAGAACTACCATTGTCCAGCAATCCCACTTCTGAGTATATACTCAAAGGAAATGAAAATAGAATCTTGAAGAGATACCTGCACTCCCATGTTATTGCAGCATTATTCACAACAGCCAAGTTATAGAAACAATCTAAATGTCTGTCAACGGATGAATGAATAAAGAACACAGGGTATATATACACAATGTAATATTACTCAACCATGAGAAAGGACATCCTGCTGTTTGCAACAACATGGATGGACCTTGAGGGCATTGTGCTAGGTGAAATAAGTCAGACAGAGAAAGACAAACTGTATGTTCTCACTTATATGTGGAATCTAAAAAGGCTGAACTCACAGAAACAGCGAGTAGAATGGTGGTTACCAGGGCTTGGTGGGTGGGAGAGATGGAGAGACAGTGGTCAAAGGGTACAAACTTCCAGTTATAAGATGAATAAGTTCTGGGGATTGTACAGCACAGTGATTATAGTTAATAATACCGTACTGTGAAAAATAAAGCAAAGATTTTTCAAAAAAAATCACAAATCATGAATTCAAGAAACCAAGAAATTCGAGGATCTTGTAGCTGAATTTTCAATATAACTCCATATTATTTTTCAGTAGGACATTAGAGTCCCCTTACACTAGAAAGAACTCTGGAATAATTCCCAAGGCCTAGTTATTTGTCCAGGCTGTTGTACAATCACCTTCTGTACCTCAACAATCACTAAGTTCTTGGAAATACCAACTTAGGTGGGGAAAATTTTTATAGACAAAAAGCACCTCCCAGATCACACTGTGACTCTTGTGTTATCGCATGCAAGTGAAAACCTATCAGTCATTTTACTAGAGGTCTAAAATAGACACGGAGGCCTAGGGCTAGTCCCTACTTAACTCTTCTCAGTTTTTACAGGATGAGTTAGTTAAGCATGAGCTGCCTGGGCAAAAACAGAGCGATTTTACACCAAAGTGAGAAAAAGATGGATTATACTTCAATGGAATCGGTGGGGTCTAAGAAACAAATAGTAATACTCTGCCCCAACACATAGTAATACTCTCTGCCCAGACAGAGTTCTGCCACCCAAGGGGGAACTCATGTAGACCCTGACGTGCAGAGGATTGAGAAAGAATTAGTACGGAACTAAGTATGAATGCTCAAGTATAGAAGGGACATTGAAGGAGCAGAGTATGTTGCTAATTATCGGGAAAGGAAACAATTAGTTCTTCTGGTATGAAAAGGGGAGAAGTGGCAAAGTTTGGTCAGAAATCACTTGTCTGCAAACATTTTCCAACAAAAAAGTTCAAGTCAAAATCAGATCGTGATGCTGGGTCCAAAGTGTACAAAAAGTATGGCCAGGGTCACATGGATTGTTTTCAGAAAAATTCTTAAGCATCAATAGTACCACTGAAATACACTGTACAATTTGTCATTCATAAAACCTGTAAATTAAAAAAATACAAATAGCAATGTTCCCTTTAAAGATATCAATAAGAAACAAGGGGCTGGCCAGGAGGCGTAGTGGTTAAGTTCGTGGGCTCCGCTTCAGTGGCCTGGGGTTCACGGGTTCAGATCTCGGGCACAGATCACGTATCACTTACTGAGCCAAGCTGTGGCAGGCGTCCCACATAAAACAGAGGCAGATGGGCACAGATGTTAGCTCTCGGCCAATTTTCCTCAGCAAAAAGAGGAAGATTGGCAACAGATGTTGTTAGCTCAGGGCCAATCTTCCTCACCAAAAAAAATAAATAAATAAGAAACAAAACATTCTAGTCAAAATTGGATTTGCGGCGCAAGGGAAAAGTCTTTAAGCCAAAGAAAAGGCAGGAAGGCAAACACTAGTGAACATGATGAGATCTTTACTGTCCTCTTATAATTCCAGTTTAACAAATCTTACCTCCCCACAGTGTTTTTTGGCCACTTCTTCTAGGCGGGATTTTAATAAACTAACACTTTCATTTGACAGACCTTTGGCATTCTTTAACTCTATTTCAGGGACTCTGGAAAGAAAAAGATAAAAAGGAGTTACTCCAGGAAGCATAGTCTGTTTGCACTAATGTTTGCTAAGTTCCAAGCACTGGGCCTGGGGATTTCACACAGACCTCACTTGTGAACCTCTCTATACCCCCAGCAACACTTCCTCTCATCTCAAAAGGATTTCAACTCTACCCCAGCAACTCTGTTGACAGAATGCTTGACATGGAGTTACCTGTGGCCTGTGGGGGAGAAGACGGCTGGCCAGTTGTCAGTGTGGGCTGTTGGGTGCCCTGCTCCCCCAGGTGACCAGACTTACTGGGGCTCCATTCCAGTATCTCCCCAACTCCTCTGTCTCCAATTTCAGCTTTACAATCTGATTAATATTTCCCACATCAACTCCTATTTATCACCCTTTAAAAAAATCACTCCAGCTGTGTGTCTGACTCCAGCCTAGGAACTTAATCACGCACTCCCTTGTATGGTCACGCTTGACCCTGGCTTGCTCCCAACATCAATCAACATAGCTCTGACAGCTCACCCATTCAAGTCCAAGTGCTTCGTGTTCGTTCATGTGTTCTAGCATAAAGCACAACAGGAATAACCAGGGAAGATGGAGCCACGGTGATCCACCTAGCATTCCCACGACACGCTGTGTCCCAGTCACTGATTGTAAACGAGGTGGGAATGCTCACTCACTCATGTATAGATCTGGTGGTGCACACGCCGCAAATTCTGCCTACTCCAAGGACACCTAACTCACACTCCTCTTCATCCCTATAGAGTTCAACTCAGATGCAACACTTTGTACTCAAGGAGAGTACACAGCCAGCTCTCAGGTTCCCTTCTATTCCCAACTACTAAACACCCAATAACAACAATTCACCGAGATTAAACAGGTTTTATTTAATTTTACTGAGGAGAAGATGATTCTCTCTTCCTACCAAGCATGTCTGAGTAATCCACGGTATTTTACCTTAGCAAAGCCTTTACTATGCACTTACCCATGCAGTCTCTCAATGCTTTGGTATGACAGGTTGCTACAACCGTGATCTACTTGAATAGATGGAAATCTGAGAGAAAGTACTGAGTCTATGTATGATCCATCTACCACATTGTGATTTATAAGAAACATATATTTGGTCATTCAGATGACCAAAATAATATCTCATATGTGGTCTTCGCCCACAGTTTCTGGCTCACAGCTCCCAAAAGCCTTGGGATTTCCTAAGTGTTGAGTGATAAAGGTGTCTTGTGTTATGTTAATGAAGCGACTTTTGAAAAGCACCTAAGGATGGGGGCTGGTTGCCAACAAAGGCAACCGTGTGATTGGAGGGTTGGAACTTTCAGTCCCATCCCCTGACCTCCAGGGTGGGGTGAGGGGCTGGAGGTTGAATCAGTCACCAATGACCAATGACTTAATCAATCATGTCTATGTAACGAAGCCTCCATAAAAACCCAAAAGGACAGGGTTCAGACAGCTTCCGGGTTGGTGAACACATGGAGTTTGGGGAGAATGGCGCAACTGGAGAGGGCATGGAAATTCTTTGCCCCTTCCCCATACCTTGCCCTATGCATCTCTTCCATCTGGCTGTTCCTGAGTTATATCCTTTTATAATAAACCGATAATCTAGTAAGTAAAATGTTTCTCTGAGTTCTGCAAGCTGCTCCAGCAAATTAACTGAACCTGAGGAGGAGGTCCTGGGAACCTCTGATTTAAGCCAGTCGGTCAGAAGTACAGGTGACAACGGGCTTGCAGCTGGTGTCTGAAGTCGGGGAGGAAGGGGTACAGTCTTGTGGGACTGACCCTTAAGCCGTGGAACTTGATGTTATCCCCAGGCAAACAGTGCCAGAATTGAGTTGAATTCCTGGACACCCTGCTGGTGTCTGAGAATTGTTTGCTGGTGTGGGGAATCCCCCCCCATGTTGCCCATGTTGGAAATTGGGTCTCAGAACACCCAAAAGACCATCTAACCCAGGATTCTCTCTCTTACAGTGGTATCAAGGACTATTTTGCAGAAAAGGGAAGTTTTCCTGTACCATATCATCTCAAGGGACAGGAATGTTCCCCCAAGTCAAGTTTTACATAATGATTTTTTAAAAATTAAGCAGCCATTATACAGCAGCATTAACAGACTGGTGAAAAATTCAATACCACTACAACACTAATTACATTTTCTTTAAATTTTCCAATGTTCTCTTTATGCCTTTGCCACATAATTCATGATTTTATATAGCTGATATAATGTTTGCTTTTTAACTTTTTATAAGCATTTCCATGTTGTTTCTTAAATAATTATCCCTTAATATTTTACCAAATGGACACATCAAGATTTACCTGAAAAGTTCTCTAATGTAGTGGTTCTCAACCAGGGGTGATTGTGCCCCCCAAGGGACATATGTCAATGTTAAAAGGTCAAAGAAGCTCCACACCCCTTCCTATACTCCTTGCCTATGCATCTCTTCCATTTGGCCGTTCCTGAGTTGTATCCTTTATAATAAACTGGTAACAGGAAGTGCCCTCCCAGGTTCTATGAGTTGTTCTAGCAAATTATCAAACCTGAAGAGTGGGTCGTGGAAACCCGTGACTATACAGTCAGTCAGTTAGAAGTATTGGGACTTGCAACTGGCCTCTGAAGTCTTGTGGGACTGAGCCCTTAACCCACAGGGTCTGCAATAACTATGGATAGTTAGTGTCAGAACTGAATTTAATTGTTGGACACCCAGTTGGTGTCAGAAAAGATACTACTTATTTGGTGTCAGGAAAGATAAAACCTACAGAGGCACTGTCTTATTTTTCTTTCATAAATTTAATTACCCTTTAATCAATTCATTAATTAACTTTCTGCATACCTACTCTCTCTACTCTGGGCACAACATTTGGGGTAAAAGAGGGTTACTAACTCCAAGGAGATTGTCTTGACCTATCTCTGTTTTCATACTCCTCCCCCACCTCTTAGGATAACAAATTTCATAAATTTACCACCCACAGTGTAAGGCAGTGCTTCCTTTTATTTGCCACTTTCTTCACTGGTTCCATGCACAATAAGCTCAAACCACAAAACATCATCCAGGCCAATCTCTCATTCCACATGGAATGTCTGGAGAAAGATTACATAGAATAAATGTGATACTTTGAGAAAAGAATACTTTTGGGGGCCAGCCTGGTGGCGTACTTGTTAAGTTTGCATGCTCCGCTTCAGCGGCCCAGGGTTCACAGGTTCGGATCCCAGGCACAGATCCTGACACACCGCTTATCAAACCATGCTGTGGCAGGCGTCCCACATACAAAATGGAGGAAGATGGGCACAGATGTTAGCTCAGGGCCAATCTTCCTCAGCAAAAAGAGGAGGATTGGCAACAGGGCTAATCTTCCTCACCAAAAAAAAAAAAAAAAAGAAAAGAAAGAAAGAAAGAAAAGAAAAAAGAATACTTGAGTCCTGATGGTTAATGCTTTTGCTCTACCAGTGGTTCTCGACCAGAGGTGGTATTGCCTTGGGAGGAGTCTGGAAATACGTGGGTTTTTTCAGTTGTCTCACTGACAGAACACTCCTGCATTAGTGGGAAGGGACCAGGGATGCCACATCCATACAGTGAAGAGTTGTTAGCAGTGCCCCCGAGAAGCACGGCAACTCTAAACCCTCCTTTATTCTAGGGAGTCAAAGTCCCATTAGGCCCAGAAGGCTACTCTAAGTGCTAATGCCAATTCTACTTGAAAACTAAGCACACAAGGGCTTTAATAGTCACCACGCCTTTATCCTTTTCTTCTAGATTGTTCCTCTTCCTAGTTTATTAAGACTTAAACAAACAAAAGTTACCACGTCAGAGGAAGCAAACACTAGTCATGGAGCAAATATTAGTTTCTGTAGTGACTATTCTACCACTAGAAGCAGACTTACAAGGTGGGTTTCATGTCTATTGCTGATCTAGTTTTGGTGAAATATGGGTGATAGGAAATGAAATTTGAAATGGAATGGGGGCAGGAAGGAGAAAACACCATTATTTTCAACCTGTTTCTATGTTGTCAAAACAGAGAACTGAAATCAAACAAAAGCTATTTATAAATGTACTCACACATCTGGATAGGTTGGTGGGCATTTAACCCTCAAATCCACCTTCACGTATACTTCCTCACCAGTCAGACCCTGAGGGTACAGAACTAAATTGATTTCAGGGGGCTCTTTGACCTAAAAGAGAAAAAGAAAATCCTTTCTTTCTACAGAGCCAATCATTTAATGATTAAGATAATGTTCATCTTAGCTCAAAAGTTCAACTTTTTAACATTACATGTAATTATATTTTATACAGGTGTTCGGTCATTTTCCTAAAGCATGGTTTAAAAACAAAACCTGTGCCAGAGAGAGTGCATTTTCCTTTTCAATGTTGTCTAAGGAGTGAACCAAAATGTTCCAGGTAGCTTCTATTCATTCAAATGTCACTGAGTGTCAACTGAGTGCAGTGCTGTCCTAGAGGCGGGAGTACAGGGGTAAATTTAGACAGACTGGGACCCAACTAGCTGAAACAAACTAGAAGACAAATGAATACTGTCAAACAGTGATGAGTGCTGTAAAGAAATTAAGACAGAGTAATGGAACATGGTGGGGGGGCAGTATTCAGACAGGTGGGTCAGGGAAGGCCTCCTGAGCAGGGGATATTTCAATGGAGATTTGAATACTGAGATAATAACAAGTGAAAACCCTGACATGGAAATCTCATAGCTCTTCTAAAATTGTATGTGCTTTCAACCAACTGCTTTTCACCAAATAACTCAATACTCTCTTTTTCTTTATTAAGTATACTTCTTCCAAAAAAGATTTGAGGCAGTTTATATTATCTATATATCATGAGATAAGGGAGGCTGAGGGAAGAAACATTTACTCATATGGTCCAAGCACTTGACCAACCCTGCAAGGTAGCTGCCGCCTCCATTTTACAGATAAAGCAGCTCAGGCTCAGAGAGTTTTAGTTTCTTGTCCACAGATACGAAGTGACAAGGCTGGAATTCAAATCCAACTTTGACTCCCAAACCTGTGTCTTTCTCATAAGCCACTCCCTTGTTAGGGCCAATCCTGAGTTGCTGTAACTGAGCCTTCACTTTGTCTTGGAACATCCAGGCAGCCAAGGCAAAAAGAGATATGTGACATTACTTCACATTTCACAGAAAAGAGAAAGCATAAAAATTCTTAGGGGCAATGAAGTACTTGGCAACACTAAATTCTATAGAAATTTATAACATGAACCTTACATATGGTACCCTGAATTACATAAGAAACAAAGTTCTCATTAACTCTGTGTATAAAATAAGTAAGCTCAGTCTTCATATGGCTTTATAATAATCCTTGATAAAAGCTATGGTAAGGCTCCAGGAAAGCACAATTCTGTGAACATGGTCCTGGGGAGGGATAAACAGCCCATGATCCACAAGGCCTTTCATCCACTCATTCACCCATCACGCCTTGTCACCCACACTTATTGAGCACTGACTCTGTTAGTGCACAGAGGTGAGAAAACAGACGTGGTTCCAGTTGTCATGGAACTTCTGGTCTGGTGGGGAAGAACAAATAAATACATAAGTACAAGTTTAGAAAGTGCTGTTGAAGAGAAGATGTGATGCCCTTGAAGGGTGACAGAATAGGCCACTCTAAAATATGCCACTTTGACATAAGGATTATTTTGAGCTAAAGGTCCTTGAAAACAGCAGGTGCAAGAAGTTCACTCTGACCTCTTTCCTTCCTGAAAGTAGGAGATAAAACTCCCATGTGAAAGATGCCCTCCTATACCAGGAAGAAAGAAACATTCTGATTTCCAGAGACACGGAGTCAAGGGAGTCAAGGTCAAGAGAATCCTGTACAAATAGATTTTGTTAAAATAACTCATCTTCCTTTAGTCTCCTCATATATTTTACAGGCATACCCCGGAGATATTGCAGGTTTGGTTCCAGACTACCAAAGTAAAGGGAGTGTCACAACAGAGCAAGTCACATGAAATTTTTGGTTTCCCAGTGCATATAAAAGTTATGTGTATATACTGTATCTATTAAGTGTTCAATAGAATTATGTCTAAAAAAACAATATCAATACCTTAATTAAAAATACTTTATTGCTAAAAAATGCTAACCATCATCTGAGCCTTCAGTGAGTCACAATCTTTTTGCTAGTGGGGGTCTTGCCTCAATGTTGACAGCTGCTGACTGATCAGGGAGGTGGTTGCTGAAGGTTGGAGTGGCTGCAGCAGTTTCTTAAAATAAGACAACAATGAAGTTTGCTGCACTGATTGACTCTTCCTTTCATGAATTTCTCTATAGCATGTAATGCTCTTTGATAGCAATTTACCCACAGTAGAACTTCTTTCAAAACTGGAGTCAGTCCTCTCAAATGCTGTCGCTGCTTTATCAACCAAGTTTACATAATATCCTAACTCTTTTATTGTCATTTCAATAATTTATAGCATCTTCACCAGGAGTAGATCCCATCTCAAGAAATCACTTTCTTTGCTCGTTCATAAGGAGATGAAGCCAGTAAGTTTTATCATCAGCAATTCAGTCACATCTTCAGGCTCCACTTTTCTAGTTCTCTTGCTATTTCTACCACATTTGTAGTTACTTCCTCCACTGAAGTCTTGAACCTCTCAAAGTCATCCATGAGGGCTGGAATCAACTTCTTCCAAACTCCTGTTAATGTTGATATTTTGACCTCTTCCCATGAATTATGAATGTTCTTAATGGCATCTAGAATGGTGAATCTTTTCCAGAAGGTTTTCAATTTACTTTGCCCAGATTCATCAGAGAATTCACTGTCTATAGCAGCTATAGCCTTACAAAATGTATTTCTTAAATAAGACTTACAAATTGAAATTACTCCTTGATCCATGGGCTGCAGAACGGTTGTTGTATTAGCAGGCATGAAAACCACGTGAATCTCATTGTACATCTCCATCAGAGCTCTTGGGTGACCAAGTGCACTGTCAAGGAGCAGTAATATTTTGAAAGGAATCTTTTTTTCTGAGCAATAGGTCTCAATAGTGGGCTTAAAATATTCAGTAAACCAGGTTGTAAACAGATGTGCTATCACCCAGGCTTTGTTGTTCCATTTACAGAGCACAGGCAGAGGAGACTTTGTGTAATTCTTTTTTTTTTTGCAATGTTTACCCTTTATTTGGATCCTGATTCACACAAGCAAACTATTAAAAAAAATGAAATAATTGGGGAAATTTGAACATTGACTACTAGATATTTGGTGATGTTAAGAAATTACTGGAGCCGGCCTGATGGCATAGTGGTTAAGTTCATGCGCTTCGCTTCTGGCAGCCCGAGATTTGCAGGTTCGGATCCCAGGCATGGACCAACACACTGCTCATCACTGCGGCAGCACCCAACATAAAGTAGAGGAAAATGGGCACAGATGTCAGCCCAGGGCTAATCCTCCTCAGCAAAAAGAGGAGGATTGGCAACGGATGTTAGCTCAGGGCCAATCTTCCTCACACACATAAAAAAAAGAAATTACCATTAATTTTTGTATGTATGATAATTATTGTGGTTATGTTTTTAAAAAAAATTATCTTTTAGAGGCACATAATAGAATATTTATGGACGAAATAATAAAATGTCTAGGATTTGTTTCAAAATAATCCAGAAATAGGGTAGGAAAGCGGGAGGGAATATAGATAAAGTCTGAAATTTCCCATAATAAAATGTTTTTTTAAGTTACGTCAAGCAAGGTTCATTATAAGCTTAGCAAAGAACAGAGTCCTTGTTCTTTCATATTAATTTCATATACTTAAAAAAATAAAACTAATGTGTGTACAGAATATAAAAATTCTAAGAGTAAAACTCTCCCTCTGCTTTCCATCCCTGGTTGCCTCTCTAGAGGTAACTACTGTTAGTTGAGTGTCCTTCTGGGGCACACTTCCAGGAATATTTTATGCATTTAGAAACATAATTTTTTGTGTGTGAGGAAGACCAGCCCCTAGCCAACATCCGCTGCCAATCTCCCTCCCCCTGCTGAGGAAGACTGGCCCTGAGCCAACACCTGCGCCCATCCTCCTCTACCCCACGTGGGACACTGCCACAGCATGGCCCGAGGAGTGGTGCACAGGTCCATGCCCGGAATCCAAACCCGCGAACCCCGGGCCACCGCAGCGGAGCATGTGAACTTAACCACTATGCCACCAGGCCAGCTGCAGAAACATAGTTTTTAAGACAAATTGAATCCTACCATACATATTATTTTACATCTTGCTCTTTTAAACTTAATATATCTTGGGCATTAGGATTTTGGGAACAGTAAATTAGTGTTGGCTTCAACTTAAAGTCACCAGCTGCATTAGCCCTTAACAAGCGAGTCAGCCTGTCCTTTGAAGCTTTGAAGGCAGGCATTAACTTCTCCTCTCTAGCTAAGAAAGTCCTAGATGGCATCTTTTTCCAATATAAGGCTATTTTGTGTACACTGAAAATTTGTTGTTTAGTGTAGCCACCTTCATTAGTTATCTTAGCTAGATCTGGATAACTTGCTGCAGCTTCTACATCACCACTTGCTACTTCACCTTGCACTTTATGTTATAGAGACAGCTTCTTTTCTTAAACCTCACAAACCAACCTCTGCTAGCTTTTCTTCTGCAGCTTCCTCACCTCTCTTAGCCTTCATAGAATTGAAGAGAGTTAGGGCCTTGCTTTGGATTATAGGTTTTGGCTTAAGGGAATGTTGTGACTGGTTTATCTTCTATCCAGACCACTAGAACTTTCTCTATATCAGCAATATGGCTGTTTCACTTTCTTATCAATTGTGTGTTCACTGGAGTAGCACTTTTAATTTCCTTCAAGAACTTTTTCTTTGCATTCACAACTTGGCTAATTATTTGGTGCAAGAGGCCTAGCTTTTGGCCTATCTTGGCTTTCAACATGCCTTCCTTACTACAGTTAATCATTTCTAGCTTTTGATTTAGTGTGCGAGATATGCAACTATTCCTTTCACTTGAACACTTAGAGGCCATCGTAGGGTTATTAATTGGCCTAATTTCAATCTTGTTGTGTCTCAGGGAATAGGGAGACCTGAGGAGAGGAAGAGAGATGGGGGAATGGCCGGTCAGTGGAGCAGTCAGAACACATACACTTATTGATTAAGTTCACTGTCTTTTATGGATGCAGTTCATGGCGCCCCAAAACAATTACAATAGTAACATCAAAGATCACTGATCGCCATAAAAAATATAATAATAATGAAAAAGTTTGAAATATTGTAAGAATTACCAAAATGTGACACAGAGACATGAAGTGAGCAAATGCTGTTGGAAAGATGATGCCAACAGACTTGCTCGATGCAGGGTTGCCACAAACCTTCGATTTGTAAAAAATGCAGTATCTGCAGAGCACAATGAAGCAATGCGCAACAAAACGAGGTATGCCTGTAGTTACTTTCCCACAATTTGCCTCTCTTTGTTCAAGCTATTATATAAACACTTAGGCCGAGCCACTTCTTTCCATCTTCATTTTCCTACAGGGCTTCCTATGTACGTGTAAAAGTCTGTATATGCTTTTCTTCTGTTAATTTGTCAATTTAATTCTCAGACCCAGCCAGAGACCCTCCGAGGGCAGAGGTAAAGTTCTGCCTCCCCCACACTCTACTCAGAGAATAACTGGTGGTGGGAGTTAGGGAACATACTTGGACACGGTCATCAGGGAAGACCTATCTGAGGATGCTGCACTTAAGCTGAGACAAGCCAGAGACCGAGCATTCCAGAGAAGGGAAGAGCATGTAAAGAGACTCAAGGTGAGTAAGGGATGGTGTATTCCAAAAACCAAAAGGAGGCCAGTGTGTCTGGACCACAAGAGGGAAGGGGGAGGGACCAGGTAAAGCAGGTGTGGTAGGGAATGGCTGGATCCCACAGGGCCTTGTCAGCCAGGTAAAGTATCTGTCAGGGTTTTAAGATAGGAATGATATCATCTAACACATATTTTAAAAGGTTACTTTGGCTGCTGAGTAAATAATGAATGGGGAAGAGTAAAAGTCAAAAGCTATCATAACAATTCAGCCTGTGTTGGTGGCAAAGGAGAGAGAAGGTTGATTTAAGATAAAGCTGACAAAGAGAGTGGGCCTCGAGGGAGGAAAACAGAAGGAAAGTGTCTTGTCACAGATGCTCCTTGAGGTTGAGTAGGATGAGGACAGAGCGCATCTATTGCTGGGGTAACATGGGGACTGCAGGTGACCTTGCCAAGAGCAGGTTCCATGGGCACTGAACACAGACCCCAGTGTGATGAGGAGTGAACGCTGGGTGAGGAAGACGACACAGCAAGTCTAGACAACACATTCGAGGAGGTTTGAGTTTGGCATTAAGGGGAACAGAGAATGGGGCCAGAGATGGAGAGGGATGTGAAATCAAGGGAGGAACTTCTTTTGCTCTATTTTAAAGATGAGAGATATTAGAGCACATGAGGATGTTGATGGGAACATTATGGAAGAGCGGGAAAGAGACAAAATCATGATCTGAAGTAGCAACACCCTTTAGAAGGCAAAAGGCTCTAGATCCTGAGCGCACAGCGACAGACTGGGACTTGGATAAGAGAAGGAGCTCTTCTACAGTAACAAGAGGACATGAGGAAAAAAAGCAGGTAGAAGTGGGTTTCTCTGGAGGATCCTCAAAGGGGTGAGGGTGAGTCTGAACTAACAGGGCTCCCGGCCTCCTGTTCCCCCTCCACCCAGGGCAGACCAACTGTTATCTGCTTTATATATTAGACAGAGTTTACCACAGGAAGCACTGAGCTGCTAAAAGCAGCTAAAATACTTAGTTGCTAAGAAGAAAAGGTAAGACTATTGCCTTGACCAGTCTCCTTAAATAGCCTAAACTTTGGAAAAACTTTTTATTATGGAAATCTTTAAACAAAAGCTGATAATAATATAATGAACTCCATGTACCCGCCATACAGTTTCAACAATTACTAATTTATGGCCAATCCTGCGTATCTATCTATATGCTGCCCCTATTCCCAAACACCACCTTGGATTACTCTGAAGTAAATCCTACCAACCAGTCTTGGTTGTGTTATTGTTCTTCATTTTCTAACAACAATCCAGTGAAGGAGGGAGGCTATATATCTCCATTTTAGAGATGTAAAAACTGAGAGAAAGGCTAGTTAGACAGACTCAAACAAAATTTACCAGTGCTTTCTCTACCAGATCAAATCTTTACAGGCTTTCTTGTCTCACAGGCCACAAATTTTGGAGAGACACTGTGATCACCAACTTATAATTTTATAATTATAATTTTGTTAAGAAAGTACTTTTTTTGCTCCTTCTTTACTGTATATATCACTTTAGAAAATACAGAATATTTTAATACTAAAAGTAGGATGCAGTACAAAAATAGAGTAGAGCTCAGTCTTATCTTAAGAAGGGCCAATTTATCTTGTACTAATGTAGCTTCACTTATACATTATTCTGCCTTTCATTTTTTCATTTGGCTGTTGACCAGTGCAAACTTCATTTCAGAACAACAAATGAGAATACTGCTCTAAATCCATATTGACCGATAGCTTAAAAGAAGCAAAAGAAATAAAAAGGTAAGAAAATAAGAGTAAATGCCATGTAGATGGTCTTCTTAAAGTAAAATATTCAAGACCCGACAAGCCCAATGTGAAACAGGTAAGTCAGGATGTTAAAATGCAAGCACATCACCGAGGAGTAACGACAGGTCTTCTGTTTTTGAAGCAACAAATCTGGAGTAGCACTCTACAGTTGGAAGGAGCAAGAATCATGTAAACGTAAGAAGTAGAACTATAATTATCAGCAAGCTGTATACGTAGAAACTACAAATGCAAACCAAAGGATAGGTCTTTCTTGGGCCCAGTGTGGAAATAAACATGCAACACATGGACAACACATACCACAGGAAGTGGGTTATCTCTGCATATGTAAGATAACACATCTGGTTTAACACTGGCTTTTGTCTTTATGTAGGAAGTGAAGAGTTTATCTGAGTGTAACTAATCTTCTTGGGAAATAGTACAGGGAGGCCTTCACTTTATGCCCAGAGTCACTGGAACAGGAAGCAACCTTCAAAAAACAGAGGCCGAAAGGGGGACTACACATTCTGAAGCTATCCTTTACTAAAGGGAATGCTTAATAAAGCACAGTGAATCCTGTTAAGGATTGCTGGCAAGCCTCAGGGAGGGAGGTCTCTCCCAGCCAGTTCCTGGGACCATCAGGGGGAACACTGGTACGTAGAACACTGGGATCCTACAAACACTCCTGGGCTGGACCAGCCATATAACTCCATGCAGGTCTAGTGTTCCAGTTACTTCCACACAGAGCAACACTAGCAGGACAGCAGTGGTGATGGTGGCAAGCCCAGATAATGCCAAAACAACTCTTAGGAAAGAGGCAAGAGTTTTGATGCAAAGTGAAGAGACTCCTGGAGGCATAAAGGTTTCAGCCCTAAGAGGCACATGAGTCCAGTGATGGTGGCTTGGATGAAAGAATAGACCCAAGGCCACTGAGGAATGACACACAACTGGATGAAAACCTAACAACTTGTCCGGATCTGAGCACCAAGTGAAGCCAACCCAAAGAGCATGACACTGAAGCTACCAGGTGACTGGCCACTTCTAAGGCCTTTATCTTCTGCTGACAGTTTAACTGAACCAGAGTGATATTTCTCTCCACAGGGCATATAGACTTGAGGGTATTTCTCAGCAGAGACTATTAAATGTTCCCAATATCCATTCTCCTTTCTTCTTCTTTTTTTTTGCTGAGGAAGATTCGCCCCGAACTAACATCTGTTGCCAACCTTCCTCTATTTTGTCCATGGATCACTGCCACAGCACGGCTGCCGACGAGTGGTGTATGTCCGTGCCCGGGAACAAAGTGGAGCACACTGAATTTAACCACTAGGCCACGCAGCTGGCCTCCCCCATTCTCCCCTTATTTCTTAGCAATAGAACTCCTGATTTTTCAGCTGGATACATTTCTCAGACTCCTTTGCAGAAAAATGTGGCCAATGGGTTAATTTCTAGCCAATAAAATGAAAAAACTAACATGTAACTTCTTTATCCCTTTCTCTTTCCAGCTGGCTGGAATGCAGACGTGATGGCTGGAATTCAGACCGGCATTTTGGACCATGAAGGCATATTAAGGATGGTGGAGCAGCATTTTAGAAAAAGCCCTAGACTCCAAACTTTTACATGCAAAAAAATAAGCTTTGCTGTTATATTACGTTTTCTGTCATATGTAGTTAAACTTAATCCTAACCAACACAGGCTTACTGGGGAAAAAAAACACAAAGGATAGTCAGGGAACAGTGCTTTCAGAAATAATAGCAGAATATTTGCCAGACTTTTCTCAAGCAAACTGAGAGGCTCCCAACATGTGAAGAGGGTTTTATGCATGGCATGTCTAGGATACCAAGTATTAGCTCATGTGAGAGCATTCAAGGACTCCTGGAGCTGAACAAGCCTTGATTAAAAACGGTTTAACAACCAAGATGTACTGAGGAGTGGGGTGGGGTAGGGCCTCCATCATTCATTTAGAAAATAAATGGACATTAGAATTCAGTGCTGATAAAATTTTTGACTTAACCCACACAAGGAAATAAATTCCTGGAATACTGCAGGCAAATAAATGCAAATTAAGGGGTAACCAAAAATTTTTGAGAGCACTAAAGGAGAAGAAAACACAATGCAGAATGTATCAGCTACAAAATATAAAAAACCCTATAGGAGAAAACAAGTTTTATTTTGAAGACTGAAAACGCAAGTGACATGAAAGCAGCATAAAAAGTAGTCACAGAGAGAAGGTGATATATGGCTACAATAAGATATGAGTTAAAGCTGCTTTTTAATGGGATCATGAAGCTGGATACTCTCCTGAACTGTCATAAAATAGCCAAATAAATCCTCAATAACATAAAAAGCAAAAGAGTGATGTAAACTCAGTCCTAAAACATGACAGCTCATTTAGAACTAACTAACTAACTAATTAACTAACTAACAGTAGCTCTTCAAGAAACAAAACCCAAGGATCTTAAAATACCCCAAAAGATTAGGAACACTGACCTTGGGGACCCTCTTCTCAGCACAATGCACACCTCCTGGAAGAGGCCCCAGCCAGTGCTGTCAGAAAGCCCTGCTGTTCGATCTGAATGTGCTGTTCTCTGGCACTTACTAACACGCAGTCCCCCCAAAATAAACTGGTTTAAGAATGTGTCTATTTCTGTGAAAAATACAAGAGTGAAGGATGAAACTATTAAAAACTGAGAATTTTATCAGCCATTTCACACAGCTGCAAATCTTTTCGTTCCAAGGCTGAATGAAGCATGAAGGTTAATGACAGCCTGTGACTAAAATGTCACTGGTTTACAAGATAAGCAGCAGAGTGAGGATAAGGTCTGAGAAATTAATTTAAAATACTAACACAATTTTCCATTGCACAACAATGCACATATACTTAACACTACTGAACTGTACTCTTAAAGATGGTTAAGATGGTAAATTTTGTTATGTGTTTTTTAACCACAATTATATTTTTTTAAAAAGTTACACAATTCAGAGCCAGCCCTGTGGTTAAGTTCGGTGTGCTCCGCTTCAGCGGCCCAGGTTCACGGGTTCGGTTCCGGGGCGCAGATCGACACTGCTTGTCAGCCAAGCTGTGGCGGCGATCCACATACAAAATTGAGGAGGATTGGCACAGAAGTTAGCTCAGGGCGAATCTTCCTTAAGCAAAAAAGAGGAAGATTGGCAACAGATGTTAGATCAGGCCCAACCTTTCTCAGTAGAAAAAAAACAATGTTGCACAATTCAAACCACTTTCAGGTGTTCGGTCTAGAACTTTTACCTAGGATTCTGCTACCCATACTCTCCTTAATTTTTGATGGCAAGACTTTGCTCAACATGGCGTTCGGTCTAGAACTTTTACCTAGGATTCTGCTACCCATACCCTCCTTAATTTTTGATGGCAAGACTTTGCTCAACATGGCCTCTTGTTTCTCACCTGCTTCAGACTGCATACTCTGTAATGTGGGGAAGAAACTAGTCTGTGTGAAACTACAACAAATCTAGAAATAAAGAAACGTGCAAGCTAGATAATCTGGGCAAGTCTTTGATGTTAAGTCTGTGAAGATGTCAAAAACAAAAATGATCACAGTAAAAGCTCAGAAAATGGAAATAAGATAACATTTCTTTAGATTTTGTTTTTTTTTTAATTCAATTTATTTAAACTAAAAAAAAAAAAACCCATCAAAAACATTTGCCTACCCCAGCAACCACCAATCTAGTCTCTGTATCTATAAGCTTGTTTTTTTTTTTTACATTTTTATTTCTTTAGATTCCACAGTTAAGAGAGATCATACGGTATTTGTCTCTTATTTTATGTTAAATGCCTTAATCACTGATATTTCCCCATAACTCCTTTTCTAAAAATGAATACTTGTAAAACTCACCTAGTTCATTCATGTTCTGTTCTCAAGTATTTGCCTATTTGTCAAGCCAGTGAGAATTTTTAAACAATGCTAGATTCCTTGAAGTTTGATAACCTACAGCTTTATTTTAAAATAAACATTAAAATATTCAGAATCTGAATTCTCCCCAAATTAAATACACGTTATGTTATTCCAATAAAAATGCCAACATGGGGGCCAGCCCAGTGGTGTAGTGGTAAAGTTTGCATGCTCCGCTTCGGCAGCGCGGGGTTCACAGGTTTGGATCCCAGGCACAGATTTACGCACCGCTCATCAAGCCAGGCTGTGGTGGCATCCCATATATAAAATAGAGGAAGATGGTCACGAATGTCAGCTCAGGGCTAATCTCTCTCAGCAAAGAGAGGAAGACTGGCAACAGATGTTAGCTCAGGGCCTATCTTTCTCATCAAAAAAAAAAAAAAACCAACATAACTTTTTGAACCTGGCAAGTTGATTCTAAAGTTCATACGGAAAAACTAAAGTAAAACTAGTCAGAAAAATTCTGAAAGGTAAATAGTGACCACAAGTCTAAATACTAAGGCTTGTTATAAATCTATAGTAATTAAAGCAATGTGGTAGCAGAGCTTAAATACACTAATGGGATAGAAGAGAGGCAATAACAGACCCAAATACACTTGGGAATTATTTCATTCAACAAAACAGGCACTGGGTACATAGGTGTGAACAAATACATGGACCCGGTCCTTATGAAGTTAGCACAGCCTCATATAATGTAAAGGTGGCATTTAAAATTGGTAGTGGAAAAGATTGAAAAAAATCATCTTGTTAGTTCTAACTGGCTGGTTGGGAATGGAAGATGGCAGCCCAGATTCATACTTAGATGGAGCTAAGAACTTAAAAAACAAAGCTATTTCTATATTTATTTGATGAAAGTTTAAAAACAAAGTCATGAAAGAATTAAAAGAATACCTCAAAGAATTCATTTTTTGGTAACACTGGAGTAGGGAGGTCTTTTCTAGGAAAAAAAAAAACCACAGGGACCATAAAACAAAAAAAATGTCATCATGTCTGCATTAAAGTGTTTTTAAATTGCATAAATTACATAAATATGAAAATGCACATGGTTAATGAGGGAAAAATATTTGCAATATATGACTCCAAATGCTAATTTTCTTAACATACAAATAGCTTTGAAAAATGAATAAGAAAATAGACAATACAGTAGAAAAAAATGAACAAAAGAACATGAACAGTTCACAGAAAAAAAAAAATCATGGCTTACAAACAAAGGTGGTCTACATAATTTATAACTAAAGAAATAAAAATGTCTCCTCTACTGGCAATGATGAAAGAGTTTGACGTCTACATGTTGGTAAAGATGTAGGAGAACAAGTACTCTCTTACACCACTGGTGGGCCCAGAGACAGAAGCAGGCTTTTGAGAGGAAAGCTTGCAATAGCTATCGAATTATAAACAAGCAGACCCTTTGCTGACATGGAAAATGAGCCAAGATAATTAAGCTAATAATAAATGTATAACTCTAGAGTAAATTATATTTTAAACTAGTAGCGTCCAAGCTTTTTTAGTATGCAAAATAATTTTTAGCATTCACTCCCAAAATATTTTGTTATTTATAAATGACATATATGCTACTAAACTAAAATGTACATTATAGCACATCCTCCAAAAAGAAGTTTAAAAAACTTCAGAAGTTTAAAAAAACCTGAAGTTTATTTAGGTCAACAAATTCTGACCTGAATTTACTGGCAGCAAATTTGGCCTGTGAATTTCGTGGTTGTGTTTGATTTTGGATGCTGCCGTGCTGCCCCCCCACCAGTGAAGCATTAGGTAAAGTATGGAATATACACACAGGAATGTAAACACAAACACTTCTGAATTTTGAAATCGAAATCCATCAGGCCTCAAAGGTTTTGGATAAAGGATTATGGGCCTTTCCCTGAAGACTGGCAAATAGCAGGCAATACGTACTTGTTGAATGACTACACTCTGATTCATCCTTATGACCATCAATTATTTGCCTGTGGGGCCTATGAAAGTGTTGCGGCTATATGACCACGCACCTCGGGTCACAGACAGCTATCTGAATTCTTCTGCCTGCCTTTGTAGTTTTTGTTTGGTTTTGTTTAGTCTTCTACCTTGTTATAAAGGCCGTGAATTCTGGGATTATCAGTAACCCTTCCTGCAGCAGCTACTTTTTCCTTTCTGTTTTTCTGCAGCCTTAGGACTAGATAACTAAGCACGTACAAAGTGAATAAAGTGGCTCTGAATGATTCCTAAGGGCTTTCCACTGAGTCTGGGTGTACACTTTGTGTCACCTATTTTGGCTGCTTAATGGGCCTACTTCCTGATTCTCAATGTTTAGTAACAGAGAAGTTATTAGATCACCAGAAAGTTACATTTTTATTTTATTGTTCCCATGTATAAGGGGAATATTTACATTTTCACTATTTCAGGTTAAAAATAACTATTGAAGTTAAGCACTAGAAAAGGAAGCTCCCTGCAGGCAGGGGGTTTGATCTGTTTTGACTGGGGCTCTATTCTCAATGCCCAGAACAATAAATATTTAATGCAGGAGGAAGCACTTGGGATGCGAGAAGAATGTTTTGCCCTGACAGCTCCAGAAGTGCCTATTTGTTGAGGAAATCCTGGATCACAACCTCTGCCTCATCGACACATCCAGGATGAGGCAGAGTTTGTGAAATGCCAGAATTAAAAGCAGATGAAGGAAGGTACTACTTTTTAGATGGTACTATTCAGCGACAGAATAGTTTGTTAGATAACTTTTCAAGGATGGAAGAAAAACTCTCAGTATCAGGAGTTTATAATGTGCTTTGACTTACTTCCAGACAAAAAGGAAAATGGTATTTTAAACCAAATACCTTTCAAGAAGGTCTAGACTCAGCTCGCTTCCTCTCCATTACAGGTAAGATGGATGTATTCTACACTCTCTGCTAAGTGCCTTAGAAGAAGGTACAGAAGGAAAGTTCCTCCATACCGGAAAACACAGTGAGGATGCCCAGGGATTACGTGGTTTATAGTCTTGAACCCACGGGAGGGTGAGACTGAAGAGAATTGTGACTGAAGGCATCAGTAAGGTCTGCGCAAGCGCCCAAAAAGCGTTCGCAGAACGAAGTTGCCAATGGATCTTTATGAAGGCGCCGTTGTATCCAGCTCAAGGGCTTTCAGATTTAAAAAAAAGGTCAAGATTGGAAGGAGGCAGGGATGTTATGGGCGTCAGTGGGAATGAGAAGCAGTGCCAGGTAAGAGAGAGAAGCCGACCAAGAGAAAAGGCTGTGAGAGAATTCGGCCCAGGTCGGGGTTCTGAGAACCCGCGGAGCGGCTGCGGGTGCTGGGACAAAAAGTAAGCGTGGGTGGAAGTGGCAGGAAGGAAGGGACAGCAGAATACTAAAAGGGGTCGCGGCTTGGCTCCTGCAGGGCCGGGCCGGGCAGGGCACAGGGGAGGTCGCGCCGAGGGAGGCTGGGCCTCCGGACGCCAGCCCCGACCGGACTAGCCACGTTCCTACCGGTCCGCACGCGTCCGGCCTCAGGTCCTGGAAGTCGGCGCCGTAGATGGCCTCCAGGGCCTGCAGTTCGTGGTCCTGTCGCTGCGGGTAGCTCTCTGGCGGCTCGTCCCGGCCGCGCCCGGGGGCCCCACGACCCCCAGCCATGACAACGCGGTGGCCGAGGCAGGGAGGCCTTGCGGTGGTAGCTGTGGGCCCCGGGCGCGGGCCTGTGGGCGGGGCTCCACGTCGGGGGGCGGGCTAGGGGGCGGGTATATGGGCGGGGCTCCGTATCGGGGCGGGCCTATGGGTGGGGCTCCATGTCGGGGGCGGGCTCGGGGGCGGGGCGCCGCGCCAGGAGGCTACTCTGGCGGCGAGAAGAGCCGGGGCGAGGGAGGGAGGCAGGGAATCGGCTTTGCCTGCATAATACGGGAGAATCAGAGCAAAGGAATCTGCAGGAAAGTGGGAGATCAAATCAATCAGAAGAGAATGATAACACCAAATGGTATCGTTTTCACGAAATAAGTCTCTTTAACAGAAGTGTCTGGGGGACCTCCTTCACCCTGGCATGGGTAGTGTGAGGAAACTTAAAAGTGCAGACTTGAATGGGTTTTCAAGTCACTATCTCACCTTGAACCTTCCTACAAAACTACCAGGAGTAAAAATCGTGACCACTACTCCCTTTTCCCCCAGTTTTGTACCCCCAAACTCATCCCTTAATCATAGATTCAACATTCCATGCATGTTCTCTATCTCTACATTCCCACCTTTAGGAATCTCTATGTACCACCTTGCAATTTCAACTGAAAAATGTCTTTCCAATAGGGCATCTTTATGAGCTACATTTCCATGAAGAGAATTATGTTCCATGCCCAGTTTACTTAATGTGAATTTAGGGGGTCCTTCTGTTATATCCTGCCTCCAATCATATTTTTTCAAGTTTATAAAATAACCTACCTACCCAGATATTGTCACTGCACTTCATCTTCAACTGTCTACTAATGCTGCATGTCGATTTAGAATAATCATATTACCTCAAGGTAGGTTTAAGTGACATTTCCTCTGTCTACCTTGCTTACCCCCATACTGTTTGCTAAATAATAATTACTTGGGTATCTTGCTGTCATCTATCCACTCAGTTCTGGCCAGATAACACAAATACACCAGTTTGACCCAAGGCCTCTTCAAACCATCTTCTCCTTCCCTCCACTGGGGACCTATTCTTTTTCCAGTGATCCTTGTTTAGGTAAATGGCACCACCTTCCCCCCATTGGCCTAAGCTCTGGATTCCTTTTCTCTCAACTCTCACATCCAGATCGTCACCATTTCTTCAATCCATCCACTTCACTCTATCCCACTGCCACTACCTTAGTTCAGGCCACCATTGTCTCTTCCCTGGATGACTTCAACCGCTGGAAAACCAATCTTCATTTTTGTCCCACTTTAAGCCATTCTTCCTATTGCAGCCAGAGTAATGTTTCTAAATCACAAATATGACCATAATACTCCAATACTTAAAGTCCTTCAATTTCTCCACTAGACTTTTTTAAATTAAAAACTCTAAGTATGGTAATTCTCAAACATACATAAAAGTAGAGGAAATATTATAATAAACCCTCAACACCCAGCTTCAACCATTCTAGATATCTTGCCTGTCTTATTTCACCCCCCCCCACCTCCTTAGGAGTGAATCTCAAAGAAAATCTCAAACATCATATCATTTTTTTCTATAACTACTTAAGTATGTATCTCTAACAGGTAAAGACTTTTTGCAAACATAACATAAAACCATTCTTACAGCTTAAAAATGTAACAATTGCTTAACATCATTTAATACCTAATCTATGTTCAAAATTCCCCATTTGTCTAAAATTAGAATCTGTACTGGATGCTGGACCTATAAAGGACATAATCAAAACAATCAGTTAAATTTGAGTGGGGGGGGTTGGTGGATTAGATGGTAGGATTGTATCAGTGTTAATTTCCTGACTTTAATGGTTGTACTGTGGTCATATAGAAAAGTGTCCTTGTTATTAGGAAATTTCCACTGTAGCCTTAAGGAGTAATAGGTATTATATATGCACTTAGCTCCCAAATGATTCAGAAAATAGAGAGAGATGATAAGTCAAATGTAGAATGTCAACCATTGGGGAATTTAGGCGAAGGATATATGAGAGTTCTTTGGATGATTCTTGCAACTTTTATGTAAGTAATTGCCATTCATATACAGTCATGCACTGAATAATGATGTTCTGGTCAACGATGGACCACATATATGACAGTGGTCCTATAAGATTAGTACCGTATAGCCTAGGTGTATAGTACGCTATATATACCACCTAGGGTTGTATAAGTACACTCTGTGATGTTCATGCAATGATAAAATTGCCCCATGAAGCATTTCTCAGAATGTATCCCTGTCATTAAGTGATGCATGACTAAATCTTTTCTTTTCAAATCTTTTGCCCATTTTTTAAAATTGAGGTGTTTGTTTTCTTATTATCGAGTTTTAAGAATTCTTTATATATCCTGGAAGTAAGTTCCTTATCAGATGTGTGATTTGCAAAGATTTTCTCCCAGCCTGTGGCTTGCCTTTTCCTTCTCTTAACAGTGTTTTACAAAGAGCATAGTTCTTACTTTCAAAGAAGTTCAATTTATCAATATTTTCTTTTATGAATCATGTTTTGTTGTCATATCCAAGAAATTTTTGCCTAACACGAGGTCACAAAGATTTTTCCCAATGTTTCCTTCTAGAAATTTTATCTTGATTATGGTAATGGTTTCACAGGCATGTACATATCAAAAGGTTTCACATGTAGGTCTATCATGCAGTTTTAGTTAAAAAGTTAAACATATACCTACCGTGTTACACAGCTATTCCACACAGCTATTTACCCAAGAGAAATGAAAGCATATGTCCGTACAGACACTTGTATATGAATGTTCACAGCACCTTAATCCCCAAACTGGAAACAATCCAAATGTTCATCAACAGGTAATGGACAAATTGATGTAAAAACAAATTGAGATATATCAATACAATGGGATACTATTCAGCAATAAAAAGAAATACACTATCTATATAGTAATAAAAAGATGAATCTCAAAATAATTATGCTGAGTGAAAGAAGGCAGATAAAAGAGTATATACTGTATGGTTCCATTTATGTAAAATTCTAAAAAATACAAAGTGGGGGCTGGCCCAGTGGTGTAGTGGTTAAGTTTGCACACTCTGCTTTGGCGGCCTGTGGTTCACAGGTTCAGATCCCAGGCGCAGACCTATGCACCGCTCATCAAGCCATGCTGTGGCAGCGTCCCACATATAAAGTAGAGGAAGATGGGCACAGATATTAGCCCAGGGCCAATCTTCCTCAGCAAAAACAAAAACAAAAATAAATAAAAATAATGTTTTAAAAATAAAATGAAATAAAAATAAGAAATACAAAGTAACAGAAGATAAGTGATTCCCTGGGGCAGGGAGGACAAGGATGAGCCAGAGGGAGGGATTCCAGAGGGACAAGGAGAAACTCTTGGAGCTGATGGATGTGTTCATTATCTTGATTGTGGTGATGGTTTCACAGGTGTATGCAGTTTCTAAATTTATGAAACTGCACAGTTGAATATATGCAATTTATTGTATGTCAATTATACCTTTGTGAGCTGTTAAAAGGTTGTTGTTTTGTTTTATAATGCTTTGTTTGAATCAGGATCCAAACAAGGTCTACACATTGCATTTGGTTGCCCTATGTGAAATAAAGCGTTAACTCAGCAGGCTTTGGATGTGCAAACTGTACATTCCAAAGCAAAAACCAGCCCTTAACTGGCTCCTGGGAGATAACCTCTAAGCCCTTGGAGTATCCAGCCTGATAAGAGTGTCGTATAAGTGGGGTTCACAAACAACTTGTCAGAATACTCCAAGATTTCCTTATTTTGCAAGCCCTCCCTAAACTCTTAGGTCAGTTCTCAAAGGAAGAGTACTTCCCCGTGCTCTCCCTGCTCCCCACAGTGCATCTCCTGGTCTTGCTCTTTACCCTCAACTTCTCAAGGAAAAACTCCCAGACTGTTTGGTTGTTGTACTCCAAATTTTAAAACCATAATCCCCTTCCCCTTCATTCCTGAAGGATATTTTCACTGGATATAGAATTCTGGGTCAACAATTTTTTTCTTTCAGCACTTGAAAAATGTTGTGTCACTTCTTTCTGGCCTACAATGTTTCAATAAAAAAATCTGCTATCATTCACATTGTTTTTCCCCTATGGGTAATAAGGCATTTCTCTTTGGCTACTTTCAAGATTTTTTTCTTTGTCTTAATGTCCAGAAGTTTGACTATGGTGTGTCTTGATGTGGATTTCTTTAGATTTATCCTATTTAGGATTCTTTAGAATTATCCTATTTAGGATTCATTCAGCGTCTTGAATCTCTAGGCTTATGATTTTTGCCAAATACAGGAATTTTTCAGACATTACTTCTTTAAATACTTTTTCTGCTCTGCTCTTTCTCCTCTCCTTCTAGGAGGTAAAGGCATTTACTTGTTGTTGCAGCTTTCTGTGGCCTGGCAGCCAGAAGCAGGAAAGGTAATGTGGCTCCTGCTGCTCAAGAAAGTATGAAATAAAAATTACTTAGTGACTTTTGCATCACTTTGTGAGTGTTTGTGTGCATTTACATATTTATATACCCAAATGATATCCAGAATTTGTCCTTTAAATTCTGGAATAAGTTAAGTATATACTTTTATTCCAATGCTGTGCCATTACTTTCAAGTCAGACTATGAGTCATAATATCTTATAGTCTTATCTTTTAGCAAAGAAGATATTGTGTTGATCACTTAATTCACTAGAATTGGTCCTAGATAACTTTTGGCTCTTTCAAAAAAAATCAAAATTCTTAAAGGACATATTTGTTATGACCAGGGATACAGAAAAGAATGTGCCAGCTTCTTAAGTTAACCATAAAAGAGGAGTCCCAAAAAGGTGTTGAGAAATCATGATATTCTTCAACTGCTAAACAGCTTCCCAAGGTGACTCCTTTAAGGGTGATAATACCCGTGGATATTTTAGTTTTGGCAGATTCACTATTAAAAAAACTAGTCAGGTTGCTTTATGGTCACTATATACATATGTGTGTGTGTAAGACTAGTGAGGCTATCTGGGGGAGCAGAGTGTTCAAACTTTTAACCTCCCAGGTATTCTTGATGAATTTAATAGCAATCTATAGGTGTGAGAACTATTAGAAATTGGGAAACTGCATTAGAGATATATTCATAGAGTCCTATCAGTAGGAAACCATTTCCCAGTCCACACATTGAGATAATTTGGAATACATGAAGGACTGTATTAGTATCTTTTAAACAGATCATTGCTTTGATGGTAATTTAACATACTGAAAACTAAGAACCATAAAGTAAACATATTTAGCCCAATAATATAAAGGTTAAATTCTGGGCTTCTAAATCTTCAAGCAAAATTTCCCAAAAGCCACTCTGTCCTTTGCTAATTGCAAATTAAGTGGTTCTTCCAGTTTTTGAAATACAAGGCTCATTAGGCAGTATTTTATTTAAATCTACAAAGAGAGACTTCTTTAACGTGTTGAAAGGTGATGCTTTTTTCCACCTTTGACATTTGTTTTCTTTAAGTGTCAATAAACAGGAATTGATCTTATATAGTTACCTTTTATTGATTTCCTACAATGTGCCAGATATTGCTAGAGGATTTCATTAATTTGATATTTTATTGTCCTTAAAACAGCCTTACAAAAAAGGCATTTTTATCCCTATTTGGTAGAGGAGGAAACTGAGCTTAGAGAGGTCATGTAACTGCCCAGTGTCACAAATGGAAATGGTGGAGCAGGCATTCAAACCCAGGTCCAACTGACACCAACACTCATGCTGTCCCTCTTGTCCCTACTTTACTAGACTCTTTTATCTTGAGGGAGTTGGTAGGTTTGCCTATGTAAAGAGAAGCTGGGTTTCCAGGAGAAAAGAAGTGGGTTATCACCTATACTAAGCTTAAGTACTCTTCAAAAAAAGCTGTTTAAATGACATAAATTTATCAGAGACTAATGTTTTTGGACATGAAAAAACCCAACAGTTCAATTCAAAGATACTCAGAGGCTCTATTATCAGCTACCACTTATATTTTCCAAGGACCTAGGATATCCTTATTGCCATTACCAACAACCACAGACATTTTTTTGAAGTCCTGACTCAATACCTTCCATTCCCCAGAAATAAAGTTTGCACTCTTAAATATGCAGACCCCAGTTTTCATAACTATATCTGCCAGGATAGGCTGGGTTATTCTGTGATAATGAGCAGCTGCAAGAATCTTGGTTGTTTAGTACAATAAAGGTTTATTTCTTGCTCATACACAATTTGTTGTGGGTCAGGGTGGCCCTCCAGGGCATCCGCACCCCCCACCCCATATGGTAACTCAGAAACATAGGCCGCTTCAATATTTCCGCTCTGCCAGTTCAACACAAGGCCCTTTCCACAGTCACAATGGCAGGCAGCAGAGAGACTTGAGCATCACAAACAGCTTTTCACTGCTGCAGCCCAGAAATGATTCGTCACTTCTGCTCACGTATCATTAGTCATAACAGTCACATGACTCTACCCACTTGCAAGGGCAGCTGAGAAAAATAGTCTTTTATGTGCCTGGAAGAAGAGGAGAACAAGATACTGTTGAAGACTAGTAATGTCTACATAATAATCTGCATTATCTATATCTTTCATACAGGCAGAGAAATAGCCATTTGGAAACAGAACCACTTATTCCAGATGGGTAGCCAAGGGCCATAAGGACCCTTCTTTTCTCAGCATGCTGCTGCTTGAGCTTACCCACTCAAAATACTCCCATTTCTCCAGCTTTTCTCTCCTCTCCACCTTTAGTGAGAGGCCATGCGGGGCATGTGACGGTGTGGGAGACAGGAGGGAGGACGAGGAGAACTTCAATGAAGAAAGGGAAGAAGGAAGGGAAAATAAAACCCATAGGCTCCTCCTCACTTCTTCCCACCACCTTGGTCTTTGCAATTATCATAAGTCTTATTCCATCTCTTCTTCCCCCTACCAAAGCCCCTTCCTGTTCTTCAATAAATGCCCAAGAAAGTTGGAATCTGGGAATTCTTTTGGAAATAAATGGATCCTATTACATTCTATAGGTATGGAAAGACTTGTTATTAGCAAATTTTGCCTATCACTATACCATAGGAGTATAAGAAAAAAAAAAAACAGAGAAGGAAATAAGCTTTTAAAAATTACCTATTGCCTTTTTGTTCTAGTCAGACCTTCAACTGATTGGATGAGGCCCACCCACATTAAGGAGGGCAATCTTCTTTACTTAGTCTACAGAGTCAAATATCAATCTCATCCAGAAATACCCTCATGGACACACCTAGAATAATATTTGGTCAAATATCTGGGCAACCTGTGGCCCAGTCAAATTGACACATAAAATTAACCATCACCTATTTTCCCAGGGTTATGAGAAGGAAAACCCCTAAGCAAATCCCAGTGGGTATACGATTAAGGAACAGGTGATTGGAGAGTGTGAAAATCTTTTCCATCCCACACTACTGTATGCCTGCCTTCCCAGCACAAGGGCATCAACATTTGTTAAATGAGTGAACTACTGGCACAAGGGGAAGAGTAACTCTTTTAAATGCTATAGAGACTGAAGGAGGTAAACCTATAGATTGAGGACCTCCCTGGGAGTCCTTAATCCCCAGAGCCTCTCACTCCCTCTTTTTGCCCCCACTCTGCCTGGGAACTTTGTCATCGTGTTTGTTTCTCTAGGGAAATGGGTCCTGAGTGCTAAACAACTAACACAAAACCTTTGGGAACACGTGTTTTTAGGTTGGGAGAATGCCTTCTTATACTCTGCATTATGGGAGAGGAATGTTACTTGTAGCAGCATTATCTAAGAGCTAGAGGTTGCTTATTTTTTACTCCATTCCCATTATCTGCTTTTTAGTGTAGCTCCAGAAAGTTTTGGATAAAAATTAGCACATAAACATATATGCTGGAGGTCCTAATCACCTGCCTTCAGCTATGGCTCTGTACCTGATTGCTGCCAGGTGTTAATACTGGCCAGCTCATGTCCTCATAACACCTGTACATGCTAAGTAATTGGACTGTAATTAATTTATGTGGGTTTTTTTTTTTTTACCTCTTCAGGTTTAATTTCAGAAAAATATGTTTGAAATGAGATCTTTTGAGATTTTTTTTTGACGAAAGGAAAACAGGTATTATGGCAGATTATATTTTCCTTAAATGATTGCAACAATATCTATCATTCCACATGCTCTTTTTACAATACGACTGACACTCCTCCCATTGAGGGGTGTGGTCTAGGTCCTCTCCCCTTAAAAGTGGCGTTTTTTTGATTGCTTTGACAAATAGAGTGCAGTGGAAGCGATGCTATGTGACTTCTGAGGTTAGGTCATAAAAGTCAGTGCAGCTTCTGCCTTGTCCTCTTGGGACTCTCTCTTGAAATGCTCTTTTGGAACACAGTGGCCAGGCCGTGAGGAAGCCAAGCAGCCACATGGAGAGGCCACATATGTACAGGTATTCCAGCTGACAGCAGAGGTCCTCAGTACAGCCAGCATTAACTGCCAGACAGATGAGACAACAAGCCTTCAGATTCCAGACCCTGGCCTTGACTTTGAGCTGTCTCAGCTGATTTCCTGTGGCGCAAAGATAAGCTATCCCACCGAGCCTTGCACAAATCACATATTTGTGAGCAAAATAAATGACTGCTGTTGTTTAGGCCACTAAGTTTGCGATGACCAGACAAGTATAAATGATACTCCTATAGACACAACATATATTTAAATCATGTCCAATTTCTTACATCAATCTTCAATTTTTATAATTCATATAGCACACAGCCCTAAGAACTATGCCACTCTAAATCTGTCCTTGGTCCTACCTTTTCACAAAGCAATCTGCCAACAAGTCTGAGAATTATGGTGATCTCAGGTGATCAGGTTATCTCTTGATTCAACCAACCTTATAGCCTAACACCTATTTAGGGGCCGTAGAGAATTTACTGGTATCTTCTCAGAATAAAAAAATGAGAGAGGTTTCTTGCTTTATCAAACACTCTTTATATCTGCAAAATTGACTCTTTCCTATACCTTTACGCCAATCCTTAGCAGTTTTGAATAAGGGGTGGCAGGTGAAGATGAGTAAAGGGGTATTTTCATAACTGTTACTAAACAACTCATTTACACACATTCTTCCCCAACCCTTCCTAAAGAAGTGTGCTGGATGTTGGTGAATTATTATACTTTTTGTTTCATAATGATTATAGTGTAAGGAGTTTCATCTGGAAAAACATGTTTGGACTCCCATAACAAATTTTAACTACTAGAAATGGCATTGTTTGGAAAACAATTAATTAGTAATTAATCAATTACTGATTAATAAATGAATCGGTAATTTTCTCTCTCCTTTTTTGGTCTCCAAAATGTTTAAAATAACTGCTTACATGGAAGATTATCATGTGTGGTTATTGTGAGAATCCAAAGGTGTACAAGACACGGATTTTTGCTCTTTCAAGACGAGTGAGTAATAAGGGCTACCAGTGAAAGCGAAGCAGTCTCATTGTAGAAGAATCGGCCTTGAGACAACCAGGAAACAACTGCATTTTACTCACTTCTGAAGAATCCTGGGACCTAGTTCTATGAATCAATATGTCAAAGTCCTCTACCATGTCCTTCACTTATTAAAAAGAATCTAGTTTCCATAAAGTTAAAACAAGCAGATCTTTAGTTGTCTTTTCCTGCCTCATTTCTCCTTTTCTTTTCCCCAGATCTTTTCTCTGAGTGCCGTACACGTTCCTCTCCCCATTCGGTTTCTCTCACTTCACCGTTTCTTCTCCTTGGTTATCCCAGCTTCCCAACCTTTTGCAACAGCCCGCAGGGAACTGCTCACTCCCCAATTCTTCATTCTCGGAATCCACCAGACCTGGGTTATACTGTTTACCTTTTAGAAATGAGACTCAATAAAAAGGCCCAAGAAACCGTGCACTGCATTCCTAAATTTCATCTTTCTTAAGCGCTTCACGTCCACCCAAAAGCTGACCGAGGAGCCAGGAGACTGGGCTCCCTGCCCACGTGGCAGCGACGGGTAATCATAAGCCGCAGGAACCCGCCGCTGACAAGACGAAGAAAAGTAACGACAGTAGTATACGAAGCAGACCTCCGGAGGAGCAGCGAGGGCGTCCTGCGTACCTCCCACGCTCCCCGCCGCGGCACTCTCCGGAGGACCAAGATGGCGCCGTCCTGCGGCCGCCCTGGCGTGAGGGGGGCGGGGCCTCCGCGTCACGTGGACCGCCCCCGCGGGCCGCGCGTACGCTGCTGTCCCAGACGCGCGCCGGGAGTGCGGCGGCCGCGCAGGCAGTGCCGGTGGGGGTCTAGGAGCGTTCTCTTGGGTTCCTGCACAGCCGCGAAGCTGTCTTCCAGCAGCGGAAGGGCGGAGCGGGGCCAGGGAAGGGGGCGCTAAGTCGTCCAGAGGGAAAGGGGTTGGCGAACGGGGACCGTACAGCCGGCGGCGAAGCGGGCGTTTGGAGCCCCCGGCGAGGGGCTGGGCGGGAGGAAACGGCGCGGGCGTCCCGGGGACGGCCAGACGCCGAGGGCGAGGCTGTTGGGGAGATCCAGGGCATTCCGCCCAGGCTATGGGCGCCGTCGGGGACTCAGGGGTCCCCTTAGGGCTCCGATCACTTGGCTTGGGCATTTCACAGGTTTCCCATCGCCATCTAGACTCGAAGGCAACAGGATTGAAAAACGCCTTCAGCCAAATGTTCTCTTTCCTCTAAGGAGAGGGGCTGAGCCCGTCAGTCGGAGGGGACTCGAGAGGGATGCCCCGGCCATCGGCGGGGGTGGAAGGAGCAGAAGTTGAAGGAGGCGGCGAGAGCGCAGAGCGCCCTCCTTGACCATCAGATGCCGCCTTCTGTATTTCCACCTCTGCTGAGTGGGCTTGTCGCTGACCACCCAGGAGGGACGGACGACGCTCGGCGGGATCTGACCGTGCCGCCTTCATGTGGCTGCTGACGGGCACCCAGGAGGGAACGGGAATGGGGCGCAGCCTCGCCCTCCTCCTTCCCCGCCTCCCAGGCGCCAGGGCTGGCGGGGTGGAGACGTGAGGGGACCCGCGGCTGCCCCGGGTTCTCCAGGACTCCACCAGGCACCGCACGTCCCGCCGCGCGCGGGGCTGGAGAGGCTCGGCGCGGGGGTCCGAGGCGAGCGGACGGGCCGGCGACGAGTGGATCCGGAGCCCCAGCCTCGTCATGGGGCATAACGGCAGCTGGATCTCCCGCAACGCCAGCGAGCCGCGCAACGCGTCGGGCGCCGAGGCGGCGGGCGCCAACCGCAGCGCGCTCGGGGAGTTCGGCGAGGCGCAGCTGTACCGCCAGTTCACCACCACCGTGCAGGTCGTCATCTTCATAGGCTCGCTGCTCGGTAAGCCGCCCGCGGGTGCGCCTCCTGGGTGGGCTTCCCCCAGGACACAGGCTCAGAGAGCCGGGATCGGGGGTCGCCGGAGCCCCCGTGGGTTTCGGGGTGCCTGGCAAAGTGCAGGTAGTTGCAGGAGGTTTAAAAATGCCGGGGTAACGGCAGGGAAGTTAAAACTTGGCAGAGATGGTCTACTCGACTCCAGCCCCCAAACTGGAAGCAGAAGAGTTCTGGTAGGGCTTTCTCCCGGTCCGAGGACGGTGCCTGGTTCAGGCGGAGGTCACCCTCCCCAGGCAGCCCTTGCGGAACGCTTCGGGATGGGCACAGGGTTGTGTTCATCATTCCCTACCTCTCGGATGCCAGGGCGGAGCGCTGGCCCGAGCTCTTGTTTACAGATAACGAGTAGCAAAGCTTCTGTTTTGTTGCTGATGACTGATGTGTTTTGCGCTCCCATCTATTCTCTCTATAAAATTATTATGAAAGAGCCTTATTTTGCGCGTGTTCTATGGTTTGCTTCTTCGGCACACCGACCTGCTGGTAATAAACAACCCTGTAGAGTTAAACTCTATGTTGTTGGCTTCTGATATTTTTAAAACCCCCGAACAAAACAAATCCCAGTCTGCTTCTCCACCTGTGTTTTGTTTGAAGTCCAGAATAAAGACAGGATAAAAAACACACAACACTACACAGCAGATTTAGGTATACTTGTTCCGGGAAGAAAAGATCAACGAACTGAAATGAGTGGTTAGAAAAAACGTTTGTCCACTAGTGTGAGAATTAGTACTTCTGGTGGTTACTTTTTAAATGGTAAATGACACAATCAGTATTCATTTTGCTTGAGGTTTGTTGAACATGTTGCATATTACTTGTAAATATGTGGCTTCCCTTCAAATGTAAATTTTCTCATGTGGCATCTATAAGGATGTAAAAAGATTGTGATTATGTGTGATATTATGGCCAAGAGCAATCTTAAAGTTTCACAGTAGGAATAGATTACTTTTTTGTAGACACCTGTGAATCTTCATGGAAACCCAGATAATTGACATCAAAAAGACTATGGAAGAATTTTAAGTATTTGGAATTTCCCTTCATAATTTCTCTAATTGTCATTATCCTCTTCCTCTGTATCAAAATAATTATTTTCCCCTTTTTGTCATGAGGGCATTTTCAGAAGTAGCCATCAGTGTGGCTATGTCTAGAGGTGTGTGTTTGTTAAGATGTGTTTTTATGAGTGGAATGTTAATGCACATTAACAAAGCAAAAGCTTGTGTTCCAAATATTTTCAATATTCATTTAACAAACAACAAACACTGGACACCTACTAGGTACCAGGCACAATGAATTGTAGATTATTGGGAGTTAAATTCTAGTATTGTCACATTTACTTAAAGTGTAGATTACTGGGGAGGCAGTAGAAGTGGCTGCATTTTTATTTCTGCAGAGTTTTACACACACAAACACAGACACACACATATATATATTTGTTTAGTTTTCCCCACTGGTAACTTTAACCCTGAAGAAAGATGGTGTTGGGAGAAATTTTCCCATAGTTTTGACTCTAAAAATTCGAGTACTGTTGAAATAGAAGACAGAGCATGTATGTAAAGGGCATAGCAAACAGTACACATTTAATAAATGTTAGTTTTGCGTGCCATGTACCTTCTATTATTGTAACTTGCATAGGATTTAGAGATTCCTAGATAAATCTGACCTTATTTCAGCTCTTTCCACACAAACACTTTGACGTGCAAAAACTGCTTTTGTGGATGTCTCCAAAGAGGAGACTGATTTTCCCCTTGATCTTTGCTTATGCCTGATTTGGCCTAGAGGGACATATTTTTCCCCTTCCACATTACTTGGGCCCTCCTAAGAGAGAATTTCATTTGCTCCTTTTTATTTTCAGAAGTATAAATACAGTTAAATTTCTAGAAATCAAAAGTCAGAGAACTTGTGTGAAAGTGAAAGGCATTTCTGCTTTCCTTAAAAGTTTAGCCCTGTGTGTTTATTACTTACTGGTATTCTTGATTCCTTGTTCTCTGAGGATTTGACCCATACAAACATATCTCTGTAATTGAATCCTGGTAATGCCAGTTGAGGCTCAGAGCTTAAGTTCCAAAGCCATGTGCAGTCAGTTTCGAGGCAAGTAAACTTGGGAAGCATAGTTTCATGAAGCCCAGAAATAGAGAAAAATCATAGATTAGGAATAAAAGAAAAAGGTTGGTCATGGAAAAATCTGTAAGGCTGAAAAGCAAATGGAGGATGGAGTAGTATCTAGAACAGCATGTGACACTGACTTAATATTCTTGTTTCCCCTGTCCCCAAACATAGACGAAGGAGTTTTTCTTTTATTTTTTTCCGTTTAAACAAATTCACATATACTTCCCATATTCTCTAAAAAGAATTTTTATTGGAATTTTCAGAGGCCCACTATTATGTGAAAATAATTCTTTTGTACTATTGATGTCTTGTAGCTCTTTTTGAAAACTTAGTACCCTGTATTAGGACAACCCCCCAACAACTTGGAATAACTATAAGATTTCAACCATAGGGAATATTAATTGCTGAGTTGAAAATGAGCTCAAGAGTTGTATATAATATTATTCAAGTAATGCCTTTTGAGGGTTTGTATAAACTAGTGTTTCTCAGCCTTCTTTATGCAACGTCTTGGGAGGTCTTCAGATGTGCTGTAGGTCTTGAAAGAGAGTCAAATAATTTAGATTCCCCTTTGGTAAATCTATGGCACACACGCTGTTAGTAGTGAACGGTGTGAAATCAAAGACTCAAAAGATTTGGAATCACCATTTCCAATAAATGCTTTGGATCTAACTCCTCAGAGTTGATCTTTCTCTTTCTTTTCCCCACTCTCTGCATTCACAATCCAAGTGCCTGGAGAGCTGGGCCCCTCTCTGATGCCTTCACTTGAAAAAGGTCAGTGGTTATGACCTAGCCTTTTACCTCTAAGCTTCTCCTGTGCAAATAGCCTGTCATCTGCACTTATCATCATTGGAGGCATTTAGGAGATTTTTATAAATGAATTTACTCTTAAAGAAAATCAGCACTGTGGACAATAGCCAACAAGTAAATATCCTACCCTGAAATTTATTTTAAAATAGAGAGATCAGTCTTCCTTCTAGCCAAGCCAACATATGTATGGTTCTTATTTCTAAGCTGTAGCCCCTTTTCTTACCAATGGGCTATAGTGAACCAGCATGAAATTGATGACCCCAAGTAAAAGTCCAACTTGTCTGTGGTCTGATTCCTTGAGGTGGTTATCAAAGTATTCATTTCAAAGGGAAGGTGGAGCGCTGACTTGTTGAATCGGTTTGACAAATGATATGGATAAACACGGTTTTTGTTCATGATTGTTTATAGTCTTTCAACAAAATCATATTGGGCACTGGCAATGTTCATGATACTTGTTTGACAGAGAAATATACTTGTGTTTTTGATGCTTGTTGAAATTAATCAGATAATATCTGGATAATTCTTGGACTTCCTTAGTTAAATGTTTGATGGAAACAGTGTTAATACGAGTTTGTGCTTATAATTCATAATTACACAGGATGACTTTTAACCATAATTATAGCCAATAATAATGTAATGTCAGCAGCCTTATTCTACTTGCTTTTTCTGTATTTGGTATGCCTAGAAACCTAATTGACCACATCAAGAATAAGGTGTCCTGAATTGACCTAAGGAGTTTGAAATGGGGAGCTCAGTAGTTACCAGCCTGGGTAGGTGAACTCCTGATGTATTGACTCAGATTGCCTCACTTTGTCTTTGATTTCCATATGATGTGTGCATTTCCACCCCTTCTTTTATAATGGAATATGTTAGTCACAGAAAATCCATCTGACCTCCATTTGAGTAAAACATGTGGTAACCCTGTGCTTCTCCTTTCTAGGTCTTCAATGTATACTCTTCCACTTTTCAGTTCTTCCTGGAAATTAAATTCTACTGTGAAAACTTAACAGCTTTACTGAGACAAAATTCATATACAACACAATTCACCCAATTACAGTGTACAATTCACTGGTTTTTAGTATATTCACAGAGTTATGCAACTTATCACCCCCCCAAAAAAAACCACGTACCTGTTGGTAGTTGCTTTCCATTTCCCTCAATGTCCTGAGCCCTAAGCAACCGCTAATCTACTTTCTGTCTCAGTGGATTTGCCTGTTCTGGACATCTCATATGTATGGAGTCATACAACATGTGTGTTTCTTTGTAATTGGCCTCTTTCACTCAGCATAATGTTTTCAATGTTCATCCATGTTGTAGCATATACTTCATTTCTTTTCTGTTGCTAATATCCCATTGTATGGATGTACCACCTTTTCTTTATCCATTCATCGGTTGATGGCCATTTGGCTTGTTTCTACTTTTTGGCTATTGTGAATAATGCTGCTCTGAACGTTTGTGTAGTTTTTATGTGGAGGTAATGTTTCAGTTCTCTTGGGTATATAGCAAGAGTGAAATTTCTCAGTCATATGGTAACTCTAAATTATCCTTTTTAGCAACTGCCACACTGCTTTCCAAAGTGGCTGCATCATTTTACATTACCACCAGCAGTGTATGAGAGTTCTAATTTCTCCACTTCCTCACCAACATTTGTTATTATTTTTCTTTTTGAGTATAGCCATCCTAGTGGGTAAGTGTATCTCATTTGGTTTTGATTTGCATGTTCCTAATGACTAATGATATTGAGCATCTTTTCATGCCCTTATTGGCCATTTGCATATCTTCTTTGGGGAGATGTCTGTTCAGATCTTTTTTTTTTTTTTTTTTTGGTGAGGAAGATTGGCTCTGAGCTAACATCTGTTGCCACTCTTCCTCTTTTTGCTTGAGGAAGGTGGTCCCTGAGCTAACATCTGTGCCAATCTTCCTCTACTTTGTATGTGGGATGCTGCCACAGCGTGGCTTGATGAGTGGTGTGTTGGTCCACGCCCGGGATGTGAACCGTGGGCCGCTGAAGTGGAGCATGCAGACTTAACCACTGTAACCCCAGGCTAGCCCCTGTTAGATCTTTTGCCCATTTTTAAATTGGGTTGTCTTTTTGTCATTGAGTTGTAAGAGTTCCTTACATATTCTGGATACTAGACTCTTACTGATATATGATTTGCAAATATTTTCTCCCATTCTGTAGGTTATCTTTTTATTTTCTTATTGGTGTCCTTTGAAGCTCAAAAGTTTTAAATTTTGATGAAGTCCACTTTATCTGAAATTTTTTGTTGTTGCTTGCATTTTTGGTGTCATTTCTAAGAAACCATTGCCTAATCTAAGGTTGTGAAGATTTACTCTTATGTTTTCTTCTAAGAGATTTATGGTTTTACCTCTTATATTTAGGTCTTTGATCCACGTATGTTAATTTTTGTACATAGTGTGAACTACGGGTCTAAATTCATTCTTTTACCTGTGGATAGATAGGTGTCCCAGCACCATTTGTTGAAAAGACTCTTTTTTTCCCTTTTGATTTGTCTTGGCAGTCTTGTTGATCCTGTGAAAACTTTTGATACCATTGTCCCACTGAAGGATTTTCATAAACCTTTGACAAGGAATAAATAAGAGGAAAATAAATCTTTTTCTCCACTGGCAATTTACTTTATGTGCTTTAAAAACATAATCTAGAAACAGACTTTCCCAGAGCCATGGAGGAGATGAATGACTTACCCAATGTCTTAATAGAGACTTACTTGCAATATGATCAGGTAATTGCTTTTTTCTCTTAGAATCTTCCACCTAGACTAGGAAGTAGGCCCCTTTTCATGTGTGCTAATATGCCTTGTCTCTGTTAAGGCTCGGCCATTTGTAACTGCTTGGATGTTAATCAGTGATCTGGCTACATCATAAAACTCTGCTACATTAGTGTTGTTTCTAATAGGAACTTTGTCGTCTAAAATAACTAATTCCAGAAATATTTTCAACAAATTCACCTTTACAAATGTTCCAACTGTAATGAGCCCATTGGAGCAGGAAGACATATTTAAAGTTTGGTCCAGTTTTGTTTTTCTTTTACCTGGTTCTTTTTTGTTCTGTACCTTAGTCTGTGGTCCTGTACTACTGAAATACAAAACTCTTTTGTTTAGGATTAGAAATGTAACCTTTGCAAGGACCCCCTCCCCGATTGGATCAGTGTTTACATGGTGTTAAAATATTCTTTTATATGTTGACAGTTAAGGTATAGTAGTAGAACATTTTTGATGCCGGTGGACAAAGCAACTAACTAATTTATTGTCTGGAATTTTCATTTTTAGTTACTTTTTTTTGATACCAAAGTCTCAACTCTAAATATCCCTGGTTCAGCAAGAAATATACTCTATTGGGTGGGATTTTGTAGAATGAAGGAAATTTGTCTCAAGATGAGAACAAACAGACGTGGCTCTGTTTTTCTCTGGGGCGTCCAAGTCTCTGAAAGTACCTCTTCTGTTGAGTTTGCTAAAGAGTTTCTCTACATGTCATTTTTCTGAATAAGCCATTTAGATTGAATAGTAACAGGAAGCTCTTGTGAAAACTGTTTTATAGGTAAGGAATTTCCACATTGGCTGGGTGGAAAATATTTATTACTCATATAGCACAAAAACTTAGAGGAATTTTTGGGTAGACTGGAAGGTATGAGTGACTCTAGGCAAAATTTATAAGTAAGAATTTACTAGGCAAAAGTAAAAAGTAAAGACTATCTTCAGAAAATCAACCCCCATTTTCAGAGTTTTTACTTTCTTGTCTTCATTCCATCTCTTTTCAGATAGTTCTTGTCTTCTTGTTGTCCTTTTGGATGCTCAGTGACCTTTTTCTGTTGCTTACGCATCTTCTCTCTTCCAAACATAACAGTATCTGTATTCCATCCCCTCATGGTGGCATGCTAAATAAATAAACTACTTCAGACGTAGATGTTAACAGATGTTAGTGCACTAATGTATTGATCTTTAAGCATTCTTTTTTTATTTTTTAAAGAAGTTCACTATCTTAAGCAAAAAGGGCGGCCAAATTGAGCATTTCATGTATTTGACAGGTGATGGGGAGAAATGGGTGGGGTGAATCTTTTAGGAACCTCCGGTCACATCATATGGGCAAGACTGTTGGATGGAAAGCATTTAGAAGAGTTGAGGGTATGCACACACACCTGGCACGTAAGGGAGCAAGAGGGTCTCATTTGATACAAGTGTCTTGCTCTTTCTTTAAGGTTTTATTTCCCTCTTTCATTTCCTTCATAATTTTTTTCCTTTTTTTTTTTTGTTTTTTTGTTTTTTTTGTGGGGAAGACCAGCCCTGAGCTAACATCTGTTGCCAATCCTCCCCTTTTTGCTGGGGAAGACTGGCCCTGGGCTAACATCCGTGCCCATCTTTCTCCACTTTATATGGGACGCCACCACGGCATGGCTGACAGGCAGTGCGTTGGCGGGCGACCGGGATCCGAACTCGCAAACCCCGGGCTGCCAAGCGCGGACTAAACCGCTGCGCCACCGGGTGGCCCCTTTTTTTCCCTTTTTTATTTAAAAAATTTGTTTTTCATTTTTATTGATATCTTAATAGTTCATAACATTGTGGGGTTTTAGTTGTACATTACTGTTTGTCAGTCACCATATGAATGCATCCCTTCACCCCTTGTTCCCACCCCCCACCCCTCTTGCCCCTGGTAACCACCAACCGGTTCTCTCTGTCCATGTGTTAGTTTATATTCCACATATGAGTGAAATCATGTGGTGTTTGTCTTTCTCTCTCTGACTTATTTCATTTAATATAATACCCTCTAGGTCCATTCATGATGTTGCAAGTGGGACAATTTTGTCTTTTCTTATGGCTGAGTAGTATTCCATTGTATATATATATTCCACATCTTCTTTATCCAATCAGTCGAGGGACACTTGGGTTGCTTCCACTTCTTGGCTATAGTGAATAATGCTACAGTGAACATAGGGGTGCATAAGCCTCTTTGGATTGTTGATTTCAGGTCTGTTGGGTAGATACCCAATAGTGGGATTGCTGGATCTTAAGGTATTTCTATTTTTAATTTTTTTGAGGAATCTCCATACTGTTTTCCATAAAGGTTGCACCAGTTTGCATTCCCACCAGCAGTGAATGAGGGTTCCCGATTCTCCACAACCTCTCCAACATTTGTTGTTTTTTGTCTTGGTGATTATAGCCATTCTAACGGGTGTCAGGTGATATCTTAGCGTAGTTTTGATTTGCATTTCCCTGATGATTAGTGATGTTGAACATCTTTTCATGTGTCTGTTGGCCATCTGTACATCTTCCTTGGAAAAATGTCTGTTTGTATCCTCTGCCCATTTTTTGATTGGGTTGTTTGTGTTTTTGTTGCTCAGTTGTGTGAGTTCTTGATACATTACGGAGATTAATCCCTTGTCGGATATAGGATTTGCGAATATATTCTCCCAGCTGGTGGGTTGTCTATTCATTTTGATCCTGGTTTCATTTGCCTTGTAGAAGCTCTGTAGTCTGATCAAGTCCCACTTGTTTATTTTTTCTCTTGTTTCCCTTGTCTGAGTAGACATGGAAGCCAAAAGAATCCCTTTATGACCAGTGTCAATTAGCGTACTGCCTTTGTTTTCTTCCAGGAGTTTTATAGTTTCAGGTGTCACTTTCAGGTCTTTAATCTATTTTGAGTTGATTTTTGTGTATGGTGTTAGCACCATTTATTGAAGAGACTTTCCTTTCTCCATTGTATGTTCTTAGCTCCTTTGTTGAAGATTAGCTGTCCATAGATATGTGGTTTTATTTCTGGGCTTTCAATTCCGTTCCATTGATCTGTGTGTCTGTTTTTGTACCAGTACCATGCTGTTCTGATTACTATAGTTTTGTAGTGTATTTTGAAGTCAGGGATTATGATGCCTCCAGCTTTGCTCTTTTTTTTCTCAGGATTGCTTTAGCTATTTGGGGTCTTTTGTTCCCCCATATGAATTTCAGTATTTTTTGTTCTACTTCCGTGAGGACTGTCATTGGGATTCTGACTGGGATTACATTGAATCTGCAGATTGCTTTATGGACATTTTAACTATATTTATTCTTCCAATCCATGTGCATGGGATATTCTTCCATTTCTTTATGTCATCATCGATTTCTTTCAATAGCGTCTTATAGTTTTCATTGTATAGGTCTTTCACCTCCTTTGTTAAATTTATTCCCAGATATTTTATTCTTTTTGTTGCAATTGTAAATGTAAATCTTTTTGAGTTCTCTTTCTTTTAGTTCATTATTAGCGTATAGAAATGCAACTGATTTTTGTAAGTTGATTTTATACTCTGCAACTTTGTTGTAGTTGTTGATTATTTCTAGTAATTTTCCAATGGATTCTTTAGGGTTTTCTATATATAAGATCATGTCATCTGCAAATAGTGAGAGTTTCACTTCTTCATTGCCTGTTTGGAGTCCTTTTATTCCTTTTTCTTGCCTAATTGCTCTGGCCAAAACCTCCAGTACTATGTTGAATAAGAGTGGCGAGAGTGGGCACCCTGGTCTTGTTCCTGTTCTCAAAGGAATGGCTTTCAGTTTTTCTCCATTGAGTATCATGTTAGCTGTGGGTTTGTCATATATGGCTCTTATTATGTTGAGGTACTTTCCTTCTATACCCATTTTGTTGAGAGTTTTTATTGTAAATGGATGTTAGATCCTGTCAAATGCCTTCTCTGCATTGATTCAGATGATCATGTGGTTTTTATTTTTTGTTTTGTTAATGTGGTGTATCATGTTGATTGATTTGCGGATGTTGAACCATCCCTGTGTCCCTGGTATAAATCCCACTTGGTCATGGTGTATGATCTTTTTGATGGATTGCCAATGCGGTTTGCCAATATTTTGTGGAGGATTTTTGCATCTGTGTTCATCAGCAATATTGGCCTGTAGTTTTCCTTCTTTGTATTGTGCTTGTCTGGCTTTGAGATCAGGGTGATGTTGGCCTCATAGAATGTGTTAGGGAGTATTGCATCTTCCTCTATTTTTTGGAATAGTTTGAGGATCGGTATTAAGTCTTCCTAGAATGTTTGGTAAAATTCTCTAGGGGAATCCTTCATAATTTTAAACATACTATTTCAGATTGTTACCTTGGGATGCTTGTTGTGTCTGCTGACTCTCTCTTATAGTGGATTGTTTCTTTGTGTGCTTTTAAGTGTTTGATTGTGAGCTCATCCCATTTTTCTGTGGACCTGTGAGATCTTGTCTGCAGAAGTGGCCTCCAGAAAGGCTTCACATTTGCTTTTGCCCGGTGTCATAGGATCATCACTAGCCCAAGACCTCAACCAGAGGAAAAGACACATTTCCTTGTCATCTCTCTGAGGTAGAGGATACGGTTTTTAAGCCTCTCTTTCATTGAGGTGGCCACCCTTTGAGGATTCTGGCTTTGTGCAGGGGTTTCCATTCTAACTACCTGCTTCAGGTGGGTTGAAGGTCAGTTCAGTCCCTGTGTGGGTGTTGAAACCTAAAGTTAGCAACGAGGGCCTATTTCCTGGTCTGAAAATCACCCCTTGATGCGAGTACTCTGGTCTGTTTCAAGCAACTAGGAGTTCCCTTTTCTTTCTTGTAAGCTCAGCTGTGAATTTAAAGATGTCTTCTCTTTTACCCAGCACTTGTAGGTGTTCATACCAGTGTTCTAAGTTCTACTGTGTTGCCAGAATTGGAAGTTGGAGAATAAGCAAAACACATTAAAAGTAAAAGGTGGGATGATTGCAAGACTTGATTCTAGGAGATATGTAACCAAAAGTTAGGTCGCAACAAAGTACGGTGGTGGCATCTGGTCAGAGTAAGAATACCTTGGAAGATGAAGGAAAATAAGTTAGTAGGTGGAATAAAGGAAGAGAGCTCAAGAAAGTTTAGGAATCTAGTCTAAAAAACATTAAGAATGTGTATATCTGTTTATAGTTGGCAATATTTGGCCAGTTTGACCTTTGGCCATTTTTACTGCAATTTCATATGATTCAAACTAATAGTTTTCTTTTTTTAAACAAACATTTGTGTTGAAATAAGTTAGGGTTAATGGTAGCATATTTTAAAACATTTATTTGTGGAAGAACTACCTGACTATAAAACATTGGAATATTTATGATATACAAATTTGAGTTGACTATGAAGAAGGGAACCCCTCTGTCTTTTGAGGGTACCTGGAGGGAGTAAAGCAATCTAAGGGGAAAAGGGAATTATGAAGAATGTTGAAACCCATATGTATCTAAGTACCTGTTTCTGATATATAATGTGGAACATCAGTAAGTTTTTATTGAATGTGAATGAGTAAAATTTGTGTTCCTGTTATTTTTACTCATAAAACATTAAAATTATTTCTCTTTCCTTTTAATCCCATAGTTCCTGGGTGTCTGAGAATGTAGCTCCTCATTCAAAGGCGGAACCCACAACTTGAAGAGTGAGGGGGTGGAGGCAGGGACACACTTGGGATTTTTAGCTAAAATAGTCTTAAACCCAGTTTTAGCCATTATACTTGAACTAGTGCTGTACCTGTTGTATAATTGAATGTCTCTAGGACAACTCCTGTTCCTAGGCTTAGGTCAATTAATAATTGTAGAACTTAATTAATTATGCAATTTTGATTTTTGTACATGTAATTCTACTAATATTCCACCATGAAGCTAGGGCGTTATGAAGGATTACTGACAAAAGGAAAATAAGCATAAATAAAGCCTCCTTTAACACCCTGTAAGGCATAGCCAAAACGGCTGGGTGCGTAGCCGTAGCCGTGAACCGTCTCAATTAACACCTCTCTCCCCCCAACACACACACACACACACACACACACACACTTTTCTCTTCATGGCCTCTAGAACTGAAAGCTCTTGAATGCCCCTCCTTGGGAATTTGTTGTTGTTGTCTTTTGCTTTTGCATTTGCAAGCAATTTCCAGGGAAATGACTTCAAATGGACTCCAGCAGTGTGTTGACTGGTGGCCACACTTGATTCTGAGGAATCCCAGGAAACAGTTCTTTCTGGCCTGCACTGAAAATTTGCTTCACCAAACCTCAGACACTCTGAGAAACTTTCAGATTAAGCCACGAATGTCTAGGCATTTTAGCACTTTCAATAATTCCAGTTTGGGATTCAGTTTTTAAAAAATTGTTACTATTTCTGATGAAAGGTCCCTCCTGACGGGCAGAATTACAGAGGTGGAGGCAAAGCATGAAACCTATACACAGTTTCTCTTTCTGGCTGCCTCACTTTTTTTCTTTTGAGGGGGTTTTAAAAATACGGAGAAATATTAAATTATCATAAACCCACCACTCAGAAATAACAAATACTAACATTTTGTCCTGTTTGTTTCTTATCTTTTTTTATTTTATAAAAATAAACAAAATGTTGCAGGTACCTTTGAATCTCCCCTCGGGCCTCCCCCCAGTGCATTCTACCTTTCTCTTCCAGAGTCAATGGCTGCACTGAATTGGCTGTCCGGTATAAACTTCCTTCCTGTCTGCCTGTTGGTGCTGCCTGATGCTGGCCTGTGATCATGAAGGTTTTGCCAGTTGATGCTTAATCAATGCCTATTGCGTGACTTGCAGTATTGATTTCCAAATGATGGTCACCTCGTCTAGGAAGACATTACATGTGGGCAGTTTAGGAAACTCACAGAAGGTCTTTCATGAGGAAAGACAAGGAGGGTTTTGCTAATGGGAGATGGTTGCTTCCTGTGCAATGTAGCTACCCTTAACTTGCCTGCCAATGTGGTAACTACCAATCAAGAATGCTGCTTTAGCCATACATTTATGCTGGATTTTATAGTTTATAATGTAAACCACATTATTCCATTCAATCATAATAACCTTATGAAATAATGTAGGGACATTCTGATTTTATTTTCTCAGCACACCCCTTCCCCCTAACGGCGCTGCGCTCCCTCAACAACTGGTGCACATCCACTGGTGAGCCTCCCTTCCAGTATTTACCAGCGTTCTTAGTTGCAAACAACAAAGCCTGTGGTCAAAAGAAGACACAGCTGTAGAAGCATTCAGTAAAGAAGAACATTTTACTTGCGAAGATGGATTGCAGGGGAATTCAGGTTTTAGGACTGGCTTTCCAAATGAAATATACAACAGGTATTTAAAAGGAAGCAACATGAGATTAGCACGTTTACAGTTACTGTGTTCATTATGGGGGGAGGAAAAGTAGTTATCTAACATGAGTGTTATAACCTCAAAGATTGTGTCATATCTTCAGATATCAGCATTGCAAAAGTCAATAAAGTTGTAAAATGATAAAGTTTTTATTAGGAGTCAGTAACTTACAAGAAAGGCTCAAGATTTTATTTATTTTGGGGACCAGAACTAGACAGTGTGATCCTGGGTCTTTTTAATATCTTTATTTTGGGAGAGGGGAGGGATTCAGGCAGCAAGTGTTTGTTTTTCTCCTGACTGTGGGACATAATGTGCACATTTTCATATAATGCAGCAGGGCAAGGTGTTAGTTTTACTTCTACGTTAAACTAACCAGTTTATGAAGAAAGAACTTTATTACAGAGTATTAGGTTGCTTTCAGGATTTATGGGAGAGTCTGGGAACCAAGAGTGGATGCCACAGAGCCAGGGACACAGTCAAGAAATATGCACAGTCATTCCTCTGGTTCTAGCAGATATCATGAAACTGTTGTCATGTACCACCAGTGATGTGAGGCATTGGATTCTAGAACCCTAGGACACAGCTGGCCCAGAAGAACCAAAGGCATGTCATTACTTACAAGAAAACCTATGACTGCACCCGGCCACCATCTCATGTCAATCATGTCTGCTGCTTGTGGGAATATCTGCGAACCTAGGTCATAAGCCTGCACCATAACTGCAATGCTGTCTGAAAAGTAGTATTTTTAGCCTTCCAGTCTTTGTTAGCAGAGGATAGCAGATGGTTGGAAGATGAGTGAACCAAACTGTGGTATCTGCCGCTTTCTACTTCATGTGGTTCCTTATATGACTGTTCCTCACAGTACTGGGTATAGCCCCACTTCTACCCTGGGAGACAGAGGTGGGTGCATGAACCAGGCCAGGTACCAGGATCCTATTTCCCTGTCCTCAGTGATTGGTCCAGGGATGGTCATGGCATCAAAGCTTGGTCAAGATCCTTGACATAGAGATGCTGGTAGAGAAGCCCTGTTTTTCGAAAGGGGCTGCTAAGCAGGGATAAAGGAAGCCAGGAGCTGTCTGATTAGGAGAGAATGAGGGCAGAGAGAGTAACAGAGGGGAGGGTGAGAGGGGACAGGGGAGAGGAGGAGAGAGGGAGGGAGAGAGAGAAACCATCCTGATATTGTGTGAGTCCCTGGAGGTTCTGAGCCTGTATTTTCCAATTACGTGAACCAAAAAACTCCTGATTTCCCTTTTTGCTTAAACTAGTGTGAGTTGAGTTCCTGTCACACACAACAGAAATATCCTGATACGTATAGTATTTTTGTTACCATTCATATCCGATATTTGGATAAATCCAGAGGAGTAGTGGCTTGCTCATTAGCACACTCTCACAGCCAGGCAGGGCCTGATGCAAATGCAGAGATGCCCCGGAAAGAAAAACGTCTGAAACCCAGAGCCCCAAGAATTGAGCAGGAGCTAGAGATGGGCTGGTAGCTGGAGAGATGCTCACAGACACTGAGGAGGACTGTAAGTCTGGCAGTGCAAGAGGTCAGGAGTGGAAGGTCATACTCAGGCCCAGGCATGTAAAGGAGGCTGAAAGCCATGGGGTTGTCAAAGGCCCAGCGTTTGCACAGGCAGAATCCTGGAGGAGAGTCTACTGGACCAGGAAATACTGTGGCAACTGTCTTGACTCAGCATATAGTCTCTGATTCTTTTTCTCTCTCAGTTAAACATCTTTTTTTTAAAAAAAAAAATCAAGTTACTCACACATAAATAGTTGTTGGTAGTTAATTAATATAAAAATTTAGTAGCAAGAAAAAAATCTAGCTCTGTTAGGAAAGGGAAATATTCCTATTGTGAGATGTAGCCTCCCAGGAGATGGTGAGCTCAGCAGTCTGTGGGCCTTGAGCTGGCTTCTGCTCTCCTGAGTGTTTGTAAGAGCTGCTGGGGAGGTCAGTGGGCAAGTGAGTGAGTGTGTGAGTCCTGGGAAACAACTGTCACCACGGTCAGTGTGGGGTGTGGATGAAGTCCCAGACTTCTGGTTGAGGAATGAGCTGCTTCATGTTTTCTGCTTCAGATTTCACCGTGGCCAGTGGCCAGCTCTCAGGATGGTTGAAGCAGAACATTTTTTGGGGGTGAAATGCGTGTCCTCAGCTGATCCAAGCCCAGGCCATGGAGAAGAGAGTGGGAGCTTTGTCAGCACGAGGTCCAGGCTCCCAAGTGCAGGGAAGAACCTGGGCAGGACTCCCATGGACGTTGTCAAGTTCAGTAGACAGTACAAAGGCAGAAGGCACAGCGCAAGTGGAGAAAGGTGGAGAGGAGCAAAGCAGGGATATCCTGCAGAGCTTCGGAACCACCTTTCAGTTTCTTTAACATGTCAAGTTCAATACCACTAAAGGCCATTGTCCTTGCTGTTCTCTCTGCCCTGAAATGTTCTTCCCTAGACACTTCCTGTGGCTGGCTTGTGTTCATCCTTTAAATTGCAGCTCAGATGTCATCTCCAAGACAGCTTATCTGAAGTAGTTCCCTCCACTTATGTCACATCATCCTGTGTATTTCCTCTATGGCAGTTATAACCCCAGAAATTGTCTTTGTTTGGTGTTCTATCCTCTCCATTAGAATGCGGAGCTATGAGGACAGAGACTTTGTTTCGTGCATTGCTGTGTCCCCAGTATCCAAAATAATGCCTGGCATATAGTGGGTGCTCAAAAAGTATTAATCGATTGAGTGAAATGCTTGGAGGCAATTAAACAGAACAGTTAGCCACTATCTTGATTTGCATAAGGCTTAGGAGGTTTCGGGAAATGAACGTGAATTTTGCCCACAGGCAGGACTCAAGACACACATGGTCATATCCAATGGCTTGGAGCAGTGCTCACCAAAGCCAGACATGTGGAGAGAGAGCAGGTCTCTTGATAGGAAATCCACAAGGACAGAAGTTATAGGCTGATTTAAATTAGAGTGAGCCTATGGAATAAGACAGGCAGCATAATGTGTATGAGGATGTCACTATAGTTTTTAGAAGCTTTTGGATCCTAGATGAAGTCAAAATTATTGCTAGAAGCAGCCTGGGGGCATGACCCTGCCTGTGGGAGAGTGGCTGAGAGGGGCGTTGTCATCAGAGACCTACAGGTGGCATTTGGCTGTCTATACTGACGCAGATGGCTCCTAGCTGTGTGAGATCAGAGTGGTGCCGTTGAGTTTCTATCAGCTGGTGGAGAACCACTCCTCCCACCTATCTGGGAAGCTCAGTAGTGGGAATGGGGATGTTGAATAAGGTCTGAAACAACAAATAGAATATTTTGACTCTAGCCAAATGTTATGGGTTGAATTGTGGCTCCTCCCGCAAAAAAAAAGGTATGTAAAAGTCCTAACCCTCTGTACCTCAGAATGTGACCTTATTTGGAAATAAGGTAGTTGCAGATGTAATTACTTAAGAAGAGGTCATACTGGAGTAGGGTGGGTCCTTAATCCAACGTGACTGATATGCTTATGAGAAGGCACGTGAAGACAGAGACACACAGGGAGAACACTGTGTAAGGAAGGCAGAGAATGGAGTTACGCAGCTGCCAGCGAAGGAACACCAAAGATTGCTGTCAAACCACCAAAAGCTAGGAAGAGGCAAGGAAGGATACCCTACAGGTTTCCTCGGGAGCATGGCCCTACCAACACCTTGACTGAGGACTTCTAGCTTTCATAACTGTGAGACGAGACATTTCTGTTGATTTCACCCACCCAGTTTGTAGTACTTTGTTATGGCAGCCCTAGTAAACTAATACACTAAGGCAGCCAGCAAATATTACGTTGCAAACGCTGACTTTTGCACAATTGAAGCAGTGGGTATTACAAAAGAGTCAAAGCATCTTCAGCTGATAGAATGTGAATCAGTGTAAAGGCTGGTCATCACTTGTTCTGTCCACTGGTGTACACATCGCTTTTAGCACCTTTTAAGAAGCATTAAACCTTTTATTATGAGATAATTGTAGATTCACGTGCAGTTGTAAGAAATAATAGAGAGAGAGGCTAGGTACCCTTTACCCAGTACATGTGTGGTATAAGTATATGATGGGTGCAGTATCATAACCAGGATAATGACATTGATACAGTCAAGATATAGAACATTTCCATCAGCACAAGGATTCCTCTTGTTGCCCTTTTATAACCACATCCACTTTCCTCTCACTCCTACTCCCTTCTTTTTTTCTTTTTTTTTTTTTTTGAGGAAGACCAGCCCTGAGCTAACATCCGTCCAATCCTCCTCTTTTTGCTGAGGAAGACTGGCCCTGGGCTAACATCGTGCCCATCTTCCTCTACTTTACATGGGACGCCACCACGGCGTGGCTGACAGGCAGTGCATCGGCGGGCGCCCGGGATCCGAACCCGCGAACCCCAGGCTGCCAAGCGCGGACTAAACCGCTGCGCCACCGGGCGGCCCCACTCCTACTCCCTTCTTAATATTGGCAACCATGAATCTGACCTCTATTTCTATAATTTTGTTATTTCAAGAGCATTATATAATTGGAATAATATCATATGTAACGTTTTGGGATTGTTTTTTTCGCCCAGTATAATTCCCTGGAGATTCATCCAAATTTTTGCCTGTATCTGTGGTTTCTTTTTAGTTCAGTTCCATTTATGTGACCTTCTTGAATGAAAGCATGGACAATGAATGCACAGCTTTTCTGATTATTCTTAGTCACCAAATGCTCTCAATGTAGTATATAATATGTGTAATCTGATGAAAGAGGCAAAGCACCAAACTTGATTGAAAATGAAGAATTCTCCACACCCCATAATCCTCAGTCGAGGCTGTTGCCTGGGAGAAGCTTGAAGTTGGGCAAAGGAGTCTGGTTGGCTTCTTTCCCATCTTGAGCTTCTGGCCAAGGTTTCTCGGCCCTCCAGGACTGAAGCTGAGGTGGGGCTTGGTGGTGTAGGGGTGAAGGAGGGGGATGTAGGAGGGGCAGAAAAGGCCATCAAGACTGATCCTGTTGTAAGTGGCTTCATGCTCTCTGGACTGTCACCTGTCCCCTGATGGTGATGATGCCTTCCCATATTCTTGGTTGGTGGCTTACTCTGTGCTCAGTCCCTGAGAATGCTGCTGGACCTCCAGCTTCTTTCTGCTGAGGGCTGTTTGCCCCGGCAGGTGACTCTCTTGGACAAGCCCTGATGCGACCCCATTGCTCTCACACTTTGGCCCACACCTGATACAAGGGAACACAACATGCATCCTTGGCCCCAATAAATTCTGGGAGTATAGACTGCCCGCTCTAGCCTCTTCTTTGACCAGCTCATCAGCCCATCCCTTGCCCTTTAGGTTTCTCAGACAGGAACTAGTCATAATTCACTGTAAACTCTAATTTCAGGGGACACGTATCAAGCTATCTGCATGGGCTTGTTGAAGCCCCCTTACTAGGCTTGAGGGGAGAGTGAGGCATCCCCTCCCTTCTTGCCTAGGTGAGTGGGACTCAGTGCTCACCCACAGCTCTCTGTCTGTTGTTTTATACCTTCCAGGCAGGTTAACCACTTGCTGTAACTATGAAAAAATTTGCATCTTGATCTGTCATCTTTCTTTGGTATACTCTACCTATTGTATCATGATGCCTTGGTAGAATTTTCCAATTGCAGTGACAAATAATATGTTAATTTAAAAATACTTTTTTTCTACTTAAAATTCATGAAGCAATTTTGTTCAGATTCGCCACAGACCTCTTTGACATCAGCAACAGATTTTGCTGGAAACATTTTGGAGCCACCTCATACAGTTTCTCGGGGCCCGTCATCACTTCCAAGCTGTAAGAGCCAGATACTGCATCTTTTATTTTAACTCCCATATGACGTGGCCACTGAAATTTCAACCTAAGCCACGAGGAACCAGCCTGATTTCTTAGGGCAGAAATGATGAATGATACCATTACCTTCTTTTTCACTTGTTCCATCAGATGACCTCTATAGGGAGCCCAAAGTAACATTGATTTGAAGTAATTTCAGGTCATTGTGCCTTCTCCAGACAAAATTCCAAATAAAGTAATTTATTACTTGTTCCAAATAAAGTAATTGAGAGAGTGCCTTATATATTGAGTGACTTTGTATTTTCTGAGTGAGAATGTTTGAAGACACCTCTGCCTCGTATTAGAGGGTATATGATATTTACTCCCTGGCTCCCTAGGCATCCCTGTGTGTGCTCATTTGCACCTTTAATTACAGCTACTTTTTGTTGGGGCTTCCTGTGCAGTTTCTTAGGACAAGAAACACTTCCAAAGGCTGCTAAATGGAAAGGAAAGAATAACTCTCTGAAGTCAGCCTGAGTGTGAATTTAATTTCCAGGAACACAGAGTTCAAGCGAGGCTCAAGCAGAGACAAAATAATCAAATTTCGGTTTCCAGACCCTCTGACTGATTGATGAGAATGGCACCTTTTGTATTTGTCTTGTTATTTTTGTGGCCTTCTCCCAAGGCTGCAAATCTTTAGCAGTGATGATTCTACAAATTATCAGAAGCCCTAAAATGAAGCTTTCTGCCTCTGCCATGTGAAAGGCAGAATTAGGGAGCAGAGGGTTAACTGCCTGTTTCTCTGTGGGACGCTGTTATTGTTCAGATTGGATGGGACTTTTCTCTGAAGAGCACCAAATCATTTTTCTTGTTGGTTGCAAGTCAGTGGGCTCTAGCTGGAGAGGATCACCCCAGGTGCTAAGGAAGGGTGGATTCTAGCCTGGCCCTGCTGTAGAGTGGTGGGTTGACTGCTGGTAAATCACTTTGCCTCCCTTTGTGATTGTAATTGTGAGGCAGAAATTCTTAAACCTAGTGTGCATAAAAATCACTTGTTGAAAATGCAGATTCCTGAGTTCTGCCATCAGAAATTTTGTTTCAGTAGGTTTGACATGGGGTCTTGGAGTCCGTATTTTTAATGAACACTCTGATTTTGATGTAGGTGCTTCACACTTTAACATTGATCTAAGGGAAGCCTGGCCGACTTCTTAGTGTCTGTGCAGATGACAGGCGGGCATTATGCACACTCCTAGGTTATAGCCTCGGGAGTCAAGCAATGAGGGTAGGTGTAAGGAGGATGGAAAGGAGAAGACTGGTTATTTAAGGTAAGTGCGTGGGTTGTTAGAAAACTTTTTTCCTCCTAGGGGAGTAATAGCATTGTCTTCAGCCAACTTATTCTTGCAGAGAGTGGTTGGGATGGAGAGGAAGTAGGAATTTAATTTTGGGGTTATTGATGCCAGTACTACCCATCTTTTAATGGCTAGTGTTGCTTAAGGTCTAAAGGTAATATGGAAAAAATAGATACTCTAAGTATGAATAGGCAGGGCCTCTTCTCAAATCTGACTTAGATAAAGAAACATACCTCAAAATTTTATGAATGAGATAATCTAATTTCCTAATTGTGCCCCTGCCATCCGTCTCCATCTCAATCCATGAGTGATAACTAAACATATCTGATAAATAATAACTAAATTATTCACAAAGGTGGGAGGGGGGTTTCTGAGGGTTGCGTCTGGGGGTATATCCTTTTATAAAAGTGGTGGTGGGGTTCGTGACTCTCCCCCTTATTTGTAGGTGCTCATTCTCTACCTCTCAACCTAATATCTCAGTCCAGAGGTTCAGCTGGAAAACTTGGCTGTCAGAAACGTGGTAGAACTGTCTGAAGCTACGTAAATCGGAAAAACGAAATCATCCTTCTACTTGTTCTATGCAGAATTTTGAAAAAGTCACAAAATTTTCATTGAGATTGAAATTAAAACTTTAGATAACATGCACCATCTTGAGGGGACTTGTCATATACAACCCCTCCTGTGTTGGGCTCCTTTTGCCTTCAGCCATTTCAGCCATGCTATGCTCCTCCTTGATACCTCAATAATTAGGGCCTTGAAATTCCACCCACCTGCCACCAGTCCAGACTACCCAGTGTCCCTGAGATGTTTTTTAAGCCTAAGTATGTCCTCCAAATATCCAGTATGTATGCAGCAACAGTCCCAAACTGGGAAACTAAGTCTTTATCAAAAGAACCACAAGCAATGTGGATGTGGGAACACACATAATGCAGTCAGGGGTCATTTTCAGCTTGGCACAGAAGAGAACAGAGGGGGCAAGTGACTGATCAGAAGGACCAATTAAAGGCTAAAGTTGTGACCAATTTAGCATGCAGATCTCTTGTTAGAATCCGAACAACAAGGGAGCATGTGGGCAGCTTTAGAAGTGTACTCCACTTCAATTTGGTCTGCTTATTAGGCCTTCTTGGTAATATTGGCATCTTTAATTTTGATTATGGGATCTTTGTGTACTATCTGAAGTTATAGAATACAAAAGCTAGTTTAAATCTCTGCTGCCCCCTTTTGATCTTAACATGAGTCTTGTGTTGTTGGGGAGTCTGGCATGTAGGTTGAGCTGAACTCACATATTATTCTATTGACTTCAAGTTAACATCAGTATGTTAACTCATATTGAATTTAGCGTCTATTAAAACTCCCAGCCTTTATTTCATGTACTGCTATTATGCTTCTTTTTCATCATCCTTGTCTTTATTCAATTTAGGAGCCCAGATTAGCACTTTAATTTTATCATCATTTTAATTCATCTAAATTTAAGTAAAATGTTTTATTTCTTTGTATCAACCTGTTAAATTTTTTGGGGGGGAATCCTGATTATGCCATGTAACCTTATTGCTTTTAGTGATACTAGCTATGTATCTTTTGTATCTACATCTAAATTATCAGTAACCAAAAGTGTTGAATGGTCTAGGGAGAGAATGTTGGAGGTCTTGGCACTAGAGATCTGGTAATCTAAGTTAATTTTAATTTACCAGTTAAAACCCTTTAGGAATAATTGTTAAACCAGTTATGAATGCATTGACTAAAACTATCACCTAGCCTATATTTCTTTATCTTATTTACAAAAATATTTTGAGACATAGTATCAGATACTTTACTGAAAGCCAGATATACTATGTCTACTGCATCTCCTAAGATTACTGATATAAAAAATAAGGAGAATCTGACATAATTTATTCTTAGTGCATCCATGCTGGCTCCTAGTGATTACTTCTGGCCTTCCTGTCAGTAATTCATTCTAGTGTCAGGTTGACAAATATGAATTTTGCTGTACTTTTCTTTTTCCCCTTTTCCCTGTCTCCAGTCTCTGGTTCCTTTCCTACTCTTCATAATTCCTTGAAGTTCTCCAGAGTTGGTCTGGAATAGCACTTCTCAATCTTCAAGGTGTAAGTGAATCTGCTAGGGATCTTGTTACAATGCAGGTTCTGATTCAGGAGGTCTGCGATGGGGCCTGAGATTCTACACTTCTAACAAACTTCTAGGTGCTGTTGATGCTATTGGTCCTTGGACTACACTTTGAGTAGCTAGGCCCTAGAGGACTTGGTATTCTAGATAGGACATCTAGATTTGAGTGCTCCTCTAGAGCAGGAAGGATGTCTCTGGTGGGTAAAGCTCTTAAGTTCTTATTTCAATACTTACAAACTCATCAGCATCTGTATCCTCCAACAGTTATCCCCCTCGTTCCTTTATCTTCAGTGTCTCTTGTTCCCACTGGCTCCTTTGCCTCATCCTTTTTGCGTTTCTTTCCCTATAGTTCCTTTCTTCCTTCTATTCACAGTCAGGCTTCTTGGGAGAGCAGACTTAAATTTCATACCTCCATTTTATCCTCTCCTGTTTATTCCTCAGTCAACAACTCTGCTCATGTCACTCTCCTCTTTGGAACCCCTCCCTGGCTCCCCATTCCCTCTTGCTCCTTCTAGTGACATTCTGCAGCCTGACTCCTGTTTCCCTCTCCAGCTCATCTCTTACACTCTAGGAATTCCAAACTACCCATGGTTTCCAGGGCACCTTATTCTCTCTTCAGTCTCTTTGCATTAGCTTTTGTTGTTCCTTCATCCATAAAAGCTCTTCCCTGCCTTATCACCTGGCTAACTTCTCTCATTCTTCAGAAATTTCTTGCACTCTCTGTCTCCCCTTAGAAACTTAAGTTCATATCTCTGCTTATATTTATTATTTGCATAATTCAAGAATGGTTGAAAGGAGGGGTATCAGTGCTTGCCCCCTCTAGGCTGCAGCTGTAACTAGAATTATTGTAAGGAGGCGTTATCTTGACATGGTGGTGGTCAGTCTTACTGAAGGATTTTAAGGATACCAACTCACTTGGTAAAGTCACTGTAAATCTTATTTTAAAGATAGGGAAGACTTAACCATCTCTCTGTAAATGAAGAGGGAAAAGAATATTTTTAATTAGTTTATCATTGTGAGAATTAGTCTAGCTTATCTATACAATATTTTTTGACGTTATAGTTTCATGGGAATGAAGCAATAAAATAAAAATAATAAGTTTTATCAAATGAGAATATTTTCACTAATATGGTCCACAGAAACAGTGATGAATGGTTAGGTTTTCACATGATAACTCAGAACTTTGACAACATCTTGCATTGGCCACCCTTGGGAGCAGAGTGACAGACAGGGTCACTTGCTGGCCTAGAGACTGGCCTCATGCAAATCACTAAACTATTGGGGTTTCTTGGAAGTAATAGGGAATAGAGATGGAGAGCTGCCTGAAAAGATGCAGACACTGAAGACATGATGGATTGTTAGCTGATTATTCAAGCTATACAGGCTCTGGACTTGAAATAAATTAAGTCCAAAAGAAACAGTTATGGCCAAATACAAATTTTTAATAAAATTAAAAAATATCTCCCATAGCTGTGGTCATGATCTCTCAGGCAACAAATGCATTTTGCTATCAGATGTGTCGTTGCCATGGCACTTGCAGATATGAGAAGGGATGGCAAAAGGTGGAGGTTGAAGGGCTAATAGACTTGAAACCTTATTTACAAAATGGTCTTAATGTGTGTGTTTCAGACATAAGTCTTAATCCTTTGTACACAATAGGTATTCTGTAAATGTATGTGGATTGAATATAAATTGGAATATTTAAAGTTAAATGAAGGAAATAACTTTGCTTTTATTAAGGAACTGTTCTTTATAGTGTGGTTTGTGCTTTCTGGGTCACATTGTGTCCTAGATTCCTGTGACTATAGAGAAAGGCACGCAAAAGAGAATAAGAATTGTCAGCTTCTTTAAGGATATAGCATGTGTTGATATAATTTCCTTTTCCACAGGGATATGGAACTGTTGATGAATTACTTTTTTTTTTTTTTTTTTGTGGGAAGACCAGCTAACATCTGTTGCCAATCCTCCCCTTTTTGCTGAGGAAGACTGGCCCTGGGCTAACATCCGTGCCCATCTTCCTCTACTTTATATGGGATGCCCCCACAGCATGGCTGACAGGCAGTGCGTCGGCGGGCGCCCGGGATCCGAACTCGCGAACCCCGGGCTGCCAAGTGCGGACTAAGCCGCTGCGCTACCGGGCGGCCCAATGAATTACTTTTTAGCTGAAATGCATGGAGTGGGAGCTCTGGTCTCCATTCTTTTCACTGATTTCCTGGCCAGTCTATCTCTGGGTAATGACTCTCTTGGTTTATGTTGCTTTTCAATGTAATATATTTATTCAAACAGAACTCTGCCTCTGGTAGGTTGCACTAGAAAACCAAAAAACCACAACCAGACCTAGAGGCAATATTTTAAATTATGAAAGCTCAGGGTCATAATAGTCTATTTTGTGAAATAGTACTTGGCCGTGCCAAACTTGTTTCTCTGTAGAGGATAATGTTCATGGGATAAAAACAGGACTTTAGATACTACCAGTCAGGTAGTGGGCTGCAGGGCTAGAATCTGGGTGTCAGTTCTGGTTTTGCCACTTGCTAGCATTTTGTCCTTGGGCAAGCTTTTATTATTTTTAGAATAACTTTTTTCTCATTGTAAAATAGTAAAGACTTTAGAAAACATAGCAGGTTACAAAGAAGAAAAGAATAAATATTTGTATAATGTGTGAGCATTTTCTCATATCATTAAACATTCTTTGAAAGCACCATTTCATTATTTATATGGTATTCGATTAACCATTCTTATATTTTTGGACATTGAGGGTGTTTCTTGCTTAAACCATGATAAATAGCACTGTGGTGAATGTCTTTTAATTAAAAAAAAACTTTGTCTTTATTTTTTCAATGGGATAGTTTCCTAGGAAGGGTGTTACAGAGTTTTGTTTGTACATTTTTAATATCTGCTTTTGAAGCTATTGATAACCTAAAGCAGAGTAAAAGGTAAGTAATTTAACTGAGCTTCAGTTTTCTTATTTATATGTATCATAATGCTGGGAGGATATGGGCTAATATATGCAAAGTGTCTACCACGGTGACTGGCAAATATTGTCAATGTTTTTAGTCTTTGCTTTAGTGTATCCATTGTCCATACAGTAGTCCATATCACGTCAATAAGTGCTCAACCATCTGTTAAAAAAAGGAAAAGAAACTTTTACTGAGTTGTATGTGTTTGTTGTGATACCGAATTTGTATGTGTGAATATGTAGCCTCATGCTCTTTTTTTTGAAAACTACGTTAAAACAATGTGTGTATGAAGGTGAAAGGGGAAAGACAGTGTCGTGTTTATTAAAAGTATTTGTTTTGAATTAAGAAACAAACAAACAGGAAATTATTGCAGTCCATGGAAAGCTTGGCCCCAGTGGCCATTGTATCTATCTTGGTTTTAATGTAGTATCAAAGCTTGTAATTTACAGCTGTGTGAAATTAATATGTTTTAGTTATATGTATGTTGGCCGATGGGAGAGCAAGGGAGGCAGAGATGGGATCAATATTCTTGATACCTCAAATTGTCAGTATAAATTAATATAATTTGAGCTACCTCAAAAGAAGGCATAAAATGGTAATTTTAGTAAATGAATCAGGAAATAATGAAATGTCATATCTGATTTTTTTCACACATTTTCTGTACAGAGCAAGGCTGAATTAATTTCTTAAGCCTGCTGTAACAGATTACAACAAATCGAGTGATTTAAAACGACAGAAGTTTATTCTCTCACAGTTAGGAGGCCGAAAGTCTAGAATCAAGGTGTCAGCAGGGTTGGTTCCTTCTGGAGGCTCTGAGGGGGAGTCTGTTCCAGGCCTCTCTCCTCGCTCCTGGTGGCTGTCAGCAATCCTTGGCATTCCTTGGATTGTAGCTGTATCTCTCCAGTCTCTGCCTCTATCTTCATATGGCCCTCTTCCCTGGGTCTCTTCTGTCTCTGTGTGTCCTCTCCACTTCTCATAAGGACACTAGTCACTGGCTGTAGGGCCCACTCTAAACCAGTATGAGCTCCTCTTATCTTGATTACATCTGCAGAGATCCTATTTCTAAATAAAGTCACATTCACAGCTTGGGGGAGCTTGGATTAGGACTAGAACATGTCTTTTTAGGGGGACACAGTCTAACCCACTACAATGGCAAATGCACTAAGTTCAAGTAGAAGCTCACTCTCTCTCCTTCCTCCCTATACCCTGCCGGCTTCTTTAACCACAACCGTATCAGGTTGTGTTACTTAACTCACTGGTTTCCCCTTGCCTACTATATTTGGTTTAATTTTTCTGCTTGGCTCTACCTTATCTACCCAAGATGACTTTTTACTATAAGAAATTGCTCTCCTTACCCTTGAACCTTACTCCTTTCTCTTTGTGCTGTTACCCCTGCATGAAAGGCCTTCTCTCTCTCCATCTAAATAAATTTTCTTATTCCTAAGGGCAGGGTGTGTGCTTTATACCTTTTCTTTTTCCCTTGTAGCACCTAGCCCAGTGCTAGCACATAATATGTGCTCGATATTTTGATTAACTTTCTGATAAAGTAGAAGGTATAAACTATAGGTTGGAAAGAAAATTAAATAATGGTTTTATATGCTTGAATTTCAAAATTCAAGTTGCTTGAGAATTGGTCCATCTTGATAGCTTAAATTATTCAGGTAGACTATTGTTTTCTCTTTGATTTAAAACTTCTGCCTAGAGTATCAGTATTGTATTTGAGTCTTATTCTGGTGCTATCGCCTATTTTGACTCAAAAACAGCATAAGGAGATGCTCCTGGCATATCAATTATTCCATAGGAAGATTTTGTTATTTATTGTCAATACTGAGTTCAGAGTCTGGAAGATAATTTCTTATCAGTGGTGTAAAATATTTGGACACATATATAAAACCAGTTTTGTGGTTTCTTTTATCTTTGTCTTTATCATCATTGTTCCATAGCTGGAAAAGATTTAAGAGGTTTTCTAGTCTAGTCTTCCAACTCTTCGAAAAGGGGAAGGCCTACGGTTAACTCTGACTGCTTCCTCCCCCTTGGGTCTGTCCTTTTCCACTAAACTCCACGATTGTCAATTTGAAGGGACATCTACCAGGGTGTCAGATTTAGTCTGTGACCCCTAAGGAGGGGTTAGGGTTAGGGTTAGGGTTAGGGTCAAGCCCAACTGTCTGGTGGACCTCAGTTGCAATTCAAGTTTCTTATCATTAACACTCCCAGAGCCATTAAGTGGGTGGTGAGCAGATTTATGTTTCTGGTTTTTCGTGAGCAAAAGGTAAGAGTCAGTAGAGTTTCCTTGGTCTGGGTGATAACTGAACACTTGTGTATGTGCAGTGTTTATAGGTAGAATAATGAGTAAATATTTGCTATGCAAATTGATTAGTGCCTGGCACATAGTAAATGCTATAAACAAGTTGGCAAATAAAAAGTATAATTTGTAGTCAAGATCAGAGTGTGTGATTCCATACCGCTCAGCTCAAAAGAGCCCTATGCTCAGCGTCTCCACAGGCTGTCACAGGGCTGGGCCTAAGGCTGGTCTCCTCAGTCTTCCATTCGCCCTGTTGTCAGATTTTTGTCTTTGCTCAGTTGACTCTCATTAACTGTAAGTTTCTGCAAATGGGAAATGTCCTCCCAGAAGAGCCCCTTCAGTTTTCAGTGCGGCCTCTTCTATAGAGACCTGTAAAAAACCGGACTCAGAGACTGCTGTGAATTGATACTTCTACAAAATAAGTTGACAAATACTGCTTGATTTTCTAGATTGGAGCTGCCACAAGCTAAGCTTATTGTCTCTTAGTTTTATATTCACAGAAAGGAGACATTGTAAGTCTTAAGGACAGTGGCCTGCTGGTAAATGTTTAACAACCAGCTCTTTCTAGGAAAACCCTGATTTGTTGTGTTTGCCAATTTTCTTGGTGTAGATACTCCCACCAGGCCAATTTCAAGCTACCAATGTGACTTCATTGAAATGGAGTTGGGAAGAGATGTATACAATGGGCTCCCCCCAGCTGGGAGCAGGCTCCTGCATGCCACTATAAATGGAAGATTTAGAGGATGTGGCTTAGGCCCAGCCCATGGAAAGTCTATGGAGATAGTATTTTTATTGTTATTATTTGCCCACCTGCTCTCTGGCAAGCACTGCTCTAGGTACTGGGATGTAGTCCCTGCCTTCATGGAGCTTACATCCCAGTGAAAAATATTCAGAAATTTCCAATTTCCACTTCTTGGGACCCTAGCATTCTCGTGTTTGGGACAGTTTGAGTCAAGGCCCCATAACACTTTAATTTTTAAATGAGGAAAATAGCATGGGCTCGTTTTAGTTTTCCAGGGTGTGAAGTAGGGATTGTGGAGGAGGACATAGGATTCCTCTCTGAATTGTCTTCATCTTGGAGTTGCAGAGACCCTAAACCTTGCAACTCCAGGAGCGGCGGCCAGTGTGCCACGAGGGATGGGAATTAAAAAGCAGAGAAGACAAGGGTCTTGCTTGGAGTTCCAGGTCCCTAACTAATCTAGAGGAGGTGACTATCAATTTCAAGCCATTACTTGCCTCATTAAAAGTTAATGAACTGGAAGCTTACAGAATGGACAAGCTGCTGATGACTAAGATGAAGTCAAAGAATCGCAAAGGTCTACATCCTCAGGAAGGGTCAGAAAGGGGTTGGAGAACTACTGATGCAGAGCTCAGAGAGAATGATGACATACGTCTTCTTTTGGAAGAGGATTTAGGATTCTCAGTGAAGAACTTAAGATCTTTCCTATTGAAAATCACTGAGCCAAGCTTATTAATAGGCTGTATGATTTGAGGGGGTGAGATTTTCCTCTAGGAAGGTAAGTCTTCAGGAAACTCAAGCTTTAAATAAGCAAAAGCCAAAAGAAAAGAGACAAACTTTTTTGAAATGAACTGTTGGATGCAACATCGGTCGTGCTCGGGTTGCAGGGCTCTCCAGAACCTCTGCCCATTCTGTATTTTACCTGTTGAATGGATGATTCCTTTGCACACGGTATCTAATGATGCTGCTGCCTTTCTCAGTGTCATCACTCCAGCAAAGGTGGATTGTGGACCATTCCCCTCTCTGTGTTTGTCTGGAATATGCATTGTTCCATTCATGCCCAGGTCTTCTCTTTAAAAGCAAGGACATACATATTCATCATGATGGTTGGGAATTTAATTCTCAACTGTGCTATTTTTGGCCAGGTGAAGAAAACCCAGGCCCTTTTCTGGGATGAGGACCCCTCCCAGCTGCTTTGGAATGACCAGAGTGTGTTTCCATGTATGCGCTTTGGATTATCTATATCACAGTCACCTTTGGGTGCTTCTTTAAAATACTCATTCCTGCGATGCACCCCAAACCTACTGATCCTGAGTCTCTGGAGTGGGACTTAGGAATTTGCATTTTTAATACGTTTCTCTTTAGTGTGTGTCTGTGAATAAAGTGATCATTGAGAACCACTGGTTTAGACTCATAGACTGCTAGGAAATAACCTCAGAATTCCCATGGGGTCCTACCTGTGTCCCATCGGAACAAATGCAGGCTGCCTGACCCTGCAGGTAAGCCTGGAAAAGGCTTGGACCCTTATTTTTCCCCTTAAATTAGGATACCCACACAATCTGGTAGGCCAGTAAGGACAAAGCCCCTTCCCAAGGGTCACGATTTTGTGACACACTGCTGCTAGCAGGCTCAGGTCCATCAGCTATCACAGCTGAATGTGAATGTAATTAATTATTTCCTTTTCAGCTGCTAACATTTAATTTTACATTGTTACAAAACATGGATATTTGCGTAATAGCTGATAAAAAAGAGATCAGTATGAGAAAACATTTCTTATGCCCTTGACCCAGCTCCATCACTCTTAGCATTTTGTGCCAAGTGTGGCTTCTCTCAACTCAGTAACATTTTAAAAAGTCACTTAGCCCCCACACTTAGGTGTTTCTGACTGTTTGGCCCACTGTGGAGGGGAGGACAACATAGGTATCTTTAATTTAGTCCAATGCTGCCATTTTATAGATGTGGAGATCAAGATGGGGAGAGATCAAGTGACTTATTTGGGCATGTCAGGGCTCAACAAGCCTTCAGGTCTTGCCTCTTCTAGGTGAGTGTTCTTTCCTTCATCAGGCTGCCTCCCAGCAGGAGGGAAGTGTCCCTGTCAGATTCTCTGCTGAGTCTCACAGTTCTTGGCAGACAAAAATCCAATATTCCCAATTCTAAAGACATATTGTTTAGTGTTCCCCTGTGAAAGCAGAAAAATTGCGTTGCATTGTCTATTCAGACTGAGATTTGGAGAAATTGTGTCTTCCTCTCTGTGTCTTGTTTTGTATCACCAAACACTCACGTAGAGGAGAGGGACAAGTGCTTGGCTGAAATAACCTAGGCCAGGGGACTGCCCTCAGTCCTTGTGAGGACAGGTGTATTGTAATTATCAAGTCGTGTGATAATTGTGCCACAGTTAATTAATTGGAAGACTTGTCTCTAATTTACTCTGGAGACCTACAGGTGGTTCTATTAGTGGGCTGAAGCAGCTCCCTAGGAGCAAAGAACTGAGGGATGGCTTTGTTTTTATTTTGCATTCCCATTCCTCCTTCTTACCTGATTTGCTTTTGCCTGATTTGCTTTGGAGACCTTCCTGGCTTTAAAAAAGAGCACAAACGTGTTTCTTACTGTGGACTCAGTAGGAAAAACATCCAACAAACAGAGCTGTGCTAGGAGGTATGCTTAAGTCCCTCAGGATGCTAAAGAGCCAGCAAATCTTTATGTCTTTTCAAATGCTCTGTGTGACTGTTACTAAAGTAATGTTTTCTAGACTGTGGTCAGTCCTTTTGGGGGCAGGGTAACCTAAGTCAGTGATGAAAAGTAACTTTGGTAGTAAAGGATCAGGAAGTTAGAGCTGTTTCTTGGAGGAAAAAAACCCTGAAGTTGGTAGACAATTTGAAGTTTGAGTCAATGGTTTTCGACTTTTGAAACTTGAGCAAAACGCTAAAATATCCTTGATCACGTGGCAACCACTGCTTGTTCCCTACTCAGTGTCCACCCTCTTATTATTCTTTACTGAAAGGGCAACAATATGCTCAGACTCCCTTGCAGGTAGGGGTGCCCATGTGTCCCAGGTCTGACCAGTGAGTAGTAGGTGGAAGTTTACTGGGTGGAGCTCTGGGAATGCCATTTTTTCCTGGTGAAAAGGGACACACTAAACTGGGGCATGCCTTTGCCCTTGCCCTTGGCCCTTTCCCCTTTCTGCCTACCATATGAGTGCCATGCCTAGGGATGAAATAACTGTCTTGCCCCTATGGGGACACAAGCCACATGCTAAGGATGGCAGAGTCGGAAGCTAGAAGTCCTTGCCTTGATGACTTTTTTGAGCAGCTGCCTCATTCCTCTTCCGGACTTCGAGGTTACGTGAGAAAAACAACCTTTCTTAGTTTAAGCTGTTGTAGTTGGATCTCTGTTACATACAACTTTTGGAAACTGCTGGTTGGGTGGTCCTTATACCTGGTATTTGTAATTATAGTCTAAGCCAATGGAAAGTTCAACTTATTATATAGAGTTGGAAATTTTAGATATAGAGAGATTGCCATTGCTGCTAGGCTTGCTTTATTGGAAGTTACAGGACACCAAGATATAGAAACTTGCCAAAAGTTGTTCTACCTAAGGCAGTGCCTAGCAGCAATCAGGTGTTATCCACACGTACTGTTTTCAGCCCTTTGCTGAAGGAGGATTATGTCAAAAGAGCAGTCAGGAGCTCACATGTTAGTGACACCTTTGTCTTAAGGGGGCGGACCCTGAGGGATTTGCCTATGTCCCATGACTAAGCTTTGTGGGCATGACCTGGTGACCACTTCCAAGGGAGGGAAGTATTTGGACCTCTTTTATTTCGTCCTCTGGGGCAAAGGTGGTGGTCCAGGATGATGTTTAAGCAAAAATCTATTATCTTATTTGAGGCAGTTCCAATGAGCAGGTTTTCTTTAATAGATCCATAAAACAGCAAAGAACCATATTTCTGAATGAAGATTTATCATTTAGGAATTTTGCAACCATTACATGTTCTCTTTTCTTGTCGCTATGCCTATGTCTTCGGGATCTTACTGATAATTACACAAGAAAAATAGATGAGAATTATAGATTGCTAATTCCATTTGTTTATGACAAGAAAGGAAAATAATTACATGATGAATGTTTCAAGAGCTTTAAGCCTATAAAAAGGATAATTGCCCAAAGATCACATAGAATATTGTTATAGTATTTATTTATGTGCCATCATGATGTTCTTCAAACTTTTACCAACTACAGACCATGTAGAGGGTGCTTTGTACATGAGTGGGCCATAATTTGAGGTAAATTTAAAAAATAGGTCAAAAATTTTAATAATAAAAACCATGCTTCCCAGCAGATAAATAATAAATGTCTGTTAAGCTGAAAAAAAGCTTGAAAAATTAGTAGTAAATGTTTTTCATAACAGCGAAAGACATTATTTGTAATTTCTAAGGAAAATATCTAATAGTTAGCTAGATGATGGATTCTATATCCAGTTTTTTTTTCTTCCTCCTTATTTTACTAAAAGAGAAAATACTCCTTCATAATTAGAGTCTGTCAGGAGTGGCAGCAAACATGTGATGACTGTCAGTTTGGGCAGATGGATAATTCATAGTGAATCTGAGTCCAGAAGGGATGCTGCGATTTTCCACCTGAAGAGCAGAGTCATTGTTTCATCAGATGCTAAGTCCACGGGTCTACAAGCACATCCCCCTCAAACTTGCCATCCAGTATTCCCAAAGAATCTCTGTCACTTATTCTCAATATTCAAATAAACATGTTTAGTCCTGAATGGGAGGATCAGGAACATCAAGATAACTATCTACATCGCTGACATTTGCCACTTGAATCCATGGAACTGCTCCTTCCTGACGTTATCTGTGTGGACCAGGAATGCATGAGTCTCATTGCTCATTTCAAAAGCTTGTGTGAGTACCCTTGACAGCCAGAGTACTCCTTGGGGGAACAATCAGTCTAGGGCTCTCTGCCCATTTCTTTGCAGAGCATGCTGAGAAAACAAATGCTCAGAGGCTGTGATTTGATTATATTCACATTTTAATCTATTTTCTACAATACTGGGTTAAAATGAGGAGGCATATTGTTGTGTGTCATCCGTTTTAGTGGATAAAGCAGTGGGTGTTTTGGCATAAAGATAAAGCTTCTCTTATTTGTGTAGCACCCTCCTTCCTCGTTGTAAACATAGCTGGTTATTCCATCAGTACTGATCCTAGCGCACCTTTTACAATTTACATCATAGCTTACAAAATAAATACTGGCTAAATGAAAAACCTCTTCTATAGATTGAGTTTTTGGTGATAGACAGAATCAAGAGTTTTTAAGTACTTCTCCCTCAAATATGTTCCACTCACATGCTAATTGATATGCCCACTCAGCACATCATTGATTTTACCTAACTGTAAAACAAAATACATACTAATGCACATGTGATTGTGATTATTCTTCCACGTTGGATACCATTAATGTGTGATGACCAACAGAGCCATTAATAATTTTGCCAGTTCTTGCATAGTCCAATTTTACTCTGAGCATTTTATTTGTCCTTAACCTGGTGGCTGGCTTTATGAGGTTCTTCGAAATAGAGTAATCTTTATTTGTTTTGTATGAGTAATATAACTTGGAGCAATGCTTCTGTAGTTTTGGTCTATTTTATGCCCTAGTGACAAAATGAGCCAATTTTGTACTGGAAAGCATTATTTTGTACTTGTTTCGAAGAACTTAGGAAGTTTAATAGGGAGGTTGCTGTGCGATTTTTGAAGTTCAGTTTGAAAATGATGTGAAAACTTTGACTACTTCAAGCCACTCTTTGATAAGGGTTTATGACAGAAACACATTTAGAAATGGAATAATTGTCTAGTGTAATCTACTTCTTTGATATTCCGTGGCAGTTGATTAGACCTCCTTCACTTGTGTGAAATCATCCCAGTTATATATTCACGTTCTTTACTTGTACTGGAATGAAGTTCACTGTTTATGTTTGAAACATTATTGTGAGTTCTAGGATTTTTGTTGCTATTTTCGTTACTTTAAGACATTTATGTCTTAAAGAGCACTTTTGAATCATCCATTCATTTGTGTTACTAGGGATAAAACACAACACATTAGTAACAGTGAAAAATGCACATTTTATTAACAAACAGCAATACACAGAGATGTTACAATTTGTTAGCAGGGATCAGCTGCACCAAGTATTGCCTTTAAGAGTGTAATGAGTATAGAATATAACGCTATTAAGTTATTAAGAACATAACAATATTGCGGTGAAAAATCCTAATCAATTTTGCATTTAAAATTTGTAAGGTATATGGGAATAAAACTATTTCTCCCAAACTGGACCACTTGACTGATTGATTGCCTGAGAACCCTATTCTATTAAGTCCTTTAATGATGTAGTCGGTTACATCATCCCTTTTAATAGGAAGTTTCTAAGTTTGTCCATGCATTCTTCAACATTAATTGAGTACTAATTATATGCCAACCACTTTCTTAGATGCTGGAGATCTAAAGATGAACAAGATACAGTCCCTCCCCTTAAGGAATCAGCTCACAGTCTATTGGGGAAGACAGAAATATAAACAAATAGTTATAATTCATCGTGCTAAATGCAATGCTGGAGATATGCCAGTGAGAGCACACCATGGTACATGGAAATCATAAGCAGTTCAGAGTGGCTGGAACATAAATTGTAAGTTAGAGAATGGTGAAAGGTGAGGCTGGAGGAGTGGGCAGAAACCAGATTCCAGAAGGCTGAACATAGCTGGTTAGAAAGCTTGGAATTTGTCCTCAGCCTCAGGGAGCCACAGAGTGGTTTTAAACAGGGCAGGACAAGGACAGGTTCATATTTTAGTAAGATCCTTCTGTTGGCCATGTGAAGGATGGACTTGATGGAGACAAGCACAGAAGTAGGGAGACCAACTAGGAGGCTGTTATAGAATTCTAATAAGATATAATGAGGGCTCAGACCAGAGCGTGGCGATAGGAGTGAAGAGCTGGTGACAAATTCAAGAAATATGGGAGATAAGATTGTCAGGACTTCGTGATTGACCAGATATGGGGGTGAAGGTTGGGTTAAGGCCGAGTTGAGGATGGTGATTAATTCTGTGGATTGGGTATCTGTGGTGGTGCCATCAATAAGAAAGAGATGGCATTCAGGGGGAGCAGCAGGTGGAATAAAGTAGGGTGAATGGGAGATGAGGTTTTAAGTTTGGTACAAGTTGAATTTGAGGTGCCTGTGGAATACTCAGTTAAATATAAGAACCTGAAGCTTGAGGATGTAAAGGTAGAAGTCATCAGAGAAGATGACCAAACCACGAGAGTGTGGATGAGTTCACCTAATCAGAGTATGTGGAGAGGGCATTTTAAAAAGCAAGTGGAAGAAGAGGAATCTCATGAAGGTGACAATGAAGGAATGGTCACAGAGGTGGGAGGAGAACTGTGGCAGTGAAGTGCCCCAGAAACAAAGGGAGCAGAGAGTTTCCAGAAGGGAGTGATCAGTGGCATCAAACCCAGTAGAGAAGGACTAGACAATGTCCATTGGATTGGCAAAGAGGAATGCCTGATGACCTTAGGAGAAAACAGTTTCAAAAGAGTGGTGGGGGTAGATTACTGTGGTTCTAAAAGTGAGCGGAAGGTGAAAAAGTAGAGAGTGAATTTCTCCTTTAAGCCATTGTAGTCAGTTTAAGATTTCCTAGCCAGAGAAGTTCTGAGTGATGACAAGGTTGAGAGTATTCACTGTGTGAGTCAACGAAGCGAAGAGAAGATCAAGTTGATTGGAGTTTAACAGGTACAGGAATTGGGGGTCTGGTCACCAATTTAGGACTTTGAGATTATCCTAGATAATGGTAAGACCTGGAGAGGACAGAGGCTGTGAGTCAGGTGCTAAAATCTTTAGTGAATAAGGAGTTACCTGGAAGCATGCAGCTTAGGGAAGCAAACAAGGAGCAGAAGGAGAGATAGCCAGATGACATGAGCTTTAAAGGAGCCAAGGTTTACGTGAATATGGAAGGATGGTGTTCTAGATGTAGGAATGGGGATGAGGCATCTGATGACCCAATTGCCAACCCTGAAGTGGAGCACATAGGAGAATGAACAGTGTCCACCTGGGAAGCAGGGCAGTTGGTTTTAGTTAGGGTCCAAGGCTGTAGAGAAGAGCCTGTGACGTAGACAGGATATTGTCAAGTGTTGGTCTTAATCATGGAATAGAAGTTCCAGAAAGTACAATGGGAGGTAAGAGAAGGAAGAGAGTAGAGGAGAGCAAGGGCATGGAGAGGAATCCCTGAGCAATGTGGAGATAAGAGTGTAGAAGAGAGTGCATTTTGGATATACGATGAGGAGATGAAGTGTGGTGGAATTAACTGGCTTCAAGATTTCAATAGACCTTTGGGATAAAGTTGCTTTAGGTGTTCCACAGACATCTAGAGATCAGCTGATGACCACTGACCTATTTTAGTCAGCAATGTGTGGCTCCTGTGACCATGTTCCTCCAACATAATGGAATGAGGTTAGGTGGGCTTTTCCGTGAAGCAGCACCATGATTGTTCAAGATTTCAACACTGGACAGTTAAGAGACTGGGTTTTAGTCCTAGCTTTACCTCTAACCTGTTTTCTGCTCTTGGGTAAAAACACTTAACCTTTTAAGACCTTACTTTCTTAATTTTTAAAGTGAAGGGGTAAGCGACATAGTCTCTGAAATGGTAGACTGATCACTTTTCTTCTCTAGTTTTCTTCCATTAAATGTGGTGTTTGTGGCACCATTAGAGCACTCGATAACCTCTCACTGTAATCTCCACCAAGATGGACCACCTTCAGGCATAGCCACATACATATACATCAAGCACTCTCATTTTACCTCACATCCGATATTCAGGAAGGATCATGTCATCAGAGCCTAAACACATAGGGGTTTCTGGGTGTTCTGCTGACCTGACTTCAAAGGATGGCCCTTCAGCCAGCCAACCCTTCCTGACTGTCATTCTGGTCATTTACTTTTTGTCTCATTCTCTTTGGTATAATGGTGAGCTTTATTTTCCAAAGAGCTTTAAAGTGGTTTCATAACTAAAGGCAAGAAATATTTGTAATGAGGGAAAATGCACCTGCCTCATTTTTTTGAACACCCCTACTGGAAAATACTGCATGTCTAGTGGAAAGAGCATGGAATTGGGAACCCAGAGGCCTGGGTTTAGTGCACCTGTGACCTAGTTCACAGGTGGATGCTAGTTTGATAAAGGGCAATGATAGTGAGAAAAGTATTCGCTCAAAATCATTGAAAGTGAGAAAAGTGCTCACATTTGATGGGGAATTTATTGTGTGTGCCTCCCTTCAGATTTGGGTGGGTCTGGGTGAACATGATTGTAAATGAGTGTGTGTTCAGGGGTGTTTACTTGAACGTGTCTGTGTGGACGTGGAGAGGGGAGAAGATAAAGCTAATCTCTTCTTAGCTTTTGTTCTGCATCTTGTTCTCATGTTTCCTGGCAACAGTAACTTTGATAAAAGAGATCTCTCCAGGCCTAATGAGATGAAAAAACTGAAGATTGAAAGAAGAGAGAATATAAATAACACTGGGGACCAGCATGGATTTCTGTTATGTGTTCTCAGGGCTGCTAGACTCAGTAACTGGGTTTTCTTGTGAGACTTTTCATTGCTTTGTTAAGAAAAATAGGATAAAATAAACAGATAAGGGAACTAAGCTTTGGAACTGGAAAAAATGACTCTAATTAGGAGTTTAGGAAGTAATCTGTTTGTTTTTTCCCCTTAATTCTAAGACCACCTTGAGGGTGCAAAAGATATTGAAGACCACTTATTCATAGAGCATCACCTGTCCACTGCAAAAATTTCCTACTAGAATGTAAGCTAAGAAAAATGCTAGTTTTCTTGAGATACTGGATAGGCCATTTCATAATAACAGCAAGAGAAATTAAAGTATAAACATCATTAACATTATACCCCTTGCACTAGGACAACTAGTAGGACTCCATTTTGAGAACTGCAATCCATGCTGATCTAATATTCTAGAAGATGAGAGAGAAGGTGTGTGAAATCCAGTTTCATTAGGCCTGAATTCCCAGTGCGCAAGAGGATGCTAGTGATGAGATTTCCTAAGTTCAAAGGGGAAAGAGGTTCCTGCAATTCCCCCTTAATGGAGTGTGGCATCTGTTATTTATTTTATATGTTTAATATCAATTTAAATGCATGTTAAGACCATGAAAGGGGTCATAGGTATATGAAAGCTGAAGCATTTATTTTTATTCTTCTGCCCAATACTCTTCTTCTTCTTTTTTTAAATACTCTTTTTATAAAGTTAAGCTTTGGGAGGAAAATAGAATAGATTCAAATATCTGCAAAAAGATACACACCAGATAAATCAGTTGATAACAGTTGATGATGAGCACATGTGTATGTGAGAAAATTCTTTGAGTTAAACAAGATGATAATAAGAGTATTTAAAGTTTTTATCATACTTTGTAGTTTTCAAAACATTTTTACATATTTTATTTCATTTTTTCAACAGACCCATTAGGTAAACAAGATTGACATTATAATCTCATTTTATTTGTGAAGATTTGAGAGTCAGGATTTGACTGAATTCCCAGAACCAAGCTGAGGAGTGGCGCGTTGGATGAGAATTTGGTTGCTGACTCGATCTAATGGTCTTCCTAATCCTCTATACTCTCTCTCGATATAAAGCATTGAAAAACTCAGTCTTTAGGAATGAGTCAACTTTGCTTGTGTGTAAGAATATCTGCCTTTCTTCAGGAATGCTTTTAAAATGTCAGCTCTAAAAGCAACATGAAAATATTTGTCCATCTAGTGTGGATTCTGCAAAGACAAAAATTTCTCTGAAAACAAATCTTACCAAACAAATTATGATACTTTTGTAGTTAAAGAAACAATAGACATTGAAATTCGTATTGTCATGGTGATCTAAGATGTTTTCAGAAATGGTTGCTTTTACTTTTACCAGGCTCAAAAATTGAGATAGCACCTCCTATGTTTAGGAATGTTCAAACTCTTGACTTGGATAGGTAGATTCAAAGAGACACTCCCAAACAAAAATGAGTCAACTCTGCCTGCCAGTGACAGGTGACGGTATTGATTGTGTACTGGCCTCTCTTTTCTGTTAGTCTCTGGTAGACTCATGTGCTGGATTGTACCTAATTTTGAGGGGTTTTATGAATGTTATTAACCTCTTGTAATGTCTATGAAAGTGATAAGGAGCATTCTATTACTTCAATTCTTTTTTTGAATTTTCATTTTTATTGATGTGTTCATAGTTTATAACATTGTGGGGTTTTAGTTGTGTATTATTATTTGTCCATCACCATATGGATGCATCCCTTCACCCTTTATGCCCACCCCCACCTCCCTTCCTCTTGGTAACCACCAACCAGTTCTCTCTGTGTGTTCGTTTATATTTCACATATGAGTGAAATCATGTGGTGTTTGTCCTCTCTCTGGCTAGTTTCACTTAACATAATACCCTCTAGGTCCATCCATGTTGTTGCAAACATGGGACAATTCTGTCTTTTCTTATGGCTGAGTGCTATTTCATTATATATACACACACACATATATACACCACATCTTCTTTATCCAGTCATCAGTCGAGGGACACTTGGGTTGCTTCCACTTCTTGGCTATAGTGAATAATGTTAAAATGAACATAGGGGTGCATAAGCCTCTTGTGATGGTTGGTTTCATATCTGTTGGGTAGATGCCCAAGAGTGGGATTGCTGGATCATAAGGTATTTCTATTTTTAATTTTTTGAGGAATCTCCATACTGTTTTCCATAGAGGCTGCACCAGTTTGCATTGCCACCAGCAGTGAATTAGTAGGGTTCCCATTTCTCCACAACCTCTCCAACATTTGTTGTTTTTTGTCTTGGTGATTCTAGCCATTCTAACAGGTATAAGGTGATATCTTAGCGTAGTTTTGACGTGAATTTCCCTGATGATTAGTGATGTTGAACATCTTTTCATGTGTCTGTTGGCCATCTGTATATCTTCCTTGGAAAAATGTCTGTTCATATCCTCTGCCCATTTTTTGATCAGGTTGTTTCTTTTTTTGTTGCTCAGTTGTGTGAGTTCTTGATATATTACGGAGATTTATCCCTTGTCAGATATAGGATTTGCGAATATTTTCTCCCAGCTGGTGGGTTGTCTATTCATTTTGATCCTGGTTTCATTTGCCTTGCAGAAGCTCTTTAGTCTGATGAAGTTCCACTTGTTTATTTTTTCTTTTGTTTCCCTTGTCCTAGTAGACATGGAATCTGAAAGCATCCCTCTGTTACTTCAACTCTTAAAGGCTCTTAAGAATGTAAAGATGATAAAAGGTGAAGAGACAATGATGAATTCTGCAAGTATGCTAGAGAGAACTCACTTGGCACCAGGATGTTTCTAAAGGATGAACTGCAAATCATGTAACACATGACAACTACTGTCCCTCTGAAGTTAGCAACAGACAGCAAGAAGGAAGGAAATGTGATTGAGGAAATGGAAGAACTTTGAAACTTCTTACTCAAGAAGGGGTCAGTAGTATAAAAAAATGGATGCCAGTTAACCTAATATTAATTTAGAAGGTGAGGAGAAGGCTCAGTCTGGTGAAAATGGGTGCTTTTATAGGCTTGAGGACTGTTTTCATTAGCAAATCATCCATGTGAGGAGTCATTGGTGAGTGCCTGACATAACTGCTGAGGGGTTGTCAACTCTTGGGGAGTCATTAAGAAGGGGGGTTTGTTACTTACCACGACAGGCAAGCATTATGGAAAAAGATGCCTGATTCTAAGGAAGGTCAATGAAAAGAAGGGGAAGATGACTGGTGTTAAAGCTTTGAAGTATCATTCATCTGTTTGGTGGAAACACATATAGAGACTGCAAACTTAAGTAACTTGGAACTTATGAACAGCCCCTTGGTACCTAACCTTTATATAGTTGGTTTTGAGTTCTTCATGTTGTTCATTTTTATAAGGAAACTTTATATAACTCAAAGAAACTATATAAAGTTTGGAGTTCTGCGTGTTGTTCATTTTTAGAAAAAGCATGGCTGGTTGATTTCACAGATTTCATTTTACCCAGTAATTTTAACATCTGTCCTAGAAAATCTTTAATCAGAACCACTAATGTGGGGGGGCACATTTTATCATTTTGAATTTCACAATTGGGCTTTGAACATTTCTGCATGGTGATAAAAGATGTGGTTAATGAATAGATTGGCCAAAAGGAGGACCAAGAAAAGAATAAAATGAAAAGTAAATGACCTGGATGGCAATCGTGGGGGTTGGCTGGCTGGTGGTGATGGTATAGGTGCAGGATGCTGATAGAAGTATCAGTGCATCCCACGTGGTTGGTTTACTTGGAGGTAGACCTTCCATTGAATATCCATCAATGAGAAGGACTTTAGTGCATGGCTGGTTAGTTTCTCATAGAGTGAAGTGCTGATGTTCAAGTGCTGATGTAGAAGCCAAGGTCACCATGAATTCACAGATTCAGTAGCTCTGCATTTGTTGCAGCCAATGTTGGAATTTTCAGTCCTATTCTGTTATCTTCTTGGGAGTGACACTCTCACCCTGCAGACACCGGACCAGAAATCTTGCAATTATATTTGATTTATCTCTCTTCCCCATTCCAGAATCTAATCTGGCATGAAGTCCAATTGAATCTAGCCCTGAAGTATTTCCCATATCATGGGCCACTGCCCTAGTCCAGACCTTGTCACTTGAGATATACTGGAGTAAAAGTTGGGCTCAGGAGTCAGACTGAGGATTTGGGAACCTGGTACTGCCACCCACTCGCTTTATAACTTTGGGCAAGTTACTTCTCTAAACTTCATCTTTCTCAGCCAGAAAGTGAGGTTAATATTAGTATCACCTTGTGAAGTTGTCTTGAAGATTAAATGAGACAATACAAGTATAGTGCTTAGTGTTGAATAAGTGTCAGCTATGAGAATCTGTATCATTATAATGGACTCCTAACTGGTTTTCATTTCTCTAATCTTTTGCTTCTACAAACCATTTTTTCTACTGTTGTCAGAGTTATTTTCTTAAAGCACTGTTTGGATTATGTTATAATCATCCTTCGGTATCCGTGGGGGTTTGGTTCCAGGACCCCCAGCAGATACCAAAATCTGCAGATGCCCAAGTCCCTTACATAAAATGGCAGTAGTATTTGCATGTAACCTATGCATATCCTTTCATATACTTTAAATCATCTCTAGATTACTTATAATACCTAATATAGTGTAAATAGTTGTTATAGTATTGTTTAGGGAATAATGACAAGAAGAAAGTCTGTACGTGTTCTGTACAGACGCAACCAGCATAGGTCCTTGGATCCACGGTTGGTTGATCCAAGGATGTGGAACTCTCTTGATTAAACACATACATGCGCACACACACGCATGCACACACGCACACAATGGCAGCAGCAACAACAATAACACAATAAAAGTCCTTTCCTGGCATTTCATTACCTATATGAAGTTTGTATATTATGACCTCTTACAGTTGGTTCTCAACTTCATATCCTGTTGTGCCTAGTTGTCAGCCTGTGCTCTCCCTTCTCATACGCCTCACCCTCTCTGTGTGCATCATGCACTTTCAGCTTTCCCTCTGCCTTAAACTGCATCGTCCTTCAATTTGGAAGGAACATTTCGTTTGTCTTCATCTACTCATTCTTCAGGGCTCACCAAGTCAGACTTCACACCTTGTCCTTTCTCCCACCGTGTCGTTTGTATCTCTATTATACAGCGTATTTCTTCCTGCCTTAAAAGAGGGTTACTATCATGCCTCTGCCACCACTGCATTTCTAATCTTGGGAATGTAAGGAACTTGTTTTAGGAATCTTTGTATTCTCCATAGAGCTTAGCTCAGTGGATTGTACATTTGCAAGTACTCAGGAAATAAGTGCTGAATTGGATAAAATAATTATAGCCTCATTAGCCCTTGCCTGTTTGACAGTAGTCTCATTTGCAGTGCTAATCCCGGGTTTATTTCTAAGTGTCTTTCCATTTTAGCTTTTAGGTCACCCAGTAGGGATCAGTACATAGCATGGCGTTGACATTTGATGAATGTAGGTGCTTTGAATTCAAACCTCAATAGGTTAGATTCCCAGGTAGGCTGACTTTTTTGGTTGCTAGGAAATCATGTAATTACAAGGTATCACTCTACCAGGCTTTGGCCATCTGAATGAGTGGAAAAGAGATTATGCAGATACTCTTGAGATGAAGGGAGAGGACTTTGAGTTCATTCAGGGGCGCTTGCAGAAGGGTTTTGAAGCATTTATCCAAAGAGCAATGAAATAGAGTGTTAGGGAAGGGGGCATGAGGTCAAGGTGACAATTGAGGAAGGTAACTTCAGCATGTTGTGGGTACTGCCTGTTGTTTACTGGTCTGTTAAAGGCAGTGAGACCTGCACTGGGGGAGGAAGGCTGTACTGTATTTCTCTCTACAGAAATACTTTGTAATGAAATATACTCCTGCATCTCCACTCTCCACTTTACCCTGTGGTCAGAGATGGAAGGATATTAACAAAGAATGGTTTATTAGTCACTACTTTTTCTTTATAGAATCTCCCTGCTCTTTGATATTATGCCAGATGGGGACCTCAAAGAAAATCTCAAAAAATTACCTTGTAACTGTTCCATTAGACCCCTAATTTAGTGTTCTTCATCTTGTATTGGCCACTGGCTTGTTGAGAATCTGATGCAAGTTATGGACCCATGCCTTAGTTAAATGCATATGTGTATGGATGCTCTAAAATTTTCATAAATCTTCAGATAGTTTGTTGACCCTCTCAAAGTCTATGCATGTAAGTGCCTGTTCAAATTTCATATTTGCAACTGTCTTAGTTCTCTATTATTGCATAACAAATTATCACAAACTTTAACTTAGTGGCTTAAAACACTACAATTTTTTGTTTTGTTTTGTTTTTGGTGAGGAAGATTGGCCCTGAGCTAACATCTGTTGCCAGTCTTCCTCTTTTTTCCTTGAGGAAGAGTGTCCCTGAGCCAACATCTGTGCCCATCTTCCTCTATTTTGTATGTGGGAGACCGCCACAGCATGACTTGATGAGTGGTGTGTAGGTCCGTGCCCGGGATCTGAACCTGCGAACCCCAGGCTGCAGAAGTGCAGTGCGTGAACTTTACCACTATGCCACTGGGCTGGCCCCACACAAATTTTTTATTTCTTAGCTTTTGTGGGTCAGGAATCTGGGCAGGGGTTAGCTGGGGCCTCTGCTCAGGATCTCAGGATGTCAGCTGCAGCTTTGATTTCGTCTGAGCCTTGGGGTCCTCTTCCAGACTCATTCAAGTTGTTGCCAGAATTCATTTGCCTGCAGTTCTAGGGCAGGGGGCCCTGTTTTCTTTCTGGCTGTCACCTGGAAATCATCCTCAGCTCCTAGAGGCCACCCTCAGGTTGTAGTGAAATGGCCCTCTCACAACATGCAGCTTGCCTCTTCAGAGTCAGCAGGAGAATCTCAGGCCAGTCTATATGATTGAGTCTCATGTATTATGTAATGCAGTCAAGGGAGTGACATCCCCTCATATTCCAGGCCCCACCTACACTCAAGGGCAGAGAATTATCCAGGGTGGGGAATGTTGGGTCATTTTAGAATTCTACCTACCGTACCAACTCTCCATTTTGTTAGTTTTCTAGTTTTGGTGTTATGACACACTGATGAGATAAGTTGTGAGATGTCATAAATAATATGTTATTAATAAAATCCTGGAAGTTATCATTTTCATCTAATAAGAGCAGATTCATGAGGAGATGTGACAATAAAACTAGGAGGTTGGAGTGACAGGAGGAAGGGGTCATGAGCCAGGGAGACAGGTTCTCCCCTGGAGTTTCTGAAGAAGCCAGCCCTGCTGACACCTGATTTAGCCAGTGAAAATGATTTTGGGCTTCTGACTTCCAGAACTGTGAGAGAATGAATTTGTATTGTTTTAAGCTACTAAATTTGTGGTAATTTGTTACAGCAGCCCTGAGAAATAATACACCCCCTAATAATTCCTCCAGATTCTAGATGCGCTAGTGAAACAGCATCCTCCCACATATTTGTCGCCTCATCTACAGTGTCTACATTTTTTTTTTTTACAATGCACTGAGACTGAAGACAACACTGGAAGAGGTGACTGGGAATATCTAAGAATCAAATGTGATGAGGTTAAAGGATTAATATTGTGCTATTGCAGGGAGGCAGTGGGCCTTTGAACAAGAATTGATCATAATAATCAAAAGAAATGATAAAGGAGGGAAAGGATTAGAAAGAGAAAAAAGATGGAGGAATGAAGATGAGGGGAAGAGAGAGAAGAAAGAAGGGACTGAGAAGTATGATTTAGCCTTGCAGACCTGCTCTGTGAATAGCTTGTGACAAGTGGCTTCTGTTTGGGAGGCTTGATGGCTCAAGGCTGGATCTCTGGCAGCTGAGAGACCTGCAGAGGTCAACATCCTGACAGAGCTGTTCCTTCTCCATAACTCGGCAGGGATGTCACGGGAGCAGCCTGCCACAGCCTCTTGTGGCTTCAGCTGCTGAGTGCCTGGGACTCCAGATCCAAGAATCCCTGCTTTCCTTTTAAAGAATTTTATGGAGGAAAAGGTATTGAGTATTTTTAATTTCACCAAACCTAAGTATTCTTCAAAATACCTGTGACAGAGTCCTATATAAAGTAAAATTATAGGCCCTAAAACTGCAAAATAAAAAGCTCACTAAAGGATTTTTTACCTTTTTTATTAACTTGTAAAAATAAACAGATGTGAGATGAAGGGCAGTGCTGCTACTGGAACGAAATGAAGAGAGGAGTGTATGTACAGTGGTTTTGGAACCTTAGATGTCTCAGAAAATGTTCTGTAGGGCTGAGGTGCTGATTTAGCAACACTTACTTCAGGAGCAAGGCCTTTCCCCATTTCTGGTGCAGTCAGACCCTCTTATGAAGCTGAACCTGCTACCTTGCTGAAGACAGGTCACTCAGGTGAAGGTCAAATGTTGGAAGAGGGAGAGACCCTGGCCTGGCCCCTCTTGCTCCTTCCTGTGGGCACAGCACCCTCCAGGCAGCCCCCCCCCCCCCCATTTAATGGGCTGCACAGAGGACTGTCAAGCTGATTGGTTACTGAAATTTTGGTCTAGTCCCACGTTTAATTGTAACCCCTGGGTTAATGGGCTTATGTTGGCACTAATTAAGGATATATGTCCTAAATAAAGCCTCTGTCTTGAGAGCCCATGAAAGTCCAATAAAAAAATCACAGCAAGCCTTTTAGTCAGCTCTTATTTTGCTATAACAAAAATGCTGCAGACTGGGTGGCTTAAACAACAAATATTTATTTCTCACGTTTCCGAAGGCTGAGAAGTCCGAGATCAAGGTGCCGGCAGATTGGATTCCTGGTGAACACCCTCTTCCTGGCTTGTAGACAGCTACCTTCTTTGCTGTGTGCTCACTTGGCCTTTCCTCAGCCCGTGCATGTAGAGAGAGAGAGTTCTCTTTTCCTCTTCTTATAAGGGCACGAATCCCATCATGAAGGTCCCTCAGGACCTGACCTAAACCTATCTATCTCCCAAAGGTCCCACCTCCTAACACCATCACATTGCAGGGTACAGCTTCAACACATGAATTTGGAGGGACACAAATGTTCAGTCCACAGCACTTAACAACATGCCGGGTCTGGTGAAGAAGTGCCCAAGTCATTAATTCCTATCTTGTATCTCATTTGTATGTTCTCCTAAAATCCTCTGACCCCACTGCCCCACTGCTTCCATTTAGAAGCTCTCCCGCACCCACAGTTGGCATTGGGGCTTGCTTGTTCTTAGGCTGGTTGACAGATTGTTTTTGCTGAGAAAACCCTCTCTACAGCCTGTGTGCTGATCGCCTCACTGATCGCTTACTCCTAACCAGCAGTCACATTTGTCAAAAAAGTGATCAAGACTCTGGGAGCCTGAAGAAACCAATTGGTGGGTGGCTGTTTGTTATCCTAGACTCACTTTCTGTTGGCATCTTTCCTCTCCAGCTTTCTCCTTGGGGCAGTGTAAACCTCAACTTATTTATTTCTGGTCCCCTTCTCACTTAGCAGTCTGTAGTCGATGGTGGAAGGTCCTCACAGCCCCAACCCACTTCTCTAGTGAGATGTCATCTGTCGACTCAGAAGGTGGCATCGTGACCTAAGTCTTGGTTGGGTGAGCCTGAACAAATAGCTAGAATCTAGTTAATATTAAGATTGGAAGAGACTTCAAAGCTCGTACAAATTCTTGCCCCCCAAGCACCCAAATTGTCTCCTATTCCAAAACTACTTGAGCGCGGAAGCTGCAGTTCTTATCGCTCTTAGAGATGGTGATCGGGACACTCCAGGCTCTTCCCTCTGCATTGGCCCTGCTTCCGCTCCTCACTCTGAATCTTTTCCCTCCGTCAACAATCTCATGAATACTCCTCTAGAATCTTCTCTCTCCACTGCCTTAGTCATCTCTCGTGAAGGGATGCTAACTATGTTTCTATGCCTCCCATCTCGCCCTCCTCCAATTGTTCTAAAATCCATATCTGATTATTTCACTCAGCCACTTAAAGTCCTTCAGTGGCCTCCTGTAGCCTCCAGAGTAAAGTTCAAACTCCTGGACTACGAGGCCTTTCCCATCTGGCCCACCCCTTGCCTGCCCTCTGACTGGCCATTTCCTGACAGGTCATGCATTTCCAGACCCTCCTGTCAGGGTACTTGCTGTCTCCTTTCCCTGTCCTTCTCTGCCTAACTCATTTTCATCCTTGAAATTTGGAACCTGAACCTTAGCTTGAGTCCAATGCCCCTTTTCTGTGGTCGCCATGCACCTTCCAGCAGAGCTCTTAAACCACACATAGCATGCTGGTGGTGGGTTCAGCTGTCTTTGGCCCCACTAGACATCTAGCCCATATCTTATGGAACTGATTGGGGTCAGCTGGCATGAGCACCTTCAAATAAGTTCTGTCCTTTCCAGCCTCCCCTTAGTATATATCACCTGCCACTTTCCTCTTCGTTCTTGTGAGAACCATCTTTCTAAAATTACTCTTTTGCCTGGATTCTGGACTCTTCATGACCCTGTTCTACACATTATTTATGTTCATGTTTGTTCTCTCTCCTGTCTCGCCCAGTCTCTCTCAGATTTCTGTTGTTTCCTTTCAGTCCTAAAACACGTCTTGTCTCCTTTGCCCGATCCTGCTGCTGCTGCTTCTTCCTCCAGTTTTAGAACATGGGTACCCCTAACTTTCCACTCTCACCCACCCCCCATTTCATAATGCTTTACAACCTGACTTCCAGACCTACCACCTTCCTCAAGTGTTTCAATGTTTTGTTTCTTGACACATTTATAGTGTCATTGAAAATAGTACATTTTAGAGAAAGAAAACACACTTTTCAGAATCCAAGTTCTGATTTGTATTTTTGTTTTATTTTATATTTTTATCTCTTTTCTCTTACTGGAATATCTTGGTTCCTAATAACATTAATACTTATTTTCTTCATTCTACAATATATGTAAATTAGTTTCAAAGTCGGTACAGACAATAAACATGCCAGTGAAGTTTAAGATTTTTTTGCAGTTCTTTTTGTCCCCAGATGGTATACTGACAAGGATGTACAGAGAAATGTGTTCAAAAGTTACTGGAAATTATCTTTTGTGTGGTTATAGTATCAATTTGAGATACTATTGTGTTCATTGTTTCTGTTTTGTTCAATTATAGGGTTCGCTTTTCCCCTTTTAATTTAAGGTTATTTGTTAAATATGTAAAACATTTACCTGTTCAAAACTGAGAACTATATAAAGAGGGATAACTGGAAGAGCCCAGTCCTGTCCTTTCTACATCATCTCCCTCTACCCCATATAGGTACCCATTTCCTTAAGTTTTAGGTTTATCCTCTTCTGGTATTTCTTTTGCAAAAATAAGCAAATATGTTTATACATTCTTATTTCCCATCCTTTCTTATATAAAAGGTAGCATACTGTATATAGTCTTCTACATTTTGCTTTTTCACTTAACAAAATATCTTGGGAACAAAATCCTTCTGTATCATAGAGATCTTGCCATCCTTTTTTATGATTTACGGTACTCCATTGTGTGGATATAGTTTATTCACTTGGCCCCTTATTGGTGGACATTTGTTTTGCTCCCAGTCTTTTACTATTACAAATAATGCTGCAAAGAATAGCTGTTTTGTATATTATTTTGTATTAGTGGAAGTGAATCTTCTGGGTGAATTAATAGAAGTGGGATTGCTGGGTCAAAAGGTAAAGCATATGTAATTTTGTTAGATGTTGCCAATGCGTGTGGAAATTTGTTAGATAATCCTTCCATAGGGTTTAAAGAATTTTGCATTCCCACCAGCAATGTACAAAATTGTCTATTTCTCCACAGTCTGGGCAACACAATGTGTTGTCAATATGATAGATGAGAAATGACATCTGAATGTAGTTTTAATTTCTTATTGTGAGATTAAGCATTTTCCCCATTTTTTAAGGGTTATTTGCCCTTCTTTTTCTTTGAAGTGTCTGCCTTTTGGGGGGAGGAGGATACATTTTTTTCTTTTGAGTTTTGCTCCTTTTCCTTCTCAGTTTTTAAGAGCTCTTTATACGTTAGGGAGATTAGTCTTTTGTGAAATAAATTGCAGATATTTTCTCTCAATTTGTGATTTGTCTTTTGACTTATGGTTTTTCTTTTTGTCATAAAGATGTTTCTTTTTTAAAATTTTTAAGTTTATCAGTCATATCTTTAATTGCTTCTGGATTTTGAGTCATAGTTAGAAAAGTGTTTCCCACTCCTCGATTATAAAAGAATTCCCCATCTTTTCTTTCAGTACTTGTATGCCTTCATTTTTTACATTTAAATCTGATCCATTTAGAATTATTCTAGTGTGTGGTGTGAAGTGTGGAACTAAGATGATCTTTTCCAAATGTTATCTAGTTGACTCAGCACTGTTATCAAAAACTCCGGTTTTTGCCCAGGAAGTTGTGATGTCATCTTTATATTTCCAAATGTACTTGGTCTATTTTTTGACTTTCTATTGGATTCCATTGGTTTTTTTCATCTATTCATGCTCAGTACCACTTCTTTAATCAAAGAAACTCCATGGGTTGTTTTAATAGCAGGACTACTTGCCCCACATTACTCTTCTTTTTCCGAGTTTTCCTAATTATTCTGGATTGTTCATTTTTTTCACATAAAATTTAAAATCAACTTATCCAATTCCAGAGTAAAATAAACTTGCTGGTCTTATTATTGGATTCACATTAAATTTATACATTGACTTGGGAGAGGTGATATCTTTATGATGTTGAATCCTAGGTAAGAGCAAGCTCTATCTCTTCATTTGCTCAAATTTTGGTTCAGAATTTTCAGGGATCTTTGAAAATATAAACAAATAATGGCAAATTTTCAGTGATTAAAATTTGACAGTTGAGACTTTATTCATATCCTTTCAAGAGCAGACATAGATATCAGAAATCTTATTCAACTATGGCAAAATATCAGTTCTCATTTGATTATCACAAAATGATTTCAGATTCTTCATTTGTACTGAATAAACATAAACAATTGTGAATGATTTTGCCACAACAGCTGCTACATCTACTTGAGGGCCAGATGGGTTCTTTATAGAATTGTTGCAAATGTGTGATTTGCAATTAATTATAGTGGTCCATTGACTTTTGGAAAGGAGTCTTAGAGTCTGTATGATTTTCACCTCTGTGATTTTTTTATTTGTATGAACCAGCTCACTTGCCAGCAAATTAATCAATGAGCCCACTTTTCCTAACAGAGAACATCGTCACTTATTTCATCAGGTAGGATATCATGTTTAAAAGTTATTTTTTATTCCCATAGGAAAAGCTTTTTATGTTTTAGTGAAATGACTGGTAAAACATGTCATTTTGACCAATTCCGTGTTTTTTATGAGCTTTGGTTTTAGATTGTGCTAGTGAAAATTTATGTTCAAACAATATGGAACAAAAAAACCCCCTAACCTACCAAAAAAACCAATATGGAAATAAGCTTAGTTTCCGATTGTGTGTGTGTGTGTGTGTGTGTTTGAAGGAAGAGGTTAGCTGCTCTATTTCTAAGAGCAGGGGTGCGTTACCCAAAGAACTAGGAGCAATAAGTACTGAAACACAGGGGACAAGGACAATCCAAACACTAAGAGTCAAACCAGGAGAAGTGAATTCTCACTCCAAGGGCAGAGGCAGGGCCAGAAATGGGGACTAAGCCAAGAGGGTCAGCAGTCAGTCAGACTGCCTGTCTTAGTCTGTTTGGGCTGCTATAACAGAATGCCATAGACTGGGTGGCTTATAAACAACAGAAATTTATTTCTCACAGTTCTGGAGGCTGGGAAGTCCAAGATCAAGGTGATGGCAGATTCAGTATGTGGCGAGAGCCTGCTTCCTGTTTCACAGACAGTTGTCTTCTCACTGTGTCCTCACATGGTGGAAGGGACCAGGGAGCTCTCTGAGTCTCTTTTATAAGGGCACTAACCCCATTCATGAGGGATTAGTGCAGTCTATAGCACAGCCACTGGAATGTCAAGTTCCGAAAGGGCCCCCAAGGGAGAAAAGGTCCTAAACAATTACCAAGAACAGAGGGAGAATGCCTGAGGGCCCCATCTATGATTCTTGAGTATGTCATGTTAAAAGGCCCAGGGTTTGGGCTGACAGTTCAACATTGAATCTAAAGATCTGGAACAGTCCTCTTGTTAAGGTTTGACATGCAGTTACTGCTTCCTTTGTGAAACACGTCTTTAACATTTTTTATGAGAAATTTCTGAATTGAAATACTAGAAGCTCTCCAGCTGACAGCTAACTGATGTCTCTTTGATGTGAATTGATGTCATATTTCCTGGTGGGTGTCCCGTTTGTCTCACTCGTAAAGGGTGCAGAATGTGAAATAGGGATTGTCACAATCTTTAAAAAAAAGAGGTTTCTTTTGCAAAGCTTTGTTAAAGGTACAGTTTCTTAGCTATGTTGACACTAAAATATAGTTTTATAATTATTCAGACTCTCTTCATACTATAAGTAAAGTAACTCTATACTATGTAATTCCTGAAAATATTTGCTGCCATGGCTACATTATATCATGGTTGATAAACTTTGCTAGCTATCACGATTGTGTGAAATTTTTTTCCTAGATAAAGAGAGTGTTTGGAGGATTTCCATCTAGAGTTTATTTACTTCATTCAATCATAGTTTGCTGAAACACTGAATTCCTGGGACATTTCAGGGATTTACCGGGGCCATGATGAACGGGATGCTCACAATCAGGACTATCTCAGAACCTCCCTTAGGAGAGTTTCTCTTCTTCAGGGTAATTAATTGGTGCTAATTCCTTTAGTGGGTCCACCTGGTTCCTGCTTCCTAAATGGAGCCAGTTTCTGGATATTCCCAAGTGCCCAGCACCATAATAAAAAGAATAAAATTTATGTTTCATTTTTAGGTGGGGCTTTAGCATTGGGAAAATTGTGAAAGATGGAATGTAAATACTTAGAGAAGAGCAGAGTCAGCCAGGCTCCTCCTGAGACAGAGGAGCATCATCCTGAAATCCCCATCGGCAAGCAGGTCTAAGTCAGCTGCTCTTATCCCTGCTAGGGCAAGCCCGTGTTCTGAGCCCTCAGGCCTCTTTCTTCTTTATTGCCCAGATTTAGCCAGCTACAGGAGGTATAGTCAATGACTGGAAAATGATGGTAGATTAAGTCATTTTCTAACAGACATTCCAATATTACAGATCACAGAGGGGGTGCAATTTGGAGGAAAACACCAGATTGGGAATATTTGCAGTTGACCCTGCATGTGACTCAAACAGGCCATGTAACTCCCCATGTCTCAGTTTCTTCCTTAGAGACTGGATCAGTCACCCTTCTTCTGTTCTCCTTTGCAGGAGACAAAGAGAATGCATAAAGGGAGGAGCACTTGAAGTGCCCAGGGCAGGGGAGGAAAATGTGCCTGCTTTCTCCAGTCCTGGCAATGCTGGAGAAGCTGGTTCTTGGCTCAAGACAGCCTGAAGCTCACCAGCCTGAATCCCTGCCTTTACTAGGACTTGACACTTTTATTTAAAAATTCTCTGTCTACATCCTTTGCATTGCCCAACCTCTCATCCACTATGAAAAGCGTGTGTTCACTCCATTGTTCATTCATTCATACTTATCACTGAGTGGATTTTTCTTTTTTTAACTCTAGTGTTGTTTTCAGAGGAGTATCGCTCACCTTGAAGTCTGAGAGCCAAGGAATTAATGAGTGGTATGTGTGGCCAGTTTTAATCATTTCTTTAATTAGCAGAAATATCAGTGGCATTTTTTTTGATGTAAGGTTTTTAAAAATTGTGGTTAAAAGCATATAATGTAAAATTTACCCTCTTACTCACTTTCAAGTGTACAGTACAGCAGTGTTAACAAATGTACATTGTTGTGCAACAGATCTCTAGGACTTCTTCATCTTACAAAACTGAAACTTTATACCCATTGAAAGACAACTCCCCTTTTCCCACTCCCCCCAACCCCTAGCAACCACCATTCTACTTTTTGTTTCTAAGAACTTGACTACTTTAGATATCTCATATAAGTGGGATCATGCAGTATTTGTCTTTTTGCGACTGGCTTATGTCACTTAGTATAATGTCCTCAAGGTTCATCCATGTTGTAGCATGTGACAGATTTTCCTTCCTTTTTAAGGCTGAATGATATTCCATTGTGTGTATAGATGGCATTTTGTTTATCCATTCATCCATTAATGGACACGTGGGTTACTTCCACCTTTGGCTGTTATGAATAATGCTATGAACATGGGTGTGCAAATATCTGAGTTCCTGCTTTGAATCTTTTGGATATATAACCAGAAGTGGAATTGGTGGATGATATGGTAATTCTATTTTTAATTTTTTTTGCGAAATCACCATATTATTTTCCATAGTGGCTGTACCGTTTTACATTCCCACCAACAGTGCATAGGCGTTCCAATTTCCCCACATCCTTGTCGACACTTTATTTGATAGTTGTTATCCTAATGGATGTAAGGGTAACAGGTATTTTCTGAGTGCCTACAATGTGCCAAGTAATGTTGTAGACATTGTGGATACAGTAGTAAATAAGATAGACAAACCCTGTCCTTAATGGGCTTGCTTGCTTATGTGTGTGTATGTATGTGTGTATGTATTTCGTCCCCAGCTTTATTGAGATACAATTGACACAACATTGTGTAAGGTTAAGGTGTACAATGTGTTGATTTGATACATTTATATACTGCAGAATGATGACCACCATAGTATTATCTCACCCCTCCACCCCATTATATAGCTACCATTTCTTTTCTGTGGCAAGAACATTTAAGATCTACTCTCTTAGCAACATCCAAGTATATGATACAGTATTATTAGCTATAATCACATGCTGTACATTAGATTCCTCAGAACTTGTTAATCTTAGAACCAGAAGTTTATACCTTTTGACCAGCATCTCCCCGTTTCCCCCACCCCAGACCCTGGTGACCACCACTGTACTCTGCTTCTTTTAGTTTGACTTTTTTAGATTCCACATATGAGTGATATCATAGAGTGTTTGTCTTTCTCTGTCTGACTTATTTCACTTAACATAATGCCTTCAAGGTACATCCAAGTTGTCGCAAATGGCAGAATTTCCTTTTTCATGGCTGAATATAATATTCTATGGTATATAAATACCACATCTTCTTAATCCATTCACCCATTGATGATTCTGATTTCAATTCCTTTGGATGTATACCCAGAAGTGGGATTGCCGGATCATGTAGTAGCCTATTTTTAATTTTTTGAGGATCCTCCATACTGTTTTCCACAGTGGCTATACTATACCAATTTGCATTCCCACCAACAGTGCACTAGGATTTCCTTTTCTCCACACCCTCACCAACTTTTGATAATGGCCCCTAATGGGTTTGTTTAAATATGCACGCCAAGTTCCTTTTGCATTAGTAATGATAGTTTTGAGCTGATTATACATACACACTTTTTTTATCTGGTACAGTATATACTTGTAGCGTAGCTGGTTAGGGTTAAGATATAATCTCTGTTTGGGCAAGAGGAAAAAGCTAACAGGCCCATCTGGGATTCCACTATGACCTTGTTTCCATTAGCAAACACATTTCTAAATAATCAATGGGTCAAAGAGGGAGCTTCAGGGTAAATCAAAGTATATGTTTGATTTTTAACTGCCTGAATTGATAACAGACTATTTTTCAGCTTGTTTTGCAAAGTCTTAGGATTATTTTTTGACTACTACAGTCAGAGTGCTGGACTTGCTTTTGAAACATTGGCTAAGATTCTAGTCCTAGATAGCAAATAGATGTCAGTGCTCTTACCAGCTCCACTTGATTGGTAGCAGCTGCCTGGAATGCAGTGTTGAGAAGGATTCTGAGGTCTTGTACTGGGCTCAGAGTGAAGGAGGGCTGTGGTAGATTTTCAGAGTTTGCCATGGGTGAGAGAAGGGGAGTGGTGGCGTATGTGCTTTATATGCGCTTTAGGGCCATTTGGAAACTACTCAAACAAGAAACCATTGCCTTCATGATTTTTTTCTCTATTTTTCATGATATCATAGTAGAGTAACCTCTTTATTCTTTTTTCTTTTCTGAGCTGGCAGGAAACGCTAGACCAGAAGAATAGGAACAGCGCAAAATAAAGGAACAAGTAGGTCTTTTCCTTGAGGATATATCAGTAGATTATTGTTGCTTGGTGGGCTGAATCTGATTACATGGCTTTGTGATATCCCTGGGCCACAATACCAAAAGGAGACTGTTCAAGGGAAGATAGCAGCCAAGGGAGCAATTACAATCAAAAGTCTAGTTAAAGAACAAAGCTGGAAATCCTTTTTTGGTCTTGGTCTTCAAACACTGTGACATTTTAGAAACGAAACATGTCCGGGACAGAAGAGATGACTGGAAATGGCACCAAATCCTTCATGTGCTAAAATATATGCTCAAGAAAAAAAAAAGTGCTACTCTATGTTCTGAGAAACCATTTTAGTGTGTGAAATTGCAGTTGCTATGACAACCAGGGGCTGCAGCCCACTGACTCCTGCTCCTCCGGAAAACAAGAGTTGATGTTTATGGGTGAGAACCAAGCACTGCCTTAGAGAAGAAATGAGCCCAGGATGTGTTGAAGTACCAAGCTGTCATCTTGTGCCACAGGGTAAATAAGTTCTCTAATACTCCATGATCATCTGCCTTTTGGGTTAGGTCCTCCAATAATCTTTAAGTAGGTGAAGCATCCATGTCTGACCTTAGGAAGAAAACATCTAAAGATGAATATCAGTTTGAGTGGGAAAAAATTTTTTTAAGTAGACAGTTAACCTGAAATAGTTTGTTTACAACTTCAGGATGAGGAACTCTGTCTTGCTCTGGTGTTCAAATTCTTAAAGAAATGATGGAAACAAAGGTTTCTGACTCAGCAGTGCTTCCTTGTTTCTGATCTTTTCAGGCTTATGTTTTCTTCATTGATTTCGTTCAAAGCCACATGCCTGTGTTGAACCTTGGGAGCTCTTCATGTGTAGGGGCAATTATTTACATCCAAATTGTGAGTGTTTTTCAAGAAGAGGATAAACTAATTGAACAACAGTCTCAAATTTCAAATGTTCTGGAGAACAGACTCTTTCTCATTTCAGTAAATTGACACCATTTTCTATCCAGTTGTTCAAGTAAGAAACCTAGGAGTCATTTATGACTTTTCTGTTTCCTTCACTCTCCACAGATAATCCATCAGCAAATACTGTTGATTATGCCTCCACAGCATATCCCAAATCTATGTACTTCTCCCTGGTTCAGCTCCCATCATGGTAGTTTTAGCATGGTTGTCTCTTGCCTGGACAACTTCACGTTGTCCTAACTGGTCTTTCCTTGCTACTCCTAGTTTTCACCATTCATTCTCCCCACAGCTGACAGGATGATATATATATATATATATTTTTTTTAATTAAACATTTTATTTTGAGATAATTGTTGATTAACAGGCAGTTGTAAGAAATAGTCAGAGATCCCATGTACCTAGTTTCCCCAAATGGTAACATCTTGCATGACTGTAGTATAATATCACAACTAGGATATTGACGTTGATACGTCAAGATACAGAACATTTCCATTGCAACAAGGATCTTTTATAACCACACCTATTTCCCTTACACCGCCACCCTCACCTTAGCCCCTAGCAACCACTAATCTGTTCTCTATTTCCATAATTTTATCTTTTCAAGGATATCATATAGGTGGAATTATACAGTATGTATGTCTAGAACTTTTAGCATTATTTTCAAAAAGTTGTGATAGAGCACATCCTTGGATTGCTCCCGATCTTAGGGGAAAGTTCAGCCTTTCACTGTTAGGTATATTGTTAGCTATAGATTTTTGGTAAGTATTCTTTATCAAGTTGAGGAAGTTCCCGTTTATTCCTATTTTTCTGAGACTATTTTCATAAATGGGTGTTGAAATTTGTCACATCTTTTCTGCATTGATTGGTATAATTATGATCTTTTTTCTTTAGTTTGTTAATATAGTCGATTACATTGACTGATTTTCAAATGTTGAAGAAGCCTTGGAAATGCTATGTAACTATTTTTATATATTGCTGAATTCTATTTGCTAATATTTGTTAAGAATTTTTTGTGTGTATATTCATGATGGATATTGCTCTGTAGTTTTCTTTCTTTTTTTTTGTACTTGCTTTTGGTTTTGGTTTTGGTAAACCAAAGCATAAAATGTATTGGGAAATGTTCTTTCCTCTTCTGTTTTCTAGAAGAGATTGTGTAGAGTTGGTGTCAATTTTTAAAATGTAGTAGAATTCTCCAGTGACACTGTCTGGGCCTGGAGATTTCTTTTTGGGGAAGTTTTTAAAGTACAAGCTAAATTTCCTTAATAGTTATAGGACGGTTCAAATGATCTGTTTCATATTGTATAAACTGTTGTAGTTTTTGTTTTTCAAGGAGTTGAACCATTTCATCTAAGTTGTCAAGTTTATATGTATTATTTCCTTATTATGCTTTTGACGTCTGCAGGGTCTGTACTGATATTCCCTATTTGATTGATGATACTGGTAACTTGTGTCTTCTCTCTTCTTCCTTTGTCAGTCTTGCTAGAGGTTTGTCAATTTTATTGATCTTTTCAGAGAACCAGCTCTTCATTTCATTGATTTTCTGTACTGTTTTTCTGCTTTAAATTTCACTGATTTTTACGCTTATCTTTATTATTTCCTTTCTTCTTCTTGCTTTGGGTTTATTTTGCTCTTCTTTTTATAGGTTCATGAGTTAGAAGCTTAGATTATTGATCTGGGACTTTTCCTCTTTTGTAATGTAAGCACTTAGTGCTATAAATTTCTCTTCCAGCACTGCTTTAGTTGTGTCCCACAACTTTTGATATGTTGTATTTTCATTTAGTTCAACATATCCTTTGATTTACTCCCTCATTGACCCAGGGATTATTTAGAAATGTATCATTTAGTTTGCAAGTGTTTGGAGATTTTTCTTTTATCTTTCTTTCTTTTTTTTTTTTTGTGGGGAAGACCAGCCCTGAGCTAACATCTGTTGCCACTCCTCCCATTTTTGCTGAGGAAGACTGGCCCTGGGCTAACATCCGTGCCCATCTTCCTCTACTTTATATGGGATGCCGCCACGGCATGGCTGACAGGCAGTGCTTCGGCAGGCGCCGGGATCTGAACTCGCGAACCCTGGGCTGCCAAGCGCGGACTAAACCGCTGCACCACCGGGCGGCCCCTCTTTTATCTTTCTTTTAATTTCTAGTTTGATTCCATTGTGGTTGGAGAATGCACTCTGTATGATTTCAGTTTGTAAAAATTTATTGAAGGTTTTTTTTTTTAATCGCTATAGATATGGTCTATCTTGATATATGTTCCATGAGCACTTGAAAAGAATGTGTATTCTGCTCTTGTTGGGTGTTCTATAAATGTAGGTTAAATCCTGTTGATTTATGGGGCTATTGAATTCTTCTATATCCTTACAGATTTTCTGTCTAGTTGTTCTATCAGTTGCTAAAAGAGAGGTGTTGAAGTCTCCAACTAGACCTGTGGATTTATCTGTTTCTGCTTTCAGTTCTATAAGTTTTTGATTCACATATTTTGTTCTTTGTTGTGTATCCATTTAGGTTACTATGGCTTCTTGTTGAATTTACTCTTTTATCCTTATATGATATATTTATTTATCATTATAATATATATTATTACATATATTATATTCTTCTCTGTCTCTGGTAATTTTTTTGTCCTTGTTCTAAAGTCTAGTTTGTCTGATATTAATGTAGCCACTCCTGCTTTCTTTCATTATGTTTGCATGGTACATCTTTTTCCATCCTTTTACTTTCAACCCACATATTCACTATATTTGAAACGAGTTTCTTGGAGACAATATATAGTTGGGTCATATTTTTTTATCCTTTCTGCCAATCTCTGTCTTTTAATTGGTATATTTGGACCATTTGCATTTAATGTAATTATTGATATTTTAGGGCTTAAGTCTCTCATTTTATTTTTTGTTTTCTGATTTTTTGTTTCTCTCTTTTTCCTGCTTTCCTGTGGATTACATGATCATTAGAATTCCATTTTTATTTATCTATAATGTTTTTGAATGTATCTTTTTGTATAGCTTTTTAAATCATTTCTCTAGGCATACATTATATACATATAACTCATCACAGTCTACTGGTGCCATGTTTTTACCAGTTCATGGTATGGAAACTTTATGTCCTTCTACCCTTCCCCACTTACAATTTAATCTTTGTGAATATTTCCTCCAAACACTTGCTATACATTTAGAACCACAGTGTTATAATTTTTATTTCAACCATTAAACATAATTTAGAAATCTTAAGAGGAGAAGAAAAATGTATTTTTCTATGTTTTTACTATTTTCATTGTTTTTTCTTCCTTCCTGATATCCCAAGATTCCTCCTTTTATCATTTCCTTTCTGCCAAGAGAAATTTCTTTAGTCATTTTCTTAGGGTAGGTCTGCTTGCCCTTCATTCTGAAGAATATTTTCACTAGATAAATGATTCTGGTTGACAGTTCTTTTCTTTCAGCAGTTAAAAATGTTGTGCCACTTCTTTCTGGCCTTGTTGATTTCTGGTGAAAAATCCATTGTCATTCTAATTGTTTCCCGCTATAGGTAAGATGTCGTTTCTCTCTTGCTTACTGTTTTCAAGGTTTTTGTCCTTATCTTTAGTTTTCAGAAGTTTGACTATGATGTATCTGTGAGATTATCTTCTTTTGGGTTCACTTGACTTCTTGAATCTGTATATTTATGTCTTTTGCAAAATCTGGGAAGTTTTCAGCCATTATTTCTTCAAGTACTTTTTCAGCCTCACCATCTTTCTCCTCTGCTTCCAGAATTCCAATGACATGAATATTAGATCTTTTGTTATAGTTCCACAGATCCCTGAGCCTTGGGTTCACTTTTTTCAATCTCTTTTCTTTCTTGTGTTCAGACTGGGTAATTTCTATTGTTCTATATTCCAGTTCACTGTTTCTTCTCTCTGTCCCCTTCATTATTGCTATTGAGTCCATTCACTGAGTTTTTTTTATTTTGGTTATTCTATTTTTCAGTTCTAAAATTTCCACTTGTTTCTTTATATCTTCTGTTTCTTTGCTGACTTTCTGTTTGTTCCAAGAATGTTCATAATTGCTTATTGGAGCATTTTTCTGATGGCTGCTTTAAGATACTTGTCAAATAATTCTAACATCTGTCATCTTGGTGTTAGCATCTATTGATTGTCTTTTTTCATTCATTTGAGATTTTCTTGGTTCTTGGTTTCAATGAGTAATTTTCGATTGAAACCTGGACATTTTGGGGATTATGTTATGAGACTCTGGATTTTATTTTTCCTTTCTGTTTTAGTTGGTGTTTGCTGATACCACTGTGACAGGGGAAGTGGGTATGCTGCTTTGTTACTGTCGGGAGAGGATAGAGGCCCAGGTTCCCCAATCAGCACACATTGATGCACAGCAGGGGAGTTGGGTAGGGTGGTAGCTCTGGCTCTCCAGTAGGCCCCTACTGATACCTCCCTGGGTGTGAGGGGTAGAAGTGCCCTGTTACCACTCCCTATATGACCTCCACAGACCCCAGAGGGAGGTTTTGGCCTTGGTACCGCTGGGCAGGGATGAAAGTCCTAACTCTCTATTATGCCTTCTCTGATACCATCCTGGATGGGGGGGGGGGTCCCATTACAACCTGGTGAGGCTAGAAGTCTGGCTTCCCCAGTTGGCGTCACTTGGCATGGGTCTGGATGGGGTCACAGTGTTTTCTGTGCTATTTGGCTGGAGTAATTGTCTGAAAGTTTTCTACCTTGTTAGGCTGCCCCTTTGCTAGAAGGAGCAGGCTTTTTTGTTTGTTTTGTTTTGTTTTTGTCTATACCCATTGGTGTTTCCAGGTTGCCAACTTTTTCAGCTCCAAGACTGGGATACATGAGGCATAATGAAAACCTAGAGAATCCACCACTATGTTGTTCCCTGGGCCCCAAGGTCCCTACTTCTCTCTACTTTTCATAGTCTTCTTATGTTTGTTCTGTTTATTTTATCCAAGGCTTTTAATTATACTTACTGGGAGGAATAGGGAAAAGTATATTTGCTCCATCTTCACAGAAGTAGAAGTCTAGAGTGATCTTTAAAAAAAAAAAACACTAAGGGGCCAGCCAGATGGCATAGCAGTTAAGTTCGCGTGCTCTGCTTTGGTGGCCGAGGGTTCACAGGTTCAGATCCCGGGTGCAGACCAATGCACGGCTTGTCATGCCATGCTGTGGCAGCATCACATATAAAGTAGAGGAAGATGGGCATGGATGTTAGCTCAGGGCCAATCTTCCTCAGCAAAAAGAGGAGGATTGGCAACAGATGTTAGCTCAGGGCTAGTCTTCCGCACACATACAAAAAATATTCTTCAAGCCCAGACTAATTCATCCCAGACTGATTAAATCCAGGCCTCTGAGTGCAGCCCAGGCACCAGGGTTTCTGAAGCTTTCAAGGGCATTCCTGTGTGTCACCAAGGTTGAAGCTGCTTGAGGTTATCCAGTAGCACCTCCTTCCTTCACTCTGTTACTACTTATCACTATCTGAAATTATCTTCTTTATATGTTAACTTGTTAGTTTTTCTCTAACTTCTAAATCTTATCTAGTAGGGAAAGTGGGTTTAAAGTCCATGAAGGGGAAACTCAATTTCTTACTTGCAATAATTGGGTTTCTGCTTCGGATTCTGGGGACTGAGACTCACATGCAAGCAAGGACCCCATATGACTTGATCCCTCTGGTTAGACTTCAGAGTTACAAGTTTTCTACTTTTGAACCGGAACTTATAGGCCTGGACCTGGTCTAGACACTGCCTCTCAGCGAGTGGTGTCCTGGCTGAGCCTGTTTCCCTCTGTCTGAGGTCCCCAAGGAGTTGCTTCCCTGGTGCTGGTGACACACATGCTCTGAGGAGATGGCCCCTGGGGTGCAGTTAGAATTGGGGGAGAGCAGAGGGACCAATTCATCTCAGTTTGCCTGGGATTTTCTTAGTTTAAACTGTGGAAGTCCTGCATCCCACAAATTCCCTCAGTCCTGGAAAAACCAGGTTGGTTGGTCACCCTAGGAGAGCCTGAGAGTCATCTCAGCACCTTTCCTTCTTGGATCTGGGGAGGGAAGAGGTTGAGAGGGCATTTATGTGGTCTGAGATCATTGCTGGGCTGTCCGAGTGCAATTCTTCAAAGCCTTGCACTGTGGAGGGCTTGCTAGTGGATGGTCTCCTTAAGGCAGCAAACCACGGAGAAGGATGGATACTTCCTGGGCCAGGATCTGTGTATCCTATAGGTTCTTGCTCCAAATTCTCACCCAATCTGTATTTTCAGTGGGGGATAGATGGGGTGGAGGGGCTCCCATTGGGTTACCAAGAACAGTTTGAAAGAAGATTCCTTGATCTGTCTTCATTGGCCCCCTTGTCTGATCCTGTTGTCTTTGGTGAGAACCATGAGCCACTGTCTAGTTGTGGTTTGGATACTGGGATAGGTGAAATGTAAGCTGACAGCTGTGTGTGTGGGTTGGGGTTAAATACACATTTTGTAGCAGTGTTTCCCAAAGTGTGGTCTGAAATTTCCTTTTTCAAGATTACCTGGGAGGCGTATTAAATACAGATTTGTAGGCCAAACTCCATAGACTATGACTCAGCAGGTTTGGGGAGGAGACCAGGAAACTACGTTTTTACAAGCATCCATGTAATATTCATGAATCCTGACACTGGAGGCCCACTCTTCTGTTGCTCTATATTATTTAGGTGATGTCCAGAGGATATTGGGGGAATTCTGCATCTGATTTTATTTCTTCTTGGGAGCCAAAAAAAGATATTGGGGACTTTGAGGGGTTCTGTTATATATTATCATTCTGCTAATTGTGTGGCATTAAGGTTTGGGTGAAATTTAGAAGAGCAATAGCAATCCTCCCAACACTTTCCTGATGCTGTTCTTTCTACTTGTAGCAGTGGAAAGAGAGAGGACTTGGGTGGAAAGTGACAGAATAGTATCTTCAGAGCAGTTTAACAGCATTTGCTCTCTGCTTTACAGGCCTCCCCTAGGACTGAGGGGTAAATTAAATGAGGGAAGTGAGTCAAAATCACACAGGAAAGAAGATAGCACTTGCTACCCTGTGTCCTGAAACTGGGCGAAATTCCCAGTAGATCTTTCAGCTATTTTTTGTTGAAGTCAGCGTTTTTTCCCTGTTAACTGCACCTGCTGCCATCAGATGTTTGGTATTTTAAAAATAACATCTACTCTAGAGAGAGATTCATTGCATTATAAATCCAGATGATATCTTAGCTGGGAATTTGGCTTTCTTTCCCACCTCGGGCAGAGCTACGCTTATGTAATAATATTTTGCACTAGCAGAGAGTGCTACTGATCTGTCAGTCAGCTGGTATGTTCAGACTCCAGATGTGGGCTAGCTTGCAAAATGGGATCCTGGCAGTGGCTGTTTGATTCAGTGTAACTGGGGGTGATCTGGGGCTCTGTTTCAGTTGATGGCAACTTTCTTCTTGGTGGTGGTGTGTGGTGGGAGTGGCTGGACAGTAGGCCTCTTATTATTCGGGATTAACTTGAGTCCCTAGGTGAGTCTAATATGGCTCAAACTGAGGATAATAAAAAGAATGATTTAGAAGTATAAATTTTTTTCTTGATTATAAAAAACCTTATAAATACATACAAATGAGGCCATTTTTTGCTGGCTTTTGTTCCCTACTTGCAGGACACCAGTCCTCTTCAGATTCTAGTGGAGCATTTCACATGTACTCTCAAAAGTCTGGTTGCCCATGTGACAGCCACATTTATTTCCTCTTCCATGTCAATCATCAGGCTCTGATTCTACATCTGTTGGTGCCTTCTTCAGTTAAATTGGATCTCCTCCATACTTTCTTCTAGGCTGAGACTGCCTCCTTCTTCCCCCAAATTCCCAGAAATTTGCCTTTTTTAATCTCCCTGTGTTTGAGGCACTGGCTAAAGTTTCTCACAAAGTCTCAGAATTTTTCTTTCTTGAACAAAAGGGCTTGGGCAGGGGCCATGGGACTGGAGTCCTCCTAATACAGGGTGGTCTGAGGTCCTATATTATGTGGTGAGTCAGGAACACCATAGCACAATCAGATGATAAGAGTGTGAACTCATACATAGCAATGGAAATGAGAACATGGAGAGGTGAAACTGTTCTGGAGGTATCGTGATCTAGTGGGGAGCTGATGGCTCTCATGATCACCCTTCCAGCACAGCATAGCAGACATGTATGCATTGTCATAATTAGCCTGTGCGGTTAGGTTGATTTCACAGATAATTGCTTCAGTTAACTTTGTTAAGAAACTAAATGATAATCTTCTCATATAAATTAATGCCACAGTGTCTGGATATCACAATATATCATTGTTTAAAGTAGTGTGTACTTTCTGAAAGGAAAATCCATATTTGTCTCTGGTATCAAGTATTTATTATATCTTTATTAGTAGTAGTAGTAAATAAAATCTATTAAAAATAAAATTATTAGGGGCCGGCCCAGTGGCGCAGCGGTTTAGTTCGCGCTTGGCAGCCTGGGGTTCGCGGGTTCGGATCCCGGGCGCCCACCGACGCACTGCTTGTCAGCCATGCTGTGGCGGCGTCCCATATAAAGTGGAGGAAGATGGGCACGGATGTTAGCCCAGGGCCAGTCTTCCTCAGCAAAAAGAGGAGGATTGGCGATGGATGTTAGCTCAGGGCTGGTCTTCCTCACAAAAAAAACAAGAACAAAAACAAAATAAAATTATTAATTATATATCTTTATTTGTTTATAATAAATTTATTTACTTATTATTATATAAAGAAAGCACTTTATACATTATTTAGAACAGCTTAATTTAAATCAAATCAAGCTCATCTAAAACCTATGGAGATCCTGAACAGTCCACTTTCTCCACTGTACCTGGAGGTTGTTTGGTTCTGTGGACCTACTTGGGTTATTGCAGATGGAAACAACAAATCCTCTACAAGAGCTGGTTCTGCCCAAGGAGTGTGGCTGGATTATGCGAGATTCAGCACTGTCGCCCATTGAATTGGTTGGTTGTTTTCGCGGTGGCCTGCCTCAGGTGTGCCTTAAATGTAGGGACTTGTTGATAGGAAGGATTTTTTTCATTTGTTTTTTTGCTTATTTATTTATTTTTATAGTTTTATTTATTAACTGTATATCCTGCACTTACTTAATAATATTCTGGTTATTGTTGGGCTAGGAAAATTGCATCCTTTCTCATACCTAAAGCAGAACAAAGGTAAAAATGTACCAAAAAGTGTAGATAATAGGGAGGTACTTAAATGTCTCTGGGTGTACAAAGTGTGAAAAATCCCTTTCTCTCTCTCAGTCTCTTTATACATTTTATAAAAAGAAGTGCCTTCTGAAGAGTCTGCTCAAAGTACAAGGGATGAGTGTTGAAGACAGTGGCAGAGACTGGTGTGTTCTCCAGTAGCCTTTCCCGTTCTTTCCGTCACAGTGAAAACCTTGATTTTTAGATGGGCACATGGCTGCCTTGAGTAAAGACAGTCTCCATGACAACCAGTTCGGTCATATGACCAATGCAAAGCATCATGTGATGGCTTCCTGGAATTTTCCTTAAAGACAGTTGACACATGCTGCCCTTTTCCCACCTTCTTCATCCTTTCTTCCACCCTGCTGCCTGAAATACATATGTGTTTGGTGGAGCTTCAGTTGCCACCTTGGGCTAAGAGGATGGTGGCCCTGTATTTGGGATTGTGGAACAGTGAGCTGGAAGGATGTTAAGAATTATGTGGGGCAGAGCCCCTCTCACCAGCCCTGGATTGTTTCTGGATTTTTACATGAGACAGAAACATATCTTTGTCTTGCTTAAGCTATTATTTTGGATTTAGCTAACTCTAATCTTAAGTGATACAATGATACTACCCTTTAGGAAGAGAGATTTCCTTTCCTAGAAGTTTATTATAGGGCTTAATCATCCTTAAGGACAAAATATTCATTTTTATTTTTAAAAAAGTATCTTTGATGCAGTCTACTTGTTTTCTCTTGTTCAAGTCTGAAAATGGAGAACAGTTGATTGGCTTCTTCCTCATAATACATCTTTGTGGAAGATAAGACTTTTGTTTTAATTTTATAACTTCTCGTCAATCAGTGGATTTAGAACTTTAAATAATTATCATTTTATTTTATGAAGAATATTCATACCTAGGCTTTTTTTTTAGTAAGAGAATTGGCTGTGCTGGGCTTGGGGTTCTAATTATGCCTCTGATTTGTTATTAGCAGATTACAACAAGCTTGCTCTTAGCAGGATGAATAAGCTGTTTGCTGAACTATGAAAGGAGGAGACAGAGAGAATGTACTTATACTATAATATCTGGAGAGAATTAGCAGAAAATGAGCTTTCTCTCTGTGTGTGTGAGTGAGAGAAAGAAAAAGAGAATATCATCAAAGCAAAACACTTCAAATGTTTAACTGCTGCCCTGTTTTATGGCTTCCTGGGGAGCAGGAGACTCATCCCAGGGAGAGAGCAATATCAGATTCCTCTGGTGCATGAAATTGGGGCCCGTGTCTGAGATGCCAGACACATTTCTGTGCCAGCTGTCTCTATACTGACTTATTCAGGAGACTTCATTCCCTGCAAAACAGTCACTAAAAGCAACCTTTAAGTGAAATGTAATTGAATAAGTATTAAAACTTCCCTCGTTTCTATGTCCTGCACCTTTGGGGAGACACTGACTGACTCACTGTTTTTTTTCTTAATAACAGCTTTATTGAGATATAATTCAGTTACCATGCAATTCACGCCTTTAGAATGTACAATTCAGTGGTTTTTAGCATATTCACAGAGTTATGCAACCATCACCATAATGAATTTTAGAACATTTTCATCACTCCAAAAAGAAACCCTGTACTGACTGATATCCCTCTGTCCTCCCAGCCTCCTTCCACCCCAGCCCCAGGCAACCACTAATGTGCTTTCTGTCTCTAAGAACTTGCCTATTTTAGACATAATATACAAATGGAATTATAAATATGTGGTCTTTTGTGACTGGCTTCTTCACTGGGCATAAGTTTTTTTGTGTGTGTGGGGAAGACCAGCCCTGAGCTAACATCCGTCGCCAATCCTCCCCTTTTTGCTGAGGAACACTGGCCCTGGGCTAACATCCGTGCCCATCTTCCTCCACTTTATATGGGACGCCGCCACGGCATGGCTGACAAGCAGTGCGTCAGCCAGTGCCTGGGATCCGAACCCATGAACCTTGGGCTGCCAAATCTTGAACTAAACCGCTGCGTTACCGGGTCAGCCCCTCTTGGCATAAGTTTTTGAAGTTCATGCATGTTGTGGCACGTTTCAGAACTTCATTCCTCTTTATGGCTAAAGGATATTGCATTGTATGGACATACCACATTTTCTGTGTTCATTGGTTGATGGACATTTGAATTGTTTCCACTTTTTGGCTGTTATGAATAGTGCTGCTCTGAATATTGGTGTACAGGTTTTTGTGTGAACCTGTTTTCATTTCTCTTGGCTCTATCCCTGAGTAGACTAGCTGGATGTGGTAGGCAGCAGAATGGTTCCCGCTCAGAGAGAAGAGACAGAGACCTAGGAATGGGTCAACTCTGTCCTTGAGGGGGATATTTAAAGTCTTCACATCGGAGCTGTAAAGCCAGTCACCAAGTTTTCAGGTGAGGTAGGAACAGCGCTAATAAAGTCAAAGCATTAAGCAAATATGTTTTATAACAGGGAAAGTAGTCAAAATGAATTCCATCCTAGAGATTTGGCTTAAGTAGCTATTCTTATTTTAATTTTTTTTTTTTTTTGTGAGGAAGACCAGCCCTGAGCTAACATCCGTTGCTAATCCTCCTCTTTTTGCTGAGGAAGACCGGCCCTGGGCTAACATCGTGCCCATCTTCCTCCACTTTATATGGGACGCCGCCACGGCATGGCTGACAGGCAGTGCGTCGGCGGGCGTCCGGGATCCGAACCAGCGAACCCCGGGCTGCCAAGTGCGGACTAAACCGCTGCGCCACCGGGCGGCTCCCTCTTATTTTAATTTTTGACCAGAGTCTATCAAGCAGATTATACTCCCAAGTCCTTTCTGGGTGTGCCCTAAGCTCACCCTTCCATCCTTGGATGAGTCACTTTCCCCTGCAGACACCTGCCTCCTCACTCACAGGGCTTTCCTAGATTCCTCCCCAGAGAGGTGGTTATGCTCGTAAACTCCTTGTTTCCTGCGCACACATCTCACCCAGAACTTTGGCATTCTTTCTTACCTCATAGCTTCCTTACTCATGCCAAGTTTTTTTCATAGATCCATCCTGGCCGAGTTGAAATAGTTTCCAGGGATGCATCTTTTGGTCCTTGTTCTCAGCATCGGGATTGCACTGTCACATGTTATCTCTTCCTGCAGAGGCAGTGTGGTGTAGTGGTTATATCCTAGGCTCTGGAGTCTGACTGCCTGGGGCTGAATTCCAGCTCCACCACTTCTTATTCCAATAAACTTGGGCAAATCACTTAACCTCTCAGTGCCTTGGTTTCCTCATCTGTAAAATGGGATTAAATAGTACCTATCTCATGGGGCTGTAAAACTTGTAAAGCTCACATGATACGTGTAAAGACTTAGTTAGTAACTGCTCACTGAATGCTGGTGAGCAGCATTCTTCTTTCCCACATTAGCACGCTCTGTCTGCTTGCATTGCAGTTACTCCAGCCTGGACAAACGGGTCCTCGTACAGTGTGGGGGAAGGCAGTTTTGCTCATCCAGAAGAACCTCTGCCCTCAGGTTTGCATCGGGTGGAAGCAGTTGTTTGCCCGTGGGGCATGCCAATGTCTTCTTAAAGTCCTCATCAATTCTCCTGCTTCTTTATAACAAAGGCAGGAGTTTTCATTTTATTGGAACAGAGGAAAATCACACTTTTCTGATTACTTGTCCTGCTCCCTGAGTTAATTGCAAAAAACCATGTCTGGCACCTTCAATCCCTGCTGCTCTCTCAGCCGATGCTAAGTCTGCGACCCCCTTGAGGTCCCTGTTGGCTGCCCTTCCAGCTGGCAGAGGGCCAGTTCTGGGCTTGTGCTCCCCCCAAGAGCCAGGAGGAAACCTGAGCCTCATTCTAAGTGGCACTGGCCTCAGGCAAAGACAGGATGCCTGTCCCCCTTCCACCTTCCTCTCAGTGTCTCTTCCTCTCTTTGGTTCTCCTTCCCAGACAGTGTCAGTGTCAGCAAGATGCACGTCAGTCAGGCCAAGAGCTGGGGGCCCTTCCTTCTACCCCCCACGGAGACACCCACCTGTCCTAGTTAAGGGTGCTCCTGCCAGCCTGCTGTCACTGCTGCAAAGCAATCAAAACATTATCTCCCTCCCCTACCTCCACAGGTGTTAAGGGCCAAAAAACAACTTCAGGAATATTTGTATTTTAACAATAGACTTTTGGAAATAGAAAAATTAACCCCTAAAGGTGATGTTTTCAGCATCATGCTAAGCTGGCTAGAAATAGAGAGGTATGTGTGTAGGGGTGTGTGTGTGTAAACATATTTTCCCTTTCACTTCTTTAGTTTAAAAGCAAATGAAGTTGCACACATTTATTGTGCCATCCCCCAATTCCACTTTACTTGAGGTAATCAGTGTTGACAGCCTGGGATGTGTCTTTCAACACCTTTCTCTATGGTCCTAGGGACCACAGTTTGGCGCAGTTTATCCTCATGATGGACATTCAGGTTGTTTTCAATTTGGGGGTCACTGTCAACAATCCTTCAGCAAACGTGTTTGAAAATACAGCCTCGTATGTTGATTCTTTTATTTGTAGGATAGTTTCACAAAAGTAGGACTGTTTAAAGTACATGCATTTAATAGATGCTGCCAGGTTACTTTCCAGATAGCTAGGACAATCTATTTGCCCACCAAAAGCATATAAAGATGTTTATATCTCCATACCCTTTAATAGTGGATCTTAGAAATTTTATTTTAGTCTTGCCAAATAACTGTGGAAAATGTTTTCTCCTTTTTATTTTAATTTGCATTTTTGCCATTCCCTTAGGATACACCATGTCAGTGGTCAGAGTTCTTTCTTGGAGGCTGTTGGCACCCTTGGGAGTGCTTCCAGGCCCCCACTGGCTTCAGTTTTCTTCAGGCAAGAGCTGAAGAAGCAGCTTCAGTGAGCACAGTGGATTTTAGTCGTAGAAGCTGATGTGTGCTGTGTGAATTTGAAACTATCAAAAAGATGGATTTCATGTAAATGCCATTTGGAAAGGTTACAGGAACAAGGAGGAAAGAATAGATAATGTGTATGCAGATTCTAAGGGGGTTCTGGCTTCGCTTCAGCTCTGCAGTGGTCACCCTGCAGTTGTGCTGCTCTGGTCTGCCCTGCTCTGCTCTGTTCTGCCCTGCTCTCTGCAGAACCTACAGGAGCCGCCTGCAGGAGGAGAGGACCTTCCACTCAGCTAGCATGTTGGGTTTAGAGAGAGGAGTTTAGAGAGAGTTAACACGTGGAGTGTTAAGGGCTCCCCAGAGCAAGCAGCTTCTGAGCCTTTCTCCCACCCTCCCTGCTAAAACTAGGTCCATCTTCCTTCCCCCTTTCCTGAGATTTTTCTAGCTCTTAAGCACCCCTGGATCCTGTCTTTACTCCAGCTATGGAAACCTTTCAGCCATTTTCCAGAAGTGTACCCCCTCTCAATGTCCTTTGCTACATAGTGAATGGATTTTTCTAGAAGTGACTTTTTATCTCTGCTTCTAGCCTGCACCCTCAATTCCCTCATCTGCTCTGCTCTGGCTTGCTCAGGTTGGATGTCTTTTGGACCCGAGTTGTACTACAGTCCTGGGGACTTGTTTGTTGTGGATTAAAGCTTTCCTCTGAGGCATAAGGTTTCCTTCTTCTTCCCTCTCCTGCCACTCTGTTCCCCTTCTCTTTCAGTATGCTCTGAAGTAGGCACCCCAGTGCAGTTGTGCTGACACTGAGGTAAACTTAGAGACGATAGGGGGTGCTTTCCCCCACGGAGGCAGTGAATGTGATCTGGGAGACAGAGCACTGATGTAGGAGGGTCTGCCTGACCCAAGTAGATCTCTTATTGAGCTTATGGAGGACTATAGCATGGTTCAACCCCAAACCGGCTGGATTGCTTTCCGGAAATGTTAAGTAATCCATTCTGAAAAGTATATGCCCTGCAAATGATGCCTCATCCATGAAGCACAGGGTACTTTGCACAGGGACTGCTCCTGCTGGCTCTTCATATAACTTCTCACCCGTTGATTGGCATAAATCAATGAGAAGTGATAGCACCTGCTGCAGGCAGGAATTTTTGCAGAGAAGGTTCTGTACACATTGAGGTTAGAAATGAGAAATTAATATCACAGAAATAAAAACACCAGAAAATAAGCATATATCTACAATAACACTTATTACAATATTGTTTATGATGGCAAAAACCCATCAACAAAGTGAATGCCTATTTGGAGGACAAAGGCTGAATAAACTAGGATATAGTCACACCATGGAACAGGGAGATTTTCCCACTGTATATTGCATATGTATATAAAATACAATTTATGTTTACAAAGGAAATAATGACAGTGTGCCACATACATCTGTACATACGGTGTGTATGTTTATATATGATTAAGAAATGAAAATGGAGAAAGATGTGTTCGCAGTGGTTCCTTAAGAAGATGGTGTCCACAAAGAAGAAGAGATGTGCAAATGATATACCATTTATATAAAAGTATGTATATATGCATAAAGAGATATATTAAAAGATGATAACCAGAATATTAATCATGTTTATCTTAAGGTGGTGGGATTTCAGGGGATTTTCTTTCTTCCTATACTTTTCTGAACCATTTGAATTTCTAACAGTGATATGTCTTAGTTTAAAAAAAAGAACTCAGAAATAAACTAAAACTATTTTTATTGTGCAAAAGCAGAGAGGTAGAGAAAGGAAATGCAGAGCTTGTGATGTGTAGCCAGAATCTTACTTCTGGGTTCCCCTGAAACTTAGGGTCCAAATAGGATCCTACATGACTAGTAAGCATAGGGCTAGTGGACTACAGTTCCCTATGTTCATCCATTTTTCCATTTTTTTTTTTCAGTCAACAAATATATATTTAGCATTCATGATTACCAGGTACTCCTCTAGGCATTGGGGCTCTAGTGGTAGAAATAGATAATAATAATATATGCAATTGAGATGCAGTCCCTGCCCTCATAAAGCTTATGATTTACTGGAGATTGGCACATATGGTTAACTAATTCCCAGTATAGTAGATCCTACAAACAAGAAGTAATTTTCATGATGAGAAATATCAGGAGGACCTGCTTTGGATTGGAGGTGGTGGTGGTCGGAGAAGGTTTCATTGAGAAGACCTGAAAAGTGAGGTAAATTTAGAGACAATAGGGTGGAGGGCAGAGGGAACAGTCACACGAGGGTCCCCAGGCAGAGGAGAGCTTTGGAGTTTTGAAATTCAAGAGAAGGTCCATAGGGGCTGTTCCACCCCCTTGTCCATCGCACCACTCTAGGGAGCACTGTTCACATTCAAAGTCATAGACTTGTATCTATTACAATTAAATAACAGATGGCAGCAAAGGGGGCAGCTTTTCTCATTCTCACAAGAACCAGTGATGGGGCAGGCTGGGCTTCTAAATTTGTCCTTGTGAACAATGGGGAAGCAATAGAAGTTTTCTACAAGGGGAGTGATGTTCCTAATTGCTTTTAAAATGATCATTTTCTGAATGGATAATACTGTAGGAAGGGGAGATTTGATAAAGAAGGTCAAAAGTTTAGTATGGACATGTTAAGTCTGAGATACTTGTGAGAGTCCTAAGTGGAGAGGGTGGGTGGGCACCTGGATATCTGGTTGGCATGTGGATATCTGAGTCGGGCTCAGATAAGAGGTGAGGTGGTGCAATAAACATGGGAGCTATTAAAATCTGAGCAAGAAGGTCAACAGTCTGAAATAGTCTAGGGGGAAGATCACATGAGAAGGGCGAAGACTGAGCCCTGATATAGGAGGAGAAGCCAGCAAAAGATACTGAGAAGGGGCCAAAGTAGGAGGAGGAAAACCAAGAGAGTGTACTCTGGACATCAGTGTCACTGGCAGTTCCTAATGTCCAACTGGGAACAGAACGAAGGCCTTGAATAATCTGGGTAAAGTCATCCCAAAAGGTAAAGGTGGATGCTGCCACCGTCAGGCCCTCACTGCCATCCTACAGCCCTCGTCTGCAGCGTTAGTGACTGATGTGCCTCAACTTTGGCTTTTATGTTCTTTCAGATAGCCACTTATCAGGGCAAATCACATTTTGCCAGTGGAGGAGCAACATTTTCTGATTTCATTAATTTTACTGCTGATGGAAAGAAGGCAAGCTGGTAAACTTATTTTAAGGACTATTAATTGTTTGGGGTTTGGTATTCATTATACTTCTGAGAAAGTCAAAGCGTGTAAACAGGAGATTTACTCTCAGGAGTTAACAGAGCTGCATCTAGGAGAAAAGTTTAAAGGATTTTGAATTTTTTTATTTCATAAAGGAAGAGTAAAATTTGACACTGTGAGGAAACGTTATTTTGTGGTTGCTCAGCGAGTACTGTTATGCGTTTTGTGATTTCTAGAAATAAGTCCCACTAATTTATAGTTACCTGGTGATCAGTAAAAGAAAGTTAAAAAATAATGATACTCACATAACATTATAGTTATTTAACACTGACTATGGATGAGGCAGTGTTTGGCACTTTTTATACGTCATCTTATTTAATACAACAGACCCGCCAGGTAAATTTTATCATGCCTATTCTGTAGATGAGAGAAATAAGGTAAAGTCTATGCAGTGTGTGTAAGTGGCGGACCTGAACACATAGCGGGCTAAAACAACAAACTGTTATCTCACAGCTTCTGTGGGTCAGGAATTTGGGAGCAGTTTGGCTGGGTGTTTCTGGCTCTGGGTCTCATAAGGTCTCTCAGTCAGGATGCCGGCTAGAGCTGCAGTCACCTGAAGGCTTGAGTGGGGCTAGAGGATCTCTTTCCAAGTTGGCTCACTCACACGGCTGTTGGCAGGAGGCCTCAGTTTCTCACCACGAGGATTTCTCCATAGGACTGCTTGAGTTTCCTTAAGTTGTGTGAACTGGCTTTCCCCAGGGCAAGTGATTCAGAAGAGATTAAGACGGAAATGGCAACATCTCTTATGACCTAGTCTTGGAAGTCTCAGTGTCATTTCTGCTATGTCCTACTGTGTACACAAGTTGGCCCTATTTGTTGTGGGAGAGGTTTACACAGGGACGTGAATACCAGGAGGCAGGGATTGTTGGTCATTTTGGAGGCTGCTTACTGTGGGGGACCGTAGGATACTGCTTTTCCCAGAAGTCTTAACAATTAGCAAAAATATGTTTTCTCTGAACAAAGTCTTATCTGGAAACAAGAAAGATGTAGATGAGTCTTCCAGATTCCTTCCGTCCATATGAGTATATAAAGTCTATTTGGTGTTGTAGATTACCAATTCTAGTAAAGAATTTCAGAGTTCTTTATTAGAAAAATGACAATTTTAAATGTTGCAGCATGTCACCGTGTCCTTGATTATTGCATATATGCTCACTTTTATTTCCTTACTTGGGGTAATATTAAAATTTGTTGGCTAATGTGTATTAGCCAGTGTTTTGCCTTCAGTCATGGTATTCACATGCTTAAACCTTTTTAAAAATAATGTCAGGGACAAGACTAATGGAAACTGAGGCTTAATGAAAGTGAACAGATTTTATATTTTATCTTATTTATTTCATCTACATTGAATCAGTGACATTGATTTCACTGTGAAAGCTAGTAATTTACAAACCCACAAAGTGGAAAATCGATATCTCACTGGCTAGAAAATTCTTTCCCTTGCCTTTTGGTTTATAATGTGAAAATAAGAGGTCATACCTCCTCATTGATCTTAGTGCTTTAAACAAGCTAATAGCATTTCATGCTGATTTTATTTTGAACCAGCAGGAAAATTACTTGGTAAATAACTCAGTATTATTCAAATCAACTAATATTAGAGGAAAAATGTGGGAATTGGAAGCTGGTTATTTAAAATGCTGAAATATTAGGAGAATTCTTCTCTGTTTAATCTGTGTCGCTGTGGTCACCATAATCATGAATCGTGGATTCTTAGAACATGATACAAAGCAAAGAAACCTTTTGTCCAGTTTTTAGCCATGTGGCTAATGAAGATGCAGGCACAGAAGGGCTGGCTTCCCTTAAATAGTTACTGAGAAATGTATACAAAATAGGGCTTGGCATGGGAGATAAATAGAATTGAAATTATTCTCCCTATTATTTTGTTCTCAATTTTTGCCCTCTTCTCTTCCTGTCTCTCCAGCCTCTGTTACTACTTGAGGGAGACAGAAGAGGAAAAGAGAGAAAGAGAAGTGTTACAATTTGCTTTCTGAAAAGTGTTATTTCTGCCCACCCACATGCACTTCATTTTCAGTACTTCCAAAATCATGTTACACCTGCAAGGCCCTTAAATACGTCTTGTCAGTTTAGTTCTTGCCTTACAAGGAACCATGTCGAAGTTCAGTGTCTAGACCGAGGCTGTCTCAGTTATCAGGCTCCTTCCTTTTTACCCATGTGCCAATCTCTTATTTTGCTTACTCCCTCCTCACTCCCTCCTTCCTAGAGAGCTCTTGGTTCCTAGTATTTTGTCTGAGCATTTATTCCATTTTCTTATGTTGTCTGTTGGCCCTGATGGGCAATGGGTAGGAACTGATCTTTCCAATGCCTCTTGTGTTCTGTTTTCAACGTTGCTGTGACTTTAAGATCCATCACTTCCTTCGAGAGCATTCCCTGCCTTGGCCATCTGTCTTTGACTCTGTCCTGGATCTGGCTGCCTCCGCTCTTGTCCCATCTGCTACTCTGGCTCTCCTAGTCCCAGCTCCTCCCTCTACAAACCCCTCTGTGGTTGGCCCTCTCCTCCCTTGCAGAGATGGGAGAAAGTGGTGAAGGAAGCATAGGAAGTTTACTCAGAGCAACTTTAACCTCCCCAGTAGGGAGAGAGTAGCTGGAAGTCTGTTAGAAGAATTAGAATGCCCTTTCTTGCTCCTCACCCTCCAGCCTTTCCCCTTTTTCCTGCCTCTCCTCCCAAACTCAGCTAAAGAAAAAGGAATGGCATTTTCAGCTTTTAATTCATGTCATTGTCAGATTGCCATACTGGGTGACCATGGACTGAAGCAGAATTGGGCTCCCTTTCCTATCCTAGTCCTCTAATTATCTTACCCTTGTGTTCTTTGGAAATATTTCCAACATAATTTTCCCTTTCAGACTGCATAATTACACTTACTGGAACAGAGGGAGAAGGAGAAAAGAGTGCATGAGTATTCTGCATACGTTCACTAGACTAATTATAGTATAGCGTGATGCATCCATGTTGAGTGCCTCTCTCCCAAGCTGCTCTGACACTGTGTGTTGGCAATGGGGAGATAGTAAACATTCAGCTGGTTGATCAAAGGCAGTTGCCGCCAATAGATTTACCTACAAAATTTAGTACAACAGAAAAAAATTCTAATAATTCTGAGAAAGTAATATCAGACTTCAAGCTTTTATTTATTCATTTATTTGGGTATTTATGAAGCAACTCCTAGATATAAAACCTTGATTGATGCTAATGAGGTCAACAGAATTTTCAGATAAGGTTCTTTTCAGGCTTCATAATCTATAATATTTTAGGGGAGAAATAACCCCTGTAGGCTGCATGCAACATGAATGTTGCAGAAGATATGGACCTTACCTTCAGAGATTACATGAGCAATTTAATATAGGGAAGGGCTGCTTCGTGAGATGGCCTGTGTAGTAGATATGTAGGGTAGTGAGCTACTTCACCTCCACCCAATCAAGAATGTCTTGTTTGGATGTGGATCCAAGGGGAGCATGCTTAATGGTATTAGATAATTTGTTTCCTCCTTTTCTCTGGAAGCTTTCTCCATACACCTATTGAGGAGGAAATGGAGCCTGTGGTTATTAAAGGGTTTCAACGGTGTCATGGTTAGATGGGCCAATGATACTGAAACTCTTGCCATAGCTTTTCAGGGCATAGTATACCTTTCAGGGAGGTTAATGCACATAATGTGAAAGATCAGAGAGCAAGGTATCTTGTGAAGCGATAAAAATTTTCTAGTTGATTTATACGGAAAAAATTTGAGTAGTCGCAGAAAGGAGAGTTACCAACTTTAGATTCTGTGTGTCTTTCTTCTTACATTGCACATCTGTGTGAATCTTGCTGTGTGTTGAGATATGAGGGACTGAGCTAATTTCAGGAGCTTTATGAATTCCCCAAGAGAGCCCGGGTGGCTGTGGTCACCAGGATATTTTTGTCTTGATTGTGCCATACACTTCACCTTACCTTTTGGGAAACCATTGTTGCTAAAACAATGTGCATTTGTTGTAGACTCAACTAAAATCCTTTGTGCAGCCTCACAGGAGATTACTGGAAGAGGCTATTGTTGGAGTCTCTTTATATATTTTTGTGTATTACAAAAGTGAATCCTGTTAATATTTTACTGAATTGTTCATTGGTAACAAGTATTCTAAGGAGAAACCATCCAAGGTTAGATTGGGGATATATATATATATATCATAAGATGCCTTTCATTCAAAGTAAATTTTAAAATTCACCATGAATTTTAATAAACTTACTACATAGCTTCTTTCTGCTAATTCAGTTCTTGCTTAATTTGAACCTTCTGTATCATTTCAGAAAAACTTCTGAATCACATTAATTGCAACTAAAATAACATAATTTTCTCATGCTAATAGTGACCAGCTTAAACAGAGTTGGGCAGATATTAGAGAGTTTAATCACAAGTTACAGCAAATTGACACTTCATTAGTGAGGAAGAAGCTCAAAGTTTTAGACTGGGTGGGGGAGGGGGCGGTGAAGAGCAAATTGTATTGAAAACCACCAGGCACAGCCCTCTGGCTACAGGCTGGTTTTCCCCCATGTTCTTTTTGATGGCTATAATTTTTCTGATACCAGTGGCAAAAAAAGGCTACTTAACACCTAGCCAGTGCTGACTCTCTGGGTAGCTGGGAAATTTACCCACATAGATTAAAGAGAGAAAGATTTGGGGGAAAAAAATCAGAATAAGATAGGATCCTTTAAAAAACTATTTAAATTCTTCTTTGGAAGTGTGAATTTTGTTGGTGTCCCCTACCTCCATGTTCACAGAGCTTTACAGTGTCTTTTTTGAACTCTCCTACTGCCATTTGCCTTCTCTACACTCACTGAGTTCTTTATTCACCTCTGTCTTACCTCCCTCCCTCTCTCCCTTGTTCTCTCACTCTTTCTTTTTATTTAATTTAATCAATTAATTTATTTATTTTATTGATGTCTTAATAGTTTATAACACTGTGGGGTTTTAGTTGTACATTTTTGTTTGTCCGTCACCATGTGGATGTAACCCTTCACCCCTTGTGCCCACCCACCACCCCCCTTCCCCTTGGTAACCACCAATCAGTTCTCTCAGTCCGTGTCTCTCTCACTCTTTCTTATAAGAGTTCCCTTTAAGGGTTTCCTTAGGCAGCAGATTTAAAGGTTCAGAGAAAAACGTGGATTTGACCCTTAGATTTCCGGGGTCATTCCATTTCCTCATGATGCTACAACTTTGGGTGGTAAGTGTGGGGGCAGCCAGGGATGTTGAAGAAATTTGGATTTGCTTTTGTTTCTTAATGGTAGTAGGGAACTGTTGAATGCTTTTGGTAAAATGAATCAAGTTACTTTTGTACCTCTGCTCTTCTTTAAAATGGATTGAATTCATCAGTCTCATACTTTTGTTCCCTGGCAATTTTTTTTGTTTAACCAACTCTTTCTAAAAATCAGTGTCATAATGAAACCACATCTGACTCATAACGTAAATAAAATGGAGCAATGCTGTCAGATATTCAGGGACATTTTTACTTCCTAGTGATGGTGATGAGATATCAAATAGTTTTTTTCCCATTTTGGTTAAAATTCTTAATTGCTCATTCTGTGAGCCTACATGCACAAGGATGCTTATTGGATGCATATTGGGAAGATGGTGGGTAATGGGTAATGTTTTTAAAATAGTTTTTTTGAACAAATAGTAAAGTATAGTTATAATCATTGTTTTATTATTTGTAATGTATCCTTGGCCAGATAGCATTTAAAAAACTTTTTTCATAATGAAATAAATAATCTCTTGGTCAGACTCAGACACTGACTTTGTTTTGGAGGACAAGGAGCAGTAATTACATTTAAGAAAGAAAGAAATCAGTTAAAAACCCAACACAATTTTTAGTTGCTTCTAGTACCCAACATTTTTATTTGTTTTAATCGTGTACATACAAATAGTTATTATTCATTTTCATGTGATAAAATAAAGAATGCCATGCTCATACATAGTTCTTTAGTAGTCATTATTTTAACGCCTATAATATTTAATCAAGTTTACATAGCTGTTATCTTCTTAGTGAACACTTTAGGTTTCCAGCTCTTTGCTATTATAAATAACATTGTAATGAGCATCTTTTTGCATGTAACTGTTTTCTTCTGTTCAATTATTTTTTGGGATGAATTTACAGGAATGAGATAACTGTGTCAAAGAGCATTTCTTTTAATTCTTGATGTGAATTGATGCTTCCAAAAATTCACATTTTTTTCTATTGTGGATTATTTATAAATGAAATTTATTCTTAAATTTCTTAGATTCCATTTTTGTTCTTTAGTACCTTGTGGTTTTATATATAGCTCCTGGTACATAATCAAATGTCAGCTAATATTTGAGTGATTACCAGCATTGTCTTAAAATCATTTTATGGATTTAATCTTCATAAAAACCATTTTAAATGTTATTACTGTTACTACCCCCATTTACAAAGATGAGGAAACTGAGGCTTAGCTAAGTTAAATAACTTGGCAAAGACTACGTAGACTTCAAAGCCTGTGCCCTGAATAATCTCCTGAATAATAATTTCAAGCTGTTTGGATAATTGAATTTACAGCATGATCAGGCAGTCATCTTTACTTTGAGATTTTTCATTTTTCTTCATGAAACCATGCCAAGATCATTGATTCCTTTTTCGATTTTCTTGACCCTTCATGGTGGGGTTTTTTTTTTTTTTCGTGAGGAAGATTGGCCCCTAGCTAACATCTGTTGCCAGTCTTCCTCTATTTTGTATTTGGGATGCTGCCACAGCATGGTTTAATGAGCAGTGTGTAGGTCCAGGCCTGCGAACCCCTGGCCACTGAAGCAGAGTGCACCAATGTAACCACTATGCCACTGGGCCGGCCCCAGCTTCGTGGTTTTTAATTCACTCTGGCGCTCTGTTAAGATGTATCATGTTTGTGTGCTGCTGCAAGATTTCTGTGGGGTGTTTGGAATATTTTATAATAGGCTTGGTGGATTCTAGGAGCAGGACTCCATCTGGAGAAGAGACATCCTTGACCTGAGACCTCTCATGTGTGATTTGGGTCAAGACTGGACAGTCTAAGAGGGAGCAGATCTTGCAGCAGCTCCTGTCCTCCCTGCTAGGGAGACAAGGCATTAGTGAAGTCACTGAATCCAGATGACAGTGAGGAGGAGGGAGACAAGTTGTGTGTCCCACGGGCCTGAAGAGAGAGCTCTGAGTTTGCCAAAACTGCCCAAACATGGTCCCAGGCAACCATCCTGCCCCCAATCTGCTGTGACTCTGCCAGGGCAGCACCACCCAAGAGACCTCCATGGGGTAAAGCTGGGTGATTCCTCCGTGGCAGACCCCAGCGTTCCATTTGGAACCTGAAGCCCAGTCAGTTCTACCCTGTCTCTCACTCCTGATTAATTCCAATTTCCTCTGTGAGCTATTCTCTTCTATCTTCTCTGGACACAGCTCCAGGTTTCTTTCCCTCTGCCCCAGCCTCTCACTCTTTCTCTCTCTGTCAGACCTTTCCTTGGTGCCTTCTGGAAACTTGGTGGAACTAATAATAACAGTAATATATAACACTTACGTAGCACGTATGATGCGCAAGAAGCCATTCTAAGCGCTGTGCATTTGTTACTTGTATTGACTCACTTAATCCTCACAGTGCCCCTAGGACACAGGCACTGTTTATCATGTCCACTTTACAAATGATGAAACTGAGGCACAGAGAAGTTAATTCACCCATGATCACACTAGTAAGTGGTAGAGCTAGGACTTGAATCCGGAGTAAGGCTCAGGGTCTGTGCTCCTAGTTATTAAAATATCCTGCCTCTCCCTTGGATAAAAATTTCCCTACACATTTAACCTTTCTCAGAATGGTCCTTCGCCTGTATTGTCTGTTGTTTGCACACAAAAGTGCAACAAAGTACTCATGTGTGCCTGCTAGCCAGTTGGAACACTTCCACAACCAGGGAGTATAGCCTACCACAGGAAAACAACCTCCATAAACTATAAGCTCATAATTGAACATTAAAAACCATATGAGGGAAACCATAAGGGAGAGCCAGCAGACCCAACAAATGGCAAAATTAACATGTCTAGAACTAGACACAGAATAATCTGAAATTATAAGCATTTTAAAAACATGATTACAGATTAAAGAAGGAATAGAAGCCATAGCAAAATAACTAGACACTAGGAGTAAAGAATAGGCAGTTTAAAGTAGACCCAAATACAAATTTCAAAAGGTTTAATGCTCAAGAAGCTAAAAAAAAAAAAAGTTTGGTTACTTCCAATGAATTAAGAGTTGATAAAATGGAAAGTAGACCTGAGAAATATCATGCAGTTTGCAGAAGAGGATAAATTGCTGGAAAATATGAGTGAGAGGTTAAGAGATGTAACCAATAGAATGAGGTCTAATGTAAGTCTAATAAGAGTTCCAGCATAAAGAGAAAGAGGTTAGGGCAAAATTCAAAGAGGCAGTGAATGAAAATTTTCTACAAATAAAGAAAACATAAATCCTAGGAATGGGGAAGCATGCAAAATTCCAAATATTTTAATGAGACCACAGAACTTTTGGTAAGCATATGGGGAAACCAACTCTCTCATATGCCTTTCGTGGAGGGTCATTTAGCAATATATATAAAAAATGTTAAGCCGATTGACCCAGAAATTCTGCTTCTAGAAATTTATCCTCAGTAAATAGTCAGTTAAATTCTCCAAAATTTAAATATATAAGGATGTTGGATTCAGCATTGTATAATAGAGATATATTGGAAACAGCTTTAAGAAACTCATCAATATGCAATAGACAAAATAAATTAGGATATAACCAGAAAAGCACTGTTGCTTTTATGTAGCTGTTCAAATGATGGCACAGATCTATTTTTATTTATTGTCCTAGAAAGATGGTTGATATGGTGAAAAGATCTAGTTTAAAAAGCAGTTTGCATAGTTTGGTCCCACTGGCATAAACAAAAGTCTGTATATGTAAAAAGAGGTTTGGAAAAATAAATACTTGAAGTTTACAGGCGGTTATCACTGTAATTTCTACTTTCTTTTTTATACTTTATGCATTGTGTGAATTTTAAAAATTAACTACGTGTTACTTTAATAATCATAAGAAACAATAAGGTGTTTCACTTGGGAAACAAAAAACAAACCTGAAACAAAAATAATGTCCTAAAGTTCTAGAGCTCCAAGTAATTACAGCCATCCTGATGGCCAAGGTATACATTGTATTACACAACAAAGAAAACTTGTAGCCCAGAGAGCAAGACTCTTGGGTTGTGTTCTCTTTTGTTATACCCTGCTTTCTCCTTCCTGTGCAGCTTTCAATAAGCAACCATATTTTTCAAATTTTTCCTCTTCTTTGTAAAACAAAGTATATGGCCCCAAAGTACTGGCCACTACATGAATGAGCTCATTAAAAAAAAAAAGGAGGAAGGGAAATAAATGGATTAAGGTTAATTAAAATCTTTTTATCCTTTATGGTTGGTCAATGACAGTGAGCAGCTGGGAGAGATGCAGTGAGTCAATAAGCATTCATAATAAAAAAGTGGTCAAAGGATGTCATCTTTTCTTGTGTTTTTCCCCTGTAGGAAAAGCTGTTTCTGTAGCTATAGCTTCTTCTGTGTTTACAGGCCATGTTGAGAAGCTGAGCAACAGTCCTTGACCAGAGAAGGGTTTCCCTGGGGCTCTATGGAGACTATAAGTAGAGCTCAATGTAACTTGTGTGTTTTTGCCTCCAATATTGGGAAGGGCTTTCTTTATAGTTGAAAAAAAAAAAAAACCAATGAGTACATTGAGGTGCTTGGTATGGCTTAGTATGGTGAAGGCCAACAGGGAGTGGCTGTTGTGGTACACCCTGGCTGGTCATCAGAATTTCCTACTGAGCACATAAAAATAAATATTCCCAGGCCCTCCAGAGTTCAGATTCATTTGGGCTGAGGCCTAGGGATCTGTATTTAAAAGCTTCCCAGGTGACCCCATTGGTCTTGCAGGTTTAGGAACCACAGGTCTGTGGCATAGTGTAGTAAACATAAAATATTTATATTTCTCTGTGCCCTGTCCTCCTTTTTTCCCTTACTCTCTTCTCTTGTTGTCCCAGTTTAAAAAATTATCACTCATGTTCTTTCTTGTTTCTTGCCTATGTGAAGTTCTATGTATATTACTAAATGGACTACTAAATGAGGTTGCTGACCTGTGCCCTGGGATCTGGAGTCTGACCTCAATAGTGCTGCTGTGGAACTGTGTGTGTGTCTGTCTGTCTGTTCAAATGTCCTGTAAATACTATTTATCGGTATCTGCTGTCCTAAAGATGATATCTGGCTTTCAACCTAAAATTATGAGACACATTAAAAAGCAAGAAAAACAACCCACTGTCAAGAGACAAAGCAATCCAAGATCCAGACTCAGATATGACCCAGATATTGAAATTATCAGAGAATTTAAAATAACTAAGAGAATCCAAGATAGTCTCCCTATCTTGAGGTCAATTGACTAGAATCTGAATTCCTCTGTGCCATGTAACCTAACATATTCACAGGTTCCAGGGATTAGGACATGGACCTCTTTGGTGGTGGGGAGCATTATTCTGTTTACCACACATACTACATGTAATTAGAATCCCAGAAAGGAAAGAGAAAGAAAATGAGGTAGAAGAAATATTTGAAGAGCTATTGGCCAGGAATTTTCCAAAAATAATAAAAGACATCAAACCTAGATCCAGGAAAATCAGAGTACCCTAACCAGGTAAACACACACACACTCCTAGACACATCATATTCGAACTGCTAAAAACCAAAGAGAAAAAGAAAATCTTGAAGGTAGAGAAAAAAGACACGTTATACACAGAAGAACAAAGGTAAGAATTATAGCAGACATATTATCAGAAACTATGCAATCCAGAAAATAATAAAGTGACATCTGTCAAGTACTGGGGGAAAAAACCCTCTCAACTCAGAATATTATGCCCAACAAACATGTCTTTCAAAAATGAAGGAAAAAGAAAGACATTTTCAGACAAACAAACTCTGAGAGAATTAATTATTAGCAGACCTGCAGTACAAGAAGTGTTAAGGGAAGTTCTTCAGGCACAAGGAATATAATACCACGCAGAAACTTGTATCTACAGAAAGAAATTATAGATCTCTAGAAATGGTTAACATGAAGATAAATATAAAAGACCTTTTTCTCCCTTACTTTAAATTACTCTAAAAGTTAATTGACAGCTGAAAATAAAAATTATAGCAATGTATTTTGGATTTATAGTTTATATAAAAGTAAAATATATGACAATGGAAGTGCAAAGCTTAGGAGGGAGGAATTAGGAATATACTGCTATAAGATTCTTATACTATGTGTGAAGTGGTATAATAGTATTCGAAAGTAGCCTGTGAGTAAATCTATATGTAGTAAACATAAGGAAAGCACTAAAAAATTTTAAAAAGAAGTGTAAATAATAAGCCGATAGTGGAGATAGAATGGGATTCTAAAAAATACTCAATCCAAAATCAAGCAGATAAAGAGGAAAAAAGGAACAGAGAAAGACGGGACAAATAGGAAATAATTAACAAAATGGCAGATTTTATTCCAGTCATATCAATAATTCACATTCAATGTGAATGATCTAAACATATCAATTAAAAGACAGAGATTGTCACATCAGTTAAAAAAGCAAGAGCCAACTATATGCTGTCTATAAGAAAGCCACTTTAACTATAAAGACACAGATAGGCTAAAAGTCATTCCTCTTGTTATCTGGCAGATTAATTAAAAGCATTTCCTATTATTCACTTTACATAGTTATTTTAACCAGAGACCCTGTTCTTAGTTACCTTTTTGGCTGCAAACTGAAGCAAAGAAGAAATTTAAAGTTCCATTCTACACAAAGTAGTTGTCTGTTTTTTGTTTCTTCTATTATGGGATTGGTATTATCTAACTTGCTTGGATTTACCTCTTGCATCACATGGTGTTTGATGAGTGTATAAGTTCATTTGTTGTCTTTCTAACCCTTATTTGGCTCCCTTATTGGCACAGTCTGTCTTCTTACGATTTTCCTTGTAATTTAATTCCTTGCCTTCAGTTTGCATTTGCTTTTTTCAAGTTTCAGTTTTTAAAATGTTATGGGTGGTCTGTTATCTTTCAGTAAAAGCATGGCCATGAATCTTTTTACTGCTGTTAAGTCTCTGGGGAAGCTGGTAGTTTTTAAAGGGTAACATATCCATTTTCCTGGGATGACTCTTAAAGGCACACTATTTTCTAAAGTTCTTTTGGAATATCTTTTTCACCGTGGTGATTAGTGTCCTTAACACACCAGGATTGTAGCTTTCAAAGATGTAAATCCTATGAACCAGTTAAAAAGGACAGCCATGGTCAAAATTTTGCAAAGGCAAAATTTAGTTGGAAAACAAGTTTGCCTGGTTAGTTCCTCAAGGTCTGTCAAGCACTGTCTGGGAGTTGTTGTTAGTTCATATATCTCTGTCGTCAACGTCAGTTATCTTTGACTATTGAGTATACTGTGTGAAGAGAAATCTTTATTTGTGTTTTAGATTAGGAGGAATGATAGAGTAACAGCAGTCCCAGGGACAGTAGATTTGTACCAATGTCATTACTCTTTACCTCTTATTCCCCTGTTGGTTGTGTGTGATGTGAGTATGTACTAGCTGTGTTGCTGTGCTCAGCTGTGGCACTGAATGTTGTCATGGAATCCAGCATTAGAAAGTATAACAGGAATACATAGGGAGGAAGAATGGGTTCAGAGCTTGGATCCTAATAAAGGGGATTAGGTGATTTAGAATACGATCTCTAAAATAAAATGTATCTAGAGATTGAATACTGAATACTGTATATAAAATATATACTGAGTTATCCTTAGTATGCCTGGTAAAACTGAGAAGAATCTAAAGTGCTAATGAGATTAAATGATGAAGTACATAATTATCTTGTTTTGTTGTCACATGTATTTTTGGTGCATGCGTGTGAATGCATTGTCATGTAGGCACGCGCGCACACACACTTTTTTTTTTTAACGTGTAGCCAATCAGATGTTGGGTGTGGGTGCTCCTCTCCTGATATTTTGGTCTAATTCAGGTTCTTAGAGCCAAATGAGTCAGTTTTTAAGTGAGGAGAGAGAGAGGTGGTTTAGAGAATGAAAACGACATAGGCTTCTTTAGCTTCAGTGTTTTTTTTTTGGTGAGGAAGACCAGCCCTCCTTTTGCCAATCCTCCTCTTTTTTGCTGAGGAAGATTGGCCCTGGGCCAAAATCCATGCCCCTCTTCCTCTATTTTGTATGGGACACCACTGCAGCATGGCTTGATGAGCGGTGCATGGGTCCGTGCCTGGGATCCGAATCTGCAAACCTTGGGCTGCTGAAGCAGAGCGTGTGAACCCAACTGCTATACCACCGGGCCGGCCCCTAGCTTCAGGTTTTAAAAGTAAAATGGATTAGGCTCCAGATGCCACATAGAGTCTTATAAATAAGTGGAGATAAAATGTGATTATAGCAGTCTCAGCTTTTTCAATAATAACTCATTGAAAAGAAGTTTCTTCATTCACAAACGTCGACATACTAATAAAAATGTTTGCTATATTGCCAATATAGTTCCTAAGATGGCATATCTGGTACTCTCTTCTGCAGCCAGAATACTTTGACCTCAAATTATTATCATAATATATATACTGCTAAAGTGTGATTTTTAAAAAAACAACAAGAAGTATGCTGACATAATAGGGAGACAGAGGGAAAGATAGGAGAGTGTAGTACAAGGCTAATGATGGAAATTAGTTTCAGTGAAGTTTCAAAAGAATCTGCTATGTGCATGAGACCTGGCCCACAGCCTGCCCTCTCCTTTGCAATGAATTTTCCTGTTTGTTCTGTTACTCAAAATGTTTTATTCAGCATAACCTACCAGACTACAAAGATTAACAGTGATGAGAGAAAAGAAAATCGTAAGGGTCTTGATTTATAACAAAGAGAGATTTTCTTTATGGGAAGTCCCTCAGTGGACTGAGACACTCCTGATTTTGACAACTGAAGATACCGTGACATGTACACTCTTCATGACAGTTTTTTCTTTTTCTTTTTTCTTTTTGCTGAGGAAGATTGGCCCTGGGCTAACATCCAGGCCCATCTTCCTCTACTTTATATGTGGGACGCCTGCCACAGCATAGCTTGATAAGTGCTGCGTAGGTCCACACCCAGGATCCGAACCTGCGAACCCTGGGCTGCTGAAGTGGAGCTCACGAACTTAACTGCTATGCTACCAGGCTGGCCCCATGACAGACTTTTTAAGTGGGTTATTTCATTGTTAGATGGTTGCCAGATTTTAAGTCCTGTATGTAAACTTAAGTGAGGAAAGATGCTTCAGCCAGATTCTAATCTGTGCTTCAGTGGAAAAAGACCAGAAAAAAAATTTCCCAAATCAATGAAGCTTCAAGTACATGGTTGTTGCTGCGTCTATCACCTTGGTGACCGGAAAGCTTGAGGGGGCCTGAGGTGGTGGTATTAGTATGAACAGCTCTTACACTGAATAAATGTGTATATGTTCACACTTCTGGTTTCATCTCATTGAGTCTGCATACTAATGTAAGGAAAGTTTGGTAGAGAATTTCCTGGAAGCGGCTGGCCTACTTACCTAAACACAGTGGCTATTTTTTTCTACTTTGTCTGGCAAATGAGAGGTAACTGTAGAATACTGAGTTTGAAGAGAGACTCTTGACAGTAAGTTATGTCAACATCTGAGGAGTTGAGGCAGCTCCTTGTGGTGACTTTGGCTGCAGCCCTGAACCCTGCTCTCCCCTCCCCCGGCACCATTGCCCTCCTGCCGAGTGAGGCTGGGCTGTTGGCTCAGTTCATTGGAGGGCCTTCTCTGAGCACTTGCCCAGGAGGTAGCTGCGTCCTTGGTCATGACTGATATGCCGAATGGGCCTGGCTCTCTCACCAGGTGAAAGCTCCACTGGTGGAGTAGGCTGCCCTGCATCCCTGAAGACCTGGGCCCTGTGAAACTCTGGGGGCGGGGCTATAGACTGTCTAGAAGTGGTATTTCTGAAACTTTAGTCTGGGGGCCAGCTGTATCTGGGGTGCTACAAATGCAGGTTCCCAGTTCCATACTTAGTAACTGTGATTCAGGATGTCTGGTATAGTAATTCTGAGGCATACTGAGGTTTGGGAACTACAGATTTAGAGTATCCTCCCATGACTGACATATACTACAAAAGAGGTTATTTACTGCAGTCACTTCTGACTACTGTTTGTCCTCTTATTTTACAAATTCATTTATCTAAATATTTATTGAATGCTATTCTGTGCCAGATACTGAGCTTGGCAGTGGAGTTATAACAGTGAACAAGATTGACATGGTTTTTATCCTCATGAAATGGAGAGAAAACTAAACGAATTAATATGATAAGAGCTATGAAGGCCACAACAGAATATTATAATAGAGTATAATGGAGGGAGGAGCAGTGAGTATTTAAAATAAAAAGATAGTTAAAAGAGGCCTTTCTGAGGAGGCAGCAATTACACTAATACCTGGATTAAAAGGAACCAGACATACGAGGAGAATGCTAGGCAGTATAAAAAACTTAAGCAAAGGCACTGAGACGGGATCAACCTTGATGTGTTTCAGGAAGAGGAAAAAAGGGCAGGGTGGCTGGTCCCCAGCAAGCCAGGGGAAAGAGGCGTGAGATTCGGCAGGTGGGCAGTAGATTATGTAGGCTCTTGAGGACCACGGCAGGCATAACAGATTGAGAGGGAGTGGGGAGTCAGACATTTAGTTGGAAATAGGAGCTGGAGTTGAGAGGAGAGGCTTAGTTTGAGAAAAGGATGTGGGAGTCATCAGCATTTCAGTGGAGAGCCACCTGAAGGGCGATTCACGTAGGGAGAGGCTGTAAAGAGAGGATAAGGAAGGGCCTAGTAAAGAAGCCTGGGAGCAGCCAGGATGGGAGAGGTGGGAGGGCAGGAGGAAAACTAGGAAACTGTAGGTCTGTGGAAGCCACAAGAGAATAATGCTCAAAGAGAGACAGTCCAATGTGTTACTGATGCTAACGTTCTAGAAAAATGCAGTCCTTTACAGGAGCCATTAGCTGCATCTGGCTATTGAGCACTTGAAGTATGACTAATGCAAACTGAAGGGTGCTGTAAGTGTAAAATAAAACGCACACCATGCACACCTAAAACTCATACAGTGTTGTATGTCAATTGTATCTCAATAAAAAAATGCACACCAGATTTCAAAGACTTAGTAGAAAAAACAAGACTGAAAATATTTTAGTAATACTTTTTAAAGTAATGATTACATGTTGAAATGATAAAATTTGGGATATATTGGGTTAAATAAAATTCACTATTAAAATTTCACTTGCTTCTTTTTACTTTTTAAAAATATGGCTACTAGGGGCTGGCTTGGTGACATAGTGGTTGGGTTTACGCTCTCTGCTTCAGTGGCCTGGGGTTCACAGGTTCGGATCCTGGGTGCAGACCTACGCCCTGCTTATCAAGCCATGCTGTGGCAGGCATTCCACATATAAAGCAGAGGAAGATGGGCATGGATGTTAGCCCAGGGCTAATCTTCCTCACCACAAAAAAAAAAATTATATATATATGTATATATAGGGCTACTAGAAAATTGGAAATTGCACATGTGGCTTGCGTCATATTTCTCTTGCAGAGTTTGGCAACGTGGAGGTCATTTGCAAACTTGGTGAGAGTAGACTCCCTGAGGTTAAGTAATACCTAGCAAATTGTTTATACTCAGATGAGACTGAATCCTCATAATACCGTTACGCCTAAAATTAAATAACGAAACTCACCAGTAAAAATTCTTCTATACTTTTCGATATGAACATACGTGATTTAATAATTTCACGTAAATTCACAATATAGTATGTTAAGTATTTAAATTAAATCCTTTGAAACCAACTCTCAAATATGGTTTTTCAGTCTTTTTCTAACCTATATTTTCTTTTCTTTCCTTTTTTTCTTTTTATTTAAAAATTTATTTTTATTTTCTCTTGTTTTATTTTTGTACATCTGGCCAGGAAACTTCATGGTGTTATGGTCAACTTGCCGCACAACCGTGTTCAAATCTGTCACCAACAGGTTCATTAAAAACCTGGCCTGCTCGGGGATTTGTGCCAGCCTGGTCTGCGTGCCCTTCGACATCATCCTCAGCACCAGTCCTCACTGTTGCTGGTGGATCTACACCATGCTCTTCTGCAAGGTTGTCAAGTTTTTGCACAAAGTCTTCTGCTCTGTGACCATCCTCAGCTTCCCTGCCATTGCCTTGGACAGGTAAGATCAGGTAGCCAGGGCAGCAACTTTTTGTGTGTGTGTAGTGAAAAATTAGCATCATGTAGCAAATGGTGAATATTAATGTTCCACACGTTGTTTTTTAGTCTGCATGTGGTCAATAGAGAATGAATGTCTGAAACAGAGGTCTCATAAAAGGTTGATTTAACTGCAGGTACAGAAAATAGGACTACTGAGAAAAGATGTGGCATTGGGGAGTTACATCATGAGGATGCTGGGGCTTCAGCTTGGTTAGAATGGGTGGTATTTGCATTGCAATTTGCAGTAGATTGCTCATCTGCAATTAGGGCTTTTTGATGTAGGATGAAAACATTTCTGGAAGAACAAGGGAATGATTCAGTGGTTATTTAACAAATGATTAGACAGTCCAGTTGGACTTGGCCAGATAACACCACAATTCCTTTGGAGGATTTATTTCCAAGGCTTTATACTGTGATGGTTATTGTTTTCTCTTCCCATCCTCTTCAAAAGGACGTCCATTTGGAAATAAATCTTATATTGTAGCTACTGCCATCATACATAACTTGATCAAATTTATCAAAGTTAAGTGTAAAGATCTCAGTAACCAACAGCTTCCTGCTTTTTCCCTTTGTTGTTAGCACATCATGAATACAGTTTGAGATAATAATACATTTTAGAGAATAGAATTAAATAGGCAAATAAGAATTAAAGTATTTTGTATCCATGAGTACTTTTGATTTATAGAGAAGAACATTGCTAAAGGGAAAGTGCTGGCTTCTCTGACTTGATACCCTATGATAAGTTTAACTACATTTTAGATGAATTTGAAATTTTTAAACTCTATCCATTCAGAACATACTTAATACCTTAATGACCTCTGAGGGTATAGATTGCAGAACTGATCTGTGGAATCTCTTCAGCCTCTCAGGCCTGGAACCCTGATTTCCTTAGCTGCCCAGTGTTGTCTGCAGGGAGGGACACAGAGTCACACAAAGCCCCCAGCATCCTAGGAGAAGTCCTTGGCTTTGTGCTTAAGACAGGGGCCTCTGGAGCCGAAGTCTGACTTTAAGTCTTACCTACACTGCTTTCGTGCTGGGTGGCTTTGGGCAAAGCGGCTTAACCTTTCTGAGCCTAAGTTTCCTCAGTGGTAATTACAAAGAATTAAATGAATTATTTTTGGCCTGCGCTTGGATAGGCCACGCCAATATGTGTCTCTCTTTCTCCAGGTTTCCCTTCTGATTGGCACATTCTTTTAGATATATTGTCGGCAATCATTTTACCATCAGATCTTGCTGGGAGATACTCCAACTCTTTGGAAGTTTCTCACTAGAAACTCACCCTACACAGGGGCATATGAAGCAGGTGACATGGGCCAGGTTGGGCTTGTATGTCTACATTCCTGTTTAGACGGGTCGGTCACTCAGCAGATGCAGCTAATAGTTGCTCTGTAGCTATCTAAACTCTGTGGGCAGGACGTCATATTTTCTTAGAAGAAAAATCAGAAGTCTAGAATTCTATCATTTTTAAATGTTGGCAATTAGTTTTCACTCAAAAAATATTATGTGGGCCACTCAAATCCCTTTAGCAAGTTGAGTGTGCCCCATGCGATGCCAGTTTGCCATGCCTGCTTTACAGTGACTTTGCATGTCTCTTTATGCTCGACAAGAGGTCTTTGAATATCTGGAAAGTGCCATTGCACAACCCTGGAATATAATAGTGAAAATTCAGAGTGAAAAGTCAATTTACATCCCAGCGCGTGCCCTAGTGCCTTTTGTGTTGAACCGTTCTGTGTTCATGACAGGTGTACTTCCAGCTGCCCCTGGGACTATCTGCTCAATGAGGTCTTACGTCTTCAATCTACATGGTGGACTTTCTTTCCTGAAAGTTTTTTGAAAACAGTTTTATTGAGCTATAATTTACACATCATAAAATACACCTATTTTAAGTGTACAAGGCAATGAATTTTAGTATATTTGTACAGTTGTGCAGCCATCACTGCAGTCAGACTTTAGAATATTTCCATCGCCCTAAAAAGAACCTCTTGCTCATTTATAGTCACTCCCCATTCTTACTCCCAGACCCAGGCAACCACTAATCTACTTTCTGTCTCTATAGGTTTGCTTTCTTTTGAACATTTCATATAAGTGGAATCATAGAACATGTATTCTTTTGTGTCTGGCTTCTTTCACTCAGCATAAGGTTTTCAAGGTTCATCGTTGTTGTAGCATGTATCAGTACTTCATTCCTTTTTATTGCTGAAACTATTCTGTTGTATGGATATACCACATTTTGTTCATTCATTTACTAATTGATGGACATTTGGGTTGTTTCCACTTTTTGGCTATTGTGAATAATGCTGCGATGAATCCTGAAAGTTTTTGAAAAGTAGGATTCGACAAGAGTAGGAACATTATTCTGAACAGTTTGCTGTTACACCTGGAAGCCATGCAGTAATCCCTGTGGGTTGTTTATGGGCCTTTGGTCTTAGACAAGAAAATATGCAAACAATAAGAAATTCTTAATTTCTTTCCAGCAGAAAATCTGTATTCTTTTGCCATCATTTAAAAAAACAAGGCGAACAAGTCATTTTAGTAGAAAAACAAGGCTGGTAAATTCCTATTTTATTATTCAGTGATACAAATTACTTGCAGACATAAGCAGAGTGGGCATAAAGACAAAGAGAAGACAATCCTTTCTCTCTCAGATATTTTATGGCACTGAGGCAGCAAGTTAATTGGGAGGCCACCTAAACTTCCTGCATCATCTTCTAGAGATGTACACACTAACAAAATTATTTATAATGAGCCTGTATGCTTGTGTTGTGGTCTATTTCCCAACATGTTATGGAAGCAGAAATGACTGGAAGCCTGAGTTGGTTACCTATCAGTTAATAAACGGGAAATTGGAGACAGTGGATTCCTGTGTATTCATGTGTGGCTGTGGGGTCATCACATAGGATTTACAGAGTTTAATTAGAAAGTGTCTATATTCAGAGAAACAATTTGAGAGCATGCATAACTTATGCATTTCTTTCTCTGTGTTTTCCCCTCCCAGAAAGAGATCCAGAACACATTTCACCGTGCTCCATCCATCTCTGATCATCCATGGTCATGTTGTGTTTGCATCGTATCTTCCTCAGCCTGGAACATTCTCCCCCAGCTTGTCCCCTGCCAGACTCCACCACAGTGCCACCTTCTCTTGACATTTTCCCAGGTGCTCCCTTTCCCGTACCTCCTTTGTGCATACTTCCAGCAGAGCCGTCATCTCCCTGTTTATAATCGTTTGCATGCCTTTTTCCCCATTGAGTTTAGAAACATTTCTGTGTGTCTTTTCATCTTTGTAACCCAGTGCCTCGCACAGTACCTGGCACATAGGCGGTGCTCAGAAGTCCTTGTCACAGGAAGGCATGCTTGCTCACCTGGCCCCGTGAGGGAATGAATGTTAATAGGGTTGTAAGGTCGACTCCAGCACTGGCTGACTGCAGAGACGGGGGCCGAGCTAACGTGAAGAAACTCACCATATTTCTCATGGCAGCCCTTTCATTGACAGATGTGGTTCTAGGATCTGAAGAATTACTCAGTTCCCCCAAATTTTTGATGATGTTAAAACGAGGTGCTTTTGGAATTCTGAATAGGTGGTTACAGAATAATAAAGCTTGAAGGAAAAGAAGTCTCATCTGATTTTAACAAAAATCTAATTGTGCAAGCATTTTAAGCCTATTAATTGCTCTTAGGGTTACTGAGCAATTATCATAGGTACAGTGGCATTTGAGCAGGCATAAATTTTGTCCATTGAATTGATTTTGTGGAAGGGCCTTGTCAGAGCCCATCTTTCATACTGGGTTCTTCTGCCCTGAGCAGCTGTGAATGCTAATGATACCCAGTGCACACACTGTGCCATAAGTCTTCTTTGAAGATGTGTGCAGACAAATTTCATTCTGTTAGTTGCTTTGAGAATTGCCCTAAAGCTTCTCTAACTGATGTAAAATTTTTTTACAAATTACCCTTTACCCATAAATTGAAAAATAGGAGTCTTTACAGCAGATGGAGACATCCGTTATAGTGAGGGCACTCTTTGGGATGTGATCCTAGTGGCAGTAATTACAAAGCTAGCTATGAAATGAAATTACTGACTTGTTTTCCTGATAGAGAGTCTTGAGAGTCCCATGAAGGCATGGCTTTGCTCTGCTTGTTTGGAAAGGTGCTTTTTTGGTCTAGTGATGCCTCATTGTACAGCAAAGTCCTCAAAACTTAAGGTCTGGCTTCCTAAGTCCCCCAGTGGTTCCTTCTGTCTTAGGAAGAACAAAAGGACTTGACCCTTTTTTTCCTCTCTCCCACTTGTGGTAATGTAGTTTGCCCTAATTTCAAGAGTATCTTCTCCTGTGAAATGAATTTTGCCTGTGCGTTTTGCAGGTACTACTCAGTCCTCTATCCGCTGGAGAGAAAAATATCAGATGCCAAGTCTCGTGAGCTGGTGATGTACATCTGGGCCCATGCAGTGGTGGCCAGCGTCCCTGTGTTTGCAGTGACCAATGTGGCCGACATCTATGCCATGTCTACCTGCACCGAAGTCTGGAGCAAGTCCTTGGGCCACCTGGTATACGTTCTGATCTATAACATCACCACGGTCATTGTGCCCGTGGCTGTGGTGTTCCTCTTCTTGATACTGATCCGACGGGCCCTGAGTGCCAGCCAGAAGAAGAAGGTCATCATAGCAGCACTCCGGACCCCACAGAACACCATCTCTATCCCCTATGCCTCCCAGCGGGAGGCCGAGCTGCACGCCACCCTGCTCTCCATGGTGATGGTCTTCATCTTATGTAGCGTGCCCTATGCCACCCTGGTCGTCTACCAGACTGTGCTCAATGTCCCTGACACTTCCATCTTCTTGCTGCTCACTGCCATTTGGCTGCCCAAAGTCTCTCTGCTGGCAAACCCTGTGCTCTTTCTTACTGTGAACAAATCTGTCCGCAAGTGCTTGGTAGGGACCTTGGTACAACTGCACCACCGGTACAGTCGCCGAAATGTGGTGAGTGCAGGGAGTGGAATGGCTGACGCCAGCCCGGAGCCCAGCATGCGCTCGGGCAGCCAGCTCCTGGAGATGTTCCACATTGGGCAGCAGCGGATCTTTAAGCCCACCGAGGATGAGGAGGAGAGCGAAGCCAAGGATACTGGCTCAGCCGACCTCCAGGCCAAGGAGATGCTTACTACCTGCCTGGAGGGACAGCAGGGGCCACAGTTTGCACCCCCTGCCCCATCCCCGGGCACAGCAGACTCTATATCCCAGGTGGCACCAGCAGCCCCTATGGAACCTGAGACGTTCCCTGGCAAGTATTCCCTGCAGTTTGGCTTTGGGCCTTTTGAGTTGCCTCCTCAGTGGCTCTCAGAGACCCGAAATAGTAAGAAGCGGCTGCTTCCCCCCTTGGGTAACACCCCAGAGGAGCTGATCCAGACGAAGATGCCCAAGGTAGGCAGGGTGGAGCGAAAGATGAGCAGAAACAATAAAGTGAGCATTTTTCCAAAGGTGGATTCCTAGCAAGGATTGTAAATCCCTGGAAGCTATAGGGAGCTTCCACGTTCCTGCCCTCCCTTCTCTCTGGCCCTGTGATTTGTGTGATCCCATTGCAACCCAGTCTGGGTTGACTCCTCCTGTATGGGCCAAATGCTTTTGAATGAGAGGAAAATCTATCTAAAATCAAATGTACTCTTTATTAAGGGAGTATATATATTTATCTCAGTGGCCCGTGTCCTTAGTAAAGTCCACATTCCTCTCTGTGGAGATGAAAGCTGGGCAGTGTGGAACAGATCTTGGGGTGGGTTCTCCATGTGCATTTTCTGAGGACTCTTCAGTCCTCTGGGACCAGCAGAGAATATAGGGAGAGAAGAACATCCTTGAGCTCAAAGGGAGCAGGGGCACTCCAAGGGAAGCCCAGGATAATTATGGAGCAGTGGCCACAAAGAAAATGCCTATGTGATTGACTTAAATATGACAGATGCTAAAACTTCTTAATATTGATCTGTCCCTTCAGGGAAGACAGGGACTTGGCACTGACATCTTTTCTCTGGAAGGCCTGATCATGACTCACAGTTTCTCCCAATGCCATTCATCCCTTTTGCTGGGATATAGGTGAGGGATGAATGCATATTCCACCCCCATTTGACAGACATGGCAGTAGGTGTGCCTGGGGGTAAGGGACATATTCTGTCCTTGATGATCTGACATTCTCCTGGCATCACCAAGGCCCCAGGAAGATACATCTGCAGTGTTGGTTGGAAAGCACTGTGAACTCTTTACTATGTCTTTTCCCCTTAAGTTGTGTTTTTCAAACAAATGAGAGAGAAGCTTAGAGGTGGAGAAGAAAGGCTAAGAAATGCTCACACGCTGTAGTCTTTTCTCTTCCCACATGATTTCACATGACAGGTGCTACGTAGCAATCAGTAGGAGTAAAGTATGTTGAAAAAAATTATCTTGTGCAAACTTTTGGAATTAAAAGGTAATTAAAAAATGCAAAGTTAGTGTAAACTGGGTCCTCTGGAAACGTCCAGCTAAAAATACTTGATTAGGAAAGGTGATTCCGCCCAAAAGCGTGGGACAAGTCTGACAATGATGGCTCCCTTCTGCGGACTTCAGAACCCAGGTGTGGCCAGTCTCGTTTTCAGTCTCTTTGTACAACTGTTGTTCCCCCTTTGTTTTGGACACAGAGGAGGCACAGAGCAGGGAGAAAGAATTAATCATTGTAAAATGCCAAGGAAGTCCCTAGCCCAGGTGAGCTCTCTCCTTCCTCCTTCCCAGTGAAGTTTCAGCAGGAGCCAGGGTGGATAGAAGAGGGAGGACCGTGTCCTCAACTGACTAGTCCCTGTGGGCTCTCAAAAACAGTTTAAGTCCACTTCGGTTGGATTCCACCTGGCTGAATTCAAACCACAGATGACACTTCACTATTACTGAGGGCAAATCAAGTGCCGGCTCTGCTGTTCTTTCCGGGGCATTTTGTTCCCGTTCATACACCTAGGGGAACCCATCCAGTGCCTTGAGCGAGCTTGAAGGGAAGTGGGCATTCTCACCACACCCCCACATCGCTAAGGCAGTGGTCCTCACATATCTTCTCCTGTTCCCACGCTGGCCCCTGTCCCTCAGAGGAGGCTCAGACTATATGTAGGGAGTCTCCTTTTCCTTTCTTCTCCTGGGTATGGTGTCTTGTGATTCTAGAATATGAACCCAAAGACCCTTCCCCTGAAGAGGGAGCACCTTCCTCTTTGTGTTTTGTCTCCTCTCAGTGTTGTGTGCTCACAGCAGAGACCGGAGCTGCCCCCTCTCCCAGCGCCCGCCTCCAGACCCTTGCGCGCACGCCATCTGTGGCTCATTGCCCTGAGTTAACATGTGGCCCTTCACTCGTATCTTTCAAAGGCTTCATGATTGTTTCAGCTTTCATCAAGAGGAAACATAATCTGTCAGAAAATTGTGTCCACTTTAGAAGAATCTGTCAAATGTAGCCACTTTGGTGTTGTTCATATATATGTACCACTTAATAAATTCTGGGCAGAATTTGGTAGGTATTTCTTATGTATGTTTCAAGCAGATGGTTGACTTCTAACAGGTCATTGCCAGGTGTATTTCTATACTCTTTGAAGAATTACATTTTAATAAAAACTTGAAAAGCAGTTTCTGAACTCAAACAAAGTTGTATGAGGTATGTTTTTTTGTTTCTTCTTTTCCCTCTCAAGTGGTACAGTATCTGAACCTCTCTCTTCCTGCATGATCTCCAATGAAAGGTATTCATTTTTTCCTCATAAATGCAGATGCAGCATCTCAAGTAGCATTTTCTTGTGTTGTTGCAACTTAAGAGTGAATTCCCAAATGAGAAAATGCAACGTTTGAATAAATGTCACAAATGTGGGTTCCAAAGTGAATTGGTGGATGGACTGCCCAAACCTCTGGGTGGAACTACTCAGGGAAGACTGGAGTGCAGCCATCACCACCCCTCATGTGGGAGGGTGGATAACAGGTGGTTAGAGCCATGGGCTTGGAGGTCAGATGGCCCATGTTGGAGTCCTGGCTCTACCCCTGAGCAGCCTCGTGACCTTGAGTGGGTGAGGTAACCTCCACGTACCTTGGTTTCCTCTCAGTGAAATGGGGAGATAATAACTGTCAGAAGCTTCTGTTGCCCCGACTCACATATTTCACCTCTGATTTTAGCCATGTTTGCAGTGGGCCATGGCTGGCTGCTTCCACTCACTTCCTTGAGAGCAGTCAAGGCCTGGCTTCTCTGCTTTCTGCCCCGTGAGAGCTCTCTAGCTCCGGGGTAACCCTGACCAGTGGGGCACGGGAACCAGTGGATAAATGCGCCTGCCTCCTGTCCTTCTTCTGGACAACTGTGGGAGGCATCTTTCCACATCTCAGGAGGTCAGGCAGGATTAAGTCTCTGTTGCCCACCATGGTGTCTAAATAATGCATCCTTTCATTGCCTCTTCCCCCTCCTTCCCTGTCTGGCTTTCTGTAGCCGTCATTCATGCTCTCAAGGATCACCTCCCCAAAACACTACCGCACAAAGCCGGTCTCTCAAGCTTTGTTTTCAGGGGAATCCAAGTGAGACAGTAATATACCTCATGGGGCAGTTGTGAGGATTAAATGGGATGATCTGTTTAACATGATGCCTGGCACAGAGTAAAGCCATATCAATGTGAGTGCTTACATGCTACATTAAAAAAAAGTGGTTGGGGGCTTATTTGGAATGTTTTTCAGAAAACCATATTAAACTGGTATTTTCACCAGTTACTCCAATAATAATTAATATTCATGATGATGATACTTTGAGGCAGTACACAATGCCAAAGGACTATTTGAATCCCTGAAGAAAAAATAGCTGTGTAAGCCAGACTTTACTATAAGCCTATGAGCCAGATCCTGAATATGAATGAACATAATTGACTATGTTGATGAAGTCAGCGTAAACTGGAGTATATAGAGTAAGTAAGGGCAGATACGCACATCCATAGAAAAGGAGCTGGAAGTTAACCGCTTGGTGTGCTGAATTATCTGGAGCTCAAGCGTGAGGCTGACTTGCCTGGAGATTGAAGCCACGGCTCCATCTCAGCTTGGGGCATTGCTGAGCTCTTGGCAGCCCTGCAGCAGGTGGGGTGGCTCGGCGTGTGCACGGCTGCTGCCGCACGCTAGAACTGAGGTGCTCAGGGAAAAAAGCTTATTTTAGGCTGAATTTTGATGGAGGGGAAGGGTTTGTGCTTTCATATTTTAGTCTACCAATGTAGCAACATACAATGTAAATAACATTACAGCACAGTGATTAACTTTCCCCAAATAGTTGTCAACATTCAGCAGGTTTATATCAACCAATTGTGCTGTATTAGAGTTCTGTAGCCAAAGGAAAAATGAATCACAGTTAATGACCTGAGAATATGTGAATAAAACAGGAATTGAAGTCAGTACTAATGCCCAGGGTAGCATTAAGAGCCTTTTTGTGTGAGTGTGAGGCTTTTAGAATAAATTGAAATGATCTAAGATTCTCCATACGTGAGGTTTCAGAAGCCGAAATATCACCCTTTAGCTTAGCCTCAGGTTCAACTGGAATTTTCCCCCATTTGTGCCAAGGAAATAAGTTAGTTAATAGGCAGCATAAAGGCTTGGAAATCTTCATAGAACTGAAACTATAATCTGCAGCGTTGTTTTACGTGAACCTCTATGGCTGTTTATATTCTGGGGACTTAGGAGCCACTTATTTTCAAACTTAAGTGAATGAATGATAAATGAATGAATCAGTAAGAGATACAGCACCCGGAGAAGTGGCTAAATTTCTTTTGCATATGAGCTAATGAAAGATTTGCTGTCCGTAGTTATCACTGGTTCTTAGTGATTTCCTTGGAGTGACTCATACAAGGGTTGCAAGCGTCAAATACAAGGTCTTTGATCTCTCTCTCCTCAAACACCTAAGCTTCGCTGTCATTCACTAGAGGGAGTGGAAGTTCTAAACCTGGAAGGGAAGTTTAACACCAAGAAACACAGTTCCAGACGTGTGCTGGGTGTGAAGAAGAATCCTTTCTTAGCTGTATTGATCAGAATTTAGTGATTAAATCTCTTTCTGCCTCCTCTTAAGTTTCTTTCTATATGTTTATTCATTGCAGTCTATATACAAAATGTAATATACACACAAAGGAGGTACTAGAATGACATGTGGTATACTTTTTAAGGCAACAGGTGAGAAAATATAACACACATGGGATAACACTTTTGAAATATTAACCATATTCCCTGATGCGTCTAATTTCTCTTCCCTTCTTTTGCCTTGCTCTTTACTTTCACATGCTTTGTCTTAGGGAAGGGGGGAAGGCATTCACTGCCTCAAAGGAAAGCAGCCTGTGAGTCTCTTTCCAGTTTTGGGGAATCAAAGCCTGGCTTTTAGGAGAACAGAGGGGACTCTTGTGGGTTAACCCAGTGGATATATGGTAATGATGGTCAAGAATTGGGGGATGCTACTGGCATCTAGTGGGTAGAGGCCAGGGATGCAGCTAAACACCCTACAAGGCACAGGGCAGCCCCCCACAACAAAGACTTATCTGGTCCAAAATATCAATAGAGCCAAGGTTGAGAAACCTTGGGTTAGCCAAAGGTTTAAGGTGGTTTGAGGGGTGTGGGGCCATCTCCCCTCAGTAGAAAAAGCTTCCCTGGAGTTGAGGATAGTCAAGAGAAGAGAAGCCAGGGGTAAGTGATAAAGAGTGTAGACATCTGTGCCTTCTGGATAAGGAGGCCCTAATGCTGCCTCCCAGGCAAAGCCCCAGGGATGCAGCAGAACAAAGAATGGTTTGTGCAATTGCAATAGAACCTGTGTGTGCCTGCTCCCCAGGTTGTGGATCCCCATTGCAGAGTCTGGTAGTGAGTCCAGGCAGCCAGGGCATCATAGACAGACTCAAAGGTATTTGCATGAGTGTCTTGAAAGAAAGAGAAAGCTTCAAATCCAAAGGTGCAGGTGGACAGGGAGGATGGATCACTGGATCAAATGGAGCAAGGGATGACCATGTGGGCAATGACATTGAGGACAGATGCCATTTCTACATGCATGCCCCACGACACCATGGTATTATGTGAGAGAGGAGGAAACTTTGAATGTCTGAGATTGTTTCCATTATCCGAGGATCTCAAAATGAAAATTAAGCTATAGCAAAAAAAAAAAAAAAAAAAAGTTATATTTTTTCACACTGTTTTTGGACTGAAGCAATTAGTTTTTATTAAAACCTTGAAGGGGGAACTAGGCTTCAAGTCCCCTTTCAACTCTGAAATTTTATTCTTCCATAGCCTATTGTTATTATTATTCTACATATGAATGCATGCTTATAAAAAATCTTTTATCGTTTATCTTGGCTTTCCTCTACAAAATTCTCAATTCCTTTGCATTTTCTCCTTTATAGATTTCACGGAGAAAATCTGGTGTAAACAGGTTTTATATAATGCTACCCTAAGGTCCATATATAATAAACTCTGGACTTCTGCCTCTGGGTTGTTTCAGAGGGAAAATCTAATCTAAGCGCATGATTATTTAAAAGGCAAAAGATAAGAGGTATACTTCTCTTCCCAAACCCACCTCTTGAAAGGTAATACTAGGACCCTAGCCAGTTTTAAATAAAGATGAAATAATGGCTACAGATCTGGAGAAACTTGAAACAGCATTGAAAAGGCAAATGTATCTAAAGTTTTGATTAAGTTTTCCACTGGTTTACTGGGAGTTGATTTTGAGAAAGAAAGGCTAATAATACATACTGTCACCGTGAAGGCTATTCTGAACATACAAGTGTGCCTTTGTATGAACACATCTCATAAGCTGTAGCAGGTGCCCTTACTCGCCTCCTAAACATCCTTCTCCCTTCCTTCCTCCTCACAGAATCCACCCTATCCTAGGTCCAGGGGTAGATCCTGATTAGAGGAAACTAATCAGTCCATACTATTCCCCTGGTGACTCTTATTGGTCTGGGGGTGGGTATGTCCTCCAAGTTGACCTATCAGATTGAAGGAAGGATTTATAGTCCATGAATGGTTCGTCAGTGCATTAGTCCTGCTAGATATGAACAAGGAAGCATGTGGACTAGAATCCTTCTAGTGGCCACCTTATGATTGTAAAACAAGATGCTCAAAAAGGATTTTCTTGATGTCCTGGAATTGTGGCTGAAGTCCCAAAGCTGAGGACAAGAGGTGCTAAAATTCCCACATTTATATGATTAAGAAACAGCAGAATGATCTCTGCTGCCTCAATCTTCTCCCCTATTCCCCATACACCCCCAAACTACATACAGAGAGAAAACAGAAGAAATTTAAAGAGAGATGCCTAGGTCATAAGACATCTATCTGCTTGGTGGAAAAGGCAAGCCTGATCTTCTTATCCTCAGTTGGATGTCTGCTTAGGAGGTCGACTTGCTAATCAGCCTTCTGTGAATTTTGAGGTGTGGGAAAGGCATTGGAGAGAGATGGAAGAGCAGAGAGGAGGTATTCTGCACACCCACCATTTGGCATGGTGAGAATGGGTGATTTTCTCAAATGCCAAGTAGGCACCACAGAAGCTTGACTTGAAAGCTGGCCACTGGTCAGTCAGGGAGGAGGCTGTGGGTGGATGCTGAGGAGAGTTGAAAGTGGCCACACCAGTGCCATATCTTGCACCAGAGAAGTGTAAAGTGAGGGTCACATGCCAGGACTCTGGAGATCCCCTACAAGTACCCAATGAGAGGACAGTGGCTGCACCAGTCAAGTGGAAGATATTTCCTCCTTTCCTCCGTCCTTCCTCCCGGCTTCATGGAGGCAACAGGGAGACCTGGAATAGGAAATAATGAAATATAGGTGGAAATGATGCTTGTCCTTCCCATGGTCAGATCCTTGGGCTACCAGTCAAACCTGAGTTGTGAGAAGGGAAGAACATCAAATTAGGAATCATAGTGAAGTTTTAAACTGGATTAGACTCTTAAATAAGTGACCAGAGAGTGATAGGATCTGCCTGGACTACAGTTAAGGAACAAGAAAGGAAGTTTCTGTGGATTAAATTCCCCTACTAAGTTCAGAGTCTGCAGTGAATCACGACAACCATGAAGGGAACCAGCCTAGAAATGAGGTGGTAAAGAAGACAGCAGAGTAGGGAGACAAAGTGACATGTTCTTGATGATGTCACTGAGGGGCTAAATCACATGCCCCCTCTGTGAACTCCCAGTTATGTGAGAGAATAGATTTCCACGTGTGTGTGCCAGTTTGAGCCAGACTTTTGTTTTCCTCCTGGAAGCATCCTTATTGACACATAAGCCAATTTATTATTTGCAAAGAAGAACACAGAAAAGTGTTCCTGTTTAGGGGTATAATCTCAATATAATAATCTTCTAGGATTAGTCTATTGTTTTCCTGCCTGGACCTACTTCTTTTTGCTGTATCCGAAGTTTTATATTAACTTAATGAAGAAAACTCCACAAAAGAATCATTTGTGATTCCTGATAAAGAGATGGCCAACTGATTGTATGTATCTAATTTTATTCCCTCCTGAAATCTCACTAAAACTCCACTTAAGGGGTTAAAAAGAAAAGTCATCAATCCATAAGGATGCAGGGAATAGAAGAGGAGACAAAGCACCCTGGCTATAGGTGAGCCTAAAAAAGAAACAAATTTTAGAAGCTGGAAAGCAGATGGGTAGTGGTAACTGATTTCTCAAGTTCCAGAAATTCCCAAAAGCTTTTTTCTTTGTTGTTTCAGTCTTCCTTTTTAAGGGCATGTAATATTTTTTAATATCTCTCTGAAGATATCAAGGAAATTCTTTTTTACGTGTTTGTCTTGGTGTCTACCTTTCATGCTAGAGGTTTTCCTGTGACACCTGGTAGTTCTTGGTTAAAGTATTGGCTGCTCCAGGTACTTTTAGAACTGGAGATAGGATGGGGAGGTTGATGGCTATTTGAAAAGTAATTAGGGCCCCAGCTAGATCTGCTCTCTTGTTCCACACTGCTGGGTCGGCTACCCCTCCTCAATCCACATTCACCCCACCCCGCATCTCTTGGTCTTCTTCCCACCCTTCACTACCAGAACCCTGGCTGTCAGGCCTCTACTCACCCAGAAGGAGATTGGAAGCATCTTTTCTGAGGAAGCCAAGCAGCCGCCCCCAAAAGACTTAAAGGCACTGACAATAGAAGTTTACCAACAAACAGCCCAACTAGATCACTGTAAAGCTACAAATCAGCATGTTCCTTCCACCCTTCAGCTCTTAAACATGAGCAGACAGGCAAGGATTACCAGTAGTCAGGGGAAAGTGTCTGGCATACAAGGCAGATGCCAAGACAAACCCACAGTAAAAAAGAAACTTAGATGAAAAGAGAATATGCAGGAAGAAGAAAGCTTAAAAAACTCTATCCTTAATATCCTCAGAGATACATAAGAAGATATTATGTGCCCTTAAAGGGAAAATTCAAAAGACAAAAGAGAGCTCTTGGGATTTACAAACTTGACAGCATATACACAGAACTCGATAAAAGTTGAGTTGAGGAAATATCCCAGACTTTATTGCAAAAAAACAAAGAGAGAAGACAAAAGATAAGAAACTTAGAGAGGGAGTCTAGGAAGTCCAATATCCAAATAACAGGAATTCCAGAAAGAGGGAAGAAACAAAATGGAGAGGAGAAAGCCATCAATGAAATCATTCAAGAGAATGTCCTAGAACTGAAGAATAAACATTTTCAGGTTGAAAGGGACCATTAAGTATCAAAAAAATTGATGAAAATAGGCCCATATCATTGTAAAATTTCAAAACACCAGGGACAAAGGGAAGATTCTATAATATTTCAGAGAGAAAAAATAGGTCATGTACTAATGATGAGGAATCAGAATGGCCTTGAACTTCTCAACAACATTAGAAGCTATAAGATAATAGAACAATGCCTTTAATATTCTGAAGGAAAATTATTTTTGGTCTAGAATTCTATACCCAGCCAAACTATTAGTCATATGTAAAGATAAAATAAAGATATTTTCAAATAAGCAAGGCTCAGAAAACTTACCTCTCACATACTCTTCCTGAAAGCCACCAGAGGATATCCTCTGAATCAAAAAGAAGAGGAAATCAAGGAGTGGACATACGGCATGTGACATCGGAGAGTTGCAGAGGGAATCCAAGTGTCATGGTGAAGGGAGAGTTTAGGATTACACTTCTACCAGGTATGGAGGTCAACAGTCCACAAGGGAGCAGTGTGACTTGAGAGTTATATGCTGACGGCTGTCATTTCTTCTACGATTATATTGTCTTTTTAATCTGATGAAGCTACTGGATGTTGTGCTCCAACAAAATGAGGGTGTAAACCATGAAAGAGGAAGATGTGAAGTCCAAGCCTCACTTAGGACATAGGCCAAGGAAACCCCTAGGATAAGAGTAGAAAGAAATCCCAGGATGATGGGCAGCAGGCCTAAGAACAACCTGTCCAGAGAGAAGGAGAAGGGAATTCTTTAGGAGGGATGTCTCCAAGAAAAGAATGTAACTGATAGAATACTTGTTGCTGTTGACCCGGTGCAGAGAGGCCTTTGGCGGGTGTGGGAAGAAGTAGTACTGAGTACAAGGAGAACTAAATGAAGGAAACAATAAGGCAATTATTAACTTCAGGAAAAGTGAAAGGTAAGAGAGGACATACAATTAATAAAAGACTATAATTTTTAGTGGTGAATAATATTTGCATGGGCATATCAATGTAAACACTGTTAATTTAGTCAAAAATTATGATATTGGGAAGGTAGAGGAGGAGAGGTAGAGGGGATGATTGTGCAAGAGAGCAATATCCTCATCTACCATGACAATATGCAATCTGATGCAAAGGAGAGTAGAATACACGTATTATTCAGAAATATGGAGATGTGTGAGTGCCAGAAGAGACAGCTAAAGTTATCACAGGTCCTTGTCTCTGGGACTGTTTTTGTTTGTTTATTTTGCTTTAAGCCTTTTTGTTATATTTTAAAACAATCTACATGTATAGATAAAAATCTGATTAACTTTAAAAAGCTTCTGAATTTTGCAATGTACCATCAGACTAAACAAAAGAAAAAAATAAGAAATCATGTGCACCATTAAATGGAATCGAGAAAATAAGGCTATTTAGGCTTTCAGGGGCAGAGTAACCAACAGCTTTTTGCTAATGTGTTCAAGTGATGTCAGTTTACTGAGATCATTTCTTTGGTTTGGCTGTATGAATTACGCAATTGTAAGCTGTTCTGAATTCTATTTTTTCCCCAAGAAAAAAATAACCAAGAACAATAACTAATAACAAAGAATAAATATTTCACCTTTCTTTTTTGTGTGTATTTATCAAAGCACTTTTAAGAATTATTGCTACTTTTCAAGAGTAAGTTTAATTTAAATAATGCCAGCTTGCTTCAGAAATTAATTTAAAGCCCATATAATATTTTAGATAGATATGTATAAAAATATTGAATTTAATGAATTATACTATCCTGGAATTTGTTTATTTTTTATAATTATGTTCCCATCTACTTTAAAACATATCTAAAGTGAATACAATATAAGTACCTTTGCATTAACTACTTCAAGTCATTAGAATGTTGTTTAGAAGATCTTAATTAATTTTAATTTATAATACTCTCTGCCTTAAAGTTTATTCCCTTAGCAGCATTTGGCTTCTCATTGCCTGCTTTGTGTTTACATATGATGTTCCACTGGAGGATGTTAAAGTACAGCCCACAGACTTTCTGCAGGAAATTATATGATCTTTATTTTGCATGTGGGGAACTAGAGGCACAGATGGCTATGTCATTAGCCCTAAGAGACAAAGCAAGTTCGAGCAGAGCTAAAAACAGTGCAGAAGGCATTAAGGCCCAGTTCTTCCACTGGACCCGCCAAAGAACTGATGATCGTTATCCTCTGTCGTTGTTATGACTATTTTTCGGATATTCACTTGGCACATATCATTAAACTGTACTGGGGACTGGATTAAAATCCTTAATGCCTGGCAGCTGTTTTTCTCAATGTTATTTCCCACATTCCCTTCCGCTTCATGATTTCCCCTGGTTAGTTGTAGAGGCATTCAGTTCAGAGTAAATGTTAAGAAACTCTAATGGAATGCCAAGACTCTTGAGGTCACTTGACTGAGAGTACTCAAGGGCATCATCTTCTGCCTCATATCCTCCTTGTTAGTTCTGCACCAAGTTTACTCTGAGTTTAATTTAAGAGTCAATGCCATCAAATCACTCTCACCCATTGCCCACACTCCCCCCAGGGCACTTGATACTCTTCCCTGCAAGTATATGAAATATCAACAAGATTCATTCATTTGTAACAGTAAATATTATTGCATTTAATAGACACTACTATAATGGAGCTTAAAATGTTCAAGATATGGTCCCTGCCCTCTAGACAGCTTAGGAGAGGAAAAAAAAAGCCACAGGAGACAGAGAGCAGTAAATGATCAGGTATTGACAAGCAGTGCTGAAGGAAAGGGAAAATTATGTTTCATTGAGAGTGTGCATCTTCCTTAATGATTTGTTTGATGGATGGCAAGGTTTTTCTTTAAATCTAGGAAATTTCTTTCTCCATAAAATGCCCATTTACTTCATATAGTCACAGCACTTAGAATTTGGAGGATCTTAGTCTAGTTATGTACCACCTCTGTAATTTAATATGAAGAAATCGAGGCCCAGGAAATTAAGTGATTTTTTTCAAGACCTTGGACCAGAACTCATGATTTTAAAAGCGCCTAATCCATAAGCAAGGTATGGGGAGCAGAAACCAGTGCTTTCAAATGTCTTTTTCTCAATGAAATTGAAATAATTCAGTAGATAATAGGTTGAGAAGATGAAAAAATATTTTCCTAACTCCAGGAAAGCCTTCCATTTTCTTCTTGCTAGTTATTGTGAATAGATAGGTAACTACTACATTGTTAGCAGTCAGAAATCCCCCCTACTCACGACACCTGCTATCTGAAATGAGTGGAGGTGAGGAGTTGGAGGAGATTCACGTGAACATCTAGCTCCTGCCCCGTCAGGATTCTGAGCAACTAGACATGATTAGAGAAAGGCTGAAAAACTCACTTACCCAAAAGAGCTTGCTAGAGGATTTGACTCAGAGTAAGTGACCACTGAAATGTAGACAAATGAATGCATGAATGCAAGTGTGCCACCTGAATACAAAATTCCCATAAATTTTGGCCAAGGTAATGATCTTTAGATTCATAACAAAAAATAGTTGGCAATTTTCACAAAAATACCAAGTCATCTGTGGTAAAACATAATTGAATCTGATAATTCACCTTTTTTTCATTCTCCTGCATAGATTGGAAGGCTGCTTTTACTTAAAATAAAAGTACTCATTTTATTAACAATTGCAGTGAAACATTCAATATAGAATCTCAAGAACATTTTAATTTCTCTATTTCTACAAAGTAAAGAGAAGTGCTTGGGAGTCATCTTCCCATTATTTAATAGATGAGCTGGTACATTGAGGCCTGGAGAAGTGAAGAGGCTTGTCCTTCTAGAATCAACAACAGAGTGGGGATGCGAACCCAAATCTCATAAAACCTAAACCGATTTTCATGATAGCTATTTTGAATTCTCTGTCATTCAGGTTATCAAATTCTGTGCCTTCAGGGTTGGTTTCTGGGTGTTTGTCATTTTCCTTTTGGTCTGTAGCCCTGACAAATTGTTGCAAGGATCCGACGGGGACATCCTTATTTTTTCCCCTCATGATAATTTGGTCCCGCAGTTTCCCCCTGCTGCCACTAGATGGAGATCGCGAGCGGTTTGCTCTGAGGCGGCTGCAGCCCCTGGAGGGATTATGCTGAAACGCCAGGTGTGTGGGGGGAGGGGTCCTCTCTTTCTCCTGCTTGACCCGGGGGTTTCCTTTCTGGCTCTCTTAGGGTGTTTGCTACACCCCCTAAACAGTCCGTCATCGCTTCCCAGTGGGGATCTCGCGACAGTCTGTGAGAGCACCGGATGGCGATAGTTTTCCCCGCTGTGGGCCACCTCTCCCCCCTCTGTCTGCGAACCGCGCTGTCTTTGCCGATAGATTGGGGAGGGGGAGTACAACTTCTTACCTCTCCTCCCGTCCTTTTGGGCTTCCCGTGCCTCCACCGTCTGATGTATGGCAGCAGGGGTTTCTTAGAAGTCCTTCGTAGTGTTTGATTGAGCTCTGTTGGAATGTGAATGATGTTTTCGTTGTGTCGTAGGGGGCAGCGATTCAAAGAGGGAATCTCACTCTGCCATGATGCTGACATCCCCTAAACCGATTTTCAATTCATTCTATTGCATTGTGCCATAAAAAATAGGGCACACCTATTGTGGTTTTGCTTTGTTTAATTTTTTGTAGATTGCAGAGGACAGGACAGATGGCTATTATCATTGCCCAGATGTTTCTAAACAGGCATTCTTGTTGCCCAGCCTGTTGAGCAGGTGCCTTTTACACTGAAATGAATATTGTTGCAGTTCGGGCTGGAACACATGAGCTGGTTGTTTCCAAAGAGAGCCAAGCCTGCTTAAACTGGAGGATCACAGAGTCGCAGAGCCAAAAGCAAGCTTAGAAACCTTGATCCAGCCCTTTATTTTACTAGATGAAGAAACAGCTTGAGAGAGGTTAAGAGACCAGGCCCAGGTCAGCTTTTTACAGAGACCAAATGAGAAACCAGGGATGCACAATTTAAGATGGTTTTGTGTGTCAGTGTATGAGTTACATAATACATTTTGAGCCAAAGTAGAACACTAATTCCAGTTTGTCTGTTATGAGAAAATGAAGGGAAGATAAACCAGCCTCTGTTAAATAAGGAGTTTGGATGATCAGATAAGAAAAGATTTAAACAAGAAAGTCAACAGTCATAAAAATGATGACTGGTTCCTAGTCTAACAAACACATTGATGTTCAGATAGAAACATTACCTTGAATTTGAACTAAGAAAAAGATGTGTAAGAAGTAAGTGAGATGCTAAGAAGGCCAGGCTGGCAGCCAACTGCTGAACAATCCCCAGTGTTGTTACCTATTTCCTCTCTGTCTCTGAGATGTTAACTCTGAGAAAAATAATTTCTCTACATTGCTACTTAAGACCCTTCAAGTTGGGTTTGAGTACATTTCTAATATGCTATGTGAATTGCTTTTAAGTTCCTTCCCTTTGTGTTAAAATAAATAAAACGTTTACATAATAATAAAGATTTACATAATTTATATACTAAAAAGGCATTTTAGTACATAGGTCAGGAGACCAAATTTAAAACAAAAAAACAAACCAAAAAAAGACCGCTACAGGATCCGAGATCTAGCTCAACACGGAAATTATGGTTTGGAATCGAGGGCGAGCATGAAGTGTGACACTCTGCACTGACAGTGTTCAGAAACTGTGGATTTCAGCCCAGAATTGATTGCTGCAGTGAAGTTACTAAACTTCTCTTCAGCCACTTTCACAAGCAGTGTCTCGTCCACTCCTCTGGCAGAGCCAAATGCCGGGAGTAGAACCCTGTCATCCCAGCTGGCAACCAGCAACGGAAACCGCAGCCTCGGGAAGCTTCTGGCAACTCTGGAATTCTTTGCAGGTACAGAATTGCCACAGGCGACCAAACTTTGGAGCGGGCAAAATAACGGAGCTAAGTGGTCTGTTACTGTGAGGGGATTCTCTGAGAAAAGAGGAGAAACAGATTTCTCCCTTTCTGGTGGGAATGACTTACTGGGCAGAGCTGATCTCTTGATGGCAGAATGGGAGGTGACCAAAAAAAAAAATCATTCTGAATTTTAGCAGACATCTTCATTTTCTTTGATTTACTTTACTCTCTTTTAAAGGATAAACCTCTATTAGCTTTCTGGGCCATAAACTGCCCTGTTTATGCCCTAAATGTATAGCTGCCCTGTGTGTGTGGCATGTGCTTGCAATGATTTTTATGCATCTCCACAGTCTCCTGGCACAGTTGGCACAGGTTTAATTTTAATTTTTCCACACTGATATTATATCACGTGAACAAGTTTAATGAGGTCATGTGACAATGCCTGGGCTAACTCCTTTCACTTAAAAAATTCAAAGCTTATCATTATGTGTTTGAGCTAATGGATATTGAGAAGTAGCAAGCTTCTTCCTCCTGATTTTTAAAATGTCATCATCCTCTGACTAGTACTTGATTCTATGGAACACTCCACAACAGCCAGGAAGAGGAAGAAAAGGTTTCAGAATCAAGGAAGTGGAAAGGGAGAACATTTTTCCATTTTCTAGTTAACTATTTACAAAGGAAGGACTGGATGTCCCTGTTCAGAGCCCCTGGGGTGTCAGCTCCGGGGTTCTCCACCATGCCTCTCAGAGCAGTGACCTCATCACCACTGACCCTTTAAAACACAAACTTGAAGTCAGTGTTTTTCAAAGCATGCTCCTTAGTTCTAGGCACCAGAATCACTAAGGTGCTTGTTAAAAATATTCCTGAGCTGGGCCCTAGACCTACTAAATCAGGGAATAGGGAATAAAATCAACATTTTAATTATTCTTACGAACAACAAAATCTGAGAACTCATTTTTAGCAGATTTATTTCATAGCTTTTAAGTACTAAAAAATATACTAAAAAAAGTACTAAATACGTATTAAACTTAAAGTGCATTGTACTTTGAAAAAAATAGGATTACCTGTTCCAGAACTTGCTTTTTGTTCTTTAAGACTTTATTTACTTCTCTGTTATGCCTCTTGATTATATGGATGGCACTATGGCCAAGCAGGATTGGGAGACATGGGAGGGAGTGCAGTGGGTATAAAGAGGTAAATGAAATAAAACATGGACTTCTTTTTAAGCCTGCAGATTTTATATAAATACAAATGTATGAGAACAGATGAAGTGAGAACTTCGGTCTGTGAGTCACCAATGGCTATTTGATATTAGGTATTTATAATATGTACCAAGATATTTTTAAAAATCCATTCTTTTTTTTTGAGATCTAATTTTCACTTTTCCTATTTAGATGGCTATTAAAAGATGTACCCAAGCACAGTTCAAACATACAGGATATTTCAGTTCTGTGGTTTCTTGAATTACACCTAAAATCCAAGGAAAGTGAGTTTGTGAAAGAGGGTTTGCAGTTTTTTTTTTTTTTTTTTTTTTTTGTGGGGAAGACAAGCCCTGAGCTAACATCTGTTGCCAATCCTCCCCTTTTTGCTGAGGAAGACTGGCCCTGGGCTAACATCTGTGCCCATCTTCTTCCACTTTATATGGGATGCCGCCACAGCATGGCTGACAGGCAGTGCCTCGGCGGGCGCCCGGGATCCAAACTCGCGAACCCCGGGCTGCCAAGCGCGGACTAAACCGCTGCGCCACCGGGCGGCCCCTGCAGTTTTGTTTTTAACAGAAGACAATCAGCACCATCTAGTGGATACAAGTCACCATTTTTCTTGAATTCAGTCCGGTGAGGAGAAGAGAGCAGGCTTTGAAACTGGGTTGGAATCCCAGTACCAATTAGTTCCTGAATGACCTCAGAAAAATTACTTAACCTCTCTGTGTGTTGCTTCTCAACTATAAATCTGGATAATAATAGTGCTGCCTCATAGGATATTATGAAGTGAAGTGAAATGAAGCATCTAAGGCATGTCCCTCAACACTCGGTAAATGTTATTTTTTAATAACTCTAAGCCGTTGACTCACAGGAGGTGAGAACTGTCCAGTGGCACACACTTTTATGTGCCCTTCAAAAGAAATGGCTATTTACTTTAGTTTGTAGAATCCATGATATGAGGCTTAATGAGATTCTTCTCCTAGTATGTTATTACATTTGGTTGAAGCTTATGGTGAGAAAAGGGAAATTGGGGCGACAAGGCTGGAATGGTAGTTGTCGCCCAGATGGAATACAATGTGGGCTTTCTCTCATTCATCCAGACCTGACTGTGCTTGGAAGGAGAATGTCAAGAGCAGAGAGAGATTGAAAACTAAAACAAAACCAACTCTGAAACCAACACTGCCATATGTCACCAACCTGGAACGACACCAGGGAAATTTTAACTTAAAATATCTTGACTCTAGAAGAAATCTTTATGAATTGTTTTGAAAGGCACAATACTTTCTAGAATATGTTTAGGGTGTTTGAACACAGCACTTCAGAAAACACAGCATAGATAAATGTGGTGCTATCTGACATATCTGAATGTGAATTGTTTTGAGGGTGTCACCTGTAACAGCTGACATAGAAGCATTTCAGGAAATTAAAAACAAAGACAATTTATTGTGAACAAATACAATTTATTAAAGTTTGCCCTCAAGGCACATACAGCCTCTCGGCAGTTTGCAAAATGGAAACAGCAGGAGGCAAATAAAGTGAGAATGACAGAAAACAATTCAAAAGGAGATGAGCTTTATGCAAAATGTAATCAATGGGGACTTAGTTTGGAAAGATTACAAGCAATGAAGAGACACCAAATTTCTATTAAACCTGAATTTTTTTCACTTGCTTTATATGTATCTTGTATATATTTTAAAAGCAACAGTTAAAATAAAATGAAAACACCAGTTAATCATGGTCACTGGTCAAAGTCCTGATTTTTCTTTGTTGTTTTTTTCCCCCACATCCCCAAGAAATCTGAAATGTATTGTTCTCTTAATGAGCACCATTAGTTGCCAAGAATAAAAATGGGAAGAATGCCCTTTATTCATGGAATATTAGAATTGTACAGGCATTTGGAGATTATTTAGCTACTCCAAGAGTGGTTGGTGGACCAGAAGCATTGGCATCACCTGGGAGCCTGTTAGAGTCTTGGGTCCCACTTGACACTGGATCCGCATGTTTAACAAGATCTCCAGGTGATTTATCTGCACATTCAAGTTTGAGAAGCCCCAGAGCTTCAGCTTCATTTGATCTCAGATATAGCCCTGGGATCAGTAGTTTATGAAATCTCCCTTAGGTGATCCGAATGCAGAAGACTTAACTGCAAAAGTAGCCCAGCCTCATTTTTCAAATAAAATTATAGCCCACAGAAGTTTAGGGATTTACCCAAGATTCCCCAGCTATTTAGTATCAGAGTCCAAATAATGGCATCTCTCCTCCTTACAAAAAAATTAACCAGAGTCAAGGGAACAGAGGGTAGGGGGTTTGAAGATGGAGATTATTATTTTATATCAGAAAAGGCCCACCTGGAGAAGCAGACACCTGAGGGAAGAGAGGAAGCGAGCCTGATGGATAACTGGGGAACATGTATTCCAGGCAGAGGAAGCAGCGGGCTGGGGTGTGTGTGTGTGTGTGTGTGTGTGTGTGTGTGTGTGTGTGGTATTATTCATATTGGAGGAACAACAACGAGTAGTGTTTCCAAATTCCCAACAGATATTAATTTTTGGGATGCAGAAACAGGAAATCAGACTGCCAGAAGTTCTCAAAATCTTGTTATTCTTAAAATACGTCCAACCTGCTTCATAGTTTTTACTTGTTATCATGTTATCTGAAGCATTTGCTTAAAAAATAAGAACTATTAAATTTAGAAGTGTTTACAAGAACTGTATGTAGCCTATAGCAAACATTTAAATACTGGAGAACACAGAGAATATTACTGGGTACCATTTGAATCATGTAACGTACAAATCTCCAAACAAGGTTAACAGCACTTCACAGAATCACAGGTTGGAAACTGGCAATTAAAGGACTTACTCTGAATCAAAACTTATTTCTTGAAACATGACTCATAGAATTTGTATAAAGTATACAATGAGTATCAACTTATTAATATTTATTTATTTTTTTATTTTTTGTGGGGAAGACCAGCCCTGAGCTAACATCCGTCGCCAATCCTCCCCATTTTGCTGAGGAAGACTGGCCCTGGGCTAACATCCGTGCCCATCTTCCTCCACTTTATATGGGACGCCACCACGGCATGGCTGACAGGCAGTGCGTCGGCGGGCGCTCGGGATCCGAACTCGCGAACCCCGGGCTGCCAAGCGCGGACTAAACCGCTGCGCCACCGGGCGGCCCCTATTAATATTTATTTTATTTGCAAGAATGACACACTGTTAGCAGCAGACAGGGCCAGGAACACACACTCACAACATGGCACCAGCTCCAAGCAAGACTGACCAATCAGATTGTGACCGCATCCCTCCCAGGGGGTCCAGTCCTGCTTCCCGGAATGTTGACTTCAACTTCGAGCCAGCATTTCCTGCTCTTGCTTTCAACTGGATATCAGTGGATTTCTTTAGTAACATCTCCCTGTCGATTGCTAAGGTTTAATTCTCACAGGAGAATTAGAATACTTTCTACAATTTTCCTGATTTTTTTTTTTTTGAATTTGGAAAAACATAAATTTCCTGAGAAATTCCTATGTAGAAACACTAACAAAGAGGACAGTACGGCTGGAGCAAAGTTTACCAGGGAGAGGTGTGGTAGGACTGGAGGTCTGAGAGAAAACAGAGGGCCTGGTCATTTAGGACCTGTGGGCATAGTAAGGACTCTGAGTGAAACGAGAGGCTATAGAGAGATCTCAGCAGAAGAGTGATGTGGTTTGACTTAGGTTTTGAAAGAGTCATTCAAGCTGCCGTTTGAAAGTAGTAGGGACAAGAAAGGCAATAGTTAGGAGATTATCACAAAAATCTAGATGAGAGATGATGGCAGTATGGACCTGAATGGAAGCACTGAAGGTGGTGAGAAGTGGCTGGACTCTGCATACATTTTGAATATAGAGCTGATAGGATTTACCACAAATTGTAGAGTGTAAGAGGAAGAGGAATTGAGGATGACTTCGAGGTTTTTGGTCTCAGCCTGGCAGGATGGAGTTACCATTTACTGAGATGGATAAGAGGGAGGGGAGAACTGTGGAGAAGTTCGTTTTTGACATGTTAAGTTTGAGATGCTTCTTACATCTAAGTGGGGATGTCTAAGTGGAGATGTCACACAGATAAAAGAATGTGGAGTTTAAGAGAGAAGTCTGGGCTGGAGATAGAAATGCAAGATTTAGCAGTATATGGACAGCATTTACAACCAGGTTTTTACGCCCAGCACTGTCCTAGACTGTCGCTGTGGTTCCTTGAGCATCTCACTTAACCTTTGTCTATGTACTCCGCTGAAAAACATTTACAGAATACACATCCTGCGTACCTAAAACAATGAGGCTAAAGGGGCCATGTATATAAAAATGCCCTGTAAACTGTTAAGTGCTGTTCAGACTGGAAAGAAGCAGATATTTGATGGTACCGGGGATGAGGAAAATCGGTTGGGGACCCAGGAAAACAGTCTTCATGCTCTGAGAATTCGAGAAACCACAAATAAAAGAAAGAGCAAATAGCAATTATTACCCCTTTTGGACTGTAGCCCAGTCTGTGCAAAACTAGTATTTTTTTATTTACATACCATCCAAAATTTACCAAAACCTTCACATACATGATCTTTTTGAGCTGCACAACAATCTGGCGAGGAAGGAATTATCACCTCCATTTTACGGAGGAGGAAACCGAACTCACAGAGGATGACGGACCCGCAGGGCAACATATTAATAGTGAGGGACAGAGCCATACAAGCATCCAGACAGCCTCGTTCTGAGTTCTACCTAAATACGAACAAACCGCTCCCCACCCACACCGCCCGCCGGGAAGACGGAGGAGACAGCAGGGACGCCCAGCTGTCGGGGCTCCAACAGCGTGGCCCCCACTTCTCATTTCTAGATGGTACAGCCCTTTTCTCCTATCGCGAGACTGGAAGCGTCGAGCTTCTGGTTGCCAGGGGAACAGCGTTCCCGGAGGCCGGAGGGCCTTGGACCGCCACTTCCTGCCAGCTCCGGAAAAACTGTGGTGGCAAGAAAGACTCCTCTCCTTTGGTGGGGCAGTGGGTGACGCTGAGAGTGTCAGCGGTGGGCTTCTGCGCCCATCAAGGCTCTTACCACTCGAGACTAATTCCCAAAGTTTCTACCGGGAAGGTGAGGGATCGCACAGGTTAGGAGCCGACTTCTGTCGCCGCGCGACCAGCCAGAGTGAGCGGGGAGGAGTCGTGTCAGGCTGCTGGGACCAGAGACTGGCTGTTAGGGGGAGGAGGCAGGGCCAGAGAGAGGGCGGGCCCCGCTGGGGGCCGTCTCGGTTCCCCGGGCGGGTTCAGCACGGCCAGGCCAGGCCTGGGAGGGCGCCAGCGGTCCGACCCTCCAAGACTGTGTCACCAGGATTTCCTGGACCTGGCGGCAAACGTTCCTGACCCTAGGACCTGGTATGGACTCCCAAGGTACCAAGGGTGCCTTCTGCCCCCTAAGATCTAAAACTCATGTTAAAAATTAATCACCAACCATTTAAAATAGACCATAAATGGCAAAGGATGCAAATAAGCATTTCACAGAAAAAATAAAAATAAAAGGTGTGGCAAGTAAACATTTGACTTGTGGACGCAAATAATCCATAGTCAATCTATAAATCAAAATTGGGGTGAGTTTATTATGAGCCAAATTTGGGGACCATATAGCCCGGGGCCTTCCTTCCGTAAGGAAGGAAGGAAGGGCACTGAAGAAGTGGGGTGTACAGAGTGGTTATATACCCTCAAAGAGCATCTATCACATATGAACGCAATGTCCTTTTTACAATAGTCACGAGATTGCCCTGTCGGCACAGCGATTGATGGTCGATGCAGGTAGCAGGTCTGTCATTGGGTGGTCACAGGATGAGCACAGCAATCAAATCCTAACCTAGGGAAAAAATGCTTATCCTTAAGGAAATGCCGATGTGGGGTAAGTTGCATCCTTATCTTAAGGGCATTTGTTCTTGTCTCTGGGACATGGTGAATGCTCAAAGCAGATATACAATGCATGTTCAAAGGCCAAGTTAGGCCCTTTTGGAAAAACAAGGCCAGGCTGAATTAGTTTTGTACAAATGGCTTCCTCATATATTCCAATATATCCTATTGCTTGCCATTTTATTTATCAGACTAGAGACTCAACTTTTCTTATAATTAAAGAAATGTAAATCAAACTCACAGGTACTTTTTGACGCTTATTAGATTGACATAGATGAAAAAGCTTTGCCCATAACCAGATTAACTCCAGGCCCCTGTGGGGAAACAGGCACTTTCGTCTCATTATACTCTGTTGGTAGTAGTATAATTTGGTACAGTCTTTTTGGAGGACGACTTGGTGGACTACCAAAACTTGAAACTCAAGTGTTCTTTAACTCAGCAATTCTAATTTGTCTTCTGGATATATAAACATCACTAAACAAAGATTTGTACAAAGAGGTTAACTTAAAATTGAGGTATACTTTACATACAGTAAAATTCACCCTTTTAATGTGCAGGTCTATGAGCTTTGACAAACGCATACAGTTATGTAATTATCACCACAGTCAAGATACAGAACAATTTCATCATTCCCCCCAAATCCCCTAGTACCCTTTTGTAGTTAACCCCTCTCCACCCCCAGCCCTGGCAACCACTCATCAATTTTCTGTCATTCCAGAATATCATATAATTGGATGCAAACACTATGGAGCCTTTTGAATCTGGCTTCTTTCAACTTAGCATAATGCAGTTGAGATTTTCCATGTTTTGTATCAGTAGTTTGTTCCCTTATATTGCTGAGTAGTATTCCCTGGTGTGGATGTACCACAGTTTGCTTATCCATTCCCTAGCTGAGGAACATTTGGATTGTTTCCAGTTTTTTGCAATTACTAATGAAGCTGCTATAAACATTCATGTACAGGTTTTTGTGTGAATGTTAAGTTTTCATTTCTTGGGTAAGTATCTAGGAATGAGATTGTGGAGTCATATGCTAATTGTATGTTTATAAGAAAATGCCAAGCAGTTTTGCAACACAGCTGTCCCATTCTGCATTCTCACCAGCAAGATATGAAAGTTCCAGTTGCTCCCCAACTTTGTTAGCACTTGGTATTGTTAGTTTTTAAAAAAAATTAATTTTCACCATTCCAGTGTGTAGTGGTATCTTAGTGGGTTTTAATTCACATTTCTCTGATGACTAATGATGCTGAACATCTTGTCATGTGCTAGTTTGCCGTCCACACATTTTTGGTGATGTGTCTGTTCAAATCTTTTGTTTTCTTATTATTGAGTCTTGATACTTCTTTATATATTCTGGATAGAAGTTCTTTTGCAAATATTTTAATTTTTTATGTTAATTCAAGTTTTGCAGTTATTTTCTCCCAATATTGGGCTTTTGTTTTCCTTTTCTTAACAATGCCTTTAAAAGAGCAGAAGTTTTAAATTTGGATGCATTCCAATTTATCAACGAAGATGCTGCTGTCCTGTGCACCACCTGCGCTGCTGTTCCCAGGTTGTCTTGGGTTGCTGGTTGTGCCACTGCCAGAGGTGCTGGGTTCATGGATGTCACTGTTGCTGGCAGGGGCCTGTGGACCCAGGGACTTGTATACAGGCCCTGCTGCTGGGGGAGCTGGTGTCAGGGTTGCTGCCACAGGGGGCAGGGTCACAGGTTCTGCTGTTGTTCCTGTTGTTTCTGGTCGCAGTTTCCATCTCCATTGTTGGCAGGGGCAGGGGCTATTTTTTCTAGTCCCATGCCATCTGCTCCTGGTTGTGCCGGTCGCTGCTCTGCATTCGCGCTGGCAGGGCTGCAGCCACTGGCCAGGGTGCCTTAGCGTGGGCTGAGCTGCAGCACTCCGAGGGTGGGTCGTGCTCATACTGGTAAGGTTGCTGCTTGGGTAGGGTGCCTTTGCAAGGGCTGAGTCGCCGCCACTCAGTGGGGAGTGCTTGCATGGGCAGGGTGCTGCCGCATTGTGAGCACTCCTGTAGGCCAGGCTACTGCTGCTCTGCAAGCATTCATGCACAGGCTGGGCTGCCCCCACCTCGGCTCACAGTTGCCCTGGCCTGAGGATCGGCGACCTGGATGGCTGTTCCTGGGGAGGAGGAGGGGTCCACTCACCTAGTTCCACTGCTTCCCGGGGGTCTAGTCCACCCACCTTCAGATGTATGGCTGCACAGATCTTTCAGGCATCCTGTTGTGCTGTGTAGGGAATCCCCTGTTGGTTAATGGATGTCCATTTGGTTGTAACTTAGAGAGGGGAGACAAAGGGAACAACTCACTCTGCCATGATGCTGAAGTCTCTTTTTTTTCTTCTTTTTTGGTATGTGAATTTCTTGTTTATGCCCTTAGCCAGGTGTCTATCAGAATTCTTCTTTTTTTATTGGTTGGTAAGAGCCGTCTAGATTTTGGATTATCACATCCAGTGTGTTTTTCATCTTCAAGATTTCTGATTGGTTTTTCTTTATGATTTCAAACTCTTTTGCGCAGAAACTCCTGAATTCGTTTAATTGTCTATCTGTGTTCTCTTGTAATTCGTTGAGCTTTTTTATGAGAGCTATTTTGAATTCTCTGTCGAGTAGCTTATGGATTTCTGTGCCTTCAGGGTTGGTTTCTGGGTGCTTGTCATTTTCCTTCTGGTCTGGAGAGTCAATATATTTTTGCATAGAGCCTGTGGATTTTGGCTTATTTCTCATAATGAAGAGATCTGGTCGCAGTTTCCACCTGCTGCCACTGGGTGGGGGTCAAGAGCTGTGTATTCTGAGCCCGCTGCGATCTGCGGGCCCTCTGGCCGCCGGTTGTGCTGCAGCGAGGGCGTGTGGGGGGAGGAGCTCTCTGTTTTCTCTGCGGGGCTGGGGGCTTCTTTCTTCCCTCCTATCTGCTCTCCCGGGAGGGGGGGGCTTGGATGTTGACTGCACCCCCACAACAGTTCTGTCTCCTCCTTGTGGGAATCTCTCACAGTCTGTGAGAGCACTTGGACAGCGACAGTCTTCCTGCAGAGGGCCACCCCTCCCCCTCTCTGTGAGCCGTGCAGACCTGAGCGATCAGACACGCCGGGGGAGGATTTCTCCTTACCTCTCCCCTCTTGCTCCGTGGGTTCCAGCACCTCCACCCTCAGATGTACAGCGGCGTGGGTCTCTTAGACGTCTTTTGTGATGTGTGAGGGTCCTCTTGTTGGTATGCGAATGATCTTTTTGTTGTATCTTAGAGGGCAGAGATTTTAAAGGGGAAAGCTCATGCGGCCATGATGCTGACGTCACTCCAGTAAGAGCCTTTTAAATATGTAAATTTATTAACCTTTTGTGTATCATCTATGTTGCATGTATTTTCCCCAGTTTCTCAGGTGCCTTTTAATTTAATTTAGAGTTCTTTTTGTTTGTTTGTTTGACACTCAAGAACATTAAATGTTATGTAATCAAATCTATTAGTCTCTTACTTTTTTTTTTTACTGAGGAAGATTCACTCTGAGCTAACATCTTTGCCAATCTTCCTCTGTTTTGTATGTGGGTCACCTCTACAGTTGTTGAGGAGTGGTGTAGGTCTGTGCATGGGAACCGAACCTGGGCTGCCACAGTGGAGCACGCCAAACCAGGAGGCTGGCCCTATTAGGCTCTTACTTTTTGATTTGTGCTCTTGATGTCAGGTTTAGTAAGTCATTAAACTCTTATTATGTGAATTATCTTTATATTTCCTTCCAGTCCCTTGGAGATTTCATATTTTACATTTATTTATTTTTGAAATTAGTTTTTACTGTTATTAAAATAATATAGTCAAAAACGTCAAGCTGTACTATAACATTTACAATGGAAAAAATGAGAAGCAATCCCTAGTCTCACTCTCCAGAGGCAACCATCTCAAGCTCATAAATACTATGTTTGTCTAATCATTGTTTGGCTTTATCAAGTTTTGGACATTCTCTTTGATTTCCTGTTATGATAGATTAGATTTCTTATACCACCTCTTCTTTTACATACTCTTCCCTACATACACTCAATATACTTAAGGCTCAGTATTTGGTTAAAGCAACATTCAGTGCTTATGTAATTATAAGTATTTAATTATCATTTGATTGCTTTCTTTCTTGTACAATGCTTTCTTTTTCTTGTGGAATCTATGTAGCTATTGAGAGTTCTTTCAAACACTCAAATACATCTATGTGATTTAAATTCAATGCCCTTTATCCATACTTTTTTCTACATGGTCAAATTCATAAGATTGTCATTTATATCCCTACCCACCCTGGGAACTGTATTTTACTTAATTTATTATTTTCAGGAGCAAACATGATAGAACAGACCTACTTCTAATGCAAATTGAAAGATTTCTGGAGCCTTTTAGCTGATCCATGTCATTGATGGTTCCCTGTGCCTCTCTCTTTATTGACATGTATTGTGGTGGCTCTGCATATGCTTCCATCTCATTGCTCCCTCTGTAAGGTCAGTAAGTCTTCCCTGACAGGCTGCTTAGGGCATTTACAAGACATTTGGCCTTTTGGTGACTTATGCTTTTTGATTGTGATGGGATGGGCCAGGGTGATCCATCATCCCACCATAATGTCAGTGCCTTCCTGAGTGAGCCCAAACCCTTTTTGCAGCATCTGAATAATATTGAGATCAATGCCTTTTTCATTTGCTGAGATGGAAAGAATTCACATACTGGTCCCTTAAGCATCAGCTTTGGCACCCTGAATGGTTGGAGGCCAAATCATATTATCCCTCTGTGTGCCTTGGAGGAGCATCGGGTTTCTGTTTGTGCTTCCTCCTGTGTCCAAAACTTCCCTGAACTCTGCCTCTGCTGTTCAAGAAAAGAAAGATGAGTCATTTTGTAGGGTACGAAAAGGACATTTTTACAGTCTATGGGCAAGAGGCAATTGCCTTTCTTCATTCTGTTCACAAGAGAAATGGTTTAATTCATAATTGATAGGAATTTAGGAAAGGATTTGTTGAAAGGTATCCATTCACATGTAAAGCTAAGTATTGAGAAGACAAAATCTGGAATTCTCCCTACTTCTTCCATTTTACTCAGCATGCATGATACGTTAACATGACTGCAGAAGTCTATAATGGTCTTGATCAAGGGCACAGTTTGAAAGGATCAATGGGCCTGTAATGCCCAAGTTCTCCCACTAGTTTAAACTACTCTGCCTAATATTTCCTGCTTCAGAACACAGAACAGGGACTAGAGCCGCCAGAGTGGTGAGAAACCTGCGGATAGTGTCACATGAAAAATAAAGAGATTGGTGACGTGTAGCCAGATAATGAAAATCTGTCCTCTAGTAGAGAAAGTAGGTTTTATTCTCTATTCTAGATGTAGAATCATGGGTTTTAGAAGGGGAGGGTTGATGGAAAAAGAGGAGTGACCTGGATATAGGTACTCTGTGAAAATGTGGCACCGAGGAGAGGAGAAATCAGAGCTGGGAGAGAAGCCCAGGCTGAAGACTGAGCTAGAATGGGAAGGGCTAGAATAAGGAAGGCAAAACCGGAAGAAAGTAGAGGCCTTAGCAAATCATTACTATGAAGCATGAATCTTGCTTGGTTGAGAGGCATAGTGCTCCATGAGTGTCTTCTCAGGCCAAGGACACAGTCAGTGTTTCTCTTAGAGGCACAGAGAGCCGTTGAGATGGCATTCATGTCTGCGTTCTTTTGTAGCCACTTTCAGAATCTAACATCCTGGGCAGCATGTTTTCCACCAACAGTGATATAAGATTTCGTGATGCAGGGACACAGATGTCTTTGATGAAACTGGGGTAGTGTGACTTTGGTAGCAACATAATCCTTATAACAAAGGCCCTGAGTTAATTGCATATTAACACTAATGAAACATTTAAACATACAAGTCATAACTTGCTTTAAGTTTTTTTTGTTTGTTTCAGGATATCAATGGATATTATAAAGGGAAACTTAGATGGAATTTCAAAACCAGCCTCAAATTCAAGAACACGTCCTGGGAGCAGAGGTTCAAATTCTTCCTTGGAGGTACTCTCTCCAGAACCAGCATTTTTCAAGGTACTTTACTGTTTAGAAATGCTTTAAGCTCCTTCTCCTGACCTCTAGCGATTGATAAACCATGGCTGTTGTTAACATCCCATGTTGTTGCATGTATCAATAGTTCACTTCTTTTTATTGCTGGGTAGTATTCCATCATATAGGGTGTACAACAACTTATCTATCTGTTCCCCAGTTGAACATTTGGGTTGTTTGTAGGTTTTGGTGATTATGAATAAAGCTGCTATAAATATTTACATGCTGAATTTTTGGGGGGAGGAAATAGGTTTTTGTTTCCCTTGGGTAAATATGTAGCAGTGGCACTGCTGGGTTGTGTGGTAAATGTATGTTTAACTATAAGAAACTGTCAAACTGCTTTCTATTCCCATCAGAAATGTATGCGAGTCACAGCTGCTTTGCATCCTCAACCAGCAGTTGAAATTGTCAATTTTTTAAAAAAACCCGTTTTAATAGGTAGTATTTAATAGGTAGTAGTATCTCATTGTGGTTTTAACTCGCATTTCCCTGAGGATGAATAATGTTGAGTATATTTTCATGTGTTTATTTGCAATCCACATATCTTTTTTGGAAAGTGTTCACATTTTTTACCTAACTTTTTTTATTGTGTTTGTTTTCTCATTGTTGATTTTTGAGAGTTCTTTATATATTCTAGATAGAGTCCTTTGTCAGATATATAATTTACAAATATTTTCTCCCAGTCTGTAGCTTGACTTTTTATTCTTTGTGTCTTTTGAAGAGCAAACGTTTTTAATTTTGTTAAGTGCAATTTATCAATTTCTTTTCTTTTGAGAATTGTGGGTTTTCTTTTTTCCATTTTTTTGTATCTGAGAACTCTTTGTCTAATCCGAAGTCCCAAAGATTTTCTTCTGAGAGTTTTATATTTTACATTTAGGTACTTGTGGCCTCTTTTGGTTGCCAATGAGAAGGCTTTTGTAAACCCAATATTAATTCCTGTGTGTTGTCTAGTTTAGATATTTTCCTCTGGTTCCTTTAACTTTTTTCTCTTTGTTTTGGTATCTACTATTGCTTACATAGGTATGGATTTGCTTAATTTATCCTTCTGGAGACTAGTACTTCATTCTAAGGGTTTATGTGTTCTGTTTATTTTGAAAAATTCTCAGCCATTGTATTTTCACATGTTTCAAATATTGCCTACATTTTTTTCTATTTTGTCATCCTGAAGTCATATTAAATGTCTGTTGAATCTTTCCCTTCTATCCTTCATGTCTCTTATCTTCTTTTTAATATTGTCTATTCATTTATTTCTCTGTGCTTCATCCTGGGGAATTTTTAACATATATTTTCTAATTTTTGAATTCTTTCTTATACTATGTCAAATCTGCTCTTTAATCCATTCGTTGAATTTTTAAATTCAATGATTTATTTTTAATTTCTGGCAGTTGTTTTTAGTTTGTTTTCAAATCCATCTGTTCTTTACAGTATCTTAATCTTCTCATGTTCTTTGATTCTTTTTTTAAAGCCATTAAAATATTTATATGATTATCTTTAACAGCTTTTTTATATCTTAAGTTGTTTTGTTTATTGTGATTCTTGCTTATTGTTGGTCATATATTCGTGGCTTTTGAATTTCGGAATGTAAGCTTTAATTTGGGGAATTTTATGGAGGCTGATTTGAAGCTGTGTCTTCCAGAGCAGATTTCTCTTTGCCTGTACTAGGTGCCTCAGAGATATCACTGGCATGAATCTTTTTTTTTGTTTTTGCTAATTTTTCAGCTTTAAGTGTCTCAGAGCACATGAATAATATAAATTGGAACCCAAACCCACGTGAAGCATGACCTGGTGGTTGCAAATTCTCAGGGAAGACTTTTTTCCATTTGTAACCCAGGCGTGTTTTTTATTCTTACCCTGTGCTTTTGGATAGATTTGTTTTTCTAGTATAACTTCTCATGGAGGCTGTGCCTCTTTGAGGGATTCAGCTTTATGGAGCAGAAGAGGAAGGTTCCTTTCCATCTCTTTGTCTTGCATGGGCCCAAGGCCTAGTCTACCCTTGCGTGGATGTTACAACCCAAGCCCACGGCTTTCTGAGGCCAGGACATCCTCATTCGCTCTCCTTGCAGCTCCTACCCCCACTCCCAACCAGGGTAGCTGCTTGGAGCATTTATAAGATTCCTGTTCTAGTTTTCAATTTCCTTTTAATTTCTGTCCACTTGCAATTTCCCTAATGTTCTCATGAGCTCATCTATGCATTTCTAGGTAGATGGAGGATTTCAGTTTATTCAGGTTTCTGTATAGCCTAAACTGGAATCTAAAAGCAATGTTAGATTTTTTAGACCTAAGCATAGTGATTATAAGCCTAAATTCTGGGATCATCGGTTCAAATTAGGGCTCTGCTGACCACATTTTATGTGATCTTGGGCAAATTACTTTGACCCTCTGTGCCAGTTTCCTCAGCTGTTCAAAGGGGGTAATAATACTATCCACCTCATGAGGATATTTTGAGGATAAAATGTCTACAGTTCTTAGAATAGTGACTAGCACCTAGTAAATATCCAATATATCTTAGGTATTGGCTGCAATTCTTCAACAGTCCTTCCTGTTGTTCACAGCATTCAGCATAAAGTCTGGCACATATAGTATGTATTCACAAAATATGTGTTCAATAAATTCAGAGTGAATATTTTCTTATTTTATGTAGGGAAGATAATAGACAAAGACCTGACAAATTACAGAGTATCTTAAAATTAGTATTTCTCCTTATGTATTCCTGGGTGGTGATTTTTTTAAAGGAGCAAATTCACAGTATTGACATACATGTGTTAATGCATAGATTAATATTACTTCATTCAAGACTTTTTTTGTGTGTGAAGATTAGCCCTAGCTAACATCCACTGCTAATCTCCCTCTTTTTGCTGAGGAAGGTTGGCCCTGGGCTAACATCTGTGCCCATCTTCCTCTACTTTATATGGGATGCCTGCCACAGCATGGCTTGATAAGCGGTGTGTAGGTCCACGCCTGGGATCTGAACCTGTGAACCCCAGGCCGCTGCAGTGGGGCATGCGAACTTAACCACTATGCCACCGGGCTGGCCCCTCAAGACTTATTTAAAAGAAAAATATCAGCAATCACTTCAAGTCAGATTTTATTTGAACCCACTAAGCTATATGTCAAACTCTAGCGTATTTATTAGCTAACAGGGACTTTGATATTTATATCAAAAGCAAAGCCTCCTAAAAGTTGTGATTTGTGTTGATCAAGTTCATGGAAAATCAGTAAGGTTTGTCTGAGGTTAGGGAAGAAAGCCACAGCTATACCGAATGCTACTGCTGATTGCAAAGGATTCAGTGTCTGTAAAACCTTATATATTGTCTGAATCATAAATTCTGGAATTTGGGTTAGTTTTATTACTCAAATTTGTCCTTTATTAATTTCTTACCAAAAGTTTTTATATGTCAGAAAATGAGTTTAAAATGCTAGAGTTTTAATGAAATTTCTGTAGTAGTAATACATTTCTCATTCTAAACATTTTGGTTTATTGTTGTTTATGAATATTTTTCTTGAAAAAGCCAATAGTTGTTATTTGTGTAAAAATCCCATGACTTTCAGGTAGGGAATCTCATTGTTGGGAAGGGTTTTTATAGGGCATTTATCTTTCCTCGGACTAACATGGAGGTATGGAGTGGGGGACATGGGGCAATGAAAAATGGCGGTGGAATGTGGCTTTGAGAATGAAGAAGAATGAAGAAGAAAGAGAGGCCCACTGGTTAAGGTCCTAAGTTAAGGAACAGAGAAGCCAGTGGGCAATGGGATGGAGAAGATGGTTGGTGCTAGTGGGGTGGGGAACTATGGGTAAAACTATGAAATGGGCAAAGTTTACCTTTTGTTCTCCACTTCATCTTTTTGTGTTATTGCTTCCTGCCCATTCTAAGAGTTAGGGTCATATGGGACGATATACATGAAATGTCTTTGTGTATCCTGAAGTATGCTTTCCAAGTATGTTGCTAATATCTAGTTATGTTTTGTATATTCTATATTCCCCTATATAAAAACTCATTCTCTGGGAAAGGTCAGCTAAAATCATTTATGCCAAGATATAAATGACGGACAGGGCTTGTGTGACCTCTCCCAGCAATTTCAGCATTTTCAGAGAACCATATAGCCTTAAGGATTTATTGGATATTACGGAATTTCAGGCTTTACCCGGCCTTTGACAGAAGTATGTTTTTGAACACGAAACTCTCTTTAACACCTCCAAGGTTACATAAAGTAGGCATTGTTTTGCTTGTTATCAATTGGGCCTCTGCTAGCTTCATTTTATCCTGGGTCTGTTTTCTTCTCTGTTAAATCAGGGTAGTAATGCCTATCCCGTAGGGTCGCTGTGAGGAATGAACTAGGCGGTGTGTGTAAAGTACTTAGCACAGGGCCTGGCCAAGAGGAATTCCTCAGTAAGCGTTGGCTATGATGATTATACCACTGACTCCGCTCAGTTCTGCTGGGCTTAGGTCCTAGTTCAGGCGAACAGAGATGCTGGTGCAGTCCTGCATCCCTGGCAGTTTAATTCTCATCACTACCCACCTGCTGCCCTGGAGGTTCACAAGGGGGTACAGGTTACATACAGTGCCAGAGAGTTGACCATGTGGGTGCAGAGAGAACATAAAACCCTCCCAGAGCTGAGCCCTGAAGGGCTGGAGCAGACTGTCCCTCCATTGGGAGGGGAAAGGTACTCCTCTCCGAAGAGGCTGACTCTCTCTCTCAGGTTTTGTCTCGCCTTTGGGCTGTGTTCCCTTCCACCATGACTCTCACTGCCATGCACAGCCCCCAGGGCCCTGTGATCCCTGTTTTTTCCTGATGTAGCCACGAATGTCTTTTTTTTGTTCTCTCTCAGGAAAACACATCTGCACCAAACGGGTGTTTTCAAAACGAACTTTGCTAAAATGGAAAGAGAAACCAAAATGAAATAGAACATTCGTGAATAGCATAAAGATAACTTAATCACCGAAGCACATGGTTCTGACTTGAAGAATCTCATTAGAAGCACATCTCAATTTGGACTATTCACTTTTCACCTGCTCAGTAGCCAGGTGTGGCTAGTGGCTCTCGTACGGACAGCACAGCTCTCGACCTGTGACTCTCCCTCTGTGTGGAGCTCAGGGAGCAGGGACCGCCCTGCCTCTTCCCTAGGGCCTGGCTGAGAGCAGTTCTCTTCAGGACTGCTTCCTGACCCTTCTCCATTATTGCTAGGAATTCCTGGAGAATGGGGCATGTTTCTTTGGTGCAAATGTTATTAAATTTAATTGTGTAGTTAAATTACATTTAATTATAAAGTGTTATATTTCTAGAATAATTTAATGCTAGTGTACTTATGTATGTCCTCACATATACTTACATTAGTACTAAAATAGTCTAGAAATGTAAAGTTTTTAAAAAATACATTATCTTTGAAACCTTTTTCTTTGGGAATAATTTTTAGGTTGATACTGCAATCAAACTGAACTCTGGTAAAGAGGGCCAGTCAGAAAACAGTAATACAGAGGAAAGTAGAAACGATAATGATGATCAAGGGGAAAGCTACTCTGAGAAAATAAAATTGGCTGAAGAGGGGTCAGATGAAGATCTGTTGGTTCAACATCAGATAATCTCTGAATGTTCAGGTAGGATAACTACTACCTAGTGATGGCTAATGATAATTATAAATGTTACAGTTAAAATATTAGAATCACATTTGTTTTTTAATCAGCTAAGTATAAATAATAATAATAAAAATAATTGCTTTTTGTGAGCAAGCAATCACCAGTTTTTATTTGGAAGAATATTGAGTCCTTAAATACACTTAGAAAAACAATAAAATATGTCATTTCATAAAATTGTTATTGTTTTTCATTTTACATTAATCAAGCAGAAAGTATTTCTGCATTTTATGACATGATTATTGATCTTTGATGACTAAAATTGTACACTAAAATGTATCCTATAATTTATAAATGGCTTTTTAGGGATAATCCCACTTAATCTTAATAATTTTTGGATTTTAAAAGACTCCTTTTTTTCATGGTTATTAAATTAATACTGGTCAGAGTGAATTAGAACAACACTTCTCAAAATGTGGTCTGCAGAGCCCTGGGGGTCTCTGAGACCCTTTCAGGAGCTCTGCAAAGTAAAAACTACTTTCGTCATAATACTGATATATAAGTAATATAATTCATCATAATAGTGAAATAATGCTATTTGCCCTTTTGCCCACTGAATGGACACGTGCACTGATGGTACAGGAGCACTGGTGGGTAAAATCGCTGGTGCTTTAGCATGAATCAAGGCAATGACACCAAATTGTACTAGTAGTCACTATTCTTCGCGATCAGGCACTGGGAGAAAAAAGAAATAGCCAGTGTCACTCAAGGATGTCTTTGATGGAGCAGTAAAAATTATTAATTTTATTAAATCTTGACCTTTGAATACACATCTTTTTAATATCCTATGTGGTAAAATGAGAGGTACATATAAAGCAATTCTGCTGTCTACCAAAATGTGAAGGTTGTGTTGAGGAAAAGTACTTGTGGGAGAGTTTAAGTTGAGAGCTGAACTGGCCACTTTTTTAATGGAAGACCTTTTACCCTTGAAAGAATGACTGACAGACAAACTATTATCATTCAGACTTTGGTATCTGGCAGATAAATATATTTTTAAATGAAATGAGCTTGTTACTTCCAGGAAAACAACTGACAGTATTTTTTGTCAATGATTAAATTTGAGTTTTCAAGTGAAAATTAGAATTTTGGAAAACTTGTGTATGTCACTTTGAGCTTGACACCTTTGCAACACTTACACGTTTCTGGTAAAAATTGGTGGTAATATTAACAAATGTGATTTTTTGATATTGTATACTGAAATGTGTTAATATTTGGAAGGTCTGCATAATTCAGTGAACCACTGTTTTCCAAACGACCAATACGGGGTAAAATATCCATTCAACACGAAAGATCCATGGATTTTGATAGAACAAATACAAAAAAGCTCACTGATATGGTTACAGATTTCACATTACCCCTTGTTGAGTTTTGATATAATATCAAAGAAGAATATTCACAATCATCTAAAAAGGCTATTAAATTTCTCCTTCCTTTCCAACTACATGTCGGTGTGAGACCAAATTTTCTTCAGATACTTTAACTGAAACAACGGATTGCAATAGATTGACTGTAGAAGCAGATATGAGAATCCAGCTGTCTTCTATTAAGCCAGATATTAAAAATTTAAAACAATGCCATTCTCAATAATTTTTTGGGGAAATATAGTTATTTGTCATAAAAATGTTATATTTATGTTAATGTGCGATTGGTAATAACATTTATTATTTTAAAATGAATGAATAAATATATATTTACAATATTTTTCAGTTTTGATCTCTAATATGGTAATTATCAATAGGTATAACTCACGTAAACAAAAGCCACTTTGGGTTTTCAATAATTTTTAAGGCTGTAAAGAGAAGCTGAGATCATAAACTTTGGGAAGTGCTGATTTAGAATATGTTTGGGACAAGGTCAGCTCTCAAAGTTAGGCCAGGTGACTCAGGATTACAGTTAGTAGGAAACAAGGTATTATAGTTGAGATTAGCTGTCAGCCGAGTTTACATTGTATTTGTTTATGTTGTTTTAGTACCACATGAGTTGCTTCAAAATGCCTGCTGTATAGACCACCTATGTACATGGAGTGTGAGAATGCTAGGGTTGGCAGTTGGGAATTAGAACTGGAGGCTGTTGCATTTGAAGTACTAAGCAATAAGATTTGCAGAGCCTCCTTATTAACAAGATCAGTGTTCTTTTGGGGTAAGCTTATTCCCTCTAAAATATCTCCTTTTCCTTAAAAAGGAAGTGGTATACAATATAGGGAAACATCACTGGACTCTTTGGAATTTCAAAAGTTGTAAAATTTGGCTTTTCTTAGCATAATATGCCATTTCTAATGATCTACCCTGAGGAGGCTGAGACTAGTAGTTGAGCATTTATGCTCACTGCTGGGTTATCATCTTTCATCAGACTTCACAGAGGAAGCATTGCCTGGTGGTGGAGAGCTTTGGCTCTGGAGTCAAACAGATCTGGGTGGAAACTGACTCTGCCACTTACTATTTATATCGTCTGGGACATATATGTAACTCAGTTACAAATTAGCCTCAGTTTACTAATTTGTAAAATGGGGGCAATAATTATACAACTTCACAGAGTTATGATAAGGATTAAATGAGATAATGCATGTAAATAAAGCACTTAACACTGTGCCTATCAGGTAAGTCTATAAATGTTAGCTGCTGTTATTAACATTATCATTAATCATGAGTTAAAACTTGAATGATGAAAGTTCTAAAGAGTCCCTAATTTCAAGTAAGTTACTATCAATTATCCACAACTCAAGAATGTTTTTAGGTACTTCAAGAAGATAGGACAAAGGAGAGGGGCATAATAAAAGGCGTCTGGTTACATGGAGTACTCTTCTGAATTTGTTTCTATATGTTGGAACCACCCTGTGTCACTTATGTCATGCTACAATTTACCGTAGCTATTTGTGTACATGCCTTCTCTTTCAGTTAGTCTGAGCAGCTTTAGGATGGGGTCTTTGTCTTAGTCCTTATTCCTTATTTGTTAGTTATGAATATAGAAGGTATAGCAGGATGAAAGAGAAAGAATTTGGGATTTAAAATCATACGAGACCCATTTCTGAGTTCAGTGCTACAACTGACTAGCTATTTGAAAAAACCCAGTTATCTCAACTGTAAAATAGAGATACATGTCTGTTTCACAGGGTTGTTAGATAATGATATGAAAAAATATGTGTGAAAGCACCTTGTAAATCAAGATACATGTCACCAATATTAGTTATTACCATAAGCCATAAGCAATCGTTAAATGAAAGAAGAAATAGTTAAAACAAAACAAAACAAAGCTTTATGGTTTTATTAAACTTCAAGCTCATTCCTACTTTCAACACAATATAGATGAAGCCGAATTGAAAGAATTAGATTCTCAACTTCAAGACGCTGTTCAGAAGATGAAAAGGCTTGATAAGATATTGTTGAAGAGACAATATAGAGAAAGAGAAATTAAGAGGCAAGGTCTAGAAATGAGAATAAAACTGTGGGAAGAACTTAAGGTAAGAATTCTATAACCATATGCTGACATGTAAGAAACAATTTCCTCTAAGATGAGTAAGAAAAGCATGTACTGTGGTCTGCCTGTATTGATTTATTTTGTGGCGGTAGAACAGTGGTGTGTTTGTGTGTTTGCGGGGGGTGGGAAGGGAGATAGTTTTCTGGAACTGGAGAAGGTAACTTTGCAGCATTACAGATTCAGGCACTGTCCTGGCGTGTTCATTCCCCATGGACAGCGCAGTAGGCCTCTCTTGCCAGTGTCAAGCTGGGCCTCTTCCATCTCTGGAACAGAAAGGGATGTGGTACCTGCTTTCATCAAGTATGTCTGTCTGCTTTTTCTTCAGCAAGCTTACAGTTTGGAGATAAATATAGAAATACACAAAAACTTAACCCCCTGGTTACCATTATTATGTGAGTAAACTTTGTGACTGACAAGAGGGGGAGTTCACTATTTCATGTGTTGGTAGAGATTTCTTTGGGAAGCTTGGGAGTGCTTGAGGTCTGGGACCATGCTCTATTTGCTTCTGTCTCAATAAATCTACAGTGCTAGATTAACTTTGCTTGGCCTTCTTGGACCTTTTATTCTCTGTGGTATTGAGGGGTGGATGTGGACCCAGTGTTGGCACTGACTTGATGTATAGCCATTGGCTCATATTTGAACTTTGCCCATCACAGGAGAACACTTTCAAGGTAAGGAAAATTGTAATAACAGATTGGTTGTTTTTGATAAATTCCTCCTTGATCAGTTGACTGACTTCTGAGGAAATTTCCTGGAAGATAATATGAATTAATAATGAAGTAATTAAGAATACATTTTTACAAGGTTCCTAGGAAGACCACTGGGATGGAAAGAAAGCAACATACAAAATGTGGTGCTGTAAAGTAGAGAAATAATATGTGTAAATTTTAGCAGAAAAAGTTAGCCTGTCATTTATTCCTATTGAATCTCAAAGCAAATTTTTGTTTGCTTGGAAATAAGAATTATAACTGGAAACAATAAAATACCGTATCAATCTTGAAATGTCTGGAATTGTAATTTGATAATATTCCTTTAGGTTACTCATTAGTTATAGAAATATTAAATAGAAACTCAAGAAACTCTAAGCAAGGTAATTATCATATAATGATAGACATATACTCCAACTCTATCTGGGAATACTTGTTGACAGAATTTTGTGGGAGCAGGAAACATGAACAGATTTCCTAACTAAAGGAATAGAAATGACCCGAGCCTTCTTGTTTGTATATACACACTGGAAACCATGCTGGAACTTTAAAAAATATCTATGAGTATAGTTGCCTTCTTTTCCCATGTTTAAACTTTTATTTCTCTTTTATTAGTCTGCAAAAAATAGTAAAGCTTTGGAAAGTAATGAGGAGATGGAAAACACAAAAAAGTTTCTAGCTTTGACTGCTGCTTCAGAAGAAACTGTTGGTGAGTAAAATGTATTCATCTTTATTTTTATTTCAGAGTCATATAATATTTGGCTTAAAGTAAAATTCCCAATTCAGTTATTTTTTCTTTTTCTTTGTGAGTTGAACTCTTCTCTAGGGGAAATGATCACATTCGGTAGGATTACATGGAACACCCTGAATTTAGGTATGTTTCAGAATCTTCTAGGGTTTGTATCTGCTCAAGGGTGAGGAGGACAGGGCAGGGAAAAATCAGGAAACAGACAAAGCATGTCTTTGCCTTTACTTCCGGCTTCTTAGATGCCTCTAGATGCCCAGTTTTTGCAGGCAGTTCCCTAACTGCCTAGAATCCTCCCACAAGGTGTCTCACTCCGGCCTCTGCAACCTCTCTCATAAAAATCCGTTATTGATTTATCCTATTTCCTGTTCTCTCACAGTCTTGCTTTTGAGACCAGCCAATTAATTCTGCACATATGTTTCTACTTCCCCCCATTGTGTGTATGTATATTTGTGATTCTTCTTCCCCTTCTACACCCCCTTCTCCCTTTTGTCCTCTTCTCCTTCTCCATCCTTCTTCCCTCCTTCTCCTCCCTGCTCCTCTTTCTTCTCCTTCCTCTTCTGCTGCTGCTTCTACAGAAGTATTATGGAGTCATGTAACCTTTAACCTACCTATATAGGAGTAAAAATTTTAGTGATTGGGAGGCAGTTGGTATGTTTTGGCAGGATACTTTTGAAATCTTTTAACCTACATCACTTAAGTGATCACCTAGTACTGCCTGGGCATTAGACTGACTCTAAGCAGGGGCCTCTGATTTCTCTGAGAATCTTGGGATTCATTTTTCTTTTACAAAGTGAATGTCTAACATTGTAGAACCCCAAGAACTTGATTCAGGCTACTGCAGCTGTTTAGCATGAGCTTTGATGTGGATGAAATTCCTTCAGGTTTGTTCCTTTCTGGACTCAGCCTTGAGAGCTCAGAAGCTGCTTGGGCCTGAGGGATTTGGATGTAGAATGCACCGAATGTTTCTCCTCGAGAAGGTGGTGCCCTATCTGGGTTGCCCTTTCTATGACTAAGGACTTTTTAAAAAATGAATCTTTCTGAGTTTCTATTTGATAGATCTTTATCTAGATTGGCCTTATTGAAATTTACCATACTATTTATATACCCTAATTGAAACACCAAAAAAAATTTGCCTGTTAAAATCATAGATCATTTACTTTCTACTTCTGTGTTTTTACAGAAGTAACACATGTAATCTGTATTAGAAATTGTTGGTAAATGAGAAGAAAAAAATTACAATCACGTAAATTCTCAACTTGCAGAGATAATCACTATTAATATTTTGGTTTACTCTCTATCTTTTGAGACATTTTTAGTGCAAATATCCATATATACTTTTAAAAAATAAAAATGGGATCAAATTGTATGTATGGTGTTTCTTTTTTGGAAACAATCGCTTTAATTTATTTTTTCTTTTTTTAAAAATTTTTGGATGAGTCAACATTTTATTTTATTTTTATTGTGGTAACATTGGTTTATAACATTATATAAATTTCAGGGGTACATCATTATACTTCTATTTCTGTATAGATTACATCATGTTCACCACCGAAATACTAATTACAATCCATCACCACGCACATGTGGCTAATCATCCCTTTTGCCTTCATCCCTCCCTGCTTCCCCTCTGGTAACCACCAACCCAATCTCTGTCACTATGTGATTGTTTGTTGTTGTTTTTATCTTCTGCTTATGAGTGAGATCATATGGTATGTAACTTTCTCCCTCTGGCTTATTTCGCTTAGCTTAATACCCTCAAGGCTATTATGTTGTCACAAGGGTATTATGTTGTGACATGTTGTCACAAGGGTATTATGTTGTGACATGTTGTCATAAATGGTTGGATTTCATCGTTTCTTATGGTTGAGTAGTATTCCATTGTGTATATATACCACATCTTCTTTATCTATTCGTCCCTTGATGGGCAGCTAGATTGCTTCCAAGCCTTGGCTATTGTGAATAATGCTGCAGTGAACATAAGGGCGCATGTATCTTTGCACATTCATGTTTTCATGTTCTTTGGAATAAATACCCAGCGGTGGAATAGCTGGATCGTATGGTAGTTCTATTGAGGAATCTCCATACTGCTTTCCATAATGGCTGTACCAGTTTGCACTCCCACCAGCAGTGTTTAAGAGTTCCCTTCTTTCCACATCCTCTCCAACACTTGTTGTTTCCTGTCTTGTTAATTACAGCCATTCTGACAGGAGTGAGGTGATATCTCATTGTAGTTTTGATTTGCATTTCCCTGATAGTTAATGACGTTGAACATCTTTTCATGTGCCTGTTGGCCATCTGTATATTTTCTTTGCAGAAATGTCTGTTCAGGTCTTTTGCCCATTTTTAAATTGGGTTGTTAGTTTTTTCATTGTTGAGATGTATGAGTTCTTTATATATTATGGATATTAACCCCTTATCAGATATATAGTTTGCAAACATCTTCTCCCAGTTGTTAGGTTGTCTTTTCGTTTTGTTGATGGTTTCCTTTGCTGTGCAGAAGGTTTTTACTTTGATATAGTCCCATTTGTTTATTTTTTCTATTGTTTCCCTTGCCCGGTCAGACATGGTACTTGAAAATATGTTGCTAAGACCAGTGTCGAAGAGTGTACTGCCTATGTTTTCTTCTAGAAGTTTCAGGTCTTACATTCAAGTCTTTAATCCATTTTGAGTTAATTTTTGTGTATGGTGTAAGATAATGGTCGACTTTCATTTTTTTGCATGTGGCTGACCAGTTTTCCCAAAACCATTTGTTAAAGAGACTTTCCTTTCTCCATTGTATGCTCTTGGCTCCCTTGTCAAAAAAGATGTGTGGGTTTATTTGTGGGCTCTCGATTCTGTTCCATTGATCTGTATGTCTGTTTTTGTGCCAGTACCATGCTGTTTTGGTTACTATAGCTTTGTAGTATATTTTGAAATCAGGGAGTGTGATACCTCCAGCTTTGTTCTTTTTTCTCAGGATTCTTTTGGCTATTTGGGGTCTTTTGTTCCATGTAAATTTTAGGATTCTTTGTTCTATTTCTGTGAAAAATGTTGTTGGAACTTTGATAGGGATTGCATTGAATCTATAGATTGCTTTAGGAAGTGTGGACATTTTAACTATGTTAATTCTTCCAATCCAAGAGCACGGAGTATCTTTCCATTTCTTTGTGTCTTCTTCAATTTCTTTCAACAATGTTTTATAGTTTTCAGTGTACAGATTTTTCACCTCTTTGGTTAAGTTTATTCCTAGGTATTTTATTCTTTTTGTTGCAATTGTAAATGGGATTGTATTCTTAATTTCTCTTTCTGCTACTTTGTGTATAGAAATGCAACTGATTTTTGTATGTTGATTTTGTATCCTGAAACTTTACCATATTCATTTATTATTTCTAAAAGTTTTTTGGTGGATTCTTTAGGGATTTCTGTATATAAGATCATGTCATCTGCAGACAGTGACAGTTTCACTTCTTCCTTTCCAATTTGGATCCCTTTTATTTCTTTTTCTTGACTGATTGCTCTGGCTAGGACTTCCATTACTGTGTTAAATAGGAGTGGTGAAAGTGGGCATCCTTGTCTGGTTCTTGTTCTTAGAGGGATAGCTTTCAGTTTTTCACCATTGAGAATGATATTAGCTGTGGGTTTGTCATTTATGGCCTTTATTATGTTGAGGGCCTTTCCTTCTATACCCATTTTATTCAGGGTTTTTATCATAAATGGATGCTTTGCCTTGTCAAATGCTTTCTCTGCATCTATTTGAGATGATCATATGATTTTTATTCTTCATTTTGTTAATGTTGTATATCACATTGATTGATTTGTGGATGTAGAACCATCCCTGCATCCCTGGGATGAATTCCACTTGATCATGGGGTATGATCTTTTTAATGTATTGTTGTATTTGATTTGCTAGTATTTGTTGAAGGATTTTGCATCAATGTTCATCAGTGATATTGGCCTGTAACTTTCTTTTTTTGTGTTGTCCTTGTCTGGTTTTGGTATCAGGGTAATGTTGGCTTTGTAGAATGAGTTAGGAAGCTTCTCCTCCTCTTCAAATTTTTGGAAGAGTTTGGAAAGGACAGGTATTAAGTCTTTGAATGTTTTGTAGAATTCACCAGGGAAGCCATCTGGTCCTGGGGTTTTATTTTTTTGGGAGGTTTTTGATTACTGTTTTGATCTCCTTACTGGTGATCTGCCTATTCAAATTCTCTATTTATTCTTTTATTTTTTTGTTTGTGAGGAAGACTAGCCCTGAGCTACCATCTGTTGCTAATCCTCCTCTTTTTTTTGCTGAGGAAGACTGGCCCTGGGCTAACATCTGTGCCCGTCTTCCTCTACTTTATATGGGATGCTGCCACAGCATGGCTTGACAAGTGGTGCGTCTGTCCACACCTGGGATCTGAACCTGTGAAACCCTGGGCTGCTGAAGCGGAGCGGAACTTAACCACTATGCCACCAGGCCGGCCCCCTCTATTTCTTCTTGATTCAGTTTTGGAAGGTTGTATGAGTCTAAGAATTTATCCAATTCTAGATTATCCAATTTGTTGACATATAGCTTTTTGTAGTATTCCCTTATAATCTTTTGTATTCCTGAAGTGTCCACTGTAATTTCTCCTCTTTCATTTCAGATTTTATTTATTTGAGCCTTCTCTCTTTTTTTCCTGGTGAGTCTAGCTAACAGTTCGTCAATTTTGTTTATCTTTTCAAAGAACCAGCTCTTGGTTTCATTGATTTTTTTTCTATTTTTTTTTAGTTTCTATTTCATTGTTTCTGCTCTGATTTTTGTTATTTCCCTCCTTTTACTATTTTGGGCTTTGTTTGCTCTTCTTTTTCCAGTTCCTTTAGGTGCACTGTTAGATTGTTTATTTGAGATTTTTCTTGTTTGTTGAGGTAGGCCTATATTGCTGTGAACTTCCCTCTTAGAACTGCTTTTGCTGTATCCCATAAATTCTGGAATGTCATATTTTCATTTTCATTTGTCACCAGGTATTTCTTGATTTCTTCATTGACCCAATCGTGTTCAGTAGCATTTTGTTTAATCACCACATATTTGTGGCTTTTCTGATTTTCTTCCTGTAGTTGATTTCTAGTTTCATACCGTTGTGGTCAGAGAAGATGCTTGGTATTATTTCAGTCTTCTTAAATTTATTGAGACTTGTTTTGTGGCCAAAAATGTGATCAGTCCTGGAGGATGTTCCATGTGCATTTGAAAAGAATGTGTACTCTTTGGTTTTTGGATGGAATGTTCTGTGTATATCTACTAAGTCCATCTGGTCTAGTTTGTCGTTTAAGGCCAGTGTTTCCTTATTGATCTTCTGTTTGGATGATCTATCCATTGGTGTAAGTGGAGTATTAAAAGTTCCCTACTATTATTGTGTTACTGTCTATTTCTCCTTTTATGTCTGCTAATAGTTGCTTTATATACTTAGGTGCTCCTATATTGGGTGCATACATATTTACAAGTGTTACATCCTCTTGTTGGATTGTTCCCTTGATCATTATGTAGTGCCCTTCTTTAAAGTCTGCTTTGTCTGATATAAGTATTGCTACCCCAGCTTTCTTTCCATTGCCGTTTGCATGGAGTATCTTTTTCCATCCTTTCACTTTCAGTTTGTGAGTGTCTTTAGGTCTGAAGTGTGTCTCTTGTATACAGCATATGTATGGGTCTTGTTTTTTCATCCAATCAGCCACCCTATGCCTTTTGATTGGAGCATTTAGTCCATTGATATTTAAAGTAGCTATCGATAAGTATGTACTTACTGCCATTTTAACCTTTTTTTCTGGGTGTTTTATTAGTTTCTCTGGTCCTTTCTTCTACTTTTGCTCTTTTCCCTTGTGGTTTGATAGCTTTCTTTCATATTATGTTTGGATTCCTTTCTCTTAGTTTTTTGTGTATTTATTATAGTTTTCTGGTTTGTGATTACCAGGAGGTTCATATATAATAACCTACATATGTAGCAATCTATATTAAGTTGATGGTCTCTTTAGTTTGACCTCTTTCTAAAAGCTCTACTCTTTTACTCCCCTCCTCCCACAGTTTATGTTTTTGATATCATATCTAACCTCTTTTTTGTGTGTTTGTATCTCTTACCCTCGTATCGTGGAAATAGATAATTTTTTCCTATTTGTGGTCTTCTCTTTCCCCCTTAAATAAGTCCCTTTAGCATTTCTTGTAGGACTGGTTTCTTGGTGATAAACTCCTTTAATTTTTGCTTGTCTGGGAAATTTTTTATCTCTCCTTCCATTCTGAATGATAACCTTGCTGGGTAGAGTAGTCTAGGCTGTAGGTTTTTTCCTTTTGGCACTTTGACTATATCATATCACTGTCTTCTAGCCTGTAAGGTTTCTGTTGAGAAGTCAGCTGATAGCCTTATGGGGTTTCCTGTGTATGTAACTTGTTGCCTTTCTCTTGCAGCATTTAGGATTCTCTCTTTATCTTTAATTCTTGACATTCTAATTATGATGTGTCTTGGTGTGGACCTCTTTGGGTTTATCTTTGTTGGTGCTCTCTGTGCTTCCTGTACCTGGATGTCTGTTTCCTTCTTTAAGTTAGGAAAGTTTTTAGCTATTATTTCTTCAAATAGATTCTAAGCCCCTTTGTCTCTCTCTTCTCCTTCTGGGACACCTATATCATGGATGTTAGTGCACTTGATGTTGTCCCAGAGGTCCCTTAGACTGTCCTCACTCTTTTAAATTCTTTTTTCTTTTATCTCTTCAGCTTGGGTGATTTCTTCTAGTCTTTTGTCCAGCTTGCCAATCCATTCTTCTGTATCCTCTACCCTCTAGTCTGCTTTTGAGTCCCTCTAGTGAATTTTTCATTTCCAGTATTGTATTCTTCATTTCTGATAGACTCTTGTTTATATTTTCCATTTCTTTGTTGACGTTCTCACTGAGTTTACCCATTCTTCTCCCAAGATCAGTAAGCATCCTTATGACTCTTTGTTTGAACTCTTTGTTAGGTAGATTGCTTGTTTCTGTTTCATTTAGTTCTTTTTCTGGGGTTTTGTCCTGTTCCCTTACTTGGAATGTATTCCTTTGCCTCCTCATTTTGCCTCTTTCTCTGTGCTTGTATCTATGTATTAGGTAGGTCTGCTACATCTCCTGATCTTGGAGAGGTGGCCTTATGTAAGAGATGCCTTATGAGGCCCAGCAGTGTGCTTCCCTCTTGTCACCAGTTCCAAATGTTCCAGGAGTGATCCCCATGTGGGCTATGTGCATCCTTCTGTTGTGGCAGGGTTGCTCTTGCTGTAGATGCCCAGGGAGGCTGAGCTGTCCCCCTGGCCAGCTGGTTGTAATGCTCAGCTGTGTGTGGCTTTTATAGACCCTTCAGTCTCTTTACTGGGTGTGGGGAGCCCCCACACTTTGCTGCAAGGTCTAATAGCACATTCCTGTTGCAGTTTTTCTAAGTGAGTAGGCCCCCAGCGTGGCTGGTTGTTAGGCTCAGGGGCTTACAATTGCTGTAAGGCTCCTATAAGGAGCTCTTGTCAGCTCTCTCAGGATTGCAGCTGGGTGGGGTTGGCCCCAGGCACAGGAGAATGCAATTGTTTCAGGCTTTGGAAGGTGGGGCCGGTCCCCTTTGTGGCTGTTTGAGAAGCACAAGTCTTTCTTCTGAGTTGAGAAGTCTCACTGCCCACAAGGCCACACACACTGTCAACACAGTCCTGCCCCTGTGTGTGCCCCGACCACCTGAAGCAGACCCAGTCGTCCCACTGCAGAGGCCCCACACACTCCACCAATGCCCCACACACTCCGCCTGCTCCTCACTCATACCCTGCCCCAGAGAGTTGGACCCACTCACCCGGCTGCAGAGTTTCCACCTATGCAGGCCTACAAGTTGCCCAAGGGCTTGTTGTTGGATGGGACCAGTCCCTAGGGCAGGCTGCTTGCTCTTGCTGAGCTAGATTAAATTGGTGCTGTAGCGGTGGGGCAGACCCTGGGCAGAGAGGCCGGGGGAAGAACTCCAATGCTGTCTGCTAGCGTCTGTGTCAGCACACCTGCACCAGGTCACAACCATGGTTGCTGCCAACGTCTCAGTCCCTGGAGAGGTCTCACCTCTCACCGAGATTCACACAGGGCCTATCAGGTGAGTCTTTTTTCACCAAATGACCGTGCACCTTTCTTTCTAAGGATTTTAGGTTACTTTTTGAAACGGGTGAATTTGTGCATGAGCCTTGTAAGAGCTGGCTTTTTTTTCTTATGTCCAATAGCTTTTCTGGGGGTATTCCCCATTGTTGTTAGTATCCAGCAAGGCCAGATATTATGACACTCGTCTTAGTTGTGCTGGGTCCAAAAAATTGGACTGCTTTGACCAACATATTACAGCCGAAGTAGTACTACACCAGTTCCAGACCTAGCCATTAAGAGGACTGTCAGTTTCTGCTTCTCTTCTTGGAAGGCTCACTCAGAGGAAAGCCAGCCATCATGGAAGAGGTCAGACTACTCTGAAGTTGCCACGTTGTGAGAAAGTCCAACCACGCCATATGGAGAGGCTGCGCAGAGAGAGTGATGCTGGCCAGTTCCCGCCTGTAGTGAGTTCAGTAGAGTCCCACCAAAATTCATGTCCACCTGGAACCTTAGGATGTAACCTTTTTTGGAAATAGGATCTTTGCAGTAATTAGTTAAGATGAAGTCATACTGGATTAGGGTGGGCCCTCAATCCAATGTTTGGTGTCCTTATGAGAAGAGAAGACACATGGAGGTACAGAGAAACAAAGACACAGGGAAGAAGGTTGTGTGAAGATAGAGGCAGAGATTAGAGTGATGTAGTTTACAAGCCAAGGAATGCCAAGGATTGCTGGGAGCCACCAGAAGCTAGGAAGAGGCAAGGAAGGATTCTTGCCTAGAGTCTTCAGAGGGAGCATGGCCCTGCTGACACCTTGATTTCAGGTGTCTAGCTTCCAGAACTGTGAGAGAATATATTTCTGTTCTTTCAGCCATCCATTCCATAGTAATTTGCTACAGCAGCCCGCAGAAACAGTATACTGACTGTTCCAGCTATCTTAGTGCAGCACCAGAGATGTGAATGAATGAGCAACCTTGGACATTTCATTCCTAGCAAACATCATGTAGAGAATAGCCAAGGCTAGACATATGGCCCCAGTTGAGCTGCTCCAGACATCTCCAGCCAAATGAAGCCACTCCAGCCGAGGCCCCATTCATGGTGGAGCAGAGACAACTGATTTCTGCTGTGTCCCTAAAATTACTGACCCACAGAATCATGAACATAATAAAATGGTTGCTGTTTTATGCCAACTAAGTTTTGTTTTTTTACTTTTTATTTTGAAATAATTTTAAAATTACAGAAAACTTGCAAAATAATAGAGTTCCTGTATACTCTTCACTCAGCGTCCCCTAATGTTAGCATCTTGTATAACCATAGTGCAATGACCAAAACTAAGAAATAAAAATTCTGTATTACTACTAATTAAACTACAGACCTTCTTAACATTTCACCAGTTTCCCTCTAATATCCTTTTTATTTTCTAGTATCCAATCCAGGATCCCATATTGCATTTAGTTGTCATGTCTCCTTGGTTTCCTTCAATTTGTGACAGTTCCTCAGTCTTTCCTTGCCTTTCATGATCTTGACATGTTTGGAGAGTACTGGTCAGTTATTTTGTGAAATATTCTTCAATTTCAGTTTTTCGGATGTTTTCTCCTGATTAGGTGGTGGTCATGCATTTTTGTCAAGAATACCCCAGAATACCTACACACTCAGGGTAGCTGATGTTGATATATCTTATTACTGGTGACATTAACCTTGAAAACTTGGTTAAGGTGGTGTCTGCCAGCTTTCTTCACTGTAAAGTTACTATTTTTCCTTTTGCAATTAATAAATATCTTGGGGGAGATATGTCAGGACTATGCAAATATCCTGTTTCTCCTCAAAATTTTGCCCAGTGATTTTAGCATCCATCAGTAGACCTTGCCTGCAATAGTTACTACTATATGCCACTAAATTTTGGGTGATTTTTTTATGTAACAATGGGTAACTGGAATGATTTGCATCAGCATTATTTTTAATGACTGTATATTAATTCACTTTATGGATGTACCATCATTTGTTTAACTACTACCCTGCTGTTAAACATTTTGATTATTTCCTTTGTTTTTCAGTTTTTTAATTATACATAATGCTGCCATAACATCCTTAGGCAATTATTCAGTTATTCCTTCTGTGGTAGGCCAAAAAAATGGCCCCCCAAGAGATATCTGCATCAAATTCTTAGAAGCTGTGAATGTTGCCTTATTTGGAAAAAAGGTCTTTGCAGATATGATTAAGTTAAGGATCTTAAGATAGGGAAGTAATCCTGGAATATGGAGGTGGGCCCTGAATGCCATTGTAAGTATCCTTGTAAGAGAGAGGCAGAGGGAGAAGAGGGACCCAGAAGAGGAGAAGGCGACGTGAAGATGGAGGCAGAGAATGGAGTGATGTGGCCTCAAGCCAAGGAATGCTGGCAGCCACCAGAAACTGGAAGAGGCGAGGAATGGAATCTCACCCAGAGCCCCTGGAGGGAGTGGGGCCCTCATGACACCTTGATTTTGGACTTCTGGCCTCCAGAACTGTGGGAGAATAAATTTCTATTTTTTTAAGCAGCCAAGTTTGTGTTAATTTGTGACAGCAGGTACAGGAAACTAATACACCTTTGAATAAATTCCTACAAGAAAAAAACTTAGTCAAAGGGGTTGAACTTTTAAAAGATTTTTATCCACATGGACTTATTGAAAGGTTATACCAATTTAGACTCCCACCAACATTGTAGCTAAGTATTGTTTTCCTATACCTGCAAGAACAATGCATTTTGTAATTATTTTAAAGCATTGTTTATTTAAAATGGAATCACAATAATTTGTATTTCTGATAATCAGGGAGGTTGAATATTTATTCTTTTGTTTACCCATTTTGTGAATTACTTGTTCTTTTATAAAGATGTTCCTTTTTTTTTGGTGAGGAAGATTAACCCTGAGCTAACATCTGTTGCCAATCCCCCTTTTTTGCTGAGGAAGATTGGCCCTGGGCTAACATCCTTGCCCATCTTCCTCTACTTTATATGGGATGCTGCCACAGCATGGCTGACAAGTGGTGTGTCGGTCTGCGCCTGGGATCCAAACCTGCAAACCCCAGGCGGCTGCAGCAGAGTGTGTAAACTTAACCGCTACACCACCAGACCGGCCCCTAAAATTAACATTTTTCATTTAGTTCAGTCAGTCATTTATGTTATTGTTAATTGTTGCTAATTGCTAATTGGCCTAAAATGGCCTTTTCCAATTTAAGATAATATAAAACTGTACCTGTGTTATCCTTTAATACAGTTATTATTTTATGAAATAATTTTAAATATCAAATCTACTTGGAATTTGTTTTGGTGTTATATATGAGGTAGAGAGTTGATTTAGTTTTTTTTTTTTTTTTCCAATTTGGTAGCTAGTTATCTCAAGACCTTTCATTGAATAATCCATTATTTTCCCACTTATTTGAAATGCCAACTTTATCATGCACTAATTGGGTCCATTTCTGAATTTTCTATTCCATTAATATTTCGGTCTGTGCTAATGTTAGTATTGCACTGTTTGATTATGGTAGCTTCGTAATATGTTTTATTAGGGTAGGTATATTTGTTGTCTTTTTGAAAAAGTGTTTTGAGGGGCTGGCCCCGTGGCCTAGTAGTTAAGTTTGGTGTGCTCTGCTTTGGTGGTTTGCATTCGGATCCCAGGCACGGACCTACACCACTCATTGACCATGCTGTGGTGGTGACCCACATACAAAACAGAGGAAGACTGGCAACAGATGTTAGCTCAGGGCCAATCTTCCTCAGGAAAAAAAAAGTGATTTGGAATAACATGTTTTTCTCAAGCCTATTTTTCTATCTGAGAATTGTTTAGCAATGACTACATTATGTATGAAAAAAGACTGCAAAGCATCTCTAAATCTATAGCTTATGAAATGCTTTTTTACTAACTTAAATGTGTAAAGACTATTGTATGAAGATAATCTGTGTCAAAAAGTACTACTTCTTATATTTTCTTTCATGTCTATCAGTAATTCTGCACCTTCATAGATTTGAGACTACACCCCTTATTCCAAGTAAAACACATGGGCAGTGTCAGGAATGTGATGCTGGATGTGATATATCTCAGCATCTGTATTTTAGAAAGCAGGGACTAAATGTGGATTTCTCAAATGGATATGGCATTTCTAAGAGGCCACACCTGCTTGTGGTTGACTCTGCAGCAAGGAATGCAAGACGGGCTGCTCTGTAAGGGGATCCATGGTGGCCTTTTGACATTAACCTTTTCAGTCACAGAGTTCACTATCTAGTGAACTTTTGGCCCTGGAGGGGAAGACTTTTGTTTTCAGCTGCCCTTTCTTCAAAATCAAATCAGAACTATCAAATACATTTAATTTTTAAAGCTCATGGTGTATATATTTGGCTTAAACCTCTAGAGCTCACAGTTGTATCTCTGGAGTCACATGACTTCCGCAGGCCCTGGAGACATTTACAGTAATGTTAGATTAGTAGGAATTTTCTACCATGGAATCACTTGGACTTAATGAGCTGAAAACTGAAGTGACCAGGGGCTGGAAAGCTTTGTTCAGAGAGGATCATTGCTTTAAACATTATTGTGTTAGAGTTTCAGTTTTCAAATTCCTAGTCAATTATTGTGTCTTAGCAGTGTTTATTGTGTGCAAAGCAGATAAGATGCAAAAGTTGAGTCAATGTAAAAGGAAATGGGAATAAAAGACACCGTAAGGTGAACCGAATGTCTGTTGCTTTACTCTCTTGCTGCCGTCTGTCTTGATTAGCTCACACTTGACCCGTTCACCAAGGTGAAGAGACAACGTAATTGTATTTCTGGTCTTCGGATTTAGTGAGATTTTTCTTTTGGTGACTGGTCTTTTATAGAAGATGAATTCCTTAATGAAATTTTCTGCTGGCTCTTTACACCCTAGTCATGTATTTAGCAATAACACATAACTGATTTTTAAAAATCTTAAAAACCAAAAGAGATAGTCTTTACTTTAGACTACATTATTAACTTAATTACACTTTTTTTTTTTTACATTTTATGTAACATAATTAGTACCTTATTCCAAAAGAGGAAACTTTTGGACTCTTCAGTTTAAGAAAGGTATTAGCAGAGTATTTTCACTGCATGTATGAAAGAAATGAATAGACATGCAAGAGTCCAATTTGACCACATAGCACTGATTTGTGAAAGTCTCATATTGCTACTATTAGAACATAGCTGCATATTGTAGAATGGTGTGAAACTGCTTATATCTGTTCCATTCTGAAATTGGCTTCTTTCCTGTGTTACTCATTGAACTTCGGCTGCTCCTCTTAATTAAAAATATAAAAAATTATTTTGATAAGCCTATATATTGCCATAAGTTTTAAAGTAAAATGTTCCTATAAGGGTTATTATGAAAACAGAAATCTTTTGCCCTGTTCCCCTCCATTATCAGTTTTTCTTTGTTCCCAGGAAAGCGCAAAGCTGTTGTAAATTGTCCAGTAGGTGGCAGCATCTAGTTAAAATATGTACTTTAAAAGAGCCTCTTGAAAAATTTGGAACCAGATTTATTTGGATTTGAACTTTAAACACACACCTACAAACATACCCAAACCTACTTTCTACTTTTCTTCTTCTTTTATTTTCTTTTAAAAGAAGGGAGAAATTCTTAGGATGAGTAATAGTCTTTGTCTTTCCCAGTCATTTCTTTGACCTCTTATTTAAGAGTAACTTGAGGGACTTTGGGCTGGTGGCAGAATGGCAATTTCCAGCCCCCCCCAACACAAAATACATCCTAGTCCCCTTCTAACATAACAAATAACCAACAGAAAAAAAAAAAGAAAAAGAAAAGATACTTGTCATTGAGTTGTGTATTTAGTTTTATTTATAGGTACTAGATACAAATGAGGTCTTGACTCTAAGAGAAAGATAAAAAACACATTAAATTGGTTTTTACCACATTTTGACTCTATAATTCAGAGATGATAACCTCAAGGTTAACTACTGAGATTTTGAAGTAGACGATATTGCACTTGCTAGAGATCTCAGAAATAGTTAAAAGTCCGTCCCACCCCATTTTTGAGGGATTACCTTTAAGTTTTTCTGGAGAAATGTGAAAACCAAAACTCTTTGCCATACCAGGAGTTTCCCCTTAGTTTTCAGGATTTATCTGACGGATAGAGATAGAATTCAGTACTCTCTGAGAAAATCTATATAGTGATAGGATTGTTTGTTTTCAGTGTTTTGATAGGGGTTATTCTTTTTTGCCTTTGTCACATTTGCCTCCTGTGTCTCCAGCTCCAAATTTACATGTGTATATAAGCACAAAACAGCGACATCTTAATCAATCAGGCTTCTCAAAATTTGTGAATACCTCTTTCGAAGTGCTTTTCTGTGAAATTCAGGTGTATGATGCTTCTGCTCTTGTGTGTTAAGATGAAGATCCCAAGAAAATCTGGTAGTCTTTTTCTGCTCTGATTGCAGAGGACTGAGGGAGAAAAATCACATAACTGTGCTGACTGGTACAGCTAAGGAGTTTTGACCTTTAACCGCTGTTTGGATTCTCAGTATGGCTTAGCAGTTTCTTTTGCATTCTCCAAAGTGGCTATTCCAAATTGTTACTGTGTGCTTAGCCTCCTATCCTCTCTGCAAGTCCTTCACTCTGGCAGTCTTACTGTCCAGAGAAAATGGATCAAATGGGTGGGAATCCCTTCCACATTCTTTCTTTCTGTTTCTAAATTGCACTCTGACTGTGCTCCTCCATTCCCCTTCCCTCTTACCTTAGGTGGAGGGAAGGTACTCTTCTTCTCCAAGGCCAAAGTCAGTAGCATCCCATCCCTTTCACTCTGTCACTAGCTCCTGATCCGTCAGTCCTTCTGTCTCTTACCTAGAGCTTCAATCTTTCTCTTCTCTTCTGGCTCCTTCTCTACAGTTTGTCGTGTTTAAATCTTCCGGTCCTAAAACAGAATCAAAGAGCCATTGAACCAACCAAACATACAAATAAAACTTCTTCCCTCAGTTCTTCACCCTACTCCCAAACAAGTACTGCTCAGTTTGTTCTTCTGCTTAAAGGTCAGATTTCTTGAAAGAATAGTCCACACCTACCAGTGCTACCTGGTCAACTTCCATTTACCTCTCAACTTAATGGTCTGTGTTTTCTCTTATCACACTATATAGAAACTTCTTTATCAGTGGTCCTCCTAAATTCTAAATCTAGTGACATACTTCCAATTTTTATCCTACTTGATGTCTCTGTAGCATTTGACACAGTTTACCACTCATAGAATAGTAACCTTTTTACTGGATTCATTATTCCTGCTGGTTCTCCACTCGGCCCCGGTACTTCTGTTGACCTTCAACAAATAGACAGCCAGTTATCTCTCCAGCAAAATGGGTTTATTTGGGATCAGCAAAGGATTGCAATTCGGAGTCTGCAACCACAGTGAGCCATGTGCAAGTCCCCCTTGACAAGGGGAGGAGAAACTCCTTTTATAGAGGGGAAGAGGAAATTGGGAGGGCTATTGTAAACAGAGTCCATTGGAGGACACTGGGAGTATGAAGTGTAGTGGCTTTTCATTGACTGAGTTGTGACAGTCTCTCATTGGCTGCACTGTTGCTGGGCAAGAAGAGGAAGTCTGTCTTCTTCCTGTTGGGCTCTGCAATCATAGTAGGGCATAAGAGCTCCCCATTCTGCCCTCCCATTCTATTTTAAATGAAGTTTCTGTTTATTAATTTTCACACTTCCCATTGTTGAAACTTATTCCTCCTTTTGTATGTTTTCTCTATCTTGGTTAGTGGTTTCATCACCCATCCAGTCGTTGTGATGGTTAATTTTATGTGTCAACTTGACTGGATCACAGGATGCCCAGATGTCTGGTTAAGATGATTTCTGGGTGTTATCTATGAGGGTGTGTCTGGAAGAGACTAGCATTTGAATTGGTAGACTGAGTGGAAGTGCGTTACCTTCCCCAATGTGGGTAGGCATCATGCAATCTGTTGAGGACCTGAACAGAGCTGAAAGGTGGAGGAAGGGAGGATTTGCCCTCTCTCTGCCTGACTGCTTGAGTTAGGGCATTGATCTCCTCTGGTCCTCAGTGATAATTAAACTATCTTATATTGATTATCTTTAGTTGTTTGCTTTGAGTCTTGTTAGTTTATGATCACCTGGAAATAATGTTAGTTTTTGTGTCCTTTTTAATAATTATTCCTATTCTGAGAATTTTATGAGGACTTAGTGTGGAAATTTATTGAATGCATTTCAATATCTATTTAAATTATCATTGTTTTTCTTTCTTGATGAACTTATTTAATTTTTTTTTGTGTGTGAGGAAGACCAGCCCTGAGCTAACATCCGTGCCCATCTTCCTCTACTTTATATGGGACGCCGCCACAGCGTGGCTGACAAGCAGTGTGTCGGCAGGCACCCGGGATCCAAACCCATGAACCCCGGGCTGCCAAAGTGCTAACTAAACCGCTGCGCTACCAGGCCGGTCCCTTAATGTTTTTAAATTATTAGATTTAGATACCAAATGAGTCTTACATTCCTGGGTCAATATTTCTTCGTTATGGAGAATTATTCCTTTAATTTAATATCAATTTTGAATGGCTGAATTTTTGCATCTATATTTGTAAGTGAGATTAGCTCTGTGTGTGTGTGTGTGTGTGTGTATGTGACTGTGTGTGCCCATGTGCATATATATTGTGGTATTGGGGGTAGAGGTGGGGTTGGGGGGGCATATGTATGTGTATATGCTTTGTTGGGCTATGTTAACTTCATAAAATGAATGGGGCTGGCTGTTCATTTATTTCTATACTTTGAAACAGTTTATGTAACGTGAGGATTATCTGTTCCCTAAAAATTTGAAAGATTTCACTGGAAGAACCATCTGGTTCAAATAATTTCTGGGAGGCAACTCTCTGACTCTTTTCCCATCTTGTTTCATATTTACTATTTTATTTCAGTTTACTTGTCTTCTGGAGTCAATTTTGGCAACATATCCATGTCACTGAGATTTTAAAGACTCCATTTCACTGAGATTTAAAATTTTACTAATAAAATTTCATATAGTATTTTAAAATAATAATTTTCCTTCTTATTGTTTATATGTCCCATTTCTTATTTCTAATTTTGTTCATGTTTTTCTTCTCTTTTTAATCTAGAAGTTTTTTTTTAAGTCAACTTCTTATTTTAGCACAGTTTTAGATTTACAGAAAAATTATGAAGACAGTACAGAGATTTCCCACATACCTGCAGCCAGTTTCCCCTATTATTAACATTATTGTGGTACATTTGTTACAATTAATGAACCAATATTGATGTATTATTATTAACTAAAGTCCATGCTTTATTCAGACTTTTAGTTTTTACCCAATGTCTTCTTTCTGTTCTGGGATCCCATCTGGGACACCACATTACATTTAGTTGTCATGTCTCCTTTGGCTACTCTTGGCTGTGCACTTTCTCAGACTTTCCTTGTTTTTGATGACCTTGGCAGTTTTGAGGTGTACTGGTCAGGTATTTTGTAGAATTTCCTGCAATTTTGGTTTATTCATGTTTTTCGCATGATTAGACTAGGGTTGTATGTTCTTGGGAGGAAGACCACAGAGTAAAGTGCCATATCCATTACATCACATCATACTGTCAACATCAGTTGTCACTGTTCATGTTAACTTTTTTTTTCTTTTTTTGTGAGGAAGACCAGCCCTGAGCTAACATCCGTTGCTAATCCTCCTCTTTTTGCTGAGGAAGACTGGCCTTGGGCTAACATCCGTGCCCATCTTCCTCTACTTTGTATGGGACGCTGCCGCAGCATGGCTGACAAGCAGTGTGTCGGCGGGCGCCCGGGATCCGAACCTGCGAACCCTGGGCTGCCAAGTGCGGACTAAACCGCTGCGCCACTGGGCGGCCCCTGTTCATGTTAACTTTGATCACCTTGCTGAGGAAGTGTTTGTCAGATTTCTCCACTTTAAAATTTCTGTATTTTTTTCCCCTTTCCATACTGTCCTCTTTGGAAGGAGGTTACTATGTGCAGCCCGTACTGGAGGAGTGGGGGGCTATGCTTCACCTCCTGAGGGCAGAGTATTTACATGAATTATTCTGCATGGGAGATTTGTCTATTCCTCCCATTTATTTATTTATTCAATTATTTATTTATATCAGTATAGGCTCATGAATATTTATTTTATGCTTTGGGTTATAATCCAGTATCACTTTATTTTGTTGCTCAAAAATTTCCAGCTTTGGCCATTGGGAGCTCTTCCAGTTGATTCCTGTGTCCCTTTGACGTACCTCCAACATTGAGTTTTGTTTTATTGTTGTTGTTGAGCACTTCCTTACTTTCTGGCACTACAAGATGCTCAGACTCATATATTTCCTACCTGAGTTCTAGAACCAGCCATTTCTCCACGGAGCCCTGATTCCTCTGATTGGAGAATGATACTAGAAACCAAGGTCTGGATGCTAGGTGTGCTTGTTGCTACTGGGAGTTGTTGATTCTAGGCCCTCTCAGAAAGGAAATATTTGTGTATATACTGAAGCGTTATATACATATCTATGAATATTTTTGTGTAATCATCTGTATCTATATTAAGCTAACCATGAGTTCATACTGATGTCTCTGACTTTATGCTATTACCACATGGGTCATTCTTCCCCTTTCCTCTCTGTCACCTCCTCTCCAACAGTGAGAAACCAGGCTCTCATCATCGGCCCTCCGCTTACTTAATTGTTCAATTCCACTATACACATGTAGTGATATCAGAGTTCCTGTACCCCCGTAGGAAACAACTGAAGTGGAGTCCAGTGCTCCTGTGCAGTTTCTGGTGCCATTAGTCTTGCAGACTCTATTCATTTCCAAAGTTACTTAAGGTGAGCACTTTTTTCCTCCACCCCCTTCAGTGAGATTGTTTCAGACAGTTGTAATACAGTTAGATTGTTTTGTCACATTCTGCTTTCCATCCTGGAATTCTATGATATCCTAAATAACCTTTTGAAAATTTTCATACATTAAGGTTCAACTCTGTGCTGTGAAGTTATAGGTTTTCAAAAATGCATAGCATCGTGTAACCACCATTATAGTATCGTATCATACAGAATAGATTTACCACCCTGAAGAATCCACTGTGTGAATTCCCATTCAACCCTTCCCCCAAACTCCTAGCCACCACTGATCTTTGAACTGTCTCTATAGTTTGCTTTTTCCAGAATGTGGTATGATTAGAATTATACAGTATGTAGCCTTTTCAGATTGGGTTCTTTCATTTAGCAATATGCATTTAAGATTTATCCGTGTCTTTTTGTGGCTTGATAGCTGATTTCTTTTTGTCACTGAATAACATTTCATTCTATGGATGTACCACAGTTTATTTGTACCTTCATCTATTGAAAGATATCTTGATTGCTTCCAGTTTTTGGCAATTATGAATAAAGCTGCTTTAAACTTTTGTGTGCAGGCTTTTTTTGTGGCCATATATCTTCAATTTATTTAGGTAAATGTCTAGGAGCAGGATTGCTGGATCATGTGGTAAGACTGTTTAACTTTGTGAGAAACTGCCTGTCTTCCAAATTGGCTATACCATTTTGCATTCCCACCAGCAAAGAATGAGAGTTCTTGTTGCTCTGCATCCTTGCCAGTAATTGGTATTGTCAATTTTTTGGATTTTAGCCACTCTAATAGATATATAGTGGTATTTTGTTGTTTTAATTTGTTTTTGCATTTCCCTAGTGACAAATGATGTTGAATGTCTTTTCAGATGCTTATTTGCCATCTGTATCTTTTCTTTAGTGAGTTGCCTGTTTAGATCTTTTGCCCATTTTTAAAATTTGACAGTTTGTTTTCTTATTGTTGAGTTTTAAGAGTTCTTTGTATTTTTTGGATACAAGTCCTTTATCAGATATATGTTTTGCAAATATTTTCTCCCAGACTGTGGCTTGTCTTTTCATTCTCTTAACAGTGTCTTTTACAGAGCAGAAGTTTTTAATTTTTATAAAGTTCAATTAATTAATTTCTTCTTTCATAGATCTTGCTTTTGGTGTTGTGTATAAAAACTCATCACCAAACCCAAGGTCACATAGATTTTTCTCCTATGTTTTCTTTTAGAAGTTTTATAGTTTTGCATTTTACGTTGAGGTTTATAATCCAGTTTGAGTTAATTTTTGTGAAAGTGTAAGGTCTGTGTCCAGGTTCTTTTCTTTTTTTATTTCTGCGTATGGACATCCACTTGTTCCAGCACCATTTGTTGAAGAGATTATCCTCTCTCCATTGAATTGCTTTTGCTCTTTTGTTAAAGATTAGTTGACTATATTTTTGTGGGTCTATTTCTGAACCCTTTATTCTGTTCCAGTGATCTTTGTATCTGTTCTTTCACCAATACCATGCTCATTTATAATTAGTGTTTCTCTTTTTAAAATTATACTTGCAGATTTTTCTTTGTACACCTTCAAGAACCAGTTTTGAATTTCTTTGCTGATTCTAGCTCTTATCTTTATTATTTCTTTTCTTGAACTACTTTTGTTATTGTTTTCTCTAGCTTCTGCAGTTAAATTAGTTGAGCTCATTTTATTTTCTCTTAAAACATGGGTCTTAGTCTGCTAGGGCTGCCATCAAAAATACTGCAGACTGGGTGGCTTAAACAGCAGAAATTTATTTTCTCACAGTTCTGGAGGTTAGAAGTCCAAGATCAAGGTGCTGGAAAATTCATTTTTTGGTGAGGTCTCTCTCCCTGGCTTGCAGTGGCCACCTTCTCCCTGGGACCTTGCATGACCTTTTCTCTGTGCACAAGGGAAGGAAGGAGGGGATAAAGATATCTCTGGTGTCTCTTCCTCTTCTTATAAGGACACCAGTTCTATCAGATTAGGACCCTACCCAATGACCTCATTTAACTTTAATTACTTCCTTAAAAGCCCTGTCTTCAAATGCAGCCACACTGGGGGTTAGGGCTTCAACACATGAATTTTGCAGGGAGACAATCAGTTCGTAACAATATGATAAAAAGCATCATTTTTTTTGAATTTGTTGAATTTTTGAATTTTGAATTTGTTTCTGAATATAGCTTTATCTCTATACTACATTCTGTGGTATGTGGTGTCATCAGTATTCTCTACAATTTGCTACTGTATTCTTATTTCCTCATCGATCTAATAGTTAATTAGAAAATGATGGCACCGTGCCCTTGTTCTCCAGAATTTTTTATAAGCACTATATTTTAGAAACTAATATAGATATTGTGTTGTTTCGATATTTTGAATTTATTGAAATTCTCTTTATTGTCTGATAGAGTGGTTCTCAATTGTAGGGGATGTTTGAATACGTGCATTTTTGGTTGGCATATGACGTGGGGTGGGAGGAGGGCTTCTTCTAGTTCACAGGGGCAAGTGAGAACTTTTGGATCTCTTCCATGCCACACACCAGCCATGGGAATTGTCTGGTGCGTGTGTATGTGTGGGTGTGTGTGAGAGAGAGAGAGAAAGTGAGAGTGAGAGAATATTTCAGGCCCCGTCTTCCTCTGAAAATGCCACACTGCCATTGCTGCTTTGCCCCTGTCGTGGGTGGGTGTGGAGCATGTGTGTGGAGTTCCAGGTATGCAGTGAGGCAGAGCCCGCTCTGCTCTGGGTTACCCCGTTCTCTTTGAGGATCTCTATCCCACTGCAGGATATCACCTCCAAGGGGATGTGTGCCAGGGAGCAGCCTCACGCTCATGTCACTTGTACCTACTCTAAACTCCTCCCCTCTGATGCTCTTCTAGGTCCTTCCCTATTGTCTGGGTTGGGCTTTAATTTCTTCGCTAGGTGGCCGGAAACAATCACATCCTGCAATCTTCTTTTTCAGGACTTTTACTAGAAACTGTGCTCAGTCGGGGCCGCCCAGGGGCACAGCGGTTTAGCCCGCGCTTGGCAGCCCGGGGTTCGCAGGTTCGGATCCCGGGTGCCCGCTGATGCACTGCTTGTCAGCCACGCTGTGGCGGCGTCCCATATAAAGGAGAGGAAGATGGGCACGGATGTTAGCCCAGGGCCACTCTTCCTCAGCAAAAAGAGGAGGATTGGCGACGGATGTTAGCTAAGGGCTGATCTTCCTCACATACACAAAAAAAATTGTGCTCAGTCCTTCAAGGTCTGGCTCTTGATCTCTGAAGCAAAGATTTTTTTTTCCAGATAACTATTTGTAGTGAGGAGAGGAATTAAAAAAATTCTTATTAACTTTTTATTTTGATATAATTTCAGACTTAAAGTCTCAAGAAAAGTACAAAGAATTCTCAAATACCATTTACCCAAATTCTTCAAGTGTTAACATTTTACTACATTCTCCTTTTCTTTTTCTGTCTTTATATACATATATATCTCCCCTCTGTCTCTCTCTTCATGTGTGTGCGCACACACACACACACACACACACACACACACACGCCAGGAAATTAACATCGATACAATACTATTATCTAATCTACAGACTTTATTCATATTTTGCCAGTTGTCCCACTAAAATCCTTTATAGCAAAAGAAAATCCCAGATCATGTATTGCATTTAGTTGTCATGTCTTTTTAGTCATTCTTTGTGTTTTATGACATTGGCATTTTTGAAGACTATAGCCCTGTTATTTTGTAGACTGTTCCCCAGTTTGGGTTTGATTATGTTTCTGCACAATTAGGTTCAGGTTATGCATTTCTGGCAGGAATCCCATAGAAGTGATACTGTGTTCTTCTCAATGGATCACATCAGGAAGCACATGATGTCAGTTGTCCCGTTACTGGTGATGTTAACTTTGAACACTTGGTTAAGCTGGTATCTACCAGGTTTCTCCACTGTCAAGTTACTATTTTTCCTTTTGTACTGAATAAATTATCTTGTGGGGAGATACTCTGAGGCTATTATTCTGGTATTCTTCAGATTTTCACCTGCTATTTTTTTTTTTATAACTGTAAAGAAGAGCTTTCTAAAGGAGGAGTTTTGGAATTCAGAAAATGGTTTTTTTCTCAAGGAGTTAAGCTCCTGCAAGTGAATGCCTGACTTTCAAAACTGTTGTGTTTTATGCTAAACACTGAGCTATGAGGCCTTTGTTCTAGGCTGTACTCACTTTCTGTCTAAGTCAATGAATACCACTGAGACTATGGGTGAACAGCACAGGGTCACAAGAATAATTTTAGCCTAGGCCAAGCCCCTAGGTTTAAAATCTTCAAATATCATCTTGCTATAATAGTTTTTAATATTGCAAATTTTCATATTTTTGTGTCTTTGTGGGTGCTTTAATGTAAAATTGAGTGAAAGTACTATTAAAAAGGAATTATGGGGTCAAAAATAAATATATTACCACCTTAAGTATATGATGTAACTTAAACTTATAAAACGTTGCCAGATTGCTAACTTGCTGAGCCTGCTTTAATGAATATTTAAGACCCCTAATAATAATAATTGTAAAAAAAATAAAATTTGGAAAGGACTTTAAACCTTTTTTGTCTTTTTAGTAGCTTACCCCTCTCCTGCCAAGGCTTACACCACTAATTTGCTGAATTAAACCATAAAAGATTGTACAAGGATTAAAATTGTGATGTCAATCCCAATGATGCTACATTATTATAAATTCCATATTAGGGAATTGGAATTGATGGATTTGGTTTTTTTTTTTTTTTGGTGAGGAAGATTGTCCCTGAGCTGACGTCTGTGCCAATCTTCCACTATTTTTTGTATGTGGGACGCTGTATACGTATATGGCTTTTTTGACGAGCAGTGGAGATCTATGCCTGAGATCTGAAGCCTCAAACCATGGGCCGGTGAAGCGGAGAGCACAAACTTAACCACTACGCCACTGGGCTGGCCCCTGATGAATTTGTTTTTACTAGCAGAAGTTGTATGTGTTGAGTTAAGTGATGTTTGTGTGTTGGGGTGAATGTATCTTCTGCCTGCTTCCTTTGCCTGTATCATCTCAGGGGATGCTTGAACCAGGTTTGTTTCAGAGATAGGTCATGGGTCCTGTAATATCAACACTTGTCATATTTTCTGAAGCAAAAACATTTCTATGCCACAACCTGGCAGATTGTCTCATATTAAGGCATATAAGGATACTTACTTATGTTAGCAGTTCTTGCAAATATACAGTGTCTAAATTAGCTAATAGGAGAACATAAAATAAATTACGTTAAAATAAAAAGAGTTGAAAAACATAATTTCCTAGTTTATGAGTTTTAGCCTGAGAGAATAAATCACAAAAGAAGAAAGCTAACTGCTAAGAGTCTCCTCAGTTTTCTCTTTCAAACACCTTCTTTTATCCTAATGAGGGACCATATATTTGAAATCATCACCTTGGGGATCTAAAGTAAAAATGAAAACCACAATTACAGTTACTCAGTGTGCATATTCTCTGGATTATGAATGTTGGAATTTGGATACATTATCTCAGGAGAGTTAATGTGATATTTTAGCACATCCTTTTTGCACAGAAGTTCTAGGGAAATGCTGTTTGACTATCTTGATTTCTGCTGTTTGTTTCAGTGGCTCATGTAAACAAAGATGATTATCATTTCCACCTGGAAGTGACATTGTCTTAAGAAACTTGTGTGTGTGGAGGGGATTGAGGACTATTACAGAGAATATAAGATCTTATTTTTTTTAAACACTTGTTCATGTAGACAATTGCTTATTTATTTTGTGTGTATTGAACAAGTGATTTTTAAAATTAATAGATCCTTCTTGCTGTGAGCATGAAGACTCAGTGTTTTTCTCAGTGTTTCACACTCAAGTCCCTCCAGAAGAATATGAAAACTGTATACAGATTATCAGTCAAGGTATGTTTTGATTTGTGTGATTATACATATTGTCATAAGAAAATACTAGCTGTATATAGAAATATTCACAGATGAAATGATTTGATGTGATTTAATCTAGAGGTGGGTGGAAGTAGGTGAGGTTCTAGATGAAACAAGATTTGTCATGAGTTAACCATTGTTGAAGTTAGTTGTTTAGGGTTCATTATACTATTCTTTCTACTTTTGGATGTTTAAAATTTTAGATAATAAAGAGTTAAAGAAAAACTGGCTGCAAGTTTTAATGGAAACCTAGCTTAAGCAAAAAAGAAAATTTATGGAAAGAATCCTGGTGGTAGACAGCTTTCTTTGACACTGAGAGGGAGACAATTCCAAAATGCTAGAGAAGAGACTAACTGATCCAACTTGAGTTAGGTACCTACCCTGGACCAACCAACTCGTCCAACCCAGCAAGGGTTGGGGTCACTATAGGAATATGGCAGCTTCTGCCATGGGTCACCACCAGGATGGAGAGGAAAAGAGGACATTTGTAGTGAGACAATTCTGGCCAGACAAAATCCGATGTTTTTTGCTATAATTTATTATAGGTGTATTTTAAAGAAACTATAGACATTGAATGCATTTAATTTGAGTTATTTTAATGTATTGTTGAAGAATATGTGAAACTTCAACTGAATGAATAAACCTCATATTTCAACTTAAAAGACTATATGCAACTTGGATTATGGGAAAAAGTTATATATTTTCTATCTAAGGAGGCTACTGACCAAAAAAGTCACTCATACTTTAACTGTTGGTAGTTGATTTAAAAAATAATTATGTTATTGATTAAAAAAATAAAACCTAGTTATAAAGCACAGATTTATTTGCCTAGAAACTTATAACTTAAATTTGAGTAAAACTTTTTTTTACTCAAATTTATTTTTTGTTTGAAAAAATCTTAAATCCAGAGATCTTACTCTTTTCCTGGTTCTTTCCAGCTGTTATGAAAATTTATTCTTTAATTTTAAAATTTGTATCCAATCTTTGATAATTAGTTATAAAAACACCAATTGACCAGCTTCCTTAATCCTTCTTATTGAAGTAACCTCTTTTATAAAACAAAGATAACTTTTAAGTAAACCTTGTCTGGGTTGAGCTACTGGCTGGTGTTTTTCCCTTTTGGACTTTAATGTGGCAATTTATCCTATTTTGTAGGATGGAATCCATTTGTTATTTAAGAAGACTCTTCTTTATGCATATTTTTAGAGCTTTAATGAAGAGTTCATGTGATTTTGTTTTAAATGCTTTAAATGTGACTACAGTAAAAACAAGATATTTAATAAAGGGAATCAGAGTCCACAAGTATTTTTCTTATCCTTGTTTTGAGCACTCAGGGTCTGAACAACTCAGAGGGTGACTTAAGCCTCTTTTCAAAGGTTGAGAAAAACTGAGAAACTGAAATGGGCTCCAGAGGTGGGATGTAGAACATCCAGGACACTTATTCCCAGACCTTGGTTAAAGATGGGTTTGAACAAAAAGTTTATTGTTCAGAAAGGGTGAGGGCAAATTAATAGAATAGCAGGAAATGACTCTAGTCTTTAGGGAAAGTTTTGTTTCATATAGAGACTAAAATAAAATATATTTTAAAATCCTCATAACATCAGAGATTTCTCCTTCACATATAGCACTTGATTTTTTTTCCCATGTTTCCCATGATTTCAAAGGAATCAACAGTAAGAAGTTTGATACATGATAATGAATAACAAAAATGTTTTATGAGAACTTCATTGCAAGTTGTGGTAGCGCATTTATGTTTTTGAGAATAAATCTGCATATGTATTAGGTTTCTGGATCTGGAATTTAGAAGTTCTTCTATGTGTGTTTTGTTTCTTATGTATTTTAATACATGCTTAAGGTAAAATTTTAGCATAATGGGCAATTATAATTATGAAAAAATTTCGAACTTTTTTAATATTAGATTTTACCTATGATGTGGAAAGAAATGAGCCATTGATCAAAGCAGAAAAGAAACCTTTATCAAATACAGGAAAGATTGAGCTCAGGGGTAAACACAGCCAAGATTTTATTAAGAGAAACATTGAGGTATGTACTTAGAATTAGAAGCCAGAATGTGGGACTAAATGAGTTGTGAAAATGGAAATAGTTGTGTTCAGTGTCTTTAAATATTTTTTGACTATTTATAAATACATTTGTAATTGAAATAGTACATATAACTGAAAGAAAAGTTTTATGAGCTAGTACTTAACTTCACTATTTTCTATTCCATCCATCCTATCCTGTCATATCCTATCCTATCCTACCCCTTTTAAAAAATGCTAGCTGCAACTCAATACAATTATTTCACTACCCAGAAATGAATCTGGTTCCTGCAATTTGAAAAACATTTATTTAGATAATAGCTTTGGACAGTGTTTCCCAGATTTTAAATTGAATATTAGTAAAATTGGTTTTTTAAATTAATGAGACTGATTTTATAGCTGGTGCATTTAGAAATTTGAATGGAAAATGCTCCTGGGAGAGCTGGAGAGGCCAATTGGTTGTCTTCCCCCTGGCTCTTGCACCTCCCCCAGCTGAGCCTCCTGGCAGCCCATCACTTGCCTTTAGTAGCTCTCTGCTTTGGGAGCTTATCCTTGTTCTTACAGCCCCTGTAGCCTGACTTGGTTTGTCCTTAAGGCAGACTCAGACTAACCAAGGGCACAGGGGTTCCTGTATTAGACCAGAATGCTAGTTAATAATTTACAGCAAGAAACTAAGTGCAGTGGACAGAAAGGTTATGGCAAACCACTCAGGCAGTTAAGTCACTGGAAAACTGCATTGGTGAGTGTGAAGTATTAACAAGAGGAAAGAGTTAAATAGTTCCTCATAGTTCAAGCCTGATGCTTTTTCCACAATTGGCACATCATTTTCAGGCCAAGTGGATTCATGGGTCATCCTTCCTCTGCCAAGACTGGCTTCTTGAACTCTCAGTTTTTCTGTGTTCCATGTTCATATGATCTGAAGGAAACCTTTTCCAACTTTATCTGTTTCTTTGCGCTGGCCCATTGTATGTTGATTTATTGTTTAATTGTCCAAGAATGGTAGCTTTTTTTCCCCATATCCAAGTTCTTGCTGACACAGGTGGCAGCTCCACCATAGATTTCGTTTTTCCCTTTTAATAATAGTAACTGAGTCTTTATTTAAACTCCTGGTATAATATTCTTGAAATTTAAAAGCAGTTTCATTTAGTGGATATGTACCACATAGCAAGTGGCAAGAAGATTCCTTCCAAATGTCACAGGAAATATGTTTATTCATTGATGTATATTATATAAAGAGAGGTTTGCCAACTGCCTGTGTTTTATTGCTTTATTTTATTTTTTAAAATAAAATATTTGTTGAGATGGTAACATGAGGGCCTGCTTATAGTGGGAATTTGTTCACTTGGAGAATGGACCTATACCAAAAATTTGACATAAGATAAAATTACCTAGCAAGTGAAAAATGCCTAATCTCACAAATTTTACCTCAGTTTATCTGTACTATAGAAGCCTCAGATCCCATTTTTATTTTCCTTAGCTATGAATTGCTTTGAATATTTAACATTTTCCATTAATACATTATGTAGTTGGCCAAGAATTCAGGAAAACCAGGGGATATGATTGACAGAGAGAAGAAAAGGCTGATTGAACTTTTGAATGACTTAGATGATGGAGATTCGGGACTGTCCAGTTCCAAGGTATGTAAACTCTGATATTCAATGACCTCTACACTTCTTAATTTTTATTTGTTATAATGTTATCGACCCATTAGCACAAATTTACAATAATTTTTCAAATTATAAGACAATATTCTTTGACTTTAAAAAATCCGTTTTTACAAATTTATTTTTATTGAAATTTTAAAATTTATTCTTGGTCATTCATTATCGACTCTCAAAGGATTATCTCATTTATTATAAGAGTGACTGTACCTTTGCTATCACAGTAATAACCACTCCCTGTGATGTAATGGGCTTAGTCACTGATGACTTGTGAATGTGTTTCTCTGTGTCCTTTTATTTTGGACATTTCTTGTTGTCCCTAAACTGACTCCGTGATATTTCAGTGTAGTTTTCAGTAGTAATCCTAAAAAACAGTGAACCTTAAGCATCCAGTTCCTTGAAGAATAAGGGGGGAGCACAGACTGAGCCTAAAGAGGGGAACAGTGTGCAATCCAGGGCGTGAGTGTGGGTGTTTGTAGGGCCTGGCAGGTCACACAAGGGGTGCAGAGGCCCAGTATTTGCATGTGTTTGCATACTAACCTTATAGCAATATTCTCCACTTCCACATAGGAAATACACTCTCTTGTGTTCCTTGCAGCCCTTATCCCTGTCATCTAGCTTCTATTTCCCCATGTGCAATAGAGACATGATGTAGCGAATGCTGCTGGCACCCTGCCCAGATCCCCTTTAGCTGGCACCTGTCTGTGCATCCATCCCCCTGCCTGGTGCCGAGGGTTCACAGCTGCCCTTTCCCTGGAGAATTGCCCTACGCTAAATGGGAGCTGAACAGCCCAGGATAGCACCCTCTCCCCACACCCACCCCGCACCTCAAGATGGGATTAGCCCTGTGTTGTAGTTTGTTCTTCAGAGTTTCCCAGGGGTCAGCTGTTCTCCAGCTGAGACCACATCCTTGCCTGGCTTTGTTCCCTTGTCCTAGCCTGCTTCCCTCGTGCCCCTTCTCCTGAAAGCACTCCCCCAGTAGGTTGCTTGAACAAGAACCCCTGTCTCAGGCTCTGAAGCTGGGGTACCCAGCCTAAGACATGTAGGTTCAGAGGGTAATTTTTGCTCTAGGTGCAAAAGCAGTGCACGTGCAGCAATGCCTGTGGCCAGTGCGGGAGGTCATGCCAGTCCGTGAGAGCCAACACTCAGCATCAGCTGGCTGCTGCTGTGTGCAAATCCCAGCCCAGGGCTGCCTAGATCCTCCAATTTGTCAAGAGAAGCTAGAAATTCAGATTTTATGGGAAACATTCCTCTTTTTTAAATGTTGACAACTAATTCCATTTGAAAAAGTTCTGTGTGGACAAATAAAATATCTACCTCCTTAAGCAAAACCAAAAGCAAATCTACAGAACATCACAGACTACAACCTCTAAATACTTTTTTCGAAGATGGTGAAGGTCTGGGGCTGGTGAGATTTCCCAGGGGGGGTCCCTGCCAATCCAGAGAGCCACTGGGCCTCTTCGCATCCAGTGTGTTTTGTGAAGCAGGGGCAAGGAGTGGTAAGGCAGACTGCTAAACGCCTACATAATTCTGAGATATTTTAGCTTTGGGATTCATGGTAATTTGTTTATTTTATTGTCAAAAGCTAAGATAACAGTAAGAATTAAGGGATCTGGGTCTCATTCCTGATTTTGTATTAATTATGAAGTTGGGCAAACTGCTGTCCACTGCTTCTCTGGGTACCAAACTAGGGCATGATAGCTCTTCCTTATATATTCTAGGAATGCTTTAACAATGAATTTTTGATATTGATATTGCCTTTTACATATTATTTTTGTTAGTATTTATGTCTTGTCCCTCTCTTTATTTTAAAGTCTTCTCTATCATTTAGTTTTAGGTAGATCTTTTACAAATACTGTATAGCTTGATTTTTATTGTTGCTGTTGTGTCTTTATCTTCACTTATTTATCTTTTGCTATTATTTCCTATTCTTTATCTTTTTTTTTTTTTTTGTGGGGAAGACCAGCCCTGAGCTAACATCTGTTGCCACTCCTCCCCTTTTTGCTGAGGAAGACTGGCCCTGGGCTAACATCCATGCCCATCTTCCTCTACTTTATATGGGACGCCACCACGTCATGGCTGACAAGCAGTGCGTCGGCGGGCGCCCGGGATCCGAACTCACCAACCGTGGGCTGCCAAGCGCGAACTAAACCGCTGCGCCACTGGGCGGCCCCCCTATTCTTTATCTTTTAACGAGGATATTTAATTTACTCATATTTATTGTGATCACTGATAGTTTTTGGACCTTTTCCTGATGTCCTATTTTGTATTTCATTTATTATATTTTTGTTTTCTTAACTTTACCATATTTTCCTCTCATAGCTTGAAAATTCAGTATCCTGTTTCTGATCTGGTACTGTTAACCTTCACGTTCTTAAAATACATTAAAACATATGTTTTCTTTTCAGCTTCAATAATTAATCTCTAAAATCTTATATCTTAAAAAGACGAGATCTTTGTTACATTTTATTTCCTTTTTCTCGCATTTCTTCTCCAGAATGTATTGAAATCACGTGGAATTTCAGTTCCAGAACATTATAAGTTTTTACCTTTAAAAATGCTTCTTGTATTTTAGGACTCTTTCTCAACAGTAGCCAAGTTTTTAGCCATGTCATTAACTGTGTATTTAGGCTCATCTAATTGTTTATTTGTGCAAATCACTTTTCTTGAATTATTCCTCTGGAATTTTTCCCTAAGAAATGATGGTGTGTAGATAATTTTTGAGTGTTTGCATATTCAGAAACTTATTTTTCCCTTATTTGAATGATGGCTTGGGTGGTAACTAAATTCTAGACGCAAAATCCTTTCTTTCTTGAAGCATGTAGGATTTTCTCTTTATTTTTGAGTTCACAGATTTTATCAGGACATATTTATGTGTCTTTAAAAGCATTTTTGTTCCTGCATGGTACCTTGTAGTCCCTTTCTATCTGAAGGTTCAGTCTTTCTTCAGTTCAGAAAATCATCTTCTATTATTTCTTCCCTTCCATCATCACTTTTCTCTTCTTTTGGGCTACCTAAAATGGGATCTCAGTTGGAAACGTGATTGGCTGCAAGTAACAGAAGACTTTATAAACAGTGCCTTAACAAGTAAGGAGTTTATTTTTTTAAGTAATAAGAAATGCAGGTGTAAGCAGTTATATCTTTCTATCTTCCTGTTCCACGTTCTTAGTGTGGTTTTGTTTTTAGGTTTGCAAGATTGATGCTATATCTTTAGGTAATGCGTCCATTTTCCAGGCAGAAAGAAAGGGGGAAGGGTTAGGGGCAAAGAGATTCCTCCGAGGCTTGCCTTTTCATTTGGGAAGGTCTGGTGTCCCCAGGACTTCCACCTGCATCTCTTTCGCCAAGCTGTCTCACATAGCCATTTGTTTCATACATTGCTGCAAGTGAGACTGAGGATTCAGGTATTTCACTTTCTAGTTTTTGTAGCAGAGGAAGACAAGGAAGAAGGAAATTGGAAAAGGAGATCAGGTCAATGTACAAGTGTCTGCCACAGATGGGTATAGAACCTCCTGGATCTCTCCTCTAGATATTATAACATTTTTCTGATAATTCATCTTTTTTTATTTTGCTCATATGAGCTCATTTTACAGTTTTCCAAGTTGGTTTTCAACCATATGTATTCTGCTCTTTAGCTAGGCAGCCCTCTTTTGAGATTGTTGTTATTGTTTTTACAATTATTATTGTTTTCTAAGCTAATATTTGCTGAGAGTTCTTTCTGCAAGTCCTCTGAGAATGAATAGGGTCCTTGCTTATTATCTGGTGTGGGAGATTGACATTTTATACAGAAATTCTATAAAGCCAGATAGATAGTGGCACATGTTAGAATAGAGATTCAGAGGAGAAAGATATGAGGTATGATAGGAAGAATTTAGAAATACTTTGGGGAAGGAACTTACCTACTGTATTCTCAAACGTGCAAGGCTTCTTTCCATTCCTCAGATTTGCTGTATTCTTTTAAACTTCTGTGTGCCCTTTTCTTTTTTGGAGTGCCCCACCACTTCATCTTTCACAAATGCCTGTGCAACTTAAAGAGGATGACTAAAATGATCATTATGTTTTGATTCCCCAGAACTCTTGCCCTGTGGTTGTTCTTTATAGTGGCATGTTTAGTTGTATGGATGTAATATTCTCTTGAATCTCTCTAGGATACTTACTTTGAATTTTTTAAAGATCTCCTCCTGAGTTTAAAGATTTAAACTCAGACTTGCAGCTAATGGCTCTCCAAAGCCAGGTGCCTCTACTGCCACCCTCCCCAGTAAAATGGATTTTGCATCAGATCTCAAATTATTCACATCTAAGTCTGAATGAGTGAGTCCAGTGTGGACCCTTGGTTATTGGCCCGAGCCCCAGGAGGGCAGTGAAGAGCATTTTCTGGGGTCTGTCTTAGGGAGGCAAGACTCCTAAAAGCTAGAAATTTCCTATACATAGCAAGGGTGTCTAGAAGGTGTTAGACAGAAAAACATGATACCTTCTGCTACATATTAGCATATAATTTCCTTCTGTAACTGCACAGTGCATGAGACATTTAAATTTCTATTGAATTAATCTGACATGCTTTTTACCTCCAGTGTCATTAAAAATAATTCCATTCAGACAAGAATTTAAAATTTATTAACCAATATTTAGTCAGTGATTCCACAGTTTTACTTTTTTGTGATTTTTTAATTATTTCTCATTTAGGTCATACAGTATTTACATCACTTATATTTAGGAAAAATTAACCAGCGTTTTTTATTTTTGAGTAATTAGGTAATATTATTTTTTTGTAATTATGTATAACTTTCATGTACCAACTAACAAGTATATTTTAAAATGTTTATTACTATATCACATCTTTGTATGGATATAGTACCATCTACTCACTTTATCCCTATGTTTAGACATTTGGGCTTTTTGCAATTATCCTTTATTATAAGTAACATGGCAAAAAACATACCAGTCAGTGTTCTGGATTGCAAGAAACAGAGATGGACTTTGATAAAAAAAAAACCAAAAAGTGAATTTATTGGGAGACTTGGGTAGCTAGCAGACTCACTGGGGAGTTTGGAGAACCAGGTTTGTAAACCAGGCAGATATCAAGGTAGCCAGAAGCATGGCCATAGAAACTCCTCAGAAACAGGCTGCTTAGGGGCTGCGCCGCAGCCACCAAGATACCCCCCATGTAGGTGCTCACTGCTGCCACCTTCACTGCGGCCAGTGCAGGATTCTCACTGCTACTGCTGTCACTGTTCATCACTTTCCCACTTTTCCTGCATCTTTACTTCTCTCTCTCTCCCTCAAGAGTCAAGGTCCAGGGTACTTGCTTCTGATTGGCTGAACCTAGGTCATTTGCTTGTCTTCTTGTTGCCAGTGGGTAGGAGGAAGGAGTGTGTAGTGGTGACCTGTCCCCTACCAAGACTCATGCAGTGTTTGGTTTCGCTGAAGCAGGAAGAGAGATTGGATGCTGGAATCAGGGGGAGACAAATATGTCTTTCTGCATAAGTTTTTGCATGGATTTCTTCTGGTTACCATCTAGGGATTGATTCCTGGTATTAGTGTCATGAAACCAAAGTATATCAAATTCTTAAGCTTCCTTGTCCTCCACCTGCCCCTTTATTCTTAGTGTTCTTCATGATTCTTCTGTCCTTGTACTATGTACTTCCCTGTGTGACCTCACCCATTCCCATCGGCCAAGGGTGTGAACCACTATAGATATATGGGTGAGTCCAAAATACTTATTTCCAACCCAGGTCTCTACTCTGAACTTCAGACAAATATATTTAACTACCTAATGTAATCTGTGGATATCCTAAGGACATCTGTGAGTATCAAAAGGTCCCAAACAGAATTCATCATCATTTTCCTCCTCAAACCTACTACCTCTCCTGTATTCCCTAGTTGGTCAATATGACCACCATCCCGCTAGTTGACAAAATCAGGAATTTTGTTTTTATCCTTGATCCTTATTCCTCCCTTCACTCTTCCATCAAATTATCTCCAGATTCTGTAAGTTCTATTTTCTAAGTATCTTTGGAATCTGTCCTATGTTCTGCATTCCCAGGAAACATTCTTTAGTTTAGGCACTCATCACTTTTGTTCTAGATTATGGCTTTTACTTCTTAACTGGGCTTTCTGCCTCTAGTCTTACTCTCACCAGCTCCAGTTTTAAAGTGCATAGCTGATCATGTTATTTCTTTGATGAAGATGTGATTAAGATTGATTATTTCCTCCAGGAAGCCTTCTCCAACCACTTTGTCTCCGTTTCCATCCACAGAGGTTAGTTCACCCTCCCTGGTTCCCATGGCACCCTGGGCTGACTAGCGTCTTCACACCTTGTTAAAATCTTTGCTGCCTTGAGACTGTGAACTCCTTCAGGGCAGAAAGTTGTGAATTCATATTGAATCACCAGAGCTCGGTGTAATGCCTATACACAGTAGGTGCTCAGAACGAGATTTTTGAAAGAATGTTATGAGTGGGTTTTAACCCCTTTTGAAACTAATGTTAGGTGAATAAGGAGTTAGATGACCAATTAAGCTCATGAAACAAAACAACTGAGTTTAGAGACCCTATGCTACTTTTCAGGGACAAATTTTGAAAATACCGTATTCATTATAGGGTAAATATGATTCTTCCTGTTCACCATCACAAACCACTTTTTCTAAGTGGAGAAATGAGAATTTTGTGAGACCCAGACTGTGAGGCTAAGAGATTTATTCCACAGGAAAAACGCCACAAAATGTAAGAAGATACTTTATACAGGGTTGGCAGATAATGAAACCATAAACTATTTAATTTTTTTCTTTCACTATCCCAGTGTTAATGCTGTGTTTTTTGTTTTGTTTTTTTGAAGTCCTGAGCATTGATGTAGCAGTCTGAAAGGTATGTTTTGGAAAAAATGTAGCAACCATGGGAATGATCTGGTGACCCTTGTTTCCTCTTAGGGCGATCAGTCTGGCTGGCTGGTCCCAGGAGAAAGATACACATTTGCTATCACCCAGCATCAGCAGCTTGCTGAAATCGATACAAAACTCCAAGAACTCTCTGCAGCCTCCCCAACAATTTTCAGCTTTTCTCCAAGACTTGGAAATCGGAATGATCAGGTATATTTCATTCAAGAGCACATAGACAGTTCAGGTTTAGGTGTACTAAAGCTAATTCACATAATTTGACAATCTGCTTGTTAACTAAAGAGATTTCTTCCCAATTGCTTTTTCCATGACTCCAACTGCAGTGATAGTAATTTCTATAACAGTGTATATTTTCCTTTGGTGACTTTCACTTCCTATTCATTTTTCTTTCAGTTGGTAATTTGCTGGGATGGGGTCACTGAGGAAATATTTATTTTAATATTATTATATCTTTGTGATTTAAGCTAATTCTTGATCATGATCAAGAGAGAGGAGAGGGAAGAAAATTGATATAGCACTCATTAGTCCTTTGAGAGCCTTATTTCTTTTTATTCCTCTGGTTCTAAGGTATTGGGAATGGCGGCCACTCGTCCCTTACTCTGCCTTATTTTTCTGGCTCTCTTAATTTAACATCAAGCGGTGAAGCTCGTATGTTGATGACTTCTCCCCTGTGATGGTTTTGAAATAAATGTGTTTCCTCTCTCAATAGTTCCCTCAAACATTCCTTTGCAAAGCTAGTAGAAGGTGTAGAAAAACAGAAGAGTAATAGCAGCTTTGGAAAAGTAAAATTCTTATTTCCCCTCTATATTTCAGTACTCCATGGGATCTGGTTGGGAGTTGGGTGGTAGGTTTCACCTGAAGAGAAAATGGCTGGTCTTTTGTTATTCTAATAACCCTCTACTAGTTTTGTAAACATTTCACCAAATCATTTTCTGTATGATCTTAGATGCATGTGATTTTCTTGGTCCTTAAAAAGATTTAAATATCAGTAGTTTATAGTTAATAATTCTGCTTTATAGTGAATCTTTCCTCCAAGCTATCAATTGAAGTTTAGGGATCTGGCTTTGGGCCAGTTGAAACTACCTCAGGGGAAAGGAGCAGCGTTAAGATGTTCCAAAGAAAGTTTGGTCACTGGCAAAACCTTTATGAAGCCATCTCAGCTTCCTTAGGTGATGTTTCTAAGGGCCAGGCACAGCTACTTCTGAGACCTTTACACAGCAATAGTGGTGGTAGTGGAAACCACTCATTTCTGGATTGGGATCAGAGTTCTTGGGAAACAGAGAATTGGAGTCTCTGTCCCACCCAAATGTACCCCAGGACTTTGACACTGGTTACACTACAGTTTATTTATGTTACTGGGTGCCATTTCCCAAAAGGAAGAAACCAAGATGGGGGAATAAAATTGTTCAGGGATATTTGTGCTTTTCGTGTTACAGCTGATTTTCTTCTTCTTCTTGTTAGAATTCAAGGGTAGCTGACATCTCAAAGCTGGATAAAGGTCCTAAAGATAGAAAATGTCTTTTTCATGGCTGTCAAATGTTATTCTTGAAAGAGAGACTGAGAATTTAGAGATTTGCTTAGCTATTAGGACTTCAAATAAAGCATGACTATGGTCAGATTCTGTCATCATCATCTAAATCACATTTTCAGAGTTTGTATTTATGGTTCAGGTAAAATATTTAAAACATTATAAAAAGGAAAGCCAGTACATTACTTAGTTGTTACATACTGAGATTATATATTTTTATGTAAAACGATATATATTTAGAGAGAAAAGACAAAATGCATTTTGGGACTCCCATTAGATGCCGAAACAGAAATGTAACATCGTAATTATTGAAAAGAAATAATTAATGCTTCTTGCCTGCAAAAAGGAATATCTTTTTAGCTTTAGTTCAATTTTCTCTTGGCTTTCCTCGTTTCTAACTAAAACCAGCATTGCATATTGAATTTTCAAGCCAGAAATGCTAACGTGGCAACTTATTTTATGGATATTATTTTTGGATTGGAATTTTTTTGAGTAAATACACTGAACAGTATCTCAGATAAACCCTGCATATCTATTCAGTTGATGAATGGGCTCCAATCTATTGCTGAACCACAAATATTCATAGTCACATTATTTTTAATTTTAACTCTCTGCAAACCATTAACCATCAGTAATTTTTCTTCATGCTCCTTAAGAAAGAATGTCTTTTAAATGGAATATAAATTTCTGTTTCTCCACAATCGATTCAACAAACATTAATCAAGTGCTCACTGCATGCAAAGAATTATAGGGCATCTAGAGATGAGTTAGGCAGATATAGAACTGTGGGGTCAAAAAGCTTTGCTTCAAGTTCTGGCTCTTCCACTTACTGGTTCTGAGGGCTTGGGCATTAATTAGAAGCTCTGTAAACCCTAGTTTCCCCCTCTATAAAATAGTAATAATATTATTCTTTAGGGTTTTTTTAAAGGGTAGATGAGTTAATATATGCAAAGTGCTTAGCACAATGTCTGACACAGAACTCAACTAATGATGTTATTATTATAATGATAAGTGACTTAAGGAACTTATTTCCTTGTGGGAGGCACAGAATGTACATAGATAACTGTGTTACAAGACAGCATAGGTAACACCATAGAAGGCTGTAAGCAAAGTGCTGTGGTGGTTCAGAGGAGAGAGAAAGCACATCCAGAATAAATATCAACAAAGTCCATTTCCACAAGTGAGGGACAGGAGGAGGAAGAGGAACTAGTGAATGAGGCAGAAGGGGTCAGAGACCCAGGAGAAGACTGCCATTATACAGCATGAGGTTGAAAACTGGTGGCCTGCAGGGCAAAATTGGCTCACAGATGGGTTTCCCTTAGCCCACATAGAGTTTATAATTTTTTTTGAGCCAACATTTAAAAATTGGGCAAACTCATATAACTGTTCAAATTTCTAATTTCTCTTGAAAAATTAGAAAATCTGGCAATATTAGTCCAGAATCCTTGCTTGGCAAACTACAGGATTGAGCTGAGTAGCAACTGCTGCTTTATATGGAGCTCAAATTCTCTAGTTTTCTACAGTATCCACCATTCCATATTGTAGTACAGGCTCTGAGGCCTACTTCATGCATTTATGTTACTTGCCCAGCCCCTGCGCAGGCCGTCAAACCATCTTTGAATGCCTGCTTATTTTGTAGGAGATGCTGTGGTGATTGGTGTTGAGTATCCAGATTAGTATGTGACTTCGTCTCTGACCTTAAAGCAGACTTTAGGATACTGGAGGATAGGACGTAAATGTAGAACAAGTTGTGGAGTGACCATACAGTTAAACAAGAAGTACCACAATATAGGAACTGATCTTATGAAAAGTATGGAAAGTGTATGCTGGAGGAGCACAGAGAAAGGAAAGGTTATTTGATGAAGGTGTGATATTTAATGAATTCCTTTGGAGATTTGTTTATTTTCTTCAAAAAAAAAAAAAAAAACAACACAGTTTCCTGAACAAGTTGAAGCATGCAGACTTTCTGTCTTATCTGACAATGGCAACTCTAAGGTGCTAAGTTGGTAGGCATGTAAGCCTAGGATGTGATAAATGTACCTGAGTCAGAATAACCTGAGGGACTCCAGAAATGTGACTCAGAGATTACGGAAGTGTTGGTTGTTGTGAAAGGGGCAGATAAGAAATCTTCTTTTCCTTATGAGTTTGCTGATTATGATATTCTCATATAGATGCCCTGGCCTGGCTCTCAACTTTATGGCAATGTTTTTTGTTTTTTTTTTTGGAGGAAGATTAGCCCTGAGCTAACATCTGTTGCCAATCTCCTCTTTTTGCTGAGGAAGACTGGCTCTGGGCTAACATCCATGCCTGTCTTCTTCTACTTTATATGTGGGATGCCTGCCACAGCATGGCTTGATAAGTGGTGCATAGGTCGGTGCCCAGGATCCAAACCCGCGAACCCCGGGCCACCGAAGCGGAGTGTGCGTGACCTTAACCCCTACACCACTGGGCCGGCCCCTTTATGACGATGTTTTAAAAGCAGCATTTGGCTTTTACATATCTGATTTCCTTAGTGTAAAACAAAGCATGTGGTCACATTCAGAAGAAAGAATGGTATATTACTGCTATTGCTGTAAGGTGAATAATATAATGTGGTTGCAGTTTTTACATCTGCTTTTTATTTTCATTTCATCTTAGCAAAAGAGAACTAATTGAAGCAATTTTTTTCTTAAAATCTGTGGTTTAACTGTGCATACCTTTCTGTATCCATCCCTAACCCTCCAACAAACCGGTTAGTTCTTTCCACGTATTGTAAATCCCACCATAAAATTGAGTGATGTTCTATAATTTAGTTACTGTATTTCTTACATGTAGCTGTGTTAGATTCCAGCTTTCTCCAGAAATATCCAAGATATAGGAGTTATGTAAGCATTCAGTTTCTTAAATCCTTAGCAACTGGATTCAATAATAAATTCTATTCAGTTTGGCTCTTGTAAAGAAGTGTAATTTATTCATCTCTCATGCAGTCAGTCTTACTAAATCTAGAATTCCAGTTTATAGTTAGATTTTTTTTTTTCTGATTGGGAGAAGGTCTTCAGAAATGCCTCTCATTGACAAGAGGCATTTCTTTGTTCTAAAACCAACTAGTTAAATTGAATATAAAGGTTCTCCTTTACTTGATTTATTTTCTTATTCTTAAAAAAATATTGATGGGTCTGGCCCGGTGGTGTAGTGGTTAAGTTTGTGTGCTCTGCTTCAGCGGCCCAGGGTTTGCAGGTTCAGATCCCGGGCGTGGACAGACACACCGCTTGTCAAGCCATGCTGTGGCAGTGTCCCATATAAAGTAGAGGAAGATGGGCACAGATGTTAGCCCAGGGCCAATCTTCCTCAGCAAAAAAGAGGAGGATTGGCAACAGGTATTAGCTCAGAGCTAGACTTCCTCACACACACACACACACACACACACAAATATTGATTTAATTGTACACAATTTGGTAAGACAACAAAAAAATTAACAAACATTTGATTTAGGAAAATTGGAGTTGTATTCATCTCTTTTCTTGCCAAGAGCATACTATTGCTGACAGCAATAATTAACTGTTTTTTGTTCTCTTCCTGTTTCAATGTTACCTAAAATTGAGGAAATATAAAATGTTTGACATGTAATCCTGAAAGATGTTTTGTTGCTGAGTCCAGGGATTTGCAGAGTTCCAATAATGGCCATGTTGTTCACTTGACATCAAATTACTGAATACGCTGGTTGATGGCAGGAATCTAGGATTTTTTTATGTATGCTAGTCATAAGCATAGAAATCTTATTGACCATCTGTTCATTTCCAAAAACCATAGAAGTGTGCCACAAGAGCATGGATTTCTGGGTTGATAAATGAGAAGTTACTTCAGAGGTCCTTGCCTCTAATGCTAACCTATCAATTGTTCCCAATTAAATCTGGGGAATTGTTTTTGCACCTATGTTTTACAGATTACTTTGAAGTTTATATTTATATTTCTTTGTTTTTCTATGTTAAGCCTCCTGTGTAGTCAAGGTTTCTTTCATTTCATGGCAAAATTCCAAGATGATAAAAACAATCTGGCTGAAAGATTTTTTTCCCTCCTGTTAGTACTGCCAGGCCAATGATCCATCTGATGACAGGAAATAGCAGTAGCCTGTGGAAAAGTATAGCATTTGCTTGAAAACACAGGGCAAGCTGGCTTTATTTAGGCAGGTTTGTACTTTTCTGGTCTTTAACTTATGCCTTATTTGCATATCAGATAACTTATGAAGATGTGAGTAATTTCCTCTGTCTTTGGCTTTTGGAAATGAGTTTACTTAGCTTCAAAGACCCCTGTTGGCTCAGTCAACACCACAGATATTTTTCTAAGGATGAACTTAAAATCCCTTGGCAATCAATTAGTCAAGTCGACAAATATCTATTGACTTCAGAGACAGTTCTCTTCTTGTGGCTCCTTAGCTATTCTGTCTGTATCATGGAGAGCTTTACTGAACTGAATTTTACTTTTACTGCATAAAAGTATTCCTGTCTGACTCAGAAACACAGAGATGATATGGTCAGAGAAAACATTTCTACCATAGGAAATCAAGATATTTCCTGATGATCGTGAAAACAGACAGTACTGGTTGGCGCTTTGATGTGACAATAGAACCTCTCCTGGCACCACAGAGCTTCTTAAAAATGCCACTGAGTAATTTTTGCCAGAATCAATGATTACCTTTTTTTGTTCCCTGTTGGCCTCTGCTTTCATCACATGCTATGCTTCAAATATTTAAACTATATGGTTATGCTGTCAGAGACCATGATTGAGGAAAGATGTTACATATCCTTGGGTCTGACTGTAGAGAATTACAGACTCATAAGCTTTTAGAGTTGGAAGAAACCTTCTCAGAAGAAATTAAGACCCAGAAAGAGAAAGTGACCTGCTCAAAAGTACTCAGATGATTATACCAGGAGAACTGGGGGTAAAATCTAATCTTCAAGCCTATACCTTTTGGGTACAGAGAGTCGCATTGTTGGAGGAGAACTGAAATAGCCTTGGTAGAATAATCTCTTTGTTTTATTAAAAAAATGACTTTTCTGCTTGTGAAATTAACACATTTATTGTAGAAAATTCAGGATATACAAAAACATCAGAGAAAAATGAGATTAAATAATTAAGATTTTTACCATCAAGTTAAATTTGTTTCCAGTTTATTTCTTTACAAATACATACATATACACACATACATACATACATAGTATACCACTTAGAGTTCTGGGCAAGAAATAGGAAAAACACCCAGCTTGGGTTTTGAAGATAATTACATGAAGGAACTATATATAGATTTAAAGAAGCCAGTAAGAGGTTTTGAGACACCCAGGGACTAGCACTAGTGGGTAGGGGGAAGAAAAAGTGTATTGGAGCTTAGGGAGAGTTAGAGCTGTGGTAGAAGAATCGGCCATCCAAAGTTGTAATCGTAGAGGGCATGGGCAAAGGATTAACCAACCCTTCCCCCTTCAGCATGAGAATTTGAGCTGTGGTTAATTTCCTAACTGTTTCCCTGGCAATCTGATGAAAGTTGGAATGTCAACAATGTTCAGAGGCAACTTTGCTAATGCTAAAAATGGCCCCTGGATTGGGAGAATTATACAGACATGATGGGGAAGCCATACTTTGGGCTTCCCTAAGTGCAGTGATTCTTGTGGCTGAGCATGTCGGTTGCTGGGACCCTGGACTCAGTGCCTATGGGGTCATTTCGAGAGATGATGCTTCTATGGGATATGAAGCTTTTAAGCCAGGGTAGCTTCCTTTCCTCTTGTACCTGTACTGTTATGACATGGACTGCAGCGAAAACTCCCATTGAAGAGGGATACCTAACACTGCTCTGCTGTGTTTCTTGCCTTATATCCTTCTGAGTAGACAGGCTCCAAGTATGGCTTCTGTTTGTCTTTGAGAGTGAATATTCATTTGAATCTAAGAAAACCCAACTGATGGGAACCTCGGAGATACATCACTGCCAAAACCATAATGCCAAAGCAGGGAAGAGAAGGGGAAAATACCCCAAATTCTGTCTTCTCCTGCCCTCCAAACTCTTAATACTCTTCTCCCAATAATGACTAAACCTAATCATGGGGCAGAGGTAAAGGAGAAAGAGTCTGATCATCCCGGCTTATGTCAGGCCCTCACCACAGTTTATCATTCTCATGTTGATGGACATTTGGCTATGTGCATAAAGCTGCTATGAACATTCACGTACAGGGCTTAAGTCATACAATTTCATTTCTCTTGGATAGATTTGCAGGAATGGAATTGCTGAGTCATAGGATAGACAAATGTTTAACTTTTTAAGAAACCGCTGAATAGTTTTCCAAAGTGGTTGTACCATTATATACTTCCACCAATAATATAAGAGAGTTCTGCTTGTTCCACACCTCTCCAACACTTGGTGTTAACAAACTTTTTCATCTGGGCCATTCTAGTGGCTGTGTAGTCAAATCTCATTGTGATTTTAATTTGCATTTCCCTGATGACTTAATGATACTGAAGACTTTTTCATGAGGTTATTTGTCATTCACATATCTTCTTTTATGAAGTATCTGTTCATGTCATTTTAGAATTGGATTGTCTTTTTCATTATTTATTCTTGTTTATTTTATGATTGAATTGTGTAAATGCCTTATATATATTGGATACAAGTCCTTTGTCAGATTTGTGTGTTGTGATATTTTTCTCTTAGTCTGTGGCTTGTCTGTTTTTTTAATGGTGGCTTTGGAAAGGCAAAATTTAAAAATACTGATGAAGTCTGATTTGCAATTTTTTTTTCTGTCTTTTCTTTGCCTACCCAAAGATTAAAAAAAATCATAGTTGTAGATTAGTAAAATGTTGCCCTTTTTTCTTTTTTAAAAAATGATTTCCATTTAAAAATGAAATCTAATTTGGATTTTCCAGATCATTATGTTCTATAGACTGAATGTTTGTTTCCCCCCCAAATTTATATGTTGAAATCTAATCCCCAATGTGATGGTATTTGGGGATGAGGCCTTTGGGAGTTGATTAGGTCATGAGGGTGGAGCCCTCATGAATGGGATTAGTGCCCTTCTAAAAGAGACCCAAAGAGCTCCCTTGCTCCTTCTGCCATGTGAGGACACAGCAAGAAGATGACCATTTAGGAACAAGGAAGGAGGCCTTCACCAGACACTAAATCTGCCAGTGCCTTGATCTTGGACTTCAAAGCCTCCAGAACTGTGAGAAATACATTTCTGTTGTTTTTAAGCTCCTCAGTCTGTGGTATTCTGTAATAGCAGCTCAAAACAGATTAAGGCACTGTGTATCCTACTTCATAGTAGGCATATCTTCATAAATGTTCATGAAATGCTGAATACTTAGAGCTACAAAAAGACCTTGATACCATCTATTCCAGACTCCTCCCTAACATTAGGTTTCTTTCTTAAAATATTCCTGATAATAATTCACACCCTGGATGTTTCTGGAGATTGAGAGCTACCAGAAGTGAGTCCCCTTTTGGGGGAAAACAAAATGTAAAAGAATCACTGCTTGAAATTGATATACTCTTTTAATAGTCTCTTCATTAGAATTTTATACAGTATGAATTTCATTGAAACATTACTTTCAGAACTAATTAGTTTCAGTTCTCAGAATTCTGAGAACCAAAATTACAGTCTATTGGCCAGTGCTTACACAGCTTCAGAATTATAGTTTATGTTAGGATACAGAGTGGGACAGTCATGGTCCCTGTCTGGGCAGTGACAGTGTAAGTGCAATGAGGGAATGTGTGGAATGACCAAGAGAATAATTGCCCTTCTTGGGTATGTCAGGGAATATTTTATAGTGGAAATACCTTTGAGCTGGGCTCGGAAAGAATAGGAGTCTCCATGAGGAGGTGGAGGGAAGAGGCATGGAGTGGTGGAGAACTAGCGGTAGTGAATGTTGCTGAGACTTTGGGTCTGAGACCCAAGAAATGGGAGATGAGACTGAAGAGATAGTCAGGGCCCAGGCCATGAAGGGGGGAGGACTCTGCACCTTGCTCTTTGGCTTCTCTGCAAAGAGTGGAATGAATGGGGAGACTGGTGGCATCAAGATCAGTTAAGAGGCTCAGGCTTAAGTTGATAGTTCTCAAATTCTCAAGTAGTTGTGCTTTAGGTTCTCAGTTCCCAGTCCCTGTCTATTGAATCAGAATCTCTGGGGTGGAGGCTGGGCCTCTGAGTGTTTTCACAGGCTCTGTGGGTGAGTCTGAAGCACACTGGAGTTTGAAAACTGCTGTTTCAAGTGAACAGTGAGGAGGCAGTGAGAAAGAGAGGAGAGCCTTGATTAAAAAGGTATTAGAAAGTAAAATGACTGTTCTTGGTGACTAGCTGCATGTAAGGAATGAAAATGGGGGAGGATTCTGGCTTGAGCAACTTGAAAAATGTCATTTATGCCAGTCACCTACATGACAAAACAGAGTAGGAGATCCGTGGGAGAAAAGGAATTTTAGTTATAGATATAGAATTGACTTACTGTCAAGAAATGCACATTTATATCACCTAGAAGTGAGATTAATTTTGGGAGAATATGGTTCTGTCAATTCAAATATTGCCAGTAATAATGAAATATTTTTATTATATAATGCTTATTCTTTTCAAAGGACATAGCTCACGTTTGTTAGGCACTAAGATTTGTTGCATGCCTACTATGTACTGTGATGACTTTTAGGCTAATCTTACTATTATTATCATTTTGCAGATAATGAAACTGCAGCTCAGAGAGGTTAATTGATTTTCCTAAGGCCATCTTAGTCAGGAACCAGATAGAGCCAGGATTAAAAACCCCTGACTTTGCCAAGTCCAGTTCTCTTTTCACTATTACACAGCTACCTCTCATAACAAGGATAGGCAGGGTTTTCTCCTTATTATTTGTGTATGATGAACTTGAAGTCCAGAGAAACTGTGATTTGCTCAAGATTCCAAGCTGATAAGTTCAGACCAGGGACCAGCGTCCAGGTCCCTGCTTCTGGCCACTGTTCTTTTCACTCTAACTTCCTGCTTTCCAGATGATTGAGCTTATTTCCTACATGTTTTGTGTACAGTTGGACCTTTCCCCCTCAAATAGGAAGAGCTTGGAGAATTATAATTTTGAAGAGAAAAAGTATTGTTGGCGAAGCAAAGCCAGGCTTCAAGGCTCACTTGCTTTGGAGCGGTGTGTGATGGTACATCTTCAGCCTGTGCGTGAATTCGTTTTCTTTTTTTAATTAGGAATCTAACCTTAATGGTGATGACAGAAAAATGGAAATAACTCCAGGAGAAAAGGTACTTCGGGACACCAAAGAGCAACGGGATCAGCAAAATCGGCTGAGAGAGATAGATGAAAAGCTGAGAAAGATGAAGGAAAATGTGGTAAGTCTTTTTTTAATTTAAAGTTTCATTGTAACCAATGATTGTATTAAAAACAGATTCCAGTTTCCTTTGGCTCTTTTATGACTGTAAATCTGGCAAGGAAACTGACATGGGAATTTGTCAGTAAGAATTTGAATAAAAACTGAAAATATGATTCATAGAACTTAAAGTAGTATTATATTTAATTTATGTAACATAATAAACGTGTGAAATACTATCTGAAGTCAGAATAATGATCCATATGCCTAATATTCTATGTCTAACAGTGATATAAGTGTTCTTTTTTTTTGTGGAAAAATTTGGTAGTTGTTCTCCATAAAAATCATCTTCATATACTGTACTTGTAGCTTACATACTCCTACTTTTTGTTCATAATTCATAATATATTATAACTTATTAATTTTAATACATTCTAAATCCTTCTTGAGCCTATTTCATGTTTTAATTGCTTGCCACTTAAAGACATATCATTGCTGATGAGAGAATGCTCTTAAATCAACTAAATTGTGAGCTGGTTGATATTCTGTACCTATTAGAAATGCTCTATAATATTATGATTTTCCAGCTACTTATAGGATGTTTCCAGCTGGATACTTGGCTTTTACCTAAAGTTAAACATGATAAGGCTGAACTTGTGATTCTCCCTACATCCTCTCCCCCAGGGCTGATCCTGTCATAATTGCCAGTGCTACCTGCTTTCTGCCTCTGACTAAATCCTTTTATCTTGGGTGATCTTCAACCCTCATTAATTTTTAACCAATATGTCTAATTTGTTGCCATATCTTACCACAGTTCCTCATGACTCTTTGAAAATCTTCCTGTTTTTGTCCCTACTTGTATCACCCTTCTCTCAGCATTGTCATTTCCTGTCTGGCCACTTATAACCTGGTCACTCTCTTCTCTCATTATACCATTTTGTATGCTGCTCCATGGGAGTAAGCATCAGGTAAGTGATTCTGACTAAATCCCAGTCTCCTCAGAGCTCTCCAAGACTGTGCACCAATCCTGGCGGAGATTCTTCACCCCTCGTGATCACATCCAGCTGAACCACTCTTTACCATTTGCCAGCCATGGACGGTGGCACTGACTCAGAGACTAAAGAGTCCCTAGGTCTGCCTAAGGAGAGTCAGGCAACAGATCTAAAGGAATAAATGCATTGTGCTTCTCTTTATAATTCATTTGTTTACTTTTCATGGGAAATTTAATGGGGATTATATTTCAAGGAGAACTCTACTTTTAATTTCTGAGGGATTTTTTCTCCTTGAGTCTGTTGATACGGGGAAGAAGTAGGATTGGTAGGAAGTGTAAAGGGGCTCTTGGCCAATAGTTGTGGTGGTGGTGATGGGGCATTGCCAACTTGATGTGGTCAATAAAATGGTTGTGGTTTGACTGGTTTTGAAAACTGTTGGCACTTCTCACCCCACACCTGCCAATTCAAGGCAGACAAAGCCTGTCATTCTCCATGATTCAATTCTCCTGATTTCTGACCACTTACCATTTGCCTTGGATGTGTATCTTTTCTTTTCTATCATGTCTTTATCATTATTTAATTTTTGACTCAAAACCTGAGTCTTTTAGGAAATCTTATACTTTATTCCAGTGTCACATGAAGGTTGGCTCGACTTGAAGAGATAAGATAAATATCAAGAGTTGGTTGTTATCTAAATGGAAAAGAATAATATTTAAGTAGAGAAGAGCAATTACTGTGCCAGGCACTGTTCCAAGTACTTTACAATTTATTAACTTATCTAATCTTCACAACCACTCTGTGAAGTAAGCACTACTATCCTCATTTTATAGATGAAGAAATGGAAGCATGGAGAGTTTGAGTAATTTCCTCTAGGTTGTATAGCTAGTAAGTAGAAGAGATAGGATTCAAATGGTTAGCTTTTAACGAGTATGCTATACTGCTTTTCTGGCACTTACTTGCTTTGCTTTTAATGATTAATATTGTTTTTTTTTAAAGTGATAAATTTGTTATAACCAGTAATATTTGTGGGCAAAATATTTGGAATCTCTCATATAAATGATAATTTCACAGTTTTGTGTTTTATAGTTAATGCTCTCAGAAACTGGTGTCTGGTCAATAAAGGCACACGGGTGTTATCTGTATTGTCTTTTATGTTTTAATTGCTTAGTGTTTCATAATATCCTATGGATCATATTGTATACTGTGTACTTTTGAGGGAAGATACTGTGTCTACTTCAGACTCTGTAAAGCCCATTGTACCTCATAGACTTCTAGGTACTTTGTGGATTGGGAATCTGGAGACTGGAGTCCTTGTTTCAGTATTGTCGGTAGCCTGCTCTGTTACCTTGAATAAATCACTTAGTCTCTTGGAGACTTGGTTTTGTCACTTTAAAATCAAGGGAGTAGGGCTAGATGACCTTTGTCCTCTTGCCTGTGATTCTTGGCTTACTTATTTTTGGTGAGAGATGATGTTATTTATAGCATCTAAAACTCAGTTTGTATGTTTCCTAATTTAGTATTAATTGGTTTAAATCTTCTATTGAAAGTTACCTTTGGAAATTTAGTAACATTTTTTAGGAGAATGTGAGGTTATCTTTTTTTTTGTGAGGAAGACCGGCCCTGGGCTAACATCTGTGCCCCTCCCCCTCTTTTTGGTGAGGAAGATTAGCCCTGGGCTAACATCTGTTGCCAATCCTCCTCTTTTTGCTGAGGAAGACTGGCCCTGGGCTAACATCCATGCCCATCTTCCTCTACTTTATATGGGACGCCGCCACAGCATGGCTGACAAGTGGTGCGTCGGCGGGCTCCTGGGATCCGAACCCGCGAACCCGGGGCTGCCAAGTGCGGAATAAACCACTGCGCCACTGGGCCGGCCCCAAGGTTATCTTTTATATATGTAAAAGTTAGCCTGCTACTTACAGACCAGAGAATATGTTTTCTGAATGACAGCTTCTGAAAATGGCTAATTTTGCAGTTTTGTCTTATTCTCCATATTGCAATGGAACATTGTTTCAAGATCACTGATTTGGGTAAAAGAAGTAATCTGTGGCCATTGAATTGGTGATTTAAGGATCAAATCTATACTCAGACTTAGGGATGGAAGGGAGAAAGAGTGAGCTAAGGGGCAATATAGGAGCCCTGGGGGATACTCCTGGAACTACCTGGATCCCAGGGTTGACTTGTCAGTGAAGGCTGGAAAAGTGGCTTAATTCTATGTTTCACAGGGTAGGCTGAGGCTGTGGATGCACATTTGCCTCAGTCAAGGTTGGTTGAAGAAGTGGGATTTGATTTAGTGTGGAGGTGGTAGTGGAATTGTTGGTATCAATGGATCTAGCTATCACAGGAGCTAGAAGTAGGCACAATGAAGTGAAGTTGAGCCTCACAAATGTAATATGAAATTCAGTGGGCATACAGGGCCCTGAACACCAGCTGCATAAGTAAGGGAGGGATGAGCCAGGGCTGCTAGAAGCAGCATATGTGAAACAAATCTTTAGCATTCACTCAGTATGAGTCAGCAATGTAATATAGCCGCTATGCTACACATTAAGGGAGAAGTAAGCAAAATGGATCATATTTGGATAGTAGAATGACAAGGATGAGGAAGAGATTTAAAACCAGGTCACATGAAGGATTGTTGATGGGACTGAGTGTATTTACTTAGCCTGGTGAAGAAAAGACTAATGTGTGTGTGTTGTGGGGAAAGAGGGGAGGGATGATTTGGTAGAAAAATCACACATGTTAACTTCCCAAAGAGATTTAAAGGACCATCACTTAAGTATTAGTTTTATTCTTTATAGTGTAGGAAAAAAAGCATGGTGGTTGAGAGGCCATAAAGAGACAGATTTCTGGTAAATGTTAAGGAAGAATGTTAGAATTATCTCAGTGGGAATGGTGGGTCTGAGGCAAGGTTTTCAAATTCAGCTGGAGTGACACTTGCTGGGTAGCTGTAGGGTTTAAGTATCAAATGGTTGGCTGGACGGTTTAGGCCAGCAGCTCGTGTATGGCAAGTATGTGGAGGTGCTGTGCTTCGAGCTCTTTTTTGCAGGTGGGCGAAGGATTTGTGTTGAGCCACTCACCTCTTACTTAGTTGTTCCCATGGGGTTAGGAGTATTGGCCTTGACCATGGATAAGAGTTCCTCTGTCAGGCTAACTATTTGTAAGGAGATAATTTGAGATGGTAGAATCAAGAGAAAATGGAGATAGCCATATTCATAGAATAGGCAACACAAGAGAAACCCCACAGACAACTTCTCCATCATTTACCATACCGTGGTCTCTGTACCTCTAACCCCTGATTTTTCTCGTCTAGCTCAGAGAGTCACTTTCTGTTGTTTTGGGTGCTCTACAGGCTTCTCTGCCCATTCAGTCTTCTAACCCCACTCTGCTTTATGTTATCTCTCTGGATTATAGTCCTGTTATGTAAGCTTCTATACATGAGACATAGTGGTTAAGAGCCAGACACTGGAGCCAGACTGCTTGGGTTTGAATCTCAACTCTAGCTGTGTGACTTTGGGCAGGTCTCCTGACCTCTCTGTGCTCCAGTTCCTTGATCTGTAGAATAGGGATAGTTATCATTAATACCTATCTTATAGGTTATGAAGATTAAATTATTTATATATAAAGTGCTTCAAACAGGGTCTGGCACACCTTAAGTGCTATGTAAATGTTTATTATTAGTATTGTTATTTTTATTATTAACATTTTTATTACATAAGCTTGTTTCTATGGTAAGGAAGGGGAGAATATAGTATAGAGGATGAAATTGAAGACAGAGGGGTAAGCCTTGGAGAAGAATTAAGATGCCCTTTTCCTGACTCAGGATGAAAGAAGGGAAGGATGCCTAGAAAGGCAGATTTAGAGATGAAGAGAAGGTGAGAGAGGTCATGTCTGAATGTTTTCTATTCACTCTGTAAGTTAGAAATCAAGTCATATTGTCAGAATGAGAGGGTAGAGTGGGGATGGGGCCTTGAAGTGGGGTGGGAAAGGACTGGAATAGACCCTGTGAGGGTGAGAAAAAAGCAGTGATGAACAATGGGGACAGCCCAGCGGAGGTTGGAAGCCCTGGCTATGAAACAGAGCTGGTCAGCAAGGCTTGGAGCCTTCCCTGACAGCCCACCACTTTTTAGTGGGACTGGGGATGGATGGGGAGGTGAAAAAAGGAAATTCACTTTTTTTAACATGCAAGATTTAAATGGAAAAGTATGTCGGGATTACAGGTGATTTTTATATTAGTTCTCATACTTTTCTCTATATCCCAACTTTCCTTAATATACATGTGTTGCATTTGTAAACAAAATTAATGTTTAAAAATATGGAAAGCATCGATGCATACAAAAGATCACTACTTATTGTCTCTCAATAAGTTGTTTATGCATTTAGAAAACTAGAATCATCACAAGGAATAATGTTCAGCTTTACCAGTGATTAAAATCACATTCAGATAAGCTTTGCGCTATATACACTTGTCAGACCAGCGAAAACAATGATAAATGTGATATAATTATATGTTAGTGGGAGTGGTGTGGAGGTGGGGACGGCAATATTTGAACATTATTGGTAGCTTTTTAAATTGGTTATTTTTTCCCTGGAAAGCAATTGGTCAGTGGTTACAGTGACAGCTGTAACATTATTCATATTTTTGACCAGCATAATTCCACTTTTAGGAATATTTCCAAAGAAATAATACCCAAGGAAAACCAAACCAAACCAAACAAGAAATGACTTAAGTGTTCTCAAGTAGGAGAACGCCAAAGCAATTTATATAATCTTAACCCATTTAATACTATGATAGGATAATAAAAATGGCAAGTATATGGACTTTGTCAAAAAGGACTTTTAGTTGGAAATGGGTAATACAAAACATAAAAATTCTAGATGGATTGTAAGTATCAACTAAAACTATATAATGTCCATTTATATATATTGACAACAATCTGAAGGGAAATAGAATATAAATGTTAATAGCTTGGCTTTATTCTTTTCCACTTTCTATTAAATTGCCTTTATTTCTAAAGGAAGGGGAGTCATAATTGAGGCAATTTTATTATTTCATTGTTTTATTTATATACCTTTTAAGCCTTCAACATAATGATGGACTTTTTGAGTAATTTAGATAAATAGTAACAATAATTCATGTTTGGTTTAATTTTTCTGAGGTATTGAGTGTTCTATTGTGATAATAAGACTGAGGTGATTCTTTTTCTAAATAAAGAACATCTTTAACTTCTAGGATTAGGTAAAAATGCCTTTAATGAAGTTGCATAATAATTCTAGCTTTCATAAATCAAAAGAATTCAATTTTAGTTTTTGCATTGTATGAGAAAGAATCGTCAATCTGATTTCATCTCATGGACTCTGTTAATGATAAAATATTCTCAAAGATGTTTTGTTAGTATTGTTAGGAAAAGCTTTCCACGGTTCCAATCATTCTAAATCGTTGACCACACTTTTTAGGTCTGTATTGTGTCTCTTTTTGATTCTCAGTTTGAACTTCATTCATTTTTTTTCATTATTTGAAGTCTACTATTTCTTCCCACATTCTTTCCCTTTTTGGTTTCCTGGAAACCACTGAGCTTGGCCTTGTTTGGTGAACTGCATTATCATTATTGCATCAAAATGTTTAGCACTCTAAGCCTTGTTGCTGAGCATTGTGGATAAGAATGTGGTTCACAAAGGATGATAAATCCTTGTGTTCTGATTCTTATTTCGACATGCTCTTGCCATTTAACCTCGTATAAGAATACATGGACCCCAATCAGAACACTGGAGGGTTTCTTCTGCTCAGTGAATGGATGGAGGGTCTACCTTCAGTTGCTAAACATGCCATAGAATCAGAATTATAGAATGTGAGAGCTGAAGGGTCCTTAGAGGTCACGTGGGCCAGTTCAGTGGATTAGAAACCAAAGTCTTGAATGGCTAAATGATTTTTCAAAGACTCACAATTACTTAACGGTGGACTTGGGCCAATTCTCAATTCTTTTGACACTTCAACCTGTGAACTTTTCATTAAATCCAACCTCTCTAAGTCATACCTGCATAGTTCAGCCAATTTTTAGCTAAGATTTGGGGCCACCCAAGAACATGGACTTCATTCTAAAACCTTTTAGCTGTTACCAACTGTTTACACATCTTTTCCAAATTCAACAGAATGCCAAACAAACCTGACATGTTTGTGGTTAAGCTGGAAGACTAAGTAGTGTGCTTTGGTATTTGCACATTACCTAAGGCCTGAGTTGAAAAAGAGGTTATATTCTGTCTGTGGTGACATTGTTCAGAACTGTAGAAATTATTTAATCTTTTTCTTTTCATTTGTAACAGCTTTTAGGAAGATGGATGAAATGATAACACTGACACACAAAATTGGTATTTTTATAGAGTTTATAACCTTTACTTCTCCTTCTGTAGGTGATGGTGAGTGTGTGTCATAATGATGCACAATATTTGGTTGTGAAATTTTGAGAGTGGGATTTGCACGTTAACAGTTAAACAAACCTTAAAAAATTTATTCTTGTAATCATAGGCAAAGAAACACATTTTGAAACAAGTAAGTAGAACATAAAATTTTCAGAAGTACTTTTATATTTCTACATCATCTGATGCAGAAATCTTGACAAAACTTCTTGCAACTGAATAGTATCATTTAATGATTGAGAAATAGCATGTAGCAGTTACAGGTACATGACTGGTGTTCAGAAATTATTCTGAAATGAATAAATGAGCCATAACCTTTTTAAAGTTATCAGCTATGTATAATATTTGAATATGGTGTAGGATAAATTGAAAACAATTAGCTATATTGTTTTGGGAATAAAATGTTAAGGATAATTGGATGTTTTTTCATTAACTTATTTTGTTTCAACTATCATTTTTAATCCATTTATAAAATACATTAGTAGATTTCAGTTTCAAATACATTTTGGAACAAGAGAGGTTATAAATATACCTCGTATTCTGCGTATATAAAACGTTTTAAAAATTATTAAGGATATTTTCTTCTGGATTATGATTCTTCACATGTATTATGATAATTCAGACTTCATATTGTTATAGAAGGTGTGGGTATTGTGCTGTACAGAAAGTGTAGATAATGTGCCATATCTTGAAAGTCATCTTAAAAATGAAAATTTTGATGGCAACTTTGTTTTATAATATTACCTGTTTTTCCTTAAAGCTTTATTGTTGAACAGAATCTCTAGAAATAGATAATAAGGCTAGTTAGGTTTTAGCATAACTCACCTTTTGCTTTCTGAATTATTTTTCAAAGTTCGTTTGTTGAGGCTGTGTGCCATGGGTGTTGTTCCATGGAACAAGTGCAGGTACATACTGCAAGAAATAAGCAAATAATATCTCATTGAAGGATATAATTACATATTATATAAAGTAAAACAAGTATCATAAAAATTATAATATGCTACAGACACACATATACACAACACATTTAACCAGGATTGGCACAAAATTAGAATGCAAAAATAATTAAAAATTATGACAATTTTAGAGGTTGAAATTAAGCCTATTATTTGGATGTTAACATGAGGTGGAAATACTATTTAATTTTTTCTCCAACACCTAAGGTTGTTTTTAGTATCATTCTTTTAGTATAATAAATTCTTGAATTTATTCCCAGTGGAGATGATGAATTTCTAATGGAAATGTTATTAGTATTCATATGTAGTTTTTAATCCTTTCATTATTTTCCTAACCAGCACAGCCAGTTTTTTTTATAGACTTTCAGATCCTTGATCTACTTCCTGTGACCATGTAAGGCTACCTCTGGCCAAAGCTGGGGTTATCTACGGCAGTGATTTCAACGTAGATGGTCAGAGAACTGTTTGTTACTGGTGGGAGTAAAGAACTTTTACCAGAATGTAAGTCCATGTACTTTTTACTTCATCAAGAATAGCTTGCTTAGTGACATAGTTGATTTAAATTCTGGCGTAGCTCCTTATTGCATAGCAGACCTGTAACACACAGTTTGAGGACCAGCACTGGCTGGCAAACCACTCTTTGAGGAGCACTCAGTGCAGGCCCGTTCCTGACCTGTGATGTTGAGCCCATGATTCTGGGCAACCTGGATCTCAGTCACCGAGATGTGGCTGTCCTCTCCCTTCTTCACCTTCACCTCATGTCTTCCGGACCTGTATTCTTCCTACTAGTGGTGTCATGATATCACTGGGTTCTACCCTGGTCTTTGGTTTCCAGCTCTTTGGCTCATCAATATTATAGGGAACTATCGAGTACTTCATTTCTGGTTTACTGGGCTCAGAGATTACCTTTATCTATTAAATTCTTGTTCTCAGCATCCTGTCTGATTAACATGATACCATTGGTCACTAACACTAGATGCTTGTGTTTTAGGAGGAAACATGTATGATCCTTAAAAAATAATGCCCATAAAATTCTACCTGAAAGTTCTATTTAAAAAAATAGCTTAATCTTGATTTTTGGTCAAGATCATGTATTTACCTAAGTTTATACTTCCTTGACTCCAACTATATAGAAAATTTAAGAAGACATGGCATAATAATAAAGCAAGATGTATATCTCTGTGGAGCAGAAATGCGATAGAAACACAAAACTTAGCAGACCTGAAGCTAGAGGCTTGACTGATGTGAGGTCAAAGTGATCGATGTGAGACTGGGACTGGAACCAGATTCATTGTGTGGAACTGCGGCCAGTGTGGGGTTTCCATGGCCATGAAAGGAAGTTGGAAAAAGCTGAAACAAACTGAAAGTACTGGCTGAGATTATGAATTATATAAAGTTTCATACTTGGAAGTAAGAGAAAACATAGCCTTGCAGCCAGCCCCTGTGCCAAGTCCCTGAGGAGGAGAGTTGTACTTCTAGCTCTGTGGCAGACTAGATGTTTAGAGAAACTCCTCCTAGTAAAGCAAACCTAAATATGTTGGATAAAGTGTATTTTTTAAAAATAATTTTTAAAGCATGGCTGAGCTGGCATAAAAGTAAGGGAATTTGTTGGAGAACAGAAATGACAAGACAGTATGAATCAGGATGGGTAAGTGACCACTGGAGCCTGCATTTGTCCCTGAGGTATCTGTTGATCTCCGGTGGCCTAAAGCCTGGGTTTTAAAACAGGCCATGTGGAGAGGGCTCAGGGGACAGAGCCTGAGGCTGAGGAGGTCCAGTCAGAACTTCCACATAGAGTTGGTATACCAAATAGTTAAAACCTCAGTGGATGAACTAGGAAAAACTAGCTTGGAGAGGGAATGGTAGATTATCTATTTGTCTGTCTGTCTATCTATCTATCTATCTTTGCTTTAGTTGTGGGTAGAATGGGAAAAAAGTCTCCCATGTGAATTTCTAACTACAAGCCTGTGTGAAGGTAGGTTTTGAGTTGGAGTTCACACCATTTCTAGGGCCTGAGCAACCTCCAGTTGAATGTTTGGTTGAAAGTGGTCTTAGGTTGGCGTACTCCTGGCTCCTGGTAGAAGGAAGGGGACCATCCCTCTGGAAGAACACAATTTAAAGCTAGATCTTAAAGAATTCCCACAAATAAAGCTCATGGACCATGAAACCCCTCCCTCCACAAACACATAAGGAAATAAAGCCGCTACAAACAAGAATTAATAGGAAAAACACACTGTAGAATCAGTTCCACATAGACTGTAGTTTGGTTTGGTCTATTTCAGAATGTAAAATAAGTCTGCTTAATATGTTTAAGGAAATGAAAGGGGCTTTTGAGAGTATGGCAAAGGAAGATTTGAAATGGAACCGATTAAAACTCATAGAAATGAAAATATAATGAAAGTGGAAATTCTTGGAATTAGACCTTCCTTGATCCCTGTACAGGATTCTGGCACTTACACTTATTTTCCCCCTCATTTTTTCTGTAACTTTTCTAAAGCTTTACATCATCCCTCTAGTGAAAACAGTATTAGTATTTTCAAATCAACTAGAGAAAAGTTGTTACATAGCTTTTCTAGAATAGTACATCAGCCTCTGAACCCTAGGGCAGAAGAAAGAAAAAGATATATTATAATCACATACAACCTACACGTGCAAGAATACATCTCTGCTATTTTTTCTCAGTAAGATGGATTTTTTTCCAACTGTTCATCTGCTTTTCTTATTGCCTTTTTTAACTATAGCGTTTTAAAGCATTAGCTCTTATTACCTGAACTTTTTACATTGAACAGTTTGTTTTTTTTTCTTTTGAAATGTTGTATTTATTAGATCTTAGCACCCAGAAGTTAAACAGTATTGAATTTCACACACAGCGCTTTATTTTTAATCTTTTTTTTTTATTGATGTCTTAGTAGTTTATAACACTGTGGGGTTTTAGTTGTACATTTTTGTTTGTCCGTCACCATGTGGATGTAACCCTTCACCCCTTGTGCCCACCCCCCACCCCCCTTCCCCTTGGTAACCACCAATCAGTTCTCTCTGTCCGTGTGTTCATTTATATTCCATATATGAGTGAGTTCATGCAGTGTCTGTCCTTCTCTCTCTGGCTTATTTCACTTAACATAATACCCTCTAGGTCCATAATTGGAACACATACCAGATTTAATAAAGAAGAATACTCCTTGATACATTTAAAAATTTTAAAATAGACTTTATTTTTTAGAACAGTTATAGGTTTATAGAAAGATTGCACAGAAAGTACAGAGTTCTCATATATGCACTCCAGTTACCCCTATTATTAGCATCTTGCTTTAGTTGGGTCCATTTGCTACAATTGATGAACCAATATTGATACTTTGTTATTAGCTAATGTCCATATTTGACATTAGGGTTCACTCTTCATTTTGTACAGTTCTATAGATTTTAACAAATGCATGTCGTGTTTCTACCATTTTGGTATTATGCAGAACAGTTTCACTCCCTAAAAATCCTGTGTTCTACCTATTCATTCCTCCTCCTATCCCTCTGAACCCTAGCAACCACTGATCTTTTCTCTACAGTTTTGACTTTTCCAGAATATTATATACTTGGAGTCGTATGATATGTAGCCTTTAAAAAAATCAATAGATTTTTTTGAACAGTTTTAGGTTTACAGAAAAAACTGAGCAAAAAGTGCAGAGAATTCCCATATATCCTCTCACCACTTATCCGCCCCCCCCATTTCCCCTATTATTAACGTTTTGTGTTGGTGTGGTACATTTGTTATAATCGATAAGCCAATATTGATACATTATTATTAACTACAATCCGTAACTTACATTAGGGTTCAGTCTTTGTGTTGTACATTCTATGGGTTTTGACAGATGTGTGACATGTACCCATCATTACAATATCATGCAGAAGAATATTTTCATTGCCCTAAAAATCCCCGGTGCCCCACCTATTCATCCCTCTCTTCCTCACCATGAATCCCTTGCAACCGTTGATCTTTTTACTGTCTTCATAGTTTTCCAGAATGTTATAGTTTTTACTGTCTTCGTAGTTTTCAGAATGTCATATAGTTAGAATCATACAGTATGTAGAATTTTCAGATTGGTTTCTTTCATTTTGCGATATGTATTTAAGATTTATTCATGTCTGTTTGTGACTTAACCCATGTCTTTTTATCCCTGAAAAATATTACACTGTATAGATGTACCACGTTTATCTACTAAAGCACATCTTGGTTGCTTCCAAGTTTGGGCAATTATGAATAAAGCTGCTACAAACTTTTGGGTGTAGGTTTTTTAGCTTATTCGGTTAAATACCTAGGAGTATGATTGGTGGATCCTCGGGTAACCTGTGTTTAACTTTGTAAGAATTGCCAAACTGTCTTCCAAAGTGACTGTACCGTTGCATTCCTGCTAGCAATGAATGAGAGTTCCTGTTGCTCCACTTCCTTGCCAGCATTTGGTGTTGTCAGTGCTTTGGAGTTTTGCCATTCTAATGGGGTGTGTAATGGTATCTCATTGTTGTTTTAATTTGCAATTGCCTAATGACATATGATGTCGAGCATCTTTTTATATACTTATTTGCCATATGTGTATATATATATATATTTGTGTGTGTGTGTGTGAGGAAGACCAGCCCTGAGCTAACATCCATCACCAATCCTCCTCTTGTTGCTGAGGAAGACTGGCCCTGGGCTAACATCCGTGCCCATCTTCCTCTACTTTATATGGGACGCCACCACGGCATGGGTGACGAGCAGTGCATCGGCGGGCACCCAGGATCCGAACCTGCGAACCCTGGGTTGCCAAGCGTGGACTAAACTGCTGCGCCACCGGGCAGCCCTGCGTATGTATATTTTCTTTAGTGAGGTGTCTCTTCATTTCTTTTGCCTATTTTGAAATTGGATTGTTTTGTCATTGTTGAGTTTTAAGAGTTCTTTGTATATTTTGGATACAAGTCCATTATCATATATGTGTTTTGCAGATTTTCTTCTGTGGTTTGTCTTTTCATGCTCTTAATCCCTGATCTGTTTTTTACTGCTTTGAGGATTATATGTTTTTGTTACAAATCAAAAATTTCTAGAATGTAATTTTAAAATAGGATGAAATACTAGAGTTTTAAACTATTAGTTTGAACCATATATAATTGCTTTTTTCATTGGTCAAAAAATGATAGAGTGTTGGTAGTTTTGTATAGTACAATCTACTAAAAGCCAAAGCTCTTTCTCTACAGTTTTCTGTGTGTGCACTACGCATTAGGAACAAACCATTATTATGTCTTTGAGATTTTAGGCAGAAATTAAGCTCATATTGGAATCAAAAGCAGATGTAGATGTTATAATCACACAGCTTTAATTTTCAAAGACAGCTCTGGTTCCAATTGCTCTGGTCACCAACCATTGAAATGTCCCAATTACTCTAAGACTTCTTGACACTCGAAGCTATGTTTTAAATGGGAACTCACCTGGAAATGACACAAAAATCCTGCGTCCTAATTCTTAGTTCAGGAAATCTGTTCATCCTCTGCAGAAGCTCAAGAAACTTGCTTTACTGGATTCTGCTGCTGACTTTATGTGGTGCCAATGGGCTGCAGAGTGGAATAGTGAATGCCTTGTGTAGCTACCCATAGGCAATCTTTCTTCCCTGCTCAAAGCCATCCATTCAGCTATTTGTAATACTTTTTTCTGGACCTCCAAATTGAAAGCAATGTTCTAATTATTATTTTGAGGGTCATAATTCATGACCAGATTTTAAAAACCATGGCAGTCGATGTTGCAAGATTAGTTTAAATTGTTCTGTCAAATAGAAAAAGCAAATCCAGATTTAACTAAATGCAAACAAATTTCTGTGTGTTTGATATGTATAAAATTCTTTTTTAAAGATGGGGTATGGAGTGAAGCTTTTGATCTAGTGGGAGAGGATAGGACTAGTAAACAAATATGATGATATAATGCAGAATAAAACAAGTACACAAGAGAAGTGCAAAGAAAGTGCTATATTGGGGCCGGCCCGGTGGTGTGGTGGTTAGGTTCGCATGCTCCGCTTCAGCGGCCCTGGGTTTCGCAGGTTCGGATCCCGGGCACGGACAGGTGCACAACTTGTCAAGCCATGCTGTGGCGGCGTCCCATGTAAAGTAGGGGAAGATAGGCAGGGATGTTAGCCCAGGGTGAGTCTTCCTCACACAACACAAAAAAGAAAGTGCTATATTTGTTCAAATTAGAGGATGATTATAGTGGAGGGATCCAGAAAGGCTTTCTGGAAAATATGAAATCTGAGTTGAATCTTGGGGACTGAGTAGGGCCTCACCTTGTGTAGATGAGGGTGGGCATTAAAGAAAGAAGTTACTTTGAGGAAAAGGGCCAGATATGGGAAAGCTTGGGCTGTTTTAGGGAACAGTAAGCAAGATCAGTAGCATTTATGGACTAATCCTATAAATTTTGACTTTATGCTGATGACACAAAGATACATGACATTTTAGAAACTTGAATTTTGCTGAAGCAAGAATTTGGACCAGGCTTTCTGCAGGGCTCTTGTTTGGGAGCAAGTCACTTAGTGAGTGAATGCTCCTAGCTGCCAGCCCAGCATCCACAGCTGATACAGCCCTCCTAGTCTCAACTTGGCATCACATGGATCTTAACACTTGTGAGGTATTAAAGAAGCTATGTTTCTAATTTAAAAAGCTCTTCTAGTGGTGGTGTTTGGGATTTGCAAAGAGGGCAAGGACAGTGGTGCTCGGTAATACTCACCCAACAACAATAACTGCCTCACCCCTTGTCTGCTTATCTCTGACCTATTTCTTAAGTTAGAAAAACAAACCAACCTTGGCCATGCCAGGCAGGTCGTGTGGTTTCTTTATGAAAGCAGTCCTAACTGAGGCAGTAGCCTGCTTCCAGTCAGGTATAAAATGGTTAACATTTCATGCTAGTGCACTGGGGGAATTACGAGTTTTGCTGGGGAATTGCCACGACATTTCGATGTGTCTGCCTTGTGGGGTTGAGTTTGAACCTCTTACTGAAAGTTACACCTTCACCAGTGGAAGCAGACCGTAACCTCTCCCCATGGCTAAAGTGTGTGTGGCCCAGAGGGCAAGACATCGAGGGGGAGAACACTGATGACCAGGAGCACAAGAGGGCTCAGATTAAAGTAGCGTGGGAGCTTTCAGTAGACACAGAACTCATTTTGGGGGAAATGAGTAATTAGTGATAAGCATTTTGCAGAATGTGGTGGAGGGAGGAAACCTCCTGCAAAATGCCACTGGTGAAGACCCATTATTTAAAGAGAATATTGAGTGTTTGCGGAGTTATAGAGATGGTAATATGAATCCTGAAATGATGAACCAACATTCTAGACCAGTACTGTCCCAAGAAATGCAGCGCAAACCACATATATAGCTTCAGGTCTTCTAACAGTCACTTTAGAAAGAAACAGGTGAAATTTTATTTAACCCAATATATACAAAATGTTGTTGTTTTAATATGTAATCAATATAAAATTATTAATGAAATATTATACATATTTTTTCATATTAAGTTTTGAAATCCAGTGTGTATTTTACACTTATAGTCCATTATGATCTGATCTAGCCACATTTTAGTAGCTACATGTGGCTAGTGGCTAGTGTACTGGACAGGGCAGTTCTAGAGAAGAACAAAGTGATTTATGTGCTATACAAATACATTGGTTTATTTTAAAAAAAGGTAAAAATTGTCACCAAAATTCTAACCTTCTAGGGTTGTAAAAGAAATAGGCATTAGTAAATTTCTAGGAGAATGTAACAGTGGTGAGGAAAAAGGTCTCATGGAAAGTGTCCAACTATATTTTTAAAGTGAGTCTGACCTGGATTGTTAGATATGATCTAAAAAAAGATGGCCAAGAAATGAAAACTGAAATAAAAGATTTATTGAAACCACATGTGTAATCTTGGAAACAGAATACTCTCAGTTTCACCTCTTGAGTATATTAAGAAGTAGGAAAATATTTGTGTCTTTTTAGAATTATTCACAATGTCTATCTAAAATGGTGGGAATTTAAATTGTTCTACCATTCTGCTGTTACAGGCTTTTTCCTTCCTTAAACTGAGAAAAGATGAGAGATGACACATTTGGGGAACACAGGGAAGGCTTTATTACTTCCTTTTTATAGCTATTGATCTTGATATCAACTCTGTGTTTGACTCCTGAAGTTAGAATATCTCAACAATTTTCTTTGGGCATTATTTGGTAATGTGATTGTTATCTATCCCAGTTCATTTAGTGAATGACGTATTCCAAAGGGTACCTCACTCTTTCTTTTTGGTCAAGCAGAGTCAGGTGCTCCATTTACCAGCAACAGTCTGAAGTTTCAGGTGCCACCTCCACTGACGTGCCTCCCACTGGAAATACTAGAGAACATTTTTAAAGTGTCTCTGCAGACATACAAGAAATTTTAGGTTTTTTTTGGTATACTTAGAGACACACTTTGTAAAGACTAAGGATTCTTCTGTGCCCAAGTAGAAACGAAGATACAGAAGGAGAATTTGTTGAAAGATTTCTCTAATTATGAAGTGATTATGCAAACCTGGGTATGAGTTATGATTTAAATTTATTTTCATAGTGAAAATGGCTTTTTAGAGATTTCAGGCAACCTGAAAAATATAAAGAAGAAAGGAAAGATCATCCTTAATGTCACCTCTTGGAAAGGTGACCTGTAATACGACCGTAGTTAACCCTTGGCCTTTATCCTGACTGACATTTTTCCTATTCACATGCTCCCCACATAATCACACCTCCCACTGCAACACACATATCCCCTCCCCTCCTCTTGTTTCTTTGTCTTTTTATAAAACTGGGATCATATTCTACACACATCTTATAGCCTGCTTTTTCATTAACAATATATTAGGGGCAAATTCCTATGTTAATAAATTGTATACCACCTCATAATTTTAAATAGTATGCTAATATATGAGTGTGTATATTGGGCCAGTCATCTATTTATTTCTAGTTATGTTCAATATTTTTGTTGTTATAAACCAAGATGCAGTGAGCATCCTTGTTTATGCATTTGTTGAATTATTTTCTTAGGATAAATTCCTAAGTGGAACTGCTGAGGCAGAATGCATGTGTAAAGAATTTGGCTATAGGTTGCCAAATTCCCCTCCAAAAATGATGTTTAATTTACAGTTGCCCTAACAATGTTCCAGAGTGCTATATCTATGCCAATAGTGTTATCATTTAAAAATGTTTGCCAATCTGATAGTTTAAAAATGGTATTGTTGCTTTAATTTGCATTTTTTAGTTTATAGTGAATTTGGACATATTTTTAAGTGTTTATTGGCAGTTTCTTTGGTGAATTGCCTATTTGTGTCTTTATTTTTTTTATTAAGGTGTTTTTCTTTTCTTTTTTTATTGAAAAACTATCTTTGTATATTTAGAACATATGCTCTTTGTCACATATGTTACAGATTTAACTTTCCAAAATGTTAATTCTACTTACTGTTTTCCAGTACTAAAAAAATTTGCAAGGTGCTGTTTTTCTAACTTATTATCATATGGAGTCATTTGTGGGAAATATGTGTTGGCTCTTGCAACTTGCTTTGTGTTTCTTGAAATGATCCATCAAAAGTATTTATATCCTTTCATGTCTAAGCCCCGCATCATCTCTAGAGTATGTTTTGAGTAAGTAATGTCAAGGAAATCACCATCTAATTATGTTCTTGCTAAAGTGCCTGTGACTGGCTTTGAAGTTTGCAGCTAATCTCTTCTTAGCTACATTTCTTTGGATCTACAGTTTACATAAGCAGTGATGAGTAAAAACATAGAAGAATGTAACTTCTTAAGGGAGTCTGCTTTTAATATTTTAATTTAATGTTAACAACCGAGAATTAGCAAACTCACTGTTTTTATTTTTATTTAGTCCCTTCCTACATTATATGAAAACACACATAGTCAACATCAATGGTCTAAGATTATCCTTCAGAAAATTTTTTTTCTTTTGCTGAGGAAGATTGTCCCTGAGTTAACATCTGTGCCAGTATTCCTCTATTTTGTATGTGGGATGCCACCACAGTATGGCTTGATGAGCAGCGTGTAGGGATCTGAACCCCTGAACCTCAGGCTGCTGAAGCAGAACATGTGCACTTAAGCACTATGCCACCAGGCTGGCTGCAGAAAATTTTCCGATACAGTTACTCAAGCAAAATCCAACAGTCAGTGAACTCTTAACAGTGTATTAAGATTTAAAATACTTGCCACCCAATACTTTATCATGTACTTGAATGTTGAATGTGCTCCCCACAAATAAGACATGGGAACAATGTGAAGGGATGGAGGTGGTAGCTAATGCTATGGTGGTCATCATTTTGTGACTTTTTGCATCAAATCAACACCTTAAACTTACACAATGTTATGTGTCAATTATCTCTCAATAAAGCTGAGGGGAAAAAAAAGGTTTGAAATACCTGTTAAAAAGTAGGGTGTTCCATATTGTGGACAGTCTACTCACTGAGTGGTGTTTTTACCCACTGGCATACTTTTGGGTATGAAAGTCACATGGTAATATTAAGTTTGACTATGAAATATAGTAAAATTCAATTTGTGTCTGAAAATTTAAAATTATGTAGGGGGACACAAGACAAATAAATATATAACTAGTGGGAGTATATAAACAAAAATTTAAAGATTTTGAAGGATAAAGTATATAAGGTGGCATTTGATACTTTGGCAAACAGGAAAGAAAACTTTTCAGGTAGAGCTTGAGTTATTCAGAAGGAGTGGAGTGAGACAAACAGGAGAGGAAAAGTTGGGTACTGGATGCCACAAAGATACAGATGGGGAATGGCAACCATGGAGGGCAGGCTGGCCGAGAAAACCAAAGGCAGTGACCAGCAATATATCCTGAAGTAGAAGTCAAGGACTAACTCCAGGTAGGCAGCCAGAACCTGTCAAAATTGTGGGCATGGCATGGCTATTACTTGCAGTCTAAGGAAATGGGTAACATGCTGGCATACGCACATATTAGAAAAGCACGACCTACACAAAAGCAAGACAAAGAGCTCTGAAACCCTATGGTTCTGTAAATCTATATGCTGGGAAAATATAAATCCCACTGACAGTGCATCTTTGTTACAAATTTATGGGAGAATAAATGGGTTAAGTAAGAGAGATTATGTAATTCATTATGATTTTTCTATGGTACCTAATTCATATTAGATGTATTTTTAACTCTTTGATGAGTTGAATAAAAGTGCCTTTGAAAAATGGGTCATAGTATAATTCAAAGTTTGCACATAAATATGTATAAAGACATGAACTTATATAGTTATTGAGAATTTTGTGTATATAATTTGGATCTTTTTAAAGCTGATTTTGTTTTATAATGCTTGCTGTTTTTTAGGCATCCATTAAAATTTTTTAAATTTTATTTTATTGAGGTCATATTGGCTTTTAACTTTGTGTAAAGTTCAGGTGTACATCATTATATTTCAGTTTCTGTATAGATTGCATTGTGTTTACCACCAATAGTTTAGTTTTTATCCGTCACTATATGCATGTGCCCTCCCTCCACCCCCTTTTCCTCTGGTAACCACTATTCTGTTCTTCTTATCTATAGCCTCCATTTTTAACCATATATTCCATTTAGACAAATTTCATAATTCTTAAAACTTTGATATTCTGACTTCTATATTCCTGACAGTGGGTTAGGGAACTCCCAGTGAGAACTCCTAGTAGATGGAATAAGATCAGAAGGCCTCAGTGGTCAAGATGGCTACATATTAACATCCTTGAAGCAGAGTGAAAAACAAAAGGTCACTCACTGTCATTTGCAGAGCATAGTTATTCCCTTTATTTATATAGTGTGTCATGGATTGCAAAGTGCTTGTCCCTGCAGTTTGATTTGATCTTCATGACAACCTTGCAAGTAGGTGGCGTAATCATCACTATCTCTATTGTTACAGGTGAGGACACCAAGACATGGGGCTTAGGTGACCTGTCCATAACCCATTCTTTAAACCTATATGGCCTCTATCGTCATTCTGTGATCATAGCTCCTCAATTAGATGATATAAGAAGGCCGTACTTTTGATACTCTTTTTCTTTGTATATACCATGCTATTTCAGGCTTAGCAGAGTTGATATTCAAATATTTGAATGAATTTTTTTTCCCCGATAAAGGCAATAATACAGCTCTACCTGAAATAGATTGTTAAAATGCTTAAATCTTACTCTGGCAGATGTTTGAAAAAATTAGATGTAGGGATAGGTGAACAGCCATGCACTCAGCTTGATTTCTTTTGCAGAGATTTATTGCAGCAGTTAAGCATGGAGAGTAAAGTGGGCAGACAAATCTTTTAATTAGCCTGTGATCATGGAGCTTGCCTCATTCATTTAATAGATCTGCAAGGGCACAAAGAAAGGTTGTTTCAAATCATTTTTATACTGTTTTTGTGGCTTGTATACTTGACTGTTCAGGAGCTACTAGACCATAAAATCCAGCCAGTGAGAGCATTGGAAGTCACAGAGCTCAAAGGTTTATTAAGGGGTGTGAAACTCTGTTGTTTTGTGCATGTGTTAAATAATTGCTGTCAGTGCAAGACTTAAAAATTCCCAGCTAGTAATAACACAAATAGTACTTTATGGCTTCAAAAGGAGATAAAAGAAATTTCTTAGTCAGCACTTTGGCGATATCACAGCATATGTCAGTTTTGTTATTGTGAGGATTTTACTTTTGGCAGATGCTCTCCCTTCTGGCAGCAGAGCTCTGATTACCATATAAATTAAGCTGGGAAATGAGCGGAGGGCATAAAGGCTGGCCCCTTCTGCTTGTACTCACGTTGAAGGCTGCAGTGCCAAGCAAGCATAATGTGGGCTGATGTGATGGAGAGGGCTCCACCTCCCCTTTCTTTCCATTCAGAGCCATTAGAGGAACAGTAAGCTGCTTGGCTGCTGTGCAAACACAAGTATCAAGTCTTTTTCTTTTCTTTTCTTTCTTTCCTTTTTTTACCCAAGATATTCTCTCTAACGGCATTCCATGAATTAGCCTAATCCACCCTCCTTTAATTTATAGACACTAATTATATCTCAGTATACATTCTTATACACTAAATTATAAGTGTCCTTACTTTAATCAGTTGTAACTAGTCCTTAAATCGAGGGTTTAGTACTTTCCTTTTATAGGATAACAGGCTTTGCTGTGTTATGTGATGGGATTAAACCCTTTATTTAGGATGTGAAGTTGAAGATGTGGATGAGGCATTATTTTTTTTGCTAAAGAGCCCTGTATTTTCTTCTAGCCAGAGTGTAATTCAAAACTTCACAATGTCCTTTTAAAATTTGTAAAATGGTGTTCAGTGCTTAGGTAGATTTGGGATGTGAACTAATGAGCACAATTTGTAGGGACATAATTATAATGTAGATGAATAAAGGTTTATAGTTGCAAAGCATTTCCCACATAAACTATCTTGTTTGGTGTTTAAATAACCTCAACATAGGTAATTTATGGATTAATATGAGGTGGTTGCCGAAGGCCACACAGTTAGTTGATAGCACACCTGGTGTTGGAATGAAAGTCTCATCTCCCTTTGGGGGCTCTTTACGCCCACCTTATGCTGTTTATTGACTTCAGGTTCTCCCTCACTGTTAAGCTTACATACTTGCAAAGTTCCTGATGAAATTACCTCTTCCTATCACCATTCTTTATTTATATTTTTATTAGACTTTGTAGAAAATCATCATGTAGCACTTAAAGAGAGCCACTTGTGAGCGTTCTGCAAAATTTTACATTTTACTGACAGCATAAAAGAAGCAACTATTTTTTCACTCTTTGGCTAGTAAATGATATTGTAATTCCTTAAAGCAGTTATGCTTTAAAGAAAAAAATATATATAGAGGGCCAGCCCCTGTGGCCTAGTGGTTAATTTCAGCACGCTCTGCTTCAGCGGCCCGGGTTTGATTCCCAGGCGTGGACCTATACCGCTCTGTTAGCGGCCATGCTGTGGCTGGTGGCCCAAATACTGAACAATAGAGGAAGACTGGCATGGATGTTAGCTCAGGGCGAATCTTCCTCAGTGTGTGTATATATATATATATATATATATATACACACACACACCACAGAATTTTAAGCCTCTTTAAAGAATCATAAAGAAGATAGTCTGATGACTGTCTCCCTGAGAACTGGCTATTCAGAGTAGGTGAGAGAACTACAGAGACCTTGTCTTTTCAGAGTAGAGCTAGGTAAGAATTAAATTGATTCAGAGACATCTCAACTTCCAGTCCGGTGCCTCTTCTCCCTCCGTGAAAAAACTGTGCCCCCGTTAAATCCCTTCTGCCATCTTCTCTTACCTCATGGGGATTTCTCCTCTTTTATAGATGAGACTGGGTGGAAAGGACCTTAATTTGCCAAGATCAGAGAATCATTCTGGGATTTAACTTCTTGAAAAAGAACATTCAGCCGTGGCAATCTCGGGGGTGGGGGGGCTACTGGGTCATTGTGCATTGTCCAGAGGGACAAGAAGGGGCTGAAACCCACTGTACTCTATTTGATGAGTTGTGCTCACTGGCACATTGCTGAGTTCACCCAGAGGAAGGGAAGATATCTCTTCACGCAAAAGGCTCTAGTCGCTGGCCAACCCCTCCAGTGGGGTTGCTTCCACGCAGAGGGGCACCTTGTCCAGTTTGCCCAAAGGCGTCCTATATGTAGGTGCTGCCCTGTTGATGGGACTCAGAGCAGGGGCAGTTGTATCACCATCCATCTTGTCACCAAGGCTCTTTCTGTCCCTCTCCTCTCCTCTCCCCCCTCCCTCCCCTCTCCCCTCCCCTCCCCTTCTCTTCTCTTTCCTTTTTTAAATAGAGTGAAATGTCCAGGCACCTTGCCCTTTAAGTGGACATGGAAAGCCACCCTTTCCTAAACACTTGACTGACCCTATTAATTATGCAAATATAAGACAAATAAGTAACCACTATTGTGGGGGAATAGTGACAGAAAATTGGTGGCCGGACAAAGTCAATCACACTGCTAATACCCCTTGGTGTGCACCACTAATTGCTGGCACAGGAGCCAAGGAACCTCCTGGGAGGAAGGGAAACGTGACTCTGACCCCTTTCTCTTTTTTGGCTCATTTCTATCAGAACCTCTCTGATGGGTTGATGTTGCCCCAGCTGAGGTCCCTTGGAAGGAAAGCATTTCAGGGGGCCCAAAGGGAAACCAACCATGGAGGAAGGAGGAAGTTGAACTAGTGACCCAGACTTAACATTAGGGCCTTTGGAGGCTCATGGGGGAGGTTCTGGTGGCTGAGCTTGGGTCGCTGGCACAGCACTGGTCCTTTCTCAGAGTACATGAGTGAAGGTAAACAGCAGTCTCCTGGGGTCCTAAGTGTGGGGCACTGCTGTAATCTGTGCAGGGATCTGGAACACCAGGGTTCATGGCAGCAGTGGACAACTCTGTGGCTTTATCAGGAGACACCCCAGCTAGAAATGTGGACCATCTTGGACAGATCAGACTTTCCTTTCTCTTTCAGCCCGGTGTTTGGAAGCAGGATAGACCACAAAGTTTTTGAACATGGAGTAGGGATAGGGAATAGCTTCTAGAGGTAGATACTAAAATTGCTGCTAATAGTATAGGCTTATGGGGTCTCGAAAACAATGAGTTGGAAAAATAAGAGATGGGACCGTAGTTTTTACTCCACAGCTATGAAGGGAGTCATATCAGGAGATTCTTCCTTATTAATGTCTTTCAAATCCTTCTTCTCTGCCTCACCACATTGACTGGTCCTCCTACAGCCAGTGTTTCCAGTCCATTTCCACACTGCTACAAGATTGATCTTTCCAGAATGCAAATATGATAAGTTACTCTCCTACTTAACGTCTTATAATGACCCTATAACCTTTAGGATAAAATCCAGATTTCTTGGCTGGGTATGTGTGGGCCTTTATTCCCTGATCAGAGCCTCTCTTCCATCCCGTCTCTTGCACTAGTTCCCAGTTTGCCCAGTGCACCCACCAGTATGAACTACTTGCTGTTCCCCAAACATGCAAAGCTTCTTCAAGCCACTGAGTCTTGGCGCACATTATTCTTCCCCCGTTTTTTACTTTCTCATGCTTTAAAGGTGTTCAAATGTCATATCCTTTGTGAATCTTTTTCTTCCACGTGTCTGTTTTCTCCCAGAGGCTATGGACAGGGACCGTGTCTTATTCATTCTTTTTGGAATGAATATACCTGACACCCAGCCCATGCCTGGCAGTGCTAAACTCTATTAACTTTGTGAAATGAAGAATAAATGTGGAGACTAAGTCTTGGGCAGGAATAGAATCTTCCCAAGTACCTCTGAAATCAAACTAGATAGATTTGTCCTCAAGGCCTCTTCCCTGCTATAGTTTACAATCTAGGGAAAGCTACTCCATTCCCAAAGAGGAAGAATGCTGTTCTGTTTTGAAACCCTGACTGAGCCACATTTTCTAGGGATGAAGCTTTCATGTGTGAATGTATGCTTTTTCTCTTCCTTTCTTCCACTGGCTGGAGTTGTGTGGGAATGACTTTGAAATGAAGAGGCCTGGCCTGGTCCCTCCTCCCTTCTCTTTCTCTGCTTCATCCCTCTTTCTCATCCAGAGGCAGGTAGGTTCAGGGGCTGTGGTCTGGCCAAAAGAGGCCTGGGGTAAGTGGCAGTTGGCTTTGGGTAACTCTTCTCTTGCTTGTGGTCTGGCTCTGTGGTGCCTTTCCTCCCCTTCTGGTGAGCATGTCCTTTTGTCCCCATGCTGTGGTGAGTTTTTCTGAGGTTTGGATTTGGGCAGGGCAGAAAACAGGGCAGTCTTGTGCCCTGTTCTGGTTGGAAAAAGGCCTTTTCATGGGTCCGTTCAAATCTCAGCTGACATTAAATTGTGCCCTTTGCACACAGTAACTTCCTCAGGGATCTCTTAGACTGGGCCAAGGCAGGATTTTGTAATTCATCAGCAAATCTCCACTCCAAACCACCTGAATCTAACTCTGAAAGCCTAATACATAGGTGCTGGCCTCCTACCTGTAAGGCTGGTTTTGACCAATGGTTTGCATGTCGTTTAAAGGGAGAATGGAAGAATATATTTTCAACATGAGAAATGAATGACTTAAGAAAACCCACAGAGGAAGAAGAAAGGTAGAAATAAAATAATAATGCACCCAAATGACCCTCCATTTACTCCCAATATTTTCTCTTGGAGCACTTAGGTGATTTATATCACTTATTTGGATGTTTAGGTAACTAATCTTTTTATTATTGTAAATATAATAATCTGAATTAAGTATGGCTTTATCTTTCTGATGAGAAGGTTTGCTATATATATATTCTAATCATCTTTTGCCTATAGTTGTGGTTTCTTTACAACCTTGGAACAAACTGGTCTGGTTTTCTTATTAGGGACTAAGTCTGTCTACTTTGTATTCAGAAGACATTACCTATAAGCAGAGTAGGTAGCTGCCTACTGAAATGGTTCTGGAGGTGCTTGGAAGGCCCCTTTGCCCAATAATACACCTCCTTTCTGATTCCTCATACCTGAAGTTCTTTAGCATGGTTGGTTCCAAATTTTGGGGGTTAGAGACCCCTTTAAGAATCTAATGAAAGCTATGAACCTCTTTCATAGAAAAATGCTCTATACAATGTATATATGTGTAAATAAAAGCTTGTTCTTGAACTCTAAAGTTAAGAACTCCTGCATTAAACGGAGGTAAAGCCTCCGTTAGAGAAGAGGCGTAAAACGCAAAGGCAAGGGGATGCATTCTGTAAACAAGCATCTCTTGAGGATTTATTATTTACAAACACCATAGTAGGTTTTGGGGATACAGATTAAGACCTGGTCTTCTTTCTTGACAGACTTGTAGCCTGGTAGAGGAGACCCTCATATAGACAGTTAAAATGTGAGGTATTAAGGGCTAAAAGAGAGGCAGGTAACAAAGTGTTAGGGGCCCTCTTGGGACAGAGAGACCAATTCTGCCAAGTAACCAGCATGTATTTGCCTTAGAATGGAAATGGCTGATTCTAGACCCTTGCTTTGGTGGTTTAGAGAGGAAAAAGGGCATCGAGTGTCAAAAACAGGAGGTATTATTGAGCAAGAGGCTGCAAAGAAGGGAAGGACACAGGTTGGGGAGGCAAAGGAGAGGCTGAGGTTGCCAAGGAGAAACCACACATGCTTTTAAATTTTACTTGGGACTCAGCCTATTGGTAGCCATCTGAAACTGAGGTGATATTTTGCAAATAAATCAAATAAATAGGCAGAACTGCTTGCTCCCTGCCAACAACAAACAAAAAATTTAAAATTTGTTTTAAAATTCCAAATAAACAAAATGCCCATTACTGAGACTTTTCAATCTAATGATGCCACTCAAATCGTAGGAAATTTGCTAATTGTTTGTGAATGCTGCAAGGTCATAGTCTAGACCTGTTTTAAAAAATCTTTAAAAACTTCAAAACTATTTATTTAAAATGGATGAAGAAATTATATACACTCTGTCTGCAGGGTTACTTGACATTTACCATCATCAGCTGGGATTCTACAAGTATTAGAGGTCACCATTTATTTTTTTTCAGTTAGACACAGCCTTATGTATTAATCCCCTTGTATGGGGAGGGGCAGACAGGATTCCTGTTATGTGTGTTTAGAAGATATTTATGACAAAAAAGAATGAAAATAAATTCATCCTAATTCTGTATTGTAGTACTGGAATGATACATTGCCAGAGAGGGAGACAGAATATCAATTTATAGTTACAGAGTGGTGAACTATTCTTTGATGACTATATGCCAAAGCATGTAAGTAGAAAGTTACAGGAAGCATTTTCAAAAAATGTTTTGTAAATTTGTTTGTATTTTGCTTATTTTCTTTGTTAAAGTGTTAACCCTGTGTTTTGAATTTTGTGCTGGCTGCTGATATTTTGGGAAAGCCATAGTAAAGGAGAAAATAACGTTTCGAGAGGAAAGAAATGGTGTAGAGGTGCCACCTAGTGGTCACATCGTCCCGTCTGTATTCTCTTTCTCACCGGTGGAGATTGGATGTCAGTGGCGGGTTGCCTGAGTGTTAGGGTTTCCTGGAGAATCCCTTTAGAATATAAGTGGTGAATTTGATAGGATATTGTTATCCTTCATAGGATAATGTTTTTACCTCTGTTTTGTGGTCACTAGAATTATTCTGCTCCAAATTCCTTATTTGAAATTAGTTTTATTAGCTGGATGGTTTTTCTTTCTGCTAATGTTTTTAGTTAATTATATCAGCAAAGATTTGAATTAAACTTGAAAATCAGAGCTTAGTGATAGTTTGCCATTTCATTGAAATGATCTCACATGTAAATATACAGAAGACATGGAGAGTGTCTGGAGTGTATCGTGGGACCTAGCCAAAGTCTGGATGATGGCCATGTGCAGTGAAATTTCATTAGAAGCCCTTCTTGTTCTTTTAGAATTACTCTGTGTTTAGCAGAATCTTGTAGAAGAAAAAGATCAATGGGAAAACTCATCTTTTGGAAAACAATTTTTTTCCAGATGAGCTATGTTCAGCAAGTACACCCCTCGTTAGAGAGACAGCCGTGAATGGCTGATATAATCATTTCTTTTCTTTACCCTTCAACCATGTATAATCCAGAATTGTGTCAAATATTGAGGTTTTCCAAAACAAAAGTGATAGAGATCTTAAGAATAATCAAAACTCCCAGAGGGCATTGTGTACTTTATCTCCTCAGTGACAAGAAATCTTTGAAGGTTTGTCTGTGTGTGTGTGATGGCGGGTGTAGGAGTGGGGGGACTTTTACTGGGATGTAAAATAAATTTCCTCAGGAGGATTTTTACTTCATTAGTATTGTTTTGGTATCCATTTTGGGCAATATTTACAGAAAGAATCTTAATATCTGTTTAAGTACTAACATTTTGTCTTTATTACACATGAATAGTTTTGTCAAGGAAATTCTCATGGTAGAATTAAATAAGACATTAAAGAAATTACAAGAGGGCTCTTTAGAACAACGCAGACTTTAGCTGAGAACTTCCCCTAAAGATGCTCCCTGAATTTGCAAAGACAGCCCAGGTAACTTACCCGTCGTTTAGACTGTAGAGTGTTTGCTGCATGTCCACCACTGTGCTAGGTGATGGTTGCTGAGAAGAATAAAAGAGTATGTGTGATGGGTTCTCAAGGCCCTTGTAAGAGGCACTGCTGAGACAAGTATGGAGCCAAACTGCCTGTGTCTGAGTCCCTGCTCTGCCCCTTACCAGTAGTGTGACCTTGGAGAAGTTACTTGACCTCTCGATGCCTTAGTTTCTTCATCTGTAGTGGAGATAATAATAACTGACCTTGTAGGGAAAGTGCTTAGGATGGTGTCCCGGTATATGGTGAAGACTCATCCACGTTAGGTATTTTCATCCTCATCATCTGGTGAGGAAGCCAAAGCTTAGGCACCATACGTAAGAGGAGAGTTCAACACTGTATTTTATCAAGTAAGAAGTTGTTACGACCACTTACTATAGGGATTCACAAAACAGAAACCAGTGTGGGCTGAGATGTTTTGGGGAGGAAGGAATAAGGAATGGATCTGGATTTTGAATGTTTCAAAAAAACAGATTTTAAATCAGTTTTCTCTATTTGAACTTCAATTAAGTTGAATAATTCATTATGATTCTTGGTGCTATTTCCTTCTATAGGGCTAAGGACAAAGAATAAGCTCTCTCTTTGTTTGCTCACCAATCATTTTTCATTCATTCAGCATTGATTTATGGACTATGTCCTATGTGCCAGGCATTGTGTTTGGCACTGGGGATACAGTGGTGAGTGAGGCAGACAAGAATCACAGCTGTAGTTTCTGCCCTCCAACCTTTTAATAATGTTCCCCATGTGCCTCAGTGTCCTCTCTGGATCATGTTTGGTTTATTTTTTATTTTATTTTTAAAACCCATTTATGATGAAAATTTCAAACATACATGACAACGTAGTCAGGTGCCGCTCACCCATCTTCAGCTTCAACAGTGATCAAGTCTATGTCCCCCTTCTTGACCCTACCCTAGCAGGAGTTATTTTAAAGCAAACGCAAGACATCATCTCATTTCACCCATAAATACTTCAGTATGAATCTCTAATTGATAAGGAATTTTTAGAAATATAACCACCGTGCCATTATCCACCTAACAAAATGAACAATAATTCCTTAGTATTAAATTATCTCAAAGATGTCTTTAAAAAATTTTTTATTTTGGGCTGGCCTAGTGGCGCAGTGGTTTAGTTCGCGCTTTGGCAGCCCGGGGTTTGCGGGTTCGGATCTTGGGCGCCCGCTGACGCACCGCTTGTCAGCCATGCTGTGGCGGCATCCCACATATAAAGTAGAGGAAGATGGGCACGGATGTTAGCCCAGGGCCAGTCTTCCTCAGCAAAAGGAGGAGGATTGGCAACGGATGTTAGCTCAGGACTGGTCTTCCTCACACACACACACAAAATTTATTTTAAGTTAACATACAGAAAAATGGACTTTTTTGCTCAAGGTCCTTTGAATTTTAACTCACATAAGAATATAGAATAATTCCATTGCCCCCCCAAATTCCCCATGCTATCCCTTTATAGTTACACTCTCCCCACATCCATAAGAGAACCCCATATAAATGGAATAATGCAGTGTGTACCTGTGTCAAGGTACTCTGTGTCTAGCTTCTTTCATTCAGCATAATGCCTTTGAGATTCATCCAAGTTGTTGCATGTATTAATAACTCTTTTCTTTTTATTGCTGTATTCCATTGTATGGAATATAATGAATAATATTCCACTGTATGGATGTATCACAGTTTAACCATTCACCTGTTGAAGGACATTTGGGCTATTTCCAGTTTTTGGCAATTATGAATAGAATTGCTATAAACTTTGTGTACAGGTTTTTGTGTGAACCTACATTTTCATTTATCTGGGATAAGTGCTTAAAAGTGGATTGCTGAGTCATATGGTAAGTATATGTTTACCTTTAAAAGAAACTGCCAGAACTCTGTTTTCCACAGTGGCTGTGCCATTTTACATTTCCCTCCAGCAAATTGTGAGTTTCAATTGTTCCACACTCTTGGCAGCACTTGGCGTTGTTAGAATTTAAAATTTTAGCCATTCTAATAGGTGTTTAGTGGTATTTCATTTTGTTTTAATTTGCATTTCCCTAGTGGCTAATGATGTTGAACCTACTTGCATGAGCCCGTTTGCCATGTATACATCCTCTTTGGTGAAAGGTCTGTCTTTTTCCCATTTTTTAATTGGCTGTTTTCTTACTGTTGAGTTTTGAGACTTCTTTATATATTCTGTTTACAAGTCCTTTATCAGATATTATGTTTTGCAAATTTTTTTTCCAGTCTGTGGCTTGTCTTTTCATTCTCTTAACAGTGTCTTTTGCAGAGCAGAAAATTTTAATTTTGAGGCAGTTCAATTTATCATTTTTTTCTTTTGTGTCATGTCTAATAAGTCTTTGCCTAACCTCAGGTCATGACAATTTTCCTTTGTTTTCTTTTAAAAGTTTTATAGTTGTATGTTTTATCATTAGATATATGATCTATTTTGAATTAATTTTTGTAGATGTATAAGGTTTAGGTCAAGGTTCTTCTGTGTTTGCATATGGATGTCCATCTCTTCCAACACCATTTGTTGAAAACTATTCTTTCTCCATTGAATTGCTTTTATACCTTTTTCAAAAATCACTTCGCCATATTTGTGTGGATCTATTACTGAATTGATCTGTTGTGTCTCTCTCTTTGCCAATACTGCACTGTCTTAATTACTGTAGCTTTATAGTAAACATTTACTTAAAATATTTACTTAAAATCAGGTCATATGATTTCTCCAAATTTATTTTTCTTTTATCAAAGTTATTTTAGCTATCTTAGTTCTTTTGTCTTCTCATATAAATTTTAGAGTGACCTTGTCTATATCTACAGAAAATCATGCTGACATTTTGGCTGGGGTTGCATAAATCTATAGCTCCTATACATACTTTTTTAGATTTATGCTTAAGTATTTCATTTTTTGGAACTATTATAAATGGCATGTTTTTTGGTTTCTAAATGTACATGGACTATATATATATATTGGAATAATATATATGGAAATATAATTAATTTTTGTGCATTGACTTTAATCCTCTGATCTTGCTAAAATCACTTATTTGTTCTAGGTTTTTTCCCCCCAATTCCTTGGGCTTTTCTCCATAGCCAATCATGTTGTTTGTCTGAATAGGATTAGCTTTATTTCTTTATTTCCAATCTGGATGTCTTTTATTTCTTTTCCTTGCCTTTTTTCTTATGCTGGCTAGAACTTCCAGTACAATGTTGAGTAGGGGTGGTGAGATTGGACATTTTTGCTTTGTTCCCAATCTTTGGAGGAAAGCATTCAATCTTCTACTATTAAGTATGATGTTAGCTGCAGGTTTTATCAAGTTGAAGAAGTTCCCTTCTAGTCCTACTTTGCTGAGAGTTTTTATCATGAATAGATGTTGAATTTTGTTAAATGCCTTTCTTCATTAATTGATATGATTGTTTTTTTTTCCTTTAGAATGCTAATCTGGTAGATTCCATTGGTTGATTTTTGCATGTTAAACTAGTCTTGCATTCCCGTGATAAACCCCACTTGGTTCATGTCAAGTTTTGAAGTTCCAACTGGAAACTTCTAATCGGGGATCAGTTAGTAGAGAACATATAGACTTGTGTTGGGGCTGATATGTTGGAAATCTGTTGGCTATTTGAGCTGTTAACCATCCCATTAGCTTCTGCTGACCTGCTTCCCCAAAACCCCCTCAGACACCAACCATGCCTCTGCTGCCAATATACTTTGCCTTCACCCCCTTCTATCTATTTATGTGGATTTCACAGTCTTTCCTTACCTGTGTTGGACCAGGAACTTCTAAATATTGGAGTCACTTATTAACATCTCCTTCCTCCATTTGTGCCTGGCATCTTTAATTTATACAGGAGAGTTTGGAGATAAATTGTATTTTAAGAAAAAAAATTTACTTAAATAAAACACATCTGTGATTAGAGTGTTAAAATTTAAGTGATATTAAATAATTGTTTTCACAAATTTTGTCCTTTCATTAGGCAAGAAAAGAAAAAAAATATGGATGTCTTGTCATATGTAGTCTTCCAAGATCTGATTTTAAATTGCAATTTTTTGGGAAAGTAATGGAAACAAACCAGAGAGTAATATAAATGTTTGCATGTGGTTAACATAATTTGCTTGCCTTTCCAGAGGCTAAATTCCAAAGAATTTGTTTCTGTATTCTTGAGTCTGCAGGCACAACAGTACAGAGATCCCTGTGAAAGCAAGCCCTCATCCGGGGAGCTTCAGTATACATGGCCACCCCTGCAACCCCTTTTTGGGGAGTACGAGGATGCCACGGGTTGTGGCAAGAGCTCAGAGTGCTGCTTTCTGTTAAAACATAGTCTCAATTTCTTTGAGCAAACCATTAATAGGTGTCAAGTTCACATTGTAGGTTTTAGTCCCAAGCAGTGTTAAAAGCAAATGTGTGGGGTTTTATATTTCCAGCTGCCTTTTTTTTTCAAAGTAAAATATGTAGGTTTTGGTTTTCAGCAGGCCACATTTCTTCTAATAAAAACAGTTGGAACAAAATGTGTTTTATAAGCATATAAAAATGTCAGACCATAATGATTTTAGTGCTGCATGTTTAAAACTGGGTCACTAATATTTAAGATAGTAGTATCGGCAAAGAAAGTAAATTATGGAAAGTAAATTACAATATATCAATTATATAAAGGAGAAGGTGGTTGGAAACTAGTTGGCAACTTTATTGAGACCATTTTATTTCAGCTTCTATATAATATGCATATCTTTCAGCTTTAAGTTATTCAAATTTTGGCCTTAAAATTATTAAACTTTTGTACTTGAAACTGGGCCCCAAAGTTTCAAAAATCTTACTTGTGTTTGGAGTCACAATTCATTATGTGAAAAAGTACCTTTCTTCTGTGGACTCACCGGAGAAAGCATCTCAGTAGGTTCTGGTGCCAGAATCAGTTGTGCTTCCTTTTAACGGCTCACTTCCTATCATCTGATTGACACTCCGAGCTCCGTTTTGCCCTGTCTGCTCAGAAGCTCAGAAAAAAATTTTGGCCCATTTCTAACAAGGCTAAGGACTTTAGCCCGTGCATTTTGCACACTGAGCATACATCTGGAATCATTTTTATCTTATTTCTTTAACCTTTATTTTTCTTTTGCCTAAATTTTTTCACTTAACTCTCCTCCCATGTTAAATGTGGTTAATGTTATAAGCTGATGTATATCCATATTGGAATAAGATGTTGGAAATAGATTTTAAAAAATCTCGTTTCTTTTTCTTTGATCATTCCATCCACATCATTACATTCCTCTTGCACTTTGACCCTTTTTCTTTGTAACTTACAAATACATATTCTTAAATGATAAAATTCCAAACAGGAAAATTCCTGGGACATGTTTTAAGAAATCTTTACTGGTTTTTCAGATAATAAAAGTAGTACTAGCTTGTTATAAAAACTTCAAATATTATAGAAGTATATAATGTAGAAAATAAATGTCCTGGGCCGCCCGGTGACGCAGCGGTTTAGTCCGCGCTTGGCAGCCTGGGGTTTGCGAGTTCGGATCCCGGGCGCCCGCCGACGCACTGCCTGTCAGCCATGCCGTGGTGGCGTCCCATATAAAGTGGAGGAAGATGGGCACGGATGTTAGCCCAGGGCCAGTCTTCCTCAGCAAAAAGGGGAGGATTGGCAACAGATGTTAGCTCAGGGCTGGTCTTTCCCCCCCCCCCAAAAAAAAAAAAAAAAGTCCTCCATAATCTCCTCCTTCCAAAAAAACAAAAAACCCCCAAAATCAAAAATCAAAAACCAAAAGACTGTTAACCATTTGGTGTATAGCTTTATGGCTTGACTTTAAGTTGTATTATATTGGAGTGGCAGTGGGAATGATTTCCTCTGTGAATCTTAGCTATATAACTTCCTATTTCTATGCTATGATGTGATACATATACGTATAGTTTTTTTTTCTTCTGTGAAGTCTTGAAGATATGCCAGTCAAATCTGAGGGACATACAGCTCAGCGTTCTTGGACTGCTTTGTGGGAAGGGATCATGGTTGCTCTCCATACCAGGCAAATGGAATTTAGGTGTAGAGGGTGGTGGTTCTCAGCCTGGCTGTGGCATCAGCATCAGATGGGCCTGTGTTCAAGCCCTGACAGTTGAGTGTCTACAGGCAAGTTACCTTTCCTCCATAAGGCCTGGTTTCCTGGGGATAGTAATAATTGCTTTAAAGTGTTGTTGTTTTGAGCAAATGACAGATTGTATGTAAAGCACTTAGTACAGTGTCTGGTATGTAGTAAATGCTAAATAAATGTTAGCTGCTGTATTATTTTGACTAATTATTGATTGCTATTTATGGAGAAACCCTAAATAATCACAGTGCAACAAGATAGAAGTTTATTTCTCTCCTATATGTATGTCTAGATAGAAGGTCCCAGGCTGACTGTGCTTTCACAACTACCAAGGACCCAAATTTGTTGTATTTTGATGCTCATATATCTTCTATCTCATGGTCTGAGATGACTGCTGTAGCTCTGACCATCTATCGCAACCATATGCTACCCAGGAGGAAGATCATGACTGAGAAATTGCATGTAGCCTGTATACTCACATCCCATTGGCCAAAACTTAGTCATATGGCCATAGCTAGCAGCAAGGGAGGCTGGGAAATGAGTCTTTAGCTAAGTGGCCATATGGCCAACTGAAAATACTGATACCATGCCAGAAGAGAACAGATGTTGGGAGGCAACTCACAGTCCTGTCACAGCAGCTGTAGCATTGTCTCTGAGGTAAGGCAGGTGCTCTGAATATGTTCTCTTTAAGAATTCATTCCTACTGTATTATCTGTGCATTTATCAAACACCTTTGTAAACTTGTTTATATATATATATATATATATATTTTTGTTTGTTTGTTTGTTTGTTTGTTTTGGTGAGGAAGGTTGTCCCTGAGCTAACATCTGTGCCAATCTTCCTCTATTTTGTACGTGGGATGCCGCCACAGCATGGCTTGATGAGTGGTGTGTAGGTCCACACCTGGGATCTGAACGCATGAACCCCAGGCCACCGAAGCATAGCAAGTGAACTTAACCCCTATGCCACCGGGCCAGCCCCATATATTTTTATCTTTTACTCATTCTTTGGGATAGTGATTGCCAGATGTTCATTAGCTTTTCTATAAAGAACTATTTCCTTTTATTCTAAAATTACTTTTTTATGCTTCAGGACCTCACCAGTATCTGGGACTCTGGGCTTTATTCTTAACATTTCCTCAGTTCTACATTTGAAGAGGTATACTTTATTCATTGAAATTAGTCATGTCCCGTGGGAGCTTGCTTGAGAGTTTCACTACTTCAGATTAATGTGGTATAGACTTCAGTTACATGATTATAAATGTTCAGATGAGTGCTGAAAGATTCAGACTTGGAAAAGCTGAAGGTTTATTATCATAAATAATATAGCTTTGGTACCTTGTGGGTATTTCAAATATTAATGTTAAAACTTGTGCCTGTGACAAACAGAAAATTATATAGCTAGGGAAACACCTGCGATGACATTGCCTGTGATGACATTTTTTTCCCCTTAATTAAACATTAAAGATTAATGTTTCTTAGCATTGCCTAATCACTAAAATGCTTTAACATAAGTGATCTTGTATCTATGATCCTCTTGCATATGGTGGTAAAGTCTCCTGTTTGATTAGGTTATCTTTATACCAACTTCTTTCTCATCTCTTATTTTTAAATTAGACTTCATGGTTCTCTCAGCTGAATAGTAGTTGAGACTATGACCCAAATTTGGGTGTTATTTGGGGCAGACATTCTTTTCCCTGTATCGGTTTGCCAGGGCAACAGTTCAGAAAAGTGGACATGGCCTTGCAATATTTGTCCGGATCTGTTTGGTTTCTAAAGCTGGATTTAAGATATTCAGGGTTCTTGGTGGATTAGCTTTTAGCCTACTTGGACTCCTAGACTACTGCAATAATTATGCCGAATCTTCTCCATCTTTCTTAAAATCCTAATATCGGCTGTCTGAGTATAGAACTTTCTAAAATTTCATGAAATCTATTTAGCTTGTTTTAATAAACAAGGGGAAAAACTTATTCAAAGACACTAAACAGTGTAGTAAACTCGGCTGAAGAATGAACCTGCGCGTATGGGTAGTCTAACACCCAGACAAGATCCACCCTGGCTTTAGAATTCTGTTTTGAGACCTTTGTAGTGGGGACTTTCCCTAGATTTAAAAAAAACAAAGACAACAACAAAATAATATCTGAAGAATTAAAAAACCTAAAGCCTGTCAGTGAATCTGGTCTCCACTGTTGAATTTTGGCAGCTTTTGTGCCTTGGTGGGGATGGATTGCACAGCGAGGCCAACTCCACTATGTGATTTCAGGTGGGCTTCCTGTAGGGAAGCAGCCTTTCCATTGGATGAGTCCAGAATTCTGATAAAGTCATTGACTTTAGGTAGTGGTAACATAAAATAGTGTTAAAGAAGGAAAATCCCACACCCTTGATAAGAATTGGTAGCAGAATTTTATTTTTAGAAAGTGAAATTTGGAAACAACTGTATTTATTATTTTAAAAGATTTTAGAGTATTTTTGTAAAGTGTGTTTCACTGTTATCATTGCTTTAATATGAATGCTCCTATATTTCAAACAAAATATTCTCTAATATTTACATTTCCAGTGAGGTATTTTATTTGCATGACTATTTTTAAAGCATGTGCTCATTTTGGTGGAGTTGTTCTTGTGGTGTTTAAACTATATTTACATATTTTCCTCTTCCTGATGAATGTCTCATTTCTGACTTATAAGACTAAATATCAAATGCTTTTTTCTTTGTGGTTGTTAGATAGCTTACAGGTAGAATACACACAAAAAAGAGTATGTTGATTATTAACCAAATTCATTTATATTTCACTTATAAGTGTAATTTTAGTTATTTTTGTAAGCTTTTAAATATATTGACTTCTAAGTTTTATTTATTAGCAAAATGTGTTAATACTTTTAACATTTTGGTATATTTTCTTTCTACAAGTTCTTATTCTATGGATATAAGTATACTCATGCATACCTATATAATAAATTAGAGTCTAGGTGTATAGATATATATATGCCCATCATATAATTGTGTATATAATATTTTATTGTGAAAATTACCCTTGTCAATAATTACACTTTGTAAACATGCTTTTAATAATTGTCTAGTACTATATTACATTGTGTGATATACCACATTTTACCAATTCACTTGTTGAACATTTAGATTTTGTGCTAATATTAGAACTAATGTTGCAACAAACATCCTTGTATATTTATCTTTGTGTCTCTGATAATTTCCTTAGGATAAATTCCTAGGAGTAGAATTACTGGTTTAAATGGGTATGAAAAAAGTTTGAAGGGTCTTGATACATAATGCCAAGTTCATTCATTCAGTCAAAAAATATTGTCTCATGCCCTTGGGATACAATAATGAATAAGACATTCCATAGTCTCAACTCACAGTCTAGTTGGGGCACAGACATGTGTATGATTAAACTCAAGTCCATGATCTCCAGAAAGGTTGTATTAATTTACACGTCACTAACATTTTCAATATATGCAAATAGTTTTGAAATGTGTCTGTGTTCTTTTGAAATTAGAGCACCATAGAATACTTTATAGGAAATAAAAATATTTGTGTTTTGGTTATTGCATATCATGAATCACATACCTAATAATTTTTGACATTATTGATTTAGAAAACCTAGTCCATTTCAATATTCTCATTTCTGTAACAAGGTATTTACAGAATTATAGAGCAAGGTATTGCGTTCTTATTTCCATAGTTTCATGGGCGCTTTCTTACTGTGTTTTCCCAGTGTCTTGATACTTTCTGCCACCGACAAATAGAATACTACTTTGACACTTGAAATGATTGACAAAGAACACTAAACTCATGTTGTTTAAAACTATCTTACCACTATTTTGGTCTCCTTTTCAAAGGAGAAAGACCCTTATTTTATATGTATTCTTTATAAATGTGGATAAGGCATGTAAGAATGGAACCTAAATACCTGTAGTAGTGAAAACTCGTGTAATGCTATTATATTTAATCTGTAGATTCTCTAATATCTGTTAAGCACTGCCTGAATATTCAGGACAGAAATAGCAGGTTTTCCAGTTTTCAGGACAGTAAATTAATTGGTTGTATCCATACAACTAGTATATTAAATATCGGTCAATCAAAGGCAATTATTTGTCAGCAGAATAGACTAATGACATGAAGGAGGGGAAAACCCTCACAGTTTTAGTGTCATCTGAGAATTGGAAGGGCAAATATGGCTTTCATGGAGCAGTGAGCTGCATTTCCATGTCCAGAAATACAGTCCTTGGAAATAATTATTCTATTTGCTGCTCAATAGGTTTCCCTCATGTGAAGGCTGCCAGGCTCCTCCGGCTTCTAATTTAGGACCTAAAGAGAGTTTCCTACTGGGCCCCAAAATGATATTTGAGCAAACATGTGGCCTTCCCCATTCACTCAAAAATGGCTACAAATGGACAGCATACCAAGTGTGGCAAGATAAATTATGTGACTAAGCTGTTTTCCATAATGTATCTTTTTACGATAATATACCTAATATTTTTCTGCTCACCTGGAGTTCTTCAAGATCATCTTTGTGACTAAGCGTATGATCTCCATCCTTAAATGAGCAAGCAAATTATTCCTAATAAATAATGAGAGATGATATAACATCTGCTGTACACTTTTAGTTTTATCCATTTGTATTTCATTTGATCTTGATGAAGTACATAATTTTATTTATCAAATGAAACAAGTGAAGTAGATTGCATATTACACCGTGGAAATTCTGGAGATTTGTACTTTTAAGGTAAGTTTTTAGTGAGGTAGGGGTTTCAGTTTGATTGTTTTTTGATTCCTGACTTAATATACCTTTAAACTTTATATTTGAGTTTGTATTTGATAAAAATATATCTTGGTATTAGTAATCTTTTGGGACTTAATTTTTCAGGTAGTATTATGTTGCCAAGATTTATCTATACTTTTGCATGTGTCAGTAGTGTACTGTTTTTGAGGGCTGTGTAACATTCCATAGTGGGAATATACCTAAATTTATTTATGTATTTTCTTGTAAATAGACATCTGTGTTATTTCCTGACTTTTGTTGTTATGAAAGCTCGTGCCATGAACATTCCTTTAAGTGTTGTCTGCTCTACATGAATAAGAGTTCCCTCTAGTTTCCATCTAGGAATGGAATTGCTGGGTCATAGAGTATCTGAATGTTCAGCTTTACAAATAATGCAATACTGCTTTCCAAAGTAATTGTGTGAGTTTACATTCCTACCAGCAGTACTTAAGAAATCTTGTTCATTCATATTCCTCTCTAAACACTTGTTATTATCAGACTTTTTAATTTTTGCTAATTATGTGGGTTTATAATGGTCTTCATTTGCATGTCTCTGATCAATAATGAAATTAAATGTTTATTCAAATACTTATTGTCATATGTATTCCTTCTTTAAAAAAATGACTGTTCATGTCTTTTGCCTGGTTTTTTAAAAATTAGATTGAGCTTTTCTTATTATTATAGGAGTTTTTAATATATTCTTGATACTATTCCTTTGGTGAGTATATGGATGGGAGATATCCTTTCCCAGTTTGAAACTTGTTTTTTTCACTTTCTCTAAGGTGACTTCTAGTGCTCTAGTCCTTGCTCTTTATACAGTCAAATTTATTGATATTTTATTATAATGATCACTTTTGTATCTTTTAAAGAAAGCCTTCCCTGTCAACGTCAGAAAAATTTAAAAAAATGTTTTCCACTAACATTTTTAAAGTTTTCTTCTGATATTTTAAGTCCGATCCATCTGGAATTAGTTTTTGTGTGATGTGAAATAGAGGTTCAATTTTTATTTTTATCATATAATCGCCACCTCTGTCATATATTAAAGTTATATATGGGTGGGTTTTTTTTTTTCTGAGCTCTCTTCTATTCCACAGGTAAACATGTCTATCCCTGCCCAGAGTCATGTTCTCTTAATTAGTTAGCTTCATAAGAAGTCCTAATATCTGATAGGGCACAGCTCCCCTACTTGCTCTTCTTTCTCAGAAGTGTCTTGGCTGTTCCTGGCTCTTTGTTCTTCCATGTGAACTTTTAATTCAGCTTCTAAAATTCCATGAACAACCCCTGTTAGGATTTTGATTAGCATTGTATTGAATTTTGAGGTCAATTTGAAGAGAATGTCATCTTTATGATATTAGGTCTTCTTAATTATGAACCCTAGTATATTTCTCAATTTATTTACGTATTCTGTAATGTCTCCTAATAGTGTTCAAAAAATTTCCCTGTTTGAATCTTGCATCTATATAAAAAATATTTATTCTTAGTAACTTGGTATATTTTTTTTCCAGTAACTTTACTGAGATCATAATGGTTTATAACATTGTATAATTTCGGGTGTACATTATTGTTTATCAGTTTCTAAGTAGACTTCATAGTGATCACCCCAAGTAGTTTAATTATTGTCTGTCACTGTACATATGTGTCCCTTCACCCCTTTTACCCACTCACCACCCAACTTCCCCTCTGGTAACCACCAACCTGTTCTCTTTATCCATGTATTTGTTATATTCCACATATGAGTGAAGTTATGCACTATTTGTCTTTCTCTGTCTGGCTTATTTCACTTAACATCATACCCTCAATGTCCATCCATGAGTAACTTGATATTTTTAATGCTATTATAAATCACATCTTTTAAATTATGTATTCTAGCTGTTTATTGCTGGTGTACAGAAAAGTGATTAGTTTTTGTATATTGATCTTATATCCAGCCATCTTGCTAAACTCTCTTTTTTAAAAATAATAATTTATTTGTAGATTCTTTTGAGCTTTCTATGTATACAGTCATAGTTGACATTTTTGTTTCCTCTTTTCCATTGTTTTTGCCTTTTTTCCTTGCACTGTTTAGGAACTCCATGACAATGTTGACTAGAAGTGATGATAATGGGCATTCTTTCCTTGTTCTTGATTTTAAAGGCTATGCTTTTTTTTTTTTTGTGAGGAAGACCAGCCCCGAGCTAACATCCGTTGCTAATCCTCCTCTTTTTGCTGAGGAAGACTGGCCCTGGGCTAACATCCCTGCCTATCTTCCTCTACTTTATAGGGGCTGCCACCACAGCATGGCTGACAAGCAGTGCGTCGGCAGGCGCCAGGGATCTGAACCCATGAACCCTGGGCTGCCAAGCGCGAACTAAACCGCTGTGCCACTGGGCTGGCCCCAGGCTATGCTTTTATATTTTCCCTTAAGTGTGATCTTTGTTATAGGGTTTTTTAAAAAAAATTAAATCAGGTTAAGGATAGTCCCTCCTCTATTCCTAATTTACTAAGAGTTTTTATTAAGAATTTGTATCATATACTTTTCTGAATCTATTGGATTCTCTTTTTTTCCTCCATTAAACTTATAAAGTGTTACAATTAAAAATAACAAAAACTGAACAATATGCTTTTGAGATATACATATATATGATAAACTATATATTAAAAATTAAGTCAATGATAAGTACATGATTCCAGATAACAGTTAACCCAGATGGGATGGGGAGAAACACTTGGTAGATGTAAATTGTTGTTAGATGTTCTAGTTCTTGTGTCAGGTGGTAGCTTCATGAGAGTATAGTGTCTTATCTAAACATACAAATATATGCATAAGTATGCAAATGGTTAAATACAAAAGCAGATCAAATGCATGGACTATTAAGGAAAGATAAGTATATGTGTTAAGAACTAAGAATTATGGTTAATCCAATTCTGTGGTTAAAAAAAAGAAATTTCATATTTGTTTTTATGAGACTGTTGCATTTGGATTAGTAAAAAGAGTCTTTTAAAAATGCCCATATTCTTAATTGTTATTGGTTAAGTTCCTCTTCTTTAGAGAACTTTTGGGCAGTTTTCGGTTGTGAGACTTAATCTTGTGACTCACACGTGCTTTAGGGTCCACACATTCTAAGAGTAAGAAGTTCATGATTAGCCTGTGCTCTCTATTGTTTAGTCCTAAAATTACCAGATAATTAAATGGCCCTCATTTTGGGTTGACACTTTGTGCAGATTGTCCTGTAGTATATGGAGGGCCTGACCCTTTCTTTTGGTTACTTAGGCCGCACACTTCTGTATTGAACATGCCATGAATTTCCGTCCTATCCCATCTCATCCATCTCATCCCATTATGTAGTGCTGTTGTATGAAGTTTGTAGCTTGCGGGAAGGACACTTGGAATATATTATAGTGGTTATGAGCATTTGGAATGAAACAGACTTGGATTTAAAGCTTGGCTGTCCTCTTTACCAGCTGAGTGGTCTTTAGAAATTTTAATAACCACTCTGAGCATCAGTGATCTGAAAAACTTGTATGACATTTTCTCCAAGGTTGTTGTGAGTGTTAAATTGTATCTATTATTACTATTATTAGTGTCATATCATCATCATATATAATTAATTTTTGTATCTCCAAGTATACCGGATGCAATTTCAAGCTACTGATCTAGATTTTCCCTTGAGTGTGCTAAAGGTGCCAGTTGTTTTATTCCCTAAGTGCTGAAAAGAACCACAGTGCCAAAATATCCTCACCTTTTCTTTTCAACCAGTGACTTTTCTATTTTGTCTGTACTATTTCTGGAGAGAGGGGGAGACGGGCAATCATGTCACTCACAGCCAGGCCTTTTGTAAGCATAGCGGACAGATGGAGGTGTTTGGGCTGATCTCAACGCGGAGAATGATATTAACAGCGATTGCCCCTGTACCGTGCATCTGTGCAGCAGCCACGGCACCGAGTGCCTTACCCTCAGCATCTCGCTAAGATTCTCACCCCAAGTTCCCCAAAGCAGATCTTTCACCTTCATCTTGACATGAGGAAGTTGGGACTTGGAAAGGTTCAATAACTAGCCCAGTGTCACACTTAGTAATTGGCAAAACCAGGAGGCACTCCTTGGTCTCTTTGACTCCAAAATCCACACTCATAACCACCGCCTATGCAGATGCTGTTCCCTGGAGAGTCTTCATATCCGCCTGTCTTCTGGATGCCGACTTGAAAGTATGTGGAGCCCAGAACTCAGTGGGACCTGCTGGGTGGATGACTATTTGGATTCTCTGTGTTGTTTGGGGAAGCCACCTCCCTGCTGAGGCAAGAAAGGCTCTGGAAACTGGGGGCTCTTTGGCCCTTTTCTACTGAAAATTAAATCTAAAATGATTTAATGCTGGGATTGGTAGGTTTGAGAGATTTTTGCATTCACTTTGGATAAGGAATATTTAGCTATGTGGCATTCCTGGCTATATTTTAGGTTTTTAAGTCAGAAAACTACAGGGTTTATGAAAACCTTTGGAAAATATCTGTAGCATGCTGAAATAAAGTGAGAGCTTAATAAAAATATGCATTAATGCAGGAATCCACTGCCCTCACACTAAGTACAAGAGATCTCTGTTGAACCTTGGGAAAAATAAACTTACTCCCTTGGCTTTTATGGGGGTGGCACTAAAATTTGGTGGTTGTGCCCAGGAGTAGGGTAGTGGCATAGAATGAAAACAGTCTGCGGGAGCCTTCAGGTTCTTTAAAACACAACCAAATTAAACATTAACCTAGTCTTTACAGAATGAATCCCTGATTCCCCCATCCCACACAGACAGTTGATTTTTTGAAAGAGACATTTAGCTTGAAAAGTTAGTTTACTTTTCTACTTTTACCATGTATTTAATTAATCATAATTAACTGAGGGATAAAAGAATAAAATTTTCTGTTTAAAATTCTTTCCTTCTCCAGCACACCAAAAAAGTGACAAAAATTTTCAGAAGAATTGTTAAATTTTGTTTTTTACCCTTTGCTAGTTTCCTACCTTGACCCAGTTAATACTAAAATGCTCAAAAAGCAATTATCATTCATCTTTCAACTTGATGAACAAGTATTTTCATTGCAAATGAAGTATGTCCTGTAAATGATTAAACATTAATAAAAACAAGAATCAACCTGATTTGTTTCAACACCTCTATTTCTCTGCAGGAGGTGACATTTTTCTGTCAGTTTGTCAAAGTGTTATTTTTGCAGGCTCCCTTTCGTTCAAGTAGTGTATATTTGGCTTGGTTTTGAATTTGGTAAAGAATATGACTGTATTCTGAAATGAAAAATATTATACACTTCAGATTCTGTTTATAAAAATGTTGCATAAGTGCTTATAACACACTTAGAAGTTTGTCACTCCCAAGAATTTCTGTGGCACGCCTCAATATTCAGTATTTACAGTGTGTTTAAGTTATTGGTAACATTAAATAGCTTGCAGTATAACATGGCAGCCCTAGTAGGCTTTCCATTTAAGCAGCTTTACCAAGATAGCAGTTGACCAAAAACTAACAGCTGTTTCTGCCTATGAAAGAAGTTGGGTTCAACACTCCATTGAACCCATTGACCAACTAACCTTTCTTCAATATTCTTTTGTACATCATTAAGAGAGTAAGAATCATTACACTTTAGTTTATATCTAATATGTGGTTCTTTAATTTACTTCTAATATATGGGAGTACATTTTCTGCCATTTTCATGTGGGGAGATTTTTAGGCCAAATTTGTTTCCTGAGTTCCTGTTTCTTTTCCCCAAACAAGGTAAACAATATTGGAATAGATTTACCCACCCAAACATTGATTGGCACATAGAAGGTGGTCAACAAGTAATGTTTGAATGAATAAATGCTAGGCAGTGAGTGCAGCGACCTTTTGGCCTCTCTGCATGTCTAATTAAGTCATCATATACTTAGGGGTTTAGAGTGAACATTTCCTTTCATATCACTGCTATCTATGTGATGTTTTAAAAATTATTCTTACCTGGATGGTTTAACATTTTAGTCTTTAAACATCATCTCCAGATTTAGATAAAAGCAAAATTGTGGCCTTGGCTATAAGCAAGCAGGGAAGTATCTTAATTTCTGGTTTCCAAGAGGGTTGGAAAAGAGACTTTCCTGGAATAAGCATGATTCTACTCTAAAAGGAGAACTAAAATTAAATAGCTCTAGTTGCATAAAGCCTTGGCGGTAACTCATGAGTGGTTCTTTTATCCCTTGTTGGTTTTATATATGTGCTTTGCTGGCAAAAATGCTGATTGTTAGTTTATTGATGCTGAGCAGTTATAGAACCAGCTTTGTGTACTACGTTGAAAACTAGACTAAAGGATATCACACATGTCTTGGTTATTGTATGCACTCTTTTACCTCATGGAATTGCATGTGCACATATAAAAATAACCCTATTGATGTTATTAATTCTTTTTATATTTCAGAATTTATTTTTCAAGATATAGCTGAAAGCGTGTGCTCTGTAAGAATACAATGACAGGTCCTTTGAAAGATAACCTGAAATAATCTATTATGAGAATACATGTTTTATTGCTGTTTTTTTGAAGTCTACATTTTTGTTTTGATATGATATGTGATATGAAGGGAAATGTTTACTCTCAACCCCTAAATATATGAATTAGATATACAGAGAACAGAGAGGCCAAAATTCCTTTCTGTATCGGTTACAGAAAGAATATCGTCTATTTTCAACACAGTAGGTCTCTGCCATATAGTGGTGCTATAGCAGTGCCACTCCAGGGACACTATCGTTCTGTTAGGTCTGCCACTTTAGTGTTATTCTTTTATTTTTAGCTTCATAACTTTCTTCCAAAGTTACTTGGGATAAAAAGTCAAATGTTGAAACTTGGCATTTAATTATATTAACTTCAGTTTTTTTTTTAAAGCATCAGGACTTGATTTGCTTCAAATATGAAATAAAAATATACTTCTATTAATTAATACAACAATTTCAAATCAAGTTGCTCAACAGGCCTGTTCTTGGCACATCAAACATGTAAAGTTTCATGTTGATCTAGTTAATATCTCCAATGTAAGTAAGAAGAGTGTGGCAGGTTAGATTCTCTAGAAGCAGGGCTGAGATGGAATTTGGGTGCAAGATGTTTATTAGGAACCATCCCCTGTAAAAGGGAGGAGGAGGAAGCATGTTTGGGCAGAGGGAGAAGCTGAAATGCCTGCAGACCTGGCAAGCCTCTGTGGACCTGGTGGGGAACTGTGGAGCGAGGGTTTCCAGTCAGCGGCGTCCTGTGTTGGCTGAAGTGACTGGCCTTTCTGTCCTCCTTGCTCAGTCACTGAAGGCAGGCCACCCCGGAAAACGTGTAACCTCAGGCAAGCTTCCCTCAGCAGCTGAGGCCAGCTCTGAAGAGCCACCTGTTAGCGGCTGTCTGTTGACCACACTCCCCACAGCTGGGCAGAAAGTCCTTGAGGAGGGGACTGAGCTCTACCAATGTGGGGCTTTCAGAATTATTATTAACAGTAATAATATAGTTTATATACTTTACCATTAGCTTCATCTGACCAATGAAAAATGGAGGCAAAACAGTTTGCTTAAGATCTTCTGGTTAATTCTGGATAAAGCTAGAAAGAATAACTTGTATATCCTACTTTCTTAGCCTTCAGCAAACTGACATCATGGTGTAATGGATGTATTTATTATTTTTAAATCAGTGGTCAATGTATGTGAGAAAAAAAGGATTGCAGCTACTCAAGAACTAGTGTGTTAAACAAGAAAGGGCACAGGTTTAGATTCCAACTGACTTGGCCTCCCAGTTCTCTCTGGCTCTGTGACAGGCAAGTCCCTTGGTCACTCTGACCTTTAGGGTTCTGATCTGTCAATAAAAGGAATGAAGTTGATGTGTTGAATAAATAGTGTAGATGAAAGTACATAGTATTGATGTTTATAACTGGAAATGCAATACATGCTAATTTTCTTAAATACCTATAACAAGTCAAGCTGTAAAATCTTGATAGAGAAATGAAGATTTGAACTTGAAGGCAGAGAGAACTTTTCTACCAAATATTTTCTTTAGTATCTCTCTTATATCTTTAGTGTTGATGTATTAGGAAATGAATTAACAGTTTTTTCTGGAGAAGTTGCTTCTGCAATGTGGGGCCATTCTAGACAGATATGGGGAGGGCACTTTTTAAAAAGGGGACAAGAAGAAGCATGGAATGAAAAAGATTGACTGAATCAACAAATATTCATGGGATGCTTATTATGGGCCAGCCCTTTTTTTGAATTTTAATGATATAGTTCATTAGAAGATCAATGAAAGTACCAGATCTGAGATCATTAAAGACTGCTGACGTCTCCTTTCTCCACTGCCACCTTCTTGGTGTAGTCTTCTGTTTTTATCCTAGGTTTACTGCAATAGGCTGGCAACTGTTTTCCACCCACCTACTGTAGGCTCCCCTTCAACCCATGCTTCTCTGTACAGAAATTTTGACCCTGCTATTCCCTACTTCCCATTACTTTCATAAAGGCCAAAATACTTGGCATTGACTGTTGCTTGGAGCCTGCCAACCTCATCTCTCACTATTTACATTTCCAAACCCAAACCCACAACCCATGCCCCTTTCCCTCCCCATCCTTCTGCCTTACTAGCTCCTCCAACAGGCTTTGTCCGTCTTGCTTCAGACCTTTGCCCATACTGGTTCCTAATCTTGGAATGCTGTTTCCCTCTCCTACACCTGGTTAACTTCTACTTGGTGTACATATTACTCCCTTTGGGAAAGATTTTGCTGCTCCCTAGGCTAGATTGGGTCTCCTTCTTCCTCTTCTCTAGTACTCTCTCGTAGACCTGATCATAGGAGGTAATTAAGTGTTTATTTGTGTGATTGTCTATTTTTCTCATCAGACTGCAGCTCCATGAGGGCAGTGACTAGGTCTGTTTTTGCTCACAGTTGCCAACCACGGTCCTGGCACAGAGTAGGGACTTCACGAATCTTTGAATGAAGGACTTAGGAGGCTCACATTTCATCTCCTGACCAGCCTGTGCTTCCCACTTCACTGCTGGGGCCTTCTAAGGATGGACATAGGCCAGTGTAAATCCCGTTTACCCTAAGCTGTACATTTGCCAGCACAAAGACTAGGAACCAAGCCTTTACTCTGATGTCTACACTTAAAATAAAAAATTCCTATCTTGGCTTGAACCCAGTACTCTTCATATTTTACTGTATCCTGTCATGTCAGGTTAAGAAAAATCGTGGTACTTTTGATTTATTAAAAATATTATTTTCCTTAAGTCATTGAATGATGAGAAGTGATGACTTTTAAATATTATTATTCACATAAGTTTTTTTTTTTTTTCTGAGGGAGATTAGCCCTGAGCTAACATCCGTTGCCAATCCTCCTCTTTTTTGCTGAGGAAGACTGGCTCTGGGCTAACATCCATGCCCAACTTCCTCTACTTTATATGGGACGCCGCCACAGCATGGCTTGACAAGCGGTGCATCTGTCCGTGCCCAGGATCCAAACCTGCGAACCCCAGGCCGCCCAAGCGGAGCGCGCGAACTTAACCACTTCGCCGCCGGGCAGGCCCCTCTCATAAGTTTTTTAAATAATTAATTTTTGCGGGGGAAAGAGAATCAAGCATTTCACCCTCTTTTCTCCTGAAAACTCTCCTAATCTAATGTTTTCCCTTGGACCAAAAGTTCATCTCCTTACAGCATCTGGTGTTTTGTAAGGAAGAGCTGAGAGGGAGAGTAAGGATGGTACTGAAGAATGGAAATCTCTAGTTTGCTTACAAGAGCAAATGTAAACCTTCCCCTAATAGGTGCATTTCTTGGCCATTTTATGCTGGTGTGAGTTCAGGCTGGCCTACTTTAAAATGGACATCTTCTATTTTTATAGGAAACCCGTGGAATGTCTGGAATTCTGCTTAGAAAAAGGAGTCTGCATCCTGCTGTGAAGCAGCAGAGTATTTGCTTTTTGTTAGTTGTGGTCTTAGACTTCAATTCTAAAGGCATCCTGAAAACTGGACATGACTGACTGAAGTTCAATATTACAGCTTAAGAAAATATGAAAACAGTTAGATGTGGAGCAAGTGAAAATGAGAGAGACTATATATATTTAGTTTACAAAATTTGAAAATTTGTGTTTCATTTACCTTGATAGTGTGATTTAACTGGGCATTTTGTCTTTGTGTTTTATTTTGAAACCATGTACTTTATAAAGCTTTTTATATGGATATTTATTTTCATTTTGAATAAATTAAAACAATTGGTCATTTAATTATCGCCTCTGACATTCCAGTGGTTCCTATATATGAATGCCAGAACTAATGGGCTAAAAAAGTAGTTCATAAAATCATTCATGCAAATAATAATATTGAAATCATAATAAGAATAGCTTTATTTGGAACCTTTTCTTTTTTATTTTATCACTGTTAAAACTACTTCTTGTAAATTGCAGGCTTATAGATTTGTGGATAATGTTAGTCTCTCTAAGTCTTGGCCGTGTCATTCTGCATATATGTTTACTGTACCAGAAACTGGGCTGGCTGAATTTTTTAGTCACACAGAGATAGCTTTATCTTATTTTATTTTTTAGTACAATCTACCATTTTAACTTTGAGGAAACGTGGATTGATAGATTGACAGAGTCCCTTAACATAGTCTCTTGTTTCACTGTTTATTCCCTTCATGATTAACCAGAAGCTCCAAATTGCTGATATATTATTTAATTTTTAAGTTTACTGGAGTTAATAAGTATGTGAGATTCTTCTGAGAGCATCAGTTTCCACATTGTGAGTGTAACCTCTCTTGGGAAACAAAGAATTCAAGAAAAAAGGAAATTGGGTGTTTTTCTTGCATAATCATTATCTTGTAGGAATCCACACAGTAGCTATTGTACTCTGAGGGAATTTTTTAAAAATGGCTTTTTTTTAGCTCTCTGTGTTACGGCCCAGAAAAAACCTTGCTTTTTCTTACTAATGGCTTTTTTCCCTCCTGCATTTTATTTAGTGCAATTAATTAACTAAAATTTTACTCTGCTTTTGTTGATAGACAAAATAAAATTACCAGCTACCTCCATAATAACAAAAACCTTGAAATCTAAGGATGTGGATTGGTGGAAAATGAAAGCTCTTTTTGATGTTGATGAGATAAAGAGTAGTTAATTCATTTTGCCACAGACTTAGTCTATGACATGGGGGAAAAAAATTTCAGTTTTCTCATTACAGAGTTAGACAATCTTTCCATCATATTAAATGCAACTCTACTTGTCAACTTTATGTCTAAATGACTTTTGCAAATAAAGAAAAGTAATTTTTTGTTATTCATTAAATAGGTATTTTACCTTACATATTTCTTGTGAAAAAATACAAGATGAGTTGGAAATTAATTCTATAGCACTTTTGGACTTTTCCCCCAATTCAAGTATAGAAACTTACTGAGCTCATTCAGGCATTGATTTAGAATCCAATAAGTGGTAAATAATAAGGCACAGTTTTTCCTTTGAAGTACCGTTTTGTAGTGTGGAATGAGAATCAAAATAAAGAAGAATATATTTTTAAAAAGTCCCTTCCGTGTTGTAGAAGGGGTGCAAATGTTATGGGAGCAATTAATTTCTCCTGGATGCAGTTGGGGTTGTGTTAATTGGTAGTGCTGGTGATGGGAGTGGCGGGAGAAGAGGATGTAATTTTCAACAAATATTCAGGGAATTTTTATTGCACACCTACTGCATATGACCACTCTTCCACGTGTTGGAGAGCCAGAGTGAACAAGACAACATCTCTGCTCTCATAGAGCTTCTATTCTAGTGGGAAGAAAGAGTTACTTTTGACAAATAGGTACTATTTTTAAAGGTAGAGTGGAGGGAAGTTATTTCTGGCCATCCCTGCTCTTTTTCCCCTTGAATGGATAAAAGTGCTTTGTGGAGGGTTAAGAGCACATGTTGGGGGCTTAGGCTTGACTGGAAGAGGGACACCTCTCCCAGGTAAGAAGAGGGAGAAAGAGAAAATGGGAATTGATGCAGAGGTTTGTAACTTGATGGTGGGACTTTCAAGAGCTCTTATCTAAAGGCTTTTGTTTTCCCAACAAAACTGAGTGGGGTCGTCAGCTGAGGTTGAGGTCAGGTGTGTGTTGGGGTGGTTGAAGGAGAGAAGAGCAGATGTGAAAGTGTCTGAGAGGGGAGTGCACACTTATGAGAAATATAGAGGATTTCTGGATAGTGTGGAGGTGAGGAACCATGAATCTAAAATAAAATAAATCTGCTTGGTTTTATTTTTCTCTACTAATAGTCTACTAGTGTTCAGCTTCTTGACTTTAGGTTGATGGCTAGGTTCATCTAGGACTGAGGTTTTTATAAACTGCAAATAAATTTGATGAATGGATGGATTCTTGACCAATTTTATATAGGTCTGATGGAAGATGTGCTCATTTATCCAAAATTATAACAGATTTCTTAATTCTACTTTTTTTTTTTTTTTGTGGGGAAGACCAGCCCTGAGCTAACATCTGTTGCCACTCCTCCCCTTTTTGCTGAGGAAGACTGGCCCTGGGCTAACATCTGTGCCCATCTTCCTCTTCTTTATATGGGACGCCGCCACGGCATGGCTGACAGGCAGTGCGTCGGCGGGCGCCCGGGATCCGGGCTCGCGAACCCTGGGCTGCCAAGCGCGGACTAAACCGCTGCGCCACTGGGCGGGCCCCTCTTAATTCTACTTCTTTTCGAGCATAAAGACTTTTGCAAATTGACATTAAAAATATGCCTCACCCTTTTTCAATTGACTTATCAATTTATTAGACTGCTTTTCTAAATGAAATAATTGCATCAGGTGAATGTTATTGCTGAACATGTTTTAGTTTTTGAAGAAGAATATAATTTTAGTAAGAAAAAAACCCTGCTTTCTGCCAATGCTGTTTTAATGTGAAGACCCTTCCCACCCCAACCCTGTGTGTTATTTCATGGCCGCACTGCTCTCTGCATTTGTTTCTTTTAAGAGCCCTTTAATGTTTTCAATTCAAAAAGCTTTTAGTTACCATTAGGAATGGATCCAAAAATCAGTGACAGAAATTTATAGACAATACCTTGAATGATGCTTTGTTACATTCCATTGCACAATATCTATCTCCATAAAATTCTTTTCTTGCCATTGAAGTAGAGTTTAAATAGAGCACAGGATTACTGAATAAAGCCTTAAGAAACACTCTTAAAACCTAGTTATCCCTTTAAGACTTTTGTCTATTTCCTTTTTATCTCCTCTTGGACAGTGTTTTATCCTGGAAATTAATTCTGCAACCCCTTTTGTTTCATACCTTATTTTTCTCAATACACTGCACATTGTTACTTCTGCTCAAGTTACTTTCAATGAAAATAGTTGAGTCCATTTTCATTCTTAACCTTATATAATGAGGATGTATTATGAGTGTGCCAAGTACAGTTCCTCTCGTTTTGATCTGAATATAGCTGCTGCTCCCATAGAGACCTAAGAGTGAATTTTCATTACCTTCTCTTTTCTCTTGTCTGAAAGTAGATGGATAAACAGATAGATAGATATAGAGATTATATGTATCTATTTAGATACAAATTATAATTTATATATTTATTTATATTTATATATATCTTATTCCCTAGGGAGTAAATTTCTTCTGTTGTGATATCAATTATTTGTGGTTATTTAGAAATTCAGTGTGTTAGTGGACCTATAGGTTTTGTTGAAAAACTATGCACAAGTCTAAGTGAGTGTAGTAATGTGATCTACTCATTTTCAAGTGGGAAAGAGTTGGATTAAATTTAGTCACTATTATATGGCATTTGAGAGATTTGAAAACTACAGTGTAGACCTGTATGGGATCTTTATTTTACACATCATGAATCTTTCAAGTTTTGGGCAGAATTAATTTTATCAAAACAACTTTTTAACAAGAGAGCTTGCTTGAATTTAGGAAGGATGTTTTCTAAGATTATGTTTAAAATATGTCATTTTGTATTTTTGCTGAATAAGTTTTTTGCCGGTGAGAAAATGTACAGAGCACGTGAAAGTAATCCTTTGGCTCTGTTTTGATTTATAGTCTCTTTTTTTATGCCTTTAACCAGATTTGTTTATATTTGCAATTAGCCGGGAATTGTTTTGCTTTTCTAAGTGCTGTTTAATAGCATTTGCATTTTATTATCAATTAATGGATTTTTAAAGAAAGTCAATTAATACAAATCATTAATTGTATTAAATTTTTCCTATGACTTAATGGGTTTTTCTTAACCTTACAGCCTAGCTCTGGATATTAAGATAATCAGCGCATCTAACTGAGGAAGTCAATTTAATTTCCCAGTATGGTTTAGTGTGGAGGGCTGGAGAAGACCTATTAATGTATCCACCTCATTATTCCTCTTTGAGTAATATTATTCAAATTAATTGAGAAAAGAGTTGCAGGGCGTGTGACTACATAGTCTTAATTTCCAGAACATCTGTTACTTCAAAACATCTCACCTGCTAAATTTTCCTCCTCCTTTTTGGGTAGATACTGGGACCCTTAGGATAACTCATCTTCTGAAGAACCTTTTAGGACCTGGGTTTTCAACTTTTCTTAATTTTGTATTTATAGCTGATATTTTTTAGACTTGATTAGATTTATTCTAGGCTTGGTACATCTAGACTCCTGTTAACCAGTATAACAACATTAAATTTTAAAAATAATTCAACTTGCCTAAATTTTTCTTGAGTATATTTGAATAATGATCTTCACCCCTCCTCACAACCCTTTCCCCCACCTCCACTCCAGCCAGAAGAGAGGTAAGCAGTTGAACATTACAGAAAAAGGTTTTTTTTTTTTTTTTGGGGTGAGGAAGATTAGCCCTGAGTTAACATCTGCTGCCAATCCTCCTCTTTTTGCTGAGGAAGATTGGCCCTGGCCTAACATCCATGCCCATCTTCCTCTACTTTATATGTGGGACACCTGCCACAGCATGGCTTGATAAGCAGTGCGTAGATATGCTCCTGGGATCCAAACCCATGAACCCTAGGCCGCCGAAGCCGAGCGCACGAACTTAACCGCTATGCCACCAGCTCAGCCCCCAGAAAAAGTCTTTTAATGTTATAGTTAACTGTATTTCTGAAAACTGGTTACTACCCTTCTTCCAGTTAGTCCTGTGACTCATTCATTTGGGTTACAGTGTCTTTCAGGGGGTGATCTAATAATTTTTCAAAGACGTCCTGGCCTGTCCAAGAATATAGCCTTTACAGTGCTTACGCTGTATTAGAAGGTGTTAATGTAATTCAAGAGAGCAGGCTCCTGAATGGCTGATCAAATAATATTTTTATATCCTGAAGTCATGTTAAAACCAGGCAATCTTAGTGGAAAAAAAGAGTGATTTCCAGCTGGGCAGAACTTTACTAGATGTGACCTAAAAATTAATATTTGTGGTTAGGAAGCTGTATTTGTTACAGTTAAATTTTCTCTGGTCTGTGACTTGAGGGAATGAATAAGGTAATAAGTTCATTAGTTATGGCATCTGTAACTAAACCCATCGTGCTTTGAGTCTAGATTGTCACATTTTCATCAATTTGGGCAAAATGAATTTTCACCAACGTTGCCCAGAAAAAAGTATGACCATCTTGGAGCTTAAGGTGAGTGAACAAAATCCTTTTGGAATTATATTCTAATCTGTATATCATTCAGATTTTTCTTAGAGTAATCATGTAATTAGTTCCTAGTATGAAAACTATCCAAGTAATAAGATTGTGCAAAGCAATCTGGGATTGATTTAAGTGGAAAGTTTTTACATTAGCTAAACTAGGCTCAGAAGAGTCAAAATTTGTAGCAGAAGCTCAGTTTCCCAACTATTTATCCAGACCTATTGTATGAAGAAAGCCATCTCACCACTTAGATACAGCCTAACTGGAAGTTTACCCCTGTCCTAGGTGTTGGAAGAGAGTTTGTTAAGAAAATAAGTGGGAGAAAAAATTCCAAGAGGACTGTTTAGCTCCTTAGTATTTTGAAGTCCCTAATTTGCATACCAACAACCTAGTGTGTTGTTCACTGGAAAAGTCTGTAGGTCTCCAAATGCTTCATTTTCTTAATTATTGCTTTTGGATTAAGGTGTCTACTTCATGTAGGAAAATTCACTAAAATTTAGGATGTGGATTTTAAAAATTTATGTAAGACTAATTTTCAGTTTTCTTATTCCAAATACATAAAATTTTACGTTGAGTAAATAATCTTTTGTTTTAAATCAGTACGGTGTTACTCATGTACTGTATCTATTAAAGACTTTTATCAGTAATTTTTCATTTAGACTAGATAGTGTATTAATTTTGCTAAAATATACCAAAATGTACTTCCTGCTAAAAGAAACCTAATTGTAAGATTTATAATCAAGGAATCAATCCACTGGCTTATATTCAGTCAAAACTATTGTAACATCATAAATACCCAATCGTCACTTCTCTCTCTCTCTCTTTTTTTTTATGTGAGGAAGACCAGCCCTGAGCTAACATCCGTTGCTAATCTTCCTCTTTTTTTTTTTTTTTTTGGCTTGAGGAAGACTGGCCCTGGGCTAACATCCGTGCCCATCTTCCTCTACTTTACATGGGACGCCGCCACGGCGTGGCTGACAGGTAGTACGTGAGCGGGCGCCCGGGATCCGAACTCGCGAACCCCGGGCTGCCAAGCGCAGACTAAACCGCTGCACCACCGGGCCAGCTCCCTCTCTCTTTTTTTTGATGAGTTTAATTTTTTTAATGAGTTCAGCCAACATTTCTGGAAAGTTATTAAAAGGGCTACATGAGTTCCATTTGCACATTGTACGGGGTGAGGAAAACATAAGAATTGCTGACACTGACCGAGTTACTTCTGTCCGGGAGCAGGTTGTTCTCCTCTCTCATGTAGCGATAGGGAGAGAACTCAAGGACATTTTGCCCCTTTCATCCCTCTCTCTCCAGTTTCCCCCAAGGAAAGTGGGGCTGCTAATCTGATTGGCCCAAGCTGAGGACAATAGTGTGCTGGTTTTTACTTGCTACTGTGTTGTCAAAGCAGAAATGTAGGTTTTTTACTCTCTTTTTCCTCTCTCCATCTTGGGGCAGGCTGGTCATTCTTGCCCTTGCAGTTGGCTGATGTTTGGCCATTTTTCTTTTCCCCGTAGATGGGTACAGGTTCCGTGGGGATGGTGGGGAGGGATGGAGGTCAGAGGTCACACATAGACTTGTGTTTATTCCATGTTCTGAAATAATTTTTGGTCTTAGAGATACTGCATATTTAGAAAACATTTCAGAATGATTAAATTCTTGCTATCATAAGAGGACCCAATGACATTGAATTTTCTACATTATAGCTTTCCAATTTTGGAAGTAAACTTGCAGCAGATAGTCCAGAATCAAAATGTTACAGTGTTGCACACATTAACAAAGCATTCAGATTTATTCATGTAATAATTTTTATTTATTATATATGAGGAAAGAAACAGTAGCAAATAAGAAACAGTAGCAAATACAAAAAGAGACCAACAAATTTCAGGAAGCTTTTGAAAGGCTATTGGCTTTTTTTAAAATAACAGCTTTATTGAATTATAATTCACATGCCATAAAGTTCACCCTTTTAAAGTGTATGATTCAGTAGGTTTTAGTATATTCACAGAGTTGTGCACCCTTCACTACTATCAAATACTAGACTTCTCTTAGCCCAGACACATTAGCAGTCACTCTCTATCCCCTCCTCCCTCAAGCCACTAATCTTTCTGTCTCTATGGATTTGCATAGTCTGGATATTTCATATAAATGGAATCATATTATTTGTGGTCTTTTGTTTTGGCTTCTTTCACTTCACATGATGTTTTCATGGTTCATCCATTTTATAGCATATATCAGTACTTCCTTCCTTTTTATGGCCAAATAATATTCCATTGTATGGATATACCACATTTTGTTTCTTCCTCAGTTGATAGATATTTGGGTTGTTTCCACTTTTTGGCTGTTATGAGTAATGTTGCTATGAACTTTGGTATACAAGTTTTTGTTTGGACATATTTTCAGTTCTCTTGGGTATATATCTAGAGGTGGAATTTCTGGGTCATATAGCAACTCTATGTTTAGCTTTTTGAGGAATCCATTGACTTTTAATACAACTTCAGAATAGGAAGCAGTCAAATATAAGCAAGATTTTGGAATAAGCTAAGAATTCCTATATCCAACTTAAAAATCTTATTTTTCTACAACTATTTTGTAATTATAGATAATTTAGGGAGACTTGTTTGGTTGCATAAGTTATGTTGATTAAAGGAATAGACTATCGTGTCTGCTGAGGTTGAAGGAAGAATAAAATTTCCTAGTAGAAGATTGGTTGATTTGCATTGATCCTTCATATTTCATTGCCTAAAATGGTAACCTGAAAACTAATGTTAATGGATTCCTCATTTTTTGTGTGTGTGAGGAAGACCAGCCCTGAGCTAACATCTGCTGCCAATCCTCCTCTTTTTGCTGAGGAAGATTAGCCCTGGGCTAACATCCATGCCCGTCTTGGTCTACTTTACATGGGACGCCGCCACAGCATGGCTTGACAAGCGGTGTGTCAGTCCGCGCCCAGGATCCGAACCTGTGAACCCCTGGCCGCCAGAAGCAGAGCATGTGAACCTAATTGCTACGCCACCAGGCCGGCTCCCTAGATTCCTCATTTTTTAAAGGATGGAGTAAAATAACACATCATACATATTTAAATAGTGGCAATATATCCACGTGTTTTATTTTATGTCAAGGTACACAGTCAATACTCTTTTGCTAAATTGCAAATTAAGTTAACGTCCCAGCGTTTTTGTGCTGATCAACACTAGTTCTACTAAATATACTGTTCTTGAATGAGTGGCCAAAACCCTAATTAGGCATTTTCAGAATTTTTTTATTGCTAATGTCTTTCCTATGAATTTGTATAGTCATCTCTCTCTATGATAACTTCCTTTTTACCCACAATTCATGATTTTTGGCACTTTCTTGTACTCTTGGATGAAATCACTTCAGACAATATCTGCTGGCTATGATTTTGTATTAATATTAATTTTATGATCAGAGGGCAGAGACTTTGGTTGTCTTCATTTTTATGTCCCCTTGGATTAACATCGTGTTGGCACATTGTGGGTGCTCCCAAAGTGTTTGTTTTATGAGTAAAGGGATGAATGGAATTTGATACTGTACTATTTTATTTTCAAGAAGGAGGAATGGTGAAGTAAAAGTTTGTTTGCTATTTCTATAAACATTATTTAAGCTTCCCAAAACACAGGAAGTTCACTACTTAATTAAAGGTGTGCCAATTTTTCTCCAAGAGAAAAAAATAAAGATTTGTTGCTTAAGGTTAATACAATAGAAATCAACATGTCATTTTTTGTTTGCCAATATTTTTTCAGTCATAATATCAACTTAACATGGTGACCACATAGAGCAGTTATGGTGTGTTAAGCCACTTTTATAAATTGTGCAACCTTGTCCCTGGTGTTTTGTTTGAACTCTTCTCCAAGTCGAAGACGTGAGATCCTTGGTGTGAAATTGATCTACATAGAAGACTTCTTGGTTGATCCTGACTCAGGTTACTGCTCCCCTTCTCTCCACTTAAGATGAGGTTTCTCATATAATAAACATTTTGTGAACTTCTGGACTGACTCCGGATTTGAAAATCCAAATTTCTTACTTCTTGCTGATTTTATTACCAAAGGTCTCTTTTGTTGCTTTTCATCATAGCAGGACCTCGGATTATAGTTTTGTTCTCCAGTTGTTTCCATCAAAGTATAATTTCTTATATTTAATCTTAGTACAAGAATTCTTTACATATATAATGAGGGCTACCAGAGGTTGTTAGAATTACATTCATACATGGAATTCACCTTTTTTAGTGGATACTGATTTTTCTGATATTTGCTGTTTGTATTTGAAAGCTTTGCCGTTTATTATTCTGTGTTTTCCTTGTGGCTGGGAGAGTCAAGAAAATACGTTTTGTGCTAACTCCTCCACTTGCCCACTGATACTGTGTCAGCAGTCAGAGAAACTGCTTCTGCATTTTTCCTTTAGCAGATGCCCTTTGTGCTCTTCATCATACTACTTTGTAGAGAGCCCATTCTTGGATTTAGCAACCTTGCCATTATTGCAAGTCTCACCCTGGGGCTAGAGTTTGCTACGTGATCCTCCACTGAGATCTGAGAATTGAAGAATTACTATAACAGCTACAGTGCTTGTTAAAGGAGAGAGCGGAGTCACTGGTGAGGAGGGAAAGCATAACTGACCCTAATTGTTACCATTTAAAACTTGGCCATCCTGGCCGAAAGCACCGAGCTCCAGGATGTGAGAGCCGTGATGCATGTTTTCAGGCACTCGTGGCGCATGGCCAGCATTCGGAGTATCAGCGCTGATGGCTTTTTACAGGGTGTGCCAGATACATTTGGTCTGTATCTGTGTGAGGTCTGTGGGAGGGGGGCCAGCGAAGCGCCAAGCCCAAACCTCAGAAAGCAGATTTGGCTCTGGTGACTTCTCTTAAAGATTGTTTCATTAAAAAAAAGGGCAGTATTTTTGTTCAGACTTTTTTTTTTTAAATAATTCTTCAAGGTTGACTTCTAATTGAAAAACTTACCAAGAACCCCCCCAATATTTTGAAAAAGGAATAAAATATATGCAATCTAATAGTTCAAAGGATTCTGGAAAGTACACAATTTCATTGGTGCTAATAACTCTGCTCTTAAAGGAATTCTCTTTGAAAAAGAATGGGGGAGAAAGGTAAGGTTTAGGGAGTTATAAATATGATAAAAATTGTTCTGGAAAAGAGAGTTATAGGGACTTGGGGGCAAGTGTGGTATCATGCTGCCTTTCAGACCAGAATGTGTGAGACATGGGTTGGCACTCAGGCCAAGTTAGGGTACCGCCCCTCTTCTGCATGATGTGTTGGGGTGAAGCATCTGCTCTGACCTGGATCACTAGTGAGGGTCCAAGGTACAGTGACCCTGCATCTTACTGGGGTTTGCCGAGTCTTCTCCGAGACCCCCTGTAGCCCATTGCGGAGTGTGTGGAAGGGTCCCAAGTGATGCTTTCCACATGAGGTGCTGCTTTTGTTTTTTCTCAGCATCACTGATGAGACTTCTGGCTTATAATTGGTGAACAGATCTGGGATCCAGGAGGCCTGGACTCAGTTTGCCTTTTTCATCCACACAAGTGGGCCCTCAACCTGTCTGCTTTTTCTCCTCTGTAAATGAGGGCATGAGATGGAGGAGCACATGATCCCCTGAGTATAAGTAGTTAAAAATAAATGACTATCAGGCCAGCCCCAGTGGCCTAGTGGTTAAGTTAGGTGTGTTCTGCTTAGGCAGCTTGGATTCGGTTCCCAGGTGTGGACCTACACCACTTGCCTGTCCGTGGCCCTGCTGTGGCAGGGGCTCACATACAAAAAGAGGAAGATTGGCAATAGGTGTAAGCTCAGGGCGAATCTTCCTCAGCAAAAAAAAAAAAAAAGTAAATAAATAAATGATTACCTCTTTCCCATAAAAATGTAAACTTTGATTATTCTCTCTAAATAGTTTAAAACACTTTCAAAAATGTCACTTAATTTAGCAAATTTTGGTTGTCTTTTGCATACTAATATAAGTCCACAAGATTGTTACAGTGAGAACTTCTTAGAAAATACTTTATAGATGACAGAGTGCTTTCCACGTATTTCTTTTGATTCTCACAAAAACTGTGTGAGGTAGGTTATTTTGCTACTTTATACATGAAGAAATTGGGGTTCACATTGATGAAGCAATTTGCCCAAGTCTCCAGCTAGGAAGTGGCAGAGTCAGAATTTGAACCCAGGTCCTCTGCTTTAAGCACCACACCCTCAGACAATTGTTCATTCTGTGGGGAAAATGTTGGAAGTCCTTGAGAAGTTTCAATAGCATGAAAGAGGACTGGCTTTAGAACAAGGCTGTCTAGGTTTGTAACTTTGTTTTGGTTCTTAGTTTCACAGGAGCTATAGGTATAAGGAATTTATACCTAATTCTATGTTGTACACATGTAAGTAACATTATGATAATAATAATTTAATTAAAAATTCATTTACAGGCAGCCTGTGCAACATACCATGGTGGAGCAGCCCTGTGGTGAAGCATTCTGCTGTTGAAGCCCTTTCCTTCCTTACCTTCTCACCTAACTGTTAGAACAGACTCTTCACTGGCTTCCCCGCCTCCACGCTCTCCCTGCTCTGGTCTAGTCTGCGTGGTAATAACAAAGGCATCTTTTTAGGATTCAAACCATTTACGTCCTCCTTTCCACTGTGCACAGATGTTCTCGCCTGGCGCCCAGAGCCCTTTGAAATTTGCGCCACTGCCCTTTCAGCCTCCTCTAATCTATAATGCTTATTCTAGTCATGTAATTCTATACTGAATTCCCCCCAAACACCCTCAGATTAATTACCCAGTGCCTTTGGTGGCACCCTCTCTATCCCCCATTTCTAACTTCTGTTTGTCCTGTGCTCCCCAACTTTTATAGCTAGGTCAAGATCCTTTTTCTATATCAGGCCTTCCCATAAGACCCCAGGCAGAAACACTCTCTCCCCAGAGTTTTTTTTATGGTGGTAAAATATACATAACATAAAATTTACCATTTCAACCATGTTTTTCAGCTTTATTGAGGTGTAATTGACAAAATTGTAAGATATGTGAGGTGATGGATGTGTTAATTAACTAGATGGTGGGAATCCTTTTACAATATATACGTATATCAAAGCACCACAATGTGTACTTTAAATTTCTTACATGTTAACCATTTTTAAGTGTACAGTTCAGTGGTATTAAGCACGTTCATATTATGCAACCATCACCACATCCATCTCCAGAACTTTTTCGTCTTCCCAAACTGAAACTGAGTACCCATGAAACAATAACTCCTCGCTTCTGCCTCCTCCCAGACCCTGGCAACTACCATTCTACTTTCTGTTTCTATGAATTTGACTGCTCCTGAATACGGTACCTCATATAAGTGGAAACATACAATGTTTGTTCTTACATCTCTGGCTTATTTCACTTAGCTTAATGTGCTCAGGTTTCATCCATGTTGTAGCGTGTGTCAGAATTTCCTTCCTTTGAAGGCTGAATGTATATATCACAGTTTGTAAATCCATTCATTTGTTGATGGACACTTGGATTGCTTCTACCTTTTGGCTATTGTGAATAATGCTGCTATTAACATGGGTGTGTATAAATGTCTGTGTGAGTCCTTGCTTTCAGTCCTTTTGGATATATACCGAGAAGTGGAATTGCTAGATCATATGGTAATTCTGCATTTAATTTTTCGAGGAAGTGCTGTTTTCTGCAGTGGCTGCACCATTTTACACTCCCACTAGCAATACACAAGGGTTCCATTTTCTCCACATCCTTCCCAACACTTATTATTTTCTATTTTTTTGATACTAGTCATCCTAATGGGTGCGAAATGGTATCTCATTGTGGCTTTCATTTGCATTTTCCTAGTGATTAGTGATGTTGAGTGTCTTTTCATGTGCTTATTGGCCATTTGTTTATCTTTGGAGAAATGTCTATTCCAGTCCTTGGCCTATTTTTTAATGGGTTGCTTTTTTGTGTTGAGCTGTCTCCCTTGTTTATTTTTTATTTTTTATTTTTATTTTTTTGTGAGGAAGACCAGCCCTGAGCTAACATCCGTTGCCAATCGTCCTCTTTTTGCTGAGGAAGACTGGCCCTGGGCTAATATCCGTGCCCATCTTCCTCTACTTTATATGGGACTCCGCCACAGCATGGCTGACAAGCAGTGCGTCGGCTGGTGCCCGGGATTGGAACCCGCGAACCCCACGCAGCCAAAGCGCGAACTAAACTGCTGCGCACTGGGCCGCCCCCCTCCCCATTGTTTTTAAGCACTTAATTTGTTTTTGTCTTGTAACACTTTCCATAGTCTGGTTTGCATTAGCATTATGTATGTGTGTTTTTGTCTCCCTTCTAGCTTAGGTGAGCCCCTAAAAGACAGCCATGATTATTTGTCTCTTTTTCCAGCAGTACCTAGCACAGGTATTGCTTTGCACATAGTAAGCCTTAAATAAAAATTTGTTAAATGAGTAGTAGAAGACAGTATAGTCATTCATTTAACAAATAGTTGAGTGCCAACTGTGGTCTAGACTCTTCTAGGCACTGGATCTGAGCTTGGGTGCAAGGCCAGAGTAGGTGGAGGGTAGCAGTGGAGGTGGGGTGGACTGGGGAGCAGTTGTTCAGATAATGTGTTGTGAAGTCTCTCCATGAGATCATGCCCATTTTCTTTTTTAAATACTCTTATGCAATAAATAGAATCCTGACTTGTGCTTCAAATTTACATAGCTGATTCTTATTCCCCTACCTCACTGCTTTGTTTCTGACAGTTACTTCCTTCCAGACCCCTTCACTTTTGGGATATAGCTAATTGGGGCATTAACTGGAAGGCCAAGATGTTACATGGGGACATTGGGAGCCATCATGGAGTTATGAGCCCCTTTTCACCCTCCTCCCTTTAGGAAGCTTAGGTTTCTGAGATCCTGTGGGTAGTCTAGCTTTGTCCAAAATCTCCAATATTGATATCAACTCAAGCTGTGGAAAGGGACAGTTTTTAGCAAGGTGTTACCAAGGTACTTCTCAGGGGTACACCAAATCATGTGTGGTAACTCATGATCATGCTGTGATGTCTGATAAATGAGTCTTCCAGATTTAATTGTGACAAGAGATGTTCACATATTGAGGTATGAGGTAGCTCTTCTGGCTCAAAACTTTTTTCGCTTGAATTAAAGAAGCCTGACTTATGGCCTATCAAACATACATTGTACATCTACTTTAACCATTAAAGAATGCATTAAATATTGTCTCAAAGTAAAAGGATGCACTCTTTGAAGATAAGAATGCCTACTTCCCCTCCTATGCCCACCAGTATTCGTAACTGGTAACCGCCAGTATTAGTACTCCTGAAGATGAGTTCCCTTTCCTGGACATTAGGGTCATGTTGACCTGCTAATTTGCAACTGAATAACTTGTTGACGTAAATAATTCATAATCTATAAATCAAAAATTGGGGTGAATTTATTATGAGCCAACCCTGAGGACTGTATAGCCTGGGAGAGTACCTTCACGAAGAAAGTACTCCAAAGAAGTGGGGTGTACAGAGTGGTTATATACCGTCTTGGAACAAAGAGCATACATCACATATGATAGGAATGTCCCTGTTATAATAGTCACAAGATTGCTTTGCTGGCACAGCAGATTGGTGAACCCAGCAGGTCAGTGGTCACAAGGTGAGTGGTCACAAGGTGAGCACAGCATGTCAGTAATTATTCCTTCATTTTTAGGGAAAGGTGCTTATCCTATAGGAAATGCCAATGTGGGGGAGGCTACATCCCTATCTTTAGGGGCATCATTCTTGTCTTTGGGGCATAGTAAATGTTTAAAGCAGATGTACAATGCATGCTTAACAGGCCTCACCAGGCTCTTTTGGAAAAACAAGGTCAGGCCAAATTAGTTGTAACCCAAATGGCTTTCTCACATACTCCAATATATCTTATTGCCTTTCATTTATTCATTGAGCTCTTTGAAACTTTGATGGATGTGTATCCTGGGTGTGTTTAATGTATGTTCATTGTTCTAAAAGATATAAAACTGTGATAACCATGCTTCTCCAGAAGGCTTTCTTCCTTTGTGGAAACTGCCTTCCAGGGTTATAATCCTCAGCTTGGCTCAAGTGAAACTCACCTTATCTCTCTTCTCTCTCAAATGGTTATTGGTTTTTTTGCATCAACAATTGTGACTTGTGAACTCTGACCTCCTGGGTGAGGGTGTGTTTTTAGCTCCAGGAGAGCCACCTATGTCCCTAGTACTGCAGTTTACCCTTGGCTTTCCCAAGTCATATGTGTCCACCTTAATGGACTAAATTTCTGAAGTTTTAGTAGCAAAGTTATAAATTGTGCTCTTGAGATATCCTTGAGCCTCTTCACTTATTTCCATAGCAATGACCTATTAAATACTAGGAATGACAGGCATTTATGAGTGTTCTCAGATGCTGTCAAATTACTTCAACTGAATCAAATACAATTGCATTGTTCTCTAATAATATTAGCATCTTTGCTGCAAATTTAGGATTTGGACTTTATGTAAATTGAAAATTCTTTAAAAATTAGGAGTTGACTGAACACACCTTTTAATAATTTTTTTATCTCATTAATTTTCTTTGTAACCTGTTTAGATTGTATATTTTTCTAATGCATAAGTCCCCATGAAAATGTTGTTGAACACATTTTTGTAGTATGTGCTACATTTGTATTAGGAGGAATATTTAAGAACTAAGGAGAAGAGGTGCTTGTGCATTTTTTGGGTCAACATCAATTGCCTGCAGATTATCTGTGACAAATTATAAAATTTGGACCTATTGTCCACTCATGTCCAGCATACTTTCTTGGTTTCCATCCTATCACTATTTGGTCAATATATTTAGGTATTTTAAAGAATTTAATTTTAAACAAAATGATAGAAGATAAATTTGTTGAGGGAAATAATAATTCTTCGTTCTAAGATGAATGCTACTGTTTTCTGCATTTACAAGTGTTTTAGGTTTTTTTTCCACGAGCAAATATTGGCCACATGCACACATATAAGACCTAAAACACTTAAAAATGATGAAGAATTGGAAGCACATAAATAGTAAGACTATAGGTAATCATTTTTCATTTGTGTTGATTGAAGAAAGTTGAATCACTTAAAACCTTTAGATTTCACTCATTTCAGTTTTGAATGTTTGCAAGTCAGTGTCCCTACAGGAAATAGTTGGATTCTCAAAAGAGATAATTGAGGAGAGATTGATAAAGGGACTATTTACAAAGATGTGAGTGGAGCAAAGTGAAACTAACAAAGGATGGTGCAGCCACACCCTGGGATAACAACTGTGGGAAGCTGTTACCTTCCTGTTTCCATCCTTGCCAGAAAGGGTAAAGGAGGGAGAGGTTACTAGATACCAGAGGGTAGGGGCTTCCTGACAAGAGCTATGGCCTTTGTTGAGGGGTGCTGTCAACTCATGGTGACCTGGCAGGGAGAAGATGGGGAGTGAACACTTGACCTCACTCTCTTTCCTCCCTTTAATCTGCTGATGCCTTCTATTGGCTGAATCCAACAGGAAGCTAGAGGGCAAGGAGACCCAGGCATCTGAGTCTCCCAGGGCACGTAGCAGGATTTCTAAGGGCAAATGGAAAATATTGATCCCAAGTATGTTCTGCCTGCGCCCCCCCCCCCCGCTTTTTTTGCTCCCTATCATCCCATCATGATATCATGTATTAGATCTCTAAAGAAGAGATTTAGTGTCTGGGCAGTGTAAACTATTTAATAGTGGAAGTTCTGGTTGCTGCTTCCCCAGAAATCCTGAGAAGCTCAGATAAAAATTAATATTGAGCCTTGTTGGTTCATAGCCTATTTCTCCTACTGGAGAAATATCAGGGGCTGCCTCTAAACACAGCTCAAGCACTGCTTGCCCTTCATCCCTTGATTTCACACTGGGGATTCTTCATCAGGATTGCCTGTGCATTCTAGAACATGGAGCACATCCAATATGCCAGGCATGGGCTAGGTTCTGGAGTCATAAAGACAAATAAGACATAATTCCTTTCTTAAGGAGCTTATAGCCTAACAAAGGTGCCAGACCTTTGAAAATTGCATGCCATAAAATGTTATAGGCAAGGAAGGCTTCATAGAGGAAATTAATCTTGAAAAATGAGTAGATACTCTCCAGGTGAACAAAGGTTTGAAATGACCTGACATACCTCAAGACCTCATTGGAACAGTTTTGGACCAGCCATCTCCTCCAAGCCAGTCAAGGCAATCTCTCTTTGAAGACATAGAAGCTAAATTCTTAGCACACAACCTTTCCATTTGGGAGTATACTGGTAGCAACAGGTCAAGAGTGACAGAACCCCACCTTCCACTCACTCCCACAACCAGCTAGGGTATTCAGAAGTTCCTGGGAATTTTAGGCACTACTGTCATATTATGCTCAATTTCTGCAGTCTTATTGTCTTCTTGACCAACTTCCAAAAATGACAGTCCACCTGGACACAGGCTGTATTTGATGCTTTCAGAGGTCTCTTCACCTCAGCCACTCTCTAGGCCTACATCTATCCATATATATGCTATATAAATGGTTGCTTTTAGCGTCTCAACGATTCACCCTGTTCTTGGACCAGTGGAAGGTCTAGAGCAACCTCTCTGAGATTCTGAGTCCTGTCCTAAAATCTTCCTCTAGGTTGACCCATGTACCTCCCCTCCCCGTGGGACATCTGAGTAAAGAGGATAGTGTTCCCCTAGCTTGGCTCTTAAAAAGTAGTTGCATGCCAGCAGCCAATATTTTAGAGACAAGGACACTGAAACTTGAGAGTTGAAGAAACTTATTCAAGGTGGCACAGGTTTTGAGTTTCGGAGCCAGGATTTCCAGAGCCCATAAAATGATACGACATTGAGCTTTGTAGTAGGCATTCAATAAATGTTTGTTGAATAAATGCATGAATAAATAGATTGTCAATCTTGTTGGAATGTCAGATCAGCAGAAGAATTGATTGCCGCTGAACAGAAGAGTTACATTTTGAGGCATGTTTCTCTGAAAAAACTTCTAGGATGGAAATGCCCTTTTGACATAATAGGTCTCTAGTTCAATATATTTGAGCCTAAAAGACAACTGCTGCTGGGGGAGAGAGACGGTGTACATCCAGGAAGACCCTTAGAAAAAGATTTCCTATAAGTTTAAATTTCTTTCCCAGAGGACAATTCTCATATAACATAGTCTTAAATATCTTTTTATACAGTATTCCTTCTTACAGTGCTAACAAGGAGAAAACAGGTGTTGGGAAAACTTTAGTTTGAGGAACACGGACGAAGTGGAATTTCCTTGAGATTTTTCTGTTTTCAAGTTCTCTAAATTTCTATGTCCTAATATACTTTGATTGATGAAACTGATGAGAAACAGAGAATGTCATTTTAAGCAATAGCACATGATTATAAATGTTTTGATGTTTTTCACTTATTGTGGGAGGCACCATCTTTTTATCAGCTAATGTGTCTTTTTCCAGAACATGGGTGATTTTGTGATTCACCTTTAAGCCTTTGGGCAGACAACCTCCCTTTAAAGGAAAGGAATTTATATGGTCAGAATAGGCCAGCTTTTTTTCTTGTCATCCATCATTTACCATACTTGGGGGCTGTGGAATTTTGTTCCCTGTTTAGTCCATTAGTCATGACAGCCATTGGTCACAGGCCTTCCTGACTGATCTGGTGTCCTTGTGAACTAGCCCCAGTGAGCCTGGAGCCCCTGAGACTGGTGAAAAATGAATGCACTTGTTATGTCTAAGAGAACAAGTGTTCTGGCCTCCTCTTTTAAAACTTCTGAAGGGACTATCTTTGCTCTGACTGAGCAGACTGAATTGGATTTCTTTTGTCTCAAAGGGCTCTAGCAGTTTTTCTCTGTGGATGATCTTTTTAAAGTTTTTTTTTTTTCAGTTGTAGTATTTCAGGCACTCGGTATTCTCATTTAGTGTTCTTTTGAAATTTTCTATCTTTGTGAGCAATAAATACAAGAGAAAGACAGTAATTTTCCAATGAATGACAAGACCAATCCTTCTGGTTTAACCTAAGAAACATGCCTGTCATATGATTTATGTGACTTTGAGAGCACTTCCTGGTCCCACAGGCACATGACAGGATAGCTTCTCCTCCATTCTTAGGCAACCTAGGAACTTTGACTTAAACAGCTAAGGTAGAGCAGATTATCTTATCTGTTGCACTAATTAATTTAGTGATTTATATAATCTCTCTTCTAGTGATAGAAACCTTTGGCATTAGTAAGACTTAACTTGTTATGAATGTGAGTGAGAGGAAAAAGTAATAGGAAACACGTACCTTAAATTATTTACTGGCCATTAGGAACATTCATTCTTGACATTCCCAAGTTTACACTTGGACTTCTAAAATCTCTTTCAAGAAGCTTGAAGTATTTTACACATGACATCTTATTAATCTGTATTTCCAAATTCAATTTGGAATGAGAGTAGGAAAATTGGGCAAATGGAAATTGCTACACGCTATACACAGAGGGGTAAAAGTATAGTATTGAAAAAGTACAGGTCCTCGTATCTAGGATGGAAAATTTATAACCCTCTACTAGGTGAGCTTCTGGAGGCCAGAAACTGTAGTTTCAATTCTGTAACATCTTTAGTAACCTCTGGGATGCTTCTTTTCATATCAAGTTAAAGAGAATGGACTTCTGAGCTCCACTGCATTTCTAGTCTACATCATCCAGGTTACTCAAATTATTGTAAATCATTGAGGGTGGGGCCTCTAAGGAGTCTTGTTCCACCAAGACATCTAGCACAACATACAGTTAATGCTTAACAAGTTCTTGTTAATAAGTTAGTTATGTTTGACCCAATCCAAAAGAGGATAATATCTGTTTGAGGAGCTTCCGTTAGTTAATAATTATTAAATATCATAACAAGTAAAATGCGCTGAAGATTTAGAAAGAAGTATATGAGCAATTTCATAGATAAGTTTACTTTTCCTTTAGTTTCTGAAGTTATTTAGATTAAATTCAGTAGAAAGGAAGCCTGCTTAGATAAGTAGGATCCAAGATTAGGAAAAAAAATGGAAGGACAGGTTTAGGTAAATAAAATCTTTTTATTGTTAACCTGCATGTGCAAAATCTACAACAGATTTTTACTTCAACATCCCTTAGTCCTATGTAAATAGAATTTGCTTCTATAAACACAGATGCAATTTCAAAATATATAACTAACAAAATACTAACTCTGAATGTAGCAAATGTTTAGAATTAACTTTTAACCAAAACATCACGTCGTGTTATCTGAATCTGCATTGGGAACATTTTCTAAGTAAATGAGCTGAGGTTGTACTCCTCAAGACTGAGTCATGCTTCATTCTTAGTAGTACCAGGCTTCTTTTTAAATGATAATATTTTGACTAATCCTCCCCATCAGACTTAACTTTATAGAAAGCAATAGTGTGGCCTTTGAGGCTGGCTGAGTTGGAAGGGAACCACAGAGGTCATCTAGTCTAGTGGTTTCTCGACCCACTTACAGTCACACAGCTGGTTATTGACATTTATGGGAGTACAATTCATGCCTCCTGTCTGGGGAGGAAAAACATCTCTTCCTTTCACCCCTTAATTTATCCTCCCATCTGTGTGTCAAGAATTGAGCTGATTCTTTCAATCTGGCTTCATCCAATTTCCTTTTACTTCTTTCCCCATTTAATTGTATTAAGCTTCTTGGATGACGTGAATTGGGGGAGACAGACACTTAGTGGTTGAGAGGGCGAAACTATTAAAGGCAAAAGAGACCACATGAGAATGATTCTCTGGACTTTTCCAACTTGGGTCTAACTATTTTTATAGGTTAATTTAAAACAGTGCAGAAAGATCAAATCAAAGTGATGTAATCTCCTCAAGAGACTTAATAGAAACCTTTCTAACTGTCCTTTTTAAGAATAATACCAATCAGGCAATAGTTATGATAATGACAACAACCGTAATAAAACAACAACAATAACAGTAGCAATAATGCTGTGTCAAGTGTTTTGAATACATTATTTTCTTGAACACTAATGGCAACCCTATGAAGTAGATATGATTATAATCCCCACTATACAGACAAAACTGAGGCATAGAGAAGTTTGCTTGCCTAAAGTCATACACCTGAAAGCTTCTTGAAAGAAATAATACACTTTCCATTTATTAGGGCTTGAACCAAATGTAGTATTTATCCCTTTCAATAGATGGTTGAAAGAAAAATATCAAAATTTGAGTTGCTTATCATTTTGCATTAAACATTGTGAGAAAACCATATCAATCATGCAAAATTCATTAGAATAATGGAATAGAGACTGTTTCAACAGTCATCATTTCTGGAATCTTGGATTCATGATGAAATTTTTTTCAAATGGGCTGTTGAAGTTTAAGAAATTTAATATTTGTTAACTTAGAAATCCTCAAATGCTGAAATGAACTGTTTAGTTGTTAAACCACTAGAACCTGAACTATAACTAGACATGGAGACTTCCTACAGCTGTTTTTCACAGGTTCATGCCCACCCTCTCCCTGAAACCGGTTCTTCTCTCCAGGGCCAGTGCCCTCTGGGGTTCCATCAGCCAATGCCTGGGTTGCGCATTGTGAATTAAAGAGCGCTAGGAGTGTTGCTGTTTCTATTACTGCTGAGAGTCTAGTAAAACCTTTGTTAACTCAAATCCAAGTCACAAGAAACCTAAATTAACAGAAATTGTTTTGATTCAAGGAGGCAAATAATAAGAAAACATGTTAGTTAATATTAAAATAATAAGAAAGCAAAGTACAAAGACTTCTTAAGAGTGGTTCTGGGGAAGAGGAATTCAGCCTCATATCTGATTGTGTCACTCTTCCCTTATAGGGTGGCACAGTGAAGACTCATTTAAGGAATCGTAACACTGAGATGCTGGAAGATAGATCATTAGAACTGGGAGGTTCCCCTCATATTCAGATGAAGACACTGAGGCCCAGGGAGGTGGTCTGCGTGAGGTCATTTTTAAGAGTGGTGCTATTGTCTTTTTATTCCTTCACCCTGCCTCAGTCATCCAAGTTTCATTCATTGTACTGCTTACTAAGGCAGGGAGGTAAACTAATGCATTTTAGAAAACTTTTACCAAAGTTTGAGATAAACAGTATTTTCTGCTTTCACCCTTTGCTTTTAGTTATAATGGAGGAAGGACTTAATATTTTGGATATTTGAAAAGGATTAAGATGTATAGAAAGGACAGAGGAATAACAGGAAAATACCATAAAGCCAGCACAATTAAGTGGTAAATCATGTGGTACCAATTTTAAATAACAATTAACAACATTTCCCAAACAAGGTTTCCCTGGGATGTCAGTAGTTATGCTATAAAAAATATGCTCCATGCCCAAGTAAGTTTGTGAAATGCTGACTACTATATACCCTTCTGAGGAATTCACAACTGATGTTAGCTTTTCAAAGGCTCTGAGAATTTCCATAGTAGAGAAACATATTTAACTTCATTTATACCAGAGTTTCCAATTTTATTTGAGGAATGGAATCTCTGAAAGTGTTCTAGAACACTGCTCTGTGAACCCAGATTGAGAGATGCTGATTTAGGGATCCTGGAGATAAGGAAGCTGAGTGATGGGTCGGCAGAGTTGAGGAGAGCTTTGTGGAGGACAGGGCATTTGAGCCAGGCTTGTAAGAACGGGTGAGATGTGAATACACAGAGAGGAACAGGAATGAGCAGAAGTGTGGGGCCAGGACCAGACCTGGCACTCAGTTGGTGCTCAATCAATGTTTGCTGAATGAATGTGTGAGTGAAAACTTGATTTCCATGGAAGGCAGTCAGGATATTGGCTTGATCGGAATGAAAAGGTTGGGAGAGGTGGAAACAAAGTTGAAGAGGCAGAATTGTCATATTATGGATGAACCAAACTGAGTATTCAGGACTTGATCCAACAGGGAGCTCTTGTTGGTTCCTGGGCAGAGGATGACACAGTAAAATAGTGTTTGGGAAGAGTAACCCGAGAGTGGTGTGAAGCCAGGTGGGATGGGCAAGACCAAAATACAGGGAAGATCAAGGAGCCTTAGAAAGCGATGCTAAACTCTGTGGGTAGAAAGTGGATCACACACTGGTTTTTATACACGCCTAAGTAAAAGCAAAAACAGGAGACCTGTTTAAATATAAGAAATAAGCTAGACTATTCCATCACAACCATCTTTGATAGCTTGGAGAACAAAGGGATAGTGAAGTATTATCATAATAGGTAGAAAAAATGTCTTTGGAGACAGGAAACTTGAGGGATGTTCTACTTGGAAACCTATAATGTCTTTATTACTATGACGTATTTGTCCTTTATTATACTTTCAGGGTGTGAAATTCAGGATAAATGACTCAGTCAGGAGACGTCACCAGCTAGAGCTCTTGGAGTGGGATTGACACTGGATTTTAAAGTGTTTTTGGCATCCTCATATTGTGAAACTGTTCAGTGAATAAGCATGTAATTTCTCTTTGTGTATCTTATTGCTGCTGAAAGCTATAGGGCTCTTAACAGACTTCCCTTTCTTAAATAAAGAAGGCGAAAATAGTGTTGTCAATGTTTATGTGGTTGTCCTCATTTTGCAGTTGAGTTATTGGTTATTGTCTGCTCGCTCTGCTTAGTTCTCTTTCATTCACTCTTAGGCTAGACAAAGAGTTCAATTCTCTTTGGATTGAAATATTTTCCAGAACAGTGATAAAAATCAACCAAAATAAAAAACTTTCCACAAAAAAATCCCAGTCTTAAATAGCATTCCTTTTTAAACAATGATATAAAGATAAGACACATTATAATTATAGCCATTATTGCTTGGTGGCTTGAATGCTCAGATTATTTTAAGGGGTTATCTTGAAATGCCTGTCCCTTTATTCTTTAATTCATTGATTTTCTTGACCTTTATAATTCAATTTATAATGTATCTTTCCTAGGAAGTCTCCCCTGATAGGCCTCAAACTACCTACTACGGCACATGGTCCAGGCTTTCCAATCTACTTTTACTTTTGTCGGCAGATATTAGTATTTTATTTACATGGTTAGTATTTTCTATTTGTGTACTTACTTACTTGTGGGTTCTTAGTCATCACACGTGTCTTTTCCTAAAAAGGTCAGGTCTTGGGAGATCATTGGTCTGCATCAGTGAGTCTCAACCATTGAAGATGAGAATCACCTGGAGAACTTTTTGAAAATTCTGATGCCTAGGTCTCACCCTCTAAGATTATGAATTAATTTGTTGAGCCACTGATCTACATCAAACCCAAATTACACAAACACTATATGGTAGTGAGTAGTGCAAAGCCATGAACTCTATGAACATATGGCAAATGTTTTATAGTCAGGTAGGGACTAAAATGAAAATTGTCTAGGAAATTTCCAGCTGCAGTGTAATGCCGAGTTTCTCTCTTTCCTTCTTTTGGTAACAATTTTATACATTTAATGCTAGTGCCTAACTTAGTTTTAATTAACTCAAGGGTGAACATAGCGATAATAAATTCACTTTTGGATTCCAGACTTTATATGTCATTCAGTATTTTTTTTTTACCAATATACCAGTTCAGTATCTGTATATCCTATGTAGCAGATATTGTTAGAACATTTAAGCATGCATTTTTTAGTTAAAGTTAAAAATGAAAAAGAAGTCTTTTTTAAAAATGTGCCTCCCCCTGTTCTTGGTGCATGTGTGTTTTCAGCCTTTAAGTGATGTTTTTTGAACAACTGTTCTGAAATTTTAACTATAAATTATTGTCCCATTGGCCTGAGGCTGTCAGAAAACACCCAAACCAGAGTAACACAACCAGTGGAGTCGTGGTGTGGTGTGGAAAAGTGTGTGGAAAGAGCAAAGGTGTGGTGTGCCCAGGGCAGGAAGGGGTGGGACGGACACCTGAGCCTCACTTACCAGAGACAAAGCCACATGTTCAGGGTGGAATAAACCCCAAATTATGCATCCACAGGGCTTTTGTTCTTATACCTCTTAACAGAAGCTTTGTTCTGAAAAGCTTTTGCATATAACTGCCTGATAATTATGCAGCTCGCAGATGCCTGGATGAGAAGTGGAATTACTCCATTTTATAGGAGCAATTTGAAAACTTGAATTAAATAATTTCATTTTCTCAACTTTTGAGGGCAGCAGCCCTTGAAAAGGAGTTTCCTGAACAAATAGAAGCTAACTATAAAATAGTTTTACTTTTAGTTACATATTTGAAACATCCTCTCTGCTAGATTCATTTTTCAATACTTGCTTGTAGATCACAGTGCCTGAGAGGTTTTGGACAGTGTGCATCTAGACGCTGCATCTCAGCTCTAGTGGAGACACTCATTCTTCCCAGCTTCTGCATTTGAAACCACTTTGCAAGTTCTCTTGAGTTCTTGGAGGCCATAAAGCAAGTCATGGGCAATTAAGACAAAGGTCTCTCTTGTTTGTGTCTCAGATGCACACCTGAAAAGGATCGCTTTGGCAGATTTGACTGGTAAATGAGCGCTTTTTAGAAAGGGGATGCGTGGTCTGCTGGTTCAGCAGGACATTGTGACTGGTGGCAATAACAGAGGGTCTGGGGTGACTGTCCCTGCAGAAACAAAAGGGCTGCGCATTTCCAGTCATTAATCACCTCTGGACCAGCTGTTTTAAACCCTCAAGCCTAACTGATAGGGACGTAGCACAGTTGGCCAGGGGGCTGGAGGTTAATGCCCATGCCTGTAGCGAGGGGAAGTGTTTCAGGCACTCACAGGCATTCAGTTGTGATAAGCATGAAAATTCCAGGAGGAGGTGCGTTTGGAGGGGTCAGTGTATAGGGGAAATTTCAGAAATTGGGATTTTAATGTACTAAAAGCCTGATGAGAAATCTAAAGGTATAATAAGGATGTCTTGCAGACTGTTTTGGTTGATAGAGAGTTTCAGCTAAGGAAAATTACTGTCACCAAGGTTTGTTACTCATAAACTTCATGATATTAGATCCTTTGTAGGCTTGTAAACTGTGTAGTTACATTCTGCCCCTTCAAACTTTATTTTAATTTATGGTTGGCACACTTCCTTAGCTTTGCAGAATTTTCCAACCATACCAAAGCTAAACTGGAAGATTGAAAAATGTGACATTGATTTTTAAAGCTTAGATCCGATTTAAATAACTTGCTTGTGAAAGAGTATTTATGTTGAAGAGTAAATTGCAAAAGCAGTTTTGTAAAGTATGTAGCAAGTTGCAGGCAAATCCAGAAATAAGGGCTAGACTCGATGTTCCCATGTGTAGGTAACATCCACTGTTTCTTGCAAAAGTTAAGAAGCGCATTGTCTAGATTTTTCCATATGTGTCCAGAAGTCCCAGAATAAATTCAGGCAAATCTGAGACTGACCAGCATTACCTACTCTCTCATGGGTGGTGGGCAGGCTTGTTCCTGATCAGAAAACAGGCTCTGTTGTTCATCTGTTCATCTGGTTCCCTGTCCATTTTTTTTTTTGCATCAGCTTTTCTCAGCCCACTCCAAATCCCATATCTCAGGATTTGGTAATGCCCAGATTACCCTAGCTGGGCAGCTCTACAGAGGACCATCAGCTGGAATAGGCCCAGGTAATATTTGTGTGGGCAAATATTTTCCAGAATTACTCTCAACACTTAAAAACTCAGTTTTAATTTTCTCTAATGACCTCAATTTTGAAATCCATAAGAAGAAAACAAAGTTCTTGTGATTTCATTGTTGTCCACTTGTGTCTTAAGGATTTTCTTATACATATAATCACTGTTCTATTAACATAGCAGTCACTTCATGTATTGGACTTTTCTTTTTCTTTTCTCTTTCCCACTTTATAATTGAACTTTGCTATGCCAATCCCTAAAATGGTGCCATTATTCTGCCACTTTTTTTTTGGTGAGGAAGATTGGCCCTGAGCTAACATCTGTGCCCGTCTTCCTCTTTATTCTGCTGCATTTTTGATCTCAGGTGCAAATGGTTAATTACACTGGCACAGGATTTTCTCCAAAGGCAAAGTTTGATATATGAATTTGTTGATTCAATATTATGACTACCACCTAAAAATGAACTACTTCAAGGACTAAATCAATTGTGTAAAGAAACTGTCTCCATTAGAGGAATTTTATTTTCTCTCTAAAACTCCTGGGAAAAAATTATAGTACAAAGTTATTTTAGAGATATGCTCAGTGAAGATCAAGTACAATGACAATAAACAGCCAGTTTATGCACTCTACCAAAGAAATAAACTTATATATTGTTTTCCATTTTTAGATACACTTAGTGGATCTTAGATATCATTTCGTGATCCTTACCACTATTTAGAAAAATCTAAATCATTTTGAAAGTTTATCCCACGTGTCCCTTAAAAAAAGTTTTGGATTTTCTTAAGTTTTCTTACTTTTACTGAGATGTCTTTCTCCAAGAAATGAAAAATGACTTTAGAACTTGCAAGCTGAGTCATAGCAGGCCTGAATATAAAATGGCTGAAAACATTTGTGTGCATTCCTACTGCAAGCAGCATTCCTTATTCCATAGATCACTGTCACTAAAGAATTTAGTTAAATACAAAGACCCTCAGGTAGAAGTGGGCTGTTAAGAGCCACCCTGAGTCTGTGAGTCAGTGAGTGAGCTGAAGAGAGCCATTCAGATGTGTTAGCCCTGCTGGAAAGGTCATTAGTAAATGCCTATCACTCCAGACTAGGAAATGGTTTCTTGGACCACAAGCAGGTTAAAAAAAAAAAAAAGTAAAAAATAGGAGTAGAGGGAGGGGAGCTTGCATTAAGACTCTTCTGTCTTATTAAAATTAGCAAGAGTGCTTAGTGCTTGCTTCGTTATAATGAAGGGATCATCAGCTAAGTTATTTGGTCCTACAGCATTCTGCTTCTGCACCATGAATACTTGCAATATTATATAATGATGATATTATAATAATGGAGTTATAGATAGTATCTATGACTCATGTCAGTTTCACTAACTCTGACAAGTATAACATTAAAATTGATTGGAGGCTTTATAACAAAATATCAAATGTGAGGTCAGAAAATGAAGGTTGATTTCAAGGGTCCCAACCCACATCCTATTGTAGTGACTGCAATCTGCATTTTTATAGCATTCTGTAATGGACGGTTCAACAATTTTGTGACTGTTGTTAAGGCGTACAGGCTGTTTTAAATTTATGCGGGCAGCTGGGTGATCTAGTCAGAGTTCTGGGTTTTTCCTATTTTACATTTGCTGGTTGCTGCAAATGCCCTAGAACACGGTGGTGGGACTTGTGTTTTAATCCTGTGTAATTTTGTTGTAACGTAGGAAGGAGAGCAGATTTTGGCCCTAAAGGTAAATGTAAATGGTAAAGTGGCAAACAGAGACTGCAAGCCATGACTCATAGTTCTTCCACTTCCCTCTGAAATAACATTTCATCACGTAAACCAGGAAAACGACTTTCATTGGAAAGTCAAATAGAACACCACGTTGGTTTTACATCATTTTTATACATCATATTTTATGGTATTAGTCATAGTGCTTTTTTGATTTCAAATACCATAAACCCTGTTAATTATAGTCAATAAACAGTTTGAGGATTTTTTTGCCTACTCATACAACTGATTCCTATATATGTATGATGTGATGAGAGGCAGATGACAAGCATCCAGGGAATTTGTGTGCGTTTACCCATTGGTGCAATTGACAGTCACCAGCCACCCATGTTGATTCTAAAATGAGGGCCTGAACTCTGCTTTTGTGCTCTGGTAGTGGGTAATATGCTGATATCACAACGTAGACTGCAGAGATATGTGCTATCGAGAGAAACTGCTGCTTTCTTCTCTCTGGAGAATAATGGGAATTAAATCTTTTTTTTTAAGTTTTCAGTTTGAGTTAGGAATGGAAAAATTATGTATATAGAACTTGTGTTATCTTCCTTACTTATATGCTCCTATGGCTATTTGAGGCGTCTTTGTCTTCAAAGATTTCCAGATGTCTAATAGATCTTTATGCGTAGTAATGAGTTATTTCTATCCATGAGCCTTGTGGGGTTAAGATACTTGAATAAAATGATGTACAGTTTAGTGTTCTTTGCTGTACCCTGGTGGATCATGTCCAAATAGTTCTCTGTAATGCCAGGTGAGAAGAGGAATTTTGAAGGATAATCTTTCATTGATTGTTTATTTATAGAGTTGGCTTTCCCAACTTTGTTTCCTCTCCTGTAGCTTTCGTTCGTACCACTTTTTTAGACTCCCCTGTGCATCCATTGTGGGAGTTGAGCACCTGTCTTCTTCCAAGCGTTTGGTTCCTGCCACTGCCAGTTGGATTTAGGCGGGCCTGGTATCATCATTTAGACAGTTTAATAAGTTTGCTTATGAAATTTTACCTCACTGTAGGATAAAAAGTATGCCAGAGAGCAAAAAAAGGCCTAACCCATAAGTGGGAAATGAGAGACTAGAAATATAAGTATTTGCTATAGAGCTATTTCTACCTATCTTGTACACGTTCTGATACCACACTGAAATTAGTCAACCCATGAGTTTTGTAGAGAATGACTATGTGACATTGTTATTAAAATGGAAGTAGAGGCAGTTCAAACAAAGAAGTGGTTAGAAAAGTCTTGAATTCCTAATGAATGGTTAAAACTATGGTCAATGCAAGCTAACAAATATCTCGACTGTGTAAGACTTCAGGACTCTGCAGAACAGAGGTTCAAGTTTTCACTCTGCTGCCAGGGCACTGGGATGAGACGCTCAAATCCTGTGGGAAATTCCTCATCTGTGAATTAATGAGTTTGGATTAGATGGTTCAAATATTTCCTTCCAGCTCTAAGATTCTCTGATTCTGTGACATTACCACAGGTCCCAAAAATAATTATAGTCAGATGAGACCTTGCTTTATGTTATTAGGCATAACGGGGCAGAGGAGGGGACCATTAATTATGTTCAGAACAATATTATCTCCTTGGAGCCTCCTGTAGCTATTCCATTTGAAGGAGATCTTCTATTAGTTAAAGGATGAGAGTTTCCAAGGTGCCATGATCAATGGATAAACTGCTAATAGGATTTTCCAAGACAAGTGATATTTTTCTTTCTTTCCATCTTTTTTGTTTTTGTGTCTCATTTTTTAATTTTCTCACCCTTCCCACCTCTGTTTATTTCTTAATCAACATTATTTTGGGTCTATTTTAGTATACATTATGTACGTATAAGAAGTCGACACTTAAATATTAATTGAATTATTTTTTATATGTTGAATACTCATTTATTCAATCGACGTATATTTATTGAGCATATTCTCTGTGTTGGACACCCTACTAGGTGCTGGGATTACAATAATGGAAAACAAACCTGACCCTTGCCAAATGCTATTTATGGTCCAGTGGGAATAAAATACTATCCTTTGTTTTAATTTTGAGAAGAATTTGAAATGTCTGTTTTGTAACTAAATTAAGTTGCTCTTTATTTGTGCACTTTTATTTTTTTCCCTTCATGGATTAGTGAGAATTTCTATGAAAAAGTAGTCCCTACACTTCCCTGTGGTCACTCTCGGGTATCCAGAGTATGCTATTGATTATTCAACCTTATACAATGTATTGTTTGCATTTGTGATTTCAGACAGGAAAAATGCTCTGCATGTATTGCTATATTCTTTAGGGCAGAGTCAAAAGGATTCCTTGGAGGAAGAAACCATCTGAAAATCACAGGACTTGTGAGAAACCCTAGCGTGTTCATCGTGTCACAAAGTTCCAATACAAAATACAGTTTATCCAGTTCCTGACTACGACCTTTTCAACAGCATAATTGTAGAGTTTTGTATACCAACTTCTAATTCATTTTTGTTGTTACTGTTGTTATTGCCTTTAACTGAAATTGTTTGTTTAATTGCACACCAAGCTTGTGGTTTCCTAGTTTTCTTTTCACTTGCTGGCAAAGGCTTGTAAGCAGACCTAGGGGAGCTATGTGAAAAACATTAAAAAAAATATCAGAGGAATAAGGAAAATACTTTCTCTGCTTCATCTCCTCCAGCGCTCAGAATCATTCCTCTGAAATTCCTCTGAACCCCCCGCAGGCTTTCTAGCTTTGGCAATGAGCACTATAGCTTCAGCTTTAGAAAAAAGGAAAGTGGTGAACTTTGGTCCTAGTTGTCGGTTGAGAACCAAGAGAATCTGGTAAATTTTTAACCTTATATTTTGAAGCCATTTGCTCTTTTTCTTTTCTTTTCCTCTCTAGTATCACTTGTGATTTCACTATATCCCTCTGACTTCATAGACTACATTTAAAATCTAAAGGTACACCTTTATATTTTCTCAACATATAGTATTGGGTCTTGACCTGGTATTAACTTTTTTCCCCCAGCTTTATTGAGATATAATTGACCTATAATGTGTAAGTTTAAGGTGTACAACGTGATTATTTGATATACGTGTGGATATATTGCACAATGAATACCACAATAAGGTTAGTGAACACCTCCATCACCTCATATAGTTACCTTTTTTTCTTTTGTGGTGACAACATTTAAGATTCTCTCTCTTAGCAACTTTCCAGTATATAATACAGTATTGTTAACTATAATCACAATGCTGTACAGTAGATCCCCAGAACTTATTCGTCTTATAATTAGAAGTTTGTACCCTTTGACCAGCATCTTCCCATTTACTCTACCCCACAACCCCTGGCAACCACCATTCTACCCTCTGTTTCTATGAGTTTGGCTTTTTTAGATTTCACATATAAGTGAGATCATATAGTATTTGTCTTTTTGTGTCTGACTTATTTCACTTAGCATAATGCCATCAAGGTCCATCCATGTTGTTGCCAATGGCAGGATTTCCTTCTTTCTCATGGCTGAATAATATTCCATTCCATTTATATACAACATCTTCTTTATTCATGCAACCCATCCATGGATACTTAGCTTGTTTTCATGTCTTTCTTTTTTTTTAACTTTGTACTTCTTTTTTTTTTTTCGAGGAAGATTGTCCCTAAGCTAACATCTGTTGCCAAACTTCCTCCTTTTTTTGCTTTTTTTTCTCCCCAAAGCCCCAGTAGATAGTTGTATGTCATAGTTGTGCATCCTTCTAGTTGGTCTATGTGGGAGGCCACCCCATCATGGCTTGATGAGCTGTGCGTCAGTCCGTGCCCAGGATCCGAACCAGCAAACCACGGGTTGCCGAAGTGGAGTGCGTGAACTTAACCATTATGCCACCGGGCCGGCCCTGAGTTTTCATGTCTTGACTGTTGTGAATAACTGGCATTAGCCTTTATACTTAGAAATAAAAAAAAAAATAACACAATTGTGAAGTTTAAGGTTTCTATTGAAATGGAACAAATTTGCTAGTCAAAAGTACATACACACACAGAGGAAATAGTGAAATAGTACAGTCGTTTCACTTCCCTCTTTGTTTCCTTCTTGCTATCTCCTTTTCCCCTTTTCTCTCTTTTGCTCCACTTCCTGGGCCATCTAACCACATTTTTATTAACTGTTTTTTCTTTTAGATGTCTATAATCAAAACACACATAGTGAACTGGGTGTAACTATTCAAATGCTAACAAGCAGTTATGTTAAAGTATGTATATAATACTCGGGAGATTTGTAGCAAGAGGGAGGAATACATCCCTGCTCAAGATGAGAGATCACTAATGTGTTTCTGTAGCTTCTGTATCTTTTGTTTTCTTAATGTGGAGGAAAAGAATGCCCTGCTTCTCACCGATGGCAAAATATCTAAAATCACCAAGTACTCACTAATTCCCTCGCCAAATCGTATATTTCCTTCTCTCTCCCTTCAATTAGATTTCTGGCTCTCCATTGTTGCTCTGTTGTGTTCTGTTGTTTCTCTTCTTACTTGTACTTTTTGGAGGGCAAATTGCTTTAACATACTCTGCTATAATGTGCTTTAAACACACAGGGAAGTATGGAATCAAGTTATTATAAGAATTGTTCTCTTCCTTGATGATCACATACATTCAAATTAGTAGCAAATGTTCTCCTGTAGGTCCTCGTGGAATTTTATAACATTCTTGAGGAAACATTAGCAAATATTTTAAATACGTTTTACTATTCAGCCTTAGTGAGAACTGAAAAAAGGATGAGGATCAAGAGTATTATTTTCAGATTCTCTGATTTGTGTGGTTAAACTCAAGGGAACTTTTACTCTTTACCAGCTTTCTTTTTCTTCATTATAAGACATTCTTCTCCTCCATAGATGCCAAACACCTCTAAATAAATGAAACTTTTGCAACACTCTATTTTCCCTCTAGCATGGAAAATTTCTAACTTTGGTTCAATAAAAATCTATCTTCTTCTGCTGTAATGATGTTTCCCAATAGTATAAAAAAGATACCTGTAGAAGATATTTGTCTTTTTTTTTCCCACTGGTTGCCTAGCATCTGATTCCTCTTCCCTTATTTGGGAAATTCGCCACTTTGTGAATCTTAGCAGGATTCAGATCTTGCCTCTCACTGTAGAATCTGGGAAGTCACACTATTCAGTTTTCCAGGGGCCTTTGCCATAGGACATATGTAAGACTTAGCCTAACAGGCACACCCACTCTGAACGAAGGGACGGAGCGGGAAGAGTGTAGAATTCATTCATGTCAGCAGTGGTGATAGAAATGTCAGTTTCCTGAGGCAGCCTCGGCAGCAGTTCCAGCCGTGGCATCCTGTCTCTGCTGGTGTGAGGTTGGTCAGTCAGCTCAGCTAGCAAGCTGAGTGCTGCAGTGGAAGTAGCAGCCTTGACCTCTGGGTATGATTTGGGTTGTGGTTGGTAGTCTCCTATTTTTCCTGATGGTTTTCCAAAACCCTTCTCTAGCCTTCTCCTTGATTATGTGAGAATACCCAACATTGTTTCAGTTAATTCCATTTCTGCTTAAAGCAGCCAGTCTCAGTTTTGTTATTTCTATTATATGCAACTAAGAACCCTGATTGGTATCAAATTTGATACCAGGAATGGTTGCGGAAATGCAACCGCAGAGAAATGGGGGTGAGAGGGGAGACTGGGATTGGTTGTGTGGCTTAGCTGGAGCTGAAGGTAGTAAAAAAATCCAGTTGCATAAGGGATGACACTATGGCATACCATGACATTCAGTGGCAAGTCAGCAAATAAATCATCTGTGAACTTCTATAATGAAGTGCTTATTGGAGGAAAAAGCTTTTGGGAACCAAGAGATAGCTTCCATAAAATAATGTGAAGGCATAAGGATTTGAAGCACTCGGGTGCTAGGGTGTCTGCTTCTAACAGTGCTGGAGAGCTTAAAGAAAGAGAATATGAGCTCAAATTCCTAATTTTTTTTCTCTAAGCATGGATTAAAAACTAGGGACTTGCTAGGACTGCACTAAACGAATCTCTTATCTTTCGTAATTCAGGGCTGAAAATGTCAAAAGCCAAATGCAATCATGTGGGTTGCCAAATTAGAGTGTCAGTTGAATTCACAGCCAGTCCCTTATTTTGAAGTCTGAGCATTTAGAGAAAGGGTGGGACCCTGAGAACTAGAACAGGGGATATGGTAGGATTTGGTGAACTCAGGGTATCCTGAATCTCCAGAGTCATCAAGCTACCCTTGCCAGTGAAATACCACTTGTGCCTCTCTCTGATGAGGCTATTCCTGTCTTGACTGAATTTTCTGTCACCTGAAGGAGTTACATTACAAAGTCAGTTCTTATGTCCCTATACCCCATTCCCAGATCTGTAACTAAACTTAGATCCCAAAACACCAATGACAAAGTCAAAGCTGGGAGGAGATGGCTTATGGTGCTAAAAAATTACAAGACTTTGCTAATTGATGTTGAAAAAAATCTGGGGAATGCATATGAGAATGGATTTTGAAGGTTTTATGTCAAAGAAAAACACAATTTTAGGTGGTTGAATTCATTGCTATGGGAGCTTTTAATCAGAGGTTGTGGATTCAATGTACTAGCATGAATAGGTGGCATTGATTCTAATTGTTGCCTTGATTGGTTGACCAAAACTTGGACTTGAGCTCCACTGAGCTGATAGAAGTCCCTTTATAGGCAGTAGGAGCAAGCAATCCAAACACTTAGGGAGATAAAATTATTGTAGGGGATATATCATGGGTATCAAATCCCATATTTTAATTATGTCCTTTGAGAGGGTCCCTATGAGACTCTCTTCAACAAGAGCTTGAGAGATACAGTGATGAGGGCCCCATTAGCATCTTTGAGACAAAAATTAGTGGCCATTCTATGTAGGCAACTGGTAATGATGGAAGATGCTCAAGTTAAAATGGGCTCCCTAATGTTACTAAGAATATTAGGATCCTGTGGAGGAAGATGGGCACGATGTTAGCCCAGGTCCAGTCTTCCTCAGCAAAAAGGGGAGGATTGGCGACGGATGTTAGCTCAGGGCTGGTCTTCCCCACAAAACAAACAAACAAACAAAAAAGAATATTAGGATCCTGAGGTAATGGAGTTTAAGTGTTAGCACCTTTCCTTCGGAAGACAAGATCAGCGTGGCTACTGTTACAGGTAGCAGGATGGGCATTTTAACTGGAATGCCCAGCAGGGATCTTTGGAAATGGCTATTGATAATGAGATCCCTGCACTGAAATAGATAGGCACTTAGCTGTGCTACTTGATTTTTACAACAAAAAAACTCTAGGTCTTCCAGCAAACAGAGGCTTGATTTTAGCCGTTACAATAGGACATCATAGCCTCTCCCCTAATTCCCAGACAGAGATCAGTTCATAAGGCCAACATCCTTTAAATGCAAGCAAGGTCAGGAACTTGCCAGAAGGGCCCTGTGAAAGAGATGAGTATACTTTTTAGAGTAACTGGGGGAAAGGAAATATTAAGACCTTACTGAGATTAGTGGGCACTTGCTCTGTTTAAGATACAGTCTCTATGCTGGAGAAACTCAACACATGCCTTGATATTTGCTCTGTATTTTTTTAATCTGGCAAATTTTTTTTTCCTCTAGGCAAATAAGGAGAAAACAGTTGGCTTTTATCTGGTAGGAGCAGCAGAATAACTTCACTGCCTTGCCTCAGGGTTATAATATCTTCTTTCTGGCTCTGTGTTACCATTTTGTCTACAAGGTTCTTGATGATCTCACAAGACACCATGCTAGTCCAATATACTGTGGCATACTAATAGGATCTGGAAAGTAGATTATAGCAGGTACCACTGAGGTCTCGGTGTAAGATCCATGTGTACTAGCAGGAAGGAGAGGATCTAGACAGTATCACGATGTCTACACAACAAGTGAAGCTCCATTCTGTCCCTCACTACTAACGCAGTAATGCTTACCGTGTTATAGATACTTTATGTTGTTGTGGGAAATAGTCCTGAAAGGGTATATGCTAGTGTGGTGATGAAAATGAATAAAGGGAAGAGAAGTTTAAGAGAGTTATGGTTCTTGGCCAACAAATGGAATTGCTGGATAATTTAAAGTAGAAAGTTGCATTTGGAAATAGGGTTGGTTTATGAAATCTGTAATATGCTCTATGCAGGTGTTGCTAAGTAAAATTCCTTCAGAGACCAAGAAGGTAACATAAATGTATGAAATGGGTGAGGGTAAGACAATAGAGAGGAGGGGTCTGGCTGATTAAAGGGTATACACATTCTTCTTGAAGGTATTTTTAAAAATTATTATTTTTTTTATGAGGAAGATTAGCCCTGAGCTAACATCTGTTGCCAATCCTCCTCTTTTTGCTGAGGAAGCCTGGCCCTGGGGTAACATCTGTGCCCATCTTCCTCTACTTTGCATGGGACCCCACCTCAGCATGGCTTGACAAGCGGTATGTCGGTCCGTACCCGGGATCCGAAGCTGTGAACCCCAGGCCGCCAGAAGCAGAGCGTGTGAACTTAATCACTACGCCACCAGGCCGGCCCCTTAAATGCATTTAAATTTAAAAAATTTTAAAAACGAGACTCTCCAAAAGAAATATATTGGTTTGTGATATTGCTATGACACAGAATTAAGAAAAAGTGATTTATGAAGTTATTTGAGCAAGGATTCCAAATAGTGCAAAAATCACTCATCAAGTAGAAGATACACTTTTACCAGAGAATAAAAAAATGATGCTTAAATCATGGTATGAGTGCATACATAGGCAGCACATACCTCTCCAAGAAAAAATATTTCATTTGTTAACCAAATATTTGTTAAGTTCCTACTGTGTCAAAATACTTTTCTAGTTTCTGAGGATAGATTAGTGAAATGATCAGTCAAAGTGTCTGCCCCCATGGAGCCTACTTTCTAGTGGGAGGAGGCAGGCAGTAAACAAATAAGTAAATTATAGAGTCTGTAAAAAGGGATAAGTACTATTTATAGAGCAAAATAAAGCAGGGAAGGGACACAGGGAGTGCAAATACAGGTGGAAGCTGTTGTACTTTTACATGGTGTGGTCAGGGAAGGGCTCAATGAGAAGGTGACATTTGAACAAATACTTGAAAGAGATGAGGGAATATGTTGTGAAGATATCTGGATGAAATGTGTTTCAGTTAGATGGACAGCAAGGGCTAAGACCCTAAGACAGGAGCATACTAGTCGTGTTCAAGAAGCAACAAGGCAGTGAATGTCTGGAGGGAGTGAAATAGGAGGGAAGTAGGAGATAAGGACCGAGAGGTGATAGGGGAACCAAACTCCTAAGGAGTTTGACTTTTATTCCACTGGAGCAGGGGACAGTTGGAGGATGATAAGCACCCAGTGATTTAACTTATGTTTTTTTTTGGTGAGGAAGATTGGCCCTGAGCTAACATCTGTGCACATCTTCCTCTACTTTGTATATGGGATGCTGCCACAGCATGGCTTGATGAGTGGTGTGTAGGTCCGCACCCGGGATCTCAACCTGTGAACCCTGGGCCGCTGAAGTGGAGCATGCGAACTTAACCACTATGCCACTGGGCCAGCCCCTTAGCTTACATTTTTAATAGGATCATTCTGGGTTGAGAATACTCAGTAGGGCAGTAAAGGGAAGCAGAAAGAATGATTTGGAGGCCTTACAGCAATCTGGTGAGAAATGATGATGGATTAGGGTGATAGCATGGAGGAAGTGAGAGTGAGTTAGATTCTGGATATATTTTGAGGTAGAACCAAAAAGATTTCCAGATATATATGTGGTGTGAGAGAAAAAATGGAACCAGGAGTGTCTCCAGGTTTTCTCACCTGAGCAACTGGGAAGCTGGAGTTGCTATTAACTGAGATGAAAACTGTGGGAGGAGCAGGGTTAAGGATGAGATCAGGAATTTGGTTTTGACATGTTAAATTTCAGGTGCATATTGCATATCTAAGTGGAGATGTTAAATAGCAAGTGGGATATAGGAGTTTAAAGTTAGAGGAGTGGTCCCAGTGAGAGAGAGAAATTTGGGAGTCAGCACTGTGTAGATGCATGAGATCACCAAGGTAGTGAGAATACACAGAAAAAAGAATTGACCCAAGACTGAGCCCTGGGGCATTCCCCAAAGTAAACGGGTTGGGAAAATGAGGAAAAACTGGCCAGAGAGACCAAGGAGGAGCACCCACTGAAGAAGGTGGAAAGTCAGAAGAGAGCAGTGATCTGGAAGCCAAGTGAAGAGTCATCAGTTATGCCCTACACTGCTGAGAGGTCCTGAAGGTGGGGACTGAGAATTGACTGCTGCATTAGAAATGTGGAGGACATTGGTACCATGGACAAGAGCAGTTTCAGGGCAGTGGTGGACTAAATCCTGGTTGGAGTGGGTTTAAGAGAAGGAGAGGGACTTGATGACAGTAAGACCATCTAAAGAAATTTTATTGTAAAGAAAATAGGAGAAATTGAGTGGTAGGTGAAGAGAGGAATGGAGTCAAAGGAGGGCTTTTTCTTAAGATGGGAGAACAACAGCCTTTTTGTGTGGTCCTGGGAATAATTCAGTAGAGAGGGGAGAAGTGGTGATACAAAGAGAGTGTGGAGAATTGCCAAAGTGATGACCTTGAGTAGGTACGAAGGGGTCATCGCTAGTGTACAGATGGAGGGGTTGACCATAGAGAGGAGCATGGAGAGTTCATCTAGTGACTGAGAAATGGCAAGGCACGTGGTTCAGATGCTGGTAGATGGTGTGATGGCTTGTGGAAGAACTGAGGGGAAGTCAAGTGTTCGTACATACATTTCTGTATTTGAGACTTTGGGGGTCATGAGGGTCTCAGGTTAGATGCTTTAGGAATGGCAATGGTTTACTCTGCTGTTACAGCTTTTTCACCTTTTGTATAGTATGTGGCAACAAACTCTAGTGTTTCAGCTTACATGAAGATGATGTAATGGGCATCTAACATTTTAATATCTAGACCTTAAATATGAAATGTATGTTGAAATAAATTAGAATGATAATATGCAATGGTTTCAGTTTGAAAATAGAATATTAAAATCTCTAATGAATCTTCAATTTTATATATTTATTAAAGTAATTACACCTAAAGAGTTTCTTCTCCACTGGCTTCATTGTTATATATTATTAGTTTTAATATGATAAGTTACTTATAACACAGTAATTATACTATTGATTGATATACTCATGGTAATTTATAAGTGCAAAATTAATTTCAATAATTTAGTCATGAAAAAGTCAACTTGCTTAATTAATTAACTAGTGAATTCAGTTAAATAATGCATTTTAGTAATTTTTAAGAAACAGATTGATTAAGCCAATCAATTGTGTTGGCATTTTACAAGCATAGACTATATGGGGAAGATTTTGGACATTAATGAATGGTAATTATAGTACGGGAATTTAGCTCCAGCATATGGAAGCACTCATCTGAATCCCCTTCTGTGTGGATTCAGATGTGCATTTTTATTCATTTTGTATTTCAGCCTATCATCCTTAAATTAATTGTTATTAACTGATTTAGGGGAAATTGTGTTTTTACCTTGCATACTTGAAGTTAAAACATTAATTTGATATTTGATTAAAAGGAAATAAAGGCCGTTCATTATTTTGCCTGACTTTGAGAGACAGTATTTTCTATATTATAAAATCAACAAAGATTTAAAGCTTACTGCTTTTTGAACAGCGCTTCAGCTAAGATATGTTAACATATTCCTTTAGGTGATGTTTCCAGCACCAGCACATTGCACATCAATTGTCCTTGTCAGTCTTGATACCATCCATCTTCCTCTCTGAATGACTCAGCACCCCTACCTGGTGCAGAGGCTGGAGCTCATCCTCGCCCTTCCCTGGAAATTGAAAGAGAGAATGTTAACATGACATGATTAGAAAATACTCACAATTAAGGTGGGGACCCTATTTTGGTTTGTTTATTTGAAGTATTTATTTACTAATAAAGAACCATTTGAGAAGGCCCTTTCTCTATAAATACTTATGAAAAGAAATGGTTTTCTGCCATGCTCGTGGGGCTTTCTATATAAGTGCATGCGTGGATTTCCATAATTAAACCTAACCACAATCAAAGACTGTGATGATTATTCAGTTCTATTTTCATGGCAGACCAAATTAAACCTCTGTGTCAGACTTTTAGTGAATATCACAGTGATAGGCCCGAAGGTTTTTTTTTTTTGCACTTTTTATTGCACTTGGGAATTTTTCTGAATCTGAAGCATTTTTCCTTGGTTAGTGGGCATGAAGTTGGTGGCGGTAGGGGGCCGATCCTTGTTAGCATCATCTTTGCCCACAGGTAGAGTGTCTTTGCCTGTGGAGGGTTATATGGAGACTATTATAAATACCCTCTCCCTTCAAGTAATTTGTCTGTCTGTCTGTACTTGTTGGAATCTGAAATGTTAGGTAACTCTTCAGGGTTAAAGTGTTGTTATCTGGTGGCCCAAATCATAAGTAAAGGTTCATTAACCGATTAAACTATTATCTTCTGAAGCCATGTGGGGAGATCAGGATCCAGAGAGAACAGGACACAGGGGAGAGAGGAGGGGTTGGACCTAGGTTGGGTCATATCCTGGGACCACTAGATAGTAAGATGACAGACTAAGACCCCTGAGTTTAGTTAATAGGAGTGAGGAGCTGCTGCAGAAGGTGAAGGAGCACCCAAAGGAGCAATCATGCAGCCAACAAACCTTTGCCTTCTGTCCATCTTGTGCCAAGGCTCTGTGCTAGGCATGGGGACACAGAGATGAGGAGGACCTAGTCCCAGCCTAGAGAAAATGAACATCCATCAGGGAAGGCAGACCCAGAGGGTGCTGTGTGGATGTAACCTGGCAATCCAGGTTTGGGGGATGCAGAGGGCAACTGTCACCCGCTGGAAAGGGCCTCTTGTTCACTCTTCTGCCTCTGGTGAAGTGAAAGGGGCTCTGACTAATGTGCTGCTCTGCTGTATAACATTTTCAGACGTAAAATAGAGCAGGGAGGGAGCATGTCATGGTACCATGCTGCTGCCAGAGTGCTCCCCCTGGAAAATGGAGCTTAATCAACTCTTCTAATCATCTGTGTGAAGACAATTAGGAGTATGAAAAGCCCTGGCTTTATATTCTGGCTTCATTTTTAATTAGTTCTGGACCTTGGACCAAGATATTTAATTTCTTTGAGCCTTAGTTTCCTCATCTGTTCAATACAGAGAATGATTTCCCAGTTCCCCTCATTGGGCAGTTGGGAATAATGTATGTCACCATTCCTGGTACACAGTGGGTAGTTGAGGACTATAAACCCTGTCCACTCCGTGCCCCAACCCTGGTGCAACTGACTAATGATGAGGGCTGGTCTGGACACCTGCCTAATATAGGACACACCGACATGGGAGGGAGGTGGAAAGAGTTATCCCTCTCATATAGCCTCTTGCTCTGTGTGAAAGGGAAAATTAAATGCATCATTTAAGAGAGAATATGCATCAAGCTATTTAGATCCTTCTGAATTTGGATCCAATTCACTCAATGACTTTTTTGTTTGATTTCTAAAGAATTTAACTCCCACAATTTGGGTCATAGCAAAACCTGGAAGTTACTGTTCACAATATATTATCCTTATTCTCAGTGGTAGCATGATTTCACTTTCAGATTGGCAAATGAAAAAGGACAGTTCACTGAGCAGCAATATTAATAGGGAACTTCATGTTTATGTAATGATGTCGGGCTTTGTGTGCTGTACAGAATGTACAGGGGTAATTAGATGTTTCAGATACATGTCTAGACAGGGTAAAGCTTCAGGAGCACTTGCTCAACCCTGGGAAAGCTACAGGTCACCCCTTCGTGACCAGAAAAAGCTCTCCTTGATGAACAAGTTGAATGTAGAGTTAACTCCCTGGTGCTAGATTTATACCCAAGAGAAAATCAGACCTGATGAGATTTGACAGGGCAGATCTTTTGCAGAACCAGACGGGGGCTAACTGTGGCCTGCTCTGAGGGTGCTAGAAATGATATCGCCCAAATATCTCTGTCCCATTCAGCTGTGGGGCCCAGATTCCCATTCTTAGAATCACCTCTTTAGATGAAATCATTCTGCTTCCAAGAGGCTCCCGTAAAATGTGAGCTTGTTCCTTGGGAGGGTTATACATTGACCTAGATTGCTTGGACTTTGGAAGAGTAATGAGGAAACACACCTCAGGATAGGTGAGTTTTGATGTGAGGGCAATGGGACATTTTAAAAAGTTCGGAATTGAATATACTTTTTGAGGAGGGTGTGCTCAGGTGGAGAGGACTGAGGAGGCAGTATGAGGTCTTTGGACGCTGTAGGGAAGGGAGCAGAAAAAGGAGAGGGGACTATTGAAAGGGAGAACTATCCTCTGTGTGCCTGTGTGCGCGTGCACATGGAGCAAGGGGTGAGCCCGTTTCACCTACATCCTTGGGCTTCACAAGACTCATCTTGAGCCCTGACATTGATTATTTTGAGCAAAGATAAAAGTATCTAGAAAACAGCCCCTTTCTGGGTACTTTCTGGTTACTACAGTACTTTCTGGTACTGAAGACTTAATAGTGTCTGCCCTGAAGTCTAAACCTTCCTGCAGGGATGACAGAGATTCACATTCCACCTTTCCCTCTTGTGTGCCCTCTCCCAGCATCTAATGGCCTCTGTAGCCCCCACACTAACCCACTAGAGTACACGTGATAATTTACTCGTTCCAAATGGTTAGCTGTGAGGTGATCTGCAAAGCTCTATTCCTGGTACCCCAGAGAGACCCTCAAGGGTGGGAGCCAATTGAACTTGTAATGTGCAGACTTCAGTCTGTAGCTTCTTAGGGGAGTCATCTAGCCACTGTTGCTATCAGCTGCTCAAATTGAAGCTGAGGGGGACTGTTGATGTTCTGGCATTGATTGAAATCCTGCCTCCTCTGCATCAGGCACGGTGATGCAGCTTCATACAAGTATCTCATACTCACTGCAAATTGTTGGTTGTTAGTGTTCCTCACAACTAGTTGTTAGTTTCTATTTTACAGTTTAGAAATTTGAGGTTTTGAATTTGAGGGTAAGTAATTTGCCCAATACCAAACAGCTGGGGCGCGAGAGTGCTGTGGGGTTTAAACTTAGAAAAGTCCGCCTCCCTCTACTACTCTATGCTGTTGTTAAGGGTATTTCCTCTCCATCTGGGGGTTTCTATTTTTCAGAAAGATCGCATGCAGCCGAAGGAACACTTAACTTGGGACCTTTGCCAAAAGGAATGTAAATGGCTGTGGGAACACCATATGGAGCAAGGATGCTGGAGACACATCTAAGATGTGGAGGAATGTCACATATTTGCATGGCTCGCCTAGCCCCTCATTTTGATCCCTCAGTGAGCTGACGTGCTAGGGTCTGCTCCTGCTGAACTCCCTGTAGTCCTCGGGTCTGGTCTTGTACTCGGCCCGCCCAGAATGAAGGCAGGCCTCTCCCGTCTTTGCAGTGGAAATGCTTTAGTACTGAACACCGTACCATGACCTCTTTTACACCTTGTGTTTGTCATTTTTTTTTCTGTTTACTTGACACTCAAACCCAGGTTATGACTTTGGCTTTCTCTCTTGGCTCTAATTCATATTCTCCCTCCAGCTATGCTGCCTCTGGCTGCCCTGGGCAAATGTTGTGCCAAGACTCCAAGGGATTTTCTCCTTTGACCCTGCCCCTTGGGCAGTGCTCTGCTGCTCTCACCTAGCAGTGCCTGTAGGAACCAGCTAGTAAGCTACTGAGCCCTAAGGATCTTGAAGCATCACTTTGCCTCCTATGGCCTTAATGGTACTGGGGATAGCACCCAGTGTAGTCTCTGCACCCAGCCAGCACTGCCCTGTGAGCCTTTGACCAGTTTGCAGAGGCTGGGGTGGAGCTACTGGCTGTGTGCTCCCAGGCCCACCCTGTACAGCTCAAGCTGCCACTTCCAGAGCCTTGCCAGGACTTGGAAGCTGTTGTTTATTGTGACTGTCTTAGTCTGGAACAGCAGAGCCTGAGGCAAAAGCGTATATGCTACCACTCAATTGGCGAAAGCAACACCAGAGAAGCAGAAGTGGGGGAAAAGGAGGTGAGACAAAGAAGGAGGGAGAATAAATATGAGAGCTGTATTATTGATCCGGCTGCTGCTTGCTAGCAAGTACAGCTGATTGTTTGATCTTGTGGTGCATCTTCAGAGAGAATCCATATGGGTGACTACATTTCAGGGCAGTCCACCCAGGGGGAGGAAGGGAAAGGATTTTATTCACTGGCCCCTCTCCCCTGTTGGTCAAAGTCTGCCCCAAGGACAGACTTGCACTTCTAGTCTGCTCAAGCCTACAGGTGGCCTGCTGACCATCTCATACCTCATTAGCAACTCACAGCTCAGCAGCAATCGAGAAGTCATGGATGGGAGGCAAGAGGGCCATGATGTGCCTGTGGGTGACATGAGAGGCTGTGGCAGTGGCATCAGTAGTGATACCCAGGTCCACAGCTGTGGGGGCAGCACAGGCCATGTTAGATCTGTTTAGCCTTGCAACAGGCAAGTGCACAGATGTTGGTGATGGACAAACTGAATCTGGTCACGTTGAAGCATTTTAATGTCAGTGCAACTTGGCCCCTGGGCTTGTTTGTGCTGCTAGGAAACTTCTCGTTCATTCAAGGAAATATTCAGTTTCCCTTTCCAGTTCCCAGGGTTGAGCATCTCTCTGAGGGATCTCTCTTGTGTGGGTGGGGTCCATCTGAGTGTTCTCTCTGATTGGAGCCGGCGGGGGTGGTGGTGGTGGTGGTGGTGTCTCAATAATGCTACCATAGTGAGCTACTTCTCACAACAAGAGGCAGAGCTCTCCTCGGATCAGCTGATGAATGTGGTATTGATCACGTATCAAGGGCCCATGTCTCTGGAAAGCAGTAGTACTCATGGTCAGAGCCTGGAGGCCTTGTCCCACCCATTGACAGGCCATGCTAGGCCTGCTAGGTTCCACCTTCTAGGTCATGCCATATCACCACCTTGGTTCAGCACCAGTAGATGGCCTCCTCCCTGCCCTCCTGGACTGGGTGTGAGTGCTGATCATTTATCTTTCTTAACACCTGTTGGATATACTCCCCTGACCTGGCCTTAAATGAGCCCTTGTTGGGTGTGATCCTGTAGGGACCACGCACCACCACCTCCAGGCTAGCCCAGAAAACATGTTGATGATAAGGGAAACAGAGTTCTGAGATCACCTTCTCTTCAGTTGGAAGGTTTAGATGATGTCAAGAAAAGTATTTAAAGTTCTAGAGAGGCTGCCCTGTGGGCATGCAGAGATTCTTTAGGTTTGATTATACTAAATTTCTCTAACTTGTCTTATCTCCCAGCTGACCTCCTACAAAATGGTGAGGCTTGATCTGGACTCTGGCCCAGGTTAAGGCATTTAAATAGCTAATGGCCTTCTTGACTTCTGACCCCATGATGGCCTCCCTTGACCCAAATTATCTCTATATAGTAAAAATAGACTTTTCAAACTGAGAGGAGGGAAGACCATGCAAATGATTTCCATAACTGTTACTATCCAGTAAACTAACAATCTTGTAGTAGTTGGGAGTTAGCTGCTCTGCGAGTGACATACTGGATGTATTACCCCTGGGAATGGGGGATGGGTAGTTGGTCCAGCCCCCTGTGACTAGAGAAAGTGCTCTGTATACAAACTTGCTTGCCTCATTCCCAACAACCTCGTGGCCAAGCTTTATTTGGCTGGGAGTATGTGGAGCAGGGATGCCAGGCTCCTGCAGCTACAGAGCTGGAACCCAAGCGTTGTTCCTGGAAAGGAAGTGAAAGGTGTGGGACAAAAGGGCCGTTCCAGCCACTTGCTCAGGACAAGGGGAATCTGATCCAAGTGGACTTGTTGTCTCTACTGCTAGAAAACAGCAACTGCTGGCAATACTCAAGTGATAATTTTCCCACAAAATGGAAAAATTAGAGCCCCTTTTCACCAGTCACCCTGTTAGAAATCAAAGTAGTGAAGTCAGTCTAGCTCTCCTCTGAGCACATCTGCACCCTTCTGACTGTGTTACCAACTAAAGCTGAGTTCCTGGCCCCTTTTCAAATTGGAGGAGTTGAGAATCCCATCCATATCCTGCTTCTAGCTCCTCCTGTCCATGGCCATCCTTCCCTCGTGCACTGGGATCCTGCTGGTGTCCCACCCCTCTCATCCTCATGGATACAAACATAAAGCCTGGATTCCTGATGCTGTGGAGACCAGCTCTGGCACCTGGGCTGAGAAGACCCATCAGAGAATGCTCGGGGGCACAGCAGCCTTTCACCAGGCAAACCCTTCCAGGCCCTGCCTTGCCCAGCTGTTAGGGGAAGATTGGTGGCCTGGGCAAGGGTGGTGTCCTATTCTACATGGTTACTTTGGGGCCCCATATAAAAGTGAGCTTCTAACACCACCACAACATTCACGAACTCACTTCAGAGCCACTTGCCTTGACCTACTTCACACTCCCTATTATTCTATCCACAGATTCTCCTGACTTCTGACCTGGGAGTTGACTCACTTTCCTGTTTACTGCCTTGCCTCAACCCTGATTCCTAATATTTTACATGGTTTCTCTGGCAATGACCTTTGCTTCCCTTTTGACAAGAGTTCAGATTCTCCTCTGGCCAGACAACCTCTGACTATTCTGGGTAAAAATATGCCAGATCTTGCCCCGCCCCCAGAACCCTTGGTCCCTGGTATAGCCTCCTAAGACATTGTACTTGCCAGACTTGCCTTTATATGATTGGGGTAGCCTCAGTGTTAAGAGAGGAAGGTGAAAGAATAGAATAGGGAGGGAAGGATCGAGGAGGGGAAGGACGAATAAGCCCATTCCTTCTCTGAATCCTTAGTACACTGATGTAGACATTAAAATGAACATCAATTGTTTTACCCCCATGATTTTTGTACTTGTTTAATCTCAAAGAGCCGCAGCAAGTGGTATGAACCTATTGAACCTATGTGAGCTTACTGGGAGCACATTGACTTTGTAGTGTTGCTCCGTAGTTCAGTTGGAAGTCCAACTTATCATTCTATCTACAAATGAATATTTTCTGGCAAGTAATTCTACTTTTATATCTCAACTATTCAATGAGTACTCAGATTGAGTGAGATTGGTGAAGTCTGGAAACACCTTGATTGCTAGTCCTTTTAGTTGGCTATAGAACTTCATTTGAAGTGTTAGGTCCCTTCTAATGGTTATTTACTTCATAACAATTATCGTTTAACAATATGGTAGATTTATTTTGGGGTACCTGCTCTGCTCATTCCACCTTCTTTGGGAAATCTCCCTTACCCACAGCCCTGTCAAAAGCGTGGACTTGGGTGGCCATGCTCATACCACGTGAGCGTCACCACAGGTGATTGGACTAGTGGTGAATGCTTGAAACCAACATTGTCAGTTCATCATCTGGTCAGTGACCAACCAGGTTATTTTGCTTGAAAATTTGAGCTAATGGACATAGAAACCACTGTCAGTCATTGGTGGGTACCAGACTCTTAAGGTCATGTTGAATGAGGACTAGAGTGAATTCATGCTACATAGGCAAGCTGAGGGTGTGAGAGAGCAGAGAAAGCTGGTTGCAGAGAGGAGGATGCACTGGGCAAGCAGTGAGTTAAGAGACCACAGGGACTCAGTCAGAGAATGATGAAGCACGTGACTTTGGTTCCTGGTGGTTTCTCAGCTCCAGACCCCAAAAGGCCTGTCTATACTTCATTTCCTGCTTGTTGGTAATGATGAGATAACTTTTTAGATCCTACAACAACATTCACCTCTACTGCTTGAGATAAAGAGTTTCCCAGAGAAGCAAGAGCTAAAGGAGTTCATTGCCTGTCTCTTTTTTTTTTCTTTTGAGATAAGGATTTCTGTTCCTTATAGCTAAAAAACCTTGACTGGAATAGGCTACTACTAAGGTGTTGCCAGCAGTGGCTGCAACAGAGAGCTGTAAAATTCTATCTTGGTAATTAAGCAAAGGGTGGAATGCCTTTTTTAATTGCTTATTTTGAGGTAGAACTTGATGTCATTGAAAACTGTTTACATCCATACTCTTGTTAATCATTTAGGACATTCTGGCTTTCCACCCTTTTCTCACTTGTGATAACTGTATTGGCTTTATAGGGTGGGTCTTTAGGAACTCAGTATTTGTGGAGGAAAAAGAAACCCAACATCGGACATAAACTTACATCAAAGGACAAGATTGCCTCTGCTAGTTTATAATGGTGGACTTTCTGATTATCTGCACCAGAGGCATAATCTCGATTGCCTTGTCAACAAATCCAGTGCCCAAATAACTAGAGATTTTTATGGCTGGGGAAACTGGATATATAGCATAGGAGGGGAGGCAGGGATGAGGGTGAGGTAATCCACAGTCTGTGATCCATTTTCAGCAATTACAAGTTGCACTCTTCCTCAGATTTAGCTCCTACAGCAAACTGGTATTTATCTGGGTGGAGAAGTGTAAACGGTGGGCACCCTGGGAATGGAGCTGAGGTTGTCTTTTTTTGTTGTTGTTCTGAAATGAGCTGAAAGAGAGGGCACTATGTAAGTTTGCATTAGACGTTAAGCTGTTCTGTGTAATAAAATCCAAAGTTAAGTGAAATACTCTACAGGATGAGTTTTTATATCTGAGGGAATGGACAGAAAAATAAATGTCAGTTGGGAAAAGGACACTTAGAGAATGGTAGAGGGAGAAATCGTTTACTGTGAGAGGCTGTGTAGCCTAGAGTTAGGCACATAGGCTCTGGACTCATGCTACCTGGATTCAAATTCCAGGTCCACCACTTAGTCGCTGTATGACCATGGACAGGTTCCTTACTTTCTTGGTGCTTCAATTTCTTTATCTATAAAGTGGGAATAACAACAGTACTTACCTCATAGGTTTGTTATGAAGATTAAAGGAATTGATACTTGTAATAAACATAGATCAGTGTCTGGCCCAGAGTAGGTGCTTAATAAATGCTAGTTATTACTATTCTGTAAGACATCACGTGGTGTGCCAATAAGACCAGCAAGATGTATGAGGACTAACATTACAGGTGTTGTATATTCTTTTCCTGATGAGAAAATCCAATGCATTTACTCTTTGGCTATGAAATGTGTGTGTTTTGGCTAAAACAAGAAAGAAGATCCATAAAGGGGCTACTAAAATGAAGATGGGAAGAGAGAGGCTTTCATATAAGGAGAGAAAATAGATTGGGTTCTGGTCTGGAAAAATGAAGACTGAGATGCACTATGATGAATTTTATGAAGGACAGGAATAGCATGAATAATAACTTGTTTATGAAATACTGGAAAATTAGAACTGGCCTGAAAGACGAATACTTTGGGGTGAATACTTGAACAGATGGTTACTTGACTGTGCTTGCACAGTGAGTCGTTCAGTTAGGGAGCTCATTCATTAGCTCAGGAGTTTCAAAGCCATCTGGATAAAGGGTATGGGTTATGCTCCCTTAACTATTAAGGGTCGTTAGGGATGTTTGTGATAGAGCCTAGTTTAGTCCAGTTCAGCATTTGTAAATAACTTACATTAATGTAGTACTCAGCTATTTCAAAACACTCAGCGACCTTAATTCATTCGATTCCCACAAGAGTGGTTTTCTGAGTGTGTACTGAGGGCAAGGCTCTGCAGGGACTCAAAAGATGAGAAGGATGGCTCGTGTTGGATGTTCTGATCTATATTGGCACCCAGAAACACTGTAATTAATTTAATTTAATTTGATGGCTTAATATATTTAGTTTACTTTGATTTATAGTGTTTTGAGACCGGGGAATTGTTAGTTATTTTTTGAGTTCAGGATGGACATTGTGAAGAAATTAAAGAAATGAAAGTTCTCTTTTTGGTATTGTTTTGTTTTCATAAATTCTACCCAGGCAACACTCTTATGTCAACAGAACAACTTATTCTTACATTTATTTTTGGGTTATTCATAAAAGGCAATTTTAGAGCTAGAAGTTAATTTAGAGATCATCTTCTTCAGTTCCTCACTTCACAGCTGAAGGAGATGGGTCCCTTAGGTGACGAGCGTGAGGTGGCAAAGCTTGGACCGAAGCCTAAGTTCTAGTCTTCTGTGTTTTCTTTCCCATCAGGCTACTTCCCCCAGAGGATCAGGGTGATTGTATTTGAGCTTATTTCTGTGTACACACAGACTCAAATGTGTTATGGTTTATCTTGGAGCACCCAGAAGCCGATTCATTATGAGGCCAGTGAAGCTTAAGCCTCTGGGCCTCTCACTTGTATTTCTCTTAAGTGGGGAGAGGAAGCTAGGTTGCAATCAGGAAACATTTCTATATAAGCGTTTCTGGTAAATGACCTAAAGAGGTAATGTAAGAGATGGACTTGACTTTCCAAGGCTCCAATAATTTATTGTGATCTTTTTCACATTCTAAAGAAAAGAAACTCACTTTTGTACCTATTTTCTATTTGTAATTTTCTATTCTTTTTCTTAAAGAAGTACCCTCCCCCTGCTCCAAGATTATATAAATTTCAGGCTCCATGAAACCTGGATCTGCTTCTAATGCCCAAAGATATAATCAGTTAGAAATTTCGTTTTAATATTTCAGATTTTTATTTTTCAATTATTTTTTATTAAAAAATTTGAATACATTTGTATTTGTATTTTATTTTAAGTTAATTTTAATTATAGTCATAAAATAGTTAAAGAAAAAATTGTGTTAAAAATGTTTTAAACAAAAGTGGCAGCTCCTTGCCCTATCCTTCCCCATCCCTTAGTTTTAGTCTCCAGAGTCAACCACTTTTAAGTCTTTTAGATATTTTCCCCTACTGTTTACCTCTACAATAGTCCCTCCTTATCCCTATATATATACTGTTTTTTTCTGTACATACATACCTATGATAAAGTTTAATTTATAAATTAGGCAAAGTAAGAGATTAACAACAATTACTAATAGTAAAATAGAACAATTATAACAATATGCTGTAATAAAAGTTACCATAGACCTTAGCAACCTGAGTGTACAATGTTTTTTCTTTCGTTATTAAGTTGAGAACTTTCACCTTTTCATTTAAAGAAGCACTTTATGGCTTCTCTTTGGCATATCCGAATTGCCAGCATCGCTACTCTTGTACTTTGGGGCCATTATTAAATAAAATAAGGGTTACTTGAACACAAGCATCGCGATACTGTGACAGTTGATCTGATAACCCAGATAGCTACTGAGTGACTAACGGGCAGCATGGATATGCCAGACAAAGGGATGATTCACACCCCTGGTTGGACAGAGTAGGATGGCATGAGATTTCATCCCTCTACTCAGAACAGCGTGCAATTTAAAACTTATGAATTATTTCTGGAATTTTCCACTTAATATTTTTGGACCACGGTTAACTGCGGGTGACTGAAATCGTGGAAAGCGAAACTATGAATAAGCGGGGACTACTGTATATTGTTTCTTAATAACTTGCTTTCCTAATTGATCAGTTTTATATCAATTTATAATGATATAAAATTTTATATCAATAATACAATCGTATTATATTATTATATCAATTATATATTGACTTCCTGTAATGGTAGCTAAGGATTTAAATTTGTTACTCCAAACATCTCTACTCTCTCCTCCCATTTCTCCAAAATAGTTAAATCACAATTTTTGGTTACCTCAGTCATCACTATTTATATTATGATGAATGTGTAAATATTATTTACAGCAAAAGAAAGTAGTATCCTATGATGATATCCTTTCTTGTTCAACATTTTGTGCAAGAGTTAATAATCTTTTCTTTTACTTAATTTTCTATGTTATCTATCTGAAACACTACCTTTCCTTTCTTTTCACATGGCTTTTTGTTTTTCCCAGAGTTCATAATTGCTTTGTTTTTCCTTTTACATAATTTTCTGTGTATCTAGACAAATACATCATCAGAACTGCCAAGCATCTATCAATATTATTTGTGGAAGTGGTCAAACATATCAGATAATCTACTGATCTTCCACCTGTGCTCTTTTTTTTTGCCCCAGAGATCTCCTTCCATAATCCTTCATCCTCCTGCTCCAGTATGGGCTGATTTTTTTTCTAGTGTCTCGAAATTTCCTATGATAAGCCTTTGGTGAAGATGTTGGGTGAGGATGACATGCAGTGGACCCTTTCTAAATCCTAGGGCGTTGTCTACTCATTATAAGCAATTTTATATAAGCAGATTTTGAAAATGTCTTTTAAGTATCTAGTACCATACAAGGACTGCCTTTATTTTCTAGTTGATTAGGTTTACATAGTAAGGTGAAAGGAATGCTCCTAATAATGAATAAAGTACCACATCTGGGTGCTTGAAATCTGAAATGTGATTAAAAGTAGGATTTGCTAATATGTAAGTCAACTCCTATTTTTTGACACGTACATTAACCCTAGGGTGAATTACCCGAATCTTGAATCCCACATAATGATTAGGAATATATTCTCAGACAGTTTTTTTGTTACTCTCAAACTCATAATGGCATTTACTAATATGAAAACTAGTTTTTAATATATAGAAGTTAAAGATAATTTTATTATTTTATTTTTTGTGTGAGGAAGACCAGCCCTGAGCTAACATCCATTGCCAATCCTCCTCTTTTTGCTGAGGAAGACTGGCCCTGGGCTAACATCAGTGCCCGTCTTCCTCTACTTCACATGGGACACCCCCACGGCATGGCTGACAAGTGTGTGTTGGCGGGTGCCTGGGATCCGGGCCTGTGAACACCGGGCCATCAAAGCGCGAAATAAACCACTGCGCCACCGGGCCTGCCCCTAATTTTAAAACATATGATATGTTTTAAAAGCATAATACAGAATTTGTTTTATATGCTATTTTTTGTTGGCTGCATTAGAAGCGTTACATATTAATGAGGAATTAACTATACTAGTTCCAATAACAGCTTTTTTCCCTCCAATACTTTATATATGCAGAATATTTGGTTAATTCTTACTGTGTACTACAAAGTAGGCCAATAGTATTGTTTTACTTTGCTGAAGTAAGGCCACTGCAATTCATGATTAGGTTTACTTATGGGGACTTTTTGTTCTTAGAAATTCATTCCCCTGTAAAGGAGGATTAGTGTTTTCCTAGATAATCCACTATGTAAATCAGGGATGGCACTGATTCTTTAGAGAAGAGAAATTTTTTTTTAGTGTGTTTCAATATACTTTAATCCCATGCCTTTTTGAGATTGTTGCAATTCAAGTGGTATGCCGTTCAGGTGAATTCTTGTAGAACATAGGTCTGTACTTTCATATGATTTATTTTATTTCCTGAGAACATCACTGGAAGGAAAAAATATTTTTAAATCGTTAAGATCTTGGTTGAAACATTCAGCCCTGATAACCTTTATAAGCAGAGATTAAATGTGTGACCAAATCCTCCTCCCGGAATGCACTGCTTTTGGAATGCCCCTGGCCTCAGTCTAGACCTGTAGCTTTGAAGCAGCTACACATCTCAGGATGCACCACCCCTTCACCCTTCCTTCTCTGTCTTCAGTAGTATTGTCCGCTGAAAGTTGTGGACAGACGTAGGAGTGGTGAATCCCCAGGGGCAAGTGTAGTCTGCCGTGTTTGCCTGAGGTTTTTTTTTCCAATTAAGGAATTGGTAATGATGAAGTCCACACTGAGGAGTGGCAGGAACAAACACCTACTGGAGATTATGGCAGGATTCCTGGCTGTTTATCAAAGAGATGGTTGCTTATTTCCCTGCTTGATGTTCCAAGACTTGTAAAATCCAAGGTGCTTTTTCTAGTATCTCCATTTCAGGTCAAGTTACTTCTATGTGTAGAGAGAGTGTTAGTGGTTAATTTGATGCAGTAATTCGTTTCCATCAGTGTTATTGAACTTTTCCCTGGATTTTAGTATGCATCATTGATTCTAAACTTATTCTCTAGGGATGCTGTACATTTCCCCTGCAATTTTGGATACTTTAAAATGGATGATTTTGCACTTTGGGTGTTTTGGGTAAGGGGTTTCCTGTCACTTGCATTTATAACGTATTACTGGAAGCTTACCAAGAATAAATGTGTTTACTCAATCAATTGACTATAAAAACTTTTGGTTTGTTTTATCAGTCAGATTCAACATCACTTCTCTCTGAGGAACAGTTAAGGTGTCTTCTGGAAGAATGCACATTTAAACAAAAATCCCTGACTAGACTTTCTCCAGAAAGAGAAAAGACAGACATTGAGGATATAACACCTGAGTCCGCCCAGCTTTCCAGATCTATCCTTTCTGAGTTACTAAATGGGTCAGAAACAAAGGTCAAAAGCACTGAGGTGGAAGACACAAATATGCCTGAGAATACAGAATGTGAAACATCTAGAGGCTACTATCTCACCAAAGCCTTGACTGGGCATTACGTGTCACAAGCTCTTGTCATAGAAGCAGAGAATATGAAATGCCTTCAATTTTCCAAGGATAAGGTTATTAGTGACACAGAAGACTATTTTATGTTGAAGACTGTTGGCATTGGGAGACTGAAAAAGCCCTCTTTCTTGGATGATCCATCATATGGTAGCAATGTGAGTCTTTCATCTGAAGACCAACATCTGAAACTAAGCCCTCCAGAGAAACCAGAAACAGGTAAGGCTTGTTGGAGAATGTTTTGGTGAGTAATTCTTACTAAGCATCTCAGTATAAAGGTATTATAATTTAGAGTAGGTTAAGGAGGTATGTTTGTAAGTCACAGATGATGTCAAGTAAGAGCATGCAAACATAAGAACATATTTATTAATGTCCATATGAGATCAAGGTTGAGAGTAGTACTCTTATGAAATACATTATTCTTAACAGTAATTAATACATATTCTTGATGGTTATCGAGAAAACAATGTTGATTTCAGAGGAAAAGAAAAATTAGTTTGAATGGATACAAAAATCTGAATAGATTTATTTAGTATTTCAACTTCCCAACTTCAGTGATGAAAATTTATTCCAAGGAATGAGTTTGTAAAATGCCATATATCATTGTGGTTTTATTAGTTTCTGTGTGCAAACTTCCCTACCCAGCTACATGTATATTCTCAGATATTTTGTCTTGATCCAGTGTTGCATCTTACAATGGTAAATGGTACAGGATACAAACACTATGGGCAGTTTTTGAAATATTCAGTTATTTATCTATGTTAGAAGTCTAACATAGTCTGTGTTATATTTGATGTGTCTATTTAAATAGCTTCACCTTTTCCTCTAAGGTAGCTTACTCTAAAATATATTGTCTATTAAATCTATATCTACTATTACCTGTTAAATCTCTAGTCTGTTAAATCTCAATCTATTAAATCTATAAACTGAACTAACTCCTCAGTCCTGGATTTCTAACTGCGTGCTAGACAACTCCATCTGGGTATGGCCTCAAACTGATTTCATTATGCTTCCCTCTCAAGTCAGATTCTCCTCTTGGCTTCTGTTTCCTCAATCACCCAGGCTCAAAATCTGAGTCATTGTTGAATCTTCTCTCTTCCTGGCTTTCCACTTTCAATATCATTTGTTCTACTCCTTTAGTGTCTCCCATGCCCATGCCTTCCTTGCTCTTCCTACTGCCTCAACTGCACCAATGTGATAACCCTCTGATCAGTCCCCTGCCTCTGGTTTCTCCCCTCCTCCTGCCGTTGTTGACTACCACTAAACTTAATGAAAGCTATGGTGGCTTACCTATAACTTCACAGAACATGCCTCTGATGGCAGCAGATAATCCTAATGCGTGATTATAACAACTTGTAAGTATGGAGGATTAAGATGGCATAGATGTGAATATGTGAACCATAGTTTGTTTTTTGTTTATTACATAATAAAGCTTAAGGAATAGGTCCTATGTTGTCATTTTGAGTGCATGTTAGCATATCTGAAGTTGGAGCTTTTCTTTTTATTTTACTAACCTCAGCTTTTACAATTATTAAAATAACTTGCTAGTCAATTTTATTCTAAAATAGTAAATTGTATATTATGTGCTTTCTACAAAAGTGAACACCAAAACTGAATGCTAAACCAGTTTTCTTGGCAGAAAGCCCTTTAGAGATGTAACTGTAATTAGGAGTTGCAGTGTGGTCAGCTATGACATTATATTCTGGCTCTTTCTCGGGAAACAGATACACATGAATGTGATTAAGAGTAGATTTCTATGAGCAGACAGGAAGGAAATAAGAAAAACCATTTATCATTTTCTCTTTCAATAGCAAATATTATTGATATGTAGCTTTAGTTTCCTTGAAAACTGACGTCTGTTACAAATATTTCAATTCTGCTTCTAAAAGGCAGAGTCAGATAAAACTTCAAAAAGAGTACTAGACCTAATGAGATTGAGGGCCAATTTATTTATTTATTTATTTATTTTGTGAGGAAGACCAGCCCTGAGTGAACATCCGTTGCCAATCCTCCTCTTTTTTTTCTGAGGAAGACTGGCCCTGGGCTAACATCCGTGCCCATCTTCCTCTGCTTTATATGGGACACCGCCACAGCATGGCTTGACAAGCAGTGCGTCTGTTCGCGCCCGGGATCCGAACCTGTGAAACCCTGGGCCGCCAAAGTGGAGTGCGCGAACTTAACCACTACGCCACCAGGCTGGCAGGGCCAATTTAGATTGTGGCATTGAAAAATAAGAATTTGCTTCACAGCTGTGTTAAAAGTTTCCAATGTGAAATACTTCATTTTTCATGTTTGTGCTTTAAGCTTTGTGGTAACTACTGTTATTTGACTTTCTGGATACAAGGTCCAGGAAATTCCATGTTGTATTCACTCACTGTTGGGGTGTTAGGGGATTGACAAATAATATCTTCTCTTCTGCACCCAGATCAGAACCCACTGAGAGACAGATGGATTGCAATGAATGGAGATGAAGGAGGTTGGCTTTATTGTTGATGAAATGTAGAGGATTGTTGTGAGTCAGGTGGGCAGCCGAATGATCTTCCTAATGCTATGCCCCCCAAATAAACGTATGCACCCAGTCACTGGCAAGGTGGAGAACCTCAAGCCTCACCTGTGGAGACCTGTCCATGTGGAACCAATAGAATGGAGGAGCAAAGAAGCATCCTTGTTGGGGGGCACTGACTGCCTGAGAGGACGGGGCTGAGCTGAACATGCCATTTCTTCCCCTAAACTCACCAATTAGATAACCAGCTCTTCTTCCCGTGGGGAGAGTTGGGGCGGGGGTGGGGGCGGTGTAGAGTGGGGCTGGATGCTTCCCCACTGTAAGTTTCTCCATGTGAACGTGTGAGGAGAGTGAGGAGTAAGGGTTCCTTGGTGCCACTTAACCTCGGAGACACCGCTGAGTACACTGGCACTTCAGAATGAAAATGCTTCAGGTCTGTGTTTAGTCTTGTATTTAATCAGATTATCTTATGCTGGATTGCTTTCTAGATAAGCAATACAAAAAGGCATCTATGCATGTATAGTATTCTTTCCTACTAAGCATTTGAGCTACTTATCAACAGAAATTCATATAATAAATAGGAAATGAAAAACAAATAACAAAAATGGTAGAATAGGACAAAAAAGGGACACAAAGTCAGTCACATAGTAAAGAAGGGGGACAGAGCTATACTAATTCTTCAAGGAAAACAAGGTGGAATTTCCCATAAGACCCATTTAGTGAATAGTATTCTTAAAAATTTCTATAACAAATGCAACAGTGAGTCAGATATGGTTGTTTTTAAAGTAACACCCCTAAATGAAAACTAGGGCAACCGACTGTCTTGGTTTGTTAGGGAGTGTCCTGATTTTACCACTGAATGTCCCTCATCCCGGGAAACCCTCAGTCCCTAACAGACTTGGGTGGTTGTTCACTCTAAATTGCAACTGAGAACATAAAACCAAAGAGAAAATTACTCAAAGGACAAAGCTGACAGAGTCCAGGTAAGTAGCTGGATCCCAGGTGGAGCCTAGAGGAGCAGAGGGATGCTTGACCCACCCACCAGCATGATCTGGCCTAGTGGTTAGGAGTGTGGGCTCTGGGTGAGGCAGAACTGGGTTTGAATCCTTGCTTTCCTATTAGCAGGTGATCTTAGGCAAATTACTTAATCTGTCTCTCCTCTACACCTTTAACATTTAATCAGGAGATTTCCCATAAAAGCCTGGATTTCTGACTTTTCTGACAAATCAGCAGGTCCTTCCACCAGCGAGGGGAGTTGAGTAGGAGATGTTCTCTTTAGAAGGGGCATGCCCTCTCCAGAAGGACACGGCCCCCATCTGGCTCTTTGTCCTTCCTGTGCTTGGCCCTTTGGAGCCATATGATTTCCATCCCATGTGATAAAACTTTGCTGCTTAGTATGTGGTCCAGTTACTGGGGGCTCATTAGAAATGCAGAGCCTAAGGCCCCACCCCAAACCTACTGAATCAGAGTTTGCAGTTTAATAAGATCCCCCAGTGATATTTACAGTGAAGTTTGAGAAGCATTGTTACAAACCACAGAGCATTATTTCCAATCAGAGTGAGCCTCGAGGTCATCTGGGAGTTTTTTGCTTGCTTGTTTGTTTTGTACCTATGTCCAAGGTCCTAGCCAGACTTATTGAAATCAGAGTCCCTGGTATAGAGCTTTCAGTCTGCCAAATGAATGCAAGCTACAAGATTTTGCTGTGTAAAACTGAGAAATATGGGTTTCTGTTTAGATGTAAGAAAGCTAATTATGTTATCCTGTTGGGGTCCTCAGATAGAACAAGTTCTACCAACAATGACAACTATACGATCTGATTATGCTTCATCTTGAAATTCTGCCTGTCAGAGGTCTCTTTGATTGTAACTTGCTGGGGAAGCCTGGTTGCAGGTGGATTGACTTTTGGTCAGGATGTTGCAGTGGTTTGAAGCGGGTGTGTGTGGGTATATGTCATTACTCATACCACCTGAACAGTTTCAAAGGAACTAGATTGTTTTGAGAAAGTTTTCTTTGTTGTAATATAGACTTACTGGTTTGCAGTGGAGCAGTGAGAGTCTAAAAATAGTAACACTATTAGTTGATTTATTTTCCATTAAAAAATATTTTGGCTTTCTCTTAGGGAAATACTTAGCTCATTGCTTTGATGGAGTTCTGTTTCCCTCAAATAGTGTGTGCCTTCAGGCCTCCTGGTTATTATTTGTTACATTACTCTTCCAAGGCTACTAATTGCTTTTCAGATGCTCTTAGTAACTTAACCCTCCTCCAAAGTTTATTTGATCAAAATATCAGAGCTGCCATATTATAAATTTCCAGTGTTAATACTTTTCTATATAAAACTTTCATATATAGTAAGTTCATGTTTGATGAATTTATCTTTTCAAGTTACTTTCAACTAATTTTCTTTAATCCAATTCTTCTTGAGGTAGACTTTTCATGTAAATATTTACTGCTGATTATTTTCTCTATTTACTTATAAAATCATTTCCTCTATCATTTTGTTTAGTAGTGTAAAGTGAACAATGGCATGTTGGAGGGTTTCGACATTTAATTGTAATATCATTATCAGTTACTGGAAACGTCTGACTCCATTGCTTCATTCAGATTGGGTAAAAGGAAAAAGTTACTGAAGATCATGACTGTAGACTAGCTTGTGGACCAGCAGTATTGGCAACACCTGGGAGCTTGTTAGAAATGCAGAGTCCCAGGCCCTGCTCCAGACCTGCTGTATCAGAGTCTGCATTTTAATACGATGCCCCCAGCAGGTGATTGGTGTGCCATTAAAGTGTGAGAAACTCTGGACTAGATGGTTTATCAGTCACTCTACTTTAGGATTGTTAAAAATACTAGCATATATGGTGGCGGTGAATGAAAATAATGTCAGAAAATATCTTCTTTCCTATCTGCTCAATCCCTGCTTTTTCTTCTTAAATTTCATTTTAATGAAGATACTATCTTCTCCAGATTGTCTGCTTCTCTCTCCAACCATCCTTATTGTCCTTTTGGGTAACCTTCCCCTTAGCCACTGAGAGCAAGCATGCCCTAGCTTGAGTTCTCTTCTGTTTCGTGGTTAATATTTTATTTGGAGACACATATAGCCAGTAGAGAATCATCTATGCTTTGTATACTTTTGATTTTCGGATCTCTCTTACTTGGCATCTGCTTCAAGTCTGTCTGGCATTTTAAGCTAGACTGAGTCCATCCCTTAGGCAGTGCTTGTTATCGCTGGCTGCACATTAGAATCACCTGGTGAGATTTAGAACACTTTAATGCCTTGGTTCCATCCCACATGAATTAAATTAATTTCTAGGGATTGGCTCTGGGCATCAGTAGTTTTAAAGTCAGTTTCTGAGGATGGGGTCTGGATGATTCTGTTGTGTAGCTATGCTTTAAAACCACTGCTCCAGGGCTCCATCTTATTCATCGTATTCGTTCATTAGGGACATTTTTCCAGGATGTAAGGTGAGTAGGATGTAAGCACTGCTCTGAAGTATTTCATAGTCTGTTGATGTTGGCAGGCACTTAAGCAGATAATCACAGCAGGGTAGGACAAGTATAATAAGTGCTTCGGGACAAAGTACACGGCAACACTACAGGGGGAATGATGAACTCTGGGGAGATGGGGAGGTGGCATTTAAGTTGAGCCTCTAAGGATGAGTGGTCATTTACTGGGTGAGCAAGAAGGAGAACACTCCAGAGAGAAGGAGTGGCACGTATGAAGCATGGGGTCATGGTCTTATCATTCCTCATCTCATATGTGGTTATTGAGGTCCGCTTCTCATCCATCCCACCTTCCTCTACATCTTCTTTAATATTTCTTCTCCATGTGTTGACAATATCACTTCATTTCTCACTCTACTCTCTGAAACTCCAAATCATTTGCCCTTAATTATTAGGTTGTTTTTTTAAATAACAGCTTTATTGACATTATTTATATACGTGTATTAGTTTCCAATGTTTGCCACAGCAAATTATCACAACAGAAATTTATTATCTCATAGTTCTGGAGGCCTGAAGTCTGAAATCAAGGTGTCAGTAAGGCCACACTCTGCCTGGAGCCTCTAGGGGAGAAGGCTTCCTGGCTTCTTCCAGTTTCTCAGGCTGTTGACATTCTTTGGCTGCCTTACCTTATGGTCTCTGTCCTCACAGTCTCCCAATCTCTGCCTCATCTTCACCTTGCCTTTTTCTCTCTCTGTGTGTGTCACAAATCTCCCTCTGCTGTTCTCTTAAAAGGACATTTGTTATTCAACATAGGCCCTACCTGGATAGTCCAGGATGATCTTCTCATCTCAAGATCCTTAACTTAATTACATCTGCACAGACCTTTTTCCCAAGTAAGGCAGGTTCCAGGGATTAGGATGTGGACATAACTTTTTTTTGGCCACCATTTAACTATACAATTCAATGGTTTTCAGTATATTTCAGTATATTCAATATATTTCAGTATATTTACAGATTGTGCATCCATCACCACTATATCAATTTTACAATTTCCTCACCCCCCAAACAAACACTGTACCCATTAGCAGTCACTTTCCACTTTTCCCCAACCCCCCAGCCCTCAGCAATCACTAATCTACTTTCTGTCTCCATGACTTTGCCTAATCTGGACATTTCATATAAATGGAATCGAACAATATGTGATCTTTTGTATCTGGCTTCTGACACTTAGGAATATGTTTGCGAGGTTCATCCATGTTATAGCAGATATCAGTACTCCATTCTTTTTTATTGTTAAATAATATTCTGTTCTATGGATATACCACATTTTCTTTATCCATTCATCAATTGATGGACATTTCGGTTTTTCTACTTTTTGGCTGTCATATATAATGCTGCTATGAATATTGGTGTACAGGGTTTTGTTGGATGTATGTTTTCATTTCTCTTGGGCATATGCCTAGGAGTAGAATTGCTAGGTCTATGATACTATTAGAGGAACTGCCAGGCTGCTTTCCAAAGCGGCTGTACCATTTTACACTCCCACCAGTGGTGTATGAGGGTTCCAGTTTCTCCTGATTCCCTTTTATTGTCTTTTATTTGGTTCTGTTGGCAATTCTGCCTTTTCTAATTCTGCCTTTTCACTAAGGTTTGAGGAATATTTCCGTTCTGTTTTTGTTAGTGTCACAATTTTTCTCTCACATTGAAGAAATGAAAGGCGACTAGTTCTTATCTACCCTAAATATAGCATTTACTTTTGGTTTTACCCTACTTCCCAGAAACTTAGTATAAAGCAAAAAAAAAAAAATTTTTTTGATGCCTATCTCCAAATCCGTAACGATTTTAGCTTTCAAAACCCCAAAATTTCTTCCTCTGCTGTAAGTTTAATGAAGGCAGGCACCTTATCTTTCACTTTTTCTAGTAAACTTTGTATGCAGCTTGTGGTGACTGTCTAATAAATATTAAATGAGAACTTGATTATTGTCTTATGTGTAAAAGGATTTAATGTTTTATAGGCTGAATGATTTTTCTTAATTATGCACACATTTCTGATTGCCTAACAACTTTGGTTATTGTTTTTAATTGCAGATGAACAGGAGACTGAAGATGTGACAGAAGAATGTAGAGAATCTTAGGCAACGACTTGCTGAGGTGCGCTTTTAAGAAAGTTGGTAAAAAATTACATTTTTTCCAAATTCTTTGAATTCAATTAATGCATTATAAGAGCATTCCTCAAATAATGATTTTAATATTTGGATTCTTTCTTTCTGGATTACATTTCCATGATATTTTTGAGACTTGTGGTATAACGGTTCAATGGTTTTTCTTCATTGAAATTCCTGGGGAAATTGTTTTTTATGGCTAATCTTGCAACATCAGGGATACATTATGGAAACCAACGTTTTATGTATGTCTGCTAGGTTAAAACTAGTTGAAGTGCTATGATTGTTTTGTATTTGATTTTCTATGTTACAACTTCATTGTGATTCAGACAGATTTAATCACTATGAATTTTTGTTTTGGCCCTGATTTTCCTTCTTTCCTTCTCTCTAATGCCTGTTAAGTAAATACAACTGCCATAGAAAGAAATGAATTTTCTCGACAAAGCAATGTTAGGATAGCCTTTACTATCTTATTAACAAAGATATTTGTCTTAAGCAGGAATTTGACTGAATTATTTGATATATTACTTTCAGTTTGATATCTTCTTTCAGAGTGTGCCTTTTAGAATGCAGCAAATAAAGATCAGCTACTTAAAAAAAAGTCTGCAGTACTATTTTAAGAGAGGGTTTGTTTAGTTACAAGTCAGTAACCTGGATTCATGAGAATATTTTATGCCAACACTCCATACAATGAATTGGCATTAGAACTAGAAGTTCAGTTTATTTCTGATTCAAAAAAATGAGCTGGTTATTGTGCTGCTTTTAATGAAATTTGGAGTAACATATGTGTAGCATTATTATTGTCTGCTCACATATTTTCATCTACTGATATTGGATAATGTTACTGATTGCTTATGCCCAATTTCCTTGACTCTTTTAAATGAAGGATTCTATAGCTACTATTTTCAGAGGAATCAATAGGCGATTTCTTTTTCAAGCCTCCTCCTTGTTTACATTAAAGTAGCAATGGTTCCTTCTGGTGTCAACGTGCTACAATGTAATTTATCTTGATGCTAAGAGTTTTGCTGTGGGGTGCCAGCAGAAGTTAAAAGTTGTAATTTTAGACTCGTAGGAATGACAAAGGGTTTGGATCAGGACAATCAGGGGAGAGGTGATGGGGGTGGGAATTTGGTGTGGACAGAGAGGAGCCATTTTTGCCCATCAGCCTTTCAGAGGAGCTCAGCCTTCTAAACCCATGTGCTTCTGGTGTTTGATGTGTGTGTGTGTGTGTGAATGCGGGTGAGAGAGAGAGAGGGAGGTGCGGGGAGAGAGAGAGTTGGGGGGTGTTGAGGAGAGCTTATGGCTTCATAATGTGTTGCTGCAAATGGTATTTGGGGCACAGTGAGCCTTTATGTACAGGAGGAGTTTAAGGGAGGAGGAGGAAAGCAGAAGGATCTTAAGTAATGAATTTTGCCATTAAAAGAGGTGACACCATTCCATAGCATGTCAACTGAAGGTACCTCTAACAAGGACTGGTAAGCTGAATTTGTAATATAATGCAACACAAAGGCTCCAGATTAAATAAATACGTTACTCTGATGGGGAAAGAAAGTGTATTTATTAAAAATCAATGTTTTTATTTTACGGTTCCCTCTAAACCAGTGTTTGCCCCAGAACAAGACAGAGAAGAAAAAGTATGAAAGAGAAAGAGCTAATTCATTTCAGGAATGAATTTAGGATCTTAAAATTTGAAGTTTTTCTATTTATTACTCTTCCTTCAAGAAAACTACTGGCACTACCTTTATTGTAAATGTCCATAGAACCTAAAGTTTATTGCCCTTCAATCTCTCTCTGAAACACATGACAATAAACTCTTGTAAGAGGAAAAAGCTATCACCTTGATGTCATAATTTAAATTTTTAACAAGTTCTTTATTTCAGTATAACCTGTTGATTTGAAGGTCAGTCCCAGAGGAAACGTGGAACACGCCTGGGAAAAAAGCTCCTGTTCCCAGATCCTTTTTCTGTCCCATCTTGATATTTTCAGTTACTTTTGGTCTGCTACCTAGAAGTGAATTAAAATTTTCTCCCAAGACTTCACATGTTGAGCTACTCTGAGAATGAATGATGTCATGTTTCAAGGAATTCTTTCTTTCAAATCAGTTTTCCAAACTCTATAACTGTTATGAACACCTTGTAGTCCTTGCTTCCTCACCTGGGTACCATAAAATGATTTGGCAACTTATACTTATCTATCTAGGGTAGTATAATCATATATGTGTTTTTAGAATTAGAAGAAAACAATCAAGGGAGGAAGATTCTCTCTCCCTCAGCCAGTCCTTTCCGGTGTTTAATGGACCTCAAAGCCAGACCTCAACCTCCTCATAAAATTTCTTATTCTACCTATTCTTATTAAAACTGGAAATTGGTCAGTATTCTAGATTCATGGTTAGCCCACCTCAAACTCAATGTCTGCTTATTGTAATGCTTTGGCTTTCCCTTCGCAAAATAATTTGATATTTTATATGTTCATATGTATTTAGGATTTCTTCCAAATTCTTTCTCTTTAGTCATCTGTTTTTGACCAAAGGTATATGCATTCTCCAAAAGGTGATAGCTAGAGAGTTTGGCCCAACTTTTCAAGGACAATTCCTCCCTCATTAACACTTACTTCTAAAGCTTCTCCACAACAGGCAATTGTGTTGCCCACCCATGGTTGGGTTGCTGTCATTCATGGGTCAGAAAATGTAGCTGTGAGAATTGTACGTGCTTCACTCCTGTTTTTCCCTTTGTTTTCATTGTTCTTTTTAGCAACAGAACTCGACTTTGAAAAGGATTCAATACATGACACTTAATGACATTAGTAAAATATGAAACTGTATTCTTTTGGGGGTCCTCATCTTGGGGGTCATTTCTCTTTCCTGTGTTTTTAATGTGGCAGGCTAATTTGCTGTCCTTTTGTTCCACAAATCCAGCAAATGTGTGTTCTAAGCTTAAGCAACTCAGTCTTCCTGAATCATATAGGAACTGTGAATGTTACTTACTATAATTTCTTTTTGTGTGTGCTATATTGGTTTAAGAATAGAATTTACCTATACCTTATAACATAAAGCCAGTAGAGAACAAATAAACATGGCTACAGTAAGTATAAATATAAATTTCCATATGATTTATTGTTGTTCCTTGTACATAAGAAACAGTAATATACAACTTACACTGCTTTAGAATGTAAAATGGATAAAAATGTGTACAAAAAAAGCACATTCCTAGAAAAAGGTATTGGCAAATAGTAAAAACTGGGAGAGGGGGAACAAGCAAAAAACAAATCAAAAACAAAAAAGAAACCAACAATTCTTCAATTCAGTGTGCAAACATTTTATAAAAATAGAAATACTAACTCTACAGGCAGTATTTCCTGATAAATTATTTAAATAGCATATCTACATAATCTGAGATATCTATTCCAATGGCAATGAGAAAATAATTTATAAAAATAAAGCAATGGCATACAAGATGATAGAAAAAACATAACTTTCAGAAAATGTATTTAACATTTCAATGCTATTTCCTTACTGGGAATACTTTTCTGCAAAGAATTTTTATACTATGTACAACATTGACTTTTTTAGGTACTACAGTAGCTTTAAGTTTGTTAGACACTTAAACTCTTTCGGTTTGATCCAAAAATTCTTTACTCAGTCACACAACAAATGAGGTAATATTTGTATAAGTTTCACCTTGTCTTTTTTTTTCTCTTTTGGAAAAATGAAAAAAAAAATAAGTGTAGATGCTTTTCTTCTCCCTGGAAATAGGCACAAGGGATGGGGTAAAACAGTATTGAAGGCCTCCTGGCTTTCTTTGCAATCTAATAACACTTGCAAATGGACAACGAACTAATTCCACTTGAAAAGACAAAACAAATAAAGGAAAAAAAAAAAAAAAGAATCCCAAATCATTCACTCTAGGCACAAAGTGAAGAGCAGCCTGCTGTGCTGTTTTCCTTGTGCAGTTCTTGTGAGAGATTTGCTGATAAATCTCGACTACCTGCTCTCAAATACTTTCCATATGAAACCTAGATTCCAGGTAGAACAGAGTCAATAAATAATCTGTATTTACAATCTTACAGTCATGAAGACTTGTAACAAAGATGACATGGATAGTCCTTACGCTTCTTCCTGTTCCACGAATAGTCTTTCAGACAGATCCTCCAGAATAGGTAAAAAATAAATATTTTACGTTGTAAAGCATTTGTAAAACAAAGACTTACAGTCCAAAAGAGAATTGGAAAACTCTATGATATTCAGGAAAAAAAAAGAGAGAAGAGGAATGTTTTAGTTAAGTTGATATTTTTGTGCCTTTCTAACCATAAAAATCAAGCCCGGCTGCCCCTCCCTTGGGAGGCAGGCCGGTGCTCACTGAGATGGTAGGTTTTCTTACTTTCCTGCTACATCTGCTCGAGCTACATCTGGAAGAAAACCAACAGTTTCAATGTAACCAGGCACAGGCAGCCAGCACTGCCTTACACTGGTTTACTTCTGACTCCCTCCTCGGTCACTACAGGAGATGAGTAAGGGGTGGGGATCCGGGAGGAAGTCCAGAGGCCAGTCTTTCCCTCCCTTCCCTGCTTCTATTTAAGTGCCTATTTACGTGGGTTAGTCAGCTAACACCGGTCAGCATCATGAAATCCAGCCGTAGTCTTTCAATCCCCTGAAAATGATTTAGTACCAAACATGTAACAGTTCCTCCATATTTTCTTCATACAATCGTCTCTTGTGTATGTGCCCTCCCCTCAGGGTTCAGCCCCTGTTCCCCCTAGTCCCGAGGGAGTGTGTCAGGGGTGGTTTGGTTTGCTAATTCTAGTGAGTCCTCCCTTCTCTCACATGCCTGAAAACGCTTTTGAGTCCACTGCTCAGAGATGGCCTCATAAGAGCACTCTGCTCTGTGAGAGAAGCCGAGTGGTGTGGGCACCTTCCCACTGAAGCAAGTGGATGTTTTTGGCTTTTTCAAAAGCACACCAAAGTAATTGTTTATATTCTTGTAAGAGTCTTGTCTCATTCAGAGGCTGAATGCTGAGTCTGATTTGGAAAATTGCATTTTCTTGAGGCAAGTCACATGTTCTAGGAGTCCACACTGATGCAAGCAGAGAAAAAAGGAAGGCAGGGAGGAGAGATCCTGGGGGTTTTCTTAAGCCCATGGTTCCAGAAGGTGCAATACCAGCATCAGTTATGATCAGTCTTTTGATCAACAGTTGGATGATTAGGAATCTGTTAAATAAACAAACAAAAATATATAAACAAAAACTAATTCAAAGGCATTGTCATCTTAATATCAGTTAATAAATTAACAAAAGCGTAATTTAAGATTGAATACATTAACACTGAATTTTATAAGCTGACATTAGGCTAGGAGATTGATACAGCATGACCTTCTAGAACTTATGCTATGCTTTCTAAGGCACTCAATGTTAAAAGTTTAGGGAATTTTATTTAAATTCAGACTCAAAGATTACATTATAATGTAAGTATTTTGTTGAGTAAAATCAACCATCTTTTTTTTTCACTCTGACTGATCTTGTAGGCATCAAACCTTGGCCCAGGAAACATTTATTAAGTACTTATTTTGTGGTAGGCCCAATGCTGGACTTAGTGAGAGCTTAAGTAACCACTGAGTGAAAAAGAATGGAGGGAGAAAAGCTAAGGTTAGTAGTGAAAATTAATTTAACATGCCAATATGAAAGGAATACTCCTTTCCCCTCCCTCTATATGGGGAAAGGCTGTGAAAGACAACTTGTGCTATAATGGCTAAAACTGTAAGCAGTGTGCAAGAAACATGTACAATTTTAAAGTATTATTAATGTGGTCTCAACTGTACAGGAGCGTGTCTGCAGTTTCTTTGCACTGTTTATGAAGAGTGTGGAGACTGCTAAGCAAACTAATACTGTTAACAAGGACTCAGGATTTCATAAGCCACAGGTCACAGGCATCATTCCATTTTCATCACTGTATCAACAGCAAAATATAAGTAACTGTATCTAAAATAGTCTTTAAATCGTTCTCCTATAATTGGCATTCTTGATATTAGTCTGAATTAGAGATGTCAACTGTACATTCACTGTAATGTGGCTCCTACCTCTGCATTCGTATTTCAGGTCTGAGAAGAACACCATTTCTTGAGAGAAGACAAACAACCCTAGCCTGCCGCCAGCATAGGTTTTGTCATAGATGGGTCCTGAGTCAGCCATGATTTTCTTCCCTTCATACATCACCACTCTGCAGGAAAAAGAAACTCTCATTAGTGATACCCGTACTTTTTGGGTTCCTCTTTCTCGCCCATCAGTGTGACTATAAGTGAAATTTAATCCTTGCAATCTTACCTAATGAAACCCGTCTTTGGCCTGTGGCTGAGACGCCATCTGTAGGCGGTGAAATCTTTCCAGCCTATGTGACGAGGGTCGTGCCACAGGGTGCGCACCTGAAGGAAAAGGAAAAGAAGAGGTTGAAACACACCTCCATCATGAGAAGGTTTATATTTCATTCCATAAGATATAGTGCTTTAAAGGTACCAAGTTGACCTAAATTAGAGGGCTGCAGTGTAGGATTTTTTCCAAGGCCTCTTTCATTTGATGTGTGTCCTTGAATGTACATATGAAACAAAGAGGCGAGGGAAGCAGCTCTTTTGTTTGAAGAGGCTGAAATTTCAGCCTTTGGATTTGAAGGGTAACTCTTGGTTATGGCAGGCTCCCCTCTCAGACACTATTACATTTTTACGAAGCAGAGCTTAACGCTGCCATTGGTGGTGATGAACTTCATGTCTAAGATTTCCTGTTGGGAGTCTTGGCCAAAGCACAGCATGCCTAGTGCGAGTCAAGCACCCATCCATTCTCGCCCTTCTGCAGAGCATTGTTCTTACCTGGCCAGGAGTGTTTCCTGTGTGCCACAGGGCATTCCGCAGGTGCTCGCCAGGCCCGGTGGTGGAGTTCACGACTTTCACAGAAAGGCCTGAGTATCCCTGAGCCCTTGTAGGGTTAGTGTCCCAGTAGGACTGGGTGACTTGCTTCCACATCACAACATAGAAGCGGCTGCTGGACTGGTAGCCAAACACAAATCCGGCGTAGTCATCATCCCTCTCGGTGTTGATGAAGAAGGTGCCACTGAAGTCCACAGCATTAAACTCATCATAACCTGGAAGATGAGGCCAGACCCAGGTTAAAACCTGTAGCCTTCAGAAGGTTCTCCGTGACATTCCCAGACACCCTTAGTACCCACAGGGACACATGCAACTGCAGGTTTTCTATTTCCTTCTTTCCCATGTATGTGTTAGCCTTTTGTTTGAAGAACTCATTACTCACCTACAGCAAGTCCAGGATCACAGTTGACAGTCTGGACGAGTTCTTTACCCTGATGGCGTACAACCCAGTTAGGGTCATTTTGGGATGTTCCTTTGGGATCCAGAGGAATCATCTGGAATCGGCGGAAATCAGTTTCACTGATATCAACGTTTTCAGGACAGATGTCATCAACGTCTGGCACGTTGTCATGGTCAAAATCATCTTTGCAAGCATCACCTCGCCCATCACCTAGGGTCAAAAAGGCAAGACTTCAGTGAAATTCTGAAATACTATTACTACTGGTGTCAGAAAGTCACTATCTAGTCAAAGTTGGCATTTAGTCTCTTCATCCTTTCAAATGCATTTAGCTTTGCTTTTATTTCCTCAGTCCAGACAGCCATGGTTTCAGCTACTCTCTGAAAAAGTGGCTCCGACGACTTACCATCAGAGTCCTTCTGGTCAGGATTGGGCACAAGTCTGCAGTTGTCCCTGTCATCAGGAATGCCATCATTGTCATCATCATGGTCACAGGCATCTCCCTTGCCGTCTTTGTCATGGTCAGCTTGGTTGGCATTGGGCACGTAGGGACAGTTGTCCAGGTTGTTCTGGTGGCCATCTTCGTCAATATCCTGATTGTTGTCACAGGTATCTCCAATGCGGTCCGAGTCAGAGTCGAGCTGAAGGAGAGAAACGGAGGGTAAACTGAAGTATAAATCAATGTTAAAGATAACTTACGGAAGATTCTCTAATGTTTGATATGGCCAGTGGGGTTTCATGTCTGTATGCTACTGTGGGAAGATAATATCAACAAATTTTAAGGTTCTTCTTGATCCTTCTTTTCTTAAAGGGATATTTAAGAGATTTTTTTTAAAAAATAGAAAATTTTAAGTAACATTAAGTAGAAAGCATTATTTAATCACTAAGGACAGAATGCAGTGCTAAGAGCTTATATCTTAATGTTAAATGAAATTCTTTGGGTACATTTTATTATTTTCCATTGAAGCTTTCAATTGTAAAATTGTTGACACATCAACTTCTACTCTGAGGTCATGAACTCATGGAAATATACTGCTTTTCGTGCATACTGGGTAATGTGTATGGTGGGGATCAACTGTTTTCTTCTTTTTTAGGTATTTGGTTTTATACATCTAGTCCATAAGGATTGTCATCTCTTGGTTCAGGTAAAGTCAAAATTCTAAATTTTTTCAAAACTATATTTCTTAGAGTATTTCTACATTGCTTGGTGTGCGTGGGAGGCTTAGGAATTGTTTATACACAAACTGGAACTTTTCTTGCCACTATTTATGCTCTTTGCTAGTTAGATTTTCACATAATGCCTGAATTTTGTTATAAATTTTATTACAATCTGAGGAAGCAGAAACTCATCCAGGGAGTTACATGATACAGAAGAAGCTGATTTATAGTAAGACCCAGACTCAAAATAGACGACCCTCAATGCCATTTGATCAGCACAGCTCTGCCACATCATTCACGCTTTCCTGTTAAGGCCCCAAAGCTATTCATCCTGGTGCTTTTTGTTTTTACAGGACCTCCTAAGATCAAATATTAGGAGGAAAAGCTGGATTTCTAATTTCTTGAATCTTATCAAAATATTTTTAAAAAGCTCATTTCTAAGTTTGTAGAACAATGCATTTTAGGGAAAAATAGCCTTAACTTTTATCCCTAGAAAATAATGATGGGAAGTTACACAAGAAAGGAAATACTTCCAGACATGGCACCTGCTCTGGCTGATGTCTACTTGTCGCATTTCCTAGCACAGGCAGAGAGTGATGTGTTTGCAGAGCCACACACTTTTGAAGAAAGACAAACAAGGATTTCTCCAGTTTTTGGAAGTATTTTTAGTTTGATGATTTTCTAACAGCTATGAAAATAGTTGTTTATTTTGCTTAAGGATTTTTTTTCCAACTTTTAGTCTTAAACATGATTAATATTACTGTAGAGTTGTTAGTCTCAGATTTCTGTTTTGTATAATTTCTTAGAATGGTGGCTAGCACTGAGCAAGTCACATAGACCTTCTTGTAGAAGAAAAGATTGAAGTTACAAGATTGTCACGCTCAGGAGCTATATGGGACTCTGCAAGGAGCTCATATCAGGCAAACTGTTGACATGAAAATACTGCAGTTGGCTATAAGACCACTGAGAGCCATGGTAATGGACGTGTTTGAATTCTATTTAACTCCTTTATTTTCTTGAGGGATATTCCAACTTTACTAAAAGATTCTGAAAGGAGTCCACCTACCTGATCTGGATTGTGTTCCAGGGGGCAGTTGTCACACTGATCTCCAACACCATCCATATCTGTGTCCCTCTGGTCCACATTGTAGACATACTGGCAGTTGTCTCGCTCATTGAGGATACCTGAAGACACGGGACAAATAAGAGCTGGAGTCTGCAGCCTCGGATGTTTCAACCAAACTGCACACTAACAGTCAGGGCTGGAGAGAAGTAGGTTGAAAGCTGGGCCTGGTCACCATCGCCTAGGGCCTGCTGGAGTCAGGGAGCCCCTTACCATCTCCATCAATGTCTGCAGCACAGGCGTCTCCTTCCCCATTGTTGTCTGTGTCAGCCTGATCTGGGTTGTGGTTGTAGGGGCAGTTGTCACAGCGGTCTCCTACGTCATCTCTGTCATAGTCATACTGGGCTGGGTTGTAATGGAATGGACAGTTATCCTGCAAAGAGAAGAAATAGAGCATTTTACAATATTGCTGGGGAAACCAGCTCAAGCCTCAAACCACATGGATAATACATATACTGATTGAATACCCAGGTAAAATGATCACTGCAAAAATTAAGAGCCAGGCAGGACGTAAGTGAAAAATGGATTCCTGTTGGCTACAAGTCAGTGAGATGTAAATATCATTTCATTTCAGTTCTCAGTATGCCCAAAGTAAATTTTACTGTAATTAAGATGGGACATTTGAAATGAATCTGGGGAGCAAAGTGTCATTTGTTTATACATTGTAATTCCTTGCTCAAATTGGAGTGGGGGAAGTTGTGATGAAAAACAAAGCTCATTTAGAAATTCTCTTGGCAACATCTATGTCCTCAAACAACTGAAACACAATGAATAATTTCTAATTATCCTATATATCAGTTCGGTGTATTTTTCCCTATAACTGTAATTTCATTGAATCTTAAAGTGTTTCAAGCTGTTGCTGAATAGAAAAGATGAAAAAGGAATGGAAAACATTTTGTTCTTACCCTATCATCTGGAATTTTATCATTGTCATCATCATCATCACAGGCATCGCCAACTCCATCCTTGTCATAGTCTTCCTGCCCCGAGTTGGGAAGGTTGGGGCAATTATCCTAGGAAAGAGAGGACACACATTACAGCCACAGTCTGCATGCCCTCTGCTCAGCTCATGCACCAGGGGGTGCCCCAACAAACAGAAAAAGAACTGAGTGCTGCTCTGTAACAGCCTACACTTTTTATGGGAAGACAAAAAATGTAAACGTTTTCTTGGGAGAAAGATATATATAATTTGTATAAATGCTCTAGGCTTTATACATGCTGGGAACACAAGTCACGCTCTGCTGGTATTTGGTAGAGCAGTGAACATTTTTTTTGGACAAAACCTGCCCCATTCACATTCTTGGCATCAAGTGATTTACTATTAATGAGAATGAGTGCCTTTGGGTGATCTGATCTTTTGGTTGCATTTTCAAACTTTAAGCAACTCCTTAGCCTGCTCTTTCGATAAGGGCGGGGTGCCTTCTTTCTGGAGGCACACAAGGGAAGCTGTTGTACCTTTTTGCAGTGGTAAGTTGCATTGGCCACACACACCAGGTCCTCGTTGGGCCAGCCATCCAGGTCCGTGTCCTCCCCGCAGATGATGCCATTGCCAGCATAGCCGGGCTTGCACTCGCAGCGGTACATGGGGTCGCTGTAGTGGCCCAAGTAGTTGCACTTGGCATTCTTGTTGCAGTCGTGTGTCCCATCCGTGCAGGGGTTGCGGGGCTTGCACACCTGAGGGTGCAACACCCTGATGTTAATGCGGAGCCTTTGAGAGTCCCCAGATACCGCAGAAATAAGAGCCCAGATGCCCGTCATCCAAGTGGATGGACGCTCCATGGGGAGGAGTGTGGGTTACCTCAGCCCTGCCCTGTTCTCCCCTTATAGGCTAACAGTGCTTCATGTCTCTTTTTCCTGAAATTGCTCAGCACCTGGGCGTTGACAAGTCCATTGGCTCACAAATGACTGCAGAGCAGCATTTTCAAATGTGATGGGACTATTTTTGCCCTGCAGGATTTACAATGGATTTTCTAGTCATGTTTCTGAAAACCAGAGTGTACATTCACCCCCTTCCCTGTGTTTTGTGAGGGGTATAAGATGACAATCCTCCCTCTCCTGGTTGTTGACTCCGGTGTCCTAGTCTCGTCTACTCCACCTGTTTGTTGGCGGTGGCATGTTCCACGCCCTGGCCGAAGGGCTGCGAGCCAGTGAAGCGCGGCGGGCAGGGCAGGCAGTTGTAGCCGGGGTCTGTGTTCCTACACCTGTGCTCTCCGTTGTGGCTGAAGCAGGCATCAGGCACTTCTTTGCACTATGGAAGAGAGAACAGTTAGCTTAATGTGTAGGAAACACTGCCACGAAGAAGTGACAGGACAGTTAGCTGCTCTCCTAGATCTAGGGACGGAGCCCTAAGTTCCTTACCTCATCCACATCTTCGCACTGGATGCCATTTCCGCTGTAACCAGGGGGACAAGCGCCACATTTCCAGCTGCCGTCAGGGTAGCTGGTACACTTAGCACCAGCAAAGCAGGGATTGGACAGGCATCCATCTGAGATGAGAGAGACAGCAAATGGTTGGCCTAAGCTGCTGTTACTGCCATGCTGGTTACTTAAACGATACAGTGTAAAGTAGCGTAGGGTCTGTGTAACTGATAACTTGTTGAGATTACGTGGTCCACCTGTAATTTTAGAGTAATCAAACCACTCAGGACCATTCAAAGCTGGAACCCCCTTGAATGCTGACCATGGCATTCAGTTAAGTAAGAAACTCCTAAGGGTGGTCTTGTCCTGGGCTGCACGACTCACCAATTGGACAGTCCTGCTTGTTGCAGATCTGCTTCTCTGTGACATCACCAACGCAGTCCTTGCCTCCAAACTGGGGTGCAGGGTTGTTGCAGAGCCGGCTACGTTTCTGCACCCCTCCTCCACAGGTGACAGAACAGATGTCCCACGGGGACCAGGGACCCCAGCCTCCATTGACTGTAAGAAAATGAACCATATGCAAAAATTAGGGTCAATTCTCAAACATCTTACTGTCACAGAAAACTCTTAAGTTTGTTCAAGAAACCTCTGCTACCCTGGCACGAAAAGAATGTTTGGGAAGAGGGGGAGTTTGAAATGGTTTTCGTTCTGTTTTTCATTAAAGAAACTGCTGAGGATGCAGGACTTTGCTTCTGTTTGTTTCTCTAGGAGGTAACCTTTCCCCTCCACGACCCACCAAACCGGAGGCTGAAGATGCCAGGCGAACAGTTGGGCGAGCTGCCGCTCAGGTGCAGCCGTCTTCACACTTACTGGGGCAGGCATCTTTCTTGCAGGCTTTGGTCTCCCGAGCTTCGCCTTCACAGGGTTTCCCATTCATCTGGGGGCTGGGAGAGTTGCAGAGCCGGATCCTTGTGATCACACCATCCCCACACGTCACAGAGCAAGATGACCACGGGGACCAGTGGCTCCAGCCGCCATCCTGTTTAACTACAGTACAGAGCTGATGGTTATGGGGTGCTTACCAGGAGCTGAGTGCTGTGCTAACTGCTTTAAATGCATTACATAAATAAAATTCTCAAAATAACCCTCTCAAGAACTATTATTATCCCCAATTTATAGATGAGGAAAGAGACTCAGAGAGGGTAAGTTGTGCTCAAGGGTACACAGATAAGCGGTAGAATTGGGGTTCAGATCCAGAGAGCCTGGAACCTGTGCTCTTAACCTCTATGCTGGGGAGCCACTCCTGGTGATGACAAGGTCAGTTTTCCACATTCCTAAGTGGCCAAGACACTCACATCTCTTATCACACTCCTGAATGTGGCAGGTCCGTGTCTGGACGGAGGAGCCCTCGCATCGGTTGTTGAGGCTATCGCAGGAGCGGCCACGCTGCTGGATTCCATTGCCACATGTCACAGAGCAGGAGGTCCACTCAGACCACGGGGACCAGCCATCATCCGCAGAGTCACTGGCTGCAGGGGAAACAGGCTCATTTAGTGCACGATCATTAAGACAAGCTATTCTTTAGACTGCTCTGGACTGGTTTAGACTAAAAACTGCTTTACACTCTTCAGGACTTTCTTCCCTTGCCAGAGGTGAAAAGCAATATATTTCTTAGGCCAGCAGCCAAGCGGTTTATCCCAGGTCATTACTGCATGGCATCGGGGCAATGAAATGCTCTGCCTGGGTCAGTACAACTGCGCCTTCTCCCAGTGTGTGTGCTACTCATCGTCTCCTTTCTCCTCTCGCAGCATTTCAAATGAGTTTCTCTTTCCCAACTGAGATATCTGCGTAGACATTTCCAGTCTCAGGCTTCCAAGAATACCTGAGTTTTAGGCAGCTTATGGGAGTCACTTCTGACTTTCAGGTGAGGCACAGACCGTGCGTTTGGCAGATGAGCTTGAAGGCAGCTCAGCTGCTGTTGGCTTTGACTCCAACTCAGTCATGAGGGTGATCAGTGTTCTACTCTCTCACCCCAGCATGTGGGGCCTTCTCTGCATGCATTTTCACAAGAGGAGGATGTGTTTGTTTACCATCTGCGCAGGCACCATGACTACAATCACATCTAGCTGTAGCAGACACAAGACAGAGAACTTGTTTTCTCTTGCCATCAGTTGGAAGTTCTCATAGCAAACCCTGATTCAAGTTCAAAACTCCACTAGTCTCCAGCTACTTTCTTCCCTTTACCCCACACCTCAGGTGAATGCTGAACAGAAACAGATGTACAGATGGTTATTACAGGGCCAGCACCACTAACGTGATCCCTGGAGTGGACTCGTCATTCTAAGCCGTGTGTGTGTGTGTGAAGGGTGAGTGTTACTTTTCTGTTGTATTTCTTATCTTAGTTGTGATGAATCATTTTTGACTTGTACTTACTACATTCAAAGTGAATAACTTACACTGGCAGTAAAAACCGGAGATAGTGTGCCCTGGAACAAGATTGTGCCTTATTTCTTTTAGTGCCTGAAACTCAAACTGCTGATGTTCTTAAGCCTCTTGTTCTTGCAGATAAAATGGGTAAAACTTTCAGGCCCAGTGAAGTCCAGTGCTCACACTACAGCCCATCAATTTCTCTGGTGAGATTTTAACTCTAGGCCATAAGGTCAAATTCTAAAAGCAGTCACCTTAGAGCTGTTGCTGCTCCGTATTCATCTCTCCTTAACTCAATACCTAAGATCAGAATCAGTAAGCTATACCAAGATCATTACTGCCTACACCGTAATGCAGAAGGGTAATTAAGATTTGGTCAGAATGGAATTTTGGGCTCTATACGGCAGACAAGCCATCAGTTAACCAGATGCTGCAGCAAGAAACTGAATGAAGACGTGATGGAGATGGGGGTGGGGTTCCAGTGTTGTGTTCATCTGTCCAGTGTTTATGTAGAACTGACCAGTCACTGAAGAATAGTTATGCAGTTTTAGGAACTTACGCCAACAGCGTGGACAGCATTCTCCATCAGGAACTGTGGCATTGGAGCAGGGCATGATGGGGCAGGACACTTTTTTGCAGATAGTGACTGAATTCTGCAGGGCCAGAGTGAAGGAGAAATGGGTTACTGGGCATATCGCAAGCAGAAGTGTATATATTATAACATTTCAATTACAAGGTGACACAGGGTCAGGGCTGTAAAGGCTCTAGTAGAAGATTGTGTCTGTTGTACTTGTAGCCCCCAGTACTGTGAAGACAGTGCTAGCGCTGGTCACCTGCCACTCCATTCCTTGGAGAGTTCTTTCTTAACTGCTGCTAAGTCGATGGTGGAAGTTATAGCATGAAGAATTTATCCAAAGGGAACCACCAAACATCATGGATCAAATCTATTAATCTACATCTGAAATTGAACTCAAAACTCAGCCAGGACTTTTCCAATTTTATCTTTATGGGGAAAAGAAGATCAATGAGCATTTTCCCCCTCATGTATAGATCTGGCTTTATATTATATTGGAGAAGAATGGGAATTTGATGAAGCTGGCTCCCAAATCCAGCAATCCATTATTTGTATTTAAGCTTGACTTTGTTCAGTGAGCCAGGTAAATCCCCAAACTCAGCTGCCCCTGGCGTTGGGGAGGACTAGAGTGACACACTGTGGCAGTGCTATCTGAGCCAGAGAGATAGTTACAGCCTAACAATGTCAGGCTCAGTGATTGAACAACAATCGGTACTGTATTAGCATCTCTGTGTCATAGCTGAATACCAATCAGGGCTGGGGAAAAAGAAAAGGAATGTTCCAGGTTTCATTTACCTGACATTCAACACTTAGCCTTTGAACTAAGGGAAGTAAATTATTCAGATGTCTTAGTAGATTTGTTGTTTTAGATACCTAGCCTGGGGTATAATTAAGAATTTGAAAAACTTTCCAAGAGTTTGAAGATTTTATAGATGTCATAATTGCATCTTAAAAAAACCACTTTGCTATCAGGCCCTGGAACATAAAAAGAGCTTGTGTGGCCATCTGGGTATTTCCCCAAAGACTGTGGCTTCAAACACATGCCATCAATTTGTATTTTAGTTCATAAAGATCCCTTACCTGACAGCGACACTCAGTGCAGCTGTCAACAGTCCATTCCTCATTATTCCTGTACTGAACTCCGTTGTGGTAGCAGAGGGGAGGCCTCCTCAGCTCATTGGCCAGCTCTTTGTTCTCTTCAGTCTAAATGGGGGAGAAAGGTCATTAGCGTCCAAACTCATTTTTAGTCACTCAAGATCATCTGTGATACATCTTCAGGGGCTCACGCTAAAGGGCTGGGAGTAGAGGCCACTGACCACTTTGCGGATGCTGTCCTGAAGCGTGGTCACAATGGTACGCAGGCCCCTGAGCTCCAAGACCATGTTGGACAGCTCATCACAAGAAATGCCGCAGATGGCTTGCAGATCCTTTGTCTTGTGGCCAATGTAGTTAGTGCGGATGGCAGGGCTGGAACCATTCACCACGTTGTTGTCGAGGGTGAGAAGGACATTGGTAGCTGCCAAGAAACAAACACAATAAGAAAAGTGACGGAAGACCTTCAGAGAGATGTTCTCACCAGCCAGCCCCTCGAGTTCTTAGTTGTAAAAGACATTTCATTTGGGGCGAGAGATGCAGATGAAGAGTGAGAGTGTGTGTGCGTGTGTGTCTGTGTAATGCCCTTTGGGGACACTTTTGTCCACCTCTTAACTATGTTCCTTGGGGTAATTTATACACAACCTCCATTGCTTAAATTTCTCAGCTTGTTTTGGGTGAAATTCCCCCCTGATTTCCCTATATTCCCTAAAAAAATAGCAGAGTACTCACAGCTGGAGCAGCCTTTGTTCCTGAGGATGTCCTCCGGTGTGGTTCCGAAGACAAACCTCACGTTCTGCAGCACCCCCTGTGGGCAGAGGACACACATTACTTGTAGAGTGTTTGGGGGAGCGGTGTGAATGGGCGGGGAGACTGTTTATGCTAGGAGAAGCACACAACAGAGGTTCCAACAGTTTGAAAGAGCTCCCTTAAGATCACCATGTCACAATAACACCCCAACATAAACTGCCAAACAACTTCAAAATCTTAATTGTCTTCTGCCAAGTCTTCAGAATTTTACAAAGAATTCAGTTATCAGCCTACTGGGTACACAGGAAGTGGAATCTGATACTAAGACCAGAGAATATAATGATACTCTCCAGTGTCAAAGAGTTGAATGTGGGAGTTTCAAAGCACAGTTGCAAAGATCTAGAAGTTTAAGTAGGGAAAAAGCTGCAGCAGCAAATATTCACTATTTTAACCTTTTGAGACCCACTACCTCCCCGTGAGGAATCAAATAGGGAAGTGGTATTTATTCTGCTCACACAAAGTATCCATGTCAAGCAATATTACAGTTGGTGGAATGCATTTGAAATAAGTTATTTTCTTGAGAAGAGCATAAAGGGTATCTAAGGCTTGAACAGGCTGTTATAGTAAAACCATTTCTTGTTTCCTTTGGTGGTTTTCAAAATGTGGTCACCAGAAAACCAGCACCAGACTCACCTGGAACTTGTCAGAAATGCAAATGATCAGGCTCCACCCCAGACCTACTGAATAGGAAACTTGGGGTGTGTGTGCGTGCGTGCAGCAGTATGCGTTTTAACAAGCCTTCAAGGTGATTCTGGTGCTCCTTAAAGTTTGAGAACCACTGCTTTAGTCCACAGGCAGTATTTCCTGTACTGAACCCCCTGTCTCTCCTGCTATAGCCCCCCCTGATCGGTCAGCTGGCTAGCAGTGGACCCCATGGACCAGGAATCAGAAGAGGGAGCCTCACCTGGAAATTGTCATTGACACCTCCTTTTGCGATGCGTAGTCTGGCGATGCTGGCCAGGTCCCTGGTGAAGATGGTTTGGATGGGGACATCCAGCTCAGCATTCTCCATCTTCTCACAGTCGATGTACAGCTGGGCCCTGTCCTCCTGCACAAACAGGGTGATGCTCTTCCACTGGCCGGTCGCCAGGAGCGCTTCTTCCACGGACACCACATGCTGCTTCCCCTGCACGGTCAGGCTCAGGTCCAGGGTGCCCGCCTTGCCATTGGAGACCACGCTGAAGATCTGGCCGGAGTGGTCCTTCCGCTCCACAGCCAGCAGTGTGCCCCGGGTCTTCTTCATCTGCCTCAGGGAGGCCAGGAGGAGGAAACCTTTCTCGGCCCGCACAGCATCCACTAGGTCTTGGAACTTGTCATCAGGCACGGGGGGGATCAGGTTCGCATCCTCGATGCGGAAAGCTGGGCTGGAAGGGTCAGGACCCTTCACGAGTCGGCGCCCAGAGCCCTTGCGGGCAGCCCCCGTGAGTTCAAAGATGTCGAACACACTGTTGTCTCCGCCAGACTCTGTGAGACAGGAGCAAGACACACATGAGCCTCCTAGGCCGGAGCCAGGGGTGAGGGGCTCCGCTCTGAGGGGTGGGGTCAGAGGGACAGGGTGAAAACTCCTGGCAACCACTGGAAGAGCTGAGTAAACCCTGTGGTCAGAGGGAATCTGCATCCTGATGTTGAATCAGGGCTCAGGAGAGAAAGAGCTGGGAGAGTAGAGGACGGGAGGGAGACACACCTGGGGTAACCAGCACCTCCTCCTCTTCCCTCCCCCCCAAAAGGTATTATACAGACTCACCTGGAATGCGGTTGGAGCCACACACATGTAACAGGAACAGGACACTGAGTCCCCAGGCCAGCCCCATGGTGGAGCTGTTTGTCCCCAGCAGGGAGCCTGCAGCAGGAAGCACAGAGCCCAGGGTCAGAGGCAGCCAAGCAGTGAGGGTGGGCAACAACTCGGGACTGGGCTTGGGACTAGGGCCGTGGGGATCCCCCTTTGGCCCCACATTTGCTGGGATAAGGCGACAACAGTATTTACTTTGGAGAGGGCATCAGAAAGAAAGGGGAGAGTTGAGAGAAGGAGACTGTGGTTTTCAAGTGGGGGGGTGGGCGGCAAAGACCAACAGTCTGGGGGCTTTTCCTTGGGAAGTCAAGGGTGAACAGCAGGACCAGAAGATGTAGTTTGGGGGCGCAGGGAGGGCACAGGGAAGTAGAAACTCTTCTCCGGAGGACTGATAGGAAGGTTTACGGAGAACGTGGAGAATAGAAGACAATCTTGGGGTATCCTGAGGAGTTGGTTTGTGAACTCCGAGGCTGGAGAGGATGGCTCTGGAGCCCTTCCACGAGAAGAGTCCCCCAGTGGCTGGGAGGGACAAGATGGGGAAGGTGAAGAGTATGAGATCCGGGGCCCCTGAGGGGCTGAAGCCTCCTCGGCAAGCGCCCAGAGACCCCTTACCTGTGTGCACACGGGTCAGCAGCCGGGAGTGGCGGCGAGGGCGCAGCGGCGGCCGCCGAGTCCGGGAGAGCGCAGAGAGGGCGGTGCGCCCGGGGTCGGAGGCTGCGGGGCGAGCTCGCGGGAGTCCGCACTCGCCGGCCGGCTTGGGTGCAGTGCCTGGCGAGGCGGAGGAGCCGCGCGCTTTTAAAGGGGCGCTCACATTCCTGGAGATTCCTCTGGCCAATGGGAGGCGACCGGGCAGGAAGCGGGAGGGGGGCCAGTCTGGGTTCCTCTCTCCGCCCCCCGCTGCCTGGCGCACAACTTTCCAGCTAGAAAGTGGGGGGGAGGCCGGGGTCGGGGCCCAGGAGCCCTGGAACTTCTCAGAAAAGTAGGTGCCCGCCCACGCAGCCTTGGCGCACGCGGGCTCAGCACTTTGGCTCTTGCGCCACGCGGGCCCGAGGCGATCAGTGTGAGCATCCCTAACAGCAACGGGGCCACCCACCCAAGACCCTGAGGGGGCCTTTCAGGCAAACCCGTCTCCTTGAATGTCTGAGCTATGGCTGAGCGGTGGACACTTGGAGACCGAGCCCGTTTGTGAAAAACAAGTGAGTCCGACGGGGTAAATGGGACCAAGAGAGAAGCAGTCGTTAAAGAAGTCCCCTCTTGGTACTTGTTGACCCTCATCCATCCCTCCATCCATCCCTGCGGGTGGGGGACCACGCGCCCGGCTTCGCGCCGCGCACCCGCCCTCGCCCCACGCCCGCCCTCCGCCTGACCCACTGAGTGCGGTGTCGCGCCGGCCCTCAGGGCGGGCTGCAGAGCTCGCGTCCCCGCTGCCCGTCGGGGCACTTTGTGCGGCTGCCTTGACGCTCAAGTCCCGGCGAAGACCGCTGCTCCCAATGGCTACCGCGCTTCCACGGCTTGCCGCTTGGGGGCGGTATGCGTATTCTGATCAAGGGGATGAGAGGGGACAGCTTCTTTCTAGTCAGGAATGTTAAGAAAACTTAGTTGTATCCAGTTCCCTCAAGCCAAAATTGACATTGTGTCTTGAAAAACAGTTTTTGTGCCCACTCGTGCTTCTTAACGTGACTCCTGGTTGGAGGATTTGCAGAACCATCTGGCTCCAGGGTCTTAAACTATTTACAGAACAGACCCATAGAGTGATAAATTACCCTCTGCCTATCATTTTATTTCCTTTTTTTCCCCTCCCTAAACGTTCTTTTCATTTTTCTGCTCCTAAAACCGAGGTGTGGGTTACATTTCTGTGGGTGCACCAATTGCCATGAGCGCTGCCGCTTAAGGCTTCTGTCATTGGAAGTCTGGTCTCCAAGCCACTGTCCCAAGCCAGCATGACTCCAGCTGCCTGGAATTCCATTCATCTCTTCGGGCTGAGACGTCAGCAGCCACACTTCCCCTGCTGTGGTCCCGCAGGATCACGCTGGCCCTGAGACACAGGGCGCAGGTAGTGGCTTCACCAAATAAGGATCTCAGCCACAGGCCAGGGGAAAGCCCTGGGGTTCACCTGCCTTTTTAGCACTCACACCTGGCAGGGCTCCTAACTGCTGGAAACACGCACAGGTTTACATCATTACACAGCAATTTCACTTTTCTTAAGTGGGAGTGTCATGTGACAAGGTGCATGTGTGTGTGTGGATTCTGGGTGAATGTTTTCTAGTTACTCAGTATACATGAAATACCTCTAGAAGATGACAAGTATGTTCCCAAGACACATGTTTGTTTGTTGCTTAAGTAATAACTAAAACTGATGGATAGATTTCACATGTTGAGAGACAGAAATAAAAGTCCCTATCAGATGATTAGTCAAGTCAGATTCCTGTCGTGGAAGTCATAGGTAATGAATCATCCAAACAGATCTGAAGATTCCAGAATCAGCAGCCACACATGTCCCTCCCCTTCCTTCTCCTTTAGCATCATTTGCTCCTTGAAAGGAGATGTTTTTTTTTCACTTGCTACTAATAATGCCAGTTACTTAGGCACAGTTTGCAGAGGGGTGGCCAGCTGATGGCCCTGCTCCTCTGGCCCACTTGTTAATTTTATACAGATAAGCTGAGGGCTTGAGGTCCACATGAGGCCCGCAAAAGCAGTATATGCCTCTCCTTTTATAAAAAGATCATCTCTCCTAGGCTTGGCCACATGGATAGAGTAGAAACCCACTGGAATGCCCCTTCAGCTAGCTGCTTCCTGACCAAGGGACTGTAGGAATCCCTTTCGAGTTTTCTTGGAAATTGGCTTCTTTCAATGAAAAAAGGAGAAGAATTTTAACCTTCTACATGCTTTACAAATAGGAAGGTGACCTATATGGTGGCAGGGAAGAGCTTTCCTGTCAGAGAAAGCTGACAGAGTTACAGGAGTTAATTATTTCAAACACAAAGGCCTTCCCCAAGTCCTGGTAATCCATTCGTTCTGGTAGAAAGGAAGGATCACAGTGAGAAGGTGTCTGAGCAGCTGTTAGGAATCACCCATATTCCTGCTGAGCATCAATATATGCTGAAAATATTCCCCAGAAACCTAAATACTTCTGGGAAGCTTTGAGAAAAGCAGCAATGGGAAAGGGGAAAGAAAACCTACACCTTTAATGCAGGGGATAGTGTCCCTCTTGTACGTGTGTGTCCTCAACCTACAAGTGCTGGGATTCCAGGCCAGTCATCTGACATGGACCCAAGTGATGGGCCTTCCAGGGAGAGGGTCCAGTTCTCTCTTTGCCAAGTTGACACCTTTGAGGATTATGTATTTAAAATTGTAAGGCATCTGGCATTTTGCTGTAGGATTTCCTTTTTCTAAGTTCCCCTAATTGGATGTGGGATTGAACTAAAAACATTGCCAGTAAATAGGAGGAAAGGGCTGTCAGTAATCACTAGTTTAGAAATTGCATGTGATTAAGGAGAGCAAGATAATTGAGGAAAAAAATTTTGCTTATCTAGCAAAAAACAGCAAGGTGGACTGTGATTTTGTGTAGTGATTTTAAAAAATGTTGGAAGTGTTCAGCAGTGGAAAATTTCTTAGAAGAGAGCAGAAACCGAAATTCATCGTATTCTAGAATAGTCCAAAATCATAGCATCTCTACAAGGAAGACATCATAACTTCATTCCCTCTGAATATTTTCCCTAGATCATAGTTCAACGTTGTTTTAGTTCAGCTGCCTCTACAGTCAGAGTCAAAGGGAAGTTACCAACAGATTCTTCTTATCTTTCAATCAGATACCAGCTCAAGCTCCCCTCCTTCAGGAGATATTCTCCAGTGGCCTTATGTTGTGTTTTTCTTTTTTCTTTGAAATTTTGAAGCATGCATTATCTCCACCACATAATTCGTCACCTTACACTCTTTATTAGTTAGTTTTTCAAAATCAGTTTTATTTTCTCACGTGTAAGGACTAGATTGTACGTACCCAAAGGCTTGGGCCCGAGAGGTGCTCTAATATTTGAATTTCCAAATTGCTTTATGCTCAAGTCAGTTTATGGCATAGAATGACTGGCCTACTCACCATTTCCCTACCAGCGCTACCATCTCATGCGGTTATGCCTTAGCTCTTGGCGTAGATGAGGTGGTTGCCTCCCAAACATTGGACTCCTCCCCACGGAATTGAAGCAATAATCTCAGGGAATTGGTCTCAGTGGGAAGGGGTAAGACTTTTGGTTTAAGGGTAACTACCTTCTCCACCTCCCACCCTTCCTTCCCTGCTAGTAATTGATTTGTGAATTGCCATGTGACTCAATTCTGGCCAGTGAGAGGTTTGCTGAAGGCTGCTGGGAAAAGTTCTTTCTTGCTTTTAGGAAAGAGCTGTGTGAAATCAGACGTTGTCAGTCTCCATCTGGACATGAACAAGAACGGTGCTAAGCACCGTCTGGTGCTGTTGGCCACTAGGGGAGCCAAACTTAGCATGAGACCCGTGTTGGAGAATGAAGAGCAGAGAGATGGAAAGAACCATCTTCCGTGGTGTGTTAACCACATTTTTGAGCTGCTAAATCTACCAACCCTCAAGGCCATTGTACCTCTGGATTTCTCTGGACATGTGCTTTTAATTTAAACCAATTTGCTGTTTTCTGTTACTTAGAGCCACAAACATCATAACTGATGCAGCTCTTTTTTCTCTGTCCAAATTGCCTTGTCACTCACACTTTGCTTGAGCCTCTTCTGATTTATTTAGGATAAGAGAAATAAGAATAGGTCACAGGATAAAAACCTTTTAAAGACTCTTCACTTATATGATTAAAGTGCTTTCCAGAGAAGTTGCCCCATTCCCTCACCTCCCTGTCCCTTTGCCTGCCGGCCACTCCAGTCCCAAATGCTATCTACTGCTGGCGGGTAAGAGTGAGCAAGGCTTCTGACTTTGCCATATCTTTGTATCCCTCTCTTGGGAACTTTGAGATATAGTCCAGTGAGTTCACAAAAGAAAGAATATCCAGGATGAGGTGATCCTGAGTGAAGGAGCTGGGAAAATCCACCTGCTGGAAATCGAGGCTGTGGGGGCAAGAAGATGGAAAAAGGAGATGGTGAAATCTCAACCTGGGCTAGAGGTGGAAGTGGGGAAAATTAGGAAGAAAGGGAAGTGAGGACATGGAAACAGCCTCCTAGTATGCAGTAACGATAACCCCCCCAAATGCCATCATTGATGAAAGAGCCAGTGGTGCTCCAGATGAGGGAGGAAGGGTTATTTAGGGTCGATGATGGAAAGCCCTGTGTTTGGGAGCAGCCTCTCTGACTCCCCTTTCATCACTCTTCTCTCTATTCAACTTTTTTTTTTCAGCTTTATTGAGGTATAATTGGAAAAACTGTAAGATATTTAAAGTGTACAATGTGATGAGTTGATATACACTGTGAAAGGATTTCCACCATTGAATTAATTAACATCTCCATCACCTCATATATTTACCTTTTCTTTGGTGAGAACATTTTAGTTCTACTCTCAGCAAATTTCAATTATACAATGTGGCATTATCAACCATAAGCACCATGTTACACACTGGATCATCAGATCTTATTCTCTATTCAAATTTTAGCTTTATCGTCTTGATACCCTTCCAGGACATCAGTTAAGTATGGGGTGGTTTGGATTTCAGTGTGGAAATTTTTTCTTTTCAAGTTTTTGTCACCTCACAAGAAGGCCATACATCCAAAGGCAGCCTTATCAATAAGGAGAGGGAGCTGGGAAATCATCTTAGTGATGTAATTTGATGAGTCCAAAACATGCTTCCTGCCTCCCAGTTTCTTCTTTCTCCACTAGGCCTTGAAATTTGTCCAAAAATAAAATCATAGAACTTTTTTTTTTGCTGAGGAAGATTAGCCCTAAGCTAACATCTGTGCCAATCTTCCTCTGTTTTGTATGTGGGTCGCTGCCACAGCATGGCTGACGAGTGGTGTAGGTCTGCACCCGGCACCCGAACCTGCAAACCCGGGCCACCAAAGCAGAGTGCGCCGAACCCAACCACTATGCCACGGGGCTGGGCCCAAAATCATGGAAATTTTTAAGCTAGAACGAGCCATCTAGTCCAACCATTTAGTTAATAGATGAAGAAATTGATTCAAAGAGGTGAAGTGACTTGAAGGTCATAGAGCCTGTTAGTGGCACAGTCAGAAAACAATTCAGGTGCCCTGACTTCCAGCTCAGAGTCCTTCCCTCCATGTGGTTCTGCTCTTCGAGATTCATTTCATGTGGTTTCTAAGATATTTCAGTATTAAAATCAGCAGAAATGGTTTCCAGTTTGTCAGTTAAGAGCAAGGTGTGTGCCCAAGATAAGGAGATAGGGAGAGGTGGGGGACTCAGCTGGGCGGTGAAGGGCAGGGAGGGAGGAAAGACTGAGGAGAAGAGACTGGGCATAGCTTGTTCACCAAAGGCCAGCCCGTGTTATTTCGTTATCTTGTTCCCTCTGCTCCTCCTCAGTCAGAGTCCCAACTCTCCTAGTCCCCTGGTTCTCTTTGGAGTTTACTGAAACACTTACTGCTGGTCCTGGGAGCGGAGGTGCTACGTTTTGGCTTGAAGTTGGGAATGTCATTTGCTTTAGAATTGTGCTATCACATCAGGTTACCCAGCCTAGGACACGATGGAGAGCCACTTTGATTATGAAGCAGGTTTTATGGAAGTAGAGGCAATCTGGCCTCCCAGGTTTCTAGGAATTGTGAAATAATCCTTCAGCCCAGCACCAACCAATTCTTTTGTAGAGGAAGATGTTCAGTTATTCTGCCCACAACTGAAGGGCTCAGGGAGCACCTCGGTTATGTACAGGAGCCAGGTAGATGGTTAAAGGACTGAAAAAAAGTACGGACGAGCTAGTTTGCAGCAGAGGAGAATGCACCTTAATTCTGTATTTTTTTTTTTTTCGTATTGAGATTGTAAAGGTGTTGATCTTGGTATTTTCACAGTGTGGAGCAATTTGGAAATAATGAGGATTTTCCTAGAAGTGAGGATTACAACACATTGAAATGTTGCTGAGATAGGTTGTGAAATGTTTTCTGGATGTCTTCACCAGTAGTATGGATTAGGTGGTTAATCTGGAACCGAGTGACCTGCCTGTCACTAAGGAGGTCCCTGTCACTAAGGAGTCCATGAGTCTGCAAATCTATGAAACAACGGAGTTTCCAGGACTTCCATGGGGGAGTTTGCTTCTGATGCTGATTAAACACATTCCTCCAAAAGAATTTAACTTTTCTGAGGTTCAACATGCTACTTCAAACCACCTATTTATAAATTATAATTTTTCAAATTTTCTAAACAGACTTCACATGTGCAGTCCAGATTACGTGATAGTTCCAAGTTTTCTGTTATTATTTTTTTTCCTGGAAGACAACTATGAGTGTCAGTTAAAAGAGTAAGACAAGCGAACATAAAGAAAACCCCAACTACTGTGTGAAGAATTTTGAAGATTGAATATGACATGGAGATTGGCACCCGATTTAAGTCTGGATGAAAGACTTACATGCCACTGGGAAATGTACACAGTGACCAAATGGCTGGGGTACTGGGCGTTTGTTTCAAGTGATATCAATCTCTCGGGAGGTTGTTTTTTCCCTTTTCCCCTTTTTAATAGTGAGATCATGACAACTAGAATATGGCAGAACTGAGCCAAGAAAATTGTCGCTCCTAATTTAAGAGGATGAGTGTATAATCTGAAAAAAGCTTTATGTTTAATTATGACACTGAAGATAAACACTGCTGCTTCCCAGCGACGAGGTGTACATGGTGGAAACTTTCTTTTTTTTTCTCTTCCCCCCCTTTCCTCTTTATTAGTTTCCTTCCTCTTTCATTTTATCTCCTCCTCCTTCTCCTCCCCTTCCTCCCCATCTTCTTCCTCCTGGTTCTTCTTCCTTCCTTTCCCTTCTCCTTCTCCTTAACACCGTAGGAGGATGAACTGCACTAACACATGTAAAGCATTCAACTTATCATTTTGCACCCACCTCGAGTCCACTTACTTGAGGTCAAATTCCCGACTTTCCTCGGAACTCTAACACCTCCCTCCATTCCTCTTTGTAACCAGACTTGAAGGCAGAGGGCATCTGTATGACTTCACTCTTCCTGTTTCCCTTGTCAGTCTGTCCATTCTTCCCTAAGGCCTGGGGCTCGGCACCTTGAGCCCCGTGGTCTTGTTGAACCTGGTAGCTGGGGGTTGGATTCCATGGGAGGAGGCCTGGGAGGAGGGCAGAGGTGGATTTACCAACAAGCTGATGGAACTTAAGCTTCAGGCTCCCTCAAGTGCCTGAGCTCCTTCCAAGGCCCTAGAGGGACCCTAGTGATGTGCTCATGTGGTCGTGTTTGGTAACATTTACAAAAGTAAGATATTTTAACCACAACTGGTTAAATCCATTGACTTTTCCATTCTAACTTGCCTCAGTCACACTTCTTCTCATGTTGGAGAGTTAGAATGACTTTAGGCATTTTTTTTGATCTAAGAGGACATAGAGAGATATATTTCTTTGGTTCACAGTCACCTCTACATGTCGTGAAGTAATTGCTAGCCATTCTTGCATTGGAATGGCTTCCCTGAGTATTCCCATTGCCCACCTGGTGTCCTAACATGGAAGTGCAGGGTTAGAGGTTGTATCGTGATGTATGTGCCCTATAGTGTCTGATACTGAATGCACGTGTGCAATGGAGGAGAAACAAAGTTTGAAATGTGTGGACTCAGAAGGTAGTTGTAGAAAAGTGTTACAGAAGTGTATAAAAGGAATATTTTGGGTTTTTTTTCTGGATTTTGTGAAGCTTGTGGTATTTGTTACTTTAAGTATTTTTTAGTTTGTTGTGACTTTTTTCATTTTAAATAAACATTCATTTTTACCTAATTTTGAATTCATAATTTTATATTATTTTTCTTAAGACCCCCTAAACTATATACATTTCAGGCCCTCTAACTTGAGTCCTCCCCTGGAGGAGGGGTGTAAGAGAAGATTGAAGGAGGAGAGAGCATGGGGAGCACTGCCCAGGATGATAACAGAGGCAGGCGTGTGAAAGATGATCCGGGCCAGGGTGCACACGATTTCTGTCTTTTGGTGTCTGTGCTCATGTGTGTGTGTGTGGTAGGCATTGCTAAACGTGTGATATTAGGAGCGCTGTAGACACTGACACGTCTACAGATATTGGAGAAGAAGTCAAGCCAGATGGGGGAAAGGAAAGTGTAACTTGGATGTGTTAATTATCATAAAAATCTACATGAATTGCTTACTACAGATTCCTAATTACTATATAGCAGAATAATAATTACGTACACCAATTAATGTTTCAGATTAACTTGTCTAAATTTTATTTGGTTGTAACCTCACACATTCTCTATGTGCAATAATGCTGCAAAGTTTGAAGAATGACCTCCAACAACTAAAGCTTTAATTAGTCCAAGATTTTAGCAGCTCAAATCACGGCGCCTTCAATGTGTAAGTGTGTCAACATCCTGCTCTGAAATGCTCCCACTATTAAAAATAAATGGACCCCACACCTGTAGCGGTTAAAACTGAGAGTTACCTTTAGGCTAATTACCTCTCTTTCAGCAATTTGGAGAATGTGGCAGGTTACATATACCCTGTGAGATAGGTCATTGTTTATCTTCTCCTATATGCCAGATTTTGTTCTGTTTATAAATGTCAACTGCCCTTAATGTAGTCTTTACTATTTAAATGTATACGATGAGTATTTTCTTTTTGTTTTTCCTCAAATGCATGCTCTGAAAATTTCATAACCTATGTATTGTGTATCACTTAGTAAGTGCCTACTGTGTGCCAAAGACCTGACATATATCCACGAGGCCCGTGAGGGAGAGAACCCACAAACACGCAATGTTGGAGTTGAGGGATGGGCTGTGAGGGGTAAGTGGATGTGTGGGAGTGCTGAGAAGGGGCCTAGCCTGGCTTGGTTATGCATGTGGGGCTGGGGGTGGAGAGGTCACAGAAGGTTTTCTTACAGAGGTGTTGTCTGAGCTGCGTCTTGAAAGAATCTATTCAGAAAGACTTGGACCTTTGGATACAGAAGAAAGACCAATTAATGTGTTAACATTCACAGACACCATTTTTGCTTCCACTAAGCTCTTTTAGCATCTGGGCAAGAGGATCTGACCAGTCACAAGGGCCCCAGAGAGGAACATCTGTGTTTTTGATTCTCCCCAGTGTTTTTTGGAAGGATTTGTTCTTTCAACTCTTTCTTGCCTTCTCTGTTAAGAAAATACTGCAGAGCCAGGAAAGCAATTAACCAAAGCTAGTAATTAACTTTCTCCTTGGATGGGCATAATGAATTGAGGTTTCTTGGCTGATGAAATTTACTGTGGACTGTTCTGCATGATATCTCTTTTGTTGGTAGTTTTGCCAGCAACATAGATGCCACTTTTCCTGAGCTTTAATTAGTCCAAAATCTCGGAAGCTCAAATCAGTACCTTCAATTTGTATGTGTATCAATGTCCTGCTCTTCAATGCTCCAGGCTCCTTCCTGTATATTTCTCTTAGCACACTGCTTTGAACCTGATAGGTACATAGTCAACTTTTGTGAATGAAGGAGTGGATGAATGAATGAATGAATATCCAGGACAAGCTTTATTATTCCCATGAGTAAGTCTCAAAGTATGGAGTAGTATGGGAAATAGGTATTTTTTTTCTTCCTCTGCTTAATTATGCTAAACTTCCTCCCTTCCCTCTTCCCCTACAAAAACAATACCCACTCACAAGAACACTTTAAATTCCAAAGAGAGGGGGCTTAGGAAATAGTTCTTAGTCTATTTTTAAGCTCACAGGGGTTTTAAGACTAATTCTCTGTGAAAATGCATCTAATTCAGAAAACATGCTTTGTTGAGGTCCAAGAACAACATACATTTTCTTTGAACAGTTTAGGTTTAAAACACACACAAAAAGACTCAAAGAAAAGAACCCCGTCCAACCACAGTTATGGCTGAATGGCAAACACAGAGGATTGAATTACCCCAGATGACATTTATGAAAAATAACAGCGCTCCTCCTGGCCGGCCTGGCCTGACTGGGGACATGCGGGCCAGGTTCAGGCACGAGGATCTTGTTCCCCTCTCGGCTCCCCAACCCGGGAAGCTTCTGCTGCCACTTCAGAGGATGCTGATCTAAACCAAGCTGAGTGGTTGTCCGAAACAGAGATGGGACAGACCAAGACTTGCCAAAATGACCCTGCAGTGAAGGTCAAAAGGACCCTGCAGGCGAGGTCGGCGAATCCCTGCCAACGTGACAGGTTGCGCAGGCAGCACACCCCGGCTCTAGTGTCTCTAGCGAAGACCTAGCTGTGTTTCCTCTTCTTGATACCTCTCTCCAGCACCTGGGGTTATGGGTCTAAACAGAAACAGAGAAGAGTTCTCGCCTAAGTTACAGCCTCAACAACTAGAAACACCTACTGTATTCATCTTCCAGACCAACACTGATAGTTTTAGAGATTAAATATAAATAAAAATAATCCTTAGGTGCTGAGAATTATGGAATGAGTTATACGAGTTGCTTTGAAACATCCTTTTGGTGGTGGGGATGAAAACAGGTGTGACTTTGAGCAATCTTTTCTCTCTAGGCCTCTGTTTCTTCATCTGCATTAGGTGGTTGTTACAGTTCCTTCTAGTTCTGACGTGATATGATTCTCTAATTCCTCCGCTCCTTGCTTCAGGTCTAAAACATCTAAATATAGGCAGGTCAACTGGTCAACCTGTGATTTACTTGCGTGAGAGAGGAGACCACTATACCACATATGCTTTCTAAAAATACTATATGCTATATACACTATATTATATATGCTTTCTAGAAATCCAAGGATTGGTAACTGTATCAGTCGATGACTGCAATGAAACTATTTCTGGCTAGTTTAAGCAGAAAAGGGATTTATTATGAGAGTTATCTGCGAGGTAACTCACAGGATCTCTGGGAGGCAGAGAACCACTTGAAATAATGAGATATGACCAAACCTGACCCAAGGTTGCTCCAGTAAGGACCGTGCTCAGTTTACGGACAGCTGGAGCATTCACTGCAGCCTCCAGTGTTGCTGCATAACTAACTCTTGAGTGTAGATTCTCTATTGAGGTAATTGGCTGCCCCTAGAGTTGAAGCTGGCATACACATAATATCACACTGTGTATGCTGAAATGTGGAGGGGAATGCAGAGACTACAAAAGAGAGCCCAATTATATGGTCCCCACCTCCCAGTGTGAAAGCCAGATACTTACTTCACCAGCCTTCCTTGCTACTGGGCTCTGTCAATTGGAGGCCCTTGCTCTTGACTGATTGTGAAGCTAGTGAGTCAAAGAAGCAGGCGAGACTTTATTAATTAGCATAGTAAAAATCAGAAACAGGTTTCACTGTGAAAATTAGTGACTTATCAATTAGCAAGATGAACATTAGATGTGAGATACCATTTTAATAAAAATCGGTATTTAGGATATTACTGTGGGCTTAATTGTGTTCCCCCAAAATTTGTGTGTTGACTCAGTACCTCAGAATGTGACTGTATTTGGAGACAGGGCCTTTCAAGAGGTGATTAAGTTAAAATGAAGCCATTAGGGTGGCCCCTAATCCAGTATGACTGGTGTCCTTATGAGAAGAGGAAATCTGGACACACAGCAAGACACCAGGGATGTGCAGGTACAGAGGAAAGACCAAGGAGAGAGGCCTCAAGAAAAACCAAACTAGCTGACACCTTGATCTTGGACTTCTAGCCTCCAGAATTGTGAGAAAATAAATTTCTGTTGTTTGAGCCTCCCAGTCTGTGGTATTTCTTTATGGCAGCCCTAGCAAACTAATATAGATATACAGATTGGCTAAAATATTAGAGCCATTCCGTGACCTTTAATGGAGAGGGCATGAGAATCCAGAGAAGCCTGCAGCCTTTCACTTAGGGGTAGTCCCGAGTCTTGATCCTGCACTGGTTCTGTGTCCAGCCACTTAGTTGAAGGATGTCTAGTTGTCTGATGTGGACTGTGAGGCTTCCAGAGTCCTGCCTCTGGAATGTGGTCCTGTTTATTTTGAGGAAATGCTCCACTCAAGGTGGTGGCGAGAGCACCTAAAAAGACAGAAAACGAGAACTTTGAGGTTACCAAACACGTTGTATGAGCTGTGAATAAATGTCGTATGTGGAACAGAATTTCATCTAAGACTTGGTTTCATTATAATTGGTGGTGAGATGATGGGGAAGAAGCTAACTTCCACTCACCTCATGCAGGATCACATTGGCTTGGGTCAGTTTACCACAGGTGTTTACAGGTGCTGAGCATCCCTTACAAGGACAAATCTCTATCTTAGTGACCAAATGGGGAAATGGGCTCCATGACAGGTGCGATGCAAACCATGGCCTTCCCTTCATCTGCTAATTTTAAATGAGGGTGTCTTTTCAACTAAGCACTTATTTACATTTTTCTTTTCTTTAGAGTGGATATTCCCAAAAATACATGCCACAAAATATTTCTCAGAAATGGAGTTCTGCAATTAAATACATTTGAGAAACAGTTAAGTGCATATTTAAGATTGCATTGGAGATTCAGAATGCATATTACCACTATATTAAAGATATAGAGAAGTGTATAGTAAAGAAACCTGTTTAAATTTATTTAATCCAGCATTCCCCACATGACCACAGATCCTTTCTTCCCTTTCAGAACACCTGTTAAGATCCCAAGAAACTGTCGTTCCATGGAACACACTATCTAAAGTGTGGTTGTAGATAGTGGGATTAGATTTGCTCCTTTTTCTTCACATAATAGAGTTCTATCTTTCACTATTTACACGTGCAGGAAAAATGAGGCAGGACATAGTTTTAAATCTATGGTGAACCAAATAACTGCTAGAATTAATTATATACCATCTCCTCAGATTCGGTGGTTTGTTTTATTTTTATTTATTTTTTTGCTGAGGAAGATTAGCCCTGAGCTAACATCTGTGCCAGTCCACCTCTATTTTGCCTGTGGGTCGCCACCACAGCATGGCTGCTGACAAGTGGTGTAGGTCCGTGCCCGGGAACTGAACCCAGGCAGCCAAAGTGGAGTGTGCTGGACTTCATCACTAGGCCATGGGGCCGGCCTCCCAGTGGTTTATTTTTGAGTAGCCGAGAACTTGCTTGGGAGTAATGAAATGTTTGATGTATTGGAACCTGGGCAGACATTCCTGCAGAGCATGCTGGAAAGACTTTTCTGGATCCTGTTTGTCATGACTCTCAAATGGCAATTCCATGCTCTATAGGCACCATTCCACCCTTTAATTGTTTGACTTCAAATGCTTATTCTTTTAAATACCCATTATTTCCTAAAATTCAAATGAAATAAAACAAAAAGGTATAAAATTGAAAGGGTACAAACCAGATATTTCTGGACACAGGTGAAAACAACCACAACAATGAAGGAACTCCTGTGACAGTTAAAAGTATGCCTTCAGAATTGTCATTCAAGATGGGCACTTGTTCAGTATTAGGAAGATCCTGGGCTGGCAAAGAATAACTATTCTTTGGTTTTGAAGTGAGGAATGTGGTCCAAGGGAGAACAGACAAAGAAGAGCCATTTCTAGACAATACTGTTGCTGAGGTTCATAGAAACCACAGGGTGGGGGGGGGGCATTCAAGGGTGGCTTGGTGCTTGGTTTTCCCTCAACTGTGTGTTCCTTACTTTAATGGACTGAAACATTAACCAAACCCCAAACCAATCAACCAACCAACTTCAAAGTCCTGGTTGAGGGCCTCCCGTGATAGGACAATATGAAAATCAGCAATTGAAAGAAGAATCTCCTCCAGGATCATGTTTAAAAAATGTATATATGCATACACAGACACACACACATATACACACTTGTGTATTATATATATCATGATTACAAAGTGTTTTTCTTTTTATTTATTTTTTTGTGAGGAAGACTAGCCCTGAGCTAATATCCATTGCCAATCCTCCTCTTTTTGCTGAGAAAGACTGGCCCTGGGCTAACATCTGTGCCCATCTTCCTCTACTTTATATGGGATGCTGCCACAGCATGGCTGACAAGCAGTGTGTCTGTCCATGCCCGGGATCCAAACCTGCAAACCCCAGGCCACCAAAGCAGAGTGTGCGAACTTAACTGCTTTGCCACCGGGCTGGCCCCAACAAAGTGTTTTTCTTGAGAACACATATCGACTTATTTCTCTCCTAATCTTCCTCATGTAAATAAACACCATCATTGTAGTTACTCAAGCCAGAATCCTAGTAGTCACTCTTGTTTGCTGCTGCTTCTTCACCTGTCATCCTCAGTCTATCAGCAATGGCTGTTGCCTGCAAAGTGTATCTCAAATCCTCTCTTCTCTATTTCCACTATCAGGACCTTGTTCAAGCTACCAACGCCGCACTTAGAAAACTTCAGTCCCTCCTAACTGGTCTTCATGCTGTACGACTTTGGGTAAAACATTCATTCTCTCTAGACTCAATTTACCTCTGGTAAAATAAAGGTAGTAGTTTCTGCTTCACAGGATAGATGTGAGGTTTAAATGAGAAGATGATACCCAGGACTTAGCAGAATCCCTGGGCTATAGTAAGTTCTCAAAAAATGTTACTACGATTACGGTCCTCAACACCAAGAATTTCCACTGAAGATTTTAGTGTCAATAGGTAAATCTCTTAAGGAGTGCGTGCTATAAGAACACCCAATTCTGTGTTGCTAATCAGTGATGATTGTATATTTCCGGGCTCTTAGTTCACTGACATATTTTGGGGATTCGTAAGAGAATTTCTATGTGATTTCATATCTAAGGCAGGCCAACCACGTGGGCCTGATGGGGGCCATGGAAGTGGAAGATCCCATTCTGTTTGGGATGGTGAGGGTTGAATAACTCCATTTTGTTCGTGGTTGAGTAAACAGTTGCCCTATATAAGAAATGTAACTAACCCCAAATGAGGAGAGATTGAATGATACGTTTGACTTTTGATACAATTGGAAATGATTTACCAGGCCGAATTATTTAGTAATTACTTGGTGTTTATTGAATGTGTGTCCATCTCTTTATTAACCTGTGTCATAAAGCAATGCCTTTCCTAGAGCATGGATTACCCAAATTTTCTGAAATGAGTAAGATTTGAAAGTGAACTGTGGCCTCTTTCTTAGGGATTACTTGCATTTGTAATTAAGTTACTAGCTATGCTGTACATGATTATGGATTTAAATCTGAAAATCAACCACCAGTACATCACAGTAAAATTTAACTAATTTCGACTCTCTAAGGGGATGGGAAGAAGTAAGTAAAAGCCCTAACAATTCATAAATTAAAAAAATTCCATCTTTGAATTGACTCTAATCTTACTGGAAGGTGAGCATTATTGGATTAGAATCTATTTAAAAATCATCTAGTCAGTCAGTACAACTAACTTACATCACTTCTGTCCCCTCCAAAAACCCAAGATACATTAAAAAACTATCATCAACAATGAAGGAATCTATTCATTTATATTTGTGGTTGTGTATATAGATGTGTGTGCTTCAGATTGATATGGTAGTTTGTTACTGCTGTCCACCCATATTTCCAAGTTGTCTTCCTTTTGGGCAAATGGTAGGATTGAATTTCTATGCCCTTTTGAAGCCAGGCATGGTTATATGACTTGATTTGGCCAAGAAAATGTGATTGGAAATGACGTGTGTCACTTCCAGACAAAGGACTGTGACAGTCAATGCATAATTTTCCACCCTTCCTTCCCCTTACCTCAATCACGGTAACAGACAGCATTCGACTGTATGAGCTTTAGTGGAATGGGTTCTTGAGTCTGGGTGACGTGGAACTGAGTCTCCCATAATCTGTGATAAACTTGTAGCCTAAGTGAGAAATCAACCTTCATTTTTCTGAGCTTTTGAGATTTTATGGTTGTTTACTAAAGCAACATAACTTAGCCCATCCTAACAAATATATATGACAATAGGAACTCCAGAGGTGGCATTGGCCATTCTTTTTAAGAGCTGGAAAATATTCTTATCATGATTGAAATGCTAATTATAAATCTATCACAAAGAAAAATGGTGATTTATTTAAATGCAATAAAATACAAACTAAAATAAGAGTATATTATTTGGAAGTAGAGGAAGAGATTATTAGTATAAATTATAAAGATGATATGATTGTCTATCTAAAAACCCATGACAGTCAACTGAAAAATGATTAGAAATTCAACAAGATGAATGTATTCAAAAATAATGTTCAGAAATCAACAGTTGCTTTGAGATCAACCATAACTGATTAGAAAATTTGTTGGAAAAAACTTTCCTTTTCAAAATGCAATCCCCTATACAAATTCCAGAAGGATCAAATAAACAATTGTTTTAAAGTTTGCAAAAAGAAGCACTGGGAGGATAAATAAGACACTAATAGAAATGGTTATCTTCAGGGAATGGGGGTGCTGGCGTGAGGAAGGAAGGGGAGAGGCAAGACCTCCCTGTATACATCTGTCTCTATAGATTTGGCCTTTTAATCATCTACATACATTATCTTTTCAAAATATAAAAATTAAATCATATACCAACTTGAAGAAAGCAAACATGCATACTGGATCACATGGGGAAATAGTTTTTATACTTAAAAACAGAGGTAGAAACTGAAAAGGAAAATATGGATAGGTTTGACTATATAAATATTAAAAATTCTGTCTGTCAAATAACACTGTGAACCAAGTCAAAATAAAATGACAAACCACAAAAATATGTGTAATATATATACAATGACCAAAGAAATATTATTATATATTCACAATCTTTTCAACAAAAGGAAAACTATGAGTAGTCCAGCAGAAAAGTAGGCAAAAGACACAAAAGATTATTTACATGTAAAAAAATACAAGTGGCCATTAAATCATAGGACAGCAAAGACCAACCATAATAGTGATCAAATAAATGAAGCAGTGATCAAATAATTTATTAAATTTAATAAATTAAATTTTAAATTAAAATTAAGATGAGAATTTTTGGTTGATCAATTTGGCAATTAGTGAGAAGAAAGTTAATACACAGTGTTGATGAGATTGTGATAAAATGGACAATTTTATAGTAAAAAGTGAAAAAGTAGATTACAAAATGTTTATATTTTCCAATTAAAAAATACATATATATATATATATATGTTTAGAATAAAAAACTTGGGCAGAAATATAATAGAATGTTAACAGTAGTTACCTCATGTTGGCCATGCATAATCTATACTTTTTACTTTAATTTTTAACATATTTTTCAAAATTTCCATAACAAACATTTACTATTTTTATAGAGAAAATGTCATTTTTTAAAAGAATGTGAGGTAAGGATCTAAAGTCCTCCTGAGTCCAGATTTCCTCATACTTTCTATAAAATCTCCTTTTCATCAAATTCTGATTAAACATTATTTCCTGAGGCTGTCATTATTAAAGATAATGTTTTTAAATATTTGTTTAAATTATTTTTAAGTTAATTATAATAATGTAACAGAAATGTTTTCCATGTTTTCATTGCACATGCATGATTTGAGCTGCATTATGAATTCATTAGGTTTGAACTCTGTATCTGATGATGATTTCTCATACTGTCCCCTTGGACAAATGTGTTCACACCTCTAAACAATGAATTTAAAAAGAAACTTTGGGGATACAACCCATTTGTAAGTAGCTAGTGTTCCAGCTATTGTAATTTGCATTTCTGATCATTTATTGTTTTTTTTTTTTGGTGAGGAAGACTGGCCCTGAGCTAACATCTGTGTCCATCTTCCTCTATTTTATGTGGGACGCTGCCACAGCATGGCTTGATAGGTGGTGTGTAGTTCCCAGCCTGGGATCCAAACCCAGGAACCCCAGGCTGCTGAAGTGGAGCACATGAAATTAACCACTATGCCACCGGGCAGGCCCCCATTTATTGTTCTTTAAAACTCCACAGGGGACTTTACTGGTGTCTTCTTATCTCAAGTGTGAGACTGGACGCTGCCCTGGAGTGACAGGTATACACATGCTAGGCAGAAGGGATCGTTTCACGGCATTTCCAAGGGTATCCATTAGGTATTTAACAAATGCTAACAGAACAGAAAGAAGAGTCTTGGTTTGCAAGAAGATGGGGCATCAGGTTGCTGCAGAGAGGAGAGCTCTGTGCTGACAGACTGCATTCCAGCAGTTTCCAGGTGAGGGACTGGCATTGTCTTTCTGGTCCCTGGATACAGTGAACAGATTGCATTTCACTTCAGTGGATTAAGGTTGAGAGCTGAGCTCGCCAGTTCCTCCTTAGTCCTGTTCGGTTTCTCTCACTCGCACACACCTGGTGAGACATTGACCTCCTGGTCCAGGGAGGGGCTGTTTCCTGAACTCTGAGTTTTGTGTGTCTTAGACTTGAGCCTTTGAGGACACACCTCTCCCCAGATCATTCGGCTTTCCCATGGGACATCCCTCAACTCTAAAGAATCTTTTCTCTGTCAGAGTACCCAGAGGAATGCCTCTTATTATTTTGTTCTTCCTTAAAATCCACCATTAGAATTAAACCAATAATAACATAAAATTAAACATCTATGATGTTTTGCAGAATACTGAGCTCTCAATTTACCCGTATTTTATAATAAGGGAGGGATTGACCCTGTCTTGTTTCTAAAACTAAGCAATAAAAACCTTTATCTTTTCTAGGAATTTTCTTTCCAAGGGACACAGGCTTTTACGCAGAAGGCTCTTACTTCATGTGACGGGAATTTTAGTGGGGCAGGGGCTGTGGTTCAGATGATGTTACTCTCCTTTGCTTACCACTCAGCCCCACCAGGAACGCCTCTTCTGGTTGACCTGGGGCTTGTTTGCTGATGAGTGGGTTTACATGCCTTCCCCTCCAGAACATTTCCATCTGCATTTAGGTCTTGGAGGCTGTGGCATCCATTAATTTTTGAGATGCTAAAGACTTCCTCTGGAGGGAAAAGGGGGCCAGCGCTCTGATCATCTTTGAAGCTCAAGGTCAGGCTCCCAGTTAAGTGGGACCTAGAGCAGTTTTTCCTTAACGTGGGAACCACAGACAGCCTGGATTGAAATCACCTGAGGAACTTGTTAAAAAAAAGCAAATTCTTGGGCCCCACCCCAGAACTCCAGTTTCTGGGGAGTGGAGCTCCAGGATCTGCATTTTCAACCAGAGACTTCGGAAATTCTTTCATATACTAGTCTAGAGGCTCGATGCCAAATCTGGTTCTCTGTCTACCACACTGGGCTGCCCCTCATCATTGCAACCTTGTTGAGTGAAATGCTTTTCCCCTGTCTTCTCTGGGAGTGGGCTACAGTGACCCAGCCATCCCCTCACGGCATTCTTTCATTTTTTTCACTCTGCAGATATGTTTTGAGAACCGACTATGTTCTAGATATTGGACAGTCTTAAGAAATCCAAGGATGGCATCCAAAGTTGCCTTTGGGGCCAGTGGCGGTCGTAAAACAGAATATATTATCATTGAAGAGTTCCTGCTGTTTCCACTGGTCACGTTGGAATGTGTGTGCTATGTGTGCCGGGAAATCCTTTCATGTGGAACCCACCCCACTGAGTAAGCTGGGCCCTCATCCAGTCCTCTCCTTTGTCGCAGAAGCAGTGTTGGGTCACACCCACTTTGTATTTTGGCGGCAGCAGTGGTGACAGCTGTCACAGCAGAGGGTGTTTGATAGATGGTGAGATGTGGTAGGAAGAGGGACTGCAGGCTAGTTTGGACTTGCTCATCTGTTTTTTGCTTGGGTTCAGGCACCCTGTGCTCAGATTTAATTTTTCAAAATCTCAACAGCTTCTCAGTTTGCCCAGGAGATCCAAAACATAAAATACTTATGTAAAGTCAGCAAGAAGCATCTGTTGTTGCCAGAAATGTTGATTGGACCGTTTGGAATCCAGTTTCATGATCATTTCTCCTTCATCTCCACCCACAACCCCTTCCTTCTTTTTCACTCAGAGAGGCCCATTGCTGGCAGCCACCCAACTTCAGTGCATGCTTTGCTTGTTTGTTATCTCCCATCTTACTTGGGATAAATAGTTGCAAGAACAACTTCAGAGGTATATTAGTCTACACAAGATAGAGGAATCAAGGAATAGTCCCGGGAGAAGTAAACAAGAGAAGTAAGTATATGAAAAGTCTTCATCTAGGGATGATGAGAGTACATTTTGAGGCTTCTGGAATCTTTGCCTCTTCTCCATTTTTGTTTTTCTAGCATCCATTGAGCATTTCTAAGTGCTTCACCCTGAATGCTCACTACAACACATTTTACTGATGAGGAAGATGAGGCAGAGAGAGTAGCTCAAACTCACATAGAAAGTGCTGGAGCCGGGATTTACACCCACGCACTTGAGCTCTAGCGTCTGCACTCTTGTTTCCTTTTTGGTGAGGAAGATTGGCCCTGAGCTAACATCTGATGCCAACCTTCCTTTTTTCTTTTGCTTGAGGAAGATTTTCTCTGAGCTAACATCTGTGACAATCTTCCTCTATTTTCTATGTGGGACACCTCCACAGCATGGCTTGATGAGCGGTGTGTAGATCTGCGCCCGGGATCCTGGGATCTGAACCCTCGAACTCCAGGCTGCCGAAGTGGAGTGCGCGAACCCAACCACTATGCTACCGGGACGGCCTGCAGCGTCTGCACTCTTAACTGCTCTCTATCTGCCCTTCTCAAGGGATCCTTCATTTCCCTCCATGTCCTTTTAAATGCCTGACTATTCTATAACACCTTTTCAATCCCTTCTGCCTGGTACTTGACCCATCGGGCCAGAGGTTGACTTAATAGCAGTCAGAAACCACAGAATTCTGCATGAAGCATTTCCAAGGAGTAGGGACACTCCCAGAAAAAGAGGATCTTTGCCCTCCCTGGCCCAGTAGTGAGCCAGAGGGGCAATGAGATTGGTAGAAACCATTAATATATACATATATGTGTGTGTATGTATATATAAAGGAGAGCTTACTTTTGGCTGGGCCACAGTGAAAGGGTCTGTGTGCTAGCACTGCCCAGTGACGCTTTCAAGGCTCTAGAAGCAAAGAGGCAGAATTGAGGCCAGGAGGAAAATGGGAGGAACTCTCTTAAAGAGATCAGTGGGAAATTGTGCAACAGAGAGAAAGAGCATAGATTGCAAAGACTGAGGGACACAAATTCAAATCAGATGGTTGTACTCACTAGGTGTGTATTCTCACGTGAGTTGCTTAACGACTCCAGGTCCTAAGTATAACAGCCGCCACAGCTCTGCCATTGTAGTTAAATGGAACTATGTGAATTACATGTCTAATACAGGGCTAGACCCACAGCAGGCACTCAGGACGTCGTGGCTATTGGAAATTCCTTTCTCCCAGTGACTGGCCAACCCAACCTCCCTCTTTTCTTCTTAGATCAGGCTGCTATAGAAGTGTGAAGACTCTTTAGATTTTGGCTATTTGCACATGCTGATCAAAGTGGATTCTCTGGCTAACAGACATTTCTTGTAACATTTCATTTTTCTAGAAAGAAATCAGCTATAGCTGGTAATCAATATATCGAGCATGCTTTGTCTTTGTCCACACTCTGGCTGATACTGATCAGAAGGCTGGGTGGGATGGGGTCGGGGTGGGGCAGGCTTGCTGGCTCCTGCACAGCCTGACCTCCTCACCAGGGTGCTGTCCACTCATACCTCTGTTACTTTAGATGTTTTTGTGGTCCTGGTGCTTTTGTTTCTGCAGTATAAGGGGTTCTGATTAATGTCCCTCTGATGAGTTAGTTTGCCTTTTTATAAATGATCTCAGCTTTCTGTTGTTCTGTCTATAGGTTAAACCTCGTGGGCCCGTCCATCTCAATTTGCTCTTCTCCCTGGGGTTTGCCAGGATCCCCCTTTGCAAATCTTCTTCAGATTTCTTTCAGGGGTCTTTTGTACTCTCTTCCATGTTGCTAATTAGAATGCAAAATTAAATCTAAAGTGAGCAAACACTGACCCCAGGGCACCCTGCTAAGCACCTCTTCTTGCTGGAGACTTGCCAGAAAGCCTCACCTTTCCTTCATAATCTTTTGTTAGTTTTCAACCCATGTGACTTGCTCTCCCTGCCAATTTGAACCATGTTAGCAATTAAAATTTCATGAGTTGCTGTACGAAATGCTGCAACTCAAGTCCAAAAATGCAATGTCTGCTGTATTTCTTTTCTCCTATCATATGGTTACCATTTCCAAAACAAAAATGAGATATCGTGTTCTTTTGCATTCTTTGTCATTAAGCAAGTCTTTTTACTTATTGCTTGAGAATTCCACTGTCCTAGATATATTGGCAAATAACATTTTTACCCATATTTCTCCTTCCTTTGTTAATTACAGACCTACAGGTGCTGGTTAATTTCAGGACAAACGTCCAGACATTTTCAGTTTCCACTCCCCTCCACTCCTCTGCTTGCTAATAAATTCTGAGAGAGAATGAAACCTTTCTCCTGTTTCTTACCCAGGTCTTTGAACAACCCAAACTATTATTACCTGGCCCCTTTGATTTGTAAATGTTCAGGTTGTCCAACTACTGCTTTTTGTGTTATTTTCCATCAGCTCTGTTTGTAAAGTCTTTGAAGTAATACCATGGTGTCTAACTTCTTTTATATAGAAAAGTCCTTATCTGAGAGCAATGGTTTTTGGCTAGGGCTGCTCATTAGAATCTGGGGTGGAGACTTTTAAAAATACGGATGCCCAGGCAGCCCCTGCCCCCAAGGTGTTCCGATTTAGTAGGTGTGGGGTGGGCTCTGGGTGTCTATAATTTATGAAAGCTCCTGGACTGATTCCAAGGGCACCCTGGTAGACAGCCACATTCCAGAGGGAGTTCCAGGTCTGCAGTGTCCAGACCACCACCCCGACTGGCCCCAGCAGGCCCCTGGATCCTGGGCTCTGGCTTCATTACCTTTCCCTGACTGGAGAAGGGCCCATTTGAGCTGAAACGTGGGTTTGTGGGGAAGGCAAAGGGCAAACATGAAAGAAGGGCTTTCTAGGAGGAGAGAAGAGCTGGAGGCAGGAAAGCAGGAAAGGAAAGAAACAGAGGCAGGAGAGCAGAAGCTTGGAGGTAGTGCAGGGAAGACCTGCTGAGTTGGAACTGAGCACGGCTGCTTGGCAGACAGTCTGTGCGGGTCAAGGCTGGATGTGGGTCATGGCTTTTCCTTTATCAGGAAATAGCGGTGGAGGCCAGCCCTGAGGGATTCCCAGGGAAGAGGCTGCAAATCTCCATGACATCACCTCTGTAAATAAAGCCAAGTCCCATCTTTCTTCTCTTCATTATTTCCAGGACAGACTATTTAGAACCCAGAGCTTTTGAAGCACCTAAGGATGCACTTTGCTTTCCATGCTCTTTCTTAGGGAGATTCTAATACTGATGGCTCTTTCCCATTTTGCCCAGAGGTCTGGCTCCTGCTAAGGTGATGCCCTGAATCTCTGCATTCTGTACCAGGACCTCTCTCCCCCTCCCAGGGAAGGCAACCAACAACAGCAGACACGGGAGGGGCTCCCTATTCAGGATGGGGTGTCTGCCAACGCCTGTTTTATTTTCTTTTTGCGGAGATTTATAGGTTCCCCTTACAAGATGAGGAAGGATAGGATAAGGAATGAAGGGCTTGTTTGTATTTTAATCTTTCCCCAAATGTATTTGGGCAGACATTATTATCTACATTTTATGGACAAGAACATTGAGGCTTAAAAGAGGTTAGGTAAGTTGCCTGCAGTCACAAAACGGTAAATGGTGGAACAAGGCTGGAGAACCAGGTCTCTCTGGCCCCAAACCCATGCTTTTTCCATTACATCACTTCTGCCTGTCTCGGTGAAGGTAGGCTGGGGGCTACTGAGGCATCCCTGGTGAGTTAAACCTCACTTGCATTTTTAATCAGACACTAGTCTAATGGCATGTCTAGGCTTATTGGAGGATTTGGGGCAGATTTAAGGCAGCTTAAGTGCATGTAGTGTCTGGGAGATTGATAATGATGCAAAAGTTGAGATGGGAGGGTTGCAAGACCAACTTTGCCTGCTTTGCAGTTTTGCCCAGGGCTGTTGGTCAAGCTGGAATATCAGCACTCCTTTGGGGTTCTTTTTTTTATAGTTTATTTTTTAATGAGGTGACATTGCTCTATAACATTATATAAATTTCAGGTGTACATCATTATATTTCGATTTCTCTGTAGACTGTATCATGTTCACCGCCCAAAACTAATTACCATCCATCACCACACACATGTGCCCCGTCACCCCTTTCACCCTCCTCCCTCCCCCCTTCCCCTCTGGTAACCACCAATCCAGTCTCTGTATCTATGTGTTTGTTGTTGTTGTTGTTTTTATCTTCTATTCATGAGTAAGATCATACAGTATTTGACTTTCTCCATCTAACTTATTTCACTTAACATAATACCCTCAAGTTCCATCCATGTTGTTGCAATGGCAAGGTTTCATCTTTTTTTATGACTGAGTAATATTCCATTGTGTGTATATACCACATCTTCTTTATCAGTTCATCCCTTGATGGATACTTAGGTTGTTTCCAAGTCTTGGCTATTGTGAATAATGCTGCAATGAACACACAGGTGCATGTATCTTTAACCGTTCGTGTTTTCATGTTCTTTGGATAAATACCCAGCAATGGAATCGCTGGATCATATGGTAGTTCTATTCTTAATTTTTTGAGGACTCTCCATACTGTTTTCCATAGTGGCTGCACCAGTTTGCATTCCCACCAGCAGTGTATGAGGGTTCCCTTTTCTCCATATCTTTTCCAACACTTGTTATTTCTTGTCTTGTTAATTATAGCCATTCTGACAGGTGTGAGGTGGTATCTCATTTTGATTTGCATTTCCCTGATAAGTAGTGATGTTGAACATCATTTCATGTGCCTGTTGGCCATCTGTATATCTTCTTTTGAAAAATGTCTGTTCAGATCCTTTGGAGTTCTTAACATCTGCTCTCTCCAATTCAGTCTTGTCTTCCTGTTTGGCAGACGAGGAGAGGGAAACAGGTGCAGCTCTGTAGATTTTCTTGAGTTGTTCAAGATAATCCTTTTCTCAGGATGTTTCTGGCTGGTATTTCCCTTTCTCAGCACTTCTGGGAACATCTAAAGGATGGGTGAGCCCATAGCACTGCTGTGTCTGACAGTGTTGTTCAGTCTACCAGGTGTTGTGGGACAATCTTCTAATGAATCTCTGAGCTGCTGGAGTATCACTTCCATGAGGGCAGGGTCTATGTCTATATAGCACCAGCATCTGCCATAGTGCCTGACACAGAGCAAGGCTTTAAAAAAATTTGTTGAATAAACACAAATGATCTGGTTCCACATGGGCTTTTCTTCAATCAGTGGTTCTGTATCAAAGAGATTTCCCCAGTTCTTGGGCAGAATGGAGAGGAACTAAATCCATACTACCCGTATTTTTCACTATCAGTTTTCTTGTTTTACTGTGTAGTCACTTTACGGTCCCTTTGTCTCTTTTAGTTCTTCAACCAATTCCCCGTGGTATATTCTTGCATTTTAATCACATTATAGAGAAAAATCAGGTGAAGAGGAAGGAAAGGGTATCAGCACGCCTTGGTGGCTTATTGAGAACACAAAATCATGGGCCCCATTTGCTTTGAGGGACTCCTCATCCATGGCCAGGCTAGGACATCTTTGGTTGGAAAGAGCAGCACAGGGACAGACAGGGACTGACACTTGTCACTGAAGGGAGGGCACAAAGAAGACAAAGCCAGGGATCATATCTCCTCAGAGCGTAAATGTAGTCTCCTCCTACAGCATAGGCTGTAGTCACATGAGCGTGGAGTAGTGGTTGGGGATGGTATGTTGGCCTTAAATTTCACTCCTTAAAACCTTCAAATTATCCATTCTAGGTGTTTGAACTGTCTTGGGGTGAGAGTAAGGAATTAGGAAAATGAGAATATTTGATTTTTATTCAGCCTAGAAAAATGTCAGGGGCTTGGTGGTAGAATGGGGTCAGATTCTATGAACTGCTTTGGTGTGGTTGGGCTCTGCTGAAAGTGAGAGAATATGCTCAAGGGATTATTTAAACATGAAACATAACTTAGCATCACAATTAGTTTATCCAAATATAAAATCTTATTTTAAAAAGCACTCCCCCTCTCTTAATTTTAGGGCTGGGTTACTACTTCCTATTGTCTGGAGATTCTTGGCAGTGTCATCTTAAGTCAGTTTCTTTCTCTTGAATTCTTCTCTAAGGCTTGTGATAAAGGTCTGAGGATTATAGGGTTTTGAGGTGGGAATGATCAAGCAAATTCTTTCTCACTGAATTGTCAAAGTAAGCCAAAGAAATCAGAAGTCTTTAAGAGTTAAGTTGTTAACTAAGAAAAACAAAGCAAAGCAAAGCAAACCAAGGGAAAGCAGACCAAAACCACACATCTCTAAGACACTTGCCCACTGTGGGATGGAATTCCAGGGGCCAAAAGGTATCTTACAAATTTAAATTAATACTAAATTCCACTCTACTTCCAGCTTGCCAAGTGGTCACTTATGCTAATCTTGAAATATCCAGTGCTGGGGAACTCACTCTCTTTTATTTTATCAAAAAATCAGTCTGGCTGTGAGATAGAATTTTACTCAGTTAAACAAAATTTGACCGTTTGCTTGGATTTTCCCCGTACATTTACCATTTAGTCATTTAATTTCTCTTACACTTGACAGTTCTTTAAGTAATATGTTTGTGAACCATTGATAGTTTTATAGTTCTATAACCTACTGTTTTCACTTAAATTATATTGTAAACACTTTCCCATACCACTATATATTTTTTAAAAATAGGAATAGCAATGGCTGCAAAGAATTCCATACCATTATTTTAGTTATCCCCCTCTTATTGAACATTTAGGTTCTTTATAGTTTTTAACATCGTAATGTCACAACAGCAAACTCAAAACTCTGATTTCATCTCTCATTATTTCCTTAGACTATCTTAGATGTGAGACTCCTGGGTCAAAGTGTATGAATGGTTTTAGGATTTTTTGTATATTGTGTTTCAGATCATGCCAAGGAAATAGACTCCGAGATAGAGATTTGTGTGTTGAAAGTTTACTAGGGAGTGCCATCAACATCTGTGAGAGAGTGAGGGGAAGCTTGGGCAGAGAAAGAAGTTGAACTCTGATGTATTACAACAATGGCCTCAGCTAATCCTGGGGAACTCTGGAGTTTGGAGGTCCCTTTAGAGTTGTCCCAGACTGAGGCAAAGGGGCTGAGCCTTTGTGCCCTTTCATTGACCACTCATTGGCTGCAGGTTGCCTCCAGGGAAAGGGCACAACCTTAGGTGAGGCATCTCCCTTTAGCTAAGGGCAATTCCTGGAGAAGGACTCAACTGCTGGCTGTCAGCAGCTAATGGTCCTGGCAGCTGGGGAGTGAGTCCTCAGAATGGAAAGGAGGAATCAGTTGGTGTATCACAGCCTCCACTGAAATCACCCCTTGTACCTCTTGGACCCATTTGTTTCTTATAAAAAATTCATCCTATCTGGGAACAGATCCTCTAGAATTCTGTCAGCTTCTTTTCCTAGAGAAATGTACAAGAGGAAGTTTAATGGGACAAACTATAGTTCTCACTGATGCAGCTGTTCTCAGGGACACCTGACACTCATCAAATCCTTCTTCTACAAACCATTGTAGATTCCCGTCCCCCTTGGCTAGCAGTTCTGTTGGTCCAGGGGGCTTACATCATGGGTGACCCAGATCTTCATCCTTGAAGGTCGCTGTGGTCTTCTCAACCATGACTACTGTTCTTATTCATTTACCATTACAATGGTTAGCGAATTACCAAGAGATTCCCCAGAGGTATTTCTTGGTGCCAAACATAGTCTTCTCTATCCCCATGTATAACAACAGCCCAACCAGGGTCTGACGACTGTGGTCAATTGCCCATGCAAGGATGGTGATGCCTTTTCTTACCTGTTAATCTTTTGGTATAAGAAGTCCAAAATGCCTGGGTAGTAGCTGTAGCTTAAAGTTTAGTGGGTTTCTTGCAGTGCCCCTGGTAGAAGTATTTCTATTCTTGGAAACAGAATCTCTAGATCCACAAAACCCGGAGCTGTGGGAATGGAAGGCATACATTCCCTGGGTAGGTCTTTGGGTGGGATGGTAAGTGGGACTGCCCCTACTTCTATCCCAAACCATGTATTCTATGTAGAGAGAACACAGTACCATATAATAATCATTGATTAAGGTGTTCACTGCATCCTGAAGGATGACACCCCATCCTTAAGCACCGTCTCTAATGTGGTGCTTCAGCAGCACCTGCAAAAGGCTATTCCATCACCCTGCAAAGTCAAGAGTTTCTAGGTGGTGCAGTTTGTGATAAGACCAGTGGATCCCATGGTCATGTGCTTACTGCTGTTCCTCCTTTGTTTTAGTGAGTTTCCTGGTATGATGTGATCCTATGTGGGATCCTGTGTTAGTGAACTAAGCATGAGGTAAGCCCTCAGATAGTGATGCTAAATGAGTCTCTATGGGCAGGAAATTCAAACCCATATCTTTTTTTTTTTTTTTTTGTGGGGAAGACCAGCCCTGAGCTAACATCCGTTGCCGATCCTCCCCTTTTTGCTGAGGAAGACTGGCCCTGGGCTAACATCCGTGCTCATCTTCCTCCACTTTATATGGGACACCGCCACGGCATGGCTGACAGGCAGTTCGTCGGCGGGCGCCCGGGATCCGAACCCGCGAACCCCGGGCTGCCAAGCGCGGACTAAACCGCTGCGCCACCGGGCGGCCCCTCAAACCCATATCTTGAATATGTGTTTATTTCATTCAGGATGGATTGCTGGCCCTTCCATGGAGAAAAGGGTTTGATGTAATTAGTGTACCATAAAGTAGTATTTGTTCTCTTTGAAGGATGGTTCTGTACCAGACCAGCATGGTCTGCACATGGTAAGCTGAATTCATGTGTAGCTTCCATCCCTGCCACCAGGGTACCAGCATCCCTATTGTGCCAGCACTGGGGTGGCTAATGAGAGAAGCTGTCTGACATCAAGTGGCCAAGCCATTCTCTCTACTTGACTATAAAGTGCCTCTTCCATGGTGAGTGCTTTTTGGTGGTCTTTTACATGGGACACAAAGATCTTCACACTTCATGCCCAGTTCCATATTCCTCTTCCTCAGAACTCCTTGTCCCTCTTCTTTTAATCTCTCTCCTTTCAGGCCACTAACCAAGCAGTCAAGTATTTACCACTGACTATAAGTTCCTATGTATTTCACAAAGTGAGTGAATCACCTGAAGTCTATTGGGAGGATGTCCCCTCACTGCTATGTCTCAGGGTCACTCTTGAATGCTACTGAGAACACCAAAGTCCATTTCTGGTTTGCATCCATATATCAAGCTGACCTATCTGTGAACAAAGCTTGGCTTCTTTTCCTCCTCCATCAGGCCCTGGACATCAGGGCTTTCATGCAGTCATATGCAATGGTGGTGAATGACACCATATCCATCAGTCTTCAAAGTGTTGGGACAGTCCCTTTTCCTCAGATTATGATTACTTGAGTAAATGGCCATAGGACCCTTTAGAGAAGGCTGAGGCAATCATTGTCTTAGATGCTTGCTGTGGTATTACAGGGTCATTCCTTCTGGGTACTGGCCTCTCCTTCAGTCAAAAGGTAGAAGATCTGAAAACTGGCTTAGTTCTGGAAACTGGGCAAGGGATCACAACTTTTTATTAGATGGTTGCCCTTAGCCTCCTAATCATCCGGTCTTGCTGTCTTTTGATTATACAGATTGAGAAATACTCTTGGTGACAGCTCAGCTTTCTTGCTCTTAAGGGTGCCATGTATTGTTAACCATTCCATAGCTCCCTGCATGTCAGGCACCCCTGGCTGCCACTCCAGTTTTGCTGCTAAATACAATTATGGTGCTTATCTTGTTTCTGACAGTTAAGTGTTGCCATTTGGCCTCTATTATGTTTATTATTTCATTTCCAGTGTGCTCTCAGGAAGCCCAGTTCTGTAACACCATCTGCAATGGTCAGCCCAGCCTACAGAGGACAGTCACCACCAAGCTTCTCGCTGCCACTGCTGCTCTCCCCAGTAATTTCTCATCACTCTGGTGAATGCGGTGTTCTCCTGGCCTCCCGCAGAACATAATCTGCTGGTAGGTTTTCCAGCTTCTATTGCATGCCTCACCTCATACCCACCTCTTTAAGCCTTTGATTTCTTCTTCCATAACATATCATGGTAGTCTGGCTTTTCTATTTTACTAATCATGGGCCATTGCTTTTTCCTAGTTTCCAAGAGCCATCCTAGCAGAATGTTAACTCCACCTGCTCAGGTGCTCACCAGGGTTGATAAATCCTGCATCAAAGACAGTGCTTTCATAGCAATGCTCTCTCCCTTGTTCAAATTTATATTCCACCCCACTTGACACAGCCCTCTCAGGATCCAGTCCCATTTAGAGTTTACTGACTCTTGTTGGTGCATGTTGCTTGGGACCTGCAGCCCCTTTGGCATGTGGTCTCTTTCCTCTCATTGCAGATCTAGCAGTTTCCTGGCCATGTTAGGTTGCAACTTGACCCTCTGGTGGCCAGGAGGAGAGATGGGGCCAGATCCTGAGGGAGACCATGTTATCTTGCCAGCCCGAGACCACCACATTGTCTTCAAGTAAGGGAGGAGCGTTAGCCTTTAACGGGAATGAGACTCAGGTCAATTGTGTATCTCCAAGAAAGCAAAAGCTTTCTTTTTCTCCTTTACTTCTATGCCAGTTTCTTTCACTCATCATTGTTCTGTCTCTGGTTTTAATTCCTCTTTTCCTTCTCAAAAGTTTAAATTCTGGTTTTTCTGAAGTATTATCTTATCTACTGCAGATTGAGGCTCTTCTCTAAAATAAGTTAGAACAGAGGCCTTCCTCAATCCGTCAACCTTCTCCTCCAATAGAATGATCTACTGCCATCTCTCTCTCTCTTTCACACACACACACACACACACACACACACACACACACACGGTCCTCGTGAAAACAAACATAGCACATAACCTGGCAGGTTACTGGGACAGTTTCTCAGCACCAGTATCCTACAGTTGGCTTCTCAAGTGAAATTATCATCCTTCGTAGCTCTGATTGATCCCACCCTTGGCTAATTTCATTACTGCACTAGCAAGATAAATTTTAGCTGTGCTGTCCACTCCAACCTTAAATTGCCAAGGGCACCAATAAATCATTTTATACTTTGCTCCCTCCTTACTCCATTTCTGGCACCTCCCTCCCTTAGACCATGCATAATTATTTGGAAATTCTTCGAAAATCGCTGCCAGCGGGCTAGCTCCTCCAAACAGTTATTGGTTTGTCTACCCAGTAAATAGAAAACTTGGAAGCATTTTAGAGAATTTCTCACCTTTCCTACCTTCCAGTCTCTGTAGCAAGGCCAAACTGGGATTCCACTCCAGAGTCCGAACACAGGAAATAAGCTTAGGAACCACCTCGGTCTGTTGGTTCCTGGGCATTCTTGGGATTGGAGAATGTTTCTGTCTGGCCAAAAATGCTCAGCTGGCTGCAGGCCTTGGAGGGCAAGGCAAGGACAGCTCTAAAGACAGAAGCAAAACTGTACCCTGTGTTCTGAATCTGCCATTAAAAGAAAACAGGAAAAGACACACATCTTTCAGTCCCTGTGTTAATTCTGTATGAAGATGAAATGCTGTAAAGGTCACACATTCATGAAGGAACTTTTTCCATGAGCTGCCAAACTTCTTGTGGTTGCCTTTCTGTTGAGAAAGTTAAAGTTCATTCTTTGGGATATTTGGGTGGCCATTCAGCTCAACAATGCAGAGTCTTTGTTTCTTTCACTTTATGTTTGACCTTGTGGCCTTTAACTCAAAGACAAGGCAACTTTCTCTTCTCTCTCAGATCATATCGCACCTGCTTTGCTGGAATGGCAGACACCTTTCTCTCTGGGAAAAGGTGATATTTGGTTTCCTCAAATTGTTTATGGGACACAAGAATTTAGGGAATTGGAAGACTGGCTTTACAGCTCTCTTTTTGAATCAGTGTTTTTCTGGGAGAAGTAACGTGTTGCCCTATTCACAAAAGACAAACTATCAGAGAATAATTTACCAGGAAAGACAATAACATTTTAGAATGAGGATGCTGGTTCTCTCCTGCTTAGAGGGCTTTCTGTTCCCATAAGGTTTTCAGCCAAGCCTGAGGAATCTGGAACTCAGTGGGATTGGCCCAAACCCTGGACAAGCCCTGATGAAATATGTCTCCAGGGACCTCTCATCCTCCTGTAAAGGAGGCAGAGCCATGGACCTGGGAGTCTTCTCCTGAAGTCTTTGCTGATACCCAAAAAGGAGGGAACCTGCTATGGCTGACTTATTATGAAAAGTGAAGGAAACAGTGGGGAACCCAAACCAACACTCTGCAAATCTTTATCATTGAGGGATTCTTGGGGGAAGTGAAGAATGGCTTTTCTACAGTTTTATAGAGCGGGCAAAATAGAAAATTCTCACCTATCCCTAACTACTTGCCTAACTACTGCCACCCTCTCCAATCAAGCTATAGGTCTAGGCTACAAATCCCTAAACCTCCAAGGGTTGGATTCTGGCCAGTGACTACTGATTGGTCATAGATACTCACTGTCATGGAAACTTAGCAAAAGGTATGATTAGGGAGCTGCAGGGCTTGACAAGTCTCTTTTAGTCCCTTTGCTTGATTAATTGAGCCTGTGCATTAAAGGGCAGATGGACATCTATATAGGGAATGACATTCTTATGAGAGGGACCCTGGAGTATTTGTACGTGGCATCCTTCATGGATTCTCCCGTGGGTCAGATTCTCAGTGGTGTTGCTTATTTTAGTACTATGAATCCTGTTCATTAGCACAGTTTTTGAAGGCCTACTGTGTGCAAAGCATTCTTCAGGTATTGTGGAACATACAGTGTGTTGAGTCCTTGCCCTTAGGCAGTTTAGAGTCGTGTGTGTGTGTGTGTTTGTGTGTGTGTGTGTGTGTGTGTATGTGTATGTGAGAGAGAGAGAGAGAGAGAAAGAGAGATTGAGAATGACAATCAACAAATCACATAAACAACTCTTCAGAGCATCAGATTTGTTTTCTACCAGCGATACTGTGGTGGGGTGTTTAGAAGATAGGTTTTTGCAAGGGAAATGATTTGTTCTTTGATCACAAAACCGTTGGGGATCACGTGGAGACTAGACTTCAGAGTCCTCATTGGTTCTAAATGCCTGAAGGCTTTGGGGCTACACATGAAGCTCAGCAAGAAAGAGATTCCCACAATCTGGCTCTGGCCCAGATCAAGCCAGGGAACTGAAGTTCTTCCACTAATGGTCAACTCCCTCAGACTTTCCTTTACACTGCAGTTATGCTTCAGACTCCACCTTCCCATGTGGTTCCATCAAGATGTAGAAGACTGTGCTTGGCTAGTGCTTCAAGCCAACGATTGTCTTTATTTGACTCCAGAAACAATCGGTCTCTCCCTTCCCAAGAGAGTGGTTGGGATTAGGAAATATTCTGAGTGAAAGGGATGACATTATCACTGATCTCAAATTGTGGACTCTCCTCTCTGCTCCTTACCCACCATTTCTCCTTTCTTCCTCCATACTCACTCTCTTGCTCTCTTCCTTCATGAATGTGTGAATTCTTCTCTGGAGCTGGAAAAATCCCATGGAGCTGCTGCCCACGGAGTCTATGCCAAGGTGCAAGAATGCAAGGATCTGGAGCTGGGTTGGATCAGGAAGTATGTTTACCTATCCAGGGTGGCAAAAGACAGGGTGGCTAGAGGGAGTTTGCAATCATCATTGTCTTGAGAATGGAGAGAGAGGGGAGTAAAAGTCAAAAATGGTGGCGTCTCTAATGTCAGGTTCAAGGATATGGCAAGGCCTTAACAGGGAAGATGGATTGTCAGAAGCTGAGAAGAAATGGAACAGGATGAGAAGCCGAATGGGGGTCCCAAAAGGCACAAGTAGGTGAGAACTGATGCTGTGAGGCAAACCAGGTTACTGAGGTCTATTTCCGTGTAGTCCGGCCTGCATAGAACAGGGTCATGCCTGCTGGGAAAACAGGCCAAGCAGGAAGGATTATGACTTTATATTGCTTAGCCCTGACCCTCTGCTTGCGCTGTGAGCTTCTTCCTGGCCTCATTGGACCCCCTTTGCACTCTAGATTGTGGTCCACTCCTTCAATGTTATCCGATATTGGGCCTTTGTTAAACAGCCATTTTTTTTTCTAAAATGCTTTATGTATTAGGTTTGTCTCTCTAGCTGTGACGATAGATCTGTGTCATCTTTAGAATCTCTCACAGAACCTTGCATCATCCATGCTCAAATAATAGATGTAGAGCAATTGAACCATGGTTTCCTTGCAACACCTATGCTTACTATGGATTTCTGCTGAGGGCAGGTGCGATTCCCCAAAGGACCCACACTTATAAAGGACTGCACATTAATTCTAGATTTGGAGGGGCCAGGCCACTAGCTTAGGTACCCGCCTTATTTTCTCACTTGTGACTTGAACTGTGTCTTTAGAGTTCATCTGATGTGTGCCATCTACCATTCCATTGGCTTCCAGATGCCCCTCTGAGGCTTCTTTACCCCAATGATTGCCTTGGGCCTTTGGACCTGTGCTTCCTTTGGGACTCCAGACCTAACCCTCAAGCAATGAATGCATTCATGTCTATTCCTCCAGACTCTGACCTTAGATTTGTCTTCAAGGCTTTGAGTAAGCACGTTGTCTCTACACAGATTACTTGGGCCAATGTTTCCAGTCTGACCACTCATTCTTCATCAGTGTTTCTCAAATGGTAATCCAGTGATCATCTACATTAGAACCAGCTGGGAAACTGGAAAAATGCAGTTTCCTGCCTGGTCTCCACCCCAGGCCTGCTGAATTAGAATCTCTGGGGTTGAGCCCAGGAATCTACATTTTCACAAGTCTCCCGGGGGGTTTTTATACATACTAAAGGTTTGAATTTCCACCTGTTCAGCCTTGCCACTTGGGGGTGGTTGAAAGTCTTTGCCCCTCCGGCTCATCCTGTTCTTCAGCTACCCAAGACCTGGCCTTGGAATGCCCTCATCACGGTACATCAGACACCCCTCCTCCCTACCTGTAAGGAGGGATCCTAACCCTGTGGGTGCCTAGTTTTCTCCCTTATCTCTGGTCCCAACTCTATCCTCAGTGACCCTTGCTGGGGACCCACCGCTTGCTGGAAAGTATATCAGCTGCTTTCAGAGGGACTAAGAGCCACACTAGAGTTGGAATGCATTAGCCTTTGTTTTCCTTCCACTCAAAAAGGGATGTAACTGAGCGACGTACAACAGGGTAATTGAAAACAGGGGGAGGTTTCTGCAGCTTCAGTCACCTGTGGGAAAAATTTCCAGTGTCCACTTCCAAATAGAGGAGTAGGGGAAACTGGAAATGCAGCAGCTCAGTTGTTGAACAGAAGAGAAGATAAACAAAATAACTCCTGATTTTTCCTGCTCAGTTTTGTGATTTTATGAAAATGAAATGTAGAGATTATAAAAAAATAAAAGCAAGCTCTGCCAGTCCCATTATGAAAGGGCCCTTATGGCCTTTCATTCCGACGGGATGTAGCACGGGAAGCAGGAGGCCAGGAGGGCCTGGGCCCCTCCCGGGACTTCTGCGGAGGCCTGGCTCAGCCGCCAGGTCAGAGGTGGGACGCTCCCCTATGCTGCCTGGAGAAGGAGAATAGACTCCTCTGTTAGTTCCTGCAGATAATAATGCAGACCGCATGGGCAGACGTTGCTCATCCACTGGCTGGAGGGAAACCTCAATGCACGGGTTGTTCTTCACCTTTGTGTACAATGTGGCTTGGCAGGCAGAGGGCATCAGGAGGCCTGTTGACTGAAATCCTGGGAGAATTCCATGTTTCACAAATCTGCTCAAAGGTGATAACTTTGGGGCTTTATTGGGGTGTTATCAAATCCAAGGTAAACATTCTTCACAGTGTGGCCCCTCCTTTATGCCCCCCGTTCCTATCTTTCTCCCGTTTTGTGAAAGCAAGGAAGAGCTAAAACTTATTCTCAAAGGGGGCTTCTGAGAAACAGTTCCCAGACTAAACTCTTTGCTCTGTGCTCACTCACATTCTTGTTTTTCCAAAGCAGCAAATTAAAAAGAAAAAATATATACGTTCAGACAAGTAGGGACCAATTGGCCTGTGACGTGGGAGAACCACTAGTACTGAAGGAGCTCAAAGGACTGGGGAGGCAGCTCAGAACGAGGGCTAGCTCTGGCTTCTCAGGGTGTGGTAGCCAGCCCATTGATCCTGGAACTTGTAGGCCATTTGGCAAGGATTTTAGGGCCTCTGTGACAACTGGCCTGGATATGACCTTAGCTTTGCATCCCTTGCAGAACCTATCACGATTCTTGCATATGGTTGGTGCTCAAAGTATAATTGCGGAATATCTATCATTGCCTTTTTAATGGGCTTTTTCGTTCATTAACCAGCATAGAACTATGCCTTCTTTGTTTCATTCATTCACTCATTTGGCAAACATGAAATATTGGTTGGTAGGCATCCTATTCTTTCCTCCTCGTAATGCTGAGTCAGAGGTATCCCGAGGACAAGTTCTCCCGGCCTCCTCTGAAGAGGTTGGTTCCCTCAGGATCACAGGCATATTCTTCCTGTGCACAGAATGATTTAAGGAATGAGTGTGCCTGAGACAACACCAGCTATCTATAGAGTATTGCCTTGTTCCTCATAAGTTTTCATGACTTTTGAAAAATACGCCGTATAGTAAACAGTGAGTATCCATCCTCCTCTGCAAAGAAAACTCAAAAACCAACTAGCCTCAAGATGGTTTCTACCCCCATTGCACTAGAAAAACAAGTCCTTTCATCTAGAGCATTTCTGACCATTTAGGCTTATTTGGCATCCTGTAGCAGAGAGAGGTCGGGCTGGAGACGTAATGTTGGGAATCATTAGTGGTGTTAGAGTCACAAGAATGATGAGATCACCAGGCGAGTGGATATTGAAGGAAAAGAGAAGAGATTGAAAGACCAGGGGCACTGTAACATTGAGTGGTTGGGGAGATAGGGAGAAACCAGGTAAGGAGACTGAGTAGGAACAGCCAGAGAGGTAGGAAGAAAACTAGGCATGTGTGTGGGCATGCCCTGGGAGCTGGAGGAAGAAAGTCGAGGATGAAGGAGTGGTCAATTGCGAAGAATGCCGCTGAGAGGTGGAGTAAGATGAAGACAAGCTGTGCCACTGTTTCGAACAATGTGAAGTTATTGGTGACCCTGGAAAGAGCATTTTTGGTGGAGAGGTGGAGGTGACAGCCTGATTGGAGTGGGCTTAAAGAGTTAATTCGTCTTTGCTGTTAATGAAATGGAACAAAACAAGAACCTCAGAAACCTCTGGTCAGGGCAGATAGGACCCCATCCTGCCCACATAGTAGTCCCCCCTTATCTGCAGATGATATGTTCCAAGACTGCCAGTGGATGCCTGAAACTGCGGATAGTACCGAACCCTATGTATTCTATGTTTTTTCCTAACTAATAGGCTAACAGGTGGGTAGTATATACAGTGTGGCTACGCTGGACAAAGGGATGATTCACATCCTGGGAGGGATGGAGCAGGACGGCACGAGATTTCATCACACTACTCAGAGCAACGCACAGCGTAAAACTTATGAATTACTTATTCCTGGAATTTTCCATTTAATATTTTCGGACTGTGGTTGACCACGGGTAACTGAAACCACAGAAAGCAAAACTGTGGATAAGGGAGACTACTGTATTATCTCCTTTTACATCTTCTCTGGAATTTTCTACACATTCCTCTTGATGGGAATATGGGTGAAGGAATCGTGTCATCACATTTTGGAATTGTAGCAATTGTTGCGAGACTTTGAAATTAAAGGCTCAGCCTTGAGATAGGACATAGAATGTTTAAATAGGAAGTTAGAGATCACCTAAATGAGTCCTTCTATTTTACGTATGGGGAAACTGAGGCCAAGATTAGGGATGTGACTTATGTAAGGTCACATTGCCTCTCTTCTTCTACCCAAGTGTACTTGGTGGACGAGTATTTGTACTTCTAAAAAAAATTACTGTGGACATATGCTACCATTTCATTGCATACCCCTTTGGGGGCTGTCAAATTCTCTTTATAAATAAATTAAACTACTCAGATTGCAATGTAAGCCAGTTTTCATATAAAGGATTAAGCTTACTAAGGTCCAATAATCTGGAAGGCCCTAGTCAGGCATCCCCTTCCTTGAGAAAAGAGGAATCCCCTGGCCCAGCAATGGACTTGCATTCAGGAAGCCCTGAGCTGGGTCTTCCTGTCTCCTTGGACCTTTCTGTGATGTGAGCAGAGTCCCTTTGGGCTTATTCCTCCATAGATGGTAGCTGGTTCTCCCTGCCTCCTGCCGGTTGGTGTTGTCATTCTTGGAGGGGGCCCAGGCTGGACGATGCTCATGTGATTGAAGCTTGCTGGTGTTAAGGGTGTTCATCCAAAGTCCCTCACCTCCTGGGCCTTGATCAAAGGGAGGAAGAGACCTCGCCTCCCCTGCAAGGAGTTATAGATTCTCAACCAGGAATAGCAATGCCTCCAGGCCAGTCACCTGCCTGATTCCTCCCTGAAATTCTTCTTCTGTCCAGATAGTAAAGGACGAGTCCTTGCTCTGCCCTCTGAGAGGATTCTAGGTTGTGGTTGAAAAGCTGTCGGTTCCTGGGCTGGGCCTGTGTCTGCTGCCTCCTTCCCTAGACCTGCCACCCCCAGGGAAGATATAAGATACAAACTTGGGACTCCTTAGAATTAGCGGCACTGAACATTGATTTAAAATCTATTTGTAACTTAGTTGATTATAAAGAGAGATTATTATTGTTTTGTTCAGTAACTGGATATTGAATGAATGAATAGAAGATCCAGTCAGAGAGATGCTAAAGCAGTGGTTCTCGAGATGTGCTTCCCATTAGAATCATCTGGGGCCTTTTAAACCTCAGTGCCTATATCATAGCCCATACGAATTAAACCAGAACTTGGGAATGTGGGGCCTGGGTGTCATTAGTTGTTAAAACTCCCCAGGGGTTTCCATTTACACCCCCAGTTTGACGACAAGTCTGATAAATCAGTGCTTCTCAAACTTTATTATATATAACAATCACCTGGAGGTCTTGTTGAAGTGCAGATTTGATTCAGGAGGTCTGAGGCAGAGCCTATGTTCCTAACAAACCCAGGTTTGTTATGCTGCGGCTGCAGGTCTGGGGACCACAGTGTGAGTAGCCAGGTGCTAACGAATCGTTAACAATAAGCTGAGGTGCTTGCTGCTAAGTGACAAAGGAAAGGCAGATGTGGAAAGAGCTGTGAGGGTGGGGAGTGCTTCAGGGGGCACTCAGTCCCTCTGTTGGGCCCTGAAGGAGGGGCAGACCCCAAAACAGAGAGAGGGACAGACAGACAGACAGAGAGACAGAGAGGAAGCTTCCTCTGCTGCTGCTCAGGTCTGAGTCTTTGAGGACTTGGAACAGAAAACGCAATGGCCTACTCAGCAGAAACCTTGAAGATAGCTGGTTGATGACGACAGATCTATTCCTTCAGCGTTACAATCTCAGGACTTCAGTGTTAGAAGGCCCTGGAATGATGGGTTCAACCCAGTCCTTATGTTGCAGATGAGAACACCGGGGTCACTTGGCCTGTGTGGCCTCAGGCACAAATCCCACCAGCAGTGGGCCCAAAACTGCCCAGAGCCAGTGGGCTCCCTGCATGGCTGCGTCTGCATTCCTGGACCACAGTGTCCGGCATGGCTGCCCCATATGGACGGAGCTCAGGCCACAGCAGAGAGGGGCCCCTTCTGGGGGCCCAGGATTCTCTCACAGGGAGTCAGGAGTCACGTTTCTGCAGGGACCCACTCTCTGCTACGGTCTGACCCTGCTCTCTCTTAACAAGTTTTATTTATTCTCTATAATCATGAAGTAGCCTGCCTAATCATTATATTTCTAGGTCCCAGTATCCCCCTTGTTAATTAGCAGGAGATGCAAGATATGGAAGGAGATCCCCTGGAAAACAAAGAGAGGCTTTTGCCTCCACATTTCTCTTTGAAAAGAGGTTCTGGGACAGTGGCTCAGAGAGAGCCCTCTGCACATGCAAACCTCTGCGAAGACTTGTTACTCATTGCAGGATTGCCCTTTCACTTCCAGTCAAGGAGAAGTGCACGACAGATGGTGCAGGGTGGGGGCGTTGGGAGGGGGTCATGTCTGCCATATAGTAGCAGAAGCATCTGAGCTGGCTGGTTGGACCCTGAGAGCACATTTGTCATATGAAGGGTCATGTGATGTGTCAGCTGCCCAGGGTGGTGGAAACACATTGACCACACGTGCTAGGCCTCAGAGATCCAGAGATGAAGAAGTCTCCCTTTTGCCTTTGAGTCACTCCTTTGGGCTAGAGGGGAGACAGACAAATAAAACAGCATTTACATTGAGACACAGCGTTGGAGGCTAGGCTGTGTCTGGGCACGAGTGTGAAGTCTGCAAACTGTTATTGGGCCCCTTTCTTCTTGGGTTCCTCTCCTCTGGTCCTCCAGCTCTCTGTTGCTCCCTTTTCCTCCCCTCTCCTCTCCCTGCTTCCCTGTCTTCACACCTGGTGGAGGCGACGGTGGTGGTTATTAGACATTCACACTGAGAAGCACATATGCTGACTCCACAGGGGCATCCCCCTACCCCTCAGGCACCAATGCTGGTTATCAGAGAGGCCAGGTGGGCTTTGACAGAGAGCAGTAGATTCCACAGCTGCAGAGCCTCTCAGTCATTGCCACAAGGAGCCCTGCCAGCCTGACACCGAGCCTGGCAGCAGGACCATGTCTGAAGGGAAAAGGGTTGAGTGTCCTAGAGGAGGCGAGAGTGAGAGGCAGGGACTAAATACCTTCCAGTCCACCCAGGCTCCACATCTGTAAATAGGGACGGCCGGAACACACAAGCTGTAAGCAACGAGAGACGTGGAACTAATTAAGAGTTGTCTTCAGTCCTCAGTTAGAATGGGAGGAAAAATATCAGGTATGAACAAGGTAGAAAGTCAGTGCTTGTTGTGCTGTACTGCCTTGGAGGTGAGTGCCTCTGGGTGTGAGTGCGCATGGAGGTGAGTGCCCTTGGAGGTGAGTGTCCTTGGATATGACTGCCCATGGAGGTCTGTGCCCACGGAGGTGAGTGCCCTTGGAAGTGAGTGCCCATGGAGGTGAGTGCCCTTGGAGGTGAGTGCCCATGGAGGTGAGTGCCCTTGGAAGTGAGTGCCCTTGAAGGTGAGTGCCCATGGAGGTGAGTGGCCTTGGGCACTGTCTTCAGAGCTGAGCTCAGAGACCTGCAATTGCCTCCTTGCTCTCCTGGCTCACTTGCCTACCGGCTTCCATTTGCTTTTCCATAAATGGTGCTCTGTGGCTTGAGGACATTGGTGCCAAGGCAAATACATAGTCACTGCAGGCCTCTGGGGCTCTATGCTGAAATATGGCATGAGCTCCACCATCAAATCCTGATGTTATCATTTCCCCAAAGCTATTGTCTGCTTAGCTCTTGAGCTAATAGAAAGCTCCCTTCCAGAGCAATGGACTGTCAATCTGGAGAGAGCTTTTAATATGTGGTTGTTTTGAGTGCATTAGGATTGTGCTCTTAAAAGAGCGAATGCACAGATTAATGGGGAATGGCTAAAATCCAGAGGCAGATTGGGAGGCAGGAGGAGAGGTTGAGGAGGAAAACCACAGTGGACTTGAGGTTTCACAAGAGAGTGCTTGTGAAAGGGATGGGGGTGGGGAAATTGGCCAGTATTGTCATGGCCACATAGTTGAGACATTACATAGGGCAGGTTTTGGTAATAATGAAGATATCTTCTCATGTACATTGAAACACAGTCTAACATCTGTACAGATGTTTCCAGTCCCCAAACACTCACCCACCTATCATGGGTATTCATCTCATTCTTGATTTTGTCTCCTCCTCTGTTCAGCGGTCAGATTTTCAACTGCTCCCCCAAACCTTCCCTTACTTGGTCTCTGTCCTTTTCCTTCTGTAGTAGGAAGGGGGTTGATGATTTCATCTTATTAATTGTATGTGCAAATAAAATGTAATTTTAATTTTTTGTAATGGATATAATCTTGCTCCAGCACCCTCACCCAGCTAGATAGAAAAGAAAACACTTTGCTAGTATTTCAGCTTGCCAATTAAAGCATCCAAGACTCTTCTGGTTGGAAAGTATCTTTCAGTTTAAAATGTCTTTCAGTGTCTTTGGGGAAACATTTCTTTCGGGTAAATTCTCAGTCTTTCAGATTTCTACTCCTACCTTTTCTCCTCTCCAAGAAGGCAGTGGTGGGGCCTCACAGGGGTGAGGAGGGGACCTCAGATGCCTGCATGTGGGCTTGTGTTGACCCCTGGGTCCTTTCTGCCCTCTGCAGCCAGGTGGTAGATCGGTCTGGTCCCCGGGTCCCTGTGCAGGGCCTGCTCACTGCAGCCGGCCCTTCCAGCATTTTAGGGTCACCCACTGATGAAGCCCATTGGTCTGGCTATTTGCTAAATCACACTCTGTTGAGAATCCAGCACATTCCCTTTCCCTCAGTGGGTTACACAGGACCTTCTCCCTCAACTAGATTTTTTTTCCAGAGCCTGTCCACTCTCTCTGATTTAATCCCTTTCCTCAGCCCCACAGTGTGCTATGTCCATGAAAAGACATTAGTCCTGGTGTTCTTCCCCTCCCTTTGGAGCCATGGAGCTATCTTTTTTGAAAAGGGAGGTGTTATGGGTTCACTTGTGTCCCCACCAAAAAGTTTGTTGGAGTCCTAACCCCCAGTACCCCAGTACCTTATATGGAGATTGGATCTTTACAGAGGTAATCAAGTTAAAATGGGGTCATTAACATGGGCCCTAATCCAGTATGACTGGTGTCCTTATGAAAAGGGGCAAAAAAGTGGGAAATTTGGACACAGAGACACATAAAGAGGGAAGATGATGTGAAGACACAGGGAGGAGACAGCCATCTACAAGTCAAGGAGAGGGCCTGGAACAGATCCTCCCCTCATAGCGCTCAGAAGGAACCAACCCTGCTGATGCCTTGATCTTGGACTTCTAGTCTCCAGAACTGGGAGGCGGTAAGTTTCTGTTGTCTAAGCTGCCCAGTTTGTGGTACTTTGTTTTGGCAGCCCTGCCTGAATGAGTAAAGTAATCCTCCAAATTCTAGAAGTCAGCTCTCCTGTCAGTACTGGGTGCTGTTGATGCTGAAGTAAAACCTCTTTGGAAACTTTGAGGGTTGAGATTGGCTAGAGATTGATGTCTTTCATTTGTGTTGAACACAGTAATTTAGGAGGGACTAGGAAGGAAATTTCCCTTTCCATTTCAAGGAGGATGTATGGTTCCAGGCCTCGCCATGAAAATGAAAATTATTTATCATTGTTTTGGCTTAGGATGCATTTCCACTTAATCCAGGTTCTTCCTTGATCAGATCAGGCCTCTCTCACTTCTAAACCAGGCTGGCAGGACCACAGGCCCCAGTCCTCTGCTTGCCCCTGTGTCCTGAGCAGTGCCTCTCCAGCCAACCAACCAAAGGGATATGAAATGACAATGTGACACACGTCAGCCTACCTATCATAATGGGTGCTCAGGCCTTTATCAAAGTCAGGGCCTCATTGAAATATGGACTTTGGAAATACTCTCCTCAGGGATGGCTGTCAGATGCTGGGCACCCTCAGATGTGGCAACAGTGCAGCCACATCCAGCCATCGAAGGTGGCGCTCATTCTGCTGGCCCAGCTCCTTCCACCAAGACCTGGGCTTAAGCTATTTCTCCTCACAGTACTTCTGTGACTTTCAAGCATTTCAAAACATTCCTACCAATCTTGCTGAAGGAGTAGGTAACTCTAAAATCATTGATAGAGACTCTTGAGCTGAAAGAAGAAGATGGAAACTCCGAAAAACAAATTTGTCATCAGATGACACATTAGTAATCCTGTGGCCCTACTCCGTGATTTTACTGATGTTGAAATGAGGTTCCAGATGTCGTGTGGTTAGCCCAGGTCACAGAGTAAGTTAGAAGCAGAACTGGGAACAGGACTCAGATCTGCCTCTAAGTGGGGGCTCCTTCCACTTCAGCAGAAGTGAGATGAGGCAGCTGAGTCTGTTGAATGAAAGGTCAATAGCCTCTCAATTTAGCGATCTTTTTCCTCACCAAAGCCAGTCTCTTTTCCTGCCATACGTGAAAACCTTGAGGCTCCCTCTCTCCGGTGACTTTCCCGCCTCATTCAGAGTCCTGCACCACCTGGTCCTGACTTAATTTCCTCCCACAACTTCCATACATTTGTCACATGTTCTTTGGGTCAAGCTATACCGTTCCCTGACCTTGCCTCCTACCAGTATCTCCCAGATTTCACTGTGGGTAAAACTCTTCTGGAGAGACTGTAAAGATGGAGATCCCTTGGTCTGTGTTTCAGCCCCAGACATTCTGGATCAGGAATCTGAAGTTTTGACAGGAATCATTGGTGATTCCGAGGCAGGGGAGCCAGAAATCCTGCCTTGAGATCACTGCTTCACAATCTCCCACCTCCATTGGGCAGTTCCCGCTATGTGTTGAGGGCTTTGGAATTCCCTCTGTCAATTACTAGCTAAGTTGAGCTTGGTCAAAACACTTGATCACTCTAAACCTCATTTCACATCTGTCGAATCTGTATAGCAGTTCCTCTATTGTAGGGGTGTCGTGGAGGATTAAAAGACAATGTTTAGAGTAGTAAACATTAGCTCTGACCAGTTGATCGTCAAAGAGAATAAGGCGTAAAGTTTTCTTCTTTGGGGTAGATATGGTCCAAAAAGTGGTCTGGAGAAGACCACAAAGCTCTCACATTTTAAAGAAATTAATGGCAAAATATTAAGCAATAGGTTACCTAGAGAAAAGGGTGAGATTTTGATCAAGACCTCACATAATTCCCATAGATCTGGGGGGTTGAGACCCAAGCTAGGTGACCTAGGGCAGGTCACGTGGGCTTTCTGAAGCTCAACTTCCTCACTTGTAAAATGGGGACAATAATAATAATGCTGCTGTCCCTACCTACCCTGGGAGACTCCAGTGCTGATCAAATGGGATGCACCAAAGCATTCTGTGCATTATAAAATTCTCTGGGAGTATAAGTAAGCAATTTTCACATCAAAAATGTGGGTGCCTAATCCACTAGATATTTCTCTCAGGATCAGAGTAAAGTGACCAGTTAAAAAAACAGATTGTCAGGAAAAACACCAACTTAACAAAGAGCTGGAATTGGATCTGTGCCTCATATGGTCAAGAAAAGTATCCAATTATTGTTTCTTTTATTTACCTGTTTCTGGGAGTTGTGTTGATGCTTTATCACGCAGTTAAGGCTTTGGAATCCTATCCTATTTTTCAGTAGCAGCTACACAACCTGTCATCCCTTCTACTTTTCCTTATTGCTGACCGTAGCAAGCTCAAATGGCAGGGACTTCAAGGTAAAGCCTATGGGCAGTAAAACACACCCTGAACAAATGAAAACCAAAGAAATGAAATAGCCCATTAAGATTTCCTGAATTAATGCTGATAGAAGGTTGATGAAAGTTTAATAAGGCAGCATCTGATTTGTTCTTGGTGCACACAAGCCTGCTTTCATGACTTCTGCAGTCCGTGCCTTCACTTGCCTTTCTGCCCTCACCTCCCAGGTCTGTCCTTGGCAAATACTCTCACCCTGCTTAATGGTCTGCTTTATATCCTCAGTCCACTATACACATTGCAACCACTGCCTTTGTTCAAATCATCAAACCACTGCCCCAACCGTGATCTCCTCTGCTGTACTGTCCGTTGTCGGTGCCTCTCTCTTAAGGGCACGAGGCTTCCTCCAGAAAGATTTCCAGAAGACCTCAGCCCTCTTTGGAAGATCTCTGTCTGTACCTTGCATGTGTCCTTGGCTTAGAGTGCCTTGCACTGCAAGTTGTCTGCTTGAACAGCTGTTCTACAGACTGTCAGGCCCTCAGGACTATCTTTTTACCTCTGCATCTCAGGGTCTAGCACCGGTCCTGCAAACATGAGAGCACAGTCATTATTTACTATTGTTGACAAAGATTCTGAAATAATAGTCTCCTTTGATGAGAAAGAGTCAACAGGGGTGTGTACTGACTTTTAGAGAACAACCTGACGTGTGACAAGCACATGCTCGGTGGAATGATTATGTGCGTGGGCTCTGGAATCAGGCTGCAAGCCCATTTCTTGCTTCCAAACATGTGTAAGCATTAATTAAAAACATTAAAAATTTGGACACCCCACCTTTCTAATAATCAAATTTCTTTCTTCCTGACTTAGCAATCAAGCTGTCACATTCACTGGCCTATGAACCAAAAATGTCTTTCCATTTAGGCATTGGAAACAGACATAGAGGTGAATATTGAACCCATTTAAAAGAATTTGGAGCAGCATATATTTTGCTGAAAAAACATTTTTTAACACAGCAAGAGATGCTATTCCTTCAAAGGCAGTAAACTGATATCTCTCATAAAGAGAATTTATAAGTGGTTCTTTTTTTTCACCATCGTGACCATAGTCAGATTTAAATAATTTCATCAAATGAAGGAATTTTCTTATAAGACAAACTCCAAGTACTTAGGCCATGCTATGATAAATTTTCCAAGGGAGGCCAAGTTTCCCAGGTATTGGGGCTCAGGGACTCAGAAATAAATGTATTGATGGCATGAACTTATAAATAGTCCTTCCACAATCCAGCTGCAACTTGTAGGACAAAAAAAAAAATCTTTTTTTTCCAAGACATTAGAGATCTAAATTAAGTTGGAGAAACACACACACACACACACACACACACACACAATTCTTGAGTTCAGTTGTCAACCTTTATTTGATAATGCTGCCAGCTGTACCTTATTTTAAATGTGTGTTGTGAGACATCAGACCGATGAAAGTTAGACAAAGAAAAAGGCTGCTGTGGAGGAAGCAACTACCCATCTCCCCTGCCCACTGCTGGTGGGGACACCCGGACAGGAATTCTGACTGCTGCTGATTGGCTGGGAGGAGGTGCTGCAGAGTGACACCTGCTGGTTCTCCTACCTTCTATGTGGCAAGTCGGTCTGGTCCAGAGCCAGACATGTGGAAGAAGTGAATTCCTAACTAGAGTAGAATGACCCCTAATGAAAGTATTTGACCCAGCAGCTCTTCACCACTCATGAGCCCCTGACTGTCGATTTACCAGGTGAGGAGGAAGGGAGACTAATAAGGCTGCGCTGAGGTAAGGCTGCTCTTGGTGGGATGGGCTCACTCTCAACCTAGAGCTCCATTTTGACATACCCCTGAGGAGGGAGCAGCATTCAAATTTGTGCCTTAGCACATGACTAAAAACGGATCATGGGAATGGATCAGGACCAGTTTACGTCTCAAATACCAAGAAGTCCTGTGTAGAATATTTTTCCCTCTCAATTTGTTTCTGGAACAGGATGCTCAAGAGTCAGCCTGTTTTGGTAGCCTGGAAGGCATAGCGTCCTGTCTTAGCTCTAGGATCGACACCAGAAGGAACACCTTGGGCAGTCACTGAGCTGTATTTGTGCCTCACTTTCTCCATCTGTCTACACACTGACTGCTTTAGGCTTTGGAGAATGCGGTGCATTTGGCAAAATGAAGCTGACCTTGAACTGCTTCTGCCAGTGGCTGGAGTTCTTAGTGATGCATGGCCTTCAGTTCAAACCTGCTGCCAATCACCCCTATTCAGAGAACCCTCCCCAAAGGTTCTGCATCCAAGGCTCTGTGAGAAATCCGGATGTCTTTGCCTGAGGGAAAAGCTTTTTTTTAAAAAAAAAAAAACACTTTTGAGAAAGAAACAATACTGCTCTTTCACTCTGCTCCTCCCACCTGGCCAAGGCAAGTGAGTGCTTTGCATTTCACTCCATGCCCTTTTCAGGCAGCTGGAAAGCAGCTGGAAAAATGCAATCACAGCTGTGCACGGAGTGGGGCTGCACACAAGCTGTCCTGAACTCAGGCCTGAAGAGAGTTTTGAAAGCCAGTGATCCTCGGCAGGAGCTGGCGAGATAAGTGTTGTTGGAAAATTTCTGTGTTTAGTTCTAAGTCTTCCTCTCTTACTTTCTTCCCTTAAGGAAAGGAACGCAATAGGAGAAAGCAAATTTGTTTACTTTCCTGACATTCCTTCATCTGCAGAGCATTAGCGGCCCGTTTGTTATGGTCCTGGTTTGCTACTGGGCCAGAAGAGAGGAAATTGGAGGTATAGGTGGAACAATTCCTTGATTTAAAAAGACAACAGTGCAACCAAACAAAATCCACAGACCAAGCCCCAGGCCTGGTGCTTATTGAACAAGACTTTGTAAACAAGAACGCAAATTGCCCGCATCATCACCTTACTGAGCTTCCCTTCTCCCTCTGAGATGCCTGTACAGGCAGATGGGTGAAATTAGCATTCTGCGTTGTGCATCTCTCTTAATCATCACATCTTGTCATGTTTCTGACCAACGACCCAGGAGAGCTCAGGCACCGTGACTTCCCCTGATTCCTGAAGCCTCTACACTGTAGCTGAGTTTAGTGAGAGAATGAGTGAGCATAAGTATTGTAGCCCAAACATCAGAGCTCATGGAAACTCTCTGGCCAAAGCCCAGGGTAATTGAGATTGCTCCCAAATCTGTGAAGCTATGTATGTGAATTGGCCATGCTAAACCCCTGTGTTTTCTCAGGACGGAAACTCATTTAGGACAGGAAACATGTCCCCGTGGAAAGTATAACTCTCAGGGCATATTCTCTCTCCTCTCCAGTGCACGCATCCTAACTGTCTGGGGTAACCAGTCTCTTAGCTTCTCATCTGGGTCAGACAGGGGATGGTTTCGATCCTAGTTGCCACAACTGGGACAGTGGCACTTGTTAAATCTGAACTGTTTGGTGCTGAGGCCCCATCAATGCAGATTTGGGGCATAGTCAAAGTCCCTGTCACCTTTGCCACTCTTTGCAAAATGATTTTTAGTGGCAACCAATGTGTTGGTTAATGGGTCGGGGACCGTTTGTTCTTAGACTTTTAGAGTGAAAATTATCCTTATAGGTCATTGTATCCAATCTTTCCTCCTCTCCTTGCAGATCCCTAAGATCCCTAAAACAAAGATTATTCTCCGTGTTCGAGCTGAAATCCCCTGCCCTTATTAAGGCCTACAGCTAGAATGTGTACAGATGACAAAATGTATATTGATGGCCGGGGAGTACCTGGCATGTGGTAGGTTTAGATACGTGTCAAACACTTCCCCTTGCCTCTGGGACATTGGAGACTCTCCTGGGATGTTGGTTCCTCTGAGTTTGTCAAATCATATCATTGTAATTTGGCCTCATCTGTGTTCCTTCTTCCCGAAGCTTGGGTAACTGACAGCTTGGTTGTGAATTAAAGTAAATTTTGATTTTGATTGGGAGGTAAGAGTCACAAGGCTACCATGTTTGGCTTAACATAACTTCCTTTTTAACTAGGAGGGAAGACAATATTAAGAAGGAGCGAGGAATTAGTAGCAGGAACTTCTGCTCACACTGTGAAAATAACTTAGAGTTGCTGTGAGAATTCTTCTTGAGACTCAGGGCAAATCTAGGCCATAAGTAGTGTTTTTGTCTGATAAGCTAAATGGCAACACGTGGAGGTGGTGATGTGGTTCAAGGAGTCCTAGACCTGCTGTCTGAAGACGTGGGTTCTCAGAACAAGGCTGTCCCTTATTAGCTGTGTAACTAGCAAGTCACAATCTCACTCAGGCTCCCCTTCCTCATCTGTCAAATGTGGATAATAATACCTGCCCCGGCCACTTCGTGGGGTTGTTCTAAAAACTGGAAGAGATACAGTAAAGTTACATGAGGGTTCTAAAGTCAGCGCCAGTGATGAAAAACAAGTAGAGCACAATTATCCTTGTGATTAGGGAGATTCCAACACAATTAGTATTTTCTCCGGTTCTGGGACAGGTCATTGTTTCTTCAGTTGAGTGTAAGATGAGCAGTTGGTTTACATTTAGAGGCTGTGTTGTAAAAAATGGATTTTTAAACACTAACATTTTATTCAAATGATGAGTTTCTCCTAAAATGAGAGACATACGGGAATGGGTCCAGCTGGAGGGAGAGCACAGCCACTTCACTCATCTTAGACTCATGGAATGGAACGGCTGATGAGCCATGCAGCACTGTGGACATCGTTGCTCTTTCTTGTAAATACTGTAATTGCTTTCCTTTATTGCCTCATGTCTATAGTTGAATTCTTATAAGTTGAATTCGTGTGTGTGACTACACTGCAGAAAAAGCTTTGGAAAAAAATCAAAGGGCTGTACAAATGAAAGATCAAGTTGTAAGGCAAGGGGCACGATAAGAGGGGTTGCCTGGAGTGATGAATCAGAACTTCCATGTTAAGCCCAGGAGCGGCTGTACGAGGAAGAGCAACCTAGGGTGCTGGGTGCTCAGGCTACCATTGCTGCTTAGTTCCTAAGACCAGGAGCTGAGCAGAAAAGAAGTCTTTTTTAAAGCAACTTTGCAGATGAACATCAAACTACATATATTTAAAGTGTACAATTGAATGAACTTTGACAAATGTGTATACTCAGGAAAACATCACCACAGTCAAGACAACAAACGTTTTCATCACTCCCAAAAGCTGCCTCATACCCCTTTGTAATCCATCCCTCCCTCCATCCTCATCCCCAGGCAACCACTGATGTTTTTGTCATGACATAGTAATTTGCATTTTCTAGAATTATACATAAATGGAATCATACAGTATGTATTCTTTTTTGAGGGGGGTTTGTCTTTTACACAACATAGTGATTTTGAGATTCATCCATATAATTGAGTGTATCAATATTTTGCTCCGTTTTTTGCTGAGTAGTACTTCATTGCCTAGATATACTGTAATTTGTTTCTCTATTCACCTGTTGATGGACATTTGTGTTGTTTCCAGTTTTTGACTATTATACATAAAGCTTCTAGGAACATTCATGTACAAGTCGTTGTGTGGACATATGTTTTCGTTTATCTTGGGTTAACACCGAGGTGTGGAATGGCTGGGCTGTACGGTAGGTTTATGTTTAACCATTGAAGAAAGTGCCAAAATGTTTTCCAAAAAAAGTTATATCATTTCACATTTCGACCTGTAGTTTATGAGAGTTCCAGTTACTCTGCATCCTCACCAATACTTGGTATGGTCAATCTTTTTTTAATTTGAGCCATTCTAGTGGATGTGTAGTGACTTTTCATTGTGCTTTTAATTCACAATTCCCCGATGATTAGTGAATGATATTGAGCACGTTTTTATGTGCTTTTGGCCCTTCATATTTCCTCTTTTTTGAAGTGTCTGTTCAATGTTTTTGCCCATTAAAGGAAATAAGTTGTTTATCTTCTTCTTATTGAGTTGTAGGAGTCCTCTATACATTTTGGGTACAAGCACTTTGAATATTTTCTCCCAGCTAGTGGCTTGCCTATATGTTTTCTTAATGGTGTTTTTCAAAGAATAGAAGTTTTTGATTGTGATGGAGTAGCATTGATCCAAAATTTTTTTTTTAATGGAGCTAAGGGTCAATCTTCATTTCTTTTTTCCCCTATGGATATCCAGTTTGATCAAGTAGCATTTGTTGGAAGGGCGATTCTTTTCTCCTTGAATTGCCTTGGCACCTTTGTTGAAAATCAACTTTCCATATAATGTGTGGGTCTCTTCTTGGCCTCTATTCTGTGCAGGGTTTGTAGTAGTCAACTGAGGGAGGAATGGATCATGGGGAAATCATCATTCCCTAATAGAGCTAGACCCCTACAGTGGCTTTTGACATTTATAGTTTATATTTTTCATTATGAAATTAACATATTGATTCCCAAGTAAAATCAGGAAAAGAGGAAAAAGTAGAAAGTAAAGGAAAAAATTCACTCATTATCTCTGAAGAAAGCTGCTTTTAACTTGAAAAGTGCATGCTTTTTCATTTTTTTCCCCTTTGAATATTTAAGGGACATAATCAGAGGCAGAATTGCCCAATGGTTAAAAATACAGTCTGGAGTTAGATGACTTAAATTCCAATCCCCCTCTTCCACTCACCAGTTTTGTTATCTTGGGCAAGTAACTTAATATCCCTTGGCTTTGTTTCCCACATCTATAAAATAAAATCTACAACACATGCTTATTTGGGGGGTTGAGACAGCCTGTGTGAAGCACTTAGCGTAGTTTCTAGAACAAAATAAATGCTGCATAATTCTTGGCTCTCCTCATCATCACCTTCATTGCCACCATTCATCTCTAAAAACTGTTGTTTTCTTGGGGCCAGGTAGCCTGAGTGAGGCAGGGCCCATGGATAAGTCACCAAGCTCACTGTGCTTGTCCCTTCATATGAATATGGTTATCATCTTCCTGTCTGCATCTTGTGTATACTTACCGGATGGAGCTGACACTGAAGATGGCTAGTGTGTGTTCAGATCTCAGCGCTGTGAAGTGAAGGCCTTAGGCCTCCTGGCAGCCATTGTGTAGGGGGGCTGGACGGCAGTTAACGGGACGTATGCCCATCTAACCGTGCAGTACTGGGAAAGTGAATGCTGCCGGCTCTCACAGCCCGGTGATCTCTGCAGAGCTGGCTTCTGATTGCTCACACAGCTTATCCCCTGCCAAAGATATACGAGCACTTCAGAAGTGAACTACTTTAGTTCCTCAAGCCTAGAATTTCCTTAAGTCTTGTTATAATTACAATATGCAGTGCAAAGTTGATATGCAAATGTGGGTAGATTTAAAATATTACATATACTAATGGAGTTAATTTTTAATAAAAAATTACCCAAGTATTGCAAATAAAAAAAATTTACATGTAGGTTATTCATGCCTGGATTCACCTTTCACTTTTTTCAAAGCAAGTGCATGTATCCATTGCTAGATTTTACATGTAGAAATGCACAGTATGAGGAAGGGCAGCAGAGGTATGATACAGCTGTGGAATCAACTCCATGGGACAGCTGGGCCCCAGATGTTTAGACTCTTCCAACAGGAAGAAATACAAGGTGAAATTTCAAACTTTCTTGTTGGTCTCAAGTCTTTTTGAGAAGTTCTTGTTTTTTGTTGTATAAATCTGCTGAAGAACCTTTGTAGATTAGGAAAGATGGTTATGAACATAAACCCTTTGGAGACGTCATGACTGTCCTGGATTTTCTCCATTTACATCACCAGATCCAGCCCCACCCTCTCTGCTCTGTTCTGTGGAAGCTGACCCTCACGGACCTCATCAGGGAGCGTTGGGTTTGGCCATGGGGAGGCATCAGCAGAAGATCAGAGGGTAGGAGGAGAGACTGGGTGGGGTTTTCATTCTCCCATCTCCCTCCGTTCCCCTCTCCTCCACTGACAGACTGAGCTCCTCTGGAGCTGCCCTCTCAGTTATGGCTCTCTGTCAGGGTTCTGGTAGCAGCTCCCCCCTTGACCCTTCAGGTCATGAGGAGGTGGCATCTCTCTGCTGCTTCTAGTTCTGAATTGTTTAACCACTCCCTGCTGGTTCCCTTAATCCTGCCTCCACCCCTCCAAACAGATCCTTCATGAAGCTCTCCTCAGTTGGAATGCACCATCTGTTTCCTGCCAGGACCCTGACTGATATAATGGCCAAAATAAGCTCCTCCGTGTGAGGAGAGGCAGAGAATAATGATAAGGAAGATAATACTATCCACTTATTGCGGCCTCCTATGGGCTAAACACTGTGCAAAACATTTTGCATGTATTCAACAAATATTTACTCAGCGCTTACTGTGGGCTAAACATCGTTGGATAAAACAGATTCTTCTCTCGAAGAGAAGATACAATTTAATCCTCATAACAACCCAGTTATTGTTATCACTACTTCAAACATGGGGCGGCTGAGTCTCAGAGAGGTTAAGTTACTTTCCCAAGGTCACCAGCGAGTAAATGCAGAGCTGGAATTTGGACCCTGGCTATCTGACTCCAAGGCCCATGGCCTACTCACCCCTCTGAAACAATGGCTGTTCAAGCCGCCTCTCAAGTCAGCAGCTGGATGAATTTCCGGGAATGGAGCTGTTTTGTTCTGTTTGGGGGTGAGAAATGTATACGGAAAGCCTGGAGCCTTCACTAGAAAAGGACATGGCCTGAACTTGCTTAGGGACAACTGCATCTCAGGTGAGCCGGTGGAGTGTGGCGGGTATGGACAGATGAAGGCAATGCTGGCCCCGTGGAGGTGGAGGCGGAGGAGGAGGTGTTCAGATTCTCACCCGGCCCTTCCTGGTTCTGCCAGGAGCCGGCTGTCAACAGCAGGTTGAGACAGCTCTTCTGTTCAGGTCCAGGCATCTTTCTCTGCCCTGGCACAGGCACTTGTGTGCCATGAAGGAACTGGGTCCTTCACATGCAGGAACCTCCCCTAGGAGGTCACTGTCTTCTGCAGTTTCCTGAAGGAGATGCTAAGCCCCAAGAGGAAAAACAAACTTACTGGCATATTGTCTTTGGAGTCAGGATTCAAACCTTGGGTCCCCTCCCGTTCTTCTGAGGATTGCTCATCAAATTCTGAAGACAATGACTATGGAGTGAACCAGTTCCTGAGGGCCATTCCTGACCAGCAGCAGGAATGGTCTGAACCCCACAGCGGGCCCTCCAGTGGCCCCTCAGAGCTGCCACACTTGGAGTGCAGCCCTCGACCCACAGACCATCAGGACAGCAGGCTGAAGCCCAGACGGCTGCCCAGTTCTCCTCAGTTCTGAGGCTGGCTGGGCCACGATACAAATCAGGGGGCCTCAGGGAAGACTTTTTCATTCTCTTTCATTTTCAGAAGAACCAGTTTTCATTATTTCCATGACTTATTTATAAAATCCAATGGGCTCCTGACTAGCCCAAGTGTTCTCCTTCCCTTCCTCCTTCCTTATCTTTCTCCCTCTCTCTTTCCACTTCACCTCTTTTGTCTCTCTTCCTGTCTTCCTTGTCTCCTTCATTTCCTTAACAAGCCACCTCAGTCATTAGATTAGCTGGTATTCAAGATTTGAAGGGACTTCTTCCTTTTAGGGTACATCTTTCTATGGTACCCATGTGGGGGTCCCTGAGACCTCATTTCATCAGGCAGATAAACACACACCTCTTGACATAGAAACGGCTTAGCCCTCAAAAGATTCAAATGAGGAAATTATAAGGAATTGAACCATGGGCATCAAACTAGGACCTTCTTTCCCGAAGGGTTCAGAGAAACACATTGGTTTTCGTCATGCCCATTTCCTATCTGTGATGAGAAGCAGGGGACTGTCAGGCCAACTGTGTCCGCAGTTGGACAACAACAACAGAGAAGCTCATTTTTCATGGAACTAAAATATAGGCAGACTTTGAACTCTTTTTGCCTCTTGGCTTTAGAGAAAGCAAGGTAGGAAATAGGGGAGCCCAGGTTAGGGTCAGGTTGTCCAACTCATTGCAGGGGCTTCTTTTCTGTTCTTTATAGCTCTCCTCACTGATCAGTGAGCCAGTCAGCTTTCCTTGAGCTCTTCTACTGTATCACCACGTATGACCAACAATGCAGGATTTTCCATGACCCAGAGAATAACAGTTGATGATAGAAGTGAGAGGCAATTGCCAGGAATTTTTATTTGTAGAGAAATCTCTAGAGAAGCTCTTCTCCATCCCCACCCTACTCCAGTATCTATCCCATTCTGATTGGCCCAAATCCATACAACCTGGTCCAAGAAAATGGGTGAGCCTGTCCCCCAAAGACCTTACAACTTAAAGTGAGGGAAGGTCTAGAGCTGGGCGTCCATCTCCCACCCTGCCATCTGGTACAGATTGGGTGGTGTCCCATAAATGAAGCACCTGCAGGGTGTCAGAAGTGCCAGGACACTAATCCTGACATCACCTGGCACACACATAGAACTGGGCTCCCCGGAGTTGTGAGCTCATTCCCCAGGGTGGAAAGAGGTAGATTACTTGTGTGTTTTCTGCCTAAAGATGGCTGCTCCAGGCCTGACCTTGTGGAGGCTTCTTGGCTTAGGGGGAGGTGATGTCACTCAGCACTTCCTGCAGCTGCTATAGCACTAGGAGTCACCTCCACCCCAAGGCCCCAGAGAGGAGCTGCAGTTGAGAGCCAGTGCGTGTGGGCTTCATGACTGAAATGTCACTCTGCTGAGGGAGGCAGGAAGAAAAGTGGTATTCAACATAGCAAGTGGGTTAACGGTGGTGGCCTGATTGACAGAGAACCCCTGTGACCCTGAAGCATATCCAGGTCTCTCCCCGACCCTCCAGGGGGTGGTCCACACCAGGCCAAGCCCAAAGTCTCTTGTGTCCACGTGGTCTCCATAGAAATAGTGAGTTGTTCTTAGAAAAGGTTAAAAGGTCCTGAATACTACCAGTGGGTTAGGTTTGAAGTTGTTTTTAAAACGATTTTCTTGTAAGTATTTTATACTTATATAATAAATAATACTTTAATAATAAAATACTTTATTTTCTTATAAGACTCATCAAAGATCTGATGTTCTGGAGCATCATTTTTTGCCGATTGATTATCTGCAGAATCTCAGTCTGCAGAACAACTGGTGTGCATTAATTAAATAAACTAAAATGGAAATGTACTCAAATACATTTAACAAATGCTGGAAAGTATATTCTTTTGGACATTTGAACTGAACATTAGCATATTAGAGGATCAAAAAGTCCTCCTTAAGTTTTTTAAATCTAGTGTTTGTCAAATGTATTTGACCATGCCACTTCTAGCGCGTCTGTTAATCTTATGGGATACAGTGTTCCTTGGGCTATTTTCCAGCACATTCTATTCTAGGAGAAAAGACAAAGCCACACAAGGCTACTCCTTTTAAAGGTCTTTTTCTCTTCTCACCTTAATTTGTTATTCATTAAATAGACATTAATTGAATCCATTTGTTCATTCACTTACTTATTCAAACATTACATTGAAAAATATATGAAATGCTTCCTGCAGTGCCAGCCTTGAGGGAACATGAGGGGGAATGGGGCTTGGCGTTCATCTTTGAGGACCTCACAATCCAGTGAATAAACTGGAGACAAAGTGGCTGAAGATGCAGAACCTGACGCTCAGGAGAGAGATCTGGGAATCATAGACCTGGGAGGTATGAGCAAAGACATGTGAACAGAAGCCATGGAAAAGGAGGAAAACATGTAGGGTGGGAAGAAGTTTGGGTCAAAGATGGAATTCTAGGAACCAAGCACGCTTAAGAACTGGCTAAAGAAAGCAGAGTCTGTGAAAGAGACAGGAAACAGTCAGAGGTCAGAAGGCAGCCTCCTCACCATTAGAGCAAGTTTGAGCTCTGAGCAACATGAGGAGGCATTGAATTGTCTCCCTGGGCAGGGAGGAAGGGGAGGATTGGTGGTGTGTAACTGAGTACCTGTGTCTCTGTGTGTGTGCGTGGTGGTGGTGGGGGCGTTAATGAGGGGTAGTAGGAAAGAAATTTTTGCTTACAAAATTGTAAGCAAATGGGTAAATTGTTTGAGAATATGACTCTAGGAGCTGAATGGTCTGGTGTTTAAGAGCATGTGCCATAAATTCTGACAGATCTGTGTTTGAATCCTGGCTCTGCTATGCAATAAATTTTTTAACACTTTCTTTCTGTTTTAATTAAGTTTAAAGAAAACTGTCATTGAATCGGGGGATGTAATACAAATTATGGTGACCTACATATAATACCTGGCCCCAAATTTGGCCTTTTGGGAACATGTACATATGAAAATATGTATTAAAGTCTGCACTAGAACACAGTGCAGCAGCTAACCAACAACCCTGACAGGAGTGGCTACAAAGGTGGGTTTGGTCTGTGGACACAGGGGACTCTTGGTCCTATGGCCTCAGGAGTGAGCCCCACGTGAGAACGGCCTGCTCTGAAGAGGAGCCAGGAGAGTTTGTCTTTGAAGGCAGGACTCTGTGAACCCCAAAATGTTGCATGGCACAAAACAGAAATAGTGCTGGGAAAAAGGCAGGAGAGAGAAAGGTCATCCTTCTTTCCCGAAGAAAAACAACTTTTAAGGAACCATACACCGAAGCTTAACAATGCTTGGCACATGGTAAATGCTAAATTAATGCTATGTCATCATAACGATATTAAAGAGGTCATGTATCAGCTGCTCTTGAGATATAGGCATCTTTTCCCAGGGACATAGGTGGCATGCAACTTCAAATAGGATGGTGTTACAAAAGCAAGGGTAACTTTTGGACCTTCCCTGCAGGGTAGTATTCCATCTCCTGCCATTATAATTCCCTTTGACTTTCTGCTGTGTAGAAATGAACTGTGCTAACAAACAAGACCCCTTCCCTGAGAGCTGTTTTAATAGCAAAGAAAAAACCACAACAACATCACCAAAAAAGCCACCCCAAACCTTAAAATCTCTCTAATATCTCTACGTGTACCATTATGGTCATATCTCAGTACCCGTGGTGACCGTCTGTGTGCTGCAAGTTTAACCTCATGAATGTTCAGAGAGCAAGGACTACAAGACGCCTTTAGATGGTATTGATGAAATGCTGTATTTGCTCTATTTTTCTGGTTCTCTCTGAGAGGGTTGGGAGAATAACCTGAGATGGTCACGGGAGGCTAGAGTGGCTAGTAAGGCTCTTGTACTCAGAGGGTCTCAGTCGGTGTCTTCATCTTCCTCCTGGAGCCAGGTGCTTCAACACTGGAGCCTCAGACCGGTCTGGGATCTGCCTCTCAGGACCTTCTCAGGAGCACAGGCCGATGTCCCACAGCAGCAACCATGCATTTGCTGCTCCAGCAGAGCAGCTGGCAGACCATTCACCTCACTCTTCCCTGAACACTAGGGGGACTCGGATGAAGCTTTCCCAGTTGCCTTGGGAAGCTCCTTTCCCTAGGTTTGAGAGGAAGGAGGAATCCCTCATGCTTCCCCCCAAGGAGTAGGGTGGATTCACAGCATACCAACATCTTTGTCCCAAATCCCTCACCTCATCTTCAGTGACCCCTGACCTCTTTATATTCAGTATGGGTGAAAGGTTAGAAAAGATTATGCAACTGGTTGCAGAATACCTCCCTTGATCATTTTGCATCATGTTGGAGTGTTCTAGCTGTTGCTTTAGTATTTCATTCAAAACTTCCAATAATAGTGATAATTCCTAATTTGGTTGCTCATCTCTAGCTATTGCCTTCTATCTCTCCCTTCTATCTCACCTCCCCTTCACTGCCAAAATCATCGGCCCAGAATTCTCTCCCTTCTCCCTGTCCTAATCAGAGCCCATTTACTCTTTCTGTAGCTCTCAGGCCAAGCATTCCTTCCTCCATGACTCTGTGACTCCTCACTATTATAAAATCTTGGGGCGTCAGTAACCTTTCCTTTGAGCGCTCATCATAGTTTCATTCTTCACTTATTTATATGGTTATTAGATTAACGTTTGCCTATTCATCATGGGCACACAGTCGTGCTCAACAAATACTTACTGAGTGAATGGATATCTGTCTCACCCACTAGACTGTAGTCTGTTGAAATCCTTCCCCTCAGACTTTGAGATCCTTGTAGTTGTTTCTAAACAATCTTTGTAAATCTTAATCTGCTCTCAGTGGTTTTCAACAAGATAAGAACACTTTTTTTCTAGCTTCATTTCAGCCTTTATTGAGTGTCTACTACATCCTTGACAATGTTTTAGATGTGTTCTGTACATTATTTCGTTGGTCCTCAGAGCAACCCTATGTGGTTGGCATTAGTACCTGTACTTTCCAGGTGAGGAAGCTGAAGCTCACCTGAGCTGAGAAGTTAAGTGACTTGTCCAAGGCATCTAGGGAATAAATTGTGAACTTGAATTTGATCTTGAGGCTGTCTGACACCAAGTCTGTTGTACTTTTTATTACTGTACTTCTGGTATTTAATATCTCTATCATTAGGCATGAAATAATGTGCTCTGAATGGATGGAAGAGCAATCATGTTAGAAACACAAAACCCAGGAAATGTCCAGGGGAATGCTGCTTTTTCATACTGGTGCATGTTATGTCGCACATCTGTGTTCAAGCTAGCAACTCAGCAGTGAACTCCAAATGTTTCTCCATTCGGCTAGTGAAGTTTATTATTTGCGAATCTCTCGGAGCTTATTTTATTTTCCACATAGGCATCACATGCTGATTCCCAAAAGGGGCCCTACACCAGAATATTTTGGCCATTGTACCTATAGATAACATGGTTATTAGAATATGTATTTTTTGGTGTATATACACACCCCTTGAGGAGCTAATGGAAATTGTGTGCCTGCTATCCAGTAAAAGGCACACACTGATTTTGCATAATATTTCAGAGTCCTAATTCTCTGAATCGTGTGGAACCTAAGGACCCCTTGTCTGTTTGGAAAGTCTCAGAATTCGCTGACTGAACATTGAGCATATAGCAGGATGGATGACTGAGCACTGAAGTGTCTGTAAGAAAAGAATACGCTTTATTAAAGAACCGTAGAATTTTAAAACGAAAGGACCCTCAGCTCTCATTTCATCTAACCACTTCAAGCATTAGGTGGGTAGTTGGATTAGATGATTTTTAGGACTTCTATGTAGATCTCTATAGTTGTTTCCAGTTCGAAAGTTCTGTGAAAATGCTAAGTAATAACTTCTACTGTGTGAATGCATGTATGTGCTATCAGACCAGTGTGAACTCTTATTTCTTCATGGTGGAACACTCCATGGTGTTCAGCCATTGTCTGGGCTAGGACAAAACCTCTGTTCCTAATAAGAGCGCTCCGTCATCCTGCACAGCCCGCAGCTCCTCAAATCGCTCTATAACTGCAGCAACGCGGGTTGCTAGTTTCCTTGGTTAAAATTAATGTCTGCATTTTCTAGTATCAAAATAAATCATTATGAATTTAGCAGAAGCTCTGGAAAATTAAGATACTGCCTTGCTTTCATTGCAGAGTATGGATGAATCAGACCTACCAGTGTGTCAATCTTCGATGCTTTGATGCATCTCTTGACAACACGCAAATTCTTGGATGAATTTTATCGAAACTCATGGGGGTGGAACGTACAGCAAAGTCAGGCAAAACTGCTCTCCCTTAAGCATGGAATTCTGTATGGGTTTTATTTTTATCTCGCTTAATCCTCACATCCTCACAGCAATCTTAAAAGAGATCACCAGTGCCTTTTGACAAATGAGGACCCTGTGACTCGAGAAGATAAATAACTTACCCCAAATCACACACCACTGAATGGCAGAGTCAGGATTCAAGCTCAGGCTTTCGGGTCCAAAGCTCCTGCTATATCACTAGGTTATGCTGCCAAGAAGCGCAGACACCTCCCTTTGGAGCTTTGGGGAAAGCTAGGATACTAGGGCCCACTGCACAAGCTCAGTTCAATTCAAGGCTCTGCCTTCCACTAGCTGTGTGACCTTGGGCATGTTACCTGACCTTTCTGTGCCTGTTTCCTCTGCTGCAAAATGAGGCTAATAACAGTACCCACTTTCTAGGATGGTTGTGAGGATTAAATGAGTTAATATATATAAATTGCTTAGAACAGTACCAGGCACATAAGAAGCCCCTGGTAAATATCAGGTGTTTATTACCTAAAGTTCTCTGCCCACTGCCTCTGAGCTCCCATTCTTCTACTGCAGCAGGCCTGTTTTTCTAGGGTGAGAACATGAAGAAACATTTTGTTCTTTAGTACAATCAAATTTCAAGGGAGCTGTGGCCTAGTTAATCACAGACCCTAGGATTTTCGAATGCTTTTCGTGGTAAATTTTCTTTCCCACTTGCGTTTCATTTTGGCAATCAAAAAAAGCAAAATTAGCTTGCTTTTTTTCATTCTTGCCAGCTATGAGAGGGGTTGGTGACTGCCAGACAGACCAGGGCCTACCTTTTATTTATTTATTTTTTTAAACCTCCATTGCGGAAAAACCCAGTGGCTACCTTTCAGCTTCTAATGTAGATGATCTGCATTAATTCCAGGCCTACCGAGTGGTCAGTCTTCTGTCCTGGGCCCTGGTCTCTGAGTTCCTGAGGACAAGGACGGTGTTAGCTTGTCTCTGTAACCTCCCTGCCTGGACAGTCCTGGCCGGGAATGGGCAATCAAGGAACATTTGTGGAATGAATGAATGAATAAATGAATGAACACACATTAGGGCATCCCAAATCTGTTTCTCCTGATGGGGCACACGCTGCTCTGGTCTAGAGTGAAGACAGTTTCTGTGCTTGCTTGGTATTTGACTTCCTTAGCCAAAGCAAGAATTTTGCCAACGAGAGAAAATCAATAACTCCCAGACTCACAGCTTCCTCAGCTCATTGTTATGAAAGAAGCCTAGGGTCAGTCTGGAGAATGTGCCGGTTTACCTCTTGCTCCCAGTGTGGAGTTTTTGCCTGGTGGGCTCTGAAGCTATCTTCCCCCACCCCCCACCACCTATCTAGTGTCACTATGTGACCCAAAAGGCTGGCTGCATTACATTCTATTCTGTGACATCAGCATGACTCATTTCTTCTTGAAAAATGTTGCTTGCCTTAAGGAAGTGCTAACTGGCTTGGGTTTAGAAGGGCCCTGTACTGGATTCAGCTAATGATGTTACTATCTTATTTATATTACCATCTCATGGGTGGTTATTTCGTTTAGGCTTTCTCTGAGGAGGGAATGCTCAATTGTCTGAAAGGAACGTTCTGTTTCCTGAATAGGAATTTCATGGCCACAGCTTATCTCAGCAAGAACCATATATTTGTGATGACACGAGCCAGATTCCCATACTATGTAATTTTACCAGAATTCTCCACGATTCCTGCAGTAACTTAATGCCGACCTTACGATTCTTTCTATGATGATATCCTACAGTCTCCTCTTTGAGCGTGGATACTGGCCAGAGAAGCTCAAGCTGGCTGAACAATATAGGATGAAAGTTTGTAAGTGGGGAAGGCCCCACGCAGATCTGGAAAAGCTCAGAAAGTGTTTTCAGAAGGGGATGGCCAAAGTTCCCAAATTATTCAAATCAAGTTCACTTAGACCATTGGGACTGTATTTTTTTATATTGAGAATGCTAATCAACAGGAGTTTGGAACCCCGTTTCAGGGGGCTCACATTGTTGGTCCACGTGCACTAGATTAAGAACCTCTGATCTGTCAGATGCTCGTTTCACAGATAAAGAAACTGAGGGGAATTGACTTGTTCAAAGTCACATGGTCAATAAGTGGCAGAGACGGAATTAGAATCCAGTTCTTATAACTCCTAGATCCTTTCTACCAACCCCTGCCCCAGGAAGCCAGCACCCTGACTCCCTCTCCAAGTGTCTCCAATACCACTAACTGCTCTAACGTATACTGGAATATAGAGATCAGATAGAATCCGCCTGCATCTGGCACATGTTTTCTTCAGGAGCCCATCCCCTCAGTTCCATTCAGGGTTAGGTTCTTCTTGGCTGGAGGAAGCTAAGCCTGTCATGATCCCTCCTTTTACATTAGTCAGCTCCTCGACCTCTCTCCCTTTCCCAGGACCCCGGCCCTCAGGGCCATCAACGTTGATTTGTGCAAGCAGCCGAGTCCAGCTGACTTCAGTGCTGGTCACGAGCCCAGGCTGGGTCCATGCAGAGGCAAAAGGAAACTTGGCTGGAGGAGGAGTGGGGATTTGAACACATTGTGAACTGGGAAGCCTGCTTCAGCCCATCCAAACACCAGCAAATTGCACCCAGCACAACAGAGCAGCTACACCCAGGTCAAGTGATGGGAGTGGCAGGACTCCCCACAGCATCTCTCCTGACTGAGCTGCCAGACAGCATCGCCAGAGACCTGGGCTTAAATACTCAGATATGATGCTCTGGCACCTACGAGTGGTGTTGGACACTGGCTGGACTATGGAGGCCAGAAAGACCAGTTCTTGGGTTGGAATAAGTGATGTCAAGTATGGCGTCTGGGTCCCTGCCCAGCCCATGGGCCCAGAGAGGACAGGCCCAGGCCACAGCAAGGCCATCCTGCAGCCCGAGGTGAGGGGAGACTCTGCCTCTCTCATCCTTTGGATGAGATTTCTCTTCCCAACCAGGGTTTCCAGGCACAGAAACGGACTCAGATAATAGGGCTTTGGTTTTTTAAAGAAGAGATGACCCCAACTTAAAAAAGTTTTAGTTTTGGTTTTGTTTAAAAAATAAAGCTAAATCTAAAAAGCCACTCAGCACAGACCAAACTAGTATTTTTCTAGAAATTTTGACTGCTGAAGTTATGAGTTTCAGGTTTTTTTTTTTTTTTTTTTTGTCACGATCTAAATGTTTGAATAATAATGGTGATGAAAAGAACTTTACTGCTGATTGGGCTAGGTATTTTATGATAATCTTCACAAAAATCAAGGAAAAAAGCCCATAATCCTCACAAAAATATAATTTTACTGATAAAGACACTCAAAGTCAGAGAAGGTGATTCCCATGTTAGAAAGTGGCAGAGCTGGGGTGAAACCTAAGCCTATTAGAGGACACAGGACTCTGAAAGTGCTCCTCTGCCAGCCACCCACTATTTGCCTCCAGCGCTTTTTAGGAGGAGGAAGGGTATAAATACACTAATACAGCATTAATGTATGGGTTGGAAATTGTTAGAATTGCGTCATACCCCACAGCCTCAACATACTTTTATTTCATTTATGTCATTTGCTCTTTCTCACTAAGTCACTGTGTCCTTATATCATAGGAGAAGAAAGTTCCTTTTTATCTGAAGCTCAGGTGGTGGTTTACCTGAGGACATGCTAATAGCGAGAGGCAGAGAGTAGACTCAGATCTCACCACCAGCTCTGGGTTCCACATCTCTGTCCGTTATGTCCGATTGTCCTTCCCTGTGACAAGAATTATAGAGCAAATTGTAGAAATTGACCCCCAAGGGACCCCACCTCCCTGGGTCCTCACCCTTTGCAACATGACTTGGTTGCTCTCCCATCAAGAGGAGGAGCCTCCCTCTTCACCTGTTGAATCCAGCTGCCCTCGGGGCTTGCGTGGACCAATAGAATGTGGAGAAAGTGATGTTCTGGGGCTTCCAAGCGCAGACTTTAAAGAGACTTTCCAGCTTTCACTTTTCCTCTTGGAACCCAGCCACCACATAAAGAAATCCAGGCTGGACAGAGGTTATGTGAAAGAGAAATAGGTGCCCCAGCTAACAGACAGCAACACGGCCCCAGACATATGAGTGAGACCGTCTTAGCTCCTCCAGGCCCAGCTGAGCTGCCTCAGCCAGCACCACGTGGGGCACAGATGAGTCCAACCTGCTGAGCCTTGCCCAAACTCCTGAACTACGTGCAAGTGAGTGCAATCAAACCATTGTTATTTTAAGCACTTTGGGGTAGTTTGTGACACTAACAGACACAGTCTTTGGTACTATGAGACTGCAGAGTGACTGAGATACAAACTCTTCCTTTAGAACTTGCTAACTTATATTCCAATCTGCTAATTTTGTTCGTATTATTAATATGTGAGGAATAATGACCCTAGGACAGGGCAGGTGAAAATGGAAATTGAGATACACTGGGGAGGATGTGAATCTACTTTCTTAGACAACTCACAAAACCCTCATCCTAATCCACACCCCAGCCCTTGCCCTAACCCTGGCCCAAACCCTAACACCACCACTCCCGTGCCCTATTTGACTGAAGTAATTGCTCATGACTGGTTGGACTTGGAGCAGACAAGCAAAAAACAAGATAATCCAGCACTAATCTCTGGATGCTTTGTTGGGTATCTGCAGTGTGGGGTGGGGAGGAAACCTGGGCCTGAGGTGAGGGAGAGGGGCATGCCAGATCCACTTCTCACTGTTAACTCACCGTGTCTTCTCAGACAAGTCCCATCACCACGCTGAGCCTTGGGTGCCTCGTTTGGAAAATAAGTTGGTTGGATTAGATATGTTCATTTTTAAGTACAAGCCATGGGCTCTGGAAGACCCAGTCCACCTTGCTCTAAAGCCTAATGATTCTGAGAAACTCCAGCCAATCTTTAACTCCAGCAGGCTCTCCCAGGTTAGCTGGTACCGGGTCCTGGTAGCTCCCTGTCGGCAGCAACTTGAGAAAGGAAAGTATATTCTGAGTAGTGGGGCGCAGTTCAGGCAGGATATTTGGAAAATGTTTATTTGGAAGAAATTGGAAACACCTCAAAAATGTAGATGGAAAACTGCTGTAGCCCAGCCCAGCCCCGCCTGGAGCGCAGCTATACATACTGAGCTGAAATATGCTCTTCCTTCCCTGCCAATCGCACAGGCCAAATAGGAGGCCCCTTGTTTTCCTCCTCAAAGGGAAATTCCTGGACACAAGACCTGCCGCTTTATTTCAGAATGTCATCATTTCCCAGTTATTCTGGTCCTTGGACTGTTTGTCCAATGAGGGTGGGTTACTGCTGCCTGCTGCGTGGCCTGAAATGGCTTCCCACTCAGGGCCCCTGGTGCTGCAGCCTCCCCCAGGCCTGTCCTTGGCACATGCTGGGGATGGAAATATGAGACCCTCAGGGCCTTCCTTCCACAATCCCTCTTTCAGTTTTAGCTAAGCTGTGGCACACACCGTCACCTCCCCGTAGGAGCTGGGGGCGGAAGAGTACCTCGAGGGCTTAGGAGCTGGACGGTGCTGAAGCCATGAGAATACATCTTCTTTTGAAAAGAAGTCTTTGCAGCTGTTCCAAGATGTTATCAAGCCTAATATGATCCGCGCACAATTGTGAACATTTTCCTTTGTGTCTAATTCAAATCCTCTAGTTGCGAGGTGAGTCAACGTCCTATTACTTTGTGTTGAGGAGTGATGGTGTAAAGCTGCCGTTTTCATCTTCCTGTGTTGTCTACAGTGGCTCTAAGGGACCCTCTGGTGGGAAAGGGGAGTCAGAGTAGATTTCATTTTAGCTGACCCTTTTTTGCCAACGCTCGTCTGGGTCTATGATTAAAAGCACGGTTGTTTGCACTGCTCTGGGTTTGGGGGAATCCTATAAAAAGACGATTGGTGACTCAAGTGGCTGTGGAAGCTTTCGCTGAGTAAGTGTGAGCTTAGCAGAGAGAGAGAGCCTCACAGATCCTGGCGTGTAGGGCAGAAAGTTCCAGCCTCCCTATAGCTCTTGGTGCCATTTTCCAAACTGTCTGCTCCTGTCTCCAGGTTTAGAAGATGAGCCCAATTCACAAAGAGCTTAGCTGGTCTAGCGGTTGTTGCGCTCACTGCCCCGTCTCCACTTCCCACTTATTCTGGCAAATGACTATAGAAGAAGTGATGATGTCACGATGGCAGTGATGATGATGATAACTAGGCCTCTGTGCCAATTATTAATTTATTATCACTCACTTTCAAATCCATTCTTCATGGTCCTGCTTGTGATATTGGAACATTTCTTCCTTTCCAGCTGCAAGAGAGCTCTGGAGGTGTCCCAGAGGATTTTCCCCTGGTTCTGGTGTGCAGTTTTTGGCTTGCTCCAAAAGTGTGCAGTGGCCAGTAGCACCTGGACACCCACTGGTGCTCGCTTGCCAGCTCCTGGTTCCCGCACTGGCAACATCTGGGCAGGAGGGAGGTTTTCTTCTTGTGATTCGCTGCCCTGATGCCTGTTGACTGGTTCTGGCCGTTAGCTTCTCCGCCATCCATGGGCTGCAGTCATTCCCTCTCCAGTGAGGTCTGAATCCCTGCCTTAGGAAGGGTCTCCTCCATGATTGTTCTTTCCTTGGGTTCTGCAATATTGTGACTTATGAGGAATATATATTTGGTCATTCAAATCATCAAAATATATTTCCCATTTGTATTTGGTCTTCACCCACAGTTCTTGGCCCACAGCTCCCAAAACCCTTGGAATTTCCTGATTGATAAGAGCAATGAGCGCATCTTTTTTCACAAAGTTTAGTCGCTTGTCCTCAGTTTCTGAAATCGCTTCAGAGCCATAACGGTGAAATGAGTGTCTGTTATTCCTAGCGAGCCCCTTTCCACCACAACTGGGTTTATGTTAATGAGGCGACTTTTGGAAAACACCTAAGGATGGGGGCTGGTTGCCAGGGGAACCAACAATATAGAGTTCTAGGGGTAGAATTTTCAGTCCCTTTCCCTGATTTCTGCGGAGGGGAGAGGGACTGGAAGTTGAACTGATCACCAATGGCCGATGATTTAATCAATCATGCCTATGTAATGAAGCTACCATAAAAACCCAAAAGGGCAGGGTTCCGAGAGCTTGTGGGTTGGTGAACATGTGGAGATTCAGGGAGAGAGGTGAGACTGGAGAGGGCATGGAAGCTCCACACCCTTTCCCCGTACCTTGCCCTATCCGGCTCTTCCATCTGTCTGCTCCTGAATTGTATCCTTTTATAATAAACCAGTGATCTAGTGAGTAAAATGTTTCTCTGAGTTCTGGGAGCCGCTCTAGCAAATTAATCAAACCTGAGGAGAGGGTCATGGCAACTTCTGATTTATAGCCTGTTGGTCAGAAGCACAGGTGACAACCTGGACTTGGATTGGTGTCTGAAGTGGTGGGGGAAGGAGCAGTGGTAGGACTGAGCTCTCAACCTGTGGAATCTGATGCTATTTCTGGGTCGATGTTGTCAGAATTGAGCTGAATTGTAGGACACACAGCTGGTCCAAGAATTAATTGCTTGTTGGCGTGGAGGAAACCCTGGCCCCCACATTGGAATTGAGTCTCGGAACCCCTTTAAGTTCTCATTCAGACCTGGGGTGTTCTTTAGAGTTTTCTGTTACCCTCCTTTAGTACCTAATCCCCTGTAAAGAGTTAATAATCCTTTATGTTAAGCCTTCTCTGTTTGTATAACTATATTGCCTGGTATCTGTCTCCTAAATCATCTCATTTAATCCTAACAATGCCTGTATGAGGTAGGTATTCTTGTTAGTCCTATTATACAGGTGAGTAAACTAAGGTCTAAGTGCTAGTCCTCAGATTCCAGTCCGAGTTCCTGACTCCAGAGCAAAGGACTTGGTTCAATATAAGTTCTTTTCCTAATTTCCTGAGAAAATTCCCAAGAAGTCCTGAGCCTGTCATTTTCTCATCAACCTCAGTTTCATTATTTATGAAATTGGCATGATATTTGTCCCCAGGTAAAGCCAAGGAACTTTGAGAAATGTTAGAGGATAAGAGTTGCAAATGGTACTTATAACTCTGTTCATGAGCCTGAGTGAAAATAGAACCTTCTAGGCTGAGACACCAGGCCTTGCCTGGCTTATCATAGCTTCCTTTCCTTTTCCCACTCCTAATGGATCTAAGCCTTCTGGGTCTCTTCTGGCGGCCACTACATCTAGCCAAACAGACATTCGAGCCTCTGAGAGGGACTCTTGAGTAAGAGCCTTTGAATCCTTGTGTCTTCTGGCTGCTGGTTTGTCCTTTTCCATTGGGTGAGAGGTCCCTGGCTCACCTGTGGGCCTGCCAGATGGGGTTACATAGAGCCCTTTGGAGGAAGGATGGTATTTGGGGTCCACTGATAATGCTTTGGGGGAGACCACGTTCCCCAGCTTTTGCTTGGGAAGGAGCCCAACCTAGAGAACACTTGGAAAAGGAAAAGGATATTGGTTAAATCCAATCTGTTGATGAAAGAGATTGATGTTTTCCCCCCAAAAGAAGTTGAGTCTCTTTTGGAAGAAACAAGAGGGCGAGGTTTATTTTCTCCCTCGGGAGCCATTTGGAAGCTCAGTGTCTGTTTCTCTGGAGAGGAAGAGGGAGCCTTGAAATATGGTTGGGCTCAAGTCATTAAAATACTTTTTACCATGTAATGTGAAATTTGAAATGTGCTGAGTTTGTCTTTTGAGCACGCCAGGAAGGGCAGTCTTTTGCCTCTCACTGAGCAGGCCCTCCAGCCTGGCTCTGGGTGAGAATCTTGCTAGCACACAGCATGAGGCCAGTGTGTTAGGAGCCTCTCTGATTGTGCCACGGCCCACGACTGACTTTTTGGGCACTGACATGGAGCACATAAGAGATCTAACCTCAAATTCCTGCCTTGTCACCTACTGATTGTGTGATTCCAGGAGAATTATTTCATGTGTTTGGGTGTTGGCTTTCTCAAGTATAACAAGTGACGATAGTAATACCTGCCTTAGAAAGTTGTGGGCAATAAGTGAGAAGATAGAGATGGTGGGGTGGCAAGTCGTGGGCGTTCAACCAGCATCAGTTCTCTTCCCTGGGGTCTCTCTCTGTCTGAGCTTATCTGAGGTTTGTCCTGAAGAAGGGGGTTCAGTGCAGGGCTTTGTGAGCTATGGTTTCCAATTAAAAAGTATAAAGTGTGGGTGACTTTATGTCATCAAAAAAGAGATGTTGGATTTAGCCATCAAGCATGAGGCAAAGAGCACACACTTTAGTCACACAGCTGTCCGTACATCTTCTGGCAGGATCAAAACCTGCAAACCCCGGGCCACCGAAGTGGAGCATGGGAACTTAACCACTTCACCACTGGGCCAGCCCCATTTAGTCTGTTTTTTTAAATGCAGATTTCGTTTACAAAAAGCAAAGGTTTTCAAGGAGGACCTATCTACTGTTTGCTATCCCTAACATGTAAAGCTGAGAATATTCTTTAAAAAGTATTCTGAAAAAAATATGACAAGCTCCAATAAATTTCTAGGGAATATCTTAAAAGAATGTAATTCTGATTCAGTTTCTGTTGGAGTTACAGTGTCATCAAACAAATACAGTTGAATGTCTTTCACAGAACACTAACCTGATAGTCTAAGACTGGATTCTTTCCCAAATTCTGCCAATCTGTAGTTGGCAAATCATTGTCCTAGCTGCCTCAGTTTCTCCATCTGCACATCTGAGAGGGTTGGGTTGATTGATCACCGTGGGCCCTTCTGGCACAATCTCCTAAAGATACATATAGCTACATTTATTGAGGTTTGACTATGTGTCAGATACTGTGTGAAGTGCTGTCATATGTTATCTGATTTTATTCTCCCAGCACTTCTAAGAGGTAGCTGGTTTTAATCTCATTTTATAGATTAGAAAACAGACACTCAGATAAAACAGACCTTGCCCACCAAGGCCTCACAACGAATAAGATTTTAGTCCATCTATAGCCGTGTGATTCAAATATTAAGCTCCTACCCACGTTGAAACACTGCCTATCTCAGGGCCTCTGGGGGTGGAAGGCCGGTTTTCCAAGTAGGAGGTTAGGTTACTTTCAGAAGAGAGATATCTTTCTAAGAAAGAGTCCTGGAATTATTTGTAGCTCCTATTAGAACTAGAAGCTGAGCAAAACAAAGGCCCAAATCAAACTGAAGCTTATGTCTATTCTTCTAAAGCCCCGCAAGGCATTTCTTGTAGATTTGGATCATACTGTCTCTGGAATTTGGATTTAGTACTTTCACAGCAATTTTGCAGAATTCTAATTAATTAATTAGTTAATTAATTAATTAAGGTCTGTACTACTCTTTTAGAATCTTGACTTTCAAATCTTTTTCCTGATCATATTTGCACTGTTTTCTTCTAGGTCTTCTTCAAATAAACTATGCTCCTCTCTGCAACATATAACTATGTAATGTTCAGCTCTGTATGTTGGGGAGGTAGAACTCATATGTTTACCAAGTTATATGGATTTAATTATACAATGCAGACATAATTCCAATTTTTTTGAGAGAATTTGTTCTAATCTCTAAAATTAGATCAAAGTGCACCCATGCATGCACAAATGCACACACACACATATTTTGGCGTTGTTCCTCTGTCTCTAAAGCCTTTCTCTGTTGATTGCTCTAGTCTAATGTGTTTCAGGAATGAGTTTTTTCTTAAGGACGAGGAATATGTCTTTGATTCCACATTTGTGCACTTAAACTACTGCTGCCTATGGAGGAGTGGTTAGTTCATATTTGTCGACCTTGCGATGGAAAGGGTCTCAGAATTTACCTAATTTAGTGTGACCCAAATTTACCTGATAATAAGGATCATCTATATATTCTTGGGACTGAGTCAGAATCTGCAGAGAAAGTGCCTGGTAAATTTTTAACAGGCTAAGTGATTTTTATCATCACACAGGTTTGGGAAACTGATCTCCTTCATTATTACAAAGGGTGTACAAGTCACTTCTACAGTATCACCAGTGATTTTGGGTTTTAGGTCTTTGGTTTAAAGAAACAGAGACCCACTCATTTAATCCATGGAAAGGAGGGTTTATTATAAGGATGTAGAGCATTCTTTTGGGAATCCAAGAATAGGCAGTGAAGTCCAGCCAGGCCTCGACGAATGAAGGGGGTTCTTTCATTTGTGATGTTTTTGCTTTTCTCTGTGCATTAAGTTCATTTTCCTCTTTCTGCTGGCCAGGTTTCCCATGACTTCAGCTTGTCTATGGTCTCTAATAGCCCCTTGGCCCTGAATCAACTCACCCTCAGCTCCTTCCCCAAAGTCCACTGATTCAAGTTTCAGTTTTCCAATTCAATATTTGTAAGAGATCGCTCATAGGTTCAGCTCAGGGTTCTGAGCCAGGTTATCAGAGATATTGTTACAGGCAGCCAATGAATGCATTTAAAAATAACACTCCAGATATGGTTGGGGAAGGGCAAAACAATAATTTTATTATTTGACTATCATAATATTGGAAATGTATCTCCAGGTTGTAGATAACATTTGTTGAAAAACCTCATGGTTGTAATTTTGGACTACTGGGGAGATGTTTGAAACCAGTCTGCACTGTGGCTTATTTAGTTGTAGACAAACACTCTTCAGAGTTGTGGAACTAGAGGTAGGTGTGAAAATGACTAAATAGCAGCAAATAATGAAAAAATGTGAGAAGATTTTGAATAGCAACAAGATTTTGTCTAGTCAGAGTTCCCAGAGTTTTCACTCCATTTTGACTTTAGCTTTGGAGGTTTAAATGGCCCTTCCAGAACGTTCTTGGTAGCTATGAGAAAGGATCAGAAACATAGAGGCAATAGCAGAGGTGAGAACTGCTTTCCTAGTGTTCTGTTTCATTTAGAGTGGATCAGGTGGCTTTCCAGTTCTTAGAGACTAACTTAAAAATTAAGAAACAAGCCAGTTTATCTCTTTTGGTCCCAATTTTCCAGTCCAGGTGAGGTGCTGTCCCAAGGAGGAACACAGCGTGACTGACTACCTTTGAGTCATCCCAGCTTTTTTCTGGGCCTTACATGTACGTAATATGGCTGTCCATTGACTCTCTCACTGAGCAAAACATTTAAATCAAAATAAAATTCCCTTCTGTCTGATCTCAGATTTACTGTTGTTCTGGGAAATGTCACAGAAGCAAAGGCATTGTTACTTCACTAAAAATAGTTGTGTCAGAGACTAAGAGTCATGTCAAAAACTTCCAGAGGTTTTGGCTTCAAAAGCCCCCATGATGTCTGGTGACAAGTTCATTTGAGGCCCAAATGATAAAAATGATGTTTAAAGGTAGAAAGAAATGACTCTATATAATCTAGTTCGCATATTAATTACCGTCTGCTTTTCTGCTCTTTTCTTTTAGCTTGTCCTCATGACTCAGGGCAGGAAAGGCTTGAAAAGGAGGCCAATCTTAAAAGGGTCAGATTTTCTTCTAGTTGAAAATGTTGATGGATGTTGAGGTTAAAGCTTGCTATGATGAATTTTTGGATTATTGAGGTTGAAGTTTTAAATTATACAGATCTGTTTTTAAATGTGAACATTTGAATCTGGGTGGTGTTTCATTCACTCTGGGATATTTGTGAAGCTTACTCACTGCTAATTGTGAGGGCTGTGACAGAAACACAAGGCAAAGCTGTGTGTCCCTATTTGGAGTGTAAATGTCCAGAGGCAAAAGCTATCACACACAATACAAAAGCTCATAACTAAGCACTGGACTTCCTAGTACTAGGACCATAGATATTTAAAGGACAAATATTAGGGACCATTCTGTAATAGATGGTCCATTCTGTAATGGGTGAACCTTTGAAATAGATTTCTTTTATAAGGCTTCACGGGGAGGTGATGAGACTATAAAGAAGTTTTACATTCTATCATTTCTTTTATATTACCTAGTTTTGGAAATCCACTTCCAACCAGATTAGAAAAATACACATTAAATTTATGACTTTCATTGTTTTTTTAAAAAATAGCTAAAAATATTTTCTCTACCAAGGTTTTTAAAGGTATAAAGTATGAGAGAAAGATCAAATTTTTCTCAGGAGGTTGACAAATCATTGCCACAGTAGAAGGAAGACTCACGAGGACAAGACATGTGCCTGCTGTCTCCTGGTATCCAGAATAGTGTGTATTACAAGCACTTGGCAAATACTTGAGTAAATGAATCATGTTCATGGACAATGGTTGTGATTTGGCTAGATGGAGGACAATTTGAATAAAGGTATCAAGAGGAGAAATAGCCTGATTAGAAGAGAGGTTGGGGGATATGGGGTAGTTGGAAATAACATTGTATAGCTGGGGAAAGATAAGGCTATGGAAAGTTTTGAAAGAGTGTATGTTTGACAAGACAGGCAAAAGAGAGACACTGAATTTCATAAACAGGAAAATAATGGGGAATTAATTTAGAAATAAGTATCTTGCAAGTTATACAAAAATGAGTTGGAAGGAGAAGAAGGGCCAGTTACATTATATATGAAATAATGACGTGTGGACCTAGGTGATGAAAACTGAAATAGATCTAAAAGCCATTCTGAAAGACAGATGCTAGGATCTAGTGACAGGATAGAAACAAAGGGCTGAAGAAGAAGCAGAAATTAAAGTCTGGGAGATAAAAGAGTGGGGCTAGGAATGAGGGGAAGGGAGCAATTAGGAAGGGGATCCAGTTTGCATGGGTGGGCAATTTGAGAAAGAAAGGTGCCTGGATCAGTTCATGCTTGAAGCAGTGATAGGACATCCAACTGCAGATGGTTGGGTTTGTACAAGCTGAGAGAGGTGAGAAGTCAGAATTAGATTTATGGATCCAAGAAGCATTAATATGGCAGTGACAGATCAAGTCAGGTAAGAGTAGAGACGAGCAGGAGGCAGGGATCCTGGGGGCCAGAATAAGGGCAGTAGATGGTCAGCCTGGATGAAATTCACCTTATGAGCCCCTTGAGAGTAGGGGGCATTTCCCATTTTTTCTTTGCATCCCTAACATGAAATACCATGACTGACAGTAGGAGGGCTCAGTAATTATTTGCTAAAAGAATGCAGTTCATGCCTGCACTGTATTAATCCACAGCAATCTGAGAAATCAGGAGGGTAAACATGCGAAGTCCTCACTGGGGATGTGATGATATTAGAGCAGGGGACACAATTTTACTTTTAACAGCATTGAGGATCCATTTGACCTCTCCTCCTCTGTATGCCACTTTTTCTTGTATGAAAAAGAACAAGCAAGATATTTGCACATCTCTGATTTGTGATGTGTTTTGGGTGTAAAAGAACAAGTTAAGCACCAGCATTCTTTTTTCTTAAACAACAAAAAGAAACAAACTCAACAGCAAACTTGTTAAGTATTTACATTGTGCTTGGTGTTGTGTGCACCCTAAAGAAGCTCAGTCCCGTCCTAGACAGTTTATAATCTAAGTGTCGATAGGTTCTATGAAAGCCAGCTCTGACCCAGGTCTTCAAACTGCACCATTCTGTCTCCTCCTTCGCTGGCATTCTTCTTCCATCTTGGATCAACAGTATTGCTTTAAACAAACCAGGCTTCAAATCCATGGTCCATAGGAGTAGCCATTCTAAATGCACAGGTGTGAAAATAGCCCGAGAGTCTATAATATCACATCGCCAACAGACTATGATTATCTCTACGTTCAAATTGCACTGATTTTTAAAAACCATGAGATAGTTTTTAACAATTTAGAATTTCTGCAAACACTCGCTTTACTGACTCTCTATACATCCTGTCAAGTAGATCTTGCCAATGTCTTTGCGTGTGGAATTCCTGAAGTCCAGACCTGCCAGAATATTTCCTTTGCTTTTTCCTCCTTCCTTCTCATTTGAGGGGAGCCTGTGAGTGTGGGTTTTGTACAACAGCCATCTTGGGGTGATGTGAAGTTTTGAATGGCGCCTTTCTTTGCAGGTAGGTTGGCAGACAGAATACTGCTGGCAAAATGGACGACCTCAGACTCTCAGCCTAGGGCAGGAAAGCCCGTTTGAATTGCTTATTCATTCTTCCTTTGAGGACCGGTGTCTCAATGTTCTAAGCAGCACCCAGTGAATTGGGAGCATTTTTATTTGCTGCTTCTTGAAGAGAGTTTTGTTTTTTTTTTATGCGAAGGCAAAATCAAGGTTTATTTTTTCTTTTTATCTTCTACTTTTTTTTTCTTTGACAGAGAGTAGATCCACAGCCCAAAGTCCTTTGACTTTCTTGGGCTTGGCATCTCTCCATGGGGCCTGCTCGTCCTATCTGTCTCGTGTTTATATTGCTGTGGACACCCTGGCGTCCTTCCCGCAAACAGCATGTGGTGCTTTCAGCTCCAAGTTGGCCGCTGCCCCTGCAGGGCTCAAAGGCTCAAGGCTATATAAGAGGTACGTTAGGGAGTTGAAAGGGATGTGCTTCTTTGGGCCAGGCTTCTCCCTGAACATTACACATTGCTCTCTTTTTCTTCTCTCCCTTTTCCCTAGCCAGATGAGTATCATAAACATCATTGGTGACCTACATAATTAGACGATACTTAAGTGTGGTATCCCTAAATTGGGGCATGATTATGTGGTACATAGTACCCCATGAGTTGGAGTCATCTGAGAAGCCAAGCTTCCTTTGTAAATTCTAGTTTGGAGAATGGAGTGTGGGGAGGATAGTAGAATCTACTTACAGATTGTCATTTATTCATTCAGTGCACATTTACTGAGTACCCACCACTGGCCAGCCACTAGGGATTCAGAATTAAAGCATGATTGCATTGGTTGTATGGCATAGCAGGAAAATATCAGGATTTGGAGTCAGAAGACCTGGTTTGAGTCTTCTGTGCCATCTATTGACTTGGGAAAATCAGTAGAAGTGCAACATATAGGGGCACAGGGGAAAGACTGGCTGATAGTTGGGAGAAACAATAGAGGGGTGAGTTACATTTGAGCAGCTTCTCAAAGAATCATTGTGAGTTTGTCAAGTGGATCAGGTGAAGTGGGGATAGATTCTAGGCAAAGTGAATGGTGAAAGTAAAATCGTATATAATGAAAATGTGCAACATTTTTTACTCTTAACTCTTACTTCCCTTTAAAAAGCGTATTACTTCCATGGAATCATAAATCATCATAAGCCAGTTGTAAACAACTGTTAATACATGTGAAGAGTTTGCTTAATAGGAATTCTTGTGAAAAAAGCCTAGGAAAAGTCATTACATTTTCCTAGCATCAGTTGGCATGGAAACTCAGCTAGTGAACTTATTCCTTTCCTGAGCTATAGATACGGATAAAGTGGTACTGTCTTGATCATGAGACAGAACAGTCCCTCTGCACTTTAACCAGAATATTGCCCTCAGTCATGGGTACCACTTAAGATATTGACCACTTAGAGTGCCAATAAGAGGCTGACACATCTGAGCAGTGGGCTCTTGGTGGGAATGCAATGCATATAGTGGAAGCAAAGGGTGTAGAAAGAAGAGAAGGCAGGATAATGGTAAATGGATGAGATTTTTCAGAGAGGGAGATTTGACTCAACCCAAGGAAGGCATTCCTAATAATCAGCAGTGCTCAGCAGCTCCACCATGAAAGGATTTACATAGTATATGACCATTGGTCAAAGGTACTGGAGAGGGACTTCCTGCACTGGGAGGGTGGTGGGGTGGTGGTGGGCACTTGAACTACATCACCTTTATTATCCCTCTCAACCATGAGAGTTACAACTCTAAATGAGGTCATGGACTGAGCAGAGATTTCTAAGACAAGGTCAGAAACACCAGACCATAGAGTCAGGAGAAAGAGGGAAACACCATAGTTTGAGTTAATGACAATGGCAGGAGACGGCCAAGAGGAAAGGATCTTGAGGTCTTAGCTACCTGGTTGTGTTATGTGGATTTCTCCTCCTGGTTCACAGGTTAATTCCTGCATGTCCAGTTTATCTATTTGTTTTTTCACAAAAAAGGAGGAAAAATAGAATGCAACAAAGCATATTCTGAAAATAGCTTATTGTGTCTGGCCTGATAAATCACTATTTTACCTGCTTATTAAATACATTGCACCTTTAAACTCTAGGAAGATTTCTGATCAGTGCCTGGCCACTCTGTAAACTCTTATCAAATACAGAGAGCACATCTAAGAAGACTTGGTCTATCCAAATCCATTAGTGTGAAAACAGAAGGAATAGATTTATTTGAGGGGGAGGATGTTGCAGCTTCCTCAAACTTCTCTCAGAGCTGGTAGGCACCACAGGGATTTGGACTGCAAGGACAGATTTCCATTCTTGAATTAAATAAAGTGCCCATACTCATGTGTGGTAATCCTCAATGTTTTCCCAGCTTTGAACTTGATCACTTAGTTGACTATCGGCATCAGAGAATCAGGAAGAAGAGAATGAAGGTTCCAAGGTATATGAAAACTTTATCAGATGTGAGTCCCCACTTGTATATCAAAAATTGCAGCAATCGTTGAGTGGAAAAATGGATAGAATTATTACTTCCAAACCATAGTGTGCTAGTAATTACAAACTGTCATAATAATCATAGTAAGCTTTTATTAAGGATGGTGCTATGTGGAATTCTATATGGACTGAGTTAATCAAAAGTGTCCTTGCTCTTAAGAGGTTACACCGGTTCTCAACTTAGAAGACTGTTATGCAAAAATATCCATCACCCTGTAAACAGCACCCTGTAGAGAGCCATACTGTTATTACAAAGCTCAGTGAAACAGATATTTAGAGCATGTGCAAGAAATGAAGCTGGTAAAATAGCATCTACTCCAAAGTATATTGGTAACAGAGTAAGAAGATCCTGGTTACTCAGGGCTCAGGAAACCATGGATGCATAGGCTTGGATCTTTTATCATCACATGGGCCTCTGGATTAGATCAGGATTCAAATAAAGCAGACGATGAGAAGAAGGCAAAAATAAAATAACCCAGTAGAGCTAATGGTGTGTCTTATTATGATATTGTGAAAGTACTACGAGTTCTACCAGTTTATTTTTGGTCAATGGGTAGAAGTTTAGAATCTATTTATGGGGCTCAGTTATTACCCAGGAAGGAAGAATGTTCTTTGCAGCAGGAGCAACATAAATATCTATGGGTTTAGTGAGTCATAATTTTTCTTGCTGAAGGCTGGTTTTAGAACCTCCCCACAGGGACCTCTGCCCAGGCTGGTTAACTGTTGTGAGGAAATGCAACTTCATGGGGTCCCTGTCATTGCTCCTTTCCCCAGCCACCAGGACTTTAGGATGGGAAGAGGAGTTATTATGATGAGAGTGATGACAGCAATGGTGATGATGATAATAATAATAATAATAGCTTCCATTTTGAGGGCTTACTGTGTGTCAAGCTCTGTTGAAAAAAAAACAATGTGTAAAACTAAGAGCACTTAGCAGTTAATTTTGCCTTCATATCTTAGGACTGGCGGCTCTTGGTGGCTCATCTTTCCATTATGAGCTTTAATCAGATTGTTATTCTCACACATCATGATGCCAACTTCATAAGTTTCTGTGTTTAAACTCAAGCAAAACTCCCATTTGTTGGCCTGAACATTGTCTTGCCCATTTATGCAGTGAACACTTTTGTGAAGAAACAGGACCAGGCCAGTTACTTCGGGGTCTTGGCCCCAGCATACGCTGCTCAGGCACTGAGGCCCCCAGGCACTGCCAGCCTCTTGATAGGAGGAGGCAGAGAGACTTCACATGGCTTCAAAGGCCTTGCTGCAGACCTGGCAGGCTTAGGGGGGGTGTGTGTGTTGTGGACGGGGCACACCGGGGCGGGAACCGCCCAAGCACAGCCAGTAGTTTGTAGTCTCTTAGGTGGCTCCTCTGCACTCCAACAATTAGATTGGAAGGTCACAAAAGGTGTCAGTGAGAATAGGCTAGATATAAAGGCTGCACTCTCTCTTTGATTTTAGCATATAAGTGGGAAGATTCTGGAATCACCTTGATGACAGAGGTATAATGGTTAACAACACTGGCTTTGGAGTGAGATGTGGTTGAGTATATAACCTCTCTAAGGTTCTGCCTCTGTAATAAGGGGATAAAGCCTACTGCTTCACAGGTTTGTGGTGTGGATTAAAGGAGATGAAATGGACTGTTCATTGCTCAGATGATTACCTGGCTAACTCTCCCAATTCTTTTAGCTGTCTGCCACCATAATGCTTCCTTAGAAGGGCTTTCCCTGCCTACTTTGTGTAAAATATACACTACCCTTCTGCCCATGACTTCCTAGCACCTTACTCTGCTTTAGTTTTCTTTATAGTATTTATTGTTACTCAAAATATATGTCTATATTTACCTTCTTTCTTTTATTGTTTCTCTCTCCCTCCATAGAACGTAAGTTTTATTAGGGCTAGGAATTTTTAGACTTGTTCTCTCCTTGGGGACTGATGACACATAGTAGGTGCTCAATAAATGTGTTGAATGAATAAATGCATGAATGAGATGAATGAATGTAAAACGCTTTGCACAGTGGCTGGCACATAATGAGTGCTTGAAGGATTGAAATTTCTGCTGTCAATTATATGTGGATTGGCACTGGGTAGAAAGCTCTCCTCTGGGGAGAGTGTCAATCTACTCTTGGTTGGGCCAGACAGAATGTGGAGGGCCCAATGGCTGGCGATGGATGCAGCATCATCAAGAGAACTTATCAGGACTATGATGGTGTAGGGTCCAGCCAATGGGATCTGGAGGAAATTCCTGAACTCTTTCCCTTCCACACATGGCAACCAGGCAGTGCTTGCAGGTCACAATGGGATATTAGGAATGCTCACTTGGGGGTCACCACGGCCAAGGCAACATTGGCCTGCTCACTGGTACACATCATCTGCTCCTGCTTTTCCTTGTGCTATGGGAATGGAGAATGGCCTTTTGCTTTGATGCTTTCCTTCTGGCCTAAACTTATATAATAGATACTTATTTATTCTAAAGTGTTGCATAGAAAGTAAAGTCACAGACACAATTAATCAACCTGAACCTCTATATAGTGTTCCCTGGCTTCCATACCTATGATAATCTCAAGAGATCTTCGGGGTGCTAATTTATATCCAGGGGACAATCTCAGCCTCTTCCACTTTGTTCCTGCAGACATAATTTAAATGTTCCTCCTTGTGTTAGTCGGGGTCCTCAAGAAGCAGACACTAAGAGAGTGTTAACTGTTGCAAGAATTTTCTTAGGGGAAATCCTTGTGTGAAAGGATCTAGGGAGGGAGGTGGAGAGGGCTGGTGAGCAGCCAGATCACCAGTAGGCCTGACTCAGTGAAGGGGATCGGGAAAGAAGGCAAGGTGGAAGCAGGCTGGACCACCATGCAGCCTAAGGGAGCATCAGCAAAACCACTGGGAAGTCCTTGTGCCTGAGTCAGCCAACAAAGGAGTCCTGTGTCTCCCAGGATGGAGTACCCCTGCCCCACACCCTATCATTGGCAGGGAGAAGCCCTTGGAAAGTGGGATCATGGTGCAAACATGGCAATGGATTTAAAAGTACAGCAGTTGGGGCCCTGGGTCAATTCCATTGCGGTAGAAGGAGGTCTGTGAGGCACATTCCCATGGCTACCATAATCCAGGAAGCCAGATAATGCCATAACCATCCCCTAAAGCTGGTAGCTTTGCAATGTGGTACCAGGCTGCCAAGTGGGGGAGGTGATGTCAGGCCTCTCACTCAGGGAAATTCAAATTAAATGGGTTAACACAGACATGATGATGGAGGGGTAGAGTCCCTTCTAGCAGCTGCTCCAGTGGTTCTCTGATATTCCCTGACCTAAGAATGTACCACTCAAAAGTTGGTCTGTGTCCTCTTAGATTCCCCTACATCCCTCTTCCCTAGGGCACAAGTTTGTGCTCAGTAGAGCCGGGTCAATACCAGGTCTGATAGTTACAGCCTCAAAGAACCAGAATCACTACTCACTCTCAGAGGTCAACCTCGGTGTACAGTCCTGGCCACTGGTCCAACCTCTTTCTACCATATTTTCTCTTAAAAGGGCTGGTAGCTCTTTCTCATCCTGGGCCTTGGTTGGAGTCACCCAAGTCCACCCTGGTGATTTTCCACTAAGGAGAATCTCCAGGACTCGGGCTTGCAGTCTCTTTCCCCTCAGAAGGCCATTTGCACCCTTTATGAAAATTTCATCATCCTCTCCCTAGCACCTTAACATTCCTATATCAGTAATAAACTTCTGGGGGAAAATTATGAACACACGCTTCACTACAGCTCTACTATATTTGCTAGCTGACAATGAGAGCAGTTGAAATAACATCTCAGACAGATATTTTCCATAATCTGTAGAGAGTAATCAATACTTAGAAGGAAAGTTACTTGGCGACAGGGTCAACATTCCATTTTCTGAAGCATTCCTGTGTGCTCGACTTTGCGGTCTCATACCTTTCTATGATTTCTCAACCACCGGTTCACGGAACTTCTCAGAACCAAGAGGTCGTCCTTGTGCAGACTTGTGTGACTGATTTCTGCTAAATCGCTTTTATTTTCCTAGAGGTTTGGTATCATGGGACTAGGTCTAATGAAGCGAGTCAAATAAATGGCTGATTTCGTTCCCCGGAGCCCTCTCCTTCTGGAACATTCGCTGTCTGATTTGTCCGTGGGAAGACGCAGCTGTTAGCAGGCAGCCTGTGTGTCCCGAAGCAAATGGGGAGAAGCCTTCCCGAGAACTTCAGAGCACATGCTGGGGGTCAGGGGGGACTTTGTTTTTCACCCTTTTAGAGGTTGTTGCTCCCAAATAAATGGCTGTAAATGGAGATGAAGGGATAAGACTTGTGACTAATTTCTCTGGGGAGCTTAAATATCTCCACTCCTGACCCCAGTGTGTTGCCTCCCCCATCTTCCCACTGCAAGACTCATAGCAGCCTTATGACAAGGTGGGTGTTTGTGATCCAGTTCAGGATGGGGACTGACCAGTCCTCCCAGTGGTGGTGTTCTTTCCATGACGAGGCTGAAGCTCGGCCAGTGGAATCCCAGTGAGCTCAGGGAACAGGCGCTGTATGTCAGGTTGCTTCAGCTGAGGAAGTCGTGGCCTAGGTTTAGCCTTATAAGGTTGTGGTTCCGGTAGAAGCGAGACTGTCTCAGCTTGAAAACTCAAAGCTCTGAGTCTTCCCAGATGACATCTGTAGTTTTTCCAACACACATTTGGCTCCCTTGATTCCTCGCAGCGCTTTGATTGTGCAATCACAACTTGGCAGTTTCTTCGTCCTGTGAAATCTGTGCATTTTCAGCCCTGATGTCTCAGAAATAATCACTGAAGAACTTTTATCAGGGTGGTTTATGGTAAAGCAGAGCCACTCCCACCGACATTTCTTGTAACCAGTACTAGGAGAGTGACAACTTAGGAGAGAGGAAGGCGTAGTAGAAGGAGGGCTGGGTTTGGAATTGGATAGACCAAGGTTCAAGTCCTGAATTCCCTTTTTCACTTGTGGAAGGATCTTAGGGCCTCAGGGGCTCAGATTAATCTTCTGTAAAATGGAGAAAATAGTATCAACCTTGCAGATTGTGAGGATTAGATAAGCTAAGAGTTCAGCAAGCCAGCCCTGGTGGTGTAGTGGTTAAGATTCGGCGCTCTCACTGCCACAGCCTGGGGTCTGTTTCCTAGTCAGGGAACCACACCATCCATCTGCCATTTGTCATATTGTGGCAGCAGCACATTGCTGTGATGCTGAAAGCTGTGCCACGGGTATTTCAAACACTAGTAGGGTCACCCATGGTGGACAGGTTTTAGCAGAGCTTCCAGACTAAGACAGAGTAGGGAGAAGGACCTGGCCACCCACTTCCAAAAATATTGGCCATGAAAACCCTATGAATAGCGGCAGAGCATTGTCTGATATAGTGCCGGAAGGTGAGAGGATGGTGCAAAAAACCAGGCAGGGTTCTGTTCTGCTGTACACAGGGTCACTAGGAGTCAGAATCCACTCCACGGCACTAACAACAAAAGAATTAAGTAAATAAATGGACTCAGTAAGTTTTGTACAAATATATACGTGATGTGTGTGTGTGTGGTAATGGTCCTAGTGTAGAAATGAGAGTGGTTATAAGCTGATTGTATATGTAGGGAATCTCAGCTCTCTTTTTAGTCCTCAGTAAATCACACACACATACTCACATGTGTACACACATATGCTCACACTCATACTCACACCACATGCACGCACACATTCCTTGGAAACCTCAACTTTACTTTTGATAAGTAATTTGCTTCTGAGGCTGGTCCATGACTACGTGTCTGTGAGTTAGTCAACAAACCTCCGTATTATCTGGGAATGTCTGAACTGGGTTTTGTGATGATATCCACAGAGACGGTCCTGGGCTTTTCCTTTTCAGCCATTAACTGGTAGCAGGTACAATCAAAGGATGACCAATTGCTTCTAACTCTCTGACTAATGTCTAAAATCTGAAGACAGAAATCATTCTGAATCGTAGTTTGAGATGTCTGGGAAAGAGAGAAATATTTCTCTTCAGCTCTTGGAATACTTCCCTCTCATTGCAGCATTCATGTTGCTTCCAAATATCATTTATGACAGACTTTCTTTAGCATAGTGAGAAAAGATACAGTCCCTTTCTTTATGAAGCCTCTATGCCAAAATATTGGCCACTAGCTTCTTAGCACATTTAGTAGAAGGCTTGATGTCTCATAATTATGAAATGAAGCCCCAAGCAATATATTGAAAAAAGAAAGATAACCCCTGCCTGGAACAACTGCAAATTTGACTTGTCATTTCTTTTAGCTATAGATGTGTTGAGCTTTGTTTTCATTACTCAGCCAATTGACTAAACAAAATATTTTTTAATAATCCACTACATTCTTGGCACTGTTGAAGTGCTGGGAATACAATGATGAACATGACAAAGACACTTATTGTCTTTTATGGAGGCTATAGTCCATGAGTTAAGAAGCAAAGAGAAGGTTCTGGGGGAAAGATGTACAGGACATTGTGGGAGCAGAGGGGAAGGGCACTGTGTCTAGACTTGTAGAGAGAGAAAGCAAAGCATAACTTGGGATCTGAGAGTGATTTAGTGTGGATGGGCCCTGAGTGCAAGGGAGAAAGTGGCCATAGGTGAGGCTGTAGAGGTGAGGCGACCCCAGATCATCAGATCTTGCAGGTCCTAAAAACCATTGTCGAGAGTTTGGATGCTGTTCTGAGGCACCAGTGAATCTACGAAGTATTTTAAGTGTGTGTAATGTGGGAGGAAAGTCAGTATTTCATTTTAGAAGGATCAATCTGGTGACAATGAAGAGTATGGGTTGAAAAGGCTTAAGTGTGTAAGCTGGAAAGATATTTGGGATTCATTGCTGTGATCAGTGCAAGAGATGATGGTAGCCTGAACTTTGGCAGTGGAAATAGAAAGGAGTAATGGATTGAAGACATTATTTAGCCGATAGAATCAATAGGACTTGGTAATTTATTGGATAGACAGACTGGAGAAAAGAAAGAAGACAAGGATGATGCCAGTTTTTCTAACTTAAGCAACTAGTTATTTGGTGGTACCATTTACTGAGACAGGGAGTATAAGAAGAAGAGTGAGTTCTAGGGGAAAGAGTGAATTCCATGTTTGCACATGTTAAGCTTGAGATGTCTCTGCAATCAAGCGGAGACGTTGGGTACACAGGGGGATATTCAAATCTGAAACTCTGCAGCAATATCAAGCCTATAAATATAGATTTGGAAGTTAACAACATGCAGGTGGTAACTTAAGCCTTGAGGATTCACTCACTAAGAGGGTGTGGAGTGAGAAGTGGACCAAGGGCAGATCCCCGAGGAATGTAACACGTCAGAGATGGGAAGAGAAACAACCAAGGGAGATAAAAAGGAGCCATCAGAGAAGCAGGAGAAGAATGTGGAAGTGGGTGCAGGAGAGTGGGGAAGAGAGGGTTTCAAGGAGGTAGTGGTCAAATGCATCGAGGGCAAGTTAGAGGTCAAGGGAGATAGCGATTGAAAGTTTCCTTTGGATTTTACAAAAGGGAGGGTTGTTTGTCTTGGCAACGGCAGTCTGAGTGCAGTAGTGGTGAAGGAAGCCAGATTTCAGTGGGCTGATCAGTGAGTGGGAGGTGAACAGGTAGACGACTGTGTGAGGGCAGGGCAGTAGCCAGAAGGGCACAGGGGAGAGAGCAGTTTTAGAGTTCTTCTGTTTTCTTTCTTCTTTCTATTTATTTTTTAGGGTTAGGAGAGGCTTGAGAGTCTTTAGATGCTACTGAGAAGATAAGCTATGAGAGGAATAACCGACAGAGTGAGTCCCCAGAGAGGGAGAGGGGAAAGTTCCAGATCACCAGATTATGTAGAGGAATCAGCCCCATAAGGGAGGCACCTTTTCTACTGTAAGAAAGAAAAAGAAGGATGTATCCAAGTTGGTAGTTTTGGTAGCTGAAAAGGTAATTTTTCCTGTTCTCCCCTCCTCCCCCAAATCATGGACCTTTACCTTCACTTTTATCCTCTTATTTATATATTATTTTAAAATACAAGGATTTATCTACCTGGGCATTTCCCCTTGTGTTTTAGTCATCAGCTGGTATCTTTAATGACTTAACTGTAAGTTCTGGAGGGCAGGGCATCTGTCTGTTTAATTTGTCCTGCAAATGAAGGATCTTGCCTTTGCGGGCAAGGTAGCCAGGGGTTAGGGCAGAGCCTGTGGCCTCCAAACAGAACAAAATGAGGTTAGGATCTGGCCCTCCTTCACCTAGTGCTCTAACTGGCTGTGCAGACCTGCCACAGACACTAGGCAGCACTCTATGCAGGTTGGTGCTTCATCTTTTATTCTTGAAAAATACTTTAAGAGTTATTTTCAGCGCACTAAGGGAAGGGAGTCTAGGTTAGTTTTGCTTACTTGTTAATTGCTCAAGTAATTTGAAAGCACAGCAAATATAAGACTTGTCTTCTTAGGAAAAATTTTCTTTATAATTCATTTGATTGGCTTTGCTCTAAATGGATTTTTGCGTTAGGGTAGGACTATCCCAGGGGCGGTGGCACTGGGGCAAATAATTAGCTTCTATGCCCTATGTAAATGTTGTTTATATGTGTGAAGTTGGGCTACAATGAATACTAAAGGCAACTGTGAATGGGGAAAAAGATGCCACAATGTGGCCGCTGCTCAGTGTCCTGGATCTGTTGTGGAGGATAAATACTAAGTCTCTCAAGTGTCTTTCCGTCATCAGCCAGCAGATTTACCTCCTTCTCTCCAGCCCCCTGTTGGGTACTTTGGTCTTCACCTAAAATGTGTGGCCCAGGCGAGCAGCAGGATTGTCCAGACCTTGGGGCACTCAGCCCCTGGGAATCTGTAACCAGGGGAGAAGAGTATTTCTGGTTGTTGTCTCCGAGAGGCCAGCCATGCCTTGGGGCTACTTTCAATGTGATTGGGCAACCTTCCGAAATCTTGCTGGCCTCTGGATCAGGTTCTCAAACTTGGCTGCACATTAGCATCATCTAGGAATTAAAAAAAAATACTGATGTCCACGTCCCACATATTCTGATTTAATTGGTCTAGGCTGTATTCAGGGCAGTGAGATTAAAAAAAAAAATCTCTCTAGACGATTCTGATGTGCAGCTAAGTTTAAGAACCACTGCTCTGAATCAGTGGGGCTTTTGAGAGATTGGCTGGGATGGAGATCACAAGATATAAGAGGACTACAGATAACTGATGAGTTCTTAAAAATACATTTTATTATTTGCAGTCATTTGCAAATAATATATTTGCAATATAAGGGACTCCTATACATTTGTTTTTCAGGGCTGCATTCATGTTTATTTTCTGGAAACCCTTCAGGATGAAGGGTTCATTCATTACCATGGTTCACTACATTTAGTCCCACACGGCAGGCATTTTCACCAGAGTGGCCCTTGGACAAAAGAAAAGGGACTATCTCTAGGGGAGAAAATTTGGTTTCCTTATGTGTAGCCTCTGTGGAGAAGGTGGAAACTAAGGAAATGTACTACTCCCAGGTGCCTGAACCTCATTTCAATAGCTCTTGATAACATGGGTTAAAGGTGAATCTAGAAATGGTTTCTTTGCAGGATCAGAGTTCCTGAGGAATTGGGAGTGAAAGCAGGACTCCATGTAAACCCCAAATATGCAGAGCTTTATGTTTGAATTCTATACTGCCTAGTTCTAGCGTGCCTATGGAAATGAGCTAAGAAATTCTGCAATAGCCTAGGTTTTATTTGTTAGCATGACTCTTAGTCTTAAAATCTGTATGAACTCTACTGGAAAGAACACAGTAGTCATTTCTATTGCAGCTAAAAATGAATTTTCTTTTAGGTGAAAGAAATAAAACTAAAACACATCTTACTTAATTCTTAATACTCTAAGAGGTTAACCGACTGACAGTGTGGTTCCTGGAGAAGGTATCAGAAACGACTTAAGTTCTGAGATCTCTTCTTTGTGACTTGAACAAGTCTTGTCATGAGTATGATACCTAAATTCTCTCCCTTTGGCTTCATTCTGGCCCCGTATTTCCTCAGAATCCTTCAAAATTTTACTAAAATGCTATTGAAAAAGAGTCAGTCTTCTCATAGATAAGAAGAACTTCAGAACTGGTGGTTCCTCAGAAGAATGTCTTCATCTATGTAAAGCAAGGACTTTTCTTTGGTGGACAACTCCTTCTGTTGCTTTAAGTTCCAGGTTGCTTATCTGGTAACTGAGTTATTTATTTTCATTTTCTTCTTTGGAATGTTTATGATTGATTTTATAATTTACTTTGCTTTGCTTATTCATAGGCATGTTAGCATTTTTTGGAAGTTATGAGATCATTTTACAGTTCTTCTCAGTCTTGCTTTCTAGGAATTACGTAAATCTGTTTCTCAAATACTCTTTGAGAAGGAAGACATGGTGGTTCGCTAGAACCTTTCCTTGATACAAATTCAGCTCTTTTGGAAGCTTTGCTCTTAACGTGATAAGAGCCAGTGCTCTTTATAAATGTGGTCAACTAGAAAATGCTTCCTTATGTAAAGGAGATTGGGGTTTTACACAGGAAGAGTTGGCTGTCATTTTATGATTCTACCCATGTTGCCTCATGAACTGTTTCCTGGCAGCCCATTCAGCATTAGAGCTTCCTATAGAAGAAAACATGGTCAAAGCACAAGTCTCTCAATTCATTGGCTATTAAAGTTTGCAGGAGGTCTTTTACATTTTTCATGGCAGGGGCTCAGTGACTGGAGTGCAAGGCAAGGTTTGAGTCACAGAGGAACTGTGAGACCAGGCAGCAATCTAGTCACAGGAAATCCATAATTCAAGGCAAAAACAGAACTTGCAACAAGATCAATTTGTGCTGAACCGATGAACTCTTGAACTTCTCATTTTCCCTTTAGAACATGTTTGAACTGAGAGTCTGGGGTAGGTTTGACCCTATCAGTGGAAATTAAATGGCCCAGTGGTGAGGGTTGGAGGTAAATAAATCCATGTACCACTATAATCAAAGTGTTAGCCTTTTTTATGCTGTGGACCCTTTAGCAGTTGGAGAAGCCTATAGTGCCCTTCTCAGAAAAATATTTTTTGAAATTAAAATAATGTATGTAGGATGTCAAAGGAGAATACTTTTACTGAAATAATATTTGTTAAACTAAAAAAATGTAATATAGAGCCAGCCCTGATGGCCTAATGGTTAAAGTTTGGTGCTTACTGCTTCGGTGGCCTGGGTTTGCTTCCTGGTCGCAGAACCACACCACCTGTCAGTAGCCATGCTGTGGTGGTGGCTCACATAGAAGAAGTAGAATGACTTACAGCTAGCATATACAACCACGTACTGGGGCTTTGGGGAGCAAAAAAAAAAAAAAAGAAAAGAAAAAAAATGAGGAAGATTGGCAACAGATGTTAGCTCAGGGGGAATCTTTCCCTGTAAAAAAAATGTAATATAGCAATATATGTGACTCTTTATTAATGCATTAAATAACAAGATCTACCAGTGGATCTAGTAACTACCATAATTTCCAAATAGTGATGCGTAAAATGGTATTCCTAGATTTCTGTAGTATCTATAATGTGATCTGCATGTTCAAAATGTTTGAAAGTTTTAGGCATTCACAGAGGAAAGACCATGTGGAGACAATGGAGGAAGATGTTCATCTACAAGTCAAAGAGAGAGGCCTTAGAAGAAACCAACTCACCTTGATCTTGAACTTCTAGCCTCTAGAATTGTGAGAAAATAAATTTCTGTTGCTTAAGCCACCTAGTATGTGGTATTTTGTTATGGAAGCCCTGGGAAAGTAATTCAACTGATAAAGCCATTCAAAAGTTTTGTCTCCATGGTTTCGCTAATAGATGGTCCCCAGGTCCCTTTCCTCAGCCCAGAAGAGCAGGATACTAGTAGAGATGGCCTCCTGCCTGTTAGAATGGATCTTTTGGGCAGTGGTTTTTAACTAGGGTCTATGCATGGGATTCAAGGATTATTATTTTTGTATATTATTTCTTCATTTTTCTAGCAATAGGGTCCAGAACTTCCACAAGATTCTCAAAGGGGTTTATGACTTTTCAAAGATTTGTAACTACCATTTTAGAATTTATCATATATCCTAGGCCTCTCTATCTTGGTTCCAGCTGGACATCAGAGTGTACCTAAGGACTACTGATCATCCCTGTAGCTGAAATTATCCATTTATGCAGCTTTTATGTGTGGGCCTGCCCATGTGCTCTGAGAAATGCATGAAAGCCCAGAGAACAAAGTGAAGGCATTTATTTAGGTGTATGTTAAGTATAAGGCATGGTGTTAGGCATAGAGATGTGTGAGTAGGCATAAAGAAATATCCCTCACTTCAGATGTTGGGAGAGCAATAAATCTGGACATTTGCTGAGTTTCATGACCCATGGTGGGTCCTGGCTGTCTTTGGCTGAGGTCAAACAGACAGCTCTGCTGTTCCTAACCCTGCGAACAGCCATGAGCTTGCCAAGCCTATGGCCTCCACGTGGGTCCATGGGGCCCCATCCTTTTCACAGGAGTATACTTGTATAAGTAGCTTCATGATTGGGTTTGGCCTCAGGAGAAGACTAGGAGAGAAAAGAGAGGAAAAAAACCCCAACCTGACAATACCAAGCGCTGATGAGGGTGTGGAGCAACTGGAACTCTCAGATGTTGCTGATAGAAATGCCAAATGATATAGCCACTCTGAAAAAAGTTTGGCAGTTTCTTATAAAATTGAACATACATTTACTATGTGACCATCAGTCCCATTCTAGGTGTTTGCACAAGAGAAATGAAAACAGGTTTACATTAAATCTGTATGCAAATATTTATGGAAGCTTTATTCATAATAACCTGAAAATGCAAACCACCCAAATGTTCTTCAACTTGTGAATGGATAAACAAACTCTGTTGCATTCATACAAGGGAATAGTACTCAGCAATAAAAAGATGAACTATTCACATAAAAAAAGGCTTGGATGAATCTCTACTGCTTTGTGTTAAGTTAAAGAAGCCAGACTCAAAAGGCTACATACTGTATGATTCCATTTATAGGACATCTGAACAGGCAGAATGGAATGAGAACAGTTGGTAGTTGCCAGGGGTTGAGTGAGGGGAGGATTTCACTACAAACGGGCATCATGAGGGATTTTTTTAGGTGCAAAGGAACTGTGCTGTATCCTGATTTTGGTGATGATTACGTGACTCTAGGCATATGTCAAAACTCACAGAACTGTACACCAAAAAGAGTTAATTTTATTATATGTAAATTTAAAAATAAATTTATAAAAGCAAAGAAAAAGAAAAGGAAGAAAAGAAAGCAGTTCCTGACTGGACCACAGTCTATTTCAGAGCCAAGAAGGGAGCTTGAGTTCGCAAGGGGACATTCCACTTGCTACTGCATGTTCCACTGGCTTTAGCCAAACCCTTGGTGTGGACAGGCAGTGGGAAGAACATGGCCATTTTCAAGGTGCAGGAGCCCTAAGATTTGACTCAGGAAACGAGAAATAAAGAGAAATCTTGGGAGAAGGCAGCTATGTTGAAGTGGATAAATTGGTCTCCTCAGAATGAAGTTGGGAACAAATATTTTGGCGTTACCTCGTTGGAAAAGAACAATGCAGATCAGGGCTATGGTGTTTGGCCAAGAGATCTGAAAAGCTGCTGGAAGACTTCTAAAGCTTGGACCCTTCTCCGTGTGTTTCTTCTCTGCTAGCAATTCAGTGAGTAAAGGCTGTGTCAGTAAAGGGAAACCAATTCTTTGGGGGAATCAGGCTTTATAGCAGCAGATTTTAAGCATTTATATAGGAGTTGATGGGTTCTGCTTTTACTCTCAAATGTCAGGCAGGGAGGAAACAAGTTATGGTGGGGAGAACAAAGGGTTTAGCCTCAAGCTTACTTGGGTTATAATAGGCTATGTGACCTGTGCTACTTACTTACCTTCTCTAAGCCTCCATTTCCTCCTCTGGGACGTAAGATGGTTGTGAAGATGAGAGATGAGGCAGAATGAACTGTTGCCCCTGACCTCCACACACATGCACATGTGAGAGGGCAGTGAGAGCCATCCTCAGCCAGTGTTCATCAGGAGCAGATCGGGGTCAAAGTCATGTTCACAGGAGGGATATTCTTTCCCTTATGGGATGGATATGGTGGTGAGGGATGTCTCTAGAAAGATACAATGCTCATCTTAGTGTGGCAGCATGCTTCCTAGGTAACGCCTGAGAAGTTCCCTGTAGCTCTTTTCAGTGGGAGTGGGACAGGAGTGAGAGTGCCTGCTATCCCCCGATTCCTGTGGCCAGAGTTTACGCCTCTGCCTTTGGGTTTGGCAAAGTGTGGGCAGAGGGGAGCATCCATTTGCCTCCTATTCGAGCTTAAGGGCTAGAGTCTGGAAACTGCCACCTTGTGGGGAGGGTTGGAGGTTCCCCGGAAGGAGATACAGGAATGAGGGGGTGTTGAGCAAATGGGTTATGAAGGGGAGAGATGGAGAGAGAGAGAGAGAGAGAGCGCATGAGCACGCCATTGTGGGGTGTGGTACTTTCTGACCCCTACATCTGTCTGTAAGTCTTCTTTCCTTTGCGTGGTAAAAGGCAACAAGAAGTTAGAAAAAATGGCAATCTCCATGCCTTTTATCCTGAACTGCTCAGTGTCACGGTGTGAGTTCACACTTCCATTGTGGTTCTGTGTGTTGGGTCAGGAGAAGACTAATTCAGTGGAGGCACTTGGTGACAGGGACCTCAACTGTCGTGTGGTTCCTACCATCATCACCACAGTTAGTGTTTACTGGGCACTGACTACACGTCAGGCCCTGTTTCAAGCACTTCAATCATTCTAACCTGTATTTAATCCTCACATTAGCCTCAAGTGTGTACTTTTATTTTAGTGATGACTGTGGGGCAGAGATGGGTGAAGTACCTTGGCCTTGATCACACAGTGAGGGGAGAATTTAAACCTAGGCTCCTTGGATCTACAGCCCATGCTCTTAATCACCTTTCTGCACACAAAGCCCCTCAGTTGCTCCACCCCCAACTGAGAAACTGCAAGAATTAGTTCTCAGACAGAAGCTGCTGGTTCTCCAGAAATGCTGTTTTGTTTTGAGACCATTAGGACGGGTGTAGCAAGAATTAATGGCTTGGAAGGGCATCGACACATCGTCTGTGTTAATGAGGCCTTCACTCCCTGTATTATTTTTGCATTCTCTCCATGGCTGTAGCATAATGAATTGAACTTTGGTTAGTTTCAGATTATCTAGATGGACTTTTCATTAAAAGGAGTTGATCTGAAAACAAATTGAAAAAAAAAAATGAGACCTTGCTTGGTATCGGAGATCAGATGATATAGTAAATTCCATATGCAACTGAAATGATAAATTCTTAGACCAATAAAACAAAATGCCTGAAAAATATTCTGAGGAGCCTTGAGTCTCTGCTTCTATAGAAAGAAAGGCATCTATTTGTTTCTTAAGGAGGTTGGAGTGTCACATTTCTTATAAAGAAAAGATTCTTGGTGACCTTCTATCTTCCACCCACACGTTCATCTTGTGCCTGGGGTGTGCAGAGCAGTGGACTTGAGGGGCACAGTCCATCTCTTCAGGAAGATACTAGAGGAAAACCATGAAGAGTTCAGTATGGACGCAAGACAAAAACCAAGACAGGATATAAATTGAGTACCCTGGGGTCAATTCAAGGCCTTCCCTTCTCAGGTAGGCCTAAGTCCCAGTGTTGAGAGCTATCACCACTGCCCTCGAATTTTCAGAGCCGTGAGAACAGAAGTCCTGTTGTGTGGTCTTTGGGAGGCTATTGTTGGAGCCCTTCACCTCGGTGGGTTTAAGCAGTGTTGAAGTTTGGGCCAGTCCTCCTGATGAGTTAATACAGAAACGCAAGTCTTCTGAACTTGTCGGCAAGTGTTGTATACCAAGAACTCCTTCATTTTCACCTATGTCTCAGGGCTGCTTTATTAATAATACATTAATCAAGCTATTAAGGACTACTGATATTTATTATTCCAAACAATATTATATAAGAATTCTTGCTGCCATGGAACATTTGACATTTTGCAAAGCTCCCACTGAACCTACCCACAGTTTTTGGAAATGATGCCTTGTTATCAATGATGTTTTGAATTTGTTGGTCATGTTTTTCAACTGTTGCTCTTCCTGTATGAATGACTGTATCTAAAGATTTAAGGATGTATGTTTATTAATTATCTTGCCTTAGTGTAATTGTTATATTATTACCATTTTGATTTTTTCATTCCTTTCTTTGTCTTTTTTTATCATTGAGATCTTTCCACTGGTAAATGGAAATCAGCAGGGTAGATGGGTCGCTGAGTACTTTTTGCTCCATCTGGAAGAATCATTGGATGGAACATACCATTAAAGATCCAGTATAAAGTTATTTCCATTGATGCCCTCCTGTGTTTCTATCAGGTTGTCCTTCTGGGCTTGCATTTGTGAGCCGAGTTGCTAGGTCTATGAGTGCTGGACCAGCAGGACAGATCAGAACCACAGCCTTTGCCAGAAAAAACAAAGAAAAAAACAAACCAAAACAACAGCAACAAGAAACTCCAAAAAGCATGCTCTATTGCTGCAGAATGGCGCTCTTTCAAATAACCTCCCCTTCAAAATCTGGAGACATAGGTCCTATTGTTTATAAAATCAAATCTAGACTCTATTCTTGAGATGAGATATTTGAGGGTCTTCACAATACTAGTTGACTTTGCCCAGCCATAAATCCTGCCACCTCCTTATTATCTCATACTTTGGCTTAAATAACTGTGTCCCCCCCTCACACACATCAAGCACTGCCATCTCTGTGCCATTGCTGAGGCTGTAATCTCAGTGTGGCTACCGCTCCTCCATCTCCATGCACGTGTCTATACATGCATGCACACACATGTATACACTCCCCTTGATGATCTGGAGAGCTCCAACACATCCTTAAAGATCTAGTGAAGCCTTTTTGTGGTTCTCTCTTATAGCTTTTACGTCATAGTACATTTTCAGGTTAAGGAGAGCTGATTTTTTTCTGAGTTCCATTGTGCAACTGGATCAAGGCCCTCACCTATGACTTTTGTAAAATGACAACAATAATCCTTTTAATCAGATGAAGTTTGTTAAATATTTGTGGGAATCTTCAGATAAAAGACTCAATTTAATGGAATGAGTTTTGTGTAACAGGACCAACGAGCCAAATTCTTTCTTGCATTTGATTTATGACTGTTTGTATCTGTGTTTGTAAGAGAAAGGCATAATGTAGAATGTTTATATGTTGTTTCATGCTTTCCCATGAGCTCAGTCAAATATACCCTGTGCTATTTACATTTTATTTCACACAGTATAGAAAACACTGACTGTTCAGTCAGTGACAAGTTTTCAACAAGCAATAGCTCTGGGAGGGACATGTTGTTAGGAAATGTACAAGGTTACACAGTAGGGCTATAAAGTTTGATTAGTCCATGTGGAACATTCTATACTTTGCAAGAGGAGCAAGACAGATGTTCATCTCAATTTCATTTAAAAAGCATTTTCCTCAGATTTATACACTGAACCACATGAACGATATATTTTTTTCATAACCCTTTCACCCCATGTGTTACCCATTATGGATTTGGAAGGCTGCAAACACCACAGCCAGTGTGAGTCAGCAGAGGCCATATGCAGAAAGTAGATTGTTTTGAGTCATCCCCTCTTTGGGGCTTCCCTCAGCTCATCCTGACCACCGCACACAAGATACCCTCCAGAATCCAGAACTGGGTTCTGGCATTTCTGGGTGTAAATGCTAGGACTTCAAACTGAATCTCCTGGCTATTCCTTTAGGGCTTTTCTATTAGTTAGAATCCCATACTGGGAGGCATCCTTTTATTTACTAGAAAGGAGAAAACTTTTTTTTTGAAAAAGTTTGAGATATTTCTTTATTCAAGAAACATTTGGGGGATGGCCTGGTGGTATAGTGATTAAGTTCCTGTGCTCCGCGTTGGTGGCCTGGGGTTTGCAGGTTCAGATCCCGGGCACAGACCTACACACCGCTCATCAAGCCATGCTGTGGCGGCATCCCACATACAAAATAGAGGAAGATTGGCACAGATGTTAGCTCAGAGCCAATCTTCCTCACCAAAAAAAGAGAAACATTTGTGCATCTAATACGGACTGGGCACTGTGCCGGGTATGAGAGAAATAAAGATGGACAAGAAGAACTCTTTGTCCTTCAAGAGCTCTCTGTCTGGCGCCAAGAGGCAGAGTGTGGTGTAGGGAGAGCCGTAATACAGGTCTGGATGGGGTGTCATGGGGACCTTGAGGGATGTAGGACCAACTCTGACTGGTGAGGCTGGGAAAGGCTCATGGAGAAGGCAACATTTGAGTTGGGTCTGGAAGGATGAGCAATATTTCAACCTTGTAAGCAAAAGATTATCTTGTTTCATTGCAGATAAAATAAATTGCAATATGTATCAAAATCTAACTCATTTGGCAGAGGGTCAAAAGTAAGACTTATCAGATAATTCCAATTCAATTGTCAAATATAAGCCACTGTCTTTGTTACAATTATAAGCAAATATTGATAGGACATGGTATTTGGTTTCCCATCCAAGAATTCACCCAAAATAGAGTAATAAAGATATGAGATTTCAGGACCCAGTAAAAGGCTTTTTGAAGAATATTTTGCAATACAGGCAGTCATCGCTTTGCATGATTCTAATATGTATGGATTCCAGTAACTTAAATTACACCAGCCCCTAACAACACAATTCAAATTTCAGTTACCATGGTATGTTAACTGCGAGCAGTTGCATAAAGTGCAAACTTGGCTGCTGCCTCTTCAGTCTACAAATGACTATGTAAATAACAGATGTACTTTATGATGTGACCAATCATGTTGCCTCCTTGTTATTTAGTCATAAAGTGACATGTCACAAAAGTGGATAATCAAAAGAGAGAAGTGGCCAACAAAGATAAAAATACAGCAAAGAATCACATTTGATAGTGCTGGAAGTGAAATTTGAATCAAACATAAATGGAGTCATAGAAGAAACAGCTGACTGTGGAATTGTTGACCCTGCCACTAAGACACTCTAGAAATGCAGCCAGAGGAACTTAGTGAAGATGAACGCATAAACACGAAGGAGGAAAATATTTGAGACGAGAAGGATTAAGATGTCTCAGGAAGTGACGCCAGCGAAAAATCTTCACATTAAAGGAACTCTTGGAGATGTTTCACAACATTGAAAGCACAAAGGATAAAGTGTTGGAAGCTGACTCAAATTTAGAAAAGAGGATGGCAATTTGCCTAGGCATAGAAAAGATGCTCACTGCAGAGTTACGAGAAAAAGAAAGCCAGCCCAGTTCAAACTCGTGTCGATAAGGTTTCCTTTTTTTTACCAATAAATAAAATACTTTAATTCTCAATGTTTCTAATTTTTAAATTTGGTGTACTAAATATTAGTTTTACTATTTTTTATTTCCCTATACATTTATAACCAACAGTAAGAGAGTTTTTAAGGTTTTGACAAAAATTTTTAAAGGCCATGGAATGATTGTAAACTTTTCCATTGATTATTCAGATCACTGTGTGGTTTCAGCTTGCACGGTCATTTTTACGGTTGCCTGCCACCATGTGAGGCAGGAACTTCCTATATTTTGAAAAGACCAAAGACACCAAGTGCCAGACAAGCCCATAGCGGGAAAATACATGAAGCTACTTCTGTCATCAATTCCATTCTTAAAACGAAGGCTCTAGCTGTTTAAAAGGGGTGCTTTGCCTTATATTTCAGAACTCTTCTATTTCATGGGGCAGGGAGCACTTCTCAGATACAACACTAATCTTAACAAGTTGTATAAAAATTTTGCAGCATGGACTGCTTTCATCTCTTTGGCGTCTTAAAGACTTTCCCAGTTGCTATTTGGACCTGTTAGAGTTCACCTTCATGGTGGGCACTTGTGTTCTGTCCTTTGAGTAGAGAAAAGTTCACAGACTTGCTTTTTAACTGTAAGTCAGGTACTGGTGGAGTCCCTGGGGCGGTGAAGGCTGTTGTAAGGAACATGGTTTTTGCCTGTGTAGGGTTCATTCACCAGCCTGCTGTTAATCGTGCCCTGCTTTGGGATATGCATTTCCCATTGTATACAGTATTGGTGGGAATCTCTTAAGGGGCCTCACACTTCCTTAGCTTTTCCGCCTGGAATTCAAGTAGTGAATAGTGTGACCATTGTAGCTGAGTCTCCCCAAGCAGATGTACCCTGCAATGCTGTCCACTAATTCTGCTTCTTTCATTGCTAGAGCTACCTTAATTCGCATTCTTTCTGAATCTCATTACAGGGGTCCCTCGGTATCTGCGGGGGGATTTGTTCCAGGTCACCCTGGCGAATACCAAACTCCGGGGATGCTCAGATGGCTTAGTCAGCCCTCCTTTTCTGCGGTTCCACAACCAATCTCGGAAGGTAAACATAGTGTACGATCCGCGGTTGGTTGAATCTGCGGATGCCGAGCCTGCGAATCTGGAGGGCTGACTGTATTTAAGTTTTCCTTTAATTTTGCAGGCTATCTTGTATTCTTCTAATAGGTTTCCCTTCTTTTTTTGCCCAAGTTAGCCAGAATTAATTTGTTTGCTTGTTTAAAAAATGTAAACTGTGTTTTGCTCTTAAACCGGGCCTGGTTAAAAAGTAAAGACACACTTGAAAACCTTCATGTAAAAGAGTAATCGAGGTGCGTTTCCAAACTTCAACAAATCATAGACTAAGAAATATCAGAGACCCTTGGCTCAATTCAGTGGATTTCTCCTTCTTTCTCCAAATGGAGACTTGCTGGGGCAGTAGACCCAAACTCACAAAAAAGTAACTAGATCTTAAAAAGTGGCAGCATATTGGAGATACATTCTTTCATTACTCAAGGTCCAAGTGAGAGGAGAAAAGAACATCGTGCCATGAAAAAAAGTTTCATGTATTTATTAAATTATTTGTTGAGCACTTACTATGTAGCAGGCACTCTTCCAGGCAGGTGGGATAAATCAGTTGACAAAACAGATAAAAATCTCTGCCCCCTTTGAGCTCTCATTCTACCTGGAGACCCAAAGGGAACTCTTCTTGGCTGTTATTGTTTTGATCTAGTGACCATTGTGTATAATGTATAGATCAAATAAAATTTTACTTAAGATTTGGGCTTTTTGCCTCAAAGAGAAATCAAACCCAAACTAATAACTTTCAGAAGTGTTAAATTATTTTCATATTTCTGGGTTTTCCACTTATTTTCCCTTTGGTCAATCATGGCCCAAATTGGAAGACAAGCATGTCTAGCCTCGGTGAATGCAGAATATCACCAAGAGATTCAACAGTGTCTGTGCCTGAAGCTTGGCAAAAGACCCTCCATGCACTTGTTGCTCAATAAGTGTTGTGTGATGGATATTTCTGATCTGAAGCTGGATTTCTCAGTAGAAGAGGGGAGTGATCCTGCCTGGGGGTAGGAAAGCTCCTTTCCCTTCTCTTCCTTCCCCAACTTCTGGGATGAAGGGAAAATTGCTATGGAAACGAATACCCATAGGGCATTTACTGGCTCAATTTCATGATATTAAAGGTGAAGGGATGAGTTCTTTGGCATTCGATATGAATTCTAACATCTCTAACTGCATTTGGCCAGCTAGCTATTCTATTTAAGGGAAAATTGAGTATAAACTTTACTTTTCTGAAGCTGCCAATAAAACTATATTATCAATCCATAAAGAAATATATTTTGAAAACAACTCATTGCTCTGCTTATAGAATCGTGTTATTTGGGAACTGTTCAGTAGAAACTGTGACATTTGATATACAAGGCATACAATGGGAAGTCTGTGAGCACTGTGGCCAGTGGGAAATAGGAGAGAGAAGGAAATTAGCAGATAAATACTCTGTTTGTTTTTCCAGTGGGCAGTTCAGAGACACTGTTTTTTACGTAGCGTGTCTGTGGACATCCTGCATGGATGTGTGACTGGCTGGTGTCTTCTTGAAGCAGTAGCCAGCTCAGTACCCCATCGCCTTGTATTGGCTTCCCATCCCTCCTTATGTCATGTCTCTTTCCCCCGCTCTTACTCTCCTGGAATTGCATCTTCCAAAATGCATTAGCACTTAAGCCTTGCTTCAGGTACTGTTTCTAGAATACCTAAGTTATGAGAGGAGGTGATCAATTTTTTTCCCAAATGGATAGTGCTTTGTCTTCAAACTATTTACTAAATAATCCATCCTTCCTTATATGTATACCTAGCATTGTTTCTGGACTCTTCTCTGTTCCATTGATTTGTTTGTCTTTTTCTACACTGTTATCACACTTTAATTCCTACGGATTTAGGGATTGATATCTGGTAGGTTATAAATAATTCTTAAATTCACCATCAGTTTTTCTCCTTCCCTCATGCTCTGCTCTCACCTCTGCTTTGATTTTGTTTTTCTGTTTCAGTCCCACTCTTTCTCAGCATGGAATCTGTCACCGACTCCTCTGATCTACTGCCGGCATTTCAGCCAGGCTCATCTCTTAATGCAAAATTCCTTGTGGTTTGAATATTATAGTAATAATTGGTAATGTGAAAGAGACTGCTGGTAATCTCCTGATAGCTGTTTTCTCCTTTTTCCATGATGATAGAACCTCTCATTTTTGACTGTACATACAGTCTTCAGAATGGTGATCCCATTTCCCAGACTCCCTCTTACCTAGGTTTGGCCATGTTACAAAGTTCTGTTCACTGAGATATAAACAGGAATGTTATGTGGAACCTTCTGATAAACTTCTTAAGAGACATTGTGGGCGCCCTTTGCCTCTACCTCTTCATTATCCTTTCCTCCATCCTGCTGCCTGGAGTGTACCAGGTGCCATCTTGGATCATGAGGTTGAGGCTATCCACAGAGGAGCAATGAGGTACAAGGGACTTGGGTCTCTGCCTCTGTGGAGAACCAGACCAGCCTTGGACCTTTTACATTGACATGTAACATAAACCACCTGAGACGTAAATCAACTTTCATGTTGTTTAATACACTGTTATTTAGGGTTTTCTTTCATTCACAGACTGAATCTGAGCTAATATGTTAGAGAAATGAGATGAAGACTGCAGGATAGAAGGAGGGTATTGGCCAGAGGTGCGAACTGAAGTTTTCTTTCCTAATCTTATTGAGAATTTTGGGCACCTTAACAAAACTTTTAGCTTTTGTCTTATATGACGCTTGTGGACTTTGGGCAAATCATTTGATAAATCAAATGTTCAGAAAGAGTCATTCAGACCTTTCTACAGCACAGAAGCTTAGAAATCCTCACTACCACCCCTATACTGAATTGGTTTCTGTTTCACAGAAGTCAAACCCTTTTTTTTACATGGTTTCTTGACAAAGGGGAGTGAAAAGAAAGAAGTTTTCTGGTTATATGATTGAAGTATTCCAAAAAGCTCTCCTGGGTGAGACTGGTTGAGAAGTGCTATTATATATTTCTGTAGTTGAAGGACATGCATCTTTGGTTATTGAAAAATGGAAAGAAAACACATTTGTGAGGATTATCTCATTATTATAAAATTGGGACTCTTTTTTTTGTCTCTAAACTCTTTTTTTTTTTTTGTAAATGTATATTCTATACGTTGTCATCTCAAGAATGAGCACTCTCTTCCAGCTGTGTGCTAGGCTGACTAATGAGTCAGCAAATATGGTGTAAGCCTTTCTCTGGGAAGTTCAGGGAACCTTCTCTGACAGGCATAGTGGACTTTGTCTAGTGAAGGGAAGAAAATCTTGGCTGTGGAGTTTAAGGATAAGGAAGTTTATATCTCTTCTCTGGAGCATGTTTATATGAACTTGCCCAAGGCCTTGATCTCCCACGTACCTGCAGATCTGGTTACACAGAAGATTCCAGGAAACCAGAGCTAAATATTTTCCTAGTGACCATCAGAGTGAACGTATTGGAGGCAGAGGAGAAAAAAGGACAAAGCTCCACCATTTTGAGCTCTCTGGAGAGTTTATTCAAAGATCAGAGTCATTCAAGTAGCAGCTGATGTATGAAAAATGACAAGGGTCAGGAATGTTGGGTAAAATGAGCACCAATTGAAAATAAAACCACCAAAAGTAAAGCCAAACAATGCAATGCTTGTTTTGGTGGTTATTTTGCTCACCTTCTAGTAAGAGACTGCTGAGGATAGGAAGGAAGAAATCACAATAAAAATGGGACAGACTCTGCAATCACTATTGTGGGGTGGTGGGCAGGACAGAAAGGTCCACCATGCCTGAAATAGCTTCAGCACCACCTCCGCTCCTGCTGGGCCCCACTCCCAGGCCTTTAGGTTACACTATTGTTTCTAAAACACTCTGTTTAAAGGTAATTGTGAAACGTGAGAGGGTTAGTTCGTCAGTCCACCCTCACAGTGAGAGATTAACTCACTAGTTTAGGAGTTCAGGGCCTGTGGGAGTTGAACGCAAGACAGGGACATTGAAAGGTGCTTAGGGGTGAAAATTTGGAGACCAGGCCTCTGCTGGGTTAGGACAGAGGGAGGCCATGGCAGTGCCCATCCAACAGGCAGAGAGCGAAGGGCAGGGTGACTACTAAGGCAGAAAAAGGTGAGATGGGGAAGGTCAGAGGTAACATAGTTTTGTATCAGGGTAGCTTTGTATTCAACACTTCATTGCGAAAGCATATTTCCAAATCCCCAGGCTTTCATTTATTAATTCACACTTTTAAAATGATGGGATTTGGGGGTAATGAATATCAGGGATCTCTTTATTTTTTCTCACTTATGGAGTTCGGATTCAGAGCTTTAGAAATCAGATGAGAAACAGGGGACGTGGGAAAGTTTATTTCTGAGTTACTTACTATGTGGGGAGGTTCCCGCTTATCTTAGGCTGCATTCACTTCTTGGAGATGTGTTGGGACTCGTGGTGGGGCAAAGCCTGCAGAAATGTATTTGCATGAATGCTTGATGGGCCTCCTAGAAGAAAACTCATGCTAGAAAAAGAGAGTAAGTTAGACTCACTTGATCTGGTGAAAGAGATTGAGCTTAGGACCATCAGAGGGGAGAAGGAGACTTTTGAGTAATTTACACTGTCTCTCGCTTGGTTTTTTTTCTGGCCCAGCCTCTCATGGAGTACAGTCTGAGTTCTAGGAGAATGGGATGGAGGGTGAAAATTGAGTCCTTCATGAAACTCTCTGTAAGACATCTGATGACAGTACTACGTTGGTATCCAGCTGGGCAGGGATAGTCCACTAAAGAGGTATAGGTCCCACTTCTGTGTGGAACACAGTGTGGCTTCCAGGGATTGAGGACTCCAGAGGACATGGCTTGGAAACTTGAGAATGTCAACATACTGGTCCCAACAGTACTCAGAGTGGGGAGGCAGTCCTCCAGGGAAGTGGCTGCAAGGGAAACCACATAGGAGCCAAGTGGACACAGAAGAACCCCACAGTTGGGGGCTGGGTAGAAGAGAAATGAAAGGAAAGTAGAAGATGCCACGTGGCAGAAGACATGACTTGATTGTGAGCAGAAAAAGATCTGGGGTTCCCTTGTTCTTCTTGTGGGGGGAGGGCATCAAAGATGCCACAGTGATGAAAGGTCAGTGAGGCACAGAACAAGTATGTGTGTGTGGAGGTTAGGAAAGAAAGAAAGAAAGAGAGAGATTTTGTTTTATTTTCATTTTTCCTTAGAGTCTGATAATTTATCATAGTTTTCCATTTCAAGACACTTTCATCAGTTACAGTTGCTCATCATGACAGTGACGGTCAAGTGTTAGCCAGTGGGGAGTGATGGGAGAATTTCTTCTTAGGTGAGAGTGTAGCCGACTCTCCAGGGGGATGTGTGTGGTCAGAAGAGCCTCTCCAACATTTCTGTTAAACTTCCTACTTCTTGGTGTGTGTGTGATCCCTCATTGATAAGGTTGCTGATCACTAAAAGTATTTTGGATCCTTCCTATCTCCAGAAGATTCCCAGGGCTGTAGAGTTATAGGACCCATCTCCACAGCTACAGATCCCAGATAACTACTGCTCATAGTGTCTTCTCTGCTGCTGATGGCATGAGGTGCTAAATGAGGTGGAGGTCCTAGGGCCAATCCCTGTGTTGGCTCACAAGATGCAGCTGTCTCAATGGATCCCACATGGGTACTGTCATTTCAAGGGGGCTCAGTGAAGAAAATGTGTGTGGAGGGGGTGGGTACCCCAGATTAATCATCCTACCTTTGGGACTGCAAGATTGTGAGTATACACTTGACGGGTGTATCTTCATATATAAAGATATATGCTGCCATTAATTAATGATATGCAATTTCTTAAGCACTTATTGTGTAAGTACTTTACATAGGTTGTATCATTTACTCCTTGCAACAGCCCTCTTAGGTACTAATATTGTCTTCATTGTACAGATGAGGAAATGATGGCCTAAAGAGGTTAAATAATTTGCCCCCAAATGCTCAGCTAGTAAGTAGCAGACTGGCGTACTTTAACTCATAATTCTAAAGCCCATGTTCTTAATTGTTGTGCTGTGCTGTTCTATCTCATTTTTTAACAGTAATTTTTTAATTTAAAAAATTTAGTATTTCTAAAAATATTTAAAAATATTTTATTTCTAAATAAAAATATTTCTTTCTAGTGCTGTTAAGAAAAGCACTAAGTTGGGGCCGGCCCGGTTGCACAGCGGTTAAGTTTGCACGCTCCGCTTTGGTTGCCTGGGGTTCCCAGGTTCGGATCCAGGGTGCAGACCCAGGCACCGCTTGTCATGCCATGCTGTGGGGACCTCCCATATAAAGTAGAGGAAGATGGGCACAGATGTTATCCCAGGGCCAGTCTTCCTCAGCAAAAAGAGGAGGATTGGCAACAGATGTTAGCTCAGGGCTAGTCTTCCTCACACACACACACACACACACACACACACACACACACACGCAAAAGTGCTAAGTCTATATAAATATAAAAATATGAACAAACAAAAGAAGGACAAAATTTTGAAAATGCTTAGTTCTACCCTTCTGTCTGTGCATGTGTGTGAAAGAGTGTGCGTGTTCTCATGTGCATTGTTGAAATATTTCACGGTTCACTTTGGTTTATAGACGGATTAACCAAGGACGTGAAGGATATAACTGAGGTCACCCTTGGAGGTGAGGCAGGGACAGGATCAGCACACAGGTGCTGTTGCTTGTTCAACTACCGAGGAAAGTGGATAGGACAGGTAAGATTCTGCCAGGAAGCTGAGTTGGGGGCCATTTCTACCACAGCAAAGAGCAGAAGGCAGCAGGAATCCAAATCACTCACATCCCTCGGAGAACCTGGGAGAGGCTGCATTTTTCCAATTTGCTGACGAGTGTAAGGGACCACAACTTAGGGACTTTTCAGTCCAGAGGCAGCTATTTACAAGGCCCTCCCATTCCAGGAAATGCCTCCATCCCCCAGGATCTTGCTTGTTGGAACCTGCTCTTTTGCATCACTATTATGAGTGTTTGTTCCTAGGTTCTGGGTTCTTTTGCCAGATCTCTTTCTTGCCCCCTTTTGGTTAAGGCTCTGAAATGGGGGGCATACCAAGTGTAAAGCTCTCCGTGCAGCTCTGTAATTCTTGGGAGAGTGTCAGAGAAACCAAACCTACGTGATGAGACACACATGCTTCCCAGTTCCCGCAGAGCCTCAGTGGCAGGATCTGTCTTGATGGGGTTTGGTGCTCCCGTTGGAATGTGCAGCCAAGCTGGAAACGAGTGCTCTGCTCTTGGCACACTGTCCACTGGGAAAGCAGTAAACGTCCTCTCCACTGAGACCTGAAATGTCAACATAACCAACAGATTGGGATTAAGCTGGGCTCCTGGCAACTGGTAGCAACAGAAGAAAATAACTTCACTAAATAAAAAGAGATAAGAGGAAGAAATTGGCGCCCTTTCCCTGGCTGTCACTGATGGCTTTGGAGAAAAGATCTGAAAAATTCCTGGGCTGTTACCTCTTCAGCTACTTTTTTGACTTTGGAATCTGTCTTCCTCTATGGGGATACTTCAGGATACTTTAAGGGTCTCATAGGGCTTCTGAGCGCTGACTTGCCTACCTGCTGCCCCTTCGGGCCAGTGGAGAAGGATTTGTGTAGGAAGTGACAATTGAAGGAGGGTTTTTCAGAATGTAATCTACACCCTATCTGTACCATGTGTTCTTGTTTCTCTAAAGGAAGATTCCTGGATCTCTTCTTGTACCTAATGAATCAGAATATTTGGGTTTGACACCTGGGAATCTGCGTTTCAACAAATTCTAGGTGATTCTCATATCCCTTAGAATTTGAAAACCATTGATGTATATTCATAACACTCACAGATGCCAGGCATAAAAGTGCTTCACATGTGTGATCTCATTTGATCCTTGAAAAAAAAATCATATGCAGTAGGTAGTCTCATTTTATAAAAGGGGACACTAAGGGATCAAGAGGTTAAGTAACTTACTCTAGATTATACACTCCTAAGTGGTAGAGGCAGAATTTGAACCCAGATGTTTCTTTCTGCCCGTCTATATGACATTGCACAATTGGAAAGAAATGTTGAAGAACATTCCACAATGTGGGGGAGAATCAAGGTGAGTCTACGTGTGGAGACTCTGAGAGGGAGTGAAAGACGTGCCCAGGTATATTCTGCCTTATGACATGGGTTTTAAAAAGTGGAAGGAGATTATTCAGTCAGTTTTCACTAAATATATTAATTGCACTAAAATCATCCTGGTTGCATCATATATTTGGCTGGCCAGGTGCAGAGAATTCCTGATACTTTCTGACCTTGGAAAGCGCTGAGGAAGAGAGTGAGGGAAACCGAGGACTCCCACTGGGCAGAATGCGGTAAACAGAGCCTTAGTTGAGTTTGATCTTATCCTGCATGTCCCCATGTTGCTATGTTTTTGAGCTTTAAAGTTCTTATGGACACTTTGCTGTCATGATGTTATATGTCCAGACTCCCAGCCACAGGGATTCAAGGGATGTTTGATGTTTCATATTTTTTCTAGACCTAGGTTGGCACTAACCATACATCCTCACACCAAGATGAGTCTGAACCTGGAGGATTGAAATTGGGCCTAGGATCACCTTGGGGTCACTGTCCTCATATATTCTCTGACCTTGTTTATTTATGGCCATCAACATCATTTTGGAAAATGCTTAGTTCTTAAATATTGACTATTAAGGGGGAGATGTCAAAAGAGGCAACTTGTTTTCCCCTCTCTCCTTCCTACGGTCCCTCCCTCCCTCCCTTTCTTCTTTATTTTCTCTGCCCTTCCAAAACAATGACATTAGCAGTATTTCCCTATAATTTCATGCCATAATCTTGGGTTTAGGGAACTGGATATCAAGTTTATCAACAGTGAAATAATTTCTTTTTAGGGCAATATTCCTGACTCATCTGATAGAAATTTAAAAACAAGTAAAAAGATACCATCTTCTCAATATTGTGAAATCTCCCTTAGCTCTTGCGTACCTAGTAGGAAACCAAATACTGAATACAATAGATTTTGGTGATCCCAACTCCTCTATCATTTGGGTATAGGTTGGAGAGCCAGTCTGTCGGATTTCTGAAGCCCTCCTCTAATCACATCAAGAATCTCAAAGGTGCAGACACACACACACACACACACACACACACACACACACACACACACACGCTCTTTTACTCGAATGACCCAGGCTTCTTGGGAGAGGGAAGAATAAAGCAGATTTAGTGATTCATATCCATCTTGCCCATGCACTCTGTGAAAATAAACAGGTAAATTCCTCGTATCACTTTGAGGAATCCTGTTTTGTGCATCAGCTGTGCAAGTATGAGGATTCTGTTGAGTAGGAGCTCCAAGTGTCTTCATGCTAAACTTCCTTGTACTCTTTCTTACTTGTCCTCTTTATAGAAAGGGTTCACCCAACTCAAGTGTTTGTGAGGATTATTTTGCAGTGAGAGGTGGTCAGGGTCTGTCTTATCAGGTCAGTGGGTAGTTCTTGCCTACTGGATATGATGTACTGCCTGTGACACTGCCTGACATCATTTAGAAATTCCACATGGCCCTGGGGTGTGGGGTAGAGGACACTGAATTGGGAATTGGCAGACCATGCTCCAGGAGGGACTCTGCCATTAGCTTGTGGTACAGCTTAGACAAATATGTTCTTCTCTCTGGTGCTTAGTTTATTCCACTGTTTCCAGTACCTTTTACTCCAGTATACCCCCATACAACTGCCAGAGTAATTTTTTGAAAGTTTAGACTCATATAACATCTTTGCTTCAGTAGCTACCCATAGCTTATAACAGTGGCTTTCAACCATGGTTGTGCCCTTGAATCAACTGCAAAGCAAATCACAATTTCTGAGTGTGGAGCTTGGGAATCTAAATTTGCTTAAAAAAAAAAATCTTGTAAACCCCTGAACTCCTGCCTCCCAAGATATTCAAATCCCTTCACCATCTGGCCACAGATTCCCATTCCAGCGGCATATCCTTCAAAGTCCCTCGTGGATGCTGTGCTCTAGCTCAACTGTCCTCCTGCCCTTCCTTCAAAGCAACATGTTCTCAGACCTCTCCATGTGCTTGGGGGAGCCCTGCCGCCCTTCTCACTAGCGAGCCCTACCATAGACCAGCTTAAGAGTCAACTCTTCCAAGGGCTTCCCAGCCTCCCAGAGGGAGAGTATAAAACCCCTTCCCAGCCTCCCAGAGGGAGAGTATGAAACCCCTTCCTCTGTCTCTAGAGCACTTTGCATTTATATTTTTATTATAGATAGTATTGCACTTTAGCAAGCATTCATTTTTATGTCTACTTCCCTTAAAAGAATGGGGTCTCCTTGAGAATAAAAACAATATCTTAAACAATTTTGTGCACCTTGCACCCTGCACCACCATCATGTTTTAACATTACAATATTAGGTTATACCATGTGTAAGTCCTCCCTCATTACTCTTCTTTCTTCATAATTTTCTTAGTTACTACATATATTTTTTTTCAGATGAACTTCATATTCATTTTTAAAATTTAGCAGCAATAACAACAGCAGCAGCAAAGAACAATTCAAAACAGTAACAACAAACTTGGTGGAGTTTGAATGCAATTGTATAATATTTTAGATCAGCTTATAAACAATTGACATGATTTTGACGTTAAGTTTTTCCACCTGTGGATATTGTATGTTTATGCATGTATTCAACTCTCCTTTTCTTTCTTTCAGTAATTTACAGTTTCTTTTTTTTTTAGTGTAGATACTTTACATGTCTTGATGCACTTATTCTTAGTTTTATTACTATTTTTTATGGATTTTTCTAAGTTGTATTTTTTTGTTGGGGAGCTATTACATTTTTTTCTACCTTTTAACTGGCTACCTTCAGGAAATCTTATTGATTCTAATTGTCTTTCAGTTGATTCTCATGAATTTTCCAAATGAATAATCACATCTTTTGCTAAGAATGCTACTTTTATCTTCTTTCCAATATGAATATCTCATTGTACTGTAATTTTTTTGTCTAGTTATATAGAACAGAGCTTCTGTAACAAGGTAGAATAACAGTGGTGGTGGCGGCCTAATGTCTTATTCCTGACTTTGATGTGACTGCCTCAACTATGTGAGCCTTAAGTACAAAGCTGACTTTTGGTTGTCAATAGATATAATCATCATCATTTTAATGAAATGTTTTTTTCCCACTTAACTATTATTTTTTCTTAAATGAATGAATGAAAGTTACATTTTGTCAAATATCCTTCAGACATGTTGAGATGGTCATTTGTTTTTCTTTGATCTTTTAATGAATTGTACTAATACAGTTCCTCATACTGAATGACTCCTGTATTCTTGGAATAAAACTTAATTGCCCATTTTGAGTTATTCTTTTAATACTCAGCCACATCATATTGACAGACATTGTAATGATGACCTCTATATATCATCCGTGATATTAGTGTGTGTACAGTATGTGGAGTGTGTTTGTGTGCATGTAGGGGTGTGTGTGTGTGTATGTCAACTGTCAGGTTTTGGATATCAGGCTCCTACCAACTTCTTAAAATTAATTAGAAAACTTTCTATCTTTTTTAAGTTCTTTGAGACAATCCAAAAATCTTAGGAATCATATACCATCTAGGGCTGGTGATTTATGGTATTCTTTTTTTTTCTTTCCAATTTCAATTAGCATATTAATTGAATATGTCTTGAGTCATTTTTTCCATTTAAGTGTTCTAGAAAATTTTCTAATACATTGACACTTTTAAATGTATTAGCATAGGATTATATGCAGTGTTCCCTTATAATATTAATATCTTTCTTAGCTATAGTTATATTCCTTTTCTCTTTCCTAAAGTTGTTTATTAATGTTTTTCTCCCACTTTCTGCTCAGCTTATTTATTGTCCTTCTATCTTGTTTAATGTTTAAGGCATTTATAAAACCACAGCTTTTATATAAATAACCTTTGGCTGCACACTATGCATTTCGTTATGTAGTTTTGTCAATATCATTATTTTTTCCCTAAAATCTCTAAAACTGCAAATTTGATTTCCTCTTTGACCCAAGAGTTATTTTGGAAAGTGTTTAATCAGTTCTTTTCTAACACTGACCATTTTCCTACAGTAAAATGAAAGGCACAGAAAATACATTTTAATAGCAGGAGATGCTGAGGGAAGTCTAGACTGAGACAGTGCTGGTCCAGGCAGTGTGGGTGCAGTGCTTGATAAGCAGTCTGGGAGTTCCTCAGTGAAGGATGCAAAAAATAGGGCAAAGGATGCTAAAAGGAAACCTGGGAGAGAATTAAAAGCAAACTTTAAGGTTTAATCAAGGGCTGGTTCTGACTTCTCTGCAGGTAATGGTTGATGGATGCCATCCTTCTCCCGCTTGACCATCTTCTCTGGGCTTAGCAGCTGATGAGTGCTGTGGGGGACCTCAAGAGTCATACAACCATATTTCTTCTTTTCTGAGTGTACAGCAGCCATTCAGGAAGTCAACTTGACACGGCAAGCTGCATACAGTGCATATGTTGCCTGGGAAGAAGAGGCCTTAACTGCATCCTCCTTCTTTCCCCACCTGCAGGGGTCTCCTCTCTGGAACTCTGAGAAGGGCCTCCTCTCTCTAAGTGGCAAAAGATGGAAAAGCTATTCTTTTTTTCCCTCAGTTTTATTGAGATATAATAGACATATAACAATATATTAGTTTAAGGTGTACAATATAATGATCTGCTATGTGTATATTGTGAAATGATCACCACAATAAGTTTAGTTTACATCCATCCCTACATAGTTACAAATATCTTTTTCTTGTGATGAGAACTTTTATGATCTACTCTCTTAGCAACTTTCAAATATACAATACAGTATTGTTAACTATAGTCACCATGCTGTACATGACATCCCCAGAACTTATTTGTCTTATAACTGGAAGTTTGTCCTTTTGACCGCCTTCACCCATTTCTCCCACCTGCCACCCCTTGCCTCTGGGAACCACCACTCTGTTCTCTGTTTCTAGGAGTTTAGTTTTTTTCGATTCCACATATAAGTGAGATCGTACAGTATTTGTCTTTCTCTGTCTGACTTATTTCACTTAGGATAATGCCCTCAAGTTCCACCCATGTTGGCAAATGGCAGGATTTCCTTCTTTTTTATGGCTGGATAATATATATCACATCTTCCTTAGTCATTCATCTGTTGATGGACACTTAGGTTGTTTCCATGTCTTGGCTACTGTAAATAATACTGCAATGAACATTATCTCTTTGAGATAGTGATTTTGTTTCCTTTGGATATATATCCAGAAGTGAGACTGCTGGACCATACCGTAGTTCTCTTTTTAATTTTGGAAGAATCTCCATAAATTTTCCTTAGTGGCTGTACCAATTTACATTCCCCCCAACAGTGCCCTTCCCTTTCCTCCACATCCTCACCAACACTTGTTATCTCTTCTCTTTTGGTTAATAGCTGTTCTAACAGATGTGAGGTGATATCTCACTGTATTTTTTTTTTTTTCGGTGAGGAAGACCAGCCCTGAGCTAACATCCGTTGCCAATCTTCCTCTTTTTGCTGAGGAAGACTGGCCCTGGGCTAACATCCATGCCCATCTTCCTCTACTTTATATCGGATGCTTCCGCAGCATGGCTGACAAGCAGTGCGTCAGCAGGCGCCCGGGATCTGAACCAGCGAATCCCGGGCTGCCAAGCGTGAACTAAACCACTGCGCCACCGGGCCGGCCCCTCTCTCACTGTATTTTTGATTTGCATTTCCCTAACGATTAGTGATGCTGGACACCTTTTCATGGACCTGTTGACCACTCGTATGTCTTCTTTGGAGAAATGTCTATTCAGTTCCTCTGCCCATTTTTCAGTCGAATTGTTTGTTTTCTCTTTTTCTATTTGGATAGCACCAGCAGCACCAGTGCCTTTGCCACAAATGACAGAGCAACTCCCTTTGGCAAAGATGGACTTCATCTTTTGATGCTTTTTTGTTTTCTTTTCTCTTTTTGCTATGCCTTAAGCACTGCCTGTGCTTGGCTTGACAAGTAAACCTTCAAAATGACAAGCAGTGGCTTGGAAGAGGCCTGAAATAAATGGAACACGGGGTCAGCCTCTACCTCTTTCTTTGTCACAGGTGTCAGCATTCATTTTTCCTTCCTTTCTTTCATCTGGGGCAGGCTTGCTGAGTCCTGGGTGTGTGTGGGGGTGTCTGCCCACCTCTTTCCTGTTGTTTTCTGTTTGCAGGTTGGATGAGGCTCTCAAGGAGTTCTGGCTGAGGCAGTAGCTATGCTTCACTGTGTACAATGGCTTTGGAAGTGACTTTCCTGGTTGTTCTGCTTTGCATTGGCACTTCCATATTACGGACTCACAGCACAACATCACATGATGGCTGGCAGCCCTCGCCAGACACAGCCTGGATTTTAGTAGTAAGGTCACGTCCTTTGATCTGAAACTAGCCTAGAGACTATATTAATTTTGAAACAAACTCTATGGAGTAGCGTTGGTCCCAGGAGAAGTTTGGGGAAGTTTATCATCAGGCCCATTCTCTTGTGTTTTTTCCAAATATGGTGATGCCTCCTTTCTCCCTTTAGAGAATTAGTTTTTTTCTCCTCCCAGTTCATATCTGTCTTCAAGAAATGATTTGTTAGACTCATCCATCCTGAGGCAATATTCTTCATCGTAGAAGGGAGTGCTATCTGTCCCCTGCTTCCAGTCCTTCAAACATCGGAATGCTTGAATTTTATCTGGGCCCATGGCTGCCCAGAATATAAAACTACATTTGCCAGCCTCTCTTGTAGCTCCTTATGGCCAAGTGGCTCTGCTGCCTCTTCCCCTCACTCACCCTCCCATCCCACTGAACTGAATGCAGATATTCTGGAGGCCATCTTGGATCATACAAAGGAGGACAACAGACTAGGGATGGCAGAGCAAAAAGATGGAAAGAGCCTGGGTCTCAGACACTGAAGGGCTTCCGTATCAGACCAGCCTATGCTTAGTCTCTGTGGTTTGGGTTCTGTTCCAGCAGTTGAGCCTGATCCTAATGAAAGTGCCCATGAGATGTGGGTTAATGGAGTCTGAGTGGCAAAGCAGCACCTGTTCTGTCAGAGGGAATCAGTAAAGGCATGTATCTAGCTTCATACTACTGCTCTAGGGGACTTGCCACATACCTGATCACACCTGTGCCCAAGGGCCTATTTTACAGTCTACAATGACAGTCTTTCCATGTAAGCTTTCTGCTTCTGAGCTCCCTCCAAGGCTCATCCAACATGGCATATGTAGACGGGAGAAAGTTCACCACCCTTTCTGAGCAAAAATTTTGAGCTGTCCTTTAAAACTATGTTCTGTATATTGACTTTAGAATTGGTAATAAACACTTTTCCTTGAGTATGAAAATCAAATATTCTCTCTGTTTCTGTAAAAAACAGTTGTAATTTTAAGCACTTCCCTGGCGTGAGATATATCAGGTTAAGATAAGTAACCAGAGACTGCTTGTTTGAAAAATAAGTTGTGTGAAACAATTTGGGGCAGAGGTTGACAAACTATTACTGTAAAGGGCCAGATAGCAAATGTGTTAGGCTTTGTGGGGTCAGTACGGTCTCTGTTGCAACTATTCACCTCTACTGTTGAAGAGTGAAAACAGCCATAGACAACATGTAAGTGAATGGCCATGGCTGTGTGAAACTTCATTTACAAAAACACACAGCGGAGTGGATTAGGCTTGTGAACTGTAGGTGGCTGACCTCTGATAGGGCCTTTTAAAACTATTCACTTTTCAGGGAATAATATACAAGAGCATTTAAAGGGTTCATTGTTTATTGCATTCTGCTTATCTTGAATCAGAAGTATTTTGACAATTGCATCAAATAATCTCCTTATTAAAAATATGTTAGCATTTCAGTTGGCTCTTTGCTTGACCAGGAATGATCTCACTATTAAATTAGAAGAGCTGTCTATGTAGAGGCAAACTCCCCATTCTGATCTTATGATATAAACACTCGCTGACATCAGCGAGGGAAGGGTGGAATCTTGGGCTAGGAGTCCTGGCTCCTAGGTGTGCTGGAAACATTTTGGAGGAAAGTAGGTTTACTTAAGACAAAAAAACCTAAATTATAAGTTTATTTCTTTCTTACAGGACAATATTTTCATTTTTAATATTACTTCCAGCAGCTGTGTAGAAGACACTGAGCATAGGAATGGATTCAAAGATTTGTGCATCTTCTTTGCTTTCATAGTCGCAGTTTTAGTATATGCTTTCCAAAGTGGGAACTCAAGGATTATGTTTTGGCCTTTTTCCCCACAAGGGAAGAACCAGAGATGGTGAGGCATTTTTGTGCTTTCATTTTTATTTAAGAAACCCTGACAGGAAAAAGACATACCCATTGAGAATTTAGCAAAACCGGAGAACCATGCCATAATATTGGGGGATGGATGTGCGTGCTTTCTGAGGTGTTTTTGTAGTAAAGTGTTCCTGAGGAATGAGATGTTTATTTTCTTCCTGGAAATGTGTGCCCATACTTTGAGTTCAGTTCCTTTAAATTCCACACGTCTTCATGGAATACTTTCTGTGTGCTCATTCCATATAGGATGAAAGGGAAAAGAAGAGGAGAGATCCAGGAGTTTCCTCAGAGAAAGGAGGCTCATGGTTTTTGATTTGATGTCTTATTTCCATTGTTTATGTAACTCTCATGGTTTTCTCTGCTGTTTTACATCGGTACCTAGAAGAGAAAATGCGCAGCCCTTTGGTCCCTCAATCCATCCTAAATGGTTGGGACTCTTCTGGGCAACCTCCTTTATTCAAATGTGTCTTGGGAGCACATGATTTAAAAAAAATTAATTTTGTCACAGATCCCCTCAGAAAAGCGTCACTCTGTGGTCCTGAAAGGGATTCAGGCTCGCCTCCTCAAACTCCTGCTCCAGACCCAGAGAAAACAGAGTGTGTGGACACAAGATAACCCCTTTTGCAAACAGGGCGCCCTTTGAGAGTGAACACAGCAAATATCGAGGTGCTTTCCTTCCCGCCTTTCCTCTCCTGAGCCATATATGGTAGAGGAGCCTAAAGGAACAGCTTTCTACTTTCAGTAAAAGGAATTCTTTGATGTGGGAGACTGAACTGGGCTGTTTTGGGGCCTGTGGTGGGAGGGAGTTGGGGAAAGGGGAATTAAAGTTCATGGAGGAAGCTGTCATCTCTAGGTCAAGCCGACTTGTGACCCTCAGAGCTTGCCAAGTCCATGAGGGAACACAAGTTGCCTTTGGACGGCTTCTCAATGGCCCTTCCATGGCCCTGAGTCTCAGGCCCTAGTGAGACGCTCTCTGATGTGAACTGGGAGGGTCAGTCTGCACAGGAGGGACCTGCCCTGTCACATAGGTAGCTAACCAGTGGCATCTTCCAAGGAGAGACTTGGGGAATGGAAACATACACACAAAACTCTTACCCCAGGGCCCTAGCTACCTAGTCCTGCTAATTGGCTTCTTTTCCACCAATGAAGAGTTTTTTAAAAAGTTCTCACTCCTACAGAATTATTTGGGGTAAGGTAACTATCTTTTCGGACTTAATTTGCAAGCTTCCAGCCTTCTCTGAGTCCTGCTAAAATATCTCAAAATGTGTCCTGCTGATCCCAAAATTCTGAAAATGACCATTGCTTTCTCTGACCTGAACTCTTGTTTATTTTATCCTCTTAAGGAAGAATTTTTGCCAAACCATAGTTTTTGTTTGATTTTATGTTTTGTATTCTCCCAGGGACACGAGCAACATCAATTTTAAAAGGCGCCATGTTTATGGTTATTGTCTAGTCAGTTTGCCTTTCTAGTCCTCAGGCACTGACCTAAGACTGTTGTGTTTGGGTTCCAACACTACCGAGAATGTTGACATTTTAAAGTCCCTCTCAACATTCTCTCTCTCCCTCTCTCAATCTTTTTTTCTCTTTCTCTCACACAGGCCATACTAAAGAAAAAGATTTGACTTTAAAAATGCACAAGAAAAAGATTGAGATTTTATTTTGCCTTTGTATCACTAGCATATTTTTAAGGTAATTTTTTCTTTTGGACTTTAAAATCAGTTTCTGGAGCTTAGAAGTTTGTGGTGACATGCTAGTGGCCAGTCAGAATGCCTGAGAGAAGTTTTGGGTCAACAACCAACATGCTCTTCCAATCTGGTTCTTTTCCAGGCTTCTCAAGTTTGGAACACAGGTTAAAAAATTCTTCGGAGTCCTGGTCTCATTTTCTCAGGAAAGTTTCAAGTGGAAAAACAAAGACTTTGACATCAGAAAGATTCAGGCTAAAATCCTCACATTCTACCTGTGTGAACTTGGAAAATTTACTTGATTTCTCTAAATCTCAATTTCCTCACGTACAAAATGCAAATAAAACTTGCTTGAGATCTTTCTGAAGATTAAATGTGATCATGTCTATAAAGTGGCCATCCCAGTGTCTGATGAGATGTTTAAGTGCATGAGAGACATTTCCTTGCTCTTTCCTGACTCCTTCCATGCCTTCTGTTGGTTCCTCTACTTGTGGGGATGTGGACTACGGCCAAGTTAGCTTATCATGCTGTAGTAGCTCCTGTGAGTGAAGGGAGGATGTTAAGACTTGGCATATGAGGTCGCATGGTGAACCAAGATAGGGCAGAGAGAATTCCTCCTGGACATGCTGAAGGCAGGGAAGGCAAACTCACCTTTATCAAGCTCTCTTATACACCAGGCACTCTTAGGCCTTTCATTTGTATATTCATTCATCCTAGGAATCAACTGGGAGACTGAGCTGAGAAGACACTACTACATGGGCTGGTTTTGCTGCATGGTGCCTTGCTGCTGCACAGAGAACAAGAATGAAGGACAATAGCTGTTCCTTATGATGTGGTAAACACTATGGAATGTACATAGAAGGTTACCTGTCTGAGGGACCACCTGTTCTCCTTTACTTTCCTTACTTGGAAGGTGGGAGAAATGACAACAGACACCCTTTCTCTGGAGGCAAGAGGCCAGATTATAGTCACTTTACCGATTCCCTTTGAACACTGAGTGTGCTGTGATCATACCTGAGGACAGACCCGATGGGTGAATGCAGTACGTGGTGGTCTTTTTAATAGTGCTGAGCACATTGTTGGCATTAAAAAAGAGTTGTGTTAAATGAAGAAGAGAAGAACCTTCTCCTCCAATCCTGATAGCCTGTCCTACCATAGGCTGTTAACATGATACATACTTTCTTTGCTTCTATGTTCTCATTCTTCCAGAGTATGAAGGTATCAGCTAGTAAGCCATTGGCCACTGTGCTGAGTGGTATTTTGAGAGGAGTTTATTCATAGGATCTGGGCCATATTTGCCCAACTTGATCGATTTTCTTTAAGATCCCCTCCATACCTCTTGGCCTTTGGACCATAACTCCAAATGGTTGTTGATACTGGCCTGTCATCTCAGGTTGCTTATTCATGTGGAAGCTTAATTAACAGTGCAAAACGCCACAGACCCAGGCCTTAAATTAAGTGGGGCCGTTAAGAGAAATTAAGCTCGAATCAAGTGAAGACATATTGAAAATTGAAGGATATCACCACAGCACCAGCAGCATTAGTTAAGGTCACCAGTGCTCAAGACTTTTGGTTATTTCATTGCTTTGAAATTGATGTAGGGGCTAAGAATGTTGATTAAATGTACAGACTTAAAGAATCTTATCATGTAGGATCCTACTAAATCCTTCCACTGAACTTGTAAAAGATCCCCAGAGTGCTGACTCGGACAGTCTATTAATGGAAATGTACACATGAAATGACTTGCTTTCTTTATATAGATGCTTACCCAAGAAGATGTTGAACATGAGGGACACTTTGTGACCAAGAAATCATAGTCATCTGAGAGGACTCTAGTAGTGAGCACTGTCTGGAGGAGGAGGTACTCCTTGGGAGACCCCTTTGAAGAGCAGGAAAGGAGAGGGAGGTTTGAGGAAGGCTGAGCAGGAGAGAGCAGGGCAGAAGAGACTTACTGAGCTGGTACACATCATGGGGGGAAGGCAAGGAAAAACCAGGCTGCAATAAAGTGAGCCTTTGAAAGCCATTTGGCAGGCTTTTCCCCAAGAAGGGACTGTGCCCTGAGAGGTGGACTAATGGGGATACTTAAGGTTTAATGGAGGACCTTTCAAGGACCTCTTGACTTGTTGCATCTATCCATCTCATCAGCAATTCTTCTGTGCCCAAGACACTATGATAGATACTGGAGTTATGAAAGGTATGCGTGAGACGATCTCTACCTTCATAGAGCCAACAGTATCTCTGAGGGACCAGACCTACACAGAGACGTGCACAGTCTTATTTGTTTAGTGATGGAACTTTATGGAAAGATGGCTAAAGCAGCACAGCATACACTACGTAGAGGATGAATCAGACTGCCAAAACCATAGTCTGATTCACTACTTGACAATCTTTTTCTCTAACAATGAGCTATTTTTCAAATGTAAATGAATTTCAAATTTCTCTGAAATGACCAAAGACCACTTTTTGTTTTCAAAAGGGAAATGTACAGCTGGCTTCCAAGTTATTTTCTTCTCTGTTCATAAAGGCAACAGTGGAATAAGCCTTCAGAGGGGCTCTGTGCTCAAGGATGCCACGTGGTGTGGGCAGCATGTTCTACACTGAACTCTTGGGCAGCCGAAATGAAGACATCTGAACATTTCTTGCCCAACCTGAACTGGTGTGAACTATTCTCTGTGTGCTTTTCCCCTTGAACTTTCTCTCTTGTTACCAGAGCCTCTTAGGGACCATCTCATGAATTTACTTATTTATTTATTCAGCACATATTTTGACCCCCAACTATGTGTCAAGCATGGTGTAAGGCACTAGGTATCCAATGATATATAGCCCAACAGTCCCTGCCCTCAAGGAGCTTAAAATCTAGTGAAAGAGACAATATTAGTGTAATAATAATTATGCACATCATTTTTGTTGTGTAATATTGCTGTATAAAAATTACAGTTAGATCAATTATAAGATAATTTACAAAATCACAAAACTGATGAATATGGGTAGTCATTTTCCCAAAGCCACGCGTATGTTATAATTTAATTATAGTGCTGATGAGGGTGACACCGGCAAAGGACAGGATGTGATGGCGACCTATCCTAGCCTGTGGGTCTGAGGAAAGCTTTCCTGAGGAAGTGACTTCAAGTACAGACTTAAAGAATGAATAAAAGTTGGCCAAGGGAAGAGGAAGTAGAGATAAAGAATAGAAAGTGGTCCAGGCAGAGGAAACAGGATGAACAAAGGCCCTGGGGCCTTTGAAACTAGTCCCAGTCTGGATTTGTGAACCCTTTCAGGGATGCTCCACACTGGTTCCCTGATACTTTTCAAACAAAGTTCAAAATGCCTTCATTGCCCACATTCATACACTGTCAGCTTATTCCAAGCTGCCTCCCTTTCCCCATCTCCCCTACTCTCAGCCCTTTGCCCATAATGTCCAGTCATACAAGAGAGCCCACACATTGTAGTGGCGTCTTCCCTGACCCTGGGCAGCAGAGCCTTGGTAGAAGTCATGTGTGTCTAGACAAAAGATTGGTTAGTCCTTGCGAAAGTGAGTGTTCCAGGTCTGACTCAACCTGACTGAGAGCCAAGAAAGAGATGATAAGGCTGATGGAAAAGATCTCCTTAATGAACAGCAGTAAAAAAACAGCCCAAAGGTGAAGGCATGCAACTACCTTGGCGTTTCCTGAGGCGGCTGGCCCCAGACGGGCTCTTGAAAGCGCTCAAGGATAAGAGGTAGGAAAGCTATTTTATTTCCCCTCTGCTACTTGTATTTTAACACTTTCCTGCCTCTCACACTAATCTCTATTCCCCACACCTCATGCTCCAAACAGTCACCCTTTAGTTTTAGGGGGTAAATATTATCCCTCTTGAGTGGGATAAGATGTCTAGGTTACACAGCCCATAGGAATGGAGATTATTCAGTCAACTTTCCTAGTGGTCCCTTTTTTTTTAACCCTTTCATCCTCTGTGTGTTCATTTGTAAAATGGTTGGAAAGATGAGCCTATGATGTCACCATAAGGACTGAGAATTTAAACAACAGATTATAAATGACATGGAATGTTGGCTATTGAAGAGGAAAATTCCCTTATTATTTCCTAGTTTCCCCGGGTGGCCATTCCCCATGGTGGAGGAATTGTCACCTTACGTGCACTTTAGGGACCTCACTTCAGGCGACTACCAACGTAATAGCAATCTGGCAGGGTTTTTTTTTTCTCTTCCCAGAAGTAAGAAATATAAACAAGGTTTAAATTAGTAGCCAAGAGACATGCTTTGCTCTCAATTTTAATGAGAAAAATTTGAAAAACAAAGCCACATCTAACCTTTTAGAAACACTATAATTACGAAGCCCTTCCAATATAGTGAGTGAAATGTAGATCTCATTTAGGTCTGCTTTCACTTTCCTCCTTGTGAGGTAGTAGGACAGCTCTTGCTCTCATGGATAGGAATTTCTTTCTTATTCAAAGAAATGAAGGCTCTGGCTCAAGACCATATACCTAGCAAGTGGTGAAGACAAATTTTGACCCAAGTGTTTTGATTTCAGGTCCAGTGATGTCTCTGCTTTTCTACTGCCGCTGGACCCAAGAACCCACGCTCCTGGAGTAAGAAACAGCTCAGTCAGTGGAGGGCATTTGCTATGATTCACCGTGGCATCCTGATACGTTTTGGAAGACAGCAGTATTGGAAAAGCAAGATGTTTTTTCCACTTAGTATCCAGGAGGGCAACTCAGGTCCTGTAAAGGAGCTCCTGATTTTCGCCCACTGGCTGGGAACTCGATGCATGCCCTGAAGACTCTACAAGGAATTACACCGGAACTTGGTCTCCAGTTCTTGTCTGGGGTGGGGGAAGGTAGGTGGTCTGGGACGAAAGAGGGGACATAACATAGAGGAGAGCCCTGAAAGTTTGGCTCCTCGTGCTGAGATCTGGTACCATCACATTGCAACACCTCCTTCGCACTGGAAACACTTCTGAATGTTTAAAAATGCTTTCAGGCTGAGCAGTTGGGACTCAGAGAGAACCCAGCCTGTGAGGTTTAAGGGCTCGCAGTCCTGAGAGTCCCTTGCTGCAGGGGAGAGACAGTGAAGTGGAACGATGATGGATTTTGGAGACAACCAGACACAAGTTCAAATTTGGGCTCTACCATCTTTGGGCTGTCTTCAGTTTTCTTATTTGTCAAGCAAAGCTAATAATACCCACTCAGAGGATTTCCTTAGGACTTAAATGAGCAAGTAATGGTTCCACACAGTGCATATCAGAGGCAGTGCTCAAATGTTATTGGTCCCCACACTCCTGCACATAGGACTCCTATTGTATGATTGTTTATTTTACTATGTGATTATTTATTATTTGTTTGTCATCTGCCCCCCTAATAGAATGTAAGCTCCAGTACCTGAAGGGCAGTTACATCATCTCTGGTGCCCACAGCAGTGTCTGGAACATGGTAGATATGAATAAATATTTGCTTAATAAATAGCATTAATCAAATACATGTGTTGGTGCTAAAGCAGAGAGATAGAAGCACTCTAAAAGCTAAAAGACAATTCAACCTCTTAAAACCTGGGATATGTCCAAACCATGAGTGGGCCCAGGGAAAGAGAGCCATCTCGGGCTACTGCTGACCGTGCTGGGCTGCCCCTCCCAGAGGCGTGAGGCTGGGGCATTCTCACGGCTCAGGGGACACTGCATCGTTCTAGAAGCCATGCTTTTCCACAGCTCCAGGGCTGCTCTTGGAGCTGGTGCCCAGGGAGTCGGGCTGACTACAAGTGCAAAGAAAAAGCAGCTCCTTTTCCAACATACGGAGGACCCATCTTTTCTTCCCTGGGTCTCTAGGATCATATTATTCCGAGCTGGGTAAACCTATGTTTTGACAATCGAGAGGGGCAGCTGTGCTAAGTCTGTCCTCAGCATGCAGCTGGGTGTGCTCTGGCCCAAAGCAGAAACTGGTCAGAATTCTGGCATCCCTGGTTTAGAATAGAGTCTGAACAGGTCGATTTTTCTGCATCTGTTTGCTTCTGGGAAAGCCCAGCATCTCTGTGTGAGCTTCTAAAATGCCTACTGCTCTTACACATTTCTACTTGGGGGACGAGCATCAGTGGAGCAGGACACACAGACAGAATTTCCCAGAAAATGCGCTCCAGATTCTACTGTCTTTGTCAAAAGTGGTGGCACATGTCAAAACCGTGATGACACATGCAGCAGGCTTTGACAGTTGCTTAAAAATAGCTGAGGGTTTGGTTAACCACAGGGAATCTGGGGTGGGGGTAGTCCCTCCCCTCTCACGTGCCCTCCCGAGAGGATTCAGAGTGGACCCTAGTGGTTGGAAAGCTAGATCTCTGCAGGCCACCTGTTGCCAAGTGGCAGGAATCATTTGGCACAAGTGGTGGCCAGTGACCAGGGTGGGCAGGGCAGAGAGGTAGAGCCCAGAGGACTCAAGGAAGCTTCCACAGCCACATGCTAGAGCTCTGTCGCTGACGACCCAAAGGGCATATGGTTGACAGATGCTATTTACAGCCAGGACTGAACGAACTCAGAGAAGCCAAATTCTATGTGGTACAGTCAGAAAAAAAGAAATTAAAAGCACCAGCAACTACCATGCCCATGCCATTTGCACATTTCTCTGTGTTTGGAGTTCATTTTTGAAATTCACTATTTCTCGTGGGCTGGCTAGTGTAGGAAACGAAAGTGAGCTCTGGGTCACTTTGACTGCATTTGCCTCAATTTGAGCAACTTCCACACCATGACTTGGAACACAGTTACCAGAGAGAATGTCTCTGCCCCTGTGACACGGTGAGCTCCTTGAGGACACGAGCCTGCCAACTCCATTTTAGGTGCCCCCTCCCCACTGCTACGCTCCACACACTCTGTGTCCAGCACAACGCTGGGCATTTTAGGTGCTTGGTGAATTTTGCTGAACTCAAAAGCTTTTGTTACCGTTTTTGCTTCTCTTCTGCCGTCGCTGCTATGCATAGCCTGTTTTTATAGTGAGTGTCTCTCCTTCTCCTCCTCTGTGTCAGCATGGCACATGGAGCTGGGTTTTTGTCCATGGTGGTCCCCAGCTTGGCATTAGGAAGTGATTTTGTGAGAGGAGTTATTGGCACTATTCATAGGGTCTGATGAGAACAAGCAGGACAGGGGGGCTGAGGTCCTGCTCCCAAGCATGGGGTCCTGCTGTCCATGTTATGGTCCTTATAGCACATATTCCCCACAATCACTACTCTCTGATTCTACTGGCATCTTTGGCAGGCCCATCAGCCTGTGGCCTGGAAAGAGCAGGATGGAAGTGGAATACCCAGGGCCTAGCTGGGGCTCTGTCCCGTGACTGTGCAAGTCCTATCACATCTTTGGGTTTTAATTTCTTCAGCTATGAAAGGAAGGCATGGGATTGATGACCATGAAGGTGCTTGTTAGCTCAGAACTGAGTCTACCATCCCCCATCCATTACTTTGCCTTCTCCTTATATGAGTGTCTGTCTGCCCAAAGCCCTCTTGGCATGGTGACCTCCTGTAACACCTGTGGGGACTTTTAGAATTGTCTAGCAAGTGACCCGGTTCTCTTCCTTTTGTGTCTCTTGGGCAAGGTCTACGTTTGTGAATGTAGAGCCAGGGGTCAGGAGAGGATCTGCGGATGGGAAGAGCATCTTGTATGGCACAATGTGGCCTCCCTATGGGAAGAGCTGTCACCCAGCAGAACAGTTTCCAGAATTCTCAGGGCTGCCTCTTTCAGCCTTAGGATCTGGATGTACAGAATTTGGCTTGGGCCTGTGGTGCTGCCGTTAATCAGACTGATGTACCAGATGCCAATTTATAGGAACAACAAAGTAGAGACTTTGAATCCACATGCTATTTGTTTTTGTTAGGCCTAGAAAAATAAGTCCAGTGGGATTTAAAATAAGGCAACCTTACAAATGCAGACTTTCTAACAATTGTGGGTGTGACCATGATTTGCAGTTTTCTTTCAATATGTCCATCAGAGTCCTCTGCAGTTTGGATTTCCCCAGGGGTCAGTCTATCTACCCCATGTTCTCCTCCTTCCTATCTGCCCTATTTTCCTTCATCTGTCAGATGGAAACGCAGGTGAGAGTGAAGACTCAGAGACCGGCAGCTTTACTTTTCCCTGGACCTCACCCTATTCACCTGGGGAGAGGGGTAAAGAAAATTCCTTCCCTCCAAGACTCTTGTTATGAGTAGTTGATGCAAAGCCTGCAAGGCAATTGGCTGCTATACAGTGCTTTAATCTGCCCATTTTGACTATCAAAGACCATTGCCAAGAAGCACCCATAATTTGAAATGTTTTGATGCCAATGCAGAACAGCTCGTCAGAGAACCTGGAGTCGCATGTGGACGGCTGGATCAGGTCCACATGTGCAGAAAGGTAAGTGCTCAGTCCACTTCTCCAGCAGCGTTCCTGGCTCTCCGGGGGATGGAACGTGCGTTGTCATTGAATTGTGAGTGATGGGATGAATGTGCACTGGGGGCTCTGTTCAAAGGGAGGGTCATCCCAGATACTGCTTTCTGAATTCAGTACCACAAAGCTTGGCATTTGATTCAGCAGTTCTCTATGTTCAATTACAACACCTGGCAGAGATAGAATGAATGATCCTCTTATTTGGAGTTAATTCCATAAGCCTCAATTTATAAATGACTGCAATAAAGAGCAAGCAGACAAAAGTGAGAATTGACACATGGAACATCAATCCTTTGATGTCACTCTTGGACCAAACAGGCAAGTCCTTCTGAGTGACTTTCCAAATTAGCCCAGCCAGGCCTGGTGGAGCAGGGCACTGGGCCTTTAGGGAAGACAGCTGGCCTGTTTTGCAGGCCCCCACTCAGGCCCAGCTCACACCCAGTCTTGGGGACCTGTTGGAAAGCTCACACTTAGCAACCTCTTGGACATATGTTGGGGTCTGTTTTAGACTCTTCTGGAAGTCAAGGTAGGCTTCTTGGTGGTTTATGAAATATTAACTTATGAGAAGTTATACAGTTCCAACACACACACACAGACACACACACACACACACAGACAATCTGGAAACTATATCTGGGTTGGCAGAGGAAATTTGCTGTCTCATCTTTGAGGTGTGGTCTGCCTCCACATCTGGAGGATTTTAATCTCTTGCAAAGAATTCTCATTAGGTACTTGTAAAAGTCATCTGTTCATTTTTCTTGTGCCTTGTCATCCCATCTAGATGATAGACTTCTTGAAGAACAGTGATCCTAACATTAATTTGCATTCTCCATTGAACTGAGCATAGTGCTTGGCAAAAACAGTGCTCCATGATATTTGAGTTGATGCACCATAAACCTGCAGTTTCTTAGTATCTCACTGAGTCCATGCAGATGCACAAAACAGGTAACTAGGAGACGTCTCTGACACTCTGTGTGAGTTGAATTCCCTGGGAAGCAGATGCTGAGATGGAGTTAGAAGTGTGGGAGGTTTATGGAGTGGAGGGATAATGCCTGTAAAAGATAAAAGGGGGAGGAAGCAGGATTGGGCAGGGAAAGTATTCTGAGACCAGAGCAGATCTCACACCTGTGAAAGGAAAAGGGGGAGGAGGAGGACAAAGCAAGGGAGTCTCAAACCACAGTGCAGACCTGACAGAGCCTGGGGAAATCCACAGGGAGCTCCTGAAAAAGAGATTGCCGCGACAGGAGCCGTTATTGGGCACACAGGAGCAGGCCCACGTGTCCCTGCTGTGTGCAGTCATTGGCTGAGGGCTCCTGGGAAAAGTGTGGCTTCAGCACAAAAGCTGAGGTAGACCCTGAAGGTGCCATCAGTTGGAGGCTGTCAGCTAACTGTACTTCTTGTAGCTGAATAGCAAATTCTTCCTTGAAGGGAGGTCCAGGCAGCACACCACCGTGGCCGCACATACTTCCTCTCTCTCATTTCCCCATCTTGCCCCATTCTACCCATTCCTACCAAATCCACAACCAACTGGCAGTAAATTGATCTTGAAGATATTTTCCAGGTTGGTTTACTTCTCCATGTCTCCTGCACCAGGCCAAAGTAACATCCTCTCGCTCCTGGACTCATGGCCAATTTCACAAGGACATGACCAGTGCAGTCACACAGGACCCCTGACTTCAAGGGACCCTCCACTTAGGGTTTAATGCTCTGCATTAGCCATCTTGAAATCTTAATAATAATCTTATCTTTGCATTTGCATTTTGTAAGTGAAGACTGATAGGATAATGGAGTATGTGCTGGGGGCTTGGAGCCTTGGCTGACACACAGTTCTGTCTCCTGCTGCCTCCTCCCCTCCTCAGATGGTTCTTGGCTACTCACTCCCCTGGTCCTAGGCAGGGTCTCAGACCCTGCCTAGCCACCTCACCACCTCTATGACGACAGCCACCTTCTGCCTCTGACGGGCACCTGGGCACAGGTGTGGGGAGGGTTGGGGTTGAGTGTGGGGTCTTGGAGCAGGGCATGGAGATGGCTGTCCCTGCCCTGGACTGGCCATGCCAAGGTGCATTTGGTGGGTGACTCAGCAGGGGTGAACCTCTTGCCCCCCTCTGATCCAGGTAAATCCCATGTCCAGGCGTGGAGGTTGCAGTGCCTTTGAAGGTACTCCCTGCCATGGGTTGGGGAGGCAGGCAGGCAGGGAAAGGAGATTCCTGGCTCAACTTCCCCACTCCTTGCTGGGGCATGACACTTCAATCTGGCTGATGGCAAGAGGGGAACCCTGGGCTGCATGTGCATGCTAAGTCACAGGATAGAAGCCCAGGTGCCTGTGAGTATCTCTATATCCAAGGGAGCGAGACACTAAATAGCAAATAAACACCAGGGCAGACGGAGAGAGATAGAAAGGGAATAGCTTAATATTTTAGTACCTTTAAAAGCACTTTTATCCTACTTTGTGAACAAGGGGCCTCACAGTTTCGTTTTGCACTGGTCCCTACGAATTACATAGCTGGTCCTGCCTGGACCACTGCAATAACCTCCTAGCCGTCTCTGGACATCCACTCTAGCCTCCTTCCAACCTGCTGTCCACGTCCCAGGCGGTGCTCTAACCCAAACTCTGATTGGTTACCTCCTCACCCCAGTTGGGGCCGCTGACAGCTCCCCAGTGCTCTCAGGGTGGGGTCCTATAAGGCCGGTAGACGTGGACATGCTCCACCCATTTACCAAACCTGAAGGCAGTTGCTATACATGCAAGCAGCTTCCTGCTTTCTCTTTCCTAGAAGGCACTGTACGGTCTCCAGGACCACCTGAGCCATTGGGAGTTGGGTATCAATGGTCCGCCATTCTTTCTCCTCGCTGGGAGAAAGCTGAGGGATATTCTACGTGGTCTCTCAGGAGGTCCTCACTCAGACTGGGCTTCAGTTGCTGACAGCAGAAATCCACTCATTACTGCCCCATTATTGCCGTCCTCTCTTCACTCTTTCTTTCCTCCTCCCTCACTGAGTGCTCTGCAATTGCCTCCTAATTAAACCACCTGAGCCCAATCCTCATCTCAGAGTCTGCTTCCCGGGGAACCCAAACTAAACCCGGCCCACCTACCCTGTAGCCTCATCCTGCACCATCTTCCCTCTCACTGCCCCTTTGAGTTTGTTGACTGTGCCCTGTCCCTTCCCTCCGTGGCCTCTGTGTGCTGTTCTTTCTTCCTGAAATGCTGCCCGCTCCATTCTCCATCCCAGTTCCCCACTCCTAATTAACTCCTATCTGTCCTTTGGATCAGCTGCAAAAACCTCCACAGGGAAGCTTTTCCTGACTCAGAGTCATGGATATGTTGTTTAATTATACATTCTCAGAGCCTCTGTTTCTTTAGCATCTGACAACTTAGATCAGTTTGCAAATTTGTGTTCATTATTATGATAATTTGGTTAATATTTACCTTCAGTAGACTGTAAGCTTCCTGAGAGGAAGGGCTACCTACCTTATTGCTTTCTATTTTATCTCCAAAACCATCACAAAGCCTGGCTTATTGTTGGTGTCCAATGAATATTTACTAAAAGCCAAATGAGTTCAAAGGTATTTTAAATGTCACAGAGGCTGCTCTCAACCAACCAGAGCTCTGAATCATTTAAGCTGTGTGACCTTGGGCAAGCTCCTGAAACATTCTGAGCCTCAATTTCCTAGTGTGAAAATGAGGGCAATAATAGCCCATATGTTTTAGGGTTCTTGAAGAAGTAAATGAGATAATGCAGGTAAAGTGCTTAGAGGGTATCTGACATAATAAGTGCTAATTAAAATGTTAGGTTTGTTTTCATCTATACAATTTGTGAGGACGAGGGATTATGTGGAAGGATGATTGTGAGGTGAAAAATAAAACCCATGAGAAAAGTTAAAAGTGGTGGAATCAGTGTGTCTGGAAAAAAAGATAAGGAATTATGAAATACACTCCAAGAATAAATTATGACAGGCTCTTTTCCATTTTCACTCAATATAGGATATGAGGAAATTTTGATAAACATGAGCACGTTGGATGTAAGTTAGTTGTAAAGTAAGATTTCCAGTAATGACCCAAGTTTACCCGTCTCCCATGTTGGGGCCGAGGGCAGGCCTCTCCAAAATATTCCGCAATAGCATATTGATGATTTTGAATTAAAGTTACTTGAGAAGCTAAAAGGACACTCAGACCCTCCTGTCTCTGTTCTGCCTGAAAGCAGGAAATAAATCTCCCCTGTGAACGGTGCTCTCCCAGCATCCTTATCACCAGAGCTGGGGAATTCAGGGCTGAGAAGCCTGCGGAAACAAACCTTGCTAATTGACTACCTCAAACCTAACCTCTGCTTCAATTCCCCACTAATTATGTACCTCGAATCTAAGTTTCTTTGACCTGTCAATTCTTCACAAATTTATTGTTTCTTTGTTTAAAAGATATATATACTGCCTGCTTTGTTCGCTCTCCGAGTATCATTTCTCTATGATTTCCAATAAGTGCATGTTAAACTGGGGTTTTCTCCTGTTATTCTGATCTTTCGTCAATTTTATTGTTAGTCAAGCCATAAGAACACAAGAACGATAGAAAGGGGATTTTCCCCACCCGGACACTCACTCATTTCTCTCTATTTTTAACTATTGACGTCATAATTTGGTCACACTCCACACATTAGTGTGTCCGTGTTGAAAGAGGTTTGTAGTGTGTCACTAGAAACTGAAATCAGTGTTTCAGGGCAATGCATTAGTTTCTATTCAGGCATAGTCAGCCAAGGCACGTCCTGTCTTTGCGTGTTTTCTTTTTCATGTGTTCTCCAGATGAGCAATTAACATTTAAATGTTCATTTCAGTGCTTTTTAAGGATGAAGAAATGTAAGACATTGGGCCATACTCGTGACATGAATTCTTTGACAAAATTTTGGGTGAACCATTGCCTAGGACATAAATTTCTACAGCCTGAAACCTATTTCATTTTTTGCCTATTTCATCTGTGTATTTATTAAATTTATATTGTATCTATTTTTGCATTTAAGTATTTAATATTCTATCCTATTGTATGTGTATTTATTAATTATTTAGACATTTAACAAACATTTATTAAGCATCCTCTAGGTGGAAGGGGTAATGTAAAGATTCAGAGAAGAGCTGGAGATGTTTCCAGCTCTAGAGAGCCTCATTTTGATAGGAGAGTGAAGAATCTACAGTGCAGGTGATTTCTCATTTGATTAAGTGTTATTTAGCACTCGCGATATCCCAGGCACTGTTTTATGCACTGATGATATATTCTTCAAAAAACAAGGTTCTTGGGGGCCAGCCCTGTGGCCTAGTGGTTGGGTTCAGTGTGCTCTGCTTTGGTGGTCTGGGTCTGCGGGTTCAGATCCCAGGAGCGGACCTACACCACTCGTCAGCCATGCTGTGGTGGCAACCCACATACAAAAGAGAGGAAGATTGGTACAGATGTTAGCTCAGGGACTATCTTACTCAAGCAAAAGAGGAGGATTGGCAATGGATGTTAGCTCAGGGCCAATCTTCCTCACAAAAAAAACCCCAACAGAAAACAAAGTTCTTTATTGGAGGCTACAGTATATAATTCCAAATTACATGTGATAAATTTCATAAAAGAGGAGTACCAAAGCAGTCCACAAGTTTAGAAAGGAAAGAGCATATCCATGCAGGAAACTTGCATGGAGGAGACAGGTCCTAGAGAGAAGATAGGAGTCTGAGAGCTGAATAAAAGGCCTGAGGCTTTCGAGGTGGAGAGAGGGCTCAGAGGGAGTAAGAGTCTGAGTCCCAACTCCAATGTGTGAAGGGGATTTTCCCCACACCAAGCGATTCTCTAACACCAGGTGGATGTCTTACAACTCAACCCAATTCTGACACTGTCTATCTGGAGACGGCATCAGATTCCACAGGTTAAGGGCTCAGTCCCACAAGACTGCCCCCACTTCAGAAGCCAATTGAAAGTCCAGGTTGTTATCTGTGCTTCTGACTGACTGGCTATAAATCAGAGGTTCCCATAACTCCCTCCTTGGATTTGGTTAATTTGCTAGAGTGTCTCACAGAACTCAGGAATCCTGTTTACTCACTAGACTACCGATTTATTACAAAAGATATTAAAGGATACAAATCAACAGCCAGATGAAAAGATACAAAGGGTGATGTCCCGAACAAAAGAGCTTCCTTCTTCTTGGAGTTTGGAGCCCAGCACAGTGGTACCTGGAAGGGTTCTGGTTCACCAACCTGGAAGCTCTCGGAACCCCATCCTTTTTGGGCTTTTATGGAGGCTTCATTACATAGACATGATTGATTAAATCATTGGCCACCAGTGATTAATTCAACCTCCAGCCCCTCTCCCCTCCTTGGAAATCAAGGGATGGGACTGAGAGTTCCAACCCTCTAATCACAGGGCCAGTTCTCCTGGCAACCAGCCCCCATCCTTAGGTGTTTTCCAAAAGTCACCTCATTAACATAACAAAAACACTTTATCATTGTCATCACCTAGGAAATTCCAAGGGTTTTAGGAGCTCTGTGCTAGGAACAGAAAGAAGACCAAACATATATTTCTTATTTTAAATCACAATATCACAGGGGGCTTTAGGGTTTGAACACAGGAGCCATCTCTAGGGAATTGCAAGTAATCAAGTAAAGAGTTGACTGCAAAAAAAGGAGTAGAGAGAAAGCTATAGAGCAGGGTTTCTCAACCTCAGCACTATTGACATGCTGGGTGGGAGAATTCTTTGTTGTAGGGGGCTGTCTTGGGCATTGCTGGATGTTTAGCAGCATCCCTGGCCTCTATTCATTAGATACCAGTAAGAAGCATGCTCCCAGTTGTAACAAACAAAAATGTCTCCAGACATGGTCAAATGTCTCTGGAGGGCACAATGGCCCCTCTTGAGGACCACCACAATAGAAACCACCACAAAAGAGCCCTTAACTACCACAGTAAGAAGTACTGATTTTAATTGGATGTAAAAGGCCCACCAATATCAGCTAAAGGATTAAGCTGTTGGATTTGTGTATCGGAATGGAATCTGAAGATATCGAAAGGGTGATGGGTAGATTATTGAAGGAGAACTAGTAATAAGGGATTAACAAGGTCGTGAGAGGAAAAGAAAAAAAGAGTGAAAATGGTAGAAATTATCCCATCTACCTTCCCTCACTTGTTTCCAGGTCTTTGTTTGTTTTATTCTTCTGGTTGTTGAAGTGCTGAAGGCTGAGTTGCTCTTTGAGGGGAGATATTACACAATGTTATAAAAGTAACCTCAAATCGTCTCTTTATTATAGGTGGAGCAGATTTCTTAAGGGACACTTCTGCCTTGGGGAGGTGAAGGATGGAACGCCGTGTAATCATCTGGGTTGTCTCGGACTATGGGAAATTAAGGAGCAAGATGTTCAGTCTGCTCAGGGCTCCCTGGTGACAGTTCCAGGCCGGCAAGAGTTAAAAAGATGTGCTTATCTTTCCAACTGAAAATTCAGCCATCTTTATAGAAAACTTGGGAAGGGCAACTCTACATCCATTCCGTAGTATGTAGGGTGGGTGTGCGTGAGAGAGAGAGAGAGAGAGAGAGAGAGAGAGTGTGTGTGTGTGTGTGTGTGTGTGTGTGATTCCTTCCTCCTGCCTTACACCATTAGGGCTTGAACTTACTCTGCGTGCCTCTGCAGGGTTCTCTGTTTCAAAGTGGTCATAAGCAGGAAATATGGAAACCTGGTGGTTTCCAAGCCTAATACTTCTGCTGATACTCTGTGGGATTTTGGGCAAACCATTTAACCTCCCTGTACCCCCGCTTTAGGTCATTGAGAATGAGGAAGCAAGATTCCATGAAATGTTTAACTTTCAAAATAGGTTGTGGTCAAAGAGATTGAGCATCCTCACTAACTGGCTCTCCCTTAGTTAGTCTCTCATTTCTATGTTATGATCAAACTTTGGATTTTGGTGGAGTCAACAGCCACTCAGTCCCTGTCTGTGATTTTACCATAAGTGTGATCTTGAGCTTGGATATGTGAGCCCAAATCTTAGCCTTTAATAAGCCCTCTCCAAACCCTTCCTGAGGCTCTGCTAGTGGGGAGCAAGGTGCAAAATGCCGTGAAAAAAGAAAACCCCTGAATAATCTAGTGGGCAGGGCCAACTTTTAGAAATAAGTTTGCCTCCCTGCTCAGTTACTTGATCTCTGGGTTTAAAAGCAAATTGATTTGTCTTACTCCTTTTTTTTGTTTTATCTCAACCTATACCGATTAAGTGATTCCTAAGTGCCAGAAACTGGGAAATCAGCAGAAAACAAAAAGGACATAAGTTCCTGTTGTCATGGAGGTTACATTCTAGTGGGAGGAGACAGAGAATAAACAAACAAATATTTGTGATTTTTGGTGATGAGAGGTGATAATAAATTATAGTAGAGGAGAAAGGATGATGGGGTGATTTTAATCTTTTAGATAGGGTGGTCAGAGGAGGCATTTCTGAAAAGGTGATATTTGAGCAGCAACCTGAACATAATGGGAGAAGGAAGATCACAGCACCTCAGGCAGAGGGGACAGCAATGCCAAGGTTCTGAGGAGGAGGAAGCCTGGTGTGTTTGCTTGAGGCCCAGACTGTGGCCATGAACAGGCCAAGAAACATCCTGTGGTGCTGGGATACAAGCAAGGGTGCCCGGCTATTCTGCTGTCCTTTCTGCTTTTTCCATTCCCTATTCAGGAATGTGCAAAAATACCAGTTACCCTATTGGGAAAAGTTGGGTTGTGGTTCTAGTTAGCTCAACCAACTTGAAAGGAGGAATCGCAGAGAAAACTCTGAATGATGTAGCTTTGTACCTACCGGAATGGGAGCCAATACAAATGGATTGGGGTTGGAGAACTGGCGACTGAAATGTAGTTGAGAATTGTGGTTACCTTTTGTGAATATCAGCGTCAGGAAGCTGTGGGGCTTTGGAAGGTCCTCTTGGCCCAGGGACTTCAGGGAAGGTGGGCAATAAGTAACATGTGGCTCCAAGGCCGTGATGTTTAATTTTCCTTTAGACGGGGATGGTGTCTTCACTTCCTGGCACCTCTCCCTGCACAGAGCACAGTACTAGGCAAATCATCAGCACATAGTCAATGTTTGTTAAATGAATGTGTTGTAATTGCATCATTGACCCAGGAATCTGGTGAAGCTGGGACAATCTTGGGGGAGCTTCAGGTCCTGGCCCTTGCTTATTAAAGTATGAGTTTGCTTCAAGGCCAATACAAAAAACATCTTCTAGACTCATATCAGGATAAATTCAGTAGTCATAAACCAATCATTTGCCATAAACTGGACAACAAGAGATATTGTCCTGGAGGAGATTTGTTACCAGAGCTGTAGTAGTCACATTAAAGTCATTAACAATGACTTTTTTGATGACCACATCCATAAAGCATCCGTATACTTGCCAAAATTGAGAAACACATTAGAGAACGTGGTTGGCTCCTATGTTTGTATACCCTGTGAGATTTCACTGTCTAGTGGAATATTCCAGCTGCCATTCTTGGGAGATGAATATCTATGTTGTACATTTATCTGTCTCTTTTAGAAGATCTCAAGTGAAAGAGAGTCCACAAAATCATTTGGAAAAAGTCTGAGAAAATTCTAGCTCTTCTTTGTTTTCTCTAATTTCTCTTTTTATCGTTATGTCACCATCATTATTATTACTACTGCTATTTACATTTTTTTATTGCTTATACTGACTTTTAGTTATTTTTCTTCCAGGTATGTTACTGAATATCATTTGCCATAGAGTAAGTTAGTGATTGCTGGTTTTGTTTCAAAGGAGGCTAATGATTCAAATTTCGTTTGTAGCAATAAGAGTCCATACAGTCATACAGAACTAATACTACAACCCCACTGTTCTGCAAAAATAATATTGCATCTGTTTGCTATTGTCTGAAATGTCTTACTTGCTTTGTGACCTTGGGCATATTACTTAGCCTCTCTGAACCTCATTTTCATCATATGTAAAATGGGGGAAAATAATGGTAACCATGTCAGCGGTTGTTCTTAAAATTGCCTGAGATGAATATGCACACCTTTAAGTCCTGTGCCTGGCACAAGTTGGGATTCAGTAATCAAGGGCTGGAATCACTAGCTGTGACAATAAACAGAATTGGAAAAAAAAGAAAAATTACTGTAAGATACAGTTTACCAACACTAATAAGCACATTTCTTAACTTTGTATAAATTCATAGAGCTCCTAGGTAGGCTAAGGTCTTTAGAAATAGGATTGTCTCCACATGGTTGGACCAGTGTAGGTTAAGTGGCTTAAACCCTTTTTTTTTTAGCCTTCTAAACACTCTCACATCTGATATCCTGGTTATGCATTTAGGCTTCCCTTGGCATCACCCAGGTTTTGATTTTTTTTTTTAGGTCAGTATAAGGAGGGATGATCTGTACAACTAGGATTAGATGGTTGTACTGGCTAATTTAAAGACCTCCTCACCTCTGAGATTCCGTAAGCCTCAGCCATCATGTCGTCCCATTGGTTGGCATATTGAGTCATAGCAATTATTGTGACCATTTCATAGACGAGCATGCTGATATGCAGAGATGAAGTGACCTCTCAGCACAAATTCACACATTTCACAGGTGGTATTCACATTCAGGTTCACCTGATGACAGGGTTGGTTTTCTTAAATACTATGTAAGTGCCCATACCAGGGGAAATTGTGACCCCCCTCAAAAATTCTCAAACAGTACATTTTATTTTATTTTAAGATATCAATATATAATATCAAGTCATAAAATAATAGAGATTTAAAATAAAGCAACATATGTGTCATATACTATCTGGGGATATGGGTGTAGGGTGGAACATTAGACAGATCAAATAATATCAGTGTTTCTTAACTAATTGTGTCTTTTATTGCTTTAGATACAATTTGACAACCACAAGTCACAAACTAAGATGACTAAGCTGTTTAGCGTAGCATTGTCACTTAATTAAACTACAATAAATTTGATCACATTAAGATATGCATAACTTCTGTAGTATTTGTGTGGTAATTGGCCACACATTCATGGATGCATGGTTACATTTACATTGCAAGGATTACACTGAGTATTGCTTTTTACAGGAAACATATGACTTTTCTTCTCCTGTGGTTTAGTTCACTCGTACTAAGAATTGGTCTCATCATGAGCAGTTTTCCCCGGTGCTATGTCTTTTTTTATTGTTACCTTCATGGCCGTGTGTATAATCCCACTCGGATCCTAGATCTTCCTCTCCAGTAAGGTTCTCTTGTTTCTGATCTTGCTGCCCCTTTGGGCAGTGCTGGGCTTTCCCGGACCTAATGCTTCAGCTGCCTGGTCTTCTATCCTGTTGGGGTATCTTCAACACAATGGTGCAGGTCTAATTTCAATTGCTCTTCCTTTTCTTTCAGATTGTGGTCAGTCCATGGATCTTGTTCAGAAAAATAGGTATCAGATTGGGATTACTCCCAAAGAACTGGGTGATCAAGAACCCTAGAAACTGGGGTAGCCTGGGGGGCAAGGTGGAGAAGAAAGTAGCCCATGACTCCTTTTGAGGGCACTGAGGTTGTCTTGTATGTACTGGCCTCAGGAAGGGGAAAGGGCTCACTCAGAGTGTGCCCTGGACCCTGCCCCTGGGCGTGTGGGTCTGGAAGATGGGAACAGACCTCCTTGCTCCTCTTGGGTAAGTGTTCTGCCACCTTCTACTCCACTTCAACCCCCAGACCACCAGGCAACAGACGAGTTCCTACAGGAAGTTTAGGTCTAAGATCAGTTTTAGGTGCAGCGGAGTGGGAGAGGCACGAAGACCTCCCTACCTTTCATCAAATCCTCCTGCCAAAGATCTCCCCGTTTGTTTTCTATTGTCTGAAATTCCTTTGACATATGTCTTTAATTGCACAATAAGAGATTAAAGGCTTCCCTTGCAAATCCGGTAAATGATGAGTCCTTTGTTGAATTCGGAGAAGGGGTTAGAAAGGGTACTTGGAAATAGAGAAAAAATGCCTGACCTTTACGATTTTCCTTGGGCCAGTCCTGTCTATTTTTATCTTGGCGAGAACCTCTGTGTAACAGGTTTTTTTTTTTTTTTTGCAGAATGGTTCTTCATGTTCTGAACCTCTAATCACAAGTCACCACTGTCTATCTCAATGGTCTTTTCCACACAGTGACTTATGTTGTCATCAGTGGATAAGTCTGACACTGGATATTCATAGATTGTTTCTAAAAGTCCCTGTTGGAGGATTTATATTACCTCTGGTAGGTGACAATGATATTCAATGCACCAGTTAAGTAAATCTTGTAAGGGGGCAATTTGGGGTATCATCTAAGAAACTGTGACAAAAATGAAAGAGATTTTAGTCATTGAGGGAAAGAGGGGCATTTGTTCTGACTTATATGAACCAGTTGCATATTTCGGATTGAACTCAGCATTTTATTTATCTGAGTGTTCATACATTCAAAAAATACCCACTCAGCACCTGTTATGTCCTGGAAACTGTATTCAGTGCTGGAATTACAGTAGTGAACAAAAATGATGTGGTTCCTCTTTGCACGGGGCCATTGTCCAGTGGCTAGAAGTGGAGCCAAAGGAGTCCCTGAAATCATCTGGTACAAACCTCCTCTTTTACAGGTTAGGAAATGGAAGCACCAAGAGGTGAAGGAAATTGTCCCTTGCTACAACTGGTTAGTGCCAGAGCCAGGACTGTAACTTGACTCTTGCAACTCCCAGCCCAATTCTCTGGTTAAACTAACCAAGTGAGTTAGCACAGGCCCATAAGCATTGTGGCAACAATTCACAACCCTGTGGCCTGAAAGGGTCCTTGCCCTTCCCCAAGCTTCACAGATGCCCAGAAAGTGACTTAAATATTGGGGAGAATTTTGTTCATGACATTAGAGCATGTTGGGGTGTGATGAGAAAGCAGAGCCGTGGAGCACTCTTCACTTTGGGAGAAAGTCATCTTCTCCCCGTACCCCTCAGGGCATTTCTGGGCCTGCCTGAACAGAGGAGTTTGGCCGACTACTGGATTGTTATTAAAATGATAATTAAAGAGGTAACAGGAAGGGAGCACGTTCCAATACTATCCAGAAGAGTCAGCACTTTCGCTGGATAATGAATTCTTTATACCTCAGGGTTATTACTCAACTGAAGAGGTGCAGTTGTGTCTGGAATCAATAAAGATACATCCTCAATCAAGGGATTTAATGACTGACTTGTCGCTTAAAAGCTACATCTTCGAACAACAGGAAGGTAGGTGATGGTCTTGAATCATCCATACTGAATCTGCTGCTATTCTTTGCAAGGCTCTTGCAGGCAACTTTTAACCTGCTTTTAAGATTGCCTTTTAGAGAGATCCATATTCCTGGAATTTTCCTGGGAAATAAGAGTTTCAAGAGTTTATTGGGAGTTTTTACACTTGTTTCACATGGCAGTGGAAATGCATTTTAATATGGAGGATTGGGAGTTGTTCCTGCAGGCCACCCAAAGTGACCAAAGAGGAGGGTCCTTCCCTGAGTCTCCTCGACACATCCCACTGATGGGCTTTGCCTGTGCATGCTGCCCACAACTATGGGTGAGCCCAGAGTCCGTGCAATCACTGGACTGCAGCTCTCATTCCACTCCTTAATAATTCATGGAACTACTGTTCTGTAGAACAAAACTTGGGAAACAGTGACAAATAGACATGAAACTGGGTGAATGTGATGATGCTGCGGGACTAACCTTGCAACAGTCCAATTTATTAAATAGGTAATGTGAAATATGTAATTCATAAAATTCTGCTCTTTAATTTTTATTGTCATTCCAGCATTGGAGTTGGCACAGACTCCACAAGTGAACGGAGGGGTTAGGTCTATCCCTGTTAGTTCTGAAGATGCGAAACAATGGTGAGCCCACTAGGCTGGGGGCAGTGTCCACTTCTGCTCCAGAGGACTTGGCCCAGCGGGGACATGCCTCAGATCAGCAGGGCTTCTTTGAGTCTGTGCGTTCACTGATACCTCATTTCCCGTCAGCATGACGGGGAGAGCAGGCAAAAAGATAGCCACTCAATAAGTTAGTCATGTTGGGAAACTTATCTTTCAGGCACTGGTTCCTCTCAAGCAAGGGGTGGCAGATGTGTGGTCCAGCTTGCAGACTAAAGCCATTTCCCAGTACTATCACTAATACTCGAGACGTGTGCTATTTCCAGCTTGTCATTTGTCCATTGGCTTGCGAAACTACCATCTAAGAGAGCAAAAGCATTTCTAGTCCCTTAGGCCATTTCCTCCTGACATTCTTTGCTGATTACCTCTGAAGCAGCTGTAATCACTTCTTTGCATGGTCAAAGTATCAGCGGATGGCTCTTTGTCTCACCAGAAACAGGCCAGACCCTGGCTGGTCTCAGCAACAAGACTTGGGTGAAGTTCAGGGATACAGAGTCTTGGCCTGGCTTCCAGCTAGGCTGCACTTAACGAAGCACATTTTGGAGGGATGATGATCCGGAGGTGTTATGATGGGGTGAAATGATGGAATTATAAATATTTAGCTCATCCCCCAGCCTCTAGCAGGAATGAATCTAAGCCAACCCAGACTAGTAAGAAGCAGAAATACTATTAAAGGTCCATTGAAAAGGAGATTCTACAGTTACCTTCCTCCCATTTTGGTAGCTACAAACCTTGATGTTTCCTGATGAGGAAAGAACTAAGGTTTGTCATCCTTCACAGAATTTTCCTTAGGGTCCATTGAATTAATCTACACACATTATATACATTTATATATACACACATACACACACACACACACACACACACATATATATATATCACTTACCATTACCATTAGACACTGTGACGCATATGCTTATGTGTGTTGGGGAATTTTAAATTGTGTAACAGTCTGCCTCCAAGGGGAATTTATTCTGTTTAAAGATATGAGACATATGCAAGGCTGCATATGATAAGAACCGTGTGAGTCTGGACCATGAGCTGGGTTATCATGGAAATAATTACGAATGAGGTACATCTTCAGCTGGGCATTAAAATACTACTATACAACTTTTTAACATGTATGGAACACTTAACAAATTCCTGGTATGATTCTGAAAACCTTTACATACTCTCCTAAGTGCTTTTTACATATGTTTAATCATCACAATAACACTATAAGGAAGAATGAGAAGGAAACTGAGGCATAAAGAGTTTAAGAAACTTGCCCAAGGTCACACAGCTCATTAGTGGTGGAGCTGGATTTAAATTGAAAGCAGTCAGATTGCAAAGCCCCTGCTCCTTTCCACCAGGCGTGCTGCCTCTGATAGAGGGAATTCAAGATGTGCAGAGAAGGGCAAAGGCATTTCTGATGAGAGGAGCCTGGTCAACAAAGGAGTGGTGGCAGTAAGGTTCAAACGGAAAATGCCTGACTGGTGGGTGTTTAGTGTAATGGTTGGAACAATGCCTGGAATAGAGTAAATGCTTGAGAAATGTTTGTTGAATTATTGACTGAATGGTTAGAGAGAGAGAACGCTGGAGAAATAGACTCTTATCGATTGCGTAGGGTTTTGAATTACAGTCTAAGTGGTTTAAACTTAGAACTGTGGATAATATCTTCCCTAGAATGCGTGAGTTTCTGGAAAGGGCAACATACTACAGTCATGCGCCGCATAACGACGTGTCGGTCAACGACAGACCACATACCCGACAGTGGTGCCATAAGATTAGTATCATATAGCCTAGGTGTGTAGGCTACACCATCTAGGTTTGTGTAAACACATTCTATGATGTTTACACAATGGTGAAATTGACTAACAACACATTTCTCAGAATGTATCCCTGTCCTTAATGATACACAGCTGTAGTTCATAAACAGCTGTCATTCTAACTTGTATTTTTTTCTTCTTTAGTGCTTTCTATAGAATTACTAGGAAAAGAAATTGATACCATGCTGATGAAGCCTATTACAAAATCATGCCATCTAAGCTTTGTTGAGCCTTCACTGCAAAAGTTAGATGCTAGTCATACTTGACAGGTCAGTCTTTGTCTATTATGCAACAGTCCATTCTAAATGCATATTAATGGGCAAGTCCTTGGAAAGTCAGATTATGTATGGTGTGACCCCACTCTTCCTGGCCATAGATGACTGGACTTCTGCTGGGCATTGTGACATGACAACGCACCCTCTTTGGAAATATCAAGAGTACGAAGCATTTAGCAGAGGATGTAGAACTAAAAGATCAGGCTGGAGGGAAGAGCCAAAGAGGATGCAACAAACTGCATATGTACCAAAATGATAAGGGAGCAGGAATAATGCCTAAGCAGGAAGGATGATGTAGAGAGATGTTATTTTATGTATGCTTTGAGTACAAATCTTTTGATTTCAAATTCAGTTCTGGATACTTCCTGAAATTCTCTATAAAATTAAAAATCCTATCACTCTTTTTCAGTGTTCATTCTCCTTGACTTTTCTGCTGCATTTTACATGATTGCTCATCCTCTCCTCTCTAAAACTCTTCGCACTGAAGTGCAGTACTCTCCCGGGTCTCCTCCTCCTTCTCCCACCTCTCTCTTTCTCTTCTTAAGCTCCTCTTCCTCTATGCCCAAGGCTTTTCTGAAATGAATTTCTCTTCTGTTTTTCTGTCTGTATGATTTTATCCATATTCAGGCTTTGAACTTATATCACATTGCATTTGGTGCCCTACAGTATGGACACAATCTGGATGTCTTTTCTGAACTCTCAGGGGCTCGCATTTCCAGCTGTTTGCCCAATACCTCCAAATGGTTGATACTCAACTAATTGGAGAAGGCTCCGTGCAGTCCAATGGTCATCTCTTTGTTCGAGACTTTGTAACTTCTTAACCGACCTCTCCGTCTCCAGTCGATTTTATATGCTGCTGCAAAAATCATCCCTAAAGCACAGCTCTGATTTTATCACTTCCCTGCCCCCAAATCTCCAGTGACTCCTTCTCATCTACTGGGAAAAATTCACATTCCTTAACTTGGTACTTTCCTTCATCTTTAATTTGGTCCCAGTGGATGATTCTAGAATATTTACATGTCTTTTAGGCTTTTGCAAAATACAATCCTTTCTATACCTCCTCTAACTTTCAAAATTCTATCCATTTCCCCCAAATTTCTGAAGTGCTGCTTCTTTCATAAAGTATCACCAATTCTAAATATCTCTTTTCTCTAAATTTTCATGATTTTTTTTGTTTGTAACTCTGTTAAGGCAATTACTGTAAGGTTATTGAACATTTATTTTACTTTCCCTGTGATATTGCTAATTTGTATTTGGCTATGACACCAGGTGTCAAAGTGTGCTGTGTAGGGACCGCCTGCTCTAAGAGCCATTCCTTACCTTTCCCTACTCTACCTTGTTTCACAAGGGCTGCAGCTGTGGGCTGTGCACCTATACTCCTGTGTCAACTGCTTTTATACTGGTTGGCTTAATACTGGGTGGGTTTCATACTGGGAGGTGCTGGCATCAGAAACCAGGATCTTCTCCCCACTCCCTTTGCCTTGGGAGGTGTCTCCAGAAGAGCTGTATCTCCTTTGAGGCTCCAATCCCCACCTGATAGTTCCAGCTTCTGATGGGTGGTCCCTGCCCTTGGGCTTCAGGAACAGGACCTCCTTATTTTTCCTGCCTAGGGATGGTGATAGTGCCTGCTATTGTTTGTTTCTGATTGCTTCACCATCCCCTGATGGGCTTCTTTTTTCTCCATCACCTGTGCAACCAATTCCCATATATTAAATTCCTTTTATTTGCAATGAAAATGGTTTCTGTTTTTCCAGGATGGATGATGACAGATGTACTGCCTTCTAATTTTCACAGCAGACTGTGTCTTATCCTTACACGCTCCGTGGTGCCTGGCTCAGTGACTTGCATACTGCAGGTGCCAAATTTATATTTACTGAATACATGCGTAAATAAAGGACGAATTTTTGCTATGTTTAAAAGTAGCACGTTTAATTTTTAGAAAAATTACTCAGAAAAATTCAGGAGGCACTAACTGTATTAGTGGTTAAGGAGAGATACCAAAAACCAAAAGTCGAAGACAACATCCTTGTCATGAAAAATTAAAAAGGCTACTGGGAGACTTTAAAAAGGCACTGAATTTGCATTAGAAAATTTAGTGAACTGGAAAATATCAACTTAAAATATTTCTTTTTTACTTCTTCTTCTCCTGAGCTTTGAGGAATGCTTATAAAGTTAGCGGGCTCAAATTGTCCCTAAAATTAGCTATCCAGTCTCTTTTCCAATCCCAAATGTTGATATTCTTCACCTCATCCCTAGGAGGTGTTAGGAAGAAGATATGAAAGTAGTTAGCCTATTAATTGTTAACACTGATTTTGAATATTGTCTTCCTTGAGGTCCTTAGGCCCAGAAGAACTCATGGATTCTCTAAGTTGCCGTCACCTTCTCTGTTCCTTAGGGTTCCTGCTCCCGAAGGCTGCACTACTATGGATGAATACGTGGGAGTCTGGAGGGCATAGCTGGAGTGGTGAGCCAGCACTTTTAGAACCATGCCCACGGCAGAGAAAAGTGGATTCGTGGCTGAAGTTCTTCACGGAACTCCGTACCTGCCTCTGGATTGACCCATGGCCTTGAACCTTCTCTCCCAGCCTGAGTTTCCTCATTCATCAGAAAGTAGCATAAGTTATGAAAAGGATTCTATGGGAAAATGACTTGACAAAAGAGAGGATGAGCTGGAAGGGGGAGAGGATTTAACCGTTGCTGTGGATGGGCTCTGCCACACAGAGTTGGGGAAAGTAATAAATTTGTTTGAATTTGTTCAATCAACAACTTTTTATTGGATGCCTATTATGTTATTGGCACTGTGGTCAGTGCAGGGAATTAAAAAGAAGTTGCCAACAGTCTTTTGCATTTATTATAAGAAAATAATATCACTCCTGGTTTCTTACTGTTAATTTTTGCAGACTGAAGATCAGAATAACCATTTTATTTGTTCAGATTCTTGGAGATGGAAGCAGTGGGAGAAAGCACATGCTCTGCCTACTGAAGTTAGTATTTCTTATTGCTTTGCATGCAGATGTGGTCAACTTTTTATCCCTGTAGCAATGCATATTGTTTAAGGGAACACAGACGTTTTAAAATAATTTTGTTTCATCTTGGAAAGAGGGTATTGTGGGAGTGAAGTCAAAACTTCTGGCCTGGAGGGCTGGCCACGCAATAATTTGTTCATTGCTGAGTGCATCTGGAAATCTGCTGGGGCTTTAGTTTTGAAAGGACTTCTTTTCTCCCCCAAAGGAGACTGTGTCCACGGCTGTTCACCTTAAAGGCATATCGTTTCAATATTAGATGTTTCAGAGGACTTGCTATTCCCCACAGCTGAGGAACCTTCACTGCCCTGTCATCATGAGACTAGTAGGCCCTGCTCAGCAGGCTGGGACCTCACACCTTGCTTGGGGTCTCTGATTTCCCCCCAGCAACTTTGGGATGGGGGATGGGTCTGATTCCATACCTAGAACCAGAGACGGCTTGCATGTTCTTATGCAGAATTATTTATGTCAACGTCACTGGATCTTCAACGCACACCTGGCTCAAGGGAATAGACTGAGGGTCTCCCAGACACTTGGACAGGGGTGGGCTTTTCCTCTGTCAGAACATTCATTGAACAAATATCGCTTGAGTATCTATTATATACTAGGCCAGTGCTGCTGTTCAAGACAAATAAGTCACAGATGTTAGACTCAAGGAATTGTGACTATAATATTAAACTCCTTTTAAATTCTGACCAGGCTAACACTTTATCATTTTTAGCATGAGCTACAGGATGGTGGGTTTAGAAATCTACCCTGTTAATACTTTTCTCATGGTAAGGTCCACTTTATGGAGAGGTTAAAGAGGTAATCCCCATGACGAAGAGAGGGTGTGTGTCATTGATGAAAGAAAGGCTCTTTTCCCAAAAGTGTCTCCTTTACCCCTCAAGTTGCTACAACATTTTTTCACTTTCTTCTTCAGGCAATAGAGATATTTAATGCTGTAGATCTTTTTTTTTTTTGGAATGGCCAATAAATTAAGCTTATTAAAATGCCAGTTCAAACCACTTCATTAATTTCATCCTAAAGCTCTAGAACTTTCCTTTATGAGCCTGGAGAAGTTTTCTTCTTTCTTCCTATCATTTGGTCTTGCTTCTCTTAGTCTCCTGCTTTCTGCTATGTAAGGGAACAAAAAACTGGAGGTGGTAGATGGAAGCGTCCCTGTTTCAAAGTGGAAAGGGAGAGGGTTGGGACAGTTCGTAGTGTGGATTCAGTTGCAGTGAGGTAAGAATTGTGGTGGTCTACTAATGGTGAGATGGGTGCCAAGTAAGGCGCTGAGAACTGGTTAGGCTTGAAAGGGTTGCCAACAACATCAAGGGCCCAATGATGGTTGGAGAAAATGGAATTTGGGGTCGAGTCAGTACCATTAGGTCATTTCTATGCAAACAGGTAGTTGGCTGGTGCTTGTGTATGTATGTGTGTGTGCGTGTGACAGACACAGAGATAGAGATAGCAAGCTAGCTGGCTAATAGAAAAGATGTAAGATGTCTGGTCACTGCTCATCCATTTGTGCTAGCCCCAAAGAATGACTCTAATGATGGAAATTTCAAGCTAGATAAGGGGGGAGGGGTCTGCTGACTTGCCTGGCTGGGTGGGAGATGATTTTGGAGCAGTTGCAACTTTATACCCTCCTCAAAATAATCCTTGAAGCCCTCTGAGGGTTGAGGATACCCGGATTGAAAATGACAAGCACCATCTCAAGCCTTTTGGATGTAGTCCATACAGGTCTCTAAGAGGTTGTCTGAGGCCAGTGGATTGGAGTAATACCAGCAGAACAACGGCTGGCTGCTGTATTGCAGGCCTTGTCCACGGCACACCCTAGACTAACATAGCAAATAAGTCCATGAAGTAAATATTACTAATTCTGACTTATTGATGAAGAAACTGAGGCTCAGAGTGATTAAGTAACCTGCCTAAGATCTAAAATCAGGGAGTTTGGGTACAAAGTATTTCTATTATACAATGTCTTGATTCTGCCTTGACCTGTGATTTTGCTTGAGTGAATGGATTTCTGATAAGATTCTCTATTCCGTCCTAGTGGGAAAAGGTCACAGAGCCTTGAGGTCTTGGAGCTGATCTGTCCTGTATGACGCAGAACAGAGGCCTAACTTCCACATTGCTGGGCTCCCCTTGCATGCTAGCTTCTTGCTATAGCTGGTTCTGTGACGCAATGCCCATCTTCCTACTCTACTCATAACTTGGTGATATCAACAGCAAGGCAGTGGAACATCTGCTCTTCAAAGATCACAAAGGAAGCTATTGTCTTCTCTATGACAGCGTAAGTGGCAGTGGAGAAAGTTAGAAAGTTCCACTGCCCCAGCCTGTGGAATCATGATGTTAAGTATTGAGGGCTTATGAAAGAATTTCCTTGATTTTGGTGTAGAAGTTATTGGTTTTGTTGATCTTCGGTTCTCAGCTAACTTTTTGTTCCAAATGAAGAATTCGTCTTTTTGTAGAGTTAGCATGTATTTCAAGTTTCTAAATTGCACACTTAGTTGATACACTGAAAATTATCAACTTACATAAAACAGCAAAAATCAAATTGTTCGAATTCCCAGCTGAAAATATACTTGTTCTCCTATAGCTCACATTCAATTGTGTGCTGCTCTTTATTCTAGTATGACAGATTTTACTTCTCTTTGGGCTGTACATCTGGAATATTGTCCTTAATAAAACAATAATGGCAGCAGTACCACCACCAACAATAAACTCCCTCTGGTCCATTCTTCCATGTCTGTGTCCATCACTAGTTCTTACATCCCAATCCTGGGACTCCGTCTCCACAACACCCCTGTTGTGTACTGACTTGTTATGATTTCAAATCCATGTTTTGAAAGTTTGGGGCAAAATTGTTTGTGGTTTGAACTTGTTTTGATGAAATTGTATTGAAGTTAGACATTAGGACTTTCTTATCCAAACTTCACACCTGGAGTGGAGAGGACCATTACGTCATTGACACCCTTGTAATGGCAGTGGTGTCCGTCATGTGATGGACTTTTAAACTAAAAACCAAGAGGTCTGAACAGCAACTTGAGAGTGTTCGGTCTGGGCAAGGCTACTCTTTGCTGATCTAAATAGCCCTCTGAAGATCTTGAGACACTTGTTCCTGCTGTGGCCAGGCTACTCTTGGTTGTCAGTGGTGTTAAACCACGCAGCAGTCTCAGGAAGAGAGGGAACAATCTGTCCCTGACTTGGTGAGGCTATTCCTCGTAGGCATCGGCAGTACTGCAAGCTGTGTAATTGTCCCTGGAGTAATAACTTTGGAGCAGCCCACCTTGCTGGCTAACACCGATACCATCGCCCGCTAGCTAGGTGCCCCAACAGCGAGGGACCTGAGCTGGCAGCTGATGGTCACCCCGCTTTTAGTCGGGAGGACTGACTCTACCAAGAACCAGCTTGTGGAAATGTACACCTCAACTAAATTTGGACTTGATTTTTTTATCTCCCCTTTGCCTGGTACAATGATGTAATTAAACTATCATTTGTTTGGAGTATATTATTTCTTAATTGGCTTATAAATAGATAATATCTATATTCATTTATTATTTGTAAAATTGAAATGTTTAATTAAAATGCCATATGAAGAACATTTTCTTCTCCAACTCACATTCATGTCTTTTGCTGTGAATGTAATTGCTGCCTTTAACTTTTTTTACGGCACTTAGATGGTCACCATGCTCCTTGTGCTATGTGACTTTCAAAGATTAAGGTAAATATCATGTTTTATATTTTCTGAAGTTACTTTGGTACTTTATATGTGTACAATGAATGGATTTTATGATCGCGTGACATTGGAAAGAGATTGAAATCTCCGTTTTTGAAAGAGGGCCAAATTGAGTTCAGTGCAGTTAAGCAATTCAACCATGTTCTCATAAGGAACCGTGGCATAATTTTGACCACAACTGGTAAAAAAATGGGAAGTAAACACAATTTGTTTCTTGCCCTACTTATCTCGTATCAAACCTTTCTGGGTCTTAACCATTGGATTATAATGAAACTGTAAAGTATGGTCCTTCCTAGAACATACTGCATAAAAAAAAAATTATTTTATTGAGGTCATATTGGCTTATAACATTGTGTAAATTTCAGGTGTACTTTATTACATATCAGTTTCTGTATAGACTGCATTGTGTGCACCACCAATAGTCTAGTTTTTATCTGTCACTTTTAAGAGTATCTTTAAGATTGAAAAAACTTTAAAACTCACAAGTGTTAAGCCACAATGGTAGAATGACAGGTAATCCCATCAGTAATTTGGGCAGCAACCAGGTGCTTAAACTGAGAAGTGATAAAACCAGGCTCACCTAAGAATAAGATCCCAGTTTCTCCCGTTATCTGATTTCTTAGTAACATCCAACGGGGTGTTGATGCCAGTTTCCACCCTTACTTGTCAATTTTTCCTTCCTTATCTACACCAGAGCTCTGAGGTGACCGCAAAGTAAACCCGGGGCTGTCCAAGGCCTAGGGAAGAGACCTAGACTGACATGGGATTAGAGGAGCTGTGGAGCTTGGTCCTGTAGGAGGAAACTGCGGTGCAGAGAAAGTTTAACTGAAATTGTTTGATCTTGAGGGTGACTTATGTTTTATGTGGAAGACAAACCCAGAGATAAGACATTTGATAAGAACTTAGATCCGGAAACTGTAGCTGGTTACGTAATTCTAAGAAAGGCAAAGGGACTCTTCAGATCTTCAAATGTGTGTATCCAACAGAGAGGGAGAGGGAGGGAGGGGGGGAAGGGGAGAAAGAGAGAGGAAGAGCTGCTTTAATCAGTGTCTTTCTGGTCTCTAGCACTGAGATATTGATCATTGTCATTTTGGTGGGTCTGGCAGCTGATGCTGTCAGACACGAGGTCAACAGGTGCTAAACAAGAATGATGCATCCGTGAATACTAGCAGAGGGGGATCCTGGCCATGCTCCTGGAGTGGTGGGCACTCAGGAATGGTTGCTGCCTGAGGAGGACAAGGGAGTCTGAGTTCCCTGATGGCGTGGGGGCTGGAACGGGGGAGGGTTTATATGCAGGCACTGGGCATCATTGATCTGCTGGCCTATTTGTGCTCCATGTGTGTTTATGTACGTGTGTGCAAATGCACGTGGGCATGTGTGGATTTTGTCTTTCTCTCCCTTAATATTTTAAATGGTCTCCTGCATGAGTTCTGTCCCTGGAGTTATTACAACCACTGAGCTTATTTATTCATACCTCACCTGCACTTTAGATCATTGAGTACTAGAACATAATAAAGATTGGGGCATTGCTGTTTCTCATTTACCCAGCTTGGTTACTGCCTAAACTCCTTTAGGGGCTTGTCCTTTATTTATTTGCATTTTCTTCTGTCATCTTATGTCATTGTTTTAGCATTTGGCAATTAACTGCAGGGTTGGGAAAGACTTTTATGATAGACACTAAGAAGAAAGTAGTATAACTTTGCTCTGAATTGCTGTTTTCCTATTTCAGTGCTGTCCCTCCATTGGAGCACTGCAATGATGTGTCTGTGGACTCTGCCACAGTTGTTACCACTACACATACAGACACTGCAGAGGTCTGTGGGCTATAAGCCTATTTGCAACACTGGCCACGTCCTATGTCCTTCTCTGAGTCTCCAGATTCCTGGGATAGAAAGAATTTTTTGCTCCAAAAAAACAGGTAAACCTCTCAGAGTGCTGTTTTGTTTTGTTTTTGATTTGGGAGGTTAGAAGTAAATTCCAACTAAGATCATGATATTTTCTCAACCAACAAATGAAATACACTTTGGCAAAAGTAGATACTCCTACGTGAACAACGGGTTACAATATTTGTAGTCATGAACTAAACTTATTATTATTATTTTTTGGTGAGGAAGATTAGCCCTGAGCTAACATCCATTGCCAATCCTCCTCTTTTTGCTGAGGAAGACTGGCCTGGGCTAACATCCGTGCCCATCTTCCTCTACTCTATATGGGACGCCTCCACAGCATGACTTGACAAGTGGTGCGTTGGTCTGCCCCTGGGATCCAAACGTGCGAACCCCGGGCCGCTGAAGCGGAGCCACCAACTTAACCGCTATGCCACCAGGCAGACCCCCAAACATCTTTACCTTTCTCTTTATTTAAATATTAACTTGGATGGCTATTTATTTCTAGATTGAAAATTGCCATGCACAAATATATGACAGTATCAAATTCAAGGAAAAAAATCCATCCCCCAACAAGACTAGAGTTTAAATGTTTTTAGCCAACTTGAAATACAATTTTATACATGGAAACAAAAAAAGTGATGCATATTTATAATGTTAAAGTCATTAATTTGGTAACACAAATATTTAAAACAACATATTACAAAAATCAACGTTTTAGTTTGAAATACTGCTTTCTTACACTCTTGTTTTCTTAAATAGTTTGTATTTCCATTATGAACTAAACTTTTAGATATAAAACATGGGGCTTTTTTGTAGGTCTTGTTCAACTCTCACATTCCTATACAGTGGATATTTATTGAATGGCTAATTTTGTGCAAGGCGAGGAATTTGCCTCTTGCGAATTGGTGTCATGTGCTGAGGACACAAGTTCTGTGCTTATCACCCAGATTGTGGCTAGTGCCACGAGAGCCGTCTTGCAGATGACATGCTATGACACCAGGAGGGCAGTGTAGGGAGCATCTGCTCAGGTGAAAGGGTCATCTTGTGACCCAGGAGTGATAATTTGACATGCAGGGACAGGCTCTCAATTTGGAAGGAAACCTATTTTGTATTATCCCTAGATTATTAGAAAACAAAGTCTTTAGGGAAAGGATAACCATGCTCATTCATTTGTTCAACAAATATTGAATGAACCACTTAATATAGAAGACACTTAGAATAGAGAAATGGGTAATATAGTCATCTCCTGCTCTCATGGAGTTTACCCTCTAGTAGGAAAAACAGACATTAACAAAGACCTAAATATGTAATTATTATATTCTAATTATAATTGTCTTGAAGGTGGAACTATAGGGTGCTATAAGAAAACATAACAGGATTTCTAATTTGGATGTTCTGAAAAAGTGACATGTGGTCAGAAATATGGTTGATGAAAAGAAATGAACCCAGTTAAGGTGGTGGGTTGGGGGTGAGGAGGAAGGTTGTGATTCAGATGCAGACGTGGCATGTCGTAAGGTCCTAAGGCAGGCAGGTGTGGCTAGAAGGACAAAGTAGAGCTTAGTGGGTGTGAGGGGAGTGGGATGTGGTCAGGCTCAGGGGGACGGCTGGCCACGGACATGAGATTTCACTTTATTCTAAGAACAATGGGAAGGTTTCGAGCAGGAGCACAACATCATCAGATATATGTTTTAAGAAGAGGGTCTGGCTGCTGGTGGGAAGTGGGCTGAAAGGTGGGAAGAAAGCAAGGACAGCAGGACAAGGCCATTTCCACAGCGTCAGTGAGGGATGATGGTGGTGGTTTCTGTGCACTTGGATGCTCTATGTGTCTACTGGATTTGGGGCTCGATCAGGTTTAATTGGTGCCGGCCAAGCTGTACACTTCATGAGTGGTTTCCAGTGTTCAGGTGAGAGCCTTAAAGGTTTTGCTCCCAATCCTCTGAACCCACTGCATCTCTCTCGTTTGGGGTGGTATTTAAGGATGATACGTGTAATGCGGTGTGTCTCCTTAGCGCTTAGCACCCTGCAAAATTTAAGGCAGCAGCTTCTATGAATTCTAGCTTTTGTAATGAGCAGTGAAGTTTTAATTATTTAACAGCCTTCTGGCTGCCAACATTCTTGCTCCTATTATTATTTTTTTTGACAGTTAGTGTGCCATGCTGTTGGAAATGCCATATCTGTTATGCAATATCAGGGTGACTAAGTGAGGCAGGATTCCCTACGCAGGGGAAATTCTCCCAGCTGCCGATGAACATCCTGCATGTGTGTGAGGAGTGGATGCGCCCCAACTCTGCGGGCCAGGGGCCCTGTCTTCCTGCTGGTGCGCTGGTGCTGCGGCAAGTGATGTAGTGATGTGAGCCACACAGCTCTGCAGCCACTGAGACGCAGCTCCCTAAGCCAAAGCCACCCAATAGTGGGCTAGTCTTCTGACGTCCTTGCTTATTGGGTAGCATCAGGTTTCTTACCTTTGGGAGGCTGTACGGAACATAACATAGTGGACAGACCACAGGCTTTGGAGAGAAGCACTTCTCGGTTGTGCCGTGGGCAGCTCTGTAACCTCAAGCAGTAGTTGAACCTCTCTGAGCCTGACTTCTCTCAGCAGTGAAAAGGGGATAATTACAATACTACCCTTTTGGGATTCCCAGGAGGACTAAATATGACAGTGGACGCAAAGTGCCCTGCCCGGGGCCTACCACGCTGCAGGCGTCCGATAAGTGTGAGTTTCCTTCCCTGTGCTGACCACGTAATAACTTGCTTGCCTGATGTCACCCAGGGGCCCCAGTCCTTCTGTGGTCACAGGATCATCACCACATCCTCATATTTTGTAGCTGATTTGTGGGAACTTCACTTATCTGTGCTGTTCCTTCCTTCTGAGGGCATGGATAATCGAATTTTCAGTCAAAGGTTGGGGCAGATGAGACTACCAGCTCTGAGAATATCTGACTATAATTTGCAGGCTGTCTATAACATAGTACAACCAGTCTGGCTTTTGCTCTCTGACAAATGCATGAGAACATACAGTGTTGCTCTCAAATAGTTAAAAGAGTGGATCCTTCATCTATAAATTTATTAAAATCTCATCTGAACCGTCGATGATCATCTTCCACCACATCTTTGGGTAAATAGGCCCAGGAATGTGTTCAATGTGTTCATAGAAGTGCTTTTTCGTTGGGCCTAAATTTACCCTTTTGCTAACCTCAAGTCATGCTTCTTGTTTCTAATATTTTCTTGGACTGGGGAATAAATTCTTACTCATCTTACCCCTGTTTTCATCTTAGGCAGCTGAGCTACAAGAATGAGCACTGGACCTGGGCTCAGGACATCGGACTAGAGTCTCATTTCTGCCGCTTGTCATTTGGATAGACGTAATTTCTTTGAGATTCAATTTTCTCACATGTGAAATGGTTATAACTCTACCTACTCTGCCCCCTTTCTACGCTGGCTGGGAGGATCGAAGGATATCTTTCAAAGGTATGTAAACTGTCACGCACCATACAAAAGATTTTCATCACACACCCGAGTCACTACGGAGATTAAAAACATTTCTGATGTCAGGGCCTCCCCTGTTCTACTGAATCAGAGTCTTTAGTAGTGGGACTCAGGCACTACTATTTCAAAAATGTAACTGAGTATGTGCAGCAAGGGTTGAAATCCACTGCCCTATAAAAATATAGGATGATACCACTACTACTCACAACATTGTAGACTTCATTGGTCTTAGCAGATGAGCTCCAATCCTTCTGGTTCATCTTCAGCTGCAGCTCGGTAACCTTAAGCATACTGTTTACCCCTCATGCTCTAAGTGAGAATTTTCAGACCTAGCCCCACCCTGCTCTTCCATTCTCCTCTCCCGTATTGTCTTTCTCTAGCCCAGTTCTCCAGCCACATCAGAGTAGCTGCCACTCCCCCAAATCCCCATTCACTTCCCTGCCTTTGTGATTCTGCTCGGTGATTCCTCGAGAGGACAGTCTTAGTGGGGTGCAGGGACCTGGTCTTCTTGTAGCACCCACAGAGACAGACATTTCAAATGGGAAGTGATCTTATGACCATTCAATGTATATTCTGCTTCACAGAGGAAGACCCCGGGACTGAAAGAAGCTAAGTGACTTTCCCGAGGTGACACAGCTAGTTAATGAGAATCAGGATTAGAATCCAGGACTCTGGACTCCAGAACAGTGCTCTTGACACCACTTACCCTTCTAAAAATACTGACAGAGCACGTATTATGTCCAGGCACCGGCACAGAGTTGTAATATATATGTGCAAAACAGTCTTATGTATCTGCTGTGCCAAATACGGAGCACATGTCTCTAGCACTTACAATTTCTAAAATGATCTCTTTTAGTGTACTTACACATACATTCAATCTTGAAATCTTTTCAGGACATTTTCCTTTCTCCTGTAGTATAATCTTTTATTACCTACAGCCTGTGCACATCTGCCTTGTGTTACACATCTGATCTGAGTTATATGAGGGCAGGGCCTTCTCTTCAGGCTTCCAGCTGCCCTCCTCTCCCAGGCTCAGATCATTAGCAGAGATGGGGCTGCTTCTGGCCCATTTTCCTCACTGCAAGTGCTCACACACGGCTGCCTCAGTGTCACTCCTTCGAGTTCCCGGGAATAGGCTTTTGATGGATCCCTTACCTTCAAACCTGCTATCCTGACACCAGCTGTGCAGAACTCAATTACCTGAAGTTTGTTCTCAGTGTTTCACAGTGGGAGAAACTGGTGAACTATGGTAAAAGAATTTGATATAAGGATTTTGTTGGGATTTACAGAGCCTGGCTGGGACCAGCACATATTCAACCTAATCACCAAAGTTATCCGGCTACGGAATCGTGCTATCAATCTGATTCTTGTAACTGCTGGAAACTGTGATTTCTCTTTTCATCCCTCTTCACTCAATTTGGTTTAGGAGCAGAGACGCAGGGATGGGAATTTCTGATCACTAGAAAGTTCTTCCTGAAAATAAAAAGAGTAGCCCCTACTTCTCTATTTGACAACTGAGTATCTGAAGAACCACATTAAGCAATGTGTGCAAAAATCAGTGTCCTTTCAACATTTCCTCTGTATCGCCACAATTATGAGGCCCCTTTGTTTCCAGCACGTCAGCAACATCAGTTTAGAAAATAAACAATAGTGATGAATCAATACTACATGTCATAAGATCAAATATTGACTAATGTCTACGGCAGTGAAGAAAAAGATGCAAATTCATGATCACACTTAAGTTTCTAATGCCAGAGGCTATCATGTGTTGTTTAAAATAAAGCTACCTTCATTAAAACCACTAGAATGTGTAAGGAAATTCTTATGAATTTGAGATATTTAAAGATCTATATTTCCTTCTAGGGGATCAGAATTAGGCAAATATTGAGTATTGATATAAACAATTAAAGGACATACTCTCTCTTAGGCTATTTATTACTTTTTCCTCTTGAAAGAAAGATCCATACATTTGGCAGTTATTGTTTTCTGCTGTGGAAATTAGTTAAAACTTGGTCTTTAGCCACATTCTCTCTTATGCTTTTTCAATGCATTTTTTTTTTTTTATTCAACAAATACTTATTGAGTGCCTACACCATGCCAGGCATGCTGCTAGGTGCTGGGGATACCGCAATGAGCAAACCTGTTCCTGCCAGTGCAGGAGACAAAGGTTGTACCTTTGAATAGACTTAATAAAATTGACACATTTTTGACAGAAGTGATGAATAGAAAAGAAGAGAGAAAAAATAAATGTAATGAAAGGGAAATGTAACCACAGATCCTGCATTTATTAAAAAGATAATATTTTGTAGACCTATATGCTATCAAATTAGAAAAAATTAGATAAAATATATAAGTATCCAGAAAAAAATTATATCACAACTGGCTCAAGAAGAGATAAAAAGTCTAAATGATCCTGTATCTTTTAAAGGAATTGAGCCAACTATTTAAAATCTTCCTACAAAGAAAACATCAGCTCCCCAAATTTTGGAGGCGAGTTCCACCGATAATCCAAGGAACAGGTAATTCCAAACTTTCAGATAATAAAAAAGAGGGAATACTCTCTCAATTTCTCACGAGATGAGTAAAAACTTGATGCTAAAACCAGACAAGGACGGATGAAAAGGATAATTGCATGGCAGTTTCACTCGTGAACACAGATATAAAAATGTTAAATGAAAATGTTAGCCAATGAATCCAGCAATATATTAATAAAATATAACAAATTATGACCAAGTTGGATGTTGTCCAAAATGCAAGGTAAATTAAACATTAGAAAATATATTATTGTAATTCACCCTTTTAAAGATTGAAGTGAACAAAAATATGGTCGTCTTGACAAATGCAGGAAAAGCATTTGATAAAATCCAACAACCATTCACGATAAAAATTTGTAGCTAACTATGAAAGCAAATTTCCTAAACTTGTTTAAGAGTAGCTACAGCAAACATGATACTTAAAGGCAAAATGTTAAAAATGTCATTCTGTTTAAAGTCAGGAATGAGACAGTAATGTCTGGTATCACTGCTTCATTGCAAATGCTAATGCAAGAAAAAAATAAAATGTATAAGGATTAGAAAAGAGGAACAAAACTGTCATTATTTGCAGATGACACAGATTTTTGCATAAAAATAAGGAGAATCTACAAAGTTTATGGTTGCATCCCAGGTACATTAAGGTCCTTGGACTTTCAAATGTAACTTACTTGAAGGGAAAGATTAAGGGTTAATATACTTTGGAGCTTAGTGGTTCTCCAGCTCAGTACTAGAATGTGTATTTAAAACAATAATAATTATTATTACTGTAGCTACCATTTATTGAACACGAAACCTGCAGCCAAGAACAGGATAAATTTTTACAGTTAATATTTCTCATCTTCATACAAACTTCAAGATATTATTCAAGGTATGATTATCCTTACTTGACAGATGAGGTTCAGAGAAGTAAAGTAACTTACTCAAGCTCACACAGCTAGAAAATGGCAGAACTGGGATTTCAGAGAGGGTCTTTTGGACTCTGAGCCGTGTTCTTCACAACACAGGCAGCTTCTGGAAGGTACAGGGCTTGTGTCCTGGTGATGTCCTAAATGCTCAGTCAATATCTGTGGACTGTTTCACTTGGAGCCCAGGTCAAAAACTTGTCTCACAAAGGGATCAACACTTCTTAAAAATCAGGAGTCAGGACCATGAAAGCTGCTGTCCCTTGTCCAGGATTTTCTGGTTTCTTTGGTTTTCCTCTTGGGTCAAGAGGGACTTTCCAGGGAGTTGATGCTGTTCGGGCACTAGAAAGAATAGAGGACATCTGTATTAGTTTGCTCGGGCTGCCATACCAAAATACCACAGACTGGGTGGCTTAAACAACAGAATTTTGTTTCCTCACAATTCTGGAGGCTAGAAGTCCAAGGCCAAGGTGTCAGCAGGTTTGGTTTCTTCTGAGGTCTCTCTCCTTGGCTTGCAGACGGCCATCTTCTGCTGTGTCCCTCACATGGTTGTCTCTCTGTGTTTTGGTGTCCTATTCTCCTCTTCTTTTAAGGACACCAGTCATATCGGATTAGAGCCCACCATAATGATGCATTTTAACTTAATTACCTCTTTAAAGGCCCTATCTCCAAATACAGCCCCAGTATAAGGTACTGGGGTTTAGGACTTCAACGTATGAATGGTAGGGGGACACAATTCAGCAATTCAGCCCATAACACCATCTCGAGGAATAACAGGGAAGACTTGCAGAGAGGTTGGATACTTTCAGGGTACGTGGTAGTGAGTCCTTAAGGGCAATCCTCCTTGGACAAAGAACAGCAGCAGACAGCCCTACCAGGCTCCACGGGCAGTTAACAAGAGTGTGGTCACTCACACTTCGGGCTCAGAAAACTACCCTCGTTGGACTCGTTGATGAAAAGGCAAATGCGAGGTCAGCTCTCCACTGAGAATGGGAGAAACCAACAGGATCTCCCTCCCTCCTTGTTTCCCTTCATCTTTTAGGAACCTGCCAAGGCTTGGTGAGTGGGAGCTGCAAAACGCCCACCCAGCCGGTCATACATTCATCAGTTCATCAATTCTCTTAGGACAATGAGAACTTAGAAGCAGTCTCAAATTTCCAGACGGATTTAGAAAATAATGGAACTTTGACATTTCATGAAAGTATTTTTTATGGTCATGTTTTGGCCTCAGAGGCCATACGAACATACAGAATAAAGCATGAGAGCATGGGAAGAAACCTGCATAATAAAGCTGGACTTGACAACATCCCTCGGTGCTGGCACTCCTCTACTCTCAGTCTCTCCCCATGTTCCTTTTAGAAGAGAAACAGAGCTTTCCCTTTGGAAGATAAATCTGGAGGCAGCCTTGAAACCAACCCAAGGGCAATTTCCCAAAGAGCCGGGCCACCATTTAGTCCCTGCCCAGCCCTTCAATTTGGTAAAGAGGTACTGGAACTATCTTTACCTGCTGAGTCAAGACCTTAGATCTCTAGGTTACTCCTGTAGTTGTTACTTGGATTGACATTGACCTTCAATCTGAAATTGATGAACTCGTGCATACCTTTATTTTTAAGTTGCCTCAGCATTGTGCTTGCAGAAAGGCTCACAGAGGGTTGGGGAATTGGGAGTTAGGTCTCTAGGATATCAATGGGGAGGGTATTTAATGGTTTGAGTGATGGTTAAGTAAGGTTAGAGGATGAGCATTTGAAGAATAATATTATTTTCTAACTTTGCATTTCTGGAATACACTCATCTGTGTCATGATTCATTTTGTTTTTAATCAAGGCTTGGACTCAACATAGGATGTCCTTGAACCTCACAATTTACTTAAAGCATCACAATGACATTAGAAGGAAATGGTTAAACTGCGTGGAAGGCAGTGAACTTTTATCAGATGTTTGCTATTGTTTGGTACTGTGCTAGTAACTTCATATTATTTATTTAATAAAAAATAGTGTGGTGGTGGCAACATTTAGCATGAAGGTAGAGCTCCAGCATGGATTCAAAGCTTGAAGGGAGTCACATGAAATGCAGGATGCCCGATCTGCTTGTATCTTCACTTTTCTCCCTTTTCTCTCACCTCAATTCTCATGGACATGGTGGTTGTAACAGTCACTCCTATTAAATGGTTTAGAACAGGCAGCCTTTAGGAGATGCTCTGAATTTAAAAATCACCTCCAATGATAGGCCTTCCTTGACCACACTATCTAGAGAAGCTACCAAGCATCACTCCATCAAACCCTTCCATTTTGTTATCTCATAACATTTCTTACGATCCTATATTTTTCTTGTTTGTTACCATCTGGACCCCCTTCTAGAAGGCAGCCAATCTTGTTCTCTTCTGGGTCCACATGACCTGAAACAGTGATGGACACAGAGTACATTTCAATGGTTATTTGTTGCATGAATGTATTAAAGAAAAGACTCAGACAAATGATAGTAACCCCACTAACTGGCTGACTGGCTTGGTTAGATCATGATGTTTGTATGAAATCAAAGCTCTTGCTGATGGTGGCAGAAATCTCCAGCCTTCCCATCAATTCACAATAATGTAAGACTGGACTTACTTCTAACCTGCCATTGTAATGCCTGATGTATTGTTTAGTTCACTAAAATATGCTTCCATTTTCTTGTAATTAATATTTCCTGAGTGGGGTGCTAGCACCAGGCAGTGCTAGCCACTGCAGCAGCTGGAGTGAAACAGTGAATGTGGCTAACATTTATTGAGCACTTACTGTATGCCATGAATACTTGTGCAACTTTCCCTGCTACATAATATTTTATTGTTTGGATATTACACATTTTTTATCTGTTTACCTTTTGATGGACATTTGGGTCATTTCCATTTTTGCTATTCATAGTTAGGAACATTTTAATGCATGTCTCCTGGTGCACATAGACAAGGATTTCTCTAGGTCATTCATTCTCAAATTGTGGTCCTTGGACAGGGAGCTTAGTCTCCATCCCCAACCTACTGAGTCAGGATCTTTGTGGGTGGGAACCAGCAATACTAAGCTCTCCAGCTGATTATGATGCACATTAGAACCACTTGGGGAGCTTTCAAAAAATACCAATGGCTGAGGCCTACCTCCAAATGATGAAATCATAGTCAGGTAGGATGGGGTCAGGTGATTCTACTGTGTTGCCAGAGTTGAGAGCTACAGCTATTGGGTGTGTAAGTATGAGTGGGATTTTCAGGTCATAGGGTCCAGGTTTGTTAAATTTTACTAAGTGAAGTCAAATTGCTTTTCCAAAATGGTTGCCCAATTTATGCTCTTTATGAGTATTCTGTTGCTCTGCATCTTCACCAAAACCTGTATTATTCGACTTTTTAATTGTTGCCATTTTGATAGGTGAGAATTGGTATCTTATTATAATTTTAATTTGTATTTATTTGATTAATAATGGGGCTAAACATCTTTTTATATGTTTAAAGGCCATCAATATTTTACTTCTATGAAATCCCCGTCATCTCTTCTGCCATTTTTTCCTACTGGATTGTCTTTCTATTGATTTGTAGTAATTCTTTATGTATTCTGGATGCTAATTTTTGTCAGTTATATATGAAGGACCTATCTTCCCTCTAGTTTTTGGCTCATCTTTTTATTCTCTTTAGGGAGTATTTTGACTAACAGAAATTCTTTTATGTCATTGAATTTCTCTTTCTTTTCTGTTAGGGTTTGTGGTTCTTTTTGTGTCCTGTTTGAGAAATCTTTCCCTACTTAAAGTCCAAAAGATATTCTCCTATACTTCTAAACATTTTAAACTTTTGCCTTTCACATTTAAGTACTTAATCCATCTTGAATTTTTTAAATCCATGATCTAAAGGAGATATTCGTTTTCACTTATTTTCCTTATGGATAAACAATTATCTAGTGCCATTTACTAATTAACCCATCCTTTCTCTACTAAACTGCCCTGCGGCCTTGTTCATATACCTGTTATAGATAAATGCATGGGTCTGTTTCTGAGCTATTTTATCTATAGGCCTTTTTTTTTTAATCCATAAGCTGGTGCTTCACTGTTTAATTATTATAGTTTACAATCAGTCCTGATACACGACAGGGCAAGTCCCTATCTGGTGTTTCTCCAAGAACATCTTGGCTATTCTTGGTGTTTTGCATTTCAGGGACTTAATTAGCTTGTCAGGTACCATGAAAAGCCTTGCTGGAATTTTGATTAGAAATGCATTGAATCTTTACATCAATTTGGGGATGTATACCATCTTTAAAAATGTTGGCTCTTCCAGTGAATGAAGATAGTATGTCTCCCTGTTTATTTAGGGTTTCTTTAATGTCTTTCAATAAAGTTTTATGGTTTTATGCATAAAATCCTTACAAAATTTTTGTTGGATTTATTGTCTGGATTCCTTATATTTTTGTTGTTATTTTAATTAATAGTTTTCCTTTTTAGTTGCATTTTATAACTGTTGGTATCTGTGTATGGAAATGAAATTGATTTCTGTATATTAATCTATGTCTGGCAACCTATCCAAATTCTTTTATTAATTCTAACAATTTCATAGATTATTTTGAATTTCCTGTGCAAACATATCATCTGTAAATAATTGTTTTCTTTTTCTAACCCTTAGACCATGTGTATGTGTGAGTGTGTGTGAGTGTGCATGTATTTTGCCTTATTACTAACCAGAACACCAAGTTGTATAGAAGTGGTGATAGTGGGCATCTTTGCCTGTTCCTGATTTTAACGGTACTGATGTTTTCAGCATTGAGTAATATATTTGTGGTAGGATTTTTCTTGTTTTGTTTTCTTTCTTTTTTTTAACTACTCTTGAGTGGGGTAAGAAAGTTCTCTTCTATTCATAGTTAGCTAGGAAATTTATCTTGAGTAGTTGTTGAATTTCATCAATTGTTATTTCTGTCTGTATCAAAATAATTACTTCGTTTTTTTCCCCCTTTAGTCTATTAATATCGTGAATTATATAACAGATTTTCTAACACTGACTCAACTTTGCATTCCTAGAATACACACCCCCCTGGTCGTGATTCATTTTCTCTTCTTACAGTCAGCATTCGGTTTTCTAATGTTTTAGTTCAGGAAATATTTATATTTATTTTAGTGGGTAAGCTCGGCATGTAATGTTCCTTTCTTGTACTGTCCTGTCGCCTGGTGGTATCAAGGTTTCCTTTCCTCATAAACTGTGTTGGGAGAGTTTCCCTCTTTCCTTCTCTATGAAAATGTTTGTGTAAGATGGGAATTATGTGCTTCTTACTGTTTGCTAGAATTCTTCTTTAAAATAATGTGGGCCTGATACTTTATTTTTTGTAAAGAGTTTGTTTTTGCACATTTTGCTAAAGTATAACATCCACCCAGAGAAGTGTAGAGCTGATGAGTTATCACAAACTGAACACACCCCTTTAACCAGCACCCAGATCCAGAAACAAAACGTTGCCAGCACCATTGAAGCCCCCTGCCATGCCTAGTTCCCATCACTCCTCCCACAACAAAGTTTGAAAGGTTAGAAGTACTCTGATTTCTAACACCATGTGTTATTAGTTTTGCCTGGTGTTTTTTTTTTTTTTTGGTGAGGAAGATTGGCCCTGAGCTAACATCTGTTGCCAATCTTCTTTTTGCTTGAGGAAGATTGTTACTGAGCTAACATCTGTGCCAATCTTCCTCTACTTTTTTTTTTTTGTATGTGGGTTGCCGCCACAGCATGGCTTGATGAGTGGTGTGTAGGTCTGCGCTAGGGATCTAAACCCACAAACCCCAGGCCGCCGAAGCGGAGTGCATGAACCCAACCACAACACCACAGGGCCAGCCCCCAGTTTTGCCTGTTTTTGAACTTTATATAAATGAAATTCTATAGTATTATAAGTCAAGATGTTTTGAGAACTCATACATTTCTTTAATGGTTATAGAGTTAGTCTTTCTATCTTCCTTATACTCTTTTGAATAATTATACTTTTATAAAAATTTTAGTTCATCTAAGTTTTCAAATTTGTGGGTGTACACTTATTTAAAGTACTTATTATCTTTTTCTTCAATACAGTATCAGTAGTTAGGTTTTCATTTGATTTTATTTCTGCCATCTATTTTACTAGATCAGCCTTATTAAAGGTTTGCCAGTATTTATTAGTTTTTTCAAAAACTAACTTGGCTCAGTTTTCTCTTTTTAGTTTCTATTACATTACTTTTTATTTTATTTTTATTATTTTTTTTCTACTTTCTTCAGGTTTATTCTACTGTTATTTTTACAACTTGTTTTATTCTGATCTCATTAATTTTTAGCCTGTCTTCTTTTCTTATATATGTTTTTAAAGATTATTTTAAACAATGAAGCCCTGTAGGTACCATTTTACTGCATCCAATGCATTTTATTAAGCAATATTTTTATTATAATTTAGTTCTATGCTTTTCCCCTGTAAATTTCATGATGTGTTCTTTGACATATGAATTATTTAAACATTTGTGTTTCAAAATAGAGTTTTTTTTTGGTTTTGATTTCTAATTTTATCATATTTTAGTAAGAATATGTGTTTATATAACACCAACTTTTGGAATTTTTTGAGACTTGCTTTGTGATCTAGAATGTATTCAATTTTTATAAATGTTTTATGATGACTTGAAAAGCATATCTATTTTCCAATTGTTGGGTGCTACATTCTAAATATATATGCTAGATTTATCTTTTTAATTGTGTTGCTAATTCTTCTCTATCCTTACTATAATAGTTAAGATGGATTAGGTTGTAATAAACAGCCCCACAATTAAAGTTACTTCTGACTCATGCTCATATCATCTTTACTGAGGAATCAGGCTGACAGAGGTCCAACTCTGTGCTTCCATGATTGCCCCAGCAGGAAAAAGAACTTCTGCAGTGTCTCACACTGGCCATTAAATGCTTTTGTTGGGAAGCAATACACATAACTTCTGCCCACATTTCATTGGCCAAAGCAAGTCATATAACCAAAAAAGCCACATCAAACTTCAAGGGGCAGGAGAGTGTATTCCCACCATATACTATGAAGGAGGAAAATAAAAATTTTTGTGAATAACACTAATGACTACCACACTTTTTGATTTGTTTTGTCTGTTTTATTGATTACTGAAAAAGGGGGTTTAAATCTCCTCTCATGATGATGGACTCATCAGTATATCCTTTTCTATTTTGACAAATTTTTCTTCATATAGTATAAAGCATTGTTCTGAGATGGCTATAAGTTAGAAGTCTAATACTTTCAGGAGAAATGTGTAGTGATCATCTTTGCCTTTTAAAATGTTCTTGCCTTAAATTTGTTTGTTCTTAATAAAGATTGACTCTTTGGAGAGCTTAGTAGTTGCCTGAGATAGTTTCCTTCTTTTTATTTTCAACCTTTTAATTTCCTTTTGTCTTAGGTGTGTCTCTTACTACAAAGTAAATTGAAAAAGATAAAATATAGCTGGATCTTGTTGCTCCCTCCCTTCCTTCCTTCTTCCCTTTCTGCCTTTCTCTTCTTCTTCTTTGCCATTTTCTGGATTGATGGAGACTTTTCCCCCCATATTTTTGTTTTTTTTAACAAGTTTGGAAGTTATATAGTATTTTAATCTTTTAGTGTTTATTCATTTCGACATGTATATATGTTAACAAATTATGAATTTAATCAATCTCTTTGCCCTACTATTGAATAATATAAGGATCTCAAAATCTTGCTAATCAAAGTTTGATTTGTCAACCAGCAGCATAGACATATAAGGGAATTTGTTAGAAATGGAAAGTTTCCACCCCTGACTTACCGAATCATAATCTGCATTTTACCAAGATCCCCAGTGACTTGGTGTATATTAAAATTTGAGAAGTTCTGCCTTAGAACATTTTAAATCCAATTACAGCCTTCCTAATTTATATGCTTTTGGTATCTAGAATTTAACTCTGTCTGGATCATTTTTAACTCTACAAATTAGACTTCATTATTACTATTTTATATAGTTAATATTTGTTTAGAATTACTCACAAATTTACCATTTTCTTTGCTCAGCATTTCTTCTTGTACATCAGACCTTTCTCAGATCCTTTCCTCCTTCCTTAGGTACATGTTTTAGAAGTTCCTTTAGTAAGGTACTACTGGTACTAAGCTCAGTTTTTGTTCATTGAAAAATGTATTTTTCTCATGTTTTGAAAATACTCTTTACTGGGTAACATTTCAAAGTCAACAGTTATTTTTTTATCAGTATTTTAAATATATTTCCATTGTCATTTGACTTCTTTTATTGTTGTTGAGAAGTCAGCTGACAGCTAGTTGTTTTCTCTTGGTAGTTAATCTCTTTGTCCCTCTCTCCCTCTCCTCTCTCTCTTTTCTCTTTACTTTCTTTGAAAATCTTCTAATATATATATATATGTGTGTGTGTGTGTGTGTGTGTGTGTGTGTGTGTGTATGTATATATGTATACGTATGAATATATTTATGAAGGATATAAATGCCAAGGTTCAAGAAGCCTAATGGATTCTGTGTTGAATATATATCCATTAGGATTATTGAACTTGGGCATTGGTATCTTTCATCAGTTCTGGAAAGTTATTAGTCATTGTATCTTTAAACATTTTCTTTCCTCCATTTTCTCTCTTCTCTCTTTCTGAAACTCTCATTATGTGTATGTTAAATCTTCTATTCTAATCTCAATATATCTTAAACTTTTGTATTTTCCATCTTTTTGTTTGTGTGCAATTGCCTTCTACGTTATTTTCCATCTCTGTCTTCTAGTTCACTAATTCTCTCTTCACCTGTATCTTCTGAATGGAGTCTATGGCCCACTCAAATTTGCAAATGCTCTCAGAGAAAATATTAGCTCCAGCACTGGCTGTCCTTCTGTAATCGTAATTTTTCTGGGTTATATCTTTCCTTTATTTTATGTCCCAAGTAGCCATGATTTTGAGAAATGTTTATAATATCCAGTATTTTTATATATTCTATCCTGGGATAGATTTCTCTACAAATGTATTTCACCATATTGCCAGAAATGGAAATCTGAATTTCTCTCACACTTATCCTATTTTGCCTAGTATTTTGGTTATTTTTATACTGAAATCTATTGTTGTTAGGTTTTATTCCTTGTGGGCACAATTCCTATCTGATTTGTTTTGAAGTCCCCAAATTGACTAGACTACTTAAACAATATTTGTTGAATGAATGATTCCAACAGTTAATGGAGTCTTCTCACATTACCCAAGACCTGATTGTGGGGAAGTACCAGAAGAGGTAATGCCATAAATTTAACCATTAAGAACTCAAGCACACAACCAGTTCAATAGGAGGAAATGCCTGTTCAAGTCCCAATTTTTCTTTCATTTCCTGTTGGACAACTTCCTAGGCTGAAGAAAATTAGGGAAACAAAATATTTTTTCTAGATGCTGACAGAATTGTACAAAAATTTGTTTTCCATGAATTCTTTCACATGTTAAATTATTTCTAAAAGACTATTAAAATTGTTTTTAAGTTCCAGACCACAAATATTAAAATGCAAATAAATAATATAATCAAGGAAGACACTGAAAGATAGATGGCAAGCAATCTTAGAAAATTATCCTCCCTCTGCTCTTCTACCTCATTTCATCACATAGCAGCTCTTGGTCATATAAATTCCAGTTGAACACGGGCTTTCCAATTTTTCCATATTTAATCAATTAAAGAGTGAAATCCCAACATCTAAATAATATTTGTTCCAAATATGAAGATTTATTATAGTTAAGAAAGGGCAACATATTACCAACATCATCTAAAGATGACCAAGCTACTCAGAGATTAGGTGTACCAATCTCCTCAGTCTATGATTCAGAGACTTAGGATAAGGCTTATCCCAAAATGAGTGTCCACTCTCAATCTCCAAAGTCTGCCACACTGGGAGTTCATATCCATGGATGACAGAGCAATAAAATGCTCAAGCCTACTCTTAAGGCAAAAAAGTAAAAAAAATCTCTAAGATTGGGAAGGGTTTTTACCCAACTTAAGGATCAACCATTGACCCAAATGAAACACAGGGTGAGATATTCATTAGTACCGAAAAGACATCAAAATAATATTGGTGAGTCTGATGATAATAATAATATTTATGCTTACACTTATTTCCTTTTGGCTAATTAGAACAAAAAAAAAATAACCCTTCAGTATGTTAGGACCACTTAGAAAGTGCAGTTCAGTACTCAGTTGCAGTTCAGTCAATGGACAACATTGAATCAACTGTATCTCCTTCTATTCAAATTCTGCAACATTTGATGATATTGGCCAAGACCAGTTCATCAAAGATAAGCACTTCTTCCTTGGTTTCTATGATAGTAAACTCTCCTGGCTCTCCTCCTATCTTTCTGTCTGCATGTTTTCCCTCTGCCCTCTCCCCACATTGTACCCCCAGCCATTAAACTTTGGCATAACTTTATGGTTTGCCATGCATCATCTCATTGGATCTCATACTTGAACTAATTCCAAGTCTTAATCTCTATGTATTTCTTTTGTTTCTTTAGGTCCATGTTTCTAATTGCCTACTTAATACTTTCAGCAGGACATCCTACAGGTAACTTTAATTCACTGTGCAAAAGAGAAATCATAATTTCCTTATTTCATTCCTATTCACTCAAGCTAGAAATCTAGCTTTCTTAATGTCTCACTTTTCTTCACCACTCACATAAAATTATGAACAAAAAACAGTTAAATATACAACTAGAAGTTGTATTTCTCTGCTTTTGCTCATGGTAGTCCTTCCTCTTGAAATTCCAGTAAAAATTTAACTCATTTTTCAAGAGTTACCTCCAAAACGGACATTTCTGTAAGTCTCTCTCAATACTCCACAATGGAATCAATCATTTCTTATTTTTAATTTTCCTAGTTTTCTTTTAAATAACCTCTTATTAGGTAAAATGTAATTGACATACTTTAGGTGTGCATGTACATATAAATCCCTTCCAATAAATTATAAGGCTGAGAGTGTGACGTGTCTCTTAATTGTTTGTTGTCTCTCACTTTGAACTTTAGTGGTGTGCAGTTTAGGCTTTCAATAAATATTTCCTAGAATGAAAAAGAGGTGTGCATGGATATTCTACTTATTCCAAACCCAACTTGGAAAATCTCCTTTACTGAAAAAACAAAGGACAACCAAACTCCAAAGAGAAATATCATGTTTACTTATCCTAAAGCTATTAAAATGTGAGTTGCTTTAAAAAATCCTATGGTCTCTAAAGTCAATAGAAAAGGCAACTTTAACATGTATGAGCTCTTATATGGTGATGAAGCAAAGCAGGCAGAGACCAAACCGAACTCACACACAAACACGCGCACACACACACTCAAGTTTGGCCAATGCAAGAGAGACCCGATGTCAATTTCAGTTCAATGTAACATACGTTTAGCATTAACTATAAACAAGGTATTATGGGCAAAAAAGACAAATGAGATAGTTTTCAAGGGAATTCTTCTAGCACTCCTTTTGCTTTACCAAAAAAATTTTCTCTTTATCTCAGAATGACTCTTGTCTCTAACCGAGAAAATTTTAACATATTATTGGCTACTTGCAGGATAATTCCATTTTCGTTGATAATGTTTTTGCCTACTTGAAAAATAGTTGCATTTTCACAGAGACAGATTTAAAGGTGCCATGGTAACAGAATGGCTAAGGATAGAAATCCTGTGGATAATCCTGATAACTTGAAGAATGTTTCAGGATAACACAGAGTGATATTCACTTATATCTCATAAAACTGTCCCAAATATCAAACTTAATTGAACTTAAGCCCTCATTAAACAAGTTGTCCAAAAAAGGTAATCCACAAACTTCCTTCAACAATTCCTAAAGTATCACTCATACAATTTTAAATTACATGCAAAATCAGAAATAAAAATAATCCTCTTAAATTGACTGTTTTTAGATTTGCTACCCACTTTCAGGATCTAATAACATAGTACACTTTCATTGCCTCTGTGAACCGCAACGTACATGCCGTACTGTTTACCTCCAACAGGAAAAAACTACTTCTTGACACATGCAATTTAACAATAATAGCCGAGACCATTCATGTCTGAGTCCTAGACCTGGAATTTCCTGCATTGTGGATATTCCATGTTGGAAATATTGCTGGTTTGGCCCAGTGAAAAATAGATGGCTTTGGCTCTGTTGGGAAATAACATAACACTCTGAACTGGATCACTGTGACATCCTAGAGGCTTAACTTCTAAGTTTGACTGAATTCTGAAGGATGAGCATCTCTGTTGGACCTCAGTAGATGTGCTAGAGAAGGAAGTTATAAATTAGCTGTTCATTTTTTAATACCTTTTGGAAGAAACGGAGAAGAAAGAAGGAGAAGCATCTAAGCTGCAAATTCATGTAATAATTTATCTTACGTTGGCATTCATAGTTATCCAAGAAGGGAGAGCTATGTCACGTGCCATGTCTATCGATAACCAAGTAATTCACTCAGCAAATGCTTATGATATGATAGGACTGTGCAAGGGACGAAGACAGAGAGTCCGCAGATATGGCACTATGCTCACAGAGATGACACTGTGGTGAGTTTAATCTCACCAAATCCTTTAAGAGTCACCAAATTAGATATTGCTTGTGAAGGTGGGTTGCATTCCAAGTTAGAAGATAACTGAGCTTCTGAACTTGCATAATAGTGTGTCAACCTACCTTCTCCTCATCAGATATTTAAAACTAGAGTGACCATAATTTGTCACCTAAATGGGCGTAGTTTTTTTGAGAATGGAAGGAAGAGCTACTTATAATTATGCTGGGGCAGCAGAAATAAACCAGGAAAGAACCTAGTTTGTATGTGGTCAACCTATCTAAAACCAGAGATCTTTCCTTAACCAATAATGTATACTACTCAATTTGGAGCTCTCATCAGGGAAAAAGAAACTCTAATTTATCCACCTTCCTTAATGGATGGCTAACAGAAGTAGTATTAGATGAAGTCTGAAGACATGTTATTCATTCACTCCTCCAGGTATTTTAAGTTCGTCATTTTCTGATGATCAGGAAAGATCAGAAATCCACATATATGAGTCATTAGCTTAGCTCGTCATTAGCTTAGCTCCCAACATAGATGTCTTCTTTAAATTATGCTTTACTGTTCTGAGCCAGAAAGAACTGTGCAGCCATTTAACTTTGCATCTGTGTTTGTGATAAAAGTGTTGTTGAAGATTTTTCCCATTGTGTCATTTAATGGCAAGTGAAAGAGTTCACATGATTTCTCCTAGAATGTTTGCTCTCTTTTCAGGAACTAATGAGTTTCTTTCTATCAGATAAAGATTTATATAGGCTTCCAATTTGTCCTTTTGTGCCTGGCTCCCAATGGTCATCACAGGAATCCCTCCTTGAGGTGAATCATTCATGTTCCGCTAATTCTTGTGTTTGGCTTCTCTCCTTTATGATGTGGCATTGTCTTTCTTTTAAATCGGTTAATTTTCCAAAGTTTTATCTTTTAATACTTTCCCATTACCAAATAAAATTTGAACTTTTTGGCCTGGTGCTCATGGCCTACATATCTGGCCCTAATCCCCTGGTCATTCTCACTTCCTAATACTATCCCTCATGTACTCTTTCTTCAGTTGAACTATTTGCTCTTCCCAGTACATGTCCCATACTTTCTTGCCTTTTTGCCCATTTTCATGCTGTTCCCACTATTTGGGGGATTTGACGAAAGTTTATTAATATCTAGTGGGGAGTAGAACAGGGAGTTTTTTGAGAGAAGAATAAAATATTGTTCACCGGAACATTTGGAACCCATTGGGAGAGAAAATGTGAAACACCCTGAGCCCTTCAATGTACATGCTCTGGCCTGGTGCCATTCTTCTTTCCATATGGGAAGACTTGTCCTGGAAAATTCACCTCTTGAATGAGCAGAGACTCATTTAAAATTTTTTTTCTGGGGTGTGGGGGAAAGCCAGTGGCATGGAGATCATACAAATCATGTGTTGGGCAGAGTCCTGCTGAAGCCATCTGCTTCTCTTTGGATAGTCATTCAAACCTCTTAGGTATTTGCCACCCCACTCCCAACCCTCAAAGCCAAAAAAAAAAAAAAAAAAAGCCAAGGGCCTATGCCCCAAGGAATAGAATGACAGGAATTTATCTCCTGTTTATAATCCTATAACCTTGTTGGGTGGGGAGGAGAGAATGGGAAACCCTTGGAGTTATTCCCACATATGACTATGTATTCAGATTCTAGAAGTTTTTGTGAAGTCATGAAAGAAAAATTAAAAAGAAAATGTGGTGCATGGGGCAATATTCACAAACCCTAATTTTTTCCATGGCTCCTTCTTTGTCTATTTCCTCCTTTTTTTTTCCCCTTGTTCATTTTGTAGGATGGACTCTTGGCTCTAGCTCAAGCACACTGTAGAGGAATGGTGGAAAGGGACTGTGGTTAGCTAGGTTATACCTAAAGACAACAAAGAAATTGAATATCTACCTTGGCAGTGGCCCAGACACCTTCCAGTGGATACTGGTTTGCTATAAGCACAAAAGAACCATGCACAGGGCCTTGAAAATGTGGTTAGACCTATTTACTTTTCAGCACAGGAGGAAATTAGAAACAGAAGTCTGGATTGCCATGGAGAGGCAATTTTGAGTTAATTAATCAAGTGAGGCAGTCTAATGGCCAGGAAATGGCGGCAACAGAGTCAGTTTTGCACTTTGAGCCTATAAGCAGGGCCTCGGGAGATCCTAATAATTTGACTGTGGTGTGGTGCCTGAAGGAGCTGTTTGTCCTCTCAGCATACCTGGGCACAAGGCTGTAGAACGCAGACCTCTATATCTACTTTTGTGTTGTGCTGTCACTGGTGGTTAGAAAATATTTTACAAAGGTAGCTATATAGTGACAATTGTAGTAGGATGGAAACACAGATGTATTAATTATGATGATAACAGTTAGGATAATAGTAAAATGTTAGGAAAAAGTTGTAAAGCCTGAGAATGTAAAATAAGGTGACAATGTTCTATTATCCTGAGAGCTGAATCCTAAAATAATCTTTCTACTAGTTGGCAAGTTCACCAAAGGTAGAGGTCACATCTTACTCAGCTTTGAGCCAACAGTGCCTAGCACATGAGGGCATCAGTAAATGAATGAAAGACTCTTCTAATCCATCACCATGCCCTTTGCTATGGTCTGCATGTTTGTGTCCGCCCCAAATTCGTATGTTGAAATTCTGACTCATAAAATGATGGTGTTGAGAGGTGGGGCCTTGGGGAGGTGATTAGGTTGTGAGAGTGGAGCCTCATGAGTGGAATTGGTGCCCTTATAAGGGAGACACCAGAGAGCTAGCTTGTCCTTTCCACCATGTGAGGACACAGAAAGAAGGTGCCATCTATGAACCAGAAGGTGGGCCCTCACTACACGCTGAATCGGCCAGTGCCTTGATCTTAGACTTCCCAGCCTCCAGAACTGCGAGAACTAAATGTCTGTTGTTTACAAGCAACTCAGCCTATGGTATTTTGTTATAGTGGCCCTAACAGACTAAGACACCTTTGAACTGTCCTTTTGCAGATGTGTGCCTGATAATATTCTTAAATATTATTAATATCTTAAAGGTCTCTGTGAGAGAATATTCCATAACCAACTCAGTAACTTATAGTCCCAGTTTTTTATTCTCAAATCATTTTTTGCATTCTAATCTAGATCATACCTGCTATTATTTAAAACCTTTGTTTTATTCCGTCCTTCATGAAGCTAGATGTTACTTTCTTCCATGTAAAATGCTCTCCTTAAAAAGTGAATGGCCCTATTAAGCCACTACTGTCCTCAAGCAGTGAGAATACAGACCACCATACATAAAACAGTTACAAAACCATGGGAGATAAAGTGCCTAAATGAATGACACGTATGCAGTGTGTTACAGAGAAGCAACAACGAAAGTCATTCACATGGCTGTGTGGGTCTTTCCTTGGGCCAGAGTGTTATTCTTACCTGTGTTGATGCTCTGGCTCTAAACTTATATTTTTTTTCTTGTAACTTTTTAATTTGAAAAATTCAAACTTAAAAGGGGATTCCTATATACCCTTCCTTTACACAGATCCACACTGGATTTTGCTTTCTTTCTCTGTCTGTTCCTCAACGTTTTTGTCATTATTGCTCCCTCAAGGAGACGTTTTAGACATTTTTTTTCTAATCACTTACCCCATGAAAATTTAAGACCACAGATAAACTGTATATCTGTTTATAACCATTGTAATATCTAAGAATATTTTGCCCCCTGCCGAGAACCAATGCTTAGCCTCTCATTTTTCTGTACCATTTGAGAATAAGTTGGAGACATTTTACATTTTTTCTCTTAAATATTTCAGTATTTATTTATTTCCTAAGAACAAGGGCCACCTTTTACATAATCAAAATATAAATATCAAAATCTGGCAATTTAACTTGGACACGATATTATAATCTAAAATCCATAGTCCATATTCAGATTTTGTCAATTGTCCCAATAATGTCCTTTATAGGTAATTTTCCCCAGCCCAGTCAGGATTCCATCCGGAATTACACGACATTTTGTTGTTATGTCTTTTTAGTCACTCTTACTCTGGAACATTTCCTCAGCCATTGTTGACCTTGACATTTTTAAAGAGTACAGGCTATTTTGTAGAATGCCCCTCAGTTTGGGTTTTCTGATGTTTCGTTCATGTAAGGTTCAGGTTTTACATTTGGGATGAGAATGACATAAAAGTGATGTCATGCCTTTCTCAGCACAACACATCAGGGGACACGTGATGTCAGCATGTCCCAGCACTGGTGATGTTACTTCAATCATGTGCTTAAGGTGGTGCCTGCCAGTTTTGCCACCATAAAGTCATTATCCTTCCCTTGTAATTAATATGTAATTTGTGGGGAAATACTTTGATACGATGAAAATATCCTATTTCTCATAAAATTTTCACCTGTTTAGTTTTAGCATCCTCTAATGATATTTTAAAACCTGTCATCCCTTCTGTAGTTTTTACTTGGAATTCTACTGTCAGGAAGAGCTTTCTCTTCCCTCCATTTATGTATTTTATTTATTAATTTATATCGGGATAGACTCATGGATTCTAATTTTATTCATTGGGTCATAACTCATGACTATCATTATTTATTTTAGTGCTCAAATTGTGCCGAATTTGGCCCATGGGAGCCCCTTCAGGCTGGCTCCTGTGTCCTCTGACTCTCGATTTTGAATAGTAGCCATCCTTTTTAGGACCTGAGATAGCTTTTCAACACATTTCCCCTGTGTTGAATTCCATCATAGTGGGAGACAAGAGAAAGGGGGCATTGAATCTATAATCAGTAGATCAGACTCTGTCATTGGCAGCTAGGTGACTTTCAACTTTTGAGCCTGAGTTTACTCATTTGGAAAATGCAGCTAATAATAATGTTCTATTTAACTGTGTTGTTGTGGGCTGTCAAATAAAATATTGCATAAGAAATGCTAGACAAGCCATAAAACTTCAATCCTATATGAGATTTATTATTATTATTAAATTATGCTTTTATGATGATAATAATGTAAGCCTTATGTTAGTAACAAAATAACTTTGAATGATGCAATAGGCGATGGCCCAGAAACAGGAATACTTCTGATAAATACTGAGGATCTGGATATTATAATGAAGTCTTTTATATCAGTTCCATTTTCCAGAAAACTTCATATGCACTATTTTCATTCCTTTGATGAAATCCCAAATCATGAGGCATGCATTTGTCTTTGTAGAGTATTGTTCCCCAAGTAGATCCCTGCCTTTCATTTAAACATTGGCACCCGCCTGACGTGCAATTCACCAGAAAGGCATTTGCATACACGCTAGGTCAGTCTCATTTATCCCATAACGTCTGGACGGCCTGTGAGACTGCAGTGCTAGTCCGGCTGCTTGAAAGAGTCTCTTCCCCTGAGAGAAGAACCTTTCTCACTGGTTCTTTCTTCGTTTGTTTGTTCTTAGTGTGGTCCTTACTCTGTAGTCTCAGAAAAACCCCGGAATTTTTGCAGCTGTGGGGAATGGGCATTTGTTTCTTAGAAGTTAAGCTTTTTCTTGAAGAGTCTTGGGCTAACTTATTATCCAATGAATAAAACTGTCTTTTCCTTGGGTGCAAACATTTACACAATTATTAGGGAAAAGGTAATTAGTTTGACAAGCGGTACATCACAACCGGAAATCTTCCCCTGTTTGGGGGCGGTCCTAGTAGGACTGAGAATTTGTTTCAGATCCCCTGAGTTGAAGTTTGAGTACTGGCAAAACCTAAAAACCCAAGAACAAATGCCCCTTGATACTGCCTGGGCTTGTTGGCTGTCAGGTCAGCATCTTCTAGATCTCTAGGTTCTGGGCTCAAGTTGGAGAGGCCTGAACAGTTTTTGCGTCAGGTTCTTCATTTTCACAATTTACCTAAGCCCAGTAATTACTCCTGCAAACACTTTGAAACTACATTTTAGAGAAGTATGAAGTAGGAAACACCCAAACAATATTCCCAGCCTGGACAAGATTCCTGTTTTCTGACCGACCTCTCCCTCACCAATGTCATGCGCTAGTTTACTTGTAGAGGGGCAGTGGTATTCAGGCCAGGGCTGTGGTGTTTCTCAGTCTAATGCTCGTACTGAATGTGCGTTAACTGTCTATATAGGGCCTGTGAGGGAACCAAGAAACGTCAGACATAGCCCTCTTCCTCAAAGAGCTTTGGGTCCAGTCTCTTACTTTCCCACAACTACACTTCGATTAGACCTGACCTAGGTAGTTTTAGTCTTTGGACCTTTTGAGTCTATGGAATAAGTTCCTGAGGATGGGAAATTTTCTGCTATCATCTTGTGCATGCTTTAAGAAAACATTTCTATTCTCTTCTTTTCTCCATGTACTCACTATTATTCAAGATTGGGAATGTATGAGAAATGGTCTGTGGCAAGTTGGAGAAAGGAAGCCTTGAACTTCTAGGTCGATTTCTCTCTCCACTACTCAGATGTATAATGTGGTTATGGTAGATTGCAAAACAATAGCCACAACACTTTTGCAACTCCTCCCACTGTAGCTGAAGTCTATTTCCCCACCCTTGGAATTTGGATTGGCCTAAGATTTGCTTTGCAGGATGGGACTGCAGCTTCCTGACACAAACAGAGACTTGTAAAGAGCTTGCATGTTGAACCTTACTCTCTTGCTCTTTTTGGAACCCTGTAACTGCCACCATGTGAACGACTGGGGCTGGCCTGCTGAACAGGAGAGATGTGTGGCATAGTGGCCCCCAACACCCCAGCCAGTCAATCCCCAGAAGCAGATGCACCTAGTTGACTGGCAGCTGTCTGCAAAGGCATGAGTTACTAGCTGAAGAACTGCTCACTTGATCCCAGCCCAAATTGCCAACTCATAAGAATGGTGTGCTAGATAAATGCTTGTTGCTTTAAACCACTGATTTTTAAAAACTTTTTATTTTGATTCACAAAAGCTGCCAATATAACAAAGTCTGGTGCATCCTTCACCCAGCTTTCCCTAAGGGTGGCATCTTAGATAGCTGTAGTACAATATCAAAAGCAGGAAATTGACATAGGTGCATTACTGGTAACTAGACTAAACTTATTCAGTTTTCACCATGTTTTTTTAAAATCTTCATTCATTTATGTGTGTGTGTGTGTAGCTCTATGCAATTGTATTCCACGTATGGATTTGTGTAACCACCACCATCTTCACAAAAGAATTTCTTCCAGCTCTCTCTTTGTGTTTGCACCTACCCCCCACCATACTCCCGGCCCTATCCCCTGGCGACCACTAACCTGTTTTCCATTTCTACAGTTTTGTCTTTTCAAGAATCTTATGTAAATTGAAGCATACAGTGTGTACCTTTTGAAGTCCATCCAGGTTACATGAATTAGGAGTTCATTCCTTTTTTATTGTTGAATAGAATTTCACTGATGGATGTACCAAGTTTGTCCTAGAAATGAGTTCTTTGATGAATATGTGGTTTGCAAATGTTTTCTTCCAGTCTTTAGCTCATCTTTTTATCCTCTTAATAGACTCTTTTGCACTACCAATGTTTTTAATTTTGATGACATCCAATTTATTAATTTTTCCTTTGTGTATTGTGCTTTTGGTGTCATACCTAAGAACTCTTCACCTCACCGCAGGTCCTAAAGATTTTATTGTTTTCCTCAAAAAGGCTTATAGTTTTATGTTTTCCATTTAAATCTATGATCCATTTTGAATTAATTTTTGTATGTGATGTGAGGTTCATTTTTTAGCTTACGTTTGTCCCAACACAGTTTGTTGGAAAAACTGTCCAGCCTTCATTGAACTGCTTTTGCACCATTGTAAAAAACTCGATCAAATAATTGTAAATGAAATCAACCAAATTTCTTGGTTCTCTATATTGTTTTATTGATTTATGTGTCTGTTAATTCACCAATAGCACAAGCTATTATTAAGCTATGTCACTCATTGTTATCATTAAGATTACTATAGCTATATAGTAGGTCTTAATATCAGGTACAATGATTTCTCCCACCTGATGCTTTTTTTCATAGTTGGTTTAGCCATTCTAGTTCCTTTTCCTTCCCATATTAATTTTAGAATAAGCTTTTCTATGCCTACAAAAAACCTTGCTGGGATTTTGGTAAGAATTGCATTAAATATATAGAACAATTTAGGGAGAATTGTCTTCTTTAGTACACTGAGTCTTCCAATCCCTGATCACAGTATATCCTTCCACTTATTTAGATCTTTGCTTTTTTTCATCAGAAGTTTATAAATTTCAGCGTATAGAGCCTGTATAAGTTTTATTAGATAAATTACTCATTTTTATGGTGATTTTTCATGCAAAAATCAATAACTGATATCAAAAGCAGAAAATTGACATAGGCACATTGCGGCCTTGACAAGATTACAAGAGTCAAACACGGCTCAGCTTTATGGGCCAATGTACTCCAGTCTCACAGCGAGTAAATCAGAGGATAAAGTGAAGACAACTGTAAGTCACAGGGGGCGTGGTGGTGGAGAGGGTGAACAGGTGGGTCCCAGCCCTGCTGAAAGAATCTCAAGGCTCACACTGGGCTTCCAGGAAAAAGGCAGGACTTGACCTCTAAGAGCAAACAGTCTTGAACTTTCAAACTAGAATTTGGATTTGCCCTGTGATAAAATCTGTGCATTAAAATTTGCCTTTAGATTTCTCCTCAAGACGGTAAAATGAGCACATCCATAATCTCCTTGGCTCTTAACAGAAAAGAATGATAAAAAAAAAAACCTTATGTTTATGCAGACTGAGTCTGGATGGGGCTGCCCTCATGTCTGTGACTAACTGCACAAGGAGCCCTTGGTTGGGACTCAACTACTCCCACAATAATCTAGCACTAGTGATAAATTGTATTTTTCTTTGTCATGTTGATATTGCTGCTCTCTCACCTGTTTTTATCCTATCTGTTTCTCATTTAAAAAAAAAGACAGAAAGAAAAAAAAACCCAGGGACCGCCCGGTGGCGCAGCAGTTTCGTTCGCGCTTGGCAGCCTGGGGTTCGCGGGTTCGGATCCCGGGCGCCTGCCGATGCACTGCTCGTCAGCCATGCCGTAGCGGCGTCCCATATAAAGTAGAGGAAGATGGGCACGGATGTTAGCCCAGGGCCAGTCTTCCTCAGCAAAAACAGGAGGATCGGCAGTGGATGTTAGCTCAGGGCTGGTCTCCCTCGCAAAAAAAAAAAAGAGAAAAAAGCCCAAAATCTTATTTGATTTTTTTCGGGGGGGGGTAAACACAGTTACACTCAGAAACAGTTACACTCAGAAGGTAAGATCCAATGATCTGGAACTAACAGAAGCATACACTGGGGAACGGAGGCTAAAGGCAATTGGCTCACAGCAAACAGATACTACATACAACCAGTAGAGGCTGAGCTTCAAAGATCATTTGGTGATGAAGACATTGCTCATACCACAAAAGGCAGAACACCTGAGCTGGGCTTCCCAGATGAAGCTGAGATCAGTGGTCACAGTTGCTGACAGTCAGTAGACATGAAAAAATTCCGCTAATTAGCCATCACTGGATCCTGCTTGCCTGTGGTTCTGGGAAGAAAAAGAGACATCTGAACGAGAATGGGAGCCAGGCCCTGCTGCCTTCTGGCCATAGCCTCACTGTGGTGCTGCCAGTGGTGGCTGGGAATAAGACACTACATCTTGGCTCAGTGACGCATACCTGGAGTGTCAGGGTAAAGTAATCAACCCTAAAACCACTTGACAGGAATGGGAGTCAATCAGAAAAAAACTCCCGAGCAAGATAGGCTTTCAAACAAAAATTACAAAATACACAACGACTTTTTCTATCACGGGGATACTTAGCAGACCCAATAATCTATAGACTTCACACATGAGGAACTAGAAATAATGGTGCAATATCAAAATATGTTAAAATAAGTACTTTGGAATCATTAAGTAAGTCAAAGAGGGAAAGAGAACAAAAGATTATTAATCAAGAACAGTAAGGTATGGGGGCCGCCCGGTGGCGCAGCAGTTTAGTCCGCGCTTGGCAGCCCGGGGTTCACGAGTTCGGATCCCGAGCGCCCGCTGACGCACTGCCTGTCAGCCAAGCTGTGGCGGCGTCCCATATAAAGTAGAGGAAGATGGGCACGGATGTTAGCCCAGGGCCAGTCTTCCTCAGCAAAAACAGGAGGATTGGCAACAGATGTTAGCTCAGTGCTGGTCTTCCTCACAAAAAAAAAAAAAAACCAAAAAGAACAGTAAGGTATTAAAAAGATTCATCTAAAAACCTTGACTCACTGTCAGGTACAGACCTTGAACTTGCACAAGTTCGAGAGTGAATGCCTCCTTAAATTGTGCACCTTGGGCACTGTGCTTGCCTGACGCTTCCCTAGCTCTGGTAGACGTGGCTGAAAAGAGAATTAAGAGTTAGAAGATAAAACTGAAGGAATGACCTAGAAGGCAGATAAAGAGGTTTAAAATATGAAAAGTTGAGAGGCATGGAAGAAAGCTCCAAAAAATGTCTTAAGAGTCCCAGAAGGAGAGACTAAAAAGAATAGCAGAAAGAAGAACTATTAAGAGAGAGAAACCGAAAAACTTCCAGAATTAAAGATATTAATCCTTCAATTAAAATAGTTTTGCCTTTATAAAGGAGATTTTAAATAATTCACTATTCTTTGCTGAAAATACGAACGGCCCAAATTCCTGATTGTCCCCTGACTCAGGCTAATTAAGTTGAGTTGGAAAAACTCTATTTAGTCTCAGGGCGCTGGCACATTAAAGAGGATGGTGGATGGCACAGAGGGATTATGTCCTCAATTTTACCTGTCTGATCGGTAAACATTCCACAATCTGTTTCCAGAATTCAGTTCCTTTGGAGCAGCAGTGGCTCGACAGTGACTCGATTGTCTCATCATTCATTGGGGGGAGGTGAGAATCTTTTGTTTGCAACTAGTATTTTGGAGTTAGGCTGGATACGTGTTAGGGAACCACTGCATCTACAGGTCTTTCTTCCTCACTACCATGTCTGAACTCTTCCTCGCCTTATGCCTCTGTTGTCATCTGCCTCCTCTGGCAAGGGAAATGTGTTGTGCTTGTCAGACTGCAACACAAATAGCACAGATCGCTTGGTAGAGAGACTACCACTTCAGTCTATAAAGCTGTTTGTTTTTCTTTACTTCTTATCACAACTAAATCTGTAGCTACAAGCAGGAAGCCTGACCATTTGGGCCTAGCTAATGCACAATTAAAGAAAGAGATGGGTCATTGCTTATTTCTGTGCTTACTTTAGCCCTCATGCCAATTTAGGACTAGTAATGGGTGCAAAGTTTACTTTCCCTTCTTAATGAGTTCTTTGCCACATGGGTGGCAGAGTGAACAAAGACCCAAGTCCTGAAGAACCGTTGGGGCAGGTGGAAATCCTTAGCATATAGGTGAGGGAGAATTTTGAATAAACAGTTTGAGTTAGCCTTGCAAGGCTCCTTGTTTATTTCGAGGTAATTAAAATGTTCTGGGTTTGGAGGAGAAATAATGCTTTGGGAATTACTCATTTGGTGTTTTTAAATTAGAGGTTTGGCATCTCTTTCCAAGAGTGAGTAATTTCTTTTGTGGTGTCTGTGTGCAGATAAAACAACAATCAAAACAATCCACAGCCTGCATTCAAAACGTGCCTGGGAAGAACTGAAGAATGTCACATTGTAAATTGGGGCTCAGGAGATGCTAAGTCAAAAATGTTACATGGAGGGGCCAGCCCCATGGTGTAGTGGTTAAGTTCATGTGCTCCACTTTGGGGGCCCAGGTTTGTGGGTTTGGATCTGGGTGGACCTACACCACTCATCAGCCATGCTGTGGCAGAGACCTACATACAAAATAGAGGAAGACTGGCAGAGATGTTAGCTCAGGGCTAACCTTCCTCAAGCAAAAAAAGAGAAGGATTGGCAACAGATGTTAGCTCAGGGCGAATCTTCCTCAGGGGAAACAAAAGTTACATGGAAAACATAGACTCTACATTAGGACACTGAAAGATTGGATCAACGTGTGTGTGTGTGTATATGTGTGTGTATGAGTTTGCATGAAAGAAAGACGAAGAGGCAGAGAGATACAGAGAGACAGAAACTAAGAAACAAAGACAAAGAAATAGGGAGACCAAAAGACAAAGAGACAGAGATGAAACCAGATTACTCTTGGGAGTTCAGTTGAAAATCAGGAAACTGAACTAGGTAGGAGAAAAATTACCTGGTCATCATCAAAGCACAAATATAAGACAGAAAATAAAGATCATTTGCCATGTACCAGACGTAGTATAGAATGTGAGAGCTCTACAAAGGTATGGCCCCTTTCTAAACAGGAGGAACAGGGTAGGGAGAGAAGTAAGGTTGGTTGTAGTTGTGTAATATGGTAGCGCAAGATTACTGGGGAACACACAGCAGGGTCAACAAGATCAACTAATGTTTCCAGTTTGATCCCAAGCCCTGGCTTATGCAGTCTAGGGCTCTTGTGATGGGGGCTTCAGTGAGTATCATCTTGATGCAGTGGTGTGGTCTGAGGAGGCTCAAAATAACTTAGAGATAAACATCTATCTAAATGTTCATCTTCCTAATTCATGCCAGCTCAAATAGAAAATGCCAACTAAGGAATATGCTCGTTTTGGACTCAGTTAATACAACAATAATATTTATGTCAGGATCGAGCTCTTACATTTCACAAATCACTTTCACTTATAGCATCTGGTTACATCTTCAAGACAAGTCTATGTTGGGGAGATATTATTGTTTCACAGGCAAAGACACTGAAGCACAGAGATGTTGAAATACTTGCCCATGGCGACAGAGCTAGGAAATGGCCAAGTAGTGAATTCAAGTTCAATGTTCTTCCACTGTGCCATGTGTCTGATTGCCTGCCATATGAAATGATATTTATGATTCTGCAGTTTGTTCAATTTTCTATTACAACTATGTTAACAAGAGAATGCTAGAGTTCAGGTTTATGGAAAATTACCATATCTAAATTTTCTGCTGGAAGTTGATGGAGACCCATAATAAATTTTTTTTTGATCACAACTTTTACAGAAGGCCAAGAAGTTTGATGAGCTTGTGTGTTAAAAATTATTGCTGCGCTAATCATTTCAACATAATAGATTTTAGGAAGGCTTTTTCTGAGTTCCATTTAAGACAATTTCTTTTTAGTATTGAATGAATTGGTTTGACTTTATGTCAAACTCCATCCCACCAGGAGCAGAATGACCAGTTCCCTGGCCAAGCACAGAGTGGGGAGGCTGGGTTTGGCTTGTCTCTGGCATGTTGCTGTAGTTGGAGGGAACGTGGCTCTGGACATAATGTGAGAAAAGCACACCATATGTTTCCACCTTAAGAAGGTTAATTTGGGAAATAGAAAGAGCCTCATTCCATTTGAAACTTTCAGCTCCATAACCTGAAAATTCCCATTTAAGACTCAGAAATAGACTCAGAAACAGAGGTTTTGAGGGCCGGGGGAAACTTAAGGGAGACACAGTCACTTTCAACTTGGGCCTACACTACACATCTTAAAGATGGAGATAATAGGCCCAGCCCTGATGGCCTAGTGGTTAAAGGTCGGCACGCTCTGCTTGGGCAGTCTGGGTTTGGTTCCTGGTCGCAGAACCATACCACTCGTCTGTCAGTAGCCATGCTGTGGTGGCAGCTTACATGGAAGAGCTAGAAGGACCTACAACTAGAATATATAACTATATACTGGGGCTTTGGGGAGGGAAAAAAAAGAGAGGAAGATTGGCAACAGATGTTAGCTCAAGGTGAATCTTTCCCAGCAAAAAAAAAAGATTCTGGAACTAATGGATGAAAGGTTGAGTAGGTGATTAAAGATAATATTGGCCTCTTGGCCTCTCATTTGGTATTGCAAATTAAATTCCCCATATATTTATCCCACAGGTTTACACAACATGGGTGTTTGTTTCATATTGATCAATATTGATGATAAATAAGATCAGACAATTGTTTTTCCCTTTGATTCAGGCAGATATTTTTGGGTAAATGGCTCTCAAAGAAACAATCTTAACTATTTGAATTTCCTATGAATAAAGCTTTGGCAGAACCATCACTAATCCTGGCATTCAATTCCCCTAAAACCATTGTGCTTGGATACTTCTTAAAAGATGAGATTTCAGAAAGTTGGCAAATTCCATATATCTGAGGAATCTGCATCCACATTCTCAAGACGGATATGAATGTCAAGACATCTCAGGCCTGTCTTACCAGAAGGCTAAATCAGGAGGAATAAGTTCATGCTTTTCAATTCAATAAATATTAATTCAAAATCAATTGTGTATCTGGATCTCTACGAGGACATTTGATGTTCTATTATCTTATAGGTGTTCAGAATGGTGTTACTGCCTCCATTGCACAAAGTGAGGAAAAGGAGGCTCAGAGATAGGTCCTTTGTGACAGCTTATATGTGACAGAGGCAGGATTCCTTAAGACAGGAAGCCCTCGCATTCTCTGTGACACCCCTGTGGGCACAGGTCAGGCGACTCCATGTGGTCTGAGGCCAAACAAGCTGTACATCACTAGAGATCCCTTGCTTCTTCCAACATTCTTTTTCTAGAAGGCTGGAGAAGAAGTATCCCTAGCACTTAAATATCATGGCATTGGTTTTCTAAAAAGCATGCTTCTCGGCAAGGCCCTAGAGAGAGGGGCACAGCTCCTTACCTATCTTATGGGGGAGGAATTTAAGTCATTACAAAGTATAATCTAAAATGCTCCCCAAGGGATGCTTCCAGGGGTAAAATGGAATAGTAGGTTATCTGACTGATTTATCCTAGTGGAAAACTGAATTGAGAGGCATTTTACAGAGCTGTTTCAGGGTCTGGAAAGACTTAGCATGTGATTTAAATAGCCGAAGAAGAGGAAAAAAGAGTCAACTCTGGGGGAAAAAAGTCCAAGAAACAAAAAAGCAATCAGAACATGCTCCTTGGCTCACCAATGAACTATGTTTATGTTGTCATAAGGGTAATTGTGATTAAACTCTACTAGGAAGATGGGAGAAGGAGGATGGGTGTAGTCATGGAGATGAGGGGGCAATGTTGTGGATGTTTCATCTGAAGTCCGTGGACCGGGCGTACAGTTTCTGGGTAAAATTTCACCCCTAAAGAGCCAACACCCCAGTCTCTAGATGGCTCAGGAGAACTATTCTATTTTGCTTTTTAATACTTGAGGCCGTTCAATCCTTATAAAAGGACCTATAACATTAAACTTGTATTCTGAAACTAGAAAAATGCCTCTAATTTCTTTACAACCTCAGTTTTAGAAAAGGAACCCAAGAAATCTTTGTAAAAGATTTTTCGTTTGTTTATAAAAGAATATTAGATCTTTAATTATTGAAATGGATAAAAACTCCATTTTTACAAATGCACTGATCATGATCAACTTTTCTAGATGGAAATTTGAATCCTGAAGCAATCAGCCTTGAGTTACACGACAAGTTCCCTCTCCATAGGCAGATCCCTTCCTCTCTCTAGGTCTCAGTTTTCTCATTTGTGCAAGGAAGGAGTTGAACTAAAAAATCTTTATGGTTCCTTCCAGTACCACAATTTACCATGACAGAAATGGAGACCCCCATGTTTCTGCAGGCCTGGATCCCTGACCTTAGTGCTGATGGGGTCTCCCGGTCCCCCGGAAATGCCCCCCTTAGGTTCAGGGCTGGGCCTGCCCCTGTGGGAGTACACTCCAGCCCTGGCCCTTCCTAGCCGGATGAGGACAGGGATTCCTTAGCAAGCATCTGAGGACAAGGGTCCCAAGAAGCTGGAGCTGGGTTTCTACCACTTCGGCATCAGTTTTCTGGGGAAACAGTCTTGAGTGTTAGCAGGAAAAACAGGCTAATGATATTCTTACATGTTCACACTTGGCCCTCCATCTGGACAAGTGAGTAATCTGACTTGCATAGAGTATGTTTACAGAAAAAAGCCAATGCGGAGTCTCTTGGAGCCAGAGATAAACAAAATGTCAAAAGGAAAAGCTTTTCAGAATCCTAAAGCCAGGGGCCAACTGATGCTGCTGGGAATGGTTCCACCTACCAAACAGGGCACCTGGTGGTTTCCCAGCCAAACTCTTTAACTGCCCGCATCCCACCAAAGGCTTGAAGAAGCAATGTGGTCGGTGGGTATCTACACTCTGGTGCTGTACCAATCCCAAACCCTCTAACCTTTCATCATTTGAACTCTGTGTCTAATTTTGGTACCTCTTCCAAACTGTTTAACTGGAGGAGAGGGCTCGCTCTGGCACTGTGACCTGAGGGCTTGGAGAGCCAAGTCCCTCTCAGGTGTGGCATCACCTAGTTACAGATGCTCAAGGGCTGGTGTTTTGGTTTGCAGGGTCAGACATCGAAAGTGGGAGGAGACTTCTACTGTTCATGAAAGGTCTTTTACTTGACACATGTGGTTCCCCCCTACCTAGAATGCCTACCCCCTCCCCCTCCCCATTCCACCCCTTTGCCTAGGAAATGGCTACTCACCCCTCAAGTGTCAGTGCAACATCACTTTGTCAGGGAAGTCTTCTTGAATACCCACACTAGCTCATATCCACCTGTTAAGTGCACTCATAGGATCCTTCATAGTGTTTATCCCTCTTTTAGTGAAATACTTAATCATATGCTTATTTGCTTGATGACCATCTCCCAGGCTAGAATAAAAGCTTTAGAAAGATAGTACTCTATCTTTCATGGTCTTCCTTGAATCCTTAGTTTCCAATGTGGGGTTTAGCATGTAGTGGATGGTCAGTAAATGTTCACTGACTTTATGGATGTGTGAGTTGTGTTTCCTCTACTTGAGTCTGAATTCCTTCACAACAGGTGACTGACCTTCACTTCCAGGGCCAGGGCTGGGGGTTCCGGTTGGACCTGAGATTTTTTCTTTGCGTGTGGTAAAATGTGGATAACATAAAATTTACCATGTTAACCATTTTTAAGAGTATAATTCAGTGGCATTAAATACATTTGCATTGTTGTGCAACCATCACTAGACCTGGGGGTTTTGTAGCCAGATCTGTATGTGGGAGAAGCCGGAGGCAAAGGAGAATCAGGGTGTAAAGTCAAAAGAGAGCTTTGGGAATTAAGGGAGAAGTGAAAAATGCAAATGATCAAGTCTATAGATGTTGGTGGTGCGTAAGAAAATCTAGATCTCTATGAAAGGGACTTGAAGTGAGGTCAGAGAGCAAGTGGGTTCCAGAGAGATCCAGAGGGGCAAATGTGATAGTGTGGAGCCTTCTGTGGGCTCTTTTTTCATGTCAGAGGTGTTGGGATGCTGAAGCAGCTGGCACACCAGGGACCATGTCTTATTTGTCCCTCTATACTGAAAATCTCCCATGGTGTTTGGCACCCAAGAAGGCGTGTAATGAAAATTTTATATTACATTGAACTTGTGGTTTATGGTAATGGCAGAGGATGGGGTGGATATTCAGGATGTGGCTACTGCCTCCTTGGGCCATAGGTAAAGTATGTCTAGAATGATCACTTGCCTCTCCTTTCACTCACCTGAAAAACTTTGGCTGTAGATCCCTGTAGGGCTCTTTCAGCTTTTTAAAATTTCAGATAGTAGCAACGCAGAGGGAATTGAGAGGGTACTGAGGACAGAAACCAGATTTGCCAAAAGCACAATCCTTACCCAAGGAGTGGGTCAGCCAGGGAGGCAGGAGGCAAATGAATGGTTGTGTCCTTTTGCTAACCTCTGGCAAATCTGACAATCTGTGAACCTCCTTGCCCCCTTCCCCCACCCACCCTGCTGAAATTGGGTGCTGCAGGACCCATGGTGCTCAGTGAAGGACCTCTTTGTAGCCTCTGACAGGATTTACTTTCTGCCCTTTGACCCTATTCGCATCATTGATGAACTTGAACTCACCTGCGAAAACCTTAGGATGGAAAGAGCATCTCCCTTCTCCAATGCTGGGAGCACAGAGTGGGCAGTGAACGCTTCTTGGAGGAGGCAGGGAGGGGAATGGCCATCATCCTTCGGTCACTCCCTCTCTATCATTGGAAAAGCTGCCACAGCTGGATGCAGAGTCAAGACCCTCTGAATGAGAGGGAAAAGGGGGACATTTCAGGCAATGGACAGTGGACATAAGCCTGTGAAGATGGGAAGTAGCACGCATGTTATAGGGCTGTGAGGACATGAGCCTGAGGGGTACAGAAGAAGCGGGTGGCAAAGCAGTGAGAAAGAGGGTTAAATAGACAAACTGTGGCCAGACGATGCAGGACCATGAAAACCAAGGAGAGATATAGAGGTTCGATGCAACCAGTTGTCAGGGGACTTTGAAAGTTTCCAAGAATTTATTAATCAATTTTTCCTGAATGCTATCATGTTTCAGACACTAATGTAGGCTCTGGGGATACAATGGTAGGTGAGCCTGCCTTTACAGAGCATACAGTTTAGAGAAGGAGAACTTAGGTGGTAGAGAGAATGGAGATATCCATGAGAGAGCAAAGAAGTTGGGGAGAAGGAAAAGAAGGAGGGGGAAAGGAAGGGAAGGGAAAGGAAGATGTTGCATTTGGCTTAAGAAGACATGTTGAGTCTAAAATGACGGTGGAGCATCCCATAGGAAATGTCTAGTTCGTGGTTAGAGAATAAAGCAAGCAAGCAAGGAAACAAACAAGGCTTGGAAAGAGGTACTGGAGAATGCGTGTTAGAACAGGCTGGGAGATGCTCATTTGGAGTCATTAGTCAAGTAATAAGAATGGAATACCTGAGATTGAGTTCTCTGAGAAAGAAAAATAAAGCTATAAAAAGGAGCAGAGAGTTAAGAATCATGACTTAGAAATTACTCACGCTTTTCTCCTAATGACTGAGGTCTGCACTAGGTCTTGCTGCTGGACTTACTGGTCCCGTGTGTCTGGGTGAGCTCTCCCCTGGCTACATCTTCCAAAGTCGCTTACTCTTTCCTGGGGCTGCAGCTCTCAACCCAGGTGTACACACAAGTAGCTGAATCTCATCTAGCGTTTTCCAGCCTCTTCTCCCCAGCAGGTGGACTCTGTCCCAGAGTCAAGTAGTTATAACTAGAATCCTAATTTAAATTAGATTGAAATCCTCTTCCCACAAATGGCCTTAGACCATGCCAATTCCAGACACCTGTATTTTACCACTACCTGGAGATGTCTGCTGTTGCTCTTTTCACATCAGACCAGATGGCCTGGATCCCCAGGCTGGGAAGCAAAGATATGATCTGTCTGCCTTGGAGCACTCTGTCTCTTGTCCTGTTGATGTTAACATTCCCAACTCTGGCCCATCCTGTTTTTACCTTTGGCCTCTTTCTCCATTGGCCCCCAACTAAAATGTGGGCATACCTCCAAAGCTGGGGCAAAATGGGGAATGTGCAATTGTTGCCATGACCTTCCTCTGGTCCTAGAGAGAACTGAGTCCTAACCAGGATTATGTGAGTCTGTCTGGATTATTTTACCTCCCTTTGTTTTCTGTAGTCATCTCAGCAGATTTTGAGGCGAACCACCTTTCTGTGGTGTCTGCACACAACTTGGAACTAGGGCAAGCCTTTGCGAAATTTTGTTATTTCTTTTTGACCCTATATTACCATCGGGAAATTCATGAATGCCTGTTGAAAATGAGGTGACAATCTAATTTAGAATCTTAACTATTCTAAAGAAATCAGCATTCTAGAATGGAAACAAAGGAAATCATCATGGCAACTAACAAGTGATTTTTTTTTATGATATTCTGAAAAAGGAGGTGTAATATATATATATATATTTTTTTTTATTAGTTGTGAAGTTTTCTGAATGTTCCAGCCATTAACAGTCAGTAAAGTAACCTACAACTGTAATAGGAAGTCTTATATGCCAATTTTATTTACAGAAAATTATTTTTTGAGTAATATATTTTTATGAACCCAAATTCAAAATGAAGAGAAGAGAATAAAGTGAGACATAGTCTTTTCACATCCCACCCCAGTTTCCCAGTTCTCAGGTCCCATGCCAATCATCCTACCACTTATACAACTCTTCTAGAGATGGTCTGTGTAAGCACACACACGTACACAAACACACATACGTACACGTATCTCTTCTTTCCTTCAAATAGGAGTCCATTATGCAACCTTCTGCATTTTTTTTTCACTTACCAGTCTCTTGGAGGCTATTCCCTATAAGTTTAGAGTGATGCATTATTATTTTTAAAAACTGCAGAGTATTCTGTTGTTGGAATGCATATAATTTGTTTAACCAATTATTAATAAATACAAATCTACTTATTAATTTATGAAAGATCAGTTATGTTGTTTCCAATCTTGGCTATTAAAATAATGTTGCAATTGATATTTTTATGCATATTAAGATGACCAAGGGAAAATGAAAATAGTGCCCTTATGCAAGTATAACCATGAAGTAAATTCCTAGAAGTGTTTATCTGGGTCCAGCGGTGAGGGCATTTTAAATTTTCATGGATGTTGCTAAATTGTTCCCCATTTATATTAAACTGCTGCTCTCCATTTATACCCCATCAGTTTCTACTGATGTATGAAAATGTCTGTTCCTTTGTTCCATTAGCCAAAGAAGCTTAAGAACAAAGTTTCCGTATAAAGTCAGCTTAGTAGAATGAACACTGTTATTGTCAAATAAGCTGAATATTTCCATTTAAAAAATGTTGCACATTTGATCTAAGGGTAGACTTAGCCTCAGGCATGAATAAGTGGAATAAATCACTCTCCACAGTATAATTTGAAAGGCTCTGCATATCTACTTGGTAGTTTTTTCTTAATATCTCTTATGGGCTGAATGTTTGTGTCCCTCTAAAATTAGTATGTTAAAACTCTAATCCTCAGTGTGATGGTATTTGGAGATGAGACTTTTAGGAGATAATTAGGCCATGAGGGTGGAGCCCTTATGATGGGATTAGGGCCCTTATAAGAAACAAAGAGACATGAGAGGTCTTATTTTTTCTCTCTGTTCTTTGCCAGGTGAAGACAAAGAGAGAAAGTGGCTGCAAACCAGGAAGAAGGCCCTCACCAAGAACCTGACCATGATGGCCCCCTGATCTTGGACTTCAGCATCTAGAACTGTGAGAAATAAATTACTGTAGTGTAAGCCACCCAGTCTACAGTAATTTGATACAGCAACCCAAACCCACTGAGCCAATGTCTTACTGATGCTGTCTACTAATATTGTGTAACAAATATTTGATGTTTTTTGATTAATAGGATCCACTTAACCTGCGTTACCTCATGTTTACCTCATGAGAGTCCTCTGAAATAGGCCAGGCCTTGTATTTCTATTCTTTTGTCCGGTCAAGCACCTGAGGCTTAAATGTTAACTGGTTTATTCAAGGTCACCAGGCTTAGGACTCAGGAATTGTTTCTTCTATACCTGTGCTCCTTGCCTCTTCCTTATTTGCTTTCGTTCTCAGAACCAGACTTGCCTGAGCCATGGAAAAGTAAATATTCTTTCCTAGTTCTTCTCTTCCTCCTTTCTCTGAAATTACAGTTTCAAAAGACTATATTCTAAGATATACTTTTCTTAATGCTCAAAATATCCCAAAAAGTTGAAAGTGATTTTATGAATTGAATCAGAAAGTAATGTATCAGGGCTGCTTACTTTTCCAAACAAGAAATGTAGTAAATCCCTTCAGAAAGAAATATTCTTCAAACAAAAATAAAACTCACTATTTTATCTGTAGTACAAACCTGAATTGTAACACATGTTTGCTTAAGATGAAATACACTGGTAAGTCTTTGTGCATTTTTTATAATGTCACTAATATAGTCTTTAGAAAGCAATGGGTACTTAGTAAATAATATTATCTGACTCCCTGGATTATTTTATGGTCAGTTATTCTCTATTCATGTACCCAGTTATTCTTAATTCTTGTGCTTTTACATATAATTGGCTCTTGGGACTATATAGTGCATTACTAAAAATCTGTCTGTCTATTTAACATGAAGTTTAAGAAAACATCATATTGAATGACCAGAAAAAACCCCACTGTTTGCCACAAAAAAGGAATTAATTAATTTTGGGTTTTTTTGGTGAGGAAGATTGGCCCTGAGCTAACATCTGTGCTAGTCTTCCTCTATTTTGTATGTGGGATGCTGCCACAGCATGTCTTGATGAGCGGTGTGTAGGTGGGCACCCGGGATCTGAACCCGTGAACCCCGGGCTGCCAAAGTGGAGCTCATGACCTTAACCACTGTGTCACTGGCCGGCCCCAGGAATTCATTAATTGACAAGTTTTGTTGGCTCCCGGAAGACTGATATGGTAGCATTCATGATGATCTCTTGTTTTTGTTTTTTTCAGAATGGATTCAGATTTTACCATTTTTAATGACATCTTGATATTCTGTGTGTACCATGTCATGTGGTGACAACGAATAGCTTATGCACACTCCACATTTAAGTTTAAATAGTAAGTTTTGGGTTTCTGCAAATTACTTTATACTTTAGGGTTATGAAAACATAGAGACACTAGAATTCTTACTAACAAGAGTTTCCTTTCTAATGGGGAGGAAGGAAAATGGAAATTGAAAACAAATGTTCCTTGGACATTTTAGAGCATTGTAGAATCTCCACTCTGCTGCATGTTGAATTACTGACCAATTTGGCTCAAGAGTCAGGGATTCCTCATTTTAAGAAGGAAGAAATTAGGATAGTTGTGAGAAGCTCTTTGTTATAGTCCAGGCATCTGCTGAATTGCCTCAATCATCCCAACAATCCACCTTGTCTGAATCACTATTTAATTTGACTTCAGTGAAATCCTGTTATTGAAAAAAGAGGCAATAAAAATCCTGAAATTCAGAAAGGGATTTAATCAAACTCCCTGAGGAGAAGGAGAAAAGCTGGACAATACAAGGCAATTCAGAAAAAGAATGTCAGCTGTGGAGCCTTGGCCCTTCACATTGTGAACTTTGACAATAGACTTGACCATGCTTCCAAGAAAAAAATTCGGTCATTGTTTGTCACCAGCATCTCCACCTCTTTACTCCTTTACTCCTTCAACAGTAACCTGAAGCGATTCCATTTGCATAGACCTCCTGGGGTGGATTCATTCTGGCTACTCTCCAATTATTTAGTGAATGTTATGTTTTACAGCAGAGGTTGGTGCATTTTTCCTGTAAAGGACCAGATAGTAAATATTTTAGGCTTGTGGGCCATATTGTCTTTGTTGCAACTGTTCAACTCTGAAAGCAAGTCATTCAACTTTGAAAGAGAACATATGTAAACACGTGAGTGTGGCTGTGTCCAATACACATTTCCTTCCATGATCGGAGAGTGAACTGGATTCGGCCTATGAGCTGTAGTTTGCCAACTCTTGTCTTAGAGGATGGGTAACTTTCCAGTCATTCATTATTCCTTTATTAATAAATTCAACAAGTGTTTATTGGTCACTTATTCATTGCCAGGGACTGTGAATAATTGTATTCTAAACTTTATTTTGCTTTACCAGAAGAGAACAAGCAAAGCATGCTTACCAAGCAAATTAACAATGGCAATAATATCTAAAAGAATTAATTTCCATTAAAAACTGAGTATTAGCCTGCACTTATACTGAATTGGGTTCTTTGACTCTAAGCATGAAGTAATTCTACATATAGTCAGAATATCATTAGTCTACATTGAAGGTCAGCTTGAATATAGTAGCGCAGGATTAAATACTGTGTGTATAGCTCATGTAACTCAAGGGTGTGTATACTAGTCAAAGGAGGTAATAGGTAGGGCAATACTATATAAGAATATTTGTAATAAAATACAATGCTGTATTTTAAGTCTATTCACACAAATATTAAGGATAAAGCATACTGACACATAAATAATGTGTATGTGGGGCTTACAACACAAAGCTGGTAGATATATTACTAAGTTGAGATTTTGAAACTATTATCTCAGCCACTGTACCCTCTTGTAGTTCAGTGTGTTCTCCTCTCAAAGGTAAGGTGTGTATGGGAGAAGAAAAAAGGAGGATCATATATTTCTGGGTAAAATGGAGAGGGATGAATCACAGTTTCCAGAGTAGAAAAGGCAGAACTTGTCAACCTTTTCCACGAGTCCAGCAAAACATGATAGCAAAATTTGACAAAGATACTATAAGAAAAAAATTTCACAGGCTAACTTCTCTCATGGTCATGGATATAAAAATGATAAATAAAATATCAGAAAAATAAATGATTTTATATCATGACCAACGTGAGTTTATTTTAGGAATGCAAGGTTGGCTTAACTCTTGAAAATTGATGTAATTTACCATGTAAGAATTACAAAGGAGAAAAACCATATGATCATATCAATGCATACAGAAAATATTTGATAAAATTCAATACATACTCATGGCTAAAATTAAAAAAAGACCCTTAGCATTTAAAAATCTATGGGAAACATCATTATTAATTGTGAAATATTAAAAGGTATCCTACCTGGCATGGGAATGAAACATGACATCAATTATCACCATTTTGATTCAAGAGTGTATTAGAAGTCACCACTGCAATAAGTCAAGAAAAGTAGAAGTATAAGAATTGGTAAAGAAACAAATAAACTGGTATTATTTGTACTGTATATATAGAGGATTTAAAGAATTTACAGATAAACTATTAAAATTAATATTAAAATTCAGTGACTTTTGCAAGGTCACTAAATAGAAGGTCAATAAAAACATATTAGGGGGCTGCCTGGTGGCGCAGCGGCTTAGTCCGCGCTTGGCAGCCCGGGGTTCGCGAGTTCGGATCCCAGGCGCCCGCCGACTCACTGCCTGTCAGCCATGCCGTGGCGGCGTCCCATATAAAGTGGAGGAAGATGGGCACAGATGTTAGCCCAGGGCAAGTCTTCCTCAGCAAAAAGGGGAGGATTGGCAACGGATGTTAGCTCAGGGCTGGTCTTCCCCACAAAAAAAAAAAAAAAACAAACAAAAAAAACATATTAGTTGCATTTCTATATTTCTGTAACAAATAACTGGAATTTAAAATCTGAAAAAACAATTAAAAGAGCATCAAAAACATTAAATACCTAGGAATGAATGTAAGAAAAGAAATGAAAAACCTCTAACCAGCATACTAAAAAACTAACTGAGAGAAATTAAAGAACTAAGTAAATGGAGGGAAGTAATTGTTCATGGGCTGAAAGCCTCAGTCATATGACTTCCTGGGAGATGAGAGGAAGAAGTAAATATTTTTTTAAATAGACTCATGTGGGGAAAGAGGTTCCATGCTTCATCTGTACAGTTTGAATAGCCCCTGTTAAATGTAAGATTTGTAGAGCACTCACCAAGTGCTCACATGGAATTTAGAGATGAATAAGATAAGTCTGTACCCTCGAGAACCTCAAGAAGTATGTGCATCTGTGTGTATATGTGTCCAGGAAGGGTGGCCACTTTCCACAAATTCAATACTGCAATATAATGGGATTAGTGAAGCAAAATAGAATCCATACAGCACTATGGAAACACAATGAAAGAACGGTGCATTTTACCAGGAGTTGAAGGGTCCAGGAGAAGATCATAAAATAATTACATTTTTTCTGGTCTTTAATAGATGAATCAGAATTTTCCAAGTGGTTAACATGTGTGTATGTGTGTTTATGTGCACATGCAGGGGTTTGACTGGGAGAGGGGAATCTCAGGCAGAGGGATTTGCATGAAAAATGGCACAGGGGAGTGAAAATTAATACCTTGTTCAGGGAATCTGTGTTACTAAGACATGAGGTTGGGAATATATAATGGCTTCAGATGAGGTTAAAAAGATAGGCTGGGATCCATTATGAAGGACATCCAGCTGTTAATCAACTGTTTTACCCAGGGGCTACTTTTCAAACTGAAGTGTGCATAAGAATTACTCTAATACAGTAGTCCCCCCTTATCCATGGTTTCGTTTTCCGTGGTTTCAGTTACCTGTAGTCAGCCTCAGTCCAAAAATATTCAATGGAAAATTCCAGAAATAGACAATTCATAAGTTTTAAATTGCATACCTTTCTGAGTAGCATGATGAAATCTTGAGCTGTCCTGTTCCACCCTCCCAAGGACGTGAATCATCCCTTTGTCCAGCAGATCCACATGTACACGATAACCATCCGGTAGTCACTTAGTAGCCATCTAGGTTATCAGATCGACTGTCACGGTATCGCACTGCTTGTGTTCGAGTAACCCTTATTTTACTTAATAATGACCCCAAAGCACAAGAGTAGTGATGCTGGCAATTCAGATATGCCACAGGGAAGGCGTAAAGTGCTTCCTTTAAGTGAAAAGGTGAAAGTTCTCAACTTAATAAGGAAAGAAAAAAAATCATCTGCTGAAGTTACTATGTAAGAACGAATCTTCTATCTGTGAAATTGTGAGGAAAGAGGAAGAAATTTATGCTAGTTTTGCTGTGGCATTGCAAATATGTACGTATAGGAAAATACATAGTATATATAGGGTCCGGTATTATCTGTGGTTTCAGGCATCCACTGGGGGTCTTGGAACCTATGCCCCGAGGAGAAGGAGGACTACTGTATATGTTTAACATGCAGGTCCCAAGGCCCTACCTTCAGAAATCCTGATTTGGTAGATACAGAAGCTCAAATTGACTTTGATGGCTCCTGAAAGGCAGTTGGAGAACTACCCTTGTTGGCAGTTTTCCAAGCAGGTGTTTTACAGAGCACCCTAGCACAGGTATTGAGAATGAATTAGATGGGGGTGGGACAGCAGGGGGAATCTGAGGCAAGAAGGAAAATGAGGAAATTCTTGCAATATCTCAAGTGAGAGTGACTTGAATGAATTCTCTCATAAGTCATGTTTTTGTGGGCCTGGTGGCTCCCTTTGTGGTGGGCACCTTGAGTGTGGGGAGCTAACCCTCCTGCTGTTTTGTGGCCTCCAGTGCCCAGCAGAATGGTCTAGCATTACATAGTTGGAGATTTTGAGTGAAATGAGGGATGTGGTCTACCCACCTTGGCAACATTTTGGGGGCATATGTATTTTATTTTCTGGGTCCTCCTCATTTCTCTTTTCCCATCTTGGATGTGGTGACACTACTTTCCAGATGACAGTGCCCCCAGGTGTCTCTGACCCTTGCCGGGCTTAGTTGGGTTTGCAATAATGCTAAAAGAATGAAGAAATCTGAAGGCTAAAATTCTGATGGCTCCTTGTTCACTCACGTACCATCAGTGTGTCTACCTTCGTGCCTGGCACATAAGTGTTCAAAGACTGTTGAAGAATTCACGATCAAATATATGAATGAATGAATGAATTTGAGAGCAGACAAGCCTTTGGGCATGTTGAATGTCCTCCTGGGAACCCAGCAGAAAGTCTGTTCCGGAGGCAGTGAGCGGGAGGATTAATTTCAGCAGCGAGGCTGCAGGCGCCCCCAGCCCAAGGGAGGAGCAACAGCTCCTGCCAGCAAGGTAAATCCAAAAGCCAGAGCAGAGGGCATTCATTCCAGCCTGCTGCCTGGACCTACACACCATCCTGACTTTTGGAAATGACAACTTATATTTGCAGCTGTACATCACTTAATTTATGGAGATTTGCTGAGTTGAATTTCAGATATTTCCTAGGATTTTGGAGTCCAACATTTGTTCTTTGCATTTAAAGATGAAATAATGAAGATATAATCCAGGACAAAGCTTGGCCTCTGGAAGGAAATATATGCATAGGATCCCTAAGTAAGTGCTGGAGATGGCAGGGGTTGGCATGCTGACTCTTGGCAAAGCTGGCTTGGCCCCATGCGTGGATGAGTGGCCAGGGAGACCTGCGTAGGGTCTCAGCAGCCACAGACCCCAGCGTCCACAGGAGGAGCCTGACACCCACAGGGGCCTCTTCTATGCATTCTCTGTGGCAAATTCAGGAAAGGGATTAAGTGAGAGTTTCTTCCTCCTCTCCCTGCTCCCCAATTTAGACATCGATATGGTAAAACGATCATTTGAAATGAAAACCCCTTAAAGAATATTTAACTTTCTCTGTTTTGCCACAAATTATTTTAACATCCCTTGGAGCCTCTACTCCCCTCCTTATTTTAAGAACTTTCACATTTTAATGTCAAAACAACTCTGAGAAGCAGGAAGAGTTTGCCCATAGAGCCCGGCTCTGGGAAGCTAACCTGTTTTGCAGTCAGACTCCTGTGGTTGGGGTATTTAGGGTTGGTTTTAATGTACTGTGTCTTGCATCAGCATAAGGTTGGTTTTCCATTTCAGAAAGTATCCCCAGTTTCACGTAGATTTAAGGTTACCGATCTTTGGTGTGAGTTTGTGAGTTTGTCTCCCTTAGAAAGGTATTTATCCTCTCTTGGCTCCTACTTGTGATCCCAGAGACTTTTCTTGACCAGTGTGAGCCTTAATTTCTCCATCTGTAAAATGTAGACAATATTGCTAGCTTCCTGGTGAGCTGGCTTTGAGGATTACATTAAATTAATATGTTTAAAGCACTTAGCATAAGACCTGGCACACATAAGTCACTCAGTAAATTTAGCTCTCAACTTGGTCCATTCCTTCCTCATAGAAATGCTGAGCCAAATGCAACACTAACTATAGAAAATCACTGCTCTTTCATGAAGAAAAAATTTATATGAAGTTTTAATGTGTGCCCTCAAACCCATGCCACATACTTAGTTGCATAGATGTGTGTATGTGTATGACCCCATCCCCCCATTAGATTGTATTTCTTCTGGGCAAGATGGCAACTTATGAAGCTCCAAAGGCCTAGCACCCATCATGGAGCCAACCACATTTTCACATTTAATAACCATTACAGTCGTGTGCTGCATAACGCCGTTTCAGTCAACGACGGACCGCATGTACGACAGTGGTCCCATAAGATTAGTACCCCGTAGCGTAGGTGTGTAGGAGGCTATACCATCTAGGTTTGTGTAAGTATATTCTATGATGTCCACACAATGATGGAATTGCCTAACGATGCATTTCTCAGAAAGTATCCATGTTCTTATGTGACACATGACTGTATTGGGTTAAAAGCCAAATTGCAGGAGTCAGAAAGGCCTGGGCTGTTGATTCCTTGGCAGATTACCTCTGAGTGTTGATGCCCTCGTTGTAAGATGGAGATAATAAGGCCTACTTCATCAAGTCATTCTGAACATTAAGGCTCCAGTGGGTGAACATTAAGTCAAGCACCTGGCTCTCAGGGTGCTAAATAAATTATAATTTGTAACAAGAAAGAAGCGGAGTGTGCCGGACTTAACCACTATGCCGTGGGGCTGGCCCCAAGAACATACCATTTTTTAGACTACTATGTGCTTTTCTCTCCCCTCCATAACCACTTCATTTTCACGGATACGAGGAACCTGTCAGAACCTTGTCTTATGGAAGGGAATCCTTTCTTCCCAGGATGAGAGGTCAGAGCCCTGAGTAACACACTGTGTATGTATAGGATCTTAGGGGTCCTTGGTGTCGACGAGTGAGCAGACCAATGTCTACGACCAGCCTCCTACTCCAGGCCCAGTCATTTCCCAGGGAGCAGTCAGTGTGGTCTTTTCAAAATGTTAATCATAATTAACATTTAATTAATTAATTAACATGTTGTTTTTCTTGGGATAGATAGGATTCCCCAAGGCCCTACATTGGTCCCTACATAATTTCCTCCTTCCTTTCAAATTATTCTCTCTTCTCCTCTCTCTCCTCTAGCCACATCTGCCTTCTTCCAGTTCTCCCCACCACAGGACTTTTGCACATGTTGTTCCCTCTGTTCAGAATGATTTTTTATTCCCTCATTGACTTGTGAACTCCTATTCATCCTTCAGATCTTAGCCTAAACCTTGCTTCCTCAGGGAAGCCTTCTCCCATCAATCTGAAATGGTCAATTCTAATATTTATGCCCTTCTTGCATTGGATACATATCTTTGTAATGTTCTTTACAGCCACAGTTTTATATTTGGTAATTTTTTCCCGATTTTATTGAGAAAAAATTGACATACATCACTGTGTAAGTTTAAGGTGTACAGCATGATGGTTTGATTTACATATATTTTGAAATGATTACCACAATAGGTTCAGCTAGCATCATCTTCTCATATGGATACAATAAAAAGAAAAAAAGAAAAAAAGGAAAAAAATTTTCTCCTCATGAGGAGAACTCTTAGGATTTACTCTCTTAACAACTTTCCTATATATCATACAGCAATGTTAACTATAGTCATCATTTCGTACATTACATCCCTAGTACTTATTTATCTTGTAACTGGAAGTTTGTATGTTTGACCACCTTCCTCCAATTCCCCCTGCCCCTAACTTCTGCTGTTGGTAACCATAAGTCTGATCTCTTTTTCTATGAGTTTGTTTTTTTTTTTTTTAGATTCCACATATAAGTTAGATCATATAGTATTTATCTTTCTCTGTCTGCCTTATTTCACTTAGCATAATGCCTTCAAGGACTATCCATGTTGTTGCAAATGGTAGGATTTCCTCATTTCTTTAAATGGCTGAATAATATTCCAATGTGTGTGTGTGTGTATACATATACACACACACACACACACACACAACTTCTTTATCCATTCATCCATCAATAGATATTTAGGTTATTTCCATGTCTTGGCTATTATAAATAATGTTGCTATGAACATGGGGGTGCAAACACATTTTTGAGTTAGTGTTTTCATTTCCTTTGGATATGTACCCAGAAGTGGAATTGCTGAATCATATGGCAGTTCTATTTTTAGTTTTTTAAGGATCCTGCATTTTGTTTCCAAAGTGGTTGTACCGATTTACATTCCCACCAGCAGTGCACAAGGGTTCCCTTTTCTCCACATTCACGTCAGCATTTATCACTTGTTTTTTTGATGATGGCCATTCCAACAGGTGTGAGGTGATATCTTCTTGTGGTTTTAATTTTCATTTCCCTAATGGCTAGTGATGTTGAACATCTTTTCATGTACCTATTGGCCTTTTATATATATTCTTTGGAAAAATGTCTATTCAAGTCCGTTGTCCATTTTTTAATTGGGTTATTTGTTTTTATGCTATTGAGTTGTATGAGTTCTTTGTACATTTTAAATATTAACCCCTTATCAGATATATGGTTTGCAAAGATTTATTCTCATTCCATAGGTTGTCTTTTCACTTTGTTGATGGTTTCTTTTGCTGTGCAGAATATATTTGGTAATTTTTAACCCAACTGGGATCTTACATTATTTGTATGATTCTTTGATTACTGTCTGTCTTAGTCCATTTGGGCTGCTATAACAAACTATCACAGACTAGGTTGCTTATAAATAACAAACATTTGTTGCTCATAGTTCTGGAGGCTCGAAGTCCAAGATTAGGCTGCCAGCATGATCAGGTTCCAGTTAGGCCCTTGTCCTGGTCGAACACTTCTTGCTCTGTCCTCATATGGTAGAAGGGACTAGAAAGCTCTGTGGGGTCTCTTTTATAAGAACACTAATACCATCCATGAGGGCCCCACCCTCATGACCTAATCACCTCCTAAAGGCCCCGCCTACTAATACCAGCACCTTTGGGGGATAGAATCTCAATATATGAATTTTGGGAGGATACAAATATTCAGACCACAGCATATCTACCTCTTGCGTTGTACTATGGGGTTCATGAGGTAAAAGACTTCCTTCTATTTTGTACATTCTTGTATCAAAGACTCACATTCAGCTGGCTTACACTGGTAAGGCCCTACCAGTTACTAAACTGCTGAAACACTTCCATACCAGTAGACAAATAACTGACCCCTGATGCCCCTGAGTGCCCCTCCTGCCACCCCAGCTGCCCTGGTCACTCACCTGAAAGCCCTGGACCTCCCCCAAACTAGCAACAAAAGGGGTAAATCCTGGCACAGTGGAGCCCTTCAAAAGCCTGCTCTAGCACTCTGGCTGGTGCCCATGCCATGCCCATATCTTATCCACTCTGGACTGTTTTATTTATCACTCCGTATTGTTCCGAGTAACCACAGAGCAGCTATGTGGTAAGTGTTTGATAAATATTTATTGAATGAAGTCAGTGGTTACTGAATGGAGACACGGACGTGGCTGTGGAGTGGGGCTCAGCTTGTCCTGCAGCTGTGGCTAGGGCTGCAGCCCTGCTCCTTTATTTAAAGGGTTCTGGGGCTTCCTCACCAGAGGCTTTTCTTCTGACTATGCACATAATCCCTATACTGGCTGGCTTTTGAGGCCTAAGATTAAAATCAGGAAATGTTGCAATTGGGGAAAAAAAAGAGGAGATGAGAAAAAAAATGACTCAAGGACAAGTTCATATTCTCTCCTCCTCTGAACCTCCTAATGTTTGTTCCATGATGGCTGATTTGACGGGAATAAGGAGAAATGCCTCCTCTAGACAGCTCTGCCTTAGGCCAGCCCCTTTATTTCTCTGTATAAAATAATTAAATATTGAGACAGTTGAAGACATTTCTTTGTTTCTTGGGTCAGGAAACAGGGCAAACTCAGAGCCATAGGTGCCGGGGGGGTGTGGAAGAAAGAACAAAATGAAGTACAGTGTTGGGCCTATGTTGGAAACGTGTGCTAATTATGAAGGTGAAGACAGAGAGTGGGGAAGGAATTCAGGCTGCATCTCAAAGGAATCTCTATTTCATAATTCCGTGGGGGCAAGGTCCCTTTAGCTGAGTCCTGCAGGCCTGCCATGGCATTGGGAATCTGACAGTAATAAGGCTTACATTAAGGCAGGGGAGTGGTTGCCCCCAGCTCTCGGGGCTTTGCCTACGGTTGATGGTTGACAAGCATAGGGAGCGGTGGTTGGAAGACATAGGGATATAGAAGAAGCTTTTGAAAGTCAAACAACAGCATCCATGCAAGGGAGTATGCTTCAGGTTAAACCTTACTTGCATTTTATTCATTGATTTATTTATTAATTATTTTATTTGGGGATAAAAAGGTGAATGTCTTATAATTCTTGCTTTCAAAGACTTTGGTTTAAAAGAAAAGATAAAAATGCACAGAAATAAGGATATCAAGTAGAGTAGGGAAGACTCAAGTGCCCAAGGAATTCAGACAAGAGATATTACTTTCTATAGGCACAGACAATGCTTCATGGGGAAGGTACCATTTGGGATGTAAAGGGTGTATAGGCCTTGGACACATTACGCCGGAGAAGAGACTGTCATAAGTGATTAGCAGGGGAGCGATCTGATCAGAGCTGTGGCAGTAGTATGCTGGACGGGTCAGGGTGGGAGGTGAGAGAAATGTAGGGTGAGCGGAGACTTCTATTGGTTGGGGCACAGTGATTGAAGGAATGGAAAGGTGGTGGTCAGCTGAAGAACTGCCTGCTCACGGGCTTTGGAACATGATTAGTCTTGGGAGGCAGCCATGGAGAAGGAGGCAGTTAAAAGGGGAGTCTGAAGTCTACGTGAAAGTCTAGAAGGATAATAGAGCCATTATCATAAATCTGGCATGCCAAAGAAAGAAGAAAAAATAGGTAAAGATGTAACATTGTTTAGTTTTTGTTGAGCTTAAGAAGCCAACAGGATGGAGCGTGAAGACATCAAAGGGACAGTTAGAGTGAAAGACTGAAGCTGAGGTGAGGGTCAGGACTGAACTACAGATTTGGGGGTGAAATATATGAAGACAAAAGGAAGCCACAGGCAAGGATGGGATTGACATTACAGAGAAACTGGGCAGTGAGGGGGTACAGACAGCAATCCCAAAGGGAATAGGCATAGTGATCCAGGAATTCCCTGGGCACCAGTGGTTATTGACTTTGCATGCAACGATCCAGGTGAGGGAAATCGAGAGAAGTTGATCTGCTGAAAGGTGTGAAGGTTGACTTTTGGGATCTAGGCAGTGTCTAGTCCCAGTCTGCCGAGGACTTGCCTGGTTTTAGCATGCAAAATCCCACATCTCAGGAAACCCCATCAGTTCCAGGCAAACTGGGACAATTGGTCACCCTATACATGTCAAACCTCAGTGATTAGAACCCCCACCATAAACTTCTGGCAACCTCGTCCACCAGCTATTGAGCAGCCCTGCTGTGTGTCCAAAGGATGAGGTTTTACTTGGATGAGGCTGATCAAATTTGCCCCCTAAGGGCCAATGTTCATACATGAAAGGAGCAAAATGGGCTCCAGCTTTGATCAATAACGGACAAACGATTCATGTTTGGGCGTTTGCAGCTATCAGCTTGATGAAAACGGGCTCTATCAACATTGGGTGTCCTTCATTTGTGATACATGTCACCTGCTTGGAATATGGGTCTTGGTAATGCGTGAGTGACAGAAGAGACATCAGAGAAATGCCAAGAAATGCCAGGTTTGATGTGTTATTCAAGGCTTCAACTTGAAAGGAAACTGAAAGCAAGTGCCCCTCAGTCCAAGTCCCCACCTAACTTAACATAAATAAGCTATTGACTTTCCTAGTTTTTCCATGGGTGGTGGCTCTTAGGAAAAATCTTGTCAAAATGATCTACTGAGGCGCACACTAGATGCTTCTGATATGTTCAGCTCCAAACTAAGCTGTGTGGGAGAACCAAAAAAAAAAAAAAAAATGTAGAATTCTTGTTTCAAGGGAATCAAAATTCAGTCAGAGATAGAGGTGACTACACCTGAAACAACTAGAGAATAATGTCAAAGAAAGTCTGAAAAAGCTCCGTGTTGTGAGGCATAAATGTAGGGGCTCAAGGAATTCAGAAGAAGAGGTACGGGTGTGGGCGGGTGAAGCCCTCAAGGGCTTCAAGGTGGAGGGGGGCTTTTTCTGGGTCTTAGAGAAGAGAGAGGAGGCAGTGCCGTGGCAGAGTCACAGCATCAGTGAAGGCTCAAGCCTCTTCCTCTGGTGGGGCCCAGCCTCACCTCTATCACTTTGCTTTTGCTTAATAACTAACGACTGTGTTGAAAATGTGATCGCTCTAGTGCCAGGCAGAACAGAACCTGCTTCTTTCCCCTGCAGTTGCTCCCAGGTTGATGAAAGCAACTTTAGTTTGTTTCTTTCTCAATTTCCAAACTTTCGGTTCAGCCACATGCATTGGGTAGATATTAGTGTCATGAGTTTTTGTTTTATTTTAAATATGATGAGAGCTGTCAATGTTTATCTTTAGTTCTTTTCTCTCTCTCTTATGTTTGCTGAGGCAGAGGAGTTGGAAAAGTTTCTCTAAGAATTGTTTGCTTTCCTACTACAGTCAAATGAAATATGATAGACTTGATTCTTCATCCTGTCAATGTTTGGTCATTGTCTCAAATGATACCGAGAAAAAGCACGGGATTCAGTTTGACCCTGTTTGGCTACTGTTTCTGCATGATCTAATGTTTAGGGAGTGGCCCTCTCGGGCCCTCAGCTCGGCCAACTGGACTTGAGTGGGGCGCCATAGGGCTTGAGTTTAACAGCCTGAATGGCAAAAGCTGCGAGCCCTGAGTGACTCACTCTGATTTCCTTGGGCGCCCCAGTCTGCAGCACTTTCTTGGTAAAGAAAACCTCTTTAGAACATGTCATAATCACTGTGTACTCAAGTTTTTTGCAGAAAGGGGGAAATGCAGTTGAATGTGTAGCTTATTGGAGGAAGGCTTGGAAACAGGGAATGGATATGCAAAGCTTAGTGGCAAGAATCTGTTTGGAGGGGTAGATGGGGATAGTGATGCGGCTGTGAGGAAAAGTCGTGGGGCCAGGCAGCACCCCTCTTCCAAGACAATGGAAAGAGGCAAGTTGAAGACTCCAGGGCACTTTGCATATAGTGATGAAATACCATCCACCCTTTGTGCGTGTCTTTCACTGAACTTGCCCAGTTGGGCAGATGGTACATTTCCTCCGTGAAGGCTGGTGTCGCAACTTATGTGTTGGTTTAGTGTGGCTTCCGTGGAAAAATGTTAAAAGTAAAGAACTCTGGGGAGTGTTGAATCAAGCGGCTGCTTGAAAACACTGTGGTTCGTTTCCTTGTTTTTGATATCGTGTATCCTGTCCTATTCCTGCTCAGTGCCTCCATGTAATGAATGTTTGTTGATCGAATGAATGACTGTATGGGACTCACTAAAGAACTGTTTCTTAAGGAAAAGGGAATGAATAACAGACTTGCCCTTAGCTTGGCAGTCCTTATCTTGAAAACTCTCAAATGTAAAAGTCAATCAAATCTTTCAGCCATTTCAGCTGCCCATCACCACCTTCTCCATCACCCCCTGCCCGGTCTCCAGAGTTAAGCATGGTTAGGTAAGTGAGGATAACTTACAATATCTCAAAACATGACAGAGTCTTTGATCTAAATCCTTTTATTGAGGCAGCTTTTTTAGCGAGTCTAGTTAATGTGGCTATGGGCACAAAGGATGGATTCAAATTTCACCTTCTGCATCTGACTTCTCCATTGCTGCCTGCCACGGGGGAAAAGAATTAGGAGTTCAACGCCCTTTCTGTTTACTGCAGGAGTCCTCCGGCTGCTACATTCTATTCCTGTCTAGAATTGCAGAGAAGAGACGCCAGGACTTGAAAAGTTGCATATGCCGACGTGCTCAGCATTATGTTATCCCTTTGTGGAAAGTCTTGTGCTGCTCTTAAAGTTCATGAAAAATAATGTTTTCACCACCTCAGGGGAACCAATTCAGACATTTGGTGAATTTCTGCCTGAGTCTGTTTGGAGGCTCTTTATGGATGAAAGATGCCTGCTTCCCACCCTGGTCACTGCTGGACCTGGGTGGTGAGGTTTTCTTTAGCTTAAATACACACACGTACAGGTGGTGGAAGCGAGGGGAATCCCTGACTGAGATATAGAAGTATTGTCAAATGGTCTCCTTGTGCAGAAATAACTCCTAAAAATAAATAAACAAATAAATAGGTAGCCTCCGAACAGCTGTAGATATAACCTTGACCAGGTCAGTTCTGACCTAGCCACCGAGAGCTTCCATTGAATTCTGGCTGGGTTTCACTCAGATTTGTGATGACGGGGAGTGGATATGAGTGTGTAGCCTGGCCCATGAGAGGAGACTTGTCTCCTGCAGCACAACCTGAACCAGGAAGAATTGAAAGCTCTGGGTCGAGGGTTAATGGCTGGGCTCAGTAGATGCATGAATAACACTGGGTTCACGTCCAGACTTTGCCAGAGAGAGTCAGTGCCTTTTCAGTAAATGCCAAACAAAACAAGCTCCCGATTTAGGGTTTGTCAAGGTGCTCCCCCGCCTTTTCAGAGAGGTGTCCCTGGACAAATAGATCTGATCCTATTTTTTTTTTCAAATAGGTCTGATCCTATTGGCCTGAAGTTGCCACACAGATGGCACTCTGGCCAGATTATATTGTCCTTTAGGAAATTTATTTTACTTTGGACAGAACAACAGGGAACATACATTCAGTGCCTGGGTGTCTACTTAGCAGATAATCACAGCAATGAAAATCACTCTCTCCTTTAGCAACCTTGGACTCGAAAGGAAATGGTGAGAACAATGCCTCTGGAGGCTGCCAGACTAAAAGCATGAGTCTTGTCCATTGTGAAAAGAATATCCTCCCTGTCTGGATGTCTGTTTTTATTGGGAATCATATATTTTTCTTATGCGAACTTGTGACCCAGTAATAAACTACCCGGCTAATAGGAAACCAATTTCCTATCTTGAACCTTTCACCCAGGCCTGTTGTGAGTAGGGGTGCCTCTGCTAGTAGCCGAACCCACTGTCTGCCCTAGCTCTGAGCATTTGTTCTAGAGCACTGCGAATGCCCTGCTGAGGCCATTTTGAACCATATGGCTGGCTGGCATGTGGGTGGTGAGGAACAGAGAGAAAATCCTGCTCCCAGCTGTCTCCAGCAGGACTGGTTCTGACCTGTGCTTATGCTCTGGCTCAGGTAGAATGGATGCTTCATGAGTCCAGCTTGACCAGCACAGTGACCTTTCTACGTGAGCATGACCTGAACTGGTCATGGATTCTGGTTTGCTCTGTGCTGTTCACTGGAGGGGGTTCCTGTGAAGTCACAGAAGCCCATGTGGTCCCTAAAACCTGAGAGTACAAAAAAGCATCACATTAATTTCCTTTCTATTTCTTTCAGGCCAGTCTGTGTGCCCCCGGAAGTGTGCACCTCTGACTCAGGCTCTCAGTAACTTCTCCTGTTGGGCTCTCGGGGACCTGAAGATTTCTCATGCTGTTCCCTCAGCCTGGAGCAGTCTTTGCCAGCTGCTCTCTCATGGCTGGATCCGTCTTCTCCTTCAGCTCTCAGTTTCTTCCAAAAGGTTTTCTCTGACTAAGCTACCACCATGCTGTTTGCAATTTTCTATCAGAGAGCTATGTTGGTTTTCTTTGCAACACGATCGCAATCAGTTATGATGTATGTGTTTACTTGTTTACTGTCTTTCTCTCTGAATAGAGAGTAAACTACCAAATGTTTATTATTCCTTGCTTTACATCTAGCACTTAGCACATAGTAGGTTGTCAATAAATATATGTTGATTGAATGAATGAATGAGGCTACTGTCAGCTCCTAAAAATAATCAGAACCTTGCTTTAGTTTTCCCAGAAAACAACTTTGCCTCTCTTCCCCTTGGCAAATTAGGAGAGCAGAGAGAGGAGTTAGCATAAGAGGGAATAGCAAGATATTTCCAGCAAGACTTTCATTCTTGTCCAAGAAAAATATTAGTTAGTAGGCTAAGCTAACACCTTTGTGCCCAGACATGCCTGCCCCTTACAGCCACCTTGCCAAAGTTTCCCAGTCTGCCTGGCCAGGCAGCTTGTGCCAGAGCCCCTGTCTCCCAGTATGGGTAACTACTAAAGTAGACTGGAGAACTGCTGGCACATCATTTACCTCCTGGCATCCTCTCAGCAAGGATTAATCATCCCCCTGAGCCTTGTTTATGTGCTTGATTGATTTTGATAATTCTTGCTGCCTTCAGCAGGGGCAGCCCTCTGCACAGAGCTCATGGAAGGCCGGGGTGTTTCCCTGTCCTGCCACCTAAGTTGCTCTCAGTAACATCAGTTCAGTTCCTTTCAATTCCATTCAACTCAATCCAATCTTGACTGAACTCCTGTAGTATAAGTAAATGGTGGTTAACGAAGCTGTTCACGAAGCCATTCAGGGGATTTCTTCCAGCAGGTGGCAGTGGGGTTGGCTGGTCACACTGGGAACCTCTAGTTGTTGCACAGCTCTGAGGTTCTGGACATGAGGAGTGACGCCAGGGTGGCTTGTCACCTGCAGCTTCTAGAGGGATGGGTTCTGTCAGGACACCACCCAAGTAAGGTCATCTGAGCCAATGGACTCTTGAATATTTTTAGTGTCCCTTTTCTTCCCCGTTTCTCTCTCACTTCTTGTTTCCAAGCCCGGTGCTTTCTTTCCTTCCTCTGCCTTCTTTGTAAGGTGCACATCGACACATTCAGGGGCATCAGTCCCCACCTGGGCTCAGGGGTCTGGATAGTGGTAGGATCTATCCTGAGTCAGGGATGCTGCCTCAATACCTAACTCAGTATTTCCTTTATTATAATTCATTTCAAGTGATTCTTTTTGTCGTAAGTTTACTGTGATTTCTTTTGAGAGCATTAACTGATCACCTGCTATGGGCCAGGTGCTCTGAGCCTTGCTTTCAAATAACTTGCAGAGCACTGAAGAAAATAGATGCTTAAACAAGCAGACATAAAGCAAAGCAAGCTCTCATGTTGCTTTTTTACATATATATGTACACACATATATACATATATGTATAACCATGCTCTGTGAGGGCTGCAGTCAGACTGAAAATGACCAAGTTCCTGAACTAGTTCTTGTTGCATTTCTGACTGGTAAAAATTTATTTACATCAAAAGCTGCAAATTCAAATGCATATTCAAAAATATCTACATGACTCAGGTAGAAAATATAAATGAAATAAGTTGTAGGACTTTAGTGTATTGGAGAGAGCATGCCCTGTCTAAGGAGGTCATTGGCTACTCAAAGTTGTCTGATTATTGCTGCTCAAGAATGAGGCATCACCTTTGCCAGATCTTTAAATTGTTCAAGAGAACATAGAAACTCAGATTCCTCATGTAGCATTTCCCAACATTTAAATCATGCTATTGGCCAAAAAATCCAACGTAGGTCTGAACGTAGCCCATAGGCACCAATTCATGAGGCTGATTTGCACCAGGAATACAGACTTATTTATGAACGTCTTAGCTCAACTGGAAACCATGTGGGCTAATTTTATGGGCTTTCAGCCACCGTGTATCAGTTCATCTCCTGTGACTCTGATGGCCTTCGGTCCTCAGTTACCACACATCACTGTCTTTTCTCTGATGATCCATTATCTTCTGGAAGTTTCACCTGACATGTTGCTATTCGTGTGGTGGGGACCTCACAAGATGCCTCCATAAATCACTCAGAGCCTTGTTGTTGCTCTGAACACCCTGGGTTGCTCTGGTTTCCATTTTCTCTTCCTTTCTCTCTGCCTTTATATGAATTCTGCCTTCCCTGAATTCTGCTGTAGGATCTCTTTTTCTTTTTCCCTTTTCATCCACCCTCCTAACCTCCTGGCAGAGACTGGTTAGTTGTTTATGAAAACTGTTTGTTCTTCTTCCTGGGCACATGAGTAGATTGTGTTTCCTAGTCTTCCCTGCAGTTGAGGTAGACCATGTGACTGACCAGCGGAGTTTGCATGGATTGACCCAAACTACCTCCTGCACCCAGCTCTCCTCCTCACCCCCCACCTTTGCCTTGCCTTTCCTTATCCAGTGGCTCGATGCAGATAACCATGGCAACCTTAAAAGCCAAGTGTTGAATATGGCAGAGACAAAAAATGGAAGAATCTTGGATCCCTGCATTAATTCTTGGGGGAGAGCTGCCTGCTGCTCAGAAACTCCTGTTTTCTACCTTACATGAGTGAGAAATTAACTGCTACTGTGTTTGAGTCATTATCTGTTTTGGTGTGTGTTATTGACTATTAGATGCCTGCTAGATTATAAGCAACATAAAATCAGAGAGACTGCTCTATCTGTCTTTTCCTAGCTGTATTCCCACAACCCTAGCATGGAGGCAGACACAGCAGAGGTGTTCATTAAATGCTTCTGGAATGAATGAATGAATGGATAGATGGATGAATGTCTCCATGGAACTTTAGAGCTGGTAGGGACTTAGGCATCATACATCCCAGTCCTCATATTTTAACAAATAAAGAAATGGAGGCTCACAGAGAGGGAGTAAGTTGTCCAAGGCCAAAAAACTAGTTAATTCCAGAACGGGGATCAGCAAGCAGGGAGCCTCAGTCCGTTATCTTTCACCATCCCATGCTTCCCTCCATAGTAACCATATTTATATCAGCAACTGCTAAGGGAAGAAAAGGAAAATTACACGCCTTAACTTCTAACTTATTAATTTCAACTAGAATGAGTTGCACAGTCACCCAGTTCACATGTGAAATATGTTGGGAGTGGGCCATACTGCTTTGCTGGGGCTTCATGGGAAACCCCTTTGTAGATCATATGGCAGGAAAGACATGGAACTGTCATTTGATCTGTACCTTATAAAGTTAGGGAAGGCATCCTGCAGCAAGTGGACTTCAACAGGATTTTGCAGAAAGGGTTGGATCTGGTTTGGGGATAAAGTCTTGATGTATGATGCTGAGTATACAGAAGCTCTGAGTTGGCAAAGGGTACGACTGTGGGGGTCTTAGCCAAACTCAGGCACCCCCTGAGCCAACTGAAAGGGCTGTTGGGAACTTATCCAAAAAAAAGAGCAGATGAATAAAAAGGCTCAAAGATTATATTTGACAGTTGGTGCTTATATATCTTTCATTTGAATGAAAGTAATATAATACAGGTAAATATGAACTCCATTTCATCTTGTAAGCATTTATGTAGGACACTTTTCCCCACGTGTATACAGACTTATCTCCACCCAACCACTGACAAACTGTACATTTTCCACAAAGACCTTTCAAAATTCAGCTCTGGGATGAAATGACTGAAAAATAAATACTCTTCTGTGGGCCCTTATGATTTGTTTCTGGTTTGATAAATCCATAATTCAAAGCAGGCATATCTTGAAAAGTCCTAGTTGTCACATTAACTCTCACTGTGGCATTGACTGTCATGGATCCTGTCTGGATGGGCAGGTCTAGCTGATGGAAGAAACACTCATATTCACTTTCCTCGAGCGGAGTTTGGATGAGTTGGGACTCCACACAGTAAATACTTTGCCAACAACTTCTAGAAAATAACATTGATTTAAGAATTCAAGGATGGGGGGATAAATATATTTTCCAAAAAGTGCTTTGTGTTTGCAATTTATTCTTTTGGGGGTACAGTGACTCTGTTTTTGATCAGTTGATGCTAAAGAAGGTACAGAATAAAAGGAACAGTGGGTTCTGAACTCTCAGATATGAGGGATATGTCTTCTCTAGTCTATCCACGTTCAAAATCTTTGGAACCAAGATCAGATTGGTTTTAATGGATGGGCACTTTTACCACCCCGGTGTGATAATGCACAAATCCTGTGTTACTCATCACTGTGTGCCCCAAGTCAAGGACTATGCTCACCTCCAGAGAGGACAGCATAGGTGGGACACCTGGGACTGGTGCCATCCAAGCTCGCACGTGGTTGCTTTACCCCTAGGACTAAATCAAACCCTGAGCCCAACACCGGCCCCTGAGAGTCTGAGGGACTGAGCCAAGGGAACACTTCTCCGTGCCCTTCCTAGGAGGACTGCTCTCATAGGTCACTCTAAGCATAATGTTTGTTGAATTAAGTGCATAAAAAGGTAGCTTTCCAGATCCTCAGAACATGTAGGACTTGCCTAGGAGGAGCACCTGAGAAGGTAAACATGATTGAAATTGGGGAGAGAAGTACAAAAAAGAGAAGCAGGTCTCTGCGATGCTGTGGGAAGATTTCCAGCGGCCAATAGCTCTGTGCTCGTGTGTCCTGTCCCCTGTCCACAAGGGAAGTTACCTGTACTGTGAATGTTTGTCTTGACTTGTTTTATTGGGGGAATGAGGGAAGGTAGGGAGGGCAGAGGAGAGAAGTAGAAGATCTTAGAAATCATATTTTAAAGGGAGTTTTCCATATTTGATCTTTAACAAATTGCATAGAAAGTTAACAGATTGCATAGAAAGTTGACAAATTGCATAGAAGGAAAGGGGAAACCCCTCTCACCCAAGCTGTGTCATTGTGGTATTGAGCAAATTTGTGTTTCTGCAATCTCAAGGGGGTGTAAACGAAAGTCCTTTCTCTAAGTATGGGCCCAAAGCTGCTTGTCCCCACACCTTTTTGAGTTGTCCCATCATTTTCCCACACACCCTGCTCCTCCCCAGCAAACACAAGCTGGAGCACTACACTACTGGGCAATGACCTTTTCACACTTGCCGGTCGTTTTGCAATTAGAAATGTAATGGAGAGCATCTGCGTCAAGGTCTGTTTGGAACGTTTCTGTTTGGTTGAACTTGGAACAGCTCTTTTGAACTAGTAACATTCAAAGTGTGCAAGCAGCCATCTGAAATTATTTTCACCTTATTTACTTTCAAAGACTGATATATATATTTTTTAAATAATCAACTTTAAAAAAAATACATTTTCCCATCCTTACCTCATGCCAAAGCATTTCAGCCTTTCCAGGGTCATTGACATTTGGGCACAGACCAAGCTTGAGAAGGTTAAGCCCAAAGAAAAAAAGGTTTCTGAGAGTTATGAGCAGATGCAGGGAGGGTTTTATTTTTAATTAGGGGCTTATTTAGAATGGAAATCTGGTTGTAATCTGAGCTGCTGCATGCAGTCTGGTGGCCACTAAATGAGGGAACAATGGGAACCTCTGTTGGAGCTTTATCTGAACTGCAGCTCTGTTTGCCACACCTCACTTGTCCAGGTAAACTATACTGTCGTATGCAGTGACTTAACTGTAAGGGAGTTCTCAGATGGAGGGCAGGGAAACTGTATACAACCCTGATGATGGGGAGGTGGCGGGGGGGTGGGGAGAGAGAGAGAATGAATCACTGTTGCAAACTGATATGCCTCTGTCCCCTGTATTAAATGCTTGTTTCCAAATCTGGAGCAAGTACCTAGAATTCTCCTTTCTCTGCCTTCTGCCGGGATGGGCAAGTCTTTTTCCTGTGCACTCTTCTAGTTCCTGGTCATCTTACAGCTTCTGGGGGGAACCAGTCACATATTTAGACTTGGAAATGCTTCTTTTTCTCCCCTCCACAGGAACAAGCTCTGCTTGGTAGCCATGTCATCAACCGGTGTAAACATATTTTCTTTTCTGTCTTGACAGTTCACATAACTTTTTTGACCTACTTTGTGTACAAGTAGACTGGAGCCAAAAGTGTACTTTGCCTCATCAGATGGAGGCTTTGCCTGTCTTGTCCTGACTTTTCTCTGTGTATCAATATCTCTTGGCAGAGGTCCTTCCATTACAAACTGCTGTCCTGGGACTAGAGATAAAAGCACTCGACACTTAGCAGTAATGGATGAACTAAGTCTCACAGAGAGAAGAAGACATCGCTTCGGGGTTTGGGTGAGGATGATAAACATATAGTTGTGTTTTGCTCATATCCAATCCTGTTGCCAACCCTTCTCTCCTTTTGAAATAGATGAGTTCTTTCTAAATAATATGGGATGTGGGAAGAGAATAAGATGTCATTTGGGAGAAATCTATCAGAGTGCAGACAAACCTTGAGAAGGACTAAGAAGTATAATTTCAAGTTTGTTGTAAGTTTATCAGACAATTTTCTTCTAAGGAGCTTTGGGCAACATTTGTAACTGAATTTGATCTAATTCTTTCTCAAAGATCTAAGAAGAAATTTAGTATGAGCTCTGTGAAGGAGGGTTTACCTTTCTCTTGGGGAAGGAGGTGAATAAGAAGGCAGCCTTTGACGTAGTGTAGGACTGGTCTCAATGAAACGGAGAGGCATGAACTTTCAGAGAGAAAACTAAGACTCAACATGCTTTTAAAAATTACTTATGAAAGTTTTTTGAAAACGTTTTTATTTTGTAATTTATTGTCGGTGGACTAGGGCCAATTAACTTATGATAGGTAGAATTTAGTGTAGTAAAAAAAAAAAAGCTCTAGTGGGAAAAACAACATTCATCCATTGACAAATTTTTCTGCTAATGAAATTTTAAAAGTTTCTCACCTTACTCTCTTTGCACAACTCAAAAACAATTTTGCTCCTTGTGGTAAGTAAGAAAGGTGGGTCTGGAAAAGGTATTCCAGATGTGAAATTCAGATAGTCTCAGCTGGTGATTCGACCAACGGCATTTATTCCCTGTAGTTTTCCAAGCCATTCTCCTGGAAGGACACATCTGAGGGGAGGCAGATGAAAAGCATGAGGTGAGAACAGGCTGGCTTTTTGAGAGAAAGAACAGTCCCTTAGAGTCCTGTGTGGACATTTATAAGGGCAGCTGTGTCCACCAAAGAGGGAATTTCGGGAAGATTGAGATACCAAGTGAATACTGGGTATTTTTGCATGGGAATACCCCCGCAGGAGCCATGCAGATACATCTTGTTAGATTTGGGGTTATAACATTGGTTACACTCAAATATTACACAGAATTTCATGGATCAATGCCCCATTCTGATGCATTGACAAAATAAGTAAACATTTTAAATAGTGAAAGTAGATGCTAATGTTTTCACATATTAATCAGTCAGTCCACAATGCATATTAGCCGGGCAATATTTGGAGGCTGGGAAGCCAGTAGGTTAAAGAAATTTAGATTTCAGTTTTGAGTACTGTGTTTTGCTTTCTTATAATCTAATTAAGTCTTTCAAGGCTTCTTTAAGTGTTTCCTTGATAATATGGACACTTATGTCTACTGCTCCTTGCATTTATTATGATTACTAAGAGCTTCTCACTTTAGTAAGAGCTTGTGTTAACACTTAGAGAGAGAGAGGCAAAAAAAGTGAGACCAAAGAAGAGAACTTTACCTGCAGGTCCAGCCCCTGGGAATCTCGTAACCAACACACTGAGTTTGGAACTGGAGGCTAAAGATGGTTCTAAGAATAATTGAAATAGTCACTATTAAATGAGTATTTATTATGTGATTAGTGCTAAGTATATTACCTATTGCGAAAGTTAATTTTATGTGCCAACTTGCCTGGGCTAAGGGATGTCCAGGTAGCTGGTAAAACATTATTTCTGGGTTTGTCTGTAAGGGTGTTTCTGGAAGAGATTAGCATTTGAATTGGTAGACTGAATAAGGAAGATCCAGCCTCACCAATGTGGGCCAGCATCATCCAATCCATTGAGGGCCCAAATAGAACAAAAAGGTGGGGGAAGAGGGAATTTTCTCTCTCTTTTCTTGAACTGGGACGTCCATTTTTTTTCCTGCCCTCGGAGCTCCTGGTTCTTGGGCTTTCAGCCTCAGACTGGGAGTTAACGTATCTGCTCCCCTGGTTCACGGGCCTTTAGACACTGAGTTATACCACGGGCCTTCCTGATTCTCCAGCTTGCAGACAGCATATTGTGGCATATCTCTGCCTCCATAATCACATGACCCAATTCCCATGATAAATCTCCTCTTATATATATCTATATATATATCCTATTGGTTCTGTTTCTTTGGGGAAGCCCAATTAATACACATATATTATCTCTTTTAATACTCAAAGCAGCCTCATAGATAGAGCCATTATCCTTCCTATTTTACAAATGAGAAAAATGAGCCCTCGAGGGCCTTAGTGACTTGCAGGAAGATATACCGCTGACCAGTGGCAGGGTTGGGATCCGAATCTTGCTCTCTCTGACTTTAGAGCTTGAACTGCACCCTAAAGCATGAAATTACTTCTAATTTTATGAAGATTGATGTAGAAGACACCATTTGCCCATAACATATCTTCAGATACATCCTCTAAACCGGAGATTTAGTTGCCTGCTGCAGTTCACTTACTCAGGTTGTAGAGTGTTAAATTACAGACGTAGCCCTACTCTTCCTGGCTCTTCTTGAAGAAACTCTAAAGGCAAGTGAGAACCAAATAAAATATTAGTACCAGAATGAGCCCCAGTTGATTGCCTCACCTTTCTTTCTTCTGAGAATGTGCCTCAGTTTAATTTACTTCTACAGATAATAATTAAAGAGAAATAAGTATACAGTCCAGTTCTATGATCAGTACTATGGTAAGTGCTATTAATTAAGGCAAGTTGATAAAAATAGAATACACTTGAAACAATTAGATGAATACAGGAGATCACATTTATCTCTAAACAAATAATATAATTCACTTTTTTGCTCCCCAAACAGTTCTGTGTTAAAATGGTTCCACCAAAGGATTATCTTTGATTTCTGGGTGATCTAATAAAGGGATATTTGTCCAAGTCTTTGGGCTTGAATGTTTGCTTTTGACACCACTGGGCCCGTACTAGAGGGAGCCATTCTCTGAGCCTCATCCTCGGTGTTCAGTAAATATGTGCTCAATAAAGGACATCTCGTAGGTCAATTTAAGGACGTCACTGAATGGCTCCATTAAATCAGATAAATTAGGAAGGAAGGAGCTGAGGAATTTAGAACCTTCCAAGAAAGAAATGTAAGTAAGCAGTGGGAATTTATAGGACATATTTGTATTTGCTGCTCATATTAAAGTAACATTTGATTGTGAAGATTTTTACAACTTAATCTCTTCTTTTTGGTTTTTAAAATATCACATTAATAAACTACATGTTGATCTGTGAAGTGACTCTTGATATATTTCTGGATTTTCCTTTAGGTCGTTATCTGCCTTTTCAAACATACAATCCTTGAAAATCTTCAGTTGAGTTTTTCAGAAATAGAACCCACACTTGATTTGGGATCAGTGTCAGTCCATAGGGGTGTTATGAGGTATTTGGCTTTGGTTTTCATTGCAGCCTCTGTGGGTTGTGATAAGGCATCATTTGGTTGCTTGGCTCTGTGTGCCAAGGAAAATGGAACCTGAATTCAGACCCAGCTGTTGGCAAGCAGACTTGTGAGGGTACAGCTGTGATAAGCTCAAGGGGGATGCAGTAACAATCATGAGGACTGACAAGGTTTGAAGAGAAGATGGCTCTTTTATACTGCGGCCACAATAACATGAAGGAGGGAGCTCACTGAGGGAGGAATGCCCAGTTGTTAAAGAAATCTGTGCAGACATGACAAACCATATGGATTTTCAGTTCTGTGCTTCTGTTTTCTCTTCATGACCTAGTGAATGGGGTCTAGAACCTACTTTGCTTAATAATGAGCTTGTTAGGAATAAGATCTGAACACCATTTGTGAACAACACCATCTCCTGCAGGTGTCCATTATTTCAGAGTTTGATTTAAATTGAAAGTTGGTGAGAGTTTATTTTTGCCTTTTAAGGAGAGAGGTTACTAGGCTCAGCCTTTGATTGTCATTTCCTAAGAAGAACTTTCTGTTGTTATAACCCCCAGTGACCAGTATATGGTCCAGGCACACATGGCTCTTGGAGGTCCACCTCTACTCTTCACCCTCAGATTCCCTTGAGCCCTTGATCGGAGAATTCCTCAAGGAACGAGAGAGAACCTGAGGCCAGGAATGGTTTCCTTGTGATGTTTCTGGAAAGATACACTTGGTTAAAGAAGGCAGCGTGTGAAACAATAGCTCTCCAACTTAATACTTATCATAAAAATAAAATTGATCTAATTCATTGAGCTTCTCCTAAGTTCCCCAACTTTATATTTATTATCTCTTAATTTTACACAATTCCAGTTGTATTATTGCCACTTCACGTATAAAGAAGCAAAAACTTGTAAAAGTTAGGTAACTTTCCTAAGACCACACAGTCGGTCTGCCTCCAAAGCCTTTTCCTAGTCTAAGGACACTCATTGCAACAACAAGAAAACCTGCTGCTTATTGAAAATGGTCACACACACACACACGCACACGTACACGTATGATCTCTTTGGGTTTAGCAGTTATGTTCACATCATGGGTAACTATGGTACACGTCATGTGTTCCTATAGTACTGGACATGGGTCTGATGCTCTGTGCTGAAGGACACCACCGGAATTTGGGTTGAGAGGTACTGCTTGTATGTAGCAGCAGTGGAATGCAGACAACTCCTTGCTTGGAGCAAGGAGTGTGAGCTGGCTGAATTGGAAAAAAAAGAAGGCACAGCCCCTAGTCTCCTAATGACTATAAAGCAGCTGATAAAACTCACTTGGAAAAAGCAGGGCCAGTCACCAGAGACATCAAAAGCATTTTCTTTTCTCTCTGGGACAGTCAATTCCTGAGTATACTTGGGTTGCACACACATCTCTGTGATCAGAGTTAGGTTCCTCAGAGTAGCAAAGATCCATTCCCTGCTTCAGTACAGGCAGTCAGGAGTGGCTGCTTTGTGTGTTCACAGGGGTTGAGTTATATAAGATACAAACAACCTTAAGGTTTGTCTGTGGTTAGGAGAGGGGTTTAGCAGGGGTTTCTCTAACTGTTCTCTATTGAGGCAGGGTTATGTCCCTCTCCACAGACCATGTCAGACTGCAATAACTTTTTGTAATTTAAATAGTTCACCTTTCCAAATTTCATAGATGACTGCGTCTTTCACCTTCCTGTTGCCTTTTTGCATGTAGCCCAAGCCTCCTTAAATCAGCTCTTCTATCACATGTTCAGTCGACATTTACACAAATGTCTTTCTCCCAAGGGCAAAGGCAGCTGCCCTTCTGGTATCTTCTAAAAGACTAGACAAGAGGAGAGATGGGTACAGATCCCAGTGAGAGAGACACAACAACCGGCTAGATTAGTACTTTTCACATGGAAGGGCTTGGGATCAGGGCTGTGCAGGGGGCTCTGTGATGCTGTGGGAAATCCCAAGAGCTCTGTGTGAGATGAATGAGTCACTGCCAGCCCCGTTTCCAGTGCTGGGGATTCTGACTTGGCAGGAAGTTTGTCATCACGCAGGCACGTTCCTAAGCATCCATCTATGATCGAGCCCCTAGTGGGCCCTTCCCTAAATTCTTGTCACACAAGCCAAAAATCAGCTGAGGAACCACGTCACAAACTATGTGAAAAATGCTCCAAAGAAAGCATTTGCATTTTTTCTTCATAAATTCAAATGGAGCCTAGGCTTAGCTTTTGACCCCAGCTGAATTTCTTGCTTCAGAGTTTGGGTCTCTCCGGCATGATCATTAGAGAGAGAGAGATAGATCACTAGAGGTTGTCTTAGCAATGAGGGGTTCTGCATTTGTTTACATTCTGTGGTCAATCAAGGCAGAAGGTAAAATTGTCTGTATTTTGGATCTTACATCTATTCTTTTTAGTGATCTGACATAATGTACATTCAAAAGTGTTCTCCTTGGACTAGAGTTTAATCTTAACCATCATTCTCCATACTCTAATTGGCTGGAAGAGCTTCTTCTCCACTATGGTCCAGTTGACCAACATTAACTGGTGCTTCACTCTGAGCAGTGACATCCCGTGGGGCATGAGTTGGAGGCATTCAGATTGACTTTGGTTTCCCATTGTTTTGACTTATTAACATACAATTAATGGCTAATTTTGTTGAACCAGTATGTAAAGGTCCACAATTGTGGGTCCCATTGGTATTCCTTCCCAAAACAACTATGGAAGGAACTCAAAGTCAAATAAAAGGGACATTAGAGCCACTACATTTAGGAAAAAATGGCACCGGCTCTGTGCTGGGATTGGGATATAAAAATAAACAAGCTGTGCCCCTACTTTCATAAAAGTCATAGTCCACATGAGGAGGTGTCATGGGTTGAGACATATGAGTAAACAATTAACCTTAGGACAAAGGAATTAGCCACAAAATAGAAGTATGGTTAACTGAGATGGGAGTCAATTATGCTGGATGGAGGAAGATTTGGGGAAGACCAAGAGGTTGGATTTGAAAAAATAAATAGGGCCCTAACAGACACATAATCGATGAAGGGACTTTTCTGGCAGAGGGAAAAACACGAACAAGGGCATGGATGACATGCATAGAACCTTCAGAGAAATGTGAGCATTCAAACATCACTAAGAGCATGAGGTGTATGGGGGAAATAGTTGGAGATGGGACTGAAAAAGCCAGCAAGAGCAAGATTGTGGCAGGCTTTCTATGCCAGTACTTGGAATTTTGAACTTCATCTTCTATGCAGTGGGTGGTCATTGTGGGCTTTAAAGTAGGAAAATTACGCGTCTACAATTGCAATTTCTACCGCAGACTTGCCATCATTGATTTTCAAGGTAGAAAAGACTAGAGGGTACATCTGGCCCCAACTTGCACATCATCCCAAATCTGAAGGAGGTGTAAAAACTGTGGGGACTCAGCACAATAAAATTAAAATTAGCTTTTCTAAGGTGATTTCCTACTCATTAATTTTCCTTGTCTTAAGATATATAAGCAAACTATTTTTCCTTTGATAACATTGAGGCACTAATTAAAATTAATATTGACAATACTCAAGTGCTGTAGGCAACAGGGAACCATTTTTTTGGGTTCCTTCTTCTTTTGTTCCTTCCAACTTTTACTGCTGAAGTTGAGAGGCTGCTTGATGCTGGAGGTTAACCTGCCTTAGAACTGAAATATCCAAAAAAAGGGCTCAACATTTCCCCACCCTGGAAAATAAAAGCAGGACCCCTTTCTGATGACATTTGATTTGTAGAGCTGTCACAAGGCAAGTGATGTGTCCTTGTCCTGGTGGAGGGGAAAGAGCACAAGGCTGGGAGTGGAAGCTGACAGCCTAATCCTATTTTTTATATTGAAATGTTGCATGAACTTGAGCAAGTCCTTTAATTTTTCTGAATCTCTAATGTTTTTATATTTAAAATAGATGAAATACTGACTGCCCTGCTGTAGTAGTTTTCCATGGCCACCATAGCAAAGCGCCACAGACTGGGTGGCTTAAACAACAGAAAATTATCTTTTCTCACAGTTCTGAAACTGGCAAACAGCCATTGATAATTAAGCAACTAGTCATTAGGGGGGATAAGAATTGGCCACCCCAAAATATATCTCTGCCAGAAAGACGTTTTGACCCCCCACCCCTACTAACTGACCAAAAGAGTTTGGGATGGGAGGCCTGCCCCCAGAACAGGCCATCACCATAGACATCTCTGGCTATCAGGGAGGGTCCTTGCTAAGCCCATTCTTAGTTCTGGTTACCTTTTGTAAGAGACATTTACATCTGTAAAGGAAATCTCCATTTGTAAAGGTATCTTCTTCCCTGTACCAGGAAGAAATGTGGGGATGGCCTAACCTGAAAACTTGTCATAACAGAAGGCTAGGACTTAAACCTGCATGATAAGCTTACCCATTGTTAATTGTGCTGTCCGGGCAATATACTATCTGACTCCCACTAGGTTCCTACAGATGGCGTCTCCTTGGGGCCTGGGTCACCATGGTAATGGGTTTTTTGGAGCTAAATTTTTTAGCAGTTGGAGCCCTTTGCCCACTTCAGGCCAGTTGAGACCACCAACCTATCAACTGGGCCCATGCAGACGTATGTCCAATAAGCGACCTTTTGATGTCAAGAGGGTAAAACTCCACCCTTAGGGCATGCTGATGCCACCATTCTGTGGACATGCTTCCTCCGAGGAGTCATGAAGCCTGACTACGCTTGCACAGATCATCAATTACCTCATCTTTCCTCACCTCCAATCATTTCAGACCACCTTGCCCCCTACCCCACAAATATCCCTGAGTCCCTATTTTCGGGGAAGTGGATTTGAGATTCATTGTCTCCCGTTTTCTCACTTGGCTGCCTTGTGATTAAACTCTCTCTCTGCTCTAATCTCGCCATCTCAGTGTTTGGTTTTCCGGACAGTGGGCGAAACCAGACCTGGTGCAGTAACAGTTCCGGAGGCTAGAAGTCCAAGATCAAGGTGTTGACAGGTTTGGTTTCTTCTGAGGCCTCACTCCTTGGCTTGCAGATGGTTGCCTTATCACTGTGTCCTCATATGGTCACAACCCTTTATCTGTGTCTGTGTCCCAGTGTCCTTTTCTTGTAAGGATGCCAGTCATATTGGATTAAAGTCCACCCTAATGACCTCATTTAGCTTCAGTTACCCCTTTTAAGACCCTATCTCCAAATAAGGTCACATTCTGAGGTGCTGGGGATTAGGACTTCGACATATGAATTTCAGGGAATGCATTCAGCCCATAATACCTACTTACCTTATTGTGTTGTTTATAAGGGACCAGTTAAATAATGTCACTTTTGGAAGCATAAATCACAACAAATACAAAATATTTGTGATTATGGTTGCCTGGGTCAAATATAATTGACTGAGTCCTCCTGGTTTGATGGTCTGTTCCCTTCACTAGCCTAGAAAGCACACACAGGTCACTGGGGTTAAACTTTTCTTCCAGAGTGTAGAGCAACCTACTTTTGATTATTTACACATGTGCATGTCATCCATTATCTTATTTTATTTTAACCTTTTTTGATAGATTTTACCAATAATCATTTCTTCTCTGCTTGTGAGCACATGGACTACTATACTTCTGAGCCCCCTCTCATGTTCCCCACATTATTCAATAAGATGTCCTTCTAAGGAGATAGAAAATCCTGTGAGGAAAGTAGTGAGCCTGAGAGCCTTGGAGAAGGCCATCCATTAGTAAGAGGTTAGAAGGGATAATGCATTCCTGAATCTAGAGCTTCAGACAATGTCTACAGTCTCCACATCTGAGGTCTTAAGTGCCAGGAGAAGGGGGCTGTCCCCCAGTTCCTTGCATTTGGGTGTGGGTGAACCTCAAGGGCTCACTGTTTCTCTCTTTGATCAGCTGGTTCTTGCTCATCTTCACCTACCGTCAAACAGCCTCCTCTTACAGTCAAACTTCACTCAGGCAACTCTTCAGTCAGTAAGCAACCATTTTTGAAGTTGCCTTGCTTTTTAAATTCCTCTTACTAATGTTATTTGTATTCATTGTCTATCTTCAAGATGTTGCTTAATAATTTCTTTATATCGGAGTACACACATGTTGCATTGTAGTAGGAAAATGTAGTAATACTTAAAACTATAGAGTACTGTTGGGTCTGGTGTATAAAAATACCCACCAAGGAGTGCAGTAAGTATTAAATAATTAGACAATTGGTGAATTGTTAGGTAGATGTTGCAAAGTGTTTTAGTGATATTTGGGGAAATTGGTTGGGATTTATGGAAGGGTTGGGAACACAGTGCACTATTTTATTCCTATTTAAAATAATGACACATAGGATCCTACTATATAAATCACTAGCAGGCTTTCAAGGGTGGTTTAGATTTGGATCACAAGGGATTACTGCATTTCCTGCATTCAATTTATAAACTTAAAATGTGTGAACAATACAAATCTATTGCTAATTTTGACTTTTCATAATGATATATTCAACTCAGTTATGTCAGAAGGGGCGAGGAGAAGAATATAAATCTTCCAATGTCTTCCTTGTTTTGCTTGTCTTGTGAAGTCTATTTTAAGAAAATCTGTAATTGGAGAAAGGTAAAAAGGAGGAGGAAGATGGAGAAACAGTAATTTCTGGTAATCATTCTCAAGATAACTAAGGACTGATTTGACATTGTAAATTTTCAAGGATATTAGTGGAGTATATATACAGTGGGCCATTTTCAAAAACTCAAATATTCAACTTGATTTTAATATTAACTTTCTCTGGTGACACACACTGGATGGAAAGTTACGTTCCTGCATCCTCTGTTTGAGTACTTCATGGAGTTTATACTGTTAATAGTCTCTGTTTATTTTATTTTATTCTTTTTTGTGTACATTCCCCAGTCTCAACTTGTGGAAGACACTTATGTGAAAATATGACGGCAGTAAATATATTTAATGCTTCTCACATGACTAACCAGTTAATTTCCTGTTTTGAGTAGCTGGAATTCTGAGTGTTGCTAAGGGTTTTTCTTCGCTTCTCAGTCTTGTTTGGCTTCAAACAGACTTATTTGACTTTAAAGAGATGGCTCCTTTGACATACATGTTAAGTCAAGAAGATAAGCTTCTCAGCTTCTCAATGAATAGGTTTTTGTTGAATGTGTAAGGTTAGACGTTTTTGTCCAAATTTCATTATTTTCTGAATATTTTATATGCCACCTCAGCCTCAATTCTTCTCCAACTGATAGACTCAGGAACAACCTTCTATGTTGCCCAATACAGGTACTCTGGGAAGGAAGTTTGGTATTACCTTAAGCAAATATCGTAAAAGGCTCTCTGAAGCAAGATTTGTGGATAGGAAGACTGGTTATGAAAAACCAAGTTTTAAAAGGTTAGATCATTGCTTGGAGAGGAGTGCATGAATGACGGAATCGATTTCCATTCAGGAAAGTGGTCTAAGAAAGGTCTTGTGCTATAGAGAAATGGGGACCTCTCAGGGAGCTCCCCTGATTACTAGGCTGGTGTTCTGATTATTATACCATGTGGCTACTGAATCTTTGTTTCCATTTGCAAACAAAAAATATTCAGAGTCATGGGTGAGATAACAATCACAATAGTGCATTATATTTATATTTCCTTTTGTTTTTTCAAATAAATTTCGTATTGGTTATTCGTTTTTGAGCCACTTTGGTGAAGTGGAAAGAGCATTGGACTAAGAGCCAAATGGTCTGCTAAAACCAGCTAGCACGTCTCTCCTTGGAGAATCTTGAGGAGCCAGCGAGGTAATGTAAGTGACAGTCATTGTAGTTTTTATCAAGATAAGCACTTTCTCTTGGTCTCTTGAACTCTGAGTCTTGATATCTTCCTTGATAAAATGAAGGAGTTAGGTAGCAACTGAACAATCTCTACCGTTCTCACTCTCATTTTATTTTTTTAACTTTGGGAAGTAAGTAGAGCCAAATATGTGATATCGTGATTTATAATAAGAAATATATATTTGGTCTTCCTGGAGGTTCCTGGCACAGAGCTCCTAAAACCGTTGGGGTTCCCTGTGATGAGAGCAATAAAGGTGTCTTTTGCTATGTTAATGAGGTGACTTCCTAAGGACTGGGGGGGTGGGGGGACTGGTTGCCATGGGAACAGTGTGATTAGATGGTTGGAACTTTCATTCCCTCCCACCCCCCATCTCAGGGGAGGGGAGTGGGGCTGGAGATTGAGTTCAATCACCAATGGGCAGTGATTGAGTCAATCACACCTATGTAAAGAAGCCTCCAGAAAATCCAGAAAGGACAGGGTTCAGAGAGATTCCTGGTTGGTGGGGAGGGTGGCATGCCCAGATAGGCCATGGGAGCTCTGAGTTCCCACACCTTGCCCTATCCGTCTCTTCCATCTGGCTGTTACTGAGTTATATCCTTTTATAATAAACCGGTGATCTAGTAAGTAAATTGTTTCTCTGAGTTCTGTGAGCCACTCTAGCAAATTAACTGAACCCAAGTAGGGTGTCATTGGAACCTCCAGTCTATAGCTGGTTGGTCAGAAGCACAGATGACAACCTGGACTTGTGATTGGTGTCCGAAGTGGAGGTGTGACTGTCAGTCTTTTGGACAGAGCCCTTAACCTGTGGGATCTGACACTATCTCCAGGTAGATAGTGTCAGAATTAAATTAAATTGTAGGACACCCAGCTAGCATCCAAGAATTGCTTGCTGGTGTGGAAAAAACACATACATTGGAATTGGGCACAGAATCCCAAGATGGTTAAAAAAATGTTTTTTTTTCACTAAAGAACTGGAACAAAGAGGTAAAGTGAGTGGCCTGATCCACCGAGGACGAGAGCCTGAGCAATCACTTTCCCCACTCAGCTGTGTTTTCCTCACACGTGTTAGAAGCTGATGGGGTCAGTCGTGTTCTATGAGGAACTCCATGTGGCCCCCAGATATGGACAACCTTTCACTGAATGCAAATGATTTTCGAATAGAGAACTGTAAGTTCAGACCACAGCTGCACCCCAGAGGAGCTCTGATCTCAAAGAAAAGTTACTGAAGCTTCTTCTCTGGTAAAATGGAAATGTTGGGGGTCTGAGCTGCTTGCATCTGTGGCAAGGATGGGCAAGGAGGAAGGTTGTCCTTCTAGGTCTTGTCAGTCATCCAGTAAATGAGTCTATGGAGAAGTTTAAGCTTGGTATTCTGAATCTACCCTATTTCCCTTTAAAACCAATGGTTCTTATCATTTTGAGCCATGAACTGCTTTGAGAATTTCATCATGGCTAATATAATTATGTTACAAAAATGTAATTTGAACCATCACAGAGAATTTTTGCAAATAATTTCAGTAGGTAAAAAAATCCCCTGAAGACCATACACAGGCCTCTTAGGTCATTGATTCTGAAATTTAGTACACATAAGAAAAGTACTGGGACTCCCTTCTCAGAAATTCTGATTCATTAGATATTAAGGAGTTCGTCCTAGGATTCTGAATTTTTAACAAGCACCCAAGAGAATTCTAATTCAAGTGAGCTAGAATAAATACTGAGAAACATTGTCATAGGGGTCCGTGGCTCTTAGTTAAAAGACACTGCCTCAGACTGCCTTAGAACTCCAGTGTTCCTGAATACATTTCCCAAATTAATATCATCTTTCTCAATTTCAATCTAAAAAGAAAATTCAAGTCCCCCATCAATTGAATTAGCCAAATTGGAGCAAAAACCAAACAGAAAGTAGAGAAGATTTTGTTCTGATTGAGCCAGTTTGACTGACTTCCTAGCCTGGCATCAACAGCTGAGTATTCAATTTCCAAGTCACTGGGTGACAGGCTGCCTGGCTTCATACAAGTATGGGCACTTGTCAGCTGCATTGTACAGTACAAGGACTGCCACGTAAGAATGGGCTAATCTCAGTAAGACCATTCTTGGTTTGCTCTGAGGCAGCATAACGATTGCAAATGGAAGTTGAGATCAGAGCCAGGGAAGTGGTGTTGAGCAGCAGATCCATGAGTAAGGTGATGCTGTCAACACAGGGTAGATGAAGGTCTCAGTAGGACTGGCCCTTGGTAATGGAGTTGGAGTTGGATAGAGGCAAGCAGTTCTGCACAAAATGAAGTTGTTGGTCTTATCAGATCCTGGCCAGCTTAAACGCACTAGACTTGACTGGACACAAGATATTCTCCATGGATGTTCACTGACTATAGAGAGGTCCAAGAGATAAAACCCTTATGGATGGTGAAATTTATCCCTCCATCTTATTTTTGATGATGACTTCTTAACAACGAATTTACACAGAAATCATGACTAACTTTCTATGTAGTTTTCATTAGCAATCTTCTTTATTAGGATATTGTCTAGTTCGGGGATTGGAAAACTTTTTCTCTACAGTGCCAGGTAGTAAATATTTTAGGCTTTGTAAACTACAATACCATCTCTGTTGTGTATTCATCATTTTTTCCTTGTTACAATCCTTTAATAATGTGAAAACTATTCTTAAGTCTCTGGCAGTACAAAAACAAGGCATGCACAAGTCTCCGGGCTGTAGTTTGCTGACCCTCCATTAGATTATTCCAACAAGAATAGTCAGTTTACTTTGTTTTTACATGGCATTTGATATTTTCTGATAGCAAATATAGTTCAGTGGGAAAAAAATCAACTACTTGTTTCCCATTGAGAATATATCCCCTCCCTTATGTACTAATACGAGAGCCTAAAGTCATAAGTATGAGACGTAGTATTTTTTGCATTCAAGTCCTCCTGTAGCCATCTAATATTAAGATATGTAAGGGAAGAGCTAATTTTAATTTGGTTTCATTTGGCATAAAAATTCAGGTGTGATGAGGTCTGTCCCTTTGGGCTCTAATTTTTTAAATTAGCTTATGTGATTTTTGCTTATATTTTAAAAGTGAAAGCACATTCTGGATTATTTGGAGAATTACTTTCCTACCTGGGTACCACCATGAGAACTTTTAAGTCCAAGTAGACACTGAACATAAGATCCTTTGGTTCCCAGTAGTACTGCCTTAACTGTTGCCACAAAATGAGACTAAAACAGAGGTAAATTTAATAAAGGCCAAGTGATGTCACAGTTTTGAAGTCCTTTAATAGAGGAAAAATGGTTGGATATTGAATCATCACATAACACATGGTACATGTAGTACCAAACTAGAAAGATCCTGTGGCACAGATGTTAGTTCCATATCCTCATTGGAACAGAAGAAGTTCAAATTCAGCAAAACAGCATTTCCGTTGCATTCAATTAATACTGTTAATTTGAATTTTGGTGATGATATATTTGTAAATTTGTGTATAATTTGTTGTGTTGTAAATGTGTTTGTGTGTGTATACTCAATTTTGATCAATCCCAGAAGTGTTAGGAGATTATTACAGTGATCAGTGTGAAAATGACAAGGCAGCTGCAGCCAGGATGGTTACAGCAGGTCTGTGCTCGTCCATATGGGGCCATTTTGTATAGTTGAGAAGGATGCCCCTTCCCCTGGGCAGACGCAGCCTTGTGCCAGGGCATATGGCCTGGCTAGCAGTGACTGGCTGGGTTTTAGCCTCACTTTCCCCCTCTGCTGAGCACTCTTGTTCAGGGATATGTTCCTGCCCTGAGTCAGAAGGGATGAATTTGAGAGATAATGTGGAAACATAATCTTTGGGATCTGGTAGCCAATTAAATGTGTAGGTCAAGTATTGATCCCAACTTCTGGCTTTGGTGTCTACTGTTTTAAAACAATATCTGATTTATTGAATCCTTCAGAACAGTCACAATAATTAGTATTAACGTTTGAAAAGCCTTGGTGTCAAGGCTTTTCCTCGGTCAAGGTAAACAAAACCCAAGAAAAGAGTATTGGAAGAGGGAAGCAGTGGCAGCAATGGGAACAGACAAGACATCCGCTACAAAGTAGAACCCTGAAGGACTTAACCACTTCCTCTTTCCTGTGTGTGTGTGTGTATGTGTGTGTTTATTTGGGGGTGTCATAGGCATGAATTCACAGTGCCCCCTACTGCCTCACAGTGGGTCTGTGCCAGTATGGAACAGCATAGTCTATTGTCATCTGAATGGAGAACAGTTTAATGCCAACTTCATTCTAGATGGACTTGGAGCTGTGGTGCTGGGAAGCAGGAAACACGGCTAAGTGTAAGTGCAGGGAGGTGCTTCTGTGGGCGTAGGGGAGTGGGCGAGGGAGGCCAAGAGGGATTTTGGCCTGGTCAACCCTTTCTTCACTTCTCAAAAGAAGCAGATAGACATATTTATTTTGTGCTGGATACTCACGAGGTCTTGCAAAATAAAGATGACAGGAATGTAAGAAGACTAAAAGCAATATTCTTCATCCTTTAAGAACTTATGCCAAATTGAGAAGGCAAATTGAGGACGCATGCAGCACACTTAATTGGTAAACACAGGCAAATTAGTTTATTACAAACTGAACATTGGTCTAGAAAACCTTCTCATAGTGTCTTCACATGGTGAGATTATATCATTCTGTCTGCAGGAGGAGTGCCAAGTAAAGATGAAATCAGAATGGAAGTGTGGGTTCGTGAGTACAGGTGGGCATATGTATGTGTAATGTGTGTTCTGTTGCATTGCCGGGTGGTGAATATTAACTTGCAAAGGGGCCTTAAAGGAGGATAAATTAGGTCTGTATTTTTGAGTATGGAGAGGAGGGGACAAGAAATGCTTAGTGGAAGGAGAGCACATGCAGAGGCAAGAATGAACAAATTCTTGCCTGGTGGTGTTCAAATATAGCAAGAAGAGAGGTTAACTATATTTCCCAGCTGGAGAAACACTACTACCCCTTACAAAATGTTTCCATACCAGAAGCCTCGAAGCACCAAGAGCATGAAGGTGTAATGCCCCGTTAGTGGGGGCTTCTTAATGTTGGGCCAGGCTCTTGCTTGCTTGAGGCCTGATTACTATAATACTTGGTCTAATTCTTTTCATCTTGAGCCCACAGGCTTAGGCAAAGCTGAGCAGCTGGTGTGTATTTTTGTTCTCTTGTGATGGTGAGCACTTTAGCTATTAGTCTTTGAAGACTGAAAACACATGGCAATAGCTCTCGACCAATGTCCTGGAGCCCTCAACCAAGTTGATGTTTTGTTTGGTTGTATTATAAAGAGATTTAAGGATAGTTTGCATGGCCTCCTTTCCCTATAATCGCAGATGTTAAATGCTGCCCTGGACAAGGTGTGAAACATCCTTGGAGACAGTTTGGTGATGAAATGCCAAGTCTGTCTGACATTAATAGGGTTTGGTGGGATTAGCTTAGTAATAGTTACATAATGTGTAATTTGTGGCAATGAAAATGCTCAAAGGGCCAATTACTGCATCATAATGGACACACCTTTAACATAATGATATATTTGTCCCTTTACAGTGTTCATATATATTTAAATGGAGAATACTAATCATCCTGACAATGGCAAGACTAGCTGTCAGGGTTTACGTTGCGTCTCTGCCTCAGCTTGTGAGGACACTGAGCAGCATTGCCTAAGGAAGCCTGTGGGTCATGGTATCAGGCTGCCTGTTTGCATCTTGGTTCCAGCACCTGCTAAGCAACTTGAGCAAGTGACTATTCTCTGAACCTTCATTTCTTCATTATAAAATGGGGTCATACTAGTGTGTATGTTATGATGGGGATCAGTGGCGATAACGTGTGTAAATCACACACAAATGTTAGCCATAAAGTAAGTAGAATATTAGTTTCTTTATTGTTGTTGGACCTGTTACTCTCTTGCATTCTGTTTATCTGGAATTTAAAATGGAGGTAATGCTTCCCAGAAATGTTTTAAAAGTTGTAGAGCTGAGTTCTTCCTGAAAGACAGAATAAAAGGACAATATTTCAGCAGAATTAATATATCTTGATTAGAAATCTAGTATCTAAACCAGCTACCACCCCGTCTATTTCTGCTACCCAACACACATTCCACGTGTGCCAAGCTTTCTTGCTCCGCCTCAAGGAACATCTGCATTTAGGAGCCTTCAGATTGAATTGCCTTTACCCTCTTGCCCAGGCCACCACTCCAAATCCAAACTCAGTCCCCAAATTCTTAATCCATAAATATGACGTAAATCCTTTTGGTAAGAGAGAATCTTTGAGTTGTTTCCTTTGTTGGTTCCAAGCTGGGGCAGTATCACGTGTCTAAGCCCTCCTAATTGAATGAAGGTCAGGTCTAAGATACTTGTCCATGTAGGTCAGACTGTTTAAAGTGAGAATTATTCTGGATAATTTAGACCACATATGGTTACATTCCACTCCTTTCACTATTGGAGCTCAGCATGTATCTACCTATGGGCAGAGTTTCACTGTCACCACAGGACAGCTAACTCTTCTGCCTGCACCTGAGCTGACTTTGATCCCTTGTGGGTTCTGAATGCTTGAGGAGCTTGACTTTAGCCTTTTGAAACTTGCCTGTCCTGGGCATCCCCTCCTCCTGAACCCTGGAGCACTCAAATGTGAAGATGCCAGAAAGATGAGGAGGAAGCAGCAAAGAAGATTGAGAAGGATCAACTAATTGAAGGAGGAGGTTGACAATAACCCAGGAGAGTGTGGTTTCCAGGAGGCCAAGTGAAGAAAGTATATCAAGAACAAGTGAGGGGCAATGATATCAAATGCTGTTAGTGGATGAAGTAGATGAAAACTGAAAATTGATCATTGGATTTGGCAGTATTGATTAGGCTCTGTGAAGGTAACTATTTTGCATTCTTTGGAAAACAACCTAAGATTCAGGATACATAACCTGTCCAGATTCACACAGATAGAAAGTGGCAGAACTGAAGCTTGACCCTAATTCCCATTATCTCTGATATCAGATATTTACATTTTTGTTTAACTTTAAATCATAGATTTCCTTCTTAGGGAGTCACATTTAAGACTCATTTTATGTTGTGAATACAATATTTTGTTCCACTTTTAAGAATTTTAAGTATTAGGCATCTGGTGGGATAATATTTTTAGGATACCCCATCCTATTTGGGAATAAAGCTAGACCTGAGCATGACTATCTTTAACACTCAGCCCTCTGAACATCCCTGAATATTCTGTGTAAAGTGTAATGGGAAGAGGAAAATGTAAAGAGAGAGAGAGGCCTCATGTATCCTCAAGTGAATCCTTTCCCTGAATATAGTTAGCTGGCCTTCCCTGAAGGATCATTCAGTGTTCTATGCCACAGGCAGCTAGTAATTCTGGGACTAACAAGCTCAAAGATTCTTGAAGAAACAAGACCTAGCCATAGAGTCTGATTTTATTGTTTCTGTTTTGCTGTAAGCAAGCACAGGTATGCAAACAACATCAAGATCATTCAACTTGAACTCAGTCTACTGCCTCCTTAACTTAAGGTGATCCTAAGTATCTTTAAAGAGTAATGCACATGCAAGAGTTGAACATTTGTGAGCATTTGTGCACAGCATTAAAGTATTGGAATTCAGGCACTAGCATCAAGTAGTCCTTTCATAGCTCAATGATTAATGCCATAAAAATGGAACACTCAAATGAGAATGTGCCAATGGATTTGGAACAATGTGAATAGGACTTCCATAATAAGGGACTAATGAATATTTTTGTCTGTTCATGGGCCCAGATGGTTGAATAGACTGAGAAATGCTGTAGATATTAATTACTTGAGAATAAGAAAAGAATAAGAGGGAGATTGATTTGACTGACTCATTGTTTTCCATTGTTTTTGTCCAACATGGAGATTTCTAATTGTTTATTTTTCTTACTGAAAAAAATCAACAGTAATGTTAGAGATATGATGATTGTGCAAAATGACAGAAAAGAAACCACCTACAGATCATTGAAATATGCACAAAAGTGGTTTTCTTCTCACAGATATCAAATTCATAATTACCCACCAAATAATTTCAGATCAGATGTCTTCTTTCTGCATTTCCTTTGCTTTTTCATAAGCCACAAAAGACAGCTGTCATCATGAGCTTCATCAAAACCTGAAAAAAGTCGTACTAAAAATTTGGCACCACAGACATCAACAATAATTCTTAGAATATTCAAGACTAAAAAGACATTCTTAAAGCTTAACTTCATTTTGAGACATAAGGTAACGGAATTCTAGAATTGCAAAACGCTAACAAACAGAGAATTTACTAAAAACCCAAGGTTAATTAAAACAACACAAGTCATGGGCCATTTCTCAGTTTTACAGGGCTGTTTTGAATAGTTTCAAAGCACAGACTTATGCTGAGTCAAAGTGCCTGGTCCATCCAGAGCCCTAAGAGTGTCCAAGACAGCCACAAAAATGCTGAAGAGAGTCCACAGCCTTGAATTCAGAGCCTCCATGACTGTTCCTATTGTTTGTGAATGTGGTTGGAAACTAGAGTTCAAGCCTCAAAGGACTGCAGCCTGACTGATAAAGAAAGTAGCTTCTGGAATGGTAGAGCCCCAAGCAGATTCTGCAGGATTGACAAGTGTCCAGGATATTAAGTTCCAGGATGGATTTTAGGTAGCTTATCCGTTAGTGCTTGGTGTGTTGGTCTGGGGTGGGTGGGGCGGGATGTAAAGGCATCAACTCAAGTGAAACCAGGAATTTATCCACCATCCTGCCATTAAGTAGCTGCACATCATCTTGGCTCACTGCGTCTCTCAGTGGTTCTGCTTTCTTATTGGTAAAATGTGGGGAGAGTGATTGTTGCTGCCTCTCCCAGGATTAATGAGGTGGTATTCACAAAGAGCAGTGTATTCTTAGGAAGGAATGCTCTGTGGCAAGACATTATAGGGCAATAACATTAAGCATGTTTTAAACATATGCCTGTTGTTACCAAATGGATGCTACGGCTCAACAGTCTTGTATCTCAAATATAAACCAGTGCATGTGGAACTGCTTACGGGTAACAGATGACAGGCTGAATAAGTGAAATAGTTGATTATTATACTGAAGGTAGTTCATGCTTAAAAAATGCTTTATGCCCGCTATTTCATCCTCAATACAGTGAAGACATACTTGAGAAATCCCATTTAGATAATCACTGGCCATTGATGGTGGAAATTAGAAATTGAGAAAAGGATTGGGTCACTGAGTCTGTTTCCCTGGAGACAACAGGGAAGAAGCAATTCCAGCAACAATGCCTGGATGCTCCTGCTGTGCGTTAACTCAGCTTCACCAACTTGCCTCTGCAGCTGTGACTGTGATAAATGCCAGACTGAGCCCAGGATGGCCGCCCCAGGACTCACTCTTCACGGTTGCCTAAAATCTCCTGTACAAGGGCCACACGGGAAAGCTCCAGGATCCACAAGTGAGCAGCCAGTCTTTGTATTCAGAGTGGCACCTGTGAATGTTCCACCTTGCTTGTGCAAGTTATTCAGACACATTTCCATTCATCAGGCAGATAATAAACCCATTTCCTTCCTAAAGAGCATCTTTTCCTGTATTTGGAGGCTCTGGGATTCATTTCATGATCATCTTGGTGAAATCAGATAGCTTCATTCCCCCGACAAAAATCCTACAGTGGATTCCCATTGCACTTAGGAAAAAGATCCCATCTTTTTACCACAGCCTCCAGGGCCCTGCCTGAGCTGGCCTCTGGCAGCTACCTCTTGGACCAGCTACCTCTTGTTCACCACAGCATGCTTCAGGGTCATTCTCATCCTAAGCCTCTGCCTATGTTGCTCCTGGTAAAGTGCTCTGCCCCAGATCTCCATACACCGGAAGATTCATATCTTAGCACAAATGTCACTTTGTCAAAGAGGCCTTCCCTGATCATCTACTCTAATGTCCTGCCTTCCCCTTCTCCACTCTTCAACATACCACATCATTGTATTGTTTTTCAAAGCACTTACACCAACTGCAATTATCTTACTCATTTGTTTCGTTGATTGTTGTTTCCTCCTCATGCAACTAGAGAGCTTGACTATCTTCATCACTCTCGTAGTCCTTGTGCCTGGAAGAGCACCTGGAACATAGTAGATCCTTACTAAATATAACTTCAGTGGATGAATTAATGCGCAATAGTCACAATTTAGATTTCCAAATTCTTTCTGGGATTTTTAATACTAGTTGCTATGACTAATTCCACATGGTGATATGCTTGCTCTGAGGGAGTCTTTTGTCTAATGTGTAGTTAAGATAGTCTGGGATCATGCCATTCATCATGGCTTAGCTTAAGGGCAAGCAATAACTTGTAGTGTATGGGATCTGAAAAGACAGCTATTTTTGGAGTGATTAAATACGAAAAGAGTTCTTACTAACTTATTTTTAGTTTTCTAGATAGATAGAGTGTGGCATAAGTGACCAGAGCCGTAATTTCAATTCTCACCCTTATTAGCAGAAGGTTGGAAAGAACCTCAACCTTTCTCACTTTGCATTCTCATGTATTGCCTGCCTGATTTATATCTAAAGGGTGTTATGAGGACCAAGTGAGATAATGTGGCTGAAAGGCTCTGAAACCTTTAAAGTGCTATTTGGATGTAAGATATCAGGGTTTACACATGAGCATATTGAGTGATATATCTGTTGACTCCTGTCTTTTTCACCAGGTGATCACTTTTTACCTCTTTCTGTATCTGCAGTGCCCAGTAGGTATTCAATACATTATCGAAGGGATAAATGAGTGAATACTATTTTTATTCCTGTCTTCTCTTGACCAACTCCTATATCTTCATTGTAAGCATTATTGACTTTGTGCTTATTTTTTACTCTCTCTTTTGTAAGCTATTAGCCATTAAATAGAACAGTTTCATAGGAACACCTCTCATTTAAGTTCACTTCAGTGTGACTTTCTGTTATTATTGTGACTGCATATGGTCTGGACATGGGTTTTAGCATCCCAGGGCACTGTTAGGGAGATAGGACATCTGTCCAATAAACAAAGTGAAAGGCATGGATCTCACTGGCCGTGGCCTTGGGGGGTGTAGACTCAGAATATTTGAGAAATTTTACTAACCCCAGCCCACTCTAATCTATGAGCTGTGACCGTTGAGGAAACTGAAGTCAAGACCTTAGTGAATCATGTCCTAGTCTGTTGGGCAATACCTTTATTTTGGGATTTGGGTTATTTGTAGATTGCCCTTTTTTGGTAGAAATGAGCAGCACTGTTTATTTCCATTCTGCAATAAAACGCTACTGGCTAGTTAGCCAGAAAGCAAATATTTTCACTTTGAATTGCTTTCTGGAGATTTTTCCAACAGTGTTTGATTTGAAGCTGTAAAACACATTACTCCCCTTCCCTCCTCCCATCCCCCCACCATTTCCTTTTAGGTGGATCAAAACCAGTGCTTCAGAAATAAAGCCAGTATTCTTTGATTGCTTCTTTACCATATGAAAGGATCAGAGAGGCTGAAATAAATGCCTGTTTGGTCCCCAAATTCTGCAGTCAAGGAAAGTCTGCCAGCCAACCAGGTGTTCCAGAATATCTTGCCTTAGGCCGGCCTGCCCAGGGACTGGCATTGAAATATGTCTGGGCTTTGGTATTTTCTGTGTAGCTTAAAATGCTATCTTTGGGCACATTTATTGGGCTGCATAAAAAATATTACAATCTGCATAGTGATGAAGTTATGTATGTCTTAGACATGTTCTCCAGTCATAGAATATTCCTTTTACAGACCTTTGGATCCCTTAGGTTGTTTTTAAATTTAATTTTAATTTTCTATTTTTCCATCTGGATGCACTCTTCACTCTCCATTTATTTTACTAAAATTTTCCAGCTCATTTGTTTCTTTACCCATTGAAAACCTTACCTCCAAACCTATGTTCTTTACACAATAACACACAACACCAAAACAAATTTTTAAAACCTTCAATTTAAGAGTTTAATTTCATTTCCAGCTGTAATTTACTATCAGTAGCCTGGCTGTCCTTTATTTTAGTCATTTCCAACTCTGCTCGGTTCAACTCAAGGCTCTCAAATCCCAATTGACTCATAGTCTAGGTATTTTGTAGATTTGCATCTTTCCTTTTTATTTTGGTGACATTGCGTAGGTATGCCCTGCCATTCTTGACATAGCTGATAATGGGAAGCCTTCGAAAGACATTTTTCTTTTTAATAACAGCAAGTGACGGCAGTTGAATAAAAAAAAGAGTGAAAGAAAAATAAAAATGATTTCAAAAAGAATCAGCATGAACAAAACAGCAATGAATTACAAATTTTCAGAAATAGCTTGGGTATTAATATTTCAGATTCCTCAAAAGTAGGTGAGCTATTTTCTCCTCATTTTTCCATAGTGTCCTTTAAGTAGAAGATGAAGAATGCTCTGCAGAGGCGACTAAAATGCACTGCCCCATTATTACAGAGGGCTGCCTCAAATTCTCAAATATTTTGAGGGGTAGGAAAAATATAAACACGAGATCATTTTGTGAGTTTTAAAATGTTGTCTGAACCCCAGGGAAAGATCCAAGTGGACCAAACCTGGATATCACTCCTGGATGCATAATATACAATGGCAAATTAAAGGCTTTGAGAAGTCCTGGTGGAAGGAATCCTGTTTAATTTGGTATAACCCACATGTACTGGACTGTGAGATTCTCTTCTCATAGAGTAAGAATTAATGTCTAATAGAAAATGTCCACAGAATACAGTTAAACAAAAGTTCTGATCATTCTAAAAGCAGAGGGTGGGTGTTTTGGGGCATCGTCTTTACCATATAACCAGCTTCTTCTGTGACCACCGGAAGAAGCAGAGTTCTATGGCTACCAGCTGGAACCTAGGGATGAAAGCACAAAATGTGCTCTTGAGTGGTGAGCCTCCGCAAACAGTGAGAGCAAGACGGAGAAAGAGCAGAGAAGCTGAGATGTTCCATGTGACCCTGAGTAGGCATGCAGAAAGGCTCTTCCTTCAGGCAAGCCAGGCCTTTCCAACTTGGTTAGATGTTTGAATCATATAGTTGTTTTATCTTGCCTTGAAGACAATTGACTGTGTTTCTATTTTTCAACATATCTGGAGGAAAACAACATTCCCGAGTCATTAATTCAATAATTACGCAGCTTATCCCTGGTGAGTATTTATAATCATATTTTTAAAACAGGTTCAAATTATTTGTCATCATTTTCAATTTAAGCCACATCAATTAGATTTCCTACAAATTACACACACGCACACACACACACAAACACACACACACACACACACTACTCACACCCACATATCTGTTTCTCATTCTGTGGTGACATGTAATGAAAGGTTATGGTGAGCCTGGTCTCTATAAGACAGCTGCCCTGCAGATGTTCCAGAATTCTATTAAATGCTCTACACATTAATGTTGGCTTATGGCAGTCTAAAGCTCTTACCCCAACCCCAAGCATTTTAACTTCTCATTCTTCCTTGTTTTACTTTCAAACTGAATGATTAAGTGACAATATGAAAACCACATGTAAAATGCCCACTGAGTTTTCATTTCTTTTCTTTCTTTTTCATACCTAAAAACAATGGCGGAAAGCCAACGTAGAGATACTGGGGCCAACCAGTGGTTTACTTTGAAGCTTACCAGGGACACTAGGGAAATTTGCCAGTGCGTGAATCGTGTTTGAAGAGTCGGATCAAAGAAAGAAATATGGAGTGTCAGAGCCTGGTATCTCTTGGATTCGGATGTCCAACATGCGACGTCCAAACCCATTTTTATTCCTTGTCCGTGTTGCGTTTTGTGTCACTCTTCTCTTCCAAAAAGTCCTCGAAACGGAAAGGCATATACTGTGTGTGAACAAAGATGCAAACTATCATCACGTTTTTAAAATAGAATTGTCAAGTACCCTTGGATTTAGATTACGTTTGGGGATTCACTGATCCCTGGAAAGGCTTAAGTTCCTGGTAATAAAGTATTTCATGTCCTTTACCCTTTCTGAGGATAGCCTCTAATTTCATTTCACTTCCAAATATTTTTTTCATTAATTTTCCAGAGTCCCCAAAGGAATAATTGTCAATATCTTTACCCGTCTTGGAGGCAATGAAGAAAAGGTCAAAAAGGACTCTCTGGTGAGACTGAGTATGAGAAATGACTGATGCACAAGTGGCCTAAACTTTGTACTTGCTAAGATGTTACACTTTTCAGGTTGATGCAGGGGCTTGTGGTGAGCCTGTGATCGGAGGTTCCGAATGCAGGCATGGAGTGCTCCTGACGGCAGTGTTCCGTGGAGAGTGTGACTGATGTTTATATTCCAAACTCAAGACCTAGCAAGGAGTTTGAGTGTGATAAGACAGAAGAAAGTCTGTGCCTTGATCATCTAGGATTTTCTGCCCCTCTCACAGACCCTAGATCCATGAAAGAGTAGAACTACTTCATTTTGCCTTCCACTGCCATATTTTCCCTCTGTTTCTGCTCTTCAAAGATTCTGGGAGGAGCCTGTAAGTCCAGTAAAAAGGGTGGATGGTACATATGCTTCTGACTTAGATTCTCGTAATAACATTCCCCAAGATTTCCAAACGGCCAACACCTTGAAAAAGTATGTCAAATGGCTTAGTGTTTATTTTTGGAATGTTTTAAATACGGGATAGAGCTGTGGTTGGTTTTGGGTGTGCATTTAACATTTAATTAGAAACCAATGCAGCGATCCTTTCCCACTTTATTTTCTAGAAGAAGATTTAGTATTGGACAACCATTTCTGTGGGGCTGGGGTGACTTTCAAAAAGGGAACATATGACCAATGTTTTGTTTCTACATAAGTACCAGGGCAAAGCTCTGGCTTCACACAAATAAGTTGTGACGAGTCCATTCCTGGCTATGTATTTGGATCCCAGAATATCATTTCCCCTTGTATTTCATGATTCTGTCACTCCAGGATTGGCGCCACTCATTCTATTACCGTCTTAGATTTCAGTTTCCATAATGAGCCCACCTGAATTCAAGCATTAATTTTGTTTTCCCTGGGAGGAAAACACAAAATCATTTGTCCGAACCCTTGAGTTGTCAATTCATCAATAGGCCAGGCTCTGTGCTTTGGGACAGTTCAACAAATAGTTTTGCCCCTGACCACAGAGTTGGATGGAATGATCCCTTTCTGCAGAGAGCACAGAGGGTGATCCAAGTCAGGGCATATGGGGAATGATTTATCTCGCCATCTGCATTTTGCATAGGATCATGTAACCACCAGACCAGCAGGCCCACTCGTTCACTCTGTCAGCTCCAAATAGAGCAGATTTCAGAAAAAATGATGTAGCTAAATCTAAACAAGGCAAATGGCTTATGCTTTCTCTTGTCTTCACATCCTTGGATCTTAGGCATTAAAATGTATTTTTTCATTTTTTTAGTCAAAAACCTCCTAAGAGCTTTTCACTTTGAAATTTTCCAAAGCTCACAGTATGGCAGCAGAGTCTCCTTACACGTTTGTTCTTTTTGTTTAAGAATTAAAAAACAAACAAAAACCTTTCTCCTTATCCATTTCAAACTCCTTATTTTGTTAAGCCCCTATTATTACCCTTTCACCAGAGTTCATTTAAATTGATCCTCAAAAGTTTGGAATGAAATTAATTAACATATATATGTTAAAGATCATGTCTATATACAAATCTGTTTGTCTATTTTGACTGCATATATGAAACTGCTTCGTAAGTGGGATGAAAGTTTGGAACTCTTTTAACAATTGCTTATCTGGAGATGTACATCTTGTTAAATAATTTGGGTGAAACCTCTACTTTTCTCCTAGGTATTCGTGTCCCATAGAAAAATGAACAAAATATAGGACTAAGAAGGAAATTCAACTGAGAAAAGTTATAGATTCTTTTTCAATGACTAAGAAACATGGTATTGTGAGAATGTTTTGCTGTACTCAGTTCTCATTTGTGTTTCCTTTTCTTCAGAATGCTAAACACATTTCTCTGGTAGATATTCTACTCATTACTACTCTACTTGGTGTTTATTGATTCCTTTGGAATTCATTCTCATTTTGTGACAATGCTGACTTCTACTGGTGGTGGCTGACACTGTGAGAAGAATGAATTGTGCATATAATCTTCTGCTTGTTCCTTCATGTATTCTAATGTGTCAAAGTATAGAAGAGCAACAGGAGACCAGAGCAAGTGGGGAAGATTAGTGGAAAGTTTTTGCCTGCTGCTGGCTCTATAGAGTGTCACACAGGTGGCCCTTTTGGCCAGGGATTTTAAGTGAGTGCTTCTTTTGTCCATGTGGAAAACTTCAGCATGAGCATCCTCTCAGAAATCCCAAAGCAACAGTATCTTTTTTACTTGCTGTTGCCTTGGAAAGTTCTAGAAGAGCATGCTCATTTTGAAGAGGAAAAAAGGCCAGTCATATATCAGCACTTTAGGAATCAGCTTATCGTCTGTCCCCTGTAATCTCAGGGTCTCAGTAACCACGTGCATCACAATATTAAGGACTTTGTGAGTTACGGAAGTTAAAGCCAGGTCTGGAGTCAGTGTAAATCCATACTTTCCTGGATTATAAGAGTGTTGGGGGAAGGACTTGTGCTTTGTTACCACTGAATCCTGCAGGGTACTTAGTAGTGAAATAATGACAATACTAGTAACATCGGCAGCTAACAATAATTGAGTGTTCACTGTAAACAAAGTAATATACTAAGCACTTTGTATGCATCACCTTATTTAATCTTGATTATGATTCACAGTGTTATTAGTAGTATTCCCAGCTTATAGATGAGGGAATTTAAGCTTAAAGGTTATATAATTTGCCCAAGGTCACACAGCTGGTGAAGTGGGTTCAATAGTGGTCCCCAAAAGATATGTCCAAGTTCTAATTCCTGGTACTTGTGAATGTGACCTTATTTAGAAATAGGGTCTTTGCAGATGTAATTAAGTTAAGGATCTTGAGATAAGGTCATTCTGGATTTAGGATGGGCCCTAACCAATGACTGGTCTCTTTATAAAAGAAAAGAGGAGATTTGTGACGCATAGAGAAGGCCATGTAAAGGTGGAGCCAGATATTGGAGCGATGCATCTACAAGACAAGGAATGTCAAAGATTGCTGGCCATCGCCAGAACCTAGGGGATAGGCATGGAATGGATTCTCCCTCAGAGCCTCCAGAAGCAACCACCCCTCCCAACCCCTTGATTTCAGACTTCTGGGCTTCTCTATGTGAGAAAATAATTCATGTTGTTTTAAGCCACTTCATTTGTGGTTATTTGTTTTAGCAACCCTAGGAAATGAATACAGCTAGTAGGTGATAGAATCAACATTCAAAACCAAACACCAAAGCCCGTGTTTTGAGCCCTATTCTTTTTTTGTGTGTGTGTGAGGAAGACCAGCCCTGAGCTAACATCCATCGCCAATCCTCCTCTTTTTGCTGAGGAAGACTGGCCCTGGGCCAACATCCGTGCCCACCTTCCTCTAGTTTACATGGGATGCTGCCACGGCATGGCTGACAAGCAGTGCGTCGGCGGGCACCGGGCTCTGAACCACGAACCCCAGGCTGCCAAAGTGTGGAACTAAACCGCTGCACCACTGGGCGGCCCCTGAGCCTTATTCTTTATACATCCTCCTATTGACTAAGCCAATGCTTTGTGCATAATAAATTTTGCTGGATTTAAATTTATTTGAAAGAAGCAGATGCATGAATTTTGATTCTTGTTTCTTTGGAAAAACATTAGTGAAAGAATGCATTTGGAGTAAGAGGGGCTGTATTTTTTGGTGGTAGCCATTTGGAACAACAGTGAGCATGTTCCCACAAAATTTCCCTTTAGTTCACATAAATAGCAGCAATTATAATCCCAGAGATTTAGTATTTTAGATTCATTGATCAGATATTTGCTAAAACCTAAAGTGATAAGGGCATGAATTTCATGAATGTATCTTAAGACTCGTAGCCCCAGTTAGCCCACTGATACAGTTCCAACACAGAAAACTCCCCAAAACATCTTCCAGGAGCATGCCTCCTCACTTATTTTCTTATTTTTTTCTTGATGAAGATGATTATCATAGTTTATAAGCCCCTCATTTTAACTGGGCCTGCAGTTGACTCTGCAGAAACAGAAAGGGTCGGAGTAAATTAACAGTGAAGGAAGCATGGAGAGGCAGGAAGGAGGGCCAAATCTCAGGTGTCACCCACAACGAGAGGGCAAGTGCCAGAGGAGGAAGAATTACCAGGAAAACGACTGAAGAAAAATTACCTCATTCCGGTTCTGGTACATGTTTGAATAAGACAGTTGACTTGAACTTTTTCTGCCATCAATGATTGCTCTGAAAGAGTGGATTTTAAAGGACTTAGAGCAGAGACACAGATTGCTCTCCTTCTCAACTTACATTAGATTTTGGTTTGGGTAAGAAGCGTTCTTTTCCTATGCCCTTTGTTGGCATCATCCAGTGGCTGCAAACATCAAACAGAAAGGTCACCCACAACTCTAACCCATGAGGGTGCTGGTGGTGACACCTCGCCTGAATGAAGACTCGAAATCTCATTCCACGAACACGAGTGGCTTTTTCAGAACAGCATTGTTGAAATGGCAGGGCATTTGTTTGGCTTCTCCCCCCGCCAAAACCATTTTGTAAAATTTATTCCTCATTGGAATTTCATAAGTTTGGCATCATTATCTCTGTTTTTCAGATGAGGAATTAAGGCTTGGGGAAGTTAAGTGGCCTGCCCCTTAAAGGATCCTGGGGTCTCTGGGGATATTTCCTGATCTTTTCCTAAGTGGATAAGTAGTTGGGAGTTGAGATCCTCTGCTTCACCCATAGGCCATTCCAGTCCCAATCTGGTGCCATTGCTGACAACTAGCTGTAGAAATGCTTTAAGAGTCGGATGCTCCAGTAGGCTAACAGCACAGGGAAGGAAAATGGATTAAATATCCATTTCATGCCAGGAGAGCTATATGTGTCTAGTTATAGAAAATGCCCTGGAACTGCCAAGGTGTAGATTTTTTTCCTCGTCTCCTTGAGGGAAGGTGAACTGGAGATTAAAAAAAATATACTGTTGACATCGCTAAATTCTAAACCTCCCTCTGCTCATACCAGCAACTTTCCGATAGCCAAATATGAGCAATTTAGGCATAGGTTCATAAGAGAAGGTGAATCCACTAATATACAGTTGTCTATTTTCCCAGCTGTGAAAGTGCAGATTTCCAGGAACTAAATTAAAATCGAAGATTGCCAGCAACTATGTCCAACCAACCGTGTCTTGGTGCTTGAGTTTCAGGAGGATGTGGTTAAAGAACTGTAAGAATATTTGTTATTCTTGCAGAGAAGATCCTCTTTAGAGACATAGATAAAATACTTCATTCCATTTTAATTACCTTACCCTTTGTCCTTGCCATTTTAACAACATTTTCTTCAATTAAAACATTGAGTCATTTTAACTCTACATAAAATTCTTTTAAAACACTTTTTAAAATTATAAACACATAAAAGCTTAAAGGAGAGAATAAAAATTATTTGCATCCCCACCACTTGAAGGTAACAGTTGGTAGCCTTGTGAGGTACATCCTTCTAGTTAGTTGTGCAATTGTGTGTGTATGTGCATGCACACGTGCGTGTGTGTGTGATTTTACAAAATCAAAACCATAGTATTTTAAAATACGCTTTCTACACTTAGCTGTATATTGTGAACAATTTTTCCACATCACTATTATTCGATGGCATCATTTCAAGTGTCCTTATAATTTTTACTTAATTCTTATTATGGTTCTCCTTTTTTGAATTATGAATAACATGTGATTAATATCCACTACATAAAACTTAGAAAATATTAATTTTCTTCGAGGAGTTTATGATCAAAAGAGTATGCATGTTTTTAAGCCTTTGGATATATATTGTCATTCTGTCCTTTTAGAAAGTAGGCAACAGGCTCACTTTTTACCATGAGTGGATCTAAGCCCCCATTTTTCTGCACCCTGACTGGCACACTTTGTTTCGCTCATTGCCAGTTTGGTAGGCAACATATGGTATTTGATGGTTTAAATTAATATCTGTTATTAGGAAGGATAAAAATTCATCTGTTAGTTGGTCATTTTTTCTTTTCTGAATTTTGTTTATCAAATTAAGCATATTTTTAGGTCTTTATTTTTGTTGTTTCTGTTGCTGATTTCTAAGACCTAAGTAATTTAATAACTTAATCTTTTTTCTGCCATGATTTTGTTTTACATTACTCTTTTTTTGTGCATGAATTTTCCATTTGTTTTTAATTTTATTGATGGAATTTTTGACATTCAGAAGTTTGTCTTTTAGGTAGTCAAATCTATCAGTATTGTCTTTTATTGATTCTACTCTTAGATATTATCTTAGTCAGAACTTCCATGTCCCAGAGCAGAAAACAGTTGATAATATTTTCTACCAGATTTGAAAAATGGTGGTATTGTTCATATTTAGTCCTCGAGTGCATCTGGAGTTGAATTTGGTGTAGGTTATGAGGGAAGAACTTAACATTCTCCTTCATATTTAGCCTAGCACCTAATAATCCATTTTCCTCAGATGATTTGACGTGAAACCCTTTCACACACCATATTTCATGCACACTGGCATTCGTTTCTGAACTTCATATTTTGTTCTATTTATCTGTCTGTTTATTCCTAGATTTCCACTACACTGTTTTAATTATTATTGTTTTATAATATGGTTTAATGACTTGAATGAATTCCCTCTGCTTGTTATGAATTTCATCTTTATCTTATTATTTAAAACCTTTTTCGTTAACACTTTTACAGTTCATTCTCCCAGGCAAATTGTAGAATAATTTCATCAAATCAAATATAAAAAAAAATAGAGAAATGTGCCATTGGTATTTTGATTAAAATTGTCATTGCCTTTAATGTGTTAAATTAATCTTGGATGATCTGACATCTTTTTGGTATTTAGTCTCATTCAGACATGCTCTTTATCTGTGAAGTTAGCTTATCCTCTGCAGATATTTTCCGAGGTTATAACAGATATTTCTAATCCTCCACAGGGTGTAGATATCAAATGTTCTATATTTACCCCACAATTTGCCTTAGAGGCTGCCTAAACCTTGGCATTAGTCAGTGGTGTGGCCAGTTTAAAATGGGCTTCATTGCAAAGGCCAAGTCTAATCTGGGCTTACATTATATACACACACAAACATACACACACACACCACAGACACACACACCCATGTGGTGTGGCTCCTCTCCTTTCTCTTTGAAGCAGAGGACTTGACTTTGATTAAGCAAGGAGGAGGAGGAGGAGGAGCTTGATCAAGGACAGGAGAGAGCAGGCAATATTTTTGTCCCTTCTGTAGTTGGTGGAGAGACAAATTACCATAGAGTAGAAGGCAAATTTCCCAGAACCATGAGTAATATGATGGGTATCCTGAAGACCACTGGAGATGACTAAGGCCCTTATAGAACTTAGCTTGTGCCTTGAGGTAACCAGCATTCTGCTTTCAAGGGTGGGAGTGGGGTATGAGCTGAGCCTGAAGACTCAGGTCCCCCCAAACCCCCTCCCCTGGCCCCTTCACTCTCTCTTCCCCTTTTCTCAACTCTATCCTCCAGTGTGTGGTTAGGAGGGCAGTGAAGGTGGCTGTAATCAATGATTTTGACTATAACAAATCTACTTGTTAACCTTACTCCTAATTAATCTTGCACTCATCCAGTAAGACAAATGCTTGAAAGGTGCTTGGGAATAGGGGTTGCGTGAAACACTTAGATGCTGAAATGGACAATTTGTTATTGCACTGGTCTATGTTGATCTCCACTTTAGTTTCACACACACACACACACACACACACACACACACACACACACGCAATATACTATGGGTTCCCCTGACTATTTTCTGAACTAACTTCTGGCACAATAATTTTTATCTTGTATTAAGCTACTATTTTAAAAAGAGATATTAATTTCTTCTATTTAGTGGAAATAAATTCTTAACTAATTATAAGATTTCTCCCCTCAATCCATCCTTCCTGTCTCTGAAGCCTCAGACTTTTATAGCCTCTCAGTTCCTTCTTCTCTGGCGTTGAATTGCCCTCAGAGGGGACATTCAGAACAACACTTGTGTGTCCTCCACTGTCCCTAAGTCACTCACTCCTGACTGATTTGCCTGGATGAAATGAGTAACTGTTATTTACCACCTGGCTTTTTAAAGGGGGAGGGACTTTATCCTTCTCATAATTGTAAACACTTCTAACACCACCACCAAAATCAGGTAACAAAGTGAAACATGCTCTTCATGTGTTCTCTAGGACTTCAGAAAAAAATAGGAAAATTAATTTATGGGATAAGAGATTTGTCCCCCAAAAAGAAGCTATTGAGAGCAGTACCGCGTTCTTGGTTATCTCTTGCAGTGTTCTGACAAACACTTAAGCCTGTGAAGGAGGATGCCAGGGAAGGCAAGCAGTAGGAGGTAAAGCGAGTCAAGTCGCTCCGAATGTGGACTGCACAGTTTGAGTTCCCTGCTCCCAATCACCTTTTGTCATGAAACAACTTCCCCAGGATCCCTGGATACTTATGGAACCCTTTTCTAGGAACTGTTTCACCTGGGCACAACTGACCCAGCGTTACCTGATTAAATGCCTTGCCCTCTTCTGAAGATAGCCTGCACTGGCAGGTAACAAAGGATCCTATGTCTCTTGTGCCTTTTCCACAGGTTCCTTGCCCAGGGCTACCTGTCACAGGTATTGGAGTAATTCTAAACAGTGCATGATATCAGGGTTTTTCCTGAATTGACTTATTCCTTGCTTTTCTCTCTTCCATAATCCTAGAAAATTGGAGTGGGTGGGCAGGATTGGGAAGTAGGTTCCAGGTTTTCTTCCCGGAAATTGTCCTAAAATTGCCTTACTGCTACCAAATTAGCTATCTGATCACTTTTACCTTGAGGACAGGATCACTGAAGGCTAAGAGTTGAGTTAAAACTGTGTAAAGATTGCTTTTGCTGCTAAAACAATTGTATGAAAAATAATGTATTTCGTCTCTAGGGAAGATGCATGTATTTGTGCATCTCAGATTTGGCGTTCTGCCCAGATATTATATTCTAGGCTCACCCTTCACCCTTAGGATAATTATAGGGCCAGCAACCACACAGATAAGAATAACATGTCTCATGAACCAATTCCATGGAAAATTTTGTTTTGATCTTCACTTTTCAGAATGGAAACAAATTAGTTGTTTGAGAAAAGTTCTGGGAAAAGGAAGAATCCTGGACACACGAGTGAGAGGGAGGTTGTGGCAAGTTGGTCTCTGCTGCTCCTTCCATTCTAGGTGTTGCATAGCGCTACATTTTTGATGTTGATGATATGACACATCAGTCGAGCACTGTTCATGGTGTGTTTCTCCTCTTGGGTGCTGTTTCTTCTAGTTGGATTGGAGTCTGCTTTTATGAAGAGTTGATTTTGGAGCAAGAGTATGTTTGATAGTTGTAGGAGGATCATTGTGGAGGATGCAGGATGTAAGACACTTCTCTGCTGTGGCCAGGGGACTAGAATCAAACCAGCATCCTCGAATTGCTGTCCTTCTGGGTTGCCTTTGGCTTTCTGAGGTGTATAGCAGAATCTCTGTTTAATTTCCTGAGCATTGGGCAACTCTCAAAATCAAGGCTTTATATTTTTGATCTCTGCGATGTCCTTGTAGCATGAGAGCAAAATAAGGTCAGGAGACATGAAAAAAGTGTTTCCCTGGAAAATTCTAGGTGTGGAATCTAAAAGATGTGCTAGACTAGAATTTTGCTTTTTTTAAAAAATCTTCTTGAACAAAACATAACTTAGACATTAGAGCCAAAATAATTTGGTCCAAACCACGTCTTACTTCCACCTGTCCTATTTTATGTGGGACACTCAGAAGCATTTATGAATTTCTGCTGGAGAGAAAGAAACATAGATATGAAATTAACTAACCATAAGAAAAGGAAAGATAGACAGGTGCAAAATAGAGGGACAAAAATATGTTGCACAAAGCAGGGAGAAGAGGAAACAATTCATTCTAATTGAGGGGAATAAGGGAAAACTTCAGAGAGGAGGTGGTATTTGAGTAAGACTTAAAATATTTCAATATGTTGTGAATTGGAGGAGGGGGAACATTTCAAACTGAGGCAATAGCATCAACACCAGCAGAGAAGCATGAAAGGGCTTCCTGCTTTAGAATGCTCGCTTCCCAGAGGCATTAACTACAAGAGGAATACCTCGAAGAGTGCCCTCGTCAGAGCTTATCTATCAGCAAAATATGCATCAAGTCAGCTTCTTAAGTGCAAAATCAGGTACAGATCACTGTCTCGGGATGACACCTTGGCATCCTCAGACATCACAAGACACAGACGTTGACCAAAAATGAACAGAGCCCTGGGAGGGGGGAAAAGGCTTCAATCAGTCTTTATGCAGTCATATAAATGGATTTTGCAGATTACTTGGAATCTTAGAAGATTCTTTTTCTTTTATTCTGAGTATAATTCAGAGAGCTTGAAAATGAAAGGTAAAAATGTTTAGAATCTATTCCATATAGAAAGAAGCAGCCTTCTCTGATGAATAGTGACTGTGACGTATCACTACTCCGAATTTGCGGCGCTGGGGATACCAAACCTTCAGTACTTGTTAACGTTTCACTTAAAGCAGGTGAAGCATAAACCTAGACTGGACAGAGTGGCTCTGGAGTATCAGGTGGGTTTTAACAGCATCTCTTCTTGTTATTTCTGTAAAAACCAGGAGACATTTTACCAGCAAATGAGAAATCTACTTTATGGCATCCAGATGTCATTCTTGTTTTACGTGGATCCGTGTGAGCAAGATTTTTGCCTTTTTTTTTTGTGTATTCACCATCTGGCTATTATCTTTGCAGAGGCACAACATCTTTCTTAAAGGTCTTCCAAAAATAGCAAATGGATCAGGGAAGAGGAGGAGGATTGAGAAGTTTTTTGGATTAACCACTTAAGTATGTCAACATATGAGTCTTGCATTCTGGATCTGGGGGAAATGTTGAATGCAGAGCGAGATGGAGCAATATGGAAAATGTGCGCCCACACATGTGACTGCAAAGAAGTGACTGCTTACCTGTTGCGGGTGATGGTCAAAATCTGAGGAGAAGTTCAGCTGAAAGGCAAATGAAAATGTGCATGTGTCTACCTGTTTGGGTTCTTTCTCTAGAGATCAGTGGTTACAAGAAAACCCTAGCTAGCTCACGTAGTAGGGAGTGGGATCTTTGGGTTAACTGAAGGTCCCATATCTACTGATGACCAGTTCTGAAAGAACTGAAATAATACAAGTCTGTTTGTCACGAGAACAAAGTTGCCCCTAATGAATCTTTCACTGGTGATTCAAAAGCAGTTTATACTGCTGTGGCAATGCAAGACAGCCACAGAATTATCATTAGAAACATTAAGAGGCTTATATTTGAAAAATTAACACGTAATTTTTAATAGAGATTTCCAAAGGAGATTTAGTTTTATTGACATAAAATGTAAGGACAACTTGAATTCAGTGAACGCCTGCTTTATATACAATTTAAAGTTTACCAGCCATCTCTTAATTTTCTTGAATGAATGTCCATCGCTGCCAGGGCCCAAGAGAGGAAGTGTTATCTCATGGACTCAGAGATGAAAGAAAATTAAAATACTTCTTCAAATGGCATGCAGCAAAGTTAAACAAAAAGAAAGAAGTATCTGGATTCTTTACTTTTTGATTCAGAGAATTAACCACAAAAGTGCATTATGTCTAAAAAAATCTGGTATTAAATTTGAGTAGCACCGTAGAGTACAAAACATTATCATTCATATTTATTTATAGATTTTTATGTCAACTATCTGTGCTTAATTTCATAGATAAGGCTTGGAGAGATTAATGGTGGAACAAAAACTCAGCAGCTATTAAATGGCCAAGATGTGACTTGAAACAGATATTCTTACTGTAGGCGCCCTCCTTTTTCTACTAAACCAGATGCTTTAACTTTGAGTCTTCACTTCTTCAAAGCTTTTTAGCAGACATTTACAAATTTTCAAAAGAATTTTTCCAGTAGAAAATATCTTGAGGCAAGTTCATGGACTCATGAAGCAACCATGCTTTGTTTTCTATTTCAGCTGTGGTTTGGGTTTTAAATCTTCTCCTTTTTCACCTCCTCTTCCTCCTTCTCTTCATCCTCTTCCACTTCCATCATCATCGTCATCACACCTCATCATCAAACTCAGCTTGCAAATGGGCCAGAGGTTGTGGTCACAAGGGAGTAATCATTCTATGCTACCTCCCTCTTTCTTTCTTTGAGTTAAAATTTATCTAGTTATTATTGACCAAAGAAGGGGGAAAATATAATTCTTTCCTTTATTCTTTATCTCTCCCTCTTTCAATAATCCTCCTCTTCTTTTTTTTTTTTTCCACTTTACCCTTTATATCTTCCCCACTTTATCAGCTCTCCCCCAAATACCTAACCACAGAAATTCCAAAGCAGCTGTTTTCCAGGACAAAACAGCCATCTGCCTCTCTGTTTGGGCACCACCCTGACATACCAGAGATAGACAGGCTGTTCTGATCTCTCTCTGCCTCCAAATGGAGTTAACCACCTTCACAGGCTTTGTTCCACAGGCCACACATCAGCCTGTGGCTTCAGTAATATGTAAAGATGTATTTGTTAAATTTCAGTTCAGGAGCAGAAGCCAGTATATTTTGCCCGTGGTGGCAGTAAGTTCAACCCACATACACACACACACACAAATCACTCTCAGCTGTGTCAACAAACAGAGCTTCAATTTAAAATCCAAACTCTGAGATCATAGTTTCTCAACTTCAGAAAGTCTTCTCCTAAACCAGGCCCTATCACGCCCAAAGCAGCAGTGTGAGGCTCTCACTCGATATGGACATGCATTCTCCCTCAGATGTGGGATTGACCTTCTGGTCCATTCTAAACAGCACCAAGGATCCCTGTAAAAAGATAGAGCTAATTTAGTTTAGGGAGTAGAATTTCAGATCTTTCGGAGAGTCAGAGATAAGCTAAAAACAGCAGCAACAAGAACAGCAACAAAAGATGCTTTAGTTTAATTTGGAATTTATGCAAATCGACCACTGTGGCCATGTAGTTGTTGAGACTGTGGGGTGGAGGTGGTGGTGTTCCAACAAGATCCTGCTTCAGAACGAGGTACTCATTCCCCCGTTGGCGAGAAGTGGGGTAGCTGATGACTCTTAGCTGATTCTCCTCCAGGAGTTGCCCTTGGCCATCAGTGCTGCCTGTCCCCTCCTCAGGGACAGCCCATGTAAAATGGCTGGTCCTTGTGCCTTAAGGTGGGACAACTCTGAAGGACCACCCCAGTCCCAGAGCTCCCCATAAGATTAGTTGGGGCCTCTGTTGTACACGCATCACAGCGCCTTTGTCTCGGCCCAATCCGAAAAGTGGTCCCCAAAGATAAATCTTGCATGCAATTTCAGAGTCTCCGAGTCTGTTCCCCAGGGAACGTGACCTACCACAGAGTCTTTCAAAACAGTTCAAATATGTCAGGACTTGCTGGAGTAAAAAGCCCCTGGACATCTGCCATAGCTATTCTCCCATATTCCAGGGAGTAAAACAATCCCTTCTCATAAGGAATTCTTAGAACTCCCCTTGCTATGAAAGAAACTAACTTCATTTCCAAAGAACCCACAAAAGTGAGATGTGAACTGACCCCCCAGGGACAGCATCTGTATGTGTCATTTCCCTCTAGTCCTTTAAATGGAAGACATTGTGATCAGCAGATATTTTAAGCAGTCAGAAAAATGCTCCCTCATTAATACCTATAGAATGGTAATTATAAAGGATAAAAAGGAAATGTTTATTTTTATCACATGGCCTAGAAACCATTTTTCCAGCTAAACATATGACAACTGTATGTATGTGATATAAAATGCACAATCATTTAAGAAAATTCTTTGGGATAAAAACTGAACATTGATAAAATTTTATTCCTAAATTACTTTCTTTTTGTTTCTGAGAATTGTAAAAGGACATCATAATAATAGCTATCATTTACTGAAAAACAATTATCCATCAGTAGCTATGCTAAGTACTTTATATATTGTCAAAAAATGATTAAGGAAGACAATTTAGGTGATACAAACAAACTTTATTTAACACTTCATGAAACGGACAGTCTCAGAGAACTACAAAATGGGGTGGAAGGCAGGAAGCTTTTATAGGATAAAGAATGAAAAACAAGGAAGAGAAAAATAGAAAATATCTGATTGGCTGGGGCCACATAGCCAACCTTGTTTAGAGTGATGGCTTGCTGTTTGGAGATTAGCCGACTGGATATACTGCATTTTTCGTCAAGCAGAGCGTTTCCAGGGACAGGAAGGCTATCTAAGTTTCGACTTGCTGATGTGACACAACGTGCAGGACTGGCTCCATCTTGGGCCTAGAAAGTTATTTCAACAATATATATCATCAAATGTAATGTTTGCAACGTCCTTGTGAAATTATTACCATTCTCATTTTGCAAATCAGGCAATCAAAACACAGAGGGGCTAAGTAACTTGCATAGAGTCCCATAGTTAGAGGGCAGAGCTAGAATTTGAACCTAGATAGATCAGACTTTTAGCCCATGTGCTTAACCACTGTGCTTAACTTCCCCCACCCCAATCATTGATAATTCTTTTGTTTTAAAGGTGAAATGATTTGTCCAGCACACCAAAATTCTTTAGCATTATTTTTTAAAAACTGAGCTGAGGAGAATGCCTGGACTGGAGATTGGTTTCAGCAGTAGCAGGATGTGAGGAAGTAGATGCTCTCCTTATATACTGCACTTGTCTTTTTCAGTATCTTGCCCAGAGGCTTGAATTTGCTCTGAAAACTAGGAATTATGACTATTTCACCATAAATGTGAGTACCTTCTTGTCATCACTTCTGTCCTGGTCCCTGAGTTCTTAGTGCATCAGCAACCAAAGATTGGCTCAATTCGTTAACGATGCTTCAAGTTTATTCTGGGTAATTTGTTAATTTCTTGGTCATTTGAATACTTGTAGTTTTAAATCCTTTTAAACCAAAGTCCCCATGCTCCCATGTTCCATAGCTGACTAGAGGTAAGAGGGTTACAAACATTTTTTTAGGTGAGTTAAGGAGGCTACTGGTGGGCCGAACCTTCTCTTTCAAATTTCTTGGGTACTATTCATAAACATGATTCTTATTCCTCAATAAAATTGGCAATCTGTTGATTTGCAATTTGGGGGCTTCAGATTTATGGCCTCCAAGTCCTATGTCATATACTAAAGTTAGGCTATCAACTAGGCAGGTGGATTAGCAGAATATAGATACTTATTTTTTCCTTACATTCAGGCAGACACCTGCCAACATGTTACCTTATGGTGAGTTGATCATAAGTTTGGTCATTCTTTTACGGCTGGAAAGTCCTCTTATTTCAGAAGTTTGGGGATGACCACAGCCTAGAGCTGAAAAGCATATTCAAGGCTAGAAGCTGAGTAGAACTTGTGGTATCAAATTTGTACCTTCCTTCTTCAGTAGCTTTGAGGGGAAATCACAATCAATGAAATAGAGCAGAAAAGAAATAATGCACTCTTTTTTGTACTTTTATTGAGGTGTATGTAATTACATCATGTAAATGTAATTACAGTAAATTTACAACTCTTAAGTTTTGACAAATTTATACATCCAATTAAGACATAGAATATTTCTGTCACTCTAGAAAATCCCCTTATGCCCCTTCCCAGTCAATCCTCCACCCCCACCCTAAAAGTCAACCTCTGTTCTGATTTATCCCCCAAATTAGCTTTGCCTGTTTGTCTATTCTTGAAATTCACATAAATGGAATCACGCAGTATAGACTTTTTTGTGCCTGGCTTCCCCCCTGCCCCTCATCACGTTGTCCTTGAGATTCATCCATGTTCTTGCATGCATCAGTTCATTCTTTTTTATGCTGTCATTCAGTCATATTCTATTGCACAAGTGTACCACAATTTGTTTATCCAGCTTCCTGTTGATGGATATCATGCTGTTTTTAGTTTTTGGCTATTATGAGTAAAAAATGCAATGAACATTCTTGTACAATTTACTTTGTGGACATATGTTTTCATTTCTTTTGAGTGAACACTGAGGAGAGGAATTGCAGGATCATAAGTAATACGATTTTAGGCTTTTTTTTTTTTTGGTGAGGAAGATTAGCCCTGAGCTAACATCTGTTACCAATCCTCCTCTTTTTGCTGAGGAAGGTTGGCCCTGAGCTAACATCTGTGCCCATCTTCCTCTATTTTATGTGGGACACCTGCCACAGCATGGCTTGATAAGTGGTGCATAGGTCCACACCTGGGATCTGAACCCATGAACCCAGGGCCGCTGAAGCGGAGCACACACACAACCACTACACCACCAGGTTATCCCCGATTTTATTTTATTTTTATTTTTTTGGTGAGGGAGAGTGGCCATGAGCTAACATCTGTGCCCATCTTCCTCAGTTTTATATATGGGATGCTGCCACAGCATGGCTTGATGAGAGGTGCGTAGGTCCGCACCCAGTATCTGAACCTGCGAACCCTGGGCTGCCAAAGCGGAGCGTGCGAACTTAACCACTATGCCACCAGGCTAGCCTCGGCCCCGATTTTAGGCTTTTTAATTTTAACCATTCTAGTGGGTGTGTAGTGTATCTCACTGAGGTTTTATTTGGCATTTCTCTAATGACTAATGATGTTAAACATCTTTACATCTTCTTTTGTGAAATGTCTGTTTGAGTCTTTTGCCCATTTTTATTGGGATATTGGTCTTTTAAAAAATTACTTAACTGTAGGAGTTCTTTATATAGCCTGAAAACACATCCTTTGTCAAATATATGTATATTTAGTGTTCTATTTTGTATCCTCTCTTGGTCTTTTATCTTTATACTTTTGCTTTATTCTTCAGTAGTTGCTCTGGAGACTACAATATCTATCTATCTATCTCTATATATCTATATCTATATAAGTTACTATGCTGTATGTTGAATTGATGTAATACCACTCTACGTATAATGTAAGATGATTACAACAGTATACAGGTTTCTCCTGCTATCTGAAAGTTCTCTTTATGCCATTTCACTTTTATGAAAGACCTACATTAGTACCTGTTTTCTCTAACCAAAAGAAATCCAAAGAGGATTTTTGCTTTTACGAAAAAAGGCATAAAGTGAAAATAGCGTTCAGCCTTTGTTTTGCAGCGAGCCATTATAGAGGCTAAGCAGTCAAGTGTACTGTGTATTTGAAGCCTTCCACAGCAGCCACGGCAGATGAACCACCTTGACCTTCGACATCCAGGAAAGCAGGCATCAGAGGAGGGTGTAGGCGTTAGTGACCTGCCTGCCCTGATGGATTTAGATGACGATGAGTTAATAGATGACCCTCTTCCTCTCTCTCCTACATCCCAGTCTCTTGTACCTCCCGCCTCCCCAACCTCCAACAACTCAGCCTGACACCACATCACCACCACCACCTTCAGCCTTCCACTGTGCTCACTGTCTTCCCGATTCTGGTAGGTGAAACCACACTGTACATACATGATTTCTACTTTATGTAGGCTGTGTATTTATCCTATCATTCCTGCTTTTACTACTTAAATGTTAGTGTTGTTTTAGGGTTTATGTGTTATTTGGTATGATTTTGTAGATTACATTTAGGGTCTGGGAATGCTCAAAAGATCTTCCCGTATAGACTAATGGTAATTGTTTCTTCACTTTACACCATTTCCGCTTAAGAAAGATTTCATAGGAACGTTGTGCTTTCTGATAGTAGGGGAAACCTGAAATTCCATTTGCCTTCCCTGTCCTTTTTGAAACTGCTGTCATATAATTTGCTACTACATATGTTAGAAACCTTCAAATACAATATTTTTACCTTTACTTTAAACAAATATCTTTCAAAGAAATTGAAAAATAGTACATATTATATATTTACCCACTCATTTACCATTTCAGGTACTTTTTAAATCTTCCTATAGAACCAAATTACCAATTTTCAAACTGCTATCATTTCACTTCAGCCTGAAGAACTTGGTTTAGCATTTCTCACAGTGTAGGTCTACTGGTGATGGATTCTCCCAGCTTTAATTTATATGAAAAAGTCTTTATTTCATCTTTGTTTTGAAGGATATTATTACTGGATTTATAGAAATCTAGGTTGACAGACCCTATTTATTTATTTTGGAAGCAGAATTGCATTGTTTTCCTTGAGAAGTTGGCCATCATTTTTCTTGCACATCTTTATGTTGTTCATCAGTCTGCTTTTAGGATATTCTCTTTATCTTTGTTTTGCAGAATTTGTTACTATATGCCTGTAATGTGTGGCCATTGTTCCTTCTAATATTTTTTTCCTGCTCCAATCCTCTTCTTGGAAGACTCTGCTTAACTATATGTTTGCCTGCTTGATACCGTCCCATAGATCGTTAGTGCTCTGTTCAATTTTTTCTGTAGTCATTTTTTCTGTTGCTTTATTTTGGATAATTTCTTTGTATGCTAAATTCACCATCAGGGCTCACTCAGAGACAGTTTCTATTGACTGATATTTTTCCTGAATCTAGGTCATACCATCTTATTTCTTTGCCTGTCTCATACTCTTTTGTTGAAAACTGATCATTTTAGAAAAAACATTACAGTAGCATTCTAGATTCTGATTCTTTCCCCCTGAAAGTTGTTGTCTTTTAGTTGTTTTTGCTGCTGCTGTTGTTGTTTTAGTGACTTGCCTGGATTTAATCTGCAGAGGCTGTCTCTTGCATGATGTCAGGCAGTCGTTTTTTTAAATTCTGATTTTCATTTTATTAGTCTGCCTTCCTAGGGAGTGCTTCTGTGTCTGCACAGCTCAGTGGTCAACCTGTGGCTGGTCAGAGGTTGTGCTCAAACACCTCGAGCCAGCGGAGCTTCCACGCTCTGCTGAGGGATCTGTGTGTTCATCAGGAGCAGATTCAAAGCCAGACAGTTTGCAAGTCTGCCCTGGATTGTACTTTCTCTTGGGCCCTCTTGTTCTCCCCCATGTGTGTATGCAGCATCCCACCCTGTCTGAGGTCTTATCTGGGCCCTCTGTCATGCTCTCATTTCCAGGATCTCCCCGTTAAATATCTGGCTAGTCTGCCAGTCTGCTACTCAACCCAATTGTGACTGCATCCTCAGGCTACGAGAGCTTGGGGTTCCCCATTTATTTCCTACCAGTCTTGCTACTTTTACTGACAGTCCCTCTGGCAGGAGCGAGCCTCTCTAGTGGGAAAGCTGCTGGTTTTCTCAGCTGGCCCTGCCCTGAGCTAGAAATAACAGGCTGCCTGCACTAGAGGGATGGTGACAGCAGCTCAGGCAAGAATGCCACAGAGTTCCAATCTTCTTACCCAAAGTTGATCAGTTTTTTTGTAAGTAAATACTTCTCCATTTGTCGTTTGTCTTTACTTTGTTTCCAAAACCCTGAAATGATTGTTTTGACAATTTTCTCCAATTTTATAGTTGTTTTTTGGGGGAGAAGATTTGCTGATTTCTTTATTTTGTCCTAGTCAAAAGTCTTGCCCTGACAGATATATTTTGACAAAGGAAAGGAGAGGCAGAAAAAGACAAAGCATGAGGAAGCTACTGGGAACAGTATTCCCTGTAATTTATAAACCTGTAACCAAACCACCAGGCTGTTGGTTCAAGGAACGGTAAGAATTAAATACCCCTGAATAGAGTAAATTTTTTAACCAATGACTTAAAGGCGAAACATGTTTAATGATACACAAAATTATTGTGTCACAGGAATTAAATACCAGTGATAAAGAACTCACAGAAAAATAGATAATTATTCACAGAAAATAAAAAATAATTATTAACACCTTACCTAGCCCAGAAAATCTTTGGCTTTTTCTTACCATGAGATTGATTATAGATCCTAGAAGACTCTATGTCAACACTTTTCCTTGATACTCCACATAGTGATAATTGACATCATCCTAACTCATTCATATTACACATAAGTGTCCTGTCTCCTGCTTCCTTATATCTGTATGAAATTAGGGGCAAAGAGAAGTTATTCCCTTTACCTCTGCTCCAACCCTCTCAAACCTTTCCTAGGACCTCAGATTCCCTTAACCAGAAGCAGAGTCCTTTCCTTCAATAAGTGAGGAGAGGTAGTTAACACTAAGGGGTGATCACTTCTCAACCCATTGTCATGTGGTTGGAGCACTTCCCCACTTATGTGAAGAAAGGAGTGGGAAACCTGAAGGCCCTGGCCCTGAGGAGGTGGAAGGCAAAAGCCATGCTGCTGGGCGTCAGGGAGCTGGCGCTGTTTCCCGGGAGCCTTCTCTAACCTCACTCCACCTTACATCACCCATCCACCTTACATCACCCCACTCACCTTCCTCCAGGCTTTGGCAACAGGGCTGCTGGCCATGGGCCTCCAGGTCAGTGTGGAAATCCCCACATGGAGAGAATTCCCACCGAGTGCCCTGAGGGGATGTGGGGAGAGGAGGGGTGCCAGCCTCTCCAAATGTTGCCCCGGTCCACAGAGCAGAGTTGTCTAGAGACCTTACTGATTTTCACTAAACTTCTGGTGGGTCTCCTGTAACATTTTTTTTCTGGGCTCAAGGATTGTACTAATAAAGCTTCACCCTTTGTTATTGTTATTTGTGTTTTGTCTCCTTCACCACATTTCAGGTGAAGTGGGGTGGCATCTCTTCTGCTGCTATTTATCTTTCTACATCCCTTCCCTACTTCTCTACAGGCCCAGCTTTTAACATCTAGCGTGAACTCATCAGACCAACTTTAACTGTTGTTCCAAATAGAATACAAATATTCTGGCAATTCTCAAATGCAGTGTTTCTCAATCATAATTGCTCATTAGAATTACTGGAGGAGTTTTTAAAACCCCAGCTGCATTTGAGGCCAATGAAACCAGACTCTCTGGTGATGGGATCCAGGGAGCCAGTGCTGAGAAACAATGCTCTCGTGGAAAGTAGAAACTTTATGTAGCACGCTAATATTTGTCTTGACTTTTTTATCTTAAATCAACATTTACCACATCCTTCAGGGACACATTGGAATATTGGTTGGCAGAAAGAATAGCAATGCAGAAACTGAATTCTATCACGCTCTCATTGCAATGTGTCAATACTTCTGAGGTCACGTTGGCCAAATGCCCCTCAGTGTCCTTGTATTCAACAGCCGCTTTGGTGAGTGACAGCCTAGGAGAGATTTGCCTCATGAGAGCAAATAAGAAAAGAAAACAACCTGTAGATATGAAACATGTCAGATTTCAAAGACTGCTGGCCCATTATGTAAAATGCAATGACACATTAGTACAAATATTGACTTTCGCCTCTCTCTCCTTGAGTCTTTGTTCTCACTTAAACACCGAATGGCCATTGACTTCTTTTCAAAAGGAAAAAGGAAAGTGATAAATCTTTCACTACCTTTTCCATACAAGCTTTCTTTTTGAGATTGAGGTTTTCTATTCCTGCTTTTTGAGATGACCAGATTGCCACTATTTCAAGCTCCTTGGTTCAGTTCTTTAACCTTAAAGACAGGTGCAGCTTCCTCTACGCCATGGATAGAAAGTTGGTTAAAAAAAAAAACAAACAGCAAATATCTTCCAGATATTTGTTGAATCCCAAACCTGCATAAACCAACTTTTGAGTTTTCTCCTTTTAGTGAGAAGGTGAGTGGAGGAGCGAGGATAAGTTTTAAGGACCCAGAGGAAGGCTTTTAGCCCTGAGTCATTTGGTGCCTAGAAAAGTGTGGCAAAGGGCAGGAGACCACGGATGCTTGTAGGGAGCCTGAAACTCTGTGCCTGGTGGAGCGTGCCTCTGTTTTACTAGGGATGGTATCAGATCTAGTGATCAGGAAGAATTTTCTGGCATGAGAGAGGTGAGAGACAAGACTACATCATTCGGTAGAATTTTAGCAATTCCTTTTCAGAATTTTTTTTTGGTGGGGAGGGAGGTTGTGTGTTATTTTTTTAAAGAAAGACTCAGAGTGATTTCTAGATGTGTGACATCTTATTATTCTTGAGACAAGAAATTAATAACTCCTGAGAGTTCCTGTTAGGCCTGTAATTCTAGAAGATATTATGTTCAGGGCAATTTAAAGCAAAAACATTCAACTTTCCTTATTTCAAGATTTAATACCTGCACCAAGTTTCCCCATATTTTATAAGTTTGTCAGGTATGTTTCTATACTCATTAGAAAGGATTAATGATAACTTGAAGTAGAAAGCTTGGGGCCACTGGATACGACATGCAGGTTGTACACTGCCAATGCTGGGGGTCCCCATAACTGAGACTACAGTGAGAGCAATGTTCTGTGGAACTGGGAATTCACTGGGCCTGGGAGAGAGCCTGACCTTCATGCCAGTCACGGCAGGGTGGAATCACAGTTAGTGTTCCCATCCCTGCCTATGATTTTCAGTTGACTATGTATTTAAGCTTATTCAGTGATTTTATTTTAAAATGCTGTCTATATATCGCTAATTTAGTCCATGTTAGGGCAGATAGCATAGATATAGGAGGATAATCCACCAACCTAATAAAAAAAGATGCTCTGATAACATATGCATCATTTCTTTGGCAATAAAATTCCTGGTAGGAAAGGTCAGTGGATGCCTTTGGTCATTGTCTCAAATTCTCCTTTTGCAGTCGATAGCACCACAGCTGTTTTCCCAGTGGAGGTCAGAAATATGATTTGCCTTACAGAATAATGTCAGCCTGAAATGATTATTATTACTGTTATTTTCTCTTAATCCATCTTGTCATTCCCATTGCAAAATACTAGCTCAGTACTCCCCAAGAGTCACAGGAAAGTGGAGGAATTGCTTGGCTTTGTCCTCTGGGGTGAGCATCATTTGTCATTGTCAGACTGAGGGTCATCTCTTAGCCCAATCACCTGGACTGCACATGGTTCTGGGTGCCCTTTGGACTCTCCCAGAAGTACCTCTGGAGATGAGACAGTCCACCCAGTGCACGGCCAAGCTGGGATGGCGTCAGTATGGAGGGTGCTATGCTTTTAGGAAATGAGAGGAAGATTCCCAGGCTAAGGGGCTATTCCTGGGTCCCTTCTGTAAGAGAATTTGCTGGGTGGTTATGCCAGTTCAGACTGAGTATTTGAGGACCTTTACTCATATATTTAATGATTTATAAGAGTCTATAATATTCAGAAGAATGGGCTACGTGTAGAATATAAGGTAAGACACTAGTTTTCCCCATTCTAAGAACTTACAACCTTGTTGAGGGAAAGTCTCCATGAAATTGTTAAACACCAGCATATTGGAGGATGTTCCCAGTGTGGTTTGGGGTGATCAGGGAGGTGCTGTGGAAGAAGTAGGGCTTGCGTTGCACCTTGAAATTTGTACAGAGCATGGCTAGGTGGAGGGGAGGGAAGAACATACTCTGCACAGTGGTAGACTACAACAGCTTGGACCAAACTGAGGTTCAGAGTTCCATGCCAGGAAACAGGAACCACTGGAGTGACTTCTACACATTTGTCCAAGGAGTTGGCTGCTGTTGTGCCTTGAGATCTGGTAAGGTTTTGGACTTTTTCTAGAATATGTCTTCAGATGCATGGTAGGCCCATTTCAATATGCTGGACCAGCACTGTGCTGAGTGCTGGATACTCTGGAGCATAAATGGCAACAGAGAGCATGACAGAGTAGGATATGGGGAACTGTTTTCACTGTTACAACTCTTACTAACAGCATCCTTCTTGCCTTCTCACTTGGCCTAGTTTCTTTTGAGCTCTGTGCCTACCTGTGGGTTGGAGATAATTTGTGGTGTTGCTGCTTTGTTGATCTTTTCCTCCTCTGAGGAAGAAAACACAATTTAGAGCTCAGGATTATTCTGGATTATTCCAGTTTATTCTTCAGTTTTATCTCAAAAAGCCAGGCTGTCTCCTCAAGGATGAGGAGACAATGCCCTCTCTAGCCAGGGGTTCTCAAACTTTAGTGTGCATGTGACTTGCTTGGGGATCTTATTAAAAAGGTCCTAATTCATTAAATCTAAGGTGCAGCCTAGTATTCTGTATTTCTCTTAAGCCCTGTGGTGATGCTGATGGTCCGAGGGCCACACTTAGTATCAAGACTTAGTTCATAGTATGGATGATTATGGCAACAGAGTGGCCCAGAAAGGTTGAGTGTGGGAAGGAAGAGGATGGAGTGGAAATACTTTTCATATGAGATTACAGTCTCCCAGGCTCCCACATAAACTTGACAATGAGTCATGGTCACTATCCACCCAGACCCTCGCTTCTCATTAGAAGGTGCTCCCCCAGGACATGCCCACGCTGAAGCGTCAGGAATACCATGCCTTTCCCATCAAAAGCCTGGTGAAGAAGCTTATGACCTCCCAGCAGTGAAAGAGACCGGGGCAAGTTGAATGCTTGGTTGGTTTTGCCTTTTCTCCTCATCAACTGCATGGCGAGTTGGAAGGAGAATCTGGTGGTTCGTTCCACTCTGTTCAGCTCAGCGGGTGTTTGCTGCATGTCTGCTCTGGGCCTAACACTGTGCTAAGTGTGTGGATCTCTGACGAAGGGTGAAGAGTGGTCTCTGCTGTCCAGGGACTTACTTTATTATTGGGAAGAAGAAAACAGAACACTGACAAGCAGTGAAAGAAAAACCTGAGAGAGCAGGGCTATAATTATGTGCTAAACTGAATATAATCAAGTGCCAAATCTATGACACAAACAGTAAGTGCTGTGAAAAGTCAGGGAGGGTTTGGATGTTGGCTTGGCTCTCTGAAACTAGAATTATAGTTTTACATTGAGAGATCTATTGTTTGACTTGTATTGGGGTTTTGGAGATCTGGTGGATACAGAATTTGGAGCTACTGGGTGGGAAAGGGAAAGCAGAGCCCAGCACAGAAACACAATTCGCTTGTTTCAGGTACTAAAGAGCCCCACAATGAATGCAAACCACACCTTCCACCCCAGATCTTTCCATCCCTGCAGTGAATGAAGCATTTCTTTAAATGAAACCACCCCCAGATAATGAGATCATTGCTGCACAGTGCTGGGTCTGACTGGACACTCCCGCAGCTTGTAGGAGATTCAGACTTAAAGTGAGTTCTTTCCATAGATCATGAATAATAATGGGGCTTAATGGGAATGGTCATCACGGGATCTCAGGGCAGATACCTTATAGTTTATCGATGGGGCCCACAAAAAGAGAAGGGGCTGGGAAAGGCCCTCAAAGGCAGAGAGAAAGCTCCTATCTTTTATCTTGTCCATGAAAGCCCCGTGGAAGAACAATGCCATTCAGTCCTTATATAGCACTTTAAACTCTTTTATAAACAGCGGCTGGTAAAGTCACATGACACCCCCGGAGAGAAAAATGCGTGTTGGTCTTCCCCTATTTCTGAGAGTGAATCATGGGCACAGAGCCTATACGTATCTGGCAGAAATACTCATGAATCCCTTGGCCTGCCAAACTGGGAGAATGGGCCAACTCCACGTGGCCAAATCTTTCAGGTGGCTTAGCTGTGTCATGCATGAACCAAACACCAATCCTCCACACTTCCCAAGGTGAGGAAAAAATATCAGGTTCTCTGAGTTGTCCCATGGAACACCCCTCTCCCAACTAGGACTGAGGGAGAAGATAGCACCTCCCCTCCTCCCTGCCCTGCAAGTGGGGTTAGGAGACTTGCTCCCAGATTCCTTCGAAGAGATCCTCCTCAGATGCTCTCTCTTGTCTGCACTGTGTCTTGTTTTACATCCTTTTCTGGACAAGGTGCCCAAGAGTTACAGGACCTCTTTTTGAATGCTTCCTGCATGGCCTTTCCAAATGGGGTCTGTTTCATGCTCAGTTGGTATCTGAGACCTATTGTGGTGGTGCCTCAGACTAGACTGAAGCAGGAAGAGCGCTCCTGTAAATTTTGGATCACACCAGCAGCTGTCTTCCATTGATAGAAAAGACTGATAAGATATTGCCAAAATTTATCTACAGACTGAACTTGAAAGAAACCCTTTTCATTTGCTGGTCTTACCTTCTCTATCAAGAGCATTTGGAGGCCCAACAGTCTCGAGTTGGTGGCCCATGGGCCAAATTGGGCCCACAGATGCACTTTCTTTAGCTGGTCTTGTGGTTTGTAAAAATCAGAATGACTTTTTTATTTTTTAGAATGAATGTATTTTTATATAAAAATTGGAATTTCTGGCATATCTTGAAAAAACTGAGGATCTGGCAACCATGGGCCCACACTCCTGCTTGGAAACATTGACCTGAAGCTGTGAGGCAGCCCCCTGCTCTTCACTGTGTCCCTGCCCCCTCAGCCCAATGCACCCATTTCTTCACTAGCCTAGCCTTTGTGAGCATTTGAGCTTTTGACCTTGGTGAGTCACAAATACAGCCTGCATTTATTTCATCCTGATATTATGGGTGGTGTGTCTAAGAGAGTTAAGAGGTCAAGGTAGGTTTGGGTAGAAGTGGTTCAGGAAAAGCAGAATGCCGATTTTAGGACAGCTTAGAAATGGTCCAAACTGGAGGCAGAGAAATAATCTACGAGTGCTTCCCAGACCATCTGTGGAGAAGGACCAGTTTGTTTTTTACTTTCCAATTCATCACAGACCTGTACTTTTATAAAATACAATATACATGAATTCCTAGAAAACCAAAAGGAATAAAGGACATACAAAATACAAGCCAAATTTTATTATTAAATTATACAGACATAAAAATTATTTTAATAAACATGATCAGAATAAACATAACATAGGAAAAAAGAAAATAATTACTAAGCTTATATTATTCATTTCAGGCATGCACATAGGCTCTAGCTATAGGGAATCACTGTTATACTCAGAGTTTTCTGTCTCTGCAGTTATAAACTAATGAAAAGTTATGAATGAAATAGCAATTTCCCGTATTAAGTGCCTAGATGCACACTTTTAATGAACACTATATAGGTAATAGTTAAGGTTTTTAATGCAATAGGTATGGATGCTTCTCGCTTGTTAATTTAGCTGGTATAGTTGAATTGACAATGACGTTCCTCATGGGGAAGATGTTTCTGTGTTTTGTTTCCGTAACATTCACAGTAGAGAATCTAGTCTCACAGAGATATCTTGACATAAATGGGAGAATGAATTTTAAAGTAACTTCAGCAAACTCAGTGTATCCACTTTTTTTTGAGGAAGATTGGCCCTGAGCTAACATCTGTTGCCAGTCCTCCTCCTTTTTTTCTTTTTCTTTTCCTTCCCAAAGCCCCAGTAGAGAGTTGAATGTCATAGTTGTGCATTCTTCTAGTTGCTTTATGTGAGATGCCGCCTCAGCATGGCTTGATGAGTGGGGCGTCAGTCTGCGCTCAGGATCTGAACCTGTGAAACCCCGGGCCACCGAAGTGGAGCTTGTGAACTCAACCGCTACCCCACCGGGCCGGACCCATATCCATTTTTAACTTTTCTCCAAAATGAAGCAAATAATACAGTATTTCCAAAATCCATCTTTAATCCTTCATCAGTAGCATATTTGGACAATTTATCCTGTAAAGTTAAAAGTAATTTAATTTTCAATAAAAAGAACGAATTTCAGATCCGTGAATTTCCTGTTCATGAATGTTCTTATAATGGAAAGTAAAATTCAAAACCTTGTACAAAATTTCTAAGATGTATGGCAATAACTATGCAGATGTAATAAAAATATTTTATTGTTAGTTACTGCTAAATTACAGGACAATCAACACTCAGTAGAAACTCTGTTTGTCCAAGTTTCCAACTTTTCTTTTTACCCTTTGATCTTATCTGCCATTGAAACCATGTCACATCCTTTATTTGAATGGAAGTATTAAGATCATTAAACACATAAACGATATCAAACAAATTAGTATGACAGCCAGTCTAGTTCATATCTTTGAAATGTTGAAACTGGTTCTTATCTTGTAGAAACACAATAGGTTTGTTCAGGAGTCCAAATATTCCTGATAGAATTTTTCTTCTCAGTAACCATCGTAACTCAGTAGTTGTTTATAATCAGCTACCGTATGATTAAAAATAAAAAGAATGCCATAAAATTTAATGCATTCACTTTTATGTAATTTACAACTTACACTAAGTGCACTTTTTAGTGCAGCCAACGTTTTTGTTTTGTTTTCTTTTGTAACAAGACTTTCTTGATGACGGAAGCACTCCCTTGATTTATATTGTGGCAGCTATTCCAGAATGTTTCCTGTTATTATAGCTGTGCCATCAGAACATACTCCTAAAAATTTAAACTCTAAATCACAATTGTTGATTAATCCTTCATGGCTGTATATAATTCAGAACTGGTTGTGTTTTTAAAAATGAAACTTAGAAAACAAATTCTTCCTTTATATCACCTTCATGTTCAAACTGCACATATGTGAAAAGGGTTGATGTTTTAGCAATATTTGTACATCTGTCTAGTTGCAATGAAAATTGTATTACTAGCTTAATTTGTTTTATAGTTGATCCTGCATGACATCGAGTTTTGGTGACACTGGAAAATGGCTGTTGAGCCACCTTGTTTGATGAGATTCTCTCAATATTTCCAAGCAAACATCTTTGGATTCTTTCATTAATATTTTAACAAATGCATGTGCATCTTTAGACTTAGCAACTCAAAGTGTTATTTTATAAGAATCCCACAAAGCACATTTGTGTCTGGTGGCTTTTTAATTCAATATGCTTTTTTTTAAAATGATTCTTTTGTTTTGAATTTACTTTTTATGATTTGGATATAAATATTCCTCAGGTCTTAATAGTCTCATTGATTGATTAGCCAATATGTCTCTTCAAAGAACACATTGTTATTTTAGCTCTTAAGCATCAATTGTGGTTGCAAAACAGCTCAATACACAAAGGATCATGCTTCTAAATAAAACTAGCACAGGTTTTTGGTCTTTCTTTCTTTGGAATCTTGTTTATCATCATGATTGAGTTAACATTACAGCTGCAATCAGGATAGGTTGATATTTTCTTGACAAAAATATTCAGTGAAGTTTATTTTTCATCTGTAAATTGGGGTTAAAATTAATAATACCAATTTCAGTTCCCTAATACAGCTAATGAAGTTAAAAGTAGACTTAAAACAAGCTTGATTAAAATTAAAACTACTGTAAGAATAAATTATATATACTAATTTTATTTATATATGCTTATATATATGTATATGCTCACACTTTCTCAGATATCTATATATAGAGATATATGTGCTATGTATGTACTTACACTTTCTCAAATTTTTAAACACTTTTGGTGGCAGCTGACAAAGTAACCTTAAAAGCTGCATATCATGAAGTCCTACTGAGCACAATTAGTAGGCAGTTTGTATTACATATGACTCACCAGGAAAGATCAATGACATTCAACTGGTTGTATGAGATGAGTCGGGCGGTGTGAAATTGCTATAAAAGTTTCTAAATGCTTACTACTCTCAAATTCTCTGATTATCTTGTCACGGACCCATAACAAATAGCTTGTGGATTGTCACTGGTACATGGATAACATTTTGCATTTAAATAGAGGACTCCTCAAAGACCTTATGGAGCTAGCATAAGTTCTCTATTAGTTGCTGATGACAGACTGATAAACTACTCCCTCAGTCAGAGGATAAGATCAGGTACTACATTTGGCCGTGAGTATCAGAACAAAACAAAGCAAAATAACGCAACTTATACAAGATAGAAGTTATTTTTTCATATTAAAGGAGTCTGGGGTAGGGGGCTGCTGTAGTCAGTGATCCCTTGCGTCAGAGATCCGGGCTTCTTCTGTCTTATTGTTTCACTGGACATGGCTTTCTTTCTCAATGTACCTCAAGATCCAAGAGCTACTGAAACTCCAGCCATTACGTCAACATTCCAGCCAGCTAGAAAGAGGAGGGGTATTGAAAAAGCAACCCCTCCTCTGAAGGCATTTTCTGGAAGTTGCATGCATTGTTTCTATGTACTTTTCATTGACAAGAGTTTTAGTTGTGAAGCTCGCCATACCAAATTGCAAGAGGAGCTCTGGAATGTAATAATTATCCCAGGAAGTCATGCTCACCTAAAATGAAGTATTCTCTTACTATGGGATAAAGAGAAGAGCTGATGCTGGGGATCACCTGGCAGTCTCTGATGCGGAGATACCTTCGGAACATCAGGACATCAAGTAGAAACGAATGTCAGGATTCCATCAGGCAGCACAAACTTACACGCTTTCAGCTACGAGAGAGTGTAATTTGCCCCCTTCAGTGACAGGGCTTGCTCAGGGCCTATAAAGATTTATCCAGTTTAAAATTTTATAACCGACTTGCATTTTTGAGCAACCACATACTCATTGTGTGTAGATTTTCAGTCCAGATGCTAGACTGGTACACATGTTTTTCCAAATAAAAACATGAACAACTGTGGAAAATGGTGAACAGGAACCCTCATAGCCAAGGTTCAAAAGTTCCCATCGGGTACTGTCTACGAGAGGGGCTGGGCCAGGGCAGTGGACAAGGCAGTGTCTGTCATCAAAGAGCTTGCAGTTGAGCAGAGGAGACAGTGAGTGAACAGATAATGGCAATATGGTATGAAACGGGCTTTGGAGGACGCTGTCGGAGTGATTTCGAAGCACACTGAAAGACTCCTCATTGGGATCAGAATCAGTCCATTCTTGTGAAAGTATTACGTCCTGCAGAAGTTCTGCTGTCCAGCTAAATATCACTTGAAGCCGGTTGGACTGGCATTAGATGTGTTAACATAAAGTTGCCAGTTTGTTTCTCCTAAATGTACCTCATCGAGTCTAGATAGGAACACCCATTACTGGAGGAATCCCAGGTCTGAGAAATCCCAGACAGGACCCTCTCTGTCGCACCACATGGGCAACAAGAGCTCTCTCTCTCTACGTAAAGGAAGATAAACCATGAAAAGGAGATTTTTTTTTTAAACCATAGATGAATGTGCTTTTATCAATAGAAGTTTTTCACCTATTAAAAAATGTGCCCACTCATTCAGGTTAGTAATTAGAAGGGAGAGATTTCTGAAACATGTGGGTATGGGCAAATATGTACCCTCTTGTTATAGATAAAGATATTTAGATATTCTTGCTTATCTTAGTTTAGGCTTATTTCTTTGTGGCCAAGACCTTGCTGCTGAGGCCTATGCATCAGATTTCTAAAACAAGCAAAAAAGCAGCTACCTTCACATATACCCAATTGTTGAGGTGCCCAAACAGGGACTTTTTTTCAGATTTTTCAAATTCAGTTTTCACAGATCTTGTCTTGTCCTCTTTCAAAGATTTCATTCCATTCTCATACTGTTAGATTCTTTCGGATCGCTGTCTTGACAAGCTGCTCCAGGAGGAAGCTGTTATGGGGTCTTCTATCTGTGGGTTATCTAGTGTATCTTTCATGAAGACTTGCTCACTCATTTCAAATCAAATTCATTAGCTTTCCCTTTGTCAGTCTCAGGGCAACTGGTTTTTACTTCTCTTGTGGAATTTCCGTCAGATGAGATGCTACAGTTAAGCCTGGGCGATTGTGTTGGTTTCCCCTCCCCAACCCACTTCTAGATTGTAACCTCCTCGAGAAAATCAGGGTCTTATTCATGTTCTTTCCTTTATTACCTGTTATGGATTAAATCACCCTCCCTCCCAATTAATATGTTGAAACTCTAACCCTCAATGTGACTGTATTGGAGATAGGGCCTTTAAGAGGTAATTAAGTTTAAATAAGGTCATAAGGATGGGGCCCTAATCAGATAGGACTGGTGTCCTTATAAGAGGAGGAAGAGACACAAGAGATCTCTCTCTCTGCACACACAGAGGAAAGGTCACGTGAGGGCACATGGAGATGGCAGCCATCTGCGAGCCAGGAGGAGAAGCCTCACCAGAACCCAAATTTTTTGGCAACTTGGTCTTGGACTTCTAGCCTCCAGAACTGTAAGAAAATAAATTTCTATTGTTTAAGCCTGTGGTATTTTGTTATGGCAGCCCTAGGAGACCAATACATTACCTAACACAGTATTTTGCAAATAATTTCTAGTCAGTAGATACTTGCTTATTTCTCATTCACTATAACAAATTATTTTTATGAGGAACAATTTGGTTTTACAATTATCTTACAATCTTGTATTATACAAGTCATGTCTAAGAGTTGGTTTAAATGCCTCTCCCTAACATCTTTCCCCAAACACACACACACACACAAGCTTGGCATTAGCTCTTTTGAGTGCACAGAATGGCTGGTAAATTTGCTTTTGTAATCAAAGTGCCTAATTTCAAACTGTTGATAGACGGTATTAAAGAACATTTATATGTTTCCCTGAAATCCTACTCGTTGGAAGATATGTGTCATTCTAGTTTATTATTTCCTCTAAAGTCCATTTTTTGATATCTGAGTCCATAACTTTTCTCTTAGTTTTTGCATCGGTGCAGTGACTCCAGTACCTGCTGGACAGGCCAATGTGGAGGAAAGGTGAAGGGGGCATTTAAACAACACTTATTCATTCACTCAATCATTCAAAACACTTTTAAGGAATCAACTCTTGCCAAGCACTATTCTGGGAGCTATAAATACAGGGATGTTAAAAGACACAGGATATCCCTACTTTTGAGTTTACAGACTAATGGTGGAAAAGGCAGGCAATATACATACGAACAGGCAAATCAAAAAGATGGTTCTAGATAGTGACAAGTTTGCCATAACTCTAAGACCAGCCTCCCACCACCCCTAAGATACTGGTAGAAGCCACCAGGTTAGGTTTCATAGCTCCTGAGGGGACACAATAGTCTAGTGAGTGGTCCCTGAGATCTTACTGGTGACTGACATATACAGTTTTTTCAATTTTAACATTTTATCCTTTTGGTTAAAATATATATCTCATTTATTTAAGTGACAAGTATCTGGGATGCTGCTTTCATAGAGAGGAAATGTCAGCTCTCATGATCTGGAGGAGAGATCTTAAAATTAAGTCCTATTTCCTTAAGAAAGGAGGTGCAGTGGGCCAGCCCTGTGGCTGAGTGGTTAAAATTTCATGTGCTCTGCTTCGGAGGTTCACGAGTTCGTATCCTGGGTGCAGACCTACTCCACTCATCAGCCATGCTGTGCAGGCATCCCACATACAAAACAGAGGAAGACTGGCACAGATGTTAGCTCAGGGTGAATCTTCCTCAAGAAAAAAAAAAAAAAAGAAAGGAGGTGTCTGCTCTTGGAGAGCAACTTCTCTGAATGCCTAGATAGATTCTCATCTATCTATTTAAGATGATTCTCATTTTAAAACATTATTTAAAAATCATATTTGCTATGTCTGTAAAAAGTGAGATTCTAGGGTCATATGAATGTAGAAATAGATAATTAATAAGCAGAGTACAAGTATAGTCCATAATTGGAAACATAACTTCAAGATGCGTTTTTTCTGCATTAAGGGTATATATCCTTCTATTTGTCATTCTTTGTAAACATTAAGTAAAAAATTGAACTGCTTTTAATTGCACTTGGCAGACTGTTTCTCTTTGAATGCAATTTTATCCTTAGTTGGAATTACGTGGAGTTCTATTTTTCATTAGGGTTACTTACGAGTTTTCACCATCCTGTGTTACTCTTTAAAAAGGGATCTGGAGACGTGTGAGCATTTTTAATTCAGGGTTTGTGGGAGGGTTATATTCTGATACGTGATGATTGAAAGACAAAGGTCTCTGAATTTCCTGATTAACCACAAGTTATATACTAGAAATGCAAACCACATGGTTTAAAGTTTAAAAATTGCTAGTACTTTTCACTGGATTCATGAAAAAAGATCATAAAAATTCTTGGTAGAAAGCATGGGGTGATAGGTTAAGAACTTAATCTAAGATGGTAAATTTAGTAGTCAATTTCGAGCTCCAACAGTATGTTCATTGACACCATATTGCTTTACCTTTCAAGCCTCAGCCTGCTGACCTATTGTTCAGAAAAAAAATGTATGTTGTCCTGTTCTGATTCTATTACTCAAGAACAACAGAAAAAGTAGTAAAAGGTTTCAACAATTACAAAAGTTTTGAGAAACATGCAGTCTCCAGCATTTGGTAATTTCACCACTCCCTGCTGAACATACATTCAAGCACCCTAGAAGCAACCAAGCAATATCATTTTTTCCCCCTGAATCAAATTTCTGGGCATTTGTCTCATTTCTCTGCTTACTTACCCTGAATAGAAAAGGTGACTCAATGAGAACACTGCTTGTGATGTGTCTGGGAAAACCACATAGAGGAGGAAAACACACCTGTTATGGAAACATCTGTGGCCATTCCCAAGGAAAGGAATAAGCAGGATTGGCACGTACGTGTCAGTGACAGATGTTACTCCACACTCCTAACCACAGAGGTCATGCCCATTTGTGCAGTATAGAACTACCACACCCCCTGAGTTTGCTCACTCTTTATTCCCCGATCCTGTTGGAATAGTAGGCTATGGCATACCTGTGGGGAAGTATGCTATATGCCACAGAGTTTGGAGCTATATACCAGGATTGAGCAAGTCAACCCCTGGCATAACCAACTTTACTCACTAAATGTCCTATGACCTCTTTCAATCTCATATGCTGTTCTTAAGAAGTGGTCCTAACTGCTTTACTAGTCAGCTTGGGCTGCTATAACAAAAAACCATAGACTGGGGGGCTTAACAACAGAAATTAATTTTTCCACAGTTGTGGAGACTGAAAATCTGAGATCAGGGTGCCAGCATGGTCATTTTCTGTTGTGAGCTTTCTTTCTGGCTTGCAGATGGCTACCTTCTTGCTGTGTCCTAAGATGGTGGAGAGGGAGAAATCTCTCTCTCTTCTCTTCTTATAAGGCCACCAACATTAAAAAATGTGTACTCTTATCTCCACATTCCTTAAGAATGAGCTCAGCCAAGATCTCCTCTACAAGGTCTAATCTGAGCCCTTAGTTTGAGCTAAATGTTCTGGTAATTCCAACATATAAACACATAATAAAACTGTTCAAATGATGTTGAAGATTCTGTGAAGCCAGAGACAGTACCTTATTTATTATTATATTCCCAATGCTTAGCATAGTGCCTGACACATAAGAGGTTTTCAATAAATTCTAGGCTGCTGCTAGAATAAAATTAAATCAGAAGTAGGCAGCGTTGAATTGGTGATTTGATTTTTTAAATAGTATCAATTGCCTGATTATATGGACAATGAAAACAACAGCAACAAAAATATCCCGCCAATAAATTGGCCATTTTACCTGGCTTGAATAGCCTTGTAAATATTATCGAGCGTGTTTCCTATTCTAGTGTGAGCCAAAAAACTCAACTTAGGAGCTTCATTTGAAGGGTCTGCAGTTCTTTTACATTCACAACCACTGGAGTGAGACATGTTAAATAAGTCAAATGAGAAATTCCTAGTTTCCACCTTTATGTATCTCCTGGGTTTTCCCTTGTTCACCCAGTCACCTGCAAAAATCATCAAACGTTCAAATTCATAGTATGTGACTCAGTGACCCTGAACCTGTTGGTGGCCTGAAATGAACATGGAGTGCTCTTATTTAGCACTTGGAGCCCAGTCAGATATTAGTATTCCTGCATTGAAATCCTCTGGTGCCAGTGAAGAGGGAAATCAGAAAGAGAGATGAGACAATTCTGGCCACCCCCTCCCAATATGGTGAGTGAGTCACTGACAGAAATGGGGCTGGATGCTGCGTTTCTCTCTCCTAAATCCTTTTATGCCAGTTATTAAAATTTGTTACTTCTTGGACCTATGGAATTGAAGAATACTTCATTGAGATGACAAAGAGCCTAAACTCTAAAATGTCCTCCTGTATCTCTGTCAGGCAATGTGAGGCCCAAATGAGGCAAGAGTCAAATTTCTGATGCTCATACACTCTATGTAATTCGTGTTCCACCCAAAAGACTGAGTTTTCTGTACAAAGAGCTATGCCAATCCATTGAAAATCCTTGGGTTGCATGTTTCCTTGTTTATGACTTCTCCATATAGTTGGTTCTGCTCCAACTCATCTGAGAGGGACATCTGTTGGATGATTTGACATGATATCTGTTCACTGAAAGTCTGCTCTGACAGGACAATGTAAAAGAACCCAAGAGGGAGAGCTCAGTCACGTGCTGAGTGGCTCTTAAGTGCAGGAACAGATCTGAGAGGATTGTCCAAGACAATGACTTCAAGATCATACTAGGCCATGGAGTTAGCCACAGGGTTCCGCAAATTCTTTGTGGCTCAGTCCTCTGGGGTGTCCTGTCACCACGCTTGCCAATAATGAATTTTACTTCCATGTGGGAGCTTTCAGATCTTCTTGACATACTTTAAAGCCATATATGTTTCAGTCACTTCAGACATGATTCTGCTCTTTAACTTGAAGAATAGTATAGGAAGTCAGTGAGGTTTGCCATGGTATCAAACCTCCTTTTAAATCCACATCTATTGAATAATAACTATGATTCTGGATGGTTGACTCATGAGTATTTCCTGCTAAGGAAGAATGGGGGTAGTCTGAGGAAATTAAATCCACACAAGTAATTCCCAAACTTTATTTCATTACGTGTTTGAATACTCTCTAACTCCAAATGTTTTTACCAGACTGGTAACATATAGCAAAATCAGCTGATATGACTGCCCCTTTCTTTCTTCCTCTATCTTTCACTTCTCTAGTGTGGTGCCAACTGTGGAGAAGTCACCAAAAGGAAGTGGTAAGAGAAAACAAAAATTAAAGATCACAATCCATTTTTCTCTCTCCTGGTAATCCTATTTCGAACGGAGGCACTGCTTCTCAGAAAGGTCAAGCCAAACTCAGTCAGAAGTGGGGTTGGAAACCTCAGTAACACTATGATGCGTGATAAACCCATGTGAACAGATAGTCAAGTTACAAATAGTTGGCTCTGAATATCTTCTTTAAAATGGTCTTAGACTCTCGGCATAATAGTAAGAGTGAGTCCTTGGGAAAGCCTGCCTTGAAGCACCATATTGGTTAAGAGTGTGATAGTACCTTGTGTAGTTTTATTCTCCAATATTATGGAACAATGTAAAAAATATCCAGGTGCCTTCTGAAGTATAGCAGGAGCCAGAGTTACTGTTTCTTTATAGGAGATTGCCTCTGGAGACCCTAAATTCACACCTCCCAACTACCCAAGTGATATTCTATAAATGACTGGATTCTAGTCTATAGAATTGTTTCTACATATGAAAAAATCAATTTTGGAATATGAGTTGCCACCAGCAAGATTTCCATCTATTAAACACCTACTAGGTACCAGACTCTCCATCAGATGCCTTACAGATGCTCTTTCTTTTAGTTTTCACCAGGAAACCTGTAAGTCTCGTGCACATTTTACAGATGGGAAAAATGAAGCACAGGGAGATTAAGTAACTAGTAATCTTGACAAGGTAACCCATTTGTCAAGTGGTGGAATCTGGAGGGGAGCTCAAGTCTGAATAAAGCTCCCTGAAATCAGAACTTTTTCTCTGTTTTGTTCCTTGAAGTAGCCCCAAATGCCTAGAAGAGTGTCTGGCAAATTGTAGGTACTCAATATACATTGCCAAATGATTGCATTAATGAAGGATTCCAGCACATGAACTTCTAACCATTGTTCTGTACTGTCTCATCTGTGTCATCACAACAGTCTTTGCCTGCCTCTCTCTCCCACCCTCTTTCAGAGGGAAGTGGAACCCAGGGCTGTGTCAATGTGCTGTGGAAAGGGGTATCTCTGTATGCATCCTGCTGGAGGAATGCAGCAGTTGTCTCCCTGGGTCTGATGACCTCCCTCCCTCTCTCTCTCCTTTCCTTCCTCTATCTCTTCCTCCCTCTCACAATGATTCTCTGAGTCCTTGTTATGTGGGCTGAGCATTGGAGATTCACTGTGAACAAAGCTGACACGGTCCCTGTCCTCATGCAAATTACTGGTTACATTAGAGGTAGGATGAGTGTTTTGACAGAAAGGTAGAGGGTGTTACACGAGCATAAAATAAGAGGACCCAACCTATCCTTTGAGGTCAGGGAAGACCTCCTTGCAAATTTAAACTTTAAGATGAGACATAACAAATGCTGGTGAGGATGTGGAGAAAATGGAACACTTGTACAGTGTTGGTGGGAACATAAACTGGTATGACCACTATGGAAAACAGTATGGAGGATCCTCAAAAAATTAAAAATAGAACTACTGTATGATCCAGCAGTCCTACTTCTGAGTATATATCCAAAGGAAATGAAATCATTGTCTCTATAAGATGTCTATATTCCCACATTCATTGCAGCATTATTCATGATAGACAAAGTATGGAAACAACCTAAGTATCTGTCAACAGATGAATGGATAAAGAAAATGTGGTATGTATACGATGGAATATTATTCACCCTTAAAAAGGAAGCAACTCTTGCCATTTGTGACAATATGAACCTGGAGGACATTATGCTAAGTGAGATAAGCCAGTCAGAGAAAGACAAATACTGTGTGGTATCACTTATATGTGGAATCTGAAAAAAAAAGTCAAACTCAGAAACAGAGTAGAATGGGTGATTGCCAGAGGGTGGAGGTAGGGGAAAGGGAGACAGTTTGATAAAAGGGTACAAGGTTTCAGCTATAAGATTATTAATGTCTGAGGATCTAATTTATAACATGGTGACTATAGTTGATATCATTGTATTGGATAATTGAAATTTGCTGAGAGTAGAACTTAAATGTTCTCACCATGTGTATATATATATATATATATATATATACACATGTATATATATATATATAAAACTAAGTGAGGTGATGGGTGTGTGAACTCTATTGTGGGAATCTCTTCATAAAGTACACATATACCAAATCATCATGTTGCACACTTTAAATATATTACAATTTTATTTGTCAGTTGTACCTTAATAAAGCTGAGGAAAAAAAGAATTAGTAGGAGTTTTCAAAGTTTAGCCTGGGATCCCTGGAGGTCCTGCCTAGGATGCTTTTAGGGGGTTCAGGAATCAAAACTATCTTCATAACAATGCTAAGAAATAATTAGCCATTTTCATTCTCATTCTCTTACAAGTGTACAGTGGAGTTTTCCAGAGCCTACATGATGTATGCTATCACCACAGATTGAATGTAGAAGCAGACATGAGAATCCATCTGTCTTCTATTAAGCCAGACATTAAAGAGATTTGCAAAAATGTAAAACAGTGCCACTTTTACCACTAATGTATTTTTGGTTTTGGAAAATGAGGTTATTTTTCATAAAATATATTATTTAGGTTAAAGTGGAATCATTTTACTGTTATTTTTAAGTGAATTAAATATTTAAAACTTTCCTATATTAATTTATAACATGTAGATGTCTATAGATAGAATCCACGTTAAAAAAGGCTCATTGGAGTTCTTAATAATTTTTAAGAGTGTAAAGGAATCGTAAGTCCAAAAAGTTTGGGAATTGCTGAGCTGAGCAAAGAAGAGGAGGGAGTGTTCCATGTTGAACAACTAGCAAGAGTGAAAGCCCTGACCTAGGCCATGACTTACAGTTTTGAGGAAATTAAAGAAGTCCAATGTGGTCGGAGCATAGACAGCGAGGGGGAGAGGGTATAACATGAAGGTCAGTGGGTAAGCAGTGCCAGATTTGGGGGCAAGGACTTAATCTGAGGTCAGTGGGAGGTCACTGAAGGTTTTTAAGCAGGCTGGAGTTGTTCAGATTTGCTTTGAAAGAAAGGAAGGAAGGAAGAAAGAAGGGAGAGCAAGGGAGAGAGAAGTGAAGGAAGGAAGTTGAGAGGAAAGGAAGGAGGCGGGGAGGAAGGAAGGGAGAGAAAGGAGGGAGGAAAGGAAGGTCAGTTAAGAGCCTTTTGGAGAAAACTTGGTAAGCCACAAGGTGGGGGCACTAGGATTGGATAGAAGAGGATGGATTTACATGTTATTAAAGGAGAAACCCAAGAACTAGGGGTTTGGATATCAGTAGGGAGAGAAGTTATTGCATAAGAAGGAATGAATTCTCTCAGGGGTCTTCAGTCCCACAGCTTGATTTTAAATCCTAGTGCTACCCTGCTAGTTCCACGACCATGGGCAAATTATTTAACCTCCATAGGCTGCAATTTTCTCATCAGAAAAAAAAGATAGGGATAAGAACCACACTTCATATGGTTGTTGAAATGATTTTAAAAAGTAAACATATCTAATGTAATAACTGAAATATCATAATTATTTAATAATTATTAGTTGCCCTCTCTTTAAATTCACTTTCTACCTAACCATTTCTAGATGGCGGGGGAAACTGGCAGTGTTCCTCAGGAATCAGATGAGGTTCTTGGGAAGGGAGGGTCTGCAAAATTTGCAAAAACTCCTCCTGTGATTCCTATATGCCCCTGGGGGTGTGCTTCCCTCAACCCCGAGAAAGATTTCTCTCTCTCTCTGTCTCTGTCTCACCTTGAGGGCTGCTCTATCATTTTGACTCAGTTCTCTTGTCCTATGGGCTCCCTTTTAACTTGAAGCTGTGTTCTGTTCCTCTTCTTCCACAGTCTGATTCTGCTACTGATTTCAGTCCCCTTTGCTGTGTTCCCAAAGTCTTAAATAGCCTTGTATATTTCCATGCCTTGCCACGTCCCTAAGTTTGCAGAGCTTTCTTCCCCAGGCAACCACCATCTACAGTCAAAATAAATTAGGAGGAGATTTGGGACACAGTCTTTAAGTGACTGTAAATAAAAACTGGTAGACCTTACATGACTGGGGCCTGAGCTACCTCCTGTATTGTTTCTACTATCTTTTTTGAAAGGCTATTCTCAAAAGCATTGACATGAGAATTTAGGGTGGTATTTCTTTGGGGACCTAGGGGAAAAGGGGACAGTGAGCTACAGGGTCATAGGACCATGAGAATGTTTTGCATTTTGTCAAGTGGCCCTTAGAACAGAGAAGCAGAGCCCAGGAGGTGAGCAGAGGAGAGCATGGGTCTGGCAGTCTGCCCTGCAACAAAGAGCTTTGTCTGCACGCAGGTTCCCAGCTCACAGACGGTACACACTTGAATAGAGTCCATTGTTTACCACTTGGGTGGAAAACAGAGGAAATAGGCCAATGAGTCAGGAATGTTTCTAAGGATTTCAGAGAAATATAAGCAAAACCAGGAGTTCAAGGGAAGATGAAAGGGACAAGGACAAATAAGGGCTGCTTGATGGTAATGGTGCTCTTCAGTCTTTGCGGAGAGCCTGTCATCCCTGGGCTGTAGGTTCCAACCTTGAACTTCTATCCAATAGGGAAGCAAATTCCACTCTGGGGAGAAATTCTGACTAAAATCTAATCTGAAGTGATTTGAAGTAGTCGATCCTCCTCCTTTTTCCATTTAAAGTTCATTTGTTCAAACTCGGGGATAAAGTTTATGGAATCATGGACAATTTTACTCTTTTGGAGGGGGAATAGGTCAGTAAACTGTGGGGTAACCTGGCTATTTGGTGGGTAAGGGTAGGGTGAAGGAGGTGAACAAGAAGATGAAGAATCACAGTAGTCAGGCAGCCCTAAAAAATGCAACTTAGTAGCTGAGTGTCATTGGAATTTTCCAGCTGGATTTTTGAAGTTGATTGGCCTTGTGGTGGAGACCATAATAAAGATGGCAAAATCAAGGCACAAAAAGATTACATGACAAAATAAAAATAAAGCATATTTGCTCAAAATCCCTTTCTCTTCATAGAGGCTGAGGAACAGAGAGAGGGGATTACAGTGTGTATAATTTTTTTTTAAGTCGAGTAATTGATCGGCAAATGACATAAACTTAGAATGTTACACGGGTCCTGCTCCATGACCTGATCTCCTGCTCTGCAGATGCTCAGACTGACATTCCATTTTCCTACGGCTCAGTGCTTGGTGTAGGAATAGTCTTTCCATTGTGTCATCTCAGTTGGGAAAAATGCACGGGGGTGATATAAATGCCACTGAGAAGAAGGAAATGACTTGGTGTCCATGGCAAAGACTCAACTATGTTCTGCTGAAAGCTCCAGTTTGCAATTCAAACGATTCATTTTTTAAAATTTATTTTCAGTCACTTTGTTTTAAATTGGTTACAAAGGAGTAAAATTCAGAAATAACAGAAAAATCCCAAGGAGGAAAATAAGAAAGAACCTGTAATCTGATGCCCAGAGATAACCAATATAGTATGCTGCTGTATATCTTTTAATATTCCATAATTCATGGAATATTTTGTACTATTTAGTAACCTACATTTCTCATCTATAATTCATTTCACAACTTTTATGTCACTATGTATTATATTCTTCCTCAACATAATTTCAAAGGCTATAATACATTTTTAAATAGTTTTCTATTTTTCAAAGTTAATACTAATTTCAATTTTTCACCATTAAAATACTTCTTAATGAAGTTTTCAATGAACATTGATTCATTTGTTATTCAACAAATATTTCTTGATCACTTACCATGTTCAAATCCTGAAATTTGGCATTATTTTTAGTGGGCAAAAAGATAAATTAAGATACAAATAGTCCCTTCCCTCAGGGACTTGCTGAAAAAGAGTTAATCTTCCCTAAATGACAGTGACTGTTTAAAAGGTGCCTTTTCCTTTTTCTTCCTTGAGTTTCATGTCCCTTTGTATCTTCTGTAAATCCAGCTCATAAAACCGACTCCTGGGGCTGATTTGATTCATCTTCTTTCTTCCAGACAGTATTGTGTAACAGCCCAATTAAATTATATGGGGTTGATTTGTTAGAGATTTTAACTCATAAGCTACATATGTAAGTTAGAAAACATTCAAAATAGTATTACAATGATTATGGTTGGTATAGATTTGTAACAATAAATAGAAACTACATAGAGAAATAGCTGAAATTTAATTCTATTATAATCAGGAAAGCAGCTTAATCATATTTAGCTCAGAAACTCTAGGTTGCACAATATAACTGAAATTGTGGCTTCACAGCAGGGTAGCTGAGTTCCCAACTTAAATGGCATTCACAACCTTACTTTTTTGGGGCAATGAAATATTTTAATGCAATTGTTGGCACTTTATTCTGCTTGCCCAGTGGGAATGGCTGGTTTGCTCATTTGTGTGGCACATACTTCCTTTGAAGTCAAGACCACGGGAGTGATTCCATTTGAATCAGTGATTCTCTAACAGCTTTAGGACCTCAGGTTGCATTTCTTCATTCTAAACATCCCTCATAGAAAATCATACCCTTGATGTAAACAAAAAGAGGAAAAAAATGCAGATACGTTTGACTAAAAGCAGCACCATCATGGTTCTGGTAGGCAGAGTTTTAAGATGACTTGCATGACCACTACCCCCCTGGTGTTACTCCCATGATTATGTTAAGTTATATGGTAAAAGGGAGATAGTCCTGGTGGGCCAAATCAGTTACGTGAGCCCCTTAAAAGCAAAGAGTTTTCTCTGGCTGGGGGTAGAAAAGGAAGTCAGAGAGATTTGAGGCATGAGAAGGACTCAACTCACCATTGTCAGCTTGAAGATGGAGGGGCCATGTGGAAAGAATAAGAAAGAAAGAAATGAATTCTATCAACAACCAATGAACTTGGAAGAGGAGGTTGAGATCCAGATGAGAACGGCAGCTGGCTGACATCTTAGTGTGGGACTTAGAGCAAAGGAACCAGCTGAGCCCACCTGGAATTCTGACCTACAAAACTATCAGATAATAAATGTGCATTGTTTCAAGCTGCTAAGTTTGTGGTAATTTGTTACTCAGCAACAGAAAACTAATACAATGGTCATAACAACTCAGATTTTATGCCTTACTGATAGCAGGCTGGTCACACATTTACCATCAACCAAGGACGTAACATTTTCAAAAACTTAAATGAGGTAAGAGTAAATTTTATGAAACTCTTAACTAAACCCTCCAAAAGTAGAAGAAGATGGTATATTATCAAAGGAGTGAAGTCCATTGTAAATGCATATTTTTTGATATTAATGAAAAGCTTCTTATAATTTATGAAAAACTAATACACAATAGTTTGACAAGTGACATAATAGAAATATATTCAGGCTGTTAGGGTACAGAGGAAGGTCACCTAACCCTACCTGGGCGGTACAGGAAGTTCTTCCCAGAGGAAGCGGTGATTGTCAAGGGAATGCAAAAGGTAACTTACTGTATGTTTACAGGCCCAGGGAAAATCAATTTTCCTGGTCCTGTGCACGAAAAAATTTGGGGAGATATAGACAATTGTGATGAGCCAAGAAGAGGGGACAAGGAGATGGACAAGGCAACTTGGGATTTCATTTCCTCTCCTACTCCAAGTCTTAGGACGATTATCTTAGAGAAGAATGCTCTTGTCAAGACCCTCTCTCAAAAAACTCCCCACGGAATAAAATAAGCCTCAGTCACAGGGGCTAAGGATAGCATTTTATTACTAATCTAAAGTCTTAAGATCTTTAGATGTGAGTTAATTTTAATGGAAGATACCCCTACTGGAGGTCTAAACCACAGGCATCTGAGACAACCCAGGTAAGGGCTGAATGCAAATAATGATAGTGCCTAGAATCCGCAATTTAGAAAGGGCTAAAAAAAATGCTGCCATCACTATTACTGCTGTTTCTTGAATTCTTCATTTATATAATCAGGGTAGTAGCCATTTCTGCCTATCTTATTAAGCAATATGGTGACAAACGAAAAGATCTGAATAAGGTCCTTTTGTGGAAAGAACATTCTCTGAAAATGTATAAATTGAGCCATTTCTTGTTAAGATGTCTGTGCCCTGGGCAAGTGTGGAAGGCTATATAGAGCTCTCTGCCTCCTTTGGAGTCTTCTGTGCTTGCAGTGAGTACACCTGTTGGAATATGCAGAGTCAAATGTGATTGTGGGGAAAGCCCAAGTGCCTTTTGGAGGAGCCCACCTCTATTAACTCATGACTGATTCCTAGGAGCTAAAGGGAAGACAGAGGATTTAGACCAATGCCAAGCAAAGACCATGTGGGCATAAAGAGAGACAAAGCATGCAGAAGTATAACTGAGCTACAGATCATTCACTTCATCATGCTTTCACTCTACAGGTGATTCCAAAAGCAGTTCTCTATCCATCAGGATTCATATTAATGGCTGGTGCCAACCCAAATGTTTGCCTTTATCTTGTGCCATCATGGGTTATTTTGCAGAGATCAGGATGTTTTTCTCTACTCTGAGATGTCCTGTTGAGCAGGTTTCAGTGTGATCAAGGAAATAGACTTGTCCTCACTCTCACTGTTCCAGGGGCCCTGGCAGCCCTCCTGGTGCATGCTGAGTGAGGTCATATATTTAGTAGGGTGCTGGCTTACCTAGGAGAGCTGAGATAAATAGAGACTTTTCTACATCCACCATTCAGAAACAACAGCTACAGGGTGAGATTTTAGGGTATAAAGTAGTATGCACAGGATTTAGAGGGAGAAAGACCTGGGCTTACTGACTGTGTGATCTTAAGCAAGTTACTTTATCCCTCTGATTTTTCATCTCCTGTGAGTTATATACATTGCCATGAAGTTTGCTTGGGATAATGAATGACAGAGTATCAGCTCAGTAAATGTCAATTCTTTTCCTTTCCTTCTTGACTATCCAGTTTCAGGGAAATTTGATATGTGGTATAAGAGCTCAAAAGAATTACAAATGCCTTGTCCTATGGAGCAAGAAACTTTGCATTATCACTTTCCTCTTAGCTCAGAGTCCTCTCCTGCCCTTCGCTTTCAGGGCTAGAGACCACAGGAACACCTACCTGTAAAGGGTGTGCTTCAAAACCTGAGGTACTGAGATGGACAGTTGGAGAAGCATGTCAGAATGGAAGCTTCAGAGTACTCATCTTGGGAGTCTGCATACTGTCTGAAACCAATGTAGCCCATTTAAACTATTGTTTAAGTCATTTTTGGAGTTTTTCACTTGAAAGTTGTTGCATGAACATTTGGAAAGCTCTTCTGTGGGTGAAAGGTGTGATAGTCCCTCTCTGATCCATCCACAAAATGGCATTCAGATAAATATAACTACAATCTCAAATAGCACTCCATCTAACTGCCTCCAGCTAGGGGTAAGGATACAAGATTTTGGAATCCCAGCACAAATCAAGTAGACACATACAGATTCATTTTTAAGAAGAATGCATGTCGATGCGTGTGAGAGTTCAACTGAGCTCTTGACTCTCCCCTTCAGAGAGGCTTATCAGCATGTGTGTTTGTTTTTGTTTCTTTGTTTTACCCTCTTTTTCATATGGCTTCTATGAAGGAGTCAGGAGGTTCCCTCTTTGGTTTCCTAAAACAATGTGCCCACGGACCCATTTGGTCTCTCTGGTCTTGAAGACCCCATGGAAGACTGGGGAACGTGGTACTGATCTCCCTATTAGCACAGACGTTTTTCAGAGGGAGAGAAGGGCCCTTTCCAAGTCTGATCTCAGCCCTGGCTGTGTCCAGATTGTGTCACAGGCTGTGTCCAGATTGTGGTTTCAGGCACTTGCGTTTACCAACTTGGTTTTGGCTAGAGAAAGAAGAGTTTCTATCATGAATACATCCAGTTGCCTCATGATCCAAAGATGGAAGTAGATATGTACAATCTCCTCCATCCTTAGCCCACTTTTATTTCTCTGCATCTGGCTCTACTCAGGATCGGGAAAAATTTACTTTCGGCTCCTTAGTTCTTTCAGGAAGGTTATTTCTTTGCAAACTTATAGGTGTTGAATGGAAATTTTATGAGATGAACTTTTTTCATAATTATTTAATATTCTCACCATTCAGAAAAATTTCTAGGTTCAAAAGTCTATCAGTTTATGTGGTATTTGTAATGTATAGCTGTGCTTTAGCATTTAGGAAGCCAATAGTTTTCCTAGAACAGCTCAGACAATATTAGAGTGTTATATGTATTCTTGTTTTAAAAAATTTGTGATAACTTCTAAGCTAATAATAACAATGGCAAGAACAGCAGCATCAACAATAAATGCTACCTCTTCATGAACTCTCCTATGTTTCAGGTACTACACTAGCTTTTTATGTGAATTATTTAATTTAATCCTTACAAAGGCCTAATAAAGTTGGTAATTTCTTTTCTCTTTTTCAGATGAGGAAATTGAGGCTTAGGGAGATTTAATGACCTGCTCAAGGTCACAGAGGAGATAAGTGGTAGAGCTAGATTTTGAGCCCAGGCAGTCTCTTTTCAACCTAATGGCTGTCCAAAAGTGAATGCTGTTTAACATCACTAATCATTAGGGAGATGCAAATCAAAACCACAATGAAATATCACTTCATATCCATTAGGAGGGCTAATATCAAAAACCAGAAAATAAAATGTGTTGATGAGGGTGTGGAGAAATGGGAACCCCTTATGCATTGCTGGTGGGAATATAAAATGGTATAGCCACTGTGGAAAACAGTGTGGCAGTTCCCCAAAAAGGTAAATATAGAATTGGCATTTGATCTAGCAATTTCCATTCTGAGTATATACTCAAAAGAATTGACAGCAGGGACTCAAACAGATATTTATCCACCCATCTTCATAGCAGCATTGTTCACAGTAGTCAAAAGGTAGAAACAACCCACTATCCATGGACAAAGAAATGGATAAATACATACAATGTATGTAATAAATGTAAACAAATTCTATGTACGTACAATGGAGTATTATTCAGACTTAAAAAGGAATGAAATTCTAGCACACGCAACAACGTGAATGAATCTTGAAGACGTTATTATGCTAAGTGAAATAAGCCAGACACAAAGGGACAAATATTGTATGACTCCACTTATATGAGGATCCTAGAGTCATCAAATTTATAGAGACAGAAAATAGGACTGTGGTTCTCAGGGCACGGGGGCAGGGGGAAATGGGAAGTTAGTTTTAAATGGGTACAGCTTTTTTGGAAGATGAAAAGTTCTGGAGATGGATAGTGGTGATGGTTGTACCACATTGTGAATGTACTTAATGCCACTGAACTGTATACTTAGAAATGGTTAAAATGGTAAATTTTCTGTGATGTATATTTTACCACAATAAAAAATAATTACTAGAAAAAAATGAAATAAAAAAAAAACCCAGTAAAAAAAAGAATGAATGCTGACAAGTATCTTCAGATGATGGATTCATCCTATGTTTTAACTTAAATCAGCGAATTCTGTTTGTAAGCTTTGGGTAACAAAAAGACTACCTTATGGTAGAAGAGTCCTTCCCTCTCTTCAATAGAAGCATCATTTGACCTCTTTTCTCAATGCTTTGGTCATGCTCTTCTCAGGTCTCAGAGGAGAAAGACGAGGCAAGGCTCCCATTCTTATGCCTTCACTACTTTGTTTCTTCACCTTCTCCCTCCAGCTAAACCATTCACTGTCCACACCTCCATGAGCAGACTGTATTGTAAACTTTTAACCTTTGCTGGTTTGAAGAAGATGGAATTTTATTTTTCCTCTTATTTCTGTCAACCCTCCCCCACAAATTGGCAGCAGCCTATGTGACAAAGATGGCACTTGGTTCAGTTTTTATTGGCCCACTCTTCAGTCACTAACACCTTCCCTCCCTCCCACTCACCCAGGGAGTGTGTCCAGCCTTGGGATCTGACAGTCAGCATGTGGTCGAGGACAACCAAAATGGCTCTATAGGGCCACACAACACAGCTTTTAGCCTCAGCTTTCTACTTTTTTTTAAGTGTGGTCCATCCTTGCCTATAAAATGCTCAATTAAAGGTAACGCTTGCTATGGGAAAAAAAGTGAAACAATAGCCACACTAAGCTTCTGCCAAAGTCCTCATATGGGCCATGGCTTGGTTTTTTGTAGGTTTCCCACTATATCACAGCAAACAGTCTCCCAACCGAACATGGGAATCTGGAGCACTGGAGCACTGGACATGTCCTGCCTCTACTTGGTGCAGTGCTATAATAAGTATGTGGACATTTTCACTTTACTTTTAAATATATGTTTATTCATTTGGAGAGGGAGAGATTGAATTTGGAAACTTCTAATCTCTAGAACAAGGATATTTACTTAGACAAGACAATTATTCAGTTCTTTGGGAAAATATAAAACAGTTACATTGTCATTTTGCTCTGTCTGTTACTACATTCTGCATTTGTGTGAACGTGCTTTACTGAGAAACGTTTGGAAAAATCATGCCACCTCATCAGAACTCATCATTGCTAGTGAATTTATCAACCATGAAAAACTCATGACTAATACAATGATAGTACATGTGGCTTTTTTAAGGAATGTAGGTTAATTGAAGAAGTGCATTATCCATGTGTATATGACAAATAAACAGATAACCACATAAAACCTGTTGTAAAAATGTCAATAAAGGTAAGTACTTACATAAAGAATTAGATTATATTAAAAAAAAAAGACAAACATGGCCAACTATGGAAGATTGCAACTTGTCTCATGATGACTGTCCCATCTAGACATTCTTTGGTCTAGGCGTAGATCTGTTAGTCTTTCAGTTCTGTGTTGATTAAGACATCTTTGACCACTCCAGTAATATGTCTAGGGGTGTGATTCTTTCCCTCACAAATTCAATGGGAGAAAGAACCTGTAGAATAGCTGCACTTACATGAACTGAGTTGTTTCTGCTCTCAGCCTAGACACTACAACCTTCTCTCCCATGTGACTAATTAGGGAATAATTTGCTTCTGCTTTCAACCTAAGCACTACAACCTTCTCTCCTATATGACTAATCAGAGAGTAATCTTCTCCTCTCACTCTTGCTCTTTCCTTTGTACTCCATGTCTAAAATTCCTGCCCCATCTCTACCTTCTCATCCTTTGCTTTGCCTTTTTCTCCCAGTCACATTTTCTTCAGGTTCAATGGTGGAAGAATAATGGAAGAACCAGTTATTAGGTACATTCCCAGGAGACCCACGAAAGACACTACATAATCATCTTGGGAATGGAAGGCACATATATATACAGGGCTTAGGTCTGTGTAGTTTACTGCAAAAAACATGAATTTCTTGCAGGCTCCATCACGTTCGGTAAGTAACTTATCTTCTCTAGGATTTCTGTTTTTAATCTACACAATGGGAGGAATAAGTCTCTTCAATAAGTGGTGTTGGGAAAACTGGATAACTACATGCAGAAAAATGATATTGGGCCCATATTCTACACCATTCACAAAAATTAACTTGAAATGGATTAAAGACTTAAACATAATACCAGATACTTCTGGTTTGGTACTGCCCGATTCAAATCGATTTTTGCTCAAATAAATTCTGAACATTTTTAATATGCCTCAGTTTATCTTTTAATAGTTCTAAAGTCAGAAGAGGACACCAAAAGAGACCCTTGACAATCACCCAGGAGCAATGAGTAACCAGGGGTGGGTACCTGTTGAGCCCCTTGAACTCACTGCCTCTGAGGTCATGGGGAAAATCCTTCTTGGATCCTGCATCCTCACTCTGCAGCTTTTGCATTATGAGCTTTCAGACTTTATTTGAGCATTTCTTTTTCCAGACTGGGTCTGGAAAGTGGCCAGAGTTGGACTGGTTTTGACTTAGAAACCAGACTGGGTTCAGGGTCAGACTGGGTCCAACTTAGAAACTGGACTGGGTCTGACTTAGAAACCGGACTGGGTGTGGGGTTGGACTGAATCTGACTTAAACTGGACTGGACTCAGTGTCAGAACTCAGGTGAATAAAATTTTGTTTTAAGTCTAAACAAGTAGGTTAACTTTACCAAAGATAATCTTGAGTTACAGTGGCCACAGTGGAGATCTTTTAACCTTCTTAGATAATCTTACCCATTTACAAGGTGCCGTAGAGAAAAAGAGGTCTCAGCCAGGCACTCACTATTAAGGGCAGAGGGAAAATTATTTTTCCTCCTCTACAGTTTCTGGTGACCAGAATGAGACCCACTGGGACACCCCACTCATTGCAGAGTCTGCAGATAGTGTCCTAGGAGAACTGGCAGAAGCTGGCAAAGGGTAAGAATTTTTACCAAAGTCAGCTCTCCCAGATCTCCATCTGCGGTGCCTGGTGGAGAGAGGAAGGTAAAATTTCACATTGTCCCTTCCTTTCCAAATTCAGGTTGGTGCGAAAAAACGTCAGTTATCTACCCTTTCTCTCCCAGAGACAGCTATAGCCTTCTTGTTTATCTCATTTTGTGTCCTGAGAACTTGGCTTGGCAACAGTCATGTTGGAGATCCCAAAAATATGGTTGGACAGAAATGTGGTTTGTGCTCCATTTGCAGCCAGGGCCTGACCAACTGTCACCAGCTCTCAGAGCAATTGTCTAAGTCTTTCTTTCTTTTGATTATCTTTGGGAGTGTCTCTGGATCTTGGGAGGGTAGCATCTTTTGCACCGTTTTTTGGAGACCCCTTTTTTGTCCATGAGGTTTTCAATACTGTTGAGAATATTCACTGTTTGTCCAGGCTGAAACCTGACAAGATATTTGAAAGGATTTTTTTAAAGTAGCTCTGTGGTCAGAAGTTGGCCAAATTGGAAGCTGATATTCAAAGGCTGACAGGAACTTCTTTTAGGTCTTCTCCCCTAAGGTAAAATGAAACTATGTAGCCAGAGGGAAAAAGAAACATTCTGAAGCCACTGTGGAAGGATCTACTAAGACATTCTAAAGAAACAGCTCTAAATCTAGAACGTGGAACTCTTTTGATTTCCATCATAGTTGAAGATATTCTTCCTGATATAAGGAAGCAAACTGAGGATGATGTAGCTGGATGTCTTGATATCATTCAGGTTGCAACCCAATTTTTTGAGGAATTAGAAACAACTGTACTTGTGGGGCTGGCCTGGTGGAGTAGTGGTTAAGTTTGCACGCTCCACTTTGGCAGCCTGGGGTTTGTGGGTTCAGATCCCAGGGGCAGACTGACGCACCGCTCATGAAGCCATGCTGTGGCGGCGTCCCATATGCAAAACAAAGAAAAATGGGCACAGATGTTGGCTCAGGGCTAATCTTCTTCAGCAAAAAGAGGAAGATTTGCAACAGATATTAGCTCAGGGCTGATCTTCCTCACCAAAAAAATAATAATAATAAATAAAAATAAGTAGAATCTGTGTCTTGCAACTGTTTCAAGAAGCACTCCAAAATTAAAAAGAAAAGAACAGAAACAACTGTACTTGTCTTACAAACCGAGTCTTTACAAGAACAGAATGCGACTCTAGAAATAATTCAAAGCCCATCTATCCAAACCTTCAGTTGTTAGAGACTCTGCTAGTGTTTGTTCAAATCTCTTAGTGTGTGTATGTGGGGGTGTGGAGGGGTGTGGTTGAAATCATTTGTGCCGAGAGTCTGCAGTTTTTACAGGCCAAGTTCGAAGTCTGGTCCAGAAGAGGGCTCCGAGGGGCCTGACTAGAGTTTAGTCAAGGAGAGAGTCTTTGCCACCTCTCCCACTGGGTCATGTCAATGTTCCAGAATCATAATACCAAAGTATCAGGCATCAAGCCATCGGGGAGTTGGGAGGAGTCATCTGTATCATCTTGCTGCCACTCTGCATATTCTCCCTATCAACATGACCCTTCAGCTCCAGTAGCTCTTTGTTGTTCCTTCCTACACTCAGCACACAGGAATGCTCCTCAAGGCAGGAGCTCCCGGTGGCCATTGACTCATCTCCCTGGAGACGACTGGAAGTCAGTTCTGGAATACTGCCATGAAGCAGGCCTGAGTCCTGCAACCTGCCCTCAGCAGAGGAGTTTCCCTCTTCTAGTTTAGGGGCAAAATTCCTCTGTCCTATCTGTTTTTTTCAAGACTCTATGCTGCCTTTTTTTTTTTTTTAATCAAACACTCTCCTCCTCAATAAGCTTTGGCTTTTGAAGATATAATTCAGGAAGTTTTTCATGCTACTTTTACTTTTGCTCAGTCATATCTCTCTGAGACATTGAAACACAGTCTGCTCTGGAATGGATAGGGGAAAGGTATAAATTCAGAGAGAGAAAAACAGGAATGAATATCTTAGAATATTTTCTAACACATACCAGTTGGCATGGAAAAGGTGAACCTAGATTTAAAAGTTCACCCCTGGACATGATGGAGTATAAGCGGGCTCAGGTTTGTGGCACTGATAATTCACTTAGGTGAGTGTAATGGGAAACACACTGGGCTGGGTTGGAAGATCATTATTCTGGTTTATCTCTTACCCAGTGTCACCTGACTGACAGTTCTTTATCTGTGAAATAAGTTGGATAGATATCTCTTCCAGCAATCATGTTTTTAAGTTACAGTAATAAGTACTCTTCATGACAATAAATATCTGAATAGCACATAAATTACTAGATCAATTAGCACCTAAACAATGCTGCTAATTGATTTTCATATATCTAGAGAGGAATTTACTTGATGCCCAATACCATGCCACATGGTCATTTCAATCGATTCAGAAAAAGTCCATCAGATCAGTTACTAATGTCAAACATTAACCTTTCCTGACTGAATTTTTGGCTTATATTATATAGTAGAGATCTTCTATTCTCCGACATAAGTGGGGCATCACCTTGCTCTGGAAAAAGTAATGGACGTGTGCTCTCATAGCTTCTCTCCCTTTTCTCCTGGAACCACTTTCCAGGATGATGATAATTTTCCTCTTTTTAGAATTATGATTTTTTAAAAAGGAAGATAGAGCCACAATGTCTGTTAATATAATTATTCACTTATCCTTTTACCAAGTGGCCTGGCCAGTGGCTGGGAAAAAAATTATAATCAATAGGGTTTCCATTTTAAATGGAAATGTATAGATGCTCATCTTGTAGGTAAAAAGACAGTGGCACAAAAAGGTGCTTTGAAACACCTATTCAAATACATGTCTGTAGACCTGTTATCAGCCCTCTTCAAACATGTCCTTTACCGCAGTTCCTCACCCCCTTTCCCTGTAACACTATGTAACACTCACAGTCTAAGAGGTCTTCTATTGCACTAAAGATCTCATTCCTTTTACATTGTTTTCCCTTTCTCTCACTTGGCACTCGGTAGTACTACTGATTTTCTGAAGTCGTTTATAATGTAGAAGATTAATGTCTTTCATGGGTGTCTTTTTACTTTCTCCCTTCTGAGTTGCACATGAATATTGGCATCTGGTGGAATTTGTTATAACAAATGGATGTCAGAGTCGCCTGCTGACTTCTCTCCTCTCCCCTTCCCTCGCGGCTCCCGCACCAATGTGCAATATGTGTGTTTAGAGGATGTTCTTGGCCAAACTTCAAGACACATCCTGATTCTGTTTACAGGTGAGGAAGGACCAAAGTCTAGTGCCCTGAAGAGAATGGGGGCCACTGAATTAATCACCATAGGCATGTGTCAGACCAAAACAAACAAGAAACTAGTTGGCTTCCTCTGGAGATTGATGTCACAATCAGACTTGTTGTTTCCTGATTTTGGTAATTGCTGAAGCCATGACAACTCTATATTATGTTCATTTCCATCTACTGAATTACAGTTACCTCCTGCAAAGAACAATGACGACTGAAGAGGTGGAATGTGTTCCTGGCCACATTCTCTGTCTCTGCATACGTCTAAAATGGAAACGAGCAATTTTTCTCGGATGCCATTCTGTCTCCTGAACTACCTCTCTCTAAATGTTTCTGGAGGGCTTTCATTTAATCAGGGGTCTCTTTCTCAGGGTTTTCCCAAGTGGACACCTAACATGGGTTTGTGGGCAGGGGAACCCAGAGAGAGTAAAATCATTTTTTTTAAACTGAACACAAACAAACTTGGATTTGAGAGTCACACATTCTTTTAAATATGAATATGGATAAACGAGATGTGTTCTATGTGTTTTATATGATAATTAGCTTTTCTTAAATTTAGTAACAGTAAAATGGCTTTAATATGACAGAAAAATAAATACATGGTTGAATATTTCAGGTTTCAATCCCTCACTGATTCATTTAGCATCTAATCAGAATATTGTCTGAATATCTGCTCTCTGCTGGTCATTGTACTCAATGCTGGAGAGAGTCAGGGCTGCAGAATTTGGTTTAATTTTGCATTTCACAACTCTTCACTGAGATTTTTAAAAGCTTTTTTTAGATAAAATAATGTAATAAATGGTCACTGGAAAAGATAAAAATAGAGAATCATATGAACTAAAAAGAAAAAGTGCCTCCTCCCCCTTTTGCCTACAGATAGCCTTATTGATAATTTGCAGCGTATTCCCTTGTCCCAATATATTTTCTCTATATTTATAATATTCCAGATTTTTTCTACAAATACAATTATATTTTGTAAACTTTTCTGGAAAAATTTTCCACTACCAATGTTTTGTGGATTTTTTTGGTGCTAGCGCATTGCGATTTTCTTTATTATTTTTACTACCCGTGTAATATGCCATCATGTGAATGTACTGAAATTTATTGACCCTGTCCCCTATTGAAAACCACTTAGGTCTGCTTTGCTATTATTGCTGTTATTCTTTCACTTTTTTGGGTTCTTTCAATTTAAAAATAATACCACAATGGGGGCCGCCCGGTGGCGCAGCGGTTTAGTCCGCGCTTGGCAGCCCGGGTTTCGCGGGTTCGGATCCCGGGCGCCCGCAGACGCACTGCCTGTCAGCCATGCCGAGGCGGCGTCCCATGTAAAGTAGAGGAAGATGGGCACGATGTTAGCTCAGGACCAGTCTTCCTTAGCAAAAAGGGGAGGATTGGCGACGGATGTTAGCTGAGGGCTGGTCTTCCTCACACACACACAAAAATAATAATAATGATAATACCACAATGAACATCTTTGCATATTTGTCTTTATAACATTCCTAAAATTACAGAATTGCTGGGTAATATGCCTATTTTTAAGTTTAACAGATATTGTCCTCCAAAAATTTGTATTGCTAATGGTGTATGAGAATTCTTAATTTTCTGTAGGCTTGCCAATAAAATTTTATACTGCCAGCTAATAATTTTATATTTGTCAACCAATATGTATTTTTAAAATCTTTGCTATCTAGCTATACAAGATCATATTTGCATTTCTTTAATTATGAGTGGGGTTAAGCATATTTCCATGGGTTATTAGCCATTTGTGGTTTGCAACGCAAGTTTTTTGTCATATCCTTAACCTACCTTTCTATTGGATAGTTGATATTTTTCTTATTGATTTTAAATTTTCTTCTTATTTTTAGTAATAGTCCTTTTCAAAATATTTTAATATATTATAATGTTAGTGTATACACAAGAAAATAAAATGAAAATGTGTAGAAGAACATATAATAAAAATACTTGCCATTTGTGCCACACTGTACCTATCCCCAGTCGCTTTCACTGCAAATTACTACAATTAAATATAATTCTAAAATAGAAACATTTACTTCCATTTCATGATTTATCCACTTTTAGTAATATCCACTAGCTCCTGCTATGAAAGACTAAGAATTTAGCTCACTTACATGCCCTTTTTCTCCCCACATCCTTCCCAATTGTATGTTTTAAAAAATATTGTTATTTTATAACAATTTTATCAAGTAATTCAGCATTTTATTATATTTTATTAATTCATTAACTTTTATTTCTTAAGCCATTTATGTTAGATACTATCTCTTAAACTCCAATGTGTAGGAAGAAATTAGCACCCACATACTTTCATCAATCTGGTGACACATTTTTATTCTCTCAAAGTCCTGTTTTGTATCAAAGAGTTCCATGCTTTCTCTTAGATTGGTTCTAAAAATTGAAAGCCAATAAATATAATTTGTAATAGTTTAATTATAAACTATTATTCCAAGTTGAGCCAATTAAACCTATAGATTTGGGAATATAACAGTGTTTTTAAACCTGTGCCACAAAACAGAAGGTTATAAGCCTCAACATCAAAAAGATTACCTTTTTTTCCCACATTTTATCCACATGACCTTCAAATACAGCTTTTTTTTCTTTCTCCTAGAGTTTCTAACTGCCTTTCTTTTGTTCTGATTAATAATACCTTATAATTATGTTTTTTGTAAGAGGTAATAAATATACGATTTTGTTGAAGGGATTTGTCAAAGAGCCTTATATCATGCCCTACTTTGGATAGTTTTTTTTCCTACCAGCTTCTCCATTGTCTTCCTGAAACTTAACCAGGGAGTATATTCGGGTTTTCTATCTACTCTGGGGTCTTTTTTGGTAAATTACATTTAAAAAAAATATTTTGAACAAAGTAATCCCTTATATATCCTCTGTATCTTTGATTATACTCCTCTTCACAGTCTTACTTTTGTGTATTTATTTTCTCTCCTTTTTTTCTCGATTAAGCAAGCCAGTGTTTATTAGTCATGTGTGTGCTTCAAAGAACTGTCTTGGATTTATTTTTCAGTTCTATTTTTTTCCCCTGTTTTCCCATTCCATTCATCGGTTTCTGCTTTTATCTTTATAATGTCTCCTATTTTTCTTGACTTGTATACTGAGTTTTCTTGAGTTTTATAACTTCTTGAGTTAATATGAAGTTTTCTATATATACAAAGAAGATCCCAGATTGGTCTACAATCTATGAGAAAAAAAATTACCCATGGAATCCTAGGTGACTTTATAACGAGTTGGTTTTGGGAATGTCAGTTCTCTACAGGAAGCTTATTAATAACTTACGGGTAATCGATACCAGTGACTGGAGACACGAGTCATCTTTTCACCCAAAGCACCCTTCCCGCTGAAACAGGAGAGATAGTGAAAAGCAAGGCCACATTTTTGAACTCGCAGTCTGCAACATGTTGCCTCTAAGCTAACCCTTACCATTCTCCTTCCGCTCTCACTCCTCTCATCTGAAAATTGTTTATTATAGTAGTTTATTATTGAATACTTCTTCATGAAGGCAACCCCAAAATATTATATTAGAAATTATTCATAGCTTTGGGTTAAGTCTTAACCCTTTCAGCTGTATCAATTAGAATTCTATCAAGAAGCATATGGTGTGCTGAAAGGTAAAGCAAAGAGAATTTAATAGAGGGACTATTTACAAAGGTTTGAGCAGCATGTCATAAAATGACACGAAATAGTTTAGAAGGTTGGAGCTAGTAACAGTGAGTGGTACTGTTACTAGCCCTAAGCCTGAAGAGGTGAGGGGAGGCAGAAATTTCTGGAAGCTGGAGGCAGAGAGAGCTGTGTGGAGAGGGCCAGCTGGTAAGAACTGTGCTCTCTGATCAAGGAAAGCAGCCACAGGGAGGCCCCACAGGGAGAGAGCCAGCGGAATAAACATTCTGACTTCAATCTCTTCTTTCTCTCTTCTACCAGCCCCTCCCATGGTCTGAAACCAATGAGAAGCAAGAGGGGACTAGGACTTGTTGACGTAATCTATGAGTAAAATGTGGGGCAGAGAGCAAGGTGGAGAAGTTTGAAGAATGAATATGAAAGGAAAAACAGAAGATAGTACACCTGCCCTGCCAGGTCCCACCGATTCTAATCCTCCTCAGAGTCTGAGAAATCCATCAACCCAACTTGTTCAGAAGAACTTTGTGGGGTCACTTACCACTGGATGTCTTTGCTAATTACTTTCTTTGTGGAAAGGTTTTTAGTAACAAATTCAAATTCTTTAATAGATATGGAGCTGTTCAGATTTTCTATTTCTTCTTTTGTCTGCTTAAGTTGTAGTTTTCAAGGAACTTATTCATTTCATCAAATCATCCAACTTATTTCCATAAGTTCGTAATATTCCCTTATTATCCTTTTTGATGTGTGCAGAATCTGTAGTGGTATATTCTCTTTCATTTCTGATATTGGTAAGGTATGTGTGTTTTCTTTTTCCTTGATCAGTCTTGCTAGATGTTTATCAATTTTGTTAATATCTTTGAAGAACCAACTTTTGGTTTTGTTAATTTTCTCTATTAATTGTTTTCTATTTCATTAATGTCATTACTATTTCCTTTTTTCTACTTAATATGCTCTTCTTTCTCTAGCTTCTTAATGTGGAAACTTAGATCATTAATTAAAAACCCTTCCAGTTTTCCAGTATAAGCATTTTAAAGCCATAAACTTCCCCCTGAGCTTTGGCTTTGTCACACAAATTTTTATATATTGCATTTTCACTATTATTCAGTTTGAAATATTTTATAATTTGTCTTGTGATTTCTTCTTTGGCCTATGTGTTATGTAGAAATGTGTTATTTGATTTCCACATATTTGGGGATTCAATAGGAATCTTGATGTCAATTTCTAATTTAATTCAATTTGTGATTAGTGAACATATGCAATAAGATTTCAATTATTTGAAATTTATTGAACATAATATTTTTATGGAGCAGTATATTTTTTATATTGGCGAATGTTACGTATGCTCTTGAAAGGAATGGTATTCTGCCCTGTTGGGTGCAATATTCTATGTGCCAATTAGATTAAGAGGATTGATAATATAGTTAACAACTGTATCCTTACTGATTTTTTTTGTCAGCTTGTTCTATCAATCATCGATAAGTGGATGTAAAATGTCCAAATGTAATTGTGTTTTTACCTAATTATCCCTTTAGTTGTGTTTGGTTTTGCTTCATTTATTTTGAAGCTTTGTTATTAGATTTATGAACATTTAAGATTGCTATGTTTTCTTGATTAATTGACTCCATTATCATTATTAAATTTCTCTCTTCTTCATCTACGGCAATACTGCTCTTCTGGAAGTTCTCTGCTTCAATGGAAATACTGGTTGTCTGGATTATTATAGCAACACCATCATTCTTATGCTTATTTTTTGTATGGTATTTTTTCCATCCTCCTACTTTTAACCTATCTTTGTCTTTCTGTGTAAAATTAAGCTCTTGTAAATGCCTAGATTAAAGCTTGATATATTTTTTCAGTCCAGTCTACCAATCTCTGCCTTTTAATTGAAGTGTTTGGTTTCTTTTCATTTAATGTAATTATAGATATATCTATTATGTAATTATAGATATAGATAGATAGAGATGGTTCTATCATCTTGCTATTTGTTTTCTATTTGTCCCATATGTTTTTAGTGTTGTTCTTCTGTTCTTCCTTTCATGTCTCCTTTGGTTTAATCAAATATGCCTTTTAGTATTCCATTCTATCTCTTCTATTGACTTTTAGTTATAACTCCTTGTATTTATTTTTTTAGTTGTTACTTTAGAATTCAAACTATGCGTTCTTAACTTATTACTTTCTGCTTGGAGATAATGTTGTAACATTTCAAATAACTGCGAGAAACATATAACAAAGAATTCCATCCTCCTTCTTTTCGGTTACTGCTATATTTTGCTTCTAAATATGCTATAAACTCCAAAGACAATGTTATATTTTTGCTTTAACTAATCAATTTTCTTTTAAAGAAATTAATGAAAGAAAAAATCTTTTATATTCATAATTTCTGGTGTTCTTTTTACCTTCCTATAAGTTTGAGTTTCCAAATAGAATCATTTCCTTTCATGTGAAAGAATATTTACTTAGTTTTCATTTTTGGTTTTTTTGCAGTGCAGGTCTGCTGGTGAAGAATTCTTGCAGTTTTTAATTACCTGAAAATCTCTTTATTTCATCTTCATATATTAGGATATTTTTGCTACATGTAGAATTTGGGATTAAAAAATGTCATTGTCTCCTGGTCTCCATTGTTTCTAATGTGAATTAGCTGTGCTCTGAGTGATTGTATATAATGTATCATTTTTCTCTGCTTTAGAAATTTGTCTTTATTTTAGGATTTCAACAGTTTGGTCATAATGTGGTAGGTGTGATTTTCTTCTTTTTATTTCTTAGAGTTTACTGAGCTTTTTGGTTGTGTAAGTTGTTGCTTTTTGCGAAATTTGGGAAATTCTCATCTCTCCTCTCTCTTTTCTCTCTCTCTCTGTCATCTCTTTCTTCTTCTCTCCTCCATTTAGGACTCCAATTACAGCTATGTTACACTACTTAATGTTTTTCTATAGGTCAATGAGTCTCTGTTTACTTTTTTAAACTTTTTATTTTCCTCTGTTATTAAGAGTGGACAATGTCTGTTTATCTATCCTCAAGCACACTATTTGCTCTTCAGTGTTCAGTCTGATGTTGAGCCCATAGAGTTATATTTTCAATTCATTTCGGAAATTTTACTTTTCAGTTTTAGAATCCTCCTTTTGTTTTTTTTTACAATTTGCATTCTTCTTCTAATGTTTACTATGTTTTCAATCAATTGTGCATCTTTCCTTTAAGTTCTTGGATATATTTATAATAGCTATTTTTAAATCCTTGGCCCTTCCAGGATCTGTTTCTCTTCATTGTTTTTATTTTTTCATGATCATGAGACACTTTTTTGTTTGCCTAGTAATTTTGATCCTATACAGGATATTGTAGATGCTATTTTGTAGGAAGTCGATATTACATTGCCTTTTTTCACATAGTTTTACATTTTGTTATGATGGGCAGGTAAATTTCTGGTGGTTCCAATTGTTCCTGTCAGTCTTGGTTTTATTCTTTGCTGGGGAATCTATTTTGCATAGATCCTTAAGTGTGGCTCCCAATCTAGGGCAAGATTCTTTATCCGTAAGGCATGGCCTAGCTGGGGTCTCAAATGAATGCTGCATGTGCTCAGCGAGGTCTCTCCACTCCGTGGAGAGTGCCCAAACACAGATATCTCTCAGTACTATATGACCTCTAGTGACTCTGTTCTGCTCTCAGCTGCACAGCAGGTCATGCATGGTAGGCCTTGCTGAGTCCAGCCTTGTACATGTACCTCCCAGTTCAAACAGAGACCCATGGGTAGCCCTCACATAGACTTCTGGCAACCCCCTCATTGGTGTAGCTCTATCCTCTTCAGTGCTCTGCTCTGCAGATTCTAGCTACCTCTTCAGCTCAGTGAGATTATCATCTTCTCTTGAGTGCCACTTCCCTGAAGTGTAGTCCAGCGTGTGCCTTGAGTCAGAAAGTCAGGGAGTACCTGGGACTCACATATGTTTTCCATTTCTCAGGAATCACTGTCTTCTAATGTCTCCGGTCCATTGCTTGAAAACTGTTGCTTCAGAATTTTTTTTTCCATTTTTATAATTATTTATGGAGAGTGGGCAAGTTCAGTACCAATTCCCTTCTCATGGCCAAAAGTGGAAGTCTGCTGGTTGTTGTTTATAGAATGATTTTTCCAGGCCATTTGTCATTTGCCTATAGAGGCATTTCTCTTTCTAACCTAGTATAGTCTATGTCATTTCACTTTATACTTGATGAAAAACTTTGTAACCTATTGCATTTTTCTTAGTATAGTCCTATTTCTTACTTCTCTCTGCTCATCTTCCTTTCTAAGACCAGAGGAAATGATTAATTAAAAATGAACTCATAGGCTACATACTCTGTGATTCCAACTACATGACATTCTGGGAAAGGCAAAACTATGGAGACAATAAAAGGAGCACAGAGGATTTTTAGGGCAGTGAAAAGTACTCTGTATGACATTATAACAATGGCTATATGTCATTATGCATTTGTCCAAACCCATAGAATGTACAAGACAAAGAGTGAACCCTAAGGTAAACTATGGACTTTGGGTGATCATGTTGTGTCAGTTTGGTTTATCGGGGTAACACATGCATCATTCTGGTGATAATGAGGGAGGCTATGCATGTGTGGGGGCAGGGGATATATGGGAAATCTCTGTACCTCCCTCTCAATTTGTTTGTAAATCTAGAGTTGCTCTAAAAAACTAGTCTTAAAAAAAGTGAACTGATTAATAGCAGTTTTAGAACAAAACTATAACCTATATGACTAACTGTTTTGTATGTTCACTTAATCAATATTTTTCTTACATGTAATTTTTTTTTTTTTTTTTTTTGCTGAGGAAGATTCTCTCTGAGCTAACATCTGTGCCAATCTTCTTCTATTTTGTATGTGGGTCACCTCCACAGTATGGCTGACAATTGGTATAGGTCTGTGCCTGGGATCCAAACCTGCGAACCTGGGCTGCTGAAGTGGAGAGCACAGAACTTTAACCACTATGCCACGGGACCAGCCCCTATTTCTTAATAATAGAATTGGATGATTTTTCAAAAAATCAGTTTTCATTTAGGCTGATTTCTTTACCATGTATTTACTTTATTTACTTTGTCTTATGCATGGCTTAAGAAACATCAAATTTCTTGAAGGTTTAGATTATCAACTCCTATGATGTCTTTTCTTCCCTTTCTTAAACAGGAAAACTGGACCCACTTTTTATCAGTAAATATCTGTCTAGTAAAGGAAGCATAACAGTGTATGACATAAATGTGTGGGTCCTAGATCAAGGTTGCCTGGATGTGAATCTCACTTCTGTGCAATTTAACAGCTGTGCAATCTATTCCCTCTAAGCCTCATCTATAAAATAAGGAAAATAATTAAACCGTCTCTTAGAAGGTCATTTTTTTTATGGTTTCAATACATGCAAAAGCACTTGGCATAATGTCTGGTATGTGGTATGTGTTTAATAAGTATTAATCATACCTAATCCTTAAAAATTTATTTATTTAAAAAAGGAAACATAAAGAGGCAGCCTAGTAGAGTGGAAAAGAGTAGAAAGTATCAGTTCTATTTCTACCTCTTATTATCTGTGTGACCTCAGCTAAACCCCTTAACCTCTCCAATCCACACTACCCTATAAAATGAGCAGAAAAGGTCAGCTTTGCCCACCTCACAGTTTGGTGGAAGAATCAATTAGGTTAATTAATGTTCTATAGCTTGTAAAAAAAACCTTTACACAATAAAGCAAATACAAACAATTCAATAAGACAATAATTTAAATAAATTATACCAGCTACATGTTAAATCCTAGTATTCTCCACCAGATAGAATCACCCTGCCATAAAGAAAATACAACTGTTTGTTTCCTCAACTTTGTACTGGGATGGTCCTCTTCTGGGCTTCCACAGTTTCTGCTGAGTGAACCATTGCTTTGAGAGGAAAGAGCTGCATATTCTTGGTTAAAAATCTAACGAGGACTTACATATCTCATTAGAAAATGTATTACAAAAAAGAATATGTTATACATTTAAAATATGGGTACAGTGTATGTGCTTCATATACATGTGGCACATGCATGTATAAATGTGTGTTTCTATTTAATGAACAACACACTCAAAAAAGCAAAATATAATTAGAAAGCTCAAACTGTGGAAATTTAAAGTAAGGGCTTGACTCCCATGACACTCTCAATTGCCAAAAAATGTCCTTTCAGGATATTGCCAGATGTTCTGACCTATTGCTAAACAGATCTTGATTTTCCAGGCCTGGGTATATGATGCAGACATCTCACCCCTTTCCTAGAAGGAAGCGTTCTTGGGGTTTAGCTCCAGAGGGAGAGCTGGACCACCACTCAGTACCAGCTCTGTTGTGGGGGATCCAATCAGCTACCGGAAACCACACTAGTAATCTGAACAAGGAAATTTAATACAAAGAATTGTTAACTAGGTAAAAGGTTAAGTTCTAAAAGGGAAAGAATGGAGATAGCTACAGTTTAATTGGGGTAGAAACTATAGACAGCGACCACCATCCCTAGACCTTCAGGAAAAGTGAACAAGGAAGAAACTCAGATACTTGCAGGGGGTGTGTGTGCGTTGGGGGGGATACTGCATTTTAAAAGGGTAAACACTGCTGGTTTTGGCTTAAGAGTTCTTTGATATGGCAATTGCTATTAAATGTGACATTCTAGAAGCACTTTTAAATCTGAGAGTTTCCTGAATACTACCTGAAATTATTACTTTAGAAGGAAATAAGTAAGATATTTTCCTTTGAAGTATAGTTTTTAAAAAAATCTGAGCAATTAAAACAACCATCAGAGCTACCAACTGTGTACCCCAGGGGTACCCTTACCCTATAATGGATCTTCCCTTAATATTCACTGACTCAGTGTGCAAACTTCTAGGCTTCATCCTCTGGGAGACATAATGATGCAAGTTCCTTTAAACAACTTGCTGTCTCAAAGGGGAAAAAGAAATATTTATAAGTTGCAGTAACACAAAGTAGAATGTGGTGGAGTTAAATAAAAATAGTAGGTACATGCAGAAGAAAAGTTATGATGGTAAGAATTTGCGTTTGTCTGAGACTTTACAGTTTTCATAGCACTTTTCATATAGTTCATCTCTTTGAATTCTCCAAATAACTATGTAAATAGGCAAGATATTATTATCCCTATTTTACAGATGAGGAACATGAGGTTTAAGTGGTTTCCCCCAAATCTCCCAAGTAATAAGTGCCCAAGTTGGGATTTAAACCTGTTCCTCTTAAAACACAATCCCTTGATCTTTCCAAAGCAACTCAATACTCTAGGAGGCGTATTAAGCTACTAATTATAAGTGAGGCGCCATCTTGATACCGAAAGACCGCAATCCAGTTTCTCATCCTGAGGCCCCAAACTTCAAAAGTTAAGTAGGGTTAAGGAACCAGGTAATTAATTGGAAACCTGTACAGAAAAGCAAATGAAGTCCCATCTAGAAGAAACAGCAGGAGGCTCTTTGAATAAACAAGGATCTATGCATAAGAAGCAAGGCTCAGGTAATACTGACTCAAACTTCCCTCTGGATCTCCCTTGCTAACTGCAGGATTTCTGGCCTCTTTCCTAGAAACTCCTTGTCCAGATTCCGGAAGCTCAGCCACAAAGTCAAGGGAAGGTTACTTAAGATTGAGCCATTCTGATGTACCTGAAAAGATCTCTTCTCCGGCAGATAGCTGACCTCACAGGGAGTATCAGGACTGCTGAGTCACTTGCTGTGGGATCAGCTCAAAGACAGACAGGCCCCTATTGATGTGGCTGCTCAGAATAAAGCCATTCTGCTGCCTCAAGAATTTCAGACGTTTGTCAGCCGCATTCTTTACATTCAGCTCATAACCTAGGCCTGTCTGGTCCCCTTGCTCCACATAACACTTTAAATTTCTAGACATGGGCACACACTTCCTTCTGCATTCTTTTCCCTTGAATAGACACTTTTACTCTGGGGTGGTTTAAGCATATTTTAAAAATCTATTTAATAATGTTACCTACATACAAAGGTCTCATTCTTCTTATGTAAGAGGTGGTGTTATTTCACCTTGAACAGCTGGTCTTTTCTTTGAGTGGTGGGTCTTCCCAGAGCAAAGGAACAAGAGGCTTAAGGGAGAAGGATTTCAGGGAATCCATCGCTGTGCATTCTCTCTTCTTTTGTTCATCTTCCTTTCCCTCATCACATTTCACAGGTCAGTTGTCCATTTGGACCAAAAGGTCACCATGGTATGGAACATTTCTGCTAGGCACATGTTGACTAAAGAATAGTTCTAGGGTAACTGATATTGGTCTATGACTTATTCAGAGCTGTGTAGAAGGGACTCATTTCATCCATCTCCAAAGTCATTCCCTCATGCCCCCTTAGCGAATATGCTGGGTGATATTGTGGGCACCAATTAAGTACTGATTAAATTGGGTTGAGATTTAATTAGGTTATCAATTTTAAAATAGTTTTCCCACTAAGATGAAGACTTTTCATTTACAAGTTCTTCTTAGTGAAGATATTGACTGTAACATCTATTTATTGCCCCACAGGGCTTAGAGATACTTGCATATAGTAGATACATGGTAAGTACCCATTGTAAATGAATGAATGAATGAACAAATGATGAATGTAAATTCCCACACTTGGATCTGAATAAATTTATAGACATAGGATAAAGAAGTGCCTTGATAGCGGAATGCATTAAAAGTACAGATTATTAGGTCAATTCTTAAAATATACAAATGCTTACTGTATGTCTTACTATATGTATGTATAAAACATTATAATAGATGCTGTGGGGACCTCAGAGATGAGTCAGATACCGAGCTTACTGTAAAGAGACTTAGATACAAATAACAAATCAAAAAGGGAAATGATTTAAGGGATCTGCGAAGTAGCTCCTGCAGAAATCAGACATCTCTCTGATCTTCCAAAGCTTTGGAATTCCTGTACCTATCACAGGCAACAGCTTCAAGATGTTTCATCATTCCTTCTTCTCCAATCACAGAAACCTCTAAGGTTACATGGGCTATTATTCTTCTCAAAAGAACTGTTCCTGCTGTGTCCGAGAGAACTCTGGTTCTACACACAGCCTCACTATCTTCCTGAAAAGGTGTTCTTACCATCTCATTAAATGATATCCCTTTTTCTGGGTGAAGTTCTTTCTCCCTTCAAGTGATATATTCCAGCTTCTTTAGGCTCCCAGTCTAGGATAATGGATTTATTTTGCACTTTCAATTCAAATGTAAGCAAGTTAGGCTCCATTATAGATCCCACTAAACAGTGTGATATAAAGCAGAGCTTTTCTAATTTTTCTCTTCTACCACATCACATGCTTTGCTAACTTCCTGTCAATATGATTAAGAAATCACACCAGATTAGCAGGAACACAGGTGTTTCTTTTGATGCGACGCCAAAAAATTGATGGCTAAATGTTGTTAAATATCCCTAGGAAAACATTACCTCATATGAGGAACAGAGTTATAACCATTGTCGTGTTTAACACAAAAATTCCAGAGACCAGTCTTTGTTCTTTCTGATGAATCTCGACTAATTTCATATCTTAAACAAAAGCTGTATGTTAGTGTAGGTTATCATGTTGGCTCACCAACCTTCACAATATAGACATATTGAGAACATTTGTTCAGGAAAATAGTTCTGATGGTGTATTTTCACACTGCCTACACACTATGGACCAATTATCTAAAAATTGGTACCATCAGGGCTCAAACACCGTGGCTTATAGACCTGCTTGCTCAATGGAGTATGAATAGGCACGTGCATTAACTGTCCCTGGCATAATTATTAATGGGATATACAATTTTACTCTTTTGCAAAATGGTGTATATCACTTTATCCCTGCAGTCATTCTTCTAAGAAAAGGAACGAGCAGCAAGAGCATGAATACACGTGCGTATTGCTTGTCAGAACTTCATCATTATGTACAGCTTCTGTCCAGAGTCCATTCTCCATGTAGAATGTTATTCTGCTTACTTTTCCCTCCTTCTATGGTCCTTCTGCCTCTTCCTAATTGAGTCTCCTATGCCAGAAGTATCTAGCAACCTGGGACATTAGACAATCGTCTTAGACTGTTTATGACCCCTGGGCCATATTTTGAAAAAAATTGTTGTTGTCTTCAATCGCAAATATGCCAAAGCCTTCTCATAAATTTCAAGGGATTTTTCAACTTTCTATTAGTTTTTTTCTTCACTTTTGACTTTTCTTTTCTATTGTTATCATGTTAAACAGTCAAAGAAGGGGCTGCCCAGTGGCATAGTGGTTGAGTTTGTGCACTCCACTTTGGTGGCCCAGGGTTCACGGGTTTGGATCCCGGGCCCAGACTTATACACTGCTCATTGGGCCATGCTGTGGTGGTGTCCCGTATACAATGTAGAGGAAGATTGCCACAGATGTTAGCTCAGGGCCAATCTTCCTCACACACACACAAAAAAAATTCAAAGGATCAGATTCTTTTCATAGGAAGTTATTCATATAATGTTTCAAATCCTATTATGTGGTTTTTCAGAGTTTACATGGTTTTTCATTGTTTGGAGTAAGAAGAGTATACCCTAAAAGCTATTTCTTTGGATTTAAAATGACTCTAGAAAAAGGTTCACTGGTTTATGGTATTGCCTTGTGTGTGGTATGGTAATTGGAATTGAAATTGGATGAGAGAAGTTTAAGTGTGATATGAGGGAACTGAAAGACTGAAGAGATGGAAGGTGCTAGAGGAACAGGGATGGGGAGGGAGGTGAACTTTACTTTATAATGGGGTGGAGTTGTTGGTGTGCTGAATAGAATAAGACGGCTACAACTCCTGATTAGCGTCTGTTGAGAAACTGGTTCGGATGGTCCTTCACCCTCAACTGAACTGCAGAATTCCAGAGGCAGGAGCGTATGTTCTATAAATGGTAGTTCAAGGTCTGTTAAAGTGAACTTTGACATTCACTCCAAAGAGCTCTTTTAGGCTTATATGTCTGTCCCAAAGAGTGAAATTTTGGTCTTTACAACTTCTGTTAAAAAAAAAAGGAATATAAATTCTTTCAGTACAGGACCAGGTAGTCAGGGGAATTTTCTCACCAGAATTTTCTTCAAAGGCTCAAAAATTATCAGACCTTTAAATATGACTGAGCCACCCTATTTATAGGAGAAGTCCTATCACCATGACTCTCAGTGACTTTAACATTCGTCTCCATGATGCTCAGTCTTGACATTTCTCCCCATTCTGATTTCTATGACCTACTTTCTCCTTTACTTCAACTGTTAGAAGCCTCACCTAAGGGCTTATCATCTCATGGAAGCTCTCAACTCACTACTTCCATCTTAACCTTTTCATACTCTCTCATTCCTGGTATATTTATGTTTTCTGACCTCAAAATGTATTGAGCACCTGCTCTACACCAGGTGCTATTCTAAGCACTGTGGATATAATGATGACTTCGGGACAAGTGGTCCTTTTCCTCACGGAGCTCAGAGTTCAGTGAAAAGGAGAGACAAATCAATGGGCAATTATAATATGTCTCATTAAGTATTTCTATAGGGAAGCCCAGGGGGTCAGAAGAGAGCATAAGGAGGGCATATTAGAGTGGCAAGCAAAGTAAGGCTTCTCAGAGGAGGTAATAGCTAAGCTACCACTTAGAAGAGGAAGGGTCAGGGGAAGGGAGTGGTTGGAGGTTGTTCTAGGCAGAGGATTTTTCAGTTTCTGATCCAGAGTCTAATACTTGAGCATTCAACAATCGATGTGCACTCACAGGGCCCCATGGTTTACACTGTAGATATCCCGTGGCTTACGTTGTAACCCAGAATAAAAACAGTAAATATTGTCCCTCAGAAGATAGTGGGAAACCTCACCCACCTGTTTCAGCTATGGCTGTTCAGAGACACAGGTTGGAATCTATTTAGAAACTGATCTAGTTAGCAATAGCATTTACAGATACTGTAGTCTTAGCATACTCTTTCCTCTTCTGTGAGAATAATAATAATAACCTACATTTATTATTTCTTGTTAAGGCTTAAATGTATTTCTTATTTCAGCTTCAGAACAACCTATGTAGTAGGTATTATTATTATTGTTGTTGTTTTACAAATAAGAAAACTGAAGACCAGAGAAGTTAAGTCAATAGCTAATAAATGGCCAGTAAATAAAGGAATCAACCTTCACAACCAGGCATCTGACTCTAGCCTGCACTTCTGTCTACTAGATTCTGCAGCAAGGAATTGTTGGGTTTATTTTATCATCGAATACCTAAATAAAGATTTTTCGTGGGCAAGGAAAACTCATACTCACCCTTTAGTGACCAACTCAAATATCATTTCTTTTAAGTCCCTCCCCACTGTAGCCAGTGAAAATTATTTAGTTCCTCTGCTTAGCATGGTGTATGGCATATGCTAAAGTAGAGTGTTGGCTGAATGGATAAGTGATCGAATGTATTTCCATAACATTTAATACACATTTCTATCACAGCTGGCCTTACACTGAATTATGGTTATAGTAGTGTTTGTACATTAATTTGCATGTTAGACTCTGAACTTCCTGATGAAAGAGATCAATTTTAATTATCTTTTTTATGTCATCACTCAGCAAAAATCCTGGCAGACAGGTACTCAATAAGTGTATACTAAATGAATGAGTGACTTAGAAAGTAAATGAATGAATGAATGGATGAATGAAAGGAAAGGATGCTAGAGATGAGTGCTAGAGTGGCCAGAAACCTTAACAGTGTCAGTGTGTATTTTTTTGTATGCCTAAACATCCTCCAGCATTTATCTCATCTTCTTGCAGATAGTAGCTATGAAAGAGACATTTAGTACTTCCCAAGGATCCATGTGCTTCCTTTTATTTATACAGGGTGATATGACTTGGACTTAGGTATTTAAGAGTAGGTATGAGTTCTCCACTTTCTCCCTTCTCCTAGTACAAAAACTTTAGACATGACACGTTAAGATGAAAGCATCACAGGATGGAGGAAGCCTAGATACCTGCACTATTGGATGGTAAAAGCTGCTGTGGAGAATCACTGGAACTGCAAAGTACTTTGTGTGATTGAGATACATAGCTTTGTTGGGATAAGGCTTTGAGATTTAGTGACTTATTTCTTACTGCAGCTAGCCTAGTCTATTGGAACTAATACAGTAAGTATTCAATAACTATTGAATGAAAGAATAGGTAACACCATTATCTATGATATTAAGACTGGCCCTCACTGTCATTTTGAACGTGACATCAATTTTTGTTCCATGTCTAGTTGGTTAAAGTTGTGTAGCCTTTCGAAACCATGCATGTCAAGCCCTAGCATATTAGAGTCATTGTCTGCTAATGTGAAGATTCTTCTGCTTAGTCCTCTGATCAAAGTAATTGCAAAACATGCAAATTGTCCTGTCTCCCAGTTAGTTAAATTACAAGAAGGATAAATAAAGCAAAGCAAAACAAGATCTCCTTAGGATTAAGTGTGGATTGCACCTTAATGCTGGCATATCAATTGTTTATGCCTTGCAAAGAATTGGAACAAACTGGCCTGTCTAAAGTTTACCAGTCTACAAAATGAATGTTTGATTGACACAATCTCATGTTAATCTGTGTCAATTCCCACCAGCAGAGAGTCATTCATTCATTCATCAAATATTTAGGGAGCCCCTACTCAGGACTGCTAAAATGGCCACAAGGAGCAAGATGGACTGGAAGTTTTGTTCATCCTCAGATCTTTCTTGGACTTAGAGGTCAATTTTAATTCAAAGCAACATGATTTATGCAACCTGGGGATTACAGGCAGGAGGTAACTCTTATGGTAGACTTAGCATAATTGGGATGTTTCTCTTTCTTCCGTTTACATTCGTGGCTGTGGTTTGAAGGTGGCTTGGAATCTTAGTTTTCTTATCAGAGATCTGATTTGTTTGGACAGGTAGACCTGAGTTTTTATAAATGACTCAACTGCTTTGTTTGTTTTTCAGGTATTAAGCAAAATCACCCTGAGGGTCTCCCACTAACCCTCTAGCTGGTGAAGTGCGGTAGTCTGGGTACATAAGTCACTCTGTTGGAATAAATTAGTTGCAACTTGTTGGATGCTTCTTCTTTAGCAATAATAGACTTAAGTGCATAATCAGTGTGGTTTTTTTTTTTTAATGGAGGCTTCATGTTTCTTGGCTATAACTGCTGTTATTTTCTAACAATCTAATAAAGTGGACAGGGGCTTGCCTATTTCTGCTATTTCCACTGAGTTTAGGAGGTTGGGACCTGATGCTTGTGACAATCATACTGTATGACCCAGGAGGCCCTGCTGCATGGGACCTTAGGCGGTGGTAGGAGGCAGCCTCTAGCTCAGGGTTCCCCATTAAAGAGCTTACGCAGTCAGGAAAACAAGGAAGAGGTACGTTTATTGCCTGTGTTGGGTAATCTAATGCCTTGGGGTGAAGTGAGTGAAAGCCAGACAACCTTTCTGTAAGTTCCTTTGAACAGGAGCTGGCAGCATCTAGAACCAGCAGCTTTCCATCATGGAATATCCATTAACCTTGTTTATCTCTGGAAAAACACTGCCCTGTTTCCACAGTCTGCTGCTTGTCAAAGAATGGTGCAAGAGATCATCTTCGAGTTCAAGGAGAGGATGAGCATTTCGGCTATTGTGAAAATACACTCACGAGGTGCTGATTCTTTCTTTTTGTTCTGAGATGGCAAGTGATGTGCAACAGAATATGATCTCAACACAGGGGACTGATTCAGAGAGGTCCTCCTTAGGTCCTCCTGGGATTCATAGATCTACTGTGGACAGAGGCCCTTTTTTTTTTGGCCCAGCTCCTTCTGGAGTTCATGGGTGATATTTAGAAGCTAAAACCGAATGTAAGGTTCAAATTCTTATCTTGATTTTCCAGTTGCCCTTTGAAACCATGTCTTAATACAGTGTTGCTGGCTTGTGGGACTGCTCTCGTTCTTTCTCTGTTGTTTACCCTACATCCACATGTGGCATTTCAACACATCCAAAGCTACAAAGCTGTCTTTCATCTATCTTCAGAGCAACCAAATAGACGTTTTTATATAAATACTTATTAATAAGAGAACCTATATTAGAGTTTAAAAAGGGAGAATTTGATAGGACTTGTGAAATATGTCATTGTCAGTAACAGTTATTAAACATGAAAACAAGTCACAGTATGAAGTTTTAAGTTACCATCTGTAGCAATCTTCAAATAAGAGAGAAAACCATTTTCTTGGATGATTAATTGCTATCTCACCTCAAGACAAGTGAGGTAGATGGGTGAGGATGCTGTTGAATTTGATGTAGAAATTCTTAATTCTTTAATTTAAATGTAATTAATTTATAAATGTGTCCTTGTAGAAAATAACATTGAAAGTTAGAGCCAAATTTTAAAATATTTAAAAATTAATAACAGAATATGGACTTGAACAAACAATACACTAGTTATATAGTTTGTCCTTCAGTCTATAATTAGCAGAGTAAGGCAGCTTTAAATAGTAATTCTTAAAAGACAAAAAAAGTTCAGGAAGGATAATTCCACAGAATTCTGTGTTGTTTTTTGCTTAACAACCATTTTATCAGGAAATTCTTTCTTATACCTAAACTCAAGCCTAATATTCTATATTTCAACTATTTTTTTCTATTAGATAGTAAAAAAAATCATACTTATGTATAATTTACAACATAAATAATAAGTATAGTTACATGTATTGCTGCACAAATAGACCTGATTGCATTAAAATACAATATTAACAGAATAGCATTTATCATAGTAGCTTGGTTTTGCTTGTCTGGTTGAATTTGATGAATAAAGGATATTGCAATCTTCAAAACAAGTTATGTTTTTATGCTATTGGCTGTCCTGTTAAATACCCATGAAAAGCAAACTTAAGGATATGTAAGTCTAGCTTAGAATATCTATGGAGTATTTCCAGTGGGCCAGTCATTGTGCCGGTTGCTTTCACATGTTATGTCATTTAATCCCTATAACAGCTCTGGGATACAGGAAGTTCCAAAACCCTTTTACAAATATATTTCATACAGGACTTCGAGGCTCACAGTAAACTCCAGCTAGCTGAAGAATATTAGGTCAAGAAACACAAACACCGGTGGCGCAGCGGTTGAGTCCGCGCTTGGCAGCCCGGGGTTCGCGGGTTCGGATCCCGAGCGCCCGCCAACGCACTGCCTGTCAGCCATGCCGTGGCAATGTCCCATATAAAGGAGAGGAAGATGGGCACCGATGTTAGCCCAGGGCCAGTCTTCCTCAGCAAAAAGAGGAGGATTGGCAACAGATGTTAGCTCAGGGCTGGTCTTGCTCACCAAAAAAAAAAAAAAAAAAAAAGAAACACAAACACCAACGCAATAGGTGTTGGGGTTATAAGAGCTCATGTGTGAATTAACCAGACAACTCTGTCTCCATACTTGGCTCATTATGGAAAAAACAGAACTAAACAAAAAAATCCAAACAAAATAAAGTCCTCTCTCCCTATGAGAGAGCATTGGATTGGCATTAGAATCGGGAGATACAATATTGCTTAAACTGTCCACAACCCTGTGACCTTAGATAGAGTTGCACTGGAGCCACAGTTTTTTCTTAATCTGTAAACTCAATAAAATGATCATAATTCATGTTTTTTAAATGTTTTGACTGTTACCCATAATAAGAAATACATTTTATATTGCAGCTCAATAAACACACACACACACACACACACACACACACACAAAGTTTTACCAAACGCTACTGTACAATGTATTCTGATATTTTCTACTTTGTTCTGTTTTACTTTTAAATATAACGTTTGTGATCCATTAAAATAATTTTAAAACTCACTGATTAATCTCAGTCTGCAGTTTGAAAATACCTTAAGCTCTTAAAAACAAATTATGATATATTAATGTTGTATTTTACCACCATTTAAAAAACAACCCATCTATGCCAACTCCCACTCAGAACAACCATCACTGAAAAACAACTGCTCTATCTATACTTATTTTAACAACTTAAGATAAAATTTAATTGATTTTTTTTGTTTGAAAATTATCCATATATTTCAGAAAAAAACAGTGAAGTCCTGAGCTATTGAAAAATATGAAAGGAGTGAAGGTTAACATGATTCATTGAGCAAATATGCTTATGAAAACATCTGAAACATCATAACAAGAGGTAGCTATGAAGACCCTGTCTGGAACAGTTCCCAAAGTACAGAACTTATGTTTATCTCCATTAAAGGCAATAAGAAAATTGATACACATTTTCACTACATCTTTTATAAGAAAAACATAAGGTAATTGCTTATTCCCTGCGAACTTGGGCAGCATCTGCAAAGAGACATCTTTACATTTTCTTATAATAAGGAAATAGGACATTCTAAGAGTTAAAAGCAATTTCATCAAGAATGTGCTCTTGTTTCCCAAATAAATTTCATCCTCTTGGGATGTATTTGCTTCACTAGGAAATCTGAGCTCCTTCTATATGCCCCAAACTGGGGATGCAAAGATAAGTAAGACAGCTGAAATTTCTGCTCTCACTGATCTTACATTTCTATGAAAACTCAGTGGGTCTTCACATCTTTTCAATATGACAAGATGCTATGGCATTTTCATACACATATAGACTGAAGAGTGCTAACAAAACCATCTACAATTTAATGCATAAGACTTAAAGGAATTAATTGCATGTGTGCAAATCCAAATATTTTGTGTATTAGTGTTAAAAATCTAATTTGCTTCAGATAAAAGCAGATCAGCATTGAGGAGCGATGCAGGATGAGACTGGCAAGGTGTGAAGGACTACAGTGAGATCTGGTAGAGGGCCTTTAAGGGAGAGTAGAATGCTTGGATTTTTATATGGCAGATAAGCAATAGGCAGCCACTCTAAGCCTGGAGTTTATAACTTGGGTTTCCACAGTGGGAGTTCATGAACTTGGAAAGGAAAAAGCTGCGTATTTATTTTCACTAACCTTTCACTGAAATTTGGCATTTCTTTCATTTTTGAAAGTGAACAACATATCACATCAGAATTACCGTTACCTATAAGTTTGTCACCAGTAGATGTCACAGATATTTCCATTTCCTATTCCAGAGGCTAGAGATATCTGGAAATATTGTTTGTGCTGCTCAGTACATTGAAATGATAGTACTTATTGGTTCACTACTAAATCTTGTTGTGTCTCAAATTTGTTTTTCAACATTTTTTGAGAACTGTGTTTCAATATGATTAGTTTACTTTCTAATCTTCTGGGCTTTATGTTATACCTGTAAAGCCATAATTCTGAGAGGGGTCCATAGATTTTCCAGATTGCCAAAGGGGTTGATGTTACAAAAAGGGTTAAGATCCCCTGCTCTAAGCACAAGAGTACAAACTCAAATGCCTACAAGGCAGGCAGTTGTCATCAAGGACTGACTAGAAAGAGAGGGATCAGTTAGAATACTGAAATAGCAATCTAGAGAAAAAACAGAATTCTGGGAAGGTCACAGGGGCCCAAGAACTAACACCCTTGTTTTCCACCCAAATTTGGATCCAACTGAGAAAAAGACAAAAGAATAGGCCAGATGGAGTCCAAATATGTTGTCTTTTAAACTAACAAAGCTGATATCGGAGAATATGGCTTATTTCCTGGTTGCCGCAACTCTAGGGGGCCCAATTTGAGAGGACTGTGCAGTGAAGGAGCCCCCTAGAAGCCTGGAGCATATGACCAGCTCTGCAATGGCATGCTGCAGCCCACTGCACATCCATGACCACGGACACTGAGTCCTGCCTGGACTTACACCAGTCTACCCTGTGGAGCTGGTTTGGACAGGTCCCCTTCTGCAGGGAGGAGAGTGTGCCCCAGGAGGCCTTGAAATGGATCAGAACAATGCCTTCATTAAATTGACTCCCAGGCCAAAAATATTCTCCCTATCCTATTTCCCTTCCCAAGTTCCGACCTACTACAACTGTCCAATATAAGCTATCAGACGTTCTGCAATAAAAATCAAATTAAAATGCAGAAAGAAACTCTATTAATACAATACCAACAATGTGGAGATGCCTTAAATTTGAATATAATTCCTCTCATTGTAATTCCCTCAGAAAAATTAAAATCCAAATGCTAATTCCTTTCCAAGTTTAAGTCCAAAGATGACAAACCCAAAGGAATTATAGTCTAAAATTCTATTCTCTGAGATTCTATTGCTCTTGTGAATTAAAAGGTCCGAAGAAATGAATGCCCTCAGGACCTCTTTTCTAAGTGCTGGTTTGAGGGGTTTCCACAGCCTGGGTAGAGGGAGGGCCTCTGCCAGTGCGTGCAGGGCAGGCTCTCTCTCCCTGGGGTTGGTGTGGTTCCTGCAAAAAATAGACTGTTCAATGCCAGTTGCCCATAGATTTAATTGCTTATAAGTTTCAAAAAAATATTTTTCCTGGTGGGCTACACCCACCACATTTAGAAGAGAAGCCAAACCTCAACCCTTAAAACAATCATCCCAGAAAAAATTACATTCCCAGAATGTGGGGCTTAGTATGTCGTCAAAGACCACAATCCAAAATGCAATGTCCAAGTGAAGGAGAGGATGGATGTGCGCCAGCATGGTAGACAGAATAATCGTCCTCCAAAGATGTCTGTGTCCTAGTCCCTGAAACCTGTGATGTTACCTTGCATGGCAAAAGGGACTTTGCAGATGCAATTAAGTTACGAATTTTAAAATGGGGAGATTAGCCTGGATTATCTAGGTGGGCCCAATATAATCACAAGGGTCCTTATAAGAAGAATGCAAGAGTGTCAGAGTCAGTGAGAGGTTTCAAGATGCTATGCTATCATCTTTAAGAATGGAGGAAGGGGCCATGAGCCAAGGAATATGGATAGCCTCTAGAAGCTGGAAAATGTAAGGAAATGAATTTTCCCCTAGAACCTCCAGAAGGAAGGCAGCCCTGCCCAGACCTTGATTTTAGCCCACTAGGTTCCAATTTGGACTTCTGGCCTCCAGAACTGTAACATAATAAATTTGTGTTGTTGTTGATCACTGTTTATTGCAGCAACAAAAGAAAATTAATACAGATTGTTAAAAACTTGGATTCTGGCAACTGCGTTCAGATCTTGGCTCGGCCACTTAACGTGTGGCCTTGAGGCCTACCGGCATATGTGTGCTAAGACCAGCACTTGTACTGTTTAAGGACAAGACTTCACCATGGGATTGCCTGTGCCCACTGAAGTCCAGGCCTTTTGAGGCCCAATGTAGCTGGTACCTGATGAGGTCATTCCCACATATGTGCCTTGGCTGAGCTCTGGGATTTTTGAGTCCCTCAGCCACCGCATTGTTGAGGCCCAATTGTCCCGATATTTCTCCTGAGACGTGTGTCTTTGCTGAGGGTAGTACAATTTTACTTAGGCTGTCACAGTCCTTGAAAGAAATGAAGAGCCACATATAAAAAACGATCCGTATAAAGCAACCTTAGGATAAGTTGTAATCATCCATCAGAGTTGAAATATCATGTGGCTTAAAGTTTAAGGCCCCTTTTCCAAGTCACAGAATTTTTAAAAAGTCCATGTGCACAAAGCTACCTCATGAGCCAATAAAAGCCCCCATAACCCACTAAGGTCAAAACATATCTCCTGTACATTAAAATCCAAAGCCCAGAGCACATCCAGATCTTTTAACCTGTCTGTTTGATTCACCCACATTCCAGCCGTATGTTTCATTTCTCAGTGTTCCCAACCAATGCACTGAATGTTGGGGTGTGCTAGGGAAAATCCTTTTTTCTGCCCAAATTCAAACACAGTGAAAAATAAGACAAAGGAATAAGGCAAATGTAGACTAAAACATCAACTTTATGACTGATCAAGCTGACATTAGAGGGTGTGGTTTACATGTGCTCTCAAGGGAAGACTGAATGGGGGTTGGAGAGAATCCAGGAGAGCAATGGTGACGCGTCTTCCTCAACATGGAAAGAAGGATCAGCAGCTGGTAACTCTTTCCTCATAGGTGCAGATAAAGGCCTGGCTTAGGTTGACCTGGTAAAGAAGACACAATTCACTCAGTAAGTTACATATGCTGTTCAGGTTAATCGGGTGCAATGGTTTTCATACACAGGCCATTTCAAAATGCACAAGGGCCCACCCTGTGGATTTCCAGCCCCTCTGTAATCCACTTGTTAGACCCAATCAAAATGTTCCCACTGTAGTGGAAAAAAAGCTTTGCAATACCAGTAAAGTCATGATTATTTTTTACTACTATATGAATAAACTATTAATTAATACAAAAAGTAGAAATTTAGACATTGTTATATAATTAACATGACCAATAGGGACGTAACTCATAATTACCTAGAAGATCCTGTTGTAGGTGACACTGGATTAGGCACAGCATTTGTAGAACCCTCACGAACTACAAAGATAAAATAGAACAAAACCCATTCTTTAAACTCATTTGTCAGACTAGCTTTTTGTGATATCATATGCACATATTCAGGAAGAGACTGGCCTATTTTTAAATAGAATTTGATTTCCTAGCCTACACTCATTTAATTGTACAGTGATGAGATTAGCTGAAATAGGAGGGCCAATTTATGCAGAACTGCCTGGGCCTGGAAGTTTTTAGCAGATGATCCCAGGGATGGGTTCATCAATCCCAAAGGAATCTGGAACCGATTTAAATGGAGCTGGTAAGAGCGAGTGTTTATAGCTGATGTGCTTCCTCTGGGAAATCTGGATCTCGCCCACTCAGGAAAAGCACACTGCTCTACTTTATCGGTTGTGCATTTCAAGTCTTCTGGTGTTATTGTCGCCTATGGCTTGAAAATTTCTTCATAGTTTGCGCTTTCACCATCCTAGCCCATTTGTAGTCTCTGGTGATATCTGAGAGTAATTCATGTTGCTCAGATTTGTGTATCTGTAACTTCTTGGTACACATGGACTCGGCAATGGGAAAGAGCTCAGGAGGAACCAAAACCCCACGAAGCTGCTTTTTGCCAACATAAATCAAGGATGTTGATGTGGAACGCTCTGGATAGCTTACGAGAAATTCATCACCACCACTGAAATAGTTACACAACGTGTGTGTTCAGCTGATGTTCAGCCGGGAGCTCTCCCTCTATGAATCCAGGAGAATTAAAAAGGAGGCAGTGTGCTATTTAAAATTATATTTTAAAAACATGAAGATACTACTTTAGATCTTAGAACCTTTCAAATGGTTGCAATATTTTAGGTTTTATACCTCTGTTCATTCACTTCCTTTTTTTTTTCAGGGATACAGATTCCTTGGGAAAATTGTTGATTTCACTATGTTTGGGAAGGATGAGTTTTGATTATCGTTTCTTGAGCCTGAGGTACTTCTTTGTTTCTTGAGAATCTTCCTTGCAGAGTATCTTTAGAACCCAGTAGAGCTAGCATTTTAAGCAGCAATGCATATGTAAGACCAGGGGCTGAAACCAGCGAGGTTGAAATTCCATAGCCTTTGAGCTCCACTACTGACAACTTGATTTTACTGCAAAGTGGTCATGATTCTTGCAGTCGCATACTACTCACAGCCTTGGTTTGCTGGACCCTGATCTCCAACTGCTTCACACAAGCACCTGCTACTGTCATCCCATCCAGGTGTACCTTAGTGTACTGAAAACCTGCACTTATTTCTTGTTTGTGGACTGAATCATGCCTGCCAGCTATTCTGCACCTGCTGCTTTGTCTGTCTCATTTCTTCTTTTGGTTCAGTCTGGAACAAGGCTAAGAGGCCGAGGGTCACCTGGAAATGACTTTCTTGCCATGTCAGGGAGGCATGGGTATTCCTGTATATCGTGCCTAGAGGCAGCAGGACATCCTGGCAAGGTGTATGGCTGCCCCTTCCAGGGAAATAGTTATGGGTTTGTTCTTCAATGAAAGGCTGGGGGGTGGCTAATCACATAATAATTTGAGATAATTACTAAAGTTAAGAGGGAGAGAATGAAAGAGACAATACTTGGGGTGGCTTCTAAGAAATGACCATTATTTTTCTAGAATGATGCTCTGGCCTGAATCATCATGGTTCTAAAGCTTGGGTTATAGTGTCTGAATTGCATGGTGTTGCCCTCCCCATTGTGCTCACTGTTGCTCCACTAGAGATTATTCTCTCAAAGCATCCTGCAGAAATCAGCTCAGCCTCAAATCATTTTGGAACCTCAGTGACAGAGATTTGGGGAGGGGGAGAAATGAGACCGAGTCTGGGTGACATGACCAAGCTGTGAGAATGGTCCCTGAGAAGGGCAGCCAGCAGTCCAGAAGACAGTATCCAAAGGGCCTGTGAATCGGGTTGACTTCACCGTTCCTACTCCTATGGTATGATCTGGTAAGTAGGGATTGGCAGTGGGGGTTCTCACAGCAGGAATACTACAAACTAGATAGGTGATGACTTCATGGATCCATTTGGATAGGACTCCAATTAAAGATTCAGGTGAGGGCCTTGGCAAGAGCCAAAGTGTCGGACCAGAATTAAACAGGCATGGTTCACGGTAAGATTCTAGACTCAGCAGGAAAGAACTGGAGCATGGAGCAGGTACACGAGGCAGAATTCAAACACACAAGGAGAACACAATAGAGGGCTAAAGTGAAGTTTAACTCAGTGTGAGCGTGTGTTCCCACGGCCCACCCCTGAGACTGGGTCTTCATCAGGATTTCTCAACCTCAGCACTACTGACATTTGGGGCCAGATAATTCTTTGTTGTGGGGGATTGCCCTGTACGTTGTAGGATGTTTAGCAGCATCCCTCACTTCTACCCACTAGATGCTAGTAATATTCCCCCAGTTGTGACAACCACAAACGTTTCCAGGCATTGACAAATATCCCTGGGTAGAAAAAAATCACCCCAGTTGAAAACTACTAGGGTACAGCAAAAGATTAATTCCTGTCTACACTGGGCTGGTGGGACCACTGTCTTGATCAGGATTGGTTCAGGAATGGGGCACAGGTGACTCTGCCAATTAAGGATCTCAGAGCCTGCAGACGAGCAGAGCTAGGGCTTGGCAAAAACTATTCCAAAGTCTCCTGTGCTGAAGACTCTCATAATGAGATAACCGAGTGTTGGAGGGGGAAGAGCTGTAATTTTGCCTGAAGTTAAGAGGGGGGAGAAGGAAGATGGAGAAGTCAGGGTGACATCAGGTCTAGAAACTGAGCCAGGCTGAGAATTTAAGGTAGAGGCCATACCCGCTTCCTTAGGCTTGTCTGGAGCAAAATCTATTATTCAGAACCCCCAGGCTTTCTTATCTGGTGTGCTTTGGAGTGGAAATCCTACATTTTAATTGAGCGCTGAGCAAAGGCTCGGGTGGATATTGCATGATGAAATCCATACTTGTCACTCTACATTCATGACCCATTCCCTTCTGGGTTGGCTGGCTGGTTTCACTGTGAGAAGCCTTGCAGGATGCTACAACTGTAACTTTCCAGCAAGAGAAGTGCTTTGAAGGCTCATAATAACTCCATTTAGAGAAGAACATTCAAGAGCCAGGATGCCTTTCATGCTGAATCTCATCTAAGTTTCTCTTTTCCTGAGAGAGACGTTAGTTGCGTCTGGAGTTAGGTTTGAGTCGAGACCAATGAGACCTGTCCTTCAGCTTCATTCCCAATAATGATGGTCAACACTGGCTTTATTTGTGTTTTTTTAATCTGCTGTGTGTTCCCAGAGATGGTCTCATGCAGTCTGCCTCAATAGAGCTTCAACTCCTAGGAAGTTGGCCCTTTCTAAATTCACGACTTCTGCCACTTCTTGTGATCATTTTGATTCTCCACACAGCACATCTTTCCTTTCAGAGAAGGAGTTAAATGTCATGTGGTCTGAGCAAAGAAGCCACGTTTGGAGCAGAGAGTGCTTGCCTGGGTGGTACCCAGGATGTAGTGTGGATCACTTATTTCTCTAAACATAGCTGGGCAGCTCCCAGAGCTCGTGCAGAGACTGCTCTCCCAGTTGCTAGAAGGCCAAATTAGAGCCCTGAGTTCAGGGGAGCAGAGCTGCCTCCCTACTCACACCCCCACCACCTCAGACAGTGATAGTGAGTGTGGCGTTTGAACACAGTATGTCCCAGGCAGCAGGAATTCAAACACGACTTTGTTTGTTAAATGAAATAATGTTCCTTACAACCTTTCAAGGTATTGGGAGCTTCAGGTAAGTGCATGTGAATTTCAGAGATTCAGGCATTTTACATGGGGTTAATTTCATTTCTGCCTTCTGAAAAAATCCAAAGCAGCAAAAGCTGACGTTGCTTAACTGAGAGATCAAGAAGTGGTCAATCAATAAACAGAGGGGTGGCGTCTTGGCCTTCCCTCCTCTGCTATTACTCTTTTTATGTTTGCTTGTTTCTTTGATTGCTGGGATTCAATACTACTTAGTTAGAAGAAAAGCATTCTTTCTATTTGAATATCACTTAATAAGATTTCTGATCCTTTTGACACTTTCTTCCTGTGAATTAATCTCCGCACACAGATTGTAAAACTACATTTGGAGGGGAATGAGGGGAGAATTTTTCTTAAATTCTGTGCATTCTTTATTTTAGTATTAACAAAATTCCGTACGTTCCAGATATATTTAGAGTTTATTTTGTATAATTTAAATGCCTGTATTTTATTTTATTATTTTTTAGTAATTTTTGGTGTTGGATTGAGGTGTGTGTTTGAGAGAGATGGAAAAACAGAGAGTGTGTTTTGCTTTCAGTGCCTCAAAAGGTTTAACTTGGTTATTCAGGAATGATCTCAATTTTGTTTTGCACATATTTTGCTCTGAATTTTATCCGGAAATTTAAGGCTGGATTAATTCTTCTGTGGTTAAACCTGTTTTAATTCTAGTAACCTCAGTCTATGTATACTTTAAGAAGAGAGATCTAGCAACTTCAGTACTCAGCATTTAGGTTCTATTTTCCGGTTCTGTCTTTGTACATTATATGATATTTCCAATGGATTGGGATTTTGCTTGGTGGACTTTGAAACACACAAGCAGGACGTTGAAATGAGGACCAGCAGAAGTTCTGTCTTTCCTGTTTACTAAGCTGGCTTTCCAGGACTCCTTCCTGACAGCATACCCCAATCCTTGGAACTTGCCAATAAACACTCAAACTAAAACAATGCTCCCACTCACTAAGGTTTCTGGACTTCTCTCCACTTACCATTTAGCCATGTGGCAGAATACGGTACACAGAATATCAAAGTCTAGGGTATTGGGTAGATTGTAGACCTGTTCCTTATCGCTCTGAAACTTTGAGAAATTGAAGAAATTTAAAATTCATACTTTGGATTAACAAAAGTTTGAAGACCTAAACTGATGATTGCTTGCTTAATCTCCTTATTTTCACCAGAGACTAAAGGAATTAAGTAGAATTTATAATCTATTGAATCCAAGGTCATACTAAAAGAAAAGTTGAATTCCAGGAGCCTTATACAAGAGTTCAATTAGTAGAGATGACTCACTTTAATTATATGTGAAACACTGAAAGTTGACTCAGAACTTCAAGATGATACAAGTATGGCACTGGAAAGCACAGTTCTTCCCATGGTCTTAGAGTCCCTTCCCCTGCCTTCACATAGGATGAGACCTCAGCCATCTCAACCAGATGGATAGCAAAAAGCTCTTGGGAACACTCGCTCAGAGACTCCATCATAATTTTCCCACTTTCCCCATTGGAGAGGTGTTCTCCATTCAGTTCCCCTTATCCTGATTCTCCTTCCACCCCTTTGGAAATTAAATGTATTTCCTCTTGTTCAGATATAAACAGAGATATGAGAAAGGTCAGGATCCTCTGTTCAAGAAACCATTCTTTCTTTTATGACATGATGTTGATGTTCTGTTTTAACATGTGACATTCTAGTTAAATTTCCTTCAAAAGATATGGGCACGTATGTATGGTGATGGATGGTAATGAGACTTTGGGTGGTGAACACAATGAAGTCTACACAGAAATTGAAATATGATTATGTATACCTGAAATTTATATAAAGTTATAAACCAATGTTACCTCAATCAAACTGATTAAATTAAAAAAGTATATAATGATGTACCATTAAAGCTAAAGCATCTTAAAAAAACAAGTTAGTATTTGAAGCCTACTGGTTAGAGTGAAGGAGTTGACAGAGGGGTTTATTATATTTAGTTTTTACAACAATGTTATTAGCCGGTAGCTATTACTGCAAATGCCTCTTAGTGGGAACAAAATAGGAAGTAATAGTAGGCATTCTTGCTATGTTACTTAAAAAAAAATTTATTTGTTTAATTCAGTGATATGAGCGAGCTGAACCCTTTTGGGAATAACTCTATCAGGGGAGTAGGAAGGCCTCGAGTTTGTCTAGGTAAAAGAGACTATCTCATTCACCCCTGTGTTCAATTTCTCCTTTTCTTCTTATGCTCAACTTGGTTCCTGGGACATAGTAGGCCTGTACAGTGTTGTTGAGTGAAGAAATGTGGAAAATCACAGAAATGATTCCTTAAATGAATATATCTGTAGATGGAAGCTTGCGGGTATACAATGGCAGAAATCTGAAACCTGGATGGGGATTCCTAGTAAGTTAGAAAGAAGTGTCTCAATCAGGCCTAGAAATAAGGCCACAGATGGATGAAACTGCTATTCCTGATAGTAGAAGACCTATCTCAAATTTTGCTCTAAAAATGTTCACAGGAAAGATCTTTATATATGTTTCATAAAACTATTTGAGTTTAGTTATTTTAATAAAGTAGCATTTGTGATGCTACTTAACTAAAATGTAGCAAATGGAAAATATATTCATTTTTAGTTCAACTAATCACATCATTGATTCCTGCAGTGGCAAATATGCTAACTACAGCCAATTTTATTATAACATAATATATGCACTACTATAGCACTATGCACAAGTGCACAATAAGAACCACAGCGCTTATGGGAAAATGGGGTTAGGAGCACAATGCTCAAAAACTACATCAGTTACACATAAAAAAGACAGGAACCTAATAAAAATGGTAGTGCAGTTTTATACACGTTAATATTTAAGAAACACAATAAATATAGCACTTTACCATGAAAAAGACCCAAGTTTGCTTGTGGAGGTAGGTGTTGGAAAGGTTGCGGTTGATGAATTATTGTGAAGTGGTGGAAGGAGGAGGATACTGAAATTGGACCAAAAGTTGTAAGAATGGATGTGGATGGATGCGGTTCGTCACATTCATGGTGTGTGCAAGTGTGTGTTTTATGTATTCCTACACAGCTCAGGTCAGCTGAGTGCACATAGCAGACTTGAAATTTGCACTATGCTAAATTGCTCCCTGATATTTCAATTACATCAGGACAAATTCATGTGTCCAAAACAAGCGTGTATAGCAGAACCAACTGTATAAGCAAAGCAGCCAGTGATGATCATAGCGTACACACTTTGAGTCCTTATTACGTGCCAAGCTTTTGACACGGATTAATTAACTCATTAACTTTTATTAACAACCCTTTGAAGTGGGTACTATTATTACTCCCGGTTTGTGGATGAGGACACTGAGTCACAGAGGTGAAATCACTTGCCCAGGTTCACAGAACTAAGTGCGAAGACTCCAGCTCCTGCTTGCCTAACGCTCTGCTCTTCTTCCCTCTCTGCTAAAAGGAAAGTAACTACCTTTGAATGCTAAACCTCAATTTTAAAGAGCAACAAAACCTGCCAGACTCTCCCGGCCTATCATCTGCTGCCTGACATTAGCAGCAAAATGGAGGAACTCCTTCAAGCCAGTGGAACGCCCATTGAGTATGACCTAAAGGGCCCGAGGATGAAGGAACTGTTTAGGCTACGTCAGAAGAATCTAACTCATCAACTCACCTTGTGATTTATTCCTCTCTACTTCCTAGGCAGGATTTTCACAATGTGATAATGGAAAGCAGTGGGCAGGGGAAAGGCAAATAAACGATTACACAAAGGTAATTACCTGTACTTGGCAAGGGGCGGATCTATATTTGGTGAGATTAAGCCCTATTATATTTTCATGTTTAACAGTTACAGAATTGAAACTTGTCCTTCAGGACAGGAATTTGCCATTTATGTTCCAACATTCCTTGTCTCCTGGGCAAAACCGCTGCACTGATGTCATCTAATCCCCTTGTTTTCATATTTCCCCCCTTAACTCGATAATGTCTTCTCTGGTCATTTTACCATACTGTAATGGGGGTTGTTTTTGTTTTGTCTTCTCCCCCCTTCTTTTTTTTTTTTTGCTGGTAAAGGGTGGTGGTGGTAGGAAGTTTTGTGCAGAGAAGAGTAGAGAAGCAAAAACACTCTAGGCTTCAAGGTGATTATACATAAGTGGTCCCTTCTCTCTTATTCTTGCTATTAGAAATGTATCTTTCTTTGCAACTGTTATGTAAGTGTCAAAAGTTACAAAAATTGCATTTCAATTTTATAAACTAAATGTTTATTTCTTTAAAAAAATAAAGATTCTCATGTGCAACCAGAATTAATAACTATTACCCAAGCCCAGTGGTTCTCAACTCTGGTTGCATGTTAGGATCGATACTCGGGGAGAGTTTTTACATTACTTAAAAAGCAGCAACAACCCCTCTCCCTCCCTTCTCCCCGGAAAAGACCAGGAAGCTCAAATGAATTGACCAAGGCAAGAATTTCCATCTCTATTACTATACAAGGACTGTGCTGGACAGCCTAGACATTCATTCATTCGTCCATTCATCATTATTCACCTACCTACCAAGTGCCATGCATGGAGGAGGAATAATGTGGTAATTAAATATATGCTCTGGAGTTGGAAGACCTAGAGATCTGAAAAACGTGTAGGAATTAGTTTGGTTAAAGGAGAAGTGGCACAAGGGAATGTTATGGGAGAAGTAATCTGGGCCAAGGCTAAAACCCTGTGTTGGGAAGGACACTGAGACTTTCGGGGAAATTTTCAGAAGGAGGTGTAGCTGGGGGCTGGATGACTGACAGAGCCTGCTCTCAGGTGGCCCTCCTGTCTAATCTTGGTAGCCTGAGGGTCTGCCTAAGTAGATGTTGTACCATCACTCTCCCCCCAGTGCTTCTCTGAGCACTCATCTGCCAACAGCCGCTCTCTCTTCATTGACTTCACCTCAGCCTTCTTCTCTACTGCTCTGTCCATATTAGGTTTCCTCTGTGGTCATTTGTTGTGCGGTAGCATCTTTTCCTCAGCTATTAAAACAACCATGGTCAATTTGAGGCAGGGAAGAAGGGAATGAGGTCAAGGAAGGCTCTCAGGATTCTGGTCGTGGCTTTGCTAGAAGTAGCTCCAGCATCTCAGACAAGTCCTTTCTCCTTCTGGACCTCAATGTCCTCACCTACAGGATAAGAGAGTGAGCCAAGGGATCTCCAAGGCTCCTTCAAACTGAAAGCTCACCTTCTAAAGAAGCTCTTCAAGCCAAAAGTCTTCATCTTGAGATACCAGACTGGTTATTTAGGTAGTTAAATTGCTCTTTTTTAATAGCCATTGTTAGGACATAATACCAGTTGAGAAATACACATGTTAATGCCTATAGATTCATCCAAACTTGAGATGTCCTATTTCTATGCAATAGTGTAAATATGAATATTATAGTCAAGTGGCTCTAACTTCAGTTTACTTCCATAGATCCGATGCTGCATTTACCAAAGTTATGTAATAAAAATTTCCTAAGACATACAATATGAGAATATGAAATCTTTTTTTTTCCTGAGGAAGATTTGTCCTGAGGTAACATCTGTGCCAATCTTCCTTTATTTTGTATGTGGGTCACTACCACAGTGTAGCGGCTGATGAGTGGTGTAGGTCTGCACCCAGGAACTGAACCCAGGCTGCCAAAGCAGAGCACGCTGAACTTAACCACTAGGTCATAGGGCTGGCCCTGAGAATAGGAAATCTTAATGTGTTGTGACATGGTAAGCTTGAAGGTCACCAGGAAGGACCCAGTCACTCAAAATGATAGTAATCAGGTTACATTAATAAGTAATTTATTTAACTTAAATGAAAAAACCCTGAAAATACCAAATGTTGTTATTTCTCAGGCACTATGCTGGGAATGCAAATTGGACCCACCCTTTTGGAAAGCCATTTGGCAGTATCTCTTAAAGCTGAATATACGTATACCCTATGAGCCAGCAATTCCACTTCCAGTGTATACCCAACAGAAATGAGTACATATGTTCACTAAAAGACATGTGCTAGAATCTTTATAATTGATAGAAAAGCAAAATTGAAAACTCCTCAAATGCCCATCAACAGTAGAAGTGATAAATAAAATGTTGCCTATCTATACAATCGAATCCATATAGCAATGAGAATGAACTTACAATGGCACACAAAAACATGGATGAAACTCACAAACACAATGCTCAGAAAGAAAGCTGCACGTAAAAGAGCATATAGCATATGACTCCATTTACCCACAGTGCAAAAACAATCAAAACAAATCTAGGCTGTTAGAAGTTAGAATGGTGGTTAGCTTTTGGTGGGTTGGTAGCCATTAGGGAGCATGATGGGGGCTTTCGGGTGATATTTAATTGCTTGAACTATGTGCTGGTTACACTGGTGTTCTTAGTTTGTGAAAACAAATCAAACTGTACACTTATGATGATGTGATTTTCTGTATGTACATTGTATTTTAATAACAACATTTTTAGAAAGGGTTTTGCCATTTGTTAGTTCATTTGATCCACACAGCAATTCTGGAAGATCAGAAGGGTAGGTAACTTCAGTTTTGTGGAGAGAAAACAGACTCAAAGTTTGGTCCACGGTCTCAGGACTAATTAATGGTAGAGTTAGGTCAAGTATGTAAATCTCCTGGCCTGAGGGAGACAGCCCCTGTGGAGGAACTTGCATAGTGCCTGACACATACTAAGTGCTCGATAAATGTCATTTGAAGCTGAATTGTAGACTGCGGCCCTTCCAATCCCACAAGGCCATCATCTTGCTCTGGGAGTGACCATTTGTTCTGGTGGTCTGATGTCACTGATAAAGTAAGTACATTCTCTCCTCAGAAAGGAATGGAGATGAGCCCTGAGTCAAATGTCCCAAGAAGCTGCCAAAATACCTGTGGAGAATTGCATAACTTTGTCCCTCTAGGGCTTAGAAAAGAATGAGTCAGAAACTCAGGTCTCAGATGCAGTGCCTAGGAAAACAGCAAGAAGGTTAACTTAGCCAGAAATCCATGTATGTGACCTTGGATAAATCATTGAGCTTTTTGGGGGGCAACAGTTTGAAAGACAAATTTGATACTCCCTACTTAGGACCATGTAGTCCTTCTGTGATTAACCTTCTGAGACCCCTGAATTTTGTACCCTCCCATTCATAGAATCAGATACTCATTATTTTCAAGGGCATCTGACTGGTTTTCAAACTTGACAGTTCCCTTGGTGTTAAGATCAAATTTTGATTAATTTATAATTTAAATGCAGATATGCCCAATTTTCTGCCTGTCATCATAGTTCAGATGACCCAACAAGTTACATAGAGTAACCAGAGTCCTATTCAACTTGTTGACTATGTTTCTTCGAAAAAATGTAAAACAGAACTTTCCTTGTCAACATAAAATTCCAGTTATTTATGATGTGGCTAAAGAGAAGATAAGAGGTTCCGAAAGTGGAATCTGTTATTGCTTGGATAATAAAAACTCAGGACCTTCTTTGGAAAAATGGAGAATGATAAAATGCTTTGACTTAGGGTTCAGCTGTGATGTCAAGGTCATCCAATGAGCACAGAGGGAATCTGAGAAAAATAAAGCAATAAATAGAAGCAGATGTTTGGAAAATCTCAAATATTGCTAGTGAAGTTGTATGGTTGGCAATCAGAATTTCAGGGTTACATCTATCATCCTAATAAGGATAAACACCATTTAAATTGGTGTTCAAAAACCTCATGAGAACTGCACTTTACCATGAAGCGGCATTTTCCAAATCATGCTACAAATTTTGTGTCTGAGGTACTTTTGAGCTGAAATCTTTGTCAGGGTATTCCTCAAGGAGGTCAGCTGCCATGGGACTCCTATTAATTCAAGATCTTGATTTCAAATTAATACAAGAGAGAAATCATGGGAAGGGGAAAGAAGTAAAGGTGAAAAGTTTTGGCTTCGGATTGGTCAGCATCTGGTTCTCAAGCAAATTTCTTTTTACCTTTAGTTATTTCTGATGGCAGGAAATAGAAAAGTTCTGTCTTATATTTAGGGTTACTAAAAGCTGTCATTCGAAAAGTTTGAATAGCCTAGCAGAGGGACTAGCTCACTAATAACTGAGCCAAAAGGAACAGACTGGATGGCTTAGAGATAGGACCCTTGCAGGCACTCAAATGGAGGATTGGCCAAAGTGTAATCACAAATGGCCAAGAAAAGCTTTTGATTCCAAGCCAAGATTCAGGGGATTTGAAAAAGAAAATGATCAAGATCAGTGAGGAGAGTTTAAAACTATAATATTGATACTTACTTGACAGTGTGCTCCAAAAAAAATCGTTAGCTGCTTCACTGATGGATTTTCAAAAGTGCTACATTCTGTAACATAAAAGGTGGAGATTCACAAGCTCTGCTTTGGCGGCCCAGGGTTCACAGGTTTGGATCCTGGGCACGGACCTATGCACTGCTTATCAAGCCATTCTGTGGCAGGCCTCCCACATATAAAATAGAGGAAGATGGGCACAGATGTTAGCTCAGGGCCAATCTTCCTTGCCAAAAAAAAAGAAAAAAAGTGGATAAACCATGATTTTTGCTATCTTGATCCAGAGCCTTGACTTAATTCAGTTAAATTCCTGCTTCAGTGCTAGTTGTATGGCCTTGGGCAAACTACTTGTGCCCTCTAAGCCTCACTTTCTTCATTTGTCAAATGGAGAAATAGTGGTGTCTACTTCATGGGATGGTTTTGAGGCTTCCATGAGATGGTGAAAGTAAATTGTTTGTTTCAGAGCCTAAGTTACATAAAAAGACCATTAAGGGGTCAGCCCGGTGGCATAGTGGTTAAGTTTGCATGCTCCACTTTGGTGGCCTGGGTTTGCGGGTTCAGATCCCAGGCATGGACCTAGACACCACTCATCAAGCCGTGCTGTAGCAGCGTCCCACATACAAAAGAGAGGAAGATTGACAACAGATGTTAGCTCAGCGCCAATCTTCCTCACCAAAAAAAAAAAAAAATGGAGAGCATTAAATGTTTTTGTTGGTGGTGGTGACTTTGAATATATCCACATTGAGGGAGTCTTTCTTTCCTCTGCCTTGATTTCACCTCTACCTCATTTTTAAAAAAGATTTGAAGTGGATTAAAAAGTTGCAAATAATAAATACAATTTTATTTTGTCTATTTTGTTTATACTTTGCCTCACTTAAAAGTGAAACTGAAACAAAATTGTGAGCATGAAGGTTGTTTTAAAGTTTATTTTAAAGGTATATTTAAGGTTGTTTGAAAAATAAAAAGAAGTAGACAGAAAATTTATAAAACAGATGGAGTCAGAATAAAAGATAGCAAAAGATGTGAACTAGTGAGTGTGCCAATCAAAGTCTTAATGGAAAATAGGTGACTCATTCAACGTAGGGTAATTTGAGGAGAGTTTATCTACAAATGTGGGCTTGCAGGTGAACCTTAAGGGATAATTTATTCTTAGGCCTGAAGGTTTGAGAGGAGGAGGAGGTCACTGGAACCCAGAAGAGAGAGTTTGTAGAGCAGGCTGCCTAGGGAGGTCCTCGAGAGGACCAGAGGCCTCTGTTGGGGGACATAGACAGCCCAAGGTGACCTCATGGGGACAGAACTGGGGAAAGAGTATCCTGAATTCACTCTCCTTCCTACCTCCCATATCTCCAGGCTCTTCCCACTGACTGAAGAGAACTGGAAGCCATAGGGAATGAGAGCCAATGATGTCATCCACACAGGCCCATCTGTCTTCAGGAGCAGAAAGGAGACCGAGAAATGGGGGGAGTGAACATATGGGATAGAGACAACCATAAAGTTGCTAAAGGACATTGAAATCTTAACTAGAATCCAAAGCAAAAAGTGGGATAAAATCAGACAGAAAATCTGTGCTATTAACCAATGGTAAAAAACCGTGTCATTTCCTTTAGAGAGAACTTTTCTAGACAATTCCAATTTTAAGTGACATTCTGCAAAACTGTCCAACTTGCTAATACTTATCGTTATATGAGATTGTTGAATATACATCAATTAAATTTGGGAAGCATCTGGGAAAAATGATAGTTTTGGTTTTAGAAGTTGGCCCAATGTGTTTTTTCTGAAAATAAATAAAATAAATAATAAAATGGTCTGTAAAGGCCACTCTTAGATTGTGACAATAAAATGCTTTCCTTTTTGTCAAGAGATTTTTTTTTTTTTTAATTCTCTAACATGAGTGGTAGGATGACAGGCCCTGACAGCCACTGGCCAGCATGGGGCATCCCAAACCTGAGAGCAGATGACTGCATGCTCACTGTGTCAAAGGTCAGGTGACAGCTTGGCAGCCTGGAACATGTAATTACCCTTAATGAGTCCTCTGTGTCAACTGTAAACACAGGAAGAACCCAGGGTCGTTGTTGGCTCTGTGTGGATTCTTTGCACTAGAATCCTCTTGGGCTGTTGTCAGTGTGTATCCTTCCCACCTTGAGGCAGGTAGAACCTGGGTGACCACCATTCTCACAACCTTCCTTAGAATTTTATAAAACAATTTGACTCAGTTAATAGACTAACATCGTGCCTGGTGGTGAAGACCCCTTACTGCCCTTGTTCACAGGTCTGTGGGGGTCTACCCAACCAGCCAGAGTGCCTGTTGGGAATCTCTCTGCTCCTTTAAACCTGGAACATGCCTACAGTGACAGGAAATCTTTGGAGATGAGTTAAAGAAACAGATCTGTCAGGATTAATCCAAAACACTGCCTCTGATGCCACCACTGTGGGTCCAGGCATTCCTTCATGACTCTGCCTGGGCTTGTGAACTCCTGGAGATGCATTGTGAATAGGACATTGCCTCCTTTACTATGCTTGGTAAAGCCTGCTTGGGAAACTAAAGCTCATAGAGCCCAGAGAACCCCTCAAATTCATATGCCGGGACCTCCTAACCCTGCTGTTAATGAGAATAGCCACAAAATGACAAAAGCTTGTAAATATCCCACTGATTCCTCCTAGAAGACCCAGAACCCATGTCAGACAGAGGAACATACTGTGGACTCAATGCAGGCCCTAGACAGGAAGCACTGCCACCAACCCTGAGGGTAGGATCCCTGAAACCGCTACCAGATGGAGGACATCTTGATTCTGTGACAGTTGGAGACTTGGTTTCATTAGTGGCATGAACACAGGGTTTGGAGTTGGGCAGATCTGGGTTTGAAGCCCTCCACTGCCACTTAAGAGGAGTAGAGTTTTAGGCAAGTTTCTTAATTTCTCTAAGCTTCAGTTTCCCATACAAACTGGAGATAATGATACCAACCATACAGGGTTGCTGAGGTGATCAAGTGTGAACTCTCACAGAGAGGGTGGGGACAAACGGGCTGCCTAGACATGCCTAACTATGAAGATAATCTCTTGATGCTGTTGTGTCTTTCTCTAGGTGTCTAAATGGCTTTCACCTGTGTGGTCTCCTTGAGCCTCACAGGCATCCTGTGAGGGTTAAGAGTAGATCTGGACACCATTATGTAAGAAAGAAAAAGTATGATACTGGAAACTATGACTTTTTCCTAACATCACACCATCAGATAGAACCAGGACTGGTTGTTCTGCCCAATACTTTATCCAGAAAACTTTGCCAAATAATGTTTTGTAAACATTCTTACAGTGTCTGAACAGAGAGTTTCAGGTGAGATGCCAGGAAGAAGAGGTGCTCTACCTGAGGCTAACCACCAAGGGCAAGTGAGAGAATCTTCTCTGAGGCTGAAGGCTGCAGGGGATGCTTAATCACACAAATAGTACTCCTGCTAGAAAAATAATACTTCTACCACCACACAATTAATCTAACCAAAATGACGTAATCAGTTTTACTGTGAAAGTCATCAGCTATGAATTATTACTGAGAGACAACAGTATTATGAAATACTATGAAGCCATTAAAAGCAATGAGGCAGATCTATCTGTATGTACTGAGATAGAGAGGGATACCTATGAGATATTGTTTACTAAAAAAGTGCACAGCAATATGTATAATGTGATTGCATTTTTGAAAAAATAGTAATGTATGCAGTTTATATAGTAGGCATACTGTATGAGATCAGTAACATTGCACATCGAACTATGGACTGACTTTGTCCTGAGAGTGTGTTTGGAATGGGGAATAGGTAAAGGGCTTTAATTTTTTTAATATACTTGTCTCATTTACATTTTTACAGCAAAAATGTGTTACTTTTTTTAAATGACAGAATACCAAAAATTGGGAAAAAGAAAAAACCATATCTAGCACATATATTTAGATAGATATTGATTGAATAAGAACTTGGTGAAGTTCATAATCACTTCCTTGCAAAATAGCATTATTATTATACCTTACATTTAAATTTTGCTTTATAATACGTAAAGTCTTCTGTATGCATTATGTCATTTGGATTTCCCATAAACCTCCTGGATGAGCAGAGAAGAGCATCTTACAAATTAGAATTTTAAGACTCTGGGAGGTTAAATCATTCTTCCAAGCTCAGATGTAAGTGGTACTAGAATAACACTCTTGTGACTTGACTTTTTATTTATTCTTTTACCAAAGATTACTCAAGTCTGCTCTGTGTGCTAGGTCCCCTGTTCTCTCCAGTATACCACATATACTGCATCTTGCAAATAAAAGTATGAAAATATAGAAGCACCACATAAGTCAGTACCTGGAAATTATACTAAAAATTCCTAACCAATTGATCACTCTTAGGTGCAAATTTTATTTTGTTTAGCTTCACCAGGTGCCTTTGTAATACTTAATAAGCTATGGCAGACTTGAGGTACTAAGCCAAAGTTTCAGCTTGCTTTTCTGAAGAATGGACTTGCTGGTTTCCACTTTAGCTTTTCTTCCCGTATCATTCACTTAAAGAGAAGGCCATTAAGTGGTTTTTAGTTCATCTCCCACTTTAAAAAAAATAATCAAATGTCCACACAATCCTTTGTTTCTCTTTTCCATAGCAGACCGTTTCTTCTTCATTTTCGCACAGAGGGAGAGGAAAAGATTGGGCTTAAAGGATAAGCCAATCGTAAATCAGACTGGAGAAGTTTATAAACTCATCCCTGAAGGAAAATTCTTTTGCCACAATGCCTTAAATTAACTTACTTTTTGTGGTCTGGCCTTGCAAACAGAAAGCTGAGTCCATGCATGTGCTCCAAGTGCAATACCAAGAAACTGCAAGCAAGGGAACTGTAGGTGGCTGGTGAGGCACACACAGTGGGGACTGTAGGGAGAGCCCTGCCTGCAGTTCTCCACTGATGAAAGGCAATTCAGGCAAATACGATTCCCAGGTTCCTGCTGCAGAATAGTAGAGGGTAGAGGATGGAGTATTCCAAAGCAATGGAGGAGAGGAGAAATGGGTACTAAGGCCTGGTTGTTTACACATTCATTCTTTCATTCCCTATATATTTATTATCTGTAGGTACTACCTGTGATACAAGTACAAAGATGATTAAACAGAGGTCTTGCCTTTCTGGAACAACATTCCAGGGTGAAGATGGGGCAACAAACCAGTTAAAAATTAATTACAGATTGTGATATATGTTAAGCATGAAATAAACACAGTGTTATGATGGTTATCAACAATGGTGTGGTGAAGGTAGAAACGTATATAGACAGGGACGTCAGGAAAAATCTGAAAGGCAAGAATGATAAGCCCCTGCCGGGTGTCATTCCAATCCCTGGTGTGAAATGGACACAGCCCCTCCCCTCCTCTGCCAGATCGTAATACTGGTCTCTTCTAAAGACTGGAAGTACGGTGCCTAAAAGACTCGTGTCTCCAAAGCTGTGTAATCAACTCCTGTGACATGTCGGCTAATTCTGTGGTGTGGCATTGCCATGGAATGCTTTCTTTTGCTGAGGAAAGGCAACTTCCTACTTCTTTCCCTTGACCCTGCTCCTCCCTTCTAAACTATCGCCACTCCACAGAGCAGCAAGACATGTTTCCTCTGTGGTGACAGGGGTGCCGTTGTAGGGTTGGGAGAGCCGCAGGAGGCTGCTGGGTCTGTGACTTTGTCTGGTGGCCCTGTGCTCAGGGAGAAAATAATGGGCTTACACGACAACAGGAAGGATTCAGGTTATGAACAAAGGAAGCCTTCCTGGCTGCAAAGAATCACCGGGACACATGAGCATTGGCGGTATAGAGCTCCAGTCCTAGATATTTCAGGCAGTGAGCATTCTGGGATTGTTTCGGTACAGTCCTAACTTGAGGCAGGGAACAACCCCCAGCAGACTTCAGATGTCCCTTCAAGTCCTAGGAAGCTGTAACGTGGATGTCTTTTCTTTCCCCCTCTTTTCTTAACATATTATTGTATTCAAAAGCTTTCCATTAGATACAGCCAACAATGCAAAAAACAGCGTATATTTGTAATTCCTTCCAAGAGTCTTTTCTTGGACAAACTATTTAATTGCATAAGCTTTTCCAGATGTGAGGCTCACTCTATGGGAAATAACAAAGAATTTGTGAATTAAGTAAATTATCCTGCCTTTATGCTATTTTTTCTGCATGGTTATGTATTATAAACAGAGTGTTAAGGTTAATCATCAGAATTTGTTAGAAAATGCACTCTCAGAATTGTTTTGCTTAATAAAAATTAAATTTCTTAAGGAAAAAGTAACCACCTGTTTCACATTTATAACAAGATTGGGGTTAAATATTTAAGATCTCTGTATTGAGTCAGTGAGAATGAGGTAACCAGCTCTAACAGTGAATATTAGTCCAAAAACTATAATAAATAGAAAACACTTTAAAGTAAATTATAAATCTTACATTTACAAAAGGATTTTGACTACTATCAGATTTTCTTAGAGGTCTGCCTAGTTTTATCAAAAATTCTGTTTCAGACAAATTTCAACTATTTACTGCTAACTTGCTTGATCTTTTGGCCTGATGCAATGCTAATACTGTTAAATTCAGATTTGAAATATTGACATTTTCCTGACCTAAGTGATGACACTCTTAGAGTCCATTCAGATGAAAGGAGTGTTTGGAGCTCTTTCTGAGTAAATTTTCCACACAAGTGCTAAGGTACTCCTTCCTGCTCCTCGGGCTTATCTCCTCTTTACCAAGGGCATCTGCTTTCCTTAGACTTAGCCTGGAAGGCTTTAAATGATATAGGCGTCAGTAGCCTCTTCAGCAAATCTTCTTTTAGGAGAATGCCCAAGTCTTGGACAAAGTCTTAGGCTCCTATCTCACAGGGAGAGGATGAATTTAGTCTATGTCATTCCCAAGAAATATGAACAGATGATCCACCCAGAGCTGATGCTTCACAACCTCCTTCTTCCTTCACACTGGGTTCTGAGAACTATTGAAGGGTTGGAGAAAACATTTGCTCTGCACCTATTCCATCAGGTATACTATTTAGCCAGAGCTGTAATCACAGTTCTAAAAATTTACATTTCCCTGGCACAGGGAGGCAGCTCCTGGCAGAAATCAGAAACAGGCCTGATGGGCATTGGTTCTAGGTACTTCTGCCACAGGCATTTTTTGCTGCAAGCATTTTCATGGCTTAACCAATTGGCCATAAGGAAATTGTGCCATAAAAGATAAAATAACTGGTTGACAGTTTGGTTTCAACTATAAAATACGGTGATAAAACTTACTGGAAGTATGAAATAAGAGAGTGTAAAGTCAGATTGCATACTATTCCAGAAAATGATAACATATCAGTTTGCAAATCCCCTGGTGAGCACTCATGTCCCCACCAGTCAAACCCAAAAGTTTACCAAGCTATGGCAAATATAAAAGAGGCAACTAGTCACTCTCAACAGTCTTAAGAGCATTAATTATCGATTCTTTGGCTAATGTAGATACAGCTTGTTCTCTAAAGCCGTCTTTATCAAATTTATCACGCAATGTTAGAAGTTGGAGGCAAAATAAGAATCAAGCTCCTCCTATCCCTATCCTGTCATATTTGATAGTGGAGAACACGCTGTGGACAGAATTTGGTACTTGGCACACAATCTGGCTTAGATGACTTGGTGAAATATCAGGACTGGGCGTGTGATGGAACATTTGTACTACATGTTTCATTATGTCCTTTTTAATATTCCTCTTTCACTTTACGTTATTTTATCTTTTATGGCAAAATTGCCTTACGGCCAATAGTTACACAGTGAAAATGCTTATGGCAAGATGTCTGCGGGGAAGATGTCTGTAGCAAATATACGAGACATGATGGGGGCATTACCATAGAGGCTACAAGTATAAAACATCCTCATCCTCTTTTACAGTTTCTCTGGTGTGTTTGCCTGGAGACCTGTATCTGGACATTAAGCTCATGTCTATTGAAATAAGGAATAGAAAAAAGAAGGAAGAAGTGGCGTTGTTGGTAAGAATGGTTAAAATAAATGTAAGTTTGGTGTACAGATAAGATGTCTGCGACCTAAAGAGTTTGACAAGACTTAGAACTACTGTATTGGAGCTACCACAGGAAAAAGATATCCATGTCCCTGTTTTCATGTATTTCTACAGTTTCCCCAGTTTTCTAGTCTAGGGAAGATAGACACGTTGGCATGTAGGTTAGTTCAGGAGAAATAAAAATATTTATGAGCCATTTTTTTTTACATTTAAAATGAAAATAACTTTATTCAATTCTGTGAAAAAAATGAATATTCTTATAATGTAGATTATTAACTCAATGAATGTGAGAACTTGAATGAGAAAACTGGTATTACTCCTTATGAAATAAATTATTAACATTTGGGGGGCTTAGAAAGAAGCTGTGTAGAGGCAGCTTTCTCATCCTTTCTCCTTGTGGCTGGAAGAGGCGCAGGCAGCTAAAGGGGTACAGGTTGCTCATTACTATACTGGCCTTTTCTCTTGCTTTTTTGGTTTACTCCTTGCCTCTCCTGCTAAGGAGAACTTGTAGTGAAACTATTCACTTCGCCTCTTAGGGGCTCGGTTTCCTCCTCAAAAAGAATTCTCAAGAGGCCCTTGCATCTGTAACATTCAGTGCTTTCACAGTTTAAGAAGAAAATGGAAGTCGTAATGGTCTTTATTAGTAGGAGCTGCCTCAATTGATGTTTACTCAGTGCTTCTTTGGACCCAAACAAGGCCCATCTGATGAGGCCAGGAGGGGATTAACTGAGGGAGAGGCAGAGAAGAGAGGCTGCCAAAGACCTGCCCAAGGTCAGAGCTTGGACTCTGATGGCAACTTAACCTTGCCAAGACTCATCAAACTGCCTGGAAGGCAGGACCACTCCCATCCTCTTCCCCTGCCCGCCCTCCCTCGACCCCAGTCCACAGCTTGCCTTAATTATTGTGTTGAGATAGTTAAGGAAAAAATTTATTTTAAATATCCAGTTTTTCATAGAGACTTGGCTCTACATATCCATGAATGAGGTAATCTTAGTTATTTGTTTATATTTTGAGAAGGCAGATAAGGACCAGTGAAATGTATAAGTGAGGTGGGAGGAGGTGAAGAGAGATCTTTTAATTTTGGAGATGAAGAGAGAGAGCTCTGAAAGAGAAAGTAAAAGAAAATGGTAGTTTGGGACTATGGATAAAGTTACGTTTTAGGATAGGACTCTATTACAGTGAGAACCTCAAATGGATTGTTTAAGATGAATATAAAAGGAACAATTGTAGTTCGATACATATATTCGGCCAGCATCCATTGAGACATTATCATATGTTGTTTTTTAGCTAGATCTTGGAAGTTAATGACAAAATCTCAACCCTCAAAGAACCCCAAGTAGAGGAGGAGACAGACGAGGTGACAAGGAAGCAAGCGTAAGAAGCTCACGCAGAATGCTGGGGGAGTAGAAGGTTGATACCCAGCTCTGATGAAGTCTTAAAGCGTGAGGAGTTCTACCAGAAAATGAGACAGGGCATTCCAGACAGAGGAACAGCAAGTGCAAAGAAGAGGAGTGGGAGTGGGTGTCCAAGAAGGCATTCAGGATACTGCAGGCGCTTCCAGGCTTCTGAAAAAAATGGGACATATGAGGAAGTGAAGGGATATGCAGTTACAGAGGTAGACAAGGTCCTGGTTATGGGGGACTATGCCAGGCTATTGGATTGGGCCTTTTTTGGTAGGGTTAGGGTTTTATGATTACATGTTTCTTAGGAAGATCACACTGACTCTGCTGGTGCTGGTGTGACTGAATAACTTGACTTTCTGGGACATACATATCTACCATAATGAGTAACTCAGAGGGTTGTAGCTATGCTGAGAAACAGGTAAAGGGAACTGCCCAAGAGCCTAACTATCATACCTCATGCCCGCACATCTACATCCTCAAACATAAGGACAAATAAGACGATTCTGAAAAAATATATACAATGATTATGAAATACGTCTTTCTACACCAGGACTGCATATTCATGCTTTGCCATTGATCATCCACTAGGGATCAATGACCAAAGCATGGTTTCTTTGGCATTTTACCATTGAAATAGAAAAATACTTCTTCCTTTCCTTTCTTTGTAACTATGGACAAATCACATGACCTTGTTACACTCACACGATGGGCATAACTCATAGAAACCCACCCAGTGTGGGAAACTGAGATTCAAGTCCTTGCTCCAACACGAATTCGAGAAACCACAAGAGTCAACATGGCTTGTGCCTGTTCAGTTGGCAGAACCAAGTTCAAATGGCCTTTCACATGCTATCCTCCTGCCTCTGCTTGTTGGCAAGTTAAAAAATGCCTAGGATGAATCAGCTGATTTTTCAGTATAGCTTTTAGCATGGGCTGGGCAATTCCTCTGAAAAGTCTAGGTCTGACTTTTTCACATGTCAGTTTGATAAGGTGTTAGGTGAAAACTTGGGAACTTTTCTGCTGAGTTAGAATCAACATGTGTTATGAAGTGAATTACTAGGGAAGAAAATCATCTTAACAAGAGTATTGTTGTTGGAAGTATTGCTTCTCCAATTTATGAGGGGAAGGCCCACATCACCCCCTTATGCTCTTGTTCAGCTCTGGTTATCTGACAAGCTATTTAGCAAAATGACACTTAACACAACTTTCCAAAATTGCTTACCCACTGTCATTGACTGGCCTTGGTTTCTGAGAATCACTAAATGGATCTTTTGGTGACAACCCTTTGGGTTAATGACTCCTTTTCTTACTAGCAATAGTTAGTCTTTGCAACTATCAAAACTAAATGAGTCTTTTTTTAAAAAGGCTTTTAAAAAAAAATTTCATTTGATGTCATTATTTCTTTCATTGATAGCACATTGCTCTTAAAGTAGTGAAAATATGCAAAGGTGGACTTTTTTGAACACAGTTAAAATCATGAATTGGATTAGGCATGGCCTGAGCCCCATTATTTCATTGTAAGCAAAACATTAGGTCCCTCAGTTCATTTCTATCTTAGTAGTTCTCAAAGTTGTTCACAGATCCCTGGATGGTCCCAAGATTCTTCTGCGTGGTTCATGAGGTCAAAACTCTTTTCATAATAATACTTACATATTATTTGCCTTTTTGTCTCTGTTGATATTTCCACTGATTGCACAAAAGCAGTGATGGGTAAAACTGCTGGTGCCTGAGCAGGAATCCAGGCAGTGACACCAAACCATACTAGCAGTCGCCACCACATGCTTGCAGTAAAAAATAATGCTGGTTTCACATAAAGTTGTCCTGATGTTGCTGGAAGAAATAATTAATTTGATCAAATCTGGACCTTTGAGTACATTTTTTTTTTACTATTCTGTGGACAAAATGAGAAGTAATGCATAAAGCACTCTGCTGCATATGGAAGTATGGTGGTTGTCTAAAAGCGAAAGCATGTGTGCATTTATTTGAGTTTAAGCTAAACTAGACATGTTTTTAATGGAATGCCATTTTTATTGAAAGAATGACAAGTTATAGTTTTGCAGACTTCGATACTTGGCAGGCATTTTCTTAAAATTAGCAAAGTCAACCTGTAACTTCAAGGAAAACAGCCATGGAATTTGTTGCCAATGATAGAATTTAAACAGTCAAGTAAAATTAGATTTTTGAAAACTTACATCTGTCATTGGGAACTTGACAGCTTCTCAGTATTAAAAATCTTTTTTGATAAGGTTGGTGGTGATATTAATGAATGTGATTTTTTGATATGGAATAATGAAATGTGTCAGAGTTTGGAAAATCTGCACAACTCAGTGAATGGATATTTTCCAAATGACCAATGTTACTCAGTCATGCAGGAGTAAAAGCTCCATTCAGAGTGCAAAAAAACCCAAGGAATTTTGGTGTAACAGAGCATGAAAGGTTCATTGATAGGGTTTCATGTTCCATATTGCAACTGATCCTTATGAAACTACTATTGTCAAGTTGTGATATGGTGTCACGATTATCTGAAACAGGCAGTAAAACACTCCTCCCTTTTCCAACTACATGTCTGTATGAGGCAGAATTTTATTCACGCTTCAACCAAAACAACATATTACAACAAATTAAATATAGATTAAATATTAAGTAGCTTAAATATGATATGATCAGATTAAACTGATATGAAAACCCAGCTGTATTCTTTTAAGAGATTTTTTTTGTTTTAGAAAATGTAGCCATTTTCACAAAATATGTTAATTATGTTGATGTATGATGAGTTTATTATTTTAAAATAAATTAATAAATATTTTTTAATTTTTAAGTTTTAGTTTCTAGTATGGTAAATGTTCAAGATGTAACCCACATAAACAAAAGTTCTTTGAAGTCTTCAATAATTTTTAAGAGTGTAGAGGGGCCCTGAGTCCAAAAAATTTGAGAAGCATGGTTTTATTTTAAGAACTAGTTAGACTAAATCCTACCACAGCTATTATCATTAACCTAATGGGAATAACTCGTAGTGAGCTGAAACTAGAGGTAGTCTATTGATTGATCACGTTATGTGTAACCAGTTTTTTCCAGCTGGTCACATGACATCTGTTTACTGGAATGTGAGTAGTCATCATTTGGGGGACAATTATTGGAAGTAGGGAATAAAACAATCTGATAGTTAAGATTGCATTTACTTGAAACAGACATTTAAACATTATTTAAGGCATTTTTGCAATCTTAACTTCCTTTAATTCTATAATGAATTTCTAAAACTTTGCCGTGGAAGTACAATAGTTGCTAATTTGATATTAAAAATTTTAAAGACAAAAGGTATGTTCTTGCTCCAGCCCACATTCTGCGTTTCTGATCATGACTTTCCTCTGTTTAGACATACAGATTCTCTCCACATCCACAGAGAAAAGCAGGTCTCAACTCCTTTGCATGCATTCAAGACCTTTGCAATCTGGCCCCAACCCTCACCAGCCTTATCTGCTGCTTTTCTTCTCTCCCTCATCCATCTTCCATCACTCACTCTGTACCCCAGCCGCATTAAACTTTCTCTAAACACACCCTTCCCTCGTATGTCTTATGATTTTTGAATTCCCTGTTTCTTTTCCTGGAGTGCTTTTATTCCTCCTTTCCTCCATCCAACAAAACTCTCACTGATCCCTCAAGATCAAGGGTATGTTTACTTCCAATGAGAAGCCATTTTTTTATTCATTCTTTCAACAAATGGGAGATGCTAGGCAATGGTGAACTGAATTATACATGATCCCTACTTTCATGTAAATAATCACACAAATGAAAAATGGCAATTGTGATGAATGCCCCTGTAGGAGAGATGCAGGATGTTGTGAGAGTCTGTAATGAGAGGATTTGTCCTGATCAGGTAGGTCAGGGAAGGCTCCAATGGGAAAGTAACACTTGATCTGAGCACTGAATAATGATAAAGATAAAAAGAGAAGAGGGAAGGAAAGTGCTGTACCTGGGCAGAGGCTTTGTGGCAAGAGAGAGCATATGGATGATCGGGCCTGAAAGAGGAGCACTGCGAGTGGAGTGAGAGAGCACAGCACACTGGAATTTAGAGAGAAGCTAGAACCCCAAGCAGGCAGGACCCTGTGAGCATGTTAATGAATTTTGTCTTTGACCTAAGAGATTTATGAAACTATTAAAAACTAGAGGGATGATGGAGCCTCAGATTTGCATTTTGAAAAGCTCACTGTGTCTTCTGTAGGGGCATAGACTAAAGAGAGGCCAGAGTCAATGTGAAGAGATCAATGAGGATGTTAGTGTCATAGTCTAATAGCACAATGGTGGTGGCTTGGGTTAAGAAGTTGAAGATAACTGGGTGGATTTAAGTGGTAGTTAAGCAGTGAAACTGAAAGGACATGGTGATGGGTTGGAAATGTGGGGAAAGGGAGAGGCAGGTGTTAAGGATGATATGTGAGATCCTAGCTCGTGCAACTGAATGCATGAAAGGTGTTGAGTACCATACACTGAACCAGGAGGGCCCTGAAGGAGGACCAGGTGTAGGAGGGAGCTCCTGACTCCTTTAGGAATACGTAGTGACTGCTATGGCCCAGCTTCATACCTCTGCTACAGCACTCTCATTTTGTATGGACATTTGTCAATTTTTTTTGAAGTTGCTCTTCCTACAATGGAGGAATCCACTGATGTGTGAGCCTTGATAGGAGACAGAACACAACCTCCCTGTACAGAAAACAGGGTAGACCAGATGTAATTTCTGCCCAACCCTGATGCCTAGGTTTTAGACAGGTAAATGGGGCTTTGGCAATTATTTGCTTCCACGTAGGATTTTGTATTTGGAGCAAGTGGAAAAAAATGAATTTATAGATGATTTCACTGTAGCAGTGTTCAGTGGTGCCTGTTGGAGTGACCAGCTGGGGTGGCAGTGGTGTCTAGCATTAGTAGTGGCAGTGATGCCAGGGCAGCATTCTAATCAGGCTATTCCTGCAGCATAAACTCTGCTGTGAATTCTGCTTTTTAGCTTTCTTGGTGCTTGCCCATCTGAATCTGCTTCCATGGCCTTTTGATTAAGGATAAATTGATGATAATGATAGCTAACATCTCCTGAATGTTTAATACGAGTCAGGCACTGCTCCAGTTAGTTCACATAGGTTTGATATTTCAATCCTTACAAGTGATACATACTACTACGGCCCTCATTTGACAAATGAGAGTCTAAGGCATAGAGTGATTAAGTAATCCTCATACAGGTCCTACTGCTGTAACTGATAAAGACAGAATGGAGACCTTAGGGCCTGGCTCCAGAGCCAGCCTTCTTATTAAAGATGGATTCAATGGCTTATAACCAAGAACCTTGACGGGTACCTTTGGCTCTGTGGTCTGTTTCCCCCCAGGAGCACCAAACACGTCAAGGGCAAGCACTGGGTATTGCTCTCAGTGCCTGGCACAGTGCCCGTGCAGTGGACGTTCAGAGCACTCAGGGTAGTGGCAGGAATGGTTCTCCCAAGATTCATCCCCCTCTCTTCCCCACAAGTATGCATATTACTCCTACCTTCCTCTGCTTAACTGCTGCCCGGGGCAGGGTCCCCAGCACCACCCTCTTTGGTAAGTGCTTTCTCTGCCCCATGGCACTGTTAACCCAGGATTGCAGGTGCCAAAGCAGGAATGAAAGCTCCTATTGTACAACATCCGTGCAAGGGATCCGTGTTGAGGTTTTTGTGGGGACAGGGGAATGCCAAAAGCCAGCTGACAACACAACAGGACAGAGTGAAACTGTGTAGTTTCGATTCCCGAGAGCGGGAAGTCGTTTGTTCAGAGCAGCTGCAGCAGCTCGGAAACCATGTAGTGTCCGCATTCCATGTGAAGAAAGCTCTGTGCACACAAAGCCAGTAAAGCGGCAGCCCCTGAAGCCGATACCGCCCAAGCCAAGCTCAGCCGTTCCCTGGGGACTTCCTATTGCACAGGAAACCTTTCAGTGCCAGGTTAGGAAGCTGTTAAGAAGGCTTAGTTTGGGATGAAGTCTCCAATTCAGAAGCTCCTGAGGATTGAGAAGCTAGGAACCAGGGGACTGGGGTTACTCTGTGGCCTCTGGTTTACCGAGGTGGGACTTTATAAGGCACAGTCTCTCGGAAGCTTCATTCCCAGAGTCAGTGTGTAGCTGCAAAGTTTCCCTGACATTCTTGAATAACTTGGGACGTAAAAGCCATTCAGACCGGCTAGAGAGCCAAATTTTTCCTGGCCTGGAGTCTCTGTGCAGTCCACAGGCTCCCCTTACTTTAGTCCAGAGGCTAAAGGCAGTGCTGGGCTGTCCTGCAGCCTTCCTTCTGTTTCTAAGAATAAGACAGGGTCTGAGACAGTCCAAACACATCTGTGATAGCAGGTTCCTGTTCCCTTTCACCAGCATCTTCACTCTGTTCCCGCAGGAGGTGCAGGCCTCGCCATTTTAGTGTCGGTGGTGCTCTCTGCTGGCAGCTGCAATCTTTTTGTCCCTGGATTACAGACGCCTCTGTAATCCTGTGCAGGCCACTTGCCCTGATTCTGTGTAGCACAGAAAAGATCGTAGAGGTGATTTGGTCAACATCCAGTGTCTAGACCCTCCCCCTCCCTGAAGGACTTCTGCCTGTTGGGGAGTCAATTACCCTTCCTATAAATTCAGTCATTTAAACTAACCCCTCCCTCACGTCCTCCCTCTCTCAGTAGCTACTCCCTGGGCTTGTAATGCTCTCTCAGCTGCCAAAGCTGCAGCTTCGCTCCTACAGGCAGGCAAATCCGTCTCATGTTTCTCTGTTATTTTGGTTTTTTTGTCTGCTCGTTTTGGTTTGTTTTTCCAAATGGTAGAGCCAAGGGCAATGGCGCCATCCAGCAGGAATAGGGCCAAGGAGAGCCTTGATGGAAAGGGGAGAGGGCAAAGTTTGGTGCCTCTCCCTCAGAATTTTCATCAGCAAACACCTCACCCTTAATATATATCAAGTCTAGGGGAAAACAGTGTGCTTGCTATGTAAATGCACCTTTAAGAAGTATCCCCTGGCCCCATCTTCTGGCCAGATCGCTACCACCAAACCCCTCGCTGCAGAAATTCTTGGTGCCACCACAGCCACTGGATCAGAGATCAGAACCAGTTTCAAATCTGTACCCTCACTTGTTTTTCATTAACTGCCTTGTTAATGCCTGTCAATCCCATGTTGCCCCCAGAATGGCTATTCCTCCTCAATTTCTATCACAATAGTGAGAAATGATAGAATACTAGCAGGAAATCATAGTTAACTTTCTTCAAGCAAAGCAGAGATACATTGGAAAGCCTGAGAATGGGCTACTCCAAAAGAAAATGTATTCATGGGCTTATTTTTTTAGTAAAAGCTTTAAGATTGTGGTGTGAGGAAAGCAAGGTATAGAATACTATTTATTAGGAAAAAAGGGTGGAGGGGGAGAAAATGTGTATGTGTGTGTATACATGCACATGAATAAAATATCTGAACAAAACCAATAATAGCAAATACTTACTGGCACCTCCTTTGTGACAGGTACTATTCTAAGTATTTTACATATATTAATTCACTTACTTTTCATAAAAACTCTATGAGGGAGCTGTCATTATTATGACCATTTTTTCAGACAAGAGAACCAAGGACAGAAAGATTAAGTATCCTGCCCAAAGTTATGTGCAGAACCAGAATCAGAGCTGAAGCCATCTGTTGGCCTCCTCTAGGAAGGCAAACTTGTTGGCTAGAAAACAGGAGTGAGGAAGGGAGACATTTAGCTTTACGCTTCTTTGTGCCTTTTGGATTTTGAGCTATATAAGTAATATATATTAAATGCATGAAAAACTAAAATTAATTTAATGATAAAATTACTTGAAAGAAATATGAAATTAAAATTAATTACCTTAAAAAATTACACCAACCTAGCGAGTCAGTAGTATTGCACAGTGGCTAATAGCATAGACTTAGGCCCAGACTGCCTGGGCTCAAATTCTGCTTCTGTCACTAAACTTGGACAAATTTGTATCCACTCTGTGCCTCTGAGGGTTATTATTTTGAGGAGTAATTAAGTTAATATGTGTAAAGTTCTTAGAAGAGTGTTCGACACATACTGAGTGCTAAACATTAGCTATCATCATCTGAAATTAAAAACCTAAACTCATTTCACAGGCAGTAAATATGGAGCATTTACTATATGCAAGACACTGTTTTAGGCTCTGGAGTTAAAGCAGTGAACACAGCAGGAAAAAAAAAGATCCTTGCCTTCATGGAGCAATTAAGTCTTCAGAGACCTAGAGAAAATATTACTTGGAATGAGAAAATAAAGAGTATAATAAAGTAGAAGAACAGAGTTTGAAAAAGAACATAGGATAAATACTGTGCATTGAAACAGTAGAGTCTCATGACATAGTAAATCTTAGGCCACAGATGGGATTCATAGATTTCATAGTATAGAATCATTATTAATTATTCTTAGAATTTATATAAATCCTAAAGTAACTATAATTTGTTTTTTATAACATACACCTTATCTATTTCCAAAGGGAATTTAAAGTGGAACATAACCAGAAAATCCATTTTCAAACAGGAAAAGATAACTCATATTGTGTACTTTGGAACTAGAGAAGATTCTAGAAGAATTCTGGTAGCAACTTAAACGCTCTTGTGAAAGTGAATCTTCTCAGACTAATTCCCTTTCTTTCTATGTGACTCAGTGGTCAGGAAAGCATTGTGACTTTAATCTATCTCAGAATCATGTCAAGAGCTTTTCAATGGCCTGGCTGATCAAATAGAGACGCACAGTCATTAATTTCACAGCCAGTGTTCCACTGGGCATGGTTTCTAAGCCTTGGAAAATGGGAATAAACTTCAAAGAGAAGTTGAAAAAAATCAGGCACTGAAGGAAGGGCTGTGGAAGACTGCACCCCTTGGTGGAGGAATCAGATGGCCCGAGCACAGGATGGCCTCTTGCTGCCTTGGGTGGCACAGCTGCCACCCAGCCCCAAAAGTCTTCCCCAGGCTTGTCCCTCTTTCAAAAATAATCTGCTTCACTGAATACCCAGCAGGAGCCATCATAACTAGTTGATACTTTCTCTGCTTTTATTTACACTCACATGGCATCTTTTCCAGGAAGTACTAGGTGATTTTACCCACAGTTTATGAAAAACATTACTAACGGAAGCTCTTTTCCCTTCTGCAGTTGGCCAGGCTGAGCTCATCTACATAGCAAGTCAAAGTAGAACATAATGAAGACATGTGTGCTGGGTACATGCTAATTTCTGATGCTACTTTAAGAATATTTCAAAGCAGCTCTTTGCTTCAGTTATTCTTACAGAAAGGTAAGGTGAATCCAAGTTTTCTATGGGAGTAGATAGTATTCTTCTATATAAGCTCCATGAGGGCAAGAATTTTTGTCTCTCTGTTGTTAATTTCCAGTATTTACAGCAGAGACTAGTACACAGTAGGTGCTTAATAAATACTCATTGAATGAATGAACTAATAAAATAATGATAGAACCTACAAGGTAAATGATGTTAAATTCATTTATGAGTTGAGAAAACAGAGACCCAAAGAGGTTATTTGACCTACCCCAGGCCACAGAACTAAAATGCATCCCCAGGTCTGTATGGTGCTGAATCCTGCCCTCTTCTCATAATGCCAGATAGAGTCATACCAATAACCAGTAACCTCTGGCTTAACCTTGAATCCAGAGGAATAGAAAGCCTCCATGGGCTGTGATGCTGCCCTTGGGTTTAGTTTGGTTGTGCTGTCCTTTCACAGGGTTGAGAATTTTTTATCACTAGCCCTGTGTTCTGCAGTGCATGTGTGTAGCTCTCCTTTTCCCCTATGCATGTCCCTCACCTCCATGCAGAGAAAATACGGGTGCCGTGGAAGAGGGACAGCACTTGTGGACCAAAGCAACAGAGCAGGTGCTTCTAGGAGTTCTTGAGCTGTATCAGCACTGCTGACTAAACACGCAGGGAAAAGGAGAATACAACCTTCATGAAGGCAAGGATTTCTGGCTACTTTGATCACTGATGAGCACCAAGCACCTAGAATATCATCAAGGACTCAGTATTTTTTGAATAAACGAATGGGCAAGGTGGATGAGAAAGAGGGAAAAAGGGAAGAAAGAGAGTGGGGAGATTGCAAGAGAAAGGGAGAAATGGCTGTGTGCGAGCAGAAGGATGTAAATCTTAGGGGTTGGTGAATGCTTTTATTCCTTCTGTTTCCTGAAGGACATGTATTACCGGCACAAAGGAAAAAGTTGGGCTGAAAGACTAAGGGCAATTTTTGATTTGGAATTGTACATCCTGGTTCTAACTCACTTTCATAGCTGAAAACATCAATTTGAATATTCCCTTACCTCTTTATGCCTCATTTTCCACAAATGAAATGATTTTCTATGTATTGATGAACATCAGAGAAAGGATTATAAAAACAACTAATGGGAAAGAAAATCCCTTTATGTTACTCCGATGAGTGATTTTTGAAGCACCCACACCAATTTGGGTATATTAGTCATCAATAGCATGACCAGTAGGAATGTTGCTCAATTTGGAAATAATCTTTGTCTGAGTACTCTTAGTTGTGTTCTTCTCTCTCCAAAGCTTGCTTCAGTCCTACTGCATGACTTTGCTCCCTGAGGGAGAACCAGGATGTCTAACTCTTGAACTCTATCCCATCGAGGGTAACTGTCCTACAAGCCCAGCAGACTAAGGGGAACCTCAAATGTAAAATGTCTCGGCCAGAGGGTGGGAATTCATGGGACATAGCCAACAGTCATTATCTTGGATAGAAGTCATTGCCAAGTTCAGCCTTTAGCCTCTGCTTGACCCAAATCCTATCACACAGCAGTGGGCTGCTTTTTCCAGCTGTGATAACCAGAACAGTTTTCCCATGCTACCAAGTTAAAGAGCAGAGAGCTTAAGAAAAACAAGTCAGGTAATGTGACCAGGAGGTAGCCTCTGGGCCAGCAGGGAAGTGCTGTGGGCCCTGGTCTGAGCTCTGATCTGGAGTCCATGTGCCTCCAACACAGACTGTTACCTCTTTCCTGGAAATGAGTGTTTGTTGGGAAAGAGGAAGAGTACACTGAGCCCTGCCTACAGAACAGCAGATCTCTCATTCCTTGCTTGGTTTCCTCAATGATCAAGACCAGTTCTACCATTTGTTAAATGAACACAGACCTTCCTACTAAGGTGATAGAAGTAATTAGTGATGCATAAAGTATGGCAGTGTCCTAACAGTTCCTAAGCAATGTTTCATTCTCGTTAAACTGCTTTGAATGGAGAATGAAGAATGTGCAAAGACTGATAAATTATTTAACCAATCACAAAGGCCAAAATTCAATTGGAAACAGATATTGAGTTCATGTCCTTTAATTTGATGTCCACCATTATTTGTTCATAAGACCGCAGGTGATTTGCTGAAAAGAGTCATGCTTGCTGGCAACGACTTTGCTTAGAAATATGCCCTGTGCTCCCATTTCAAATATTGCATCAGTGAAAAAGGAAGAAAACATTTCATTGAAAATTCCCTTGTGTTTTCCACTCCATCAATACTATGATTAATTTTCTTCACAAAGAACGGGGTGTCACCAAAATTTCAAAAATATTTTCCAAGTGTTTCCCATAATACAAAGGCTGGTTTTTCTGAGGCATTTACCTTGAATAATCCAAGCTAACTTCCAAATGCATTTTTATATAGTTTTAGGAGTATCTTCCTTTGCTTTTCATTACATGTTTCCAATTTTTGCCAAACTGATTTGGAAATTATAAGAGGGAAATCTAGCTACTTCAAAATCAATTAATGTCTGGCAATATTAGTCAAGCAGGCAGGATGTGCAGTAGTTTAGATTAGAGAACATCTTTTAATGTTGTGTTAACTGCATATAAACAAGGCATCTGTATCCAGAACAAACATTTTAGGAGGGAAGTAATGTGATTAATCTGTCATTGGTTTATTATAAGCTTTTGAGAATTCTCACTCTATCTGTTCTTCTTTTCCTCATTCACATTCCACTGTCTGGAGTGACTGGTAATATTGTCTACTATCTGTTTTCAAGATCTTGAAATTGTAAAATTGCAACATTGTGCTTTTCTGCTTGGGCATAAATACTTCAGTAATTGATGGCATTCTAGCAGTACTAAAAAATAACAGCCCTGTCCTGTTGTACTCTATCTGAGGTAATGTAGTCATAGAGTTTTAGATAATCCACAATATTTAAGTATAAATAGTTAATTTATATTAATATTAATTTTAAATATTTAAATTTCCCCCCAATTTATATTGATCAAAAGGAAAGTTGGATCCAACTCCACGTTCGCTTGGAGAATGCACATATGTAGAGCTACAAAGCAGTTTTTAATATGTCTAGCTTCCTGTTTGCAGTCAGTGATTAGATTTATTTAATTTTGGCCTAAATGACTTGGAAGTTATAAAAGTGGAAAGAGAAAAGTGACATCGTTTCATATATACATCAGCTCATTCATGTCTCTGCACATATGAATAGGAGCAAATTTTTGTTTTGATTTTTCTTGCTTTGCCTTTTTTGTATGCTGACTACTGGAGCAAGAAAGAGATAAACCCTAGCCCTGCATATATCTAAGCTTCACGTCGCTCCAAATTAAAATGAATTTTATTCAATCATTTTCTCCAAACTCTTATGACAAATCAAGTGGCCCTTGACAGTCCTGTTGATGGTGGGAAGACAGCAAAGAAAAGAGAGGAAACAGATGTTACAAAAAGAATGTTCAAGGTCACTCAGGGAAGCTTATCTTTCCCATTCCTCACTCTCTTACTATCCTTTTCAAATGACATCTACAAATAATAGATGATGAGCTAGGCCCAAGAATAAGCCCAGGGAGTTCTCATTAAAGACTTCTCAAGCCATGGACTCCAATGGGAACATTTCAAAGACAGTCCCATTGGACTAAAGGCTGCATCTTCCTATCAGCGCTGACTTAGCTACACACATCACGGTCGCTGCCACTCTTCTTGGAGAAAATATTTTCTTAATTTTCAGTTTGCTTTTTTGATTATTAAAGGAGCACACCTAAAAGGAAAAAAATGGTCAAAGATATGAACATATAATTAACAAAAGAAGAAATACAAGTGGCTACAGAATTTTTGAAAAGTCACTCAGGTCTGGTTTTAAAATGACAGGATAACATTGGACATTTCCCTATCTCCCAGGAATCACCCAAAAGCAACAGGGGAACAAAAACCAGACATGCTAACCCCATCTTTGATTAAATGAATAGACTTTTAAAACTCAGAAGCATGAATAGAACAAAAAGGCTGCCTAAGAATTGTAATAGGCAGCCCCCATGGGAAGATGTGCAGCCTGCCTGCAGCCGCACACCTTCTAGAAGAAGCTGGCCAGGCACAATTCTACATCGTGTGGCACAGCCTGAGGAGAACAAGAACAGGCACTCATGTGCCACCATGGGAATGGAGTACACGAGCTGGTAGCAGGGACCTCCCTGGATTTTCTTTGGTAGGAAATGTAAAAAGTATAAGGCAATGTGATACAACAAGGAATTATACAGAGAAGGCACACCTGCCAGAAGCAGTTTGTAAATAAGGCAGTAGGAGAAGAAAAATATGCCGCAGGGGAGCTCTCAGTTCACTCAGAATTAAAGGCTAAAAATATGCCATGTGCTAGAAAAAGGAATAATTTTTGTGTGGAACAGAACCATAGCCACATGTCCACATAAATGTGAATAAGTGGTCCAGCAAGAATTCATTCATATGTGACTAATGATCAAAAGGAAATCAGCATAGGATATTAGAATTTTTAAAGGGGGATGGGGAGTGAGAAGGAAATAAGGAAAAGCAAATTACAGGGAAATAAAACAGACCAGCAAAAAAGCCTATTTTAAGTAGATGAAAACTATATTGCCGTGAAACTTAAAACTTTAATTAAAGGTCTATTTTTAACAGTATGGCTGACTAAATACCTTGTCTGACTTTCTCATCAGAAACAACTAAACATGCTGGATAAAATATATTTTAAAAAAATTAGTCGATGAGCTGATAACAAAGTATGAAATTCTCAGACACTAAAACTAAATGAAAGTGAATCCAGAGAGATAAGTGGGTCATTGAAGCTAGTTTTGTCCTGAGTGAATCTGTAGAACCACTTCATTTGTCAGTCTCAAGGTGTAGGGGAAAAGAGAACAAGCCTAGAACTGCTATCAGGTGGGAGGTATCACGGAAGACTACCTTCCATTAATGTGATACCTCAAACTGTGCAACATCGATATAAAAGTGAACTGGTAAAAATTCACAACTCACCATTGGGAACTGAAGAAAAAGTAAGTTCTTCCCTAAGATTCCATCACTACAAAAACTCCTCACATGGGTTTGAAGCTCTAATTCATATTATGTGTGTGGCCCAAAAAAAAAAAAAAAAAAACCCATAAGGTAATGGTTCTTGAAATACTTGAAATACCCCAGAGCTGCCGTGTCAGCGTCACCTGAAGCATCATGTGCCAAATTTGCGTTCTACATTAAACCAACTGGATCAGAAACTCAGGGGTTGGGGCTCAGGAATCTGTGTTTTTAACAAGCATATCAGTGGATTTTGATGCATGCTAAAGTTTAAGAACTATTGCCTTAAACTAAAGTTTTAGTTTAAATTGCTGCTGGGTTGATACACTAAAAAGTACAAAACATTGCTGAGAGATTAAACTACACGTAAATAAATAGAGAAAGTTAGCATGTTCATAGGTTGGAAGACTCAATATTGTTAAGATGTCAATTCTCCACAAATTCACCTATGGAGTCAATACAATCTCAATCAAAATTCCAAGATACTTTTTATATAGAGATTGACATTCTGATCCTAAAATTTTTTGGAAACACGTAGAACCTAGTATATCCAAGAAGGAAAGAATAGGAGGATTTTTTGAACTGATATCGAGGCTTACTATAAAGTTAAGTTCATCTACACCATATTTGATTAGCATAAGGGTAAGCACACAGATCAATGGAACAGAATAAGGGTCCAGAAATAAGCCCAGCTATAGATGATCAACTGATATTTGACAAAAGTGCCAAGACAATTCAATGGATAATGAATAGTCTTTTAACAAATGGTACTAAAAACATCAGATAGACATATGCAAAAATACCAGCCACCAGGTTTACTTCATATCACATTTAAAAATTAACTCGAAGTAGATCATTGATCTAAATGTCAAACTTAAAACTACAAAACTTCTAGAAGAAAACAGGAGAAAAATCTACGAACTTACGTTATAAAGAGTTCTTAGAACACAAGAAACAGAGATCATAAAAGAAAAATTTGTAGACTTCATCAAAAATTAAAACTTTGGCTCTTCAAAAGACATCATTAAGTAAATGAAAAGTTAAACCAAAGATTGAGACAAAAATCATCAAAACTCACCTAATTATACATTTAAAATTGATGAATTATATTGCATGTTATTTCCTCAATAAAGTTTGTTTAAAAAATTGTTTAAAGCAAAAATAAGATCAATGTATTGTGGGTTAATAATATAGCAGAAGTAAAATTTATGACAACAATAGCAAAAATATAGGAGAAGGAAATGGGAGTATAATTTTATGAAGTTCTTACATTATACATGAAATGGTAAAATATTGTTTGAAGTTAAAATGTGGTAAATTAAAGATCCTTGTGTCAGCCATACAGCAACCATAAAGAATACAAATGATTAAATATAAAAAGCTAAAAGAGAAGAAAGAATAAAAGATAAATTTTAAAAAGTCAAAACCTTGGTCAAATAGAAAACAAATAGCAAGAGGTAGATTTAAACCCAACTATATAAATAATTACCTTAAACAAAGTGGAATAAGTATTTGAATTAAAAGACAGAGATTATCAGACTAAATTTAAAAAGCAAGCTACAACTGTATGCTCTTTTAAAAGGACACATTTTAAATATTAAGCAAAGTATGGAAACTAAAAGGATGGAAAAGATATAGTAGGCGAACAACTAACATAAGAAAGTTTATATGGCTATGTTAGTATCAGAAAAAGTAGATTCCTTTTTAGTGATAAAAGGTTCAGTTCATCAAAGTTATAACAATTTTAAGTGTTTATGAATCCAATAAGAGATTCAAAATACACACAGAAAAAATTGACAGCTTAAAAGAGAAATAGATATATCTGCAATTCTGGTTGGAGATTTTAAACATCCCTTTTTCAGAAATTAGTAGAACAAGTAACTAGTTGACCTAGTTGACATTTCTAGAACACCACACCTAAAAACTGCAGAATAAACATTTTTTTCTAATGCAATAGTGCACTAGAAGTACACCAAGATAGACAATCTACTAAGTCAAAAAACAAATCTGAATAAATTTCAAAGGACTGAGATTATACATAACAGAGTATTTCTGACTATTATGGAATTAAATTAGAAACCAGTAACAAAAATATATCTATAAAATTTTCCCAAATATTTTCAAATTAAGGAACATATTTTCAAATAAGCTGTGGGTCAAAAAACTAACAAAGTAGATTTAGAATATATTTTGAAGTTAATGATAATGAAAATACAGCAAAACAAAATTTATGGAATGCAAATATATCAATACTTAGAGGATAATTTATTGCTTTAACTGTTTAAATTAGAGCAGAAGAAATGTCTAAAGTCATTGATGTGAGTTTTCATATTAAGAAGTTAAAAACAGATGAAAAATTGAACCCCAAATAAGTATAAGAAAATAAATAATATGGATAAGAGTAGATACCTATAAAATAGAAAAAAGATAAATCATATATATAAAGTCTCATTGTGTGTGTATGTGTATATATCTATGTATATATCTACATATAAGGAAGCTCTCATAAGATTATCAGTGGAGTTACATATTCAAAATGCTGGGAAAAAAAACCCCGTTAGCCAAGAATACTGTACCTGGCAAAAAAAGTCCTTTAAAGTGAACGAGAAATTAAGACTTCCTCAGATAAACAAAATCTGAGGTGGTTCATTACTACTGAAGGAGTTCTAAAGGGAGTCCTTCAAGATGAAATGAGAAGACGGTAGACAGCAGCACAAATGTGTACGAAGATAGAAGGTTCTCTGGTAAATGTGAGTACATGGACAAATATAGTAATCTGTACTATTGTAATTTTGGTGCATAAAATTTAAATGATAAAAACAAAACTATAAATCTGTGTTAATGGGTATACAATATATGAAGATGTAATTTGTGACATCAATAACATAAGGTGGAGCTGTAAAGAAGTAGAATTTGAATGTAAGTTATTAATTTAAAATGCTATAACTTTGAGATGTTTTATATAATTGCAATGGTAACTACAAAGAAAATATCTATAGAATATATACGAAAAGAAAGGAGAAGGGAATCAAAGCATATCACTATAAAAAATCAATAAAACACAAAGGAAGGCAGTAAGAGAGGAACAGAGGGACAAAAAAGCTACAAGAATAACAGAAAACAATGAACAAAATGGCAATAGTCTTTCCCTTTCAGTAATTACTTTACATGTAAATGGATGAAACTCCCCAATCAAAAGTCATAGATTGGCTGAATGGATAAGAAAACAAGATCTGACTATATGCTGTGTACAGGAGACTCACTTTAGGTCTAGGGGCACACACAGGCTGAAAGTGTAGGGATGGAAAAAGATATTCCATGCAAATGGTACAGAAGGAGCAGGAGTTGCTGTACTAACATCAGACAAAATAGACTTTAAGCTAAAAACTGTTATAAAAGGCAAAGGACATTATATAATGATAAAAGAGTCAATTCACCAAGAAGTTATAACAATTATAAACATTTATGCACCAAACCTCAGAGCTCCTAGTATATGAAACAAACTTTGACAGAATTGGAGGGATAAATAGTCAGCAACACAATAATAGTAGGAGACTTCAATACTCCACTTTCAATAATGGGTAGAACAACAGACAGAAGATCAGTAAGGAAATTGAGGACTTGGACAACACCATAGACCAACTGGACCTAACAGACATGTACACAACACTCCACCCAATGACAGCAGAATATACATTCTTCTCAAGAGCACATGGGACATTCTATCCAGCCATGAAAAACATGGAAGAACCTTAAATGCATATTACTAAGTGAAAAAAAGCCAATCTGAAAGGCTACATGCTGTATTATTTCAACTGTATGACATTTTGGAAATGTCATATGGACACAATAAAAACCATGGACACAGTGAAAAGATCAGTGGTTGCTAGGAGTTAAGGGGGAAGGATGAATAGATAGAGCACAAAGGATTTTTAGGGCAGTGAAACTATTCTGTATGATACTATGTTACTGGAAGGATACGTGTCATTATACATTTGTCAAAATCCATATAATACACAATACCAAGAACCCTAATGTAGTCTGTGGACTTTGGGTGATTATAGTGTGTCGTTGGAGCTTCATCAATTGTAAAAAATGTACCGCTTTGTGTGGAATGTTGATAGTGGGGGAGGCTGTGTGTGCAGAGCAGCAGAGGTATGATATACGGGAACTCTGTACTTTCTGCTCAATCTTCCTATGAATTGAAAACTATTCTAAAACTTAAAGTCTACTAAAAGTGATATATGTCTCTAAAATAATGTGGAAAGGCATCCAAAGTATTTTGTTTAATGTAAAATAAATTATTTTTATGAAATAATTATATAAATGCATTTATGTAAGTATGTACATAAAAACACAGTCTGGAAAGAAACTCTAAATTTTTCCTGCTATTAAGCAGGAACATCTGGGGTAAGTAGGGAGAGGACTTCCATTTTTACTTCATACATTTCTATAATTCTTGAAGTTTGTACAATATTTCTATACCACTTTTGCAATCATAAATGCATATCTGGAAAAATTGAGTAACACATGCTCAATGTAAACCACTGGAAAGTATAAAGAAGTATAAATAAAAATGAATGAAATTCATCATTATTTTTTTCTTCCCTCCTGAAATAACCACTTTAAGTACTCTGGCATATTTCCTCCCGGGTTTTTGTTTAGTATGTCTCTGTGTATTTGTGTGCACGTGTATACGTTGAGGACTTAATGTATATGCAATTTGTATCTGTCTTGTTTTCATTTGACATAATATTGTAACTATATCCTCAATAGTTCTAAGTATTCTGCAAAAAACATTTTTTAATAACAATGTCCTATTTCATCCTATCGATATGCTTTTATTTATTTAATCATTCCCATATACTTAGACCAATTGTTTGTTATCATAACTAATTATTTCTTTAGGATAAATTTTTAGTAGAGAAGTACTGGGGTAAAGAATTTGAGCGTTTTTAAGGCTCTTATTTCATATTGCCAAATTGTCTCCCAGAACGGTTGTGCCAGTTTATGCTTTCATGAGCATTACATGAGAATGCCCATCTAAATATACCTCTTAACAATATCTTAAAGGTTTCTAAAAAGTCTAACTATTGTAGATGGAAGTCGTGGCTGCAAATGGAAAATGGAAGAGAAAAGAGAGGGTAGTTTCATTTTATGTGAAGGATGTTGTGACTTCAGCCCTTTTAGCATTAAAATCAATTCCACCCTTGCTCACAGATCCTCATGCCTTTCACCTTAAAATATCCACTCCCGTGTTCCTTACGATCACCAGCATTATCTTGATGATATGTCTTAAATCAGAGGACACTCAAGAACCAGATGTGACGTGCTAGAATTTTGAGGTTTTATTTCAGGATTCGTTGGAACATTTTTCTGGCCTGTCATCTGCTTTTACTTAGTATTAAGTGTTAATGTTAATATTCCTGGTTGCATTTACTTTCCTTTTTTTTTTTGAGTTTGTGGATTGAGATTTATTCTGATTACACACAAATACATACATATACCTGCACATACATATTTGTATATGGATAGTAAAACAGCTGGAAGGATACACCACAATGTGTTAGCCATGGCATTCTGTAGCAGTGAGATTTATATTGTCTTGTTTGCCTAGTTAACTATACTTTTCCTTAGTTAAGCTCAAATTTCACTTCCTTAGGGAAACTTTCCATGTCCCCTATCTACCCCCTCGGAGTGTGTCTTGGTCTTCTGCTATATACTCTTGTACACCTGTGTTCCATTCCTTCTTTGTACTTATAAGGAATTATAATTATACGTACACTTGTGTGATTATTTGATTCATGCATGTCCCCTACACCGTGAGCTTCACACACGCGAAGACCTAGTCTATTTTTCTCACCACTGTATTCTCAGTACCTTGCATAGGTGCTCAATAAAGACTTATTACATGAATAAATGAATACATCTCTGCATTGTTTGAATATTTTTTCAATGACAATTTCATTATTAAAAGAAGATAAAAACCATCCTATTTAAAACAAATATAAACATAGACCTTCTGGGCCAGTGATTCCTGTGTTGGTAATTATAGCTTCTCTCCTGAAAAATCCACAGATACCCTCCCTTCACTCCCAACACCCAACCTTACATATACTTGCCAGGTATTTGTGTACTTGGCAGGAGAGCAAGGTTTATCGGTATGGTCAGTGGGTGAGGGGCCACTAGGGAGGAGATGGACTGACAGGCAGCAACCCTGCAGCAAGGCTAAGCTCCTTTTGGGTTCCCTGGAGTTTGGAGGTGAGAGGCCCACCAGGCTGTGTTCCTCAGGTTAGGTGGGAGGCAGCAGACAGTGGCTAGGGAAGCTTCTACTCAGGCACCATGAATAAGTACAGAGAACAGGTGGATCTGGGGATCTTCCTCCCCAGCAATCCCTTTTCCAGATTTCATGGAAACCCTCAGCTGCAGGGGTCTAGGAGGGTTTCCATTCTGGTTTCCATTGGTGGGAACACTGCTTCCATCTATGCTGGGGCTGAGTTCTCTCTATGGGAATTTGGGAGAGAGATGGAAAGGGCCAAAGACATTTACTCAGGTCACAACCTTGGTCACCTGTCCGTGTATATTTTTGGAGTGAGCAAGAGAGTCACATGGCTGAATGCAAATAATGAGAAGCTCTGGAATATGGGAAGGGGTTGAGAGACAGCACCTTACTCCTCTCTTGGCAGGACAGGGAGGATCAGATCATCTCTGCCTCTCTCACACTCTCAGTTCGCTCAGCCTCACAGCTCTTCCCTTTGCCCGGAGTGGAATCTCATTGTTTAGAAAGATTCAGTCTAAAAACTTATCAAATACCTTAGTATGTTTATAAACACGTCTTATGTAGAAAAACAATATAATTGTAAAATGTTTTTGTTACTCTTTTTCTTTGTTTTTTTTTAAATGTTTTTTTTATTGCAGTAACATTGGTTTAATAACATTGTATTTCAGGTGTACATCATTATACTTCTATTTCTGCATAGATTATATCATGTTCACCACCCAAATACTAATTACAAGCCATCACCATAAATAATAAATTTAAAAGTTTGTCAGATAGCAATCATCTCATCTCCAACTAAATATTTGTGAATGAAGAAAAGTAACATTATTTATTATGACATAGAATCAGTGGGATAAAAGATGATTCATGTTGAAACACTGGGCACAGAAAACTAGCTTTTAGGTTGTTTTAGAATTATACTTCCCACTTCCTGAGGACATTAAAGGTAGCTTCACAAAGAGGGAAAGAGCAGGGAACCATTTCCATAGAGAGATGAAGGAGCCCTTTGAGGTCATCCCAACAAAAAGTCAGGCTGCATTGTTTAGAGGGCCCATAGGAGTTTCATGTTAGATAAAAATCCTAGTTTAGCCCCAAAGACTTGGAATCAATAAGCCATTGAAATTCTCACCCTCCAAATGTAGACATGAAAATGCCCTTGTGCACCTGTCCGCTCATCTCAGTGTTATGTGATGATCCCACCTGGTTACAGGCAAGCAGGGCTTTGGCATCAAGAGCTTGACCACGGCTTCACCCTTCTAATCCCAATCCTATTTCACGGCTGAATTCCAGGAGCTTATAAATTTTGCTTGTGTTTTTCTCTTTATCTCCGTTTTGGAATATAGGCTTTTACTTACGCAAGAATCAACGTGATAATTCAGGTCTGCATCATATTTTTGATCTTTTAATTTTATATGTGAATTTGTGGGGTGTGTGTGTGTGTGTGGATGGGGGGTTGTATTGTTTGTGAGAAAATGCAGGATGTGTTGTTAACACCAAGTGCCTAGATTACTTTGGTCTTCACTTAAAAAGAGACTCTTTACTATGCTTATTTCGCATGAACAGAAAATGTTTGTCCTCTGCCAATTTGTAATATGTTGTGGGCAAGTACTATAATCCATTTCCTAGCCCTATACTAAATTTATTTCCTTTTGCTTATTTAAAACTATCGTATAAGAATGTTCACTTACTCCCTCAGTAGAGAAACACTTTGGTTAACAATTCTGTAGGCACTTTAGGTTGGGGAGTAAAAGGGGTGGCAAATAGAGTTTAAAAGAAGAGTGGTGGTTTCTATGCAAATAGGTTTCTTTGTAAACAGGAAGGTAGATGCCATCCACAGTGACTGTGCAGACTTAGTAGATGAATGATGGTGTTGCAGGACCGTTGTGTCTCTGCTTCCCCCTTGTTATGCAGAGACTCTGGGTGAACACCATTATTTGACACAGGCTGGCAGAAGGGCCAGTGCATATATGGGTCCCTGTTCTGTTGGCTTCCTGTAGAAAAGAGATGCTTGGGCTGGAGCGTAACTGGACACACTGAGAATATGGGTTTCAGAAAAGGAACCTTGTTCCACTGCTGCTGTCTCTTGTTTGTATGGTGAGCCTTAGAGCAGCTTTGGAAGGAGTTTGGGCTCAAGCCTCTGGCAGCTTTAGCTTAGGTGCCAGCTGTTTAAAGGGGAGTTCTGGGAAATGCCAGCTGCCCACCATCTAGAGATCTTGGGGCCCTCAGATCTGTGAGAAGTTGAGTTTGGGCATAGCCTCCCTTATGCTGGCAGGGGAGTCTAGGGTACCAGCTAGCTTTTGTCAGTAAACTGAGAGACACCTGCACTCTCTATTGACTCCTGTTGCCTGGAGTCATCCATCAGAGAATCCTGCTGGTATCCATGCCTATCTCTGAATTGAAATATTGTTACTAATACCTATCTTCTTGATGAACCTATGAATTAGTATAATGACATACAACAGATAAATGTGATTGATTTTTAAAAATTAGACTCAGCCATGATTGAAGTAGAATTCTGTGCCATGGCATGTTGGTAAATGTTTAACAACTGGCTGGGAGTGGGAGGTGGAAAAGGCTTGATTCTCAGAGTGTGACAATTTCCTTGGTGTAAATACGCTGATCATGGTCAATTTCAAGCTGCTAAGAGCATCACTGAATGCAGACTTGGGAAGAGACACACACAATCAGCTCCTGCCAGCTGGTACTAGCTAATACCCCACTGATGGTATGTATTAGCTGGGTCCTTTTTCACTGCCGATATCTTCAGCTAGTTGTATCTTTATTCATGATAATGCAACAAGGTGGGGAAATGTGTTTCCATTTGAATTTTGATGACTTATTTTTCGTGGTCAGCCATGGGACAATACTTTGTTTTATAGTATTTAGCCTTTTAAAGACCCTACTTTTATAAACACTGAGAGAGGAATAGAATAATTTCACCACGAAGAAACCATTCTGTTCCGCCAACTATGATAAATATCTTTAGATGTGTTAAACTCAATCGTCCTATTTCAGCTTCACTAAGCTCTTCATTCAAAAAGGTATGTTGGGGCTGAAACCTTTAGCTCTTATTTAACTACAGCATGTCTATCAGTATTTTTCAGGCCACTTCTCTTCTTTTTTCACTTAAAGTCAGGTGAATTCTACCTAGGAGATGGTGTATAAAATGATGAAAGAGTGAATAGTAATTCAGTGTCTAAATCAAGGGCCCACCCAAGGTCTCTATATAAATCTTCCCAATCATAAAATCCCCAGAGAGAAAGGTTACATAATTTATCTTGTTCGGCTGGATTTAGCAGTTAGTGGTCTACTGGGTAGCAATAGGCCTTTGGGGAGAGAAGCTGAGTCAGGGACACTCCCACTATGGCCTAATAACCCCAATGCTAGGCTTCAGGCACCAGCTGACCTCTGGGAAAGAGAGTTTGGCATTTTCTTTTAGTCTCTGCCCCAGTGTCAGCTCACACTGGCCAGTCTTTTTAGGGCTGTCTCTCTACTTGAGTGACCTTGTCCCAGTTTTTTTCTTATTTAGGGAATTTCCCTTTTTCCCTCTATGTCCTAATAGGGAAACCTCCCTTTATCCTTACTCAACCTTCACTGACTTTTTTGAGACAGCTTAACCAGCCTCCCTTATCTTTTCTCATTTTCTCTCTCTGGATGGTTATTTATGTGCACACAGAGCTGTTGTTTGATATTTACAGTGTTGTAAGTATCCGGCCCTTTACTGCTTTTTGAGGGGCATCAGTGGGTCTGATTCCTTGGACTGTGACCCATTTAGTCCAGGGCATCACTAGGGCTTGTAAAGAATCAGCTGCTGCCCAAAAGAGAAGGTGGGTTGGGGCAAATGACACACTATATACTCCAGCAAGCACCCAAGATCCCAAACGATCTCTTCACAGAGGAGGAGCCTCTTGCAATGTTGAATGCAGAGGGAGAGCTCATGGTCTGGAAAGGCAGGGAGGACCAAAGGAAGGAATTGCTGGGTTTTTGGTGTTATACCAGCTTCCAATATTTTCATCTTAATTTTTGGTCTGATTTTTTCATCTAATGACTTCCAGGCCTGACCCGTGCCCTCTCAGCTGGGCTAAGCTGAGATTACTCACTGCAATTGACTCTATTTGTCAAGATCTTGTGCTTCAGTCTCAAAGTCCCCAGAGTCCTCTGAGCTGGCTGCAGAGCTATAGAAAGTAAATGAAAGACAAAATTGTAAGGGAGCAAGTCCTTAGACATGCCTCTTGCCCCACCCTGAGAAGGACTTACTTCACCTCTAGTCAGTGCTGACATGTGGCAAAGAGGAAAGAGGCAGTAGAAAAACCCACGAACCCCTCCCTGTGCTGGCAAGGGTCTTGCTAGTTGCGCTCTGAAAACTGGTTCCTTGAAGGAGTGGGCTGATTTCTTTCCCTCATGATATTGTGTCTACGTAAGAGTGTAGGAAGAATTCACAGTGACAAAATGACCTTGCCCAACGTCAAACATTATGTCCAATCTAAGGGATGATTGAGTGAGCTATAGAAACGAGGTATCCGTGTCCTAAACCTGAGAGAAAGTCAGTCAGTTGTGGTTTTGTTGAGCACTTTGGCTTATGTCTCTCAAAGGAGCAGGTAAAACTCATCCCAGTGATCTTTACCCTCAAGCACTGTTCACTGCTTTCTATTTATTAAGTAGTTGAAGGCCACACGCTGAGTTCCTGGCCTTACTGAACTTGAATAGTCCAGCCATGGGACATTATTTTTTAATTTTTTTAAATTTATTTTTAATTTTTTTGGGTGAGGAAGATTGGCCCTGGGCTAACATCCATGACCATCTTCCTCTACTTTATATGTGGGACACCTGCCACAGCATGGCTTGATAAGTGGTGCATAGGTCTGCACCCAGGATCCGAATCTGTGAACCCCGGGCCGCCGTAGTGGAGTGTACAAACTTAACCACTATGCCATCAGGCTGGCCCCATGGGGTACTATTTTATCCGATATGGAACAGTGGACATCTCAACAAGCCTTTCCAAGCTATAATGCAGAAAAAACGACCAGAATTCGACAATCTTCGTGATCTAGGACCCCAGACAACCCTAGACAAGATGCAGTTTCTGCGGCAGTTACCCTATCTCTCCCTCCCATCTCGGTCTCTCAGAATCTTCCTCTTCTTGTCTCAGAGTTTACATGTGAGAATTCTCAAAATCTAATATAAATTGAGATACAGATGATTTTTCTAGAACAAGTTTACTTACACAAAGTTTCAGGAGCATTTTGACGTTAAATATTAATTCTTTGCTATGTCTTAACATAAGAATGCAGGGGTGTCTTACTGATATAAGGACTGCCACTTCTTTTCACAAACACCAGCAACATATGCTACCCTAGGCTCCAAAGATGACGTGAGTTTTATTTTCAAAGATGCTGCCTTGAATCCTTTTGGGAACAAAGGAGGGTATAAGTAAATAAAATATTTCCAAGGTTCATTAGTCCATCTCAGGAAAATAATGTGGTATGCCTGCATAATTTCGTTCCTAAATATACCCATTCAAGGTAGAAATTTTTGGCCGGAGTTACCCATTGAGATGCAGTTGCCTTCTCAACGTGGACATTTACTTGGTGTGTGAATCTCAGGACACGTAATGGAATGGAGCAGTGTGAAATAAAACTATCTCAAGAAAGAACCAGAGAAAAGTCAAGAAGGCATGAGTGACTTGGATCAGGAAAGGAAGAGGGTGGCTGGTGCCTGTAGAAGTTTATCTTCTCAGGAAGAGAACGGCCAGAAATCAGGGAGGGAAATTGTCTCTTAAAGGCTGAGTGGCTATAAGAAAGTAGCGGCCTGAGGTGACACTAAGGAGGGGCACCATTTTAAGCTTGACAATGCTGGACTCTGTGCAGCATATGGTGTGGCTGTGCCTTGTAAAGGGCCTATGGTTTGTGCCCTCTGGGAAAGGGGTTACCAGATGAGAAACAGCTGGCAGAGTGCCTGAAGCTCTGAAAACTCCTTATAGAGGAGACTTACTGGACAGGATGAAGAGAAAGACTGGTCCCGAGGGCAATCCACAGAAGAAAATCTTGCTTATTCCTTGTTTGGTAGCAATAGAACTGACCAGAAGCTAAAAGACCAAGTTCTAACTTCTGTCTCCAGAGACTAAGTCTGGACTTCTTTTGCCAGAAGCCATAGGCGAGAGCTACAAGTTCTTCTATCTAACGTGGCTGTTCTTTCCAACTGAGGCTAGCTCTAAAGAGCAAGCCTCCCCCTCTAAGTGGTAAAAAGAAGAGTTTATATTGTCATTGCATGTGTTTTCTCGAATTTTATGGACTTAAAAATTAAATATTTATTACTGTTATAGACTTTCATTTTCATTTAGAAAACATGCTCTTAATTTCTTAACTTTGTAGGCATGGGGATTAGGAAGTTTTAATAATGTCACATTGCAATATAACAGAATGTTGTTGAGCTTCGAGTTTATTCCTTATAAAAGGCTTGGCATGAACAAAATAATTACAGAGTTGGTGTGCCTCTGCCTGTCCCAGTGCCAAGAAGAGCAAAGGAGGAGGTGCTGAGGGTTGCCCAGTGGTGGCCCCATCTGTCTATCCATTTGCACGCAAACCACTAATCCCGTGCTGTTCTCCACTTTCTGTGTTTGTGGCATGGGGGGAATAGAGCTTGTCTCTCCTATAATACTTCTGGAGATTATGAATAATAAAAAGGATAACAGAGAAGCACTTGTTTTAAATTGTACATATTCTAACAAGTAGCCTTAGTCTTCCGTATATATATTTGTTTTGACACATAAATTAAGAAAGTTGTCTCTCTTTGAATTGTCCACATACAGTGTAAGTAAGTACATTTCTTTGGTGGGAGCTGAGTAAATATTATGGACTTACTCACAAAATAGGAAAACATGTAATCATGGCTGCAATTGTGGGTGAGAAATAAATATCGTTAAAACTAGTATTTGCAAAGTGATTTACAATTTGTAAAGCACTTGTGTATCCTTGTTTACATGATACTTTCGGGTTTCCTGAAGAGGACTCATTTTCATTTAATGCAGTGTTCTTAGGGGAAGCTTGAGAAAAGCTTGTTGCCACTAATGAGACCCAACCACCCTTCTGTTTTCCTGTTGCCCCATTCTGACAGTGACCCTGTCCAGAAAAGAGCTAGATTTCCCTATCAGTCAGGAGAGACTACATTAGCTGCAATGTGACAACCCCCCAAATCTCTGGTTGTTAACAAAGGCTTATTCTTCACTCACACTTTATGACCATCACGGGTCACCTGGGGCCTCTTCTCCACATGCTAACACTCAGGGGCACAGGCTAATGGAGGCTCCACAATAAGGAGACTTACCAGTCATTGTGGCGGTGGCCAGCATTGTGGAAATTCACACATTGGCTCCTCAAGGCTTCCACTTGAATGTGACATGTGTCACTTCCATTTTGTTCCTCTGCCTATCATGGTGCCAATAGGTTTCATTGGCCAAAACAAGTCACTTAGCCAAACCTGACTTCAAAGATTTGGGAACTGTAATCCTACCATGTGCCAGAACAAAAGAGAATTGGAAATATCATTGAACGATACTAATGATTACCAGAGTTTTATTGGCAGTGGGCCTGGACCTTGGCAAAATTGTGAAGGAAGAACATTCTTTTTGGGCACTCCTGACTCTCAGTGTGTTTTCTTTTCTCTGTTCACTGCTCTTTCCTTTTGCCCTGTCAGTTACCTGGGGCCCTTCTCTTCCACCATCAGAACTGGTGATATTTTTGCTAGTTTGTGTAATTTTAAGGTCAATATTATATATTCAAGATTATTTACCTTTTTTAGCTTTATCTCTGATGATAGAATTAAAGGCTTTCCTCCAGTAATGGTTGGGGAGAGTTTCTTTTTCTGTGGAACAGAGTTAGGGAATGAGGGGGCAGAGGCAAGAGAGAGATCTCCTGAATTCATACCCTGCAGATGGAAGCACACACGTCTAGCTGTCTCTTTTAGGGTGATATAACCAGCTGAGATGACACAGTCTCTTTTCTCAAAGAGCTTCCATTATAGTAGTGAAGGAAACAAAAAGAAACACAAAGCCACATCTATAAGCCAAAGTGACCCCCTTGCACCCCTCCCCATAAAGCATATTAAACGTGTTTTAGTGTGTGGTAGACAGAATAATGGTCCCCCAAAGATGTCCACATGCTAATTCCCAGAATCTGTGAATATGTTATCTTACATAACAAAAGGTACTTTGCAGATGTGATTAAGTTAGGAATCTTGAGATGGGAAGATTATCTTGGATTATTCGGGCAGGCCCAAAGAAATCACCAAGTTTTCTATAAGAGGGAGGCAGGAGGGCCAGAAAGAGAGAAGGAGATATGACAACGAAAGCAGAAGTTGGGGTGATGTGGCCACAAGCCAAAGAATGTGAGTGACCTCTAGAAAATGGAAAAGGCAAGAAACAAATTCTCTCCTAGAGCCTCCAGAAGGAATACAACCTGCCAACAACACCTTGATTTTAGTTCCATAAGACTCGTTTCCAACTTCTGACCTCCAGAACTGTAAGATAATAAATTTATGTTGTTTTAAGCACTAAGTTTCTGGTAATTTGTTAATAGTAGGAAGGGGAAACCAATACATGAGACTTGAGAAAAGTGGTTCAGAGCATGGGCTTTGGTGTCAGACAGAGATGAGTTTGAATCCCAATCCAAGGACTGGGTCAACATACACACTTTCTCTGCTCCTTAGGTTCCTCACTGGTAAAAGCAGGGCAAAGTTAACACATACTTATGAAGGTTGCTGTGAGTTTAAATCAAATGTTATTTGTTTGTCCCACAGTATGGCCTCAATGTATGTTAAATGTAAACACAGACTCATAAACATGACTGCTAAGGATATGGCAATACATACAACGATGATAATGCTTAATATCCTCATAGAAATTTATATCTTCCAGAGTATTTTTAATCCTGTGAATCTCCTGGCATCCTGAGTTAAGCTTCATGAGATAAGTTAGAGCTAGCAAAGGGCCATCCATGACTGGTATGACTAGTGTAGACACCTACATGGAGGTCATGTGACACTTGAGTTAATATATGATGGAAGATGTTCATTTCAGTTCAAAAATATCTACTGAACATAAAATGTGTATTGTACACCTACTATGCAGCCCAGACTGTATCAGGCCCTGAAATGAAGACCACAAGTGTTGTCAAAGAGAAGCACAGACTATTAGGCAAGAGAATAGCATTTGCTTGGCTGACGTAGTATCCCACCCATCATTCATTAATGAGCATCACTTTTAGCAGCCTATGCCTTGAAGGTTTAAAATGTTGTCTTCTGTAGGAAGGCTGTTTTGCAACTTCAGCAAAAACTTTTTTCATTGTATTTCTGAAAATGTAAGTATATTATGGCTATGGAGAGTTAGGGAGAATTCAAATTAAATTAAGAGGCATTGACTTTGACTGAACGTTCCTACTCATGGTTAATTGCATGCACTTTGGTGTGAGATGGAGAAAGGTTCAAGCCCCAGCTCCTTCTGTATGAACTGTGTGATCCCAAGAAATTTGCTTAAGTTCATTTCCACCCTTGTAAAATAGGACCAAAAAAGTACCTACCCCTTCAGTTTGTTTTGACAATTATAGTAAGCACTCACATTTTACCCATTATAATAATTATTCCAAGCCATAACTTTAAAAAGAGACGTCAATTTATTAAAAGAAATAACAAATATCAAAATGACATTTCTTTAGAGCAACTTATTAGGAGAGAGTTTTCTGTTCTTCTGTCTTGTTTTTAAAAACATCTCCAAAGCTCATTTTCTCTCTCATATGTTTCTCTAATATCTATATTTGTTTCTTTCTGATTTGGGAAAAAAATTAAAGAAAGCAAAAAACCTATCCCTTTGATTTCAGGGGTGAAATAAAGGAAACAACAACGAAGCCACAGGGTCTTCCTTAGTTTAAAGGAACAGTTTGTTGCTAAACTTTGTTTTGATTTGCTTCTTTCAGAAATAACTTCAAAATCTCTTGTTTAAAACAACCTCACCACCTTTTTAAATTTTAATTTTTTCAGTCTCCAGATTGGAAGTACTTTATATATATCTCCTGACTGGGACTATAAAACTTCCCATTCCTGGCTCCCAGGCACTTGCTAAACATTGAATTGCTGAAATTCCTCTTCAAATTTGAGGACAGCTATGAGCCTAGACTTCTATGGCTTCTTTCTCCCTAATTTTTGCAGCTTTTTATGTAAACATTTCCAGGCTGCCTCACACAGATTCCTGTATGGTTCCCCCTACAAACTTGTTTTGAGCCTGAATACTTTCCATTTGTGACCGTTCCCTGTTTCCTACCCCTTGGCCAATTTAGACCCAATGCCCTAGTGTTCTTTCCATTCCGTGAGCTGGGTGACAGCTGACAGGAGGTGAGTAACAGATGGGCAGCTCACTTAAAACCATACTCTTGTAACATTGAGAGTGATGATCTTGCAAAAAAAAAAAAAAAATGAGCCTTCCATCTGGTCGGGTCCCTGTTCTTTCTCTGGGCCTCCTCCTGGGCAGTCGAAACACTCCCAGTAGGCTGAGTCAGCTAACACAGTGACTTCTCTATATGCTGTTTCCTGAGCTAGGTTCCCTCTGCCTGTTTCTAACAGAATGTCTTTCAGAGACTAGACACTGCTCTGCCAGGCTCTGTGTGAGTGTAAGTGTGCATGTGTGCGTGCCTCTGTGTGATTTTAAGAAGGTAAAAAACAAAAACGAGAACCCTAATGGAAACTGGGGAAAACTCAGTTTTGAGACATATAGACGGTCAGAGATGCTGTGTTCCTTAGTTTTGCTTCTGAAAAGTCTCCTCCACAAGCGTTTCATGTTGAGTTGTGGAGATGGTGCCATGTGTTAATGTAACGAGCCCATACTCCATATGTCAAACCTTCCTCCTCAATCCTGCGGGGGTGGGACCAAAACTCAGTCTAATCCTTCCAGAAGACAAAGTGTTTGAAAGGATTCACCTTAGAATTGCCCATAGAAAAATATGAAAGTAGTCCATAATTTTATGTGAAAAATTAAATTAGCTGCATTTCAGTGGGTCACAATATGGCATATTTTTAACTGACTCACCTTTGAAATAAAGATCAGCTCCATCAAAATACAAGCAATTGTCTCCTCTAGGCTGTCTATTTCTTTTCTAGTTTAGAAAACTATAAGGGATTCCCAGGTTTCCTAAGTAAAACTACTTGGGCTGTGAGTTCATTGCTAATGATTGAACCTGTTGTTGAATCAAGTCTTGGGGACAAAATTTGGCTGATGAAGCTTGTAGAAAATGTGGCTTGAAATTTATTCAGAATTTAGACAGGGAGAGAAAATATGTGGCATTTCTGTTGCCTCCCCTTGCCCCTTGCCCATGGAGGTCCTGCTAACCAAGCTCCACACATCTATTTATGAGCATCCTTCTCAACACAGTGTGCCAGGGGTCCAGACAGGACCCTACAATTCAAAATAAGACTGAATTGTTCAGCTAAAGGCTTGAGGTAATTGTCTCCACGGCAGCTACTAGGAGTTTGTCCTGAAATGACTTTGTCAGCCTTTCCCAGGCTATTCTACGGCCATCACAACCCATTTCCAGAAACTGGAGCCCTGGGGCTCTGGGGCTCTATTTTGATTTCTCACGTTTCTCTAATTTATCTTGATTAGGAGGGAGAATTTGGCATTATTGAAAATGGAATGAAAATATAACGAGTTCATGCTTCAAGCCTCAAATTGGGCATCCTCTCTCCCAGGAAGTCTGCTGGGAATCTCCAAACTTAGTGAAACGACTCTTAAGACATTCCTCCGCGGTATCACTTAGCGCAGTGTATTGGAATAATCAGTCTGTCTCCGTGCCTCTCACACCGAGATTGCGTGGCCTTTGAAGGCGGGGAGGGTTGTATTGTTAATGAGCTCCAAGCTGGAGCTGAAGTGGTGCTCTCCTTAGGAATCGGACCTGCCTGGAGTCCAACGGCACAAGCTCCTCAGCTGTCTCTTTGCATGTGACCAAGAAGACCCTTTGGCAAGGACTCACCCAAGAGGAAAACGTAGCTAAGATATATCCAGTTCACACCAAGAGCAAGGATAATTCTGAACACTGTAACTATACCTCAGATTCTCAGCTCCTCTAGGCTTTTGCCTGAGACTTAGAATAAATTTGATTTACAAAATAAAAACAAGCTAAAACCAAAAAGAGTTGTTTTGCTGAAATCTCTTAAATATATTGAGGGTTCCAGGTTTTGGTAACATGAGCGCCAGAATCTGGGAGTGCCTTCCACAACACTGAGCATGCTCTGTGCAGGCCATGGGCACAGGTGGAGATGGGGACCCGACGCCGTGTCTTGGGAAGGAGAGGAGGAGAAGAACAGACGTCATATGGTAGCCCAGATGCTCAGAGCACAGAGCACCTGCTAGTCATCCTTTGCTGACTTCTAGAAATGTCTGGGAGGAATCTGAGAGCTGTTTAAAGTTCCGCCAAAATGTTAGAAGTCAGAACTGGGGAAATACTGGTTTATGACTATTGTTTCCTCATTTTTATCCTTCAGATAGGATGGCCCGGAAAAAAAATATATTTATAGTGGTGAATTCTTTGGTGTCAATGATAGCATCTTATACAAAAAAGTTTAGAGTTTTTAATTGATTAATTATTGGCAATAGGCATTATTATATCAAGCTTTTATTACTAATTTCCATTTTGAACAAACACAACATTTTAGTTCCAGAATGATTTCTTTCAGGCTCTGGGCAAATGAGCCTGGATTGATTTGCATGCGTATGCATTATGCTCACATTGGGAAAAAGTCTTGGGAGTCAAGACAGTATGATGACTCCGTCAAAAATCTCACTTTCAGAAAGCATATTAAGACATTTCATAAACTTCTACTGGCCATGTGAAAACATCCTTGTGCACAGTGTTGGCAAGCGAAATCATTATTTTCAGTAAACTATCTCTTTTAATACATGAACATTTCTGTTCTTGGCACAGTCTCAAATTACTTTTCAAGGGTAAACTGTGGCTGAGGGAGTTCTCTTATTTTCTGAAGGACTTTGGGTTCTGAGGCCTTTTAAAAAAATATATGTATATCTGAAAGCGTGGTATCCTTTCATGTTTTAACCTGACCTTGACTGAGAAGAATGGAAACAACTTTTACTATTATAAGACAAGTTGTGGAATTTTATGATGGGCTGTGACTTCTCAGGTCTGGCCAACTCTCAGATTCTGCTAAAGTTTACTATGCGTAAGGTCAGATGATTCAAATCTTCTCCCATAGGGAAGCATTTATTGCGAGGTACTGTCAGGACTTTTTTAATAGTAACCCCTCAAGATTAAATAGTACTTTATACTTTTAAATTTCTTTCACATGCCTAATCTCAATTTGTACGGTTAAAATCTTGTCGGTCTGTCTCGGCCTTCATACATCTTTGGCTGGGGTTCCTTGGTTTTCCATGTGCAGACATTTCATATTTGGATAATGTTTTCTAAGACCCCATTAAATTTACCTAGTTGGTTTAAGCACACAAGTTATAAATGCTATGCATAGTGCACTCATATTTATCACTATACAGCAGGTACTTAATTAGTCTGTAAATTAATGCAAGAGGGCTGTCTCTCTAGCTAGTTTATCGTCAAATTAGTGGCATTATCATATTTTCTATTCCCCCTGGATCTACATATACCCTGTACCTAAGAGGGTCAATAAATTGAGCAGATTGTGTATATCCTTGGCTTTAGGCATTGGATGGCCCTGTTGCTGCAGACAAAGAGTGCCTTATGACATTTGCCACTGGAGCTGGTAAACTTCCAAGATTAAGATCTTAAAAAGAATAAACTCCCTCAAATGAGGAGACATACTCATTTGTTACGATTTTTGCTAACGTGCAAATGAAAGTTTCAGCTAGAGTTTTCCTGGCATGATCATTCTGAAAATTAATCTATTAAATAATCTTTTAGTTATCAATTTCAATTTTTTCAATTATCTTTCAATTTAATCTCCACTGCTTCCCAGAGAGACCGTAGGACTTAAAGGACAAGGCCATTAGAACCATCTGGTCTAGAGTCATCATTTCTCTCATTAAAGAGGTCCAAGGGGGTATATTGAAATGCACTTCAGATAAACCAACACCAGAAAGAATACTAAAGTTATTTTCTAACTCATGCCTATAATATTATTGTGTGCATTTTCTTAAGAAAAGTTCATATTCCTACATGCAAGAAGTAGACGTGCCTAATTAGATGTTAAATCTACTCGTTCAAAGATACCTCTGGGTATACAAAAAAATTCAGTCTGAAGCTTGGCCAAGATTCTTTTCTTTTTTACACAAAGAAAAGATTTGAAGGATTTGGAAGCAAACACTTCTTTCTGTGATGAATCTTGGCTGTAAGAAAAACAAAATGTTTTCAGTTTTCTTCCCAGTAATTGCCTTATAGATGGAAAATCTGATCAAATCATTATTCATTTTCCATCTTCACTGGCCCTGTTGCCTGAAAGACAAAACTGAAACTCCTTAGCATGGCATGTAAGATCATTTCTGATCTGTGCCAGGCTCTGCACTAGGCCCATCATGGCTACTATCTCATGCCATTCTTCAAAAAATCCTTACAAAATAATATTTCTATCTCCAGTTTAGAGTTGAGAACAGAGAGACTCAGAGTTTGCCCAAAACCACACTGCAGTTAGGTGGGCATAGCAAGGATCTCTGACACCAAACATTGTCCAACCACGCTAGCCTTCCAACTTACTTGCAGAAGTTACATCAAAAATGCCTGGAAAAAGATAGATAGATGGATAGGTAGGTAGGTAGGTAGACAGATAGACAGATAGATACTTGTCCATTCAAGTGGAAATTTGAAGGAAGTAATTGTTTGAGAATACAATGGTGAAGATGTGCTAACTTAATGATCTTTGTTGTTTCATTCCCATGCCCGGAGCATGGGAATCTCTAGAGAAAATTTTAGATCCCTAGAGGAAATTTTATTTCCTTTTAGCTCACAACATGTGTTGTGATTAATGATCATTCCTTTCAGAGCAGTAGATGCCACTAAAAAAATTTCCAAACCCTGAGTAGCAGTACCCTAAAGGAATGTACTACAGACCCCAGGAAAGAACAGAAGTCTAGGACTGTGTCATCCACTATGGCAGCCACCAGCCACATATGTCTACTGAGCACTTAAAATTCAGTTATTCTGCATTGATATGTGCTATAAGGATAAAAACACACATTTCAAAGACTTGAATGCACGTAAAGTAAAATAGCTCATTAATAGTTTTACACTGATTATGTGTAGAAATGATAATATTTGGGACGCATTGGGTTAAATGGAATATATTATTAAAGTTAATTTCACCTGTTTACTTTTTAAATGTTATTATTATAAAATTTAAAATTACCTATATAGCTCACTTTGTTTCTCTATTGGACAGTTCTAGTCTAGGTAGAAGTGGATGCTTTTCAGATTCCGTTCTGAGGGGGCCTCAACTTTAGGGAAGTATTGGAAGAGAGAAGAATTTTACAAAAATGCAGAACAAATTCGCATTTGTTTTTTTAATCTGAGGTTTACTGGGGACAGTATCTCTCTGACACATGTGGCCTGAGAACACAGTTGAACACAGCTGCCAAGAGAATTGGCTGTGTCTTCCAAGAGCTGTGATTTCCTAAGGAGAGCAGGCTGTGTGTCCTAGAGGAGTTTTGATCACGTTTTTCTGTTTCTCTGTGTTCAAATCAAGGCAGTATCCATAGAACACAAGAATATAAAGAGCAGTAATAAATGCCCCAAAGCTCTAGTAATAATTTCCTATGGTGGATCCTGGATGAGGCAGGACCACTCATTTGGCTGAGAATAGAAATCTGTGAAACCATTTAGGTGTGTCGTAGTTGGTCTCCCTTCTGCACACTTCTACTTTACAGTACTCATATTAAACTTAATCTCTATATGTATTCAGTCTGATATAAAACATATAAATGTAGCCACTATAAAGAAATGGCTCAAACATTATAAGAGTTTATTTTTCACTCACATAAAATTCAAACCAAGAGTTTTCAATTGATGGGAGGCTCTTCTCCAGGTGGTGATTCAGGGACCTTGGCTCTTTTCATCTGTGGCTTCTCTCTCTATAACACATGACTTCCAAGGTCACAGTGTTCCTCTCTATCAAGCTGGAAAGGAGAGTGTGTGAGGGTCACAATTCTGTTAGAAGTCAATCAGAGTCTTTTCGTGGGTCCTGAAAGAAGAGGACTATTTTGGTGAATACAGAGCAGTCTCTGCCATAGTCTGCCCTTTTTGTTCACTAAATACCAACTCTTCCCATACATGAAACACACTCATTCTTTCCCCAAGGGAGACAACACAAAGTTATCTCTAGCCACTGCATCCAGCTCAAAGTCTAGGATGTCCAGGTCATGTGCAGTTCTGTCGGTTTTTGATATTTTGAACTTTAGACTCAGAAATTCACTTCAGAAGTGGGCTTTCAACATATACATAGAAACACCTTAATCGTGGAGGTGTTTCTGATGGCAGAATAATGGATTTCTTTGGTAGGTTGAGTGTAAAATGATTTGAGTCAGTTCCTTGACATTAAACGACAAATTATAATTGCTTGGTAGCTATTCCATTGATTGAGTTGGAATCCTGCTAATGATAGCTTCAATGCAGTGTTTGTATTTCCTGTGCCACAGGAGCATAGAGTCACTCACCTACACTTTCTTCCATATTCTAGTTTCACTGTCACTCTACACATCCTAGCTCCAACCTCCAGGTCATTGCCATCCCCAGAAGTCGTGACTAAGCATGGACAAAAACCTGGTCTCGACAGTTTTTGTTTTTTAAACAGCGCTTTGCTTTTCAGGAAGTATGTATCTGGAAAGCAGGAGCAAAAATGAGCAATCCTTGTTTAGGGGGGTTCGGCTCTGTCCCTGAGTTTCCATACAGCCTCCATTCTTCAACTGGAGAAGCTTTGAAGCTTCTCCGGAAGCCAAGTTCCACCTTCCAAAACCAAAGCACAGCATTGCTCTTCGCCCGTCTTCTCCAGCCGATAACAAATATGAATGGGAGCAAGAACATACAAAAGAAAAACAAATATATTCAAACGGTTGCTCCAAGAAGAAGTGGGCCTAAATTCTCTATTTACAATGTACAAATTTGGTTAATTATTAATCTCTTTGAACCTCAGTTTCCTCATCCACAGGAGAATGATCATCGTCTTCAGAGATTTGTTGTAAAAAGTCAACAAGAAATATCTGAAAATGCAGAGCACAGTGCCTAACCCATAATAAGGACTCAATTCATGATAGCTGCTTTCTAACTTTTTTACTTCAGCTTCTTTCCAACACCCCTCCACGTGCAACACCTCCAGCCCCTGCACCCACCCCCACACACACCTTGACTGTGGCCTTCAGTCTTCTGATTGCTAGCTCAGGCTGCTGATGGTCAACATGATTTTCCCTCTCTCCAGCTGCCTCAGCTCATCCTTAGGCCCCAGCTGAAGACATCTAGGAGCTATCCTTCCTCCCAATTTTCTGTCAATTAGTTCCACCACTGTATAGTTCCATCTAGCCCCAGCCCACTTTCTGTTTATGCCTGTAGCAAGAAAATCGGTGGCCACACTAGCTGAAGACTAAATGCCAGCCCAGGGAACCAAGAATGAACTGGGATCTAGTAAATTCATGTGTGTGTGTGTGTGCATGAGAGAAAGAGAGAGACAGAGACATATGTTGAGTGAGAGAATATGTGCACGAGAATATAACTGAAAGTATTATGAGATTTTTGAATAAGAAGTTTAGATAAAGAAATACATAAGCCAGAGGATGCCTGGGAACCAAACACATGTGTGAATGATGCAGAAGGAGGAAGAGAGATAAAAATAAGCCAGTAGGATGTGTCATTGAATTAATGTGAAAGAAGAGGGGAAAAAGTCAGGAATGTAGTGGAGAATGGAAAAATAGAATTAAAACATGTGGATATATATACATATGTATATACACACACACATCTATAAGTAGATAAAATTGTGTCATAAAAAATAAATTGCTTGTTCCAAAGCTTAATAATTAGGGGTCAATTCAGGGAGAGAACTCAATGCTCTTATATGCAACTCCCCTTCCCCAGGGGATAACCGTAGCTCTGGTTAAACAATCTATATATAGAAAATGCCAGTGCCCTTAGGAGATGAAAGCTTGATTCATGATTAATGATGGCCAGTGTCCAGTCCAGGAAGCCCTTGACCACAATCCTTTAAGGCTGGATGCCATTGCCTTATATGGACCTCCGTTGGAAAAGAAAGAATCTTTCTGGAGTCCCCACAAATACTGTAAGTGGGATCCAGCCCACCTTCAAGTCAGCTCAAATTCAGAAGAAAGGATCATTGTTTTGATAGGGACCAACTAAGCCAGAGAGACAAAAAGACACGTAAGCACAGGCCTCCCTTTTTTGAAAGATAAGAGCCAGTGCTCTGTGGTGGTCCGCCTTCTCTGTAAAGGCTTCTGAGACTGTCCCAGAAAGGACTTTTTTCTGATACTAACCCCATTACCACCCTGTTTGCTCTTGGTGACTCACAGTGATGAACTGGCATTCCCAGGGCTGAGCCTTTGTCACCACTGGGAGAGCGGAGCAGCTGTCTCTGCAGCCTGACTTTATCCTCCTGGGATTTCTCCTGGCCATTCCCAATGCAGTGGAGCTTTTCCATGCTAATGGAGATAATTCACAAGAAGATAGTTTCTTTGAATAATAAATGCTTTGCCAGGTTCTGGCTCCACAAACTGCCTAGTTCCAGACAGTGTGGAAAGCCCTTAGTACAGTAATAATATTGACAACATGAACAACGACTGCTGTTATTATCACCATTATACAGTGAAATAGAATCAGCACCACCCCATATTTCAAGCATTCTCCTGGAATTTTAACGTCAGATTTGGAAACGTATTTCCTATTCATTGACAAAAGGCAAAAGGAAACTTCAGTGACATGACTAAAGTCTTGCAGAGAATGAATACAGAATCAGATTTGAATGGCTTGCTATCCCACTTTCTTCAAGGTGCACAGCAATGCAACCCAGGCAAATGTGGAAAAGAGACAGTGGAAAGTAGCTCCAAGAGCAAAACTCTAGCCAAGGGTCATTTCTTCATAGCTTTCCCTCTGCACCACTCTGGGTTTGGGGCATTTTTTCCAATGGTGTATCCAAAAGATATCCTGGAGGGTTAATGGTGTCACTAATTAATCCTGCTAATAGCAACTGCACTAACCCAAGGCATCATGGAACCACTGGTAAAAAAAATTGGTAATTTTTTTAAAAGCTTTTATTTTGAGATAGTTGTAGATTCACATGCAGCTGTAAGAAATAATACGGAGGGACCAGCCCTGTGGCCTAGTGGTTAAGTTTGGTGTGCTCCGCTTCAGCAGCCCAGGTTCAGTTCCCAGGCGTGGACCTACACCACTCATCAGCGGCCATGCTGTGGTGGTGACCCACATACGAAATAGAGGAAGATGGGCATGGATGTTAGCTCAGGGTGAATCTTCCTCAGCAAAAAGAAAAAAAATAATAAAGAAAATAAAAAATAAAATGGAAAAACTTCTAAAAAAAAAAAAGAAATAATACAGAGAATTTCTTTACCTAGTTTCCCTCAGTGGTAACACCTTACGGTGTTACATCTGGCAAACTATAGTTAAGTATCAACCAGTATATTGACATTGACACAACCCCCTGGTCTTATTCAGAAATTCAGATTTCCCCAGTTTTACTTACACTCATTTGTGTATGTATGTAGTCCCATGTAATTATATTACATGTGTAGGTTTGTGAATCCAGCACCACAATCAAGATACAGAACAGTTCACTCACCACAAGACTCTCTTATATTGCTCAAACCAAAGGAACATTCCCCACTGAGCAGTTCAGGGGAATATTTGTACCTGAGGTATTATAAAAAGAGTGAGAAAAAATAACCACATCCTGATCTTGTAAACCAGTGATCATTATGCTTTCCTGGGAAATGGAATTAAACAGTTCATTTTCTTTCCCTTTAATTCACCTGACAACCATTGTAGGGGATTGTGCTAGATACTAAAAAAAGTTGTTGACACATGGTCCTTTAAAGAGAGAGATATAAATAACCAATGCTATTTCAATAAATACAATATTAGAGGAACATACAAAGAACCAGTGGAAGAAAACCATTCAATCAACTAACATTTGTAGCTCTAATATTAGAGAAACATACAAAGAACCAGTAGAAGAAAAACATTCAATCAACTAACATTTGTAGCTCTAATATTAGAGGAACATACAAAGAACCAGTAGAAGAAAAACATTCCATCAACTAACATTTGTAGCTCTGTTTGATATGCCAAGCACTAGAGAAATACAAACGTGTTAGAATACATCTATCTCAAGTTTCTTTGTCAGAGACAATGTTCCTTTTTCTCTCTTACCATCAAAATAAAACCAGACCAAACACAAACAAACAGAGAAATGTAAAAAGCTGGCAGAGGTCATGGAGAAATGTAAAAGCTGGCAGAGCCCCATTTGGATTGGAATGATTTTCTAAGGACAAAGAACTGTGAAATTGCTCAGCAAGCCCCCATTAATCAATCTGACACACTTAGGGAACTTTTGTATTTTTACCTCCAGCACTTTCACAAGACCATCAAATTAATCAGAACACACATCATGAGATCATTTAATGAAATGAGTGAAATTTGCTTTTGCTTTGTCATGAAGAAATTTTCAATATTCACACTAAAAATTGGATTAATGACACCCAAGTTGTCTGATATATACCTGACAAATATGGTATTCATATTCCAGAGATAACAGTGTTTGTGTGTGTTTGTTTTTTCCTTCGAAACTGTTCTGATATCTATTTGTGGAGGACTTCTTAGCTGTATAAAAGAAATGTAAACATCGCCCTTTATAGTCTAAATGGAGAAAAGAGGTATTCGCACAAATCAATGCAATAGGCTTTGAGAAAAGAGTGAAATGTGTGTGGCTTGTAATAGTGGGTGAATGTTATTTGGAGAAAGTAGAACTTGAATTGGGCCCCAGAGTTGGGTAGGTGGAAAGTAGGGAGGAAGTGTGTTCCTTGAAGGGAAATTAAATAAGCAGGTGAGGAAATGAGCATCATGTATTCAAGACTGGCTGGTGTAGAGTGTGGAATTCATATGGGGAATTGTTAGAGTGGCGGGCTCTGGGCTCAGACAGCCTGGATTCGAATCCCAGATACCTCACTTACTAGATGTATGAACTGGGAAGTGAATTAACCTCTCTGCCTCAGTGCTGGCACCTGTAAAGTGAGGAAAATAATTGTAGTAATAATAGTGTAATTGTAATCCCACTTTATGGGATTATGGTGAGTGTTAAATGAGGTAACGTAAAAATCACTTGTCAGAGTGCCTTGCATAGACGTGCTTAACTCTATTATGACTATTGTTTTTATGATGTTAATCAGGAGACAATATTTTGGAGAGCCTTAAATGTCATCTTAAAAGAAAACAATTTGAATTTTAACCTGTAGGCAATGGAATGTCCATTTTAAACAGAGCAGTAGGTGGTAAGACGTAAGAAGGTCTTTAAGGAGACAACGTTGAAAGAGAATGTGAACTGAGACAGGGAAAAACCTTAGGAAGAAGAAAAATCATCTTAGTATGAGACAGGGGAGCTTGATTTGAAATAGAAGAAGGGGAGACTTCAAAGGAAAGCTCTTTGGACTTAGGGGCCATTATGACTATAATTGAGAAGGAAGAAGTAACAGAATTGGCCCTGTTTTTCAAATTCCAGAAAATAGTGTATCATGAGTTCAATGAAAAATGAAAAGGATAATGAGTTAAATTCTGGAAAATTGAATTGGAAGTGAGAATGTAAATTTTGTATTAGTCAGGATTCAACCATTCAGCCAGAGGAGCAGAATCAATAGGAAATATATATATCTTACCCATTTATATATTATCATTTATATATATATATGTATGTAAACACATACACATGTACATATAAATATAATATATACATATGAATCTCATAAATATATATATTTTGTATGTATATATGGATTTACTTATTATATGGAGTTGGCTCACACAATTATAGGGGCTGGCTAAGCAAGCCTGAAGTCTACTGAGCAGGCAGGCGGGAAGGGAAGGTCATAGCAGGCCGGAATCCCGTGAGCTCCAGCTGAAGCTTGAAGTTGACAGGAAGGGAAGGTTGGGGAAGCGAAGGCATGCGGTCCCACTTGGTGTCTCTGATCTTCAGGGAAGGCCTTTTCCCTTTTTAAAGGGCTTCTACCTGATTAAGTGAGCCTCTCTCACCCACCCCTGCCCCCAGGATAATCTCCCTTTTGATAAACTCAAAATTAACTCATTCGGGGCTTTAATTACATCTGTGAAATTCCTTCACTGCTGTATCTGGACTATAGTTTGATTGAACAGTTTGAACAACTGGGAGAAGGTATGTGTGTATGCAGCACAATGGCCTCTGCCCTCCCTCCTCCCCTCCAGCTCCTTGCAGCCTACCCTAATCAGACACAAAGTAGCAAGGAAAGTCTGGGGAATGTAGTTCAGCCTGGCCAAGTTCACACATCACAAAGCCATCACACATTCCAATAAAGGTGACCTATACATTATGAGGAAAAGAGACTGAAAATGAGTAAAAGATGCAGAAAAGTGATAAGGATTTGAGTTATTAACAGAGAGGTGACAGTTGGATTTATGAGACAGGAATTGCTCATCAGGAAAGGAGAGAGAAAGAAGTAATCATCAACTTTGGGCGGTGCCCACAATTAAGCTGCATTAGGAAGAATATAAACAGTAAAGGAGTAATGTAGCTGGTATGGTAGGGAGAGAAGAGAAGGCAAGAAGACATAGACTGTCGAATCACTCTCCTGCTTAAAACATCTAATGGATCCCCATTGCCTGTAGAATATAAACAGTATACACTGAAACTGCTATTCAAGGCGCTTCACTCAATGACCCCATCTAGTTTTCTGTCTTCACCTTCAGCCGCCCATTCATACTTGTGACCCCTCTGCTCTAACCATATCGGACTACTAACCATTTCCCAGCCATAACTTTCATGCTTGACTTCTTCTCTTGGAATGCCCTTCCTCCTCATTTTTAACTAGCAATCACCTATTTATTGTACATGTATAGCCCAGGACATATACCGCCTTCTTTGTTTTGTCTTCCTCAACCCTCATCCCCTATCCTATTCAGAAATAAGAACTGTGCGTATTCTTCTGCTATAGCACTTATTCTATAAATATTACATTCCATGATTTTTAAAATTTTCAATTTCTCAAGGATGGAGGTGTAGGTGATTCAGTAAGAAGAACCCGGAGATCTGGGTTCAAATCCTGGCTCTGCCACCTACTATTAGTGTGAGTAGGGACAAGTTACTAAACCTTGGTTTAGTCCATTCATTAGACAGAGTCAACACTATCTACTTAATAGGATTTTTGTAAGGATGAAATTAAATGGTTGCACAGAAGAGCCTACGCTAAGTAGACATTCAATATGACATTGAATACAACAATGCCACACTATTCTGTTCTGTTTTCTAAGATGATGAGGGATTTCTCAGCAGAAAGAGAATGTACTTGTCATTCTGCTTCATCTGTGCTCCCCTCTAGCTCTTCCTCCCTTAATTGCAATCCAGAGTGACCTCTGGAAAAGATAACCTAGGAAACCACAAAACAAATATAAGAGTGTTTAAATTTTCTTAGTAACCAAAATAGCCAGAGTGACTGGTCTTTCTCAAGACTCCTGGTGCATGACTAAGAGAATTTTGAAATGTCTTTTAAGTTTTCCTACTAGGGATACTGATGTTTCCCCAGCATCCCACTTATATCATCGGAGTTGTGCCTTTTCTCAGAGGATTTTTCAAACCTTCTTTATGTGGCTATCTTTGGAAATGAACTAATCTCTTTAAAGCACTAAAACTTGATATGCATGGATTTTAGTACCGAGCACCATGATGATAATGAAGACATAGATGTTTAGATACATGTATACATAATAAGGCTTTACTTGTTGAAAGACCAAAAGTGAGAGTGAGAAAGCAAGAGAGCAAGAGAACTAGTGCAAGGAGTGGGAGTGGCAGGGGCGGGGTGAGGGAGAAAGAGAGAGAGGAGGCTATAGATGGTGAAGAGCTTTCCATGTTGACGGAATAGGTGGTGTAAACTGGTGATGGGAGTAATACTGCCTAGTGGTTAAGAACTTTGGCCTTGAGTTTATATTCCGGTTCTGCTTTTCACTATCTATATGGCCTAGGCACACCTCTGAAGCTTTCTAAGCTTTGATTTTCTCATCTATAAAATGGGAATAATATTCGTACTGCCTTTATAGAGTTGCTCAGATGGGTAAATGAGATGATGAATGTTAAGTTCTTTGTATGGTGCCAAGCACAAAGGAAGCACCCATTACATAAAAGTTATTATTTGTTAATAGAACTTTCTTCTGTCTTCAAAAAAAGCCATCCCAATCCTGAACTAGACTCTTGCCGAGCAAAGGAACTTCCCCATTTGAAGTTTCCCATTGTTGGCACATCTGGATAATGGTTATTGCACTCAATATCCGTTCCTACCCTTTCTTTTACCTACTTGTATCTGGAAGACTAAAAATGACATTTCACAGCCTAATGCACAACTAGGTTCTGGATATGATATAGTTTTACCAATGAAATGGGCTCACTCAGTATAGGGACAGCCCAAGGGAGTTCAGTCTCCTGCTGCTGTGGGGACTAGCAGGCAAGGTCCAGAGAGAAGAGCATTTTTAGATGCTGGATTTCATATTCCAGGACCAGGTGACCCATCTGTGGGTGTCAAGCAGTTACAGCTGTGGCAACAATGGAATCAGCAGCAGTAGCTCTTTCCAGATCTCAGCATTGTTATGGTGATGCTTGTTACCCTGGAGCAAAGTGACCTCTGCTCCTCCAGCTCTTCTGAGGATTTTGTAGGCACCTGTTACTCTGTATGAAATCTCTCTTGCTGAAATACATGGAGCCGTTTCCAGTTATTTCACACTGAACCCTGAGTGATACAACAGCTATCTGAGCTCTTTCGATGGCTTTTACTTCATTGCTGTGGAAACTAGAAACATTAGACAAAATGGCTCATGTCCTATTTATTGACTAGGTGTAGGCAAATGATGGGCATTGTGATAAAACAACAACAAAACCCTGTAACAATAAGCATCAAATCCAATCCCTTCCTTCACAAAGCTTTGCAGAAATAAGGCAAAGGACACATTAAAAGACTTTTGTGTTTGACTGAACCAGTTGGACTCTTCCTTAGCCGGGGGGACCCATCAAAAGATGTGAATCTGCAATGGGCCTCTCCTGTGAATATGATTCACTCTCAGTTTGGGGTGAGAGAGCCTACCAGATAGGGTCATTGTCAGCATGTTTCAGATTGTCTGCTCTTTTGTTTGGAAAACCTGTATACTCGGATGTGTGGACTCTCAATATATTGTTTATTCATCCATTATTTCATCCATTTATTCAGTAGTTATTTGCTGAATGTCTCCTGATATAAGTAGATACCGTTCTAGCTACTGGACAGAAAGGGAAAAATCTTTGCCCACATGGATGTTACAGTATAATGGGAAGACAAAAGACAAAAAAAAAAATCATCAATCAAGCAATCAATAGAATGTCAGATAGTAGTAAGGGCTATGAGAAAAATAAAGCAGATAGGGATGGAGTACAGTTTTGTCAGGGTGGACATAAAGACCCCTCTGATAAGGTGATGTTTGACCAACCATCCACGTGAAGAAAGGTTGCAAACCATGTGTATATTTGGGGAACACTCCAGGCAGAAGGAATGGCAAGTGCCAAGGCCCTGACGGGGAGAGTGCTTGACATGGGCAGGTCAGCAGGGAGGTCAGGAAGTGTGTGAGGGAGGAGAAGAGCAGTAGGTAATGAGATTGGCGAGGAGGGAGCTAGACCGTGTAGGGCCCTGTGAGCCTTGGTAAGGACCTAAGATTTTAAGAGTGATGAGAAACCATGAAGTGGAATGACATTATCTGACTTACATTTGAGGATCATTCTAGCTTCTGAGTGGAGGAAAGACTTTAGGGAGCAAGAGTAGAGGAAGGAAACCACGTAGGAGTTTACTGCAGTAAGCTTCCTGTCAGGTGAATAGACTCAGGAAATAGACTGAGAGAGAGACCGAGTGCAGGTTGGGAAGTGTGTCCAGGAACAACACAGGTAAGGGAGTGAGGAAGGCAGGACTAGTCAGAGGAGAATTTGAGCTGTGTGATTCTCTTGCTGAAAGACCTCAGCCAATCCCACAAGCAGCAGGGTTAGACCTTCAGAGCCCTTGTAACCCCTCATCAAACAATCATTAAATGTTGGCTGCCCCTGCAGAAGGTGACCTTGAGTGAGGCAGCTCCATTTGATAAGTCAATTCCTGAAAAGGGACTAAGTCATCAGCCAGCAGCAAGCAACCCTTCCAGCAAGTTGGGGGATGTGCACTTCAAACACAAACGAAGCATCTCAGTATCTACAACAATCTACCCCTTTATGTCATCTGCATCCACTTGCTTCCTATTTCTTCAGCCCATTTGGCAACAGTTCCTCCAGGATTCTGATCTGTCTCTTTTTCTGGCGAAAAGACTGGTCTCATGGCCACAGCTGAAACTCACCTTCCTTCCTACCCATTCTAGATTCTCCACACTTGGCTGGTACTAGTAGCTTATGTAGTTGAGTGACCCAGACCCTCATCCCAAAGAGGTGTGAGACCTGGTCACCATGCCCTTTTGCTGCCCATGTCCATTTACTGTCAAAATGGGCGGAGGAGAACCAAGAGATAGCCTGTGGATCCTGTAGGTGCCAAGTGTATTCTTCCCTGACTCCACTGTACTAGAGCAGCCGTGCCTCCTACTAATAATCAGGTTCATTTACCTCTACTGGGGTGGTAATTCCTTTCCTTGCCTGCTGGTCTTTTGACCAAGGAGCCTAAAGTGACTGAGTAGTAGCCATACCCTAAGGTTTAATAAAATTCTTTCTGTGTTCCTCGGTGCAAATGTTCTTTCTCTGGGAAACATGACCTCCAGATCCACAAAACCTAGAGCTATAATGATGGAAAGCACAAATTCCTCAAGTGGCTCACTGGGAGTGAAGGGAAGCAGAGTTACTGCTTCCATGTAGTTCCCAAATTCATATATTCTCCTTTTTGGTAGTATTCCATATAATGACTGCTGATTCAAGGTATATACTTCTTCCTCATCTCCAAGCTGGCACCAGAGTTGCACCTTCACAAGGGTAGCCCATAGCTCTGTCAAGTCAGAAGTTTCTGTGTAGTATGGCATGTGATAGGTCTGGCGGGTCCCATGGTCACAAGTGTAGTAATTAGCAGTGCCAGGATTTAATCCAACTCAGGCCAACAATAAAGCGTATTTCATGGTCATTTTATCACTGCTGAACCTCTGATGCTGTAAAGTAGATTTCCTAATCTGATGCCATATGATACTGGGTCCCATATTTGTGGATCAAACTCTTCCTAAGCTTTTGAATAGTAGTACTGGCTGAGGCCCTGCAGGCAGGAAAGGCAAATCTATAACCAGAATATGAGTTAATTCCACTCAAGCGAATCATATCCCTTTCTGGATGGAAGGGAACCATTGTAGTTAACTTGCCAACATATGACTGATTTGCCTTGTCAAGAGATGTTGCTATATTAGGGGCTCAGGTTTGGTCTTTATTGCTGGCAGATTGGAAATTCAGTGGCAGCAACAGGCAAACTGGCCTTGATGAATGAAATCCTATACTGTTGCCCAAGCATAGCCTCCATTCTTGTGACCATGGCTATTCCATTTATACACCCATTGTGCCAGCTTTGAGGTAGCCAGTGATGGGATGGTTAATATCCTCTGCTCAGTACTTCGCAGGAAATAATGTGGAAAGCATACTTTGGTCCTAAAGGGAGCTATCTGGGCAGTGCAAAACAGCATCAACTCTATCAGGTAAGAGATAATAATGGCTTGATGTCTTGCACATTGAGTATGAGAGAAAGAAAGAAGTCAAGGGCAACTCCTAGGTTTTTCACCTAATCATTCCTGCTGAATAGTGGAACCACTTGTGAAATGAAAAGACTGAGGGAAGTGCAAGTTTGGAAATGGGTAAAAGGACAGGATCTCAAGAATTTATTTTAGGACATATTAAATTTGAGATGCCTATTAGTCATACAAATGAAGCTGTTGAGTAGGCGGATGGATAAATCAGTTTGAATTTTAGGGAGGAGGTTTGGGTTGGAGAAATAAATGGGGAATTTATCCATATGAAGTCTTAAAGTCAGCAATTAAGATGGTTCACCTGGCGATTTTCTTCAAAATATTCCATTGTTTTCATTTTCAAGAATAAACCCTCAAGGTGACAAGACAAATGCAAGACAAAATCCTAACTGATTTTGTTAACAATTGTTTAAACTAGATCAGAGATATGCAAAGAACCTTTACTAAAGCAGTATTTGTCATTCAGTTTTCTCTGTGACTTCAGGATTAGAACAACCTTATTTAAGCCTCAGTTGCTTTCACAAAATACCACTACCAATAATGATAACTTCTGTTTAGTGAGCATTTACTATGTGCTAGGTCTATGCTAAATAGTTTAAACAAATCTCTTTTAATTTTGACGATCCTATAACGTAGGTTTGATTATACTTACTTTACTCACGAGAGAATTGAGACTTAGGAAGGTCACGTGTAGTAATTAGCGGTGCTGGGATTGAATCCAATTCTGCCCAACAAGAAAGCATATTTCGTGGTCATTTTACCATTTTTCTGAAGAAGATAACATCTTAATAACCACCATGTTCATGGACCTTTCTCTCCTCCCAACCTAGAATAATTGAGACTGGTTAATTTTAAGCCTCTGTACCGCTATTTGTCGGGCTAACATAGTACGTACAGCCACGCTCAACAGAGAGGAGCACAAAGTTGTTTGACCTTTTCAAAATTCACGTCAGTCTAACCTGATCCAGACAAGTGAACTTCCCTTTACCAGAAACCCCATACCTTGCTCACTTGACACAGAGAGACCTCCTGGAGCTGACGACTGAGTTCCCTCCGCCACAGAATGGGGGAGGGAAGGATTTTTTTTCACCTGAAGTGAGTCAGTCAGCTGCATGATTTCAGAGGCAGAGACTCAGCACACAAAGGTTACCTACTCTATCTACTGAATAACTCATCAGGACAAGAATGTGGGTAAAGGATCTCTCTGCTGACTTTCTGCAGCTGTGCTGTTGTCTCCACGGCTGTGACCTGCAGTTGAGAGAGGGCAGGTGGCTCTTACTGGACTGAAGCGGGGCCCCACATCATCTGTATTCTCTGTCTGCTCACCCAGGCAGGGGCACATGACTTTATGTGACTGAAGTGCACTCTTCCCTGGTCTACTTGTTTTCTAGAATATCTTGCTCTGTGTGAAATAAACCTACTGACCTTAGAATTTTTAATTTAATATTTTGCTTTCCCAAGAGTCACACTTGGTAATTCCCAAAACTAATTGCTTATCAGAATAACTGAGAACATTTAAATAATAAAATTCCCTGGGCTCTAATCCGAGAGTTTTTGATTTATTAGGCCTGAGGAAAAGCCCCAGGAATATGTAATTTTTGGGGGGGTAAACTTTTTGTTAAAGTATAATACACAAGAAAGTTCACAAAACCACATGTGTATAGTTTAAATAATTGTCACCAATTGTACACACTCATGTAACCAGTATCTCCCAGAACAAGAGAAAGAACATCACTAGCTCTTTCTCTGCCCTCTCCCGGGCATTGTCCTTCCCAAAGTAATCGCAATCCTGACTTCGAACCCCATAGACTGCCTTGCCTGTTTGTGAACTTTATATAAATGGGTTCATACTGTAGATATTATCTCTGGCTTCTTTTGCTCAACATTGTGTTTGTGAGATTCTTATTTCCTGTGGCAATGGTTTGTTCATTTTCAGTTCTTTATAGTATTCTATGTTATGGGTATACCATATTTTATTAATTCATTTTGTGATTGTTGACATTTATTTTTCAGTTTTGTCTAGTATGGATAGTACGGCTATGAACATTCTTGAGCATGCCTTTTGGTGAAAATATGTATGCATTTCTCTTGGATCTATACCTTGCAGTGGAATTGCTGGGTCAGATGGTATGCATTTGTTCAGTTTTAGCAGACACTGCTAAACAGTTTTCCAAAGTGTTTTACCAATTTGTATTCCCAGCAGTAAATGAGAGTCCAGTTGTTCCACATCCTTGCCAATACTTAATGAGTCTTTTAGTTTTAGCTATGTTAGTGAGTATTAGTGGTATCTCATTATGGTTTTAATTTGAATTTTCCTCATGAATGTTGAGAACCTTTTCATAGTTTTGATCATTTGGGTATCCTTCCTTTCTAAAGAGCCTAATCAAATCTTTTGCCTATTTTTCTATTGGTTGTCTCTCTTCTTACCGATTTGTATGAATCCTTTGATTATATATGCATTGAAAATATCTTCTTGAGGCCGGCCCAGTGGCGTAGCGGTTAAGTTCGTGTGCTCCACTTCTGGTGGCCTGGGGTTCGCAGATTCGGACCCTGGGCGTGGACCAATGCACTGCTTGTCAAGCCATGCTGTGGCGGTAGAGGAAGATGGGCACGGATGTTAGCTCAGGGCTAATCTTCCTCACACACACACACAAAAGAAAATATCTTCTTCGATTCTGTGGCTTATCTTTTTACTCCCTAATAGGGACTTGTGTTTAACAGAAGTTCTTAATTTTTATCTTGTCCAACTAACCTATTTTATCTTTATATTCAATGCTTTCTGTTTCCTATTTTGGAAATATTTGCTTAACTCAAGTTTATATTTTCTTCAGAATCCACATTTTTTAAAAGCTCCGTGATTCTGATGCATTACAAGTTTTGAGAAATTCCAGTGTTGAGTATTTGAAATCTATTAAATAGTTTTACATGCCAGCAGAAGTGTCTCAGGCCTGAGTTAATGATAGTGAGGTTTGGTCCAAAGTCAAGAATGTCTTCCCTAAAGCACTAAATAAAGGGAGGGGATTTAAAAACTGAGGTCCAGTATCAAGGTCTGTCAAGGATGGATGGGGTAGCTATAGAGTCAGTGAAAAATAAGCAAGGTCAGATTGCCGTGTCAATATCAAAATCTGTGGAAGCAGAACTGAGCAGCTTCCAAGTTTCGGGGTCACAGGCTACAAGGGGACAGGGCCAGTGGAGCAGAGCCCCAGTAAGAGAAGAACTCGGGCCTGAAAGCCTAGGCCATGTCTGGGCATGTCCTGCACGTTACCATGGTTCATCATGGTCAACTTCTCAGTATCCTCCCTGCCTGATTTGAAGGGATTTTTAGATCCACTGCTGATCTGCATTTGTATCACATTTTAGAAAGTGGTTCTATTGTTCTGTTGAGGATAAATCCTTGGCTAGATTTCAGTGGGCTAGGCTAGTAAAATATGTTATAGCTTGAGAATGAAAAAAACAACTTTCCATCCCAGCTTGACCACTTACATTTTTTTAATAAATTCCTAATTTGATCCATTTTAAAATAAATTATATGACCTTTGGAGCTACTAAGACCTCAGATTCTGGAGTCAGTCTTGTGTGATTCAAATTCTTGCCAATGATCTTGGGCAAATTACTTAATTTCTCTGCATTTTAGTTGTCTCATTTATTTTTTATTTATTTATTTATTTATTTTTGGTGAGGAAGACCAGCCCTGAGCTAACATCCATTGCCAATCCTCCTCTTTTTGCTGAGGAAGACTGGCCCTGGGCTAACATCCGTGCCCATATTCCTCTACTTTATATGGGATGCTGCCACAGCATGGCTGACAGGCAGTGCATCGGCCAGCGCCTGGGATCCGAACCTGCGAACCCCGGGCTGCCAAAGCACGAACTAAACTGCTGCGCCACGGGGCCGGCCCCAGTTGTCTCATTTATTAATTAGAGATAATAATATCTATTTCTTGGGATTTCCATGAAGAGTTAGTGAGTTAACACATGTAAAGTACTTGTAGTTTCTGGCACATAGGAAGTACTCAATAAATCTTAGACATTATGATCTTATACTACCTGATTAATGACATCTGTAATGTGTTTTTTATAACTAAGAATTATATCAACACACAATTAAATTTTTACATTTCAAGACAATATAAGCCATAAATTTAGAATTTCTCAAATATTACTCACATATTTTGGAACAATTTAGTCTCCACCTCTTATTCACTATTTGACCCCAGAGATCTACAAGTATTGTCCAGTGACCATTACCTCACTTTCAGGCCTTAGAGGCCTGAAAGTTGCCAGAGCCTAAGAGAAATCATTATCAGGGAAAACCCTTCTTAACTACAAATGACAATGAGAGGCTCCTTATCAGCATTGAAGAGCAGTTGTTATATCCTTGTCCTTCAGGTAACCAGTGAGCCTGCTCTACATTTTGGCAAAATAGGACACTAAGTTGTAGGAAACTCTGAAGTTCTGATTTCACAGATACCAGGAGGACCCACCACACAAAACCACAACTACTCCCCCTGATGGCTGGTGCCTAGAATTCCATCCATAGACCTTTGAAAATCCCATTAGGGTTAAAACTACTTCCCTAAGAATGTGAATAGAGTGTCGGTCCTTAACATTCTCCTATATTTTCTGAAAGCACTTTTCCTAAGGGGTAGAGAAGAGAGCCTTAGGATATAATCTCAGAATTAAAGTTTAAGGGATACCAGAAAGTTGGGGGAAAATACAGGATGGAAGATACATGGAAGGCTAGCTTTACTTGATTTCATAATTGTATGTGAATCCAACACTGGTTACCTATATACATTGACAGTAATCATTTGCTAACCCTAATATAATATCTGGAGTTGACAGATGATCATTTTCTGGATTGGGAAAGACATTGTTTGTCAAACTGAAGAGTTGTTTGGTCCTCTTTCATGACCTGTCATACTATCTGGTGAGGAGTAATGAGCTCACCCTGCTTCACTGATTCCAACATTTGAAATTTAGAAAATGGTCAGAAAAAGCAAAAGTTGTCTCTGGTTAATTTGGATCTGACTATAAGCCATATGAAAAATTCCAGTTTTCAAAGGGAAATTCTTTTAGGAGACTGCTGGGCAAAATGGCTGAATAAGTTGAAAGAACGGCCTGACTCTATAGTCAGTGAAGTGATCTTTTGTGTAATGGTGGTCACAGAAAAATCATTCATAGCACTCAGAAGTCATCAACAGAGCTTGCTCTTGGCAAGCCTGAAGTATTCTCTGCATCAGAGAATTACTTTCTAATTAATAAAAACATGATATGGTAGAAACAAAAGTTGGCTCCAACCAAGTGTATAATTGATTGAAAAGTTCGGTGTAAAGAAGCAGAGTCCGTGGGACTGTTGCTGGGAATACGCGAGTGGGTGGGGGCCAGATTTTCTCCTCATTGTGGGATTTGGGAATTAGATTACACGCCTTGTCTTTAGAAATTAAGAACTGTTGATATTCAAGCATAATAAAGGAAAGGCACTTCCAGGAACGGAAGAGTATGTAGGCCAATTGTATCAATATGGCCTATTGCTCTGAGGGCATTGGCTGCCGCAGCCATTTGATATGACTAAGACGTTAAAATAGCAGATGAACATTTACTAGATGGAAAAAGTTTATCCTGATGGCCAGTTCCACTCTCTTGGTTGGAAAAAATGCTTGGCTTCTTTCACTGGGGTATTCACAAGATGGGAAGTAAAATGGGCTCTGTGAAGTGGGTGGGAGGGTGAGGAGAAAAAACAGTCAAATCAAAGCTGCCAAAGTTGGAAAGGGTCATGTGAGGAAGTGGGACTTGAATGCCCTTGAAAAGACGGGATGGAGGGATTTTTCTCAGCCATTTCACGGTGTGGTGTGCTGACACTGAACTGCAAGAAGCGGTCAGACGAGCGCTCGGGATCGCTGGCTTCGTGTTTCTCAGCGTGCCAAATCTTAGGGTGTTACCCAGTTATTCTCTTGGTTTGTCTAAACAGGGCAAGAGTTCCTGGGAAACATTGGAGGCCACATTACTTAGCCATTTGAACTGTGAGTCCAAAATACATTTTTAGCCATTACAGTAGCATATTGTCTTTGCAGGGCAAAGACGAGTCACCAAGTCAGAGGATGTCTGCTGCTTGTGGCACTATTCTGACACACAAATGCACTCTTCTCTCAGTTGTGAGAACTGTGGAGTTCTGGTCTGTGCTCCAGCTTTCTGCTGCTCTGCCATCCTCTCTGTAGCATCACAAAGCTGTATTGTGCCCCTAGACTTCTTCCCAGAATGTAATCTGGGGCTTGCCCCAAGGACAAAGGCAGAGTCATGCTCATTCCTGCTTCTGCTGTTCCACCGGCTGTGCTGATCTCAATGCTTCTTTCCCTGTCTCTTCCCAGCTCATTCAGTTCAGCTCATTTCATGTCAACAAATAACCATTGACTGACTAGCATGTGCCCGACCCTGGTCACAAGGATGACCTGTAGTAACTTAAAGTCTAGTAAATCTCAAGTTTCTTGTCTACTAACCACACGGTTCTCTTCTTCAGACTTCCTGGGTTTGGTCCCTGTCTCTGTCACTCAATAGCTGTGTGACATTGGGCAAGTTACCTAAACTGTCTCTGCCTCACTTTCTTCATTTTACAATTATTATAGGATTAAATAAGCGAATACATGTTAAGGACTTGGTATAGACCTTACTGTATAGTCAGTGCTCCATAAATACTATCTGTTATTATCATCGTCCTCTTTGTTTTAGTGCCCAGTAAGAAGGCCCTGTTCTATGTAGGATAACTCTTATTGCCTGTTTTCACTTTATTTACTGCATGCATTCATCATGTGTTGCTTTGTCTTTCATTGTTCCAGGTATGATATCTTAAAACAGTAGCTGGATTTCATGCACTTTGGGGAAAAGAATTGCATCTCTCAATCTCTATATATCCTACACACTGTCTACCAGTGCTAGACATATGAAGGGTACTCCAAAAAACACTGGTTAATTGGATCAAGTATTAGTAAAAAGTCCTCTTCTTAACATTGAAATTTCCTCAGCAGAATGACCCCCGGACCTTATAGCTGCCTCCATATCTTTCTCTAATAACCTCAGTCCTTCATCTCCTTTTCTTTCACGGCCAATTTAATCAAACTATCCATGTAGCTGCCATTTATCTTTCCAAGCATATATTCCCATATGCTACTGTCCCAGCTCTCACACATTGGGAGACCCGGTAATAATAATGTACATGTAAATTTCATGCAGCACTCACTGGAGTTATAAAAGTGTTAGAAGCAGATGGAAAACCAGCTTGGGAGTTTAGGAAATTTGACCAGAATCGTGAGTAAATAAGGGATAGGCCCAGGACTCAGCCAGGTCCTTGAACTCCAAGTCAGGTTCCCTTTCTTCCATGCCAGGCTGTTTCTTATGCAATAGAACAACCAAGATTGTGATTAGTAGGACAAGGGCAGGATCATGTATCTGAAAAATGAAATTAAGCTCCAGGTACTCATCTCTTAAAGTGAGCCCTGTCCAGAATACAGTTTCTCTCAATCTTCATCACCCCCAGGAAAAATCATTTAGGAGTCTTATGAAGTGTCTCTTCCAACAGGATGTCAGAAAGTGTAATTCCTGAATCAAGGCTGAAAGGAAAAGGCCTTTGCCTTCTCTGTGGTCTGGAGGCAGGAGAATTATCCTGAGAAGGGGATTCTTCCCTTATCAGTGGATGTATGATCAGCATGGGTGACCTGTTGCCCAGTCTCTGGTCTGGCATATCTGGACATCTCTGTTTGAGAAAGAGCCACTCCTCTGGGCATGAATATCCACAGCTGAAGCACACAGAGGGCAGAGTAGACCTGACCAAAGACCACATCCGTGTTCACAAATGACGCCATGGGTCCATGGCTATGCTGGACATAATTCACGTGCCTGCTGCCTCCCTGTCCTCCATCTGTATAATTGCCTGGCTCTGGTCAGAATGGTCCCTGTGCTGTTTCTGTAGCTGTAGAGCCAGGTCATAACTGCCACCCTGGCCCACTACATGGCATAGAGGAACACTGCTCCTATACACTCATAAACTGCCCTTGTGGGTTTTGGCTTCCTTAGCCACTTCCTGGAGAGCCCAGAGATGCCTCCTGAAAGAACCAGGATTCCATGAAGCTGACTTTGACTGATGGATGGCAGGGAATGGAATAGCCTCTTCTCTCTTCTGCCTCCTGGGCTGTCTGTTTTTGGGTAGTTTCTCTGATGATGTCCTGCACAACTAACCAATCAGCTATGCTTGCCACAAAGCAGTTTCCATATATACATACATACCTTTGTTCTTCTTGATTCTGTCTTGCACTCCTCATTTCCCCCTTAATAAAGGGGCAGCACATGAGTCTTTGTTTTATCCTCTGTTTCTAGGAATCTGAGCTAAGATAAGTGCAGAGGCAGAAGACAAGTTCAGATACTGAAATCAAATTGTTCAACGTCATTCAGTCCAAGCCCATCTGGCTTCCACCCGTATCACACCACCAATGGTCTTCATGTCACAAAATCTTCTTCATCTTCTTTGATTTTTGTGCAGACAACATGAACAGTCCAAACATAAACAGTTGGCCTCTGGTTCCTTTTTAAAGCCATCTGCTTGAAAATTGTACCCGCAGGGACATGGAATGCTCTGTCTTCTGAGGTAGCTTATTGCATCATTGAACATCTCTAATTGTTATTATTTTGTTTTAGAACTTCATATCAAGCCAAAATTTATCCTCAACCCTCCTAGAACTTCAATACATTGGTTTAATCTTGCCCTCCAGAGTCACAGCAAATAATTCTTTAGCTCTGTGAAGTCAGTTAGCTATCCTGACCCCATCAAAATTCTGGTCTCCAAAAAAATCATTCCCAATTCTTTCAACTGTTCCTCATATATTATTTTTTGGTGCACTCTCAAAGTTCTATTCTTGGTTTTCTTGTCACAAATCAGTTTTTCAAGGAGTCAAAACTGTGTGACTCAAAGCCGAACAAAATAATGGGGCCTCCTGAGAAGAATAGAAGGGAAACTACACCAAGATACTTCTTTCTTTTTGCAGGATAAACTTCCTTTAATTGGTGGCATATGTGAGCTTATGTGTGCGTGGGAAGGTGGGGGAAGGAAGTCCAGTGGGCAATAGCCTGTCCTGGATCTTTGGTTTGGATTTGGGAGAGAGGGCTGAGTGTATAGTCTGTAACATAAGTTCTTCCTACAAGGAAATTCTATGTGAATCTGGCTCTTAAAAAGTAGTAAGTACTCTACTTCAATCTCAAGAACTAATGGTCTTAGAAATCAGAGCAGGAAGCTGATATGAACTGGGAAGAGATTAGGCCATGTGCTATTTAAATAATCCACTGTGAGTTAATCTTGATGGTAGGAAAAGCATCCTTTCTTCTATGGTAAGAAGATAAGAAATAATGTGCTTTTTGTGCCGAAGGAAGGAAAGATGTTGAGTAATTCTTCCCTGTTCTTGGGGATGGTGATGAGGGAACTTGGGGGACAGCAGACACAGAATGCCATAAGCTTGAAATCACTGCTTGACACTCAATGCTTAGATACCAGCTGGTCAGGAAAATTCTGCTCCATTTCACCATGTTGAGATAGATCTCTGAGCCCTAAGCCCTGGAGGAGATGTATAAACATAGCAGAGGTAAAGGAGCCTTCTCTCTCAGCATGAGACATTTCCTTGATGAGTAGTCAGCAGGTCTGGTTTTAATTTAACTGCCTCCTGCCATCATAGCATATTAGAAATAAAATTACACCGACAACCAATGTAGAGGCAACATACCTCCCAGCAGATGAGACTTGTCAGTTTAGTGTTTTGCATCTTGAACAAAGGTCTTTAATAGTTACAACATAGGTTTCAACTGTTAAAAAGGTAAGGGCTCCTGGCTAAATTTGATGGTGCGAAAGATATTATATAATCACAAATATGAGGGAGAAGAGATATATTAAAAGTCTCCAATTCATAGTTTATTCTCTGACAGTCTTATAAGAAATGCCTACCAAGTTTTCTGGAATAAGTGTTAGATCCTTCTCCATGATTCCTGCAGAATGATTCCATGATTCTTAGGACCATTGCCAGTAGTTTAAAAGCGTGACCTGGTTTGACAAAATAATCTCTCTCCCCGCAACATTCCCAGCCCTGAGATGGAAACCTTACTCTGGCCATCAGTTATCTGTTCCATCTCCATACTGCTCTGCTAGGAAAATCTTCACATGGATACAGAGTTGTTTACTGGAGCTCAAAATATTGCTCCAGAAAAGGTCACCAGAGATAAGATCAAGTCTGACCCTTGTTTCACAATTCAAACCGTGAACATACGGAAATCAGGGGAAGAGCTGTGGGCAATTACAGTTTGGTTCAAATTCAACAAGATGTCTAAGGTGTAAGGATGCCCCAGCTGACATATGAGTTATATAGAGTTCCACCCTTCCTATTTCTGATTTATGCCCTAATCCAGTACACTTCATCCCACCTCTTCCTGTTCTCATATCAACCTAAGAACTGTGACATGTTCATCCATTATGGTAACTGAGGAGGTCCTCTCTTCACTTGCTTGTTCTAGGCCAATCCCTCCTTCTCTTCCTTTTCTATATTGCCCCTCTATGCCTCTTGGCTTTACCTCTTCCCCAAGGAAAGTCACACCCAAAGGATCTTCGGTGCAATATTGCTTCATGAAAAATTAATCCAAGGTTTATATAGCAGGTCCATGGAATCTTGAGTTGAACAAAAAAGACAGAAGAGCCTGCTTCACTGAGGGGTTGCCCTGGGCAGTTCAACCTCTCCTTGGTCAAAAATTCTCAATGATTAGGAGCTCATAACTTTGGCTGCTTCCACCATTCTATCACCGCGCAACTCTGATGGTTACAGCAGAAATCAGCTTCTCTGTATTTCTGATTGTTGGGACTAATTCTTCTGTTTGGAGCTATACAGAAATAGTCTGTTTCTAATTCCACAAAGATAGTCCTAAAGCAGCAACTCCCTTCCTGTCATCTCTTCCACTCTCTACCTTCTCCCCTTGCATACACACACGAGCACACACACACTCTCTCTCTCTCTCAAACAATTATCTCTTGTTTTCTCTAGGCAAAATAAGCCCAGTTATTAAACGTATTTTTCATATGACTTGATGAGCCATGAGTAGCTCACCATTCTGGTTGCTTACTCCAAAAGTACTTTAGTAAGCCTTGTTCCTACAACCAATTTAGCAAAGAGGGTGAGAGTGAGAGAGAAGGGTTGGGGAGTTTCATGTTTAGAGAACACCAGATTCTTCATATATTTGTCTCAGCTCAAGTTTTGGTGGCCCCCTCCACCCTTGGCCTGATCCACCCACAAATCATGTCACACCCAGATCCATACAAGCTCCCTTGCTTTATCCTGACCTGCTATTAGGCTGGGGACTCATGGCTTCCCCTGCTGTGATTTTCTCCCCGCCTTGGATTTTCAGTACTTGGCAGTCATTCTTCCTCTGTCAGACAGTTGGGTTCAGTTCCATTCCTCCTGCAGATATCATGATGATCTGGAATAGGATCCTTTCTTCTTCAGCTCCAGGGCTGCAGAACAGAATTCATGTCCTAGGCATTGAGCCAGCAAAGTGCTGCTGATTCCAATATGAGGAAATATTGGGAATAGGTAAGGGAAGGGTATAGATAAGGAAGGAAAAATTGCTCTGTACTGGCCGTGTACTGGTTTTACAGAGATTTATTTCAGAAAATGTTGGGTCTGATCCTCCTGTAATTAATTCTTCCATGAGAAAAGCAGTGTGCTGTCATGAAAAGTGCTGAATTGGAAAATAGAAAATTGTTAGTGAAATTTCTAATAAGTTATCTTCCCTCTCAGGCCTCCTTCTCCTCATCTATAGGTAAGGACAAAGGCACAGACTAAGAGCCCTGTGAGGACATTGTGGTACTGAGGCCATGTGATTCTAAGGTTTTAACACATAGGGATTGTGGGATAACAAGGTAAATTAGAAGAAAATCTCCAGGACTGAAGCAGTTAAGTAGTAATTCCACATTAAAAAGCATTTGTTGAATATTTAACATTAAGTAGGTATTAGCTGTTAATCTTTAGCTAGGCTGGTCTCAATATTTGACATTTAAATTAAATAATCATACCACATTTAATAATAAAGTCACTGTATGTTAAACAAATACTACTCAGTTATTGAAACCATGTGTTACTCTAATTGCATTGTGAGGGAATCACATGTTTTCAATAACCGTCTGATCTTTATTTCATCTAGAGCACAATGCATGTACTGTACCAGGAAAAGTGGAGAGGCTATGTCTGCCCCAAATGATTATTTTAAAATAAATGTATTGGGTTTGACTTTCCTACTGATCCACCTACCTAATGACCCATTTACCCATTGTGTAGGTGCTGTCGGTGAAGGAGTTATGCTTGTAACAGCCTGTCTCCCTGAGTTCCTATCACGTCGTACCTGAATTGCCCAGGTTGAACAGTGATTACTACTACTGCCAATCAACTCTTCACTTTGCCCACATGATGCCAAGAGATTTTATTGAATTGATTGACAGGAATGCAAACATTTCTATTTTTAATGCCTCTCTGGGGTCATAAAAGACATTGCCTTAAATGTAATGTTCCCATTTCCATTCTTTTCTCACTCTGACAAAACTGGCAGTCACCAAATATGATCATATGAATGAGTCCTTACTGCTTCATTGTACTCCATTTTCTCAAGTACTGGTAATTTGTTCTTCTAGTCTGAATGTGTTGACAGCATCTTCGCGGCCCTTGCTTATACCAGTGATGCACCAGTTATGCTCACAGCCTCTGGAGTAAAGGAAGGGAGAGAAGGGGGCAGGAATGGGGGATAAGAACACACCTGTGTTAAGATATTTTGGCATGTTTCCAGCCTACTTTTGGGGCGGAGCCTGTTGGAGAAGGCTGCACGATTGTAAGAATCAGTTATCTTGCTGAGGTGCTATGCAAAGGCGTATTTTTAAATCTGCTAATCATTACAATTCTATGAAGTGCATGAGATCAATGGATGAAAGTACATTTGATGTTGCGTTTAACATTAGCAGTGATGTGCAGTAGAAAAAAATCTGTGGAAGGGGCTTTAGAGATGATCTAGTCTACACCTGCATTTTAAAGATGACCAATAATTCAGAACATTTAAAGGTTTGCCCCCAAATCACATAGCTAGTTAGTGGTGGAGTTTGCAGCCAAACCCAGGAGAGATAATTCAATCCTTATACCATATATGTCTATCAACTTCTGCTTGTTTTTTTAAATCAGATGCCTTTCCTTTACTCCTTTTTTTTTTATTTGTCTTTTTTTTTTTTGGTGAGGAAGATTAGCCCTGAGCTAACATCTGTTGCCAATCCTCCTCTTTTTGCTGAGGAAGATTGGCCCTGGGCTAACATCCATGCCCATCTTCCTCCACTTTATATGTGGGATGCCTGCCACAGCATGGCCTGGTAAGTGCAGCATAGGTCTGTGCCCAGGATCTGAACCTGTGAACCCCGGGCTGCCAAAGCAGAGTGTGTGAACTTAAACCACCCCTCCACCGGGCTGGCTGCTCTTCTTTTATTTTTAATCAGCAAGGTGGAAGGAGTTAAAAGTCCCAGTCTTCCCATTCTGCTCCCAGATGAGCTGTGAACACTTTTTTATCTCTTATAGTTGTCTCTTGCTCTATTGTATCTTCGAGATCAGCTATCTGATCATGAGAATTTGGACAGAGAGACAGAGAGGTCAACATTGACCGAGGATTGGTTCTTCTTGGTATCTTAATTTCTGAATCTCCTTTCTCTTTCAAGAGACCATGTCCTCTGCTTCCTAGTTTGTGGCTGTGGCCTAAATTTCTCATGAATGTGATCTTACTCATTGATTCTCTGAAGATGTAACAAATGAGTTATCCTGGGGCCTAAGGTCATTTTGAAACTTAGACTCTGTCTATACAATTCAGGCATGAATGCTTCTAGAACTGTTCTGGCTGCAAATTTGGATCAGACTAGTCAGTAACCATGTCAACTTGATTGGAATACCTGGAATGACTGACTCCTCTAAGATTTTATTTATGATAATGCTGGGTAGAACAAAATTAAAGTCAAAATCTGTGTGGAAGCACTGTACCAGAGCATTTATCTAATTCATAATAAAACATAATGGCTGCTAGGATGTAACCAAACTTTCTTAGAGATAAAGGCTTGATCAGGGAAAGGAAAACGTAAAGAATAATGGTTAAATGGAGTGAGAGGCATCATAAAATCTTTTTTGCTAAAAATACAACCTAGATCTGATCAAGCTTCTTGATCTAACTCTCAGTTTACAGGAAAAATGGGGGCAAAGTTATATGTTAAATAATTTCATATGCAAAATCTTGAATATGGGATATTCAACAGCTCAAATGATCCAGTTTCTTCAACAAATAAATTGTAAGAAAAAAATCCCTATTGATTAAAAGAGACTTAATCAATTACAGCATATGGACTTCAACTGGGCATTGATTTAAACAAACCATCTGAAAACAAAATCAAACCGAAGAAACTATAAGGGACTTGAGCTCTGAACAGGTGTATGATGATACTAAGGACCTATTGTTAGGTGTGTGTGGCAGGCTGATTAATGGCCCCCCAAAGATGTCCATGTCCTAGGTTTTGGTACCTGTGAATGTGTTACTTATATGGCAAAAGGGACTTTGCAGATGTGATTAAATTTGGGATTATCTGAGATTATCTGGGTAGACCCTAAATGAAATCACAAGGGTCTTTAGAAGAGAGAGGCAAGAAGGTCAATGAAGAAAGGGCAATATGACCGAAGAAGAGGCTGGAGTGATGCAGCCAGCAGCCAAAGAATGCCATTAGCCTTTTCAAAGCTGGAAGAGGCAAGGAATGAATTCTGTGAAGCTTTGAAAAGGATCCAGCCCTGATGACACCTAAATTTTAGCCCCCTTAGGACTCATTTCCAACTTCTGACCTTCGGAACTATAGGGAATAAATTTGTTTTAAGTCACTAAGTTTGTTACAGCAGCAATGGGAAACTAACATAATGCAATAGGTGTATTGTGGTTCTGTTTTAAAAGTTTTTATCTTTTACAGATCCATAGTACAATTTTTACAGAAGGATAAATCAACATCTTAGATTTCCTACAAAATAATGTGTATGGTGTCCAGTGTGTATGGTGAAAAGAGTGTGTGTATGGGGAGTATTAAAGAAGCAAGATTGGAGATGAATTGATAGTTTTGAAGCTGGATAATGGGTACATGAGCATTTATTATCTCTTCTTTGCTCTTGTATGTTTTTCTATTTCTAAAATTAAAAATAAAAAAGAGGGGGCATGAAGATAAGTTTTTCTTACTTAATTCTTCCCAGTATTGAGTTGCCTGGGATGATCCTTTTGTCTTCTCTCATTCTTTCTCTTTCCCCCCATCCACAATGTTTTTAGCAAATAATGAAGGAGGAGTTCTGGAAGAACTTCTAGTGATCTGGAAGAGCTAATGGATGGAGAGAGTATGTCATTGCTATGGGAGAGTTAGTTCTTATTGGATAAATGTCAGCCTGGAACTCAATGGTGCTAGTGGATCTTTCATGTCAATGGTCCCTCTTTTTACACAAAACTGTGTTAAATAGGAAGGATAGAGAATGCCACTGTATCTGTTATCCATGGTGGATTATTTGATTTGACATTTTTATAATTATATGACATATACTAGGAAAAAGTCCTATTTCCTTTGTTTTTCCTAGTAAGAATTCTGAGGCATATTATCAGAGCAATATCATGCCTATTCTGCTTCCATTTACATAGTAAAGTTTAGTACAGTGGTTCTCAGTTATAGCTGTCATCAGAATTAACTGTGAATTTTTGTTTTTTAGGATAATTTCCAAGGCCACGTCCCATACTGAAATCAGAAGCTCTGAAACAATGGGGAATGAATTTTTAAGTAAAGAAGTGGCATGATCAGATTCTGTTTTAGAAAGAGAATTTTGACAGCAGTGTGAAAGATGAGCTATAATGGAGAGAAAAAATAGAGTATCCAATTAAGGAAGTTTTATAGTAATGGAAGTAAGGACTGATGTGCAACTGAAAAGAGGAAGTATGATTGGAGATGGGAAAGAAAAGGTGGATTTGAAAGAGATTTCTGAGGTAGAAACAATAGATTTTGGTAATTTAAATGACGTGAGGAAATGAGTAGAGGAAGATGTGTAAGCTAGGATAATTCTTGGTTCTGCCGTGATAACAAATAGAAACACGGAGAAGATCCTTTCCTTCCCACCATCTCCGTCTTTCCCATTCTAAGGAAGAATATTCTTTCTGAAAGATGCTCCTTCCTCCTTTTCCATTAAGTAGGGAGTGGGAGTGGGACAAGATTTCCTGCTGTTATGCAATTTGGGCGTAAAGAAGGGAAAAACAATTAGGTTTCTGGGAAGAAACAAAAGTTGTGGAGATATGCCTCTACCAGGTGACTGGCTCCTTTATTTCTCTTTATCACAGTAGTGATTCCAAATACATACACTCTCCTCATGTTCATTCCTACCACTCACTATCACTGGCACCTTCCCAGTCACTGAGTTTCTGGCTAACCTGGTGGATTGCCAGCAGCTCTGCACTTTCTGGACATGGCTTTGGCCATCGTTCCTGCCATTGGGAACCATACCCTTTCCCAAGAAGAAAACCAAATGTCTGGGTATTCTCTATTTCCTAAGTAAATCACTCTCCTATGCATAAAAATTTAGAATGAAAACATGTATATTTTCTTCCTATATAGGTCTTAGGTAAAGAATGTCTCTAAACAGGCAGTGACTATTCACAACCTAATTAACTAGAGTTCTGGATATTCTTTTACTGTCAAATATCATACCTGAGTTTTCCCTCATTTATTGCAGCCAGAATACCCTGTCAGGAAGCGATGCCAAGCTTTAAATTCACAAGTACCTGGGTACTGGATGAGAATTCCAGCAGATGCCTATCTTTTGTCAGCATTTTCATAAAAAGGAAGGCTCTCATGAAAGCATATGATGGTACTTAAGCTAATAATTTCCCACCCTTCCCAATAATGACAGGACTCCAAGCAATGATTTTGGTAAAACTGAGTCTTAACATACGTTCTTCATTTGGAGAAAAAATGCTAAAGCTATCACTCTTCATGCCAAAAACTGATGGGAATGCCTGCAATGTGGTAATGACTCACCATAGCTGGACAGATACCTTGGAAATGAATGGAAGACAAGGAAAGACTGCAGGTCCATATCTTAGGCCATTCCTTCTGATATTGGAGGATAACACAGTGTAACATTTTATCATTAGCTGTCAGACTATTCCATGGTAACTAGTCAGAATGTGTGTTTACCAGCTTTGCTAAATATAGCATTATGTTCTTTCCACGTGTGTTAGGAGAGGAAAAGTAGAGAAGGTAACAGTATTTGTCAGACTACTTAGCTACCAGCTTCTCTGCTGTGAGTGAAAATTGTCTAAAACCTTCTTGGCATACCCTTTCCTCACTGTGAAGGGCAAATGTTAACATAACAGAGTTTCCTGGGACCCTTTTAACAATAGGAGAGTCTTTAGTGAGCACCATGGTACCAATTTGTGTTTAAAGCCCCAGGAGCTTATTCAATGATGCCCGTCAGGTTCTTCACAAAAAGCCTGGAAACCTCTTCATGGGAATGGCTTTCATTGTGAAGGCAGGCCTGGCTCCTCTGCCACTCAAGGCTTTGTGCCTGGTGCTTCTGGACAGCCACAGAGGAGACTACAGTGGGACCTCCCACTGTAATATTTCACATTAGTAGCCACAAAGACAAGCCAATCTTTGCCTTTGACATTCTGACCCATCACTGGACAGTTTCTTCTTCTAATATTGATCATATCCTTGCCATTCTTGAGAAATGGCCCATTTTTCCCGTTGTAGTCCTTAAAAGGAATACAGTATAGGAGTATAGTATAGGTGGTTATTATAGGATAGTCATAGGTGATTGCTGTTTTCCATTCCTGCACTCAATAGTTAATACTGTTTTGATTTCTATTGATATTATCAAATAGCATTTGTCAGGTACCCAATATGAAAATGATACAGCATCTGCCTCTTGATGATTGTAATCCAGTTAAGTTGTTTCGTATTGTTTACGTCTTTCCTATTACTAGATCTTACGTCAAAATATAAATGAGTTCCCAATTAAAGCAAAATTTGAGAATCTAGAACTATCCGGAGTCTGGTCTTTCATTTGGGGCTTATTTTGAAAGTTTGATAATTGAAGAAAACCACAGCTCTTATTATATAATAATCAATACTGAATTTAAGATTGTATGTAATCAACTTTTGTTGTCCTATGAGAAACAAACATTATTATAGCCAATTTTAGTTCATCACATTTCTGCTATTTGTGATCATACCTAATAGTAATTCCAACCACACAGCCCTCGATCTCTATAATGTGAATAGTAGTCAAAATTCTTTGATTAATCACCATGTTCCAGGCACAGTGCCAAGCAACTGAAATTTATTAACGTCCGTAATCTTCACGATAACCCTATCAGGTAGGTACTATTACTTCCATTTTACAGATGAAAAAGTCTTTAAAAAATTAAGCAACTTAACCAAGCTTACGTTCCTAGACTTAGGTGTATTTGGCCCTAAAACCTATGCTTGTCATCACCATGTTTTACTGCCTAATCTTGTAACTAGAAAGTCATTGTCACAGAAGGATGAACCATAGGGTCTCTAACTGCTAAGGAATGCTAAAGCAGCTCACGACTAATTATTCTTGAGGAGATGGATTCAGTGAGTGTAAGCATGAGATTTTTGGCACATATAGCAGAAGACATGTTGCAGTAAAGGGCCCTGGATTCGGAACCAACCTAGCCTCACCTCATCCCTTCCACTGAAGTTTAAATGAGTTTACTATAAAACACCTGACCCCTCCCTTCTCCTGAAGGACCTGGAGTTGGAGAAAGCAGTGTACAGTATTGGAAGGACAGGCCAGGTTTATGCCATGGCATGATTTGAAGAAAGCAACAAGTGGCCCACTAGGTTACCTCTAACCCCCCATCATCTATTTCCGATTCCTCCGAGCAACTGGGTGCCAGGAAATTTGTTCGACGTTGTAAGCTACATTTTCACACTTAATGCTCTCAACAACTCTATCCTCACTTTAAAGAAGAGGAAATCGAGACTCTGAGTGGTAAAATGACTTGCTCGTGACCAGAACTGGTGAATAGCTGAGACAAGATATTAATTGAAAGTCTAGCGCTCTTTTCAGTTCCCCATGCTGCTTCCCAGGACACGAGTACACACTTACACACCCCTCTGAAACCGAATCTGAGCACTGCACACTCAGATCGTTTTGAAGTTCATTGATCTCTCTGGATTTTCAATATTTTGCTAGTTTTCTGGATTATGTTTTAAAGGAAGTCTATGTTTGCTCTTTCCCTTTGAGACTAGAATGTTTCCACAGAGTAGATTTTTCAGAATTTACAGTGACTTGAGGCCTTAAAAGTTAAAGAAACCTGTTGCAGATTTATAGTGGTCACAATGGTGAGAGCAGGACCCCCATCTACCGTTTCCCCTCACTGACCAATCCACACTCAGAATAACGGTCTGCAAATACTGCTTTCCATAGCATGGCCTGTAATTGGCTTGAGGGCTGGTTGGCCTCCTGCTTTGGATATTTGAGAGACAGTGGGATTTGTTTTCTGTTAAACTACTTAACCACAAGGGAGGGGTGGGAGACAAAGAAAACCCCCTCACTTTCCCTTTACTGGTCTGACCAGTTTAAAGTGAATAGAGCCCAGAGAGATTTCTCGCTTTCCACTTTCCGCTATCAAAGCAGGCGATAGATCCAGGAATGTGTTTGGAAATGACAGCTGAGTGGGAACAGTGAAAGGAACCCCAGCCTAGGGAGACCCATAAGTGTCCCATTTCATCCTGAATTCAGGATAGGCTGTTCAAGGTCATGCACAGAAGCTGAACCAGTGACCCACAATTTGATTCCTTCAGTTTGGAGATTCAGACTTTGACAGACTTTTCATTCTCTGCTCTGCTTCTGCCTGAACTTCCCCAGGCCCCCAACTCTAATTTCACACAACACCCAATCCTTTGAGCTGTATGAATGGCTTCAGTTTCAGGAGCCTCAGGGTGCCAAGGGGAACATGTCTTCCTTGAGGATTACTGTTCCCTTTCTGACTAACATCTCCCGACAGTTAAATCCATTTCTAATTTCTAGAAATATCTTTAATCATTCCCAGCTTTATGCTTACATGGCAGCTGGAGAGTATGCTCTTTTTTATTTTTTTAAATAATGATATAAATGAGATGAATAAGCTAAGTAGGGAAGAACTTTCTGGAAAGAATCACTAACAATAAAAATATTTTCTCTTTTATTGAGGTGTTGCTGGCTCAAAGAACACAGGCAAGGGAAAAGAAAGCAATAAACTGTAAGCAGGGAGAAACTGAGTGTGAACTTACCTTACCCTGAATCACTTCAGAAGGCAACACTAAACACTCAAAGTGTGCACAAAGTAGCACCGACCCGTGACATCTCTGCGTGTGTCGTATCCCACTCCCCTGAGCCAGCGCAATCTCTCAACCTTAGTCCTCACCGATACTCTTTTACCTGTGTATTTCTTTTGCCTTTTATTCTCACTTTTTTAACCTAGTATTGTATGTAACATTCTAACTGTTTTAAATTCTTTTGGAACACGGTAGGAATGAAAATAAAATACATACTATATATATATGAGTGTGTGTATATGTATAATTTAGAAGTATAAATTATATTTATAAATATAGAATGAGTGAAAAAATTAACATAATATTTTATTTACCAGTAATGGGCCTTCTCTGTCTCTGAGTTATATTAATGCAATTGTTCTCTACCTGCCTATAATTTAGAACACCTGGGGAGATTTCCAATACATAGTTTCACAGCCCAGACCTACTAAATCGGAATATAGATATAGATATAGATTTAATGTCCACAGTGGTAGAAATGCTAGGTGACTCCTTATTAGCAGTGGTTAGAAAAGAATCGTTGCTTCTTGCTCATCTATTCACCTTTATCATTTATTTATCCATTAGATCACACATGAATTCATGAATCAAGGGATATACAGTCAAAATAAACACATTTCTTCTTCTTAAAGAGCTCATTACTTTATGACTTTGTTTAGTCCTTAGAAAACATAGCTGAATTAATGCCAGTTGACCCTGTAAGAAAAATTCCTAAGCTCATAACCTTGAAGGAATTCCCCCATAGTTGATGAGCATGGTAGGGAACACCCCCATGGTTAATCTGCACTCTGGATTTTGCATGGCCCAAATCCTATGACTTCATTTATAATGTGGACAATTCCTCTTGAATTAGCTCCATATTCCTCATTAAATGAGGAAAAATTAATTCCCATTAAATGTACCAATAGCAGGTATGAAAAGGAAATCCAGGCTATAATCTTGCCTCCTCAGTCTTCATCTATGTCTGGAAGGAGTCATTTTATTTAAGTCTTGACCTATTAGTGCATACTATTTCATGAGAAAATCAAAGTTCTCCTGCTAAAAACAGTTTATCCATTGATTTCACCATGTTTGTAGCCTTACGTTTTGTTTGAGGGTCATAAGTGCTAGTGGTAGGTAACTTGATGAGCATGCATTTAAACATCCAAAGCAAACGCAAACTCATTGTCAGAAATAAAAGTGAGTGATACATTACAGCGAGTGGAATGAGGAGACCACTGAACCTTCTTCAAGTGACTTTACTAGGTCTTCCACTGGAATGGTTCTTCACAATCTGCAAATTCTTACCCCCATCGACCTGGGGAAGAATTCATGTAAAGGAAGAGAACTCAGAGGAGTTCTTTTTAATAGGCTGGTTTATGCTGTGCTTTTCGTGATATTTTTCATTTTAAAATCTATTTTAAATACTCTTGCAAACTGACTGGTACGTGCTGTTATATAAATGTAGTAGAGTCTGATGGCTGATACCCTCGTCTTAGGAGTCTACCAGTTCTGGGTTCAACTGGCTGCATCCCTTATTATTGAAGGGCCACATTACTCAGTCCTCTTGAAAGCCTCAATTTCCCCATATGTAAAATTGGCATAATGACAATATCTTCCTCTAAGGTTGTTGTGAGAACTAAATGATAATGCATGTAAATCAGTTAGCATCCTGCCTGGCACCTAGGACAAAATAAATGCACAATACATTTTGTCTATAATAATGTTATTGTTGTTGTTATTATTATTACATGTGGCTTGACCAAGATATTATGGCGGCAATTTGATAGATTTTGTATATCTGGGATTCCTCAGGAAGTTTCTCCATATTCACCTTTTCCATACCTATTGTACATTATGGGAACAGTTATGATCCTGTGTTATGAATGCAATTTGATTTGTTTGAAGAGGTTCTTCAAGGAGGTCCCTGAGGTTGTCCACAAGATATGTATTAAACACTTAGCAGAGCACACACCACAGGAACCTTGGCATCTGCCACTCAAAATACCTAATACATGTCTACTCAGCTTTTGAAGCCAGGGAAATGGCATTGTGTTGTCGTCCAAAGAGACACTGGGAAAAGGTCTTAAGGTGTAGGTATATTTTGTTTCCCCTCTATTCTTGATAATCTTATTTTTTTGCCTCCGTGACTTCTTGTGAAGCCAGCTGATGTTGCAAATGACAGCAGCTAATTTCTCTATTTCCTACTGCACAGTCAGCATATAGGTTCTTTCGCCACCGCCTTATGGCTTGAGACAGCTGGAAGAGTAATTAACGTGTTGTTTTCTGTAACAGCATTCCAATTCTGCAGAAATACCTCCCCACCCCTTAAAGATTTGCATGCCACATGTCCATCAAAGCGCTGGCTATCAGCTCCTTGTCTTAGTTGGATGGTGGAGACTGGGGAACACAGACTCATCAATAACTAAATTTCAAGGGCAAGAATACGGTGGATTAATGCAAGATACTAAACAATCTAAAGATAGTGCAAGCTATAACCAATCTCTGCTGGCATATATAGTAATCCTGTAGAAATAAGTATCGTTTTAGTTCAGAACAATAAATCTCCCATGGTTTAAATGATAGGTGGTTGGGAAAAACAAAAACAGAAAAGATTGAGAAAAGGGAACTCACACAATTTTGAGAGGAGAGAGTTGGCCAAATTCTAAAATATGGACCAAAACCCACAACAACTGAACCGGTAGCAGATAAAGTCCCTAAAACATCAACCCATCCAGGTGAGATGTTACCACGTAATTTGGGATCTCAGAGATTATTGGCTCAGCTTTCAATTTAGTCCTTCTAGAATTCCAGATAAGCATGAGATTTTCTGACACCCAGCAAACATCAAGGTCTCTGCCATTTTTGTAAAGTTATGTTCTACAGATCACATCTTTTCTTTTTCTTTTTTCTTTATAAGCCACTTTGTTGAGGTGTAATTGACATACAAAAAGCTGTTCCTATTTAATGTATACAACTTAATGAGTTTGGAGATAAGTATACACCCTCAAACCATCACTGCGCTCTATGCCATAAACATACCCATTCCCTCCCACTCTCTTCATTTATTATTAATATTTTTGTGATAAGAACACAACATCAGATCCACCCTCTTAGCAAATGTTGAGGTATATAATACAGTATAGGTAACTATAGGCACTGTGCTGTAGATCTCTAGGACTTATGCATATATATCACATCCTTTAAACACTGACAGCACTAATGCATTTAATTAACTTATTTTGAGTTATTACACTATGTTAAAATTTAATAACCTAGATAATACAGAAGGAAGGCCTTTCTTTGAATTCTGAATGCACCCTAAATCCCTTTCCTAAGCATTGCCTTCCTCAGCCCCACCCTAACTCAACCCTCCTTTCAGGAGGGCACGAAGGTACTGCAGAGCCCTGGCTCGCCTCTCAGAGTGGAACTCTCCTAAGTTTCTTCAGTGCCCAGCCCCCCACCCCCCATAATTTGTTATCTCCTCTGTCTCATCCCATCATTGTCAAAATATCTGTGGTCCGCTGTCTCTTTTCTAGTCTTGACCACTTTCTGTGTTCTAATGACCACCTTTTCTATCTCTCTTCTTCACTTTTCTTCCTTATTTTGTTCATCCCCTCCTCCCCACTTGACAACACTGCCTCCTCCTGCTTTTGTGCTAGTGCTGTTTGGCCTTTATAGCCAACATCTGTCATTAGCAATCTAGTAATCTTTTTTCCTTTGTGGTCAGTATAATAAGCAATATCATCACTTATTTTGTTTCTAATATTTGACTCATGAACCATTTTTATCATAAGGGCTGATCAGTGGCTTTAAATTGAAAAAAAAACCACTCAGGATTTGGATGTTTGAGGTTGCCAGAATTCAGAGTGATGTGTTATATGTAACTAAGAGAAATAATATCAAATTATGAATTAAGAAAGATTCCCATATTTTTAATACTGTGGACAATGTTACTTCACTTCCATATTACAAAGAATAGTCATCTCTTTTGGGTCTTCTAACACCCAATCTAAGGCATTCTAGAGGGATCACTAAGTGTTTTCTTTCCTCATACTTCATCACACACACACATACTCGAATGCAGAGGCATAGTCGGAAAAAGAAAGAACGTAGAGAAAAAATAATGTACTGGGAAAATATCTCTATGAAGCAAAGGAGAGACTAAGCAGGTGCATTACTCAGTTATGAATTATTTCACAAAAAAATCAGGACAATCACAATTCACTTCTAAAATTTCTCTCCCACTTGTGAGTCGCTGCAGGAACTACATTGTCCTGGACTCACTATTGGCTCCCCCTATTTTCCCATGAATTTATTTTCATATGTCCAGTTGGTTTTGATGGAGTCTTACTCTTTAGATCTCCATTTCCTCTGTTTTCACAGTTCTCTGGAGATTTCCATTATAAGGCTTGGTTCTACAATTACTCTCCAACAAGACTAGTAAGCTATTAGATATTGTTTACATATATGTCTATGGACTGGAGTGTGGTGGATTCTTTCTAATGTTTTGTATTCGTTTTGTCTTGGAAACAGTTATAGCATGATTCTTTAGAAGGCTCTTTTTGTTACTCAAAGACATCTAACCTACTTTGAAAGGCCGCTGGGAGCAAAGAGAAATAGAAAGTTTGTGCAGTAAAATGACATGTAGATGCTTAGTAAAAACAAAACAAAACACCGTTTAGTAGAATAAATTTCTCTCTATTCAGCCTTGCCTCTGCTTGTGTAAAACCATTATCATTTATAGTGTATAGTCAGTCAAGACTCTTTACAATGGCTTAAAATAAGCCACTTTTGAAACATAGTTGCCTGTAGAAGAACATCAGAATCATGAGAAAAAGTCTAAAAGAAGAGATTTGTGATTTTCTAAATTTTAAAATCTGACCCTACTTGTTAGATAATACCATTCTTTTTGACTAGTTGTGGCTATTTGGAATGTGTCTCTATTTAAATAAGTTTGATCAAAAAATTATACTGCAGTAATCATGGTTTCGGGAAACAGCAAAATAAATATTTTCAATTAACTTCTCCAGGTATATTTTTCACTTTTCAGACCCTTTGTTGGATAATCAATACTTTCCAAACCTGGCATCAGTATCACCTGGGGAGAGCTTAAAATGCAGATTCCCATTGTATACCCTACCCTCCTACCTCTGAATCTTCAGATGAGACCTGAAAATGTCTATTTTAACTTGTTTCCAGGGAGAGTTCTTATGGAACCATTCAAATGCCACTCCTAAGGGTTTAGGAATTAATAAGTGAACCCTGAAGGAGATGTGCTGAAATGCTAGAAAGGGGAATCAGAACGGCTTCTCTGTCCATATACTACCCCCACAACACACAACCCCACCCCCTCACACACACATGCACGCCACACAGAACACATAAATATATGTGATGGCTGCGTGTGTCTGAGGGGACTGGAACTGAACTCAACCGGAATACTCATGTCTGATCAACTCCGATTACAGAAATAGCTATGTATAAATATCCTGTCCCAATGTGTTTGACCCGCCAAAGCTCGGTTTACTTTTCCAGTTGACATCCTCAAAGGACACTGTGTTTGGGCAAGTTTGCTTTGCTTTCAGAGTCCCTGAACTTTGGGCTGTATTAGGATCCTTCTGTCCCCAGCATTCCCAGGACCTGGCTCTTCCAACATTATTTCAATCACTCTCTGTTGCTTACCTCCCATCATCTCCTTCTTTAGGACCATTCCAGAATCCTGGACTGAAAAAGTATCCACTCTGCTCAGGCACACAATCCCTGTTTGTTTGTAGACCTCCCTGGAAAGCAATCTCTACTAATTGGCATGGACTCTGGGAATAGTGGGAGTGAGTGTGTTTAGTCTTTTCTAACCAGTGGAGTTATCTGGTTCTCTTTCCCAAAGAAGATTTAAAAAAACAAATAGACTGCTGCTTCATGACTTCAGTTTGACATTTGATTTGGTGTAAACAGGAAAGAAGGGTGAGCAGGGGAGGAATGAGCAGCAGCCAGCTTGGAGATTCTCCTTCCTTTGGTTTTCACTGGTCAAGCACACTGTCCAATAAGCTTTTATGGGCCAGCCTACCTAGTAGCCAGGGCCATCAGCCCCTGTGTTGTCTTTCCTTCCCATTCACATACTATTCCAAATCTCACTAAATTTTTGTCTCCAGGGCCTTTGTTCACTTTACTGAGGAGGAGAGTTAGAACAAATATCTCTAATAGAAACATTTAGTTCAAAATCACTTCTGCTTTTGCTTAGTTGCAAGCGTTTTAGTGGCAGCTCAGTTTAACTCATGTGATTGAGAGGGGGTGCTATGAAGGATGGCAATGAAGCCTGTTGCCCAGGCGAGGGGCTGCTCCAAGTCAACAGTGGGCTGCTGTCTACAGGCCAGTGGACAGGCAGGAGGCAGGCAGCCTCCAGCCAGAGGATCAGCCATTTGAACACAAGTCCCCCAGGGCTGGCTCACAGCTGCCCTGCTGGCCACTCAAAGAGGATGGGACCTTTACTCGTTTGGCCTAGCTGAAGGTAGACTATTAGCTGGGACTCTCAAGGCTGGCCAAAGCACTTTGGACAGATCTGATACCTGATCTCATCTCTGATTTCTCATTTCAGACTTATGAGAACATATTTAATTGGCCATATAGTCAGTTTTAGGTCCCCTAAGTATGAAAGTAACTTTTGCATTCAATATTTATATATTCTGTACACAGACTTGTACTGTTATTTATAGATTCTGGGGAAGTAACAGCCATTATGTTATAATTTATCAGGGGCTGGAGCTGACACAAGCTCTGGATTCTGCTCAGATCCTCTCATAACTGTAACCTGAGGGAACCTCCGTTCTTCACAGTAACTCAACTCACATAAAAAACAAAAGATGGGTCTGTGGAACCTGAGACTTTTTCTACAATCAAAATTTTAAAACTACTTCTAAATGTTTCTAAACTTTCAGCTAAAAAAGGAAACATTTATTTGTACATATGAACTATTTAGTTGTACATAAATGGAAAGAAAACCACATTCTTGATATTCTAAATTTACTTTAAAAAGCTAGTTATGTCCAAGCAGTGTGTATGTATAGACACCAGTATTATTCCATTTTGAAGTGTGTGAACCTGAACACGTACCATAGGTGTTTATCTCTCCTGCTTACCCATGCAAACAATTTCCATTTCTCAATCCACTAGTGTTTGAATAACTCAGCATTCCTTTCCATTGGGTTTTGTCAGCAATCAGTAGATTGGACTGGATTCTATTCATCTCTCTAATGATCTCATATGAAAGCCCACATAACACTTTCTCTTCCTTGACCTTCATCCTGGAAGTGGTCCACACTCATTAACTACTGGCATATCCTCCAGCATCATAATGCACTAGGCCCAGCCATGGACAAGCATTTAATTACAAACCAACCATCTGTTTAATATGAACTATGTCTTCCAGCAGCCCCTTGGCAGTGTAAGGAATGATTTTTCTAAAAGAAAATGAGAATTGCTCATCAAATGAGAGCAAGGAAAAGACCTCTTGAATCTTCCCCACTTTGATACCCTCAGGTCTTCTACGGCCAAGTCCATGCTTAAAAAATAACATCAGTGTTAGTTGACTTCACAATTCAAAGAGAGTTAAATGTTCCCTGGAAATTTAAATCAATCCGGTTTGGATAATTCAGGCTTTTTTTTCATACTAGCTTATGCTTCAAATATTATAAGTTAAACAAATGACTTAAGGGACAAAAATTGACCAAATGTGGGCATGATTTCCCATGTCATAATCTGGCCATAATTTCATAGTCTGGAATCAATGTCATATTGGTAAGGCAGAAAAAAAACACTAAAGTGCATGACAATGGGGGCTGACCATTCTAATTTCTTAATGACACTTGGTAAATCAATTCTTACCTACTCCCAGAATCTTTTAGATGAGCTGTCATGCCACAGCTCCCCTGGAGACAGCAACCAAGGCCATTCTGTTTAGTGCTATTCAGCCTCAGGATAGAGCCCAAACTGATTGGACCAGGGCTGAGCACCAAAACTAGCAGCCCCAGGCTGGCCAGCACTTTATAATCTGGTTGGTGGAGAAGATGAGCAGCCCTCATCAGCTCCTGCCCAAATTACAAATCACTCTACTTCTCTTATTCTAAGGTGTACTTCTCCCTCATGGGACTTTAAATACCTGAAATCAAGATGTCACACAATCGACATATGTATTTAGCGTGGTTGTATTTCTTTCTCCCCCTGCTAGGTCTTATTTAAATGATGGTACATTATATTGTCAATGATATATTTGAACCACGGTGATCCAGTAACTAGAAGTGGGAACTGAAGCCTAAAGGACCTGAGGAGTTCTTTGGTATAGTCAGGACCGCGATGGAGAATAAGCCAAAGATATCAGCGAGCCCAAGGTATGAATAATCAGAGGAAACCATCCAGTGTAGAAAAAGAATGAAATGAACATGCAGAGGGACGCTGGCCACATGGGCCTAAGAGGCAGCAGAGGGAATAAGATCAGGTCTCCAAGTTTCTGGTCTTGAGGCTTCTCTGGTGGATTTTTGAAACAAATAACCCAACAAGAACAGGAGAGAAGGTAAACGTAACTAAGCCTCTATTGCTTCTTAGCAAGATTCTGAGACTCATATTCTCAAAAGGTTTTTTGGGATCTCTGAAAATTATAGATTCCAGCCTAGCCTCTCATTACAAAAAGTAATTGAAAACTTGTAGCTCTCTAAGTATTTTGATTGATAAAAAAGATCATGAAGTACAAATTCACACCTAGAAGTGCCAGTGAAGAAACAAAAACCGAATAGTAAAGAACGGTCCCCTCTGCTGTGGTTGGCTATCGTTCAGTTGGAAGATGGACTTTGGGATATGTTAACACATATGATGACAGAATCTTTTGGCCCAAATGAGCTCTGTGATTGATAGTCCCCTTCCTATGATGGAACTCTGTGGCTAACTCAGTGAGGTAATTCAAGATGAATCACACACTGATGTTCACGAGTTTCTTTAGACAATGGCCTGAATTGACTTTTTCCAATTACTCTATTGCAGCACCGTGTTAATTGCCTTACCACGTTTACCACAATTTGTTCTTATATTATTTGTCTACTTGGATATTGTCCCTCTCATTAAAATATCTGTCTTGTTTGCCACTATATTTTCAGCATTAAGTAGCACATTGTATTTACTTAATGTATATTTTTTAGATATGGAAATGATAGGAAAGACACCTGTACCTGGTTTATTGAACATTGGTAGAGAACCAGTAGAAAGCAATTTTATGGACTATTGTATGTAAAGCTTTTTGAACATAGTAACCATTGTGTTGACTAACTAAATAATCATGACTAATATTATTTCTCATTGCCTATTCCAACAACCCTCTCAACTTGTTCTCCTCACCACAGATGAAATCTTGGACAGATTCCTTAGATTTTCTGGCAACTCCTGTTTTGACAGATGTCCAAAGCTGTCTCTCTCATTGGTGCGTTGGTGGATTTTATAAAGACACCACCTCATCACTGGGACTCTCTAGCCATAGCTCCCTATATTCAAGCCTTGCCTCCTGCAGTGGTCATTTTATCAGCTGCTCTCCATTCCTGGTTCCTGACCATTCCTTCCTCTGTTGGGGTCATTTCACCAACCAGGCAAACTTTTTGACCTCTCTCTCCATGTGACCCAATTTTGCTCCCCTTCTCAGAGTCCACATCTGGCACATGGAGAATATCAAACTAGAAGGGCAGGCTATTCTCAGGGCAGTCACTTCTCCTACTACCATGCAAGCGTAGCCACAGCCCTCACCTCTTACTTTTAGATTTTCCCAAGTGGGAGTTGGATGCAATTCCTATGTCCTCAAACTCCAAGGGATACATGTCAAGCTCTACATGTGGTTCTCTTCAAGCTTCTCTTAAGTTGACTTGAGACAAGGGGAAGAACCCTCCTTCCTAGCCCCACAGGAGGGGATGGACATCAAAGCACACCATAAATCTTCCCATGACATTCTTCTCTACTGACCTCTTCAACCTCTCACATGTAGCTAAGAGGTGGGTGATGGGCTAATGTTAGAATAACTGATTTTATAACTTCTTACTTTGTTCTGCATAGATGGTCTAGCACCTTACTCTAGGACATGGGCAGAGGGGTGGGGGACCTGGCACTTCTTTTATCATACTTGGCCTTTGTATCATCTAAAAACCTGGGAAACCAAGAATTTCATTTTAATGTCCTAATGTTACATAAATATAGATAAAAGTGACAACTCCTATAAAGTCATTACACAGCAATCTGCAGTCAGGCTGGTCCTGGTCAATAACGGATTCTTAAAGCCTTATTTAGTAAATTCTAAACTGTTCTCTATTCCAATTCCCAAGCCTAGAAAGAGTCAAGACTTAAAAGAGGTGGAAAGCTAAGGTACTATAGAAGTTGAAGACTTCTTTGCAACTGAGATTGGTAAAAGTCAACCAAATTTAAAGGACGAGATCTCCACTCCGGGTTTGTAAATACATGGTTGGTAGAGACTTGAAAAATCTAATTTAAATATTACGAACAAAGGATGCTATAATTTATTGATGGTGGCCATTCACATTGTATCATTCGTTACTGTTAGGCCTTTCACCAATAATTATTCCAAAAGCTTGGCTGCCTAAGTTAAGAGAGAGAGAGAATGCTAACTTGGTAATACTTTTTCCTTATAAATTAATAAATTGAAAATGTGGCTTTTTATACTCAAGTCTCCCTGGATTTTATCAACACTGATCAAACCTGAGTGTAAGGTAAAGTGACTCTGGCTTACCTAAAGAATACAGAGTTTTGTAGGGATGTCTGACTAAGACTTGGACTTGTTGAGTCTGAATTGGGTTTTGGTTTACTTTGCCCTGAGGTGCCTACAAGAAAGTTTGTGCACAGGTACTTGGGAGATCAGTGAGAGAGAACAGTGGGAGAGAGACATTCTGGTACCTCACAGAGCCCTGGGAATGTTTTTGAACACCCTGTAGCAAGAGCTGGAAAAATGCTTTAATATGGGCCATGATAAGGGCTGAAAGGAATACAGGGCTCTGCTGGTGCCTCGAGCAATGGGAAACAGCCCCCAGGGCTAGACAGCATCTTCCTGTAGGTGTGCTGATGGTAGACCGAGTGAGACTCAGTGGACGCAGCAATTGCCCGGGTGAGTTGGGAGACCATGAGCAGGATGCCAGTGGAAGCAGCTCCATGTGGAGGGGCTGCTTGAACACATGTGAGGCTTCCATGGGGAAGCCCAGAAATACCTTGGGAGGACGTTTCAAGGGACCATGTTCTTATAGTTATGTGAATGAAGGCAACAAGGCTGCAGAATTTGGGTCATAATGCCATCGTGAGCTTATTTGTGCCCCCAGGCTGGTGGACAAAGAGGCATTCGGGTTGCATGAGGCTCTGGATCGACAGCATGGAGACCAGACCCTAACAAGGTGTCTGTCAACTACTTGCTGCATTCCTGCTGGAAAAATCCATCGCCCTCAATCTGATCTTAGCAAGGTCAAGTTTGAAGAAAAATTAGATTATATTTTTAAACCTATTTTCTATTCTCGAAAATCCTAGCTAAAGCTTTTACCTGATAATTAATATTTGTACTTTAATAGAAGATTCAAATGATAGAAAAGCCCTCAAAGAACTAAAGCTTTAACAATGAAATGACAGCATCTCTGTACCTCTCCTGAGAGGCCAACATACAAGATGTTCCCTACTATGGGAGCCAGGAGGAAGGAGAAATTTTGGGCAGAAGTCTAGAGCTGTCTCTGGAATAAGTAAAATGGGCTTTAGTAAGTTCCCAGCATTGAGGTGCTAAAAGCCACAAAACTGAGTCATGCATTCGTACATCATCAAAGATAAACTGTTACCAAATGAATCAAAATTCTTAAGCCACTGAGGTAAAAGAGCAGTTTCTGAGCTAATACTCTGTCTAGGCAGGCTTTTGCATTTTCTCTTGGATGCGTTCCACCCTCAGAGCCTGCTTTATGTGGCAGACTACACAACTGTCAGCAGAGAGTGGCACAGGAAGTGAGATCCTGGAATGGGGCTATCTGCTGTGGGAAATTTCCTTCTTCCAGTTTGATTGGTATGAGTGGCAAATACTAAGCAACAGAGAAACATCTGACTGCCTCCTTTCCTCTGATGGCCTGCTTCCTGCCAGGGCTTGAAGCCAGCAGATGCCGTGGGCATTGGCTAATCGTCATCTGATCAGAGAGCCCTGCCCCAACAGGTCTGTTAATCTCTTCTGCTGCCAGGCTTGCCAAAGATACTTTTCTTTAAAAAAGCGTACAACAGCTTTATTGAGATGTAATTTACATACTGCACAATTCATCCATTTACAATTCAATGCTTTTTAGTATATTCACAGGTTGTGCAACCATTACCAAAGTCAACTTTAGAATGTTTTCATTACTCCCAGAAAGAAACCCCATACCTATCAGCAGTCACTTCCCGTTTCTCCTGAACCCTGCTAGCCTCTGGCAACCACTAATCTACTTTCTGTCCCGATGAATTTACCTATTCTGGACATTTCATAAAAATAGAATTGTACAATATATGATATTGTACAATATGTGTTTAAGTTGTTGACTTGCTTCTTTCACTAGCTTAATATTTTCAAGTTTCATCCATGTATATATCAGTACTCCATCCTTTTTTATGATCAAATAATATTCCATTGTATAAATGTATGATATTTTATTTATTCATCAGTTGATAGACATTTGGGTTGTTTCCACTTTTTGGATATTATGAATAATGCTGCTATAAGCATTTGTTACAAGTTTTTATCTGGACATATGTTTTCATTTCTTTTGGCTATATTCCTAGGAGTGGAATTTCTGGGTCTTATGGTAACTTAAGTTTAATTTTTGAAGAACTGCCAGACTGTTTTCCAAAGCAGCTGCACCATTTTACATTTACACCAGGAGCATTTAAGAGTTATAATTTCTTCACATCATTGCTAATACTTGTTATTATCTGTCTTTTTGATCAAATTCATCTAGTGGGCGTGAAGTGGTATCTCACTGTGGTTTTTATTTGCATTTCTCTGATGGCTAATGATGTTAAGCAGCTTTTCATGTACTTAGCGGCCATTTGTATTTCTTTGGAAAAATGGCTCTTCAGATCCTTCCAAAGATACTGTTAAGGCTTTGAAAATGCATTTGAGGGGTTAAGACTTTGTGCCTGACCATGGCAGGCAGTATCATGAAATGTATGCTGGGAGAAGGACCTGTGAATGATCAGGGCCAGCAGCACAGCTGAAATTAGATGAATAGAAGAATGTGGCCATGGACAAAACATCAAAGCCTGAGGAATAGCTTCTAGAACACAGTGATGGTCAGTTTTATGTCTGTAGCTAGGCTATAGTCCCCAGTTATTCAATCAAACACTAATGTAGGTGTTACTGTAGAGGTATTTCGTGGGTGTGACTAACACCCACAATTGTTTCAAGGAGATTACCCTAGAGAATCTGGGTGGGCGTAATTAATCAGTTGAAAGGCTTTAAGAGCAGAACTGAGGTTTCCCGGAAGAAGAAATTCCCTCCACAGATTGCAGCTTCGGCTCACAAAGAGCTCCAGCCTGTTCTTCCTGACAGCTCATCCTTCCTGACAGGATGTCCTAGGGATTTCGGACTTGCCTAGCCAGCCCCCACAATCATGTAAGGTGTAAGCCACAATCATGTAATATGCAAGCCAATTCCTTGAGATACATATAGATATAGATATAGATATAGATATAGATATAGATATAGATATAGATATAGATATAGATCTCCTACTTGTTCTATTTCTCTGGTAAAACTATGACTGATATAAACACCAATGAGTTTCTGAGATATCTGAAAGGGTTTCTTGTTCTCCCTGGTACAGGAAAATATAGGAAGTGTGAGTGATGGAAAAATACTCTCTGTAAGCAGGTCTAAGCCTAGGAAAAACGGTGCATTTGGTCACCCCTCCCTTTGATGTCCTCCCTTCCCAGATCTCAGGTCTTCCTCTGCCATATTTCTACCTTCCCCCCATCCTCTAACCCTTGAAAGCAGCAGTGATTCTCAACTGGGGGCATTTTTGCCCCACAGGGGACATTTGGCAATGTCTGGAGACATTTGTAGTTGTCGTGACTGGGTGGGGGTGCTATGAGCATCTAGTGGGTAGAAGCCAGGAATGCTTCTAAATCCTCTAATTCAGAGGACAGCCACCATAACAAAATGCCAACAGTGCCAAGGCTGAGGAGCCTCACTCTACAAGACACTTAAATGTCTCCTGGTCCATAACTTACCTAGAAATGCTTTAAGTGAACATCATCTTTGATGCCTCCGAGGGGTATCTGCACTTTAAAAAATACTTCAGAGAGCAATCTTCAAGTCACAGCCAAACTGAAGCTATAACATGGAATTTCAGGTCTTCCCAAGAGAGATTATTTACTTGGAACAGAATTTATCTACTGCTAAAGGACTTGACCTTTAGTCAGTCTGCACAGATAGAAACTGATTCCCTGACACCATGAATACTGTTGTAGAAAGACCCCAATAATATCTAAACGCCTTCCTGAGGAGTGAAGTCCCTGTTACTAACCATTAAATGTGGCCACTATGTCCTCATTTATTTATGATAGAATCTCAGTGTAGGAGGAAACTGTAGAAGTTGTCAAATACAACTCCCAATGTATCTGAATATCATGTCATGTCATGTCATATCCTATATCATGTCATATCATAATATAAGACCTATGTTCTTCCTTTCAGATATTCTTCAGCCTCAGTTCCAGGGCTGGAACACTCACTACTTTCTAAAACAACTTGCTTTCCATCTCCCTGAAAACAGCTCTGTTTGCTAGAACTTCTTCCTAATATTGAGATGAAATCTTCAATTATGTTAAACTCAGAGATCCTAACTTAGAGTCCTAACTTCCGAATGTGTAATTGTCTTTGTACATACTATCAAGGGGAGATTCAAGAGGATTATGTGACTCCACAAATTTTAGGAGTTAAAAATTTCCTCACAATCACTCTCTCATTAGAGAGGTATTTTAGAATAGCTCTTTTAAAAATTGAGACTTAATTGAAGGAAGTGGGGTGTGGTGGTGGATGGGGTTGAAACTCCACAATCTGGCTGAGAAGCAGTAGAGGATGACACAAAGGCTGGGTGACTGGCTAGTTCTTAATTAGGCACACATTAATCGTTTGATATCTTCAAAGTCTTGTTCCAGATATCTTGGCTTTGACAAAGTATGGTGCATCCTTAAATTTTCAGCCCACATGGCTTTGAAAGGAAACTCTTTTGGAGGTGGGGGGATGTTTCTGATCCCCTTACACTTACCTCGTCAAAGTGTATTTTCACTCTGCTTATTTGATGTCTGAGAGGACTCATTAGGAGCTCATTTTATTAGCCTTGTTAAGAGTTTCTTTCCTGTAGAGATAAGAAGTTACATTTTGCAGCATGTATACCCTAAGCTATCCCCAGAATTTAGACAGATTTGGAGTTCTAGTCTCTGAGGCTCCAAATGTGGATAGAACTCTTCCCTAAGTTGCTCCCCAATGCTCTTGAGAAATCAGTTCACACCTGCGGTCTGGCCTCTTTGCACGCCCACTTTTAGGCTCTTCTTTTCATGAGATCAGGAGAACGATTCCACTTGTGGCTTTATAATCTGTGCTTTTGGTAACCTTGAATTCTCTGTCACCTTTTAAAGGGCTCCAGAAAAAGATTGCAGTCTAATAGGTCATTGGATCAACTCAATAACTTCCTGGCGAGCTTGGCACCTTCTCAGGAAGGGGAAATGTTGGGAAACCAAAGTCATTGAAACATTCATGCCTTTCCACTTATAAAATGGGAAAAATGAGCACTAGCCAACTTCTCAAGATCTAGAATCAAACTGTCAGCAATGCTGTGGATTCTTCTTTATTCTGGGGTTTTTTTTAGATCTGGTTGCTAGATCCTTCATGTTCCCCTAGAAAACTAAAATGAGCTGTGTCACCTTGAGCACTCCCCTGCATCTCTGTCCACTCTTGGGAGTTTTCCTGGGATCTTTCTTGTAGAATTTCCTCATCTTATGCATAGGTCCACTCCCTAGCACATCATAGTCCTTAGCTGAATTGCGTGAAAAGGAGTCTTTCCTTTCAGAAGATGTGGGATGGGTGAACTTTCCCCCCTCATACTTGAAAGAAATAAAAGACAAATCTAGGTTTCATAGTAGAGTATTCAAAGAGAGTTAGCAAATAGGAAATATCCTACAACTGCAGAAACATGGCTGTCGTGGACAACAGGGAAGTCAGGGGACTAAAGTGCTTATCTATAGAGCACCTTTCCCTTCAAAATCTTCAAGTCAGCTTCCAAAGGCTGCCCCTTATTTCTTTGACTCCTGCCTGGATTGTACATCTTTGATTATTGTCATAAGAAATTGTATTACGGGATGCAGGGGAAAAAAAGATTGGTATCGATTAGATCATTGTTTCTTAACCTTAGTCAAACTTTGGTGTTACCACTCAAGAGGAGGGGAAAATAAACTCCCAACAGAACGGCACTTCAACATTTGAAAGGAAAGAACTGAAGTTTATCCTTCCACCTTGACTCATGCTGTGTCCCACATATTTGCTTCATTTCCTGGCAGAGCATAAAATTGCCCTGTGCTGGAATCTTTCGTTTTGAATGGGTCAGAATTCTCTGCACAAATAAGTTTCCCAAGTCTTTTCTGTGCTTTCACAGGCTATGACCACTTATGAGCAAATCAAGTAACACTTTTGTTATCTTCAACCAACAAAAATAGTTTCATCTACATAAGGTGATACATATAATCAACTCCAATTTTTCAAATCTTCTCTCAATTTTTCTTTCACAAGTTGATTGATCTTCCACTAGAAAAAGTATCCAAAAGTAAAACTATGATTTTCTTTTTTTTGCTGGGGAAGATTCGCCCTGAACTAACATCTGTGCCAATCTTTCTCTACGTTGTATGTGAGTTGCTGCCACAGCATGGCCACTGATGAGTGGTGTAGGTCCACGCCCAGGAATCAAACTTGGGCTGCTGAAGCAGATTGCGCCAAACTTAACCACTAGGCCTCAGGGCCGGCTCCTATGATTTTTGTTTTTTTGTATTTTCCTCTCTGAGCTTATGAATTTATAGAAACCTTGTGTGTCAATTTGTGTCTGGGGCTCTCCTTCACATCTTCACTGCCCTTTGGGCAGAAACTTTACATATGCCTACAAAGGGTATAAAAAACAGCAGGTCCTCACAATGTATTTGTTGAATCAATACATTTTGGATGTATTGTGATGTTATAAAGCAACAAGGAGCTGGCATTGCAGGAGATACTTATTAGTCTCAGGGCAATTGTTTGTATGAATTAGCTTAGCAAACATTTATTAGATGTCCCTTATATCTTCAGAGAAGAAAATAAACAAAAACTAAAGCTTTATATACTGATAATCTTTTTGTTTTTTAGAGCTAATTTTCTAGGCTCCCTCCTCCCAGAAGTCTAAATCCTTGTTTCTTTGCATCATGTTATGTGTTCGGATTTTCTTTTGATGAAAACAATAATAGCCAAGCATTTTTAGTCTAATCAGTCTTGATGCCTGCACTGAGTCTCCCCCACCCACTCCCAGTGGTTAAAAATAATCAGAACTCAAGGTATTGGCAACAACCTACCTGGGCTTTGCTGGCCAGTGACCTTTCCCCCACATGATCCAGTGGAAAAGGAATTTTCTGCATGAGAACAAAAGACTCTAGTACAGTGAAAATGTCATCTTGTCATGAGTTCTGCTTTGATTTTTCTGATATTATGAGGATTTAAATAATTTAATAATTTTATGAAACTGAGGGAAAATGTCAAAGTCTCCTTCCCATGATTTAAGAATGTGACCACTAGAAGTCCTAATGTTTCTTCAGCCTTTTCTCTTCTGGCTCAAAATAGAGTGATATTTAAGATTGATTTCTGTATTTGTAAAATGGGAATAATGATGGATGAAGTAGAACAACATAGGTGGTTAGAGAACTGTGTATTCTAGATTATACTAAAAAGTGTGGTGTGGCTAATCACTACCGATTATCAGAAGAATGCTGACGTGATATTAGATGAACAGTTTCAAAGATGTGGTACCTGAGAGTCCATGAAGAATGGTAAGATGTGACACTAACAAATTAGGGAGACACATCCCAAAACCATATAGTAATTACCCATAAAAGTAGAAGTGTTGAACTTAACTTACAGAAGAATCTTTCACCAGGGGCAAAATTACTAGTAAGAAACATTTCATATCTGGGTGGCTGAAATTAACTCTCTTCCTACTAGTTCCCCTGGAACATATCAAATATTTCTCCCAGAATTCCATCAGACCAGAATCTGTTGGATGTTTCCTTTGAGACCAATTGGATTGATTTGCAGCTGGTGTTTATTAGAAAATCAGAAGTGAAGATGACTTACTAAGTTGGCTAATGGACTGGACTAAATTCTTTTAAATCCTAATATTTACAGTAATAATGAGAATTATTGACTTAATCCTCATATAGATATTCTGCATGTGGTCCTAAAAAGATAGTAGACCCAGCTGTTTTCCAGAAAGAAAAAAGATTGAAAGGAAAATAAAGCAAAATTCCTTTCTGCTTCACTCCTCAGCCTGTGTTCTTGTTGAAAGCTATGTCCATCTGATATTCCTTGGCCCATTCTTGGAAATCCTTACAAAGTGTATTCATTGGGGAATTAACTTATTTCAATCCTACCAACTTCTCGTAGTAACTTAACATGTAGTCCTTTGAGTCTATCTTATACAAAATGTGAATTGTGTGATAACTACTTTCTTCTTTGTTCATATCTTAAATCCTCAGAATCTTGCTACAACTTTATTCAAGCAAAAGGACTCTATATAGAGTAAAAATAAGTGTAATTAAATCATATGCTTCCTTGAGAGGAGTCCAAGACAATTTCATATTTTTAACAATACGCATCTTTCAAGGGCATGCAGTAGGCCATCCAACAGAGTTCTTTTGACAAGTTTGCTCCCAAATACAGCTCTTTTACAAAAGAAACAACAGCAAACAACTGGGTGTTTTGTCAGTTTTGTCCCCCCCAAATTGAAATTTTGCTCCATTTGAGGCTTAGTGTAGAAAGTAAAGTATGAAATTGGATGCTCAAACCTACAGTAGTGCTATTTTGGGACCTGAGTTAAACCACAAGAGGAAATTCCCCAGTCCCTTTCCCAACTAATGTTAATTGGCTTTCATTTCCCATGGTTCATGGAGGAAGCAATTTAACATGCTAAGGAGTAACTTGAATGTCCCATACATCTCCCTTTTTCATTTGAAACCCCATGAGCTAGGATACTGACTCATCTGAACATTGTCGAGGTCACTGGGAAGATAGTTTTCTTTTCTTATTTAATTTTTTCAGACATCTTCTGTAACCAGAAGTACTCCAGAGACAACACTTCCATGCATGGACTGAGCAACTAGGTTAGGCCATGCCAGCCTGGTACTCCAGTTGGACTAGTCAAAGCCACCAGTGTCAAGGTAAAGAAGCATCTGCCAAATCGCTATTTGATTCCATCACTTTGTTGAATCCTAATGCCAAATTTGTCCTTGCTTTTTATTTTGTCTATAATATCACAAACTAATGATATAAATCCTACTGTTTCTTCAAGGCCTTCTTTAAGTCTCATCTCTTCTCAGTATTTGTCCCAGTCACACCAACTTTGATGATAGCTGCTTCATTTAAACTCATTATATTTTGAAAAATCCATTGACACACATAGGTTACTGTATATTTGTTACATCTTTTAATATATATGCTTTATTTCTCAAATATGTATGGGCTATAAATTGAGCACTGCCCCTGTCTCAGGGACCTTATTTTCTAGTGAGACATAGATGAAAATGGTCAATAGTGAGGAAGTGAGGTAAGTGCTTCTGTAGGGAGCTGTAGTAACCTAGGGGAGGGGCATTTAAGACAGATTGGGGATTCAGAGAAGCCTTTTGGGAGACATCGAGAGTCTCCCAGTGAGCCAAATAAATATGGGGAGGAGAAAGGGCATTTCAAAAGATAGAACAGAATGGACAGAGGGATGGGAGTGTTTGAAAGTACAGCATATATTCAGAAAATGGCAGGTTGTTCATGTGGCTAACATCAAGGTTGGGAGCTTGGGGAAATAATGGGACATGAAGATGGCCAAGCCATTCTAAGGAGTTTGTCCCTTTTGGCAATTGAGAACTCTTGAAGGATTTTAACTAGAGGAGTGATGCTATCATAATTGGATATTAGAGATATTGTGATAACTGTAGTATTATGGGATGGTTTGCAGAGCAGTGAGATTGATAGTTAGAAAATTCCCCAAGCAGCTAAGAATGAAAATTAATAAGGACCTGATCTAGGAAAATAGTTGATTCAGAGAAACTTAAAGTGATAAACAGGGCTTCCTAAAACATTTGCTGTTGGGGGTGAGGGGATGGGGAACTTCTTGACTCAAGGTTTCTGGCTTTTGTCATTGGACCAAATATGGCACATGAAAATAAATAGGGAATAAAGGATGAAGAGTAGAAGGAGGGATGAAGGAGAAGAAAGTATGGGAAGAGGGTTTAAAAAATGAGTTCAGCTTTGAACACGTGCTTTTTCACATCAGTTTTTGATATCTAGTGGGACATTAAAAGTAAATCTCAAGAGAGAAGTCTGAACGGAGCTTTATGTGTTTGAGTTATTAGCAGAAAAGTAGACCTAAAACCGTGAAATTGGATAAGATTGCCCAGGGCATATAAGGTGAAAAAATGGCCAAGAACAGAATTATGGAGAATGTCATAATTTAAGCTGTGAACAGAGGAAAAGGATGACAGAAAAGAATGAAGCATGGTTGGAGAGGCAGATGGAAAGTTGGACTAGACCAAGTGTCCAAAACTCCAGAGGGGAAAGTTAGATGATTGTGTTAATTTCCTCGAGTTGACATAACAAACTACCACAAACTTAAAATAACAGAAATTTATTCTTTACACGTTCTGGGGGCTAGAAGTCTGAAGTCTAGGTATGGGCAGGGTCATGCTCCCTCTGTAGGCTCTAGGGAAGAATCCTTCCTTCACTCCTCCTAGCTTCTGGTGTCTCTCGGCAATCCTTGGTGTTTCTTGTAGCTGCATCACTCCCATCTCTGCCTCTGTCTTCACATGGCCTTTTTCTCTCTATGTGTCTCTCTGTCTTCTCTTCTTATAAGGACACCAGTCATTAAATTTAGGGCCCAACCTAATCCAATATAATCTCATCTCCATCCTTAATTAATTATACCTACAAATACCCTGTTTCCAAATAAGGTCACATTCTGAGGTTCCAGGTGGACATGAATTTTTGGGGGACACTATTTAACTCACTGCAGTGGTCAAGGATTATATTTTATGACCTTCACACATCTATGAGATCCTTTGCTTTCATCAGAAACCATGACTTTCTCTCTGGGAATTTCTCAGATCTATCAAGGAGGAGATGAATTTAAAAAAAAAGAAGAGTGAGAGAACGAGAGATAAATAGACTCTAGAAGGAGAGAGGAAGCAGAGTCTGTGCTTGTCCTTTACCAGTTTTCTTCCCTAGGGCACATCATTTAGATGCTCCCTCTTTCTGTGGAGCATGAGCTGTGCATTGTAAAACTGTCCAAACATGTTGCTAAGACCCCCCACAATGTAGAGGCAGACCTAAGAAAGAAAATCAGATGTGAGCCCTTATAGCTCAACAAGACAGAAGAGTCCAGAGTTGTGTGGTTGTGGGTTGGGGCTCTAGTGTTCCTGTTCCCAAAATATTTTTCCTGGGGCTTGTGCCCGGATTGTCTTTTTAAAGTTCAACACTTTGTGGTTTGCCTTCTAGTTGTTATAGCTGTATATTTCTCATCAATTAAGTCAAAAGCACAGAAAGGAAAAGAAGTTATTTCCCAGTAGCATCAAAGTAAGGTTGAATGTATGACTGTTTTTATACAAAGATAAACTGTTTTCTGGACTAGCGCTTCATAAAAGACAAATTCCACAGTATGTAGGTAATTGTGAAGATCTAATCCCAAATTAAAAAATGAAGACTTTAAAGCTGACTATATTCTTCCGGTGAGTATTAGGATTGGGGTTGCAACACATATGGGAAGAAAAGAAGATGAAGGCACTAAACAGTTATGTTTTAGCAGAGAGAGAAAGTTGGCAGATCTTCTGCCACTTAGGTAAACGTCAAGATTGAGAGAATCTTTCTTTACCAGGTATTTGCCACTACCAAGTAAAAATCCAATAGCAAATCAAATCAGTAGGATTAGTCCTAAACGATGGTTGGAATCAAGTCATCCCTTCTCTGCATCTGCTCTTCAATAGGAGGGTTAAGAGCAAGGGTGACCAAGGTATGTGGCCAAACATGAATTTCATGGCTATTGCTCATGTTTGGGCTGGACCTTGAAGGTAGCTCTGACTTGACGATATTGTTAAAAATTTTTCACGATGTTTTAAATGAAAGGTGTTCATCTGTTAAATAATCGTCATTATTGTCATTTATCTTTACCATCCCACCCATTCTTGAAAAAAATTCCTTGATGTTGACTATAAATAGAGTGGAAAAGGTCATCATGGACCAAACATAAAGGAATTTTGCTATTAAACTTCCACAGGGACTCATTATATGTCACTTTCAAAACACTATCACATGGTTTTAGCAAATGTAGACGTTATTATTTCAACAAAATTATGACACATTTTTAATCACACCATCGAATATAGGGCACGTCAAGTTTGTCGTGTGTACTCTCTCTTCCCACCCTCAGATATTGCTAATAGTACTTTCCCTAATGAGTATACATGTAAGCTCAGAATCCCCAGTGTAGCAGCCACAGAAAATCTATCAGAGCTGGCATGCTAAATAAAACATATTTGCCATTTCCACTATAGGAGCTCATGATCTGAATTGACTCACCCTATTCATGGGAGGAATAAATAAAATGTTTTTACAATATTGTGTGGTTAGAAGAGCACTAAGAAAGACACCATGACCCAAACTTCCATCTCTCTCACCTGCCATAAGAGTAAAATTCAGTTACCAGACAGTATAGTACTTTAGGAGCAACACAGTCAGATGTTATTATCCATTATCACCCTAGCAAGCTTTGGCTTGTCACAGCACTGCTGATTGACAACACACAAGGACCAAATGGATCAGTTACCCTGGGTAACCAAGTTTAGATTAATCTGAAAGAAAAGAAAGAAGTCCAAAGATGGACCCTGTCTGAGCTGGGCAGAAATGGTCAGGGTACTGTGCACTGTGGGTCCATGTGCAGGATGAGGGCTGGAGACCACAGAGACCCAAGAGAGGAAGGTGGAATGTTCTGCCTGCTGCTCAAATAAATGTCCAGTCAAACCTGCTTCTGTGCTTTCTGTTGATGACAGGTAAGGCTATATTTAAATGGGATATTTGCCTAAATGTATGGGTGACATATTAGCATAACCTGAAGCAGTTCCTGAACCTCTGAGATATCTGCATAGGGCAAAACAGCAGTCTAAAAGCAGCTAGTAATATTTAAAATATTATATCTGGTACCCACTCCCATTTGACAATTAAGCTCCGGGATACACACATCCATAGAGATGGGGATCAGGAAGGAATTATTGTGACTCTGGATCAAAATGGCCCCAGTCCTTGAAGGTGTATGATTTAGCTACTAATGCTGACTGTGCTGATATTTCCTAAGATCCATCTCATGTTATCGCATTGTGTCCTTTAGAGTGTCATTTACATTTAATGAATGAAGGAGTCCGTTTTTTAAATTAATCATGGAATGTCGTGATCATGGTAGATCCCACTTATGATTCAGAAATCCCCAGAGATTTGAAAAGTATTGCAGGAGATTTGCATTTTTAATAATGACATCTTTTTTCAATTTTTAGATCAATAAGTAAAATAATTATTTTAGCATTTTTCTTTTAATATTATAGCTTTGGAGGCCCTGGATGTATGTTGAATATGGGCAATGGTCAAAAGTGACCAAGAAAGACGGTTCAGGACTTGGTCACAGCTCAAACTGCTTATCACTTTCCTCAGCACACTGGCCGTCGATGGTTCTGAACATTATGATTCTTAATCGTAAAGCATTGGTTAAAGACAGGAAAGCAAATGGGATTCTGATGTTCAAATATAGTTAATGAAAGAAGTAAGTTGAAAGAATAATAATTATTAAAATCTGCTCAAGGTGTTATTCACCAGGTTTGTAGTTCCATTCCTGTAATCAAAAAATCCCTATATAGAACATCTGGAATTCCAAACTCAAGTGCTAAATAGGAAAAATTATTGTGGCAATTATAAAAAATTGGTTTCTTGGGGCCAGCCCCATGGCATAGTGATTAAGTTCAGTGTGCTCTTCTTTGGCAACCCCGGTTTGCTGGTTCAGACCCTGGGCATGGACCTACACCACTTGTCAGTCATGCTGTGGCAGCGACCCACATATAAAGTGGAGGAAGATTGGCATGGATGTTAGCTCAGGGCTAATCTTCCTCAACAAAGAAAGAGGAAGAAGAGGAAAATTGATTTGTTATTTATTAGCAATAAAGACGATTCATTCCTAAAATCCATTAGTTACTAAGAAATACTTACAAATGCCATCTTGAAACTTATCTTAACATTTGAAAGAATTGTATGTTTGTGTACACACACACACATACACACGCATATATCAATTGATTTTCAAAATGTAAAATGCAAATAATTCAAATAAGAAATATGAAAGCATTTTTCCCTATTTTTGTTACTTTAACACATTGTTACATTTCAATTTATGTTTAAGTGTATATTCAGCCCAAATTCGAATACATCATTATATGTTATTTTTTAAAACATATGCTATCAAATCATGATTTATCTTAAAAAATTGATTTAAAGAATATGCATCACTTGTTAAGTGAAAATTAATCTTTATATATTCTGTCTACCACTAAGTGGTTATTAAAATGAGCTTTATAATATAGTAATTAATGATCTACTGATGAAAATAAAACATGCTTACTTAAAATCATGTCATCATATACTATACAAAAATAACTAAATGGTTTCTCCATTCCTTAGATTATTTTGTTATTATATATTACTGTTAAAGGAATTTTCAAGTCAAAAAAGGTTTGGGAACACTATCATAGATTAACCATGAAGAGGAAATAATTAAAACATTTCATGGAGTAATAATAGTTGCCCCGAATGACAATGAAAATATTGTTTATCAACACTTATTCCTTCAAGGAGAATTTGCTATTAGAGGAAGCCAAAATGTCTGGACAGCAATAAATAAAACATGATCATCCATTCAACATTTATGAGAAACCTATTAGGCTCTCTGTCAATCACTCTGTTAGGCTCTGGAATTATATTATTGCACAAGGTGGGCAAAATTCTTGCCTTTATCAGGCTTGTAGTTCAGTAAAAGAGACAGACAATAAACAAATCAACAAAAAATTTTAAATTGTGAAGAGAGCTATGGAGGAAGCTGAATCACAATAATGTAAATATAGTTTTTAGATTTTCAGCATTAGGATTAACCTTAGACGTTTCTTGGAAAATTTAACTATACTTACGAATAATGTGCCAATATTACCTATTTGGACAATATAAATGTAAAGCTACAGAAAACTTAGGTTGTGAGATGGAAGGAGGAAGAGAGGTAAAAAAAAATGAGGAGAGCTAATAATCCTCATCCAACAAAACTGTAGTTAATTAAAAGATTTATCAATAGCTGCCCTATCCAATACAGTTACCACTAGCCATGTGTGGCTGTTTACTTTTAAATTAATTACAATTTAAAATTCGGTTGTTCCTCAGTTGCACTACACCCATGGGTAATTGGCTACCACATTGAACTGAATAAATATGAACATTTCTATTATCACAGAAAGTTCTGTTGGATAGTTCTGGCCTATAGTGAGCAGGTGAAGCAGTGAGGATTTAAGATGCTGTTTGAAGTAGCAGGGGGGGTCAATGGTGGATCTGAGATTAGTGATGTAACTAGAATGAGAGAAGGTGAGACAGGAAGTCAGCTGAATCTTCATCAGTCGAGGCAGCAATGTCAATAGTGGAGGAATAACATTGAGTTGATGATTTTATATTCTTTATAGTGCTTTCTAACACTATATTTGAATCACTGAGACAACCAATATAAGCTCCAAAAATAGAAAGTGTTCCTGTAGAGTGGTACTGAGAGAGAGGAGAAGGGAGCTGGAGAGTGTTGGCTTCAGTTGTGTATCTTTTGGTACTGTTTCATTTTTAATCATTTGTATATATCACTTTGCTTTTAAAACTTAAAAAAATCATTTTAGTTTCTTTTGAGGAAATGCATCGACAGGGGTAATAGTTTAAGAAGGCAGACTACTTATGGGGATTTTGCAATAGTTCAGAGGAGAGATAATGGTTTTTTCTTTGCAATTACTTGACAATAAAGTGATCAAAGTCTGAAAAAGAAGGTGAGAGGACAGCGGTGAAAGGGAAGAAAGAACAAGAACAGGGCATTTATGGAGTGAAGATCCTTGATGTAGCCAGAAGTTGCTACATACATTAAACTCAGGGTATTGTCCTACTTGTGTGCAGTGTTTTTGACCCTTATCCAACAATGATTTGAGGAAAAGACATCCAGCTCAACTCAGGACCTGAAAATCAGCCCAGGGAACAAGAAGATGTTCAGAGAAAGTCCTCATCTGCCAGTCCAGACCTTGCCCCTGACACACACACTTCCCTAGCTAATAAAAGTAGGACATAGCTGGAGGGTGTGAAACCTCATTAAAAAATTCTTAGAAAGGACATAAAACAAAGTTAAGCCATTCCATCTATATGCTTGAGGAATGAACTGTGATCTTCCCATGCAGTGTTCCAGTTCCTTCAAAGATACGCAATTAAGGAAAAGCAGTAAACATTATATTATGTGTTTATCATGTTAATGCTCCAAATGGCCAGCTTCAGAGATAATTGAATCTTCTGGAGTGCACCTGTGACTAGAACTCAATGTCCTAGAGAAAAATATTAAATACACAAGTTATCAGATCACGTTTACTGCCAACCACAAACTTACTGCTCTACTTACTCCCTATTTTTTTGTTTCCCTTTTCCTTTCTGTTTTTTAAAGAAATTCCCCCAAACAGTGTTCAGACAAGTTAGGTAGTTTGTAGCCTTTAAGGAAGGCAATTGAATAAAAAATAAATTAAATGCTAGAATTTTCCCATAAACACCAAATGTTATGAACCTCTTGCCAAACCTTCCACAGTGAATTCAAAGCATAATGCTTTCCTTTCAGTCCAAACACACAGCAATGATACAAAGTAGCAAACCAAAACAATATAGATGGACTCCCATATAAGAAAGGCTCCTCTGTGGACCAGGAACCAAACTGCAACACAAAGCCATGAGCAAGGCTGAAGCCACAGACATGCTGGGTTCCAAGTCTGCAAACGAGTAGTGACAGTAGGAACTCAGCTTCTGAAGCTACAGAGGACTGAAATTGCTCCATGCAGGACAGGTAAGCACTGAAGCTAAGCTGCTTGAAACCACCCTGTTCTCATAAAAGAAGGTGGAAAAACTATTTGACCAACGTGGGTCTACAGCTTTCAGCAGGCTGTCAGCCGTCATTGCTGTAAGACATGGACAGAGTCTAACAATGAACGCACTGAAACAAGGTGCCCACTGCTTAGTGATGGGATCTGAGACATCCTCATAGTCCACACAATGGAGACATCCTCACAACGGCCCCCAGATGCCGTTATGGCAAGCCCAAGGGGTAAGTGGAGGCAGCTGCAGAATCTCTAAACAGGGATAGTGATGTCCTCAGTACTAACTTATTCTCTGTACCCACTCCAGAGCTTGACCAGAAGATAGAAAGTAAAAACACATATACAAAAATTTCCTCTCAAAATTACACTAACAGCAAAATTCTAAAACACATTAAGAAACCCAACGTTAAGAATAACAACAAACAGGGGCTGGCCTGGTGGCGCAGTGATTTAGGTCTCGCTTTGGCAGCCTGGGGTTCGCGGGTTCGGATCCCGGGCGCCAGCTGATGCACTGTTTCTCAGCCATGCCGTGGTGGCATCCCATATAAAGTAGAGGAAGATGGGCACAGATGTTAGCCCAGGGCCAGTCTTCCTCAGCAAAAAGAAGAGGAGGATTAGCAACGGATGTTAGCTCAGGGCTGGTCTTCCTCACACACACACAAAAAGAATAACAACAAAGTTAACCATCAGAATATTAATTCACTTTGGTTGAAATTAACTTTATGTAATAGTTTTATAAAGACTTTAAAATAAGTGTATAGAATACTCTGGGTATTAAGTGAAAGAAGTACTCCCTTTTGAATGAGCAAATATTTGTGAATCAAAAAGAGACAGAAATTAAATAAGAAGAGGTGAATATGGGAAGAACTAATTAGAAATTTTGGCATGACAAAGTATAGCCCTTGACTTAAAAGCACTCAGTAAACTGGTGAAACTCCAGACTGTAGAACTGAATAAGTTAGTCCTGAGGACGTCACTGAGAATGAAGATGAGGAAACAAAAAGTAAAAAATATGATTGAGCAGTAAAGAAGCAAGGAAGATAGATAAAGAGACTCCAGCATACATCTAATAGATCTTCCAAAAGAAAATGATAAAATAAATGGAAGGGAAGTAATATCTGAAGAGGTAACAGCTGAAGTTTTTTCCAGAATTAACAAGAAATATGAATCTTCAGATGGAAAGTACACTGTAAGTACGAAGATGGATAAAAATAAATCCACGTTAAGGTACATTCTTCTGAAACTGCAGAATGTCAAGGGTGTAGGCAAACCCTTAAAAGTTACCAGAGAGGAAAAGGCAGATTACTAATAAAGGGATAAGCTTCACACATAAAACAGACTTTTTATTGGCAGCAATAGATGCCAAAATACAATAGGACAATAGCTTCAAAACCCAGAAGGAAGATAACTGACAATCTGGAATTGTATATCCACATGAACTATCACTTAGGAGCAAAGGCAAAATAATGGCATCAAAACAAAAATATTTTCAGGGCCGGCCCAGTGGCATAGTGATTAAGTTCACGCACTCTGCTTCAGCAGCCCGGGGTTCGCAGGTTGGCATCCCAGGCACAGACCTATGCACCGCTTATCAAGCCATGCTGTGGCGGCGTCCCATATAAAGTAGAGGAAGATGGGTACGGATGTCAGCCCAGGGCCAATCTTCCTCAGCAAAAAGAGGAGGATTGGCAACAGATGTTAGCTCAGGGCTAATCTTCCTCACCCCCCAAAATAAATAAATAAATAAAAACATTTTCATTTGTACAAAGCCAAGGGTTTACCATCCATAGCCCTCACTAAAAGTGCTATTAAAGGATAAATGTAGGCAAGAAGAAAAGTAAAACCAGAGAAACCACGTGATACAAAAAATAGGGCAAAAAAGTTGATACAACATGTGGGTAATTTTAATTAACAATAGACTATGTTCTAAAAATAAGAGACCTGGTTTCAAGGTAAAGGTCATATTAAAATGTTGGCTGTTAGATCTTTTGCTAAGCCTTCTGATAGAAGTTCTTCTCTACCAGATGAAGTCCTCCTAGAAAGATTAAGGGTATAGTCCCACGGAAGCTTGATATGCCTAAACTCTAATTAAGCCTGGAGAGAATGGGGTAAGTCTCAAAAAGGATTGTGGATACAGCTTTTAGCACATGAGATTGACTAGAATAAAACCCCTAGAACACCATGAAATTGTATGAGAGAGTTGCTTTGGCAAAAATGACATTTAATCCAGTATCTGGATTAAAAGATACTGAGAGTAATTGAGATGGAAAAAAACCCATGGACTCCAACTTTCCACAGGCAGGAAGCGGGCTGATAAAGCTGCTCAGTTATCAAGAATGAAGTATTCTCCAACACCCTCTGCAGAGTGATCAAGGAAGACAGTGGAAAAAAGGAAACAGGAGAGGGCAGAACAAATCACAGTAGGGAAAAATGGACTAGGGAGCCATTCCCAGGATTTTAAACTGGAGCCTTGAATGTGTATTCCCAACCTCAAGGAAAAGGGACCTGGCAACATTTTCCCAATGGGATTCAAAATTGCTATGGGCTGGTGACTGCCATGTGTCTCTGCTTCTTTTCTTTCTTGGAATGGCAGAGTTTGTTGCAGTTGTCTTGTCCGTATTTCATCATTGTACATTGGGTGTGTGAGAAGCAGATAACTTGTCTTTCTGGAGTTGCATCCAGCTGTGGCATAGATAATAAGTCCTGGATTTAGAGCTTGACGCCTTAACTGGATGAGTCTTTTGGGGTGTAATAGAGAAGGGTTGAGTGAACTTTGTGTGTGGGAGAAATGTAATAATCATAACCAAGAGGGTAGCCTGTGGTTATCGTCCCCAGTTTTTCACGCCGGCCTGCGTCCACACCCGTTTTCATGGGACTTTGCAGTTCTTGCCCCTAGAGGCAGAGTACGTTTCCCCACCCACTGATTCTGAGCTTGGCCATGTATCCTGCTTTGGTCATTAGAATGTTAGCAGATGTCACGTGATCAGGGACTTGAAATGTTCTAGCGAGGTTGGGCTTTGTCTCTTTCATTTTTGCCATTGCCTCGGTTGCCTACTGGTCCCAGAATAATGTAATGTATACGTGAAGCAAACTTGACTGGAACTCACAGTCTGGAACCAAATCCAGCTGAGCACAGCTATTAGCCAAACTGTAATCAACCCAAAGATGCATGATATGTAAATAATTGCTTTCTGTTATAACCCACTGATGTGAGGATTTTTAAAAAGAAGTATTATTGGGACAACACTTGACTAAAATACTCTTTTGCTGCACAGAAAAATAAATTTGGCACAGTTTAAAGATCTAAATATGAAATAAAAAATGTTTGAATATCTAAGGAAAGTATTTTAAGAATTTATTGAAAAATAAACCAAAAGCACAAAACATAAAAGGTATTGATTAATTTTCCTACATTTAATTGTAAAACTCTGTTTAACAACAGACATCAAATATTAAGATAAATTACAGAGCACAGACTTGGAGAAGATATTTAAAATGCTTGTTGCTTATGCTCATCAAAAGATTATTATGCAGGATATATATATAGAAACAATACAATAAGAAAAAGTTATACAAACATTAGAAAAATGGACAAAGGATATGAAGAAGAAATCTAAATGGCCAATAGTCACATCGAAAGATGTTAAATCTCACTAGTAATCAAAGAAATATAAAATAAAATGACAGTTTGAGATATCATTTCGTATTTATCAAATAGGCAAAATTAAGCAAAAATCAGACATTACTAAATCCTGGTGAGGACGTGGAATGATGGACTCTCATATAATTTTAGTGGGAGTGTAAATTGACACAATCGCTTTCAAGAACATTTGGTATTGTCTAGTGAGAACCAAATCCAACATAATTCCCTGTCATGGTGTTAAACAACACTGATACTAGACGCATTTTTTGCCCCTGTGTTAGACAACTCTGAGACCAAGGATACTCTTCTGTCTCTTTGTTGAGCAATATTTAGCTACTTGCTCCAGGAAATATTTTCTTCTGGAAGATAAGACTGTGAGCCTACAAAAACAACTCACTTGTTAAGACTGATCGCTTGCTCATCAAGGCTTGCTTTAAGAACCTCGCCTCATGGTGCCTACCAATTCAAAGCTATTCTGTCACAAACTCTGCCCAATCCACACTAGTTTCCTGTCGTGCAAGATAAACCTTAAAATCACTTAGCCCAGGTCCTAAAGCCATATAAATACCATCTTCTATTTGGAGGCACTATGAAGACGCTGCCGTGGTAGTGTTCTTTCTTACCACAGTAGGCCTAAGAAACAGCTTTGCTTGATCAACAGTGTTCTTTTTTTTTTTATTTTTTGGAGGCATTTTCGGAGATACTGATACTAGTCAAGTTGAAGATTCGTATACTATATGACTCAGGAATTCCATCTTCATATATAAAACCTAAAGTGCTTTGATTCAAACTAGGATTTAGACTAATTAGTGAAATGGGAAATCAGTTTGCTGAATCACAACCCATGTTTGCTTTTTTCAGAATAGGACAGATCAGACAGGAATGGACAAAAATGGAATGGAATGAATAGAAAATAATAAAAATAGCAAAATAATAAGAGGTTGTTTTGTAAAACTTTGGTCTCAGTTTACATTTACGTGTGTGTATGTGAATGAGTACACTTGTGTATTAAGCCACTGCCCTAAGTAAACCCTTGCATATGTCCACAAGAAAACCTGTATGTTTATTGCAGAATATTTATAATAAAAAAATTAGAAACAACCTCAATGATCATCAAAAAAATAGATAATACATATTTATCTAGTGAATACTATACAGCAGTTAAAATGGAAGAAGCAGAGTTATATATATCAACACAAATAAATCTCAAAAACATGCTGAGTGAAAAAGCAAATTATGCAACAATACATACACATATTTATAAACAAGAAAAACCACACTAAATATTGCTTGGCAATACAATAATCCAGACAATATGATGCAAAAGTATAAAAATTGGAATAATTGACTCAAAATTCAGGGCAGTGGTTTTCTCTGCAGAGGGTGGAAAGAGAAAATGAAGAAGCAAGAAAGCAAGGGAGTGTGGTGAGAATGAGTGAGGAAGGGGAGAAGGGCCAGAATATCAGAGGGATAAACAGGGCCCTTGAGTGTCTCAGCATTTTGATTTCTTTGAAAAATCTGAGACAATTATGGAAAAATATTAAAACCTAATAAAGCTTGGCATGGGTAATATCAACAAAAATAGTAGCTCCCTTAGTGTTTTCTATGAGCCAGGCACTGTTCCAAGCACTTTACATATTTTATTTGCAAAGCTATTTGTTAAATCTTCTCCCTACATTTTCTGGTATGTTTGAACTACTCCATAATTTGAAAAATAAAAGCAGGGGCAAAATGTTAACATATTAAATCTAAGTGGTGGGTATATGGATGTTCATTTTACTATTGTCTGTAATATTCTGTATGGTTGAAATCTTTCATGAGCAAAGCATGTTTTAAAAAGTTAATTGTTATAAGACTGATAATTAATCCTTAATCTGAGACCCTAGAAGACAGGAAATGCATTAAAGTTTTTACGGTGGCCTATGCACAGATCTCTGAGTATTGTTTTTTCTCACCAGAGTTCCATCAAAATGTACATCGGCATTTTATAAAGATCAGACTGGTTCTCTATAGAGAGTATAGAGTGTAGTTCTCCTCAGAGTTTGCCCCAGCCCAGTGCCATTCAGAATCATTAAGTTTCTCCATTTACTCCCTCTCCTCCTCCAAGTAACTGAAAGGCATGTCCAGAAATGGCAACAGGGAAGGGCTGAAAGTTCCCACGCCTTCTTTGAGAAAAGGGCTGGATCTAAAGGAAACAGAAATCAATAATATCGCACTGGGTGGGCTGTGGGAAAGAAAAGAATGCTTCAGGGTGAAGCTTCATTTGAACAGCCCTTTTTTTGTGGCCTTTATGTCTGGAATGTCTTCAGTCTGAGGCTTAGATCTCAAGTGGTTTTATTACGAGATGGAAACAGTCAACATCAAAATTGTTCATAAATTTCAGATGAGTTGTAACTCGACAACCCGCTCTCTGAGCGGGACGTGGAGCTTCTCTTTGAGTGGTTGTTTGTGTTGGCACTGGAGGCAGCTTGGCTCTGCTAAGGATGATCCTCCAGCTGGACCACTGTTTCACAGAACCAACCAGTTGTTTGATGAAACTGGCTGAACTAGCCTCTTGTTTTGATATCATGTAAATAGAGTCCAGTTCTCTTCCCAGCTCTGTATCTTCCCTCCTGGAAGAGCATGGCTCAGAACCTAGCTTTAGAAACAAAACTGGAGACATGGATTCAACTCGTTAAGACTCAAAGCAACATCGTGTCCCTCTCGGTCTTTTTCTTAAATGAGTATAGATTTCCTTTAAGTTAAAAAAAAAAAAACAAGAATGAAAATAATAAATAGGTTTTTAAAAATGGTTTTTGAAGCCCATACTTGAAAGTACAATGTAGGGCTCAATTCAACATAAATCTAAAGTATTTAATAATAATAAAAATAACAATGCTAATAGTAATACAAAAGAGCATTTATTGACCACTTATTATGTGCTAAGTATTCTTCCATTTTACAAACACAAACTTATAATAACCCTAAGAAATAGGTAATTACTACTCCCATTTTATAACTGAGGAACTAAAGCTTGGAGACATTAAATAATTTTCCCAGGATAGCAAAATCAGTGGTAGAGCATAGTAGAGTTGAGAGATTATGTAATTCAACCCCCTCCTATCTAGCAGGGAACTGGAGGTCCTAGCAGGGTGCATTGTTAACCTGAGGTAGTCCACTTGGTTCTAGGGAGATTGCATCCTTCCCTCCATGGAGAGAAGGGGACACTTGCCTAGGCCTCCAACCCAGCTACATCAACACTAGGTTCACACTTTCGCCTCTGGATGAGAAAACTTAGGACCGGAGAGGCCAAGTAACCTGCTCATGATTGGGCATATAGTGCATAGCAGGGCTGAGATGTAAGAGCTCAAGTTTCTCTCTAGACTTTTAGCAGGATTTTCTTGACTGTGAATTTGGCTTTCTCCATCATTTTTTTCCTCTGATTTTAATTTGCTTTATTCTCTATGTTTTGAAATTTTCATTAGAAATGGGTTCACTCTCCCATTTAGCCTTTAGGGTGAGTTCTTTTCAGAAAAATGCCAATTCTAAGTAGATTTCATTGATCATTTTACCATAAGGAACTCACCAAAACAAACCTCTAGTCTGATTGGGAGTTGGGGATTTCTCACTCCTTTGGGAGCCATCTCGCTTTTCTGTGGGGTGTTTGGCAACGTTCATTACTTGCCTTTCACAGGTCGCAGAATGAATGGCATACAGAAACCTGGGTGATGCAAACCATTTGACCTTTCCTATGGGTGTATGATAACATATCCAATGAATTCTTTTCTTTTCTCTTTTCTGTAGAACAGAATTTGGCTGGAAAAAGTGCAGAGATTGCCCCTTCAGGAATTTATAAGGTGCCAATTAATATTAAACATCAAGAAACACATACCACAAATACACATGACCCTCTCTACTCTGTGCCCACCCTTCTGCAATTTATCTGAAACTTGTCAGACAAAACAGTCAGCAAAGTTCCTTTTTTCCCTGACCAATATTTGGGTACAATAATGGTCACATCTCACCCAAAGGTGTTTCTTTTTAAGAGATCTTCTTTAAAAAGTCCATGTATTTGGGAACATCGTTCAACCAAACTAAATAAAAAATAGAAGAGTCAGAACATTTGAACATGAGAATGGGTTTAATCAGAATCAATTGAATATCAAAAGAATAAAACCTTGTATTACTTGAATTCTTTCAATCCAATTTAAATGGAAATGTAGAAATGTGGGTAATGTCCATAATGTGGTGATGCAAGCGTCTGTTTAATAGCTGAAATATGTACGAAGGTAATTTGGGGGAGAATCTCTTAGCTCTTCTAAAATGTTCAAATCTTCCTAAGTAATGAGAGAGGTGAATACGGCATATTTTCAAGTTCACTTTCAAGGATTTGTCTCTCCTCTGGCAGAGACTAGAGAGAATCTGCTTGTACCATCTGTCTTGCCATTAATCACCAGAATTGATTTGGCTGATATGGATACTTACCAAGCAACAGGAGACTTGAAAATCATTGTTTTAATTGAATTATTTATTAAGAAGTTTACTGGGGTAGTCTAAAGAATGCATTCTCCTGAAACATTCCATCTTGGAAAGTTGACCTTGATGACGATAGAAATAAGATGGTGCATGTGAGGAAACTCCTTGGATACCTACAATTTTCCATGATTGTTAAAGCCCTTTATGCCTAGTAAAGTACAACATGGCTACTGACACATCAACTTCACTGTGTCTTGTTACAATGGATGCAGAGTTTGCCCTTATCTATAGGTCTTCATTCAAAGAGCACACAGGAGATCTTCAAAGAGGGCATCTGCCTAAAAGTGAGGACATAAGGAGACAAGAATAAAAATGTGGTCAAAATAAAGCATTTTATAGGGACTATGATCTTTGAATTCCCTCCAGCAGTAGGGCATCTGCTTGGAGCAATTGTTTTCCACTCTGGCTTCGTAAAATCATCCAGGGAATTTTTCAAAATACCGTTGGCAATGACCCCACTGCAAACCAGTTTTATCTTATTTGGAGTGGGGTCTGTACACATTTCATGCTATCACTTGGTCTCCGTACAGGTACTTTATCAACAATGACTGTTTTAGTACAGCCGCTATCCACCAGGACTGTTGTGTAAGGTAGAAAATTTGAAGCAATGGGATGCTGAGCAATTTGGTATCAAAAAAAGTAGCAAAGAACTTTAAGTTTTCTAAGAGTGACCTTTTGTATTTCCTTTTGTATGCTCAATCAAGTTCATCAGCCCACTATCTCTCCTGCCTCTTTCCCCTGGCTATTGTCAATAATGATGGTTCCTATCCCATCCAATGGCACAAGTCAGTTAAAGGGTGTTTTATCTTGTAACGTAAAGGTATTTTACTTCTAGAATTGAGATTTCTCTAAGATCCAGATTCTTATTGCCCTAGATCTGTTGGCCAGTCACTGTGATATGAAGAGCTTGTCAGTGACATAGTGTTTACAAGGATTTCAATGGGCTCAACCATAAGATCCCTATGCACTAAGTTTATACTGATTCTTACCTTGAATTTCTCCCAAGGCAGACCTGAGACAAGAACTTGGATACAGGTCGTATATTTTTAAAGATGATCTTAGGAAATGCGATTAAAGAAGTATGGATATTTAGAAACAGAAAGTTGAAAACCAATATAGGAGTTTTTATAAGCTCTGGGAAACTAGAATCCAATCCTACTTGGGGTCTCTTTGAGGAGTTGTGTAAAATGCATCCTAAATTGTCCAACCAAGGGACTAAATAACTGGGATATTTATCCACAAACTGTATCGCTCATTGACTGAGAACTACTCATGGGGGCATTAAATGCCTAGCACTTCCAGGCTGCCTTAGGGTGAGCAGATTTGACAATGCTGGAGAAAAATCCTCAGAGAAAAGTAGGTACTTGAGGTGGGAAGCTGTCAGATTGCTGGGCACTGTCCTTTTCAGCTACAGGTAAACTCAAAGATGAGTGGAGGAGTTATGGGCCAGGGCATCAAGATCATCTGCAACATATTGTTTTGGCCATTTTGTCCATTAAGCAGCCAAAGGCAAGAGCTTTAGAGAATTCTTTCAATTAACCAGTAACTTAGGAACACCAGCATCGGGACAATCTTCTTGTCTGCTCTTTAGGACTTGTAATGTTTCTCAAAGTCACTTTTAAATCAGTTAGACTTTCCATCTCTCTATCATTGCATTATCACTCCAACTCAGCCAACCACTTAATTATAGGAATATGTTATACTCATAAATCTAGTTGGGTAGGACATGGTCCTAACAGGGAATGACTTTTTTCTTACTTTGAAAATTAATATTGTGCATAATCAAGTTGCTATGATGTAATAACCTAGTTGACTATTTAAAAATGAAGAAAAGCCATCCTGAAATGTTATAATTTTGGATATAGTCATCTCTATCTTTGAAATAAAAAAAGATCAGCTTGAGAAAACAGCACAGCCCTGCAGGAGGTGATAAAATTGTTTAGTCTAAAAAGAAGTGTAGTATTTCCTTCTTTTAGGAAAGAATTCATGTCATTATTGAAAAAATACAAGTAGCAACAAAACATAAAAGTTACTCATAATATCACTACCTGTAGATAGCTTTTTATATTAATGTTCTCATAGGTGTTTTCGTACTTTTTTCTGTGAAATGTATCTATAGCATCATTAATATTGCTATTAATGTGTCCATAGATACTTATATTTATTGAATAAATGGTGGGTTTTTTTTTACTATTTTTATATACAGTGCATTTACATTTTTACGTAGTCAATTTTTTCTTATATTGTTTGTCTTGTGTCTTAAGTGTACAAAGGTCTTTCTGACCTTTCTTTTACGTAATTCTTGATGCCTACAATTAATTTGAATGTGAAACTCTACCATAATTTATTTGGCCATCATATCCTACTGGAAATTTAGTTCATTTGCGATTTCAGCATTATAAACAAAACTATAGCAAATATCCTACCAGCTAGGTTTTGATGTATCTTTATTTATTTTCTGAGGTTAAATTTTTGGAAGTGAAATTATTTTGTCAAAAAAGTATGTAATACTTTGATACACATTGATTCACTTCACAAAGTATATAACAACTGCTATCCCATGCAAATATATTAGTGAGTTCAATTCCTCATACCAAAATATACACAATATTATTTGCCAATTTAATAGATTGAAATAGTCTTATTTTAATTAGCCTCTTTATGATTATGAGTGAAGTTAAACTCGTTTTGTACATATCTTAGCTTCCTGATATACTCTATAAATTTCCCTTATTTTACAAATTTTGCTGATTTCCTAATGGCGTGTTTGTGTTTTATTATTTATTTATAAAATTTTTTAAAAATAGGATTTATTATCTCCTGATAAAATGATGAATGTTAGACTGGGCTTCTCATTGGTGAGAGGAAAGCTATGTGGATTGGCTAAAACATTTGAGAAAGCCTCCCAGGCCTTGCCTGAAGAGAGCATAAGAATCTAAGGAGGCCTGCAGACCCCTCTGGAGGTATCCGAGACCTGCCCCTAAATAGCCCTGGTTGCGGCCACTGGATTAGGATTTCTGGTTGCCTGATACTGACTCTCAGTAACTTGGTGCGTCTGCCTCAAGTGAACCTTTTATGCATGAGTCGGAGTTTCCTTTTGTTTCAGGGTAGGCAAGCCTGCCAAACAGTTCTATGACTATTTCTCCTTATTTGTTAATAAATATCTAAATAATGAATATCCATATGCATGGCCGACTTTGGTCCGAGGCTCACTCTCCTTCCAAGAGGATAATCCTCACCAAGCCCACATTTCTTTGGCAGCTACTGTGAAGAACATAAAACTGTATATGACCAGATTGGCTAGGTCAGTCCACAAGACAGACCTGTGTCAGACCCACTAAGGAACATTTTGAAAATATTTCTGTACCTTCGTTGGATTGTTCTCCTAGATTGGGACCTCCTACAAGGAATGACACCACTTGACCTACCTTTGGGCGAGGAAACGCTATTTCTCCTTGTCATCTTTTTCTTATGGAAAGAAGAAATTCTTTAAGGAATTCAAGGTCACTTGCCTCCCCAACCTTTTCTCTCTGACCCTCTCATCTGTGTCACCGCAAAGAACACTTATAAATAGACAACTAGGATAGGATGTCTGTGTTGAGAAATTATTTTCTCAACAAGTAATTCCCAAATTCTGCTAATTCAGCACTGCACTTTATTGAGGTTGCTTCTATTCTCTTTCTTGGTTGATTCCGCACATTGACTTGAACTTATTTTCAATCACCCCCCCCCACCATAGTTCAAGTTTCTTAATGGTTTGTAAGATTCAAAGCATAAGAAACTATTTCTGATGGTGGCACCTGCTTCCCTCTCCAAGTTATTTACCTGCCAGAGCATCACCTCCTTAGGGCTAGTGACCTTCTAATCCCATTCTGGGCTTATTTTTAGAAAACCGAGCATAATATATCTGGATCCTCATCATCGAAGAAGTGCCCTAGACTTCAAATGAAAATTCCAAAAGTGTGTTAATAGGGTAGTTATTGTAATGGAACAGAACGAAAAGAGTAAAACTTCTTCACCCGCCCCCCCCCCCCGCCCAGTTCATAAAAATCAGAAGGAGAAACGAATCAAATGCCCTGTGACTCACTGTGAGCTCTGGTGTCTGCTTCTGTTTCTGCTCAGTCTTTGCCTGGGAGAGAGAGGCCTCCACATTTTTATGTGGACGCCCAGAGATGCACACATACCAGGAAGTGCATCTAGAGATGATCTCTTGGTTGTCTGAGGTTTGGGGGTCCTACATGGTCCTTCTATCACTATGGGGACTTGAGGAGAGAGGTTGGCCAGCTCTCTTTCTTCTCACTACAAGGGTCTCAGGTGAGCATAATCCAGCCCACCCGTGAGCAGTAAAGCACAGGCTGCCTGGTTCAGTACTAACAGTGACACCCTGGCTGGTCTCACCTGTGAATGAATGAAGTACACATCGGTGTCATGTGACTACAGGAGTATCGAGACCCCCCACACACACATCTTTCTTGACTTATAAGTGACTACTGAAACTCAACCATCAGCTCTTTCCTTCTGCTGCTTATGGTTATGATTCCTTTGCAAATATCTCTGGGACAGGGAGAAAAATGGGGGAGTGGAGGGAACTAAGGTTTGAATGCCTGCTTTGTGCCAGGACCTCTTCTAAGCCCATTAGAATTGATATTTGCTATGTATTTAATTCTTACCCCTGTTAGGTAGGTACTGACTCCCTTCTAGTTAGGAGGTAATCAGGTCTTGAGGATAATCAGTTAGTCATGTTGGATCAAGGATTTGAACCCAAACCTCCCTGACTCTGGAGTCCTTGATATTTAGGAGAAATACACATAAAGCTGCTATAAATCATTCATGGTTTTGTATTGATTTGGAGAGGACTCAGAAGCACTTATGACTTTGTGAGTGTGAGAAGTAGGTCAATATCTGATAAAAGAAGTATCTAGAGGAGCTGAAAACAACTCTCGGCCCCCTTGCAGTGTTGCCACAGAGCCTGGGTAGGGCTTTCTCTGACCCCCAGGGCTCGCACCTCTGTACTGCCTGCTGCCTGTTCCAGGTAAGAATGTTCTGGGGGAAAAAATTCATTATGTGAAAAGAGCAACATCAGGCAGTAACCTGTCTTTCCTAGTATGCCCTGGTAACGTCAGTGATATATAGGAGTAATGAGTATTTAGTAAATGAGGCATGAATTTGTGATAGAATAAACAGTTGACAGCCTGCCACTGTGTTACTGGGATTTGGCAGCTTAATCAACCACACATTTTTAGATTAGGAGACCAGAAAGGTGTCAGGAGAGATTTGGAAAGAGCCTCATATATTTGCATTTGTGTCACCCTTTAGGTATGTTTTGAAGTTTGAAATAACAGATGTGGTTGGCCTCTTTAGTGGAGAGAACCCTGGACTTGGAAGGAGAAGACCAGTGGGAGAGTCCCAGTCCTGCCACTTATTAGCACTGAAGGGTGGAAGCCAAGCAAGGCTGCGAGCTCAGGCAGAGTCCCGGCCTCCACTGGGTCCCTCGGGGTGCTTGGAGGGTGTCACACCTCAGAGTTTGTCTGGACTGCAGACAACAGAGCTGGGTTTTCATAGTCCCCAGTCAGTCCTTGGCTAAGGGCTTTCAAGGAGCTGCTTAAAAAGGGAACAGATTCAAGTCTGGGCTCCATCACTTTCTAGAGCTGTTACCATGGGGAAATTTTACCTAATCTCCTAGTTTCCCCATCTCTGATCGTCGTAGGGTAAATAGGCTCATAGGAGAGAATGAATGCAAACGTTTGTCCACAGTCCCTGCAACACAGTAACTGTCAGAACTGGTATTCTGAGCCTCAGTTTCCCTCCTCTGCAATATTAGTCATAACAGTTGAAATATACAGCTGAAAAATATCACACATGGTAAGGTCAATTTTATTATTCTTTCGAGTTCTGATATCCTGTGAAATCACAGCCTTGTATACAATTCTTATGTTTAAACAGTACTCTTGAGAGATGTTGAGAGATACTTCTATGCGTCTGAAGGTGAAAGCAAATTGGGCCTGGGGGTGGGGTTATTGGTCCCCTTATCCTAAATCTAGCAGAGCTTCAGACAAAGGCCTTTATAATTTCAGACCAGCCTAGGGCGTCTATTTTTTATGAATAGAAATAATGGTGCATGATTTTTCCCTAAACCCCTATCAAATATTCAGGTCTTGGAATTTATCATGAACCACAGAAGGGAAAACTCAACATAATGAGCAAAGTTTACAGTGATCTGTTCTCCTCATTTGGTCCTTGTGTCTACTTTGCAATTTAAGGAGAATAACTGCTCCTGGAAGCGTATTTGGATGAAATGCATTTAAGGAAAACAATGGCAGTGATGAGGCCAGTGTTGAATAGCCAGGATTTAGGATGGGACTGACTGTGTCTCCATGTGCCTGGCAGCTAAGAAAACAGGGGCAGAGAATAGAAACAGCCCACGGTTAGAAGGATATCCAATAGCCACTGGGTCTGCATCAGAAGGTCCTGTAAACCATCTAAAAACACAAGTGGAAATGAGAACTTTTAATATCTGAATAAAAGTTACCAAACTTTTAACCATCTCTGAGTCCTAGTGGGAGAAACTCAAGTCAGAAGGAAATGATTGTTTCCTGACTCAGGATGGGTGCAGCTTTGGGAATTTGATGCTACAGATTATCTAAATTTGACCTTAGAAGAGACCAGTTACAATGGCAAAGAGGAAGCATGGAGAGCAGTTTAAATAGCTCTCACTTCTCCCCAGAGCAGAGGTGGAAGACCCAACGTGGTGTGCAAAGAGGGCTATCGTAAACGTTGGTCGAACAACCGAGTTTCACCTTCACTCCATAGGGTGTGAAGTTCAAGGGCATCACCCATTCAACAGTGCTCGGTATGGCAGGACAGACTAGATGTTTTCATAAACATTCTTTCATCCTACTAGCACCTGAAGTAAGTATTAGCAGAGCAGAAGGCACATTGCATATGTAGGAGTAATAACGTCACCAGTATGGCTGAAACAAAAGTGGGAAAATAAGTGTTTAGAAATGTAAAGAGAGTGGTTTGGAGAAGATTAGAAATGATTCCAGTCTAAGGATTTGTGCTTTATCTTGATGGAGAGCCTCTGAAGACTTTAGGATGTGAATTGGAATGAAGAAAGAAGATTGAACTGACTCTGGCACATAAAATGATTTAGAAGGGAGGGGAAGCTGAGGTTAGGAAGACTGGTTAGGAAACAGTTTTGATAAATGAAGCCGAGGGTGCCTCATTGCACGGAAAGGAAAATGGAGAGTCATTGGATGGAGCTCGGCAGGGGTTTGCCCCGGTGCTTGTGTTCAGGTGAGAGACAAGAGGAACTAGCAGATGAGACCAGCTTCCTGCCTCTGTGGAAGAACCGGCAACAAAGACCATGGATTCCATGGCCGCCAGAAAAGTAGACAACTGGCCAAGGTGAACAAGTCCAGTCAGTAACAGGACAGAATTTCGTGTCATGATTACCAGACACAGCCTGGAGAGGTCACTGGCTCTGCTAACACGGGCTGCCCTCCAGGTTATAAATACTCCCAGCCAGGAGCCCCCCATCCTGATGATTCCTGGAGAAACCAAAGAATTAAAAATCTCCCCATTTCCCCATAGTACCATAACCTCCACCCCTAGAAAGATCTAGTTTTCTATGTGCCACCTCCTTCATTTCCAGACTTCTGGGGGAGAAACTTCTCCTTTATGTTTGACTACTTCCAGAATCCCTACCCTCTGAGAGACAGCAACAGCTGGACTGTCACCAGGACTCAGAGAATTCATACCACTGAAAACAGACAAATGAGTTAATACTCAATTTAGAGTTCTATGATCACTGATAGTGTATAAAGAATTTTTAATGTCAAGAGTAATGTGTGGAAAAGAGTAAATCAACTTGAAGTAAACATTCGTATTTTTTTCACATAACTTTCTCATATTTAAAAGTAAAATATGAATTTGTAGCCAAAACATCCAGTAATGAAATAAAAGCAGTAATGAGAGAATGAAAGTGCTTAGCATAATTCCTGGTTCATGGTAAAAGAAATGGCACCCACCGTTAGTCACGATTTAGAATGATTGCATGAAATCCAAGAGGAAAAGCCTAACCTCTGTTAGACATATAGGACTAGAGCTCATGAGAGAATTTGGGGTTGGAATGATGATTCGAAAGTCATTTGCATAGAGGGGATAGTAGAAATTATGAATGAAGTTCTCCATACTTCAAGGAACTTGTATGTGTGTTAAGAAAGAGGAGGGCTCAAACCCAACTCTTGGGGACATGAGGAAGTGGAGCAAGTAGATAGAGGAGCCGTTGGAAAGGAAGAAGGCCCAAGTCAGTGTGGGGTTTTAGAAGTCAAAGGAGAAAATGAAGCCAAAGGCCTCATTGATTGAGAAACATAAAAGGCTGGAGAGGCCACAGGAGAGCAGTTCTAAGACGACTCTGCGGACTGTTAATCACGTCTTTCAATGGTGGGCACTGGGAGCTATGGCCTGACGTGTTCAGTTAGTGAACCCAGAGCTCCCAGCCCACAAAACTTCTTCCACTGCTTAATCTCGTGTTTCCTGGGCCCTAGATCTGAAACCATAAAACGTGTAGTATTTATTTAGTATTAGACTATGCTCTGAGGATGCTTTTTCTGGAGCTCTTTTGAGACCACAGAATTGAAAACGTTTCTGAGATGAAATGCCAGCCCTGTACCCAGGTTGGTCTGTCATTCTTTCCATTTAAAGCCACGAGTAATATGGTTGCAAGATGTATTTTGCCCATTTTTTTTAAAGCCATTTTCTACTTTCTACTTTCCAACCACCAAAATATGTTGGGAGTGTCATAATTGTTTTTCTCTTTGGAACTTAGAAAATATTGTTTTTATAATAGAAATAGCATTTCTTTAATTTTTTTTCTTTTTTTAATCGCCAACGGCTGCCATACCAAACCACGGACTTGGCTTATTATATTTCCAATTCTAGCTTGTGCTAGAATTTCTGGCAAATGAGTGTCTAGGACTGCCCAAAATATTTCCGAGGAGCATTATCTCAGAGGCTAGTCAGACGAAAGACTGAAAAATGAAAATGGACTCAAATGCATTAATTCAGGTAAAGCATTCAGAATAGAATCTTGCACACGGTAAGCGCATATACGTGCTGGTCATGAGTACTAGGGCATTCTAAGAAGATGGATCATCAGAGGCCAGAATGGACCAAGAAAGGCCACCTATTCTTATGACAGTTTAAGTGCTCCCTAAGAATCCAAAGCAAATGATTATTCAAGTTTAGAAGACTTCCAGGAAGTTGTCAGAAGATGACTGCACCATGGGTGATAGGCTAAGTGTGTAGAGATTGACCAGTTGGCAATTGTGGGTAAGCTTACCCACAAAATGTATCGTGGAGGGGGAGGTGAAGGAGTTTAGGGTTATTAAAACCTAGTCATAGAACCCACATACTTTGAAAGTGGTCCCATCATAACTGAAATATAAAGGTGCTTGAAATTAGCATAGAAAGAAAATACTGAGCCTGAAAAGAGCATGACGTTGAGGCATTTAGAAGTTGTCAAAAATGTGGAGAGAGATAAATACAAGAACCTCTGTTTAGGGTTCTATCTGTTTCCCCTCATTTAATTGCTTTCAAGGTTTCCAAGTTCTCTTGCAGTAAGGCAGTATGATTGAAACATTTATGATCAGGTTTCTACAGATCAGTTAGTAAATATTTGAACACCTATTTGTGTAAGCATTTGCTCTGAGACACGAAAATCACTGTAATAGAAGTTTTTGGGTCAATCATAAACTTCTCTGTTATTCAGATGATTGCCAAAGGGAGAAAAAAATACATCGCAGGATATCAGATGAAGGGAGGACAGAGGGTGCCCTCCCGAAGTTTACATGCTAACAGTGTCCAGTCTAATCAATGGAAGAATATGTCTAAGAATCTTGGAAGAGAGTTGGGATGACCAGACAAGTGCTGAATAAAAATTAAAGGAATGGGAAAGATTGATGGGATGTTTTGGAGTTGGTGAAACTTCCCTACAGATTCACTGTAGAACAAGACATGACTTAGATTCTAAAAAACTTCGTGATGAGAAAATAAACATGGCCTCCAGCAAACCTAGCCCACCTCTTACCTGGAACTCCAGCAGCCTTAAAGATCCCATTCCCAGGCCAGAACCCCACAAAAGAAACAACCAATTTTTGTGAGAGATGGTCATAGCCCATCCCTTTGAAATAACCCCTAACCCTGTTATCCCCATTAGTCATCCTCATGGATAGTAAAGATTAAGAAAAAAAATAAGGAGGATTACGGACATATTTTCAGACCTGCCAAATGTAGAGGTAAGAACATCCAAACAGCCCTTGGGACAGGACAAGGAACACAGTGTTTAATGAAGAAGAATATTCTTGTCAGGAATTTGGAAGATGAGGTTGCAAAAGTAGGTCAGAAACTAATTATAGAGGACCTTGAAAGCTTAGAAATGAACGCTCAGATTTTCTCCTCTTGGCATGGGAAGGGAGCTAGAGGGGGATAAAATATTGAAAATATATTTCAGAAAGACTACCCCTCTGGTTGCTAGTGAGGGGGTGGACTGCAGTGGGTAGGAAAGACCAGAGAAGAGAAAACAGGTTGATGTTATTGCCATGGGTCATGCACAAGGGCCTAGATTCCATGGTACCATGAGGCTAGAAACAGGAGAGGCCTTCTTAAACTAAGATCACAGGGTATTCTTTTATTATTATTTTTTCACTTTATTATGGAAAGGATTCAATCATACATAACAATAGGAAAAATAGTACAATAATTTCCCAGGTACCTAATATTCAACTTCAACAGTTATCAATATTTTACTAATCTTGTTTCATTTATCCCCCCACAACTGTTTTTACATGTATTTAACTTTTTCTTTTGAAATAACTTCGGACTTACAGAAAAATTTCAAAAATAATACCAAAAATTCCCATATACCCTTCAACCAAATTTCCCAAATGTTAACATTTTGCCACATTTTCTTTAATTTTCTCTCTCTTCCTCCCTCCCTCCCTCTTGGTCTCTCTCTCTCTCTTTCATATTGATGTTCCAATTCTCCCAGATTTGGCCAGTGGGAGCCCCTGCCCTTCTAACATTTCCCCATCCCCATTTGAGGACTCCTTCCTTTTTGACACACTACAATATTGCAGGCTCACGTTGTACTCTCCATGCCACAAGCCTGGAATCAAACATTTCTCTAAGGACCCTGTTCTTTTAGTGAAGAATGATATTTAGAAAACAAAATATGAGCATTAATTATATTTATTGTTTTTATTGCTAGGCCCTCTCAACAGACATCTAGAAAAAAATTATATACATATCTATATCTTAAATAAATGTATATCTATTTCTATACATAAAATTATAAGTTCATACTGACACCTCCAATTCCAATCCAATACCACAGGGTTCATTCCAGCCTCACCCCTTTTGTAATGGTAATTTCCTTTTCCAACAATGAGAAGCCTGGCTGTTATTATCCACAATAGAGATAAAATCACATTTTTTATGAATTATCTATAGGACTTTATAGAATAATCCTGAACTTACCCCTAACTTTCTCTCTTTGACCAGCTAGACCTCGTCTCAGCAGAGAAGAGGAGGAAAAAGGCCCACAACAAGCAACAGTGTGACATATACATTCCTCCACATTCTTAGGAAGGTACACACAAGGCAAACACAGGGTGAAATGATGTTTCCAGGGCAGTTAAGGACTAGAAACCTCACATTTGTCCTTGGATGGGAGTTTATTTTCTCAGACTAAGTCTGGGCTTGACATTCCAGCTGCTCGCCCTTCCACGGCAAATGGATATGGAGAAGTCTGCCACCAGCCGCTGATGGAGAAAACAGCTGCCTCTAGAGTGGGGATAAGTCACGGATGTGGTTGGATGACCCTCTCCACTCCCCCAATATTCTCCCCCTCCTGCAAATAGAACATGCACACACCCACACACAAAGGAAGGGGAGAGGACACCCATCTGTTGCTGGGACATCCTACTGGGAGCAAGAAAATCTCCCTTCAGTAAATTCTTTAGCCAAAGTTTTCCTTTAGATGGTGATTTGCATGAACATCAATTCAAGCATGATTATCTCGATTATTTGTGAGTTGTAATGTGTGTGAATTTATTCAGTTTCCCAAGAAGTTAGATGAGTGAGCACATGATCTTGATGAGCTGGCCATCACTTTACTGAAGTATGTTTGCCTGTATGAGGCTTATTTCCACCCATTAAACAATGCTTATTAAACACTTTCTAGTGTCATACACTTGAACTATAGACGTGGGTAAGAGACTTAAAGGGTCCACAGATCAGTCACCAGGAACAGAAGTAGGACCTCCTTCACCTAGGGAGTAAACCATTTCTGGTTGCCTTAAAACAACCACCTGAAATGGTATGATTTAGATGATGTTTCACTTTCCCTAATCCTTAACTAGCTAGCTGACATCTCTTATGATGCCCCAAGTTCCACCATTAGTGCTTATTTTGATTCCTTCCTAAAGGTTTCTCATTTTTATAGAATTTTATATTATAACATAAGTACTTATTTTCTGACAGAATATTTGTCTTAAATATGCAGATGATATACTGGTGTTGTTTAGAAATTAAGTTGGAGCAATGCATAAGAATTTTAAGAATAGTAGGAATGTGTAAGAAAGAAGAGAGGTCAATTGGAAGGTGAGGGCAGAGGATTCTAGCTAACACCACTACCAATTTCATAGTTTTCTGTCTACAATACCCAGGGTCAACTGAGAACAACAGTTGATACCTCTCGAAATATTTTCTGTAACTCAAAATATATGCTTTGTTTTGTCACTCCATGAAAAAAAGGAATTTGAGGAGTCTAGTCAGCTGCTGTGAAATGAAAACAGATCCCAAACTTAGATCCAGGTAATCCTCTGCACATAATTTAAAGAGATTGCTTTTCATCTACTTTTATACTTTCAAAATCTTCTATAATTGGGGCCGGCCTGGTGGCGTAGTGGTTAAGTTCATGTTCTCCACTTTGGCGGCCTGGGGTTCGCGGGTTCGGATCCCGGGTTCCGATCCTAGGTGCAGACCTACACACTGCTCATCAAGCCATGCTGTGGCAGCATCCCATATACAAAATAGAGGAAGATTGACACATATGTTAGCTCAGGGACAATATTCCTCAAGCAAAAAGAGGAAGATTGGCAGTGGATGTTAGCTCAGGGCCAATCTTCCTCACCAAAAAAAAAAAAAATCTATAATAAACTTACATCTCTCTGATTTCATAATAGAGTGGGAGGGACCACTGAAAAAGGGGAGACCTACCACCACGCTGTGTTGGTTAGGATTCTTGATTGAAGTGACATAAATAGTGTAGCTAGCTTAAGGAGAATATATTAACTCATGGAGCTAGAAAGTATACAGGGGTAGCTTGTGTTGGAGATAATTCTTCATGGTTCTGTCATGTTTCTGCATGTCTTGTAAGCAGAGACAATGATTGTCTTTTTGCTGGACTTTTTCAAGGATGCTTGTATAGTGAATAGCTAGTGTCTCACTTGGGAGCAAAGGGCAAGCAGACTTACCGTCCATTATAAAAGATCTGAGTTCCCTAAGCTCAGAGTTGCCCTTTTGTAATGCAACTCGGTGTGTGCAGCTGTCGCTTGGTCCTGTTTACATCACCAAGTGGGAATTGGGACTCAGGGAATGGGCACAAGGAAATGCTGCTACTCTGGCTACTATTATGGGTATGAGTAGTAAAATCATTTTCTCTGAACCAAGAGTCTCATGTCTTCTACTTAACACCCATGAAACTGGCAGGCCAATTTTTCAGCTTGCGAGCAGGGTAAAACCTCAGACCCTTCACAGTTCTTGTCAATACAAGAGATCAAAGAACAGACTAACTACTGGAACTGTGGTCTCAAATTTATCCCTTCCAGGGCTAACTTCTTTCCATATCTTCTGTGGACTGAATGTTTGTATTCCCCAAAGTTCATATGTTGAAACATCATCCCTAATATGAGGATATTCGGTGGAGGGGCCTTTGGGAGGTGATTAGGTCATGAGGGTAGAACCCTTGTGAATGGGATTAGTGCCCTTCTAAAGGGGGCCCAAGAGAGTTCTCTCATCCCTTTGGCCAGGTGAGGACACAGCCAAAAGATAGCTGTCTGTGAACCGGGAAGCAGACTCTCACCTGACACCAAATCTGCTAGCACCTTGATCTTTTACTTCCCAGCATCTAGAACCACGAGAAACAAATTTCTGTTGTTTGTAAGCCACCCACTCTATGGTATTCTGTTATAGCAGCCCAAATGGACTAAGACAACACCTCATTTATTTCTGCCTATTCTTGTCCAGCTTCAGTCTGTACACAGAGAAGAAAGATGGTTTTTGTCACACCCAGATCCCTATTTTCTCAGCTCTACTGCCGCAGGGCTGTTGACTTTCAGTATCTGTATATTGTTTCCAGGGAAGAACTCTGATTGGCCTAATCTGTGGCATGTCTCCCTGATCCAATATTTATCTGATAGGTGAATCTGAACAAATTATGAAGAAAATATTAATACAAATCATTCATATTCAAAACTTTATACTTATTATTGTGTCATTGTGTGCCCCTGGAGTCCCCTCCTCGCTCTACCCTTCAGTATTCAGCTAAAGCAGAGATCTGGCGGCAGAGACCAGAGCAGCATTCCTTAAATGTCAGTTAGGAAGGTAAAATAAAACTGACTAGCTACAATTAAATAGTTAAGGGAAAAGTAAGTTGGGTGAAATAGTCCTTTGGAAAGCTGATCATTCAGCGAGTTGGTTTTAGGTAAAATTCCCTAGAGCCCCCCTTCCCACCCCTGCTTTGACCCTCACTCGCATTCCCACTTCTTCCTTCACTCCCTTATTTCTATATATGTCTATCTCCCTGACAAGCTCCTGAGACAATAGAGACCACTCCTTATGGTTCACGTACGGTAACTACTTGCTAAATACAAAACTTTTTAATGTCCACAAATGAGAAGCTGGCCAGGCTCTACTGGGGATAAGCAGGATGCCTTAAAAGGGAACGCAGCAAGAGAGAAAGATTCCCCCAGTTCTGATACACATTATCCCAAATAATTATTTTCTTGTAGCTGGACAAAGAATCACATAAGTTCCAAAAATCTGAGTAGATTTTTATCTCCTGTTCATTAATTCCCAGGTTCAAGAAACCTCTCAAAACATAGCTCATTTAAACCAATGAGAATAAAGTTTCCTATTAAATTTCCTGAAGATCTTTGAGGTCTCATTAAAATAAGCTCTATAATAACGTTCCATTTGGGAACATTCTCTTTTGCTCATGTGCCTTCTCCTGCCAATTCTTTTTCAAATCCTTCGTTCAAAAACTGAGATTCTTACTGAGTCTTTGCTTAATTTTGATGATAATGTCAAAGGGTAGTTATAGCTTGGTGTTTTCATCTGGCTCCTCATACTTACAGCTACCTTTTCCTCTTTGTTAAGAAGGAAGAGAAGCCAAGGTCCTGGGCTGAAGCCTCAGGACAGAGAAGGAGCCAGTTTGGCTTCTGTGGGGTCAGTGAATCATGGTGCAGTCATAGATCTCCTGGGGCTCAAGCCCATTGGCAGGCCAGCTGGGCGAAAGAGACTCAGCTTCTGTAGCAGGTAGAGCCAGCCAACAGGATGACGAAGGATTAGTTTCATTGGCCTCTGTCTGTTTTTCTTTAGTGGATACCTGCAAGACATATATTTTTATGTATATCCTTCAACCTTATATCTATGTCTATATCTATACCTATATCTTTAAGCCTGTTTTCAAATGATGATGAAGCTGTGATGATTTTACAAACCAAGATGATACTAAAGTGGCTTCAGGCAACAATGTCTGTCACCTTAAGTATCTCCTGACTGCTGTGAACCCCAGACTTGCTGGTAAATTATGTAACTGTAGTAATGTAAGCTTTTTCTAGGAGTGTTTGTATCTGCCACATTGGGATGATCATGGATTGCATTAAATCAGCTTCATAGACCCAAGTCTCTGGGGCACTTGGAATTGATTCCACGGGTAACTCCTACACTTGACTGACACCACATTTCCTCACAATGTAAAGTCTAGTATGTGGGTAGTGCAGGGCAGTCCACAGAGAATCTCCTTCTGACTCTCTAAATTCTTCTGTTAGTGACTCATCCACCCATGGAAGTATTTTGACCATTTGTTCTTATTGACAGAGAAAATAAGATTCTGTGTGGGCTGCAAGGCTTTTTATATCACCCCAATAAACAATAGCCAAGAAGTCAATGTGTCTTATCTTCACAGAGTTACATGTTAAGGGCCTAACAGATTGAGTGAGATGTTAAAATTTCTGGAGGCCTGTGCAAAAGGGCTATGTTATTTCTTTCACCAGTACTGCTAATCACATAGAATATTTTGCTGATAGTACAAATCAAATGTTTTATTCTGGAGTAAACAAATTGCTGTCTGATAGCTCTAACTTTGGGATAATTTTGATCAAAGCAAGTATAATCTTTTCATTGAACAGTGGAATAAAAATTTATTAGCAGATATTATATATCTCAACTATTATAGTTTACCAAAATGAGAGATAGTCAGACATCCATCTAGTTGGAAGGAAAGCATTCAATAAGGAGAAGAAACTCAAAGAAAAAACAAACAGAAGGAACAATTTAGTACTTATGATCAGTTATGAGAGATAGCTTTTAAATGCTCATTTGGTTAGTTTAATCAAAAATTTGATTTAGAATTCTGTGGCAATAAGCATGTTTAACAGACAGTAGCTGAAGCACAATGGGTGAAATGACCCATCTGTTTCAAAGCAAAGACTTGAGCCCATATGGTGGCAGAGACGTCACAGTGTTAAACCCAGCAGGCAACTGGGTAACAATTTCCTTAGGGGCCTACGAAGGAAGGCAGATTTTCCTACTGGCTTCTGCCTACAGACATGCCATTCTTCTATCTCTCAGGTCTGCTTTGTAGAGATAGATGGGCCCACCAGGTAACATTGCCCTGCGAGGCCAACTCAGCCTTCCTCAGTGGAAGTTTTAGAGCTGGTGACTTTTTTTCTTATGGGAAGTGGAGATCTAAAACTCTGAGTAGCATCCGGGCCCTGGGTGTGTTTTTCTGGGGCAGGCTTCTCTAGGCACACGTGTGTGCACCTCTCACACCTGCACACCATTGCATCGCCCAGTTCTAAGAGTAGGAAGCCAAACGCCACATGAACACTGGGCAGAGATACAAGGCAGGGAGAACAGACAAGACCTGGCGAGGTGTCTCTAAGGCCAGGGCACACATGGTGCCCTGGGCTGTCCAAGGGAGGTGTGACACTGTTTACCAGGGAGAGTGGCTGCAGCCTGGCTCCCTACGCCCTGTCTGGCCTATGAAATTTGATCTAAATCACAGGAGGCAAAAACATATTACTCTGACCACAATTCACATTCCGTAGGAGGAGACAGGATTAGAACATTTCTATTCTTGCCCAATGCTGCTAAATTTAAAGTCAAATAACTGTTAACTGCTGTCTTCCTTCAAAAGACCAAAAGCAAGCATCATTTGCTGGTGGCATGATGCTCTGAAATATCATCATGAGCTGTATGGTTGGGCAGAGGAAGATGAGAGGTCACAAACAACAGTGCTAAACTCATAGCCAAGGCTGCTCACAATGCCACTTATAGTAAACACCTCCATTTATGACTTCATTCATACCCTCATCCACTCATTTATTCAGGTATTGATTTACTATGCTTGTATTATGTATACAACATAAAGGTGAACAGTCCCAGCCCTTGGAAAGCTTGTAAAGGAGACAGGCACACACATAAGGAATAACAATTCTCCAGCAAATGAAACCTGGTATGCTAATGACTCCCCTCTCTTTCACTTCTGTACCCTTCCTCAGTTACTCTCAGGTCTAGAGTCTTTCATTTCTTGTTCACTTAAGGATCCTCCTTGTAATCTGAAAGGTAGCTCAAAAGTACTTGTCTAGCCTTCCTCCTTCAGGAAACCCATCTGGATTTACCAGGTGGACTCAGGAAGCATTTCACAGCAAACTTTACAATTACTTTCTTTTTCAGCCTTCTTCTCCAGACTCCAGTCTCCACCCTACTCCCCTTTACCATTCTTTTTACCAACGTTACTCTATGTCAAGTGATTTTTTTTTTAGATTATGTTTAATTTCATGAGGATATCAGCATCTTGACTAGTTTTTTCAACCTTCTTATACCATTTGGGACTTTCAATGACTTAGATATGCTAGGTCCACCAGTCTGGGGGAGCTAAATTCTGAAGGTTATTTTACTACCCCTGGTTGAAATAATATTATACGTTACTATTTTACATAGGCTAAGACACCTGACTGTGGGTCTCAGGCATGGCCCTGAACTTACTGCTCTAGCTGTACCTGAACAATCAGTGCCACGAAAGAAGGAATCCAGGTGTCATGTTCCTCACCTCTTTCCTCCGCTCTTACCGTGGCTGATTGATTGAAGGCCAGTAAATGTTCCTGCCTGCAACATCTTGTGCCTCCCGCCCTCTCCTGTACCCACAATGGCTGGTATAGTAGAAGCTTTGGGGTAAAGCATCTCCCAGGCATGTAGCATTTAAAGCCCTTTGCTCATGTTTTTGTGTCCTTCTTTCCAAGAGAAAATGAAGGCAAGTCATCAGGGAAGAGAGGAGAGATCAAACAATTAGATTTAAGATTGCCATCAGGAAAAAGTCACCATTTGGGAAACAGTGAGAAATGACCTCTTAGAATAGAATCCTATGATGGACTACATATTATTTACACAGGAAAAAAAAATGAAAGGAAAGAATTTGACTTACTTGGAGTTGTCAGCAAAGAATTCAGCGATTCTACACTGTAGTGATCTGCACCAGAAAGGAACAAGTCCCTGGCCTGGCTCCTGTGTCCCCAGGCACCCATTCTGGACTGAGCCTGAAACAGGAGACTGAGCTCCCAGCACATTGAAATTGCATCAACTGAAATGTTATTTTCTTTCCATGGAAAAATTATAGCAAAGAGATTAGTATATGATTTAGTGCATTTCAAAGGAAAATAAACATGTATTGCAATAAATAACCATAAAATAAGTCTAATACTACTTTAAAAATACTCTCATGAATTGGAAAAAAGTGAAACTTCTTTTTCACCATGCCTGAATTTTCACAGATCATTATATTAATGATTAGAAATTTCAACTGCTAATTCAGGGTCTGAGATGCCTCACTGCCTGACCCTCAGCTCAGCCCCTAACCTTTCTGTGACCCCATGTCTTTCTCTGCTCAATGGGGCACTTCTCCTCTCCTTTCTCAGCGAGCATATTCTGAAATAAGTAAAACAATAAAGGAAGTTTTGTCCCTTAGAAAACATGATGCTACTAGATGCTAGTTTTATTTTCATAAACAACTCCTTTATCCAACAATTTTGAATAATCCTACTCCTATTGTAACTCCCCAACACACACAGTAAGCAAGAGGTTGCAAGAGATCTAAATAAAGGTACAGAGAACCAAGGATCGGAATTAGAGACCAGACTCGATATCTGTTCAACAAAACAAATCATTTTTTTAACAATAGCATGCTTCAAGTTGAGATAAACACGTATGAATTTCATAAGATAGAAAAGGTAGCCACCAACATCTTTCTTTTCCACTCCTTTGGCAATATCACCCCCCAAACCCCCCCACTCTGCTCTCTCCTTTGCAGTGCCTCCCCAGTGGGTCTAATATACTTCACCATTATCAACTTGTGTTGTTCACATGCTGCCATCATCACTTCTGGTCACACTGTCAAAAGCTCTTTCCCAGGCCCCACCCCTGAAGTCCTGGCTTAATTGGTCCTGTGTAGGACTGAGGCAGCCCTGATTTTCAAAAGCTCACTGGGTGAATCTAGTGTGCAGCTGGGGCTGGGAAACAAACATTGAGTGGTTTACCTAGAGAAGGGCTTTCACTTACAGGTGAAGAGAGTTAAAAAAATTATTGATGCCTAAATATCTGTCTCGCTTGAGGAATCACCCTGATGCAAGAGAGGCACAGCTGTGTCCCTGGTGGCCCAAAGTGTAATTTACGATGTTACCAAAATTTGTTAGTTGCAAGTGAAATTTTGCATTTAATTTCATGCTTTTGGATAGGTTGACTATATAATTTATCCTTCAAACTAGGACACTTTTGAGAGTGAATTATGCTAATACAACCAGGCAAACTGGGACATATAACCCACCCTAATTATGGGAAATTTTTATAATTGGGAAATACAGACTTTTGGGTACAACTTATTGCCATTGAACAGATTAGTTTTCTCACGTGCAAAATTGGCATAATAATACTTGGCTTGCAAGTTGGGTGGAAGTTTAAATATGGACATTTACGTGAAAGACCTTTGCAAACTCTAAAGTCCTATATATAAACTTTATGTGTTACTATTTGAGCCAAAATACTTGCCACAGAAAGTCATAAGAGGAGAATTAACAATTGCTATTCACCTTCTTTAAATCCCACTGTGAATTTGGAAGTTGGGTGAGCTAAAGGATGAAATTCATAGTTTCCTGTCAAAAGCATCCCCATGGCCTATCATGAGAGGTGTTACCCATCTAACCTGCCAGGTGCCTTTTGCTAAACATCCTGGCTCAGATATTTCTTAGGGAATCAAAGGGAATTTACAATTGCAGGATTAGGGTTGCAAAGGGCTTTAATACCTGTAACCAATGCCAAATATCTATATTACACTTTACAGATTAAAAGACATAATGTAGCTTAGTGAAGGCATGGCCTTTAGAGATGGCCACCGGTGCTAGTTTTATTTCCTTGGTAGTTTCTTCACTTTTCTCATCCTCAGTTTCCTTATGGGGAAATGGAGATAACAATGCTCTCATCCTAAGGTTGTTTGAGGACTGAAGTGGAAATACTAATGTCTCGCGCAGGAAATGTACACAGGAAGTGGCAGCTATTGCTACTATTATCATCATCACTATCAGGTCCTGATCCTCCCAGCAACCCATGAAGTGAACAGAGCTGGCGGTGAGAAGAATGGCTCTAACAAGAAGCAGAGGGGGTGCAGGGAAAGAGGAGAAAGGAAAGAATAATTGTTCCCATTTTGACAATATGGCTGGGTACTGATGCTCAGGTTTGTTAGTGCAAATGGCACACCACGTTGCAGGTTAGAATAAAAGTCTGATGACTTCATCATTAGGACTCAAGGTTAAGTGAACTCTTACTCTCCCTCATCAATCTTAAAGCCAGAGAACATGGTTTGCACAAGGCTGGCTGAAGGATCTCCTTTATCCTGGAGCCCCACGTTGATGGCATAGCAGAGCAGATATCACAAAGAGCCACAGCCTTGTGCATAGTAACCACCCATCCTCCCTTCTGTCACCCCGTCCTTTGGGGTTACTTTCCTAACCTCCCTGGTCATGCACATTTCACTGCCACTTGGTACAATCTTTAGCATTTAGCTAGAAAGTGGAATATCTCCCAACACAGTTAGATAATTTATTTGCAGTGCTAAATTGTTTTTATTGCCTAAGCTCAGATTAGGTTGAGCTTTTTCTTCTTTTCCAATACAAGAGAAATAATTGGGAGAAGTGGCTGAGTGTTCTCGCAGGCACAGTGGAGTCATCCGACTGGCATGTAAAAATGTAGTGAGGGACACAGATGGAAGATGAAGAGTGCCAGGAAAAGACATCAGAGACTTCCACAGCTGAGGTCAGAAGGGACCAAAGAAAAAGTGCCCCTTTTCTACCCTATTCCAGGGACATGAGGCAGGTAGGAGAGAGTCCATTGAGTCAGACCTTTATGCAATCTGGGGTTCCTTGCTTATGGGCCTTGAGGTACTTCTTGCAAAGAGGAGATAACCCTGCCCCTTCATGCTGGGAGTCACTGGGTGGGTGGATATTGTTGCTAACACCCCATCGTTCTGGTTCATAGGTTTTTATATCTAAGTCACAAAGTGTTAGTGGGTTTGCCAAACATGAGAATTTTGTCACCAAGAGTGTGAAAGGAACAAATCACTATGATCTTGTAAATAATCTTTCATTCTTAACTAAATTTGAAATTGAAAACTCAAAATAAACATGAAACAAAGCCTACTATGTGGTGCAGTGCTATATAATTTCAACTCCCTGGGCTCTATAAATTTCAGCTTCTGAATTCACAGACGACATTCAGATGGGTAAATGAGTTCAGTTGCCCTGAGATCTGGCTATAAGATTAGGTACTTAATCTGAACCTACAGCTGAGGACTGTGTTGGGAGAAAGTTGGGCACCAGGTTTTCCCACGCTGTCAACCCATGACTTCTTCAAGGAGCAGTTCAATGTAGCTAAATTTGTTGACCTCTTGCTCTAGACAGCCACATGCTCTCAGAAATTTTGTTATATGTTAAGATTCTGGTTTTAACCCAAAAGCATGTGGGGCACATGTCTGAATCAAATTCACAATGAAGGAAAGTTCTACCACCTTTTTCACGTATCTCTCTCCTCCTGACCCCAACTTCCATTTCTTCTTTGCTCCTTATTTTCTTGTCTTTGGTTGTTTGAAAGCTGCATGCATGGTAGAATTTGAATCCCACCCTTTCTGGTGGAATACTCCTTTGATAAAGAAGTAGAGTGGGCAAAGCCAATCAACCAACCAGCTTGGTGGGCTCCAGCAAAAGAGAGCTGCCAACAAAATGCTGAGATCCATGGAAAGAGAGACTGTAGAGTTGGAGCCGTGACCCCTTCAGGTCATTTATAATCAAAACATGAGGGGTTAGCAGAGCCTAGGATTGATTTAACATGCTTCTCTCCTCTCCTCTTCCCCTACTCCCTCCCCTTTCTTGCCCCTATACACCACACACACACACACACACCAGAACTGGATGAAAGCCTAATGGCAATTCCATACCAACTTTTACTCTATCCAAATTACCAGGTTCTCACTGCCATATGCCAAGGTACCAGTGAGTTTTCTGGTGCCACCCAGCAATTCAGAGTGGTTACGATGGTAAGATGATAGCTGTGCCTCTGTTGCAGTTTGCTTTATGAACTCTCCTTGCTTATGGCTTTTTGACTTTGCAATAATGAGCCCCTTGGTGCTGTAATGGAGGCCAAAGAATGGAGAAGAGATTCCAGACTAAATGTGAAAAGGGGAAGAAAATAAAACACCCATTTTCAAATCATAAGGCAGGAAAAAACAGGGGCAGGACCCAGTCATTAAAAATATTGTTTTTATGGGACTCGTGGCAACTAAAAATTCACATTATATATGAAAGACAGCTACATCCATTGATTGGAAACTAAATAAAAATTACAGCATGCATTTATGTTTCCTCTTTTTTAATTTTTAATTACAAATCCATTCTTATTTTCCTTCATAACAGTTTCTGTGATTTAGTCATTTTCTAGTTTGAGTATTGAAAGATTCTCCTACAAACTCAAAACTTGAATTGGCTGAATTGTACAAATAGGGTAGAAAAAAACTCTTTCACCTATCCCTTCATATTTCACCCTCTCTTTTACGTGGTCGTTAAAGAGCTACCCAAATCCTTTCATCATCAAATATAACCCCTTTGTCATTTAGAGGATAGCCAACCTCCCACTACACTTTCAGATCTCATCTCAGTCTCTTCCTTGGTGTCCCTCTCGCTTAACTTCCTTTGTTATCTTCTTCCCTTCTTTCATTCGACAAGTGTTTATATGCTAGGAATATAGCACTGACAAAAAGGAACAAAAATCCCAGCCCTTATTTGAATGGAGAAAGAAATAGACAACAGATAAAATAAATATTTACAATATATTGTATGTTTCATGGTGATAGGTTAAGGAGAAAAAGGCAAAATAAGGAAGGGGGAAGTGATGTTGTGTGTTTGCCTGCTTCCATAGAGTAGTCAAGGACCACCTTCCTGAGGGAGCGGTCCCATCACCCCCAGGGGTCAGAGGACAGGTGATGTCACCATGCTTGTTCTCTCCTGAGGTCTCAGCTGACCCTCAAAGAACTTCCACCCCACCGCTGAACACCAGATGAAGGAACAGCATTCTTATTTAACATGTTCTGTGCTCACTGTGGCAGGTACTATGAGGAAAGCAAAGAAGTAACAGAAATAAAAGGTAATTTTTAAATTTATTTTATCACTTCTAATAGACTCCCCCTTCTTAAGGGTAGAAATAAACAATATGAATCATCATATGCTTTAAAAATGACACAAATCATCCTATACAAGAAATGTTTGCCATAGACTGGGTGGTCAAAAAAGGCTTCATCTAGTAGCTTGCTTATGAGCTGAGCTTTGAGAGAAGTGACAGGAGTGACAGGAAAAGCACATTTGAGGTGAGGGGACCAACAAGGCTTCTGTGCTTTCCAGTTCCTCCATGAAGTTTTTAAATAATCAATGGGTTAATGCTTTTGGAGCTCCAAGATAATTTCCAACTTTTTCTCCAAGACTCTCCCCTCCCAGCACATATTGTCTTCTTTCCTCATGCCTAATTTTCTCTTTAGTGGTTTGGATAACTACGAGTTCAGTGTTTAGGACCATGTTGTTTTCTATTTTATTTTTCCTGAGCCCTTCGTGAGCACCAGGCTTCTTCCCAGGCTCCTGAAGTGGGGAAAGCTCTGACCTTCCACTCAAGGAGCTGCTCAACGGGTGAGGGACTTAACAACTCTACAATTATGGCGGACATGCTCACTCTTTCTCAGAATCCACTCTCCCACGATTTTTTCACTGGACATGTGGCCACCCAGGAAAAAAGCTACATTTCCAGTCTCCTTTTTTGGTAAGGATAACCTCAGTTCTGGCCAACGAGTGGTAAAAAGAGAAATGTGGTATATTCCAGAACTCTTTCTTAAAAATCCATCTTTAGCTGATTTCTGCTTCTGACTGATATACAACCAGTCTACTTACCATAAACAACTAGAAAACCAAATAAAATATATTAAACAACTCTTTCAGACATTGAGACAATACGCAGAGCAAAACTGCGATCGCTGAGAAAAGGGAAACAGAGGTGGAGCCTGCCATTGGCCTTGCTTTCTGCCTGTAGAAGATGGCACTGGGGGAGGATCCCAAGCAGAGCACATGAAACTTATTGAGCTGAAAAGACAAGCATTGGGATTGGGGAAAGGTGAGCGAGCCAGAATTTGTAGGACAGGGTATTGGAGAGGAGTGATCTGTGCAGAGAAATGTGCATGAAGGCCCCCTTAGCTGTGCATGTATACAGTGAAACTCTACAAAGCTACACAGAAAGCAGTTTCAGGGGAAAAATAACTAATGGGGAGCTGTAAATGGAACAACTCCTAGAGCCTGAACAAGGCTGAGAGATATTCAGACTCCTTCCAGCCAGGGCAGAGAAACCTCATTAAACTCTCAAGGAATTCCATAAAGAACCTAGAAGCATTATGGCTTGGTAGTGTGGCTGAATCAGCCCTAGAGTAAAGGCTACTCTAGGCCAACTCTAACAAAGCTTAAAAACAAGCTTTGATTGCATGAATCTGATTTGTAAGAAACGTAATTGCCTAATAAGACTACTTCAACACTCTTTAAAGAAAGAAAACATAGAAAACACTCAAGAAAACACTCAATATTGTAATATTCATAATATGATATTCAATAAAAATTTGCTAGACAAGCAAAGAAACAGCAAATTGTCACCACAAAATGGAGGAAATAGAAGCAGAACTAGAAATGACATCAATGATGAAATTAAAAGAGAATAATTTTAAACCAACTGTTATAAATGTGATCAATATTTCCTAAAGAACGAGATGATCATAATAAGTCAATAATAAAAAAGAACTTCTAGAGATGAAGAATACAGTATCTGAAATAAACATTTACTTCATGGAATTAATAACATTGATACTGCAGAAGAAAAGATCAGTGAACATGAAGACACAGCAATAGAAACTATTTAAACTGAAGCACAGAGAGAAAAAAAATGAAGAGATTCAGTGATCTGTGGGATAACATCAAATATCTAATATATATGAGATTGTTTTCCCAAAAGGAGTGGAAAGAAAGGTGAATAAAATATTATTGAGTAAATAATGACAAAAATTTATCAATTTAATTTCAATTTCTGATTATTTTGCTAATAGTATGTAGAAATATACTTTTTTTCTGTGTATTGTCCTTTACCTTAACTTCCTAAAGTCACTTATTAGTCCTACAGGCTTTTAAAAATAAATTCCAAAGGATTTTCCATGATTGTAGGGGAGAGGTATTCAGTCTCACACCATTAAGTATGATGTTATGGGGCCGGCTCGGTGGCACAGTGGTTAAATTCAGCTTGCTCCGCTTTGGCAGCCCAGGGTTCGCAGGTTCGGATCTGGGGCGTGGACCTACACCACTCATCAAGCCATGCTGTGGCAGCATCCCACATACAAAATAGAAGAAGATGGGCATAGATGTTAGCTCAGGGTCACTCTTCCTCAAGCAAAAAGAGGAAGATTGGCAACAGGTGTTAGCTCAGGGCCAATCTTCATCACCAAAAAAAAAAAAAAAGTATGATGTCAGCTATAGATTTTTCATATTCATTAACTAGCTGCACTGCCTGCTGAATTTTTATGGGAGAGAAAAATAAACTTAAAAATTTTAAGCCGGTGTTATTTTTTGGCAAACCTAATTCTAAACGATACAATAAGTGACTATAAGGTGATACCATAAGAATTTGGTGCAGAGGAAGTGCTAAGGACATTCAACAGTGAGTTACAAGAAGTTGGGTTTCAGTAAAGTATTTGTTGGAGTGAGAGGGAGAGAGTGGCATTTGAAATGAACCTTAGGAATGAATATGACTTCATCAGACAAATGTGGTAGAAGAGCATTCCAGGAAAAAGACTGTCATAAAAAGAGGTATGTAGATGATGAGAGGTGGAAGCATTCAGGCGACCCAAGGAACATATAAGACAATAAAAGGACAAAGAGCTAAACAGTTGTGCTGGAGTGCTCGGGAGGACCTGATGCCAGCGTGGAAAGTTTAGATTCATTAAGCTATAAGAAGTCAAGGAAGGTTTCTGAGCAGTAGGGTAATAGAATGGAAATTAGATTTTTTGATATTGAATTGTGACAACTCTAAAGAAGCAGAATAAACTCAGGGAAAATAGAAGATGTGCATAAGAAGCAAGACATTGTGTTCAGCTAAAACATAGGATGTATTAAGAGGGGCTGGGGTGGGAATTGACTAGAATAACAACTTTGAATATTAGACTTGGGATGAACTTAAGTCTTTTAGAAACATAAGTGATTATTTCTGACTTGAAAGAAATCAACTTACCTGTAGAATTACATGGCAGTTGTGTCTTTGAATGAGGAAGGCAATGTAGACGAGACTACAAGATGGAGAGGTGTTAATGTTGTCCAGACAACAGAAAATAAGGGCTGGGATCAGGAAAAGAAGTAGGATATTGGCTGTACTGACTAACTCAAGAAAATCAGGAGAAAAATCACAGGTGGGGGCCTCTGAGTAAGGGAGGAGTCAAGACTGGATTTGAGGGCACAATCGTGAGATGACCAACCCAACCAGAGATGACGCCACAGAGGTAGTGGCATCGGGGATGTAATTCCTCACCCAGTCCTGGGCTGTGACATGCCTCTGTGGAGAAACTAAATTATTCTGCCTACGCTGAAACGTAGAAAGAGAGAGTGGGGGAAAAAACCCATGCAAAATGCAGAATAGACTGTGATAATTTATGGGAGAAACAGTGTAATTGGAGTTCTAAAAGGAGAAAAGATTTGAAAATAGGGCAAATCTATACTAGAAGAGATAATCACCAATAATTTTTCAAACGGATGAAAGGTACCAGGCAACAAATCCAAGTAGCTTTATAAATCTCAAGCAGGAAAATAAATGAATATATATATTGCCCATTGCTCATTTTTCCATGCTTCAGCATAGGCAGAATATATATATATAACATCACCTAAGCACATGATGGAAAACTGCTGGCAAACAAAGAAAAGAAAAAAAATATTTTAAATAGGAAAAAATTTAAAAAAGAGAGAGAGAAAAGATCTGTAAGACTTGCAGGAGATTTCTTAACAGAAAGGATGGGAGCCAGTAAACAATGGGATGATAACATCCAAGTGCTGAAAGAAAATAACAGGGAGCCTAGAATATGATTCTATGCCTGGGCAATATAAAAAGGAAGGCAGCATAACATTTTCAGACAAAAAAAAAAACTGAGAAAATACTTCATTAGTGAACCTGCACTAAAGGAAATACTGAAGGATCTTCTTCAGGCAAAAGGAAAAGATACCAGATGAAAGGATGATAATGAAGGAATTAAGTACAAACAATGTAACCGGTAAATATATGAGCCAATGCTTTTCCCACTGTGCAACTTTGCCTCTCTACACCTTACTGGTCTTCTTATTCAGTTCCACTGGTGACAGCGTGTACATTGATCATCTCTCCTTGCTCTGCTATGTGTCAGTCTTGGTGAATGCTCATTCTGAATATCTATGTCTAGATTATTAAGAATACAGTTTTGTAAATACCAAGATGTTTTAAATATTTGAAGTGGACACTTCCAAATACATAGGATAGGACTTCTAGTTTTTCAATATCAAAGGATATAGGAATTGTATATTTTGGTATTATTCTACAACAGAGGAGTGGTCTTAGGGCCCATGGGTTGGTGTAGTGTGGTTTACTCCCATATTAAATAACCTAACGCTTTTATTTGTTGTCACCTGTCACCTGTCACTGTAGTCAATATATCTACCTCTAATGGCCCCACAATCTATAATTTGGTATTTCTAACCTGCTGCAGAATTAGAAAACAAATAACCAGGCTTATTATTTGCTTGTTTACCAAACCTTCAAACACCAGATGCAATATGATTATTTTGGAGCGTGGAAAATGGAGGAATATTTCTAAATTTTTTTTATAAAGTAAGTTTAATCTTGATAATTAAACTTTGAATACCTACTATTCATGAATATGTATGCAAAAATCATAAATAAAACAGACACTAGTATTTGAAAACACATCAGCAAAGAGAATTCAACACCGTATTAAGAAAATAATACATTGTGACTAAATGGGAATTATTCTAAGAATTCAAGGATGCTTCAATATTATGAAATTTCTTAATTCAGCATGTTAATAGAAATAAAGAGAAAAACATGTGATAATCTCCATAGATATTGAAAAGGCATTTAAAGAAATTCAACACCCATTCTTGATTTAAAACGAACAAAAAAAAATTGGGAATGGATGGATACTTCCTTAACATGATTAGTTCTCAACTCAGCATCTTACTTAATGGGAAAATACTGGAAACACTTCCACTGAGATCCGGAACGAAACAATGATGCCTACTCTTTCCAATACTACTTACCATGTTAATGGTGATATTTACCAATGCATTAGGCAAGAGAAAACACAGGAATTGGAAAATAAATAAAATTATCTTTATTTTTAGATAATATGGTAGCATGAGTGAAAAATCCAAGAGAATCAATAATAATAAAACTAACAAAAATAATTAAAGAATTTAGTAAGGTAACAGGAAATGTAACCAAACTATAAAAATCATATTTATAGTAACAACAAGCTGGAAGGTGTAATGGAAGGTAAACCCCTATTTGCAACATCAATGAAAAGATTACATTCTCAGGACAGATAAACATTCCTGGGGAAATCGTTAAAATAAAATAGACTTGAACAAATATAAATGCAACCACTGTTCTTGGATTTAACAACTTGAAGTTACAAAAATATTAATTATTCTTACATTAATTTATAATTTACTGCAACCCCAATGAAAAGTTTATTCTAAAGTTCAAATGGAAAAATAAGCATGAACAAATAGCAAAGAAAACACCAAGAGAGAAGATGAATAAGGAGAGCTATCACATTTTAAAATTTACTGTAATGCCTATATGCTTAAAATAGTGTTACTGGCGCATGAAAGCCAGATCAATGGAATAGAAAAGAAAGCCCAGAAATAGTCCCAAGAACATAAGAAAATTTAGCATATAAGAAAGACGGTATCTACAATTTGATCACCAAAAATTGCTACCAATTATAATGGAGTTTCTCAGAGTTTCTGTAGTTAGTCTAAAACAATGTTATATGTATAATAGGATTGAACAAATGACTGAGTTCTCACTGTGGAAGAAGGGAGATAAGAATAATGGAATGAGAGTAGAAAAAGAAAAATCCTATGGTGTTGGATTTTAATCAAAGGTATCAAGGTGTATAAATACAGATATAGATGTAAATATTTCCCAGCTTTGTCAACTGCAAGGAATTAGAGACAGCACAGTCATGTGCCACATAACCACGTTTCGGTCAATGATGGACCACGTATATATGATGGTGGTCCCACAAGACGAGTACCCTATAGCCTCGGTGTGCAGTAGGCTATCCCATCTAGGTTTGTGTCAGTCCGCTCGATGGTGTTCACACAAGATGAAATTGCCTAATGATGCACTTCTCAGAACATATCCCCATCATTCAGCGATGCATGACTGTAATTCTCAACAGAAATGAGCATACCAGCATCTAGATCCTGGCATTTAAATACCATTCTATTTTTCTCTAAGAGGAAATAGTGATTCTTGGAGAAATGCTGATTCTAGCCATGGGGGCAGGAAAAGTTTTAGGTGTTCTTGAAACTTCTTGTTATGCCAAAAATTAAAGGAGTGATCAAAATCTGATGGGACCATGTCAAAATGACACATGAGCCAGCTTGACGGGGCTTTCCACTGGCCAAATTTGGATAATTTTGAGCATCAAAGTGAAAATTATTGGTAATATGTTATAACATTGAATAAGAAAATGAATTGAGTCGATACTTATACTATAAATAAGAACAAATGAATGAATGAGTGTGATGAACAGGAAGGGAAAACTCTCCTTTAAGAAAGAATTCCAACAAATAATGTAGAAGCTACGTAGAGAGAAAGGTAACTTGATAAAGAAGAAACCCAGAGTCCGCCAAATTAACCAAGAGATTCAACTTAATGTTACTAGTAAAGAGACAAACTGATTTCATGCGCCTTATTTTAGAAGTTAGTGAGAGTATACCACCACCTATGTAGCATTTCTGCCAAATGTGTTTGATCTAAATCCAGACATGAAGAAACAACCATATAAATTCAAATTAAGAGGCATTCTGAAAAACAACAGGCCTGGACTCTTCAAAGCAAGAGAAATTGATGAATCTAGGTGAAAGGTATATTCTTGCAACTTTTCTATAAGTGGGGAACATCACACAAAAATTCTCAAAAAAAAAATAACAAAGTGTTAATAAGCCCTGAGTCAGATGCCTACAATAGACTCATGTAAATCAAATGCATAATGTTTCATGCATGCTCAATCCCATCCCACCCCCGTTTTTAGGGATGCTTGTTTCCTGGTTTTCACTTGTGTTCCAGGTGGAAAATTTGTTGGATTGCTAAATGTTGAGTAAAGAGAGTTTTTAGTATGATTACTAAGAAAAAATAGCCATGAAGAAAAATAAGAAGTACATATGTAATAAATATATCATCAGTTGCACAGAAAAACAAGATTACAAAATATAATTGAGAACTAGGAGATACTACAAAATCTAAATTGTAAAGGACATCCACCATGTGGTGGCCATCCAGAATCTTACGAGCACCCTTGTTACGATTGTAGAAACTCCCACCTCATGTATCCCTCTCCTCCAAGGTAGAAGCCAGAACTCTCTCCCCTAGATTCCCTTTCAGGTGGGGCACAGGCATGTACCTTGGGTTCTGCCAATCAGATACATCCGTGGAAGTCTTTGATTTGTAATTGACCCATGGAAAGAGAGAGTATGCAAAATTCACCTTTCAGTGAGTGTGGCAGAAGAAATGCCTGCCTTTTGGCACAAAGAGTGAAAAAGCATTTGTCACTGGTATAGTCATCAGTATAATTATTGCAATTTGGAAGGTCTGTTCTGAGCCTCAACCGCAGCCCTCAGAGTGTGGTTGGGCTCTCTTCCTAGCTGCAAAGCCTCTATCTGACTCTCTGGCCCTCTAAGGAAACTGGTGAGCTTCCTAATTTCCTTTGACAAATTCCTTTTTTGCTTAAAATAACTAGAGTCTATTCTGGGTTTCCTACCCAGAATTGAACCCTGTGAGATATGAACTCTGACTTCCAGATTTACCATCTCCCATGGAATCTTAGGATCTTCTCGATTAGAATCCCTTCTGCCATTTTCACATCCGCATGTTTAATCTTAGCCCCAAATACTTATGTCTTATGAGCAGTGATGACAGGAATTACTTTGTGAAACGTAAATATATGAGGAATATCATAATGTTCACAGGGTCATGACTTCATCTTTAGAGACAGGCCAACCTAGTGGTTCTTGGATTCTGAAAACATTTCCAAATACCTTTCAATGGTCTTTTAGTTCATCAAAACCTCAATCTGATGTGGTGATTTTGAGATTTAATCCATATGTTTCCAGTTTACATTGATTCAATTCATCCAAGTGGTCTCCAAGATGATAAAATAATGCCCAAGAAGGCAGAAGCCTCTGTTAATGAATTTTTGGTTGGTTGTATATGCTTAACTGGAGTACCTCCAATCTCAGAGTTGAAAGAAGTTCAGAATTTGGCTCGATTACTTTCCTTTACCTCAATGTCAATCTCATCCGAAACTGGGTTGTGGTGATACATACACCTTGTACCATTTCCTTCGTAGTCTAGTCATTCTTCACTTCATCTACAGTTGAAATACGAGCTGAGTTCAGGATGCCTTGGCAGCACTGATAATGAGATTGGACACATATTTCCTGGTTTCAAGTTTACATGACAGGGAAATGCCAGTGATTTAGGTCCATACTAGTACTAACAGAATGTGAGAGAGTTTTCCACCGTATCAGCTTCATTTGCTTTGGAATTAACCTGAGAGACGCAGTTATTGATGAGGCCATAGCAGAAAGAGTGCTAAGATCTTTGCAATTCTTGTCTAAACCCTCCGACTTCCCCATACCAGCTATCACTAACCCATCTGTCCCAGTTAAACTCCATTGAACCAAGTATGTTAATCCCATAGACCAATTCACTGGCAGTATTTATTTTCACTGCATAAAATTTACAATCTCCACATTCGTCTATGGCTATCCCAGGAGACTGTGTGCCCTCCTCCCAATAGTTTGTATTCTTGGTAGAGATATTAGATTGGCTGTTTGGGAGTGAAGTCATAATTTAGAGCCCAAGTCAATCTCCTGAAAAATTTGTTTATAGAGACTTTATTCATTTTCAACAAAAACGTGTTGAGCCCTCGTGTGCCCATGCGACTATGCCAGGCACACTAGTGAATATCATACGCTACTCTCCTCTCCTTCACTATACTCCAACCATACTGACTTTCTTTCAGTTCCCCATCTCTGCAAGGTGTTTCCTGCTTAAGACCTACATGCGTGCAGTTCACTCTGCCTAAACCTCCCCCCTCCCCACCTATCCCTGCAAATAGACACATGCTCTTCTCAGCTGATTCTATCTTATCCTTGAGGCCTCTGATTAAATGTTCTTTCCTTCAGAAAGGTCTTTTCTCACCATGCAGTATAAGTTCTGTCTCCTAGCACCTCTGCCTTCATAGCACATCCTAATTTGTGATTAAATATTCATTGGATTATTTTCTTGTATACATTCTCTCTCCCACAAGACTAAGCTGCACAAGGGCAAGGACCGGGTCTGTTTTGTTAACCACTGTGGACCCAGTGTTTTTAGCCGAGTCTGGCATGCGGTCAGTACCCCACATAACCCGTGGAGAGAGAGTTGCCCGTTCACATTTTAGTCTGATGGATAGCATGCTTAATTAAACACGTTAATAGATTAATGGAGAGTATTATGTTTACGCCCAAGAGATGAATCCAATCAAGAAGACACACTTCCCTATAAGTAGTTATTCCTTTGCTGATTAGTCTAAACAGAAATTTCCTGGCAATCTTTTCAGACATTGTTGTGTACTTGGGCCAAATAATAAAGGTCATAAAACCTTCTCCTGCTATTCATCTGTGCTTGTATTGTGTTCACTCCAGAGCAAGAGGAATGGAAGTGATTGTTCATCATTGGGAAATAAAAAATGCGGTGAGTAACCTATCATTTTTATACCACTTTATATTAATCATCTCTTCGAGCACTTCATCTCTGTATTCCTTGCTATTAAGTATACTTACCAGAAGTGAACAAATTTCCAGCATTCTGTGCATGAGCTAAGAGGGAAAAAAAGTCAGGCACGTTTCCAAATTGTTCCCATCATCTGTCCTGATGGGGTTTGCATCCTTGCAGTCTACTAGTAGAAATGTTTCACTCATTTCACTGACTGAGTGAAAGTGAAAGATATGCATTTAAATTCCATGTTACTGGAAAGTGTTGACACCAGTTTTAATGAAATAAGGGGAAATAGCCAATAAGGAGCAAATCTGGTGTTTCATAGAATTAGGGACTCTGTATTTTCCTTGTTGATCCTCTGAAGTTTCTTCCTATGAAGAAACACCTTCTCGAATGCCTTTTAATTAGTATTGTCTCTGCCTCAGCCTGTCCACTCTTCTGCCTTGTCTGAAATGGGAATTGGGGCAATTGGCCAGGACCTGAGGTGGTAAGAAAGAGCAAGCACATCAGAGGTCCTTTAGGGATCCATGGCGCTGTGGAAATCAGGAACACAATGAGGAAAGAGCACACAGCAATTCCCATAACCCAGTCACTGAAACACAGTGTGGAGAAGAGGCTGGAGTGAGGCAGAGATATCTGTTCCTGTCCCCATCATCAATGAAGCTTCAAAATTGGCCCTTCAACTAAGTAGTCTTTTATTCTTCATCTCATAGTCAACCCCTTTCCTGACCCAAAATTTTCTCAGCCCCATACAATACAATCTATGTATTTAGAAAACCCAATGCTTGAGGTGCTGGGCATTGTATTTCCTACTACAAAGATGAATACAACAACAACAGCTCCTGCCCGTGGGGAGCTCATTGCCCCAGAGTAGAGGTGAGAGTAGGGCTGCTGAGGGGACCTGGACTTACACTGTGATGTATTAAGTGCCATAACAAAAACATATGCACGTGCCATGAAAGTACAGAGGAGATCACAGATTCTCTGTAGACCTTTTTGAGCACCATGAAATAACAGAGGCCTTAGTTGCTCTAGCACTGATTAATTTGGTTTTTTTTTTTTCTGCTGTGTTGGGGATTCCCAAGTCCACCCTGAGCTTCCATAATTCACTAGGAGGATTCACGGGACTCAGCATAGTGTCATATTCATGGCTATGATTTATCACAGTGAAAGTATACAAAACAAAATCAACAAAGGCAAAAGGCACATGGGACAAAGCCCGTAGAATACCAGGCACAAGCTTCCAAGGGTCCTGTCCCAGTGGAGTCACATAGGATGTGCTCAATTCCACCAGCAATGTGTTGTCACCAGACTTGTGAGATGTTGTCTACCAGCAATGCTCAATAGAGACTCAGTCTCCAGGGTTTTTATTGGAGGCTAGTCACATAGGCACCCTCAACCTGGAAAGTATGATAAAAACATGTGCTCACCATAAACCACACTGTTTGTATGAATGGTTTAGGCACAGTGAGCCACTCATCACTTCGGGCAATGGTTAGAACCCTCCCAAAATCCAAGTTCCCAGATGCCAGCCAATGTAAAACCTTAAAAGCAAGTCTTTTTGTGGGTAGCCTACCATGTTACAGGCCTATCATTTTAATTTGTTTCTGCACATTTATCCATTTATTTGTTTATACATACATATATATATATATATATATATATTTATACATTTAGGAAGAGGCGTGGCTTTTGAATTTGTATTCTAGTTTCAATCCATGTTAAATAACACTAGGTTTTCATATTTAAATGATATAACATTAATCTCATACCTATTTTCAGTGGTGTGATGGAGCCAGTTAGTACCTACTTGCAAGAGCCAATTGTTAAATTGCCAAGAATTTTATGAAGTCCACGTTGGTAGCTTGAAATCATCTATGGTGGGAATATTTACACCATGGAAATTGGCAAATGCTACAAATCAGGGCTTCGCCCACCTCTCCGGAAAGCTGGTTATTAAACGTTTACCAGCACAACCTTACCTATTTTTATGTTCCAAGGGAAAGGACAAGAGAGTATAAAGAATAAATTGTCATAGCTACCAAGTAAAGCTCCTACTCACATTTATTTATTTATTCATTTAAAAATGTGAAATGCAGGGGCCGCCCGGTGGCGCAGCGGTTTAGTCCGCGCTTGGCAGCCTGGGGTTCACGAGTTCGGATCCCAGGCGCCCGCAGACACACTGCCTGTTAGCCATGCCATGGCGGCGTCCCATATAAAGTGGAGGAAGATGGGCACAGATGTTAGCCCAGGGCCAGTCTTCCTCAGCAAAAAGGGGAGGATTGGCAACAGATGTTAGCTCAGGGCTGGTCTTCCCCACAAAAAAATAAAATAAAATAAAAAAATAATAAAATAAAAATGTGAAATGCAGAGAATGATAGACAAGTTCTTCGTCTTTAGAGAGCTTCCAATCTAGTGAGGAAGACAGATAATAAACATAAATGTGGCAGACCAAATTATTCTCACATTAACGTGTGTTTTCCCTCACTACCATGGAAGACTCAAAAGAAAGAGAAGTACTTTTCCTTCTGCTCCAAGGAGCTTCTTGGAATTGGCTCTCCAATTTTTAATTGATGTGGTGATGCAAGATTTCCTAAAAACGACCTCCCTCTCTCCACAAAAAAAAAAAAAATGATCAGGCTTTTGTTTGCGGAGAAAAGGACGAATGAGAAAGGTTGGTGCTGGGAGTGAGGAGGCCAAACTGGCCTTCCCACAGGGGAAGGTGCTGGTTTTTCTGATCTGGGGAAGAGCTCTCCACTTTGGTTGGTGGGGGCCAGGAGGGAGGCCATCAGCGATGGCATGTGCTGAGAGAGGTCTACCGCCTCTCCCCACCTTCCTAGGAGACATTTTGTATGTACAAAGTGCCTTGAGGGGTGACAGAGGCTCTGAAGAAATGGCACAGGGAAGCCAGAGGGGTAACACTAGGAGCAGTGGCCTTGGGACCCAAACTACAGATCCTTGTGCTCCCAGGGAGCAAGGAGCAAATAGTCCCATTTAGAGAGCTCTTACTACACTCCAGACACTGTTCTAATCATTTTACATGCTTTAACACTTGTAATCTACACAGCAGCTCTATGAGGTGAGCACCATTTTATAAAAGGGGAAACCAAGGCATAGAGGGGCTAGGCAACCTTGCCATATAGCTAGGACATGTCCATTTTACACTTGGTTTATTCCCAGAAGCCATCCATTTGACGTCCTCAACTGAATACACCCACTCTAAACAGACCACTCCATTTAGACAAGATCGTCTACATGGCAGGTGTGTTGTTGAGGGGGGTAGGGTCCTTTCTCCATTTTCAGAGAGCTACTTAAGCCCCTAAATTTCAGGGCAGTCTTGGGAAGGAAGGGAAGGGCCCTCAAACTGTGATTGGGATTGAATTTCTTGCTTCCCTGACCAATGGGGGCTTAAACCACATATAACAAGCTCCCTGCTTCTCTACCATAAAGGAGTTCCCAGTCCAGAGGGCTCTTAGGTACATAAATAAGCAATTCCAGTCCCATCAAAAGGTGCTATCAAAGACCCTCCTCCCTGCTCCTCCAGCGCCCGGGGCATGCCTCTGACTTGTCTGAGCCTACCACCTGAGAAAGGTTATTGCTAGCAAATTTGTTTTTGCTTAGAAATCAAAGATATAGCTACTGACAGGTGGTGCTCTGCCTTTCCAACACCAAACCTACTAGAATGTTTGGCTCATCAGCCAACATACCCTGCTGTTTGGTTCACTCTGTTTTGTGGGACTGGAGACCATTTTTCTCAACTGGTGAGCATGACTTCATTAGAAAGTCTTTGTGGCACTGACAAGACAAAAGCTATGAACCAAATAAGAACATGACCATGACGGGGAAAAGCAATTCAAATAACATGCAGGTGGGTCTCAGGAAGACAGAAAAACAGGGAAAGGGCAGGGGTAGCCTCAGGGGTAAAACCAGCAATGGTGGTCAAGGTCATGTCCTTTCCTCTGCACTGTATGGTTGTGAGTTTCACTTGTCCAGATTACACTCAAGGGTCGGGCCAGTCCACAGCCCTTTAGAGCTCAGTGAAGCATCAGGAGCAGTAGTTGGCGCCTGGTTCTAATTGGATTCATCACTCTCTCGGCTTTTGCTCTCCTTAATGGCACTTGACTTCCTAAATGCTACCTACTTTCAAAGACCAAAAAAAAAGGCTCTAACTCAGTTCTCTTCCTATCCCAGTTTTCCTAAAGCACTGAAAGAATTACCACAATGTTTTGGTTACAGATTCTAGATTTTACTTTTTCCCTTTTGTTTATTTTTTCCAGCTTTATTGAGATATAATTAACATATAATATTGTGTAAGTTTAAGATGTAAAACATCATGATTTGATATATGTATATATCACAAAACGATCACCATAATAAGATGAGTTAACACATTCATCACCTCACCTAGTTACAATTTTTTGTGTATGTGTAGTGAGAACTTTTAAAATCTGCTGTCTTAGCAATATACCATATATAAGAGAATATTGTTCACTATGGTCCAATGCTATACATTACATCCACAGAACTTATTCATTTTATAACTAGGAGTCTGTATCTTTTGATCACCTTACCCATTTCCCCCACTCCTCCATCTCTTGCCCCTGGCAACCACCAACCTCTTCTCTGTTTCCATGAGTTTGTTTTTTTACATTCCATATATAAGTGATATCATACAATATTTATCTTTCTCTGACTTATGTCACTTAGCATAATGCCCTCAAGTTTCATCTATGTTGTTGCAAATGGCAGGATTTCCTTGCTTTTTATGGCTGAATGATATTCCATTATATATATATATACCACATTTTCTTTATCCATTCATCTGCCAATGGACACTTAGGCAGTGTCCATGTATTGGCTATTGTAAACAATGCTGCAATGAACATGAGGGTGCAAATATCTCTTTGAGGTAGTGATTTCATTTCCTTCAGATAAATACCCAGAAGTGGAAATGCTGGATCATATGGTAGTTCTATTTTAATTTTTTGAGGAACCTCCATACTGTTTTCCATAGCGGCTGCACCAATTTACATTCCCACCAACAGTGCACAAGTGCTGTTCCCTTTTCTCCGCATCCTTGTCAACACTTGTTATCTCTTGTCTTTTTGATAATAGTCATTCTAACGGGTGTGAAGTGATATCTCATTGTGGTTTTGATTTGCATTTCCCTGATGATTAATGGTGTTGAGGGCCTTTTCATGTACCTGTTGGCCATTTGACTATCTTCTTTGGAAAAATGTCTATTCAGGTCCTTTGCTCATTTTTCAATTGGATTATTATTTTTTTTGCTATTGAATTGTGTGAGTTCCTTATATATTTTGGAAATTAACCCCTTATCAGATACGTGGTTTGCAAATATTTCCTCCCATTTGTAGGTTTTCTTTTCATTTTGTTGATGGTTTCTTTTGCTGTGCAGAAGCTTGTTAGTTTGATGTAGTCCCACTTGTTTATTTTTGCTTTTATTGTTTGTTCTTTAGGTGTCATCTGAAAAATCATTGCAAGAACCATGTCAAGGAGCTTTTTCGCTATATTTTCTACTAAGAGTCTTATGGTTTCAGATTTTACATTTAAGTAAGTCTTTAATCCATTTTGAGTTAATTTTTATGTATGATGTAAGATAGGAGTCCAGTTTCATTCTTTTGCCTGTGAATATCCAAGTTTTCCCAGGACAGATAGATTTTCTTAAAAATGGGCATTAATTCTTATGGTCAGTATATTGCAAGTGCTTTTTTTTAAATTGGAAACATTTTGAGGCATGTTTATATGTCTTTTCATAGTTATTTGCTCTCTCAGAAGATAAAATGCAAAATGCCTTAGCTGTCAGCTTAGTGTGATATAAATATATTTTGAATCATTATGAAATTGACCTCTCTCTGAAGGATGTTTACACATCTCGCCCTTGGGAATCTCATTGTCCCTCTGAGTTTCATTTTTACCTTGCTTACTGCCTGGTGAGTCAGCTGCAAGCCCTAAACAGAAAAGGATGCTTTTGAATCAACGTTCTCACGCAGTATGCCATTTTGAAGAAAGTGCAGATTTAGTCACAATAACTACATTTGCTTCACTGCCACATTTTCTGCCTGCGCTTTTCCCTTTCCATACAATTTTTTCAGAGGCTCTCTCATCTGCCTGAGATTCTGGAGAGAAAGCTTATGAATTCAGAGATGTGTTTCAAGAATGTGTCCTTTAAGGAAATTCCTCCTTGAAAGCTGAGTCTTCTAAAAACTCTTGATATTTCTGGCTTGAATAAGTTCAATGCAAATAAATTGTTCAACTGAGTATAGCAGTGAGGCTGCAAATAGAGAATATTTGCCTGAAAAGTGGCCAAAAGTCATTTGGAGAGGTGTGTTCCTATCATACCTGTTCTTTGCCTCGCTTGCTGCTTTCTTTTCATCTTTTGGCCAAATAAATAAAGTAGATAGAGCAGGGTACTTTCAAGTCCCCTTTGCCAGAATATTTCCCTGGAATGGTTTCCCCTCCCACTCCACAATCCTACTAACAAAAATCCTATCGGTGAGCAAACATTCCCCTCTTAAACTCAAGTTCAGCTATTTTAGCTCCCACTCGCCAGTGCCAGGGTGACTGAACATTCCTCTTCACCTAATATCGGTCCCCATCAGATAACCACTAAATGAACAGAGGCTGCAGGTTAGAAGGAATGCTAACAATGCAGATAAAGTCCTGATAACTGGCAGCTGTGAATTAATTTGGCCAGATCACAGCCCAGGAGGCTGGCTGTCAAAGGGAGCAAAGGGTGCTGGGGAGACTTGGCCACAGTGCCCATACCTGACAGCACCTTCCCCTAGGCCAAGCAGCCTGGCATTTCGTATCCCAAGTCATCACAGGAATGAGACAAATTCCATTGTCCTATCTGGTGGCTGCTCACCATGACAAATCAACCCCCTGTGACTTGGAAAGGGAAATAGTCACATGTCTTCACCCACAGGGTGAATTAAAATGACTGACTATGAGGGAGCTACTGACCCAACTAGACACTGAGAAAAGGGTCAACTGACCTCTTAAGCCACTCCATTTACTGGTTTCAGACTCAGAATTCTATAGCCTACTAAGTCTAGTAATGCAAGAGGCAGAGCACTTTCCCCCTGAATATTTCAAAGCAATCACAACCTACTGCCTGTTTCCAGGCTGGCAAGAGAATGTGCAGAGATGGGGAATTTGAGTTCTCGTCCTGTCCCTCTGCTCCACCTCTGCTCTGTCTGAATAGCCTGCTTTTTCATTGGAATTTACGCTCACCATCAGCAAGAGCCCACTGTTTTGAGCTTCTGAGCCTCAAGGCCATGCTCTGCTCCATTTGGTTTTATGTGTGTGTTCTCAGCCAGGGATTTTAGGCAGAGGAACACTTAGTGCATTCCTGAGTTTGACCAGTAGGTGGAAGCATTTTTGACCAAGTGGCACCTCTAGCTTCCTAGTCCTGGGAAAGAAGAATGGTGATTTCCAGGAAAAACTGAGAAGCTGAGTCGCCAGACCCTTTGTCTGACATAGTCTCTTATTTATGTATGGAATATCTTTCCAAATAGAAAGGAATGTGAATATTTTGAGATAATCAGGAAAGAAGAAATTAGGAAATAATCAGAGTTTACTTTCAATAGCCGCAGCCACCTAGTTTTCTTAATTCTCTCACACTCTTTAATTAAGCAATGTAAAATGAACATCATAATTTGTAACAACTTATACTTTAGAATCAATACAGATCTCCTTAAATCCCACAGTGATTTATGAACACTCTATCTTTAACTAAAGGCAAATGAGAGAGAAGGGTTTAACGTGGGTACTCAGTCCAGAATACTGGCTGAGAAACTGGGTTCTAAAGCAAACTGTCTTCCCATTGAGACCTTATATTATACCTCCTTTATCTATGTTCCTTAAGGTTGGCAGATTTTAATTTAGAAACCATAGGATACTTTTGACAGAAATGTCAAGGAGATTGTAAATTATTACTAATCATTGACAGTGACTCAAACATGGGGCAATTATATGTGTTGACATAGTTGATAATTGGACTGATATTGAAACGGAAATATAATCACTCACTTACTCTCTACCTCCTGAAGCTGAAGGCATGGTCAAATAAAGCCTCAAATGACTTTTCTGCCACTGAAAGAAAGAAAGTCTACAGCCCGTGCGTTGAATCATACCAGAAGGAAGACTGGCAGCCCTTGATGGTATTATATGTCTTATACTAAGGCATTCTCCCCAAAGCTCCGGTATTCTGGGATAGCTAAAAGTATCCCAGGGACATCTTGGGGCTTCTGCATAAGGAACAACATAGAAACTTTGCTGACATACCCACCTAAATGTGTTCTTTCTGACTAGAATGTGTGTATGTATAATTTACATAAGTAATATTTATGTGTATTATTTACATATATATATTCATACACAATCACACCCAGAATGAAAGACCACACAACCACACAAGAGAGCATGCAGAAGGCCAATATGAACTTATTCATTTAATCTTAGGATCCTAGAGCTGGCCCCAGGTAACTGCCCTGACCTTGAAATAGAGAGTTATATGACAATCATAGGAAGTACAGTACTACTTCTATTCTACCACTGATTTTCTTCTCCAATTCCCACTGATCTCAATACTCTATTTTGGAGACAAACTTTTTGAAAGAGATGTCTAACTCTATTTCTGTTTCCTTACTTCCCACTCCTTCTTCAACCTACGGAAATCTAGCTTCTTCCCTTGCACACCATGACGTTTCTTTCACAAAGGTGACCAATGACATAAACATCCCTGATTCTAATGGAAACTTTTCAGTGATTGCCTCAACCTCCCAGCAGCATCAAACTGCATTGAACATTATTCTTTCTCTGTCAAGACAATCTCTTGCATTGGCTTCTGTAGCACACGCTCTCCTGGTCTTCCTCTGTGCCATGTCCCCATATCTCAGAATTGGGTCTTTGGCCTTCTACTCTTCTCACTTTACACTCTCTCCCTAGGCCATTTCATCCATTTCTGCAGATCCACTTATCACCTATATGCTGATTTCTCGTCTACACCTATACCTCAAACTCAGCTATGTTTCCCATATATAGACATGTAAGTAAAAACAGGTACTACAGTGCCTTTCAAACTGTGAGTCACAATCCATTAGTGGGTTTAAAATCAGTTGAGTGAGTAGAGAGCAACAGTTTAAAAATGAAATATGGAGTAGAGTAGAATAGAGAATATCAGAGTGCCACACACTTATATAGAATAATTATTACTTCATGAAACTTTTTTTTCATTTGTATGGAGGTGTGGGATTGTGATGATAAACTTATTTCTTTCTCTGGGTCATGGTCAAACCATTAGAAAAACACTGGTCCCTTGGGGTCCCCACATAATGTTTCAAAGATAATCCCTGCAACAAATGTTCAAAAATGAATTCCTCATTTTTAACTCCAAACCCATTTCTATTACAGAAAGTCCTATTTCTAGTTCATTGATCTAGTTACCTAAGTCAGAGAACTGCAGGTTGCCTTGAAATCAGCTTCTCCTTTACACTCCACAGACAATCATCAACAAATACTGCAAATTTGGTCTCCTAATGTGTTTACAACCCAACACTTCTCTCCGTCTCCATGGCCACAAAGCCAGATCAGGCCACCAAGGGCTTTTTCATGGACAATTGCAATTGCCTCTAACTAGATGGATGCATGAGTAGTGAGTGATGAACATAACAGACAGTAAGAGGTAAATATATAAAATTATTAACTTTTGTAAGCAAAACACTCTAAAAAGTAAAATCAAGGTTGAGACAAATTCACAGATGGTAGACCTTTTGCAGACTGCAGAGGGATCTGGGTAGCACACAATGTTTTAAGACTGGTATCTACCAATACCAGTCCCTGGATTTTATAGTCGGAGAAATACAGAATAAATTATTGATCATTTGGACTGTGGAGCTGATCTAAAGTAGTTTTTGTTAAGTTCATAGGAAGACGAGAATGCATAGTTACCCAAAACCTGATCATCTGTAGCAGCCATGAGGGCCACTACATAAAAGACAGCCAGGGATTTGGGAAAATGCTAGGGATGCTAGACCCAACCATTTCAGTAGCACCCTGCAATTCGTGCTTACCTCTCCTCAAGGGCTACTTCCCAGGCTGCAGCTTATATAAATAAATCCAAGCATTTTTCAGAGCACATACAATATATGCCATCCTACTTTCTACCATCAAATTTACACGGGTGGTTAATGGACTGAGACCCGATTTTATTTCATTTAATCTTATGAATGAAAATCCTGACTCAAACTCTCAAACTAAATTGTGTAGTTTTTGCTGCCCCTCCCTCCCAGTGCCAGCAGATTTTAATTTATGGAATATTAAACATATTCTTACCTGGGAGGAAAATGGAGAGTGGTTTACTGACAGCAATCAGCAGTAATACCTGATTGAATTCATATGTGGATCCAATCTGTGAGCCAACCAAAGGATCAAAGCAATGGAAGACTCTACTTACCCCGGGCATACCAGAGTCTAACCAGCTAAACCTGGTGAAGGCAGGCCAGCTTTTCCATTCCTGGTTGCCCTGCAGAAATTGTGATTCAACCTGGCAAGAGTTAGTGTTATTTCTGAAGTTAAGCGGACCTTATTGACCTGAACCACAGAGTAAATAAAAGGACGTCTAAAAGATACATAGGTTTCCAGAGGATATTTTCATTGAAGGGTGCAGGTTTTTTTCAATTTCTACTGATAATAATTTGTATACATTCAGAGAATGGAGAAAAGCTGCAGTTCCTCTCCCGAGGTCATTCAAGACAATTGACTCGTATAAAAATACCCAGGTTCTTTACCATACTTCCAGCTCTTCCTAAGGCACTTTTCATGGAGGATGGGAATCTTGTTCCTTATCAGGGGTGGAGACCTGCTCTTCTCTTTCTGGGTATGGTGTCCTTCCAGCACCTTTCCATCTGCAGGACAGACAGGCTTTGTGAGCAGGAAGTGAAGCCGGAGCCACAAAAGTATGAAGCCTGTGGAGGCAGGCGTCGTGGGCTCCGGATGTCTGCAGAAAAAGTTGAAAATGAGCCAATGTGTGAAAAGTTGGGAAGCGTTCTAAGGTCCTCGCAAGACATCAAAAGCCAAGTATCATAAGAAAAGGAATAAAGAAATAAAAGCTGCCATTTTTATAGCCTTCTCAGGATGACTACCAATTCCATTAAATGTGAAAACATTTCATTGCATTAATGTTATTCATAACTGTAAAAATAAAGACATGTTTTTAAAGACAAAATAAAATAAAGCCTTTTGAAGAAGGAAACCTTTGATAATGAATATTTTAGAATTATATCAAGCCATTTGACAGTGTCTTTTGCCTGACTAGATCTGACAGAAGGTTCAGGGATCCTCCATAGTCATGTGTGAAGCTCCCCTCTGAGTCTGCACATTTATGCATCACACCTGAGGGCCAGAACGGGCAGACAAATTACCCAGAACAGCAGAGGTGCATTTCTCCCGAAGAGCTGTACACCGTTGAAATGGAGCCAAGAGTGGAGATTGAAAAGTGGCCCTAATCTGGATTTAGAGGGTTAATTTATCTACAAAGTTTTTGGAAAGGCATTTTCAGATGGCAGAACTTTCGCACGTCGTGGTGTCAGCGGAATATTAGCAACTCTCTCAAAACCTCCGCAAGTGTCACTGTTCTCCCTGTGCAAAATATTGAAAACTTTAATTTTCCACTAAAGGTCTTTTTAAAGGATCTATGTTAAATGATATGGAGCTGCAAACTCAATATGATAGTCACTGGCCACATTTGAAGTGTTCTGTGGCTTCATGTTGCACAGCACAACCACAGAAAATTTTCAACACTGCAGAAAGTTCTACTGAACAGCACTGAACTACAGCGACTTTTCTTAGTATATTCTGTAGGTCACTAGCTCTAGACTCTTACTAGAGGGTAATGTACAGGGAGTTCTGAGTTAAGGGGTTTTTTTCTTTCAGTTTTGTTTTTTTTTTTTTTGGTGCCTTATTATGTTAATAAGAACTATCAGTCCCTAAGAGGAGGCTCTGGGCTATAGGGGTTTCCCAAACCAATTGAGACATCAAACTTTTCTTTGTGGAGGAACTGCCAAGGCAGTGTTCCATGGAGCAAACATTGGGAGATGTGGATCTGTAGAGTAAGTAGTCCGACATCACAGACTATGCCTTACTCATCTCTCTCTCCCGCTCTGTGTTCAGAATAATGCCTCACAAATAGTGGGTAGGCACTGTTGGCTTACCTGAGACAAGTGCTAAGGCAGGTGAAAGAGAAAGTGGTGAAGAGATAGAGGGTGAGAACCATCTATTTTTTAGGCTTCCAAACCTAGCATTCTCCACTGGGGCTACCAAATAAGGTAAAATCATCCCTCTTCTATACCCGAGTACACCCAACTTTTTAATTTCTATATTTGGATTCACCTCTCTGATGTTCACCATTTCAAATTTTCATGTTTTTTTAGAGGGCAGGAAATATTCTAAAAGGTATATTTTTCTGAATTATTATGTAACTTGCTAAATTAAGTTTGATTGGAATTTGCTTAAAACTCCAATCTCTCTCCCTGCACCGGAATGAAAGAAATCTATAGGCTCCCAAAACCCTCTATCTACATAGTATTGCAGTTTGGACAACTTCTAATGAAAATTTGATGCTTTAAAAACAACTTAAATTTTCCTTTTAGTGACATATCTTACCAAAAGCTGTCTGGGGCCTGGGAGGCGAGAGGACATCTTTTCCAAGGAAAACCACAAATTCTTCTTTCAAAAAACTCTTCAGTGTACTGTAGTTTATTTTTCTTTTAATTGAACCCTCCTTAAAATCTCAGTGCCTTGGTTGTCCTAACTCTAAAACAGGATAAATGCTCTGAGACGCTAGTGGGATATTAAAAGAAAAATGATGGTGAGAGGAAATTGCCTTGATCCCCACAGAGGCCAGGTGCTCAGCGAACTCTCCACAGCCTTCCCCTCCCTGAGTCTTTGCTCGTCTTTCCTTCACCCAGACATCTTCCTCTTTTCCATCCAAAGACCCATCTCCTCCAGGGGGCTTTATCTTCCTCCTCTTCTGAATGCCTATACTGTTCACCATTGGACCTCACACTTGGGTTGGCCCTTGGTCTTCCTTCTTTTAGGTGGGTACTTTCGTGCCATGATCTGTCTCCCAGAGGAGCTGAATGGCTCTTTAGAACAGAGATCAAGATTCACTGGCCTCTGTTTCTTGATCACTTAGTCCAGTGTCATGCAAACACCAGTACCTCAATAAATGATGATAACAAACACCCTCCACACTGCTTAGAGTAGATTAGTTATATCCAACAACAAAATTTACTTATTCAAGATTGTTGAATTTAGAATTTGTGGTAATACATATAATGGGTAAGAGCTTGGCAAATTAAAGAATAGCAAAAATATAGATTTTTATAAATTTAACCTCCATAAAAGAACAGATCGTTTTAAGATCTTTAGAGACACCTAGTCACATAACAACCATTGTGATAATGCAGAAAGTAGACAAACTAGAATTTACCAAACTCTCCTTCTTTTCTTGATAGTATTTTTTATTGAGATATACTTTACATAACATAAAATTCACCATTTTAAAGTGTACACATCAGTGGATTTTAGTATAATCACTGTATTGTGCAACCACCACTACTAGCTAATTCCAGAACTTTTCCATCATCCCAAAAAGGAACCTCATACCCATTAGCAGTTAGCCCCAATTTCCCCCTTCCCTTATCCCGTGGCAGCCACCAATCTACTTTCTATCTCTATAGATTTGCCTGTTCTGGACATTTGATATAAATGGAATCATACAATAGTGTCCTTTTGTGTCTGGCTTCTTTCATTTAACATGTTCTCAAAGTTCATTCATGTTGTAGCATGTATAAGTACTTCATTTCTTTCTGGAGCTGAATACTATTCCATCATATGGATATGCCACATTTTGTTTATCTATTCATCAGCCGATGGACATTTGGGTTTGTTACACTTTATGGCTGTTATGAATAGTGCTGCTGTGAACATCTGTGTCCAAGTTTTTGTGTAAACATATCTCTTGGGTATATGCCTAGGAGTGGAATTGCTGTGTTCACTCTCCTTTACTCTTCATGTAAATCCTTGAAATCATACATTTTTATACCGTTCTTAGGTAATCACTAAAAGAGATTCTTGAGAGACTTCTCTTTGCAAGTGTGTTCAAACCAAGTGATTGTTCTGAGAAAACATTTTTTTTTAAGTAATCTAATTCAGACTAGTTTCTACACAATGATTCACTTAGTTTCCTGACTCTTTTATAGGGTGGCTCGAGGGGACCCGACCTCCCAGCCTCCCATCAGGCCTCCTCAGATAAATATGTAATCTGGCTACACAAAGACAGGTTAGGACAAGTTCCCTAGGCAACTTCCAGCTAGATGGCTACCCCTATCTCCCTCCTAATAGAAATTCTGGGGCCATCTTTCTTATATTCCTCTGCCTCTTGAGTCACTGGAGCTATTTGACTAAGAGGCTAGCAAAATAAACACCAGTCCGCCATTTGGCACAGTCTTTATGGGAACATTATTCTGAGATGTGTGTAAGCATTGTGTAGGATAAGCAGGTAACTTACCATGTAGTGAGGGAGGTTCAAAGACAGAGAGGTGGTGATCTCTGTAAGTGACCTGGCAGAAAGAGTTCCTCCTTGCAGATGGCTGTGGGAATGAAACTGCTACATCCAAGTGCCTGTTTCTTTTCTGAATAAGGCTAATTGCTGATTTGGGAAGAGGAAATGTGAAGATGATCTATGAAGTATCCCTAGGATGAAAAATTTTAGCCTATTTCCAAGTTCAGAGAAATAAATTTGCACCTATGGGCCTAAAAATGGTTTGGCAATGTGCTTCAGCCTTCAGATATAAAGTCATTTTGGTAAGTCAAAAAAATTTTTACTGAGATGGAAGGGAGAAGAGAGAGAAGGGGAGGGAATGGAATGGAATGGAATAGAATAGAATAGCAGTGCGTTCCCCAGGTAGTAAGGGTAAGTATTATTTCTTCAAACTTTGTCTTAGTTGTATGTGGTGTGTGTGTGTGTGTGTGTGTGTGTGTGCATGCGCGCGCGCGCGCGTGTGCGCAGAGCTGGGTCATGATAATTTAAAATGCATTTCTTACTCTGGATCCCCCTCAGAAATGTTTGAAAACCATGCCTCTATAGAAATCTTCAAATACTTTTTATGGTTTCCTATTAGCAATGGGTATTTGCAAACGTTTCTGAAAGTTTTCCTGGCTTACATATAAATACTGTATTGGTGTCTGAAGCAGAGGCTAATTCCCATTTTGATCATTCCCCTGCAGCCGGAAGTTGTGTAAGAGGTATTTGTGTTATCTTTTTATGTGAAAGGCCAGATGAGGTGGGACCTGGAAATAAAGATTTCTGGAATTGCTAAATGTTTTTGAGAGAAAATAGAGCTATCAATCTTCTCTACCCCCAGAAAAATTCCAAATGGGCTTAAAGCTTTGTTTTGGGGGTGTGACTAAGGAAGCCAAGGAAATGAGCAAACAGCATCAGAGCAGGTGTGACAGAAAACATTGCAATGTTTCATCTAGAAAACTCCAAAACACAAAGTGAGTGGCCTCCAAGTGAGTCTTCATATTCATGTGTCCTAAGCAATGGGAAATGTGTCAGTGTCTTTTTAACGGCAAAAAAGGACAGTAAAACCCATGATGCATTCATGAGCACTGCCACTAAGTTTGTAATAAATGCCTGTTTTGTGGAAATCCCAAAAAGGAAAGTCCAGTTGACCTCTATTAACACACTTCCTTTCAGCTTCAGTTCTCACACCAACTCCTGTAGGACACGAATCTATGTAAGCTGTTAACCCTTCACAATGGTAGAGCAACCACAGAAACAGGAACATTTTTTCCAGTGAGGACCCTGGCTGCATTTATTGTGTGACCAGTATTTCTAGGCTCCAACTCATATCTCAGACACTCAAGATTCTTGGAAACCTTCACAGAAGTCCAGATATCTTTTCTCAAAAGCCCCATTTATTTCTTCTTCTCCTTTTCCCATTCTCTCTCGTAGAATCTCACTTGTATCTCACTTATATCCCAGTTTCAAATTTCTAAAGCCCATAAGAAACGGATGTCTGGTTGTCCCGCCAATTTCAACATTTCCATCATCCAAACTCTTCATCTGTCTCAAACCTGAAATCAAGACCTTTCCCATTTCATATAGTGCTACCATCATTGCTGCAGGCAACAAATCCAAACATCATTTCCCTTCTTATTCCCCTTAATTCCCTGACATGACTCATTTCATACAAGAAGCTGCACTTCCACTTGTCCCCTGCCTGCTCCGTACACTTCTTCTTTCTTTTTTTTTTTTCTGAAGAGGATTAGCCCTGAGCTAACATCTGTTGCCAATCCTCTTCTTTTTGCTGAGGAAGATTGGCCCTGGGCTAACATCCATGCCCATCTTCCCCTACTTTATACGTGGGATGCCCGCCACAGCATGGCTTGATAAGTGGTGGGTCCACCCCCGGGATTCAAACCTGCAAACCCCGGGCAGCTGAAGCGGAGTGCGCGAACACCTACGCCACCAGGCCGGCCCCCATACACTTCTTTATCTTTCCTTCTGGTCACCGGTCCTTCCTCCCTCCCTCCCTCCACACAAAACTTATCCATCCTTCAGACTCTATTTGACAGTCCACCATTTCCACAAAGCCTTCTGCAATTTCCGCAAGCCAGTTTTTCCCTTCCCAATTCCTATTGTGCCTATAGTTGGAGGACAATTCTACCTTAGGGCACTGAGTGTGGTATTAATTGTATCTTATGTTTAAGGGTGTCTCTACACGTAGAATATAAACTTTTGTATCTTCTCTTAAATACTTAATATCGGCCCCATCCCATCTAGCACTGTGCCAAAACAACAGTAGATTTAACCTTCACCGTGCACACTCTTCCATTTCACCATTCCATGACTTGATTTGTGAAATGTTCAGTGACCGACCACCTGTGCCTGGCCCAGCGTTAAACACTGCAGGTACAGACATGTGCAAACAAACAGACCCTGACATCGGAAATGCACATACAGCTGAGGAAGGAGAGACTAACTCTGTCTGAGGAAGTGGGGGGAGCCTCTTGAAAGGGATGCTCTTTCCTGCCTGGAATATCCTTCCTTTCTTGTTTAACTAGCAAGTTTCACTCATCTCTCAAGAATCAGCTCAAAGTCCACCTCTTCTCTGTAGCTTTTATTGTTAACAAAAGAAAGAATAAAAGACCCAGAGAAGTGTGAGGATTTGCCCAAATAATGCGTACCTTTCTTCATGTGTTCTCCATGAGCATTTTTCTCTTCAACATCTGTTTTAAGTAATTCTGCTTATAAATTTCTTTTACATTGTTGTGGAAACTAGCCATAAAAGACAATCTTGGACATTGACTCCAGGTGAGTTAGAGTTATTTGCAGAAATTATTTAGATTCTATGACTCTCCTTGCCTGTCTTCTTTTCCTTTCTTTTTTTTTTTTTTTTTTTTTTACTCTTTTCTATTTCTGTACTTAATTTCTTCAAGGCTCTGGGTGGACATAAGGGAGTCCATAAAGGAGGCGTTGTGCTCTCCACCTAGAACAAGCCCCAAACTGTATGGCTAATCTAGCAATTATGTTTTGAAAAGGTCTCAGTTTCCTTCCCTTGATCACAGGGAAGAGGTGTTTGATCTAACCCACCTAATCTCTCATTTCCACCCTGTTGTGAAAACATGCTTCTCAGGACTCCAGACCACAGCAACAGAGGGGAGTAAATAATCAGGGAAGAGTGGTTAAATATAGACCAGGGTTCAGGTGATAAACCTCAGCCAGCTGGTCTAATAGTTCCTCCATGGAACTCCATCAGCAGCTGCTCCTGCCGGTGGTGTGGGTCTCAAATTTATTAACTATTTTAATGTCAGAACTCTTTATTTTCTCAGCCTTCCTAATATTGTAAATGCTCTGACTTCTTGGGTTTTTTTTTAATATAAAAATCCATTATGTCCATTCAAATTTATTCAATAATTGTTCACTAAATGCCTATGCCTCAGACACTGAAAGTTGACACTGGGGAAATCACAAGTATGATTCACTTAAAATATCACTGGGAAGTTCCTGTTGATACAAATTATGTACATCATTTTACCTCTTTTTCTTTTAGAACATTATCATATAATGCTTGTGTATGGGAGGGTATGGAAAACAAAAGCTCTCCTATACTACTGGCAGGAATGTAGAATGGCGTTCTCAGGATCCTTTGTTATTATCTATCAAAATCTCAAATATTTCTACTTTGATCTTTCAGCTCCACTGCCTTAAATGTAGTCTACTGATACAGTCACACAAATAAGCAAACAGTTATGCATAAGAATTTTTATTGCAGCATTGTCTATACTAGCAAAAATAACCAAATAGCTACTAATGGGAATGTTTAGATAAAACACAGTAAAGACATTCAATGAAATACAACGTGACTATTTTATAAAATGAGATAGATCCATATGTGTGGATATGAAAATATTTCTAAGTCATATTTAAAAAAATAATTTATAGCACACTTTTGAGATATCATTTATATTTTTAAAAATGCTTCATAGAGACTTCCATTTCCAACCATAATGTAAAAGTAATAGGTCAAAGTGATATATCAGACTCACCTTTTCTGTCCTAGATAGCTCTAAAAATGAACAAGGTATTTTAAAGCAACTGTGTTCAGGAGTTTGATATAGACAATGCTGAGGTGTCTGTGATCTTTATGAGGAGGGAAGCACACGAGGCAAGCTCAACGTTCACCGTGACTTTCTACCTCAGGGAACCTTACAAACTCTGACACAGGGAAGAGCAGAGTAAACAGAGAGCTGCCATTTCTCAGGGTGAAAGAGAGATCAAAATCCAGGGCTGCTGGGGAGGTGGAATTTGGACAGAGTACTAGAGAGGAGGGAGCTGGACAGAGCGTATATAGAGAGGGAATACCTTGAGTACTAAGCTGTGCAGATATGTTGAGATCCTGAAATATCTGGGACAATAGCTATTGAAGTGTTGTGAGCTGGAAGGAGATCCTGGAGCTTGCCCAATGCTGAGATATGAAGGAGTGCCAACCAGCCAGATGAAGAGACTTGCTGAAGACCCTGAGAACTCAGTTGAGACCTTACAAAGGACATATGGGATAGGGCTACTGTCACCTTGCACAGAGGTAATCCTAGAGAAGCCTCAACAAACCAAGCCTTTTGGAGATTAAATTGATCCTCCAATAAATTAACTAATTTTCGAAATAAAATATAGCACTATTCAAAGAAAGAAAAAAAAAGACCTCAAGAAAATAGCATCCTTAATATTCAATATATGATAAAATAAATTACTAGACATGTGAAAAGGCAGGAAAATATGACCCATAACCAGGAAAAAAAATAGTAAATGGAAAAGCTCCAGTGATGATACAATCGTAGAATTTAGGAGAAAAATATTTTTGAAAGGAAAGGAAAATATAGTGAGACTAGATGGGAAATTTCAGCAGAAAGGAGAAAGGTATATACCCCTCCAAAAAATCTAGAGCCAAAAAAATACAATATCTGAAATGAAAAATACAGTACATGAGCTTAATTAGAAGATCAGACACTCCAGGGGAAACTATCAATGTCCTTGAAAATTGTTCAGTACAAACTGTACAAAATAAAGCACATGAGGGAAAAAAGACTGAAAAAAAAATAGAAACACAATGACTTGTGAGAAAATATTGAGCAGCCTAACGTGTGCAATTAGAGTCCAAGAAGGAGAGATGTGACAGATTGAGGCAAAAGGAAACACAAGTTTGAAAAAATAATGACTGAAAAGTTTTCCATATTTTAACATAAATATCAACCCACAGAACTAAAAACCTTGGCAAAACCAAAGCAAAATAAGCAAATGAACAAACAAAAACACCACATTCAGGTACAGCACAATTAAATTGATAAAAACCTGAAATAAGAGAAAAATTTAAAAGCAGACAGAGAAAGAGACAGCACATACAGGGAAACAACAATAAGCATAAGCACTGACTCCTCATCACAAGCAATGCAAGCTTGAAACTAAGCGAATTCCTTTTTTTAAGTGCTGGGGTAAAAACAACCTTTTGACCTAAAATTTCATAGCCTGCAAAAGTATCCTGCAAAAATGAAGGCAAAATAAAGACATTTTCAAATAAAGAATAGCTGATGGTGACAATATTCATAACCAGTATAACTACACTACAAAAAAAAATGTGAAAAGAAGTTCTTCAGTCTAGAGAATAACTGATACTAAAAGGAACTCGGATATCAGCAAAGAAATGAAGAGGCGTCAAATATAGTAAATATATAGTAAAAATATGAAAAGACTTCTTCATTTAGTATCTTAATTTCTTTATAAGACAACTGTTTAGAGGAAAAATGGCTATGAAGTGTTTAGTTTTCACATAAATAAAAGTAAAATGCATGACAACAAGCACAAGAATGGAGGGTAAATGTTGTAAGGTTCTTACATTGTATGTGAAGAGATAAAATTTTAATTTAAATTAGACTGTGATAAGTTAATGATGCGCATTGTGACCACAAGACCAACCACTGAAAATGAAACGAGATATAGCTAAAAAGCAAGAAGACTACATAGATAGAACAATAATGAATACCTGATTAATCTAAAAGATGACATAAAAAGAGGAAAAACAAAATAAAATGACACAAATAAGGGTAAAATAGCAAGATGGTAGACTTTAACTCAATAATTACATAAATGTAAATGGAGTAAACACTGATGAAAAGACAGAGATTGTCAGACTGGATAAACAAGCAAGATTCAACTATATTAAGACACAGCAGTTGAAAATAACGAAGTGGAAAAATATTTAGTACATATATGAAGGAGGGGACGTTAGAAAGATTGGAAATATATTAAAAGGATAAAGGAATATTATGAACTGCTTTGTATTCATAATACCAATCCTACACAAACTCTTTCAGAAAATAGTGGAGGAGAAAATATTTCCCAACTCATTTTATGGGCCAATATTACCCTAATACTCAATCCAGAGGAAAACATAAGAAGAAAAGAAAATGATAGAAAAATATTCCTCATGTATAAATCATAAAACTCCTTAACAAAATGTTAGCAGATTAAATTCAGCAATACATCAAACTTATAATGCATCATGACAAAGCGAGGTTTACCTGGAATGCAATATTGGTTTACCATTTGGAAATCAATCAATAGAAACCACCATATTAACAGAATGAAGGCCCCAAATACCCCATTTGGTCATTTTAATAAATGCAGAAAAATCACTGAACCAAATTCAACACACATTCATGATAAAAATCCTCAGAAAACCATAAGTGGAACTTCCTCAATCTGATCAATGGTTATCTATAGAAAGCCTACAGCAGAACACAGGGGATTTTAGGGCAGTGAAACTGTTCTGTGTGATACTATAATGGTGGATACATGACACTATACATTTGTCAAAATCCATAGACTGTACAACACAAGCAGTGAACTCCAATGTAAATATGGACTTAAGTTAATAATAATATATCAATAATCATTCAGCAATTGTAACACAAACATTCATCAGATATACTACACTAATGCAAGATGCTAATAACAGGATACGTGGAGTGGGGGAAAGGGAGCATACGGGAATTCTCTGTACTTTCTGCTCAATCTTTTCTGTAAACCTAAAACTGCTCTAAAAAAATAAAGTCAATTTTTAAACACCTACAGAAAACATCAAACTAAATATTGAAGGATTGAATACTCTCCACTTAAAATGGGAAACAAGACAAGGATGTCTCCTCTCACTACTTCTATTTGACACTATTTCTGTGCTGGAGGTTCTGGCCAGCACAATCAGACTAAATAAATAAATACATAACATAAAGATTGGAAAGTAAGAAAGAATACTGTCTTTATTTGTGGATTACATGATGATTACATAAAAATCCTAAAGAATGTAAGATAAGACTCCTAAACCTAATAAGTGAATTTAGCAAGGTCACAGGAAAAGGTTAAAATACAAAAATAAATTGTATTTCTATGTGAGCAATGAACAATTGGAAAACATAAGATATTAAAAATACCCTTTACTAGAATCAATAAATACATACTACTCAGGGATAATTTTAACAAAAGGTGTTTAAGTGCTCTACGGGGAAAACTATTCCAGCAGGCTTTTTTGAAGAAATTTTGACAGACTGACTCTAAAATGTATACAGAATTTGAAAGGACTTAGCCAAACAATCTTCCAAAAGAAGAACAAAGTTGGAGGACTTATGTTACCTGATTGCAAGATGTACTATAAAATTATGGTAATTGAGACAATGTGATATTGACATAAAAATATAGAGATACCGATCAATGGAACCAAATCAATAGGCTAAAACTAGAACCACAGTATATGGTCACTGTGTTTTTAAAAAGACACCAAAGCAATTCAAAGAGAAAGGCAAGTCTTTTCAAAATATCGTGCTGGAACAACTGAATGACTATATCTTAAAGATGGACCTTGACCTCTATCTCACAACACACTCAAAACTTAATTTGAGATGGATCATAGACATAAATAAAAAAGCTAAAACTTCTAGAAGAACACAGAGTCATCTATCTTTGCGAACTTGGAGTAGGCAAAGATTTCTGGACAGGACAGAAAAATCACTTACCATAAAAAAAAGGTAAGTTGTACTTCCTTAAAATTAAAAACTTCTGCTCATAAAAAGACAATGTTAAGAAAATTAAAAAGCAAGCCACAACCTAGGGGAAAATGTTTATAATAGGTACATCTGAAAATGACTTATGTCCAGAAAATATAAAGAACTCCTACAACTTAATAACAAAAAGACAACCTGATCAAAAAGTGGTCAAAATAATTGAGTAGACACTTCACAAAAGAATGTACAAAATGACCACTAAACACGTGAAAAGCGATCAAAATCATTAATCATCAGGAAAATGTAAATTAAAACCAAAATATATATCACTTCATACACACAGAGGTCTAAAATGTTAGTGAAAATGTGGAGCAACTGAATTTCTCACACGATCTTAGTGGGAGTGTAAAATGGTATAGTCATTTTGGAAAACTGGCAATTTCTTATAAAGTTAAACACCACATCCTATGACCAACAATTTTGCTCTAAGGAAAAATAAAGACATACGTCCACAAAAATACTTGTGTATGAATGTTCATATCACCTTTATTCATAATAATTAAAACCAGAAACAATCCAAATATCCATCAAGAATGAAATGAATCAATACATTGTGGTATATTTATACAATGGAACAATGAAAAATAATGAGCCACTGATGCGTGCAATGAACTGGATAAATTTCAAAATATTTTGCTAAGCAAATGAAGCTAGACAGAAAAGGTACTATGTGAAAAAGATTCCGTATGAGTCCCTCTATGTGAAATCCTGCAACAGGTAAGGATTTGGTATCAGAAGTCAGAAGATGGTGGCCTGTGATGTGGGGTTGGAGGAGAGATCAACTGGAAGGGGCATGTTGGAAATTTCTGGGGTGGGCACGTTCCACATCTTAATTCACTTGTGGGAGTACACAAATGTATGTTTTTATCAGAACTCATTGAACTTATGATATGTGCATTCCACTACACATAAATTATACCTCAATAAATAAAGGACAAATGTTTTATGCACATGCATACACCAAGGAGGGGATGGAATGAAGAGAAAGATGGATTTTGTTGGGTATTTTTCCTTAATGCATCCCAAGAAACTATAAGAATGCCTGGTACATAATAGGTGCTCAGTAAATATTAGTTCAATGAATGAAGTGATATGTATGAAAAATTTTGAATAATGAACAAGAAACTACTAATAGTAACCTTTGAAGGTCAGCCTACTAGGAGAGAGGGAGATGTTTACTTCCAACTTTACATCTTTCTATACTGTCAGTCCTGAATACATATCACACCCACATGTGCACACACACACGTACTTTCAAAAACTCATCATGTTACATTTATGTGTGTTTTTTAAAATATAAATTTTGGTAAAAATTAAAATGTCTGGTACCTAATGGAGCCCAATACAGGTTTGTTGAAGTCATGAATTAATAGATAAATGATGATTTTCTAAACAATCTTAATTGTTTGAGCTTTAAGTAACTTCAAATCCTCTGTATATAATTTGGTGTGTGTCAAAGGCTGAACTAAAAATTTCATAGTAACTGTTAGCAATAAAATTAGCTATCATTCACAAAGAGCATCGGGGAGATTAATTGTTACGATGTTCTCAACTCTGCAAGGGGGACATTATTATCGCTAGTTTACAGATGATAAAAGCTGAGATCAGGGAGGCTACATGATTTGTCAAGATTCTTAAGGGTAGGCAGTGGCAAATTCAGAATGTACTGCCACGTCTAATTTCTAAGCTTGTGCTTTTAATAGTGATTTCCTTTGCTTCCCATATATCAAAAATTGATAAAGAGGAAAATAAAAAGTCACATTTTTAAAAGGCAAATTAAATTTGTAATATAGCTGCCAGAGTGACTGGTTTTTGGAATAAGATAGTCACTGGGAAGAAGAGTTGCTAAATGATGGGTACAGAATCTGACTGAGGGGGAGGCCGACTAGACTGCTGCCTACAGCAGTGACATGGGGGCATTAAAATATCCATGGAATAAATTAGAAGTAAGGTGCTCACTGAGTCAGATTTGTCTCAAGTGGCTTTTTATTTAACTACAGAATTACAAATTTGTACAAATCCAGCTGAAGCAGATAGTGCTTCAGATGGAAATGTAGAGAGTCCTCACTAGCACGGACATGCCTCTATTGAATAATTTTGTGACGAACACAAGCAATTGCAGTCAGCCAAAAGACAGCAGTAGCTGGCAGCTGAAACTCGGGGATCAAAAATTGCACAGCACAACGCTGTTCACAGAACTGAGGAATTTCCTTCATTATCTAAATCTTTAATAAGCTTGCCAAGAAGTGGTCTGGTTTGGATAATCACAAAAGAACAGAGGAGAGAATAAGAGCTATAGGAAAGCAGGAAGCTTTTGTCTGCTATTTTTTTCAGACTTTTGACTACTTTGGACAGCAAAGTGAGTCAATAAATGAATTTATTTCTGCATACATTTTTATTAATAGGAAATCAGTCTCCCTACCCCTTTAAGTAAATGTTGAGTAAATATTTCAAAATTCATTTTGAAATGATACCAAATTATTAGTCTGCAGACACCCACATGTCTAGGTCCAGGCTTGGGTCTGTTTATATAGTCTTTCCCTTTATCCTTTTCATCCTGGAATCATGGAACAACAACAATAAAAAAAAAAAATAAAAACAAAGAACTCCCCTAAGATTAGGATTATCCGAGGGAAAACAAAAACTACAGTCTTGAACCACACTTTTTTAAAAGAACATGCAAAAGAATGAAACTGGACCCCTATCTTTCACCATATACAATAATCAACTCAAAATAGATTGAACCTTGAACGGAAGACCTGAAACCATAAAACTCCTAGAAGAAGCATAGGTGGTAAGTTCCTCAACATTGGTCTTGGCAATGATTTTTCGGATTTGGAAACAAAAGCAAAAATAAACAAGTGAGACCAAAAAAAAAAAAAAAAAAAAAAACACAGAGACAATTTTGAGTGGTATATCTTGAATGCTAAGATGAGTATGGAGTTGTAAACATGTTTTAGGAGTTCAGACATCAGAGTGGTTAATGGCCAAAAGGGCAGAGTTCATGTTTGAGGTGAATCTTGAGCTGCACTTGAAAGATGAGTAGAATTTGGGCCTGAGAGTTGAATACCAGACACAGGCAGAATGCCACTAAAGATCTATGGTATCCCATTCTATTTCTTCCTGCTAACTGCTCTTCACCATCCCAACCGTTTCCATAACTCAGTGCCTCCTGACTTATTAAACACACACACACCACACACACATAAAATACACACATGTCCTCACCTTGAAGGAAGATTTTAGGTTAAGCATGTGGCTGGCTATAATAGCTACTTATACAACAAAATAAATTCAGTAATTTGCGAGAGTTTCTCACAGATGATAGTCCTTACTGAAAAACAGAATTGCAAAAATAGTCCCAATGAAGACAAATTTTATATCCCTTGGATTCTTCCACAAGCATAACTTTTCTTCAAACATCAGCACAGGGGAAAGGTTACCCAAAAGTTCCTATTCAGCTTGGGAAAAAATTTAAATGCTGTGTATTTGGCACCTGCTTGAAATGGAAGATGCTAGTAGCTCTCTTTTGAAAGAGACTTCTGTGAACAAGGACTTGGCCTGCCTTCAGTCCTTCAACACCATCTGTAGTAGTAAGGGTAAAAACACCAGCATCACTCATTAGGTAAGAGGTGAGGTTTTCTGTTGTTTCTTCAGCACTGAACCAGATGTTGGCATGACTGTGTTTCTCTCCTTGGCTGCTCATGGAGAAGTCTTGTCTGGAAACTTTAGCACATATAGAGGGACTGTTTGTTGGCAAAGGGAAAAGAAGTTGGAAGGCTTAGTTCTGAGGTATTTCTATATTGTGGTAGGTTATTTTCCAAAAAAATTATTATAGGGATAAACCACTCTCTTACTTTTGAAAAGATGAACCACATTTCTTTTCAGCTTTCTTTTCTTAACTCCATTTGAAAATATAAATACAGAAGTATTATTCTACATTTTAATGATGTAGCAAAAGTCACCCCAAATTTGCTAAGTTTGACTTCAAGCAATATGGAGGAGAGAGAATAGGCAGAAACAATTTTTGATTCTCTTACCATAATTTGAAAAGAAAATTAAATCACATGCTAAGATGTACATCAACCATACAAATGGTTTTTATCAATATCCCCTGGTGAAAAGAAGCATCCAAAACTCTAGGAAACATCCTACCAATATTTTACAACACATAAACAAGTCTTATGAAAATGCATACTTGCTCTTTTATACCCATCCTAGCTTCTATAAGGCCCTGTCTTTGTAGGCATTCCAATTTTTATGATGATCATAAATGAGATTATAAGTAAATGAAGACTTACGAGAAAGAAACAGGTGAGAAACAATTTGTCACAAAGGGGATGACTTAAAAGACAAAATATGATTCTGGATTCAGAGTAAAACTGCAAAAATACTTTTAGTTTTATTTCAAAGAGAAACCCGAAATCAGCATGAGTTACATAGCTATGTAGAGGAATTAAAATTTTGACAAAAATATATGGTGTGTTTTGTAAATACAAAGAATAAATAAAAATAAGATGTTAGAGAAGACCTCCCTGAACTCGTTAAAGGGGTAATTCACTCTAACCTGCATTGACTAATCTGACATAAAAGAAAAATGATACTGAGAATACAATAATTGTTATGGGATACTTTCATAGCTTTACGGTGAAGAAAATTTATGGCCTTAAAAACTTCTAAAGCAAATCAGAAGAAAAACATAGGAATTATATAAACAAATCAAGAACTTGGGGGAAATTTCTGCTTTTGGTTAGAATGTAGAAAGTCATGCAACTGTCACTGTCACCCTAATAGTGAGAATAAGCCAGATAAGCTACAAAATTATAGCTTTAAAAAAACCATCAGAATCAAGGATGCAAATTAATCTAAATGCACTAAATTCCAGAAATTGACAAACCCTTCCTAGGAGAGAAGAGACGTATGACTGTGTTCGTCCCTAGTGGAGCTGCCAGAAAAGGAGGAATCTGACATACACACCAGTAAGAAGAAATCAACCAAACTATTTGTGAAGTTTTAATGCAAGTGAGAGTTGGCATGACAAGTTAGAATCATAAGGAGCCCCAAGAAGAGGGACTTCTGCACCCATCTGCCAAATCTTTCCCATGGGCTTTCACTGAGTACATGGAAATTATTCATTGAAGACTGGGGATGAGGCAGATGAGCAGAGACAAATCCTTCTGAGGCACTCCAGATGTGGAAGATTAAAGATGATCACAAAATGTTTGACATGACTTCCACTGAGAGATGGTGTTATAGCTCCCCTTCTCTTGAATCTAGGTGGGCTCTATGACTTATTTGACCAATAGAACAAGGCAGAAGTAATACAGTGCCAGTTCCTGAGCCCAGGCTTTAAGAAACTAGCAGCTTCTACTTCCTGTCTCTTGAAACCCTTGTTCCTAGAAGCCAGGCACCATTCTGTGAGGAAGCCCAAGCAGCTGCATGGAGAGGCTCGTATGCTCCCAGGCAAAACCCTTGACTGAGCTCTGACGTGACAATAGACAGCTCATCAGCAGCATGAATGAGTCATCTTGGAAGTGTGTCATCTAGCTACAGGTGATTTACCCCAGCTGGTGCTGCATGGAACAGAAAAATTGCCCAGATGAACCCTGCCTTAATTCCTGACCAACAATATCATTTTTCCATATGGATACCAATTGAACTAGAATATTTATTGAAGGGATATTTCTTTACCCACTGCTCTGCAGTGCCATCCTTGCCACAAATCAAATGTCCACATATGTGTGGGTCTCTTTCTGGACTCTATTCTCTTCTATTTGTCTGTCCTTACAGAATACCACCTGCTTTCATTACACTGTCTTTAAAGTCAGTCTTGATACCTGGCAGTGGAGGTCCTCTAAGTTTATTCTTTGTCCAGGTTGTCTTGAAATTTTTTGATTCTTTGAATTTTCATACAATTATAGAATCAGATTGTCTCTGTAGAGGTCTCTTACATCTTTGTTGAACTGTTCCCTCTTTATTAGTTTTTCATGTAAATGGCATTTAAAATGTTTCATTTTCTCACTGATTATTACTGGTAATGTGAATAGAATTGATTGTTTTTAACATTGAATTGCATCCAGCAACCCTGCTAACTGCACTTATTAAATGAATTGCTTTTCAGTGTATTTAAAAATTTCTACAACTGTGCAATCTGTGAAACATGACAGTTTTATTTATTCCTTTCCAGTATTTATACATTTCATTTCTTTTCGTATATTATTGCACTGGATAGAATCTACAGTGCAATGTTGAATAGGAGTAGTGATAATAAGCAACTTTGTTTTTGATCATAGTTAGAAAATGTTTAAAATATTACAATTACAGATAATGTTTAATGTAGGATTTTTATTACTTGTTATTAATAAAGAAATATTCAGATTATCTATTTGTATGTCAGTTTTAGTAATTTATGACTTTCTAGGAGGTTGTTCATTTCATATACATTTGTATATTTATTAACAAAAATATTTTTATTATCTGTTAATGTCTATAGGATTATTGCAGTGCTATTCTGGTAAATGTTTAGTAAGCAGATTTCTGGAGAAAACACATATGCATTATATATGTATGTGAGTTTATTATAAACTTTATTGATATAAAGGGTCTGTAACATACAATTTAAAAATAATAAAATAAACTATATAATATTCTTTATTATAAATCCCATTTAAATTTGATCTCACAGAATGTTTTATTTGATATTTTGTGAAACTCTTTTATCCGTAGCCAATCTTTGACTGCACATAAATCTTGTTTTGGCAAACGGAGTTGCATTCTATTGTGCTGTATCTATTCCAAAATCATTTATTGTCATTAAATCTGGCGTATTACCTATTGTTAAACAATTTCTCAATTTTATACAAATGATATTTATTAAACTGAATCTTCTTTCAGCTTCAGCACTTTGTATGCAGGAAATTCACTTGTTCTTCACAATGAAAACAACTTCTTTGCTGAATCGGATAATAGTTTTGAATACTTGTTGGTAAGAGATGTTCAGTAGCACTCCATTATATAGTATCTCCATCATACAGATACAATAGATGTAAGTAACCTCAAAAGCATAGATACTAAAAAACTGTAGTGAAATTATTAGGAAGTAATGAGTTTTGAGTGTTTATTACCTTTGTTTTTTACTTAACTTATTAGTTGAAAATGTATATAATTTAATTTAATAATAGCTGTGTTTAAAATTGGCTTGAAAATTTAACCATCAGCTCTTGTGAACCAGTACAGGCCTGCTATAGCATACTACTGGATTATGTCTCATTTTTCATTCCTGATGGTGGTAATTAATATGCTCCTTTTTCATTTTTTTAATCACTCTCACCATGGGCTTATCAATTTTGTAAAGCTTTCATAAGATAAATTTTTTGCCTTGTTAATGCTCTCTATTGTATGTTTGTGTTTCATTAATTTCTATTCTTATCTTTATTTCCTTTCTTCTGCATCTACTTTGTTTTTAATTTGCTACACTTTAAGTTCTTGAGACATATGCTTAGATCACAGCATTTTTCTTTTATAATATTTGTACTGAAGTCTGTAAATTACCTTCTAAGCTCTGCATTAGCTGCATCCCACATGGTGCTTTTTCAAGGTTCTATGATTTATTTAAATTTTAAGGTATTATTTTATTCATACTTGACATACAATATACTGCACATATTTAACAAGTACAATTTGATATGTTTTGACATACGTATATACCTGTGAAACCATCAAAATCATGTGCAAGTTTTTTTGTGGACCATTGCTCTTTGGTAATTTTCTAGGAATAAAATGGTCAGGTCTTATGGTAGGTGTATGCCCCTATCTTTTTAAGAAACTGTCAAACTGTTTACCAGCATGGTGGTACTATTTTGTAATCCAACTAGTATTGTAGGCAAGTTCTACTTGCTACACATTCTCATTAAAGTTTGGTATGATTAGGTATAATTTTAGCATATAATGATGTCTTATTATAGATTTAATTTGCATTTCTCAATCTTTCATTCATTTTTATTGCCAAGTAGCATTCTGTCAAATGGACATGCCACCATTCACTTATCCATTCACCTGCTGAAGGACATTTGGTTTGTTTCCAATTTGGAGCAATTGTGTATAACTTGATATTATTGCTATAAACATTCACTTACTGTTTTTTGTGAACATAAGTTTTTATTTCTCTTTGATAAATACCCAGGGGGGTGATTAATAAGTCATGTGGTAATTGCATGTTTAACTTTATATGAAATTGCTGCTCTGCTTTTGAAGTGTCTGTCCCACATTTTTTATTTTGACTAGCAATATATAGGAGTTGCAGATGTTCCTCCATCTTTTTATTTTAAACCTGTGTGTCTTTATATTTAAAATGAGTTTCTTATGGACAATATATAATTGTTTGTTTTTAATCCAATCTAACAATCTCTGCCTTTTAATAGGAGTCCTTAAACCATTTACATTTAATGTGATTGTTGATTAAAGTTGGGTTTAAACTGTCATCTTGCTATAGTCTTCTGTGTTCTTTTATGTTAATTGCATAGTTTTTTTTCTTCTATTTTTTCCCATTGTTGGCTTATTGCTTTAACTTTTTGATTTGGGCTTATTTTAGCCATTGCTTTAGTTCTATAGTATACATCTTTAATTTATCACAATCTACTTCTAAGTAATATTATACAATTTACCATATAATATAAGAGCCTTACAACAATATACTCTATGTTTTCCTCAGTACCTAACGCCATCACCCCTTTCCTTTACTCCTTTGTTCCAGGTTGATATCTGTGTCACTGGACTTCCCATAGTCTAGAGCTATAAAGACTGTTCAAAGGGCATTTCATATAATTTTATTCTTAAATTACATTTGTTTCAGTTTAATCTATGATTAAAATTTTGATTATGTATAATATTGCCCCCCTTCTTTCCCTTATGCTACTTTGGAGACTACTGAATTAGACAACTCTTTGTTGTTACATGCCATCAAATCAGCTCTGACTCCTGGTGACCCTACAAATGAGTGATGTCCACAAGGTCCTATCCTCGACAGCCCTACTCAGCTCCTGTAGACTTGTGCCTATGGCTTCCTTTATGGAGTCAATCCATCTCATATTTGGTCTTTCTCTTTTCCTGCTGCCTTCTACTTTTCCCAGCATTATTGTCTTTTCCAAAGAATCCTGCCTTCTCATCATGTGCCCAAAGTAGGACAGCCTCAGTTTTATTATTTTTGCCTCCAGCAATGGTTCAAGTTTAATTTGCTTTAGGATCCACTTGTTCATCTTTCTGGCAATCAGGGTATCCATAGAGCTCTCTTCCAAAAGCATATTTCAAATGAATCAATTTTTTTCCTGTCAACGTTTTCCACTGTCCAGCTTTGGCACCCATACATAGTTATTGGAAATGTGGGTATGGATCATCTTGGCTTTAGTCTCTAATGACACTTCCTTACACTTGATAATCTTTCCCAATTCTTTCACTGCTGCCCTTCCAACTCTCAGTCTTCACTACGTTGAAGTAATTGGTATCAAGTTCCCTTTCTCATTTGATATAGTTTTGAGAAAATATGAGAAGGATTCTAGGAAGTAAATGATCAAAAGGGTAATAAACTGATACTAGTTTAAATTTTAAGCTGTAATATTTTACAAGTAACTAAAAAGGATTTATTATTTTCCAATCCCTAAGTATAAGGAAAACTTTACTTTGCAGTCTTGGATAATTCATTTAAAAAAGTTTATAGAGGCCCTGCCCAGTGGTGTAGCAGTTAAGTTTACGCTGTCCGCCTTGGTGGCCTGCAGTTTGCAGGTTCAGATCCCGGGCGTGGACCGACGCACTGATTGTCAAGCCATGCTGTAGTGGCATCCCATATAAAGTAGAGGAAGATGGGCACGGATCTTAGCTCAGGGCCAGTATTCCTCAGCAAAAAGAAGAGGATTGGCAATAGATGTTGGCTCAGGGCTAATCTTCCTCACAAAAAAAAAGTTTATAGATCATATTTATATAAAATATATGTATTTTAACTATGTATGGTGATAGACGTTAACTAGACTTATTGTGGTGATCATTTCACAACATATACAAGTATTAAATCATTACATTATACACCAGAAAATAATATAATGTTATATGTCAATTATACCTCAATTTAAAAAAATATATGTATATATTTATATAATTTTAATTATTCGTTGCATGGGTTAATTTCACATCTCATAGACACTTTAAAAGTTGAAATAATTTTTTCAATTCAATAATAGACTTTTGTCTTTCACCCTGTTAGTATCAAGTTAAAAAAAAGTGACTAATTTTGACAGAATTCTTGACTTCTAACCATTTTTAACAGGATGTAGACATTTATTATGACAACACAAACATCTGCATAATAAAATGTCAGAATTTTTTCTTTGGAATTTAATGTAAGCCAAATGAATAAAATGACCCATGTTAATTTAACCTGAAATGGGACCCAGATTATGAATACCATCATGTGTATAATTTTCCAGTTATAATTAAGTGAGGAGGGTTTTTCTGTCTACTTTCAAAATTAACCTCAGAGTATTTCTTTTGCTTACTGAAATGTTCATACTAATTATTAAATAAAATGCTGACTTCTTGCTCTATACCGTAATTCCCCAGAAATGCTCATGTCTGAAAGGGAAATGTTGCAAGACAAAAATAAGATTTTTAGGCAAGTGTAATGTCATATGGTGAAATTTCCATGAAAATATTTTCATGAGTAATGAAGGAAATATTATGAGCAAGTTCTTAAGCATGTTCCTTGGGAGGTGGTTTAAAAGGTGTGAGAATGCTAAGGATACTTCAGAAAGTGCTCCTCTTTTCCCAATTCAAACCTTACTACGATATAAGCCTGTTTTTCTCAATGTTTTAGGTGCAAATCCACTATCAAAAGTCACCTTGACTCTTAAAAGTCAAGACAAATACATGTTAATAAACCTTTAAAAACGGGTAATTCTTGCAAAATTATTATTGCTTTTTAAAAAGTTGGTGTTTTTAATGTAGAAAAGCACACAGGAGATTGTTTCAAAGGATCAGTTTGATAAATGAATGCTTAAAAATTGTACCCAGATTTATTTTGAAGAAAACACATAATTAATGAAGAGGGTAGATTGTAACAGAGTCTTGCAGTTTATATATCTAAAGTAGACTGAAAACAAATGAGAGGACATAAAACACATTCTTACCAAAGGGCTAAGATCAATCATAACCCAAATCATACCAAACCAAAGAATAATGGAATCGTTTATTGTCTGCAGACACGTGTCTCTGTGCAGTATGCAGCTTGATCCTGGGGCTATTAGTAAGTTGAAATTTGGCTCCTGAAATGGGATCCAGGTCAGCCAATCCATAATTATTCATTTAACGTGTCAAATCATTGACTCGGCTACACAAAGACTTGATTGATAAGTGCCGTTACTAAGACTCGTGCCAAAGGTATGCTTAGTTCAAGGTGCACCAAGGCAAGACCAAGTCTCTCACCACAGGATTTGAAACACTGGGCCAGCTCCTGCTTAGTGAGCTGTTCTCCGGTACCTCTCAGAGATGGATTAACTTTTCCAAGCCATCAGAATCCATTTCAGTTGCAGCCTGTTGGGAGACGAAAGGAAGTAGAAAAATCAGCCCCTTGCTCTTAAATTGATTAAAATCTGAGTAAAAGACAGAAGCTATACAGTAAAATCTATAATCCCTCATGGTTGGTAAGGAGTTCTAGACAATCAAATATTGTGGTCAAAAGTCCATGTATGTTTAAAGAATTAGAAATAAAAATATAGTCCTAACTCCACATGTCATAGTATAAAGTATAGTAATAAAATATATTTGTAATGATTCAAAAAGCACTTCAGTGTTTTACAGTCTCAAAGTCACCATTGCAACCAGTTGTCATATTTACTAACCAGCTCAGCCACAGTAGAAACTGAGCCCCTATAAAAAATGAGCAGACTCCGTGGAGCTGGGCCCCGGGGAATTTCTCCACCTGGGCCTTCCTTAATCCACCCATGAGGAGCAGCCAGCCCTGTTTGCTGTTCCCCAGTTACGATTCCCCGTACTGTGATCTGTTTTCTGTGCCTCTACGCCCTGTGACCCCATGATGGAATCTTTTGTTAGGAAGGTCCCAATATTTTGCTAGCCACATTCTGTTCCAGCTGCTGTCTTAGGTTCTCCCTTTGTTCTATACCTAAAGCCTCCAGCCAGTCTTTGTTCAATTCCTTGAACAAATTCCTTGAGAGATGGAGATTGTTAGCTTAGGAGGAGATTTCATATATTACGCTGCCATTTCCATGCCTTAATAGAAGAGGGCTTTCCTGTGGCTCCATTGCAAAAGACGGACTTATAAACATGGAAAGGAGCTAGGGAGTAATGGATAACCCAGGCTGATGGTGCCAGCTTGTCACACTGCTGGGGCTTCACACTTTAGAACATATATGGAAACCTGAGACTTGTACTTGAAAAGTACACAAGGTGCAGAATTACAATAATCAGCACCATTGATAGGAAAGATTTGCTGCATATACCAAATATGGGGGTGACATACCTTATTGCCATATCCAGAATGTGAAAGGCTCATCTGAATTTTTAGAGGAAATGCGTAGAAGAACACTTAGGGAAACATTCTCGCATTAAACAACCATGTCCAAATGCTCTATAATTTAGTTAAAAAGAGAAATAGCTAAAATATTGGAAAATAGTCTGAGATTAATTCTTTTGGGAAAATGTTTATTTACATTGTTTCAGAATGAATTCAAGATGGCTAAGCTACTAATTTTATATTGTATTTCTCAAATTATCAACAGCAGCCTACATCATAGTACTGCCCTTTGGGGCCTCCATCATTCATAAGATGTTTTCTCATAAAATATTATGAGAAAATCAAATGCAGTGCAGGCAACATTTTATCATCATGGGAAAATGGAGAATTGTTTCCTTGTGAAAAACACATTTATGTATTAAAACAGTGCTCTGCCTACCTACAGAGGAGAGAGAGAGTTCAAATCAATAGTACACTTAGATCCCCATAGAATGTTACAAAGAACATGGACAAATCCCAGAAGGGAACATGTGAAAGACTGAAAAACAGTTCTTTAAAAAATGTCCTTCCACAGTAATAATAAAAAACGTGAAATAAAGCTGAGAATCATTTCCTTCCTATAACAGTAGCAAACACTTTAAAAAAATATATAAAACTCTGTTCTTGCAAGAATATGGAAGATAAGAACTGCTAGATGTGTGAACTGGTAAACTTTCTGGAAAGCAAGTGTACTATTTTTATCAAGAGTATTAAAAGGATAACTTTTGATACAATAGATCTACTTATGAGAATCTATGATGAGGAAACAATCAGAGATGGTGACAAAGACTAGTACAAAAATGTCCTTTTCTGCATTGTTTATAATAGCAAAAAAATTTTAAATGGCCTAAATGCTCAGCAATGGGAAAATGGATAAATAAATAATGCTAATTATATAAAAGAAAATGTTATGCAGTCATGTATACAGTTCTTAAAAAATCAGACACATGAAGAAATGTTCATACTCTAATATTTGGTAAAGAATAAAGCATGTATATGTGTAATAAAAGCATTGTATAATATATGTTTTAACATATAGTATATACAACACAAAATTTTATTAATATATAGTATTATTATTAATTAATTATATTAATACATGATAAATTAATTACAAATCTGGGAAAATGTTCCAGAATAGCATTCCTGATTCTTACTTTTAATGGATATCAGTTATTGGTACAGTGAAACAATGCATGCTCTATGCTGAAGAAATTTACTTTTAAATGAAATAATGGCATGTTTATATAGTGCATGTTGTGTATGCCTATGTTTTCATCAAATGTTTTTCTAAAATCAATGCTCCATTACCTTACACTTCCCCTGGGTCTACTGACATTAGCTATATTTGCCACCATTTGGGGAACATCAGGAGAGAGAAGGAAAAATGAAAGGAAAACAAGCACTGGGGTAGTCATTTGCTGTGCTATTCTGCTGAATGGCAATCTCAGGGTGTCGTGTTTCCCCAACATCTCCAGAGTTACGAGGGTTGGGAGGAATTGTTTCCTTTCAGTAAAATGAGAATGGAAAAATTTACTTTGTAAACTGAGTCAAAAAATCAAATGAGAGAATGTATGTAAAGTCAGAACATATGTGTGTGAGAATGTAAAGAGATAAGGTGAGAGAGCGGATGTGTGTGTTGCCTGGAACAGACCAAGTATCAAAACCCCAGTAGCTATTCCTCCCAGAAGCCAGATGGCCCGGTGCCTTTGAGGTTCTAGGATGTGGGCTCTAATCCCAGCTCTGTGACATGCCAGCTGTGTTGTCTGCAGCAAGTTGCTTTATACTTTTTAAGCCTTATTTTTGTTTAATCTGCCTAGCTCTGAGGGCTATAGTAGTGATTAAATGAAATTATGTATACTCTCATATATATGACTGGGGAGCAGGATTATGATGAAGACATGATCAAGGTATGGAATGTTTTAAGAAAAGATGTTTCATCTTATAGAAAATATAAGTATTGTTTTAGAAATCAAAATTTATAAATCTTGATTCCTCATTAACAGATATTAGTGGCATTATATATTAAAATGTTAATGTCATATTTTAAAAATAAACATGTTTTAAAATTCAACATAAATAATTTAACTTGATTAGATTAGTGGAGTCTGATGGGGTCTAATATTAGTAGTGAAGGATCAAGTAAGGGAGAGCAAAGGTGGGAAACCTTCTGGAATTTATCTTTCTCTAAGTTATAGAATAAATAGCTTCTTTTATTTTCACTTTTCTGTCTGTGATTTTTTACATTTTCAAGAATATTTTAATAACCATGCATTGCTATTATAATCAGAAAAAAGCAACTAAAATTATGTTTTAAAGTGTATTTCTAGATAAGGTACTTTTCTATAGGCCTCAGAAGGTAGTTGATGAATGAGCTCAGTATGCCTTAGTGACCACTAGGATGTCTGAACAGAGTCCCCTGCACCACCTCCAATTCACAAGCCATCACTTTCTAACCCTCTTGACACCATAGTTTTCCTTCTACTAAACCAGGAGCCTTAAGTGAGGTGTTGGGCTGTGTAGTGGGTTGAATGGCGGCCCCTAAAAGATATGTCCATATCCTAACTCCTGGAAACTGTGAATGTGACTTTACTTGGAAAGATGTAGTCAAGTTAAAGATCTCAAAATGAGATTATCCAGGCCCACCTAAATCCAATGACAAGTGTCCTTATAAGAGACAAAAGAGAAAAAGGCAGAGACAAAGAAGAGGACATGCGAAGATGGAGGCAGGTATTGGAGTGAGGCAGCCACCAGCCGAGGAATACCTAGAGTCACTAGAAGCTGGAAGAGGCAAGGACAGATTCTCCTCAAGAGGCTTTGGAGGGAACGCAGCCCTGCAGACACCTTGATTTGAGATTTCTGGTCTCCAGGCTGTGAAAGAATGAGTTTCTGTTGTTTTAAGCCACCTGGTTTGTAGCAATTTGTTACAGCAGTCCCAGGAAACTAATACAGGCTGCCAGGATATTAACTCCATGAAATGACTTCTCTAAATCAAACCCAAGCGATTCCCCTTTGCCCTTCCTTTTTTAAAGCAGTTATCTCCTTAGAGCTCCTCTCTAAGGCTAACTGCAGATCAGCGCCTCCTTATTATACACATTTTCCTTTTTTCTTTCTTTTTTTTTGTGTGTGTGTGTGTGTGTGGAAGACTAGCCCTGAGCTAACATCCATTGCCAATCCTCCTCTTTTTTGCTGAGGAAGACTGGTCCTGGGCTAACATCCATTCCCATCCTCCTCTACCCAACATGGGAGGCCGCCACAGCATGGCTTGACAAGCGGTGCGTCTGTCCACGCCAGGGATCCGAACCTGCAAACTCCAGGCTGCCCAAGAGGAGCGCGCGAACCCAACTGCTACACCACCGGGAGGCCCCTCCCTTTTTTTCTCTATCTTTGAAACAACGGCTCTCCACCTGTGGGTTATGGATGATTTGGCAGAGAATGCTATTATGACCATAAGTCTGGACTTCTGGTGCTACGTAATATCCAATATATGGATTAAAGCTTATATTAAATAGTTATCAAGTTATGGTGGATATGTATTTTCTCAAAAGAGGTTAAACATATAGGTACTATCATGGGGGAGAAGGGGCACCTAAATCTTTTTGACAAATAAAAGAGGTCTTCACATTGAAAAGATGGGAACAGCTGCTTTAAAATTAACACAAGCACCTTTCATGCAATGTAGAATGAATCACTTCCTTCTGTGCCAACATAGGACCTACTTCACACTGGTATTCAGGTTTATCATTACTTATAGCATTGAAGGACGTGTGGATAAATGCATGGACTTCAAAACTCTACAATATCTCATGAGAGAGTATCATATATGTGTTAGGTCCCGGGGAATACAAAAGTGAACGCATGTTGAATTGAATGGATTGAACACTTTTTAAATGGGTGGATAAAAGAGACAATAGTATTACTGCATATTGGACCACTTTTTAGTTTGGGGAATTTGGAGCTAGCTACTTAATCTCTTCCAGCCTCAGTTTCCTAAACTGTAATATGAGCTCATCTTACTGAGTATGCAGAGGACTAAGTGAGATTGTATATGTGAAAGTCCCATCAAAGGGTCCAGTACACAACGGATATGATAAATGTCACTCCCCATTCCTTCGTTTCCTTTATCAATTACACTCATGAGCTGGTGACTTTGCACCACTTGAGTAACTCCAGGAGAAATGCTCACTCTCCCAGGCCAAATGTGAGTTACCACTTGGTCCTGTTTGGTGCTCTTCAACAAGCAATTTACCTGAAAGGAGTTTGTTTCCTTACTGCTTCTTAGGAAAATGTCCAGAATCAAATTAAAGTCCATGTTGACTCAAATGTCATTAACAAGAAAGATCTGACTTTGTCTAAACATGTCCTTAGCAATTCTAGTGATTGAAAATTGATCACTTTTTTTGTTTGATGATTAAACATATGTATTCAAATTTACACAAGCATCTTGGTTTCAGAACAAAATAATTGACTAAATGTAAGGCTAGTGGGAAGGTGGGGTGGGTGAGGTGTTTTCTAATTCGAATGTATCTAACTCCAGGGCAGGTTATATACTTACGGCCTTTTCAATGAGACAATACCGGTCTGTTTATTTGGTTTATTTCAGCAATTAGTTGTAAAATTAGGTCGGGATTTTTTTAAGTCTATGGTAGTTATTCTTTATGGGTCTGGGTCCTGAACAAAAATATTTCTTTAAGTTTTTTATTTGAGAATTGCTTTCTTCAGGTGAGCTCTGGCAAACACTTAAAATGTATAAATCTGGAATGCTAGGAAGTATAGAAAAGGGAAGGAAATTACCTCAGTTTGGCAGGAGGCACAATGTTACTTTCTTTAATAAAATGCATCCTCTGTCCTGACTAGCCCAATGCACCCCAATTGAGCATTTCATTGTATTCGGTCACTTAGCCCTGCCAGCCAGAGAAGGCAGCTGACACTGTGTACCTGAGGTTACAAAGAGCCTATGTGTCCCCACTCTGGTTTTCACATTCCTCAGAGGGTTTGAGGGGAGAGCTGCTTTGTTATTTTTCTCAAGTCCTCTCACAAATGTTCTTTGACAGGCGCCCAGAAGGTCTGAGGAGCAAGAACTGCTGGAGCTGGTTGGCGCCAGAAGTGCCACATGCCCATCAGGGTTGGAGGGCGGGGGTGCTGAAAGGGATTCTATCTGAAGGCACCCAGTAACTGTCCCCTAGTGCTGGCAGAGAAAAGCCACTTTTCAGGGGACAAGCAAACGTCCATGACTAGAATGGAAGGGAAGTTCTGACAGAAAGGAAGATGAGGCTTGGGTGAGAACGAGGACAGGTCACAGAAGCCTCTTGACATTTCAGCTTCTGGCCAAGAGCTACGTTGGTTTCCATGACATTTCAGCCAATCTTGTGGCCAATTTGTGTAACAGGAGACCGTTTCCCTAAGTGTGCTTCCATGCATTTCCTCTAAAATTCCAAATGAGCCTTTTATCTAATGGTTACAATGATGAATAATGTCATACCTATATTGGTCACACCACACTTGGTAAATGCAGCAAATCTTCTTTACCCATGATTGCAATGATGACAATTCTGCACCCTTGCATTTATGCATATTATGACTAGCACAATTTATTGTATTTTTGTGATTAAGAATTAAATTGTTAAATATAAACCTTAAACATATTACATAATTATTAGACTGTTTTAGCATGCTTTCCTTTCTAATATACAAGTAACCTTCATATTTCTTGAACTCCCTGTTTCAGTTCTAGAATATTATTAGGAGAAACCAAATCTATTCCAGCTTCTGCTAATGTGATTCAAGTAGCATATGACTCACTGGATCTCCTCATATCAGCCTCCATACGTGCTGGTCTTTTCTCATCTCAGTGTCATTGGCGCATGGCGAGGATGACTGAAGTTCTCATGCATCCATTAGTCTGGGGCACACTTCAGAGAAGCACAGGCAATTCTTTCTCTCACCAGGGAATGTGTATCCCTTCTGTGAGTCTCTTCATAGAGATGATGATCTCAAGATAGTAAAATATTTACTTATTATTATTGAGGATTTCATGGTCATAAGAAATATATGTAAGGAAGGGGTTGTCATTAGAAAGCCTCTAATGAAAGTCCCTGTAAATTTGACAAAAGGAAATGATATTTGACAGTAAAGGTGATTAATGGAGTGGTAAAACAGAGGCCAATGCAATCCATTTTTTCTCTTTCCTCAGGAGAGTTGGTAATGAGGCCAGTGACTTTCTCTAGTTCCTCAAGCAGTGAAAATTTTCTCTGTCACTCACTGGCTTCTCTCCTAAAATAGAATACAGCTATACAAATGCTTCAGTAGGTCTTACCTGGGATTCAGAGAAGGATAATAACTGCCCCCAATGTAATAGCAGAGTCATGAGAGCGGAACTAACACATGTACAAACAAAAACTTCCTTTCATTCATTGTAAAAATCTGCTTTCTAGCACTTAGTGAAATTTGATACAAGGTGAAGGATACAGAGATTATATCCCTGCATCCACATGAATCCATAGGAATGATTATGGAAGAGACAATAGTTGGAATGGGCCTTAGGACATGGGTGGGATTTTGAGAGTTAGAGATAATAAGGAGGGAATTATAGAAATGAAAACACCATAAACAAAGATTCACAATGGAAAAGTATGGGATTGTTTTGATTCATCAAATATATACAGGGATGGAGTATAGAAGTGTGAGATAAAAGTAGATTGGAGAATGTTGTGCAAGACTTTGAATGTCTAAGAGACATTCTTTAACTCAGGAGACAATAGGAAATTAATGAAAGTTTTTAAAATAAGAGAGTGATATTTTTGAAGTGTTACTCCATGTTGGCAGCCATGGTGTAGATAGGGGAAGAAAAGGTAAAAGTCAAAGATCCATTTTAAGGCCTTTTGAAATAATCTTAGAAGTAATTAGGACTTGAACTAAAATGGGAACAATGGAAATAAAAAGGAAAGGACATAGGTCTGAACAGTTATGGAGTAAAACTACTTAGTTGTCTCCTTTGATCCATATTCTCTTTCATCTTTCCACACTGAAAGATAACTCTGTAGTTTAAAGATAGGATAACTAAGGAAGCCATAGGGATATTTTAAATGTTTAAAAAGGAATACAAAAGGAGGAAGGTGAAGGAAGATGATGTCAATAGTAAATTTTTATTAATTACTGAGTTCTAACTTGTCTTGAACAATTCTGCTAAAACCCACTGAGATAGAAGAAAAGCATGCCACGCTGGATCGCTGTGTTTCATACTGTGGCCTTTGACTACTATCATTGGGCAGGATATAAAGCTAATATTCTGCATAAATTAAAAAGGCAGCAAAGTAAATTTTTCTAAATTCCTAAGGTATAATTGTTGAAAACAATATGAGGTACATAGACAAAGCATTAACCATTCTATGCAGGATACTTAGCTGTCACCTTTTTTGTTGTTGAAGGAAGAGATGATTCAGGTCAACGTTGCCCACAGCTTTGCCTCATACTGCTGAGGGTGCTCTGGATAATTTTAGACAAAATGGATTTAATTTATTTATTTAATTGTATTAATACATTCGTTTTATGGCAAACTATACTGGCTTTATGTTTATAATAGACATATATAACTCAGCTCTTTCTAAGAAACTTAGCTATTTCTAAGTTTCCTTTGTAGACAAGTTTATTTAAGTAAAAAGTTGAGTCAATTTAAAGGAAAAATTAGATAAATAATAGTGCAAGATTATGGCAAAAAAATCAAGATGGTTTTCAAATGACTAAAGTTTGGAAAACACTGATTTAGATAAGCAGGACAGACTTTAGCATCCCCTAATATAGTATTTAGCTGCACTATACCCAATCTGTGCAGTGAGCATCCTGACACCATCAGCTCAAATCTTCAGATGAGGCTGTCTGGGTGTAGGAAGGTCTGTTACCAATTGCTTAAAGGAACAGCAACAAAAATAAAGGTAAAGTGGTCACTGCCAGCACTGTGCAATTCAAATCAGCATAAATTATATTTTCTGTTCTCACATTTTGCATAAGATTAAATTTTGTCACCCTCAAAAAGTTGTCATCTCCTTGAAGCGCAGGTAGGCGGAAGCTAGGGTAGATAAAGCAGAAGTTTAGAACTGAGCTCTGGCTTCAAATCCTCGTTCTGTCACTTACCATCTGTGCAAACTCCAGCAAGTTACCTGGTCACTTCGAGCCCCAGTTTGTATAGCTACAAAGAAGATAATTATGCTATCTCCATGGGATTGTTTATCTAAGTACATGATGCCCTTACTCAGAGGTGACATATACCATGCCCAGTCCCTCCTGGTAGCACCCATGTCAGGCGTGGCTCCTGCCTTCCTCTCTGACCCCACCTCCCACACTAAGCTCCTCTTGCTGTGATTCAGCCTCCCCGTTCTTCTCCCTGTCCCTCCGGTTGCCTTCTCGTTCCACCTTGGAAACTTTGCATTCTCTTCTTCCTCAAATGCTCTTGCCCAGATCCTCAAGTCTCTTGCTCCCTCACTTCAAACAAGCTTCAGTTTAAACATGATCTCTTCAGAAAGCCCTTGCCTGATGCCTTATTGGAAACACCCCCACTGCCATCACCCCACCACCACCCTTTATCCCCTCTCCAACTTAAATTTTATTTATAGCACTGATCACTATCTGAAATTGCACTCTGTGTTTATTTGCTTTCTCATTGATTGTCCTCCCTCCATAGAATACAGGCGTATGTCTGTCTTATTCATCACTATTTCCCAGCCCCTAGAATAGTGTCTGATGTATTTTGGGTACTCAGTAAATATTTACTGAATATTATTATTATTAATGAATGAATAAAATGAATTAATTCTAAAGGAATTTTGAAAAATTAATGCAAAATTTAACCAAGCACTTGCTAAGTACTAAGTGGAGAGATATTCTAAACCAATGTAAAAAGTAGTTTGCCCTAGATGGGTAATGAAAATAAAAGCATAAGAAATCATCGTAGACTATTTTTGTCTTGTTTTCTGATTGAAAGTTAATTAATGGAACATTCTAGACTATAACTACAGGGGGAGTACAGAGAAGGCACTAAACCTTCAGAGGAACCTGGGAGGGCTTCAGCAAGGAAAGGATGGGAAGGCACTGGAGAAGGGTCCCCAAGCTGGTGATCAATCTGTCTAGAGCACGGTTGGAGGTCCTTGTGACAGATCCCATCGAAGCCACACGTACCACATCTCTGCTGACTGCCCGGAAATGGCATACCCATGGGTGAGAGCATGGGATGTGAGCCTTCACGCCTTCTGTTTTCCTCATGTGTCCAGTTGGGCTCTTTAGAAGCGTGGGTGTGTGAGAGTGTGTATGTGTGTGTGTGTGTGTGTGTGTGTGTTTCTTTTCCTTGGCTCCCAAGTCACATCAGTTCGCTCCCGGTACTTGGCAACCCAGCACGCTTCCTCCCACTAATGACAACCCTGTCTGCAAAACAGAACAACATCTTTGAGATGGGGTGTTTATCTGGGCAGCGCACAGCCTCTGCGGCCCACAGGGGCCCCTCCTTCAAAGGCATTGCTGAACGGGGCTCACCTGATGAAAGCCCGAACTGTGTGTGCTTGACTTGATTTACGGGCAACAGCCAGCTCATTAGGCACACTGGCCTGAGGAAGCCGGTCAGCTATGGGGACAAATGTTTGTGTAGCTCTATGGTGCCCACAGGGCTGTTTGCAGCTTGAGGGCTGGAGTACAAAGGGGGCAGTGATAAGGGGCTCTGGAATCCATGCCTGGCTCAGGCAGCGCTAACTGCTCAGGAGATTGATATCTAGGGTGCAAAGGCTAAAAAAATTAGATTAATTTAGCTCAGCTGCGCTCACTGAAGGATTGAGTTGCAGCTGGTGCTGAAACGTCAGAGACCAGACCTCAGAGATCAGGGGGCAAGTCTCAAGCTGGAGGGAAGGGAGTAAGATGGATTGCCTCTCAGCACGCCTGCTCCCCGGGAAAATGATAGCCTACAAAAGCAGCCCCAGCATTACAGATAATCCAATGGAACACCAGTAAGAAAGTAAGCTATGTGTTCCTCAGGATCTGGCATTGGAAATGTGGGAGCACTGTCTTCTAATCCTGGGAAAGTCACCCAGGACAAACTATTTTAAAAATATGCTTAAGTCTCTTCCTCCATGAAATAAGACTAAACAATAACAAATATTTTAAGGTGACCAGAAATACAAGTAGAATCTTCTCTGAATTCTAGTATTTATTAAAAGATATTATTTCCAATATCCTTGATTGTGTAATGATTATTTTTCTGTGGCCCTGGCTTTTTGTCTCCCAAGTTCATCTCATTGGAAAATATCTTCACCTGTAAAGTTTGCCTGCATAAATTCTTCACACTCCCACTTTGGTTTCTAGGTGGAAAGTGTAGCAGACTTCAAATTCCACAACATATACAAGAAAGGGAACTCTTTTTTTTTTCACCAGAAACCTGTCGCTCTGTGTTACTTTTTAAGGGAACTCCTATGTATACTCCTTAGTAAACTAACTCTTTTCACCCCCCCTTTTTCTTTGGTGAGGAAGATTGGCCCTGAGCTAACATCTGTTGCCCATCCTCATTTTTTTTTTTTTTTGCTTGAGGAAGATTGTCACTGAGCTAACATCTGTGCCAATCTTCTTCTACTTTATATATGGGATACTGCCACAGCATGGCTTGATGAGCAGTGCGTAAGTCCACACCTGGGATCCGAACTCATGAACCCCAGGCCGCTGAAGCGGAGTACACAAACTTAACCACTATGCCACCGGGCCGGCCCCACTTTTCACCTCTTTTGATAAGGTTCCTCTTAAGTTACCATTTACTGAACAATTACTATGTGCCAGGCACTGTGCAAATGCTTTATGTAATGAGAAGAATCATTGTCCCAATTTGTACATGTTGTTTAACAGTAATAAATAATGCCACTTCCTTTCTGCAGAGGGTCCAGGTTTGGGTGGTAAATTTTATACCCTAAATATAATTAATTCAGAGATTAGAGTATGTGTGTGTTATTAACTAAATGCTCAACCAGTGGTGATAGAGTGAACCCTGGTAAGGCCTAGACTATGCAATTGACCATGAAAAGTGGAAAAAGCAAAAACTAGGTGGATAAAGGTCCTCTCTTCACAATGTTTCTCATTCAGATTGTGAATGCCATCTTGGGGGTAGATTGAAGCTGGTACAAAAAAGATTATGGGCTTTTAAAACAGAGACTTGTAAAAAGTGTACCTCAAAGAAGGCAAAGTCTTTGGGGAATGCCATGTTGCATGGTGGAATAAAGACTGATCTGGAAACTAGAAGAACAAGATCCTAGCCTTAGCTCATTCATGAGATAGTCCCATGATCCAAGGCAAATCACTTCTTCAGGAATGTTCCTCATTTGTAAAACATAGACATCAAATGAGATAATATACAGGAAATTTCACTGAAAATTATAAAGACTTAAACCCATGAAGAAATTATTTTCCCCAATTCTATATGTCAGAAAGCCTGTGACAATTTCCCTGGTGATCTAGTGGCTAGAATCAGAAAGATTGTGACATTTCCAAAGTCACACATCTACTAGGTGGTGAAAGAGAACCAACACTCATGTCTCCCAGTCACCAGCTCAGTGCCCCTTCTGTCACACAATCCACATCCCTGTAATGACCGGTAAAAGTCCAGGTCCTTAATGGAACTCAAAGTGAAATCAAGGAATAGCCACAAACCACTATTTAAATAGAGTCACAAAATCAAACATTGACAGAGGGCAAAATTAACATTCTTGGATCAAGTTCAGTGGCAAACAGAAGAGTGTACAACCAGAACTGCTTTGACACAGAAATTCATGGGATGACGGTCCAGGGATAATAGGAGGTAAATTATCTCCAGAGAACAGGAATCACATTTAAGTGGCTCCAAATTCAACCAGCACAGAAATATAGTAAGGAAGACTTCTGCCCAAGGGCACTAGTGATAGCAAAAAGAAGCCATTATTAACCTTGAAGAAAGCTGCACCAGTAGAGTTGTGGTGCAGAAATCAGACTTTGGAACAGTAGTTTTAAACCCAAATGCCTGCAAGGATGGGAAATTGCATAAGTGAATGAAATAGGCTGCAGGAAAGAGACAGCAAGGAGTGTTTGAACTGTGGCAAATTGGAAAGTATATGGCACGTTGGATGTCATATCACTACCTGGCTTCAGCCAATTGTTGCCATGTTGGAATGGATTACCAGTGTGGTTTGATCTTACAATTTTTCAAGAAAAGACAGAAATTTGGATTTTTATGTGAATCTCCTCAATTTTTTTAAATGCTTACAATAAATTAAGACACTATTCAGGCCAAAGAAAACACAGGTCTCTGAGCATCATTTTGTGACTTTTGCTCCTGAAGATGGAGAGAAAATAGTAGAGCATTAGAATTAAAAGATCAAGAAATAGAGCATGGATTACCAAGGTTTGGAGTTGGGTGGGAAGGAATAAGAATGGAAAGTTCCAGGAAGAGTGGTAGAGCCAAGCTCAGGTTGATTTCCCTCAGTCATTCATGTCCAACTGTGACAATGCAGAAGCTACCTTACTTTCAACTTTAATGAGTCATTTTTGCAATTATGAAATCTGACCAGTGAGCAAAGCCACTCAGAAAAGCCAAGAGATGGCAGTGGGTATGGCAATAGGATAAAAAATATTGTTTTCTACTTCTTAGCGTGGCCATGCATGTTTCTATTTAGAGGAAAATGGAGCCCACCAAAGATTGGCTAACATGTCACTGACCAAACTTAAGTGTTGCTATTGTTACTTGGTTAAAGTACTTGAGAAACAATACCAATATTCAGTGCTCTCATTTTATGACCAATATTTTTTGTTCTCATTGTTTGCAGCTGAGCCAAGTAGTATACTATAATTACATTTCTCTTTTTGCTAATTTTTTTCCCCTGGAGTTAATAGCTCTTTCTATTTTAATAGTTTTGGTGTTTTTTTTTATGACCCTGTTACTAATTTATCCCCAAATCTCTATTAGAACTCTAAAACCCCTCTATCTGGAATGGTCATTATAGGTCTGCTGAGCAGCAGTGGTCCTGGGACTTTCACTACACCATCAGGCTGGGAGTTCTCTTTGCCTTTCGGCTACATTGCACCTCCTGGGTCACATGTATATCTTTTTGGTTTCAACTCATATATTGGTGGAGTAGACCCTCTTCCTGAGAAAACATATAGGGTGGTCAATTTTTTTGATTTTTTATATTTGAAATGTATTCATTTTCTTATATTTGATTAACAGTTTGGCTAGGTATGGAAATCACTTCCCTTAAAGACGTGGAAGGTGTTACTTCACTTTCTTTTGGTTTCTGGTGCTGCTTTAAGAATTCTGTGCCATTCTGATCCTGACCCTTTTTAATATGATGTGCTTTATTTCTCTGGATGCAAATATGCATTAACTTTGTGCCAATGTTCCAAACTTTCTAATTTCTAATTCATAAAGGCTGGTGCACATCATAAAGTTTGATCCAGTTTTGAAGAATGACAAAAATAACAAGTCAGATTTGTCACTTGTTTCACTATGGATTACCAAAAAAAAAAAAAAAAAGAAGATTGGTTACAAAACAAAGAATTCTCATTTATTGTTCTGACTACTCAGTGGGCCTTTTCAGTCTGAGGACTTATCTCCTTCAGTTCTAGGAAATTTTATTTTATTACTTTTTTGGTAATTCCTCCCCTTTAGTCTCTCTTTGTGAAACTCCCATTAGTCAGATGACAGATAACATGCTTTAATGCTCTAATTTTAAAATTATTTTACTCTTATTTTTTAGTATTTTTTTAAAAATTCTAGTTTCTGGATTTTCTTAACTTTATCTTCTAAATCTTCTGTTGAATTATTCATTTCTACTGTCAATTCTTCATTTCCAATAGTTCTTATTCTTTGAATTATATATATACATATTATATATTCCATAATTATACATTATACACATGCACATATAGAAGGTTTGATATATACAACATATGATATATCATAAAATATATAGTAGTATTGTATTATATAATACAGATATTATCAGTTATGTTATATATATAAGAAAGACTATTACTGTTATATAATATGCAATATATAAATGTATTATATAACATATAATTTAGAAAGATACATGATAGATAGGTGATAAATAGATAGATCGATAGATAGATAGATTACACCAAATAGAAGTACCTATTCCTCCAATTCAGTGTTTATCTCTGGACCTGTCTTCTCCATCAGAGAGCATCATCTTTTGGTCCACTTATTCCATTTCACGTATTTTCACCCAGGAGCCATTTTCAGTGGGTCCATTCAGAAGAGGGGAAGGATAAGCTTATTCATTGAGTTTGCTTTTCCTCAGATGTGGGTATTAGTTAGAATTCTAGAGGGTTTTTTTCACTCACCACTACTGCTTCTAGGAGTAAGGGCAGAGCTTCACTCTGCTACAATACTGTGCTTCTCATGAGAATTTTCTATTTCTTTCTTTAGCCTCCAGTGTTTTAGTTATGGAAATAGATGATGTGAAAACTGCAAATTTTTGGACTCGTTATTTTGGGGAGTATTGGGATTAGAGGTTTCCATTAGGAAGCTTGAATCCACTACCTGCATCAACAGCTCCACGGTACGAGTGCAACTAACCATCTTCTAATTCACCACTTTTGCCAGATTAAAAAAAGATATATCTGATTGGGTTTTATTAAAATAGAGATCATATGAATAAAGAATAGCTAATGACTTTATTTGAGGTTTTTCCTTTCATTTTATCAGTTTGACCACAGAAAGAGCTTACCCATTAGACTGTGGGGAGAAGATCTAAGATCTACTATACCTTGATATTGATAGTGTCGGGTAATGTAGCAAACTTATTTTTAATAGATTGAATCTATGCATATATATTGTATATAAAATGTACACAAAAATAAAGAGAAATCTTCAACTTGTCTTAATTGTGTTTAATGGGAAAGATATGAACTATAAATATAGTTAAGAAAGAAAACCTTTAAAGGCTAGACAAATGTTTTCTTCCTGGACTATATCATTCCTGTTTAATGGTCCATAAGGTTATGGTAGATTTTTAATTAAACTATCCATTAATTAAATATACTCTTGGTTTAAAAAAAAAGGTGTTCAGTCAGAAGCTGTGACTCCACATAAAGAAGAATGAGAAAGTTTTAAATTGCTTGTAACAGGCAGACTAAATGAAATTTTTAAAAAATGCTGCATGTTTAGAAGTGACCAGAAGTTCTTTCTGAATAACTCCATTGACTTCTGGTGTTTACATTGGCTTTTAAATGCTGGCTTCCATTCTTTCAAAATGATGAGGACGAACAGGACGAGAAATATTATAGTCAGAAGGTAATTCTGTTAACTAGGGTATTTGGTTATCTAGACTGAACCAAGGAGTCTTTTGCCCTAAAATAGTGTTTTCAAAATTACAAAACAAATAAAAGCTTGAAGAACAACTTTTTGTTTTTCAGAAGATTTCATAGAACATAAAGTCCCAGGGTTGGTGACATATATAACTAAGTTACCAATCTGATGCTTAAATTCCTTAGCACCAATTAATTGGAGACAATTTTCCAAATTCTTGGTAAAATTTATTTTTCAGAAAACACATACATGGAGCCATTTGCAGGAAATATATTTACAAATAAATATTACCTCAAGTACATATCCTTCTAGAATGATTTCATTTTTCTTTGTTTTATGATTCATGGTGGTGGTTTGATTTATGTATATATCTATATATATGTCATGGCTGCACCTTCTGCAACTTTGGGGCTCCAGCCTGCATCGCATCTCTATCAAGAGTCTACTGTGTTTCTCTGTAGTGGTGGTAAACAAAGAAAAAAAATTAAAGATCACTGTGTAAACATCCAGGTGAATTTCTTCAAGCCATGTCTAACTGGCTTTCCAGAGAAAATCACATTGAATTAATTTACACTTCCAGCTGCTACCCTAAAATAACAATATTTCTCTGGAAATAGGTGAGCAACACTTTCCAATATCAATAGATAGAGACCAAAAAACCATTTTGAGGGAAGAGAAAAAAAGTCCACTGAGCAAGTTGTGCTCTGTCCCTGAGAATGGACTCACTTCTCTGACAACCTTAAAATTCAGCCTCTTCAAATTTGTAAGGACTGCAACGAAATACAGTATATATATGGTGCATTTTAATATACTTGTGGCTTTAATCTACTGTGGGGTATTGTCTTCATGCAGAGTTCGTTTTACTTTCCTGCACAACTAGGAGTGAAATGAGCAAATTCAGAAAGTTCTTCAGAGGCAGTGCTAAGTGGGATCTTTATTACATGCTGAGGTAGATATGATTTCTGTGAGACTGTATTTCCCAAGTTAAAACATACATAAAATGGACACAAATATCTGATTCAAATGATTATAAATAAATTCCCTTTGCTGAGAATATTCAGAAATGCATCTAATAAAGTTAAATGTATTTTACAGTATTGTGCAATCACTATTATGTTTAAAAAATAGCTTGAGATTTAACTTAAAGAAACAGTTTGGAAATAAGATAATTTGTTAAAAGTATATTGTTATATGCTCCTCCTTCTCAGTCTCAGTTTTTTTTCCTTCCATGAAATTTAAGCTATTTTACTAAATTATAGGTGGATCTCTCCTTTTCAACAGACTGCTTGCTGTCAATGTCTCTTCACAGTTATAATATCTCATTGGGAGATGAGAGCAAGTATAATAATTATTTGACTAGATAATTCTTTTTTAAAGAGGGTGTCAATGCCCAGAGTCAAATTTCATTTGGTTAATAAGACCTCTTCTCTATTTGATATTAGATATTTTTATCATTCTTAATTTTCTATCTATTAATTAGGTCTTTCTGGTGATAACTTATATACTCTTACATCTTAGAATGCTTTGCCTTCAACTAGGTAATATGTGAAATGTATAAAATTGTTGGTATTTATCTGCTCTAATGACACAGGTGCTGAAAATGCAGTTTCTCTGATGTCAAGCTGTCAAGGAAGCACATATACCCCTCTGATTCATGAATTTGTGCTTCTGTGCTCTGTGTCACAGGATGCCTAGAGCCCACCAGACCAAAATAATATTATTAAAGATACCCAAGGAGAAGCATCTCCAAGTAGGAGGCAACATTCCTCAGACAGATGAACTGTCCTGTTTCTCTTGCCCCACTCCTGCACCCCGTCATGTGGTGTGGGCTGTTAATGTGGTTGAAGGGGATTATGAATGGCAGTGGGAGGAGGCATTAACTTCTATTGACATCAATATTGACTGGCAGGCATCACGACTTCATTACTACCTCTGTCTTCCCTGCACAGCTCTGTAAAGAGTCAATGGGCCATGGTGACCAAGGGGAGGGCGTTGGTACTGGTAACATTAATTTAAACCTTTATTTAGTTTAGCTCATAGTCTTTCACCCTGCAGGCCAAATCATTCCTATCCAGTAGAAATGCAGGAAGTTCTAGGAGGAAGTTCAGCAATGTGTTAGGAGCAGGCCTAGTGTCCAGTTGACCCACTCAGGAAAGTACCAGTCTGGGTGGGGCTGTGTTCAAATGGGGTGCCATATCCTTGGAATCAAAACCAGGCTTGGTGACAAAGCATCACTGGGCCAGAAACTGGTGCTTGAAGACTAGGAAATAATTCAGAAGGTGGGAAATCCAGGAGCATCCAGGTACACAGGTAGCCAACAGGATGGAATCTGACAGCAGAAAAGAGTACAAAGGTCCCTTTTCTGCAAGATGCAAACTTACCTTCCTCTTTACTCTCTTGACAATTCCCATTCCCACCTTCATGAAATGAGAGTTGTTAAGACACTTGAACAGGATTATGAAAGGACAATGGGAGGATATTTTCATTTTTGTTTTTAATTTTACTAATTATTGCTTAAAATGTGCTCTCTTGAATAAGATTTAAAACGTGCATAATCTGTCCTCGTGGACTGGGGATGGAAAAAAGGCCTGACGTAACTCTGGCCTCAAGGAACGTGCAGCTGCTGCTGCTTTGTATTGTCCACCGCAAAGCCAAATGGAGAAGACACCGAGATATTGTGATTGTAACCCCAGAATCTTGTTTCACACTATATTTTTATTCAAAACTATAGCAGTAGCCTGGGTACCTATATAAGAATTTGATTTCTGGTCTTCCCATCCAACAGTCTTTCTGTATAACAAATAAATACTGAATTCCAAGCTGATGCCCCTGCCCCGGCACTCTCCGAGTTGTTACTTAGTAACTAGAATGGGTTTGTTCTGATCCAGCCACAGCAACTACCTTAGGCAAAGATTGTGCAATCAATGTGCCCCTTTCCCATGCCTTCGTGGTCCATCTCTCCTCTTCTGATGCCCCTTGGTCATCGTTATGCTGTCATTGGCCCACACAGATCTACCTATCTCCATGTCACACTCAAGACAACATCTTTTAATTTGGACTTCCACAGCTTCCTTCTCCAATTAAATTCTATTTGTTCATTTTTCACTTCCTTTGGAGTCTTCTTCAAAGACAAGTAATGCAGAAGAATGAAGCTCCATGTAGGAATTAAACCTATGACTTTGGACTCATTAGCACAACTTTGTAACCTGCTAAGCAAAAGGCCATATTTAAGTCCAATACAAACACCTGTCCTTACGTGCCCCAGCCCCCATTGCAGGAGGAGAAAATCGTGCTGGTGTGTTTAAAGTCTGAAAGTAAAGGAAGGAAACCTTAATCCAAGTAAATTGAAAATAAACATTATTTTTCACAAGTGTGAAAAATCTTTCAAAAAATAAACTTTGCTATTAGTTCTCAATGTGCCAAAAAGTCAGCAATGGTAGCCCCCACTCCACACCTCCCCTAAAAGAAGTAAGTGAATGCTTTTTCTCAGATTTTAAACTCAGCATTATTTAGAATCTCTTCTAAACTTCCAACATTCTAAGATTCAAAATATTTGTTTCAGCTCAAAAATAAATAGAGAGGGTTAGATTTGAAAATCTTTTGGGCAGCTTTGTTGGCCTAAATAAAAGTTTTAGAAATCTTAATTCAATAATTCAAATCCTTTATGGTGTTTTCCCAGAAACACATCTTAATGCCTAAATGGTGTTTTTAAATGACTGGAATGATGATTATAGCCATTGGATCCAGAAATACAATGAATGTCAAAATACTATATGCAACTGGCTTTGGCCTTCCTGGGAGAGTACAGGAAATATGCAGAAGAAATATCTGAATGAAAAGGCATAAATCACCTAAGATTGAGGTAGTTCTTGACTTTATTCAAAGCACATGGGAGGAGAAAATGGACAAACCAAAAGTACGCCGGTGATGAAATACTTTCCACGCAGGGGGTGTCCTTTCTCTCTCATTATTTAGTGAGCCACCCTTCCTCACTGTCATTTATTTTTCTTATCAGTGAAAGTTGGTACTAGCTTTCCAGTGTACTCGCTTTGAGTATTAAATGAGGGAAATAACCTTAACTAGCCTTCCCTCTAGATGTACTTTACGGATTTCATAAGCAGTTCTAGAATAAGTATTACAGGAAAGTCATTTCCTAACACAAACCTGCCCAGCTTGCATGCTTAGGGCTATATGCAGCATTCACAGCAGTGTTCTCCATCTCAGCATGGGTTGGCACCTCGGGAGGTAGAGGGCAAAATGTTTCCTTAGGGAGGTTTGTCACCTAAAACCATTGGAAATCTGTGAATTCCCTCCTTTCCAGACATACTTATAAATTTCACCATACATCATACTTGTTTGAGTTCTTTTTCCTTGCACTTGATAAAAAAAAGTCAAGAATTAGTTAACTTTGGAAGTTCTTTGAGATTGGAGATTATAAGATAGGTACTCCTTTATTTGGGAAAATGGTAGTTTCTATGTTTCCGTTTAATAATACCCCATTCCTGATTGTAAAAGTAACACTGTCCTGTTGCTGAACATAAAAAAGGAAAAAAAAAAATCCCTCCACCCAAAGACAACTACAGGTCATCTGGGAGGGGTGGGGGGCAATGCATGCATTCGTGTGTATTTGAAGGCATACTGAAAATATGATTTTGAAACCTATTCCAACATATTAGCACTTACTTGCATCATTAAAATAGTTTGTATAAATGATATTTAGTGGCTACACAATATTCCACTATATGTTTCTCCTACTAGATTGAACCATATCAAATTGCTGACATTTAATCTTTCTAATCTACAAAAGATGGCAGTTTGACATGGTTTAACCTAGTAAAATTTGCTCAAAATTTGTTCCCCAGTTATTAAACATCATGTCTAGCTTTTTTAAACTGTTAAATAAATGACCTGTGCACATTTCTGAATGTATTTACAGATCTTCCTTGACTTACGATGGGGTGCCAAGGAGTCGCTTCCAATTCCTAGCTACGCTGTGGACAGCAGAGCAGAACTCTGCTGGCTCTTTTTGCGCCGTCCTGTCACCTTTTGTCGCTGTATCAGACAATGTTCTGCTGCTATTCATGGGGTTTTCATGGCCATCTTTTTCAGAAATGGGTGGCCAGGTCCTTCTTCCTTGTCTGTCTTAGTCTGGAAACTCCACAGTTGGGCAGAATCATCTCACACAAAGCCTGTTTTGTAATAAAGTGTTGAATATCTCATATAGTTTATTGAATACTGTACTGAAAGTGAAAAACAGAATGGTTGTCAGGGCATCGGTTGTTTACCCTGGAGATTGTGTGGCTGACTGGCAGCTGTGGCTCGCTGCCACTGCCCAGCATCACAAGGGAGGACTGTATATCATGCTGCTAACCCAGGAAAAGATTACAAGTCGAAGTACAGTTTCTACGAATGTGCATCACTTTCGCACCACCTTAAAAGCAAAAAATCCTAAGTCGGGAACCCTCTGTATATTTGTTCACGTATTGAACCATTTCCGCAGAATAATTTCCGGGAGTATAAAGAATTGATTTGGACGGTATGAAAAACACGGAGACTCCTAACACTTATTTTGAAATTCCTTGCAAAGAGGTTGTAGCAATTTATGTTCTTCATGATTACATATGAGTGCCAGTTTTACCCTATCCTCACAAAAATTGAGAATTATATTTTTGTCTTTGCTCGTCATATAGGTAAATATTATATACCATATTATATACCAATATGTTTATAATTAGCATAATTCATATTTGCTCCAATTTTAGTTCAAGTTGAAAAAAATGCAACTTGTAAATGTATGAAATTAGTTGAGAGGCAGAACCTAAAACCTAAACTGGAATTGAGTTTAATGTTGTCATATTGAATTACTCTCCTGTTACCCCAGAACTGTGAGAACAGCTTGTCTTTGGTAAAGTGTAGGAAACTACAGAGATGACAACTTAATTGATACTATCTTTGATTTAATATGAGAAGGATGTCAAATTTCCCATTGTGAGTAATTCATTTGTACACAAAATATATGTGTGGATTTGCCATATTTCTTCAACAGAGGAGATTTTTGTTTATTTTTGTTTTGTTTTGTTACAAAGCCTCATTTAAAGTATACGCTCTTTTCCTACCCTTCAAAGTTATTTTAATAGTCAAATAAATTTTGAGCATAGCTCAGTTGTGAAATGAGCTGGTTCATTGAAAAGATAAATAAAACTGTTAAACCCTCTAGTTAGATCAATCAAGAAAAAAATGATAGAATACACAAATTACCAATATCAACTATTGAAACAGGAGGAATCACCATGGACCCTACAGATACTAAAAGGATAATAAGAGAATATTGTGAAGTACATTATGCCAATACATTTAACAACTTACATGAAATGGACAAATTCTTAAAAAGCACAAACTATAAAACTTAATCAAGAAAAGATAGATAACCTAAAGAGCCCTATACCTATTAAAGAAATTGTAGGAACAAATCTTCTCACATTAAATGTGTACTGTATATTGCACATCAATTATAATACAATAAACAAACAAAAACTGAAATAAAACTGCAGGCCCAGATGACTTCACTGATGAAGTCACTGGTGTTTGGTGAATTCTACCGGACATTTAAGAAAAAAAAATTCTACACAAATTTTTCCAGAAAATAGAAGAAAAGGGAACACTTCTCAGCTCATTTTTGAGGCCAATATAAACTGATACCAAAACCATAGACATTACAAGAAAATAAACTATAGACCAATATCCCTCAAGAACATGGACAGAAAAAGCCTTAACAACGTACCAGCAAATTGGTATATAAAATAGATAACATCATGAATATGTACAATTTATTCAGGAATGCAGATCACTTCAACTTTCAAAAATTAATCAGTGTTTCTTCATATCAACATCCTGAAAAAGAAAATAATATGATGATCTCCTTAGATGCAGAAAAAGAAAAATTCAACACCCATTCATGATATTAAAAAATAAATAAATTTCTCAATAACTAGAAGAAGGAAACTTTCTCAACTTGATCAAGAATATCTACAAAAAATTTGCAGCTGGGGCCGACCCGGTGGCATATTGGTTAAGTTCGCACGCTCCGCTTCAGCGGCCCAGGGTTTGCCGGTTAGGATCCCGGGCACAGACATGCACACCGCTTATCAAGCCATGCTGTGGCAGGTGTCCCACATATAAAGAAGAGGAAGATGGGCGTGGAAGTTAGCCCAAGCCCGGTCTTCCTCAGCAAAAAAAAAAGAGGAGGATTGGCAATGGATGTTAGCTCAGGGCTGGTCTTCTTCTCCAAAAAAAAAAAAAAATCCGCAGCTAACATTACACATAATGGTGAAACACTAATTTCTTTCACTCCTTAGGATCTAGGCAAAAATTTCCATTCTTACCAGATGTATTTAACATTGTACTATATGTGCTAGCCACTGCAATAAGACAAGTTGAAAATAATGACATATTTTCATTACTGCAAAAGAAAAAGATAAAATTGTCTTCACTCACAGACAACATGATTGTACATGTAGAAAACCCCCAAAAAATCTACAACAGGCATTTGGTCTTGAATTTGGCAAGGTCAAAGAATGAGAGGTCAATATGTAAAATCAGTTGTGTTTCTATATTCTAGCAAAAAATAATTGTGACATGACCTAACTTACGTTGTGTGTGTGTGTGTGTGTTTTTAATCAGTCTGGTTCAATGGGAATTGTGGCAGGGATGGGGTGATGGGCGACTCAGAAGGAGCGTTTAGGCAACCTCAGTGTTTCCGCATGTGGTAATGATCAGTTCGTCTAGAGTGATGGTGGAGATTGAGAGTAGATTGACTCCAGAAATGTTTAGGAAGTAAAATCAATAAGACTTAGAGATGAATTGGCATAGGAGAAAAGAGAGGTGTTAAGGGTCACTACTTTTCCTGGCTTGTGCAAATGGATGGAAGATGGTACAATTCATTGAAAAAGTGAACTCTAGAGAAGAACCAGGTTTGAAACAAAGATCATGTGTTCAGTTTAGATATAACCAGCCCTAGATGTCTTGGAGACGCTAAGAGAAGAATGCTACTCACAGGACTTGGTTTAAAGTAAAATACAGTGAATCATAACAAGTTGTGGTTCAAATCACCTGGGTAGAGAGGATAAACTACAAAGAGAACAAAACCCAGGATTAAGCTTACAAAAACCCAAAATTTAAAGGCTGGTTAGAGAACGATAAAACTAGGAAAGAGGAAAAGGAGTGGTTAGTAAGATAGGGGAAAAAAAGATATTATTTTGTCTTAGAGGTTAAGGGAAGAGAGAATCACCAAAAAGTACCTTTTCTGAAAAACTGTGCTCTAAAAATTGCTATTTGATGAACTGAAATATAATCTCAAACATAGGAGCAATTGAAATGAGAAATAAAGTCAATTAAATGAATAATTAAATTAAGTAAATGAAAGTAGTTTAAACATCAGAGATGATGTGCAAATTGTGCCTTTTTCAAAAGAAAATGACTATTTAAAATTTTGTTTAGTGCCTTTACTTCTTGCCACAAATTCTACTTTGTGTGATAATAATTTTACTAATGCTACTTTATTTTTTCTAATTGTCATTAATTTACTATTTTTGAATCTCCTTTTTAAGTTTTTCTTTCGTATTCTATTTTGTTGCTATAGCTAAAACTATAGGAAACATTAGGAATAAGCAAAGGAATGGTTTTGAAAGGAAACAAGGATCTTGTTTTAATTATTAGATAAATATAGAAAAAAACATTAAATAAAATGTTGGCAGCAATCAACTCTGGGTGTTTAGATTTCAAATACAGTTTTCATACCTCTTTGTATTAACTAAATAGTTTAAGATGAACACATATTACTTTTATAATTTAAAATATAAGTTATAAAGTATTAGTGCAATTGAAAACAAGGAGACACCATTTTTCACCTGTTCTATTTTCTTGTTTATTGATCAGTTTCCTCTTTTTGAACTGTCTACTGTAATATTTTTCCCTTTTTCTACTGGATTATTGGCCTTTTTCAAACTTACTTGAAGTCTCTCTCTACATATTACATTTATTGCCTCTTTTCTGTTATACATGTTTATATTTTCTCCCAGTTTATCATTTTGTTTTAATTTTATTCATGTGTTAACCATATAAAAGTTTTAATATGTATGTGGTAAAATCTGTCAGTCTTTTCCTATGTGTCTTATTGGTTCATATCAAATATTATTTCAATAATGAAAAAATGATAATAAATGCAGCACATTAGACAACTGGCTACATAAATTCTAATACATCCACCTGATTGAAAGCCATACAGCAAACAAGAATCATTTAAAACATTAAAAGTGTTTATAATTTCCTGATAAGTAATATAATAAATGCAAACAATATGAGATGACTCCACGTTTTTACTACATAGGCATATAGATAAATGCCTAGGAAACAGAGACCAAGAATGCATAAATAAGAATTTTCTCTGTGTGGTATAATTATAGATGACGTATTTTCTTCTTTGTGCTTTTCTGCACTTTTCAGTTTTGTTTCCTACAATGTATACAAAAGTGGTTTTTAAAATAAGAAAAACAATTTTTTTCAAGTTGTTTAAAAATAAAAGCAAGAACATGTATGAAAGTGGTCATAATGAAGTGGCATACAAGATTAAGTTACTGAATGGAAAAGTGGGGATTAAGAGAAAGAGACTAATCTAAGATGTTTCTAAAGATTTGAATCTGGAAACCTAAAATACAGTAGTGCCCTTGACAAATAAAGGGTATGGGAGGAGGCCAGTGAGGAAAAATGGAAAGGTTCTGCCTTAAAATGCTGAGTTTCTATTGATAGTGTACTGTCCACGCACAAGTCATTTGGAAATGTGGGACTGGAATTCAAGGTGAGAGACACAGACGTAGGAAGTCATGTGAAAAGACATAAAATGTGAAAATTCTGAGAATAGATGATTCTATGAGGAGAAGAGAAGACATTTCTTCAAGAGAAGAAATCTGAGGCCTAATCCTTAGGAAACAGTCCCGTTGGACGGATAGAAAGAGCAAGTAACAGAGGAGATAGAGGAGAGGAAGGAGAACCAACGACACACACCTGAGTTATCTGTTCTGTGGCTAATGGAGACAGAGAAGTTTCACTGAGCATGTGAACATGCTGCCATGGTCAAGAATGTGGTTTTATTTCTGCTCTCCTACTTCTGAGTGGGCATAAATATGCCAGAGTGCCCCTGTCACCCTTCACCCTAAAGGTCCCCGCCTGCACTTATTTTTCTCCCCCTACTTCCAATTCCTACAACCAATATGTGTGTATCATGTAAATCAAGAATAACAGAAGAACATTTGGGGATAAAGACCAGGAGAGCTGGATAATTAGGTGATGCTGGGGCAGCGAAGTTCTGTGTTTAGAGAGGGGAAGGAGCCCCATTTTCTCTTGTCTCCTGGCACCCCAATAGAAGGAGCAATATTTCTCAACTACCTGGGCCTGATTCTGTAGAGAAAAAGACTGAGAAGGAGGAGAAAAGAATCTAAGCAATGACAGAGAAAGACTGAGTTGCCCATTACTTAGAAGATTATGGAAGAAAGATCTGTTCTTAGAAAACCCATGTCACTTGAAACATCTGAAAGTCCTTTCACAGGTGGTGAATGGGAGAGAAGAGACTCACCCCCCCCCCACCCCACCCCCGCCTAGAACACTCATCAGCAGGAACGCCAGGCATTGCTGGGCAGCTCTGTATGAGCTTGCCAAGGGCAAGACCAAGCCCCAAGCTACTCCAAGGGCAAGACCTGAGTGACCAGTAACTCCTGGGAGACCAAGGCGGCTGAGGAGCTCTCCTCTTGTCAACACAGACGTCTGGATTTTTTAATTTTGTTTTTGTTGTTTCCTCACCCATTAAAGAGGAAGGGGATGAACAAGGGCTTTTTTCTTTATTCGGAAGTTAGGAAAAGATTAAGCTCGCTGAAGGAGACAGAGATAGAGTCAAAAGATTTGGAAAAGTTAAAAAAAATACTAGCTAAAGAGCTAGAGAAAGAAGAATAGAACTGAAAACAAATTTCAACATTCTCAAATGAGATTTATGAAAGAAAATTTGTTTTACAATGAAATATATACCTGCCCCAAAGATGACATGATAACAAACCATTGTCTGATTGGATATGCCATCATTGGTTTTCCTGGGGACAGAGCAGAAGAATCAAGGGTCAACCCCATAGATACCACTTAGGGACATTGAAGGCAAAGCAAAAAACCTTGGCACTAATAATTGGAGCAACAGCCTCCTTAGGAAAGGAGGGCTCATGCATTTTTCCCCTTTAATCCAAAACGAAAAACAAATATTAAAAATGGACAGAAATTTGATTTTTTTAAACTACAGTTGCTCTTGGAAACAAGTAACAAGGACAGTTTGTTCATTGCAGCAGGCCTAATAAATTTAAGGCACCAAATGTGTAATTGGAAGTTTGTTATCATTTGGAAAGATCTTTCTTTTTAAAAGCACAGGCATCCATCAGCAGTAGGTTGGTGGCAAGCAAACAGCCAAGGCAAATAGCGATTGCTTACTGTTTGGCATGCAGGTGGTGGGGCCATCAAACCATTTCTCAGGGAAGTCCAGACCCCTGAGGAATGCCTGCAAGAAGGAAAGAGGGCAGGGCATTTGGGAGGGAGGGTGGCGGGGCCATAAAGTAACTGTGGAAAGAATTCCAGTATGCATACTGGGATTGGGGACAGAGAAGTTGTACAACTTTTGAATCTACATAAAAAAGATAAATATTTCGTAAGCAGACATTGATACAGGAGGTGACTTACAAACATAATAATGGGTAATACTTGTTAAGTACTTGGTATGTACCAGATAACATGCTAAGGACTTTAAATGTCATATTGAATTCTCAAACAACTCAATTTTATTGATGAAAATTATGATTCTTAGTGAGATAGAATAAGTCTCCCACATCACATAACTAGAGGTAAAACCAACGTTTAGACCCGCTTCAGTCTGGCTTCCGTAGAAAGGGTTTTGTTTGTCTCAATTTTGTTTTTATGTTTTGAGATACAGTGATAGCTCCTTCTTACCCCTCTTCTTTTTAGAAATCACCGAGAATAAGAGGATTCAGTCAAAATTGCTGAGACAAGCTCCCCTGTCTGAGCAAGAAGCAGTCCGAAAGCTCCTGCTTCTTTTAAGCTGTGCTTACGGTGTTGCTTTTTCTCAGTCAATAGTTGAGGCAAAAGTGGTTCAGTGTATCTCAGGATGTGTGGTCTCGGTGGACGCTCCTAGAGCAAACAAAGAAGGGACTATAAGTAAAGCAGACATGCCGAGGGGACTGCGGTGAGAAGCGCTGGGTCTTTTCCCTAATGCTCAGTGAATCCCCACGGCTCAGGTACCCTCCTGACTTCCAGCCAATACATCACAGTCTCCCCCTGCAATGGCTGCAGAGAGAGGTTGAAAAAAACATCCCACAAGGCTGGCCTTTCCTTCTTCTTCCTTTGCTGCTTCAGCTCCAAGAGGAGACCCATTGACAAAGAGTGTGTGTGTGCATGTGTGTGTGTGTATCTGCCTCTTACTCCAAAGGCGTGCTGCTTCTTATCCTGTTCTTGGGCTTTTCCTAGAACTGACCTGAGGCAGAGAACTGAAAATTAAGCACAAGGAGAAAGGACTAAACCTACTTCCCAACAAGAGTTTCAACAACAGCTGTGGCAGCGACGAATGTGCTGTCTCAGGAAATGTTTGGGAACATTCAACCCCTTGTGCACGGTTGCACAGTTAGTGAGGGGCGCACAGCTCATTCACGGGCTGGCTGATTCTAACACCTGAGCTCTTAAACACTGCATCACGCTAACCTCAAAATGTTGGGAAGGAAGAAATCAACATAGTATCACGGACAGAGAGAGTTCCTATATTCATGAGACGTGGAAAGGTCAACTCTCCATTGCTCCTCCACTTGCTCCGTGTCCAGGACGCTGACCTGTATGACCTGCTGCAGCTCCTGTCTCTTTCTCCACCTGATGCTCTCCCCATCGGAGTTCCAGTAACTCCTCGCTCCCTGTGTCCCTTCAGGCTGGGTGGAAATGCTCCCCACCCTCCACAGCCCCCTACGGCTTCCCTGCGCTCTGCCCACCCCTTGAACATCATTTCTTCATTAAACTCTCCTGTGTTACCCACCTTAAGGGTTCCACCAGTTTCTTGCCAATACCCTGACTGATTCACTCTTACAATATTACACTGCAAATAGGAAAACTACATTCTGACTGTCAAGAAATTTTATACCCGGCAAATACTATAAAGTTCCTCACTCCCCCCATTTATCCCCCCTCTCCCACTCTGCCCTTTCTCCTGCAGATTCCTCATACTCCACACTTCACGTTCACATCTTTGTTTTCTGCTCTTACCTCTGTGACTCTTGATCCATATTATGATGCCCCCACCCCTCCATCTCCTACCCCCCACACACACCGTTATGTACCACCATCACCTCTTACTGCCAGGACTGCTTAGAGAACCATCCACAACGGACTCATTCTTGTCACATCTCTGTCAGCTACAGGTGCTGCCTTAGAGGGTGTTTTATTCAGTTGGCACCTCCAAAGGACTTCATTCCCCCACCCCCGCCAAATCAGAATGATTCCACCCCTAAAGTCCAAGTGACGTTCTACTTCATCTACATAGCCTTTATTACAGAAACAAGGGCTGTTTCTATTAAACATTAGATTCTTTCACACTACTAACATCAATACAACCAAATAGTCTTTTCTAGCTCCTCGTGTATGCTCCAAATTTTTACTCTTGAATGAGTCCTAAATATGAATTCAGAAATCTCCATTGCTTATATACCTACATCCACAGTTATCTGTTCTTGGGATAGCCATGCCTTTCTTACGTGGCACATTATCACTGACAATGGATGCTCAGTGTCTGTTTCTGGGACTGCTGGTCAGAGGAGGGCGAAAATACATAGTTATGATTTCTCTTCTCTCTCTCTCTCTCATATTAAAAGTGAGTCCCTAAAAGTTTGTCTCACTAGGTTCAATTTTTAATACCTAGGTCATTCAAATGCTCATTCTGCATTTAAATTCAGCATGGACTGTGTAAAAACAGGAAAGAGAAGTATACAGACTCTCTGTGCTTAGCATGGCAATGTGTCATGTGGCTTGGGAAGGTATGTCTGGGAGTATCGTATGGCTGTTACTCAACCTGGGCACAGAAGAGCTTTGTATGGCATCCCTCACTGTCCAGCTCCAAACAGCAGACATTCAGTTGAGCTGGCGCACATCGACTATGAGAAGTTTCAATCTAGTTCATGTAAAATTTTTTCAAAGGCAAAATATTCATTTTTTTCCAAAAAAGTAATTCAATCACTCCTTTATCCTAACCCCCAATCCAAGATTATCTTTTGCTTTGTGGGACCCAAGTTTACACCCTGAGCTTAGCAACTCAACTTCTTTAGTTCTCACAGCACACAGGAGGGCCTGGGGTGCTCACATTTAAATATATTCTCATGTTATAATTAGCTACTGTTAATTCAGTTGTTTACAAACGCTACAACCCTATGAAGAGGCTACTGTTATTATGCCCATTTTATAAATCTCAAAAACAAGGCTTAGGCTGTTGAAGAAACTTGCCTAACTTCACACAGTTAATACGTGGAGATCTTGAATTCCAGTGCTATCTAATTCCAGATACCAACTTCTTTACCACCACACTGTACTAGCATGTTAGAGTAGACAGCGTTGCCTTTTTTTCAGTGAAATGCAAAACCAAGGCAATTTATTCCAAAAATGCTCTTAAGACTCTTATTTTTCTAAGAAAGTCACCAAGAAAGCTATACCACATAGCAATGGGATGGATTCCTGAGCCAAGGACAGCACTTGTATCATTTCAAGACAAGGATAAGCAGAAAATTCTTGGAATAGTTTGTGGACCTTTAGCCAGGAATAGCAAATCTCCCTTGTCTGCTTCATATCAGAGGGGATGGGGAGCTGCGCTGCCTCTGGGATTGTGCACCCCAAAACATTTTCAATGTTAAGGATTTTCTATGATAGAGTCAATTTCCAACAATTTCAAATGTTTAACCAAACCTCTGACTTGTCAAGCTTTGTTGAAGAGTTCTGTCAAGTTAAACGGGCTTGGGTGAAGGGAAAGGTCATCAAAACCAGTGAGAGGAGTCACTTGAAAAATGACAATGGCTGGGAGGCTGCAAATGCAAAAATGTTGCAACACATGTGACTCTTTGGATCACTGACCAGTCCTCGCAGGTTTCTCTTCAAAGGACACAGCCACAGTCACGAGGAAAAGGACCCAAGCACAACATCCACAACAGAATTTAAGTTGCTCTAAAATTTTGCTTCCTAACTACCAGGGCATAGGAACCAGATCCCATCCCCCTCACATCACCCAAAAAATGGTATTTGTGTCCCACAGTTTTGCAACTTGTGAGGTTCGTTCCTTTGCCTAAAAATGTGAGAGAAATAAATTTGGAGGCTGTGTGGTTAACCCCCGGCACTTCCTGTTTTGTACAAACGTGGCTATGGATTTCCCTAAAAAATTAATTGAAACCATTTCACCACATGCTTTATCACGACAACTTGGGGGAACAGCAAAAACAGCTATCAAGTCTCCTAAATCTTCCTCCTAGTGACTTATGTCTATAAGCCAGCTATTTTAACTGACACTGAATAAACAATTTCACCATGAGAAATTCCACTATGGACCACTGTCTCTCTCTTCCCAATAGTACATGTAACTACATGTATCCACTGTATATAAATGGTGATGATCCTACAGAGCCAAAAAGATGCTGCCCATGGTCTTGTCTGCATGTAAGTATGACTGGATGCTCCAAAGCAGTGCTCTCCTCCCTCAGAGTATGTGAATGTTCTGGAATGATGTGGCTGCACTGGAGCCTTTTGGGAGGCCTGACTGCTTGCCACATTGTTCTATAGTGGCTTTTATTCCTTAACACGTCACAGTTTATCCTTTAGGCCATTAACTAAGCTTCAGTTTTGTAGAGCTTGTCTACATCTAGAGCTACGAGGGATCATGCCCCACCATATCTGCTAACACATCTTTAAGCCTCACAATACCTAGTACAATCACAGGCCCTTCCACACTCTGAGGCCCAAACTGAGACTTTGGGCAAAACCAGCCCTACTACTGCTGATTGAAGCAGGAATCAGGGACAAAGCAAAGTAATCTTATACATGCCTACAGATGCTAGAAATAAGAAAGGCCATAGCTCACAGCTGGCTCAGATGCTGCCATCCCAGGGTTTTCCATGTCAAATGAGCAAAAACCAAATCACATCCCATATTTGGAGAAGTATAAATACCAGAAGAACACAAAATTGGTGGATCACTCAAGGTCAGGCTGCTGTCACAAGTGTTGCAGTTACTCTGCTGTATCTTGTGAATCCTTGAGAGCCAGAGGGACTGGGCTGTTGCTGAAGCCATTTCCCATAATACCATACGTTCTGGAGCATCTGTGCAGCAAATTGCCAGTGTGGAAGCAAACCTACACACATCTCTTTAAAGAGCCTGATTAAGACAGCATCTATTATCTTATTTCAACACCCTCCAAAAAAAACCCCGTGAGGTAAGTGTTTTAATTCCACTTTAAAAATACAGAAACTGGCTCATAAAGCTAAAGGGGCTTGCTGAAAGTTGAATAGGTGGTAAGTGGAAGAGACTCTACATGCTGGGGCAATATTTTCTGCAAAGCCGAGACGCTGTTCCGGTCTCAAAAGCTCACCCTGCACAAAAGGATCGGCAGACGGATTGGTCTAAGGTCATGTCAGGGCTCACCTCCCAGTCCAGTGCTCTCACAGTGGCACCTCCTCCAGGTCTCCAACTGTCAGTTCCATCCTGGAATGTTTTATTGGCTCATCTTTAATCCATCCAAGCCCAGTTCTTTTAGACTTCCAAGATATGATCAGCTAACTGGTAAAGACATCCAGATTGATGCAATGGAGCAGGGGAGCCGTCCCTCCGCCACCTCCTGGGGCTGTCACACTCCCCCTGGAGCTCTGCCCACAGTTCTGTGGTAGGACTTCTACTCTAATATAGGAGTGTCAGGTGTGGTGAAGAGGAAGGCAGTGTAATTCCAGGCTGATGGTGCTGATAATATCTTGGGACCAGTGTGATCCTATAATGTGCTTGGAGAGTATCCTGTGTGGCTACCTTCTTGTGACAGGCTTTAGTTGTTGAGCATCTACCATCATCCCCAGTGAGATATGTTTTAATAATAAATGGTAATATCTCACCAACATTTATGTTTTGGAAGGGAACCAGGCTGTACAGGGGAAGAGCCTTGAAAGGATGTTTCTGTAGGATAGCCACCATTGCTGGTTGCTGTAAGCAGAGACAGCTATTAGTGGGACATCTTAGCAGTGAGAACAGAGAGTCATCCTGGGATTTGTCACCTGCCTTGGGGAAGAAGAAGGTAGTCAATGCATCTTCCAAGAAGCAAAAGAATCTGCTGGCAGAGAATCCTGGCATTCTGAAGGACTCCACCAGCATCTCCTAAATGAGATTAATAAGAAAGTATCTGCCAAAGAGCATGCCACATGCTGGTCCTTTCACTAATGGAAGTTCCCTTTATTTCTTATACATCGACAAAAATAATGGAGGAGTCTCACACGGTGATTTACATGTGGAAGCACTTAGTAGATTTTCACCAAACTACATACATTATGTGAACACTCAGATAGAAATAAATCCTAGATAGATATTGGAGGACGAAGGAAATAAATGCAACCATCTAAAATGTGGTCCCCACCTCCAGTGCCTGCCTGGCATACAGTATGTGCTCAATAAATGTGTATGAAATAAATACATACATACATAAAGTGTTGATTGAATATTTACTGAATCAATCAATGAAAGTAACCTATTAAAGGTCCTATGCTACAGTAGGTAAGTTTAGAATATGAGTTGAAAGGGCTTCTTTCAGGGCCCAGTAAAGCCATGCTCTGGCTACGTGACCTTGGGTAGGTCACTTGATGTCTCTTTGATTCATTTCTTCATCTGTAAAGCAGCACTAATACCTATCTCACCTGATTGCTATAGAGATGAACTTAATACACATGAAAACAGTGTATAAACCATAGGCACCATGCAAATATTAAGACTACTGGGATGATAAAAATAAGCGCAGTGAGATAATAGGATTATTATGCACTTAAAAGTCAAGTTTATCACGACCCATACCCCTGGGAGTTAGACCCTCTTTCTGAGTTCCACCTTTCTAAGCAGGTCTTTCAGCTTACTCCTTCTTGATCTCAGAATGTGTATATATCCTGACATTAGTGATCTAAGAGAATAACAATCTTAACATTTCTCTGCCTAACTCTTACTCATTCCTAAAGACCCAGTTCAGGAGTTGCTGCCTCCCAGAAGTCTTTGCTGATGTCCCCTCGTGTGAACATCCTGCATATACAATACACCCTAAGTTAGAGGTTTCTCATCTGCAATCACATAACAATCTATGTATATGTCTTTGCTTGATCGTCTGGGACTGAACCATAAACTCCCTGAGAATATGTCTTTCCTCTGATTATCACCTATATTTAAACAGTGTCTGATACAAAGTAAGAATTCAGTAAATATGGAATGCATTAATTATGAGTGAATGAGACTTAGGCCAATGTTTCCATTGGTTGGCATTGCAGAAAATCCCCTTACTAAGGCCAGTTAATAGTTAAACTTCCAAATATATTCTAAAGACTGACTCACAGAACTCCAGGAATGCGTGTCCTTGAAGGGGTTAGAAAAATGTCGAGCTGGGTATGACTGTTTATCTATTAAACGATATTTTCCTCCTTTTATTTTCCTTATATGTCTCCTCTAGCAATAAACAGGGTCTCTCTTCTTACCATGGCATGAATACAGCATAAACCACAAACTCCACACATTCCTTTTACTGAGGCAACTGTACATGTTTTCCAAATGAAAAAAAAAAGTTAGATGCAAGATGTAGAAGTCATCAGCAATTTTCTTAAGGTCCCAAAGATCCCTCAAGAAATTAACATTTGCAAAATCACTTTGAACTCTGGCATTCAACAGCTTTTTGAAAGTTCCATACAATGAAAAGTTCCATTCCAATAAAATCAGAAGTACCTTTCTGGGCTCATTTCATATCAGAAGGCAATAAGGTTCATAAAATGTCTCTGTGAAGTTTGAGTGTAATAAAGTTCAGCTATAAAACATTTAATATGTGACAGGCTTCTAGACCAGTCGAAGCACTGACTTTGTTTAACAGGGCTCTCTTCACAGCATACTTCATCTGCAACAAGAAGAAACATAAAATGGAGCAAGAAATATCTATAAATACCTGCAGTACAACCATCAAAGACTGTTTTACTCTTATTTCTGATCAGGCTGACGCAAGCTGACATTCACCATCACTCCACCCAAAGTATGTTCATAGAAAGCTCTGTGACTCTACCCCAAAGAGCATGTAAAATCCACTTCTTATTTGGATTCGTCGTTCAGCAGGTGATAGATATTCTCCAACAGCTGCAGCAGCAACCTTTCCTACAAAATGAGTTTTCCCTTTGGGAACCAAAGAAGCAGGGTCCTTCCACCTGTCCCAAGTTGTCTGCATACCTCCTCTTCAACCCAGACCCAGGCCTACCACCCAGCCCCTGGACGCTGGATGGAGCAATTACATTAACAAAGGTCAGTGTGTAATTTCAGTTTGCAATTTGGGCCGGCAGGCTTAGGGTGTCTCTCTCCTACAAACGACCGCATCAGTCACTGGGGGGATCCCCTCTCTTTTCACGCTTCTCCAAGGCTAACAGACATCTATAAGGATTTAAAGGAAAACTACAGAATTACACCCAAAGCTCACTCTCTCACTTCATTCAGGTTTCTGCTAAAATGTCTTCACCACATACAGCCCTTTCCTGACCACCTTGGTTAAAATATCCTACCAATTACCCTATATCTCCTTACCCTATTTTATCTTTTATAACTTTTATCATCCCTTGGCAGATTTACTCATTAGTTGTCTGTCTCCCTCACTAGAATGCAAGCCTCCTGAGGGCAACACAACTCACTGTTGTGTTCTCAGGGGCTAGAATTATTTCTAATACCTGGTTGATGCTCAAGAAATACCTGTTGACTTTAGTGTGAATGGATGGATGGATGGATAGAAGGATGACAAAGATGGGAAGTTATGGACAAATGGTGTAAAGGAAGACTAGGGAAACCCATATTGTAGTTAGCCCATTCTGAAACACAACATGCCGTCACATGCTTCTCTGTTTCTATTCATGTTGGTCCCTCTGCCTGTGATGTCCTGACTCCCTGAAAATGGACCTGTCCTTAAACACCCAGTGCCAATTTCACCTACTCTCTGGAGCTGCCACAGCCCTCACAAGGCAGAATGATCATGTTTCAAATGCATTTTAAACTTATCTCTATAAAATCTTATGAACTAGGTTCTAAGTCCCCCCCCCCCATTTGCCTCCTATGTAAGACTATGTTTCCTAAAGACATAGCCTGGCAGAGCCATAAGACATACATTGACTATCTAAGGTGCCTGGGATGCATCAGTGAGGAAAGTAGACACATATCCCTAACTTCATTGGATTTATGTTCCATTAAATGTGTATTAAATATTTGTTTTAAAAAATGGATTTTCTTCAGTGATATCTAACTCAGCTTTCTCATCCATGAACCTCAGTATTTTACTCTCTACATCAGTTCACCTCACCTGAGAAGGGCAGTTGTTTATTGAGTAGACAAAGAGAAAAGCAAATCTTCCCTTTCAGGGGTTTCTGCTATTAAGTGCCATTTCAGAGGTTAAGTTGAAAACTCCAGCGTTTAGTTGACAAAAAGGAAAGAAAGAGACGTGGGGAAATCACAGATTTCCTTGGGAATAGGGTGAGGTCAGCAGCATAAAAGGCACCCACAATGGCAGGACCACTATAGAAAGTCGAGGTAGAGGGCATTGACCTGCTGCTCATTCCGCTACCATCCCTCCACCTATGGGAACCAAGCACTATGAGTCATCCCATGGCAGCCATAGAAATCAGCCTGAGCATTTGCCACACCATGTGTGTATGAGGCTTGAGAAAATCACTCCCAAGTAATGGTAACTAGTGGTTAAACCCATGACCGGCACATAGACGGTTTGGTGTAGAACTTTTTCATATAAAGAAGAACGCATTGAAGGAAGAAGCGTCCTTTGGTGTGAAATATTTGAAGGCCAGGGGAACTCAAAATTATCCAAGATGTTAGGAAATCTAATCTCTCCTGCATGGCCTCTACACATAATGGTTTGTCCTTTTCATCACTGACACCTCCTTGCTCTGTCAGTAAATTGTCAATATTCCTTAAATCTCAAATCAGAACAGGTCATGTGTCAAGCAGAAGTGGACTCACAGAACATAAAGTGAGGAAGTTTGAAAACAGAACTGTCCTATAAATATAGGGTTATGGGCACCATCCCAATAAAAGAATGCCCCAATCTTATAAAAATTTCTGCTGGGGAATATGGGCAACAAAATGAATGCTTTACCCAGCATCTATCTCCACATTCATTAAAAAGACAATGCACTAATTTCCAAATATTCAAACAGATATAAACTAAATAAAATAATAGAATTTCATGACTAGAAGGGATATTAAGCCATCTCATCCATCCTTCCAACTAGAGCTTGCATCTTCCCTGAAACAGCCCTTCTGAGTGAATACCCAGCTTCTCCTTGAATATCTTCAGAGGAGATTACTCTTTGTTTGTCTTTAAATATCCTCAGTCATCCCCTGAGGATATTTCATAGCCGATGATGAGATATCTGCAATGACATATACTGATCTGAAGAAAGAGAAGATGAAAGAAAGAAAAGAAAAGAAAGAAATTTTAAATGTCTGATTTCCAAATGTTTCTTCAAGAAAAAAAAAATTTAGTCTGATTTCCAAATGTTTCTTCAAAAGAGAAACATGCAGTGAAACCGAATGGTAACCATCACTGACCAGGTGGGGGCTGTACAAGCAGCCAGATCAAGACGCCCCAGCACGGTGCTCCCCACTCTGCCTCATAATCACAAGAATTCACTAGGGGTTAATTCAATCTGTGTAATGTTCTCAGAGGAGGAAAGAAATAACTTTCCCCCTATTTTCAGCCTATTTACCTTCATGTCCCCTGGAACCTTTTAAATAACATTGCTTGAAAATCCAGTCTGTAAGCTGCCCTTGGCTCCAAGAATCGTTAAAGAATTTATAAGCTGTTTTCTCTCTTATCCCAGGAGCTACTGCCAGGGGAAGCAAAATCCAGACATTTGCAACTCAACACCGGTGAGTGCCTGGCTAATCCGATCAATGAGGAGGCAGCAGTCACAGTCACCTTTGACACAGGGCATCTGACAGGCGTTGATGTTCTGCTCCTGCTAATGCTACTTCAGGGCACTCACCCAGCCCTTTTCCACCATGGTGGAGATCTGGGCTTTAAAGACTTCCAGGTCTAGGTACCAATCCAGACAAAGCTGACTTCTCATGTCTGCCAGGGCCTCTCTGGAAAGCTCAGGAGTACAGACTGTCTTGGGAGCCTTCTGATATTTCCTGTCGGTGACGTCCAAGAGATGATGGTAATGGCGTGCACTGTCCACCTGAGACCCTCGGGGTAGTATATAACCCTGTTGATGCAGTTCAAACAAACGTCCCAATTTAATCATTTAATGCTAGTGGTGGCATTTGGGATCTCATAAATCATGAAAAAAAGTTTTTTCTGCATGAGCTCCTCAGAGAGTTTCCAACAACAGAAATTTAGCCAGGCCTACGCAAAGCCAAAGAATTCTCTTTAGTCACCTGCTTGTGATGGCAAACCTGAGGAATCCTGAGTCTTGGGAAATATTCAGTAGGACAGTTACCGCAGCAGTGGAGGCGCTATTTGTCTATTCTCGAGAGTCATCCTATACCCCACCTTCCTGACCCTCGAGTAGGGAAGGATTTCTCCGTGGGGTCAGGAAGGGGACAGAATACAGTGGTCTATCTTTTAGGTTCTCCTATTCCTGTTATAGTTTTAAGTTTTCTTATTCTTTCTTCACCTAAAGCTTGCCTAAGAATTCCAAGAAGTAAGGTTTCTTGGAAACCAAAATAAGATAGGACTTTCTACTCTTCTCTCTGACAAAAAATAAAAGCGTGCGCATCAAAGTGTGTATGTACACACACACAGACACTAAATTGATCGGCCTGAATCAGCTCTCCTAATTTTCATCAGTCTTTAGCCTGATTTATATTCTTTATGAGGAGGCAAAAGACTGCATTCCTTAGCTGTAAGAATGCCAATCCAGCCAGTCAAGATTGTTAAACCAATTTATTTTACATATTTAGTAGGATGGAAGAAGTGATTAGGATGGCCCACTTAGTTATTTCACTGGCACACAGCCAAGAGCTTGCCCAGGGCTGGGCATGTTTCAAGTAAAGTATATGCAGACCCTTAAAGGACTAACACCCCATCTTTGTACAAAGAAGTTGTAACGCGCTGTAGCTATAATGATATTAATGGCCCACACCATATAGACCATCAAGCCCCCAAACCTTGGTCATCTACTGTTATGGGCTATTCTCTATTGCTTCGAGTATATTCACCTTGTCAAAGAAAGTGTGCAAGTGCACTGAAAGCAAGAATCAAGTCTTCTGCTGCTTTTCTATCTGTAGCAGCAGAGTATGACAGCAAAGTATCTCAGTGACATCCCCCATAAGACTTATCAGGGACTCAGTAAAGGAAAACAACCTCTATGAAGGGCACATATCTCCCTGAGATAAATTAAATGCATACCTAGCTAGGAGAGGGTTAACGTGTAGACTCAGAACTAAGGGCTAAAAGAGAAATAAGGGCAGGGACTAACAATGCGGTAGATTAAACGGTGAGTTTATTGGGACTCTCATTTCTACAATTATCCTAAAAAGTGTCTTCATCCTCTACCATGTGTCATCAAAACTCATTTCCTTTTCCTCCTGGACATGGGGTAAACTATAATTTCCAGATTCTGTTGCAGTAATAGGTGACCATGTGATGGAATTTTAACCAATAGAATGTTGGCAGAAGTGATGTGCACCACATACAGGCCTAGCCGATAAAACCCTCCCATATGCAATCCTCTCATGCTTTCCCCAGTCAGAAGATGAATAGAGAAGACTCTGGATGTAGAAGAGGTCAGAATCCAGAGATAGAAGGAGTCTGAGTTCCTTAATTACCACTGGAACACTCCCTACCAAATACCCAAGGGTTTCATGAGTGAAATAACCTCCTATTGTTTTAAGTCCATTGTTTTAAATCTGGGGTTGTGTGACATATCAGTTAGCCTATCCTGGCTAATGCATCCTATGAAAGCTGATTTCTCTTCTCTGGCCAATGACATGAGTGTGCATACTGGGTGCAGTTTGGTCTCTACTGCTGATGTTATATTCTATGTTCCCATTTTTCACCTGGCTCTCAACTAATTATTTTCAGTCAGTACCCTACACAAAACCTTCTTCCTTCTTCTAGGCATTTCAACAGTTTCCTTGAAATGAAGTGTGGTTATGAATAACATCAAAATTGTCTCTGTGTTCTGTTAGCCTCATCTTAAAACTATTAGTAGGGAGGAAGTGGTTGAGAGTGGAGGCGGGAGAAGGGAATTGTAGGCATAAAAAGCCATGTAGAAGGGCCGTCCCTGAGAGAGAGTTGAAAAACTCTTCTGATCTTTAGAATAGAAGTCAATGATAAACTGCTCTTCTTACTGAAATAAGCTATGGACCAGAAGCCAAATTCAGCTCCACACTAATGAAAAATGATTTGGCCTTCCCTTCTATTTTGGACAAAGGAAGAAACAGCCACATATCTTCTATTCTGAGAATAATTGGAATTCCACATATTATTCTAAGAGGCAAATCACCCACTTTATGAAAGAGAGAAAGATGGAAATGGAATATTTGGGCTTGGGAAGACTGTGGTTCTTACACAGAGTCCACTATTTACTCAATTTTCCTCGGACTGTGCATGCATATCACTTGTGGGAGGTGGGAGATGGAAGGAAACAAGAATAGACTTGATAAGGCATAGGGCTTTTATAACTACTAAGAAGTGCCAGTAAAACTTATTCTTGATCCAGTTTATTGTAAGCTTCATGTCCTTAACACCATCATAAATGATGAACAGATTAACAAAATGTCTATAAACAGAAAATCCTTCTCAGAAAACAATTTTTTTTCAGTCACGGGGAGCCCAGATTCTTGGACAGAATTCTCCCTGGGAGTCAAGTCAGCCTGATATGTTGGCTTTTGTCAAATATCAAGAGTCAACAAAATGGTTTTGCTTTGAAGCCCTGGACAGAGCTGCAGCTAAAGTTCATCAGGCTTTTGTGGGGAGATTGTTGGTCTAAGAAAACAAAATTCTGAGCGCTCGCATTGTGAAACTGGGGTGGCAAAAATGCAAAGTAATAAAAGGGAAAAATTCCTTTCCCTTTCACTCTCATGGAAAAAGTGACACATCCTATTGTTTTGAGATTTCTTTTTCAGTGTTTGCAAACTTATTCCCTTGTCAGCTGGGGAGGAAAGGATAACATGAATTTTGGTCTCGTTTGGTGAGATGACTGTCTTCTACACTCACATCTTCTTCATTTGGTTATCACACAGACGCTGTTTTCTGTGGTTTATAGCTAAATCCAGCCCTGAAAAATGTTGATGTGAATTTATCTCCAGGTATCTTCATCTCTATTTACTGTTCTTAGTAAATGTTTCAACTTGATAATAAGCGAGTTGGGACACTAATGACTGAGAGAGCATCCAAGCAGCCCAAAGTACTTGGGGGAGGTAGGGGTGTCTCCCAAAGAATTAGATACACACAGCTATTTTTCCCTCCAGACACCTTACCCAGCTGTCATTTTGGTCTTGAGTGGCATCTGCTCTGAGATACACTACTCACCAATAAAACCCTGCAGATTGCATTGCATGGGGCTGAAAGAAATCAGATGATGACTTAAGAAAAATGTTTGTGCTATGAACTGTTAAAAGATGAACTGAGGCATTTGAAAATTTTAAGTTGATTTATCTATTAGAATCTGGCAGCAACAAACTGGAAGTGGTTAAGAGTGCTTTACTGACAGGAGCTGGAGAGAGACTTTTGTAGAGAAAAGGTGAAGCAAAGTCAGAAAAGTATTGATTGGCTATAGTTTACAGCCTAGTTGGCTGTTTGTGATTGGTTGTCCCTAGCATTTTGATTTTGTAACCGTGAGGCATTTACAGACTTAAATTTTGGTTTGCTTATGTGGGCTGCCATGGCATTAGAGCCACATCAGTCTAATGTCCTCCTTGTTTCATTAACTTAACAATATACATGGAAAAGGACGAAGAGTTTAACAGTGGGATGTCCCTGGGAGGAAGAGTTATCAGTAGTTTTTATTTCCTTCTTTTTACTAGTCTGTATTTTATTTTTTAAGCGATGAAAATATATTATTTGGACACAATATTGGTATTATAATGGAATAAACATTTATTCTCTTTCTCTTTATTCTATTTTGTCTAAGAGAAAACTCGGAATATGACAGCTCGTGAACTGACACCTGCGTTCTCCTAGCTTAGGAAGATGCAGTGTACTTAAGGAGAGTGAGGAATAGATGGCTTTAATAAAGGTAGTCAAGACCAGTGTACCCTTGGTGGGCTCAGGCCGCAGGTCAGATTCTTCATCTGTGCTGGCACCAGGGTGTGGTTTGCGTTCTCTGGTTTTTTTCTGCAGCTTTAAGGAAAACCTGTATACTTTTTTTAAATGCATGCAGGCACATCCAGTTGTCCAAACTAAAATCAAGTCCAAGACGGAAGGCAGCCTGGAAAGGTCATTTGGGTTCTATAGGCTATGAAGTACCACACACACACACAGACACACACACACACGCACACACTCACAAACTTTTGAAGGAAAATGAAATGGGTATTAAACACCAGTAAAACTTTGGAAGTATTTCCACTACATTCAGGAAGAAGAGGTGCCACTTTCACCACTTTTATTGCCATTGTGCTAGAAGACAAGCCAAAATAATAATAACAACAATAATAAAATTTATATATAAGATGTAGAAAGGAACAGAAAAGACTGTCCCCATTTTTAGATGAAATGGTAGAGAATCTGGAAAATCCACCTACAAACAAGTAGAGGTAATAAGAGAATGCAGCAAAATTGTTGGATATAAGTCAACATACAAAAATCAACAGTATTACTGTTGTATGAAGATAACATACCTAATAGTGACAAATACTCTAAGGAACTTAGAAGTTCAACTTAAAAAAGATGTGTAAGATTGGTGGAGAAAATTGTAAAAAGACAAAATTGAAAATAAAAGTAAAAAACCTGAATAAATGGGAAGAGTCATCATGCACATTAGGCCAAAGTAGATATCATAATTTAAATTATAGAATACAGAAATAAATGATATATAATACTACACTTCAAAACGTGTTGGATGCAGCTAAAGCAGCACTTAAAGAGAAACTTAGTCTTAAGTGCATGTATTAGAGGAAAAGGGGATAAAACTTAATGTGGTGGTAAGCACCTACTTAAGAAAAAGTAGAAAAAGAATAATTATAGCAGAAATTAATGCAATATAAATAAACATATAAAAGAGAGGATCAACAGGTCCAAAGTTGGTTTGTTTTTTGGTTTTGAGCTTTTTTTTTTTAACTTGCAGTATAGCCTCTACCGAGATTGAACAAGAAAAAGGAAAGAAGGTGTTAATAGATAAGATTAGCAATGGAAATGTGGATACAACTAAAAATATTGTAGATATTCAAAAGATAATAAGAGTATTATAAATAACTTTATGACGATTTATTTAAAACTTAGTTAAAATGGTCAAATTCCTAGAAAAATATCTCTCACCAAAACTGATCCAAGAAAGATAGGCCATTAAAAAATAAATCAGCAGATGCAATTTTTTGACAAAGAAAGCGTCAAATGTTTTACCCAAGTTCTGCCAAATATTTAAGAAACAAGTAATTTCAATCTTAAACAACTTCTTCTGGAGAATAGAAAAAGGGGGAGTGCTATTCATCTTATTTTATGAAGCTAAAGTAAATATTCATGCCAACATTTGACAAGGGAAGCATGAGAAGGGAAAATCACAAGCCAGTCTCTCTCATGAAGAGAGATGGAAAAATCCTAAACAAAATATTTGCCAATGAAATCCAAATACGGTCACACACCACATAACGACATGTGGGTCAATGACGGACCACATGTATGACGGTGATCCCATAAGATTAGTACCATATGGCCTCGGTGTGTAGTAGGCTGTGCCATCTAGGCTTGTGTAAGCACACTCTATGATGTTCACACAATGATGAAATCACCTAACAAAGCATTTCTCAGAAAGTATCCGTCGTTAAGTGACACATGACTATATAAAAAGGATGGTGCCTCACAATCAAGTTGGGTTTATCCTAGGAATGCATCCCCTATGGTAACCTGCAGAAAAGCAAAATATGTGGATGCTGATGCAGGGAGTTGGAGGATTTGGGGTTCAGAATCTGTGGACGTTCTCTTTTGATTGCTTCAATTTTTTTCCAGCGAATTAGAAAAAATGTTATTAGGTGCAGGTGCAGATAGAAGAGCAGGTCTTGGAGATTTGGAGAGAAAGAAGGTATGAAATAGTCTTTGAGGAGAGCGGGAGAGCAAATGGGACAGAGTGTGACTGAATTGAAGTTCATCCAGGTTCATGGTCATAAATTTAAAGATCATTTCCTAGAGGCCACCACTTGTGCAACAAGGAAAAAGAAGGTCTAAGGATTAGGAAAGAAGAAACAAAGCTCTCGTTACTTACAGATGAGATTATTATCCTGTAGAAAACCCAAAAGAGAATATAAAATATATAAAAGTCAATTGCATTTCTATACATTAACAGCAAATAGTTGGAAAGTGTAATCTTACATTAGACCCCATTTAAATATATATACAATATTGTGTATTACATTGCAATAAATCTAACAAAAGAATTGTAGATTTTTATGAGAAAAATATAAAAATTTATTGAATTATATTAAAGAAAACCTAAATAAATGGAATGATATAACATATTTATAAATAAGAAGAATCAGTATCATGAAGAAGTCAATTTACCCCTAACTTGAGGTATAAATTCAATTTAATTGTAATTAAAACAAAAGATATGTTGTTGGCAGAAAGGCAAGATATAGACCCTACCAGAAGTGAAGACTTATTTTCATGCCATAATAGTTAAAGGGATGTGGTACTGGTCCAGGGATAGACAAACAGATTTACAGAATAGTATAGAAAGTTCAGAAAAAGACTCATACATATATGGAGTCTTGATTGATAACAGATCACTGGAGAAAGGAAGGCACAATTCAAAAAGTGGTGCTGACACAACTAGCTATCCAAATTAAAAGAAAATTACAACTAATTCCCTACATTATGCCATACATAAAAACATCTACATAAATTAAGGATTTAAATATAAAAAGCAATTTTAAAATGTATTTTAGAAAATGAGATCATTTTATGACATTGAGATAGAGAATATTTTCCTAAATAAGATGGATAATGCACCAAAACAGAAATATTTGAATTCACTAAAAGTAAAACTTTTTGTATGATAATGTGTGTAGGTTTCAGTGTTCAGTATATTTGAATCAGGAGCCTAAGATAGGCAAAATTGAAATAGGCTATATTCTAGCTATGTTAGAAACTATTCTACTATAGAATTAGGGATATGATAGAAATGTTTCTCTGACTCTTTTTGGTGAAATTGAACAGCTTGTGTTCCAAAAACCAATATAATAGAGACAAAGGAGATTTTAGAAAGAAATATAGATATACCTTGGTAGCCATGAGAAGCAGACACAGAGATGTCCTTGAGAATATGAATTAAGGAAGCTAGACCTAGCCCATGAGCACAAGCAGCTGAGAACTAAAGAGAAGATGGCTTTCAAGGAAGAACCAAGGGGAAATGGATAGATGATAGGCTGAAGGTGAATGGATGGAAAATAAATCCAGGAGGGATTGGGTCAACCCTTTATTCAAGCCGTCTTCCTCTGCATTTCCTAACTTCTCACAGCTGGCACTCCAGTACATACCAACCAAAGGTCAATTCATGGCAGTTCCTACAATAATTCTAGCAAGGGCAGAAAAGAGTTAACCTCAACCCCACCATCCCTCAAGGCTTAGACTTAAACCACTCACTCAGCCATAACCAATGGGTTCATATTTGGCCTCCTAAAGTCACCTCCACTGCTCAGATCCAGGACCCAGCCAGCCCAACTCTAATTATATTAACTTCTAAATTGGAGACTACCCTTCCCTCTAGAACCACCTTCCCCCCCACCACTCTATAGTTCTGACCAGCTTCCAGTATTGGTAGCCAAGTCCCCCTGTTACACCTGGGGCCCCGCCACCCCACCTACCCTCTGTCTAGGGCTGAAGCTTGCCTCCTTCCCTTGCTGCCAGCATACCACATGGTCTCTCTTAACTATCTCATTGTCTCATTGCAAGTGGAGGAAATTTCTGTTAAGAGGAGGACTTACTTTGGGGAGGAATACATTTAAACCAAAAAGGAGAGTCTGAATCTCTGAGACAATTGTCCCAAGGCAGCTGTGATAGAATTCATAGATCCCAACACTCAGTCTCCCTACCCTGTACCCAAAGCATCCCACTGCCTACCCAGAGAACTCAATCTGCGGGTATGAGAGATTTGCCTGGGATAAAAACTCCTGATTTAGGCATCAGGAGATATGGATGCAGTACACCACAGCTGACTCAACTGGGAATCTTCAGACTTGGAATGTCTCACCTTGTGTGTCTGCAAGCCAGCTGCCAGCTCATCAGGACCAGTTATGGAAGAGAAAATCATATTTTCCAAAAGTTTTTCTAAGTGTTCACATGGCTAGCTGCCCTTGCTTGTTCTCCTGACTACTGAGGACACCGGGCACCACAAAAACCAGCTGACACCACTTCAATGATTGGTTCCCAAGGGAAAATGATGGTGTGAAAAGGTGAAAGGAAATTATGGAAAGTGGCTGAGTCTTCATGGAAGTCTCACCCTGGGTCTGTACCAAGGGTTTGACATTTGCCAAAGTATAAATTACTCTCCATCCTCAGAGCCAAGGGCAATGTCTTAACAGCCTGAGATGGCCCTATCCGATGGGGTAAAGTAAGCAGTCTGCTTGCTTACTATGACCTGGACCCCTCTCTATTACTCTTTTTATCACGGGGTCCCATGTTGATCCTACAAGCTGAGTCTCATATTGCATCATCCCACATGGGTCTGCCTTCTCCAGGCAACACTTCAAGATTTGGAGCTCTTCTTTTCTCCTCTCAAAACTTACCAGCCCTGGGTTTCCTTTATTTAGTTCATTAATTTCAACATAAATTTTTTGATCTCCTACTATGATCCAGGCACAATACTATAGTACAAAGTATAAAACAATAAATTAAATATGTCCATTTTTCTCAGGAACTGAAAGAGTTCCATTTCCCAAGGAACATGTGAACATTTACCTAACGTCTAAACCTATACTAATGTATTAATTCACATTTCAGGGTTTATTTCTTTTACAAATATTTCACTTATTTCTATATTATACCACTGGGTGGTTCAGTTTCAGAAATATTGAATTCTGAAGTGCTATTGAAGAGGGGGCAGAGATATAGCAATTAGTGATATCTAGAAGTTAGCTGAAAATTCAAATAGAGATTTTTAAGGGAAAGTCAGGTCTGGATATGAGAATGAATGTGGCTACCTTGGCAGAGAGAAAGGCTGAGAACTGCGCCCTGGGAACATCCAAAATTTAAAGTATACAAAGAAAATGTGAATTCAAAGAAGATGACTGAGAAAGAGTGCCAGTCACAGAAGGAGAATCACATGAGTGCAGATTTAAGTCACGAGTACCCTGGGTCATTTTAACAATGCCCTCCAACCATCTCAGGCGTAGGGGCCTTTACTTCCCTCAAATTATACCCCATACGCAAACAACCACCTGATCTAGGAGTTGGGCCTGCATACTGTCCTTGCAAATGGGAATGTGACCAAGGATCGAGGAATAAGGAGCGAGCCAAATGGACTCACCCGGGACTGTACATTAGGACCAGGGACAGGGTTGGCTCTGTGCCAGGAGTTCAGATTTCAATTGTTGGCAGCAAATCTGTGCCACTTCCCAATGGAATGCTACAGTTCTCCAACCTACCCTCAACTCATAACAGAGGTCACAATTCACTGAAGTTTCACAGTGCGTTTCTGTGGATGTTTGCAATCAGAAGTGCAGAGTCACAGAATAGCTGTACAGAATTTAAAAAGAATCACCAGAGTTCAGGCTTCTCATTTTACACAGGAGGAGGCTGAGTCTGAAGATTATTAATTTAGCCAAGATTGCACAGCAGTTTAGCAGAGTGGTTAAGTAAACAGGCTTTGGACTCACAGTGCCTGGGAACTTTAAGCAGTGTGCCTTGGGCAGGTCCCTTAAAATCACTATGTCCTGGTTAACTCTTATTTAAAGTGGAATACAAATAGTATCTATATCACCAGTTATGTATAATATGAACGAGTTAATGGATGCAAAGCTCTTAGCATAACAACAAGCATATGGTGGCCTAGCTGACTCTCAAAGCCAAGTCTTCTGACCCATAGATGAGAGCTCTTTCCCTGAGCCTCACTTATGTAGAGAAGTTAGAAATGAATGTATAGAGGCATTGCGCGTGCACAAACTCATCACTATAGCACATGAGTTATGCATTCATTTTTTTAACAAAATCTGTTGGGCCTCTATGGACTGGATGCTGATGTGCCCAAACTGAACAAGACCTGGTCTCTTCCTTACAGAACATTATGCCTTATGTGCAGGGATGAGGTGGATTTGCATGGCGTAAAGAGGAGTAGGAGAGTCTAGAGGCAAGGAGATGAGATGGGAGATTCTTGCCGTAGTCTAGGCATGAGGCATCAAGGTCCTGCATGACCATCGAGAGGGTGGGAATTAAGGGGATGGACAAAGTAATGAGGTAGGAGCATGAGACTTACCCCTGAGCCATTATTGTAATTATTGTCATGTGTCTATGAAATCTTTGTTTTTATGTGTTTCTGACAAGAATTTGCTTCTAGAATTCCAAAATGAAGTCAGTTGGTACTCCATACTCAAGGAAACATCACTTCCTGCTAGTGCATAGAACAGGACAGGCAACACATGTAGGCCTTTTCTCCAGGATCTCATCCATAACAGGGGAAGGCCCACAATGACTAGTGTCAGAGCTCCAGAAATGGGGTCTGTTTAGCCAGGTCTAAGGCCATCTGTCTTTCCCTCCTGCCAAATTCATTGAGGGCATGACGGATCTGGTTTAGACGGTAACAAAGTGAGGAGAGCAGTGCTGAGCAAATAGACAAATGTTTATCTTTTGCAGGAATGTGGGTTTGGCTCTGGGGGCTGCAGCTGTCCATTAGAATCCACACTTGGTAAAGGTACAAAAGGAAGGGGCTCAGACAAGGCCCTGAGTTCCTTGGCCTCCGTGGGCTTAGCTCCATGGGCCAGGATTCCAGGCTAAAACACATGTCATCCTAACAGCATCAGGCAGAAATGTCTGCTGGTCCATTAAGACTCTATACCTAAACACTGCCCACCTCAGCCACCCTGTCCCTATTATGGCGCTGCCTTTCCCCCCAGGCCTGCTCTCCTCCCCAAGAAAGGGAGAATGGTTAGCGACTTCCAGAAACTAAAACAAACACCAAAGTTTGCCAACATTAAACTCTGCTTCACAGCTAAATGGACCATAAACTTTCAGGACCTGGAACAAAACTTTGATTCAATCCCCTCCTACAGGTGCCATGGGCACAAAGACCGCACAGTATATTTTGCCCTGGAAAAGAGTCTCAAATTATGTTTGTAAAAAAAGGTTGCCTGGAAGAAAGTTTCATCTTGTGCTTAGAAAAATAAGCCCAGAGGCAATGCAGTCACCTTTCTCTCCATTCTCACTTCCCTGCACTCCCACGAGAGGGTTCCACCCCACCTGGAAGCCCACAGTAGATGCTAGAGACGTGGGACATCTTCTCCCAGGTTTTCAGATGAGCATCCAGGGTGAGGCACATGCAGACCATTCCTGCCAGCTTGCAATCCAGCACCTTCTAAAAGACCCACAGTCATGGTACAAATTACATGAGTGGAAAGCACAGGACTGAGAGCCAGAGGTCTGGGCTCTGGCCCAGGCTTACCATCATTTCCTATGTGACCTTGGCATGTCACTTCACCTCTCCGGTCTCATGTCCCTCATCCAAAAAGCTCGTGATTTGGACGTTGGTCCCTTCTGGCCCTAAAATTCTGTACAGGAGTGGCATCAACAGAGTAAACAGATAAATTTCTTGTTCAAACCAGGAGAGATGTGTGAATACAAGGGGTGACTATTAATAATTATGTCTGACATCAACCAAGACTGTGCTGAGGAACCAGGACTCGTGGCTCCCGCAGTCCTCAGCGCCCCCCACTGGGGGCTGCCCTGAGAGCGCCAGTGGCCTATTCACCGACTCAAGCCTTTGCACCCTGGAGTCCAGTGAAAGAGGAGCACAGAAAGTTCTCAGGGAGTCCTGTGCCTTTCCTCCACCCTCCAGCTGCTTCTCACCATACTCTCCCCTCTCCACACTTACACCCCGTCCTTGGCTCACCACATTCCAAGCTCACTTGGCAGCAAGGCAGAGTGAATGAGCCAGGTTCTGGTCTCAGACTGCATGGATTCAGATGACGATTTCATAATTTACCACATGATCTTGGGCAAGTTACTGAAACTCTCTAAAGTATAGGCTTTCAAGTGTTTTTTAACTGCAATCTATGGTACTTTAGCATATATGTGTATGTATATGTATACACACACACACACACACACACACTTGTATAAGTTGAAACAAAAGTTTAATAAAACAATACTTATTCTTGACCTGTTCTAAGCACTTACTGTTTAATTGATGCTATTCTATATAAATTTTTATAAATGCTAATCGTGACCCACTAAATTGATTTCATGGTCTACTAATGGGTTGAGACCTACAATTTGAAAAATTCTGCCTTAAGCTTTAGTTTCCTCATCTGTAAAACAAGGCTGATAATAATATTATCTCTCTCATGGAGCTGTTATGAAGAGTGACTAAGATGTGCATATAAAAGTGCTTGGTTTGGAACATAAGCACTCAGTGAATAGTAGATATTATTGTTACTCAAGGCAGGGCACTGATAGGAAACAAATCTTGTCATACCTCAAGTCCAAGAGGGATACCCCCAGCAATCATACCCCTCATGAACCTGAGGCGAATGGATTGCTCCATGGGGCACACATAATCTTAATATCAAACAGGTCTGAATTTAAGCTTCTGTCATGGATGCTGTTACGTGGGGACACAATGCTTGGCACTGTGGCAGCAGCCACCTTGCAACCATGAGGTGCCACACCTGAGGGAGGAAGAGCAAAATGATGGAAAGGGCCTGGGTTTTAATGCTATTTTTGAGTTGCTAAACAAATCCTGGAACTTGCACCTCAGGATGTCTTTTTACTGAAATCGATAAAATCCTCTAATATTGAAACTTCATTTTTGTGTGTACCAGTTGATAACCTCCCATGATATCCCTTCCCTCACCAGCAGGAAGTGGCCCCACATTTAAAGTGCCCCTCGATTCTTGAGAATGAGCATTCCCTAAAGCTGTACTCTGGAGTTCAGGACTCTGAAACCACGAAAATACCCCACAGTAGGAAATTCTCCTTTGGCTCCTAAACCTTCTTTCTTTCTAGCAACCCTGCAAGGCTCATAAGAGTAAAAGGAACACCTCAGGCCTCTCGTGGCCAATGGTGCCCCTGCACTCCTTCAGGGAAAAGATGGGGACTCAGGAGCCCTACCTCCACTCCTCGGGGAGGCATCACTGACTCCCTCAAACGCTGACAGCTAATTGAACCTAAGCAACGAAGAGGAGAAGCCCTGTTTCAAGGTGCAGGGCTAAGCTCACCCTGACCAGCACTCAACAGATCAGAGAGAAAACAGCTTCTAAATTCTTCAGTGTTGCTTGGCTCAGAAGGCAATTAGCTTGCTGGCCAGCTGACTTTGCAGCTACTTTTAGTTAAGAGTTCCAAGGGACTGGAATGTAAATAACCAGCAAGGTGTCATAACACAGAGGACAGAGTAAAATGTTAGTTTCACCCTCCTGTGCCCTTGGTGGCCATTTTCCAGCTCCAGGGCAAGTTTGCACATGACGATGAGTGGTATCTGAAGGCTTGTCCTGGCACAGAATGTGAGCAGATGACAGTTTAGGACTCAAACCTTCCATCTGAATCACTGGGGACCCCTGCCACTGATTCCGGCCAGGGGAGTCCAAATCCCGTCTGTCCTTTCTCTCCCTTATGCTGTAAACTTTCCCCTATTTCAGTCAAATGATGCCAGCTCAGTAATTCTGACAGCCACAAACTGAATTTTGAACGTCTTCAGTTTCCACATAGTTAAGACAGAGAGAATGAGTTCAATGAAATATGGTCAGATTAAAATAACCAATTCGGTGTTGCAGGAGAAGAATTCAGGCTGAGCTTGAGTGCCTAAGCCAGGACCCTGAAGTGGACATATAGTAAGGATTAAGTTGTTTTTTTCAAAGGTGCACTAAAGTTGCATTTAATAAATTAAAAAAGGGGGAGACGGAAACAAATATTTATCAAGCACCTATTATCTATCGGGCACTACATATAAATTCTTTCATTTATTTCCTACAATATATATATATCCTAGCTATTATCATTCCCGCCCCCCCCCACTTTTTTTTCCCTGAGGAAGATTCACCCAGAGCTAACATCTGTGCCAATCTTCCTCTATTTTGTATGTGGCCACAGCATGGCCTCTGACAAGTGTTGTAGGTCCATGCCTGGGAACCAAACCCAGGCTGCCAAAGTGGAGTGCACCAAACTTAACCACTAGGCCAGAGGGCTAGTCCCATCATTCCCATTTTGGCAAATTCAAAATGAAAAATAACTTGCCCAAGTTCGTAAAACAAGTAAATACCTGAATCAGGATTTAACCCTCGGCCTTTCTCATGCTGGAGTTCCTGCTCTTTCAGCCACGCTACACTGTCCCCAAGAAAGAGTTACTGGTGTAAGAGAGAGTCAAGGAGTGGACAGAAGAGAAAGGGGAAGAATCCAAAAACAGGGAGAAGAAAAAAAAGAAAGTGGATAAAAATAAGAAATGAGAAAGGGAACAAATGCAAAGAAAGAGAAAGAAGAATGGTTGGTAGCACCTTGGCTGTTTAGAAGGATTTGATGATTCAGGAGTTGAGATGTGTAGTAAGTCCCTCTGGACTCCCCTGGGGAAACAAGACAACTGTAGAGCTGTTCTTCCTAGTATCCCGAGTGCAAATGCCTCCAGGGAAACTTCCAGATACTTAAAGCAAAAACCAGGAACCCAGACTATCTTCTTACTCAGTCATGACCCAAAAAAAGAGCTCAATGGAGTTTCTAACGGGACTGAAGGGAGGATCCCTTTAGTTTACAGTTACCAACAAGGAAGTATTTGAGGATCTGTCAATACTGGATCTTACTCCTTCCACGGGCTAGGCCTTCCTGTGAGTCTTTTAGCTGCAATGAGCAGACGTTTAGGATAAGAAACAGGGACCAGTCAAAAATTTGTTTACCATCTGTGTTGGTTATTAAGCTGTTTCATGTCTAAGCTCCAAACTCACCCTTCATTCTGGGCCTTGTGAAACTGGAGCTGGAAGTCTGCAAACCGCGTTTCTGCTTTACCAGCTGGATCTCCACTAGGATCTGTCAATAGGGGGCACTAGAGAGAGACCAGAAGACATGAGGGGAAGAAGGGACTTGCTCCTTCCTGTTTGCTTTCTGGTCCTGTCAGCATCAGCCCACCAGCTCTTAGTTCCAGTTTACCGTTCTTTCTTTACTCCCAGAACCAGGCTGCCCTCACTCCTTCAGTGATAACATCTGCCAATTGGCGCCCCCTCCCCAGATGTTGAGTCTACTCTAAGGGTCCCTCCTCTGAGTTCCCAAGATGCCTGTGCCAACCAGCCAAGCAGCACCCCTCCTGGTTCTGGCTTCCAGCTCTGATGGGCCCTCCTCTAAGCTTCTAGATCCCAATGACCATAACCTCTACCCTTTGTTCCCTCAGCCCTGGGGTAGTGGTTGCTCCCTGAAATTGCTACCTCTGTGATACCTCCGTGTTCCTCCTTTGCACTTTCACTGCTTCAATTCCCTATATTAAATATTCTTTATTAGAAAAACTGGTGGCTGTCTATTTTTCAGACTGGCCTTTGCCTGATCTGTTATCATTTTTGTCTCCATCCAAGATAATGCTAAGTGATATTCTGAGATTACACTGCATCTAGCTTCTGATGAAGGTGTGATTCCTTTAGGAACCCAAAGTCACCATCACTCATGTGGTCTTCAGGGCAGTTTGTGGAGTTTGTGGGCAGTCTACAGCAAAGCGCTGAGCTCATGCTCTGCGAATTTCTTTAAAAGAAGTACTCTGGTCCTTTTTATTACTCTCCTCATGGCAGTAATTGGGGTTCTATGTTATCATTAAATTTAAACTCTCTTACCTCACATGAAAAGATTCAGTGGGGAACATAACATTTTTATTTTATTCAAGACACAGAGGATAAAAGATTAATTAGTGCTGTTCACAAAATATATTCAGTTTTCCTCCTTCCAAGCACATGACTGGACTACACTTTCCTGCTCCCTTGAAGTCAGGGTCACCACGTGGCTTACTTTGGTCAATAAAACATGAATGAAGATGATAAACAAACTGTGGTATATCCATACAGTGGAATATTAGGAAGTGACAAAAAGAAATCAAAGCACAAATGGACATGGAAGAACCTTAAATCGATATTGCTAAGTGAAAAAAACCAGGCTGAAGGTCTACATACTATATGATTCCAACTACATGATGTTATGGAAGAGACAAAACTATGGAGACAGTGAAAAGATCAGTGTTTGTCAGGGGGAGGGGAGAAGTGGAAGGTAGGACTAGGTGGAACCCAGGGCATGTTTAGGGCAGTGAAACTATTCTGTAGGAGACTATAATGGTGGATACAGGACATTATGCACTTGTCAAACCCATAGAATGTACAACACAAAGAGTGAACCCTAATGTGAACTATGGAATTTAGTTGATAATAATGTACCAACACTGACTCATCAATTGTAACAAATGCACCACAGTGATGCAAGATGTTAATAATAAGGGACACTGTGGGAGTGGGAAAGGAGTACATGGAAACTCTACTTTCTGCACAATTTTTCTATAAACCTAAAACTGCTCTAAAAAGTAAAGTCTATTTTTCCAAAAGAAAAGGAAAAAACGAGTGAGTGTAATCTGTGTCACTTTGGGGTGGGAGCATTAACAGCCTGCACACAATTTGCCACCCCCTTCCCCTTTTTCTGTTTCAGCAGATTGAAGATGAATCTCCTTTATTTTGGTTCCCTTAGTGAGAATAGCCTAGAACATCTCCCCACCCCCCATCAGCCAATGAATCTTCAGTAGACCTGTACCCTGAATAAGGAATAAACTGTTATTGTTGTTGTTGTTTAAGGCAACTAAGCTTTAGCAGTTCTTTGTTACTACAGGATAAGATAGCTTATTCTGACTAATGCAGAGAGGAAATCTGAGGAGGTCCTGCTTTAGTCTCCAAAAGAAATGTTAAACAGCGAGCAATCACATAATTTCTAGACAAAGAAGCACATTTTTTACAGCCTATTTTCAAATATTTCGCATTCTCTTCCCCGATTGTAATTTTACCTTTCGGGAAGGATGCACCACCTTGCTCAAGAACTACTTACACATGCTATCTTCCCCAAGAAAAAAAAATTGTCATATGGTGATATTAAAGAACCCAAAGAAGTCAAACATTTTCTGTAGTAAGAGGAATCCTTTATCAAGTTTTGTGTGCGTGCCTAAAATGTTATCTTAAGACAATTGTTTAACATGTTTTTTGTAGTTAAGTAATTAATATTCTTTGGAATGTAGTATGTCAACTAAAGTGTCAGGAAATGCTATTCTGAACCAATGAAACCTAAATTTTAAAATAACCCCTAAAAGGAAAGGAGACTATAAACATAAACAAAACCAAATAAGTTGTAGAAACTTTGTGGACAATTTTGTATCTAACAAACCAACAAACAAAATCTGTAACTGTAAGAATACAAAGAAACATCACCACCCAAATTGTCTTGTCAAAATCTTATTTTTATCACCTCCAAAAATGTCTGTCTCTCCTTCTGGCCCTGTACTCAGACAACTACTGATCTGCTTTCTGTCACTGTATGTTACTTTACATTTTCTAGAATTCCATGTAGATGGAATTATACAGTATGCATTCCTTTTTTCACTCAGCATAGTGCTTCTGAGATTCATCCATGTTGTGTGTATTAGTAGTTCATGCCTTTGTATTGCTAAGCAGTATTCCATTGTAACTGCATTTGCATATCCTTTAGCCCATTGATGGACATTTGGATTATTTCCAGTGGCTATTTCAAATAAAGCTGCTATGAACATTCATGTGTAAGTCTTTGGGTAGACACACATTATTTAGGTGGGTGTTTTTTTTTTAACATCACTATTGTGTTGTTATATCCTCAGTTCACACACACATAAATAGATTAATGACTTAAATGAAGTTTAAAGATAGTGATGAAAGGTAACAAATACTGTAACTCAAAATTACTTTGTAAAATTAATTAGTGAATAAGATTTGGTAAATAGAAGAATGAAACTGTTAATCAAATTATGCTGAGGGTGATGATCTAGACAAGCATTCAATAAGAAAAGTGTGAGGAGGAAAAATGACAATGAATTTCCAGACATTTAATTTTAGTAGACTGGTGACCCATTTGTCCCATTTGCATTTTCAGTCATGAGTCTCAACAGTGGACATGAAAGCATCAAAGCTTTTTTAACCTTTTTCAGACAAAGCACAACAACTTCTCTATATAATCAATGGAGTTTTTGCAATAAAAAATATAAAATAATACTCTCCATTTCAAAATTTATTATCTTACTAAAGGCATGGAAGAGAATAAAACTAGAGCTATGTCTTTCAGAGTTGCACGTCATAGCAAAAATAAATAGAATACACTAGTTGTAAGAAAAACGTAAAGGCAGCCACAAAGATAATGGCTATTATTATATTCAGAAATAAATCAGAATGAACTATGGAAAAAATTACTTTTGCAAATGAGTCTATTATGTGTGGCCTAATATCCATGGCATACATTGTAGAAAAACAATTAATTCCTGGCATATATTAGAATTACATAAAAACATAAATATGAATCACTGCTTAGCATAAAAAGGGTTCTCATATGAGGGAGAAGTCTTGACAAATTTCTGTTTTTGTTTTTTTTCTTTTTTGTGTGAGGAAGATTAGCCCTGAGCTAACATCTGTTGCCAATCCTCCTCTTTTTGCTGAGGAAGACTGGCTCTGGCCTAACATCTGTGCCCATCTTCCTCTACTTTATACGGGATGCCACCACCACATGGACTGATAAGTGGTGTGTAGGTCCGTGCCTGGGTTGCAAACCCCAGGCTGCTGAATCGGAGTGCAAGAACTTAACCACTACGCCACGAGGCTGGCCCCCAAATTTCTGTATTTTTAATCACTGAAAACTCAATCTACAGAATTAGAATTTTTTTCACTTAATTGATTCTTGTTTTATGTGATTTATATATATGTTATTACATTATAATGTATATATTATATAATGTATATATAATATATATTACATACACATATAAAAGGATATAATCTCAAAGAAGAAAAGTGGCTCTGGAATGACTGCCTGCATGTTTATTCACAGAGAATAATCACTGACCAAAAATTTAAAAAATCTCCTGATCTTCATGTAGTGTTGAAGGAAATGGTGAGAATATTTAATACTATCAACTTTCAGGTCCTGAACGTACTTATTTTGAGAGCATCGTTCAAAGAACTGAATGCCAGATATAAACACTGCTTTTCCACACTTAAATATTCTGCTGTTGAGGGGAGAAATGCTCACACACATTTTTAAAATGAGGAATGAGATAAAAATATTGTTTCATGACTACAATGGCAATAAAGAATAATACTGATTTCAAGGAAGCTATAGAAATATCATATCCCAGTAATATACTCAGTATCGTGAACTGTCTAAATCTATCTTTCAGAGCCAAAGTGTCAGGATTTTTTAAGATTGAAGATAAGTGGTTGGAGTTTCTTATGAAGGCCGACCAAAAGGGCAAGGATTTAATTGTCCAATGACTTCTCTGGAGCCTGAAGATTTCCTTCACTCTTTAGAAAACATGGTCGATGGCTCGATCAGACCTTTTCAATACCACATCCAAATGCTGCAACAGCTGATGGCACCCTCCTTCTGGGGCAAACACAAGCACACAGTGTATTCTGAATCCATTGCCACTATTGCTCAGCGTGAATCATTCTACCTTTCAGCTTTGAAGACTGATACCCTTACCGATCCGTGATCTGAAGGGACTCTGAACCCTCCAGTGAGAAATCGCCCATAAGACTCATCTGAGAGCATCAGCAAGATCTAAGACTCAAGATACATATCCTTAAGCTGGACAAAAATTCCTTAACAAAAGATTATGAAATAAAACAATTGTTTTTGATAAAATTTTAAATATTTTATTTTTATTTGTAAATGTTAATTTTTTTAATTCACTTAACATTGGTAGTTTATTAAAGCACTAAACGTTTATTAAGTGATTCAGAGATGCTGAATATTCGGAAAGCACTGAGGTATTGGTGTTGGTGGCTGTTGGGGAAATAAACAAGATTGATCGGAGATGTTTTAGCGAGTAAAAGAATGTGAAATACAATACCCTTCAATCGGATAGGAATGTCTGGTCATAGTAGTGCCACTTGACAGGCGACTCTCTCGAGTTTGGGTACCTGGGTTTGCAGATGTTCAGTAAGGGTACGATTTCCTGTTGCTCCTTATAATGGATGACCTTGGACGGCATCTACCAGGGTACACACTAGAGCCTTTTGTTGCCTTTGTTGCAGCTTAAGCCCCATAAGCCTTCCTAATAACAAACTGAAGTCAGCTAAGTTCAGGTGGCTAAAATGGTGCTTTTGTTATGAAAGCGGTGGCCAGAAAATGCAAACTCTTTGAGTCACCCAGCCCAGCTATTTCCTTCAGAATCCAACACTGAGCCAAGCGGGTTTTATTTTGTCTTCTCAAACTAGGTAATGCTACCCTGGTAGCAGACTCCTGGATAACTACAGCCAGCTGGGGGCACGCCCCACATTTGGGGGGGAGTTTTCAGACCAGATTAAAAACCAATTACCAGGCTTATGTAAGTCAGGGCATCAGCAAGAGCCTGGCATGAGAGGGGCAGAGGGATTCAGGAAAAGAGGCGCAAACAGCAAAATAGGAGGGAGCCGTGGGAGAAAACAAACAGAAGGAGCAGCGGCCTACGCCAAATAGAAGAGAAGATTGTTTTCTGGCAGAATTCACAGACATCTAAAAAAAAGGAAGAGAAAGAGAGAGAAAACAGCAAAAAAGAGCCATTTCTTCTTTTGTCTTGGCTCAGTTACACGGCCATCACATGGGACCAGTCCAACCATGGATGTTAATTGTTTCTTTCCTTCATTTCTGCTGACATTTTCTGCTGCTCGGCCTGGGTCCCTTTCATGATTTTGTTTGTTCACTGAGGCACAGAAAGAACCAGACTCCCTGCCCTCAGGCTTTCCTGGAAGAGCTGTGGAGAGAACTGACCCAGGGAAGAAGGACCACCTCGACTTCGTAAGTTCTCTGCCAGCTCCATGTCATGCCACAGGCTCCCGATGCAGCACTTGGGTTACAGGAAGTCCCAAATCCTCTTGAAAGCCTTCTTTATTATGATCAACCTATAAACAAAGCACTTTCTAAATAGTTAATACTTAAAATAATTCCTTCTGTTTTGAGGTTATAGGAATGCTATAGTGTTCCAGTAGTTTCCAGATTCCCAAAGAACAGCACCAGAGGAAAGGATCTAATGTTTAGTCCTTACCATTAAGCAAATCACTGAGTATAGAGTCTTCTTTCCCAGAAACCTCTAGAAACAAGCTGCTGCGATAAAGACTGTGTGGATATAGCAGAAGGGGGCTGTTTTTTCCACCTCTTTACTCTTGGCGATATCCTCTTTTGAACACCGTTTTCTGTAACAAAGAGTAGCAAGGTGGAGATGATTCTGGTGGGGGAGGCAATTCAACGAATGTCTTTTCAAAACACAAGTTCATTGCTCTTATAAGAGAAAACTTTGTCACTAGATGTTCAGCACACATGTGCTCTGATATAGCTGTGAAAGATTCTGATTCCAAATTCTCCAGCAATTAGGTCAAAGGGTAGGCTTTGAAGTAGAAATCCTGGCAGGAAGGAGGGAAGGTTGATTTTCAAAGTCAAAAAGTTTATGGTGTTATTTGGTGAGGATTTTTTTAAATAAAATGCAAAATGTTAAAAAGAAAAAGCTGCTCTTTTCAAAGTGGCCAGTAGAGGGAGTTTATTTTGAGTTTATGAGTACAAGAGTACTCATTCAGTATGCATTTCTTGGGCAAGCCCGGAGGGCATAGAAGCCGTGTGCCCCTCTCCCTATACCTTGCACTACGCATGGCTTCTATTTGGTTAGTCCTGAAATGCATCCTTTCTAATAAACCAGTAATAGTAAGTAAACTCTTCTTGAGTTCTGTGAACCATTCTAGCAAGTTATTGAACCCAAGGGGGTCATGTGAACTCCTAATTTATAGCTGATTGGTCAGAGGTACTGGAAGCTGGTGGCTTGCGATTGGCCTCTGAAGTGGGGGCAGTCTTGTGGGACCGAACCCTCAACCTATAGGATCTGCAGTAACTCCAGGTAGTTAGTGTCAGAATAAAATTGAATTGTAGGACACCCAATTGGTGTCCAGAGAGGTGGAGAAGACAGTGTGGAAAAAATATCACACATTTGGTTTCAGAAGTGTTGTGGTGTTGGAAAACAGTTCATAGAAGAACACACTTACTTGCTCCTGGAGGTAAGAATCGGGAAGGCTGTAGGTGAGGTCAGTCTTCAAGAATAAATTTATTTATTGTGCCAACAGAAAAGGTACTCATGGAGGTACCTGGGAGCTTGTCATAGTGGGGTAAGAGGGAATAGGGGTGTGTGCCATGGGAACCCCTTGGGGAAATACAGGAAAAGAATCTGACAGAGAAGCAGGAACTTCAACATGACAGACTTCAAATGCCATGCAAGAGAGCAGCTCAGTAAACAGAGGAATGACATGGGGTCTGAGATTCAGAAAACTCATTCCAACTGGCCACGTGGAAGAAATGGAGAGAGATCATTTGGGAAACCACTATACTAGTCCAGGCCAAAAAAATCAATCATCTTAGTGGTTGATTGGATGTGGGAGTGAGGGAGAAGGAGAAGTCCACCGTGGTTCATTTCAGACTTGAATTCTAGGCAAGCAGTGCTGTTCACTGAGATCGGAACATAGGAGAAGTGTGTTCCGAGAGACTGTGAGCGTGAGTTGGGCTTATCAAGTTTGGGGTGTTGGTGATACTGTCAGGGGCAGTTATTTCAAGATCTGGACCAGGGATTTAGATCTGAAAGACATTAGAATATGCAGGCCCTGCGAGCAAATGAAATAGACCAGAGGGCCCAGGAAACAGTCAATAGCAAGCACAACTTCAGATGTGTAACACTGGTGGGTTATGATTTCCTCAGTCATTGAAAGAAGCTTGATCAGTGTCTCTGAGAAAGTTCAGGCAAAATGGCCAAGACCAAACAAAAAGGACTCTGCCCTGAGTTTATTGATCTTCACTCCCGGGCTGTGAGCATGAGACAGATCGACAGTCAGTACGCATCTTGAAATCACACACGCCCCAAATTAGATCACCAGGTACATTTTTGAAACAGTAGTGTCCATTCTCTTAGGCCTCTTATCCTTACTGGCATGTCCCTGGGCCAGAGTCTCTTGACCACTTGGGACTCCTCTCTGTCCGCTTAGGCTTCCCATGGCCCCTCAGCCAGGAGCAGCTACTTCCTGTCTTCCAAATCCCCTGTGTAAGAGAGAGCATTCCTTTTCAGGCAGGTCCCTCTGAGCCTGAATCCAGAGAAATGGCTCACCAGTCTCAGGGCCTCTGACTTTCTAAACAAGGACCACATTATATTGAAACCAGAAAAACGCAGTTCCTCTTTTTACAGACTGTACTTTCTAGGGGAAGTGGGAGGAACCAATAAAAGGTTTACCTCTTCATTTTGACACCCTCCCCTGACTGCAGGACATGATCTCCCTGAAAGATTGATTCTTCAACTCACAGCCCAGTCAATCAACATACAGGAAAAACTTGACCCAGGCTCAGAGCACGCAATGGCCTAAGCCCCGGGGTGAAGGGTGTGACCTGCGCTTTCTGTTCCTGGAGTCACAGTGCTCATCTACAGAAGGGCTCCTGGGAGAATGACTTTAAAGGCACACCTCTAGCCAGGAATCTATCTCCCGACTTTTTCGAAGTTTGTATTACGTGGACAAATGGCTCTGCTTTCCCAGCGGCAGTGGTATTCGGACTCCTGCTGCGGGCCCTCTTTACGGAAGAAGCCAACTCAGGCTGACCGTGGTGTGTGCCCAGCAGACATGGCCACTGGCTGTGGGTGAGAAAGTACTCCTGATCCGTCAGAATAATGATTTCAGCGTGTTGTTCTCCGCAGGTTCTCAGTGTGATCCCTCAAGGATACCACGATCCCTCTGCACGATCTGTTGAACTTGGAGTCCTTCCCTGTTTCAATTTCAGTATCAGTCAGAGGGAAATAGCAAAACAGCATTCCTTCGTGTAGATAACCAGTAGGCAGCTGGCTACTCCTGTTGGTAACTTAACTCCACCAGTGTATCCTGGCAGCTGGGTTTGCTTGAGGGAGAAGACACACATTCCCCTGCTCAGCACAGAGCTGCTAAACATTACTGAGGGAGCCTCTTCGCTGTCTGCAGATGTCAAGCCCTCAAGGGAAAATACCAGAAAGGAGCCTGTCTTTGAGTCAGCCTGAGCACAAGTCCCGGGTCTGCCACTGACCAGCTGTGTGGCCTTATTCATTTATTTATTTAAGAAATATTTACAGGGTACATATCACATGGCAGACACGCTTCTTAGAGAAGTTAGCCAATCTTGCTAAGCCTCAGTTTCCTCATCTGAAAAATGGGGCTAACAATACGTCTCTCCCAGGGCTCTGTGAGGAAAAGAGAGAGAGTGGGTATAAAGCATGTAGCACGGGACTCATGCAAAGAGAGCCCTCAATCACCGATGCCTGCTGTAGGTGTCATTTCCCTCAGCCCAGCCTATGCCAACCTCCTTCCTAGTGAGGAACTCCTGGTCATGCCAGCACCTCTCTCCTAGCCCTCAGTGGGTGCACAGTCTGCCTTTTTTTGTTGTTTGAGGAAGATTGGCCCTGTGCTAACATCTGTTGCCAATTTCCTCTTTTTTCTTTTTTCTCCCCAAAGCCCCAGTACATAGTTGTATATCCTAGTTGTAGGTCCTTCTAGTTCTTCTATGTAGGATGTGACCTCAGCATGGCTTGATGAGCAGTGAGTAGGTCTGCACCCAGGATCCAAACCAGCAAACCCCAGGCTGCGGAAGCAGATTGTGCAAACTTAACTGCTGCGCCACCGGGCCACCCCTGCACAGTCCACCTTTTTGTTCCTTCTGTCTTTATGGAATATTCAGTGACCTGGAGCTACCCACACGAAGGGGTAGTATAAAGAACGGCAGATATCACATCTCTGCCCTGACTTCAGAGCTCACCTTTGTGGTCCACTGCTCACCATATATATACAATATTTATGTATAAAATGTATATATGTATGTGTATATTTTTTTTCTTGACCCAAAATTGAATAGATTTTTCAGTGATGGGCAGGAGAAAGTGATAGTTTTGACGTAGATATTTGGTAAAGAGAAGTTGACCTGATTAACAAAATTAATACAGAAGCTGAGTTAGGCTTCAGCAGACTCTAGCTTTGCCCAAAAATCTTCTCCAAATATTCTTCAGTTCATCTGAGGTTACATTATAATGTAGAAGCAGGAATAGCAGACGGGACCAAAAACAGCTGCTCCAGTCCTGACTGCCCTTCAAGCTGTCCTATCCCGCTGGTAGTGGTGCTGAGGTCTATCCAGGTGGGGGCAGTGATATGTCTGTTAAACCAAAGAGCGGGCCAGATGTCACTCCAGTCAAGACCAGCCTTCCTACAAACTTCCCCAGTCTCCACAATGGGGTCGGTTGACTTCTACTTCAGAGCACAGGTCTCCCCAAAGCCCTGGATGAAATCCTGACCCTGATGACAATTTCAGAGCTCTGGTTCAGTGGTTCTGATGTGAATATCAATCATGTTTGTTGTAAATTTCATTTTATCTTTTCATTCATTCTGCAAATATTCATTGAGCTCTTACCAGGCACCAGGCACTGGATTTAGTACCACGGTTCTTGTCATCTGTCCACTCCTTAGGCACCTGATGCAAGTACCTGGGTCTCATTTCCCCAAGACTGAATTCTGCCTTAATATTCTATGCAAACTCCAGGTCCTCAGAGACTTGCTCTTACCCACCCCTCTTCACTGTGAACCACAGTCTGTCTGGAACTCGAGTCACATCTATCAGACCTCTACTGACACCACCAGCTGGACCACAGTGTCCCCTATTTCCTCCTGTGTCAGGCAGCCCATTGCAAGCCTCCTCCCATCTGCAGGGACACCACTAGTTACTCTTCATTGGACTGTGCCTACATTTGATTACCTAGACAGAGAACTTGCATACAGTAAGCACTTAATAAATGTAATTTGTTCCATTTAGATGTCCCACTAGGGAAGTAATCTACATGAAAACAGAAACCTGCCTGGCTTGTTCACTGATGTGTACCTACCACATAGACCTATGGTTAGCACACAGCAGGCACTGAAAAAATGCTTGGCTGAAGATTCATTCTAGCCTTTATCCACTTGAAGAAGGTGTGGGAATGTCACCCCTCGCCACTCAATGATAATGCCAAACTGGAAGCAGAAACTTCTGCATCAGGTGCCTCTTTTTACGTAAGGCACACCTGAGGGACACCACCTCGTGCACCCTGGAAAGCTGGCGGTCCATCTTATTCCAAATGAACCATAGGGATGGGTCCTGCACCACCTTACTCACGGACAAAACAACCCTAGAAATACGTTTTCCTGCTCAGTTAACCAGAGAAAGGTGGGGTGTGCATAATAAAGTGGAGTATTCCAAGCAAAGTATTTGTCTCCTATGCTTTTTCTCACTGCCAAATGTGTACAAAAATGACAGGTAGTAATTTCCCTTACAGTTTGAAATATATTGTACAGAAGAACATTCCTCTTCATCTCTTTTCTCCCTGTCAACTGTCAGAAGTTCTTTGACAATGAGAAGCCATATACCAGAAGATCTTATTTGAAGCCTTAAAAGAACAGAATTCATTCAATGATGCATCACTTTGATTATTTTGAAGATATTTAAAGAGAAGTTAGAATGTGCCAGACATTTCTCTGCAGACTTAATAGAGAGTTGGGGAAAGTTTCAAGGTAATAGGGGAAAATGGAGTAAACTGATTTGTGCCGATCAGCCGAATTCTCCTCCATCTGTATGTAATTCCTAGTTCACTGTCTCCTCAAATCCATCAACCTGCATTATCACAATAAATGCATGCACTGAGCAGGCTTTACTACCTGTCTACCGCAGGTATGGGTTAGCCACAGGTGCCTGGGAATGCATACGATGTCAAGATAATGCTGAACACATCAGATAGGTTTGTTGATATTAGTGAGGAGAAGATTAAAAACAAATAAAAGAAAGAGAATAGAGTTTGTTATGTGCCAGTCATGGGTGTGAGGTGTTTTATATATTACAGTCTTAATCTTATTTTCATAATAATCATAGTTTAGACATTAAAAAATTGAAAAAGGCAAGGGAAAAGAAAGCAACCCACTGAAAATCCCACGTAATTTGAGCTGCACCCCTTTCTCTAAAGCAAAATTTTCTGTACTAGTAAAATTATCACTATTTCCACCGTGTCACTCTAGCTCTTTGTCCATAACTCTCTGATAACAGGTATAAATTCCATTTTAATTGTCTAAGTATGCATGTCCCCATTCAGCCTTATCCCCCTTTCCTGCTTTATTTTTCTTCCTAGAACTGTTATCAGTCAGGTTTCAACCAGAGAAGCAGAAGCAATAGAAGATAACATCAAGAGGTTTACAGTAAGGAATTGGCTTGTGCAATCCTGGGGGCTTCCTAAATAAGCCCAGTATCCATAGGACAGGTCAACAGGAAGGACATGAGCTGGAGCCACTGTCCACAAATGAATTTCTTCTTCTCTCAGGGAAGCCTCTACCCTGCTTTGAAGGCTTTTCAGCTGATTGAATCAGGCCCACCCAGATTCTCTAGGATAATCTCTCTCAAAGTCAACAGATTATGGACTTTAATTATATCTGCAAAATACCTTCACAGCAACATCCAAGTTAGTGTTTGATGGGCTAACTGGGGACTATAGTCTATACATGTAGACACATCAAAAAGACTAACACACCCTGATATATTTTACTTATTTATTGTTTATCGCCTCTCTTTCCTTACTGGAGTGTAAGCTCCAAGCGGACATCAAATTTTTCGGTATTCTTTAGTGCTGTATTCTTCAGCATCTAGAACACTGTCTGGCGCATGGTAAGCAGGCAAAAAATTTGTGCTGAATGAATGAATGGCTTTCTTGCAGGAAGGAGCCCCCCTTCTCCATCTGGTCTCTCCAGCATCCAGCACAGATACCAGAACAAAGCTGGTGGTCACAATTGTTTTGAACTAAATTGTCAAGAGAAAATCAGCTGGGGATGCACATTCTTTCCTTGCCTTTAGAATTCCACAGTTGGGTGAACTGGTGTGGTGAGGGTGGGCATGGAGGACCAGAGGACAGTTTACACACCTGATGTTACCAACGTGAGGAGGAGTGGAGTCAGCGCCATCATACTCCTGCGGGAGACTGTAGGAACTGAAGACAGGAGGAGATGCAATTGCGATTGTGAGTCATGCTTGCAGTGATTTCAAGAATAGCTCAACAGAGCATCGGCTGAAATGAAGCAGGAAAGGTCAGAGAGTATATGGCTTCTGGATGCTTCTGATTCTGGATGAAACCCCCTGCTTCTGGATGGGGGAAAGTCACTGTCTTGGACTATCAGTTCAGATGATCATGGTCGACAGAGGAAATGGCCATGAGCTCCTAAGGTCAAGCTTCAACTTCTGTGGCACTCAGACAACTGTCCTTAAAGGAAAAGGGCATCTGATACCATGGGGTTGTTTCTTTTGGAGGCCCAGGGCCATGAGAGTCCTTCTCCTAACCATGGTGGGGTATTTTTATTTACAGCTGGGATGATAATTATATGTACCACTTTTTTAATGTGGAACATGTTTCCTCCTTTTTACTCTCAAAGAAGAGAAAGTTTTCCCAACAAATCTGTTATTACCAAGTGTATTTTCTTCTTCCCGATATACACGGGACCTGCCAGTCTGCCAACTCAGCAGATGCATGGAAATATGCGTGTGCCACACACACACACACACACACACTTAGAGGCAGTAGTAGAAAAGTAAACAAGAATAGAGATGGAAACATGGAAATGACCAAGGAATAGAATGCTTGTTTGATGGGGGTTCTGATGTACTCTGGACTGTAAGGAAAATACACCCAGAAAGTTAAAAAGTAAGTTGACGGAAACATTTGTAGACATGAGACTATGAATTTGGCACTAAAAGGGGCAACTGTATATAAGAGGGGGTCAGTGGACAAGAGAAGCTGTAAACTGAAAAATCAGACCATAGAGTCAGGCTGTAAATTTCCCTCCTTATAAAACTCTATGAAGGAACTAGAAGCCAGAACTCTGGGAGAAGATGTGGTTAGTACCTAACACAGCAGTCACAAGACAAATGCCCGCTGAAGGTGAAATCACAAAACGCCTGTTAGAATAGATTGAGACAGGCTTCCAAAAGATATCACTGAGCAACTGAATGATTTTTAAATGCAAAACGGATGATGTCTTTGAAGAGATATAGGTTTCTCAGCTCCATGAAGTCTGAGCTACCACCACCACCATCACAAGTCCGGAATTCTTTTTCAGGCTACTCTTGATTGGTAGTCAAATGCTTGGAAGGTTGTGCTTGCTCAGATGCTTGCTCAGTTGCTCAGAGGGATCCACTCCTCCCCAAGCAAAACATGATTATCCAACATTATTCTTCAAAATCTAGAGAAACACTTCAGTGAAGCACTAAACCAATTAACAAAGAGTGTTTAGACTTTGCCCAGAGATATTTAGGAAAAGAACATTAATTAGACTGAAGCTTGAGGTTCAAGGATCAGTAGAGGCTGGTCTCTGGACATGTTCCAGAGACAAAGTAGCTATTAAAAAATATTGAATTAACTTAAATATAAATTGAAAATAAAAACAGATCTGAAAAATTAGTATTAGCAGAGGATGGCAGGGATACAAATAATTTTTAAAAATCGTTTGTGTTGGAATTTGCCATGTTTTCATGGGTTACATGAACCTGAGTGCTTCTAAATTATAAAAGTCTATGTGTCAAAGCATTGTATAGCCAAGAAGATCTGAAGGGACTTGAGTATTTTGGGAAGACATTATTTACCTACCCCCTACCTTGTTGCTAAAATTATTTAAGAAATTTATAAAGATGCACACAGTGAAGTAAGATAAAATAAATTTAAACAACTAAGAAAATAAAAGAAAGGGACAGTAAGGTTAGGCAAATAAGTTGGAGCCAGGAATGAGATTAAAATCCAAAAACTAATTCCCTAGACACTAGATGACGTAGGAGGATAAGAAATCTCTCCAGCTTTTTCTCCCCACCTCCTACCATTGTGCAATCTCCCCATCAGTTCTCTAAATGCTGTGGGAAATGGCATAAAGACACAGCACCAAGCATCCATCTCTAAGTTAGCCAATTCTCTCATTTCTCTCCTGGGGAAAGGGATAGAAATTAAGTGATAGCTAAGTGAGTGTGGAAGAAGAAGCAGTCTCAAAATTTTTCCCTGTCCAGATTCCTCCCACTAGGTAGACTGCCTCCTTATAAGGCTTAATAAATGAATGGATCCATAAGGATGAGTCGTCCACCACAACTAGACTTTAGCAAAGACAAGATGGAAAACCAGCGATCCAAGTGTAGATAAGGAAAAGTCAGTGACTCTATCACTTGTGAGGTTTTCAGAGGTTAAAGTGATAACTTTGTTTCTTCCCCTCCCGAGTTCAGAACCAAATGAGAGATGGATACAGGAATCAGAAAGATGGAAACTAAAATATCAGCTTTATTACTGGGGTAGCTGAATTTGAGAAGGCATCTTGACCTGCAACCAGAATATGAATCTTAATGAGTCTCCTGTAAACAGAATCTATGATCTAAAGCACAGGTCTCCCACTGCAGAGGCAGAGTATATCTGGGTAACCTCCAAATGCATGAGCAGTCCAGTGAGATCCTGACAAGAGGTGACTCCAAATAGAGAGGACCAAGGAGAGGCCGAGCCACATGTGTTCATAGCCTCTTCTCTATTTCACCAATCAGATGAGTCTCTCCTTTCCTGGGGACAGGGGGTGGGGGTTGGTTAATGAGTGAGACAAGGGAATAAAGAGCCCACAACTATATCTCCCATGCTTCCTTGTCCTCCATGAAGTGGAACATAAGCATTGTCCCTGAAGGAACTCCAAGCACAGGTGCCATCCTCAGTTACATCAGACAAGTAACAGTTGGATGCACAGAAAAGGATGGAAAACAAAACCGTGCAAGGGTTGATTCATTTCTAAGGTCCATATCTAAAACTACAAGGTAACCTACACCTGTGTGTGGGCCTGAACAGGTACGTGCGGCAAGAGTACTTCTGGTTTCTTCTGTCCTTAAGAGTCTAAAAGGCATGAGAATGTGGCAAATAACATATTAACATGACACATCTGTCAATATCTCTCTTCTCAGTGCTGTCATGGTGCATTGGGTCATCCCTCCCCATAAAACCCTTCAATCTCTTCCTTGTTTTCAGTTTAAGTTCTAACCTCTTAGGATATCCTGTCAGGCCTCATCCTGTGGTCCAGGACCTGCATACAATTAGCATCTCATCTCTTATGGCTCCCTCCCTCACCCTCACCTTCTCCTTCACTCAGTTTCTCTGAAGCACTGGCAATGTCACAGGAGGGCAGTCTCCTCCATCTGGACCACCCTGTTCCTCCCTCTTCTCCTGGCTAACCCATCCTTCAGGTCTCCTACAGGAATCACCTCCACAAACTTGGTTAGGAACGCCTCCCGGTGGGATTCCCCTCCACCACCCCTGTATCACACTAATGGTCAGTTCATTTGTCAACATTTCTTACTAGAATTTATACTTCATAAATTGAGGGACCGTGTTCTTCATTTTGTCATTTATTCCCAACATATAGCATAATGTTTGTCTGTCAAAGGTGCTGAATAAATATTTACTAATTACATAGTGAATGAGAGACAGTCCCCCAACCATAGAACCCCAACCCCCACCTCAGCCTCCCCTCCCTTCTGCTGAGGGACTCAGAGTCAAAATAATGAGAAATATAAATTCCAAGATCCCGCTTCTTAATTAAGTGTTTTTATTGTTGTTGCTGCCACTGCATAAAGTCCCCAAAGACCAGAGAACTTGGAAATCAGCAGTTTCTCCTTCTTTTCTACCAAATTAAGGGAGTTACAGCTCTCTTCTCCCAAAAGCACACCCTCCCAAGTGGCTTATTAGCTCAAATAGAACCCAGGAGCCAAAAAGATTGTCTTTGTTCAATTGCACAGCCATTGCTCTATTTCAGCCCTCATTAGCCTTGCTCTCAAAAGGCTCGTTACAGCCCTCCCCACTCCAAGGGTGACTTTGATTGAGAGGTGACTGCCATTTTCTGTCAAAGCTCATGCTACTAAAACATTTAACATCCAAAAGTTGCCACTCCCTACCCTCTGAGCTGACCCTTAGACCAACCCCTTTCTACTCCTGCTCCTGCAACTCCCAGGGTAGTTGTCTAGGGAAAGTGACCTTCCTGGGGCTTTTCCAGGTGTTACCTGCTACCTCAAAGAAGGGACTTGCCTCTATAGTAGGCTTCTTAAATTTTACTCAAAGGCTGAGTTTTAGCGAATCTGAAAACCACTTGAATGCATTTGCAAAATTTTGTGCAAACAGCCATTTGTCTGGGAAGGGTCTGTAGCTTCCACTAGATTCCCAGAGCAGCTCAAAGTCACACTGTCCTATCGATTTAACTGTTTGGTCCTTTAACAGCATCTTCCAACTGATCCCAACCAATGACTGTCTTTCCTAAACATTATTCAACTGAGGCCATTCCATGGGCATGGAGAACCTTTCCTCATACACTGGCTTCTTTGTCTCACCTCAGTTTGCTTCCACCTTAGAGTCCCTCCCAAGGGAGGAACCCATGAGGGGAGATGCTGAGGTGCTGGGAGACCCCATCGCACCATTTTATGGAAGAGCCCACTAATAGACGTGTAGGGATCTGGGTTCTGCTGTGGATTCTGCCTCTAAATATGTGTGTGACTATGTGCGGGTTGCTCATCCTCTATATTCTTCAGTTTTCTATCTGTCAAAAAGAAAAGAAAAGAAAAACAGTGTAGACTAGATAAACCCTAAAGTCTCTCTGAGCTCTAAAACATCTATAATCACATGATGTCAGAGCACATGGGCAGAAATGATGCTCTGAGTAAGTAGCTGTACAGGTAGAAGCTGTGTTAACATTCTCTGTGGTGCTCCCTCTTCTGGAAGTGCATGCGCATGCTGTGTACCTAAAAGGGTAACCTTAGACTATTTCCTATGTGTTCCTCTTCCTCTGTATTTTCTTTTTGCCACATCATTTTCACCCATGTTTTAGACGTCAGCTATGGCAGTTAGGTCTCAGAAGAATAACAGAAGAGTCAGCTTTCAGCTTTTAAGTTTCAAAATAGACATTGAAATCCTCAGCATGAAACACAGGTTGAATAGATTTATAAAGAAGCCATGAAAATATAAGAGCTTTATTTCTTACTCTAGACTTGATGAAGATTCCTCAGAGTGGGGAGGGAGAAAAGAGATGAAGAGGCAGTGCTTAGACATAAGTGTGTCCCTCGAGAAAGGGGGCCTTCCCCCTGGCATCCTCCCCAAGGCAACACAGGTTTGAAAGCCCAGAGGCAAAAACAGGACCTGTGTTAGTTTTGTGGGTGGGTCCTGGGAAAGTGAACCAGGTCCTAGAGTTCCCCTCTGTCCCACCAGTATAGTGTGGTTGTGGGAGGAGGCCAGGGGAATCTAGACAAAGAGGCTCTGGAACAGTCTCTAAGCCTCCTGCTGCCCAAGAGCAGGACAGGGAACACCTTCTCTAGAATTTCACTTTGGATTAGCATCTTCTGCAATGTCTTTATGCTGACAGAAAAGTAGAATTTTACCTCCTAAGTGACTACTCTTCAGTCGCCAATGACATCTTATTCTGATGTCAACATAAGATATATTGAGAAAGATGACATTGCCAAAATCCCCTCTGAGCCTTTCATGTTTGGCAATTAGAGATCCATCTTCTTAATGCAAGAAGAGGTTATATTCAATTAATAACACAAGTCACAATGGTTATTTTCAGATATATTGACTTTTCCACACTAAAATAACCAGTGGATAATTCCTTTAAAAAATACAAAATCCTTCAATGCTTCTTTACATGCATCAAGATATTAATAAAAAGCAAACACCATAGCAACACCCTAGCAGTTAATGACAAAGCTCCTTTGCCATGGCAACTCCATTGAGCTCAATAGTGGGTACCAGGCTGTGATGCCGACCACGTCTCTGAGTTCTGCAAGCTGACAAGGAAGTCCTGAGTTTGGACCTATCCACACACTCAGACAGTATGCCACTTTGTGCAGTTGTGACTGTGGCCACAGACCACAGGCGACTCCCACAATGCCTTTCCTCCAGGCCATCACGAGGGAAACAAGCTAATGTATTGAAATACACTGACACTCGTTGTTCCAACACCAGGAAAGGAAATATTAATCAAGTAATGTCAAGTTTTGAAAAGGCCCAAAGTACAAAATCTGGGATTTTGCATTGAGAAAAAAAATAGTACCTTTGCAGGCCAACCTGATACCCCCTGAAGAGAAGTTTAAAAATGACAAGTACAGGACCTGACAGATCTGGGTCCACAGAATGTGTGGTTGGCCTCTTGGACCACCTCGAACATTTTTCTGCAAAGAGAAGAAACATAGTAGAGACTGTCTCTCTGCCTCTGCAGGGCACTGTTTATATCTCAGCAGCACCCTTGACTCAGGAATGAACAATACACTGTTGACTCCATAGTTCTGATTTTTTAGGTGAACAAACTGAAGCGTACAAACTCTGTCTATGAGAGTTTTGCTTACTCCCTCCCTTCATTTTATTTTTGAAATTTGACTCTTTTCTCATTAAGTATCATGTAGTAACTTCGACCATGTGAGATTCTGATAGGCAGCTTAATCTCCTAATATTCACCCCATCCCTCTCGCCCAAAAAAGTGACCAAGATCCCATTAGGTCAGGATAGCTCATGTCAGTGGGAAATGTTAATGGGAATTAAGTCATGTCTGTGAAAGTACCTTTAAAAATATGAATTGATTATTATCATATCCCAGGACATGGCACCTTCCCTGCCCAGCTGGTCACTTGCACCTTGCGGAGTAAGGGAAGGCAGTCAAGAGACACAAAGGAGGACATCCCACCAAGAGTCAGAACCAGGCGGAAGAGAGGCCTCCTCCAGGGACAGGCTGGGAGCTGGCGCAGGCGTGGCCTCCGCGTTCTGGGTGGTGTCTGTGCTGACAAGGACCAGCATCTCAGCAACAGCTTCACCAGGGCCCATGGACACAGATGGGATGGGACTGGGACTTCAGCATAGGGTGCCTCAGACCCATACTAACGAGGCCGTGTTTCCAGCCCAGGTTCTCAGAGATCCTCGCGTAAGACTGAAGAACTGGGAACCGCCTGTCCTGGTCAACCTCCACCAAAAACACTTTCTCCCTGAGCCCGGAGACTCAGATCAAGACATGCTTCTTTTTGAAAATTTACTTGTTCTTTCATGCTGTAGTAGTGCTTTAGACATAGCATGTGATCTTTGTGATTGTGGTCTCTTGTTCAGTAAAATGTTCCTTAATGAAAATATTCCAAATGTGCTATTTTAAAATAAGTGTCTTCTTTGGACCCTAAGATTATTTTATACAGTTTTAAATTCTGGAGATATTTGATCATGGTGGCACATCTGAGAGTGTTTGTCAGTGGCTCCAGTCCTCAAATCTACAATAAACACTCCCCCATGTCCAACCGTTTATCCAAAAGATTTTCCTGAAAACTAACTTAGAAGTTGCTCTTCCTACAAAATAGATCTGAAATGTGACTGCCTCTCATCACCGCCAGCAGTGCTGCCCAGGATCAAGCCACCCTCATGTCCTGTCCTCCCCGGTTTTCCTCTGTGACTTTCCCCCTTGACAAAGCTGCTGGAACAATCTCTTTAAAACATTGGTGGGATCATTTCTTCTGCCGCTGCCCCCAACCACCCATTCCCAGCTGGTCTATCTCATTCAGAATAAAGATCAGAGTCTTTACCATGGCCTCTACTCAGGACCTGCACTTGGGGTTTAATGTTCTGCAATTGATGTCTTGAAATCTTAATAGTTTTGTCTTTGAATTAGAGTTTCTAAGTGACGTCCGGTGGGACAGTGGAACGTGTGCTCGGGGCTGGGAGCCTCAGCTCATGCGCAATCCTGCCTCCCACCACTTCCCTGCCTCCCCACGACTGGTTTTGGCTGCCCACTCCCTACTCCCTGGTGTCCCAGACCTCACCAGCCTCCCCCTCCTGCCCCTGACACACGACAGCTGATATCTTGCACCCTGAGGGGTGCCCAGGTCAGGTGATAGGGTCGGCAGTGGGGGCCTGAATTCCACCATGGCCCCCACACCCCCAGAGGAACCGGGACTGGGCTAGCATCCACAGCACCTTGACAGGCGATAAGTGGTGGTGGTAGTGGCGGCGATGGTGGGCAATGGGGCAAGCCTCTCACTCACCAAATCCAGGTGCCAAGTGTGTCCCAACACAGCATTTGCAATCCTTTGGGGGGCTCTCATCCACCATGGGCTAGAGTGGGGTGGGGAGGGCTCATGGAAAGGGAGACTGACTTCCTCTCCCCCCAGCCTGGGGCATATGGTGGTCCACTGGCTGGTGGGAAGAGGAATGCTGCAGCCAGTGGGCCTTGTGCATAGTGAGAAGCAGGGCAGGGCCCCCAGGCACCCATGAGGATCTACACTCACCTGTGAGCATCTGCATACCCGAGAGAGCAGGACTTAAATAGCAATTACAATCATCAGGAGGGTTGAGAGAGAGACTGCGAAAGAAAGGAAATGATATATTTTAGTACTTATAAAGCCACTTTTTTACTGCTTTTCAAACAAGGGGCCCCACATTTTCATTTTGTACTGTGCCTCCTAAATTACGTAGCCAGCCCTGCCTATGTGGGATTGGCCCTGCCTACCTCTCCAACTTCATCTCCTCCACTCTCTCCCTCGTGCGCTCCGCTCAGCCAGCCCGGAGTTCTTACAGGTTAGAAGAACATGTCAAGCCCAGTCCTGCTACTTGGCCTGCACTTTGCTGTTTCCTCTGCCAGGGACATTCTTTCCCCCAGATCTCTCTATGGTCACTTCCTCATTTTGATTTTGTCCTCAAATGTCATCTCCTGATACTGATCCCAAATGGCCATGACCTTTTCTGTTCACCCTATGAAAATGCCACTCCATGCTAAAATAGGGGAGGAAGACAAATCCTCTACCCTTTCTAGGTCCTTCTGGCTGGGCTATGAATTAAATTGACATGAGACAGAATAATAGGAGAAAATCAAACAAAGCTTTATAACATGTATACGTGGGAGACGCTCAGGAAAATGGAGCAAATCGCCAAAATAGCTGAGCTGCTAGTTTAAGTATCATCTTCAGCTAAAAACAATGGAGGATATTTGGGGTAGCGGTTTGGAACTTCAAAGGGGAGGATGGCAATTCACATGAAGATGGAAAAGCAAATTTTTGGTAAACAGAACTTTGATAAGAACGGACTTTGCAAGGACCTTCACAGTCTACCCATACCCAGAGTTACCTATGGTGATGCCCTGTCCTGGGGACAAGCCTTTTATCTGAAATTCTTTTAGGCAGGTAGGGGGAAGGGTAAAGTTTCTTTCTGAGTCTTTTGTTCTTAAAAATAATCAATGCAAAGAGACACATATTGGGGTGGCTAATTCTGATCCCCCACACTAATCACTCATTATCTGTTTACCCAGCCTTATTTTTCCCCCAAGCCCTTAAACTTACCCGACATATGTTAGATGTGTGCTTGTTGTTGTTGTTTTATTACTTGTCTTCCTCACCAGAATGCATATTCTATGAGGTCAGGGGCTTTTTGTGTTCATCTCTTTATCCCCAGTACCTGGAATAGCACCAAGTACACAATCAGTGCTTAATATAACAAAGATGTGTTGAATGAATGAATGAACTAACCTACATCTGTCATTCTGCATTCCTCTTGCTCATAGTTTCCCTTTAGAGCAGGGAGAAAACCATCTCCTAAAAAGAGACCCTCCCCAAACTGAGGCCTATTATCCATTCAGTTATTAGTCAAAAATTATTTATTGAATATTGACCACATACAACGATTCTATGTGTGAGATTCTATGTTGGACTCTACAGAGAATACTCCTTATTACCATCCTCACTTTCCATTCTTCAAAATTGTTTAGAGCATTCAATTAACTTTCTAATGCTTCTCTCCCATCACTTGACTGTGAACTAACAGCATCCTAGGTTCTGTATACACTTGCTACAGCGTTTAAGAATAGAGCAGAGTGATATTATTCCATTTGGGGATGTGGGCTTTTGTTTTTCATTTATAACAACTTCTTTTCTTAATGCATCATCCACAACACTCTGTTCTCTGGTGTCATCTCACAGTTATCACAAAAATGCTGCATATATTCTCCAGGTAAGGAATGCCCCATCTCTGTCTCTTTTGAGTAATAATGCCAGTAAACTTGGCTCCTTTGCTCCTTTTTAAAGGATTAAAAGTGGCTGCCCAGTCACCCTGTTTTCCCTTGGTGCTCCTCCAGCTGGCTCTTTCCATTCATGGTGGATATCTGCCCCCTGGGAAGGATGCCAAGCTGGGGCCCAACCTCCCTCTGAGCACCTCGTTGGCATTCCATGCTCTCCTGCCCCTCTCTGCGTGTTCCCTTGGCATTAGCTGGCACTGGCACAAGTCAGTGCTTAGTAATTAGTAAGTGACACCAGCAGCCTCTTCCAGAACCTCAGTGATTCCTTTAAATGGACCTGACCCTTCCCTCACCCCTCTGGCGCCACATAAGCCAACACCCCCAAGTTTGGAAGCATGGTTTCCACTTGATGCTTCCTACTGTTTACAGCTTCCCAGCCAAATTCTCTAGGCCTATGAGCTTGTTTTCATCCAAGTCAACCGAATCCAATTTAGCAGGAAACATTTCATGATGTAGAGGAGATCTCCAAATATGCGCTGCCTTCTGCCAGGGCTGGGCTAATTCTTTTGAAATCAGCCACTTAATGATTCTCACTATTATTTAAAGACAAAATAAGTAAAGAAAGATAAATCACCCGTCCTGTGGGGAAGACAGGAGGGAGTAGAGCACTCTCATTTCCCTCTGCTGTTGGCTCCTATAGATGTTTTCCAGTGAAATGGACTTTTGCTTTGTGACAATTAACAAGGTAAAAAAGAATCTCATAAATAAGTCAGTTAATGAGAAAATCCATGGCAAGAAAAAGCAGACTAATCTATTTGAGAAAGTAACCACCCAAAGGACCACAGTCCAATTTGCTCCATTACTTTCTTTTTTGTGTGTGAGGAAGACTGGCCCTGGGCTAACATCCATGCCCATCTTCCTCTACTTTATATGGGACGCCGCCACAGCATGGTTTGACAAGTGGTGCATCTGTCCGCATCTGGGATCCGAACCTGTGGACCCTGGGCCACTGAAGCAGAGCACGTGAACTTAACCACTACACCACCGGAACAGCCCCTCCACTACTTTCTTAACTCACCAAATGATTACTATTTAATTCTCAAATAAGACAATATAGTGGAACCTAAATCTTCTCTTTGTGCAATCTCATTGGTCCTGTCTTATTGAGGCCTGAGGAGGCCCTTTCCCAAATAGAGCCTTTGAGGTCAAGATCACCCTTACAGGCCATCCTATTAGTGCCTCACTGATTGGCAATCACAGACTGAGTGTCTGGGAGAATTCCCTTGCTGGCTGTCTTATATATTCACACCACTGGTCACAAGGCAGATGAGGCCATGTGGTGCTCAGATGCAGCACCACAGTAGAAAGACCAGTTCAACAGGTCTGCTCTACTCATCATGTTCCCTTCTTTAAGAGAGTTGAGGTGCGAAAAACAGGAGACTACTGATTACCTCTAGCATCCCTGCCAACACTTGAATATTCACAGTGTCTCTTCATTGTCCCAGATGAGATAGGTGGCATTTGCACAATTCCATGCAGGAGAAAATCTCCATAAGGGAAAGGAACAATGGTGACCTAAGAATCCGCAGAATTGACTTACACTTGGTTCTTGTGTTTCTCAAGATCTTAATTTCCTGAGCAGGTAGCTGCATGCTAATGGTCATACATTTTTTGCTATGATTCCCAGACCCAGGTTTGATTTGGCCTATTAAGAATAGAGTTGCTGAGCCAGCCCTGATGGCCTAGAGATTAAAGTCCAGCAAGCTCCACTTTGATGCTTCCTTCAACACGGAACCACACCACTCATCTGTCAGCAGCCATGTTGTGCTGGTGGTTCACATAGAAGAACTAGAAGGACCTACAACTAAAATATACAACTACGTACTGGGGCTTTGGTGAGAAAAGAAAAAAGAGAGGAAGATTTGCAACAGATGTTAGCTCAGAGTGAATATTTAAAAAAAAAGAAAAAACGAAGAATAGAGTTGCCACCAGTATACACTTGAACCCTTCTTAAAACCTAGGGCAATTACATGAGTTCGCTTGGAAATCCATAACTTTGTAGGTCTTACACATGCTAATGATGCCTTTTCCTTGCCTTTTATTTTTAACAACATTCTCACCCCCTCCCCAGTCTAGTAATCCACCTTAGAGAGGCAAACTACCTTTCACATCAAAACTTGGCATTTAACTGCCATGAGCTTCACTGTAAGTTTTATTATGTATATGTACGTACGGGTACTCTATTCAGGGAATAACGCACTTGCATTGTGTCTGGGGCAGAGATGGAGGGGTCAGAGGTGGGTGGGGTCATCAGCAGCATGCCATGTGTGAGTGAGCCTGGAGGTGCCTGTTATGGAATTCTTTCTGATCATTAATCATAGACATGTCCACTATTCAAAATCTGTTTTTCCCCTGATGCGTGTTAAGTCAGATATTTTCCATTCTAAATTAATTTTTGAGTTGTTTATATATCCTTGTTTTACCTCACTTTATTGGAAAAGGTGAATGACTTAGAATCTAGTTCATAGATCAACACAACTGTGTTTGTTAAGGCATGCATTCCATGGCAAAACTAAAAACTGGAAGTGGAAAACTCGCTTTCACTGTCTGCTACCTGAATCATTGGAAGTGTAGGAAAAAAATCAAGTGGCATGCATCAATATAAGATTAAATTTGATAAAGTATTAATGACACTAAATTTCTTATGTAGACAGAAACTTTGTAAGAGATTCAAAATAGACTCATTTAGAGGATATCCTAAACCTATCCATCACGCAAAACAACGCATTTCGTTACCATTTTTTTCCCAAACAAAAGGTCTACCTCCATCTTTTTTTCATTACTGGTTACAATGTTTTCATGCTGACAAGAATTAAACAGAGCTTGGATGTGTTCTGCCTCAATAGTTTCAACACCTTTTTTATTTCTACTTTTGCTACCATGAAGTATTTTACTAATCTGAGACTCTGGTATCTTATATTCAATGTGGAGAAGTAATGGAGATCCAAAGAACCAAACCAATGAAACCCTAGAAGGCAGCTTGAGAAATTGGCAGGGCCTTATTTTCAAGTGCAATTATTATTTTGTTCCTTGAATCTTTATTGTGGTTCCATCACTTTAGAGGAACCCATCCAACTTCTACAGTAGTTTTCCAATGTAAAAGTGACCCATCCACTGCCAGATGGGGAGGCCAACGCCTTTCTTACTTATGGAGAGAAGAATTTGAGATTAGATGCTATTGGAAAAACATGATGATTATTCTTCCAAAGTGTACAGGTCATCGTGTATATTTCTCCAGAAGCATTTGTACCAGTCCATGGCTTCAACCCACAATGCTCCCCATCAGCCTGAAGAACAAGTTATAGAATTGCTTAGGACTTTGGAGACATGTGCTCAACTTAGCATCTCGTTCTCAACTTAACATGTGGTCAGTTTTGAAATTTAACCTACTTTTTTTTAGATTAGAGACTAAGAAGAAAGGGCTAAATAGGGTTGGATAAAATGTTTGAAGAATAGGGATAACTTTGATTTTGCTTGGTGAGGAAAACTGTCTTCAAGGCCACATAGAGGGTTATGACAAGGATGACAACCACAAGTTGTACATTTTCTTTGAGCACCAGGCAGAAGTAATGGGTTAACTTTTAGCTGAAAATAGGATAGAAATAAGCAAGAGCTTTCTCACTTTAAATTGTTAGGCTTTTAATTGTGTTAAATTTCTCCTTCATTATTAAGAAAGAATACATATCTATATTCTTTACACTTCAGTCATATGTCAGCTTAAGATGAACTGAAGAACTTTTCAGACTTTTTTTTGCCAGCCCTGAGAAATATCCAATCTATTGTACTACAAAGAGTTTCAGAAGCCAGTAAAAAATAATATGGACCTTAAGCTGAGATGGGCAGACTTGTATGTCCCCCTCCAGCTTCTAGTGTAATTCTAGCAATAGGAATCTTTCTCTGGATGGGATTGGGGAGTTTCATTGTCCTGGGCAGATACAATCCCAGCCTGAGCTTCAGAGCTGGCCTGGAGAAACACTAATTTCCATTCTCTTTCACTATTGTCGTGAACAGGCAGTAAACTAAGTCCAGGCTGGTTCATGAGACCCACATTACAAGGCACTTTACTCACAGGCTGAGCCCCTCAGATCCCACCACATCATAGTTGGGTGGCAAAAGGTCAATATACAGCTGTTTTTAGGACTAAAGGATACTGAGCCCTTGGAAATTGCAGACTATTTACTGTTGTCCCACAGTAATTGTGGGAAGAGTTTTGGAAGATCTTCTGACAAATCCAGTGTAGTAAGAATAGAGAGAGAAAGCCACAGTTTGAATAAAGGAAACCAAGAGGGCTATAGGAAGTAAAGAAATGATGGGAGTTCCTCCTCCCTTGTGGCAGGGCCTGCAAATAGTCAAGCTTTCTGGTGCTCACTGACAAAACCTCATGTTTTCGACAATCATTCAACAGCTTTGTTCAGTTTTATAGACACTGAAATGTTCTGGGTACCACAGTAGATTCTGGGGATACAATAATGAATTATGTCCAATACCTCTCCTTACATGACTTAAACTCTAAATGAGGCCACAGATGTCTAAACCAACTATTCCACTAATCATTCTTTCCCTTCTCTCTTCACCTGGGTAGGTCCAGCTTGGCATTTCAGGTGCAGCTTCATGTCCTCATCAGCAAAAATCTCCCTGGACCTCACTCTCCAGAGTTGGTCTCTCTGTGCTTCTATTTCAAAGCACTTTTCACATTTGACATTTAAGAATTTATTTGATTAAATATTTTTAATATACATCTCCTCCATAATGGACACTATCTGGCTTTGTCAATGCAGTCTTAGTAGTACCTAGGACAATGCATAGCATACAGTAGATATTCAAAAGTAAACTTGATGAATGAATGATTGAAGGAATGGGCTGCATTAAAAGCAGTGATGGGAGTATGCATGGGATGCTATATGACCACAAAAAAAAAGGAGACCCTACAGCTGCCAGGAAGCTCTAGAAAGATGTCCTGAAGCAGATAACTCATCTGAATCTTGAGGGATGACTGGGTGTTAACCAGGCAAGAAAAGAGGGAACTGGTGCACCCAGCTATGCAAACAGCAGGCTAAATCCTAGAAGCATGAAATGGCTTGTACTGTGAGAACAATTACAAGTGATACAGCATCACTTGCAGGACATGAATTATAGGGAGGGTGTAGCAGGAGATGTAGCTCAAGAACATGGAAGACTTTGTAAGTCATTCCAAAAAAATCTTCATTTTTCCCTATGGGCAATATGGAGCCTTTGAAGAGTTTTAAGTCAAGACGTAACAAGGTCAGACTGGCAAAGAACCTTTCCACGGACAAAGCAGGACAGAAAGGCTCCCAGATCAAGAGAGGCATTGAACATAAGACTCAAGGCCACATCCCCATCAGTCCTTCCTAGCACGGGGCCTGTGACAATTGATGTGGAGGCCCACAGTGCATAATCTCATGTTAACTTCAATGGCAAATATTGGCTAAGCAGATCTCATGTGCCCAGCTCTTGTAAGGTTTCATGAGAAGTAAACAAATCCAGCTAGGAAGCAAAACACCTACAGAACAACCAGAGAATAAAACTACACATCAGTAAGTAACAAAATGTAGAATGAATTAAAAAAAAAAAAAAAAACTCAGGACAAAGTGGGACCAGAGATGAGTGAGTGGGAAAAGACTCCTTGTAAGAAGTGAATTTTGATCTGGTCCTTTAAGAAAGCGATGGGACTAAAGTGACAGAGCAAGAGGGAGGGTGCTCAGAAGTGAGCCACCTGGGGAAGCCACAGTGGTGGTAGAATGCAACCAAATGGAAGAAGGCTGCCTGGATGCGTCGGACAGGCTATTTGAGGAAACAACATACGATGCGAGCTCTCATCAATTTACCAGAGTAAAAACCGTTTTTTAAACTTTTAAGACTGGCTGCTTCCCTTTCCTGAATGAGTCAGCCTTGAAGTCTTTAGGTGGGGCTGAGCAAGATGAGTGTAGTGCTGGCTGGGGTGGGGTGGATGGTAGCTGTGGGGGCTCAGAGCAGGGTGTCCAAGTCTGAGCAGGGTGGGGAGGACCCCCTCCTGGGAAGGCACCTCATCAAGGGAATCAGAACCTGCTGAGCAGGGCGAGGGGGCTTCCACGTAGAGGCACCTGGGGCAGGTGTCAGAGCCTGATTGTAGTGGTGGGGTGATGGGGGAGATTGTCCTTGTTTGTGGGAAATACACACTCAAGTACTCAAAGTGTCTGAGTTGGCGAGTAAACAAGTTAGGAAAATGTCAACGATTTACTCGCAAATGGTTTAGGGGGGAAAAAGGTTTTGTAGTAAGCTTACAACCTTTCTGTAAGTTTGAATTATTTCAAAATAATACTAATAAAAAAACACCTGAAAAGCTGGTAATTTATCGGTACTTATCTATGAATTTGAGCTAAATCATAGACATATCACACACACTTAAAGACTCTAGTTTAGAAAATATTTGCTTGTAATATTTTAAATTAGTCTGCACAAAAACTGAAAGGGAAAGAAAAAGAAAAAGAAGGAAAAAAGAAAGAAGAGAAAAAGAAGCTTTAGAATCTCAACCGTAGTCACCTAGATAATCCCGGAAATGCCTCAGCCACTGGACTTTGTCTTATCAGTGAAATCAGTCTTTATTTTCCCATTCCTCGGATTCATTCATGCAATTCCTTAACAATGACTGGCCTTCCAGGTGCCCAGCACTGTGCTGGGAATCAGGGATACAATGGAGGGGAGAGAGCAAGTTCCCCTCCTCTGTCCCAGTTTGCTGTTCTTGTTGCAGTCTGACCCATTCTTAAACAATAGCTATAGCATCTGAAAAGTCCCCAAGGGTGCCAGGCGGAGCCCTTTGGGCTTGCTGTTTCCTGACTAGCAAAGCTCCTCCCCCAGTCACCTGCAGTGCTCCCCACTCCCTCATTCATTCAGCCCTTCTCTGTCACTATCAACTCCTTTATTCTGCTTTATCTCACTCCTTGAGATCAGAGACATTGGTTTTTTTTACTGATGTACTTTCAGCATCTAAACGTTAGCTGATACATGAGGGCTCAGTAAATATTTATTGAATGAGTGAATGAATGAATGAGTGCTATGAAAGGGGAAGGAGAGGATGCTACAGGAATGCGAAGTTGGACGACTATATGAGCCTGGGGCGTGGGGGGGGGGGGGTGGGCAGGCAGTAAGGACAAACTTTCCTAGGGAAGTGACATTTACACAGCCACCTAAAAACCCAACAGGAAATGCCAAGTGAACAGTGTTAAGTAGGCCTACTGTGTGCAGGGGGATCCTGATCTGGCCTGGTTTCCTCAGCATATCTCTTAGCGACACGCTTCTGTTCTGTGACAGCATCCCCATCTCTCCCTTCTCTGTTCTCTCTTTACCAAAAGTGTCAATACTAATCTGACACGAGGGCAGCTTTTCCTTCTTTTAATCTGGTCATAGGCCCCCAGGGCTGACTAGGAATTTTTCCCTACAGTATAGGGCTAGGAGCTTGACATAGGGCTTTAAACCCCCATTAGGTCACTTACTAGCCGTGTAACCTTAGACAAGTCTCTTCACCCTCTGAGACTCTTTCCTTACCTAAGAAAATCTGCCTAATAAGAACTCTTATTTCACAGAGTTGGAGCAAAGACAACATCATGTGAAAGCACTTTATAATCTGCCATTATTTTGACCACACAACCCAGACACATGGCCTGAGATAAAATATGGCAGCCACAAGCAATGAACGTTGTCATTGTACAGAAGACAACCGCACCCTGTCAACGAAAGGCCCTAGAGAGAAGATTCGGGGTCACACTTGAAGGCTTTCTCTATCGATCTCTACCTCAACGCGGTTAGAAGTCACTATGTTTCATAAGGAGTTGGTTTTCTGCTTAACGCTGCAGTGTTCTGTGGTCCTCTCTGACCTAGCCCTTTCTTCAGAAGGTAATGTTTAAGAGTGAAGGTGCGTGTGCTTGAATCCTGGCCCTAGCATTTACTATCGGGGTGATACAACCTCTCTGTGCCTCAGTTTCCTCCTCTGGAAAATGACACTGATTGTACCTACCTTGTAGGGGTTTTGTGAAGATTAAATGAGTTAATGTTTATCAAGTGTTTAGAGAACTATCTGGCAAATGGGAAGTGCTTAAAACATTTTCTCCTTTATCCTCGCATAGTCATTGTTTCTATGCAAATCAAGAATTGGCTTGTGCACTAAAGTTAATTCACCATGGCACAGCATAGGTGGCATTGGCACCCACTGCCCCACTGCCAGTGCCAGACAGGAAGGGACACCCCCATTGGACTTGCAGAGTGGCTATTCTAAAGAATTGGAATCTCCTGCCCAGAACAGGTGGTTGCAAAGCAGAATATGACGAATCTGCTGTTTCATCTGGGCTTTCCCCACCTTTACAAGGTGGCTGGCATTTCTCAGTCATCCAAAGGAAAAGAAAAACATTCAAAGATCAATCCTATTGTTAAAGAAGTTAAAATTGTATCAACTTTTCTTAGATATCTCACATACTCTTCTTTCCCAAAGTACTTAAAGCTCTGTTTAGTCAATGGCTGGCCAAAGGGGAAAATGTGAACATTGTAATTTGGGATTCACCCAGTAATAATTATAAAAAATGTAGTAATAGCAATAATAGTGAGGGCTAACATTTATTACATACCTACTCTGGGCAATGTTTTACTGTAAGCACTTTACAGACAATAACTCATTATAAACTTTACAAAAACCCTAGGAGGTATTACCCCACTTTACAGACGAAAGCACTGTCTCCATGGCTCCCAATAACAGGAAATCAGGGAGATTTCAGTAGAAGAGCCAAGCCAGGAAAAACACAAATTTAGCAGACAGTAGGAAATCTGTCAGGAAATAACACCCCTTCATTTTATCGTTCAGCATCAGGAACACTTCAGTTTACTGTACAGTTTCGAATAATGAGGTCATCATTTCGGTCGCCAGAAATGTCCAAATAAAAAGTCATATGAAAGGCTGTTTAAGGTTGAGTCACTTTTGACTGCTTCAAAATGTAGATCCATCTTTAAAGATTGCTTCTGGCATGTCCTTATTAACAGGAGGTGTATTCTTCAAGCTGTTTAGAAGTGGTGTTAGGACTCGGTCACACTTGTATAGGCTTTTCAAGGCACAAAGAACTTTTAATGCATCATTTCATCTGATCCTTTCAATGATGATAAGTAATGGGAGTTTTATTTCCTTTTCATATATAAAATTAAAGCTCAAGGATGTTCTCAAGCCCCAGAGCTAAGCAGCAGAACTGGGTGCAAAAGTCATGTATTCTGCTCACTCCCACCTCCTTTTTTATTATATCACGCTTTTGTCTTTTAATGAGATGGAGAGCCCAGATCTCCAAACAGAGCAAAATTCATTTTCACAGCCATATGCGAGATACCCTAATAGGCCAATGAACTTATAAGAGCATGTCACTGGCTGTGGGTAGACTCATAAAAGAGAGACAGTGAATGAACTGGTGTTCAGATTGGGGCAAACATCCCCCAACTCTCCTGAAAACAGTCAACAGCATCATCATGATATATAGATGCCTTTTATGTCCAGGAAACACAGACTTTGGAAAAACTCAAGGGAAATTCTGTTGATATTATTGTTTTTCTTCTTGTTGCTTTAATCCAGTTTGGCTAGTAGCCAAAGGAACAAGGTAGTCACCTCTCCTTCTGGTCCTCAACATTTCAACTGAAAAGAGAAGCGTTTATGTGGCATTTTATAAAATAACATTGAATGATTTGGGGCTTTGGGACCTTCCCTGGGGTCTAGTAGAGAAAAGGAAAGAAGGTTCCTGAACCAGAAGTCCAGCCACGATTCACTCATGCTGATAGGTAAGCAGAAAAACAGTTCGTGTTGGAGCCGCCCAATCTCCCTCTGGAATGCCCCTTTGAGGGTCTGGCTGAGTGTGGGGAAATCCACTTCATCACCTTCCCATCACTGAATAATCACAATTATTAGTGGCTTCCAAAGGCACTCAGAGCCAGGTTTATGTCACATGGGACCAAACAATGGGATTCCTGCTCCCAAGGACGGAGGAAGACTCTAATTTCATTTCACAGTCGGCATGCATACTACTTCCCCCTGAGACTATTTTTTATCTAAGACACCACCCAAACTGAAGTGTCATGGTATGAAATCTCTGTCTCTGATGTTCTGTGGCCTCTGAGAGGCCTGGGCTGTGACCCTGCCTGCATTTCTGCTCAACAAACAAGGACTTTCAGCCCCAAGATCCACTGGCTTCCAGCTTGAGGGAAAACCCCTGGAAAGGGTCTGGCTCCTTCACGCGGGTGGTGCTGTGAGGGTGGAAGACAAGAGCTTCATTGGAGTTGGAACTTGGGTCTCTGAGCACTTCACTGCTGAGATCTGTGTCTTTAGATGAGGACCAACAGGGGAGGTGTAAAGAGGTGGAACAGACAAATGCAGCTCCTGGGAAAACCTGGCATGAGCTCATATTAGAGGTTTAAAAACAACGCCTTGTGGGGATGGCCCTGTGGCATAGTGGTTAAGTTCGGCGCATTCCGCTTCAGCAGCCCTTGTTTGCAGGTGCTGATCCCAGCGGCAGACCTACACCTGTGTGTGGTGTAGCCACACTGTGGCAGCAACCCACATATAAAGTAGAGGAAGATTGGCACAGGTGTTAGCTCAGGGCTAATCTTCCTCAGCAAAAAAAAAAAAAAAAAAAAAAAGACAACACCTTGAAAGGAAAGCACAAAAGACAAAGCATCACGTTGCTGCTGCAAAGAAAACTTCCCTGATTGCATGTGATGTAGCAATCCTCTCCACCCCCACATTCTCTGCCCTTCCCCTTGACACTATGTCATACTGGCTGATGGTGATGCTGGTGATATACACCTTCATTGCCAGAGCAAATCACTCCAGTGCAAGCTGCTCTCACCCGTTTAGTTGACACTTGGAGGCCTGATATCTCAAAGAGTGATATTGATTCTGCAAGTCTATTCTGTTATTTACATGTCCATATCATCCAGACAACACCCATTTAGCTGGCTTAGCACATCATCCAACACAGATATTCCCACCCTACCTTGACTCTAAATCCCCCTTCATTGTGTGCTTTCTCGTGTGAGCCCAAGTTAGACATTATCAGAGGCTACTGCCTACTTTTCGAATCCCATCAATCTATCGCATATGCAAAAGGGAAACAGTCTGCTTGAGTTGCTAGTCAAAAGCCCTTCTGTTATGCAAACTCCCTCTCTGTAATTAGTTCACATTGCTCTCAGTCTTTGGCAGCGGTAACCAACAGGCCATTTCAAATATGGAGACTTTAAGAAAGACCACGGAGGGGCCAGCCCAGTGGCACAGTAGTTAAGTTTGCGCACTCTGCTTCGGCGGCCCAGGTTCACGGGTTTGGATCCTGGGCTTGGACCTATGCACCACTTGTCAAGCCATGCTGTGGCAGCGTCCCACATAAAGTAGAGGAAGATGGGCACGGATGTTATCCCAGGGTCAATCTTCTTCAGCAAAAAGAGGAGGATTGACAACAGATGTTAGCACAGGGCTGGTCTTCCTCACAGGAAAAAAAAAAAAAAAGAAAGAAACACCATGGAAAATGAGGGTGGGAGCACATATCTGTTGGTGGAGACATTTACTTCATATACTATGCAGAGTGCACATCCTGTCATTCTTTTTGTGCTGAGAATAGGAGAAGAACCAAGGAACAGACATGGTATCTGGCTCAAAATTGCAGCCATATTTTTTTAAACGCTTGCCTAAGAGATTGACTGTATCAAAATAAAGGATCCTGTTCTCCCACCAGCATAGTCAAAACTGTTCTAAACATATCATAAATGAAAATCCTTTTGCTTCAATATACCATGCCAGATTCGTCGTCTAGGCCCTCTTATCTCTCTAGAACAACAGAGCACCAACAATACCCTAATGCTGCATCCAACCTCCTACTTTAGGGGAGCGTCAGGGCATCCAGGCTCACCCAAGTTTTGTCAAGATCCATCAGGACCAGGTAGCTCCACCAGGGAGGGAGGGTGGAGGGAAAGGAACTAACATCCCTGAGAACCTAACCTGTCATGTTGCAAGAGGTACAGGTGTATTGTCCCATCAAATCTTCACAACCACCCAAGAGATAGCATTTTCTCCATTTTACATGTGAGAAAACTAATGATGAAAGAGGTTTAATAAATCATCCAATGTCACATGATTCAAGCATAGGTCTAAGGTCAAATGCCATGCTCTTTCCACTGCACCACACTGGCCCAATTCTGAAGCACATGCACAGGGCATGAGAGAATGAGAAATGCTTAGGTGTTGATATTTTATCTTAAAAGCAAGCACAAGTCAGCATTTACTTTAAACTTTTTATCTTACATGTAACACTCTACAAAGAATACAGAGAACTTATTGAAGGAGGGTAAAATTGAAGATAAGGAGCCCACAAAGAAGGCCACTGCAATATTCCAAGAAAGTATTGACAGGGCTGGAAATAAGGCATGTATCAGTTAGAATTTCACGGTTTCAAGCAATATAAACAAACAACAAAAAAAGACATTCAGACCTTTTGGGTACTTTGGAAGACCCTTGATTGGAAGGATTTGGTGGGCTTGCATGACTGCCGGGAGGCTGGACAGCAAGATTTGAGAATATACCATAACCAAAATCACCAAAATGCTAGCGGACAGGAGGAAGAGAGGCCCTGTGTAGTAGGAACAATCTGGTTGGGGTGCTTCTGCCACCACACTGCAATGAGTGGCCTCCAACCATTCCTCTATCCTTCAACCCCTCACTCAAGTTTCAGAGTCCTGGGACAGAGCAGCTACTTGGCCAAGGTTAGGTCACACACCAGAGATCTAGTTTTGGAAATGGGCAAGGAGAGGAAGGATCTGGCACTCTTGGATTCCCTAGTGAAATGTAGGCACCTAGAATTACCTCCTAACAAGAGGATACACTTTGAGTGAGACATAATTAGCCCCAGTGGAAATCCGGGTACTACTCAGAAGGTAGAATGGATGCTGGGCAGCCAGAAAATGATCAATGTTCACAAGAAGCACTAACAGTGAATTTGGGGAGGAGATAATGGCATTTTAAGTGCCATAAGCATCGAACACTTATTGAGAGTCTACTGTGTGCAAGGCAGTGGGCTAGGTGCTATTGGAGATGTAAGGAAATATAAGGCTCACATGGAAAATGAGACCCAAACACAAGAAAGATAAGTGACAATACTAAGCCACATATATTATGTGTAGATGTAGATGATAAGCCATATGAAATTCATGGAATTAAGAAATTATCAAATCTAAAACAATTAGGAAGGCCATCCCACTTGTTATGGAACTTGAACGTAGAATTTGGACCAACAGACAGGGAAAGAGAGAGCATTCTAGGCAGAGAGGATGATCTGAGCAGAGGCAGGCAATACACAAGATGCATTTAGGAATCGATTCATGCACAGTGGTCTAAGGAAAAGAGTTCATATAAGGAACCATCCCCGACTGAGAGTCAATGATATCTAGGATGCACAAAAATGGACAACTTCTCCCTCTCCTCTTTTTTAGCTGAACATGGTCAATCACTAAGCAGTTCCATTTCAAGACTTTAGGAAGTAAACAAAAGAAGGTTGTGTATTTGCAGGACTGAGGGATTGGTCTCAAACACATCAGTGGTAGTGAGAGGAGAAAGAAAACAGACCTGAGAGAGACTGGCATTGTGCTTCAAGTTCCTGACTTTCCTTCCTGGACCCAGGGCCACTTGGGTTGAGGCCAAACTCATCCAGCTCATTGTCAGGCTGCCAAATGCCCTGGACTACCCCAACGGTCCCACTATCCTCCCTGCTTCTCCTCCTCCCCACCCTTCAGCAATATTGTCTCTCGCCAACCTGCAGAGCCAAGGCCCAGGAAAGAGTGGGTCCAGGCCACGGAGTAGAAATCTGGATCTTCTTAGACCCTGGCTCCCCAATGGGAGAGGTCTTTTGCCCTGGCAGCTGCTTCAACACCAAAACCAGACCTAATGGGACCACCACTCCACTCCAACCTTTGCTCATCTTCAGCATTTCCACTTCCTTGAAGTGGTACTACGGATGATGTAGAGGGACAAGGTGCTAATTATACCCCCAGCTGATACTTGTAGGAATCAGTCAGGCCTGCCAGCAATTCTGGATGCTTTCATTTCCAGACACCTGCAGACTCCAGGAGGTGGCTATCTGCCATTCTTCTCTCTCCCAGTTCTGGGGCATGACACACCAAGCTCACTATATTGGGTTATTAAAACGTGACTGCAGAGGGCCAAGATGTGCAGCAACCACAGGCAGGTGGATAGCACTGACAGTAGGCTTTTCCTTAAGGAGACTCAGAGGAGTGGCAGGATGCATTTTTCCCATCAGAGAGGGATGACCAAGAAAGCTTGTTTCCTTCCCACCATCCTATTTTCCCTGTGGGTCATGGTGACATTAGTCATCTTTAAAACCTAAGGCAATATTTGTAGCCAATGCTAACAGTAGAATATTTTCCATGTTTCTAGTTCTTTACAACATTCAGTGGACTAATCAAGAGAAGCCAGAGATGTGGTCCAGGCCCTCAAGAAGCTCAATGAAGAGATAAAAAGCCACTGCATGAAATTTACCACTGAGACAAGCCTGTGACACCCAATTCCCTTCAGTGACTGTTTGGTGTATTATCTAAGACGAGCCACAGAACTCTTAAACACAGTTGGAACAGAAAGAAAGCAATGGTAGCAAATACAATTGCTACTAAATTCAATGTAGATGTGGCTATAAGAATACAAGAATAAATAGATAACTAGGTTTCTTAGCAGAGCATCCCAAATATCCTCTGTACTCTGTGCTCGATTTTATTACAAAAATTGCCTCAGTTGTCACACTTTTCACATTGTAACTTTGTAGCTGTTCCCATTAAGAAGTGGGGTCCATCTCCCTACCTCCCGAATTCAGGCTTAACAGTATAACTTGGTTTGTCTAATAGAATGAGGTGAAAGTGTTGGTATTCCAGTTCTAAGCCTAGGCTTCCAGGGGCTTATATGTTTCTGCTAGCTCTTTTGGAACCCTGTCTCCATCAGGAAAATAATCCCAGGCTTTACTGTTGGATAATGAGAGAGTAGGTAGAAAAACTGGGATGACAAGTTGAGGCATCCCAGGCCAGCAACCCCCGATTGACTTGGCAGCTGACCACAGATACAGGAGTGAGCCCAGCCAAGACCAGAAAGAGAATCCAGCCCAGATATCCAACCCACAGAAACACGAGCTGGATAAATGGTTGTTCTAAGTCAGTGATTTATGGGTTGGTTTGTTACACAGCAATAGGTAACTGATACACCCATCCTTAGGTTTGTGGACACCCTACTTCTTCTTGGACATCAGGAATCAGTGCAATTGTTCCAACCACAAGCTAAGCTATCACCACTTTGCAAACCTGCCCCATGGGCCCTGCAGATACATCCACATCATTCCTGAACTTTACAGTTAACATTTCTGAGATTTCTATTTAGTTTTGTCTATCTTTCCTTTCCATCCATGCTATCATTAGGCCTTCATTTCCTTTGCTGGACACTGGAAATAGGGTTTTAATTAATCTTTGCATATTTCACCTTGTTCTTTCTTTGGGCCTCACTATCCAAAGAATTAGGCCTAAACACCTTATTTCTGGTCAGGATAAAACAAAAAATGGTATCGAGTACCCACTATGTGTCATACCAAGTTGAATAAGATAGAGAAGCTTAAACTACTGAGGTCGATAGAGGCCCTCTTTAATCTGGTCCCATTCTACCTCTGCAGATTCCTGCATCACAACTCATCTACCTAGGACATCTGCCCTGTCCTTTAAACATGGAACCCCTATATTGACATTTTTGTTCATGTCACTTCTCCCCAAACTCTGCTGCCTAAGTGTCCTCCCTACTTTTCCCAGCTTCTCTACCTTTGTCCTAACTCCTCTGAAACCTCCTCCTACTGCCCCTGCCCAGGTCACCTCTCTCTTCTGTCTCTCTCACCTCAATTCCTTTAGAACTCCTTTAGTTGTCGGCCGTGGCATCTGTATTGCTGGTTACTCACTAGCCTGGAGACTAGGGGCCATGGTGTGTCCCCTCTCCAGCACCCAGCACAGTGCAGGACACACATGCCTGTAGGGGATAATAAGACCAGATAAAGATGCATTCAATTAAGCAACTCTCTCCCAAGACAATGTAAATGTTGGCTCTCCTTCCTCTTAAATAAACACCTTATACCCTGAACTTTGGGTATTGGATTCGAGGAAAAACTGTAGACCCTCACCATCCCTGCCATGCCTCACAGGTGTTGGGTAAAAGGATGGGACCCTTCCTGACATGTAACGACCCCTTATTGAACGCTCACTGAGAACCAGGTTCCACCCTGGACATTTCATTTGTATTGCTTCACTCAAATCTTGCAGTAGTCCTATGTGGTACATACTATTGCCTCCATTTTATAGTAATGGAAACTCACTAGCATGATTGAGTACTCTATCTAAAATCTCTCAGCCAGCAAGTAGCATAGTTAAGATTTGACTCCAGTTTTTTCTCAGCCCAAAGTGTGTGTTCTTGGTCAGTAAGCTCTAATGCCCTTGACTTATCCAATTACTCTGCTCTTAGGACATATGGAACAACCTTTTATCATTGTTGTACTTTCCCATTAATACTCCTTAACCTCCAACTTAGATTTCAATTCCACGGAGACAACCTAACCTAGCACCTTCTGTGATAAGCCGGATAATGCCCTTACCCCAAAGACGTGCATGTCTTCATCCCCAGAACCTGCGAATGTGTTATGTTACATGGTATGGGGGAATTAAGATGGCAGATGGAATTAGGTTTGCTAATCAGCTGATCTAGGGGTAAGGAAACCATGCCAAATCACCCAGGTGGGCCCAGTGCCATCACAGGGGTCTTTATAATTGAAAGAAGGATGCAGGAGAGTCAGGGAATATGTGATAATAGAAGCAGAAATCAGAGTGATACAGTTGCTAGAAGGGGGCCCCACACCATAGAATGCAGTCAGTTCTGGAAACTCGAAAAGGTAAGGAAACAGATTCTTCCCTAGAAACTCCAGAAAAGATAAGTTTTAGCCCAGTGAGATGCACTTTGGACTTCTGACCTCCAGAACAGTAAGGTAACAAATTTGTGTGGGTTTGAACCATGAAGTTTGTGGTATTTGTTACATCAGCAACAGGAAACTAATATATCTTCCCATAGAAACAATTAGGGCCAGTTTGTGGTCCAATAGCTTGTCAAGACTTCTCACAGCTCAAACGCTACAGTCTGAATAATTATAAGGAATTGTTTTTGATTAAACCCCTATTATGGAGGCATTATAAATTGTTCCCACAAATAAACTGAGGAAAGCCTTTGAAGAGCCGCTCGAATGGCTAAAGCAGAAAGGAAGAGAGCTGACCCCTCTCTCCACTCCTGGGTTCATACACCCTGTAAGTCCATGTTCCATTAAGCTTCTGATTAGTTGAGATTTCCTGTGGAGATAATGTGTTCTTGCTAGTTTCCAAATGATGTCTCTCTCCTCCCAGTAAAATCAAGAACTGCCAATAAGGTGCAGGCCAGTTGCTGGCCTCCTCTCCCTTACGCATACCACATACACAAATAGGAAGATGGTCTTCAAGGCTGTGATTTTCTGGCCAGCAAGTGTCTTGGGTTTCGCTTGAGAGGTTAATGATGATGTCACCCGGGCGCCTTAGTATGGGGCATTTCCAACCTTCAATTAAAGGACTATCATTTACTCTATATATTAACATCCAGAACAATAAACACGGTGGAACACAGTCATTAGAGGCAGCCATAATCCATGGCCTGCTGTGTATTGATGTCAACCCTGCTGCATTTGACATCTGAAATAAGTCCAAAGAAAACGCTGCGTTTTCAAAGCTGGGACTACATTGAGGATACCCGCCCCTGGCTGTGTTCCATCTTCCCACCTCCATCTTCCAACCTTTGACATCTTGGGTTCAAATCCAGAGTTAAAAACCACTTGTCTTTCACAAAAAGACATCCTGGCCAACATTCTCCCTGACTAGGAATAATGCCACCAGTTTTCAGCTGATTGAGCCTAGTGGGCCTTCGCTATAAGATAGTAAAGCAATTCAGGATTTTATGATTCCTAATCTAAAGGATGTTAAAATGTAGTAGGCCTGATGATATTTTAAAAAAAAACTGACCTTATGATGCACAAAGGGAGCAGAGCATATAATATGGAAAATTAGAAAATAAAAAGAAAATTTTACTCAAACTTAGCCGAAATATCTTATCTCAAAGTCCTCTTCAGTTCTTTCCTACATTTGTTTCCTATGTTCATTCAATGCATACTAATTGACCACTTATTGGTGCTGTGAAGTAGAGATAAAAATGTTAACATCATTGCATAGTCTAATGGAGGAGACAAAGAATAGGTCAATAGCAATACATACCATTTATTGAGCACTTGCTATGCCGGCAGGCACTATTCTAAGTGCTCTGCATCCATGATCTCATGTAATTCTTACTACAACCTCCTAAGGTAGGTGCTGTACTAGGATCCCTGTTTTACAGTGGAGGAAAGGGAGCCTTAGAGCACTTAGGTCCCTCTCTCAAGGGCTAGAACTGGATTCCAGCTCAGCGGGCATCCACACCTCACAGGAGCCATGTGAAAAGGACAGTAATTCCTCCTCACTGTGGGGCCCGTGCTCATCTCATCCTGTCAACACAGCACAACTGCAATATCTGAGGGTCCAGCCACCTAGATTTCTGGGCTGAACTCTTACTTCAGGGAATGCAAAATTAAAACAGAATTCAAAAGTCTCCTCTGTCTGGTAGTGGGGGTGGCAGGGCAGGGAGGTCTCGTGGTGTTTATTATACACTTCAGAGTCCCTGGAGAGGTGGGCTTGGGTCCTAGAGGCAATGGAAGGATGCTATCAAGTTAGATGAGGAAGTAAGGACACAAAGAAAGCCTTCTCAGCAGTCGAGGGCACTCTGGGCCCCAACGACTCCATGACTAGATGAAAAGCAGGCCTTAATTCTTCTGGGGGCTGACAGCAGCTCCCTACTGCCTTACTGTGGGAATCATGCACGTGCACTTCCAGGGGCAAGGGTCTGATATGGTTGGTCACCACACTGAATCTGAGCATCCCTGTGGGAGGCGCTGTTAGACCTGATCAGTTCAGAGGCAGAGGCTGCCCTCGGCCCCCTAGAGGCCTGCCCCTGACTGAGTCCCCAACACCCGCCTGTTGGGTGGCAGCAGAGCTGGAGAGTTCCCACGACACAGCGTAAGCAAACTCAATGCGCCTGGGGCAGCAGTCCTGAGAAGGAGGCTCGCGGACACAGGTGGCGTGTAGATACCCCACGTGCATGGGCCTTGAGAGTCAAACATAAGTGATGTACTGCTTTTCTGAATTATTGGTGCCATTGTTCCTCTCCACCGAGTGTGTTTTGTTTTTGTTTCATTTTACTTTGGTTTTGGTAACGTGTTCTTCACGATGCTTGGGTTTGTAGAAGCAGATCAGAAAGAGGCTCAGCGCACCACTCTGATTCTCTGAGCACAGGCTCCGCACATTTTCTGGAAATGACTGCGCCATATTGCCATGTTTGGAGGGAGGATTTTTCCAAGTGGCCTGGTGCCCTTTTCTTAACACCCAGGAGCCCTGATGACATAGGAGTGGAGAAAGGGAGAGGCTTTCTGGTGGGCCTTCCTGGGCTCTCCCATGGGGCGTGCTTACTAGACTTTTGCACACCTTGCGTGGGTCCCTGTGCACTTCCAAACCTGGTAGACTTGCTTTTTTGACCATTCTGGCTGGCTCTACCTACAGGCTTTCACTGTGCGTGGCTGCCACCTGCTGGAACCAGCCTGGAACTGACTACTGGGCCTCGTGAGGCGGACACCTGGCCAGCACAGGAGGTGTGAGAGAACAGATTGTCAAGTTCCTTCCATGGCATTCATTCCAGAGTGAGCCTCTAAACTGGCCTTGACACACAAGAATCTGTTTTTTACCAGCCTTTTGGAGACTTAAAGTCTATAAATCCTTCTGATAACCCATCTGAGAGTTTAATCACCTTCTCTCTGCAATATTTTCCCTATTTGTGATCTCAATGATACTTCTGTTTAGGTTAATGTCCTACCGATCTGTCTTGAACAAGGAAGCAAAGCAGCTGCTGTCAGTTCTCTGGGTAAGAGCTCAATGAATGTGCCTCACTTCTCTGGAAAGTTCCCGAGTTTTATTTTCCCTTAAATTGACGTCCTTTATCCTATTTTTAAACTTATTTATCATCTCTGTGGCTCTCCTCTGAATGCTCTCAACTTCTCGACAATTCTCCTTACTTGGGGACACGATACTCTTAGTAAGGATCTGACTAAAGCCAAGAACAGGCTTCCAATATCGTATGCTCTCCAGATGACCACTCCTTTGGCAAAAGTTTTCTGAGTACCTACTATGTATGAGGCCCACAGGTAAGAGCTGTGTGGGATAGAAGATGAATTACTCATGGACTTTCCAAAAAGAGGGAAGAGATACTGCTATAATGCCTGCACACAGATCACTCCAGCAGTGTGTGAGACAGGTGCAGGCATTGGTGCCACTAGACAAGTGATCAACAAAGGGAGAGAGTGTTTTCAGGCTGGGCACATGGAAGGCTTCATGTAGTCAGTGAATTGGTTTTTGAAGATGTGATATTGTGATTTATAAGAAGAAGTATATATTTGGTCTTTGAACTGTTTCTGGCACAGAGCTCCTTAAACCCTTGGAATTTCCTATGATGAGTGTGATACAGTTATCTCTTGTTATGTTAATGAGATGACTTCCTAAGGATGGATGCTGGTTGCCAGGGGAACCAACAATGTGATTAGAGGGTTGGAACTTTCATCCCCCCCCCCCGACCTTGGGGAGGGGTGAGGGGATGGAGATTGAGTTCAATCACCAATGGCCAATGATTTAATCAATCATGCCTATGTAATGAAACTTCTATAAAAACCCAAAAGGATGGAGTTTGGAGAGCTTCCAGGTTAGTGAACACGTTGAGATTCGGAGAGAGTGGCGTGCTTTGGGAGGGCATGGAAGCTCTGCACCCTTTCCCCACACCTTTCCCTATGCATCTCTTCCATCTGGCTGTTCCTGAGTTATATCCTTTTATAATAGACCAGTAATCTAGCAAGGAAAATGTTTCTGAGTTCTGTGAGCCACTCCAGCAAATTAATCAAACCCGAGGAGGGGGTCACTGGAACCTCCAATCTATAGCTGTTCGGTCAGAAACACAGGTGACAACCTGGACTTGCAATTGGCATCTGAAGGGGTGGGGGGCAGATGTGTAGGACTGAACCCTTAACCTGTGAGATTTGACTTTACCTCTGGGTAGATAGTATCAGAATTAAGTTGAATTGTAGGATACCCAGCTGGTGTCTGAGAATTGCTTGGTGATGTGGGGGGAAACCTCCTACACATTGGAATTGGTGAGCAGAGGCATTAGGATACATAGAATTTGGACCTAAGAAGAAAGGCTTTAGAGGAGGGGCAGCATTCCAGGCAGAGAGCCAGCCTGAGGAAAGCCCTGGAGACAGGGAACACCACATGTGGATATGAGTTTTGGTTGCATTTGGGTGGGTCAAGGGAGAGTAAGGGAAAAATAGACCGGGCCGGACTGTGGGGGCCTTCTCAACAACGGGGAGCCACTCAAGACTTCAGGTACTGTGTTTACTTCATGTAAGTCCTGTTTAATGTTATTAACTTGAAGACAGCTTGTTTTTCACCAGGCTGACCCTAAATCATTCTCATGTTCTTTGTGTCATTTTGTCCCCATCTAGTACTGGCTTCTGGTTTTGACTTGTTTGCTCCAAGTCACAGTTCAGTTTTTACTCTTGTGTTTCTCTGTTTCTGAGAAATCTGCTTTGCCCTGGCATTATTCACTCCCAGTCTCATCTTTGACAAGATCACTTCCAGCTGGCCCGTTCTGCCCCATCACTCCTCAATTCTTTCCCTGATGCAGTGGATCTTTATACTCCGCTCTCCCTTTAGGAGACTTGGGAAGGCAGGGCACCTGGAAGTAAGACCCTGGACAAGTCACCTGCCTGCTCTGGCCTCGCTGTCCTCCTTTTAGAAAGGGGAGGTACCTCCCTGACCTCTTGGGTCCTTTTACAGTCTCATGCTCTGTAAGGCAACAACCTTGACTATCTCTGTCCACAAGCATACCCCCTAACCATTTCAACAGAATAATTCCAGCTTTCCTGGAAAAATTTGCCTATGAAATTGACTGAAAATGGAGTTTGAAATAAATTAGATCTGCTAGGAAGTCAACCAGCTTGAGTTATTTGTTTCCAACTGGGATGAGGATAGAGGAAAAGATGAGAAGCATGCCTAGCTTGCCTCTTGCCAAAGCGCCTCTCCCCTGGAGATATTTTCAAAGACAAAGAGAAAATGATGGATTATAAAGCACAAAAATGAGCTGCAGGTGGCACTCAGCACCCTGCTCCCTTCTTGAATTGGCCAAACTCTCTCTCTCTCCTCCACCTCTTTATCATCAGACTGTCCCTGTTTGATTCAGCCTGTCGGCCAAGACAAGACCTTCACTCTGGCTCTGGCATGGTTCCCACTGCAGTCCACTGCTGCCTTTCAGGTCCCTTCCCCTCCCTGCAGGTGGTCCCATCTCATGCATAGCTGCTTTGAGCCACCTGCTACCCTGATTCTCAGTCTTCTCTTTGGTACTAATTGACTTTAGCATCTGTCCAGCAGGAGTATGAGGTGAAAAGTGCTAACATCCAGCAAATTTGTAAACTCCAGCCTCAGGAGCCTGTCAGGTACTAGAACTAACATGAGCCCATATATCAGGAAAAATCTAGAGGGTCACGAGGATCACAGAGGGAGGACAGAACTAGGGGATTAGGGCAGGGAGTAAAAGTTCACAAATAAGAATTGTACCTTGTCCTACTACTTCTCTATTGCTTTGTTATTGTTGTGGTTCTTCATGAGATGATTCCACATCAATTATTTTAGTTAATTCCTATGAGAGCCCTGTAAAGTTGGGTGTTATAAATCCTATTTTGTAGATGGGGAAACTAAGGTTTCAATTATTTTGTGCCTTATAGTGAGTAAACTTGACAATTCTAATATGACTTTCCTTGGATTGAAGGAAGAAAACACATGCTGTTGAGATCCCAGAGTCTAATGATAAATGAACTCAGGAAGATTTCTAAGCATGGCACTTTAAGAAATAATGGGAAAACAATGTGCACGCTTGTTGTCCTAGACCCTTGAAACCTTGAAAGTCTGCAGCTACTTAACAATAACAGCTCAAGCTTCTCAGGAAGAATAATTTCCATTTCCAGCCCTAAGGCTTAACCACAAGTGCAGCTGAAGAAGATGAAACTGGGAAGGACAATAACCACAGCGGGGTGAAAAGTGATAGCAGCTGGATCGTCAAGAAGGGACTTGCGGGGGGTGATCGCTTTCATCTGGATCAGCCATTTCTGCTTACCCTCAAAGAGAGGGAAGAAAAAACACAGATGAAGTCTCCAGGTGATACCAACCTGACTCAAACACCAGGGAAGTCTTGAAAATACTAACCAGGAAGAAGAAAGGCCTTGGATTACAAGAGAGCACCCACAGGAATGTGGAATATGCTCCTCTAACTTTTTGTTTGTTTAAATACTGCAGACTTCTTTTGGTATTTGATGATTTAAGTGGCTTTTACAAGTGGCCAGAGCAGACTCAAAGATCTCTCCAAGCCTTGACTTCCTCTCTGCAAGACTCATAGTAGGCCAGTAAATGTGTAACTGGATATCCAACAGTGGTGCTTTAGCCCACAGCATCCTTCATGCCTAGAAAGTCTTTTCCTTACTTTGATCAACATTGTGTTTATCCTTCAGGCCCAGCTCCAATCCTACCTCTTCCCTGAAGCCTTCCCTTGTCACCACAATTCATGGCCTTCTCTTGACACTGAATCGAATTACACAGATTGTGCAATTGACACTCTGTTCTTAAGTAATTCACATCGGCAGTACAGAATACCTTATTTCTCCTTTAAGGGAATAAACTATATTTTGCAGTTCTTATTATTACAGATAGTGTTTGTTACACTTTAGGTTTTCAAAGAACTTTGTGTACTTGTCTTAACTGACCCATACAATAACGCCACAAGGCGACAGGTGTATTAGACAATACCCAAGTGGTTGCAATGACAGAAGCCCAACTTGCTGGAGCTTAACTAGAAATGGAAATTTAGTAGAAGAATGCTGGGTTCGCTCAAAGAACCAAAGGAAGAATCCAGGACAGATTTGGTGAGCTCAGGGACTAGAATACAGGATTTGATGCCTCCAATAGTTGAGTCTCTCTGTGTCTCCTACTTTTGGGTGCTGCCCGCGTTCTCTCCTGCTTCCTTTGGCCTGTTCCAGGGTGGGATGTGGATAGTCTCTTCCCATGTCAACATGTGTAAATCCCACAGCCTCAACAGAATCGCATTGAAGTGAGGAAGACAGTTCTCCAAAGAAAGACAAGGTCTGCACCAGAAGAAAGAAGAGGACACAAAGCATACAGAAAACAAACCTCTACTGCAGCAGGTTACCATTGCTGTTCTCCTGAATACTACACTGAAACTGAAGTTCAGGCAAGCCATACTGTTACTCCTGAGCAGATTCAAGATGAAAAATCAAGTTTCCCAGAGCTCTCTGCCCTATAATAGACTGTTTCAGCAGCTCACAGAGGGCCTTGCTCATGGTAAAATACTCAACAAAAATCCATCAAGAGAAAGTTGATTAAGTCCTCTAATCCATGCTTCCTTTCCAAATTGGAGTATTTAGGACTATAAGAAAAATCACTTTAAGAAATTGAACCCACCACTTAATTATGGTGAAATATAATTTGGAAACTACTAAAATAATTATAACAGCAAACCAACAAAATCTGACAATTATTAAGTGTTTAATGTATCACAGGAGCAATTCTAAGAGATCTGCATGTGTTAAGTCAGTTACTCCTCACAACACCATGGGGAAGATACTATTATCCCCATTTTGTGGAGAAGAAAACTGAGGCTTAAATCAGTTAAGTCATGCCTGGAATCACACAGATAGGTGGTAGCAGGACAGGAATTCAGACCCCCGACTGTCTGATAGCAAACATGCCTGGGCTCCTGTCCACTTGCTACATGCTCCTATAGCAGGGCCGTCCATAGAACTGATTACCATCCCATTCTTGTCTTACCAGAGCTGGACATTTCCACATGGCACTCAAGTTTCCCCCTTTTCTGACTTGAATTTTTACCACACTTACTCCCGGTCACCTTCAGATGTGGAGGAAATTGAAAGGAAAACTTTGGGAAAGATAGGTGATCAATACATATGAGATGTATTGGGAATAGATGTTCCCAAAACAGTTGTATCTTCTCACTTTTGTTCCTTTGCCCAAGCAGTTCCCTCTGCCTGAATCTTGAATCCCTTCTTGGGTTTCTCTGCCTGGCAAAACCTACTCACTCTAAGTTCCCACTCAAACACCTTTTTCTCTCTGGAGATTTCTTGACTCACCCAAGAAACAAATACTGACTCCTATATACTATAGTGCTGGCTATGCACCTCTAATACAAACTTGATCTTCACATATGTCCTGACAAGACCATGAGGGCCTCTAGGGCAGGGACTTATTCTCCTGTACCTTATTGGTGTTTGGGTCTCCAATGCTCAGCACAAAGCCTGATACATAGGAGGTACTCAATGAATGCTTGATGAATGAATAAGCAAATGAAAGTTGGAAAGCACACATATTATTCACTTTTGGGGGCGATCCACAAGTGGATTCCAAAGTGATTTCCATTCAGTCTCTTGTTACTTAGAGGTATACCAAGACTGAAGTCCTGAGAAGGAAACCAGTGGTCTTGGAGGGGGATCAAAAGAAATAGTCCATGCACAGTCTATGACATTGTTATGTCTGGAATACCAAAGGAAAAAGAAAGAATAAACATAAGCCATGTAACTAGCAAGATGCTATAATCAAATTATTTTGGTCACTGCCTCTCAGTCCTAACCATAGGATTCCACAAAGAGGATAATCTGACCTGTGTCAAACACAGAAGAACTCTGGTGGGTGTATTTCTCCTCAGCAGTGTGCACAAATAACTCATTAGCTCCCCCATGGGTGTGGACCATATAATTGTTATTACGCTCCCTGACCTGGAACTAGATACTTCCCATACTTTCACAGTGCAGTTCTGCATGATCTCCATAGAGCATGCTCAGTTATGAGCTGCAACTTTGCATGCCCAGAAATGTAAACACTGTCACTCTCAGTAAACAGCAATAATGGAATCATAAAATTGTAAACCTAGAAGACGCTTGGAAATATAGTGCTATCCCGTTTCTTACTCGTGGAAAAACATTACCCAAGACATCAGGTGTCCTTTCAGGGTTACACAGCTAATCAGGAGTACTGGTGGCATAACCCTTAGAGAAGTTTATTCTTGTGCTTGTAACAAGAGGAACTTTTTTGGTACTGTTGCATCCATTCAAATTGATATCTGTAAAGTAAACTCTCAAGTCACCAGACTTTAATATGGGTCAAATAGGGAATAGATCATCAAAGGATAGAGCAAATTTTCATGGAGGATACTCTCTAAGATGCCAAATTTCTGGCCTTTTAGAGAATCTGAAAAATCAAAATGTGCCAGAAATCAAAAAGTTCAGGCGATTCAAGATGTAGGATCTTGAAAGGTGAACAGCCAACTTGGAGGGTTAGAAAAGTTCCTGGGGAGAGAGAAGAGGTGGGGGATGGAGGAGGAGATGAGCCCAGCCATTGAGACAGGGAGGTAAAGTGCTACTGTTGACCAATATTTGCTGCCCAATGCTGGAGGAAGAGTATGGTTGCTTTTTTAACATTAGGCTTGGCCACGTGACATGCTTTAGCCCAAGATACATGAGTGGAGGTGACATGTGTTATCTCCAGGCAGCAGTTTTAAGAGTGGGTGTATAGTTCACCATATCCTCATTCGCCTGACTTTGGAATCATGGAAGTCTGTATTTGATTTAGCTTCTGTGTGCTAGATCCCAATCGGCTACAATAAGCAGTCTTTTGGCCAGTCTCTAATGGACATGTAGTATGAGTAGGAAATACAGCTGCTATTTTAAGCTTCTGAGATTTAGGAGTTGAGATTTAGCATGATATGGCCTACCCAGTCTAAAAGAGACTAAGGAGTCCAACAAAAGGGGAAGTCTGTTAGTTCTGAGAAGCATGGCTTATGAATCATTTGCTGGCCCAATAAAGAATTTTGTAAAGTCATTGCAGTGTCTCAAGCCGAATGATGGCTCACAAGAAGTAGGACCAGAAAGGACAATGGAGTTAAGCCGGGCCCCTGCCTGCCCAGGCAAAGCCCCTGAACTCCAAAAGCAGAGCAGACTAATGTCAGTGCAGGAGGCCATGCATCCCCAATTACATTTTGCCCTTGGCATTCCCATCACATCTTCACTCCCATTTCACATCCCAGTGACCTGCCCATCTCATCTCCAGTGGCACCTGATGGGCCTGAGCAGGTTAGTCTGCTCATCTGATTGTACATACATGAGATTATATGTGTGCCAGGGTGTGTGCTCACATGTAGACTCAAATGTTCAGAAAGCACTTGCTAGATACAGAGAATAATTCTATGTTCCTTTCTCTATATAGATGCTCTCTAAACCATCCTGCTCCCACCTACTAGCATCAACATAGATCTAACACTCACTGGTAGATTCCTGTTAGACTTGGGGCCATGGTTACAGCAGCTACCAGTGGCCCAAACCAGAGTATTATCTCACCACAGGTGTCAATGTTATGCAGGAGGAAGATAAAGGCCTTAACTCATATAGCACTTCAGTCTACACTCTCCTCCAAAGAGCAGACACAACTTACCAGGCAAGTTAAGCAGCACTGGCAACTTCTAAATTGAACATTTTAAATATGAGCAAAAAAGAACTAGCTGAACGATAGAATCCAGAAGCCAAAGATGAAATTTACCTCCTAATGGATCCATTCTAAATATTTTTATTCTCATTTTCACTTTTATGTAGAGTCCATCTGTCCATGAGAACCCAGAGAGTGTTGAGAGGTGCACTGGTCCAGTCTCCTGTTTTTATTGGTGAAGAAGCTGAAGCCCAGAGAGGTTAAGGGGTATGCCAACTCTAGCAGGCTGCTGCATCCTCAGGGGTTTGGGAGAAGTTCCAGTACCAGCTGAGCGACTGGCTTATTTATATATAAGGAGACCAGCCTTTGAAGCTGAGTCCTGTTAGGGGCGAACTTGCTCCTTTCTCTCCGGCCTTTGCATCAGCACAGTTGCTATCAGCCGTTCATCACGTGCCTGTTTACTTTGTGTCTCACTAAATGCTCTTTAAAGGATTTGCAGAGGCTATTTTGGTAGCTTCCTGGACACGGAAAATGTTTTGTTTAGGCCCACCTTATGTTCAGGGTGTCTGAGGCCTGTTGAAGTTGATTGAATTTGAGAAGGAAAAGAGACAAGGAGTCAGACAAAGAGAAAGAGATAGTTACAGATCTGGCTTGAAATCTTTCCACTTCCCTCCCCCGCATGACTCTTTCTCTGCTCCTTCTTTCCCCAACGGTTAGAACTCTGTACCAGCCACTGAAATAGTTCTGGAAGCTGAATTAGAAAGAAGACTATGAATCTTGGAAATAAAGCTGACACTCCAGAGAGTTGCCACGATATCAGAGTTTCATCCATTATTGCAGTCTTAAATCAGAGAGCCCTTAGGAAACATCTATGTCTACCACAAATTATAATATCGCTATAAAATCTTTTCTGTAATAAGTAATTTTCCATGAAAACAACACTTCTTAGACTTCCAGGACATAGCTGAAACATGACTTAGATTGCAGATGGTTTTTTTAATGCATTTTTTAAATGGAAAGAAGACTTCAAATTCCCTAAGCGTGATGCATTTTTAATGTTACAGAGCTTGACTTTTCAGTAGAAACCCATCTTAGGGAAGGGAGCTTATTCCCAGAGGAGCTTTTCTGACTTTACCCTCCAGAAGGCTAGGAGGGCTGATTTATGAACTGTTCACATGTCTAGGAAGAGTCTTTGGACAGAAAAAAGGAGCCAATCATTCTCCCCTTTTCCTGGAGACAAGACAAGGTACATTTGAGTCCAAACTGGAACTGAAAAGTTGAGATCAAATATTAGGAAATCTACTCTTAAGGCAAGTAAAGTAAAATGGATCTCCTGTGTCAGAGGACATTAGAATATATCTTCCTGTGCTACACACAATTTAGAGATCTTGAATTTGAATTGGTTCAGGTGGAGTCTTGCCTAAAGGCAAGGGTGTGTATTAGATATCCCATCCCCAAAGTCCCTACTACTCTGATCCCAGATAAAAATAATAGAGATCAAGACCCCAAGGAAGAAGAAGAAGACTTCATTGAAATAGAACCAGAAATACCAGTCCTCATCCAGTCAACAAGAAACATGGATTCATCTATGGAAACCCCAATCCACTCAGTGTGTGTCTTCTTACTCAACACAGACACCAAGAGGCAGATGACAAGAGTTCAGGACTTCCTATTTTGGTGCTTTTTAGAGATTGAGTTTTTAAGACAGAAAATTTGAAGAGAGCTAAAATTCAACTTACTCTTTGAAAATAAAGTTAAATGATGTCTTCTCAGTCATTCAGCAATCATTTGTTGAGCACGGTGTGAGCCAAGGACTGGAGATTGAGTGACAGACATGGTTCCTGTCCTCCTGGTGCTTGCAGCCAAGCACTTCAATCCACATGTGGTGAGTATTACAAACAGGAAGTAGGCTGCATTGAAGTACCTAACACAGATTATAACCTGATCTAAGGAGCTGGGGAGGGCCTGCTTAGGGAAATAACCTTTAGAGTGAGACCCTTAAATGAGACCTAAAGGAAGGGCAGGAGTTGGGTGGCAAAGAGGTCATTGAGTAAGAAAGTGTTCCAAGCATTAATGGCCTGTAGAAGCAAGAACATAGCATGTCTTAGGGACTGTCTTAGTTAGCTTGGGCTGCTATAACAAAATACCCTAGACTGGGTGCCTTAAACAACCAACATTTATTTCTCACAGTCTGGAGGCTGGAAAGTCCAAGATCAAAGTGCCAGCAGATTCAGTGTCTGGTAAGATCTCTTTCCCTGGTTTGCAGATGGCCACCTTCTTCCTGTATCCTCACATGTTAGAGAGAGAGCACTAATGCCATCATGGGGGTTCCACCCACATGATCTAATTACTTCTCAAAGGCCCCATCCCCAAATATTATCATATTGGGGAATTAGAGTTTCAACATAATTTGGGGGGCACACAACATGCACATAAGAAGGATTGAAAGACGAGAGTGTAGAAAATGAAAGTGAAGTTGGTGAGATTAGAATGGTGAGAGACAGAGCTAGATCAAGAAGCGCACTGCAGGCCATGATAAGGAATTTGGACTTCAGTTTAAGAACAGTGAGAAGCCATCGATAGATTTTAAGTAGGGAAGTAACATGACTGAATTTGTGTTTTTAACAACTTGTCTTATCACAGTGTGGAGAATAGCTTGCAGGGAATAAGAGGGGTGCTGAGAGATGAGTTATGAGACTCTGGAGTAGTCCAGGCAAGAGATGCTGGTATATGGACTGAGATGGTAGCAATAGACCTGAAGAGAAGTGGATGGGTTCGTGTGCTGTTTAGGAAGAAAAATAGAGGAAATGTGATGATGGATTTGATACGGTAGATAGGAGATGAGGAAGAAGACTAGGGTGATCCATGGGGTTTTTATTTGAACAATAAGGTATATGGTGATACCATGTGCTGAGATAGGAAATGACTGCTGGAAGAAAATCAGGTTCCAGGAGACATGGAATCTAGATATTAAATTCAGCCACAAAAAACTGGTAGTTGAAGACATGACAATGGAGGAGATGTCCCAGAGATTGAGCTAATATACATCCAGGTTGCCCAGGACACTTCTGGTTTATGTTTGTTGTTACATATTCTGTCCAGTTTCACACTTGTTCCAGATGTTTTACTTTTTAACAAACTATTGTTTTAATTGTTGCATTAAAATGTGCTGGGATGAGCTGGATAGACTTCCATATCATATGCCTGGCTTCTGCCTTGGTCTCATTAGTTATTGAGAAGACATTTTGCACAGAATTCTGTGCTGGTTCCTTTTTATCTCCTCTCTTAAACAATAGATTTCCTCAGGGCCCAGCCACTGGACCTTCTTTCTTTTATCTACACTTACTCCCTCGAAGATCTCATCCAGACTCATGTCTGTAAATACTATTGGCTGATAACTTCTATCTCTAATTTCTATCTCTAGCCCAGACATGAATTCTAGATTCATACATCCAACTATCTACTTGACATCTCTACTTGGATGTCTAACAGGTATCTAAAACTAAGATATCCAAGACTGAGTTCCTGACCTTTCCCCAAAAACTATTCCTGTCATGGTCTCTACATTTTAATAGTTGTCAATTCCATTTTTTCTAATTGCTCAGACCAAAAACCTTGTAATCATCCTTGACTTCCCTCTTCCTTTCTCATCCCACATCCAGTTGGTTAGCAAAGAAACTCAACTTCTCACCACCTCTACTGCTACCACCCTGGCCTGAGTCACCATTACCTTTGTCTATATTATTTCAGTAGCCTTCTAGTAGGTCTTCTTTTCTTCTAACTTGCCTTCCTACAGTCAATGTTAGCACAGCATCCTAGTAAAATATTGATCAGATCATGACACTTCTCTGCTCAAAACTAGCAATGGCTTCTGTATACTTACTAGGATGGCTAAATACCTATCCTTCTACATACCTATTAGAATGACTAAAATAATTTTTAACCTGACATACTAAATGCCGATGAGGAAGGAAAGCAACTACAACTCTTATACATTGCCACTGGAAATGCAAAATCGTAGAGACATTCTAGAAATCAATTTGGTAGCTCTTACAAAGTTAAATACATGCTTATGATATGACCCAGCAATCTACTTTCTCAGGATTTATGTTGAAGAAATGAAATCTTATATTCACGCGAAAACCTTACAGAAATATTTATTGCAGCATTATTTGTAATTGTCAGATATTAAACACAAATCAAATGTCTTTCAATGAGTAAAAGATATGAAATACACTCAGCAGTGAAAAGAAAATGAGATATTAATACACATAACATGCATTATATAGAGTGAAAGAAGTCAATGTCCAAGGTCATCTATTGTAGGATTCCATTTATATGACATTCTGGAAAAGGCAACACAAAAAGCAGATCAGTAGCAGCAAGGGGTTGAGGTAGGGGGAAGGTTTGACTACAAGGGGCAGCACAAGGGAATTTGGGGGAGATGATGAAACTGGTTTTTTCTAGTGGTGGTTACACAACTCTATGCATGCATCAAAACTCATAGAGTTATACAACAAAAAAGTATTTTACTGTCTGTAAATTTTTAAAATAATGATATCTAAAAAGATGTCTCAAGTAAATAATTGTAAAATATCACCTTATTATTTATTTGGTGGATAAGTCTGTTGTATTATTTTCTATACTTTACAATATTGGAAATGTATCCTGAGTAAAAAATTTAAAATTAATATTAGCGTATTCTCAGCCACCTGAGAACAATGTCCCGCCAATTTACCTATTCATTGCCTGTGGCTAAGTTGTATTTCTGACCACATTGGTGCCAAGAGATCACCTGAGTTGTAGCATTTAACCTTCAGTACACAAATAAGCATATCCAATTGCTGTTAAATTGATGTCCTGATGTCAAAATGACAATAATTACCCCACAAGTACCATTTTTACTCTTGCTGAACTATTTTATTAATTAGATAGTTAAAACTTGCATTGGGCATTTGTAATTAAAAGATATTTTTACAGAATAAAACTTTGGTGTCTTAAGTTTTTTAATAAATTGAGGTTTGAACTGACATGTGCTACATTAATTACCATAAATGAATGAGAAAAGAAGAGGTGGATGTAACTTGTAAGTGATGCATTAAAACCAACTGAAGACCCAAAGACTTCACAGTGCACTGTACAAAATTTGTTGGAAGTTAAAATAGAGGAAAGTAGTGGGAAAATTGTGTCACCACATAACACATAGTAACAAAGTACAGACATGCCAAATTCAATGAGTCTGAATTTAATTTGCAATTAAATTTGGTGATATAAGTGTATGAGATGTGTAAGCATAAAGAGTTTGTCCCTAGCTTTATATTTGTACATACATATTTAAGTAACAGTAACCTAAAAACAATTTACGTCAATAGTAGTGATTCAGGAGAATTTTTTCCTTTTAATATTTCAGAACCACTTCCCTAAAGCAGTTTATTCTGCAAAGGAATCACTTTCACAAGAGTAAAAGGGCTTCATGCTTTGGAAATTCAATTTGTCTTTTTTCTCCAAAATGTTATAAGCCCAAGCATATTTTCGGCCTGGGGCAAGAAGACAGCCAGCTCTGGACTGCCTGCCGATGGAAGGACATTCATCTGGGGTCCTTTTCAGGTCACAGAGCTTCCGCAGAGCACCTGGCAGCCTGGCTCAGCAGCTGAGCTTGCTCTGCTTCCTCATCCCCGGTGACCTGTCCCTGCCAGGACAATGCATCACTTTATTGCTTTAGGTCTATTTTCTCAAAAACTCTACCCAGATCCCAGAATACTTACTGACTAATTTCCTTACCGGCATCATTAATACCCAACCTAAGACCTGAAATCTGACTCTGTATCATCTTTGTTAGCCTCTTGAAAAAATCAATCTGCTTCCCTAAAATCCATGAGACAAGATCTTTAGATACTCTAATGTTGCTCCTCCCCCCAACCCCCCTCTTAGTTTTACTCACATTCATTCAACAAATATTCATTGACCACCTACTATGTTCTAGGTGCAGTGCTAATGGGATATCTGACACCTTCAGTTTCTCCCGTTTCCTTCTTTCCTCTAACAGTGGTTGACCAACTCTCCTTAGTACCTGTTAATATTGCAGACCTCAGCTCCCCCATCTCATGGGCTTTGTTGTTGCTGCCACCATGCCTGGCCAAGCCTTGTCTCCTGATCCCATTGCTCTCGGTGAAGGAAGGACCCTCTCACTAACAAGATTACACCCCTTGATTCCCAAAGAGAATTAGTTCTTGGTTCTCTTAAATGACTCATGCTTCAACTATTTTATTGTTTTCTAAAGTCTCTTCCCATTTGCCCATTAAAAAGAAAACAACTTAGTGGAGTAATATTTTAAATGGCACCAAATAATGTCATATCCAAGAGTCTTTGCTCCAGACCCATATATGAATCCTTGAACTAATCCAGATGGGGCCACTCCATCACTTCAATGCGACTTTAGTTATCTGCCCAATATGATCACTGCCTAGAAGGTTAAGAATGTTTCATTCAAGAATCTTTGTCCCAGGACCAACCAGCCCCCCAGAAAGTCCAGCTATCTAGTCTCCTTAGACATTTGTCACTCAATACATTTGCATAACAGGGTATGACTTGATAAATATTATACCAGGCATAAAGAGAAAATCTGAGCCAAAGCCAAGCTATTTAAATTTTATTTGTCCAACCTTCAAATAGCAATGATTCCTTAATTCCCTCCACCCTCCCAACCTCGAAAATGTCTCACATTTATGCAGAACACACAAGAACACAATTTCTCTACTGACACTAATCAATAAGTCGATCAAAATAGCCACCTGTGAAAAAGGAACCATTAGGCGGTGATGGGAAATATTTACACAGCACTTTACTGCTTCCCTTTTGGGGGTTCAAAATGCTTTTTTTCTCATTGCTTTTTTGTAGAGCTTGGAAATCAACTTTTTTCAATCTATTGAAAATAATGCTTTTTCTAGTAATGTTTGCATTCTTTTTATAAGAAAAGAAAAAGAAAAAACAGAGAGTATGTATCTTTGTTGTTGTTCTGCTCCTAGCCACCCTGTGGACAGCAGAGCGGACCCCTGCCCGGTCTTTTTGCACCATCCTCTCATCTCCTGGCGCTGTATCAGACAATGCTCTGCTGCTATTCATAGGGTTTTCATGGCCAATATTTTTCGAAGTGAGTGACCATGTCCTTCTTCCTAGTCTGTCTTAGTGTGGAAGCGCTACTGAAACCTGTCCACCATGGGCGACCCTGCTGGTATTTGAAATACCCGTGACATAGCTTTCAGCACCACAACAACACGCAGCCACCACAGTATGACAACCCACAGACCAGTAGTGTGGTTCCCTGACCGGGCCCCAGCAATGAGAGCACCGAGTCTAACTGCTAGACCATGAGAGCTGGCCAATACGTATATTATAATAGACAATTAGAACAGCCTGTGAAATGCCACATGAAGGGTTTTACCTAAAAATTCTGAAAAGTTTTCTAAGTTACTAAATGTTACTTTTTCAACTAGAGAAGAAAGTCAGTTTCTCCATCAGTCCCTTCTCATTTCATATCCCACCCCAAAGAGGAAAAAATAGCACCTGTGTCGAAGCTTGGGACAAGAAATCTATTGCTCCAATAACTGGGTCCACAGGTCTCTCTAGCTGACTTTTCAAACCCTCTGTCGTCAGTTTGGCTGGAGTTCTAGTATATTTTGGCCTGTTCCACTGGCTTCAGCTCAGCTCATGCTGACACATATGGAAGGGGCTGAATTCAATATTGGGGTAGGCAATTTATGAGCACTTATCGTACACCACCCACGTGCAATTAAACCTGAAAAGAAACTATGGATATCCTCTGCTGCAATGTGAAAATCCACATCCTCCCTGCACCTCACTTTTTCCAGATTACCTTTTCCAAGGCATGAGGGCTCAGTCTGGAGCCAGGGAACGGGAAGCCATTTTTCACAGCCTGAAGCATTTGTGTGAAGCAGTTTCACACAAAACTACAAAGAGTTGAAAAACCCCAACAACACACCAGCCACCCAACAATGAGAAGGCACAACTGTGAGTGTCAGCATGCACATTTTAAAATTTGACCTTGTGCTGAAAAAAACAGAGTAAGGAGGAAATGCCATTGCAGAGACCTACTGGGAATGAGCTATATCTGGAATAAATGACTTTGCTTTCCATCCCCCACTCTGTTGTTTTAGGTTTCTTCCAATTTCCATATTACAAAACGGGTCTGTTGGCACACCACCTATCTGTCCATCAACAGGACTCCCAGTAGACTGATGGTAGCAATATGATGGGCCAGAGTTGATTGACAGACATCAGGACAGTAATCTAGTAAGTAGAGGAAGGGAGCTGAGATTAAAAAGAAAAGTCATGGGCCAGAGGAAAGGATGACGTGAACCTAGAGGGAAGCATCAGAGGAAGGGAGTCCTGTTGAACAGAGGCTGAAGTGAGTTGAGAAGCAGCTGAGATGTGGAAGGCTAAGGAGCCCATTCATCTCAACAGAACTTGACCCAGCAGAGGGATCTAGAGCAGTGGAACAAGGGATGTGGGATTTTTCCAGAAGAGGCCATAGGGCAGATTCTGTAGCAGCAAAAGTTAGACTGGTACTGTGATGCTTCCAGATATTTGACATGGAACTGAGAGGAATCTAGCAAAACCTCACTGAGTTTTCACAAGTTTCTAAGTGCTAGATGGTTCGGGGAACAGACAGTCCAGTGCTTCAAAGACCACACTCACACTTAGAGATTATACTGCATTGAGCTAACTATAAAGAAGTGCTGGGTAACTGTAACTTACCTATATTTTTATCATTTTTCTAATCCTCACCTTTTTTCATTTAATAATTATTCGTTGAGCTTCTACCACAGTGCTCACAATACCATAGAGAAAAGGGCAAGGGCTTATTTAATGAAACTGTAAACTCCATGATGGCAAAGTCTTTGTCCATTTTCAGAGTCTAGAACAAAGTGTTCACTAAGCATTTGTTGAATGAACAAATGAAGCAAGCTTATAGCCTATTAATGAACTATTGTCTTTACTACAACTAGAATACTAGGGTAAATTTGCTTTGCTCACTATAATGCTGACAGAATGAACAACGTATCCTTTTGCAAGTTCGGAAGATGTGGCAGAGGGATGAGGCTGGGGCCAAATTTTCCTAACCTAGAAGAGAAAGTAATTCCTCTTCCCTCCTGTAGCAGTTGTTATGGAAGTGACCATAGCCCAAGGAAGAGAAGCCATCTTTGGACCTGTCCTTTTCTCAGCGTAAACACACAGAACCATGGATAAGCGGCTCTTGATTTATGAGCATGTGAGCTGGGTAGAGGTGGAGAACGAGAGATTCCCTCACCTAAACAGAAGACCACGGCCTTGGGTATTGTACTAGTCAGAATCCTGGCAAGAAAGAGATGGCTCATTCAAATGGGTGACCAAAGAGAGTTTCATGAAGAAGCTAGTTTTTTAAAAAAGGGCAGAGTTAAGGGAAACCAACAGGGGATGGTGTTGGGAGCCTTTAATTTAAAGACTGAAGACACGAGGGGAGAGAGCGGTTGCTGAGATCTGACAATAATTGTAGCTGTGGGAGAGGATGACCCAACAGGAGCCCTGGCCCTGGAAAGAAGAGAGTGGCCACTGCCAAGTCATGGTCCAGGGAGGAGGGAGCAAGGGAATGCACGGCTTGGCCTTTCTTTCCTCCTGCACTCTCATCTGCCATTGCCATTGCAACTAAAAGCCACTGGGCGTGGGAGCCTGGTTAAAGCAGTTATGGAGGTCAATCTCTCTATGCAGAGAGCTGGGTAGAGAAGGGTAGAAAATGGATCTAGAGGGGCAGAGAATATCTAACACATTTTTGCACCTCAGCATCTATTGTCTCCCTTTGGTTGAAAAACATGTGTTCCCAATATAGGAAACACAGAGTTCCAATCAGCAGATGTATCACCATGAGGTGCTGTGGATTCACTCATACTCCCACATGAAATGTAAAATGCAGGCCACCCAACATCAGTTCTCTCCACATAACACAGGAGAAAAAAGATGGGGTGTGGGGTGGAATGACACAAGCACAGCTCCTACAGTCCCTGCTTTTGTTCCTGGCCTCAGGCCTAAGTTGATAACCACAGCTTACTCCTTCTTCTACCCATTTCCTGCTCCCCTCACCCCCTATAAGCTCCTTGGCTGGATAAAGTCTTTACCTGGTGGTGAGACTCAAACCTTCTTTACACAAAATCTGAATCCATGCTTGTCTTGTATTTACTGGGACTCTGCAGTTTTCCACATACCAGTGTGGTAGAGAAATACTAAGAGGAGCTCCAGTAAATTCTCTGGGCTCTAGGCATACCCTTGTCCCTCCCATTGGGTATCAGCATTCACATTTTCCTTTATAAGCAAATTCAATCACCCAGGCCAGTAGAGTGGCCCGTCTTTGCGTGTTGGTTCAGCAGAATGAGGAGCCAGTCAGTCCCAATTTCCAATTAGTGGAACCATGACTGTTTGCTCTTGGAGGCATTCTTCCCTTGAGCACTAGAACCTTCAAAACCACCAATGCCAAGGTTATGGAGACAGAAAGCAAAAATTCTTTGAGTTATTAGGTGTAACAGTGAGAAGGAACTCTTCCACCTCCACATCTTGATGCCCAGATCTGTGAATTCTGGCTGTCAGGAAGATGGCACTATATTTTGACCTCTGGTTTGAAGCATGTATCCTAACCTCACAGTTCGTTGTCGCCCTGTAATTGCAACTGAGCCTGCAGTAGTTCATTCCACAATTATACGAACGATGGGGCAGTGAACTTGGTGGGTGTGAATCCATTTCCACATTTTAATTCCCATTCAATGAGTTATATGGGGAAAACAAGGCATCCTATAAGTCTAGGAATGGTGGTGCTGGCAGAAAAACTGGGGGCAAGGAAGAAAATGCCTATTTAGAATGTATAGCTATTCCTGTGAGGAAAAATGGCTGTCACCTCCATGATAGAAGGGGTTCAATAACGTGGTAGTAGGTTAGTCCCCCTAGGTAATGATGCTATATCAAAGATTTAGCATTGTTCTCTGCTGTTGACAGGTTGAATAGTGAGCAGTGGCATTACCCAGATCAGTCTTGATGAGAGAGATCACATTGACGAGCTACAGTTCCTGCTACCATAGCAAATTTGCCAAGGGGCCCACCAAACAAGCACCACGTTGACTGAGAAATATTCTAACTGACAGCCACAGGATGGTTTCATCTTGTCCACTTCATTATCAAGAGCCTTTCCACAATGAAATGCTCTCTGGTGGGCATTTAGATAGTAATATAATATTCTGTGCCCATTATGAGAAATCTATCCTCGTACATCTCCCCTTGTCACTAATCTTCATATCACGTTCTTTGAAAGTTCCTGACCAACTGGTTAACTTTTTAGCCACTTCCTACATAGACGTAGGTACAAACCTTAAGCCATCTTCTGGTGGCCTAAGTAAACAACAAAATGTACTGCTTCAAGTTCTACTAATTGGAATAATTTCCCTTCACCAATATCTTTCAGAGCCACCCTAACTGGGACTATAGGGCAGTGACTGTGCACTTCTGTCTTGTGATGATATATTGTAAAGTTGGGCCCAAGGCTTTTCTCCCCCAGTCACGTGGTTATGAGGTACTCCACAAAAGGCTTTAGATGTGAACTGAGAGAGAAGAGGCAATGCACCAGAAGTGGGTGTTGAAAGAGTGAGCCACCTGCTCATGTTGAACCCAATCTTTCATTTACCATTTCCACTTGATAAATTGCTGTTGTACATTCCCCTTTTATGGATTGTGGATCAGATAACACCCAGTTCATTAGGGGAAGCTCAGGTCACATGGTCACTTGATTTTCCATAGTCAGTGTAATGGTTTGAATGGTGCCCTCCCCCAAAAAAGGTATGTCTCCTAGCACCTGAGAATGTGACCTTATTTGGAAAAAAGCATTTTTGAAGACAGGATTAAGTTAAGGATTTTGAGATGAGATCTTCCTGGATTACTGGGGTGTGACCTAAAACTAATGACAAGTGTTCTTATTAGAGACAGAAGAGAGACACAGAGGAGAAGGCCATGTGAAGATGGAGGGACAGATTGGAGTTATGTAGTCACAAGCCAAGGAATTGCTGGAACAATAGAAGCTGGAAGAGGAAAAGAAGGATTCTCCTCTGGAGCCTTTGGAGGGAGCAGAGCCCTGCTGACACCTTATTTCAGATTTCGAGGCTTCAGATAGTGAGAACACAAATTTCTGTTGTTTTAAGCCACCAAATTTGTGACAATTTGTGACTGCAGCCTCAAAAAAACTAATGTGGTTGGGCATTTAGTTTCTACTAGGGCCCAGTGACAAGCTGGAAACTGTTTAAAGGGAGAATAGTCACCTGCAGAAGGGGTCATGGCTGTACTCCAAAACACTAGCGGTCTGCACTGATTCTCCTATTGGAAAACAGGAGCTTGCCAAAGATAAGAGGGGGAGGCTGGTTGCCACAGATGTGGCTAGGAGAGCTTCTTCCTTAAGCAATGAAGGATCAGGAGAATTGGAGGTTCACAGTTCTCAATCTTCCCTGTTTCTTCCCCAAATAACCTCATCTTATATCTCAGGAATCCACTCTTTTTCCACTTATGCTTTACCTTATCCTACAAGACCAAGTAGTGTTGCACATTTATTGATGCAGCAACCTGTCCCTCAGAGTGATTAAGCAATTTGCCCAACATTATACAGGTGGTGAGTGTCAGGGTTGAGAGTCAGTCCCAGGTATATTTGAATCCTCAGCACATGCACCTTCTATTTGACCATGTTGCAAACCCCTAGAAATCTATTCAAGGGGAGAAAGGTGGATGGAGATTGTCCATGTGTTCAGGTGCAGATGGTCTTCAGTCATGTCTGCCCTGTAGCTGTAGTGGATAAGAGATTCTTTAAAAGCTACCCTGAGTTAGATACATTTGCCCTGCAGCTACAGAAGGTACAAGATTCTTTGAACACCTCCATAGTGGCTATTTGATTTTCCACCTATGCCTTGAGTTGGGCATTCAAGGCTGATAATTTGTCCTTTTCTCTGTTTATGTTCTCTAGGGTTCATAAGTCACCAGACCATGGCACCATCTGTGTAATCTAAATCACCCGAATAAACAACTAATGCCACAGTCACATGGTCTCTGCCCTTCACCTGCACACACCATATGCAACAGCTTTTGATAATTTGAGTGACTATTATTCCACCTGAGTGACTATTATTCCACCACATACTATGTTATCCATTTCACCTTGGCAAGGAGATTATCTGTGCCCTCATCAAATATGTGAGCAACCTCATCATAGAATCCCATTTTGAGGATATGTTTTCAGGAACAAATCTTGGTTTCATTTACTGGACAAGCCAGCTTCCCAGGAGCAAATAGATGGTACACTCAAAAGGGATAATTAAAGAGTTTAATGAGGGGACATTTACAGGAGTGTGGGCAAGGTTGTGTTAAACCAACAAGCCATGGTAAAACACCTGGTTAAACCAACAAGCTATGATAAAGGGTAGAAAGCTGTTACCACCCCTAGGCTAAAAGGTACGAGGAGAGGAATTATTTTCTGGAATGCAGAGAGAGCTGAAGGTGTAGGGAAGGCCATCCAGCAGGAGCTGTGGCTTTTGGTACAGAAATCTAGCCACTGCAAAGTAGCTGTGAGAGGAAAGGAGCCAAGCGACTAAGTGCCCTGATATTTCTTCCCTCCCTCACCCCTTCTAATCTCCTGCTGATTCCTCTCACTGGACAAACCCAATCAGAAGCCAGAGGCAAAGGGAGTCAGCTAGTTGATAGAATCCAAGGAGGTTTACTTCACCAAGGCACAGAGCAGGATGGAGAAAGCTCTAGAGTAGATCTAGAGGGAAAACAGAATTTCCAGCTGTATGTTTACTGACTGGCTTTGAGAGCCAAAAAGCCCCCATCTATACAGCAACAGCCAATGTATGGATCTCCTGGTCTTACACAGTCATTGAATGCGGTATGAATAAGGTATGGTAGAATCAGAGCTTCTAGCCTTCCAGTTCCTGATCCCTCCCTCTGTGGTCACTGGAACAGGAGGAGAAAAACACCATGCCACCTCCTGTGGCTGAATATGTGTCTACATGTGCACCTTTCCCCTATTAAACCAACTTCCAGGGGCCGGAAGGTGCATGTACTTAGGACTCGAACATAGGTGGACCTGCCTCTCAGCTCTGACATTTACAACTTCGTGACAATGGGCAAATCACTTAGTTACTTTGAACATTAGTTGCTCCATCTGTGTAATTTGGAATAATAACCACCTTAACAAAAATGTTGCAAAGAGTGAATGAAATAATGGAAAGTTCTTAATAGGGTTTTTCACACATGGTAAATATTCTTTAAATGTTCCTTTTCCATATTGACCTTTTTCTTGTGCTGCTGCAGCCACCATGTAAAACGTATTTGTAACTCATTTTATGAGAGAACACATTCCAAGTTCCAGCTTATAAAACAAAAATCTTTTGAACATAACTTGTTTTAAGTAGAGAGGGGCCTGTATTTAGGTAAAACTGTCAAGGGGTGGTTGATGATCATATATTCAGAAATGATAGGAACCCTCTAACTGGGACAAAGTGAGTTCACTTTGCAAGGAATAGATAATTATATAAGAAAGTCTACATGACACAGAGAAGTAACCTGAAATCTATGCATACACCCTAAGGAAAACACTCTGGAAGAATGTCCACAAAACTATTAATATTGGCTAACCCCAGAGATCAGAGTGGGATTGGAGAGCTATGAGTAATGAAAGCAGACTCTCCGTTATTTCCCTTTATATTTAAATATTGCTTAAATATTTTACAATGAACATGCATACTCATCTGCCTAACTTTTAAAAACACTTAAAATTCTTACACGGTTCAAATGTAAGACAAGATATCAATATTATGGACAAAGCAAAATGTCTGCTATAGAGAAGAGTGATGAACTACAGATACAGACATGATGATATGTGATAAATAAGATGGTGTAAGGCTCATTTATTTACAAAAGAGGGAAAATATTTTATTGATTTAGCATATGGTATGTAAACTAATGCTGCTATCCATTATTTGACACTAAAGTTCCAGGAGGATGTATCCATTTATTCTTACTTATTCCTAACGCCTAGTCTAATAAATGTTATACGCTCAGTAAGCAAGTATTGTGTGAATAATTTTTTTAAAGTGAGAGACAAAATGGTATGTGGAAGAGAACACAATTAAATCAATTGTCATGAGCACTTCACAGTTTTCCTGAGTCTCAGTTCCTTCAGTTATAAATGGGGGGAGTTGGTAACATGAGTGATTCTAAGACTATAATTTTTTTTTTTTTTTTTGGTGAGGAAGACCAGCCCTGAGCTAACATCCGTTGCTAATCCTCCTCTTTTTGCTGAGGAAGACTGGCCCTGGGCTAACATCCGTGCCCATCTTCCTCCACTTTATATGGGACGCTGCCACGGCATGGCTGACAGGCAGTGCGTCGGCGGGCGCCCGGGATCCGAACCCGCGAACCCCGGGCTGCCAAGCGCGGACTAAACCGCTGTGCCACCGGGCCGGCCCCCTAAGACTATAATTTTAATAAACCCACAAGTATCTAAAGTTGTGAGAACTCACATTGAGTATCCAATTATTTATAATACCAAGTAAGGATTTACAAAATCATCATCTATTGTCACTATATTTTCATAAACAAAAGGACATTTTAACACCCAAAATGTAAGAGAGATGTAATTCAGAATAAAGAACAGTCCTTCCTAAGAAAGGGCAATTGGCAGCCTTACACCAGTACATGCATACACACACATGCGCGCGTGCACACACACACACAGATGCACACAAAATTGTATAATAAATTTGACGAAGATTCACAGCAGATTTTGAACCAAAGGACTAAATGAACTCTGGGGTCTTTTCATCTCTAAGATTTTGTGAACACTTTTTTATTTTTCTAGATTTACTTAATGTTTTTATTTTCCAGTTAGAAAATATGTCCTTATATGTTAAAAAAAAAAATCCAAACACTGATGCGTATAAAGTGGAAAAGGAAAGCTCACCCCAAGGCCCCCACACTCCCACTCCCCAAGTTAACACAAAGTGTGGTATACCATCTTCTAGGCTATTTTCCGTGAAGACATAAACGTATGTCTATTGGCACATAGCTTTTTTAAAGGAATAGAACTAATTCTAAACTGTCTATCAGTTTGCAAGGTAGAGAATGGCATATGCAGTAATGATCAACCGAGCTGGATGTCAATAACATTAAGGGAAAATATTTGCCGGGCTCAGTTGAGGGGACTGGTTCTTTGCCACACATTCCTCATAGTTGGGCAAGAGGCTTGAATTTGAAAGTTTTCCTGATCTCAGCAGGCAATTCATTCCTGTGTGCTGCACAAAAGATCCCAAGATCTTATCTTGGGATAAAGATCTGCCAAAGAAGATAAAAAGCTGAGGAGTGTCCAGAGGCAGAAGATCAAGTGAATATTTGGAACAGAACTCAAAGGAGTCCATGAAGTCGTCCCCCAAGGCTGACAAGAAACTAGAGTCTTGAAGTGGGGTAACGGCCTCCATCAGAGAGCCATATCTATGGCTGTGTTTAGGGGCACAAACTTAGTGAATGGAAACAACTTTCATTTATGGAAGCTCACATCATCTACTAATTCTCTAAAAGCACATGACAGGACTAGAGGGCACCATGAAGGAAGGCTCAAGAGGCCTCTGGGAGGCTGGAGCAATGGCTCCCAAATGCCAGTAGATGTTAGCCTTTTCCCGGGTTTCAAACTGTGAAAGTAACAAGATCCAAAAGTTTTCAAACCACTGAGTTAGTGCTCTAGATTTGGTCACAAACACTGGCTATGTTTGCATAGACAACTAAAGTCAAAGAAAAGTGGAAGCAATTGGCATGAATGTTCCCTGTGAGACTTCATCATTTATTCAAATTTATCAAATGATTGAGTATTTTGGGTTGAGACAACCTCAAAGTGTATAGTCTAAATAATTTCATTCTTTAAATATCAAGAATGTTGTACATGATTAATAAATGAGAAAGGAGAAAGAAACTAGTCACGTGGTATGAGTTTGGGCAAGTATATTCACCTCTCTGAAAGTAATTTCATCTACAGAAAGAATGGCCAATACCCACTCTTATGACACTGTGCCACCATCTCACATATAACAGTCATCATTAGGAGTCACACAAAACTTTAGTCTTTGAGTCAGGATCATTGAGCCTCAATGTTCTCCAGGCAGCCTCTGTTAGTCCGAGCTGGCACCAAACATTAAACCTATTTGCCAAATTTGGAGTCTGCTCTCCTTCCTAGATCTAGCCTATAGTTATTCTCTAAGAATAACCCATCAAAAAGAGGAAAAATAATACCTTCTAAATAAAATGTGTCTATATCAATGTTTAATCACAGATATGGTTAAAAGAGAAAGGAGACTAATGTTGCCTTCCCTGTGGTCTTACTGTCCCTGGTCAACCCATCTTCACGGCTATTGTGGACCATGGAAATTCTCTTTCTTCTCTTCTGCCTTGCACCACAAAGTGAATTCTGCATATGTACATCCTCTCCCTCCATTCGTTTTTACTGGTGATCCCCAAATCTGCTTGCAACCAACCAGAGAGATTCTTAAGCTTTGGGTTTTGAGGCTGGGAAGTAATGAACCCATAGAAGGGGTGAAGTTAGCTTCATTAGCAATAGCATCCCAAGGAGAATGGAGTGGGAGTCACCGTCTCGAAAATACCAGTGATCATGGGAACACCCAAGGCTTCCTGAAGTAGGCCTCAGAGCAGCAAGCAACATTTTCCTACAGGAATTCCTTGAACCTGGGATAGTAATTGGTTCCTCAGCCAAACAAGTATGATCACTTACTAGGCAAACTGTGTTAAACAACATTTAGTAGATTTCTTTACTAAGTGATTGTTCAAAGCTTGCAATACTAATGTGTATTATGAATCCCTAAGAGGAGGGTTAGAGTGTGCCTCAATTTCTCAAATGTTTTTAACCTCAGAGCCTTTTTATCAAGGCCCATCTTGCGGGACTAGTGTTCCAAATGACAAACATTGGGAAACAAAATCCTAGCATTCTAAAGACAGTTTCCTCATTTTATACAGGTGAAAAATTTTTAAATTAGTCTTCCCAGATGGTCTATAGGCAAAGCTGGGCAAGAATCCAAATAGTTCAAGGGTAGGCTTTGGTCTTATTTTAATGCCATAGGTCCTTAACACAGTTCCTAAAGACTAGGCGAGAGGGTTCGTTCCAGCACATATTTGAAAAAGAGTCTCCTTTTCTTCTGTAGCTCTTGCTCTATGGCGTTTAGCAGTGAGTATTAATGTTACCAATGGATGCTAGAGCTGAAAATAACCTTGGACGACCCCTGCTCTGACTCCCTCATTTTACAGATGAGGAAACTGTGGCTCAAAGAGGCTACAAGACTTACCCCAAATCACATAATAGAGTTTGGACTAGACCTAAGTCTGCTGCTGCTCAGTTTCAAGTTTGGAATCCAATATATTGCAGCCACTAACTCCTGGAGTGTAAAAGATAGAACAGATGGTTTATTGAAGTCCAGATAAACCTTTTGCTGTTCAAACTTATACAAATTGTGTATAAGTTTCATATATATACACATATATGTGTGTATGTGTAAATAGATGGAGACAGACATAGACACATATAGATATATATATCCCTATTCTAACTCCTGAAGAGACCATCTAAGAGGGATAGGAGTTAGGGAAATAATGAAGGAGAGCATATGTTATAAATAGCAAAAACATCTTCTATGGAAGTGAAAAAACACTCAATCAAGGTATTCAAAAGAAAAGCTGACTTTTCACTGTCACCAATCGGCAGTTCTCCATTTTGACTGCACATAAAAATCCCCTTGAGATCTTTTCAAAAACACCCATGCTTGGGACTCCCCAGGCCTGGGGTGGGGCCGAGAAACTGGCAACTTTGAACAGCCTTACAGGTGATTTTGCTTGCAGCCAGAGGTGAGAACTACTCGCTGAAGCAAAGGAGTCCAAGGCAGATTCTCTTCACTCCTACATCATCCAGCCTCTGGGGCTAAGGGTGGAATGTCCAGCCGAGAGGTTTTCCAGACGTTAGTTCACAGCTGAGGCTTGCTCACAGCCTCGCCCCAAGCATGGAGCCAGAGCCAACAATTCCCGGCTTCTTTTTGGGCTTCTAGCTGCCCTGGGCTGCCTTATTGGCTCCCGTCTCCCTCTTAGCACTTGTCAATCCAAAAACACTGGGAAAGCTAAAGTGAAATCCTTCCATTTGTTTATGTGGCAACAAGCTCAGAGTCTGTGCCGAAAAAATGTCCTTGGCCTTTGACAAAGCCGCCTTGGAGGTGCTTCTGTCTGTATTAAATCGTCCGGAAACTAGCTGAGAAACCAGTGCCCTCCCCCAAGAGCCAATCTGCTGAATCAGCCCACAGTAGCAGAGAGAGACGGGGGTGATTCAAATGCCAGGGTGTTTTTGACATTTTCGTATCTTTTAACTTCAGAGGAAGGCAGAAGTTTGGATTTAACTGTGGAGAATAGGTCAAATGGAGATTGATTTGTGAGATTGGTATTTTCAATTTTCGGGAATTCTTGAAATACAATGATGAGGCCCTGGAGTATGGAAAGGAATCAAGGGTTTATGACATCTGTTTTAAAGGGTAGGTCTCATTATTAGGAGACTAATGTATCATCCACCTTTAAAAGCCTTGGAGGAGAGTTTAGGGCTAGATCTTTGAGCCCTCAGAGAGGTATCCAGAAGGCAAGGAAAAGGAAAAATAAGAGAAAAATAAAATAACCTGTCTAAAAGTAACACAAGTTCAAATTTAGAAGCTTCACCTACCTTATGATGAAAAGAAGCAGAGTGACTGTTGAGAAAATTGGATATTAATGAAAAGCAGTTAAGGGCGGTGTGAGAGGAGACAGTGCTACCATGGGAACAGACGGAAAGCGTCAAATTATTTTTTGCCATGGGTTCTGCCCACATGTGGAATGCCAGCTATGTTCAGGGAGCTGTAGACACACAAGCTCCCTGCCCGCAAGAAATCTGCCATCCAGATAGAGAGACAAGAGAAACATACAAAGTGAAACAGCAAAAGGATATAGAAACACCAACGGCAATTTGAAATACAGAAGGTATTTCACAACGTAAGTGAAAAAAGTAGGCTCAGAGAGTAAAGGTGACAGGGCTCCAGACATAGAAGGGGGCTCCTGTGGATAGTGTAACCAGGTGGAAGAATCCAGTGAAGTGGGGACCAGGGAGCCAGATTCTGCTGGAAGAGATAAAATTAAGAAAGTTGGGAGAACACTGGGGGAAGAAGGCGGGAGAGAGGACACAGCTTGCTGTATGGAGTGTCTTCCCATCTTTCACCTCCCCTGCTTTAGGAAACATGAAGAACACGTAGAAAAATCTCTGCGTTGGCATTTTCCTGCTCTGAGCATCAGTGATCTTCCGAATCCTTCCTTTGACCTTAATTGGGTAACACCTAGTCAGAGAATCCAGACTAGAGCAAGTTCTTCAGGAAAAGATCCAGAGTGAAGCAAATTTGGAGAGAAAGGAGAAAGTGGAGAAAATTTGCATTTATTGAGCACCTCCATGAACACGTCCTATGCTAGGCACTTTCAATGTATAACCACTTAGTCCTCAAAATAAAAATGCCAAGATCAACAGCCTTATATGGATGGTGTGATTGCTCCCGATTTATAGAAGAGGAGAAGGGGAGCTAGAGAAGTTAAGCAATTTGCCAAAGGTCACAGAGCAAACAAGTAGAAATGCTGGGAAGTGATAGAGGCAATGAGTCTAATCGAAGATTAAAATGAGGATAGACCTGGACATTCCTTAGAGATTTGTTTTATCTTTCCAATGTCCTTCACCTTTTCCCTGTGGGTGCCTTCCTCTCCCCGGTCCCACAATTTTAGTCACATCATAGAATTTCAGAGTTAAAAGTACCCTTAGAAAAGTATCCAGCCGCCTCTTTTGGCTTATGAGGAAAGAGGGGCTCAGAGAGGTGAGCCTGTGTGAGTGTCAGGGGTCACACAGCTAGAAAGGGGCAGAGCTCAGAAGGCAGCCTACGATGTTCCCAATGCACATGCCAGCCCCGACGAGGGACTGTGTGAGTAGAAGTAGAGATGTGTGCAGTCGCTAGGCAGTTGTAGGAGGAGTCCAGTTTTCTGTCACTTCTCTGACCCACCCCTTGTCAGAGACACAGAAGTATCTTCCGATTCCAAATCCTAACAAATTCCTACCCTCTTTGGCTTTTGAGAAGGCTTGTGCAGGGTGGCAAAGCATGCCCCTGCCCTTAGGGCTCCTCTTCTCGACCCCGAGCCAGATGGAGAAAGGAGTCATTGAAAAACAATGTGAGCCACAGACACTCAAAGTCTTCACTCTCAGACTTGCCTTAGACCACTGGGGGAAGAGTCAGAATAAAGGCATTTCTGGCAGTGGTGGGCATTTGTCTAAAGATTGCAAATAAAATTTTATCAAGAAACAAGACTCATTATAGGTGTAGCATCTGTTTTTACTCAAAGGCAGATTGATAATGGATGAATGATGGCTGCGCTCTTGAGTTTCCAACTTCTAAATGCAGATTTAATGAAATGGGCCGGAGGCCTGATGGAAGGTCAGAGGAGAGATCTTGACTTTATCTCTCACTGATATCTCTGCTCGTCAAGTGGGGAGCAAACAAATCAGCCCTCGTCATAAGAGAGAGGAGACCCAGTTTCTGTTGCTTTTGAGGGCAAGCTACCGATGGCTCTTGAGGCCAGCTAGACTAGGAAATAGCACATGGGCTAATTTTCTTCAGCCCAAAGGCTAGTTGCCACCTAATCTTACTCCCAGTGACTTGGCCAGGAATGTCGCCATAGTTAGCAGAAACTACTCTAAATGGCTATCAATTCTCTTCCAGACACACACACACACACACACAGACACCCCACGAGGGAAATTTTGGCATGCTACAGTAAAATAATTAAAGCTTTCTTGATCCTATCATCTAAAACTACTAAAACCCCTAGAATTCCTGTTAAATAAGAACAACCACGTAGACAGTCTTATTTGAAGCCAAGTCTCAAACTTTAAAACTAAGTCCAATCCAATTTTTGCTTTTCTCCCTGGGGGTTTATTCTGTTGACTTCTGGGGAGTTTTATAAGTCTCCTACCAGCTAAATAAAGATGGTTTAATCAACCTGCCAACCACCTCCACCAGTGGTTAAGTGCAGAAACAGAATACTAAATTAAAGCCAAGACCTTCTCTTCCCTTTTTCTAAATTTAAAAATGAGACCAGATCAGCCAAAAAATAAACACCTACCAGTCAAATTCCAAGTCTCCACTCTGCCCCAATTCAGAATGTACTTGCATCCCACAGCAATTGTCCAGCATAGAAAAAAAAATCTAGATCAGGGCTCCCAGCTGGTATCTTAAAGTCACTGGTGAATGGAAAACCTCCACCTACTCACTACCTCCTGTGACACATTATCCATGAAATCTCCAGGTATTTTCAATGGCGAGGAATGTGTACTTCAACAGCACTGACCCACCCCCACCCCATCCTGCTGTGCAACTTCACTGGGGCTTGGGTGAGAGTGACTAAAGCTAGTGAGAATAAAGAAAAACATCTCCCTATAAAACACAGAGGGCTCCTTGGCCTCTGTCATTCATAAAAACTAGTTCTCAACTACCCTCAGAATTAATTTTCAAAAAATTATTTTTACGTCTGATCCAGAATAATCTAGATAATCACCTCTGTTTTTCACTTCTTATTATGTCAGTAGATAAATTCTTCCTAGAGTTTTCTGCAAATCTCTGTCTCCTTGGAGTTCAGTTTCAGTATTATTCAATGAGGAATCTTTTACCAAACTACATCTTAGTACTAAGATGAAGACCATCTAATACAATATTGTGTTTTACTCAAGACTATGCTTCTCAAAGTGTGGTTCATGATGGTGTAATTGGCTATACTCAAAATCACCAAACAAATAGTATCTGAGATCATCAATGTTACTCAAACATTTGGAGGAAAATATATCGTTGTATGAAAATAATTACTAACATGCACTATGGTGTAGAAGTAAAATATCTATGACTGTCAAGACAAAAATGAAGATTAAAAAGAATTTACGATGGGCCACTTCGAGGCTATGCACCAGACCCTCCTGGGCTGCATGCCCACTCTTGCCTGATATGAGGAGATCATGGCAGGGGGTTGGGGGGAGGGCTGGAGAGCATGTCTACTTTCTCCTGCCATGTAGAGTACTTTAGTGGAGACATACGAGAAGTACTGACAACCTGTTTAATGGTAAGGATACTTTAGAGTAAGGAAAATGGTGGCTTCATGAAAGTGCTGGAACCATGTTTCCTAAAGAGTTTTCAACTCACCACTAGTCACACAGAAATGATTTTAAGCAATACATGGATAAGCAATCATATGTCAAGGCATTTGAATGTTTTTCCTCTGTTTATGGCAAGTTATGTACATGTTCCTAATTTTCTCAAAGTTTTTCTTGTAAGTAAAAGAAATGAGTTGAACTAAAAAAAGATTAAATCATAGACATGTGGTAACAGATACAATAAAATCATGAAGGTGGCAAGTGAATGACTGAACTTATACAGCCCAAATCCATCTCTACTTTTATGATATTTCTCTACTTAAGAATATTAAGAAATGCCATACTGGGTCAGCTCTATGACCCATCTATTAGATTTTAAAATGACCCCAAAGAATATTTATTTCCTCAAAAATTTATTGAGACCTACTATGTACTATAGAGAGCTTTACTTAAAGGAGCTACAAGTCCAGTGAGAAGACAGACTCATCCCAGACCACTGCAATGTAAGGTCATCATTGTCATGATGGACACACCCAAAAGGTTCAAAGAGAGACCAGATGCAACAACAAACAGGTCTGCTGGATTTGGGCCAGAGGAGGCTTTACAGAGGATTTGACATCTGAGTTGAAGCTTAATGAGGAGCCGAAGTTTATAAAGAACCTTGCATGAGAGATCGTGGCTACTTCCATAAAAACAATGACAAGAGTTAATGGAAAAAACTTAAACATATTTAAATTATTTTTAAAGTTCCCAATTTCACCTCCACAATAGATTAGCTTGCACATCTGGTCAGCACTTTAGGGGTCTGGAGTGTCCTCTCCAAAGTTCTACAAATAAGCACATTAGCAAAGAGCTCTAAAAGAGAGACCACCAGACCTAGCCTTGGCAAGAGGGTTTTCCTTTAGACATAATCGGTGGTAACTCCTCTGCCCATACCAAAGAGCATCCAGAAAGAACATTCGTGTTTCACACTAAGGATTTGTTGAGTACCAAAAAGGTTAAGAGACTGAAGATACCTTAATGACCTCCTCCTTAGAAACAACTATGGGCAGAATGAGTTCTGTTTCCAAGTACTCTTGGATAAAGTTTCCCTTGGGTGAACCCCAAAAGTTGGAGAGATAAAATGAGTTTGAATACTGTCCTTGCCACTTTTGGGAGGCTCAAGCCTGCCTCCTTATTTCCTGAATCTCTTTTATTATTGAGGGGCCAGACAACAGCATTTCACATATCCACATTCCTTTCATTTTGAATGGCTACCTTAAAGACATGGTAACAATGGGACATCTGATGACTTAAGCCCACCTGCATTATAATTCTCCCGGGACAGACCTCCTTTCCAGGAATGATCCCAAAGGAAATTCCAAATATATGGGCATATAAATCTGGGTTATTGACCTGGCACCAAGCTCCATCTGCCACCTACTCTAACTCGATGCCAAACAGCTCACAAATTGAAAACTCATTAGGGTTTCTCCAGACATCTTTGTTCTCTGTGTATAAAAAGTGGCAGAGAACATTCTAAATTGGCAGCCCTCATGCCCAATCACAACCCCACCCACTGTAACCACACACAATGAATATCTCTGCAAAACTGTGAGCCAGGAAGCAGCTAGAAATACCTTTTCGGACAGCCATCTCTGTCTGCCTACTGTCTTGCTCACTGGATTGAGCCAGGTCTTTATCATTCTTTGCTTCCACACCCAGAACCTTGCACAGTGCCTGACACATAGTAGGGGCTCAAGAAATGTGACTGAGGAAAGATTCCATTCTACTAATTCTTTTTCTGCTGTATTCCCCCAAATTCAGTTCAGTTCAGTGCCTTGCCTGTTTTTCCAATATGTTGAAGTTGTTTAAGTCTATTTGGTCCAGATCAAATCAGAGAAGGGACAACGTTCAAGATGGTGCCAAGCCAATAGCAAAATTACAGACAGAAGCCAGTGAAAGGATTAGAGTTTCTAGAATTTGCTACTGTAGTATTGTATGAGCCCATCTAATACAATTCATAGTTCAATACCGTTTATGTGTATACAAGTATTAGTTGACATTCATAATAAGAATTCTTATTTTAGGTTCTCAAAAGAACCTAAAATATCTAGGCTTTAGATCCAACTTGATTTCTCTGGCTTAATAAGGCCCTTGACAATTTCCTTATGTATCTATTTCAAAGGCTCTACCACAACTGGGAATTATGTGTCCAAACAGGTCTAGTAGATATGAGGGATGGGAGAATAAAAGAACGGAAGGTAGATCTGTTCAGAAAGGAGGATCATAGAATTAAGATCTTGGCAGTGGAGACGTTTCTAATAATGGTCATGCATGTAGCGAGATGTAGTGGAATGAAAAGAAATAGTTAAAGGACAAAGAACCACAGCGCCAGGGTATTGGAAGGTCAACATGGTTGCAGAAATCCCTGAAAATGATGGCAGTGGATGGAATGGAGGGAGGACTGAACTGCAGGCTCAAAATCAACGTAGAATTATCTGGGAACTAGTGTGAGATATTAACATATAAAATCCTAAAGTGGAAAGATTGCTAAAAGTTTATGGTGTGAAAAAGTTTAAAAGCAATAATGGAGATTATTATAATGTTCTACCAATGTAAAATATTATCATGCTGCATTCCCCTTTCTTGCCTAAAAAATTCCCTGAATATAGGAGTAAGAATAGGAAAAAAAGTGACAACGATTATGTTCCAAACCCTGGACCAGGAGTTTTTACAATATTATTGTTTAATTTAGGTTGGCATGATTTGTGCTTGATCTTCAAATACGAATAGGATGTTATTACGTGTGGTGTTTTTAGTCTAACCTTTTTCTATAGCAATTTAACATAGTTATTTCTCTCTGAAATTAAGTGAGCAAATGTACTAAAGAAAAAAACTGCAATACCAACACCTAGCAGACAACTATTGTATTCCTGACACTGGCCTATATGTTGAACATGCATTTATTTCCATAACCTCTCAACAGCCTTTTAAGGTAGATAATGTTTCTTTCATTTCATACACTCTGAAACAGACTCAGAGATTGAGAAACTTGCCAAAAATCACAGAATTCATTAACAGATGAGGGATTAGAACAATTCTGTTTGATCCCTACCCATGTTCTTTCCATGACATCACATTACCTTTTAACTGAAGAGACTTTTAAAGAAAATGATAATGGTGCCATTTACAGCTACAATGAACAGGTAGAAATAACTTTAAAAGGAAAAATTGAAAATGTAAAGTCCTCTTTACAATGGGACAGGGCCAGGGTTAGTAGCAGGAGGAGGGAGAGAGCTGAGATAATTGGCATTCCTATTTTCAAGATCAGAAAAGAAAGGCCAAGGGTGAGAGGTATTCTGGAGGCATGTGTTTGTAATGGATAAAGAAAGAAGGCTTTTTTCTGATATTTCTTATTCCATCCTGTCTACACTTCTGTAATACCTCTGAACATAGAGATGTTTGCCCCAGGCCTTCCACCTATGGTTCTAAGAGGAAATCAGTTTGTCGTCAACACACATAACTGGTAGTCACCTCTGCCAAAAAGATACACGAAGAGCACATTCTTGAGGTCCCTGAAATTGTCCACCTTCCTTTGGTTCAAGATTAACTATAGTCTTGTATCACTTCCTCCAGAGATGGTGCCAGGAAAACAGCTTGTTTCTGGGCCTGGTCTGGCCAACTTTCCTTGGCTTGCTGTTTTCAACCCCAGATATACATGAGAATCATTTGAAGGATTTTTCCTTTAAATACCAATTCCCTAGGCCCCATCCCAAGAGACTCTCATTCGTTTGGTCTGGGCTTGGTCCTGGGCACTGGCATTTTTTAATTCTCCCCAGGTTATTTTCAAGTGCAGCCAGGATGGAGAATCACTGGCCCATGCCCATTGCCTCACCTCCGCCATAGACACGCATGCTTCCACCATTTAATATCCCTGGCTGCTGGAAAATGCTAGAAATAAATGGGGGGCAATTCCTCCTCTCCTTGACCATGTACTTAATAATCCTGTACATCAAGTACTTTCCTCTTTCCTCTCTTTTACTTTCCACATCTCTCTTGTGCTAAAACTTCGCTCAAAAACTACACTCAAAAGTTATTACAGGCAAGTAGCTCAGAGAGGCAAGAAACCTTCCTTACTTGCCTCTGCCTATCTCCCCACTCTTGCCCATCTTTATAACACTTTTGGATAACTAACAGGAAGGTTAAACTCCCAAGAATCTTTGAAGAAAATACCAAAATAGGTGGAAACTTGTTCGATTGTTCCATGGATATAATTTCCTGGAGTGGTGATATTGTAGTTACAAACTTCCATTTGGAGACGACTGTGGTAAATAAGGCTCAATCTCGCAGGATGGACAGTGTATCCTGATACCAGGCTTCTAGGCATATCCAAAAGGAGAGAAAGAGACAGTATAATTATCAAAATCAAGTTCTCCCCACCGGCTATGTGTGCTGTGTGACAGCAACTGTGCTATATGATGAGATCTGTAGAGTCTGATGAGGTAGAGCCACCATGTACAGATAATTCAGGATTGAGGTGGAAATTCAATTTTTAAACATAAGAAGGTAAATGACAGTATATAATAAAACTCTAATGAAGTAGGGGAAGGAACAAATTACATATACACATATTTATTTTGAATCCAGCACTTTAGGCTTTTTATTTCATTGAATCATTACAATTATCCCACTATCTCCACTTCAAAGATGAAAGCACTAAGGCTCAGAAAAGTTAACCTGGAGTCAACGCCGCACAATAGGTAGGAAGTCCAGGTTCAAATTCTGACAGCATTATCACCTACAAGCCATGCGATCTTGGGCAAGTTCTTTTCCCCAAATTTCTGTTTCCCCATCCATAAAATGTAAAGGTAATAAGAGCCCCTATACAGTTGTGGTGAGAATTAAATAAAAATATAAAAGTAATGTAGTAATCACCCATCATTTAGTAATCCCTGTCTAAATGGTTACGGTAGCTGGAATTTACTCAAGATAACATAACCAGATCCCAGCCAAAATATGAACTCTGGCCTGTGAAACCCCATTCCCTTTCCATGACACAAGAGATAGAGACCAAGAGTTCAAAGGAAGGAAAGATGAGGTGGATTGAAAAATTCAGAGAAGACTCCAAAACTGAAGAGGTAAGGAGCTAGCTGGGTTTCAAAGAATAAATATAGATAAGCAAGAAGACTTGTATGTTCTGTCCTTTGGGCCTGGGCTAATGCCAGAAATATTACGTTTTGGCATCCAACATCAAAACTTATATTTTAATTGCTCTTTGATAAACAGATACCAATTTTAGCATGACATTAAGCAACTATGAGAAAGGACAGAGAGCAAAAATTAGGATGGCATATTCACCAATCCCAATTCTAAATCTCTCTGTTAGATGAATTAACGCAAGCATTTGTTCTCCAAGTTCTGGTCACACTGAGCCAAGCCAAGGCAAAGGGCGAGGTGTGGCCACACTTCCCTCTGCGGGCAGACAGAGAGAACAGAGCCCTTGGAAACTCTTGACATCTGTGAAGTCTTTGAGTGAAAGGGCACATCTTGGAGTGTGCCTGCTCTTGCAGCCACCTTCCAAGGTGCCCGACCCACTCCTCTGACTTAATGAACTCCACATGCTGCCATAGCTATTTATAGTATCGGCCCAGTGTGTGTTTTGTTAAGGCCTCTAGATCATATTTCTTAGCTTTGCAGGTTTATTTCCTACAATTGCTCCATTAAATTTTGCCTCCTTTTCCTCCTCCATCACATTCTTGGAAATCCACAGTCAACTATACAAACAAATGTACAGGATTATCAAAATATTTTTAAGCCATTATTTGCCGTTTCTGTTTTTCTTCTGCTCCTATAACTGTGAATTTCTATAGCATCACTATTTCTGGAAACTTAGATCTGAAGGGCAGTCCAACAGAAGGTAATTCAGCCAAAGGGAAGGGAAGGAAGAGTCCTGGATCAGCAAGATTGTCGTTAAGTCTGCTCCTACTAAGTGCAGACTAACCGCTAAAAGGGCAACAGGAAAGCAAGACAAATCTTCAGACAAAATAAAAGTGCAGGACCCGGCCGTGCACTTAACTGGTGCAGTGGTTAATGTCGTGTGCTCTGCTTTTGCAGTCCGGGGTTCACAGGTTCAGATCCCGGGTGTGGACTTACACACTGTTCATTAAGCCGTGCTGTGGCAGGGACCCACATACAAAATAGAGGAAGATGGGCACAGGTGTTCGCTCAGGGCCAATCTTCCTCACCAAAATAAATAAATAAATAAGTAAAATAAAAGTGCAAACAAAAGAGGAGCAAAGAGAAAATAGGCTGAATTGACTAATCAAGAAATAAAGGAAAATTTATCTGCAGAAAACGGAGAAATTGAAAACGAAAAGTCCAGTCTCTGATGAAGTGGGCAAGAAAGGAGCCAAGTCTGAGTAATAGCGTAGACCAGGTCTTATGAGGGGCCCCTGTCTCCCCTCTTGTACAATGCAGAGGAATATTTTTATCAACTATTTTGTAAATGCAAGTATTTTAGTAGCTCTAGAAACCCATTTTCCGGAAGGAGGAAATTCTACCTCATCCCACTTTTAAAACATATTTAGATAAGTGCAAATGCTTTTTTTAAAGATGTGAAATCTTGTACTGATTGTTTATCTTTCTGTACAATCAGAAAATAGTGGAATCCTGAATCAGGGGAAGGTGTGACTGTCTTAGGTGTCAACTTAACATTCCATAGCTTGGGCTGGGTCAGTTTTTATATCCTATAATACAAAGCATACTAAACAGCAATTTAAAGCCATAGTCATACATTTAATAGGTCTTAAAACATTTTAAATTACTTCTATTCTCATGTTGGGTTTTAATAGAATTGCTTCTTAAAGAAAACCACCCCCTGATCTTGGCTCTCCCTGTCAGAGTCATGTGCTCTCTAGACATCTTTCGTCATGGTAGTCCACTTTTGCCTAATAACTTTGTTAATATGCTGTGAAAGATTGGAATTTGGAGTAGGGAGGGTGCAGGGTGTATGATATTAACCATGAATTAGTGGGACTTACATTGCATACAAACTGTTCACATCTGTATACTGATTCTCAAACACAAATCAATACAATCTCAATTTTTTTTTAAATCCAAGTACATATTAGGATTACTTTCCTTAGTTTCCTTGTGTTAATAGGATATGAAGAATAGGATTTCTCAGAAGAAAATAAATTCTTAATCCAGTCATCTGTTGGTTTTGGTTTTTGCTAACATTAACTGAGAATTTTCTATGTTCTACTCGCTGGTGCCTTTTCTCATTTAATCCATGTAAAAATCCTGAGTTAGATATCATCCATGTCCAGACAACAAGATGGGGCTTAGGGAGCTGGCAGGACTTATCCAGGGTCTTACAGACAGTGAGCAGCTGGCAGGGGCCGTATTCAGATCAACCTGCATGAATCCAGGCAAGCGGGGCCTGAGCGTGCAACGCCCCCACACGTGCCTGCACGTGTGGCACAGGACTTACACTGCGGGCTGCTTTCAGGATATGCTTGTAGATGCCTGGGCAGCTCTTATCCCTTAGAGCACAAAACTAAACTAATCCTCTTCCTGAAAGCCCCTAGCACAGTATTGTTTACTGACCCTCCCCTGTGCCAGTGATCGCTTGAAATCTGGCGTTGTCCACCATCACTGCCCTCTCTGTGCATCCACTGCCACCACCCCCTAACAGTCAAGTCCCACTGCATGCTTCTCCACAAACGTTCCTCCATCCAGCCCCCTGCCCTGCACCAGGCACTCCCAAGTCCTTGCCTAGACCATTGCAACAGACTCTATGTTTGAAAGAAATCTCTGTATATCAAGAGACACAAACTCACTTCGAAGTAGCCTAGGAAAAGAGCTTGACAGAAGGACACTTCCATCGAGGGGAAGGGGTGTTCGTGGACAGAAGACTGATGCAAACATTGGGCATTGGGAAGAGCTGGAAATGAGGAGGTGAATGCTTGCTCCCGTGCCTCCCGCCCCTGTCTCTACTTCTCTACCTGTCGCCTTCATTCTCTCCATGTGTATGGCATCCCCCACGTGTCAAGAAACACTACCACCTAAGGCTCCCAGGAGTGCCAACCCACAGCTTCTGCAACAAAGAGAGACACCTCATTCTCAGAATCTGTTTGGAAAAAAGAAAAATAGAGAAAAGAATTCTAGAGAAGCATATCTCTTGATCAGTCAAACATGGCTGGTCTAGAGTCAGGTAAGGATGTGGAAACACATGCTTGGAATTGGAAGGAGGAGAGTTCCCAGAACAGGCTGCATGCATTTCCAACCACTGTGGATTTGTCCTTGCTGTTCTCTGCTTGCAACCTTCATATGCAAAGCCCTCCCATCCTCCAAGGGCGTCTTAAATAGCACCCTACCAGGAAGCTTTGTTCAGTCACCTCCCAGAGGCCTCTCTTCTTTGAACCACCCCCCACCTCTCCGCAGTTGTTTCCTCCCTTAGGGCACTTTTCCTTGTTGACCGTGTGTTCAGGATAGTGTTTGTAAGTTTCCTGGCACAAATAAATTCCTAGAGGGAAGAGGTTAGCTCTTCATCACAGCTCTTAAGTCTCCAAAAATGCCAAGCACAATCTCTGCCTATGACAGATACTTTATAATTGTTTGCTGAATGGTTGAGTGAATGAGTATAAATGACTGAGAAAAGTTTCAGTAACCACCCTGGGTGTTAGAGTCCTCATCAAACGGTGAAGACTCTTCATTGCTGGAATAGTGTCCTTTGTCGGAGAGAAGACGACTTTTCTCTCGAGGGAGTTAGCAGAACCTGAGTATGAGTTTAGTAATCTAGGCCAGATGAGAGTATGGTCAACAGCCCAGCTCACACATTCATTGATACCAGAGAGATTCCGTTGGACTCATTTTGGTTATAACTGGGCTCAGATGTTAACCTTTGCTGTCACAGGGCTTGATGCAAGCTCCATAGGGCTGTTTCCTCTTCTGCTGAATGGGAGGAAGAGTAGCTCCCTTACAGTATGGTCTGTAGGCTTCACAAGATAGTCACCTGTGCTGGCTGCAGGGCACAGGACCTGCATAGTCACGTAGGGCCTGGTGCTCAGAGTGGGTCCCACACTTGAGGTTTAATGCTCTGCAGTTATAGTCCCAGAATCTGAGTTTTGTAAGTGATGTTTCATGAAACAATGGAAGTTTAGAGCCTCATTTCAGTTGCAGTTCTGCCTCACACAGCCAACCAGGGATGGGTTCTTGGCTGCTGGCTGGCTTCCCCACTATCTGGTGCCCTGGGCCCCAACTGATCTCCCTTTCCCCACCCACACCCAGCAACTGAACCCCACCTCCCACCCCCACCCCACCCCCCGCCAGCAGGGTCCTGCACGCTGGCACAGGGTGGGTCAGGGTCAGGGTGCACATGCAAAAGCAGCTCATGGCGATGCCATCCTGGCCCCAGGCCAGCAGACCTAAAGCTCATTTATTGAGCAACTCAGCAGGGACCAGCCTCTCACCTACGCCATCCAGATCCCCTATCCACCACGGGCTGGGGAAAGGGAGAGGCTCGACTCTACTTGCCCACCTCAGCCAAGGCACACACATCAGCACAGAAGTTGGTTGTTCCACCCTCCCCCCCGGCCCACACACACAGGAAGTTGTGAAGCAGAGTTCCTGGGAGCTTATGAGGGTCTGTATTCACTCTGCAAGTGTCCTCATGCCTGAGGCAGTACAACATTAAATAGCAACTAAAAACCCACATTGACAAGTAGAGAGCCCGTGGATGAAAAGGAAAATCTTTATTATTTTTTTAAATTAATTAACTTTTAATTGAGATATAATTAACATATGACGTTGCATTAGTTTTAGGTGTACAACATAATGATTTGATATATGTATACATTGCAAAATGATCACAATAAGTTTAGTTAACCTCTATTACCACACATAGTTACAAATGTTTTTCTTATGATGAGAACTTTTAAGATCTACTCTCTTAGCAACTTTCAAATATAGAATACAGTATTGTTAACTAAAGTTTTATATTTTAATAACTTTAACGGCACTTTTTCTTTCTTTTTGAACAAGAGGCTTCACATTTTTATTTTGTGCTGGGCCCTGCAAAATATGTAGCCGATCCTGTACATCACCTCGCACTGTGCCAAGAACTAAAAAGTGCTTAGCAGTTGATAGTTATTGTTTTCTTATCATTAATAAATATTCACACAAAATCTGACAGTTTCACAAGGTAAGGGGTTTCCAAAAATATGACATCTATGATCTCATTTGATCCTCTGAAGTAGTAGGTAGGATATGAATACTATGTCCATTTTGTGAATGAGAAGATTGAAATTCAGAGAAGTCAGGAGGCCTGAAATCATGTCACCGATTAGTGACAAAGGAGGGGCTGGAATCCCGGTGCTCTGACCTGCAGCCCCGTGTTTTCACAGGAGGACCTGCCGGTCAGTGACCCCTGGGGCAGCTAAGCAGCCTTTTCCTCACTTTTCTGGAGAGAGAAGGAGCCAACAGCGTGGAGCCGTCCTGGAAACTCTGCCGGGTGCCATGGCGCTGGGAGCATTTGTCTCCGCCACTGCAAGGAATCCGCCCTAGCCCTGCATTTATTTTCTTTCCCAAACCTCACAAAACCATAAAAATCAAAGATGACTCCTAAGAAGCCAGCCATCTGACTCTCTGAAAACCCAGCCCAAGGCTGTGGATGGCAGGGCCACAAGAGCTGTTTCTTTGCTCCTGTTGACTCAGGTCTGTTTACCTGGCTCTGTCATTCCAGTTTCCTCGCTTCGGAACTTGCGCAGCCCTCAGATTTATGCTCTCTGCAGACGGGGGATTTATGGTGTGTTCATCACCCATCCCACCCCAGGACACAGCACCTCTCCCTGCAGCTGTCAAAACCACCCACTCGTAGTCAGCAGGGTGTCAAGCACTTCACTGAGGGCAACTCCTCGGAAATAGTGCCCAGTTCTGGCCCAAAGGTTTTGCCCAATTGCCCAAGTTCTGGTGATAAAAATGCCAAATATAATGTGGAGTGAAAAACAGAGGTCAGACTAGCCCAGAGGGCGGGGTGGGGCCGGAGTCATAAACTGGGATTAGGGGACAGAGGAGGTTTGGCAGAGGCCGTGCTCCTGTGTTTGCCCTGATGCACCCTGGCCTTGGAGATGAGGGGAGTAGAGAGTGTCACACTCAGGGGACCGTGCTGAAAGCAGAGGTGCTCTTGGGATTGGACTAAATCCAGAAGCCGGCTTCCCTGAGTCCTAGGAGAATGCTTTTTTCAAAAAATGACTTCGGTGCCCACCCCCGTGGCCAAGTGGTTAAAGTTCCATGTGCTCTGGTTCGGCGGCCCGAGTTCACAGGTTTGGATCCCGGGTGAGGACCTAATCCACTCACCGGCCATGCTATGGAGGCATCCCACATACAAAACAGAGGAAGACTGGCACAGATGTTAGCTCAGGGTTAATCTTCCTCAAGGCAAAAAAAAAGACTTTGACTTCCATTTAGGGAAAATTAAATGAGAGAAGTGTGAAGTCCATGGCTACAATGTGACTGAGGCAGTCATCGATATCAGTCCTTCAGGAGGAAAACACAGGTTAATAATAACCACGTATATTGAATGTAAGCCATTTGCCACCGATTGAACTTTGCATATATTATTTGCACATGCTATTTCTAATCCTCACAACAGCTCTGGGATCACATTTATTATTAAGCCCATTTTAAAGATGAGGAAAATGAGGTTCAAAATGTAGCAAAACTTCCCAAGTTCATGCAGTAAGTTACCAATATTGGAACCCAAATAAAATATTTTTGTACAAAGCAAGTTCAATGCATGCTCTGTCCACTGAGCCTCTCACTGCTACATCCCATGGAAAGATTAACAATAGTCACCACTCCCGACGTCATGAGGATTTACCCAGCCTGCTTCGCAGGAAGACAGTCTCTAACATGGCTGATGGTTCTGGGCCTCTCTCTGGATGGAGGGAAGTACAGTCATAGGATTCAACCAACTGCAGGTTGAAAGGCCTATGATGGTTGCGTCTGTACTGAACACGTACAGACTTTTTTCTTGTTATTATTCCCTAAACAAATACAGTATAAGAATTATTTACATATCATTTACTTTGTATTAGGAATTATAAGTAATCTGGAGATGATTTAAAGTATGCAGGAGGATGGGCATAGGTTATATGCAAATACTACACCATTTTCTATAAGGAACATAAGCATCTGTGGATTTTGGTATCCTTGAGGGTCCTGGAACCAATCCCCCCAGAATATCAAGGGATGACCGTATAGGGCAAACCTTGCTATTACTGGGAGAGAATGAAAGAAGACATTCCCAGTTTTTCATTCACCAATTGTCATGTTCCTTACTTCTTCTCTGCACTTCTAACCATTTTCCCTACTTAACATCTCTTAACAGTTAACATATCTTCCAGTGACATAAAATTAAGGCCAAAGTGATCAACTGAAATGCTGTGATTCTCTAACTGTGTCTGGTAGGACTTGGCCAACAGGGAATGAAAATAAAGCTCACACCGCCACTACCACCAAGAAGGAATTTGTATCTGTTGAAAAAATTCCATTGTAAAGTTATTTGAATTTTATTAATCCCTGACCTTGCTTCATCAGTTTAGATAATTGAGAGGCTTTTGATAAGGACACAGCCAGTCAATAAGGTAGATCCCTGCTAAAGAAGAGACTTTTTAAAAAAACATTTAAAAACCCCACACTTTACATAGCCAATGAATTTTTTTTGGCTTTCATTAGCTCTCTAATGTTCACTTTCTGTAAACATTCCTATAAAAGAGGAATCCTGTTCAACAAGTACTTATTAAAAGATTTCCTGGTAAAAGACATATACTAGACATCCTGGGGAAGACACACAGTAAAGAAGATACAGGCTCTGCCCTCCGGAGTCTGCCAGGCCACAGGCAAGGCTGATACCTACATGAGTAATGGTGACACTGGCCTGAGACCCATTAGGCTGTAGTAGAAGTCCACACCGAGGTGTTAGGCATCCAGGAACGAGAGCACCTGCCCTGATCACCCTGACAACTAGAGTCATTAGGATGTGATTCTGATTCACGTGAAAGTGCGCTGTAAAGAACTACACAGGACTAAGGGATTTTTCATCATTGTTCTCATGACCAAGCATGGTGGTTAAGAATCTCTCTAATCAACCTGCCTGGGTTGGTCTCCCTGCTCTGCCACTTACACCAGGTAACCTTAGGTAAATTGCTCAACCCTTTAAGCTTCAGATTCCTCAGCTAAAAAAAAAGGGATAATAATAGGATCTACTTCATGTGGATGTTGTGAGAATTAAATGAGTCAATATATGTAAGTGGCTTCACGCACTGCTCAGCAGCACAACACAGGCCACAGAAATGTTATTGGTGTTAATATTATTAATCCATGCTCACCAGTGCTTCTCAAAACTGTCAGGGTCATCAAAAACAATGAAAGTCTGAAAAACGGTCATAGCCAGGAGCAGCTTAAGGAGACATGATTAGTAAACATCGTGTGGTATCCTGGACAGGATCCTGGAATAGATAAAGGGTATTAGGTACAAGCTGAGGGTATCTGAATGAGTATAGACTGTAGTTAATAATAACATATCAATGTGGCTTCATTAAAATTGTGACAGATGGGACCACCCGGTGGCGCAGCGGTTTAGTACGCGCTTGGCAGCCCGGGGTTCGCGAGTTCGGATCCCGGGCGCCCGCCGACGAACTGCCTGTCAGCCATGCCGTGGCGGCGTCCCATATAAAGTGGAGGAAGATGGGCACGGATGTTAGCCCAGGGCCAGTCTTCCTCAGCAAAAAAGGGGAGGATTGGCAACGGATGTTAGCTCAGGGCTGGTCTTCCCCACAAAAAAAAAAAAAAAAAATTGTGACAGATGTACCGTACTAACGTAGGATGTTAACAATAGGGAAGGCTGGGTCTGGGGTATATGGAAACTCTCTGTACTGTCTTCACAACTTGTCTGTCAATCTAAAACTATTCTAAAATAAAGTTTATTTATAAAAAATAACATCTTGAGGATGTAATCATTTCAAAAGAGCGGAGGAACCACAAAGCAAAGTCAGTCAAGTTAACTTTTACCCACATCACAATTTTTCAAGGAGCCAACACTAGCCAGGAGAATTTTCATTAGGAAAAAGAAGACAAAATTGAATGGTCAGTATTCACCTATGTTCTTAAAAAAAAATGATAAATAGCCAAAGTCAACTCTAGTATTATAGTGTGTTACCAGTGGGTATATGATGGCCAACACTGAGAATGATTAATAAGTATTTTCCTCTAACACATGAGTAAATCCTCTATCTAAGAAGTTAGGGACTCACAGAAACTAGTTTACCTCCAATTGGAGAGAGCTGTTGAGTACATCTTCCACTTTATTTTTCAAGAAATAATGAGACCATTCTAACACAAGGACCAAATAGCCCAGACACTTACCTCCCATCCTTCCTTGGTTTTGCCCTTAAAATGGAGCTGTCAAAACATGTTGATTTTAATTGCATTGTTAAAATCTGCATCGTCTCTTTTCCCATAATTGCCTCCAGCTGGCACCTTGGCTGGCTCCCTGGGACAGACAACTGGACACCTCATGGAAAAGTCAGAGAAACAACCTCAGAAACAGTTCTGCTTGGACATGCTGAACCAGGGCTCAGCCACTTTGTGCTCGGGATAATCTTTGTCATTGTCAAATAAGAGATTCATAGAGGGGTTTATATATCTCCAGATGGGACTGTGAATGCTCAGAGTTCATAGAATGTTAGATCTAGAAAGAATCTTACAGATTCTCCATCCACGTCCTACAAGAAGGAAATAGAAATCCAGAAAATCACACAGCTAGATGTAATCAGGATGGAAACTAGAACCCTGTTTGCTGGCTTCCAGAGGGGCAAGGTTGGCTCTAAGAGTAGACCTGTTCCCCTGAGCCCTTGAGCTAATAACAGGGGAGCTGCTTCACTATGTAAATGCCACCGAAAGAGTTTTCTGATCCCTGGCTACGGAAGACACATTCCTACAGCACCTACAGTGTTCAAGACAGAGGTAGTACAAGAGGGAGATAAATTACAAGGGATGAGAGAAGCTGGGTAGGAAATAACCATGCCACACCCAGCTGAGGTATGGATTGGGCAATCCACATGTAAAGCTACATTCCGGTTCCTGACTTCTGATGTGCCCCAGTGGCTCTAACTGGATGGCATTCTAGCCATGTGGTCATCTCTCCCTGCTCATAAATTTGGCACAGCAATTCTTACCATTAATTCTTCCAGCATTGTGAAATAGTAAAGGGGGACGTGAGGCAGAGAAAAAGAGTAGGTCATTTGGCCTGTTTAAAAGCCATAGTAAGGTCTCAAACCTCAGCATTAACCCATTGCCTGAATTACAGGTGGCATTTGACATGAATTAGTCCATTGCCATGAATCACTGATTTCCCCAAGTCCAGCCACATCTCCTGCCCAACCCCATTTGACCCCTGTTGATCCATCGGTTTCTATCATCACCAGGAGTCAAGGTGAGCAGGTCTTTTCAAGATTTTGTGTTTTTTTGGTGAGGAAGACTGGACCTGAGCTAACATCTGTGCCAATCTTCCTCTATTTTGTATGTGGGATGCTGCCACAGGATGGCTTGATGAGTGGTGCATAGGTCCTCACCTGGGATTCCAACCCACGAACCCTGGGCCACCTGCCAAAACAGAGCACATGAACTTAACCGCTACGCCACCAGGCCGGCCCCTCAAGGTTTTTTTTTAAGTGTGCTGCTACCAAGATCCCTTCCAATATTAGAATCTCAGGCAGCAAGCATGCCTTTTCAGTTCCCCTTTGAAATGGCTTCTAAATGCATTAATAATCTGCCCAATTTTGTTTTTCTGTCATACTTTCTGTTTCTATAAATGTACAAGCATGTGTCCTAATTAAGTTCTTATGTGGATTGTGTTAAGTCTGTGAGTTTGGGTCACTGTTAAAGTGCTCTGTGGTTTTGTCCTTTTATTTCAGGAAATACTTTTCCAAGTTATCCTCTCTGTGGTTTATGTTCCTGCATGCAGGAAGCTCATTTTGTTGCCAGCTGCTCTTGTTCATTTTCCTCTGGACTGGAGGAAGATGGGTTGAGTATCCAGTTGTGAGATATGAAAGAGGGAGGCTTCTACCCTCTCCAAAAACAGCTATAAAAAGCACAAGTAACACCAACATGGTATCAGTCATCAACTTCCCAATGGATTGTCACCGATAGTTGGGGGGCCTATCAACTATCTCATCTGGAAACATAAATAGCACAGTTTTTACTTACAGGCTATGCAGTCTTGAAAGACTGGCCAAGGCAGTTTTTTAAGGCTTCTAAATCTCAATCTATTTTACTTAATCCTATATTTGTGAGCCCATATATACAGATTGTCAACTTGGAGCTGCTAAACTCTAAGACTATGACAACAGGGATCGAGTTCATTATCCTACTCTAGCACTTCTCCGAGTCCCCCATTAAACAGACATGCAAAAAAAGAAGTGGCATGGCATTTGATGAAATAAGGAATTATTGAATATTTAGCACTAAGCAAACTCAAGCTCTTCCAAACTCATTCCTCATTTCTGTTTCTGCCTGGCATTGGCACCTCCTGATGCTTTTCTAAAAGCTTGTCAATTACTAGGGGCTAGAGGAGGTCCATTTTTATCAGGTCTGTGCCTCTCAAGTCTCTACTTATTCTTGTCTTTGATCACCAATCGATGGAAGCTGTAGCTTCTGCCAATTTTGGCTGCTCTTCTAGAGCTGATGTCAGCCTTGCTTCTTTTTACATCCTTATGTTTGGTGACCAAGGGCACACAGAACGTTGAATGGGCTGATAGATGTGCTGAGCTCCCGGGCCATTAAAGTGATGGTGCAAATAATTGTTTAGTGAGAGGGTGAGACGCTAGAAGGCGAAACAAATAATTATTATGGGAACAATAGAATTAAAGGGATTTCCCTGTTCAGGGTGCCTAAGCCTCCAGTGAGTGATGAGGGCCTTTCATAAAGAATTCTAACCTTACCCCCATGAAGCCGCTAATTTACTGCAAAGTAAACCAAAGAGGGAGATTTCTATCTAAATTGGAGCTTGGGAAGTGGAGAATCAAAATATAGCTTATAACCAAATCTTCTTCCTTTTATCTCCTAAAACACAGCCCCTCAAATAAATTGAGGTTTGGTAACAGAAGCAAGAGCTTTCTGCTCTCTGACTAATTTTGACTCAAATGGTGACCAACCTTCCTGGTTTGCCCAGGATTGTCCTGGTTTTAGTGCTGCAAGTCCCGCTTCACAGAAACCCTGTAGCCCCATGCAAACCTGGAAGGTTGGTCACCCTAAAAGAGAGAAAGACATTGTGTATAACTTTTAGCAGCACAATCCTCACCAGCAAGAAAATATAGCAGCTTTGCAGCTGGATTCAGTCCACCCTAGTGCTTCTAGGTAGTTCAGTATCATGTGGTCCAGCAGGGCACAGAAGGTAATGAACATAGGGATCTGGGGGGTGGGGAGGAAGGCTCAGCACCTGTCATTTCAAGAGCTCCGGGTATCTAGTATATCTTCTCATTTAGGCTCATTCCTGTGAGGGAGGGAGGAACAGAGAGAAGTTTCCCTTCTGCTCCATTTTATAGATGGGGAAATGACCATGGGGAGACAGGGCAGTCTGCTTGAGATGTCACAGACAGTAGCAGAGCCCACGTGAAACCCAGTTCTGAATCCTAAGTCACGGTGCCTCCTAATGAGTGCCGAGATGTGGCATGGACTTTTAATGCCAAAAAAATCCTACCTGGCCTGATTTAGGAATGAAGTGAGGCTGAATATCCTATCTGTATCCCCTCAAACACCAGTCTGGGGAAGAAGCATTTGCCTCTGAAGGCAGCACATGCAGCTTCACCCCAATTTGCCTAAAACAGGCTCTGACTCAAGTTTTAAGTCATACGTTGACATACCGTATGAGCAGGTCATCATCCTACCCATTGACACACCGTATGAGCTGGTCATCATCCTACCCTCAGCCTGAGGCCTTAAACATGTAGACCGTGTTACCAGAGCAGAGGCCTCTGGGAACTGACAGCCTGGGGAGACGCCCACCTTGGTGCCATGTGCAAGTCTACTCTCTTCTGCACCCACCCTGAGTCTGAACCCTGGATGCACCAGAATCACAGAGCCAGGGTCCAGTGCCCTTTGTCCCTCCAAGTCTGAGCTGGCTTCCCCGCTGGGCACCACACTGGGGTCCAGCCAGTCGAGCTGCTTGGGGAGAGCTTGAACCACTCACTTGGTTTCCCTGAGAACCACCCAGCTGGCCCACAGACTGTTTTGCTTCAATTTTCCACTGGCATATTATCCTCCTTTTATCCATGTTTTCAAGAAAATGATGCTGAGGAGGGCACAGTGTACTTTCAAAGAGGTTAAGCAGAGGTGTTTCACCTCTGAATTCACTTCCAGAAGAAGGTGATGGCTTCTAGCATTCAGGGCCAGAAAAAACATCTATACACAAAGTCTACAGCCCTTGAGAGGCTTTAAGCAGGAAGGAGCCAGAGTGTGCCTGGCTCCTCAGGGGGTGGGAGGGGCTTCCCTATGAAGGCAGACTATGCTCACTGAGTGAATCAAACATTGTTTTAGAGATTACTGTGTACAGAGCCACAGAACCTTGTTCTATGAGCTGCACTGACAGAATTAGAAATTAGAACTGAAAGAATTAGAGAATGCATCCCCTTGAGGAGTTTTGAGTCAAACATTGGGAAAATCAGGGAAGAAGCATAGAAAAGATTTGAGGAGTGATGGAAGTAACGTAGGCTGACTTTGAGGGTAATGATGTTCAACAACACAGGACAAAAATAAATTGCGCTTACCTCAAATGTAGGTTGCCTGATTTCCTGGGCTCCCAGTGACCTCAGTGCAAACTGAGAAATGCTGTGGGTCCCTCTGAATATTCATGGCTCTGCCAGACCCTTCAAGTTTCAAGCTCCTTTTCCCAAGGGACATTTGAAACTAAGTGAGGCTAGGATTCTCTGGTATCCTGCCCCTGACACAGAAGGGAATTTTTCTGAGGGAAGAATCTGTTCATCACTCCCTCCCCACATAGGTGAATTGAAATACGGTCACTTTACTTCACACACAACTCTTAGTCATGCACCTACTTCATTTGCTCAGCACTCATTGTATGTGCATACCCTGTGCATTGTATGTGCATATATCTGTGCTGTGCTAAAGATATAGGGATGAAAAGACTAAATTGGTGCTTTTCATGGAGTTTACCATCAAATCCTCTGCCCAGGGTTTCTCTGGCCCAAGATCATAAGACCTTAAAATTTACTAAGCTGGAGGGTAAGGTGAGGGGAGGGGAGGGAGAGGGGAGAGGGTGTCCAAGGGGGCAGAGACCTGTCAGCTCTCAACCTCTTCTTGCCCTCCATCCCGCCAAGGGTTTCCAAGCTATTGCAAAGCTCTGCCTTCTTACTAATATGAATTTGTGGATATCCCTGTAGGGACAAAAGCTCAGTTGTGATACAATGTAAGAGGCCTGTGATGTTGTGATATAATAAGAAGTATATATTTGGTCTTCATCCCGGGCCCTGGTACAGAGCTCCTAAAACCCTTGTAGTTTCCTGAGTGGTAAGAGTAAGAGGAACATCTTTTGTTATTTATAATAAGCCCCTTTCAAACATAGTGGAGTTTGTCATAATGAGATGACTTTTGATGGGTCCCTAGATAGCTTCAGGATGGGAGATGATGGGCCAGAGGAGCCAAACATGTGATTAGAAGGTTGGAACTTTCAGCCCCACCCCCCACCCCTGATCTCAAGGGAGGGGAGAGGGACTGGGAATTGAGTCAATCGCCAGGAGCCAATGATCTAATCAATCTTGCTCATGTAATAGAACATCCATAGAAACTCTAAGTTTGAAGAACTTCCAGGTTGGTGAATGTATTCATGCTCCAGGAGGGTGACACACTCCAAACTCCACAGGGACAGAAGCTCCTGTGCCCGGGACCCTTCCAGACCTTGCCCTATGTACCTCTTCATCATTTGTATCATTTATAACATCCTTTATAATAAACTTGTAATGGTAAGTAAAGTGTTTCCCTGGGATCTCTGAGCCTTAACAGCAAATGATCAAACCTGAGGAGAAGAGGGTTGAGGGAACTCCCAATTTGCAGTCAAGTCGGACAGAAGTGTGGGTGCCCTGGGAACGCACTACTTGTGATTGGTGTCTGAAGTGGGGGGCAGTCTTTTGGGACTGAGCCCTTAACCCATGGGGTCTGCACTAACTCCAGGTAGTTAGTGTCAAAATTCGATTATATTGTAGGACACCCAGTTGGTGTCCAAAGGGAACTGGAGAATTGCTTGGTGTGGAAAACTCACACGTTTGGTGTCAGAAGTTATTTATGAGTAGGGCCAGAATTCCATCCATGATTCTGTCGTTTACTTCCCCAGGGAAGATTTTTCGTTAGATATGGCAACCCAGTTTAATAAATAAAATTTGGGTTCTGATACTCCCTTCTGGCACAGGTAAGCACTTGGTACTTGGTAACATTTATAATGATGATGGTGATGATAGTTGCTACCTTCATAACATAACTAAAGGCAACACCTGTATTCTGAATATATCTGACCTGATCAACCTGGACTATAAGCTGTGGCAAAACTATCACCACCCACCCCTGAAGACCATAAGGAAAGGAATCCTCGCTACACCTCAGACTCCAGGCCTCCCTGTCCCACTGCACATGGGCTCTATGATGCCTGCTGGCCCATAATTCATCATGGAACTGTTGGGATTCCAGCCATCATGTCACACATTCTCACATGATGGCTTGTTTCCATCAGAGCACTTATTCTAGTTTTTAATACAGCTTAATCAGAGCAGAGCTAGATCTATTTTTATTCTCCATTGTATTCGCAAGCAGAGTGCCTCAGGAAGAATATACTCATAACAGATGCTTAATAAATGTATATTGAATGGATAAATGAATGAATACACAAAAGAATGAATGATTGGTCAAATGAGCTTCCCCAGAGGCATTTCAGTAAGAGATGTAGGAATGATCCAGGAAAAACTCCAGCAGGCAGAGTTGAGTAGGCTGCTCATCACAGAATGGGTGGCTTGGCAAATGCAGTTGATTAGAAAAAGAAAACATCCAAACATGTGCTAGTGGAAGTAGTGATGAGCTTCTTTTTCTTTTAATAAGATCAGCCCTCATTTCGTGTAATGAAGCCGCAACATAACTGCAAGAATAGCCAGACGGGGTGGGTCTAGTCCCACAGAAGCCCCAGGCCAACCCACCAACCTAATTACAGCACACACTGTACCCAGTGCTGCTCACTGTTTGTCACCTGAGGCATTGGCCAGATCAATTTGGGGACACAAAAAGCAAAGCAACACTTTCGCCAAAGCCCTTGAATTTCCAGGCCTTGTGGTTTCCATTCAGACCATTTATAAAGGATTGCAGGCTTCCATTGCCTTTGTTGTTTCAATCTGTGGTGCGTCCAACAAAAAGAGAAACCTCAAGCCCTCGCCAACTGAAGCTGGGGAAGGAATTCCTGTGCCTGGACCTACGGGCAGGAGGGCCAGGGGCCTCTACTATCGACCTCATGCTTCCATTGCAGCCTGGGTGGCCTCCGCCAGGGCCTCTGCAGCTCCTGCCTCAGCTTATTGGCCTGGAAAAAGGAAAATGAGGTTCACCATGGAGACCCTCTCCAAGGAAAGCGGTGTGATTTAATGAACCTTTGGAAAACTATTCACTTTTCACACCTGCAAATGGTCCTTCGGTATCTGTCTTGTGCCTCCAGACTCCCCATATTTCTTCTAATACCAAACAAACGCCACTCGAGCCTCCCTCTCATGAATCTTAGGGTCTGAAAGTCTTTTCCAGCAGGGTCTTTTTTCCTTGGAATTTCTATCCTGCTTATCTGGTAGAACTAAGAATGGAGCCACTTTGCTGGACTGTTACTCTCCCCAATCTATGAAAATAGAAGGTTTCCTCAAAAGTATACTCATTTTATGTCAATCGTGGATAACTTTTGCCAACACCATCACATAAGAGAAGAAAGAGGAAGCATTTAATTTCTGCCCCTGGTCATTGCTTTCCAAAAAGCACTCATGTCCATATCAATGTGTCCTGCAGTCCTAGATTTCTTTCTTTCCCTTTGACCACGTTAGACGCATGCTGCCACATCACTAGAGAGTATCTAATTTCATTAATGTGTTCTGGAGTCTCATTCAGATTTTGTGGTTGTGAACCAAATCTGAGACCCATGAGGAATGGATAAGTAAATGATGGACAGTCTATGTGATTTCATTTTTGAAGAGCTTTTAGTGACATAGGTAAGTATTTATGTATTAAGCAAAAAGAAATCAGGATAAAAATTGTATATATAGTATGATCTCAACTGTATCCATAAGAGTGAAAGCATCAACACTTGATGGTGAGATTATGATTCATTTTCATTCTCTTCTCTGTACTTTTTGTATTTTTAAATTTTCCACAGTAAACATGCATAACTTCCTTTATAAAAAAAATTTCCTGATTATAGAAAAAATGGCAAGCATTACTTTTTTATAACTTATTTCCTAAGGCGATATGACAATAGTGAGTCTCAAAGACAGGGGAATTTGTATTCAATATACTTTGAAAATTTAAGCAGTCTTAAAAAAATACAAAAACATGTGAATAGACACATAACAAATTCAGAGAAATCTATACATTTACATATTAATATATTAAACATGTATTCATATTAATATATTTAGATAAGTATTTAAAATATATATATTTTAAAAATACATTATCTCACCATCTGAAACCCTTTTACCAAAGGGAACCACTGTGAACAGTTTGGGCTATAAACTTTTCAATAAATTTACATAGGTCTGTGTTTTATATTTGCACATATATGGGTTTGGGATTTTTTTTTTTTTTTTTTTTTTTTGGTGAGGAAGACCAGCCCTGAGCTAACATCCATTGCTAATCCTCCTCTTTTTGCTGAGGAAGACTGGCCCTGGGCTAACATCCGTGCCCATCTTCCTCCATTTTATATGGGACGCCGCCACGGCATGGCTGACAGGGTTTGGGATTTTTAATATTAACAGGATCATATGATATATAGTGCTCAATAACTTTCTTTTTCTCACTTAACAATGCATCTTAGATGTTGAACTTGTATCTCTATTTAGAGAGCTCTACCTCACTTATTTTTAACTTCCATGTTATTGCATAGCATAGATGTGCCATAATGTATTCATCCATTCCCTTGTTGATGCATATCCTTGAACACACGGACAATTGTGTGTCCAAAGATGTTCACTACGGTGTTACAATGAGCATCTTTTACAATGGACCTTCTTTTATACATAGCTTTGTGCACGTATAAAAGTATCTCTGAAGGCTAGATTTTTAGAAATAGACGCCCTTGCTCAAATGTCATACACGTTTGAATTTTGAATTGACACAGCCGAATTACCTTGCCGAAAAGATTGTATTAACCGACTCTCCAATAAATACCATCAGCATGTTATCTTAGGAAAATGTCCTCTTCAGATACAGAATTAGAACTTTCTCCCAGATTCCTCCTGATTGGTCTGATTTGGAGATCATCAAGACAATAATCAAAACAAAAGCAAACACAGAAACCATCATTAAGTCCCTTGAAACAAGATGACATTACAGTACTCAAGTATTAAGAAAACAGGGCTGTTCTGGGAATGACTAAGGAATTATTAACTTTTGAAGAATTACATTACAATAATCAACATTTCAGTTCTACCAATCATGATTTAATAGTTCTTAAATGATTCAGAAAGTATTCTTTTTATTTTATATTGTCTCAAAGGAAAATGTAGCTACTGGCATTTCCTCATTGTGTGTGTTTTGGATAAATGGACAGAATCCATTACCCTGATGATTAAAAGCAGCTGAAAGATGTTTTAGCCAGGTCATCTCTGCACCTAGAATAAAGCTGTCACAAGAAGTCTGAAAAGGCCCTGGTAAGTGAGGAGCTGTGCATTAGCTTCATCTTTCAGCACCTCTCCTCTTGGAAAGTACAGAATTTCTCTACTCTCATTCATGGTCAAACTTCCTCAAAGTGCTGGCAATGTACCTTACATACATTTCTTCACCTACTATTCTGTTTTTAAATTTTTAAAAAATTGTTTAATTATGCACTAAATTGAACATAAAAGACTAATAAAACAGACACCCAGGGCTGGCCCAGTGGTGTAGTGGTTGTTTGCGCGCCTCCACTTCGGCAGCCTGGGATTCACGGGTTCGGATCCCAGGCGCAGACCTGCACACCACTCATTAAGCCATGCTTTGGTGGCATCCCACGTACAAAATAGAGGAGGACTGGCACAGATGTTAGCTCAGGGCCAGTCTTCCTCACGCACACACACACAAAAAAAAAACATCCAGCTATCTACTATTCAGATTTAGAAAATTTTATCATTTTGTGTAATTTGCTTCAGAACTTTTTTTAAAGAAATAAGGTATTACTGTTGAATTCTTTGATTCCCAGTCTATTCTTCTCTCTCCCTCCCCAGAGGTAACCTCCATCCTGAAGTTGGTATGATATCTTCTCCCTCCATGTTTTATGCTTTCACAGCAGATGCGTACGTCCACTTGCAATATGTAGTGTTATTTTGTGCATTTCTTAAATTTACAAAAATAGGATCATATTACAGATATTCTGAAACCTGATATTTTTTACAAAACTTTTCCATATAATTGTTTTTCCAATGTTGATAGAGGTTGTCAATTCTTTCACATTAACTGTTGAATTGTATTCAAGTATATGATTATACAAATATTTAATTGTCTATTGATTCACATTTAATGGCCTCCAAAATTTTCCTATTACAAGGTTTATAAGTTTCATTGCTATTTTGAATAGGATCCTTTTTAAAAAATCATTCCAGTTTTTAAATTGGCATCCATTAATTTACAGGAATGACAGTGACTTCTCAGGGCTAAGAGTTTATAGGTTCCATTGGATTTTGTATATAAACTATTATAATGTCTTCAAATAATAAAATTAGTTCTTCCATACAAATCTTTATACCCCTTATTTCTTTTTCTCATCTCACTGCACTGTCTTGAACCTCCAGCAAAAATTTTGAATAGGAGCACTTGTAACAAGTAATTCTGTCATGTCCCTGACTTTAAAGAGAAGATGTCCAACATTCAGTCATTACATATGATGTTTGCTGCAGGTTTTTGGTAATGATTCAATTTCTTTAAAGGTTATAGGTTAAGATTTGTAGGTTTCTTCAGATTATCTATACTTTGAGTCAAGATTAACAAATTATACTTCAGCATAAAATTGTACATACTGTCTACATTTTCCAGTTATCGGCATAAAAGGTAGTCAGTCTTATTATTATTTTCAATCTATATTTATATATATTTAACAATCAATCTATACATACATACTGATCTATATGTTACTTTCAATCTATCTATAGTATGTTCACCTTTTTATTTTATGTTGTCTCATATCCTTGAGTAATTTTTCCAGAAGTTTGTCTATTTCATCAATCTTTTTAAGAACCAGCTTTTGTCCTTGTTAATCTTCTTTATTGTTTCTTGGATATGCTCTATCTACTTTTTTAGATTTACTTTTTGTTGTTTTCCCCTAACTTTTTGAAGTGAATAAGTCACTCGATATTTTTCAGTCTTTCTTCTTCTATAGTATATGAATTTAAATTTATAAATGTCCCTCTGTGTTCCACTTTCACTGAATGCTGCACATATTGTGATAAGTTTTTTTTTATTTTTTATTATTCAGTGCTAACTACTTTATGATTTCCATATGGCTTCTTCTGTGACACATGAATCATTCGTGTGATATCTGTTTTTCAAATTGGAAAATCAGAAGAATGTTCATCAGAAGAATAACTCTACAATATTTTTTTTATCTTTTTCATGGTCTAGTACGTGGTCAGTTTTAAAAAACAAAATTCCAACATGTCCAATATGTGCAATATGGGTGCAGGATTCAATTTGTTTCCGTTAGATCAAGCTTTTGTGACAGGCAGTAGGCCCTAATAATCAGGCATCTACCCTTCCCACTTTCTCCAGGTACTTTGCTCTTGGTTAGGGCCATGTGACTAGGTCTAGTCAATGGAATGTGAGTGGAAGCTTCATGTGCCTCTTCCAGGCTGAGGCAGTGAAAAGCCAGGCATCATTTTCTGATCTCTTTTCCTCTTCTGCAGTAAATGAAGAGGCCCCTTGTCCCGGATGGTGAAGCTAAAGGATCGTGAGCCTCCATCAGCCTCTACAGAGACACAGCCCCAGACTCTTTTGGACAAAGTACAGTGAGAAATAAACTGTGACTAAAGTCATTAAAACTTTGTGGTTAAAATGTTACTACAGCATCACCTCTCCTAAGCTTAACAATATGGCTTGTTAATTGTATTGTCGAAATTTTTCTTGTTCTACCAACTCGTTATTTACTTAATATATTAGTTTCTGAGAAAGGTGTTAAAACTATTATGATTATATATTTGTCAGTTGCTCTCTCTAAATTTGTCAGTTTGTGGTTTATATATGTTTCATGCATGCAGATTCAAAATATAAAATCTTAATGAATTCTTTTTGTATCATTATGTAATGACACTGTATCACTAATAACAGGTTTTTTTAATCTTGAATCTATTCTGTGACATTAATATGATATCAATTACATTAATAGTTTCCCCATTTTATTTTGATCAATATGCACCTGCTACATCCTTTTCCACTATATAGTTATACACCCCCCCACACACACACATACGCATGCAAACACATTCACATATATTTATATAATTGGAATATATTTTCACCCACTTTGAGAATCTCTGTCTTCTAATGAATATCTTTAGGCCATTCATACTTTGAGGTTTGGTGTGCTGAATATCCTCCATTTGTTCCTTCAGATTCATGTTCTACCCTGCTACAAACCCAGGAGGCTGACATGTATGAATTCCATCAATGGGTTCCATTGATATCTGACTTCCCATTGGGTTCAGACAATGGAAGTCTCTAGAAAGAGGGCAGAAGGCAGGAGGGAAGTTAAATCAGAGTATTACTCCTCCAGCTCCATTTTTGATGGTTGCTCTTATTTGGCTGCTCCCTCTACTGGAGGCCACAGCTCCTGTTGGGCAGCCTTATTCATACAGTTCTTTCCATCTGGGTTCCAGCAACCAGTCATTCCCTTGCCCCTTCAAACCCAGGGGTAGTACTACCTGCATCCCTTGTTGCTTTCCCTAAATCCTGCTCACACTTTTATTAAACTCCTCAAATAACCCAAATTGAATGTGCTGGACTCTGACTGCTGCAGACTCTGCTGGACTCTGACTGCTAACATGCCATTCTGTCCCTACCTCCCCATCATCTCATGCCCAAACACATTTCCAATGTGTGTAGTGAAAGGGGACGGGAAGGAGGAGACATAGCAGTTTCCTGCCACAGCTTCTGGCATTGTTCTTCAAGCATCCCCTGCTCGAGGATTACACAGGTAGATTACTCTGGGGTAGCCAGACCTCCCATTTTAGGTAACAGACTCCAACATTAGGTCTTCTGCCCACGCGGACACTACAGTTTGCCACCGTTTCTCTCCCCTGACAAGTGGGGACTAGAGGAAGCATGGGCCCAGCTGTGTATAACAAGCAAATCAAAAACTAGGTCACTAAACCTGAAGAAGCAGGGGGAAAAGTGGGATCTAAGACATAGAGCCAAAACAGAGAAATAAGGGGACTCAATAAATGAGGCATTTCAGAATAAGTAGAAGGGAACTGAGCTGGAAAAGTTTCTCAGCCTTTTTTTCTACTGTTCCTGGATTTAACATATGTGAACATAGTGCACTTAATGGGCTAAAGAGACTGGAGAGTGTTTTCCCAGAATTTTCCAATTTCCTGCTTCTTACAAATCCAAGAGATTTCTCTCAAGCCTCCCCTTCATGGTTTCACAGCGAGTTCCGGGGGCTCTAGGTTCCAAAGAGATAACACAGGGGCCTCGTTGAGGCTGAGGAAGCTGAGTAGGGGGGCTCCAGGTCAGTGGCTGCCCCCAGTCCTGTTAATTCAACTTAGCTCTTTATTTATTTTCCAAATTGGGTTCTATATAGCATTTAAATTTCTAAAAGCAGGAGGGAGGATTCTGTTACTTAAAAAAGAAATACGAACCACCATTCCTCTCTCTTCTCTTTGATCCACTTTGTCTCCTTAGAGTTTGCTGTTTCTGAAAGGCTAAGGACAATTTCATGATTTTTTCCCCCTATTTTAGTGCCTCTCACAGCAGTGAGGTGAAGCTGCAAAATTACTCTGAAGCTGAGCATCTCAGAGTTGAAGCAATTCTAGTGGTCAGCTCCTGCAATCTTCCATTTTGTTACAGTATTCCTCATAGAGGGGCAATCCTCTGTTTGAATACCTTCAGGGACAGAGAGTTCTCTCTCTCATGGAAGCAAGCCTTATCATTCAACAGCTCTTATCACTAAAAGGTCTGCAGTTATATGGTCCCAAATTATGCCTCTGTATGACTTGGGTCATTTTGTCTCCTAGACATGTCCAAAGTAAGTCTACGTGGCAATGCTTCCAATATTTAAATCCAACTATTAGAGAGTAAGTCTTGAGTTTAAAAAGTTTTTTCTCCAATGTAAAATTTTCATTGAAGTTCTTCACTATCCTCACGTGAGTCCTGGTTTATCCATGTCCACGTTAAGAAGTAAGGTCAAAACTAGACTAATTTAGATGTGGTGTGACCAAGAAAAGTAGAACTAATCTGGATACTACAGTAGTATTAGAAGAGCCTAAAATGTTACTATTTATTTTTAGCAGTCTCATCACACCCTCATCTACGGTTTGTGGTAAATAGACACCAACGTCTGCTGTTAATCTACAATCCTCTACCTTGTTCTTAGCCAAGTGTTTTTTGTTTTTTCGGTCTAAATATAGGATTTCACATTTATCCATACTCTATTTCATTCTACCAGTTTCAATCCATCACCATAGCTTGTTGGAATCTTTTTTTAAATTTTAAATCCGTTATCCAACAGACTCAATGTAGTTTTGTGGCATACTCATAGTCAATGAATAAGGAAATTTATAGTGCTTTACTTCAACTAGCATCCAAATCATGAAGTTACCAATCACTGCTGTATTGCACCTATGTAACAGGTTAGTCAAATATAGAAGAAAATGATAAGCAATACCCTGCATTAATTTTTGAAGGGGAAGGAACAGCCAAAACTTAAATTTAAACAAGACCCCATCACATCATGACACCCAAAGGGAAGATTATCAGATCTCCCTGAAAAGAGATAGCATTAGGAACCGTGAGGCCGTAGCTGACCCTGCTGTGAGGCACAGGCAAAGGCATGAGCAGAAATGCTCTTCCCAGGCCCTGGGGGCAGGACAGCACCAGGTCAAACAGCAGAGAATGCTGCCTTGATCCTTTCTAATCCACTGAGGCCCCAGAAAACAGGAAGACTGGGTTGAGCTGATGGAACTGGCACAAGGGGAGCAGAGACTTGCACCTCCAGGGCAGGATAGAATGGTTCACAGCAGGCCCAAATTCCCACCGATGATAACCACAAAAGTCTGATTACCTACAGAAAAAAATCATATAATACAAGGCACCAGAGAGCTTCAAAGCAGTGAGGACTGGAGGGAAGGAAAGAAAAAGAAAAAGAGGAAATTCTCTAGGTTCTGGTATTTGATTTTTGAAATACCAATTAGATGCAGGGCCAAGTTTAGTTTCCAACACTACCGTAGACATTGAAGGGACACCAGCAAACAGACTAAAGCCTGTTTTTGTGGTGCTTACAATCTAGGGAAGGGAGACAGAAAAAAAACAAATAAATAAACAATATGGCAGGGAGCAAAAGGTGTATGTAGAAAAATAAAGCAGGCTAAGTGAGGATGAAATAGCCAAGGTGTTGGGTGGAGACGGGGTGTAATTTTTTATGGCATGGTGAGGAAGACCCTCTAATAAGGTGACTTTTGTGTCACTGGGGGAAGTGATGATCTCTAACATCTTTGTAGACCTAGATTTTAGGATTAGACAAATGGGAAAAAAAGGCAAAACAAGTTGGGCTACATATGTGAAAGATAAAAGAGAATGAAAGGAATAATGGAAATGATTGGATATACATCTATAAGTGTTTTCCCTCTAAGTGGATTTCTCTTTACACATATGGCCAGAGGTACATTATAGGGATGGGGGAAATCAAACTAAGTTTCTGCACAGGAAAGGAAACAATCAACAAAATGAAAAGGGATCATATGGAATGGGAGAAAATATTTGCAAACCATCTGTTTGGTAGGGGTTACTATCCAAAATATCTAAGGAACTCATACAACTCAATAGCAAAATAAAACACCAAATAACCTGATTAAAAATTGGCAAAGGATCTGAATAGACATTTTTTCAAAGAAGACATATAAATGGCCAACAGGTGCTCAACACTACTGATCATCAGGGAAATGCAAATCAAAACCACAATGAGATATCACCTCACACCCGTTAGGATGGCTATTATCAAAAAGTTAAAAAAAGGAAAAGCGTTAGCGAGGATGTGGAGAAAAGGGAACACTTGTGCACTGTTGGTGGGAATGTAAATTGGTGCAGCCACTATGGAAAACAATATGGAGGTTCCTCAAAAAATTAAAAATAGAACTACCATATGATCCAGCATTTTCATTTCTAGGTACATATCTGAAGGAAATAAAATAACTATTTCAAAGAGATATCTGCACCCCTATGTTCATTGCAGCATTATTTCCAATAGCCAATTTATGGAAACAACCTAAGTGTCCATCAACGGATGAATGGATAAAGAAAATATGGTATATACATTATAGGAATGGTGAGGAGGAGAGGAAGAGAGACGCACAAGATCTGTGTTTCCACAACTTACATTAGTTCATCTATGAGTTGACTCTAACTTAAGTTCCTTTATCCTAAGATGATTCTCTTTTTTTTGACATTGGTCCAACTTAAAGTAAAAAGACCAGGGCCAGCCTGGTGTGGTAGTGGTTAAGTTCGCACACTCCGCTTCAGAGGCCTGGGGTTGGCAGGTTTGGATCCTGGGCCCAGACATATGCACCGCTCATCAAGCCATGCTGTGGCAGCACCCCATAATCAAAATAGAGGAAGACAGGCACAATGTCATCTCAGGGCCAATCTTCCCCACCAGAAGAAAAAGTAAAAAGACTTCTCAAAACTGGCTGTGAAAACTTGCAGAATTACAGACTTATAGGCAAAGAAAATTACACAAAAGCAACCTACCCTACTCTAGCCCTAGTTCCAGTCCAGTCTCCAGGTCCACTGTAGGCAAAGCCTTGCCCTATCCCCACACCAATCAATTACTCAGAAACCTTGAGCAAGAAGAACAAAGCTGGAGGCATCACACTTTCTGACTTCAAACTGGAGTAATGGCAGACTGTCTCTATAACTTTTTAAATCTTTTCCAGTAATGAGTAGGCACTCAAAGAATAAAGTGAATTTGGTATAGCGTGTGATGGTTTAGGCTGAGGAACCAAATTGCCTAGGTTTGAATCCTCTTTCAAACATGACCTTGGTAAATGTTAAGTCTTGTGATTGTGATTCCTTGTCTTTAAAATGATGGTAATTATTGTATCCATCTCAGAGAGATTTTGTGAGGCATAAATGAGTTAATAACCAAAAAGTGCATAGAACAATATCTAGTCCTTAGTGAGCATTCAATAAAATTAGCTGTTATTATTAACTACAGTAAAGCACCACACGCTGGAAAGGACTTTGAAAACCCAGTCTTCAATTCAGATAATGTGTACTTTATGAATGAAGCTACGGATAACCATGGATAGGATAGATGGGGAGAGGATGACAACAATAAATGGGGAAACACCCTCTTCAGACTCTGCCAGTGAATTGTCTGCATCAGGCACCCGGAGCTTGCTCAAGAGACCAGAATGATGTAGTCTGAGAAGGGATTTGGGGTATTACTGATCTGGTAGGGTCCTGAGGAGACCTCAGCTTCAGAAAAATGAATGAGATGAGTAGCATGGTCTTCTACCAACCAGGTAATAAGCAGCGTTCCTGTAGCCCCAGTCAACTCTTCCTCAGAATGTTTTTCTTTCATGGTGTTTACCCATATTGACAGTGGGCAGAGGTTATCCTAGGGTTTCTGGTGAAGCCATGACATAAATAAGCGAGGTTTTTCTCAGAGAGTTTATAAATGTTGCTCTTTACATTGAGAGACCTTTAGGAAGTGACTCGGGTTATTGAGGACAGTCCCACTCTTGGTTACCCATACCATTCCTGATGCTTGTAAGTTTCTGTATCTTCTAATGAAGGTGGCAACGATATGTACCTGAGGCACGGTGGGTGGGAGTCCTGGACCGCAAGGAAAAAAGCCTGGATTCCAAGTCTGGCTACTAGTTAGGCTTTGAAATCACTTAATTTCTCTAGGTCTCAATTTCCACATGTGTCAAATGTGGAGTAAGATTAGATACTTGCTAACGGTGCTTGCAGCTAAAATATTCTACCACTTTCTGTGTCATATGCCCCAATATCTGGGGTGCCCATTCATCATTAATGTATTCACCCATTGATTTATTCCTTTATTTAATATTTAATATTTTCCTTTCTTTTTAATAATGTTTTAAGTTATGAAAATGTTCATTACACACAAAAAACAAAATAATTACAAATATTCATGCATCTATCATCCAGATTTAACAGATGTTAATGTTTTGCTATATTTGATCCAGATTTTTTCTTTAAAAAGAAATGAAACATTGTAGGAAATAAATCCTCATTTCTTCCCTCCCCAGAAATAACTACTATCTTTAAATTACTATATGTTCTCAATATACAGTATTGTTTTGAATTTTTTTAATGTACATAAATGGTATGCTGTAAATATCCTTATTTTTGCTGAAATTTATATTTTCCAGATTTAGTCACATTACCACCTATGGGATTATTCATTCATTCGTTTTAACAGTGACTTAGTATTCCACTATATGAATATACTACAGTTTATCCATTCCCTGCTGATGGCCTTTTAGATAGTTTCCAACATTTTACTGTTAAAAATAACATTGCAGCAACCAAATGTGTAGAAGTCTCCTTGAGGACATGTACGAGAGTTTCCCTAGGGTAATTACCTAGAAGCAATATTACTTGGCAGGGTATGTTTATTTTCAGCTTTTCTAGATAATGTGAAATTGCTCTCCAACGTGCCTGTAGATATTTATACTCTCAAGTACTATATGACGCCTTGTTTTCCCACATCTTTGCCAGCATGTGTGTTGTTAAGACTTTCAAATTTTTTCCAATCTTATGGGTATAAAATAATATTTTCTTGATTTTTTATACATTTATTGGCTATTCAGATTTCTTCTTCATAAATTTCCTGTTCATATTGTTTGCCCATATTTTTTTGTGATGTGTTTTCGTTATTGATTTGAATTATATCTTTTTATAGTCTGGATACTAATTTTTTGTTTGTTTGTTTTAAGAGTTAGAAATATCTTCTCCTAATTTGTGGCTTGTCATTTAATTATGTTTGTTTTTTCACCCAAAAGGTTTTAACTTTATTGTAGCTAAATTTATCAACCTTTCCCTTTATCGTTGGTACTTTTGTGCTTTGTACAAGAAATCCTTCCTTACCCAACGTTATATAGTTCTGTATATCCTTCTAAAAGTTTTACAGCATTGCTCTATTTCAACATCTAGGTTTTTAATCCATATGGAATTTATTTTTGCATGGGAAACATTTTAATTTATTTATTTCATACAAATAGCTAATAGTCCTGGCATCATTTGTTAAATAGCTTATCCTTCTCCATTGATGGGTATTGCTATCACTGTCATTCACAAAGTTTCTATATAGATGTGGGTCTATTCCATTGGTGCTGGGCTAGCCCTGTTTTAATTACTGCAGCTTTAGAGCAATTTTTGGCAGCTAGACTGGTAAAAATTGTTTTTATTCTTTTTCTTCAAAATTGTCCTAACTGTTTTCGACCCTTCTCACATTCACATGAGTTTTACAATCAGTTTGTTAATTTCCACAAAAAAGTGTCAAGATAGTGTTTGGAATTGCATTGAATTTATAGATAGATTTGGGCATAATTATTATCATAATAATATTGAAAATTCCCTGCTATGCTTCCAGCATATCTCTTTATTTAGACCTTTTCTCTTGTCTTTAAAATGTTTTGTAATACTTTCCATAAAGTTTTGCCCATATTTTGTTAATATTTTCCTGTTTACCTTATAATTTTGTTGCTATTTTGCATAAGATCTTTTTCAAAAAGGTCTTATGTACTTCCTAATTTTCTTTCTAAAATTAAAATATCCCATTTGCTGCTGCTGGAGTAATGTTATTGTTTTTTTGTGTATTCATTCTTAACTTGCAAATTTGTTGTCCATTCATGCTGATATTTTTGTCCATAGAATCTCTTGAATTTTCTATTTAGGAAATAATATCATCTGCCGATAATGAAAATCTTGTTTTTTCCTTTCTTACTTAGTAAGAAGAAGTACTTCTTACTTCTTCACCTTATCTGGTTATGTTGGCTGGGATCACTAATACAACACTGCATAAAGGGGGTGAGCTTGGGACACTTGTCATTTCCCTGGTTCCAGAGGACACTCTTCTATTCTTCCATCCTTCAGTATGGGATTTACTGTAGATTCTTGATTGGTAGTCCCTTTAAAACATTATAAGCCTACGGTTGTCCTTTCTGCTCTTCTTTCTCAACAGTTATTCCTGGTAAAAGACAAGCTTTGATTAGGCATACATTTGACTCTTTAAGTTGTGGAGTTATTTATCAGCTAAGCACTGTGTTGATTTGGTTCTTATATTTGCGACTTGGAATATGATGAGATCCACACTGTGATATTCCCAAGACAGAGAAAACACCTTTCTGGATGATGTAGCTGTGGAAGAATGTAGGTCATGAGCCACAGTGCTCTGTTTTGTCCCAAAGGTCTGAGACTATACCTCTGGATGGAAGATGAAGGTGATTCTTGTGTGACGGGCTGAGCCTGGTAAACAATTCGCTTCCTTGGGCCCACCCGGTCCCCCAGGCTTTGGTCATTTGGACAGAAAATTTCCAGGAGTGCTAGAGTTTGATTATTTTTATAATATATATTAAGTGATAAGGCTAAGGAGTAAACTCTTATAAGAGATCCAGCATCTTTAGCAATGAGGTGTGGGAGAGAGAGCATCTTGATTACAAATAAACATAAATCCAGCATTTTTTTTTTTGCAGGGAAGGATTCACCCTGAGCTAACATCTGTTGCCAATCTTCCTTTTTTTTTCTCCCTGAAGCTCCCCAGTGCAGAGTTGTATATCCTGCTTGTAAGTTCTTCTAGTTCTTCTATGTGAGTCTCTGCCATAGCATGGCAACTGACAGATGGGTGGTGTGGTTCTGCAACTGGGAAATGAACCTAGACCACTAAAGTGGTGAGAGTGCCAAACTTTAACCACTAGGCCATCAAGGCTGGCTCCAACATTTTTTTTTTTAATTCCTGAACCTAACTGCCTGGGAAAAAAACCTTGGACTCAGGTTACCGGTACAAAAAAGTAATTTTCTACAGTAGAAACTCATAAAATCATGAGAAGGTATACTATTAGAGTCAGTATGATGCAGAGCCAACATGGAAGACCTGAAGGAAGGAAGAGGTTTATTATAAAACAATCTTACCTGTAATCCAGTCTTCTGGGATTGACTCCATGGATGATGTTTTAAGGACTTTACAGTGAAGTGCACTGAAATTATCAGAAGAGAGATCAAGTCAACGGATTCTAGGAAAAGAAGTCTTGCAAGGGACTGGGCAAGTTATTCCCTCACAGAATAGACACCTAGAACGCTAATGTTAAGATTCTCCTAATAACCACTTCTACTGGGAAGCCACAAGGAAGGAAGGAAGGAAGGAAAGAAGGAAGGAAAACAGTAACAAATAGCATTATTTACAAAAAAAAGAACATTACCACTCATCTGAAATAGGAATGCAAACTGCTGCTGACTTTGTGTCAGGCATCACCTAATTCTCTGGGGTAAGGGTCTTATCTGAGTAATGTGTGGCCCAGTCTCACTGGTGACATAAGGAGGCTTAATAGTCACACTTCCTGTTTAGTTAGGATGACCATCTATGCTGGTTTGCCTACGACAGACCTGGCTTATGTATTTCTATGGGCATATTAGTTAGTATTGCAACCCTTTAATCTAAAAAAATATCCTGGTTTGGACTGTAAGCTATGTGATCATCCCACTGAGAAATTTTACGAGCTGCTCTTGTAAATACATTATAGTTGTCTGTGCTCTTACTTGTCTCCTCAGTTAAAGAGTGGATTCTTCAAGGATAGGGGACATATCTTACTTGTCTTTGTGTATCCAATTATCATCACTGTGTCTGGCCCTTAATGAGTGCTCAGTATTTCAAGAATGAATAGATAAAATACTACCTGAAGGAATCCTTCCTTGAGTATCTGAATTAATGAAAGCAGCTTTGGGACGTGACATTTTGTGTCACTTATGAGCACCTGAATGAAGTGCTTAGGATTGGATCTTAGGATCACCCTCCCCACATGCCACCAAGGAGGAAGAGTGGGGGAGCTAGGTGAGCAAGTACTTTAAACAGCTGATTGTAAAGAACAGAGACAAACTCTGCAGCTTCACTATTTTGGGCCACGGCTGACTTTGAGCCTATCTTCTTCATGAGGCTATAACAAAAGGGCCATAATAAAAATGATTCAAACAGCCCTTTGAGATCTTAAAGAGAGCTCTACGATTCTTAAGGGGCCCCAGCTCTCAGCCCTACAGTCATTCCCTCTACAGGGAGAACATCCACTGGGAAGGATACACTCTTTTCTGTACTCTGTACAAGTCTTCAGATAGAATCATAGATCTACGGCTGGAAGTGGCCTCAGAATATCTAGTTCCAATCTCCCATCCTAAGACTGAGAAAATTGGCTCCAGTAGGTTGAACAATTGGCCAAGCGCACAGAGCTAGTTAGTCTCAGAAGCCAGTTCAGGTAAAGAACTCTCTCTAGGGTCCCTCCTGCCCTCAAATATCATTTTAAAATCTAATTTGCATCTCTTTCTTGAGCATCCTGATTTCAACCCCTTTCCTGCTTTCTAAGACCTACACGGAATTAGGCTTTGCCAGTTGGCAAAGCCATGCCTTGGTCAGCAGAAATCAGTTTGCACAAAGTGAGAATTCAGGGGCTCAGTAGCAGAGGAAAACATTGCAGACCAATTTCCAAATAATTTTGGAAGGACTGAATGGCTTTGGTTCCCTGCTGACTCTCTTGAAGGGGAGATTGCTTGTCATGTACAACAATAAGAGTGAAGGGAGCCCTCAGAACAATTTGGGGGTATAAAAAGGAACATAATTTCCTACAGGGTGGGGAGAAGGGGGATTGTGTTTCCATATTGCACATATTAAATTGACAGGAATTTCCCATGTGGCTCTTGTAGTGAAGGCAAAGCCTTTTCTTCTGTGTGTAACCCCAGCATAAAAACTGACAGGAACAGATGTTTCATCCCATGAATTCTGAAGTCTGGCAGTTAATAAAGGGTCCTGAGACGTGGCCTAAATGAAGGCAGATCGTCTTGGCTGCCCATCCTGTCATGTGGATGGAAAAATGTGCTGCGTGGAAGTAAACAGCCTTCAGGACGCTGGGCAGGCTCAGGAGGGTGGGCTCCAGGGTGGGTTGGGAAGCTGGCCTTTCCTTCCATCTTGCTCAGATCTGTCTTTATTAACAACCTTAGGGAGTGAGAAAGGGCTTGAAAATGACATTCACAGATGATTCTGAATGGAGAAATGTGACAAACACCAGCATAAGCAAAGGAATAACCTAAAGGAATTAGGAAAATGGGAAAGGCAGAGCAAAATGCGAATCATCATGGAAAAATGCAAATGGATATGTCTGGGGCAAAATAATCCACAAACCAGATATTCAGTGGGCAGGAAAATTTTGAAGTACATTAAGAATAGAAAAGTCTTCTGTAAAATGCTCGCTTCAGACAGTTGCAGAGACCAAGGTGGAGTGGGCGGGCAGGAAGGGAGTGGGTTTGGAAGGTGGGTGGTCCTTATAGAGACCTACTTATAGGTGTGAAGCGACCTCATCATAGGGCCAACCGCATCTTTCTCCTACATGGCCCGTTCTGACGCCTCTTGGGGTTGGCTGGGCTGACGTGCGTGTCTTGCTGGCGCTGTGAGATGCGTGTCTGGAGTAAGCAGGTAACATTCCCACCCCCAGGCATCTGCTTTGGACTGAGCTTTCCAAACTATATTCTTTTTTGCACTTTTATTTTTATTACCTTTTTTAATTTTTTTCTTTTTACAAAATAGATTTCATCTTTCAAAAGACATCCAGACTATTCTTTAGAAGGAAATGAGGGAGTGAAAAAGAATTTCTATCAAAGAACAAACATGTCCCATTTATGTCGTACAGAATAACAAATTTGGGATGATTTTGTCTTTGTTATTTTGATTTGAGAAATTTGTTACCAGAATTCTTCCTTTTAATCTCACTTGTAAAACTTCAACAATTACAAACTGATGATGACCAGAGAGTCTTACATTTTCCAAAACAGCCAGCATGTTTATAACTTTGGAAATTGCTCTGTTTTGGAAAGTCCTGCCTGAGACCCCACTGAAGTGCTCTGTATTGATGAGGCCTTCAGCCAGAGGAATTCTGAAGAAAACCAGAGCCCTCCACTCCTCTCCTATTATAGTGGAGTCAGAGGCCTCTGGCACAGACCTATTTTCCCTGCAAGTTCATCATCTTGTTTTGAGCAGCTCTTCAGTTTGAAAAGCTAGGCCAGAAATCAAGGTCTTATAACCGCTGACTAAAATCGCTAAAGAAAGTACAAGAATGGCAGTACACATTCTGGAAACTTCTTTTATCCTCTGAGTGGATTATCTAGTGAAATTATTCCAAAAATATGAGCAGAACTGGTATATTTAAGCCTGCATAATTAGAGAACGTGCTTCTCACTGCAACAAGAAACTATTTAATAAGATGTTTTGGGTTTTGTTCTCAGATCTCTTTCCATCTTCCTTTAATTACAATAATTCTCAACAGGGCCGCAGATCAGAATCACCTGAGGAGCTTGTTCATGACCAGGGACTTGGTGCCTCCCAGAACGGTGTTGTGGGGACTGGGGTGGGCCATGGTGGTCCAGGAAGTGGTAGTGGAGAGGAGACAGGGAGGCAGAGCTGCCGTGTGTAAGCTGAAACTTACCAAAGCTATTTGACCTCATTGGTGACCTGACCTGAGTGCCTCCGTCAAATTACCTACCGAAGGAAGAGCTTCAGTGTGCCGCTGGAGACACTGCTTCTGGAAGCCTGGCTTTAAGACTCACACTTCTCAATCATGGCCTAGGTAGGTGACCCTCGGTTCAGGTGTCAGAGGAGGATCCCTGTAGTCACATGGCTCAGCTTCCTGCCTCTCACCTCCACCCTCGTGTGATAACTCTGGAAAGCCCATTCCCGGTCAGTGGCTGGGCTGGGCCGAGCTGGGGTGGGCTCCCAGGGCTGCAGCTGGGTTGGGTTGGGTCTGGAAGAGGAAGAGAAGGTGAGGGTTTATCTCTAGGAAGCCTAAATCTTTTGTCAATTCCAAGGGGCCAGAAACAAGAGGCAAAGCCAAGCGGGCCAAAATAAGGGTAGTCATTGCAGTTAATGTGGGAATGAAGTAAGACATGAAGAGAATTGCTCTGAATAGTGAAGGAAAGCCTAAAGCTCAGTTTTATGTTTTCTAGTGAGTGGGTGGATAACCGACTACTGGCTCTGGAGTGCCTGGGTGGGCATGTCTAATTTAGAGCTCAGGGTTAAGACAACTGCAGCCGACTACTTCCGGGCTGAAAGCCCAGTTCTGCTTCTATAGGTCCCACTAGGTCTGGCCTGTCTGATAGAAAGCTTTGGACCCCCGGAGGAAAAGAAGTGAGAGATGTCCAGCAGGTCAGTACCAGGTGGCCAGCATCCATGAATGACCCCTGTAATGTCAGAGTTCACCTCCAGGACCAGTCCATGCAGGAATGAGTAGAACTGAGCTACCTGGGCTCCTGGAATGGGTGACTGGCTGGGCAGAATGTGGGAACCAAGAAGCTTCAGTGGGTTTGCCCCTGAGAGCTGGCAGTCACGGACTGAGGTGTGGTCAGGAGCAAGATGCTAGTGGGTGGAAACAGCCAGAAAAATGTGGAACCTGGGACTGTGAGAGGGGTGGAAGCTGCTCCATCCGCCATTTTTTTCCCTCAATTATCTCACTTGAAGGTGTTTCTTCTGTGAAGATTAAAAGCACTAATTATGGCTCTTGACAGATTTACATGCTTTTATTTTTTCTCCAGAGAGGAGAGAACCCTGGGTGCCAGCCTCAACCACCCTCTTGTCTTATTCTCGACGTAACACCCTTGGGTACCCTGATATTTTTTATAACTGGAATGTCATCTCCGTGGAGGAGGAATTGTGACACTTTTTCCCACTGTGTCCCTAGTACCTAACACTGCCTCACATAATTGGCTCTAATAAGAAGTCACACAAGTGGTTTGATTTCTTGTGCACTTGTGCACTCAGAACACGAGCTGCTTTCGTGCCCTTGAGTCAGTGGTATTCTCTGACAAAAGGTCGTTTACAAAATGGACACATAAGGTGCTTTCTTAGGATTTTAAACTACTTTCTTCTCTTTGGCTCTGTACGTATGAGTTAATGGTTTTTGTAATGACTCAAGAGACTGCCGATGACCCATTTCCATAGACAACAGTGAGCTAGTGGAAACGTTTTCGCCTGAGGTTCTGTGTGGAATGAGGGCCTTGAGGAACCCAGATTCTCACTTCCTCTGCGGGATGAATCTTCGCCTCCATGAGAGGCAAAGAGGGTGGCAGTTCTGAGTGCAGACTTCCTCGGTTCAGTGCCGGCTCTGCTTCTTGTGCTGCAACCACTTGACCCGTCTCCAGTTCTCTCATCCATCACACCGGATGATAACAGAACAATACTTACTTCCAGGATTGATTGTGGAGATTAAATGACTTAATAGGCGTAGAGTACTGGCCCACAGAAAACGCTATATATGCATTAGCTCTCATCGTTATTAATGTGTGATAATAAAAAACATAGGCTGTCTAATGAAAGTCAGTCATTGTGGCACTCATTACTGTTATGTATTGAAAAGATTTCCATGATGGCCTACACTGTCATTTATGCACATTTGTTTTGTAGCCTTTACATCACTGGGTGAAAAATTGTTAAACAGGAAGAACTTTGGAGCCGCGATAGCCAGGAAAGCTACTTAATGGCATTACCTTAAAAACTTGTGGTGTTTCTTTTTGCTTTTTAGGGGAAAACCCTTTTTCAGCTAGTATCCAGTAGCAGACGCCCCTTAAGGTAGATCCCGATGACCCGCGCCCTGGAATGACCCCCCTCCCCTTCAGTGTGGATGGGACCTATGACTTGCTTGTAGCCAATAGAATATGGCAGAGGTGAAGGAACTTTGCAAACATAATTAAGGTCCAAATCAGTTCACCTGAGTTAATCAAAAGGGAGCGTACCTTGATGGGCTTGACCTAATCAGGTGAAAGGCCTTAAAAGAGCGACTGAAGCCCTCCCTGAGGTAAGAAAAGAAATGAGAGGCTGTGAGTTCTACAGCTGTAAGGAAATAAACTCTGCCCTTCCTCATTCCAGGCTGAGGGAGTAAGTGGATGTTTTCCTAGTTGAGCCTCTGTTGAGAACGTTGCAGAGCTGAAGGCAGCCTGTGCGATTCTGAGCAGACAATCCAGCTTAGCCACACCCAGACTCCTGATCCATGGAAACTGTGAGATAATCAGTGCGTGTTGTTTAAGCCTCTACATTTGTGGTCATTTGTTATGCACCAATAAAAACTAACACAAATCCAGTTAGAAAATGACTCTTCTCCCCACAAAGTGGCCTGCAGTCCTTCTTTTTATTACACAGATGTAGAGGTGATAGGCAGGTGAGAGCACAGATGTAAGAGAATCCTAAGAGAGAAACCTGTATTGTCAAGCAAGACAAAACTATTCTTAAGTTAAAAAGTAGTGCAGGAAGTCAGCATGCTGAGGATTGTATTGTAAGAAGCTGATGTGGTAATCAGTTGATAAATATGTAATTAAAAGTGAATTTTGAGAATATATATATATAGAACTCTTGGAACTCAATAATAAAAAGAAAAAATAATCCAATTTAAAAATGTGTAAAAAATTTGAATAGATATCTCTCCAAAGAAGATAAACAAATTGTTGATAAACATATGAAAATAACACTCACATTATTAGGGAAATGCAAATCAAAACCACAGTGAAACACCACTCCACACACACTAGGATGGCTATAATCAAAAAGACAGATCATAAGGAGTATTGGTGAGAATGTGGAAAAATAGCAATCCTTATATGCAGATGGTGGGAATGTAAAATGGTGCACATCGGAAAAGCCTGTCAGTTCCTCAAAATGTTAACACAGAGTTACCACATACCACATACCAACAATTCCACTTCCAGGAATATACCCAAGAGAATTTAAAACACATGTCCACAAAACTCTTGTACAGTTTTCATAGCAACATTATTCATAATAGCCAAAAAGTGGAAACAATCCAAATGTCCATCAACTGATAAATGGGTAAAAAATGTATATCCATGTAATGGAACATTATTTGGCCATAAAAAGGAATGGAGTACTGATTCACACTACAATATGGATGAACCTTGACAACTTTATCCTAAGAGAAAGAAGCCAAATGTAAAAGGCTATGGATTGTATGATTCCATTTAAATGAAATATCCAGAATAGGCAACTCCACAGAGACAGAAAGTAGATTAGTGGTTTCCAGGAGTTGAGGGAAGCGGGGGGAGGATAGGACACCGTTGCTGGTGGATACAGAGTTTCTTCTTGGGGTGATGAAAATTATTTTGTAATTAGCAGTAATGGCTGTACAATTTTGTGAATATACTAAAAATCACTGAATTGTACATTTGAAATGAATGAATTTCAGAGCATGTGAATTATATCTCAATACAAAAAGTGAATTTTGAGGGGCCCAGCCCTGTGGTGTAGTGGTTAAGGTCATGCACTCCACTTTGGTGGCCTGAGTACACGGGTTCTGATCCCGAGCATGGACCTACACCACTCATCAGCCATGCTGTGGTAGTAACCCACATATAAAGTGGAGGAAGATTGGCACAGATGTTAGCTCAGGGATAATCTTCTTCAGCAAAAAAAAAAGTGACTTTTGAGTTAGTACAGTTTAGGGACCCCCGAAGAAGGAAGTAATCAGGTCTAGTGTGGATGGCATGAAATACAAACAGTAAGAGTGACCAAGAGGAGAATGAGCAGAGGCTGTAAGAAGTTTAGACTGAAACAGATTATAGCTCCTCTGTTCCTCATCCTGACTAAAGGTTTCTCAGCGAGCTAGAACTGGACAGACCCCACGATCAATGTCCTGGCTGGGTACTCCCATGGTAGCCTGTGATGGCCTCCACCCCTCACCCCTTGAGAATATGCTTCCCTCTTCTCTTTCCCAGTTTGCATGCATCTCCATGTCAATAAATGGCAGGATCTGTTTCGGCTTCAGATGTTCAGTGCACTAGCTCTGAATCACAAATTAAATGTCTTAAGTTCAGTAAAAAATTAAAAGAACATCGCATGCATAAAGTCTAGTCATATTTCCTTGTTGTCTGAGGCAGTGTTAGTTTGGTTAAAGCTGATTTCTTCGATGAATCCTCCAAACCCCAAATAACTTGCCTTTTAAATGTATCTATACCAGTTTGGAGAACCAATGGGTGTCTAAAAATTAAACACAAAGAAATTTGAATATTAGGACATAAAAAATGAATCGTACATGGTCCATCCTCTCTCTCCAGGGAGTTAACTCACAGATAATAATTACGTGGGGCAGCGTGTCACACACGGTGTGACAGTTATTACCTAACGTCACTCAGTGAAGCTATGGCGGCTAAAGGGCAGGAGCCTTTAACTATACTGCGGTGATCAGGGAAGTTCCTCTGAGGAAGTGATATTTGAGATGGATCTTGAAAGGTGGATTTGATAGAGATAACCAGAGACAATGGGAAGGGAACTCCAGGCCAAGGGGAATGGCATTATCAAGGCGTGCGGGTCAGAATGCTCATGGCATGTCTGGGGAAGCATAATTTGAGCAGCTTGCCAAGGAAGATTTGCTTTGGGAAGTAATGAGATAGAGGTTGGGAAAGGGACGAAAGGAGAGGGAACCCTTTTTTTGAGAGAGAGGCATGTTCTCACACTTCTTTTGTAGACTGAGGCTAGACTGGAAATGCCTTAAGAGGTTCACTGCTTTAGTCTGCTCTTCTCTCTCAGAGCATGGAGGAAAAATGAATCTAAAGCTTACAGAACCTTGGAATTCATTACATTTCACCAGAGAAGACTTCCCTGCATCTATGGGAAAGTGGAAACCTCAGGCAGCACAAATAGCACACTGTCTAATGCTCATGATGATGAATGTTGAAAGCTTTCTTTGGAAAAGTCTTGGATGGTGGTGGTATTTGAACCCAGTGTTTATTCTATGATGCAATTGTCCTCGCACAGGATGCTCTTGATTACCACCTTTGTCCACAGTGATGCCATGCATACATGTTGCCGTGCATATATAGAACAGGTTTTCAACACCGCCCGCTTACAACTGGCTGCCAGTCAAATTCACAATCCAACTCGTGCACAAGCAGACAGAACAGCTTTGTACCTACCGCATCACCTTGAAAGAGCAATGTACCTTTTATGGTCTTTCTTGGCTGAAGTTCTTGGCAGTTTAGGGCCTTTTTCTTTGGAGACTTGTAACATGTGGTTGTGTCCATTAGGGGAACTCTGCTTTTCCATTCTGATCTGTGAAGGGTACCATGGAAAACTGGGGGCGATTGAATATGACCTCTTTAAACACATGAGAATGTGACTATTTCCTTCAAGTTAGAGACCTCTTGTTTATTAAAGAAACTCATCTATCCCTTAGCACAGGAAAATTCTTAATTTATAAAATTGCCCATGGAAAATTGATGCTTTAAGCAAAGGATGAGGAAATGAGCTGTTTTCTCCTAATTTTTATCCTTGATTTCTTTCTGGTGGTGGCAGTGATGGGCAAAGGGCCACGTGTGTTACTTTCTCCACAAATTCTCCATGAGCCATGGAGATCCCTGGGTGGTGTCTCTGGACGGTGTTTGGGTTTCTATCCAAACAAAACTCAGGGCTCCAGGTGGGCCACCAATATTTCTTTCTCTACACCTGTACACGCACTTCTCATCTAATGAAAATACCCTCCCTCAGCCACATTTCATCTCTCTTTCCTGCTCCAAATCCCATGTCATCCCCTTGGTGAAGCAGTCACTGGTTATTTCAGCCCACAGGAATGACCTTGCATCTGACTCCTGCTTCCTCGCACGGCCCTCGTCCCAGATGCTCTCATGTTTGTATTTGTTGTTTCCTTGACCAGATAGTAAACTCCTTGGGCACAGGATCCCTGATGGATTGAATTACAATGACTAGAAGGAAAGTGAAAAATTGGGACTTTGTAAGAGCACAGTGACAGCATTTACGCATTTGTTTTGCTTCTAGGAAGAAATGTAAGTCACGCAGGCTTTGCAGAAACTGTTAACATTAGGAGAGCATCATCAAATGGCTATCAAAAGAGGATGGCTACAGCACCACATTCTGGTTTTGGAAGCTGGTTCTTTGCCCTTCCCAAACATCTCCCTTAGAAAATCCAAAACTAGAGAGACTGGAGCCAAGGTTGGGGCTGATCCACTTACTGCTGCAGTCACAGTATCTAGAGGGAGAGAGGGAAAAGAACAGCAATTTTGCCCCGGCTCTGGAGCTTTTGCCCATAAGTGTGGCATCTGAGGGACCCTCTGTCCTGCTTTATGGTGATTTTATGCTTTTAAGGGGCAGGGACTTGGGACTATCTTGCTCACCATTATTTCCCCACTACCCAATAAATGATCTGGCACATTTTTAGTGAATATTTTTTAAGGGAATCAAAATTGACAAAATGATATGATCTATGAGAAAGGAATATGCTAATACTACTGCAAGTTGAGGGAAGGTGGTAGCCCCCAAAAGTGTTTCCATGTGTACTTGAATTGTGGCTTAAATAAGAGTGACCGTTCTGATCCATCCCAAAAGAGCCCAGGTGGCCATTTCTGAGCTTTCCCTTGGGGGAAATGAGGTCTAGCATCTGCTAGGAAATGTCAATTAAGTCTCTATTCAGAACATCCACTGTTCAACCATTGTTTTGTGTCTTAGCCCGTGAGACCTTGGGAATTCCAGTGAGCCCCATAAGGCCTTTACCTTGCAACCTCGAAGAGAACTAAGAAAATGATAGTTGATCTTGTAAGTCACATAGGCCTGTGCCAACAAATATTAAAAAGCTGGCTTTTAGATTGAGACAAAGACATGTGATAGCTGCCTACATATCTCTGGCTTGGTGGAGATTTAGGCCTTCTCTGCCATACCCTACAACTTTCACAGTTGGTATATTTGGACCTTATAGGGAATTTAAGCCTCAAGAATGTCCAAGGATTTCCTGTGACCTACTTTTACACAAATGTCTTTGTCGCTCACAGAAGGCATGTATCCCAGAAGCTGGCTAGTGATCTCAGCAGCCAGGTCTCTCAGGAAATTCCAGGTTACCCACAAGCATTTAAAGAGCCCTGGAAATTCTCTAATGGACTAACCCAAACACACAGTGGCAGGGTTTTAACAGGGCCAGATGGGGCCAGAAGGCACGGAGGTATTTATTCCCTTGGGCCCCTGTGTGTGCTGGGGGTCCAGGAGGGGGAACCTCATGCCCTTTAGGGGCCTTTCTCTAGTGTCCAGCAGCTCTCTCTGGAAAGAGGGACTGTGTTTACTTGGTGCTCTCCCATCCTTCCAGGATCTCCAGAAAGTGTTTTCAGTTGCTGTTTCTGAGCACACAGCAGGCAGCAAGAGCCAACAAGAATGTCTTGGCTCTTCTGGCCACAAGTCCTGTGCTCCCTACCCCCAGCCTGAATGCACACCTGGGGACGAGGGTGCCTGGAGGGGAGGCAAGCGAGGAGCACGCTCCCCTCGCTGTTGGCTTCACCTCTAACCATAAGAAAATTTTCCACCGTTCCCATTATTTCTGGCATAGAGCCACACTATAGGAAGACAGACTTTCTGTTCAAAGAGGAAAGATGGGGTCTGGTGAGGGAGTAAGTGGGGCAGGGAGGGAGGAAAGGAGAGCGGGAAAGCGAGAAGAATGAAACAAAGACAGGCAGAGAGGGAAGCAGTGAGTGCTGCCCAGCAATGGGCAAGGCCAAGATGTCTAGGCAAGTATCTGGATAGCAAAGTGTGTTTGGTGAAGTTAGATTCATCCAGTTAATTATGAATCACATTCAGTCAATACTTTTGTACTAACTATCCTATGGTAGAAATTCCTTTTAATTTTATGTCATTCAAAGTAACTTCAATATTCATGTGGGGAAGGGACATGGACCACAAAGTTGCTTGATTCATTATTAAATAAAATCTGAATTTTTTTTCCAAATAGCTCCATGATGCAGTTCCCACCTCCCGCCTCTAAAAATAATAAATAAACACACATGTGAACACATGCCTTGTAAGTATCCAGATTGACTGTGGGTTATGTTCATTTCTGATTCACTTCTGCAACTCTGTGACTTTCTCTTCTACTCCAGAAAACACTGCAATGGAAAGAGTGAGGATGTCTGATTAGAGAGAGAGCTTGCAATTCTCTCTGATTTTATTTTTCAAAAATTATCATTTATACATTTTGGTGCTAAGATTATTCATGGTTGAAAACTATTTGCAGGGCACCTCAGAAAAGATTGAGACGTGCTGCTCTGACTTAAGGTGCACAGCTCCCAGAGCTGACCTTCCCCGCTGTTCCAGGCACAAAGATAATTGTTGTCTGGATGTGGGGACACAGTGAGACACTTTCACCCTTTCCCGACAGGAACTACAACGTAAAGGAAGTAACATCATTCTGATAGTGAAGCTTTAAAATAAATCATCATGGGTCAGAACAGAGAGAAGCAAAATTCCAAGACACTCTCTGTCCTGGGGAAAAAAAAATGAGTGGAAGGATGGAGAGATTTGCAGTTCAAGAGGGAAGAGGAGATGCCAATGTACCAAGCATTTCCCCAGACAAGAAGGGAAAGACAGTACACACATACAATTACACAGGAAAGAACAGAATGACAAGTTGGCAGAGCAGACAAGGGTATGGAAAATAGCTCCTCCTGCCCTTGAGGCATTTGAAAATTTCTTCAGATCATGAGTCTTTGCAGTCTTTCAAAAGGTGAACTTCTATCGTTCTTCTCAATACACATCCCACCCTAAGAAGACATTTCTAGAAAAGACTATTAAGAACTTTGGTCATTAAGACAATTTCTTTCATAATAGAGTCGCGTTTTTTTTTTTTTTCATTTTTATTGATGTCTTAATAGTTTATTTTAGTTGTACATTATTATTTATCCGTCACCATGTGGATGCATCCCTTCACCCCTTGTGCCCATCCCCCACCTCCCTTTCCCCTGGTAACCACAAACCAGTTCTCTCTGTCCGTTTATATTCCACATATGAGTGAAATCAAGCAGTGTTTGTCCTCTCTCTGGCTAATTTCACTTAACATAATACCCTCTAGGTCCATCCTTGTTGTTGCAAGTGGGACAATTCTGTCTTTTCTTATGGCTGAGTAGTATTCCATTGTATGTATATATACCACATCTTCTTTATCCAATCATCAGTCGAGGGACACTTGGATTGCTTCCACTTCTTGGCTGTAGTGAATAATGCTGCAATGAACATAGTGGTGCATAAGCCTCTTGTGATGGTTGATTTCATGTCCATTGGGTCGATGCCCAAGAGTGGGATTGCTGGATCATAAGGTGTTTCTATTTTTAAATTTTAAAGAATCTCCATACTGTTTTCCATAGAGGCTGCACCGGTTTGCATTCCCACCAGTAGTGAATTAAGGTTTCTGTTTCTCCACAACCTCTCCAACATTTGTTGTTTTTTGTCTTAGTGATTATAGCCATTCTAAGAAATGTAAGGTGATATCTTAGAGTAGTTTTGATTTGCATTTCCCTGATGATTAGTGATGTTGAACATCTTTTCATGTGTCTGTTGGCCATCTGTATATCTTCCTTGGAAAAATGTCTGTTCATATCCTCTGCCTATTTTCTGATTGGGTTGTTTGTTTTTTTGTTGCTCAGTTGTGTGAGTTCTTTATATATTATGGAGATTAATCCCTTGTTGGATATACAATTTGCAAATATTTTCTCCCAGCTGGTGGGTTTTCTATTCATTTTGATCCTGGTTTCATTTGCCTTATAGAAGCTCTGTAGTCTGATGAAGTCCTACTTTATTTTTTCTTTTGTTTCCCTTGTCTGAGTAGACAAGGAACAGTGAAACAAAGAGCTGGTTCTTTGAGAAGGTAAACAAAATCAATAAACCCTTAGCCAAACTCACTAAGAAAAAAAGGGAGAAGGCTCAAATAAATAAAATTAGAAACGAAAGAGGAGAAATTACAACGGATACCACAGAAATACAAGGGATTATTAGAGAATACTATGAAAAACTCTATGCCAAAAAATTGGACAACCTAGAGGAAATGGACAAATTCTTGGACGCACACAACCTCCCAAAACTGAATCAAGAAGAAATAGAGAATCTAAATAAACCAATCACAAGTAGAGAGATTGAAACAGTAATCAAAAACCTCCCAAAAAATAAAAGTCCAGGACCAGATGGCTTCCCTGGAGAATTTTACCAAACATTCAAAGAAGATTTAACACCTACTCTTCTCAAACTATTCCAAAAAATAGAGGAAGATGGAATACTTCCTAACACATTCTACGAGGCCAACATCATCCCGATACCAAAGCCAGACAAGGACAATACAAAGAAGGAAAACTACAGGCCAATATCGCTGATGAACATAGATGCAAAATTCCTCCACAAAATATTGGCAAACTGAATACAGCAATGCATCAAAAAGATCATACACCACGATCAAGTGGGATTTATACCAGGGACACAGGGATGGTTCAACATCCACAAATCAACCAACGTGACACACCACATTAACAAAATGAAGAATAAAAACCACATGATCATCTCACTCGATGCAGAGAAGGCATTCGACAAGATCCAACATCCATTTATGATAAAAACTCTCAACAAAATGGGTATGGAAGGAAATCACCTCATTATAGATTCGCTTTTAACAATTGATCTTTTACCTGTGAGATCTACACTGTGACTGCTTCTGTGAGTTATTTAGAAGTTTTAGATTTAACAAAATTAATCTTTATAATATAATGAAGTAGTAAATAAGGCTTTGAAAACGTAAATCAATGCCAATTTTAGTATTTATTAACATTCAATTATTTAATCATGACACTGTGGGGTGCCCCCAGGCCTGCCCTCAACAGCTTAAGTCCTTTAGGGACCCCATTGGTCAGAATTTCCTAATCTCCCCAAAGGCCAGTCCAAGTTTGAGATAAAACAAGGAGAAAAAAAAAGGGAGATTTAGCACTTAACACCACTTGCTGGAGCTAGGACAAAGCTTGAAGAATCCCGGCAAATGAAACCAACAAAAGGTGCTGGTGCCGGCTCAGTGGGCCAGGGGAATGTTTAAAATATAATTAGAGTTTGTCACCTTTTATCTGGGGTCAGCAGACACATTCGCCCATTGACAGCCTGTTTAATCATTCACTCTATTCGCGTGAATGTTAGAGAATTCTTTGGTGGGGCCGAGCTTAAATAATTGATTTAGATAAAAAGAAATGAGTCTTAGGACAATGTATTTAAAACTCATAACCTGTTGATAATCATGGCATCTCTCCTGCAACAATCAGGGTTCCGCAGGCTCTGTCCTCAGCCCTCTGCATTTCACTCTGTACTGACTGCCTGCAAGAGGTCACCCGCCAAGCATCACAGATGTTGATGGCTCTTAGAGCCCTTGCTCCAAGGTGTACCTCTCGCCTAAGGCCATGTTTCCCCACCAGAAAACACCAGAACGAAAGCTTCAGGAGGTCCCCTTCCAAGCACATCTAATTTGTTTACGAATGTGTCCCCAGCACCTAGCACAGGAGCCATAGCAGGCATTCAATAAATATTCCTTGGATGAATGAATGAATGAATTTCCAGTTGTCTATCACCAAGTCTGTTCACCAAACATTTTCAGACTCAAACTCAGAATCTCGCCCTCTGGCCCCATTGGCACTATTCTGTAAGAACCCAAAATGTGAAACTTGCAATCAGCTTATGTTCCTCTTCTCTGGGCCCTGTGTTGAGTCCTGCCAACTTCTCCTTTAACGTGTCATTATCTCCTTTGCCCCTCTGCCAACTGCCAAGGCCACAGTACACACCTCAAGCTTTTAATATAATAATAGTTCTCCTTCTGCTTTTCTATTTTCTCCCCTTCAATGCATCCAACAAACTGGTACTGTATCATGGCAGAGCTTCTTTACTTCCTGGCCTACAACGGCTTCGTGTTTATGCTCAGACCAAGCACAGAGGCAGGAATGTATGAAGGAGCAAGCACTGAATGACCCTTCTGCCACTGACACCCTGTGAGACTCCGGGAAAGTTGCCTCGACACCCTCAATCTCCATTGCCTCATCTGTAAAATGTGAGCTTTGGAGTAGACGGTTTCCAAAGATACATCCACACATAAAATACTGCCACTGGTATCCTACCAACTCTACAGCATCCTCTATCAATTTCACATTCCTCATCCATTCATACTGTATCGCTACCCCCACTCCACACAGACAAGTTACCTTCTACTCCTATCAGACATCTTAGTCTATATAAATGGGCCCAATTCCAGCACTTAATCTCGGCTCATCTGACTTTTTTCTCCACCTGATGCACCCCACCGCACCTCCTTATCAGTCCAAATTCTGCACTTCCTTCATGGTCCAACTCAAGTCTAACTTCTGTGAAACTTTCCGTAACTCACCTGTCTATGATGACATCCCCTTCATCCAAGTCCCTGTAGCAAAGTACCACATTGTCTCCCCAAGGCAGCTACTCCTAGAGAAGAAGGCCTCCCCAGGGAAATAACAATGAACCTCCAAACAAAGGGAGTGGCAATAGGTTCTAAACTTTTAAAAGATGTGCCCAAGTTAAACATTTAAAACCAATTCTTGTTTATTTATGTTTTGCTATAAAGCTACATGTATAAATGATATGGAGAAAAAAATTATCTTTCTGGTAATTAATATGGAAGATTTCCCTTTGCAAGAGATAAGGGGAAACTTTGAATGGATGAAACCCCAGAGAGTATGCTCAAGTAACAATAGATAGATAGATCCCCAAACGCCCTCTCAGGAGGGTGTTTCCTGTTGACTACAGGACTTCCACTTTGCTGAGCATGAAGATGAGTGGAGTATTCCACTGTAACAGTATGTGGAATGGGTCTTTTCCTGTTGTCTAGAATTTTTGACGTAGTCCCAAGCTGAGAACAATAGAGGAAAGGTAGCCTCACATTCCAAGGAGAGACATTAAACACACACACAGGACTTACTAAAAAACAGAACACTGACCCTGTGGTCCCTAACCCCACCACATACCTGCAGCCTATTGAAGAGAAATATGGCGGCATATCTGAACACGGAAATTGGAGCCTACTTCCTACTTACAGAATTACAAGGATGTAATTCTGTTTGGGGAAAAAAAGAGAATCAGATTAAAATTAAGTTGTCTTCGATAAGCTATAGACTGAATAGAATAGGATGATGTTTAAGAACATGCCCTTGGAATTACATGGCCCGAGTTCAAATCATGGCTCTGCCATTTACTAACCAGGAAACGAACTTCATATTTGAAAGCCTATTACCTCATCTTTAAAAATACAGATAGTAACAGTGTCTACTTCACAGTTCTTGTGAGGATTAAAAGAAGTGACGCTTATATCGTGCTTAGCACAGAGCCTACCCCTTGGTCAAGGAATGTGAGCCATTATTATGCACCAGACATTCAACCAGCCAGCAGCAGAAACTCAGCTCAGAAAGGCACTTTCTTCTCCATCTAGAACACACATATTTATTCTTTATATGAAAAACCCCTTTCCTGTTTCATATGAGGTTTTGCTTCCCCAGTAAATGACTATAAATCTCAAGTACACATCTGGATCGCAGTAACTAATATAGACACCCAGTACAAAGCATGCAAAAATGATGAAAAACATATTTTGCACAGTTTCTCTAAAATTTTGCAGCCCGTGGAGGCCCTGCAGTGGGAGAATCACCCACTGAGTAAGACACTATCCCCTGATTCCATCAATGAGCATGGTCATCTTTCCACTTCTTCCTAATTGCCGCATGCGATGGTAAAAAACTTAGGAGACACAGGTAGGCATGTGCAGGGTCACATAAGTAAAACTCTGAGTCAGAAACCATGGATTCATACAACTTTATTCTTCGGAAGATGGTTGCCCTCTATAGACAAAGTGGCTTTGCAGTTGGTGGTGACAACACTGAGTGCCTGTTCTGCTAAACATCAAGGGACATTGAGTCATGCTCATTATATTTTTCCATGTTGCCCATGACTCGCATTTTGCCTGCATTAGAGCACATTCCTCTTGGTGCCTGAGGTACACAGGTTCTCTCTCTTCTAACTTGACTGATCTTGCCACAGATGGTTACTGTGACCTTGGATGTCTTGGAGCCATGCTCAAACCAACTGAGCTAATTGGCTTAGACACTCTTAGGAATGATGCAGGGATCCGCACCTCTGAGATAACAACACCCTATTTCTAGAACAGCCTGTGGGAAATTCACAGGGTCATAGTCGTGTTATTTACATGCAAATAGAATGTGGCCTGCTGGGGTGAATTTTCTTTTCCTAACTACAAATACCAGAAGAAGCTATAGATACACAAGAGGAAAACCAGTCTGTCAGCATTATCTCAGAATGCCTAGGGAAGTGAGCCAACTGCATAAGCTATTACAAAGGGCTTGGGCAAAATCCTATGGCCCTTGACACCAGATGTTTTCCTGATACTAATTTTGTAGATAGCAACTTTTATCTAACATTTTCATGGTTAAATCAAGGACAGCATAAAAATATATGTATTTATATTGTAATCACTTCTCTGTGCTACTCTTAATGCAGCAGGATGCCCCAGCTTGGTGTCCAGGCTTCCTCAAAAGTTTTCTCTGACCTCTTTCTTAACAACCGGAAGTTACCGGTAAACACTCAACTCACTACCTTCTTCAAGTTCAAGTTAAGCGTGAAGTTCGGATCTGATAGCTTTAGAGCAGGGTTCAAAGTCAGTCCATCATCATCTTTCATCCCTAACTAAAATGTTTAATATTAAATTGTTTTTTAATTTTAAAGATTTCATTTAGTTTAAAGATTTGAATGGTTTATTAGCCCCAACAGGAAAGGAATGAAAGATTTATCTCATGATATTTCGCGTGAGTTCTCAGAAAAACACCTGCGTTGCAGGATGTGGGGGAAAAGTTGACCCACAGCACCATCTCCTGACCCATCTGGTGTGTTACACTGAGAAAGTGAGAAGCACCAGGGAACTGTTGAACACTTCTATGAGTTTCAAGCCATTGAAGTACATCAAGCCAGCAATGATGTCAATGAACTACACCGAAAATATGAAAATGTGAGTGTGGCCTTCCCAGCAATCCTCAGGGCACTGACTGGTGCCAAGTATTAAAATCCACCAGTGTGGTGTGAACCCAGGTACACTAAAAGCTAACAAGAACATGCAGGCATTAAAAGGGAAAAAGAAAAAAGCCTCTGGAACTATGTGAGGAAAATTCCAGTGAATACTAGCAGGAGGACGAAAGTAGAGTATCAATAAATTATGCTGATAAGCATACAAAAAGAAGGGAATGAACAAAAATGAAAAATGGGCTATATAAAGACAGCAACCAATCTAGTTGATTTCTTTTTCTAATATCACCTAGTATTGCATATTGTATGTGCAATAAATGAGGATGCGTAGGCAACCAATACGTTGCATGAAACTGTACTAGATGTACAAAAAGGATTCATCTAAATCTCGCTTCATGAATAGTGTCTCATACTCACAGGAAATATTCTCCCAAATGGAAACAAACCAAGAGTGCCCAAGTGACATGTGGCAACCACTATCAACCCTGCCCAACAAGCCATTCTTTTCTCCCCTAAGTCAGCAGCAGATCGTGTGGGTATCCTGGTGGAGCAAGGCTGGAGGCTGGAAGATTAGTTAAATGCACTTGCAGCAAATTTAGAGTGAATTAATAAATGCCAGACTAAGATGGGAATTGAAAGAAGGCATGTTTCCTTCAAAGTGATCCATGAATCCCCTTTCCAAGAAAAGGCCTCCCCATACCCCTTTGTCAAAATTAGCCTATTGAGCCCTTTAACTTTATCCCACTGTCACATCCCTCATCAGAGTCCGCATATCACACTATTAGCGTTGATTGGGTGATAAGTATCCTGACTCCTGATGCCCCAGAATACAGATCTGCACTCTCACCTTTGTACTCATTGATGCACCTAGAATATGACTTTGCCCACAAGGTAAGCTCAGAAATGTTAGCTGAATTTTTGAAAGAGGTTGGTGACTGATTTGGTTAAGGAACAAGAATGTGTTGCCACTGAAGGTGATTAGAACCAGCACTTGTTTTTAAACAATAGGAACTACAATTCCTAATGATAGAAATTACAAAGGAGATAACAGAGGGTCTTAGCAGAGGTTGTCACCAGGACACTCAAGAATCCTTTTGGCTGTGACTCCTCAGCCATAACCAAGGGAGGAATGTGAACCCAGGACAGTCTTCCCAGAAACACCTTCTCATCTGGGCGTGGAGTAGAGCAGAGATTAAAGGACTTGAGGAATCTTCCAGATTTCTCACCATCTGTCTACAATCTCACAAGTGAACCTTCTGACAACGAAAAAGGAAGGGATGTGCGTAGATGATGGTGGCTCTGTGAGGCTCCCAGGGAGAAGAATGGAATGGACTTGAAAATAGAAAGTGGAAATCATGGCCTCCTGAAGACTAGTGTTCTGACAGTCAAAGAAGCTCAGTGGGATCTGGTGGATGATCTACTGAAACTTTCTATGATTCTGCTTTTATTCATGCTGGGAGAGGAGGACCAGAGGAGGATGAAGACTATCACAACTAGGAAGTACAGAAGGGGCAAAACAGATAAAGAAATTTTGTAACCAGAAATACTACTGCTGTTTTCCTATCGATGAAAATATTTGAGTAACTTACATATGCACCACTAGTCAATTTCACAGAACACCATTTTCGTTTATTTTATTCCTTTTCTCTCCAGAATCTCTGCTAAGCTATAGGACATTTACTTTAGTCCTATCAATCAATCCCTAAGCACATACGCTGAGCACCTACTGTCTTACCCTGCGTGCCAGGTACAACAGCTTTACAAAAGGGGATGAGCTGACTCCTATCCTATGGGCCTGGAACTCATGAGACATAGATTTATGAAACTATCAGTGAGTAAAAAACACCACACAGACTTATTGTGTGATGTAGTCTAAACAGGACAGTATACAATAAGGTATACATTTAAAGTACTTACTTTTAAAACATAATTTTAGGTCATTAGTTGCAGTATGATCTCATTTATTATGAATTCATGCTATAGGTATGCCCCTTCCCACATCAAGCAAACCTGATGTATATAAATATTAAGATTCACACCAGCTATAAATTAAGGAGAGCTCTGTTTATAAAATAATCACCTTAAAAGAGATTTATCACAGCTCCTTTGAAATCATGAGTTCAGGGTATGATTTGAAAGCAAGCTTTGGTGATTAAGAGCACATGCTCCAGAGCCAGACAGCAGGGTCCAATGTGAACTTGGCTAGTTTCTCACCGTGTGACCTTAAGCAAGTGATTCAACATCTCTGTGCTCCAGTGTCTTCATTTGTAAAAAGGAGATAATGATAGCATCTCCCCATAGGGAAGTTCCAAAGATTAAATGAGTCTCTGTAGTTCAAGTTCTTGGCACCGTGCACGGCCCTCATCTGCAGAAAGTGAGGCACGCCACTGCCAGGGCCAGCTGAGTGGGAAGCACCTGGAGGAGGTAGAAAATCTGGTACTAGATAGAAATTCATTTTCTCCAGAAAGATCACAACAGAAATGCCTGTATGTCTTTTTGAAAAGCAAATGGAAGTTATTCCTCTGGGATATGCAGGAAGAAATCATAAGTGCTCTCATTTAGTTACACATTTTTCCCCTTTTATCTCTGTCTTAAAGCAGATACACTTCCTCTTTGACATCAAATTGAAGACAGCATCTTCCCACCCACTTCAGAGTAAATCCTAACCAGCTAGAAAGAGAAGGAAGTTTCCAGAGCAGGGAGACCATAGAAATCAAGTTTCTAATCAGCTGCTGATCCTCTTCCCATCAGGAGCAAAGACAGAGATGACAGAATAAATTGCCTCTTAAACAACTGATGCCGAAGGATAATTATATCTAATTTCTATGCATAGAACAGCCAGGCTTTCTGATCTTTCACACGTTAGCAGCAAACATATGGCTGAAAAATCAATGATCATAATAATTATTGTTTATATTGAAATAAGGCCAATTTAAAGCTAAATGTAAAGAAGAGCAAAAACTCAAGCCAATGAGATACTTGCTCGGAGAATATTCTTATGTTTTGATTTCATCTGGGTCTAATAGAATTTAAAAGTAATGGTGCAAATAACTAAGTGCTTTCTTATAAATCATAGTGGGTAGAGTTCAAAATAAATAATCACAGAGTTTCTGAATACTGACTCAAAATCAACTTATTCTGGATTTTTATTCAATCACTAATGCTTGTAACTTTTCTCTTGGGTGTCTTGTCCCAGCTAAGTTGTCCTTGAAAAATCGGTAGGAGCCATGTCTCCTATCGTTTGAAGTTTTGTATTCAAATATAATACAAATATAGAAAAAAGCATAGATCATAAACATACAACTCAATGAATTTTCACAAACTGAACACGACTGTGTAATTAGCACCTAGATCAAGAAATGGAACTTCCTAGGGCCGGCCCCATGGCGTAGCAGTTAAGTTGGGCATGTTCCACTTCTGCGGCCTGGGTTTGCGGGTTTGGATCCTGGGCGTCAGCCATGCTGTGGCGGCGACCCACATATAAAGTAGAGGAAGATTGGCACAGATATTAGCTCAGAGCTAATCTTCCTCAGCAAAAAGAAAGATAGAAAGAAAGAAATGGTACTTACCAACCCCTCAGAAGCCCACTTCATACCTCCTTCAAGTCATTACCCACCTCCCAGGACTAACCTCTATTCTGACTTTTACCTACTTAGTTTAGTATCAACTGTCTACTGTTGCATAACAGATAACCAGAAAACTCGAGTGGCACACAAAGTCAAGACTTTACGGTTCACTCACTGGGGTGGTTATCCAGGCAACTCCTCATCTTGGCTGAGCTCTCTCCCGTGTCTAGGGTTGGGGGACAGCTCTCCCCCAGCAGGCTAGCCAGGACATGGCCATGGTGATGGCAGAGGATAAGAGAATGGACAGAAATATTCAAGCCTCCTTGTCATGCAACACAGGACGTGACAGAGCCGGGATGAGCATGAGGCTAGTAAATTGAGTCATGCAAGTGCAGGGTCAGCTCCTGTTTTTATTGAAAATTTTGATATTTCATTCATCATGGATTTTTTTGCATTAATTTTGATTTTTTAAAATATTGCATTAAAATCTTATTTTTCTAGACCACTGAGGTTTTTTGGCACCCCCTTAAATTTTGTGCCCAGGGTCAATGCCTCACTTGTCTCATTGTAGTCCAGGCTCTTTTGGGGAAATGAACTGCATATCTTTAGTGAGAGGAGCTGCCGTCACATGGCAAAGGGCATGGATATCAGGAAAGATGCAGAATCAGAGTTAGTAATGTAATGTGATGTAATCAAAATTAATCACAATGTTTTGGCCATTTTTGTACTTTATTAACGAAAATTGGACTGTATATATTCCTTTGAATCTGGCTTCTCTCTCTTAACATTATGTTTGCGAAATGCATCCATAGTCTTGTATGTGGTTGTAAATCATTCTTTCTCATTGCTGTATAGAATTCCATGGTGCAAAGACACCACAATGTGGATGGGCATTTGAATAGTCACAGTTTAGAGCTATTATGAATAGTGCTGCTTTGAACAATCTAGTATACATTTCTGTTAAATATCTATGCTTTTTTCCCCCTAAGGAAGATTAGCTCTGAGCTAACATCTGTGCCAGTCTTCCTCTATTTTCTGTGTGGGTCGCCGCCATAGCATAGCCACTGACAAGTGGTGTAGGTCCATGCCCGGGCTGCCAAAGCAGAGCAGCACACCGAACTTAACCACTAGGCCACAGGGCCAGCCCTCTGTTAAATATCTATGCGTTTTTGTTGGGCACATACCTAGGAGTGGAATTGCTGGGTCAGAGGGTGTACAGATGTTCATTTTTATAGTTACTGCCAGTTTTCTAACGATTAATTCCTTTAGCTTTATTAAAAGTCTTGATATCTGGTAGTGTAAGTCTTCCAGTTTTGTTCTTTTTCAAGATTCTCTTGGCTATTCTTGGCCCTTTGCATTTCTAAGTGAATTTTAGAAGTAGCTTGTCAATTTGAACAAAAGAAAAAACCTATAGGATTTTTATTGGGTTTGCTTTAAATCCATAGAGTAAAGTGGGCAGAATTGACATCTTTACAACAAGCTTCCATGTCTTCTTAAATTTCTCTCAGTGTCTCATACCTTTGAGTATCTACTTTGAATAAGATAGGTAGCCAATAAGTACATAAAATAGGTGATCAACAAACACATTGTTGGTACAGGCTTTGGGCTGAATTCTATCTTTTAGCCACACTGCTCATCTCACCCGCCCTGAACTCGTCCTCCTCTTCCACCCCTCCTGGTCTTGCATGGGCTCTTCCTTGAGGCAGGTGGAATTCCCTTCCTGTCCTCTGTCCCTCCCACCTGACAAAATCTAATCTTCCTTTGAAACCCAGAACGAAAGAGTTAAAAATTTCCCTGGATCGGGGGAAACCATGCCTCCTACCCACACGATTGACATGGCAAACAAAGTAACCACAGTTTCTGAGCTCGTTTCGCAGAACGAGAGGAAGACCGCTGATAAGAGAACAGCTTGCTGACAGCACCCCCCCCAACTAAACATCGCACAGGTGCATTTCTTGAGAAGCTAAAATGACTGATTGTAAACTTTAGACATCACAGACTACGCCGCATGCAACACAGAGAACACCACCCAATTGGCACACGTGACCCATGAAGAAATATGAGAGTCGCACTTGCGCAGAGGACTCTTAAAACTTCAGCCCCCAAGGCCACATGCTCTGCCTCCCCTTCCTAAAACCCCAAATAAAAACCCTTGCTTGTGGCTTTTCAGAGAGTTTGAGATTACAGTGTTAGCTGCCCATTCTCCTTGCTCAGTGCTTTGCAATGAAATTCCTACTTTCTTCCACTACACCCGGTGTCAGAGATTGGTTTGCTGCCCACTTCCGGTTCTGTAACACCTTGATGCCTCAACTCAGATTTCATTGCTCCACAGAATTAGTGGGCCTTCCTTGTGGTCTCCCACTGCATTCTCCTTTCTCCGATTTTAAATCACCACAGTGTGTTGTGATGTGCTGCTCTGGTGTCCACTAAACCTTTGGCCAGCCCAGCACTCAGGAGATATATGTTGGATATATGAAAACAGCCATTCCATTTTCTTGTTGAATTGTTTGGTTTAGGTGGTTTGTTGGTTGGCATGCTTGTTTTGTCTTTTTGGGACTTCATTTGAATTTAAGTTTAGTCGAAGGAAAAGTGTAGTGTCCCAGTTTGGCATTCTGGCCCATGTCAATCTGATTTTTGTTTCATGAGTCATTTTTATTTGAAAATATTCACATACACTCATCCTGTTTGCAATAATGTTTTGAAGCAGATACATTGCTTGGTCTGATTCATGCCACAGCTTCTACGTTAGTTTGAAAGAAAACCATCAACTCTGAATTTTTTTCAAATACCATAAACAAGAGAGCTCATAAAAAAGCAGTCACACTTCAATGACCACTAGGTGGCAGTTTCACTCTCAATATGATCAGCTTGACAATATGTTGCACTGTCATTCAAGAAGTGGGGGCGGGGGGGGGGGCAGCCCTGACGGCCTAGTGGTTAAGTTCGGCACACTCAGATTCAGTTCCTGGGTGTGAACCTGCACCACTCATCAGTGGCCATGCTGTGAGGGTGGCTCACATACAAAACAGAGGAGGATTGGCCACAAATGTTAGCTTAGGGGGAGTCTTCCTCAGAAAAAATAATAATAATAATAATTAAAATAAAGAAGTGTGGGGGTGCAAAATGAACTGTGGGGTAAAGCTTAACTAGGCCTGTTGATGGAAAAATAAAGGCCAAAAATCAGCCCTGAAGAAAATTGAGTTATGGGGAATACAGCACATGGAAAATGGAAATGAATGCCATTAGACATTATTTCACTGAAAGGTTAGCAAAAAGCTAAATTAACCACATCCACAAAATCAGTAAAAAAGATATGCAAAACTATCAGGTCAGACAGTGTTGAAAGGCGAGAGTGTCCTGCCAGCCCTCCACGGCCGGAGCCCAGCCCCTTGGGGGTGGGGAAAGGGGGGATGAGGCCATGTTGCTGGGAGGAATGAGACTCCTGGGATGGAGGAGGTTTAGAGGCTTTAGACAACATTGGATGGGACTCTACCCAACAGTTTTTGGTTGTAACTGCTGTCAGCCCTGAAATTATAGGCAGACCACACCAAAGTTTTGCTCTGGATTTGAGGGGTGGGGGCAGAGGACATGTGTTAATCACTTCTTCTGTGCAACAAACTTTATGGATTTTATTTCACTTAGTCCTCACAGCAACTTGATGAATTAGGTAACCCTATCCCCATTTTATAGATAAGAAACCTGAGGTTCAGAGTGAGTATATATCTCATAGAAAGCCACAAAGTAAGAGGTCAAGGATTGAAACCCAGCACTCTGACTGTTGCCGTAACCCCAAGCTGATTCCCAAGGAATCCCGCCTCCCCCTCCTGGGAATAATGACAGCATCTCAGGCTGCTGTGGGATGAAGGGAGATAATGCTCATAGAGAGCCCAGTACAGGGTCTGGGGCACGGTCAGCGCTGGTAAACTGAGGTTACCAGAGGCACAGGGTCCTTTCTTACCAAGACCCTCCAACCTGGAAGCTGCAGCCATTTTCTCTGGACCCTCAGAAAAGACAGCTGCCTGGGAAAGGCCTTCACTACTTCGCCCATGTTGATCTCACCCAAAAGTGACACCCTCACCACCCAAAGAGGAACCTCTCAGAGGTCCTGGTGGAGGGGAGCTGAGCCAGGGGGCAGCGGCTGACCCGAAATAACTGACCTCGGCCATCTGTAACGCAAGACTGGTCAGTTCTCCTCTTCTGGAAACCACAAAAGGAACGTGTGAAGGCTCTGTTTAGTCTTCTAGTTCTGATTCTAAATTTGATAAGGGACTTTCCGGGCTCAACATGCCCAGGGCTTATCGCCACAGAAAGCTGAAGTGGCTCCCAGCACAACAAGTGTCAGCATTTCATGGGTCCATCCCCTTCAGGCCTCCCACGGCCCCAGAGGAAACTGATGGAATAATGAACCTCGAGAAGACTGCAGGCTGAAAGGACCAACCACCCTCTCTCAGGACTAGATTTCTTTTATGTCACAAGTTCTTTCTGCCTAGTAGGGCAGCTGAGGCCCAGAGGAAGCAAGGGACAAAGTAAATCCACCTGTGTGACTAAGGAGGGCACTGAGACTGCAGATGGGCCTGAGGAGACAGAAGCCCAGGCAAAGCTGTCCTGCTGACGTCCTGGTTGTTAAGACACAACACCCACTTGTAAGCTTGTAGTAGGGCTTTAATTTTTGCACACAAAGAACCTGGGGAATCAAATTACCTGGTCTTTTTTCTTTCTCTGCTACAACCCCCAGAGACTGCTAAGAACAAAGACACTTGAGTCAGGACGAAAATGCGGGATTCAGAGGACACTGCACTGGCTGCGAGTTAATAACCACTAGGGATTACAGTCTTTGTGAACAGGAACAGCTGCTTTATTTGTCCCCCTGCTGGAGTGTGAGTTATAAAGAGATTAACTAGGAGATGGAGAGAAAAGTTTAAAAGAAGAGCTAATAAGAATGGGCATGTGGCTTGTCCCCATCCTCATTGCCACCACGGACATCAACCTTCAGGCCTTGTCCCAAGCGGGGTGGGGGCAAGGAAGGAAATAAGCAGGACTCCCCACAAAGGATCTGAGGTGAGGAGAGACCACATGCTCTCCCCAGCTGGAGCTTCCTAAGCAGCAGCCCCCAGAGACACATCTGCCACTGGGTCATGGGGAGAAAGGAGGTGGGGGAGTGCATGGCACTGCAGGTGGGAGGGGCTGGAAGCCACTTCCGGGCTTCCCTGGAGTCAAGTTTTGTAATGGAGGAGGCCCATGGGCTTCCTTGGACCCAGCCTGGTCTGGAGGCATTAACTGGAACCTGAGACAACTTGCCCGCCTCAGGAGGACACTTGGCGGAGAGAAGAGGAGCGTGGGGGATGGGTGTGGACCCCCTGCCTGGGGTGAGGAGCCAGCGGCTGCCTCTGTGAAGCAGCAGAGATGACAGGATGCAGTAGAAATGACAGGAAGCAGTGGAGTGCCTCCTGAAAAGTCCAGTCTTCAGCAACATCTATCCTGGAGGCCAGGCGGATGGGGATGTCAGCAGTGGACACCAGCAGAGAAGTAAACCCAGATGTGCCAAGAAGTCTATAGGACCTGAAGGAGGCATGCCTTCCCCCCCCACCAGAATGCAGCCAACCCCGAAAAAGGACTTCTCCACCACTCGCAGCCACCAAGGAAACTGGGGATGCCAGAGGCAAGAAAATTATGTTCAATTATAAAATATATTCCACTTTGTATTCACTTTCTATTATTGCCATTACAAATTACCATAACTTTAGCAGCTTAAAACACAAATATATTATGTGTTTGTTCTGTGGGTCAGACGTCATGAGTCTCACTGGACCAAAATCAAGGCATCGGCAGGGCTGCGTTCTGAGGTGCCTCTAGGGGAGAATCCTTTCCTTTGCTCATTCAGGGGTTGGCAGTTCCACGGGGTTGTAGGACTGAGGTCCCTGTTTCCTTGCTGGCTGTTGGCTGGGAAAGGCTGTCACCTTAGCTCCTAGAATGCTCTCTCTGGTCCTTGCACGTAGCCCCTTACATCTCAGAACCAGCAACAGGGCATAGAATTCTTCTCACACTGCATCTCTTTGACTCTTCCACAGTCATATTTCTCTCTCTGACCGTGCCTAGGGAAAGTTGTGTGCTTATAAGGACTCATGTGATTAGAATGGGCCCACCCGGATGATCCAGGCTAACCTCTCCATCTCAAGGTCCATAACGTTAATCACACCTGCAAAATCCCTTTTGCTATGTAAGGTAACATATTCACAGGTTCTTGGAATTAGGACGTGAACATCTTTGGGGGGTCATTATTCTGTCTACCACACCTGTCTTAGGGCTCTTTGCAGTACTCCAGAGGGTACCATTTACATAAAATACAATGTGGATTGTACCTCCCCCCACTCACCTAACCCCTTGACTCCCCAACCCTTGCCCCTGAGTTATGCAGGCTGCAGCCTGGTCTATAAGTTGCTAGAGGTCTCTCGAGAGGATCATTCCAGTTCTCTGGGAAGCAAGAGCTAAGCTCATCAAGGGATTGAGACAGGCAACCTGCTAGATCCAGATTTGGTCATAGCAGAAAGACCAACGAGAGCAAGATAGGGTTTGCAGCATTCCAGAGAGGCCTGGAGACAGATGCCACTCCTGCCCTTCACCCTGTTTCCTGACCTGCCTTCATAGTCCCCCAGGGGGACTGGAGAGGGAAATGCCCATGGTCCTCTTGGGCCCCTTGTAACTCCAGATCATAAGAGAGAAATGGGGAGAGGGCAGAAAAAGGTTGGTTTCTGGCTAACGAAAGCCCTTTCCGGTTGAGGCTCCCCAGCCTATATTTTGCAGCGCCGGGGCTCAGGGGAGCCACCAGCTTGCTGGGTTTTTCTCAACCACAATCATGGTGAGTCAGCACAGTGGTTAGCTCTTGGCCGGGAGGCCACAGCCCCCAGCAAAGCTTTAGGTGGAGAGGCCTCTTGATCAGCTGGGCCTGCCGTCCTGCCCCCGTGTTCCTTCCAGTCCTGGGCCCCCTGGCTTGGCTGGCACCCTGGCTGCACCCCTGAGTAGGAGTTCATCCAGCTGAGTGCAGTGCTTCAAAGCCACGGCGTGAAAGGCGAAGCTGACGGACAAACAGAAAAGTTAGGAGCCTGGTCTGAGCAGCACGGGCTAGCATTTGGCCAATAGCATCTCAGGCTCTTTGCTCCAGGCCAAACTTGAGAGACGAGGGAGTGGGTGGGGCGGTCTGCCTTCCTCTGCTCTAGAATCCGCAACTGGAAGCCAGGCCCTGACAACTAGCATCCCTCATCTACAGTTCACATCACAGCACCATGTTCTGGCCAACCAGACTTCCAGTGACAGAAACAGCTCCCAGGAAGGGGTGCTCGATACCCACTCATTTAAAGGGCTCTTTACTATTCATACCACAAAACCCAAATGCCAGCAGCGGTTGTCACTTCTGCCCCTACCACTTAACATTTGCTGGCGGGGGAGACCTGTAGGGGGTGAGGCCCCCACAAACATAGCCTTCCCCTCTTTATCTTTCCTGTACCCCTCCCCAAGACTAAGTGACTGACAGTTGCCCTGAGTGACAAAACAAGTTGATAGCCAGGAGGAAACATGTTAGCAGTACAAGCTCCAGGCGACAGCTATGTGGCTTGGAAGATGTCTTACCGTAAAGAGCCCCACCCCCACCCAGCTCAGGATGACTCTAGCAGGTCTTACAGGGTACACTCTGGGCTTCTGTTTAAGGACCTTGGCCTCCAGCTAAGCCTGGGAGGGAGCTCTCCTCTCTGATCTACCCCCAAAGAGCACGATTACAATGGCCAGAATAACAATGTCTCATCACACACACACTTCCGTGATGGAGTGTGACCCAGAACTCAGCTGCTGCTCATTAGCAGGAAGGCACGATGTTATTTGACACTCTGCTGCCTCCGAGTGCTGGTTACAAGTGGGTGTGGCTTCTGTTAGTAAAGTTACATAATTTCCCTCTTGTTCCTGATCTACTTTCAGTAAAACTTCCCTGGAAAACTTGGCACTTCCTTAAAATACCCAGCACACGGGTATCTTTACATTTTCCTTCCGACTTCCCACATTTCAGCTTCAGGGGGTTCATAAATGAATTAAGAGCTCAACTCCCTGACAAGCTAACACATAAGGGGATTGTAGCTCCCCAGTCCAGAATGGGAGAATCCTTGACCCCCATATTTGCACCACCTCAAAACTGCTATATCCTCTCAACCACCTGACTTGGGAAGTAGGAGTAAATCCTCTCTTCCTTTTCACTGTGATTAGCGCAGGTCATGGGTCTCCTAACTGGGACATGGGCTAACCTTCTTGAGCAAATGGATAGCAAAAATAAAGTTGCGTGTTGCAGAGTATTTTCAGCTCTTTGGCTGAGAGCATCTGCAATGCTGTGCGGCATCCAAGAATGGACAGAACACGCTGCCCCACCAGCTCCCATCAGCTGAGAACGTAAGAGCTCTCGGAGCATAGGAGAAAATTCTATGTCCTGTCACAGGGATAGAGATTCATGTATAACGTGTTTCTGAAAACAGTAGATTTCTAATGAACCAGAACTAGGTGACATGAAAGGGAAAGTTGTCCCTTGGGTTGAAGGTGAGATCCTCTTAGGTAGGCAGGTGGAGATAGGCAACGACGTCACTGCGGAAGTCTCAAGTGCTCTGGGAAGACAAGGCTCCTATCACAGAACATGTAGGAAGTTTCTCAACTGTCACATTACCTCTTAGGAATCCTTAATGCAGGTGTCCACTCATGTCCTGGAATTGGCCTAAGTTCCACATATGCCCTCAAGCTGGGACCCCATCCCCTCTACTCCAGTCCACTAGCCTTCTCGCTGTTCCTCCAACACCCCAAGTTTGTTCCCGCCTAAGAGGCCTTTCTCATTCCCTCTGTCTGGAACATTCCTCCCCCAGCTCTCTGCATAGCTGGGTCCCTCTTATCATTCAGGCCTCAGCTCAAACATCTCCCCTCAGAGAGGCCTTCCCTGACGCCCTCTCTGCAGTAGCCCACCCACCGCAAGGGTTCACTATCCCACAATCCTCTCTGTTTTCTTATCACTGTCTGACGTTATCTGATCAGGTTTGCTTATTGTTTACCGGCTCATGTCACGAGCATGAGCTCCGTGGAAGCAGGGCCCTATGCATCTTGTTTGCTGCTGAGTTCCCGGAGCTTGAGACAGTGCCTGGCACATAGTTGACAGCACATAGACATTTGCTGCAGGAATGCTGAAAGGCATATTCAGACGTATATGTTTGATAGACTGGGAATCCCCACAGGAGTCATATTTGAGGGAAAGAGCAAGATAACTGGGTTCTGGAAGAAATCCCTTGAGTGGACAATGACTCTGGCAGAGAGGGCAGGACCAGGCAGCTGGGCTCAGATGTCCTATGAAATGGTTGTTCCAGGTCAAGTATGAGGCTGTGTCATGTGATTCCCACCCCCGTCCCCACCCAGGGAAGAAGACCACTGAAAGTATAAAATAACAAGACCCTCCAAGCCTGTGATGGAAACCCTTTGGAAAGATCTTCTATCCAGAGAGCTTCCATGAAGACCTCTGGGAACAAAGACACTGGATGGTAGACGTCTGCACCTCCAGAACATTTTCAACTCAGGAAACTCAGGAGAGCGCCCAAGTCTGAGAAGTAACTATTAGGGAGTACAGTTTAAGTGAGCCCGAAAAACTGTTTGGTTCCCTGCCCCCTACCCCCACCCCCTAGACAGTGCGATGTAAAGCTGCCTAGAGAGGAGGGGGATAGAGAAAGCTTTAGTAGAGCAGGGAGAAGTAAGATGCAGCCTTGTCCCCTGCCACCTCCCACCCCTGAGGCCTTGGCCTGCATGGAGGAAAGGGCACTGGGGACAGGAAGACAGAATGGTCTCTTTGTGAGGTTTGGAGATCTGATGAGTAGGTAAGACTGGAATTCTTCCCTCTGCCCCATCTCAGTTTTCGGAGCTCCAATCCCCACAGAGAAGCCGTGCAAGACACATATTATAATTCTCATTTTCCAGGCAAAAAGTTGAAGTGTAATAGATTTGTGAAGGATCACGTGCTTGTTTGCTGCCAAATTGTCACCCCATCCGACCTCCTCCCTGTATTAGAACACTGATTTTTGGTATCAGGCAGTTCGTGCTCAGGGGAGGCTGAGCCCCTCCTCCAGCCCAGGTCAGGGAATCTTGATTAGACTAAGCCAGTGGTCTCAATGCTGGCAGCACATTAGAACCATCTCAGTCCAATGAAATCGGCCTCAGCGGTTTTACAAAGCTCCGCCAGTGATTCTCTTGTGTAGCCAGGGCTGGGAATCACTCACCTAAACCACCAATGGTAATTTCCATTCTCATCAGCATGGAGGGAGAGTGTGCTGGGGGCTTCTAAGAAAACAGGATTCCTTTCTTTTAAAAACATATGTATTGTGTTGATTAAACAGGCTGTTCTGCCCCTAGATGTGACGCCCGGAGCTGCGGACACCATCTTAAGGACAAAAAGCCAGTACACGGAGGTTGGCGGAGAAAAAAGAAGAGAAAAGCCTGGATCTTTGAGATGTTCTTGAGCAAATGAATTACCCAACCCTGGAACAGCCATCTCTCTGGACTTTCTGTTTAAAAGAGTTAAGAAAGGTTGATTTGGCCAGTTCCACTTGGGTTTTCATTACCTACGGCTGAGAGCATCGTCAATGACATGGTCATGCAGACAGTGGCAGAGCTGAAGGTCACAAGCCAAGTCCATCCGTGAGGCGGCCAACAGAAGCCAAGAGCAAGGAGAGGCCAAAGGACAACTGGGAGGTTATTTGGATCAGATCGTTGGATTCCTAGACCGTTTTCAACTAATGAAAGGTGGTTTGTTAAGGTCATGATTTATTACCTTGATTTTTTTTTCTTCTTCTTATTCATCAGAATCTCTACATGAAAATGAAGAGAAATATTATCTAGATAGTTAATTGCCAGCTTCTGGTTTAAAAACAAATTTGGAAAGAAAAGCCAGGTTTGAAGTTTGGAAAGTTATTGAAATTAATAGCTGAAATAAGGAATCTGTCTTAGATTTTAGTTAAATATCTAATAAATCTACTCATCTAGCCATTAACCTCGGTAACTAATGAATCTAACCAGTCTTCAATGGAAATGTCTTCAATAATTTTCCATTTGGGGCACCCAAGTTAAACATTAGAAATGGCCCTTTGCTATTTAATTTAATCAAATCTCCAGTGAAAAGCAGTCGCCAAAAATACAAGTGTTTCTTGGAAGGTTCTTGTACCAAATCCCTACAGGCTGCTTAAGGAGAGCTGGTTGTATGGTTCCACTCACATGCACAGTTGAGATGGCTAGAAATTTCCACCACAGTCCTAAGGAACTGCCTGAAGGTGGCGCTGGAGAGTGATATTAATGGTGCATCTGATGTGGCATGTGGAAAGAGAAGAGTCAGGGCAAGTCTTTCTTTTCTTCCCGATGAAGTTAATTGCCTTAAGTTAACACACAGCATAAGACTTTGTGGCACAAAAAGAATAACAAAATTATAAAAGGTATAATTTGGAGGCTTTGTCAAGAGCTGTGATGATCCCACCCTAACAGCTATAAATGCTCTAAGCACTAATGCTCCCTGACGAGGGTGTCTGACGGAGGAACAATGCCTGCACTAGTGTTCAAGATCCAGAGAGGAAAAAGCTTTTTGGTCTGCAATTACAAGTCTGCTCTTCTTTACTTTGCAACACATCCACTTGATGCTTGCTCTTTTTTCAGGCATACTTTCCCCCCATGGTCTCACATGTACGTTCACATGAGTAAAATATGCTTTTTACACTTTGCTGGGAGTTGAAGTTGCTGCCTGATGGAAAGGCTTAGAGCCTCACCTTGCAGTGCTTTCCCTATCAAGGGTTTGTGACGCTCCAAAGTGCAAAACACACTTACCTAGACAGTACCAGAAGGCCACCAAGTTTGCATTTTCTGCCCTCTTTCCGAAGCCTGCATCCTCACGTGTGTCCTACTCACGCTCTTCCCTTTGAAACCCAATAAAAGTGTGTCCTTGCTTCCCTGGAGAGTATGCTGCTTCTAGAACAGGAACTGCTAACACTTTCTCTTCTATTACTTTGGCAAACAGACCTCCTACCTCCCTTCTTGGTTCCATATCACCACCACCCCACACCCCAGTACTTTCCCACCTTGGGCTAAGACCAGCATGGAATGAATCTCCCATGGTGCATCCTCCTGCTTTTAGATGGTCCCAAACCCTGAGCTAAGGTTTCTCTGGTTCTTGGCTTGTTCCCTTGAAGATCAGGTCAAACTCTTCTGAGGAGAGCTCTTTTGAGGGAGAAATTAGAGTTTACCTTCTACTGGGCTGGACCGTGGATACAGAAAGGTGGCCAAGATGGAGACTGATAGAAATGGATTGCCAGTAAGCATTGGTCTGGCCTCATACCTCCCACAGCTCCTAAAGCTACAGCTTCATATAAAAGGAAAGATCTTCCCTTTATCTTCTCTCCACCTCCACAGCCTGATGGCCTGGCCTGACTTTCTGCCCCCTGCCCCCTTGGGCTTCTTTTTCTCAGGGTCAGCCATCCTGCCAGGGTTGCCTCCAGAGGGAGGTGGTCCAAAAAGAGGGAAATCAAGAGGCAGACTTTTCAAAAGGCGTCTTTTCCAGTCTTCCATCCACAAGCAATTTCACAACAAGAGGGAAGACATAAAGTTTCACCTGCGCTAGCGCAAATGGTATGTAATATTTTTCGTTACCTTTACATTTGAAATCCTCCTGTTTCTCTATAAATTTAGTCAAACCCAGGAGGTAAGCAAGGCACGGAAAACGCAACTCAAAGGACCCTTGCAACTGTGCCCTAAATCAGCACCGCCTGAATGCCCAAGAATCAGAAGCTGGCCGTCAGGTGGTTGCAGTTCTCCAGATCGTCACTAGAGGGCGGCTTAACTTATTTGCTCCTCCCAGGTGTACTCGAGTTTACTTACATTTTCTAGGCACAGCCCCTCTTACCGCGTTGCTTGACTCCCTCAAAACAAATGACTGTAACGGCCATACCTTTTGGGTGCTTCGTGTTCAGAGAGATTTTATGTATCTCAGGTAGTCTTCACACTACCACCACCGGTTAGGACTCCCATCATCCCTACCTTACAGATGAGGGTGCTGAGGAGCAAAGGAGGTGAGCGACTTTCCCCAAGTCAGTGACATAATCAGTAATGCACAAAGCACCACGGGAACACTGATGAGAGAACAATTAAATGAAAATAGGTCATAACTAATGTTTATTGAGCTCTAAGGATCAAGCCCTGAGCCAAATGCTGCAGAAACTTTCTCTCCTTTAACCCTGACATCAGCTTGTCTGGAAATTATCTCAGAGGCGAGGGCAGGTCCCACCGTCAGGGAGAGTGAGCACGTGAACAAAGGCCCTATCTTTTCACCAGCTCCTCTGCTGCCTCTTGCTCTGACTGCTGAAGTTTCAAAGACGCTTGAACAGACCCTGCTCCCCGACTGCTTACTCTGACATCCTCTCATCCAAGTCTCAATGATCATCATGTCTGGAGTAACAACCGTGCTCCCCCTCACATCCCCCCGAACCTCCAGCTATACCACTGGGAATTATTATTATTCCCAATTGAGAGATGAGGAAACCGAAGCTCGGCTTAGCTAAATAACTCGTGCAAGTTCATTCAGCTTATACAGGAAGAATACAAGGGTCTGGGGAGGGAGGTATGTAAACCCAATGTTCGGCTCCAGAGCAAACAAGGGAAGTTAGGACATTACAGGCAAGGGAAGCAGCCTGGACAGGAGTATGAAGAAGTCTGTTTGATTAAGATCTCTGGATAGATGTGCATGGTGGCAGGATAGGGCAGTTGAAAGGTATGGAGGGACAAGACCTCGAAGTTGGGTGGAGAAGGAACTGGTATGCCATGCTGAAAGATGGCACTATCCTGTGGGCCAAAGATTTTTAAGCAGAGTTTTAATGTGATCAGATCTACTTATTACTAAGACCTTTGACCAGAATGTTTCAAAATAACTTACTACTTTTAATTGATTTTGTTAATTAACAAAACCCCTGAGAGAAGATAACAGCACCGTTACCCCCATTATACAGATAAGAAAACTAAGGCAGAGAAGCTAAATGATGTGCTGAGGGTCACAGATTGTCCATGCCCTAATCTTCCAACTCCTGGTCCTGAACTCTGACCCTAAAAGTGACCCAATGTCTGACTCCAAGAAAACTGCCGGCATGGGTAAACTTTCCCTGTGCTAAAAAGTATGAGGACCTCTGAGGCCTACCCCCACCACTGCCTCCTTTGGGGCCTGCCCACGCTGCACTGCCTCTGTGCACTCCCTCCCACAGTTTTGCAGAGAAGTTGCTGCCACCCTCGGTCTTTTTCAAGTTTGTAGGTGCAAATGTTTGTTCACACAGCAAGAAAGAAAATTCAGAGCCCAGCTGAGCCTTTTCGCTCTGAATTGCGTTTTGCACTTTCCCTGTCCAGGTCAGAGCAAAAAATAATTCATGTTCAGAAAACTGAGTTTCAGCAAGTGTACAGCATTTCATTGAAGAAAGTACTCTTCAATTTGGTGTTCGAGCTCCTCAGAGGTACCCCATAACCCCATAACGCTGGGTAAATCCTTTGAAGAATTCTAAGAACTTTCTCACAGGAAAGGGTGGCTCTGAGGCCTCTGGTAGTTCTGTCTGGGTTCCTTTGAGTTCTGAAGTGTGAGTGGGGCCAAGAAAAGATGGGTGTGAGGAGAGGTGAGGAGGGGAGGCGTGCAATCAAGAGGCCGAAGAACCAGCCATGTAAAACCCTGGTTAGCCAAATATATCACTTCTGGGGACAGTGGGCCCTGCTTTCATACATGGCTATGTCCTCAGCACCCAGCACAGAATAAATATATTTTGATGATGTAGATTATGGCTCTATCTCACTAACAAGGAAGGTAGAAAGGAGGGGATGCAGGGAAGGCAGCCTTGAGAGACCAGGTGCATCCTGAGGAACATCAGTGATGCCAGGAGCTGGGATTCAGGGTACCGGAAAGGACAGAGTGGCAGCCATATAAACCGCTGTGAGAGCCAGGACTCTGGAGAGAGCAGGCCTAGCATGGAGTCCTGGTCCCACCCGTCCTAGCTGCCTGACTTTGAGCAAGTTATAGAACCTTCTTGTGTCCACTTCTCCTCTGTAAAATGGGGATCATAGCAACATTGACCCCACAGAGTCCCCATGAGAACTGAGGAATAAACCACAGGGAAGCCCTTAGCCCAGTACCCAGCCTCTACCAAGTGCCCAGTAAATGGGATTTATTATTAATTAAAAATTCAAGATGGTCCTCCTTGATTCCAAAGCCTGTCACCTCAGTGAACTTTCTCTCATGGCGTTTTCTTTACTTTTTCTAGAAATGGTGTTTGTAAGGTAGACGTATTTGGCATTCCTTGTGCACCACCTTATCCACATTCAGTTAATCAGTTCCGCACAAACAAAGCATCCTTCTCAGCCTCCTGTGCAGTCAGAAGGCTGTGCTGCCTCCTCTCGCTTTCTTCATTGTTTAACCAGGTTGTGTTTTGTCTCGTCTGAGTAGTGTTTGTCTTCGGTTACCCCTCCCCGGAGCCAGCAGCAGGGCACCGTGGTTCCCATTTCTCCATGCACAGAATGGGGCATCCTGGGGAGATAATGGATTCCAGAGAGCAAGGGGCCACTTACCCGGAAGAGCCAGAGTCTCTAGGGAAAGGGTGACAGCGCAGAAACCTCACTAATGCACTCCTTCCATTACTGGTCTCCAACTGTTCCTATCTCCCACTATTGCCTTCAATTAAGCTTTGCTCTTTAAAACCCGTCGTCTGTCCCCTGGGGTCATTAGCTTTCATCTGTCACAGCAGTCGGCAGCCAGAGTGGGCCCTGGCACTTCTCGGAAATCTCCAAGTTCGGGGCCAGATAATTTTTTAGACACTCCTTCACGCGGTTCTTTACCTTGAATGTGTTCAGCTTTGACAAAAGTCACTTGAACGTGGGTCCTGAAGAAGTGATGTCCTAGAGGGAAAGAAAAAGGTCACCAGCTTTATCTGTTTTCTGTCCCTGGTGCCAAGGGTGCGAGGCCAGAGTTGAGGCAGACCAGTCAATGGGTTTCTTTTGCAACTGATTTAGCAGCTCTGGGCAGATTTTAACATTTTAGTTGGCATGTCATTTTAACTCATTTTGCCTTCCCACAACTCTGAGACCCCAGGCTACGTCAATAGCCCTTTCACCAGCTAAACTGGGGAAGGGGTAACACCGGGGTGGGGTCAGAACTGATAGGACAATGACATATGGAGACTCTCCCTCTAGAGCACCTGTCTACTGAAGTCTGGAAACATCTCTCATTTTCTGACACCCTGTTCCACTTCCCCACACTCCCGCTTGCACCCCGGAAGAAGAATTGAAGTCTGAGTCCTTAGTCTCTACACATTTTTATAACAGCTCCTGTAATAGGTGTGTACTGCCACCAGATGGCATCAAAGGGCACAGTTATCTTGGTGTCTGTGTACCAGACACCTTGCTGGACGCTAAGAATCCAGTGGTGAGTAAAAAGGACAGAGTCCCAACCCCCCACCCAAAACTCCAAGTCTAGCAAGACAGACATTAAACAAAATATTATAGTTAAATTACAATGCTGGCACGAAGCATCCAGAGACTAATGCTGGGAGTAGGCAGAGACAGCAAACTCACCTCACGTTCTGTGGGCTTCTCCACATTCTCCAGCCACCGTGCAGTTAGGTGGTGGCTTGTGAGTAGCTCAGGGCAGTGGGATGTGAGTGGAAATCACGTATGACACTTTAGAGCCAAAGCAGAGAAAAGTGAGTATGGTTTCTCAGTGCTTCTCTCTTCCTTCACTGTGATAGCTGGTGACATGACAGGTGGTAGAGCCTCTGTGAGCCTGAACCCCTGAGTGACTGTGTGGAGCAGAGCCATCACTAACCCCATGCCGCTCGACCCCACACCTCCACTGCTCATGTTGGATAGGTAGCACACATCTTTTTTTTTTTTTTTTGGTGAGGAAGATTGGCCCTGAGCTAACATCTGTGCCAATCTTCCTCCATTTTGTGTGTGGGACACTGCCACAGCATGGCTTGATGAGCGATGTATAGGTCCATGCCTGAGATCCAAACCCGCGAACCCCAGGCCATCAAAATAGAGCACACGAGCTTAACCACTATGCCACCAGGCTGGCCCCAGTAGGACACATCTTTATTGAATTAAGCCATTGAGATTTGGGCGTTAATTTGTTTCTGCAGCATAACCTAGGAAGTATGTTAGTCTGACTAAGGACTAACTGTATAGTTGCAGAAATGGAACTAAGAGCGAGGTCTTTTTCCTCTAAGTGAGTTGGCCATTGCACAAGAAACAGACTTGTGAGGATGAAGCAAACAAAAGCAAGCTGCACTGCCACCTCCAATCCTCCTGAGGTCAGTGGGAAGAAAGGGGAGACTCCCTAACCAAAAAGCCTGGGCAAGGTTACCATTTCCTACTGTTTCAAGCAGGATACTGAGCACATGAAAACAGACCAGAAGGTATGATCGTTCCAGCAAGCCCAGGTTCGGGCCAGGGAAGGACAGAACTCTAGGCAGCTGGTCTCAGCGGGAGTTACTCAGACTGTTGTCTCAGGCTGGCCACAGAGATGGCCACGAGGTCTCTCTGTTGATAGCAGCCGCAAACAGAACGAAGGAGAGTATCGGGTATTTAGCAGTTGGGCTAACCAGGCACCAGTATACACCAGTCGGCTTTCTTTTCAGTTACATAGTATTTTTTTGGAACTTCTTTTGATATAATTTCACACTCACAGAAAAAGATGGAAGAGTAGTAGAAGGAACACCCACTTACCCTTCACCCGGATTCACTAGTCCACTTAAAAAGGGTTTCTAAAAACCAATTGATCTCTTTCATTTCAAACATAGCTTTAATGCCTAACTCAAACTTCAATATTAAATTCAAGTTTCATAAGCCACTTTTATATTTATGACTTGCAGTATATAAAGGGTTATTTCAAATTCATAAAGAAAAAGGAACACCCCTCGGAAAAATAGGCAAAGGCCATAAGTAGCCAGTTGACAAAAGAAGTAGAATTGACAAATAAAACTATGAAAAAATTCAACCTCTCTAGCAATTAAATAAATATAAATTCAAATCTCATTTTCCACCTAACAGACTGACAAAGCTTTACACGAATCATAGTACTTGTGGTGGAGACAGTATGAGGAAATGGGCTCTCTCGTATAATCGTGCTGGTTCTGGAAATTGATGCAGGGTTCTGATTGGCTTATCTGGCAGCAAATATCAGAAGTGTTTAAAATGCACTTGCCTCTTAACACAGCAATTTTAATTTTAGGAATTTATCTGAAGGAAATAGGCAATTAAGTGTCCCTGACCCTCCCCTGAGTAGAAGGGTATTCATCACAACATTATTCATTAAAGAAATTATTAAGTAGTGACTTTGGTTAAATAAATAATGGTGTTTCATGTGAAGCACTAACACTACCTACATAGCACTTACTGAACGCCAGGCTCCTTTCTTAACACTTTGCATATATTAACTCATCTAATCCTTCCAGCAGATAGGTGGTACTGTTACCGTCAGGACGTTACAGATGATGAAAGTGAAGCACAGAGGCTCACTGACTCATCCCAGGTCATGAAGCTGGTAAATGCAGAGCAGACACTGGCACCCAGGCAGTCTGGCCCCAGAACCTGCCCTCTTAGACATACACCATCCAGCTCTCATAGTGGGTGTAAGCCTCTGTCTGCATCCATTAACATGACAAAATAGATTTATATTCACCGTCATGGAAAAATATTCATAATATATGAATGAGAAAAGTAGATTATGAAACATTGTACAAAGTGTGAAACCATTTTTTGGAAAGAAATTATGTATACATTTATATAAGTATATAAAACATACTCCTCAATCAAAAGATCAGCAGTGTTAGGATTGTGGGAGATCTTTGCTTCTTTTTGCTTCTCTGTATTTCTTGAGTTTTCTCCAATGATCATGTAAATTTTTGTAATATAAAATTTTAAATGACTTCTCCCACTACCCAGTCCTGCTTTCTCCTCTTCCTTTCTATTGATACTGGTCCCAGATATTGCTCCCTAATAAACATCCTATACACTAAACTCCACCTCAGAATCGGCTTCCCGGAGAACCCAACGTGTGAAGGTTGGTGCCGGGAGGGGTCTGAGACAGCAGACAGCAAAGTGATGCTTAGGACCTGGATCACTCACCACCCAACCAGCAATGAGGACCTCATCTCAGAGGTAGCTGGAGCACAGACAGCCCCTGAGGCGATTATTAAAACTTTCCCGTGGAGAGCTAGGGGAGTGCACAGGTGGAAGGAAATGCAACAGCTGGTGCTATGTATTTGGTGCTGGAAAAGTATCAGGGGAACGAGGAACCTTGAAGACAGTGAGAGAGGCTGCCTGTGGCTTTACTCTATCGAAGTTCTACAAAAAGAAGATAGCTCAACAAAACGCTGAGAGCAATTGACAGCCAAGTGACAAAGCCAGAGGCTCTCCATGAAAGAAAATGAAGAGGTAGGACAGGGAAATTGCAGGCCCAGGCCCAGACCCAGGCCTTAATAGTAAGTAGCCCAAACTTCACTGAAGGTTAAAACTCCCATTAAAGCAGGTTTGTGATGACAAAGTCAGGAATTGGGTTGGGGGAAGATGAATCCTGACCTATAGGATGGAATGTCTGTGTTGATTTCCCCCAAACACTTGAATTAATTCCCAGATTCCTCTAAACTCTCTGAGCCTGAAGAAATGATCCACCTCTCTCGTTAAGGGCTAGGAGCACTCCCTTGCTTAAAGACAACACAGAGTCCTCTACCTCTCCTCCTGGCCACTTGGCCTATAATTAGGACTCAGTAGCAGCTTAACTCAGCTGCAGACATTCTGAGCCTCATAAGAGAGATAAGGGACTAACCCCGAAAGAGCTGCAAGACCTACCTAGCAGGTACACACATGGGACTGGATTCTGCGGGGACTTGATCAAGGGGGCTGGAACATAACACTGAATAAGAGAAAGGGTACTGATTTGGGAGTACTCTTCTGAAATACAGATTTTTAACATCCTGGCAAGGACCCTAAGAAATGGCACATACTCACTACTAGGCTGTTTCCTAGATGCATGGAAAAAGCAATGGCTCCCGGTAAGTGAGGATGAAATGCCAGAATTACCATAGCAGATGCTGGAGGAAGGGATTGAAAGACTCAGACAAGTGGGCATGCTGGAATAGATAGACTGTGTTAGCCAGAATACCCACCAAATGATCATATTCCACAGGAAAGCCGTAAGTATACTGGTGAGAGGCACACCAGCATCTCTAAGAAGTTCTGTGGTGGCTCTCCTTTGTAGACCATTGGAGATGGTAGGAAAGGTGATTACAGAACTAATCCAACCAGTAGTAATAGGGATAATAGGAACCCCACCCCACCCCTGACAAATAGAGGTCAGAGATCAGATGGATCTAATTATCATGAGTGGCAAGGTTGGAGTGATAGCCGAGAGGGCCTGGCCAAGACAGTTATGGAAACAGCTAATAGAACACAGCATCCCTAGGGGCAAAATAGATGGGATTCAACAAAAGTGCTCTTCAACTTACCATCAGAATAAACCAAAAATGGATGATCCAGACGCGGAGGGCAGTTGCACCAGTAAAAAATCCAAGATCCCTTGCCCAGTTACTGGACCTAACCCAGGTTTCAGACTTGGAGCCCAGTGATGGAAGGAGAGGTTGGGTTCCCAGAGGAAGGACTTTGCAGAATAAAATCCACAAGTGACCCATAATTTATGAAAACCTGCTATCAGTTGTCATCAGAAAAATTCAAATTAAAACCTCAATGAGGGGCTGGCCCAGCGGCGGTGATATAGGGGTTAAGTTTGCGCATTCCACTTCAGCGGCCCAGGGTTCGCAGATTTGGATCCCAGGTGCGTACTTATACATCGCTCATCAAGCCATGCTGTGGTGGTGTCCCACATACAGAACAGAGGAAGATTGGCACAGATGTTAGCTCAGCGACAGTCTTCCTCAAGCAAAAAGAGGAAGATTGGCAACAGATGTTAGCTCAGGGTCAATCTTCCTCACCAAAAAAACCCCACAATGGGACACCATTTCATACCCACTAAAATGGCTATTACCAAAAAGACTGACGTTACAAAATATTGGTCCAAACATGGAGCATTCAATTTAGGGATCAAAACTCAATCTCATAATCACCAGATGGTAGACCTAGCACAGTCAAAGCGTGTGATCAGAGGCGAACACTGCCCTCCCCCAGACCCAAAGAAGTGTGCAAATGGTTGAGGTTATGGATGCTTTCTTCCATGGCTTTTTGTTTTCGTTTATTTTAAAAACCTTGAATCCCACCATGAAGATACCATCTCTGAAAACCTTTTGATGTGTAGCCTTCTGTATTTTTTTCATGCTATGCAAGATAAGAGCTTATTTTTTTAGACTTAATTTTAGATTTACAGAACAATCAAGAAGCTAGTACACAGGGTTTCCATATACCCCTCACCCACTTCCCCCTATTATTAACTTCTTACATTAGTATGGTACATTTGTTATAATTAATGAACCAATATTTATGCATTATTATTAACTGAAGTTCATGTTTTATTTAGTTTTTCCCTAAAGTCATTTTTCTGCTCCAGGGTCCCATCCAGGACACCACATTACATTTAGTTGTCACGTCTCCTTAGTCTCCTTTTGACTGGGGCAGTTTCTCAGACTTTCCTTGTTTTGATGACCTTGACAGTTTTGAAGAGGACTAGGCATGTATATCATACATAGGATGCCCCATATTGGAACTTGTCTGATGTTTTCCTCGTGGTAAGACTGGGGTTATGGGGCTTCCTTGTTTTTTTTTTATCCTGTTTTGAATAACTTTGAAAATGGTCCCAATTACTGACTGAAGAGAGAGTTCTTTCTGATCTCTGGAAAACCTGTTTCTTGCTGCTTTAGTGGGTTGACTTAATGTTCAAATTCAGAAATAGTAGAAGAAAAAGCATTGGAATATTTGCTTTAAAAAAGACCTTCTTTTTGCACTGCAGAACCTATAAAGAAACCTAGCAATTTTCATTAGCTTCTATTCAATTAGCATTGGTTTGAGTGGTACTGCTTTCCCCATTGAAAGGGCACATAAGTCTTATTTTGGCTCAATAAAGATGTTTTTCTAACCACTTTATAATCCTGGCATTTTTAATAAAATACCAAGGAGGAATCAGTTTTTGTGAAGGTAATTAGCATTAAAATATTACTTGTGCTTGAGATTTTGGTTTTTTTTTTCCTTTTTTTGCAATATGCAAAAGTGGAATCACATGATGGAGAAGGCAAATTTGTGCATGCTTAATTAACTAACAATAGAAAACCTGGCAGCTGCTCTCTCGATATACATTTGCGGCACTTTTGTTGTCTTATAAATACCTCAGGCTGAACAAATGAAAAGAAAATTTGAGGAAAAAAAGATGGTTTGCTATATGAAAAATATCTGAGTTTTCTTTATGTTGAGGTATAGCCTACATGCAGTAAAATACACAGATCAGTGATCAATTTCATGTGTTTTGACAATTGTACACCCATTATCCACTACCCCAAATAAAACAAGGAACATTTCCAATGTCCCAGAAAGTTCCCTTGTGCCACTTTCCGGTGAATTCACCCTTCCCCCTCCCCAGAGGAACCACTTTCTGATTCCCATCATGGATTTGTTTTGCTTATTCTTAGATTTCGTACAAGTGGAATCATACTGTTAGTAATCTTTTGTATCTAGCTTCTTTCATTTAACATAGTATTTTGAGATTAACTAGCCATAATAGCAATTCAATGCCCGGCTCAAGGGAGATCAAAGCCCCACTGGCCTCTATGCTAGGCAGGCCCATCTGTAATATTTATTCCTCCAGGACAACTCCCTTTAGGTGGGACACTGACATCTAGGGCAGCTCCAGAAGAAGGATCTGGAAGTCAGTTAAGACTGAGCAACAGCTGAGAGGATTCAGACCTAGAAAACAGACTTTTATGAGAAAGAATAGAGAAGAAAAAGAGGGGCAAAAAGTGGTCGCACAATGTTAGAAGGTCTGTCATCAGAAAGCGGAAATAGATTTTGTGTGTGTAGTTCCAGAATTAGAACCTGTGGGTGGAAATTACTGGGAGGCAATTTTCAGCTCTATATAAAGAGGAACATCTTTCAACAACAGGTCACTGGGGTACCTTGAAGAGTAGTGGAGTTTCTCATCACAGAGACTGTTCCAGAAGAGACTATTAGCCATTTATCATGGATGCTGTCAAAGGAAATCCCCATTTGGTGGGAGAGGGACACGCTCCTGTGACTTGTAGTTTTCAATTTAGACAAAACTGAGGTTTACTTCCACTTTATACTAGTTGGTCAGTGTGGTTTGTAATCTTGTATATTTCACATTGGCAATAAGGTCACATGGTTTTCTCTCCAAGTAATTCAGAACCAACTACTGCCATGAAAACTTGCTAAGCTCAAGTATTCGAGGACCCAGGGTGGATTTTGTGTTCTTATTTTCAAAGCATTCTCTACAAAAAAGAGTCGTTCCCTGTCTTGTTCCCAAAGGACTCTGCTGGATAGCCACAGGCAGTGTGAGGTCTTCATCCCTAGCAAACATGAACACAAGGGCAGATGCTACTAAAGGGTTTGCCTTATCCTCCTTCAAGGTCCAGCTTGCAGCTAAAATTAAAAATCAGAGCTCTACAAATCTTTTGCAAGCTGTCCTCGTGAGTTGGATAAATGCCAAAGAGGAAGTAACAAGAAAAGACTAAATGTTTATAAGAGAAGGTGGCTGTCCTTCAGGTAGCCGGAAGGTCTCTTTAATCTGTCTACAGCATCTACACACATCCTTCCTCCCCCATGTCTCAGCCCACTGCCCGCCCGAGGTCCAGCCACTGCTTTAGCTATCTGAATGCAGGCTCCACCCCAAGCAACTGTCCTGAGAAGGAAAGGAAGCAGAGGAAATAAGTTGATCATCATCCAGCAGACCCCAAGTTGACCTCTTATCACCTTCTACAAATCCCGTTTGACAAGCATCTTCATTGTCCTCAGTTTGTCCTTTGCATTTTCCATCCCCCAGCTACTTTTAAGTACCATCATAAAAATATTTCAAACGTCTATACCACACCTAAAACTGCCCCTCCTTTTTTCAAAAACACCGTCTCTGAGAAGCCTGCCAGTGAATCTCACCCACTTGCTTGACTCCCTGACTCCACCTCTCAAGTTTGGAAACAACCAGGGTATGCCAGTGTGACCTCACTTATACATTCCCTTGTAAGCGCAGGAAAGTCATTTTTAGAGATACACGTCATGTTTCACAATACCGGTTCAACAAAAGCCTCCTTTATGTTTCAATCTACGGACATTTGACAATGCAGCCCCAAGTTGTTCCCTGAGAGAAGGCACTTCCAATGCCTACTTCCAAGGAGGTTTGGTCAAGGGTGGCTCTCCCGCCCACGAAAGATCTGATTCTTGTAGTGGCTTCTTCCTCCCATGACATTTGCATGAGGCTCTGCCCCAGCCACACCCCTGCAGGAGAACTAATGGGCAGGATAAGGCTAACTGAGCTTTCAGATGGCATGCAAAAGAGCTAAAGCAACCTCGGCTTTTCAGAGCTGATTCTGCTTTCTGAGACGGTCTAGCTGGCCCACTCACCCAGAGAGGGGAAGTGGCTCACCCAGTGCCTCCCAGTGAGGGGCAGAGCTAGGGCAGGAACCCACATTTCCCGACCGGTATGTAATTTACCTTATGCAAGGGGCTCAGCATCGATTAAAAAAAAAAAAAAAAAAAGGTTAGTGTGTCAGTGGGAAACTGGTGTAACACACAAAGAACTGGAATTGACTTGGTAAATTGCTAGTGTCTGATGTTGACTCCCTGAACCAATTTTCTCATCTGTGAAATGGGACGTGAATACCTCCCTCACGGCTCTTGCAAAGGATGAAAAGGACTTAATGCACTAGATGGCCTGCTGCTCATTGACATCCACTACGTAAAGATTTCTGTCTTTTGTTGTAATTTAGCCAGCCACTAGCACTCATTTCAGGCTTAATGTCACCCCAAAACAGACCAAAAATTGTCTCAAATATTTGAAATATGAAGCTTAGCTAAGTCTATGTGCAATATTAAAATCCTATTCTTTAAAGTGAGTATTTTTTTAAGTTATTTTTCTAGATTGTCTGGCCTAGAGTCAAACAAAGTTAGAGGAAATTTTCTAAAGCGTTTTGTGGCTCTTAACCGCTGTTTGAAACATCTGGGGCTTGTTTTTCACCTTTGAAGAAGACATTGTCTCAATTTTACATCTCATAGGGCATCAAATACACTGGCATGTTGGCTAAGATGTTGAAAAAAATAATCCTGATTGAATGATACCTGGATGGAAACTTCTCCCTGAGAATCTCTTTAATTTCAAAATACGCTTGTAGAGCATAAAGGCCCTGCCAGCATTGTGAGGGGGTGGTCAATAAAGAGAGAGAAAAACACTGCGCTTTGTTTGTAGGAGGAGGGAAACAGGGGGAGTCAGAGGAATCTGCAGTCGTCCTCCTGGTCGGGTGAACAGGAGCCTGTCCTGGGCTTTGGGACATTCCCACTGATTCCCTGGCTGAGCAGTGACTCAGAGAGGCAGGAGGCATGGAGGAGGTGAGGCCATCAGCTAAGGACCTAATATGCTGTCAGGCAAGGCCACGTGGGTAGGCCTGCTGTCCCCCACGCCCCCTTCCCCAATAAGCACACAGCACACACTCTTGTCCCCAAGCTGCAGCCTGTCCTGTCATGACTTCCCCTTCAAAGCTGCCTTGGGGCTCTTCAAAACATGATTTCACTTCTAAAAAACATGTTGTGGGGGAGGAAACACCCAGAAGTCTGTATCATCATCCCTCCCCACTCCAGATGGTTCTAGTTGCAAAAGTTTACATTCTGGGCTTTCAGATACGTTTATATTCTGCTTCGAAAAGCTACCGTGCTCCATATCCCTTCCATCCTTAGTTCTTCAGAAATCCCCACTCTCCCCTCAGGGGGACCCTCTCTCTGTGCCTTCTCGAGCACAGGGCTGTTTACTTTACCTCAACATTCTGCATACATTATCACTCTTTAATCTCAACCCTAAGAAGAGTGACTATTATCTTAATTTTAGGGAGGGAAAATAGAAACATTAGGAAGATTACTCTCTCAGTACAGAAACAGGATTCTAACTAGATTTGTCTCCATAATGTTGCCCATCCTACAATAATTTCTCCCTAAACTGAATCTTCAATTAAAAGGAATTTTTATTTTCTACCTTAAGAAAATAAATTGATGACATGGATATATTTTTATTGCAATGCAATGACTTTCTTGGCTGCCTATTCAAAAATCTATTGCCATCTTCCTTCTTCCTAACATGACCCCAACTTTGTTTTTTATTCCACATAGCCCATGTCTCTCAGGAAGGTGGTCCCACCCTCAGGTCCTGGATGGGACAAACTGGCATAAAAATAATCCCATCCCTCTTGTCAGCGATTGGTTCAGAAGTAGGCATGTGACCCAGTTCTGACCAATAAGACATGAGGAGAGATTTGATGGGGTCTTCTGAAACTCCTTTCCTACTCCTAAGAAAGAACCACAAATAGTGACTCTCTCTCCCACTGAATATGAACAAGGAAGCAAACAGCCACAATTACTACGGCAGCCATCCTGCCATAAGAGGAGGAGCTTAGGATGAAGCAAATACTGCGAATGTCACAGAAGAGAGATGAGAATGGCATATCACTTAATGACATCACTAAGGTATTGGATCAACCAACTCTGAAGGCAACCCTGCACCTCTGGACTTCTGCCTAACAAGCAAATAAATTTTCATATGATGTTAACATATCTGATTTGGGTTTTCTGTTCTTCACAGATAAAAGCATCTTTAATTGATGCTGGGATACATCACATCTCCTGCATCCACGTAACTATGCAGATTCACATCTTAAATGAGGGTCAGGAGGCACTATACAACCCTCAATCAATGAGCATAAGTCAGGTTTGGGATGTGGAAGTTTTGTGGGGTGCATTAGAGATGGCCACAAATTCTTTGTCATTGGGAGGCCATTGAGAGATGAAGTCAGTTTCCGCTTCTCTTGAGTCTGGGCTGGCCATGTGACCTATTTCGATGGACAAAATGCAGTGGAGTGACACTGGATAACTTCCAAGTCTGAGCTTTAAGAGAATTGCAGCTTTCCTCATACCACTTGGAACATTCTCTCTTAGAAACCAGCTACCCTGTAAGACACCCTGTGACCACCATGCTGTGAAGAAGCCCAAGCTAGCCATAATGAGAGATAGAGAGAGAAAGAGAGAGCCCAACCCTGTGGAGTAGCACTAAGGTGCCAGACATGTGATAAAACCTTCTCAAATGCAGCCAAGTGAACCCCAGCAGATGCCATAGAGAGCTAAAGCACCACTCAGCTGAGCTTTACCCAAATTCATGACTCACAGATAAAATGGTTATTGTTTTAGGCCACTACGTTTTGTGCTTGTTTGTTACACAGCAACAGAAAACTAAAACAAGAGGAAAATATAGAAACTCCTTTCTCTAAACTTCCATAAGCCCCGTGGCGTAGCAGTTAAGTTTGCGCACTCCTCTTCAGTGGCACAGGGTCCGCAGGTTTGGACCCGGGGCGCAGACAGATGCACTGCCTGTCAGCCATGCCGTGGCGGCGTCCCATATAAAGTAGAGGAAGATGGGCACGGATGTTAGCCCAGGGCCAGTCTTCCTCAGCAAAAAGAGGAGGATTGGCAACAGATGTTAGCTCAGGGCTGGTCTTCCTCGGCAAAAAGAGGAGGATTGGCAACAGATGTTAGCCCAGGGCCAGTCTTCCTCAGCAAAAAGAGGAGGATTGGCAACAGATGTTAGCTCAGGACTGGCCTTCCTCACACACACACACACACAAAAGCTTCCATAACAAAAATAAAAAGCTTTCTGCTGAATGCTTGTCTAACCAGAAACTTCATTAGTCAGTACACTCCATTCCCCAAATGCCTCAGTTAATCCTGGTTATGAGAATGTGTGACCATGTAATAACATGTGTGCAGATAGCATGTGAATGTCTGTGAGTAAGGATAATATTGCTCTACCCCATTCCTTCTCGTTCTCCCCTTCCTCAGTCAGATCTTGGGTTCTCATCAAAGGTTTCAAAAGAATACAGAAAATGTCTGGGAGAGTGATATACAGCCAAGGGGAGCCCACTTGCTTGGTCTCATAAGCGTCTTCCCTCTACACACACATACATCTCCTGAGAGCAAGCTCTCATCAGTTCCTAGTCTCACTGGGCTTGGCTTGGCAGGACTAAAGCAATTGTTCAAGCACTTGTCCCATAAAAAGTCAGTAGAATTCAAATTGGCCACCAGTTTCTTTTTAAGCTCAGTTGACATTTTGAGCTACATTTATTTTAACTAGGGATTTATGACAGGAAAGGAATAGTTCTAATTAAATAAGTATTAACCTGAAACAGTGTGAATAATGACCTGTTAGAAGTTTCCCAGTCCCCTAATAGCTAATTAACAGCTCATAACTGGGTTCCCTTTGTGTCCTAAGGCAAGTGTGAAAAGGAAGCCTTGACTGATTAATGAGATCGGCTCAATTTGGATTAAAAATGAAAATTGGCTTTGCAGACTCCAAACGTGCAAATCCACTCCACGTGAAAAGAAAGGATTATTTTTAAGGCATTCTGAGCAATCACTGTGGGAACGGAGAACGCACAGCCAAAGGCATTGATCTGTTAACGCCTTCCCGGTGACCTCTTCCGCAGTAGCCTGGACAGAGGACAGCCAGCCAGCTGTGAGGGAAATGGCCTGACCGTTGTCCTGAGGGCGACAGGATTTGAGAGGGAAAGCCAAATAGCTTTGTTCAGACTTGATCTTCCTTTGTTGTGTTTGTACTTCAGATGACTATTAAGGCAGACAGACAGCAAATTAGAAGCCAATAAATGCCAATTTCCATCTCTGCAATTCCATACTAGAATATGTTAGAAACTTCTCCTTCAGTCAGAACTGAAGACTGGCTCTTCATTATTAAAAGAGATCATGCTCAGCTTTCCTGAGGTAATAGTAATGTGTACCATGCCTGTCTTTTCCCACATAAGACTTTCTCTGGCACTTACCAGAAAAGAGTTTTGGTTTTGGTTTTGTTTTTTTGTGTGTGAGGAAGATTAGCCTTGAGCTAAGATCAGTACCCATCTTCCTCTACTTTATATATGTGGGATGCCTGCCACATCATGGCTGGATAAGCAATGCATAGGTCTGTGGCCGGGATCCGAACCTATGAACCCCGGGCTGCTGGAGCGGAGCGCGCAAACTTAATCACCATTCCACCAGGCCGGCCCCTTGTTTTTGTTTTTTAAAACAGCTTTATTGAGGTATAATTGACATACAATAAACTACACATATTTAAAGTATAAGTTCAGATAATGTTGACGTATATATACACCTGTAATGATAATGAACATATCCATCACCCCCAAAAGTTTCCTCATGTCCATTTATAATCCCACCTTCTGCCCCTTCCTACTCCCATCCCATCCCCAGGAAACCATTGATCTCTTTCTGCCATTATATATCAGTTTGTGATTTGTAGAAATTTACGTAAATGAAGCAGGCAGAAAATGTTTTTGGATAGGCAATCGTGAACTCTGGAAAAATACCATATGTATTTTCAGAAGTCCCTCTTTCCTGGAGATAACCACATCCCTTTTATGTAGCTGGCAGTTGTGGTCACGCTGGCTCATTCCTAGGCAGACTCCTGTTTTTACCACCACCACCCCCCAAAAAATTTAAAATCGTACATAAAGCCAATATTTATTTGGCCAATAGAATTCCACTCAGTGCATGGGAATTGCTTTTAGTCGTGGTGGGGTGGTGGTGGCGAGGAGGGGCTAATTTATTACCATGAAATTTACATTTCTCCCAGAGCAGCCAGCCCACTCTTATCCACCATTTGAGCTGAGGGCATGTTCTAATGGTGGGCCAGAGCAAGGCCACAGTTATAGGGGTGCTAACTTGGGGTCACCACAGAGCAGTTGTGGATATTCATCACATGGCTGACCCACAAACAGAAGATTAAATGTAGAAGGTGGGAAAGGAACAACTTCCCTTCTGAGCTAATAGGTAAAATTTATGATCTGCATTGTCGGGAAATGAGATGCTTTCTGTTAACCAAATAGACTCCAGTGTTCAAAACCTTAGAACTATAGCAAATTTAATTGAATCTTTATTTGATGATTTTAAAAAGGCCTTGGGGACTCTGTAGTGCTTTTAATTCATCATAACAAACCTTATCGAAAAGTGAAGAACTAATTAACGGAGAGATCAAAAGATTGGGAAGCCGATTTTACCAGCCTGAGTGTGTTATGCCTACGCTGCATCCCAGAAGATTCTTATCTTCAACATCTGGGTTCCTCCTTCCTGTCTTACCACGGCAAGACTAGAAGCATGGCGAGGCTGCACATGGTTTTCTCCCTCCCCTGAGAACGTCCCCTCCAAAATGTGCTTCTCACTCTCTTCTACACAGATTAAAAAATGGATCAGAAATCAAGAACCATCAGATTTGTACTGGACAACACAAAAAACAAATCCATATCCAAAACAATGTATAGAGAACACTTGGCCTTTATCTCATCCTTGCAAGGCTTGAGGCCAAACTATCTGGTCGACTGCCAAGAATGGTGTTAACTCTCAAGGGCTGGTGGAGACACACTAGATATCAGTTAATTAACACTCCCTCGAGGTGAACAGAAGTGCTCTCCTAGGCTGAAAAGTATCTCATTTTCTTCCAGAAATGTGACTTGGGACTGACACTTCAAAATTGTCGACCGTAATTTGGGGGATGGGAATGCGTCCCTTTAGTTATTTTAATCAGCAGCACATATTAAGCACACTTTCGTGCAGAACTCTGTCTGCATAAGCTTCTGTGTGAAGATAAGAAATGACAATCGGGCCTCCCCTCAATTAGTTGATCAGGTTAGGTGAGAAGTTAGGGCAAGCAGAGATTACATTGTAAAGGACACAGGTAAGCCCATAAAAAGTAGTATTACATTACTGCTGTGCGTGTATGGGGTAAGAAAGATTGAAAGATGGCCCTCTTTTAAATTTTAGTTAAGATCTTCAAGGATGAGGACGTTGTGAAATGGTGTATTGGAGAAAGCAGCAGACGAGGATGAACAGCAGACAGGGACGAGCCAGTAAATCCAGGGATTGGCCAGAAAATTGGATAGAGTAAGAACATTTAAGAGGTCTGTGATTTCATAGAAAAAGAAAGAAAGAGAAAATTGTAATTTTTAAAGTTACAAAAGTAATGAAGAGAAGAACAAAAATCAATAGCATTGGTATCAAAACTTGGAAAAGGCATGGGAGTGGGCAGATAGTGAGGATGAGCTAAGAAAGAAGATAATAAATATTGTCAGAAGTGAAGAAATCAAGAAACAAAACCATCAGCACATTATTTAATTATAGAGGTAACCCCCAGGACAGCTAAAATTACAAGTGGTTAAAAGGAGGGGACTAGGAGAAGGAAGGAGTCAAATAAGTCATTTTGAATTTTCCTGTACTGGTTGATGTTTTACCACGTGCATGTATTACCTTGATGATTTTTAGTGGACACTGGCAGCCCCTGATGCTCCAAGTGTCTTCGAAACACTGCAGGGTGTTTTTCCATCTCTCTGATGACCTCCTCGGTGTGCTAGATACGGCTGGGGGAAAAAAAATGACTTCTTAGAAATCCAGATGAAAAGAAAAAGAGAAGCTTCAGGAGTTCTTTATGTATTATTCACGCTAAACAAGTCCCAATACGGGTACCATGTGATTAACAGCGTATTTTGAAGTCTTCACTCTTATTTCACTTTTTGAGGGCTGTTGGTTGTGGCCAGAGAGTAAAATTGAGCACTTTCATTTAGGGAAAAGTCAGCAGCATCTCTGGGGGCCTTGGAAATATCACCATTCTAAACTCTTTATCCTGACTGTTAAAATACTCAATCTAAAGTGAACCAGAATTCTTCATTTTCTCCAGGTCTACAAAGAGTTGATCTGATATTTGGTTTCTAATCATTTTCTTAGCTCCCTCCAATATTATACTCCCAAATGATAGAAATCTAGGATTTAAAAGTCCATTTTAAGGGTCATCTGATCTAGTTCCCTCATTCTAAAGATGAGCAAATTGGGGGCTCTGTAACTTGCCCAAGGTCATGAACAAATCAGTAAACCTACATCTTTCAGGGGCTTTTGCTGCCTACAATTCTCTTCTGTGGGTCCTTTGCCCCCTACCCCAATGAAATCCTAGGAAGAAAGTTCTTAAGAACAGTGAAAAATTACCTCCACCACAATAAAGAGGTGAGTCATGTACCAAAATTTCTCTCCCACCTATCACTCCTTATGCGCTTCATCTTAAAGCATCATTTTTATTCTATAAAGGAAAAACAGCCTTTAAGGGTGGGATATTCTTAATTCAGTCAATGTGGGAAGGGGGAGGTGGAAAAGGAGCTCTTCGAGGATAATCACAATGAGAACAAAAGCTTTGCCAAATTATGCAATGAGTTATAATTATGCTATAAAATTGTTCTTCAGCTGGAGGTGTCAATGGAGAGCATTACAATGTTTAAATAGTTCTGTTCTTGATGGGAATTCACGAACATTTGAGATGTCCATGTGTGCGCATACATATTGAGGCAGACCATGGGGCTATAAGCATTCATCCAGAGCTCTAGACTCCTTTTTCTCACAATAAAAAATAAGAAGAAAAAAAGCAAAAGAACTGTCTAGAAGTACATGCAGGCATTGCCCTTGTGATGAGATCCTTGAGGGAAAGAACTATAGCTCTAAATTCATCACATCTAAAGATGTCCAGGGCTTCCCGAAGCTCTTTGGATAGAATTTATTCGCCCTAAGCTGTCTGTCCACCTGCAGGTGAAGCTGATTGAGGAACAAGCAGTTGAGTATGTTCCAAAAGTGAATGGAAAAGAATGCTAGAAAGAAAAGAATCAAAGTATGAGAAAATGCAAAGTATTGATGTTCTCTAAATAATCTGTCTCTCTCAGCATAGCAGTATGCTGGACATTTTTTTTTTTTTTTGGTGAGGAAGATCAGCCCTGAGCTAACGCCTGTTGCCAATCCTCTTCTTTTTGCTGAGGAAGATTGGCCCTGAGCTAACATCCATGCCCATCTTCCTCTACTTGACATGTGGGACGCCGCCACAGCATGACTTGATAAGCGGTGCAAAGGTCCATGCCCAGAATCTGAACCCGCAAATGTCAGGCCACTGAAGCAGAGCATGCAAACTTAACCACTATGTCACTGGACCGGCTATGCTGGATATTTTTGGAAGTACGAGAAAGCAAAGACTTTTCTTATCTATAGAATTGAAGAAGTCAATGGTTTTAGCTACTGGCTCTTGCCATAGCTATAATAAGAGAGTCATGATTTACAAAGATATTATTTTTAAGGGTTGTTCTGAGTTTTAAATTCCCAACTTAAGACCTCCTAATTTTCTCTTCCTTTCCTTATCTTTGACTGAATCAACTATTTTTTTGTTGTTAATATTTTTGTTCTTATATATCAGTGGTCCCCAGTCTGGCCTCACATTAGAATCCCCTGGGGAATCTTAAAAGAAATGCCTCCCACTAAGACCAATTATATCAGAATCTCTAAGTCTAGGCATCAGTATTTAGAAAAGCTCCCTAGATGTTTCTAATGTGCAGCCATGAGTGAGAACCGCTACTATAGATAGTATAACAAGATCGTTCTGTAGAAACTTCAGTTAAGAGCATTTTTGCCTATTAATTTAGTCAAAAGTTCTGGGTATGCAAACAGGTCCCATGTGGGACATGAAACCAATGGTGCCTATTCCAAGTCCTATAGATGTCAGTGGATGACTTTAGAATCCATAGAAAATTCCAGAATTTAGTTACTTCACATCTGGGACCACTTTCTGATATGGACAATACACTCTGGTTTGTCTGTGACAAGTGCTACATTTCTATCTCATTATGTGGTTTTCCGAGAAAGTCTCTTGTCATAATCTTTTTTCCAGACTGACCACTTCCCATTTACACTGGCCCTTCCCATTTACACTGGCCCTTCCCATTCACAATGGCCCTGGAACTCCTTTTACAAAATAGGCCTTCTCTAGCCAGATGTATCTGGTAATAGATATAATGCATCCCTTCCCAGAGCCTAGATTTTAAAACTAGATCAGCCATGTTTTGCTTCAAGAAGAGGGGCATAAACTCATGTGATATCAGTTGCTGCTTTCAGTAGCATTTCTCTCTCCACCTTGACTCTGCAAACTGAGTCTGCACTGCATAGGATGGGAGACCCTGAGATTAGGTGGAGACAGGGGCCAGGGAAGACAGTGCTGAGGACTAGGGGCAGCAGCTTGGAATGGTGACCCACGGATGGTGTTCTATGTGTGAGTGACCATGGAAACCTGGACTTGAAGTGCTTGTATTAGAATCTTTCTTTGGAATATAATTTATTTGCATACATATTTCTTTCTACACACACACACACACACACACACACACGCATACACATATATATTTTTCCCCATTGGGAAAACATATCAGGGCTCTTGGACACACTCACAGAAACTAATGCTAACTTAAAAAGAAAAATAAATTTTTGGAAGAATATTGGATACATCAGAGAACTGACAGAAAAGATGAGATCCAGGCTCAGAAAATATAAGCAAGGCATGCTGTCCGTGGTGTTTTACTGATGCCCTCACTTCTGAACACCTACTGTCACCACTGCTGGCTCCATTGCCAGTGCACACTCACCATTAGGGTTGCTGCTGCTGGACTCTGGATTATCCAACACTGTGAATAACCCCAACTGTGCCACCCAGAGTAGATGACTTTGCTGAATGCCAGTAAGAGTTGGGAGCACTAGAAACTTAGACAATAGATTGCAAATTCTTTGAACTCAAGGAACATGCCATGTCCATCTCTCTACCATTAAAACACTGCCTTGCATAAAATGGTGCTCTATAAATACTCGTGAATTTAAACAATGAAGATAAATGAATTAGCATGACATGTCATGACATGAGATGACATGGAATGACATAGCATGAAATGCAGGCCACAAGTGATAAGAAGCAGAATGTTAAGGCAGAATAATTTTTATGGGAGAATTTTAGTCTTAAGTCTGCAATTTAGGAGTTTCAGACAGTGGATAATCATTTACTTCATCTAGGCCTCAATTTCTCCATGGTCAAATAAGCATAATAACCACCCTGCCCCTGTCATAGGATTGTTTCAAGACTAGAATAAGTGCTTTGAAAAAAGAAGTCCCATATTTTATAAGACAGAACTCTATGGGGTGTAAATAATTTCCTACTAAGAAATACACATCAGAGATCCTCCAGCAACCCCCTCCCCCAACTTCATAGTCTCCACCTAGAAAGACGTTGCCTGTCAGGTTAGTCTACATGCTGACGGCTACCAACTTAGTGACGCAACGGGGATTTCTTGGGGAAGGTGCTCAGCTAGGTTGATGTGGGCACCATGAAAGGAGAAGAGTGAGTAAGAACTGGTACAATTTACAAGAGGTTTTATTTCCCAGGGTTTCTGAATAAATTTAAGGAGTTCTTCATACACGCTACAACCCAGACCTCAACTGTGACATTCAGCCTGATAACTTGACTTCTGCAGGAGTCGAGCATTTAGGGGAAAATGATTTGGTACATGTATCCAGTGTTGAAGGGCTGCAAAAGTCATGAGCTGGGGCTCCCTGAGGACGGGGAATGTTTCTTCTACGTGGGTATTTTTCTCCCCAGCATCTTAAATAATTCCTAGCATGTGATAAGTATTTAATAAATGCTGCTGAATTAACTAATGAATAAAGAATTAATCATGTGGATGTATATGCTGTTATAGTACCATTTCCTTAGCCAAACTGCCAATATGCTGTGTAAGTGAACACACAGAAACTGCTAAAGAACCAGCTACTAGACGAAGGCTAACTAAGAAAACAAAGATTTAGGGAGATCCCACCCCCACCCATACCCGTACCCTACTATAACTATTCAATCCAGTCTAAAATGCCACTCTGAGCTACCACTGATATTCCTGTGTATTAAGTCACTCTCTAAGCACTGATTTAACAAAAACAATTTCCCTCTGCATCTCACCTCTTCCTGGGGAGAAACTTAAGCACTGCCTGTTGTCCAGGGTTATATGAACAGAAGAATAAAGAATATTTGCAGAAGATAGGGAATTCCTTATGACATCCTGCATTTGTATTACACCTTACACTTTTTTAAAATAGACTTTCTTTTTTAGAGCACTTTTAGGTTCACAACAAAATTGAGAGGAAGGTACAGAGATTTCCAATATATGCCCTTCCTCCCAACATGCGTAGTCTCCCCCATTATCAGCATCCTCCACCTGAGTGGTACGTTTGTTATAATTGATGAACCTACATTGACACATCATTATTACCCAAAGACCACAGTTTCCACTAGTGTTCACTCTTGGTATTGTACACTTTATGGATTTGGACAAATGTATACTTGTATACAAATGTATACCTTATAATTTTTCAAAGTATCTTTACTGTACCATTTCTCAACATTACTTAAAACAAGCTTATGAAGCAGGTAGGATTTTTATCTACATTGAAGTATACAGACCAGTGAATCAACCATTATGAATAGAAGGAACCTGGACAAGACTCCAGGTCCCCACAGTGAGGGGTCTTTCAAGCCCTGTCAGTCATTATTTATGACTTTACTGTACACAGTAAAGTGCTCAGGTGAATCTGCCCTCAATCGCCATACCAGATGTGAAAGTGCTTAGCTGGGGGCTAATGCTGAGATTCATGCAAAGAAGGGTTAGTTACAAATAGACTGCACAGAAAGTGCTATTATTATTATTATTATTATTATTATTATTATTATTATTATTATTATTATTATTTTGCTGAGGAAGATTCCCCCTGAGCTAACATCTGTTGCTAATCTTCCTCTATTTTGTATGTGGGTCACTGCCACAGCATGGCCACTGATAAGTATGTTGGTCCTTGCCCAGGAACTGAACCTGGACTGCCAAAGCAGAGCTGACCGAACTTAACCACTAGGCCACTGGGGCTGACCCAGAAAGTGCTATTTTTGAATTGCTATCTTGAAATGGGAACTTAAATGAAATATAATTTCCCAGGTTGTTTTGTTTTGTTTTTGTTTTTTGTAAACCTCGTCAGGTGAGATATTCTGTACTGCAGAAGGACCTGGAAGTATAGGAGGAGAAGGGAGGAGGCGAGACTGGCAGAGTATAAGAATAGAACATTCTAATTAAAAACTATAAAGTGAGAACTTTGCAAGGCTTCTAAGGGGGAGTGGCCTTCCTTGAAAAGAGATGTAAGTTAGAAAATTCAGAGAAAAACAACAATAGATGTTGGCATAGGGACTCGACTCAATTCTTGTGGCTTGTTCACTAGAAATTCTGGCCACTCAAATAATCTTTGGACCCTAGTTTCCCCTTGACTCAAACTTCATGAAAAAAAGTGACACAAATAAAGGAGAAGAGAGTTAATGCACGTTGCCAATCCATTAGCAGAAACAAACAACGTGGTCATCTCAACTTTCATAGGGTTATTAATTTGAGAGGATAAAGAGAAGCATATATGAAACAGAACAATTCAAAAAAAGTAATCAAGTGCTTTGGAATATAGATAGGACCAAAGTTCTCCAAAAGGGGGTGCATATACCCTGAAGAGAGGGTGACACTGGAATCTTCACCTGAACCCAAGACACATAGTCATGTGTCCCAAGGGAAGAGTGGAATTTTTCACAAGGAGGAAGAGTTGACCGTGGCTGTTCTACTTTCCAATGATTGTATCAAATGGATTTATCAATTAGTAAAGACTAGATAATATAGCTCCCACAAAATAGACAAATGCCTTGAAAAGTTTTTTTGTAAATTACCCGTGGGATGAGAACGTTGTTAATAGCTTCAGTACAAATTAACTACAAGAAATGGCAGGTCTGACATTTCTAATTCTCCTTGTACAAGCTCATCAGCTTCACCATGAGGTGAATACAAGGATGATCTTTTCAGATCGGATAGAATATCAACAAAGTTTTGAGATTATCAAAAAAGAAAAAGCATTTGAAATGTAGATTTACATCCAATATTTTTAACAATGAACCATGTCCATAAGTGAATTTTTTCCTTGAGATATAAGCTAATAATAACATGAAGACAACACAATTAGCATGATATTTTAAAATGTTTATTTCATTTTTATCTCATCTTTTAAAATTTCTCTAATTTCTACACGATGATTTAGAGTAGTTATATGTGTATATCTTAAAGAATCAGTAAAGACATATATTGGGAAATATGCTCAAAAATGCTCTGCTGGTCGGGATACACAATCAGAGAAGCAGAGCTTACTGGCTTAATAGTGAAGCAGTAGAAATTCAGAGGGAGATAAATCAGGAGGAGCCAAGGTCAGGGAGAGTTTCATAGAATTTGGGTTTGAAGGAGGGAGTTCATAGAGAAGATGGGTCCAGATGAAAGACAGAAGTGTCAACAAAGACATAAAGAAAAGAATGTTAGAGAGCAGATCTGACACCCGGGGGCCGGCATTGAGGAGAAATAAAGGCATAATAGTTCAGGTCGGGGCATACCTGCCTCCTAGTTATAGGAAGTCTGGAAGTCTCCTAGAATTTTCTTCTTCCAGTGTCACCCTACACTCTCTCCCTCAACTCTGTCTTTCCATAACCTCAGCTATCTCCTCTGAAGATGGCCTCACACACATATCTTTATCTCTAGGCCGACTTTTCCAGGTGCCTGTTGGATATCTCCTCAAATCTCTATGACCCCTCAAATTCCAAGAGTTCAAAAAATGTCATCAGCCTGAAAGAACCTCTTCACCAGTCTCCGTCTTCAAACATCCTCCCTCTTTGCATTTCAATCAAGTAGAGGGATCAGTTAACTTAGCATCTATTTGTTGTTCCAAAAGCTACCTTTTACATCTTTTTAAAGAGCAAAAAGTAATTATTCGCTCAACAAATATTTATTAAGCACCTACCATGTGTCAGGCACTGATAAAGGCACTCGGGGTACATTAGTGGAAAAAACACACAATGATCCCTGATGTAGAGGAGCAAAGACATCTAAATTTATGAAAATAAATGGACACGTAAAGTGAAATCTCAAGTACATCAATTAACTAATCTTTGAGAAAGATTTATCTGAGATATTTAGCAGCAACATCTTTTACTTTACAGGGACAATATGCTGTTTTTTGGAGTCAAGCCTATCTGGGTTCAAATCTCAGCTCCATCTCTAATAAGCTTATCTTCTTAGGCAAGTTACCTGAAGTCTGTTTCCTCACCTGCAAAGTGGGCATAAAAATACAAAATTGGGATGTTGAGGTTCCTATAAGATAAAAATCTGTAAGTGCTTTACACATAGTTGGTGCTCGAGCAATGCTAGTTTCTTTTTTTAAAATAAATATATGCCTGTGTTGGCTTTACTGAGAAATGGTTTGTGTGTGTGCATGACATACAAATGAGTCAAATCGAAAGAATAACTTGGGATGGGGGAGCTGAGGGAAGAAACCCTACCCAACCACTGCTGCCTCCTCTACAGCAGCTTCTTAACTTCCAGTCAGAATTCATTTTTCCTGGACTCACAGTATTATTTATAGACCACAGTGATTTTTATTGTGATGATTTCTATATCTCCATCTCTACACCTCTTGAAGGCAGTGTCTTGTCATGCATCATGTTCTCTTCAGCACCCAATATGGTGCCCACCACGAGTATAGTCCTCATTGAATGCAGGTGGCAATTGAACACATCAGTGTAATATCCTATCTGTTGTGTCCTAGTAAGATGTTCTATATGACTAAAGGAGAGAATTGTGGGATAGGTTCTGTGTTAAGCCAGCTTGGGCTGTCATAACAAAATAGCAGAGGCTTAAACAAGATCTTTCCTCTGTGTGTGCAGAGAGCTCTCTTCCGCTTATAAGGACACCAGTCCTATAGGATTAGGGCTCCACCATTATGAACTCATTTGACCTTAATTATATTCTTACAGGTCCTATCTCCAATTACAGCCACATTGGGGGTTAGGGCTTCAACATTCAAATGGGAGTTATGGGGCACACAATTCAGTCCATAACAGGTCCCTAGCTTTATTTTTGTCTACAAAGAGAAATGTTAGTTAAAGAAAGAGAGAGATTTGTGGTCCTTGATCTCATGAAGCTCACGTCTACCTCCGTCTATCAAGACTTGAAGACAGAGCTAGAATTGAAGAGAAAGGCAGGAAATAATGAGGAGCTTCTGACTCCACCAATTTGTAAATTATGTCACCAGGATAGAAAAAACATTAATCAGGGAATTAGGCGTCCAGAGCTAAATGCCAATCAGGCATTGAGACTTACACTGCACTAATCTCAGACAATGCATCTAACCTCTCTTAACTAATTTTCTTTTTTCTTTTTTTTTTTTTTTTTTGTGAGGAAGACCAGCCCTGAGCTAACATCCGTTGCCAATCCTCCTCTTTTTGCTGAGGAAGACTGGTCCTGGGCCAACATCTGTGCCCATCCTCCTCCACTTTATATGGGACGCCGCCACAGCGTGGCTGACAGGCAGTGCATCGGCGGGCGCCTGGGATCCGAACCCGCGAACCCTGGGCTGCCAAGCGCGAACTAAACTGCTGCGCCACAGGGCCGGCCCCTCTCTTTGCTAATTTTCTATTCTATGAAATGAGGTTAGACTTCCTGCTGCAAAAATGATGATTCTGTGATTCAAAAATACGGCAATATTTTCCATTTTAAATAATCTCCTTTCCCCTAATTAATATCTTCACACTCGCTGCATTTGAAAATATATTTGGTCTTGGTTATTTCACATTTTTTTAACGCTTGGGAAGAATTTGCTCCCCAAATGCAGGCAATCCCTTTGTGTTTATTTTCTCTCCTTTGCAGTGCCCGATAGCGAGTAGAAGTTCTTGCTCTTGTCCCACATCAATTGAGAAGCTGCCTCTCTGATTTCTTGCCAGAGGGAGAGAAAAAATACTGCTCTGTTGTGTCTTTCTCCTATTTGAACCTCATCTACCTGAAATTTTGTCTTTCTGGGCCTTCTCCTCCCCAAAAGCACACAATCACAGGCAGCATTTCCTAAACAAAGCAGGTGTCGTCCAGCTTCTTTAATGAAGCTCAACGTGGTACTCCCTTCTGGTCCCTAAATATCATTTGAGTTAACTTCAAAACAACACGCCAAGGTCAAAAAGATAGTCAGAAGTTCTGTTCACCAAGTTTCCACCTCTCTGCTTGCCTTCTGGGTACATTGTAGAATTGTACTTCCTGGTCACTTTGAGATTGGATGGGGCCATGAAACTGGTTCTGGCCAATGAGGGAAGTGACTCGTGTCTCTTCTGGACCCATCATTCAGTTGTGAGACCATCCAGAGCACTCTTCCCGTCTACCTTGGTGACCACCAACGTTTCAGACAGTAACTACTCTGTCAGATTGGGTCAGGAGCAAGGATGCAGAGCAGAGTCTCCCCATCTCCCCAAATTTATCTTTACCAACCCAGGTTGGACGTGTAGCGTGAGTGAGAAATAAACTTTTGTTGAGTAAAGCCACCAACATTTTGGGGTTCTTTGTTACTGAAGCAAAATCTAGTCTATCCTGACTGATAAAGACACCTCCTGTCGTTTCTGACCCTTTCCCACATTCTTATAATCTCCTGAAGGGTACAGTCTCTCCACCTTGGACACCACAGTCCCACACACGTGGTTGTTCAAGTGTATACCACTAAATTTTACAAGAGAGAATAGACTCTCAAACATATACATTCATATAACTCAATTGTCTGGCTCCAAATTTTAAATACTAAAAGGTTCCATTATTTGAGGGCCCTTGTTCTAGACCTGCGCTGTCCGACATGATAGCCACTAGTCATATGTGCTATCGAGCACTTGAAAGGTATACAGTTAGTGCAACTGAGGAACCATATTTTTTATTTCGATCTTTTGATCTTTTGCATCAGATGTTTGTCTGGCCTTTGGTGCTTGATTCCCTTTCAGAGCTGACCCTCTGAATGTCAAATAGCTGACCCAGGTTCACATTCTTCAAAGAGAAGGTAAAAGGTCCCCCCACCATGGCCTCTCACCTACCAAAGGCCCACTGGAGCTGGTTATCATTTTTGGAGCCCGCAAAGATCAAACAAGTCTTCTACAGTTGCTCAGACAGCCACAGAAAAACTCCACCCCCTCCCCAACCTAACTTCCTGACCCCAAAACCCAGAGTCTAATCACTGAGCCAATAGCTTTAAGTTTGGGGTTTTGACAGCTACAGAAAGCTGGGTTGCAGTAAAGTGGCTTCCAGACAAGGGTAGAGGAGGATGCACGAGAGGTCCTGCAAGTTTGATTACTTACTTTTAATCTGCTGGTTCATTTAATCTGCATGCAGGTTTGCATACATTTTCAGTTTGAGTACCTTCTCATTCCAACCCTTGAATTAATTAGTTTCAGGGATTAAAGTCAGGGAGTCATCTATTTTATGAATTAATCAGCAGGGCAAGACCTGAATGCACCTTGCATGGTCTCTGCCCCAAACTGGGAGGCCCGGAACACAGAGACTGACACAGGGCAGAAATTCAGATCCAGATAGGTTACACTGGGCTTGGGGCCAAATAAAATGGTGAATGTGATACAGGAGTGAGTGAAATGGATGAATATTTTTATGTTGAGAGGTATCACCAAGCTTCTCACCTAACCCAACGGTCTGACTTCACACTAATTAAACCCCTGGGCCTGGGGGCTGGAGCCGCCCAGCATGCCGTGGATTGATGGGCTGGACTGCCTGGGCCTTGATCATTGCATACACGTGCAAGTTTCACTCGAATCAAAGGTCCTTTGCTTTTCTGCAGAGGAGTGTAGGAACACAGGCCACTTAACAGTGAGTGCTGGATGCATGTTTTAAGTGTGTTTAGGAGTGTTGACTGCTGTGTTTTTGCATATATGAGTAGGTGGCCACTCATATGATATGATTTTATTTTTTAAAATTTTTTACATGATTTTATTGAGGTCACATTGGTTCACCACCAAAAGCCTAGTTTCCATCCGTCACCATATATATATGTGCCCCTTTACCCCTTTCGCCCTCCTCCGACCTCCTTTCTCTCTGTTCCCCAATCTGTTCTCTATATCTGTGTGTTTGTTTGTTTATCTTCTACACAGGAGTGAAATCATGCAGTATTTGTCTTTCTCTGTCAGACTTATTTCGCTTAGCATAATACCCTCAAGTTTCATCCATGTTGTCACAAATGGCAGAATTTTGTGTTTTTTTATGGCTGAGTAGTATTCCATTGTATGTGTGTGTGTGTATATATATATATATATATATATATATATACATACACATATATATATGCCACATCTTCTTTGTCCATTCATCCTTTGATGAGCACTTGGATTGCTTCCAAGTCTTGGCTATTGTGAATAATGCTGCAGTGAACATAGGGGTGTATATATCTTTTCAAATTAGTGTTTACATGATGTGATTTTAGAATCCAGAACATGCCTTCTACCCACACTATGTCCCATTCATGAATCACTGATGCCTGAAATACCCCACTAAGTAATTTGGCTTAAGAAAAAGAATATCCCCAGAGAGGATGATACATTAAAATTCATTAATTATCTATAGCATAGATGATTCTATAGTATTTTCTACACCATACGGTAAATGCATTTTATCAAACCCTTACTAAGAGCTAACATTCATTGCCAATTCTCCTCTTTTTGCTGGGGAAGGTTGGCCCTGTGCTAACATCCATGCCAATCTTCCTCTACTTTATATGGGATGCCACCATAGCATGGCTTGACAAGCGGTGTGACGGATCCGAACCCACAAACCCCCAGGCTGCCAGAAGCAGAGCGCGCAAACTAACCACTATGCCACCGGGCCGGCCCCTAAGAGTTATTTTGAAAGAAGAAAGAACAGAGGTATAAGGTGCCCAGGAAGATATTTTAGAGAGAGAAAATGGTGCCACCAGTTCCCGTCACATCTCCACTCTGGGCCAGCTTTGGATGGAGAGGGAACTGGAGAGGCAAGGAGAGAGGGCAGTAGGGAAGATGGGATGACCCGCAATTCTGCTTTCTCTTTCCCAACCAGTTGCCCTTCACCTTAGCCTGCTTGTTGCTGAAGCAGAGAGGCCAGACCGGGGAAGGTTATCTTTGTCACCTGGAGGGGAAAGAGGTGTGGTTTTGTGTTAACTTCAGCTTCCTTTGCTACTGGGGTGCAGCTCTCACAAGTGTTAACTTGCTCTGCTTGTTGGAGCTGAGTAGTTGCTACCTGAGCCCATGTATTTTGGCAGAGAGAGGAAAAAACTATACCTTTGAAGGGAAGGTGGGTGAAAGAGAAAGCCACATGAAACAACCAGCCAGTGTTAAATTTGGGCTTGCTCCTATTTGTAAGAGGTTTAAAAATACCCTGGGCCGTTTTCTGCTCTAGCACTTCTTTATCTAGCCGCTGGCCCCATTTCCAAGCAGTCCCTGTAAAGGCACTTCCTCTGACTCTCTTACACCTGCCAAGAGCTTTGCTATCAGTTCTCTGCAGGTTCAGGGGCTCTAGAAACTCCTGTCAGAAGCTGGAAGACTCTGGGCCCAGCCAGGGAAGAAGATCTGAATTCAAACAGGACAAACAATAATGAAGAACTATTCATCCTGCCCCACCCACCGACACACACCCCAGTCAAACCAACCTGAACCCACACTCAAGGGGTGTGTCCCTGAGGTGCTTACTCAAAGACAAGTTGATTTAATTGCTGTGAGAGAGTTATGGAGTGCGCTCCTTTGATGTGGGGTGGGGGCTGACAAGTGTCAGCAGAGTGTCTTGATTTGTCTCTGACAGTTGGGCAAGTTAGGGAGCCACGAAGCTCTTTGTTGGAAATAAAGTCCTTTCTGTGTCCTGTGGGAACAAGTTTTTAAATACTGCACTCAAAATGAAAAAAACAAATGGGAACAGGCATCCGTAAAGAGCGGGTTAAATATAATATGGTGTAACCGTAAATGAAAAACTGAACAGTTGCAAAAAAAAAAAAAAAAAAAAAAGAATGAGGAAGCTCCCTGGGCACTGATATGGAACAATCACCAAGAGATATTATTAAATGACAAAAAGCAAGGTCCAGAACAATGTGGATAGTCTGCTACCACTATAAAAAAATCTCCTCCCTTTTGTACACACATAGATTATCTAGGATCCAAAACAGAAGGTGTATTCTGTCCTGTCTCCCAGAGTCCCAGAACGTTCGATCCCCAGATCCCCTCGGGGACCCATCTATTGAGTGCTTACTATGTGCCAGGCACTGTCTCAAACAAATAAAATCCAGATATATTCAACATTACAAAGAATAACACAATAAACACTCAGCTACACAGTCATTAACTCATTGTCCCTCTTAATTCATCTATAGCCTCATCCACTGCCAAACTAACCACCCCCCTCCAAATATACATACTTGGGATTATTTGAAAGAAATCACAGGCATCATACCATTTCATCCATAAAGATTTCAATATACACTTATAAAATAAAAGGACTAAGTTTTTAAACCTAACCATAATATCAGTGTTACACCTCCCCCAAATTAACAGTAATTCTTTAAAATCATCAAATATTCAGACCATATTCACTCCCATAGGATGACCAGGAAAATTTGAACACTAGCTGGATTTGCACATAATTTTTAATTTTAGAGTCGATTTGTTCAAATCAGGATCTAAACAGGGTATGTTGGCATTTGGCAGATATTGACCTTAATCTATTTTAATCTATTTGGGGTTTTTTTTGAAATTTATTTGTTGAATAAACTGGGTTGTTTGACCCGTGGAGCTTCTCACCTTCTGGATTTGGCTGATTGCATTCTCACAGTCGTGTTTCGGTTTTGTACGTTCAGCTTCCTGTGTAAATTGATGTTCGATCTAGAAGCTTAGTTTGATTCAGATTCAATCTTTTTTACAAGAGCACTTCACAGGTGGCGGTGTGAGCATCCATCAGGAGGCAAGTGATGTCGGCTTGTCTCTCTTTCAGTGATATTATCAGCCATTGACGGTCACTGTCTAGATCCATTATTTCAATTAGGAGTTGCAAAATAGTGCTAGCCCAATTCTGTCATTCTTCCTTATTAGCTGGAATACTCCCATAGGGAGAAAATTTTCCTTATTAACTGTTGGTTACCCTAAGTTCTCACATGAAAGGGAAGATAAATTCTTAACCTTTTCCCTCTACTTATGGATAATTCAAGATAATGAGTTGATCCTCCAGCATCCTCCAAAGATGACCAATTAGCTTTTTTTGTGTGTGTATCTTCATAAATTCTTGGGTTTTAACATATCTGATATATTTTAATTCATTGTGATTTTTAGCTTTTCTGATGCCCAAATGGCTGCATCTTTGGCCAATGGGAAGCTCTTCAAGTTGGCTCCTGAGAAATTTTGACACAAGCCTGATAGTCTTTGATAACTCCCTTGCAATCCAGTGTGACAAAATAGGCAGGTTCCACTTGTCCTTTGTCTGCCTTCAGACCTAGGACATCCATAGGGCAGCCAATGTCAGTTTACAAGCTGACTGATCTGGTTCTCAGTTCCCTCTCTGTTTCTGGGATCTAGGGATTTCCCTTTTTCTTGTTGGCTCAGCTCTACATTTCAAAGAATTTTTAAACATTTTATTTAGCTTTTCTCAGAATTTGTAGTGGGAGAGTTTCAGTTTCTCTTAGACTACTCTTTTTCCAGAAGCCACAGATTTTCTATGTAGTTGCGTGTGTGTATGTATATATTTTATATACATGTCTACATTTGTATATGTTTTCTATGTACTTGTGTCTTATATATTTTCTATGTATTCTATATATTTATATTTACATGTATAAGTGTATTTATATATATGTAAAACCTACGTGAATAAGATGTATACAACATATATACACTGCTGTAACAGTTGCACATAAACTCCCACAAATTTCTATCAGAAATACCTTATTATGATATAGTCATATAGAATTGCTCATAGTGGTTTCTGCTTCTCTGACTGAACCTTGACTAATACAACATTTGGTACTGGGAGTGGTTTGGTTGTTGCTTGTAAATGCACTGGCGGACCTGGAGCTAGATCTCCCATCATTAACTACTGTGCACCTGTACTCTGTTATCAGTGAAATGGACAGGCTTTTTCATGGCCTTTGGGAACTTCCTTAACTATTTTGTGTTTTAGAATTTTTATCTGAGGATATCAAAATACATGTTTAAAAACGTTATTAGAACTGAAAAGAAATATTTTCAGCTTATATCACGAAGAGCTAATACCATAATATAGAAGATATCCTAAAAGCATAGGAAGAAAAGACCAACACGCCTATGAAAAATGGCCTGGAAATACGAGCAGACATTTCACAGAAAAAGAAAGGGAAATGGTCCTTAAACATATGAAAAGATGCTTGACCTTATTTATTAACAGAAATATACATGAAAACTTCACTGAGATACAATTTTCTCACCAATCAGATTGGCAAAAATCTAAAAGATTGACAATATATTTTGTGGGTGAGGCTGTGGAGAAATAGACAATCTCATTCACTGTTAGTGGGAATACAAAATGGTACAAACCCAATGGATGGGAATTTGACATATTTAGTAAAATTATATATGCATTTGCTCATTGATCCAGTAATCCAACCTCTAGGAATCTATGCAGAAAATATGTTTTAGAAGTACAAAAAAGCCGATGAGCTCAGAGCTTTAAATTCTCACCTCAAGATCTGCATCACAGGCCCAAAATAGATGACTTCCTTAATAGAAACCTTTATCTCCTACAACCTTGGGTCCAAGATTTTCAAAACCACACTCAAATTCTGCTCTTGTGGGTGGCTGGATTACAAGGCAAATTGACTTTCTTCCTTATAGAGTTTCCCATGTTAAAGTTAGAGTATCAATGGTCAAAGAGTGGGACCCTCAACATTGGGAGGGGGATTTATGGGCAACTTCCAAAGAAGCTGGGCAACTTGAACCCCTCAACTCTACTAAGCCTTCTCTGCCAATAGAAGCAGACCTTCCTCCCCTGTCTAAGGAAGTGGGTTTCCTTTTGCCTAAAGAACCGCTAATCACATCCCCTGAGATATTTTTCCTTGCAAGGAATTGCTGGTCTTCCTTAGGACCTAATCCCACCACATTTTACTGCTCCAATAATTAGACTCAAGTCCTAGCAGACCCAAAAGGACAATGCACAAAGTGTGACTCATGACAAGGTACAATAAGCATCAAAGGAATTGAATGATTTTGCCTGTTTATGTCAAAAGAAATCTAAATAACAACTAATTCCCAGACTTGAGCTAGTTCACAGACCTAGAATCCCTTGAATGGAAAAGAAGCATCCCCTTGAGTAAGGGCCTTGCTACACAGACAAAAAATTTATATCGTAAATCTTCCTCCTAACTTTCCTCAAAGGTATCTATGGCCGTTTATCAAGGTCACTGTGCATTGGAGAAGGAAAAATGACCAGAATTTTCAGGGATTACTGGACATCCACTAATTCCTGGAGACCCACTGTGCCGCTGAGTCCACTTGTCAGAGAAGGACTTTATGGAGGTTGGGTGACGAATGCAGTTTTGGCTCAAATCTGTCTCACGGTAGTCACAGTGGTACCTCAACCTCCAACAAAATCATCATTACAGGCCACTGAGATTTTTGTGCTTGTTTGTTATGCAACATTAGTGCGGCAACAGATAACTGACATTGATTTAAGGAAATTTGGGGGAGGATAAATTCAAAGGGCCTGATTTTTAGATTGATAAGTGGTATTAGCCCTATTTACAGACAATGAGACTGAGGAATAACAAAAAGACAATTTACTTGTCCAAGGTCACAAAGGATAATATTAGAAAGTGTCCAGTTGTTCTTCTCTAGTGTGATGACATGTAAAATGTAACTATATTGCAGAGAGGTTATCATGTCCCACTTAACTAACAGACATTTGCAAAATAGTTAGTAGGATATTAAAAATTATGTTCTAACTTTCTTTACATTTTGCTATAGACTACCTACCATTTAGTCATCATGTTGGTTGGCTGTCTCTCTCTACTTCTCCGCTTAGTATCTCACAGAATGAGTTATAACTATAGTACTAATTTACCTTTTATCAAAGCATACCCGTAACCATGAGTCATCTTTTCCTTTAAGGCAAAGTAGTGGGGTCCAAGCTTAGCTGTGTGCTTAGGCAGAGTAAGGGGCCAGCTTCAAGGTTCATACTGATATTTTTAATTCAGCTTTTGGATTACAGGGTTTTGCTTCTGTGATTTTGTATCCTTTTTTCTCTTACATGGAAAATCTTAGTTTCTAATCTCTTTAACATAATCATTTATTTGCTTTGTGCTACAATATATGTGACCATTTCAGATAACAATACAAACAGTACTATCAAGTTTTTATTTGTTTGTTTGATGTTCTTGTTATTGTTTGGTTTTTGGCAGTTCTTTTATCTTCACAGTTTACCACACTAGGGCTGTGTAGTCACACAACTGTTTTAAATCACTTGTTTTTTATTTTTAGGAATTGCTTCTTTAATTATGATTTATTTTTTTGTAATTATATAAGACATTTACATTGTACCAATGTTATATCTACAAAACAAAGTACATTCAGAAAACTCTAACTTCCATCTCTATCCTCTTTACCCTCCTCCTTCTTATTCCTTTAAGTAATTATTTTATTTATTTTATGATTTTAAAAATCAGCAGGTATGCACACATATACTCATATCACCCTCCCTTAGATAAATGTTAGAACAGTATATACACTTTTCTATCTTAATTCTTTTCACTAAGCATCTTATTGAGCTGACTGCTCCATGGCAGTGCATAGAGATAGCCTTCTTCCTGTTTATAGCTGCATAGTATTCTACTGGGAGGAGGTTTCATAGTATATTCAACTAGTTTCCAATCTTTTGCTATCATAAACAATTCTCCAATGTATAGTCACATATAAAAGTCTTTTTTGTACGTTAGTAAAATACATGATTTTCAGGAGCACAAGAAAATCAACTTATCCTAACTGAACTTGGATTCCCTATCTGCTTTCTACCATTAATCACCCCTTATGTTCTTATGTTAAAAGGAGCTGGTGAAATTCAAATATTCCTTAAGAAGGGTAACACAAAATACAGGTGTAAAAGATTTTCTACTACTTGGGGGAGGTTAGGGGAAAGGGAAAGTACATAGAGGAGAAAGATCAGGTCCAGCAAGGTGGATAGAAGAGAAGCCCAAGTAGATAGGCAAACCCTCTGTGTGGAGTGAGGGAGACCTCCAGGAAGCTCCTTGGGAGGGAGAAAGGAAGTTGGGAGCAGATTTACCTACTTCTTCATTTGAAGGAGGCAGGTGGCTTCTCTCTAGGAGTCAGCTGGGATACGATCAATTTCAAGGAGTTAAGACCAAACATGGTAAAACAGTAAAAATAATTAATAGATTGGGAATTAGAAGACTGGCAGTAGGCTCCAACTTGACCACAAGTTAGCTGTGTGACCTTGGGCAGTCACTTCACCAATCTGGCCTCCCTTCTCATCCTCCAAGTGAGAATTCAGAGGACCTGTCCTGCTTTTACAGACCATGAAATGTCCCCTGGCAGAGCCCCTGGATCTAGGCAAGAAACACAACGGAGATTTTTTTTCAATCCCAAAAAGTCCCAATATGTAACTGCAGTTTGTGAGCACGACTGTTGTGTTTAGCTCTCAGACCAACCACATCCAGCACAGCCTAACAGACCCTGATTCCTTATCACCAAGGCTAATGTGTGCATGACTCACGGGGGTTTTGCCGTCACTGACATCGGCAGCCCTTGTTGACTTAACGGCAGTTTCCAAAGAAGATTACTGCAAAGCCATCTTTGCTGTGATGTTCAAGGTCACAGGTGGTTGTGGTTTCAGAATGGGTCTTGGTACTCAACCTCTTGCTTACTCAAACATCTCTTCAAGTCACATCAGTCTCCTGGATGATAAAAGCCCTGAATTTTACCACCAGGTATGAGACCTGCTCGTTCACACTGCACGGGAAATATTGTTCCTCATCTCTTTGGTCCCAGGCTTCAGAATTTATTTACCATAGAGGCCCACAGCTAAGCCATACTCCCCTAACCTGGAGAAAATGGCTGTTATACTGCACCCTTTAGCTGCTGTTCAGTTTCCGAAGGTCTTTGTAAATTCTTTGCAAACGTTGATTAATTCAACAGACCAGTAGGGAAATTTCTATAGGAAACAGTTTTTCCGGATGACAAAACTGAGACATGGAACCCATGAATTGCCCTTTACCACATCACAAGTTGTCCTGAGACTGGATCACAACACCAAAGTGACGTGACACTGTCTCTCACAGCTCTAAGTCTCTCACATTTGGAAATCCCTGATCCATTTACAAATTTCCCAAACCCCGTCTTTACTGTTAAGAATATGAACTTTGTAATTCTGTCAGACAGATGTGGATGAAGCCAATCTCATCCTATGGACAGTTCATGTTAACAAGAATTTATTAAACTTGTTTTCATACTCCCACCGTGAGAAACACATATCTTTGTTCCAACATGTAGGAATGATCATCACAATCAGTCTATGGCATCTCCCACTCTTAGGCAATAAGATAAGGCTCCTCTCAGCTAATATATTAATATGTAGAAAATACTAGATGGATCCAAATTTTGCTAGCCCAGCTTGTGATTTCAGAGTAAGGAGGAAAGTCTTCCAAACCTGTCCTACTTGGAATTCATATCTAGTGATAGAAACTGAAAAGATTTCTCAGGAAGCCTTTGGCCCTACTCCAACCAAGTTTCCCATGGGCAACCTCTGAACTTCATCTAATTGTTCATTTACCAAAGAAACCCACAGCTAATTCATACTCCCCTAACTTTGGAGGAAATGGCTGGAGTCAGGTCAAGGAGAGTAGTCTACATGTATGCAAAAAGAACGTTCTCTTGAAAACAGAGTGAACCTTTGAATACCCACTTTCAGCTCAGATCTGCCTCAGCAGGCATTTGGGCAGTGGATTTGCCCAGGCTCTTGTAGACTAACTTGCACTTCTTCCCTAGATCCAAGAGGAGTGAATAATGAGATCTGCCTAGAAATTAAATCAAGTTGGTCCAGCCCTTCCAACCAATAGGCTTCCTGGCTTAATGCAGGCCTAAGTCTTCAGTGGGAGACTTTCTCTCCCCACACATGCCCTTGATAAACAATCAAGTTGTTTCGAGAGATAGTCTCAAGGTTAAAATCTATCCTCCCCTTTCATTGTCGCTGCTCATGCCCTAATTCAGACCCTTGTCACATCTCATATGGACTCATAAAGTTTCCTACATGGACTTTGGCCTCTAGTCTCGCCCTCTTTAATCCATTCTCTGTACTGTCGCCAAAGTGTTCTTCCTAAAATGAATTGTCCTGGGAGCCCTACAGAATGAAGTCTGAACTCCAAAACTTAGTTCTCAAGGCCCTTCCAAATGCAGTCATGACCTGGACTGGTAATCTCACTGACCACTTCCAATCTTCATGTCTCCTTTTCTGCTGACATATCTAAGGGGATAGCATCAATCATTTATTGCCACATTAATTCTATGTAACAATCACCCTAAAATCAGTGGCTTGAAATAACAGTGATTTATTCTCAGGCTCCCAGGTCTGCAAATTGGCTGAAGAGACTCTGTTAATGTGTGTCCTTTATGGGGCCCAGGCTGAAAGGGCATCAGCTAGCAGGGCAGTAGCTCCCAGAAAGGTGAGCAGAAACACATGACACATTTGAAGGTCTAGATAGCTAAGAATGGACATACTGTCATATTTGCCCACATTTCATCGGCCAAAGCAAGTTACACGACCAAGTCCAACACCAATGGGGCAGGGAAATATATTCTACTTCTAGTAGAATAAACTGCAATATCGTATAGCAAACAGCATTGGTGCAGAGAAAGGTAAACAACTGGGAACAGACATCTATTGCTGCATAATAAATTATCCTTAAAACAGCAAGTAGGGGCCAGCTGGTGGTGTAGTGGTTAAGTCCGCAGACTCCACTTCAGTGGCCCAGGGTTCGTGGGTTTGGATCCCGGGCACAGACCTACACACCGCTCATCAAGCTGTGCTGTGGCAGCATCCCACATGTAAAATAGAGGAAGATTGGCACAGATGTTAGCTGAGAGACAATCTTCCTCAATGAAAAAGAGGAAGATTGGTAACAGATGTTAGCTCAGGGACACTCTTCCTCAACAAAAAAGAGGAAGATTGGCAACAGATGTTTGCTCGGGGCCAATCTTCCTCACCAAAAAAATACCCAGCAAGTATTTATCATCTCACAGGTTCTCTGGGTCAGGAATCCAAAAGCAGCTTAGCTAGGTGGTTCTGGCTAGAGTCTCTCATGAGATTTCAATTAAGCGGTCGGTCAGACCTGCAGTTATCTGAGGCTTGATGGCCGAGAGATGTGCTTCCAAGCTCACTCCCGTGGCTGCTGGCAGACCTGTTCTTCTCCATGTGGGCCTCTTCAAAGCCTGCCTGAGTGTTCCCACGACTTGGCAGCTGGCTTTCTCCAGAGTGAGTAATCCAAGAAGGAGAAAGAGAGAGCCTAAGACAGAGCCACTGAATTTTATAACTTCATCTCAGAAGTGGCATACCCTCACACCGTCCATGTTCTATTCATCACACAGACCAACCCTGCTACCTTGTGAGAGGGGACTGCACAAGGGTTTGAAAACCAGCAGGCAGGGATCAGTGGGGGCCATCTTGAAGGTTGGCTATCCCAGTTCTGATTTAAAATATCTTATGTAGTTATCCCTATAAACTGCCCACTGTTTCCACACTTCTGTGTTCCCAGGTCTAAACCGTGATAGCTAACCCAGAGTGACAGCAGTTGCACAAAATTCTGTGTCAAATAATGTCAATTTTTATACCAGAAATAGTACCCATAAATATCAACGCTTTTTTATCTTTTGGGGTTTTTTGTTTGTTTTTTGCATATCTATCTTCCTGTCCATAAGTTTTCCTCACACCTGCACATACTCATTACCACTGATTCTCCATCCCCTGGTCAACCAGATGAACTCTCAAATATCACTCTTCCTGTTAAGCCCCTTCTGGCTGCTGCACACCTGTAACACGATGCTCCTCCATCCCCACAGCACTTTGTGTGCACCTCGGTGAAAAGCCCTTAACCCACCTACAGTATTTGTGTTCTTCTCAATCACCGTCATTAGCCTCTGAGAGTTCCAAGGCCCAATATTTGGTATAATAGCAACTTAATAAATGTTTGAAGAAAGCACGAGAGGGAGGACAGGAGAAATGGTGAGAAGACAAGGCCAAATCCTGACAGGCTCTCAGTACACTGGTTTTCTATCATCTGCTGGTTGAGCTCCTCCCATGTGCAAGGCAGTGTCAGATGCTTTCATAGTTATCACCTCATTGTAACTTTGCAATGATCTAGTAAGTAAGGATTATTTTTAGAGGATTTGGTTTTCAAGCTCAGAAAAGTTAAATAATTTTCCAAGGAAGTGTTAAAACCAGGATTGCGTCCTTGGCTCTTGCATTCCAAACCCATGCTCTTCACACCACCTCATTCAGCCTCTGTAGAGAAGAGCCCCATTGCTTTTACTGTACTGGACAGTGGATCTATCGCTTATAGAACTAGTTTTCTCACTTAGTGATCTTTCTCTGTCAGTCCCTGAAAGTCATTCGTTAGGGTATTCCTTGACTGATTATTCTCTTTTCACTTGTGCATTGATAGGGTTCCAGAACCCACAGCCAGGTAAAGCCTTGAAGCTCTCACTTTCATCTGAGATGGTGGGTTGTGTCTGGAGGAGTAAGCACATTGCAAAGGGGCCTGGAGAAACCCGGAGCCCTGCAGGCAGGAAGAGCCTGGCCACAAAGTCCAGCTCCTGAATACTCTCACACAAAGAGGAAGAGTTGCTGCTCCAGGCATCTCACTGCAGATGTCCATCCCTGGAGCCAGGCAGAGAGCCCTGTGGGCTTTGACATTTAAAGGTCACATCTCCCAGGAAGTCATGAGGATAAAATGAATGGTCTATTAAAGCATTAAGAACTCTTTGAGAGAAAATTGCTGTATAAATTCAAGGTATCATTAGCATATTTTTGAAAAACACTATTTATGTTAGTTTCTTTTTTTCCCCAGGAATTAACTTGGGCACATGTGTATACACACACGTAAAAAATAAGTAAATACACACATAAATATGATATTAAATTTTTAAATTACAAATTGAATCTTGTAGTAGATACAGGAGGGGGATGTATTGTAGTCTTGTCTTTCCTTTTTCTTTCTTGCTGGCCTCCTCCTCCATACCTCCAACCCCCAGAGTGCTAAAAACCTAGTAGGTATCCCTCCATATCTTTTTCTCCATGTTCACATGCACACTCATACGTAAATGAGGATGGGTCTTTACTTATTTAACAGTAATGGAAATTATATTGTATAAGCTTTTCAGCATCATGAATTTCTCAATCAGCAATATGTCATAGAAATTCCCCAAGTCAAATGGTACAGCTCTAAATTCTTCTTTTTAAAGTTGTACAATATGTTACGATCTGATTGACCCATAAATTTTTATCCATTCCCCTCTTAATGGGCACTTACTTGTCTCCAGATGTTTTTAGCACTACAAACAAGGCTGCAATAAGATCTACAGGTAGAACTCCACATTTTGGTGTTTTATTTCTGTGGGATATACACCCAGGAAGGGGATTGCCGGCTCAGAGGGAATGTGTATTTTGGCTCTCAGAAATTGTCTCCAGACTAATGGGACTAAAGAGATAGCTCACTGTTATTACAGTGCATTTCCCTGACTACTAGTGAGAGTGAACATTTCTTCGGGTATTTGTTACCCTTGTGATTTTTTTCCCCAGTGAATCGTTTTTCCATATCCTTTGCCTTATTTTTGTTGGATAGTTTGTCATTTATTAATCTATGAGAGGTCTTCAAATATTATAGACAAAATCTTGCTCTGTCTTCTACATTGAAGCTATAATTTTCCATATTTATCATTTGTTTCTTGATGTTATGTATGGTCTTCTTTGACTTCGCTGTTATTTTTGTATATATATGTATATATTTATATACTCTTTTACAGCCTCTGGTTTTCCTGTCTTAGTTAAGATAAAAGTGTCCTCTATGCTAGATTACTCATGAAGTTTCCCGGATATTATTGTACTGTTTTGTGGGGTTTTTTGCATTAACATCTTTAATCTATCTGAAATTAATGTGATTTTTGAACATGGTGTAGGGTAGCATCTAATTTTGTCTCCATCCAGATGAAGAAACAGTGGGTGCCAGTATCATTTATTTAAAATCCATCATTTCTGCATTGAATCACCTTTAAAGTAAATTAAATCCTCAAATGTACTTCAATTATTTTCTAGTTTCTTTATTCTGTTCAGCTGGTCTATTTCTCTATTCCTAAGACAACATCCTATTTACATGATTACAAATTGTTCTGATATCTGGTGAAGCAAATCCAACTCAAGAAAAACCCCTTTCTTTTTATTGCCATTTTTCTAGCTATTCTTGGACATTTGTTCTTCTATGTGATATTTAAGATTATTTTATCCAATTCCAAGAGGAATATCTATTGAGATTTTCATTAAAGTTTGATTAAATTTTTACATTAGTTTTAGGAAAATTTATTTATAATTCTAAGCTTTTCTATCCAAGGACAAAGTATGTCTTTATAAATCTTTTATAATTGTTATTGCTACTGAGAGTGGAATGTTTTCTCTATGTTTATTTTAGGTGCTTACGGTAATATGGAGAAAAGCAAATGATTTATATTCATTTATCTTATAGATAGCCACCTACATAATTCTCTTATTAATTCTAGTTTTTTTTTTTACTAAACATTCTGATTTTCCAAGTATATAATTGCAGATCAGCAAAAGAGATTATATTTCTTCCTTTCCAAAGTTTATACAAATTATTTTAAATATCATTACATTCACTAGAATTTCTAAGCCAATATTAAGTAATAATATTGATGACAGGCAATCCCATCTAGTTCCTGGTTTTAACTGGAATGGTTTTAGTAAGGTGGTGTAATTTTGGAAACTGATTTCGTCGCTGTCTAGGACCTCATTTCCAAATACGCCTCCTTTGCTGAGAGCTGCTCCGGGATTTCCTGGGAAACAGCATGCTTCCCTGTGGGTCCAGGTAGAAGGGAGAGTGGAAAGAAGAGGTGACCAGAGGGAGGACCTGGAGTGGTGGAAATCCTCTCCCTCCATGAGGGATAGGGTGCTTCAAGGAGCATCACACTGTGAGCAAGCGTGAGAGCAGAGGCCAGAGCACATGAAGCCATCTGTGCACTAGTAAGAAACTCCCCCCGCCACCAGGTCGCCAGGTGCTCCCCTCCCCCAACTTACAGGATCGCTTATTTTCTATCAAACTCTCCTTCGGTTCATTCCCAAACCAAACTTCTCATTCCACACACCTGGAGTGGAAAGCCCAGCCCCACTCCAGCTCGCTGCATCTTTCCCCTCCATCATCCTAAGGACTCCTCAAGTCCCACCTTTTCCTCCAGGTGAGACCCACTGATCATGGGTTTCACAAGTCTCACTATTTCCTACCGACCACTGACAAGTACCTGCGGGAACAGACACTTTACTACAAACACATGTGGAATATTACCTGGTCACGGGTGCTGCACAGGAGGGTCATCAACCATCACTAATGTATTGACTCACTACAACAGGCTTCCTCAGCCTTGTCACTATTGACATTTTGGGCTGGATCGTTCTTTGTCATGAGGGGCTGTCCTGTGCATTGTAGGATATTCAGCAGCAGCCCTGGCCTCTTTAAATGCCAGTAGTATCCCCGTTTCCAGTCGTGACAACCAAAAATGTCTCTAAATATTGCCAAATGTTCCCTGGCAGGGATGTGGGTGTGGGGCCAAAATCATCCCAGTTGAGAAGCACTGCCCTAGGCTCTATGCCCCGAAGCACACTACCTAGAGTTTCCTGTGTATAACATAGCTCATTTGCAAATCATTGCCTGTAAATTGAAGCATCTGCTCTTGTCGCTTTCAATTTGGAACTTATATGAAACTACTGCTTCTTTCCTCTATTCAACCCCTTAATACATATGGCTTGCTTCTCTTGATTGGCAGTCACCCAGGCCTCTTGTTGAAAGATGATGGCTCAGAGATTCTGAAAGTTAATTTTGTGCCTGCCACAATGGGGTCAGCTCGCATCAATGTTATCTATTTTTAGTTGCAAGAGTAGGATCATTTTTATTTAGCTTGCTGGTATATCACTCAGCATGAAGATACATGTACTTTGGTTTCTATTGATGACGAAGATAAAATATGTGCAGCTTTCAGAACTGCAATTTTCAAGAGGAAATTAGCTTTCCCCTGAGCGGCCTGACACTGCAGTTTGGCCGATGACATCCCAGTAAACAACCTACAAACAAACTCTTGACTCTAGAAATAAGTAGGAGCTATTTATAGGCATGAAATGATTTTCAAGTGGGTAGTCAAAGGAAAAACAAGGTGAGAAAAGTCAGCAAGGAAATTCCCATTCACCCAGTGCCTTGAAGTGAGGAACTGTCGGGCCATTGGCCAAAATGGAAAGTCTGCATCACTATTACTAATGGAGGAATGATGTTTCGGTGAATTTTCAGCTTGTTGGAAATGTCAACCCATTTCGTCTGACACAACCACAGACTCAGTTTAAAACATAAAACCTGAAGACAAGTCCTTAAGACCAAGGAAACAAAGAGATTTCAAGCAGGATCTTGGAAACATCAATCAGATGACATGTATCCTAGCAACAGGGATGCTGGTAAAAGGCGGTCTGCCTAGAACATGAGGTTTCCCACTCTGAGGCTGTTTAAGACAGGTCTCCATGTGCATGTGAATGTAAAGGCCCTCAGTGTTCTGAAAGGCTGTCATGTCACTGCTGCTCTCTTTTTTGCTAAGGAAAATCAGAAAACTTTGAATTGTCCTGGGAGGAAGTCCAATGGAGACAGGAGACTAGGTTGCAAGCAGCTCTGAAGTCAAAGAGACAGCGTCCTGAAAGGGGTAATCTGGTGGGCTCTGCAAAGGCAAAGGATAGTTTTTGAGGAAGTTGAGCTGTTTGGTCATTGGCCAGGGTGACAGTCTCCTTACAAATCAGCCTTTCAGGGCCGCGTCTCATAGCTTCTGGCTGTTACGGCTCCTGACTTCACTGGAATTTAGCACAAAGCTTAAGGCAAAGAGCAACAGCTGGTTGATGGGAAAACTGTGGCCCTTGGTTCCCAGAAAACAGGTACACACTTTGCTCTCTTTTAAGATGGCACTGATCTGAGCATCTGGGACCTATTCCTAGGATATACAGATGTTGTTGACCTTGATCAGGGATCAGCAAACTTTTTCTGTAAAGAGTAAGATAGTAAATATTTTCAGCTTTCTGGGCCGTACGGTCTCTGTCACAACCACTCAGCTCTGCCAATGTAGCACCAAAGCAGCTGTAGAGGATATGTAAAAGCACGGGTGTGGCTGTCTCCAAATAAAACTTGACTTACAAAAACAGGTGGTGGGCCAGACTTGGCCCATGAGCCATAGTTTGCCACTCCTGATCTTGATGAAAGAAGTCAAACACAGATAATTCTCCCCATCTGAAAAGGCCGGTCTTTCACATCTGTCTGGACTCTGCCCTAGTTTGGGTCCTCATCTTCTCTTCTCTCTTAATGCCTCTTTCCGACCCCAGTATTTTCCTTCTTCAACAAATATTTTTTCATTGCTGACAATATATTATTCTCTTAGAACATATAATTAACCCACCACACCCTACCTCAAAACCCTTTAATAGTTCCTCAGTGCTTAGAGTAAAAAAAATCCAAATTCCTCAATAGAGCATTCAAATCCCTCCACAATCCATTATGCCTTCCCATATGCATCCTGAGCTCCCGCCATTGTGGCCAAGTTGCCAGTCCTCAAGCATGCCAGCCAGTTACCCACCTCCAAACTTTGTCTAGACGTGTTCTTTGCCTTGCACGACCATCCCTACCATCCCAACCTGCCAGTCATTATCATCCTTAAACTGTCACTTCAAATTCACGTTCCCAATGAAACCCTTCCTTTCCACCTACTGTAAATGATCTGTTCCCTTCATGGGCTCCCATAGGATTGATTTTATCCCTGTCTGAAAACAGTCTGCTTTAAATTAAAGCTATTTCCATTCGCTGCCCCCATCCAATAAATCATGTGCTTCTTGGTCATCCCTTGCTTATCTTTACATCTGCCACAGTATGTTCAGTTTCATCATTTGATCATCCATCCATTAGCAGATATGTCTTCCATACCCACTGTATGTTCTGTGATGTTCTCAGTGCTGGGGAGACAGTCCTAAGCTAGACAATATCCCTGCCCTCAGGCTTCCACGATGTGGGGAAAGACAGATCTAAATAAATAAATAAACCAACCAACATATAAGATCATTTCAGATGGAGATAAACACCACTGAAAAAACAACACAGGGCAATTTGTTAGGAAGAGTGACAGTGTAGGTAGAGGCAAAGCTACTTTTGCTAGGAAGAACAGAGAAGGCCCCTCTGAGAAGATGATATTTGGACCGATACCAATGTTGATGATAAATTGAATATTGAATAATGAAAAGCAAAGACTTACGCAAAGCTCTGCACAAAGTATTTTTAAGTGTCTCTTAAATAAATGCTAAGTGAAAATAATCCTATAGTTAAATAAATTATGCTACATTTGTTAAAAAAGAATGAGGTAGATATGTCTATATGTGCATACATGAAAAGATATCTAAGACACATTGTTAAGTGAAAATAAAAGCAACTTGAAGAAGTAGGTAAAATGTAAAAAAATTTTGAAATTAAAAAATTTCATCGGTATACACATGTTAATCCATGCCCAAGAAATTTCTGAAAGGATACACAAGTGAAAGTTAAGAGTGGTAATTTCTAGGGTTGATAATGCGGGATTGTGATATTTTTAAATTCCATTTTATATCTGTCTGTACAGTTTGAAATTTTTACAAGCATGTATCCCTTCTATAATTTTACATACAAAAAAAAATCAGTTTCTCATGGAAAAAATTTCCTTTTTCTCTCAGTTTTTGTAACTTATGAGTGAATTTTCTCTGACATACTGGAAGAAAATTCTTCTCATTCTTCTTACCATTATTGAAAATTTGTCCCTCTTACCTCACTCCCAATGGCAAACATCGCCACCCCTTCAGTACCCTTCACACACATACACACACACACACACACACACACACACACACACACACAGCTGCTCAGCCTCACAGTTCACCGAGAGTGTCTTCTTTGATACACCGCAGTGTCCTGAAGCATTGATTGAGATGCACTGTTCTAAACAGGCCAGGGCTGCCAGATGAAACTCAGAACACCCAGTTAACTTTGAATTTCAGATAAACACTGAATAATTTTTTTAATGTAAGTATGTCCCAAATATTGCGTACTAGAAAATTATACTGAATAATTATTCATTATTCATCTGAAATCAAATTTAACCTAGTGTCCTGTATTTTTATTTGCTAAATCTGGCAACCCTAAAGCAGGCACATGTCCTGAGTGAAAGATGCTAAAATCTTGAATGAAGGACATTAGGTCTTCTCCATGAGCACCTCCTCCACTGAGTTGGAAGAACAATAGTGCATTTTTCCAAACCCTGACTCTGTCTGAATACAACCCCCATGGCTCCCCTTTCACTGTTTTCTAGAAAAAAAAATCTACACATGACAGGGCTTGATTGTGTGCTTCAGTATTTATTCTATCAACCTCTCTTGAACCTTGTCTACATCCGTGCTGCCTTAGAGAGTCCTGCAGAGATCCCCGGTCCTCACACAGATCCCCATCTTCATGATGGCACACACAGTGCTCCAGAGCCAGGTCCTGCTTCTCCTGGGGCAGTGGTGCTGAGCCCTAACTGCACATGGACCCACCCAAGACACTTGTCACATATACCCATGCCCAGACCCCTCACTAGATAAATTAATGCAGAATCTCAAGCAGTGGGGCCCAGTCTTTAATATGTTCTAAAGTTCCCGGGGTCATTCTAAGGTGCAGCCAGCATTGTGAACAATTGCCTTAACACCTACTCATTCTGTACCCCACCCTCAATCTTTAAGTCCCATAAAACAGTGTCTCTCAAACTTTTTACGCAGATGGATAAATGTAAGATGCTGTTAAAATGCAGATTCTGATTCCGTAGTTCTGGGGTGGGGCCTGAGAGTCTGTGTTTATAACAAGCTCCCAGGTGATGCTGATGCTGCTGCTCCTTGAGACACACTTTGAAAAGCTAGGCTGTAAAAAAAAAAAAAAAACAACTGGGACTAAAACACCTTAAAACCAAAGTCATTGCCACTTTTTACTTTACTATGCATATAACGAGCAAGATAAACATTGTAATGAGACTGGTAATAAAAACTTTCTTTGGATCCACAATAGTCCTAAGACTAGCACCATATGTGCACTCCAGTTTCAAGTCGCAATTTCTCTGGATTCATTTCCTATCCGTGGGAAGCTAAAGAGAAAATAACATTGGTTCAAGTTTCAGCACACAGATTTTTTTCAGATGCAAATAGTCAGAAACCTCAGGCTAAAACTTCTTTTCTAAGGGTCATGAAACCCCAACAGATTTGTCAGGCTTGGCTGTGGAAGGACTTAATTTGCAACTATTTACAAATAGGAGCAACAACATCTTAGTGGACCACCTGCATGGTACGCTCTCTGGGGGCAGGGAAATGGGCTCGGCGACCTCAGGAGGACCCTATAGCGCTACGGAGTCCACAACTCCACACTGCCCCCCGGAACAGCCCAAGCCGGCTTTCCAAGTGAAGTTTCCATTTGTAGTGGACGGGAGGGAGGTTCTGGAGCTGCCCAGGCTCTGGTTTGAATCTCTGCTCTCTCACTGACCAGCTCTGTGACCTAGGACAAGTTATGTCGCCTCCTTTAAGCCTTAGATCTGTCGGGAATCTTCCGTAAAAAAGGAACATGAATGGAATTTAGATGAGATTATAGGAAAGCGTTTGGTCAGCACAGTGCCTGGCACACTCGTACCATTAAATCTTAGCTGTTACAGTGATGGGTCCTCCTCCATCTCTACGTCGGATGGAAACACTAGGCTTGATGTCCCTAAAGAGAGAAGCTGAATCGCTGCATCCAAGTACAGCACACACACCAAAGTCCTGCTGCCCTCTGTCCTGGCTCTTGGTTCTAGCCTGTGTGAAGGACAGCAACTGGTGCCCACAAAGAAATACAATAATAACTGCATCATATCTGCGCACGCTGAGAAACTATATCAAGCTTAAAGGCAAACAAAATCCAGCAGGTTTTTCTCCCACTTCGTGGAAAAGGAAGTTTGTCTTGTGACCAGAGCTGCTTCCTTTTAAAGCCAAGGAAGAGAGAACTAAGGACAGCTTGAGTTACTCTGTGTGCCCTTTATGGGAGCAGAGACTTACAGTGTGATGCTATTGGGGGTCTGCAAATGGCAGGGTAGAGGAGCCAGCGAAAAGAAAAGTGCCATAGCTTTTTAATATGGATGAGAAGCTGCCTGCTCTCTCCTAAGCAAATGAGGAACAAGAGTAGGAAGGAATGCAACCCTATTTACAGGTAGTCTCTGGAATAAAGGGTAGACAGTAGAGGTGATGTTGTTCAGAGCCATATTGCAGTACAAAACCTAGCAGCATTGAGTCTGCCTTGTGGGAGACAATCCCTGACTTGTTTCAGCAAAGAGACAATAAAAATGTAAAAATAGCAGATAACCCTTGCAATGCCAGTGTCAGCCCCAAAGAACAGCTTCCAGAGATGAAGAGTGGGTGGACTTCCAGAGACACAGATTCAGAATCTAACTTTAGCCTGAACTTTCTGAAGCTGCTCAGCAGTCCCGGGGAAAAGATTTGGTGTGAAGGCAGCTAAGAATAGCAGCTCAAATCAGAATATGGAATTAGATGAGTTTCAATCAGCCACGTGCCCCCCCCCAGCCTCTTCCCTCCTCCCCAGCCTCAGTGGCACATAAACACCCTTAATGCTGAAGAACTGTAAATATGAGACAGGGCTTAGACCCAGAACAATGACAAGAGATGACATTTATTGAGGGATTAGGACCTGCAGGCCTTATGCTAAACATTTCACATAGATCGATTCATTTAATACTCACTCCATTATCAGGAGTACCTTCATTATAAAAGTGGAGACATTTCTACCTAGAGATATCAAGAAACTAATCCAAGGTCACTCAGCTGGTTAAGTGGTCGAGCTGGAAAAAAGAACAAGGAAGTGCTGCACAATGGAAAGAAAAACTGAAAGAACTGGAAGATCAAGGACTTTGACAAGGAGGGGAGACCTTCAAGAATAGAAAGGGCTGAATAACAGGGGGATGTGGTTGTCCTCCTGCTCTATGATAAATGAATAGAGATTTCTTACACTGCAGCAAGGGGTAAGGAATGAGGTTAGATCTAAGGAGAAAAACCCTTCTAGACTGCAAAACTGTGTAACATAAATATTCATTATTGAGGGACAATGTGATACCTGGTAAGTTAATTCAAAAAAAAAAAAAAAAACAGGATGGTTTTGTGCTTCTCCAGATATGTTCCACAGAACACTATTTCTTTAAGACATTAATAGGTGTAATCTAATACATCCAGGAAATATTTTGCTAAATAGAGTCACGCAGTGTTCTTTACTGGAGGAGCTCTATGAGCTTTTAATTAGCTAGTAAACATTGTGAATCTCTAGTGGTAAAACATAGTAGGTGGTGTTTCCCAAACTTATTTGACCGGAACCCTTTTTCTAGTCTTTCCTCAAATACACGTGGGGAAGTCTGGAGTTTGCAAAGATGATTTAAGTAAGGAATCTCCCAGAGGCTGCAGCTGCCCTTGCTACTCAAAGTGTAGTCCGTGCACTTTGTCATCAGCATAGGCATCACTTAGGCACTGGTGAGAGATGCAGAATCTCGACCCCACCCCAGACCCACACAGTCGGAACCTGCCTTTTACAGCATGACCTAATGAGTTATTTGCAGATTAAAGCTCAAAATTTCTCCTAGCCTCAGGATTTGGTTACACAAAATTCCACAGCAACAGCAGCCTAATGTTAGCTATCAGCTGCGTAACAAACCACCCCAACATTTTCTGTCTTGAAATTATAATGATTCATTTCTCATGATCCTGTAGGTTGACTTGCCTTAGTTGGTAGGTTCTTCTGCCTCAAGTGGTGTGGGCTGGAGTCAATCCTAGGCTGCATTCACGGGTTGGACTACAAGGTCCAAGGTTTCACCCCCATATGTGGTGCCTTGGTGTTCCTCCCTGGGGCTTCTCCACATGGATAGCTTGGGCTTCCTCAAAGCACAGCATTCTCAGGGTATTGGACTTCTTGCATGGCAGCTGGCTTCCAAGATGGAGGAAACAGTTACTGCCAATTCTATTAGGACCTGGACTTGGAAGTCCCAGAACATCACTTCTGCTGTATTTTATTTATTAGTCAAAACAAATCACAAGGCAAGTTAGACTCAAGGAGAGGAGAAATGGTTTCCAACTCTTGATGGGTGAAGTGATATGCCTACACAGGAGGGATGGAATTGGCGGTGGCCATCATGGAGACTGTCTACCATACTGCCCGCCTTGAGTGATATTATATGCTATGCATGAGCCCTCCCTAAACTCTAAGTGCTTGAAAAGTGTTCTAATATGTGTCCTGGACTAGCTCGTCCTCCAAGAAGAAGGTTGAAGTGGGCAGTTCGACCCACTCTACAAAGGAAAGGTATGTCCTGTCCATGGAGCATGTCAGTGCCAGGGAGATGGGGGAATGGATTAAGTCTCATCATCCATCAACACCAACCAAAACTATTTATTCTGGACCCACTATGTGCCAGGAACCTATCTCTGGGTATGTAGCAGTGTACAGTACAGTTATGTGCGTACTATCTGAAGCTTACATTCTAGTGGTAGGCAACAGTCAATAAACGAGTAAACCATTAAATAAACACAATAATTTTAGAAAGTGACAAGAACAATGAAGAAAATAAAACAGGGCAATGGAATTGTGAGTGGCTTCCTGAATTAATTTAGATTAGGAGGTCAAAGAAATTCTCATGGAGGGGGTGTCATTGCACTGAGATCTGAAAGATGAGGAGGAGGAAGTCATTCAAAGAACTGAGGGCAGAGTGGCTAAAGATCCAAGTACAAAGGCTCTGAGGCAGGGACATTCTCTACATGCTCAAGGGACAGAAGGAAGGCCATTGTGCCTGGAGCAAATTCGACAAGGGGAAGGTAGCCTGAGATGAGGCTGGAGAGGTGAGTGGGGGCCAGGTCTTCGTAGGGCTCTGCAGACCAGAGTAGGAATGTATTTTGATAACATTCTATCCTAACTGAAATGGAAAACCACTGGACGGTTTAATGCAAGAGGTGACACAACTTGATTTACATTTTTACAAGAAGACTGGCTGCTGTGTGAGAAACAGATTGTAGAGAGAGAAGCACAGAAACAGGGAGACCTGTTAGGAGGCTAACACAACAACCCAGGTGAGAGAAAATGGCAGTTTCCATGAAGGTGGGGCTCTGAGTGCTGCAGGGCCACGTGGAAGGTCCCTGTCCTCTCTCTCCTCCTACCATCAGAGAAATGCAGTCAGACGTCCTCACGGCCCATGAGCTTCCACTCAGAAAAATACATCTGAATTTAGGTCTTCACAGAGTAGAATGTTGCCCTGTGTGTCTGTCTTTTTCATTTATTGTGTTTGGGTAATGAGGATTAGAATAAAATTTTCTACATATCCTTTTGTACCTAGAAATACGTGACTGTGAAATACTTCATTTCCTTCCTTAGTCTTTCAGGGTCCTGACCCTAAACCCAAACTGGTCAGAATTAGCAGAAGGTGAGTGTAACACCACAGTGAACTCTGGGAGCAGTTGATGACACCAGCTGATTAACATTCATTATCTTTATTCATGTTTCAAATATTTTATCAAGGTCGTGCTCTCTAGCCTTCTGAGATTAAACGGAAAGAAGCTGCTGTATGACTCAGGTCTTCCAGCTTGAACCCAGAATGTGCATAAATGCCTTAGCTCATGCCATGACAATCCCACAGCCACTCTTGAGTTGTGACCACACTAAGTGACAAAGTCTATATTTACTGTTTCTAAGATATTGCTTTTAAATCTTTTATATGTTGCAGCTTCTAATTTTGCAAGGCATGACCAGGACATTACATGTTCAGTTTCCTGAGATCACCCCCATTTTTATACACTGATTCTTTTCAATAAAGGTGATTCGTTCAATGCATAACAAAACAAATTTCATATTTATACTTTTGTGGTTTCATGTAAGTTCCCAAATCAGAAACAACTACAAACTTATCAAACTGTGTCTCCAAATTTTGTTTCTAAAATACAATCACCATCAGGGCCGGCCCCGTGGCATAGTGGTTCAGTGTGGCATAGTGGTTAAGTTTGGCATGCTCCACTTTGGCAGCCCGGGTTTGGCTCCCAGGCACGGACCTACACCACTCATCAGCCATGCTGTGGCAGCGACCCACATACAAAATAGAGGAAGATTGGCATGGATATTAGCTCAGGGCTAATCTTCCTCAAGCAAAAAAAGAGGAAGATTGGCAGCAGATGTTAACTCAGGGAGAATCTTCCTTAGAAAAAAAAAAGAAAAACAAAGCTACAATCACATCAATAACTTCTGCCTCTGAGAAAGCTGAAGAAGTTTGTATGTCCTTGACTCCTTCGCAACAAAGCCTTCACTGCATACCCAGTATGTGCCAGGCCTGGGCCATGTGCCCTCAAGAAACTCACAACCAAGTGCAGTTTCAAGCATGATGTCTAATCAATTAAGAACTTAATAAATAACCTTTGGTCATCATAAGCTAATTTCTTTCTATTCTGTTGGGTAGAAGTCATAACAAATAGCCCAGGTAAACCACATGACAAGGGGAGAGGCCAGGAGAACAGAGGATCTAGCAAAACATAACTTATTTCTGCCTTCATTTATTTCCCCAGAACTTCTTTTAAAGTTTTCAGCTAAGAGGAGGACAAGCTGTTTGGGGCCTCAGCTGTAATGCCCACTTGTTCATGGATTGGTAGGAAAAAAGGGACTCAGTTTCCCTAGGAGTTCATCAATAAAGAAAAAGAATGGCTTTCTCTTCCTTATTCATCTGGGAGCTTGGAATAATAGTCATATTTTTTGTGCACTATGTTCCAGAAGTTGTAACCCATTAACTAAGGCAATAGGGTTGATGGTAAGCTGGGCTGATAAGAGGAGGGGAGAGAGAGAGAAGATGGTTAAATAGAGAAGAAAAAGAAAAAAAAAAACAGTGATAAGAGATTAGAAAGGAAGTGACGAGGTCAGGGTCACAGAATCCCAAACCGGAGGTGCAAACTCATTTCTCCAACTCTTTCTTAAAACATGAAGAGACGGAGGCAAAGTGGTAGAAGTGGGACCATGACCTGGCTCCTCTGATTCTCCGAGCTTTTTTTTCTCCATACTTACTTCTCAACACTGGGATCTTGAGAAAGTCTGTCTCCAAGTATAACTACGTACAACAAAGCACCTTGCACTGTGTGGCACTCTGTAAGTCTTTAATGCCACCCACCCAGGCAGCGATGATAATTGCAATCGTATCAGGATCAGCACAAAGTTTCCATCAGGTTCCTGAGTAGTTTGCAATGAGGAAAAGTCAATGGCAAAGGCAACAGCCAGCAGATAGAGTTTTGTAAAAATTTGTTGTTTATTTTTAGTTTAGAATTCCTCTCGGCTTCAGAGTTCTTTTTCCACAGGTTTTCCCCCTAGTCGCTGCTGTGTGACACATAGGTGGTGGCTGGTGGGAGAGGGAGACTTCCAAAAACAAATGAAATAATGATTTTTAGCTGCTCAGGGTCAATGCCATGGGCATCAATCTAACCAGTGGCAGTCCTTGCTGAGGAGCTGGAATCCAAAGGAGGGGGGAATCTGGGAAATAAATGCCTGGCATAGAGCTTTCTATAAAATTTTGATGAACAGATAAATAACCCTGCCTCCTGCTCCATCTCTCACAGCACAGTCCTGGGCAGACAGGAGAGGCTTAAACACACAAAAGGAGAAGATGAAAGTGGAGAATAAAATAACGTGTCGGTTTCTCATTGCCTGTACGTCCAGTTCAAAGGAGATCTATTTAAAAGCTAGGAGGGTCCCTGCTAAAACTGCTATTTAAACATCCAAGAACTGATGCTTAAGCACCCAGTGGCTGCCTGAAGATGGAGTCACTCTGTAACGCGCAGGGCACGTTACAGAAGAAACAAACAGTAGACAAGTTGAGCCAAAGACAAACAGAAGTAAGAGCTGTTCCATGTGTCCTGAGGTGAAGGGATTCAAGGATCAGAATGAGCTAATGGCACCTGGAGATACTGGAAGTCCAGTCTCGGGGAGAAGAGGCGGAGGAGCCAGTAAAGAGCATCCCTAATTCCAGGTAGAGACGGGAGCAAAGGAAGCTGTGCCAGTCCCACCTCTGCTCTGCTGTCCAAACACTGACCCGAGCCCATGTAAACCCTGCAGCAGTCTCTGACACCTTGACTCACACTGAGGAAGGAGAGTGAGGGCTTAAAGGAGAAAGAGCAAAGCAGTGAGTCACAATTTGTTTTTATACTGAGAGGTGAACGTTCAGACATCCAAGCAAACAGTAAGAAAGGAAACCCAAGTTTTAGTCCAAAGAGATATCCAAAAACTCAACTTCTGACCCCTTTAAAACTGGTGGGTTTTACCCAGTGGAGAACTCTCCAAAGGCTGGGATTTGCTTGTACCTTCTTAGCACTTACGTCTATCAGACCACATGCTCCAGTATCCTCATGGTAATCTATCTCTTCCATGAGATAGTAAGTTCTTTGAGGGCAGGACCCACGTCTACCTCTTCTCTGTATGGTTAAATGTGTGGAGCACAGTGGTTTGCACATTGAGGCGTTCTGTTTGCTGAATGACTCATCATGGAGGAAGGCTATTTCCACAGGCTTTCTAAGAGATCTCTCATCTTTTCCCACTCAGTGCATACTTTACTCCAAAGCCAGAGTCACCTTCTTAATAGACACTTCTGAGTATGTCATACCTGTACTCAAAACTGTCCATGGTTCCCTAGTGCACACAGTTTTGTCAAGTCCACTGTCACTGGCTGATATGCATACCCACTCTACCATGCCAGCCTTGTCTCACACCATCCCTTTAAACACCTTCTGCCTTCCGCCCTCTACCTGCACCGTTCCCTAATTCCCAAACACTCTCCATGTTTCTCCAATTTGATACCTTTACTCATACCTTCCGTCTGCTTGGAATAACAGCTGTAGGAAGGCCAGACTGGGAGTCTAGACACTTGGCTTTAAATCCCACCTCTAGTAGTTCATTAGCTGTGTGGCCTATGGCAATTTTTTTTAGCCACTGAGTCTGATTTCCCCATCTTTAAAATTAGATGTCATGTTAACCCCACAGGGTTGTTGTAGAGAGAGATAAAATTAGATGACATTTGTGAAAGCACCAAGGCATCGTAGGTGCCCAATAAATGTTTGTCCTTCCTCTTTATTACCCTTCAAGTTTGAGCACAACTGTTACCTCATCACTGTAGGCAGAAGAGCCTCTCCCTCCCTAACCTGAGCAAGTAGTTATGGGGGATGTTCATGCAACAGCGAGGGAGGGTCCATTTCCAGGTCAGTCATATCCACCTTGGAAGCAAATGGGCCAGCAGATGACACAGCCACATGTCCCCAGACATGGAAACCTGGAGTCAGTCACTGAACATCCTTACAGATTATCTAACCAGATCTCATGCTTTAAAGATGAGAAAACCAAAGCCCAGTGAGAAGCCAAGACTGGACTCTTGCCTTTGTTCTTTGCTCTTCACCTTGCCGTGAATAAGGGCCAATATTTACTGAACCAACCAGATGCACAGGAATGCCTTGTGCTGAGACTGGAACTGGAATCACAGGCCAAAGAGCTTCCTCAGAAGCATCTAGTCCATTGCCTTGTTCCAGACAAGCATGCACCTTCCACTCAGCCCAACCCATATAGGGCTCCTACAAAGTGTCAGTCCACACGTAACGAAGATATTAAAATGCCTGAGACAGACAGACATCATCCCTCCCTGAAGATTCACAACATAGCCAGGAAGGAGTCACTTGTTCAAATAATTACCATGCAGTGTGGGAATTGCATCCACCCTGCCATAGGACACCAAAGGACTGGGCGATGCTCCCTGGGAAAGCAGAAAAATCTTCACAGAGAAGGAGAGAGATGAGTTGGGCCTTGAAGAATAAGCAGCTTGTTAAGGGCACATGCACTGGGAAGGGCACTCCCACTTGGTAACTTATTTTCACTGTGCAGACAGTTGCAACAGCTTATACTGGAGGTGACACTGCACACCTGTGTCCTCTGGTGACTGCCTTCTCATCACAACAGAAAATCCAGCTCCATGAAAGGCAGCCAAGGACTGGCCCACACTGTGCTAGGGTCAGGGATATTTCTGAGCCAAATGCCAGTGACCCAACAACTTCCCCAATTGATTTGTCTTATGCTGATAACTTCCAAGGGTCTCTCAACACTTCCTTTATCGCTGGGTTTGAGGTGGGCCTAGATAAGAGAAAGCAGAACCTCAGTTATGGAATACTTCATCCAGAAAAAAGTAATACAAAGCAAATGAGAAACCTCTTAAGTCAAAAATAAATGGGTAACCTCTCAAAAGAAAAGGTATGTTTGCACAGTGGGCTGCTTGGGTACTCCAGGAAACAGATGCCAAAACAGAGTTAGGAATCTAAGAGATTGACTGGAGGGAGGACCTGAGAAAGAGAAAGAGGGGAGGGAGTGGGAACAGGTAGGGAGAGGTTTCAGACAATAATGGAGGTCTGACACCTGTGAAAGGACAAGAACAGGAAGGAGGATTGGGTAGGAAGTTTAGGTGCAAAGCTTGCCCACAGAGAAGAAATGACAGGCCCTTGTACCCCACTGAGCTCAGTCATTGGCTAGGGCTGCCTGGGCAGTGCCTAGTTCCAAAGCTGAGGCAGAACCCAAAGGAACCTGCCACTCACAGCAGGCCTCACAGCAGGTTCTCTCTTAAAAGGAGAGTTGAGCAACACATCTCCATGACTGCTGAACACATGCGTCATCTCGTCATAAAAGAACTTAGAGAGGGATTTACTGTGCTGATAGATATTAGAAACTTGTTCTAAGGATGTAGGGAGTAAGGCCTGGTCTTAAGATATCAGATTAATTGTAGGTTCCATTTGTTAGTTAATTATTGTTACACCTGGCAGGAAAAACTCCATCACTAGTGTTTATGACTGGCCTGGGTTTAGGGTAAAGCTTTGCTCCTGGAGCTCTTAACTCTCTAGGAACCAAACTCTTTGGTTAAGCAAGCCATTCAGCTGTCTGATGACTAAATGAAAAAAAGTATAAGTCAATGTTCTTAGCCAAATAGACAGAGAGAATGAGGAAAGGAAAGTGGAATAATCCACTAGACCTTGAGCACCATTTGCACAGGATCTCATCCATCTTTTTCCCCAGTGAATGGTTAGCTGCTCCCAGTGTCTGCCACATGGAGGCCCTCAGTAAATATGAGATGAATGATGAATAAATGGATGAACAGGTGAATGTCATCCACCACCTCCAGATATAACAGTCTTCTCTTGCACTTATCCCTAGCTTCTCAGACATACTAATTTCAATTGTGTTTTCATTTTTTTAATTTTAATTTTTTTTTTGGTGAGGAAGATTAGCCCTGAGCTAACATCCATTGCCAATCCTCCTATTTTTGCTGAAGAAGATTGGCCCTGGGCTAACATCCATGCCCATCTTCCTCTACTTTATATGTGGGACACCTGCCACAGTGTGGCTTGATAAGCCGTGTGTAGGTCTGTGCCCATGATCCAAATCTTCCAACCCTGGGCCACCTAAGTGGAGCGTGCAAACTTAACCACTACACCACCGGGATGTCCCCTCTTTATTTTCTTTACATGCCATGCTGTATCCGTGGGGCTTCAGTGGTAGAGAACAGAATCCCTTCTGATTAGTTTAGGTAGGAAGGGATTTATTTCAGGGTGTTTAATGGCTCATAGAATCATTGGGAGGGCTGAAGAAACAGAGTCTAGGTTGTGCTGTCAGGGAAGACTCCTGAAGCACGATGCAGAATGGGCCCATCAAGGGAGCTGCTGCCTCTTCTACAACCAGGAAGCTGCCAAGATCTGGGATCCTCCACCGCTGCCAGCTCCAGATCACACCACACCTGCTATGAAATGAATGAATGGCCCCTACTCTGCCTCTCACCACTCATGAAAGTAATAGATAGACTCTGGAAAGGCCAAATGCCTTTATGTGCTTGTTGGCTCTCAGAAGCGAAAGAAGCATGGGCCGTGCCCCATGTCTGTCTTCCAAATCTATGTGAGCTCCACTGATTTGTCAAACTTGAATCACCTCTAGAAGCCTAGCTTCCAGAGAGTTGAGAAAATATGGTTTTTACACTTCCAGCCTCTGCAGGATAGAAGGAAACACTCTAGAAGGAGGGCAGAATGAATTAATGAGCCATTCTACCATTCCCCCTCGGAGGAAACCTCAGAGAAGCTCTTATCCTCTTATCTTCTATCAATTGCAAACTGGGCATCTTCAGTCCAATCCTAAGTAGTGTTGTATCCTCACTTGTGAAGATATTTAAAGCAACTTTTGTGCATTTTCTATGGAGATAGAAAATCAAGAGTCATTGGTCATTAGTTGTCTTCCACAAAGGGACATCACCTATGGGCTTCCCTGGATACTCTACCCCATTCAGAATGCAACAAAGTCATTGATGTCACCCTGTAATCATGACTTTTGTGAGGTTAAATAGTTAACAATGCTTAAGTCATTTATTGCAACCCCAAACCACAACTTCTAGGTTTGACTTGCTCTTGTGACTTCTATGTCTCCATGTAGAGAGTTCTGGGGCAATCATTATAACCTTGTTGACATAACTTGGTAAAAATATATTTATTGAACACTCACTGCTTGCCAAGCACTGTTTGTATATGTAATAGGCTTGTTGAATAAGTATGACTCATGATGTACCCAGAACTGATTTTGTCTCCCATTGTCCCTTAATGGTTTGTTCCCCACCACTGGATAAAAACTGTAGCAGGTGTCATGTCTTCTCTGCTCGCTTCTAGGTAATAAACACTATTGGAGTCACTTTAAGCCATAAAGACATTCTCACTTTGATCATAATAATGTCCAGTCTCATGTAACAATCAAGACGCTGAACTCAACTTAGTATTGAATCTTCTGTCCTTGGATCTGCCTTAGGCTGGAAGCTCATAGTGGGGAAGGAGGTTTGACACTTCAGCTCTCCTCTTCCTATCACGGTCTTACCCACTCCCTCACTGTCAGACCTAAAAGAGAGGAGGAGTATGGAGACATGGAGGGGAAGACAGTACTTATGTGACTGAATGGCTCTGTGCTCCCAGAGCCTAGCACATGGCCAGTGCTGGTGTCCCTGGGTAGGAGAATACTTGCCCTCATAAAGTGCTTTTGTAGTTCTTCATGGATTTCTTGCTAGACTCATCTCTCCTGCAGTCCCCTTTGATCTCTACTCTTGGTGGCTTCTTACAGCTCCTTCCTCTCCCCTGGGCATTGGGCAATGCACCTCTGGCCGTTTTCGATGGAGTTTCTCCTCACCTCTTGAGATAGGATCTCTCCTGTTGGAGCTGACTCCACCTCATCTCTCCCCTAAGTGGCCTTCATCTACTCCACAGGAAATGGGGCAACATTTTATGGCATCCTTGCCCTGAAAAGTCCTTGATCTGGCTGAGGGGGCTGAGAGACATGAAACACGTCCTCAGCTTTATTTCTTCTGTAAGTCTGCAGAGGGTGTGGAGGTGGTGGGTTTTGTTTCATACCCCCTTTGGTAGCTGATAACTCTCATGTTGGTGCCTCAGTCAAAACAGAGGCAGGAGCGGTCCCATTGTAACATCCTGCAACACATGCTTTCTGGTGCCCCTTCACAGAGATTTGCCGTGACCCTCCCTTTATACAGTGAGCTCCTCAGCAATGGAAATCATGCTTCCATTGTTCTTCTCTCCCATCGTTATCCATCGCCTTCATATCCTTCAAGATCCAGCTCACTCCCTGCTCCTTTGGTGAAGCATGAAGTCTTTCTGACTAGTTACTGTTTCTCAGTCTTTCACATGTTTTGCAATCTTTCATGTGTCCCTGTCAGGTTTGCCTCCTCCATGAAGCCCTGATCCACCTGCATGCTCTCCAATACAATTAGCTGCCTCCTTGAAGCTTCCTCAGGACATTTTCATAATCTATTACTAAATTTTGTGGGTTTTTTTCCCCAAATAGTTGCCTTACATAGTAGCCAGAGAACTTTTCAAGGACAGCGCCCATGTCTTAGCCAACTCATACCTCTAGTCAACTCATACCTCTAGCACCATACTCAGTCCATCGAAGTCAGTCAGTTCATTCATCCAACATGGGTTTATTGAGCAACTACTACAGGCAATGAGAACACCATGGCGAACAAAACAGACGAGGCTTTTGCCTTCATGGCGCTTGAAGGAACCCAAGTGCATTTGTGGCACTCATGGAAACCCTCTCATTGAGGTCCTCAACTGTGCTGGACCCCTCAGAGGTGCAGGCCAGTAAACAGGCACAATGAAATTCTCAACTACTTAACACGGAGGTCCAGCACACTTCTAAACAGTTGCCACAAATACTCCTGGAGGACTCTGACTTGTTCCACTAACGTGGACTCCTCCATTCAGGAACTTGATTTACTCCAAAGAAAGCCTGGCAAGTGTCCTGAAAGCCTGATTCTGGACACTATTTCATGCTTCAAGAGGGGTGTGTCCTTCCCCATGAGTCACCTGAACACATACCCAGTCCAGAACTTCCCAGCAAAGACACGAGGTCTGTGCAGGGAGAAAAAAATATGCTCACACAGCAAATTTTCTTGTCTTCACTTCTAATGAGAGACTTTGGCTCATTGAGGTTCTAGGTTATGGGACTACTGTTTTGTTGCACTTCTTTATGTTGGAGGAGGGAAGGACAATAATAAGGGACCTGAACATTGGAGGTAAAGAATATCAGAGCCTGAAACTGTCAGTGCCAACAAATGCTCTGCATCAAATTCATTGACGGCAACAGTCTCCTCGTAGAGGGTGACCTAAGGGCTATAGGACCTGAAAAGGCCCTTCTACCCAAAGAATATCCCCCCTCCACCACCACCACTCTACATCACAAAGCAAGAAATTCTCACCACGGAACTCCAGCTAAGGTAAGATATCTCTAGAAGTTCCATGTTTTGATAGTCATGAAGGACCGTGGGCATCAGAAACTCCACTGATGGTTGTTGACATAATTAAGTGAGCAGTCAGAGCCCCAAATACTATAGGATTTGCTATAGCTTTTGCTGTATTTGCTATAGGATTTACTCGGCATAGATCCAATTTGTTGAATGCCTGTGCTTGATCTTGAAGGACACAGGATAGGGAGACCTGACAGGCAAAAACAGACAGGCCATGTCCAGACTTTGGGTTGACACCAAGAAAAGCACATCCCAGGGAGGCAAAGCTGTGCGAGACTGGGCCCTGGAGGAAGGAGTCGCTCAGAGAAGACAAACTCCACGTCAGATCAATGCATCGGCTGCTGCTTCCTGGGAGGAAGGGAAGCAGCAGCCCTGCGTTCATCATGGAGTTATATATAGCAAAGATGCACAGCAAATTTTTTTGTTCAAGTCTTTCTAGTTTCTCAGAAGCCTTCCTAGCTAAGACTCCTCTGTCCTCCACAAACCTTTCCTATAAAAGAGGGTGTTAGTGCCACAAAACCAAGTTGTAAGTCAGCTGAGCTGCCAGCTTCCTGGAGGCCATCACCAACCTTGAGGCTGGCTCATGTTGGACTGAACTGGCTTTTCCAGGTGTCTTGACTCAACCAGTTGATCCAGATCTTCCCTGAAAAGATATTACTTCAGCTAATAGCATTGGTCCTCTCCTCTCGTTTGGAGCTGGTTTTCTTTATGGCACTGACAGTGGAGACAAGAGAGTAGAAATGAGACATTCCCAGAGCTAACCAGAGGTCACCTCACCTTACCGCCAGGACCAGAGGAGCACTGTTCCATCCACTTTACAAGAAACTGCTGCAAAAATAGACCAAGATTCTTGCTGAATCTGCATAAGTGCAGAATTTAGGCATGATACTCTACATCAGTGGCTCTCCCTTGGACTTGCTGCTCCTGTTTCATAGGTCTTGTTATTTCCCCTCCCATCTCCTACCCCCCAACAGATGTTATGAAGAGTCCAAATTTCCTGCATTTGCTCCCCCTCTTCCCCCAGTCTAGAGTGTTTCCCCCTTTTGTCTCTCTATCTTACACCTTCTAAGATCCAGATCTAACTTTCAACTTTCTATCAAGGCATACGTGGCAACTTTGAACTCCAGAAATCTTAACTGTGCTTGTAATCCTATAGTGGTGGTTCCAAAATCTGGGGCAAAACAAAACTCTCTGATGAGCTTTATAAACATTTACCATCACTCTCCTCAGGCCATCTGAATTTGAAATTTGGGGATTGAGGCTGGGAAATCTGCTTTTTGTTTTTATTTTTGACTTTGGGGTTGTTGTTTTTTTATGTTCCCATAGACCCTCATTCAAGAATCATTGGTCTATAAAGAACCATATAATGCTTGATATACACTATCATATTGTTTTCCAATTGTTTTGAGTTTGCTACCTTTGTTTTTCCTATGAACCCATCAACTCCTCTGGCCAGGGGCAGGGCCACACACACACACACACACACACACACACACACACACACACAGTCCTGTAGAACTGAGAACAGGGTGGAGATAAAATAAATAATTGATGCTAGAGTGCCATACCTGATGAGCAAAGAAGGAAATGGAATGATGGGAGAGGGGGTTATTTATATTGTCTTCATTTTATTGTGATTCTATGAAAAACAAATCCTGCACAAGATCCACACCATTCTCTAAAGAACTGGTCTTAAAATGGGAGAGTTGTGGCAAAATCCAGAGCCCTGACAACACCAAATGCTGGAGAGGATGTGGAGCAACAGGAACTCTCACTCACTGCTGGTGGGAGTGCACAATGGTGCAGCCCCTTTGGAAGACAGTTTGGGAGTTTCTTGCAAAACTAAACATCCTTTTACCATAAGATCTGGCAATCATGATCCTTGGTATTTATTCAAATGAATTGAAAACTTCTGCCCACACAAAAACCTAAACGTGGATACTTGGATCAGTTTCACTCATAATTACCAAAACTTGGAAGCAACCAAGGTGTCCTTCAGTACCTGAATGAATAAATAAACTGTGGTACATCCAGACAGTGGAATATTATTCAGTGCTAAAAAGAAATGCCCTATTAGGCCATGAAAAGATATGGAAGAAACTTAAATGCATATTACTAAGTGAAAGAAGCCAATCTGAAAAGGCTTCATACTGTATAATTCCAACAATATGGGATTCTGGAAGAGGTAAAATCGTTGAGACAGTAAAAAGACCAGGGGTTGAGGGGAGGGAGGGGTGAATAAATGGAACACAGAGGATTTTTAGGGCAGTGAAACTACTCTGTATGATACTGTAATGATGGCTACATGTCATTATTAATTCATCCAAACCCACAGAATGTGAAACACGGAGAGTGAACTCTAATGTAAACTGTGGACCTTGAGTGATAATAGTGTGTCCATGTAGCTTCATCAGTTCTAACAATTCTAACCACTTTGAAGGATGCTGATAATGGGAGAGGCCATGTCAGGGAGAGGGGGGTATATGAGAAATCTCCATGCCTTCCACTCAGTTTTGTTGTGAACCTAAAACTGCTCTAAAAAATAAAGTCTATTTTTAAAAAGTGGGGAAGAGTGTTAGTTATCGCTGTGCTATATGACAACCCATGCATTCCCATCAGGTCTCACTCTAGTAATAGGAGGGCTACGATGAGGATACAGAGATGATGGAATCTTAGAAAAGGAAATGAAGTCAAGCCAGGCCTTAGCAGAACTGAAAAGCCATCCAAAATATTAATAATGATAATAGCTATCATTTTATGAGTGTTGATTACGTGCCAGGCACTGTGCTAAGCAATTCACCTGATAGATATATCATCATTCCTACATTAAAGATGAGGAAATTGAGTCCTAGAGAAGTTAGGTATTAATTTGTCTACATTCACAAATGACAGAGTCCACATTCGAACCCAGGCCTATCAGACCCCAGAGCTGAAGGTTTAACCATTCTTTCCATTTCTTAGCATCGTGTGGCTCTTTCTTTTCTCTGCCTCTCTCAGTAGAAGAGCTCCCTTTCATTTTCTATCTTCCTGCACAAGATCCAAAATGGCTGCCTCATCCCCAGAGCTTTTATAGAGACTCATCTCTGTGACTCCTAATTCAAATTCTACTTGAGAGACTATGACTAGCCGATGAATTGGCTGGCTTTGAGAAAGGTATCCATCTAGGATCCACTCAGCCACAGCCGGGAAGGTCACCCCAGAAGTACGGGTAGTATAGGCCTTGCCTGATATGTCCATCATACTGGGACATCACTTACTATCCTTGAAACCAGAACCCTGGAGCAGGCATTGTAAACTTGCCACTTTGCTAACATGTAGAATCAGGCAATAAGGGTACACCCCCACATGCTATTATGAGATTTAAAGGAGTGAATCGACACGAAGTGCACAGAGCGATTGCTATGAATGGCATTATTAGTCAAGCTGTACCACACCCACTTTTGCTCTGGTTTTCTAGTATGCTATGCCCTTGACTCCCAACTTAGTTCATTTGCCTGACCCACCTTTTTAAAGAACATGGGCCTCAACAATTGCCAAACTTAAATGTCTCTGGGAACACATCCTTTTCCAGTGGGGGTTTGATGATACCCTTAGACAACAAAGATGGATGAGTCCCAGTCTGAAACTGTCCAGGGCTATTCTAAAATGACCCAAACCAATGCTGGCCTTTATTTTTGGGAAGGTAGTTACAAAACCAGGTCTTAAAGGAAGAAAGTTGAGTTCACAGAAGTGATGGGCAGAAATACCCCACAGCCAACTCTGACCCCAAAGTCACATGCTTTGCTCCGCTGGTCTGCTTAACAAGGGAACGATTCATTAATGACGGCGAATAACAGGCAAAAAGGACTATCAGACCGAGCTTGTCCAGGCAGCCAAAATGAGTCATGCATTTGCATATCGCTAAATAACGCCACCATAAGCAATCTGGGGGATGTAAATATTTCCAGAGGATTGCTGTGAATTTCGGCATAGTTCTAGAATCAACTTGAGTGCCTTATACAAAATAGACATTCAGACTTTTGTTGACTCAATAAAGAGTAAATAAAGAACAATGAGAGGCAGTGCTGTCATGAAGCATCATCCACACAAACGAACAAGGGATTTCTTAGCCCACATATCATAACGACTACCAACTTATGTTTGTTTATTTCAAATTTCTCATTTGATATTCCCAGCTATCGCCCTGCAAGCAAAATATGGCCACTATTCTTCAGTTTTACAGATGACAAAATTGAGACCCAGCAACTTGGGCTGGTAAGAAGAATGTAGGACCAGAACCCAGACCTCCTGACTCGAATGTCATTTCACTGCCCCGTGATGTCTCTCTGTGGTACATTCCTGGTGAAAACCGTGGAGGGAACCTTCCAAATAGTGACATCAACTGGTTGAGAAACAACTGGCATCTCTTAAAGTGTGCTCCTTCAATCACTATTTTGTCATGGTGCTCCAAGAACAAGCTTGGGACTTACAGCTCACCAGATAGCCCACCTTGATTTATAATATGATATGATTTGATACATTATTAAAGGTTCCGAGCAATCCTAACACAAAGAAACGTATATAATTTATATTAACCCTGTATTCTGCAAACATATATGACCATAAAAATTTTGGGGTGTGTGTGTTATTTATTAATATTTGCACAGAGGAATATTCTTTGGAAAATATTTCAGACTGTAAAAAACAATTATTCAGAGACATAAGTAAATTAACTAAAAAATCACGACTCATTCTATTTTGCCTGATCCCCAGTTGCTTGAGCCCATACTAATTTCTGCAAGTAATACTGATTCTAAGGAAGATTTCTGGACAATGCAGCGCACTATTAGGAAGCATATAGGGGAGGATGAAATTTTAAACAACTGAAGTAAGCTTTAGGAGGGCAGATTAATATAGAAATAGAGTTTCTATCTCCATCCTGCTGGTGGCCTACAGAAACTCTAGGAGGTCTCTCTTCCTTTTTTCTCCCCACCTACACAGCTTTTCATCTATGGAGGGCTGTGCCAGAGGTGTGAGGAGTAAGATATTTCTCCTTTCCTTCCTCATCTTGTGGCTTTCCCCACAAAAGAGAACTTTCTCTCATCCTCTGGGAGAAACCTTTGACTTCCTGGAGATAGACATCGTATATGTAAGTGGAAAGGTCACCCAGTGGTTGCCAGGAATGACTGGAGGCATTAAGGAAAAGGGGAGTGTAATTTACACGCCTTTCAATAACCTTTATCAGCGTCAATTAACCAACTGAAGAAATCCCCTGCACAGTGAGCCCTTTCATTATCAGACTCCTTTCTCACAGGTTCTTATCAGTGGCTGCAGCTCCCCAGTTAACTGCTGAAGCAACTTCCCTTGAAAGAATTAGTTTTGACTCTTCTTGACGCCGCCTTTCACATCCAGATTAAATCCACTGAACCAAGTTGCCAATTGACTGCACGTATTTCCCACTTGGGGAAACACAGGGGCTTCCTTGCCTGTGGCCATTCCCAGAAGCAGAAGTGTTTTAAGTGCTTTTTCTAGTCTTTAGCCTCACCCCGGGCCAAGGGAGAGTTTGGGAGATGGGCAGCTTTCTGCAACATTGTGTTTTCCTTCGCATGTGATCCAAAATGGCCAGGCTTCCCAGAGACTTTTCTTCCACTCAGGTTCTCATCTCTAAGCTTTCTTCTTTACTATCAGAGCAGTGCTTCCAGCAAACAGTGTTAAGGTTTAAGACAACATGCCCCAGAGGTCAGCCCCTCCTCCTGCCCACAGGCTGCGGACATCACTTCCTTAGTGGCGCTGGCTCCTCTCCACTAACAGGGAATGTGTTTATTCTAGGAGGGGTTCTCAGAGTGAACTGGGTTAGCGCCTTCCTGAGCACCAGCTGGGATATGGATAGGGGATCCACAGCCACCACTTCCCTCTTCCCGCCTCCCCTACCGCCAGCGCCCCGGAAGCAGATGCCTCCCAACAAGACAGTGCCCTCCTTCCAGCTCCTCTCAGGGACTGGCTGCCTGAGACCTCCAGCCCAGGGGCAGGGACCACCCCACTCCACTGTTTGGTGGAAACTATATGGCCAACACTGAGCACTTCCGAGTCACCCTTCTAGAGAATTCCAGTGTGCTACCGTCTCTTTTATCTCTCTCTTTTGCTCAGAGCAAGAGCAAAATTAACTTTCTAGACATTACATACAAAATTAACATTTCTAGACAAGGATTCTTTCTTGAGGATTTTAACCACCCAGGGCAGAAAAAAACACCCCTGCCCAAACGATTCTCCTTCTTAGCTGCTTATAACATCCTTTGTACCATGTATATCACTCTGCCTGGGTGAAAATGGTACTTTTCTTAAAGGTTAAGAGTAACATTTTTAAATAATAAATATTGTTATTTAAATAAGAACAAAATCAAGCATATATGAAAGGCACATAAGTGCTTTGTAAATATTAACATTTATATTTTATAACTATAATTAATATTGATAAACTCACACAACAATACTATGAGATAGATACTCTTATCTCTATTTTACAGATTAGAAAACTGAGGAAGAGAAAGGTAAAGTAAATTCCCTATAAGTTAGCATAGTGCGTGGGAGCTGGTGTGACTTTTTTCCTCCCAGGCTCTTTGTCCTGGTACCCCCCTCACTGAGAGGGGTTACTCCCTCTGGAAAAGATCCTCTCCCTCACAGACACACACCATTAAAGAAAACATTTTTCTGACACTTGTTAAAATGTTAAGACTTTATTCAAGATGATTGCAATAGGAGTATTGTGATATGACAGAGAGGTCCAACTCAACTTCAGATACAACAAGGACAAGTAGGGATTTATAGCCAAGGAGCAGAGTAAAGTCTGCTTTTTTTTCTTCATAGTGTTTATTAAATGAGGGACAAGTTAGGTGTTGGGGGGGGCTGCTGGGGGAGGACAGAGCTCTCATTGTCCTGTGGGCATCTCTGTAGAACCAGCCTTCTGATGCCCACATGGCCACTGATGCCTGGCTTCCACTCAACACCTCCTCCCCCAACACATCCCCAGGGGGTGATGTTTGAAAGTGACAGTCCACTAAAAAGGCAACAACTTGTATAAAATGAAGACTAAGGAAAGAGCCCTGGGCTGGGAAACTGAGATGCCATCCTGGCAATGGAGAATAAACATGGGTGGGCACCACCCTGCCTCCTTCCACCACATTCTCAGTAGGGTGAGAGGGCTGTGGGGTTCTACTGGGCTCAGGGCCAGTGGGGGCTGAATCCAGGAGAATCAGTGGATAGAAAATTACTAAGAGGAGACATCAAGGGTTGGGAGATTCCTGCCAAGTCAGGCCAAAGACTTAAGACAACATAGGTGGGGAATAAGAAACTTGACCAGATATCAGCGGTGGGAGGATTCTTGCTAAACTGACTTAGCAGGATTCTTGCTAAAATTGCACCAAACAAGCCCAAGACAGGACGAAGGCCAAGGTCGAGACCTAATCAGGATGAGGGCTCAGAGAGGAGCCTGACTAAAATTTGGTCAAGCAGAGAGTCTTTGTCAACACACACACACGCACACACACACACACACCACGGTTGCCCTCTGGCAGTCCCCCTAGTGTTAGTTCTTTTCTAAGAAATTGGGGCAAGTTAGTCCTTAGACAACTTGAGTTCTAAATATTGCCTCCCCCTTGCTCTCCCTCTTTATCCTTGAGCACTAGGATAAGCAGGGATAAGCTGAGCAGGCATTCTTCTTTTCGTGGACCTCCTGAGAAAGTGCTGGGTAGTGGGGAAGGCACAACAGAACAATCATTTGGGTCCCAATCACAGGCACCAGGTCTCAGTGGGCAAGGCAGGTGGAGGAGAGGCAGGAAGCAGGAAAGTCAGAGCAAGCAGCTGCCCTGGGCAGGTTACAAGAACTTCACGAGATTCTAACTGGTTTTCACCTACATAACAATGTTGCAAGAGGGGAAAGTAGTGCTACAAAGTATTTCCTGCCATGATTTCAGACAAAGGATGTTGAGCACTCCTACAAATTTAAGCATTCAGCAGAGTCAAGAAAAACTGAAAACAAATTTGAAATGAGCAAAAAGATTACTTTCAGTGGGATGCTAGATATTGTCTGGAGGACCCTCTTAGGGTTGTCTGATTCATTAGAGGTCTGTGCCTTTCTTGGTCTTCAATTATTTTGCAACTCTGTGGAGATAGACTTTAACTTGTGGAGACCCGAGCGGTGCAAATGATTCCTGTTCATAAAAAACAAATGAATTTTGATTTCCACCCTGTGGTACAGGCTGTTCTTGCATCTATGAGCAAATTAAAATCAACATTTCCAATTGCCTATATAAACGACTAGCCTTTGGCTTTTCCCTTGAATTTGTTGTAATATCGTACTAGTTCTCTCAATATTAGTGAGTTAAATAAAATAGTTGACGTGTTCATTTTATATTTGTATGGGAGTCATGATTTTACCTTTTTAAAGTTACTCTGTAACAGTAGAGATTCCACAATTTGATAGCTAATAATAAAATCCTTCTCCTCTGTTCTCGGCTGTGACCCTAAAATTAGAACAGATGCCAGATCATGCTGGCTCTCAAAAAGAGACAGCTTTAAAAACAAATAAATAAAGTTTAAAAAGGTTCCTTGCAAGGGAACTGGGACCTCATCAACCATTTTTAATTTGTTGGTAGAGACCACCTGGAGGACCTGGGCCAACAGGAAAATACGGACTTGCGGCGTCTGTCCAAAGAAAGGATACGAGGGGTGTGTCTGTAAGAATACCTCGTGCATGCTAGACCTACACTAGGCCGCTTGGACAAAAGCTTCTTTAAGGGATGGGTGGCGAAAACTAAAATGAAGAGAGTGAGAGGGTGTTCTAACTTATATTACTTGTTACTTAAGAATTGGCGTCTCTTTAGTTTGATATAGTCCCACTAGTCTGTTTTTGGTTTGTTACTTATGCCTTTGGTATCCTATCCAAGAAGTCACTGCCAAGACCAATGAAATATTATTCAGCCGTAAAAAAGGAAGGAAATCCTGCCATATGTGACAACATGGATGAACCTGGAGGAGATTATTCTAAGAGAAAGAAGCCAGTCACAGAAGGACAAATACTGCAGGATTCCACTTATATGAGGTATCTACAATAGTCAAACTCATAGAGACAGAGAGTAAAATGGTGGTTGCCAGGGGCTGGGGGGAGGGGAAATAAGGTGTTGCTGTTCAGTGGGTATAAAGTTTCAGTTATACAAGATGAATAAGTTCTAGAGATCTGCTGGACAATATTGTGCCTGTGGTTAACAATACTGTAATTGTACATGTAAAATTTTTTAAGAGGGTAGTTTTCATGTTAAGTGTTCTTACCACAAGAAAGAAAGGGAGGGTGGGAGGAAAGAGAGAAAGAGAAAGAGAGAGAGAGGGAGAAAGGAAGAAAGAAAGAAGGAAAGAAAGAAAAAGAAAAACTGAGGGCTCTTTAGATTCCAACTTTTCTCTGCAATGTTATTAACTCAAACATGACCACATAGGGGGCCGGCCCCGTGGCCTAGTGGTTAAATTCGGCACACTCCACTTCAGTGGCCCAGGTTCGGTTCCGGGGCGCAGACCTACACCACTCGTCGGTGGCCGTGTGGTGACCCACATACAAAATAGAGGAAGATTGGCAACAGATGTCAGCTCATGGCGAATCTTCCTCAGCAAAACACACAAACAAAGAAAAAACCATGACCACATAGACCAGACACAGCTATAATGATGGGGGGGGCGTGACATTGCTGAGCAGCTCTTCCCTTCCATGTCTCCGCTTTTGGTCTCTTCTAATCCCACTTTACCTGAGAAAAAAAGAGTTGATGGCAGTGAGTGGCCCACCATCACACAACGGCCGGACCCCCAAGTCTTGCTCTTCTCACTGCCTCTGCTCCCCTCCACGACGCAAGTAGCCTGCTGTCATTAAATCAGGAGCAGAAGGGAGCCCCAAGGATCAGCTGGTTTCCAGGTGTGGTCCCAAGACCACCGGCGTGAGAACTCCCCAGAGCGCTCGGGAGACACGCAGATTCCCGTCCACCGCTCCTGAAGACTCTGCGTCAGTATGTACTTTAAATGTGTAAGTCATTAAATTTTAGTCCAAGTATCACAAAGAGGGGAGCATGTGGCTTGTCCTCTGTGGGCCTTGAAAACCAGTCAGGGCAGAGTCAGAACCAGGCTCCAGACACCGCGAAATGCTGGCCCCCCGCGCTGTGCCCTGTGGTCTCCCAGGCACAGCTATGGTGCAGAAATGAAACTAGCTTGATCGAAGAGTTCTGCTATTCACCATCTGTTTACCATTTTCAAACCATCTGTTCCTTCTCATGAAGTATTTTGGCTGTTAAAGACTAGAGGGTGGTGATTAGAGCTGGATTCTGGACCTCGAAGACCAGGATCTAAATTCTGACATTGCCACTTCCTAGCTTTGAAACTCTGGGTAAGTTCCTTAACCTCTCTGTGCCTAAGTTTTCTCATCTGCAATAATGGTATTGACTATTATTTTTGTGAGAGGTGTACTAATTAATATGAGTTGTGACATTTTAACTAACGCAGGTTGTGTGAATTCAAATAACAATGTATGTAAAGAGTTTAAAACAGAGCCTGGTATGTCACATGGGTTCAGTAAATATTAACTGTCACCCTTATTCTTATTGGCTTCCCTCCTATGATTATTCCTTAAGATAGGAGGGGGTTTACCAATTAATTTGGCTATCATGGGTATAACACTGAGAGGCAATTGCCCAACTACAGTTTTAGCCCACTGGCTGATAACTCCCTCATTTGGCCATATCAGTCAAGGTCACTGCTCTTGAAGTTCTGCCCAGGTGCAGGTTCAGTGAGGACTGAGCTTGGCTAGTGCAGACTGTATGGGGCAGGGACGTAAAGGGGAACCCAGTCATGCCTCTGTGACTATGTAGTATGTCATTGTCAGTTACCCTTCCCTTGGTTAGCTTTCAGGAGAATTAAAGGCATATTTTAATATTCCATCCCGACAAATATCAGAGAGGCATCTATTAAGACACGGCACAGACTCCTCAGGTAAGAAAAATCTGAGACACCCCCCGCCCACCTCGACTGGATCTTGTTCTTATATACTCCACCCCAAGCTTTCCTACCAGTCCCCAGTTAGAGGGCTCTCTTAGAGCAGAGCTAAATGCTGAGATCAGTTCAGCACCACTTGCTGCAGAAAAGGAGAACTAGACTTCTGAAGCATTTATAGCATGAATCTTGTCTTTTGAAAAGAAGACGACATTAAGAAGCGGTAGCTACCACACCAAAGTCTGTTATTTAAATAAAGAGCAAGCATTACCTACAACACAGCTGCATGTGTTAAGTATGCCCTAGAAATGAGAATCACTTTAGATAATTACTCTTCTTACTTTTAAGAGAACTCCTGAAACTCACCACGCACACAAGGTTGAAAAGTCATCACAACTCTTGAAGCACTCATGACACAGTGCTCCTTGCAGCAGAGCTCTCAGCCCCCCGAGGTAACACAGATTGGTAAGCATCACAAGTCTCTGAGGTGCTGCCTACTGATTAAACAAGTGTTTGTCCTATGATGCCCTGGACACCGGAGGCCCCAGCAGATGTATGAGACTGCGCCGCACGGCCATTTGCTGCCTGTCTGACTTGTAGTAAATAATGCAAATCCCTTTGAGGTTCAGTTTCCTCGTCTGGGACATACGGAGCTGTGGGGATCAGAACTGGCCACCTCTCACACTGAAGGAGGCTTTGACCTTCCCCACCCCCACTAACTGTCTGAAGGGATTTGGGATGGAAGGCCTGTCCACTCTGGATATCAATAGACTGGGAGGGTGTTTGCTGGGCCTGTTCTTATCAAAGTTCTGTTTACCATACATTTACATTTGTGAGGGAAATCTCCATTTGTAAAGGTATCTCCTTTTCTGTATTGGGAAGAGGGGCGGATGATCTCATCTCTAGAAACATGTCAGTGTGCAAGGCGAGGCCTTAAATCTGCATAATAACCTACTGTGTTTTTCTGGTAATCTCCCATAGCTGACCCAACCCCCAATATCCTCATTTGTCTATTGAAGAGGAGAACCTCCGCCATTTTGTGGAGAGATACTCAGTTTCCCCGAGTCTCTCCCATATATACATGTTATAAAGCTTTGTTTGATTTTCTCCTGCTATTCGGCCTCATGTAGCCCAGAAAGGATCTGGAGTGGGTAGAGAAAGCTCTTTCTCCCCTTCACTTTACAGCTGTAGAAATTCCAGGCAAACATCCAGACACCACAAGGTCCAGAGTAAGAAAGAAGGATGTCTCTTCCTACATGCCTCTTTTTTGTCAATGAGGAAATCTTCCCCAACTCCGCGCCCAACTTGGTTAGGCTTTCCCTCATGCCTCACTGGCTTGAATGGAGTCACATGACCGCCTCTGAACCAATCACTGGTGATGGATGCCATGATTGGTTTAAAGTATTCAGCACTTTCCCCTGGCTGAGGGCAGGATCACCTTCCCCCAGGACAGGGTGGTAGGAGGACAACATGTAAACAATAGCAGGACTTTGCCAACTAAGAGGAGGCAGTAACTGGCTGGTGTGTAGACAACCGACAGTGATTGCTACGCCACCCCACCAAATTCTTGTGATGAATAGATGAGATGATGGATACAAACGGCCCACTCAGTGCCCGGCACATGGGAATAATAACAGCAGCTGATGTTTTTGAGGACTTATAATGTGCCAGGCACTTTATATGAATTCTTTGGTTTAATTAGTGCCCTGGAGGTAGGCACCATTACTACGCCCATTTTACAGATGAGGAGACTGGAGCACAGGTGAATTAAGTGCCTTGACCAAGGCAGAGTCTGCATTTAACTTTGGGCAGTCTGACTTCAAAGTCCTACTCGCATGCATTCATTCTCTAAGATTTACTGCACTGAAATGGTAGTCAAATTCATCACCCCATCTCTTCCCTAATCTCAAAAAATGTGTAAATTTTGAGTTCAATGGGATTCACACATATGAAAAATTAGAAAATAATACAGGATAGCAGTTAGCGACAATCTCGATGATACAGTAGAGGAAAGAAGTAACCAGTGTGCGGAGCATAGGGAAGACAGCAGGGGATGCTGTCAGGAAGGTACAGGAGCTGAGGCTTGGTGGAGGTGTCAGTTTGGGGAGGCAACAGAGAGCACGCCAGGGTGGTGTAGCAGCTTGTACTTTTCAGAAATAAAAAGCTACTCTCATGTGACTTGGGCAAAGTGAAGTGGCTTTGGAATCCACTCATCGGAGGAGTGGAGAAGCAGAGCAGAGCTCCAGCCACATTCAACAGTAGGAGAAACTCCTGGGCCCATGAGCTGAGTTACAGTGGACTTCATGAGTCATAAAACTTTTACTCAAGGAAAACACAATTCCATCAGTACACTCTAGAATTTTCCTAATGTTTTCTTGTAACTACTGCCTGTGAGCCCCAATCTATAGCCCTATAAACTTCCAAGAGAAGTTTGATATCGGTGGACAAGGCCTGGAATTTCCCTCCCAAACCAGCCAAGGTCTCCTGTAGATTTGAGTTGGACGAAAGGTGTCGCTGCATTTCAGACTCAAGGTAATTATGCACAGATCCTCGTCTTCCGCAGCCCCTCATCTCCCCAAGGGTTACACACCCAGGCCCACAATCTGGGTGCCCAAGTCTTCTGAATGGCTCTGGAGATTTGGCCCTAAACCTCACATTCTTATGAAGAGTGCCCTGGGCTTCCCAGTCAGAGAGGACAGTAGAATGTTGAACCCTAGACGGTATTTCCCAGAGGATCTGACTTGAGGAAGAGGGTTTCTCTTTACATCTTATACCACTTCCTGTAGCACCAACTTTCATGGCAAGAAAGGACCTCCAAGGACACGTTCTGGGCAGGGTTTCAGGTCACCTTCTGTTCCTAAACTGATGTCTTTGAATCAGATCGATGTGTCTATATCCTACTTAGAGTCTTGTCTGTTATCAAGTTCTTGTTCATCATCTTTTACCTTATTTAGTCTTAAAGTTACTCCCCAAATTCCTCTGCAATCTGATATTTAGGCAACAGGTACCTTTCTAGGTTAATAAAATAGATCCAGATTGGGGGAGAATGGTCTTCAGAGTCACAGATTGAGTTCAAATCGCAGCGTTATCACTCATCGCTTGGTGCCTCTGGGCCCAGGATGGAACTTGTGAGACAAAGACCTCGTGTGCATGACAGCACAAGGTCCCATCCTGATGGAGTGAACAACGTGTAAGGAATGGGTCTAGATCATGGTCTGGTATGTAACCGGTGTTTCACATGTTGGTTCCTTCCTGCTCTCTGTCCTTTTCCCTTTAGAGAGGGGAGGGGGGAGGGTCAAATGGAGTAAAAGCAAGAAAGCATTTGTGTAGTTTTCAGGATGCCTGATTATGCCGTATGTTGCTGTGAGCCCTGGGGTGAGACCTTTACCTTCTCTGGTTCCATTTTCTCATCTACAAAAAGAGGAGGTTAGATTTGATATTCCCAAAGTCACCTGTATATTTAAAAATTATATTTTTATTATATACTGTCTACATTCCCTAAGTTCTGAGTCACAGGAATTCCCCCAATTCATCTGTCCCATCCAGGCTCCCGGGGCATCTCCCTCAGGTGGGTGTGGCTGTTTCTTCCCTTTCAACTTGGCCTGCAGGCTACCCCCTGCTTCTGACCTGCTGTGAAATGGCTGCTATCTAAGATTAACAAGTACCTACTGACCACTGAAGGAGTGGGCATGGCAGGAAACCGATGATAGTGAACTCAGACCTGTCTAGACAGTCAGCAGTTCAATCAAAGCAACTGAGAGCAAAGATGTCAGTGGAAAGGAACGTGAGGTCAGCTGGCCCTGCGGTTTGCAAAGTGTGTGCCTCAGAGACCCAGAGGTTCCTCAGAGCCCATGGCAGCTGAGGGGACAGGAGGCACAAACAGCCCAGCCCAGCCCCACTCCACCAGAGCGTGTTCACCCCTGCCTCGGTTACTTCCCACGTTTCTGCAGAAGTTTCTGCTGGCAGAGTCTACTGGCTGAAGAGAAAAGAAAAGAGCTTGAAAGTCACCAATTTCATCTTATTCTTTCAATTTACAGACAAGGAAACTGTACTTCATAGTTCAAAAGCCTCAGAATGATTCCATACCATGTAGATCTAGCAATTCCACTTTCAGGTAAGTTATCCTAGGAAAATATTTGTGGATTTGTGAAAGTTTCAAGAATGTTCATTATCCTATGGTTTAAAATAGAGAAAAAATTGGAAGCACCAGTGAGAGAGGAGTAAATCAACACATATTGGCACAATTCCAAACATGGAATACTGGGAAGTCCCCTATCTCATAAAAGGAAATTATTTATATGGGAAAAGTGTTCATAATATATTGCTAGGTGATTTAATGCAATACAGCCAAAATATGATTTCAACATGTAATCAATATTAAAATTATACCAATGAGATATTTTATTTATTTCATGCTAAGTCTTCAGAATCTGATGTATATTTTGCACATAAAGTACATCTCAATTTGGACTAGCCACATTTCAAGTGTTCAGTAGCCACATCTGGCTAGTAGTTATGCACTGGATGGCACTGTTCTAGATTAAAAGAAATTAAAAAGACCTTATGATCAAAGTCAGTGAGTGAGTGATTCTAGTCTGGATCCTAGTTCTAAAGAAAAGAGTGATGAATGTATTCTTAGAGCAACTGAGAACACTTGAATAGGGACTGGACAACTGGAAAAAAATTGACTATGGACTGGTCGTTAGATATTATTATAGAATTATTGTTAGTTATAAGTGAAATATGATGGGTATGTGGGAGAGTATCCTTATACTTAGGAAATTTAAGCTGAAGCATTTAGGGGTAAAGTGTCGTGATGTCTGCAAATTATTCTTGAAAAGAATATTTTTAAAGAAAACAAGTAAACATGGCAAACTGTTAATAATTAGTGAATCTAGGTGGAGGGTAGATGGGTGTCCTATACACTATTCTTTCAACTTCTCTCTGTGTCTGAAATTCGTAATAAAATCTTGGGGAAAATATACACACACACACCCATCTGCCCTAGACTTCATTCCAAACAGGGCAATTACCTGTTGGAGGCTGTTACTCTGCTGAGATAATTGTGCTAAAATATTTTTTAGGGTAGAATATTTTATGGAGGAAGCAGCATGGGTAGTAGTAAGAACACTAAATCTGAAGGCAAAAGGTGAAGATCCCAGTTCTAGGGTTACCCTTCACTAGTTATTTAGCTTGAGTGCCTGATTTTGAAGGTTTCAATTCCCGTACTATATATATATATACACTACACCTTAAATTGCTGCACAAAGGGCAATATGACCTTTTAACAGGAACTTTGAATGTCAAAGGCTCTTTCTATGGGAATCCCAGGCCTTGGAGCTGGTGAGCGAGGCAGGAACCCTGATGATGTCCTTTGGCATCTACCCGCTTGGTTCACAACACTGGCATCCTGGAGAGAGAGAGGTTCTCCGAGGCCTCGGTCGTGCTCCTGAGCTGTGGGAAGAAAGCCTTTGCCCTGCGCAGGTGTCAGCACCGCCGCTCCGGGGTTGATAAGCAGAGCCACCAGCAAGAGATAGATGGGCAGGGTGGGTTTATTAATAGCTGGAAATAGTTACAAAACTATGAAATGCCAAATAATATCTGGAAGTAGAAAAATCCAGATAATGTGGGAAGAGGTCATCCCCATGGACAAAGAACACTTGACATGTACAACAATATTTGGTTTGGAACAGGGCCCATTTATCCTGAGAGCCCCACAGTCAGGGTAAGATGAAGAGAAAGCTGGCATATGCTGTCCACATTTGTCATTTTAAATTCAACCTCAGAGGAGTTAGGCTATTTGTCAGCACCAAAGGGCTAGGAGGAAAGGCTCTACTAGCTAGAATAAAGCTCCTGGAGGAGCTTTGCATGTCTGTGTTCTCCCTAAAAATTGGTTGAATTTGACTGAATTTTTTTTGCTCACTGCCAGAGTCAGGAATAGAACACAGGTCTCTTGTTCTAAGACACAAACCTCAAAACTCATTTATTATGCCCAAACATAAATGTTATGCAAATGTAGAAATAACCATCTACCTCAGAAATTCTATTCTGGAGGGTTCCGTTTTTTTATTCTGCTAAAGATCTGAATATTTATGATGAACTTACACCGACCTCTTACTTTCCCCTTTGTTTTTTATGCTGTGAAGTCTCTTTCTTGTTTTTACTTAATTTCACAGTTCTGAGATGATTTCTTTCCACTTTTCCATATAAGTGGCTTCCATTGCCCTTGTTCATTTCCCTGTGTCAGCTTCCTTAAACTCCTTTGGCACTGACAATTTATCATTATAGCATGCATACATTATAGCATGTGTGCACAGGTGCACACACTCAGACATACAAACACACACACCTAAACAGACCCACACATTTGAAGACCACACTTAAATCCCAAAGGTTCTTAGATTGCCCTCAAAATGTATGTTTCAATCCATCACTCCAAACATTATAACATTATGACAGCTAGCTGAACTTCTTAAGTTTGGACCAATTGGTGTGAAGAAGACCAATGTCATGTTTAAAAAAAAAATTCTCATCTACAGAATATCTTTAAGGATATGGAGTTTTATATAGTTTTTATTTTTAACTTTACAGGACATATATTAATTAAAGATTCTTTCAGAATGCTGCTCTGTCTACTTTGTTAAACTTCTCCGTAATTAGTAGCAGCAGTGTTTAAAAAGTTATTTCCATCTTCAAAGGTAGTTTTCTTCTTAGCAGATAAACGATTTGCTTCTATAATCACATGCTTAGGCTTAATAAACCCTTTCTTCATATATATATTTAAAAAATAGTAAGCTTCATCTCATACCTCTGGAATTACTAATCACTAAAAGTATTGAGTCTGGATTAATGACTTTTCACTGTACCACTTATCTAATTGAAAAGCATGGCGTTCGGTCAACATTAAGTGAGGTGAAAATTTATCGCAGATGCTACCAGCTAGAGCACTACGGGAAAGACCAAGACTCCAGAAGTGAGTGACTTGTCCAAGCAAAGAGACAACTGAACTAACAACCTAACATTAAACATTTACTTAAAAACTGAAGAGAACTTCGCAAAACTCCAAGTCTGATGGGCCTGAATGTTGCCCTCTCCAGGTCCCACCCCTTTGGAAACTAGTTTAGGGGTGTCCTGCCTAGGGCTGCTCCAGAGAAGAAGGAGAGGAGAGGGGAGTAAACCTCCTCGACCATCTGGTCCTTCCAGAAATTCATCAGATTCCTGATCAATGTTCTTAGGAAATTTTTTCTCAGCGAAACAAGCTTTGAAATTTAGAAGATTTTTGACAGGTATGGTCATAGTAAAAATATATGTATATTTTCAGTTTACATATACAAGTCCCGATTAAAAAACAAAAATGACGTGTTCAATACGAAAGCTGCTGTTAGGGATCGATCTGGTACTTGCTTCCCTAAACTGCAAAACCAGATTCAGCGGGTATGACTTCCAGGATATAGACAATATCGTATGCCATTTTATTTTATTTTTTGATTACACAGATTTCTGCCTTTTTTATTGAAACAAAACAATTCAGCAGAGAGGGAGCATATAAAAATCAAATTGTATAATGTGGATCAATTACGAAGGCTAATCACACATTTCAGGTAATATATACTAGAAACCAGGAAAGAGAAATGAGATGAAGACAGGCCAAGACGAATGTTTTGCCACCTGTGACGTAATCTTTTCAAGAAAGACTCGATGCTGTTTTGGTCAAGAGGCCACACTAGATTTTGAAGACATGATGCAATTCTGAATTTGTTAATGATTCACTCCGTGGCCCAAAACACGTCACTTAGCTCTGTGCCTTGGGAGGACTCTCGTGAGTAATGAACAATGAACAGGGAAGGAAAGTCCTCTATGAACTAAGAGGAAGCACCTGTCTATTGAAATTCCAAGAAAAATCCAGGAACTTCCCCCCTCAGCCCTGAAAGTCTGGCACGGCCCTGTTTTAGACATGGCTGGTTATGAAGGCTCAGTCCAGCATGCTTCCAGGGGATTCGCACAATCCTACATCTCCCCCAGGAAACCAGTCCATCTTGAAATGTCCATAGGGTCCTGGGAGGTCTCGGAGTGCTGGGTCTTCCAGCCAGGCCCAGACAGGACTCACTTCCTAAGGGCAACCCCACAGTTGATAAGACCCTCCTGAGTCCTCCAGGTCAGCCCTGGCTGAGATCTGAGTGAAACCTCCTTAAGAAACAGTAGACCGCACTTTCAAAGGAGTGAAAAACAAACAAACAAACAGAAATGGATGTAGGGAAGAAGGAACCTGGTAAACTAACAACCATTTCCCTGAGTTCTGTTTGTTGGAAAGATATTGTTTTCTGTTTGATATGTACCTGTAACTACAGCCATGCCCCTCGGGAAATAGTAGATGAGAATAAGTACAGATAAGACAGGAAAGAGTTATCTATTTCTCCCCCTTCTGGATGAACTTTATGCCAAGCAACAAGCACTTCATATTCTTGAATGGCAGCTGACCTGCCAATCCAAATGTGCTTGGATTCCAGCCAGCACAGTGTGTGTGTTTTCTCCCTGTAACACGAGCAACCTTGGTTTGGTGGGGATGAAACCCTGAATACTGGGGACTGAAAGGACTTCTGTTTTAGACAATCTTTTGAAACATTAATTTTCTTTATCTCTGGTCCTATTCATGTCACTCCTCAGTGTCTTCCTGTTCAGGAAGAGCTGCTTCTGCCAAAAACATTGGGCCTTGAGTGTCTGAATCAAAAGCCATCCCTGACTTTCAGGGCCTATCCTAGGTTTGGGACATCCACAACCTCAGTCAAGTGACGGCATAAAAAATATTAAGACTGTCGTCACTCTCAGGCAGCTCAACTCCCTTCCTCCAAGTGAGGAGGGCACAAACACAAGTCTGAGCAGAGGAAAAATCTTTCCCCAGAGGATGAAGGAGGGTGGGACATAGTTAAATAATTTTTCAGGGACCTGGACCTACCATGCTTCTTAGCAGCAGAAGCCGAAAGTAGGTGAGCCATCCTCCTTGCTGCGTCTACTTGTATTTCCTTGTCTCCAGTCCCATCTGTTTTATAGGCACCCTGGATAGCTGACCATCTGACCCTTCCTTCATAGACTCCAGGGTTTGTAAGGACAGGATTTGGCACGCACTGTCGGGGCTGGCAGAAAGGCCAGGCATCGCGTCAACTAGAAGATAAAATAGAAGTGGTCCTCAAATGTCATGGAAGAGTAAAAGGAAAAGCAAGACACTGATGGAATAGCAGGAAATAGAAGTCTATGTGTCACCTGTGAGTCCTCCAGAGAGACGGGGGACCAGGAAGAAAAGCAGTACCTCTGAGTCAGGACCTTCCGAGCATGGGATTTGCTCTGTGTTGAGAGGAAGGTAAATGAGGGACTCTTTGTCTTCAGTGTCTGGATCTGTATCAGAGCTGTAAGCAGGCTGGGTAGGGAAACAAGGTAGGAAGATACTGAGAACACTGGGTTTCTGGGATGTTCCAGGAAAGGATGATCCAGGCTGGGAACTTGAGGGACTGGACAAAAATCATCCAAAAACAGAAAAGCCAAAATCAGTCTTAATTCCTAATTTGACCAGGTTAGACCAAATATTTGAATTTATATTGGCACCTCAGAAAAATCTTCACACCTGTTGAGAGTAGACTATAAGATCAGAGTACAATTCCATTAATAACTCAGTCATGAGAATTTTTTTTAAAGTATAATAATGAGTTAAAACTCTTTTCACATAAACAAACAAACACATCACACCTCTTGGGTTGTAGTAAGAAAGCCCTAAGGAACAATGCTTGAATCACTTGATCTAAGAATTCCCCATTTCTTAAAGAGAAGAACAAAGTCTGTAAAAAAGGAATCATGGAGAAAAGATCGTAGCAGGAACCACGTTTTTAGTCCAATCTGCTAAGGAAATATTCACATGTGTAGACATGCACCCACACCTGGTACCTGTCATGTGAGAACTGATATATTACAGTAACAAGGCCCCAACCAATGTATTCAGAGCACATCGATGACACTTGTACTTTCACTTTTCAAATACTGAAAGTGAAAGCATGGGGTAAGGCCTGAACAAGTCTCAGGTCAGTCGCTCTCCCTCCCACAAATGGCCACATCTTTTTAGGGATAATTCTAGCTTACGCTAGGCTGAGGAACAGCTATAACCAGACAAAAGTTCTGACCCTGATGACGCTCAGGTTTGTAACATGTGGTTGATAAGACAGTAAAAGGTTAGCCCTTCACTGAGATCATCAACAGCATAGTTAGTGCTGGTTACTTATCCTCTTTACTTCACCCAGAATTTCATAATGGGTAATAGCCAACAAGCTCAACTATTTTGGGTACAAAATCTAATATATTATGTGAGCAGTGGAGCAAAATGGTGATAAGCTTGGGCTCCAGAATCACAGTGACTTGAAACCCAGCTTCGCTTTTCACTAGCTATGTGTTGTTGGGTGAGTTACCTTCCCTTTCTGTGCCTTACAGCCCCCATCTGTAAGGGGAACAACAATGGTAAATCACCATGAAGTTCTTTGAGAGGATGAAGTGAAATAATGTACACTTCTCTCTTGGCACAGTGCTTGACTTGTAGGAAGCACTCAGTATGTTGGCTCAAATCATCACCATGAGGAATTTAGGGGAAACAGATAATACAGAGAAAAAAGTAAAAAGCATTGTGTTTGATCATAGAGTCTAGCTGAGCACAGCTTCACATGTAAGTAGACCCTATTTTTGGTTTGCTTGTTTGTTTGTTTTTGCTGCTTACCAATTTTGCCCAATAGCCTAGACTACTCTCTGCAATAGTCCAGGGACTGCCAGCTCCTTTCCGGCTGGGCCTCTGGGTAAGACAGCCCCACGTTCAAGTCCAACATGAAAGCAGTAGGTACTCACTCACTCCCTCGTACAGCACTCCATAGTCCCGACACTGACAACTACTTGGTCAGTAAGTACTATTTTTTGGCCCCTTTTAGCTGGACCTTCTGGCCTTGAATGACCCTCCAGAGCCCCTAATTCTATCTCTCCTCCCCACGCAAGTCTTCACTTTCATCCCATTTCTCCCCTTACTGCTCTCCAGGAAATCTTTCACCTTCCTCCCTACTGCATGTCCGAAAGGGACAAAAAGGAAATTCCTCCTGGAAACTCACCTTTCCCCTTATTTTAAACCAACATTTCTCAACAGCCAGAAACCACAAACTCTCCTGGAGCCAGGAAAGAGCTCTTTGTCTTTCATGAAAGAGCCAGCCTAACTCCCAGGGTCCACTAATCTGGGAGGGGCAGTGCCTGGAGCCCATAGTACTAATAGGGGCCCATGAAAATGTTTTGACTTAATTTCTTTTAAAATCGGAAGAAAAAAATGAATATGATAAGAATGAATGAATCCAGTTTGGATTATGTTCATCTTTATGCCAACACAATCATAAAATATGTTTTTAAAATATATTTTTATGGAGGAAAGGACCCAGGAATGTCAAAATGTGGCCCTGCCACTGCTGCTGAGGTTAGAGTGGTCTTAAGTGGTGAGGGCTTGAGGCAAACTCACCGCCTCCACCCCCACCTCCTACTAGACCCACTTACTTCCTCTGGCTGGTACAGGACAAAAGTCACGGAGACAGATTTTTAAGACGATTTTTTAAAACACCTGCCAATATTGATTCTATACAACTTGTCTATTTCCATCATAAGTCTAACCCAGATTTCTTCACACCCCTCACCCAGATACAAACTAATGACGTCAAAGCCACTAACACTACAGTGGATCACACCTGCACGGTTCAAATTAAGTTCTAGCCTGAGGCAACCCTCCTTGGGGAGCAAAGTCTCACTTCTGGGGCACTCGAAAATCACACATAAATGAGCACTGACAGGATTTATCACAATGTTTGACAATATTTTTCACTGATTAATTTACTTTAAAATCCACTAAGCTGAACCTTGGTTGACTATCCTAGTTGATGGTTAGTTTTCCATCCATACTTAGGAAACCATAACGCAGACTCCTCCAGCTGCACACTTTGTTCAGAGCTAAGTATTCTCAGTTTGATGTAAGGTGCAGGGGAAAAAAGTACAAAACAAAAAGAGACAGTTTTCCTTTACGGTAAATATTGGCTATCATTTGGATGGATGCTTAGAAATGACTTCAACCAAAATGTTTGAGTCCGTTACCAATTAGACACAGAAGCAGGTTAATCTTGATCGACACGTGCAGCAAATTTAAGCTTTCAGCTTTGTTTTTTAATCAATGCATTTCTGAGTTTCCTGATGCTTTCTTGGGTGTGGCTTCGTTATTTGTGAGGCACACACTCTGTGCTCAGGGAACACAGTCACCCACAGGGTTAAGACACACCCTCCTTAGTGGGGCGACAGAGCCTCACTTCCCACTTGCAAAGCCAGAGGAATGTAGAAGACAAGATTATTCTGTCCCAAGTCACACTTTCCTAAGGCTGCTCTCCGCCCATGGGAGTTTCGCTCCCTATTCCCAAGACAAAGAATCGGACTGAATAAAAAGATATTTACACCCCCTGTGGGGTAGGGAAGACTGGGCTTTAGTGGAAGTAGGTTGGGGTATTAGAACTCCACCGTCAAAATCAAGAGGTAAAATGTTTGTAAGTTGTGTGTGAAATGGCCTACTTTAGTACTTCTTAAATATGAGTAAACTATGACCCCTTTTAAAGCGAAAAACATTTCTTCTAGACCCTTAAGGATGCATCTGCAGATGATGCCAGTTTGAGAAGTGCCCACCATATTAACTTACAATGATCCTCTCCACTGCGCACATGCAGGTGTATCAATTAATACTCAGGAGTTTTTATTTCAATATTATGCTTATTGCAGTACTTTGTCAAATGCATATTAAACAGTTTTTGCACCCAGAAAACCACATCCTTTGGCTGGTCCAGGCCATTTGAATCTTTCTATGAACTGTTTTTTTTCCAGCTTTTACCCGTGTGTCTTGGTAGGTGTTAAATTATTAAGTGGTATTAATGCTAATATGGTGCTGGGTGCACAATAGGAGTTTTAAAAATAGTGGTTGCCTTACTAAACTCATTTTGGTATCTAAATTATTGCTGTTCTGATTGCAATGCCAGCCATTTGAAAAGAAGCCCAGTGTGGAATTTTAATTAACTCAGTCCTCTTTCCAGCAGCACTCATCTTAAGCACCCAAAGGCAAACTTGAGGAGTGTTAATTGAATCACATCTAAAGTGGAGCAAGGGATTTAAGAAGCTCACGGGGGACTTTCAAGGTGTAAAGCCTCTCGGCTTCTGAGAAGGCAATAAGACTAAGACAGACTTGAGAACCTCATTTATGTATTGGCAGGGGGTGGGGAGAATCAGAGTAAGTTCCTGAGTGCTGCAGTTCAGCAAAGCGCTCAGCTCTTCCTCACCTTTGCATCTTCCTTGTCTCTGAAACACTCGCCCCTCCTCTCCCCTCTCCTTTCCTCTCTCCTCCCCTCACTTCTGTTTGGCTCACTATTCATCTCACCCTTTGCATCTTAACCTAGACCTCACTTCCCCTGAGAAGTCGGCTCCCCATCAACCGAGAGCCACCGGGTTACTGAAACATTCACTTGTATGCCCACAATCTGGCACAGAGTTATCACTCAAAACATTAATACGCCTTCAGTGGTTACGACATGCTAGGCATAGATCATGTCGTACAATCATTAGCAAAGTTCTATGAGGTAGGCCTTGTTTGCACCCATTTTCACAGACATGGAAACTGAGGCTTAGAAAAGTTAACTTGATCAGGGTCACATTACCAGGAAGCACGAGGGCTGAAATTCAAAATCTGTCTAACTCCAGAACTCACGCTTTTAACTCTCTGCCATTCTGCCTCCTAAATATTTGTGAAAATCATATTGTTCGATATTTTTTGATAGACTCGAACGAAGCAGATTCATGGCAACTTACCTTTGCTGGCCCCAGCTTCTGGTTTTTTAAAGCCATTTGGGTCAGAATCAAAAAGCACAAAGTTCTATGCCAGAATGATTCAAAATATGATTGATTTATTGAATAGATGCTTGCATATAATACAAAAATAAAAGTTACAAAGGGGAAACAATGAAAAGTAAGATCCCCTCTACTCAGAGCCACCTACTTCCCTTTTCCAGAGGTAACTAGCAAGATCTGTGGTTATCATGAGAGGTGAACCTGTATTTTATAAACTATGATCCCAGCCCAGTAACGGACCAGTTTAGTGGGTCCTGACCAGCCTTTGTTTTTTAATGTCATAAAAAAAGAGCTATGGAAGGATCATATTTCACATAGCTTATGTGTCAGTTTTACGTGTAGCATAAAAGTACATCTGAGTCACAGCATGTAAAATGTGATTTTACACTTCTCACCATGGAGTCATGTTCCAAACAGTTGGAAAGCCACTGACCTGGAGGACCCAGAAGTTGGAAATTATGAGGGCTGCTTTCGCGGAGGACCTTCCGCCCTTACCTCCCATGAGTCACTTTGGAACCCAGCAGCCCGAGTGCCCCTATAAAGCAGAAGTCAGATCCTGCCCCTCCTCTGTTTGAAGCCCTCACTAAAGCATCTCACTAAGAGTAAAAGTCATGAGATAATATGTATTTCTATTTGTTTGTTGTGTTCGCATCCTAAAAAAATTCCAAAATTAAAAATATGGGTCTATAATATAAATAAATATGACTTCGGGGGGGTGCTCTAAAAAGGGATTTCATTGAAACAGGCAGCATCCTTCAAAGCAGCTGAAACCAAGAATGGATGTTCACATTTTGGGTCTATATATGGAATGATCTATCTTAAAATATAATATATCTGACACTGATAAAATTCCCTGTGGAGAATCCTGGGGGTACCTCAAGGAGACAGAACACTCTCCAGAACAACTGGCCCACAGACGGAGAGAATCCCAGAGAGGCTGCTGCTGCATCCACGAGAAGATGCCGAGAACAATGAAGCAAGCAAGAGTCCAATTGCAAGCCCCCAGTCTACAGGCACGGAGCCAAAGGAGTCGCTTCTCACTTGGGCAGTTCCTCTAGCCTTGGTCCAAGGTGACAGCAGCAGGGATTTACAGTGTCCAACGTGCCGTTGTGTGGGACAGCCATCACACAACAGTGAAATAATGAGGCCAATTCTCCCTGTCCCAGAAATAGGAGCAGCACTCAGCAGGAGAATCAAGGATGGTGCCACACCCCCTCCCTCCTTTTCCCTCTCCATCTCGCTTCAAAACCTGGAGATGTGCACCCCCAAATGTGGCACCTTTGTCCTCACAGGTCCATGTGGGGTCCTTAACTGGGACACCACATGGTGTCCCCATGAGGGCAGGGGTAACTCGACTCTGAAGTGGCAGCTCCTGGAAATCAGGGTATAAATTCTTGGTGTATTTGTTCACTTGTTGACTTGGTTACAGTCTGTTTGTCAGACACGTAAGCTCATGTGAACAAGGATCTAGTCTGTCTTGTTCTCTACCAGATTCGCAATGCCAGTGACAGCTAAGTAGACACCAGTGAATATATCTTAAATGGATGAATAGACATTAGACAGCAGAGTGGAAGCTGTGGTAGCCAACAGGTTCTCCAAGCACAAGCAATCAGGCGGATTCTGAAAGGCAGGTTGCACCCCTCTGCACCAGGGAGGCAGCCGTGGGTGAACCCTCTAGAGTAGTTGCCAGTGTGACATGTGTTTGGTGTAACTGTGCCTTTGTGTGTTTACCAGGTGAAAAGAGATGGCAGGCGGAAGGAAGTACGTGAACCAAAGCACTGGGGCTTGCAAGTGTACGTGGCACAGCAACTGCAGGAGTGACCGAGGTGCACCCTAAGAGGTCAGGTGCCTGGGAGGGCATGGCTGGAGGCCAGGTGGGACAGGTAAGGTCCAGTTGTGAAGATGCACAAAGTTAAGTTTGCACTTCATTCTGCAGGGAACTGGGGATTCCTTGGCAGTTTGGAAGCAGAGAAATGACATGGTCAGGTAACCCTGAAAGCAATATGAAGGAAGGATCAGAAGAGAGTAGGTCCTATGATTAGAGAAGCCACTTCTGAGGCTACCACACATGTCCAGGTTCAGAGATAATGAGGGCCAAGACCAATATGTGGCCATGGAGATGGAGAGGAAGTCTTGTGGGACAATTAAAGGAGGTGACCAGGGGGAAATATGGGTGTGGATATCAGATATCAAGGTTGGATATTCAGACAGGAGAGTCATATGAGTTCTAGCAAAGTCTAGGAAGAAAATAAAAACACCCAATTTGAGTAACAGATCATTTAATGAAAATCTAATGAAAGCAGGTGTTTTCAGCTTTAGAGGCTTCACAGATACCTGCCAAAAAGCCAAGCAAAAGGCCCATGGACATGAGTTCAGAACGCTTGACTGAAACGAGGAAGAATGACAGAGAAAGAGTCCTAAGGAATGACTTCACTCAAAGCGTGGGCAGAGGAAGACAGTGGTCCCCAACCTTCTCAACTGCTAGAGACATTGACTACTGCCCATCAAAGAGGCAGGAGAAGCAGAAGAGAGGCTAAGAGAAGTCGAGAAAAGAAGAACCTTGTTCTTGAGGTCAGAGGTGCCTCAGACAACATCAGGGAGACTGACCACATGGCAAAAGATGAAGAAAGAGATGGAGCTAACGTCTAATTTTTACATGTTTGGGAAAGACAAATTGCTCAGGAAGGAACAGCCAGAAAGTCTCATCAAAGAGCTCAGGTGGGCCCAGAAACAGAATCAGGTGCAAGCAGAACTCTCAGGAAGCTTCTCAAGAAGCTCTCAGCTTCCCAGGCAGAAGGTGGCCTCTTTCTTTAGAAAACTCAGCAAGACTCATTTCTTGAATGAACTAATAAGTAATAATTTCTACACTTATATACGTAATGGACTACAGGTGGGTAAGTGCGTGAAACTGCCTACGTGTGTGTTTAGTATACACCAAATAGCCTATCTAAACACATATTTGCATATAATATAATTATGCATTTATATAAGGTATATGTTTATCCACTTCACATATATACATATGCATATACAGGATAAGTCTGGAAGAGTGTCACAATTTAACATTTATTAAATAGCCACATGCCCCCTTCTATATATATGGCTGTGCCTGAGAACTTGGCTCTTTCTACTACCAAAAGTTCATAAGGATTCTCTGCAGAAATTTCTTTATGGTCTCCGTATCAAAAAGATTTGATCTTCTTTTGAGCAATTTCTTTTTTGGTCTTGCATGTGACAGGAATCAAGTTTTAGACAGGTCCCCCCTTTCTAACTTGACTGCTAGAAACTCAGGAGACAAACTTGGGTTCCACTTGTAGCAAGTGTATTGGACCCTATGGGTGCATTTTTTTAAAAGACTTATTTCTGACTCCATTTTATGTGTCTTATTTTTCACACTTCTTTTTGTAGGTTATGTACCTTTGAAAGCTATCTTGAAATCTTTTTAGGGCAAGGTGGCATATAAATATAAAGAAATATATAAATGAAATAGCAGAGGGAGGCTTTAAGGTCCAGAACATTATGGCTGGCAAGAGACCTATTACTGCGGCTGCAGTTATGCCACGTGACAACGATAATGGGTGTGTTATTAGGACAGTCCAGCAGCGATTACACGGAGTCAGACAGATCTCAGCCTAGGCCGTAGTTCTCTCTGCTATTTACTAGTTATGTGATGGGAGGCATATTATTCTCCAAGCCTTAATTTTCTCATCTCTAAAATAGTGGCCTGTTGGTATTTGGAGGAGATGCATTCAATGAGGCAACGTACAGAAAGCACTTAGCACAACGCACTAAACCAACATAAGCGGTTGTTACCGTCACTATCATTCGGACAAACAGGGGTAGGCCGCCACTCCTGGCCAGGTCGACTGTAAGCAAGTCCTCCCCACTCCTGTCCCCCTCTCCCCACATCCCCCACACCCACAGACGCCGGGCAGCTGTTTCTCGCGCGATATGGATCACGCCCCCGCGTGCACCTCCACACCCGCCACCTCCTGCAGGGAGCAGGGCGCGTATCTCCCAACCAGTCTTGCAAATTGCTACCAAGAAGACACCCAAAGGCGCAGGCTGAGGCAAATCCACGGCTGTGTATTAGTTCCTTTCCCCGCCCCCGCCCCTGCGCTCTGATATATACGAGAGGCCTGCGAGGGGACAAGGGGTCCTCGGGAGCCAGGACTGAAATGCTGGACGGCGTGGGGGCGGGGGGTCCCCCGAGAGCCGCTCGGCGAAGCCCGTTTCCTCGGCCTCACCCCTCCTCTCCAGGTGCGGGCTTGCTGGGATCCCGTGCACCCGGAGCCTCCCCAGCCCTCCAGCGCCCCGTCGGACCTCGCCCTCGGGCCGGGAGAGGCAGGCGGCCAGGGTAAAAGGCGAGACTGCGAGAGGCGCCGGCCTCCGGGCACCACCGAGCGATGGGGGCCGGCTTCGGAGAAGAGCTGAGGAGCGCCACACATTTCCTACAGCCGATAACATCAGCGTTTGTCAGGTGGTTCGTGCGGGCGAGTGTGAGTGTGAGTGTGCGCGCGCGCCAGGGGAGGGCGACAGGGCTAAGGCGCGCTCACACAAAGTTTGTGCCTGCGGGTGCGCCTCGCTCGGGCTCGCCCGGCTCGGAGAGCGACGGGTGGGCGGCCCGGGGGCGGAGAGGCCCGGGGCTGGGGGCCCGGCAGGCGGCGGCGGCGGTGGTGGCGGTGGCGATGCGCCGCGCCCCGCCGAGCCCGTCCCGCAGCGCTAGGTGAGGCGGCTCCCGGCGCGGGCCGCGACCATGGGCACCCTGGGGAAGGCGAGAGAGGCCCCGCGGTAAGTAGGGGCCCGGGCTCTCGGGAGCCGTCGTTTCCTTTCTCGGGGCGGGGGCCGCTGCGCGGGCGGCCCCCTGAGACCTCTCGGGGATGGGAAGTCGGGCGCAGGGGCGGGCGACCCGGGCGCCTCCTCCTACGGGAAGTCGCTGGCCCCGGGTGCCGGCGGCGGAGGCCGGGGGCTCGGCCCCAGTAGGGGAGAGGGGCGCGAGGGACCGACGCGCCCGGGGCGCCCAGCGCGTGGCGCCCGGGAAGTGGGCGAGGGCGCTGGGCCGCGCGGCCGCGGGACCGAAGTCCGCCCGGCTAGTCCAGACTTGCACTGACCGACCTCCTCCCGCGGCCGCTCACCGCCGGGCACCTGGGACCCCCACTCGCGGACTTTCCGCGCCACCGGCACCTGCTCCGGGCACAGGGCTCCGGCAGCGCCACCTGGCGGCTTCTCGCGGCCCCACGGATCTCCGGCGGGGCCCAGGAAGGCCAACTGCGTTTGCAGCGAGCAAGCAGAGGTCGGCGAACCATGTAACTTTCTGGGTGGACACCTGTACTCCCTTCCTCCCGACTGTGATTCTAAAGAGACGTTTTAGGAGGGTCTTGGGGTGACAGAGATGAAGGGAGAGTGACAGTGAGTGAAAAGGCACTTGGCAGGAGAAAGAGGCCTGGAGGGGCCAGACAACTTTGATTCGTCCCCCAAAGGGCTAGAATGGGACAACTGCCTAGACTACGGCCTGGGCTCAGCATAAGGCTGGGCAAGTTGTGCACGTCCAACTCCATCCACATGGTCTCTGGTGTGACTGTGCCATGCCCAGCCTGCACAAGCATACCCAGTAGAGGCGGGAAGCTTTGGCAGGCTCGACTCTCTGGAGCTGAAAGTTCTTGGCCCTTTCTGCCCTCCCCCACCTTGCCCCCATCCCCTGAGGGCCCAGCACCGTAGCTCGCACTAGAGTTAAATTGAGACTGTATTATGGGGGCTGGGAGAGGACAGACTGGAAGGAATCCTCACTAGAAGCCAGTAAAAGCCACCTTCCACTGCAAAGAAAGTGGTGGAAGTTTCCATTCTCTTCTTCCATTTCATCCCTTACTGTCCTAGGCTGGATTTCATAAAAAGTGCAACCTGAAATTGTGACCTCCACTGAGGTACCTGTGCCTGGACAGGATTTCGCTTGATCCAGTCCAGAGTTTTGACAGTCTCCTTCACCAAACTTGACGGGCCTTAATTAGCCAGTTTTAGCCTCAGAAAACACTTTCAAGTTAATTTGTTTCTCTCGGGCTTTTTTTTTTTTTTTTTTTTTTTTAATTCACAGGGAACTGACCAGGAACCATTTGGCTACTATCCATTCAAAATACGCCTTTGCAGGTTTAGAGGCTATTCATTCTACGGATTGTTAAAACACCCTCAAACCTGCCTATAATGAAGCATTTTATAAATCCTTATCTACAGCCATTTCACCAGAAAAGACAGAGTGAGTTGTAGGTTTGTCACAGAGCAGCCAGTCAAGAGACTGCACTGCAGAAGAGCCGAGTTTCCTAGTTAATGGTGCAGATAACCCCCATCTTCCCAGACCTCTCAGGGTGCACTATGGTTTTTAATAGTTTCTCTGCTCCCTTGCTTCTCACACCCAAGCCCTCTGAGCCTCTCTGGCCTCCAGACTGTTTGTCACCCTCCCATCTCCTCCACCTCCTCCTCTAAATACTCCCTTCAAGTTCTTTGTTTCTGCTTAAATCTACCCCAGTCCCTCCTAGTTCTGGTAAAAGCACCTACCTCTGAGAATCACCTTGTGAACCAAAGTGGTTTCCCCTCCTGGTGACACTAGGACACATTACAAGAATTAGAGCAGTTTTCAGAGTCCTCAATGGTCGGTGCCACCAACTGAGGGAGAAAATGGAATTTTCCTTGGATCCACCAGTTGAGAGCCTGAAGTAGACACCTGCGGGCCCCAGCGGGAAGAGCTGAGTGTGGAGAGACAGGCTTTCCTGCAGTTGCCTCTTCTCCAGGGGCTGGGGAGAGGTCGTGTGGGAGGCCCAAAGAAAAGACTTGTGCTGGGAAGGACTCGATTTTCATCTCCCCCAACTCTGCCCTGGGTGGAGGTCTTAATGGTGCAAGGGCAGCAGCTAAGGCAGAAAGCTGACTAATTCCAGCACGGGACCACCAGCGCCAGGTTTAGAGAGTTGTCAGTGCTTCCAGGAAGGGAGGGAGCCCAGCTGGGGAGCATGTCACGGGCATAGGAGGCCTGGCTTCTACCCGTCTCTGCGCCAGTGGCCAGTCACGGTTCCCTTCTGAGCCTGAACCCCCACATTTATAGAGGAAGCACTTGGAAAATGACCAAGGAGAGCGCGTCCAGCTCTGGGGTCTGAGGACTGTTCCAGGGACCTGCAGAAGGAGTAGGGCCGAGATTCAGCCTTTATGTCATCAGCTGTGCTTTTGGAGGATTTTCCTTTTGTCTTAAATTGAATTGACCTCTTCAGTCTCTCTGTGATGGTCTACTTGCTAATTCTGATGTAGTAAAAGGTGCGCAGTTAATATGCAAGCCAGAGAGGCGCTGGATACAAATCCCAGATCTAGCACCTATGACTTGTACAACACTGGCTATGTCATTTAGCCTCGTTCAGACTCAGTTTCAACATTGCGAAATGGAGATAACATCTTTCTGGCTGTAAGCTTCAAAGACCATGTAAATCCCCAGCCCAGTGCCTCCTGTATCACAGGGACTCCATTCGTGGAGGCCGTTATTATTTTCTCTCATTTTCAGATACTGCTCTGATCCTGGAGCTATCGCAGGGCCTGGGTGAAAATCAGTGATGGCCAGAACTTGGTTGAGTCCTGTGACACCTTGATCTTTTGGAAATCACTGCCTTGGGTTAGCATATTCCCAGTAGCCAGTGGTTGATTTGATTTCCCTGGGCTCACCCCAAGTTGGATCAGAGCCCAGCAGCCACTGCCAGACCAGTGCCCTGGAGCTAGTTTGAAACAGCTTGAAGGGCAAGGTGTCCCCTCCACAAGTCCGGCTGTACACTGAGTGGCCCCATAGCTCAGTACACTGTCTTTAGCAGGCTGCTTTCCCCAAACCCACGTGTGCCCCAGCATTTTATTTTGATCTGAGCACTTCTTTAGTCCCTTCTGGGTGAGATTGTGTCTGGTCAGAGACGCTTTCCCCAACACTCCACCTGGACCTGCACTCCGTCCCCCGAGAACATCACCCTTCTTAGCCTTGGAGCTCACAGGACACTTATTTAAGATTAGTAGAGTTATCTTTTCAGGGCCTAGGTCTGATTCTCCAACTAGATTTTTGTATTAAGGAACTTCTAGATCACCTTATACAATAACAACAGCAACTAACATACAATAAGTATGTTTTAGAGTTTACACAGTGCCCTCACCTAGACTTTCTCCCTGGCCTATCACAATGTCTTACTCATAGAATAAGCACTTATTGGTTAATTGATGCCATCATGTGCTTATCAAAATATGTGGTGAGTACCTAAATTTATGGATCTGAGGTATATTTCTTTTTCTCATCTCCTCTTTGGTAGTGAACTATGAAATAACAAAAGCCACAGTAGGAAGAGGAGAATTAACTATATGCTCAAAGAAGTTACCAGCAACAATATCTATCACTGTTAAACCTTCAAAGATTATAGATATGTGTCTGTGTATGTTTATTTTATTTTATTTTTTGCTGAGGAAGATTCGCCCTGAGCTAACATCTGTTGTCAAGCTTCCTCTTTTTTTGCTTGAGAAAGATTAGCCCTGAGCTAAGATCTGTGCCAGTCTTCCTTTATTTTGTATGTGGGTTGCTGCCACAGCATGGCTGAGGAGTGGTGTGAGTCTGTGCCTGGGATCTGAACCCGTGAACGGGGCCACTGAAGCGGAGCGTGCTGAACTTAACCACTATGCCACAGGGCCAGCCCCTGTTTATTTTTTTAATGGAAGGGAAAATAAAATGCTTACTTAACCTTCATATATCATTTTGCAAACAACTTGACTTGTAATGAGGTCATGACCAAAGATAAAGCTAAATGAGAGTGGATGAAGGTAACCTATTGGACTTCTGAGCCATTTCCAGATCCAGCCTTGTCCTTTCACATTCAGTTCTGGAATAAAGCTCTCATAAGCTCTGCGCTCTTTTTCAATCAGTGAGGACCCAAGTAAGGACTTAATGGAATGGTGTTTAATGATAAAAATGACTCATAAGGATTACCTGTATTATCAATAATGAAAAGCAGAATCTTAAAACCAACCAAGATTTGTGAGAAAGGCAGGGCTAGCTCAAAATCTGAACACCACCACTATAACCCCTCATCCCTGCACATGGGTCCTCAGTCTTTGACTTCTCCCCCAAAGTCCTTAAAGATGTTTCTGTGGTGTTGCTCAAAACGAATGAATTTAGCTGAAGAGGAGACCAACTTAATTCTTAAGACCCAAGTCAGTGGCCTTGTGGCTAAAATTAACAATTATTGCTAGGAGCTAAAGACTGCCAAGATAGTCTCGCCTCTGCCTCTCCCCTTCAGGCACTGGAGAAGGGGCCAAAGCAGTCCTGACTCCAGGATGAAAAGCCCTACTTGCAACCCTGAAATCTCACCTTGTCATTCGCTTGGGAGATGTCTCTTTAACAGCCAACCAGTCCGTTTGGTGTATTTGCCAAGTGGGAGGGGTGTGTCTTCTGTCAGCCCCACTCCCGGGATTAATTGTCTTATCTCTACTCCTTTCCTCTCCAATCTGCCTTCAGAGCAGAGAGCTGTCAGCTTGTTCATCCCCTGGCCGCTGCTTGCACTCACTGCCTGTTCTCTTTCCCCAGGAAACCTTCTCATGGCTGCAGAGCTGCCCCTAAAGCAAAACTAGAGGCGAAGCCAGCCAGCAGCCCCATTCCCTCCCACCCCAGCCTGGCCCAGATCACCCAGTTCCAAATGATGGTGTCTCTGGGACATTTAGCCAAAGGAGCCAGCCTGGACGATCTCATCGACAGCTGCATTCAATCTTTTGGTGAGTTAGCTAACTGCCCACATGCATAAAATTCTGTATATTACTTTGTTCTTTCTTAAAAAGTGCTTCATAGAATAGCAACCTAGATTGTATTTTGGCTTTAAAAATAGCTTTTGAGCCTTGAAATGTTGGAGACCGCGCGCGGTGCTGATGGCACATGACTGTGTGGGTGTAGTAGGTCGTGATGAGAGGTGTGATTTAAAGTGAGAAAAGTTACTGAGGAGAGTTTGCATTTCCATTTTTCTTAGGACGGAGGTTTTTCTCATGATGCAAAATATCATAAAATGCTGTTGGGCATCTGGTGCTTTGATATTCTTCTGTCCTTGTGTTCTTGGGGCATGCAAAGACTAGGTTACATGGGCAAACACTCTTATCAGACAGAAATTTGAAAGGCTTTGGATTATTTGGACAATAAAGTCCTAATAATTCCCCTTACAATTGGAGGGTAGTTGGGATGGAATAGGAAAGGACCGGGTAAAGCCAGAATGTCTGTGACTGGAAGATACTGGTTAATAAGCATTGTGACTGAAGGACAAGGACCTGGGAAATAAGCACACAGCCACACGTTGGCGGAGAATTATCTTGACACCACACCCTCTCATTGCCTGCACTCACCGTGAGGGATGCACAACTTAGTGTGTCTGCAAAGATGCCCTATTTTTTTTAAAATTTTATAAGCACTTTCTTTTGATGGTTATTTATAGTGAAATCGTGATTGAAAAGTACTAAATATTTGCTCCCCTCCAAAAAAGGAATGATGGAAAATTCATAGATTTCCAGTGTCACTGTTTCCCCTCTGTGCCCCTTGTTGAAGGGGCATCTCCCCTCCCTCTCCCACCGTGAAGCAGATGAGCACGTATGGCTCAGCTCAAAAGCATGTGTGGCCTCGGGAGCCTCCTGGGGGGTGTGGAGGAGGCTGGCTCAGGTCCCAGGTAGCACAATGTGCAGACTTACTAGAACTCAGAACTGGGGATGATTGGCTGGACATGTTTAGTGCTTGGTCAGACCTTATTTATAGAATTGGGAAAGAACTGGACGTTTCAGGGATAACCATTTAGGACACTTCAGTACAACATTGAAAAGAATAGTTTTGATGATTTCAACATTCGTTTAAAGCAGTGGCTCTCAAATATTACTGTAGAATCATGTGGAGGGTTTTTATAACAGAGGTTGCTGGCTCAGTCCCTGAAGTTTCTGCTCCCGTGGGTCTAGGGTGGGGCCCAAGAATTTACATTTCTAGCAAGTTCCAGGTGATGCTGCTGTAGCTGACCCAAGAACCCCACTTTGAGAATCACTACTTTATTGTTTGTGGTAGACTTTTTAACTTGGAAAGGAGGGAGCATTTTTCTTACTACTAGTTTGGCTTAAATTTGATTTAAATTTCTGTTTGTTTACACTTTAATCTTTCAATTAAAGATGAATTTGGGAGCAGGATGAATGGTTTTCTATTTCAAAATGATCTCCTTAGAAAATAGACACGCGAGGAGATAAGGCAGAAGACAGCGGAGACAGTGGCAGCGTGGCTGTGGTGAGCCAACGTTCATCACGGACTTCACTTTCTCCTGGCTCCCAGCCTGCATCAACGGCGGAGTTCCTCGCACGGTCTTGGTGGTCATAGTTACTGGTCTTTAGCAAGGCACTGTGACCATTTCATCAATGAGGATTTTTATTCTCTTTCCATTTCACTGTTGAGAAAGCAGGGCCTGCCAATGTCTTTATCATGCTATCTTCCTCCTGTGCCAATCACACAAGTGCCGGCTGAGCTCAGGGCTGTTTTCCTAACCTTCACACAATCGTGACATCAGCCTGAACAACGCATGGCCAGTTCTGAGGTCCTTCCCCAAAGGAAGCAAGCTGAATCCACTCCCCTCCACAAATCCTACAAGGGCAGAAGATACATTGTTTTCTGGAATATGTTGAACTAAAAAAAGTACCTTAAAATCCAAAGGCTATAAAAATCCCATTGCGTCTAATTGTCTTTTATCCATTATCAAGAAGCATTGATTAAGCCCCTAATTACATTCTACACTGTGCTGGGCAGTGCACAAGGAAATTACAGTGACCAAACTCCTGTCCCATTATTAGAGCTTAGAATACCTGAGAAATGCACTGTTCAGAAAACACAAGTACGAAAGACTGGGCAGTACTAAGCCAAGGCGGGCAGGAAGACTAAATTCTTTACCATGTAGAGTTTAAGTTCACTCCAAGGGTGAGAACACAGATGAGGGAGAACAGCCACTGCTTGATCAAACCCCTCTTGGGCCGTGGGAATCCTGCAAGAAGGCAGGAAGGTAGAATCTCAAGGCTTTGTGCATTATGTACTGCAGAGTTTCCTGCCACAGAATTTATGTGAAAGAGGCAAAAAAGAAAAGACATCCCGTGTTTGGAAGGAATGGGAGACAGTACTTTCCTACGTGATTTTGACTCTTTGGTTATCAGTTAACGTATCTCGTGGGGGAGGGGAGTGGGGATGGAGCTCCAGAGGTAAGTGGAGCTGGGGAAGCATAGTCGGCCTTATTGCAAAGAACAATCCATGACACAGTATGTGCCTGTGCTTCTGTAGGTCTCCTCAGCGGTGATCCGAGAACAGCACAGAGTGAGGCTCATGTTTCTCTTGAACCTCGTCTTACTGGTTATTTTTTCAGGTTTGTAGAGAAAAGTTTTGCTTTAGAATAAAACAATCTAGGTTAGCTTTTTGTTAATGAGTTTAGGTGTCTTCTCATTTTAATACCCATCAGAAGAGAGGGAAATGGTACAGGAGTGTGAGGAAACTTTTTTTTTGGTCATCTCTCACTTCAGACCCTGGATTCAGCCACTCCTCTCACCAACTTGAAAAAAAAAGGAAGAAAAAAATGTTTTGAACATAGACTGACTAATTAGTTAATTCACTTTCTACTGCCTTCTCTGTCTCACCTTCATGCAAATGATTTAAGGGGGTTCGAATTGTCTAGAGCTGTGCTGTCCAATAGGGTAGCCACTAGCCACATTGGCTATTTCCATATACATTTCACTTCATTAAAATTAAATCAAATGTAAAATTTAGTTCCTAAGCCTCATTAGCCATATTTCAAGTGTTCAATAGCCACAAGTGGCAGCTCCCACTGGACAGAGTAAATGGAGAGTATTTCCATCATTGCAGAATGTGTTGGACAGCGCTGACAGGGTAGACGGTTGACTAGAAGGTGAAAGCAACAGACAGATCTTCTGGAAACTATGGGATTTGCATTTTTCTAGCATCTCTAGGTAATAGTCTGAATACTCTCTAAGGCATGATGGGCATTTGGCAGTTGTTACTGATGGCTCTCTCTTTAGTATTATTAACCATTAATTACCACCTACACTCTTCTCAGAGGAAGGACTTACTACAATGCTTTTAAGGATGGGTGACCAGCATGTACAAATTAAGGTACTCTTTGAAGGCCTCTAGCAAGCTTCCCAATGTCATGTACAAGGTTACAGATCTGTGATTAGAAACTCATAGCCTTGAGTCATAGTTCACTGCTTTAACCACGAGAAAACCGACTCCCACCTCCTGTTTTAATCAGAGGTCATGCTTTACATTCTCAGCATATTATTGCTAGATAATCCACTCTGCAATTGAGCATAATGAGGCAAATCATCACAACCTGGTACATTTATGTCAAATGTATGTGAATCACACCATCTGTTTCAGAGGTAGAGAAGACCTATGAGATCATCTGGGCTTTTTTTTAATGTTTTCACTTTGTAAGAGGGCTGCCAGCATTTGGGGCCAAATGGAAGGCTTCAGATGTCCAGATTCTCAAAGTGCTTCCCTTGTCCCTTTGGAATGCAAGACAACTTCTGACGGCATCAGAGAGAAAATGGCAGACCAGAAAGGGACCCTCAGCAAGCAGCCTTCCTGCTCCTGGGTGGGCTGTGGGAGGAAATTCAGTGTCTTTGTCTTACCTGTCAGTGTGAAGGGAAATGCAGCTTAGCTAGTATCTTATAGAGTGGTGTTGATTTTTTCTTGCAGTTCCATATGTGTTGATTTTCTTTCAAACTCAAAACTACTTTGAAATAGGCAGGTCAGGTATTGTCTCAACTGGACAAACAAAAAAATAAATGGAGCCTCTGAGCCTTGAAACAACTCCCCTCATGCCCCAGTCTAAAGAGAAAGCGTGCTGCTGTGTGCTCCTTCCTCTGCCCGCAGCAGCCATTTGCAGCCTGAGCTGGGGCATGCTTGGGTCCCCCTCCGAGGACAAGCCTCCCTTCTCTCTGGGGAGACCCACATGGCACCCAGGATAGGCTGCACCCAGTGCCCACGTTCTGCAGGCCTGGTCTCCCCCCGATTAGAAATTAAACTCCATTCAATACAAGAAATGTTTATTGGACCCCAGCTATATACCAGGTGTCACCTGAAATTTTCTCTTGAACAAAGTGTTAGTTAAAATTACTATGTGCATCGTACTAATGCTATCCAAAGGCCTCCCAAACTAGAAATACCCCCAAACTAATAGGTATATTTCCCGCACCATGGAGCAGTTGGATATTAGAAGCATTTTATAGACCTCAGCTTATTAAGGGTAAAACACTATACCTGTTTGTAAAATTGGAGCCAAAAAAGGCAAACACACACCTGCTGGGACCACACACGGTTCCCTCCGTGGCAAAGGGAAGCGCAGATATTCCTTACCGCTCTGCAGCTTAGAGTCTGTGCTCCAAAGCGAGGTACTCAGAGGCAGCAGGAACACAAGACCAGAAGCCAAGGGCCGTGACCTTGCTGAGAATGGCAACTCCAAGGAACAAAACTCAGTGTGGGGTCAAGAAGGGGCCCAGAGCCTTGGCCACTGTTGATGACAGGCCCTCTGTGAAAAAGGCCACAGCTGACCCAGTAGCCTCCTCAGTGGAACTCCCTGTCTCTGGGAGTCATGGCCACAAGGCTTCCCGTGTAAAGGATGGTCCTTGGGGCACCCACATCCTCGGGACTCTAGGCATCGGCATCTCCCAGGCACGCGTGTTCTTAGCCCTCCAGAGTGAATTAGCGTTCTGTGATCAAGACGCTGTTTACCCCAAGGAGCCTCTGTGCTGCTTCTTTGACAGACTGGCATCACCCGGTGCCCCAGGCTGGCATGTCTGCCCTCTCATGGGTGTGAGTTACAGTGACTTCCAGGCCTGAGAAAGGAGGAGAAGGGAAATCCCCTTCACTCTCGTCTGTGCCCTCCTGTGTGGTGGTGTTTACAGCAGACCTCCCTCTGTAATAGAGAACAGAGGCAGTCTTAAAAATATCTATGTGTAAGGTTGACAATGTCTCAGGAATTCTGAGCTTTTAGTTCAGTAAGTCCATCCAGAGAGGTGAGATTTACCGCTGAGAGAAAGACCGAGACAGTCAGACAGACAGTAAACTGACAGTGCTTGAACACTTACTGTGGGCTCTGTAGGGTACCGGGCCTTTACCCAAATTGGTCCCATTACTCTTCACAATGACCCTGTGAGATGGGTGTGATTTTGCTTTTTTAATTAATAAGGAATTGAAACTCAGGGAGGTTAACCTGTGGAAAGCGGCCCAGCTCATTAGTGGGAGAGCCACTGAGATCTGAACTCCAGTCGGTTCATCTCATGTTCTTTCCACTCTACCAGAGCTTCTCCAGCTTTAATATGAGCAGTACTCATCGGGGAGTGTGTTCAACATTCAGATTTCTGAGGGTCAACTCCAGAGGTTTTCATTCAGCCGGCCGACACTATGGTTTTGGTGGAGGTGACCCATGAACTGATTTTGAGAAATACTTCCTATAACACACTTGCTTCTTGGATGTCCCAGGGAATTTTCTTGAGCTTTCTAGGAAAACCTGAAGGGTACAAATCCCCCTGAGAAGCAATAGAGCAAATAGGTTTGTCAACTACATGAACTAGAAAAGCACGTGGTGAAGCAGCATCCTGGGCATCTCTAATGCAATCCAGCCCGTGCAGATGCACAGGGCGTCACACTTGATTTAATGCTATTACAGTCTTGAAGGTCTTAATCTGCAAGAGAAGAGTGTTAAATTTTCAGAAATTTTGCAAGCCAGTTGTTAACAGCCATTATTAAAAATTAAAATCTATAAATTTCCAATTATATTAAAAATAAAGATAAAAACTCATCATTTCCTAATATATGACCATATTTTACTATTATCTATGCTCTTGAGGTTATGTTTGTTGTATCCATATGGTATGAATAATGTATAATGGTATCTTGTGGTATGTGCATCTCTTCCTAGCTCTGTGTTCAGTGAGATCATGCTAGTAGCTTGACATTGCCTATGTTGGGAGAATTTACACCATGGGAATGGGCAAACACTGCAAATCGGGGCTTCGTTTTAAACCCACAGTGGAGAGGGTGTTGTTGAACATGAACTAGCACACCACTTTCTCCCAGCTACGCTTGCGTAGCAAAGTGTCGAGGTGGGAAGGGAAGCTGAAAATTGGAAATTTTATTTTGAATCACCTAATTAGGAGAAAGTAAGAATTATTTGCTGTCGTTTTGCTTCTTTCATGCAAGTATCTTATAAAACAACTCTCCATGTGTTCTTCAAAGAAAAGGAACAATATACCTTAGAGATAAGGAAATCAGATATCAGTGAAGTTGAGAAATTTTTTAAAGAAGTGACAATGGAACTGTAAAACTGAGGGCTTCTCATTCTGTAGTTGTAGTTATGACTCTGTTTTTTTTAATTTACCTCCTCTAAAAATTCTCCATGATTAAACTATCCTTTATTTCTGACCAACCAAACCTCAATTTTGTGACTTCTTCTTGTATTATATGCTGTCTCTGTTTCTGATTCCATCTGTTTAATCATTTGCCTCCATTTCCCACTACATGGTAACAAGTACTATTGATATATGTATAACCAAGCTTTTGTTAAGTGTGTTTTCTTAAGTTTGTTTGCTAACTATATTTCCAATTTTGTGAATGACTGTTCTTATCTTTTGCCTATTTATCACTTGCTGCTTAATGTTTTTATTATTAGAGGTTTGCAAAGGCTTTTTATGTAAAAAAGCTGTTAACTCTTTGAGTATCATTTGCTACCGGCATTTTTTCCCCGTTCTCATTTCCATTTTTATGTTAGTTTGGGGATTTTAATATATAGAAATTTTACATTTTTATGTAGTTAAATTTGTCCATGTTTCCTTTGTCTTTTCCTCTATTAACTCTAAACTTGAAAAAATATCCCTATTCCAAAGATTTGGTGAATATTGCATTATCATTTTAATCAAAGGTTCATTAAATCCACTGTATGATATAATTCCATATTCCACTTGTGGATGATCAATAAAAGTTTGTCAATCAGTTTTTCTTGGAAAAAAAGAAGCTTCCAGTTTTGTTTCTGAGATTGCATTGGCTTATAACCAGAGCACCTGGATAGTCACTTTATAACTCGGTGCCTCAGTTTCCCCTCACTGTGATACCATTGAAATGATTTCTGGGACTCGAAATGTCTAGGAGAAGGGGTAGTGAGGTCTCAATCATGATGCTGAATGTGAATTTGAAGAAAGTCCTTTAGGGGCTGGCCCCGTGGCATAGTGGTTAAGTCCAGTGCGTTCCACTTTAGCAGCCCAGGTTTGTGGGTTCGGATCCCGGGCAGACCTACACCACTCATCAAGCATGCTGTGGCGGCGACTCACATACAAAATAGGGGAAGATTGGCACAGATGTTAGCTCAGAGCAAATCTTCCTAACCAAAAAGAAAAAAAAAAGTCCTTTAGAAATTTGTATATTTAGAGACAGTACTTTTAATCTATTTGAAGAGCCAGTATCCTTAGGGGGGAGACTTAGAAAACCAACCAAATTTAAATACATTCTTTCAAATTATTAAAATAGACTGTCTATATTGTTCCTACATAGACTTTTTTATTGTGGTAAAATGTACATAACATAAAATTTACCACTTATGTAGACTTTTAAAATATTATTTTTGTAATAATTAACTTTTGAGTATTTATTATGAGCTACACAGTGTTCACAGTAATATATTTTATATGCATATTCTCATTTAATTCCCGCTCTTTTATAAGTTCTTGTATTTACAAAGATCTAACTTTAACTCAGCTCTCATGTTTACTTTTTAAATTTTAATAACTTTAAAAATTATTCACGTTCGCTGTAGAAAACTTAGAAAATACAGGCCAGCCAAAAGGAGAAAATTACAGTCATCCATTCTACCTCCAAGAGCAAGATAAATACTATCAGCTTTGTTGCGTGTATCTTCCTAGATTCTCTTCTGTGCATATTTACATGCATCACAATCACATTAACTTTTCAATGGTAGATTCTCTATAATTAACTTTTTGCTTTCCATAATTCACATTTGAAACAGTTATGATCTTAAGATCAACGTTAGTGTTTATAAAGAGGTATGCTAGCACACAAAGTTGCTATTCTATCCTTAAATTGATTTTAAAAATTGATTCTGGCATGATCCCTTTAAATATGGACATAAAAGTGAAGGTTGCTTGGTAACTAAAATGATTCTAATGAGGAATTAAAGACATTCAAGAAGAGAAGAGTAATTACTCATTTCTTTCCAATGCTCCGTGCTAATTATGATAGCCATGCTGTTTATAGCCGTAACAAACGAAGGAGATAAAAAAATGCTTTCATTAACTTAAAATTCTAGGTGTAAAGGTTGTTTATTTTTATGTATAGGGAGAGTCAGGTATGTTTTATTGAAGAGATGCTTTACTTTCAGAAAATGAAAACATATTGTGTCTTGATTAACTTTCTAAGAGAATCTTAGTAAGTAGCAGCTGGGAAAGATACATAGCAGAAACAGCAAGATGCTCCAGTTTGGTACATCTGTGATTCTTCTGCAGAGTAGAAGAGATGGTGAGCAGTGGTGTGGGGGAGCCCATGTTGTCTACTTTGGTTTTTTCCAGAGTGGTCAAGGGCCCTGGGGAGGTTGTTGAGGTTCTTTCCAAAATCTTCAGGCAGAAGATGCTGCCAGGAGGGAGCTTGGATTGGAGGGACACCAGTGATTAATTGAAATGGACAAAAGGAATAGGGAAAGACACTATTCTTGAGGAGGGAGGGAGCAGCAGAGATTACCAGTTCTATAGTGAAGGGAAGAATGACTAGAGTAGTGAGGCCATCCGGGATGAAGTCATCTGGGAATTTCTGGGGTGGAGGAGCAGAGGTAGCTATGTTTGGCTTCCCTTCACTGGTCTCTCTGAACCACCATCTGGCACTTGTTTTTGTAATCTTGTGAGCAGCCCCATTTTAAGGGGGCACCCAGGGCATTTAGGAAGCCAAGAAATGTCCCAGCATTATCATTTATGGGTCTGTCTTGTTAGAATGTAGTTACAGCCTACAGAGCATCCTTAAGTCTGATGAGCAGTTAATCATTTTGGTTAATTTTGCATTCACTTATTTAATGCAAGTGTGTAGGGACTTTTTCATGCCCCCTTCTCCCTCACTCCCCAGTTCATTTGCATCATGGGTTTTAGATTTACTCCATCCAAACCTGCCATAAGGGTTCACCATTTACTCCACTCCCAGGAGTTCAGGCCACACAGCGAGTCACTCCAGCTTCTGATGTGCTGCCTCCCAGAAGAGAGCTGTGGTACCCATGCTGCTGGCTGCCAGACTCTCTTCCGTTATGGCCAAGGATGAGCTGAGGGCTTGGTCTGTGCGAGTGACTCTGGTTCAGCTGACTGTTGGGCACTGTTTTAAGCCCCAAAGAAAGAACTCCCCACACTTATCGTGCCTGTGGTCCCCCCACTCTCTGTTCCCAGTGGCTTAGAGTCTCGTTACCTGGTCAGCAGCCACTAACGTCTGTCTGAGACAGGCTTAGCTTCAGTTAACTGAGAAAGTGTGCCCTCAAAATTGCAAGAAAGATGGAGGAGGACCCTCTGGACCAGAAGAGGCTTAAGGGACATTTCAACCAGTCATAATGTGTGAATGTTTTTCCTAAAAATTGTGTTTATGTGTACGTGTACACACACAAATTATAATTATGTAGTATTATGTAGTACTATTGATGATAGTAAGAAATTGCTATTGGTTTTAGGCATGTTAATGATGCCTTGGTTGTTTTTTTTCTTAAGAGTCCTTATTTTTAGAAACATATACTGAAGTAGTTACTGATAAAATATCATGTCTGGGATTTACTTTACAAGTGAAATGGGAGGGAGAAGTGAGTGGGGTCTGGAGGGATTAGAACTGGCCGTGTGCTGATCACTCTTGAAGCTGGTGAGTCCATGGAGGCCCCGTACATTGTTCTGCCTACTGTGGTATATGCTGATAATTTTCCGTAAGAAGATCTTAAAAAGAAAAGTGTCCTCAAACCTAAGAAGAACAGATGATTAAGAATTACAGAAAATTCAAAGGAATCTATTGTTCTGATTTTCTTGGATGATGAAATAGAGTGCCATGTTTGTGTTAAAGAGGAGAGAGGAGAGTAAAGAATTAAAATGGGCTACTTTGGTTCCACACTGAAATAACGTATTCGTGTCCTGTACCTGCCGTCCCACCTCATGTTCGCCCATTCCCTGCTCGACACTGAGATGCTGAATTTCTGGTATCCAGAAAGACGAAAGATAAAACTGGAAACTTGAATCTTCAATCTTACGGTCAGAGGTGGGAAATTGGAGTTAAGTTAGTGAGAGAATGTAATACTCTCCTCCCCGCCCCAACTCACCCCCCCACACACACACACCCAGCTTTGACCGGAAAATGCCAGGGCCATGGTACAGCCTGGTCTCAGCAAAGCAGTGAGCAGATTACAAAGGAGGCCGTGGGAGCCACATAGTGTTGTGGTCTTTGGGATTGAATCCTGACTCTGCCATTTACCAAATGCTGGCCTTAGGCAAACTATCTTACTGTTGTTTTCTCATCTGCAAAATGGATAATAATGGTGAAAAATTTTAAAGATCATTTTAGTTTGGGTGGAAATTAAATAAGGTTGTCTTAGTTGGGGTTTTCCCAGAAGCAGATCCTGAGATGAGGATTTGAATACATATAGTTTACTTTGGAAGATGATCCTAGGAAGAACCGATGAGGAATAGGGAAGCAGCTTATAAAGGGTGCATTATCCAGTGAGTTATTACTCTGGAGTCAGAGAAGAAGACTTCAGAACTATCCTACCCAAGACAAAGGAGCTGGGTGTTTATATACCAAGCTCCAGCAGTTGTTGGTTAAGGGCTGCTTCTAGGGGGTGTTAACTCCCTCCAGCACGTCTGGCCTGCCTTGCACACAGGTTGGGGGGGTTGGAGGGGCTGCCAGAGAAAGCTCTCGGGCAGGTGCAAATTGGATGGGCATATACTATAATGATAAAGCCTGAGAGTATATGGGTGAGACATCTGCTGCAAAGTCAAAAAGTAAATGCTCAATAAATGTTAGATGGGCAAGTAGAGGCTACATAAAAATCCAGATAAACAGATTAATGGCTGGTTGGTAATCATACGCAAAGTGTATACATACAGATATGAGTATGATGGATGTCATTCTGCAGGTATAAGCATTTATGAGTAGCTCTGGACATTTTCCTCACACTTAAACACTATCTATGTTTTGTTAGATACACTGATGGAAATAAGTATATTAGATGAAAATTAAAATTCAGGAAGATCAATAAGGTAGAACAGAGAATTTTGACAAACAACATTTCAATAGGAATAAATGTCTTTTAAACTGAATTTTAAAAATATTGTTTCATATATGTTCTGGATGGAGAAAACTGGATTAATGGTCATTCTTGTGAAAAATACCAAAGGACTTTAGTAGATTGTAAATTTAATATGAGCCAATAGTGTCATGTATCTTCTCAAAAAGTTCAAATAATCTGAGATTGAGTTTATGGAAATAGACCTTCCAGGTTAAGGGACTGATACCCCAGTTGTATTCTGAGATCTAGTCCTAATGATGGTGCATAGTAACTTTTTGCCCTTAGCAAGTTTTTTAATGTTTCTGAGACTCAGTTTCTGTCAACATGAAAGTTAATACATAATCCTTGTATTGCTGTGAAGTAGGTATCTTAGTAGAAGGAAAGTCTTCATGTAAAATATTATCAAAATACCATTACATAGTAGATATTCAAAAATAGTAGCAATCATTATTACTATAGACTTGAATGTTAGTGTATCGCTCCCTCAGATTAGTGCAAACTGCCAAAGGATCCAAAATTGCATGATTGAGATACGAGATGCAGATTTCTGTTTGGAACGGCTGTGTCAAAAAAATTACTGAGATGTTGTCATAATAGATGCAAGCAGGTATGAGCCTAGTAGGTGGTGTTCTAATTTCAAATTTCACATGAATTTGAGCTTTTAAAAAAAATTGTATTAAACACTTTTTTATTAATAGGTGTTCAGTAAATAAAACCCAAAAAAGTAATTATCTTATTTTTCAAAATATTAGTCAGGACAGTGACAGCAATCCAATATGAACTATCTTATGGAATTTATTAGAAGGAACACAGGTATTTCACATAACTACAAGCACAGGAAGGGCACAGGATGCCTGTATGCCGTGGGAACATCTGAAATTAGGGACTAGAACACCATCAGGAAATGCCAGCATCTATTTCTCTCTCTAACTTGCTTCTCTCTGCTTGTCAGCTGATCATTCGCTTCCACTGAAGATTTGTTTCCTCCATGGACAGGGAATATGGCACTAACAGCTGCAAATCCTGCGTCTCTTACCAGTAGATATTTAATATGTTTTCCTCAAGTTCAATGAAAAAATTGCGAGGGAAGAACTTTGATTGGTTCAAATGGGGCAGGTGGCTACTGCTTGAACCAGTCAACTCATTCTCTCTAGAACCACGTGATTGCATTTGGGGAAGGAATATTTCCCAAAGGAAGGCTGATGTTCTGGGCACACACAAAACAATGTCTACCTATTGCACCAAGATCTGACCAAACATTAGAGTGCAGGGTGTTATTAAATTCGGGCTTGGTCTCTGGATTTTAAGATAGGAATGGAAGGCTAGAGAAAGTACAGAGGAGATAGTTAAGAAATGCTGTACAAATAGAATCTATGAGAATATAAGATGGCAGCATCTGACAAGAAGACAGATAATAGCTTTTTCTTTCTTTTTTGTCTTAACAGTGTTAAGCATAGAAGAGTTAGTATGAGTTATTTACCTCCAAGAGGACAGATGAAGAGTAAATGGGTTTAAATTTCAGCAAAGAACTGCAACTTCCCATTTATAAAGGTATTAAACATCAAAACAGGAACTCCCAGTTCTGACCATAATGGAATATTGGGGTTGGAATTATTTTCCTGCTGTAAACAACTATAAAACTGGACAAAAAAATGTGAAACAACTATTTTTGGGTGTTGGAAAACAGGACAGACTTGTGACTGTGGATAAAATGAAAAGACATGAGGTGAACTCAAAACTCATCTTGGCTTTCTGCCTGAGGGCACTGTACAAACTGTGGTCCAGGGGACGGGAGCCCAGAGAGCAGCATCTCACCTGGCAGAGGAAACAGAGTTTACGTTTAGGGCTTCTGAGATGGCTGGAATTTGTGGAGAAGGGTACTGGAGGGAAGGGATCTCCTTTAGTCTTTGGCCAAATAGTAAGCTATGCATGAATATGGTGAGACTCCATGACACCAAATAGTTCCTGGGGGTCTGTGGGTCAGAAGAAGTCTCCTAGTCTGGGAAATATCGCAGTTCGAACCAGCCAGAATGGAGAGAGAGAATACGTTGGGCATTCGGTTGAAACATGGAAAAGCTGAAACAGGAGTTGGGCTACTTTAGCCCTAGAATGAGAGCTACTCTTGACTCACTCTAACAAAGCCTAAATCTAAGCCTCAACAGGATGGATTTAAGGCTTCAGTAAATTAAATACTTCTGTGAAGGAACATGATCCAAATTCTCACCATTGTATCCACAGCGCCCAGCAGTTAAAAAGCAGGAAAATGTGACCCATAACCAGAAGAAAAAAGGTTAATAGAAATGAACTCAGAGTTGAACAAAAGTTGGAGTTCATAGATAGGGGATTTAAAACAGCCATTATAAATATGGTGAAGGATTTAAAATAAGATGAACAGATGGGTAAACCGAACAGAGAAATGGAAACAATAAAAGGAACCAAACAGAAATTCTACAGGTAAAAAATAAAATACACCAAAAGGAAAAATTCACTGGATGGGCTTAATTGGACACTGAAAAAGAAAAAAATCAGTGAATTTGAAAGCAAGTCAATATCTTAGAAAAGACTGGAAAAAACAAAAAAAACCCTAGAGTTTCAGGTGATGCAACTAGAGCTTATCCGGAAATGAAAGGACCTAAAATAGCCAAAACGATCTTAAAAAAGAAGAATGAAGTTGGAAAATTTACACTACCCGATTTCAAGATTTACTATAAAGCCACAATAATCAAGACCATATGGTATAGGCATAAGGATGGACAGTTATACTAGTTGAACAGAATAACAAATTCAGAAATAAATCCATATATATATGGGCAATTGATCTTCAACAAAGGTACCAAAGCAAGGCAATGGAGCAGGAATGTCCCTTCAACAAATGAAAGCCATGAAAAAATGAACTGTTACCTGTACCTCACACCATACACAAAAAGTAATTTGAGATGAATCAGAGACTTGAATATAAAGTTAAAACAATAAGACTTTTAGAAAGAAATATAGGAGAATATTTTTGCAAGTTTGAGGTAAGTATTTTTAGACAGGACACAAACGACTAATCATAAATGATATATTTAATGTTTGTCTTCATAAAAATCAAAAACTGCTGTTTGTCAAAAGATACTGTTAAAGAAATGAATGGCCAAGCCACAGAATGGAAGCAAATGCTTGGCATTACATATCTTTGACAAGCACTTGTATTCAAAATATATTAAAAAATTGCAACCCAATAATAAAAAAAACAAGCAATCCAATTAAAAATGGACAAAATTATAGGAATACGAATGCAATATAGAAATATAGAAAGGAAGATATGCAAATGCAAATAAACATAAAAAATCATCAACATCATTAGGCACTAAAAGATATAATCGCAAAGAGATACCACTATACATCCACTGAAAAGGCTAAAATTAAAAGATGGACAACACCAACTGTTGATGAAGGTGTGGAGCATCTGGATTACAGACATTATTGATGAGTTGTAAAGTGATACAGTCACTTTGGAAAACTGTTTAGCAGTTTCGTATAAAGCTAAATACGTACCTACCCTATGGCCCATCAATTCCAGTCCTAGTATTTAGGCAAGAGGAAGGAAAACATATGTCCACGATATGACTTGTACAAGAATGTTCATAGCAGCTTTAGCCATGAAAATCCAAAACTGGAAAAGACCCAAATATCACTCAACATCAGAAAGACTAAACAAAATATATTATTTATACAACAGAATACCTACTGATCGATAAAAAGGAATGAACTACTGATACATTCAACATTGATAAATCTCAAAAATTTTTGCTTCTTGAAAGAAGCATTACATAAAAAGTACATACTGTATGATTCCAATTATGTGAAGTTCTATGACAGGTAAAACTAATCTGTGATTTTAAAAAATAAGAAAAATGGCTTTATGATGGGGTGGGGTTAGAGGAACTGACTGGAAAGATTACAGAACTTACTGGGTCATAGAAATATGCAGCTCTTGAGAGGGGTTTGGGTTACAGGGGTGTATGTAGTTGTCAGAAGACATCAAACTGTACATTAACGTATGTGCCTTTCACTGTACCTCAATAAGATAGAAAAAGTGATTTAAAAAAAAAACACACCAAAACAGGCTAAGAGAAAACTAGTAGAAGTTCCTTCTGTAGGAACTTTAAGTGAGGGACATCTCCCTTTCACAATCCATACCCATGTGGTAGAGCTTGCGAGAAGAGAGAGCAAGACGCTTCAAGGCAGCAGCAGGTGAGAAGTGAAGATAACTATCTTCTGCTGCTCCTCTGGTTTAATCCCTTGGGTTCCTCTGTGATTGTGTGTGATCAAATACACGAGGGCCAAGGTCTGAGGGACAAAGTGTCTAGTAACTCAGAAACCAGAGCCACCTCTGACGACTCTCTGGGCAGGGCTGGGGAGATAAATAAAACCCTGCCAAAAAGAGTGTTCTCACCTAATCAGGTGACCTGCTGCTAATGGAATACTCTTTGGAACACTCCAAGAACGAGAGAGGAGAAATGGCAAATTACTTGAAGGTGAATTCATGAGACCATGCCAGTCCAGAAGAGGGGTTCATTGAAATCTACCAAGAACCCACACATTTCATTTTAATCATCCTTTTGAGTCTATTTCAATTGTTTTACCAGAGTTGTTGATATCGTAGGAAATAACTAGTGTTCACTCCCCTCTGGTTCTCTCTCTGGCAGGAGTATTGTTAGTGGTAACAGACCCAGGAGTTGAGTGATGGGAAAGAGAAAGAAAGTGTTCATATCCTGGATAAAATGCCCCTGTCCAGACAAAGAAGAACAGGGTCATCCCTAGGATTTACCTTTTGGTACCCCTTCATTAATCCCTGGAAAGTGATGGGCTCCAAGGGACACTTCCTAGGACACCAGGGGCAGAGGGGAAATGGAAAACTTCCCAGACAGCTTCGGCAAAGACCCTTAATCAGGAGAGCCTGTGAAGGCCACAGGAGAACTGACATGTTTATTTTGGAGAGTCTGAAGGGCTCTAGTCTCTGGCTTCAGGGATAAAAATATCTCAGAATATGGCTGTGCAGGCCCCAGGGAGAGGAGAGCTTTGCTAACGTACAATAGGAAACTCCCTGTGGCCTGGACCCATTACCTTTGGCTACCCCAGATTGATTTCCATTGTGCTTTATAAATTAGAGCTAACCAAGCCCCACCAAGGAGTCTGCCATGTTGGCACCAAATCATCTGTTTGTTAAGTACTTCCCTTGCATTTGGCCCTGAAAACAGCTGAAAAACCTCACCACTGATTTCTGAAATTGGAAGTATCTTCATGGTCATTTGGTAGCTTGTAGACTTACCCCAGAGCACAGAATGAACTGAATCAGCCTAATCAAAGCTGACTGCTCATCAGATCCCTGAGAGCTTTATTAAAACAAATTCTGTGCCCATCCCTGGATGTCTTGATGCAGTAGGTATGAGATAAGGCCTTGGAATCCATTTGGGGGGAGGTTGTTTGGTTTGTGTTTTGTTTTGTTTTTAAGCTCCCCAGGAAGTCTTGAAAAGTCAGTCGGGTTTAATGTACTCATTTGTTTCTGGAAAGGCTGAATATATTCATTCTGAGATAGAAAACCATTGATTTTTCCCCCTGAAACTCTCGAAGGGTGAGTAGTAGTAACCAGTAGAGCATTATCATTAAGGCCTCCTCACTAGAAAAAGAAAAAAATTCACCTACTAAAGCCCCAAATTTTACATATTGTGAATTTTTTCTTTTCATTTTGTTTTCTCCTCTCAGAATGACTATTACTGTGCAAATATGACTTGAAGAGTATTGAAGTCTCCAACACCTTAACATAACATCTTTCCTATGGTTGCCATAGGTAACCAGGTGTGTGAAAAGGTGGAGGGTAAAGGGAAGAAAAACACAAGTGGGGAAAGCATTGTACCTCACAGTCTACTCTTGACCTGTCTGGACTGGCTAGTGGGTCATAAGTTTACTTAAATCACTAGCATGATTGGGGCAGGCGAGCCAGCTGATGCATATGAAGAACCAAAGATGAAATAACTATGTTTACCTCACTGTGATAAAAGTCTTGGCCAAGCAGGTGAAGGCAGAGCCTTGCCAGCTTTCAGCCCCATCCTTGCTGACTTCTTGTACATTTTTGGGGTCTGAACTCTTTCCGAAAGTGAGTGACCCAGCATCCCTGTGACAGATCTGGGAAGCCCCAGAGTTGTTGCTCCCCAGTAACCGTGAATGGCCTTCCGTTATGGTTCCTCGGCTTCTAAAGGAGCCAGAGAAGATGTGGACAGGGAAGGAAACTGAGGGTAAAGATGCTAATCCTGGCAAAGTGAGGGAGGAAAAATAATAACTGCAGGTAACTGAGCTTCCTAAATAACAACGAAATTGTTGAGTTCAGCAAAAATCAACCTTTATTTCATACTCTGATAGGACCTCACTGTAGCAGCAAGTGCACACGCATGCATACACTCACACACACACACACACGCACACACACTCTGTAGTCTCCCCTTAGTGGCTATGCGGTTAGGGAAAGATATGCAAGTAGAAATTAAAATAAAGTTCAAGGTTCTTTAGGAATGATCCACCTTGAAAAGAGCCCTCAGGGCTGAGGTTGTGAGTCACAAAAACCCAGCAATTTTGCCAGAGTACCAGGTGAGAGTGTGCTGCTTTCTTCTTTCTGTAGACAGACCATCTGCTTTTGCAGAATTTTAAGGTAAAGATCAGAGTAAGGGCAACTCCTCAACTTAGTTTGTGAGGTCCCCAACACTGTAACCCTGATCTACAGTTCCACACTTCTCTTCCTGCCTACAAGTGCTTTCCAATTCAACCAAACTGGACTTCACATCCCTTCCTAAATATATTTTTAACTCTCTCATCTCTGAGAGTAGAAAGCATGTCTTTCCCCACCCAGAATACCCTTACCTACATGTTAGTCCGTCAAAATGTGACCCCTCCTTCAAGGCCCACCTCAAATGCCACCTCTTCATGATGGCTGAGCCATTTCTTCTAGTCAAATCCAGCTTTCGCCCTCCTCCACGCTGCCTCAGTGTTTCGTTTGTGTCTCCTTCCAGGCCCTTATTGTATTCTGCCCTGGATTATAGCCAGTAGCTCCTGGACATTGCCTGAGACAGGATCCTGGCTATCTCTGCACCCCCACAGTACCTAGCACAGCACTCATTGAACACAGCACCCTGGACTTGTGGTGAGACCATCCAAGCCTGGAACTCCACCTCTGCCACTGGTGGTGGTATTATCCATGGGCCAGTTGTTTATCCAGGGGCGATATTCAAAATATTTAATAACTGGTACGGCCCAGGCCCCCATCGCCGCACAGAGGCACTTGGACAGACTGAACGTCAGCTCTGTCTGTGCGCCTTTCTCATCTGTGAAGTGGATATCGTCCCTCCCCTCCTCACGGGTTGTGGTGGTCAAATGAGATCCTGCACGTGAAGGTATTTTGTAAGTGAAAAGTGTTCTGCAAATGTAAGTCGGATTGTTTAGTGGTGTCGCTGGTGCACGTGTGGGGTCGGTGGCCCTGCCCTCAGCTTTCCCTCCCGCTCTGCTCTGCTCAGAGCAGGCTCCCAGGAGCTGACCAAGGAGTCATTGATCAGTTGAGCAGGACACAACAAATGGAAGAAATCTTGGAATCCACCTATTAGATCCCGGAGAAACTCAGGATATCAGCTTCTTCAAGCATCTCCCATCACCTTTTCAGTCCGGAGAATGTCAATTTTTTGGTAGATAAGTTTGGGGAAATCTAATTAAAATCAGAAGGCTAGAAAGGCTTTTTGAACTTTAGTCTAAGCTTTTCTCACTTGAGGACACCTTGTTCTATTGCACATTGACCTTAAAATTCAGGATCCTTACAGATATCTGGGAATCTGATTGTCGCTGTGTGTGAAGGGGCTGCTCTGTCTAGATGTGTAAAGGGAATTAAATGCCAGTGACATGAACACAGACTGAAAGGATAATCTAAATCTTAGTTCCTGTGTTGTCCTCATAGTTTCTTGATTCCTCTTTTTACCCTTTCTTCTTAAAAACTATGTTAGTTTCCTCACCATCACCCGCCTACACCCCCTCACATCTCTGGACCCTGGGAATACAAATCTTTAGCTACTTCTTCCTTCCAAAGGCATTTAACTCTTTCCTTACACCAAGTGCACAGTCGCTGTCTTGTGTTCCTCAGTAGTTGCTGGTCCATCTCTATTCTTATGTACGTGATTTCAGTGAGAGAAGTGGCCCCAGTGTGGTGTGTACAGCAGGGGACCAGAGACTGCAGGGAACTGACAGGAAGTCGACACACCCTTTTCGTTTTCCTTGGAAGATTCCCATTTAAAAGGCAATGCAGGACTGCCATAGACTAAAACCGCAGACTCAGAATGAGGAAACAATGATTTGCAGCCCCTTCCTAGCTGGGGGACCACTGAGTCAATTTACCTCCCTTGAGTCCGTTTCTTCGTGTGTGAAACAGAGAAACGTCGACCATGCAGAGCTGTGGTAAAATTAGAGAGAATGTCTGTAACACGGCCTACCCTGCATCTGGCACATGGGGTGCCCACTATACGATGGTGGTGATTGTTGTTAGTGGTCTCGTTCACGTGCAGGCTGGCTCCAGAAACCCTCAAGTGCCAAGGGAAAGGGTGTGCCTCTAATCCTCACAACTCAGAAAGAGAAGCTGTGGGATAGGGTGGAAAGGGCAGGGCTTGAGTCAAAAGACTAGAACTCAAGTCCCAGTGCTATCACTCATCACTTGGTGACCTTAGGCAGGTCACATCACTTTACTCTGTGTTTCCTCACCTATAAAATAATGAAAATAATGTGCATCCCACAGAGTTGTTGTGAGGCTCAAATGAGCTAACACGCAAGGCGAGGATAGTCGGAGAGAAAGCGCTAATAAAGGTACGTTATTAGTACGTCAGCAACACAGTGAGGGATCGTGTGTCTACGTGACAGCTGTCAGACAGCCTAGATATTTGGGACCCACAAGTCAACTAGACATCACAGTGGTTTGGCCTCAGGTCAGGATCTTGTTCTCCCCAAAAGATACCAAAGCTCTTTCCTTATCTTGACTGAGCTCCCGATTCTCTCTCTGCTGGGATGGATGCAGGCAGGACATTACCAAGCTCTCATTCGGCAGATGAGCAAATTGAGGCTGAGAAATAATCAGAGCTCTCCCAGGGCTCAGACGCCTGGGTTTGAATCCCAGGTCTGTCACTTAATGGCTAAACTCGGGAAAGTTACTGTACCCCCTTTTTGCCTCAGTTTCTTCGTCTATCAGATGATAATAATACCACCCATCTCGTAGAGTTAATTCATGTAAAGACTCTCGGAACAGTGTCTGGTACACAGGACACACTCCATGTATGTTAACAAAAAGAGCAAGAGAGAGAAAGAGTGAGAGAGGGAGAGTCAGGCTAAACTTTGACTATAGTTCATTTCTTCTAGTCAGATGCTGCATTTCCTCCAACAATACCAAATATTTTTCCTGGATCCTCCATCTTCCAGTTGGTATCAACATTGTGAGTTTCAGTGTTGCATTTTTGCCATTTCTGTAAGAAGGTGACACAGCACCAGTTCATGACCTGGGCTGTTTTGAAACACATTCTTATTTGGCTCTTGGCTCCTGAGCAGAGGGCAGTTTCTTCTTTCCTTCAGATGAGAGATTCCTCACCCACCCGTGCACTTCTCTCTCTCAGAGTTCTTCCCCAGGGCCTCATGCAGAGTTCTTTCTAGCACCTCAGGAAACGAAGAAATCCTTCTGTCTTAAGGGTCTGAGGGGCAAATGCACTTAAAACCTAGGATTGGAAGGCTGCCAACTAACTCTGCGGTGGAGTGGGACCATGCTTGAGGGGAACCAAATCCAATCTCAGGGGCACAGAGGGTTGGACAAACCACAGGGGACAGCCAGTCTTTGAGTGGTGATTACAGTTCTGTATTTCATGAAAATCATAGTCCCAGTCTGGAATAGCCAAAGACTCAGAGGAGCAAAGAGAAAAGCAAAATAGTGTTCCCAATCCAGCAAGAGAACTAAGAACAATTCACCACTGTTTTGGTGCTTCACAGGTTACTAAGCCCTTTTCTGTATTTAATCAAACGTAATCTAATCCTAACTACAACCAAAGACGGGGAGAGGAGACTTCTATCTGATTATGAGAGACTTCTCTCAGTTGCTTTTACCATACATGTGATATCATGACATTTTTTTGTACAGGACTGTTCATTGCGAAACTCTGTAAGCCAAGGACAGATTCTGTGGTGAAAGCACAGTTGTGGCGAGACTGTATTCGGAGCATTGCTGTTTTAGTCAGTGTATACCAATTGCTTCAGGCCTATCAGACACTGGAATGAGATTATCTAAGTGTCTAGGTCTGTTAGGATCCAGTCAACATTGAGAAGAACTTTCTGAAGAAGGCAGTTTGTGGCTAACCAGTCTCAGATAGGCCTTATGTTCCCTCGGTGAGTAATTGGAAAGTTTCTTGAGTTTCTTCTCAGTACCTATCCAGCCAGGCAACAAATATGCACAAAAGGCCCAGAATTTAACAGTCAAGAATGAAGCAGTAACAGGAATGTGCTCCAGGGAGCAAGGAAGAGCACTGCCCCAGATTTCCCTCCCAGTTTTGTTTGCATTTCTTTGTCTTCAGGTCCACTCTCCCCTTTGCTGGCCTCCCTCCCAGCCACCTGCAGGCAGCTCTCTGTGTCCTCTGGGAAGCTGAGACAATTCACCCCTGCTGCCCATTCACCCCCACCAGGCACATTCCTGTGGTGCTGTCATGGGGAATGGTAACCGTGTGTGAGCCAAGTAAGCTGCATTGACAGCAGCTCACTAAGGAATCAAATTGCAGCTTAACTACCCAGTCAGATAATTTGATTGTTCCCAGAGAGTTCGATGGGCCTGGGAGAAGCAGCTGCCCAGGGTATTCAGTTGGCGCTACCTTCCAACAATGGCTCTTAGAGTTTGAGGTCATGGCATCATCCCAGAGTCTGATTACTGGATTTGCCCAGGACCTGTCACGCTCCTCCCTCCCCTTGTCTTCTAGTGCCAGCCCAGCCCCCGACCCCCACACTCAGAACTGTGTCCAATTTGCAGAACTGAAGAGGCTAGAATCCCTCACGACTTCTCAGACCCCTGATTCTTCGTGACAGGTGTGGATCGAGGTGGCAGTCCCCGAGGAAGGCCAGCTGTCTTGCTCAGCAGAGGCAACACAGCTAAAAGCTCTTTTTCACTTTAGGCAATTCGTGCGCTTGGTTAGACATTTACAGATTGCAGTCGCTCATCCAAAAAATCTAGGTCATCGTTTACATAGAGCTTCACGCTTCAGAAGAAAAGCCATGTCCAGGGAGGAACGTTCCTGTCGATGTCAGGGTTGGCTGAGGGAGTGGAGAGCGTGTCTGCTGCAGGAGGAGGGCGAGGTGGGTCAACACCGGGGCTGGGATCTCTCAGGGGACTTAGCGTTTTCGCCCACCCGGCCACTGGCTCACAGGCTCTCTAGGTTCTAGTTGTCCTAGCTAAATGGTGCCGGTAGTAGCTGCCTCGTGTGGATGTCATGAAAAGTGGTGGATTTAAGGGTTCGGATCTCCAGGGAGATTTTTAGAGTACGTACAGTAATTGCAGTGAGAGGGGCAAGGTTGGTCTGAGTGGGTGCAGGGTTTCTTGGGGAGAAAAGGAGAAGTGGGGCTGTGGGGAAGGGGTTTAGCCTTGTAGCATGGATGACTGAAGGTTAGAGCTCTTCCCAATATAGCCAGTCTTCACCCCCTCACCTTCTAACCCCTGAGGAAAGGCAGAGGCCAAGGAAAGAACCCTGGGCTGGGGGCCAGGGGGCCATCCAGTGCAGGAGCCTCCACTCACCCACCCTGTGACCATGGCCCAGGCACAACAGCTCGGTTTCCTCATCATTAAAATTGAGCCCACGGTCCCTGCTACTGCACAGAGTTGCACAACTCAAAGTTCAACACAGGGGATTCTGTTCGTTGAACTTACATGCTATAAAAAAACAAAGTATTGCTATCAGATGTTCTCATCTAGGGAGAATGGTGGTTCTCCAGCCGCTGGCTTGCTTCAGGGAAGGTTTGTGTTTGTGTGTGTGTATGTGTGTGTGTGCACGTTTTGCATGTGTGTCTGTACATGCATGCGTGTATCTAGATGCTGCGCAACTTGAAACACCTGCTCCCCCTCCCCACTCTGCCCCAGCAGGACAGTGAATAAGTATCAATAGAATAAAGGGAGGAAGCATAAGTTCTTTTCCTTCACTGAGTGTCTCCCCAGTTGGCCTCTCGGGGACAGGCATCAAGGGAGGCCTGATTAGACCGAAGCCCCGTTATGTAGGGGTTGATTAGCTGGGTTTTCCCCTGCTCTGAGTCCCTGGGCTTGGTGGTCATCACCCCCCAGGGGTTGATGGAGAGAGGAGGGGAGCCTGACCAGCCCCTTCCCCACTTTGGTAAGACTCTGCTTGAAAACCTGTTGCGCAAGTTTGAAATTGCAGGTCATGGTTAAATTGAGGCTTGTCTGTTGCCCATGTTGTGGTGTCCCCTGGCCATTGCAAATAAACAATTAAAAGCTAATTGTAACCAAGGTATTCGGAGCTCCTGGACCCTGTACTGGGCCAAGGAATAGAAAAAATATTCTAGCTAGACCTACATTTTCTCACTTGCATGGCAGGCTCCATACCATGGTCCTGAATCTGATATACCAGAGGGAACAAGAGCAGGGCCAGGTTTATGAGGAATTGGGAGCTTCTCTTCTCCCAAATTGTCACTTTACATTGAAATTCTTGCCCTTGGGTTAGAACACTAACCACTCCAAAACATGGCTGTTGCAATGCGATATCTCTGAGAGGGATTCACTCCTGAAGTCGTCCTCTCCTCCAGAGGAGTGTGTGGGTCTGGATTAATTGCTCCATCACCAGGCAAGGCCTGGAAGGCATGAGATTAGGAGTGAGGTGAGGAGACAAGTGGGTTCAGGAGCACCTGGGAGCCAGGCGACCAGGTAGGAAGGAATAGGACAGGAAACTGAGCAAGCTCCTGCCCTTTGACCTCACATCTGCTGCTGAGAGCTGCCACCAGGCGTGTTGGAGCGGCTGCACCTGGCCTGGGAGCTGACTGCAAGCCTGTCTTCCCAGCTCCACATTCAGTGACTTCACACTGGTAGCTTAGAATTGACCACAGGGGGAGTATTTACACCAGAGAAATTTACAAACACTACAAATCAGGGTTCCTTCACCCCAGGAGGAGAGCTCTTCTTTAAACTCTTACCAGCACAGCACTGGCAGCAACCATGCTGATTGTCACCCTTGCCCTGTGAAATGAGACTCCATCCTTAGCAAATCACTTGCTTTTTCCTGATTGTCCTCTCCCCCCAGTCTTGAGTGGCTGGGGACAAAAACAAGATCCAGGGGGTGCCCGATGACATGTTTTAAGTTGCTCGGTAGTGGAAGCCCTGAGAGTTCAAAGGATGTGTCACCACATTCTTTCTCCACATGCACTTCCTGCCCCGGATGCAACTGTTGGCACTAAAAAAACAAACAATAATAATGAACTCGTGAACCTATTTTCAGCTTGCCAATTTTTGTACACTCTCCAAATAGGATTCAATGAATGTACTAGTCTTGCTGTCAAGTAGGTTTTATTTCTCTGGAACGTTTATCGCATTGTTGTACGTTTAGAACTCTGTGTGTACCTATCAGGTTCCACCTGGATCCAGTCTTCTCGTTTCTGGAGATGCTGACCTCCACTAGTAGCGTCAGCCTTGCTGTCGGCTCTACATCCAACTCTGCCCCTGGTTTTCTGACATTACCTTTCCTATCACCATTTCCTGGCCCCTGGTTTTGACACGCTTGTTATTTTGTATTATGTTCACAATGCTGACAGCATGCCTACGCTCAATATACCAGTTTCTGACATTCTGCCTTTGGTACACTCAGAGTCCCTTCACACATCAAGAGATTTCCATGGAAGTCAAAACAAGGGGGGAAGAGATGACTCCGTTCTGGAGTTTCTCTGATGTTGGGCATGTTTTATGTCCATTTTGCAGCAAGTCATTTCCGCCTCATCCCCCAGACAAGCCTTCACTGTAGAAAAGTCCCCCAAACTCTCGTCAGCAAGAAGCAGGCCTGGAATGCAGCCCTTTGCAAGTTTGCTCTCCCAGGATTCTCATCATCATCAGGGAGCAGTTCATCGCTCTCAGAGGCAACAGCTTCTTTAAGATTAAGCCACAGAAAGGAAGAAAAGAGTCTACTGGCTGATTTAGAGGCAGAGGGCTGGACCAGATGGCCTCTTGAATCTTAAAGTTCTGGGTCACCTCGCCACAGATATCAAGAGATGCTTCCTGAACCACCACAACTGGATGGATCCCTCCTGCTCTGAACTTTACCACCACTCAGCATGTTCTCCATGGGTTTCACTCTTCACACTTACTACCTGATATTATTAGGTGTCTTGGGTGTGTGTCTTATTCCCCAACTCAGTTGTGAGCTCTTCAATGACAAGAGTTTTCTTATAGCTCTTCAGGTCTCCCTTGGTACCTAGGACAGTGCCCTGCACAGAGTAGATTAATTATAAAGTGTTTTTAATTGAAGTAGAATGAAGAGTTGCCATGTAGATAGTTAGGGAGCTGTATCTCCTCATTGGAAGGGTACAAGTAGAGGCTGACAGCCAGTTACCTGTGATGCTTTTAGGAGGAAATAATGCATTGGATAGAAGGTTGAGGTAAAAGACAAGTTTCTAAAGTTTTTTCTATTCCACGATTTTGTGATTCCATGAAGTGTAGCCATTGCCAGCACTGAGTCTAATGATGGAAAACGGGTTGTTGGCTCATAAACAAATGACTCTAGAAGCCACGTGGCTTTTCTGTTTACTCTGTGGAGCAAATGGTCCACAGGTTGGGAGGGTCTTTGACTAGCATACTTCTCTAGTAGCATACATTACTCCTCAGGTCAAGTGAGAGGGGGTAAGATGGACATTTTATACCTCACTGAGGTTTCAACCCTTTAAAGAAGTCTTCCACTGAAGTGTGAGAAGAAGCAGATGGTAATGACAAAAGATGCACATTTTATTATGCATTACACATTTAACTTATTAGAATTTTTAATATGACACCCTTCATTGTTAAAAAGCCTAAAGATGCAAACAAAATGAAATTATTCATTGAAATATTTAAATCAGCTTACAGCAATTATATCAAAATATCAAAATAACATCTAGCAGCCTGGAAGGTAGATTGCCCTTGACCACTCACCTTGAAATCTGGCTTCAAGGGGAGCTCTTCCCCTCTAAAAGGAAGAAGTGCATGCTCTGTGAGAGGAGGGGAGGAAGGGAATGCGTCCTTGATGAGGTCATATGGAGGATGAAGGTCGTGTGGGGGAGAGATGTGGTGGGAATGAGGGCAAGTGCGTAGCCGAGACATTCTCCCATTGGAAAAGGAGAGCTTAGAAGGGAGTTCTGGACCTAGGGCAGAGATGCTTCTTCCCTCACCCTGTCTCTGGCTCCCTTTGCTGAGTGAGTCATCCCCTCCTGGCCTTACCATTTGCCAGCCCTCACTCTCACAGAAAGCGTGTGAAGATTCACAAGCTGCAGTGGGGGAATGTCACAGAACTCTGTGGAAGAGGGAGTGCAAGGTAAAAGAGGAGAGTGAGTGTGATTGTGAATCTTAGGCACAGCACCCTTCTTATCTTAAAGGTAAATTTAATGATCAATATCAATCAACCAAGGCATACGAGAGTTTTCAGAAACCACCAGAAGACAAAAGCTATTCTTCCAAATGTGCATTGGTTCCGATCCACTATCGCAGTGGCATCTCTTAGACTTGCAGCCCTAAGGACTGGAGGAGATCTTAAATCTCCTCTACCTTAGTCCCCCATTTAGTACTTGAATTTCCTATCCTGACAAATGGTCATGCAGCACACAGCTTAGGGTAGTGGAAAGAGCTGGAGTTCCAGAATCAAACAGACCTGGAACCAGATCCTAGCTCCTCCACTCATTGTCTCTTTGACCTAGAACAAATTATCTAATCTCTCTACACTTTAATTTCCTGAGCTGTACATTGTGAAAAATACCAACATTGCAGAGTTGTAAGAATTAGAAATAACATCGTTAAGGTGCTGATACAGCCCCTGGTATTTAGCAGGGCTTCAATAAATAATAGCTGCTATGCCAATTATAATAATGTAATTGTGTCCCTTTCCAGCCTCCTCTTGAATACATCTGTGATGGGAATGTTTCCATTGTTGGGTAGTCCTAGTGGTTAGAAGTTTCTGCCACATGTTGTGCCCAATTCTCTTTCCTATAACTTCTATTCATCCTCTCTGGTTCTGCCTTTTGTGGCCCCACAGAACAAGTCTAATCCTTCTTCCACGAATAACACTCCAAATATCCAAAGACAATTCTAACATCTTTCTTGAGTCTACTCCATGGTAAACCTATTTAGTTCTTTGAATCCTTCCATATGTGACTTGGTTTTTATCTCACCCAGGATACTTCTAAGCCCCTTTCCCTACCATATGAGCATCCATAGAAAGATGATAGCCAGCCACAAAGCACAGTTGAGATAGCAAGTCTTAGATTCTGTCCATATTGAATAAGCCTGCAACTGTGTCCATAGCCCCAAGAACATTCTAATGCATACCATACAAACATATTTCCCAGGTTCTCCTGCTTCTCATCGTAGTGTACAGGACTATGAATGCCACTATCTCTTTGAGGAAAGATGCATTATAAAAACTATATTGTCAGATGCTGAATTGAAAAGTTACCCCCCCGTGATGGTGGTAGATTTGATTGCATTATTGACACACACACACCCTGCTTTTTCACCTTCTTTGTGTCAGTTTTCCATGTGACCTTGAGGTTCTTGCCCTTTGACTTGAGATTCAGCAGTGTGACTTTCTTTGGCCAACAGACTAAGGCAGAAGTGATAGCATGCCAGTTCCAAGCCTAGACTTAAGAGGCCTCGGATATTTCCACTTGCCCTTCAGTGCCCTGCAATCACTGTGAGGGGACATACCTCAGCAAGCCCCCTGGTCCGAGGAGGCTGGGTGGCATATGGAGCATGGCTCCCAGCAAAGCCAAGAGTAAATCAGCCGACACCCAGCCAACTCACAGACACTTAAGAAAAAAATTAATAATTACTGTTTTCAGTCACTGAGTTTGGGGTGGTTTATTATGCAGCATTTTTGTGGCAAGAGATAAATATTATAGAAATTATGTGGGCCAGAAGACATAGAGATAGCAATACTAACTCTACCTTACCAGAGTACAAGTTAAGAAAAATGAAAGATTTTCAAAAACATAACGAGGCTAACTGAATACTTCATAAAAATGAGTTGTCAAGTTGTAACCTTGAGTTTCTTTTGTAAACTGTGACCAAGAAGAAAATAAGTGTGTATGGTAAATATCATCAATGAAAGAGCTAATGACAAAAGCAAACTCAATATCCAAAGATGCATGAAAAGGTAAGGAGTCTCCTATTTGATACAGTTCACTCATTTACTCAACAAATGTTTGGTGAACACCTACCATATATCAGCACTTTCTAGGCCCTGGAGACATGGTTGTGGAAAAAATAGACAAAGCTCAGGTCTCATGAAGCTTATATTCTAGTCGAGACTCAGAAAATAAAAATTAAACAAATAACTTCAGGTCGTGATAAGTGCTGTGAATAAACTCAGGGTCATGGCTACCTTAGGTGGTTTAAGGAAGACCTCTCTGAGGATGTCACATTGAAATTGAGATGTAGATGACATGAATGGGCCAAGGGAAAAAAGACCACGTTGAAGGAAATAAATGCAAAGACCATGAGGTAGGAATAAGCTCGGAGGGTTTGAGGTATAAACAGAGGTGTGGAGAAGAGTAATATGGTATGAAATGAAGTGGGAGATATTAAAAGGGGCCAGAACATGTGGGGTTCCATTGGTCATAGTCAGAAGTTTGTGTTTTATTACAAGTATAATGGACTCCATTAAGGTGTGTTAAGCACATGACCTGATTTATGCGTTTTAGGAGCTCACACCTGGCTGCTGTGAGGAGAATGGATTGTAGGTGGACAGGAGTGGAAGCGGGGAGGTCAATTAGGTCATTGCATCATGGTGATGGCTACAACTAGCGTGATGGCAAGGATGGAGAGAAATGACAGGTTTGGGATATATTTTGAAAGTAGAATCAAGACTTGCTGATGGAGTGGATGTGAAGGAAGTGAGACATGAAGGATGACTCCCAGGTTTTTTGTTTGGGTAACTGAGAGGATGGTTGGTGGTGCCATTTCCTGAGATGAGGAAGGATGGAGGAGGAATGAATTAGGGGGAGGGGAAGGTCAAGAGTTTTGTTTGGATGAGTTAAGTTTGAAATTAGACATCTGAGTGGATTAGACATCAGGATGTTGGACATACTAGTCTGGTACTCAGGACTGAAGATATAAGTTGGGCAGTCATCAGCATTTAGATGGTATTTTAGACAAAGAACTAGATGAGTTAAAATTTTTTTAATTTAAAATTTAAGAAGTTTTAAATTTTTAGAATTGTTAGAAAATTGTTAGAAAAAAAGAAGTGGGAGTACTAAGCCACAGAGCACACTGACATTTAAAAGCTTAGCAGAGGAAGAAGAGACAGAAGAGCCTGAGAGAGAAGCTAAGAGAGTGTGATGTTATGGAAGCCAAGAGAAGAAAGTGTTCCAGGATAGAGAGACTTGTCAACTTGGGTTGAATGCAACTTGAGTCATAAAGTTAGATGAGGACAGAGGAATTAATTATTAGATTTGGCAATGTGGAGCTGGTAGGTCACCTTGAAAATAAAATATTTAGTGGAATAATAGAGATAGGAATCAAAATGGAATGGTTGAAAATGAATGGGAGGTGAGAAATTGATGCCAAATGAGATTTTGCTGAAAAGGGGAACAAAGAAATGGAGAGGTAGCTAGAGAGGATGAGAGTTTATGGTTTTGTTTTATTTTGTTTTGTTTTAAAAAGATTCTGAGGCATGTCTAAATGCCCGTGGAAGTAAATCAGGAGAGAGAGAGAGAGAAGTTGATAATGCAGGGGAGAAAGTGGACAAATGCAGGATCAATGTTCTGGAGAGATGAGGAGACCCAGAGTATGGTGGAAGTGTTGGCCTCCCGAAGGCCTTCCATGGAAACAGGGGAAGGCAGGCAGTGAGAGTCATAGAGTGTGGATAAATTGGTGGATTTGGTGATGGGAAGGTGAGTGATCCTGTCAATTTACTTATATTTTCTCAATGAACTATGACTTTAGGTCATCATTTGAGAATGAACCAGGACTTCTGAGTCCTGAGCCCAAAGGCACTGTGTCCTTCATTTACCATTTGGTACACCTGGAAAGATTGAAAATGACAACCTCTTTTGTTTGATGTTTTTTAAAGAGCTATCAAATGATAAAACAATTCTTGTATATTCTTTTGTTTGATAATTTACCCTGAATCATTCAAGTTCCCAGCAGGGAACAGAATTCACATGGTTTGTTTAAACGAAGACACTTGAATGAAGGAACTGCTTACAGAGATGAGAGTGGAATTAAGGGATGCTGCACCCAGAGACTGTCAACAGCCAGAAGTCATTACCACCCTTAGGTCCAAAGGGTCAAGGGAGATTAAGTGTTAGATCCCAGTGAGAGCTGGAGTCATGAAGGAGGGGTCAACCAGTGTGATCATTCATTGACGAGACCTGTAGCTACTATAGGTGCCAAAGCAGAGGGAATGAGAAAGAAATATCCTGACTTCTCTCTCCTCCCATCTCTTGCTGATGCTTCCCAATGGCTGAACCCAACTAGAAGCTGGCTGGCAGCTAGCATGCAATCCATGGTGAAGGACAGAGAGTAGATCTGGCAGTGAATAACCAACATGGCCCCTAACACTTCATGCATAAATGTTGAAAAGATTTTGAAAACCACTCCAACGGGAATCTTTAAACCTAATGCCAGTGTATAGAATGCATACATCTTATTATTTGGTAGCAGCCGGGATTTGGAAAACGTAGCTAACCATGCTCTTTGATACAAATCATCATGGACACTCGTAACCCACCCATATCTCCAAATGTAACGTTTGCCCATAGTCTTGCTCCTTTATTTCCATACATGGGCTCCTTTATTGCCCATAAAACTAGAGTAGCTTATGTTTCAGGGCCCCTCACTGGCATAAGCCCCTTCTAAGGCCACAGGAGAGCCCTAGAAATGTATTCATATGGTCATATGTTTTTGTAAAATTTGCAAAAGTAAGATATGTTAACTGTAATCTTTTAAGACTATAACTTATTTCACTCTGACCCTAGAAAGGAACTCCCACCCCATTTTATTTACTTTAGTCACCACAAAGCCTGGATCTGCTTCTGCTTTCAATAGAGACTCAAGTGTACTGGTACAAATGTTATCCCTTTCCCAAGATTTTACCCCTTTTTAGGTGGGGTGGTTAATGAGCATCAAATGGACATTTGGGGACGGAGAGAATGTGGCAGGAGGATAAGAAAAGCAAAGAAGGGGCGGGGGATGTGGGGTGCTGGGGCAGTGGAAGAAAAGCCCTGGCTTGGAGAAGCCACACTCAGCCACCCTTGAGGAGTAGAGGGCTGTCACCCCAGGTGACTAATTTCTCTCTGGGCCCTTGTTCAGATGTTGCTCTTTATGTTTTCAGATGCAGATGGAAACCTGTGTCGAAGTAACCAACTGTTGCAAGTCATGTTGACGATGCACCGAATTATCATTTCTTCTGCCGAACTGCTCCAAAAAGTTATCACCCTATATCCTTTAGCACGGTGACTGGCAATCCCAAAATGGGATTCATTCAAAAGTATCTTGAAATTGGAAGTATGCTTTCATTTTGATTGCTTTGGAATAACCCTGAGTGGTAAATGGGTTCACGTGTCCTTTCAGGGGAATGGGGTTTGTGTGTGTGTGTGTGTGTGTGTTTGTATATACATACGTATGTGTATTTTCTGTTGGGTGGGGCAATATGATTGATGCTGATTACTGTGGGAAGTAGTCAAAGAAATCAACATGCAAACACCGTCTTCTTTGGTATCTCTTGCTCATAAAAAAATACTTGACCTGTAGATTAATCAAAACTCACATTCGTCCTGTGCCGATTGGCAAGGGTGCCAGCATGACTCAAATGATAAACTGCATTCTGGCTTTCCTGTCCAGTTCTTTCACCTTCCCCAGGTTCTGAAGAAAGCTTCCCGAGGCCGCAGCACCTGGAGAGTCTGCTGGTGCCTTTTTGCTTCAGGCAGCGGCACTGACTATGTGCCGAGCAAGGCCTGCTGAATTTTAACCTTCTCATGGGTGTGAATTCAGTAGGGCGGAGAAAGCGCCTGCCTTCTCCCTCTTGCCGGTGACACTGTGAGCTGTGGTCCCCAAAGAGAAGGGGCTGTGGGTGGGGTGAGACTGTTTAGCACCTGAAGCTCAGGTCCCTGGCACTGAGTCATGGTCTGTGGCTGCTCTAATCCTTCACCACTCTCCTGACCCCTCCCTTTCATCTTTTGGCACACAGGAAAAAATACAAGCCACCAGGACTGAGTCTCTTCTCTAACCCTGCTTGTGACTCTTTCCCTCCTGTATTAAAGGAGGTGTTTCCAGTGCATTCCAAGGGCGGAGTGTTGAGAGAGGTCCACGTGATAAGACGTGCAGGTAGTAAGCGGTGGCTGGTCTGCAGAGAATTTTAAGACTATAATAAAACCGACGCAGAGTTGGTCTACTTTTTATTAACTCCATGTACCAACCATTCTGAACAATGTCAGTGATTAAATACTTCTCACTGAACAAATTGTTTGTTGGTCTGAGGACTAAATTGCCCCTGGGCTGCGTGCCCTTGGTGCACCGCCCGCTGCCTGCCCACACGGTGGGATGGACCCCTTTCCCCTTCCCGTCCTCCCTCCCACTTCTCAGAGAAGCTTACCCCATCAGTTAGCTCCTCTCTCCCTATACTTTTAAACTCTGTCTCTTCATGCCTCTCAGCCTAAAACACTTCACGTCTCCCCAACCTAAAAATAAACTCTCAGGCCTGCCTCCCCTTCATTCCATTGTTAGGGTTAGAAATTTGATGTGCGAACTTCTTAAAATAGTCTGCACTCAACTATCTCCAATCTCTCAACTCCCACTCGCTCCTTCACTCGGCTGTGGCCCTCACCCCTGTACTCAAACTTTCCTATGATGTCACCAGTGACCTCCTAGTTGCTGAGCCCAGTGGCTTTTTTCCATCCTTGTTTTTAGTGGGCATTGCTGGCAACCCTCTGCCTCTCCGGACTCTCTCCCTCCAGGGCTCCCCGACGCACCCTCATGCCTCCTGGGCTGTCCCTCCTCCAGCTTCCCATCTAGCCTCTCCTTTGAGCACCTCTTAAATATGGGGAGGACAGCCTGGTTTTCTTCTCACTCTACTTCCTTCCCTGGGTGATTTCACCAGGATTTCCACCACCGTTCCTCTGTGCCGATGACTCTCAAGTCTATATTTCTCTAACCCAAATCATTGTTTTGTGTGTGTGAGGAAGACCAGCCCTGAGCTAACATCCGTTGCCAATCCTCCTCTTTTTGCTGAGGAAGACTGGCCCTGGGCTAACCTCCGTGCCCATCTTCCTCTACTTTATATGGGACGCCGCCATGGCATGGCTTGACAAGCAGTGCATCAGCCGGCGCCCGGGATCCGAACCCGCGAACACTGGGCTACCAAGTGTGAACTAAACCACTGCGCCACTGCGCCGGCCCCCAAATCATTTTTTTTTTTAATGTTTGGACTAGTTTGTCCTGTAGACATTTCAATCTTAATATGTTCAAAACTTAACTCATTAGCTCACCACTCCCATCCCCAATTACTACCCATTAATTCTGCTTTGACACCTAGATTTGCATTTTCAATTTCAGTTAATGGTGTCATTACCCATCCAGTTGCCTAAACCAGAAACATCAGAAGCACTGTTGACTCCTTGCTGCCTTTCATCTCCTACAGAGTCCACTCCCCAATTCAGGGTTTCTGCTTCAGAAGTGACTCCTCTGGTCTCCTCTCTCCATTCCCATGCCTCTGCCTTAGTTCAGGCCCCCATCGCCTCTCTCCTAGGCCTCTATCGCACACTGGTCATCTCATCTACGAGGCCTCCCCCTCCCATTCATTATCCACCTCTGAAGTTACTTTCCTAAGAAGCAAATCACATAGGCCATTGCTTCAGAGCCTCTGCAAACTACAGGGGTAATGTCAAACTCCTCAGTTGCCAGGAAAAGCCCTCCACAGTCTGACCCAGGTGTGTCCCTCCTGCTTCATCCTGCAGCTCTCTCAGAAGCCCTTTCCCCTCCACACACCAGGCATAATGGGTCCCCTTACAAATCCTGTGCCTGGAATGCCTTTTTCTCCCTCTTTGCCTAGGAAACTCTTTCAAGACCCCTCTGTGAAGTCTTTCCTGACATTTCCAGCCTTCCCCGTGCTTTTAAAAATACGTCTACAGTCACGTGCCACATAACGTTTCAGTCAAGACGGACCTCATGTACATGGTGGTCCCATAAGATTAGTACCATATAGCCTAGGTGTGTAGTAGGCTATACCATCTGGGTTTGTGCTAAGTGCACTCTACGATGTTTGCACAATGACAAAATCGTCTGATGCATTTCTCAGAACATATCCCCATCGTGAAGCAGTGCATGACGGTACTGTTTTAAAGTAGTAGTATTGACTGAAAATCTATTTAATTCCTATGACTTAGTTTTGTATTCCTTAAGTCAAAGTGTCTTTCTTATATCTCTGGCCTGAAGGTAATCTGCCTTGAAAAGCGTTTCCACAATGCTTGCAAAAAGTGTGAAGCGTTTTTATTCTATTAGCTGAAAAATGGATCGGCTAGATGTCAGCGTGTAAGTTTTGCAACGTATACCTATGTGCTCTGGCCTTTATAGGCAACTATTTCAAGTAAACCACAGAACCTTTGTGTCTAGTTGCTGCAGTTTGAATTGTGTTAGCAATATAGAAGGTCGAAAGGGTACTGAAATTAATTAAATTACAAGTTACTTTAAGAAAAAGATATGAATATATTTTAACATATTTAAAATTACATATACCCTATCATAACTTACCTATTTACATGTCATCTCCCTCAGTAGACTGTGTGTCCCTCAACAGCAGGAACCAAGGCTTATTTATCTTTATTTCTCTAGAACTTAGCTTAGTGGCCATCTCATAGTAGGACACAATGAATGTTGTGTTACTGTGGGTGCAAAACATTGGAACACTCTTTCTATATCTGTCAGGACTTTTAGGTGAGAAATCTGGGTTTTGCTCAGGTCTGGGATGGGGGAAGGGATTCTAAGAAGGGAACATGAAATAAGATTCCCTGTCATTGAAACCCAGGTTAAACATTGAAGGCGAAACAATTTTTCCTTCACGCATAATGTCCCTGTTCTCTGACGTGGAAGTAATAGAATTGTTCAATAAGCTCAGGTGGTTTCCTGTTTTTCCATTGTTAAAAGAGAGAGAGAAATTTAAAAACATGCTTTGAATAGTTCAGATGCCTGAAAAGTATAGTCAGAACTGTACTGGTACTTCATCGTCACAGTCCTGGCTATGAAGAGAAGGAAAATGTGTAGAGCCTGAAGCTTCCAGCAAACGACTGACATTAAGCGACAAGTAGGGCGGTCGCCGGAGCCCGTCATTCCCGGCCTGCACATGCTGGGCATTGACTTCATCTCTCCAAGTGAGAAAGCGGGTGCCCCGCCTCACTGCAGGGCTGCCTTTGCTGTGGCAGAGAGGCTCCAATGACCTTGGGAGGCTCTGCCCTTCTGAGTGGCACCCTGCCCGTCCCCACAGGCTCAGCACTCGTATGCAGACTGACTGGATTCACGAGGATACCGCCCCACGCGCAGCCACCAGGCACTGCCGGATGGACGTGTGAAGAGAAGGATGAGGGGTAACCAGGAGGAAGAGAACCTCCGCAGTGGAAGGCACCATGCTGATTTATAGATCCACGTAGTTGTTTTAAAAGAGAAGTATGTTTTTGTGCCTTCCTCGTTAGAAAGAAACAAGAATAAAAATTTCAACAAGTAGATCAAATGATGAAAATACAGAATCTGAGACGTCTTTATCTAGAATGTGCCTTCTGCCTGAATCTCTTTGCATTAAAGGGATGCATTTCCTTAGCAACGTGGCATGAAGAATGTAAAGTCATCTCATTCTCTTACCTTTCAGGCCCCAAGAAAGGCAGGCCTCAGAATCTTTCCCTTCACGAAATTTGCCAGTTGCCTGGGCTTATTTTTATTTTGATTATCTTTGTTGATGTGTGTGTGGTTTTGTGTTTTTGTTTTTGTTTTGGTGTTCTCAAGGACAGATTTTTATAGGCAGTAAGTCTATTAAAATGTAGTTTTTAAAATTAAAGTCATATTATTAAAAATACCAATTTTACAACCATAGTTCTTCTTTAGGGGTTCAAGTTTAGTTTGCAGATATTATTCTTTCTATAAGTCTAACATGTTTCACCAAGCATTTTTAAGGGGCTTTGAAAAATGTTTGGTTAATTTGAATAAGACTAATTAATTAAATACTTCCAATGGTTTTGAACTACAATTATGAATTTTACATTTTCAGTTATTTTAAAATACTTCAGATGCTTTCCTGAATTCTACATAGTTTTTATAACTCTAGTAGATTAAAGTTATGAACAGTAAAGCTGACATTATTTTAGATATTCCAGAGCTATGAATAAACTTAATAAGATTTCAATTTAAAACCACAAGTCTAAAGCGGTTAATTATATATTCCAAATTGAAGTTTCAAGGCTATCATTCTAATATGCTCTTAAACACTCTAGACATATAAAATCTCCAAATGCACAGATTCCTTCCTAATAAAAAGTGTCAGTACTATGATTTGGACTTTTACTTTTCTATATTTAACTCTAAATTTTCCAGGGATTAGAATACGCATACCCACTGAAGGAAGACCGCTCCCGCCCCAGTTAATTGAGATCTCTGCCAGCTGGCTCACTGAGTTCCTCTCAAGGGCTCTGCTAGAATTCACTGAACCCTGGATTGCTGTTGTTATGGCACAGGTTTTAGAAGGAAAAGAGGGCACAGTCCTGCATGCACACAGCCCACAAAGCCTGATTCCTCAGTCTGTTGATGGAAGATGGTAGGACCTACCCAGGTTCATCTCTGGGTTAGATTTGGCATTTCTTTGGCTCATAAAATAGAAGAATATTCTTTCCATATATTTCTAAAGATGTGAACTTGATGGGATCTTGCTATTTTTTCATATTCTTAGGATAGCACCATTCTCGTGAAATATTCCAAACGATGTGGCTCTTTAACTTGATCTCTGATGGCATGTTGGATTATTCACATGGCTTTGTCTGACTTGCCATCACAAATTATAAGGTCAATCTACTGACATCGTCTAGGTGTGCATTATCATTTTTCACATTATTGTTCATAATTATCATGACAATATATCTGATTATTTATCTGTTCCCCTTCTTCTAATTCACTGCACAAATGGTTTATCAGTTATGGAAACACTTCAACAGGTAAGAAGGGGCTGCTCTTTTTAACTTGTCTCAGTTGGACTCCTAATCTCCTGGGCATGGGCAGGAGGTCATTTGCCCCTTCTTCACTTCTTATAGGAACCTTTCTGCGCTGCTGACTTCTCCTACTTCTGCGAAGGAGATGCTGCAGCCTCCTCCCATAGGCCATTTCAGGATGAGCTAGATAGAAAGTCACCATTGTCTCCCTCCAGGGTGATAATGAGCATACAGCTGCACACATCAAATTGGTGTTTATCCTCTGGCCAGAGAGATAAGAAAACATTTTCATTTTTAAAAAAATTACTTGGGGGGTGGGGGTGTAGTTTTAGCAAATATTTCCAGAGATGAGGAGTTGTTTGGTTTCTGTAACAGAGGCTTCCATTTCCCTTAACCACAGCTCTACCTATAAGGATGCCTTGGCAAAGAATTCACCAGGGCTTTGCCTGAAGATCTGCTATTTTGTAAGGTAACGTTTCTGCATGCAGGTGGGACTTTGTGGAGTGGGTAAAATGAAAGACTGAAGCACGGGACTCGAGTTTCTTCCTCGTCCTCCCTGCCTTTCCTTTCCTGGCCATGTGTAGAACACTGCTGGTCAGGCTGGAAAGGGCAATTCTTAATACTGGAAATTCCTCAACAGAGCACAGTCAGTTTTTTCTAGTGTGACTGAGCTTAATATTTTATACCAATGTTTTCTTCAGTCTTACAGCATTTGGGTATCAAATGACATAGGGAGAGATACAGAGATAATGAAGGATCTCTTTGTTATTTTGTTTGTTTTTTTCCCCTAATTATAAAAGTAACATAGGTCATATTAGAGCATTTTGAAAATACAGAAAAGAATATAACTATAGTAATAATCACATATCCAACCACCCTTTTTGGTATATTTCCTTTGTCTTTTTTCCAAGCAGATTTTTTTAACATAGTTAAGATCAAAATACATATAAGGTTTTTCACTTAAATTTATATCATAGGAATATTCTCTAGTCCTTAAAAACTTTCTGTGAACATTATTATTATTATTATTTTGGTGAGGAAGATTGGCCCTGAGCTAACATCTGTGCCCATCTTTGTCTATTTTGTATGTGGGTGGCTGCCACAGCGTGGCTTGATGAGCGGTGTAGGCCTGCGCCTGGGATCCGAACCCAGGCCGCCGAAGTGTAGTGTGCCAAACTTAACCAGTATGACACTGGGCTGGCCCCTGTAAACATTATTTTCAATGGCCAAATAATATTCTAAGATATGATAAAGTATAATCTACAGATTCATTGCCCCATCTTTGGACATTTGATTTGTCTGTAGTTGCCGTCTTTATAATTATCTCTGATACACATGATGGTGACTAAGTCCTTGTAATGGCTCCTCTGATTATGATGTGCCTTATCCCATCAGAGCAGTGAGCGTGTGGAGGACACAGGACTGTCAGCAGGTGATCTTCTTCCCATCCCTCCCACCCCCATCCCAGCTCCTTATGTAGAATATATGTTCTGTATTCCCAGGAATACAGAAGGACAAAGCAGCTTGTCTTTTTCTGAGTCCTCCTCGTGGGAAGAGCCCACCAAAGTGTGAGTCCTTGGCTTCAGTTTTGGATTGTGGTTTTTAACTCCCACCTTGTAGGTACTGGATAACAGAATTCTGGATCATGTTTAAAATGGATGCCAGCTTGACAAACGCTATGGAGGAGTTTCAGGAACTGGTGAAGGCTAACGGTGAGGAGTTGCACTGCTGCTTGATCGACACAACTCAGATGTGAGTGTCAAGGTTTTGACTATGCTTTTGAAACCACCTCCCTCCTGTAACACAATCCAGGCTGCTCAGCCAGGTTCTGGCTCCCGGCGGTGACTGCTGTTCTTGTTCACCTCTCTGAGAAGCTCCTCAAGACAGGCGGGTTCCAGTCGCCTCACCAGACTGAAAAGCTTGACATTTAACAGGAAAGCAGAGAAGCCGCCTGGTGATAAAGCTGTAGGTGACTAATATCCAAGAGCAGAAAAAAAATATGTCCCTGTGAAAAAGAAATCAGGTAGCAAGATATTGACTAAAACTTATCCAGATCATGGGAAACTGAAAGTGCAGTGACTAAATCTGTGCGTCCTCAGCAGCTAAGGCCCAAGGCACACGAACATTGAAGCGGGGAAGGGCTGCTGAGAAATGTGTTGGCGGAGGGTTTATAACATACGTGGAGGGTTGTGGGACACACTTAGACATCAGTGATGGAAAGGATCTCAGGAATATTTCACATTATTCCTTGGATTTCTTATTTATGAGATCGGCCCACTCTGAAAAATGAGTGCTTTTCCTAATTTTGGGAGAGGAGAGTGTACACATTGTGTGCTAAGGTTTTCACATGTGGCTGCTTTATTTTTGAATGATACAATCCCTACAGTGTAGGATTCTAAGACAAACATATTCTAGAGATTATTTCATCCAACATCCTGGGAAACTGAGACTCAGCAAGGTTGTGACGCATCTGGGGTCACACAGCTAGTTAAGTTAGTGGCACAGCAGAAGCTGGATTCTGAGTGCCCTCAACGCACTGTGCCATGGTCATGTAGAAATGAATTCAACGTCACATTTCATAGTCCCAAATCAGTCTATATATCAGTTTGGATTCTCTGGACTTCTCTGCTTACAATTATACAACTTGAAAGATAAAAGATATTTTTGAGTTAACAGTATCCTCATTTTAAAGATGCAGAACCTAGGGTCCAGGGCAGTACTCAAACCCTGATCTCCTTGTCCCAATATGTCCCTAGCTGACTTTCCTCTACCAGTATTTTCCACAGTATGTATATTCTTTAGGAATTAATCAGTGGGATATTGTCTGACCAGATGTACTTGAGAAATAGTGAGTTAAACTTTCATTTTGCAGTGCTTCTCAGAGTCGGTGATATGCTCATTGACCAAGAGGGCTACACCATTTGTAGCATTTCCCAAACTCATTTGACCACAGAACCCTTTTGTCAAGAGACAAGGTTCTCAGGAATACCAGTTTGGGAAAGAGATCTGTAACCCGCTAGCTCTCAAAATGGCTACTTTCCTTTGCTTCCTTAGTGGAGGAAATTGAAACTGAGTACGAAACATATGGATTGATTACAAGAAAATGTGTGTAATGGGGGACACTCTAGGGTTATCATTTCAGTGGCTGGGGACATTTCAGGAAGATGCCGCAGTCTGCCCAGAGTGACCATGCGTCCCTACACCTGAGTCCCTGCAGCATGGTGTCTCCTCCCTGTGCATCTCTGTGCTCTTCTGGCATTAAAACCGCCCACTGACCTTGAGATTACCAACCAGAGAGAGTCCCCATCACCTTCATGAGAATGAAGGAACACACGGTAGCATGGAAACAGCAGACGTGCTAGGGGCAAGACAGAGGAGCCGGGACCAACGGCCAGGAAACTGTGACCAATGCCTGAGACTCTGTCCTTCCCACAGCCCTAAAGTAACTGCATTTTACCCAGTCCCCATGGCACATTCAGGTTCATTGAAAACCGGCAGGGCTTCCTAGTTGCCACCATAGAAAAAATCGATTTAGGGAAACTCAGTTAATGCATTGTTTTGGCCAAGGAAAGTTAGCGAATGGTGCTTTGTATATTCTTGTGGGAAACGTTAATGCATTTACTTGCGTTAAAAAGCAATTTGATTTATTCTTTTTCTCTGTCTTCTCTCTTTCATGTTTACTCACAAAAGCAATGCTCGTGACTGGTCCAGGAAGCTTACTCAAAGGATAAAATCGAACACCAGCAAGAAACGGAAAGTCTCCCTGCTCTTTGACCATCTGGAACCAGAAGAGCTATCCGAGCACCTCACCTACCTGGAGTTCAAGTCTTTCCGGAGGATATCCGTATGTACCCGAGAGACAGGAGGAGAACTTCCCTGGGGTATTTCTGAAAATAAGCAGAGAAATGCAACAGCCCGTCTACCCCCCTTCAGTGCTGACTGGCTTTCCCATCAGACTTTGTATAGTCTGGAGAATCAGTACACTTGGAATTCCTTTATTACTTCTGCTATGCATCCCATCTCCCACCCTCCTTGCCCACCCCACCCCTCACTCAAATGACAATACCATGGGCACACGTGACACCCTGCACACATGCATATGTGAGTGTACACACAGCATGTGCACACACACACACACACATACCCCTTTTACCCCTGATCATCTTTGGGATCCCAGAATTTTTTTAAAAATTTTCCTCCAAAAAAGAAAATGGGGATTTGTCCTCTAAGAGTTTGAGTTCATTCTAGGATAGGCTTTGAATGGCTCTGGGAAATCCTAGAATAAAGTAGATGCTACTTATCTATCCCAGAATCTACCTAAACCCTTGAAGTGGTGCTGACATGGCCCAGCAGTTACCCATGATTCTAGATAGAAACTATGCTGACTCAAACCTTGCTCCTTGAAACTCCATATGTGATACCAAAGAACACTGGTTCCACACAAGAGAACTTGACAACATGTCAGATGCCAACAGACCCTCGCTGGCCAATATGCTTTCCTGAGAAATGACACCCTTTCTCCACTCAGCCCCCCACCCCTACAAAAGATACAGTCTTCAGCTTTGCTCTCAAAAGAGAGAGGACCTAGTTGCTAGATGCATTTCTTAGAATGACCCGTATTCCCTGGATGAGGGGATAGGGACCCAGAGGGGTGGCTTGAACAAGGTCACACAGCTTTTTAGAGTCAGAGCTGGAGCGAGCATCACATGCACCAATTTATTGAGCCTGGTTGTGTCTGGAAGGAGACCTGCAAACCAGGTTACGGAGATTATTTCATGTTTTCACCCATAACGTTGACATCCATCCTATTTTCACACAGCTGTTTGGCCATCAGCCAGGAAGCCCCCAGCTCCCATTTGGAAATGAGTCTCCAAGCACTGATCTGTGCTAGCCCCCCAGTCTCTCACTGGCACCCCTCAGACAGAACCACAGGCCCCGGTGGGAAGCTTCCCCTGGGGAGTTTCCGTTTGGGAGTGCCTTCCCCTGTCACGGGGAAGCACACTGAAAAGAGCCATTTATCACACTGGAAATCTGAACTGTGCTGGGGCCCAACTGGCAGGGCTGCTCAGTCAGGCCTGCAGGAGGTCTGCTTGGTGCCAGTGCTCCGATCAATGGAGGCCGAAGTAAAAAATCAGTGTAGAGCAAGGTCTTGGAGCCAGTGGCCCCTCAGGGTGGAGGCGGTGTTCTATTTGCAAAAGAAAACATCAGTTTGGACCTTCATTTCTTTTGAATGGCATGGTCCCTCATAGAATAAGACTGTTTGGGTTTTTTTGTTTTTCCTACATAGTTCTAAACAGTTTTCCCAAACAGTGATTTTCCCTCCCACATAAGATTGGAGGGGAATTTATTTCTGCTGTGAATTGAGCGGCATTTGATATTTTCTGTTTATTATAATATTTTAGGGGGGTTGGGGAGATTACTGGGATAATTATTTTAAAAAACAAGTGGATTCAGTATGTTATATTTATAGCAGGAGGGATCTATAAATGTAGTCATTAGAATGAGTCACGGGAACTTTCTCTTAGTACCACAAGATTTTTGCTTTGTGCGTCTCTCCTAAGGAGTAGTTTTGGTCCTCCTCATTTTTCCACCCATCAGCAATCACAGCACAGTAAAATGGGGCTCAGTTAATTTGCATTTATTTTATTTAGGTTATGAGTTTTTCTCATCGCGTATTTACTAGTCTGGCAGGACTAAGGTTAGTATACTGAAGTAACGACCCCCTCAACCCCCTCCCCCACAATCTCAGTGACTTAACAAAGTACAAGTTTATTTTTCACTCACACTACATGGTCTAACGTGGGTCAGCAGGGGACTCTGCTGATCGCAGTTGCTGGATGTGGGACGCTTCATCTTGACATGAAGTTCCTCGATCTCTGCAGCAGTGGAAAGGCAACACGGCCAGTCATTCACTGCCTCTTACAGCTTTCCCTCAAGTCACATCACATCCACTCACATTCTGCCGGCTAAACTATGTCACATGGTCAGAGCTGATTTCAAAGGGGAGAGTTCAGAGGCAGAGAGCTGGAAAGAGTTGGGGAGCAGCACCAAAAACTTCCACAGGAGCATTGGAGCAGAACAGGCTGCTCCTGCCTCTTGGTTGTACTGTTTGAGCAGGATTGTTTGTGATGGGGACACGACAGCTACAGTCGTCACTTATACAGGGATCTTCTGGGACATTTCCAGTTTCACATATGCTGTTTCATCGTCAGCCACAGTTGATGCCATTGTCCACTTGGGAAACTGTGGTCACCAAATATATAACTAACCAGGTTTCATGTACCCCACTCACTTGGCCTCTGCTCAAGCTGGTGAGCAGAAGGAAATCCAAACAGGTTTGTTTTAGCATGAGGTTAATAATTATCCCATTAGCACCACTCACACTGATGTAGCACTTTGAAAAGTTAAAGTGCTTTCATGCGTTATCATGTCTGATCTTTGTAAGAATTCTATGTCCTAGATGGGGCAGATTTTATCGACCCTTTTTTTTTTTTTTTTTGTGAGGAAGACTGGCTCAGAGCTAGCATCCATTGCCAATCCTCCTCTTTTTGCTGAGGAAGATTAGCCCTGAGCTAACATCTGTGCCCATCTTCCTCCACTTTGTATATGGGACACCGACACAGCATGGTTTGACTAGTGGTGAGTAGGTCCACGCCCAGGATCTGAACCTGCAAACCCCGGGCTGTCAAAGCAGAGCACGCGAACTTAACCACTATGCCATCAGGCCGGCCCCATCCCATTTTTAAATTAAGAAAACAGCTAGGAGAGGAAGATGGAGCAAGAGATTAGATTTTTGTGAGGATTATCTTTTTTTCCCCTTAACTTCAGCAACAGAGCTGGAACTAGTACTGAGATTTTTCTTCTATGCTGTATTTAGAATTTAGAAGGGACAGTATCAATATCTACTTAAAGACAATATTTATATTAACTAGTATGTGTACACATCCACTTATACCTAATGACTTTTGATGTAGAGAGAGCATAGGTAGAATAATCAAGATTTCCTTCCTACTATTCTTGTCGGCCAAGTGGAGGACATGCAGGAGAAGGCTAAGAGCTCCTCTGTCCCATAGCAGTTTCTAGCTATCAACTGGGCAGAGATGATATGCCTCTTTGTCCAGGAATACCAGAGCAGCTGTCCTCATGGGTTTCTTTTCTCCCAGTTCTCTGATTATCAGAACTACCTTGTGAATAGCTGTGTGAAGGAGAACCCGACCATGGAGCGGTCCATTGCCTTGTGTAACGGTATCTCCCAGTGGGTCCAACTGATGGTTCTCAGCCGCCCCACCCCACAGCTTCGAGCAGAAGTCTTCATCAAGTTCATCCAGGTGGCTCAGGTGAGTGACTGGATTAAGACTTGAGGCCTGGGCTATGAGATAAATTATCCTCTCTTTCCCCCAGCCTAGTCTATCCACTAGAGATGCTTTTCCCTCCTGAACCACGGAGGGGATGGGGGTGGTTGTGTGCCTTCAACTGTCCCCAGATGTAGATGTGGTGACTTGTCTATTTCCCACACGAGGGCAGTATGGAGAGGGCCATACAGGGGTCAGGATACGGTTTTAGATCTGTTTAGATCTTTAACATTTTTTGGAAGATGCTTACCAGCCTACATTGTTTCCCCAAATCTGGCCCATATGGCAAAGGGAAGGGCAATTCCAGGCTTTACTGGGGCTGCAACAGCCTCAGTTGTCTTAGGTCTTTGAGCCCATGTTGTGTTAAATGGCTGGGTTTATGTTTGAGGGGCAGAGTTTAAGCATTTGATAAGAGGAAAACAGGTGCTATGAACACATTTCAGAATTCCCCAGGACTCTAGCTTCTCTATCCCAGTCACTATCCTATATAGGCACTGGCATTGCCCTCAGAAATAAAATAGTCTGGTTAATTTGGGATGAAGGATGTAAAAGATTACACTTAATGATATATTTTTCCAGCTCTAGATGGTATAGACCAATGTTTGTTTTGGTGTTTTTTAACAATGTGACAGTCCAGGGCATATTTGATATTTCAAGGACCTTCCTTTTTTTTCCAGTTTTTTTTTTTTTGAAGATTGGCCCTAAGCTAACATCTGTTGCCAGTCTTCCTCCTATTTTCCTTTTTTCTCCCCAAAGCTCCAGTAGATAGTTGTATGTCATAGATATACATCCTTCTAGTTGCTCTATGTGAGACGCTGCCTCAGCGTGGCTTGATAAGCAGTGTGTAGGTCCACGCCCAGGATCCAAACTGGTGAACCTCGGGCCAGTGAAGTGAAGTACGCGAACTTAGCCGCTACACCACTGGGCCGGCCCCTAGACCAATGTTTCTTAAAGTTTTGTACATGGACCACCTGCTCTGATATTAACTAAAGGTATATTAAAAGCACAGATCCCTAAGCTCAACCCCAGATCCGGGGAATCAGGACATCTGGGCTTGGGTCCAGATATCTTTGTGTTAAACAAGTACTTTGGGTGATTCTTAGAAACCACTGATGTAGAGGGTGGTCACAGACCAGCTGCAACAAAAGGAGGGAGATGTGACGCCTTGCTCGATTTGGGACTTATTGGTCTGAAATTAAGCCTAAGGGAAGAAATGGACAGAAAATTGCAATACCTGATCACTCATCTTTGACCAGTGTTAGGAAGGAAGGCTTGCAGCATAGAGACAAAAGGCAGCCTCAACACTCCCATGTAACTGACATGTACAGTGACTGCTCTCATCTGTTTTCTGTATCACAGAAGCTCCACCAACTACAGAACTTCAATACATTGATGGCTGTGATCGGAGGGCTAAGTCACAGCTCAATCTCCAGGCTCAAGGAGACAAGTTCGCATGTCCCACACGAAATCAATAAGGTCAGTGCTGCTGTCTCATCTGGGCCCCTTAGCAGCACTCCTAGGACCAATGTCAACGTTTCCTCCATGAGGGGCAACCTAGAGAGCATTTCTAAACCTCATCATCCTTTGCAAACCAGGCAAAATACCAGGGAGGTAAGAAAACCCACAGGATGGGGACATCACAGATCTGAGAGTGACTGTGATTCAGTCTGGCCTGTGTCACTGCACACATTCCTGCTGGTCAGTTGAAATAATGTATGCCTCCTTCTCGTGTTCATATGCCACACGACTACTCAGAGTCACCATGTTTAACACCAACTCTCTTACTCCAGCAACTTGCTCCAAAATGTTTTCCCAAAATGAAGAGTGGTTCAGTTGACCATAGTTCCATTTGCATGTCAAGTGTAGTTATATAGTGACACATTAGAAACCTTGCTATCTAGATCCCTTGGAGAGTGACATTCTGCATAGTTGAAATTTCCCAGATAGTTGGAAATGAGCTTTTCAGGTGCCATTTTGTAATAGATAGTGTTTTATTGAGGAATATTTTTCTTAAGTGTCCTTTCTTAAGTGCACTTTCCTACATTATTAATTAGATTTTACAAAATGGACTTCAGTCCTTTATGACATAGGGCTGTTATTATACGTATAAGCCACTATGCTATTCTGCAGATATAAATGCAGCCAGGTGTGGTATGGGTGACTTAATGACTGCTCTTGGAGCATTTTCATCTCATGTAAGAGGACGAACCAGCTCTCCCTTATGAAACTCAAACCCCAGTCCTCCCGAGCTGGCACAGAGGGAGACCATCTTCTTAGGGAGAGATGTCTGAGCCTTGGTGCCCCGTCCATTTTTCCCAGGTGTTCAGCCTCCTTTTGGGAAGTCTCTCATTAATCATCCCTGCTCTCACAACGCTGGCTCTGGGGATGCTGCCCCACCCCCACCTCCCAATGGTCTGCTCAAAGGGGGAAAATTTAGTCACTCTATAATTCCCTAATAGTTCTGCTGAGTCCAGGTGGAGCAACTGAAAAGACTGCCTGTCTCAGAGGGACAGGGGGAGAGAGTTGCAGAGATTAATATGCCTTTGTGTCATTTTGCTTACAAGATACAGCCTGCTCCCCTCCTAAGGGGAGAAAGAAATCTCTGTCATGTTGGCTGTTGGTCTCCTGTCTTGTGAGCACCTTCCACACCTCACACTCACCTGCACTGTTTGCTAGAGGTGTGCGAGGAGGAGGCTGTCTCTCCAGCTGAAGTGATTGAGGGAGTCTGACTCCAAGACGTAAATTTCTTCACTGAGGGGAAATGGTACTTCTTAGGCCACAATTTCATTAAAAGAATTTCTGGTACCGTGTTTAAAATGGTTATTTTGTGTTGTAACACGATTGGCAGATGGTCTTTACTTCCCATCTCCGCTTTTGAGAGCTCTCATCACACGTGGGGAGTGGGGCTCTGTGAACTGCTTGCTGACTTGAACCGGGCGTGTTTGAGAAGGACACCAGATCTGGCTGCTCCCTTTTTGTTCTGGTGAGCAGCCGTGCCCCTTCCAGGGCCGAGGCAGGGCGTGAGCTCCAACGCAGAGCTCACTGGGACCTCCACCTCATCCTCTTGCACGTCCCTGGCTGAGAACTGCTCTAGTCTCTTCAGTCTCTCTAGTGGAGGGTTTCAGTCTGTGAATGGCATGTCACCTGCTTTAAGACTGGGAACATGCAACAACAGATTACTGGAGCTCCACATGTAACACACATGCTTTTCCCCATGCCAGCGACACAGCATTTATCACATTTCAAATGTGATGGATTGCAGAGTCTCTGGAAGCATTCAGAAGACACTAGGGAAGGGAACTGCATGGCTTGGGGATAGAGGTCAGAGGGGCACTTACTATTCACTGTATACTCTTGTACCTTTTTAATGTTTATATTGGATGCTTATATTATTTATTTTTAAAAGAAAAATTTTAGTATAAAAACAAAACCTCATTTAGAATTTTCCAGTTATGTAGTAGAATCAAGTAAAGCAGACTGTGTTTGCAAATACACGCTGTGATGTTCAACGTCAACTGGGGTTTTAATCTGCGAGTCTAGATTTGCACCTTTTAGGTGAATCACGCCCCTGCCTGACAAATTAGGGACGGGGTGAAATCATGGTAGGGGCTGAGCGTAAACAAGGTGGCCATTGCAGACAGTACACCCTGCCTGGTGCATCCCTGTGACTGGATCGCTTCTTCTGCTTTGTAGGTTCTGGGTGAGATGACTGAGCTGCTGTCCTCCTACAGAAACTACGACAACTACCGGCGAGCCTACGGGGAGTGCACCCACTTCAAGATCCCCATCCTGGGGGTGCACCTCAAGGACCTCATCTCCCTGTACGAAGCCATGCCTGACTACCTGGAGGATGGGAAGGTGAACGTCCACAAGCTGCTGGCCCTTTACAATCATATCAATGAACTGGTCCAGCTGCAAGAGGTGCCCCCGCCCCTGGAGGCCAACAAGGACTTGGTGCACCTGCTGACGGTGAGGCTCACACGTGAGACAATGACTAGGCCTTCTGTGTGCCCCGCACCACTCTCTGCACCTTACCAAATATTGGCTCAGTTACTGCTTATAAAAACTCTATGAAATAGATACTATTATTATCTCCATTTTATGGATGGGGAGACTGAGGCACAAACACTTAACTTGCCAGAGGACGAAACATTATTAAGCAGCAGATCCTGGATTCAGACCCAGGTAGTGGGGGTCCAGAGGCTGTGCTCTTAAGCACTCTGCCCTTCAGACTTCTAGGTGTGTTTCCCTCTCCCTGCAAAAGCAATGCAAGCTCTCTGGGAGGAGCTGATAGCAAGTCAGGATAGAAGGCTTGGTAAGAGATGGAGACAGTGTGTCCTCTTAAAAAAGGACAAGATAGAGAATAAAAAAACAAAATGAAAAAAGTTTCATTATTTAGGTCCTGCCCCCGCTGGCTTAGATCCCTATTCCCAGAGGCACTCAGGCCAAGGGTAGGCAAACACTGGCAGTGGTACAGGAGACCAGGCTTAGCACTTTGGGTGCAGAGCGAGATCGGATGAACTCCCTTCTAGACCTGTGATTCTGTAGTTCACCAGCTCTGTGACTGTGGACATGAAACTCTAAGTCTCTGTTTCTTCCTCTGTAAAATCAGAGGGTTAGTGTCTGCATCCAGCTGGTATCTAATCCTTGTGTCTAATCCTAGCCCTTGTGTCCAATCCTGCTAATTGGCCAGGTGACCTTGGCAGGTCTCAGCCTTAGACAACGTCATCTGTGGAAGGATGCACTGAATGTTAACTTTTTTGGATCACAAGTACTATGGTGAAAGCTGTGAATATTCATCTCAGGAAAATATACATAAGCCATATATACTCAAAAATATGCATGTTTTTGAGTTCTGAACGTCCCGAAACCCATCCACAGACTCTAGGTTAAGAACAAGGTTATTTCTAAGACCTTTCTCCTCTAAAATGTTATAGTTCTAAGATATATAAAACTCTTAATATCGTTTAATAATACCTGTTATTTAAACTGGGTTCTGTTGCTGGAATCAAATTTTAACAGTATCAGGCCATGCAAACTATCCTTTCAGATCATCTGTGTGCTTTGGGAGAGAACATGTGAACTGTGGACCATCTGACTAGATAGAGCCTTTGGCCTGAGCTCTACAGAGCCTAGATATTAAATCATAGTTTAAAAGAGGGAATCTTCAGACTTCTCCAAAATTTAAAAACAGTTTAACAAGAAAGAACTAACACTTGCCCTATTGTAATAGTAGGTGTTACACCCTCCAAACTTTGTGAATTTTTAAAAAACAAACTACTAAGAGCCTAGAAGAGTAAACCACTGGAGGGGAAGAACCAAAAAAGAAACACATCAGGGGGCCGCCCGGTGGCGCAGCGGTTTAGTCCGCGCTTGGCAGCCCGGGGTTCGTGAGTTCGGATCCCAGGCGCCCGCGGACGCGTACTGCCTGTCAGCCATGCTGTGGCGGCGTCCCATATAAAGTGGAGGAAGATGGGCACGGATGTTAGCTCAGGGCCAGTCTTCCTCAGCAAAAAGGGGAAGATTGGCAACAGATGTTAGCTCAGGGCTGCTCTTCCCCACCAAAAAAAAAAAAAAAAAAAGAAACACATCAGCCCTGGGGAAGGCAAATGGCATCCTAGCAAGTAACCCTGTTCTGCTTGGATCCACAGTTATCCTTAGATCTCTACTACACTGAAGATGAAATCTACGAGCTGTCCTATGCCCGGGAACCAAGGAACCACAAAGCCCCAGTGAGTTTTTCCTATTAAAACTCCTGTGTTTAACAGGTGCTTTATAAACCACTCATAGGAGTCATTCATCTTAAGGAACAGACTTTTACTTCAGTATAATAAGCATGTTGTGTTTCTACTATGTGCCCAACCTCTTGCTAGGAACAGAGAAAGCGTCAACATATGTATGAGGAATAGATCCTGACCATAAAGAGCCTGTAGTCTACTTGAAGGGATAAGACGAAGTGTCAGAATGAGCAGTGGAATCAATCAGTGGTTTACACATTAGAGAAGGGCTATCGTATTGTGGGCAGGAGTGACTTCTCCCTCCTCTTTATTATGTGTCCCCACGTCAGTTGTTTCTCTTCTGTGATTTAATGATGATAATGAGAGCAATATGCATCCTGATCAGAAGCTAAACTTCAGAGGATTTCCAGCTTGGTAGATAGAAAAGCCCCATCATCCTGGATTCATCTGGGTCGGAAAGAGCAGTCTGCTGGGTCTTGGGACCTCTTCTGCTGGGAGGTCCTTAAAGTAGCTCACAGTCCTGGTGCTGCTTAGTAGGAACTTCACAGGTTAGCTGGCCCCGCCTCTCGTACAGGCAGGTGAAATAATTTGTCTTCCTCCTGAAGGACCAACAATCCCCACAGTCTCCTAGGAAGCTTCCCAGCCCCAGAACAAGTGCTCAAGGGGAGAGAGTTGCCCACACATAAGAAATTCAGCTTATCTGTTCAGGTGGCTAAATTTGTCTTTATACAGAAAGATCAAGTTCTAGCTTCCTATCTGTAGGGAAAGGTGTTCACTGAAAATATACAGTAGTTTCCATTTTCAGGGTGTTAGAGAGCATTTCAGTGGAAAGGGTACCTTCTCTCATTTTTGGAAGAGATTTTAATTTGGGCCAAATCTCAAATACTTGGGAATGAATTCCATCACATCTTGTCCAGGCCTCAGATTTTTTTTGTGTCTTCCTGCCCTTTAGCTATTTTTCTCCTCGTCCGCATCTCTACTAACTAGTAAGTAGAGAACAGAGAGGAAATTTAAATGATCCATTTTACTCTTTGTTGATAGGTTTGACAAAAAATTTAATGGAGAGGGAATTGAAACTCAGGCAAATGGAGAATTTTAAATTCTCTGTAGATGTAGATAATATATGTGAGGAGCAATCTGTAAAACTGTAAAGCACAATACTCGTGTTAGCCAGCGTTCCTGTCCTGGATTTCAGTTACGTGTAGGCTCTGCTCCTTGCCACTGCACACAGATGAGGGTTGTCCCTGGATGCAGCCACCAGGTAGTGGGACAGGGAGGAGCTGTAGGTGATAATATTACATTACAGTCATGAGGATTTCTCTGAATATTTCATTTTAGCCACTAACACCTTCAAAGCCACCAGTAGTAGTGGACTGGGCCTCTGGAGTATCTCCCAAACCTGACCCAAAGACCATAAGCAAACACGTGCAGAGGATGGTGGATGTAAGTACAGCTGCGTTTCTACAGACAAAAGGCACCGCCTGGCTTAGTTTTGTATGGGGGGTGGGGGAATCTCAGTGGTAGAAACACAAAGGTAAGAAACTTGAAACTCATTCCTGTGTGAGCACAGGGAACCACTTACTTCTCATATTGTGGCTGCAGAACTGTTCAGAAGTTAGATTTTGCCAACACTTTGGCCTCATATAGGGGGAGGTGTGCCTCCTCTTAAAGACCTAGCAGGAGAGCATATATTTAAAGGTTGTCAGTTGATTTGGGGGCAGAAAGGTGTTGGAAAAGGTCTGAGTATAAGTAAGGGTAATAAGGAGAATCTAAAACTGAAAATTTGGGCACTGCTTGCTTCAATTCAGCGTGCTAAATGCTGAGGAGGGAGTATATACTTACATGTTTCCACCTTTATCCCTGTGGACCATTCCAATGTAACAACAGAAAAGTAAGAGCCAGCAAGTGATAGAACAATGAGTAGTAGAGGATTAAGACGGGGGAGGGAGCATTTCCAACTGGGCTGTTAGTAGAAACTTCACAGAGAAGGTGCAATCTGAGCTGAGCAATGAAAGAAGGGCAGGGTGGAGGGGAACAGCCCTCTGTGCAGTAAGCGGGGAGCACAGGAGCCAGAGTGATGGAATAATTGATGTGCTAATGGTTGCATGTCCCTGGCCACCCTCCAGAGGCTGGGACCAGCGAAGACCTGGGATGTGACCCCGTGCTTCTTTGCAGCAGCTTAAGGAGCATGTTTCCTTATTCCTCTCATTCAGGCTCAGGAGAGGCTTTTCTCAGCTGCCCAGCCCCTTTATCACTTGGCTAAAGGGAAAAGTGATTTGGTTTCTGTTTGGTAATCACCAAAGAAACTCCTTTTTTCAGTCTGTCTTCAAGAACTATGATCATGACCAGGATGGATACATTTCTCAGGAAGAGTTTGAAAAGATTGCTGCAAGTTTTCCATTTTCCTTCTGTGTGATGGACAAAGACAGGTGAGGGTTTGTGTACAGGAATGTGTGCTTCTGAGCCTGTTAGTGAGAATGGTTTGTGGGTGTGTTACTAGAAGAATCTGTAAACTTGGATGTGTTGCTGCTGTGATCACTTACTGAATATTGGGGCTAAGAGAGCAATTAAGTGAATGCCTGTCTGCTTTGGTTTGGACCACAACAGACCATGAAAAACACATGCTTTTATAAATGACTCTGAATTAGAGATTACATAAATCTGCCAGTTTAGGAATAGTCAACTATAAATAAAAAGTTTGGTCTTCCTTCTTGCTTTGTCCTTACAGATTATGAGAAACAGGTACTACTTATTAACACTTTGCATATTTAGTTTTGTCAGGGTTACATAAGTGCTACACTGGTTTTCCATATGAAACCAAGTGTATGGTTGGTGGGTTCCAGTTATGTATTACATGCTGTATAAAGGCAGAAACTGCAGCATAACGTTATTTCTCTCCCAGTACACACATTTTCCATCAGTTCTTTTTCAAGTTTTGTAGATATTGGTTAAATTAGGAAATCCTAGTTTAGCCAAAGAACAACTCTGTGGAAATGAGTAATGCCACCTCACCTACTTATGACATGCTATCCATGTATCCTTGTTGAGGAGGGCTCCTGGAAATAATATGAGGTAATACATACTGTTCTACCACTCAAGGGTACAGGAAAGGTGAGTTTCTAAGGCTAGAAGCCACTCTTGCTCCCCTGCCCCCCACTCACATCCTGGTCTCCGTCATTTGCTGGCAGGGAAGGGCTCATCAGCAGAGACGAGATCACGGCCTACTTCATGAGGGCCAGTTCCATCTACTCCAAGCTGGGCCTGGGCTTCCCTCACAACTTCCAGGAGACAACCTACCTGAAGCCCACTTTCTGTGACAACTGTGCTGGATTTGTAAGTTGTTCTTAGAGTGCTTCAGGCCTGAACTTGGGGAGGGTATGAGACAGTTTAAATGATAACCCGAGCCACAGACCTCATCTCTGATCAACCCATCCCAGCATACAGCCTAAGGAAACACCAAGAATAACCTAATCCTCAAATACGTGGTTTGTACTTATAGTCATTTTTTTCCCATTTCTTCCTGATAGATTTTTTCCTCTAGTGCATGAGCCCTGGGATAAATGGTAAAGAAATGTTGAATTTGGGATATACTTTTTAAGTATTATATTCATATGCTGTTTCAAATGTTAGAAAAAAGAAATATGAGACATCCTTACTCCTCCTTCCTTCAAAAGGAACTGCCTTGAAGAAGTCACCTGGGCTCTGTACCCCCTCTGTCCCACCCCTGACCAACAGTTTCCTCCTAAATACAATGCCCAATCCCAGGATTCTATAAACTTGTTCTTTAGTTTGGAGTCCCAAGAAGCTTGTTTGTCCCGTGGTTCATCCACTTCAGGCCTGGAAAAGGCCTGGGTCATAAATCCACTATGGTGAGCTTCCTGAGAACATCTGACTCTGATCAACACAAATTTTCCTATTTTCAAGGTCAGGAGGGACAAGACATATGAGCGAGAAGCAAGGTTTCCCTCCCACTTGAGGTAGAGTATAGGACAGGTGTCAACGTGTAGCCTCATAGCAGATAGATGAATGACGCGCAGTGCATTCTAACTGTCTCCTGTTTGTCTCTTAGCTCTGGGGAGTGATCAAACAAGGATATCGATGTAAAGGTAAGGCTCAACTTTGTTGACTGTGTCATTTTCCCTGGTCTTGGGGGCTCTTCTATAAAGCATGTTCTATCCACAGTCGTTGTCCATTCAATCCACAGCTTCTCAGCACAGTTCACAGCCTCATCCCCAAATTGGCTTCCCTAGAGCACCCCCTGGGAGTGACTGCCACCACATAGAGAAGAATGCCTGGGTGACTAGTTATGCAGCTTCCCCTTATAAGACCCTCTCTCTGCCTTGGTTGCCCTGGAAATAGGGATGGCTGGCAGGACATTATGCTCTCATATGGTCATGGAAAGGTAGGTCTCCAATGAAAGGCACAGAATCACTTTTGGAACAGAAGAGAAGTGATTACCAAAGGCTTTTGTCAGCTTTCCTTCTATCAATCAGTAGATACCTCAGGACATAATTGTCCTTCCTTGTGACTAGAAAAGTTCAGGAGTGAAAGAGAGGAGACCTTTTAACAGCAAGGAATAAAGAATAAGACCTAACATCTGGGAGCCTCCAGAGGGTCTCCTTAGAGTAAGCAGTATGTGTGGGATGACCAAGACACTTTTCCTTCCAAGATAACCGGATGCCATTTCTATTTCTGAGACTCATGATAAGGGCTATGACAAGATTGTGAGATCCAGGGTTGACCAAATGAGAAGAATGCTAGGTTCATTAGGAATGTTAGGTACCCTAGCTCCAGAAGATAGAACAGGAATGTGTGACAAGAAAGCACTGCCTGAATGTGGTTTTGAGACCCTGGAGAAGAAAGCGAAAGACTTCCTGACCTAGGTGTCTTGTCCACAGACTGTGGGATGAACTGCCACAAACAATGCAAAGATCTGGTTGTGTTTGAGTGCAAGAAGCGAGCCAAGAACCCAGCAGCTCCCACGGAGAACAGCACCTCTGTGGTGCCAACGTCCAGCCTTTGCTCACTGGGAGCCAAGGATCTGCTCCACGGTAAGTAGGCACCGGGAACATTCATCTTAGAAATTGAAGCGGGGAAGGATAAAGTTTTTGGAGAGGAGAGATTAACTTTATCCTTGCCACTCTTAATAGAAACCACCACAAATACCATTGTGGATGACATATGTGTATATTATGCACCCTATATTTTGAGTTACACATCACTATTGGAAACCACAATTCTGTCACGTAAAATGAAAATGCAAATTTTCATGGGAGAAAGGTGGTAGAGAGCAGCATGAAGGTCTGGGGCCTCAGTGTGAAGCCTGGAAAGAGGCTGCACCTAGAGATTTCTCTTCTCCAGGCCATCTCCCCCAAGCCCTGCCCCCAAATGATAAGGACTTCTGAAGCTTTCTTAGAACCCACCAGGGAGTAGACTAATGGGTAGGATAAACATAGGTGTATCATGGGCAACAGAGGAAAACTGGTATAAAATTGCTATAAGCCAAGGTCTGCTTTTAACGGCAAAACTGATTACTGGATATCATTGTCATCCATTCAAATTGCTTCCATCTCTTTATTAATAATTATTCTCTGGGATGGCACCTGCTCATCAAATCTCTTTAGCCCATTATCATCTTTCTCAATCTCACTGTAACTAACTTCTTATTTATCTGCTTTTCTCTTCTTGAAACTTACACCTGTCCTGACTTTTATAACACTGTGGTCTCCTGGACCTTTTCTTGACATTTTAAGGGCCCCTTTTCTGTTGCTTTTTTCTTATTTGCTTTCTTCCTTTTGCTCCTAAAAAGGTAGAGTGCTTAGGATTCTGTCCCAAACTTTCCGAATGTCTAGTAATTTGACCTAAATAATAGAAATAATTTGGGCACCTAACTATGTTACAGAAATGTTGGAAAATGGAGATATAAAAAAATCATCCAACAATTTAAATATTCTGATACTTAAATAACAGTATAATTATAACTGAGTTTTATTTGGGTAAACATTTAATGTTAATTTAAATTATGTTCCCCTGGGGAAGAATTAAACTAGGGTCCTTATAAGGTCTCTAGTGTTAGAACTGTTTATTCAGATTACGAATGCTAATTAAAGAACTGTTTTTGTTGTCCAGAAGCCATTTTGACTATACAAAATCAATGTCTTGGCTAGAAAGTTTAGTAATAGAAAAATATATAATCATTTCATTCCCCCAAGTCCTGGAAGGTAGTAGTTTTTCATCTTCATATAGTGAAAGACGAAACGGAATCCCAAAATCTATGTTTATTAATAAATGCTGTGTGGGACCTAATGACTTTCAAAAAGCCCAGAATTACTGCTAGTCTTTGCAAAACAGAAAACTTAGATGATCCGCAGTCTATCTTAAAGCCTACCACCCATCTCACATACATCTGCCTTATTTTACTTTTCCAGGAAATTATTCCTTACAGTTAATATCTAGGCTGGGTCCTGGACAGGGGTGTTGGTTCAAAGAAGAAAACCAGAATGACTTCTCTCTCCTTTTCCAATCAGTATCAAACAAGGGCAATACATTTTGAGACATACTCCCATGAAGCTAGAAACTTCTGGCACATAATTAAGCCGTGTCCATTGTACAAATGGGCAAATGGGTCCCACAGAGAACTCCTACTGGCTGCTGGAGGCCACAGGACCAAAGCTTGAGTGCTGAGGGCTCCCAAATCCCAGGGTCCACAGAAAGTATTTATGGAACATTTCTGTCAATATATAGACCCTGCTCTCTGTAATTTATGAAACTTGACGGTGTTGAGGCAGGGGCTTCAACTTATCTGCAGAAGCAGAAACCCTCTAGGCAAGCTTTGTGCAAATAGAAATAGATGCCCTTTCCTCAGAGTGGATGCAGCCTGACACCAGTGACCATGGCCTGGCCAGCAAAGACCCTGGATTTCAGCCCCCTTCACCTCCTAAATTGGGTGCCTGAAAATGAGTCCTATGGAACTCCTATAACAATAAGAAAGGTCTCATTTGAAACTGATGGGTCGATCTTGAGTCTCTGCTTTTCTGACCTCGAGTACTAACATGGCATGTATCTTCCTACAGCACCTGAGGAAGGCCCTTTCACATTCCCTAACGGGGAGGCTGTGGAACATAGTGAGGAAAGTAAGGATCGGACCATCATGCTCATGGGAGTGTCCCCACAGAAGATTTCTGTTCGGCTAAAGAGGACTGTCGCCCACAAGGCCACCCAGACGGAATCACTGCCTTGGCTTGGCAGCGAGGGCCCTTCTGGTCCCTTTGTGCTGTCCTCAAGGAAGACAGCCCAGGATACTCTCTATGTGCTTCCCAGTCCCACATCTCCATGCCCCAGCCCAGTCTTGGTCAGAAAGCGGGCTTTTGTCAAGTGGGAGAATAAAGAATCTCTCATAAAATCAAAGGAGGAGCTCCGTCACCTCAGACTCCCAACCTACCAAGAACTGGAACAGGTACCTTCTTTTTTCTTTCCTTCAGATGCTCTCTGAGAGAAGTGGGGCTAAACCAGGGAAGAACATGTAAAATGAAGATTGAGACCAGGCTGATCACTAGGCAGGATAAAGCAAGCCAGAAAGGAAAAAAAGGGTTCTGGCTTTCTCTCAAAGAAACCACTGGGGGCCCTGGTTCACATGACAGGAGTAGAGGAGGATATATGGGGCTCCCTATTGCCGTAAAGGTACCATTTCAAAGTGCTGGTGCCCGGACCCAAAGCTCTGTTCACAGTAGGATCCTTGGGAAAAACCAGTTTCTATTGATCAGCTTTAGTGTGCTGACACCACAGGTTTCCTAGATGGAACTTAAAACAAAGTTGCCTAGGCATCTTCCTGAAAGAAAGTAGGTGATCTTTGTGCTACGGGAAAAAAAGGGAGAGTATATTACAGTTCACCACAGGAAAAGCCTCCCTCTTAATATAAATGAGGGAAATCTTTTCTAACACATCAGGGAATGTGCTGATCTTCTATATACATTAGAACTGCTAAATCAACAGCAGCTGGCAAATGCGGAGTTGAATACAATATATAGCAATATAATCTATAAATGGTAACAATTGTGGTATCAGGAGCTGCTTTTTTGTTAGGCTCACAATGTCCTAATTATAAGGTACCTCATAGGAAGCAATAGAAAAGCCAGAGTTTACCAAGAAAAAGAGAACAGGAATTTGGAAATATGGTGCCAAAGTTTGAGAGAAGGGGATAATGAGGTTTAAAAAAAGAAGAAACCGGAGGAAAATAGGAGATGGGACAACAGGCAGTCATCCACATACTCAATTCTGTGGGGTCAATTACTAATGTACTGCTTCATGTTTAGAGTCCAGAGCTCATGGTGAGGGCTGGCTCAGACCTCTTGTCATGGGACAGTAGTTTCTTACCAGTGATAGATAACAAGTCATTTTAGAGATAGGAAAGCAGGGATACATTAGATCCAACATTATCATTCACTTTATTAAAAGGGGGGAATGCTTGTCTGCCTTTTTTCCCCCAAAACATCAAGGTTGGCAATGTGTTTTTGGAGGCCTGTAGTACAAACACAAAACCGACATCCATCTAGCTGGAATTCCTTCAGTCATCTACAGACTACCTAGTGACAATGCCCAGAGGGCCTCAGGACTCCTGCCTTGTCCTCAGTGTGGGAGCTTCTCTGTCAGACTCCCAGTAACTGAATTAGAGAGGCACGTGAAGAAACAAGCTACATAATGTATGTGAAACTCTTGGTTTGGTGCATGGGACAAAGAACATACTATTAGGAGGAACACATGAGAAAAGAAATACATTTTCTGGATGAAAGGTACTCTCTTGCTCTGAGTATTTTTTAAAACATACTCAAAGAATCCAGTCAATCAGAAGGTGGCAAAATGTGGGTTACACAACGCCTCTCTCTTTAGGGATAGAAACTGCCAAAAGCAACTTTTAAGAACAATGAAAGAAACCTTGAAAAGTGAACTCAGAGTAGAGGGAACTTGGATCTTGGGACAAAGATTTGAGTTTCTAGTGCCAGATATTTCTTACCTACCTGTTAAACTCATGACCTATTTGGTCCTCTGTAAAGTACGGGGCCAGGACTCCATGCTCTCTATGGTTTGAGTCAGATCTTGACATTTTACATGCCCATGAGAAGGAACAATGTAGTTGGCAACAATGACTTCTTGCTGCAAGAAGTGGGTGTTAGAAAGATTTCAGATGAGTTAGGTCCAGAATAATTCCTACTCAGTAATACCAGAGCTGGGAACCCTCTCACCATCTTCCTAGTTGCCTCTCGTTTTATCCTTGTCATAGGGAACCTAAGGACCAGAATTCACTACATACCTTTTAGAGGAACAGTGAGTCCCACATTCCCATTAAGTAAAATCCTTACAATGACTTGCCTGTCCCATCCACAATAACTAGACAAATTAAGTTGGTATTTAAAATGTTATATTAATATTAATAAATACTACATATTATTTTAAGTGTGTATATACTTCTAAACCAGCATGGGACAAAAGAAAAAGCAAAGGCTCTTAGAGTCAGATAGATATACAAAAATGTGCAGGGTCTTTGTGAGGGCTAAGATCCTCTATTGTCATGTAACACAGTACACAGCAAATACTCAGTAGCAAATGGTAGCTAATAGACAGCTATCTAAGTAATTTACATTGAGAAACAATTCAGTGTATCCCAAATTGCCCACTTTTGGGGGGGTAATCAATATGGTATAATGTAAGAACACTGGATTCAAAGTCAGAAGACTGAGGATGTCAGCATCATGGTGGCATAAGTCATTCCTTTTTTCTCTCCCCTTTCATTTACAATTTGTCATTCATAACCAAACAAACAGAAGTGACTCTGCACATTATACCACAACACTCTGGAGATTTCTAACCACTTGTGCTTCAGAAAGTAGGTGGATAGGACTTTGGAGGGAGCTGCGGATCCAAGAGAATTGGTGAGCCTGCCCCATCCCTACTTGCTGCCATTGAGGGAAAAAGCAAAACTGGAGAGTGCAAAACAGAGCAGACACACAAGGGAGATAGAGAATTTGTGGAGGTCCAACCAGCCTCACAGGAGAACCAAGCACACCATCAGAGCAAGCTAGAGACGAGTTTGGAGGCAGAAGAGAAGGGAGAACTGGAGGAGTCAGTCCCCCTCCCCATGGTGACACTGCAACACACTGGGCTTCCTCCCTCACAGAGGAGGTGGAAAGCCAAAAGGAGAATGACTGACCACCTGGCTGTGCAGGTTGCAGCTAGAGGGGCCCATTTTTCTCCAATAGCACCCAAATTTTTGAGGAAGGACCTCTGTGATTGATTAGGAGGAGGCAGGAGAAGGAAATGAAGTAGACAGGAATAACAAAGGGCATTGAAGAAACACGTTCTCTGCTGTCTGCTTCCGAATTTCTGCAGGATGTCTGCCCACAGACCTCTGGGGGTACCCCCATTTGATGATCCCCCTGCCATGCCACGGGACCCACAAAGCCCCAGGTGATAATCCACACCTCGCCCCCACTGTGCCACTGGCTCTTTTTAAGTGTGCTCCTGAGTGCAGCCCCAGAGCCAGCTCAGATAGAGAAACCAAAAACTTGAGCTATAGTGTGTGCCACCTTCTGGAAAACAAAAGAAAAGTTTCTAATTGCCAATCTGTTAAACTGTAACACTCAAAGTAAACAACTAAGAAAGGTGTGTGCCACTTCAAATGCAATAGCAGAGGCACATTTCAGCAAACGCTATGAAAAATCAAGGTAATATGGTATCACAAAAAGAAAAAAATTCTCCAGCAACTGAACACAAAGGCAGGGAATATTGCAATCTAACTGATAAAGACTTCAAAATGGCTGTTATGAAGAGAGTCAGTGAGCTACAAGAAAACTCAGAAAGGCAATTCAATAAACTCAGGAATAAAATCAATGAACAGAAAGAGTTCTTTACCAAAAAGATTGAAATTTTAAAAAGGAACTAGACAGAAACCTGGAGCTGAAGAATTCAATGAATGAGATGAAGAATGCATTATAAAGCTTAGGAAATAGGGCAGATCAGATCAAAGAAAGAATTAGCAACTTAGAGGACAGGAATTTAGAAATGACTCAATTAGAAGAGGAGCGAGAACTAAGATTTTAAAAAGTGAAGAAAACCCTATGAGAGATATGAGATATGATTAGAGAAACAAATGTAAGAATAATTGGTCTACCAGAAGGAGAAGAGAGAGAGAAGGGAACAGGGAGCGTTTTTAGACAAATAATAGCTAAGAATTCCCAAACCTGGGGAAAGAATTGGACATACAAGTCCAAGATAATGGAACACCCTATTATCTTAATGCAGAAAGACCTTCTCCAAGACACATTATGATGAAACTGTTAAAAAATCAATGATAAAGAAAGAATCTTAAAGGCAGCCAGGGAAAAAAAAGAAAGAAACCTACACAGAAACCCCCATTAGGCTATCAGCAGATTTCTCAGCAGAAACTCTACTGACCAGGAGAGAGTGGCATGACATATGCATAGTGTTGGAAGATAAAAATTGCCAGCCAAGGATATTTTATCTGGCAAAGTTATCCTTCAGGTATGAAGGAGAAATAAAGGCTTTCCCAGACAGACAAAAACTGAAGGAGTTCACCACTGCTAGACCTGCCTTTCAAGAAATGGTAAAAGGAGTTCTTCAAGCTGAAATGAAAAAAATGCTAATTAGTGACATAAATCAAATTATATGGTACTCGAGGGGCCGCCCGGTGGCGCAGCGGTTTAGTTCGCGCTTGGCAGCCCGGGGTTCGCAGGTTCGGATCCCGGGCGCCCGCCAACGAACTGCCTGTCAGCCATGCCGTGGTGGCGTCCCATATAAAGTGGAGGAAGATGGGCACGGATGTTAGCCCAGGACCAGTCTTCCTCAGCAAAAAGGGGAGGATTGGCAACAGATGTTAGCTCAGGGCTGGTCTTCCCCACAAAAAAAAAAAAAAAAAAAGACTTAAAAAAAAAATTATATGGTACTCGAGCAAAGGTGAAAAACAGAATTAGAAAACTATAACTTACAGAATGGTGTGTTAACCACTTAATTATACAGGCTTAAGGAAAGGAGCATTAAAAATAAATATACTATAATTTCTCAGCAAAATCACAGCACAAAAAGAGGTAAATTGTGACATCAAAAATATAAAAGGAGAGGAGTAAAAAGGTGAAACCTTTATAGGGAAACAAAGATAAGGTGCTATCAGCATAAAGAGGACTATTTTATTATGAGATGTTTTATGTAAGCCACATGGTAACCACAAAGCAAAAATCTAGAGTAATGAAACATAAAAAAAAAGATGAGACTGAGCAAATCACCATGGAAAAACCACCACTTTACAAAGGTAAACAGAAGGAAGAAAAAACAATGGCAATACAAAATAACCAGAGGGCAAATGATAAGATGCCAGTAGTAAGTCCTTACAAGTGAATAATCACTCTAAATATAAATGGATTGAATTCACCAATCAAAAGGCACAGAGTGGCTTGATGGCTAAAAAAACAAGACCCAACTATATGCTGCCTACAGGAAACTCACTTCAGCTCTAAAGACACACATAGGCTGAAAGTGAAGGGATGGAAGAGGGTATTCCATGCAAATGGAAACGAAAAGAAAGCAGGCATAGCCATACTTATATCAGACAAAACAGACTTCAAGCCAAAAAAGATACCAAGTGACAAAGATGGTAATTATATACTGATAAAATGGTCAATACATCAAGAAGATATAACAGTTGTAAATATAAACACACCCAACATTGAAGCACCAAAATATATTAAGCAAATACTAACAGATCCACAGGAAGAAATAGATAACAATACAATAATAGTAGGGGACTTCAATACCACACTATCAGCAATGGATAGATCATGCAGACAGAAAGTTAACAAGGAAATGTCAGAATTGAACCATACTCTAGAGAAGAGGAACTTAACAGACATACATAGAACATTCCATCCAACAGCAGCAGCATACAAATTTTATTGAGGGCACACAGTACGTTTTCCAGGATAGATCATATGATAGGGCACAAAACAAACGTCAGCAAATTTAAGAAGACTGAAATCATACCAATTGTCTTTTCTGACCACAGTGGTGTAAAACTAGAAATCAACAAAAGGAAAGCTGGAAAATCTACAAATATGTGGGAACTAAACACACTTCTGAACAACTAATGGCTCAAAGAAGAAGCCAAAAGGGAAATAAATTATCTTGAAACAAATGAAAATGGGAATAAAACATATCAAAATTTATGGGATGCAGCAAAAGCAGTTCTGAGAGGAAAGTTTATGGTGAAAAATGCATACGTTAAGAAATTAGACATTTCTCAACCTACTTTTACACCCCAAAGAACTAGTACAAGAAGAACAAATTAATCCCAAAGTTAGCAGAAGAAAGAAATAATACAGATCAGAGTGAAAATAAATGAAATAAGAGACGAGAAAAACAATAGAAAGGATCAACAAAACTAAAAGCTGGTTCGGGGGCCGCCCGGTGGCGCAGCAGTTCAGTCCGCGCTTGGCAGCCCGGGGTTCGCAGGTTCGGGTCCCGGGCACCCACCGATGCACTGCTCGTCAGCCACGCCATGGCAGCGTCTCATATAAAGTAGAGGAAGGTGGGCACGGATGTTAGCCCAGGGCCAGTCTTCCTCAGCAAAAAGAGGAAGATTGGCGACAGATGTTAGCTCAGGGCTGGTCTTCCTCACAAAAAAAAAAAAAAAACTAAAAGCTGGTTCTTCAAAAAGATAAGCAAAATTGACAAACCTTTAGCCAAACTAAGAAAAAAAGAAGACTCAAATAAAATTAGAAACACAAAAGGAGGCATTACAACTGTTACTACAAAAATACATAGCACCGTAAGAGGGTATTATGAACAACAGTATGCCAACAAATTAGATAACCTAGAAGAAATGGATAAATTTCTAGAAACACACAACCTACCAAGACTGAATCAGGAAGAAACAGAAAAATCTGAAAGACCAATAATGAACAAAGAGATTGAATCAGTAATCAAAAACCTTCCAACACAGAAAACCCCAGGATCAGACAGCTTCACTGGTGAATTCTACCAAACTTTCAAAGAACTAACACTAGTCCTTCTCAAATTCTTACAAAAAAATTGAGGAGGAGGGAATACTTCCAAACTCATTCTGCGAGGCAGCATTACCCTGATACCAAAGCCAGATAAAGACACTAGGAAAAAAACTATAGATCAATATCACTGATGAATATAGATGGAAAAATTCTCAACAAAATATTAGCAAACTGAATTCAAGAACACATAAAGAGGATTATACTCCATGATCAAGTGGGATTTACCCCTGGGATGCAAGGATGGTTCAACATAGGCAAATCAATAAATGTAATACATCACATTAATAAAATGAAACATAAAAATCACATGATCATTTCATTAGATAAAGAAAAAGCATTTGACAAAATACAACATCCTTTTATGATAAAAACTCTCATCAGATTGGGTATAGAAGGAACATACCTCAACATAAGGGCCATATACAACAAACCCATAGCTAACGTTATACTCAATGGAGAAAAAGTTAAAGCTTTTCCTCTAAGATCAGGAACAAGACAAGGATGCCCACTCTCACCACTCTTACTCAATATTAGTACTGGAAGTCTTAGCTGGAGCAATTAGGAAAGACAAAGAAAAGGCATCCAAATTGGGAAAGAAGAAATAAAACTGTTGCTATTTGCAGATGGTATGTGTCTGTATACAGAAAATCTTAAAGACTCAGCCAAAAGACTACTGGAACTAATCAATGATTTCAGTAAAGTTGCAGGATACAAAATGAACATACAGAAATCAGTGGCATTTCTATAAACTAAGGATGAAACATCTGAAAAAGAAATAAAGAAAACTATTCCATTCACAATAGCATCAGAAACAATAAAATACTAGCAATAAATTTAACCACGGAAGTGAAAGATGTGTACAACGAAAACTATAAGACTTTGCTGAAAGAAATTGAAGACAGACAAATGGAAAGACATCCCACATTCACAGATCTGAAGAATATTGTTAAAATGTTCACTCTACCCAAAGCCATCTATAGATTAATGCAGTCCCCATCAAAATACCAATGGCATTCTTCACAGAAATAGAAAAAAAAAATCCTAAAATTTGTATGGAACCACAAAAGACTGTGAATAGCCAAAGCAATCCTGATGTAAAAGAACAAAGCTAGGGCCATCACACTTCCTTATTTCAAACTATATTACAAAGCTACAGTAATAAAAACAGTATGATACTGAAACAAAAATAGACACAAAGACCAGTGCAACAGAAAAGAGAGCCCAGAATTAAACCCCTGCTTATACTAATATTCAACTAATGAATCAACTAATGGTCAGCTAATATTCAACAAGGGAGCCAAGAGCATCCAATGGGGGAAAAGACAATCTTTTCAACAAATGGTGCTGGGAACACAGGATAAACATATACTGAGCAATGAAATTGGACCCCTATCTTACACCACTCACAAAAATTAATTCAAAATGGGTCAAAGACTTAAACATAAGACCTGATACTATAAAACTCCTGGAAGAAAATGTAGGGAAGTAGCTCCTTGACATTGGTCTTGGCAATGATTTTTTTGGATATGACACCAAAAGCACAAAAAACAAAAACAAAAAATCAACAAATGGGACTGCATCAAGCTTAAAAGCTTTTGCAGAGCAAAAGAAACAACAAAGTGAAAAGCAACCTACAGAATGGGAGAAAACTTTTGCAAACCATGTATCAGATAAAAGGTTAATATCCAATCTATATAAAGAACTCATATAACTCAATAACAAAAACAAACCAATCTGATTTAAAAATGGACAGAAATAAATAGACATTTTTCCAAAGAAGACATACACATGACCAACATGTACATGAAAAGATGCTCAACCTCACTCACCAGGGAAATGCAAATCAAAACCACAATGAGATATCACCTCACACCTGTCAGAATGGTCATCATCAAGAAGACAACAGATAACAAGTGTTGGTGAAGATGTGGTGAAAAGGGAACTCTTGTGCACTGCTGGTGGGATTGTAAATTGGTGCAGCCACTATGGAAAACAGTATGGAGTTTCCTCAAAAAATTAAAAATAGAAATATCATATGATCAGCAATTCCACTTCTGGGTATTTATCCAAAGAAAACAAAAACACTAACTCTAAAAGATAAATGCACCCCCATGTTCACTGCAGCATTATTTACAATAGCCAAGATATGGTAACAACCTAAGCGTCCATCAATAGATGAATGGATAAAGAAAATGTGGTACATACATACAATGGAATATTATGCAGCCATGGGAAAGGAGGACCCTGCCATCTGTGACAACATGGATGGACCATGAGCACATTATACTAGTGAGATAAGTCAGACAGAGAAAGACAAGTACTGTATGATATCACCTGTATGTGGAATTTTAAAAAGCCAAATTTGTAAAAACAGAGAAAATGGTGATTACCAGGGGATGGAGGGTGGGGGGGACAGGACAGATGTTATCTAAGGGTACAAACTTATGAGTGGTAAATAAGCCCTAGAGATATAATGCATAGTACATTGAATATAGACAACCATATTATATTAAAATCAAGCTTGCTGAGACTAGAAATTATTCCAACTACTAAAAAGAAAGGATAATTATGTAATATAATAGAAGTGCTAATTATCGGCAATCATATTAAAATATGTAACTATCAAATTAACATGTTGTAAACCTTAAATTTACATAATGATATATGTCAAATATATTTCAAAAAACAAAAACAAAACAGAAGACTGGAAATCAACTGCTGCCTCTATAATTAAATCACTGCAGTTTAGATAACTTAATCTCAGTTTGGGGGGGGTGGGATAAAATTCTTATCTTTATCAAAAAGTCCATTAGTTTTCAATGATTCAGGGGGAAAAACCTTAGATTAAATGAACTATAACATTTCATATTACAGTATTCTGAGTCACAGCTTTCATACTTCAGACCTGACCAGAGACTCTTGCTGCCAAGTTTAGGTCTCCTGCTACGCAACATCCCAAGGTTTTGCTATTATCTACCTATTGCCCAGGAATGGTTTATTCTGCTACTAGCCACATCCTTGATATGATAGCAAAAACTAATTACTGTTTGCACATGCTCATTTGACATTTAACTTATTTTCTATTCAGGGCAAAATAACTTTTGAAGATAGTTTTTAATTCCCAGCCAGAGTGAATAGGAGATGCCAATCAAGTGTAGTACTCCTGATATTGTAACTGATTTGCTATTCATTACTGCTTTATTAACATACCTCATTCTCCTTTCCCTTTAGGAAATAAATACCCTGAAAGCAGATAATGATGCTTTAAAGATCCAACTGAAATATGCACAGAAGAAAATAGAAACCCTCCAGCTTGCAAGAAGCAATCATGTCTTAGCTCAGATGGAGCAGGGTGATTCTTCTTAGCCCAGAAACTCAAGGAGCACAATCTGTAGATGAGTCTATCAGAGGTCTCACTTCCTAAAGCAATTAACACAAAGACCCAGGGGACGTTAGAGTGACCGGTTTTAAAGAGGGTACTTTAAAAAAGAAAAGCTAGTTATTCTTTTTTGTACCTAGAAGATTGCTAATGTGTGGTATTGTTTTTCTCTTCCAGTCAGTTGAATTAAAGGGGACGAAAGCTGAAGAATACAAAATTTTTGCCATTCATACCACAAAGGTTTTTTTGCTGGGACTAATACCAAAAGCATGATAAAAACATGACTACAGTTTTCTAACAAGGTGGCTTCTCTTATGTGGCCTGCCCAGCTACTTCCTTAGAATTAAAATCCCTGGAAAATGAATTTGCCTCCTCCCCCAGCTTTTCTGTGAACCGAGGGATTTACTTTGTTCTATCCAAAGCTTGCTTATAATGGAAAAATACCCACATTCCAAAAGTAGATTCACTTCCTCTGTATTCCAGCATTCTTTATGAATCTGGTTCACACTTCACTACCTCAGATCTCATCAATTAGCCTTTTTTCCCCTCCCTCACTACACTCACATACACATGAGGATATCTACCTAGAAGTGAACTTCTAGAGATGTAGCCACAAATTTTGGGAGGGGCCTATTAAACAACATGACATCATCCAACTGCAGATCAAGTCATAGTTTCAGTCTCACAGTCATAATAAAATAAGTAGCCAAATTTAATACCTGGAAACATGGCTATTACCTACATGACTGGCTAATTAGCTAAAATAAACATAATGCAGACATGATGTTTGTCCACATATTATCTAGTGGATAGAATTAGGAATTTATGGCTTTTTTAAAAAACAGAGTGTTTCACTCTTCATGTGCCATCTTTTTTTTAAGTAACTATTTTTGAAGTGAATTTGTGCTTATACTGTCTTCACTATTAATACTATTTAGAAATAAGCTAATCAGATCAGAGGCTTCAACAACAGCTGACAGGGTGTATATATGTAGATATTATATATACAGTATAGGCATGCATGTGGCTTGGAATTTTGTTTCCTCCTTTACAAAATGTGGAAGTGAATTAAACAACTTTTAGTCATTTACACAAATTCAGAAATGCAAAGTTCACTTTGTTACAAGATGAAAGTGCTCACAATATAAATTGTATTATTTGGCAAAATCACAAATTAGAGAGTCCTGTGAGTTTTCTTTTAGTGAAGGTTAATGATAAATGGGCTCATTTAGTTGTCTGGACAACTGTTCACAAACTCCTGTCAGACTCTCTGTTCCTCTAAAAAAATTCATACGATCATTTTCTTTTTGGGGGGAACTTACCTTCCATCCTTGGAAAGCCTAGAACCAAGCTGACTTGACATTCATACACAAATTGCCCAACTGCCAAGAGTGTAATCTCAACAATTAAAAGTTCCAAACCTAAAGCCAACACCACCAAGTCTGAAGCAGAATACAAAGTATATATACACTGCAGCTTCCTTGGAGGATTTAGACCACTGAAGTTTTTTTGATGAAAGACCAGTTCCCATTTGTGTACCTCCTTGTACTGAGCTTTAGTGACAAAGCTAGTGACTAGCTTTCAGCTAGTGTTTTCAAGAATCACTTTACACACGGATTTACCCTTTTCTAAATCCAAACTCAGAAATCCCCACAGCAGGGCTCTTTAGGTCCACCATCTGGTATATAAATTTACAGAAGCACTCTGCTGCTTACCTTATATGGAACAAACATGAATTTATGATAATCTTTAAAATTCATATTCTTCACTATTATTCCTTTCCTCTGATATAGACCAAAGATGGTATAGCTCAATTTCTTTAAACATAGTTGTGTAACAAAATTTTTTCATTCTTCTCACCCTTGGTCAAAAATACAGACTCCAGGTTTGTTTCTAAGTGAATAATCTGTAATCTATAGTAATTCAAAAGGTCACAGTCCCCTTAGTCAAATTAACATGGCTAGAGGGTCTCAAGCATTCCAGAATTTATCACTGAAATGGATAGGAAGGAATAGTTTCATCACAAGTTTTCACAGTCTAGCAAGGGCCAAAGAAGTATAGTATGTAAATTAATATTATTTGCGCTGAGTTACATGGGATTAGTGGAATCTACAGAAATAATCTGGAGCAAATTTTTGGTTTGTCAAGCCTAGGATATGAATTTTTGTATCTTGTACTGACTTGAAATAAGTTTGGGCAAGTATTTATCTGCCAAAGCAAGGAAAAATCTTGTTTTGTTAATGGCAATGACACTTTGCATCTTCTTTGGTAACTGACCTGCCTTTTTACTGACCATTTGTGAATTTCTGTCTAAAGATGTATAATGTAAAAGAACTGCAAGGAAAAAACAAATGTACAGATTGTAAAGGGTTTTTTTTTTTTGATACATAATGTAAGTTTTCTTTGTGTAATATTTATATGATAAAAAACAGTAGGACCCCTACAACATAAATGTCTTGTGTTTCTTCTAGTTCATAAATATGTAGAAGCTTTACTGGAATTTTCACTATAATCCACAGCTGAGAACACTCCTCTATTCTATTAATCAAACTGAGTTTTCCTGGAAGGAAAAGCAAAGCAACTAATTATAAGTTTTTCTAAATCTTTTTATAACATGAAGAAGTAACAGTATGGGGGCTGGCCCAGTGGCGTAGTGTTAAGTTCGTGCGCTCTGCTTCAGTGTCCTGGGGTTCGTGGGTTCAGATCCTGGGCACGGACCTACGCACTGCTTATCAAGCCATGCTGTATGTAGCAAGTGTCCCGCATATAAAGTAGAGGAGGATGGGCACGGATGTTACCTCAGGGTCAATCTTCCTCACACAAAAAAATAATAATAGTACAGAAATATGCAACCTTTTCCCATCTTATTGCATAATGATTTACAGAGAGTCTCAAATATTACGTCTATAAATACTTAACACTGAAGGAGACAAATCTGAGGTTGTCATTTCTTTAATTCCATAGTTCTAAGAAAACTAGCAAGTAAGAAAAACTTTGAAGCTATGGTAGAGGATGGTTCAATACAGTGTACAGACCACCCAGAGCAATTCATCTGTTCTCATGATTATTAAGAGTGATTAGAGATAGCCATGATTTTTCCTTAATCCTCAGCCAACTTTTGTTTAACCATACCAATGAAGAGAGGGGAAAAATTCCAATCACTCAAATTCTACTGTGGAATGCATTCTGGTACATTTCGATGTGAGTCTGTTTATCATTTTGGCAATTCATACTACTTCATAGAAAATAATGAAGTCACATTGCCAACCTGACCCTGAAGGAGAAATTCAACTGCCTCCCCTCCTCCACCCCCAATTCCCATCCCAAATATCTCTACTCTGTGCTCCTTACAAAGTATAGGTAGTATCATGGCTCAGAACATTCTCTGGTCACAATCTTTTTGGGTTATCATATCTTCTTTTGACACAAATACAGGTAATGTTTTTGGTTTAAAATGTCTTTTCTGTTTAGTAAGGCAAGGTTTCCCTGATCTGCGGAACACAAGGGACTAGGTTCAAAGAAAACACTGGATCTCTTTTTTTGCTGACAGCTTATGTGTAATGGTGTGGTGATTATGTATAGACAGGGCATATATTCTTTATATGGTCAGATGAGAGGTCAGTTATTTCTTTAATCCAGACACTCCCAGTAAGGTCATGTCTCTAGGTGCTATTAGATACCACGGGCTAGACCAAGGCAAGGAGAGGAAAAAAGGGGAGGGAAAATGAGGTAATAGGAAAAAATGAAATTGAGAACCAGGCAAAAAGGAATGAAGAAGAGGCACAGAAAAAGGTGTTACATTTTAGGAAGCAGTGAAGTGCCATTCGTTATACTCTACACCTTTGTATCGCATTCAATTTATAAAACATTTTCACATTATGATCTTTCACATTAAGGCCCCAAATTGCCTCACTGCTATTCTAGATATTGCTCACCACACTCTTCAACAAAACAAACTTTTACTGAATGAAGATTATCATGAAAATTCTACTTTACAGGAAAGAATAGGATATTAGGGTCTAGACCACTCAGCTTTTCATTCAAATGAAGTTTATAGGAATGTGTAAATAGGAGTGGTTCCAGTTCCAACAGGATTCCAGGAGCAAGTGCTAAACTTGGGTAAGATTCATAGTGAGTGCAGTGGATAACCCAATAGCACTCCTATGAAGGTACAAAGAAGTCTTACAGAAACTGAAAAACTAATGTTTCTGCCATTATTTGCCATAAACCTTTAAGGATAAAAGTAGTGTAAACCTCTTCTGTATCAGCAACCAAAGCTCCTGGAAAGAAAGGAAGCAGGAATGTGAAGGTTTTAAATGAACACTTTCTGTTTTAACTAATAACTCTTTTGAAACATTTTACTCCAGTGGTCTTTGCTTATATATTTTTAAAAATTATTTATTTTTCAGAGTTCAAAGCTGTAGATAAAAGTGTTTTCTTAATTATGGAAAGCCTTTTTCTTCAACTATCACAAATGAAATTAAGTCTCTTCATTAAACACATAAAAAAAAAATCTAAGTTTACAAATAACCAAAAGAATTTGTTTTCCTATAATGAACAAATTTCTTTGAAGGGTTAGCTTGAACAATACATAGCCAAGACTGTAGTATACACAATATTTAAAGTTTTAACATTATTTTAGATTTCACCACAGGGTTTACTGTAAAACAAAACAACAACAAACTGCCAAATATCAAATACCATTTGTCCACTGGTACTCAGCTTTCTATCTGTTGAGTTGATTAGATCCCAGAAAGGTATTATGCACAGGTGTTGACCAGGAGCCTACAATGGGATACTGTTTTACAGAGGGATTGAAAAAATTGTCTGGCTATCTCCTTTTCTTTTACCATCTACACTAAGAGAAAAATGCATTACTTAGCCCACCTCTTAACCCATTCTCAACAGGCCCTCTATAAATTCTCAAAAAATTGCACTTGCATGTAGGTCTTTATGAAACATAATGAGAAGGGCACAAATGCCACATTCCTCATTTGACAAATGAGGACAAATTAATCCTTGAGAACTAAGGTCATTTCAGCCCACAGCACCCCTAGGCCAATGCTATGATTTGAATTCACAACTCCCAATCCCCAAGCCTCTGACCACTCCACCCACGAAACCACACACAACCATTCCCTAAGCCTGTGTTTCCCAAACCTAGCTATGACTCACTCACAATTACCGAGGGATGCCTCACCCCTAACTTTGATTACTGAAACTGGAAACTACTGCCCTAATCCTATGTACTACAGCTCAACCTGCCTTTTAATATGCAGATACCTCAAGTGATGGCACAAATGAAGAAACCAGTTTATAGGAATATTTTTCACACCATCGTGTAAAATTAGTACGTGTCTTTGTCCCTTTAGAGAAATCTGACCCCAGTCGTTAACTTTGCTTTGTCAGTCAAACAAAATCACACAGATTTCTAACCCAATTGGAAAATAAATCAAATATGCATGCAAAAAGTAGACTTGGGCTTCAATTAATGGAACTTTAAGAAAAACCTGGCCAGAGGAATTGCCTCCTGTAAAAGAAAAAACAAATCGTGACAACCACCTATTGAACACAACTGTCAGTCCCATTCCCTGTTTTGTAAAGTAGAATTAACAAACACAAAACACAGCCACAGGAATACAGATGAGGCAACAGTCTATACTCCTTTCCATTACAAGTGGGGTCATTTATGGTTCTCAAACCTGAATAAAATACAGGTAACAATCTAAATTCAATAATGACAATAAAATACTTTCCATTTTCCAAGTTTGATGATAATAAATATTTACATTTTCAAAAATAATTTTTGCTCATTTTTTTGTTTTTTTAAAAAGACATAACATGCTCAAGGATACACAGAATACGGAAAAAAATCATCACTCTGTCTAAGAGATCAAATGGTAGTATAAAACAATGCTCTTACATATTAACCCAATTAAAGAATGTTATCATCAGAGTCTAACATGGTGTTTACTTCAAAGATGACATTCAAGTGTGTTATTTAGAACACTAGGCCTAATGTATCTATCAAGAAGTAAGCACTGCTATCTAATTTTCGTAGTTTTAGTATCTTCTATATCCACCACCACCTCCTCCATACGGATCTCCATAACCTCTTCCACTATAGCCCCCTCTTCCACCATAGCCCCCTCCTCTTCCACCATAATCTCCCCTGCCTTGGAAACCTCCTCCTCTACCACCACCTCCCCCACTTCCTCCCCACCCTCCTCCCCCTCCCCCACCACCTCCCCAACCTCCTCCACCTCCCCAGCCACCTCTTCCACCCCCACCACCTCCTCTACCACCACCTCCACCTCCACCACCCCAACCACCCCTTCCGCCGCCTTCTTGTCTCTTTTGCCAAGGGGGCATTTCAGGGGGTGGTGGTTCAATTTCATTTGGTCGTCCTCCCCTGTCAGGCACCCTTCCCATCAGCACCTGTGTGAAGAAATACTTTCTTTCAGTTTCTAATATTTTAAAAGTAAAACTTAACATGAAGGATTCAAGTGATACTGAAGTTATTGTTCTAATAAAGAAACAGAAGCCAAATATAAGGACATGAAAGTATCAGACATGGCAGTATGAATTAATATTGAAAATATAAATGTGATGTACAACAAATTCCCCAGCATGTGGTATTATTTTTAAACAATCTGAGGGAATATTTCTGAAACTTAAGGGCTTGTTAATTTTCTCTTGTTTAAATTTGTTTAGCAAATTCTATAACAAATGTAGTACCCATCACACTAAGAAATTTTTTTAGCAAAACATTTTCAATATACTTAAACTACATACTCTACGTTAATTAACTTCACATCCATTTATACAAGAACAACTCTGGACTTTCCATTGCCATTGATTTCATAATGGGTTATCCAATAAAAGACTGTATTTCTAAGCACATTTTATTTCAACAAAGTATGAAGTATATACGATAACGTGGATATGAGGTCCGAGATGAATATAATGATTATAGTCCAAGGTATCATTGCAAAGAGATACAAGGATTCTCAATGAATCACTTCTTTCTTAAGAGAAATTTAAGCTCACTAACTTTCGATGATGATACCAGTTACTACATTTTAAAGAAAAAAAAGACGATAAATTTCTTTAACCACGTTTTACAATACTCTGAAGCATAAACCAGGGAAGAGTTTGGTTTAGGTCCCCAGCCTTCTGTAGAAAGGAGCTACTTTATGAGCCCATGAACAGAGAAAGACAGACAGTGGTAAGGAGGGTGTCCCTTACCCACTAAAGCCAAGGGGAAGCCAACAGTTCCCAGCTAGTCTCTTTCAGGAAAGGTAAAACAGTAACTGCCTCAACCAAAATGACCTATGAATCAGTTGGGTTCTACTTCCATTGATCCTCTAATCAAAACCATGTTTTAGTAATTTGTCATAAGTGAAAGACAAAAAAGTACAACATGCTCACTGTGGGGCAAGGTTCAAAGCATACAAACATTCTGTGCAAGTCAGCAACAATATCCTAATTACCAAATCCAAAAATTAGCTTCTCTTGGCTGTTATTCTCATGGGTCTCTCTACCAAATATCCTATGTTGGTGGGTGTATGGGGATGCTCCTCCAAGAACTGATACGACTGCCCTCAAATAATCTGACTATAAACTCAGAAAAGAGATGAGTAATGTCACAAAGTAGAACCCTTAATCCAGCAAGACCAGATTATAACCTGATGCAAGATATTAAGTAATATATTTAAAGACAGAACACTTTCAAAAGACAGAGGAGGTTGATCTAGAATGAAAGTAAAGGGGCCGGGCCGGTGGCGTAGCAGTTAACTTCACGAGCTCCGCTTCAGTGGCCCAGGGTTCAGATCCTGGGCGCGGACCAACACATCACTCATCAAGCCATGCTGAGGCCACATCCCACAATAGAGCAACTGGAAGGATGCACAACTATGACATACAACTATCTACCGGGGCTTTGGGGAGAAACAAAGCAAAAAAGGAGGAAGACTGGCAACAGATGTTAGCTCAGGGTCAATCTTCCTCAAAATAAATAAACAATAAAATGAAAGTAAAGCACAAACATTGGTGCCTAACTTAGCGATGATTAGCAAATTGACTTTAAATACAACCATCTCTCTGGCAAAGTATCCTATATCAAGGATACCTTTCTCACTACACTGAGTAAGAAATGAGGTTTTAAAATTACTCAAATCCCTTATTTTTGATTTTTCACTCTTTTGTAATAAAGTTTGCCATAGAGTGCTCTATCTAAATGGAGAGTACACGCCACTCAAGCTGACAGAAACATTCTAGATTATTGTTGTTACTGCTGTTATAAACTGGAAAATCAGACTCTTTGAGCTTAAGACCACTATCAGATAAATGGATCTATACTCTGAATCAGGAAACGGAACTTCCAAGAGACTGAGTAACTTGCCCAAGGGGATTCCTCTAAAAGTAGATGATAGAGCTAGGAATGTGAACCCAGATTTGTATGACTCCAAAGCATGTACTCTTCCCTTTACACCAAGGATATAAGGAATCTGTCAGTACCTGAAAAGATTCTTACAGATTTTTCCTGACAAAAAATGATTACATTCTTAGAAAGGCAGCAAATAATTCTTGCTAAAGCTATTAATAAAAGCAAGTCTTAATTCCTCTAATTCAGATAAAACATTGGTTTCATTTATGAATACAGAAATTCAAATGAATGCATACACACAACAGATAACTAAGCCTAGATGGACTGAAGCCCCTCTACCACTCCCTTTCTAGGAGTTCAACAAGGATGTATAAGAAAAATGGATTAAAATCTGTAAAAACATCAAACAAGGATATTATAAATTCATTCTCCACTGTACTGAAAGAAAAACCAACCTTATTAATGGCACATGCCGTCTTCTCCCGGCTGGTGCCACTACTTGTCCTAATGATCTTGGATAGATCTTCTCGAGCAGCAAGTAGATGTGCCAATGTAATTGTTGTCTTGGGTGACAAAGCATAACGCTTAGGCTGGTAAATTCTTGCTATGTCGTCTGTTTTTACCTAAATGACAAAAGTTAGGGGAAAAAAGGAACAAAAAAACATTTCAGTGAAAGAGCAATGACAATCATAATCTTCAGAAAGAAAAAAAAAGGAGATAATGCACAAGCAAAGACATAGAAAAGAGCAAAACATTGAAATATCTGATAACTTGTATGCAGAATGAGAAAAACAGACCAACAGATGCTAAAAGAATACATAACTACCAGTAACAACTCATTTAAAAAGTAACACAAGAAAGATTCCACTCATATTAACAAAAAACAAAAGACCTAAAAATAACTTTACCAAAAGCACATACGGGACCTTTAAGAAGAAAACATTAGTAAATCTTATCTTATAAAAACAAAAGGAAAACTTGAATAAATGGAGCGAAATACCAAGTTTCCAGGTGGGAACAGTGAGTATTGTCAGTTTTCCCCCAAATTAACTTATAGGCTTACTGCAATCCTATTGGAATGATTTTTGAGAGGATTAAAAAAAAAAAAAAAAGAATCTAAAGTTAACCCAGAAACTAAATATGTAAGAATGACTAAAACAATTTTGAAAAAGAAGAGTTCTACAAGATACTAATATGTCATATGAAATTATCATTGTCATAACAGCTAACATTCATTGAGTACTTATTAAATGTGCCAAGATACTGTTCACTTAATAGTCACTATTTCTTTAAATAATCCTCAAAACATCCTTTTAGAGTGGTTGTTTTTATTATCCCCTTTTGCAGACACAAAAAAAGAGGCTTAAAAAGCTTAAATAGTTTCCCCAAAATACAGCAAGAATCTCAGCTTTGCCCAATTACTAATAAAGGTCTATCTGACCCCCAAGCACAGGTGTACAGATAACAGTATACTATCCTACCTCAGTCTAATGAAATGGAACTTGGGGAAAAAAAAATAGATTCATGAAACAAAATAGCCAACTGAGACTCAGAGCCTCATAAATGTATGAATGCAATAAATGATAGAGGAGGCATCAAAGATCAGTGAGAAAAGGGATGGATTATTTTTTAAATGGTGCTGAAATGAACTGTTGGCTATTTGTAAAAATAATAATAATAAGGCAAACCAGGTATAACAAAGAGAATTCCAAATACAATAAAGAGTTCATTGTTTAAAGTTTTACTTTAAATTGAAAAATTTAACTATATTATAACTTAAAGTTTCTATACATCAAAAGACATAAAACAAAACCAAAAGACAATTTGGGAAAATATTTTCAACAAATAAAGCAACTAGCTAACTTCCTTAATATATAAAAAGCTCAATCAAAAGGAAAACAGGAAGACTCTAAGGCGAAAAAAAAAGACAAGACACAAATAGAAATTTCAAAAAAAGAGGAAACTAAAATGACTAATAAACTTATGAAAAAAAGTTCAACTTTACCAATAATAAAAATATACAAATTAAAACAATTTAGTCTTTTTTAACCATCAAGTTAGCAATAAAACTGATAATATTCTAAACATTAAAGAGGCTAAAGTGAAGACAAAATTTCCTTTATCCTACTGGTAGGAGTTTAAATTCATACAAACTTTTTAAAAAACATTTGACCCTGTGAATCTAGAGCATTAAGAGTCACAAGCTGTGACACAGTAAATTTTCGTTTAGTAATCCACCATAAGAATATACTTTGAAATTTACAAATAAAAATTACACATAGTAATATTCCTGTTGTTAGTTAATATAGGAAAAACATGTATAAAATAAGAAAGTTAAGTAGATTATACCATCACTATATAATAAAATATAATGCAGCCATAAAAAGGATAATGAAAGAAGGAAGTACTGTTACATGCAACAACACAGATGAACCTTGAAAGCATTACGCTAAGAAGCCAGACGCAGGGCCTGGCCCGGTGGCATAGTGGTTAAGTTCGCGCACTCTGCTTCAGCGGCCCAGGTTTGTGGGTTCAGATCCCAGGCATAGACCTACACAACGCTTATCAAGCCATGTTGTGGTGGCATCCCACATACAAAAATAGAGGAAGATTGGCACAGATGTTAGCTCAGCAACAATCTTCCTCAAGCAAAAGAGGAAGACTGGCAACAGATGTTAGCTCAGGGCCAATCTTCCTCACCAAAAGAAAAAAAACGGAAGCCCGATGCAAAAAGCCACATATTGTATGATTCCATTCATATGAAATGTCCAGAACAGGCAAATTCAAAGAGACAGAAAGCAGATCATAGTAGTAGTTTCCAAGGAAGGGAGGTAGGGGGTATTGAGAATGACTTCTAACAGGTGTGGGTTTCTTTTTGGGGTAATGGAAATGTTCTGGAATGAGAAAGTGGTAATTGTTACACAATACAGTGCATATGCTAAAAACCACTGAATTCTACACTTTAAGATGGTGAATGATATCTCAAAAAATAGGAAATTAATTAAAAATAGTACTGAAATAGAGCTTTTAGAGATATGGGACAATGATCACAATATATTCAGAGAAAAAAGCAAACTATAAAATTATACTTAGTCTTATCTCAATATTAGCAAAACAATAGAGAAAAGAAACTAACCATACTAATAAATGTGCATCATCTTTTTGAAAGGCAACTCTGGAGTATACACAAAAGCATTAAAATCATGCATAGTCTTTCATCAAGAAATTCCACTTTTAGGAATATATCATGCACATGAACAAAAATTTAGCTGCCAAGGATTTCATTAAAGGGTCAAACGAGACAAAATTAAAGGAAACCTCGATGTCAATCAAGTGTATCTATATGAGAAAATATTCTGCAAAGATTTAAAATGCTCTAGAACAATATTTCATGAGTCATTCAGTAATATCAGATTCATGAAATAGGGAGAAAATGATAAAGATATATTAAATGCAACAAGAAATTTAACAAGAAAAGAAAATTCAGGATACAAATCCATGCACTCATATAATCAATTGAAAAGGATCAAATGCAAGGCCAAACTGACCTATAAATAGCCTAAGAAAAAATATTTTAAAAAACTTTCCAGACTATGGAGAAAAGAACAAATACACAAGCTCCTTGTCCTAAAACATGATGAAAAAAGACCAAGATGAGAGGATAAAATATCAAGATATTTCCTCAAGGCATATTTTCTTAAAGTCCCCAAGTTTAAGGCTAGTAAAGAGTCAACATGCCCCTAAGTCTATGCCACTCTGAATGTTCAAATAAAAAAACACATCAAAACTCATTTTTGGATTTCTCTGTAAACTTAAGGCCAATAATGAAAACATCCTCCAAGTTAGTACATTAAGACATTCTTAGTGCACTGCCTTTCACAATTTTCTTAAACTTCTTTTTATCATTAAAATTCTATCAGGTTAAACTGGAGACCCAACATGTAAACAACCCCTATTAAGTTTCTGGAGGTCAGTAAAATTGCTACCTCCCACACATCTGAACTCTATTACATTTCTTGAGGTTAGCAATCATGTCATCTACTTCTTTGGTAACTCACAGCTCTTAGAGAATCTGGGCTTCTTGCATATAATAATCACTTCAATGACGTGGACACACACACACATCTCTGGAGTTTATCCTGATGCGCATGCAGGAAAAAAAACAGGCTCTAGCCATCTGAGAAGCTGATTAGGTATTACAGATACAGAAATCTTCTAAAAATGTTCTATACCTAATCATATAGAATATTGAGATGCTCATCCAGAACCAGCTACCATCATATGAGGTGCTGAATAAATGCTTATTGAAAGAAAATACATGATTGACAGTCTTCAACTCTGCCTTATAGCTATTCTATCACTATGCTAAAAAAATTTTTCTCTGAAATAATAGTTTTCACCAACAACCCTGTTCTAATCACTCTTCAATTTTCTGTATCTGTCAGGTATTTGGAAGGAGACTCTATGTTTAATACAGGAGGGAGTATTTCCAGGTAAATGAGTCAGATTGAACACACTAAATTATAAAAAGGTACATATATATTATAACAAAGAGAATGGAAAAGAGGGATACAGATAAGAAGGGAACCAACATCTCAGAAAATGAAATCGGGAGCTGAAAATAGCGGTTAAATCAAGTCTATTTGTGGAACAGTCTATTCCTCCAACCCCTGGTGCCATGCTGCCACTCCTCCTCTGGCCAAAGGAAAAAAAGTGCAGAGGAAAAATGAGTTTTTCCTTCTTGAAAAAATGAGCAGCTACAGAGAAAAGACTTCTACAAGTTGGCATTAAGAATTCCCACAGCACAGTAGCCAGATACAAAGCTGATGTCAATAATCCTTATCAATGACTGTCATTCCCAATCAGTTTTTCAATGCCTTCCTCTTAAATATGGACAACCAAGGAGCACTATGCATTTGAAGAAAGCCACCACAAGAGAGAGACCAGGAAAAACAAACAAAAAATTATCCTGGAGGAAACAGAAAATTGAAGGCAAAAAATTTTTTTTTAATTTTTTATCCTCATTCAAGGAGCACATCCATAAAACAAGAAAAAAAAAAAACATGAAAAAGGAAAACTCAAAAAATCAAAAAAGAATTCCTTAAAAAATGATGGCAGAAACAAAATTTCAATATCAAGCATGAAATAAAATAGAGGACATTTCCAAGGAAGTGAATCAGGGAAAGAGACCGAAAATGAGAGAAAAAATAAAGCAACTTAAGTAGAGCTATTCAAGATGTCCAATATCTGACTAGCAAGAGTTTCAGAAAAATAAAACAAAAGGGAAGACATTAATAAAGAAAAATATAAAAGCCAGGAGTCTATAGATTGAAAGGTCCACCTAGTGTCTAGCACAATGAATAAAAAAAGACCCAGACCAACACATATTGTGAAATTTGAGAACTCCAAGGATAGAGAAAAGAGCCCAAAAGCTTCCAAAGGAAAATAAAAGGTCATCCAAAAGGACAGAGAATGGCATTGGGTTTCTCAACAGCAGCACTAAATGCTAGAAAACAACGAAGCAAGGCCTTCAATATTCTTAGAGAAAAAAGTTTTCAATCTAGAATTTTATATTTACCCAAACTATCAATCAAATGTGACAGAAGAATAAACATATTTTCAGAATGCAAGGATTCAGAAAATCACCTCCTATGCACCTTTTGTTAGGAAGTTATCTGTGATTTACTACAGCAGAATGAGGGAATAAACAATGAAAGAGGAGGCTATGGAACCCAGGATACAGTGGAGTAGCCAAGGATAGCCATGCAAACAGCCAAGACTGCAATTGGAAGATACAAGCTTTTGGAAGGGAAGGTATACAGAAAATGAAGGACACATTAGAATACCTGATTTTTAAAGGTATATTTAAAAAGAAAAAAGAAGCAGCAGCATATGATAGAGAATACAGTGCAAGAAAAAATAAAATCCAATTAGAAGAAAGGATGAGACATCTGGTAAATTGAATAATGGCCCCCCAACATCTCCATCCTAATCCCTGGTACCTTTGAATATGTTACCTTGCAGATGCAGATGTAATTAAGTTAAGGATCTTGAGATGGAAAGACTATTCTGGATTATCTAGGTGGGCCCAGTGCAATCATAAGTATCCTAATATGAGAGAGACAGGAGTGTCAGAGACAGAAGGCGGCGATGTGACAATGGAAGCAGAGAGAGAAAGAGATTGGAAGATCCTACACTACTGGTTTTGAAGATGGAGGATGAGGTCAAGAGCCAAAGTACACAGATAGCATCTCGAAGCTAGGAAAAGCAAAGAAACAGATTCTCCCCTGAAGCGTCCAGGAGGAATGCAACCCTGCCAACACCTTCATTTTAAGACTTCTAATCTCTAGAACTGTAAGAGAATAAATGTGTATTATTTAAGCCACTAAGTTTGTGGTAATTGGTTACAGCAGCCATAGAAAACCAATACAAGACACCATATGGAGAGAGAGAACATGTAAGAGCCAAGAAAACAATCAAAACACCCCAGCAGTCAGTCAGCAGAACCCAGATATGGGAGACAACCGTCTTGGATGTTCCAGCCCAGCCCAGGCACCAGATGAATGAAGATGTATAAGCAGTTCCAGTGATATAACATGTGGCAGAAGAACTGTTCAGTTAATTCAAAGAATGTAATAATAATAAGATCTGAGAGTAACAGGTACCAGATTTACCCTCCTACCTGAAACAACTATAAAACTGGACAACCCATGGCAACTAGCAATTCTCAGACACTAGACATCAAGGAGCACAGGACAGTGATTACTGAAACAGGGGAAGCAAATAAGGTGAGCCCTATAATTGTCCCAGCTTACCGTCTGGAGAGTTTCTAGACTATGATGCAGGGTGGGGCAGGGGACCCCAGACAAGGTGTGAGTACAGGTTAAAGGCATAAAATGGGAGTGATGGCAGACAGCTCTCTAGAAGGCTATCTGAAGAAGGCATTTGGGAATGCCCCACCCTCCAACCCCCTCTTCAATTGAAACACAGCCTTAAGACTCTTTTAAGAAGACTTGTTCAGGCAAGAGTATTACCTGTACCTATTCCCATCTCCTGCTTTCTTGACCATTTGCTCACTATATTTATCTCACAGTCTCATATGATGCCCCTTCTTTCATGCATATTCTTGCATAAATCACAACATCTGTGAGTTTAAAATAAATGTGAAAGATAAGGGTGGATATTAAGATATTTGCAAAGAGGGATTTATATAAGACCAGAATGATCATATAAGACCAGTAGTTGGTCTGGGCATGTGCGTCAGAGTGATAATGTGCAAATGTGACAGTTACATAATAACAGACAAGAGAGCCGGAAGAGCTGTCACAGAGTACCACCTGCAGGACACAGATGGGAAAACAGCCTTACCTTTGCTCTATCAGACCATCCAAAAGACTGCACTGTCACATCTAATCGTTTCATCAACATCCGCCGGCGGCACTCATATTCACAGGAAAGAGCATCGTTGATTCTTTCCAGTTTTTTCTAAAGAATTTGGAAACAAAAATCATAAACTTTAGACTCATGAGGCACAGAAAAGAAACTTGCAAATTGTGGCCAATACTTCCTACTAATTCAAAAGATACTGTACTTGATGATCATTTTCTAACCCCATGAGACTTTACAGTGAATTATTTAAATAATAAAGAATATTTGATAGAACACTTATGATATTCAGAAGATATTAAACATATAAATTAAACTCTACAATTGGTAGAGTTTACCTCATCTTCAATCAAACATGTTAATTTGAGTGAAACGTCTACTTGCTAAGTGTCTGGACAAATAAGGAACGAAAATACCCACAACTTCCCATCTTGTTGGTTTTGAGCTACTATCCTTTTCAAATCACAACTATGCTAACATACTGGACACTATACTCTCGGCCAGGCATTTTTAAAATTAGTAATCTGATTGAAGAAATGTTAGGACATATTACTTTAGAATATCAATCCATTTTAATACTCCAAAACAATAAATGCATGCTACATACCGTAAAATATAGATGTCCAGTTATAAAATTAAGTCATATTCACTAATTTAATTACATAAAGCTAATAAAAGTGGGCAGGGTGGGGGGGATTTACCGCCTGTTCCAGATTTAAATCAATTTTCAGCAGTGGTTTTCCCACATGATTTTTCTGGACTTTTGAGAGAATATCTTTCACCTAAAAGTAAACATAAAGGATTATAAAAATGTATATCCCTAATTTAAAACAATCTTATTCTTGCTTAAAATGCTGTTCTGAATGCTAGAGAATAAATAAAATGTTAAAGTGAAATAATTAAAATACACCTTCACATACCAGGGAAGAATAACACTACAATGCAGAATATCTTTTTCAAAGAAGCATAAGTTATATTAATTCAGGCTATAGTACACCTTCTTTTCCAGAATAAGAAATAATGTTCAAAGACAACAAAAAAACTAGCTACTAAAAGGTTTTACTATAAGAATTTGTATGCTTTATGTGAAATAATTTTGGAGTTTCTTCTTCAGGCAGCACTGTCTTACATCCTGATAAATTCTCAAAAAAGATGCTAAAACCTTTGATGAGCACATTGATTTTTCTCAATTAAATACTATGAATACATTCTAATTGTTAAGTATTCCGGTATTGCTGTTCAGCAAGACAATATAGGACAGCAAGCCCTCTCAGTTACAGTTACCACATACACATTTCACTACCTTTGCAAAGCCACTAATTTGAATTACTTGAAACATTTTTATTTTGGTGAACCAGATATTAGACATTTGCTTTTGCTTTAGCGATATCAGGGGGCATTCCAATAATAGCCATTTATTGTGAAGAAAATGACTGAGAAATGACAGCCTAAGTTGGGCTCACCCTCCTAACTGGAAAATCCTTCATTATCTAAAGAAAATATTTCAAAACTGAACAAAATATTTACAGTTTCTTGATTATAAGGTAACTAGAGAAAACAATAAAGAGCAGTTCAGATTTTGAGGAGTATGAAGCTTATTTAATGTTGGGGGCTCTCTTTAAGAAAAATAATTAAAAACTACAAAGACACAATCAGCTTTGAGGCTGGTGGCAGTAATGGGGAGTGACTATAACTGGGCACAAAGTTTCTTCTGAGGGTGATGAAAATGTTGTAAAATTAGATTTTGATGATAGTTGTACTCTGTAAATATACTAAAATTCATTGAATTATACATTTAAAATGGGTGAATTTTATGGCACAAATATTTTATCTTAAGAAAACTATTTTTAAAAAATTAGCTTAGAAAGAACTTGTGCAAATGAGGAGCCCCAAAGCTTAAGCTTTATTAGCTTCACAGCAAATCTACTGCTACAACGATACAATTACTGATACAATTCTTACATATTGTAAAGAATTATCAACTTATTTCCTTAAAATATACCATTTCTATCCAACTACTGTAAATACTTCCAATTGTGATTATGTTATTTCAGATATGACCAGAAGTTTTACTCGTAACTCCTCACACAAGAGGGATTCTGAATGCACACTTGTAGTTTCTTATATGTGATCATATTTAGCTCCACTCTCAGAATTTCAACATCAGATAACAGTTTAGTAAGTTTGAGAATTACTTGCGACAGACAGGGCGTTAAGCCCACAGACTCTGGAGGCTGAGCGCCTGGGTTCAAACCTCAGGTCTACCACTACTAGTCAGAAACTTGCTTGTCTGATTTATTAAATCTTTCAGTACCTCTGTTTTCTCATATGGCTGTTGTAGATAATAACAGTCCTACCTCATTATAGGTGATGTGAGAATTAAAAATGAGTTATTACATATAAACATTTAGAACAGTAAATGCTGTATGTTTGTTAATATTACTATAACTACTTTAGATTCATATTTGAATAGCTTCGAGTTAAAAATAATGATCATTTTCTTTCCCAAAGGTAACAAAGTGTCTTCTGGACACATCACACACAGAAGAAAGAAAATAAGGAAATTTTTGCTTTTGATAGGATTGAATGGAGAAGGAAGTCCTTTAGGTAAATATTTGGGCACAATGGCCATAATAACAGCTACCTTATAATTAAACTGCTACCTTTTGAACATAGGCATTACAGCCTGCTCCAAGTAGGGAAAAGAGAGGTTTGGGGATATTACTAATACTAACTAAACCCCATAAAAGGGAAAAGCCTCTTTGGGATCAATATGTGGAATCACTGGAAGATTAGGAAGAGCTCACAAATCTGTCTAGCCAATCCCAGATCATTCTTAATCCAGAGAAAAAGGGAAAAAAACTCTGAAGAGTAACTTGTTAACTCCAGAAAAATGTTTTCGAGCTGGGATTCAAAGACTTATTCTTTGGTTTGCAAGTTCTACAAAAAAAAAGATTTTAAGATTATGTTTTCAACTTAATAATACTAAAATTCTCTTACATTCATTTAGACAAATCTTTTCTTCAGTTCGTAAATTATCAATGCAAAAGAGTACTTTTATTCAAGGGTTTAGTTTAAAGCAGCATGTCTAAAAATGGAGCTTTAGGACCTATTCTTTTTTTTTTTTTTTTGGTGAGGAAGACCAGCCCTGAGCTAACATCCGGTGCTAATCCTCCTCTTTTTGCTGAGGAAGACTGGCCCTGGGCTAACATCGTGCCCATCTTCCTCTACTTTATATGGGACGCCGCCACGGCATGGCTGACAGGCAGTGCGTCCGCGGGCGCCCGGGATCCGAACCCGCGAACCCCGGGCTGCCAAGCGCGGATGAAACCGCTGAGCCACCGGGCCGGCCCCTAGGACCTATTCTTGAGGGTGAGAATTTTCTTTTCCTTTAAAAATGAATCCTGTATTATTCCCCTAGAGGACTCCTATGACACCTAGGAACTAGGCCAGATTTGGTCTGCAAGAGTAGCATTCTCTCAATATGTGGCTCCACTGGGAACAAGCGTAGTTTAGTAATTGAAAAAAAATTTCAAAAAGCTTGAAAAGTTTGTGGTTGTTTTTAACTACTCCATTAAGGTACTCATTCATTCATTCATTCATTCACTATACAACGAACACTTATCCACCAGAAACTGTGCTTGCTCACTGTCAAAGACAACCACATTGCAATTCTATCAACAACATCCATTAAAAAAATTTTTAGTTTGCCTTTGACTTTGTAGGATAACTCTACTTCTTTCATAATACTGTATTCCAACCTTGTTTAGCAAAGAGATCCTTAAATTTGCAAAGTGATTTCTATCATGGCAAACTCTTGCAAAGCCTAAGGGCATTCACTCATTAAGATCTGATTCCAGAATATTAGCTATAGGCAAGTTAGGTCACATATATATTAACTCCAAATCCAAAATTTAGTTTACATGAAGATCAACTTCTTGAAATTGAATGTAAATCTTATAATTAAAGGAAGTATTTTCATTTTTAATGTAACATTTACATGTTAGCATTTAGTTGAATTTTTGGGAAATGAAAAATAAAACAAATACAATACCTTTGATTCCACTTGGTTTAGCATAAGCGGAATGTCAGAAGTTGTTGACTTGGGTACACCAAGGGTATCACAGATAGCTTGAACTTCCTGATAAATTTCACTATTTTTATCTAACTGAGAATTTTTACATTTCTTGTTCTGTAATATCTGTAAAGCTTGAAGTTCTGTACTTAAAAACACTACAATAAAAAAAGGAAAAACAAACAATGTTAAAATGCACAAGAACGCCATAAAAATCTCACTTGTGAGTATATATCCAAAGGAAATGAAATCAGGATCTCAAAGAGATCTGCACCAGCACATTTACTGCAGTATTGTTCACAACAGCCAAGATATGGAAACAACCTAAGTGTCCTTCAATAGATGAATGGACAAAGAAAACATACAATGGAATATTACTCAGCCTTAAAAAAAGAAGGAAATCCAGCTATTTGTGACAACATGGATGAACCTGGAGGACACTGTGCAAAGTGAAATAAGCCAGACACAGATGGACAAATACTACATGATATCACTTTTACGAGGAATCTAAAACAAACTCATAAAGGAGAGAGGTGGTTGCCAGGGGCTAGGGGGAGGCAGAAACAGGGAGTTATTAGTCAAAGTTTCAGTTATACAAGATGAATAAGTCCTAGAGATCTACTTTACAGCATAGTGCCTACAGTTAACAACACTGTAATGTACACTTAAAAATTTGCTGAGTAGATCTTACATTCTTATCACAAAATGAAATAAATCTAAAGAGGGCAAGAGGAACCTTAAAAAAAAGGGGACAGTTACTACACACAAAGAGTTTCAAGTCCAACAGAAGAGACCCACCAGTAAGTCAACAATTTAAGAATGTATAAGACTGATTGAGAGCCACTGATTTAAAGACTTTTCCATGTAATCTACACAACAGACAGTCTAAAGAGAGCACAAAAAGTTAAGACCATTATGTATCAAACTTGCTTATGAGGACTATGCCAAGGTCCCTCTGATATCAAAACTTCATTAAAAAAGATCATCAGTTCTTCAAACATTTATATTTTGGACAGAACCATGGCTCAAGTCTGCCTTTGTTCTATAGAAACATGCTCGACATAATCGTACAAACAAGAGTTCTGTCTAGTATTTAAAATGCTAAACCATGCAGATGGTAAACAACTGATAGATCCACCACAGATCCCCAGATTCCCCTGCTCCAGAGACAATCACCATTATTAGTTTCTTGGGTATCTTTTTAGGCATATGTGTATATGTATATTTAGAATACATATCTACCATCTATGCGCTTTTATTTCTTTTAATCAAACAGAGCATACTATACATGTTCTGTATATTTATTTTTATCTTAGAGGTCCATCCATATCAGCATATTTGATCTATTTTCCTTCTAATGGCTGTATAGTGGTATCACTGCAAAGATGTACCATTTCTGTTTAACTACTACAAACAATGCCTTAATGAACATCCTTTTCATGTATCATTGTACACTTAGGGAAATAAATATGTATTCCTAGTCATTGAATTGCCAAGTCAAAAGGCAGGTGAATTTTAATTGTGATATTGAAAATTTGCCCTTCTAAAAGGTTGTACCAGTTAATCTCCCACCATACTCTAATGCCTATAGTATATGAGAATGCTTACTCCCCAAACTCATTATGACTTTTTTTTTTTGGTATTTGCTAACCTGGTAAATGAAAAATGGTATCCTGTCATTTTATTTTTGTAACTCTTCAACTTTGAGGGATACTGTGCATCTTTGCACGTTTAGAAGCAGTTTTTAAAAAATTTTTTTCTGTAGAATGCCTGTTCACTTCTTCTGTACTTTACACATTTTTCCAGTGAGTTTTTATCTTTTTCTTCTTGATTTATAAAGCTCTCTACATAGTAAGGAATTTGGCCCTTCTTATTTTATCCATGTTGTAAACACTTTCAAGAAAAACATGAAAAAGCTTATTATGTCAATATGTTTTAAAGACAGTCAAACTAAAGATAAAGATGGAATAGATGCTGGTAAGATTGTAAATTGGTATAATGCTTCTGGAACAAAATATGGCAATATATACCTAGACCAGAGATAAACATTCATAATATTTTTTAAATGTTCATAATCTTCACCTAACTAAAAATATGAAATTAATTTAAAATTAAAAAATTCAAATACCCCCATATTTAAAATCTATTAAATAAAAATGTTATGTCCATAGCATAGAATGTCATGTAGCCAATTTAAATTATTTTTTCAAAAAAATATTAAGTGATGGGGAAATGCTTACAATACATTAAATGAAGAGGAGAAAGAACTGCATCTGTAACAGGATCTCAGTCTTATTTAAATGTGTACGTACAAAAGAAAAAGAGAAAGAAAAGGAAATACACCAGAAAGTCATTCATGATTCTCTCTGGGAAGTGAGATTATAAATGATTTTCTTCTTTACAATTTTATGTACTTTGTAAGATTTCTATAATAAGTGTGTGATTTTTTAACACATAACAAAATTTACCATTCTAACTATTTTTAAGTGTAGAGTGGCATTAAGTACATTCACACTGTTGTGCAATCATCACCACCATCCATCTCCAGAACTTTTTCATCTTCCCCAACTAAAACTCTGTACCCTTTATTTCACCCCACCTCCCAAGCACATATTTTCATAATCAGAAAAAACTATACCAACTTCTCTTATATCTCCTCTTTACTTTTACTTGTACCAGAAACCTATATTACTCTTGTTGCTGAGATTCTTAGCAGCTAAGGCAAAAAGGGAAACGACGGATTACACAGTTCTCATTGACTGACATAAACAATATGCAGGTCCCTCTAGGCCACTGCTTCTTCACTTCCTTTCTGTCCTAATATACCTAAGGGTTACTGGCTTCCCATTAATAACAGTGGTTCATTAAATCAGTGACTCACACAGAATGGGAGGAAGACAGGGAAACAGTGTAAGAAATGGGGGGGAGACACATAATTTTTATCCCCATCCAGAACACACACAAGGTAATTCAAATGCCAACACTTCTTTATCGCCACTAGTTAAATAAACACACGATTTCTGCTCTAATGAAACAAACATTACTAACACTAGAGCCTAGGTGGAATATATTACATGGATCTTTTAATAAATGGTATAGCCTAAAATAATAGAAATCTCCAATAATAGAAGATGTTAGAAAAATTCTTTCAAATGGTTATTGCTTGTAGAACACTCAAAAGAGCACAAAATTTAACTAAATTAAAAAAATTTTGAAGGGAGCCAATACAAATAAATGGATCTATCACTTATAGTAATTGTTTGGATATAGAGTAATCTATACTCCAAATTTACCTCTGACAAAAATAGGACACACTAGAATTCAAGTGGCCCGAGGGCACCCTTTTTTTTTTGACTGATATATCCCTGGTGCCTAGAGCAATTTCTGGTACAATAGTAGGTGACCAATAAATATTTTTGAACCAAAAATATTGTGCCTATCACAGTGCCTATCACTAAAACGAGATCTAATAATTTGCCTAGCAGCCTAGTTTCAGAAAGTTTTAAGATTAAACAGGACTTGGTGATCACTAACTTTAGCCATCTAGTTATAAATGCTAACAGATGAATTAGGTAAAGAAAAAATTACTAAAATACTATATAAATCACAAACGCAGGGCATTCTATATTGGCCAAATAAACTATAAGTGTTAGAAATCTTAGAGAGTATATTAGTAGAATTTACTATATTTGTATAAATATCTCTGTATATTTACATAAATATAGAGTATTTATATACAAAGTATTTATATATTTATAGAAATATAAACTATATTTAGAAACATAATATATATAGAAATATATATATTTCTATATAGAAATATAAACTATAAATATCTCTGAGTCGGCTTCATCTTTTAAGTCAAATATTAAAAACTTTTTAATACAGAAAATGTCTGCTTCATTAATGAAATTTCATAAATCCTGACTTGAAAATAACAAAAACCAGATCAAACACATGCATTTAAATGTTCAAAGAAAGAAAACTCACATAGAAGTTTCAAACAGTCGTCCTTCTTTTTTAAACGATCTTTAATATCTCCTGATATGAGTACAGAATATGGACACGCCATTTCTTTTAAAAAACCACTTATCTCAAGCTGGAAGCTTTCTAGATCATCTCTCCCTTTAAAAAGAAAAATCATAAAACATTTACTGAATATTTACCACATAATATGATACTATAAAATCTACCACTAATTGATTTCAATTTTACATTCAATTCTAAATTTTCACTTTGACATTAAATCTTTACGTGTGACTCCAAAGCTTAGGTAAAGGTAACCAATTTCTGCATATAGAACGTAATACTTAAATTTAAGAACATAAATATCTAATCATGAGATTATATTTTTATATTTAAATCCCTGATAAGTATTTTCCAATAGACTTTCCATAAAAGCAGATAAACTGAAAATATTTCATGTAACTGAAATATTAAAAGCATTATTATGGCTACAAGTATTAATTGGCTTCAGAGCAGATGAAATATTTCTATGGATTCAGATAATAAACACAATCATCTAAGCCTCACTGCGTATCTTTCTTTCATAATTTAATTATGTAGGAACTTGTGTCATATGTTTTGAAAGCAGCTTATTTTAATTTGCTTCAGGTGAATTCTATTAGATTTGGCAAGAAAAAAACAACTTAAAAGGATACTTTCAGAGAGGAAGGCTAGTTTGTCCCCTAGCAAATGCCCAATAATTTTTTATTTTTCATTTTATTACACTATCTGAAATTCTACCAATGAAAGACCCACAAGGACTCCAGTGACCAAGATAGTAACGAATTAAACTCTTAGGAGTTAATACAGGAGTTTTTTATAAAAGTATTCCCACGTGAATCCATGTCCTGAGTTACAGGCTTGGTAATACAACTTAAAGATTACGTATACTTTAAAAAAAACAAACCTTAATTCAAAATAAGCAGTATTCAAAAATTAAACTTTTTAAATAACCAAATTCAGACTCTACTTTTTCTAAAGAACTATACTAAAGTTAAGACAACAGACAAACAGCAATCATTCATAATTTTATACAAATTTAAGAACCAATTTTGGATTAATATAAAATTTAATCCAGAGATATTTAATATCACATACTGAAGTTCATGACATTAATGATTTTTCTTCGTACAGGGGTACACTGTAGATAAAACTGTAAATCATAAACTATCATTTCATTTTTAAAAAGTAAATAAAACACAATGGCAATACCAGCTGAAGTGATGCTTTCTTCCAAGTTGCACAATGATTTTATTTGAGAGCCTAACCAAACACAGAGCTCCGAAAATTCAGGTGAAGACAGTCCACCCTCTGCTGCCTTGGTAAGGGCTTGCTCTTCTAACAGTGGTCCCTTATACCTAGAAAGCAAGACAAAAAAGGTTAAAAAAACACACAAACCCCCCCCCCCAATACTCTATATAAAGGCCTACTGCCTGTTTTTGTAAATAAAGTTTTATTGGAAGACAGATAATAAATGTATCCATTTTCAGACTGTCTCTGGCTGCTTTCACGCTGCAATGGCAGAGTTCAGTGGTTGTGACAGAGGCAGTATGGCCAGCAAAGCCTAAAATTTTTACTCACTGGTCTGTTATAGAATGGTTGGCCGATTTCTGCTCTATATAATTAACATTTGGTTTTTTTTCTATATTTTAACTTTTTTTAGTAAAATTATCAATCAATTTTAAGATAAATATTGCATGTAACACAAAGTCAAAGAGAACAAAGTCTAACAACCTTATACTAGTTATAAGAAGAAAAAAGAAATATAATGAAAAAGAACAGATGCAAATTTTAAACTTAAAAAAATTAAAGCTGAAAAGAACCTATGAGATTATTTTAACCTAAATCATTTATAATTTTATACTTTTAAACACTGCTACAAAGTGTTTGTAATTGGATCTTAAATTTTGTAATCATTTTATATATTATCTTAATTTAATCAGATCAGTATTCTACTTTTTTCTTTCTGCAACTGAGTTTTTAACATTATAAATGTATAAATTTTAATATATTTGATCGGTTTTAATCCACTGCAGTTATTTTTCTTTTGCTACCCAAATTGTCCCATATCTGGTTAGTGGGACCCCACTCATTTTGGCCAGTAAGTCCTTTGACTTGTCCCCCGTATTCTCTGAATACTTCCCTTATTTTCTATGACAAGATGTTCCTGCCCTATACCTGCAATCATCCATTTCTCCAAGAAGCCCTGATTCTTTTTAATGATATTTATAGTACACAATCTGCTACTAAAGGTTAGTCACTGTATCTGTACCTTTTTAAGAGAGCTTACATCCAGAGTTCATACTGCTATTTCCAATTCAAATTTAGAATTGTAGGGTTTTTACTTCTTTTGTTTTAAATTTGTATCTATTTTCTCTTACAATGAAAATCCTGGTTTCTAACGACATTTATGTAATCTTAGTATATATAAAAATAGATATAAATTACATACAGTTTCAGAAGAGGAAAATCAGCATTATTACTAACAATATAATTGCTGAAAACAATTTATTTTTCTATCTTTGGAATATACTCCAGTAAGGATATATGGAAAAACCATTCCTTTCCATGTGATTAAACCGCCTACTTAATATATTGATAGACATTTGTTTCATTTTGCTTTTAATTTTTAGGGATTTGTCTCTTGTTTTGATTTTATTTTTATTTAATTTTGCTTTATAATTATGTAAAACATTTATATGGTCTCAAAGTTTAATTTACAAAACAAAGTACATTCAGACAAATCTAGCTTACAATCTTAATCTTGTTCCCTCTACTCTGTTCCCTCCCTCCCCCATAGGTAACCATGTTTATTAGTTTTGGGTTGTCATTCCCATGTTAAATATAAATATAAACATATATATTTCTCCTTTTTTAGATAAAACATGCCCTACTATATTCTGTTCTACTCCTTGCTTTAAACACAGACACACTCACACACACATACATTTACATATCCTAGAGATCAGCAGAGATACTACTCAATCATTTTTATAGTTGTATGGTGTATCCTGACCGTGGACTACTATACTTTATTCACTATGCCCCCACTGAAGGACATATGGATTGTTTTCAGTGTTTTGCTATTATTAAAAAATTGACAAATTTTTGTTAGTATATATGGAGAATAGTTTCCTACAGGTGGGACTATTGGGTGAAAGGGTAAATGGATATGTAACTTCGCTAGATGCTATTAAATTTTCCTCTACAGGGGTTGTACCATCAAGGTACAAGAGTACCCACTCCCCCCAATTCACCAAAGTTGTCAAACATTTAGATTTTTGACCATCTGGTGTTTACACTCCTCTTATGAACAAGGGTGTACATCTTTTCATATGTTTAAAGGGTGTTTGCATTTCTTTTTCTCTGAATTCTCTGGTCAAATCTCACAAAGGGTAAGTATTCTCAAATCCTCATTTTGCAGGTAAGAAATTTGGCTTAATAAGGTTAGGATACACACTGCAAGTAGCCCAGTGCTAGGTTTATTTTATATATAAATTTATTTATAATTCATTTAATCTTTACAGCAATGATTTGAAGTTAGTATTATGCTAATTCTGTGGGACCAGAAGATAAATAATTTAAGTGATGACCCTAGGATTTAAATCCAGATTTCACCCTAAATGCTCGATGTGAACTCTTAAACCTCTATCTGCACTAATAAGTAAACTAAGCAAACAAGCTGGCCAGGTGATGCAGCCAGGTAAAGGCAGACCTGGGACTAGACCACTGTCCCTGCTCCTCCAGCCAAGACTGGTTCCTCTCTGCATTATCTTTTCTCCATGTCTTACAATGCCTCTCATTGAGATTTAATAGTAAACATTTAATAGTAAACATTCCCCCTACTTGCTTTCACTTTGGCAATAAAGCAATCATCACAAACTCTTGAATAAACTTAATTCATATTGTTGGTGATAAGTTACTTTTACTGAAATGCCAATCATAAAATTCAACAAAATTGATTAAGCCATCAAAACACTGAATTTAGGGGCGGGCCTGGTGGTGTAGTGGTTAAACTCACCCGCTCTGCTTCAGCAGCCCGGGGTTTGCAGGTTCGGATCCCAGGCATAGACCTACATGCCACTCATCAAGCCATGCTGTGGCAGCATCCCATATACAAAATAGAGGAAGATGGGCACAGACGTTAACTCTGGGCCCACCTTCCTCAGCAAAAAGAGGAAGACTGGCAATGGATGTTAGCTCATAGCCCATCTTCCTCACCAAAAAAAAAAAAAAAAGAAACTGAATTTAGAGGGGAATCCCCCCAATCCTTAATGCCTCAGCTCATCAAATCAGGTAAAAATAAAAAGAAGAAAAAAATGCACTTAACAAACTTGAACATCTAATAACAATCATAATCATAACAGCAACTAACATTTATAAGCTACTTTTACACTAGGCCAGTGCTCTGTGCTTTATGTATATTACCTCATTTAATTGTCACAATATACTATAAGATAGTTAATATTATGAGGGGCCGGACTAGTGGTGTAGTGGTTAAGTTCACGCACTCCGCTTCGGCAGCCCGGGGTTCGCGGGTTCAGATCCCAGGCATGGACCTACACACCGCTCATCAGGCCATGCTGTGGAGATGTCCCAAATACAAAATAGAGGAAGATTGGCACAGATGTTAGCTCAGGGACAATCTTCCTCAAGCAAAAAGAGGAAGATTGGCAATATGTGTTAGCTCACGGACAATCTTCCTCACCAAACAAAAAGGTAATATTATTATGCTCTAGTTTGTCCTATATATTCTTATTTAATTAGGAAAGTGCTACTCTTATTCCAAACACTGGGGATACCTCTCCTCAGGCCTAATGACTCTCCCAGAGCCATGTACATTGGAACCACAGTTGCTGATCTGACACTACTTCAAGCTGGGTGATCCAAATCTTCAGCCCATTAGGGCTACTGGCTAACCTCCACAATTTTCTTTTTTTGTGTTTGAGGAAGACTGGCTCTGAGCTCACATCCATTGCCAATCCACCTTTTTGCTGAGGAAGATTAGCCCTGAGCTAACATCTGTGCCCATCTTCCTCTATTTTGTATGTGGGACGCCGCCACAGCATCGCCTGATGAGCGGTACACAGGTCCGCGCCCGGGATCTGAACCCGTGAACCCCGGACCACTGAAGCGGAGTGCGTGAACCCAACCACTATGCCACCGGGCCAGCCTGCCACAATTTTCTATTTTCATCAGCCAGCATATAAAATATGAGACTCTTTCTCTCTCCCTGTCATTTACCGACCCTACTGACTTGCCTCTGATACAGCTCTTCACTTCTCCTTGCTTGCCAAACTCTTATACCATGTCCCATCCATAAGCAACTCTCTTACGTCATCAATCTCTTCTCAGAAGGATCCCTATCACCTGTAGCTTTGGCTATTTTACTCTCTCAAGTTCCTTAAGGTCAGATGGTAGAGTTTTTGTCCTTGCCCCCCAATACAGCATCCATATCATTGTTCCCCCATTATCTTATAAATATCTCCTGCTCTCTCCGGGCTTAGGCCAGGCAGATTTGCTATCCTTTCTCTTGTGGTTTTCATCTAGCAATTTCTTGGACACTCTTCCATATTCCCTGTGCTCAGTTTTCCTCTCCATCCCTATTTCTGCCATTATATGGAGTTTCTTGAAGTCCGTATATATACCCTATCCAATACTCTGAGTTCCCAATTCCCTAACTTGCTCTTTTCCAACCTCACCACTACATGTCAGTGAGCCAACCCCTAGATCTTGCCATCACCTGGAACTACTCCACCTCCAAAATCACTAATTCAAACATGTCGCTCCCTGACAACACCCTACTACCTATAGTTTGAACTTGTTCTTTTGACCACTGTTCTACAACTATTCTTTGATCTCACCTCTACCTCCATTCCGTCAGTCCCTCTGCAATCTCTGTATTTACTAGCTCTTTGCTGTCTTCACTTTCTTTCCTATCCAATTTAGATCCCAAGGTGTACCATTTCATTTTGGTTCTCAATAAATACCTACGGAAGAAATGAATCCTTGAGACCGTCATCTCCTTCACTTTAATATCCAATCAGTCACTAAGTCCTGTAATGAACTTCTTTCCATTTCCACCGCCACTAAGCAAATGTAGCTTCTTGCCTAGACTACTAACTAAATTCTCCACTCCATTCTCTACCTTGCTAACAGAGGTAGCTTTTCAAACTAGACATCTAATCACTCCCTTTTGTATTTAAAATCCTCAATCATGTTGCACTGCTGTTATGACAGAGAACAAAATCCATAACACAGCCTAAGAGGGGCTGCATGCCCTGGGCCTCTCCGAACTCTAATCTAGCCTTCCACCTCTCTGGCCCTTGCTCTCTGCCCTCCAGCCACGTTAGCCTCCTTCCAGTTCTCCTAATACAGCATGCGCCTTCATACTTCAAGGTCTTTCAGAGTTTGTTCTCACTGTAAGGACACCTTTGTCTTCCTTTCCCATCTAGCCTCACCTAGTTAACTCCCATTCACCCTTCCTAATTCAACTCAAAGGTCACTTCCCCAGGAATCTATCACTAACCCCTAAGACTACATAGATCCTCTTGTCATGTTTTGTCACCCTGTTCTTTTCCTGTAAAGCACTCATTACAGTTTATAAATACTTGTGGGATCGTGTCTGTTTCTCCACTATACTGTAAGCTCCACAGGGACAGGGACCAAGTCTACTTTGCTCACCACTGACTTCTTAGAACAGTGTCCGATACAGAGTTGTGCTCAACAAATATTTGAAATAAACTTTCCTCCATAATGGTGGTTCTCAACCTTGGCTGTGAAGCTTTTTAAAAATATACCACACCCCTGAAGATCATGATTCAGTCAGTTTGTGGCATGTAACAGACTGGAACATTTTTCACAAGCTCCGTATATGATTCTGATGCACAACCAGGTTTGAGCTCCACTGTTCTACAAAATCATAGACTGCCAGAACTGAAAGAGACTTCTGAAATCATCTGCTCCTTTCACAGATGAGGAAACTAAGTTCTTCCTACCCTGTTTTTATGTGTATATATATATATATATATCACTAAATTGCTCTTTCACAGAGATTTTCCCTTTTAATTCCTCCCTTTAATGTCCTATTTTATCTGACAAACTGAAGGACCTTCACTGATATCCTAAATGGTTTCATTACAATAGAAAATGCATTAGCCACAATCTACATGGATATTTTAAAACAGTGTTCAATTACAACACATACTGTGAGTAAACTACTCTTTTTTCACATCTTATCATTATAGGAAAATTCAAACTTCAAAATCTTGTGCTCAGATAAGGAAAAATCAATTCTAAACTGTGTAAACTGTTTTACTTTCCATATTGAATAATCTGAAACTAATTTTTCTTGATAAAAGTAAAGATTATAGCAAATCTCATTTTTCAAAACACCTATTATAAACAAACTCAAGGAACAAAGGAAGAAAAAAAAGCACTGACTTTTCTTTTTTCATAAACTATTTACAGAATCCCACTATTCTTATCTAGAGTACTTGGAAGCTCAAACTGCTTGGGGACTAAACACTTCTATTAAGTATTGTAACTTCTTGTTTTGGTTACTTCTTTAACCAAGTTAAGTGAAAATTTCCAAGAGGTTTCACAGAAGTAAAAATGCCACCTAAATAATCACCGGTTCTATTCTTTCATTTGACAAACATTTATTCAGGATCTACTAAGCCGCAAGGCTCTGTAACTCTGGGTCATTGCAAAGCAGGTATTATCAGGGTCCAAAAGAAGCAGCTGGTAGAGAAGCAAGAGCAGTTTTAGGAAAAAATAAAGGGGGAGGGGCGGGGTTCAAGTTTCACAGTAGCACTGCAAAGGCACAGCCATCCCATTCATAAACGCCAGCACTGGCAGGGCAAACAATTGTGCAGATGGCTCCAATCTCTCTAAATAACGGCCCTATGCTTACCCCCGTGCAGTCTTTTCTTTGAACTTTTCTTCGTTCATTTACCCATTCACTCAACCACTATTTATTGGGCAGACCCCGTTGTCAGGTAAGATAACTTTTCCTGGAGCTGACGCGGGGGGGAGGGAGGAGGACGACGACAATTTACTGTCAAGAGATAATAAATAACTGCGCAGGACAAGATAATTTGGGCTAGGGCTAAGGGCTGCGAAGAAAAATAGGATGAGGCTGCGGGAAAGACTACGTTGCCTGTGTGGATCCCCCACGCCTGAAGAGTCATCACCATCCCAAGAGTCTACAGCACTTAGTCCGAACTGTAAACACCAGAAGACTCTGTAGCCCACGACTGCGTTAGCTACTAGGAATGTGACAACTGTCTTTCCGGTCTGCCGCGCACGCACATACGCGTTCCTGCATACACACTGACACCCAGGTAATGTGTTGTTAACGAGCGGATGGAACGGCTGAATGGACTCGCAACTGCACCAAACGCTTGCTGCGGTCGAGGAGGCCGGAGCGATTCGCTCCCCAGCCCTAAGGACGCCACAGGTTGTCCCCGTAAGGGACGACAGTCCCCAGCCAGGGTGCGGGTTCCAGCACCTGCCCCGGGCGCAACACCCACGTGAACGACGGCAGCCCCGCGGCCGGGCCGCGCTCCCCGAGGGCCGGTGCCGGCCGGGCCGCCGCCGCGGGGCCCGGCCGGGAGCCGCGACACCCGGAGTCGGGAGGAGGGGGCCCGCGCCCCAGCCCTGCGGCCCGCTCCACCCCCCCGGCGGACCGCTCTCCCGCCCCCTCTTAACTCCGTCGGCGCCGGAGGCAGCGCGGCGGGGGAGGCCCGCACCAAGCGGCCCGCGGCCCGCGGAGGCCCCCGGCGAGGAGACGGCCGCAGCCGGGCGGGGGGAGGGCTCACGTTTTCGGGGGAAAGGCGTCCCCGGGAACACTCACCCCAGCGCCTCGAGCGTGTCCAGCACGTCCCCCTCCATGGTAGGTTCGGGACCCGGCTCCGGCCCTCTCATGGTCCTTCGGCCCAAAGCTGTCCGGCGCTCTGAGGAGCCCGCCGGAAACCGGCGTCACGGCGCCGAGGTTCCGGACGGGGTCGCGACCGACACTGCCTAGGAGCTCCTCTGACTGGCGGCGCAGAGGTTCCCGGCCCGGAGGTAATCGCAACTCAGGCCCTACAGCTGCTTTATGTAACAATATTTTAAAATAATAATAACAACAGTAAGTAATAGTAATAAAAAGGCTTCTTCGTGCTGGGTCTTAGCTGCGTACTGAAATCAATCATGGCAAACTTCGTGATTCTACCCAACTTGTTCTCAACCTATCAGATTCCGGACCTCTCCTTTTATAACAAAAATCCTGAAATGAAATAATCATCATCTTGAACTAAAATTGGTACGTCATATCATGGACCTACACATATAATTTTAAAATCAGTATACACGGCAATGCTTCAGCTTTACAGAAGAAATAAAGTGAAGGTAATTTACAACAAAATAATATTATTTCATTATGAAATGTGGAAGATTAATGAAGTGGTCAGATGCTTGCATCCATCCGTAAAATCCTCTTAAACACACATATGGACTACAAGTTGTATTGCTGACAAAATATAGGGGAGTTGTATAAGAAACAAAAATACCATGGGCAGAGGAGAGTAGTTGATGTGGTTTTCCATAACTGTGACTAAGTCTCCATAAAGTTCCAAACAAAACACAATATTCCTTTTGTGTACTCTTCATGGAGAATTCAGTCTCTATCTAAACGATGCAAAAAATAATTTAGGGTTCACAGTAAAAGGGAGTCAGGATATAGGGTCAAATCATTATTAACAGTTATATCACCAACATGAATATCCAGCAGGACTGTTGAAAGTTGTGCAACACGCATAACTATTGGTCCTTATAGGAGACTGTCCCTTGCCTTGCAGAATACATAGCACCCCTTAGCCCCAATCCAATAAAAGTTAGTAATGCTCTCACCTCGCTAATCATTATTACAAAATTAAAGCTTCCTTATAAACTTATAAACCCCCCTGAGGGAAGCTGACCCACAAATTTGCATAAATTTCGGAAAGGACTAGAAGCCTCACTAGCAGGTGTTCAGGGTTTAGAAATTCAGTCCTAATTCTTTTGCCCCAGGGCCCGCCTTCTTTTCTTTCTCCTTCCTCCAAACACAGTGCCTTGATGGCAGATAAGGACCTGGTATTCATTTCCTATTGCTGCATAACAATTTACCACAAATTTATCAGCTTAAAACAACCTATTTATTATTTCCCAGTTCCAAATGTCAGAAGACTAGGCAGGCTCAGCTGAATTCTGTGCTTAGGATCTTCCAAGGCCAAAGTCAAGGTGTTAGTAGGGCTGAGCTCTTCTTATCTGGAGACTCTGGGGAGGAATCTGCTTACAAGCTCCTTGAGATTTTGGGTAGAATTCAGTTCTCTGTGGTCAGTCCGGGCATGCTACCTCATCATATTCCAAGTCCTGGGGATTAAGGTAGCAATCTTGGAGATGGTTTTAGAATTTAGCCAATCACAGACCTGGTTCCCAACGGGAGCAATCACTGAGAGAGACTTCATAGAGAGTCTAGGAAGTGGCCTCGGTCCCCACCAAGTGCGCACTGAAGTTCAGTCCAGTCTCAATTTCTCTCCTGATTAGTCTGGAGATCTGAGGGTGGGAGTCGGGGTGGCAGGTGGAGGTGATGTCCAGGCCCACCGCCAGGATATCCTTTGGCTCTACGATATGTCGTAGGCTTAAGTGTAAAATTATTTGCAGTGTAATGTATCTGAATTCATCTCTAAACCAGAGACAGACTGTATGTTGTGAGTGGTTATCGCCTCTCTTAAAGAATTGAAGAGTCAAAGAAAGTCCTATTCTTAGTAATCTTGGGGGGGAAAAAATCTCTGTAAAAATTGAATAGAAATGAGGCAGCTGTTCTTCATTAATGTTGATCTTGAGTATTCTGTGGCCGTTTTTCCTAAAAAATAAATAAATGACAAAACTGAAGCACAGAAAAAAGAAAAGATTAAAAATACAAAAAGCCACATGACAGATACACAGGAAAGGTAAAAAGGTCTAACATAGTAATTGGAATAATTGGACTCCAATGAAGAGATCACTGAGAAAACTGGGCAGATACAAGAACGATTCTAGCTAAGAATTTTCTGACAAAAGGTATCAATTCACTGATTCAAAAGCTCTACTAACCCCAAACAGCTTAAATACAAAGAAAATCACAATTTAGGAAAATCTTAGTATAAATGCTAAAAGCAAAAGATAAGGGGAAAATCTTAAAAGCAGCTTGAGGAAAAAATATCAACTTCAACAATAAAATTACAAGCTGATTTCCCCAGAGAAATAATGGAAGCAAGAAAATAACGGAATAACATCTTTCATATGCTAAAGAAATAATCACAAGTCCAGAATTTTATACACAGTGGAAATATCCTTAAGAAATGAAGGAAAAATAAGGATGTCTTCAGATAAACAAAAATTGGTATAAATTATTGCCAGCAGACCCACATGGAAAGAAATATTAAAGACAGTTCTTTAATAAAAAGAAAATGATCCCAGATGAAAGTACAATAATGCCAAAAGGAATGAAATATACTGCTGGAAAGGGTAAATATGTGAGTAAAACTCAATGAATATTGACTGTTGAAAACAGCAATAGCAATGTTTTGTGAAATTTGAAATATAAAGACAATTCAAGAGGAGAGTTAAAGAACAAATAGCATTGAAGAACTATAGGTTCTTCTATTGTCTAGGAAGTGGTAAAATAACTACTTTATGGTAATAAGAGTTGCATGTCGCCATCATTAGGGCAATCACTAAAGGAATAATCAACTGTTATATAACTAACAACTAAGAGAAGGGGAAAATAGAATAATGAAAAAAACACTTGGCTAAATCTTTAAAGAAGGCAAAAAAGGAAAATAAAAAGTTAAACCACAAGATAGCTGGGTAGCAATATTAATATATAAATAGCTACTAATGCAAGAAGTATTTCAGAGAGACTTAAATAGAGACATTTCATAATGATAAAAGTGTCAAGACAACAGGAAGTTATAACAATCCTAAATATTTATTGGTTTAATAACCAGCCTCAAAATATATCAGGGGCCAGCCTGGTGGCATAGTGGTTAAGTTTGCATGCTTCGCTTCGGCGGCCTGGGGTCCGCAGGTCCAGGTCCTGGGCATAGACCTGTACACCGCTTATCAAGCCATGCCGTGGCAGGTGTCCCACATATAAAGTAGAGGAAGATGTTCACAGATGTTAGCCCAGGGCCAATCTTCCTCAGCAAGAAGAGGAGGATTGGCAACAGATGTTAGCTCAGAGCTGGTCTTCCTCACCAAAAAAAAAAAATATATATATATATATATATTTGGTTTATAGATATATAAAACCAAACAAACTTAAAGGAGAAATAGGCAGATCCATAATTATAGATGAAGATTTTAAACATATATCTCCCATTACTGATGTAACAAGCAATCACAAAAATTGGTAGAGCTACACAAGACCTGGACAACATGATTTATAAATTTGACCTAATTGATATACATAGGTATACATCACTGCTCCCCAAAACTTCAGAATATGCATATTTTCAAGTGCATGTGTCATTATAAAACTTGACTTTTACTGTATCTGAAAGTAAGTCTCATCATATTCAAAGATTAAAATCATGAAGAGCATGTTTTCTGACTACAATAGATTTAAACTAGGAATCAATAAGGAAAAAAGAAAACTAAAAAAATTCCCAAATATTGATGTGTGAATTTAAGTGGATATAAGAGAATGTTTTGAACTGAATGTTAATAAAAATACAATACATCAACATGTGAAGGATGCAGCTAGACCCATTCTTAGGAGAAAACATAGCATTAAATGCAATATTAGAAATGAAAAGATTGAAAATTAATTATTTAAGTATCAATCTCAAGTAACTGAAAAACAAAGCAAATTAAATTCAAGGAAACAGAAAGATAGAAATAATAAAGATAAGAGTATTATTAAAATATGAATAGTTCCATATCTATTAAAGAAATTGAATTATTAATTAAAATTCACCCACAAAGAACACTCCAAACCCAGATTGCTTTCCTGATGAATTTCTCCAAACATTGAAGAAAGAAATAATACCAATCTTATACAAGCTTTTCCAAAGACTAGAAAAACATGGATCATTTGCAATGTTTTTTATGAGGACAACATTACCTTAAAACAAACATCAATAAAGACATTACTAAAAAGAGAATTTATAGGCCAATTTCTCTCATGAACAGAGAGCCACACTTACACAGTCACTTGAGTATGACAAAGTCAACTCTGTAGTTCAGGTCTTTTCAATACATGGTGCTGGGTCATTGGGATATCAAAATCTTGACCTCTACCTCACTCTACACAAAAATCAATTCCAAGTGGCCTGTGGATGTAAATCAAAAGATTAAACAAAGTTTCTAGGAGATAATATAAAATATCTTCATGAACTTGGGATAGGCAAAGATTTTTTAGTCTATTGGTTAAGATTTTTTTGTCATCTTGAAGAAATTTTTGCCTATTCCACAGGACGTGAAGATACTCTATATTATATTGACAACTTGCTCGTTATTAAAATTAAGTTCATAAAAAGACCCCATTAAGAAATTGAGAAGACAAGCTACACAAGTGAGAGAAAGTACCAGCAGTACATATATCTGACAAGGGTTCATATTCAGATTATATAAAGAAATCCTTCAAATCAATAAGAAAAAGGGGGGGAAAACACCTCAAAGGAGGAAAAAACTGGACAAAAGACTTGAATAAGCACTTCACAAAAGAGTATTCAAATGATCAATAACTGTATGAAATAGCGCTCAACCTCACGGCCATTAGAGAAATGTAAATTAAAACAATACTGAGATACCACTATATATATATATGTAGAGAATAGTTAAAATTACAAAAAAAAAAAAAAACCACAATTCACAATATCTAATGTCAGCAAGAATGTGAAAAACTAGAACTCTCATATGCTTTTGATAGGAATGTAAACTTTGGGGGGAAAATGAGGCAATATTTATTGAAGCTGAACCTATACAATTCCTGTGGCCCAGCACCAAAAGCCATGCACAAGATTGTTCACAGCCACATTATTCATATTAGCCAAAGACTGGAAACAGTCCAGTTGTCTATTTACAGTAGAATGGAAAAATAAATTAAGGTATAATCATACAATGCAAAGCTATATGCAGTGAAAGTGGACACACCCACTGCCATATCCAACATCAATGAATCTTACAAACACAATGTTGAGCAAAAGAACCCAGGCATAAAATAGTTGTTTCTACTGCATGATTTAAAAAGTAGATGAATGGTGATAGAAGTCAAAATACTGATTTTTCTTGGGAAGGGATAATGACTGGCAGAGGTACAAGGGAGGGGCTTCTCTGGGGTTGGTAAAGTTCTATGTCTTGTACAGATGTGTTCAATTTACCAAAATTCACTGAGCTGTACACTTATGAATTCTGCACTTGTCTGTTTTACTTTTTTCTTTTTTTGCTGAGGAAGATTTCCCCTGAGCTAACATCTGTGCCAATCTTCCTTTATTTTGTATGTGGGTCGCCGCCACAGCATGGCTGCTGCCGAGTGGTGCAGGTCCACGCCCAGGAACCAAACCCAGGCCGCCAAAGCAGAGAGTGCCAAACTTAACCACTAGGCCCTGGGGCCAGCCTCCCTGTTTCACTTTATTTTTTAAGTTTACTTTAAAAATAAATTAATAATGTACATTTAACCATAGTTAAAATGGCAATTTTTATGTTATATACATTGAGCCACAATAAAAAATGAAGTAATAATGTAAAGAGCTTAAAACAGTGTCTAGTACATAGTAAGCACTTAATAAATCGTATCAATCGTCTTAGCCTGGGTTCCCTAGAAAGCAGAGTTTGAGGCAAAAATCTTAGATGCTAAGACGTTATTGGTAAGTCCAATCCTAGGGAAGCAAGAACAATGAAGAAAGGAGTAAGGCAGGAAAGGTCAGCAGATATGTGGAAGGGCATTACCAAGGTGGCCACAGCTTTGTAACGACTACTGGAGTGCTCTGTCTCTTCACTGATGTCTTACGAAGCTACTGCATTTCTCAATCGTCTCTTTGGGTGAGGAGTGAATGATTCATCAGCTAGCTCACGTCTCCATCTGTCAAAGTTTACTCCATGAGGAGGATGACTCCCTCACACTCCCAGGTTACATCACCTCAGCAGCTACATGGAGTCCCCAGGGCAGAAAATGACAGGCATGTGGCATGGGCACAACACCAGAGTACACCCACAAGCGACCTGAGGATCCCAGAGCCATGGCAAGGGGACCTTCAGTCTACAGGAGCAAGGAGGGCAGCAGCAGCTGTCTCCACAACCACTTAACAGCACAAGCTATCGCTAGGACCACCCTGGCCAGAACGCAAGGCAAGTACATGGCTCTGGGGGCACATAAACTAAATCCAGTCAGTCTAGCCCTTGCTTCACTCAGAGCCATTTGCACCTTTTATTATATATGGGACTAAATACCCTCCCTTCTTCCCTGACAGGAGAAATAAACCAACCTGCCAAGGTAGTGGACACTGTAACCTCCTCAAAAGACTTTAAAATGGTCAGCAAACCAAGCTAGAGTCCTTGATGGTACAGCTGGTCCAAGCTGTAATGGATGCCCATCATCTTCCTCCTCCACACCTATTATATATTTCCCACGCTCATGGCCAGCATTTCAGTTAATCTGAATTGACAGCCATGTTTGCTGAAATTAACCATTTGCTGTCATGACAGGGACAAGAGCAATAAGAGATGACCTAGTAAAGATCCTCTGTTTCAAATTCCTGCCTCCACTATGTAGCAGCAACCTGAGATGCTCATGATAAATAGCTGTCAGTAAAGTATCTTTGCCTGCACATTCACTGGCATGAGGAGCCCAAACTTGTAAAAAGATAGCTGCCACGGTCGACGTCCTCCCACCCTGGGAGCCAGGGTCTCTAACTCATAAGAGGCTAAAATTGTAGACATAGTAAGCACCAATTCTACAACTGCGTCCTTGGGAGTGATGGTAAGGCAGCCAATCCTACTTTCTCTCCTTAGCTCCTGGGCCCATGTATTCTAGTTAGTGGGCACATCTCTATGGATCTGCCATTGCTTCAGCTCATGTACACTGCACTGGAGATCAGCACCTCAACCTGCAGGATGTTGAGCCTAAGCTCATGCCTTACCTGAGTCTTCAAGAGGCCGTTTCACCATTCCATCAGGACAGCTTCTTCTCATCGGGTACATAATAAGTAGCACCTTTAAACATTGTGGTGTTTCGCCCGCTGTCTCACCATCTTTGCCATAAAATGGGTCCCTTCTTTCAAGGCAATGATGTCATAGATGAGACATTTTGTGAACCCTCAACTGGTGACGCCAGCAGAGAAACCATGGGCAGAAAAGGCAAACTCTGATCCAGAATCACAGCCCTCTCCGAGATGGAATGTAACCAACCTTCCACCAGGTGGCTGTCTGAAATCCTTAAGGAAAAAGCCATGTTTGGGTCTCTGCTGCTGGTGTGTTAGCATTCTGCAGTGCAGTGATGCACTTCCATATATTTTCTCTCCTTTCCTGCCTTACTTCCCTTTTCCACGTTCTTGCTTCCCCAGGATTGGACTTATACTAAAAACGTGTTAGCACCTAAGTTTGGCCTCAAACTCTGTTTTCTAGGGAACCCAGGCTAAGATAATTGATAGCATTAAGTGCTTACTACATACCTGATGCTGTTTTAAACACTTTACCTGGTTTACTCATTCTTAGACTTTTAAAAGAGATTAAAATCAAAACATGCATACAGATAAGTGCAGAATTCATCAGTCTTGATGAAGGGAGCCCAAGTTCTTGGGTCAATGGATAGCTCATCCTTGCAACCATGGCTGCTCTGTTCATGGGCCTTTAGGAAAGCACTGGAGTGGCTGAGGGTAGAGTCTGGCTGATATCCATGGGATGGATTATTCTGTCCTCCTGATCATTGAATATATCTTCTTCACTAGACATGCTCTCATCAGCCTTAAGACGAGACACAAAGATCCATATCCTTTGGGCCCACTCCCTTAGATCTAATCATATACCTCTCCCCCAGATGTCTTTGTCTCTAATTTTTCATCCAAGCCATTTGCTTTCCTGGGAGTCAGTGTACATCCATACCTCCAACATGCTGAACTGCAAGGAAAAGCTGTCATAAGGCAGTCCCTGGGCTGGAGGAAAAAGAGAGTATTTATCTGCTCAGCTCCTTCTATATCTTTCCCATTAGCAAAAATTGCTCTGCACTTAAAATTGCATCATTTTCCCCTTTGAAAGTTTATCTAGGTGCCAGATCCCATGTCCTGTGATCTGGGTTTCCTCCAAGTGCAGAAGTGACAGAAGGAGCCAGAAACTCAAGCTGCATGACAGTGGCAAAGGAGGAGGACCTAGAACTCTCAGGGCAAGAGACTAGCTTGGCCTCAGTCGGAGTTCCAAAGGGAGTTAGGTAGGTGCAGTGGTGGCTGAGGTGAAATAAGCAGCTAACAGTCCAGGAGGAAATCTGAAGAGGCACATAAAAATCTGTGTCCAACATTGACATAGCCTAAAAGGCCATGCCTGATCTGGCTCTTGCATACCTCTCCAAACTCATCTACCAATACTCCCCACATTGTTCACTACACTGGCCTCTGATCAGTTTCTCTGTTGAGCTCTGTCCCTCACTTCTAGCAAGTGCTCAATAACTACAGGTATTGGTTTGGGATGGGAATGGAGTGGGATGGGGTAGGTTGGGGTAGTGTGGGACTGTAGTATCCAGAGATACATTATTTTGGATTTTGTGAATATTCTAAAACTTCTGCCCTTAATATCACCTGTTATCAGGAAGTGTTAACTTCTGTGGCAATTCCTAGATTTCATTCACATGAATTTTCCCTTCAAGATGTCAGTAATAGTGAAGGACATCATTAGGCAACTCCTGATTGGTTTGATTAGAGGAATGATGGTCCTTGTACCCAGGACTGACTACATAATGTGCAGGTCCCAGTGCAAAATGAAAAGGTTAAAAAATTGTTAAGAATTTCAAGACAGCAGCAGCAGAGCATTAAACCAAGCATGAAACTCTGATAAAAGCAGGTTCAGTGCAACTGCACAGGTCACATGCCCATGAAGCTGGCACTCCTTGTACCCACCAAAAGGCCAAGAGGAGTTTATGAATGCCAGCATTGACCTATTGCAGGCTCTGTGGCAAAAACTCTACTCTTCTGCATCAACCCAGAGAACCTGTCTGACTGATCTCAATGAAGACTGATATATTCAGAAAAATGGTCTGCCTGTATTCAAATTTATCTTCTTAACCAAGGGAACTACCTCTACCTGACTAGTTGCCAAGAATGACTAGGCCCTCTCAGACTATATTACATGTGTAGGAATCCAAGGAGAGTTCCTACTAGGCATCACATAAACTGGGAAAAACAATCAGTAGCTGTACATTTTTCTTGATATCAGCTCTTTAAGCCCCTGAACAACAGAAACAAGACTCTTGGAAGGTAGAAGTGTGAGAGTGTACCCTTGACCAATACATAATTACCATGCAAATGGTTTGGAGTGGGCCCTACACAAAGAAGTGTACAGCAAGTGCTCTAAGAATCTCTTGAGGGATGCTTACAAATATGCAATATATAAAATTCATTTGAACATATGCTATCCTTGGAATTAGGGGTAAGCTCATTTGGAAAACACCTTGGCATTTGAAATAAGATTCTTGAATTTGCAAAATAAAACCTAAGATTTGAGGTGGATCCCTTACCTAAATCAAGCAGATGTCTGGAGGTGGGCAGTTCTGCTTGTTCCTTGATACTGCCTGTAATGTGATTATTTCCCAGTAGAACTCAGGCCAGAACTTCAACTTGGCAGCTGGAACATGGTGCACCAAATGGCCTTGTGCATGGAAATAGCAGGTATCTCCTTGCACCTAGGACTAAATATTCTGCTTAAAATGACATTATCCTCATTTGTAGGATAAGGCTCCTTACACAAGCTGGGAAGAGGCATTACTGTGAATTTCAGAAACAAGAGGGTGGTTTCCGCAGTTGATGAAATATTATGTACGGTAGTCAGGATAAACTAACTACTGTACCAACCCCAAAATCTCAGTGGATTAAAATAATACAACTTTATGGCTAGTTCATGTCATAATCCAATGAGGTGTTTGATGGGAGGGTATGGCATATTGTATTTCCAAAGATGGTCATGACAATGTCATCAATACCCTATGCTCTTTGGCAAAGTGACTTTGCCACTCCCTGATCAAGAGGTAGAGTTTATTTCTCCATTGAATCAAGGCAGGACTGGTGACTGCTTTGATCAATAGAAAATGGTGGAAATGATGCTGTGCCAGTCCAGGTGTAGTCTTTAACTGACTGGCTGCTTCCATTTCTTGCCTCTTAGAATGCATACTTACAGGATGCTTCCTCTTGGAACCCACACATCAAACAAAAGGATCTTTAGCCCCATGGAAAGGCCACATGTAGGCACTCCAGTTGACAGCCCGAGCTAGGTTTCTAGCAGATAGCCAGCATCAGCTGCCAGTGTGAGTGGACCTTCTTGGTCATCAATCCCATTTGATCCATCAGGTGATTTCAGTCCTAGGGAACAATTGCCTGCAATTGCATGAGAGATCTCAAGTGGGAACCACCAGCTGAGCCTAGCCAACTCACAGAATCATAACAGATAATGATACACTGGTGATTAAGCCATGAAGTTTTGAGGTGGTTTATTTGCAGCAGTAGGTAACCAGAACAATGGTCTTTCATGTAGTAATTCAGGGACCTAGGATCCTTCTTCTGACTCTGCAATTTTTGACACATGGCAACCAAAGTCAACATAGAAAGGCAAATGAGAGATTGGCAAATTATACAAAGAGTTTTATGGTAAGCTCTAGAAGAAAGCACATCACTTTCTGCCCACACCGCACAGATTAAAACTCAGTCACATTACCCCAACCTATCTGCAGGGAAGCTGGGAAATATAGTCTTCCTGTGTGCCTAGAAGAAAAAATAAATTGTTGATGAGGCCATTGCATTTTTTCCACCACGATATTGTTTTAAAGGATTTATTTCCCCAGTTAGAAACATTGGGCAGAGTATCTGACTGAAGCCCCTTGATCCCACTTGCTGTCTAGACATAACTCTTTCATTATTGGCTCTTTCCTGAAAGTTCCATTTTTTGTACCATCGGAGATTATAATATTGACCTGTGCTGTTGTATCACCCTCCAGATATCAAAATTCTGTTGTTTAAGAAATACTAAGTTTCAAAAAAACAAAAATAAAAACAAATCACCACCAAAAACTCAACTCAGATTGACTTTAATAATAGGAATGTATTGGTTTGGGTACCTTTGGTTTGGACATTTTAGTTGAAAGTCCAGGCCTCACACATAGTTTAGTCACGGCTCCAGCTCTATTTATCCATTTCTCTATGAATCTCTGTGCTCTGGCCCCATAACTGGCTTCATCCTCAAAATGACTCCCTCATGGTAGCATAATGGGTGCTGGCAGCAACCAAGGCTACATGCTTCTTCATTTACATTCAAAGGCAAAGAGAGAATTGCTTCCCACAACCACTGAGGAAAAACAAACAAACTAGAACTTTGTCTCATTGAGCCTCTTCCAATCAATAAGGCATATTGGAGATGGTTGGTTGCCTCCCTGACATCCATTCCCCATTCACTCTTCCTAATAGAACTTCAACTTGATAGACATGCACATACCTTCCCCAAGCAACCATATGCTTTAAAGTAAGCTGGTCTCACCCTCGGTCCAGAAGGAGGGTCATTTGGTCTAATCTTATCCCATATTCCTTGTGAGAATAGAAATGAACCAATCTTCATCAATAAGACATAAAGGGGGTCAATAAAACAAGAGGATATAAAATTTTAAATATTTATTCACCCAAATAGAAGCACCTAAATATATAAGCAAATATTAACAGACCTAAAGGGATAGAGAGCAATGCAATAATAGTAGGAGACTTTAATACCTCACTTACATCAATGGATAGATCATCCAAACAGAAAATCAATAAGGAAATATTGACCTTAAATGACATATTAGACCAGACACATTAACAGACAAATACAGAACATTCCATCCAAAAGCAACAGAATACCCATTTTTCTCAAGCACACATGGAACACTCTCCAGAACAGATCATATGTTAGGCCATAAAACAAGTCTCAATAAATTGAAGAAGATTGAAATCATATCAAGCATCTTTTCCAGCCACAATGGTAGGAAGCTAGAAATCAATTACAAGAAGAAAACTGGAAAATTCACAAATATGTGAGCATTAAAAACATGCTATTGAACAACCAATGCATCAAATAAATAACCTAACTTTACATCCCAAGGAACTAAAAAAGAAGAAGAAATGAAGCCCAAAGTTAGTAGAATGAAGGAAATAACAAAGATCAGAGCAGAAATAAATGAAACAGAGACTAAAAGATAATAAAAAAGATCACTGAAACTAAGGGTTGATTTTTTGAAAAGATAAAATTGACAAAGCTTTAGCTAGTTTCTCCAAGAAAAAAGAGACAGGACTCAAATAAATAAAATCAGAAATGAAAGGAGAGATGTTACAAATCATATAACAGAATTAAAAAGGATCATAAGATACTACTATGAACAATTATATGCCAACAAATTGGACAACCTAGAAGAAATGGATAAATTCCTAGAAACATACAACCTAACAAGACTAAATCATGAAGAAATAGAAAATTTGAACAGGCTGAATACTAGTAAGAAGACTGAATCAGTAATCAAAAACTTCCCAACAAACAATAGTCCAGGACCAGATGGCTCCACTGGTGAATTCTACCAAACATTTAGAGAAGAAATAATATCAATCCTTCTCAAATGTTTCCAAAAATAGAAAAGGAGGGGACACTTCCAAACTCATTTTATGAAGTCAGCATTACCTTGATACCAAAACCAGACAAGGACACTACAAGAAACAAAAACTATACACCAATATCCCTGATAAACATAGACATAAAAATCCTCAACAAAATATTAGCAAACTAAATTCAACAATACATTAAAAGAATCACACACCATGAACAAGCGGGATTTATTCCAGAGATGCAAGGGTACAAATCGATCAATGTGATACACCACATTAACAAACTGAAGTACAAAAATCATATGATCATCTCAATAGATGCAGGAAAAGCATTTGACAAAATCCATCATCCATTTATGATAAAAACTCTCAACAAAGTAGGTATAGAGGGAACATACCTCAACTTAATAAAGGCCATATATGACCAGCCCACAGCTAACATCATACTCAGTGGTGAAAAGCTAAAAGCTTTTCTTCTAAGATCAGGAACAAGGATGCTCTCTCTCACCACTTTTTTCAACAAAGTATTGGAAGTCCTAGCCAGAGCAATTAGGCAAGAAAAAGAAATAAAAGACATCTAAATCGGAAAGGAAGAAGTAAAACTGTCTCTATTTGCACATGAACTAATATTATATACAGGCATACCTTGGAAATATGGTGGGTTCAGTTCCAGACCACTGCAATAAAGTGAATATTTCAGTAAAGGGAGTCACAGGAATTTTCTGGTTTCCCAGTGCATATAAAAGTTATGTTTATACTATACTGTAGTCTATAAGTGTAAAAGAGCATTATGTCTAAAAAACAATGTACATACCTTAATTAAAAAATACTTTATTGCTAAAAAATGCTAACCATTATCTGAGCCTTCAGTGAATCATGTTTTTGCTGGTGGAAGGTCTTGCAAAAAATGCAATATCTTCAAAACACAATAAAACAAAGCACAATAAAATGAGAGATGCTTGTATAGAAAACTCTTAAAGACCTCAGCAAAAGACTGTTAGAACTAATAAACAAATTTGGTAAAGTTGCAGCATACAAAATCTATATACAAAAATTTGTTGCTCTTTTATACACTAATAACATAGTCTCAGAAAAAAAATTTTTTTAAATCCCATTTACAATTGCATCCAAAAAATACCAAAGAATAAATTTAACCAAGGAGGTGAAAGACCTGTACACTGAAAACTACAAGACATTGATGAAAGAAATTGAAGAAGACACAAATAAATGAAAAGATATTCTGTGCTCATGGATTGGAAGAATTAATTGTTAGATTAATTAATTAAGATTGTTGGAATGTCCATATTACTCAAAGCAATTGACAGATTCTATGCAATCCCTATTAAAATTCCAATGGCATTTTTCACAGAAATAAAAGAAACAATCCTAAAATTTGTGTGGAACCACAAAAGACCCTGAATAGCCAAAGCAATCTTGAAAAAGAAAAACAACACTGGAGGCATCACACTTTCTGATTTCAAACTATATTACAAAGCTATAGTAATCAAAACAATACGGTATTGGTATAAAAACAGACACATAGATCATTGGAACAGAATAGAGACCCCAGAAATAAACCCATGCTTATATGGTCAATTAATTTACAACAAAGGAGCCAAGAATATACAATGGGGAATGGACAGTCTCTTCAACAAATGGTGTTGGGAAAACTGGATAGCCACATGCAAAAGAATAAAAATATACCACTGTTTTACCTCTAACACAAAAATTAACTCAAAATGGATTAAAGACTGTAATTTAAAACCTGAAACCTTAAAACTTCTAGAAGAAAACATAGTTGGTAAGCTGTTTGACACTGGTGATAATGTTTTGGATTTGACACCAAAAGCAAAGGCAACAAAAGCAAAAATAAACAAGTGGGACTACATCAAACCAAAAAGCTTATGTACAGCAAAGGAAACCATCAACAAAATGAAAAGATAACCTACAGAACGGGAGAAAATATTTGCAAACCATATATCTGATAAGGGGTTAATATCTAAAGTATATAAAGAACTCCTACAACTCAACAGCATAAAAGCAAACAATCCAATTTAAAAATGAGCAGAGGATCTGAATAGACTTTTTTCCAAAGAAAACATACAGATGGCCAACAAGTACATGAAAAGATGCTCAACATCACTATCAGGAAAATGCAAATCAAAACTACAACAAGATATCACCTCATACCTGTTAGAATGGCTGTTATCAAAAAGACAAGACATAACAAGTGTTGGCGAGGATGTGGAGAAAAGGGAACCCTTGCGCACTGCTGGTGGGGATGTAAATTGGTGCCGCTACTATGGAAAACAGTATGGAGGTTCCTCAAAAACTTTAAAATAGAACTACCATATGATCCAGGAATTCCAGTTCTGGGGATATATCCAATGGAAATGAAAGCACTAACTTGGAAAGATATCTACACCCTCATCTTCATAGCAGCATTATTTACAATAGCCAAAGCATGGAAACAGCCTAAATGTCCATGAATGGATGAATGGATAAAGAAGATGTGGTATATATATATGTATACCGACAGAGAAAGATAAATCCCGTATGATCTTACTTATATTGGAATCTTAAAAAAAAAAGTGAATCATAGATACAGAGAACAGATTGGTGGATGCCAGATTTGGGGTGGTAGGGGGAGGTTTGAAATGGGTGAAGGAAGTCAAAAGGGACAAACTTCCCATTATAAAATAAATAAGTCTTGAGAATGGAAGTACAGCATGGTGACTATAGTTAATATTACTGTACTGTATATTTGAAAGTTGCTAAAAGGGTAGATCTTAAAAGTTCTCACCACAAGAAAAAAATTGTAACTCTGTATGGTGATGAGTGTTAAGTAGACGTTGTGGTGATCATTTCACAGTATATACACATACTGAATGAACTGAATGTTGTTCACCTGAAACTAATAATGTCATATGTCAATAAAAACAATTTTAAATCAATTTTATTTCTATAACTAACAAGAAACAATCAGAAATTGAATTTTAAAAATACCCTTTTTATAGCATCAAAAAATATGAAATACTTAGAGATTAATCTGACAAAAGGAATGTAGATTTATATGTTAAAACTATAAAATATTGCTGAGAGAAAATGAATAAAACCTAAGTAAGTGGAGATATAGACTCTATTCAAGGGTCACAGTACTCAATGTTGTTAAGATGTCAATTCTATCGAAATTATCCTATAGATTCGATACAATCCCAATCAAAATTCCAGCAGGTACTATTGTTGAAACTGACAAACTGATTCTAAAACCCACATGGAAGTACAAGAATCTAGAATAGCCAAAACAACTTTGAAAAATAATACCGTTGAAGAATTAACACTACTTTATTTCAAGATTTTTCATAAAAGTACAGTAATTAAGACAGTGGTTTGTTGTAAAGATAGACTGATAAATCAATAGAACAGAAGAGAGAGTACATAAATAAATGTACACACATATGGACATTTGTCTTTTGACCAAGATGCAAAGGCAATTCAGTGGAGAAAAATAGATTGTTTTTACAAATGGTGCTGGAAAAAATTAAATATTCATATGCAAAAGAAAAAATAGCTGATCAATACCATTCATCATGTACAAAATTCAACTTAAAATAGATCAAAGATCTAAATGTAAATTCTAATGATAGAAAACTTCTAGAAGAAAACATCAGATTTTCTTGGAAAAAGTCTTCATGACCTTAGTTTAGGCAGTGATTTCTGAGATATGACACTAAATGCACATCCGTAAAAGGAAAAATTGATAAATTGCACTTCATCACATTGAAAAACTTTTGCTTTTCAAAAGACACCATTAGGAAAATGAAAAGCAACCCACAGACTTGGAGAAAATATTTGCAAATCATATATCTAATAAAGAACCTGTATCCAAAATATATAAAGAATTCAACTCAAAAATAAGAAAACAACCCATTTTGTAAAATGGGCAAAGATTTGAACAGATAACTCACCAACGAAGATATATGGATGGCAAACAATTGCATAAAACTATGCTCAATATTATTTGTCACAAATGCAAATTAAAAATCGCAAGATACCACTACATACCTATTAGAATGGCTAATATTAATGATGATATTGATGATACCAAATGTGGGTAAGATGTGGAGCAACTAGAACTCTCACAAATCACCAGTAGAAATGTAAAATTATACAATCACTTGGGACCACAGTGTGATGGCTTCTTAAAACATTAAACATACACCTACCTTCTGATCCTCCACAACTAGACATTTACCCAGGAGAAAGGCAAGCACATGTACAGACAAACATTTGTATTCTAATGCTCATAGCATTATATGTAATAGCCCCAAACTGAAAATATTCCAAATGTCTATCAACACTTGAATGAAATGGATAAACACTTGTGGTATTTCCATAAAGTAGAATACTACTCAACAGTAAAAGGAATGAACCACTGATACACACAACCATATGGATGAATCTCAGAATAATTGTGATGAGTGAAAGAAGCCAGACAAAAAAAGGAGCGCATAGTGTATGATTCCATTTACATAAAATTCTAGAAAATGTAAAGTAATATATAGTGACAGAAAGCAGAGCAGTGGTTGCCTGGAAACTGGCAGGGGACAGAGGGTGTCAGAATGGAGTGAGAGGGAGGATTACAGAGGAGCACAAGGAAGCATTTGAAGGTTACAGATATGTTCACTATCTTGATTGTGGTGATGGTTTCACATGTGTATAAATATGTCAAAATTGATTAAATTGTATGTCAATTACAATTATACAAAATTTATTGTATGTCAGTTACACTCCAATAAAACTGTTTTTAAAAATTAATTTATGGGGGCTGGCCCTATGGCCTAGTGGTTAAGTGTGGCACACTCCGCTTCAGCAGCCCAGGTTTGGTTCCTGGGCGTGGACCTACACCACTCATTGGCAGCCATGCTGTGGTGGTGACCCACATACAAAATAGAGGAAGATTGGCACAGATGTTAGCTCAGAGACAGTCTTCCTCAGCAAAAAAGTAATATAATTTGTGTGTCACAGTTACAGCCTGACAGCTGTCACCACCCTCCTTGTGCACAGATAGTTTTTTTAATAATGGACCATCACCCACTCTGCTAAGTCTAGGCTGGACCTCATCATTCTTCCTAACACGGCTCCTTTCCTGAGCTCTGTCAGTCTATCAGAGGAAACAAGGACAGGAGGGACAGGAGGAAGAAAAGCTACGTATGTAACATAACATTGAAATATTATGAATTCTATCTTATGAAACTTTATAAGCAAATAAGCTGATCAATTCAGCTAAATATTTTTCTCTTCCCTTTACTGAACATTTTAGTCTATGTCACATTTAGGACTCTGTGCTGCAAGAAACAGAAACCGCAATCCAAACTGGCTTAAGCTAAAACAGGAATGCACTGGCTCAAGTAAATTTATAGTCCAAGGTTTTAGAATGGTGTGAACCAGAGACTTCACAATGTTCTCAAGGCTTTGGCCCTACTTCTCTGCAATTCTCTCAGCTCTACCCTCTCTGATGTAGACTTTGTTCTCTTGCCTCTCTACACCACAAAGGAGGATTTCTTCTGGTGATGCTCTCAGAAGAGGAAAGGTACCTGGGAAAGAGAAGTTCTCAGCCATACCTCCTTGCTTCTTATTGGCCCAAACTGAGGTCTGTGCCCTTTCTCCTACTGATCCCTGAGGTCAGACAGAGGGGCTGTGCTAAATGACTTAAGCCTATCAGGACTCATCCCTGAAGCTGACAGTAGATTTAGCGTCCTCTGAGCACATGGGCTGTGTGGAGGTAAAGGGGATACTCAGACAACAACTGGGGAACTGTTACTAAGAGGAAACAAATGTTGAGCAACTCAAATAGCAAAGATTCACCTTAATGGGGTCATATTTACTCTATTATGTTAAATTATACTGCAAATACAGAATATATATATTCACACATGAAGGCAAGCATGAGTAAATATCATACAGAATTGTATGGGGTTTTTTCCAGCTTTATTGAGATATAATTGATATGTAACATTGTGCAAGTTTAAGGTGTACAATGTGTTGATTTAATACACTGAGATATTGCAAGATAATTAGCACCACAGCCTTAGCTAACTTCTGCATCACATCATCTAATTACTATTTTTTCTTTGTAGTGAGAACATTTAAGATCTACTCCCAGAGGTGATGTCACCAATATGGTGACATAGGTCATTCTCAACTTCACTCTCCCTCACAAGAAGAACAACTAACAACTATTACAGGCAAGACACCCCTGAGAAAATCCTAGAACATGGGAGTGATGCTGAAGCACCCCCACTGAACCACAGAGACCAAGAAAGACCCCATTAGAAGAGTAGGAAGAGCAGTTATATGCTGACCACATTGCCCCTCCCCGAGGCTGATGCAGCACCACACCAAGAAGTTTCCCCTGAGCCTGTGGTTCCTCTAGTGGGAAAAGAGAGCCCAGGGCAGACATCCAGCTTCTCCAGCATTGTGGGTCGCTTCTTGGGAGTCCACACTCCAGTCTCACCTCACAGGAATCGTGAGGGAGTCTGTGGCTCACCTACATATATAAAGCAAAAAGTAATGGAACTAAAAGTAGAAATAAACAGCAATACAGTAACAGCTGAGGACTTTAATACTCCACTCTCAACAATAAATAGATCATCCAGACAGAATCAATAAGGAAACAGCAGATTTGAACAAAAATATATACCTAATGGACCTAATAGGTATACAGAACATTCTTTCTGAAAACAGCAAAATACACATTTTTCTCAAGCACACATGGAGCATTTACTAGGGTAGACCATATGTTAGGCCGCAAAACAAGTCTCAGCAAATTCAAGACAGAAATCATACCAAGTATCCTCTCTGACCACAATGGTATTAAACTAGAAATCACTAACAGGAGGAAAACTGAAAACTTTACAAATATATGGAAATTAAACAACACCCTCCTGAACAACCAATGAATCAAAGAAGAAATTGAGGGGAAGATAAAAAAGTATCTTAAGACAAGCAAAAATGGAAATATACAAAAACTTATGGGATGGAGCAAAAGCAGTTCTAAGAGGGAAGTTCATATCAATAACTCCTATGTTAAGAAACAAGAAATATCTCAAATAAACATCTCTATGCCTCAAGGAACTAGAAAAAGAAGAAAGGGGCCAGCCCAGTGGCGTGGTGGTTAAGTTTGCGTGCTCCACCTCAGTGGCCCGGGTTCGCAGGTTTGGATCCCAGACACGGACCTACGCACTGCTTATCAAGCCATGCTGTGGCAGCGTCCCACATGTAAAGTAGAGGAAGATGGGCCTGGATGTTAGCCCAGGGCCAATCTTCCTCAGCAAAAAGAGGAGGATTGGCAATGGATGTTAGCTCAGGGCTAATCTTCCTCAGCAAAAAGAGGAGGATTGGCAACGGATGTTAACTCAGGGCTAATGTTCCTCATCAAAAAAAAAAAAAAAAGAAGAAGATAACACTGAGCCCAAAGTTAGCAGAAGAAATAATAAAAAATTAAAGCAGACATAAATGAAAGTGAGAAAAACAGTAGAAAAGATTAACAAAACTAAGAGTTGGTTCTTTGAAAAGATAAACAAAATTGACAAACCCTTAGCTAGACTAACCAAGGTAAAAAAGAAAAAGGACCAAAATCAACAAAATTATAAATGAAAGAGGAGATATTATAACTCATACCACAGATATACAAAAGATGATAAGAAGCTATTATGAACAAGTGTACACCAACAAACTGGACAACCTAGAAGAAATGGGAAAATTCTTAGAAACATACAACCTACCAGAGTGAATCAGGAAGAAATAGAAAACCTGAACAAACCAATTACTGGTAAGGAGATTAAATCGGTAATCAAAAATCTCTCAGTGAAGAAAAGCTCAGGACTAGATGGCTTCATTGGTGAATTTTACCAAACATTTAAAGAAAAATTAATGCCAATCCTCTCAAATTCTCCAAAAAAATTGAAAAGAAGGGAACATTCCCAAACTCATTTTATGAGGCTAGCATTACCCTGATACCAAAGCCAGAAAAATATGCCACAGGAAAAGAAAACTACAGGCCAATATCCCTGATGAATATAGATGCAAAAATTCTCAATAAAATACCAGCATACTGAATTCAGCAGCATATTAAAAGGATCATTCACCATAATCAAGTGGAATTTATCCGTAGGGTACAAAGATGGTTCAAAATATGCACATTAATAAATCTGATACATCATATTAATAGAATGAAAGAAAAAAATCATATGATCATCTCAATATATAGAGAAAAAGCATTTGACAAAATTCAACATCCATTCATGATAAAAACTCTTAACAAATCAGGAATAGAAGGAACACACCTCAATATAATAAAGTCCATATAAGACAAGCCCACAGCTAACATCATACTCAATGGTGAAATGTTGAAAGCTTTTCTTCTAAGATCAGGAACAAGACAAGGGTGTCCATTCTCACCACACCTATTCAAATAGTACTGGAAGTTCTCACCAGAGTAATCAGGAAAAAAAAGAAAGAAAGAAAGGCATCAGAATTGGAAACGAAGAAGTAGAATTGTCTCTATTTGCAGATGACATTATTTTATATATAGAAAATCCTAAAGACTCTACCAAAAATCTGTTAGATCTAAAGAACAAATTCAGGAAAGTTGCAGGATACAAAATTAACATACAAAAATTAGTAGTGTTCCTATACTGTAACAACACAACAAATTACCTGAAAAAGAAATTAAATGATCACATTTAAAATAGCATCAAAAACAATAAAATACTTAGGAATAAATTTAATCAAGAAGGTGCAAGATCTCTACACTGAAAACTACAAAACATTGATGAAAGAAATCAAAGAGGATACAAACAAATGGAAAGATATCCCGTGTTCACAGATTGGAAGAATTAATATCATTTAAAAAGTATTAATTTTTTACTGACCAAAGCCATCTATAATGCAATTCCCATCAAGATTCCAATGGAATTTTTTACGGAAGTGGAAAAAACAATCCTAAAATTTGTATGGAACCACAAAAGACCCCAAATAGCCAAAGCAATGTTGAGAAAGAAGAACAGAGCAGGAGGCATCACACTTCCTGATTTCAAACTATACTATAAAGCTATAGTAATCAAAACAGTATGGTATTGGCATAAAAACAGACACACAGACCAGTGGAACAAAATTGAGAGCCCAGTATAAACTCCTGCAAATAAGGTCAACTAATATTTCACAAGGGGGCCAAGAATACTCAAGGGAGAAAAGAGAGTCTCTTCAATAAATGGTGCTGGGGAAATTGGATATTCACATATAAAAGAATGAAACTAGACCCCTATCTTACATCACTCAAAAAATTAACTCAAAATGGATTAAAGATTTAAAATGTAAGACCAGAAACCACCAGATCCTAGAAGAAAAATGGGAAAAAATCTTCTTTACATGGGTCTTGGCAATGATCTTTTTTGGATAATGACACCTAAAGCACAAACAACAAAATAAAAAACAAACAAGTGGGGCTAAAACTAAAAAGCTTCTGCACAGCCAAAAAAAAAAAAAATCAACAAAATGAAAGGAACCTATGGAATGAGAAAAAATATTTTCAAATCATGTATTTGATAAGGGGTTAATATCCAAAACGTGTAAAGAACTCATACAACTCAGTAGCAAAAATAATAATCATCCAGTTTAAAAAATGGGGAAAGGACCTGAAAAGATATTTTTCCAAAGAAGATATGTGAATGATCAACAGGTACGTGCAAAGGTGCTCAGCATCACTAACCATCAGGGAAATGCAAATCAAAACCAGAATGAGGTATTATCTCACATCTATTAGAATGGCTATTACCAAAAAGACAAGATATAACAAATGCTGGTGAGGATTTGTAGAAAAGGAAACCCTTGTGCACTGTTGATGGGATTGTAAACTGGTATGACTACTATGGACAACAGTATGGAGTTTCCTCAAAAAAATTAAAAATAGAACTACCATATGATCCAGCAATTCTACTTTTGGGTATTTATCTGAAGGAATTGAAAACACCAAGTTGAAAAGATAACTACACCCCCACGTTCATTGCAGCATTATTTACAATAGCCAAGATATGGGAGCAACCTAAATGTCTATCATTGGATGAATGGATAAAGAAGACATGGTGTATACATATACAATGAAATGTTGTTCAGCCATAAAAACGAAGGAAATCCTGCCATTTGTGACATGGATGGACCTTGAGGACATCATACTAAGTGAAATAAGTCAGACAGAGAAACTCTAATACTCTGTGATCTCACTTATATGTGGAATCTAAAAACAAACAAACAAAAAGCACCAAACTCATAAAAAAAGAGATCAGATGTGTAACCAGCAGAGGCTGGGGGAGAGGGGTTGGATGAAGGTGGTTAAAAGGTACAAAATTCCCATTATAAGATAAATAAGTACTGGGCTGGCCCAGAGGCATAGTGGTTGGGTACATGTGCTCCACTTTGGCAGCCCAGGGTTCCTGGGTTCAGATCCTGGGCGGAGACCTACACACGGCTTATCAAGCCATGCTGTGGCAGTGCCCCACATACAAAATAGAGAAAGATTGCCACAGATGTTAACTCAGGGACAATCTTCCTCAAGCAAAAAGAGGAAGATTGGCAATGGATGTTAGGTCAGGGTCAACCTTCCAAACAAAAAAATATATATAAATAAAATTAAACAAATAAATAAATAAGGTAAGTACTGGGGATGTAATGTACATGAAAACTAATGTTAAAACTGCTGTACGGTATATTTGAAAAGATGCTAAAAGAGTAGATCCTAAGAATTCTCTTCACAAGGAAGAAAACATTTTTGTTCTTTGTTTTTGTATCTATATGAGATGGTGGATATTAACTAAACTGATTGTGGTAGTCATTTCACAGTATATATGTAAGTCAAGTCATTATGCTGTACACCTTAAACTTATACAGTGCTGCACGTCAATTACATCTCAATAAAACTACAGGGGAAAAAGATCTCTCAGCAACTTTCAAGTATATAATACAGTATTATTAACCATAATCACTATGCTGTACATTAGATCCCCAGAACTTATTCATCTTATAACTAGAAGTTTGTATTCTTTGGTCAATATTTTCCCTTTTCCCCAACCCCCCAGCCTCTGTTAACTGCCATTCTATTCTCTGTTTCTTTTTTTTTTTTTTTGTGGGGAAGACCAGCCCTGAGCTAACATCTGTTGCCAATCCTCCCCTTTTTGCTGAGGAAGACTGGCCCTGGGCTAACATCCGTGCCCATCTTCCTCTACTTTATATGGGACGCCACCACGGCATGGCTGACAAGCAGTGCGTCGGCAGGCGCCCGGGATCCGAACTCGCAAACCCCGGGCTGCCAAGCGCGGACTAAACCGCTGCGCCACCGGACGGCCCCTATTCTCTGTTTCTATGTGTTTGGCTTTTTTAGATTCCACATATAAGTGATATCATACAGTATTGTCTTTCTCTTTCCAACTTATTTCACTTAGCATAATGCCCCTAAGGTCCATCCACGTTGTAGCAAACAACAGGATGTCCTTCTTTCTCATGGTTGAATAATATTCACATATATATATCACACCTTCATTATCCACTCAAATGTTGATGTACACTTACGTTGTTTCCATATTTTGGCTATTGCGAATAATGGTGCAATGAACATGGGAATGCAGATGTCTTCAAGATTTTGTTTTCACTTCCTTTGGATATATACGCTATATATTGCTAGATCATATGGTAGTTCTATTTTTAATTTTTTTAAATTAACTGTATTCTCTTTTTTTGAGATATAATTGACATATAACATTGTAATCATTTTAGGTGTACAACATAATAACTTGATATATGTATATCAAGTTGCAGAATGATTACCATAATATCAATATTGCAAAATGATTACCACAATAAGTTTAGTTAACATTCATTACTGCACAGTTACAAATTCTTTTTCTTGAGATGAAAACTTTTAAGATCTACTCTCTTAGCAACTTCCAAATGTATACTACAGTATTATTAACTATAGTCACCGTGCTGTACACTACATCCCAGAACTTATGTATCTTATGACTGGAAGTTTGTAACTTTTGACCACCTTCACCCATTTCACCCACCCCCCACTCACCGCCATATTTTTAATTTTTTTAAGAACATCTATACTGTTTTCCACAGTGGTTGCACCAATTTACATTGCCACCAACAGTGCACATAGGTTCCCTTTTCTCAACATCCTAACCAATACTTGTTATCTCTTGTCTTTTTAATGACAGCCATTCTAACAGGTATGAGGTGATATCTCATTGTGGTTTTGATTTGCATTTTCCTAATGATTAATGATTTTGAGCACCTTTTCACATACCTGTTGGCCATCTGTATGTCTTCTTGGAACAATGCCTATTCAGTTCCTCTGCCCATTTTTTAATTGGTTGCTTGTTTTTTTGCTATTGAGTTGTATGAGTTCTTTATATGCCTTAGATATTGACCCATTATTAGATATACGGTTTGCAAATATTTTCTCTCATCCCATAGGTTGCCTTTTCACTGTGTTGATGTCTTCCTTTGCTGTACAGAAGCTTTTTAGGTTAATATAGTCCTACTTGTTTATTTTTGCTTTTGTTGCCTTTGCTTTTGGTGTCAAATCCAAGAAATCATTGCTAAGAGCAATGTCAAGGAACTTACCCCTTGTTTTCTACTATGAGTTTTATGGTTTCAGGTCTTACATTCAAGCCCTTAATCCATTTTGAGTTAATTTTTGTGTATGGTGTAAGATAGTGTCCAGTTTCATTCTTTTGCATGTGGCTGTCCAGTTTTCAGTTTTTCCAGCACCATTTATTGAAGAGGCTATCCTCTCCCCATTGTATATTCTTGGCTCCTTTGTTCTGAATTAATTGACCATATATGTATGGGTTTATTTCTGGGGTCTCTATTCTGTTCCATTAATCTATGTGTCTGTTTTTATGCCAATATCATACTGCTTTGATTACTAGAGCTTTGTAATATAGTTTGAAATCAGGAATTGTGATACCTCAAGCGTTGTTTTTCTTTTTCAAGATTGCTTTGGCTATTCAGGGTCTTTTATGGTTCCACACAAATTTTAGGATTGTTTTTTCTGTCTCTGTGAAAAATGCCATTGGAATTTTGATAAGGATTGTGCTGAATCTGTAGATTGCTTTGGGTAGTATGGACATTTTAACAATATTAATTCTTCCAATTCATAAACACAGAATATCTTTCCATTTATATGGGTCTTCTTCAATTTCTTTCATCAGTCTCATAGTTTTCAGTGTACAGATCGACAATTGTTAATGACATTAACTTATACTTCTTCAAAGTATAAAAAAAGTATTACCAAAAATTATCATAAAGTTAGGAATAGACTTCCTCCTGTTCTATTTCACACAGAAATAAGTTATTCACTGGCCGTCATTTTTATCCAGTTCAAACTACAAACACTCCCTTTTCTTGACCCATACATAATGCTAGGAGCACAGGCTTATTTCAAATGGTAGGCATGGTATCCCACAGCTACAAAATGCTGAATCAGATACCTCATTCATTAACAGTGACTTCACATTTTGTTCAGTTTCACGCATTTATGATGAGGAAGAAGATCATGCTTATGGTCAATAAATATGCACAGTGGTTGCAGAAAACTTTGCACTCTACTGCACATAAATGTTCAGGTTCCAAATCTCAAAGTCTGTTTTTCCGGAAAGAAATGACTTGGTTATCTTTGTGAAAACAAAAGTCTGTCATTTTTTCCTCCACCAAACTGCTTAGCCTTATGCTTAGGATTCAAACGCCTTGCTTGCTTTCAAAAGTTTTGGATGAAGGCCAATAAAAATTCCTTTGACACTAAAGTGGATTCTCCCAGTAAAACACTCCCCTGAGACGCTCACTGAGTATTCCTTTTTAAAAAATTCAGTGACATCGCAAATATACTTAGACTACTAGAATAAATTAATCTGGTTCATCAGTGCTGGAATCTAGTTACTGTTCTTATATTTCTTGTGTGATCAGAGCCTGAAACCACTCATTAACTGGCTCCATCTTGAATAATCTTCTCCCACTGTCCAGAGATTCAAATAGTCAGAGTTACTATTAGGTAAGTGCTTTTCTCTTTAATTAGTACTTTGCTAACAACAAAGATAGACTTTCCTTTCCCCTAAACTCCATCCCAGTGCTCAACTACAAAGACATCACAGCAGCTCACAATGGAAACCAATGCCATTACCCAAATTGATCTATAGGACACAACTTTCTGTTTTTCAATCCCCAAAGTTAGTATGAATTAAACTCAATGCTTTGACAGAATGTTTTTCTCAGTAAATTCAGTTTTAGTCATATCCAAATATAATATATGGTCTATATGTCCCAAGAGAGAGACATGGTTCCAGAAAGAACCCCTGGATAGACACCACTACACCATTATAATTTATGTAGTGTATTTAACCATGTATTTAACATGGTAGATATCACTGGGGTACATATAAAGACATGGAGGGTGGGGGGGTGCAGAGGTGGGAGAGAGTTATCTTAGTCATTAACTGTGGCAATTTTAAAACATGCCCACAAATTTTTTGACACCTGTTCCATTGAGAGGTGGAATCTATACCTTCCCCTCAAATGTGGGAGGGCATGTGACTGATAGACCAATAGTGCGCAGTGGAAGTGATGCTATATTCTAGGCTAGGTCATCAAAAGCAACATAATCCATGACTGGTCCTCTTGAGACACTGGCCTTTAGTGTTCTGGTCTGCCATGTAAAAAGTCTGAGGCCACGATGCTTTGAGGAAGTATAGTCTACCTGAAGAGGCCCTGTGTAGTTGTTCTGGCCTAAAGCCCCAGCAGGTGTCCCAGCAAAAAGCCAACATCAACTGCCAGACACAAGAATGACAAAGCCTCCAGCTGATATTTTCTCTCTGGCATCATTACTCACAGCGTTGAGTCATTTCAGCTGAGGCCCCAAATATTGTGACCAGAGATAAGCCATCCCCACTGTATTCTTCCTGAATTCTTGGCCCATAGAATCCATAATGATGATGAAATAGTTATTTTAAGCTGCTAATTTGGTTTGATAAGCAGGATAGATAACTTGAACTTATGGTAGAGAAATAAATTCACTTCTAAAGGGAAGATAATCAAATGAATAAGATCTATATTGGGCCACTCTGTCTTGCTCTGCCATATTCACTTTGTATTTTTACCTTCAATACCTACCTTTCCACATTCTTATTTACGATAGGTTTTTGTGTTGAAAATTAGTTATATAGAATTGGGACTCCTAGGACTAACGTAATCTTGGTTTTTGTGTGATGCTAGATATTAAGGAGAGGTTGTCCTTGGTGACACAATGTCAAAAGCATTCAGATCCATCTGGAGGTTTTCCAGTGAAAATGGATAGGTCCTGCTTAACAAAATTCCACAAGAAAATATGATCAGAAAACATCCTCTAGGGATGAATTTAGGGTAAAGGTTGTACATTCAGGCTCATTCCTCCCACGTCTCTGTTAAAATTTAATTAGCCAGAGGCCACCAAGCACAAACTTATAGTCTGACAAAATCAGACATACTGATTTGCAGTGAGGGGGTGCACTGCAGAGGACCCGTACTAGGCAGGGGTCTCCAGAGAAACAGAACCAATAGAATTTATATATAGGTATGTATAAGAGGAGCTCTATCATAAGAACTGGCTCACACAGTTATGGAGGCTGAGAAGCCCTACAATCTGCCATCTGTAAGCTGAAGAACCAGGAAAGCCAGTGATATAGTTCAGTCAGAGTCTGAAGGTCTGAGAACCAGGGTATCTGATGTTTGAGGGCAGAAGATGGATGTCCCAACTGAAGAAAAGAGAGAGAGAATTTGCCCTTCTTCCACCTTTTTGTTCCTTCAATTCCACGAGCTACCTCAATTTTCTTATTTTCAGCTTGTTAGTTTCTGTTGCTTGCAACCAACCAAAGCAAATGGAAATATCACTCAATATATATTTAACTGAAACTAAAATTTTAATAAAATCAACATTAAATTTAGGAGTATATGTTAGAGAATGATGTTTAGATGCATTTAAAAGGAAAGAACGCCTTTATCAAGAGTCCTTTAGAGCCAGCACTGATGGCCTAGCAGTTAAAGTGTGGCGCACTCCACTTCAGTGGCCCAGGTTCGGTTCCCAGGTGCGGAACCATGTCTCTAGACTGTCAGCAGCCATGCTGTAGCAGCAGCTCACATAGAAGAACCAGAAGAACTTACAACTAGACACAACTATTTACTGCGGTTTTGAGGGGGAAAAAGGAAGAAAAAAAGGAGGAAGATTGGCAACAGATGTTAGCTTAGGGCAAATCTTCCCCTGCAAAAACAAAACAAAATAAAACTTCACGTTCAAAGTTTAAAAAAAAAAAATAGAGTCCTTTAGCTGCTACATATAGCTTCAAAATACCAAGAGGTCCACACACTATGTAAATCATACTTTTGACAGCAGGACTCATTTTTCATCCCATTCTCATAAATCCTATTATTATCAACTTGGGATGCCAGGTTTTTCTTAAATTATAGCCAATTCTACTCGCTATTGTTTTGCAGTTTATGTCAAATTGATTGCAAGACAAATTTAATGATCTTTAAACTAGAAGGGAGCATGATTAAGATTTCTGCAACTAGGTTAATTTTACCTGGAGACTGTATGTGATATCTTTAAAATATACTTTTTTCTTTCCCCAAAGAAATAGTATCAATTATTCCTTGCTCTAAGAATCATTATGTAAAGCTATTTTTTAAGAACCAAGTAATTTTCATGTCATTGTAAAGTGCATGCTAAAAAGAAATATATTAGGTAAGATTTAGCACTGTTGGAAATGAAGTAATCTCTCAAAACAGAATTAGTATCTTTATACCTGAAAAAGCATAAATATGTCACAGGTATTTCTTTAGTCCATTCTTTCTGTACAATTTGCGATAAATTTTTAATGATTATGTTTTCTTGAAATGCTGAGGTAGACTTTGACCCTATTACTTAGAGTGATGAGGTCATATGGTGTTGTTTGCTACAAACCAGGAATCAGAAATAAATGGAGAAGCATTAAAAGGACACCCCGGATATGAGATCACAGAAGAATTTTGGAGAAATTTTTGACTCTTATTATATGCAGACTCTATCAAGCTCCATTTCTCACAAGCAGAGAATTTAAATTGCTCATTACCCATGTAGATTTTGGAAGCACTAGGCAGACCCCATTATTCCAGCCCCCAAATCATCCTCACCCACTTGCTGATTTCTGGAATTCCACCAGACATCATGTGTCTGCTCTTTGGCTTGACATCATGTCAGTCATTAAAATACAAATGCCCCTCAGCTCTGGGATTCATAATGGTTTAGGAACTAGGCATGGTGGAAAGAACCTCTGTTTTAATCCTAGCTCAGTCACATGCTAGGCCATAGACCTGCTGCAGAGACTTAGGCTGCAGGAGTATATGCCACTGTACCGATTCCTGTCTCAGAGCTCTTTGAAAGAGGACGATCCTCCCAGCATTCTGCTTGACAGAGAAAGCTTCAGACTTGCACAGGCCTCTTTGAGACCAATCCTTTCAGACCACAACTTGGTCACTCTCAGGAGAGCAGGGACCATCTCAAAGACCCAGACCATGTCATCCCTGAGCCAGTGTCAGACTTGTCCACTAATCCCATCCCTTTGCTGCTTTATGGCAACTTTATTTCAAAGGACCCTTAGCCAGGGTCCATCCTAGTGGTCCATTTCAAGAGGACTCCCTAACTTTGACTCTCAGGGTCTAGAGTTTGGGATATCAATTCCTTCTATTCCAGAAGATCCTGGTCTCCTTGTGCCAATTGGTTCACCTTCTTCCCTGGGGCTTTGCTTTCTGGTTCAGATGGCTTCTCAGTTTTTGAAGAGCAACAACAAACGGTGATATCCAGCCATGTGCAAGAACTATAACGGAAGATGCAGGGAGTGCTGTGTTGTGGCCTGGTGACAGAGTTTACTAGATGGTAGGGGGTATTCTTTCTATTCTCACCTGTTCCCATCCCACTTTGGCAAGGTAGCAGTCAGAGTGGAGCAGAAGATCAAGACAATGCCAGAGCAACAGATGAGAGGTGCTGGAGGGGGAGTCTTAGGGGAATCGGGCCAACCCAGGGATGGGGCATCTTGTCTAGGAAAAACAATGCCTGGCAATGACCTGAGATCCATATGATGGGACAGATGAGGAAAGGGATATCCAGGGAGTAGCAGGAGGATGCTGGAGTTGAGAAGCATCCATGAGATGTTCTAGCACAAGAAGGGAACAGTTTCCTTGGTGGTGACTGGGCCAGAGGCTACTGTTTAGTTGCACTAATTCATAGTCATTTAAATTTTTTATTTTTAAAGAAAAGCTAAGATGATTGGCTCATAAGTCCAGAATATTTTAAAATTGAGAGTAAGAATCGCAGACTCCTATAATAAGGTTGGCAGGGAACTTCGAGTTTATCTGATTCTCCACTAACTCCCCGAGTTGAAATTTTCTTACACCATCCCTGAAAGAGGCTCCCAGCACCCCTCCTTGGACATCACTCCCTCGAATGGGAGCACATTTTGATTGTTAGATCAAATTGTCAGATTTGTAGGCTCTCTATAAGACTCCCAAATGGATGGACTTGATGTCCCCACATCACTACTACTCACAGGTCTGCCTCCTAGATTAAAACAATGTTACAGTCTATAAGAGGGCGTGGTCTATTCCTACAAATTTTCATTTTGTTCCCCAGGAAGGGGTGAAAAACAAGAATACTTTGTTATCAAACACAATATTTTATCTTTTCAGGGACTATTTTCAAGTATTCAATGATTCTGAAGGGAGAGTATGCCAAAGAAAATAATGCATTTTCCCTATGAAACCAGAGTTGAGATGGGGGGGTCATATACACACAAGTTCCTATTTGTTGTTTTATTCAATCAACACATATTAAGCACACACTATGTGCAAGATTTTATGCCTAGAGACAAGAGGGTTCGGCACTCAATGGGCTAGTTTACAACTCAACAGAAGAAATTTCTAGGGCCCCGGGGCCTCTAAGATATGTCTGAATTGCTTCAAGGGGTGAAAAGAACTGCTCAGTTTCCTTGCAGCATAAGGGCTGTGGAGCACAGATCAACAGCGGTGGCTCAGAGAGAGCTGTGTTTCCCAGGAGTGGACTCGTGGAGATGCTGTGTCCTGAACCCACATCTTCAATGTCTCCATACGCTGACCTCACTTGTGTTCCCTTGGGCAGAACGTGGGAAGGATTCATCTGAAGAGAGCAGACAACTAACAAGAGGAAATGAAGAATTTCAATGACCTACTGTTTCCATACTTCAGGGGCCTTTTTTCATTTAAAGCTATGCAACATGGAACAAAAAGCCCTGAATACAACTGATTTCAAAGAGATGCAGAATTTGTTGTGATTCTCTAATTCAAAGACACTGGAGCCACCAGCTGGCAGGCGGTGCAGCCCATCTGAATAAGCCAGAGGCTCGAGGAGAAGAAATCCCCGCGGAGCCACTAGGGGGGACCGCCGCTCCGGGAAGCAGAGGGATGCTCCGGCACACTCGAGGAAGCCACAGGGATGCTGTTTGTTGCATTAATTTTTCCTTTAAAATTCTGAACCATGGATTTCTGCCTCTTCTCTCGATCATCCACTAACAGGAGAGCACCCAGTGCTGCGTTTATACGTCAAGCACAATCATTAAAAATAAAAGGATAGTAAATGAAACGAGCTAATCGAGGTCTCCATGAAGGGGCAGGAAGTTCAGGCTATCATCTCAATCCGGCCTTTTAATTGTCATAATTTTATCGTGAACACCAAATCAGACATAAATGGGGCGTAAACCATTCTGTACGTCGTTCGGGGGTGAAGACGCTCAGACGGGGTAATGGGACCGCGATGGCGGGTGAAGTCACCGCCCAGTCCTGCTTCCGCACGATCAGGAAAAAACCTTAAATGCAGCAAACTGTTTGCTAGCGACTGGCGGAGGGAGCGTTTGAGAAGGGAGAGGCATTTCGATTAGTTGCGTCTCTATCGGTCCAGGAGTGAGAGCTGCCTCTCCCCGTCGGTGTAGAACAAATACTTAGCCGAGAACACCCGGTGCTCAATGGGCCCAACTTTCGGAAAATTCAAAATAAATACGAGATCAGACCGAACCTATAGAACAGCAAAATGTAGACCTCTATTCACATTACAAAAAGCTAACATTGCAAAAGCATCACCACTTTTTAAAAGGATGCCCTTGTTGCTGGATTTCATTTGAAAGAAATCTTCCTAGTGCTTTTAAAATAGGTGAAATTACCAAAATTTAAAATACATGAAATTACCAAAATTTTAGAAATATACCTTTTCAGCAACGTATCTATGGCCTACTGAATTATACTAAGAACAGAAGAAAAAAATCCGTAATCTTTATAAGAAATCGGTGCCATTAATTTTTATTCTAAGGTTTTGTGTGCTACGTAATTATCTCATAATGGTGGTATTAAAATTTTAGATGCAAGACAACATTACAATTTAAATTTGCAGAGGAAGATGCCAATCAGTTGTTTAAAAAATATGACGGACACATTAAATTGAAGCTTAAAAGCAATGGGAACAAAATTTCCAGGCAAATTGTTTTCTCCCTTGTTCCTAAATATTTAACATGTCAACCATTTAACTATTTAAATGCAAACATTTCCACTGTATTGCTGAACTGGAAATTGCTGAGATCTTCAAAGATATCATTTACGAAGGAAAAAAAGAATTTGCATGAACCCTATACTAATTAAAGCTGTGGATATACATTTTTCAGGGAATGTTTCAGCCCCAGGTTAATAATGGCTGCTTTGGACTAGTGATAACATGGGCTCTAAGAAAAGATGGAATATGTGAAAGCTGAAAGGCCCATCAACTCCAAAATAGCCTCTGTCCCTCCCGCCTCCAGGGCAACCAGAGTGTCTGGCCAAGTGTGCCCCTGGCAGCGAATCTGTAGGGTCTAAGCTTTGCAGAGCAACGACCCGAGCAGCGGTCTTCACACGGCCCGTGGAGGGCTGAGCGTCCAGCAGATGGGCCTGCGGGTCTGTTGCGGGCAATGAGGGTCCGGTTGAGCAGCTGGGCCCCAATTCACCGGCCTCTGATCCAACCCAAGCAGCTTCATCTGTTTGTGTGTCTGGCTTCTGAGTGCAGTTTTATTTGTGGAAAAGTTTTTGCTGCTAAAAAATAGGAATTAGAGGATTTTAAAGCACTGAAAATGTTATCTCTGGGTTATTTTTTGGATCATCTGTGGTTATTTTCCTATTTTTGCTTTCTGCATCTTCCAAATTTTCAACAATAAAAAAGTAGTACTTTTGTAATGAAAACACACAAAGTTATATTAAGAGAAAAGAATAAGCTTCGCCTACTTCTCCAAAAAAAAGTGCTGAAAACAGGCTTTCCACTGGGATTGTGGCATTTTGAAAGTGAGTTGCAGTTTTCAAACATAAAGCACAGCTGTTTTGTCTCTTAGCCTGAAGCTGTGAAAAAGGGGAAAGATTTTGAAAGCGGGAACAGGAAAAGACTATTGAGAAAAGTGGCTGCTATTTCTAGGCTGAAGTCTCCCTGGCAACGCCGTTCTCAGAAGCTATGTCTTCCTACGTGGACTTATCGGGATTCATGAGTGATGAATCCAGAGGATTCAGGGGACCCACAGTCAGCAGAGACCAGGAGAGATTTGAGACAAAGGAGAGAGTCAGAGCAGGCCAGAGAGATGTGACAGACAGGCGGTTGACAGTGCTGTTAGTGGTCAGTGCAATCACACGGTCCAGAGATCTCAAGAAGATAGGATCAGAGAGGTCGCTGAGAGCTGAAAAGCTAGTAAGGATGAGGTTCCTGAAATGCCAGAGGGCTGAAGACCTCAGGGACTGTGGTTGAAGAAACAAAGCAGCTTCAAGGAACAGTTGCAAAGAGCAGAAGGTGAGCCTAGTCAGCAATTGGCCAGTACAGGAAAACTGCAGCATTATAAAAAGTGGGTACTGGAAATTGGGGGTAAGGAATGATTTAGAGATGAGAAACTCTAAAGCCACCACCATCAAAAGAATCGAGGGCCGGCCTGGTGGCGTAGTGGTTAAGTTCGCACACTCCGCTTTGGCGGCCTGGGGTTCACAGGTTCGGATCCCATCACTGGCGTGGACCCACGCACTGCTTGTCAAGCCATGCTGTGACAGCATCCCATATAAAGAAGAGGACGATGGGCACGGATGTTAGCCCAGGGCCAATCTGCCTCAGCAGAAAGAGGAAGATTGGCAACAGATGTTAGCTCAGGGCTAATCTTCCTCACCAAAAAAACAAAAACAAAAAAGGAATCTAAGCCCAGTGCAATTTTAGAACAAAGTAGAACAAATAAGAAAAATAGTCATCATTTTTCTGACTAGATCACGGAGATTTACCCACTCAGTTGGGTAAAGCAATTCTTGACTGCATGAATGCAATGAAACAGAGATACATTAGAGATTTATAAAACAAAAACAAGAAACTTGCATCAGAAAAGGCATAAAAACATACATAATAGAAACTGGACTGAAGCTGGTACAGAGAGAGCCTGAGGACCCTTCACGATCAGCTTACATCTAAAGCAATGGTTCTCAAAGTTTGGTCCTAGCCCAGCAGCACCAGTAGCACCGGGGAGCTTGTTGGAAATGTAAATTCCCAGGCTTCACCCCAGACCTACTGAATCACAAACTTTAGGAGTGAGGGCCAGGAATCTGTGCTTTAACAAGCCTACCAGGTGATTTCGATGCACATTAAATTTTGAGAACCATTGATCCAGAGGCATTAAAATGACCAGGAAAAGTCATGTATCAAAAACAGTAAGGCAAATCGAGGAATATCAAAAGAGGGTTACGCCAAATGTAGCCAATCAGGGACTGAGATTCAGCCTTAAGCCACTCACAGCTGGAATGCTTACCAGTCTCCCCACCCTAGTTCAAGTCACCATTGTTTGTTGTCTGGACTGCTATAAGAGCTTGGTGACCATCCGTCCTGGTTTGGCCAGGGACCTCCTGGCTTGAACCTGTGGTTCTAGTATAATAAGAAGTCTCCCTTTCACTCTGAAAATTGTCCGGATTTTAAATATAATTATATTGCTCCCCAGTAACAGCCTCTTGACCATTTTCCCTGCTTCCATTCTTGCCCATCTCCAACATGTTTTCTTCCCAGAAGCTAAAAATGTAGATCATTCACTTTACTCCCCTTCTACAGAACCCTTTGATGACTTTTCATTGCTCTGAGATAAAATTCAAAGGGCTCACAATGGCCCACAGTGCCTGTCCTTCTATCTTCACCTCATTCGATGTTCCTACTTGCTTTCTTTGTTCAAAGCACATTAGCGTCCTGTCAGCACCTTCACAAGCCAAGTTCATCGGACCTTAAGGCCTTTACACACACGCTGGTCCTTCTTCCTGGACTGCGCCCAATCTCTACCCCTCTTCCAGTGTTGGGTAGTCTCCTGTTTTCATTTAATAATATTCCAAATGATTTCTCAAATACTATTCTTTGAAGGTATTATTTTAATGACTTCATAATTTCCCATGATATGAATGTGATATAATTTATTTAACCATTCCCTAATATTCTTGATCAAAATTGTTCCCTATTTTTTGCTGTTATTAGTGAAACTGTTATATAAATTAGTCATGCTTCTTGGTTGCAACCAACTCAAACTACCTTAGGCAAAAAGGGAACTTTATTGAAATGGTACTGGGGTTTCTCCATAAGTGGAATCAGAGTTAAACAATGAAATTGCAGAAAAAGCAGGATTAGAGGAATAACTGGGACCAAGGACATAAATGTTACCAGGACACACTTGAGAGATGAAGAGAGAGAGAGAGAGAGAGAATGTACATGTATATACACACGTACATACACACACACATGGATATGTACATGCTAAAATTTTCCTTTATCTCCCTCTGCATGCAGAATTACCTTTTCTCACTAGAGAAGACTCACTCCCCTTGGAGGGTAACATGGCTACAAAGATCTCAAACCCTGGCTCCCACCACCAGAGAGAGATACTGATTCATACTCTCTCGTCCCAAGTTCAAAATTCCCCAGGGAAGGATTCTAATTGGCTCAGCTTGGGAGGGCTCAGTGCCCTCCCTGGGGTCAGTCAGCTATAACAGCATTTGTGCAAACCCCATGGTTACCAAGGAGGATGAAGCCCAGCAAAAGGGGGCTGTTCTTCCCAGAACAAGGACAGAGAGATGCTGAGCAAACACAATCATAGACATCTATATTGTTTGTAAGGATATGGGGGAGGGGATTATTTTTTTTTAATTCTTTTTTTTTTTTCCCTGTGAGGAAGACCAGCCCTGAGCTAACATCCGTTGCCAATCCTCTTTTTCTGCTGAGGAAGACTGGCCCTGGGCTAACATCCATGCCCACCTTCCTCTTCTTTATATGGGATGCTGCCACGGCATGGCTGACAAGCGATGCGTCTGTCTGCCCCCGGGATCCGAACCTGCAAACCCGGGGCCACTGAAGAGGAGTACACGATAACCGCTAGGCCACCAGGCCGGCCTCAAAAGGAAATGGTTTTTAAAGCCCATAATTTTGACCTCTTAAAAGTCTTTCATTTTTTGATATTCCTTTCAAATATTTTTCCACGTGTATTTATAGTTTTATATTGTTGCGTTCAAATTAAACATAAAATCATACATTAAGGCTTTAGCCATTTAATGTTTTATCAAATATATCTTCATACTTCTGCATTGTCTTTCTTGTTTTTCTTTTTACCTCATTATAAAAATAGTATTTGTGGGGGGCCAGCCTGGTGGTATAGTGGTTAAGTTCGCGCTCTCCAATTTGGCAGCCCAGGGTTCACAGGTTCAGATCCCTGGTGCCAACCTATGCACTGCTTGTCAAGCCATGCTGTGGCGGCGTCCCACATATATAGTAGAGGAAGATGGGCGCGGATGTTAGCCCAGGGCCAATCTTCCTCAGCAAAAAGAGGAGAATTGGCAATGGATGTTAGCTCAAGGCTAACCTTCCCTCATCAAAAAATAAAAATAATAATATTTGCTCACTGTACTACACTGCTAATAATAATGGCTAAAACTTGTCAAGGACTGTCTGTGTGCTGGCCGCTGTTCTGCTCGCATTATGTATTTTAATGCATTTAATTTTGGCCCTCTGCCTGAGTCCTGACCTTATAAGGTAGGTGCAATTATTATTATCATTTCTTTAGAGGAGGAAACTGAGGCACAGAGAGGTTAAGCAACATGTGCTAGTAAGTGGCAGAATCAGGACTCAGTCCCAGGAAGGCCAGCTCTAGACCCACAGGAGCAACACTTAGAGGAAGCAGGAAAAGCACCACACAGGATCCCAACTCCCTGAGTCTGAATCCACTTACATTTCAATATATCTTCCCCTCGTCTCTCTTCTTCTCATTTGCATTCTTCTCCTTACACCGTTGAGATTATACCATAGATGAATTTGTGTCACACCATTCCATACCCTGACCTCCATCCCACCCAAATGACGGCATCCCGCCTCCACTTTTGATCACACCATTCTTTCCCACTGAGCCCAGATGAGGCCTCAAAATCTATATGAAAAGAAAAGCAGTCACTCACAATTAATTCTAGTTGACATATGAGACAAAACCACATACAATTTCTGTACTATATATCATTATGTTTCCTGTATTTCCCCATGATGTTAAAAACCTTTTAAGAACATCACTTTTAAGGCAGAAGGACTTTTCCATTTCCTAAAGATAATCATTTAAGTTGTTTACAATATCCTACTATTATAAATAGGACAGAGCTATTTTTAAATAATACACAGTGCTGTAATGAATAACGTAAATTCCTATTTCTATTTTTTTCCTTAGTATGGTTCCGATAGGGAGCATAAGTGTCAGACCTTTTATATCACAATTTCCCCAATATTCAGTTTTTCATTTTCACTTATTTCCCAGGCAGCTGCTCTGGGCAGGTGGGGGGCAGACAGGGCAGGAAGGGGACGTGTGGATTGATGCACTGGGGAGAGGGGGTTGCTTCTTTCCTACTCCTGACGTCACCAGTGGAACACTCCTGGCCCCTGTTCCCATCCCCTCCTTCACTTTTTCCTGGGTGAAAGTGGAGCAGTGATTTATCTGACCAGCAAGTTTGGGCTAAAACTGAGACACATTTGGAATTGCCCTCTCCTTTCTGAACCAAGCCTGACTTCAGGAAGCATCTGTTCTCTCGGCCCCTCCATGCTGGATGTTTGCCAGGACAGACACCCACGCAGGGGAGACATTTGTGGGTACAGCTGTCTAGTGCTAGGGTTCAGTTGAGAAATCCAGTGGTCCATAGATATAGGGCACATTCTCCAACATGAGCTTCATCAGCAACCTAAGGGGAATATTTTGACCCATCTTCCCAACTTCTGACTTTTTCTAAATCAGTTCAGAGTCTGGGCAGAGGAGATGGGTGCTATTTACTGTACCCCAAACACTCAATAAGTTGGAATAGTTATAGTCATTTTCATGATATCTTCCAAACTCAAACATATTTTTAACTCTTTGCCTTTTAATACACAGTTGTGCTGTGTATAAACTTCTGTTTACAACCAGTTAGCCTCAAAACTTTGACAATTTTGCTACATTTTCATCTGGCATTTTGTTTTACAAGAGAAAGGTCTGGGGCCAGCCGGGTGCTGTTTCTTTGTGGGTAATTTTTTCCCTGCATGAATGTTTTTAAAATCATTTTTAAAAATCATTGTTAATTTTTTAAAATTTCAGGTTATGCCTAAAAATGATTTTCTTTTCATTGATTTTTGCCTGGAAGGTGTTAAACTAGTTCCATTTACATATTTATTTGTTTTAATTTTTAAGCTTAGAAAAATTTCTTTATCTTTGATCATGGTTTGTACTCCAATTTTTCCTTTTTTTAAATCACTAGGAGCATCTATTCCTGCTGGATTAGACCTCCAATTCGTGTCCTCCATGTCAATCATCTTCTCTCTCGTTTTCATCTCTTTGTCCTCCCTGCATTTATGAGAATCTTCTCAAGTTTGTCTTCCACGTCTCTGATTCAGTTTTACCAGGTTAACTCTACTCCTTGCTGCTTCTATTTCTGTGCATGGCACATGCATGAACATTAAATGTTTCCTGAATAAATAACAAGTGCATGATTACTATGGGATTTTTATTTTTCTGCTTGTTCTCTTCTCCTCTTATGTATCTCTTTTCATTTAATGCCATTGTTTCTTCATGTCAGCTACACTGTCTTCTAGTATCTTGTACCCATTTCATAGCATCATGTCTTCCTGCATCCTGGGAGCACATCAAGAAATTTTCTCCTGGTTCTTGTGATAAAGCACTTTTTAAAGGTCTTTCCTTTCTCTGAGTCTTGACAATGATGCTTTTCTTCCTTTTACATGGCAATACTCTTCCGCATGAGACCCATAGTTCGCTCTAACTTCTCATCCTACAATGAGGTGAGCTCCATTCAGATCTTGTATTGGCTAATACATTCATAGAATGCATGCTTTTCCCTCCAAGTGGGGTGAATTGAGTCACCTTCTCAGATCTATGTCTGATGTCTGTGTATGAGGAGTTGATGCACACAATTTTTAGCTAGTTCCCAATTTCTAGCAGAATTTCATCTAATATGCTGGAATGAGATAGAATCTTGCCCTGCCCCACTGCATGACCCCCAGATGCTCTGAACAGATGGAGTTCGTAAAGCATGACAGTCCCCATGCGCTGACAGTGCTTCCCCACTGCTCCCACCGCAGCCCTTTGCTTGTGGGAATCCAACCTCCCAGGATGAGGTTCAGTCATCCCTTACTTCCTGCCCAGTTGTTTCCTGAAAGTCTTTTCTTCTGCTGAATACAGAAAAAAAGAGGTACAGATGGGAAGCAGGGACAACGGTGGCTGCTTCAAGAGAAAGTGCCGACAAAGGAGAGGGAAGACTGTCCATTTTCTCATTTGGTACAGATCTTCCATTTCTGAATGACAGACAAAAAGTGGGTCATCCCATCTTTGTTCTAGTTGGTACAGCATAGAATTAATCACCAACTGTGTTTTCCAAATCAGCTTCTTGGGCTTTATAATTGTTGTAAAATTGTTCCAGATTCTGGCACTGGGTTAACTAGTGGTCAACCAGCATTTGGTGAGGTTTTTCAAAATGTAGGCTTCTAGAGTCAGGAAGGCTTCCATCTGCGTCCTGGCTTCTCCACTCCCCAGCTTTTTGGCCTTGGGAAATTTACTGCATATCTCCAACCCTGGTTTCCTCATCTGTGAAATAGGAATGTCTCCCTGTTTAATCTGTACACAGAACATATATGAAAAACTGGGTTAGAGTCAGATGAAGGAGGGGTGAAATTGGTGGAAGGAATATCAACAGTCTAAGATATGCAGATGACACCCCCTTACTGGCAGAAAGCGACAATGACTTGAAAGGACTTCTGACAAAAGGGGAAGAGGAAAATGCCAAAGCAGGACTGCATTTGAACATCAAGACGATGAAAATCATGACCACAGAGGAAATACACAACTTTAAAGTAGACAATGAAGACACTGACATTGTTAAAGATTTTGTTTACCTTGGTTCAGTCATCAATTTAAATGTAGACTGCAGCCAGGAAATCAAGAGAAGACTGAGACTTGGATGGGCAGCGTTGAAAGAATTAGCAAAGATCAAGTGTAAGGAAGTGTCGTTAGAGACTAAGGCCAAGATTATCCACACCCTCGTATTCCCAGTCACTATGTGTGGGTGTGAAAGCTGGACAGTAAGAAAGCTGACAGGAGAAAAATTGATTCATTTGAAATATGCTTTTGGAAGAGAGCTCTATGGATACCCTGGATTGCCAGAAAGATGAACAAGTGGATCCTAAAGCAAATTAAACCTGAACTATCGCTGGAGGCAAAAATGATAAAACTGAGGCTGTCCTACTTTGGGCACATGATGAGAAGGCAGGATTCTTTGGAAAAGACAATAATGCTGGGAGAAGTAGAAGGCAGCAGGAAAAGAGGAACACTGAATATGAGATGGATTGACTGCATAAAGGAAGCCGTAGGCACGAGTCTACAGGAGCTGAGTAGGGCTGTTGAGGACAGGACCTTGTGGACATCACTCATTTGTAGGGTTACCAGGAGTCAGAGGCATCTTGACCACATGTAACAACAACAACTTAACCACTACACCACTGGGCCGGCCTCTAACATTACTTTTGACGGCTGCATAATATGCCATTATACAGATATGCCATAGTTTATTTTATCTAACCTATCATTGGACACGTAGAATTCCAAAAATTATTTTACTACTAGCAACACAAAGGTGGACATTCTTATAAATAAACTTTTCCTCTTTATCTACATTCATTTTCTTAAATAGATTCCTAGAAGTGGAAGTGTTGGATCAAATGATGCATATGTTTTGTAGGTGCTTCTTATATATTGCCGAATCATCCTCTATGAAGTTCATAGCAATTGCCAATTTGCATCATTTTCAACAGTGCAAAAATGAAAAAATAAGTGTAATTATTCATAAGAATGAACATTTTAATGTTTATTGGTAACTTAAGCTTCTTTTCCTCTTTTCTATAAATTGCCTATTTGTGTTTTTCTGTTTTTAATGAGGCATTTTTTTCATTGACTGTTTTTTTCTTTTCTTTTTTTTTTTTTTTTTTTGCTGAGGAAGATTCGCCCTGAGTTAACATCCATTGCCAATCTTCCTCTTTCTGCTTGAGGGAGATTCTCCCTGAGCTAACATCTGTGCCAGTCTTCCTCTATTTTGTATGTGAGTCACCACCACAGCATGGCCACCAACAAGTGGTGTAGGTCTGTACCCAGGAACCAAACTTGTGCTGTTGAGGCAGAGCATGCTGAACTTAACCACTAGGCCACCGGGGCCAGCCCTCATTGACTTTTAAGAGAGCTCTTTATTTAGTAAGCATTCTAGTCCCTTATCAGTAATAGATATTTCTTTATTAAATGTTTGGTATAATTCACTGGTGATGTTATATTGGCCTGTAGTTTTCTTTGTGGGAAGGTTTCTAATTATGGATTCAGTTTTTTCAATAGATACAGGTCTTTTCAGATTTTCTAGTTCTTTTTGAATCAGTTTTGGTAAATTATGTTTTTCTAGCAATTTATGCACCTCTTCTAAAATTCCAAGCTATTTGCCAGAAAAAATGTGATAATATTCTCTTTTATCTATGTCCCTTTATTCATTCCTATTGTTAGTAATTTGTGATATTTATCTTTTTCTCTTGATTGATCTTGCCAGGGGACTTCGGTTTTACAAGTGTGTGTTCGTATTGGCAGTGTATCAATTTACAACAGTGTTATATTGTTATGTAAATCTATCCTCTTTCTTTGTGATTACTTTCTTTTCATGTTTTCCCCTCTCAAAATCAGATAACTATTTATCTGTATTTTCTTTTAGTTTTTTATTTTTTTGTAGTTGCTATTAAATTATTAAATTTTATTTAAAAATAAATTTTTTTTTCGTTTTTTTTTGTGTGTGTGTGAGGAAGACCAGCCCTGAGCTAACATCTGTCGCCAATCTTCCTCTTTTTGCCAAGGAAGACTGGCCCTGGGCTAACATCCGTGCCCATCTTCCTCTACTTTATATGGGACGCCGCATAAAAATAATATATACACATATTTAAAGAAAATATACCAACAGTTCCAAAAATATGAAATGTTAAATTCTCTCTCTTGGCTCCCCTCACGGTTTCACTTCTCAGAACTCCTGCAGTGAGTTCTTTGTAAACTTCCAGAATGTATTTATGCATGGACCAGCATATGTATGTGTGCATGTGCATGTGTGTGTGTGTGTGTGTGTGTGTGTGTGTACACTACATATAATATATATTATTTTAACACATTTTGGGACAGACAGTTTTGGACACTGTACCTGTATTCATATATTGTTATTAGTTAGACATTTGATTGCAAGAATAATGATTTTGTTCTTCTAAATCAGTTTGTCTCACACTTTAACATGAATCAGAATCACCTGCGAGGTTTTAATAAAACACAGATTGCTGGGTGCCATCCCCAGAGTTTCTAACTCATCAGGTCTGGGGAGAGGCCTGAGAATTTGTATTTTTAACAATTTCCTTAGTGTTGCTGATCCTGCTGGTCTGAGACCACTCCTTAAGGACCACTGCTATAAATGGTTATTTCAGAGTCCCCCATCCAAGTGTATTTAATGAAGAAGAGTAGAACCTGGGATGAAAGCAGTCACTGATATGGTGTGACCTACTCGGGAACTCCCTCCACTGTGACTGCCAGCTGGCCCCCTTTCTACACAGATGCCGTTTTCAAAATCGACATCCATGCAGGGAATGTCCTTCATTTATTTGCTGATAATTCAACCTGTTGTATAATCAAGGGCTAATATGTTACTGGACAGGCATGAATTGAAGCCACTTTTGTATATGACCACATGTGCATGGCTCACAGGTCACATCATTGCCAATGGCTGCGGTGGGGGGGGTGGTCTAGAGGACAACTGTGCAGAGTGCATTCCTTGGACCTGCATCAGCATCACCAGAGATGCTCGTTTGAAATACAGATACCCCCTCCAGCCCTAAGAATCTGGAGCTCCTGGACATGGGACCCAGGGATCTGCATTTTTAAAAAGCACCCAGGGCAATTTTCATGCACCCTTACATTTTATAACTGATCTGGAGAATAGAGCAGATGGCAAGACCACTAGGGAAAAGGTTGTTAAGGAACCCTCCAGAAGCAGGGAATGGCACAACAAAATGGGAAAAGAAAGTGAAGCAAGGGGTGCCTACCACTGCCAACTCCATTTATTAGGCACCTCCTGTGTATCTAGCACTCTTTTAGGCACTTCATATACGTTATCTCCTTTTATTGTCACAGTACTATGATAAAAATGAGGCTGCAGAGTTGAAGGCAGGAGACCTAGTAAGTGGTGGCATGGAGATTTGAACCCATGTTTCAGTCCTATGTCTACGTTCTTTTTCTATCCTGTGCTGCCTCCTCCACCATTTCACCCGAGTGAAGCAGGAGGTACTGTCCTTTGAGTGGGGAGGTGGTAACAGTGGCACAATTGTTGGTGCTCATTGTGTGAAAGTGCCAAGTGATTAAGAGGATAAGAATGGCTGAGTCATTGGTGAATCTGGCGATAGGGAGAGCCAACCTGAATGATTAGAGCTGAAGTAGAGTTTTCAGTCCAAATTGCTCAATTTGGCCACTGGCAATGCCTCATTTCTCAGACAACTATTCAGTCAACCATCCCATGAGTCACCATCACAAAAAACTGAGTGTGATTATGTAAACCCACTAAGCATCAAAAACAGCAAAGCATTTGGAGTCTGAGAAGGCCCAAAACTAACATCACCAAGATCTCCTTCCTTGTGATTTTTAAATCCATGTGTGCTTCTCGGAAAATTTAATCCACATGTTTGGGATCACTTACACTTAGCCCATCAAAATGCAGTTTTATAAGAGTCATTTGATGTCTAAGAAGCCTGATGCGCTTTCTCTTCCTTTCGTTTTTAAACATAAGCCACTAAAAGCACATCCTTTCCTACCCCCATCCCGATTTCCGAAGCTGGAAGTTATATTTTGTCAATAAAAACTAAGCCTGGAATCTGAAAACATGCAACCTCAGGCCTAATCCAGCCTACGAAAAGTGACAAGTTTGAAGTCTGAACAAATATGTTCTCTCATTTCCCAGAAAAGTCCCCTGGCAGCCGCGGGAAGAAAGCCCACCGTGCTGCAGATGCAGCCTCCTCCACAGACAGCCCTCCTCCTGGCAGGGGAGCACAAGATGTATTCCAGACCCTTGTTTTTAATTCAAAGAGAGCTCTGCCCACTTTTCTCAGGGTAGCATTCTGGAAGCCCTACTTAGTGATTCGTTCCAGTGAAATCCACGGGATACTAAACCACGATGAATAGATTCCCAAGTGTTTCCATCTCGCTCCCGTGGAAGTGCTTCTCTGGGAAGAGCATCCCAGCCTCTGCCAAGTGCTAGTCACCCAGAGCCTCTTCAGGGACACCTGAAATAGCAGGAGAATAGTGAGCATTATCCACAGCACAATTGCAAGTAGAGAAAGAGTAATTATATCCAAATCTATGGTTCATTATTTATTTCATATGCTCTAGTCCCCTTTTGCTCTGCTAGGTTGGTTGTAATTGCTATACAGTTTTCCCAGGTAGGGGCTACCATTAAATTACTAGCATCTAGACTCTGTTTTTAGCAAACCCAAATTCAGGGTGAATTGCTCCCTAGCATGAGATTCCATTTAAGTTAAAAGGAAAAAATTGATAGAAAACAGTATGGTGATTCCTCAAGAAGTTAAAAATGGGATTAGCATATGATCCAGCAATTCTATTTCTGGGTATATACCCAAAATAATTGAAAACAGAGTCTCAAAGAGATATTTGTACACTAATGTTCATAGCAGCATTATTCACAAAAACCAAACGGTGGAAGCAACCCCAAGTGTCCATTGACGAATCAACGGAAAAACAAAATGTGGTATGTATATACATACAATGGAATATTATTTAGCCTTAAAAGGAGGGAAATTCTGACACATGCTATAACATGGATGAACCTTGAGGACATTATGCTAAGTGAAATAAGCCAGCCACAAAAAGGACAAATACTGCCTGATTTCACTTACGTGAAGTACCTAGAGTAGCCAAAATCAGAGACAGAAAGTAGAATGGTAGTTGCCAGGGGCTGGGGGAAGGAGAATGGGGAGGTATTATTTAATGGGCACAGAGCTTCAGTTTTACAAGATGAAAAGAATTCTGGAGATGGATTGTGATGGTTGCTCAACAATGTGAATGTACTTAATGCCACTGAAGTGCACACTTTAAAATGGTTAGGATGGTAAATTTTATGTTATATCTATTTTACCACAACTTAAAAAAAAGGAATTGGTTGAGCCCAAGTAGGTGAAAGTGGCCAGACTTGAGGTTATTTTGTAATTCATCAGCATTCACCCTGGGAAGTTTAATCTTGTTTTGTCTTGCCCTAGGAAATCATTTTTGATTGGATAAGAACATTAATGTGTTTCATGGTCTTTTATTGTATCTTCATTGCTATCATCACTACTTCTTAGCCTTAATATTAATGCAGAACTGGTAAGGTCTTATTGAGAAACTGACTTTGAGAAGTAATCAGTTGAATAGTTCTTTTTCCCCCCAAAACCTGAGGGATAATAAAGCCTTCCAGAATAGGGTGGCAGTGAAGCCAGATATTAACTTTTATCCCTCAAAGCCCAAGAAAAATGATCCAAAAATAAGTAAAATCAAGTGATAAATATAGGGGCACAAACTCAGGCTATAATCTTTAAAAAGCAGTGACCAGAAAATTCAGAAGTGGACTTAATACTCCTACCTTACCCCTCCAAGATAGTGGTGGAGAAAAAAGGAGTGGGAAACTTCCCCTCAATCAATGAGTTTAGTTGTGGGTTATACTTTTATGTGTGTCATCCTTTAAAATATGGTTATACTCCAGAGTTATGACAAAGAATGATAATCCATCTCCTGATTCCCTTTGACTTGGACTTTAGACCTTCATCCACAACATTTTGAAAGAGGCAAGAATTTAGACAGCTCTCGTAGAAAATGGAGAGAGAGATAATGTAGACAGAGAGTATCAGGTCCTTCCAATTAAAGCAATTGTGAGAGAAGAGCTATTGGTCACAGTATCAGAAATGGGGAGGGGAAACCAAATTTAACAATGAAGGAAAAAAAAAAGATGTAGGTGGAAGGTGTAGAGAAGTTAGGAAAGAAAATGTGTGAGAATAGATGAGGGACTGTAGAAACAGACTTGTTGAAGAGGAAGGGAACAGCTCACAGAAAATGTGGGAGAAAGTTTTTGATCACAGATTAAATCCTGGGGGACAAGCATGTGAATTCTTACACTCACTTTGTGATTACATATCAGGAAAGTGGAAGTACAAACCAGAGGGACTTGAAAGTTGATCGGGGAAAGATTTTGATGGAAATCTGAGAATTTGGATTTTTGCCATGGGAGAGGTTCAAGGGATGACTGAGGAGAGGATCCCTGAGCCATTCTCTGTCATAAACCAGAATAACACCTAAGCTCTCCCACAGTGAGCTCCATCTTGAATACCATACCCAGAGAGAGAAACCACAACCTCCATTTGATTCTTAGCCACTGCCTGACCAAACAGGAAGCTTGTCCTAATGTCTACAGAATTCAAACTGTTTGTGGAAGGTAGAAGTCTTGCCAGCACACGAGTCAGCCGCCATTAACCAGAGGAGTGACTTAGGGTAACCACTTCGGACAATCTGTTATTTTGGAAGTGAGGATTTCTTTTACAACATTTGAGCCTGGGAACATGGTGTGCTTTATATAAAGAAGAAAATAAACAAAAGATTTCAAGGAATTCCTCTCCCACATGACCAATTCGAAAACCCAAACTGACAAACCCAAGTACTAAATAGACTCAATGAGCTTGCATTTACTCCAACTTTAAAAATAAAATACACATGAAACTATTTTAGAAGTTCTTTCTCCTAAAAAGGGAAGTCACTGAAATAGAGACAACTGGCCACGATAATTTAGTTTTTATCAAGTGTGGGCTTTCAAATGACATCAAGAAGGCACCAGAAAGAACTGGTCTTTTTTTGTAGGAGGACTAGGGTTCATCAGATTGGTGTGATGTTAGGAAGCAAAGTCAGCCCTCTTCAAAATAGCTGATAATAGTTTAGAGTTAGTGAGTAAACTACTTAAGAGTACCTTGTTTCTAATTTGGGGAGGGGAAACTAAATACCACATTGCTCCTTGTTTGCTATTATAACGTTTATTTGTGACTGATATTCCTTGTCCCCAGTTATCCATTTGCTTCTCCTTCCATAATAAAACCCATAATTTTTAACTGACCCCATAGTTGCTTGGAATAAAGACATTTCCCATTGCCCATTGCAGCTAGGTGTGGTCATGTGGCTGTTTCTGGCTAATGCCAGCAGGAAGTGGTGTGTGCAACTTTTGAGCGCATCCTTAAAAAGAAGGGGTGTGCTCTTCTTTGACCTTTTCCTCCTTTTTCTTAGTTGTAATTCAGATATAATGAGTGAAGTTCTAGTAATCAAGGCCATGGAATCCTTGAGAATGGAAGCCACACCTGGTAGAGCAACAAAATAGGAGCCTCGGCCTCTGACACTGTGCAGTGCCCAAATTGTCCTGGACTGAAAAACTCTAGATTTCTGGCATATGGGAGGAATAAACGTCCATACTGCTTAAACCACTGTTATTTTAAGTTTGTCTGTTACTTGCAGCCAAAGCTAATCCTCGTTAATAAGCTATTTTAAACGTGTTTTGTTTTATTGGGGGAGTGGCAAAGAAGTCTAAATTCTCTAATATCTGTAACTTAAACCTGGCTGTTAAGATGACATGGTCATAATCAGCCATCCTATCCCTGTCTGTTGTTTAGCCATTTGACTCTGTGGCTCCCAACACCTACAAGAGACCTGGGAGTCTCTTTGAAAAGGAACAGCTGAGAGCAGTGAGGTTCCCAACCAAGAACAGACACGTGTGCAGGCCAGATTCTGTGTTTTCAAGGTAAAAAGGATCTGCGATTAGTATCTTTGTCAGGGAAAACTCTGGCTTCAAGAAAAACTCTGGGACTTGAGTTTGACATCCCATCCCTAGGGATTCATTTCTTTAGGTTAAATCAATGCCCTAAGTTCCCGCCTTAAATGCAAACTCCCTGAGAGGCAAAAGGGTAAGTCCCTTACACTCTAGTGTAAAGCTTACCTACTTCATTCCTGACTGGAAAAGTCTTTGAAAGATAAAAGATATGTGTGTTGGGGGGAGAGGAGAGCAAAGTATGGAAACTGAGGAATTAGAATAATGAGAAAAAGAGAGACTTAAAAGACCTTCTTTAGAGATTTCTTAATTATGCCAAGGACTATCAGTGTAAATAATGTCCAGGACACTCATTCCCTGGGGTGACTGAAACCATATAGTAAATAAATGACAAGACAATTCTGTGGAATAGGAACCACATGATCTAAGCTGCAACTTAGCTCAAAAAATGTAAAGAGGTTAAAAATCAGAGTATGAGGAAGAGGGTGAACACAGAGAGGTATCAGTATTATTCAAAAAAATAATCCATTTGGAAGTTGTAATACTCAGTTGACAGTAGCCATTGATCAAATTAATCAGCTGCATTTTGCAATCCCTAATGAAATAATGGATCTAGACAACAATCATCAATGACTGCTAAAGCCATTAATTAAAAGCTGATGGGGACTGTATAATGGACGGGTCAAGCTGACAGCATCTGAACTCACTGATCAGTCTTAACCTCACAAATGAGAGAGAACCAGGTGGCCTGTCCCTCCTGATACGATGCTGTAGCAATTACATAGCACCAGCCATGAAGTCTTCTTGCCAAAATATGGACCCTGAATCTGATCACCTTCCAGCTCTAACTATTCATCTCCTGGGAAATCCAGGAAGTAGAGAAGCATGGTGAGGCTACTTTGGGGATGCAATCAGCAAAATCCAGAATGTAGGAAATTCTCCAGATAAATGGATGGCAAGGAAAAAAAGACAGCAGGAGGAGGAACTGTCTGGTAAAAGAGACTTAGGAGACATCACCCAGATGCAATTTGTGATCTTTGTTTGGGTTCCTTAGTTAAACAAACAAACAGATACCAACTGTAAAAAGACATTTATGGGACCATCAGGGAAATTTGAACACTGACTACAAATTTGATGATATTAGGAAATTATAATTTGTTTAGTTGTAATAATAGTATTGTGACCTTGGATTAGGCAACAATGTCTTAAAGACAACACCAAAAACACAAGCAACAAAGGAAAAAATAAGTGGGACTTCAACATTTAAACCTTTTGTGCATCAAAGGGCACCATCATGAAAGTGAAAAGAAAACCCACAGAAAGGGAGAAAAGACTTTCAAATTGTATTTCTGACAAGGGTCTAGTATCCAGAATATACAAAGAATACTTACAATGCAACAATAAAAAGACAAATAACCCAATTAAAAAATGGGCAAAGGACCCAAATAGACACTTCTCCAAAAATATGTATAAATGGCCAATAAGCACATGAAAAGATATTCAACATCATTAGTCATTAGGGAAATGCAAATCAAAACCACAATGAAATATCTTCTCACACCCACAAGGATGACTATAATCAAAAAGATAACAAGTGTTAGCAAGAATGTGGAGAAATCAGAACTACACACATTGCTGGTGAGAATGTAAAATGGTGCAACCATTTTGAAAAACAGTTCAGCAGTTTCTCAAAAAGTTAAATGTAGTGTTACCATACAATCCAGTAATTCCACTCTTAGGTATATACCCAAGGAAAATGAAAACATATGCTCTTACAGAAGTTATACATGAATCTTCATAGCACCATTAATCACAATAGCCAAAAAGTAGAGGAAACAACCCAATATTCCATAGTATGTGTATTTCACATTTTGTTTAAACAGTATGGAGGTGCCTCAAAAAATTAAAAATAGAACTACCATATGATCCAACAATTACACTTCTGGGAATATATTCAAAGGAAATGAAAACACTAACTTGAAAAGATATCTGCATCCCCATGTTCATTACAGCATTATTTACAATAGCCAAGACATGGAAACAACCTAAGTGTCCATCAATGGATGAATGAATAAAGAAGATATGGTATATATACACAATGGAATATTATTCAGTCACAAAGAATGAGGAAATTCTACCATTTGTGATAACATGGATGGACCTTGAAGACATTATGCTAAGTGAAATAAGTTAGACAGAGAAAGACAAATACTGTATGATCTCACTTATGTGTGGACTCTAATAATGAAAACACCCCACCAAACTCATAGAAAAGAGATCAGATTTGTGTTTACCAGAGGTGGGAGGTAGGGGGAGGGGGAATTGGAGGAAAGCGGTCAAAACGTACAAACTTCCAGCTATAAAATAAGTAAATACTAGGGATGTAATGTACAACATGATGACTATAACTAACACCGCTGTACAGTATATAGGAATGTCATTAGGAGAGTAAATCCTAAGAGTTCTCATCAAAAGGAGAATTTTTTTTCTTTTCTTTTTATTGAGTCTATATGAGATGATAGATGTTAACTAAACCTATTGTGGCAATCATCTCACAATATGTGTAAATCAAACCATCACGCTGTACATCTTAAACTTCTACAGTGATGTATGCCAATTATTTCTCAATGAAACTAGAAAAAAAGAAAAGAAAGTAGCCAAAGACAATATGTAAAGAAATGAGTGTGCCCGTGTTCCAATAAAACTTTATTTACTCACTACATTATTTATTACTTTATGTATGTATTTATGGGTGGTAGGTGGGCCAGAATTGTTTGACTCACAAGCTATAGTTGGCCAACTTCTGGTCTAGAAGAATTGAATTCTCCAGACTAAATCCTGTTCTCTTTTTCTTGGGCTAAGTTACAAATAAACAGATAAAACATAAACTCTGGAAGTCTCCATACTAATTGGCTTATGCTCACAAATGAGGATTCAAAAGGAAGAAAAACACCATCCTTGAACCAGAGCCTTCCTGCCCCATCCACTCCTCACGTCTCTATTTGGATCTACAAATAATATGGGGATGGCTCCTTCAAATCACTCTGTTCTGTGACTTAGACATCACTAAAAATAGCACATCCTAACTAAATAAACATGATCTCTAAACAAAGTTGAAAAGGTGGGGAGGCGGGACGAAAAGGAAAGGTGTTTCTCAGAAACTCTTTTCAAAAGAAGATATTATCGTACGTGGTCCTGGGCAGAATTGTTTTTAAGTCAATCTTTTAGTTTTAAATACTTCAGAAGAAATGTGATGTTCCTAATGAATCTTGGTTAATAGATTAATTAACCAAAATAAATAAAAGTTAGTAAAGATAATAACATCTAATATTTAATGAGCCTTTAGTTCGTGTCAGGCATTCTGATACAACATGCAATATCACATTGGATCCTTGCAAAAACCCCAAGAGTCTTCCAGAAAACACCACTATAAACCCTGGATAGAATGTATGGAGCAGCTATTTGAGGTCTCTGGAAGGTAAATGCTAGCAGGCAGATAGAGGAAGAAGACCAGAATTCAAAGAACCACCAAACTGGCTACATTAACCATTTTTTTCCTCTCTGGTATCCCTGGGCCTGAACTCAAAGCAGGCTTGAACCTGGAAGTGGGCACTGGTGTGAACACAGTTCCAGGAAAAGCCCTCTAGATCTGGCTCAGGAGCAGAAAAGGGAACTCCTAAAGCTCAGAGAGGATGCAGAGGTCGCCCTCCCTCTACTTCTCTTCCCTCCATTTTCTTGTACCCTGTGAGCCCATGGCAGCGGTCACAGTGGCAGCAAATCAACAGGAGCCAGAACTAGGAGAGAAGGGAGGCTTCTTCTCCAGTTGGTGGAGCTGTGATCCCAAGAGAGTGGGGCAAACCCGGTTGCCTATTTTTTTTCTCTCTCTCTCCAATCTTCTACTGCTTGGCCCTGCGGATGGCAGAGTGGGGTAACTAAAGCCACAGCATTCTGGCCAGTGGACCAAAGAGGGGAGCTCAGGGAACCAGAAATTACAGGAAAATTGCAGAGAGGAATGAGCTCTGGAAAGTGAACCCATAAAATTTTTTGTGAACTACTGGGCTTACCCCCTAGTTGTGCTCGTTGGTCTGATCCTGAGGGGCACACCAAAGACTCTGAGAACCGAACTAAGGATAGACCACTACCCAGGTTGCAGACTGACCACTGGGTGGTGCGCATGTGGGGAGCAAGCAGGTATGACTATAAAAAAAATAGCAGGAGGGAGTTTTCCCTGGTATGGAACTGTTCTGTGTCCTGATTGTGGTGGTAACACAAATCTACACAGGTTCATAACACTTTGCACCAAAAAGACACAACACCTATTTTGTATGATAATTTAAAAAATAGGATTAACAACAACAAAATCAAAGGGAGATAGTGTATCTCTCACCATCTTGGATGTAAGCATCAGAAGTGACTCCAGCTAACAGACAGAAAAGGGTTTTATCTGAAGACTATTGATTGGCTCACAGAATTGACAAGAGGGGCAAAGAACTAGGGCTGGGAAGGTGATACTATAGAAACCTCTGGCTAGCCTTGCGTGTTCAGTTTCACCACAGCCACTCATGTCTAGCTGTCCCTTTGGCTTCCATAGAGATTCCCAGAATGGAGAGGGGGACAACTGTAAACAGGAGGGGTGCTCAGATGTCAGGTGGCAAAAATAAATGAATAAAATGCTATTATTGGCCCTTTCTACAGATGAGAAAATTGAGGTGTGCAGAGTTTCTATAACTTCCCTGAGTTCACAGTTTTACCAGGACTCAAAACTAGTGCTCCTAACCACTACACAATGATGGCTGAAAACGTCTCCAGCCTCAGCAGAGTTTTGTGGAAACCATGTTGCCTGTCTAAAAACAAAGAAGAGAAGTAATTTGAAGCAGAAATTCCAGCTTCCTCCTGGCTCTGCATTTCAAGGGAATGCTAACCCAGCTGTTTGTTTTTCTTTTTGACAGTTTGTTTTGTCTTTGAAGTATAAACACTGAAATTTTTTAGTATATGTGCTGCCTCTGATATATTCCCTAGAGCCGTAGCATCCAAACTTTTTTGATCACATACCCATTAGCAAATATTTTTGAGTATTACTCCTAATATATGTAACTTTATTTATAAGTTACATATATACTACAATATTTATACATTGTATGCATTCTAAATAATATCTTAAAAAAGGAGAAAAGGATGAAACAATATTTTTAAATAACATTTATTAAAATAGTACAAAATCATTTTTTATTTCATTAAGAAATAATGTGAGCAATGTTACTGAATTATGCTTTAAATGTCTGATCCTAAATTCAGCTTTTATCCTTGACTTTAATGGAAGCTATAATTAGAAAAAAAATTCACAAAGATATGTAAATCCAAATGAAAGAAGTGCATCACTGGCTATGTTTATTTATGAAACTATGGTTCACATTTTTTAAACCTCATCTACCAATTATACAAAAGGGCTTTTTGTGGGGATGGGGAAAAAAATCTGGTTAGTAAATTTCCATGTCTGCTGCTGTTGAGCAAACAATTGGAAGATGTTGCATTTTTTTGTATTTTTGCCAAATGGCTTCAAGACTCACTGAAATTTGTTTAGCTAGAAACATTTAAATAGGTTAGAAAACCATGACTCCTAGTTTTTAACTGCCGTGCAGATGAGAGATTTTATAAGTGCCAACCTAATATCATCAGCAAAAACAAAATCTTGAGATGATGGAAATGTTTTTCAAACATTTCTTTTTTAATTCTCTCTCCGTAGCACAAATTTCTTTTGAAAAGCAATTCCTTGCTTACTGTTAAACATCATCTTTACCTTGAAGGAATAGATCAAGAATGTTAATTGTTTTTTTAAAAATCTGCTAAGGAATATACTATCAATAATTATTTGGTATCAGCAAATTTGGTACACTTCATCTTTTATGAAACAAATCTCATACTTCATTTTCCCCTTTCAATAGAATTCTGCTCCCAGCTTTAGCTTTGGTGGACTAGGTTGTTTCAGAATTACTTTTCCATTTAAAACAACTAGAAAAATTAAACAAAATCTGTTTGAAGGTGTTAGAGGGCTACTAAGGTGGTGAGGAATTGTCGACCAAGAACCAAGGAAGAGGTGAGCCCAGAGAGGTGAGCCCAGAGAGGTGAACCCAGCATGTAGAGCTGCTTTGCCCCTCAAGTGAACCCAGCGTGTAGAGCTGCTTTGCCCCTCAAGGTAATGGCCACTCTAAAAAGTAATGGCTGAAAGGCTAAACAAGCTTTCAACAGATTTGTAGGACTAGGGGAACGAAAATCAGAGGAGGAGCCCTGGTAAATATTTCAGGGGCAAAACCTAGAAGTAATGTGAACTTAGAAATAAATCATCCCTCTCAACGACTGAAGTCCAGCTTCAAAGCATGTCAATCCCTTTTTGGAATTAAGGTGATCTGCGGTTGCTAACATTCCTAGCCTAGATACCTGCCTAACCAAAAGTAAATCTTCTTGGAGGAAGATAACATACTCCAGAACTTTAGAATATTCCTTCAATGTCAAAATCTCAATAAAAAATAACCAGGCAGGGGCTGGCCTGGTGGCATAGTGGTTAAGTTCATGCACTCTGCTTCGGTGGCCCAGGGTTCACGAGTTCAGATCCCAGGGGGGGACCAACACATCACTTGTCAAGCCATGCTGTGGTGGTGTCCCATATAAAGTAGAGGAAGGTGGGCACGGATGTTTGCCCAGGGACAGTCTTCCTCAGCAAAAAATAATAAAAAAAGAAATAACCAGGCATACAAGAAGACAAGGCATAACCGAAAATCAAGAGAAAAATATATGATAGATACAAATGCCCAAGGGATCCAAATAAGAGTTATCAGATATAGCCTTCAAATATATATACGATTAATATGTTCAAGTGATTAAAAGACAAGTCTGAGAATGTGGTCAGGGACCTGGAAAGTATAGAGAATAATGAAATAAAAATTTCAAAACTGAAAAAAAAAATGAAATCAAGACTTAATGGATGGATTTAATAGCAAATTAGACACAGCTTAAAAAATTTGTAAACTGGAAGGTAAGTCAGAAGAAAATATCTAGACTGAAGTGTGAAGAAATAAAAGAACAGTAAATAAAGAAAGGAGATATGTGTGAAAGGAGAAGAAAGGAAAGTGTGTGATAAATACGGAGAAACATCTATAATTAGAGTTGCAGAAGGAGAAAAGAGAGAAAATTGGGGCAAAAGGAACATTCGAAGAGATAATGACGGAATTTTCCACAACTGCTGATGGACACTAAGCTGTGGATTCCGGTACTTTGACACAGGTCATGAGCGAACTTCTGTGAAGTACAAAAGACTTTTAAACAGTTTTGTTTTCGTAAGGTTACCTTCACTGATGCCATCATTTGGCTCTCTGAAAACTTCTGGCTTCACTCATTTTTGGAGCAATAGCTTGCCTATGAATTGTGTGGAGAATGAATTTCATATATGGTGCGATATTTATAACTTCAGAATCCTTTATTTATTTATTGCGGTCAAAGGAGCCACTCCATTCAGTGGTAACATGTATACAAATGTTCTATAAACATTGATGTTTGTTAGCTTTAAAATATCACTTACTATTGAAACCATATATTCTCTGATAAAATTTTACATAGAGGCTCACACAAAAAAGTAGATTTTTATATATTTTGTTATATAATTTGTTATATTCCTGAAACAGTCCAGGAAATACAAAATTATTTTATATAATTAAGAGCATTTTACTTTTTCATCTAATTCATGTGTCAGCAAACTTTTTCCATAAAGGTCCAGCCAGCAAATATTTCAGGCCTTGAGGGCCCTTGTAGTTTTTGACACAACTACTCAACTCTGCCATCGTAGCACGAAAGCAGCCATAGATGATACATAAACAAATCAGTGCGTCTGTGTTCCAATAACACTTTATTGACGGATTTTATCATTTTAACCACTTTTAAGTTTATAGTTCAATAGTTTTAAATACATTCATTTTGTAGTGCAACCATCACCACCATCCACCTCCACAGCCCTTTTCATCTTGTAAAACTGAAACTCTCTACCCATTCAACAATAACTCCTCATTCTGCCCTCTCCTCAGCCCCTGGCAACCACAATTCTACTTTCTGCCTCTATGACTTTGAGTACACTAGGTATTTCATGTAAATGGAATCATACAGTATTTGTCCTACTTGCGACTGGCTTATTTCACATAGCACAATGTCCTCAAGGTTCATCCATCTCGTAGCATGTGTCAGAATTTCCTTCCTTTTTAAGGCTGAATAATATTCCATTGTATGTATAACCATATTTTGTTTGTCCACTCATCTGTCAATGGACACTTGGGTTGCTTCCATATTTTAGCTTTTGTGAATAATGTTGCTAAGAACATGGGTGGACGTAGTATGTTAGATACCCATACATGGAGAGGGTCATTATTGAGGATAATGGATAGAAATTCATGCTTCAAATGGTCTCTTGACAGTCTCTAATTCTTTGGGTTGACTTCAGGGCATCATTGTTTGAATCTCATGTGTTGGTCAAGGAGCTTGTACTGGCTGTCATAGTGCTGGGTCTACCATTTCTTTAATGTAAACAGGTGCTGACATTAACAGTATTATCTTCAATCTTAAGTTTCTTTGCAGGAATCTTTTAAAGCCATTTGTCCATTTCATCATGGTTTATTTGTTAAAACCAAATAACATTATCTTTAAGTCCCTTTAACTGGGTATATGCAAATGGTACTTAATTACTCAAGGGATAAGCCTCTAAAATGATGAACTTCTAGGCTTCCCTCAGGACTCCTTGGTTAACATCTCTTTAATGTGACTGACTAACATGCAGACCTAGCTGTTTTAGTAAATGTTTGTAAAGCTTAATTTCCTTGTAATTTTGTGTGTGTGTGTGTGAGGAAGACCAGCCCTGAGCTAACATCCGTTGCCAATCCCCCTCTTTTTTTGCTGAGGAAGACTGGCCCTGGGCTAACATCATGCCCATCTTCCTCTACTTTACATGGGACGCTGCCACAGCATGGCTGACAGGCAGTGCATCGGCGGGCGCCCGGGATCCGAACCCGCGAACCCCGGGCTGCCAAGCGCAAACAAAACTGCTGCGCCACCGGGCGGCCCCTCCTTTTAATATTTTAATTAAAAATAAAGATACATAGAAGTTCTATTATCTTCTTCCCATCCCCCCATGAATCATTACTTATTACTTGGGAGATTTGCCCTCCACTCTAACCATGGCTCTAACAATTAAAGGACATCTGAGACAATAGTACTCCATTCTTTTAAAATACCTTCTCATCTGAGAATTCCAAAACATTTAACTATCTTCCCACAAGCTATATAAGAGGTAGCTCTCAGCCCTTTTGAGACATGCACCCTTTGGAGAATTTAATTCTATAGAATCCATCATACAAAAAGGAACATAAATTCTCCCTCCCTCTCTCCCTTCTTCCCTCCCTTTCTCTCTCCTTTCTTCTATCTTTCCTTATTTCTTTATTTTATCCTTTCCTTCCTTCCATCCTTCCTTCCTTCCTATCTCTCTCTCCCTTCCTCTTTCCCCCCATCTCCTTTTCTTCCTCTCTTCCTTCTTAGTTCAGTCAAAAAATCTTTGGGATCAGGGGCCTGGGTGAAGAAGATGTGTATGGTATCCCTGGAGGCTGCCAGGAACCCACATAAGGAAATTATGCCAATGAGGGCAGTGACATCTCAGAGGCAGGTAGAGGGCCCACACAAGGAATATTTGCTAAGTGGGGTAGAGGAGGATTGAGCAAATAAGTACATACATTGAGGATAATGGGATCTAGGCTTCTAGATCCCAGAAGAACAACAAACATGGGAAAGGGGGAGGCTAGAATGAAGCCTGTGGTGTTGGATTGGAATCAGAGAAATCAGAATGAACTTGTGTTTTTAAAATATGTATACAGATAGATAGATGGATAGACAGATTCAGAAATAAATATAGATGTAAGTGTTTGTACCTGTGTATGCATATAAGTACATATATTCTTGGATCTGTCCACTGAGAAGGTCTGGGAGCAGCAACACTTCAATAACAAGGAAGCACCTAGTGACCAGATCTTGATTTCTAGATATCATCCTCCACTCGTAGGTACTAGAGCTCCTTGCAGAAATGGCCAGTTCAGGGTTGAGACAGGGAAAGTACAAAATGAGTTTAGAACATCTGTTGTGCCAGAAAGTTAAAAAGTGCTCAAAAAATGATAGGGACATGTCAAAAGGCACAGAAGTTAGTTTGAAGGGGCTCAAACTGGCCAAATCTGGAACATGAGAGCGTCAAAATAATGAAAATAATGTGCCATAACTCTTTGAAAAACTCTGAGTCTACACTTCCATAATGAAATAAATAATAAACAAATGTGGAAAAGAGAAAGCTTCACCTTCCAGTAGAATGTCAACAATAAAGGTAGAAATGTATGCTCAAACCAGTAGGGAAAGTTTGCTGACTGGTGAATGAATAAATAAAAGAGAGATGAATGAATAAATAAATGAGACTATAATAACAACAGCAAAAAGACAATATTGGGGAAGCCACACTGCTTGAGTTTCCACTGACCAAAGATGGGAGAATTTAAACATCAATACAGATAATATCTGTAATGGATTAAAACACATCAAATATGTTTAAATCCAACAGTTCATGGATTTTAAAACCCTCAAAAAAACTCATTGGCTGCTTCTGAAGGTTCCAGGGAACCACCTCACTATTTTGAAAACTGGGAAGTGAGGAAAAAGGATGAAGCATTTCTCTTGCCTGTCCTGTGTGATCTAAGCTTCAGGGTAACCAAATAGTTAATGAGAGAACTTCCCTTCTTGGAAGCACCTAGTTCATAAACGAAGAAGGACGTAGAGAAGCATCCTTCTGCAGCCCCTGAGGAAGTAATGGAGGCAGAGAGTGAACACTGATGGCCGATAATATCACAAGAAGAAAAACCACCACACATTATGCCCCTCCTGGTAGAAGAACACCCCACCCCCCATGAAGTCATCTCGCTAAGAAAAAATAAACCTGCCTCTGCCCAAGACTCTCGATCCAACTTCCAATTTCCAGAAAATACTAAGTACATACAGGGAGATGTTAAATCACCTCAGAGATGCGATCAGTAAAAGCCAGACTGTGGGAAACTATGGGACAAAGGACTTTGTTTCTTCAATAAAAATTTGCACGGCAGAAAAAGAAAACAAATTAAGGGAGACATTAAGAGACATATCAACTAGTCACAATAAATGGACTTTATTTGGGTCCTGATTCAAACAAGCAAACTACTAAAAAAAATCGTGAGACAAACAAGGAGATGTGAACAACTTGGATATTTCTTGATATTCAGGAATTACTGTTAACTGTTTTTAACTGTTTATGATAATGGTATTGCTTATATTTTTATAGGCATCTTTATCTTTTAGAGATATGTACTGAAATATTTATAGATGAAATGATACAGATTCAAGGTAATCCTTTCAGAATTTTTTTTTAGAATACTTGAGGTGGAGGAGAAAATTAAAATATATATAAATAAGATTGGCCATGAGCTGATAATTTTTGAAGATAGGTGATTTGCATACTGAGTGCTTTATCTTCTTTTTTTGTGTGTGAGGAAGACTAGCGCTGAGCTAACATCCGTCGCCAATCCTCCTCTTTTTGCTGAGGAAGACTGGCCCTGGGCTAACATCCGTGCCCATCTTCCTCTGCTTTATGTGGGACGCCGCCACAGCATGGCTTGACAAGCGGTGCGTCTGTCCACACAGGGGATTTGAACCCGCGAACCCCGGGTCGCCAGAAGCGGAGCGCGCGAACTTAACCACTACGCCTCTAACCACTATGGGCCGGCCCCATATCTTCTTATTCCATCTACTTTGTATAGGTTTGAAATTTTTTCATAATAAAACATTTTTTTTCAAAACTAGCATGCTGTCTCAAACACAAGGCTTCCACATATGGTGTTCACAGGGCACCAAGCAGGCTGAGAGGACAAGCGGGGACTGAAGTCCAGCACTGGCCTCTCTTGCCAAGCCAGTTGCCTTGGAGGGCAGTGCTGTCAGCAGGAAAAAAGAGCATGGTTTTTTTAAAGGTTCAGTTAGAGAGATCACCTTTTTGCTATTCATAGTGGGAAACCATCCTTTAAAAATTTGCATAAAGGTGACTATCAGGGGGCCTAAACAGGGGTGGCATTCAAGAGCTAGTATCACAGCAGACAACCTCTTCTCTAGTTTGGAGAACTGCCGTGGAGCTGTAAGAGCAGCGCAGGCACCAGCAGCAGAAGCCAGTTCAGACCAGATGCGAGAGAACAGTATCAACTGCATTTTTCCAAGGAGCAACAGGAGAAAGGGACTAGGTTCGCACAAGCCTGTGGCCACTAGGAGGTGCATTAGACTCACCAGTAGCCTCCCCGATGGGCGGGAATAAAAGGCATTCTCAGTTCCAGTAAGTGCTTTGGCCGAGGCTCAAAGCATCCGCCTTGCAATTATACTCAAGGCCGCGTCCCTAAGGTGGGGGTAGCCTCAGGAAGCAGAGGCCTACAGAACACATGCACACACACCACCCTGCGCCGAAGCACTCATAAATTCTTGATACTCCCAGGGTGCTAGCTAATATCCCACAGGTGGCCATTCACTGATTCCAGCCAGCCTTGTGAACCTGTATATTCCCATCCTAAATCCATGCTTATTAGGTAACTACACATCAGGAGCCTGGTTTGCAATAGGTGCATTTCAAAATGGTGATGGACTGTTTCAGGTCGCTGTTATTTCAGAATGGCTGCAAATGTGTTTAAACTGCAGGTAGTCAGTTGATCGGAAGTCAGCCTCATGTATTGCGGCACACGCAGCATACTCCTCAACAGCCCCGATTTACACTCAAGCACACATGCACGACCTCCCCCACATTCCCACGCCGCGTGCTCCAGACAGAGGAAAATGCCCGTTCTCAGACTTGCTGTGTGGGGAGCCTGACTCCCCGGTTTCCTCCCTGGTGATTTCCCGACTTGGCTTCTGCAGGAAGCAGAGCTGCTTTTCTCCCAGAGGAGGCCAAATGTCATAATAGAGGAAAAGGCTGCTAGCAACCAGGGGCCCCGAATGAGAGACCAGGGGAAAGGTTGGACCCAAGATCCTGAACAGATCATTTTACCGGAATGGAGAGAGAAAAATGAAGGTTTTTCTAAAGCTGATTCATTTACTACAGACACTTCTTGTCCCAATGCCTCTGCATTTCTTCCTGGATCCTGTCCCCCACCCCCGTATATCCCCTTTGTTGCTAGTTCTGGAAATCGGTGAGTGATAGGTTAGCATGGTGCTCATCCTGTGGTGTCACCTAGCAACGTGATGTTCATAAATAGCCACAATCATCTCTTCTCCAAAAATGGCTAAAACTTCTTTTAAAGACATCAGGGAAAATGCTTAGCTCTTTCCGAACTAGTGTGAAATATTCCCTTGTCTCAGCCCTCCTATTCCCAGCCTTCCTCTTCCCCTTCTCGGTTTGACCTCCCAGCATGTTTATCGTTTATACTCTGCCTGTTTTTGAATGCACATTTCCCTCTCCAGGGTCACATAACAGCTGTTCATGTAAAAGTCTCCCAGTAGTTTTGTGAACTTCATTCAGCTCAAAAACAACTCAAAAGCCAAAAAACATTCCTATTTAATCCTCATCCTTTGCACTTGAGAAGAATTCAAACTAAAAGTCATAGAATTCTAAGGCTAAGAAAGAATTACTTCTAGGTAAGTTAAGACCGTACTAATCAGATAAAAGTTTTACACTTTTATTAAAAGTTTAGATATACAAGAACAAAAAGGGTCCCTTTGATCAGACCGATATCTAGCAAACCTTAACTAACTGATAAATCCAACATACCTATTTCGGGCATCTACTATATTTCAAATACTATGCTGGGTAATGATACAGAGATGAATAAGGCTATGCCACCATAGGGTTCACAGTGTAGTGAGAAATGGTAGGAAATTCTCTTTGCAGATGGACTAAAGAACGTTCAAGACAAACCCCAGTCTTCTAATTCTGTAGTTGTTAAAGATGGAGAATCATAGATAAACAACCTTCCTATAAAAACCACGAGGACCCAGCAAAATGTTGACATTTTACAATAGAACTGAGTGTTGGGTTCTCGGCTTGAGCAAAAGGATGCATACTGGTCAGGTACTGTGATGGGAGGACTGGGAGGTTTCAGAGGGGTAGAAGCCCTGTTTGAGACGTGTTGAGTTTGAGTTGTCTGGTAGATGTTCATACCAGTCAGCATCAGGCGGAAACAGATGCGCACTCACACTGGAGTGCTGAAGAGAGCTGAGTGAAGGGACTGTTATAAGAGCATGGGCAAGGAGACCAACAAGCAGTGGGGAAGCTCCCTGGGACAAGCCACAGCACAGAATGGTGACTGGCTCTAGGCCTAAAGAGCAAGGGGAGGAAGGGTGGGCTTGTCAGAAGCCAGAGAGAATAGCTGTAGCCATGGGGGACCTCAAAAGAGGGAAACATCTAACCCACGGTGAGCAGGCAAAGAGGAAAACAAGGGAACACGTAGCCAACCTCACTCTCTTCTTGCCTTCCCATCTATTGCCAGTGCCTCCCACTGGGCAAACCCAACTGGAGTCCAGAAGAAAGACAGCTTGGTGATGCTGCATATAATGGTCAGGGCACAGAACAGGGAGAAGGTGGGAGGAGAGTGGATCTGGAGGGGAAAATGGAAAATATCCAGCACCACATTCAAATGGAGATGTTAAGAAAGATTTTTGGTTATGCAAGTCTGGGAGTCAAGGGAGAGGTCAAAATCAGAGATATAAATTTGGGAGCTCTTCAGTTAATAGATGGTAAAGCCATGTTTCCAGAAGAGATCACTAAGGGAAGATAAAAGGGCAGAGGCCCGAGCCCTGGGGCACAATTTAGCAGTTTATCAGAGGAGGAGAAGCTAGCAAAGCGCCTGAAAAGGAGTTTAAGGAACTCAGAAAGTGGTTTCCCTAGAACTAAAAGAAAAGCATTTCAAGAGAGAAAAGGGGGTTGGTCCATTGCCCCTGATGAAGCTGAGAGGTTGTCAGAGTGTCTTTCACATGGAGATATAAGGATAAGAAATACCATGCACAAATGCAATCATTCCACTGAATAAGCAGGACTTTAAGGGAACAACAAAAAGCAACTTGAATCCCCTTCTCACAATTGCCTTAATTGTTCTTTTGAGTGGGCGAATTTGGCCTCACCCACATGGATAAAATTTAGGCCAGGCCCATGAATTTTCTGGTCACTCAGATATAATTACTTTAATATTATGGCTTCCTGAATTTTCTTTCTGTTGGCTTTCAGAACTGGAAGGGCCCTTAGAGCTCAGGGACCAGTGGGTAGATGCAGGATCTGCCAGTAGACAAACCACACGCAGAACCAATCCTAGGTACCGGGGGGAGCAGGTGGGTCTTACCCCGTCTGCGGCTCTTCTCATCTCCCCTCCCAGTGTTAACTCTGCACTTGAGTCACCTGCAACACCAAGTCTAAAAGGATCTCAGTGCCCCTCTAGGTGGTTACTGTCACTGAGGAAAACAGATCTAATCACTTGGAGTGTTCTGGTCCTGGGGTACTTGGGCCTCAGGGGAGGACCAGAGGAAAAGGGTGATACTTAATGCTGTTCACTTATTTCAAAAATATGTATTGACTTCTACTCTACTAGGTGCTGGGGATTCAAATGACAAACAAAAATAAAAATAGTCCCTAGTCTCATGGGGATTTCAGTTTATGATTTATCAAACAATCACACAAATAAACATCAAGTGCGTGCATGAAGCCATGAGACAGCATAACCAGGCAGGAAGTCCAGGAAAAGCTTTCCTGAGGAAATGACGCCGGGGGCTTCTTGAAAGGTGAGGAGGAGTTGGTCAGGAGAGGAGATGTGGTGGGAGCTGTCAGGACAGGAGAGCATGAGCAAAGCCTTGTGGTGGGAGAGCACAGGGACTGAAAGACTGAATGAAGGCCAGAGGGGCTGGAGCCCTAGGGGCCCAGGGGGCTGAAAGGGGCTGTAGAGTGCGTGTGGCAGGATTAAGGGTCTGTGCTTTGTCCTGGGGCTAATGGGACGCCACGGACGGGATCTGAGCGAGGGAGGCACTGGATCAGATTTGAAGTGTAGAGAAGGGACTGAGGGAGATGGGCCAGGCACAGACAGATGCGGGTGAAACAGACTAAGGCAAGAGGTGATGGCAGCTTGGATCAAGGAGGCAGTGCTGAGCAGCGGCCCCAGAATGGAATGCAGGAGAGGGTGGGTCCAGAGGACGCTGGGTTTCTAGCTTGCAGACTGGTCAGATGGTGATGACAATCACTGATTCATGGAGCAAGGAAAGGGCAGAAGACCATGAGTAATGTGAGGTACATTCTATTCTTTATAGCATCTAAACAGAAGCTGCTTACAGCCATTTCTCTCCTTTGTGGGCTACCATTAGTAGAAAATAATCACCAGTTTTGTTAAGGAGATAGCATGCTACTGAATGTAGTGTTTCCCTCTTCAGTATGGGCAGGACTTCGCATAAAACGCACAAATAATTACAAAGCATGTTCACATCCAGCATTTTATTTTGTCCTCACCAAAATTTCATCAGTCCCCCTACTCATCCTTATTTCAAGATTGGCGCGTTCACAATCTTGATCCGATTGCGGTGTGTATTTCTGGGCACATCATCAAAAACCTGCAGCTGCTAAATCCATTATGAAATCTTAGAATCTCAGAGGTTTAAGGGAACATTAGCTCTCAGTTACTTCCAAACCACTCATTTTGCTGAGGCCCAAAGAGCTAGCTAAAGGCAGAGCCAGGATTATAGTCAAATAAAACAAGTACACATCCAATTATTACTCACAATCTCTGATGGTTATTACATTGCTTTTATATAAGGTTTTTAAAGAAATACACAGAAAATTTAAGACTCACCTAAGCATGTCCCTGCCATGCTAACATGATAACCCAGTTCTGCTGACAAGCAGTCATCATCAATCATCAAAAGGTGTGTGGCTCCATGCAACGTGCCGTGGGCACTAAAAGAGAGAAGAGGCTCAGTCCCCTTACCTCTGCCCCTCCCGGGTGGGGACTGATCCACACTGGGCATTCTCAACTGTCCTCTCATGGGAAGCTGCCCTTAGGACTCTGACAGAGACCACCAAAGGGTGAGCAGGTGAACCAGAAATGTCTGCTCTAGCGGGGCCCCGAGGTGGTTCTTTGAAGGTGCGCTAGGGTATTATAAATCGGGTGGTTTCCTGGAACTTACTTTTGGGGGATTTGAGGACAAGAAGACTGCTAAAGGGAAAGGAAGAGATGATGGGTGGGCTGGTGGTCCTAAAAGAAACAAACAAACCAAGCTTCCTGTATCTACAATCAACCCCCAAACTCCTACGATCACAACAGTCATCAGCATGAATTTTTGTGCCTCCTTTACCCTTCAGTCTTGTCTTTATTTGAATCTGATTTGTTCTGCAGGAAAATGCTGAAGGCAGGAAATGAGAGAGTTCCAAACAGAGGATTTGCCCCCGACTTAAATCCTCTCCCTCATCCTCACGACTCCCTCTGCCTTGGGTCACTGCTTCAACAAACGTTCCTTGAGTACCGTCAGTGTAGCCTTTGTGCTAGTGTCTGGGGACTTGACCCAAACATGGAAAAGACACTCTCTCTGTCCTCAGGGGGTTACAGTCTGACAGAGGACTCAGACTGGTAAACAAATATCACCACACAAAGATAGGTGCTCACTGGCATGTGAGCAAGTGCTGGAGAAGGTACTAGAAAGATGGTTGGGGGATGTTGGGGGAGGCTTCACAAAGAGATGGCATTTCAGTGAAGTTTTGAAGAGTACAGATAATTTGACAGGCAGCCAAGGGCATTCCCAGCAAAGGGCACAGAATAGTGTGTGCAAAGGGCACAGAAACATGGAACCACTTGGAAGAGATTGTCAAGTGATGGCAGGAGATGAGGGATCAGAAATCACCCACTGCAATGTATTCTGTATATGTTCGGGGTCTTGGCACAGATTAGAAACTCATTTTGCCACAGTCCTGCTGAGGAGCAAGCAACTTTAAAATCTCCATGGTTTGCAAGAACGAAGGTTGTCATTCATGTTGCCTGTCGGCGAGGAACCAGCTGAGGTTCGGCAGCTCTGTGACTCTGAGGTTCCGCTCTAGGTGGCGGGTGGACTATGTGCCAACTCCTTGTCTTCCCATTCCAGGACTCAGGCTGACCAAGCAGCCCCTCTAGGAGATGTGCTGCTCTCGTGGCAGAGAACATGGAGGAAACTTCCCATATCCCTAAAGACTTCCGACTAGAAGTCACATCCACTCACATTTCCATTGGCCCAGGCAAACCACGTGGCCAAGCCAAACAAAGGAATGAAGAAGCATCCTCCGCCTCCAGGAAGGCATAACGAGGGTGGAGATGTGAAAGGCTCTTTCGGGGGAGGGAACAGATGATTGGAAATGTACTGAAAATGGATGAGAGGGAGCAAGGAAGAGGCTGTTGGAGTAGTGAAAAGTAATGGCAATGTTCCAGTTACCTACTGCTGCGTAACAAGTCACCCTGGAATGTGGTGGATTCAAGCAACAACAATTGCTCTATTATTGCCCGTGGTTTCTATGGGTCTAGAGTTTAGGCCGGACTCAGCTGGGCAGTTCTGGCTTGGGGGGTTATAATGCACTTGCACTGGAGGTCTGGGGGTGCTGGGACCAGGGACTGGGGCAGCTCTCCCTCAGGTCGTCTCAGGGACTCTCCATGTCAACTGGTTTGCACATTCTTACAACATGGTGACTCCAGGGCCCTCCAACTGCTTATGTGGTGGCTGAAGCCTTGAAAGTTTAGTACTCCAGTCACCAGGGCAGAGGTGCATTGCCTTTTATGATCCAGCCGGGGGAATCATATAGCATCACTTCAGCTGCACTTTAGAGCTGGGGGATCGACAAACTTCCTGATAGTAAATATTTCAGGCTTTCTGGGCCATGCGGTCTCTGTCAGGACTACTTGTGACTACTCATCTCTGCCGCTGAAGCATGAAAGCAGCCACAGCCAATTCAAAGGAACGTGGCTGTGTTCCAAGAACACTATTTATGGACGACGAAATCTGAATTTCACATAATTTTCATGTGTCGTGAAATATTATTCTTTTGATTTTTTCCAACCATTTGAAAATGTAAAAACCATTCTTAGCTTGCAGGCTGCATAAGAACAGATGTCAGGGCAGACTTAACCCACAGGCTATAGTTTCCCAGCCCCTGCTCTACTGGAGAGATGTCCAGTAGGGTATGTCCACTGGAAACACAAGTTTTGCACTCATGAGAAATATCTGGGCCACAATTACAGATTCGTGTGTCACCTGTGTACGGGTGGCAGCTGAAGATCCACAACCAGTGTCATTTCCCTAGAAGTGTGCATTGAGTGGGAAGCCAACACATCCTGGGATGGAATCTTTGAGACGCTAGTATTTAATGGGTGATTAGAGATGAGGAGCCAATGAAGAAAGGCCAGAGAAGGACCACAGCCCCGTCACCCCTTTTATCTTTTTATTCAGTCTAAATTTCAATCTTCTTGTCCCCATCTCCCTTCCCTGTCCCCAACCCCAACCTCCCAGCCCCAGGCACTATTTTCTAAGTTAGAGGTAGACAGCAAGGCATATAATGTTTGAAATTTGGAAGAGAGATTCTTCACACTCCTTTCTGCCCCATTTATTCCCTCAAAAATTTTGTGTTAGTCCTCTCAAGCCGACTCTGACACCCAGTGACCCTGTGGACAGCAGAGCGAGACCCTGCCTGGTCTTTCTGTGCCATCCTCTCACCTTCCAGCGCTACATCAGACAATTATTCATAGGATTTTCATGGCCAATTTTTTTCAGAAGTGGTTAGTTACGTCCTATGCAAAAATTACAATAACTTTGTGAAATCATGTTACTTAAATACTAGGTGGCATTATTGCATGTTACAGATTTTCTTAAAGAAAGCTGGTGTGATAAATATTTATAAGCCATAATGGTTTACCAAATAGAGAGGCAGACCAACAAATTTAACCATATGAATTAGTATTTGAAAACATTATTAGTTGCACGTTATTGACTGAGAAGGAAAATAAGTTTCTCTAGAGGCGGCACAAAATTGAAGCCTTTTGAAAAGAGATTGAAAGTTGCTTAACTATATTTAGTTCACTTTTCTTTAGTCCTTCAAAAATCTGTTCAAAACTTCTTCAGAGGAGGGACTCTAACACTGAGTAAATAATTGAAGTAATGAATGAATTTTATTCAATGCTGGGAATGGGGAATGATTGATCTCTTGGCACATAAAAGGTCTGTGCAGAACAGGCAGTAATACTTGATGAGCAAGGTATCAGACGTGAGTACAGATAATTTTGCGAATTGAGGCCAGGACAAAAATGACAGAAGAGCAGAAGTAGCAGAGCGTCGGGATGCAGCTCAAAAGAAGCAGGGCGAAAGCAGCAGAATCACGTGACAAGTTCTGAGAAGACAGATTTCTAAATGGTGAGGTAGGAATGTGGGAGGGACCCCCAGGGACCCTCCCCTTTCTGTGATTCCTTTATACTGTTTCCACGTGGCTTTAAATAACATGTAGCCAAGCATTCATTTATTCAGCAAATATTTAGTGAACTCTAAGCAGAAACACAAATCAAAATGAAGGGACACTCTGTGGGGTTGAAGGATAAACAATATTTAAATAACATTCAGTCCTTGCCCAAGGGAAATTATGCTCTGTTAGGGAAGATTCGATATGTACCTGAAAGGATTGCTCTCGACTGGAACATAAAATTTTCTATTAACCTCCTTCCTTTGACTGAGATTAGTGGAGGTAGAAGCCCTGGCTAAGGAAACTGTAATTTCAAAGCCCGGTTTGCTTGTAGTGCAAATAGCCAAGGATCAGGAGGTTAGAACCTTTGTTTAAGAAAACACCTTAATGAGTGTTTTTTTGTTATGCGAGTTAGCTCCTGGGGCCCAGTCTGGAGAACAAAAGCTTTCCAGCCTAATTACATAAGAGGCTATCTCCTTTATGGACAGGGGAATTCTTTGTGTAACTCTGTTTTGCTGTTTTAGAGGTTACTTGAGAATTTATAGTATAAATATTTACCAGTCTGCCTTCAAGTGATAACATTTCACATATAGTCTAAGAACCTTATAATTCTACTTCTTTCCTCCTGGTTTTTGTGCTATTTTCATACACTTTATTTCTACATCTGCTATAAGCCACATACTACATTGTTTTTATTTTCAGTTAAATAGTCAATATCCTTTTAAAAAGAATTAAATATAAGTAAAGAATTTGTTACCACACAAAACTGGGGTTCTCTTGCTTGATGTGCATAAAAAAAACCCCCAATTACTGGGGCCAGCCTGGTGGTGTGGTGGTGAAGTTCACGCACTCCACTTTGGTGGCCCAGAGTTTACTGGTTCAGATCCTGGGCATGGACCTACACACCACTCGGCAAGCCGTGCTGTGGTGGCAGCCCATATACAAAATAGAGGAAGATTGGCACAGATGTTAGTTTAGGGACAATCTTCTTCACACACAAACACAAAAAGGCAAAACCAATTATTATGGCATCAGCTTTCGGGAAAAGAAATCAGCTTTATTCTACAAGATCAATCTGCAGGGAGACGGGGTGTGTGCCCTCAGATCTGTCTCCCCAGTCCCAGGGTTTGGGACACAATTTATGTGATGAAGGCAGGGTGGTCTGAAGTGTGGAGATAGATGATTGGAGGTAAGGAGAAGTGAGTAATTGATGATCTTTGAAAGAGTAGTCAAGACTCATGGCTCTTCATAGGATGCATGTTCACAAAATGGTGGCATTACCATAATCTGCGGGTGGAGTTTTTAGCTCCTTGACATCAAAAAGATCCTTTATTGAGCATTTGCGCTGGCCCAGTTGATGGGTTGGTGGTCTCAACTAGCCTGAACTGGACAAAGGGTCTCAGTTCCTGAAAAACTATTCTTAATTACTCTGTTGATAAGGTGGGGTCAGTTGAACTGGTCCTGGGGTCCCACAAGGAAGGTAACACGGTTATTTGATCATGTAGTTGCTACATCTGATGCTCTTCATTTCTTTGTTTAGATCCAGATTTCCATCTGGTATCATTTTCCCTCTGGCTGAAAGATTTCCTTTTACATTTATTGCAGTGTGGGTCTGCTAGGAATGAATTCTTGCAGCTTTCATGTATCCGAACAAGTCTTTGTTTCACCTTTGTTTTTGAAATATATTTTTGTTGGATATAGGACTCTGATCTTGTTTATTTTTGTTTATTTGATCCAATCTTACCAGAGGTTTATCAATTTTATTAGTTTTTTCAAAACCAACTTTTGATCTTCTATATTGTAGGTTTCCTAGTTTATTAAATTCCAGCCTTATCCTCTTATTTTCTTCCCTTATAAACGTCTTCAACTTTATTAGACTAATCTTTTTCTAACTTTTCATATTGGCTCTTAAGTAGCTTATTAGTTTTATGACTTTTTTCTTTTCTAATATTAGAATTTATAGCTATAAATTTCTCTCCAAGTACTGCTTTAGTTGCATCTTACATGTTTTAACATTTGATAGCTGTTATTTTTATTGTTCTAGTCTAAAGAATCGTAAATTTTTCTTGTAAGTCTCTCTTTGAACCACAAGTTATTTAGCAATGTGTTTCTAATGTTCCTTATATGGTTTTTTTTCTGCTAATTATCTTGTTGTTCCCTAACTTCGTTGAGATTGGAGATTTATCTATGACCAATCCTTTTACAATTATTGAAATTTGTTTTATGGGCCAATATATACTCAATTTATGTAAATTTTCTAAGTGTGTTTGGAAATAAAGTATGTTCTGCAATTTGGGGGTAAATATGTGTTCATTAGATCAAACTTAATTATGTAATTAATAATCCTACGAAAACTGAAGGTCAAGGCAAAGTCATTTATATATCAATTTTACAGCTCTAAACCTGATTGCTCCTCAAAACCATATTCGTATATTTAAGTTTCTATTCAACATCTACACTTGGATGTCTGTCACCTCACATGTGATACAGCCTTCCTTCCCACCCCCACCAACAGCAACATCTCTCCAGACTTAAGCCCAAAGATTATTCTCTTTCTCTGACTCCCTCCTCCCACCCACCCATTTAATTCATTAGGAAGTCCTTTTGATACCTCCTCCAAAATATATGTAGAATCTGTCCACTTCTTCTCATCCTCACCACCACCCTGATCCAAACAAGAATAAGTCATCAAAACTACTGTTAACAGCCTCCTAACTGGTCTTTCTGCTTTCTGTTTTGCTTCCCGTCTCCCCAGCCAGTTCTCCACACAGTTGCCAGAGTCACCTTTTAGAACTGTACATTATAAAATGTCATCCCCCACATAAAGCCCTTCAACTATTTCCTCTCATACTTAGAATAAAATCAAAACTCCTTACCTTGGTTTATAAGGCCTATATGATCTGGCTTCTGACTGTCTCCCTGTGCCCTTCTCTGCTCCTATTCTGGTCTTCTAGCTCTTTCCTGTAACCCATAAAGCTTGTTCTCACTTTAGGGCCTACATTAGACAGGATAGGATAGGTCATGCCACTGTAAGACACAATCCACACATCACACAAAGTATCCAGGGGGCTAGGCAATTCTCTAGGACAACTGCTGTCCACGAGGGGACTCAGTATTTTAGGCTGCCTCAATCTGAGGTTCCACCATCTCAGTATGTGGCCTCATCCATGATTGTTGTGGTAGAGGAAGAGAGTACTAGAGGGTCTTACATCAGCCTGGAAATTATTTCTGTCACTTCCTCTCACAGCCCATTTTCCAGAACTAGTCCATAACCCCCACCTACCTGCAGAATGTTGGGGAAACGTAACCTTCCTGGATGCCAAGAAGGAGAAACAAGTAAGATATGAATGCCAAAAGTCTCTGCCACAAAACTGTCCCCTAATCTTGGCATGCACTTTCCTCTAATTTTCACATGGCTGGCTCCCTACTGACATTCAAGGCTCATCTCAAAAGTCACTTTCGTAGGCTCTCATTGGCACTCTGTATTCCAACTAAATATTAATTTTCTGTATATGACTTTCAACACTCTGAGTTAGTTGTATGTTTGTTGGACACCTTCTCCCTACCTAGAATATAAGCCCTGTGAAAGCAGGTAACTTATCTGTCTTGCTCACCCTGGAATCCCCTTAATATTTGTTGAATAATCCAATAAAATAATCACTTAAAAATGCAAATCTGATCATGCCATTCCCCTTCCCATTAATGGATTTTTATAATCTTTGGGATAAAGTTTAAAGTTTCTGGCATGACATATGAGTCTTCATAATATAATGTCTGATTACCTTTCATTCATCCTGAGGTGCTGCCACTGGGATGTGGTAGTAAACTTAGAATCTTCAGCTTCATATCTTGCCCTACTCTTTCCTGTACTCAGTGTTAGACAAAGTCACATAAACAGCCTAAGACAGCCAACAGATTCCTGCCTCTTCAGACAGATCCCCTTTAAAGTTTAGGATTTATGTAGTGAAGACGGGGACAGATCAATGGTCTACAAATACAAATTGTACAAAGAAAGAGATTCACTTTCTAGTTTGCTTTCACTGGCTGACGCTGAATCAATGTTTTAAAATAATTCTAGAAAATGTTTATCACTTATATTAGTCAGGACAGTGCTAGATTATGTTGCTGAAACAAAACAAACAAAACCCCCTAAGTACCATAAAAGGGTTTATTTCTTATTCAGGCAAAGACCAGTGAAGTTCAGATGGTCCTCCTCCTTCTTGTAGCCACACCAGCCATGCATGACCTGCAAGAGCCCTGCAGCAGAGAAGAGACAAAGGAGGCAGTTAAGGAGGTTCTTAATTGCCTTGCCCCAAATGTGACACATGTCAACACCCCTGAAATTCTGCTGGCTAGAACTAGTCATGTGGCCTCAACCTCTCCCCAGGGGAAGGTTGGAGATGTAGAGAAGCACGTGGATACTGGATAAACACTAACAATCTCTGACTGAATCAGGTCATCAATTATGCCTTTGATCCTTTATATCCACACAAAGAACACAATGAATCCATTCCCAAGTGAGACAACCTAAAGAACCATCCTATTGTTGCAACCAGCTTAATATCCTGGATCGCCAAGTGATCCATCTCTCTTTTTTGAGACATGTTTCTTCTCCATAGATCTATGAGCCAAAAGAGTCAACTTCTCTGCCCTTCCCTCCAACACATCCAACATATGATGCTAAAGCAAGAACAGGATAACTACAGTAGAAACTCTGATGTGAAAAGGGGAGGAATAATAAATACAAAACAATCAATAGTCCATAGCAATTCTCCCACTTGGGAGACAGCAGAAAGGTCCCCCATCCTAGAAGCGGGAAAGAATCCTTATCAGCCCCTGATTCTGCTGAGAAAAATTCCCTTATTCATTGGTTTCTATGGCCCAATACTCTGGCTTTTGAGAGGTGTATTGATTTTCTGTGGCTTTTGTAGCAAACTGCCCCAAACTTGGTGGCTTAAAACAACAGAAAGTTATTCTGTCACAGTTCTAGAGGCCAGTAGTTTGAAATTAGAATCACTGGGCTGAAATCAAGGTGTCAGCAAGGCTGTGCTCCCTCTGGAGGCTCTAAGGTGTGGGGGGGAATCCCTTCCTTCCTCTTCTAGCTTCTGGTGGCCGCTGGCATTCCTTGGCTTGTGGCTACATCCCTCCAGTCTTCAAGGCCACCATCTTCAAATCTCTTCCTGCTCCTCTTTACTTTGTCTTTTCCTTTGTGTGTGTCAACTCTCTCTCTTACTTAGAAGGACACTTGTGATTGCATTTAGGGCTCACCTGGATAATCCAGGATAATCTATCTCAAGATCATTAAATTACTCATACATGCAAAGACCTTTTCTTTTTTCTGAGGAAGATTTGTCCTGAGCTAACACCCATGCCAGTCTTCCTCTATTTTTCAGTATGTGGGCTGCCAGTACATCATGGCCTCTAACTGAGCAGTGTAGGTCCATACCCGGGAACCAAAGCTGGGCTGCTGAAGTGGAGTGCACTGAACTTAACCACTAGGCCACTGGGCCTGGCCCTGCAAACACCATTTTTTGATATAAAGTAACACTTACAGATTCCAGGGATTAGGACCTGTTATCTGTGGAGGCCATTATTCAGCCTACTTCAGAAAGTTACTCCTTTTTTATTATCCTCCATCACTCCATCCGAAGAGGCCCTTGGAGGCCACACAGCTTTCTCAGCCTACTTCTTGCTGGTTGAAGTTTGGTGGTCCAAGGGTTGTTTTAAGTCTTGAATACCACTTTTCCAGAGTTCTTATTCTTGATTCAGTTTTCTTTTATAATTTCCTGAATCAGATAACTTCTTGAGAAGCAAAGGGATGTTTGAAAATTAGATACTACTACTACTACTACTACTACTAAATAATAATTTATTTCTGGTTAAAAACACTGTCTTGTATTATTAGGTTTACTCATATTAAAAATTAAGAGGAGAAGATGAAAAGATACAAAAGAAAATGATTTTTTTTTTTTTTTGGGGGGAAGACAAGCCCTGAGCTAACATCTGTTGCCAATCCTCCCCTTTTTGCTGAGGAAGACTGGCCCTGAGCTAACATCGTGCTCATCTTCCTCCACTTTATATGGGACGCCGCCACAGCATGGCTGACAGGCAGTGCGTCGGCGGGCGCCCGGGATCCGAACTCGCGAACCCAGGGCTGCCAAGCGCGGACTAAACCGCTGCGCCACCGGGCGGCCCCCTGAAAATGATTTTTAAAGGCTGAAAAGGAGAAATTCTCTATTAAGATACACACATTAAATCCATATTATGTCATCAGAAGTAGAGATGATTTTAATCGATTGCAGATCAAACTACAGGAAGAAATGGATGGGGGCCAGCATTTAATAAGCACAATAGACTTAATGTTGCCCCATTACCAGAAAGCAAATAACGGCCTTTCTCAGAAGTGAGGCATTGCAGAAACATGCCACAGAGGCTCAGCCTGACCTTCCAGTTAGTCATTTTCTTTCTAAGTCTTCCAAGTTTAGACTTAACACCTTCAAGTGGCTTTGATATTGATGGCAGTCATGAAACTAATCCTACAGACTGTCCCTTGAAAATCTAGTATTACTTGAGTGTCATTTGTGGGTAAGAATAGGTCAGACAAAATGCAGAATAATGAGAGAAAATACCAAGGCAGGAATTCGCAGGAAAAAAAGACAGATTGAGCAATGGCAATAAAAGAAGAGACTTCAAAGCTAGAGAAGAAACCAGGGACTTAAGGAGGGGACAATGGAGGAAAACCCCACAGAGGCAGAGCAGTGGCCAGAAAAGAATGAGAGTCAAAAACACCAGGGTTTGAATTTCAGCTCTTACACTTAATTAAGAACGAAGGTAAGTTTCTTAATTTCTTGTATGCCTTCAGTTTCCTCATCTGTGAAATGGAAGTAATCACACCCACTTTACAAAGTTATTGAGGAATTAAATAATATACGTAAATATGCTCGACACAGTGCCTGGTACCTAATAGGCATATAATAAATGTTAGGTTCTCTTTCTTTGTTACCTGCTCACAGAGTACAAGTGGGAAGGAAAGGAACAGAGTAAGGGAAATAACTGTCAAATTAAGAAAAGAATATATAGTAACAATTCTGAAACTACGATCATGGAAAAGACAAATATTCAATAACCATAAGGCAATACATCAATTCTAAAAATAAAAGACCTAGCAATGAACGAGTGGGAGCAGGAAGCTGTTACAGAAGTGTCGGCGAGAGATAATCGAGGCTTGGACTGAGAGGGTAGCGGTGGCAGCGCACACGGTGAGAACAGTTCAGATTCGCAATCTATTTTTAAGTCTCTTGATGAGGAAAAAAGTAATTCTTTGAGCAACTGGTAAATTATGATCATTTCTTAAAATGAGGCAGACTGGAGGTGGAGCAGGTTTGGAGGGGGAAGTCAGGAGTTGTGTTTTGGACTTATTGAAATGGAAATGCCTGTGACATCCAAGTGGAGATGTCAAGCAGAAGATCTAAATGAGGTCACCACCAGCATATGTATGAGAGGTAACTATGAGATTGGATGAGATCACCTAAAAGGGGATTATTGTTAGAGAGGAATCTATTACTGTACCCTGATGGATTCCAACTTCTAGAGATTGAAAAGAGAAGGATCTAGCAAAGAGGAGGGACCAGTGAAATAGGAGGAAACCAGGATAGTGTGGTGCCAAGGAACTGAGGAATGGGTCAAAAGCTGCTCAGTGAGGTGAGGTCTATCTAAGAAACATCTACCAGATTTAGAAAGATGGAGGTTGTGGGGGACTTTGAGAGCATCTTACTGGAATGGTCAGAACAAAGCTTGAGGTCATACAATCCCAGCCCAACATCTGACACCAGTACTGGGTTTGCTATTAGGAAAAAAAAGAAAAAAAGCCACATAGCAGCCAGATCATGAAATGCCCCTGTTCAAAACCTTCCAGTGGGTTTCTATCATCCTCAGAATAAAATCTAAACTTTGTCCCATGACCTACAAGTCCCCACGAGATCTGGCACCTGCTATCTCTGTGACTATATCTCCTTTCATGAGCTCCCTCACTCTGCCCACTCCTGTCATACTAACCTCCTTGCTGTTCCTTCAACAAGCCAAGCTCCTTTCTATTCAGAACCTTTGCGTTTGCTCTTCCTTTAACCTGGATGGTTCTTTTCCCAGTTATTTCTATGGTCTTCCCTGATTCCTCCATATAAAATAGTACCTCCTCAACATCCTTTAAGTAGTTGGCCTTGCCTGGAGATGGGACCTTCGAAAGGGAAAAAAAAATCTGTACCAGGTAGGCTATTTTTTATGTTGCTTTAGGGAAGAATGGGTTGTAAAAGGCAAAGAAACCTCTTTTGAATATGGGCTCACCTGATTATGGAGCTATTGACTTTTACTTATAACGCTATCAACAGTAAGATTCCAAAGGTTTCCGGTAATGGACTCTTTTCTTTTACCCAAGCTTCAAAAAACCACCACTACCACAACAAACGATAGATAACAAGCTTAGAATGTGTTTGAGAAAAGGAGAACATACAGTTTAAAGTTTACCATTTCTGTAAGTTTGTACTTTATAGTTCAAGTTGCTCTTTAGGTGCTGAACTGTTCTTTCAAGTCACCATGATTCGATTCCTCAATCCCACTACAAACCATTTCTTTTGTCTAAATCTGGGGATATCTCAGTCTGACGATCTCAACTTTTTATCACCATTTCATTGCAGTCTAATTTCACCTTCCAACCATATTTAAAATATAGACCATCTCTTGTTAAAGATAAAGACGTCCAAGTGATTCAATGCCGAATCCCCAACATCAGTAGTGTGAGATGACTTCTACTAGGATAGTAGCAGTGAGAACAGAGGAACACAGATAGATTTGAGGGACACTTAGGGAATAGAACTGTAGAAAATTGGTAACTGATGTTGAAAAGCAAGGGAAACGAGAAATTAAGGATGATGACCAGGTTTCCAGCTTAGACTACTGGATGTGCAGTGGTGTCACCATTTAAGACAGAGAAGAAAAAAAACTTTTGAGGAATGGGGGAAGTCAGTTTTGGGCTCATCAAATTTGAGGTTCCTGCAAGAGATGCACTTGAGGCAGTCGGGTGTTTGGGTTTAAGGTACAGGCTGTGTTACTCAATAAGTAAATGACCTTGCACTATCTTAACCTCCTGGGACCTGTTTCTACATTTGTAAAACAAGGATGTTGTACTATTTCTAAGGTGCCTCCCAGTCCTAAAACATCAGTGAACTCAACTTTATCAGCAATCTTAAATAATTTGGTTTGAATCCTTATCTCCTTCTTAGAACTTTGGAGTATCACGCTCTCTCTGTGCATTTTACTTTGATAATTTAACAAGAACTATTAACTAGCTGGGAGCCCATGAATTCATACAACTGTTTTCTCTTAAGAGATAGTGAAGCACTGGATTCCCCTATTGATGAAAGACACACATTTAAGCTTGCTGGCCATTCTTGGGAAGAATAAAAGAATTTTAAAAAGAATTATAGAATACTGTTGGAAGGTGTTCTCCATGAATTCTCGCTGTCATAGATTTGGAGAAGTTGGAGACATTATTCCTGTAACAGGGAAAAGGAGGGAGGAAAATATGGAGGGGACACAAAGGATTTATGTTTTGACAAGTAACATCCATAAGATTTTCTGTATCACAATACTTTTCCAAAAGAAAAAAAACATTTAAAGTAATATCTTGCAATTTGGCAACACAAAATCAAGAAGTAATGCAAATGAAAGTTAAATAGGTCTCCTTAAGTTTTATCATCCAGAAAGAATGATCTCATTTCAATATTAGAAATTCTGCAATTCTTCCTGTCCTACTTCTTTCCAAATTGCACACAGCCTCTGGGTTATTGCAAATTATTTTCAGGTTAAAATTAAGTTTGAAGGAAGAGGGTACACTACCTCACCATTCTGACACATGTGTAGGAAGTAGCCCTGATAGTAAATACAACTCTGGTTCAAAGACAGGCTTTGTGGAATAACCGACATTCGAATGGCTCACCACTTGAAAGAATATATTTGAGCATTGTTTCCTATCGTCTCAAGAGAAAGTATCATTGTTTTGGTGAAAAAAGAATCAGACTCAAAATCTTTAGGGAAACGACATCAACTGAGCAAAATGAACACTACCACACATTAGACTGTACATATGTCTTTAGTGTTTCTTAATGGATCAGCATATGACTGATGTATCTTGAAGCATTATCACAATTTTATTTTCCCAATTTTAAGGATCCCCACATGTCATACTGTGGACAGTGAACCACAACCTACTGAGACAGACGAATAGGGGGCCCAGAAATGAAATAAAAGAATTAAGAAATTATTTCCTTATCAAATAAAATTATTCCAGCTTACATAACATTTCAACAGAATATGATTATTCTATGAAGTACATCTGTGGCCCTTGTAACAAAACACATTGTGCATTGGACTAAAGGTACGGGCTTTGGAGTGAGACAATTTAGTTCATATCCTGGTGCCTCTACTGTGATCCTGGGAATATTTTTTAACCTCCTGCAGGCTAAATTTCCTCCTTAGTAAAATGAGGAGGATAATACTTACGTTATAGGGTTATTTGAGGACTAAAAGTAATCATTTAAAACATATCACATAAAAACAAAGACTGCTAGACAAAAGAAAACACCATTTCAACTATGACTTTGTTAGACTTTTATTAAGAATATTTTTGAGCCACTATTTCAAGGATCTCTCTAAAACTGCAAGTCTTAGAGCAATTAATCCTAAAGGAGTTGACTCGTTTTTGTAATATTAATACCAACGTTTTTTTCTTTAAGGATCCCTGTGTGCATGACACTATATTGATGGTCAAGCAGAAACCCTAGTTCTGATTTCTCTGACGTAAAAACTATTCTACCTGTGGGTATTAACTTGATGTGAAGAATATAAAGCAAATTTCTGAAAACCTATAAATAAGCACATGAGACTACATTTCATAATTCATGGTAAAGGTATAAACAGTTAATTCTTGATTTTTTATATATATATGATATAGTAATCCACATTATTCTAGTGTTGTAATACACTATGATTTTTGAGGACATTACTGTCCTAATAATCTTTCATTTTGATTATTAGTTATTTTTGTTTATATTACAAGTTAAGTGAAACTCTGAAGCTGACTAGGACACACAAAAAAATCAGTAGTCGTCTTGGGTTAAAAATTTCCCACATATCATTTAAGGTGGTTAATCCAGACTTAGCTGTAATATGTTCCCAAACCAATAAATATAATGTATTAGGTAACAGACTATAAAAAAATATGGATACAATCAGGGGTGAATAAATAAGTCATTAAGATGAACCACACACGAACTTTCAGTTAAAAATATACCTTAAAAAAACTATGATCGAAAGCTTCCATTTCTACTACTCCTTTCTCCTTTAATAATCATCTTATGCGATAGTTTGTTATCCTCCAGAAGAGTAAGAAAAAGTCCTTTTATATTTCATGATAGGTTTAATCAGGTAATTAAAACAAATTCTTATATCATCTGATATGTCCAATTACACGGGTATGATGTAACAAAAACAGTTACAAACTTATATATGCATATTTACATTATATATCCAAAACTATCAAGCTAGTCACCTATATCTAAGGAGATAACATTATGATATGAATTAAACAACTTTTCATTGCTTATTAGAAAGAATGCAGTCAAGCTTTTAATGGAAAGAACATACAAGTGAGGCACTTTTGAGGTCAAGAATAGAAAGCAAATGACACTACATACTGGCAATGTTCACAAAAATCTGTGTGTATCTTAATACAAAGGCTTTTCAATTAGATTATTCTTGAAAAATTTCAAAACTAGCAACTTATGCAATTTAAGGAGCTTTCAGGAACAATGGCTAACATCAGTGTATCAAGCATATGAAAATTTTGTAACCACCTGGCTGCTAGGCAAACAGTACCTTAATACCTTAGAGCCCTTTTTTTTGGTTTATATAAATCATCTCAGGTTGTGATTTCTTTTTTCATATTTTGACTCACTGCAAAACACCTTATGGTGCATTATTATTGTGGTTTATAGACCAATTTACTTTTTTTTTTTTAGTGCAACAATGCAAGTTTCTAGTGCTTTCCTTTATACTTAGAAATGTGATCCTGGAGGTCAAATTAAGAATGAGAATATTTAGTGAAGAATCTGTGTTTTCCAGGTAACTAAAGTTTTCAGTTTTATGTAGAAAAAAGTTACACTTGCTTAATGTATCTTTGGGCTAAAATTAAAAACCCAACCTTAAACACATATTCCAAAGTATCATCACAAAACCTAAAGTAAATTTCAACAAAAGAAACATCCTTAACATTTTTTAATTGCCCATCTGGAGGAAAGGACATGTTTCCTGTACTTTGGAGACTTATATGGATATTAAGCAACATCTTTGTGGTTTTCAATTAAGGGGGGGTGGGGGGAGAAAAAGAAAAGAAAAAGCAAGACTTACCCAAGATATCAGATGGCACTACACACATGAATTGAAAGTGCATTTGTATTACTTCAAAATGCATTTTAGGCACTGCTGAATAACCAATGTAAATAGGTAGTTTCAAGTTTTCCCCTTTAAATTTTAACCCCTGCCCAACATCATCCCAGAGACATACACACACTCCCTTGAAACTGTCATGATGAAATACAAGTGATGTTTATTTTTTAAAAAAATTCTCCCTGAGGGGAAATGGGAGGAAAAATAAGAATACTATTTTGGTAGTGGCTTTTGTGAGTTGAAAGAATTGGTTCTGTAAATGCTTCGGCACATCCATTAAGTTTGATTGCCAGGTCCAAATATCAATAAACACTTTAAAACAGGATATGTAAGAAAAAGGGCTTAAAATCTTTCAGTGACCAACAAGACACATTAGAGAAAAGATTCATTTTACACTTCCTTTGGAGATATTTTGTACTCCTGCTTTCTCCGTTTGGAGGTGGCCACTTAAATAGCCCTTTAATCTGGTAGTGGTGACAATCCCTGTCAGATCTCCACTGCCACCTCATGTCTCCGGTCTATAAACTACCCAGTAGGTGGTGCTGAAGTCCCACACCTCATATTTCTTCAGAAATCAAATGATTCTCTTGTCAAGGCAGGAGAGAAATCATTTAAGAATTATCAATTCTGAACACAACAAGCCATCAGACCAGACCAAAGTCTTTCTTGTCATGCGATCTAGATGATTTCAGTTTCAATATCTACCATTACTTAAGCAGTTTTGTTTTGCCATTTGCTTATACCACCAGATTAAAAACAAAGAGAAAGGTTTTAAAGGAAAAGCCAATTGGCAGTGCCAGATCTGTACGCAGAACGAGAAAACGTTCCTGAACACACCTATGCACACGTTTAAGAACGAGAAATGCAAACTATCCATCTGTTTTCACATAAGAATTCTAATTTACTCCAGAAAATTCCCACAGAGGGATTCAGTGAACATTATATTATCAGTTAGTCTTCTAGACTGATTTGGAAACTGAGTGTGTTAACTATAAAGATCCAAGGTGAAATAAAAACCATTTCATCACCATAGTTTTTAATGAAGAAACTTGTTTAAAATTGTAAAGGAAAAAATGGGGATGGGACGGCAAAATCTTAGCAGCAAAGTGGTTAAACAAATTGAAAATATTAATGCACAAACATTAAAATTTTAAAGCATATATGTTGCATATAAAATACAGTACGGAACCAGGAGTTGCACTATACCGATTAGTGCTTAACAGAAGAAATGATTAAATTTGTTCTTCCCGGAAGTATATACACAGTTCATTTCCACAGCATTTTCCTATATAGCCAGCAAGTTATTTTCTTCAGTTATTCACACCTTGCTCAAACCTGAATTATAAACTCAGCACTTACAAATGTGAAAACTCATTCACAAGGAAAACCAATATTTCTATTTCACCAATAAAAAGTAATTTTGAAAGTTAACAGTCTATTCTAGGAAACCAAGTTTAGCTGAAAACTTCAGGGATGAAGATCATCTGATGTAGCAGCATCCAAACATATAAACAGTAAAAATAAGACTTAAAACTGCTGCTACAGTGTCACGTTTTGGATTTAGTTCATCCAATTGATTTTTAGTACAAAACTAGAAATAACTTCTTCTTCATAACATCTACAGTTATCAATATATTTTTCTTCTTTTCAATGTGAAATAATACTTCAAGATGATCTATATACACAATGTTGTCAGTTCAAGCTGTCATATAAATATAAATGCTTTCTTAAAAAAAAGTATTTTACAGACAGATCTAGTGTCATATACATTGTTCAGTTTCATCTGGGGCAAAAGAAGAAAGCGAACACAAGCTTAAATGTGATACGTAAAAAGAAACGATAGATAAAACGACACTTTAAAACCTGCATAGAAAATAAGCTTCAAATGGTAGTGTGATTTTAGTTTTCATCACTTCTGAAACTTTAAGCCATTAAAAAAAAGGCACACTTCTCAACTTTATCCCTCTAAGGGAATGTTCTTAAAGAACCCCTTACTTGGTTAGAGTTTTAGTGTAACACTTAAAAAGACAATTTGACCCCAAAGTATTTTAAACAATTTGTTGGAACATTTATCCAACTACTTTGTAAATAAAACATCCAGTAATACAATGTTCTGCAAAAGAAATAAATTTATATGTACAAGACATTTCATTCACAATGTTGGATTAAATACATTCCTGGGATAGTTTAGCACATACTTTAACATAAAATAATTTTGCTCTTGGCAGTTTAAATAAAATAAAATGCAACTGAGAAAAGTTATTGTTATGTGAATAATAAGTACTGAGAAGTAAGCTAAAAAATTAGGAACACAGCTGAACATATTCTGGTTTAGCAGAAGGATGAATGGAGATCTTGGGAGGAAACTGTTTTACACTAACTATCCAGTTACACTTTTTGCCTTGTAAAACATTTGTAAATGCAATATAATTTTTAGAAGGAGGAAACTCTGAAAGAAAACAACTTGCTGGTTGAATACCACAAAAAACAAAACAACAACCCAAAAACCTCACTTTTTTCTATAATGTTTACTCAGTCTCTTTTAATATAAAAATAAGTGTTACATTCCCATCAGAACATTAGACAATTACATCTGTGCTTTAAAAAAAAGTTGGTCACTCAAGGCTATTAGAATATTTTTAAGGATTTTAGATTACCAGAATGTACAGATATAACTCAATATAAACTGTAGCCAAAGGGAAATGAGGATGAAAATATCAAATCATTCACATGGAATAAAAACGTTATTAACTAGATGAGTAAAATATTCAAAATATAATGGAATGTGATAGTAGATATATGTACATCTACTTCAGAACTAGAAAGGGGAAGAAAAGTTTAATATGTAATAATTCGTACCTTATATTTAGTTAAATATAAACATTTGTTATTTATACATAAAACTGCTTTCAAAAAACAACTAATAAATGATTTAGTTGCACTTGTTTTACTTCTTATAATTCCCAAGTGTTAACTTTTCTTAGATTGAAATCAACTGTCCCCTAGTGCACTTTTAGTTCATGTCTTAATGAATTCAAACCTTTAAAAGTCCCATCACCTAATGCATAAATATACAAAAATTAATCCCTTTTAGTTGGATCATATTTTATGCTCACTTTTTATAGCCAATAACCAGAAATGGTTTCCTTTTGCAAATACTCTTTACAACCTGTAACAAAACATGCCATGCGCTCAAGGGAAAAAGTCAGGCATGGCTAGCATTTGTGAAATGCCAAGAACTGAAGAGTTCTGCTTCCTCCACGTGTGGCCCCAGTGATACCAGGCAAGATTTCATATTGCTTGCCAAAAGCTTCCACAAATCCAAGTTAGCTAATTCCTGGAAACAAAGATTTTAAGCTCATTTTGGCACTGGATCCTTTCATCCAGCAGCTTTATGTTTCCCACCACAGCACCCACATGCCTCACCACAACGATGGCACATTCTCAAAGGGACGTAGCAGCACATACATGGTACAATGAAAGACAAAGCTACTAGGGCTAACCATCGTAAGCAGAACTTGTCATCGCTAGTGTCACATGAACAGGGATCAGAAAAATCTCCCTCTGAGTCTGACATACAATGATACAACATGCTCTCTGCACAGAGCATGCAACTAACTTGATATATGCATCTTTTAATAGGGTCTGGAGCATCCTGACATTTTCCTCTGCCATTTTCTTCATGATTAAACCTTTCCTGGCAGTATACGCAGCGAGAACGTTCACCATCTTCTTTTCTCCGTTTTGACTTCTTAAATTTTAATGAGGAAGGCTGTGTCTTAAATACCACAGAGTCTTTAAGTGAACTTAACTTAGTCTCATCCCCACAAGAGTATAGATAGTCTGGTTTTTTACTGTCTGGTTTAGAAAACTGAATATTGGAGTCAGTATCATCTCTCTCCAGATCATTTTTCCACATATCAGGATGTCTGTAGTCCGCATAGCGACGTATTAAGATATCTCGAGGGTTTATTCTGACAATCTCATCCTCATCTTGAAAGCTGACATGTCGAATTGATTTCAAAGGGACCTAAAAAGGAAAGAGATGAAAATTGCAATAAGGACTGTGAAGGTTAATTTTATGTGTCAATTCAGCTAGGCCACAGTGCCCAGATATTTGATCAAACATTATTCTGGATGTTTAAGTGAAGATGTTTCTTGAATGAGATTAACATTTAAATTGGTGGACTATAAGTGAAGCAGATTATCCTCCATAATGTAGGTGGACCTCAACCAATCAGTTGAAGGCCTTAATAGTACAAAGACTGACCACCCCTGAGTAAGAAGGAATTCTGCCAGCAGACTGCCTTTGGATGCAAACTGCAACTCTTCCCTGGGTCTCAAGACTGACAGCTTACCCTGAAGATTTTGGGTATGCACCTCCACTATTGCATGAGCTGATTCCTCAAAATAAATCTCTCTCTCTATATACACATCTTGCTGGTTCTGTTTCTCTGGAAAACACTGACTCATACAAATTTTAGTACCAAGAAGTGAGGTGTTGCTGTAACAAATACCTAAAAATGTAGAGATGCTTTTGGAACCAGGTAATGGGTAGAGGCTGAAAGAGTCTTGAGGTGCATGTCATAAAAAGCCTGCACAGCCTTGAAGAGACTGTTGGTAGAAATATGGATGTTAAAGGTGCTTCTGGTGAGGGCTCAGATGGAAATGAGGAACGTATTACTGGACACTGGAGGAAAGGTGATCCTTATTAGAAAGTGGTAAAGAATGTGGATGAACTATATCCTTGTGTTTTGTGGAAGGTAGAACTTGTGAGTGAGTGATGGACTTGGATATTTAGCAGAGATCTCAAAGCAAAGTGTTGAAGGTGCAGCCTCGTTTCTCCTTGCTGCTTATAGTAAAATGTGAGAAGAAAGAGATAAATTGAAGTAGTGATTTTTAAGCAAAAAGGAACCAGATTTCGAAGTGATGGAAAATTCTCTATCCATATTGCAGAAACTGAGAAAGCACATTTTGGAGAGAAAAACAAAGGTGTGGCTAGACAATCATAAAATATAGAGATCATGGGACTCCTCTAAAGGGATTAAAGAGACTCATGGATCTAATCAACCATATGAACTTAAAGCTGCCACCCTGGACTGAAGGGGACAGAGTTGGGATGAAATGAAGGAAGACTTCTACAATTTACAGGACTAGCAAATAGAGCTATCTGGCTGAGAACATGTGTTATCTTTAAGGGAAGAATAACCCCAAAGGTGTGACTGTCTTCTCCTTAGTTCCATCAAGTGGGGCCACTTCCTCAGTTTCAGTGCGCCAGGAAGCCTAGGGCCTAGGAATAATGCCATCAGCTACGGCCATGACCAAGGGGGAGCTGGGCCACCACCCTGGTAGGACAGAACATCAAGCTAAAGAGGATTATTCTCAAGCCTTAAAATCTAGTGGAATTTACCATGCTAGGTTTTAGACTTGCTTGGAACCAATGACTCCTTTCTTCTTTCCAATTTCTCCCCTTGGGAATGAGAATATCTATTCTGTGCCTTTCCCATCATTGTATTTTGCAAGTAGGTAATTTGTCTTGTTTCACAGGTTCCCAGGTGAAGAAGAATTTCGCCTCAGGATGAATTATACCTTGAGTCTCACCCACATTTGAGTTCGATGATATTTAGATGAGATCTGGGACTTAGAATTGATGCTGGAATAGCTTAAGAATTTTGGGCTGTTGTGAAGGGATGAATGTATTTTGCACGTGAGAAGGCAAAAAGTTGGGGGACCAGAGGATGGAATGTTATGGTCTGAATTGTGTCCCTGCCCAAAATTCATATGTTGAGGCCCCAACCCCCAGTACTGCAGAACGTAACTATATTTGGAGACAAAGCCTTTTAAAAGGTTATTAAATTAAAATTAGACACTTAGGGTAGGCCTTAATCCAATCTGACTGGTATCCTTGAGGATAAGAGGAAGAAATTTGAACCCACAGAGACACCAGAGATGTCGGTGCACAGAGGAAAGACCACATGAAGACACAGCCAGAAGGTGGCCATTTGCAAGCCAAGGAGAGGCCTCCGAAGAAACCAAATGTGCCAACACCTTTAACTTAGATTTCTGTTTCCAGAAGTGTGATGCGAGAAAATAAATTTTTGTTTTTCAAGCCACTCAGTCTGTATTATTTTGTTATGACAGCCCTAGTTAACTAATATAAAGACATACATGTTTATAGCTTGGCTATACAAAAGTCTCTGAAAATGACTTAAAACACACTACACCATATACAGACACTCTATATAACACTTCTGAGTAGACTGTCTCCTCGAGGCCAGGGAAAAAGTAAATCTTTGAGGGATAAATCAAATGGGGTCTAAATCACAATGACCCTTCCCTTCCCCCATACAAGTAGGCTTCTAGTAGTCATATTTGTATCTCTCAGTCCCAGTCCCTAGACAAAGTGACTAGTCTACAAGTAAGCACCTGATCCAGGTTGGGGCAAACTTCCATTCCCCAGATATTTGGAATCAGGGCTAAAAAAAATCCCAGGTCTGAGCTAAAGGAGTAGTGATGGATGCAGTTCATTAAATTAACAACATACAATTCCTATACAGTGATAAATACACTGGGACAATTCCCAGACTCAAACCAGAAATCTGGATGGAATTTAAGTAACAGCATATATGTAGTCAGCACATCTGTAGTAAAGCATGTATGTTTATATGTATAAACATACAAGCATATATGTAGTAAATTTATACACACAAAAATTTTTTTAGTACAATTCAACTATACGGAGAATGAGAAGAACTGAAAAATTTCACTTATATGTTAATTAGTTACATTCCATATCAGAAGATAAACTAAGATTACTTACCCTATTTTGGGACTTTAGGCTTCCACATTCCTTGGATATTTGCCGCTGTACATACTCTATACTTCTGCCCTGAATGTCTAGGCCTGGATGACTGAATGTTATCTAAAATACAAACAATTTCTACTTAAAGTGACAAAAGAATAATTTCTTATTTTTAATAAAACTATATACAGTGTATATTCCAAAACTTCATAACCTATCAGTAGTGAAGTTTTTCAAAATAATTTAATAAAGACTGTTATGTGAGTCATCCTATTTATTATTTAAACTTAGGTCTTTCCTTATATATTTAAAATTTAATTGAAAAAGTAATACAGACTTCTGGTTTCTGGTTCTGCATGTAAAGAACTTGGAAGTTGCCACTCTGCCCTAACAAGTTAAAAGCTGAACAGAAACAAAAAAAAAACAACTCTTCTTGGATCCATGAGGGAGGAGGACAGGGCAAACCACCGCCCCCAAGGTTGGAGAGACAGACATGAAAATAACGGGAGTCACAGCTTACCTACCAGAGTAGAGACTCATAAGCGGAAATTGCCGCAGAAACCAGTGCTGGGGTAGCAAAACCTGAACTGTAATTGATGAATGGCTGGAGGCTCAGTGTGGACAACTCAGAGAGTTAAAAACTCCAGGGGGACTCAGTCATAGTGAGGCCCCAAACTTCTCTCTTTTTCTCCAGGAGCTCAACCAAGTTCCCACAGTAAATATGAGAAAAATCCCCTGCATGCTTCTAGCAGGGGGAGGGGAAAAGGAGCCATTTTGAAATGTGCCAGAACACTCCGTTCTTAACAAGGCCTGCCCTCAGAAGAAACTAGTTACCAGAGCCTGACCTGCTGGGGTATTATCAGAGACTATTTGACCCGGGGAAGAAAAAACGGAGAAATACTTGTGAAGTACACAGTCCAGAGGCATAGGCTCAGACTAAAAGACTGAGACCTATCACAGGACTATAAAACACTTCTCCCCACACATCTTACCACTACATTACTGAAGGCCAATTTATAGTATTTTTTTTTTATCCAATACATTACATCCAGCTATCAAGAAAAAAATTACAAAACGTACCAAAAAGCAAAAACACAATTTGAAGAGATAGAACAAGCATCAGAACCAGACATGGCAGGTTGAAATTAGCAGGTCAGGAATTTAAAACACCCATGATTAATATGCTAAGGGCTCTAATGGATAAAGGAGACACTACACAAGAATAAATGAGCAATGCAAGCAGAGAGAGAGAAATTCTAATAAAGAACCCAAAAGAAATGCTAGAGATCAAAACACTAAGGGAAACGAAGAATGCCTTTGGTGAGCTGTAGTAGACTGGACATGGCTGAGGAAAGAATCCCTGAGCTTGAGGGTACAGCAATAGGAACCTCCAAAATTGCAAGCAAAGACTGAAAAAAACAGAACAGAATATTCAAGAACTGTGGGACAATTACAAAAGGTATAATATACACAAAAGAGGAATACCTGAAGAAGACAGAAAGAAACAGAAGAAATACTTGAAATAATAACGACTGAAAATTTACCCAAATTAATATTAGACACCAAATCACAAGTCCAGGAAGCTCAGAGAGAGAACACCAAGCAGGAAAAATGCCAAAACCCCCCTACGCCATAGCATATCATTTTCAAACTATAAAAAAAATCAAAGATAGAGGAAAAATCCTGAAAGATGTCAGAGAAAAAAATACCTTACTTATAGAGGAGCAAAGATAAGCATTACATCTGACTTCTCCTCAGAAACCATGAAGCAAGAAGAGAAAGGAGTGAAATATTTAAAGTAGTAAGAGAAAAAGGCTGCCAACCTAGAATTCTGTATGTACTCTGCAAAATTATCTTCCAGAAGTGAAGGAGACATAAAGACTTTTTCAGGCAAACAAAAATCACAGAAATTTGTTGCCAGTAGATCTGCCTTACAAGAAATGTTAACAGAGTTTCTTCAGAAAAGAGGAAAACAACATAGGTTAGAAACTCAGATCTACATAAGAATGGAGGAGCACCAAAGAAGGACTAGGCACAGCGGTTTAGCCCGCGCTTGGCAGCCCGGGGTTCGCAGGTTCGGATCCTGGGCGCCCGCCGACGCACTGCTTGTCAGCCATGCCGTGGTGGCGTCCCATATAAAGTAGAGGAAGATGGGCACGATGTTAGCCCAGGGCCAGTCCTCCTCAGCAAAAAAATGGGGAGGATTGGCAACAGATTTTAGCTCAGGGCTGGTCTTTCCCACACACACACACACACAAATCTTTAATTTTCCTGTTCTTAATTGAGCTAACAGAAAACAGTTTGTTCAAAAAAATAGCAACAATGTATTTGATCATGTATGATTATGTATATCTATGCTTATATACGAAGTGAAATGAATGACAGTAATGATACAGGGATGGGAAGGATGAATTAGGATTATTTTATTATAAGGTACTCACACTATGTGTAAAGTGGTTTAGTGTTATTTGAAAATGAACATGGATTAGTTGTAAATGTATATTGTAAACTGTAGGGTGACAACTGAAAAAAAGAAGTATAACTGATAAGCTAAAAAGGAGAGAAAAACAGAACCATATAAAGTGTTCAATCAAAACCACAAGAAACAGAAAAAGAGTGGAAGACAAAAATAGAAACAAAGAACAAGGGCAACAAATAGAAAACTGTAACAAGTATGGTAGATATTAATCCAACTATACTAGTAATCACTGAATATTAATGGCCTAAATGCACCAATTAAAAGGTAGAGATTGTCAGACTGAATCAAAAAATAAGATCCAACTATGTGCTGTCTACAAAAACATACTGCAAGTATAAAGACACAAGCAGTGTGAAAGTGAATGGATGGAGAATAATATCCCATGCTTACACTAACCAAAAGAAAGCAGGAGTAGCTATATTAATTTCAGACACAGCAGACTTCAAAGCAAGGAAAGGTATCAGTGATAAAGAAGGACATTACATAATGTTATATCGGTTAATTCTCCAAGAAGACATAACAATCCTTAATGTGTATGTGCTTAACAACAGAGCATCAAATTACATGAAGCTAAACCTGACAGAACTGCAAGGAGAAATAGACACACCCACTATCATAGCTGGAGACTTCAACAACCCTCTATCAGAAATGGACAGATCCAACAGGCAGAAAAATCAGTAAGGACATAGTAGAATTCAGCAACGCAGTCAATCAAGTGGATATAACTGACATCTGTACACTACTTTATCCAACAACAGCAGAATATACATTTTCTCAAGCTCACATGGAACACTAACCAAGATAGACCATATTCTGGGTCATAAAACAGACCTTAACAAATTTAAAAGAACAGAAATCATAAAATGTCTACTCTCGGACCACAGAAAAATTAAAGTATAAAATCAGTAACAGAAGGATAACTGGAAAATCCACAAATATGTGGATACTAAACAACACACCTCTAAATAACACATGCGTCAAAGAAGAAATCTCAAGAGAAATTAAAAAGTATTTTGAACCAAATGGAAATGAAAACACAACTTATCAAACTTTGAGAGATACGATGAAAGTAGTGCGTAGAGGGAAATTTATAGCATTGAATGCATATATCAGAAAAGAAGAAAGATTTAAAATCAGTAATCTAGGTTTCCACTTTAGGAAAGCAGAAAAAAAAGATGAAATCCAAAGTAAGGAGAAGAAAAGAAATAATAAGAATTAGAGTAGAAATCAATGAAGTTGAAAACAGGAAATCATTAGGGAATATTAAGGAAACCAAGAGCCGGTTCTTTAAAAAGATCAATCAGATTGATAAGCCTCTAGTCAGGCTAAGAGAAAAAAAAAAGGGGACACAAATTACTAATATCAGAAAAGGGGGACATCACTACAGATCCCATGGACAGTAAAAGGATAATACAGGAATATAAACAATTCTATATCCACAAATTTAATAACCAAGATGAAATAGATCAATTCTTTGAAAGGCACAATATGCCAAAATTCACAAAAGAAGAAATAGACAATCTGAATAGGCCTATATCTATTAAAGAAGTGGAATCAGTAATTAATATTCCAAAAGAGAAAGCACCAGATCCAGCTGGCTTCACTGGTGAATTCTACCAAACATTTAAGGAATAAATTATACCAATTCCCTCCAATCTCTTTCAGAGCAAAGAAAAAGAGGAAATACTTCCTAACTCATTCTATGAGGCCAGCATTATCCTAACACTAAAACCAGACAAAAACATTACAAAAAAAAGGGAAAGAAAAACCTACAGACCAATATCTCAAATGAATATTGATGCAAAAATCCTCAACAAAATATTAGCAAGTTGAATCCACTTGCTATATATTAAGAATTGTACATCACAACCAAGTGGGATTTATCCCAGCTATACAAGGCTGGTTCATCATTAGAAGATCAATTAATGTAATCTATCACATCAACAGGGTAAAGAAGAAAAATCACATGATCTTATCAATAGAGAGAAAAAGCATTTGATAAAATCCAACATCCACTCATGATAAAAACTCTCAGTAAACTAGGGATAATGGAGAACTTCCTCAACTTATAAAGAATATAGTCACGTGTTGCTTAATGACAGGGATATCTTCTGAGAAATGCGTCATTAGGTGATTTCGTCATTGTGTGAACATCAGAGAGTGTACTTACACAAATCTACATGGTGTAGCCTACTACACACCTAGACTGTATGGTAATAATCTCATGGGACCACTGTCATATATGTGGTCCATTGCTGAAGGAAACATCATTATGTGGTACAGGACTGTACCTACAAAAAACCTACAACCAACATCATAATTAATAATGAGAAACTTGAAGCTTTGCCACTAAGATCAGGTACAAGGCAAGGATGTTTCCTCTTGCCACTCCTTTTCAACATCATACTGGAATTTCTAGCTAATACAATAAGACAAGAAAAAGAAATCCAGTCATGCTCTGCATAACGAAGTTTCAGTCAAGGATGGACCGCATATATGACGGTGGCTCCATAAGATTAGTACCATACAGCCTAGGTGTGTAGTCGGCTACACCATCTAGGTTTGTGTAAGTACACTCTATGATGTTCACACGATGATGAAACCACCTAGCGACACATTTCTCAGAAGGTATTCCCATCATTCAATGACGCATCACTGTAAAAGATATACAGATTGAGAAGGAAGAAATAAAACTGTCTTTTTTCATAGAGGACATGATCATCTATGCAGAAAATCCAAAAGAATCCACAAAATAACTCCTGGAACTCGTAAGCCATTACAGCAAAGTTGTAGGATACAAAGTTTATACACAAAAGCCAAGCACCTTCCCATATACCAATAATGAACAAGTGGAATCTGAAATTAAAAACACAATACCATTTACATTAACACCCCCCAAAAAGAAATATTTAGGTACAAATCTAACAAAATATATACAAGATCTGTATGAGGAAAACCACAAAACTCTGATGAAGAACATCAAAAAACTAAACAACTGGAGAGATATTCCACATTCATGGATTGAAAGACTCAATGTTGTCAAAATATGAGTTCTTCCCAAACTGGTCTATAGATTTAATGCAATCCCAATTAAAATCCCAGCAAGTTATGTTGTGGTTACCAACAAACTGATTCTAAAGTTTATACAGAGAGGCAAAGGACCTAGAATAGCCAACACAATATCGAAGGAGAATAAAGCTGGAGAACTGACATTACCTGACTTCAAGACTTACTATAAAGCTACATTAATCAAGACTGTGGAATTGGTAAAAGAAGGGACAAATAGATCAGTGGAAGAGAATATGATGACCTTGGTTACAGCAACGACATTTCAGATACAACACCAAAGGCATGATCCACAAGAGAAAGAAATGATAAGCTGGACTTCATTAAAATTAAAAACTTCTGCTCTGCAAGATACGTCAAGAGAATGAACAGACAAGCCACAGACTGGGAGAAAATATTTGTAAAAGATATCTGATAAAGAACTGTTATCCAAAATATAAAAAGATCCCTTAAAAATCAACAATAATGGGGGCCAGCCTGGTGGCACAGTGGTTAAGTTCATGTGTTGTGCTTTGGTCGCCTGGGGTTCGTTAGTTCGGATCCCGGGTGTGGACCTGCACACCACTCATCAAGCCATGCTGTGGTGGCGCCTCACATACAAAGTGGAGGAAGACCAGCAACAGACGTTAGCTCAGGGCCAATCTTCCTCACACACACACACAAAAACCCCCAAACACAAGGTTAAAAAATGGGTCAAAGACCTCAACAGACACTTCACTAAGGAAGATGTACAGATGGCAAATAAGCATATGAACAGATGTTCCACACCATAAGTTATCAGGGAAATGCAAATTAAAAGAACAATGAGATACCACTACACACCTAGTAGAATGGTCAATACCCAAAACACAACACCAAATGCTGGGGAGGATGTGGAGAAACAGGAACACTCATTCACTGCTGGTGGGAATGAAAAATGGTACAGCCACTATGGAAGACAATTTGGCAATTTTTACAAAACTAAACATACTCTTCCCATATGATCCAACAATTGTGCTCCTTGGTATTTACCCATAGGATTTAAAAACTTCACGTCCACACAAAAATCTGCACACGAATGTTTATAGTAGCTTCATTCATAACTGTTTAAACTTGGAAGCAACCAAGATGTCTTTCAGAAGGTGAATGGATAAATAAACTGTGCTATATCCAGACAATGGAATATTATTCAGTATTACAAAAAGACAGAAGAACTTTACATGCTTATTACTAAGTGAAAGAAACCAATCTGAAAAAGCTACATACTGTATGAATTCAAGTATATGACATTCTGGTAAAGGCAAAACTATGGAGAAAGTAAAAAAAATCAGTGGTTGCCAGGGGTTGTGTTTAGGGGCATTAAGGGCAGGTGAATAGGCAGAGCACAGAGGATTTTTAGGGCAGTGAAAAAACTGTATGATACTATAACGATGGATACATGTCATGCTACATTTGTCCAAACCCAGAGAATACACACCACCAAGAGTGAACCCTAATGTAAACTTTGGACTTTGGGTGATTACGATGCTTCAAAGTAGGTTCATCAGTTGTAACAAATATATCACTCTGGTGGTACTTTCCACTTTTGGGCTACATATTAATTTACACACACACATGCGTGTGTGCATATATGTGGATCTTTAAAAATTTTAAATACAAATAGGAACTTTTGTATTGTGGCTTGTTTTCTTACATTTAATGATATATTATGGAAACCTTTCTATGTTTATATATATAGTTTTACCTTATTCTTTTAATAGCAGCCTAATAATCCATTGAATGGATGACTTTTAATTTACTTAACTAGTCTGATTAACATACACATAGGCTTTTCCCCGCCTTTTGCTGTTATAAACAATATTGCAACAAATGTCCTCATACATTTATCTTTAATACACATGTCCAGGTACATCTGTATCACAAATTCCTAAAAGTAGAATTATCAGATCAAAGTTTGTATAATTCAGTTCAAAAAGGAATTTAAATGGATAGATCCAACTTGAACCACCTATTTCGTAGTGCCTTAAACAGAGAAGGAAGTTTAATAAAGTTAAGGACTGAAGAGGTTATCTCATTCCAGGCCTTGTTTCCTAGTTCTGAAATTTTACTTTCCTTAGCACTTTAATCACATAGTAGGAACATAAGGAGAAACATAAGCATTCCAATCTTAATTATGCTGCGGGACAAAAGGATTGACGTGGGATGAAGTAAAATTTCTGGATTATGAAGTTTATTTTCTCTAACTTGTCTTCATTATCCACTCTCCTATGTCCACCTACTTTTACCTACTGTGGAGAATTATGAGCTAACACTTCCCACTCAGTTTTCCTTCTAGTTTCAATCTTCAACTATATTTGATTTCCTACTAAATACACAGTACTAGACACTATGGAAAGCACAAAGAAGTAGAAAAATGATTCTTGTTCTCACTGAGGTAAATGATAAAGCATAAACTTGCAAAGTTATGTAACTATAACTTAAGGTGGAAGATGTAAGAATTCAGGAATTAATAGGTGAAGAAATCACAATGGATTAAATGGTCTGGGAAGGCATCATGAAGGAAAGGGACGTGAAGTAAACAGTAATAATTTGCTCAGATGAAAAAAAAAAACAGATGGAAGAGAATTATAGAAAAGGAAGGAGAGAGGGAAATTTTTCTGTTTTCCCCTGATAGATGTATTTTTTATAATAAATACAATGACCACAAGTTACATGTTAAATATATATTCCTGAGATTTTAAAAAGTAAAAATGTCTACTTTTTCACTTATCACTCCAATTTCACTGTCTCAGAAAAAAGTTACAAACACCACCAAAACACATACACACTTTGAGTTAATATTAAAGCGTCTATAAATATTAATCCTCTCACAGAAGCTCTGTGTCCAAAGACAAATGGACAATGTTGACTTTTTACACTTATTAAACATAGATGTCCACAAGATACACCCCAATTAACTACTGCTTTTTAATACTTCACGAAAGTGATACTATTGCTATAGGTCTTTAGAAGAACTGTCACCTGAAAGAGCCATGGGAGATGCTTCTTCCAAGGTGGTCACAAATGAAATTTTAAAAGGATTCCATTTATAACAATAACAACAAAATGGTACAAAGGAATAAATCTTATGAAGAAAATGCAAAGCTTTATTGAGAGATACAGAAGGTATAGAGAGCTAGTGAAGATATAGAGAGATATCCTAAATAGAAGGATTCTATTCATTGATAAGAAGGCTAAATTATCCCCCAAACTAATACACAGATTCAGTGCAATTCAAATACAAACTGTAAATGGATATTTCACCAAACTTGATAAGCTGATTCCAAATTTTGTGGAAGAGTAAACAGCCCCCCAAAAGCTAAACGGAAAAAGATGGTAGAGGCACTCGCTCTACAGATACTGCGACTTATCATAGAGCTGAAGTAATTCTATAGTAGAGAAGACAATGAAGCACTGGCGCAGGGACAAAGAGACCAATAGATCAAATCAGAGACCACAAACAGATTCAAGCATATATAGCAACTGGATATATGACAGTATGGTACTGCCTATCAGTGGGGGAATTGATCCAATACATGGTGGGGGAACAATTAATTATCCATAAGGAAAAAACAAAATTTAGTCTCTACCACAGAAGAGAAATCAGTTTAAAGTGGTTTACAAACAAAACTTCAAAACTTTTAGAACAAAGTAAGGAGAAAATCTTTGAGACAAGGATAGAGAGGAGTTTGTAAAAACACCCTCAGGAAAAGAATGATAAATTCAATTGCATTAAAATTTAGAATGTCTGTTCACCAAAACACCATAAAGAGAATGAAAAACAACCACAAACTAGGAGATACTAGCCACACATAAAATTCAAAAAGGAGAAGTGTCACTGAAAATTTTATTCCTTAAGTAACACAGTAGAGCATGTAGTTAAAATCAGTTTGTAAAGGAACAATCACAGGCTATTTCTATATTCTTTCAAATGCTCAATATATATCTCTTGTACTCACAGAGCACAGGAATCCTATGGACTAATTTGTCCCAGAGCCTTCTGCAGCACATCACTGTCAAAGGCCCCTTCCTATACACCTAAAGAAACTCGAGCACATGAACAGCTGAGGACAATAAAGTCTGTACTAGCAGTATGCCTAATGACAACAAAAATACAAAACAACTGAAATATCCACTGGCAGAAGAAAAATAGACAAGTGGTAGAACTATCAAGAAAAGCATAGAAATGCCAAGCAAACAAAATCCAAGGTAACGGTTACCTCTAGAATGAAGGCAAGGGGACAGAATTGGGAGTACTCCTTTTTGTAAGTTGCTTGGTGCTTTCTCAGGGGTCATTACATATATTATTTCCTATGTATTAAATATGTCATAAATCTTTGATCACAAGCTCATTGACATATATTGAATCTAAGTGAAATTGAGTAAAAGAGCCACAATAGCTTCTAGGCCTATTAGACTTAACTAAAACCTGACTAAGGGTATTAGCATTTTGAAAGAATGTACCTGTCCATCAAAAGCATTTAAACAGCCCATGGAAACATAGAAAATGGGTCAAAGGCAAACAGACAGTGCCTAGTTAAGCATTACTAGAGGGAAAAAAATTAAGCTAGTGTTGAGGTGACAATTCTCCATGTGTCTCATTTCTGCATATCTAGTAAGCAGAGGTACTGCCTACCTTTGTTTCAGATTATCTTTTCAAAGATGTGTGTATAGTAAAACCCGTGGAAGATAGTGTCTCCCCTTTGAAGTTAGGTTTGTTTAGCATCCAGTATAACAAAGACAGTGTCTCCCTCCCCGGCAAAACTCTGGCAGACTTACTGCCCATGATAAGACTTCGGGTTCCCTAAGCTCAGGGTTCCAATACTGTGATGCAAACCCAGTGAGTGTGCAACATCCACCTGAGCAGTTCAGCACTGCCCCTATGGGCCTTGGGAGGCAAGGGGAACCAACACAAACGAAGCTCAGGCTACTTTATTGTGCTGTGAGTAACAAAGTCCTTTGTCTCTGATCTAGCAGTCTTATGTCTTCTCGCAGTATCTGTAAAACCTGCAGGTTAATTTGCTAGCTAGGGTAAAAATCTCAGACTCTTCATATGTCTTAACAGCCAAAGAGTAGTCTAGTCCTTTTGGCAAGGCTGTTCCTCTGTTGTAGAGAAGGGCCCATCAAACTATTCCAGTCAAATGCAATTAAACATGCTGTTGAGCATAGATTTGCGAAGCTAGTTTTTGGTAACGATCAAGTATCTTGTGAAGATCTACTTTATGCAGACAACCCACTAAACAAGCGACTACTGGTACTACAGTCCACATGATGGCTTAAATTAAATTTTACATTATGATTTTTACACATCATTTTCTTAAACCTGATTATTTTAGTCTCTGAAAGAAGACTCCAGTCTTAATATCCTGACAAAATAAGGTTTCTGATTTGTAAGTTGACGGCCAGATTCTTTACTGTGGGAAATTCACCCTGTGAGGCCTTTTGGGTGACATCCAAATGGACAACTGGTACACAACCCTAACATACAGTGCTAAATGCAAGTGTGCATTATTCTTGTTCAGAAACTTCTGCAATATTTATTAAATGTATAGCTAATATCTATTGTAGCCTTAAAAGAAAAAACTTATTCCATTCTAATTCCTAATAAACTGAGACGGTCACTTACAATGTGTAATTAAACATCTAGTTATGCACATATATTACATAACCCTTGTTTCTCTATGTCACATCAATCTTGGAGATAAGAAAAGATATCAATCATAAAGAAGCTGGAATTCAGACCCAAATAGTCTGGCTCCAGAAGCCATGTTCAAAACCCCCACGGTAACAGCTGTCTGCCAAACTTGTTCACTTCCCTCTCTGCAGTCGTCTATCACTATTTTGTACTTTTCTACGTCATGACCACATTCTTCAGCCACCCCACCACTACCATCATTGCCATTTGGGGAGAAGAGTTCAGTTCTTTTCCCTCCCATCAATCAAAGGAATAGCTTTAAGTTTATAGTTCTCTCAGCCAAAGAAGGTAGGCCAAATAAATTCCCAGGGTCTGCGATGATGAATATTAGTCTATTATAACTTTGTGTTACATCCACCAGGTTTCTTTCCCTGCTCAACTATATGAATCAGTGACCTAGTTCAAGATGTACGCAATTCCACTTTCTCCTCCACTGGGATGAGGTTTTTCGCCTATCACTCAAGATGTTGGAACATATTTTGTATTTGAAAAGTGTTAAACTGGGTATTTCCAGACTTAACTGCCTTATTTCCTAGGAAGCCTAGATGTTTATGAGCAAATATAACTCCAGATGGATTGTTCTGACATCCCAAAATCCCTGGAGAAGGTATACAGATTACTTTCAGTCTCTATTTTTTGCTATTATTTTGCTCAAATTAAAACTGGTTTACAATTATTTTTTTCCTTCTTTTTTTTTTTTTTTTTTGGTGGGGAAGACCAGCCCTGAGCTAACATCTGTTGCCAATCCTCCCCTTTTTGCTGAGGAAGACTGGCCCTGAGCTAACATCTGTGCCCATCTTCCTCCACTTTATATGGGACGCCGCCACGGAATGGCTGACAGGCAGCACGTCAGCGGGCGCCCGGGATCCGAACTCACGAACCCTGGGCTGCCAAGCGCGAACTTAACCGCTGCGCCACCGGGCGGCCCCCTTTTCCTTCTTGTATCAATATTTTAATATGAACTTTCTTGCCTTTCTTATAAAATTTCATAATAAACCTAGACAACAAAAAACACGCAGTAACTACAGATAATTTCTATCCCCAAAATGAGGCAATTTGTCACAGTGGTGGTTGTGAGGATTAAAATGAGTTATATAAGTAAAGTGCTTTAAACAGTGCCCAGCAGAGTAGGCAACAGCTATGATAAAGATTAACAAACCATAATTATCAGATTTAATGAAGTATAAAGCTGCCTATTTACCATAAAGGGAAATATTTTAATTTCAGCTAAAATAAAAAGGAGGAGGAGGAAAAAAAGAAAAGGAAGGAGGAAGAAGGAAGAAGAAAGAAATCTATTTACCATTTCTAAATAACATTACAATTCTAATAACTCAACAATTACTAACCTAGCGACTTTGTTCAGGGACTTAATGATTCGATGCATGACTTATTCTTAAACAGTCTTCTTGATTTCCTAAGACAATTACAGGGGTGGTATAAAATTGTTAAACATGAAAACACAGATAACATCTTAACAACTATTCTGAAAATAATTAAGTGCTAGAATAAGAGTCACTTCCCAGAGTTAAAGTAGAATGAGTCTCAGAAATCTGAGTGTTGCCTTCAGTAACGTTTTTATTTTCTGTAGAAGTTAATGAAAAATACCATGCAGGAATATCAACAGGTTTTATTATGTAACTTCACATACCATTTCTTCTATAACATGATATCAGTGCGAAAAAACTGTCAAAAATATCAGTATAAATTGCAGTTCTAATGTACCAGAAGAATAGAGACACCCATGTGTTTGACAGAACAACAAACTAAGACAAGCTAACACTATCAAAGAAACAAGGGTCTTCTCTTATCTTTTGAGAAGGAAGAAACCCCTCAGCAATGGATGACAAAACTAATATGCTTGAAAAATGGCCAACACGAAAGTGAAAGAAGGGTTATGAAATCTGATGTGAGCAGGAAAAGTAAAACTTCAGTTAAGTAAATAATTAAAAACTATCTGATCACAAGAAATACTTAGGATAATCATCCAAAAAATTTAGATAATACGATCCATGCTGTTACTGTGACTCTTGCTGAGACCAATTTTCCTTCAGCAACCCACAGTTCCTGGAGGGTTAAGAAACTATAATTATTCTGGCCACGGAACCCCCCCCTTTCTTCCCCACTGGGACCAGAAACAGCATTAAAGCTTGCTAGTATTGTACCTATATTTTACTGAGTCTGTAATTCAGTAAGATCATAAATAAGGTAAATGTTTACAGATTGCTTAATTCACTCAGAAGAAAATTAATAGGTTTATAGTTCTGGAATTAGAAGGTTTGTCCTTAAGCCAGATCAACACAACAACCCACCAGTCAGACCAATTACCATGCCCTTTCCTCCCACAAAACAACACACATGCTCACAAGCATCTCTGCATATGCACATGCAAGTGCACACACACCCTCTGAGAGTTGGTCAACTACTGGTCCTAATCTGAGGCAAAGGCTGAAATATCAAACGTTCTGATCTGATCTTTTGCTGGGTTCTCTCAGCTCTCTAAGAAAATTCATCATGTCATCCTTTTCAAGGAACTCTTAAGATTCAAGAGGTCAAATTCCATGCAGTTAGATTTCATGACTTGTTTTACATAAACAGCAGCAGCAGCAACAACAGAACGTAGTAACTATTTGCCCAGGTCTACCTATTTTACATTAAAAACAAGCAGCAGCAATAGCAACAACAAAACTAGAAACAGTATCTTAGGATGTATATATTTCTTCAACTTTTGTTTTCAGACTATTTCAAATCATCATAATGTTTAGATGTTACTTTTTTCTTTTCATTATTCTTGGCCTAGTTTATCATTGATCCCTCTGATCTCTCTAGTTTTAAAGATTTTTGTTCTTTTAAAGGACTGTTTTACTGTGTTCCTTTTTATGCTGCTTTTCTTTTAATTTTTATACTCAATTTCCTAATACACACAAGTTTGGAAATTTTGTCTTTATACTCCATCTATTCTTCATTGCTTAAGAAATATTTATCATAATTTTATCCTCAGCTTCTGAGTTTCTGGTGCAAATTAAAAAAAATTTTTAATTACTACTTTTATTTACGTTTTCGTGACTTTATTTTACTATCTGATTTACAATGGCTGTCAGGACAAGTCATGTCTTTTACAGCCACTAAATAATCATGACAGTTTAATCATGACATACGTTATTCAGAATATAAGAGGCTACATGGTCTAAAATGTGTGGTCTTTAACAAACAACCTTTGGATATTAGGCAAATCACTCACTCTGTGCTCTCTGACAGGAGCGGGTGGTAGTGGTGTTGTACTGGTGGGGCAGAGGTAGTCTTCCCCAGTCTTCACTATCTCAGATAACAGCATTATCATCCTTACTCAACTGCTTGGACCTCAAACTCAGAAGTCATCCTTGACTCTTCTCTTTCTCTCATATTCCATATCCAATCTATTATCAAGTCTTTTTTGGCTCTTCCTCCAGAATTTACCCCATATCCAACCATTTCTCATCACCTCTGTCTATTCCAAATCACCAGTATCTTTTACCTGGATGAAAACAATAGTTTTCTAAATTGGTCTTAATTCCACTCATGACCATTCTCCCCCTGTCCATTTTCCACATAGCAGCCATAATAATGTTTTAAAAATGAAAATGAGACCATTATTGGAGATTAAAAACCTCCCAATTGCTTCCCATTGAAACTAGAACAAATTTCCAACTCCTCCCAATAGGCTACACTATCCAAACCCTACAAGTTCTCTAACTATAATTTGCAGTAATTACCACCTTCACTCACTAGACTGCAGCCACACTGGCCTTTCTGTTTCTCTAAAATACCAAGCTGCTGCTTGGAATATCTTCCTCCCAGATTTTCATATGGTTGTTTTGAACCATCATTCATATCTCCATATAAATACCTCCTCAGAGGCTTTTCCCAACCACCTTATATATCTGCAGAAGTTCCCCTCCTTACTCCTACCATTCTATTTCCCATTACTTTAATTCATGGCACTTATTACTATCTGAAATATTATTAGTTTGTTAACTTATTTATGGTCTATCTCCCTCACTAACATTGATATCCTTCATGAGGGTAGGGCTTGTATCTTTCTCGTTCATAGCTATTCTCTGGGCTTAGAACAGGGCCTGGCACACAGTAGGTGCTCTCACATTTATCACAGGCACATATATCACATACATATCACTGTATGTGTCAATGAATGATCTTCCTTCACCCCTAAAATAACATTATAGAGTAAGTTTTATTATTTTTGCTATTTACATATGAGGAAACAGGAAGACAAAGAGCATTAGTAGCTTTGTAACTGCAAATAAGTTAAAAAGCCAGGATTTAAAACTAGATCTGCCTGCATCTAAAGCCCAAGATCTTACCCACTGTTGCAGAAATTTCTGTCCAGGGAGTAACTTTTCCCAAATGCCTAGTTTAGTTCTAGTAAGCAAACAGACCTTAAAGAAAAACAGCAGAATAAGAAGTTTATGCAGGAAATGTAAAACTCAAGCTCCAACTAACACAAAGCAGAAAGAAGCATCTCCTTACTCAAAGACTGCCATGAAAGCCATGCAACTCTCCTCCCAACCAGCCATAAATATGATTAAACTAGGATCTGGTACCCGACACAAAGGCGGGCCATAAGCTTGTAAGATAGCCTAGAACAAGAGCTCTGTCCTAAGCAGCAATGTTGGATGGAGTATGTATCATTTTATCTCCTCTTTTAATCTGTCCATCCTATAAGCTTGGAATGGAGAGCTGTATATACTATATAAATCTGCCCTACACTGAGCCAATCAGCTTCCTTCTTGTAAGAATATGGAATTGGTTTAGAGACTACAGGGATCTAGGCTGGAATGTCACGTAGACTAAAGGGCTGAGCCTGACATTCTGATGGTCATGAAAGACTACAAACCAATGGGGCAACAGAGAACCTAGACCATAGAGAAAAAGAATGAAAACAGATGTGTAAAGAGAAACAGAGATAAATGGTAATGTGGGATATGTGTGGGTAGAGTAGGAGGGAGGAGAGGAAGTGAGGAAAGAGAGAAGCTACCTAGTGCCTTTCCAGATCTCAAAAGTCCTAGCTGTATTTATTCTTAAAATAAATTCTGAGAAATGCCACTGAATCATTAATATAAAGTCTCCTTTCCTTAAGCTATTTTGAATGAATTTATTACTTGCTACCAAATGATGAGAAATTAATCAAGTTCCCAATACTGGATAATAACAAGACTAGGAATAAGTTGAATCAAAACATCATTTGCTTCCAAGATGGTGCTGTTAGCATTTATTCAGCAAACGTTTACTGGATGCTTACTCTATTTCAGGGACTTCTAGGTTCCTGAACATAGCAGTGAACAAACTAAAAAAGTACAAATAGGAAACAAATTAAATACATAAAGTCAGGAAGTAATAAGTGTCATGAAGACAAAGCAGAGTAAGGATAAAGTCATGAAGCAGGTGCTATTGTATTTAGAGGACTTAGAGAAGGCTTCACAGAAGAGGTGACCTGAAGTGAGGAGAAAGCTCTCTAAAGCTCTAGAGGAAATGTCCCATATAAAGGGAAAAGCAAATGAAAAGCCCCTGAGGTATACATCTTCTTAACATATTTAAAACAGAAAGTCAGGGAATTTAGGAGACTGGGAGTGAGAAAGAATAATAGGAAATAATTCTGGAGAAGCCAGGAACAAAATCATGTAGAGCTTTGTAAAAACTCTTAATGTTTCTAAATGGGATGATAAACTTTTGGAAAGTTTTGAGCAAGTCTGACTTATATCTTTAAAGGATCACTTTGGCTACTGTGTGACCAGATTGTTGGGGTGGATGGGAAGGGTAAGTGTGGAAGTAGGGAAAGTAGGAGACTGTAACAGTAAGAACTGTTGGAGGTCTGAGTAAGAAACACACATTAAATGTAGAGCTGACAGGATTGCTGATTGACTGGATATATGGGGTGGGGGATGAAGAGAGGAATGAGTCAGGATGACTTCAAGTTTCCGCCGTGAGCAGAAATGATGTACCATTTACTGAAACGGGAAATACTGGCATTTGAATTAGTTAGGGTGGAGGGAAGCCAAGAGATACTGTAACTGAAGCTCCAATTTTGGAGGCAGCAGGCAGGTTGTATGACTATGTGCTGTTAGCCTGGTACTTGCCCAGGTTCTTCTAATAAGCTGCGACCAATTGATATAGCCTGAGTGTATCTATTTCTTGCAACCTTAAATAACCTAATTAATCAGATCCATTAGCAGGGAGCCTTTCACAATTTGTCTAACTTGAATATTTCAAACCATATTTATTTGCTATGATATAGTTGTACTGAGTGTTTCTGGAAGAAAAGTTCCTGGATGATCTAGAGAAAGTTTTTTATTTTCTCTTCATCCCCCATCCAGTCAAGTCCCTAGGATAAAAATAACAGTTAAATTTTAGGCTTTTCTAAGAATGCTGGGGCCCACACTGCTGAATTGATCAAGTCTGAATTTCATTAACTTTCTGTTTCCTTCATAATAAATCTACAGTTCTTCATAACTTCTCTTCAGCCTAGAAGAACGAAGTAATTCCACCTCTTTTCGTGTAATTTCTCTACCTGTGTTCCTAATAGTCTCCTTTGTGCCTTTGCTCTATCAATCATTCTCTGTCCTGAATCTTTAACTTCTCACTTTCTTTATCCCTTCAAACTATAAACACATTCCTTCCTTGGCCCTGCACCCCTCTAGCTCTATCTACTCTCCAAAGGAAGGCCTTTGTAGTCAAACTTTTTGAAAGGAGCCCACAGCAAAAAAAATTGTCTTTGTTTCCTCTCCTGTCATGAATACCTCCTAATCCCACTGAAATTGTGCTAAGGCTACCAATTACCTTTATAGAGATGAATTCAAATTTTATTGGACCATTTAATTGCAAGACATTAACTAACTATTCCATCACTTCCTTTCAACTCTCCTTCCTAGGCTTTCAAGACATTATCATCCTTCCCTAGTTCACCTATATATGTGACTGTTTTTCCTTAACTCACCATCTTTTAATATTTAGTGATCCCCAGTGTTCTAGTTTTGAACATCATTCTTCTTACAAAGTAATTCTAACCTTTCTCATAGTTTTAATTTCCATCTTTAGATAATGATTCCCAAATTTTATCTCCAGTCCTTATCTTTCCCTGAGCCTCAGATCCAGAAACAATATTTGAAGAGACATTGGTGGAAAAATTTCTAAATCTGCTCAAAGATATCAGCCACAGATTCAAAAGTACCATAATCCCAAACAAGATAAATAACATAATACCTAGGCATAGCATAATAAAACAGCTGAAGGACAAAGATAAAATATTTTTTAAAGCAATGATGGAAAACTATAAGCTAATGGTATGACATCTTTTAAAGTGCTGAGAGAAAATAAATGGTAACTTGGAATGTGAGAGTCAGCAACACATCCTTCAAAAATGGAGGAAATAAAAGATGTTTTCAGAAAAACATAAACTGAGATTGATTGACAGCTATAAACAGCAAATGACCCTAGATGGAAGTATGGTAATAAACAAGGGCTTAAGGAACATCAAAAATCATAAATAGGTAGGTAAATCTAAACCAATATTCAGTACACACAATAATATTTTGGGAGGGTTTAAATATATAGAGAGAATGAGAATGAATTAAAATGCATGACAAGAACAACAGAAAAGGTAAATAAGAGAGAGAGAGATGTTAAGGTGTTAAGGTGGTGTTAAGTACTGTAGGATACATGCATTGTCCAGAAAGCAGTAAAAAAACAAAACAAAAAAAATCAATTTAGGGTAGAATCTAAGGAGTCAATGATACATATTGTAATCCCTAGGATAATTACTAAAAATACTGAACTGTATTACTAATTAGCCAATAAAGGGGGGAAATTAAGTACTTAAATATGCCTGAGTAAGTGAAGTGAAGGAAAAAAGGAGGAAACAATGAATAGAGAACAAATGGGGCAAACAGGAAACAAGATGGACGATTTATACTTAAATACATTAGTTATTGCAGTAAAAGGACAAAATACTCTAAAAGACAGACACCCTGAGGGGAAAAAACAACAACTAACTATATATGGTTTAAAAGAGACATCTTATATAAAAGACACAGAAATGTTAAAAGTAAAAGGATGGAAAAATATATACTGTGCAAATGCTAACCAAAGGAAAACTGATGTAGCCATACTAGTATCAGAGAAAGTAGACTTTTAGGCAAGAAGTAAAACCATAAAGAAGGATATCTTATAATGACAGTGAGTCAATTCAACAAAAAGATATAACAATTGTAAAATTACATTCAATGTATAACAGCCTCAAAACACATAAAGTAAACAGCTGATGGAATTAAAAGAAGATGATTCTATGATCATATGAAGATTTTTAAACATACCTTGCACAGTTACTGACAAGCAGATTTAAAACAAAATTCATAACGATATATAAGATTGGAACATAAGTTAAAATAGTTGTTCAACAACAAACCAGACCTAACACATAGAAAGAACACTGAATCCAACAACTAAGACGACACATTCTTTTCAAGTGCACATGGCACACTCGACCATATGTTGAGTCATTAACCAAGTCTCAACAAATGTTACAGAACGAAATCATTCAGAGTATATTCTTTGAATGGATATTTGTAATAATAAAGAGAAAACTAGAAAAATCTCAGGTGTTTAGAAATCAAACAATCCATTTCTGAATAATAATAAAAATATGGCATATCATCATTTGCCAATGACTGATGTCAGAGGCAGAGTAGTACATGGTAGTTTATTCCACTATTCATTCCACTTTTGATATGTTTGAAATTTTCCATTAAAAAAGGATAAAAAACATAAAATCCTGTAAAATATGGATAGTCTTAAATGCTAGGTTAGGGGAAAAAAGTCTTTTAAAAAAAATCATGGAGCTAAGCTTTCACAAGAAGCTAAAACAGAATAGTAAAACTAAACCCTAAGAAAGTAGGAAAATAGAAGTTAGGAGGAGAAACCAATGAAATAGAAAAGACAAAAAGTAAAAAATCCAAAAGTTAAATTGTTGAACAGGCTAATAAAATTAATAAGTCCCTAAGCAAGAATAATTAAAACAAAGGAAGAGAGGCACATTATTTCCAGTATCAGCAATGAAAAATAAGACATGTTTATACCAATAAACTTGAAAACTTAGATGAAACAAAGTCCTTGCAAAACACAACTTGTCAGAGATAACACAAAAAGAATTAGAAAATCTGACTAGTCCTGTATCTATTAAAGAAACTGAATCGGTAGTTCAAAACCGTCTAACAAAGAAAACTCCAGGCCCAGATGGCTTCACCAGGGAATTCTACCAAACATTTAAGAAAGAAAAACAACCTATCTTAAACTCTTCCACCAACTGCAAAAAAGAAACACTGCCCAATTTATTTTACGAAGCTAACATACCTTGACTACACCACCTGATGAGGATATTATAAGAAAGGAAAATTACATGCCAACCTCTTTCACAAGCAGACATAAGAGTCCTAGATAAATATTAATAAATCCAATCCAATTTTCAGTGTGCATGTATGTGTATGTATAATGAATATCACATGGCAACCAAGATGAGTTTATTCCAAGACTGAAAGGTTGCAAACCAATTACTACAATTTACCAATCAACAGAATAAAGGAAGAAAAAAAATAGGATTATCTCAATTATTGGAGAAAAAGCATGTGATTAAAACTTAGTCATGTGGGAACAGAAAGATACCCTTAATCAGTTAAAGGAATCTATGAAAACATAAAGCAATTATCATAGTTAACGATGAATACAGAAAGCTTTCCCCTGAGATAAAGCACAAAATTAAAATTTCTTCAATTCCCCCAGCACTAGAAGTCCGAGCCAATGCAACAAGATAAGAAATGGACAAAAGAATCTACAGACTGAAGTATACAGTTAACAAGTTAATTTAACAATGTCTCTGGATACAAAAATATACTGTTACAAAGAAACAACAGGCCCCAAATGGAGTCACTTATGCTAAGTCCCACCAAGACTTAACACCTAACCTAATTGTAGTTTCAGTCTCTCTCACCAGTAGATTTTTAAACCAATCAGTTTGGAATTTCAACAACACTTACAATAACAAGAACTCAAACACCTAAGAATAAATCTAACGAAGGATCTATAAATGGATATATACACCATTTCACGGATTAGAAGATTCAATGTTGTCAAGATGTCAGTTCCCCTCAAATTAATTTATGAATGTAATATAATTTAATCAAAATTCCAAGAGTTCTGTGGAAATTGATAAACTGATTCTAAAATTTATATGTCAAGAACAACAAAGAAAATCTTTAAGGACAAAGGTGGAGGACATAACTCCCAGATTCCAGAATTATTATAAAGCTACAGTATTTAAAAAGTGTAGCACTGGTATAGAAATAGACAAATAGGCTAAGGGAACAGAAGAGAGATTAGAAACAGATCCACACAAATACAGTCACATGACAAAGCTGATAATGCAATGCTGTGTTTCAGAAAACATGAACTTTTCACTAGATGGTGCTGGATCAATTGGCTATTCAGATGGGGGGAAAATAAACCCTGACCTCATAGTATAAACCATATATAAAAATCAAACATGAAAGGAAAAATAATAAAGCTCCTGAAAGATAAACAAAATATCTTCATGATTTGGTTGAGGGTCCTCAAAGATTTCTCAAATAGGACATAAAAAGCACTCACCATAGAGGAAAGATTGTAAATTGCTCTTTTATTAAAATTAAGAACTTTTATTCAGCAAAAGGCATTATTAAGAGAGTGAAAAAGAAGATATCCACAATACATATATCCAACAAAGAACTTATTTCCAAAATAAATAAAAATAATGCCTATAAATCAATAAGAAAATGACAGACAACTCAATATAAGATGTGCAAAAAACTTGAACAGGTACTTCACAAAGAATTTCTAAATGGTCAACAGGCATATGAAAAAAGTTGCTCAACATCAGTAGTAATCAAGAAAGTATAAATTAAAATCACAATAAAATATTATTTTACTTCCACCAAGTGACTAAACTGGACAAAAAAGGGCAATACCAAGTGTTCAGGAAAATTCCCACAACTGGTGGGAATGTAAACTGGTACACCACTTTGGAATTTTTTGTTTTTCAGTAAGATTGACACTATAAAAATTCAACTGTATTTAACCTGTGGTTTCTTGTGTCTTCTGGCACAAGACTGTGTACCCAGGTTTGTGATGCGACAAATAAGATAAAGTCCAAGGTGTTTCGCAGAACATAAAGACCCAACAATCTGGCTCTTGTCCTCTCTGCCTCTCTTTTTTATGCTTTGTGTTGTTTTTTCCCCCAGATCATGCACGCCTTTGCTCATGTTGCTCCCTGTTATGGACTAAACGTTTGTGTCCCCGCAGAATGCATATGAAACCCTAACTCTCAATGTGATGGTATTTGGAGATGCGGCCTTTAGGAGGTAGTGAGGTCATGAAGGGTATGATTCTGGTCTTCTCAGAAGAGACATTGAAGAATTTGCTTGCTGGTGCTCTCTCTCTCTAACATGTGAGGACACAGAGAGAAGGCAGCTCTCTGCAGTCCAGGAAGAGAGCCCTGCTGGCACCATGCTGGCACCTTAATCTTCGACTCCCAGCCTTCAGAATTGTGAGAAAAGGTATTTCTGTTGTTTAAGCCACCCAGTTTACGGTATTTTGTTATGGCAGACCAAGCTGAAAAAAACACTCCCTCTGTCTAAAACATTCATCCTCACGCTTCTCTGGTGTTCTTTCCCCCAATTCTCATCACCAGCACCACCCTCTCCAATTGATTAACAATTTTTCTCGTCTTTGAAAAGTTTAGGCATATCTAGAAAAAAAAACTCTCCTTTTCCACAATGAGTTCAATGCCCTCATCCCGTGCTCCCACAGCACTATGAGCATGTGTCTAACACGTCACCAGAAACTTTTCAGAACAGAAACCCTGGTTTATTTTCCTTTGTATTCCTCAACTCTAAACGTGGCATCTGACTTATGGTATACATATACGATATAATGTAATTAATATTAATACTTTGTTGAACTGAATGCTTTATCATGTTGTTCATTTGATGTGTCTCACTGTCTAGAGTGTATGCAAACTTCTTTCCTAACAAACAGTACGTTTCAGTTCTTCAGGTCAAAATGAGAATCATTCAATGAGAATCAGGTGGACTTTATGCATAACCACTCTGCCATTGGACATTAATACATCTTATAGATATCGTCTATCAAGAAGAACAGATATTTTAAAACTTTATTTGTGTGTGTGTGTGGAAGATCAGCTCTGACCTAACATCCCAGCTCACCTTCCTCTACTTTATATGGGACGCTGCCACAGCATGGCTTGACAAGCGGTGCGTTGGTCCGCGCCTGGGATCTGAACCTGCGAACCCCAGGCCACTGAAGTGGAGTGCGCGAACTTAACAGCTACGCCACCGGGTCAGCCCAAAACATTTTTTTAAAACCACTTTGGCCTTTGATTTTGTAGACAAATACTGCGTATGGTTTAAACTACATGAGTTTACACAGAGTAACAGTTATGAATGTTTCTTTAACAACAAAAGCATTTGTTCATATCATTAAGAGAATCAGGGTCAAGAATGGTCTGATAGATTTGATAACACGTGCTGAGTGGCAGAAAAATAGGGTTATAGCCTACAACCAAGGTTTCGTTTTCAGATCAAACTGGAAACGTTAGAAGGCTGTATCCTTAGTGCCCAATAGAAACTCTTTCACTGAGTACATTATTAGTCTCTGAGGTAAGCTACAAGAAAGAACTTTATGAAAATTGTCAGCGTATTTGCCTCAGTATGTTTGCTGAGGATATTTATTCATAATATCTCTCATCTGAGAAGTTTCTGGTAGAGTAAAGCTAGGGAAATTTTGCTTCCTTAGAAGCTGAAATGGTTTTTCCTCCTGGATAATGAAAATGGAACTAACACGTCTCCCATTTTCATCTCTGTCATCAAAAAATTTAAAGTCAAATTTATGGCTCAATTATTACACCTGTATAGCACTTTATGGCCTATATATTTATTGTCCCATTCTGGATTTGATTCACTATAAATCATATCCTCCTGGGTTTCTGTTGTTGTTTTGTTTATTTTGTCTGGTGAAGGGCAGATGGTCTTAATGTCCTTCTGTAACATAAAATTTCTATACACAAGAATAATACACTGAAAAATATTTATCTTCTCACCTGATTGGCTTGGCTTTGCAAGTAGACTCTTCTGGCATTCAGATCTTCAAAAGGAGAAGGTCTTGAGCTTCTATAAGGTTCACTGGTGACAACTGTCTCTTGCTGGAAAAGATGATCTTTCACTAGAGAACTGGAAGTATCCTCTTCAGTTGCCTAACGGGAACAATCCCCAATTCATTAGTTGCCAGAATATAAAAAACAACAAAATAAGACACTTTCACTTTATCTAACAAGTATTTAGCAAATCAGTATGTATGTACCACTACCATCGTTATGAATGGCAATTCCCCGAATTCAAATGTACGTGATTAGCAAGTCATGTCAAAATAAAATAATATGAAATTAAAAAAAAATCAACTTTATGAGCAAAATGGGCTTTTTTATAGAACACATCTTAGGAAGACTTAGAAGGCTAATAACCATGCTATGTGAGAGAGATATCTAATTATAATGGAGCTTTTAATTATAACTAAAAGTGATAAAGGTACACAGAAAATGATGAAATTAGGAAGAAAATGCAAATCACTAGAAGTATAATTTTACAAGTTAAAAAAAAAAGAGTATGTACCAGGACTGTGCTGTGCTGTGTAATACAGGGGATCAAAAGAAGGAAGACAGCAGTCCATCACCTTGTTGAATGAATGAATGAATAAATTAGCCTGAACTTGCTGATTATTTGGAAGGATTCAAATCATGCACGTGACACTTAAGTAGGGGATATGCTCAATCAATGACAGTCGCTAACAACATGTTTTTAAAATTTCATAAACAATAATACCTGTAAAATAAATGTTAAATAAGTGAAACTTAGGAAACCACAAAACAAAGACCTGAAGGGTTTTGTTTGTTTTTTTTTTTTAAAGAAATGAGATAACTATTTGCTATTACTTTTCCCATTACTGCATAATTATTTGGGAAAAAACAGTGTCAGCCAAGTAAAAATGACAAATATCTTCACTGGCTCATTCTAAAATAATTTAGAGTAATCACTATCGGGCTAATAATTTTAAAGGTACAAACCTTTATAAGTTTTTTTATTAATAAAAAAACATTAAAAAATTTGGTGTTACTTCTAAAATTAAGCAATAAAATTCATAAAATGGCTAAGACATTTTAAATTTATAAATGCACATTCTAGCCCTTCCTCTGGAACAAAGTAGCCCTGTGACATTTAATTTCTTTGGAACACAGTTTTCTCAGTTACTAAATAATTATAACACCTATCCTGCTTTATGACATGGATTGTCATAAGGATTTAGTGAGATGATAATACATGTCATAAGGATTGAATGAGATGGAAACTAAAAGCTGTTATTTTATGAGTAAGCAATTAAACTTTAAAAAATATATCTGAGAATCTACTGTCACTTAAAACTAAATATGTCAAACCCAGTTAATAGCTATTTTTAGCTAATTTTCATAATAGTTGTCCCAATGTATTATGACAATGCTAAATTATTAGAAAGGTGTTGGCTAAATACTGGTAGCCAGCACACATTCTTTCAAAAAGCATGATCAAAATTGAGAAGAGTAAAAAAACTCAAGAAATATATTTGTTCCAAAAAGTTAAAAAAAAAAATGACTCAAGTAATTCTCAAAAATCATAAGCAAATTGAACAGAAGAGAACATAAAAAAAAAGTTTAAAGAAAGAGTGTAGGTTGGAACCTGTCTCATCCAACTAGCGTATAAAATTCAAGCAAGTAAGTTGTCTGAATCACAATTTCTTCTCATTATAAATTAGGTATTAATATTTGTACTAATAATCTCAGGGTGAGCTAAGATACTCAAGAGATTAAAAATTATAAACTAGCATGAACTGTAGTTATAGTTATCTGTAGTAATTATAGAGTAATCATGCTTTTAATGGTGACAACTATTTGGATCCGACTGTCTTTATTGAATTCTAATATAATTGAGGAGTCATTTAAGAATTGTAAAATAAAGCTTACTTAAAAATCTACATCTGAACAAACACAAAATGGTTACACAACCCAGTGTTTTACTGAATTGACTTGGGTTAATTCTACTTATATTCTGTATATTAAACCATAATATATTCCATTTTGATTAAGAATACTTTTTAAAATTTTTGTTGGTAAGGAAGACCAGCCCTAAGCTAACATCCAAGTTGCCAATCCTCCTCTTTTTGCTGAAGAAGGCTGCCCTGGGCTAACATCCGTGCCCACCTTCCTCTACTTTATATGGGACGCCGACACGGCATGGCTGACAAGCAGTGCGTCGGCGGGTGGCCAGGATCCGAACTGGCGAATCCTGGGCTGCCAAAGCGTGAACTAAACCACTGTGCCACCCGGCTGGCCCCAAGAATACATTTTTTTTTAAAGAGAAATATCCAAAGTGTTTATTGTTTCGTTATCAAATAAAAATGTGTGTAATATTTGTGTAACAAATGATTTAGTTCTACTTAAAAATGTTTACCAAAATAGCTGGAATTAACCTATTAACTAGAAATATTTCATATCATACAGTGAATTTACAACTACACACCTAAATGGGTCTCAGCTAAAATTAACTAAAACATCTTTCAGCTGTCTGATATGATACAAACAAAAAAACAAAACCCCCAAACCCTCACTGTTTGAAAATGCAGAGTCTATAATTTACAATAAGGCACGTTATCCATGAATTGTGAGAAACCAACAATTTTAGAGAATCCTAAGCTTGGAAAGAGTATTTTCCTACTATTTAATTATATCTCTTTCAGCAAGCTATGAATTTAGATTATGTTAAATTGACAGAGTTAAAAAAAGGAAAAGTGGTGGTAAGGAAAATGACCATTCTCATTCATTGCTAATTCTATATACACAGGAGCAATATCTGGAACAACTATTTCTGAAAAGCAATTTTAGTAAAATGTATTAAAAGCTTTCAAAATAGTCACACATTTTGACTACTTCTTGAATCTAGTAAAGAAAAAAGAAAGTACTAAATGGAAGAAACTTTAGGCACAAAATATTTTCCTCAGAATTATTTTTAAATAGTAAAAAAGAAGAAACAACCTTACTGTCCCCAAGTAAGGAAATGGTTCAGTAAATTATGGTATGCCCACTTAATGGAACATTTAGTGGTCATTTCAAATTAGGTTTATGAATAATATCTACTCTGCAGCGAAATGCTTAGTGTTAAAAAGTCATTATATAAAATTTTATTTACAGTATTATCATAACCACAAAATGGTAAAAGACTGAAAGGATATAAAATGAATGTTAACACTTATTCTTGATGATATGATAATGAGTAATTTTCCAATTTTTCTATGGCTTGTTTACTTTTATATGGTTGATTTCCTTTAAAATCTAGGTACATACTCCCCTTCTTTCTTTTGATAAAGAATAATATTTTAAAACACAGTATAAAATATTCCACCAAAATATTAAAGTAATTCAGCTAACTAATGAACCAGTCACTGGCTTTTTGGCTTAAATACATTTTCCCCTGACTCTGTATCTGAAATAATGAATTGAGACATTCTTCAATCCTTGTCCCAAACCTTCTGAATTCATGCAGAATATCTTTCTCTCCAGTACTGACATGTCACACTTCTGATTCTTTGTACATGTCATCTCCTTTGCCCACAATGACTATCTTCAATTTTTCCACTAGAAAATCTCCTTTACAATGCCAGTCATACATAAACTCCTCGAAAAGTCTTTGCTTAACTCCCGAGTTAATCACTCCCTCCTCCAAACGTTCTCAAAAATACTTGCATCTATCACCCCATATTCTAAGTGTCCTTTTATTTATATTTCTCCCACAAGCCCGTAGTCAGAAACTCTGCCTATATTCCTAGAGCTTAGAAATATGCCTGGCACATACCCCCTATAAATAATTTGTGATATGCAAATATCCATAAATCAGATCACATTATATTAATATAGATCCTTGGAAGTAAATTTGGCATAATAGAAAAAAATGTATAAAAGAACTCAAACAACAAAAAATCTTCACCCACAAAATACTTTTAATAACTGTTAAAAGTTCAAATTACACAAAAAGTAATTCTTCCCCTAATCCCAACCCCATGGTATAGTACCTATTATTATTTGACATATATCTTTCTAGACTTCTTAATGCATGCCTATGTATGTATACATCCCTGTGTATAATTTGATTGCATTTATATTTTAGACAGTCCATCCATGTAGTGTTTTTCACTTCATAACATACCATGGACTTCTCTCCATGCCAATATAAACAGATGTACCTTGTGCTTTGAAATGGTTGCAAAGAAACTCAGTATTTGTATATATCATATATTCCATAGGCAATACTCTAATTATGGGCATTTAAATCAATTCCAATTTTTTGTCATATAGATTGCAATGTACCTCCCTTATAAATACATCTTGGTACACTGGTAATATTAGTTCCTTAGGATTAATTCCTATAAACCTCTCGGGAGTGTTTGACAAGCAGGACCATTTCCTCACATCTCTGCCCACAATGGGCCTTATCACTTACCAATCTAATAAGAAAAATATTTTGTTATTTTCCAAAAAGGATTATCTGTACCACTTTCATAATTAAAATTAACAATCAAAAGACTTCTTTAATTTGGATACAACTGAGTAAAAAGTGTTCAGGCTCAATCAAATCTGAATGTTTTTCATTGGACTATAACCCCTTAAAAATAACAATTACTATGAGAACATGGACATAATCTAAAGTCAGGGCGTGGGAAATGTTAAAAGTTTCCACAAAAGCAGAAAATTTAACATATGATATGTATATAGAATGTACATGTTTGCATGATCTCCAGCTTTTAAAAATTGTCTATAGCAGTTTATGCATCCACATTCAATGCTTTTAGTATTGTGCTAGCACAGGCTCATCTGTATTTATAAAGTAACCTGTGCCAATATTTAATATACAATGGAAATCTGTTTCACTCTCAGATGCCAGTTTAATAACTATTCTCCCATGGTCACTATAAGATTGTTCAGCATTTTCTTTTTCCAAGACTACTATATAGCAATTTTGTGTGTAGAGGCAAAAGGATACTGGGTAAAGTAATAAACTAATTCCAGGTGTAGCTCTCTATCAGAACATAGGGCTGACAGCTGTTATCTAGAAAAAATTTAAAAAGACTTTGCTTGTCTCCTCCTTTTGTCCCTTCTTCTTGTATTAATTCTGAGGCACAGAAAACTTAGCATTGTTCTGCAAACCTTTTTTTCCTCTCTCCAAAGATTAGCCCTGAGCTAACATCTGTTGCTAATCTTCCTCTACTTTACATGTGGTTCGCTGCCACAGTGTGGCTGACAAGTGGTGTAGGTCCACTCCTGAGATCCGAACCTGCAAACCTGTGCCACCGAAGCGGAGCACGCCAAACTTAACCACTAGACCACGGGGCTGGCCCCTGCAAACCTTTTTAAATGTATGATCCCCAATAAATAATCAAGTGTGAAAACAAGTGGTTTATCAGTCTACTTATTGCTGAAGAACTTCATTCTTGTAGTTGTATATCACACATTGCAGGTTTGAAAGTGTGGGGCTCGGTCATATCCAACAAAAGAAGTTTTTTTTGCTGAGGAAGATTTGCCCTGAGCTAACATCCACTGCCAATCTTCCTCTTTTTTTTTTTTTGTTTGAGGAAGATTCACCCTGAGCTAACATATGTGCCAATCTTCCTCTATTTTGTACATGGGTCACTGCCACAGCATGGCTGATGAGTGCCATAGATCCGTGCCACCAAAGTACAGCACGCTGAACTTAACCACTAGGCCACAGGGCCAGTCCCCAACAAAAGAAGTTTTTAATTAGTTCATTAGTTTATTTTAGCATGATGGAAGTTTTAAAATGTTCTTTGATGATGAAATCTTGTATTTTACCACGGCATATGTTAAAAATGTTATCAAAGCATTCTTTTGTTATTTAAAATTATATATGCAAATTATGCAAACTTGAAAAGGAGAAAAAATTACTAACAATTCCACAAGCCCAGTAGACACCTACTAACATTTTGGTGTAGCATCCAGTAGCAATTCATTTTAGATCTGACCACAGTTGTCTCCGATTCTGTTTATTAGATTTCTTTAGTTACTTTAGTTACTAGTTTAAGGATAAGAATATATTAACCCTTGAGTTTTTAATTTTGCATTTCTCTCTGAGCTTCACTAAAAACATTAATAGCATATATAGTATTTGTTTAAGCAACCTGAACACAGTAATCAGTGATGAAATAATATGGAAGGAAAATGAGAAATGTAGCAATATATAATGTCTCGCAAAAACAGAAAAGGAAAACAAGTTCTCTGCTCTAGATTAACTGACAGAAAAACTAAACTACCTTTCTAATGAAAAGTTACTTTGGCTTAAATGCGGTATTAGGTTTTCTGGGATTGTTTATTGTCTGTAAATCTGTTTTTGAGTTAAAAGGCAGTAGTTACATAGTTCCTGCTAATATATAAATCTTTATATAATTCTTTAACTGGTAGATCTGTTTCTAGGATTTTATCCTAGGGTCACACTCAGAAATACCAACAAAAATTAACGTAAAAGGCCATGGAAAATAAAGTGAATATCCAATGAAACATGAACGGTTAAATAAATTGTAGTGCACTTACATGATATAATGGCTAAATTCAAAGACTCTCAAGTCAGACTATGTAGATTCAAATTTTATGATTTATACTACTTAAATTCCAACCACCATCATTATTATCATCAGTACAAAGAAAAATTCTTTCAGAAACACAATCAAAATGGAGAAGAGATTGATCCTGACGGAGCTTTTAAAACATACGTTTGAATACAACATGCAAGAACAAAGCAAAACCTAGGCAGCAGTATCTAAAATATTAATAGCAGTTATCTCTGGGTAGGGAGGGATAAATGATTCCTGATTTCTTCTTTATATATAATTTTCTAACTGTTCAAATATTCTATATGAAGATATATGAGCCTAAGGGTCAAGAAAAATTTTAAATAATGATAAAACATTACGTAAAAAGGTTATACAGAGTTTTTCTTTTGCTCCCTTATAAGATAATAAATGAAAATCTAAAATATACTAAGGTTTTGGGAACTTAACTATAGGACAGTACTTAATGTAGGATGGTGATAGGTCAAAGTAATAGAAAATCCATTTTGCTAGCTAAATAAAGCCTATTCATTAACTTAGTTTTCAGATATAGGGCCTTATTAAAATGTTACCACCTTTACAAATTAGTACATGAACAATTCATATCCCCCTTGCCTAAAGCAAAATTACTTTAAACAATAAATGTAAATCAGTCCTTTTAATCATTTTGGCTCAGAAATGACACTAATTCTGACAAAGAATAAACTAGTCAAGTATTTCTCATTGGCCAAAAGAGAAAATATGACAACTTTTCACTTCAGATCTATTGGTGTCATCTTCTGCCCCAAAGCATGAAATCTGAGATCTTTTCCTCTTATAATGCCAACCCTGTCTTGAAGTGAGTTTACAGGTTTTATTACTTATCTAGCATATCTTAATAATAAGAGCTGTAAAAATGATCCTAAAACAAATATAAGCTAGCATTAAAAAAAACTGGCTCACTAAAATAGTCAAAGGAAAAAAAACCAAATGAAAAGAACACTCATATCTTATTATTGCATAGGTTCAAAAAAAATCCTAATTTTGAAGATTTTTCTTGAAATCTTTCTCGAGCACCAATTATATATGTAATCAGTACTGTACTAAACAACAGGGATAAAGGTGAGCAAGGTATGATTTTAAATTCAAATGATGATGTGTTATGAAACCCTTCAAAGACAGATATGAAATAGAAAGGTAAACATCTGTTGATTTATAACTGATGAAGACATTGAATTGTTGAAAGCAGAAAGTTGTCCACCAGCAAATAACCAAATGTCTAGCATAGTTATTGGAATACAACTGGTGCTCAAATATTTGTTGAATGAATTTATCAACACTCAAAATGGAGAGGATTTCTGCTGATATTTAATGCCTCCAATACATTTATGATCTAAATATAATCATTACTTCTTCTGGGTTAAACAAATTAGATAATGCGTTATTCTTTAAAACCATTTTAGTTGTCTTTGTAAATAATCGCCAATAAAGTAAACCTGATATAACCACTACCATAAATCAGTCAACTTGTATTCAATGTCCAGAATTAAAACTGCCAAAGAAAACTCTTAAATTTACCCTGGTACCATTTATTTCATGATATGTGAAGTTTTCATACATCATTCTTATTTTGGAATATATGGGAAGTTATAAAGTATTCTAATTTATTTAATCTCTTTGTTAAGAATAAAGTACATCATTGTTTTGTAATTTGCCTATGGGCTTGGCATAAATAAACATTTTGAAATTATTTTGATTTTTTCTTTTCTTTTTATGAGGAAGATTGTTGCTGAACTAACATCTGGGCCAATCTTCCTCTATTTTGTATGTGGGACACCTCCACAGCATGGCTTGATGAGCAGTGTGCAGGTCCACACCAGGGATCTGAACCTGCAAACTCTGGGCCACTAAAGCGGAGCACATGAACTTACCACTATGCAACTGGGCCAGCTTCCTCAGAATTTTTTTAAATAAGGACCATGATTTTTTTTCTACTTGAACATACTTTTAGTTATAAAGGAGTTATAAAACCAAGATATAATACAATCTTCTATTGAAAGATGGAATTTAGCCTAAGCTACATATCTTCTAAAAAAAGTTGAGAATGGAATGGAGAGCAGGATTAAATGAACATGACTACAACTGTTAGCTTTCATTCTAATCATTTTCCCTTTCTGCTCGTGTATTGGTTAGCTATTGCTGCATAATAAATTACCACAAAACAGTAGCTTCAAACACAAACATTTATCTCAGTTTCTGTGAGTGAGAAATTTGAGAGCAACTTAGTTGAGTGGTTCTGGCTTATAGTCCTTCATGAGGTTGCAGTAAAGATATTACAGTAGTCCTCCCTTATCTGAGGTTTTGCTTTCTGTGGTTTCAGTTATCCGTGGTCAACCATGGTCCAAAAATATTAAATGAAAAATTCCAGAAGTAAATAATTCTTAAGTCTTAAATTGTGTGCCATTCTGAGTAGTGTCCAGGACATGAATCATCCCTTTATCCTGCATGTCCACGCTGTATATGCTATCTGCCCATTAGTCACTTAGTAGCCCTTTCCGTTATCAGACAGACTGTCGCAGTATCATGGTGCTTGTTTGTGTTCAAGTAACCCTCATTTTACTTCATAAGGGCCCCAAAGTGCAAGGGTAGTGATGCTGGCAATTCAGATATGCCAAAGAGAAGCTGTAAAGTGCTTTCTTTAGGTGAAAAGGTGAAAGTTCTTGACTTAAAAAGGAAAGAAAAAAGTTGTATGCTGATGTTGCTAAAGTCTATGGTAACTTTTATTACAGTATATTGTTATAATTGTTCTATTTTATTATTATTATTTATTACCTATTATTAGTTATTGCTGTTCATCTGTTAGTTGTGCCTAATTTATAAATTAAACTTTATCATAAGTATGTATGTATAGGAAAAAACAAAGTACATATAGGGTTCGGTACTATCCATGGTTTCAGGCATCCACTTGGGGGTCTTGGAACGTATCCCCTGTGAGTAAGGGAGGACTACTGTAGCAGTGGCTGCAGTTATCTGACGGCTTGTTTGGCAACGGAGGACTTGCTTGCAAGATGCCTCATTCACATGATTCTTGTTAGAAGGTTCCAGTTCCTCACAGGGATCTCTTCACAGAACTGCTCCAGTGTCCTTGCAAATAGTAGCAGCCTTCTCCCAGGCTTCTTCTCCCAGGCTCTCTCCCAGAGTGATCCCAGAGAGAGCAAGATGGAAGCCACAAATTTTCTTATAATCTACTCTCATTTCCATCACATCCTATTTGTTAGAAGTGCGTCAGAGGTACAGCCACACTCAAGGAGAGAGGAATATGAAAGAACTTGAGGGCATATTTTTAAAACCACCGTTTGCTTCTCTTTGGACAAATTATTTACAGTTTTCTCATATGCAAAATGCAATCACCACCCCCCCTCCCAAAACTCCCCAAAAGCCTCATCCCTTTACAGCAACAACTTCAAATCCAGGATATTATCATCTAAATAGGTCCATGCACAGATGAAACTTCCTGGGTGTAGTTCCTTAAGTATAGTTTCTCTTAATGTGAAGACTTGTGAACTGAAGAGACAAATTATCTTCCCCCCACACACCCAAAATACAATAGTAGGACAGGCAGGTGGTAACTGCTATAAAACCTTCTTGTTCACAATAAGAGACAAAGGGAGGAACAATGGAGTTATTGATCCAAAGTTATTCTGAAATCAAGGTGGGAAAATATTAGAAGTTCCGTGAATAGAACTTAAGACTTGGGAATAACTCTCCATAGCTCTTGGCTCTGCTCTTTTAGATTCTGTTTCTGATTTCTGAGCCATCCTTCCATTTTATGAAAGTGGCCCATATTTACATCTGCATGGTGTTTTTCAACTTGCTTCCTGCCTGCAGAATTTTGGGGATCCCTTCACTCCAAGTTGGTGATATTTCTGCTAATATAACTCTTTTGAAAACCTCGTGAGTCTCTTGTGAATCTCACTGGCATTCACTCCATTAGACAAAAAGCGCAGTCACAAATCTGAGATAAAGTCTTCTCTACTTTAAATTTCTGCCAAGGGACACCCCTAATCTACTTATAAGCCCCATTACTTTGACTGAGAGGTTCTCTCAGGCACACCTTAGATCTTTCTGAAGTCTTAACAAGGGATTTTATAGTCATACCCTTGGCTTCGTCTTTAGACAAAGTGCCCTGGATTTGTTCTCGCCTGAAAGTCATTTCCTAATTTTAGCATAGTTTGACATACTGAGAGGATAAGAATTTTCAAAACCAGCAAGTCCTGGCTCCTTTTTGTTTAAGAGCCCTTCCATAACCTTTTTCTCTCCTCTCCTGTCCTGTTTTACCATAAGCAGAAGAAACCAAGCAATGGTTTTAACCTTTTGCTTGAAAATCTTCTTAGCTTGATCACGCAGCTCATCTATTTCCTACATTACTACAGATGATAGTGTTGCTAAACATTCTGCCACTACATAACAATGTTTCCCTTTCTTCCAGTTTCCAATATGGTTTTATTCATTTTCATTTAAGCCCTCACTGGCTCACTCTCCTCAAAGGCTTAACATTAAGCTTCCACCTCCTGTCCAAGTTCAAAGACTATTCCACATTTTACAGTATTTGTTATGGCAGCACCCTGTTTATGGCTACCAAAATCTGTATTAGTAGCAAATTACCCCCAAACTGAGAGGCTTAAAATAGCAGATTATTTTACAGTTTCTGTAGGTCAGAAATTCAGGAACAGCTTAATTAGGTGGTTCTGGCTCACAGTCCCTAATGAAGTTAGTCAAGACATCAGCCATGGCTGTAGTCATCTGAAGGCTCATTTTGAGGTGAATGACCTGCTTCCAAGATGGTTCATTAACATGATTACTGTCACGAGGCTTCAGTTCCTCACCAGATGGACATCTCCAGAGGGTTGCTTGAGTGTCCACATGATGTAGCAGTCAGCATTCTCCGGTACAGGTGATCCAAGACAGCCACAAAGAAGCTGTGATGTCTTTTAAGACCTACCTAGGACATCACATTCTGTGATTGCTACCATAATCTTTTCATTAAGAAACAACTCACCAAGTATAGTGCACATTCAAGGAGAGGAGAATTAGATTCCACCAAAAGGAATATAATTTAAGAATCTATTTTAAAAACATCACAGTACGTAAAAACCAAGAATTAAAACTTGATAGAAAAATTGCTCTTAGTGAAATTACATTTAAATGCAAGCCTATTAGTAGAGTATCTAGTGACACTGCATATTATCTATTTTATTATGAAAATAAAAACCAAGCAAGGGTCTGATGAAGCTAAAATATAACTCTTTTAGGGGTGTGTATGTGTCTGTGTGTAACATGTTGGATTGATGACACTGGAGATACCTTACTATGAAGCAGAGATCCCAAGGAAATAACAGAATAACTAACTACTCTTGCTGCTTTTGTTATATAGTAATTCTCTTTACTAGCCTCCTCCTCTCTGTTTCTAACTTTTTACTATTTTATCTGCCTCTGTGATAAATTTATTATTCTTCATTTATATCTTTTCCATTTTTTACTCTATACCAAAGCTTTGACATATATGGTTCCAGTAGTAAACATGGTTATGAAAACAGACAACGGTTTTTACAAAATCGTTTTCTGTGATACATGCACAAAGTTTTGCAAAAAATTATGTCCTGTAGCAATTTTTCTTTTACACAGTGTTATATACAGAAATGAGGTGAAATCAAATCAGAAGAATATTAAAATGAATAGCCATTATGTAAGGGACATAGTGTTGGTATGTGAAAACTCTACTTTTTTAAGTTGAATTTTCACCAGATTTACTTTCATCATAGGAAGCAATTCAGAAAATGTTTCCCTATTTTCAGTCCCATATTTTGATTGATATCAGAATAAAATGGAACCTTGGAAAAGACTTAACTAAAAAAATATTTATATCACATTACTTATTTCTTATACCTAATTAACTACAACTCACTATATTTTTAAATTAATAATTAAAAATCAATAAAATAATGTACAGTAGGGGTACTGGTAACTAGGATACATCTACTGAAAACATATTAGACAAAAACAAAAACATTAAAAATTACAAACTTGAAAAAATATTTAAGGACACAAATATTTTTACATATTTAAGTGAAAAATGATATCATAATAACACGTGTATACACATTTATGCATACAGAAATACCCAAAGGCTATATGTAAAAATATGCATGTAAAATATAGTTATCATGGATGGTAGCATATTCATGTTTTTTTCTTTAAACTTTGCTATATTTCTCAAATTTTCTAAAATAAAACCATTTCTATTTTCTGATCATAAATGTTCATGAAACATTTTGCCATGTCTTTAAAAGTCACAACTATTTTTACAATAATATGAATAATTGATTATTAATACAAGGTATACATACAAATTTGGGTTCTTTTACTGTTATCCTGAAAGTATTTAATACTTACTGCAGTAAACTTGAAAAATACAAAAAAGTACTGAAAAGAAAGCCATACAGCTCAGAATCCCACAATCCAAAAGTAACCAACAAAAAAATTTAATGTTTTTGCTGAGTAATGATAACATCATGATTTGTTTTTATTACTCAATATATGGCAAATTAATAAATAATAAAAATTTTAATGACTGCATGACAAAGATATACCTTAAGTCAACCATTCCCATTCTTCTATTTAGATAGATTCTTATTTTTTCTTATCACTATTTTATATACATGCACCCAAAACTCTGTGTGTAAAAAATTTTTGTGCTTCTCTATTCCCTTGGTATAGATTACTGGAAATTGATTCCCTGGACCAATAGGCATGAATGTTTCTATCTTTAAGGCTTTTTAATACATACCACCAAACTGCTTTCTAGAAAAAAATCTACCAATCTACGTTTTCTCCAGAAGGGCATCAATCTGTCAATCTCATGGATGGACACACTATGGGGTAGTACCAACTTTTAAACTTTCGGTAACTAAAAAACGTTAATTTACACTACCTGCTGATTATCATTAAGATAAAACAGAAGGGTGTCCATATGCTTATTAAAAATTTGCAATTCCTTTCCTGTGAATTTTTTATACAAGTAATAAAAGTATCTTGCCTATGGAATAGGGTATCTGTGATGGTTAATTTTATCCGTCAATTTGGCCACGCTATGGTACTAAACTGTGTGGTCAAACGCCAGTCTATGTGTTGTTGTGAAGGTAATCTTCAGATGTGACTAACATTTAAATCAGTAGACTCTGAGTAAAAAAAAAAGTCTCCATAAAGTGGGTGGGCCTCATTATGAAAAGCCTTAAAGAAAAGACTGAAGTCCCCCAAAGAAGAAAGAAGTCAGCCTCGAGACTGCCTTCTGACTCAAGACTAAATCATTAACTCATGGCAGAATTTCCAGCATGCATGCCTACCTGCCTACCCTGTGGATTTTGGACGTGCCAGCCCCCGATCACGGTAGCCAATTCATTAAAAAAATCAGCCAACCAACCAAACCAAAACAACCCCCCTCTATATATAAATACACACACACACATAGACACATACACATCCCATATTGGTTCTATTTCTCTGTATTTCCTGACAAATACAGTGTCTTAGAAATTTTCTCAAAAATTTATATGAACTGTTTATTTATTAAAGCTAGTGATTTCCTCTATATCCTTCATGTTTAGAAATTCCTTTCAGGCCAAACCACTTACTTGTAAGTCATCTTCTGTACCTTCAGCTTCATTTTTAAATGCTGGGCATCCTAAAAACAACAGATAAAAGTTAATTAAGCACAGGATCTGTGTCTTAGATTTTAGTATTCTCGACTAATTGATTATATCACCGTAGTACTCTAGAAGAATGATCAGAGATCATTCTGGGCAGCCTGGCAACCCGTCAGGTGTCGGCCACTCATAGTTGCGAAGACTCATACTTGTTAGAGTTGAGAATCAAGTGATGGTTTTCCTCTTCTACAGGTACATTCCCAGTTATTTACTAAAGAGACGTTTTCTGTGAAAGTGTAGTATCTCTAGCAAGCCCTAACCCTGATTTCTCCTAAATACTCAAACTGCTAGGGAGAGTATATGCACCACACTCCTCTGGTGATCAAATGATGCCTACATATATAATTTGTTCATTTTTTCTAACTACTCTGATCCAGGAAACAGCATTAAGTAACCAAAACTAGGATTTTAGTTGCTAGTTTGACAGTCAATGGCCAATTGTTTCTATTGACCTTTATGCATTAATGTCTCTGTATAAGTTTTCATGGTGTTCAAGAGTGCCTTTGGTTCCACTAAATTAATAAGGAGGGATTTGCCCTAGCAGGTATTCTGAGTTTATGCTACCCTTGAGAGACGTACTAGCATGGAGATGAGGAGAAATCTGCCCTTTAGAAAGGGTTGCATAGTTTATTCTTATTGTCATGGAAGACTAAGTAAGAGAAATTTAATGGGATTGTTGGAAGTTTATACAGTGGCTGATAAAAACGCTAACCAGTATGTTTAAGAAAATGGTCAAAAATAATGAGGCAGGCTGAGTACTATAGTCTATTCTACCTGGCTAGAAGTTTGTAAGCACCCCCTTATAAACTCTCTTTTAAAACACTAAACTCAATCTATTTGATCCTAGTGAGAGAAGTATGCTCTTATGGGGACATGAGTGTGGGCTTAAAAATATTTCAAAACTTTAAATAAACCATATAAATTCCAGCAGCCATGGATAATGATTTTCTGTTTAAAGTACTGGTTCTTCAACATTAGCTAAATATCAGAATCAACTAGGGAACTTTTAAAAAATGTACTGACGCCAGAGTATAGTCCCAAACCAATTACGTCAGAATCTGTGGGGCGAGGCAAAGGGCATCGTGTATTTTTTATTTGTAAGTTTCTTGCAGTGGTTTGAGAACCACAACCACTGCTGCAGAATCTGAAGATTCACATTCATTTCTTTCTCTAAATTCATAATACAATCATTTGACAAGTCCGCATCACATTTGAAATGTACAGAAACTTAAACAAAAAAAGGAACGCCTCAGCTCCACTCCCCAGATAGTTTGATTCAAGTGGTCTGCAGTGTAGACCAGTTATTCTATTTTTCAAAAGCCTTCCAGGTGTTCAAATGTACAGCCAACACCGAGAATGTTGATCTAGGGAGAATTTATAGGTTCTTGTAATAATAATAATAATAATAATAATAAAAAAGACTGCTATCATTTCATGCGATTTTTTTTCTGAATTGAAAATTAAAGATTGTTTACCAAACTCTAACCTTTTAAAGTGGCTAAATAAATTATTTAACCACAGTTTCATGTGCTATCAATACAGATCTGTACTAAGCATTTCCACGTTCTTACCTACAGTCTGTCTCATCATTAGTTCACTTCTTCTAATTTTCCAGTTAAAATGCCATCTTCAAAATATACCAATAACAACGCTAACACATTCTGATTCAATTACTTTATATAGAAGCTTATGCCTATTAATAGAGATGATTTTTCCTCTTAATTAGAAAAACAAATCAAGGTTTAGTTTTAACTTCTTTTTGGGGAAAAAAATGAGTTTTAAAATGATTTCTTTTTGTTTAATTAAGCAGAGACCAGTCTTATATGTAAATACATTCTTCCTCCCTTTAAAACTTATAAGCTTTAGAGTTTAATCGTAACAGATTGGTAAGATATATAAAGGGATAGACAGGGCTGCTGTGGTCTCTGCCAGTCCTCAATAATAAAATCAAGTAAAGAGTTAGGAAGGGTTTTGCCATAGAATAACTAGAGTCTACATGCATTTGATTATGAGAAATCTTCTCTCTATCATTACGAAAACAAGGATATAACTGATAGAACACACACACACAAGGATTCTGAAAGTTCTACCTGACTGCTCTCCTCTTCTTCAAGCTCTTATTTTAAAACACTTATCTGAAGGTTGCTGTAAATGGGCTCTTCCAAGATAATACATGTAATTGGAATATGTTGTGATGTGACAAACATAAGACAAAGAAGCCCATTATTTTATCTTTACTCACAGTGAGCTTTCAAAGCCTGATCACATATCACAAAAGCTGACTTGCTTCAAGTCACTCTACTACATATGACTAATAAACAAATTAAGAAAATAGTCAAGAAAACCCACCTTGAGAAATATCCTCTATAGCTCTTCGAATGCCTCTATCAAAAGCCCTAGCATCAGCAGGACTTTGAAAAGTAAGGCCAAATTTCTTGTCATCAATCTTCCAGTGGTGAAATGTTGGAGTGACCTTATTGTAAATGAGGTCTTTTTTAAGCATACATTCCAAAACCACCTGCCAAAAGTTAAACGCCAAAAATTACTATACATATATCAAATGCATCTATGTAGCTCTTAAATACAAACTGAGGTAAAGAAAGATCTATTATTATTATTTTTGTGTGTGTGAGGAAGACCAGCCCTGAGCTAACATCCGTTGTCAATCCTCCTCTTTTTTTTTTTTTTTTTCCGCTGAGGAAGACTGGCCCTGGGCTAACATCCATGCCCATATTCCTCTACTTTATATGGGGCGCTGCCTCGGCATGGCTGACAAACAGTGCATCGGCAGGTGCCTGGGATCCAAACCCACGAGCCCCGGGCTGCCAACGCTCGAACTAAACCGCTGTGCCACCGGGCGGGCCCAAGAGCTATTATATTTTAACAAAAATATTTCCCCCAATATTAACACAGAGGTCTTGCTACTTAACCTACTTCACAAAGTCACTCAATACATAAATTAAGATGGTAAAAAGGATTCTGGGAAGATGGCAGAGTAAGAAGCACCAGGAATCTGTCTCCCCACCTAGAAGACAACTGCACTGACAGAATCCATCTGATATAACTATATTGGAACTCTGGAGTCTGTTGAAGGCTTGTAACTTCCAGGGGAAGACACAGACACTAAACTGCAGTTAATTTCAGTCAGTTTATTTATTAACACAGTAGCAGCTACCCATTCCTGACTCCCAGCCACATGGCAGGGAGTTACGTATGTATTCCTGGAGTAGCCTGCACACAAATTATGGGAGCAAGGGTGGGTAGAAAGGACCCTGTCCTCCAAATATCAGGGATCTGTGTTCTGGTCACTGATTACTGCTTCTCATCACACAGGTGCAAAGAGGAGGGCAGCCATTGTTGTTGTACCTTCCCTCATTGTTTTAAATCCCTTCTCATCAGAATGAACTGACTTCCAGGGTATTTAAAGGACCTGCACCCTTTTTTATCCACCGTTTTTCACTTTTTCCCATTTTGTGAGCCAGATGTTAAAGACTAGGACATTCAAAAACAACTACATATACAGAAAAATTAGAAAATGACTATGCATACCCAGGGAAAGGCTCAGAAAAAGACATAAGAAGACCTTAAGTTTATACTCCAGGCTGATCCACGGCACAGAGACAACCTACATCAATCAAAAAACCAATAACAAAAAAACAGCAAACCCCAGGGAAGGGGAACAATCTAATTTCAAGAGTTACCACATTGTTAGATTCAAATGTCCAGTGTTCAACAACAAATTCCAAGGCATACAAAAAAAACAATAAAGTATGGTTCACTGAAAGGAAAAAAATAAATCAACAGAAATTGTCTCTGAAAAAGACCTGATGCCAGATCTATTAGACAAAGGCTTAAAAAAACTGTGTTACTTTTGGGCACTAAGGTTAGTACAGAACTGACATGTGCATAAATACTATGATGCTACATTAAACTGCCTTACTGAAATCCATTTAAACAATAACAGAATAGGATAAAATGTTTCTTGGCATGAACTAGCACTGATAAAGTCAAACTGTACTCAGACCTTGAATGTAGTTTTCACTCCTGAATTGGAAAGGCAGCCTTCAAAGGACACATGACAGCATCAAAGCCAGAGATAAAACTGCAATTCCTCTAGACTACTCGACAGCCAAACCACCCTTATGTTCATTATTTTCTTATACCCATCAGAACCTTTTACTTACCTAATAAAATATTTGGTTGGATAAATTTTATAGACAAAAACACCAAACCAAACCAAACCAAACAAAAACAAAAACTGTGTTCAAGATGCTCAAAGACCTAAATGAAGATAGGGAGAAAAGCAAAAAAATGATATATGAACAAAATGGAAATATCAAAAAAAGAGATAGAAAACCAAAACCAAAACAAAACAAAACAAGCCCCCAAAACAAAAAACACACAGTAAAATGAAATTCTGGAGCTGAAAAGAACAATAACAGAAATGAAAAATTCACTAGTGGAATTCAAAAGCAGATTTGGGCAGGCTGAGGAAAGAATCAGTGAACTTGAAGATAGGACAATAGAATTCTTCAGTCTGAGGAACAGGAAGAAAAAAGATTGAAGGAAAGCAAACAGAGCCTAGGGGACCTGTGGGATACCACCAAATGGACCAACATACACATGGTGGGAGCTGCAGAAGAAGAGAGAGAGAGAGAAAGGGGCAGAGAGAATATTTGAAGAAACAATGGTTGAAAGCTTCTCAAATTTCATGAAAGATATCAATATAAACATCCAAGAAGCTCAACAAACTCCAAATAAGATGAACTCAAAAAGAGCCACACAGAGACAGAGAGAATCTCAAAAGCAGCCAGACAGAAGTGAATCACCACATACAAGGGATCCTCAATAAGAATATCAGATTTCTTTTCAGAAACTTTGGAGGCCAAAAGATAGTGGGTAGATATATTCAAAACACCAAGAGAAAAAACTGTCAACCAAAAATTCTATATCTGGCAAAACTGTCCTTCAAAAGTGAGGAAGAAATTAAGACATTCCCAGATAAACAAAGCTGAGCGAATTTGTTACCACTAGGTCTGCCCTGCAAAAATGCTCAAAGGAGTCCTACAAGGTGTAATGAAATGACACTAGACAGTAACTTGAAGCCATATGGAGAAATAAAGATCTCAACAAAGGTAAATACATGGGCAATTATAAAAGCAGTATTATTGTAACACTGGTTTGTAATTGCACTTTTTATTTTCTATTAGTTTTAAGAGACTAATACATTTAAAGAAAAAAACAATTAGTGTAAAAGCTAGTTATTACTGTAACTTTGGTTTGTAACTCTAAACATTGTTTTCTACACAATTTAAGAGACTAATGCACTTAAAAGAAGTATTAGTTTATGTTTCTGGGCACACAATGTATAAAGATGTAATTTTGTGACATCAACAACCAAAAAGGGTAGGGACGGAGCTATAAAGGAGCAGAGCTGTTGTATGCTATTGAAGATAAGCTGGTATAAATTCAAATTAGAGTGTTATAACTTTACCTTGTTAATGTAATCTCCATGGTAACCAGGGGAAAAAAAAAGCTATAGAATATTCACAAAAGGAAATGAGAAAAAAATTTAAACATTTCACAACAATCAACTAAACACAAAAGAAGATAGGAATGCAGGAAATGAGGGATAAAAAAGCTACAAGGCATATAGAAAACAAATAGCACAATGACAGAAGTAAGTCCCTCCTTATCAGTAATCACTTTAAATGTAAACAGATTAAACTCTCCAATCAAATGACAGAGATTGGCAGAACACATAAAAGCACATGATCTAATTATATGCTGCCAACAAGGAACTCACCTTCGATCCAAAGACAGTGGAAAGTGAAAGGGTGGAAAAAGATTCCATGCAGAGTAACCGAAAGAGAGCAGGGGTGGCTATACTACTATCAGACAAAACAGACTTTAAATTAAGAGTTCCAAGAGACAAAGGAGAACACTGTATATTAATAAAGGGTTCAACAGAGCAACAAGATATAGCAATAAACATTTATGCCCCTAATGACAGACCGTCAAAATATACGAAGCAAAAACCAACATAATTGAAGGGAGAAATAGATCTACAATCATAGTTGGAGATTTCAATAACCCCCCTCACAATAATCAACAGAACAACCAGACAGAAGATAAATAAGGAAATAGAGGATTTAACACAATAAACCAATTAGACCTAACAGACATATACAAAACACTCTACCCAACAACAACAGAATATACATTCTTCTGAAGTGCACAGGGGACGTTTTTCAGGACAGATCATACGTTAAGGCCACAAATTAAATCTCAATGTATTTAAAAATACAGATATCATACAAAGTATCTTATCTGACCACAATGGGATGAAGTGACAAATCAATAACAAAAGGAAAACTGGAAAATTCACAAAATGTTGGAAAACACTTTTAAACAACCACCTGATCAAAGAAGAAATCACAAGCGACATTACAAAATACTTAAGAGAATGAAAACAAAAACACAACATACCAAAACTTATGGGACACAGTCAAAGTGGTGTTAAGGGGGAAATGTATAGCTATAAACGCTTACATTAAAAAACAAAGATTTCAAATCAAATAACATAACTTTAAAACTTAAGGAACTAGAAAAGAACAAACTAAACCCAAACCAAACCTAAGCAGAAGGAAAGAAACAATAAAGATGAGAACAGAGATAAACTAGAGAAGAGAAAAATCAATGAAACCAAAAAGTTGGTTACTCAAAAATATCCAATAAGTTGACAAACTTTTAGCTAGACAGACTAAGAGAAAAAAGAGAAGCCACAAATTGCAAAAATCAGAAATGAAAGTGGAAACTACTACCACTTCTATAGAAATAAAAAGGATTATAAAAGAGTACTCTGAACAACTGTATGCCAACAAATTGGATAACCTAGATTAAATGGACAAATGACTAGAAACAGAGAACAAATCAAGACTAAGTCAGAAATAAATAGAAAATCTGAATAGATCTTTAACTAGTAAGGAAATTCAATCAATAATCAAAAACCTCTCAACAAAGAACACCCGTGGACCTGATGGCTTCGCTGTTAAATTATACCAAACATTTAAAGAACTTATATCTATACTTTTCCAAAAACTTGAAGAGGAGGGAACACTTCCTAACTCATTCTATGAGACCAGCATTTCCCTGATTCCAAAGCCAGACACAGACACTAAAAGAAAAGTACAGACCAACATTCCTTATGAACATTGATACAAAAATCTTCAGCAAATACTAAGCAAACCAAATTCAGCAGCATATTAAAATGATTATATACACTATAACCAAATGGGATTTATTCTTGGAACGCAAGAATGGTTCAACATATGAACATTGATCAATGTAATATGCCAAATGAACAGAATGAAAAAACCACATGATCATCTCAATTGATGCAGAAAAGCATCTGACAAAATTCAAATCTTTTTATGATAAAAAACACTCAACAAACTAGAACTATAAAGAAACTACCTTGACATATTTGCCAACAGTGCCAAGATCATTCAACGGGAGAAAGAGTAATCTTTCCAACAAATGTTACTGGAAAAACTGAATATCCACATGCAAAAGAATATATATATATATATTCTTACCTAACACTATATATAAAAATTAACTCAAAATAGATCAAGGACCTAAGACCTAAAGCCATAAAACTCTTAGAAGGAAACACAGGACAAAAGCTTCACGACACTGGATTTGGCAAAGATTTCTTGGCTATGACACCAAAGTCAGGTAACAAAAGAAAAATAATTGTACTACTGCTCACTTCTTTCCAACTCCATATGTCACACTGACTGAAATCAGCTATGGTGGGAGTATGTAAATGCTCTAAATCATGGCCTTTTTGCCCCTGCTAGAGAGCTGATTGTTAAACCTTTACCAGCGTATCACTGAATATAACAATTTTTGATATTAAGCCTTCTTAATTCTGAAATAAGTTACCAAGAAGGTGACTAAATTCTGTCCTGCCTGCTTAGAAGCAAAGTAATGAAATTGCCTTAAGAGTTTTGTTTCCTATACTTGGATGATTCTACATGTATTAGAAAAGAATTAACATGTATCTAGGGCTTTTACGTGTTAGCACTTTGCTATGGCATTTTGTAAAAATTTACTATGTGTCACAACAACCATTTTGCAATAAGAATAATAATAAAACTCATAATTAAATTAAGTTTTGGAATTCGAGAAGTTAAAATTGGTGTTATAGATTACTGTAACATTTGTATTGCATTCCTAAACAGTGGGAAAGTAAAATGTATTTTAGAAAACAATGCTAAATTGCAATTGTTAAAACAAGGGGGGACATAAAAAACTGAGTTTGATCCTATAGTTATTATTACACGAAAATATCACTAAATTAATTATTGACACATGAAAATATTGAATTAATAATCTCTCTCAAGTTTTCCAACTATTTTCTCTCAGATAAATAAAATCTCAACATCATCTACGCTCCTGTCTACCACTTGTTTACAAAGGGCATCTAATTTTTAGAGGCTCTCAAAACGCATAGAGAAATGAGTTTTAAAAATGAGCCTTAAAATACACTGAGGAAATGGAAAGGATAATGAACTAGCTCTTTGAGTCACACAAATACCTATGCAAGAAAATGTTCCACCTAAGTCATGTAAATACTGAGGTTACACACCACACCAACTGGTACAAAAACAACATGCCAACTAATTATGAATTAGATGTCAATTTATGCTATTACCTTTTATCTGTAAAACAGTACTAGGAAATAAAAATATTTTTGTTTATATTATACATTTAACGTAGCATAAAAACAACTATCCTTTAGGAAAAGGTTACTATAGTAGTAGGTATTCTGAATTTAGGAACAGGCAATGAGATAGAAAAAAGGCAGGCAATCTATTGGCACAACTACCTATCAGTCTTTGGAGATAAATTTAAAAAACACGCTTCCTAGAACATTCTGCATCACTCAGCATTTACATAATTCTCAAAGCCTCCATGTCCAAAGTATAACAATTTCCCATCTAAGTCATACAACATATTAGAAAGTTGTTTTGCTTCTGACTTTAAGTAGCATTAAAAAAATAAATGCACTCTCATCACATTAAGGACGATACACAGCACACTTTGATTAAATAATAGGGATAACAACTGTCTACCTCAAATTAAAAAAAAAAAATTAATGAAATTTAAAAGTTTTTTTTTTTATTTTTTATTTTTTATTTATTTATTTATTTATTTTTTTGGTGAGGAAGACCAGCCCTGAGCTAACATCTGTTGCTAATCCTCCTCTTTTTCTTTTTGCTGAGGAAGACTGGCCCTGGGCTAACATCGTGCCTATCTTCCTCTACTTTATATGGGATTTAAAAGTTTTAAAAGAAAAAAAAAAGTAGGTAGAAGAATGCCTCAAAAGACTTTTACCCACCATGTGATCAATACTAAATCTGCATTCTTGAAAAACAAAAATAATTTTAAAGGCTGGAAGGATTCTTAAAAATTAGTGAATTCTGCTGCATCCCCCCTTCCATTGCCCCTCCTTTACTGTATTAGAACAATGTGTTCTGACTTAGTCCATTGCCATTTTCACTATATTAATTCTGTACCTTAAGATAACAGTAATTTTAATAGTAACAGGCATATAGGAAGCAGAGTTCAATGTTTACCATATTCGTGATTGGCATAATTAGCAAACCAACTGTAGAAAATGTCAATTACGTTTTTGCCAAGAGACTACAATCAACCAATCCAATATCACCAGGTGAATTATTTACTCTGCAGGGAAAATAAAGTAACAGGACAAATTATTTCTGGCCAATAGGGAGTTGTATCTATTAATTACCAATATAGTAAACTAAAAGGTATTCTATAGGCCTGAAGTGGTTACAACTCTCCCAGAATACAAAATGAAACGAATAATTCTAAGTTCTGTTAAGACTATCCTAAAAGCAAGTGCCAGAGACCATTAAAAATATAACCTTACAAATATTTTATATACAGTTGTTAAACTTGTATTAATAGTCAAATAGTTCTTTCTGGGGTTAAAATAGTTCTGGAAGTATGTGAATTTTATCAGACCTCTATGGTAACCATGAAGGACATTTATAAATTAGAGAGTAAAGATAAATTTAAAAGTAGATCAGTGGCCCTGTCATCATTTCTATCCCCAAAATAAATTATATTAAATTAATAAACAGAAAAGATATCAAGAGTGTAAACAGCAATTATAAAGTAAATATTAAATGTAAGACTGACTCAACAAGAATAACTATGAAAGAATATTTGCCAAAGTAATTTGACATCGATAACCCTTAACTGATCCATTAAGAATGTGGCTAATTAACAAAGAAGAACAAATTAAAGAGCTACGTTTTAGAATCAGTACTAGAACTTTTTGAACATTTGATCATCTACAAATATACTGGGATTAGAAATGAAGCAGTACTTATAAACTAAAAAAATAAATGTATAATGAAAAATTTTAAAACTAGAAAAAGCAACAACAAATTCAAAAGCACTTAAATGTTTATACCGGAAAAATGTTTATATTGAAAAAAAACTTTTAGACTTTTACATACCAACAGACCTAACCAGGTCTGAGTAGAATATAACTGCTGCATATCAACTGGCTGGATCCAGCTTCAGGAAGGTGACTATAACAACGAAGGAGGAAAAATACAACTATGTAGGGGTATTTGGTAGAACAGCTTTGCATTCCAATACAGATCTAAACAGATCTAAGCTGGTTAAGACATACAAGTCAAAATTCTTTTCCAGCTAGATAAATACTTCTGGAACCATGAACATTTTAATGAGATCTTAAAGTCTTTCAATCTAGTGATAACAAAAAGAACATTTATTCTTTTTCTTTCTTCTGTTTAAGGTTAAATAGACGTTAATTATGAAAACAATACAGATGAACAGGTAAACTCTAAATTTAAGAAAAGTGAAACTACTATTAGCATAAATATATTAACATCTGATATAGATGAAGGGAAAGAAGGAAGAGTACACCAGGCTAAGAGTTAAAAGAGAAAGGGGACAAAGAAAGGTGGTTAATGAGAAGGGATATTTACGTGAGTGAAAAGTGTCCAAAATAAAGTGATTAAGGTATGAATAACAGAAGGAGCAGGAACAGGACACATACACTTCCCAAGAAGAAAAATGTTAGTACTGTCTAAGAGGAATTTGGTAGCAATTAATTAAACTTGTGGGCTTTGCAGCTAAGACCAGTTGGGTCCCATCCAGTCTCCACCACTCATTATTCACCTGACTTTTGAGAATTAAATGGGGTAATACATACAGAGTACTCAAATAGTGCCTGACACACAGTAAACCTTCAATAAATATTAGTAGTAATGGTGATGTTGGTTACCAAGTGATGCCACTAGCCCATAATAGAACAGCTGCTATGAGAGGCTGGGAGGCCATTATTTATGAGGGGAGACCTTTTCTGAGTATGGGAGGTGAAGAGTTTGATAAATAAAGATACTCAGGACCTCAAAGAGCTTGTGAATAGATTCTTAGGAGCTTAAGTTAATGGATTCTAAATGAATTCTAAACATTTTCAATCTCTAGTGTTTTTCCTTCTTCTGAAAGAAATTCTAGGGTACTTTACAGAGCAAAAAAAGAAAAGAAATGCCACAGTCACTAAATAACTAAAACTTCTGAAGATATATTCCAAGTTATTTTGGGAAATATAGAGCAAAACTCCCATCATAAAATTACTGGACTGTTTGCCAGAAGCATTTAAAATAGATCAAGCCAAAAATGGGTACAAGTGCATTTTTGTTTCACTAATAACAACTAATAATTTGGGACAGCAGAGTAAAATTAAATATGTACTTTCAAACTACTATGTACTTTATTATAGCTGCTACCTTATAAGTAGATAATTACATGTTTACAAGAAGTATTAACTAAGCAGAAAGTTGTCTAAGTTGGTAACTAGACATAAAAAATTTTACTAGTAATTTTCTGAAATACCATCAAGTCCAAGGTTCTTTTTTTTTTTTCCTGAGGAAGATTCACCCTGAACTAACATCTGTTGCCAATCTTCCTTGTTTTTTTGCCTTGAGGAGGGTTAGCTCTGAGCTAACATCTGTGCCAATCTTCCTCCACTTTATATGTGAGTCACCACCACGGCATGGCTAATGAGTGGTGTAGGTCCACACCCGGGATCCGAATCTGTGAACCTGGGCTGCTGAAGCAGAGCACACCAAACCACTAAGCCACAGGGCTGGCCCCCAAGGTTCATTTTTGAAATAAAAATTTCAAACTCCAATTAAATTACTTGATAACCAAAATCAATAACTGGTATCTCAAACAGTTGTCTCATATAATGAATTTTAGTTTTCTGGACAATATAAAAACTACTATCCTTTATATAAAGGAAACAAAGGCATTCTATGAAATATGAAATTGTATTGTAATCAAATACATATTTTTAGCAATTGTCTTAGGAAAAATTTGTTTAATGCTGTGTTCTGAGCTGAGTGGGATTTCAGAATATTTAAAATAAATTTTAAAAAGTAACAGAAGGAACAATGGCAGTGTTTCTCACAAAACAACAGCTGCCACAAAAGGAAGGGAGGGAGCCAGTATTCTTTAAATATGTCTACATCATGAAAGACTGAGGAACTGCTCCAGATTAAAGTAGAATAAAGACTCATCACAGCTAAGTGCTACATGATCTTGCAGTGAAGAAACAAAAAAGTCATAAGAATTAGAACATTATTGGGGGAAAAAATTATCAGGACAGTTGACAAAACTATAGATTAAAGTACTATACCCTAAATAGGATAATTATACTGTGGTTATGTAAGAAAATATCCTTGTTCTTAGGAAAAATATACTAATGTATTAAGGGGTAAAAGGTGGGATGTATGCAACTTACTTTAAATACAGTCATGTGGTCAACGACAGATCACATATATGACAGTGGTCCCATAAGATTAGTACGATATAGCCTAGGTGTGTAGTAGGTTATACCATCTAGGTTTGTGTAAGTACACTATTATCTTCACACAATAACACATTTCTCAGAACGTATCCATGTCGTTAAGCAACACATGACTGAAGTTCAAAAACAAGTTAACTGTGTGTGTGTGTGCGCGTGTGTACTGGAGGAGGGAGAGACAGAATAAAACCAATGTGACAAAATGTCAAAAATTGTTAAAATTGGGTAAAAGGTGTACAAGAGTTCTTGTACTATTCTTGCTAAAAGTTGATTCTTTGCAAAGGCCAGTGAAATGAACAAACAAAAAAGGCTCCAAAGTACAAATAAACAATATTAGGAATGAAAAGGGGAACCAAATTGAAGGTACGGCAAAGACTTAGAAAGTAATCAAGATTACAATGTAAGGTTTTACGACCCCAACTTTGAAAACCTAAGTGAAATAGCTGATTTCCTAGAAAAACTATAACTTACCAAAACTGATTGAAAAGAGAATAGAAAACCATTAGAGACCTGTAACCATTAAAGAAACTGAATCAGTAGAAAATAAGACAGAGAAGGGAGGAGGGAGGTGAGATACACTGGGATTCCATCAGTACCTCTGGGAAACAGGTCAAGTACTAGGAGCCACAAGCAAGAAGGCCACCCTCTGTAGAGAATCTAAGTCAGATTACTACCAGCAAAAAGGGGATGGAACTGACACAACTGAATTCTAATTAGGACACTGCTCTGACTAACTCTGTGTGGCCACACTAAAGAACAACACAAAACTATTGGGGACACACAATACTCCCTGCTTCTTTACTTGGCTCCTTCCCAAGTCTCTATTGGCTGACAGATCTCTGAACTGCCAGAATGAAACTAAATAAGCTTCAACAATTTCCCTCTCCTTCAGCTGGATCTGCATAATTTGGAGAGGGGCCCATACAGTTCTGATGGAATCAATGTTAATGATCTACGGATTTAACAGCCAGGTACCTTTACTAACTGATTTATAAAGTAATGTCTATATAACACAAAAACATTTTGGAAACACAGGAATATCCAAAAACATGATAGTTAGAGATCTTCAGCCTTTGAGGTGAAGTAGACAAAAAAAAAAAAAAAGGATATCTAAGATTTGAATAATTTACTAAACAAGATTAAACTTTATAAATTGAAATCTTTATATTACAGTGAATTGAATCCTTTCAAAAGGCTATGGACGTTGGTATGAGGAAAGGGCTCAAAGCAACAATTCAAGTTCCCACCTCAAGAGACTAGAAGAAGAGCAAAATACACCTAAAGCAAGCAGAAGGAAGAAAATAAAAAACAGATCAATAAAATTGAAAATAGAGTAAAAAAAAAAAAATCAATGAAAAAAAGGTGGTTTAAAAATAACCACTGAATTGATAAAGCTCTAGAAAGATTGACAAATTAAAAATGAAAACACAAATCACCACTTTCAGGAACAGAACAGGAGATATCACTAAAGATCCTGTAGCCTTTAAAAGAATAAACACTCATAAATTAGACAACCTAGAAGAAATGGGCCAATTCTTTGAAAATCACACATTATCAAAACTCCACTAAGATAAAATAGATAACCTATACCCATTAAAAAAATCAAATTTGTAATTTAGAAGCTCTCAAAGAGAGATTTCTCTATACTGAGATGGTTTCACTGGAGAGTTCTACCAAATATTTAAAGAGGAACTAACACCAATTTTACACAATCTCTTCCAGAAAACAGAAGAAGAGTTTTTATGAGGCAAGTATTATCTTGATACCAATATCAGACAAAGGCAGTACTAAAAAAGAAAACTACAGATCAATATCTCTCATGAACTTAAACACAAAACTCCTCAATAAAATAGTAGCAAATCAAATCCAACAACATATAAAAAGATTATACATTAAAACCAAGTGGGATTTATTCCAGGTACACAAGGCTGGGTAAACATTCAAAAATCAATCAATGTAATCTATCACATCAACAAGCTGAAGATGCAATATTATCAACTGACATAGAAAAAGCATTTGACAAATTCCAACACCCCTTCATGATAAAAGTTATCAGCGAGTTAGGAATAGACAATGATCTCAACTCAGTAAAGATCATCTATAAAAAACCCTACAGCTAACATCAAGGGTAAAAGACAATGTGTTTCCACTAAGATCTGAACAAGGCAAGGATGTCCACTATTACCAGTTTTTTTTAACATAGAACTTGAAATTCTAGCCATTGTAATAATGGAAGAAAAAGAAATAAAAGGCATGCAGACTGAAAAGGAAGAAATAAAACTGTTCTTATTTGTAGATAACATGATTGTCCACCTAAAAAAAAACCCAGGGAATCTATCAAAAAAACTTTCCTAATTCAGTAAGGTAACAGGAAACAAGATCAATGCACAAAAATTAACCGTGTGTCTATACACATACAATGAGCATGCACTAACCAAAATTATAAACACAATACCGCTTACAATTGCTCTGAGAAAAATGAAACACTCAGGTATATACTTAACAAAACATATATAGAATCTATACCAAAAATCACAAAATGCTAATGAAAGAATTCAAAGAAGACCTAACCAGAGACATACCACATTCATGGATTGGAAGATTCAACATGGTAAAGATGTCAATTCTCCCCAAATTGACCCAAAGGTTTAACACAATTCCTATCAAAATCCCAGTAAGGATTTTTGTAGCCATAGACAAGATTATTCTGAAATTTATGTGGAAAGGCACAGACTCTAGAATAGCTAAAATAATGTTGAGAAAGAAGAACAAGATGGGAGAAATGACTTCTATCCAATATTAGGGCATATAATATAGGTACAGTAATACAGCGTGTGATAACTGTGAAGGGATAGACAAAAGAGAAATGGAAGAAAATGGAGAACCTACACAAAAATGCTCAACTGATTTTTAACAAAAGTATATACGTAATTTAATGGAGGAAGGATAAGCTTTTCAACACATGGTGCTGGAAAAACTGGACATTCACAGGTGAAAAAAATGAGCCTTGACCTAAGTATCATATCTTATATAAAAATTAACTCAAAATGGACCGTGAACTTAAATATAAAATGTAAAACTATAGAAGTTTTAGGGAAAAAAAAACAAGATAAATCTTCAGAACTTAGGGTGAGGCAGAGAGTTCTTGGCACCAAAATCATGATCTATGAAAGGAAAAATTGATAAACCGGTCTTCATCAAAATTTAAAACTTTGCTTGGCAAAAGACCCCGTGAAGAAGATAAAAAGACAAGCTAGAGAGTGGGAGAAGACATTTACAAACCATATATCCTGACAAAGGGCTAAGTACCTAGAATATATAAAGAACTCTCAAAACTCAAAGGCAAAAAACCAGTGAGAAAAATGGGCAAAAGACATGAACAGATATTTCACCAAAGAAGGTACAAATAAGCACATGAATAGTTATTCAACATCATTAGCCATTAGGGAAATGCAAATTAAAACCACAATGAGCTATCACTACACACCTATCAGAATGATGAAAATAAAAAATAGTGATTACACAAAATGCTGGTGAGAATGCCTAGAAACTGGATACCTCATATATGGCTGGTGGAAATGCAATATGGTATAGCCACTCTGGGGAAAAGTTTGGCAGTTTCTTATGAAACTAAACAGGAAGCTACCATACAACCCAACAATTGCACTCTTGATCATTTATCCCGGAGAAATAAAACTTACATTCACAGAAAAACTTGTAAATGAATGTTCACAGCAGCTTTATCTGCAACAGCCCAAAACTGCAAGCACACTAGATGTCCTTCAGTGAGTCAATGGTGAAATAAACTTTGATACCAAGATATCACAGAATACTAGTCAACAATAAAAAGGAACAAACTACTGATACACTCAACAACTTGGATGAACCCTCAGGGAACTATGTTGAATGAAAAAAGCCAATTCTGAAAGGTTACATACTTTTATGATTCCAATTACAACATTTTTGAAAGGACAAAATTATAGAAATGGAGAACAGATGAGTGGTCACCAGGCCAAGAGGGAGGCAGATGTGGTTACAAAGGAGTAATAGGAGGGAGGATTCTTGCGGTGATGAACTGTTTTGTATCTTCTTCTGTGGCGGTGGATACCTGTAGTAAAATTGTACAGATCTAAATCACACCTAAATGAGTACAAGTAAAACTGGGAAAATCTGAATATGATGAACTGTATCAATGTGAATATATACTCTGGTTGTGATACACTGTATTTTTGCAAAATGTCACCATTGGGAAAACTGGGTAAAAGGAAACAGAATCTGTTTATATTATTCCTTACAACAGCAACTAATAATCTACAATTATCTCAATAAAAAAGTCGATGGAACATTTGCAAAACCAGATTTCAGAAAAAACAGTATCAAACTCTGGTGGCGGGGACCTAAGAGACATTAAGGACATGTCCTTATCATGATTAAAGGACACTTCAAAACAACAGTTAAGGGGCTGACCTGGTGGCGCAGCGGTTTAGGTTGCGCTTTGGCAGCCCGGGGTTCGCAGGTTCGGATCCCAGGCACTGGCCGACGTACCGCTTGTCAGCCATGCTGTGGTGGCGTCCCATATAAAGTAGAGGAAGATGGGCACGGATGTTAGTCCAGGGCCAGCCTTCCTCAGCACAAAAAGAGGAGGACTGGCAACAGATGTTAGCTCAGGGCTGGTCTTCCTCACACACACACCCACAAAAGCCCAACAGTTAACATCATACTTACCTGTGCAACACTAGAAATTCCACTAAATTCACAAAGAAGCCAACATTATCTAACATTATTCTGGCAAATTCTGGCTAGTGCTATATAAAAAGAAGATAAGTTGCATGAATGAGCTTTAAAAGATACCAGAAATGAAAAAAAATTATTTATAACAGTCACAAAAATTATGTGCCTAGGAAAAAACTTAAATGAATACACCTATATGAAAAAAAAAGATAAATTGTTTAGAGTTCTGAGAGAATAAGCAAAAATATACCAAAAAACCCACCAAAAAACGAGTAAAGAAGACAAACATGGGAAAAACTAATTAGCAGATATTAAACTCTATATAAAACTAAAATCATTTAAAAAGTATAATATTCACTAAGAATCAACAGAAAACCAGTAGAATTGAACAGAAAGTGGTACGGATTGAACCGCATCCTTCTGAAATCTAGGAGGAGAGCTCTTACCAGAAACTGAATCAGCTGGCACCTAGAACTTGGACTTCCCAGCCTCCAGAACCGTGAGAAAACAAAATTTCTGCTGTTTAAGCCAGACAGCCAGTCTACAGTATTTTATTACGGCAGCCCAAGCAGAGTAATACAATAAGTCTAAATCAAACATCATATTGGACACATTAAACCTTAAAAAAAAAATCTAGCACTTGGAAGGCTCAAATAGCTGTTGATTAATTAAAATAATAATATTAATCAAATGATCAATTAAAAGCATGCTACATTCAGATTATAATTTAGATTCTAATAGAGCAAAAGTAGTGAGGAGATAGTTAGAAAGCTAATAAGTAAGGTCAATAATTTGAGATCAGAGTTTAGACTTTAATTTAGCTATTAGGTAGTATAATAGTTTAATGGCAGTTGGAACATAATGGAAAGATTATGAAATATATCACAATCAGGTATAAAAGAGAAAGATGAAGCCAAGATAATCCTGATGAGCCTGATAGACTAGATCAACCAATAACTAAAGAATGGAATGATGTTAGTTGAAAACAAACTGAGTAATAAAGAGGAAGTGTAGTGTGGTTAGTAAAGAGAGTGCTGAAGTAAGTGTTTAGCTGAAGTTTTCTGAAAAGAGGAAATAAAAGCAGCCAGGAAGGTAATATGGGACATATTCTAAATTGTAATTTTCAGGAAACAGCTATCACATGGCTCTAAAAGAAAGAGAACAGAAATGCTAACAGGCAGGTTTTTTCCTCTTCGGGGAATACTAGCAATATTAAAGAATTAACTGTTGTAAAACAACTGCCAGGAGAAAGTCACAAAATTCATGGTCGTACAGAAAAGTTATTAATAGTATAATTTACTATCTTTTAAATGAATTGACCCTAAAATGAACAAGTAATTTTGGACTAGAGGAATGTAATTATTATTAGCATTTCTTCCAATTCCAATCCTTCACAGCAAAACTGGTTTGCCAGAGGTGCTTTCTCTAACTCAATTTTCCTATTTTTTCCATCTGTGACTTACCTGTGACAATATAACGGAAATTGTTCCTGCCATTATCATTTCCTCAGGACTAGTAAGCTGTCTACATTCTCTACTCCACATAAATTCTTAAAATGCTATCTTTATAGTTATTTAGTTAATGTAAAAGAGAGGAGGGCATTTCCCTAAGTTCAGTGCATGCTTCTGGGGAACGATGAGTTGAACAAAGTAAGGCGACATCATGGAAGTGATTGCCTTTGGGAAACAGGCAGATAGATTCCAGACAAGGGAAGTAAGGGCCAGATTACAAAAACTTTTTCTGTTGAGATAAGGAGATGGAGTTGTCTCTAGGACATTTTGGGGAACTGTTAAAGGAATATTAGACCCAAGCTTTAGAAAGTTCAGTATGGTAAACAATATAGAAGCTAGAGAGAGTTAGGTAAAACTAGGCCGTGAAAAAATATTAGAAGCCTTATCTGCAGTAATACACGCAAGATAAGAGAGGGGTAGAGATGAAAGGGATGAAACAGAATCAAGATTCAAGAAGACTTGTTCGAATAGATGGAGGAATCACTAATAGCTAGGTTTATGACTACTACTGATGCATACTTTGATACTATTCACCAAATCCACAAGAAGTCCAAGATCTTATATAGTGTAGCATAAGAACTTAACCAAGAATACAGATTTTTTTTTTCTACTTCACTCAAGATTTGAAAATCTGAACATATAAACTAGCATACAAGGCCTTATGCACAAAAGAAATCTTTACTCAAACATCACCCATGTTCTCAGTAAGGCCTGCCTTGGTTATTCTATCTAAAATTCTAACCAACCTCTCCATAAGAAACTCCCTATACTCCTTTTCTCTGATTTGTTTTTCCCCTTCGCACCTAGGACTGTCTAGCATATTATTCATTTTACTTATTTATTTGTAGTATTTCTTTTTCCTTCACCAGAAAATATTATTTCCTTAAGAACTATTATTTCTGTCTTTGTTCATTCAAATATATATCCTCAATGCCTAGAACAGTGCCTAGCACATAGCAGCTGCTCAATAAATATTTGTTGCACAAAAGATTCACTTTTAAAAAGAGAATATTCCCTTTTGATAAGATTCAATGAAGTTCCTTTAGTGTATGGTAAGGTAAAAACTCAGCAATATACTGTCTACTTAAATATGAACGAGAGAGTGGTTTAAATAATTGACAAGAAAAATTCAAACTGGATTAAAAAAGAAAATAATAAAAAAAGATACTGAAGGCAGAAGGAATCTAGTGAAATTGGGAGAAAATCAGAGGCACAAAGTAATAGAGAAAGCATGAAAATAAAGAGCAAGAAAAGGGGAATAAAATAGCAATGACAGGAAATTGTAAAATTCCTCAAATGGAACAGTTCTGGGTAACAACCAAATTCAGGAAAGTAGCCTGCTGAAATGAAGACCAGGAGGTCAAGACTGTGCAAAGAAAAGGAGCCAAGAATGATGATGAGGCTCAGATGTAGAAAAGCTGTCTAGAGAAAGGAATTGCTAAGGTCACTAAATGAAAAGGAAAGCTAGAGGATGCTGATCTGAATGGTACAGTGTTCAAAGGGATTCATATACATGGATGACAGAGCAATACTCTGTAAGGGGAATAAAAAACAGTAAAAATGCTGACACCATCTCTACTCCCACTCCCACTCCCACTTTTTTCCCCTAACTCTGTGATATTATGGTGAATGGGATAATCAGTATCTTTCAATAGACAGAGATGCTGAATCCTAAGGGAAAAGCTAGTTAATGCAATTGGTTTTTAGTGGAGGAAGAATTCTGTAGAAGGGCTGAGGTTTCACAATGAAATAATTCACAGAGGCACAGTAGGAAAACCTAAGCAGGAAATTGTTGTTCTGTACTTTCATAAAGTTCAATCCAAGGCAGATAGATGTTTCCCTGGTCTTTTAAGGTTTCGCATTGTGGAAGGAAGGTGAGTCTCATTTTCAATGAAGCTACTGCTATACATTATAATTACTTTATATTCTTCGCAGAAAACAAATACTCTTAAATTTGTTTTAGACTCTAATATCAGGAAAGAAACCCCATTGTAAAAATGTCTTTTTAAACAACCCAACTATTATCTTATCAGCATTTTAATTTTTATAAACAACTTTTTATCCACAATCTAATTACTTATTAATCTCAAAAAAAAAATTCCTTAATCTCTTTGGCAACTTCCTAAACTTTAAATGTTTGTTTTTCCTTTCTTCAATATTACCTTTTGTCACTCTGAGTTTACAATGACATCTACCTTGTAACATAGCATAATGCTTTTTTCTTGTTTTCACAGAACATCTTAAGTAATTCAGATGTTGTAAGAGTCATACTGTATCCTTCTAGGTAGCCTACTCCATTTTTTTGTCATCTTTTAGTACATAATATGCTTTAAAAAGTATGATAATTTTAATTAAATTAGTAAATTTACAGTATTTTATTGTCTACTACATAAACTTAAGAATAGCTATTTTAGATCCCCATGGTAATTAAAAACCATGTTGAGTATTTAGCAAAATTTTAATGTCATTATTGACAGTTTATTCAGGTACTTATAAAGTCTCTAAATGTGTATTATAATTCAGTGTTTTAAATTTAGTATCACATACAATTCAGCTAAAAATGGTCAAATAATATAATTATAGATATGGTAAACATGTTGATAAACTGTTTGCCTATAAAATAGAAGTGTCATACAAACATATAGAAGAGCCACTATATCAAACGAAAAACGAATGTAAAAGATAAAGTTTCTACCAGAGGGAAGGTGGAGCTCTATAGTAAAGATTATCTACACAAATCAACAGTTAAATTTTATTTAGCATTTAAAAAAAATATGTGATCCAAGATAACATTAACTTGTATTAAAGAATTAAAGGAAAAAATCAAGGCTATAAAGATTTATAAGGAAATGAAGGATACAACTCATACAGATTAAGAACAGCAGTTCTGAGAATCTAGCCTTGTCAAAGACCATTCCATCCATCCCCAAGGGTCTGGGAGAAAGGTAGCACTTTCATTATCCTAGGCTCCAACACCAAAGCCTGGTGTTTCTTTTGAATTCCTTCTCAATCATCAATAAAGTATGAAAGCCAATTATGTGGAGCAGTGCTTTCCCACTTTTCCCTCAGGCACACTTAGAAAAAACATTTATAAGGCAACCAGGAAAGAGGAGGAGCTGCTAGTGTTAAAAGGCAACTAGCCTGGAGGCTCAGCCACTTCTACCTACTCACGGCAACCAGCTTGGGAAGCTCTAATTTAGAGTATCAAAAGGGTAACCTGGGAAATAAACCCTACCTTCAGAAGTATCTGAAAACAAGCAAGTTACAGGTAATTGTCACAGGAAATAATTTCTGATCACTCCAAACGAACCAATGAATGAATGAATGAACGAGTACTGACCGAATTACACAAACGCTGCTGCCTTCCTGAAAAAATCCTGGCCAGCCTGCTCTTTATTTGTGCTCCTTTATAAAAAAGGAGTGAAATATAACCCTTTGGGAAGTGTAACAAGACATGTTTAATACAAGTAATTGGAAATCAAACACTGGAAAAGTCTTCTACCAAAGTGCTGCTTTCATCCTTGAGAAAACCCACCTGTCTTCTTCACTATTGTCACCAGTATTCTGACTTATAAACACTATTTAAAGTATTACTTTAAAAATATTACCTAGTAGAACAGGTCACCATACACTCTTTCTTAGAAGTCTACAAGCCTTATTTTAAATAAGCATTAGTATATGCCAGCCACCACCTTACCCAAGGCCAGAACCACCTTTAAATATTTAAACTTTCAGAAAAGACGCTAAATTTATTATATACACTTCTGACCTCAACTGGGGTTTCGTACAATCCTAAAATCACACTTTGGTTAATTGAGATACATTGTCAGGAGTGAGTCATAAATTCACACAAAACTAGAGTTGGAAGGCTTTCAAGATGATATAAGATAACTCTCCTTTTAACTGAGACAGAAACTGGGGCACAGACAAGTTAGGCCACTTTCCAGCTTACTGAAATAATTCAGTAGTAAAAAATATCCGGAAACCAAGAACCAAAATTAAAAGTAGGTTTCTTCAAAATGTTCATGTATGAAAGAATTATCTGGAACTTAAAACATTTTGTTTTCAATAGAAACAACATTATAGATGCTAAATGGGCTCACAAACCATCCACCAAATATATTTTTAAAAGGAATTCTAGTTATTTTCAAGAGTCTTAGAAATTTCTGGCACTTTATTCTCATTTTGCTTCTAAGTGTATGCTCTCCTTTTGCTTGATGCAGGAATAACACTAACATTACTCAGCTTTTCAGATACGATTAGAGTTGTTTTTTGGCTCACATATAAAGAAGGAGAAAGAGTTTTACACACTGACTAAAAGGGAGGAAATACCTAACATTATCAAAGGTTAGATTCAAATTTTAAAATATATAGATGTAAGAAAACAGTCGTCTGGGTGGAAGATAGTAGTGTTAAAAATTAGGCTGGCCACCAGGTAGTCTTATGAGCTTAGAATAACTACATTAATAGGGAATGAAAGAAGAAATCTGAAAACACAACAGTCTAGCAAATTTTTCTGTAAGGGGCCAGATATTTACAGTCTCTGTTGCAACTATTCAACTCTGTCATCGTAGGGTGACAGCAGCCACAGACAAAATGCAAATGAATGAGCTTTGCTATGTTTCAATAAGACTTCATTTCATGGACACCGAAATTTGAATTTCATAAAATATTCATGTGTCACAAAATTATTACTTTGATTTTTTTGAATCATTTGAAAATGTAAAAACTGTTCTTAATTCATGGGCTCCCCTCTAACATGTGTACATTAATGTTAGTCACAGTCGCAAAGAAACAGGCATACTTCACTGTCTTTAACATTAAAAAAACTATAGAAACATAATCATTTATCCTGGGCAAAAATAATTCCCATAAATAATGGCACACTAATCATACTTTTAAATAGACAATTTACTCTATAGAATCTTAAAATTATAGCAACAGATACATTATTCATTACCATTTTGTCCCTGAGTCGCTCTCCACGGATAAAAAAGTCAGCACAGCCATTCTCTTCCTGGTGAGGGACTTTGAAGACAGTGACGCAGCTTAGTCCACTCCCTCCAAGTGGTAACCATCCACCACTCGAGTCATCCCGGGTCATCACCACCGCTCGCACTCGTGCATAACTATTACTAAAATAGATGCAAAGATTAGAAATTAGCTTTTCCATACACGAAAAACAGCCAAGCTGTCAGTCTTGTTTGAGAAACCTAAGACCACACTAGGTAATGTGTGGTAACTAAATAAAATGTTTATTACTTCCACGACAGTCCACAGAAAGTAACCTCCTTGAAAGAGGTCAAAAACCACAAACTAACTTAAAAGGTTAACCTTTATTTTGAAGACTAACCTCAAAATAAAAGACTACAGATCTCTTATTTCAACTCATCGTTTGAGTAGTTCAAGCACATCTGACTGCCGTGGAACAAGTTATGAAGGACCCCAGAGACAAGCACTGTGGAACCACACAGGCCACTGTCAAACTTGTCTGTATATATGTACACCTGCTGCATTACAACCAGGAAAAATTATTGCTGTATTTGAGCACATTTAATTGTGACATCTCTTAAGTGTCTAACATTTCTGGAATATATTACAAATGAAGTGTTGAAACAAACATGGTTGTTAGCTCAGATCCCACACTTCTGATTTCTGCTAACAACTGGGAATCTGAATCACACAAACCATATAAAGATAAATGTTCTGTTTCAATAACTTCTCAAGCAAATTGGTCTAATGAAACCTTTCATGCCTTCTTTTTGGCAGACTTTATTCTTAAGAGAGAATACATCCTAGTTCCATTCAGAATCATTTCCCATTATTAACCAAAACTGTTTTTTACATAAAATCCAAGAAATGTGTTTCATATACTACTGTTCTAGATAACTAACATCTAAGCATTTTGGTTCTAAAACTTTTAAGATAAAAATTATTAATGAAATCCTTTCTAAAAGTAACCTACCTTGCTGACTTCGTAGAAAATTATACTGAATATAACCTAAACTTGGCTTGGTTATTATGAATATCAGTGGAGGTTCTATATAACAGTTCTGTGCTTAGTGTCTCTGCATGTTCTAAGTGTGAAGTTGCCAGTTGTCATTTCTGTTGTCAGTGCTTGCCTGAAATCTCCTCCTTGCATTTTTTTTCACTTTACTTTTTATTTTGAGGTATACTTTACACATAGTAACATATACTGATCTTAAATATAAAATTCAACGAAGTCTGACAAATGTACACATCTGGAATCAAGATGATAATCAAGATACAGAACATTTTCACGACTCCAGAAAATTCCCTTAAGCCTCCTTCCCATGAACTAGGTAACCACTGTTCTGATTTCTAACATATACATTAGTTGTGTCTGTTATGGCCTGTCATATAAATGAAATTGAAAGAATCAGCACTTGTACCCTTTTGGTCTGACTTCTTTCACTAATTACATTGTTGTATTAGTAGTTCATTCTTTTTACTGGTAAGTACTTCTCTCGCTGAATAAATATGTCACCATTCATTTGTTCTTTCTTATGCTGATGGGCATTTGGATTGTTCCTAGTCGTTGGCTATTATGAATAGTTTTTTCACACACATATGTTTTCATTTCTCTTAGATAATTACTTAGGAATGGAATCAATGGGTCACAGGGTAGTATATTTAACTATATAAAAAAGTAAACTGTTTTCCCAAGTGGTTGCACCATTATACATTCCCATCAATAACGTATGATAGTTTCAATTGCTCCACATCCTTGCCAACATTTGGTGTTTTCAGACTTTCACATTTTACTCACTGTAGTGAAGATACAGTGGTTAACACACTGTGGTTTTAATATCCATTTCCCCAATTACTCATGTTGAGCATCTTTTCATTGCTTATTGGCCATTTGTATGCCGCCTTCTTTTTAAGTCTGTTGATCATTTTTTATTATGCATCCTTTATTAATGCTTTTTAGAAGTTCTTTATATAGTCTTGACACAAGTCTTTTGTCAGAGAGCTGTATACTTTTAAAAGCTTCACTGTGTTGTGGTTGAGTGAGGAGTCGAAAGTCAAATTTTCATGGCTCAGCAACTTACCAGCTGTGTGTCCTTGAAAAAGTTACAGTACCGACCTTTAACAAATGTAAACAATGCCTGACACATAATAAACACTATATAAGTATTCATTATTACTACAACAAAGAATTTAAAATTGAAATAGGTGTCATCCTGGTAATTCAAAGCCAGGTAGCATATGGAAAAAAATAAAATTTACATGGTCAACCATAATTCTCTATTATTGGGGTCAAAATAATTCTTCATATAGAAGCTCTTACAGTCTTTAGCTTTATAGGCTACCATTCTGTCTAAGCTTTTTATTATTCAGTTATTCAGAGGCTCTGATTCTTGTCTGAGCCCAATTCTTACCAATCTTCAACTCAGAGAACTGGTTAGAGGAGGTGTGGGTGCATAAACGCTGGGGTGACATAGATAATGGAATCCTCTTCCTGGGATGGGCTGGAACAAGTATCTCTACTATGAATAAACATGACATGCATCCCAAGAAGCCAGAGAAACTTATTACACTGGGAACCAGCTTGGAGGGATGGAATCAATACTAGACAAGGTCATTTGATTTATCGAGAATTTAAGACTAAGGATATCCCAGAAGCATAGCACATAACTTAGACATTTTAGGTTCAGACTAACTGTTCGTGAACTGAACTCATGCATTTAAAGCTCAACAAATTTGAAGTTCAGTGAAGTTACAAAGCCCCAAAGGTATAACTTATGTTAAAACCAAAATTCAAGTTTCCAATAATCATTTAAGTGTTTATTTTACTATAAGATCTTGACTCTTCCTTCTCGTCTAATTATTTAGTAAATTGGGAAATTTAAGAACTTTATACTAGATTCTACAAGACTTGGAAGACCCAAGGAGTAAACTAACCCCATTCATAAGCTCAGGGTCTATTCTGACTTCAGAGTGTGAGAGTAGTTATGCTCGTTAGGGCATAGACTCTTATTTTTATCATCTGTGAATCTTACTAATTCTCATTTACAATTTGTGTAATGCGTCTTAGGCATATTTTATATTTTAAAAATATAAAAATGTGCATAAGATTATTGAAGAATATATAAAACCCTAGTGGTTATTTTAGGATGCTTAAATTAGGTATTTTCCCTTCATTTCTCAGTTTCTTCAAAAACTATTTTATAGTTAAGATTTATACCAACTATACCAAATATATAACTGTTTCCCCTATCTATTCCAGTTGATCCTTCAAGCTTCAAAGTATTTTAGAAGCTTATGTGTATCCTCCCTACCATAGCCTTCATTAGTTTATAATTTAACAGCTCAGCTTTCAACTTCAAGATCTAAGACTAGAACACTTAACCATAAAAATTTTCAAGTTGTTCAATAAATGTTTGGTTTTTTTTTTTTTGACAGACCTTCCTTCTTGCCAAAATTAATCTTTTCACCTGTGCTTTTAATCTCATAACCCCCTTACATTCAAATGTCTTCTTTTCCCAAATAAAAGCAGTAACTCTTTTGTCTAAAACATGCAACCACTCCCAAAGACCAATGGTAGCTCTTACAAACTTTGTCACACTCTGCCTTGTAGCATAATGAAATCTGTACCTGTCATCCTCTCCTGAAATAAAAATGACTTAAGAGCAAGGAACCAAATCGTATTCTTCTATTTAAAATAATAATAATTTTTTTTCCTGATACTGTAAACAACAGAAGCCCGTTCTAGTAAATGTGGAAAATAAAGAAAAATAACATTTGCCATCATGGAATTAAAATTTAAGAATTTGGGCATCACATTTGTAAACTATTAGTCTCAGAGACAACAGCCATTTATAATGATAACTTACTCTTAACTGCCAAAAACTCAGCAATTTCACTCTTAAGCTTCTTTAAAATATTTAGTTGAAAGGCACTTGCTCCCACTGATTTATCTAAAAAGTCAACTCTGACAACAATTAGTTCTTTAATCCTACTCTAAAATAGTTCAAACTAAAGCTCTATTCTTCCCTTTGGCAGTGGACTACACATAATAACCACTTTTTCAGCTTAGTTTTCATTCTAATGAAATGAGAGCCTCTTATTATAAAATGCTGCTTGGTTTATTTAATTTTATTCAAAATCTAAACTGTGTCTCAACCGCTAATCTCTGATCTCATTTGAACAACTATATCAAACATATAATTTCCCCCACAGTAGGGAAATCAGACAACTAATGTAGAAGTCCAGGTTAGAGGTAATGTTGGATTGGACTAAGTTTACTATTTTGGAGGAAGAACCAGGAGGACTTGTTGATGGGGTTATAACTACAAAGCAAGTGTTCTAAATTATCTAAAATTCTTAATAGTCACTATGAGCTTTATTTTGTAGAATTTTCAACTGATATTTCAATAAAGTTAAAGGCAAAAGAAGAGGACCAAACACGAAGATAAAATTTTGCCTCAGTTGTATTGATCCATGAAGTTTCTTTTGAAATAGAAGAACTCCAGCAGTTATCCAGAATAACTCGAAAGTTATACTTTATTGCATTTTCTAGATAAATGCATATTATGGTTGCATTTTCGAATTTGCACGATGGCAAAAATATTTCTTAAATTAAGGGTATAATTACAGAAAATTTTACAAGCCCTAATAAACAGTCTAATATGCAAAGTGTTCTTGGCCTAAAAATGGCCTTATTTTTTGGTTTCCTTTTTCCCTTGTTGAATCCTCTTGCTCTGTTATTACCAGGCCTATTATATATCTACTCAACTGCCTTCTTGTTCTCTTCATTCTTTCTATACCATCCCTAATTTTCAACTAGGTTGTCTTTCTGCTATTGATTTGCATAAATTCTTTATATTATAGACACTAATCCTTTGCCAGCTATGTGAATTATAAGTATCTTCTTTCAATCTGTGGTTTCTTTTATTTTTTAATGTTGTCTTTTGAAGAACAAAATTTTTATTTTACCATGGTCAAACATATTTCTTTTCCTTTATGATTTGTGCTGATGACTTTTTGTAAGATCTCAAATGTACCTATTTTAAACCTTTTACATCCTATTAAGAGATAAAACCTTTCTTTTTCTTTTTCAAGTCATTTCAGCAAACCGAATGCTTTATTTTCTGTGAAAGTAAGAAAGTCCCTAAAATCACCCATGTCTGGCAGAGCAAGTATTCATGTATTTACTGATTTATAGCACACACTAGTCCTTTTCTATTGCCCAGAAGTTAAATCCAATTTGATCTTTGCTTCTCAGCTACATATGATTCTCTATTCCCCTGGGCACAGTAACTAGGTCTTCATAGCTGCCGCATAGTACTGGTGAATTGAGACCTACCTCCGTTAATTTCTTTTTGTATCTAGGGCCCATCCTGTTCTAGCATGGATTTGTACCAGAAAACTTCCCCATCCCATTCCTAAGCTTAACCCTACTTCTACACCTTCCTATCCTTCCATGTTTTAAAACTTCCAGGTGTCTCTCTTGCCCTCTTTTTTTTTTTTAACTTCACTGATATATTTAACTTTACCTTAAATAGTGCTCAATTATATTTGCACAAAAAAACTGCCAACTTATTACAACGATGTTGCCAACATACCTCACTTATGCCGGTCTCTAAAAATTTTCCTACCAAAAGATGTTTAATAAAGATTTATACAGCTTGAAAGTACAGAAAAATTTATAACAAGGAGAAACTGTGGGCAGACAGATTACTTAGGAAGTTATTACAACAAATTTTACATAATAAAATATCTTAATAAATATAGATATTTATACAGACACTTCTGTTTATATCACATTGTCATAGCACCACATCTGTCTGTAAGGGAAGATAGGAAATATAGTCTGTATTTTCAGGTCATCATGTGCCCACCTAAAAATTGGGGACACTCTTACTTAAGAAAAAAAGGTAAGATATGAGGGCATAATTAGCAATCTCTGGCAGAAAGCTAAAAGAAAAAAATTACAAATAAATACTTATGACCTTAGAATCAAACTGCTCTCAGCATGGAGTCTGGAGGTGGGGTGGGATGGTACAGTAGAGAGGAAGAAAAGAGAGAGGAACAGAGAGAAAGACTAAGGAAAGTATTTTAGAAATGTTAAGTTAAAGAACAGTCAGCTATAACATTATAAACGATCAACAGGCAATTAGAAATGTACACAAATTTAGGAAACACATCTGAGAAAAAGTCAGAGTTGTACAAGTCATTTTGTTTGTTTTGTTTAGCAATGTTCTTAAATTGAGGCCAGGGTAATCACTGACGCTACTGAAATTATAATTAAAGCTACAGACTATCTCCCCTGAAGAAAATACATAAATGGCTAAAAACTCACATTTGAACACAATATTTGGGATTCACAGTCCCTTCTAAGAGGTTCACAAACCTGAGATTAAGAATATTTGGTCTAAAGGGCAAAGTTGCTCTGCAAGAGATTTTTAGATCCTACAATTTAAAGATTTATCAAGATGATATTTCCTTCAAATGAGTTACCTGAAAGCTGGTTAAGTGAAGTTACATCATTCTCTCTTAAGTAAACCATAAAATTATTACACTTTCAAGGGAACAAAATATGCTAAGTAATATTCAGAAAATGAAAATGAAACCAATATAAGATGAATTGAAGTAGAAGAGGGACGTGGAAGAGGTAGAATCAGAGAGATTTGAAGATGCTACACTGCTTGGTTTTGAAGATGGAAAAAGGGGTCATGAGACAAGGAATGCAGGCCTCTATAGAAGCTGGAAAAAGCAAGGAAAGGGATTCTTCCCTAGATCCTCCAGAAAGGATGCAGCCCTACCAATACCCTGATTTTAGCCCAGTGAGGTCCATTTGGACTTCTGACCTTCAAACTACAATATAATAAATCTGTGTTATTTTAAGCCACTAAGTTTGTAGTAATTTGTTACAGTAGCAACAGAAAACTAACACAAAAGATAAGGGAAAACCTTCTTGAGGATATAAAAGCAACCTGCCAAAGCAGTACAAAATTCTAACAACTCCGTATGTCCCCTGCCTTCTGACATGTCAATTACCAGCACTGATAATACGATTTCATCATTCGAAGTTCTCTAGGTCTGTCAGAATAGCTGAACTGTAAATAAAAGTATTCATTGTCAGTAAGAGACCAGAACATAGAAGACAGGGACCAACATTAATACTAGAGTTCATGATGAGATAAAAGCATTAGAATAAAATATGGTAAATTTAACAAATTACCGAAAACTTAGTGACTTAAAACAACACAAATTTATACAGTTCTGAGTTTGAAATCCAAAGGGCTTCACTGGGCTAAAATCAAAGTGCTGGCAGCACTGCATTCCTTTCAGGAGTCTATGGAAAAGAATCAGTTTCCTTGTCTTTTCCAACTCCTAGAGGCCACCCACATTCCTTGGCTCATGGCCTCCCTCCATCTTCAAAGCCAGGAACACTGCTTCTTTCTGACCCTTCTTCCGTAGTCACATCTCTCTCTGACCACAGCCCCACAGCCAGGAAACGTTCTCCACTTTTAAGGACTTATGTGATTAGATTGGGCCTATCCGGATAATCATCCCATATCAAAGCTCATAACCTTAATCACATCTGCAAAGTCCTAACATATTCACAGGTTCTGAGGATTAGGGCCAGGACATCTTGAGTTGCAGAAGACGGGGGAGGAAGATCAACACATTATTCTGTCTACCACAAACAACATAGAACAGGAAAAAAACAGTATTTCCTTAAAAATAACTTCAAAACGTTTTAAAAAGACCAACCTAGGGGAAAAATAGGCAAAGTCCATGCATAAAATTCTCAGAAGAATAATATACATGCCATTAAATACATAAAAAGAAACCTCACCTTATTCAAAATAAGGAGTGCAAACTAAAGATCTTTTTTCATCTATCAGATTGGCAAATACCAAGACATCTGTTATCATAAAAGTTGGTGAGGGTATGGAAGTACGACATATTTGGAGGGTCATTTGGAAATAGCTATCAAAATCTAAGATGCAAATATTCTCTGACTCAACAAATTCTACTTCTACCCATTTTCTTTTACATGTAAGAAACTATACCTTTATAAACATAGTTTAAAGAGAAGCACTGTTTTTAACAGAAAAAAAAATGAAAGCAATCTAAATAAGACTCAATAGGGAACTAGTTAAATTATGGAACACCTATTCAATGCAACACTATGTAGCCAAGATAAAAATGAGGAAGCCCTGGGGCGGGCCCGGTGGCATAGTGGTTAAACTCATGTGCTCTGCTTCCTCAGCCCAGGGTTCGCAGGTTTGGATCCCAGGTGCGGACCAATGCACTGCTTGTGAAGCCATGCTGTGGCATCATCCCATACAAAGGAGAGGAAGATAGGCATGGATGTTAGCCCAGGGCCAATCTTTCTCACCAGAAAAAAAAAGAGGAAGCCCTTTATACCATCAAGTAAGCTGAACTCTAAGTTCTATTAATTAGTAGGGTTTTGTTTTTTTTTTGTGGGGAAGACCAGCCCTGAGCTAACATCTGTTGCCAATCTTCCCCTTTTTGTTGAGGAAGACTGGCCCTGGGCTAACATCCGTGCCCATCTTCCCCCACTTTATATGGGACGCCGCCACGGCATGACTGACAGGCAGTGCGTCGGCGGGCGCCCGGGATCCAAACTCGCGAACCCCGGGCTGCCAAGCGCCGACTAAACCGCTGCGCCACCGGGCGGCCCCGGGTTTTTTTTTTAAAAAAGAGATACATAAATATGTTTACTATGCTCCCAGTTGTGGGAAACACACACACATACACACACACACACACACACGTTTGTATATGAATAGAATCTTTAAACAATAAAACTGGTAACCTGTTTCTCTAGCAAGGAGAAATGAGACACAAGTACAAGGGTAATTTTCCTTTCATTAAATATTCTTTTATAATTTTTGAATTTTGTATGTATTACCCACTCAAAAATGTATTTACCAAACTCAAACACACACACAAACACACTGAAGGGCTATGATCTCAAAATGGTACTTATCTCTGTAACAAGAATTAGCAGTTTTTGTACACTTGCCACTTATAGTACCACAAGGAAGTTTTAGTGGAATGCAGATTGATTTTAAAGCTTTGTTCTCTCCCCTGATGTCAAAACCTGCTGCATTCTGCACATTGCACCTTTCCCATCAACCCGAAAGAATCGGTATCTCTGTTCCCACCTATTTACAATTTATAGTTCTCCCCAGTCACACAGATTTGTTCAAATATAGCCTGGCGTCCCAGCCCTCTCCACATTCTTCTATAGACCATCCCACAAATCACATCACATGCATGTATTTCTTCTCAAGATGCTGGGCTTATTTTACTAAACTTAAACTGATTGCTCTGTTGAAGCGTAGATAGCAAATAAGGTCTTGCCTGAAGAAAGATGGATATTCTCACGTTGGATACAGAAAAAAATGGGCGTGTCCTGAGAAAAGATATGAACTCAGAAGGTGGACAGGTAGGAGAGGGAACTCCAGAGTCCTCTTGCACCTTAGATTGAGGTTTCAAAAGGGAAAGATATGCTTAATTAAGAGGGGTTCCTGGGAGGTAGGAGAAAAATGATTTCCACCTTGTGAAAGCAGGCGTAGGTTTAGCAGAGAGGAGTGCCTACAGACTCCAAGAATATGGACAATATCTAAATTTTAATACATTATCTAATTATAATTCTTACTCCCCAGAAAATCTTCCCTGATGCCTATAATTAGGTTAAGTATCTTTTGTAAATGCTTCCATTATGTAAAGTATGAGTGGGAGACTCAAGTAATTGATACTTGATGGTTAGCTACGGTTAATAATTCCTATTTAAAGCAAAAAGGGGACATTGTTCCATTTTTCTGATGTAGGTTAGTACATGATATCCTTGTGTGTACCACTATGTAGTTATATGAGAAGTTCCTTTTTACCAGGTAGGAAGAAGGCAGAGCAGTCTATTACTCTTTTCTCAGCATCTTTAGTAAAATTATACCATCTGGTCTTATCTGTGCTACCAGACACATTAATGAAAAAACTGTGGGTTTATGGCTGAGATGAAGTAATACTCTTTTGACTGCATCAAGGCAATGGCAAGAGCATTCAGTGAGTGATCACTGCTCTCTCTGGTCAGGGAACAGACTCAGGGAGATTCGACTGACACTCCTGAGGAGGTAATTCTTTCATTGCCAACATAAGATGGCTTTTGCTAAGGAAGCCAGCAGAACCCCTTACATTCAGCACCCTCAACTTCTGAATATGTTGCCAACTCCTTCTATATGGTTCTGTACCTGTAACCTTATTTAGTAGAGGTGAAGAGCAGTCACTTTTTCAAATGCACCTGGAAGCAAGTATTTACAGTGCAGCTTCACGCATGCTGAGAATGCATATAAAATCTCAGCATTTAATGGCAAAGAAGACAGGAATAATAAGAGTAAGCTGCCAACCATACATATCTAGGACGCCAATTCTTCAGGGATCAGGCAAACAAGCCACGGATGCTAAAAAGACACAGAGTCAGTGGCAGAGACTCAAACTAATCAGCAGAATAGTCCCCTGAGAAAAAAGGAAGTATCTCCACACATAGTATTAAAAATCGCCAACATCTGAGAGTCCTGGATGTGGCCAACACTTGGAAGTAAGTTCTAGGACTACCTCCATAAAATAGGCATTTAATATATGCTTGTATAATTGAATCCGGGGGGGAAAAAAAGGAAAATCAGATGAAGAAGCATGAAGAATGTTCAGCTCTTATAAATACCTCTCAAGAGTGCTTCTGGAGAGAAGTAGACAGCACAAGGTGACAAACGCTTCATCAAATGAGAATCTAGTCAAAATTTAGGAGCCTTCAGTGATGTAGGTACATAATTACACAACATTAATAACACTTCACCCTACAGAAGGAAATTTAGAGAGCTCCTCTGAAAATGCCACACTAGTCTCAGAATAAAAAGTATAATGGCAAATAGGCAATCCTAATTGTGCAAATGTGGGACTTTCGAAAATTTTAGATATTTTTTCCTTCCAAATGCAACATAAATGGACTCAATTTTCACTGAAAATTTAATACTCTACGGCAGTACTGTCCAATAGAAATATAATGCCAGCCATGTATGTAATCTCCAATTTTCTAGCAGTTACATTAAAAAAGTAAAAAGAGGAGGGTGGCAGTGAAAATGGTAGAGAAAATAGCTCCAACAGATACACTAAAAAACAGGGCAAAAATGATCAGAACTCCAGAAAATAGTCAAAGATTTACAGCGACCAAGAAAATACTAAATCAAAAGGCAACTTAAAAAATCGCAGAAAAGCTTTGTGGCACTTTTATTGCCCTTGGTCTAATCCCACTCCCCACCCCCACCTCAGCCGTGGTCTTGAAGATGGCAGCCTGTGTTCTCAGCACGGGATCCTGGTCCCTGGTTCTGCAGAGAGCAGAGCAGAACTTAGTCTCAAAGAATCGTGTCTGGAGCTACGTGAAGGACTGACACAGGGCACTTGCATTCTCCAAATACATCATCAGGCAAATGAACAACCAGCTGCTGCCAAGGAAAAAATATTACAGATGAGCCCAACGATATGTACCAAAAGCTGGAGAGGAAAAGTTGGGGAGACTCTTTCTTTAGGGAATTAGAACAATCCAAACTGATCTCATATACTGGGGGATTTAGAAAGCCACAAGTACAATCACAACAGGACACATGTTCAGAAAAATCTGAGAAGATCCTAAGTATTCCTCTTGGGCTGACCGCTAGGCTCAGCACAAGCAGAAAGCAAAGGGTAAGGCAGAGTTGTAAACAGCTTGGCTAAGCACTGAAGGCATGTCATGATACAGAGATATCTATCAGTAAAAACTGGGAGAGTTTTTACTTCTTTCTTTCAGTTTCTTTCTTTCTTTTTTCTAGCTCCTGGTGTTCAAGAAAATCTCTGTCAAAACCTGAGATGATCACAGGCTAAAGGAACAGAGATTTCAGAGATCACACACAGCAAAGAATAAAGACTTTACAAAAATAGTTGAGAAAAGTAACTAAACAAACAACTACAGCCCATAGCCAGTGACAGAAACAAACCCTGAAGAGTGGGAAGAATCTGATTTCCAGAGTTATCAGTTATAATATTCACTGTTCAGTTTTCATCAAAAATTTACAAAGCTTGAAAAGAAACATGAAAGCTTGGCCCACTCACAGATGAAATTAACAGAAACTTTCCCTGAGGAAGCACAGACACTGGATTTACTAGATACACACTTTAAACAAACTGTTTCAAATATACTCAGAGGTCAATGGAACCAAGAAAACAATATATGAGCAAATAGAAAATATCAATTAAGAAACAGAAATTATAAAAAGGAACAAAATAGAAATTGTGAAGCTGATAAGTCCAGTAACTGAAATGAAACATTCACTCAAAGGTTTCAACAGCAGATTTGAACAGGCAGAAGAATCAGTGAGCTTAAAGATAGGTCAACTGAGGGGCCGACCCAGTGGCGTAGTAGTTGGGTTTGCGCATTCCACTTCCAGAGCCCAGGTTTGCAGGTTCGGATCCCAGGCGCGGACCTATGCACCGCTTGTCAAACCATGCTGTGGCAGCATCCCATATACAAAACAGAGGAAGACAGGCACAGATGTTAGCTCAGGGCTGGTCTTCCTCAGCAAAAAGGGGAAGACTGGCAACAGATGTGAGCTCAGGACCAGTCTTCCTCACACACAGAAAAAAATAAAATTAAAAAACAAAAACAGGTCAGTTGAAATGATCCAGTCTGAGGTACAGAACGAAAAAAATGAAGAAAAATGAACAGAGCCTAAGAAATCTGGGGGATAATCAAACGTACCAACATATGTGTATTGTGGAGTCTCAAAGAGAAAAGAGAAAGGGGCAGAAAGAATATCTGAAGAAATAATGGCCAAAAAGCTTTCCAAATTTGATAAAAGACATAAATCTACACATCCAAGAAGGTAAACAAACCCCACAAAAGATAAAGAGATAGAACTGAGACACATTATGATCAAGTTGCTGAAAGACAAAGAATCTTGAAAGCAGCAAGAGAAAAACTACTCAACATATACAAGGGATTCTCAATAAGATTAACAGCGGATTTCTCATAGGAAACAATGGAGGCCAGAGGCAGTGACAGGACATATTTAAGTGCTGGAAGAAAAAAAATTGCCAACCAAGAACTCTATATACAGCAAAACTATCCTTCAAAAATGAAGGAGAAATTACGACATTCTCAGATAACTAAAAAGCTGAGGGAGTTTGCCACTGGTTGGTCAGCTGTACAAGAAGTACTAAAAGGAGTCCTTCAGGATGAAATGAAAGGACACTAGACAGTAACTCAAAGCCATAAGAAATAAAGGACTCTGGTAAGGGTTATTACAGAGGAAATGTAAAGCCATTATTATTGTACTTTTGGTTTGTAACTTCTCTTTTTGCTTCCAATAACTATAAATACATACTAATAGGCACATTAATGTACAAAGATGTAAACTGTGACCATAACAACATAAAAGGGAGTGGAACTATGTAAGAGCAGAGCTTTTATGTGCTATTAAAGCTAAGCTATTATCGATTTAAACTAAGTTGTTATAAATTTACGATGTTAACTGTAATCCCTATGGTAATCACTAAGAAAATATCTAAAAAATATATACAGTCTTGAGCTACATAATGACATTTCAGTCAACAATGGGCTGCATATACAATGGTGGTCCCATAAGATTAGTACCAGACAGCCTAGGTATGCAGTAGGCTATACCGTGTAGGTTTGTATAAATACTGTAGAGGAGGAAGAAATTTTCCTCTACCCTTCTAGGTTCTTCTGGGTAGTCTTAAGAATTAAGCTGACATTTTAACAGATTAATAGAAGAAAAACAAACAAAAATTTAATACATATACATGAGGAAAACTGAGTAACTCACCAATATGGCTGAAGCCCTCACCTTAAATACCATCCTCGGTGAAAGACAAAAGAAGATGCTGGGGGTGGAAAACAGTCAGGGACTTCAAAGGGAAAGAAGGCAATTCACAGATAGGTGAAAGGAGCAACCATTTGGAAAATAAGTGTTTGGCCACACAGAAACAGAAGAACACAGAGGAGAGCCCAACAAACAGGCTTTTTAGGTTCCTCCCTGTCTACCACCTAGTTCACACTAGGCTAATGTGATAGCTTGCTTCCTGAGACAGGGTTTTAGATCTGAATTCTTTTAGGCAGGTAAGGGGGAGGTAACAAGAAAAACTTTCTGAGTCTTTTGTTTCTTAAAAATAATCAGCCTATAGGCCAGCCCCAGTGGCCTAGTGGTTAAGTTCAATGTGCTCCACTTCAGCAGCCCGGGTTCGGTTCTCAGGCACGGACCTACACCACTCATCTGTCAGTGGCCATGCTGTGATGGCAGTTCACATACAAAACAGAGGAAGACTGGCAACAGATGTTAGCTCAGGGTGAATCTTCCTCAGCAAAAAAAAAAGAAAGAAAGAAAGAAAAAGAATCAGCCTAAAATATCTTCACATTAAAGACACACATTTTGGGGGTACAAATTTTGTTCCTGTTTAGTATATGCTATGGTGTTTGCAAAATCATCTAATGACACATTTCTCAGAATGTATCCCTATTGTGAAGCAACACATAACTGTATAGGAGAAATTGGAAGGGACTCAAAAATACACTACAAATTAAATGCACAAAAAGAGGAAGAAATGGAGAAAATGAAGAACAGAAAAGGTATAAAATATAAAGAAAAATGCAAAATGGCACAAGTACTTCATTATCAGTAATTACATATAAGTGGATTAAACTCTACAATCAAAAGCAGATACTGGCAGAAAAAAATTTAAGAAAAATTGATCTAACTATATATTGTCTACAAGAGACTCATTTTATATCCAAAACTGCAAATAGGTTGAAAATGAAAGAATGAGAAATGATATTCCTTGAAACAATAACCAAAAGAGAGCTGGAGTATATATATTAATATCAGAGAAAATAAGTCTTAGAGTAAAAAATTGTTAAAACAAAGGTCATTATACATTGATAAAAGGGTCAATTCATCAAGAAAATGTAACAATTATAAATCTATATGCACCAAACAGCAGAGTACCAAACTATATGAAGTTAACACTGACAAAATTTAAGAGAGAAAGAAATAGATCTGCGATAATATTTGGAGACTTCAATACCACACTTTTTTTTTTTTTTATTGATGTCTTAGTTTATAACACTGTGGGGTTTTAGTTGTACATTTTTGTTTGTCCATCACCTTGTGGATGTAACCCTTCACCCCTTGTGCCCCCCCACCCCCCTTCCCCTTGGTAACCACCAATCAGTTCTCTCTGTCCGTGTGTTCACTTATATTCCATATATGAGTGAGTTCATGCAGTGTCTGTCCTTCTCTCTCTGGCTTATTTCACTTAACATAATACCCTCTAGGTCCCTCCATGTTGTTGCAAATGGGACAATTGTGTCTTTTCTTATGGCTGAGTAGTATTCCATTGTATGTATATACCACATCTTCTTTAACCAATCTTCAGTTGAGGGACACTTGGGTTGCTTCCACTTCTTGGCTATAGTGAATAATGCTGCAATGAACATAGGGGTGCATACGCCTCTTGTGATGGTTGATTTCATGTCCATTGGGTAGATGCCCAAGAGTGGGATTGCTGGATCATACGGTATTTCTATTTTTAATTTTTTGAGGACTCTCCATACTGTTTTCCATAGAGGCTGCACCAGTTTGCATTCCCACCAGCAGTGAATGAGGGTCCCCGTTTCTCCACAACCTCTCCAGCATTTGTTGTTTTTTGTGTTGGTGATTATAGCCACTCTAACCGGTGTAAGGTGATATCTCAGTGTAGTTTTGATTTGCATTTCCCTGATGATTAGTGATGTTGAACATCTTTTCATGTGTCTATTGGCCATCTGTATCTCTTCCTTGGAAAAATGTCTGTTCATATCCTCTGCCCATTTTTTGATCGGGTTGTTTGTTTTTTTGTTGCTCAGTTGTATGAGATCTTTGTATATTACTGAGATTAATCCCTTGTCAGACAAACGATTTGCAAATATTTTCTCCCAGCTGGTGGGTTGTTTATTCATTTTGATCCTGGTTTCATTTGCCTTGTAGAAGCTCTTTAGTCTGATGAGGTTCCACTTGTTTATTTTTTCTTTTGTTTCCCTTGTCTGGGTAGACATGGAATCTGAAATGATCCCTTTATGTCCAATTGCAATTAGTGTACTGCCTATATTTTCTTCCAGGAGTTTTATAGTTTCAGGTCTCACTTTCAGGTCTTTGATCCATTTTGAATTGATTTTTGTATATGGTGATAGGAGATGGTCTACTTTCATTCTTTTGCATGTTGCTGTCCAATTTTCCCAGCACCATTTATTGAAGAGACTTCCCTCTCTCCATTGTATGTTCTTTGCTCCTTTGTCGAAGATGAGCTGTCCATAGGTGTGTGGTTTTATTTCTGGGCTTTCAATTCTGTTCCATTGATCTGTGTGTCTATTCTTGTACCAGTACCATGCTGTTTTGATTACTGTAGCTTTATAGTATATTTTGAAATCAGGGATTGTGATGCTGCCAGCTTTGTTCTTTTTTTTCAGAATTGCTTTAGCTATTCGGGCTCTTTTGTTGCCCCATACGAATTTCAGTAGTTTTTGTTCTATTACCGTGAAGAATGACATTGGGATTCTGATTGGGATTGCATTGAATCTGTAGATTGCTTTAGGTAGAATGGACATTTTAACTATATTTATTCTTCCAATCCATGTGCATGGAATATTTTTCCATTTCTTTATGTCCTCCTCGATTTCTTTCAATAGTGTCTTATAGTTTTCATTGTATAGGTCTTTGACCTCCTTGGTTAAATTTATTCCCAGATATTTTATTCTCTTTGTTGCAATTGTAAATGGGATTGTCTTTTTGAGTTCTCTTTCTGTTTTTTCATCGTTAGTGTATAGAAATGCAATTGATTTTTGTAAGTTGATTTTATACCCTGCCACTTTACTGTAGTTGTTGATTGTTTCTAGTAGCTTTCCGATGGAATTTTTGGGGTTTTCTATGTATAGGATCATGTCGTCTGCAAATAGTGAGAGTTTCACTTCTTCATTGCCTATTTGGAGTCCTTTTATTCCTTTTTCTTGCCTAATCGCTCTGGCCAGAACTTCCAGTACTATGTTGAATAAGAGCGGTGAGAGTGGGCACCCTTGTCTTGTTCCTGTCCTCAAAGGAATGGCTTTCAGTTTTTCCCCATTGAGTAGGATGTTTGCTGTAGGTTTGTCATATATGGCCCTTATTATGTTGAGGTACTTTCCTTCTATACCCATTTTGTTGAGAGTTTTTATCATAAATGGATGCTGGATCTTGTCGAATGCCTTCTCTGCATCGATTGAGATGATCATGTGGTTTTTACTCTTCATTTTGTTAATGTGGTGTATCACGTTGATTGATTTGCGGATGTTGAACCATCCCTGTGTCCCTGGTATAAATCCCACTTGATCGTGGTGTATGATCTTTTTGATGTATTGCTGTATTCGGTTTGCCAATATTTTGTTGAGGATTTTTGCGTCTATGTTCATCAGCGATATTGGCCTGTAGTTTTCCTTCCTTGTATTGTCCTTGTCTGGCTTTGGTATCAGCATGATGTCGGCCTCATAGAATGTGTTGGGAAGTATTCCATCTTCCTCTATTTTTTGGAATAGTTTGAGAAGGATAGGTGCTAAATCTTCTTTGAACATTTGATAAAATTCTCCAGGGAAGCCATCTGGTCCTGGGCTTTTATTTTTTGGGAGGTTTTTGATGACTGTTTCAATCTCTTTACTTGTGATTGGTCTGTTCAGATTCTCTATTTCTTCTTGATTCAGTTTTGGGAGGTTGTACGCGTCCAAGAATTTGTCCATTTCCTCTAGGTTGTCCAATTTGTTGGCGTCAAGTTTTTCATAGTATTCCCTAATAATCCCTTGTATTTCTGTGGTGTCTGTTGTAATTTCTCCTCTTTCATTTCTAATTTTATTTATTTGAGTCTTCTCCCTTTTTTTCTTAGTAAGTCTGGCTAAGGGTTTGTCAATTTTATTTATCTTCTCAAAGAACCAGCTCTTTGTTTCATTGATCCTTTCTACTGTTTTTTTGGTTTCAATTTCATTTATTTCTGCTCTGATTTTTATTATTTCCCTCCTTCTACTGATTCGGGGCTTTGTCTGTTCTTCTTTTTCCAACTCTGTTAGGTGCAATTTAAGGTTATTTATTTGGGATTTTTCTTGTTTGTTAAGGTGAGCTTGTATTGCTATGAATTTCCCTCTCAGGACTGCTTTTGCTGCATCCCATATGAGTTGGTATGGTGTATTTTCCTTTTCATTTGTCTCCAGATAGCTTTTGATTTCTCCTTTAATTTCATCAACGACCCATTGGTTGTTCAGTAGCATGTTGTTTAGTCTCCACATCTTTGTCCCTTTCCTAGTTTTTTCCTTGCAGTTGATTTCTAGTTTCACAGCATTATGATCAGAAAAGATGCTTGTAATGATTTCAATCTTCTTAAATTTATAGAGGTTTGCCTTGTTTCCTAATATATGGTCTATCCTTGAGAATGTTCCATGTGCACTTGAGAAGAATGTGTACTCTGCTTTTTTTGGGTGGAGTGCTCTGTATATATCTATTAAGTCCATTGCGTCTAGTTTTTCATTTAAGTCCATTATTTCCTTATTGACTTTTTGTCTGGATGATCTATCCATTGATGTAAGGGGGGTGTTAAGATCCCCTACTATTATTGTGTTATTGTTAATATCTCCTTTAAGGTTTTTTAGCAGTTGTTTTATGTACTTTGGTGCTCCTGTGTTGGGTGCATAGATATTTATAAGTGTTATGTCTTCTTGGTGAAGTGTCCCTTTTATCATTATATATTGCCCTTCTTTGTCTCTCATTACCTTTTTTATCTTGAAGTCTACTTTGTCTGATATAAGTATGGCTACTCCTGCTTTCTTCTGTTTGCCATTAGCTTGGAGTATTGTTTTCCATCCTTTTATTTTGAGTCTGTGTTTGTCTTTAGAGCTGAGATGTGTTTCCTGGAGGCAGCAGATTGTTGGATCTTGGTTTTTAATCCACCCTGCCACTCTGTGTCTTTTGATTGGAGAATTCAATCCATTTACATTTAGAGTGATTATTGATATATGAGGGTTTAATGTTGCTATTTTATTGTTCATCTTCTGGTTTTTTTGCATTTCCTTCGTTTCTTGTCCCTTGTGTTTCGGACTGCAAATTCAATTTGGTATTTCTGCATGCTCATTCTCTTGGTTTTCTCTTTATTTGTCATGTGTGGTTCTCTTCTGGTTGTTTGTTTAGTGGTTACCGTGAGGTTTATATAAGCGATCTCCTGGATAAGAAAGTACATTTTCAGATGCCTCCTTTTTCCTGAGGCTGGGTCAGTTCAATCCCTTACCTCTTCCCCTCCTTATTTGTTATCTCTTTATTCCAGATTGTGTCATGAATGTATGTTTCCAGTGATGAGCTTGAATTAATTTTTGATGTTTTCCAACTGTATTTTGTTCTGGTTTAGTCTCCTTGCTTTTCTCCTTGTTGAAATCTTTGTATCCCCTTTCTCATTTGTTTTTTTTCAGGCCTAAGGGCCTTCTTGAGCATTTCTTGTAGTGGGGGTCTTGTGGTGACGAACTCTCTTAGCTTTTGTTTATCAGGGAGAGTTATTATTTCTCCATCGTATTTGAAGGATATTTTTGCTGTATAAAGTATTCTCGGCTGAAGGTTTTTGTCTTTCATGATTTTGAATATATCATTCCAGTCTCTCCTAGCCTGTAGAGTTTCTGTTGAGAAATCAGCTGAGAGCCTGATGGGGTTTCCTTTGTATGTTATTTTGGTTTTTTGTTTAGCTGCCTTCAATATTATTTCCTTGTCACGGGTATTCTTCAAGTTTGCTACTATGTGGCGAGATGATTTTTTATTCCTGTTTATATATTTAGGTGATCTATTGATTTCATTCACTGTTATTTCCCTGTCGTTCCCTAGGTTGGGGAAGTTCTCAGCTATTATTTCTTTGAACAAACTCTCTGCTCCTTTTTCTCTTTCTTCTCCTTCTGGAATACCTATTATCCTTATGTTGCTTTTTCTCATTGAGTCTGATATTTCTCGAAGAATTTCTTCATTTCTTTTTAGTCTTAGCTCTCTCTCCTCCTCTACCAGGAGCATTTCTGCATGGCTATCCTCAATAGTGCTAATTCGTTCCTCCATATTGTCAGTTCTGCTCTTTAAAGACTCCATTTTTTCCACTATCTCGTTGATTTTGTTTTTCATCTCCAATAATTCTGATTGGTTTTTCTTTAGGGTTTCAATCTCTTTTGTGACATAATCCCTGAATTCGTTGATTTGTTTCTGTGTGTTCTCTTGTATTTCATTGAGCTTGTTTATGGTAGCTATTTTGAATTCTCTCTCATTCAGGTTATCAAATTCTGTGCCTTCAGGGTTGGTTTCTGGGTGTTTGTCATTTTCCTTTTGGTCTGTAGCCCTGACATATTTTCGCAAGGATCCGACGGGGACGGCTTTATTTTTACCCCTCATGATTAAAGTTAGTCCTGCAATTTCCCCCTGCTGCCACTAGATGGAGATCGCGAGCGGTTTGCTCTGAGGCAGCTGCAGCCCCCAGAGGGATTATGCTGAAACGCCGGGTGTGTGGGGGGAGGGGTCCTCTCTTTCTCCTGCTTGACCCGGGGGTTTCCTTTCTGGCTCTCTTAGGGTGTTTGCTACACCCCCTAAGCAGTCCGTCGTCGCTTCCCAGTGGGGATCTCGCGACAGTCTGTGAGAGCACCTGGATGGCGATAGTTTTCCCCCGCTGTGGGCCGCCCCTCCACCCTCTGTCCGCGAACCGCGCTGTTTTTGCTGATCGATTGGGGAGGGGGAGTACAACCTCCTACCTCTCCTCCCGTCCTCCTGGGCTTCCCGCGCCTCCACCGTCCGATGTATGGCAGCAGGGGTTTCTCAGAAGTCCTTCGTAGTGTTTGATTGAGCTCTATTGGAATGTGAATGATGTTTTCGTTGTGTCGTAGCGGGCAGAGATTCAAAGAGGGAATCTCACTCCGCCATGATGCTGACGTCACTCCTCAATACCACACTTTTAACAATGAACATATTGTCCATAAAAGAAGAATGAAGTACTGATATGAACAATGTGGAACCTCACAAATATTATGCTAAATTAAAGAAGCCATACACAAAAGGTCACATAATGTATGATTCCACCTGTATGAAATATCCAGAACAGGTAAATCCATAGACAGAAAACAGATTGGTGGTTGCCAGGCAACTGGGGGTGACTAAAGGGGAATAACTGTTTTAATGATATGGGGTTTTTTTTAGGGTGATGAAAATGTTTTGGAACAAGATAGAGACGGTGGTTGCACAACATTGTGAATGCACTAAATGCCATTAAACTGTACACTTTAAAATGGTTAAATTTACATTACGTGAATTTCACCTCAATTTAAAAAAAGTAAAAGCAGGTGAAATGAATATGAACAGTATATTTTTATTAATCAATACATCCAATATATCATTTTAATAGATAATATAAAATAATGAATGGGATATCTTACTTTTTCATAGTAAGTATTTTAAATTTGGTGCACACACACATATAACACATGTCAATTCTAACTAGTGCTCAACAGTCAAATGTTGCTAACAGATACCACACTGGACAGGGACTCTTACGAAAAGATTACAAAATTAGTTGCCAGGTGAGCACATATTGAAAGAAAACATACTTAAAATCTGGAATGCTCACTTCTTGCACAACACTTGCAGCTAATCCCCAATGCCTTCTCTTTTTTATAAACTAAAATAGCCACCAAACTTATTATATATATATATTATATATATATATTCCTACCTTTGATTTTATTTTTTCCTCTGGCGCTCTTTACGCCTACGTAAAAGACCACATATAACTCTCATCTTGGATTCTAGAGGCAGGCTATAAAGGCTTCTCCTTCCGATGAATTCAATGTATTTATCATCTGTATCTTTCATTAGGCAGTTATTACCCTTAGGGTTCGTCTAACATTATCTTCTATTCTTTACCTTCAAACTTCTCCAATTTACTACTTTTAAACTTCCCTATACCACTCATAATGCCTCATAAACAGCAAGAGCATAATTTGACATTCAACATTTTCCTGTTCCATTACAGCTCTCTTCCTACTACAACTAATGAACAATGTTTTATATGCAGGTAATGATAATACTGAAAGGACACCTGCAACATCTACTTTCAATGAATTCTTTTCAGCTGAACTAAATAAAGTCCACACAACCTGAATATGCTACTTAGCATCCTTAACTTAAAAAAACACAGGAGAAGATACACAACAGGGCAACCTCAAGACTTTTCTTCAGCAGGAGTACTCATAGCAATTCAGGGGCTATTCTTTAGTTCCTTAATTGATAGTTCAGTTATGAGGGAAAGAACCCCACGGGTACGAAATCATGAGTGTATGTATGGAACCACTCCTGGCTTAAAAGCCCCACACTCCATACAGGAACCACAACATCTCCTAACAGTTCCACGGACATAGCTTCTTAAAGTCCTGGCAAAGGATATACTCAGGTAAAAGAATACACCACACTCAGGGCAGACCAAAGCTCTCGCTTTCTAGCAGGTATACAGTTCATTCACAATCCTCCCAGTCCAGATGCTGCTGACCCATCAGCAATGTTGCCTAATAACACAACTGACATTCCATCTTCATCAGGATCCCAGAGGACCAGAGCTTAAAAAGTTAACCCTAAGCGATTTTCCATAAATAAGGAGAATGAATTTGGTTAGGTTTTTATAACTATCTAAATCAGAGTAACTACTAAGGAGATGGGGATATATTACATATTTACCTTATTTAAAGAGGTGCTTGCTCATTGTAATTCACTTAATATCAGCTATCAGAATATGGATATTGCCCGACTATACATTATTCATTATAATAATATTCTAACTATATAAGAATAAAAATCAGTAAACAATGACTTTAGTATTTCTTACATGTGTATTTTTTAAGATAATGTGTTGTAAATCTGAAAAGCATTGCTGCTTTTAACAAATAAGATATCCTCCAACAATATATCATCTAAAATGTCACTGACAGAGGCAGAAAAAAATTCTAGTAGCATCTTATAAAAAAAGGGACTGTGATAGAACATTTTGAAATAACATCAAATATGTATCTGTAGTTGTGGGGACAGAGAGCAGGTGAGGGAGTTGACAAGAACTACCAGCCAATTTGTGCCAGCACAGAGTAGATTTTAAGAGTAGAAAGGCAGGACATATGCTCCTCTGATTCAAGCCTTCCGAGGAGAAAGTCTGGCAGCTGCCAATTAACCAAAACAACAGGGATCCTACTGGGGATCAAAACAAAAACACTCTCTCGATAACATTTCTCCAATTAGACCAAAAAAAACTAAGAATCAGTTTCAGAGCTAGTTTTCCTTACAGTGAGACTTCCTTAACCCCTCAATTTTTCCATATCCAATCACATAGATAGTAAGTGATAGAATAAGTATTCAGATGAAGGTCTGAATAGAAAGCCTATGCTTTTTATCACTGTTACAACCAAGCAAATGCATGACTGATATTAACTCACGGATAAAAAATAGTATTCATATCTATATGTATTCACCTATTCAAAGATAAATATTTTTCATCTTATTCTTCAGGGTTCCAAGAAACTGTTGGATTCCTGTAGAGTAAGTTAAAAAGTGATCTCTCTTACACATGTGCACACACACACATCCCTGCCTGCATGTGGACACAACATACAGCTGCCAATATGGGAAATTTAGCCAGATCCCTGCTGTTGAGCTGTTTAAAGTGTACTGACAATGCTTCACACCAAAAGGTTTTAATTTTAAATAAAACTGACCTCATTTTAAAGTTGGCTCTGGTTAAGCTTCCTTATTTATCTTCCCCACCCTATTAGCTCTAGGTACACAAAATCCTCATAGTCACAGCAGAGAATGCCTCTTCTCAGAGTTCAAAAGTCCTGGAATTGAGTTTCCTTGTCTCTGATTTGTCTGGCTTGGGTTACTGGATAATCAGTGAACCAATTACACCCATGGAGGGTCAACCCACTCAAACCAAAAGACCTGAAAGTGAAGAAAGGATGATTCCTTAAAGAAAAATAGGGAACTCCTAACAGAAATAAAATCAAGGTATGCTTGGCATACTAAAACAATAGATGGCCATTACAATATTGAAGGAGGGAACATGGGCATGGATTTGAGATAAGGTAAAAAATCATTTAAAGTGGGTGGCACATTTGAAAGAAGACACACGAGTATGCAACATATATGTTATTCTTGCTTGAGTTGGAAGATTACTGAAGACAACAAAAATGAGTTAGACTAAATAGGAATCCTACTGGGAAAGGCTTTGCATATTCATTAAATAGGGAACTACTCTAGGCTTCTGTGTAGGGGGGGATTTCATTAAATTGGTATCTAAGAATAATTATATTGAAAAACAGAATCAGAAAAGCTTGGACTAGTCAGGAAGCAGAGACAGAAAGGCAGCTAGCTATTTGAATCCAAATGCTATTTCAATAATGAAGCTTGGGAAAACAGTAGTTGTCTTTACAGATAGAAGTAGAAGGCAGAATCCTAGATCTATTCTTTTAGGCAAAACTCATAGATACAACAAATACTATGAAAGTAATAAAAAGGGGGTACAAAAAATAAAGGAGTTAAGGATAACCTTCAAGATTGTAAGCTTATAAAGATTTAGTCCAGTGGTACTGCATATAGTGTAAACAGGATGTAGAAAAGAAGTTGGTGTCAATTTAGGATAAGAGTTCGGTTGTCAAGTATGGTAAGAAAACTCAAAGGAAATAACTAAAAAGCCATGGAGAACATAAGTAATTCAACAGTCCCTAGCGCATAATAGATGATGGATTAAAAAAAAAAAAAAATCAGATATGGGGCTGGCCCAGTGGCGGAGTGGTTAAGTTTGTGCGTACTGCTTCGGTGGCAGCCCGGGTTTGTACGTTCAGATCCCGGGTGCGGACCAATGCACTGCTTGGTAAGCCATGCTGTGGTGGCGTCCCATATAAAGTAGAGGAAGATGGGCACAGATGTTAGCCCAGGACCAATCTTCCTCAGCAAAAAGAGGAGGCTTGGCAACAGATGTTAGCTCAGGGCCAATCTTCCTCACACACACAAAAAATCAGATAGACAGATGGATGGATGGATTGGATGTCTTTTACAAGCCAAATAATATATTGAACAGAAAGTATACCCAAACATGAATAAGACACAGTCTTTGTTCTCAAAGAATTCACACAACTAACTTGAATAACAAGCACAATAATTTTTTTAAATTGCCATCAGAGTTCAGGGGAACAAGTGATTAATGCTGGTAATGGAAGCCTTGAAAGTGAATCAGAAGTCTGTGTAAAAGAAAAGTAGACTATACTACTGAGACTGAGCTTTGGGAGAAATACTCCTTTTAAGGAAGAAGAGGGGAGTCAGTGATGGGGGTCAAAGTACTTAAGATAGGCGGGAAAATTTGAGGACTAAGGTGTAATGAAAGCCAAGACAATGGTTTTGTCTTAAAATGCAAAAGAGAAGCCTAGTTTATTAGAAGTACGATTTGAATGCAAAAGTACTAATGGATTGATACAATAAATGTGGAATGCTCATTTCTCCAGTAATAGAGAATAATTAAAGTAATAATTCAGATTCTGTTAGTATCTTTTGTTAAGCTAAATCATTTTAAGTAAGACAGTCTGCCTTTTAGAAAGGAATTAATAGCTATAAATAAATGCTTGAATTTTCTAACTCTTCTCATTTCACAGAAGACTGAGATTCAGCCTATACTGATATCTGTAATAGTATCCTAGGTCTTAAAGCAGAGGTCAAAAACAAACACAAATGAGCAAAGACTATTGCTTTAAGTGCTTATAATACTAATAGTGGTGGGGACTGTGGCAATCTAAAGGGAACACTTAACACTCCACTCCAGCAGCTGCCTTGTAGGAATGCAGGCCCAGTATTATGAGAATGTTTTGATCTTTTTAGAGAAGCTAGAAATCCTGCCCATATGAAATCTCCTCATTTCTTAAATACTGGCTCATTTATATGTGGACTGCTCAGTTTTCATCTTTTGTCTTAAACAAATAATGATTCTTTAGTTCAACAGAAATATCAATTGTTTTTACCACTGCATTTATCTTTTTTAACTAGAAAACTATACAAATAAACATAGCATGTTTTAGGATCTCCCAAACAATACAAGCAACAAGAAAGAGCAATTAATCAATTAGTACTTTATCTTTAATTCTTTAAACTAAACGTCACTTTAATACATTTTTTCATTTCAAAGTGCTGAATACACTTTGCTCTTAAACATGAAATATAAAACTTATAAAATCCCAACAAATTCATTTAATAATGACCACATGAGTGGCCAGGAATCATGGCAAACTTGTTCTGGATAAAAATTCCACTAGTTCAGAGGTCCTTAAACTCATGCCTGAGGATTGACTCTACAAGTATTATCTGGAGAACTTTTTAAAAACACACATTCCCAGGGTCCACTCCCTGATTCCTAAGGGATGAGGATTAAGAAATCTGTATTTTAAAATTTCTGAAGTAGTTCTGATGTGTAGCTGTATTTGAGAATAACTACTTATTCAGAATATTAGTAAACTATAAACCGAATCTTAATTTTGACTAAATTAACTGAAAATTTATCACTAGAAAATTCTATTCCAAATAAACTTTTTTCCTATCACTTCAGGCAATATAGCCAGTTACCCTAGTCTTAAAAATTAGGGAAAGCACACACACAAGAACAGTAGTCAAAACAAAAATATTGATTTAAGATAGCCTGGCAATCTAAAATCTTTTAATAGCTCCTTACCATAATTTATAAGACTATATACTTCTCTGACTACCTCTCCTAGCTCGCTCACTATCTTCAACCACAATAGCATTCTTTTTTTTTTTTTTTTGTGAGGAAGACCAGCCCTGAGCTAACAATCCGTCGCCAATCCTCCTCTTTTTGCTGAGGAAGACTGGCCCTGGGCTAACAACCATGCCCGTCGTTCCTCTACTTTACATGGGACGCTGCCACGGCGTGGCTGACAGGCAGTGCATCGGCGGGCGCCTGGGATCCGAACCTGCGAACCCCGGGCTGCCAAGCGCGGACTAAACCGCTGCGCCAGCGGGCGGCCCCCACAATAGCATTCTTTCCACTCCTTGAACAGTTTTCTTTCGCCCCAGGGCCTCCGCACTTACTGTTTCCTTTACTTGGGTACTCCGCTGAGATATTCTATTGGCCACCTCCTTAAGTATCAGCTAACAGGAATCCTCCTCAAAGTGGACTTGCCTGATCTAAACCAGCCCCAACATCCAGCTTTCCTCCACCCTATTCTATTACACTCTATTTCTTTTCTTGGTTTTATTTTCCTCATAATGCTTATGATTATCTGAAATTATCTTGTTTACTTATTTCTTTAGGTATTTATTATCTGTCTCCTACCAATAGGATTCATGTTCCATGTGAGCAGGAATCTTGTTTTCCTTGCTCACTGTTGTACTGAATAGAATGTTATCTGAGATATAAAAAGTGCTCAATATGTATGTAATTGTTGAGTAAATGAACAGAAAAGCATACAAACTCCCAATCTCACTCTCAACTTATTAATGTGTCTTATCAATGAGCCTCTATGAAGACAATAAAATGTTTTATAAAATTTTAGTCCTAAGCAAAAATAAAATAGAAAAATTCAGTTCCCCAGTTTCCTCTACCTTCCTCCTCTGAGTTCCCTTCCTCCAGAAACAATCATTCCTCGTACCCTCGTGGTCAAGTAGTTTTGACTTGGGGTAGATTAAACATTCAAGACTCCAGAAGCAATCTAATGACAGAGAGGTGCAAGCAAGTACATTCTTACAATCCAAGCAAAAACCTAAAAGACATAGAACTTTTCTCAATTATGTGTCATTCAGAGAAAACTACCTTGGGCTTCTGAGTGGTTTGTCTTTCTAAGAAGCAGGTGCACTCTGGATCCTAAGAGAGCTGATGGATGAGTAGAGGTAAATTGGAGAGAAAGGAAAAGTGAAGGAAGGGGAAGAATGGTTTTCCCGACAAAAAACCTTTATGCAAAGGGCATCTCTTTGGTCAAGGAGTTCACAACTGTTCCTCCAAGAGTTTATCATCTAAATAGCATTATAGACAAAAGCTACATAATGTGCAGCATGAATAAAAATACACAGAAACAGGAGGAGCAGAATCTTAAATGTAAATTTGATAAATTTAATAAAGTGGGGCAATATTATTTTTACATAGTTTGTAACCCAAAATTCAAATGCTGAAAAGGGAACTAAACTGGGAATCAAGAGACACTGTTTCAGAAAAACGTTACTACCTTGAATGATGCTAAAAAAAACCCTGAAAAATTCAACATTAATTCTTGAAAATGTTCTTGGTAACGAAACATGAGAAAGATACCTCCTTAACATGGTAAAGACTATTTAAACCTCAATAATTATTACCATACCTCAAAGCAAAACACCTGAGGCATTTCTATTATAGCCAGATATAGGACATTACTGGGGAGGTTAAAAAAATTGCAAATTATAGTAATATGATTCAAGAGGAGAGAGGAAGAGAAACGAAATATAAATACTGATTTTAAAAATTACCCTTATTTGCAGATTATATGATTGCTCATCCTAAAAAACACAAGCAGATTTTTTATTAGAAAAATAAGAAGGACTTCCAGTTTCCAGTCCAGCCTGTAAGAGGCTTGGAAGCCCCCAATCTGTGCTAACAAGCTGTGCTAAAAAGCTGAACAGAAAAAAAATCAACAACTCTTCTTAGATCCATAAAAGCAGTGAAGTCACAGTGCAAACTGCTGCCCCCACAACTGGAGAAACAGGCAGATGAATACAGAGAATCACAACTTACTGGAGCAGAAACCCAAGAACAGACAGCAGAGACCTCCGTGGGAAACAGTGCTGGGGTAGGGAAATCTGAGGTATAACTGATGAATTGCTGAGCTCAGTGTAGACAACTCTGAGATAAAAACTCCAAGGGGACCCAGTCATTGAAGCGTCTCACACTTCTGAGAGTTTTACCTCTTGGAGCTCTACCAAATCTTCACAGTGAATATCAGAGAAAAATCCCCTCATGCTTCCAGAAGGGAAGGGGAAATGGAAGCATTTCAAAATACACCAGAGTACTCTGTTCTTCTTAACAAAGTTTGCCCTCAGGAGAAATTATTTAACCAAAGCCTAACCTCCTAGAGTTTTATCAGAACCTAACTTACTAGAGGAGTGGAAATACCTAACTACAGCCCCCTCCACCCATCCTGTCCTACTGAAGAGGGGTGAGAGGGAAACTGAGGAGCACTTGAGAAAAGTTCACAGTCCAGAGACACAGGATCACAAAAAGACTAAGACCTAAATAAGTTCTGGAGATCAAATATACGCACTGTGATTATAACTAACAACACTGTATTATATCCTTAAAATTTGCAAACAGGGGCCGGCCCGGTGGCGCAGCAGTTTAGTTCACGCTTGGCAGCCCGGGGTTCACAGGTTCAGATCCCAGGCGCCTGCTGATGCACTGCTTGTCAGCCATGCCGTGGCGGCGTCCCATATAAAGTAGAGGAAGATGGGCACAGATGTTAGCCCAGGGCCAGTCTTCCTCAGCAAAAAGAAGAAGATTAGCAACGGATGTTAGCTCAGGGCTGGTCTTCCTCACCAAAAAAAAAAAAAAAAAAATTTTACAAACAGGGTACATCTTAAGTATTCTTACTACAAAACGGGAAGGAAAAAAAGGTAACTATATGCTGTGATGAATATATTAATTACATTGTGGTGATAATTTCACACTGTATATGTATATCAAAACATCAAATTGTACACCGTAAGTATAAGCAATTTTTATTTGTCAATTATACTTCAAAAAAGCTGGAGGAAATAAAGACTGACACCTAATATTAGGACAATAAAACACTTCCCCTACCCCCACACTTTACCACCACATTACTAAAGGCCTATTTACAGCAGTTCCTTTCAACCAGTACATCCTATCTGGCTTCAAAAATAAATGACAAGGCACACTAAAAGGCAAAAAGCACAATTTAAAGAGACAGAGCATCAGAACCAGACTCAGATACGATCGAGTTGTTGGAATTATCAAATCAAGAATTTAAAACAACTATGATTAATATGCCAAGGGCTCTAATGGATATAGTAAACTGTATGCAAGAACAGACGGACAATGGAAGCAGAGATGAAAATCCTAAGGAAGAACCAAAAAGAAATGCTAGAGATCAAAAACACTGAAACAGAAATGAGAAATATCTTTGATGGGTTCATTAATAGACTAGACACAGCTGAGGAAAGCCTCTCTGAGCTTGAGGATATCTCAATAGAAATCTCCAAAATTAAAAAGCAAAGAGAAAAAACACTGAAAAAAACAAAACAGAATATCTAAGAACTGTGGGACAACCAAAAAATGTGTACCATATGTGTAATGGAGATACCAGAAGAAGAAGAGACAAAGAAATGGAAGAACTATTTCAAACAATAATGACTAAGAATTTACCCAAATTAATTCAGACACCAAAAATACAGGAAGCTCAGAGAACACCAAAAAGGATAAATGTCCAAAAAAACCACACCTGGACACATCATTTTCAAACTACAGATTATCAAAGACTAAGAAAAAAATCCTGAAAGAAGACAGAGAAAAACACATCCTACCTATAGAGAAGCAAAGTAAGATTTACATCTGACTTCTCCTCAGAAACCATGCAAGCAAGAAGAGAATGAAATATTTAGTATCAAGAGAAAAAAACCACCGACCTAGAATTCTGTACCCTGTGAAATTATCCTTCCAAAGTAAAGGAGATACAAAGATTTTCTTAGGCAAACAAAAATTGAGGGAATTTGTTGAGAGTAGACCTGCCTTACAAGAAATGTTCAAAGAAGTTCTTTTAAAGAGAAGAAAAATCATACAGGTCAGGAACTTGGATCTACATAAAGAAAGGAAGAGAACTAAAGATGGAATAAGTGCAAGTAAAATAACTTTTATTCTTCTTATTCTTAACTGATCTAACAAATAAAAATTTGTTCAAAATAATAACAATGTGTTTGATTATGTATGTTTATGTGTATGTAAACATCTGTATGTGTGCCTTTGTGTGTGTGTATATATATATGAAACATATATAAAATAACACGTGGGTCAAAGAAATGTCAAGGGACACTTTATTTGAATTTGAATGCATATATCAGGAAAAACAGAAACATCTAAAATCAATTATTTAAGCTAACACCATAGCAAAGCAGAAAAAGGGCAAATGAAATCCAAAGAAAGCAGAAGAGAAAAAAATAAGACAAATTAGAGCAGAAATGAATGAAATTGAATACAGAAAATTAATAGAGAAAAATCAACACCACCAAAAGCTGGTTCTTTGAAAAGTTAAATAAAATTGATAACTCTCTAGCCAGGGTAACTAGGAAAAAAGAGAGGACACAAATTACTGATATCAGACATGAAAAAGGAGACACTACTATAGATTCCAGGGACAGTAAAAGGATAATAAAGGAATATGATGAACAACTCTATGCCCAGAAATTTGATAACTTATAAGAAATGGTATAAAATGGATCAATTCCTTGAAAGGCACAATCTGCTAAAACTCAGACAAGAAATAATCTGAAAAGGCCTATATTTATTTTAAAAATGGAGTCAATAATTAATAACTTCCCAAAACAGAAAGCATCAGACTCACTTGGGTTCACTGATGAATTCTCCCAAACATTTAAGGAAGAAATTATACCAATTTTCTACAATCTCTTTCAGAAAATAGAATCAGAAGGAATACTTATTAACTCATTCTATGAGACTAGCGTTACCATAATATCAAAACCAGACAAAAACATTGTAAGAAAACTACAGACCAATATGTCTCATGCACATAGATGCAAAAATCTTCAAGAAAATAGCAAATTGAATCTAACAATGTGTTAAAAAAAAAATTATAGAGCCAGACCTGATGGCCTAGCAGTTAAAATTAGGTGCGCTCCACTTTGGCGGCCTGGGTTTGGTTCCCGGGCACAGAACCACACCACTCGTCTGGCAGTAGCTGTGCTGTGGTGGCAGCTCACGTGGAAGAAAGAACTAGAAGGATTTAGAACTAAGATATACAACTATGAACTGGGGCTTTGGGGAGAAAAAAAAAAGAGGAAGATTGGCAAGAGATGTTAGCTCAGAGGGAATCTTTCCCAGCAAAAAACAAACAAACGAACAAAAAGAATACACCATTTAAAAAAAAATTATACATCACAACCAAGTGGGACTTATCCCAGGCATACAAAACAGAATTATTATTTTTTAAAAAACCAATTAATGTAATCCATCACATCAACAGACTAAAGAAGAAAAACCACATTATTTTATCAATAGATGAAGACAAAGCATTTGACAATACCCATTCATGATAAAAATTGTCAGTAAACTGGGAATAGATAAGGAATATCTTGATAAAGAGTATCTACAAAACACCTATAGCTAACATCATTCTTTTTTTTTTTTTTTTGTGAGGAAGACTGGCCCTGGGCTAACATCCATGCCCATCTTCCTCTACTTTATATGAGACGCTGCCACATCATGGCTTGATAAGTGGTGCATCTGTCCACACCCAGGATCCAAACCTGTGAACGCCGGGCCGCTGAAGTGAAGCATGCAAACTTAACTGCTACACCACAGGGCCAGCCTTCTAATATCATTCTTAATGGCAAGAACCTAGAAGCTTTCCCACTGAGATCAGGAACAAGGCAAGGAAGATGCCTCTCACTACTCTATTTTAACAACATATTGGAGGTTCTAGTTAATGCAGTAGGACAAGAAAAGGAAATAAAATGTAAACAGATTTCTCAACACTGTACTGGAATTTCTAGCTAATGCAATAAACAAGAAAAGAAAAGGTATACAGATTGAGAAGAAATAAAACTGTCTCTGTTCACAGATGACATGATCATCTATGTAGAAGATCTGAAAGAATCAACATTGAAAACTCCTGGAACTAAGTGATTATAGCACAGTTGCAGGATACAAGGTTAATATACAAATGCCAATCACTTTTCTATATACTAGCAATGAACAAGTGTGAGTTGAAATTAAAAACACAATTATTTACATAAGCACCCCTCAAAATGAAATACTTATGTGGAAATCTAACAAAATATGGACAAGATCTATATGAGGAAAACCATAAATCTCTAATGAAAGAAATCAAAGAAAAACTAAATAAATGGACAGCTACTCCATGTCCATGGATAGGAAGATTCATTATTGTCAAGATGTCAGTTTTTCCCAACTTGACCAATAAATTCAATGCAATCCCAATCAAAATTCAGCAAGTTATTTTATGGATATCGACAAACTAATTCTAAAGTCTATATAGAAAGGCAAAAGACCAGAATAGCCAACACAATGTTGAAGAAAAACGAACTTAGAGTACTGATACTGCTCAATTTCAAGACTTACTATAAAGTTAGTCATCAAGACAGTATAGTATCAGCAAAAGAACAGACAAATAGATGAATGGAACAGAACAGAGCCCAGAAATAGACTCACATAAATATAGTCAACTGATCTATACTTTCACAAAGGTGCAAATGCAATATAATGGAGCAAAGATAGTCTTTTCAACAAATGGTGCTGGAACAACTGGACACCCATGTGCCAAAAAGTGAATCTAGACACAGAGCTTACACTCTTCAGAAAAATTAACTCAAAATGGCCCACAGATTCAAATGTAAAACATAAAACTATAAAACTCCTAGAAGATAACATAGGAGAAAAATCTATGGAACGTTGGGTTAGATATTAACACCAAAGGTGTGATCCATGAAAGAAAGATTGATAATCTGAACACTTCACTAAAATTAAAATTTTCTGCTCTGCAAAAGACACTGTCAAGATAATGAAAAGACACCACAGTCTGAGAAAAAATATTAGTAAAAGATATATCTGATAAAGGACTGTTATCCAAAATATACACAGAATTCTTAAAACAAACTCAACAATAAGGAAACAACACAATTAAAAATTGGACCAAAGACCTTGACATCTCATCAAAAAAGATACACAGATGGCAAATAAGCGTATGACAAGATTCTTATGTCATCTCATTAAAACGAGATTCCACTACACACCTTTTAGAATGACAAAAATAAAAAAACACTGACACCATCAAATGTTGGTGAGGGTGTGGAGCAACAGGAATTCTCTTTCAGTGCTTGTGGGAATGCAAAATGGTACAGCCACTTTGGAAGACAATTTGTTGGTTTCTTATACAACTAAACATACTCTTATCACACAATCTAGCAATAGCACTCCTTGGTATTTACCCAAAGGAGTTGAAAACATGTCCACATAAGAACCTGAACACAGATGTTGATAGCAGCTTTATTCATAATTTGCCAAAACCTGGAAGCAATCAAGATGTTCTTCAGTAAATGAATGGATAAACCGTGGTACTTTCAGACAATGGGATATTATTCAGCGCTAAAAAGAAATGAGCTATCAAGCCATGAAAAGACATAGAGGAACCCTAAATGCATACTGCTAAGTGAAAGAAGCCAGCCTGAAAGGCTATACACTGTGTAATTCCGACTATATCACATTCTGGAAAAGACAAAACTATGGAGACAGTAAAAAGATCAGTAGTTGCCAGGTTGGGGAAAGGGGGGCATGAATAGGCAGGGCATAAAGGATTTTTAAGGCAGTGAAACTACTCTGTATGATACTATAATGGTAGCTACATATCACTGTACACTTGTCCAAACGAATGTACAACACCAAGAGTAAACTCTAATGTAAACTATGGACTCTGGGTGATAATGATGTATCAGTGTAGGTTCACCAACTGTAACAAATGTACCACACTCTGGTGGGGGATGTTGACAATGGTGGAGGCTAGGCATGTGTAGGGGCAGGGGGAACTTGGAAAATCTGTACCTACCACTCAATTCTGCTGTGGATCTAACACTGCTCTAAAAAATAAAGTCTATTAAAAATAAATAAGAGAGTGCAGTGTAGTAGTTAGATATAAAAAAATAATAAATTAACTGGCATTCATTCCTATCTACCAATAAGTAAAAAAACTACTATACAAAAAGAGTGAATTCACAATAATAAAAAATATAAAATTACTCGAATAAAATGTGCAGGATCAATATGAAGAAATCTGCAAAACCTTAATGAAGGGTATAAAGGACTTGAATGAATAAAAAGACATTTTATGTTTTCTAAAAGCAAAACTCAGTATTATAAAGATGACAATTCTGTCTAAATTCTGTTTACTTATTGCAAATTCAGTTAAAAATACCAATGGACTTTTCTGAGGAAGAAGAAGGCAACTTAAAAAAAATGTCTTAAGTCTACTCAGAAGCCAAGAACATTCGAGTGATCTTTTAAAAACATAAGTCAGGTCATATTACTCTTGCTCAAAACCCTGCAAGGGCTACCTATTTCATTCATGGTTAAAGGCCAAATCCTAAAGTCCTGGTTTTGGAGAAATAAAGATAAAATACATGTAATATGCCTTAAAAATAGTATATGGAAAAATTTACAACATGACATCATCATGGCTATCCCTCAGTAGTAGAGTTAGAGGTTACCTTTATTCTCCTCTTTTATAATCACAAAAAAACAATAAAACTATCTAAAATGAAACAAAGCAATCCAAGCTCTAAAAATAAACATTTAATAGTAAACATTTATCTTACTCTTAATACCTGCCTAATCTATTTTGGGTATTTAGTTAAAGGTTTTATCTTTATTTCTGACAATAACTCTGCAAATGGTATTACTCCATATTACAGATGAGGAAACTAAAGTTTCAAGAGCTTAAGTGACTTGTATCACTTGTAAGTGACTGAGCAAGGATTTTAACAACATTGTTCTAGTTCTGCTCTACAACTTACATAGCTGTGATGAGAAAGGAAAAAGAGGTGCTCTTTACCCCCAGCTCCATTTATGTAAAAGTAAAAATATTTGGAGTGAATATTCTCTACCAATTACATTTTTGACTTTTCTACAATTTTAAAAGTCTAAATGTGAGCTCACAGCATCTACTTTAAAAAATGGGATTCCACAATCATGACTCCCCGTCCTGCAGAGAAACAAATCTCAAAATCTATAATCCTATTTCACAAAGTAAACCTGTCCACTTTGACAACATACACTTTATGTAATGCCCAGCACTCAACGCTCCCAAAATGTTCGGCAACCCAGCACACCTCATGAAAATACACAGAAACTTAGGGAGATGCTTTTTAACTACGAGCAATATTGAATTTAAATTGGCATCATGGTCCTCATACACAGTGGTTTAAAAAAACAAAAACCAAAACAGCATGCCAGTAAGGCCGTTACAAACCATGGTCCTCACTTGGAAGAAAAAACAGGCATATAAAAACAACCATCACCAGATAAATTTTAATCATCATCAGACAAACTATAATCTATAAACTTTCATTTTGAAAGTCATAATGAGTAAAAGATCACAGTAAAAACGTAGAGAATACATTTCCCATTGATATTAGGAAATAGGCATAGATAAGAATTTTCAAGAGTTTCCAAGGTCTAAAAGCTCAAACCATTCTAACACCACTTAACCATCTAGGTCAGCAGCTTTTACATTAGACACAGCTGGAATGAATCAAAGATACTATCCATGGCTTCCTGAGCAGAATAAAGAATGCTTAATGCATATACAGTAAACCCCCACCCGTTCCCAAAAGAATGTATTTATGGAATATTATGGATCATGTATGATCTCAATAATGCTGGTGTAAAGAATGTATTTATGGAATGTTATGGATCATGTATGATCTCAATAATGCTGGTGCCCACTAAAATGACAATTCAGAAAGCATCAAGGGTCAATCACTTAACAAAAGAAGTGAAAGCTTTTTCATTTCATAGATAAATTTAAAACAGCCACAAAAATGTACTGTCTTTGCCCTATAAGAGCTTGTAGCATCTACTAAAGAGAAAAGTATGCTAAACTGGGTATCAACTTTTCATTTAAAACTTCTTGTAAGTGAACATGAACTCAGATGTGTGCTTTCCTTTAAACCAAAAGATTAATGGGGATCGACAATTTTTTCTTCATCCATCAATCTCAAACTCTAAGGTATTTCTCTAAAGCTACACATTTTATTTTTAAACAAAAAAATGTGCATTTTCCAGAAGGTAGGAACTTCAAAAACAAAGAAAAGTATTAAGTGTATAAAAATGGAAAGCACAGAACTTAAACAGTTATAAGGAACCTAAAAGATCTAGATTAACCTGACACACAACACAGCACTCCTTTTGGAAAGATCCATACAGATGATCGACCCTTTCTGTCTCAGTTGGAAAATAACTAACAAGTTGAAAAACTCCCAATTTCACAAGACAGTCCCATTCCATTATCAGTCAGATCACATCATTAGGAAGCTGTCTTTCGTACAAAACAAAAATTTACATCCCCATCCTTTAACTTCCATCCACTGATAACTAGTTTTATTCTCAGGAACGAGACAGTAAGTTTACTCCTAATATTTTATGAGGTTTTTCAATTATTTGGAGACAGTTAATATTTTTCATTGATCAACTCTTCTCTAAGATCAACCTGACACGTTCCTACAACTTTTCCTCATCTAACCTAGTTTCTAAATATCTCATCATACTGGTAGGTTATGAATTTATCACAACACTTATGTGTGTATGGAAAAAGAATAAATAATAATCTTTTAGATATGGATGTTACGTGATAGGCTAAGCTCACTCACTAGCAAAGTGACTCACTGCTTTCCCTTTTAATGTGCCATCCATTCTACAATTATATTCCTGAAGGATGATGGTCAAGAGTTCACAATCTAAGTAGTTCTTTTAGTTGTAAGACATGGTAAATAATTTATTCATTCTAACAACTCACTTGGTTTTGCAAACAACTGTTTTTGCTTATGAAGGAAAATGTAGCTTGCGTGTCCACACACAGACTCATTAAACTTCACAAATACAGTGCCCAACCAAATGTCCTAAATAACCAAAGCTAAAATATCACATTTTCATCTTTAATCTATATTTAGATAAAATAGATTTAATAGCTGAACTCAATTATAATTACCACCACAATACAATGGATTAAAAAAAAAAAAACAAAAAAACTGAGACGGGCCAGCCCAGTGGCGCAGCGGTTTAGCTCCCGCTTGGCAGCCCGGGGTTCGCTGGTTCAGATCCCGGGCACCCGCCGACGCACTGCTTGTCAGCCACGCGTGGCGGCGTCCCATATAAAGTAGAGGAAGATGGGCACGGATGTTAGCCCAGGGCCAGTCTTCCTCAGCAAAAAGAGGAGGATTAGAAATGGATGTTAGCTCAGGGCTAGTCTTCCTCACAAAAAAAAAAAAAAGAGACAAAGATGGTAACAGTGATTAATTTTGGATGATAAGAATATAGATGACTGTTATCTTCTTTGCATTTTTCTGTGTCTTTTACATTTCTAAAAAAATAAACAAATAAGCAATCCATCCAAAAGCTAAATAAACTATTTTTCGCCAAGACCCTGCTGGCTAGCATGAGAATCTGAATAATGCTTTTACAGAAGCATTTTCATTGACCTGTTGTTCACTTATTAATGAAAGAATTCTGATTAAAAGCATTATTATGCTATCATACCCCCTTAAAGAAGCAAATTAAATATTTCTCTTCCATTACTTTGGCTGTTTAGGAATCAGTGTTGATTACTGGGATCAATGATTCCTAAAAACAAAGAGAGAGGATGACGTCCCAAAATAATTTCTCTAAATGGAGATTGGAGTTTCCATAGACATATTGTGGGAAAAAAATCGACAATGGGAAGAACGCTGAAATTAACAGTTATATCTTCCATTGAAACTGACACAATGCAACTGTAATATTTTGGACAAGTTATTTTATTATTCCAGGCCTTAGTACCCTCATCCAAAAACATTAGACAAGATGCTATTTAATCAAAATCCTTTCTCATTCTAAATTTCTTTGATTCCATGAAATATCCAAGACTTGTAAAATTACCCCAGGTAATCCACCATAAATGTTTGTCATGTATTACTTTGTGTTTATTCTGTAGTATGAACATTTGATGTTTCTTTGCAATGAATTACTACTTCTACTACCACTACTTCTAATATTAATGGGCAGCTAACACTTTAGTACTTGTTCTGTGCAGACACAGTTCAACGCTTTATATGGATTACATTTTATCCTCACAATAACCTCCAAAAGACGTATAATTATTATCCTCATTTTACAGACACAGTTTACAAAAGTCCAAGATCACAAAACTGGTAAGTGACAGAGCAGGGCCTTCAACCTTGGCAGAATGAATTCAGGAATCACCATGGAGGTGTACAGAATAGACTTGTCCACCAAATCGTCAACATCAGAACTAAAGGACACTTTGAAAGCCTGAACAAAACACATACATAACAGAAACAGTAATTCAAATAGTAGGCAGTGTAAAAATTGGATTTAAATCTACCTTAGGATATTTATTAAGTCTTATGATCTTAGGCAAGTCACTTAAGTGTCTTTGCTCACTTGGAATATGGGAAAAGTAATATCCACTCAAGAAGCTATTGTAAGAATTAAAAGCAACAACAGAAAGTGCTTAAGTGTGTTTAGCAAACAGCTATCATTTAGTGGTTGCATACTACTACTAAAATTATGAAATGACAGTACACTAAATGGAGGCACATATAAATCTAAATATAAATACAATATATATGTATGTAGTATATAATTATATATAAGATATAAATCCCTAAGCCGTTTGGATTCATGGATAATAAATTAATTTACAATAGCCATACTACCTACTTCTATCCCTTAACTATATATTGAAGGGAAAAAAGCCACAGTATACAAACAAAAAAATATTCTCAGCACAATTCCCCCAACACACATATGCACATACTCAAGTACCACCAAGGTCTGAGACACTGCCTTACCCATAGCCAGCATTTAATAAATATTTTTGGAACTATAATGACTATTTTCTGCTTTGAAAGAGCTTTACCTATTATTAGCAAATAATTTTCTTGAATATTAGAGTTAGATTGTGCCCTGTCCTTGCCAGAAAAGACAAATAACAAAATGAATGGAAAAGACAAATGTAAGGAAGGAAAACTATGGTGATGTAGGAGAGTAAGTAAAAAAAAACAACCTGGACTTTGGACTGAGAAGGCCTGAGTTTATGTCTCAACTCTATCACTTTTATCTGAGTGTTATGAACAAGACTTTTAACCTTCAGCTTAGTTTTCTTCAGCTGTAAAGTGGGGTTAGTACCACCAACCTCACCTTAATGGCAATGAGCACACCTAGCACTCAGCTAATAGTTTCTAAATACAATTGTCCAATAAAAGGAACCAGGGTTCTCAATAGATGGGAGGACTCTAAAGCTGGGGCAGGAAAAATGAGATGAGCCTGGAACATCTTGTGAAACCAAAAAGGAAGTGCTCAAAAAATGAAGGAACATGTCAAAAAGGCACAGAAGTCAACTTAATGGGGCTTCCATTGGCCAAATCTGGGACAACAGAACATCAAAATGATAGTAGTGGATTACAATCGATATTGATAGAAATACTTAAATAAATAAATGTGGGGAGAAGAGAAAGCTTGTCTATAGAATTACAATTAATAAAGGTAGAAGGAGGGGCTGGCCTGGTGGCTTAGTGGTTAAGTTCGTGCGCTCTGCTTCGTTGGCCCAGGGTTCGCAAGTTCGGATCCCGGGCGCAGACCTGCGCACTGCTTATCAAGCCATGCTGTGACAGGCACCCCCACATATAAAAAAGTAGAGGAAGACAAGCACAGATGTTAGCCCAGGGCCAATCTTTCTCAGCAAAAAGTGGAGGATTGGCAACCGATGTTAGCTCAGGGCTAATCTTCCTCACCAAAAAAAAAAAAAAAAGTAGAAGGAACAATGGAAATAGAAAATCACCATTTGGCAAACATTACAATAACTGTTGCAGGCAAGAATCATAAACAGATGTTAAAAATAGTGGGCAAGCGCATGACAAGAAATAGGATATTTATGTAGTCTAAAAGCATCTCTCCCAAGAAGACACTTGTTCCAAAGAGAATCACCAGTTGAGAAACCTGGCAGACACCATCTTAACCAAATGATCAAAGTTCACATCATCAGCATGGGATATATCAACATCACGGACCTCCTGATTTGAAGCATGAGGACACCATCACTCTATAGAATTGTTGCCAAAAATCAGGCAGACCCAAACTGAAGAACATTCTATAAGATAACTGACTAGTACTCTTCAAAAGTTTCAAAGTTATGTGAGAAAGACAGAAGAGCTATTCCAGATTAAAGGAGACTAAGGAGACATGAATCCTTAATACAACATGTGACGCTGAATTGTACCCTGAACTAGAAAAAGGACATTTAGTGGAACTGATGAAACTTGAATAAGGTCAGCAGATAATATTACATCAATGTTAATTTCCAGATTTGTCTATGTAAGATGTTAACACTTTTGGAAGCCAGCTGAGTATAAGGATATTCTTTGTATATTTTCTCCTACTTTTTTATAGGTCTAAAATTATTTCAAAGTGAGAATACGTATATACCATATATGCCTAAGGATTTCTGAAGGAACATAGAAATATGAGGACTAGCTTATCCTTACTTTACCAGTAACTGCCACCAGTAAAGAATGACAGCTCTTTTATAAAATAGTGAAAAAATTCTCAAGCTTATCTAGACTACTAAGAGGCACTGACAGTCCAGCATGCATACATAATCCCTTCTGCTTCTACCTTAACCTCCCACCCAGAAAATCTCCAAGTTTTAGTACAAATAATTGAGAGGAAAAGAAGAAAAATTATAGTTCAGTAGGTTCACGACAAGTTATTTGAGGAGTTTGGAACCACAACCATGTAGTTCACCTAAAATGCCCCTTAGTCTTCCAATCAGAAATCTAGGCTGTTTGGATCATTTATCTGACTTAGAATGACACATCTCGTGCCCTTACATTAAAACCTGACCCAACTGGGCTAAATAGTTACAAATTATTCACTTCAAAGCTCTTGCTAGGGAAAGAAATGATTTAACAAAAAGAAAAGATTAAAGTCATACACATCCCATAAATAATAAAGTATCATTCATACATAAAATTTTGTTTACAATAAAGGCTAAAGTTATAAAAAGACTAAATTCACAGTATTCATCTGTTCTAAGCTCTAAGTTGTTAACAGACACTAAATCTTTTACCTTTCTTACACAATCTATCCTGCCATACAAACTTCAAAGTGAACCAAAATCAGTTAAGACTGTAGCTACTTTGTCAGATCACAAGACTACTGGACTATATATAAAGTTAAGCATAACATGTAAAGATGCCTCTTCAAAATGAGGTAATTTTTACTTTCAATAGTCTTTCTCACTCTTCTGGGGAAACTATATTTTCCCCTAGCAGGAATCAATATTTCCAAGTCCTACATCAACAAAGAACCAATCACTTATTTCTAATATCAGATTGAGAACTCCTTGAGGGCAAAGATCCAGATTTTATTCATATGCATCCCAAAGCCTACCATCGTCTTAACAGTACCTGGAACACAGTATACCTCACAAATGTTAATTCCAATCCTTTTTCTGGCACATGGTAAATGCTCAGTAAATGTTTGTTATAGCTATTTCATTCAGTATCAACATTAACGACTGTGCCAAACCTAAGAGCAATGTAAAATCCAGGAGACAGATTAAATTTGACTAATAAGAAATGCTGCAACATCCTGATCTCCATCTGTTTGGCTGCTTCTGTCGGGCTACCATTCCAATGCACATGTGTGATTGATCCTTTTGGGCCCACTGCACTGAAACATTTAACTACCACTAAAATATGCAGCACACACATAATGGATCTGAATTAAATGACTTTTCCTGGGGCCAGCCTGGCGTTGTAGGAGTTAAATTCGCGTGCTCTGCTTTGGTGGCCCGGGTTTCGCAGGTTCAAATCCTGGGTGCAGACCTACACATCACTCATCAAGCCATGTATGGTGGTGTCCCACATACAAAATAGAGGATGACGGGCACAGATGTTAGCTCAGGGTTAATCTTCCTCAGCAAAAGAGGAGGGTTGGAAATAGAAGTTAGCTCAGAGCCGATCTTCCTCACCAAAAAAAAAAGGACTTTTCCTTACTGAAACAGGCCTATATACTGTTTTTATAGAACCTAAACACTTTAACATCTGAGGTTTAGATAATACCCTACTTTGGCAACACATAGGGATAATGAGATGTTTATTATTGGGTCTAGCACTTTGTCATTCAACAATTATTAAGTAAATAAATCCTCATCTCTCACTAGAATGATAATTGTAAAATAATATTTTATCTTAAAAAACTCAGTACCTAAAAAGTAAAACAAAAAACATCTATTGAGCATCTAGCAGATGATAAACAAAGATGATTGGCTTAATAAAGAACTACCTCAAGGCCATTACCTAGAAATGTTAAAGGAAAAAATTTCATTCCGTTCAAGACTTACGTGCAAAAGCTTATGTGGAGATCAGTATACATTCAAGTCCACTAGAGAAGTTTTTTAATTCCTTAATACATTTAAAATATTCTATTAAAAATAAAGAATTAACTTCAAATAAAATCATACAATTAAATAAAATAAAGTATACTAAATTGTTTCACATTTTAACACTAAAAAAAGAGAAAACGCAAATGGATTATTCTGAAATTAATAATGAACTGTATAGGAGAGTAAGTCAAATTACCAAATATTAGAGCCAAAAATGCTAGAAATCATCTGAGCCATCTTATTCATTCTAACAATGAAGAAACTGAGCTTTTGTAACAAATTGCTTTTTAAAGGAGGACTACATAATGGACAACGCCAACACAATAATATAAGGATAGAAGAACCAATACTCACCATCACAAGCACACAGAGGCCGAGAGATTGACGGGGGTAGGAAAAAAAGGTAAGAGAATATGAATGCATAAATCTTGAGTATTTGGAGAGGTAAAATATCACATCAGTTAAGAAGCAGAAGTTTAGCTTCTTAACTGACCTGCCCAAGTTTTAATCCCAACTCTGTCATTTACTAGTTGAACCTCATCAGGCCTCAATTTCCTCATCCTACAAAACAGATGTAACAGTACCTACCCAATACAGTTGTTGTGGGATTAAAAGAATTTATTAATTCATGTAAACTATTTAGAACAGTATCTGGCACATAGTAAGCAACACAAATTTAACAAAAATCATTATCTGTTATAGAAAATGCAAATTGAGACCACAAGAAAGCGCAATTTTATACCCATTCTCTTACATTGCTAGCAGGTGTACAAATTGGAACTTTCTGGGAACACAATTTGGCATTACCATGTAAACTTGAAAATTCACAACACATCTTACAAGCCAACTATTTCACTCCTAAATATATACTCATTAGGTAGATGTTAGTTATCATTAATCTCCTGACTCAAGGATTGTCCTGTGAGTGGGTATGTCAAGTTAAGTAAAAAATTAAAATAATAGACTACAGAGGTCCATCCATAAACCAATGACGACAGTATGAACCAAGATAATGATTAGACTTAATTCTGTGCACCAAAGGTTTTTAAAAAGAGGATTGAAGGTTAAGTGTAATCTGTTTTGGAGTAAAGGATTAAATGAGATAATTCATGTTTGACATATAGTAAAATGCTTAATACATGTTAGTTACTACCGAAAATAGTATGATCTATCTGAAGTTATTACACAATAAAACACATTTTAAAATTCAAAATCTCTTCTTACTCTAAACCAACTTCTTTCCCATTTTGCCAAAGCAGAAACTATACCTAAAAAGACAAAAGAGACTACCTTAGCAAACAAGTGGCACAGCAGGGCTCCTGATTCCCTATCAATCCAATTCTCCTTCCACTACATCAGTATGTCACAGACTTGTTTTTGTTCTGACATTCACTACCTTCGTCAATTTTTTGCCTTAAACGTGGACCACATTTATTATCCAAAAACTGTTGTTCCTAAAGGGAAAGGTTTTAATTACTACAGGCAATTAAAAAAAAAAAAGAAAAACTATCACAAGCCATAAATAGATAGTAACCATAAAATTTAATACAGTAAAAGCCAGAGAGTATTGGCTTGTCTACCAGATTGAGGCTGATATTACTCCTCCTTTATTATATAAAAAAAAATACACAAATATATAAACATTTCAACTGAATTAAGATGCAAAAAGTATTGAGAAAGGAATAACATCAATTGAATTTGATGCCATGTCTGTGAAACAACTAAAATTATCTCGCCTACCAGAGGCAAGTTCCACACTTTGGAAAAAGCTGCACTACCTCAAGCTACCTCCCTAGTAAAAAAAATATAACTTTCTTCAACAAATTGACTAAGCTCGAATAGAGAACATGTCACTGTTTTCAAACAATGTGCCGAAATTGAGGGATTAGCAATGCTCAGGATCTGTTATCCAATACAGGAATCACTAGTCGCATGTGGCTATTTAAATTAAATAAAATAAAAAATTTAGTGCCTCAGTCCCCCAGCCACATTTCAAGTACTCATTAGCCAAACAGCCACACAGTAGCTACCACATTGGAGAGCACAAACAGAACATTTCCATCATCACAGAAATTGGAAGCACCGCTTTAGATTCTCAAAGGATTCTAATAAGGCCCAAACGGTAGCACATGGAAATAAGGAAAATTTTAGCAAGGCAAAAGAAGTATCTTTCAGTAAAGTAATAGAAACATTTGGAAAGAACTGTGAGAGACAATGAATTAAGAGCTAGTAGTAAAAACATATTTTCTTTTTCTACAATTCCTTTAGTCTGATAATTTCAAAAGCTGGAGATGTACTAAGGCAGGCAGGAATCCCTCCCCAACTAAGATTATTGTAATTGAGGAGCAGACTTAAAAAATTTCAAAAGAAAATAAGGTTAAGAGACTGAGGCCATATCTGAACACACATAGGCAAACACTTAGTGCTTACTAAACACTTTTAACATATGAGCCTACGAATTACCTTACCTTCACTAATGAAGCAATAAGGAAAGCATGCTCAAATAATAAACAGAATATCAACAATATCTATCTTTCAAAAGTAATGGGTCTTGCATAATGAATTTTCATTTACCATCCCCTGATCACTTTAAAATGTTGGGATTCCCTCCCTCCCCTTACATGGTCTCAACATCCTTGTGGATTTATTGTTTTGTTGCAAAAATACTTAAAAGGGGCATTTTCCAGTCCATTTGATACACCATTCAAATTTTCAAAGTCTGATTTTAACTACATAGATATTTCACAAAACTTCCCAATATATTGGTTCTATAACCTTTAAGGTGGCTAATACTCCTTATTTAGCTCCCAAAATAGATCCAGACATTTCAGTTTTAAGTCTAGGTTCATTTTCCCCAGCCTTCTTCCTCTCCCTCAGGTTTTGCTAAAATCTTTTCTTTTTCTGTCTGCTTTCTGCTTTATCTCCCTTTTTTTACTCCAGTATTCTAAGAAACCCTCCTTTTTCTCTATGAGTAAATCAAATGCAAAAGTAATTTATGGATGGGAAAAGATTACTGCCTTCTTTAACACAGATGCTCAGACAGTAAAAGATCTGCTCTAAGTCACACAAGTAAATGGCAAAACTTAGACTAGAATCTGAGTTTCCTTTTTTCTACAAAGCGTTGCAGATTTCCTAGAGTGCCAATTAGCGTAACTGTATTCTTTCCAACACAGGTAATTCCACTGTCTATATAAATTATATGATCTACCTAAAGTTTTTACAGAAACAACAAATTTTAAATTTAAGATCTCTTCTATATATTTTCTGCCTTTATAATACTTATAAGTGTACATAAGAAAACTTTTTCTATGGGTAATTTCCCACCATCTTCCAAGTTTTCTACAATGTGATTACACTGTTTTTGTACTTCAAAAGTTTGTATTAATCTTTGCTGGATCCATGTGTTCCTCCTTTTTGTTTAACAATGGCAGCTGCTATAATTACAGTGCACACACCCTTGACTCGGGAGCAACCCTCTGATGTACCCCAAATGCTGCCTTGCACCAGAGCACACTTCCTCCCAAGAAAGTGCCACCAAGCTAGAGACACATAATGCCATAGCATATAAATAAATATGCAAATATTTTGTGGTTAAAAAGCTTTCCATTTTCTCCTAATATAAATAATTTACAACATTTCATTTGGAAATACAACTATATTAGTGAATAAGATGCAATATTCACATGAATCTTGGAGATAGTTTACTAGATTCCAAAATAATTATATACTTTTTAAAGGTTGCTTTGGGATGCATTACCTTATCGTTCGGGGCACTTTAGTGAAGAAATCTGAGAAGCAATGATGTAACACTTATTATCTATAGCTGCAGCAATTCAAATCTGAATTCCCCTGTAATTTCTCACAAATTCCTCACAACTCGACCTTGAAATGCACTCCCCTGAGGATCCTATACCTTTCAGTATTATTTCTTATTTTCATGAAATAGTAAGCTGAACATAAACGTAAATCTTCAGTACCCATAAGGACGCACATCCTTAGAGGACAACATCCCATATACTGCACTGTAGTTTAGAACAGGGGATTTTTAACTACAAGAGTCTTGACCAGCACTATGTTTTTGAATAGAATTGAACAGAACAGAACAGAATACAAAAGCCAGCCTGTGTCATCACAGTAAGTCTAACTTGTTTTATGAAAGGTTGCGTGTGTGTTTGTGTGTATGAATGCATTTATGTGTGTACACTGTGTCAAAAGGTGTGATGTATTTCTTACTGTCACAGTCAAAAGTTTAAAAGCCACTTTGCAGTGGGTTTGCAGTCTATATAATCTTTGCCAAATTATTTAACTTTGATATGCCTCAGCTTCCTCATCTTTGTAAATGGGGGTAGTAATATAATAACATTTAAAATGGTTGTTATGAAGATTAAATCCATAAAATGATTTTAAGACAATGCTGGTAAACACTCACATATTAGCTGCCATTTAATTTTGTACTGGGAGCTACACAAAGAACCTCAAAGTACTATGGAACAAAAGTAGAATCTAAGAAATATGAAAATGAATTTCATTTATAAATAATCCACAATAGAAATAAATGAATTTTTGGAAGAAGCAATTCATATCAAGAATTACAAAAAAAAAAAAAAACTTATACTCTTTGACACAGTTTATCTCACCCCTGTAAATTCATCCTAAGAAATTAATTGAACAGAAGAAAACAATTATATGCAAAAAAAGATGCTCGTTACAATGTTATTTATAATAGCAAAGAGCTGGAAACATGAAGTCTTCACTAAGATAATAGCCATGTAAACTTACAGTACAATATGATGAAATATTACAGGCATTAAAATAATCACTACTAAAAAACTATGTAGGGGCCAGCCCAGTCGTGTAGTGGTTAAGTTTGTGTGCTCCACTTTGGCGGCCCGGGGTTCGAGAGTTCAGATCCCGGGCGCAGACCTACATACTGCTCATCAAGCCATGCTGTGGCAGCATCTCACATGCAAAATAGAGGAAGATGGGCACAGAGGTTAGCTCAGTGACAATCTTCCTCAAGCAAAAAGATGAGGATTGGCAACAGATGTTAGCTCAGGGCCAATCTTCCTCCCCTCCCCCAAAAAAGCTATGTAAAAGCATAGCATTTTTTATTTTAAGTATATCAGGTAAAAGTGAATAATAAGTATTTGCAGGTATACTACTAAAACAAGTAAAAATATACATGCATGGAACTAGAAGCAACTGAAAATTGTGTTGGGTTTTTAATTTATTTCCTTCTTTCTTTGATGTAATTATTGCTCCTTGTCCTCCCCAAAACAAAGAAAACTCAGTGTCTTAGTCCATTCAGGCTGCTATAACAAAATATGGGTATAGCTTATAAACAACAGAAATTTATTTCTTACAGTTCTGGAGGCTGGGAAGTCCAAGATCAAGGCACCAGCAGGGTCGGGTGGGGGCCTTCTTCCTGGTTCACAGCCAGAGCCTTTCCACTGTGTCCTCACAGGGTGGAAAGGGCTAGGGATCTCTCTAGAGCCTCAAGGCCCTAATCCCATTCAAGAGGGCTCCACCCTCATGATTTAAGCACTTTCAAAGGCCCCACCTCCTATCATCATCTTTGGTGGTTAGGATTTAACATATGCATTTGAGGGGGACACAAACCTTCAAACCATAGCAGTCAGATAAAAGGATTCAGCTCAATTCCACTGTTTTCCTCCTACTATCTAGCTAAATCTATTTGAGACAGGGTACATGCAAAAATGGGACAACTAGAAGTTAGCCAGTAATTATAAGTCAAACTATTTTTATTTGATGTATGCTGGGGCCTAGCACACATTATATAGGTTCAGACTCAACAGCAATAGGGTCTATATAACACCAGATAAATTCTTTTTCCTTTTGGCTCACTTAGAAGCTAAGTTTGCTCTCTCCTGAACTATCAAGACGAGGAAAAATTGCTAAGGAAAACTAAGGGGTCTTCAGGCTAGCTTGTCTCATACATCCATCTCCTGTCTCTCCCCTTCCTTTTTAAAATGATTATAACACAGAGTTGAAAAACATCTTAATTTGATATACTTACTAAAGCTATTTGTTAACTTTATTATTTGATAATAAATAATGATGATGTTCTTAACTTTTACTAAGTTAATTAAGTTTGGTTTTTTTGGATCAAATAACTCAAGAGAAAAAGTATATACATTTTTCATCACACTTTTTTTTTATTGATGTCATAATAGTTTATAACACTGTGAAATTTTAGTTGTACATTATGGTTTGTCAGTCACCATACAAATGTGTCCTTTCACCCCTCGTGCCCACCTAACTCCTTTCCCCCTGGTAACCACCAAACTGTTCTCTCTGTCCGTATGTTAGTTTATCTTGCCATCATCATATTTTTAAGTTCCTGATTTATGTTCATTCAAGATCATGATTCACAGATAACCTCAAATTCATTCCCAAACCAAGTTTCAGTAATTACGTATCTAAGGCAATTATTTTTGAATTAATAAATTATACGGTTTCAGAATAATAAGGCTAAACCAAAATGTAAACATAAACAAATTTTTGCTTTAGTTGTTGATGACTATGAAATGAACTAAGCATAAACCTACAGTCCGTTAGCTGTCTGAAGTAAAGTTAACAGACTAAATCAAGAGTGATGAACTTCCAGCTAGCAGATCTAGCGTATCTCATCTATTAATAGGGATCCTAGTTTGATAACAGTTGCAAAAAATTAAATGTCTAAATCTTTAATAAGCTGAAAAAAATCTTCCTCTACCCTTCTCTCCCATGAAAGTAGATTCTTGCCCTCCATACAATGATATTTGAAAGCTCCTGCATTCAACTCTGAGAAAGATGGCTTTTTCCTTTGAAAATGACAGTCATCAAATCTACTTATACTTCCAAAATGTGCTCAGGTATTAAAATTGCTTGAATTAACAAGGTCTAGAAATATACTCCTTTTATAACTAAATAGTTGTATTAAATATCAAACAAACAAAAAACCGGCTAGAGCCAGGTCTTTGCCTGATAGAGTCTTGTCCAACACGTGTTGTATCTATCTACCTCTTCAACCAGTCTTTGCTCAGAACATGGAAGAAAATGTTAACAATGTATATTTATATTATTTTCTACTTGTTAGAATTTTTAGATTTTAAGTTTTTCTGAAAAGCTGCTATTTAATATTTAAACTGAAAGATAATTTTACCAGGTCCTTTTTAAGAAGTAACTCTACCTTCAGGCTAAATGAAAATGAGCACTGATTACCTCATGAACATACTACCTTTCTTCTCAAGAAATAAAAGTTCTTTTTAATATTCTCCTATCTCTAATCAAAAAATGTTATTGAGGGAGGGAAGGTTACATTTATCTTCACCTCCCTCTGAAGTAGGGACATATTATCCTGGTTTTACAGATGGGCAATCAAGCAGAGACAGGTCATGTGATTTGCCAGAGTCTTAATGCTACAGTCAGCAGTAACCACAGGACCACTGCTAATCGTAGAAATTAGAGATCCTATCATTTCCAATACTCTCAACTCCTCCCAGCTAAACCCTTCCCTTTTCTTCTCCTCCCCACTGACCCCCTCCTCCTTTTCACCCCCAATTCCAAAATCCTTACTCCTGTCTCTAAATCGCAGAGGCAGATGTCAACACTCATACTCCCGCTTTAAGTCGCTCATCCCACATGCACATTAAATACACTGGCGCTGGCTCAGGATTCCTCTCCACCTCAACTCCTGATACCAACCCAGCAACCTGAACAGCCATACTGATGACCTTTTTAAATTTCCTAGCAGATCCTGGCTCCTCTACTCCAACAACCTGTGTCTACTTTCATCTTCCCTCATGTTATCACTCTGGAGTCTGTGTTCTCTGATCAAAATCTATCTTGCAATTTTTCCCACTCCCACTCTACATGCTCTTTAACTTGACCAACACTTCCAGTCCCTCAAAACAGCTGTCAATTCTGTGTGTTTACCTATCACTTCAAGCTTATTTTTTTTCTTTAAAATTTAGTCTGGCCATTACATGTATGAGGCACAGTGTGGTATAAATACAGTGCAATTAAAATCTCAGTTCTACCACTTACTCCCTCGTGTGGCTGTGGGCAAGTTACTAAACCTCTCTTAAGTCTCAGTTATCTCATCTGTAAACTACGATAATACTTAGCTCACAGGGTCGTTAGAAGGATTAAATCTAGCCCAGTGTCTCACAAGCAGTAAACCAGTTTGACAGACTCCTCTTTCCTGGGCCTTGCTCTACCAATTGCCCACCTCTCCTTAAATCTTTTTTTCTTTTCCTCTCTACTACCGACATCACCTCGTCCAACAAATAATCTCAACTCCTAACTTCCCCCTGAATGAGTATAATCTTACCCTTTGCTGTCTCCACTTCATCACTTCTTATTCGGTCTTTAATACTTTTTCTCTGAACTCTCCTGCCTCTCAAGACTTTTCTGTCTTTTGGTGTCTCATCTTACTCTGCCTTAAAAAAGGCTGCTGTTTCTCACTATCCATCTTTCCATTGCTACTTAATATTCTCTTCGTGCAGTTTTCCCCTGGCTTCAACTATTACATATGCTGAAGCTGGCACCTCTAACCTTCTACCCTCTTAATCTTCTTTAGGCACCAAACCTGTATGTACTTAACCTATACATACTTAAAACACTTATGAGACATTTTCTACCATGATACCTAGGACAGGCACCTACAAACTTAAAAAGATCAAAATTGAGTTATTTTCCCATTAAAAACCTTCTCTGCCTTGTCCCATTTAAAACCATCACAGCAGCCCAAATTTAACATGTTGAAGTCATTCCACACACTTCCTACTCCTTCCTTCACATCCAATCAAGTAATCATACTTACTGGACCTCTGAACTGCCTCACAAATTCATTCCCAACAGTTCCAAATGCACCAATTCCAGCTGCTTTTTGCCTTGATTATTACAGCTTCCTCATCAATTGTAATTCATTTTCTTCTCCCTCCAAGCAACTGTTCAAACAAGTCCCAGTATTGAAGTTTCTACACAAATTTGATATACCTCTCTCACTTATAATAATGGGTCCCCACTGCCTACATGATAAACTTTAGCTGGTGTTTTTCATTAAGTATCCTTACTGACCTAAGAGTTTTTGGTGAAGAGCGAGGAAGGGTAGCTTGAAAAACAAATGTTCTTTGAACACTTACTCCTTTACCTGAAAAATCAATGGGAACTCTGTTCAAAATTAATGTTACTACTGACCAGTTAAATAAATTTTCCTCAACTTTTCAAGAAAAACTGATTTCCAGGAGCTTCTGTCATGTTCACCTTGTGGGTCTCTTGCTCTAGGCCTAGGTACCACCCTTTGCCCGAAGGCTGCTGATACATACTTCAGCACAAATCTAGATTATTCACCATCTGGGCCCCAACACTTTTCTTATCCTCCCCCACCACTCCTCCAAATAAGCGTATCCAAAAAGCTACTGCTTTTCTTCAAATTTTCCTTTTCTCCTATGCTTGTTCTTGTTTTGTTTTTTCCCTCTCTTCTTGGAATGCTCTTCCCCTGGCCGTTGCCCTCACCTCTGCCTGACTCCTAAAAATGCCACCTCTTTACTGAAGGCTTCCCTCACACACAACCCCCACTCTGCCCTCCACTCCCAGGTACAATCACTTTCTCCTTGAGCCTTGAAGAACTTTTTAAGCAGAGCATTCATCACATTTCAGAGGGATCTAGTTCCCTTGTTGGAGAGTGAAAGCAGTTATCAGGTTTTACTTATCTTTGCATCTCCAGGGCTAAGGAAAAGTCAAGTGCCTAGTAGACACTTAAATGTCACTAAACTGAAATTCTTGAAGAAAAAGTTAATAATGGATCTGTCCTGAAAAACTAAGAAATCCACATATACGTAATTCAGCAACTAAAATTCTGAAATGCTTTTACATATTATTAAGGGGACAAATCCAGAATTGATCCCTAATTCCCATCTCAAAATATCAATGTAATTCACAATAAAACAGTAAAAAAAAGTTTGGTGACTTTATGACAAAGTTAACAAAACATTCTGATCTGGTGAAAGTTATGATAACTTTGAAAAAAGTGGCATCAGAAAAGTCACAATTCACTAAATTAAACCTAAATTTTTAGTAGTCCTACTATAAGATACTAATACAGAGAAGCCATTAACAAATATTGTGTATTTGTGAAAGTAATCTCTAACCAGGTGAATAAACAAACAAGATGCATCTAATCACATGCAATAGTATCATTAAATCTAACCAGGAAAACAAGGACATTCTACATTCCAAGCCATAATTGCCTTTATCTAAACTATAAATCCTTGTTACATAGATAAAATTTAAATATAAAACTGATTAGATTAAAATTTAATTTCCAATTACTCTTGAATTTACTAAAGCTTATTCTTTGCACTCTAAATGTAGAAAGAAAATGCCTCCCAAGATAATTCCAAACTTTCAGATACAAGGTAATTTCCACCAGTCAATTCTACACTTATGAGTAACAGGAGTGATATATTAAATGTAGATTCCAGAAGTACAAAGAAAATCACTTAGGATTCTAAACTCTTGAACTAAAAGAAATCCTAAAGCTGATCAAATCCAGCACTTTCATTTTAAATCAGAGAAATTAAAAGTTTAAAATTCTAGGGAGGAGAAAAATATAAATCTATATTTATGAACATTTATATTAGAAATCTATAAGTTATGAACATTTACTTCCATATTACGGGCAGAGAAGGATGACAATATTGCATTTCTGGCATTTAAGACTGTATCATTTTTCTTCCTTAATCTTCCAAGGTGATAAACAACATTGATTTTCTCATGTTGATCCATTCGTGCAATCTTGAGATAAACCTGGCTAGACTGTGAGGCTTTGTTTTGTTTTCAGTTCACCGAATTGGGTTTGATTTGCTACTTCTTGAAAATTCTCAGCCATTATCTCTGAATATTTCCTCTCCACCATTATCTCTTCTTTCGGAACTGTGAGCTGTTATGTTGGACTTGTTCAACTTATCCCTCATGTTTCTTAATCTTCCTATTTTATATCTCTATCTCTGGGTTCGGCCTTCTGGGTCTCAGTCTACAGCAGGAGATTTTTAACCTTTTGTGCCATTGAACTCTTTGGCAGTCTAGTAAAGCCTACGGCCCCCTTCTCAGAACAGTATTAAAGGCTTAAAACAAAATACATAGGATTACAAAAGAAGTCAATTATAATAAACTAATTATCAAAATACTTTTAGTTTTGATACAGTAGTATATGTGTTTTACTAAAATACGAGCTCTAAACTGATTGGTGGTTACCAAGGGGAAGGGGGGTGGGGGGTGGGCACAAGGGGTGAAGGGTTACATCCACAAGGTGACGGACAAACAAAAATGTACAACTAAAACCCCACAGTGTTATAAACTATTAAGACATCAATAAAAAAAATGGTAAAAAAAACTAGAAGCTCTAGCAATGGTTTAATAACTATAAGAATTTCAAATCAGTGATGACTGTAAGTGCTATTTCAAGATATCTGTAACAACTGAACAGCAATTGTACTAATAAAAAAACGATCTGGGGGCCGGCCTGGTGGCATAGTGGTTAGGTTCACGTATTCCACTTCAGCGGCCCAGGGTTCGTGGGTTCGGATCCTGGGCGCGGACCTACACACCACTTATCAAGCCATGCCATGGCAGCATCTCACACACAAAAGTAGAGGAAGACTGGCACTGATGTTAGCTCAGTGACGATCTTTCTCAAGCAAAGAGAGGAGGATTGGCAAAAGATGTTAGCCCAGGCCTAATCTTCCTTACCAAAAAAAAAAAAAAAATCTTGATTTCTATGAGGTACGGGTTCAACTGTATCCCTCCAAAAAAATACACTGGGTACTAACTCCCAGTACCTGAGAATATGACCTTATTTAGAATAGGGTCACTGCGGGGGTAAGTAGTTAAGAGGAGGTCATACTGAGTGGGCTCCTAATCCGATATGACTTGTGTCCTTACAAGAAGATGGCCAGGTGAAAACACAGACACACAGTGAGAACACCATGTGATGATGAAGGCAGAGAATGGAGTCAGGCAGCTGCAAGCCAAGAAATGCCAAAGTGCTATCAACCACCAGAAGCTAGGAAGAGGCAAGGAAGGATTCCCTCACTGGTTTCAGAGGGAGCGTGGCCCTGCCAACACCTTGATTTTGGACTTCCAACCTCCAGAAATGCGAGACAATAAATTTCTGTTGTTTTAATCCACCCAGTTTGTGGTACATGCTTTGTTATGGCAGCTCTAGGAAACTAATACAACTGCTGCCACAAGTACCTCTAATGCTGCTATGGTCTGTTGGCATTTCCTTCAATTATGAACATAAGCAAGTTTCAGTCAGAGATTAGTAAAAACACTCTAAATTCTAAGAACCCTATGTCTAAAGCAACTTAACATCTCAGTCTAAGACCCACTATTAATGAACTATGTTTTAACAAAAATAATGAATTATGTTTAAACAGAAACAGATCAGTAATTGTTTTCTCATTTCAAATCACTCTGAGTGCCACAAAAACAACATTTCAGGGATTTGTTAATGACTGGTTCTAGATTCTAAAATGAGATGCAGCTATGACACAAAACTCGCATAAACAGCTAATTAAATCTAAATATTAAATAATGAAAGAATTCATTATCTGCATTAACTTCTTAAACCAATTAAATGTAAAATTATCTCTTAGTGTTAGATTAGTATGATTTCTACAAATAATCAAATGAAAAGACTTAGTTCTGATACTTCCTGGCCAATAAGTAAAGCACAAGGGCTTGTATTTTGTTATATTCCTCTTAGAACTACTCAAGTTGGTGTTTAAGCCCAATAGCCTTTTGGTCACTTATTCATCCACAGGTCATATTTATTTAAAAAAAATAAAGAGCACTACAAAGTTCTCCATCTGTGATGTATACACATATTATCAAAGACACATGGCTATTAACCCTAAAATAAGAAAGTCTTAAAAGATTATGGATGTACCAATTGTTTCCAAATTTTTATCTTGGTCCTTCAAAAGTCATGCTTTTACTTCATCATCCTACCAGATCTCCAGTGAAGTCTTTCATTTGCTTAAATATGTCAAAAACAACATCATAAAATTAACCAATTAACAAATATGTATGTTACAAGTCTAGTGACTTGCAATGTGTCTATCATGTATTACTTTAGGGTAATTTAGCATAAGAAGGGCCTATACTGATGCTTAGTTCAAATTCCTTGATTTACAAATGGGCAAACTGAGAGCCACTGGAGGCTGTCACTTGCCCAGAATCACAGAATAGATTAGTGACAGCTAAGAAGACAGAAATGCATCTCCCAATTCCCAGTCCAATGTTCTTTACATTATACTATACTGCATAAAAGTTGGTAAGAGTTAAATAAATTACCTGCAAATGCCTTTTGTATGATCACTTTAATTCTATTTATAATATAGTATTTAAAAACAGTCAGGTTGCCCAAAAACAACCTAACAAGTTTTTCGTTTTTTTAAAAATCGATTTTATTTTACCATTCAGCACATTTTAAAAACAGGAACAAGATCTCATTTCCACCTTCAAAATTGGCAAAAGTGTTTTCAAAGAGAACTGGACAAGACAATTCAAGGCATAAGTACTCTCATATACTGAGTTTTTTCTTTTCTAGATGGCAATTTATCAGAAAGAATAAAACAACTTAAAATTTGCATCTTTTTTAACTCCATTCCTAGACTATCTCAAGAAAAAAGTAATAGATCTGGATGAAGACAGAACTCAGGATCAAATGCAGCATTGTTCAGAAATAACAGAAATATCCAACAATAGAAAACTGATTAAAACTAATGTATGTCATACACTGAATATAATGTAGACATTACAAACTATGTTCTAGGAAACACTTAGTGACACAGGAAAATATTAACAATGTATTAAGGTATTATAGTACCCAATTCCACTCTGCTGAGAATATATGTATATACATAAACCATATAATACATGTATAAAATATCACAGTGCTTGGCACGTAGTAAAAATTCAATAATGAATATGATTCATCATCAACTTCATAGGAAAGGAAACATCTAATTATATACCAAATGTTAAAACTTATTATCTGAGTGGTCGAAATGCAAATACTAAATTATTACTACTTAGTCACTTTAAAGACCATTTTGTACATTATCTGAAATAAACTATTACTCTTGCATGGAGAGAATTAGTTTTTAAAATGGCACTTTTAATGCAGTTCCAGTTCCTAATGAACACTGGAAAAGACAAGCAGAATTCTACCACCCCTTCCCCAAGTTTGGCATGGCGTTAAGACAATCTTACACATAATAGATCCTTCACTAATTCTTGATTAAATATATACTCACAATCAGCCTCTGAGAGCTCTCTCTCTCTACCCAGAACTCTAATTCCAAATAATAGAGCATTTCAAAATGAAGCCTCTAACGGCCTTACTGGCACAATGGCTATCCAGAAAGGTTAACAGTTCCCAAAGATATTGGTGATTTTCACTTTTTTAAAAGGTTGAAATCAGGTGAAAAAACATTCAGGTGTTAAGAACAGTCTCTACTGTAATTAAATTCCTATTGATTGTGGCTTAAAAAAAAAAAAAGGAAAAAAAATACACAGACAGTCCAAATAAAATCCCTATTTCAGGGCAGTTTCAAACTATCCTAAGGCTGTAAGGGCGTCTGCCATAATATATCTCTTTTGTTTCTTCATAATATATATGATTATAAATGATAAACTGCCATTTCAAAACATTATTTTACATATTAAAGATGAGATATACAAATTATTGAAATAAAAGGTACATTCCAAAGAAGTTCACTCTTTGTGGTTTAGCTAATGCACAAACAACATCGGCTCTAATAAAACTGATTACCAGACGAACACATCACTTTCTAAAATTAAAAAAAAATTAAAGTAAACCCCTCAAGAGTTTGTCCCCATGAAGAGTTAACATCTCATAGTGAAATATCATATGCTAAAACATATTATTCTTGCCCTACCAAAATGAATATAACAAAGTTCCTAGGATATAACTTAGTAATAAAACAGGATAAATTTGTGAAAACAGAATTCTAAAAGTCTGGGTGAGTGAGGTAATTTCCAAGTTGTCCCATACTAGGTACATTTAAATTTTAAAAAAGAAAAAAAACAATCCTCCCACTAGAAATTGTCATTAGGTGTTTCAAATATCAACATCTTTGGAATCAAACTACTGGGAATATTCACAAATTTTTAGTGTAACAGCAGTATCGTCCACCGATATCACTACAAAAACCTGCCCTCTCAATCTGTCCATGTCAAGTATTACAAAAAGATCCCATTTAGAAACAATATATTTTACACGTGTCAATTCACATTCCCTCATTTGCTTTTCTAGTAGCTGCACCTCAAAAGGAGCTATTCAATATTTTACTTTAAAGATGGTAATTAGTCTTTCCCATCTCTAAAATAGAATTTGACATTTTGATCCACGCTACTTTCTTAAGATACCAGTAAAAATGATCGTCATTCAGTACAGGATTTTTAGCAGTTTTTCTCCTAACTCAGCGTTATCTGAGATACTTCTTGATCTCTCTCAAAGTAGGTCTAATCTGCGGAAGGCAGTGAGACAGTGCACTGCACTGTGAATGGACAGTCAGGTATTTTATGAATGGAGGCAATCACGTGATCCCAGCACCTCCCCGAACTGATATTTCCCACATAACTGTGTCAACATTCTGAGAACAGAGGTAGTTGTTTGTGTGTGCGTATGTTTTTGAATTTACCCTATAACTTCGAATTCTCTTTACTTTCTGAACTCAAAAATCTACATGAAGACAGAGAGTCAAGCTTCGAATTTTTTTCTTGGGAAATTCTTTCAAGTTGTCCAAGGTGATGGATGTTTAATTATTTTTTTATGAATGAAGAGTGTGCTATGCAAATGAGGGCGATTCACAAAAAGAGAGAGAACATGGCGGCCACTTCTGCTTCTAGACTGCACTGACACTGCAGCAGTCTACCTTCTCCCACACCCGCTCATCAGAAAAGTGTGCTGGGGGAGCGGGGGGAGAAACGCTGCTTGGCATTTCTCAAGCTATTTTATGTTCAATAGGCCCAGGCTTTGGACTTTAAAGTTTTCTCAAAACGGTCTGACTCAAGGAATGCACTTTATTTAAAGGAATGGATCCTAGGACTAGTCCTAACTCACTTAACTCTTTCCAACCCTCCAAAGATAACAAAACTTCAACTTAATTACAAGACAAAGGGTGCTAATATTCTGCATGGAATTAAGTCCCATCTCAATAGAAAACTGTTACCGCACCAGTATTCCTCCAGGCAGCTGTTATGTTAAAGCAAAATATTTAACAGGCAAAATATTTCGTTTGAAAAACATAAGGACAGCCCAAATAAACAAAAACTTAAACCGGGATGCTCTAGAAGTTAATGAATGAAGTCATCAACACGTTCAGCAATGTAAATACTGTTATATCAACGTAAATGGCGTGTTTCAATATAACTGAAGGGTAAAAATTAGCATTCAAAATTCTTCTATGCTCCTGATAAAGACATGTCCAGTATTCGCAAAGGTAAAATATAATAATTCAACATCTCCACACTCCAGGTGTCCTTAATGCTATTAAATTCTAAAAATGTTTCCCTAGCCCCATTTGTTACAAGAATCTTACAGGTCATAAGTTTAAAAGGGGGGGGGAGGGGAGGCTTAATCGGTATTTAAGAGTCACTGACTCATCGAATTAAGATTCAAGAGCAGTTTGCTGCAGAAGGTGCTCCCACACATTAGTTTCCAAGTGAAATAGCTATAAAGGAAGCAGGATGGATATTCAGGATATGCTGACTGGTATGCTAAGGAGAAAAAGGACAGGTCAGGGGTCTTCCAGGCAAAGGGGTAATTTCCACTCCGCCTCCACACCCACATACTCCATCTCATGGACATACAATTGCCATCCCACCCCAACACTCAATACCCTCCCCAAGAAGAAAGCAATTAAATGCGGGGGGTGGGAGGGTGGGTTTGCTGCCATTAAATCAAACGGCTAAAGAAATCAAATGCTAGCTGCAGAACAAGACGCACCGAACTCTCCAGGGTTGCAAGCTTTCCGGCACCCAGGTCTCCGAGGGGTCTGGGGGAGTGCCGAGGAAGGATGGGGGGTGGGGGGCTGGTAATCAAGATCAATGAGGCACTTACTCGTTGTCAGAAGTCGCCGTCTCCTCGCTCATCTTTCCCTCACCGTGATCCAATCTGGAGATGGAGGAGCAACAGCAGGCGGAGGAGCAGCAGCAGCACCGAGGGGCAGGAGGCAGTGGCGGCCGGGGGGGCGCGGGGGCAGTGGCTCAGGGGCCTCACCATGGTGGATGGCTCACCCGGAACGGTGCCCCCCCAGCCGGGAACCCCGGCCACCCCCGCAGGGGGGTGGCGGCAACAACCTCCGCCGTGGCGACCCCAGCCTCTTCCCCCGCCTCAGCGCCCAGCCAAGGGATCCGGGGACGGTGGGTGGAAAGGAAAAGAGGCCGGGGGGCTCCGAGGCTGACTGGAGAGCGGCTCCTCTGGCCACTGGGGTGGAGCGCGGCGGGGTCCGGCCAGGAAGGAGCGGGCGGGCGGAGAAGCCGGGAGCAGAGGCGGCGCTTCCCTCAGGGATGCGGCGAGGAGGAAGCAGAGCTCCGCTCGGTGGGGGCCGGCGGGGGAGTGCCGAGCCCAGGCTCCGGGCGGCGGCGGCGCGGTTCCGCCGGAGCCCACCCCACCATCTCCCGCCTCGCCGCCGGCTGCCCGCTCAGCCCCCGGGGGCGACCGGGGCGCTCCTCAGGGACGAGCCGAACCGGAGAGGGGCCTCACGGCGGCGGATTCCTCCAGACACGCTCCAGCCCGGACGAGTCCAGAGCAGGGAGGAGGGGGAGGCGGGGAGCGGGAGGTAGGGGCAGGCGAGCCGATCGTCCCCACCCGGGCCGGAGGGGAGCGGGCGCGCCCGCGGGGCAGGGGCCCGAGAAGCGGCGGGACGACGGGGAGGGCAGCCGCAGGACCCCACCAGCAGCTCGGCGGGCCAGCTCCTCACGCCCGCCAGAGGGGAGCCGCGACGGGGGCGGCGGAAGCGCTCACGCCGCCCGCTCCTTCCGCCGCCGCCGCCGCTGCCCGAACCGGGGCGCCCGCGGGAGAAGGAGGCAAAGTAGTCCCTGGCGACTTCTCCCGGACGCCAGCTTCTCCCAGGAGCCGGAGCGGGCACGGGGTGGGGCTCCCGAGCGGGGTGCCCGGGCTGTGAGGGCTTGGGGGTAGGAGGACTAAAAGCTGCGGCCTCTGGGCGAATCACTGCAACTCGAAGTCGTGTGCAGCATAGCAAGTTTCAGGAAAGTAGTTCCCTCCTCCCTTCATTTCCCAAATCGTTGTCGAGCCACAGAGCGGGGAAAGGAGGAGGGAGGCGGAGGGATACGCCAGCACCGTGCTCGGTGTGCGTGCGCGCGCTCCAAACTCTTGGCACGCTGCGAAAGGGGGCGGGGGTGTGAGCTGCACGGGGAGCTGCTTGGGAGGTTGCATTGTTGCGGCGCGTTAGTCCCCGTTACTGGTTTTGGAATATCCAAGGTGTTGGAACGAAGAGGCTAGAATGACAGTGTGCTCAAGGAGAAAACTGGAGGCTACTCTGTTCTGCCGCGCGCGCGCGCGTGTGTTTGTGTGTGTGTTTTCCTTGCAGAGCAAAGAATGGAACTGGCATGAGTTCATCTTTAGTTGGTGGGGGTTAGAGGCAGGGACTGTACAAAGAGAGCTCCGCCTGCTGTCCCTCTGGTTGCATTGCTGCAGTCCCCTAGCTGCATGCACAGCGGGAATGTGTGTTGGGGTGTGTGTGTGTGTGTGTGTGTGTGTTAGAGAGAGAGAATGAGTTAGTTTTAATACCTTGGATTCTAACTGCGCAAGGGGTATGTGGTGCAGGGCATTCATCTCGGAAAGCTAAAGTGGTTGTTAATGGAGAACGACTTCCATTGAAGCCCGGGGTAGGCGTGTTACATGAATCTGGCGCAGCCAGAAGCACAGGAAATAACTCCCGCTGCGAGTGAGGTTGCATAACTATAGCGCAGAAGATGCCTCTGTGGCACGAACTGCTCTAAACGGAGGCGGAACGACTATTGAATTGGCAGCTGTCACGTTTGCGTTGTTAGAGGACAATGTATGCATTCATCTCAAAAGGTTTTTGCACAGAAACCTGCTGGGGTTGCGGGCCGGAGTCTAGGGTCTGCCCGACAGGAGGACTCTGAGCTCCTGGCTTTGTAAATTCTATTATCTTTTCTCTCCCTAGAAAGCCAGCCTATACTTGACTCGGCCTGGGGGACTGAATCCCAAGTTTCTGACGCATCTCCCTAGGTATCAGTCTAGCTCTGTGCGCAATGCTTTTCCCTTCTCAGGTTGCTGCTCCTGCCTCCTTGAGGGGTAGAACATTTCCTGAGGAAGAATAAAAGAACCTCCCGGACATGCCAGCACACCTCTTCTGCCATCCCTCTCATGAAAGTCTCAGATTGCTGTTCTCGGGAGCGCGTACACTACTAGCCTGTTAGTGATTTGCACAAAGTAGGTGCTTGATAAATGTTTAAAGACTAAACCAAGGAGCTAAACCAGTCTGCCCCAAAAACCATCCCGTTGACTTCTGAGGTTTCTGTATGTAACTCTTGCTTCCTGCCCTGGCAGCAGCCTTGTCCATACTCAAAGGGAAGCAGCAGCAAAGTTGGTGACAGGAGGAGGTGAGGGGATCCGCGATAGACAGGTTACCTCTGTTACCTCTGAACCTGCGTTTTCTATGTTGTTCCTGGGAAGAACCCGTTAACTGGGAGTGTTGTTCCTGGCCTGCGCTCCTTCCAATGCTACTGCTAACCACTTTGGCTGCTCAGATTTGAATCAAGTCCCATCAGTTATAATTTGTGTGTTCTGGACAAATTACTTAAACTCTGTGTCTGTGTAAAATGGGGATAATAGTATCTCGTTCATAAAGCAGATATACTGATTAATGAGGTAATAATATACATGAAGCACTTAGAACAGCTTAAGAGCTCAATAAGTCCCAGCTCTTACAATGATTTTGTAAAACGGAAATAATAATAAACTCCATGAGGAGGTGGTGGCAATTGCTCTGAAGGTTAAATGTAAAGCATTCAGTAGCCTTATTCATTCAGTCAACAAGTAACTAGCAGTTTTCTGGCGTGTACCACTCTTGCTGGACGCATGGCCTGCCCCTCAGTAAGCCATTAGTAAATGGTTGTTCTTAGAGTCATTAAGTAAGTACAAGGAAAGTTGGATCACTTGTGAAGACCTCCTTTTCTTTTGAAGAAGATTTGCATCAGTTTGAGATTAAAGTGCATCAAGGAAATGACCAGTTACAGGCTTTGGGAGAAAATGTGAAAATCGCCTCGGCTTGTCATATAGAAGACATTGTGCTGGCCACTTTCACACACATGGCTTACCTAAAGGGGCAGGATCTGATCAATACCCCAGGTTAATGCTTTTTAGATTCTTCCCAGTCCCATGACCAAGACACAGTCACCAAACCATTCATTGCCTTTGGTGTTCCCCATGCCATTCTCAGGCCACCTATGTGCCCTTCTCCTTAAGGGTACATTTGTAGCTCTCTCGTCTCACCCAGTTGTTGAAGATCTTACCAACTTTTTAAAAAACTGTCTTGGTCTGGCCAGAGCACTGAGTCTTCTACTCTGAAACCATCAGAAATGGTCCTACAATGAGGCTCAGAGCCCAGGGGGCTTCTAGTCTGACTTTCTATCAGCAACTGCCTTAAACACAAGAGGCCTTCCCTCATCTATTCCAGTGTCTGGACCTTAAGATGTACAAGAGACATAGCAATCTAATGCAATGTGTGAGACCTTATTTGGATCCTGATTTGAACAAATAGTTTAAAATTCAAGATTTGAAATTTTCCATCATAAAAAGTTTTTTTTAAGTACACTGCAAGTACCACTTTAATGCAGATTCCTAGGCCCCAGTCCAGAGATTGTGATCAGCAGATCTATACTGTGCTGACAAATCTGCTTTTTCAGAAGTATGCCAGGTACTGGGTCCTTCTAGGCCTTCATAGTCTTCTCCCCCTTTCCTTGCAACCACTTGTGTCATCCTGTCTCCGAACACATCCCTAACTGAAACCTCTATTCCAGAAGAACACAAAAAAGGGTGGCCCAAGGTATATCATAGGCTAAAGTAGATACTGGTCAAGGCCAGAAGGCTGGTTCAGCCAGGGAACGTGGATCCTATTGACTTGAAAAACTGTGTGAGTAGGTAAATATAGTTCACAGTTTCACTTTAAGTTCCAACTCCATTCAGTTGGGATAGCTACCAATGAGTGCTAGTCAAGAAGGATTCTTTGGCCATGTCAGGGGTCAGCAGGGCAGGGGACACTTGTATTTGCTCGGTTGTGTTTTCTCAGGTGGGTCTGCGAGAAGGAGGCTGGTCACAATAGCTGGTGCTCACAGGTGGCTCTCAGTACTGTTGTCCTCAGCTTTAGGAATTAGCCACAGCAACTTTACAACCTGTTATAAATGATTAATTATTGAAAGCATCCATGGACCAACAGCACAACTGCCAAGTAATAGCCAATATAGGACATCATCCAAGTTAAGACAGTACCGGTGGGTTCTGGGTTCCAGGTGGGTCTCAGAGCAGGGTTCACCAGGACAGCAAGGATGGCCTGTCCTCATGGAGGTGCTGGCAGATGGCATGTGGTGCTCCAATTCCAGGCTTTCTCCCTCTTTCCAGACCCCTCAGTCTGTTGTGATCATCTTTCTTATGAACCCAGAATTTTTCTTCTCAAATTCTGTTATTTTTGCCTTTATTGTTTTATGCTTATATTGATAATTATTTCTCTCTCTCTTTTTTTTTTTTTTGCTAATCTACTCTTTATGAGTTTATGTTTGTTTTCCCAGTTAAATTTTAAGTGGCATGAAGGCAGAGGCTGCATTTCATATTTTTTGGTGTTCTCTTCACAGTGGTTTTAAGTAATGGAGACCTCAAGTGAAATATTATCCCAAAGCCTTGTGTATGTATAAAAATGAAGCTGGGTTGACTGACACTGTGATGGAAACCTGGAGTCCCCTCTGGCTTCCTGTTGCAACTGAAACACTGCTGCAGTGCAGCGTTTCACACACGCCATCCCTTGCACTCTTAAGCTCTCAGCAGATATCTGTATACTTGAAAAGCCAAAAGAGGAGACAGCCGTGCCAACATTTGAGGTTCTAACAGTACGTAAAATACATGTACACATTTCCATTTCTAAACGTACTCTTAACATTACCCCTTAGCAGCTGTTATTAAAATTTTGTCTTTTAAAACTGTAGTTAATGTGTGCCTAGATCAAAGGGGACTCTATTTTCATGCTGTACTTTGTTTAATGAATGATCTTTTTTTTTTTTTTTTTTTTTTTAGTGTAACCAGTCTCTTGGCTAATGAGCTCTGCCTCTCAGGGAATTACTAAATGGTAACCATGTTTCTAAATAGTTTCCTTGCCTCTGGCATGAGTCTGTTTCTCCATCACTAAGGTTTCCATGTTCTTCCAAACTAATACAAAGTATAAAGGATAAGTATGCTATTTTATTTTTCTCCCAGAGGACTGTAATTGTTGGTCTGGTAGTATCCGGTGAGTGTGAAATCAGTTTACTTTTAATGCTATAACTGCCTTTTACAGGAAGTTTCCACAAGATTACAACCAGTACAAGGGAAATGAGCAGTCTGTGATTTCCTTTATTTTCAGTATAATCTTAGCAGGGAGGATGCTTACCAGGCCCCACACTACTAAATAAAGCTCTCCTCTCTTACCATCATTCTCCCAAATGGCTTTGGCATGCTCGTTCCTTGAAGGTTATATCCCATTACAACAAATATGAAGGATTGAAATATCCATTACATAAGATTTCCAAGGCCATGTGCATGCAATGCAAATTCAGTACAACAAAAGAGTCTAAGCAGTTCCTTGGATTTTGTTTTAAATATGGCATTTGACTTCTTTTTTGTGAGTACTAGTTAGCCATCATACAGGACTTTAAAACTTATGATGCCCTTCAGAAACTTACCTTCCTAACACCGTTGCCCTCTAGATATTATTATCAACTCCAATTTACAGAGAGAATTAGGAACTGAAAATCAGAGAGGTTAGGTGACTTACCAGAGGTCACACATTACTCTGGATTTGGCTAGAGCTCAAACTCCAATTTTCTCCTTCAAAAGTCTGTGTATATGTATGTGTGTGTGCACACGTGTGTGTGTTAATATTATGTATAACTTCTCAAAGATGAGCTCCTTGGTGGGATATTCTTTCTATTTCAAGTCACTATTACTGTGGATGATGACTTGGCAGGAGAACCTACTTTAGATAAAGGGAGGATTAAACTCCTTGGCTGTTATCTGCTGCCTTCTGTGGGACCCAGGTACATAAATTCCCTTATACCATCAGTTCTCAGAGTGTGATCTGAAAACCTCTGGGGTCCCTTTTGTAAATTGGTAGCTAATTCCAGAGACTTGATGGGAAGACTGCTTCCATCAGGAGGCAAAAAACCTCTGGTTGCAGCTTTGATGATCATGGCAACCACTAGCCATCTGTGGCTATTTAAATTCAAATTAAATATGATGAAAAATTGACTCAGTTGTACTAGCCACATTTTGAGTTCTCAATAGCCACAGATGGTTAGTGGCTACTATGTTGGAGAGTCCAGATAGAGGACGTTTCTGTCATCACAGAAAGTTCTACTGGGTACTTTAAAGTGCAGATGCATTGCTGTAAACAACACGGGTAGTTATCTTGTTATTAATATAGACATCTAACAATGATTACCCTCTCCAGTGTTGTTACTGGTTTGAACTGGGGCACTGTATTCCCTCTTTTGGGCTCAGATATGTCTGTATTGCCATCAACTAAGGGTAAAAGGGAGGATAATTTCATAATTAAAATCTTTGATAAACCCACAAAAGATATCTATATTGGGAAGCACTAATTCATTGATTTATTTATGTTATAAACATGCTTTAAATTCTCATGTTTAATATTGTAAATCCTTGCGACTTAAAGCAGCAGAGCTTCTTCACCTGGGAGCTTGTTAGAATGGCAGACTCTTGGGCTTCACCCTAGCCCTACTGAATTATAATCTGCATTTTAATAAACCCCCAGGTGATTCGTCTGCACCTTAAAGTTAAGAAGCCCTGCTGTAAATAATAGCTTTCTAACTGTGGCCCTTCCTAACCTCGACTGGGTATATTGTTCTTCAGGCTTGTTCAGCCTTTAAGTTTACAAAAGTAAGATATTCCCACCATGATTTCCAGGCCTCTTCCTGGCCCCGCAAAAGGATTTTTGTTACTATTTCCTTGTACCCTCTTCTTTCTAGTGTATGACGCAGACCACCTTGTCTGACTCCTCTGGATTAAGCGTACTACATACTCTTAGATCCATGTAGTCCTGAGACTCTTCGCCGGGGACTGTGCCCTTGAGGGCTGCCCGTTTCCTCCCCAACACCATTTCCCTCTTTTTTCTCATCTTTCTCCTGAAAAAACATTCCTTCTTTTTTCCAGCTCTCTTTCTGAGGGTTCTCTCCTCTTCCCACTCTGCGACATCACACTTGGATTGGACTTTTATCACACTCTGTTAGGCACGTGTAAAGACTGGGAGTTCTACCCAACCCACTCAGGGAGTCTTAAAACTTTGCATTTTGTTGTAACTTCTATTTGTTCTATTTCAACTTAAAAACAAAACAAAAGAAAACTTAAGGCCCTTCTTTTACATACAATATTGGCCCCTCCAGCCCTCTACTTGTGTTGGCAGTGTGTGTGTGTGTGTGTGTGTGTATGTTATATAGTTTAACAGCTATAATTCATAGAAATTTAGGTGATAGAGGTAGGAGGAGAGCTATAAAGGAAAAGTCAGTATTGGAGGAAAAAGATAGCTGTTATTTTTACTATCTGTTCTGTATAACATCTTGTGTTATCTTAATATTTCCTTTTGGTTTTCCTTATCTTCCTAGATATATTGTAAGATTTTGGAGACCAGTAAAAAGGCTGTTACAATGGTCTATATAGAGGAAAAATTAGGGCAATGGTGAGGGGCTAGCGAGAAGCAGATGGATACCAACACATGTAGGTGCCAGAATCCTCAGGACAACTCTAGGTGCTGGGTGGAGGTCTGCTTTCCAGAAACTTACAGTCCAGCTAGGGAGACGTGGAAAACCAAAAGGAAACATTTAGAAAAGACAAGATATGATATGAACAAATGCCATGACAAGTAATAAAAGTCACTGCTGTTGTTTTCCCCTAATGACACTAATCTTATTCATATCCCCAAATATGTCCATTTTGGAATCCTATGATAATGTCTTTAATATCTTTGTATAATAAAATCTAAAATATACACCATATTGAAAAATTCTGTGTTTAAAAGTTATTAGATGCTGAAAATTTCAGTTCCAGTGACATCTGGTCGGTCCTTACCTCACCAGAAAGAGATGTTTTCATTCTTCACAAGATTTAAAATCCTAAGAAGACACTGACTTTCCTTCATACTAGAGAATGCTACCCTCAGCTCTAGAGCTCTTTATCAAGAAGCCCTAAAACACTTCACACCCTTATTGTCTTCTGGGTCTAAGACAATCTTTGTTTATTTCAGGTTTCCTCCCTTTGTTGGGTCATCTCAGTCTTCCTTCTGGGTTGCCTGCCAAGCTGTGCCAAGTGCTTTGAACAACCTCTCTCTTCCTGCCTTATTGTCCTTGCTTATATTAAGTACATCTCCAGATAGTTTCCACAGAATTTTTTAGAATTGACTCAGGAAAAATTGCTTTCTACAATCCTACATTATTTGGTCCAGTCTACATCTTAGAAATGTAGTTATTCTTGAAATGTCCCATGATACTATTCTTAACTATGTGTTTGTTTAATGTCCATATTTAGTAATCCATCATTTCCAAGTTTTTATAAAAACCCAATATTTATATGTATCAAATTATTTTTGTACAATAACTTATAAAGTGAGATGTTGATAGGTGCTTATCAAATGTTATTTTATATGGTACTAGTAATTTGTTACTCCAAAAGGACAACTTTTAATTTATGTTTTGAATTTATATCTCTGGAGCTCCTATCCATTCAAATATATAAATGACATTAGAGATTTTTCCAAGCTTTTATTCAAATTCATAAATTCTATTTATGTATGATCCCAGTTTCTTTTTTACTTTTCATATATCTGCAATGTCAAATTTCCTTGGAAATCACTTGATAACGTAACTCATTTAATTCTAACAATAATCATTTCTTGTTTTTTTTTTTCTTTTTCATCACCTTCACTTCTAATATTCATCTTCTTTTATAAAACCAAAAGTACTCAGTAAAGGACAGAGAACACCTTCAGAAAACTATCATTAGAGAAGGGTGATTAGGTCCAATTCTCAAAGGATCCATCTTCGATAAAGTCACAGAAGATATCTAATATCTATATCAGAAGTATTAATTAATTAATTTCATATGCCCAGCTCAGTACTCGAGATGAAATTAAAGCAGTCCTTGACTTCAAGGAACTTATGTCTAGTGAAGATGTAAATTGGTAAATTACCGTTACTATGGTAAGTGCTGTAAGAGTTATGAATAAAGTGCTACGGGAGCAACTCATTTTGCTTCACATAAAATAGAGGTTTAACAGTAGGTGACTAGTTAGGAAAAAACTCAGTTTTCCTTCTTCTGTAGGGAAAAGCCCAGTTCTTTTGTAATGTCCTTAATGTCCTTGATGTTTGCTTCCTGTGTGTCTCCTTTACTTTTACACAGAACACTTCACTTCTGGCCACCAAATGTATGGAGAGTTTTCCCCACACCAAGCAATTCTCTGAGACACCAGCTGGGTGTCCTGTAATTTAACTCAATTCTGACACCATGCACCTGGAGATAGCAAAAGATTCCACAGGTTAAGGGCTCAGTCCCATAAGACTGCCCCTCTTACCTCCCCCTTCAGATGCCAGTTGAAAGCCCAGGTTGTCACCTGGGCTTCTGACTAATAGGCTATAAATCAAAGGTTCCAATGGCCCCCTTCTCTGGTTTGATTAATTTGCTAAAGCAGTTCACAAAACTTAGGGAAACACTTACTTACGTTTACCAATTTGTTATAAAAGGATATGATGGGCCGCCCGGTGGCGCAGCGGTTTAGTCCGCGCTTGGCAGCCCAGGGTTCGCGAGTTCGGATCCCGGTCGCCCGCCGACGCACCGCTTGTCAGCCATGCTGTGGCGGCGTCCCATATAAAGTGGAGGAAGAAGGGCATGGATGTTAGCCCACAGCCAGCCTTCCTCAGCAAAAAGGGGAGGATTGGCAACAGATGTTAGCTCAGGGCTGGTCTTCCCCACAAAAAAAAAAAAAAAGAAAGAAAAAGGATATGATAAAGGATACAGATGAACATCCAGATGGAAGAGATGCACGGGGCAAGGTATGTGGGAAGGGGCATGGAGCTTCCATGCCCTCTCTGGGCGCATCACTCTCCCAGCACCTCAATGCGTTCACCAACCCGGAAGCTCTTTGAACCTCCTGCTATTGGGATTTTTATGGAGGCTTCCTCACGTAGCCATGATCAATTATTAACTCAGTTTCTATCCCCTCTCCCTTCTCTGGAGAATGGGGGTGTGGGGCTGAAAATTCCAAGCTTCTAATCGTGGCTTGGTCTTTCTGGTGACCAGCCCCTATCCAGGAGCCATCCAGGAGCCCACCCAGAGTCACCTCATTAGAACAGAGGATGTTCTTATCACTTAGGAAATTACAAGGGTTTTAGGAGCTCTGTGCCAAGAACCAGACCAATATATGTATTTTCTATTCTTTCGCAGTGAGTTACCATGAAACATTATGAAACATAAACAAGAACAGTAAAATGAAAAACCATCCTTGAAAATGGCTTGACCCAATGTGTTCAAGGAGAATGTGAATAGAAAAAAAGTTTCTGATTATTGCTTATTTGTATAACTTCAACCTCCAAAGGGACAATTGGAGCTGAGAGATACTTGGGTTTTTTTTTTTTTTTTTTTGCTTCTTTGATTCTTTTATACAACAAGGTCAGAATGCTGAAGATGAAGCCCCGTGAGGGTGAAGCTCTCACAGCCACTCCCCAGCCTTCAGCCTATTTAAATGTGTTACCCCTTTCACTGGTACTGCACCTATCTTCGTTTTCCCTGGGAGAATGTCCGGTTGATACTACACAGTAACATGATGGATGTTTATGCAGCTGGCTTGCTTGTTTTCAGTTATGTTTTCTGGCAGTTACTTATTGTACAGGCCCTTTTGGTTTATTTCTGCAGTCTACTAATTAGTACCTAAATACTCTGAAAAAATAATCTTCTACATAATGCACTTCGTTTTGATTCCCAACTCAAGAACTGTCTGTGATTGCTCTTTGTATACTAAATGCCCAAGGCCACTTGTCCTGCTTCTCATCTCATCCGTCCCAATGTCGTTTTCACTGGGCCTTCCATTTCTCTTGTCTCTTCCGAATGTATGTAAAAATTCTATGCTGGCCATGTTTCTTATTGTGTTTATTTTGTTCCACAAAGTGTCCTGAGGTTCCTAGTGTATGTATGTTCTGAATATCAAATAAAGAGAACAAGGGACTTGCTTTCTAAGATTTGTTTTATCTTCCCCAAATGTCTAGTGTTGACAGATAGAAGTTGCCTGTTTGCCTCCCAAAATTTGGAGGAAGCTCATGTGAACCTGGGTCATCATGTGCAGTTCAAAACTACAACTTTAAAGGCACAGAATAATTAATATCAAGATGAAGAAATCCCAAGACTGAATCAGTTACCTCACGTCAGATATATTGGGGTTGCAAGTTTACGTGGACTTTCCACATTTCACCACAGTAATCCCCAAGTGCAAAGATAAAAATACTAAACTACCTTTGTTGTTCGTTTTTAAATTAAAACAGTGCTCCTTGTAAAATCTTAGGAGTCTATAGAAAAGTAGTACAGAGTAAAAGTGAGGACTCCAATACCACTTGCCTCAAAAGTGACCACTATTAACAGCTTAGAATATATAATTTCAGATCCTTTTCTATATAATTACACACACATATATAATAACACAGTTTCACATATTATTCTACTTCTTTTTCAACATGCCATGTACATTTTCTGTATTAGTGTTCATTCTTTTAAATGGTTTTATAGTATTTTATAATGTGTGTGTACAATAATTTATTTACCTATTTCTCTATAAATGCACATCAATCATTGATTGTTTCCAGATTTCTTCTGTTAGAAACAATGCTTTAGTGAACATCCCTGTACACTTATCTTTGGGCTTAAAGGTGAAGATTTCTCTCAGAAAGATTTATATAAGTGAAATTGCAAGGACAAAGAATGAACATTAATAAATGAAAGATAATGCCAAATTGTCTTCCAAAAACACTATTCCATTTTTTATCAATTAGTTTCTCACGAATAATGTATGAGAGTACTCTTTTTTTATACCCTCACTCAGAGTGAATATTAATCTCTTGTAATTTTTGCCAGTGTAATGACACCCAATATGGTATCTTATCTTTGTTTTCTTTTGCATTTCCCTAATCACTAGGTTTAATTTCATTCATGTTTCTTCTTCAGTGAATTCCCTAATCCATCTCTTTCTAATTAATTTGTCTTTGCCTCAATTTCCTTAGCTGTACCCTTAGCTGAATATTGTTGTGAGGTAACTGTTATGAAATACTCATTTATCAAATACCATTATCAGTGGGTCACTGTCTTTTCTAAGAAAAATGATAGATAAGAAATAAAAGTATTGTTTAGGAAGGCTTTTCAAAATTTTCTTTCCTGTATCTGATATTCTATTTTATTTATTTATTTATTTATTGGTGAGTAAGATTAGCCCTGAGCTAACATCTATTGCCAATCCTCCTCTTTATGCTTGAGGAAGACTGGCCCTGAGCTAACGTCCATGCCAATCGTCCTCTATTTTCTTTTTTTGGTATGTAGGATGCTGCCATGGCATGGCTTAACAAGCGGTGTATAGGTCCACGCCCAGGATCTGAACCTGTGAATCCCAGGCTGTCAAAGTGGAGCGTGCACACTTAACCACTACACCACTGGGCTGGCCCCTTGATATTTCTATTTTTATTTATGTGCTTTTAAAATTTGCTCTTTCTTCATTCACACAGAAACACTGTATGCATTTTATTCAGACTAGCAATAACAATGCATATACTTCAGGGAGACAGTCAATGGAACTACCTATGTTCTATTATTATAAAATGTACCTTTGTCCATAGTGTTCTCCCAGCACAGCTCCCCCAGCACAAAGGTGTTAAATAAAACCAGTGTTATTCCTGAAAGTGTTGTGAGACAGATAACTAACTTTCTCCTCTCCCAGACCAGTAATATAGAATAACCCTCTCGATAAATACAAATAGGCAAATGTTGCTGGGCTCTTTTATATGGAAGCGTGGTACATTTTCTTCCCTGGTGGAGGACGTGAAGATAATCATTAGCAAACATTTATTGAATGCTTGCTGCATGCCAGCCTCTGTTCCATGTGCTTTACATATGTTAATGCTCATCATGAAATAAGTACTCTCGGTATCATCTCCATTTTAGTGATGACAAAATGAAAGCACGTAAGGTTAAATCACCTGTTGGAGTAGGTCTCACAGCAAGAAAGTGGTAGAGCCCTGATTCAAACTCAGGCCATCAAGTTCCAGAGTCCCACTCACAGCCACGATGCTGGGCTTCCGTGATCAGTATTTGACCAAAATAGTTATAGGAGAAAGGAACTGTAAGAAGAAGGACATGGACAAGGGGAGAAAAGAAAAAGTGAGGGATAAGAGAAGAAAAAAGAAAGCTGAAGAGAAAGAAAAGGAAGGAGAGAGGAAAGAAAGAAATGGGAAAAATTACCCTATGACTCTCTCATGCCACCAGCCCTGTGGCCAACTAAACGCAGCTTGCTCACATCAGCACAAATGAAATGCACTGCCTTGTGGGTTCGGTGTTCCTCATCCTCCCTCGCCCTTGGCCCAGCCACCCTTTCACACTCACATCCGGACACACTTCTTCCAACTTGGGAACCTTGTCTTGCTGTACTTCGAAGATTCACAAAAACTGTAGAGATGTGGACTCTTCCAAAGAAAGATGGGTTGAGCTTTTAGGCGTAATATAAGCTGGTAGCCAAATGTTTACAATGTGTGCCCTTAAAAAAATTCTAGAAGAAACATTGTAAAATTTGGATTTGGATTTCAAGTTCTCCCTAATTCATTAGACTCATTTCATCTTGAGCACAGTAGAAACGATAATGGGGATTATTCTGTGGAAGTTGTTCTCAACTAGGGGCAACTTTGCCCTCCAGGGGACATTTGGTGATGTCTGGAGACATTTTTGCTTGTCACAACTGGGGCGGGGGGTGGGGGAGGAATACCACTGGCATCTAGTGGGTAGAGGCCAGGGATGCTGCTAAGTACAGCCCCTCACAACAAAGAACTATCCAGCTCAAAACATCAAAAGCATCAAGGTTGAGAACCCCCACTGTGTAAGGCAATGCTACTCAGGTCAGCTTAAAGCTGCTCTCCGGTGGCATGGGAATTTGTTGCCTAAAAAAAATACAAGGACAACTGGAACTTTTCTTTCCAGCCAAACTCTACTTTTTCCTTCCAACTCCTTCCTGTCTGGCCTAAGGCCAGGCCATTCATGAAAAAAAAAATTGTGCAAAACATAACTAGTATAAAGGTCCAAGCCAAAATATTTGGATGCAATTTCTTGCCAGAGTTTTCTAACTCTGCTCATGAAATATTTTGTAGAAGGATTTTGTGAATGATGTTATTTGTGTGTGTTTTTAATAAAACCATGAATTGAAGCTGAGCAGGTGTTATTGGGATAATAATAGAAGAAAAGAAAGGAAAACCTTTATTCTACTGAAACTGCCTAAGGAATAATTGTTACCCAATAATTAGACTAGGATATTTAGATGAATATTCCTTATCTTAAGAAAACTTACTTTACAGATTTGAATATTGCCTTTTTATGTGTCAGTTAATGATAACGTGATATATTTAGAGAGTCTAAGAAAGTCGGTGCTTAATAATATATTTGAGATTTATATGCTATTTAAAATTTTATGTACCAGATACTCTGCTCAGACCTATGTACATTATCTCATGTAAGCCTCATATAAACAGTTAGCAGATGTGGTAACTGAAGGATCAAAAAGGTGAATTTATCTGCCCAATCTTACATAAACTAGTAAGAAGCAGACCAGCATTTGTATTCATGTTCTCTGACTCTGACCAGGTCTAGCATTATTTGCACAATAGGATTCTGCTTATCTCATTATCCCTGTTTCCAAGATCATTCAAAGAATGGAATATAGCCCTATTGGTAATTTTTAAAATATAGCCCCAAATAAAACCAACATATAAATTATATTCATGTGCTACTATATTAATATATTATGTTCATTATAAAACACTCTAAAATTTTAAAAATGAATACGATAAAGAACAGATAAAAATAAAAGTTCTAATATTTTAGTCCTATACTTCAATGGATCATCATCTTGTATACTTTCTGGGATTCTCCCACCTCCTTTGGGGACCACTGGAGTAATGGGGTCAGTTTTTCTTTGCTGTGTGTGTCAAACTACGAGACCTGGCCTATCAGTGCCTCTTCAGAGACTCCATTAGAAATGGCTTTTTGGCAGATCAATGTTAGATACCAATCCCAGTTCAGATCCACACTTAAAACCAAATGACACAACAGTAACAGGAGCATACAACTCTCATTCATGAGAAAAGTGCATGAAGAGTATGGTGGGAAGGGGACTTACGCCCGTTTATCATCATCAAATTAAAAATACCATGTGACAAGGCAGATCCACACACAGCACAACAAGACTGAAAGCTTCCCAACATTTTATTATGAAGAACTTTATCTCAGAGTCCCAAGGAAATATGCTTATAATTCTTCTCCAGTACTTCTTCCATAGAAATCACGCCATAAAATACATATTGGGATCACTCAGTGAAAATGTAAAACTCTTCTACTACAGAGGAAGCAAACCTTGGGGACATGAATTATATGCAGGAAGGCAAATTGTAAACATACCATTTAGTTACTTTATTTAATTTGACTTAAGATGTTACTAAAGCTTCCGTAATTTTCTCCTGTTTCTCTTCTTACCAATCCTCTGCTTTTACCCGTTGAGCAGATAGAACTCTGTCTCAGGCCTGAGACTAAGGTGAGGTAAACAAAATATCAAAATTTTAAATAATGACAGAGGAGTCTTTCTTTTAATTTTCCTGGGATTGTGGAAATAATATCCATTCTGTCTTGTTTCTCCATTTCTGACCTTCACATTTGGGCAAGACAATATTTCGTTTAACTCCCTGATGTCCTGCATGAAAATATTCCTTTTGTCCCCACTCCAGGAAGTCTCCCATCAGGAGAACATCTTCTGTTTTCAAGTCTGCTCCAGTTAAATTGCTTCCTGTCAAAATATGTTGTTCCTATCTAGCCGCCCTACAGCCTTCATAATCCTTGAAATCTTCAACTTTCAGAAATGAAAGAGATATTAGAATATATTGGATATAACTATTTTCTTTCTTTTTTTTTTTGTGAGGGAGACCAGCCCTGAGCTAACATCTGTTGCCAATCCTCCTCTTTTTGCTGAGGAAGACTGGCCCTGTGCTAACATCCGTGCCCATCTTCCTCCACTTTATATGGGACGCCGCCACGGCGTGGCTGACAGGCAGTGCGTCTGCGGGCGCCCGGGACCCGAACCAGCGAACTCCGCGCTGCCAAGCGCGAACTAAACCGCCTGCCACCGGGCGGCCCCAGGATATAACTATTTTCATCTCAATTAATAGATAACTTAATGGCTAAGTGGCTAATTTAATTTTTTTAAATGGGGAGTTGAATGTGAGGATTCTAAGGCATCTAATTACATCAAGGACAGGAATGCACTGGGCTTCAGGATCATGGATTTAAAAGTTGTTTCTATCTTTCTGCACTACTTCTGTGTCTGCTTCTTCTCTCTATCTGTTGGCTATTTCTACCACTCAGATGAAACTGGAGAAAGTGGCCACCAAGCCGTTGCAGGTTTGTACATTCTCAGCTTCAGCCACCAGAAGGAGGCTGACGTTAACTTTTTGTTCCAATTCTGAAATTCCTTGGAGAAAACTCATATTGGCCCAGCTTGGCAGTGCCCATGCCTGGACCAATCAACACTGTCCATGGGCAGAGTTAGACTCTACAAATTTGGTGATTAGTAGTATGGTCCCAGTGTAGTCACATAGATGAGGGAGTTGAAGGGGGGCAGGTCCCCCGCTAAGTGGGAGCTTGGCAGAAAAAAGTGTTTGTATCTACCATAAAAGCAATTTAGTCCAAGCCTTTCATGTAACAGATGATGAAAATGAGGCTCAGAAAGGTGAGTTGACCAAGGCTAGTGAGAAAGCCAGAACAGGATCCCAGGTCTCCTGAGTGCCAGACTCATGTTCTCTTACTCAACAGACATTGACTGGGCAGTCACCATGTGCCAGACCTGGTTTCAGATGCTCGGGTTGGCTACAACAGTAAACAACAGCCACAGAAGTCCTTATCCTCGCTGCACTGCTTCATAGATCAAATAGATTGTCTTCTGATCTCCCTTCTTCTCAACAGCTTCTTTTTTTTTATCAGTGCCCCAATCTTCCTTACTGAAAACTCCAGAAAATATCCCATTCTCTCTGCCTCTTTGCTTTCCCACATGCCAGTTGATTCTGACATTAGATCTTTAAAATCCACATGAAGAGTGACTGCTCTGCTAGACACCTAGTCATGAGATACACATTTAACATACACAAGGCTCTTGGAAGATTAGGTATGTTTTCACCGTATGGGAGGCACAGTGTTAAGTGGAGAGAAAAAAATAAACACCTTTATTTAGTAGTTTTGATGCCCAGTTACTACTTTGCCTCAAGGGAGGAACTTTTATAGGTAATGATTGCAATTTATTTGGGAATTTTTGGGGAACGCCAAGAAGGAAAGAAAATAAAGGAATGGATGCTAAATTGAATCTTGGTGTATAGTCAGACATCACACCTTCCATTTGCTATGTGACCTTCAGAAGTTCACTTGCCTTCTCTGTGCCAAATTTCCTAATTTCTAAAGTAAGAATGGGGACTAGACAATCTCTGTTGAAATTATTTATAATTTCTACTCTTCCTGTGTTCTTAAAAGAATTGGAGAAGCCAGTGGAATATAAAATCCACTCCAGTTTCAAAATTCCAGGCTTTCATGACAGCAAGTGGTTTCACTCTGCTTTGCAAAGGTGAATAGCCCTTGCATTTTACTATTTGTACTCAGATCCTAAATGATCTCGTTATGTTCATTAGTCAACCAGATTTCTTTGAAAACAAGATGACTTTGTCTCCTAGTATTATAATGGGTTGCTGCTGTGACTTTAAAAATATCTATTTAGGTAGCCAAAAACATCTCACATTGGTCTTACATGGAAAAATGCCACCCTTCCAAACAATTTCTTCTGTCCTTCCCCATATTAGAAGGCTAAGATATGGTAGGAACATGTAATTCATATTATTCAGAGTTCTCCACACATTTCATTCTATGGAAATCTAGGGAAAGAGCAATGGGGAGGAAAGATATTTTATTTTTTCTCACTGGATGACTCCAATATGCCTACCTGACTAGTTTTTTTAGGCCTGCTTTAATTTCTTTATTACCTGGACATTTATGTCAGTGCATATTTTTTTGTCTGATATCAGAACATTTTCATGTTGAATTCTTTAAAAAGTGACCTTGGATCCAGCATTTCTACACTGCCCTGTGTTCCCTTGACTAGTGCAGACGGCTATGCCTTGATGGGCCCTAGAAGGAACAGCATGTGAAATGTGCCAGTTCCCAGAAACAGCATACAGTCCCTGTGGCTGGATTCTGGATTGGCGTTCCTGGAAGCAACCACTCAGGGGTGCTACTTTTAGCAACAATAGCAGCTAAGATATGATGCAGGAGTCAGGACACTGTGCTGTATCTTTTCTAAGTCTCTTGAATGAGCCACTGTTTGTGGGTGCTTACTGAGCAGATAGCTGAATGCTAGTCTTCATGTAACATAGCCATCAGTGTTTTCCCACTCAAAAGTGGCCACAGAACAAACCTTCTGGAGTGGCATCTTGGCAATGGGCATCAAAAACCTTAAAAATACACAAAATTTATCTCAGTAATTCTACCTCTTAAGAATTCGTCCTAAGGAAATAAATGTGTAGTATAGTGACTGGCACATAGAAAACATACTATAAATGTTAGCTGTTATTATAAAGATAGTCATCACAGCACGATTTATAACGATGAAAACTTAGCTTAAAACTAACTGGCCAAGAAAAGGAGATTGATTAAATAAACGGTATCATGTCTATATAATATACTACTAGGCACTGATAAAAAGTATGTCAGTGGTTTCAAAATTTTGGTGTGCATCAGGGGCCGCGCGGTGGCGCAGCGGTTTAGTCCGCGCTTGGCAGCCCGGGGTTCGCGAGTTCGGATCCCGGGTGCCCGCCAACGCACTGCCTGTCAGCCATGCTGTGGTGGCGTCCCATATAAAGTAGAGGAAGATGGGCACGGATGTTAGCCCAGGGCCAGTCTTCCTCAGCAAAAAAAAGGAGAGGATTGGCAACAGATGTTAGCTCAGGGCTGGTCTTCCCCACAAAAAAAAAAAAAAAAAAATTTTGGTGTGCATCAGAGTTGCCTGAGGAACTTGTTAAAAATAAACTTTCCCAGGCCGCATCCAAAATATTCTAAGAACAACTAGAAAGTTCTATAGGTAAGAGAGAAGTTAGGTTTCATATAAACTCAATATTTATTATAACAGAAGTGTTACTTTTGCTTAAAAGATTATTATTTATGTCAAACACTTGGTGACTTTTCCTAACCAGTCTATCTCACAAACAGTCCATCTATTTTAAAAGGACCCATTTAAGTTCTTTAGGTCATTGAAAACAGGCTTGACTTGAAGCTATATATCATTCGATGGGCATCGCTATTAAATGTCTTTTCCGCAATCTTCCAAATTATGTAATCTTCTGTCTCTCCATAGATATATTTATAGATAGATAGTTATTTCTTTAATAAAAGAATAACATTTTCCTTCAAGAAGAAGAGTCCATTTGGGTTAATATTTCACATTTAGGGTTATCTTTCAATCTGCCTTCTCTGTGTGTGTTTTCATAACATGGATATTGGAATGAAAGGTAGTTGGAAGGCTGTGGTTGAGTATAGTGAAAGCATTTTAACTATCGACTCTGAAGGTTGTTCCAGCCCCAAGATAAATAACTGTTTATCTATAGTTCCTATTTTGCTCAAAGAAATATACAGACTAGGAAAATGGCCAAGACAGTGGTAAAATAATTAAACAAGGAGGCCAATAGACCTAGGTGGTTCTAATGTCTTAGTCTACAGAAGAAACCCAAACCTCAGCCTAAAATGCCTCCAGGTTAAGAAATCGAAACCTAACTACAACCAATCACAAACAACCAACTGGACTTTTCCAAATAAGGCAACTGCTTAAGCTGCAGCCAATCAAATAATTTTCTTGCTTTGCTTCTGCCTCTTCTCTGTAAAAGATTTTCTGCTAGCTCCTGTTGGTGAAGCTCCTAACCACTTCCGGTTTGTCTCTGCTCGATTTGAATTGATTTGTTGCTCAGATAAACTCTTAAAAATTTAATATGCCTCAGTTTATCTTTTAACAATGGGATTTGTTTTCTTCCAGATGGACCATTACTTCAAAAATCAATATAATAGATTTTTATTGACATTGGAAATTACAGAGTATTCCCTTTTTCTGGATATCCCTTTTTACTTATCATATTGTCCCAGACCATGGAGCTGACCCATCAGCAGTAGGGTGACTCAGTGAGAACTGATATGTCACGTTTAAGGAAGAGTGTTAAAGTCCTAATTTCTTATTCCTTCCCACACAACAACTTCCTTAATGACAGCAGCTTACAATTCTATAATGTTTATCTGTGCCAGACACTGCTCTAATCACTTCACCTAGGTATTTACGGATTTAGCTCTCACCCTGTAATGTGGTGGCACCATTAGTCATCTCCATTTTACAAATGAGGAAATCTCACCCCAGGAAGGTTAAGGCAGCTGCCCAAGGTCACACAGTTACACACACAGTCCATAGGGATTTGAACCCAAGTATTTTGAGAGTCTTCAGTGTAATATCTCTGAGCCCCAGTCTTAGGTCTACTCCTCTAGGGCTGACTGGAGAAGCTATGGGTGGAGGGGAGAATGCGCAGGAGTGAGTGGTAGAAGGAAGTGCCTCAGGGCAAAAAGGGGAGCGTTCTGAAGGTTGCAAAGTGGAACTCTGAGAGAAGGAACCTGGTCAGACATCCTGCTCATCTCTGTTCCTGACTGCCTAAGGGCCCTTGGAAAAGGCATTTCATTTTTCTGAACCTCAGTTTTATTCTTTAAAACCTGACCATATTACCACTTTCATCATGTCCTCGTAATGACATAAGATAATATTTGCACAATAGGCACAGACAGATCTACCCCTACCCACAATCAAAGGCAAAGAAAGAAACTTGAGATCTTTGAACTAACTAAACTGAAAAGACAGACCTCTGAGTAGACTTTCCTTAGGCCCGGAAAACGAAACAAAACAAAGCAACAAAATGAAAAAACAAAACCTAAAAAAACCTGGCATTTGTAAACATTAATTTTCGTAATTTCAAATGTTCCTTTACTGCTCTCTTCATTTTTTTTTTTACTTTCTACCCCCCTCCTCTTCTTCCTCCTCCTTGTTCATTTTCCCCTTCATTTCTTAGTAGAATACTTTTTGAAAACCTCCAGCTTTGGCTCGGCTAACTAAGAGGGAAGAAGGGTAAATTTCTACTGAGGCCAGGAATCTATGGAAAGCAGAATGCCCTGGGGGACAACCCAGCTGCAAAACAAAAGTACAAAAGCTGGCTGAGTTGGGAGATGAATATTCTAGAGGGAGGAAGTGTTGGGGATGACTAAAAATTGCAGAGTCTTTCCGGCCTGGGATTAACTTTCCCAAGTTCTACTTTGCTTACACAGTTGATTTACTTTACTGGAAAGTGGTTCTTTGCCTAGGCCATCTTATATTTCCTTTCCTATTCCCTTAGAATCGCTTTTTTTTCAGGCGCATGTGTCTCATTTGCCATCCAAATTGCTGGTTGGAATAAGAAAATGCAGTTTCTCCTTGAGTTTTACCTCTGTGTGTGAACAGGGAAGAACTGGGCTTTGGGGTCAGAGAGCCTGGGGTTGAACTTCGGCTCACTACTTATTAGACAGGTGAACTTGGGCAAATTACTCACCCTCTCTAATTGTCTTCGTTTGTAAAGTGGGCATACAAATAGTAACAGCCACGTGGGTTTGTCTGATTGAGATAATATATGTAAAGCACTAGCATAGGAATGAAGCCGAAGAAGTATTCATTGTATGGTAGCTATAATGATTATTTTTCAGTCTATTTTTTTCTCTTCCACAAGTGCCTCACTGTACTCAGTTTAATAAGGATTTGTCAGGTAAACTATATGAATGAAACAAAGATATACTATCAGTCAGGGCAAGAGACATATTATAGTAAAAGGCTTGCTTACTTCTTTCCAGAGGTTTGAAGAGTGTTAATGTTCTAGGTTATGTTTTAGGGAAACATAGAAACATGAAAATAAATACAGAGGGATATTCTGCACAGTTGTCATAGTGGTAAGGACATCTTATTTACATAAATTATTTTTGATTGTCTTAATTACATTAGTAGGATACCATATTATTTGATGAGTTAAAAAAACAAGCAGGGCTTTGTTTCCGTGAAACTAAAAGAACTAATCTAAAACACAATAATTCAGTTCAGTTTTAAGGACTGAAAGAGTCCTTAGATTCCTCCTCCTGAATTAGAAGCTTTTTGGGTGGATGAGGCCACGTAGTAGGTACATTTCTGTCTCTAACTAACTTGTTATTTTCTTTCTAAATGACTTGTTATTTCATAATATTTGAAATATTAAATAAATATTTTTATGCATATACCACGTACTAGGCACCTGGGATTACAAAATGAGCAAGCCAACATTGTAACCCTGGAAAATAAAAATGAGATTGCAAATATATTGAGAACACGGAAACTGTGCTTTGAAGAATATGGTTGTGCTCGTTTGTGCTTATTATAAAACTAGAGTGTGATCAGTCTGAGCATTCCTACTGTGTCCTGGTTATAGAGCTCTGTGTCCATATGTATTTTCCAGGTTGCTCGTTTACTAAGTTAGGCGGATATTTATTTTCCATCTTGTGAATGACAGTCAAAATTTATGCCCCAGAGTCAGAAGCTTGGGTGAGCCATTTGCAAGGGCCTTGAAAACCACCTTTCTCTGTCACACAAGCAGTTGTTGTAATCAAATTGGCTCCATGCCTAGAGCAGGCTGTGTGACTCAGTGACAGTTGCAATCAGAGCGTGGAGTTGGAGACAAAGAAGTCATAGACCAGGAAATCACAGAGACGATGGCCAATTGGGATTGGATTTTTTTATATGAGTGAAGTGATTTTTTTTAAAGAATTTTTTTTCTTTAAATATCATTCATCAAAGACACATTTAATCCTGTTCCTTTTGTATGAGATTTAAATAATTTTCTGTCCTGGTAATACTCTGTTCAACACTACAAGTGATTCTTACTAAGGGAGAGCTCCAAATATTATAATAACCATTCCTCATTTCCAGTGATTTTAGATCCATGCTCAGTGAGGGCCTATATGCCTACTCTCCCTTGAATTAGATCCACTTTTTGAAATCACTTTGATTTTAGCATCCAGTCCAGGCTAGATCCAATTCATTCTAGTGAACACAGAGTTAATTTCCAAGAGAAATCTTAAATCAGAAGTTCTCAAATGTTTTGAAGTCCACAACATGTTTGTTTTGTTAGAAAATGATCAAGCACTTAATGTTCATATCTATCAGTCTAGTTATTCATAGTTATAAATGTGCATGGCAAATGGTAATAAAGATATAGATTTGTAACTATTGGTCAAATACAAGGGGAAGGTGCAAAAAATTAGCGAAGGACGAATAGGGTAGAGAGTTGTGGTGGTTGTAATACAATTTATTTCTTCCGTATCTACAATATCAGTTATATGGACAAGCAAGGTGGAACTACCTGGGTAACACCAGAAGCATCATCCTTTATTGTGGTTGGGTAGAACTGCTGCACCACAGGGTAAGGATGAGTGAAACCTGGAGACAATAATAGAGAAAGATTCTAGATTCTGAAATAATGTCCTCACATAAACTTAAACTATTAGGGGTAAGGGAGCAACTATTTCATACTGTACTTGGCGTGCTGTTGGTGTGAAATGCTCTTATAGCTCCTTAACATGGAATGCTAGGGTTCTGTATCAGGCAGATTGAAAAAGCTTGGAAAAAGGCCTGGAGAATTGTGATGCAATTTGAGAACTGTGTGAAGATCAGACCACATCACCCCAAAGTGAAGAGATGTTACTTGGGAAAAGAATTGGAGTGACCACTGTGTGTGATTCAGTTGACAAGGTACTTGAAAATGAACAGACTTGTATGCCTGGATCACTATGTCAGCATCTCCACCCCAAGGAATGTATACAATGATAGATTTTATTTTTCATTCTTCTCTCCCAAAGGAATTTTGTTTTTGTAATGGTTCATTGTTTGAAAATGGAAACTTTGTATTTTATTAGGAGCACACCTGTCTGCATGGAGCAATGTCTCTTCTTTGTGTAAACAATTGCCATCAATATCATCTGCAGAGGCTTCATTCAACAAATATTTGTTGAGCACCAATTACGTTCTAGGTGCTTCACTAAGGTCTGGGATATAATGATGAATAAAAAAGGACAAAGATGCCTGCCCTCATGGAAGTTACATTTTAGTGTGGGAGATTGACAATAAAAAAATTGAATAAATAAGTAGATTAAATAGTATGGAAAAATAAAATGGTGTAGCAGGATAAAGTAGGAGGGCTGAGAGAGAGTGTTGCAACTTTAAATAGAGTGATCAGGGTAGGCCTCATTGAGAGGGTAACATATGAGCAAAGACTTCAAGGAAGTGAGAAAGTTACACACGTGGCTAACTATAGGAAGAACATTTCTAGGAAGAGGGAATAGTCAGTGCAAAGGTCCTAAGGTCATTGTTTTCACATGGCTCACTGTCTTCTTTATCCAAGAAGCATGGCATGCTGCTCATAGGGAGGTTACTGTATTCCACTTTTTTTGGCCGTGTTTTATGGATCTTGCCTGCCTCCTTGAACATGTGTAGCATACGGAACCAACTCAATTATGGGGTATTAATTTTTTTTTCTGTTAGACTGAACAGTTTGGGAAGGAAAAATTGCTGACCATCTGTATCAACTATATTGTATTGTAAGGATAATTGTTGTCTCCTTAGAAATTTAACTGATAAATTTGGCAGCATAACTACATAGTAAATGAATGGTATGGGACACACACACACACACATTTTCTGTATGTGAGATTTTGCTCCCAAGTCTATTCTTTGGTAATCTTCAAGGTACCTGTGTTATATTGATACTAAGTATTTAATCAGCAATTTCAGATTCAGAAATGCTATTTCATACCATATGATAAACTCTGGAATAAAACATTTCTGTAGCATTGTGGCATCATGGATATAAATGAACGATAATAAACTGTGACCCTGTATATATGTGTGTGTGTGTGTGTATGTATATTTAATATGCATAATATATGTATTACATATATTATTGAATATACATGCATATGCGTGCATGCACGCACACTCACATATGTATAAGGGGAAAAAAAGATTCATTCCAGGGGCCGCCTGGTGGCGCAGTGGTTTAGTCCGCGCTTGGCAGCCCGGGGTTCGCAAGTTCGGATCCCGGGCGCCCGCCGACGCACTGCCTGTCAGCCATGCCATGGTGGCATCCCATATAAAGTGGAGGAAGATGGGCACGGATGTTAGCCCAGGGCCAGTCTTCCTCAGCAAAAAGGGGAAGATTGGCAACAGATGTTAGCTCAGGGCTGGTCTTCCCCACAAAAAAAAAAAAAAAAGATTCATTCCAATCTAGGAAATGTAAACAAAAATAAAAATAGAAGCACACATACCCCTTGTCCAGATAGAGAATACGTTATTAGGCAAACCATAGAGATCATTAAAAACATTTATTGGGCGCCTACTATTGGTGAATACTGGGCACCCCTGTTTCATTGCAGAACTTGAATTAATTCTGCTTCTGGGGGAGCACAATATAACAACAACAACGACGACGACAATAACCACCACCATGCACGGAGTGCTTGCTACTTGCCAAGGAATGTGCTAAGCACCTATATTTGCATCCTTGTCTTGTTGCAATATTGTATCATTTAACCCTATGCAGCAAATACTATTACTATCAACAGATGAGAAAACAAAGGCTCAAAGAAGCTGAGAAACTCGTGCAAGACCTCAGAGCTAGTGAATTCTAGATCAAGGATTTGAAACCAGATATTCTGTCTCTAGGGCCCCGTAGGCTTAACGACTGCAGTGTGTTGCTTGAGAAGGATCTCAGAAGTAGTGAAAATACTGGAGTCAGATGAGACCCAGGTTTAAACCTTATTTCTGTCTCTTATCTGGCCATAGACAAGTTACTTAACCTTTGAGACTCCAAGGTTAATAGTATAGACACTGATATCTAAAGTATAGTATCTATAGGACTAAACTATCTTTAAATATCTATAGATACTGATATCTATAGTACTAGTGTCTAATAGTATAGATAATAACATTTACTTTGCCAAATTGTCATAAGATTAGAGTGCCTGCCACATGGTTGCTGTTCATTAAATGATAGTTGTTTTGATTTAACTGTTATCTTTGAGCCTAAACAATCACAGAGGAAGAAGGCTATGCCACACTCAGAGTGCACCCAACTTTTCCTTTTCTCATTAACCGGGGCTACTGGTGACTCCTTGATAACTTGTCCCTAGAATCAAGCGTAACCACTGCTGGAGGAAAGAAGACCGGGGGTGCATGTTCCTTCTGCATTCCGCACAACTTAGAAAATGAAGCCCTTGGGGGCCGGCCCAGTGGTGCAGCGGTTTAGTTCGCACATGGCAGCCCGGGGTTTGCCGGTTCGGATCCCGGGCGCCCGCGGATGCACTGCTTGTCAGCCATGCCGTGGCAGCGCCCCATATAAAGTAGAGGAGGATGGGCACGGATGTTAGCCCAGGGCCAGTCTTCCTCAGCAAAAAGAGGAAGATTAGCAACGGATGTTAGCTCAGGGCTGGTCTTCCTCACAAAAAAAAAAAAAAAAAAGAAGCCCAGTTATTTAATTTACACCAGAGCTTTTGGCACTGTGTAAAGTCTTCCTCTGGAGGAAACAGACAACAAGCTAACGTCCCAAGGAGGGAAGGACAATTAGCTAATTCATGAACTAAGGTTGTAGTTACAGTATACTCTTTTAGCCAAAGATAGTAATTTGTTAGCTTAAATAACATCAAACCAAGATTACCAATGTTGCTACTTAAGGATAGGTCAAGCCATAAATTATAAAACTGAAATTCAGAGATGTTTGGGATGCTCAAAGATGTTAGGATTTTCATACATATTTTGCAATAGAGGTGGAAGATCAAGCGTAAAACAAGTTATTATCCTGAACAATAGAAGTATAAACAGGATCCTAATTAATGAATATTCTAGTAATTCTTAGGGAGATAAAATGATGTCAGACCTGGAAGGGATTTTAGAGCTCATTTATTCACACTCCTCTTTTTTGGGGGGGTGTGGAAACTGAAAACCAGAGAAAGAAAATGCTGTGGCCAGTTCCAGACAATACAGTAAATATTTCTCGTCTTGATTTTCTCATGGATGAGGTGATGGGGCTTAGTGAGAAGCATAGTTTAGAGGGGTTTTCAAGCCAAGGTCCTTGCTAAATTTAGATTTGGTTCCTGCTTATGTAATTTTCCTTGTGTTTTCAATTATTTATACGAATATATTATTTATATATGTCTGGAACTTGTGCTTTTACCACTCAATAAACAGGAATAATTTATAGGATTATGGAGTGCTTCCTGTCCTTACCCTTCAGAGTGTGTTCTTTTGCATTGTTAATTAATTGTTATATTTCAGCCTTGTGCAACTTCCTTTCCCAGCAGTCTTGTGATGATGCTTAACTAGCCAGTGAGAGCTATGTTGGGATCTACCCTTATCTTCATACTCAGATTCCAAAATCCAGGTTCGTTATCCTCTTAGCCATTTCCCTAGCACAGCTCCCTATGGGAGGCTCAGTGGCATGACCCAGCAGATCATGTTCCTTAAGTAGAGTGAGACTGTACTGAAACAGGAAGCAGGCTTCCAGTCCTAAATAGAAGTTGCCTCTGCTTCAAGTTTCTTCTTTGCCTCTGCTTTTTTTTTTAAATAGAGTTCTTGACATACTCTTTCCTCTCCCCTCCCTCATCGCCTTTTTCCATCTGGCTGCCTTGCATGGACCTCAGGTACTTCTGTCATCCTGGCTCATGGCCGTGGGTCTGGAATCTACCACCAGAAATGATTCCCGATTTTTGCCTCTTTCCCTACTCTGCGAATTTCCAGGTTTTCCCCAGGTCTGACCCTCCTTGTCATTGGTTCTTACCTTGTCTTGGATTTCTGAGGTTCTTGCCCTGCAACCCACAGGACTGAATGACAGTAGCTGGGAGGAGCCAATGCAGCAGGTAACCCAGAGTGGTGCTTGTATATAAAGAGACCTCAGTGCAGCCTCTGCTTCTGTCCCTTTACTGCCTTCTCAGCATTCCCCAGAGCAAATGGAAAGAGGTCCTTGGTTGTTTCTTTCTGAACCTGGAGGATATATCTCTCTAATCAGTTTTTAGAAGAATAAATATATGAGATATATAAACTTTCCTTCCATGGAAAGGGAGGATAAAGATTTGCAAACCGAGATGGGCTGTCTTTTTTGCTACTGTCATTCAAAGGCCTGATGTCCTTGGCTGTGGCTTAGACCTTAGAGCATAGTCTTTCCCAGGTTCCTTCTATCTCTTTGATAGAGCCACCAGGTGAGCAGCCCATCCTCAGACCATTTAATCTGAAGGCAAGAGACTACCTTACCACAGTCATGAGTGTTTATGAGGATACAGACCAAATATACCACTGAGTTGACATGAAAGACTATTGAGATATAAACAAAATAATTCTTAGGGAAAAGGGCCATTGAGAAAAATTTCTCTTTCCTTTTCTCAGCATTGTCAGAAATTTGTTCTCTACCTCATGGCATGGGACATAGTAGTCAATCATAATACTAGGTGTCAGAATGTGTTGAATGAAGGATCTATGGGTAGATGAATGAGCATCTCAGTGGAAGACACGGAACTCTCTAGAACTGAGCTTGTTCATACTGGGAACTCCCTGTGATACTTTATATATGTGTCAGAAGCCCTGACAGCAACTTTAAAGGCTTAAGGGATGCACCTGGGAATGCTCCTAGTTCTGTGAGACTGACTGGCTACAGCACCAGCTGTCTGGAGCCTCCCTCTCGGGGCAATTTGTTCTCCAGCACTCTTCAATGGATGGATGCCAGGAGGTTCTGGTGCCCTATGGGGCCAACTAGGTGGCCAGGGGACTCCACCCAATCCTACCTGGTTAGGCCAGGTAGGTGGTAGTTAACTGTGTTAAAGGTGAAGGAGAGGATTCTGAGAAAGAGTCTATAAATGCCCAGGGTGAAGAGTTTTCCTAAATTCATCTGGCTACAAAATAGGTATTAGCTCCACGTTGAAAACATTTTAAATTTCAAGAATGATTTATGTTTATTGTAAGAGATGCAAAAAGTATGGATGAATAAATTAAATTCCCCCACCCGTGTGACGCCCTATTCCCACACCTTGAGTAAGCAGAGCCGAGTTTCCTGTTGATCTTTTCAGGAATGTTTAATGCATGTAGAACTGGGATATGGAAGGGGCTAGACTCAATGGGGGTGAAACCAGAAAAGTAGCTTTATTCTTCCTCTAACCCAAGCCCTTCACACTCACTCTACAGAGCTCCCTGCACAGCCCCTGGATGGTGTCTTGGGCAGATCCTGTAGCTTTTCCAAACGGGTCTAGATGGTAAAGCAGTCTTTTATTTTTAAATGTATTTTAAATGTATTACATTTTTAAATGTATTTGAAAGGTCAACATCAAAAGTTCCTTCTTACATCTAGTTTAAAATTTCTTCCCTTCCTGGAGCTTAATCGTAATCCGTTCGGAAACCTGCAGGGAGAACAGAGTGTGGGATGTGGCTTTTCGCGCTCCTCCTCCTTGCTTCTCCACTCCTCCGGATCCTGCGCTGAACCCTGCTGCCCCTTGCTCCTCCAGGACTGGACTGTGGAGGCGGGGTGGGAGGTAAAAGGACAAGGCCTTGCTCAACGGGTGCTACGTGATCAGATATCTATGCCCTCTGGGTGGTGGGTACCTCGTGCTGGTTTTTTCTTACATGGGATTGTTCTGTGGGTTTTTCTGACACTCCCTCTGCTCTCTGTTCTCTGAACTGTTCTCTGTTGTGGGAGATGGTCTCTCAGCCTAGCCTCTCATGAGTCTCCCTAAAGTGCAGTCTTAGGGTTCCTCTCATCTCTCAGAATGTTCTTGCTGGGATTGTCTTGCTCCAGCAGGCAGGGCTCTGGGGCAGGATCTTTTCAAGATGGCTCTAGCGTGGCTAACTTCCCCGGTGATCACTTAGCCCATGGGAAAACTTGGCATCGTTGCCCCGCTGAACCCTGGAAGAATGGCTACTCCCACCGCAGCCCTCTTTCTTTGCTCTACCATTACAGGTCATTCTAGGCAACCTCTGGCTTTTTTTAACTTTTTCCAGGCAAGAGGCAGGCACCTCACTCTGTGCCCCCGAGTTCTAGGGAACACAAGATATCTCTTTCTGTTGCAAAAGCAGCATGGCCTTCTCAATTTTTGCAGATTGGCAAGTAACAAGACGGGTGTGAGATGTTTTTTCTCTCCCTGGTAAGCCATCTCCATTCTCTAGGAGGTTTTCTCTTTCTTTCCCTCTCTCTTGGCCATCCATTCAGCCTCCCTCAGCAGGAAGGGAACCCCACGGAACTATAATGCTATTAGGCCAACAACACTAATCCAAGCTCTGCTTTTCTTCCTCACTCTGATCATCCTCTAACATCCTCTTAGAGATTGAAGGTGGATGATGAGCTAAGGGTCACAATATAGGGTTTTGTTTACCTTCTAGTAAGTTCTGGATGGATATTATCATATCCCTATTTAGAAGATGGGGGAACATGTCACTTACTGTTATTAATGCTGAAACCTCAGCCCAGATTCTGATAGAACAGGGAGTCCATTTAAGCAACACACATGCACATACACACACATGCACACAAACAACACATTTCTAAATATTATAGATCCTTCCTTAACCTCAAATGGGAGTACACTATGTTTACTGTTCTAGAACTTGTTTTCTTAAGAACATATCTTAGACAACTCGGATTGTCAGTGCATATAGATCCACTAGAGTATCGCATTACACGACTATTTCCAGATTTCTGTTATGACAAACAATGCTACAGTCAAGAGTCTTTGTATACTTTGGGGAGCATATCTGCAGAATAAATTCCTAGAAGAATCACTTTGAATTTACAAGTAAAATTGTAATATATGTTGCCAATTTGCCAACTTTTTATCAGTTTTCACTGTAATCATTAGAATGTGGAATGCCCATTTCTTCACATCTCCACTAATCGAGATTTAAGGAGCATTTAAATATTTGTTAATTGGGTAGATAAAAAATTGGCATAGCTACATTATTTTAGTTTATATTTCTTCAATTATGAGCATGGGGGAACATCCTTCCATACATTTATTGGTCTTTTGAATGTTTTTTCTGAGTTGGCTTTTCATTTCCTTTGCTTTTTTGTAGTCATGATTTTCATATTGATTTTTAAAGAGCACCTAGTCTGTTAAGGACCGTTACCTTTTTCTGATACATGAAATGAAACATTGCCTCTAGTCCTTCTTTGATACATTGACTTTGTATCTTTTATCTTTTCCTGTAAAGAAGTTTTACAATTTTATGTAGTAAATCCATCAGTTTTTCCTGTGTGGCATCTGGATTTTATGATGTCCTCTAAGGCTCTGAGGTTCTAAAAATATTCACCCATTTTCTTCTAGTGTTTTCGTGGCATTTTTTTACATTTAAATTATTGATGCCTGTGGAATATATTTTAGGGTAAAGTGTGAGATTTTTGCATCTAACAAAGCAAACTTTTTACCTGCTAGACTTCTCTAACTCCTCTTTCTCTTCTTCACATCACTGAACGAAAATCTGTTATACTCAGAGTCCCTCTTTAAACACATAGCTTCTCACATAGTTAAACACAAAAGCAAATAGAAAAGACAAAAAAAATTGTTTTAAATTATGGCCACTGCTCACTTTCCAGGATTGTTAGCCCGACTTTTCTGGGCTCTGGTCTCTGCGACCAGCGCTGCTTTTCATGGCAGTTACAATGTCTTGTCAAATCCAGTGGTGAAAGAGGCAAGAATATTTGCTCCTCCCCATTTTTACAGCAGATGCCAGGAGAGGGGAAGTAACAGGCCCAAGGTCACAGAGCAATTTAGGGTGTCGAAATCCAAGGTTCTGAGCCATCTAGCGTGTTCCACTGATGATCAGACAACATCGTGTACAAAGCACAGGTAGAAAGCATTCTTCTGATTGCGTCACTCACTAAATTACATAAGCCACAACAAAAACAGCTAGAGGGCAGTGGACGGGGTAAAGCTTAGCCCATTGAAGTGCACAGATGTTTCAGTGAATTGGGTAAATGGCCTGCTCATAGAGATCATATATAATATTTGACAATGTGAGTCAGACTTGGGCATCACTCAAGATTAATCTTATCCCCTTAATGAAATAGCTGATTGTTTTGACTTGTTCCTCTCTGCCTGTTCCAAGTTGCCTGACAGTGTGTTAATAGAGACAGTCTCGCTGGTCTGAAGCTCTAGTCTCAAATGCTGAATTATGGAGTCCATTAAGAAGTTCAGAAGATCTGTTTGGAGAGGCAGGAATCCAGTAAAGCTTCTAATTTTTCCATGATGACTGATGGATTTGGAGCACTCTTAAGGGGTGGCTGCATAATGCTAAGTGTTTAGCATGTGCCAGCTTTGTCACCTTACATGAACCCTGTAACTACCTTTTATTCCAACCTCATTTTCACAGCCTGCCTCTGAGGGAAGGAGAATTTCTGACTTTGGAGGGAGAGTGGGCAGGGGAGGGGGGAAGCACCAAAGAAAACCTGCCTGTGTCTTAACTACCTGGCAGATTCTCAGCTTTAGTTTCATAGGTCATTGGATTTCTTCCAGAAACCTTGTTTTGCAAAGGGGGTGTGGAGTAGTGTAGGCCCTCTGGTGAATAGGGTCCTCCTTCCCAGCAACAGGATACGAGCGAGAGTTCAGCACCGGGAAGATCCTTGTGTCCAAAATGGTGGGGAGAAGTCGGAAATGGTCTCTGTCTGACCAGCTGCTATTTTGTCTAAACTCAAGTGGCTCTGGGGATTGGCCCCAGCACCTTGTAATACTGGGAGACGGTGTTTAATCTTAGGTGCCTGAAGTTCTTTAGTTAGTCTGTGGTTTATGCGGTCGGTGCTGACAGCACTGGCTAAGTTGGAGTTACAGGCAGTGATTGTGCCTGTCATAGAAATGGTTCATTCCTTGATGTGCTTTCAAGTGCTGTGTCCTATGAATCCTGTTGGCAAGAAAACCATCCTCCACCCTAGCACTTAGTTAATAAATATGGCTTGAAAAGCAGCCAAAAATGCATATGTTTGCTGTGCTGTTAGATTCCTTCTTGAAAGGGAAAAGCTCTTCTGAATGTGATGCACAAAAGATTCTATTAATTAGGAGAACTTATAATGTCTCCCTATAGAATAAAGAAAAAATAATAGCCTCTATTGCTCCTCCACTGGCTCCTTTGTTGGACAAAGTTTATTGCTCTTGCTTCTAGCAAAAAAATTGCCACTCTGACCCCTCAGTTGTCTCTCTTATCCTCGAACTGTACACACACAACTATTCATTAATGTCAACAAGACTTATGAGTGCATATCCGGTGGGGTGGAGGCAAGGGGACTGGATCCCAAAGTCAACATCTTTGCAATACATTCCAAGATGAAAATGGTCAAAGCCCCATTACTCTTCAATGACTAACAGAAAACAAAGTAGAGCATTCAGGACACAGGTTAAAGACAAAGCAGAAGATTTTAATTTTTTTCCCCTCAGTTGTGTTTATACATGCACTAGACTCTAAAACATTTCAAGTCGAACTTGTCCTTAGGTATAGGATAGGGTCATCGGTGCTTACTTGGAAACAGAATTTCTAGAAGGAAATTTAAGCTTCCAGGAAGCTGACAGAGAAAAGAGCAGCCACCCAGGCAGAACCCAGGTGCTAAAGATTCTGAAACACACATGAGGGAATATAGTTGGAGGAGGAGATGTGTGTTGGATGAAGGAGTTGGGAGGGGCCTTATGGCCCTGAGGAGACAGGGATTTCTTAGCGCCTTTCTACCTTGGTGAGTCTGTAGTTGGACTGAAGGGGCCTCCTAAGATAACCTGGTCTCAACTCTAAGAACAGTGTCCCCAGACTCCCATCTTATTCCGAGGGACAGTCCACTCCTTTTATCCTTTGTTCATTGCACTGTATATCCTGTGTACCCCTACAGATTTACACCCCACACTTCTCCCCTCTGAGCCCTGCGTGGCTAATGTCCGTGGACTAAATCACCTGGGCTCCCTTGCCTCTGGCTTCTGTTTGGGTTTGGCTAGTGCAAGGGACTGGCAAGAAGTCAGAAGGCAGCAGGAAACAGAGGTGGATCTACTTATTCCCCAGCACCCTTCCTGCCAGGCCTCAGGTTGTGAGTGGCTGTGTTCTTCTAGAAAAGGCCATAGCTCCTGTTGGGACCCTTTCACCTGTCACCATTCAGGCCCAGGATTGCTGGTGGTGTCACTCTGTTGCTAGCCCAGGGAGGCTTCACCATCCTTCTTTGACGTTCGTTAAGCATAATTACTCTGTGTTTCACTCTTTGAGTGGGCCCTCTGTTTACTGCTGGAATGAAGACATGTTCATCTATCCACACCAGCAAGGATACTTAGAATAGGTGGCAGCAGCCAGCCCCTGACCTGGGTCCAGCAGTCACACTATACGGTGCTGTGGGTTCCTGGTCGTTGGGTTGCCTTTGGAGGGGGTGTTCCCAGACCACCATGTTGAGTCGTCACTTTGTGTTGTGTTCTGCCTCTATCCTCTGGCCATAGTGGCAACCTTGGCCTATCTGCTCTCTTTCTTGCTTGGATGATTTAAGAAAGTGCTTCCTTTGAGGCAGGTACTGTGCTCACTCTTTACCTCTATATTTTATTTAATCTTCACAATAAATAGTTACTGTCTTTATCCTCATTTTACAAATGAGAAAACTGAAGCTCAGAAAAAGCTGCTGAAGGTCACGCAGCTGGGAAGAGCAGGGTTTCAAATCCCTTTCTGCTCGAAACCACTACACTATGCACTAGCCAGTCCTCCGGCTTGGCTCTCGGAGCTTGCTGTAATCGCATGCCACGTCTCTATATACACCGGTGCTTCCCTTGTGTTTTCTAAACCATGGGGCGTTCTGGCTATTCAAATTGCTCACTGGGCTTCTAGTCCTGGCCCATCTCCTGCTCCTCCCACTCTGGAACTTGATCTCTGCCTTAGTCTGCTAGGGCTGCCATAATAAAATACATCGGACTGGGTGGCTTAAATAACAGAAACTTATTTCTCACAGCTCTGGAGGCTGGGAAGTCCAACATCAAGGTGCCGGCATGATAGGTTTCATTCCGAGGCCTCTTCTCTTGGTTTGTAGGTGGCCGCCATCTTGCTGTGTGCTCACATGACCTCTATGATGTGCGTGCACACACAGAGAGATAGAGAGATCTCTGTTGTCTGTTCTTCTTTTTATAAGGACACCAATTCTATAGGATTAGGGCCTCACTCTTATGATCTCACTTAATCTTTATTACCTCCCTAAAGGCTCTATCTACAAATACAGTGACCTTGTGGGGGGGGGGGGTTGGGGCTTCAACATATAAATTGGGGGGTGGGGGAGACACAATTCAGGTCATAATAGTCTCTCTCCCTGGGAATTTGGACTTCGCGTTGATTCCTGATCCATCATGTCAAAAACAAAACTCAGACTCTCTATGGTAGGAAAAAAATTTCTCGTTTCCTCATACCTACAAGCAATAAATCTTTCCACATTCTTACAGATGAGTGTAAAATTTAAAAAAAAATGTGTCAGGATTTGGAAATATCAATTAAATCAAACTCAGTTTAAACTATACACATACGAGGACCTTAGATCTTTATAGTTAGAGCGTCCTATCCTAACCTCAGGCAGAGCAACGTTATATCATCCTGTAAGATGTGGTCTATGTCAGACTTCATCACTCCATGTTGAATTTATACATTTCTGAAGTGGCCGGGATTTACTTCTACAATGTGAGAACGGTGTGGAGGGGAGAGCTGACAGTCATGGATAAAAATGATTGGAGGTGCTTAATTAAGGAAAGAAAGAAAAGAAAGCTGTGATGGTGGAGAGATGGGAAGGATGAAACGTTTTGTCCTTTGACATGTTTTTTGTGATAAATCATAGGATGAAAAAAGTGGTCACATGAACAGTTTACCTCCCTTTCCCTGCCTCTGCCACCTTTCCATTCCCTTAAATCTGAGTAGTTTTCTTGTTTCTGCTCAGTTCTACCTCTAGAGAAGAAGATAGACTTGTTATCTACAGTGGACTAGGTTGAAGTGAGCTAGTGCCTGAAATAAAGTTGGCACTTGATGATGTTGAATCTTCAAACTTCGGGTTGTCCCAACTTCTAAATAACTGGCAATCTGGTAGAAATACCATACCTCTCCAGAAGAGCAATTTATCACTTTGTTTGGAAAAAGAAGATCAATATGTTTTTATATGTAGAGAAAAAAGTTATAGAACATGGTTTAGAATGATTTTCCATTTACATATATTTTTAAGTTGGCATATGTGGTTACATGGTATGTGTCAACATAGATGAGTCTTTGGGTTGTATTTTGTTACGGTGTGCACTATTGAAAGGAATCTAACACTAGTGGTGCTGGCTATTGGGGTGGGGTACAACATTTGCGTTCCCCCAAAGTCCTGGGTATGTTTTGAACTGAGAGGGTGATAGAAAGAAGAAAAGAGTTTGGGGCCTCTGGACAGTTACAGGTCTGGGGCAACTGGCTCCTGGGATATGTGAGGGGAAAATCCTTGCTGAGACACGCTGATAAAATGTTTAACACACCAGTGTGTCCTAATATTGCTGGTGTGTTATTACTCTGGTCTTTTCAGGAAGCAGAGTCCCCAGTCTCTCTTGGACCCTTTTACTCTGCAGTTCTGTCAATGTTACATAATTCTCTATAACTCCAATCACTTGTGTGAAGTCGAAGCCCACTGTCCCTTGTTCTGTCTACAGTGAAGCTAAAAATCAGCCAGTCTGCATAATAATTCTTGTCATGAAAAACTTTCTCTTCCCTTTATTAAATATGCTGTCCCTCTTTGAGTTATAAAAAGACAAAGAAAAAAGGAAAACAAAAAATGGGTGTGGTGATAGATTGAACGTCTTCACAAAGTTCCTTATACTCTGAATTCTCTGACTTTTACCTCTTGCTTACCTTCTTGAATAAGGAGATGTATGGACACAAAACCAGAGCATGTCATTTGTTTTCTTCGGGAGCAGAAGGGAGGGGTTTTGTGAGTTAAAAGGTCAAATGCTAATGCCACGGGGAAATTATGGCTTGCTATCACAAACATGGTCCGTGTGGTTAACTATAATACATAACTCCTGTTTCTTTACACAAGCACAAAAGTGTCAGAGGGAAGCTACTTATGTGAGAAGTCTTTTTTTTTTCTCTTTCTTTTCTTTTATTTTTCAATGAGAGTATGGGGGAAGAGTTTCAACTCTTAGATGTCAGCCTTTATAACTTCCTTGTTGAAATTGTGAAGTTTCAAAGTTAATGTTTCCCTCAGGGAATTTCCTTGACGCACTAAACAGTTCTCGCCCGATTCTTCCAAGGTGGGAAACAAGGTGGGGGGTTGGGGGGAAGCCTCTCAGCCACAACACTTCCCAGAACATCGCACCACTCTACTCTGGCGTGAGGGACCTATGGGGCCCGTGGCAGGTGGGAATCCTGGGGAACACAAAGCCTGGTTGTGCCTCTTCTAAAATTTTGCTTTGTTTGTTCAGAAACTGTCTTGATCGAGCTGATGCCCCAGCACAGAGATGCCATGAGAATCTATGGGAGTAGGTAGTCTTGGGAGTAGATCCCAAGGATATTGGGATTAGGTAATGTGCTCTCCAAAAACCAGAAAGGTCGAAACCTCCCTCATTTACCTGTACCAATAGGCACTTGTGATGGTTAATTTTATGTGCCAACTTGGCTAGGCCACAATACCTAGATGTTTGCTCAAACATTATTCTAGATGTTTCTGTGAAGGTGTGTATTAGATGTGATCAACATTTAAGTCTAGATGTTGAGTAAAGCAGATTATCCTCCATAATGTAGGTGGGCCTCATCTAATCAGTTGAAGGCCATAATAGAAAAAAGACTGACCTCCCCCAAAGAAGAGAGAATGCTGTGAGCAGACTGCCTTTGGACTCACCTGGCAACTATTCCCTGGGTCTCCGGCCTGCCAACCTTCCCTGCAGATTTTGGATTTGCCAACCTCCCACAATCATTTGAGCCAATTCCGTAAAATCTCTCTCTCTGTTTCCACACAGCCTATTGGTTCTGTCTTTCTGGAGAATCTTGACTAACACAGCACTGAACATACCTTAAAATTGGTTCTTGGGGCCGGCCTGGTGGCGCAGCGGTTTAGTCCGCGCTTGGCAGCCCGGGGTTCGCTGGTTCGGATCCCGGGCGCCCGCCGACGCACTGCCTGTCAGCCATGCCGTGGCGGCGTCCCATATAAAGTGGAGGAAGATGGGCACGGATGTTAGCCCAGGGCCAGTCTTCCTCAGCAAAAAGGGGAGGATTGGCGACGGATGTTAGCTCAGGGCTGGTCTTCCTCACAAAAAAAAAAAAAAAAAAAAAAAAATTGGTTCTTAAAACTTGATTAGAAGCCTATTTGTGGAAGATAGTTCCTTGTATTGTACCTTGATGAATTGACAATACTGCTCTTTTCCGGCTATGGTTCTACATGACACTGATATGAAATATGCAGTCCTAGGAGACACCTTAGGTAGAGCCATTTGTTCTCTACGCCTTGGCTTTCTAAAACCATTGTGTTATTCCCATGCTTAAAATTGCTTACTGCTTTCAAGAAAAAGTCAAAATGATTAACGTGGCCTATGAGTAATGTGATCATATAATTATCCAAATGGGGACACCTTTGAGAGTTGAAGGGAGTGCTGTTAACAGGATCACTGTAGCTGTAAGACCTTGCCGGCTCTGGCCTCTACCTTGTCTAGCTCCACATTCTCCTCCACTCACCTTGCTCGGGTGCCGTGCTTCTTCCTGCTGCAGGGCCTTTGCACATGCTGATCTGTCTGCCTGGACCCCCCCTCCCCCAAGTACCCCCAACTCTGCCTAGCTAATGCTTCCTCGTCCTTCAGTTTGAACTCAACATCACTCACTTAAGGAAACCTCCCTGATTCCCTGGATGAGGTTGATATGCTCTCAAATCAGCAGGTATCTTTCCTTTGTAGCACCTACCATTTTGTAACTCTACCTTTTCACTTTTATTTGGGTCATTATCAGATTCAAGTTTGTCTCCCTGACCAACTGTAGGCTTCACCAGGGAAGGGATTATATCTGTGATTCCAATGCTTATGTGCTTGGCACATAGTCAATGCCCCCCAAATATTTATTAAAAAAATAAGTGAGTGAATCGTAACCACTTGAACTCCTTGAAATGAAGTGTTATTTCCCCTGGTTAGTAGTTGAGGAGACAGGTTCATACAACATGCCCCTGGTCACACACTGGTAAAACTGATATTCAACACCAGGTCTGTTAACTCAGAGCCCATATACTTTCCACTGTACCAGCTGCCTTTCTCTGCAGCCTACAGAAACCAAAGGCAAAATGATTTAAAGAAAACACTCTGATCTGTGGCCTTCTCTTATTGCTTCCTCTCTAAAAACACACCCCGATTCTTGACCCCACCAAGAGAAATGAGAAATCTATCTGCGTGTTTTAGATTGGAACCAAACTTAGAGTAATTGTCTGGAAATCGTGGTACCTATTGCCTCCAAGTCACCAAGCATCAGAGCAGAACCTACCACTCGAAGGTGAGAATAAGCATGTGAAGAATTTTCTTTAGTCCCAGATTTTAGAGGGTGAAAAAAATCTCATGCAGGAGAGAATCAGACAAAAATGTATAACATCTTCACATATCACAAAAATGGGGATTAAAATCACGAATCTCAAATTTTTATACAACTCAAAGGTGTTTTAGATATAATCCTAAAGGATCAAAGCTTTTGATTTTAATTGATTCCTAAATAGCAATACTGAACCCTGTCCTGGTTGTCAGGTAGATAATCCCATTTCATTTAGAAACACAACAGCTTAAGAATTGTGCAACCTTCCTTGGGTGTCATGTAATGAGCAGACAGCTCAGACAGGACAATTTGCAAAAATCTAATCAAAACGACCTTACAATACTGTCTCCCGAATTTCAGACCCACAGGGCAGTTTCACGGCCAAGTCTGAAAGACTTGAAAAAACAGGGTTAGACTGAAAGTGCTGACATCAGCCCAGCAGAGAGAATGGCCTCACTATATTGCCGCAACAATCTACAAAAAAAGTGAATAATTTTTTGTTCGTGCGTTGATCTTCAAGCAGCTTTTATGTGACTTGAGAATAGGCCGCCGAAACCAACATAACCAGGCCGTGTAAGTCGTGCATACATTCCTAGTGGATGGGCCCTTGACATTCCTGCCAGTTATGCTGCTCTCGAAAAGATCTGAACTAAGTCCTAACATGTTAAGAATGCTCAGGGAAAAAAACAACAACAGTGGAGAATTTTGCTTCTCTGTTGTAAAACTAGAAGAAGGAGGGGCTTATGGCAGCAGCAAGTTAAGACTTTTTCAGGCAATTTCTACTGAGGTGAAGTAAACTGATAGACAAGTTCTTATTTGGGGAGCTTAGGGTTAACTTGATGGCCGGGAAATCCAGGTATTTTAGGAAAAATCTTGGTGGTACCTCTGCTTCCACAGGGCTTGGTTTTTCTCTCATGGCATTTAGCTTACCCTGGGCTGAATAACAGACATTTGTGTTTTTGCTTTACTTTCCATATCTGCACTCCCACCCCCAGCCCCTTAGATTGAGTTGCGGGAGGACAGGAATATGTTTTATTACTCTTTTAATCCCATTCGGCACTCAGTAAACTGCAGCAAATGCAGCAAAAGGGAGACACATTGACTGACTTCAAACTATTTAGTAACTGGCGACCTGGATGACATGAGATACGGGCAGAGGAGATACATTCTGGAAGATAAAATAATGACAACTCTTGAAATGTATAGATTCACCGGGGCCTGACAGTCTTGGTGTGTCTTATTACTAGCCTCTTGAACACTAGTGCTCTTAGCCCGGGCCAGGTCAGCTGTCAAACCAAATTGGCAGCATTGTTTTTCCTCTGAAGGGGCACTTCGAACCACAGCTAACGATGTGGTCGCCATCACACGGGCTCTGCTGTTTGGCAGACTTAGATTTGAGTCCCAGTTCTGCCAGTTACTGGCATTGTGACCTTGGGCAAATTTTTTAATCTCTCTAAGGGAAATGGTCTAGACGAATTCCAAATTCCTATGGCTGGCGGGTGTTTCATGCGTTCGTGTGGGCCAGCTGGGTTCATTTAAAGGCACCAGGATGGGACCGATTTGAAATCATAGTCCCTCTCTTGGACACGCAGAGAATCTTGAGAAGAGTGGGACTTGGAGTTTGGTCTACAACTTTGGCATTATCTGTTCTCCTAATTTTATCTGGGGAGGTAGGATAGAGACTAGCAATCAGCCACTATGTCTGGATCTGGAAATCGCTTCTTGTACATTGAAGGTGTATGGCAGTCCTGCATATGCACCATATATAATCCCCAAACTCTGCTACTGAGGTTGCTGCTGGGAATCCCACTATTATCTCCACACCCTTGAACTGTAAAAGAACTGTGGAAACCCCCAGATGTTGCTTCCTCCACATTGACCCATGTTAGGAAATTACCAGGCTATGTACCCTTCTGGCTTTTTAGGATTGGGGAAATGGAATTAACTGACATTTCTGAGAAGCCCATGTGAATCATTATAAAAATCTGAGGTTTCGGGTTAGATATTAGCATCTCGCATCCCAAGCTCTACTCTTTGGAGTTTAGGTTCTGCATATGTTTAGACAGTTGATAAAGTGTCACCAGTGGCACATAGAGGTGGTGGCTGCTCCTAGGAAGATATTATCCTCATTTTATAGACAGTTAAAAAGGAGACCTTAGAGTGAAGCTTCTTGCCCAAGGCCATGTAAAGCGTATATAGTAGAGGCAGAAGTCTCAGGATTTTAAATCTAATTGGTTTGATGTCCCTGAGAAGTCTTCTCAGGATTGGAAAGTGAGGAGGCTGCAGCATGGCAGAGCCTTCCCATTTTTACTCTTTCTGAAATGGGTTGCATCTTCTGACTCTCTAAAAGCAAGCTTACTTTAAAAAAAATTAATGGGAATTTTTATTACAAAGGATGCAGCATTTTAACAACACTGCATGATTCAGTGAATCATTTCAGAGATTACTTACATAACAGGTATTTCCCTCGGGCCATACCAGTCATGGGATAGAGCCGGGATGTCCTACTGTAGCAAATTGATTTTTCTGCTCTCCTTGCCCGTGACCTGTGGGAACTTCCAATTCAACCCAATCCTTCCCTCTGCTCAGATAGGGGAGGGGAATCCTTGAGGAGTGAGTGTCTTAGGAACTGCTGTCTTTCCTACACACTTTATCTCTGTGTCTGGCCACTGCTTCCTGACCCAGCCGCGGGCCACAGAACTGTGTGCCAGTCTTGTCTGTCCTGTCCTGGATGCCTAAACATTCCACATGCCAACACAATGCTGTTCTTCTCTTTATTTCCAGCAGATGTGGCCATTTTCTCTACTACAAGAGGCAAGGAGATGATTGACCCTACGTGCAAGGATCTTTCTCAGGGATTCTTCTCTTCTTGCATCCCGTGTCAGCCAGTCCCACCTAGCTCTCCTCTTGAAGAGTGAGGTCCCCAAAAACCATGCTGGTCTCCCCTCCTGTCTTCTGTTCAGGACGGTCTCAGGGCCTCTTCCTCCAGCTATTTCTTCCTACTTCCATTAGCAGTTTCCTTCTAAAATAGAACCAGCCAATTTTGGGGGGCTGGGGGCAGGTGGCTTTTCTTATACTAGGTTGAAAGGGGAGGTATCCAGGATATCAGTACACAAAATAAGGAAATTATTTAGATATATTTATAACCTTAACTCTGGTTCCCTGTGAGTTTTTTGTTTTGTTTTTAATTAATAGACTTTATTTTTTTAGAAAAGTTTTAAGTTTATAAAAAATTGAGCAGATAGGACAGTGAGTTCCCATATAACCTCTCTTCCTACTCTGTGAGGTTTTAAGAGCTCAGTTTTGGAACTCATGAACTGCTGGAAGAATCAATGCAATCTTGCAAGTACCTACAACATTTCTAAGCTGCTGAACCACTCAGAAACGTGCAGGGAAATGAATAAAATCAGCATTCTAAGTAGATCACTTATCATCTTGGCCCACAGGTTATTTATAGAGGCAAATTACTAAATGTACTAATTGCAGAGCATTTTCAATTATTCAGATAAGAAGCACACATAGTGAAGAATGTTTATTTTATAATTTACACATACTTTTAAGTTTAAAAGAGGTCTAACATAATTGAGTAGTATTCTAACAATAACTAGAATTTTCTAATTGCTTATCTCCTTTTTCAGTTGTTTCTGCTCTGGGTTCCCATTCTAGTCCAGCCCATTTGTTCAGAACCACAAATTGATTCTTAAAAGCTACCTGCGGTTGAAGTATGGGAACAGAGTGGGAGCTCTGTTAACCGTGTATGGTTTCATCTTTCTGCAGCTAAATCCCTAAAGTCTTTAAAGAGCCAGGGAGTTCGAAGTCTTCTCTAATGATCTAGTAATGGTTGAAAAAGCTTGTTGGAAAGGTTGTAAATATTTGTTGATTGACTGTCAACAGAGAAAAAGGCTTTTACTCCTCCACAGTGGCTGAGAGGAGGGTGAGGGAGGAAGCTTTTACACACCGTTTGAATTCAGCTTTTTCATTTCTCATGCTTTGAGGTCCTAGACATACATTTCAAGAATAGATCTTTTCTTTCACCTTCAAAGGAGAAAATTAGAATAAAACCGTTTTCTTAAGTTTTGCTCCATAACACAGGGAAATGTACAAATAGTTACCAAGTAGGACAAGGCTCGGCACAGCTCTCAATGAATAAGAACAAACTTTTAGTTTCAATCCCCTGAAGGGAGATGGAGTAGGTGGAGTAGGCAGCTGCTGGTGTCGTGAGATGTGAACATTACTAAAAAACTTGCCTGCACAAAAATATCTTTCCCCTGGGTCTATCCTAGATACTGAAAGGCAGCCAGCATTGGAGCTGTTCTTCTGGATAAAGACATTATCTCCGTTAGGTGCCTTTAAAATACACATTTACCTTTCCTTGAGGTAAATGTTAACATATTAGGAAAGATTAAAGAGTTGTGTGTGTGTGTGTGTGTGAACTTTTTATTTTGAGATAACTGTAGATTCACGTGCAGTTAGAAGAAATAATACAGTGAATAATAATAATTCACCCATTTTTCCCACCTTGCATAACTAGAATACAATAGCACAACTGGGAAATAGATGTTGATACAATCTGCAGACCTTATTCAGATTTCTCCAGTTTCACATCTACTTATTTGTGTGTGTGTGTTTAGTTCTATGCAGTTTTATCACACGTAGAGATTGGTGTAGCCACCACCATAGTCAAGACACGGAAGACACAAGATACAAGATCCATCACAAGGTCCTTTGGGAGCCCCAGAGTCAAAGTTTCTCATTAGAAGAGTCCTAAATTGGGCAGAAATGGCCCAGCTGTAGTTTTCCCTCCACGCTCAGTCACTGCTTGGGAGTAGCCTGGGGGAAGTGTGGCCTCAGCATAAATGCTGCAGCCAATTCAAAGATGTGGCAGCTGGAGGCTGTCAGTCAACTACGTTTCTTGTAGCAGGTTGTTTCTTGACAGGAGATCTGATGAGTACACTGCTATGACTGCCATGACTACCTTTCATTGTCTTTTGTGGCATTGACACTTTTGAAGAATAGTCTTCTCTCTCCTTTATTTTTAAAAGAACATTCTTCATTTTCAGTTTGTCTAATGTTTAGCCCAGTGTTTTTCAAACATTTTTTCAGAGACTCTTTTACTGATAATTACCTATTAGCATCCCTTTGATATCCCTTTGAACTGGTACTCTATGGAACACACTTCTGGAAACTGCACACATGTTGATATGGCTGCCTCCTCTTTCATCTAGTGATCTTCTTCTTCCTTCAAAATTCACACTCTCCAAAGTTTTAGGCAGTCATGCTCTCTTCCCAGGATGTGCTGTGCATCGTACCTATCTCACAAGCTGTCATCGATCGACTTGTCCAACTCCTTCAAGCTCATGTAGGAGACGTGCAACAAATGAATGTATGGAGTAATGCACTATTTCCAAAGGACAACATTTCTAGTAATTCTAATACTATTACCTAAATTTTATTTATATAGAACCAAAGTATTAACAGCAAATAATTTGGACAATTCATAGGAAATAAGAGGGGGGTATAGTACAAGAGGAGAGAACACAGCATAGACTCTTACTCTCTGGTATCAAAGTTTTATTAATAGGAATTCTCAAGGAGTTTTTATAGTAGGCCACTTGACAGCTATAAATACAGTCCTATGAAGATGCCATTTGGAGGTAGAAGCTCCAGTATTGGTGTTCTTCTTGAGACTTTGAACCCTGAGGGTTTTTGTGCTGGATTCAGAGTTGAAATGAGGCACGTGAATATCCTGGGCAGGCTAAAAATTTGGCACCCCTCAAATTGACTTTTTAAAAAATATTTAAGTACTTATGTAGAGGAGAGGCTGAGCACTGCAGGGGAAAAGCATAGAAGAAAGGCCACTGGAAGCAGAGCTCTTCCTATTCTTTTTAGTTCCAAATAATTTAATGCTGTCCCCAAACTGATGTACAGCATTCAGCAAATCAGAAACTCTGAAGTTCACTTGACCTACCTCTTTAAAAAATGGGGTCTTAAGTATGCCTCTTGGGAGGTCTAACACCCCATCCCAATTCATGCCCTATCTAAGTATTTCTTTAAGCTTCATATTTCACTCTTCTCAAGAAAATTTCTGGTAAATCCAGTGTTCTCCAACTCATTACATTAGCAGCAAAGAGTGATTGCTCCCCAATATGTTGACTCCCCATAAAGTAGTCTGGCTGGTAGTCCCTTAATCGGACTCTGATTGAACATGGGGAATGGAGAGACATTATCTTGGCACCTAAATATCTGCTCCCTACTTATCCTTTGTTTTACGTACAAATATTGACCTCCATTTTCATTTAAAAATAATTATCTACAGTAATACATGTGTTGAGCTGTAAGATTTGTGTACTTGTTATACTTTGATAAAATAATTACTTACTGTCCTTTAAAACTTAGACCACCCATAGACAGAATGGATGGCTGATTATGGAATAAAATTTGAGGGGAAATAGAAAACTCTGTCTGGTTAAAATACATTTTCTACTGACTTACCACTAATTTTTAACTTGTTTAACTACAAAAGAAATACAAATAATACTCATCATTGGGTAAAAATAGAAAATACAAATAAACAAAAATAATAAAAATTAAAATAATCCCAAAACACCTGCCAGAGTTTTATAACAATGTTAATATTTTGGTGTATATCTTTCCAGGACTTTCCTGGAAGGATATGCATATGAAAAAATTACATATTAAAAATATATTTACAGAGGAAGATGAGCACAGATTTTAGCTTAGGGCTAGTCTTCCTCAGCAAAAAAGAGGAAGATTGGCAAGGGATGTTAGCTCAAGGCCAATCTCCCTCACTCACACACACACACACACACACACACACACACATTTTATATATATATATATATATATATATATATATATATATATATATATATACACACACACACACACAAAGATTAGATGGTTTTCTATATTATGCTATGTAAACTACTTCTTATATTTCATAATGTATTATCAAAAAATTTCCATGCCAATAAATATATATTTAATTTGTTATTTTAAATGTTTGCATATTATCCCATTGTGTGGATTCTTAGGCTCTATTTAACTAATTAGAAATACTGTATTTTATCTAACAATTCTCCTACTTTTGGATATTCAGATTATTTCCAAATTTTCATAATGACAAGTCACATGGTGACAAACATCTACATTACACACATGTTTGGGTTCAATTATTTACCTGGTACATATTCCCAGAAGTCTAATTGCTGGGTCAAAGAGTTTTCACTTTTTAAAGGTTTTTAGTAAGTATTGCTGATTCTTGCTACTGTTTTTTGAAAGTCCACGGATCTAGGTCTCCAGAAGATCCTAATAACAAATAGTTTACCTGGAGGGAATAATTAATTAACCAGTTAACCAGGACCAGTGGAGCACATTGGCTTCAGGACTCTGGGAAGCTGGGTGAGCAGCCTAGAAAATCAAGTAGTTTCTCACATACAGAGGACTCAAGAAATTTTCTTAGCAGACCAGAAAGCGTGGATGAGTAGCTGTGCTGTTAAGTGTGGACAGCGCAGGAAAGAGTACTAACGGAATGTGTGTGTGTGTGTGTGTGTGTGCGTGTGTGTGTGTGTAAATGCGTGGGGAGGAAGGGTGGACCACAGACTTTCCTCTCACGGTCTTCCCTGCTGTACTGCATGTCTGGGAAGAGAACAAGTATTCTGTACTAAACTGACCATGTAGAACTTCTACTGTGCACCTTTCTTGGAGAAGTCTGCTTCACTGTTATAGTAATACATGCCTGCAGATTATTTTTCCTACTCAGGGGTCTGATATACGTTTATTTGCCACCATATCCATTTTGTTTGTTATTTTTTCTTTTTTTGGTGGTGGGGGGGGTGTTGATAAGAGGGAATCCTGAATCACTCTCACAGGGAAGTAAAGAACATACAGGCATATCTCATTTTATTGCCTTCCCAGATAGTGCATTTTTTACAAATTGAAGGTTTGTGGCAACCCTGTGTCAAGCAAGTCTATTGGTACCATTTTTCCAACAGCATTTGCTCATTTTGTGTCTCTGTCACATTTTGGTAATTCGCACAATATTTCAAACTTTGTCATTATTATTACATATGTTATGGTAATCTATGATCAGTGATCTTTGATGTTACTATTGTAATTGTTTTGGCGTACCATGAACCATGCCCATATAAGATGGTGAACTTGATTGATAAATGTCGTGTGTGTTTTGACTGCTCTGCTCACTGGCCGTTCCCCTATCTCTCTACCTCTCCTCAGGCCTCCCTATCCCCTGAGACACAACAATATTGAAATTAAGCCAATTAATAAACCTACAATGGCTTCTAAGTGTTCAAGTGAAAGGAAGAGTTGCACATCCCTTACTTTAAATCAAAAGCTAGAAAAAATTGAGCTTAGTGAGGAAAGCATGTTGAAAGCCAAGATGGGCCAGAAGCCAGGTCTCTTGTGCCAAACCGTTAGCCAAATTGTGAATGCAAAGAAAAAGTTCTTAAAGGAAATCAAAAGTGCTCCTCCAGGGAACACACAAATGATAAGAAAGTGAAACAGCCTTATTGCTGATGTGGAGAAAGTTTTAGTGGTCTGGATAGAAGATCAAACCAGCCACAACATTCCCGTAAGCCAAAGCCTAATCCAGAGCAAGGGCTTAACTCTCTTCAATTCTATGAAGGCTGAGAGAGGTGAGGAAGCTGCAGATGAAAACTCTGAAGCTAGCAGAGGTTGGTTCATGGGGTTTAAGGAAAGAAGCCCCCTACATAACATAAATGTGCAAGGTGAAGCAGCAAGTGCCGATCTCGAAGCTGCAGCAAGTTATCCAGAAGATCTAGCTAAGATAAGTAATGAAGGTCGTTACACTAAACAACAGATTTTCAATGTAAATAAAGCAGCCTTATATTGGAAGAAGATGCCATCTAGGACTTTCATAGCTAGAGAGGAGAAGTCAAAGCCTGCCTTCAAAGCTTCAAAGACAAACTGACTCTCTTGTTAGGGGCTAATGCAGCTGGTGAGTTTCAGTTGAAGCCAGTGCTCATTTCCGTTCCAGAAATCCTGGGGCCCTTAAGAATGATGCTAAATCTACTCTGCCTGTGCTCTATACATGGAACAACAAAGCCTGGATGACAGCATATCTGTTTACAACATGGTTTACTAAATATTTTAAGATCCGTCTTGAGACCTACTGCTCAGAAAAAAAGATTCCTTTCAAAATATGACTGCTTGTTGATGATGTGCCTGGTCACCCAGGAGCTGTGATGGAGGTGTACAACAAGATTCATGTTGTTTTCATGCCTGCTAACTCAAAATCCCTTCTGCAGTCCATGAACCAAGGAGTAATTTAGACTTTCAAGTCTTATTATTTAAGAAATACATTTCATAAGGCTATAGCTGCTATAGATAGGGAATCCTTAGATGAATCTGAGCAAAGTAAATTGGAAACCTTCTGGAAAGGATTCAACATTCTAGATGCCATTAAGAACATTTGTGAATCATGGGAAGAGGTCAAAATATCAATATTAACAGGAGTTTGGAAGAAGTTGATTCCAACCCTCATGGATGACTTTGAGGGGTTCAAGACTTCAGTGGAGGAAGTAACTGCAGAGGTGGTGGAAAGAGCAAGAGAACTAGAATTAGAAGTGGAGCCTGAAGATGTGACTGAATTGCTGCAATCTCATGATAAAATCTTTTTTTTTTTTTCTGAGGAAGACTGGCCCTGGGCTAACATCGTGCCCATCTTCCTCTACTTTATATGGGACGCCACCACGTCATGGCTGACAAGCAGTGCGTCGGCGGGCGCCCGGGATCCGAACCTGCCATCCCTCGGCTGCCAAAGTGTGAACTAAACCGCTGCGCCACCAGGCCGGCCCTCGTGATAAGATCTTAATGGATGAGGAATTGCTTCTTATGGATGAGCAAAGAAAGTGGTGTCTTGAGATGGAATCTACTCCTGGTAACGATGCTGTGAAGATTGTGGAAATAACAACAAAGGATTTAGAATGTTACATAAACTTAGTTGATAAAGCAGTGGCATGGTTTGAGAGGATTGACTCCAGTTTTGAAAAAAGTTTGACTGTGGGTAAAATATCAAACAGCATCACATGCTACAGAGAAATAGTTCATGAAAGGAAGAGTCAATTGATGCAGCAAACATCATTGTTCTCTTATTTTAAAAAATTGCCATAACTACCCCAACCTTCAGCAACCACCAACCTGGTCAGTAGTAGCCATCAACATCGAGGCAAGACCCTCCACCAGCACAAAGATTATGACTCACTGAAGGCTCAGATGATGGTTAGCATTTTTTAGCAATAAAGTATTTTTAAATTAAGGTATGTACATTGTTTTTTTAGACATAATGCTACTGCACACTTAATAGACTATAGTATAGTGCAAACATAACTTTTATATACACTGGGAAACCAAAAAATTCGTGTGACTCGCTTTATTATGATATTCCTTCATTGCAGTGGTGTGGAACCAAACCCTCAATATCTCCAAGGTATGCCTGCATAAACTTGAAAAACACCCTTCTACTCTCCCTTTGCCATGCAAACATCAGTAAGCTATTGAGCATGACAACACCTGGAATAGACTATTATTTGAGCCGAAGAAAGAGTCAGCTCTCTGGTGGGGAAGTCAACCAGGAACCAAATTTGTAGTGTCACCAAGGGTAAGACATCTTTGGGGGAGAAAAGAAGCTCCAACCAAATGCCAACTATGGAACTGCTTACTTACTTCCTAAATAGTAACTGATGATTCTGTTGCCCTGACCATCCACTGACCACTCACTGGAGAGGGGTGTTTGGACCCCCGCACACTATGCCCACGTCTTTTCCATGCCTCTCTTCCTCAGTTTGTAAAACAAAGACGTCTAGATTTCCAGTTGTCTATTTAGAGACTTCAGAGTAAGGTGGCCCCTTAAATTTAAAACACGGGAAAACTTGGTCTTATTTCATTAGAACAATAAGGGCTTCTATCAGATTGTATTTTCAAAAAATGGCCACAGCACTACTTCCACTCCTACAGGCTCTTTCAGAACCACGTGACTTCACCCTCAGAGGTGGAGTTTATCTCCCCTCCCCTTGAACCTGGATGAACTCGTGACTTATCTGACCGGTAGAATATGACAAAAGTGATGCTGTGTGACTTCTGAGGCTAAGTCGTATAAAGGACACATCTTCTGCTTGGCTTTTTTGCAGCCACAGTATTGTGAAAAAGCCCAGGCCATGTGGAGAGGCCATTATAGATGTTCTAGTCAATAGCTCCTGTTAAGTTCCCAGATGACAGCTGGCATTCATTGTGAGCGAATGAGCCTTCAGATGATTCCAGCCTCCGGCCTTCAAGTCTTTCAGTAGCAGAAATCTAGGAGCACATACAAACCGTTCCCTCTGTGCCCTGTCCACATTCCCGACCTATAGAATCCACAAGCGTAATAAATGGTTGTTTTATTCCACTAAGGTTTCTGGTAAATTTTAATGTAAGCTGAGTAACTAAAACAAAGCTATTGGCCAAATTCAATACTGTAATCTGTCGATCACTCAACTGATAAGTATTGTGAGCCGCTCTGATCAAAGCACTCTGCTAGACTTGTGGAGTTTGCAAAAAACCCAAACTGCAACAAAAAAACATATTCTTTGTCCTTGAAGAGTCCAGTAATCTAGAGGAGAAATCCAAATATATAAGTGCAAAAATATGGCTAGCCATATGTGGTAAGTGCCAGATGAGATAATAAACCCATGCCATAAAGGAGTTGGGTGGAAGGAGAGACCCTGCTGGGTAGAGCAGAGAGACTGGGCTTCACGATGTAGCTCCACAGCGGCCCAGCACACGGCACATACTCAGGAACTGTTCATTTAAGCAGAGAAGAAGACAGATGAAGAATTGAAAGAAAGGTGACAGTATTTAAGCAGATTGGAAAACAAAATGTTGAGTCTGGAGTATTGGGGTGTGGCTAATAGCAATAACAGTATGAATCTCTTATGTGTATGACAGTGTATACTTTACAAAGCACTTTCACAGACATTATCACATTTAATCTTCACCATGACCCTATGAAGTAGGTTATCTTATCTCTATTTTATGGGTAAGGAACTTTAGGCCCAGTGGTCTAAAAACCACTGATTTTATTAGAAGTTGCTGGTAGGGGTAGTGGTGAATGAAAAGGAAAATAGAGAAAACTAATGTTTAATGAGTGCCTACCAAATGCCAGGCATTTTGCTTGGTTATTTTCATAATCTATTTCACAACCTGTAATCTAATTTTACAACAACCCTGGAAGTAATTGTTATTATCTTGGTTATATAGACGAGGAAATTGAGGCTCAGAGACATCAAATTAACTTGCTTAAGGTCATACAAATAGTAAGTTAGGACCTAGGAATAGACATTTTCAAATGTGATGGCAAGTTCAGCAAACTTCCCACATTTCTGTGGGATAGAGTCTCCCTGCACCCCTCCACATAGTTTCAAACAAACCTCCCTTTCACACTTTCACAGAAACATCTAGACGTTGCCTGTCTAAAGCACTCAAGGCATTAATATGGGAATGACCAATGGGTTTAGCACCTTCCAAAAAAAAGAGCTAGTCGTTAACCTCAAAGAATTTCCAGTTGGTAGAATGTGAAAGGGAAATCTGTCTCTCTGTCTCTCTCTAATAAGCTGGGCACTGATGATATACCCAGGAGTTCAGCAATGGACTAGGAATCTGGCCTTGAACGAGCCGCTTAAGTCCTCTGGGTCTGAGTTTCCTCACCTGTAAAATGAAGGAGTTGCTGGATGATCTTCAAGGTCCCGTCCAGAGGAAATGTTTTATGATTCTATAAACCTAGAACTAAGATGTAAATGGGGAATTCACTTAAAAAAAATTATGTCATTCAGCCTTTTGCCTTTCTTCACCTTTGCAAAGTGAGTCTGTTCCACTCACTAAGAGCATGAGTCATTACTAAGAAGAGTGGGTCTTGGTGTCAGTGAAGTTCTGAAGCATCAAGACATGGTAGATCCTCTGTCTAGCAGTGGTGATTTCAGAATTGCCACCAATATTTGGTAGATCACTGTAAGCCTATGATATGAAAGGTCTTTATGTAAAACTGCTCTACGTACTGAGGGACCATATCTTGCTATTCTAGGTTTTCCTCTTCTAAGTACATGCCCATTTTCACTTGGTGCTTTTGAGATGTGTGTACTAGGTGGGATTGCTCTAAGAATAAGTTCCACCAATTTATTCTCATCAAATGGCAGAAGGTTCTAACTGTATAAAACTAACCACTGAAAAATCTGTTGCAATTCAGACTTGATAAAGCAACAGAAATTATGATGTTAATTGCTCTCTTCCACTTTCTCTCTGTGGTAATTGCCACTGATAATTGCCACTTCCAAGGGAATCATAAAATACGGGGATGGTAGGTAGGTTGCCCTCCCTGTCTGTATTAAACCATTTGTAACAACAAATGAATATGCAGGAGCTGGTAGGCAAATAAATTTATGGCCTTAATTTTATTGCTTAGATTGAGTTTGTGTGTTCCAAAACTGTTCTTTAATTGCTATGTCCTTGTCTATTTTTGAAAGCCGGGGCAGTTATAAGTTGTTACATAAGATCTAATCATAGGTAAACCTTCTATCTACACAAGTTGACTTATCATTTATATTCTCTTGCATTTATACTTAGGATATGTCAAACAACTCGATGCCGATACATTTCTTGGCAACTTTCAATTGCTTATGAAACAACGTCTTAGCCCAGAGCTTCAAATAAGCAACAATCAAGCAAATGATTGATAGTTGCTTCATAAAGCTTATGAAGCTTAATTTCATATCTGCCTTCTACTTCGTGTCCTTAAGGAAGATGAAAGAATGCTGAGTTTCCTTTATAGGTCTCATCTCATATAGCTATCCCTTGAGTAATAGTCTTTTGCTCCAAATGAAAGAAAATTTAGTTTTAAGTATAATTATTTCAGAATGATCCTCTGAATAACGTGAAGATTAATTGTTATCCCCCAAAAGGAGAAAGGATTGATCCAAACCTATCTATCTCATTTTATTTCCAAATACTCTCAAGGTTGGTGTCTGGTTCTCCCAGCCTGCCATGGTTATCCCACGCTCCCCTGCCTACAATAATTGTGTGCTAGTTGTAAAAACATCAAAGCTGTTGAGATCATGATTAACAAGATTGTCATTGTTTGATGATGCCCAAATCTATCCCAAACCACATTTTCTGTAGTGGCGTTGAGCATCTGACCTCTATGAGTACTTACTTAAATAAAATAATTTTTAAGGATGCAGAAAATATATGCTCAAATGACTGAAGCTGGAAACTGCATTCATCTTAAACAGGCTTCAGCTCCAGAAGCACATTCGCAAACCGCAAACAACAGGGCTAGTGTAACATATGTTTTAATACTTTTTGGAGAATGCAATAATCCCATTGGTCATTGCCAACTAGAAATGGTGACGTTTCCTAAATTCCCTGAATTTGGGATTGGTTGAGCTCCTCCAATGTCAGTGTCCTCTTAAACTTGCTTCTATTAACTATCATCATCACTGTTTTTATTATGGCTGTTCCTAGCAGTTTGAATAGAAAGATGCTACGTTTATTTCTAAGTGAGGAGCCTTATGCAGACCTGCATACAAGCAGAGGAAGTAGCATTTAGGCCACACACAAGTTTCCCAGCCCTTGTCACAGAAGACAACCATTGTTCTCCCTCCAGCTCGCATCATAATCACCTGTGGGGCTTCGAAAACATAAATTTCCAGGCTCTGCCCTGGATATCCTCATTCAGTAGTTCTGAGGTGGGATCCAAGCTTCTAGAGTTTAAAAATGTGCCACAGGTGGTTCTGCTGCACAGTGATCATGAGGTCTTAGGCTTAGCAAAGTAATATTAAGAATCTTAATTTCCTGTCTGTTATAAAATTTGTAAAAGGCAGTACCTACAAGTTAAACTTTGGAATAAGGTAGACTTGGGCAAAAGTCCAGGCTCTACCACTTACTGTGTGAACTTGGGCAAATTAATTACCTTCTCTGAACCTCATGGTTTTCATCCGAAAAAAATGGGGATAATAGTTTCCTAATGAAACGTTGTGAAAATTAAATGAGGTAATGTACGTGCAGTGCTTCCCACGGTGCCTGGCACTTAGTAAATACATAATATAGCATAGCTATGATTTGATTTCTCTTTAGGTAGGTAATCTGGAGAAACTCATACCTGAGTGATGGAAATATACCATGAAAACATGAAAGGCTATTTTATCTACTTATGATAGGAGGACTGGAGGACCTTTGAGGAACTGAAAATTGTGAAACCTGGCGGTTGATGTCAAAGCATTTGGAAATAAAAAGTTAGTCACTTTTCTGATGGAGGGAAATGGAAAAACAGAATCAGTCTTCTCCACTAGTGGGAGATGCCTAAGGAGAATAGTTTTCTGAAAAACAAGATGTAATAATGGCCATTGGTTATTGGCCAGCTTCTTCTGGAGAGAGAGCTGATCTCTTCCTACTCCCAACTCCTACCCTGGGGGCAGTAAGGCGGGTCTCTTCCCTGTTCTTTTTTTCCTACCCTGGTTATTCTTACTTTCTTGCCTGGGTTTATTTAACACCTTACACTGTATCCATTTTATTATTTTGTGGCTGTTATTTCTGCCTTTCCAAATGGACTTCAGATTTTCTGAGGGCAAAGATATTTTTGACCTGCATTTACATCTTTTTTCCTTAGCCCAGCATACAAAGTCCTAGGCATAAAAGATTGCCTCATAAAAAGGATGGAGTGCCAAAGAGGGTCATCTCTATGTGAAGCAGAGACCCAGTGAGGCCATCTTTAATGGTTGGTGTGCTAGCAACTTAAGGTTCAATTTTACCAGCTGTTCTTTGCTTTCCAACAGAGATATGCAAAACACAGAGATTATTTTAACTCTTCATTGACTTTCCTTGTTAATCAATTCAGACCTAATTTTTTTCTCCTTTAAATAGTGATTCTTAAAATAGTTTACATGTTAGAATCATCTGGGGAGCTTTAGAAAATCTTCATGTCCAAACTACACCCCAGACCAGTTAAATCGGAATTTCTAGGAGTGAGGCCAAGCCATCAGTATTTTTTTTCAAGCTCCCTAGGAGATTCCAATGTACAGCCAATATTGAGAACCACTGTTTTAGATGAAGCTATGTAAAATCTAATCATGAGAACTCCAGACTGAAAATAATAAATAAACAAACATCCAGGAATGGGATTTCATAATAGACCCCACCAGTCCTGTGGACTCTCCTCTGATTCCGACAGTTCTTTTCCAAGGCTGCTTTAAGGCACACTGCTCAGTGGACCTGAAACTACAGTCTGAGAATGAGCGTGTGCAAGAAGTGAAACTGCTTGCTGCCGCAAGGATCACGCACCCGCTGTTAATAGCTCTTGAATTGCCCATCCTGCTAATTGGAACCCATTATTTAAATCTCAATTTGAATGTCATTTCTTAACAGAGGGCTTCTCTGACCACTCCCATACTCCATCAATATTTGAAGCACTGGTTATACTTTCTCAAACATCCTGTTTTCCTTTATAGCACCCGTGATATACAGAAATTTGAGTGATTATTTGCTTCATATACTGCCTTCTCCTCCTCCCACGGGATTTTAAGCTTAGCGATGGAAGAGACCATATCTGCTTTATTCATTACTGTAAAACTGGCACCCCTCACAGTCCATGTGGTAGGAGCTTAGTAAATACTTGCTGAAGGAATGAAAATCAGAGTACTAGTTTTTGATGGGCATTTATTGGGGTGGGAGAATGGCAGGATCCTGGGCTTCTCTGTGGAACATTCTATCAACAGTGAGATAATGGAGAGTGGTGGACACTCTCAGTCATCCAATTTCCACCAGTGATTCTCAAGTATGACCTTCTCAAGAGAAACACTTGGATGTTTTGTTGCAAGTACAAATACCTATGCCTCATCTTCAAGAGATTTGGCTTCAGTAGTGTGAGGTCAGAACCAGCAATAAGTTTGCCAGCTGATTCTGATGCCCTGGGCCACAGTTCAGTGTTTACAAACTACGGCCTTAGGCTTCACCCTGAAATGACTTTCAGAATCACTGTCAGATTTGGAGCCTGTAGCTTCTGTTGCTCACTTGTTCTTTTGGTTCTGTGATGGAATTGTCAAGGTGAGGTTGGAGGTTTTCTCTGGAAGAGGGACACTTTGCTTTGCACAACAGCTCTGGGGAGATAATGCCCCAAGTGTCATCTCCTCTGTTAATAATGTGTCTGGCCAAGCCTATAGTCTCTTAGAAATCAATGTAGTAAAGTCTCACGATGATATTAGAAATGTATCAATGTAGCAATTTTCCCAAGTGTTTGGGAAACTTAACCATGTTGGCCATGGTTAGTGGCCATGCTGACCACTTTGTGTTGGTCAGTGTTGGCCATATTTTTATATACCTATATCTATTTTCAGAGACAATCAACATGGGAAATATTGTATTAAGTAAAGTATTCATGGCATTTGCATTCATGCTAAGATACACAGATTATAAAACTTTAGTAATTCAGAGGTGCTTCATTTAGCAAACTCAAGTTGTCAGATAGAGCAAAGAAGGAAAAAATAAGCAAAAAGAGAACTCCATATACCAAAAAATAGGTATTTAAAAACCATATACTTGAAAGTAAGTGGTTTTTTTTTCCATAGAAGAATCCGTTTACTCCTAATCTACTTACTATAACTTTAAACATAATCTAACTGCTTTGGGGAATCATCATTCATATACAACAAACACAAAAACCTGAAAATCTTAGCTGCATAACACTTCTAGGGCTAACATGTTCTTTATTTTAGTATCTACATTCTTATATTCAATAATTGATTGATAACATTTACATATGTTATATAATTTAACATTTATCATAAACAATGAGAAATCCAGGGAAGATATTATTCCCATTTTACCGATGAGGAAACTGTGTCAGGGAGGCTGAAGAACTTGATGAAGTTATTGTGATTCCTAATAATCTTTCTGTTGTCCTAGGTTGCCTTGTAAAATATAGAACAATCTTTAATAATCATAAAGATAATCTGGAATCATCAAGCAAAGTTTAAAGTTTAGTTCAAAAATGTAGAATAAGTGATGTTTGAGTACCTGAAGGAGTAAGTTTTTGTTATATGAAAAAGTCACTTACGTGAAATCTTCACTTAGGAATTCAGATGAAAAATAAATACATCAAGACATGTGTCCACACATGCATATTTTTTAAACTGGACTTTTCATCGACTATGAATTACCACCATTTCTTATGTGCACATATTTCTTATGTGGTGTGGGCTCTTTATTATTTACATGATCTACAAACCATTCTTCCGTGCTCAAAATGGCCCAGGAAAGGAAGGGAAGGAGGCAGCATCAGGCAATTAAAACTAGGGAGGGAGTTTTAGCAGACAGATAGTATCTACCCAAACTGGAAGAGAGCTAAGACACTGCAACTAACTTCTCCAAAAAAAAGTGGTTTCGGGATCTTGGCTTGCGCTGAAGTTCTGCTTGGCCCTGTATACGGTGGCACTATTACAATAGATTATGTAATTTATGCCTTTTCAAATTTTAACCTTGGACTTTATCCACTTAATTCTCCAATCCTAGGATCAGATATTTGGCTGATACGATTTGGCAGAGAAAGTAACTCTATGCGCTTTCTGCCCTCCACCTGCAGCCCCGACAATGCGCGTTGACAGATTGAAGAAGATTTTCTTTTTCAGATATTTACAGGGGTATTGTAACCCTTGCAAAGATAAATGTGCTATTATTTTGCAACTATTTCATTCATTATCTTATCCACTGATGATTTTTTTGCAGAGCTTTGCTGGCTATTGGCCTTTGATCTTCTAGGATTTGGTATTCTTTTTTCCCTCGGGATATTCTCAGGTAGAGAAGCATTTATGAACATTATACCTCTGCATCCATGTTGAGTTATTTTTCCTTCTCTACTCTAAAACTAGGAAAATTGATTTTGAATCACGACATCAAACTTCCTTATCCCCTTATCCGTTAATTTGTTAATTGGTTATGTGCTGGTTTTAAAATATGCCCACAAATTCTTCGACACAATTCCTTGCAAAGGTGGAGAGTCTAATTCTTTGTCTCTCCTTCACACAACAAGAAAAAAGCTGAGCAAACACAAAATCAACAACTCTTCTTAGATCCACCAGAGAACTGAGGTCATAGGGCAAACTGTTCATTGCTCCCAAAATTGGCGAGACAGGCAGACACACAGAACCAGAAGCCCAGGAGCAGAAACCTCGGGAACCAGTGCCTGGGTAGGAAAACCTAATGTCATTGAAGAATTGCTGGAGGCTCAATGTGGACAAGTCTGAGAGAGAAAATCTCCAGAGCGGCACAGTCTGAGGGGAGGCCCCCACACTTCTGTGAGTTTTACCTCCAGGAGCCCTGCCGGATTCTCACAGTGAAGATCAGAGAAAAATCCCCCTGTGTTTCCGGCAGTGGAGGGGAAAAGCAGCAATTTTGAAATATGCCCAGGTCATTCTGTTCCTCTTAAGGCCTGCCCTCAAGAGAAACTATTTTACCAGAGCCTAAACCACTGGAGTTTTACTAACTAACCTTGGGGAAGGGAAATACCCAACTCCAGCACCCTTTGTCCTTCCTGTCTGTCCTAAGGGGAAAACAACCCAAAACAAAGCTGAGAAGCACTTTTGAAGGTCACAGCCCAGGGGCACAGGCTCACTAAAAGACTGAGACCTAATATGGGACTATAGAATGCTTCTCCCTGCCCCACACCTCACCACCACATCAACAGGGCACTTTCATTATAACAACTAGAAGAGCTGTGCATCTCAGACAATATTTAGGAAGTCTCTAGGGAAACCCAAAGACAAGAAGGGAGACAAACACAAGGACACCAGAGGATAATTTCACCTCTGACACCTACAGCTACAGTAAACACAGCCTAACCTCCAGCCAGATGGACAAAATATGGTGGAGAGCAGTTTTGGTGACTGGAAGAGGCAAAAACCTGATTAAAGAGAGTTCTAGAGAGAATGGTAGAATAGGGTTTAGAGATAGGAGTATAGATAACTCTCTAGAGGAATTACTGTAAAGAAGAATGGAAATATGAGGACAACATAGATGAGAGAAATAACATGTTTGTATGCTGATGGAATGATCCAGTCGAGAGGGGGGAAAGTGATGATTCAGGAGAGGGAAAGAGGAGGAATTTCTGGAGCAATGTTCTTGAATATTTAAAAGGACTGGGATCTAGTGAACAAGTGGAGAGTTCAGCCTTACATAGGAACGTGGACAGTTCATCCCCGGTAACAGGAGAGAAGGCAGCATATAGGGCCCAGATGCTGGTGGGCGGGTGGAGGTGTTGGTGGGAACTTGTGGAAGTTTTTTTTCTGATTGTTTCTATTTTCTCGGTGAAATAGCAATCAAGGTCAAGAGCTGAGAGAGAGGATGGGGGAGGAGGTGTTGGAAGTTTGAGGAGAGAGGAGAAAATATGGATTGTAGTCTGGGAGAGTAAGATTGTAAACAGACTAGGAAAATGCACTATGACTGCTGGACAGCATGAAGGGCATGCTTGAAGTTAAGAGTTGTGAATGTCGTGAAATTAAAGGGAGACTTGTCAGCGTGGTTGGATGTTTTCTTTTAGCTTCACTCAGCTGCCTGTGTTCTGACTGAAAGTAACATTTCTGCAAATGAGGATAACATAGTTGTTTGTTCACATCTAACAACCAGCTGCTAAAATAATTAAGAAATGAATTTATGTACAATCTACTTCATTTAGCACTAAAAGAGAATGAGGGTCTCTGGTTGATTGAATATTTTAGGTAATTAAGTCCATTATGTCATATATGAATAATTTTTTATAGAATTAGAAGATGAAATAAAACCTGAATATTACATAAGAGTTTTGGGATAATAATAAGTGTCTAAATATTTAACAGCACTTTAGTGCCATTGTTATGACAAGTGACAATCACTGTTCATCCCCTGGTTATTTGAGTTTTCTGTCAGTTTGGAATCTGGATACATTGTATCGAGAATTTTCAAAAAGATAGAGAAATGGAAAAGGGATGTCACTAAATGTAATAAGAATATCTTCACAGAAATCCTCTATTGTGTCTTGGTTGTATATATAGCATTGTAATAACATTTTTTCCTCCTCTCAGTTGCCTTTTTCTTGGAAAGCAAAGCAGCAGTGATAACATGATTAGATTCCGAATCTTTGGCATTGATTGGATTTGCAGTATCAGTGAGGGTATGATTCTCTAGACTTGCTCCATCTTTGCTGCAAGACAAAGTTATTTCTCTCTCAGCTACTTGTGTTTTCTAGAAGCTGAAACTTTTTATACTTGTGAATCTGTTTTACATTATTCGCTCATTTTTAAAAATAACTGTCTCATTATATAAGTAATACATATTCCCTGAATATAATTTGGAAAATATGGAAAGGTAGAGAGAATAAAAAACATTTATTATCTCACTAATTAGAGATGAACACAATTAACATTTTGGTGAATTTTAATCTAATATTTTAATTCATACATATATTTATTTAGAAAATTTGTATCAAACTGTGTATCATTTCATATCCTTTTTAACTTACTATTTCATTGTGAACTTTCCCATGCCATCACATAGTCTTTGAAAACACAATTTTTAAAGACTGTATGGTAGTCTATTGTATGAATGTGCTATAATTTATTTAACAGTTCTCCCATTACTGCACATTTAGGATGTTTATAAATTTTAGAAGCCACTATGGTAAGCATCCTTGAACATAAATCTTTTTTGTGGTACTGATTATTTTCTTAAGGTGGATTCCTAAAAATGGAATTATGGGGTCAAAGAGTGCAAACACTTTTAAAGTTATATGTACATACTGCAGCTGGCCTCTTGAAAGATCATGTTTATTTGCAGTTCCCCTGGAAGTGAACGAGGCAGTCGGTTTTGCTGCACCCTGGAGAATTCTGTGCTCATAGCACCTGTCCACATACCTTAGCTGTGATTACTTCACTTCAGTTTGCTCTCAAATGAGCTCTTCCATACGGCTCCTCAGGGGTCTCCCTGACTACTCTTTCCTACCACTGAGATATTCTCTGTGCTGCTGCCAGAGGTAGCTTCCCACACCACTGACCTCGTCACTTCCTTGATAAAAACCTCACATCCTCCTCAGTCCTGGTATTTACACGGTGGCACAGAAGACCCTTCCCAGTCTGCCCCAGCCTCCCTTTCCAGCCTCGTTGACCACTCACCTCTAAGTACTCTGACGGAGTCACACAACATGTCCTTTTATTTACAAAACATACAGTGCTCATTCGTGCCTCCAAAGTCTTACACGTTTTCACTCGGTCACATTGCCTACCTGAAACTGTAACCCATCTTTCAGGACACAGGGCAAAGTTCCCCTTTGGTGATGCTCCCCTGGCTTCCCGGGGTGAGGCAGTTGTGCGTGGCACCCACCGAGCTGCAGTCCCACGGCACAGTGCCCGGGCCCCCACTACAGCACTGATCACCTTGCTTTGCAATTATTTGCTTACCTTAACTTCCCCATTGAGTACCTCAAGGACACTGTCTTATTTATTTTTATCTGCAGTTCTTAGCTTATTACATAGTCGACAATCAATAAACATTTATTGACTCAGTGGCTAAAAGCACAGAATTGGTTTGAGTATTCTGTTATCATGTAGTTTGGAAGAGTTGCATTTCAGGGGTAGAGTGTGCTATTGCTCACTAGTCCCCAGTGGTCTCTTAAGTGGATGTCCCTTAGCTAGCATCCAAGCATACGGTCTGTACCATGCAGTCTTTGACCTCAAGCTGCTGTTTATTCTTCCATGTCTTCCTATTATTTATCTTAATTGTATTCTGTAGTTCACTCTCCCTAATTCTTTCAGTCCATCCATCCCATTTTGATTTAACTCCTCCAACAATGCTCAGTGCCACAAAGCAGCTAATGGCTGCACTTTCATACTTTCCCTTTGTTCTTGCACTGTTCCCACAGAACACCCCAGCTATTAACATTCCCTGATCCTTTGTACAGGTGGCTGAGTGCTGGCTGGAGAAACACACAGAATTGTGTTGCCTACAGTATCCCGCTTGTGAATTCTATTCTATTATATACTTACACATTTTCTCTGCTTCTGATTTTTTATTTTACTGTTCTTATGTGTGCCCCATAAGCAACCTCTATCCTTTGTGGAACAAGGCAGAACATAAAAACACACATAAATCAATGCATAAATGCATAAACACATGCTGATTTCCATTATCGCAGACTGCGTGCTCTCAAAAGGCCACTGGGTGCTCCTTGCTGCTCACCTATGTTCATACTGGTTCATCTTTTCATACCACTCCTCAGGATTGCTGTTCCAAACCTGTTCTGTTCTCTCTTTCAGTGACTCAGCCCCAAAAGTTACTTAAAAAATAGAAGCCATCTGAGGCAATTTTCCTTAACTTCTATCTCTCCCACCTCGGCTTCTCTTTCAGGACAGTCCAGTGGGACATGTCTAGGGTACTTCCCATAGCATGCTGTGTGTGTATGGTGCTTCTAACTCTGTACTTTGCAGTGTCCGAGGCCTCTGCTCCTCTGCCTACAAACCTGCTCCAGCAGAGCTCAGTCCACAAACCCAGCTAACAACCTACCTCTCTGTCCTTTCTATAATGCAACTTAATTTCTGACCCAAAGCCCCATTCTGTTGATGTGGTTAAAAAAAATACTGACTTCTTTCCTTCTTAGGGTTTACTCTTTCCCCACGTGAACTTCTGCAGTAGGAAGGTCTGAGAAAGGAGGGAGAATGAAGAAGGGCAGCATATGTTCCCTTGGTCATCAGTCTGCCAAGTCACCATTGAGAAGTTTGCGTCCATGCTCCTTGGCATGTAGGCATCTTTGCTGAGCCTGCCTGGGGTTCTGTACTCCCAGACAGATCACACAGCCCTTGTCTCAGCTCCTACCTCATTCTGTGGGGCTGCTGGGAGGCAGGCCCTCGTCTCTGCTCTGGGAATCCACAGACTCTCTATTTCCTCCTCCTGCCCTGGCTGTGGAAAACTCTAGTCTGGGAGAAATATGTCTCCCTTCATTTTTCTTCAAGAAACTGGTTCTTTAACCACAAATTCCCTAATTTTTCCTAAGGGCTTAAGAGTTTGGGAGAACAACAACAACAAAAAGCCAAGACTTTTGAGTAAGGATGGAGCTGACTGAATGCTTTAAATCTCAGAAGGGAAAAGCCCACGGAACAATATCTCAAATCGTATTCCCATCACAGTAAACAAAATAAAAGCAAGCAGACAAAAAATTGTCCCTGAGTTTTCTACACGCACCTCCATTCTCTTCACCATCAACCCTTCTGAAAAAGCTGTCTGTACCTATTGTCTTCACTGTCAGTCACACCTTTAACTACTTGCACTTTACTTTTTACTTTAACCACTGGCCTTTACTTCTACCATCTATTGAAAACGCTCTCCTTCCTAATCACCAACCCAACTGTTTTTAGTTTCTTCCTCTATCCCTTCAAACTCCCTTTTTTCCCTTCCAACTGCCCTCCCTCCCTCTGTATTATTTGACTCTTTAGTGGCAGACATAGTGTTATGCAGTGGAAACACAAGAACGAATTAGACATTTCTGGTTTTTAAGGAATTTAGGATCAGAGGAGGTACGTAGGGAATAAGCGAGAACTTCACAAAAATCTGTTTCTTCTGTTTTTGATACTGGAAAGGCCCTGGCTGCTTCCTGCCGATGTTCACCTTTCTACCTCCTCCTCCTTGCATTTCATGTCTCACTGTTTCACTGGCTCCTCTTGAATTTTCCATCACCAAACTCCTTCCAAGATGTCACCTTGGGTTTCTTCTCCCTAGGCTTGCTCCTTCAGAGAAGTTCTTCATGTCCATGTGGACAAATCCTGAGGCTGTATCTTTGGGTTGGCTGAACAAATTCACTCAGATATCCTCTTAACACCCCCCCTTCCCCTGGTAATGACATCACCATTCTTTCAGTGAAGTTTAAGACTCACCACCTTATCTCTCTTCTCAGCATCCAGCCAACTGCCACATCCAAATGGTTTTTTCTTTCCAGGGTCTCTCTCATTCAGCCTTTCCTTTTCTTGCTCATCCTATCACTTGATTGAAACCACTGTAGCACTAAGAACTTTCTGCTTTATTCTTCTTCAAGCCTGGAATGTGGACCTCTATCCTAAATAATCACAATTTCCTGGAGACTTCTCTCCCTGTTCCACACTTTTTAGATATCAGAATAAACCTTCAAAAGTACCACATCTATAATCAGTTCACAATATTTATGTATATCAAAACATTATGTTGTACACTTTTAACTAACATAATGTTACATGAAAATTTAAGAGTCCTCATACCAGCTCCAACCTGGGGTGGGGGGGATGGTTCCCTGCACCATCAAGCAATTCTCCAACACCAGCTGGATGTCCTACCATTCAACTCAATTCTGACAACATCTACCTGGAGATAGTGTCAGATCCCACAGGTTAAGGGCTCAGTCCTATAAGATTGTCCCCCACCCCACTTCAGACACTAGTCACAAGTCCAGGTTGTCACCTAGGCTTCTGACTGACCAGCTATAGGTTGGAGGTTCCAATGACGCCCTCTTTGAGTTCAATTAATTTGCTAGAGCTGCTCACAAAACTCAGAGAAACATTCTACCTACTAGATTACCAGTTTATTATAAAAGGATATAACTCAGGAGCAGTCAGGTGGAGGAGATGCATAGGGCGAGATATGGGAAAGGGTGTGGAGTTCCATGCCCTCTCCAGGTGCACCTCTCTCCCTGAATCTCCACGTGTTCACCAGCCTGGAATCTCTCTGAACCCTGTCCTTTTGGGTTTTTATGGAGGCTTCATTACATAGGCCTGATCGATTAAATCATTGGCCGTTGGTGACTGATTCAATCTCTATCCTCTCACCCCTCCCAGGAGGTTGAGGGGTGGGACTGAAAGTTCCCAACCCTCTAATCACATGGTTAGTTTTCCTGGCAACCAGCCCCCATCCTTAGGTGTTTTCCAAAAGTCACCTCATTAACATTACAAAAGACACCTGCTCTCATCGCTTAGGAAATGCCAAGGGTTTTAGGAGCTCTGTGCCAGAAATGGGGATGAAGACCAAATATATATTTCTTATTATAAATCACAATATCACACAATTACATCTCAATAAAACTGGGGGGGAAAGGTCCTACATCTATCTTGTCATTTCCTTGCCCCAAATCCTTCTTTGTCTCTTTTTCGTCAATTGGATTAAGTTTAAATTGTTTACCCAGCATTCAGTACCCCTACGATACGTCCAAATTTATGTTTCTAGCTTTATCTCCAAGTAGATTCTTATGAATATCTGATACTGCACCGTATGTTTATTTTTCCTTGGATACCAGGTATATTGCCTAATTGCTTTTGCTGGTACTTGTACAACTAGAATATATTACTGCCCATTGCTACTTGTGGAAATCTTAGCCATCTTTAAAACTTCTCAAAAATTTTATTCTATGAGGATATTCAGGTCCCCCTAATAGGTGTTGTCTTTTCTGCCTTTGATGTTCCAGAGCACTTTGTTTGACCCTCTTGCGTGGTTGTTATCTTATTCTTCCCTGTATTATGGCTACTTTCCACTTATCTCCTCGTTAAACTTCAATCTCCTCAGAGATGGTGCCTTTTCTTACACTGTGGATTTAACAGTCCTTAGCATTGTGCCTTCTATAGAGAGGGACCCAGTACCTGGTCTCTCTTGTCTTGAGTAACAGACTCCATTTTTTTTCAGAGTGATAATGTGCTCAGCTAAAAATACTTAACTTGCCAAATTCTCTTTCAGTCAGGTGGTCAAACGAGTCAGTTCTATACACGGAGATGAAAGGTGAGGGTTTCTGGCTTTCTGGATATAGACACCATACTCCTTTCTGCTTTGTTTTTCGTCATGCCTGGAACATGGACCTGAAGGCCATTAGGCTAGTCTTGTAGCCATTAGGTAATAAGCTTCAGGGTGCAGATTAACACACTGATTCTTTCATTCAACAAGTATTTACTGAACACCTACTATGGTGCCAGGCATTATTATAGATGCTTCAAAAACTGGCGAAGCAGAAGGATAGAAAGAGTCTGGATCCCAGATGGTATCATTAAACATTGAAACAGCTTTAACTGCCTACCTCTAGACTTCATGAGCCCCCCTTTTTTAAGCCACTTTTACTCAGTTTTATTATTTTCTGTTATTTTTAGCTGAATGCATTTCTTATCCATACAATGCCGTTCAATTACTTTTTTAAAGCCTGGAATTTTAAGTCAGACTGATGCAAGTTTATTTTTCTATTCAAATAATCATACGGATTTTCTCCTTTATTCTATTATTATTGATCTTCAAATCTTTACCAACCTTGCATTTTTGTAATAAGCCCTACTTAAGTGAGATGTAGTTATTATCCCTATTATGTACCCATGGATTCATTTTGCTAATCTTTTGTTTGGAATTTTTGCATTATGTCCATGAGAAATACTGGCCTGTAATTTTCCTTCCTTGTAATGTTAGTGTCAATTTTGGTATCAAGGTCATGCTGACCTTATAAAATGAGTGGGGAAATAGTGTTTCTTTTTCATTATCAGAAAGAGTTTGCACAAGATTGTTCTTACTTCCTTAAATGTTTGGAAGGATTTTACTGGTGAAACATCTAGGCCTGGAGTTTTCATTATGGATTCAGTTTCTTTAATAGATACAGGACTTTTAAGATTTTCTATTTATTTTTTAGTCATTTTTGGTCAATTGTGTTTTTCAAGAAATGTATCCGTTTCATCCAAACTCAAATTTATTATCTGTTTATTATCTTTTTAATGTCTGTAGACTCTGTAGTGAAGTCCCTCTTTTTAGATATGATATTAGCAAGTTATATTTTCTTTTTTTTTAAATCTTTCTTGGGGCTTATCAATTTTTAAATTTGTTTTCAAAGAGCCATCTTTTGCCTTTGTTAATTTTCTCTAGTGTATGCTTGCTTTCTATTTTATTGATTTCTGCTCTTCTTTCCTTTGGGTTTAATTTGCTGGGTTTTTTTTTCAGCCAAGTTCCTTGAGATGAAAGCTTGTTTCATCTTTCTTTCTTTATATTATATGCATTTAAAGTTATATATTTCCCTCTCGACACTTCTTTAGCTGCATGCCACAAATACTGATATGTCAAGTCTTTGTTATCATTTAGTTAAAAATATTTTCTAAATTTCATTGTGATTTCTTCTTTGATCCATGGGTTATTTAGAAATATATTGCTTAATTTAAAAATATTTTGGGATATTTTAGTTACTTTTCTGTTATTGATTTCTAGGTTAATAGAAATCCACTGTGAGCCAAGAATTTACTCTGTGCGATTGTATCCTTTGAAATTAGTTGAGACTTTCTTTATGGCTCAGTATAAAGCCTATTTTAGTAATGTTCTAGGTGCATTTGTAAAGAATGTGTATTACAAAGTTGTTGGGTATAGTGTTATATATGTACTAATTATATCAAGTTTTTAATCATATTGTTAAAAATCTCACATATTCTTACAGATTTTTTAATCTGCCTATTCTATCAGTTACTGAAAGAGATAAGTTAAAATTTTCAGTTATTATTATAAATTTAACTATTTTGCTTTCTAGATTTTGAAGCTATGTTATTAAATGCGTAGAAATTTATGACTTCTATTGAATTGACACTTCTATCAATGTAAAATATTCCTTTTTATTTCTAGTCATACTTCTTGCCTTAGAATCTTCTTAATCTGATATTGTTGTAAATACACCAATTTCCTTTTGGGTAAAGTTCTTATGGTATATCTTTTCCATCCTTTTACTTTTAACCTTTCTGTGTCTTAATATTTAAGGTGTGTCTCTTGTCAGAGTCAGGTTTGAATTCCAGTTCTTCTGCTCCTTATTACCAAAAGCTCAATTACCAAAAGCTCAATTTCCTGACTGTAAAATGTATATAGATACACTAAAAATAGTTACTATTACTATTAACTATTGTATTTAATAGATGCACAACCTATCTTTTTAGATATGGTTTTTTTCTCATTTTTATTCCAATTAAATACTATTCTAGTGTAGTCATTATTTTATGGTAATATCATTTTATATTAAGAAAAGAGGAAAACACCTTTCTACTTTTGTTTGAGTTTCTGGTTCCTCATTATGAAGCTAAATCTGGGGAAAATATTCCCGCAATTGTATACTTCCTTCTTTGTAACACTGCTTCAGAAAGGAAAATTAAGAAAGTCCCATTATTTGGCTTCCATGAGTTGGTAGGAGATATTCTAAAAATTTTCTCAGTATGAAGACCAAAAAAACCAATTATAAGCTATGTATAGACAGAAAAGAAGTGATTCACTAAAGATTATCATTCACTTCAGTTTAAGGATCTATTTACACTCCATCCATCCTTCCACCTAGTCATGAATTCATTTAACATATATTGAAGTTTTATCACGTACTAGGGACTGTGCTTGGAGCTTGGGGTACAAAAATGAGTATGACAAAGTCTCTCCTTTTGGAAGAGCAGTAGGGCAGTCTACTAATGAAGAAAGATAATATTAGGAAAATCTTATATTCTGTGATATATACAATGAGAACAGTGCATACAGGGGGCTATGAAAGTTTATAGGAGAAAATGTAAACTTCCATCTGCAATCCCCTCCTGCTTGTTTTTACCTGTCTTGTGGATGACTCAGATTTCCTAGATGAAAGAGTCTATAGGGCCCCTATTAGGGCCTATAGAATGACTTGACATTAGAGGATGAATCAAATAAGCTTTTGTATAGGAATAAGAAGGCACTCGAAGTATTTTAAGCAGAAAGGGATTAAATGTATGGATTTGTGTGCTTATGAAATTATTGGAAGAGCTAGAAGAATGGGTTTGAGCCTGAACCTCCAGTAGTGACTTACAGAATAGCACCTGTTATGGCAGATACTATCTTATCACATTCAGGAGGGGGGAATCCAGAGATTCTCTGGACTTATTGATTTCAAGAACATCGTGTTGTAATCGAGGCTCAGGAGTTAGGAAGCTGGAATCAGGAAGCCACTTCTGTCAACAACACCCCTGAATCTGGAAACTGTGTGCTGGAATGTAGAAATATCTGTATCTGCACAAAAATTTCGCCCATAGGAAGCACACAGCTGGAATATGGCTTCATCATTTCCACTTTCTGATCTTTGAGTGATTGCATCTGATTTATGAAGTCTAATTTACACCCAGAACCCTAGCTGTCAGGGTGTCTGGGAAATGTGATTTTTAGCTTTCTAGGCTTTGCTATACAAAGGAAGGTACACTAAGAGGAGATGGGAATGGATACAGAATGCAGATCAATCATCAAACGTACCAGGTGAAGATGAGGTGAGTCAGATGGAGAGAATAGTACAGGAAACGGAGGCAAAATAACAGAGATTTGGGGGAGTTTTTGGGATGGCTGGATAGGAGAAACAACAAAAGATGAATCTGAAGGGAAATATTGTCCAGATGATGAGAATGGACTGGGAGAAGGTGGCAGGGAGAACGAATATTAAACTGAAGTAGACCAACCAAGATGTTAGTGCATTAATGGAGTGAGTGATGATGGTGACCTGAACTAAGGCTATAGTGATACATGGAGAGAAGAGACAGTTTGGGGAGCTAGTTAAAATATCATGATCGTTTTTATCACATGCTCTTCTTTTTGTGTGTTTGTGAGGAAAATTGGCCCTGAGCTAACACCTGTGCCAATCTTCCTGTATTTTGTATGTGGGACGCCACCACAGCATGGCTGATGAGCGGTGTGTACGTCCGTGCCTGGGATCGAACCAGCGAATCCCGGGCCACTGAAGCACAGCATGTGAACTTCACCACCACGCCACTGGGTCGGCCCCGTGCTTTTCTTTTTAATGGTGATTTTTCTTTCTGGAATGCTTGCTTTCTTCTAGTTTTTTGCTTGTTTTAATATAAGACTTATAGAATGTATTATTCTAGCCCATGGCGATTCTCCATTTACTGAGCATCTGTAGCACTTGTGGTTAATGCTGTTTCTATCCTTATGTAGTTTCAGATTTTGGTTGCCTTCCAAGTTAGAAAGGAAACTCTTCAAGGGCAGAGATCATGATTTATACTTTCTTGATATAATAAGATATAATATTTGAAATTTTTGACTAAGGCACCTAGTGTTAATAGATACATTTCCTGGAGAAGTTCCAGATCAAAATGTGAGGTTTTGAAGGATATGCCTCAAAACTGATTACATGTGACAACTCTTACCTACATTGAAGGTCTAAAAAAATAGAATTGAGGAAGGATTTCAAAGAGAATTTCTTTGGAGAGTGTTGGGCTGGCATTCTAACACTCCCCAAGGGGGCAGGATGAAGTACTTGTACATTATTGTAAGCCCAGTGCAAAGGACTTATTAGGAGCACTCACTGAACTTGATGTAAAACTAGGATACAGAGAAGACCAGAGTTTTCTCCCTGTTTGAGAAATCTAAAAGGCATCAGACAGGCTGGTTTGCTTTAGATGGATGAACTGGAGGAGTGTACGTGACTCATATCAAGGGAATCTCAGATGAGCAGTCCTCAGTGATGGGGCTCTTTCTAAGAATCCAAAAAATAGCTCCTAAGCATCAGTGTTATTCACCGGAGACTGCAGGACTATTTTATGATAGTGCTAATTAGGTGAGAGCTTTCTTGCCCTCCTCAGTCTCTCTTCTCTCCTTTCAGTACTATTTGGCCTTGGAAGAAAGGATCATAACCAGATTAGCAAAGTGGAGAAGGGAAGGTACAATGACTTCCCTTCCCCTATCCCAACCACTTTACTGACCTCCTACTCGTCAAAAGTCTTATAGAAGGAGAGGAGGGAGGGGTTTTAATTCCAAATCTGGTCTGAAGTTTGATTATTGCATGTAATTGGATTCTTTTAATTATGAATTTGAGACTGTGTTTGCAACTTGAAAGGACAGTTGGATTTTTTATTACCTGAGTGATTAGAAGAATCATGGGACTTTTGAGTGTTCATCCAAGTCAGAGGAAGAACGTTTCCCATCGATTAACATTTACGAGGAGAGTGTGAGCCAATATAAAGTTGCTTGGTGATTATACCTCATGAATCTGTTTGGTAAACTACTGGTGAAACTTTGTCATTCCCAGAGGGCCCGCTGGTGCAATCCCAGGCAGTAAATGGAAAAGGCAACATGGTTTGGTACAAAGAGGTTTCTGCTACCTCTTAGCTATGTGACCTTGTGAAATATACCTAATTCATACAAATCATGGTTTCCTAATCTGCAAAATAAAGTGAATACATAATATCTGCCTGTTTTACTTCACAGTATTGTTGAGAAGATCAAATAAGATTGAACGCTTGAAAATGTTTCTAAATTCCAGTAGGTACTCAAAATCAATTAAGTACTTGATAATTAATGTACCTTGCCTAGATGGTACTTTGAAAGCTCATAAAATCTTTCCCTCTTGCCCGTGGACTGAGCCATCCTAAACTCATAGCCAAATAAAAACAATTGAAGAAGTAGAAGAAAACTCCAGAGAAGGATATCCCACAGAATCCCCAGTGCCCCCTTCCTATTCCTAACACTACCAGAATCATCTGCTCTGCCTGAGTATTCTTAATGTTTTATCATCACTTATAAAGGCCACTGACAACTTAGCACTAATGAAACTTTTCTTCCCTCATTAGTTTTTCAGCACCTTCTCTGACATGAGTATTGAATTATTCTGGCCAATTACCTGGAAACTCAAGTGAGCCCAAGAGAGTCAGTGTATTACTAAGAAAATCGTTTACAGAGGGAGGTAACGTTGAAGGAGATAGTTGATTGAAAAAGCATCTTCATTTGTCTCATAGAAGGGCTGGGAGAGTGTGAGGAAGAGACTGAGAGATGACTTTATTTGTCAACAATAAGGAAAATAGTATGAGCACCTCACAGACAATACAATATCTGTCTGTGTCTATGGCATGCCATCTCCTCGACAAAGCCACCAGGAAACTGGCTGCTGCTAACTGAAAATGGTTCTAGCAGTGCTTGAATGTGACAATGTCCTGTTGTATTGGGTAGAATAACAGAAATGGAGGCATTTGTGAGGGAAAATAGACCATGAAATCTATGGGATGCTTGAGTTTTTGCAGGAAACCATTCCTCTTCTCTCTCTCCCCAGAGTGTTTCAAATTTAGATTTTCAGCTTCTTGAATCAGTGATGATGGTTTCCACCACCTCCACCGCCACACCATATCTGTCTGCTTTTTCCCCTGTGAGTGGTGCCATTTAAAGGAATATAAACTACCTTTCTCATCGCTTCTCGGGAGCTTATACTCTAAAATGAACTTTGCATTCACAGACAAGTGAGAGAACACGTACACCATGTAACAGAGGGAACGAGGAAAGGAAATGATGGATAGGAAGCCTTTTTTATCCCATGTTTAGGATTATTATTAATTATCCTGTGTTCCTGTATAATTAATTATCCTGTGTTCAGATGTTAAAAGTGATATATATATATATATTGGAATGGAGGGCAGTACAAGGGAGCTATTTCAGTTGGTGGAGCAATGAGCTGTTATCTAAAGTCAAAAGAAAAAATATTCTTTCAGTATAATATTTAAAGCGCTAACAGTAATGAAGAAAAGGAATGAAAATAAGTGAAACTCTCCCAACTAGGAAGGAAGGGGGAAGAAGTAGAATTGAGTCGATCTTTTACGGTCGGCAGTCAAAACTTGACAAGTCAAGAAACGAGTGTAACATTTTTGTGGTAATGGAAGTGACCATCTTTGGTTGTAAACACAAGAGCAGTGGCTCCCCTAGGGGGATGAGGCGGGTCTTCAGGGGGCACCATGGAACAGAATGTATGGAGGAGTTGGGCTCTTCTCCCTCCCCTCGCCCATTCAACCAGAACAACTCTGCTTTTTATCTGTTTTACAACCAAGAGCTAAGAGCTCATTGATGTTTGGTCGTTTTAAACTTGGGATCTTAGGTCCTAGACTCTGGGATTTGAACTGAGTTGATATATACTTGGGAGCTATGGTATGGCTGTCTTTGCCATTTGGCAGGGAGACAAGAAGTAGAAGGGAGCAAAGAAGAGGTGAGGAGGTATTAAATAGCCCCAGAAAGGGGACGTTTCCCTTCTTTTGCATTTCATGGTCCCCGGTCCCTGATGAAACCTATATCTTTGGATTCCATTATCCTAGACCTTTCCAATAAATCTCCATTATGTTTGTCAAATGCACATGGGTTTCTTTTCCTTGGAACTGAAAACACAAGAAAAAAAGAAAAGAAAGGCTTTAAGATATAGAAGAGAATGCACAGAACTTCGGGGAGAAAACCTAGAATGATCTGAAGGTGATAGGAGCAGTTAGTAAAATTAATCCAAGAGAAAATCATTAGAATTCAGAGAGGCTCAGACGACAGATTGAAAAGGCACAGCCCATGAACACCTGCAAGGTGACTTAGTGGGTGGAGCTCAGAGAACCTACTGAGATGAGGATCTGGTGACTGGGGAGACCCAAAGCCGAGGAATCTATCAAGGGCATGGACAGAGAAAGACTTTGTTTTCCTAGGGACAGAGAGAACTAAGGGAAGTACCTTACCATTGGATTGGGGTTAAAAGTAGAGAGAATGAACAAATAGGGATACTTGTGGCTACGGGTAGAGCCAGCTGACTAGAAGTGGTGATAGGCAGCCAGGAGTGACAGCGTGGGCCGAGTAGTGCTTGAATCTATCAAATTAATTGCATTAAAAAACTGTTTCTAAGTAACTTACCTAATTTGTACATGGCTTTTTATCATGACATTCCTATAAAGCAAAGTGATACAACAATTTAGTAAGCTGGATGCTGGGGCCTCCCAGGTCTATGAATTAGACTCAATTTAACCGTCCACAGCTCCCAACTTTCATTTCCAAACCCATCAAGGTTCTTGGCAGAAGAAGGGTCTACTGGTTAATAGGCTCTTCTCAGGAGGTGCTGCAGGGATGGGCAGCAAACATTTGCTCTTCGGAAGGAGTATCTGTGTGCTGCAGCCCAGGGAATTATGTAGGGGAGGGGTTTGCATTATAAAAGGGAATATTGACGGCATGAAATACTCATCTCATTATTTCTGTGTGCAGGAAAAGGTGCTGCCATACAACTCCATGCACCTCTGAAAAATTTTCTTTTTGCCTTCCTGGACTCTTTTCTATAGTGATGGAGAAGACATTGGAAGAGTTGGCATGCCATTTCTGAAAGGATCTGACCCTTGGCCCGAATTCTTGAGATAATTATCTACAATGCAGCTTTGTTGATCAAGTACCAAATATCTACCAGTCCATGAACATACTCAGGAAGACCATTGCCTTACAAGAGGTAGATATATAGTAAAACAACGTCTTTATTATTATTTTTTAATTATAGACATAGTACGTGCTCCTTTTAATTAGTTAAAACCTAATGCTATAGAATTCTGTAAATATTGTATGCTAATATCAATTGCATAAGCATTATTAAAAGAAGCATTTGATTCAACCTTGGAAAAAGGTTTCCCCTTTCTGATTAGGAGAAAAGAAACTTGTTGTATTTGTTATTTGGCTGACACACACTTAATTATTTAAAAACATTTGCTTTGCCCTAAAAGGTGCATTTTCTTTTGAAATCAGTAAGGCTCCCCCCCCGCCCCCACTTTTTTTGGTCAATACATGCTACTGTTCAGCAAAACCTTCAGGACTGTAGGTGGTGTTGGAGAAATCACACAATTTAATGGACAAGCAATCTGTGAAATCGCATCTGTGTGCTATATCACGTTTCATAATCCACATTCTTACATAGTGCCATGGCTCTTCTCAGGAGGATATTTACATTATTGTCCTTGGGAATAAGAATAGATTAGACTTTGCTGTTATGTAACAATGATCCATTATTAGATAGTGTCTTTCATGCATGGTAACCAGGCTCCAGACAGACTTTACCTCCATGCTTCTCACTACATAGCTAACAGAGGCCAATCTCTTACACCAGGGTTTTCCCTAGCGTGATTCCCAGCCAACCTGCCTGAGAATCACCTTGCCCTAGACCTCCTGACTGACAATCTCAGCATCCCAGCTGCTCACCAGTGTCTCCACTCTTTGGGGCAGCAGTTCTCAAACTGGGCTGCACATTAGAATCACTCAAGGAGTTTAAGGCATAATGATGCCTAGTGCCATCTCCAGAGATTCTGAAGCAATTGGTCAGTGGTGTGGCCTGAGCATCAGGGTATTTGAAAGCTCCCTAAGGGATCCTGATGTGTAGGCAGGGTTTAGAACCACTGCTCTAGGGCTTCTTAGACCATGGGAGGGGAGTCTGATTATTTCAATGTCACTTCCCCTCATTGCCCTTGGCCATTGGGCTCCCTGAAAGAACTAGTTCAGGGATATGTTGATGTGCAAATACTATGGAAGCACTTCATTTCTCACTCTTAGTAGGAGGAGGTTGTCTCTATCTTCCAAAAACATTCCTCAGTATTGAGGATCTTTCCCTTGTGGGTTACTCAACCTCACTGCCCACTAAAGTCTACAAGTGACATTAGGAGTAAGCAGTCTAAGAGGATGGCCTATTTGTAAGCACACTCCAGGCTTCATAGCCTCTGGACCACCACCACACCTTAAATGATATACTAAGCACAAAATATAAAGAAATAGGTACACTTTGATATTGTTGACAAAAATTCTTAACTCTTTTGACTCTTGTTCCTTTTCCTCTGCCTCCCTCAAAAGTACGAGAAGACAAATCCATGGGTCCCTCTTCCAGCTTCTTGCCATACTTTCCTGCCTTCTTGCTTGTGCTTAAGCTTCTCTCTCTTTGAAATGCCTTTCTGCTTATTCCTTCTCCACCCGGTGAACTCATTTCATTGGGCAACTTTCCTGAACAGCCCTTCCTCTAAATAAAATTAACTGATTGTTTTTACATGCTTACACCTCATCTTAAACCTATTTTAATGGAAGCTCTTATCAAATTGCGTTATAGCTAGTTGTTTTCACAATTGTGGTCTCTGCTAGATCAATCCAACAAACACTGAATGACCGGCCATGAGTGCCAGGCCTTGGGTTAAGCAACACAAAAATGAATCATGTTCTCTCCGCCCTCCCTGTCCTTTAGGAGCTCATACTGTAGTGGGGAACAAATCATTATAAGATCCCTGGATGATGGTATAAAATGTAGATATACAATGCTAAGGGAAATTCTAAGTGCTTAGCGCTATTGTTTAAGATGGCAACACGATTTTTGGATATTGGAATCATTTTCAATTATTAAGGGAAGCTGGGTTATTTGGGTAAACAGCTAACCTTTGTCAAAATGCTCTTTCAGAAAAGTCTTGTATATCAGTACAGTTGGAGACACTATTCTGCTAGGATCAACTACTCGTCACCTACAGAATGGTTATTGTTGTGATGTTATGAGCTGTGTAGAAACTTTTGAAATTTTGTGCTACCTCCAAGAGGTTGGACCCATACCTATGATTTAAAGGTACAAATCCCCAGGTTCAGGAGGAAAAAATACTAGGATTTGAATTCATTAGGTTTGGGTTTAAACCTAGGCTCTATTATTTATTAATTAAGTGGCTGAAGTACTTGCTTTCTCTGAGCATCAATTTGTTTGCAAAGTGAGGGTTAAAAATAGATTCCTCACATGGCTGTATGGATGATTAAATAAGATAATGAGTGTAAAGCACATAGCACAATGCCTGGAACAAAAAGGAACTCAGCAAATGTTGGTTTCCCTCTACACACTTCCAAAAATTAAAAAAAGATCAGGTTGGTCCACAGCCAGAGGGAAAGTTCCAGAAGGACTTTTGGAGCAGATATCAGCTGCTTGCTTTTCATTTGATCTGGGGAGTAGTATCATTCCACAACTTGCTGAGCTTGTCCAGCAGGTGAAGAGTTAATTTTCAACCCAATTCCCTCTCCCAGTTTAGACTCAGGCCACTTGCGTTCAGAGTTTCCTGTGTCCAGGGTGAGAGAACTCCTGGCCCTTCTCCTTCTGTGCTAACCTCCCGAGGGCGGCTGCCGGAGGAGTGCTCACGATTTCTCTCCCTCTTCAACACCACGCAAGGCTGCCCGGAGAAGAGAAAGAAGGTTGTTTCATCTGCAGTTCACTAAACATCTCAGGGCTGCTCAGAGAGCAAGGACTTGTAACATGAAAGAGGAAGGGCTTTCTGATTTGTGTCTGGCTCCCCCAAACCCTGAGCAATCTGTTCCTGTTTAAAACAAAAAGCAAAACATGTTTCCTCAAACTGGTTTAAGAGAATAGTGATGACTAAGGCAGTCTATTTATTTCAGCTGTCACAGGAATCATGGATTCTTGGATTTTTTTTTTTTCTTAGTTCTCCTGTACTTTTGAAAATACTGTGGTTCCCTTCCTAGGGACTCTTGAAATTCTTTTTTTGGATGTTAAGATATCAGGGGAACAAGTTCTCAATTCTGAAACCTTTCGTTGTTCAAAAAGATTAGAAAAGTTTATTGAGAAGAACACAGATCTAAAGATGGTTGAGCAGGGTTAAAAAAATTAATAAAGGGACAAATGGAAATTACATTCATTCATTCAATAAATAATCATTAAGCACCTATTGTGTGCCAGTGACTGTAGATACAATTCTGGTTTAACAAAGCTGAACAAGATGTACCTGACTTCTCATGTTTGTTAACAGCCTAGGGGGCTGCAGACTAGTAAACACATTATTACAATACAGTGTGATAAAGCCTCTGATAGTAGAAGCACAAGACGGTATAGAAGAGAACTAGAGACCCAAAGGGTGAAACGAATTTAACCAGATGAAGAGAATTGTGGGTGGAAAGAGTGTTCTAAGCAGAGGGAACAACCTATCTTTTTGTGTGTGTGTGAGGAAGACCAGCCCTGGAAGACCAGCAACATCCGTTGCTAATCCTCCTCTTTTTGCTGAGGAAGACTGGTCCTGGGCTAACATCCATGCCCATTTTCCTCTACTTTATATGGGACGCCACCACAGCATGGCTTGACAAGCGGTGGGTCTGTCCGCGCCTGGGATCCGAACCTGTGAACCCCGGGCCGCTGAAGCAGAGCGCGCGAGCTAAACCACTACTACACAAGGCCGGCCCCAGAACAACATATCTTAAGGCTTAGAAATAAGTGAGAGTGAAGTGGGTTTGAGGAATTAAACTCATTTCAGTGTATCAGGATCACAAATGTAACAGGAAGAGTAGCTGGAGATGAGGTTGACAGGATACCCATTGTTTTCCTTTCAGCAGCCTGATGCTGGTAAAGTGTGAATTTAGGATTGAGAGGAAGGTAAAACTCCCCAGAGATTTTAGGCCCAAGCCATGTGCTCCAGGTGAATCTTGCCAAGAGGTATGTGTAATGTGGTTCCTTGTTTCTCATTTTGTATTGTTTCAAAGGAAACTCAGGGGTTGTTTGATGGGGCTAGATTTAGGTATTCCTTGGCCCATTTGCTAAATATCAGAACCTCATCTCAAGTCTTAACTGCTAGGATATTGGTCTCTGTGGCAGATGGAATCCACTGTTTAATGTATCAACTAATAAATGGAAGATGAGGGGGACTGTGATGGGAGTGGGTCCTAGTTACAAGGGCTTCCTGAGCATTTAGCTGGTGATTGATAAGTATCACTTTTCTTTGACTTGTCTGTATGAGTCGAGGGATGAGGAGGAGAGAAAATACCAGAAGAATAGATCTCAAATGATGAGCTAACTCAAATGATGATTAGAACCCTTGGACACATGGCCATTTTAATACTTGCCACCTTAAAAATGTAGCCATGGGTTGGTTTCCATTAAAAGTACAGTTCTGTATTCTTCCTAGAACACTCAAGAATAGTCATCTTAAAAGTAGTCATGAAATCAGAGAATAGAAAGACTTCAGGGATCATTTGGTCCAATACCTTTATTCTGGAGATGAGGAATCTCTGTTCCAGACATGTCAAGGGGGGCATCCAGTCTGGCTCCTGCCTCAGGGCTTTTACACTTGCTGTTCCCTTGCTATTCCCTCTGTCTCCTCACCCCTGCTTTGCTTGTCACCTCATTATTCAGGACTCTGCTCAGTATTTATTGAATTCCCTAAATTCCCTAGCTTCTGACCAATTTTTCTTAATATTTTTACTTGTTTTATTGCACACACATTTTCTGAAATGTTTTGTGTTCTTGTTTATTGACTGTCTTTTTCACTAGAATTTAAGTAAGGATTTGTCTTAATCATTTCTGTGTCCCCAGCATTTAAAACAGTGCCAGGAACATAATAGGACTCAAATGTACTTTTTAAATTTTATGAATGAATGAAAAGTAGAACTTGGGTCTACTAGGTCATTGGCCTTTGTATTATTCCAGCATATCTCAAATTTTAATGTGCACATGAATGGCCTGGAGATCTTGTTAAAATGCAGATTTGATTGAGAATATCTTGAATTCTGAGATTCTGCATTTCTGACAAGATCTCAGGTGATGCCAATGACTCAGGTCCATGGACCACATTCCAAGTACTCTACTGCAGTTGTCCTCTTGTTAGCAAAAGTTAACTAAACTTTTCAAGAAACATTTTTATAGCCTACTTAAATCCATATGGTTTAGTCTTAATTTTTTTTTCCCCAACAAGGAGTAGGGAGTTAAGCTACATTCTTTTCAACATTTTATTATAAAAAATTTCAAACATAAAGAAAAGTTGAAAGTTTTTGTAGTGAACCCACCACCAAGGCTACACCACTCACATTGTACTACTCTTGCTTTTCGTGTTTCAATCAGTCTTTATGGCTAGCTTCTGCCTTGGTTTCTCATCCGTGCTCTGGTCTATGCTGGGATTCAAGCACAGACCTAATCCCTGATCTCTTGGTCGACAGCTGATTCCTTGTCAGTTTCTGCCTCTGTGGGTTGGACCCTGCTCAGTGCATAAGACATTGTTGCCTGAGTTGTTATTTAAATCCGGAAGTTCTCACCTCCTCGGGCCCCTAACTGTGCAGCTGCTTTGACTATGTATTACTGCTGCCTCATGACTTCTGTTGGGGTTCCCTACCCTCAAACAGGTCCATGGATATTGGCACTACCTTGGATCTGACTTGAGTTTTCTAAATCCCTTGGGATAATATAATTGGCACGACTGGCCACCTTCCTTTGGAGCTAGCCCTACTTTTTACTTAGTTTCTCTTGCCCCAGGACCATCATTTCTGGCCTCTTACTCTTTCCTTGCCAATTCACTGAAAGTTCTAATTGTCAGTCTTGATAGTTCATTTCCCCTGGCCATGTTAGACTCCCTCCTCACTAAGGACTAAATGTTCAACAACTTCAAGGTGATCTTTTCTGCCTGTTTGACTTTTCTGTCCTGTTAATCAGGTCCTCCCACCCTCTGAGGCACCTCTTTCGTCTATTGCTCCTAACCGCAGAGAGCTGCTGAAGAAAGACTCATAATTAAACCCAAATGGCCCACAAAAAAATTATATTTCCTCCTTGGTCATTGTACATCAACTCTGTTGTTTGTTCTTCCTCTATTACCTGCCTAACTCCATCCCTTAATGGTTGTTTCAAATACATTTCTTTCTCTATAAACCCCCAAGCCTGCTTTCTTGACCACTGCAGAAACACTGACAATCTCACTTTTCCTCAGCAAGATTAAGGCTATTTTTTATCTTCACCATCACGTATTCATGTTTCTTTATCTACATTTGATTCTTCCTTCTGGGTTCAGCTAAGTGCCCTTTCTCTCTTCTTACTTATGAATTGTTCTTTCTGGGCTCCTTAAACAGGTTGGGGATCTGTGTTTGTTTGACTTAGAATTGTTTCTTTATATACTGTGGGCAAAGTCCAATTACATCTTGCTCTGCCTCACCCAGAGTTGACAAAATGAGATCTCTTCCCCTCTACAAGCTCTCCTTTTCGTTTTGCTGTGAAGGTGGAAAGAAAACACAATGTATTGTATTTATTAACTCAGCGGCTAATAATTTTTTGGTCTTTTTTCCATGATACCTCGAGTAGAGTGCTGGGCATATAGCACAAACTGAAATACTGAAATTACTCATCAATTGATAAAGTAGTGCAAGACTCTTGTTCAGCTCTATTTATCTTTTCCTTTCAAAGAACAATCATGTTCCCGGCATAGTTCATTTGTCTGGCTAATTACCTCCATGGTTGATTTTCCTTTAATCAGTCATCAGTTTTCTCTGGTACTTATGATTAGAAACTCTTTAGCCCACAAAAGGCATCTTCTAGTTAAATCAGTCTCCAACAATTACCTCTTATAATACATTCTTAAGAAATTGGTAGAAACTTAATTTTTGCTGCCACCCACAGAAAATCAGTGTGGGTTTGCTTATACAGTGAGCAAATATTCAGCTCCTCAACTGAACAGGCCTTTTAATTCACAATATTTCCAGTAGTTTTTCTTTGAGCAAATCACTCTTGTTTGGCTGCTTGGGCAGGGCACAATGTTTTAGGGCTAAATTATCCATGTCACTGGGCGAGTCAGTTAACCTCTTGTTATTCCAATGGTATTCCAAAGATCCCTATTGCCCTCTGGTATTCAAGATCCTCCACTGTTGGATTAGAAAAGGAGCAGAGCATGAATTTTGATGTGATAGCTAAGATATTTCTAATGTTTTGGGAAGGTGATGTAGAATAGCATTAAGAATACTTTACTGAAATTCAGGAAATGTTGGGTTTAGTCCTGAATCTGACAATAGCTTGAAATGAAATCACCCTTAATCTCTCTGTGTCTCAAGTTTATCTTCTGAAAAATGAAATTTCCTTTAGATTAAATGGTTTGTGGTTTCTATGTTTCCAGTCCTACTGTGGAAGGAATATTTTAGGGACTTTATCCCATTGCTCCATAATTTCACTATGATGGATCTTTGTAAAGTCATTTTTTTAGGCAATCTATAGGCCCTATCAATTTGGAGTCACATGTCTTAGAATTTTTCTCATATTATCTGAGCCTCAGAATTTGAAAAGAGCTTACCCAAAGTCACACACTCTGAAAGTATATGGGGGTTAGATTTAAAGAATCTAGCTTGTAAAGAAGATGACATTAAAGGCAGTCTTGGAGAGGCTGTATATCTCAGCCAAAGGAAATTGGCTGAGAATTTTCCTGAATTGAAGAGAGACATGAATCCTTACGTGGAAAGTGCATTTCAAGTGTCAAGTAACTTAAAATAAATCCACCTCCAAGTGAAACTGCAGAATGTCAAGGATAAAGAGAAAATTTCCAAGACTACCTAATCTCAAAGAAAGATTACCGACCAAGAAAATCAGATTGCCAGTAGACTTCTCATCTGTAATCATAGATTTCAGGGGACAATGAAGTAAATATCTTCAAAGTCCTGAGGGAAAAGAACTGACAATCTACAGTCCTATCCCCAGCTAAACGGTTATTCAAGGGTAAGGGTAATCTAAAGACATTTTCAGGCATACATTCCATCCACGGATCTTTTCTAAAAGAGCAATTATACTGTAAAGATGAGAATCCTCAGAGAGGCCAGGAGGGATGCAATAAACAACAGTGAGCACAGAAGTTAAAAGATGTTGGTAAATTTAAAAAGAACAATTGGACTATTAAAAATAATAATGCCATCTTGTGTTAAAAAATAAGAAACCAAAGCTAGATAGTAATAACTTTATGAGGGTGGGAAATGTTCACAGGTTCTAGAGTCATTGTTTTGTTCATTTGGAGGAGACACTGAATAATTTGCTTTGTTAGAAAAGCACATGGCTAAGTACATATGTTTAGGGAAGGGGAAATATAATCTATAACTTCCACATCAACATAGAAAAACCTTATATTCTAACTGAAGACAGGAAAGGCGGGGAGGATCACTAAACAGAAACCAAAAAGAGATGGAAGAAATAAGTCTCAATGTATAAAGAATAATGATTGCTGAACATATATTATTTTAGTCAAGGGTCCTATTTTATAGAGTTTTGGATTACTCTAGATTTCCTGTGGGAGTTGGGAGGTGGGAGGGGGTGGAAACCATCTAAAATATCAGGATTATCAGAGCTGGTTTGCTCTCATATCCAATTGTTAGCTCAAAAGTGAAAACTTTCTTCCCTTAATATTATTTACAACATAATCTCAGACAGATTTCCAGGTTTTCTGTATATAAGCTGGAAAACAGCTTATATGAAAACCATTTTCATTTACTGCTGTAAAGAAGAAAATACCTTTGCATTGCCTCTCAAACATCTGGAATCTGGTGTTTAATTCCACTTCCCAGATGGCCTCTTTTAATCTAGCTCTTTATAGACAGCCTATAGGTAAGAACACCAAACAGCATACTGCAGTTTTAGAGATTGTTGTCCATGTTTACTATAATTAGAGAGGTATTTAAAACTTTTACATTTTGCCATTGGGAGAAAAAAATAGGAGGATTTGGGGTAATTGGTTGTTACGGACACATCTTGAAGTTAAAGTGAAGCTATGTTTAGTTTGCCTGTAGCAAAGTCTGACTTCCAAAAGAACTTGGGTTTTGAAAGTTGGATATTTGCAAATATTCTAAATTCAGGTGCTTAAGTTTCTCAACCAGCTACTGACCTTCAAAACCAGGAAATCAATAGATTATGCTTTGTATTTATGATGAGGTTTAAATTCTCAATTTAGTCACCTATTTTGTTCACTTAATTTGTAGCTGTTCTCTTCTTCAGGAATTATTAGTGTATCAAAAAACTTTTTTGTTTTCTTTTTTGCTTGAGCTTAAGTTTACTTTTTTGTTCTCAAGTAAATTGTAGGTCATTGAGTTCCCGGTATTAGTACTCTTAGGAATCCCCTAGTCCAAACTTTCATTACATAGAAGATGACACTGAGGGTCAAAGAGGAAATGGAACTTTCCCAAATCCTCAGTAGACTCATTAGTGACAAAGAGATTTGGCCTGAAACCTAGATAATTTGTGTGTTGTCTTTTTAGAGCTCTTTGGACATAGATCATGTCCAAAGGAAGGTGATCATTTCACTGTTTAGGCAAAAGAATTGTTATATTATTTCAACACTTAACAAATACTATTTTAATCAGTGATATATCCTAATGTTGAACAAAAAGTTTCAGTAGAGATTCAGTGAAGTAATTTATTGATCAATTTGTTGTGAAATGCTGTGGTTGCTGTATACACTGCCTAATTCCCAAAAGAAAAATCATTTAGGAAATTCTTGGATTCAGCCTATTCTGATTAATATTGTGTAAAATAGTAATTTGTTACTATTTTTAAATTATGGAATATTTCATGCATACAAAAAGGTCAGATGAAAATCTAAAAGATACTCGTATTTCCACTACCAGATTTAATAGATGTTTCACTCAAACTTACAGCTTTTAGTTTTATCTATGTTAATAAATGTGTAAATTATGATGTAAACAAATTATTATGCAGTATTCAATTGTATAATTTATTTTTCTATTCCCCAAATATAATATGTAGGTTCTTTCCCAACTTATTTTAACTTTCAGAAGCAGTACTGCGATTAATTTCCTTATACACCCTTCTTAGTACACATAGGGGAATTTTTTTCTAGGATATATAACTAGAAGTAGATGAGCTGGCTCAAAATTTTTTCCTCAATATCATCAGATATTACTCAGTTGTACCAATTTTCCCTCCCACAAGCACATATGAGAGCTCCTGCTTCCCCTAGTCTCATATATCCTGGGAATTATCAAACTTTAAAATGTTTATCAGTCTTATGAGAGTGAAACAGTATCTCACAGGTTTTAATTTGAGTTTCCTTTGTTACTGTTGTAGATAATATTTTTATATGTTTTATTGCACTTGGCTTTCCTCCTGTGTGAATTGCCTGGTCCTAGCCTTGCACACTTTTCTACTTTTCTTTTTTAAACTGGTTTGTCAACATTATTTATGTATTCTGAGTACCTATTCTTTATCTGTTATATATATTGCAAGTACCTTTTCCCAGTGTGTGGTTTGTCTTTTTCGTTTGTTTATGACATCTTCCGAAATATAGAAATTTAAAATTTTAATGAAGTCAAATATGTCAATCTTTTTTGAAGACATCTTTTTTTTGGTGTTATTTGCAAAAATCTTTCTTATGTTCTCCAATATTTTCTTCTAAAAGAGTTAAAATCTTGTGCTCTTATTTAGGTCTTTAATTCATCTGGAATATAATTTTGAGCATGGTGGAGATAATTCTAATTTTACATTTATGAGCATAAACAATTGTTGTTGTACTGCTTATTTATTGATCTATCATTTTCACTGTCTGTCAAATACCAAGTCTCCGTACATCTGTGGATATATTCCTGGGCTCTCTGTTCTGTTCCATGAGTCTGTTTATTTATCCCCACAAATACCACATAGTCTATTTACTACAGATTTATAATAAGTCTTGACAGCTGGTGGGACATAATCACTCCTCCTCTTCTCCTTCTATTCAAAATTGCCTTAGCCTTTTATCTTTCCACATGAAACTCAGAATCAGCCTTATAAGAATGCTGTTGGGATTTTGATTGTATTGATGTTATAAGTTGGGGAGAATTACCACTTTTATGATATTGAAGTTTCTCCACCAAAAGGATCTATTTTTCATTTATTTAGGCCTTCCCTTATGCTCTTCAAAATGTTATTAAAATTCTCCATATAAATATCTTGAACATATTTGGTTGAATGTATACTTAGGATTTTTGTTCTTTCAGTGAATGAGACTTTTAAAAAAAAAGATCTAATATTTTCTGATTGATTATTTCTAGTACATGGAAACATTGCTAATTTTTTGTATAGTGTATTGTTCATCTAGAAACCAACTTTTATTAATCCCAGAGATTTTGTTTCTTTCTTTTCTATCCTTACATTTCTACTTTATTTTCTTGTTTTGTTGTACTGTATAGATAGTCCCACAAAATACTGAAAAAAGCCAGAATAGCAGGCATCCATATCTTGTGTCTGATTAGACGAGGGATGCTTCTATTGTTTTGCCATTAAGTATTGTTTGATGTCTTTTTAGTAGATGGACTTTACCAATTTAAGGAAACTTCCTTCTATTCCCAGTTTGTTATAATTGTTTTGGTGTTTTACTTTTCTTTCATGCAGTGGACTTACTCGAGGCCTCATAAATTGTTTCAGCTATAGGTTTAGATTTACTTTTTTTTCTTTTTAACCTAATTGGTATGTGGGGAATATGTTGTAGGCTGAAAACGTGATAGTTGCTGACTTAGACTTTAGAATCAGGAGGAAAAGGATGTGGGAGTCACATGAGAGCCTAATTGCCAGAAGCTTCTATTTAATGAGTGCTGAGACTATGTTGGGTCAGTGCATGCAGGCCTTGGATACAGGAGTTTTGAAGAAACGGGTATATCAGCCTAGTGAAGCCAAAAAGTCTGGTGGTACATATAGGCTATGGGCTTATGAAAAGTAATCAATATTACTCACAAATACGTGTGGGAGGGCACACCTACTTAACACACCAGGGTTCAAAGTCCTTGAAGTTCTTGTGCAAAAAGTTTGGGTTAACTAGCTTGTTTGAATCCAAAATCTGTACAGTCATTCTTACTTTTAAATAGAGGCTATGCTGGTTAGTTTAAGTAACCCTCTCCATGTGTACATGTGCCCTGCTCCAGCCTGCTAGTAAAAACCATCAGCCTTTCCCACAGCTGTTCTCCTTCAGTACAAAGTGGAAACAAGGATAAAGGGTCTTTACAAGTCAGTATCCCAGGTTTGTTTCCTACTTCAAAAATACCTGCTGAGAAGGTCCTTGACATCAACTCAGTTCAGTTCCACAAAAGTTTATTGACAGCCCAGTTTGTCAAATGTATTGTGTGAGTCATCATGTGACAGATGAAGATGAAGAATTCCCAGAGACTTCACAACTGACTGTAACAGGGAGCCAGTGGAGACTGAATTTGAAATTTTTGAAGATGGAGTATTGCTAATTGTGAAGTTGAATTCAATTTTGGCTCATAAGGGGAGAGGCAGGAATTAGTCTTTAGGGGAATCTTTTTCTTTGTCTTGGGAGGGATTATTTTGCTTTTAGTCATGTAGATTTAAATCATGGACCTCCCTACCTACTGTTTGGGGAGCTCTGAATACAATAAAGTATTGTAAATGTACTTGCTTCAGACTGAGTTGTAGAATAATTTAAGTAAATTGAGTGTACTAGCACAATTGTCCTCTAGCAGAATTAGAGAATTTTTCCCTCAAAATCTGAAAAGAGGTTGCCTTATGGACAGAAATTGATTTTTTTCTTTGATTATTTGTGTGTGAGTGTGTTTGCAAAAAATTCTGCTAGCTGTTTATGAACTGTTTCCTCTTTTTTTCTGAGCACAGAGCTAGACTATATTTCCTAGTTTTCCTTACAATTAGTTGTGACCATGTGGTTGGTTCTTGTCAAAAATATGTAAGTGAAAATGATGTGTGTCACTTCCAGGCCAAGGTTGTTGAGAAGTGGATAGGCCTTCTCCATGCTCTCTTCCTCCTTTCCCACGATGGATGCAGTTGACAAAGAGTCTAGAGGATGGCAAGGCCACAGATGAAAGAAGCCTGGGTCCCTGAACTGCCCCAAAGAGGAACATATCTGCAGACCTGGAACACTATGGTTGATCATTAAATGAAAGGAAAAGAAACTATTTTGTTGAAATTTTTGATCTTATTTGTTACAGCAGCTCACATTACCCTAACTCATACAGGGTTCTTGTCTTCATAGAAAACTGGGGAAGTGAACTTCTATCCCATAAACATATAGGCTCATCTCTCCACCTAATATCTGAGGAGAGACTGTGAAAAGGAATTAAAGTTAATTTGTCGCAGCGACACATGGGTTGAACCATTGATATCTCGCATATGACATTTTCGGAGACAGAATAATTCAGACACTAGGAAATAAGATTTCCAAATAACATCATTGATTTACTTCTCTGGTCTCTGAGAGTGAGACACACCTAGTGGGTATGGAGTAGAATCTTTCTCAAGGGAATCCATGGTTCTACTATCAGTCATTCTGGGATGAGAGAAAAAGTGAATCTTAGATTAGGAGAGTTGGGGTTTAGTTAGGCTTGGGTTTGTAGGGTGGAAAGGCCTGAAGATTTTTGTTGGTGGCTGTTGAGCTTGACCCAACCACATGGAGGCCTGAGTTTTTAGAGTGAGTTTAGTTTTTTGGGTTCCATGACTAAATTTTTTTTTAAATTTTATTTTATTGTGGTGAGATCACTTAACATGAGATCTACTTTCTCGACAGATTTTTAAATATACAATATAATATTGTTATCTATAGGCACAATGTTGTATAGCAAATAGCTAGAACTTACTCATCTTGCATACCTGAAATTTTATGCCCATTGGTTATAAACTCTCCCTTTCTCCCTCTCCCCAGCCCCTGACAACCACCAATTTATATTTTGTTTCTATGAGTTAGACTATTTCAGATACCTCATGTAAGTGGAATCACATAGTATCTGTCCTTCTGCGATTGGTTTACTTCACTTAGCATAATGTCCTCAAGTTTCATCCATGTTGTCACGTACTGCAGGATTTCCTTCTTTTCTAAGGCTGAATAATATTTCATTATATGTCTATACCACAGTTTTTTTTAAATCCATTCATCCATTAATGGACATTTAGGTTGTTGCCACATCTTGGCTATTGTGAATAGTGCCATAATGAACATATGAGTACTAATATCTTTTTGAGATCTTGATTTCAATTATTTTGGATAAATACCCAGAAGTGGGATTGCTGGATCATATAGTAGTTCTATTTTTAATTTTTTGAAGGACCGCCATACTGTTTTCAATAGTGGGCTGCACCATTTTGCAATCTCACCAATAGTGTACAAGAGTTCTAATTTCTCCACATGCTTACCAACACTTGCTGTCTTTTGTTTTTGATAATAGCCATCCTAACAGGTATGAGGTAGTATCTCATTGTGGTTTTGATTTGTGTTTCCTTGGTGGTTAATTACATTGAGCATCTTTTCATATGCCTGTCGGCCATTTGTATGTCTTTGGATATGACTAGACATTTTAATAGCCACATTATATTATAGTTACATTACTCTTTAAGACTTCAGTGAAATACTGCTGAAAGTCACAAACTGGTCTCAGGTATAATGTGGGGAATTAGGGAGAAGAGTATCTACTTCCTGAGATCAGTTGGGGATGGGGTGGGGGTTGGAAATCAGTGGTAGTTCACCAGCAGCGGATGGCAGTGTTCACTGAAATGGTGAGCACATGAGGTCATCCACAGCAGAAATGAAGTGTAATGTTAAGAAGGCTGGAGTGGAAGGAAGTGGGGCTCTTTCTTCAGAGTATATGTGAGGCAGTACTCTGAGAAACTCTTAGAAATACCTGGGGAACGCTCTAAGGAGACTGTTTTCCAAAAATAGGCCAGTTGGTTTGTATAATTATAGTTTGGATATGAACAGTATGTCTTTATTTGGCAGTCATAGGCTGGTGAGGCAGCTGAAATATGGATGACATATTTAAGTTTGATGTGTTTCATTTTTTACTGTTCATGTCAGGACTTCCTTCCAGTAGCACTGATAAATGAGAGTTTAAATAGCCAATAATGGACAGTGTGTTTAACACCATCTGTATCATACAATATATGTTATGGTAAGGTGGTTGTACAGGCTGAAGTATCAAATTTGATCAGAGATAATTGACCATCTAACACAGAGGGAGGAGACAAACATGATGGCAGGACCATTCAGTGGAGGGAGTAAGATTCCTACATGTTCAATATTTATATAGTTATTGATTAAAAAAATTTATTGGCGCCATTTTAGTTTGTGCTGTTTGTCCTGCTTATACAGTTTATTTTTTTTTCTCTTGACTTCATTCAAATTGGTTGAGATTTTTGTTCTACGTTTAATTTTTTTTACTTCTATATTTTTGTCCTTTGTTTGGAATGTATATGCTCTATTATCTATTGTTTTAGTGATTCCTCTTGAAGTTTAAGGATGTACATTTAACAAAGTCTAAGGTGAGTGAATATTTTTACCCAACTCCCAAACAGTGTGAGGATCTTGGTATATATGAACTCAGATTACCCCTCTCTCATCTTACATGTAACTGTGTCTAGTGTTTTATCTCCCTATGTTTTTTATACTTCATGAAATAGATTTCCTTTTTTTTTTTTTTTGGTGAGGAAGATTAGCCCTGAGCTAACATCTGTTGCCAATCCTCCTCTTTTTGCTGGGGAAGACTGGCCCTGGGCTAACATCTGTGCCTGTTTTCCTCTACTTTATATGTGTTGCCGCCACAGCATGGCTTGACAAGCAGTGCATCAGTCCACGCCCGGGGTCCAAACCTGCGAAACCCAGGCCACCAAAGCTGAGTGTGCGAACTTAACTGCTACCCCAATGGGCTGGCCCCAGGTTTATCTGTTTTTTTAGTTACAATTCTTTCTTGGATCTCAGACCTTTCTGGATCATTTTTCCTATTAAAGTACATCCCTTAGATGCTCATTTAGTAGGATCTTTTAATGGTAAACTTCAGTTTTTGTTTATCCCAATACTTTTATTTCATTCTCATTCTTCAAGAATAGTTTTTCCAGGAATAAAATTCTAAGGTGAAATTATTTCCTCCCATAACTTTGAAGATATTATACTATGTTCTGACTGAGAAGTCAGTTTTTAGTCTAATTCATGTTACTTCATAGGCAAGTAGGCTTTTTTCCTCTAACTGCTTTTAAGATTCTCTCTTTGCCTATAATTTGTCTTCATGTGTGGATTTTTTTCCTACTTGATATTTATTGGACTTGCTGAGTCTAAGAAATTGTATCTTTCATTAATTCTGGAAAATCCTCAGTCTTTCACTTTTATCACTCGTCCGTTCCCTCCTCATTCTCCTTTTGGAACTTCAATTAGACACATGTTGGAGCTTCTTGCTATATCTTCTGAGTCTTTTAACTTTTCTTGGTATCTCTGAGCTGAATTCTGAGTAGTATCTTTGGATCTCTTTTCCTGATAAATAAATCTCTCTTCGGCTATGTCCAAACCACTGTTTAATCCATCTACTGAGACTTTTAAAAGCAAATAAAAAAACTTTATTTTTCAGAACAGTTTTAGATTTACAGAAAAATCAAATAGTATAGAGAATTCCCATAAAGTCTGAATCCAGTTTCTCCTATTAATATCTTACATTAGTATAGTAAATTTATTGCAATTAATGAACTGATATTGATACACTATTATCAATTAAAGTTCATATTTTATTCTTATTTTCTTAGTTTTCACCTAATGCCCTTTTTCTGTTCCAGGACCCCATCCAGGACACCACATTACATTTAGTTGTCATATCTCCTTAAGGCTCCTTTTAACTGTGACAGTTTCTCAGACTGTCCTTGTTTGGTAATGATCACGACAGTTTTGAGGAGTGTGGGTCATGTGCTTTGTTAAATGTCCCTCTATTAGGATTTTTCTGATATTTTCCCTCTGATTAGACTGTGTTATGGGATTTTAGAAATGGGACTAAGGTAAAGTGCCATTTCTTGTCATATCATATCAAGAGTACATACTATCAGCATGACTTATCATTGTTGACGTTGACCTTGATCAATCCTCACCCAATCCTCTTTCCATACTATCCTCTTTTGAAGGAAGTCTATGTGCAGCCCACACCTAAGGAGTTGGCAATTATGCTCCACCTCCTTGATGATAGAATGTGTAATAAATTATTTGCAATTCTTCTTTGTGGGAGATTTGTCTCTTCTCCCCCATTTATTTATTGATTCAATAATTTTTTATATCAGTACAGACTCATGGATATTTATTTTATGCTTTGAGTTATAGTCCAATACTACTTTATTTTGTTGCTCAAACTATTTCAGCTTTGGTCCTGGGGAGCTCTTCTAGTTGGTTCCTGTGTCCCTGTATCATTGTGATTTTTGTTTTTGTACTTCCTTACTTTCTGGCACTACAAGATGTTCTAAGCTCATTTTGTATATTTCCTTCTCAGTCCTAGAATCAGTCATTTCTCCAAGGACCCTGTTTTTTTTTTTTATTGGAGAATGGTATTAGAAACCAAGACATAGGTGATCATTGGTAATCATAGGTGACCATTGAGTTTGAATTACATTTTTATATCACATATATATATATTTTAAATTGACCTTTACTTTTTTATAGTCTTTTTCTCTTTTTCCTATTCCCATTTCCTTAAATTTTTAAAAAACATATTAAGCATTTATCTTTTATGGTCTATATCTGATAATTCCAATGCCTGAAATGGTTCCAGGTCTATTTGTGTGTGTGTGTTTCTGTGATTTTTGCTCATGGTGGCTTGTTTCCTTGTAGGTATAGTACATTTTAAAAAAAAATTAGGAATTAGGGGCCAGCCCTGTGGCCTAGTGGTTAAATTTGGCATGCTCCATTTCGGTGGCCCAGGTTCACAGGTTTGGATCCCGGGTGCGGACCTACACCACTCATCAGCCATGCTGTGCTGGTGACCCACATAGAAAATATAGGAAGATCAGCACAGATGTTAGCTCAGGGCCAATCTTCTTCCTCAAGTGAAAAAAAAGAGGAAGTTTGGCAAAAGATGTTAGCTCAGGGTGAGTGTTCCTCAGCCAAAAAAATATATACATAGGAATTAATAATTGTTATTTCTTTAATGCATAGAAATTCTCTGAGGCCTGAGGTTGAGGGTATGTTCTCCCAAAGAGGACTATTAATTGTTTCTGCCAGACAGATGCCTAAGGGCCCTATGGACCTTACAGCACATTAAATTACATTTCTAAGCCTATAGGCTTCATAATCAAGTGAAGGCTTGATTTCTCCAGGGTTCGCATTCTCCAGAGAGATCTTTCTTTTGGAATTTCCATCTAAATCCGTGTTTTCTGAGTCCAGGTTTTAGATAGAGTTGTCGTCAGTCTATGACTCTGCCCTCACAGTATTGAAGATTGTTTCTAGTCCTACTTTGTGCTGAAGTGCTTGGCCACAGGGCTCACAGTATTGCGTTAAAGCACAGGCATTAAGCCAGACCACCTGGATTCCAGTTTTGGCTCTGCTATTTGCTAGCTTTGTGACCTTAACCACCTTGTATCTTAATTTCCTCACCCACAAAATTGGGGTAATTATAGCACCTGCCTCATTGGCTTAATGAGATTAGATGAGTTAACATATGTAAATTACTTAAAACAATATCTGGCACATGGCAAGTCCATTTTGTTGGCATCCGTATATTATGTTAGGGTGGCCAGAAAACTTCATTCTTGCTTAGCTTCCTGGACTTGTATTTTATTTCTGGCCTCAGCAAATTTCTCTTACTTCATTGCAGGCTCATCTATTCATTTAAAATAGTTGTATCAGTCAGCATTTAAGGTTCACTCAGAGAAGCAGAATATAGGTAAATAGAAAGGGAGAGGGAGAGAGAGAGTCAGAGAGATTTTTTGTTGTTTTACAGGGATTTGACCTTAAGCGATTGTAGAAGCTGGTTAAGAAGTCTCTGTAAGCCTCTTGTCTTTGCTGGGGCTTGAAGTCCATGGGGCAGGCAAGGGAAGATGGATGCAAAGAGGTAGACAGCAAGAACAATTTGAAACTCACAAGCACGAGCAAGAGCCCATGAGGATGGACTGAAGACCCTGTCAGTTCTTTTGGTCTCTGACATTGATGGTATAGGTGTTCTGCAGATGCCAGTGTCCTTTCTCACAGGGCTAAACACATACACCTGGCCCAGGAGTCAGAGAAGTGGAAGGAAGATCTAGGAAGAGCCAAGGTGAAGTAGTTGGTGTAGTTGTTTTTTCAAGCTGATAGGGTAAGCCAGCAGATAAGCAACGTGCATGGGATACAAAATGGTTGCAATTTCTCTCTCCAAATCTCTCTTGTGGCTCATGCCTAACTGGAATCATACAGCAAAGGTAATTCTGGGAAATATAGGTTAGCCTAGTCAAGTTGACATATTACAAAGCTACCACACAAAAAAGTGTTTAAAATGTTTCATGAGGCACTTCAGATGTTTTGTAGGGTAAGAGTTTCAGGATCTCCAGTTCACCTTGTTGGTTGATATGGAATTCTTAATTGTATGTTTTGTGAGGATAGGGAAATTTCTTTATTGCTTTCTTTTGTACTCCAATGCCTAGCACTTTTTTTTTTTCCTGAGGAAGATTCACCCTGAGCTAACTTCCATTGCCAATCTCCCTCTTTTTAAGCTTGAGGAAAATTAGCCCTGAGCTAACGTCTGTGCCAGTCTTCCTCTGTTTTGTATGTGGGTCGCTGCCACAGCATGGCTGATGAGTGGTGTAAGTCTCTGCCCGGGATCTGAACCCGTGAACCCGGGCCACCAAAGCAGAGCATGCCAAACTTAATGACTATGCCACGAGGCCTGCCCCCACATTAACTTTTACATAGAAGCCTCTTAATAAATATTTGCTGAATAAATGAATTGAGTATGATGTGCTAAGTGTAGAGATACAAAGCTAAGACATGTTCCTTTCTTCCCTCCTAGAATTCGGAGTCTAGTTTGATAGGACATATATGTAAAGATGCACACATCAGAAATATTTATATATATATGCACAGTCTTTGCCAACATATGTGGAGAACAATTAAAATTTGGTTTAAAGAATAATTTGTTATATTATGCATTTTCAAAAATGCATAAAAGATAGCTAAAAGAATTTTGAATCTAAAACTTTAGTTTTCTAAATTTAGGACAAGGGAAGATTGAAATTTAGTAAGAGATATTAGACATTCAATTTAAGAGAAAAGTTTTTGGAACAAAAATTTCTGATTCTGCAAATTTCTCATAGAGGAGAATGATAATTGTGGCAGAGACAGGCTGGATGTTCACCAAACCTCTTTTCTCTTTTTTCTGGGCCCACACTGAGACTGCAGTTCCCAACTTTCCTTGCAATTATGCATTGCTATATGTCTGTCACTAGAATGTAAGTAGATATGATGTGTATCGCTTCCAGATCAGGTCCACATAAACCTCCCACACATGATCTTCCATACTCCTTCTCCTTCTGTAGCTCCATGCAGATCAGTATGACAACTTTGCAAGCTATATGTTGAAAATGTGTTGGAAACCATGTGCTGATTATGGCAGAGTTATAAGATGGAAGGAACCTGGGTGTCTGATCTACCAGATAGAGGAGAGTTGGCATCTAATCAGTAAGACCTGCCACCCATCCTAGATCACTTGGTGAACAAAAGATAAAATTTTTATTTTTGAAGCTACTGACATTTTGGGGTTGGTTGTTACAGCAGCCCAGGTCACTCTGTCTAATATAATGACTTATAGAGAGATATAAGAAATTTGCCTTGCAGCATATATATGTTATTAAATAAGTTTGGCTATGGTGAGAAATATATTGAAATGCAGACTGGTATTGCTTGTCATGGTACATTGATGTTGAAGTTGATAGCAAACTTGATGATCCAGTATTTATCATTAACAGTTTAATTGCATTTAATCTATATTGTGGGGCCTTGTTTGTGTCACAAGGGATTGGAAAATCTCTAAAAAGGCATTGATTCCTGAGATTGTGAGGTTATCGGGTTGGGAGTAAGAAAACCAAGAATCTGAAGATGATTGTGTTAATTTTAAATCACGTGATCTCAGATAATCACTTTTCATTCATTAACCACAAAACTCTAAAATAACACACACACACACACACACATACATGTAAGTCCACTGTGAATAGGATTTGTATATATATGCGTGTGTGTACACACATTGGTTCTATTCACAGTGAACTTGGGACAGGGCAAAGGATTTACACTTTCTAATTTTCAGTCTTTCCCACTATCTGAAAATTTTCAGGGATTTTTATACTTTAAAAATAATATATCATCTATGAATCCTGATAGCAAAACCAGAGAAAGACATTACAGAAAAAGAAAACTATAGACCAATAGCTCTTATAGTTGCAAAAATCCCCACCAAAATGTTAGCAAAGCAAATATAACAACATATAAAAAGAATTATACACTATGATCAAGTGGAATTTACCCCAGGAATTCAAGGTTGGTTTAACATCTGAAAATCAATTAATGTAATACACCATATGAATAGAATAAAGGAGAAAAACCACACAGTCATGCCAATAGAGGCAGAAAAAGCATTTGACAAAATTCATCACCACTTTATGATAAAAATTAAGAACAGAAGAGATCTTTCTCAACCTGACAAAGGGTGTCTAGGAAAAACCCACAGGTAACATCATACTTAATGGTGAAAGGCTGAATGTTTCCCTTTAAAATCAGGAAAAAGACAAGGATGTCTGCTCTGCCACTTGTATCTAACATTGCACCAAGTTTCTAGTCAGGGAAATTAGGGGGAAAAAGTAAATAAATAGGCATCTAGATTGGAAAGGGGAAATTAGAACTTTTTCTATTTGCAGATGACATAATCTTGAATGTAAAAAATCCTAAACAAATTCTTAGAACTAATAAATGAGCTCAACAACTTGTCAGGATATAAGATCAATATACAAAAAAATATTGTATTTCTATACACTAGCACTGAACAATCTAAAAATGAAATCAAGGAAACAATTCCATTTATAATAGCATTTAAAAGAATAAAATATTTAGTAATAAATTTAACAAAGTAGTGCAAAACGTATGCACTGAAAACTACAAAACATTGTTGAAAGAAATCGAAGACCTAGAAAAGAAAGAAGACCTAAATAAATGGAAAGATATCCCGCAGTCATGGATTGCAAGACTTAATATTACTAAAATGTCAATTCTATTCAAAGCAATCTACAGAGTCAATGAAATCCTTGTCAAAGTTCCAGCTGCCTTCTTTACAGAAATTGAAAAGCTGATTCTAAAACTCACACAGAAACATAAATGATCCAGAATAGCCAAAACAATCTTGAAAAAGAACACAGCCAGAGATCTCATACTTCCTGATTTCAAAACTTACTACAAAGCCATGGCAATCAAGACAGTGTGGTACTGGTGTAAGGATAGACATATAGATCAATGGAATCAAATCCAGAAATAACTGTCATATGTACAATAAACTGATATTTGACAAGGTTGCTAAGATAATTCACTGAGGGGGAAGAATAGTCTTTTTAGGGGCTGGCCCAGTGGCATAGCAGTTAAATTCGTGTGTTATGCTTCAGCAGCCCGGGGTTCACTGGTTTGGATCCTAGGTGCGGACCTACTCACTGCTCATCAAGCCGTGCTGAGGTGGCATCCCACATATAAGAGCTACAACTCTACAACTATGATACACCACTATGTACTGGGACTTTGGGGAGAGAAAAGAAAAAAAGGAAGATTGGCAACAGATGTTAGTGCAGGGCCAATCTTCCTCAAAAAAAAAAGAATAGTCTTTTTAACTAATGGTGCTGGGACAACTGGATATCCACATGCAAAAGAATGAAGTTAGACTCCTACCTTAATACCTTAACAATATACAAAGTTAAGTCAACATGGATCAAAGACCTAAACATAAGAAATAAAACAAATATCTAAATTTAAAAAAATAAAACTTTCATACAAATATAAAACAAAAGAAAAGTTTTATAAAAACTCTTAGAAGCAAACATAGCATAAATCAACATGACCTTGAATTAGTCAGTGGTTTCTTGGATATGACTCCAAACGCACAAGCCACAAAAGAAAAAAATAGACAAATTTTTTAAAATTAAAAAATTTTGTGCCTCAAAGGACACCATCAAGAAAGTGAAAAGACAACCAATGGAATGAGAGAAAATATTTGTAACTCATATATATGATAAGGACTTGTTTCTAGAATATATAAAGGACGCTTACAACTCAATAATAAAAAGACAAATAAACCAAAAATGGGCAAAAGATCTGAATAGGTATTTCTTCATAGAAAATACACAAATGGCTAATAAGCACATGAGAAGATTCTCAACATCATTAGCCATCAGGGAAATGTAAAGGAAAACCACAATAAGATACTACTTCACACCCACTAGGATGGCTATTATAAAAAAACAGGTAATAATAAATTTTAGTGAAGATATGGAGTAATTAGAACTCTCTCACAATGCTGGTGGGAATGTAAAATGGAAAACAGTCTGGCAGTTCCTCACAAGGTGATATAGAGTTGCCACATGTTCCGGCAATTCCATTCCTAGGTGTGTACCCAAGAGAGATGAAAACTTATGCCCGCATAAAAACTTATACATGAATTTTCAAAGCAGCATTGTTCATAATAGCCCAAAGGTGAAAACAACCCAAAATGTCCATCAATGGATGAATAGATAAACAAAATGTGATATAACAATACAATGGAATATTATTCAGCAATTAAAAAGGAATGAAGTAGTGATGCATGCTACAACATGGATGAACCTTGAAAACATTTAAGTGAAAGAAGCCATCACACAAGACCACATATTGCATGATTCTATTTAAATGAAGTGTCCAGAATAGGCAAATCGTTAGAGATAGCTGGTAGATCAGTGTTTGCTTAGGGCTAGGGAAGTTGAGGGGAAATGGGTAGTGACTGCTAATGGGTATATGTTTTCTTTTTGGTGATGAAAATTTCCCAGAATTGACTGTAATGAAGGTTGCATAGCTTTCCAGATACACTAAAAACCATTTAATTGTACACTTAAAGTTGGTGAATTATATAGTGTATGCATTATATCTCAATAAAGTTCACATAAAAAATAAAATAACAGGTTACCCTTTGTATCCCAGGTTTTTTGTTTCTATCTGTTAAATAAGGAGTTGAGTCATGGTTGGTTGTTTTCTTCCATTTCTGCTATTCCATAATTCCATGGTTTTGTGATTATCAACAGACATCAATATTGTCACACGTGTTTTTAATGGCTAATGATTTTCAATAGTTCTAAGATGATCTTGAAATTATTTTTGGAAGTTTCTAGGGTATAAATAACAAACCAATGATCATTCTATGTATAAACTCAGAGTAAGAGCTACTGCTTTCCCAGACCATTTGAAGGATCACCACTGGCATATGTATTGAGTCTCAAAAGAACTAGGTTTCTCTATTATCCTGAATAAGGAAAATACTATAAATAATTTAAAATTTTCCCTCAGCTTACATTGTTAAAAACTATCTCTTAGCTCCATTGCCTGAGCAGCACATTTAATACACTGATTGATCAAGTACTTGAGAAGCAAATCAAATAAAAATTTAATGTCCTTTGGAGAACAAAAACTTGGCAGACCATACAAACTGAAGGTATATAGAACAGTTTTAGTGATTAGAACCAAGAGGCTGTGATTTGACCCAGAGCTTAAATCAACCTTCTTGTAAAATACTTTTTTTCCCCAAATATCTATGACCATTAAATGACAAAACCAGACAAACACAAGCCAACATGAAGTTCCAAAAATGTAATCAGCTTCCAAGGATTAGAATAATGATTTTCATCATGTAGCTTGGTTGTTCTGGCATATGATGAAGCTGCTAGAAGAAAGCAGGCTCCTCCAGTTGTTTGGGCTTGAAAAGGGTTCACACACAGCATGAAGATGGTTGATAGATGAGCTTCCTGTAGTACAACTTGTAACAATGTATCTCACTGGTGGACTTTGGGAACCAATGGCTAGAGGCTGGCTAGTCTGACACAAAACAGTAAAAGTGGCTTTCTCAAGCCAGGGACACAGGCTCATAACCATTGGAAGTGGTGATGTCAGTAGTGAAAGAAGCTCTGCAGAAAGTGTGATCTTTATGTGTGAGTAGTCTGAAAGAGCTGATGGTGACCAAAGGCTATTCAGAAAGGCACCACAAACAGACAACAACACTAATTGCCATGTCCTCTTTGGATGAGAGGAGGGTTCTATGTAGTTATCCAGAACTACAGCCATCATTAAAATAAATGCCACTTCTAAAAACAGAGATAGTCAGAAGGGCAAAACATAAGCAAATTGGTTTAGAAGGGATGTCTTTGAAGTTAGAGGGCCAGTAAAAAGTATAAATTAAAACTGAATAAGAAGGGAACAGACAAAAGAGGAGAATGTAGAATTTTAGGGCTAAATGGAACCTGATTATCTTATCATGTTTTGTATTAGTCAGGATAAGATAAGCTATACCGAGAAAATCAACTCAGAAATTTCTGTGGCTTAATACAACAAAAGTTTATTTCTTCGTCACACGTGTCCACTTGGGTTGAAAGATACCATCATTCATCTGATCATTCAAGGTTCTAAACTCTTTCCATATCATGACGATGCCACAGCTTCCCAAGTTGCTGTGGCAAGAGAATAGAAAGATGGAGAGGGCACACTGGCTTCTCCCAGAAGTGACACATGACTTGTGTTCACATTTGGTTGGCCAGAACTCAGGTACATGACTCCAACCCAACATCGAGGAAGCTGGGAAATGTAGTTTTCCTGTGAAACATTGAGGCAAAACATAACATTGCTTCCAGGCCATCATTAGGTACCATCTTCCCAATTTTTGCCATATCCAGTTACCCCTTAAATCTGCTTAATATTTTACTTTAAATCAATTCAGTTAAAAAATCTAATTACTATGAATGTATTAATTATACTAAAATCTAACTTAAGCTGGTTTGATGTAACAATTGCATATTTTTCTAATGTGCATTAAAATAAATACAAACTTATTGAGTATATATAATGGATCTAAAGTCTACAGTCACCTCCCACGTAGGTCAAACACTTTAGGAAGAACTAATCTACCCCTCCCATTTTAAGGTGAGAAAACTGAGGCCCAGAAGGATGACATAAATCCCCCCAAATCCCACAGGAAGCTGAATGGCAAAGCCAGAATTAGAGTCTAGGTTTCCTTTCCACTATACCATGTTTTCAGTCCTCTAAGTTTGCAGGGAAAGGATGTGGGCACTAGAAAAACAAACTGAGTCACTGCAATTAGGGGAATGAAAAAAAGTACAGGCACAATGTACCAGTATCTTAGAGGAAAAAGAAACCAGTAGGAAGAGTTGTGAGGCTGCAAGGCAGATGGGGGTCTCTTGGAAAACATGACTTCCCCACAAATCAGCAGATTTGGGTGCACTGCTGTCTAAAGGCTTCTGAAAGACTGATTTTCTGAATTCCTTAGACTCACTGATGAATAATTCTAGGGGCCTTGAGAACCACCATAAGAGTGGAGAGGAGCAAATGTGGCTGAGGAGCCACTGGGACAGCAGCTGGACTCTGCACATGGAGGCACAGGAAGTGTCGTCCGTTCTACAGCTCACTGCCCACTGCCCTCTGTGCATGGCCACAAACCCTTAGGAGCACGCTGCTGATAAACACAGGGAAGAGCATTACTTCCATTTGGATCAAAATAAAATACCAAAAGGATTTTAAAATAAATAATAAAAAATTTAAAATGCCATTTATTTAAAAATAAAATGCCAAAGGAAAACTTTTGGAGGATTACTGAGAGTTCGTTAATATTCTAGAAAGCAGCTTTGCAAACAAATGCCTGCTCATGAAGAATCACAATGGATGTCTGGCAGGTTTAATTTTACTAATTAGGATCATAGGATTTGGCACCGGAGGAGATTTTAGAGGTTATCTACTACAGTAGGTGTAAATTTTCTTTTGAAATTCGTGAAAACCCATTCTTCGAAATGTCTTAGAACTGATAGAAGCAGAACCGCTCCGGTTGGAGGAGTGTCTGTCAGCTTGGGCTGCTGTAACACAATACCATTGACTGTGTGGCTTAAACAAGACACTTATTTTTCACAGTTCTGGAGGCTGGGAAGTCCAAGGTTAGGGTGCAACATGGTCCGATTCTGGTGAGGACTCTCTTCCTGGCTTGTATGTGGCTGCCTTCTTGTATTCTCACATGGTGGAGAAAGAGCAAGCTCTGGTCTCTTCCTGACCTTATAAGGCCACTAGTTCCAACATGAGGGCTCCACCTTCAGGACCTCATCTAAACTTAATTACCTCCCCGAAGCCCCACTTCCAAATACCATCACAATGGGGATTAAGGCGTCAACACATGAAAGTGGAAGGGGGTACACAAGTATTCAGTCCTTAGCAAGGAGAGGGTGTTCTGGAGCTTTGCCAGCTTGGCTCCTCTTACCATACTCCTTCTCTTCACCCTCTGAGCACAGCATATTATGATGCCCCTTTGTGCACTCCAATGCCTTCATTTTAGGAATGCAGAAACTAGGCCTAGAGGGATTGGGGGATTTCTGAAGCCACCCAGTTAGGCAATGGCAGAGGCAGAACTAGAATCATAATCCTTTGACTCATGTTGGGCCTTTCGGTGAGATTATTATGGTAAGAGACCATGATATTGTGATTTATGGACATATGTCTATAATGTCAAAAAATTCTTTTTTATGAGTAATATCTAGAAATTGTATACTACCTGAAATAGATTATAAAATAGAGTTCTATCCTCTCCTGTCCTAGACACTGAAAGCACACAACACAGATAAGTTCTTTTCTTAAAGACTTACTGAGGTAAAATTGACAAAAAATAGACTGGCATAAAGTGAAATTGACATAAGATAAACATTAAAATTTATATTTGATAAGTTTTGAAATAAGTCCATACCTGTGAAATCATTATGTCAATCAAGATAATGAACATATTTATTACACCCAAAAGTTTTCTTGTGTCCTTTGTAATCCCCTCTCAACCTTCCCCACATCCTCGCCACTCCACGGCAACAGCTGTTTTGATTTCTGTCACTATATATTAGTTTATCATGTAGGAATTTATATAAATGGAATCATAGAGTGTGTACTGTTTTCCTTCTCTGGCTGCTTTTTCTCAGCATAATAATTTTGAGATTCATCCCTGTTGTTGCATGTATAAATGGTGCATTCAACTGTATTGCCGAGAACTATTTCATTGCACGGCTTTCCCACACTTTGTTTATCCATTCATCTGTTGGTGGACATTTGAGTTATTTTTAGTTTTTGACTGTTAACAAATAAAGCTGTTTTGAGCATTTGTGTACTAGTTTCTAAATGGGCATTTCTCTTGGTTATATACCTAGAAGCAAAATGGTTGGGTCATATAGTAAATGCATGATCGACTTTTTAAGAAACTGCCAAATTGTTTTCCAAAGTGGTGATCCTACTTTATATTTCCACCTATGAGGCAGGAGAGTTACAGTTGCTCCACATACTTGGTATGGTCAGTCTTAAAATTTTAGCCATTCTGATAGGTATGGAATATCTCATCGCAGTTTTGTTATTTTGATTTAATTTTCTAATGGTTGATGATGTTGAGTAATGGTTTTTGTCATGTGCTTATTTGCTACCTGTATATCTTTTGGGAAAGTGTCTGTTCAAATCTTTCGCCCAATTTTTCACTTTGGTTATTTGCTTTTACATTATTGAGTTTTGAGTGTTCTTTATATATTCAAGGACACAAGGCCTTTATCAGATATGTGACTTGGCTTTCCATCCTCTTAACCATGTCCTTCAAAGAGCAGAAGTTCTTAATTTTGATGAAGTCAAATTTATCAATTCTTTTCTAGATTGTGCTTTTGTTGTTGTAGCTAAGAAATCTTTACCTAATCCAAGGTCACAAAGATTTTCTTCTAGAAGTTTTAGGTTTTACATTTAGGTCTCTGACCCATTTTTAGTTAACTTTAGTATATAGTGAGAGGTTAGGATTGAAGTTATTCTATCTTATTTTTTGTGTATGGATAGCCAAGTGTTCAAGCACCATCTGTCAAAAACACTGTCCTCTCTCTTTGTCAACTCTTTGTAAAAACTCAGTTGTCCATACATGTGTGGATCTATTTCTGTATTCTCTATTCTGTTCCATTGATGTATTTGTTTATTTCTATATCAATATCACACAATCTTGATTACTGTAGCTTTAGGAGAAGTCTCAAAGGATAAACTGAGTCCTTGAACTTTGTTCTTTTTTTTTAAAGTAATTTTAACTATTCTAGGTCCATTATATTTCCATGTAAATTTTAGAATTCATAATGCCAAAATGTCTGCTGAGATTTTGATTGAGATTGCATTGAAATTATAGATCAATCTGGGGACAGTTTACACTAACAAAAATGAATCTTTTGACACATGAACATGGTATTTCTCTCCATTTATTCATATCTTCTTTAATTTCTTTCAGCAGTGTTTGTAGTTTTCAGTGTACAGGTAATATACATCTTTTGTCAGATTAATCCTTAAGTACTTTTGAGGCTATTGTAAATTGTATTTATTAAATTTCAATTTTTCATTGATATTATATAGAAATATAATAGATTTTTATAGATTGATTTTGTATGCTGCAATTTTGCTGAACTCATAATAATGAGTCTTAGTAGCAGTTTTGTAGATTTTGTAAGATTTTATTGATAGACAATCATATTGTCTGTTAATAAAGACAGTTTTATTTCTTTCTTTCTAATCTGGATACCTTTTTTTCCTCTCCTTATTGCATGAAGGAGAATCAATTCTATTGATTAGAAACTCCAGTACAATATTGAAAAGAAGTCATGAGAGTGTACATCCTTGCCTTATTTCTAATTTTAAGGGGAGAACATTCAGCCTTTTACCCTTAAGTATGGTCTGAGCTGTATATTTTTCACGGTTGCTATTTTGGGTTGAGAAAGTTTCCTATATTCCTAGTCAAAAAAAATTTTTTTTCAGGTATAGATGTTGCAGTTTGTCAAATACTTTTATACATGCATTGGAGAGGCCTTAAAAAAATTCTGTTAACATGGGTAATCACATTGATTGCTTTTCAAATGTTAAACGAACCTTGCATTCCTTGGATGTATTATTTTTGATATATTGTTGGACTTAATTTTTTGCGCTAATCTTCATGCAAAGTATTGGGAGTAATTTTCTTTTCTTTTATAGCTTTGTCTCATTTTGGTGTCAGGGTAATGCTGGCCTCATAGAATGAGTCGGGAAGCATTCCATCTTTAATTTTCTGGAAGATTTTGTGTAGAATTAGAATTATTTTTTTCTTAAATATTTGGTGGAATTCCTCAGCAAAATTATCTTGGCTTAGAGTTTTCTTTGAGTGAAGACTCTTAACAAATTTAAGTGCTTTAATAAATATTGAGCTGTTCGGGTTATCTATTTTTCTTGAATGAGTTTCAGTAATATGTGTCTCGCAAAGAATATGTCCATTTCATCTAAGTAGTCAAGTTTATTGACATAAAGTTTTTCTAATATATCCTAATTTCCCTTTTAATATCTGTAGAATTTGTAATGATATCCTCTCTCTCAATCCTGATATTAGTACTTTTTGTCTTCTCTACTTTTATCCTGGTTAATTTGGCTAGAAGTTCATCAATTTTTATTGATCTTCTCACAGATAATTATTATGATACTTCAATACATTCTTGATTCCCTATTTTTTACTGTAACTCTAGTTCCCATATCTGGAGTCCCTATACTACAAAGGGATGGTCTTTCTTCAAGGATAAAATCCAAACTCAGGGTCACATGTAAGACTTCTTCTAACATTCTGCAGTTGCTTATGCTCCAGTCATAACAAACTACTTGTAATTTTCATGGTACACCAAAAATGTAATTTCTTCTTGTTTTTCACATGCTATTTCCATTACCAAAAAATACCCTCCCCCTCTTCTTTTCCTTACTTCTGGTCATTCTTTAAAATTTAGCTTAAAAATTACCTTTTCCAGTGTGCCTTCTTTGGTCACCCCTCACCTGGTTGGGGCTTGCCACTCAGTGTTTCCATAGCACTCTGTGCATATAACGTTACAGAACTTATCGTATTTGTATTACTGATATTCTGCTTACTTATCTGTCTCCTCAACTAGACTGCAAACTTCTAAGTGCAAAAAGTGCCTCACTCATCTTTGTATTCTCACTGCTCAGGTCAATGACTGTCACAGAGTTGGAGCACAATAACGAGCCAACATTAAGCAGTGTTGTTTAGTCCAGTGGTTCTCAAAGTGTGGTCTCTGGATCAGCAACATCAGTATCACCTGGGAACTTGTTAGAGCTATCAATTCCAACTGTCATCCAGCATTACTGAATCACTCTGAATTACTCTGGAGGTGAGACCCAGCAAGCTACAGATAACAAGGCCTCCAGGTGATTCTGCTATAATCCTCCAGGTGATGCCTGCTAGAGTTTGAGAATCATTGGCATAGTAGCTAGGAAATGACTGAGGAGTCAGCGAGACCTAGTTCGAATTCTGCCTCTGGCAAATTCTTTGACCTGGAATAACTTACTATTTTTAAAACCTCAGGTCCCTCATATATAAAAAGGGGACAGTAGGAGCTATTTTATAGGACTGTTTAAGATTTAAATGAGATAATGAGGTAAATGTAATAAATGACCCATGATATGTGCTCAAGATAATGATGAACAGTAGTTAATAACATAATAATGTAATAATTTCTACCTTATGGAAACAGAAGACTTCTGCTTATGGCACTCTCTCTGGACATCATTTTGACTCTAAATGGAGGGAAGTAGAAAAAGATCATTCTTGGAATCAAAATATCCTAAGAAACAGCAGAATCAACGAGGAAAAGGAAAAGAAGGAAAGAGTGAGGGAGATGGATTTATTTTAGGAGGAGAAAAATCTGGTGAACTTATTATTTGAAAATATGGTACCCATATTTTGCAATAATATTCAAAATTACAGGCTTTTTGTTTGGTTAAGAGTAGAGACTCAGTCATGTTCGAAGTCTGAGAGGTACTCAATTAGGAAATTATCGTCTTCTTTCAGTTTCAACACTCTTACTGAGCACCAACCATAGCTCAGGTATGGTGCTAATTACTGGGATACAGAGATAAGGACAGAGTATTCCCCACCTAAACTAAGCTGAGTCCAGTGGTATTTACCAGACATTGCCAAGGTGATGTCTGAAACAGATTAAGCAGACAATTTCTTTTGAATTTTAAATACTTTATATTGGGAGGGATATAAAGAGGGAAACCTCCTGACTGAGCAGCTAAGATGGTCTTCAGTGTCGGTGCATCTGTGAACAAAGAGAAAGATCTTTAGCATCAGCATTACTTAAGTGGGTATTTCTCCTGGAATTTGTGGCCCTGATTTTGCTGGCATTTTCTTCAATCTAGATCCATTATATAACTCCAGACACACACTAACAAGATGGTAAAAAATTCTGTTCATTATTTTGGTTTGACATGGTAGAATTTCATGTTTGATTCCATGCTCCAAATATATGTTGGTTATCTATACATTCAAGGCAGTATGCTAGGTGCAGGGGATACCAAAGATGGATAAAATGTAACCCCTGCCTTGAAAAAATTCACTGTCTACTGAGATAGAGGTATATTCATTTAACAGCAGTACATTTAAATGATTTTAGTTGGTCTTCACAGCAGCCTTATGGAGTCAATAGGGTAAATATTATCAGTCCATTCTACAGATAGACAGAGTAAAAATAATATCCATTATTTGTCTGGAGACTTATACTACATTAACTCTATCCTCTGTCTTACTACCCTTATGCAATCAATCACCAAGTTGTATTGATTCTACCACCTAAATGTCTCTGTAATTTTTGCTTCCCTCACTATTTCTACCACCACTGCCTTAGTCGAAATAAGCTCATCCTTTCTTGCCTGGGCTATTTCAATAACCTCCTAATTGGTCTTCCTGCCTACAAGTTCTGCCCACTCCAATCTGCCACCAGAATTATCTTTCAAAAACAGAAATGATTATGCCACTCAGCTGAAAAACACTTGCTCACTTCCCTATCCATCAAGATAAGTTCCAAATTCTTCAGCAGGGCATAAAGGTACTTCACAAGGCTACCCCAGTCAACCTTCCAAACCTCAACTCTTGATGCCCATCAACTCTGACCTCTAGTTCTATACACACAGACCAGAAGCTTCAGTCACACTGAACTTATCATACTCTTTCAAGTCTCCATACTTCCGTCTGATGAACTTCATATCCTTTTAGATGAAGCTCAAATGTTACCAATTCTGAGAAACCTTCATGACTGTGGTGGTCTTGTTTGGTTGCTCCTTGCCTTGTGATTCTGGACCTCTTTGCATTTTCTGTTATACAATTTATCACAATGTAGTATAACTGCTGTGTAGACAGACTGCCTTCTACTCAGGTGCTCTGCTGGGAACCTTCTGGAGGGAAGGGGTTGCATGTCAATTATCTTTGAGAGAATCTTGGAGACTCTAGTGCTAATGGGGAGGACCCTTGCTAAAGTTGCCAGATTGGTCAACAGGATGCCTAGTTAAATTTGAATTTTGGATAAATAATGAATGATTGTTTAGTGTAAGTATGTCCCAAATGTTGCACGAGACATACTTATACCAACAATTTTAAAATCTGAAATTCAAATTAACCGGTCTGCCTGTATTTTTCTTTGCTCAATCTGGGAATACTAATCCCTGTGGACCTAAAATTCAGCTCCTATAGGCCTGGGGAGATCAGCACTGTCACATATGCAATGTCTAGTAAAAACCAAAGCTGAAATTTCTGCCCCACCCTCATGGAGCTTCTGGTTTGGTAAAGTCACAAAAACTATTTCTAGACTCAATAGTTAACACTCAAAATCTACTTTTTTTGATAACCATTGACATGGTAAACTACATGTCTAAGGGCATATTCTAAGTAATCATCTTATGGGAGAAAAAAATACATTTTTTCAGTTGCCTGATGATAAAAATGTATTGAAGGGAGTCTGGAAAGCTTAGTCGAAATGGCTTGGTTGCACTTTTAATCAAACAAACACAATATTGAGATTAGTATAACCTTGGTCAAGTTGCTCAACTCTTCTGTACTTCCTTTTAATAAGTGTGCATGGGGAGGGAGGGTGTGGGGCAAGCAGGGTAACCAAACTCTCTTGCCTAATGAAATGTCTATCATGCTAAACATGTAACTGCAAAATATGCATTCAGATGAGGGCAGAGGCAAAAGTCAGGTCAGGAGCTTTACCAAGTTTTCAGTTCTTGTTGCAGAATGCACAAACCTGGAATTGGAGCCAGGCGATTGCAAAAATGATTCCAGATCTGCATGGTAACAATTTAGACTGACTTCCACTCCTGCCTGAAATTTAGCAGCAGAGGAAGTTCTTTTCCTGGCTGTCTGCCTTCACCCCGCCTCCCCTAGCCCTCAGCACCTCAGGCTGCTCCCTCTCCACATCTGTTTCCAAGCCCTAGAACACAGGGTCACAGCATGGCGCAATAAGCAGCATTAGCAGGCAGCATGAATCAGTGGTAAACCTTTGATTTTAATTCCTTGCCTTTCCTAGAGAGGAAGTGTGGTCTAGTGGTTAACCCACTAAAAAAGCTGCTAGGAGGCAAAATTCCTGGTCTTCTCCATCCCCCTGTTCTGTTCTTGTTGGGACACCCTGCCCATCAAACATACATTTTTTTTTTTTACTTTTGCTCTACCACGTTTTTCTCTGCTGACTGGATCGTTAAGACTCACTTGGGAAACTTGTTAAATGATTCCTGAGACCCATCCCAGAATCTCCCAAGGAAAGTCCTAGGAATCTCTATTTTTAACAAGTACTCCAGAGAAGTCTTCATAAACAGGCTCAGCTCAACCGTATGCTGGTTACGCATCACACAAATGACAAGAGACCATTAAAGGGAACCATAGCAAGAGACCTGAGGAGAAAAGAGCGTGTCTACCATAGGGTTTGCTTTTACAAGCTCATGTGAAAAAGGCAAAGGACAGGGAATAAAAAGAAGCAGATTCTGGCTCTAGGATCTAGAGCTGCGTGAGCTTGGGCAGGTCAGATAACCACTCCCGATCGCTTTTTCATCATTTTAAAAATAAAAGTGATTAGATCATCTCTTTCAGTTCTGTGATTCAATGAATTATTTCTGTGATTTCACAGAAATGCCAAGATGGACTCAGAAAATCTCTTTTCCTGAAAATGACAGCGGGTGCAGTCACAGAGGTGTGGGCTGGCTTGTTTGGGGTTGTGGGCAGACAATGGAAACAAGTGGCAGCTGGGAGGTTTGGGGCCATGGCCGCAAGGAGGTTTCTCCCCCCAATCTCCCCCTTGAGGTTCTGCAGCTGGCCTACTTATGCAAAGGCTTTGGCTCTTCTTTCCTTTTTGAAAGCATTTCTGACTCGTACATTCCCCCGAGGAGCAGAGATTCATCGTTTTGCGGAGAACTTGCGCATGCCTTCCTGAAAGGAAGAAAGGAGGGAGGAATGGGAGGGCTTGGAATGGATTAGTGAGTGGGCTAGGGTTGCCAAAGAAGTGAGTCTCCCCATGTATGATCAACATATACCCATCACATCGTTAGCTCTGAATACGCCCAGCGAAATCCTTTGTCCCACTTCCACAATGCCTAGAAGTGTGTTCTCATTAGTGGACTGGACGCCCGCCTACTCGTCCGACTCTGGAGCGTTTGGGCATTCTTCCACCCCAGAACAAGTGGGGGGTGAGTTAGGAGGAGGAGTGAGCCTTGGAAGTCACAAGTGAGTCATGATTGTAGGAAAAGGATGTCTTAACGAAGCCAACGCAGAACCAGCTTCCTAGAAACATCATGACAGGTCCCATAGAGCCCACGTTTGGTTCTAATTATAACATGCCCACATTTGAGCATTTTCACAGTTTTCCCATGGTAACAACAGGGTTTCTGAGGAAGAGGACTTCAACTCAAATGTGCTCTATACTTCTGACAGTGGGAGCCGGTTGGACTTTGAAAAAACAGTTATTTTTGCTATTTTACCAAGGAGATGTCACTGGCTTGCCAATGCCTCTTACACAGGCAGCTATGTAAGAGTAAACTGGAGTTAAGCACATTATACTATATAAAAAGGCCAAAATGAGCCACAAACATTAAAAAGATATTTTTTAAAAGCCAAGATGAGCAACACAAAAAAATCAGAAAAAATAGAAACCTCAGATAAGTGGAATTTGTTTCTCTCCTCAACTGGAGACAAAAGGCCAACTAAAAAAAATATGAATTTAAAAAGCAACTTTGAAAGGATGCTACAAATGACTTTTATTTATAGTTCCATTGTCTCTACTTTCTGATTCTATTTAATAAGAACTGCTCTTCCTGGGGATGATCATAAAGTACAGCATGATCTTTCAAAAATCAAGTTATATTCAGGTGTGAATTTAGTGTATGTTATTTTCCTTTATTCAAAAATTTTTGAAATTGCTAATTCCAGAAAACTTATCAATGATAAGTTTTAATTATACCCCAGCTTTTAATCATTTTAGGTAAATGAAAATTTTATTTTTATTGATCCCTTCTTTCCTGCTTTTTATTATTTAGAGGCCAGAACCCGGGAGCCTGGAGATAAACCATTTTCTCTAGTAAAACAGATTCCAGGTTGGATTAACTAGATCTAGGGGAGACCATGAGGGAAGGGAGATTTCCCAGGCTACCCTGGAGATGGAGATGAGAAAAAGTGTGTGCACCTGCTTGGAGCTGGCTTGGGGCTGGTTGGAATTTTTTTTAACATTCTGTAAATGCTGGCATATGTGGCATTCAGAAAAGGAAGAGTATTGCCTATCTGTTTTTGCAAGATTATCAAATGAGGCTTCAGTCTGTAAATCTCAGCAGTTATGAAAGTTGGCGTGGTTTTTAAACCCCACCACAGGAAGTAGGGATGATCAGAAAACATGCTGGCAATGTTTTGAAATTTTCCAGAAGTATAAGAGATTGTCTTTCTGTATAAATAATAATGACCTCAGGTTTAGTAACTTCTTAGGAAATGATTAAGATGAAAGATAAACACTTTCCTCAATACCCCAACTTAGTTTCTTCAGATAAATTCTTTGAATCTTATGATAAATTCAGGAAGTTATTATAGCTTATTTTTATGATAAATGAAGTAATATTAACATATACTTGTTTTCTTCTCCATTTTTAGCGTATTTGCTTATTTTTATGATAAATTATCTTTTACCAAAAACTGGGGCAAAATATGAAATAGAGCAGTAACGTTTTGAGGAAGGACCCAAATGTATTGTGGGTATTATTATTGACCAAAGTAATTAGTGGTATCTGGCAAAGCAAAATATTACAATAGCTAATTTTTATATAATTTATACAGCTTACTATGTGACAGGCACTGCTTTAAGTACTTGAAAAAATGACCAGTAATGTAGTTAATTCTCACAGCAACCTTTATTCCCATTTTACAGATGGCACAATTGAGGTAGAGAGAGGTTACATCACTTGCCTTTGGTCACCAGGTAATAAGTGGAAGAGCTGGAATGCAACTCAAGTCTGTCTCTTGAGTCTGTGTTTTCAACTGCTATGCAACATTGCCTCTTTGAAAAGTGACCGAGAGCCCTTAGAGAAAACAAAGCTGATTGGAATGTGTTCAAAAGACTTAAACTCTTGCAACTTAGCCCCCAACTCAGTCAAGCACTTTCTACAAAATAGTCAGTATGAGTAGTCTGCTCCTTGTGTCAGTGTGAGAAGTTCTGTGGTATGACTGTAGAGGACCTGTCTATGAGATAGTATTTGAGTGAATTGTAAGAGAGTAAAGGCCATTGGATAAAAATGTGTATCTCCTTTATCAACTAAAATGTTGTGCCTATAAAGTGTCATAAAGGTGCATTTCCTGTCTATAAGGAACTTCTGGTTTGATAAGACAAAGGTAATTACTGACATTTGATGACCCTTTATCGCAAAACTGCTATATACAGGGTATATAAAGATAAATAAGCCATAATACTTACCTCAAGGTGGGTGCAGCCTGGATAGAGAGATGAACAATCACCATAGGGTGTGGTCGATGCCATAGTAAGTGAAGGAAAAGGATACTGTGAGAGCAGCAGGAGAGTCTAACCCAGGAAGGGAATTCCAGAATTGCTTCTCCAAGGACATGATTCCTGACTAGAATCCTTTCTAATTTTTTTTTTTTTTTTTTGCTGAGGAAGATTCGCCTGAACTAACATCCATTGCCAATCTTCCTCTTTTTGTATGTGAGCTGCCGCCACAGCATGGTCACTGACAGAAGAGTGGTGTAGGTCTGTGCCTGGGAACTGAACCTGGGCTGTCAAAGTGGAGCACACCAAACTTAACCATTAGGCCACCAGGGCTGGCACACATCCTTTGTAATTTTTGTTTTCCATTCCCACATCACTTCTCACCCTCTCATCCACATTTGAATTTATAAGTACTAGCTTTAAGGATACAATCTGTTCTTATTTCCCAATCATATATCTTCCTTTCCATTCGCCTCTGAGGCTAAATGCTAGGCTCAATCTCAACAGAAAATGGCTAAGAAGCCTTGGACCAGGAGAATCAATTGTCCAGAATGGACAGTTTTTGTGTCTGTTGCTCCCCATCTGTTTTGAGACTGGCCTGCCTTAGCCTCTGTGCAGGCAGATCTCCCAGTTACTGACCACTTACCTGAGCTGTCTCCTAGTGTTGGGCTTCCTTCTATTTTTGCCTCTGTTAGCTGTTTTGTTTTCCCATATCCTTACATGATTTGATTTCTGCTTCTTTGCTTAGTTCCTGTCTCTCTGCTAACTCTGACCTTTGATTTATGTTTTCTTTTGGACTGCCTGAACCATGTTTAGTCAAGTCTCTAGCCAGATACACTTCTGCCTCTTGGTTCACACACTGTCTCAATTCTTCTTGCTTTGTGCACTCGTATATTCCACCATTTCAGTCAGAAATTAGAATCTTGGCAGTAGATAGAACTTAGTGCTAGATACTCAAGAATAGAGCCCAAAGTAAGATAGAAATCTTACTGCTCTCCCTCAACCAGAGAAAACTTCTGGGAGAGAATTATTCTCAAAAACCTTTGACCATTAACTCTTGTTACATTTGGACGCATAGTGTTTTGATGAAAAAGGAATGCTTTAGACTCAGGTAGACAATTTAAGTTGACAGTTATGTGCATTCCATTAGTTTTAAACAGAATTAATAGTGACGTGTGAACATGCAAGATGACACCAGTTGCCATCAGCCAATGCCCCAAACCCATTGTCAAAACCTGCTGTGAGTTCTGTAGTGGGTATGTCATTCAAAATTCTTCAATGAGCTATGTGAAACATTTGATTTGAAGACTTGAAGAAGGACCCCAGGGCCAAAGGTCAAGGGATGGTAAAGTTAGGAAACTGAATATTGATGTAGACACATATATTTCAGACATATATATTTCATACTCCAAGTTTGTATCCTGAAAATGCTTTCTGCAAAAGTTTAAAAGAAAAAAATAGTCCTTAGTGCAGTCTCCACTCTCAAGGCATTTCCCTGCTACAAATAACATTTATTTTCTCAAAATAGAAATACCAGAGAGCATTTCCTCAGTGCACCAATCAATTTTCTCTAAGTGCAAGCATGCTAAATTGCCTTTCCTTCTTTTCCTGCTCTTGAACTGGCTTTCTCTCTCTAGAGTCTTCTCTCTAGTCACCATCTTCCCACCAAGCAGCAACAACATAAGCATTATTTCACACTGTGTATGGAGAAAGACATGGATAAAAATTGGCATCAGAAAGGCATACTAAGTGAGATGCAACAACAAAAAATTAAACTTTGTGTCTTCCTCCCCAATTTTATTGTTTTACGGAATGAATATTCGAAAGGGACATTTTTGAAATAGTATCTGAGGCAGTTTATAAACTGAAACCAGTAGGGCAATATTTCTCAGACTCTTTTAATAGATCTTCTGCCTCAATATAGGACAATTGTGCTTACTTAAAATTCAAGTTTCTGGGCTCCACCCCAGATTCACCTAATCAGAATCAAACCAAGGAAATCTGCATTTTTAACAAGCTTTCTGTGTGATCATATGGGAACTATTACACTAGGACTGTGCTTCAAATAGGCAAGAATCCTGTAATTGTAGTCAAATAAGGTCACACCTGGCTCCAAGTAAGTCAGTCTAAACTCTTATGACTGGTGGATGCATTACAAGGAAGAGAAGGGGATGGTGTGGTGCTTAAAAAGAATTAAGTGGGAAAGGATCTCTTTGTGATAGGGAGAAAGGAGGACAGCCCTTTTATGGTTTCAGTGGCATCATGGCACTGTATAAATTGTCCTTCCTCTACCTGTGGAGAAAAAAAGCAAAACCCATGGTAAATAGACCACGTGTGGTCATGATCCAGCAAAGCATGACCTTCTGCTAAAAGATAAGCAAACCTCATATTGAGCCAAATAAAGAGCATTTTGTTTTTTACCCAAAAAGGATTCAGTTCATGTTGATAGCAATTACCATCTAGCCAAGCAGAGAAAACCAGGGTAAATGAAATGGTGGTTCTCAACCTTTTTGTGTCCTCTGCACGTTATTTGAACACTAGAATTTTTGGCAGCCCACTTGAAGGAAATAAAATGTTTGAAAGGACAAAGAGCCATGTCTCGATGCCCTGAAAAGCCCCCTCACAGTTACTACTCTCCTCTCACCTGACTGACAGACTTCAGCACTCGGCTGCTCTGTGAGGAGATCCGATGGCTCAGTGCCCTTTCTGGGCTCTCTTCGGGATCAGCTTGGCACCATGCCATGCCTCTTACTACTACACCTTGCTTTCACTGTGTTATAGGACCTGTTCAACAAAATGACATCTGACAGCATCGCTCTTACTTAGGAATAGCCAAAATAAAATCTCGTTTAAAATTTTGAAGGGCCAGCCTCTATGAATGAAGTACTGATAGATGCTACAATATGGATGGACCTTGAAAACATTATGCTAAGTGAAAGAAGCCAGACACAAAAGGCCGCATATTGTATGATTCCACTTACATGAGATGTTCAGAATAGGCAAATCAATAGAAACAGAAAACAAATTAGTGGTTGTCAGGGCTGGAGGAGAGGGAAATGGCGAGTGACTTGCTAATAGATTTGAGGTTTCTTTTTGGGGTGACAAGAATGTTCTAAAATTAGATAGTTGTGATGGTTGTATGACCTTGTGGATATACTAAAAAAACCACTGAACTGTATACTTTAAAATGGCGAATTTTATACTATGTGAATTATATCTCAATAAAGCTGTTCTTGAACAATAATAAAAAAATTTTTGGTAGAGAAGTTAAGATTGAATTAAGCAATGATCACATGATAAAGTTAATAAAGTGCTGAAGTTTTATTCAAATCTAGAGTTTTCTTTAAATCTTACCATATACTGGATCTCTTTGATTATATCTAGCAGGTATAATGGGTAACTAACACTTTTTTTTTAAAACTTTTTCACATATAACAAAATCTGAGAGTGCTTTGATGCTAAACAAGGTTAGGCCTTTTATGAGACAGATTATGATCTATAGTGATGATTAGGGTTAAATTAGAACTGGTGAGAAGCGTACCAAACTATACCATTGGCATTTCTTTCTTTTCAAAGTTGTTTCACAATATATATCTTATGCTTATTAATGGTTACTTTAATCATATTATTAAAGAGATCCTTTTTTCAAAAACATGATTAACTGGGAGAAGAAAATCTGCTTATCAATATCTCACACACAGTCGTTACTAGATTACTTGATCCAGAGCACGTGATAGTTGGCATATGGCAGAGTCGGGATTTGGGGAGAGGGTAATGAATTCATGTTAAAAATTGAATTGGTAAAACCAAGTCATGAGGGTGTAGCATGTTACTTAATGTACAGCGCTGATGATCTAGACTGACGCTTAACAGTTATGTCAGGTGCCCTTTTGAGAACATAAAAGAAGCTATGGACTCTCCCTCTAAAAGGCGCCCATGCAGGTGCCAAGTTTTTCCCCACAGAATTTTTAGGAGGACCACTCTGAAGTCTATCCATGCACTCTTCACCGTATGCTGAGAACGCCATGCGAATATAAAAAATGATTTGGTCCACAATAATGCTTATTTTGGTCAGTTCAAGCTATTGTCAGTAATTCTATATTTGCCAAGATGCTAAATTTTTTTAACGCACTCACACAGTATGTTGTGCAATGGGCACCCACCCGGCACCGACTGTGTCATTCCAAGATTGAACTTTAATTGTCATGTCTCTTTGGGATATGACAATTACTTAGGGGAAGTGGGATTGTGAGGGATTCTAAGGTATTCAATCCCCACTTCCCGGTGAAACAGGAAGCTTCCCTTAATAAGTGGCCTCCGATGTTCCTTCTACATATGATTTAATGAGCAGCTTTGCAAATAAACCTTCAAGTAGAATCTGAGACATTTTCCAAATATGAGCACTCCAACCTTCTAGAGCACGCCCAGCTCCAACCTACTGCATGGCTCCAGAGAATTCGGGCAAGCACTGAGCTTTGGTCTAAATTCTCCACAAAGAAGCCTCAGTGTTTTCACTTTGTTGACCATAAGTGATATATTTAGTTATCCAGAAGGGTAGTCAATCTGCCAGGGAAAATATCCTGAAGAAAATGAAGCGGGCAATTATGTCAGGCAGACCTAGGCGTTAGTGTGGATGGGCCTTGTTTTAAAACAGATTCCTAACTCAGTCAAAAAGTCTCACGTCCATGTGTTTTCCTGGGGAGAAACTTCCAAGGCGGCAGTGTGAAAACTAACAGACTTGATGAAGGGGTGTGTAGCCATCTGCTTTGCTCACAAGCAGAGTTGCTCTTTTTATCAGAATTATTTTCAGATTTTTGTATGGGGGAGAAGTTGGCCATCTTGAACACCAAGTCAATATTAACCCTCTCCTTAAACAATTCTATTCAAAATCCTCCCAATAAGTATACTGGGAACCTTTTTTTTTAACTGAAATGAGCAACAGAGGTCTGGTGAAGTCAAGTGGCCAATGTCTAGGGTGGGGGCTGGGATCCATCAGTGGGATTTCCCTGTGATTCCCAAGGCTTGGGAACGAGGCATCCCCATGATTGGCTGCCTGAGGCTGCCCTTCCCTCAGACTGAGCGTTCCATTCAGATGGAAATAAGAGTTAGGATCTAATAAGGTGACTCTCAGTCTCTTTAGAAAGGCCTTGCTTGATTGTTGGAGCCAAAGCCTCTTTGTTCTTCCCATCCCCCCGCCTGAGGTAGGTGAAGGAGACATTTGGACAACGGGTCACAAAACTCTGCTACAGAGTTGAAGAGACAACACAACAGCTTTGCTCCTACATTTTTGCTCTAATCTCACATAATGCTTCTCTCCTAGAATTTTGAATATTTAACATGCACTGAGAACAGCTTGCCTGTAGGTTTCTATCGGGGACAAAAAAGGGTGGCGGTGTTGGTGGTGGAAAGCTGAGTTTACTTTTCTTGCCTTTTTTTTTTTTTTCTGGGACTCTTCTATACACACTTGTTCTTATTTTGAGCCAAACGGAAGGACAGGTTTCTCTTCATTTCCTGCCTGATTGGAAAAGTTTCCATAGTCAACACCTGGCAGGAATGCCCTTGTATCTTGGGGAGAGCCACTCGAAAGTGGCAACACTTTCTCCTGTGACCAGGAGAGCAAATTAAAGGCAGCAGCTACCAGCAACTATTGCAGGCACCAGCAATTTTTCCTCCTTCCACGCAAAGGGCAAAATCAGAAGAAAGAGGTGAGGCCTGGATTGTTGTTGCAAAGTTGACTTCAGAAGAAAAACTGAAAAAATGTCAAGTTCTGTGTGTGAACTGTTCTTTTTCTATCTTCTTGGTCAGTTGGGCTGTACGTGATACACCAGTGGAGTGGTTACTTTTTAAAGGACTTACTTTTAGTTTTCTTGTGGTTCAGAATGAGTCTTGTTGGTTGAGCAGATATGTTAAATTCTGATCCTTCCTTTTAAAGGGAGAATAATAGTAATTTTAAAGGAAATCTTCTACTTAGAATGTTGTGACCTTGGGTTCCAAAGTCAAATGAAGAAAGAAAAATGAAGCACATGCTACTTCTGAAATTCTAGAATTAATGGCTTTATATATACCCCTATTTGCCCAAATATAGGGTGAAATTTTTGTCTCCAAAATTATTTCCCAGAAAAAAAGGAAGTCACCTTCAATACACATCCTAATGAAGTCATCTTTTAGTGCACTCTCAATATCTGAATTTGGAACAACAAACTACTGTTAGCGGAAGATGTATTGGGGTGAAGTGACCTAAGTTAATGTCTGTTTTGGATGCTTATGGAGGTCATCTGACAGACCTGGTTAAAAAAAGAGCAAAAAAATTTATCACTGATTTAGTAATTATTCTTGAAGTTATTAGCCCTGAATGCAAGTGTTATATTTTTTTTAAATAGGCCTTTTAGAGGACACATAAAAATGCAATTTAGCAAGTGGCACATTATGGAGATTACAAATATACACCTACAGGAAATGAAAAAGTGTCCAAGTGCTATGCAAATGGGTGACTTGGGATGTCATTTTTAGTGGCAGCATTGTGCATGGACTCAAAAAGTGTTAGCTCTCAAACGACTTAGAAGGAAGTGGTGACGATGTGTCTGGAAAACTGCTGGATTAGCCAGAAAATGACACGGGTGAGGAATAATATTGTTTCAGGAAGTGACAGTGGACAAATATAGTATTTAAAAACCAATATATTATTTTACAAATATGATTTTAAATATGTATGCATAACTAAGTAGTTAACCAAACATTTTGAGTAAACATTTGACTTATTTGTCCACACCCCAAAAGTATGTATCTTCATGGCCAAAAGATGGATTTCTTAGAGTTGACCTAGATTTAGGCATATATGGCAGGTAGGTAGATCATAGAGTGACAAATCCTTAGGAGATCGTGTGGTGTAGGGCAGACTTTCCCATTTGACAGATGAAGTAACTAGATTAAGTTATTAGTTCAAGGTCACAAAGTTAGTTGGTCACAGAGAGGGATTAGAAATGAGACAATCTTTCTGTTATGATGTATCACTCTCTCAGTGGGGTCTTTCCTTCAGAAAGCGACCAAACCCTAGCAAATAAAGAAGCACTAGGAAAAATGGTTCCAAGATCTCACTTTGGGAGAGAAACTTTTACCTGTGAGAAGTGGCTGCTTTCCTCTAGACACACACACGCGCACACACACACACACACACACACAGCCAGATGCTATCAATTACTGACCTCCCTCTGTGAGACTCAGTCTCAGCAGGCAGACCGGCGACTGTAGTAGGAAATTTACGAAAGCTCTATGCCCAAGGCAGCTGCTTGCTTCTGATATAGGGATAGGGATATAGGGATAGAGTATAGGGATTAGTCCCTTTGGAATCCTAGGTATTATTAAATGCACCGGCCCTCCCCAACTCTGCAGGCCAAAGAGTAGTATTTCCTAAAATCACTTGTGGGACAGTTCTACAATGAATAAAGGGCAATCTCAAAACCATGGCATCAGTCCCTTGGACCATAAAGTCTCTGCAACCTGTATCTCACAGCACATGTGTGCTAACAGCATAAGCAACGTGGGGAGAGTGAGCTTAAATGAATAAGAGGAAGAATCATCCCACATGGAAACGAGTCATTCCCTGGGGCCTTGGGTGTGGTTGGATTCTGATCAGATTAATAATCAATATGGAAGTGTTAGAGTTCCTCTCACATGGAGTGCTCTTGAATTTTCAGAGTGACTAAAGAGGTCAAAGGACACTTCACTGAAAATTATTCTCCTGCCACTAACATCCTGTTGCCACCACTCAAGGGGTTGAGAGTGGGAGGTGGTTCGGGGATTCAGGGTAAGGAATCAGTACTGGATGAATGGGAACAAGCCTGGTATCCCATAGTGTGAGAACACACACACACATATGAGGGTGAATGGGTATGAGTTGAGTCAATGAGGGAGAGTGAATGCTGGAATTAGGTGAGAGTTTTGAGAGGGAGTGACCATTATTGTTGACTTCAGAAAGAAGGACTTCATCATAGTCAGCCAGGGTTTCGTGGATCAGGGAGGGGGTTAAACAGATATTGTTTTCAGTCAAAATCGCTCATTCTACAATTAGCTAGACTCTAAAAAGACAATTTTGTCTTCTCCAGTACTTCTTTTAGTATGTTACTGTTAGGCAGGCTACTTATCTTTCTGGAGAAATTTCTCTCTAGTCTCAAAAAAAATCATACATCACATCGTTCCAGTTTCTGAAACAAATTCTTTTTCCCCAGTTCTGGTTACCTCAAGGCCCTAGCTCCCATGACTGATGACCATTCTTGAAGTTAACATTTCTAAAACCTGCAAATATTTGAAATTGATAATCTTTTATCAACAAAGACAGGGGTTTTGAGGCAATATAAATTTGGAACGAGGCATCTGGGGACAGTTATTCAAATCAGCATCTTCTCCCCTTTTCATTTTGTCTCTGGTGGCTCTTGACATTGATAAAAATAAATCACATTCAATTAAACGACCAAAACTAGATTTAAAAAAATTTTAACTCCTCCCCTCCCAAAAAACACGAAAAGTTAAGCTTAAACAAAAACTATGTAAGTATTCATTGTGATTGAATGCATTTCTAGTGTCTCTGGTTGTAGGCTTATTTCAAATGAAAAAGACTACCTGTTGATGCAGAGTGTACCTGATGGGAATTCCAGATTCCTGAATTCTTCTATCCTTGACTCACTGAATTTCTAGGTAAATTGCCAAACTTATTCTCCTCCACCTTTTGTATTAAAAAAGTGCTGTGAAGTGGTTATTCTCTTCTATCACTGAATGAGAAATACGGTGTTAGTGACTATGAAATACTTTATTGATGTTTCTTTAGGTGTGGGCAAACACAATGAAAACTGGTGGGAAGGCTCAATCGCATTGCTAAGAGCAATAGATTTGCAGATGACCTGCAATTAGCATCCCTGGTGAAGATCACTGTGTGGAGAGCAAGTGGTTTCTGTTCTGTTTATTTGCTTCCTTTTCAACTGCTTGCTAGTTTGAATGTAAGCTACCGGGGTCTCTGGATATCTTTAGGCTTTTTATATTTATAGGATTGCCAAAAAGTTCAAAGCAGGCATTGTGAAGCGTGGCCTGGAATTAGGTGGGGAAGTGGGCTAAGGGACCCAGCCAGGGCACTTGGTGGCTGGTCTATGAGACCCAGGGCCCTTGATTCTCGGATCAGAACTCAAATGTAGGATGACTGAATAACAGGTTGGGACACATTGAACTGAAGTATCCCTGAGTTAAATGGTTCCTTATATGTTTCCTGTGCTGGGCTTAAAAGTAGCACCAGATGTCCCCCAAAAGACTTGTACACAAATATTCATAGCAACTTTATTCAGGACACCCCCAAACTGGAAACAACCCAAATGTTCCTCAACAGCTGAATGGGTAAACAAATGGTGGTACATTAATGCAATAGAATGTGACAGCAGCAACAGGAAAAAAAATGACCTGCTTTCCTTAATCAAAACAAATCGGAGACCTTGACAAATAGAACTTTTGCATTAGTTTTCTATCGTTGCGTAACAAATTACCGAAAACACAGCAGCTTAAAACAATTTACTGACTCACAGTCTGTAGGTCAGAAGTCCAAGCACAGCACTACTGGCTTCTCTGTGCAGGGTCTTAGAAGGCTGAGATCAAGGTGTTGACCAGGCTGTGTACTTTTCTGGAGGCCCTGGAGAAGAATTTGCTTCTGAGCTCATTTGGGTTGTTGGCTGAATCACGTTCTTTGCGGTTGTAGGACTGAGATCCCTGTTTCCTTGCCAACTGTCGGCTGGGGGCTGTTCTCAGTTCCTAGAGGCCTCCTTCTCCTGCTTCAAATCTCTTTCTTCAGGAAGAACCGGTCCCTTTTATGGGTTCGCCTGATTAGACCAGGCCTACTAAGGATAATCTCCCTATTTTAAGATCAACTGATTTGTGACCTTATTTACATCTGCAAATTCCTTCACATTAGCACCTCGATTAGTGTTTGACTGGATACCTGGGAGGAGATCTGTATACTCCAGGGGCTGGGACTCTTGAGGGCCATCTTAGAATTCTGCCTACCACAACTCTTCACTCCTTTCTCTGCTCTGTCAAAACATACAGCATATAAAGAAAACTGCTATAGAGGAATAGACCTGGCCCACTGAGTCTAGTGTCCTCACTCTAACTATGGCAGCAGCAGGTGGCATTGGGAGGGTTTGATTGTCCATATGATCTCACCTTTGGTCAAGGAGAGAAGATTTTGTAAAGAGTAGTACATATGTACATTTGACTAGGGGATAAAAGGGACCATAACACTAAAAAATGCTAATAATTTTTTTTATAATTTCCAAATGTCCTCCAATGAGCATGCACTCTTCTTGCAATCAGATACAAAATGTTATTTTTCAAAGCGAAGTATACAACCTTATATCACAGTTTTTCATAGTTACCCCTCATGAATTTATCACCCTTGATTTTATCTAAGCCATTGGTAAGAATCTTTTTTTTTTTCATGAAGGTGATTCAGAAAAAAATGTTTATAAACTGCATGTAAGAAATTTAACATTGGGCCAGCCTGGTGGTGTAATGGTTAAGTTCACACATTCCACTTCAGTGGCCTGGGGTTCACAGGTTCAAATCCCAGGCATGGACCTACAGACCATTCATCAAGCCACACTGTGGTGGTGTCCCACATACAAAATAGAGGAAGATTGGCACAGATGTTAGCTCAGGGTCAATCTTCCTCACCCCTCAAAAAAAAAGAATAATTAAAAAAAATTTAACATAAAATATTTTTATAATATAAAATGGATAATTGCATTGGCTTATACCTATCATTACCTTTTGTTGACTATAAGAATATCAGCGAGAAAATTTGCACTCCTTTTCTCTACTGAAGTGTTAATAATTGGACACTCTTGAGAAATGGAAACAGAGCTAAGTTTTTCATTATTCAACCCTCATTTGTAGAACACTTTGGGATTTCTAAAATTCATGTATTTTATCTATCTATCACACTGAACTATCTATCACACTCTATCACACTGAACAATCTCACTTGATCTTTAAGACTCAGAGATGATGTTACCTGGCCCAAAATACAAAGTGAGTTAGAGGCAGAAATGGAGTTGGAATGAATTCTGGTGTTGTGATGTGGTCCTCACTCTCTAACCATTCTTAGGGTGGAGGACAAGAGTAAGCAGGGCTAGAATATGTCTATCTTGAGTTGGGAAACGCAGGCCAAGAGCTTTAGAGCTCTTGTTGTGGAAACCCAGCCTTGATAGGGCTGTATATGAGATAAATAAAAAACTTCCCCTTTTCTCCTATTTTATTCTTGTATTAGAGATCCTCTATCAAAAGAGTGCTAGAAGAGAGCTACTTAATTATAGTATTCCATGAATATGTTTGTTGTCAAATATGTACATGTTAATATTGGTAAAGAATCATAAACCTCTCTATGATGTCTTCAGAAACACCTCATTCCTTGATTCTGGGTGCAGGGGTTAATGCATCCTGCTGCCATTTTATCCCAATAACCCATGGTCAATCAAGCTAACCACATGTGCTTTGTCTATTTTGGTCATGATGTCAAGATCCTTAAAACTGCATGTCTTGGTTTGGGATTATTCCTGGTGGTGAAATTCTATATAGTTTTATTTCTTTTGTTTGAGTTTGTTTGTGGTCTTTTCTAGGAGAGGTGCTGGAGCTGAGTAGAGGAAGTTACATCAGATCCTTGGTTTTTTTGATTAGATCATTATAGTCTCCAAAACAAACTGCCTCTTATGAAGTACAGCTAAATATTGGCAGATAGTAGATAGTCTTTCGTCCCCAATCCTTTGAAAAGAGAAGGACTGAAATCTTCAGTAACATTTATCGCCAGAGGGCACACATGGTAGAAATTAAGTTAAGCCATCCTTTAATTTATATAAATATTCAAAAAATGGCAATTGACTTTGTTCATAAACCAATTTAAATCTATTAACATATGTAAACTTTGTACAACAAAAATACGTCTGCTTCATGGATGTACTGTCAGTATCTTTTTTATTTTAAATCCATGCAGGATTTTGCTCCCTGGATTAGAGACAAACACGATCAAAAGTAGATGATCTGGAAGGCTTCGGATAATCGGACAGGTAATGAAGGTTACCTGAAAAAGCTCCCTTCACCACAGTTAAGTTCAAGGAAGTGGAAATTACTTTAACTTGCAATAGCTCATTAAATCAACTCTCCAATTATAGAGGCCTCTGCAATGTGATTCTTAATTAAAGCTAGTAATTAACACGTGACACTGAAAGAGCAATGGAGGCCCCTGTTTCGTTTTGGGATGAAGTTATAGACGTACGCAATGGTGCTTGTATATGACCATCCTGGGGAGGATTTCTGGCCAAAGTGGTCACTATATTTGACAACAAACGAAGCGACTTCTGATCTCGATTCTCTGCCAAAACCTCAAGGTAACTTTCCTTTTAGATGTCCGGAACTAACTGATGGAAAATTGAAAGCAATAATTCTTATATTCTATGTGAAGAAATATATCTTGGGTAAATCCTACCTGAGCCTACCAACATAAATTTCAGCTACGCAATCTTTAAGATCTAATTCAAGTCCATCTTCCAGATTAAGCCTCTTTCAGGAGGATAATTAGTTATTAACTAATAAACAAATATGTTAATATTATGATTGGTTTTTTTATTAGCTAATAGGAATGGAGAGCTTGCCTTATATGGATTTACTTAATCTCATTTAAAATTGTCTCATTTAATCTTCATACCAATTCTATGTTGTAGGTACTATTATAATGTTTATTTTAAAGATTAAACAACTGAGGCTTTGAAAGTTTGAGCACCTTGTCCAAGGACACACAGTGTATAAGAGGATGGTCTGGAACTTGAACCAACCTTTTTTTGACGTCAAAGCTGGAGTGTTTTCACTTGCTGTATTAATTTCACCTCTTTTCAAGTATAGACTTTTTTTGATAAAATCTTTTATTAAAAATGACTTATTTCTTGAGTAATTACCTCTGTTAGTTCAAATCAGGGCACAGATGGCATACCCAAATTAGGATGATTCAGGGAGAGTTCATTTACAAAGAGACTGTTTATAAAGGTATGTGTTGGGGGAAGGGTAGAGTGCAGGGGAACCCCAAGACACAGTGCAGCAACCTGAGGCTCGCAGCAGTGGATGAAGTGTTATTACACCTCGATCTGAAAGGACGAAGTGAGGGAGCAGTTACTGAACCAGAAAAAAAAGCTATGTGGAGAAGATCGCCTGGAAAGGCACATTGATCCTGGATAGAAGGATATGTCCAACCCACAGTTGCCTTCCTGGGAGGGAGCCAAGGAAACACACACCCTGATCTCACTCTCCTTGTAACCTCTGATCTCCTGCCAAGGCTCTCACTGGCCAAAGCCAATGCGAAGCCAGAGGGCACCGGGGGACTCGTGTTGATGTGGTCCTGGTAGATCAGCCTAGCAAGGCACAGAGCAGAAGGGGAAGAAGAGAGAGAGGATCTGGAGGGACACACAGAAGGTATCCAGCACAATGACACATATGAAAAATGCACTGACAGTAATTATAGACAGTTGGCATTTTCTGTGAATAAAAATATTGCTTAGAAACAGTTTTTCTTAGGATGTGAGGAAAGTGACTGCAAATTTGGCTTTCTTGTACCTTTGTTGGACCTGGCTGCTGTGTGGTATCGAGCCTGACTTTGGGCAACTGTATCATTACTGTCAGTGGAAGAGCTGTGCTCCTAAAGCAAGTCTCTGGCAAGGGTCATAGCACTGGGTCACCTCCCAGATTAGGGTGCCTTCTTACTCCCCCTTGAAAGCTCCCTAGGGTAACACCTCGTTACTCAGCATTTCCAGAGAAAAGGCAGGTATCTAGCCCTTTAAACAGTTGCCAAAAGAGTTTGATCCAAACAATTTCTTGGTGCCTTTCACAAGAAAACAAACAAGAAAACTAAAAGAAGAAAATGGAAGAACGAATATTAGGCTGTGAACACTGAAGCACCCTGGAAGGGTCTTGGGTGGGAAGAAGGGCTGCACCCTTGTTGCAGGAGGGAGAAGAACAAAGAAAAAAATAAAAAGAATGAAATTTGTTAGTGCTTAGCTTGATTATCTATCCAGATTTTGGTTCACTATAGAATATATTAGGATGCTGTATGTTTATAATATTTACAATTTTTCTGCCACCAATTAGCCATAAACATTTCTGCAAATGTAAATTGATTGCACTTTAGTTTCTTATACATGCTCAGTGTTCCAGTTTGAATGTTTCCTCCTGCATGTCCCTTCTCTTTTGAATAATGTGTGTGACTCCCTTGCTATGTTATACTCTGAACTCTTACTCATCTTCAGCACGTTTGCTGTCCCAGAGAATCTTTTATCCCACATTTGCCCGTTCTCTTTCTAAAAGTTCACTACCACTTCCTCGGTAGCTGTAATCCACCCACCCGCTCCCCATTTTCTTTTTCAAACCTTTAGCCAAGTAGATCTAAAAATCTTCTGTATAAAGTATTCAGAAAGCAGATGTTGCAGAAGAATCTGCTCCTTTATCTGCTAATTTATTTAGGAGAGGCTAATTGTTGTGCCCAGAAGTTCCACCTTGAAGAACAAAGGATAGTTTAGTTAGGTATAACTTGCAGGCCGTGGATGAGAACTTGGGAGATGAGGCAGTACAGTGACTCACTGTAACCGTACATCGAGTCCCAGGTGCAGCTAGGACCATAACCTGGAGTGTCAGTACACTATTTTTTATTATTATCCATATTTTTTTTAGCATATTTTTCACCTCAAATACAGAATTGATAACTTAGTTATAGTTTCCCTGTATGAACCTTCTGTTTTTGCCAAATTCACTCACTCAAATTCCCCGTGCTTTCTCTGTGTTTCTGTTTCACTCAGAATTCCTTCATTCTCAACAGATTTCCAAATTTGATAAAATTTAAGTACTACTTTCTCAGTGATACCCGCCCTTGCATTCTAGGCCAAGGAGATTGTTCTCATTTCTGAATGCCTGTAGTGGTTAGCTATGTCATTCCCTGTCACTTAATCAGATAGAGCACTGAATTAGGACTTTACAATATTTCTAAAAGTTTGTATCAGTTGCTTTAGAATTTGTTAGTGTATGTGTATTTTGTCTCTCAACTTGTGTATAAGCTCCATTAGAGCTAAAAATATATGCTATACTTCCTTGTATCTCTTATCTACTATCCACAAGTCTATACCCATACTGAGAGGATACTGGCCAGATAAATTGGTAAAGTATGGTGGAAAGAGGAGTGAGGGACTCGTAGTCAACAAGGTGGATGGAACACACAAGTCATCCCCCCATACTCCACTTAAATAACAGTAAGAAATGACTAAAGTTTAAATCCATCTGACAAGGGCTGGCCCGGTGGCGTAGTGGTTAAGTTCACGCACTCCACTTCGGCGGCCTGGGGTTCGCAGGTTTGCACCCCGGCCACGGACAGACTCACCGCTTGTCAAGCCATGCTGTGGTGGCATCCCATATAAAGTAGAGGCAGATGGGCAGGGATGTTAGCCCAGGGCCAGTCTTCCTCAGCAAAATAGAGGAGGATTGACAATGGATGTTAACTCGGGGCTAGTCTTCCTCACACACACACACACACAAATCCATCTGACAGAGAAAAGAGATGTGAAGTGCAAAAGAGATGTCATCAAGGTTTGGAAGACATTATGACCTAGTAAAGGGGGGGACGGCCACAAAGTAAGTGCCTGCAGGCAGTAGGATAAAAGGAAGCAAGTGGATTTGTGCTGACAAATTTGAGAAAAACTCAAGAATTGGAGGCAAGCTACTCTGGAAGTAGATGTGATTGGAGCTGAAAATTGGAGTCTAGAAAAGAAGCATTAGAGATGCCCGGATTCTTCCTCAAATCAGTTTAGCTGGGACCACTCCATCCCCTCTGGTAGAAGTTTCAAATAAAGCTAAAGAGGTTCAACCAGCAAGGCTTTGGATTAGGGAACACAAGGCACATATGAGGATATGTGTGAAGAGAGTATTAAAAATTGGAGGATTGATGCCAATTTGTATTCCAAGGAGTATGATGCCCACCCTCCTTTTCCCGCATGGCATGCAGAACCCTAGCAGCCAGGCAGGAGATAGAGGGGTTATTCTCTGGGAAATCTGACAGCCCAGAAAAAAGACCACAGGCGTTGGTATTTGGTACACCCAATAAATATTCCTGATCATACTATAGTAAGGCCCATCAGTTATCAAACCTCACCCAAACATATGAATTACCCAAAATGCTTTTGATCACCCCTTAGGTGCCCTGTTTAACTATGAACAGGGAGTGAAAGATCACCAGATACTTCTAATGTGGAAAAAGAGACAGAACCCAAAAGATATTAAAAACAAATAGTCAATGCAGCCTCTTCCCAGTAGAAGGAAATTTCAGAAAAAAATACCTCAGAAAAACAAAAGAAGAAATTGTTCTGTGAAATATGCAAAGAACAAGGAAAATTGTTTGCAAACTAAAAATATGAGAGCAGAACTAAAAGCATTCAAAATAAGGTTTGGAAGATAGAGTTGAAGAAATCTCCCATAGAAAGAAGTGAAAAAATGAGAGGGAAAAGATAAAATGTTTAGAGGATCCTTCCAGGAGATCCAGCCTCAATCAAAATAAATTTCACAAAGAGAGAATGGAGAAAATGAAGAGGAAGGAATTATCAAAGAAATAATACAAAAGAAATTTCCAGAACTGAAGGGTAGAAATCTCTAGGTTGAAAGGGTCTACCAAGTGCCTAGAACAGTGAATGTAAAAAAACACACACCAAGCCACACCACTGTGATATTTCTGAACTTCAGGATTAAAGAAAAAAATCTAGAATTTCCAGTGAAGGCAAAAAAACCCAGAAAAATCCCACAAATGATTGGGCATTAGAATAACATTATCCTTCTCAACAACAACATTGAAAGCTAGAAAGCAATGGAGAAATCTTTTAAATTTCTGCATAAAAATTATTTCAGACTAGATTTCTTTACCCAATCAAACTACCAACCATGTATGTAGGTAGAACAAATACATTTTAGACATGTATGTGGCATTTACCTCTCATGCAGCCTTTCTGAGGAACTTACTAGAAGAACGTTCTTTCAAAATGAGGGAATCAAATCACGAAGAAAAAGACATGGGATTCAGAAAAATGGGACTCAACACAGAAGAAAAATAAAAGGAATTTCTAGAATAATGGTGATGAAAAGTCCCAGAATAGCAACTGTACACTAGGCCTAGAAAGCAAATGATCCAGGTTGGATCAAGAGAGGAGAGGGCTTCAGAAGGGATGGATCCTTGGGGAGGGGGGCAGGAACTTATTGATTATCTGTCTTTGATTATATTGAGAGGAGTTTTATAACTGTCAGAGAGTTGGGCATAGATTAGTCATAAGTATGTAGAAAACCAAAATAGTGACAATTATTGACTCTAAGAAAAACAAAAGTTTTACAAGAAAGAAAATGCGATCAGAGTGCATTACATGTCATGTGTGAATCATATTTATACAATTATAATAATGTAAATACCAATGATTGATTTAATGAAAAACTCAATATTGGGAGGATGGGAAATATGTATGTGTGTGTACTTGGTAAGGGGTTATATGACCTGATACAAATATGTGTATTGTTGATAAAATAGAATCTTAACTTTTATTTTTTAATCAAAATTAAAAAAAAGAAAACTGAAAAGGAATGGCAGTACAGGGCATACACACACACACATAGGTTTGTAATGGAGTGGGCAAGAGGCCAGAGGGCTGGTTTCATAGACGGCTGAAGGCAAAGCACGAATTTCCTCTCCTCCCAGTGTGTTCTGACAAATTCAAGTTCACAGGTATGTGCCAGTCATCAACACTGAGAGTGCGGGGCAGTCTCTGAGGCAGACTGCAGCACAGGGACAGACAGATCAGGGAGGTCTGAATGGAGGGGAGGTTCCTCCTGAGGGGTCTATGTATTTTCACCCTCAGGCCTGGGCAGTAGGTAGGGTTGTGGGTAAATGGCATCTCCAGGGAACGTGATCACGGTGCTGACTGCTGCTGTGAATCAGATTTCATGTGATGGGTGTGTGGCAAAAATGTGTATGATAATAATGATAATAGTCTAACTGTTACAAACCGCAGGGTGAAAATCAGCCTCCTGCTCGTTATTCAAGACTTGCTGAATTCTCAAAAAGACCCCCGAACACAACTAGCAGCTACGACGGTTTTTCATCTTATTGTTACTGCTTTGCTGCCTTTCAAACTATTAAAATTCTGTATTATTTCCGCTCAAGCTGAAAAATTCCGTCAGAGGGTCTCATGACGGAATTGCAATGTGAATAGCACATCTGTGGTAGAATCTTGCTCATTTTTCATATTTAAACTTTTAATCTCATATTTTTCAGAACTGGAGTTCTCTTAAGCAGTCTGGGATCTGATCAGATAGTGTATATGTAGGTACATATATGTATGTATATATGTGTATGTATACACACAAATATTTGTAATATATATACATATATAGGGAGAGACAGAGAGAATCAAATTAGCTGTTAATTTTTATTTATGTGATATTGATGACCTACTTTCTAAAGAATATAATCTAGTCCTTTAAGGAAAACATTTTACAGCCAGTTACACAGGGCTTGTTGGTACTGGATTCTTAATGAGGCATTGTAACTTGAGTAATAAACCAGAGTCAGACTCTGAGTTCTACCCTGTTATTGAGTTGTTAAAAATTTGGAGAAATCTCTTGTCTTTTCTATGCTTAAATTTTTTCATTAAAGATGAAGTTGATAACATTTAGCTCTGTTTATGTCACTCGATGATTATAAAAGATCAGTGATAAATGTGAAAATACTTTGAGGTCATGGAAGGAAAATTATAATTGTATTGAATGAAATATTACAGCCTTGTGAACAAATTCCTTAAAAATTCCAGATTTTTTTCTCTTTTTTCTTGCGCACTTGATTCAGTTCAGGAAACTAAGGGACACATATATTTATTGTTCACCTATTATGTGCCAGGCATTTGTGCTCAATTCTCTATATTGTGAACATCATAGAGTATACTTACAAAAACCTAGATGGTATAGCCTATTACACACCTAAGCTATATGGTACTAGTATTATGGGACCACTTGTATATGTGGTCCATCATTGAATGAAACATTGTCATGTGACACATGACTGAGGTGAAATTCCTAAATGACTATCCTAAATATCTTCAATTGCAAAGTAGAATATATGCAAGAAAAAAAAGTGTGGTTGGCTCGGTGGATGTAACACTTCTCTGATTTATCATCAACCTTTAAAAATAGGAACTCATTTTCCTTTTAGAGTGGAAATTTATGCTGGAGAAGACAAGAAATATCTTCTGTTGTATCTGATTGATCTGGCTTGGTTCAAAAGCCACACTCAGCAGCTCTAATGGGAAAGGATGTGAAATCTAAGGTGTGGCTGGTCTGCTGAGCATCTGTTTTTTGATAGTGTTGGTGGTGGTCAAAAGCTTATTGATTTCCATCAGAGGAAATGAGTTAGCAGGCTTCAAGATACTCTCTCTCTGTGTTTAATGCTCCTTCACTATTACTCTTGCATGAATTCCCAGAGCAGAGCTTAATAAGGCCATGTGCATTGTCATTGGTGTTCTTATTTTGAAGGCACATTGGAATTTAAGTGACACCAAAAATGCCCCATTTAGCAGAAGTGTGTTTGAATGCCCTGGAGACTAATTTTGTTGGTGAATATAAGGGAAATGAACTCACTTTTGATATTCCAATTCCTTTAGAGACTCCCATAATTGGCACCCAAATAGCTTGAAAGAGTGAATGAAGCTACTAATATGCAAGCAATTTACCCCATGGATCTTAGTCTCCAGAGTTCCAAAACACTAACTACAAAACCAAGCAAGGTGCAGACCTGCTTGATCTCTGTCCTGAATAAATACTCCTCCCAAAGGCACCACACAAGTCAGATAGCTCTTTTCTCCAAGTAGTTATTATAAGAGCAGACGTTAACATCTCAGAAGAATTAGCATGTTAGAGCTGGAAGGGGCCTTAGAGATTGGCTAGGGTGAGACCAGAGAACAGCAGTGAATCACGCAAGGTTATGCATTGATGGTGAGTAGTGGAACCTGAATCTCCTGACCCTTCCCAGTCTACTGATTTTTCAGCTGCATCAAAAAATTATCTTGTTAGTAGATATGTATTTTTCCCCAAGAAAGAACACTAAAGGATATTTTATAAGTTCTCATGTTAGTGGAAACCAACTAGGGAGAGAAAGAATTCCCAAAGGTTTAGCCTAATGGTTTTTCCATTTGTCAATTTGTGACCTTTACATTTTTTAATATTTTTTAGTGAGAGGGATAAGTAATATCTTCCCAGCCCCCTCAGGGAGTAGAGCCCCAGAAGCCATGTTAATACTATAAGACTCTGCCCCTCTCTATCTCCATTGACTCAATCAGAAAGAAAGAGTTCACTCATGTTAGGCCAATCTGATTGTCTCCCAGGAGTTGGCAGCTGAACTTTTGGTCAGACTCTGCTGATTGAGAGGTGGTCTTTTGTAGCTCATGCACGGAGAAACAAAGAAAGTGCTTCTGCTGAGAGGTAAAATGGAGGCAAGGCCTCAGAGGAAAGCAGAGATGAGAAACCATGGGGAGGGAAGAAGAGAGAAAAAGGAGAGAAGGAGGGAGGGAGAGAAGGAGAGAGGGTGGATGGAGGTGGAGAGGGAGAGAGACAAACACAGAGATGACAGGGGGAGAGAGAAATTCAGAAAGGAGGAGGGAGAGGGGGATAGAAAGAGAGAGGGAGGGGAAGAGAAGGGGAGTAGGAAGAGAGAGAAGGGCAGAGAGAGGAGGAGAGAGGGAAAGGGGAGAGAGAGCAGAGAGAGAGAGGGAATCATTGCCCTAGTTCCTAAGAATTTTCTGGTGTCTGACTCTAGTCCTTATAAGGCCTTTCCTCTCTACCCTTGGGATCCATGAGATAGCCTTATAATCCCCCGCTTCCTTTTAATTAAGGTGGTTTGAGTGGACTTCTGTTATTTGCAACAAATGAGACTTGTGTAAAACAAAAACTGCTTTAAGATATTTGTTAAATCCCTAGTAGATAGCTCAAGGTTACAGTTTTTGAGTGCCAGGATTTCAATTGAATACCACTCTGAGGCTTTGGTCAACATGTGGGCTTCTAATAAATGACTACAGCTTTTTCTTGGTGAAACAGCATCAGATCCATCCTCTAGATCTCAGCCTGGAATTTTAATGGCTGGAGTCATTAACATTCAGCTTTTCTGTGGTGAATCTCATGAAAAATGTGATTGGACTTTTAGACTATTATCTTTTCACTCTAAGGAAGATTATTTAGTTAGTTTGATTCTACATGATCCCCAATTGTGCTAAACCAATACATTTGTTTAATAACGTCTTTGTAGTTCGATTCTAGAAGTGGTGTTTGCCTTTGTAATAGTGGTGTCATTTCCAGTTTTGGGGAGAGCAAAGATATTTGGAGATTGGTTTGGGTGATGATGGGTAGACCAATATTGAGAATGAAGTTCAATGTTGACAGTGGAGTTAGAGGGGTTCCAGAAATGGGTATTTTTGAGGTGTAGGGAAAGTAAAGTGACCATTCAAAATGAAAGCAAAGCATTTGTGATGTTGTGGACTCTCAAAAAATATTTGTGTGTAGATATTTCCTTGTTTTATGAGGCTACTGTCATCATATTTTCTACACTGATTTCCATCAGAAAAACAGAGCTGCCTGTTCTAACTCAGGTAAACTATGTCCTGTCCACAGGGCAAAATGAAGGTTGTTGGTTCTTAGCATTCCAGACTTAAAATACCAGTCTGTGGAGAGAAGCTTATGGAAGCTAGCATTCCTCTGGGTTTCAAGAGTCAATACCATTAAAAATGAAGAGGTGATAGAATGCATAGTTTCCCTCTCTTGCCTTACTTTGGCAGGACAGCCCTAATAAGTGGAATTTCAAGTGACCTATTGGGAAGGTGCTTCAAGATTTTTAGCACATCTTTAGCAAAGTTTTGGGCAAGGGAGAAAGCCCAATGTTTAGGTGAGATATGCACCAGTAGGTATGATGTATTTGGGAGAAACCCAGGAAGGCTCTCATATCCCAAAATATCTTCCCCACCAGCAACATACCTGTAGTTCCATAAATAGAGATTCAGTTTTGGTTTAAAGAATTGCCCCATTAACACATAAATAGCCTTGGGAAGTTAACTATGAAATTAATATCTAGCTAACACAGTGACTCTCAAAAGAAGTCACTCAAGGACTATGAATCAGAATGGGGGGGAGTCTTTCAAACCACATGCTACATCCTCCTTAAAATTCTGATATAGTCCCCGTCCTCTCCCCCTTTCCCCCACTATTCCATATATCATATCTCCCAGGTGTGCTGGGGGGCTGGGAACAATAAGATTGAGAATTACTGATGTAACCCTTAGTGCTACTTTCTAGAATTACTTTCTTCAGTTACAGCTAAATAAGATTAGAATATTAGGGGATTAAAATCTGGATGGGGAAGGAAGGAAGAAGGTAAATTGTGATGTTGGGAGGGGCAGTTTTGAAGGAATAGTTTTGAAGATGCTTCATGGTGGGCAGGCATGTGTGGGTGTAGCAGTAGAGTTCCCGAGGTGTCTGATATCAATTTTGAAGACTCCCAGGGTACAGACGTGGAGATTCAGCTTCCTCCCAGCAGTAGGAAGATGGGAGAGGCTTAGAAAGAGGAGAGTAGAAAGATCTGAAGATAAGTTTAGGGTACTTAACAATTTCGCCTGGGGTTCTTCCTGCTTCCAAGTGAATGGAAAGTACCACCTATTACAGTGCTGACACGGATTTGTTCTGCTCTTGAAAATTATTTTCCTTCCTGGATACTAACAGGGCATGTTGATCTCTGTAGAGGGAGCAAGCTGGACCCTCTTAGACAAATGATTTTGATATTTGGAAATTGAATTCACCCATGTAAACCAAATTGTATTTCTCAGTGTCTTCTTCCTGAATCTGGCCACACTGCTGCTGAATCTGAGTGTGGGGAACCTCAGACTTCCCTGCGCAATGGATTTCAGAGGATCCTGTGATGTAGAGCTCCATGACTAGTCTTGACAGACTGGTGTTACCCCAAGGATGATCCTATCTTAAATGCACACATTTTCTGGAGCAGGACTTCAAAGAAACTTCAGAAAACAGTGAACTTGAGAGAATCCACAGGGTCAATGAACAATGTTTAAACAGTCACTTAATGGCTACTAAGCCAGTGGAAACTAACAACCAGTTCTCTACAGTGGTTCCTAATTCCAGCTGATCATCAGAATGGACTGTGAAACCTTAAAAATACAAAAGTATAGAAAGAAGGAATGATTATGGTAAACAAAGATATAAAGGGTTATGAATGTAAAAAATAAGTGTCCCCTCCTCTCTCCCATCCCCAAATATCTTGATCCCTAGATGTAACTGTTGTTTACAGTTCCTTCAGAAAATTTCTATGTATAGACAAACAGAGCAGATAGATATAGATGATAGATACTTTTTACTATATAAATGATATCATGCCCTTCATACTCTTCTGCATCTTATTTTTCACTTTAGCAATCAGTAAATATAGATCTATTTTATCCTTTTAACATCTCATAGTCTGAATTGAAGAAAGCTCCTATGGCCTTGATTATCTCTTCATGCTGGAGATATGCGGGAGAGAGAAAGGCATGTAAACCATTGGTTCTCTGACTTTACCTGAAGGGTTTGTTAAAACAGATTGCTGGTCACACCCTTACTCCATCTCAAATTTCTGATTCAGAAACTTCCCAATGGAGAAATTTTCAATAAGAACTATACCTTCTAATTTTATGCATATTTCTAGGAAGACATCACTATAATGCTTTATAAACCAGATGAAACTGCTCTGGGCAATTGCAGCTACGCATTTTCCCATGGTGGAACTGGGAACACATGCTCTGAATGCGGTCCTTCTTGTGTCTTCCCTTTTTTCAGTTAGCTCTCAGCAAGGGCAGATTTACTGAATGGTGAGAAAGTGGATGAGGAGTTTTCAAACTTCCTCCTTGTACGTGTTCCCAACCTCTTTCTGTGTCCTTTTGCAATCAATCCCTTGAGTCGTTTCTCCATGTGACTAGCATTTTACTGCTTGCATTCTTCTTACCTATCCTCCCCCTCGCTACCGACCTCTTCCTTCTTACTTTAAGAGAGCACTCTTAAATAGTTGAGCCCTTTAGTCCACCAAGAAATGGACTGAGATAAGCTGTTAGAGAGACTGCTTTATAGGCTGTTTCAGTCCAGAGGGATTAAACAGGATGACCTCACTGGAAAAGAAACCACACTTAATAGCTTTAAATGGGACTGCTCTTAACTGGGTCACCCTGAGCCACTGCACACACTTCTTGTTTCAAGTGAATGTGGTGGTTTGGGCCAGAAAGGGTTGTCAGCGAGATGGTTTAAATGCCTTTGTCTTTCAGAGATGAACCAACACCTTCTAATGTAAGCAGAATGAGGAAATACGGAATAGGCTGTCCCATGTTCAGTCCCAAACCTTGAATCCTGTTGCTGAGACATCTGGGGAAGCTGATAATCTTTCTCTCAGCAACGGAAATGAGGAATTTGTGGAACACAGTTCTTCCAAATAGAGACTCCATCCGTGTTTCAATTACATTTATCCTGAATTAGGGATCCCAACTGGATACAGTGTAAAGTAGAAGTGAAGGGCATGTCTTTTAAGTCGGAAAGACCAGATCTCCATTCCCAGCTTCACTCTCAGGGTTGTTGTTGGGGTTGAACAATAACTCAACACAAAAGCTTACCACAGTACTTGGAACATAGAAATACTTAATACATTTTAATGTTTTTGTTAGCTTTTACTCAGAAATGGAAGCTGCCTCTATTAATAGCCAACATAAAGAACTCTGGGACATGTCCCAAAATGTGTGGTCTAAATTTTAACTAAACCAAGACTTCTAGAAGCAATTTTTCCTAAATCTCTTTGACTCCATGAGCGATACTATCTTCCAGTAGCTTGCTCTCTTTGTGTTCTAAAGGGGAAACATATTTTGCCAACATTAGGAAGTATTCATTATTAATAGTCATTGCTTAGAGCTTTCCCCCTGGCCAAATCGCTGACTCAATACTTCTTGTTTTAGAAAAAGGAAGTAGCTGAAAGGCACCTGTTAATGAGACTAAAGTAACACAGTATGTGTGTGTGTGTGTGAGAGAGAGAGCTAAATCCCATCCTTGAAGTGGACCATCATATGGAAAGATGAGGCTCACTGTGTATCAATTTTCCTAAAATGTTTAACTTTTATTTTCCCCTAACTATGCTTTTTTACTTTTGTCCTTAAGGAGCATCCGATAAACAAATGGACTATTACTATAATGAAAAGATTTATTTCCCATAGGTTTCTTGATAATTAAAATTATCGAATTGAAATAGTCATCAATTTAGTTATGAAGTTCTGCAGTGTTCCATCAAGTTGTATGATGAAGAGATGGGAAGAGAATGTTGTAAGATGGGTGAATGGTGTGTTTCACTCCAACTCGGACCGCTTTCCAAGAATAGCCTTTTCCAATCCAGCAGGGCAAGGTCTGTGGCCTTAAAGAAGGGCTCCAAGCAAGGCAGATTTCTTTACTCTTTTATTCATTTCATGAAGCGTATAATTAAAACACATTGATTAGATGCCTGGTATGTGCCAGACTTTGTGCTAGAATGTGGGAAAATAATCTAGGAAAAACCAGACATAAAGAGGTAGAACAGGATAAATTCTACATTAGAGGTAAGAACAGAGAACTGTAGAAATGGAGGAAGCAATGACTAATTGCCTGTGGTCAAGGAAGGCTTCCACCAGAGGAACTGACTCCATACCATGTCAAAACAACACATTTTGTGGTGTGACATGCACCAGTTCCTGTATTCTGATTCCTGACTGACCCAACTTTTGCTTCTGATCATTTCCTTTGGTTGGTCAGTCCTCTTGAAGATTATATTCACACTCTATTCGTCTGTATATTCCTAGAACCTGGACCAGGATTTGTGCTTGGCACATAATAAGTCCCCAATCAATGTTAAGCTGAAATGACTGTGGCTCATGGCTTTATTAAGCTTCCAATCTCATTCCTTTATGTACAGAATAGGCTTTCCTTTTTGTATTTAACCCTGAACTTCTCCTCAATTTTAACATTAATAGCAAATCATTTGTTGCAATTTTGGGTTCCCCACTTCCAGTCAGAGTCCTGTTCACGAGCAATTATTAATTCTGCTGTTCTGTCATCTTCTGGCACCCAGCACACTGCCACAGCCTCTTCCTTGCCCTGGGTCTGTGGGTTTAATCTCTTAAAATGCCAGATCAGTCCTTGGATATCCTTGTAATTTCCAGGGATTCTCAGACTACTTCTAAATCAGATAATCTACTGATTTACTCCAGGGTGATGGTCCAAAGACATCCTGAATTTTAGGGCCCTGGTGGGCTAATCCTTCACTGGGAAATTGCCTAGGTGGAGTTTCAAGAAACACTGAATCTGATCACATAGCTTTATGAGTGAATCCCTTCATATAACTCTAGATTTGAGCGTGGATGTTCCTTCTGAACCCCAATCTAGCCCAAGAATGGGACTCTGTAATGCCAAAGCTGAAGGCACATATCAGGGTTAAAGGGATAAGTTCCTAAAGGAGTAAAACGAGTCACTGCTGTAGTCAGGGTTTACTGAATACTCACAGTTCCTCATGCACTGTGCTATTTTCTAATCTTCTACCTCCTTTAATCCTGTCTAATTAAGACTAGCAATTTCCACAAGATGTACTTGATAGGAGACATTTCTCCATACGTCCGAAAGTTCAATATAAAAACCCTAATATTGTCCATTCTTCCAGAACTTACCATATGTTTACCATTCTTTCTCAAGTCTTCTTTCCCGTCCTCTAGAACATAAATTCCTTAAGGGCAGGGCCTTGTTGACTGCTATATCTCCAGCATCTAGGAAAGAACCAGGTGTACATAGGAGCTCAATAAATACTTGTGCATTGTGTATCTGCCTGCCAAGTTGCTGACTTTGGGAATCTGAAACTCTTAATTTATTTCTTCAAAGATAACTCATTTCAGATTAATACATACTGAATAGATGATGACGATGATGATGAAGAAGATAGCTAACATTTACTAAGTTAAAGTAGTTTACTAATTTATTGCAGCAGTAAAAAAGGAATGGCTCCCAAAGAGTTGTGAATCTTGGTATCTGCAATTTGTATAGTGTGCTTCTACAGTGACTCTGGACTGGACTGTGTGACTTGCTTTGCCCAATAGGACATTAGCAAACATGATGCAAGAAGAGGCGTGATAAAGCACGTATGCACTGAGCCTTGCCCTCCTGGAATACTGCTGCTGGTGAACAAGCCCAGGCTAAGCTCCTTTAGGATGAAATAATGAGAGAGAGAGAGCATTTGGAAATAGACCATCCCAGCCATTCTGGCCTTTCCAGCTATCCCAACTGAGTCTCCAGACACATGAGTGAGGCCATCCAGGACCAGCCAGATCCAGCCAACGTGTCAACTGACTGTAAAGCCTTGAATGAGTCCAGTCATTTCCACATGGAGAGAAAAAGCCACCCAGATGAGACCAGCCCATGTTGCCCATCCACAGAATCATCAGCAAATCAACTAACTTTAAGTCACTAAGTCTTAAAGTGACTTGCTGTGCAACAATAAGTAATTGATACAATTACTATGAGACACTGAGATAATTAATTTATTGTCTTATTTTGCTCACAGGATAATGCTCTAAGGTGTATACTATTATTATCTCCACCTTATAGATAAGGAAGCTGACATTTAAGGAGGTTAAATAACTTGTGCAAGCTGACATAGCTGGTAATGAGGGAGCACAGATGCAAACCCAGGTTTGTCTGATTCTAGAGCCTGGTTCTTAACCATTGCTCTGTATTACGTTAGTGATGACCTTTGTCAATCTGGCCATATCTAAGGTCTAGCTCCTCCTGCTTCCTTAAATAGACCTATCCTACACTTGGCTCCTTGTGGGGCTCTTGCTTGCTGCAACAAAAGATTATCAATCTTTGATACTTGAGATGTTTTTGTATATAGAACAAACAGATGAAGTGTTTGGACAATTTATCTTACAGATGACCCCAGGATATTGTCAGACAGAGTACAAAGAGCTTAGTCATCTATTATTTTTGCAGTTTTTTCTTGTATTGTTTTTTATTTATTTTTTATTTTTTTTGTGAGGAAGACCAGCCCTGAGCTAACATCCATTGCTAATCCTCCTCTTTTTGCTGAGGAAGACTGGCCCTGGGCTAACATCCGTGCCCATCTTCCTCCACTTTATATGGGACGCCGCCACGGCATGGCTGACAGGCAGTGCGTCGGCGGGCGCCCGGGATCCGAACCAGCGAACCCCGGGCTGTCAAGCGCGGACTAAACCGCTGCGCCACCGGGCCGGCCCCTCTTGTATTGTTTTTTAGTAGTTATAGAGTATCGTTAAATACCAGAGGCAAATTGTATGTTGTAGGAGGAACTGTACAGAGGAATATTGTAAAGAATTATGCCAGTGCAAATGACAGATTCTACAATTTAGCAAAATATTAAATATTTCTGTCTCAATGCTTTCAAATGTGCCTGATATTAGTAACATATATTGTGGTCTAAAAAGATCATGCAGTCTTGCAACATTTTTTTGCTATCAGCATCTTAGAGGAAGTAAAGAAGCTGGGATTGTTCATCTTTCTGAAATGCATGGGAGGTAAGTTGATATTCTATCAGCACAAGAATTTTCATTTTGAAAACCAGGAGGTTGTTTCAAGGTCTATGTGGGGGCATTTCCTAGGCTTCCTTATCAGGGAGGCACACAAGGTTTTTTTCTAAGACTATTACTAATCTTCAAAATGAGAAATTTCATTACCTAAGAGACTTTAGCAAATAAATGTAGTATTTAATTTCAAATTACAGGATTTATCAGGGATAGAATCATCATTCCTAAAACTCTAGAGATGATAGAAATCTTTGTAAAACTATCTCTCAGTAGGGAGCTACAGATCAATAGAAGCCGTCTAATGCTTGAAAACTATTTTTGGGGGACTTTCCCTAACGTGGGAAAGGCAAGGTTTCCGGAAGCCACTGGGAGGGCTATTGGCTTTTGGCAATGATTATTAAAAAGAAATAATCATATATGTACTTGTTTCCATCCAATATATTATATTAGAAGACTGTAGGGAATGAGTTTTTGTAGGCTTGGAAATGCTGACATGTGACATGAGTATTGTTAGATCTGTTTCAGTCTTATAATCTCAGAAATTGTGGGGACATTAGAAGTTATCTCACTCAGCCTTTTTCCTAAAGCTTTAGTTTTTTTCCATAGCTCTGGCCACTTAGTTACTCTTTAAATACTTCTGTTGAGAAGAAAATCACCACTTGATGAGCCAGTCCATCCCATTTTTGGGGAGCCTTTCTTGTCACAAATTTACTCCATCCAATAAATTCAAACTTTAGCTTATGTCTGCTCTTTGGAGTGTTTTAATGAGCCCAATTTTCTTCCATATGGGAATCTTTTCTCTTCATCATTTTAGGCATCAGCCTCTGGACTTAAAACATAGGAACATAATATTCCAGAAGTGGTCTCAACTGTGCTAATGGAAAATAGGCTAGGTTATGATTCTCTAACCAACAACTCTGAAACCTCAGTGGCTCATTCCACATGGCCATTTTGGGTTGGCTGAGAGCTCCATGTTGTCACTGTCATCCTTGCTCTGGCACCCAGGCAGATAGGGCAGCCACTGTGCACACACATTGCTGGTCACAGTGACAGAAGAAAAAGAACACACAGCAAAACTCATGCTAAATCTGCTTGAGGCTTGCCCTCATGTAATAAGTAAGGGACACATCTTACTTCTGCTTACATTTCTTTGGCCAAAGCAAATCACATGACCAGGACTGAATTCAATAGGATAGAAAAATACATTTCTTCCATGTGTCCACAAAGAGAGAGACAGAAAGAGAGAGAGAGAGAGAAATACTTGTGAATTGCTCTATCACAGAATACAACTAATCTTAATGACTATCAGAGTCTTATGAACATAGTCAAAGATTCATTCTTTTATTTTTTCAAGCCATATTAAAATTTTGGCTTATATATTTGCACTGTTATGACATATTTGTTAGCATGAATTATTGCACCAGCATAAAGTCCTAATAGTATACTAAACAATTGATTCTATAAAACTTAAATGTAGAATTTTACATTTATCATTGTTAATTTCATCTTGTTTATTTAAGCATGGTGCTTATTTCTCTGTTAAGTATCCCCTTCAACTTGCCATCAGTATAACCAGCAAGTCTCCAATGCTTTCATTTAAGTCAGAATAAAATGTTGAAGGGTAGCTTTGATTGTGGAACCTTGTGATTGGTCACAAGTGATGACACCCTTGGAACAGGTTGACATCAAATAATTAATCAATATTCTCGTGGCATAATTGTTCAGCTGTTTGTGAATGCACTATAAAGCACCATAATCCAGTCCATATTTTCCATCTTAAAGAAAAGATGATTGTTTCATTTTGATTTTGCATATAATGGCACATGATAACACTTAACATAGGTGATTTAATGTAAAGTGGGTTTGCTACTTTTTTTCTTCCTTTGGAACGTCTTTTTTTGGTGAGGAAGATTGGCCCTGAGCTAACATCTGTGCCAATCTTCCCCTACTTTGTATGTAGGATGCAACCACAGCATGGCTTGATGAATGGTGTGTAGGTCTGCGCCTGGGATCTGAACCCATGAACCCTGGGCTGCTGAAGTGGAGCACAAACATAACCACTACGCCACGAGGCTGGCCCTCCTTTGGAGTTTTTATTGGTGTAACAACACATACCCATAAATATTTCCAAAAATATATAAGAAAAGTTAGCTAGTTAGATATTCAGTAAAACCTGTAGTTTGAATCCAGTTAGAAAAGACCTTCAATAGAAGGGCAGGTTTTTCAGAGAAAATATCTTAAAAGAAGCAGAAATTCATGTGACCTTTTGATAACCCTTGTGAGAAGTAGATCTGACATACTCTACCTTGCAGTTTGGGTGTCAGGGAATCAGTAGCACCTTAAAAATAACTGCAACAGGATAAGGGATGGAGGAAAAAAATAAACACTGTTAACAAAATAGTTTATTAAGGAAGGAAGTAAAATGAAGCACACTGAACCAGTCATGTGCAGAATAAATATAGAAAAGCACATTTCCAGAGAAACACTAGGAAAAAACCCAACCCAAATATACTGAAAGGAATCCAAGGATAGAAATAATAGCTAAGTGGGCTGAGATATTATCTATTGTTCAGAGGAAAGAACCTCACATAGAAGGAGAAATGTTGAAAAATAGAACTGAACACTAAGTGGAGAAAGAAACAACTTTCACCAAAATATGTTTACACAGTAGTATATCAGCTCTTCAAATTCTAAAGTGGGATTGGAAGGCCAACAATGCTTTTTAAGGAGTCATTTGGAGGAATTTTTGGACTATATTGGGAAAGGAGTTATCAGTTTTTACTGTAGCTGACATGAATAGACAATTTAAAAGTTTAAGAAACAACTGTTTGACAAAAATCCTACATTGTTCTTTTCTTTGTGTGTGTGAGGAAGATTGGCCCTGAGCTAACATCCGTGCCAATCTTCCTCTATTTTGTATGTGGGATGTTTGCCACAGCGCAGCTACCGATGAGTGGTGTGTAAGTCCAAGCCCGGGATCCTAACCTGCAAACCTCAGGCCACCGAAGCAGAACACGTGAACTTAACCACTACGCCACCGGGCCAGCCCCCTACATTGTTCTTTTTTTGGGTAAAGGTGCAGATACTCTTTGAGCCACCAGTTAAAAAGATTGTGTAATTGTTTATGTAATATTTCAGAGAGACATAGGCCTTCACACTCCTTTAGACCAGGGCCAGCAAACCTTTTCCGTAAAGGGCCAGATAGTAAATACTTAGGCTTTGTGAGCCATGTGGTCTCTGTTGCAGCTACTCACCTCTAACATCACAGCACTAAAGCAGCCATAGACAATACATAATGAATGAGTGCGGCTGGGTTCCAATAAAACTTTATTTGTGAAAACAGGTGAGAGGCTAGATTTTGCCCATGGACTGTAGTGTGCCAACTCCTGCTCTAGACCATAAGTTACTTCTGGATGGTAAAATAACTGACACCTGCTTTTTATTCTGGTCATCCGAGATAAATAGTCCTTACTGTCAATCCTGCTGACTTTATAATGTTGATTTGTCCTCAATGGAACAGGTGAGATGGACACTTCCAAAGAGTAAAATACCTTTTCTGAGATATGCTGGCTTTTTTCAGAGAGGGCTTCAATATCCTAGACATGTGAATTAACAATTTACTTATTGGAGGTTTTAAAACTCCACCTTGTTTGTATTTCAATAAAAACAACTATAATTATGGTTCCTAAGCTCCATGTTTATTGCAGCCTAACTCAGGGGAACACAAGGCTCAAAACACCGTAACTTGACATTCAGGTTACAGAGTGTAGTCCTAATCTAGAGAGCTGCCCTCAGTCTGGTGGCACCACGTGGACCTCAGGGCATGGTTTCTCCCCTCAGTGAGTTTACAAAACTACCGAATTAAGGTTACCTTTTGGTTTCTTAGAATAGTTTTGGAGTAGAATTTTGAGATAAGCAGAACTGAGTGGGACTGAGTTGCTGTTCTTAGGTTTACAAAGTTTCAGGGGCTATACATGTCACTGATCATGGCAGCTAAACTCATCATTCCTTCCTTTGGGTTATAGTATGCCTGGATTGATCAGTAGGGACAACCATTTAATCTTGTCAAGTTTTGATGTTTAGCTCTTGAAAAATCCTTGTTCATCAAGCTATTCCAAACTAATGCTTTTGTTTACATGGCACTTGGCAAATTAGATTTATTCCTACTAGTTCTCTTTTTCCTTTGTCTGAAAAAAAGGTCCTTTTTATGCTTTTGCCTACCCCTTTATTTTTCATCCGGGCTCTAGGTGTAAGGGTGGTTAGAAAACACCAGCTGTGTCTTCTTCATCTTGGACTCCTTCGTGGCATCTAGCACAGTGCCTTGTACAAAATAAATGTTCAGTCGATGTTTTCTAGAGGCCTCCTAGAAGCTTTATGTCCTCAGCTTCATGAGCTATCCCTTTATTTGGGAGTGATTAATCACTTAGCATTCAGCGGCATATTCATAATTCTATGGTTATTTCCCAGTGAAATCCCTATATCATAACCTGCCTGGATGCTTCTCCCTGCATTTGAAACTTACCGACAAGAACCAGTAGAAGGGGAGCTCTTTTCCTTTTCTTAAATTTGCTTCAGATCCTTTCAATCCTTAAATAATAACATAATGTATTTGTTATGAAAACGTACTTAGAGGCCTTAACAATCCACAAAGTAAACAAACTCTTTCAAAATTCGAATATTGAATGAGAAAAAGGTCAAGAAATGGACTTTGGTAAAATCTGAAATTTGAAAAGTAGAGAAATATCTAGCAATGTCTTCATTTTCTTTCTTATGACAAATGTGATTAATTTGGGAGGCTTATTCTTTTCGGGAATGTTCTGTTTTAAGAAAATGTAGTATAGAAGAATCAAATTTACAAAATAGTAAAGAATGGGGTGGTTATTCACCTAGCAAGAGCATTTTTGTTTTGCAAAACAACTCCCTAAAGGATTTGTGTAAAACACTGTCCTCTTGTCCCTCTTTGGCAGAACATATCTGTTTATAGATAATTCTCACTGAATGATGGAGGAGGAAGCTGGGTAGAGAAAATCTGGCTAAATTATTAAAAGAGAGTGCCGATTGAAGATCAACCTGATAAGATGGTTTAAAGCAATAATGCAGTTAAAAGGAAAAAATATCTATCTTCCATGTATCTTTCAGAAACACAATTATGTTATGAATAAAAAGACACATTGGTATTTTCAGCTTCTCTGCTTCCACACCACACTCCACAGCCCCTTAGTTTATCAGTGCTAGTTTGGGTACTGGTTTTGAGTGAAAGTGAAATCATAAATATCTTACATGTTAGCACTAAAGGGTCGTCTATTGCTCACAGCAACAGGAAATGGTTGTTTTTAGACTGTAACATTATCTCTAAAAGATGGAGAATAGATAAAAAAAGGTTTGCTATTCAAGTTGTCTAGATCCTGTATCCTGTAATTTCCTTTGACTGCTAGAATTCTGTAGAAAGTTTTATATTTGAAAAGACTTTGAAAAATTCCTCACAAAGGATTATTTCACTTCATCATTGTCCACTCAAGAGGTATTTCCACTCAAATACTTATTTTTAGGAAATTAGCATTAGTTTGATTAACTGAAGAAAAAGACCAAGTAACTAATTAATAGGAAAAGCATTATTTCTATCAAGAAATATTTTCATCCTTTTTATCTTACCTATGTTTGCTTAGCAGATGACTATCTGTGACAAACCAATGGGTTTTGAAAGAATAAATAATTTAAAATAGGTTAAAAGGAAATGTAACCAAAAACTAAAACACTTCAAAAAGAAAAGAAAAATAGAATATTCCTTCCGATAACTGCTTCCTGTTTTTCCTCTTCTAACTTACGGATGGCAGGGTTTCTCCGAACGCAGTGATTTGCAGTGCATCTTTGTATCTTGGCACCTGCAACTTTGAGGTCATGTTTAGGTGATGATCTTGAAGAAGGAAGAGAAGGCAAAGGGAAATATCAAATAGGTATTAATTTGATGCCTTTTCGAGTAGACAAAAATCTGTAAATTCTAAAAGATCATTGTTATTTAAAAAGTGCCGGATTTACATAAGATAGGATCTTGGGTCTAAAGTCCTGCTAGAACTGTGCAAGGAGAAAGGTTGGAAAATATAAGCTCTTTACACAGGGAGGAATGTTTGGCAACTTATGGTTGATAGAGCAAAAATTCCAAGAGGAAGAGATAGTACTAGTGAAGCATGCGCCGGATGCCATCCCCTCCCATCTCCCTTGTCTAGCATGTATCTTCAACTTCCTCCTCTATGCTGAGTTCTGCCTCTCAATCTATAAACATATTCAGGCCGCTCCCACCTGGGAAATTACCCTCCCTTGATCCTGAATTCCAACTTAAGCTACTATCCTCCTGTCTTTTCTCTTTTCCTGCCAGCTAAGCTTCTGGCGAGAAAAGTCTTTATTCAGTCTCTACCATCTTACCTCCTCACTTCATTGCGTCTGTCTCTCTTCCCCTAGCCTGGGAACTTTTTCTGCAATTGCCAAATCTAGTAGGCCTTTTCAGTTGCCTCTTCTGTAAACATAGAGACATGTGCTGCCTCTTTTGTTAAATTTATCCCATTGCCACACTTGATTAGATATTTGTATGTCTGTCTCCTTCTGTAGAATATATGTCCCAGTAGGGCTGAGAGGATATTTAATTTGAAACTTTAAGATGATCCCAGTGCCTGGTCCACATAGGTACTTAAGAAATGTTTGTTAAATAAATAGATTTTCCCTATTGGACTGCAAATGATCTTCAGGAATGTGGGAGTAACAGGGCTTTTCTATAGACTTGTATTATTGTTGGTTTGTTTAAGTGATGTGGCCTGTCTTTCCACATGGTTTGGGTTTGAGGGACACATTTCCTGTTTCTTTTAAATGGTTTCTTGCTCTGAAACCATTTTGCTCTGAAACCCCCCTGCAAGTTCAGTCCCCTCTCTCGGAGGTCTCGGGCCTTCAGGAGGCCTCCCAGTCAGGCCTGGTGGTGATGCATGACATTGCACTGTTTACTTAGCCACCCAGGTGGTTCCCTGTTTGAGAGAGAGGAAGCAGCTACAAGAAAACCCATATGCGGCCTCCACATCCAGGCAACTGGGGCTGGCTCCAGTGCAAAAATGGTCAGGAACTTCTGAAAGAGCAGTTGCTACACAGCTTTTCCAGCAAGCGTTCTCATCAGATGTGTCCTTTGCTCTACTTAAGTTTTTTAGATTATTATAAAGCAATATACCCATATTCTAAAATTCTGGAAGATTCAAGGAAAAAGTCGTTTCTATCATCTCCATACATGGATACTTTTTATGTAGACCTCGACAGCCCTTTTTGTAATTATTTTTTAAAATATGGTGGTCATTGTAGCGTCTGCTTTTTTTCACGTCCTGAATCATAAGCACTCTTCCCTGTTGCTACATAGTCCTATAATCATTATTTTAAATCAGGCCACTTTTATACATTACATTTTTTAAAGGGGGAAATTTTGAGGTATATATACCATCCTGAAAAAGTTTCTTGAAGAATTTGGTCCCACTATTGTCCATGATCCTGATGGGCTGGAGAATTCCCATGATGCCAGGTAATCAGGCAGTTTCCACAACAGCTCTGCCCTATGTTTGGTGTTTCTACATGTAGAGGTAAAGGCTACCACATGGGGAGAGTCTGCCATAGGCTTTTCTGGAGCAAAATTCACACAATTTTACCTAGTGATTCCAGCCTCAAGAGATAATTATATATGCAGATGGAGATTTTATGTACCAGAATATTTATTTTAGTGCTAGTTTTTATATTTATGATATTAAAAAATTAGTAACAATCTAAAATGCCCAACAAGAGAGGAATGGCCAAATAGGATATAATAGGATAATTTGAGACTGATTGCAAGCAGAAGTTAAAAAGGAAAGAAGTAGATGAGCATTTCTGTGTAGGTCAGTCAATCAGCAAGGGCTGTGTCAAATTAACTCCAGATGAGATTTGAATTGTTTAGAAAACAAAGTCAAGTTCATTTGAACTGACTTGGGGAATGCTGAGGAGAGGTTAAGAATCATTTCCATAAGACACAGCTGGGCAAGTCTGATGTGGGAGAGAACGAGAATGTCAGCGATGCTCCCCGTGTACATCTTTCCTAGAGACTTGGTTCCATGGTGAAAACTTGTGTTTGCTCTTATTTGCATATTTTCTGCTCCCTCCCACTATGAACTCCAAGTGGAGTTTGTCAAAAGGGAGCATTTTAACTGGGTTTTTTCCCCCCTCTTAGTTCCCATAAGTGGAGTTTCTAAGAAGCAGAACTCCTTTGTAGCCTGATGTAGCCAGAAGCTATTGTTGAATCTTATCAAAACACGCCTCCTGGGGCTGGCCTGGTGGCATAGCAGTTAAGTTCACGTGCTCCACTTCGGTGGCCCGGGGTTCACAGGTTCGGATCCCGGAGCTTGGACAGACGCACTGCTTGTCAGCCATGCCGTGGCGGCGTCCCATATAAAGCAGAGGAAGATGGGCACGGATGTTAGCCCAGGGCAAGTCTTCCTCAGCAAAAAGGGGAGGATTGGCAACGGATGTTAGCTCAGGGCTAGTCTTCCTCAAAAAAAAAAAAAAAAATGCCCCCTGAGATTAGAGAGCTCTGCATTAAAGCTGCTCTAAAATCTCATGGACTAGTTCTAAATTTGGAAGCCACAAAAAAGAACTAGTATTTGCTATGTTGAGGAAGAAGAACAGTTGTGTATCGAGTATGGTGGTGGTCATTAGTGCTGGTCACCTTGCATTTTCAGGCCTTCTTCTCAGCCATTCTGGGCACATTAGGTAAGATTGCACTCCCTGGCCTTATCATAGTTGGGGTATAAGATACGAGGGAGTATATTAGTTCTGGCTGATGAGTTATACGGGAAGTGCTGTGCGTGACTTCCAGGCTGAGCATGTCAGCACCATCCTCTCTTGTCCCCTCTGCCATAGCAACTGGCAAGGTTTGAGATGGCAGATATTCCACCAGGGAAGAGACACAGAGCGGAGCTTCCAGCTAACCCGGGATGGACACAGAGAGTGAGTGAGAAATAAATCTATGTTGTTACAATTAAGGTTTTTTTTTAACCACAGCATAACCTAGTCTACATGGATGGATACAATGCTTACTATAGGATAAATATTATAGTGAACATTTACAGGGACAATCTCATTTAATCCTCACAACAACCAGATGAAGTAGGTATTCTTGTTTTCTTCCGTTTATAAATGAGGAAACTGAGATTTATAGTGCTTAAATAAATTTCCTAAAGTCTCATATCTTGGAAATGGTAGATTTGAAACTGAACCTAAGTTTTGTTTGACACAGAAAACCGAGACACCGTTGTAGTTTACAGAGCATTGCTTAAAAGAAAAAATGACAAGGCAGCTCGGAATAGGGAGTGACTATTAACTCACGCTATTTTGCTTTCTGAATGGGGAGTTTCAGTGTTAAATTAGTACGTCCTCAGACTGGCCCTCTTTCTTTCCAGGTGGGACAGGATGAAGCAGATTCTCCCTCCTACAGCCTTTCAGGCGTGCCCGTGTGGCCTCTTGCAGAAGCACAGAGACGCATGTCCGGCTGGAGCCTCCCTGGCTCCCAACTCCAGACTGTGTGCCCAGAGTGTGTTCCCATGTGTTTGTGCAGAAAGTTAGTAAAGCCTAGGGTGAAAGAGATCAGGCCCAGGCACCAGCTTGCCCGGCTTGGCCACTTAACATCAGTGTGGTCTTGATAAAGTTAAAGTTAACCTCTCTCAGCCTTGATTTTTTTTTCTGTAAAATGGGAGTTGATTAATAGTAAACCTCACAGGTTATTATCAGGATTCAATGAGGTAATGCATGTCAAGTGCTTAGAATAGTGTCTGGTATGTGGCAAGCACACACTCTCTCCTTTCTCTGTGTGTATCCTGGTTCATTTGTACCTTCACAAATAACCACTGCAGAGTAACCTTATCTCCATTTTAAGACTCTCAATGTTTTTTTCCAGCAAGATGAAAGGCGTCTTAGAGTGGTGAGTAATCAGTTTTTGTTTTGTTGTGTTTTTTAACCACATCAAGGATGCAATACTTTTGAGGAGAGAGGTCAGCAATGTTCAAAATGCAGGAAGTAAAAGAAACACAGCGAGCATTCTTTGAGAAAACACTTGAAGATTCTCTTCTAATCCTCATTTCAAACCTGGGTTCTCACCTTTTCCCCCACCAACCCATGGGGAGGCCCTTTCTGACACACAGAGAAAAAATAAAACATAACATATATTTTTTGAAAAATAATTTTTCTTGGAGAATTTCCTATTGAAAATTATCTTTAAGGTTATTTTGAAAGTTCGCTTGAGGGCAGTTTTTACTAAGGTGAACCAGCTTCCTTCTGAGGGTGGGCAAGTCATTTCCCCTTTCAGATCTTATCTGTGAAATGAATGGATTAGGGTTGATAAGTCTTCCTATATCTGATGTTCTTTGATTCTGCCATTCCCTGTTTAATCCACACCCTAGGAATATGGATCTCGAGCCTGTTTCTGCTTTAGATTTTGGACTAGGAATCAAACCCCAGCTCCCCCACCCCCATCCCCCTCGGCTACCGGGAGTTAAGGACAAGGGAGGCTGCAACCCTTCTATTTGTCCTTAGAGCTCTCAGCAGCGTTAATCTGTTGGTCTAGTGTGCGGGGCAGAGGAACTGTGCTTGAAGCCTGTGAATAGGGGTGGTGAACAAGTGCGTTTTCTTTTCTTTTCCTTTTTCCCAGGAGTGAGAGGGAGGAGGAAAAAAAGTGGTCTTTGTTGTGAAGCCACGGTCCCAAACTTCAACCTAGAGGAATGTCAAGTCCTGAAAAAAGTGACGGAGAAGGCTTGCAATTATGTACTTAGGCACAACAAGAGGGTAAGAACTTTCCACGCGCTGGAGTGAACAGACACAAGAGTCAGGAAGTGACCCTTTCGTCGGGCTTTCAGAGGCCGCGGAGAAGAAACAAAGTCCTCTCTCAACTTGGGGAACTGCGGACCGTACCATCCCGAGGGGCAGGGGTGGGGCAGGCGGCAGAGGGGGCCGTGGAAACTGACGTCTTCGCTCTCATGGAGCCGCGAGTACGCTGAGGATTTCCACGCTGAAAAGACTCGGTGTCCGCAGATCCCCCGCCCAGAAATGAAACGGGTTTCGGCCGATCCTCACTGTGCAGCCCGCTGAAAGAGCAGCCGGCGCCCTGGCCAGAGCCGACCCCCCGAATCGGGCGCCGTGCGCGCCCGGCCGGGCCGCGCGCCCGGGTCTGCAGGATGGCGTGCCGGGGCCAGCCCATCTGCGGCCGCGAGCGGCCGGGAGGAAGCCGGGCCCGGGGATGAATGGGGCTTTGTTCGCCGGCAGCCGCGGCTGCCCTCGGCAGGCCCGGCCCGCACAACGGAGGCTGTATGCGAGAGGAATGGAAATGAGCCTCCGGCTCTCCCGAGGGAGCCCCATCCCCTTCCCTTCGCAGTGCGGAGGAATGCTGGCACGCCGGAAAGGAACCCTCGCCGGGAACGCCGCTCTGAAACCCCATTGAGGAGAGCCCTTTGATGCAATTAAAGCGCGTTTCATCGCAGGCCGGGAGGAGGGAAGGACCGTCAAGCTTTTTTCTGTCTCGGAGCATGTGTGCACCTTTGTGGGGTGGGTTACTCAGAGAGCAGGCGGGAACTTGAGCTCCCTTTCTCTCGCAGACGTTCTGTAACGTCATAAAAGCGAACCCATAAACAGATTGGTTTTCGCCGTGGGTGGAACCCGATTTGGACGCGATCCAGGCTGACCTGCAGGCCGGAGTCCCTGCTTTGAAAGCCTCCTTGGTACGCCTTACACCACCCTGCCTGCTTTAAAGGTTTAGGACGAGAAATTGCGCTTGGCGGAGGAAGTTGTTTCTGAGGTCACTGCTCGTTTTCCATTTTCTCAGAGGTGGAATGGGCCATGTCGCAGGTCCAGAAATGGTCACAGCCAGACCTGTAAAATGATGTAGTTTGCAAATGTTGAAGGACTAGGATGCGACAGCTATTTTGATGATCAGGTTATTCTCTAAGATTTCCTTAATTCCTCCATTGAGACAACTGCGTGGACCCAGAAAACTCACATAGCCTCTCTGAGCTTAATATTTTTTCATTCGTTAAAATGAATATCATAAGGTAGAGAACTGATGTAAAGCCCTGGGTGCCTGCGAATTCTTTCTAAATTGGAGGTGGGCACCTTATCTACTCACACGTGGAAGATGTGTGGGACTGGAACTCCAGTAACCGGCTGCCTAAAAAGATCCTATTGGGTCCTGGTTTGTTGAATTTGTGCCACTCATTACTAGGACTAATAGTCTATTGTCTGTCTCTCTCCACTGAGAACACGAACCTGTCTTTTTTACCCTGTATCCCCTGTCCCCTGGGCAATCCCTCACCGTCCTAAGTGGGCAACAGACACGTTGAATGTCTGAAAAAATCCAGGAATACAATGAATTAATACTAACTTGCTGGCTGTTTTCTGTCACTTATAAATCTAAACAAGGAATAGGGGGTGCTAGGTGGATATTGGGGATCCTTGGCTAGGCAGAAATTCAGGAAAAGTTTGAAGAAAAGTGTCGGAAAACATCTGTGAGAGCACAAACATGCTGCAAATGTTTCCTGAAATGACCCAAGGCAGAGTGTGGGACACTCTGGTGGAGGTGTCATTCTTTCCCAGTGAGTGGATGGTTAATACTAGCAAACATGAATCATGTTTATTTGCAGGGAGTGTGCATCGTCGATCCTACATTCATTCTTTAAACATCCCATGGAAGCGACACAGAAGGAGTAATGGCTCTGCGTGATGGGCACCATTGTGTTTTATATGTTGATCTAAGTATGTCTCCATGGTTCTTGTTGTGGGCCTTGTTTAGATCTCTAACTTGAGTGCTTTCCTCTGAAGCCTTGAATACATGAATATTTTTCCCCTTCAAAATAACCCGTGCACTTTTGAATCCCAATCCAAAGTATGAGATAGTAGAGGATATCCTATTTCAAATACACCTCCAGGTATGGCAGAAATACCACTTAAGTGACACTGACATGAACAAATGGATGCCCCCCTCATCTCCCCCCACTCCCACACCACACACACACACACACACACACACACTGATCGGGTGGTGAGTAATATAAAGTCCAGTTTAAAGATGAGACCCCAATGATTCCTTGTTTGTGTCAGGGTACAGTATGCCAAACACACAGCTACCCTATTTCTTGTCCTGTGGCTCTGTTTGGCTGTCATTCTGGGCTCCATTTTGTCTTGATGTGGATGTCATCCCTCAGAGTTGAAACTCTTTTCACACTGTCTCATTCCTGTCTGGTTAGCCAGGTGGACACAACCCACATCAAATCCCACGTGTGCGGTGATTCTAGGACAGAACAATAGTTGTACAACAGTAACAGTAGCACTGCCCCTCACTTTACAGAACTGCTGAGTTTTCTCCAGATTATTGGGTATTTGTGTTTCCTTCTGATTTATAAAATATTTTTTTGAGCAGCTTTATCCTCATTTCAAATTGGTCATTAATGGGTAGTGGCTTGGATCAATCTACCTGACTCTAGCAAACACTTCATTATCCAGAAGGGATCGCTGAAGGGCAGATGGAGGGTTCTTGTCTGATTACATCGATAAAGTCAAAAATCCCTTGTGAGCAATCATGTTTCCTACATTTAGATTTATTTATTTTTTAAAGAACTATACCTATTTATTTGGAATACTCAAGATTTGGTAACACCTTTTATTTTAAAGACGTAGAACTGCACATGCCTAGAAATTGTTGGTGAGGGTGAAGTTTGCAGAAACAAGTACCTGCAGAGAAGGAAGCAAAGACTGTCGTTCTTTACTGCAGATGAAGAAATTACTTCAGGGAGGTGAAAGTGGCTTGTCTTTGGTCACAAACGGTGGAATTACAATTGCATCTCTATTGTCTTGATTTCCAAGATACTCCTCAAGGTCTCTGGTATTTTACTGCTACGGAAGCCTGCAGATTAGATAGTGACCAGATCTGGATCCCAAAGGACATATGGAAGCTAGTTCATCTCATTTGATAAGATTAGATTAGCTGTATCACATATTGCTTGTCCATTTTTGGAAGATTCAAATTATTAGTTCCACTTCCCTTTTTTTCTGTCTTTTTATTGGTTCAGTAGCCAGAAAAATGAAGAGAAGACCTCTCCTTTATTTACTCAATGACCCATGGCCTTCCTAGCCAGGGCTCTCTAAAAGTTAGGGTGGAGAATTTTATTTGTCCCGTCTTTTGGGCAATAAAAGGGAGGGGATGCCTCATTCAGCCAGTCTTTGGCTCCTAAAACACCAAAAAGCAAGGCTATTTACTTAGTCTCTGGACTACTAAGTGCTGGGGTGGCCCCTGTTGACTCAAATTTGAGTCCTTGCAGCTAGGTGGGGCTGTGAAGGGCTCTTAGTCATGCGAGGTTGCCAGGGCAACTTAGAGTCTCCTGAGCTGGAAGGTTTCAAGAAGTACAAAGAGGAGACTGCAAGGGCACATTACAACTTACAGGCATGCGTTCAATAACATGTCATCTTTCGGTAATGGGGCTTTTATTTTTGTTTTATTTTGTGGGACTGAAAGATCAGAAGCCGGAAATGAGCTGGGGAGGATAAAGAAAAGGAAAAATTAAAGGGGGGGGCTATTTCTGTTCCTTATGTGGGCAATGGTTAAACAAGAAGAACATCTGGTCCAGGAGCGGGTCTTTGCAGCGCTGCTTTTAATTACCCCGTCATTTGGTCTCATGCTAAATTAGTGACTGTGGGAGCAGCTCAGATCTCCAAACTGACAGGCCCTGAGAGCTCGACTTAGCCTGCCACATAGTCAGAGGGGAAACATGGAGCTTCCGGTTTCATATTTAAACCAGGGTTTGACTCATAATTGTAGCTGTCAGGAGGGTGATGGAGACATTATGTAATCTGGTTCTTATGGCGATGTGTGTTTAAGGTTTCTGCTCCGTAAATTCCAGAGGAAATTTTGTACCCATTGAGGGAGAGCTTGCTGGCTGCTCTGTGGTGTGCCCTGCAGGATAATGACAGTGCTACTCAAGAGTCCTAAGTCTGCCTGAATCCAAACATGAATGAATTCCCCCTGAAAGGCCTTCCTGTTCTTCCGCAGACTTTTAAATGTGGGTGAGGTTAGGCAAAATCTGGTAAACTGCGGAGAGGCAGTATGTTGGCCCAGTAGGGAAAATTAATGACAAGCCATTCAGGTCCATACATATTTTTTTCTGGACCACGTAGTTCCCCTTACTGGTTCCCATCATTTCTAGCCTCAGAGATTCTGGATGTGGATACCAGTTGCTCCTGGAAACAAAGCGCTAGGGCTGTGGATCATTTGTTCCATTTTCATTCTGCTTGTTCCTGGCCTCTCGGAGGGCTCTGTGGACTGGTACAAATGTGCAGGGCAGCCAGGGAGAGCTGGAGACAGACCCAGTGTTGACTGTCAGGGAAAAAAAGAAGTCAGATGAGGCTGTTTAATTTTAACCTTAAAGGAATGTGTTTGCTAGAAGGAGACTTGTGTTTTCATTTGATTGTTCTCTGAACCCAGTAAGTTTTACCTACATGATAAGAAGGATTCGTTGATAGAGAATAGTATTCATATTAGGAGAATAATAGTAAAGATGAAATAAAAACTTAAAAGGTAAATTGGGGGTGGGTTGGTTTGTTTGTGGGGAGTAATGGTGGTGGGGATTGGGGAGGACCGAAACCCTCCAACACTGCCTAGTTGTCAGTCTGGCTGGCCCAGAGTTCTCACCTCTGTTTCTTTCTACACTTTTCCTTCCTCTCTTGGGGAATCCTCCAGTCCACCAGTACTTGGGGTTCTAGTTCTGCCTTTTCATGCCCATCAAAGAAGACAATGGTATTTATAATTTTAGCGAAAATTAATAACTAAATGTGTGAAAATGTATAATTATCGGCTGGATATCATCATCATCATCATCTGTTTATATTGTAATTGACTGGAGGGGAAGTCTCTGTTATAATCTCTATTTTTTCTAGAAAAATGAGCAATTAGGATAATTGGATATTTGCCCATTGATCTTTGGAAGACGTTATTGAGAATGGGTAATTTCCACTTTTCAGGAAGAAAGTTGAGTTATTGTAATTAAAAATAATATATACTATTAAAATATATTTATATAGTTGTGTATTTGTACACATAGAAATGTATATTTAAAGGAACAATTAAAAATTTCTCCTATTCCTTCAGAGTCTGGGGCTGTGAAATCTTTGTTAGGAAACAGTGCCAGACTAATGACTTGAATTCTTCTCTCCCATGGGGGTGAAGTTTCATATGAGTATTATTACAGTCACTATAGCTTGGGACATCATCATATGATTGCTGGATGATGCAGGGATGGATAATTTCATGAGCTGTCTAGCCCAAGTTTATTCATTTCCCTATTCATTGAAATGAAAAGACTTGATGTGACTCCTGCTGAGATACTTCCAGAGGCAACCAGCCTTGTAATGGATTGTCTCCCTCAGAAAATTAGGTACTCATTTGCCTGTTTTTATTTTCCCTGTACTAGAACTTACAGATGGGCTAGGGATTTCTCTTCAAGGGCCATCAGCTTATAGAAAACAATAATTGAAGACAGCAAAACAGTGTCATCCTGGGGCTTGAGCAAATCAAGCTGAGCAGTGGATCTAATCACCAATAGGACATTTTCCCTTCCTTGCCTTTTCTGACTTCTCGATGCAAACCTAGGCATTCATCATTGAGGATGAGGGATTAGTCAGAAGGGATAATTACCAGAGTTAATAAATTACCTTCGACTAAAAAGAATGACTACATCTTTATTTATCCCGCGACATTTAATTAGGATCGGAAATGGTTAAATGCAAATTCATTGAGATTTGCTTGTCTTCAAACTTTGCAAACTATGATTAACCCAGGTGTCTTAAGTTGCCCCAGAACTCTTTGAGAACTTCAGATGTGCACACATAAATTTTGAATTCCTCATCAAGACTTTCAAGGCCCACCACAATCTGGCTCCAATTTACCCTCGAACTTGATTTCCTACTACTCCCAACCTACCCTTCTGACTCTATTTCTCACTTCTCCGCCTCACATGCTTATGATCCAGCCAATCTAAATGACTCCATGTTCTCATAGCTGATTTCTTTAGACAAAATCTTCAAGTTCTAGCGCCACAAAGCTTCCTTTATCATCCCTAACCAGAAGTAATTATCTCTAACTGAACTCCCATAGCACTCCATCTATAATTTCTCTCATGGCATCTCATGGTATATAGATTTATGTTCATGCCATTTATTTCCCATAAGTTTTTTGAGGACAGAACGATGTGTGATTCATGGTGTATCCACAGTGCGCCTACACTCTGCTTGCCCATGATAGAAATTCCAGAAATGTTTGTAGAAGGATGAATAAAATCTAGCTACAACGTTCAAACTAGCTAAATTTCTCTTGAAGCCTGGACAAGAGATCTTCAGTTCTTTGGTAAAATTGAGATGGGATTTCGACTCCTTTCATGGATGACACCATTGTTTCTTCCTAAAATGGATTAACTCAGTGCCCACCTGTCATCCTCAGAACCCAGAAGAACTTAGAACCTAGTGCTGGGACATGGCAAACCATGTCAGGTAATAAGAAACTGTTTTGGTTCTGACTATTACTGGGAAAGGAATAAGGGTAAGGATGAGGTGGGTAAATTCATTTGCTAGGTTAGGAACAGATCTGTGGCATTGTGTTAAAAAATTTTTAACAGAATTGCCACCAGATCCACTATTGTTTATGGTCTTTTATCATCTTTCCTTCCTGGCTGATTTGTGAACTCTGGCCAGCTACTTTGATTTGAATGGGGCTCTGGAATAATGGGCTAAGTCAGGAGACTTGGATTCTAGAGGTGGCTCTGCCACTGGCTGTGTGGTTTTAGGAAAGTATAAATCAGATTTAATTTCCTCATCTGTATAATGTAGATAATACACTCACCTACCTTTTTCACAGCATTGTTCTGAGGATCTAGAGGAAGATTTTATAAGAAACAATATTGAAAACTACAAAGTATTGTACATTTGTAAGGGGTTATTATAACAATATTAACAATACCAGGGGCTTTCTTTTGGGATACCTATTAAATCACTATTCCCGTTTGGACTGTTGAAACTTAATATGTCTAATTAGGCAAAGTGGAGGCTTTTGGAAGTTTGGCTCTGCCATTTAGTAGCTCTGTGACTCCAGGCAAGTTGTCTACCCTCACTCAAACCTCAGTTTTCTCAATTGCAAATGGGGAGGAAATATCTATCTCAGATGGTAGTGAGAATTATCAGTGTGGTGGCCTTGTAATATGTCAACTTGGCTGGGTTGAATTACACTTCCTAGAAATCCTTTCCCGGAGTGTTTTTGCTTGGAGTGGGCCACAAGAGACAAGTTTGCAATAGGTTTGGAGGTTGAAAGCGAAACAGCAGTCATTTTGTGTTTTATGCATGGAAAGTCAGGGCAGGTGCTCTTGTAGCTCACACTGACACTCATTGTTGCTATCTGTTGGCCTACCTCATTGGCACAGGACAGCAGCCACCTGCCCCAAGATCCTCCTTTAAGTTCTCTGACCCTTGGGCCACATGTGTATTTAGTTCTGTGACAAAGAGCCCTGGCTTCTTCAGGCACAATGCCCACATCATCAAGGTTAGAGGCAGGTATAACTGATCTAACAGTTTCCAGTCTGTTCCGGTCCTTGTGGGTTCCCGATTGTACTTGTCCACCCCTACTTTATATCTTATCTTCTCCGACTGATGACCTGCCCTGTGGACTTCAAGCTCCAGCCTCAGACAAAAGACTTACAGACACTGCGTAACCAGCCCTGACCGTTGTGTAAGGTCCCCATAGTATCCATCCCACTCCACCACCAAAATACACACACACACACACACACACACACACACACACACACTCACCCCTTCAGAGAACTAGGTAGGATTGTCTCCAGGCTCTATCCATTCCCTGTAGAAGCCCGAAGTCCTCTCTAAGATTTCTCTGAATTCCTGTGGAGTTTATATTTTCATAGTCACTTCTGGCTCACCAAACCCTCCCCAAGAGACTTATTCATCCAAAGCACTTGTGAGTATAATTGTCTTTACTAAAGATTTTGGTGGCAAAGGCAGGCAGAAGAAGGGTTCATATTGCAACAAAACAATAATTTCCAACTGAACTTCATACATCCCTTTGTGTAAAATGTTTCTCCGCCATCTCATCCTTAGAGAACATGTCCGGTTCCCTTAGCCCGTAAAATCCCTAGCCTCACAGTATCTCCTTGGCTCCTCCCTCCTTATTCCCTTTTTACTTGTCTGTTTCCTTTTTCTTCCAATTCCCCCACCCTCTTGTTTTCAAGTGCAGAGCACCTTAACTAGCTCTCCTTTTTCCTTTAGATAATTGTAGATATATATCCATGCCCTTAGGATCTATCTCACCTTCTATTCCCATCTATTTTTCCAAGAGGAATACTATTGCAGCTGTTAAGAAAATAAACATTTTATGAGTTTACCACAGTAACAAGAGCAGGAAGCATATATTTAGCACTTACTGTGGTCCAGGCTCCACGAGCTCTTTCTATGTCTTATCTGATTTCCATAACAATCCAGTGAGGCGGTCTGGCATTAGTCTCATTTTAACAATGTTGGAATCAATTCATAGATATAAAAATAAATAAAAGCTACTTAAAAACCTAGTATTTATCGAGTTCTTTTATGTCAGGCACTCTTTTAAGCACTTGACATGTATTTTTAAATTTTTGCATTAACTCTGTACAACTCTACAGGGTAAGTGTAATTATCCATATTTTACACATAAAGAAATTGAGACACAGAAAACTTAGGAAATTTGCTCAAATTCACACAATAAATAAGGAGTGGAGCTGTGAATGGAAGCCAGGCTGTTTGAATCTAGAGCTCAGGATACTGCTGGAGTAGGTGAGAAAGTGTTTCAATGTTTTCTTCTATAGTCAGCCTCCTAACTCATCTTCAGGAGACCTTTCTTGGCTAGCCTAATATTTAACTCCTCCCTCAAATTTTGTATCCTTCATCCCTGTTTTATTTTTTTCTTCTTAGCATCTAATACCATCTATGATATCTTAGCACCGTAATATCTAATACCATATGTTTTACTTATTTATCATTTTTATTTTTCTGTCCCCACCACTGAAATGTAAGCTCTGTGAGGGCAGGGATGTTTTGTCTGTTTTGTTCACTGTAGCATCCCTAGGACCTACAAGAATGTCTTCCACATAGTAGATTCTCCACAAGTAGTTAATGAGTGAATGAATGAGTGAATGAATGGGCCTGCTTACATAGAGGTCAAGGCCTTCTAATTAGATCCTGGAGATACTTCAGGAACCAAACCCTTTTGGACAAAATGTGAAAAGGTCCTAAATTGTTGGGCTATAGATATGATCAAACTCATGAGAGGGGGGCTCAAAGACTGTGTTTCCCCTCAGTTCCTTCCCTCCCCTACTGTCTCCTACCTCTCCTAAGTGAAGATGTTTAACTGGCTTCATCTGGTTTAATTGACTTCCCTATGAGCCTGCTCTCCAGTATTGCGAATATTCTTTGACTCTCCAGTTCACTTTCTCCATTCATAAAATGGAGATAATTGTACTTCTAAAAACTTCAGCAGGATTTGGAAAAGATCAATGAGATCATAGGAAAAAAACAAGGCACTGGATCTTGGAAGGGCTCTGGCTATAGAAACACACATGAAAATTCAAATAGAATACTTTTTTCAGGCACTTCTCCATAATTTGAGGCTTTTACCTCAAGGAAGTAACACATTAACATTTGTAGAAATGATGACTTTTGTGGCTTGTTGCTCTTTTGACCTTAAAATTTTTTTTAAACAATTTTTAGAAATTAAATAGCATATAAATGTAGAAAATTTTTTTAAATGTGGAAGTTAACTTTTCAGTTTGATTTTCTATTTGGGTTGGTAAAATGTATTAAAGTTATGTCTTGAAATAAGTAAGAGGATGATGTTCATTCATTAATTCAACAAATATTACTGAACATCTATTGTGCCAGACACCATTAAAGTGTGCAAAACAGCTCATACCCGTGGGAAACCAGACAAAAACCCTCTTTGTTGCACTGTTCACTGAGAGATGATTTTAGAGGTTGCCTGTTGTATTAGTTTGCTTGGGCTGCGATGACAAAGTACCACAGACTAGGAGGCTTACACACAACTTTGGAGGCCAGACGCTGAGATCGAGATGTTGCCAGGGTTGGTTTCTTTTGAGGCCTCTCTCCTTGGCTCATAGACGGCCACCTTCTCCCTGTGTCTTCACACGGTCTTCCCGCTATGCCTGTCAGTGTCTAAATTGCCTCTTCTTACAAGGACACAGTGATACTGGGTTAGGGCCCACCTGAATGACCTCATTTTAATTTAATTACCTCTTTAAAGTCTCTATCTCCAAATACAGTCACATTCTGAGGTCTTGCGAGTTAGGACTTTGACGTGAATTTTGGGGGGACACAGTTCAGCCCATAACAATTATTCTAAAGTATTGCTGAACTCTTTGGGTCTCAGCTTACTTGTTTAAAAATAATGATAATGTGTGCTTTACATTCCTGTTATAAACACATCACTCAGTGTTTTCTTTCTGTTTGGATCTTGCAGCTGGGTAGAAATAGATCTAGTTTTTGGAGTGATAATAATATTATCAAAGGTTATAGGTGGACCAAGATTTGCTCAGAGCCACACAAAACCAGCAAAGTGGACAGGACAACTGTTTTCTAAGATGTTACTTTTTGGAAAATGGGCATCACACAGCTGAATATTAGCTAAACGAGACTACCAAAATTATTGGATCAGATTAAACTTTAAACCAGACAGGATTAAAAGTTAATTTTCCTCTGGCTAACCAATGTCTGGAAACTTGGAAGAGAAGGCACAGATGAAATAAAAAAGTTAAATTTGAGATTTGAGATCTGCCCAGTCACTGTCATCATCACTATCACATTGTTGTCATCATCATTTTTACCATGTCACATTGAATCTTTTTACCGTCTTATCCTCTGATGGTTCTATTTTCTTGCCAACAAGTTTGTGAGCTCTTTGTGGGTAGGAAGCATGTCTAGGACTGTTTGTCCATGCCCTTTTGTGGCTTGCATGATGCTGGGGACAGAGCTGGGGTTTGGTAAGCACTGGTTGGCTGACTGCATTGACTTCCAGGCCTTGTTGCTGAGTGCACCAGTCAGAGGAGAGGTGCTGGGAGAGGGATAGTAGGGAGACAGGTGGTTGGCTGCCATGGCACAGCCAAGAGTGGATACCCAGTTGGTGATGGTACTCTTGGCCTTGATCAGGTTGATGGTGGAAGTCAGTATGGGGTTGTGATGAGGGAAATGGAGAGATACAGCTTTGCAACAACATGAAAAACTTCAGAGCAGGGGTTCTACAGACTTAGGAAATATAGACTTGTTATGATTTGAAAAGGAGCCAAATTATTAGTTTCTTCTCAGCTTTCAGTCATACATTGCCAAAGAAAATGCAAATGATTTGGTGGTGGGGAGTGGGTAGGGAGAGGAGCAGGATAGAAACAGAGTTTCTACCTAATTTCCTTTGACAATGGTTATAGGAAGACATTTTGGCTAGAAAAAGATTAATTTCTGTTTTCAAAATTAAAAAAAATGTAACATGTGGAAAATATTATGTTGATGCATGTTTTGCCGAACAGATGGTGACAGTCCACAAACTTCTCGAGGATTTCCCTTATAGCATGAAGGGGAAGCATTTTAATTCTACCTAGTAAGTGAGAGTCACTGAATCTGTATGATTTTGTCTGTCTCCTCTCATAGAAATCCTCTTTTTTTATCACCAAACCACAGACTCTTTCTCCTAATAATTTTTAATAAATTACTTTAATCTGGGACATCCAATTAGCATCCCATATGAATGTTTATTTTTTTGCTAGTCTAGTCTTTCTCAGTAGGGAACCTCTTGTCTTTGTGTTAATACATGTTCATGATTTTCATTCTGAGTCTATGAAAGCACGTCAGATGTAATGTGGGTTGGCCAATTGTTCAAATCTTCATTTTACAGATGGGGAAACCAAGGCCTGGAGGTTTCTGTGACCCTCCTCAATGTTTCATAATGAGTCACAGCTGAAGTAAACATTAGAAATGGGTTTTTTGGACTCGCAAATCATTGTCCTTTAGAAACTGTGATTCTCACTGTACTTGAACCTATTTTACTTGTGCATTTTTTTTTTGTCCTTTCCTTTCAGAAGAGTCTAAAGACATAGGAAAGAGATTTTCCTGTATAGTCTCCCACTCCTCTGCCCTCACTCTTTGGTTTCCTTTGAAATGAAACCACAGCTTCAAGCAGAACCTCCCCAAGGTTTTTAATATGAGTCTGCTACACAGCTGGAGACAGAATGGTTATTAATTAAGCACTTTCCTATGTCATAGTCATTTCTCCTTCAGGGGGCACTTTTCTCACTAGAAAAGAAAAGAAGTTAAAATGAAGGATGGTAAGCAGCAGTCAACTGTTTACCATTGACTGAGGTTTGGGAATAGGAGTTTAAATTTTTATTTACTCCTCTGCTCCCAAATAGGTCCTCCCTTTAAAACAGTCTTAATGCATCTATTCCCTACCTCGACTCATCTAGATTGTCTAGATGAGTTAGGCAGCCTGATGGAGATCCAAGGGAAGCTGGGCCCATATCATTAATGGTGAGGTTCAGGACCTGGTGCCGATCAGGTAGGGGTGACTTCGATACACATTGATTTGTGATTCTAGTATACTCCAAACTTGTGGAGAGGCAGGGAGACTTGATCTGGGGCTGCGCTAGCCGGCTGATTCTTCTTTCCCTTGTTTAATGATCCTTATGGCTAATTGGAAGATTGTCCTAAATACAACTGCCACTTTTCAATTATTTTGTAAATCCCTTTGATCTTTATTTTCCTTTTTCATTCCTTCTGTCAAATATTCTTGCATACATTCACACTTTAGCCTTGCAGTCTCTACTGCAATTCATTGCTTAAGGCTTTCTAACACCAGGAGTAAAAGAAGAAAGATGTTCTGTTGCTAATAACATGAGCAACTCAAAATAAATTCAGAGTGCAAGTGTATTAAAACCCAAGCACTCGCATGAGTCTCTCTTCCCACAATCAATTTAGAATGAAAATAGCAGGAATGAGATGAGGAGGAAAATAGTTGATTTATTGAGTAGGTAAGATATGGTCGGTTGTTTGCACAGATCATCTCCTTCAATCCTCACTACACCCCTGTGAGGTGGTTACTATTATTAGCCTCATTTTGCAGTTCAGGGGAGTATGGTTTAGAGAGATTTAATGATTTGCCAAAGTTACATAGGGAGGTGGAGTGAAGCTAGAATTGAAACCAAGGAGGTCTGATTTCAGAGACCATGAACTTAGCAACAATGCTATTCTTTCTCATGGGAGACCCCATGCACTTCTGAAAGTGTTTTTAAAGAGGTTTAAATAATAAAACTGATGTTTTGAACATATTTATCATCTGCCCCAGAGGATAAATCATGGACGCTAAGGAAATACTACACCTGGGAGTGTGTAGTATTTTTTGCAATTGTTTAAATTACTTAAAAAGGGTTAAAACATCAGAGTCTGAAGTTCTTGGTTTATGGTTTTTTCTTAGGTCCAAATGTAAATTGAGTCTTTAAAGTTGCTTCAGCCTTAGGGAAAATTGCTCTTTATGCTGAGCAATTAGTAAAGGAAGCTGCCTTTTCTTCTGTCTCATGTTTCTCTGTCAGGGAAGGCAGAACAGCAAATTCTAGATGTTGAGGTTGCTTGTCGACTAATGACCTTTTTGCAGCACAAGTGCTGTGCATTTCATGTCCTACCATTGAGTGAGTCAGAGGCTAATTATTACCTAAACCTTTCTCACCTCTAGATTTTTAATTCTGAAGCAAAGAGGCACTGAAACCTACATCAAATTCCACTAAATTGCTGACTTGTCTAGTGACTTCTTTTGACTTCCTGGTACTTTCAGAAGGGAAGGAAAGTTGGATAAAATGCAGGAACTTCATTGGAAACTTCCAGTGTTTTTATATAGGATTTGATGTTTTTATATGATGAGAGGAGCAAGCAATTCAGAGAGGGCTCCCATGTTGGTTGTCCTTATTATTGATATGAAAATGCAGGATATTTTGTTTTAAGTCTTGATTAAAGTGAATTTTCACTGATTTTCCATGTAGTTCCACTGTGTTACTTAAGAAAGTTGCTTAATTATATACTAGGTTGCTTGTTTTTAAACTAGGCACCCTATGGAGCACAGAGATTTTAGGTGTCAGAGAAGTTTTATATTTCTGACACATGGTCACCTTACCCAGTGCCTGGCAGACCTTTTCCCTGTTTCTGCCTGCCAACCCTCTTCTCATTTGCTAAAGTCAGTTCACATATCACCTTCTCTGAAAGGCTGTCCCTAACTCATCCAGGCAGTCTCAGTCCCCTTGTCTCCTTGCTCCCACAGAATTCACGACTCTTACAGTACTTATTTCATTTCATTGTTCAAGTCTGGTTTGCCCACCCAAGGCCATCTCACTGCACAACTCTAGAGGGCTCCCTCTGCAGTTCTGCAACATGACAGTCCTGTCTCCATCAGCTCATCGGCACCCCCTAGGCAGTGCTCTCATCTTTGTACCCCCAGGACCTGGCATAAGATCCCTAGAACAAAGTTAGTGTTTAATAAGTAGTTAATGAATGAGTGGCTGAATTCTCCCTGAATGTATCCATTTTGATCCCTGGATCTCCATCTGTTCTATCACACATAGCTTTTCTTTTTCCATCTTGCCATTGCACAGTCTTTCCTCCCCCCTTCCCTCTGTTTCTTCCTTTTGCTTCACTCTCTGTGTTGGTTTCTATGCATCAGATAAAACAGCCACCTCTGCCAGTCTTGAAGATGTGGCCTCTTGTAGGAGAACCTTGTCATTCAACCCTGCCCTGGCTCTGGGTTGTCCTTCAAATCTTTGTCATTGTTCAAGCAGCTTATTTTATTTTTAATGGCTCCCAGTAGTTGAGGGGGTCCCAAGACTTATCAGTTTCCCAAAGGGGAGGATCTCAGTCAGCACCTAGATTCAAGCTGACTGGAAGCCAGACCCTCAGGCAGCAGCTTTTCAAGTATGCAAATACATACAGTCCTGTGGGACCGTGAGAGCATAAGCTCCCCTGGCCACCTGAGCCAGGCGATGAGGGTGCATCCCCTGGGCGGCAGCCACAAAGACTCGGGCAACAGACACATATAAAAGCTCTCCTCGCGAGACTTTGGTGTTCTGGAACGTGGAGGGAGAGCAGAAAATGGCGCCCTTCAACTGGAACGTGCCAGAGGGAGGTCGCAGAGATGGGGCCCACCAGTCTCTGTCAGGAGGGCGCCGCAGCAGCCCTCCAGATGCGTGTCAAATCAGTTGCCTGCTCCTCAGGCCAACGGTCCAAGACAAGAGAATGAGTTTCTCCCACAGCTTCTCCAGACAGCCCTCAATGGCGCTTCTGCACTGGGCCCTGAGGCGGGTGAGGCCCAGCGCATTAGACCTTTAAGAGCCTTGTGGGTCTCCTGGACTGAGTCTGGAAAGCTAGATGTTTTGGGGGCTCCTTTCAGGTGCAGGTGAAACTGGCAAACAGTTAGCCATTGATGATTAAGCAGCTAGTAACTAGGAGGGATGGGAATTGGCCGCCCCAAAGTATGTCTCTGCTGGAAAGACGCTTTAACCACACCCCCCCTCTGCAACTGATCAAAAAACTTTGGGATGGGAGGCCTGCCCCCAGAACAGGCCATCACCATAGACATCGCCAGGTATCAGGGAGGGTCCTTGCTAAGCCCATTCTTAGTTCTGGTTACCTTTTTGTAAGAGACATTTACATTTGCAAAGAAAATCTCCATTTGTAAAAGTATCCTCTTCCCTGTACCAGGAATTGGGAGGAGGGGCGTGGGGGGGAGTGGTGGCCTAACCTAGAAACTTGTCAGAATGGAAGGCAAGGACTTAAATCTGCATGATAAACTTACCCATTGTTAATTGTGCTGTCTGGGCAATATCCTATCCCACTCCCACTAGGTTCTTATAGACAACATCTCCCTGGGGCCTGGGTCACAATGGTAATGGGTTTTTTGTGCTATTGTTTTCAGGAGCCGCCATTCTGTGGACATGCATCCTACAGGAGGCATGAAGCCTGACTATGCTTGTGCAGATCATCAGTTACCTCATCTCTCCTCACCTCCAATCATTTCACACCATCTTGCCCCCTACCCCACAAATATCCCTGAGTCCCTGTTTTTGGGGAAGGGGATTTGAGATTCATTCTCTCCTGTTTCCTCACTTGGCTGCCTTGTGATTAAACTCTCTCTCTGCTGCAATCTCATCATCTCAGTGTTTGGCTTTCTGGGCGGCGGGTAAAAATGGACCTGGCGTGGTAACTGAGGTGTTAAAAGTTAGGGGGTGCCCAATGTGGGGTTCAAACCCGTTGCTCCCACAGGGGTTTTGAGTTCCTTCCTGACTCGGCTGCGGGGGTTGGGTTTATGATGAGATTGTGTCCTTGACTCTCCTACCCACTTCCATGTGGGCCTTCTCTCATTTGTTCGATGTGTAAGAGATGCTCAGCCAGTTTTTAGGTTTTTTTCAGAGGAAGTTGTTCCATACAGGTGTGTAGATTCCATGTGTTTGTGGGAGAAGATGAGTTCAGGGTCCACCTTGAACTGGAACCCTCCTTCCCTACTCTCCATCTCTCACCTCTTTCCAAAAAGAATTTGAGGTGGTTTGCAAATAAATACATATGTATTATTCAGCAGTATAAAAAATAAATGAGACAATCAGGGAAAGTTTGCACATGTTTTTTTCCTTCTAGATTTATCTTCACTTGCCTTGAGAAAGAAAAATCACTCAAGTTTTTTACTGCAGATTTTCTTAAATTTATGCTAAATATATTGATTGGTTTTCTAAGGTGCTAGTCACTTACTCTATTCCCTCGAAGTTGATATTCCAGCATGCATGTCACTTGGGCAAATGATAGGGAGTACTGGACCTGAGATGACCTTGGCAAAACACTTCTAGCTGTCTCTCATACTACCCAGTTGCCAGTCAAAAATTAAGTAACTCATATGGGGTCAAATTTTCAGGTAATTTACCCATAATGTGGTATGCGTTTTCTATCTATGATTTTCAAACTATGCTTCAAGGATCTCTCCAGCTTCCATGGAGATTTGTGGGGACCAACTTAGAGGTTAAATTGGGTTCATACATTGGATGGGTCTCTGGATTCCATGTCCTTATTTCAACCAGAGAATTTTTACTTTCATTTCTTTTGTATTTGGGTTTTCTTGGGAAAATGTGTTAGCAAAACAGATTTCGCTTCTAAAATAAGGATAAAAAGCCACAACTCTACCATTTTATTCCATTTTTACTCATGTCTATCTCTCATTAAATGTCCAAGTCATTAGATTCAGTCTAACAGCGTTGATTACCTAGTTCTATTTTCTTTAGAGGCTCTGAAAATCTACATCTTCTCTCCTCTTCACCCATATTCAAATAAATGCTTGCTCTGTAATGTTTCTGGGTTATCTTTAATGCAGGGGCTAAAAACAAAGATATGCATGTGAAATCAAGAAATAACTCTGAGGCCAACATTTATTTAAAGAATTCCTGAGAATGGACTATGGGGTCTACAGAGACACATGCACATTAGCCATAAATGCACTTGGGCTCTCTAAGGTACCTGGAAGTCTTAATGACATAGACTCTATGTATCTTGGAATTAAAACAAAACAAAACTCTGGAGCTGGCCCATTGCTAGGTATCGATGGAACCCAGCTGAATGGAATTAAAGATGTGTGTTTTTGTGTTTGTCCTGAGGAAGAGATATTGGTTTTCTTAAAATGCTCCCCTATTGTAAAGTATTGCATCCTTCCCTTTGGTTGACAGTCCTCTGATAACTAATTGGGTTGTTGGTACTTTTCAGATATCTTGCTTAGCTCCCAAATGCCAATTGCCCTCCACTTGTTTCCTTTCATTTCACTCTGCTGTCTTACAATCAGTATAGTTTTACTAACCTCATCTTAACTTGTAACCAACTATACATGTGCTATGTTGTCTGTAGGTAGAGTATCCCCCAGGAGATTTGAGGCATCAGGCTTATGGGCACCCTTGGGAATTTCATAGCAAGATAACATGGGGCCTATGAGTGAGAAAAAATTCAAGAGGGATATGAACTTGTAGCCTGTTTGGGCAACAGGTTCCTGGTTATGAATTTTTCAAAACTGTAAAAAGTAAGTCAAGAAACTCCCTCCACATTGTAGAATGTGTATAGGAGTGAAACCAGCTATAAAGGATTTCTTTTAGGCCTGGGTGGGGAGAGGGAAGAGTGTGTGTGAGTGTGTGTGTGTGTGTGTGTGTGTGGTGAATTTAAAGGGGAGTGAAGTAGAAGATGGTGATAACTTTTAAGAGGACTATTTGGAAAGTGACCTGCATGTTGCTTAATTCTTAGAGAAGTGTTAGTTGAGGGAAAAGCACAGATAGTGAAATCTTTATTATTATATTTATATTATTTCTATAATTTTATAATATTTTTACTATATATTTTTATATTATATTTATATTATTATATCTATATTTATTATTATAATTTATTAATTCAAAGAGCAGCTGTGAAAGGAAAATGAGGTTCCCAAAGGTCAAAATGCAGGCTGAGGAATGTGGAGAAAAAGCACTCTTCATTTGCTTTAGGAATTGGGGGAGGGCAAAATATTAGGGGTATTGGAAATGTATGGACACTCAGGTTGTGTTTAGCTCTTCTTGGCTCTGGTCTTTTGGGCAACCTTCCTATATTTTCCCCTGGCATCTCCTTTTCTACCTTGTCCCTCCACTCCTCACTCTGGTTTCGGCCCCTGTAACCTGTAGATCCGTGAAACTCAGGGGACAGGGCCACTATGCCTTGCTTGTCTTGGGGGGGCAGTCTTAGCCTATATGCCAGGTTTATTTGATCAGTGATCCACAAATATTCATTTAGCAGACGTATTTGTATACTAATCACAGTGCCTGAATTATGAAATGTGACCAGTCTGTGCTGGTGACTTCAGATTGATAATCTGTAAATATTTGTTTACACTTATTTATTTAATTTTTTTTTGCTGAGGAAGGTTCTCCCTAAGCTAACGTCTATGCCAATCTTCCTCTATTCTGCATGTGGGTTGCCGCCATAGCTTGGCTACTGACAAGTTGTGTAGGTCTGCACCTGGGAACCGAACCCAGACCGCCAAAGCAGAGTGCGCCAAAGTCAACCACTAGGTCATGGGGCCAGTCCCTGTTTACACTTATTTAATTGGGACCAGGGAGACATCTGATTTTATGTTCATAAACATGTGTATCTCTTTCCCTTCAAAATAGAGGACATACATGTATGTAATAAGATGACATTTAAATGTGTTGAAAATTATCTTTCACAGTTTTATGTTTCTCATAACTGGATAGTGTTATTACTCTGAGAAAAGATTCAACTTATATGTAGTTACCAAGTCCTTTTTAACATATGTTTAAAAGTTGTATTCTCTAACTACTTTGACATTAAAACATTTCTTACTTTGCAGAAACGTTTATTCTTTCTTCAGCTTTCTTTTGTAACTTTCAAATATAGACACCTTCTTTGGAGACACATTTAATAATTTTAAAATTAGATGATAAAATAATTTAATTATTTCTAGTAGATGGCAGTAATCATAAATTATTGGCTTTCAGAATTTCAGCTGTGATAGCTTGTGTGGTAGGCACAATTCCAAGATGGCCCCTGATGACCTTTGCCCCCCTGGTGTTACCCTGGTAATTACATTACTTTACATGGCAAAAGGATTTTGCAAATGTAATTAAGTTTATTAATCAATAGACTATAAAATAGGAAGATTATCAAGGTGGGACCGATCTAACCTATTACCACTTAAGAGAGTTTTCTCCAGCTGGTGGCAGAAGAGAAAGTCAAAAACTGGAAGCAAAAGAAGGATTTGACATGTCATTCCTGGCTTTAAGGATGGAAGAGGTCACATGCAAGGACCAGAGATTAGCCTTTAGTTGCTGAGAGCAACTCCCAGGTGACAGCCGGCAAGGAAACAGAGACTTCAGTCCTACAACCACATTGAGCCAAATTCTGCCAGCAAGCTGAATGAACTTGTAAGTGGATTCTTCCCCAGAGCCCAACCTTAATTTCAGCCTTGTGAGATCCTATGCAGAGAAACCAATCAAGACCACCTGGACTTCTGACCTACAGGACTGTGAGATAATAAATGGGTGTTGTTTTAAGTGGCTAAGTTGGTGGTAATTTGTTATGCAGCAATGGAAAACTAATACAGCTTGTTTCAGAAGTTTTGGTGCAGTCTATAGTTGCACTGTGCAATTTGCAGTGGCATGAGAAAAGGTTTATGAGTAAGTTTAATTTATTTTTATTTTAATTTAAAATAATTTCCACTTGAGGCTCCTGTCAACTTTCTTGGGAACTGTACTATGACTGACACTGTTGGTTGACTATCCAAAGATATTACCTGTCCTTCTTTTCTGCTAACAGAACCCCCATGGTTTTTTTTCAGTGGAGATCCTTTGATATCATGGAAGGTAGTCCCAGCTAAGGGTCCAGGAGTAAACAGACTTATGATCTGTTTCTGGCCAATCAGATTTAAGTAGAAGTCTGCTGGGGGGGCTTTGGGAAGGATTTTACTTCTTGATTTAAGAGACAGAAGCTGAGGAGAAATGCTCTACATAACACTGCCAGCTGCTTCCTGTCTTTGAATGTGGTGTGATGATATGCTGCAGCTATCTTGGGACTATGAGGAGGAGGCCAAAAGAATCACAGAGATGCTGATTCAGGGCCTTGATGCCTTTGAACTAATGCCACTACTCACATCTAGATTTCTTAGGTGAGAAAAGTATTTTTTTATTTGTTTAAACTATGATTAATTGAGTTTTAATGATTTACAACTGAAATCATAGCTAACTCATATAGAATTTGGATCCTGGAAGTAAAATGCTGCAAGTAACACACTTTAAGAGATAGGTCAGAGTGGGCATTGAAGACCCAACTATCTTAAGCTGGAAACCTTTGACATGGCAAAACATTTAAGCAACTGGTTGCCTGATATATCTTAGAATGCAGACCACATATTGACAGAGGTTGTAGTGGCATGAGAAATGGAAGGAAAATTTTAGGATGTTTATGTGTGTTGGTTTATTTTAGCAAAGAAGTCCTACTAGGAGAGGTAAACTTTAGCTAGATAGCTAATCTCTAAGCAGAGAGGAAAGAAAGTATGAGTTTGCTAAGAAAAGTACTCTAAATGCGACCTCCAATCTAAATGAACAGTCTCATAATTTATATTCTTGCAGGGTTAGAGAAGGTGTCTTTTGTACCCCAAGTTGAAAAAGCAGAGGCGAGAAAGTGGTACCCTTAAGACTGATGAAACTGGAGCTTCTTACTATAAAGACCTAATTATGTGTGTCAAATGCCAGAGGATTTTGAAGAGCACAGGATCTAGCAGCAGGGAGACAAGAATTCTTAGCCTCAAAGACTATGTCTAGACAAAATCTTTAGCTATGGTTACTAATGCAAGGAACTGACCAGAAGAAAATAGACTGAATCTACTAAGTTTTTGAGAGGAACTTTATTGTTAAAGGTAATGCAAGCCTCACCAACAACTGCATATAATTATTGAACCTCAAAGGCAATCCCTAGGTATGTGAACATGTAGCAACACACAGGGGTTGCTAAAATTAGAAAAGAACTTTCTCATGAATGCCCATCTCAGATATAGGCATTGAAAATAATTATTGAAGAATATCTTACTAGAGGGAAGAACCAGGGACTGTGGAAGAAAAATACAGAGATTTTCACAAACAGAACTAGGAACTGTCAGATTGACTAACCAAGGAAATTTCTCCATTGACAGGACAGGCATTTTTCACTATTTCTTTATGACAAGATAGTGTATGCTAGTAAATATTAACTAGTTATCTAGTCTTTTCCCACCACTATATATAAGATGCAGTGGAGGCAGGTCACCTGTTCTTTAGAGAAAACTTCCAGGTCTATAAGAAGACATATCTGGACCAAATGAAGAAGACTGAACATCACCTAGAGATCCTAGATCTGGACCTGGATGTAGTAACTAGATGTGACTTTGTGGTTTTTCTCTCTTGCAAGTTGCTGGTTGACAATATGATTTTAGGACTCAGAAACTAGAAAGTGCCTAAGAAGAAAACAAAAATAGTTTCTCTGTTTCCTGCAATTCTTTTCTTCTAGATCAGGGTTCCTCAATCCTGGCTACACATTAGACTCACCGTGGAGCTTTTAAAAACAGCAATACTGTAGGTCGCACCCAGAGACTCTGATTTAATTAGCCCGGGGGAGACCCTATCTATTGGAATAAAAGTTTCCCAGGTGATCTATTTGTTCAGTCAGATTGAGAACCACTGTCTCAGCTGGTGTTGGATTCTCTTTTTCTGTTTCCTATTCACGGTTTACATAATACTAGTTTCACCATTTGTGAAACATGATAAATAAGAGGAGCAAACAAATTCAGTAGTTCCCAAATACTGGTGAGTCAGGAAGGCTGCATAACTATCAGAAGAGAACCTGTTAAAAAATATTGCTTTGTAGGCTCCGCCACCAGATTCTGACACACTAGCTCTTGGGCCTGGAAATCTATTTTTTAACACACTCCCCAGGTTCTTCTAATACACAGCTGGGTTGGAAACCATCAGGCCTGGTGATCTCTGAAACTTCTTCCAGCTTGTAGGATGTGAGGTCTTATGTTTAATTTTATGAGAAAGAAGTCACAGTTTTAAGGACATTTTGAAAAGGCAGTTTGTACTACAAGATTAAGATATTGTGAAAGGAATGTTATCATCCAATAGGAATGGGCCTCAATCAAGTGCTTTTTGGTAAAAATACTGCTTGCTGGTTTACCTTCTCAGAAAATGTCAGAACTGTGTCCACACAGTTTAATTATTTGCCCTCAGTAATACTTGAAGAGGTTCTTTGGCCTCTTTCTGTGCAACTATAAGTTCTAGTTGAAAAGAAATAAACCCTTGCTCTCCAATGAATCAGATATAGTTTATCAAACTATATAATATACATAGCAAATTGTAAATAAAATAAGGTGTGGCCACAATTTGGTATTGCATCTACTGTTAATCCCTTTAAATCTGGGCATTAATAATGCCATTTGTTACTGAGCCCTAAGGGACCCGTTACCCACAAGTGGGTCCTTTTGCCCGGAGCCACATGCGCCAATAGAACTAGACTGGGTTTGGAATAACAGAGCAGAAAATTTATTCATTGATCAGTTAATGGAGGAGGCAGAAAACACCTTCTTCCTGAAGGGAAGGTGAGCAGGGTTCTTATGGGATGTGAAGGGGAAGGGGTCTCCACATCATTGTTTGGGGTGGGGGCATTTGGGGCATGCACAGATCTTCCCTTCTTGCACACGACACCTTTTGTGCACAGCACCCCATCACTGTCTTGGACCTTTCTGGTTTGGACCGGTTCTGTGGTTTGGCCATTGGGCAATATTCTCCCTTGGTTCCTATAAGCAAGCACGACTTAAAAACAAGGCATTAGACGTGGAAAATGTTTTAGGGACTTCCCTGGGTGACACATTTGCTCATTTGTTCTTTTGCTCATTCACTCAGAAAATCTTTTGAAAGAACCAACCATGAGCCAGGAATCACTGTAGGTCCTGGGGCAAAAAAGAATCTCTCCCTTGTTGAAACTCACACTTTATTTGGGAAAATTGATAAGAAATAACTTTTTAAGTGTTGAGTGGTACTAATTGTTAAGAAGGAAAATAAAGCAAGGTAAGATAGAAAGTGATGGGAGCTCGAGGGTAGTTGTACTTTATAATTAGGGAAGTCTGCTCTGTTAAGGCAATATTTTGGCAGAGACCTGAAGAAAGTAAGAGAAAAGTCATGGCGATATCTGGGGAAAGAGCATTTTAGACAGAGGAAACAGCCAGTGCTGTTTCCAAGAGTCCCATGGTAGGAATGTCCTCAGTGGGATCCAGAAACAGCAGTGGCTACAGTGACTTGAGTGGAGCCAGAGAGGGTGGGAGTGTTGGAGAGGAGGCAGAGAGTAGCAGGGCCCGTCACGCAAGGTCAATTATAAGAGCATTGTATTTAACTCCGATATTTAAGGGTGCATACAGGATTTGTGGGGTTTTGAAATTTTACAATCCTTGAGGCCCTCTATATGTAAAGAAATACAAAATTAGGAATAAACCTAAATACTTATTTGGAGGGAAAAGAAAAACCAGAAGAAATAATCAATTTTTAAGCAGTGACAAATACCAATGTAGAGGATCAGAATATGCCTCCAAATATGCCGCTCTGGCATAAGGATTATTTTGAGCGGAAGACAATGAGGAATAGCAGATGTAAAAAGGGCGCTCTGGCTTCCCCAGTCTCATACAAGGAAAGGCAAAATGACAATCACCAGAGACTCTTACCAGCCCAGAGATAGAGAGGAATCTAATAACAAATCTCACTAAAACAACCCTTATCTTCTGTTTCCCCCATATATTTATCTTCCCACAGTTTGCTGCCCCTAAATACCAAAGTCCATTTTTATTTTTCTTGTCGCTTCTCTACAAATTTATTATTCATTATTAAGATGCTATATAAGCCCCAAGTTCTAACCACTCCATTGAGTTACTCATCACTGAGTTTCTTCTGTGAATATGTGCATTGCTCCTGTTAATAAACTATATTTGTTTTTCTCTTGTTAATGTGTCTTATGTCAGTTTAATTTCCAGGGACCCAGGTGCAGAACCTAGGAAGGTGGAAGAAAAGGGTTTTCCCTCCACAAAATCCAAAAAATATCATAATAATTTTACCAACTAACACCCCTCTGTATTATTTTTTTCCCCTTCATTATTTTTGGCTAAAATCGGTTTGATTGCCTTTTTACATATTATTTTGTAATGTTATTTTCTATAGGAAAAATAGAAAGATAATTTAGTTTTTCCTTTAGCTTGTTTGGTCAAAATTTATTTTTTATTCACAGTGCAGAAAAATTTCCTTTAACTTCACAACTCACTACTGGTAATGCCATGTACATTTTTAGGATTGTCAAATTTGGGAAAGCTTTTCTCAAATTTCTTTCTTACATGAAGTACAGATTTGTAAGAATTTTCCACAGATTAGCTTCTGGCTCCATATGTTTCAAACTCCTTTGCTCTTCCACTAACCATGTATTTCTGGCATGATGACCTTGTGACCTCTAGACCTGAACTTGAGCGTCACAGTATATGCTGGCACAGAGGATAGTAGAAGTATTCTTGGAGGCCCTTCCTACACCAGCAAAAACTTTACATGAAAATAACTGTGAACCACAATAATATATCCCACTAACTCAAACGAAATGCTGCTGTAACTCAATTTCTTAAGTAGATCCCAATGTGTCTGTGTCTATTCTAGCACCACTTGACTCAAAGAGAATCGTGACAGAGGGGAAATTCAAAATAGACAGTTGTGGTTAAAATATCTCTCATTTGCAAATTAAGGAAAAAAAAAGACCATGTAAATATATTGCCAGGCCTCTTCCAGGGGCTTGGAAGGGCTCTGTGCAAGTGAGGGGCCCTGGATCTACAGCTTTAAGGAAAATCTTCCTCTGGTGACATGTGAAGCCGTTGGAGGGTTTTGAGCAAAGTAGTAACATGATCTAAGTGCTGTTGTAAAAGGACCATTTTGTTTGGAGAGCGGACTATCGGGGAGCAAGCGTGGAAGCAGGGAGATCTGTACACCGGCCGAAGTTCAGACTCTAAAGGGGAGGTAAAAACGCGGACATAACTCGTTCCAGGGAAGCTGACTATTACCCACTAAGATGTTGACGTGGTTCCTGATAGTCATGCCTGCTCATAGCAGACTGGTTTCCTTTCTCAGCTGTTGCGGATTTAGTGATTATAGACAGTTCTCTTAATATTTTCTGTTGCTCGAAGTCTTTAAGGTTCAAATTTCATCAACGGTATTTTTATTATCGGGGCTATTTGTGTTCCTGTACGTTGCTGCATAGACGCCTGCAGTGCTGGCTGGAAGATCATCCTTTACCAATACAGTTTCGATTCACACTATCAATGCAATCTGTATCTGGGTTGAGAACTATCCAGGAGGACTCTTTCCTGTTATTTAGAAACCTTAGAACCCAGCAATTTATCAGTTCATATCATCAAATATATCTTTGCCTAATGAAGAACTATCTGATTAATATCGTCAAGGTCTTTAATCATTTTATCTCATTTATTTGGGAGTTAGCTTTATGTGTTGCTTTAGAACAGAGGTTGGTAAACCTTTTCTGTAAAGGGCCAGATAGTAAATATTTTAGGCTTTGCAGGCCACATGGCCTCTGTCAGAACTATTCAACGATGCTGTTGTAGCACCAAAGCAGCCATAGACAATTATGCAAAGAAATGGACATGGGGGTGTTCCAGTACAATTTTACTTACATAAACAGGCCATGGGGCCAGATTCGGCCTACGCATACAATTTGCTGACCTCTGCTTTAGAATTTTCCTCTGGCCGTTTCATGTTATATGTCCGAAATCTTAAACGCACTTAACCTCTATAAGTCTGTCTCCATCTTTAAAATAAGGAGCCTAATATATGCCCTGTCTACCACATAACATTGTCATAAGGGTCAAATGAGATATTGGTTGTAGAAGTCTCTTATAAATTTTATAGTAGCATATATCATCTGTCTATTTCTATTTCTTTCTACCACCATGCAACACATTTCCCTACCTCTCCCTCCACCAAAAGCACACGTATAAACACTCAGTCACAAAGGAAAATTATGGCTTGCTACCTTATTGTTAATCCTGGGCCTATGTCAATTACTGGCTCCCTAAAATGTCATCAGAACTACCTGTGATAGCACGAAGCTGAGTTTGTCCTTGTGAGGGCGAACATGACCTTGATATAGTCTTAATAGAGCCTCAGAAATGGGAGGGTAAAGTCAGGATATTTATTGAGATTTTGAAGACCTACCTAGGTGAAGGTGGGTCTTTCAATGCAGTGGCTTGGTTGGGATTGGATAAGGATCATGATGTAATAGTCTAAAATTTGTGGACACAACAAGGTGAGGATTTTTGAAGAGGGAGTCCAAGAGTCTTAGAGTGTATACTATCATTTAATACTTTCTATTGAAGAATTGATTGGCCTCTCAGAAAGTTACTGGAATAAAGAGTAAAGTTATTTGTAATTTTTATATTTTGGGGCAAGTTTCCTGGAATAGTAAAGTTATATTGATAAACAGATTAGTAAAGTCATATTAATATAGTCAGTAAGCTGTGTAGGTGTAGATGGCTTTGGTTCTCACTTAAAAGACATATTGGAGGTATTTTGTGAGAAGGAGGGAAAGGTAGATAGGATAGCAGGATTTACTTAGAAAAGGACAGAGAATAGTAGAAAAGAAGATAGTAGATACGGAGAAGAGAGGAAGAGGTGGCAAGACCATGAAGAGCTTCTCAGACAAAGTTGAAAGAGAATTTTGAAAGAGAGGAGAAGATTTAAGAAATTTAAAAGCTGGGATATAAGCTATATCAGAATGTCAAAAGTTAGAAAAAATTTTAAAAGCTGTTAAATATAAATTGCTTTCAATTAATTGTCTGGCTGGATGGTTATATTTTTATGTGTGAATCTGTGTCAAGAATGAAAACTATGTGGGCCTGGTTTTGAGGAGGTTACTTTTTAATTAAAAAGATATGTATGGGGGCCAGTCCTGTGGCTGAGTGGTTAAAGTTCTGCATGCTCTGCTTCAGTGGCCCAGGTTCACGGGTTTGGGTCCTGGATGCAGACCTACTCCACTCATCAGCCATGCTGTGGAGGCATCCCACATACAAAATAGAGGAAGATTGGCACAGATGTTGGCTCAGGGCTAATCTTCCTCAAGCAAAAAAAAAAGAAGAAGATTGCCAATGGATGTTAGCTCAAGGCAAATCTTCCTCACCAGAAAAAAAAAAAAGATATGTATGTATGTGTGTATATATATATACTCATGGTAGAAAATTTTGAATAGACACATAAACAATTAGAATAAATAAAGATAACTCTTAATAGGAAAGTGAAATTCCAGTGAAATGGATATGTAGGAGTAAAAAAGTCAAGAGAAATAGGAAAGATGACTTTCATTACAAATAAGCAAGAATTTTCTTGGAGTAGAGACATGGGAGAGTGAAAGAAGAGAAAGAGGAAGAATAAATAAAAGGCATGTTGGGAGACTATTGGCTAGTTTGTGGGAAATGGTCAAAGGCCACTGGATTTTTAGGAAGCAGAGTATCAATCTTAAATTTTAATTTTTTTCCTTGCTGTGATGTTGCACAGAGTTCAGGCCAACAATAAAATAGAGGACATAGTCCCCAGGGCTGTCCTCACATCTGATATCAACTGCAAGTTTGAAGGGTCCCAAAAACCATCCTCAGGTTTGACAGTTTGCATCAAGGACTCATAGAACTCACTGAAAGTTATTATACTCACGATTATGGTTTATTACGGGGAAAAGATACAGATTAAAATCAGCCAAGGGAAGAAACTCATATGGCAGAGTCTAGGAAAAGTACCACATATGGAGCTTCCATTGTCCGCTCCCTGTAGGTCAGGACATATCACTTTACATGCATCAATGTGTGACAATCTGCACAAAATATTGCCAACCAGAGAAGTCGTCTGAGCCTCAGTGTCCAGAGTTTCTACTGGGGCTTTATTACATGGGCACAATTCATTAGTTACCCACATGATTGATCTCAGTCTCCAAGTTGACTATTCTGCGTAACGCACAGCCCCCATCCTAAGTCACATTGTTAGCCTTTTGCCAATCTCTCCCTCTTCTCCTAGGCTATATGGGTGTGGCCAGCCTTTGCTCTAAATCACATTGTTAAACTACCAGTATGATCCAAAGGTCTGGACAAACAAAGACACTCCTCTCTGGAGGGCTGAGAGATTACCTCCCAGAAACCAAGGACATAGGCCAGATGTTTTCTTTGAGCAAGGCCAAATTCTTTACTACACAGATATAAATCTCTTTCATCATCCCATCCTTCAGTAAAGACTTCTTCACACATGTGAAGAAAAAATCATCCTTAATCCCACCACCAACTTCATGGAAACACTTTAAACATTTTGTTATAGACCCTTATAGATAGATCTTAGATAGGTTAGGCATAAAAATGTTAACTCATTTCTTTCTTTATTCCTCCCCAAATTAAAACGAATAGCTACTAGCACAGGGTAGAAAACTGGTCAGGAAAATCAAATCATCAAATGTTAGGGTTAGATGAGATCTTGGACTATATCTGGTCTTTTGAAAAGGTGAAATGATTTGTTCAAGACCAGTGGAGTTAGTGAGACAGAGCTGAATCATGATTCCAGGTCCAGTGGCTTTTCTCTTACAATAAAGGGAAACTCAAGAGATCTCCTTTTGGATCCAAAGGATGTTACTTTTTGAAAATAGCACTGCCTTATTGACATATAGTAAGATGACCCTAATGGCTTTTTGATTGATTTGGTTTTGCCCCAGATTTGGGGTGATTTCCAGATCCATATATTAAAGTGTGTCTAGAAGACAGCTGCTCAATTGCTTGCATATTTTTCTGATTAGCTGAATTGTATATGCTGCTGAGATAGTCAACTAGATTTCACGTTGTTGATAGGAGCGGCACGAGATCTAAAATTGAACACTCTCTATATCGCTCTAGTCCTTTGGAAAGTTTTCCCTTCTATTTCCCCCCCTCCTTGTCCTTCTCAGAAACCTATTAAATTTTATGTTTTTTAGATTCAAACCTGGAACCTAGTTTTCAGCTGCTTTCTTATTCCCCCCTAAATTTTATGCACATTTAATGAACTTCATTTTCTGTGTGTGTTGGTCAGAGTTGGATATTGCCAATTGATCCAAATGGTATAAAAAGGACCAGAACTTATTCTTTTGTCACACAAGCCTGTGGCTTGGGAGGGTGCTATAGACTAAATGTTTGTGTCCCCAAAATTCATATGTTGAAACCTAATCCCCAATGTGATGGTGTCTGGAGATGGGATCTTTGGTAGGTGATTAGGTCATGAGGATGGAGCCCTCATGAATGGGATTAGTGCCCTTATAAAAGAGACCACAAAGAGGTCCCTTGCCCGTTCTTCCATGTGAGGACACAGCAAGAAGACAGCCATCTATGAACTAGGAAGCAGGCCCTTACCAGACACTGAATCTGCTGGCACCTTGATCCTTGACTTTCCAGCCTCCAGAATTGTAAGAAAGAAATTTGTGTTGTTTATAAGCCACCCAGTTTATGGTATTTTTCTTATAGCAGCCTGAGTGGACTAAGACGGGGGGAATTAAGTGGATGCACTCATTTTCATTGGTAGGAACAGCACCATGCATAGGCCCAGGAGGTAAAAGCTTACTTGGTCTCATTTCAGCTGATGGAAATGACCTGCTATGCCAAACCATTTCCACTCTACTGTCGGGATTTGCCTTAGCTGTGAGGTGAACAGTGAGCACATCGTTTGGGTTAACTGGAGATCTGTTTTCAAAATGCAAAATGCAAACGTGCCTGAGGGGAATTTTAGTACCTTATAGCATCCTCAGTTTGGTTATCTCTTTTGTATACTTAACTGAAATCAGCTGCAGTGAAGAGATAAAATTCTGATGAAATAAACTTGGAACTTGACGTGGGGTCAGGCCTAGGGCAGGACATCACAGGTCTTCAGGAATGCAGAGAGCATCAGGAGACCAAGGAGGAGAGAGAGGGAGATGGAGATGGGAAGACCCTCCACTTTTTCATTTGGTGTAGTTCTGAACTGCAAGCTTAATGTAGCATCAAGATGAATAATTTACAAAGAGGTGGGCATATGTCCTTTCAACTACTGCAAGGAAAAATATTGTAACTGTTGGTAAAGTGAAAGAAAGGGCCAAAGTGAGACACGTCAGCTAGGTACATTATGAAGTACAGGTTCTGATGTTATTTGTTCTCCAAATGCATAGAAATAAGAATTAGTCTAAAAAAAGAGAACAAAGAAGCTTCACTGATGCCATCTCATGGAGGGAGCCACCACTGTCATGTCCTAATATCTGTTCCCTCTACTTTGCCAGTACAACTAAACACTCTTGTGGCTCTGCCTTTATGTTCTAGACAGCGCTGTCCAACAGAAATATAACGTGAGCCACATACATATTTTTAACTTTTCTAGTAGCTGCATTAAAAACACGAAAGGAAACAGGTGAAATTAACTTTCATAATATATTGTATCTAATCTACTATATCCAAAATATTGTTTCATTAATAAAAAATTACTAACAAAGTATTTTACATCTCTTTTTTCTGTACTAAGTCTTTGAAACCAGGAGTATATTTTATATTTACAGAACATCTTAGTTTGGATTAAGCACATTTCAAATGCTCAGTAGCCACTTGTGTCCAGTGCCTGCTCGATTGGATAGCGAAGCTCTAGAGGGAAGATATCAATACAGGGACACTGTCTCTCAAAAATCACGAAAATTTGTTATCAGCTATAAATGACAGAATAACCTATTAAAGAAGGCTTGAACTGTAAAGGCATTTATTGTTTACTGAACAAGGATACTGAAGGTAGGGTGTTGTTCAGTGAATTAAAATGTCATCAGGGATCCAGGGTCTTTCCAGCCTTTCACCTCATGGGTCTTCCTTAGCACACTGGCTTTCCTTCCTTGTGCTTGTCATCTCGTTATCATAAGATGCCTACAGGAGCTCCTGGTATCAAGCCCTAATACCTGGAAGGTGAAAGAGCTGAAGTCTTTTTCTCTCAAGTCTCTTTATCCAAGAAGAAAAAGATTTCCCCCAACAGACATGCCCTGACATCTCATTGGCCAGATTTGGGTCACATGGTTACTCCTGGCTGCAAGGGATCTCGGGAAAATGAAAAGTGCAAAGAAGAGAATGACTATGAGATCTTTGCTTTAATAAGAAGACCAGTCCTGATATTTGCTGCCCCAGACAAAAATGAGGCTTCTTTAGCCTAGAAGGAGGAAGGGGATGGCTAATGGGCAGGCAGCCAGTGATGTCTGACATAGGGGCATTCTCTCAAGCAGAGGGGGACAGAGGAACAGCAAAAATCAAAATGGTCTTATAGTAAAATAATAATTACATTAATAATTGCTCCCATTTACTGAGTACTCATGCGCAGCATATGTCCAACAGAGTAATTCACACACACACGGGTTACCTATTGCTGCAGTCGTTACTGATGGTAAAACCGGTGCAGAACTGTCAGATTACGCTGAGCTCCCCAAGAGCAGGAATCACATCTTTTGTTTGTTTGTTTTGTGTCCCATAACACAGTGTTCATCAACATCTATTGAATGAATGAACTCCTCTTACTCATTCAGGATATTTTATGTCTCCCTTTGAAATCTTGTTTCTAACCTGTGTCATCTTCTCTCTTCAAAGTCTAGTGTGTTGCCCTCTTTAAAATCATTGGTCCCACTACCCACTCTCTAGCTTCCAGCACAGGTCCTGGCCCTCACTGTTAACCCCTTGCAACTCTTTCCACAGGCTTCCAAGTGTTCTTATTTGGGAGAGGGTCATGGCTAGAAACCACAACCAACCAACGACTCAGCAACCTCTTCACTGGAGTTTCCTTCCTACCCAGACTTATTTGAAGACATTAGGGAAATAAAACTAGAGTCTCCCACACAGAGTTGATGACTCCTGGACCTATGTCTTATGAGCTCTGTCAGTCTTGCAAACCTTCCTTGCTGTTTGCTAGGCTCTTTCAGTTGGTAAAGAATAGAGATAAATCAAGGTTCCTCAAATATTGGGAGTTTATTATATGGAAAAAAAAGAAAAACCATCTCATCCCCCCACCCATCCAGGTCTCACAGAGAATGGGAGCGTTGTTCAGGATAAATCAGTAGCAGTTGCTCCAATAATCCAACAGTAGCTGGAGTGACTCTGCAGCAATTTCTGTATTTCATCCCCTTAAAAATAGATGTCCAATGCTCTTAGCCCAGTGCTTGACCATTGTGGTGACCCAGCCATTTTCTGATTCTGCTCCTCTACCATATAATCTCTTTCTCTACTGCCTACCCCATGGCTTCTGTTTAGCCATCATAGCTTCTACTGCCTTAAGGTCTCCGTGTCATCTGCTACCTACTGAATTGCTCTGGAGTCTCCCTTTAGAATGCCCCCAAAAAGTGTATATATTTGAGTTGACCTTCCAGGATCCTTCCACGATCAGGGATCTTCATTGGTTACAGGCTCCATGCCAAGCCAGGTTACAGATCCCTGATAATTATAGACGCATGCTTTGTGTCAGACTCCTTTCTCTAGTTCAGTCATCTGTCTTCAGAATGACGGAGTCCCGTGGTAAATGTGTAATCTGTATACAAGTCAAGTGTCTTAAAGTTCTCCAGCTGTCAGGTTTACCCTAACCTATTATACCCAACTAAAAATGTTTGAGCCTTGCATTCCAGATGATCTCAGGAAGTCAAGTCATTTATCAATTTCCTGTCCCCAGTTTTCTGATTTTCTCCGAAGAATACTTATTAATTCTATGAATCCTTTCTATGTGTTACATGTCAGTTTTAATCAGCCAAAACTTGTTGTTACTCTCCCTCTTTCCATTTTGTGAAAAGTGGTTTTATCCAGTGGTTGTCTCTTTGAGGTTGGAGGAGGTGGCCCTGAAAGGAATATGAAGGTAGTTTCGGGGGACAGGGGTTTCATTTATCTTCACCGGGATGTCGGTTACATGGGTGTGTGCATTGTCAGTAGTAACTGAAGTGGACTTTTAAGATCTGTGTGTTTTTATCTATGGAAGTTATTCCTTAATATGATTAGTTAACAACAACAACAACAAAGTTGTTGTGTCAGTCAGGGTCCCAACAGGAAACAGAAAACACTCAATTTGGTAATTTGAAGAGAGTTTAATAAAAGGCCAACTTACAAAAGAGTCAATGGGTGTAGCACCCCAGGGCTGAAACCTGAGTTTCCATTAACACTCCTATACTGAAGAGGCAAAGGAAGGGAGCTGTTACCAGAATGTGATGTGCCAAATGTGATGGATCCAAATGTGCCAAATGGAGATGACTATTCCGGAAGAAGCTGGGATCTTTGGTCAAGGCATATAGCCAGCACATCTCAAACCTGTGGTGAGGGAACTGGGGGAATAAATACCCTAATCTCAGGTTCATCCTTCCCTCCCTCTGATCTCCTCCTTGGACAAACCCAACCAGAAGCCTGACAGCAAGGAAGCTCATAGATGTAGTCCATACAGCTCAGCCCCCCAGGGCACAGAGCTGCGTAGAGAAGAATGGAGAGAGATCTGGAGAGGCAATCAGAAGACATCCTTCATGGTGTTTTCCATTTCCCCTGAATTACTTCATTCCAAGTGTGGGTAGTGCCCCTGTTGTAATTCTTTAAAATGTAAGTAATGTAAGTAAGGCAAGATTATGGTATTTAAAATATTTTACTGAAAGCTTGAGGCTAACAGAGGGGTCTACAATGAAGAAAAAGCAAATTTAAAACCTTGGAATAGCTTTCCCAGCTTCTGAGCCATTGGCCACGCCTTGTGCTGGGAGTTCCTCCCTGCCTGCCTCCCTCCTCAGCCCGGCCACGTCATGTGAAAGGGCCAGTCCACCTCACCCCAGTGGGAGTTTCCTTGACCTCTTCCTCCACGTCCAAAATCTGATCCTACACTCCCAGACCCCCAAAGACAGGGGGATTCTTCTTCCTTTCCTGCTTGTTATCTAGGATGATCAATAGTGGGATTATTCGTTTCATTTGGGGAAACCACTATCTTCACTATAGGTAATGGTCTGGCCATGGTACATATTCTTCCAGTCAGCTGTGGTCAGAGTGCTGGTGTCAGGAACTCTAAAATTTCTTGGTGATGAGAAGTCACATCAAGGCTGGGAAGAACACCAGTACAGCAAGGCCAGGCCAGGGTCTGGAAGAGTGGAACACGGGCCAGGACTGTTACCTAGAGGTCTGCAAGTAGGTACTCAGGGCCTCTTAAGAGTCCCAAGTTGGAAGACCTTGGGTCGAATTCCATGTTATCACTTGCCAGCTATGTGACCTTGGGCAAGTGACTTAATTACTCTGATCTATAATTTCTATTTTCTTCCTTTTTTTTTAAAAAAGAGATGATGTGAAAATGTGCATGAAAACACTTTGCAAAACTCTACAGTCCAAATGAACATAAGCACTTCCTTTCTAGTAATTGTCAATCTTTTTCTGTTGCCACAACATTTATATGTATAATACACTACCATCATGTCACACAATAATTTTCAATGGCCAAAGCAAGCACTGGGGAAGGGAAATATATACCTAAGGGTATATTGCGAGGGGAGCTTGGTTAGTTGAAAAAGCCCCACATGGAGATTTTGATACAAGGCTAACCCCCATGTCAGCCCGAACTGGATCACATCTGGTTGAGAGTCACTTCCTAGACAGAAGGTTACAAACTGGTGTGGGATAGAAAGGGCTAGAAGATATGTTTTGTTTGGCTCTCACAGAATTGTGAAGCTTTTAAATTAGGTCTCAAAATTTTAAGATCAGGAGATTTCACACGAAAAATAATATTTCTGCCTTCTCTTGAAATACAGAATTTCTGGGAAACCAAGCCTACCTTCTTGAATGCCAAAATTCGGCTGGAGCTAAATAGTGTCTGTGCCTTTAGATGCAGCATGCATTCTCCTATTTGTGTGACCTGCCCTTTGGCAATTGAGTTTGCCATCCCTAGTCTAGACTATCAAAGTGTTATGGATACTGGAGCCGGAAGGGACTTCAAGATGTCACTGAGCCCTGGCTTTGCTCTTAGGTCAGAATTTGGTTTCCCCATTTATAGCAAAAGCCACCCGGTTTAAATGATCTGCCCAACCTCACCCAGGTTGGGGGTGAAAAGGGGGTGACCAGAATTGAGGTCAACTCCCTCCCAGTGAAGAGCCTTTCCTAGCACCGTGTGCTCCTTCTCAAACAGCGTATCACAGCTTCTGAAGCCCAGTCAATGCAGCCATTGTGAGAAAAGGTCAAACCTTAGATGAGCGAGGCTTCTGGAGCCTGACTGCAACGCTTCCAACACCGGAACACACACAAACTGGTGTGGCTGACCTTGAGCCCAGCTGCCCCGCTGGCCAGCCCCGCAGGAACAAACGTGAACGTCGGAGCAGGGCCGGAAGGGCTGTGAGTTTGGAGCAGCGAGTGTCCTTGACTCTCTGGCAAGGGTCCCGGGCTGAAGAAACTCTCTGGGTGTCTTAGTGTGGGATGGGGAAGAAGGATGAGGGTGGAGAAGGAGGGGGAGACAAACAGGGATGCAGAGCGTAACTGTCTCCTTCTCTCCCAGAAATGGAGCGTTTGTGTTCCTGCGCCACATGTGTGCCGTGCGGTTTTCATTTCCTTTCTCCTTCTTTTTTCTCCGGTTCTGAGATTGGTATACAGCCATATTGCTGAGTGTTTGTTTTGGCTGCTAGAGGAAGTATTGACAAAGGAAGTGGGAGAACAAACATAATTTTGTGAGCAGCCGGCCTGAGAGGAACAATAAAGCGGAACTGGAGACAGCATGTCGGGCTGCGAGTCCCTGAAACTCTTGATCGCCAGCATCCCCGGAGCCTGCGGCCACCACGGCTGGGAACGCGGGGGCTGTGGGAGCCACGGGGGGTTGTGGTGGTCTCTTCGGGGAGTTCTGTTGAGTTGGGCTTCCCGATTCTGATTTCTGTGCTTTGGTAGATGCCTTCTCTCGGCTTCAGCTTCTCCCCGCCCGCCCCCCGTTTCCTCCCATGCATCAAATAGGGAGGCAGCAGGCCTTTTCCAATAAGGAGATAGTCTGTACCAGGAAAATGTCTTGTGTGTGTGTTTAAATAAGATTATGATATAGGATTGTGAAGAGGACCCCATAAAAATTTGGTTTTATCTTTATGAATTTTAAAAACACCTGAAGATTGTCAAAATTCCAAGTAATTGTTTCGTGAATCTGGAAAGAATACTCTTTCACTCTCTACCTGTCTAAAGATCAGCTAAGGGTGGGAGGAGACTTTTCACAATTCAAGTATGGCACCATGGGACCTTGGTGGGCTTGAGAGACAAGCCCAAGGGCTCAATTCTGAATGGGAAATGTACATATAGCGTCATGAGTATATGGTTGGAGGGACCCCCTTTGCTATAGATTTCTTAGAAAATGGGTCAAGACATGTCAGAGGTGACTGAGGTACAGTTCTTGCTAGAGACAGGGGACAGAATGACATAGAAAGGTCTAAGAAGGTGGTTGAAATCCCATGTTTCGATGTCTTCTGGGACTCGTCAAGCGCTGGAGCCATGACTTAGACTGAACCCATTCCCTGGACCTCTGGGTGCAAATGTTCCCAAAATGGTGATGTTTTCTGAAGCCTTTTCTGCAGCTAAGAAAAAGGTATATCTTTTTCTCTGGAACAACCTTATAGAAACCCACCTGGATATTAGGTAACAACTCTGCATGAAAAGCTGTATTGTTATCTTGGAAAGTCTGGATTGCTTCAAGGGATATAATATACTTTTATTGTTTTTCTGGTTTCATAAGGTGATAAGGGAAGGGGAGGAGAGGCAGGCATCAATTAGAACACTAAGGAATTTACAGGAAATATCACTGCTTTGTAAAATTTTGGCACATCTGCTGCAGTTAGCCTACTCAGATGTGTAAAGCCTCTGGTTAACTACTTTCTCAGGATAAGGTCTTTTCCCATGTGGATCTGGGCTTAAGAGCAGACGGAAGTGTTAGTGTGGTTGGATGGAGAGGGAGCTTGTGAACGTACAAGTCAATAAATGTGTGAAATACATCTCTAAACTGGTATCAGTTCAAATTTACCTCTAAACATGTGAAGAGGTGTACCTAGCTCACTACGGTTTCTGTCACTATTAGTTCTCTGGATCCCTGCTGAAAGTGTCACCTTGAAGAGCGACTATACTTCATGCTTAAAGGTGTCTGGAACTGGTGCCCACTGTTCTGCCTGAAGAGAGGATAACCTTAGAACTATCTCTTGAATATTCTTTTTTCCCCATCACTTTGAGGTGTAATTGACAAATAAAAATTGTATATATTTAGGGTGTGAAACTTGGTGTTTTGATATATATATACACTTCTTTGAATTTCCATGTTCTAAAACAATAAAACAGTATCTTTGGGGAAATTACTATTTTTCTTAAACTGTACTGGTGTCTATTTAATATTTGAGTTAACAGGGGAGAAAGAAGAGACCTTCACTAAAGAATGTGGAAATGGATTCTGGCATGAGCTCTGGAAAAACTAACATTTTGCTGGGCTGTTGGGGAAAACCACTTGCTGTCTATGTGCCTTGTTTTCACCTTTCCGTGTCTGTGCTGTGGAAAGATCTGATTACAGTGTAGATTTTCTGAGATGATCCCCATTTTGAATATCTGTAGTGCTATAAATCATTTAAATGCCAGAGAAATGCCAATATTTTGATATTTTTGTATCTAAGTAATATGTCTTAGACTGCTTTTTATTTGTCTGTTTTTGGTGAGGAAGATTCTCTCTGAACTAACATCTGTGCCAATTTTCCTCCACTTTATGAGTGGGTTGCCACCACATCATGGCTTGATGAGTGGTGTAGGTATGTGCCTGGGATTCAAACCCACAAGCCCAGACCGCTGAAGCGGAGTGCACCGGACTTAACCACTACGCCATGGGGCTGGCCCCTAGATTGCTTTTTTTCATGACACTCTTCTGGGCCCTTTTTTTTCCATAGCTCTACTGAGCTATAATTTCCATACCATAATATTCACCCATTTAAAGTGTTTAGTATATTCACAGAGTTGTGCAACCATTATCACAATCTTAATTTAGAACATTTCATTATCTCATAAAGAAATCCATTAGCAGTCATTCCCTCCTCCCTCTAGCCCCTGGTAACCACTAATCTACTTGTTCTCTCCATAGATTTACCTATTCTAGACATTTCATATAAATGGAATCATACAATATGTGGTCTTCTGTGACTGGCTTCTTTTTCTAAGCATAATGTTTTTGAGGCTCATCCATGTTGTAGCATGTCTCAGTAGTTCATTTTTTTTTTAAATTTCTGAGTAATATTTCTGAGCCATTCCATAGTATGGCTATCCCACATTTTATTTATCTATTCATCCGTTGAAGGACATTTGGGTTGTTTCCACTTTTCGGCCATTATGAATAATGCTGCTATAGATATTCATGTGTAAGATTTTGTGTGGACATATATTTTTATTTCTTTTGGGAATATACCTAGGAGTGGACTTGCTGGGTCATGTGGCAACTCCATTTGCTTGAAGAGGAGTGGGGTTGTGATTCCCAGAGAATGCCAGGACCTGCAGCCTCGTCAGTGGTTATGGAGCCCCTGTTGTCAAGACACCATTACAGAAGTTGAAGCAGGCAGACCCTAAGGTGACCCCTAGTTATCTCTGCCTCCTGCTGTTCCTAACTTTGTGTCGTCTTCTCCCTTTGAGTTGGGTGGAAACTGTGACTTGCTTCTAACCAATAGAATATGACAATGGTGAAGGGATGACAGTGTTATGTAAGACTATTTTAGCAGACTGGAGACCGTTTGAGTACTTGATGAAGTAAGCACCTATGCCTGAGAAACTCCCGTAGCAAGGAATTGCAGGTGGCCCCTAGGACCTGAGCACAGCAGGCAGCAAAAAGCTGGGGCCCAAGTCATACAACTGCAAGGAGATGAATTCTGCCAATAATTGGAATGAGCATGGAAGTAAATCCTTTCCCAGTTGAGCCTTTGCTGAGAATGCAGCCCAGCTAATACCCCAGTTGCAGCCTGTGAGACACTGCGCAGAGGACCTAGATAAATTGTTCCCAGACCCCTTATCCATGGAAACTGAGATAATAAATACATGGTGTTTTATGCAGCTAAGTTTGTGGTAATTTGTTGTGCAGCATTAGAACACTAATTTAGAAGTCTAGGATTTGGTTCCATTATATAATCTGAGCTGGGTGCCGCTGAGTTTACTCGTCAAGGCAAATATCCTCTTTATTTATCAGTATGATTATCATAAAAGGACAAACTGCCATAGAAGTTCAGGCATGTCCTGGTGGCTGTGATGTAATCTATACCTGGGGTATAATTTTGAGAGTGGGAAAAGGAGAATGCAGAAATAAGAAACAGAGTTCCACTCTGCCTACTTGACCCATATGGGACACATGCATCTCTAGAAACTCTGTTCCAAGAAGAAACAATAATCAGAATAATAGCAATTTATATAATGAGTATTACTATTTATTAGGGATTATTGGGATGGGAGAGTAAGTGTGAACTTGAGGCCATGTCCTGATAGAGTTATGGAGTTTTGATTTGCCCAGTCCTCTATCCAGACATAAGCTTGAATTTGATATAGGTTTCCCTTGCATTTCATTGGCCACGTAATAACCAAACAGTCAGCCTGGTGAACACCACTTCTACTTTTAGAACTCACCTAGGACTATTCCCTTTTTCTTAGTCATCCGTTTCTGTATTTAACACCTCTTACCCTCAGAATTTTTAACTTATAGCTCACGTAAGTCCCTGTCTTCAGTTGAAGCCGGTGTTTTTTCGTATCTGCCCCCAAACAGATGGGAACAGTTGATTATATGAATCTCTTGACTGTCTTTGTCACACCATTTTGTTTTGTTACATTTAATTGCTGACTGACTTAGGTGAGGAGAGTGCGCTGGATTTTATCCTGTGACGTGGAGACACACGTGGATTGCCTTTGTTTCTTCCTCTGTGATCTGACTTCAATTTCAAATGCAGCATAGATGACTCAAGGTGCAGCAGCTAATATGAAGAGTCACGCTGCTTATGACATCAAGCTAAATAGCTAACCAGACTCACCTTAGATGATTGGGAAGTTTCCTAGTTGGAGGAATGAAGCAGCTGAAACTCATGGAAATGAATGTCTGATACCCAGTGGAGTGGAAGATTCAATCATCACTGAAATTTCCATCTTCCCATATCTCACACCAGTTGTCTCATAAAAAAGCAGAACATTGTTTTGCTAAGGAAGGAATCAGCTGTGTTTCTCCTTTTATTCACAAAAGTGCCATCCGTATTCCAGTCACAGGGAACAGAGATAAAATGGACGGAATCATTTTTAGGTGATGTATATCACACAACAAGTTTGCTAGGAAGTAAGCAAAGATTATTTGGATGTGGTAGGGATGATTCTTTCCATGAATAGGGTCTCATCATTTTTCTGTTTTTATTTTCCGTATTGATAAAAAAATGTATGACTATACTCTTAAAGAACAAATAGGGATGATGTTTATGTTTACATAGCTGATTTCACTCCGACGATTACTTTCATTTACAGTTGCCAATAAAGTATTTTTACCTCTCTGTGATGCTGGGACATTATGTTGTGATGTTGCCCTTCTTCCCCATTCCATTACCCAAATTTCCAGTTCTACAGTAGAAGTCCTCGAGTCTCTACTTGCTATTCGGCACTTACTCCTCTTGATGACTGGTGGGAATTTTCTGGATGGCAAGTATCATCTGCTCTCTCTAGTGTCTGGATCTTGGCCCTCTTGAGTGGGGGATATCACTCTGCCAACCCCCCGGATCCGCAACTGTAATTCCAAGTACTTCACAGTTCCTTTTTATTATATTTTATTTTTGTTAATATATTAACAAATATATTATATATTTGTTAATTTGGACCCAAACAGAAATTAGCTAATTTTACATTACGGTTATAAATTGTAAAATGTTCTGTAAAGCAAGGTTTTAAATAAACAAGTGTAACAGACATACATTGTTGTGAGGATTAAACAGAGCCGATTCTAGGCATCTTGCTGTTTTTCTCTTCCTCCTAAATATAGGCTGTGCTAGGTAATTTTCACAGCATTAGCCCTGCCTGTTCCAGTTTATTCTTTGCTGTTACTTGTCGTTCATGTGTTAAGTACCACATTAACACCTTCTTGCTACTTCCGCAAGAAACACCAATGACTTAGCTGGTTTTCAACCTACTTCTCCTCTCGAGCCTTTCTGGGCATTAGACTCTGTTCAGCGCCGTTTCCCCCCTGAATTCCCCTTTTAAGTGTCTCTTTGCAAGTGTCCCTCAAACTAGAGGTAGGTAAGGTAGTACACACCCTAGTTGTTTTTGTTTTACTCAGAATGGCTCATTCTTGCGTTCGTCTAACAATCATGTCACTTTGTTTTGTGCCAACCACTGTGATGGATACTAATACAAAGATGAATAAAACATTATTCCCAGACCTGGAAGAACTTCCAAAGATGGAAAAAGTCATGCAAACACGTCTTTATGACATGATTTAAGTGTTCCAGCAGGGCTAGGAGCACTGAATCAGCCTGGAGGAGTCAGAGAAGGTGACATTTCAGTGGCTCCTGACAGATGCATAAGGATTTAGCAGATGTGCAGGTATGGGTGGGGGGGTGGCTGCAGAAATGATTTCTAGACTGAAGAAACAGCATGAACAATAGTATGGAGGCATGAAAGGACATGGCTGGCTTGGAGAATAGTGAAAAATTGGGTGCGATTGGGGAAGTAGGGGGTGTGTGTGCATGAGATGGGCTCTGGGAGATGAGCTGAGGGTGAGGGAAGGTTGGAAAAGAGAGAGAAGAATGTCGTAGGCTGGGTGTGGAATTCTAACTTGATTTTGTAGGAATAGACAGATGGAACAGTGGAAGTCCTAAAACAGAATAGTTACATGATAGGGAGGTAGTACACACAGAGGTGTATAGACGAGACTAGAGCTGGGAGAGATGGGTCAGAGGGAGGCTCTATAAAGAATCAGCTAATGCTGCCTACAGGAGGGAGCTGCCATGGAGTCCTCCACTAGTAGATGTGGGTATAAGGCTCTTGCAATTGGACTGGGACTAATAAGTCAAGAGGAGGGAGACACAGAGCAAGGGCTCCAGCTGAGAAACATTTCAGAGGTAGAATTGTCAAGATGTTGTGCCTGACGGAATAAGGATGAGGGAGGGAAAGTGAGGGTGACTCCAGAATTCTCTCCTTGGGAGACTCGTTACCTAATGGCATTATTAATAAAAAGAGAATACAGGAGAAGAATAGAAGTTTAGGCTGGGTGAGAGGGGAGGAAAGGAGGTAGGGTGGTATATAGTAAGCACATCTGGTGTCCAATTCATATCCTCTTGGGATATGACCATGGGATATGACCATGGCTAGGGTAGACCCTTATAGGGCAGCTTCAATTCACTTGTGCTGAGAGCGTCTTGCCTCCTGTGAGTGCTCTCAGTCTTCACTTTGTGCCCTAGGGCTCAGTGAGTCCAAGTACAAAAAGTTTGAGGGAGGTAACACTTCCAGTACAACTGTCAATCAATGTGGAAGGAATCCAAAGGATAAATGCTCCCACTTCTATCCTTTGAGTGGTCAGTCTCAGGAGGCATTCTGTACCTTCTCAGGAGTGCCTGGCAGAATCAAGCCCTGTTGCTCACAGTGGGACCTCATTAACACACTTTTATGTTGGCTTTTCTTTGTCCCTGTCTCACCCTTTCTACTCCTACACTCTTGCTCCTTAGGATCACCTCTCAAGTGAACTACTTGCAGGTAAGTTCTTATTTTAGGCTGGACTTTTCAAGCAACCTAAGCTAAGACAGGTGGAGAGGCAAAGATTGGTTTGGTTTTAGGTGAGTTAAGTCTTTGGTGGCCAGACCCTCAGCTTATATTTTCAGGGCTTGGTTAAAGGGTATAAGTGGAAGCTCACATCTCATATGTTTAGATATTTAAAAGTTATAAATCAAGCTAACATGTTATTAAATAAGATGTTATATTCTCCCACATACTTGCATATATTTGAATGTAGAATTCTTGGACTCCTCTGAGTTCTGTGCCAGAATGTGGCATCACATTTCCACATTTCATCTGTGTCTTTCCATCTCTGTCTTCGTTACACACTATGTATGGACACTCTAGCCTGCAAGTTCTGTCCACACCCCCAACAAAGAGCCACGCTCACACCTAGGGATGTGTACAAAGCAGTGCAACTTGCCCTCAGGAAAATCAACCTGGGAAGGAGGACTGTGGAAGCTCTGGAAGGGGGTCCTGGGTACCTGAAGCATGGTTTAGAATCAGAGGCATGGGCTCTGAGTGGGCAGGTCCTATTGACCTGCAGAATCCTCACCCTGTGGTGAGGATCACAGAGGAAAGCCACAGTGGGGCTCCTTAGACCATGGGACCCAGGGGTCCCTTCTGGTGACATTTAGGCATGGTGTGGCCATGAGGCATCCTGGTGGAGCTGTCTGATGGGTGATCGGTAGCATAGATCAAGGGCTTGGAGAAGCTGGAGCTTGATATAAACATTTGGGGGTTGGCAGCATATGGATTGTCATTGAATGGTGGGAGTACATGGACTCAGCCAGGAAGATGAGGTGGAGCGAGCAGAGGAGAAGGTCTAAGAACAGAACCCTGGGGGCGGCTGGGGAGACGGAGCCAGGGAAGGAGGCAAAGGAGCAACAGCCTCTTGGAGTGACTCAGTGCTTCATCTTGACATTTTAAAAGAATTTTATTTTTCTACGCAAAAAAGGCAAACATAAATTAATCCCTAAAGCAGTATGATAAAGTGTTCTCTCCTCGTGCTCACTCAGTGTCCTATGTATGTAGAGTCTTATATCACTAGTCACATTATGCTCACCAAACTGTCTGAGACTTTGAGTACTCTAGTGTTCAAAGTCCACACGAAACACTCTCAACTGGTGAGAAGTGTGGTGACTTTTGGAAGCATCAATATGATATTTAGACAACAGATACTATGAAATTGAGGGGGGAATCCTTCAGATCCCAAGCCCTCATATGTTTCTAGGTGTCCACTTCCTTAACTGTAATATGGGATTAATAATATCATCATTTGTTTATTGTGAGAGTCAGGTAAAATAATAGATAGGAAAGTCCTTTAACAAATATTAAATGTTTTATACAGATACAATGTATTGGGCTGATCCTAATGCTTTAGTTTTGAAGAACTTCAAATAGAAGCTCAGTGCTCTGGAAGGACTTTAGTTATCATCTAATCTGACTCATCCATTTCCGAAATAAAGAAAAAGAGGGTGCAGAAAGGGTAAGGGACTTACCCCAAATTTTATGGCTACTTAGTGGCAAAGACAGGCTGAAAGCCTAGGTCTATTGACTCAGCCTACTTCTTCTGCTATTACAGCCCTTTATGCTACAAGGAAGGGCACTTGGTGTTCTTAGAGATAGAAGGGGGAAAGAAAAGGAAGACAAGCATATGAAAGGTGTGACAAAAGAATCTGTTGGGAAAGTAAGAGAGAATGAGTTTTGTGATGTTGTTTTTTACTAACAACTCTACTCTTGGTTTGCTGTGCAGTCCTCTGATGATTACTGCCATGTCCCTGTCATAAGTAGTATCTGAATGCATGATGCATGGCTAGACACTGGGGCAATCCTGTGAAACATCAAGGTGTAGTCCCCATGGGATTTTATGCCAGTGGAAAAGACAGAAATTAGCAAGTAATTGTAAATATCAAATATTTGTAATCAAGTAAGTGATTAAGTGTGGATAACTAAGTAAGGAATTACTCTAGATGATGAACTTTATGAGGGCAGGATAATGCTTGTTTTGACCCTCACTTGGTATAGCATTTGGCAAATAGTTGGTGTTCCACAAATAGTTACTGAATTAAATAATAGATGTGAAAAGGGCTAAGAAGAGAAAATGCCTGCTGTCCTGAAACATATAAAAGATGACCTAAGCTGGTCTGGGGGACAGAGAAAGCTCCTGAGGAAATGCTGTTTAGGCTGATATATAAAGCAATTGTCATGGAGACAAAAGGCAAAGGAACAGCGTATGAGAAGACTCACAGGCAAGAGGAAGCCTGGCATGATTCTGAAATTAAGAGAAGTCTAGCAAGAATCAGTGGGCATTGGTGGACCAGAGTTGTACTAGTTATCTACTGCTGCATAACAAATCACTCCGGAACTTAGTGGCTTGAAACAACAAACATTTATTATCTCATAGCCTCTGTGGGTCAGGTATCCAGAAGTGGCTTAGATGGTGATTCTGGCTCAGAGTTTCCCATGGAATTGTAATAAAAATATTGATTGGGATGACAGTCATCTGAGGATTGACTGGGGTTGGAGCATTTGCTTCCAAGCCGGATCTTGCATATGACTGTTGGCTGGAGTCTTCAGTTCTTCACTGGCTGTAGGCCAGGGACCTTGGTTCCTCATCACATGGGTCCATAGGTTTGCTCACAACATGGCAGCTTTCTCCAGCGTAAGTGATCCAAAGTGATCCACAAGAGAGATAGAGAGAGGCAGAAGATGCAGTGACTCTCATGATTTAGCCTCAAAAGTGGTATATCTTTACTTCCACTGTATGCTATTGGACACAGAGACTAATACTGATGCAATGTGGGGTGGACTACACGAAGATGTGAATACCAAAAGGCTGGCTACCACAAGTGGTAATGAAACAGGTAGATGGAGTAGGGTTTTTAGGCCATATTAAGACCTTAGACTTTGTTCTAAGAACAATGAGAAGACTTAGAAGGATTTTAAGCACGGTCCAGCCACAGGACTGGAAATTTAGGGGCAAGATTACTGTCCCTGAAGTGTGTAAGAGAGTGGCAAGATGGAGGAATGACCTCATTCCTAGGGCTTGGGTGTGCCTTAGTTCATTCAGCCAATATTTGTTGTGGATCTTGGATGTGTCAGGATATATACCAGATGTGAGAATGCAGAGATGACAAGATCTGCTCATACCCTGACCTCCTGGGGTTTACAGTCGAAAGGCAAATAGAGGTTAGTAAGTGGGCAGTTACAGTTACACTCCAGCACAATAACTTCCATAATAGGGTAAAGTACAGGTTTCTATGAGAGCACATAGAAGGCTACATAACTCATATGGGAGAGTCAGGAAAGGACTCCTGGAGGAGGTGCCATCTAAACAGGGACATGAAGGATGAGTAGGCAAAGGGTAACGTTCCATGCATGAACATAGGCCAGGAAATGAGAAAGAGAATGGCTTGTTTGGGTAACTGAAAGTAGTTCAAAGTGTCTGGAGTCTAGATTGGAGGTGGGTGTGGGTGGAGGGGTGAGCAATACGAAGTCAGCGTGGTAACTAGGGTTACATCAAGATGAGCCCTTTATTCCTGTTAAGGAGTTTGGACTTTATTTCGGGAGTAAGAGGAAGTTACTAAAGGGGTTTAAGAAGAGAATGGACACTTTAGAATGATTACCCTGGCTACAATGTGGAAAATAATTTGAGAGCAGCAAATTTGGAGGCTGGGAGAGGAAGTCATAGGCCATGATAATAATACAGGTGTGAATTGATGGTGGCCCAAATTGGAGGTAGAACTGGACTCAAGAGACATTTAGGAGTTAAAGTTGCTAGAATTTGATGATTATTCAGTTGGAAGGTGAGAAAGAAGTCTAAGGTAATGCCCAGGATTATGGCGTAAGATTATGGCGTAATCTTCTGAGTTCCAGGCAGTGACCAAGGTTGGCACAAGTGAAGGCAGGGAGAGATATGATGATTGGAACTGAGGTACAAGGTCTGGGCTGGGTCTCCCTGATCCAGTTACTGGGATTCAGCTACAGGAGTGGAAGGAGATCATCAATAAGATTGGCTTTTCTCTAAGTCTTCTGAAAGTTATGTCATAGACTCTGGGAAGAGGGGAGCCTACAAATGTAAAGTACCTCCTTCTTCCTGTGGAGGTCGGAAGGCAGGAAACGAAACGTTTCCTAAGAATTAAAAAGATTTTCTCCAATTCAAGGGCAAACTAGTGACGAACTCTTACACAATAGGACAATGGAGTAAACCCCATGAGGTTTTATATGGGGATGAAGGAAAAGTTAATTATTATCTGAGATATTTTACCAAAAATACTCTACAAGAGCAAATTTGCCTCCAATAAGAAACTACATCCTTTTTACTGGTGTAAAAAGTCTCCTGTTATAAATGCACATGAGTTGTTCTATAATTTTCTCTTTAAGCTTCTCAGTTCTGAGAGAGTTGAATTAGTGATGTAATGAACTTGGTAAAACTGATTTCCTGAATTACAGTTCTTGGAATAGGGAACTAGCAGTAGGTACACTGTGTGTGTGTGTCTAGATACTATACACATAATAGCAGCTCTAAGAGAGACCTAATTGACATTGGGGGTCAAGAGTTAAAATTATGTTAGACACAGAGAGCCAAATAACTTTCCATTTGGTTCCCTTTTCTCTCCGCTTTATTCCAGATCATTACTACTCCCACTGGTCCTTTTATACACCCAAGCTAGTCTGATTCATCTGCTTCTCTTTCCTCCTTTCCTCCTACAGAAACTGCTAAAATTATTTTCTATTGAATTATAAGAGTATTTCTCTAGAATCCCAAGCTTCACCCTTAGGTTCCGTTGAGTATAGGTTCAAAGATAAGTCTCCATTTTGGATTTTCTTGTTTTACTTTCTTGTTTGTGTCAAGAAAGTCCATTGTGGTCCCTTCTGTGATCTTACGGAAGAAGTTTCAGAGTCCAGTAGGACTTGCTATTTTGTACAAAGTGAGCTGGAGACCCTTTCCAGACAACAAAAGAAGTCTCCTTGAGCTATCTGCTGCCTTGCCTCTCATCTTCTCCCATCTCTGCTCTATAGACTCCATCTTCCCTTGATTGTTAATGCTTGACTCTCTGCCCTTTGGAAGGAAACCCTTTATGCAAGCACAGTTATTTTGACTGTGTTGTTTTCTGTTTTCAAAAAGTGACTCTGCAAACAGACCCTGTGCTGTAGTTTTTTCCAAAATATTTATGTTTGAGACATTTCATAGAGAAATGAATCTGTGAGCAAAAGCGAGTTTGCACAGGCAGATGCATTTGCTGAGAATTATTGAATGGAATGTCAGCACTGGCTGAGCCAGTCATTCGAGTCAGAGACTTGTCCCATGGGGCAGCTGCCATATAATGAGCCTTGAAACAGGCTGAATTAATGTGGAGCTAGTACCTCACTTCTTAACTCTTGAACTCACTTGCTCAGCCTGTTACCTATGAAACTGGTCAGGTGAGCTATCTTTAACAAATGCACAGACAAAAACAATTCTATTAAACACCACTTAGTCATAATCACCACCGACCTCAAATATCGTTTAATATGATCAAGTTTTATTCCCATTTTACTGATGAAGAAAGTGAATAATAGGAAGCTAAGTGACTCAATCTAGTTACTATGTTACACTGAACAAGGAGCTGAGCTAGCTGGAGAAAGCAATTTTCCTAACTTGTGGTTTAATTTTATATCCTCTTAAAAGACTCCAAGTTTTAATTTTTCTTTTCCTTCAACTCCAAATGTTTATTGAGTACCTATCTGCAAGAGATGCAAGATACTATGCCATGTGTTAAGGACCAAAGACACTAATCCTACTTGCATGGAACTTGTAAGTGGAGATCCTGCAGATAATTATATACTGAGAAAGAAATAAAATGAGTATATGTCAAAGATGGTTCCAGGGCATAAATACTATGAAAAAATATGGCAGCGTGGTTAGAAAAAGGATTCTAGAAAAGGTGGAGATAAGACATGAGATAAGATCCTTCTACTCACGCCATCCTCCAGACTGGAAGGTAGAAGTGCAGGCTGGTAGGAGAGTTCTGGAGGCAAAGTTTCAAGAAAGAATTTATATAGGGGAGTGGTGGGAGCTTCATTTATAGGGGTTAGTAGGCCTGACTGCAGAGTCTTCAATAACAAATCAAATGTGAACTTTCCTATGAAGGTTACTAGCAAGCTCCTGAAGATTTTGAACATAAAAATGATAGCTTTCCAGAATATATTTATTGAGTGACAATTATATGTTGGACATTCTTCTAGTGTATGGGTTCAACATCAAGTAAAAGAGTGTCTGCACTGTCACCAAGCTTGCAGTTTAGTGGAGACAGACAAGTAGATAGGCATTTACAAAATAGTATAATTTTGTAATGAGACAAGTGTAGGTGGATCTGGGAATGTATAGAGGAAGGAGCCCTGACCTAGGATTGAGGGATTAGGAAAGGCTTCCAGGAGGAACTTATGATTGAACTAAGTCTTTCAAAGCACGTGTTTTACTTTCTCTGATTGAAAAAATAGTACACACATATTTTAAACATTAAACTGTTGCCAGGACGATGAAGTACTTGTATGTCTGTCAGTAATGCATTGGTGATACCTCCCCTCCCCCACCCCCATGCCTTCTTCTGCTGGAGTGATGTCAGAGAAAGCCAGGTAAAACAGAAGGTTTAATGAAGATTCAGAGTCTCATAACATAATACTCAAAATATCCAGATTTTAATCAAAAACCACTCATCATATCAATAACCAGGAAGATCTCATACTGAATGAAAAAAGGCAATCAGTAGATGCCAACACTGAGATGACAGAAATATTGGAATGATCTGCCAAAGACTTTAAAGCAAAAATCTTTAAATCAAAAAATCTTTCAATGAACAATTGTGAACATGCATGAAACAAACAAAAAAAAAAAAGAAATTTTCAGCAAAGAAAAAGAAGACATGAGAAGAATCAAATGGAAATTATACAACTGAAAAATAAAATGAGATAAAATCTCAGTTGATGGACTCAACAGAAGAATGGGGAGAACAGAGGAAAGAATCAGTGAACTGGAAAATAGAACAATAGAAGTTACCCAATCTGAATAACAGAGAGAAAATAGACTGAAAAAAAATTAACAGAGACTCAGGGACATGTGGGACTATAACAAAAGATCTAACATTTGTGTCATTAGAGTCTTGGAAGGAGATGAGAAAGAAGGTGGGGTTTTAAAAGCACTTAAATAATGGCTGCAAATTTTCTGAATATGGCAAAAAAATAAACTTAAAGATCCAAGAAGCTGAGCTAACCCTAAACAGAATAAACCAAAAGACACACTAAAATGCATTTTAGTCTAACTTGTGAAAACCAAAGACAAAGAAAAAACTTAAAGTCAGAAGAGGAAAATGACATCTAACCTAGAGGGGAGAACAATTTGAATGATAGTGATTATTCCTCAGAAACCATGGAGACAGAAGGAACTGAAACAATATTTTTTCAAGTGCTGAAAGAAAAAAACTGTCAGCCCAGAATCCTATATCCAGCAAAAATATTCTTCAGAAAAAAGGGGAAATCAAGACACTTTTGGGTGGAGGAGAACTAAAAGAATCTGTCGTCAGCAGACCCAACCTAAAAGAATAGCTAAAGGAAGATTTAGCCACCCTGTCTTTCTTCTTCCTTTCTTCCTATTGGAAAGAAAATGATAAAAGAAGGAGTCTTAGAACATCATGAAGGAAGAAAGAACATAGTAAGCAAAAATATTGGTAAATACAATCGAATTTCCCCCTCCTCTGGAGTTTTCTAAATTATATTTGATGGTTGAAGTGAAAATTATAACACTTCTGATGTGATTCTTAATGTATATAGAGGAATTTTTTAAGATAATTATAAACAGAAGAGGATAAAAGAACATAACAGTCATAAGGTTTTTGCACCTCACTCAGACTGTTAAAAGGACTAGTAGACTATGGTAAGTTATGTTTATATAATGTAATACATAGGGCAAACACTGAAAAGCTATACAAAGAGATATACTTAAAAACACTGTAGAGAAATCAAAATGGAATTCTAAAAAATGTTCAAGTAATCCATAGGAAGGCAGGAAAAAAACCAGAGAGATGAAAAATAGAATAAACAGAAAACAAAAAATGACATGGCAGATTTAAGCCCTAATATATCAATAAGTACATTAAATGTAAATTGTCCAAGTGCACCAACTAAATGACAAGATATCCAGAGAGTGGATTGAAAAACATGACCCAACTATAATGCTGCCTCACTTGAAATATGAGATTATAGGCATGTTGAGAGTAAAAGGATGGAACAAGATATTATGTAAACATTGATAACAAGAAAGCAGGAGTGGCTATATGAATATCAGATAAAGTAGACGTCACAGCACAGAAATTTACTAGAGAAAGAGAGGGACTTTATATAATATAAAAAGGTCAATCCACCAAAAATAATCCCATAGCAATCCTAAATATGTATGCACCAAACAACAGAGATGCAAAATATGTGAGACAAAGCCTGACAGAACTGGAAGGAGAAATAGACAAATCCACAACTATAGCTGGAGACTTCAATACCTCTCTCTCAACAACTGATAGAAGAACTAGCAAGAAAATCAGCAAAGATATAGAAGAACTCAACACCACCATCAACCAACAGGATCCAATTATAGAACATTCCCCCAACAACAGCAAAATACATATTTTTTTTCAAATGCCCAATGAACATATAACAAAATAGATCATTTCTATGATCATAAAAGAAACCTCAATGACTTTAGGAAACTTGAAGTCATACAGATTGTGTCCTCCATCCCTGTGGAGTTAAACTAGCCATCGGCAACAGAGAGGTAGCAGGAAAAATCTCCAACAGCCTGAAAAATAAACAAAATACCTCTGAATAATCCATGGGTTAAAGAGGAAGTCTCAAGGGAAATTAAAAAAAAATTGAACTGAATAAAAATGGAACTAAAGCAGATCAAAATGTATGGAACACAGCTAAAGCAGTGCTAAACGGGAAATTTATATTGTTAAATACTTACATTAGGAAAGTAGGATAAGTCTCAAATCAGTTATCCAGGCTTCCACCTGAGAAAAAGAGCAAAATAAACCCAAAGCAAGCAAAAGGAAGGAAAACATAAAAATAAGAGCAGAAATCAAGGAAATTGAAAACAGAAACAAGAAAGAAAACCAATGAAGTAAACAACCTTGTTCTTTGAAAAGATCCATAAAATTGACAAACTTCTAGCAAAACTGATTAAGAAATAGAGAGAAGACACAAATTACCAATATCAGGAATTAAACAGGGATGTCACTACAGACCCCGCAAATATCAAAAGGATAATAAGGAAATATATAAACAACTATACACATAGATTTGACAACTTGCATGAGATGGGCCAATTCCTCAAAATTCCTCATGCCATACTCAAAAAAATTCCTCATGCCATCAATATGAAATAGATAATTACAATGGCCTATAACTATTAAGAAAATTGAATTTGTAATGAAAAAACTTCCTGGACCGAAATCTCCAGGCCCAGATGGTTTCACTGAAGAATTTTACCAGATGTTTAAAGAATTAGCACCATTACTATATCATCTTCTCCAGAAAATAGAAGAGGAGGGAGCATTTCCTAATTCTTTTTATGAACCTAGAATTACCCTGATTTCAAAACTGGACAGAGATAGTCCAAAAAAAGAAAACTACACACCCATGTCTTTTATGACTATAGATGCAAAAATCCTCAATGATATATTAGCAAATAGAATTCAGGAATATATACAAAGAATTATACACCATTTCCAAGTATGGTCTATTCCAGGGATGCAAAGATGGTTCAATATTAAAAAATCAGTCAGTGTAATTCACCATATTAACAAGATAAAGAAGAAAAATAATATCATATCAATTGATTCAGAAAAAACATTTGACAAAATTCAACATCCATTCAGGATAAAAATTCTCAGAAAAATAGTACTGAGGGGAAACTTCCTAACTTATTAAAGAACATCTACGAGAAACGTACAGCTAACATAATACTTAACAGTGAAAGATTGGGTGCTTTCCCTCAAAGATCAGGAACAAGATAAAGATATCTGTTCTCACCACTCATTCAACACAGTGCTTGAAGTTCTAACCAGTGCAATAAGGCAAGAAAAAAAAGCATGTAGATCAAAAAGGAAGAAATAAAACGGTCCCTTTTTACAGGTGACATGATTTTCTATGTAGAAAATTTCAAGGAACCTACCAAAAAAAAAAAAAAAATCCCTAGAATTAATAAATGAGTTCAGCAAGGTAGCAGGATATAAGATCAGCATACAAAAATCAATTGTATTTCTATATACTAGCAATGAATATGTGGACACTGAAATTAAAAATATTATGCTATTTACAATCACTCAAAAACATAAAATACTGAAGGTGCAAATCTGGGAAAACATGTACAGGACTTGTGTGCTAAAACTACAAAATGCTGATGAAAGAAATCAAAGAAGATTAACTACATGGAGTGACATACTGTCTTCATGGATTGGAAGACTCAACAAAGTAAAGATGTCAGTTCTCCTTAAAGTGATATGCAGATTTAATGTACTCCCTATTAAAATCTCAGGAAGATGTTTTTGTAGATATAGACAAGATTATTCTAAAATTTACATGGAAAGACAAAAAAGTTGGAGGAATCAGTTTACCTGATTTCAAGACTTGTTATTTAGCTACAGTAATCAAGATTGTGTGGTATTGGTAGAGGGATAGACACATAAATCAATGGAACAGAATAGAGAACCCAGAAATAGATACAAATATGCCCAACATATTTTTGAGAAAGGTGAAAAATAAGTTCAATGGAGGAAAGGTAGACTTTTCAACAAATAGTGCTGGAGCAATTGGACATTTGTAGGCAAAAAATAAACCTTGACTAAGTCTTATACCTTATACAAAGAATAACTCAAATGGATCATGGAATTAAATATAAAGTGTAAAACTAAAGCTTTTAGAAGATAATGGGAGAAAATTTTTAGAGATTTAGGGCTAGGTAAAGAGTTCTTTACCTGACACTAAAAGCATGTTCCATAAAAGAAAAATTTGATAAGTTGGAATTATTCAAAATTAAAATCTTTTTCTCCATGGAAGACCCAGTTAATAGAATGAATAAGCAATCTACAAACTGGGAGAAACATTTGCAAACCACATATCTGGCAAAGGACTAGTATCTAGAATATATAAAGAACTCTTAAAATTCAACAGTTAAACAAATCCAATGAGAAAAACACCCATCAAGAGGCATTTCATTAAAGAGGATATACAGCTGGTAAATAAACACATGAAAAGATGTTCAATATCAGTAGTCATTATGGAAACGCAAATTATAACCACAATGGATATCACTATACACCTATCGGAATGGCTAAAATAAAAAAAATAACACCACCAAATGCTGGTCAGGCTGTGGAGAAACCAGATCAGATCACTCATACATTGCTGGTGGGAATGTGAAATGTCACAGCCGCTCTGGAAAATATTTTGGCAAGTTCTTTAAAAAAAAACATGCAACAACCATATGATCCAGAAATTATACTCTCGGATATTTATCCCAAAGAAATGAAAACTTATGTTCACACAAAAACGTTTACATGAGGGGCTGGCCTGGTGACGTAGTGGTTAAGTTCACGTGCTCCGCTTCAACAGCCTGGGATTCACAGGTTCGGATCCTGGGCACGGACCTATGCACCACTTATCAAGCCATGCTGTGGCGGCGTCCCACATAAAGTAGAGGAAGATGGGCACGGATGTTAGCCCAGGGCCAGTCTTCCTCAGCAATAAAAAAAAAGGGGAGGATTGGCAACAGATGTTTGCTAAGGGCTAATCATCCTCTCTCTCTCTCTCTCACACACACACACACACACACACACACACACACAAACACGAATGTTTATAGAAGCTTTATTAGTAATAGAAAAAAAAACTTTAAACAACCCAGATGGTTTTAATGGGTCAAGGGTTGAACAAACCATGGTATATCCATTGCACGGAACGTTATTCAGCAATAAAAGAATGAACTATTGATACATGCAACGACATGGATAATTCTCCAGAGAATTATGATGAGTGAAAAAAGCCAATATCTCAAAAGGTTACAAACTGTGTAATACAATTTACATAACATTCTTGAAATGACAAAATTATAGGGAGGGAGAACAGATTAGTGGTTGCCAGAAGTTAAGAAAGGCATTAGGGGTAGGACGTAAGTGAGTGTGACTATCATAATGAAGATCCTTGTGGTTATGGGACCGTTCTATATCTTGATTGTATCGATATCAATATCTTGGTTCTGATATTATACTATAGTTTTGCAAGATGTTACTATTGAGGGGAACTGGGTAGGGGTACGTGGATTATCTCTGTATTATGTTTTACAACTGCATGTGAATCTACAATTATCTTAAAGTAAAAAGTTTAATTTAAAAAATAAACTGTTTAAGATTGAGTTAGCCAAGAGGAGATAGGAGAGAAGGGCATTTTAGATAGATGGACAGATGAAACTGAAACTAGGTCAGCAAAACTGGAGTGCAGGGTACGTGTTGGGTGGGGAAAAAGGCTGGAGTGGTCAGTCAAGGCCAAATTATAAATAACATTGTTGAAGGAATTTGAAATTTCTAAAACTTATGAAGAGCCTTTGAAGAATTGTAAATAGGAGAGTGACACAATCAGAATTTTGTTTCCAATGATAATTGGAGGATGACTGGAAGTCCAATCCATAGACAGGGGCAGACAGACTGGAGGAAATGTAGGATTAAATGTTTAGAGATATTGATGAGGTATAAGAATAGGGATAGAGGGAATAAAGAGTAAGAAAAGTTGGGAAGATGCAATTTGGGGGTGAATATCAGGATTTTAGTTGAAGAGGTAGAATAGTTTTAGAAAGCAGTGAAGAACTGGCTTTGGAATAATTGCTGAAATGGGGAGTCAAGGACTGTGATGTCAAATACAGTGTGCACATGGACTTCAGATTCACCTAGAACCTAGAATGATGACAGCACTAGAGAAGAAAGATAATAAGGATGATCCAGGTGCTCAGCTCTGTAGTCAATAATAGTAGTAACTAGAAAGTCAATAATGACAATGACACGGGAAAGAGTGGGAGAGATGATATGAACCTCAATGGAGGTGTTTTTGTACAAGGGTGGAGGGGTAGGAATCTGAAGGGAGCAATGTACAGCCAGAAAAATGTGATGTGTGTCCCTCCCCTCATCGTATGGCAGTGAGACAATGAGCAGCCTGGGACTGGGAGGTGGGAACAAGCAGGTAGAGGGAGTGTTTGGGGGAAAACCAGGGATAGTTTACAAAGAATGGGGATCCCAGAGAGTAATATGAGAAGGGCTGATGGATTTGTCAAAAATGGGAGGATGATAGGTGGTTTTGGGGGGAAGAGACACAGAACCGAACAGGGTGAGAATGGAAGAAAAGGACACATGACCAGAGGAACTTGCATTTTGGAAGTGGCAAAGGATAACATCAGTGACAGGCATGGTTGAGTTAACTGCCCTCAAGAAGCTGACTGGATTTCTGCCATCAGATGGCTTTTAGACTGGCAGAGGCATTAGGCCCTGGTGGTATCTGAGACAGGATGACATTTGTTGTTTGTGTGCTGGTCGGTGGTCAGTGGTCCAAGGAACTTCAGAAAGCAGTTGGTTTCTGTTTCAGTAAAGCCCAGTCCAAAGGATGGGAAGTGCAATTAGGCCTACATGAGACTGGAAAGAATTTCCAGCACTGGCAAAACTCCAGCTTTGATAGAGAAGGTTAACGGGTTGAGTTCAGGCAGGCCTATTCCTAACCTTTGTGGGACCTGGAGCAAAAGGACAAATGGAGGCCCCGGGTATGATTTACCCCCTTGTCTTCTCAGCCCTGGCTTTGCTCTGCACCAGGAGGAGTCCTGGGGAATCCCCAGCCCACACAACCAAGCTTTGTCGGCTAAATCCTGACAGCTGCTTTGTGGCTGCCATTCAGGATACTGTTGGCCTAGTTCTTGCTCAGGAGGTCTGTCCTGGGAATAAGTCCAGGCAGGCCCTGGAAATGAGCTCTGGGCTATTGGCGCAGAATTCTGAGGTTCTGGGTACATAGATTGTTGTCTAGATGGGAGGGTACGGGCACCAGACTGGCATGTCCCCATGAACTCCTTGCCCTGTGGAAAGGGGCAAGCCTGATGATGGTCAGAAAGGGGGCCAGCTAAATGACAGGCACCGTGCTGGAGTCCGAGGGCGGGGACCCTGTTTGTGTGAGTCTAAGGGTGGCACCGAGTTCAAGCCAAGATGGAGTGATGTTCCTGGGATCTTTCGGCCTGAGTGAAACTTAGCATCTGGTGGAAGAGTAGACCCATCCCTTCACCCTTCTTCCTCCTCTTTCTCCTCTCCAGTCTCATTCTTCAGATGTAACCATTGGTAATGGATAGTGTAGTCTTCCAGACATTTGCATATATTGTTCAATAATTGCTTTTTTTAACCTAAACATATCATAGATATGTTTGTCACTTGGTATACAAAGATATACAACATATTTTAAATGGTGGCATAATTTTTTTCAGTAATGAAGTTGCCATCATTTATTTAACTAGTTTTAAGACTGTTTCTAGTTTTCTTTTCATTATTACAATGTTGAGATTCACTCATTCATTTAACATAGACTTCTTGAGCACCTACAGTGCCAGGAATTGTTTTACCACTGGAGATATAGCAATGGACAACAGCAAAACTGGAGGTTACATACTAGTGGGAAGAGTCAAGCCATAAAAAATAATTAAATTATATAGAATGTGAGATGAGGGTAAGTGCTTCAAAGAAAAATAAAGCAGAGAAGAGGAATAGAGGTGTCGCCGTTTTAAGTAGAACGGACTAGGGAAACCTTCCTGAGAAGATGAGGTCTGAGCAAAGAACAGAAGGAGGTGAGAGGATAGAGGCAGCAGGTGCCTGGAACGAATACATTTCAAGCAGAGGGACCAGCAATGATTCTCTTTATGTCCTTGGGTTAATATTTCTGTAGGATAGATTCCTAGATGCGTTATAGCTGGGTCAAAGGACAGGTGCATTTTAAATGTAACTAATGTAACTAATTTACATCTCTATCAACTATGTCTCAGGGTGACTCTTGCTCAAATCCTTGCCAAAACCCTTGAAGGCAACTATATTGGTGTGACTTTTAAGGTGGAGGATGTATCTTCAGATACATCTGCTTTTGATAAAATGGATGGCCTCTGATTTGTTTTCTTTCTTTTCTTTTTTTTTTTGGTGAGGGAAATGGGCCATGAGCTAACATCTGTTGCCAATCTTCCTCTTTTTTGCTGAGGAAGATTGGCCCTGAGCTAACATCTGTGCCCATCTTCCTCTATTTTATATATGGTGTGCCGCCACAGCATGGCTTGATGAGCGGTGCGTAGGTCTGCACCTGGGATCCAAACCTGCAAACCGTGGGCCACCAAAGTGGTGTGTGCACACTTAACCACTACACCACCAGGCCAGCCCCTGAATTGTTTTCTAAGGAAGTTCCATTTAGCTATCTGAAAGGCTTTTATAGATTTGTAGCCACTTTTTGTGTATTTTGGAAACCAACACTTCATTATGTATGTTGCAAGTATTTCCATGCATGTGATATTAAGTCCCCAGGGGATGGTGAAGCCACAAGGTGGAAGTGTCCTGAGTTCCTATATTACATCATGGAGGGCTGCCTGCTGACCTGTAGCACTTCCTGTAAACGAAAATAAACTTCTTCTTGTCCTTTAAGCAATTGAAATTTTGATGTTTATTTGTTACAGCAGCTTAACCTACAGTAATTACTGCTTTGGGTTTTCTAGGTGGATAATCATATCATCTGGTAAGAGTATGTTTAGTTTTATAAGAAACTGCCAAAGTGTCTTCCAAAGTGGCTATAACATTTTTCATTCCCACCAGCAATGAATGAGAGTACCTGTTGATCCACATCCTCACCAGCATTTAGTATTGTCAGTGTTTTGGATTTTGACCATTTTGATAGGTGTGTAGCTGTATCTCACTGTTGTTTCCTAATCCCATTTGGACACTCTGCCCTCTAATTGAAAACTGTCTTTACTTTGAGAATTTTTAAGTGCCCTAGAATTAATTATGTATTCCACTTTCTCTACTGCCATATACTGAGAAGCAAAATGAGAGTAAAGAGAACTTGGAACAGAGAAGGAAATACAGTAAGCAATTTTTGGCTTGTGAGGCAGGACACTGTGTGTGTGTTTGTATTTATGTTTGTGTGTGTGTCTGTGTGTGCTGAATGGCCATTTTCATCTCTGTTCATTAATCCAGAAATACCTCTAACTCTTGGAAGACAATTCAAGTAAATATAGAGAGGTTGGTAGAGTAATTAATGGTCTGTGGGGAAGCTTGTGTCATGAGGTCTAGTAAATTTCACAAGCTAAAGTATCATCTATTTTGTTGTTTAATGAAAAGGAATTACAAGGAGGGTGAAAGATGATTAAATGAAAAGTTTCTTAGGAAGATTAAGATAGGGGAGCTGAAAAGAAACCAACGGTATCTGGTGACTCATTATGGCATCTTGAAAACTGCATGGGTGGGTTTTGAGACTCTTTTGTATGAGAAAATATGCACGGAGTGAAAACCAGGTAATATTCAAGAGACTTTAATTTTAGGAAGGATTGTGTGATAGACAGAGTAATGGCCTCTGGAAGAGATCCATGTCTTAATCTCCAGAACCTGTGACTGTGTTACCTTCCATGGCAAGAGCCTTTGCAGATGTGATTAAATTCAGGATCTTTAGGTAGGGAGATTATTCTGGTGGTCCAATGTAATCATAAGAGTCCTTGAGAGGGAGGCGAGAGGGACAAATCAGACAGAAAATGTGAGATCAAGAGTAGAGGTCAGAGAGAAGACGATACACTCTGGCTTTCAAGATGGAAGAAGGGGCCATGAGCCAAGGAAAGTAGCTCATCTCTAGAAGCTGGAAAAGGAAATGGATTCTCCCATACAGCCTTCGGAAGGAATGCAGCCCAGAAGACCCGTTTTAGACTCTGACCACCAGAGCTGTAAGTGAATAAACTGGTGTTATTTTAAACCACTAAGTTTGTGGTAATTTGTTACAGCAGTAATGGGCTGTTTTAACCCACAACACTTCTGCCACCAAATGTGTGGGTTTTCCACACCAAGCAATTCTCCAATTCTCTGCGGACACCAACTGGGTGTCCTACAATTTAGTTGAATTCTGACACGACTACCCAAAGTTAGCACAGACCCCACAGTTTAAGGGCTTAGACCCACAAGACTGCCCCCACGTCAGATGCCAGCCTGAAGTCCAAGCTACCTGTACGTCAGACCAACTGGCTATAAATTGGGGGTTCCCTAGACCCCCTCCTCTGGTTTGGGATTTGATAGAATGGCTCATAGAACTCAGGAAAGTACTTTGCTCACTATTTCTAGTGTATATTGTAGAAGATATTATAAAGGATACAAACGAATAGCCAAATAAAACGGTACATAGAGCAAGGTCTGGAAGGGCCCTGAGCACAGGAGCTTCTGTCCTCGTGGAGTTGGGGTGCACCACCCTTCCTGCACATGGATGTATTCACCAAATCAGAAACTCTCCCAACTCTATTGTTTAGGGTTTTCAGGGAGGTTCCATTACATAGGCATGACTGGTTAAATCGGTGGCCGTTGGTGATTAATGCAATCTCCAGCCCTTCTCCCCTCCCTGAAGATGCGGGCTGGGGCGGAAAGTTCCAACCCTCTAATCACGTGGTTAGTTCCTCTGGCAACAGCCCCCATCCTTAAGCTATCTAGGAGCCCACCAAGAGTCACCTCATTAGCATAAATTCAAGTCTGGTTGAAGTAGGCTTGTTATGAATAACAGAAGACACTCCCCTTACCCCTATCACTCAGGAAATTCCAAGGGTTTTAGAAACTCTTGTGTCAGGAACTGGTGACAAAGACTGAATGTACGTTTCTTATTATAATCACAATATCACAAGCAGCAATAAGAATCAAATAAAAATTGTCTTAAAAATTTGATATCTGGGGCCGCCTGGTGGCGCAGCGGTTTAGTCCCCACTTGGCAGCCTGGGGTTCGCAGGTTCGGATCCCAGGCACTCACCCATGCACTGCTCGTCAGCCATGCTGTGGCGGCGTCCCATATAAAGCAGAGGAAGATGGGCACGGATGTTAGCCCAGGGCCAGTCTTCCTCAGCAAAAAGAGGAGGATTGGCGACGGATGTTAGCTCAGGGCTGGTCTTCCACACACACACACACACACATACACACACAAAATTTGATATCCGGCAAAATAAAACAGAAAAAAAACACTATTAGTATGATGAGCTCTAGGAATCTTGATAAGTGTGTTTTGTTTGCTATTTTTAGTTATTATGTGATGAAGCAATAGATGGGCTCATTGGGACTACCCAACTCAGGATGTTGCATAGACTGGATTGAGGAAGGTAAACAGGTACCAAGGCATCATGCAGGGACTCAAGTGTCTAAGAGTCCCTGGATGTTAGCCAGCGTGTGGAGCTGAGACTAGAGTGTGTGATGACGAGAGTGTGCCTGTCATTGATGTGTCGCCACTCAGCTCCAGATCCACCCCTCATTGTCATACTTGATAGCAGAGATGGATCTTGTAAACGTCTCTTCTTTGCCTCCTGGTCCCATGTTAAGTTTTGTCCGCAGAGGGCAAAGGAGGAACACTGCCGGCAGGGGCTTCTCTTCCTGGTTCAGATGTGCTTTTCCCTCCTTTTCGTTCCTGTGGTCTTGGCCATCCTGCTGCAGGACACCCAGGGGAGGTGACCCCCAGCAAGTTTCAGTGGTACCAACTGCAGGTAGCTTCCTGGAAAGCTGGCTTCCCAGTGAGCTTAGCAGCATCCCTCTGGGTGGCTGCCAGGTGAGTTCTGTCCTGCCTCTGACACCTTCCAGTGAGTTTCATTGGCACCCAATGATGGTTCCCTGACTACCAGCCGTGGCTCTCTGACCGGACCAGCTGTGGCCTAGGGCAGCCTAGCAACTTTTCTGCCATCCAGTAGGCTGCAACCACAGCCCTCCAACCAGGTCTGATTCCCAGCCATGGGGAGGTGGCACTTTCCGAGTGTGTTCCTTCCTTGGGTTCTCTCACTCAGACCTAGGGTAATCTTTAGAGTTCTCTTTTGGTAGCCAATCCCCTGTAAATCGTTAATAATTCTTTATATTTAACCTTCCCTGTGCAAATTACTGTGGGGTTTCTGTCTCCTGCCTGGCCTTTGACTGATATTAGGACATGAAGCCAAGAGAAGAATTAGTGTTCTGCATGGGGCTAAGTTCAAACATTAACATCGCCTCCCTTCAGAATCCTCATCACAATGTTATGTTTCTCTTGCATATTTTGTTGTTGTTCTAGCACGGATTTTGATGTTGCTTTCAAGCATTTCCCGAGTACATATTGTGTACGTGAGAACTTATCAGAGTATCCAAAAGTGGTGCACAATGAGCAACACACACACACACACAATCACTGCATTAGGAATGGAGACAAAAGACTCAACTCTGACTCTAACTAGCACTGAGAGTATCAGAGACTATTAGAGAGAAATCACTCTGAGCTTTTCTTTTAGATGGTTTGATTAGGCAAATTTAAGATATTTTCAGCTCAAAGGTCCTACGATATTTGATTTAAGTGGTGTGAACATCCAAACAGCAAAATGTTAGTGAAACAAAAGAACAGTTTTGAAGCTTAGCCACAGATCCTGGGGCTGGAGAGAGACACATGTGACAGTCAGACATAAGGAATAATGATTGAGAATGAGAAGAGATGTTTTGGCCCAGAAGTTGCTCTCCTTGTGCCAAATGCAGGAAAATCTAGAAAAATCCTTTCACCACAACAGTGGCAGGTAGAAGCCATTCCCAAGCAACCACATAGCAGACATTTTTTTCAGAGTTGGAGGACTTACACAGAAACACATGGAAACAGATGTAAAGCTACATAGTTATGATGATGGATACTCCCCTTTTATTTAAACGTCTGAGTTGAGCATTTGCAGATTGACAGACTGGGAATTTTTTTAACAATCCTGCATTATACAGTAAGCAGACCAATGTGACTTAGATTAGTTCAGTATTCAAGAAAGATCAGCTGATGATGATGAGCCAGGATAGCTATCAAATAAAAAGAATTGTGTGCAGTAATTATTCTGGGTAGTTAATGGTCTTAGACCTAGTGATCACTTCGAACAAAGACAATGCAACAAGAGTGATGGGATATCACTTCTGAGATTGGGTTAAAAAAGAAGTTGACTTCCATCTTCTCCCTCTCTCTTGCTCACCCTGATGAAGTCAGCCACCATGTTGTGAGCTGCCCTGTGCGGAGGAATCTGTGACAAGGAACCGAGGGCAGCCCCTGACCAACATTCAGTGAGAATCTGAGGCCCTCGGTCTAGTAGCTTGTGAAGAACTGAATTCTGCTTGGATCTTTCCTCATTCAAGTCTCATTTTAAGGCCTGATTATACCCTTATGAGAGACTTTGAGGCAGAGACACCCAGCTAAGCTATGCCCAGATTCCCTACTCACAGAAGCTGTGAGATAATAAACGTTTGTTGTTTTAAGCCGCTGTTTTGTTACGCAGCAATAGAGAATCAATATAAACGTATAGCAGTAGTGTGTTAGTTTCCTGTGGCTGCTCTAGCAAATGACCACAAACTTGGTGGCTTAAAAAAACAGACATTTATTCTCTCACAATTCTGGAGGCCAGATGTCCAAAATCTTTATCACTGGGCTGAAATCAAGGTGTTGGCAGCGCTGCACTCCCTCTGGGGGCTCTAGGGGAGAATGCTTTCCTTGTCTCTTCCGGTTTCTGTTGGCTGCTGATCGTCCTTGGCTTGTGACCACATCACTCCAGTCTTCAAGCCAGCACCTTCAAATCTCTCTCTGCTCCATCTTCACATCGGCTTTTCCTCTATGTGTGTGTGTCAGATCTCCCTCTCCCTCCCTGTTATAAGGATATCTGTGGTTGCATTTAGGGCCCACTCAGATAATCCAGATAATCTCCCCTTCTCAAGATCCTTAACTTAATCACTTCTGCAAAGATGCTTCTTCCATATAAGGTAACATTTACAGGTTCCAGGTTTTCCAACGTGGATATCTTTTGGGGGGCCATTTGTCAGCTAACCACAAATAGCTAACATTTTAAAAGTCTTATTATGTTTTGGATACCATGGTAAACATTTTACCTATATTTTCATTTACATGAATTTCATTTACATAGATTATCATTCCTGATTAATATACAAAGAAATGGAGTCTCAGAGAGTTTATGTGACTTGACTCAGGTCATGCAGCTAGTCAGTGGTGAAGCCAGAGTGAACCCAACCAGTCTGACCTCAGAGCTTGTGTATCTGGCTGCTGTGTTATATTGCCTCCGCATAGGTTCATATGCTTAACCTAACTGGTTCGAAAAGGGTATATCTATTTCACTGCATATAATATACTCAGTGAGTTCTCATTAATGGTGTGTCTTTTGGTATCTTTTTAATTCCCAAGTTAAAAGAACCCTTTCAGTTATTTTTAAGGAGAGACACATGAACTAGGAGGACCTCATCTAACATTTAGAATAAAAATCCTGTTGCCTAGAGAAGATATACCAAGTAAATCCCATTTCTTACAGGATGTGCCACACTTCCATAAACACTCCCTCTGCTGTGGGGGTCTAAAAGGCTGGAAGAGCCAAACTGTACTCTTTTGTGCCAGAGTGTCTAGGAGAACTGCTTGCTTTGAATGCTTAGAGGCACTTCTCCATAATTAGTTTCGGGTGGATTTATTTTAGCTTTCCTGGGAAAAGTGTGTCTAGAGATGAAATCTGAATGAAGGTAGAGAAGAGGCGATTCTTGTGTTGATAACAGTTCAAAATGAGGATATGTGTAATAGATTCCAGATTAGGCTCTGCTTACCATTTGCTCTCCTATTCCTTTAACAATTTGCTGGTTTTCTATGTATGACCTGGTAGTCTAAAAATTCAGATCCCATAGAAACTTCAGGCCTGTGTAGATTTAAGCTTTAGGCTTATAAATCTCTTTTCCATATGTTTTTTCGTGGAAGCAGATTCCTCATTTAAGGAAGTAATGGTGTTGGGGGCCTGAGAGCTATTTCTTGAGCTTTTGTTTTTATTGCCACTGCATTAATGATGGCATGGCCATCCCTTCCCCAATGTGACATGCCTGAGCAGGTGTGCAGATGGTTAAAGGCCTAGGGAGATGGGACTCAGATGGCAGATGGTGATGCCTTGTCATGGTTCCAACTACACTTTGAACATTCTGTCCCTCCTCCGACATGCATCACTTCAAATGGCAACCTCATTTGGAGGTGAATCCTTCTTTGCTGTTTTTTTCATGTTGGAGTTGACCTCATGCCTGGCACTGTGTGAAATGTATTGGCCTAGTTTCTGCCCCAGAGATGACAAAGGCTTATGGGCATTTAGTGGATGCTTTGTCATATTGATTTTAGAAAATAAAGCCTGAAAAGATCCTCTAATTTTACCGAGATCTTCAGTGGCTGGCACTATTCTATTTACCTTAAAGCAGTATCTCTCCAAGAACAGGTACTTTATGGAAACTGGAGTTCATGAGTCAAATTCATTGGGATACTTCATGGAAGAAAGTGTTTTGAGGGCAAACAAGGTTAGAAAATGTTGATTCCCCTACTTCCTCCTATCCCCTCTGTAACCAGCAAGTTGACACCCATACCTTATCTCTTCAACACCTCTCTGAATATAGCCTTGGTAGATGTTTCTGGCATGTTGATAGCTTCCCACCTTAAGCCAGCTCTCTTCTTTTTTGCCTGAGGGCTTTCTTCAGCACTCTGGGAGCTTCTCTGGGCCCCCTGCAGGTGCAACCTGGAAGTGTGGGAGTGTTCATGCCCTCAGGACAACCCTCAGCCTTGGGGAGGTTGGACTTAATAGATAAATGCCTAAGCCTCCCACCCTCTGTGGGATAATTCTGAAGCCACATCATAGTTTCTCAGAGAGTTTTCAGCAGAATTGAGCTCCAGCTGCTCATAGAAGTAACTTATTCATTAACATAATCTCTATGGCTTTTCTCATTTCCCTATCTCAATTTCCCCCGTCTCCTTTATGTTTCCTATTTTTCCTCTGACATAAACTACCCGCACCCAAGTCTTTGTCTGAGAGTCTGTTTTTGGAGGACCCCTCCTTTGGATAGTCCTAATGCATATTAGGTTCGAGAAGTCCTGGAGTATAGAAATTCATTTAATCCTGTTCCCTAAATTTATCATTCCACACATCTTTTCTTACTTTAAAATTCTGTGTATCTACTGTTCTTCACAATATAATTCCTGAATTACTTTGGTTCCTGGAGACATCTATGAGAGGTATTTCTTAATATTGTTCCGTGAGACAGAGCCCACAGATTCCCTTTCACAGCTCATTTTTGTCTTTGAGTACCTTTAGCAAAAACCTCAAGGTCACAAGTCTTCAAGGGACCTTAGAGTTCAGTTTCCTCATTTTATCATTGGAGAAACTAAGACCTAGAGTGGTGCACCGTCATCTGGTTCAATCGTCAGATTTCATACGAAGTGTGCAGACAAATTATTTAGCCCACCGGTTATAAACTATGGCTCATGGGCAAAACTCAGCCTGCTGCCTGCTTTTGTACAGCCCGTAAGCTAAGAATAGTTACTACATTTTTAAATGGTTGAAAAAAATTTTAAAAATATTTCATGACACATGAAAATTAATATGGAATTCTAATCCCAGTGTCCATAAATAAAGTTTTATTGGAACACAGACACACCCGTTTGTTTATGTATTGTTTTCAGCTGCTTTAGTGCTGCTATGGCAGAGTTGAGTAGTTGTGACAGAGACTATATGATCCACAAGCCTAAGATATTTACTGTCTGATCCTTTACAGAAAAAGTTTGCCAATTCCTGCTTTATATCCTCAAGACACGATGATAGGAATTGCATAAGTCAATATGCATATTTCCATGGAAAACACAATCAAGGCTGTGGGCCACACTTTCCCCTCCCTCCTGCTTCTGCCTCCTGATCGACTCTGGTGCTTCCCCACGTCACCCTGCGTGGTGTGCCATGCCTCTCGTTTCTAGGGGAGCCGTGGGTAACAATAAACTTTTCTTTCAGTGGCATTGACCTCTTTGTGTCATCACTCAGTCACTTTTATAAATTAAGACTCAGGCACAAATTGCTTAAGAACAAATAATTTACAGTTCTGTGCAATTATCTCAGAATTTAATGTATATAATTCTAGAATGTGATTTATTCCTCATGTTCAGCCTAAGCCAAACCTCCTTTAGTGCAGCTCAGTTTCATCACTCCTCATCCATGAGCTGTGGGAAAGCGAGCACATAGGCTGCCTCCCTGCTGCACAGGGAGCCTTTGACTATTTCTAAAGTTCATATGACTTGTTAGTAAGTCTTGTGGTTTGTCTCCTCATAAATCAAAAGCTGAGAGTCAGGAAAACTTTCTCATCACATCATATGGTTTTTTAGTTGTCTCCCCTCCCCACACTGCCCTGAGTCCCTGGAAACCCTTGTGCTTTCTACTTAGTCCAGTATGAGCTGTGTTATATCAATTTTTCTCTAGTGTTTTCTTTAGTTCTGTCAGGTATGACCACGTTCTTTTCAGAAAGTTTTCTGTCTTTTGGTACCTCCCCCCACTGTCGGCATCATCATCTTCCTTTTAAGGATTCTCTCTGTGGCCCTTAGGAATGAAGATCAATTAGGACTTAAAGGGACATGGTGGTGGCCCTGATGGTAGACTCAATACGACACAATAGGGGTGATTGGGACTATGGTGAACAAATGGCCATGTACTCTGTTGACTGAGCTGTTATTTCTCAGCTTTGAGCAATTATTGTCACATGAGAATTCTGTCCAGTGGTGACAAAACTTTTCATTTTTTAAAGAGAAATCCAAAATCTAGACTTTTAGATATCTCCAGAATTTTAAATATTTACAACAAATGCAAATTTAACAAAAACACTACATGAGCCAAACAAAACACAACTGTAAATTTGATTGAGCCTGTGAACCATCACTTTGCTATGACTGATCTATGATAAATGGAAAAATTCTTCAAGACTCATTCTTGCTTGTGCCCCAAGTCATTCCTTGGCCCCAGAACTGTGACTGCCGAACTCTTTGGCCTTTGTTGACACTTAGTGGTCCCATATGCCATCTTAGGATCCAGCTCCTTGCTATTCCAACGGTGAATTAGCCAACCTAATGAAGTCGTTCATTCTAATGGAATATTTCCTTGGGTCTTTCCTTCCTTCTCTGTTAAAATGTATATTTCATGAATGAAATTATAGAGATATTTTTAGCAGCTCTTGCCTAAATTTGGGGATTTTAAACATGTAAAAGGGTCGAAAGTCCTTGGCAGGCCACAGGGGGATATTTGAGTATAATGGCAAGAAGCACCTTGTGTTATCTCTCTAATCACAGGTGTCAGCCGGCTGCCAGTGTCTAGGGCCAGGTCTGAAAACGCTTTGGACCTGTATCTGTGCATGTTTGTCATTGCTACCAGTATCAGTGTCGGGTAAGAGTTGATTTATAAAGGACCATTCATGAACTTTTGACAGCTCTCCCTGTTAAAGTTGAGAGTGCTTGTTGGTGTTGACAAGTACCACATTTTGAAAATCATTTGTTTATATACCTGGTAATTGATTCCATTTGGCATCTTCTATGTTGCCTAAGCACTATTTAGCATACTTAATGAGATTCCCCTGAGCTTTTAAAATATTTAAATTAAAGATTTAGTTTCCACAAAAAGAAGAGGCAGCTGGTGAGACTTGGTCATATGACAGGTGGAGAGCATATTTTTGGGTTTAGAAGCCCAAAACAGACTTTCTAGTCTTTTCTGCCCATTGGCCGGGAAGGCACCCACATTGAACCTGCCTTCTTTTATTCGGTGACACCAGTGAAATGTCTGCTGTTTCCATCTTCTTTCACTGCCAGCAGCACTTACAAGAACCCAATGAAGAGCCTTAGATGGTTAGTTGACCAGCTCTCCCCAGGCCCTGCCAGCTCCCTCTCAAGGTTCTGTGCCGGGACTGCACACCCAACAGCCTAGTGTGACTCACTCTTTTGCCCCCAGGGTCGGTAAAGACTGAACCAGTGAGTTGAAAAGAACGATGATTTGGTTCCTTTTATTCTCCCTGGGAAGTAGAGTGGGGATGAAGATTAGGACCAACTCATCTATTTTATATTCTCATTTGCAGAATTAATGTATAGTCCCCTCGGACAAATGATGTCTTGACCACAGTGTACAGCTTTATCTTTAATGAGAGGAAAGTGGAACTGTTCATGTCCTTTTTGGGGAATTATTTTGAGGCTAGCACCACCATGTGGAAAAAGTGGATACGGATGTTCTTCAACTTGCATAACAGGCCAGCATTGTACCTCTGGAAACGTGATTTTGGTATCTTCTTGCCTATTTCTTACCTCTTTTCTGAGTCATTGCAGAGCAGCATAGTGATAAAAATATTTTTTGCAGCAGTGTCATACACTGCTGGGCTCTCAAGGATCTTGTGCTTCTACAAAGTGACTGAACTGCATGTAGGAAGGTGATAGAGGAAGATTCATGGAGCAGCTTTGTATCAGGCAGAGTGGAAATTAGACACCTTGTTTGGCATTAGCCACTGGGCTTTCAGGTGAAAGCTACCAATTTGGACTCTGTGAGAAATGCCAGGACTGGTTATTGAGGCATTCTGACCTTTACTGCCCAAGAGTGCAGGCTGAATCAGAGGACAAAAGGAGAAATAAAATTGGTTGCAGGGTGTAAAAGACTTTTACCAAACCACATGGCTTCTTTCTGATTCTTTGGGAAAATGACAAGGAAAGAAGAGAACAGTGTAGAGATGCTCTATTGACTATGGCTTTAAGTCCTAACAGCATGGTATGGGAGTAGCCGGCAAAGATAGGAGAAAGATTTCTACCTCCACAGTGGCCTTTGCTGTATCGCTAGCACCAAGATCCCTGGAGAGGGGCGAGGCCTACTTCTCTTTGAGGGGTTGGTTCCTTGTTTCCAAATTGACTGGTATGTGTGTCCAGAATGGGCTCTAATAGATGGAGATAGGGAGAGTTGTTGCTTATAAAATATAGTACCATTTACCAGCTAATAGCCCACTTTTCCAGTCTTATTCTTTCCTTTGCATAGTCCTCTAACCCAAAGGGAAAAAGTTTTACCAGAACTTAAAAGAAGAAGCTATAATTGTAGAAATTTGGGGGAATCAAAACCAAATCAGGATGTGCTAACATTTCCTCTCTTTGATGAGCTACTAAAGTGATAGGAAATGTATGGAACAGTCCTTGGCCACCTACCAGTCACTATTGCCTTTATACATCTCCCTTACTCCTTCCTATTACCAGCCTGGCTCCTACAGATGTAGACATTAATATATCTGGAATTTCAGATTGAAAGAGCTTCTTGTGGTTGAATAAGGGCTGATGCTAATCTGGAGGAAGTTTCTAGGGGCACATTATGAGTTCTCCTCTGTAGAAAGCCATTTATCAAACTTAAGCATGAAAGGAAGCTGGATGGGCCAGTTGATATGTGAAGTGCAGATTTAGGATTAGATTAGGATTAGAGCACAGATAAATTAAATAGAGAATAGAAAAATAGAGAAAATCAATGAAAGAAAAAGTTAATTCTTCAAAAAGATCAACAAAATTAATGAACTTTTGGCTAGATGACTGAAAAAAAGAACAATCAAATAGCTAAAATCAGAAATGAAAGTGAAGGCATTAGTACTGATGCTACAGAAATAAAAAATATTGTAAGACAATACTATGAACAATTGTACACCAACAAATTGGCTAACCTAGATGAAAGGGACATATCCTAGAAGCACAAAACCTGCTAAGACTGGATCATGAAGGAATAGAAAACCTATTCTATAGAATAGATCTGTAATAAGTAAAGAGATTGAATCAGCAATCAAAAATCTCCCGACAAAGAAAAGCCCTGGACCTGATGGCTTCACTGGTGAATTTTAACAAACATTTGAAGAAGAACTAACACTAATTCTTCTCAAACTTTTCCAAAAAATTGAAGAGGAGTGAACACTTCCTAATTCATCCTATGAGGCCAGCATTTCCCTGATATCAAAGCCAGACAAATACACTATAAGAAAAGAAAACTGTAGACCAATTTCCATTATGAACAATGATGCAAAAATTCTCAAAAAAATACTGCAAATCAAATCCACATCCTCACCAGCACTTGTTATGTTTTGGCTATTTTGATAATAGCCATCCTGACAGGTAGGAGGTGATAACACATTGTGGTTTTGATTTGTATTTCCCTGATGACTAGTGATGTTGAGCATCTTTTCATCTACCTGTTAGCCATTTGTGTGTCTTTTTTGGAGAAATATCTATTCAGGTCCTTTGCCAATTTTTAAATTGGGTTATTGTGTTTTTCCTATTGAGTTGTAAGTGTTCCTTATATATTTTAGATATGACCTCCTTATCAGATATATGCAAAAACTTTTGCAAAAATTGTTCCATTCTGTAGGTTGCCTTTTCATTTTGTTGATTGTTTCCTTTGCTGTGCAGAAACTTTTTAGTTTGATGTAGTCCCACTTGTTTATTTTTGCTTTTGTTATCTTTACTTTTCGTGTGTCAAGGAACTAGGAAAAGAACAAACTAAACACAAAGTTTGTAGAAGGAAGGAAATAACAAAGATCAGAGCAGAAATAAGTGAAATAAGAAACTCGAAATACAATAGAAAAGATCAACAAAACTAAGAATTGGCTTTTGAAAAGATGAACAACACTGACAAACCTTTAGCTAGACTAAGAAGAGAGAAGACTCAAATAAAATCAGAAATGAAAGAGAAGACATTACAACTAATACCACAGAAACATAAAGGATTATAAGAGATGTTATGAAAAGTTATACAGCAACAAATTGGATAACCTAGAAGAAATGGATAAATTGCTAGAAACATACAACCTACCAAGACTAAATCATGAAGAAATTGAACATCGAAACAGACCAATAACAGGTAAGGAGATTGAATCAATAATCAAAACTCTCCCAACAAAAAAAGTCCAGGACTTGATGGCTTCACTGGTGAATTCTACTAAGCATTTGAAGAAGAATTAATACCAATGCATCTCAAACTCTTCCAAAAAATGGAGGAGGGAACACTTCCAACTCATTTTACAAGGCCAGCATTACCCTGATACCAAAGCTAAACAAGGATACTACAAGAAAAGAAAATCACAGGTCAATACCCCTGATGAACATAGATGCAAAATTCCTCAACAAAATCCTAGCAACTCAAGTTCAACAGCACGTAAAAGGATCATGCACCATGGATCATGTGGGATTTATTCCAGGGATGCAAGGATGATTAAATGTATGCAAATTAATAAATGTGATACACCATATTAACAAAATGAAGGATAAAAATCATGTGATTATCTCAATTGATGCAGGAAAAGCATTTAACAAAATTCAACATCCTTTCGTGATAACTCTCAACAAGTTAGGTATAGAAGGAATGTGCCTCAACATAATAAAGGACAATATGACGAGCCTACAGCTAACATTATACTCAATGGTGAAAAGCTGAAAGCTTTTCCTCTAGGATAAGGAACAAGACAAGTGTGCCCATTCTCACCACTTCCGTTCAACATAGTACTAGAAATTCTAGCCAAAGCAATTAGGCAAGTAAAAGAAATAGAGGAATTCAAATCAGAAAGGTAAAAGTAAAACTGTTTGTTTGCAGATGACATGATCTTATACATAGAAAACCCTAAAGACTTGAAAAACAGTTAAAACTCATAAACAAATTCAGCAAAGTTGCAGGATACAAAAATCAGCGTACAAAAGTCAGTTACATTTCCATGCACTAACAATGAATTATCCAAAAAAAAAAAAGAAAAGAAATGAAGAAACCAATCCCATTTATAATAGCATCAAAAAGAATAAAATATTTAGGAATAAATTTAACCAAGGATCTGTACACTGAAAACTATGAAACGCTGATGAAAGAAATTGAAGAAGACACAAATTAATGGAAATATAACCCATGTTTATGGATTGAAAGAATTAATACCCAAAGCAGTCTACAGATTCAATGCAATCTCTATCAAAATTCCAATGGCATTTTTCACAGAAATAGAAAAAACAATCCTAAAATTCATGTGGAACCACATAAGACAGCAAATAGCTCAAGCAATCTTGAGCAACAAGAACAAAGCTGGAGGCACCACACTTCCTGATTTCAAGCTATATCATAAAGCTATAGTAATCAAAACAGCATGGTATTGGCATAAAAACAGACACATAGATCAGTGAAACAGAATAACAAGCCCAGCATTAAACCCATACTTGTTTGGTCAGCTAATTTTTTGACAAAGGTCCCAAGAATGTACAATGGGGAAAGGACAGTCTTTTCAATAAATAGTGTTTGGAAAACCTGCTATCTACATGCAAAAGAATTAAATCAAACTCTTATCTTACACTATACACAAAGATCAACTTAAAATGGGTTAACTCAAAAGACTTAAATATAAGAACTGAAATCACAAAATTCCTAGAAGAAAACATAGGGGAGAAGCTTCTTGATATTGGTCTGACTCTTTGAAGAAAACTAAGAGGAAAGAAGAGATGTAGAAGGTTCTTCTGTTAACTAGATGTCACTAGGAGCCACCTCACTCTTTAATATGTTCTAGCTAAGGATGTCTTTTCCAGCATCCTCCACATTCATGTACTGGTTTTTATTCTTTTCCTGAGGATTTCTAAAAATCTTTTCTCCTAGTTACTTCTCCATTCTGTAACTTGTGGCTAGTTCTTTATCTCTGATCCAGCATTAACTCAAACTTGAAACATAACTGCTTCTTTTCTCCCAAAATTCACCTGTAAGAGTCAACAAAACTCAAATTGTAGAGGCAAATATGTACAACTAAGTGTGGTAGATTTTAGTGATGATTGAATGTGTGGAAATATACATTGCAGCACTACTTAGAAAATAATCTAAAATTGAATATCAGCTTTGCTGGTCTTCTGCAAGTCCCTTGCTCATTTCCACCAACTTGGATTTCAGTGTCTCATCATGTTGTTCAGCTTTCTCTCCTGCTTCTTCTTTTCCCAAATGTGACAAAAATTCCTTGTATTTTATTACTATAAAGAACATTGCAGCTCTAGCACTTATCCCTCCCCCACAATTCACACTTTGCATAACTCAAGATTTATTAATGTGCTCTGCTAAAAAAAGGTTTATGTATTTCCACTTGGAGATACATAAACACCCTTTCTTCTCTTCCCTTCCCCTGTTAGTTTCTGCAGGAGCAGGGAGAGAGAAATATGGAGGTTTATTTCCCCAGAGGTAAGAATTATACCTTTACCCTAAAAGACAAGGGGGTACAGTTGATTTTGGTTTTAAATAACAATTGCAACAAAATCTCTGCTATGTTCATGTCCCACCGTAGAGTTGAAAAATTCTAGTTTACTAGAAGGGCCACTGAAAAAAGACTTGATACCAGGTTCTTATCCTGGTTTTCTGTCACTTGTGTGATTTTGGGGAAACTACCTCACCGGGCCTGAATGAGCAATCTTTAAATTCTCTGCCAATTCTATGAATCTCATTTGTCTGAGAGTCTCCCTGGTGCCTAATTCTTCTGTAAGTGCAACCATGGCTGGGATTTCCCCATTCACAGGTGGGTGAACATCCCACCACCCTGGGCTATTCCCAACCTCTCCCTGGCCAGCTGTCTGGTCCATGTCTGCTGTCAGAAAAACAGAGGTTTCACAGGCCAAGCTTTGGAGCTGGACATAGGCACAGGTCTTGGTTGTTTCAACTCAGAACTTTGGTGGATTTATTTGCTCTCAGAACTGGCTTCCTTATTTATAAACTGGGCATAATCATATATGCCTTGGAAGACTGTGAGTGTTTAATACAATAATGCAAGTGAAATACTTAGTAAAGTGCCTGGCACTTAATAAGTGCTCGATAAATGGAATTTATGATCATTAATATCGAGTCTGCTATAAAGGGGCTGGGTGAGTGTCACAGCAAACTCTTTCTGGGTCTGCTGAGACATCTTAGTGTGTATGGTAGAACTCAGGTTACTATGCAGGTAACTCCTAAACTTTGATTTTACTGAGAGGAAAATATAATCTGAGAGGGAGAGCTGAAAGGTTCTGGGAAGCAAATTTTTTTTTTAAAGCTGTGCAGAGGAAGAGGAACGTAGATTGAATAAAGGGTCGGGAGGAGAGAGGACTTTGAAAAGGAAAAATAGACAGAACCAAGGGAGAATTTGATTCAGTTTCTGCAGAATGATGAGCAACATGCATCCTTTTCATCTGTCTCCATGAATCTTAAATTTATATATTTATAAAATTTAATATAAATGTTTATAAAACAATATAAGTAGCACTGTGGAGTGACATCTATTTTCGGGATTTATCAAAGTGTGGGGCCTGCTTCACAGTGGGCATAGGGATAAGAACAGACTATGTAAGGAAACCCTTCCACTCAAGACACATATTCTGAAGATTTTAGGCAGATTATAATCATAGGTAGTGACTCAGCCCTTGGGTGGAGAACTATATTGCCCATGCTCTTGATGTTCAAACCCAGCTCTGGCCTATGAACCTGTGAAAAATGGGCCAGGTTTGCCATTATCATGAACCTTCTTCCATCTGGTCTGCATCTAGCCGGATGCATCATTTCCCTGTGTAAAGAAATAGCTTCTGAGATCCTGCGTGCACCATGGAACAGTGCCCTCTACTGTTCCTGAGGGAACCATGCAGCCGTGGTCAAATGAGGGAAGCGCACCGCTCCAGGGCCAAAGAGAGCTGCTCTGTTGTCTGCAATGATCCAGACACCGGGAGGCCAGCTACTGGCACCTATAGCCAGTCTCAGCTGCAAATATTCGGCAGGAGATGCAAGACAGCCCAGCCAAGAGCAGCTTACCTCCCCTACACTTGTTTCTAGGCAGGCTCAGCCCACACTACATGTGAATGCTCCCTTCCAGTTTTCACTGCCAACACAGAAGAGCTCCTATTAGTTTTGCTCCTTAGCAGAAAGAATTTTTAAAGCAGTGATTTTAACCATTGAACCTTGCCTTTAGAAGACCCCTGCTTCTCAGTATTATAAAATTAAAAATAAACCACTTTGAAGAAGCTGTGATGAAATAAAGCTATATAAAACAGCAGTTCAGTGTTGGAAGTTTACCCAGGCAAGGGAACAACATATTTTTCTTTCTTCCTTTCTCTTCTTTCCTCTTTTTTTTGAGTTGATGTCATAATAGTTTATAACATTGTGAAATTTTAGTTGTACATTATTGTTTGTCAGTCACCATATAAATGCATCCCTTCACCCCTTGTGTCCATCCGCACCCCCCTTCCCCTGGTAACCACCAAATAGTTCTCTCTGTCCGTGTGTTAGTTTATCTTCCACATATGAGTGAAATCAGGCGGTGTTTGTCTTTCTCTGTCTGGCTTATTTCGCTTAACATAATACCCTTTAACATAATACTCTTTTTAATAAAACTATCTAAAATACTACAGACTCTCCTTCTACAGTAATGATATTACATGGTGGAAACTGTTTTGCTGACTTTCTCTACCTTCTAGAACAGTTTTTTTTTTTTTTTTTTTTTTTTTTGCTGGCTGTCTTTACCTTCTGAGCAGACATCTATGCTCTGAATTCTCACTCTCAGCTACTGTGTTGCAGGTATGACTGCAAACAATACAGTCAACATTTACCTTTACTTCAAACAACCAAAAGGGTAATTCTGTGGATTTTAAGCCGGTATTAGGGATTTGTGTCCTCTACAATAACTTTTGAACTGTTTTCTCAGCACCATTCCACTTAGTTACAGCAGAGAAAATATAGTGATGAATAATGAAGTATGCATGAAAGAAAACTTTAAAAAGTTTTCTTAACATAAGTGACTCTGAAACCACAATATGGGAAAGTACTTTTTCTTTCATGATTCTGAGTTTCAAGTTCATGAGTCTAGAGGGTGTGGATTTCTTGCTCTATCATGTGGTGGGATGCTGGTAAATGGGAGATGGCCACACCCTATCTTTCCCTTCTGCCAAGAATGAAGTCTGGTTTAATGCAGCATTGGCCACCCAGTAAGAAGAGATTGCCAGATTCCACTGAATCCCAGAATCCCACGGCCGTTCAGTGCAGGAATAAATGGAACGTGCAATGCAGATCTTTATCGACATGGTGGAGGATATTTCCGTTTAGGGTGCCGGGCAAAGAACTCAGAGTTATTTGTGTTGTTAGACTACAGGTGTCTGTGCCTTACTCTAATAATTGCCGGGAGAAAAGTGTTTAGTTTTCTCTGAAGCCTCGAGTTAAGAAAGGATTTACCCATTCTAGGTAATTTACCAGACTGAGAAAGTTGCTCAGTTTTTGGTACTTCTATTTTGTTACTTCTATTTAAAATATTCATCTAAGGTGGAAGATGCTTTTAGTCTTTCAGTAAAGAATGGCTTTGCTGACACATGGTCAGTTTATTTAGTGCTTGCCACGTCATTCTCTCTCTCAGACTGGCATAATCCGTGGATCTCATGTCACCTCCTGTTGGACATGGGCATGGGGAATCACACCCTCTTCTATTTTTCTGTCATAGGACTCATCATGCACACATGTGATGTATCTGTCTCTCTTTCCACCTCCCCACGGACAGATGGGAAGTCTTCTTTATCTTTATATCCCCAACACTACACAGTACTCGGGATTTAACAAATGTCCTCTTGCTTGCCTTTCTGCTTTCGAATCATGAGCCATATGATCTCATCATTTAGAGCAATTATTATTTTGAAATGTAGATATATAGAGATGTTAGCTAAATAGACCGGTCAAAACCAGCTTAGAAAACCCAGGTTTGACCACAGAAAAGAATTGCAGCTTGAACACTGCCTTTCAGTGAAACTAATGTTTCTCTTTCTTGTGCCTGAAGTTCCAGAAAAGTGGAAAGTGCCTGGAAGTGAAGGTATGGACCTCGGAGCCTCCCTTGGAGGGGATCATTGGCCCCTTGTATTTTGACAGTTGAGTCTTCAGACGAACCTCCTGACCTCTAGAGGGATGGGTCTCCTTACAGTAGGCTGACTTCACAGATGGAAGGGCTTCCTGGGGAGGCAAGGGTGAGGGTGGCAGAAACCAGAATCAATCTTGATCCTTTAGGAACTTGACCCTGGAGCAGAGGGCTGCGTATGTGAATGCAGGGAGAGGTGCACCTTGAGTTCTGGCACTGGGACCCTAAGCAATGGGTACCCTTGGCTGAATCTAACACTGAAGAATGGGACCCAGCTGCCTCAGCAAAATACACTGTGTAAACAAGATCTTGGACTGCAGATCAGGTGACCATATGTTCCGGTTTGCTGAAACAGTCCTGTCTGATTTCTCTTGTCCTGACATAATTATTAATAGTGTCCTTTTCTATTGTCAAATGTGTCTCAATTTGGACAATAAATTATTTGATCAACCTATATAGGACAAGTTTTCAACAGTGACATCATGTGGCCCCAAGAAGCAATGACAGTGGACTAAGGAGTCTTAAAATTAGTTCCCTGCTGGTGTGGAAGCCAGAATGACCCCTCCCTTTTCTTGGACTTCAGAGCTGTCAAGGCTCCTGACAATTTAGGCGGGTGGGAAAGCTTCAAGAGGGAGTTTGAATATATCTTGTTAATAAGGTGTATGGATGCTGCAGCAATTAATTAGAAAATAAGAGATTTGACCATATGTAGGTTACCCTAAGTTTGTGAAGCAGTTTCTATCTGTCATATGCTATTTACTTTAGAATCCTTGCTTACTTTAGCCCTAGAGACCTAATTCTTTACATGGTAATTATATGGAGCTCTCTGCAGTAGTTTTCCAATATTTCAATCTATGGTCTGGAAAAGTTATAATTTTTTACTGTTAGGAGGACACAAGAAATGAGCTACAGCTTTAAGAGTTTGTTTAACTGCCAAAGTTCGATGTTTATGTGTAAGGCTAAAACTAGTGATTAGGTGGACACCTGCTTTTGCCTGCCCAATATCTCTTTCCTTTTCTTTGGGAGCTGAGCCCCTTTTCCTGTGGGAAACACATTCCATATAGTTTAGGTGGGGCTGACTCCCTTATCTCTTTCTTGTCCCCTTACCTCCCCTATCCCTTACAAGAAGTTGGACATATGATCCATGGATTCATGCTTGACCAATTAGAGTACTCTCATCTCTTTGGCCACACTGTTTGTGGGACAGGGGTAGGCAATTGACCCCGGCTAAGTCAGAATCTCTGAATTTTCCTGCTGGAGCTATTGGAAAAGACTGTTTCATTCTGCTCAGATTGCTAATCTGGTAGTATGAGACTTAGGCTGTTGGGGCAGCATCTTGCCACTAAAAGAGAATGCCCATTCGAAGAGAGGAGAGAAAGAGATGAAATCCTGATGACATTACTTTGAGGCTTCTGGATCCAGCTATGCCTGAAGCCCCAGATTTTTAGTTCCATGATGCAATACTTTTTTTCTTTTGCCCTAAATTTGTAAATTAGCTTAAGCCAAGGTCACTTGTAATCAAACAGTTCTAATATAAGTAGTGAGCAGTCTTTTGCACTGCAGGGATCCAGTCTCTTAGATTTTTAAGAATCACTAGAAGAATTGATCAACTTTAACTTTGTTTAGCATTTATGACATTATTCCAAAAATGGTCTCGTTTGTTTACTATCTGGTACTATTTACATTATCCATATAGCCACAAAAAGCTATTGACAGAGCTCTTTACTGGGCAAGGTCAATCTTGGAAGGACAACATGGGGAGGGAAGGTAATCAAGGAGGCAAACCTCAAGGGAAAAACTGAAGAAAATCTCTTCTCTCCACAAGTTCCGCCGTCTCCTAATCTACAGACTCCGACATCACTTGCCTTCTTTTGCTCAGGATATTTCTTGGGGATCAGTGGGGTAAGATGTCCTCTGTCTCAAGAGTGAGAGATGGAAAGAGAAAGCATCTTAGCTTCCACAAGATGCCCCTGTTCAGTATCTTGGGCAGTACATTGACAAGGAGATCTGGATTTATAAAACTTATATGGAAAAACAAGTAGCCCAGCAGTCTGATGAAAAATAGGGTGATGAAAAGGAGATATCGAAAAATCCTGAAAAGAGAAAGCCAAGAAACTGTTAACCAGAGGTTAGAAAACCTGGAACAAGATAATAAGTCATACCTGAATGCATGTCTGGCTCCTTCTTGGTATTCAAATATGTCCCACTAATTGTTGTCTCCATTCCCAACAACCCCTTATAAAAGCAGCCCCTTCCCACATGCTGGCCTGCCAGCTACTCTCGCTTTCTATCACTGTGTTTTCTTTTAGCATTTATCACTATCTGAAATTATCTTGTTCCTTTTTTCAAATTTTGTTTATTTTTATTTTTGCTTTGGAAAATTGTTTTCTAAAGTAGTTGCACTAGTTTATACCCCACCAGCAGGGTATATGTTTCTGTGGATCCACATTCTAACACTTGATATCATCAGATTTTTAATATTTCACCAATCAAATGGGTGTAAAGTAATATATCATTATGGTCTTGATTGACATTTCCCTGACGAACAGTGATGCTGAACATCTGTTCATAGATTTATTGGTCTCATGTGTTTCCTCTTGCCCATTTATCTACTAGTTGGTTTGGGCTTTTCTTATTGATTTGTAGGAGTTCTTTATATGTTCTTGACATTAATCCTTTTCCATTGTGTGTATTTTGAATATCTTTGCTCTACTTTATAACTTTCACTAGCTCTAAAGTATTAAAGAACAAAAGTTATTAATTTTAATAAAGCCTAGCTTATCAACATTTTCTTTAATTAGAATCAATGCTTTTTGTATCTTGCTTAAAAAAATCATTCCCTACCCCAAGGCCTAAAAGATACTCCTATTTTCTATTAAGGGTTTATGGGAGTTTAAAAATATGTCCGCCAATTCTTTGATGCTCCTCCCTTCAAGAGATTCCCCTCCATTGGAGTGTAGACTGGACTCAATGACTTGCTTCTAAAGAATAAAATATTGTGGAAGTGACAGTGAGTGACTTCCTGGACAACACACTGAAGGCTTCCTCCTTACTCTCAGGAGCAAGCCAGCTGTCACGCGGCGAGGACACACAAGCAGCCCTGTGGAGAGTCCGTGTGATGAGGCACTGAGACCTCCTGCCACAACCAGCAAAACCTGCCAGGTGTGTGAGCAGGCTACTGGGAAATAGCTCCTCTGTGCTCAGATAAGCCTTTGAATGATGTAACTCTGGCCAATATCCGAACTGCAGCCTCATAACAGACCCTGAGCTGGGGCCACCCAGCTAAGTGGCCCACAGATTCCTACCCACAGAAACTATGAGATTATAAATGTTTGTTGTTTGAAGCCACTGATTTTGGGGTAATTTGTTATGTAGCAGTAGATGACTAATGCTGAATTTTAAAGATTTTTTTTTTTAGATATTTAAGTCCTTAGCACATCTGGGCTTGCTTTTTGTATATACTGTATAGTAGTGATCCAATCCCATTTTTCTCTCATCTGGATAACCATTTTTTCCCCACCATATTTATTGAACAATTCTTCCTTTCCCTTTGACACATAATCTCTGTCACATGTCGAAGTTCTCTACATGCACTGTTTCTGAGCATTTTGTTCTATTCCATTGGTCGATTCTCCTGTTCCTGTGACAATACCACGCTGTCATAATTAGGATAGCTTCATAGTAAGTCCTGATACCTGGAAAGGAATGTCCCTCCCTCTGTGCTTTTCTTTAAAATTATCTTTATTCTTCCATATACAGTATATTTTAATATCATTTTATTCAATTCCATGAAAAATCTTTTGGGGAATTTGATTGGAATTGAATTGATTTTATTAATTATTTGGAGACCATTGATATATTTGCAATTGTAAGGCTCTCAATCCATAATCATGGTATTTCTCTTCTTCCATTCATGTTACTTTTAATATTTCCTAAAAAATTTCTGTAAATTTCCCTATGTGGTCTTGATTTCTTCTTTGATGAATTATTTTGTCCTTGTGGTCTTAATATGATTTGTATGAGCAAACCTGCACTGCTCCCTTTTCTATTATTACTCTTATCCAGCTGTGCTGGCCTCTTCTGCCCCGGGACAAATTCACTATCCACCTCCACTCATCAGTCAAAAACAGCCCCTTCCCCATGAGTTTTCTTAAGTTTCCCTCTAGAGTTGATCTTGGTGACAGGAGCCAGGATCCGTTCTAATACAGCATCTTGGTCAGGGTTAGAATCAGAAGCTCTTCACAAACTTCTTCCTTCCGCTCTCCCTGAAGCTGGATACAATATGCATGAGAAGGTTCTGGGATGATGTCTCTGGGATGATATTCCCAGGGAAAATCCTAGGGATAGCCTAGCTTTCTTATCTCTTGAGTCAGTGCCTAATGTACCAGTGCCCCCCAGGATGTTGGAGCAGAACAAGAGGAAAGACATCTGTAGTTTGATGTGACGAGCCAGACATGCAGGATATTGTCGGGTTCTCTTCAGGATACCAACTCTCCTTGAGGCAGACATTCTTATCCTGGGAGTCCATACGGGCAATTCCTTGCTGGGCACTAGTGCTAAAGTACAGGTGAAGGCAGTGTAGGAGTTCTAGGGAAAATTCTGCTAGTTGTTCCGGGAACATTGTATTTAGGGATATCAAAATATGCAATACTTCACTTATCTGATAGGAAGGGGTATCCCCCTTAAGCAAATTTTCCAGACAATTGGAGCTGACCTTTAAGCACCAATAATTTTATGTTAACCATTTTGATAGAACTCTTTCTAAATCATATTTCCTACCACTTTGAATGTAGTTTCTCCATGTCTTCTTACACAGGTTATATTGAACATAATTTGACCTTTTCTTGAAAATACAGGGACTTCTTGAATACCAATTTTACTTTGCTATCGCAGTGATTCCCTCAGGACTAATATCCACTCAGTTGTTTGAATCTTGAGTTCTTATTCAGTTTAACAAGTACTTTTGAGCAATTATTACGTGCTGGATACTGTTAGGTGCTATCTCTTTTTCACAATAATTTTCTCTCTCTTTTATCTGCTGTTAGGCAGTGGTATACTTGCATTTAGAAGTTCTCTCCCCATTTCAATTTCTTTTTTCACATCAAAGGAGTAATGTGCTGACATTGTAACAAGATTTGAGGTAGACACATCTTACACAATAGAGTGAAAACCTAATCATGCTTACGAACCACAAAGGATTTCCCCATTTCTAATGTACTGATGCTACTGGGAAACCAGATATATCAAGCTAATTCAAATTGTTAAGGGAAAAGGGAGTAAGTATGAGATTTGCCACATCTCTTTTAGATAATAAGGTTCCTATTTCTGAAGAGGCCATTGGCTTCTAACTGGAAAATTGAGATTAGTAATTGCCTTTGGACAAGGAAGTCACAACATTAGAACTGAGAAATGTAGTCATTGGTGACACTAGTTTGTTGACTTGACTCTGTGTGTGTGTGTGTGTGTGTGTGTGTGCACGTGTATGTGTACAAGGTTCTCCTTGTCTAGAATTTGCTGTCTTTCAGAATGGCTAAGTAGAACTCCCAGTTTCCCAGGAAGTTTACTCAAAGATATTTACTTACCTTTTACAGAAGCATGTTCCCTTCTTTTGGAGAGAATTATCCTGGGAGAAGAAGAAAGGACATTGATAAATAAGCACTTTCTGCAAGCTATCATCAATGTTAAATGATATTCAGTGAGCCATTAGTTAAAAGTTATATTTAGATATCTCACAAATGTTTTTCATATGCATAAGCAGACGAAATTTTCAAAGACAAATATATACATATATATACACATAAATACAAAAATATAATTTGGTATTACCTTTTTATTTACTGAAAGGAATAAATGAAGGCATAGAAAGGTAAAGTATGTTGCTCAAGGTCAAAAGCTAGTAAGTGGCAGGGCCAGAACTGGAACCTGGGTCCTCTGAATCCACATTCTGGGCTCTCTTAACTACACCCTTAATTTCTACTTAGCCAGGGACTGTTAGAGAAGTTTACAGGCTATGAAAGCCACACAAACAAATTCCAAGAGATAAATTTTAAAAGCTATAAAAATGTAAAGATAAGGATATATCCTGGATTTCTGTATCATCTCTGTTCCAAAGTTTTTTCTTACTTATTTTATTTTCCTTTAACTTCCTTGTGAGATAAAAAGGAAGAGGAATTATGGTCACATTTTAAAATTGTAGAGATGAGGCTCACAGAATTGGAATTAGGAAGAAAGTTTTTGGGTTACAAATTTTGTTCTACAGCTTGAGTGAGATTAAGCTGCATCCCAGCTGGTCAGTTGCTCAGGCAGCCTCTCTATAAAGATTGCTCAAACATCATTGGTCATTGAACCATCAGGGGACTATGATAATCTTGATGAAGACAACTCTGTTGTTTCTCTTAGGTGGTCAACTGGGAATAGATGGTGTGACACTTCAGGGAGCATGTCAAGCTTGGTTCTGGAGAGGTGGAGTCCAGTTAATTTCAGGAGTTGTGCTTGCTACGTGGAATATGTAAGCTTGGGGCCAGAAGACCTTGTTTGGACAATGAGAACCATGGTCACTGTGGCCATGGTCTAACATACAACCAAATATATGAATGACCCCAAGGACAATGGTTGATTGTTGATAGTTGCTTTTAAGGAAGAGATAACTTCTCTTTTCTGAGATTATAAAGATCTCAACGACACAAAATTTCTGGTCAATGTCAACGTTGGCTCCATAGCTAATTTAAATTATAAAATTAAAGTTTATCTTTTAGCCCTATGTACTTGCTGCTACAAGGCACCAAGCAGTCCAAGAGGCCTGGTGCTCTCTATCCAATTCCATTTCCTTTGCATATGTGCTGGTGACATCAAGATGTTAAATATGAACAGACATTAAAGCTGTATCGTAGAGAAACAATGACTTCCTATGTTTTAACTCACAGGCCAACTCTGATTAGATGGTGATAGGTGCCCTGGTGCTGTGTTCTGAAAGATTCGGGACCATGTTGGGATCATCAGGAAGGAGAACTGTGATTGCGGGAATGGGAGGAGCAGTATATGTGTCATGTGTTGGCCTCCTCTCCATAGAGCGGATCCTCAGTTAATGTTCCTTATTGCTTCCATTCTGAACTCTCTTAGATCTTAGACTGGTTTCTTTGAGAACATGTCATTTGCATGGCTGTAAGAGAGGGAAGACAATTGTTCCTTAGCATCCTCTTTGTTTGTTTAGGGTTGGAATGCTTTGGAATTAATCTGGTACTGTTTTTGGAAAATTCACATGGGAAGACTGGTATATGTTTGGTGGCTTATAGTATTTTGGAAACTCCTGTGAAAGACAATGACGCTGAGAGAAGTTGAAGATGGAGTAGAGTGCTTACCTTATTATTTTGGCTATTACACTCTTTTTCTGCAGAGTTCATGCTCAAGACTTTTGATCTAGGGAGAAAAGAACCAAGATAGGGATTGAATAAAGTACACTCAAATATTCATACTACATGATGGTTATTTAAAAAGTTTTATATGCTAAAGCTATGCTGTTCATTGTTCTGGCCGGTGGCTACATGTAGCTGTTTACATTTAAATTGATTAAAATAGGGGCCGGCTCCATGACGCAGTGGTTCTCCGCTCCTGCGGCCCGACTTTCGTGGGTTCAGATCCAGGGCACAGCCTACACCACTCGTCAGCCATGCTGAGGGGGTGACCCATGTACAGAATAGAGGGAGATTGGCAACAGATGTTAGCTCAGGGGGAAACTTCCTCAAGCAAAAAATGAGGAAGATTGGCAAAAGATGTTAGCTCAGAGGCGAATCTTCCTCACACAAAAAAATAAATGAATAAAATAAATTAATTAATTTTAAAAAGTCAATTTCTCAGTCACGTTAGCCATATTTCACATATTCAGTTGGTGGCCAGTGGCTACCTACTGGATAGCACAGAAACTTCTATTGGGCCACCCTGTTCTAGAATCATAGCTTAGCAGTCAAGCCACACTTAAAGTTCAGGAAGGATCTAGAGAGAGTCGGTATCCTTTAGAGGCGAGAACCTCCAAGTAATATGCCCCAGCCACAGTGTGTACCTGGCCCATTTAGAGGCTGTACGCAGTTTGGGTCTCTTTCTCTTGATCGCAAGATTCCAAAGTATTTAGTAAATAGAAATACTTCTTGACTGAATTAAGATTTAACTTCTAAAGAAGGCCAAGAAATGGAAGTGAGGTTTTTGGTTTTAGTTTTTCACCATTTAGACTCTTTTGACAAACTCTACGAGTATTTTTTTTTGCTGGGAGGGCTTTTCTCTCATTTATCCTTTCTAATTTTTAATGTTCATACTTTAATATAGTATACAGTTTGAGTTTTATAATATGATAGCCTTAGTGTGTGTCTAGAGAGGAATTTCATGCCTATCCCGTATGGCGGAGTTTCTGTATATTTGGGGGAAGTGAGGATGGTGTTAGTTTCAAGGCCTTTTCTGTGAAACATAAGGAGTACCCTGCCTGTCAAGGTGCCTGACCACGAACCCTTTTTAAAGCATATGTTCCTGCCCTTAATATCAACCCAAATTATTGACGATGTGATAAAATGATGAAGGAAGATGTGTTTCTGCAAGCTTTTAAGAAGGATGGGGGAAGGACCTGTATTTTACAGTCGGTGTGGGTTAGTGGGGGTCAACTAGATCACTGACAGAGGCGAGAGATATGTGGTGTTGGGGCTTGCTCAATTCCAGATAGGAATTGGTCAGAGAAACGTTCGCTCTGGCCCAGGCTGAGAGGGAGGGAGTTGTCACCAAAACCAGGATGTGCCTTTCTTTGTCAACGCTCACACTTCTCTCTCAAGGAACCGAGTCTCTAGTTCTTCTTCTATTTTCCTCAAAGTCTCCTGGTACTTCTTTAAAGAGAAATAAAAGAAACCACAGTTACTAATTAGAAGCTTTATGCTTTTTCTCATCATAATAAGCACATTTTATTACACTGTAACATGAATGTTTGGTATTCCCACTGCCACTCTGTCTCCTCTCCTAGACCCCACACACTGCTACTCCTGATCTCTCACCACGGGGCAGATCCCGGGGGCAACTGGGACTGTAAATAGGAAAAGTGCTCATTATTAATTTAGAAGCACAGCGGTTAGGAGACCAGGGCAGTCATAGAATGATATTGGCGCTGGAGTGTCGAGAACCTTCAAGTCCCTTTATAGTGCCACCTTGAAGAGTTAAAATTGCTCCAGACAGTATTCTTTGAAAAGCCTGGTTCCATTTCACCCTGGACCTGAAGAGACACTTTGCTGTCCCTTTACTGAGAAGCTGTACCTTTATGCAGAGGGCCTGATCTTCACAGAGCTGGGCCACCAATGCATAGTCTTCCATGACCTGGGAAGCCAAAATTCAGTCTTGAATGTCTCTCAGTAAATTGCTATAGGAACGAGAGTATACTTGTTCACTCCTACGTCCCAGATCCTAAAGGTAGTTTTCTAATTGTTCTAAATATGTTTTTGCTGTACATATGAACTCATTTGCTTTTTTGAGGATAAACAAGCTGTGTTTTACAGTCCCAATGGGAATTATTTGGAGACAGTTGGGAGAATAGATGCTAATTTGTGGAAGACACAGATTCTGGAATGTATCCTGTAAAAACTGTTAAAGAAAAGGTAATCTACAGGATTGTATTCATCTTCCTTTTCTTCATCCCCTCTTCAGCCCCATAATGGTCTGGATCTGGAACTTTATTTTAATCCGATCACTTGAGGACGGTATTAGATCATCTGACCGAGGATTAAGTTTCCCTTCCTTTGGGAGAAGTAACATTGAAGTTACTGTCCTTACCTTGGCCAGCTCCTTCTCCTGGTCTGCACAGGAAGCTTCCAGCTGTTGTAACTTAACCTAAAGAAAGGGAAGGAGACCCATAACTCAGCAAGGTGAAAACAGGATTCCATTCTGTTATGCTGTCTCAAAGGCTATCTCACAGGCGATTGAAGTGCATCAGGCACGATTTCAGATGTCTTTTTGATGGAGGGGAGTCAAACCATCCAGCATCCTTTGCAGCTGCCTGGTGAACCCGTTCTTCTGCACTCTCAACCTCGTAGCATTCATCAGTGCTACCTTTACCCCAAACTTCAATTCATAGCTTCCTTCTTCCTTGGCTATTTCTCTTAGAAATACGTCAGTCTTGAAAAACTTCACTCTTCCTTCTCCTTTTGTATATTCGTTGCTCAATTCTTTCTCTGTATTCTGTCTTCCCTCTTTTCCTCCCTTAAATATTTGATGAAAGCCTATTCTGTATTAGCCACTATGCGGGAGAGATGGGGAGAGGACGTGGGGAGTACTGAGTGTCCAATGGTGTATGGGATTGATAGGCTCTCTGCCTCGTGGAGCTGACATTCTAGTTGGGGGACATATCAAATAAGTCAACATGATAATGATAAGTGCTATGAAGTAAATAAAAACAGTAATGTGATGAGAGAGAGTGATGGTATGAAAGCTATTAACAGGTGGTTGGCCAAGGCCTCTCTGACCAGATGATACTTGAGCTGAAATCTACATGATAAATATTAGCCAAATTGAGATCTGGGAGAAATATGTTCCATGCAGAGGTTACAGCAAGGGCCAACAAGATTATGTAGGGCCTTATACCTTCTAGAAAGATTTTGGTTCTTTATTCTAATTGCATTGAGAAGCCAAGAAAGAGCCTGAAGTAGTAAAGACACAATCTGATTTGTGTTTTTAAGGAAGAGTCTTTTCTGTGTGTGGAAAATAGATTGTTTAGGAGTAAGAGTAGAAGCAGGAAGACTAATTAGGAGACTACTTCAGCATCCAGGTGAGGAGTTATGGTGGCTTGCAAAAGGGAGTAGTAATAGTAGTAGTAGATAAGAGAGGAATGGATGCATTTGGGATATATTCTGTAAGTAGGGAAGACATGACTGCACCTCTCCTTCCTTCCTTTTCAGCTCTATTGTTCCCACTTTCATCTAGGTACCATTATTTCACACCTGGACTCTTCCAACAGTTCCTTTCCCCTCCAGTCAGTTACTTCCAGGCCCAGGGAGCCAAATGTTCTAAGGGCTATATTTTCAAGACAATGGTCTGAGTCACAAGAAGTTGAAGCAGGCATCCCATTAAACTGCTGAACGGATCACCAGTACGTAAGAGGAACAGAAGCAAAAGAGATGCTGTATATTTCATAGAATTAGAAATATCACCTGAGAATTCTATAAAACAGGTGAGCAAAAGGGAGTAATTCAAAGGATTAATAATATTCTGAAACTCTTTAGGGTTGGGCTGATTGCTGCCAGGAAAATAATGGCCACTGTTCTGACAACTCCTGGAACTCTCTATAATCTGTCAGCTCAGCTCACCTGACATAGCCAGCACAGACAGACTTAAAGTGTCACCACTGGATTCTGGCAGGCCTACTGTCAGGAGAACTTGTTCTGGGCAGAAAAAAAAAGGAAATCTACTGCCTGCTGCAGTTATATGGCATGGATAGTCAAGTGGCTTCATAATCCTTTCTTGTCTGAGCTCCAATTTTCCCCCGATGTACGTGCAGGTTCCAGATTTCTTTCCACATAAGTTTCCTGGATGAGCATGGCCAAGCAAGCTTACTTGGTGGCTTTAGACTTCCTGTTTTTTTTTTTTTTTTTGTGGCCATCAACACTAATTTGGCCAACAGAAGATAGGGGAGTAATTCTCTTTCTTTCATTTTCTATTTCTATTTTCAGTGTGTTCATATTTTCAGAGGCTTGATACACCCAGTATGGGTTTAAAGGTAGGCTTAAGAAGCTAAAGAGAAATTAGACAAGGCAAGGACAAAGACATAATTCTACAGAATGTATCAAGTAAAAATCTTATCTGCTCTCTGAATAAAATAAGTGTCTAATTCTTCTTGCATGTTTGATCAGATGGTTGTGGTTGTGCCCAGATTCTAGAACACAAGTTAGAGAGATGCTAAGCACTGTATGATGTGCTTAGCAGGTAGAGGTCACTAAATACTTGAGTGACCAATTGAAAGAATCCTTTTCTGGATTGGAATCAATGAGAGGGTGTGTGAATTGCCCAGCACACAGTAGATTTACAAATCCTAGCCCTGCCTTTATGAATTCATTCATATGCCTCAGCCAGACTTTTAAATAATCACTTTAAAATTATGTGACTTTTCCAGGTTTTAGCCCTCCAAAAAAGGAAAGAGTATTTTATATACACAATTTCATTCAATTTTCAAACTGAGGCTGGGAGGGACTGATTAAATTGCCCAACTTCATATACCACGGTAAGCACTGGGGCCAAGATTTAAACTAGGAATTTCAGCTGCCTCCAGTGTTATACATGCACTTGTGTGTTTGTGTTCTGCTCTTGATGGAAGGGAGAGCAAAATATGTGGCTTCAGAGTGAAATTCCTTGCTAAGAGCAGAGGAGAGCTCAGTACTCTGTGGCCCAGGCTTAAGCCTACATGGGCTAAAACTACAAAGAATTTATCTCAACTTTGACGGCCGTTTCCACTTGAAGGCTTGTTTCCTGGTCACACAGCCCAAACCCATTCAAAATTGCTTTTTCGTTTACCTTTAACTCTTCTGGGGTTCCGTTTAGATTGCCTTGTTCACACTTGGTTGCCTTGTGTGATTTCCTTGTAAGCTATGGTTTCAAATAAAAGAAAATACATTTCAAATAAAAATACATCAAATACAAAATATAGAAGACAACAACATCTGGTGTGTGCAGGCCAGTAACTTGGCCTTGATAAAAGCTGCCAGCAGGTGGTCCCTTGGTGGGTACTTGGTGCCCTTGGAAACATCTTTATTCTACCTCCTTCTTCTTCTCACTCATCTTGGCTAACAAAGCTAGAGTCTACTCAAGGCAAGAGTACTTCCTTGAACCCCTAATCCATGCTGGGTTACTCAGGGCTGCAGGCATGGGTCCGAGGGTAGGGTAATCATGGGAAGCCCACTGTATTCTGAGCAGGAGTTGAGGTAGAGGTAATGGCTGGACAAGGAGAAAGGAATACTTGACAATTAAGTATTTTTAAAAGTCTGTGCTGAAAGTAAAACTAACCTCTCATCACAAAGGTCCCAGTCAATCACTTCAACAGAGTGTGTGTTGGAATCTATTTTCTTGTGGCAGAATGAAGAATCCATGGGATCACTGAATAACCCACTCACTCCTCTCTCCTGAGCTTGCAGGGAAACTCCATGCCATTTAGGCATGAGACTCAGCCTCAAGAGAGGGGAGTGGTACTGCCACGCCCAGCACAGGCCTCTTTGACAGGAGGGATCCCTCTAGATCATTTTCCCTCCCTTTCCTCTTTGATGACTGGGGCTGCTGTGGGGATGCTGGGGAACACAAGAGCACCATCCCACCTTTCTTTGAAGTTCTGTTATACTGTGGACCAGAGTCTCATTCTTCCTTTCCTGTTGTAAGAAAGAAGCAGAGTGTAAGTGTGCATGTGCACACCACCGTCATCTGCATCCAGTCGATTGTTCTCCCTTTCGCTCCAGCGATATTTTCCTGCAGTAACTCTACCTTACTGCATAACGTCAGGTAAAGGACCTCTGGTTTGATCTCAATATACGCACACCGACTTACCAGGGATAGAGATGCCCACTTGTAGGGCTTCCCAGTGTTAAATATTACCAAGGAAAACCTGCCCTCCACGCACCCCCGGCCACGTGTGGACACATTCTGCCATGACTTCTGAGTTGACTGGTCTTTGTATGTAAAAAGCGGAGCTTATCTGACAGCCGATGAGAGACAGCACCAGGAATAAAACCTATCAAATGGCTCTTCCCAGCTTCTTGCTTACAAGTCTGGCTGTTTCTTCTTCAAGCTCCTGCAAGGCTGTTTCCCTTTCCATTGTGGTGCAGATCTCCTTCTCCCACTCCTCTTCTTCCGCCAAATCTCCGGTCTGAGTGATCTCACTTTCCAGCCTGGGTGACACAAGCACACACTTTGAGGAACTGGCAGTTTCAGAACTGATACAACACACACGTTAGTTTTGAGGGTACTTCAATGACAATAAACACGAATCTCGAGTTGGAGCCCCTTCTTTCCTGCATTCTTAGAATCAGAATCGCTAAAAGCAGGAAAAGTAAGAGTCCCCTGATTCCCAAGTCAAACACCCCAATGTTCTTTTAACTCAGGCAAATATCACCCAGTCTTTTAGGAATCTCTTTGAAACTTGCTATATTTCAGGGTTTGAGCCACAGACAAATGCCAAAGAATGAAGGAGAAACTTTTGCTGTATAAGATATAGGTCTCTAGAGCAAGCAGGAAAATTCAGTTTTGTCTCTTCCCTTTTACCCCAAGAGTTGGGTTGCAAACTTACCTCGTGAAACCCCAACACTCACCTCTGAATCTCATCTTCTTTCTCATGGATTTTGAGAAGCAATTCCTGATTTGCTTCATCTATTTTCTGCATATCCCTTTCAAGGTCTGTGTTCAAACTGTTGATGTTCCTCTTGGACTGGGCCAGTCTTAAGATTTCCACTTTCTCTGACCTATAGACTCAGCCCCCCAAATGAACAAGAGTCAGTTATCTTAAGATAAATAATCTTTGGGCCAAAGGGGATATCTAGAAGACATATGATTCATTAACCTGGCTATTTCTGAGAGTACACCTTTCCATTTTCATTCTTAGGAAATTATATTTCTTAATTATGCTCTACAATTTGTTTCAATAATTCTCAACATTGTCAGCAAGGGAGGTCTTTCCCAGGCTTTCTTGTCCAAAGTGCTCAATATAATAGTGCACCTCCGCTCTGGTTCCAGGAAAAGCTTTGCTTCTTTAAATAGTAGCCTCTTAGATTGGAGAGAATGGTTTCTCAGACAAATTGTTCAGAAAATCTGCCCATGCAATACTTTCATTGAGTACTTTTATCCAGGCAGCTGCCACATCACTTACGGTCGGGCCTGACTTTACGCAGAGCCACAGACCTTTCCTCCAGCAGGTAGGGCTATAGTCTTTCCCTCCCTCTATCATCTCAAAATTTCTCCTCCATTGCCTGCTGCAAAGCTTGAGAATCTACCATGGGAGTCACTCCATTGAGCACCCCCAGATAGATCTAGGCATTCACTTTCAAGAATGCAAGCATCTTTTTTGAAGTAAATTTGAATGAAATAATGGTAATGCTAGAGTATTCTAGAAAAGGCACATGGGAAGGTCTCAATAAACTTTTATTTTTCTTGTGTGTCAATTAATTAATTGGTTTGTCTTTGAAATGATTAACTGGGAATAAGGCGCTGAGGCAGAGGGACTTTTTTTCTGAGTAGGAATGAAGGATGATTTTGGAAAAGAGAGTCCTACAATGGAAGGGCTGGCTTGGATGGGAGACTTACAATAGCCATTACTTTAGGAGGGCATGGAGTGCTTGGTGTGGAGTGCAGCAGGGGATGGACAGATAGGGGTACAAGGAGGGGGCAGACTAGAATATGAGGGAAGACATCAATAGCAGACCTACTTCATTCCTCGGTGCTTGGATGTGGCTTTGCATAAACATGATTACTTACTCATAATCTAGCTGATCTTCATTGTGTTCTTCCATTGTAGATTCCCTAAAATACCAGCAGAGATGTATCTAATGAATTGGGGAACTGGGTCCATTTATGAAACACAGAGTAACTAGCCAAGAGCCCCAAAAGATGAGAACAAAATTAACTGATTGCCTCCCTCCAATTCCCACATTTTGGCCATGACAAACCCAGCCTCCTGATTTTTCTGCCCGTGATCTGATTATGCCTCAGTAAGGATACAGTGAGGATACAGGGATAATGCTGGAAGTTCAATAGATGTCCTGCTAGCAGATCTATTCAGAGATGGTTCACCAACACAGAACCCTTTGGAAATTTCTACATGGCAATAAGAATCAGTGGAGGTTATCAATTGTTCCTAAGCCCTTTATGCTCTAGGCCCAGCTGCTTTCCTTAAGGCCCCATGGACATGAATGTAGGCACATAACTGGTCTGAAAAAGTAATCTCTTTGCTCTCTAGTCCGGCCCCTGCAAGACTCTCCAGATACTAAGATCCTTAGTATTAAAAAGAGCTCAGAAAAACCAAGCAACAGTAAAAAATTTGGCTTGTTCTGCCCCTTAGTTTCCTCTTTTTCTCCATTTCTTTGACAAACTCTACTTCCCTTCTGATGTGTATGGTCTTCCTGATTCTGCCCTAGTCAGTTAGCTTCTGAAGAATCTAACCTTTCCCCACTGGAACCATCCAGTAGAATCTCAGAACCTTCCTAGGGGTCATAACTCTGCTACTGACATAGGATGGGTGGGGCAGCATGTCACAGTGGGGGGGGTGGCAACGGTTTCTCATCACTTGTGCAGAGTTCAGAGCCTATGTGGGTGCGTGCGTTTCATGACCAAGTCTTCCCTTTGGTAGCAGTAGGTTCAATGGATCTGATTTCTGGGCTGTATGAAGGGGTAGCCCCTGTCTTTGATTTCTCTGGCAGATTGAGCTCCCTCCCTGCCCAAGTGTGACTAATATGGGAACTCTGGGTTCCTAAGGCCAGCAGTCTAATCCCATAATGTAGCCAACTAACTACTCATTTATTTGAAAGAGCACCTACTTATGTATGCCAGGCACTGTTCTAAACAGTAGGGAGAGAGAGGGAACAAAACAGGCAAAGCACCTGCCCTTAAGGAATTTACATTTTAGGGGATGTGTGTGTGGGGGAGGGGGGCGGGGGTTAACACCAGCAACAAAATAAATGAGTAAATTTATTTTATTTGGTATAATAAAAAAAGGAGAATGCTATGAAGAAACATAAATGGGTGAAGGAGGTAAGAGGAAATGTAGTGAGTATTATTTATGTGGGAGGGAAGTTGTTGCTGTTTTAGGTAGGGGGTGCAGAGAAAGCAGCTGAGTGTTCCCAGACCCCAAAGCATGGTGTAGATGTTAAGAGGCCTAGTGAACTGGAGACCTTAGGTCACGCTGAGGTGGACACAGAATCCACAGACCTCACAATCACGGCCAATAGCAAAGGTCCGTGGTCGTCAGCAGCATGGGCCAGCATGCAGCCCGAAAGGCCAGCACATCCAGGAGGACCAAGAGGAGGCGTGAAGACCCAAAGCTCCTCTTTTGATGACTTAAGGATATGTAGCTTTCCCTGCACCTGCCACTATCCTGGGAAAGAAGAGAGCTCTGGAGACGGAGAATCTCCCTGAAAGAGGGACAAATTACCCAGAAGAGATTTTTAAGAAAAGTCCATGATATCTGGAATTGACTTCTTTGAGTCTTTTCTAGCAGCTTTAGGCATAGAAGCTAGAAGGGAAGATAAGATCAGTTGCAGAATATGTTTCTGCATACCTCAGTATGTACATTTTGGCCAGATTCTGCACAATTTGTAACTTTTTGTGTGTGAGAGTCACAGAATCCTGGGAAGTTTTGGATCTTGACTTAATAAGGACCGCATTAGGTTGATTTGTGGGCCAGAGTGACTTCTTAACATACTGTAGTTTCTAACAAACTATTTGTAAAATTAATGGCCTATGATGACCCCCATTACCATCTCCCTTCTTCCTGAAAGAAGGCATTTCATTGCTTTATGAAGCTGTACACAGAAGAGTAATTAAGTAACAATTCAGGCCAATGGCCTCTCCCAGGAATTAATGGTAGGGAGAGTTCGTTAACCCCAGCTGGTTATAGCTTCTCCAGGAAATGCCCTGGACCAAGGTTATAGTAGCTATTAACGGATTGGATAGGGACTTTAACTGGGATACAAATAAAGCTCTATCTCCTTCCTGGGGAGCTTTTCTCCTTGAGGGCCTACCAAAGGCAAGCTGTAGGAGCAGCAGAACCCCAAGCTTGGGGCCACGTGTGGGGTGAGGACAACAGATGGCTATTAGTGAGAATTGTTAAATCAAGGTAAAAACAGGGCCTTGGGGGCAGATTAAGGTCCTTGATATAAGCCTTCCTGCTATTCAGGAGGTGGCCTGATTAACACCAGTGCAGCAGGACAGCAGCTGTTTTCACCTTAACTTTTCCATGCCACGCCTGCCCCGTGCGTGCGGAAGAGTTGCTGAGAAATGTCAGGTTTTGCTGCATTGCTTCCGGGAAGGCGGCGGCCTTTGTGTGGAGGTCTGTGGTGAAAACACCCTCTCTCTTCCCAGGCTGGGCATTCAGGCTCTGTTTGCTGGGCCTTCACCCTTCTGCTGTGAGGGGACCGGCCAGGTGTGTGAGCCCTGAGAGGAGCTGCCTGGGCGCTGGCCCTTCCTGCTTCCTCACAGGTATGGAGAGCTATTTCTGGTCCCCTCGTCTGTCCTCCCTTCACTTTGGCAAATTCTTCCTGGACATTTTTATAAATGAGACCAGTTTTGAGGCTTCTAGTCAGGCAAGGCTCTTAGAACCTCGTTTTAGATCCTTGTTTTTTGAATACAGAATCAAGTACACTATTTTCCTTCTGTCCTTCCTTATTTTGGGTGACTATTTCTGTACAATCTCTAGGCTCATAAAATACCTTTGAATTTCCTTACAGAATACTTCTCAGAATAGCTTTCTCAAAAGCAGAACCTTGAACTAAACTGAAATGCGAAAAAAAAAAAAGAGTGTACCATTAGTTAATATTGTCATTCTTTAATATCCAATAAACTATGGTAGCTTGAGCTGGCAAAGTGTATATTTTTTCTTTTAAAATTAAATATTTTTAAATTTATTGTGTCATTGCTATTATAATAGCAATAAAGTAAAAAATGAAAGTTCATCAAGGATCTCACCTCATAGCAAAAACCCTGTCTTTTTCTGTCTTCTATTTTTTGTCTATTAACAAACCGTCTTTTATAGTTATCATAGAAGTGATATATTGTTGTGTTCTGCCTTTTCACTTAATATTTTTATAAACATTTTCCAGGTTGCTACATACAGTCTATAATTGTCATTTCAATCATTGCGTAAAATTCTGCTGAGTTGATAATGTTCATAATTTGCTTCACTATACCCTTCTTACCATGTTATTTATCTGTTTACATATCTGTCCCCTCTTGAGGGCCAGAGAAGGCCTGTATTAATCTGCTAGGGCTGCCATAACAAAGTGTTACAGACTGGGTGGTTTACACAACAGAAATGTATTTTCTCACAATTTTGGAGGCTGTGTGTCCTCATCAAGGTGCCGGCAGGGCTGGTTTCTCAGGAGGCCTCTCTCCTTGGCTTGCAGATGGCTGTGTTCTCTCTGTGTCTTCACACGGTCGTCCTTCTGTCTGCGTGTTTGTGTCCTCATCTCCTCTTCCTACAAGGACACCAATCACACAGGTTTAAGGCCCACCCTAATGACCTCATTTTAAATTAATTACCTCTTTAAAGACCCTATCTCCAAATACAGTCATATTCTGAGGTCCTGGGGATTAGGACTTCAACATACGAATTTTGGAGGGACACAACTCAGTCTACATGACGTATTCAACAAATGTTTAACTGTGACCCAAATTATGAACATTCGGGTTGTTTCCCCATCTTCCCTCCAAATAAAAGCACTTCAAAGAATGTATTTGTGTAGTCACTATATTTTTCAGGTTTAATCAGAATATTAAAAAATATGCACTTACATTTTTACCATTTTTGAATGTCTATTCATTAGCATATCAATAAACTGCTTTTTATTTTATAGAAGAGGAAAATAAGAGAGATTAAATGTCTTGCTGAGATTAAAAACGATTTTAAACATCTCCCATATCTGAGAACATACCCCACAACATTTTCTGGTTCATTCTTCTGTAAGCCTGGGAAAGTACACTGGGAAAAGGGAATTTCCTCAGTTATAACTTGGGGCTGGTATTACGGAGCAGTTTTTCAGTGTAACCCATATTTAGTGACATAATTTTTATTTTCAATGAGTTCATTTCTTCTGAGCTAACTGATGCTTAGTCTCTGCTTTAATCACCCTTTGCTTTATTTTAAATTTGCTCCTCTAGATTTAATTTTAAAAATTTGCAATTAGAAAGTGATTGTTAAATGGACAGTTCCTAAAACGGATAACTAGAACCTCTGCATGCAAACTTTTGTAAAAAATTTACACTGAAATTTGATGTGGTTTTCTACTCCCTTCTCAATTCTTCTAACTTTGTGTTCTTCCTGCCCTTTACTGGAAACAGAGTCCTTTAAATTTGCTTAGTCCCATTTAGTAATTATAGAGGTCTTTCATGCCTTGAGATTTTGGGATGTCTTTTGTTTAACAGAAGTAATACTATGTTGGAAGATTCATACTATAAATTACTTACAATTAGCTTAGCTTTGGCTCTGTATTCCATCATTCTTCATTTATTCAGCAAAGATTTTTCTGAGCACCCAGTAGGTACTGAGCTAGGTAATGAGATGACCCAAACATGAGCAGAATACTCAGTATCATAATGCACCATCCTGTGATAAATGTTATAGTCGAGACGGGTAGAAAGTGCTTCGGGATACAGAGGAGGAACATTGAACCTTATGATTTAGGGAAGTTTCAAAGGAGAGGTGCCTTGGAGTTAAGTTGAGTCCTAAAGGAAGAGAGTGACTTTACAGGTAATAGGAAAGGACATTCTAAGAGGAGGGAACAATAGGTTCAAATGCACAGTATGCTCAGTGAGTGGTAAAAAATTCACTGCAGTTTCTGTCTAGGGTAGCACATCCCAATGTGTGTTACATCAACAATTGGTGGTATGACAGGTGGTTTTAGGTGGGACACAGAGGTAACATTTTTAATTTTGAAAATTCATTTTAATATAGCAATAGTTAAATATTTAGTAAAACTACAAGTAGTATGTTAAAACTTGATTTGAAGACGTTGCTTTGAATGAGAATAAATTTATTTGAGTGAACACGGTACTTGGTTTGCAGAAAAATATTAAGTAGACAGTTATTTGGGGGAACATGAATGTAGCAGACACTGAAGGTGGATGTGAGTGACTACAGTTTGGAGCTCAGTGCTCTAGAGGGTATGGCGGGGAAGGGACAGCTAGGTCAGCCGAGGAGCACTGTGTACTCGTGCTCAAGACTTCACGTTTCATCTCAAAGCACCCCGAGGGGCATCAGAGACTTTTAGGTGGAAGAGTGACCTGGTCGTTGTGTTTGAGAAAGATAATTCTGGGGCAACGAAGGGTGGATGGGAGTAAGAAGCCCTCAGTGCTTGTCCACCCTGTGCGTTATGATTAGACATCCCAGGGGGAAAAATTACCTTATGTTTCCATTTGGAACGGAGGCTCAAGTTTTCATCATGCATTTTTTTCCTATTAGAAATTGTATATTGGAGGGGTTTTTTTCCCCTTTATATTATTTATTCTCGGTTTGGCTTATAAAGGCAGTATTAAATCTTCTCGGTGAACAACGTCTACCAAACTTGCAACAAGAGGGTTTTTATCCCGAATTCCTCTGCCTTGACCTATGTACCCATTGCCTCGAACAGCTGCAACCCACAGATTGTTTGGTCTTCCCTTGTTCTTTTAAATTATTTCCACTGGGGCTAATTCTTCTCCCAAATGGAAATTTGACAATCCCATAACTTTTCTGGTTGCTTTCAGTCACAAAACAGCATCCCAGATAGTAATCAAAGGATCCATTACCATGTAATAATCAAAACTCTGAACTTGGTGTGGAGTTGAGCTTTCTGCCCTCTGGCAGCTGAGGTCTGCTGTAGTTGGAAAGGCTGCAACTGAGAATGGGCTTGCTGACTTACCTCTTTCCATGTGGAGCACACTTACTCCTCCTTCCCATCAAGCTGGCCACATTTTCAGACACCTACTATGTAGGAGAGGAAAGCGGACTTTAAAGTCTATACTTGACTGATAGTGTTATGCACTGGTGCCTTGTCCCCTAGGGCCTGGTTGGTGTTTAAACCCGATTCTTTCTCTTGTGGATGCTCCTATGAAGTTTTTGGAGGTTGCCCAACCACTATAGCGACATAACTGGAATCTCTAGCCCTGACCCGGGCAATTGCAAATCTAATCCATGTGTTCACTTGCTTCTCTTTCAGCCACTAAGACTTTTGTCATTCTGCCAGCCTCTCTCTGCTCGTCTCTTGCCTTTCTAGATGGCCAGGACTGGCTACATAATTTGCAGAACTCAGTGCAAAATGAAAATGCATGGCCCCTTGCTCAAAAATGGTTAAGAATTTCAAGCCAATGACAGCAGAATATTAAACCAAGCACAGGTTCCTTCTGGAAGCAGGTCCCTGTGTGACTGCATAAGTCCCACGTCCATGAAGCTGGACCTGCAGGTGGCTCTCATGAATAAGAACTAAGATAACCCTGTGTAGGCAGGACACACTCACATATTCTTTGTTTAAACAGGATCTGGGACACAGACCAATTCCCGCTTGTTTACTTTGTTGTCAAAGCAGTTAGCTAACCTGTATCATGCCCTTAGATTTTCCAGATAAGAGTGACAGAGTGGTACCCAGTATTCCCTATGCTTCACAGACACATGGTAAGATCTCCTAGAGGGCTCCCTGAAACCCTTCTCTTGTTGTATTAGTTTCCCATTGCTGCTGTAACAAATTATCACAAACTTTGTGGTTTAACGCAACACAAACATTATCATACAGTTCGAGAAGTCAGAAGTCTGACATGACTCTCACTGGCTAAAATCAAGGTGTCGGCAGAGCTGTAGTCCTTCTGGAGGCTCTAGGAAAGAACGTTTCCTTGTCTTTTCCAGCTTGTAGAGGCCACCTGCCTTCCTAGGCTCGTGGATCCTTCCTTCATCTTCAAAGCCAGGTGTGTAGAATCTTCAGATTTGTCTCAAACTCTCTGACCTTTGTTTCTGTTGTCACATTGCCTTCTCTCACTCTGACCCTCCCACTCCCTCTTATAGGAACCCTTATGATTACCTCTGGCCCACGTAAATAACCATGGATAATCTCCCCATTTCAAGATCCTTAATCACATCTGCAAGACCCCTTGCCATGTGAAGTAACATATTCACCGGGGGAGTAGGACATGGACCTGTTTGTGGGGGTCATTATTTAGCCTACCTCACTTATCTTGAGGAAAGCGAGAAGCAGCGCTCCCATCCTTCCTTTTGGAACTCTCATCTCACTAGGCTAGGGAGGGCTAGCACTCCCATCCTGCTCCTTTAGGGGCACAGACTCACAGCACAGCCCTCGGAATAAATCTTCCTTCCATTCTGTCTCAACTTTAATTCTAAAAGTAGGCGAGGGGTTTAAAAAGTTAAACTAAGAAGTTCTCCAAGAAAACTATTTACACTTAAGTCCTTATCTCAGGGTCTTTTCCAAATTCATCTTTTGTCTTATGCTTTCCTGATTTCACTGTTAAAATAGTCCAGGACCAATTAGTTGTCAACTTTGGTGCTTACAGAAAGTGTTATAACAGCAGTCAAGTAGGAAAATAATAATACAGCATTTCATTTTGTATGAGATAAATGATTCATTTCCCTCTGATGAAGAGTTAATTTTGAAAGTTCTGAGAAGTTATTGTTTTTCTCTACTTCCCACTTTGTGTCCTGATATCTTGCAGTTTTCACATTTATGTGACCTAGAGTAAAATCTTCAAATGGCATTTCAAAGAAAGGGTTTTTACTTTTCCTTTTGAAGTGGAATATTGGAGTGGATAGCAGTGTGTGATCTGTTTGACTTTCTGCTCCACGGCCCAACAGCTCCAAGATTCAGCTCTGTGCCAGGCTCTAGGATCACTCCCTCATCCATCATGGGAATCTAACTCAGGTAGAATCCAGTCAGCCTGCCTTCCTCTTTCTCTGACTCTACTCCCAGTCTGGCACCTGAGCTCATACTCATTTCTATGACCAGAGTCCTATTTTATTCTTCAGTTTCAGGGTCTGGAACTCTGTCACAAGCCTACATGGGAACACGGTTCTGGCTTAATTCTGTAGTTAGACTCTGTACTTGCCAGAACCTCCATGCATGGACCTCTGACCCTAAATTCTTCCCCAAAGCCGGGGACAATCCTGTGCTTCCTCATTTCTCCAAGGTCTTGCCTGCCCAAGTCCCCATGTTTCTATAATCTGCCCGTTTACTGGGGCATGCCCCTATTACCATTGTTGGATTTCCTTGGTTCTAAACACCTGCCCTGTCCCCCTCTTTTGTCTATACCAGCTCTCTAGATCTCAAATGCTTTCTGGGCAACCGTCCTCCACTTTGTTGCTGAATCAGAATTTTAATAGCTGCCCCTTCAGAAGTTGTATTTCACCCGTGTCTCAGCAGCCTCTCCTCATACGGAATATTCTGCTGTGGATAGAATGCATGTTGTAATAATATTAATGTATAAGTTGGGGTATTTCTTATGAAACCAAAACATGAGATTTTAGAATTACGATATATTTTGAAAATTCTATGCATGAAATATAGTCTGGTGACACTTAAACATGTAAGTCATGTTAGGGAGATATATTCACAAATAACATAGTGTTCTCAAAGGCTGAGTTATTCTACTGTTCAGGAGAGAGGGTGTTCCCCTTTAAAATTGATCTTTTTCTTCAAATATTCATTGATTTTTATTTGGGTCCTTGTAATATTTAGTAGGCCTCATTCCTGAGAAAGTGTAAATAAACAAACAAAGGTAAAGTTGAATGTTTTCTTAAGCCAATTTTAGTTTTGAACAAAACATCTCTGAGAGGTCAAACTCAAGATAATTTCAAAATTCAAAACAGGTTTTATAACCTCTATTGGCAAGAGATCTATATTTGCAGAATCCATAAAGCTTTTAAGGTATGGTTGATATTGAAACAATAATGACCCTGGAACAGGATATTTCCTGGAGATTAATGACCAGCTGGGAGGGGTTGATGGCCTGAGGTGTAGTTGAGGGCCATTAACCTCAGACAGTCATTAAAGCCCAGGAAATGTCCTATGTCTAGGTCGTTATTGTTATTATAAATTGAGAATGGAAAAAAGAAACAGGCATACAGATGATCTGAAGGGCGACTCCATTTCCACTGGTTTCAACAGGGAGCGTTCTGGGAGAATTTATTCCCCCGTCCATTAGCCGATCTCTCTGAATCCTCTGTCACATTGCCCTTCAACTGATGGGTCTTTGTGCTGGAAATCCCTGAATTCCCCAGATACTGGAGTAGAGAGTACAGTTCCCTCTTCGTAGCTACCTTTGATCAGAGTGACTGGATTAAACGAATAGTAATGGTACTTTGCCACTGCTGTTAATTGCATCCCACATTGCCATCTACTTGCTTCCCCTGGGATCGGTGTTTTCTTCTCTATTTAGCTGCAGTAAATTTCCCACAGCTAAATTTCAAGCCCTTGAATATTTTGTTTGTGCTTATTCCCCAGGTCGTTGGGGTGAAAGCACACATTATTTGCTTTGCAGTTGTGCTGTCCCTAGTCAAACTAGATATGGCATCCCAGTCCCTGTACAATTCCAAAAAATACTATAACTCCCAACTAATTTGAATTTCCAACTAATAAGTAATGCTTAGTTTTGAACGCAGTAAGTTTCAATTTTTTATTAGTCCTGTAGCAGCAGATTTACCTTCCTCTTTTTTTTCAAGCAACACAACACTGAAAATGGAGAATGGGTTTTCACTTTAGAGTTTCCCATATCACTTGAGGGCTTCATAACAAAGAGTTGAATATGAAATATTCAGCTGGAATATATTGAAATAGAACTTGCCAAATTTATTTTACTCGTGGGCTATAAGAAAGTTCATATCAGACTTTAAAAAGTCAGAACAGCATGACCTGAGCATCGTGTAGCTTTGGCTCTGAGGCTGCTGTTTCATTTATTCAGTGGTCACAAGGAGGTTTGAGCCATGTGTTGGATCAGCTCAAATTCACCACCAGTGAGTGTAAAGCAAAAGAAAAACTCAAAATATTTGCCTTGATAACATTGCTCAGAAAAGCAAACTTTGTAGAAGAATGGCATATTAATGTATAATACTAGACTGCCAGTGTTATGAATTTCATAAATACTCAGTCCATCCTCAAAGGGCTCTTCTCCCTGTAGTGGTGCCTGAAATTCCTGTTACTTATGACTGGTCTAAGATATTGAAAGGCCCAGTTAAAATACAAATGCTAAGTTTTTAACCATTCATATTTACCTTAATTTTAATTTATTAAATCTTCCAGACCACAATTAGCCTAGGGATTCAATATAACCAAAACAGTACAATTAATAAATAATAGAGGGAAGTATTATGAAAGTATTCGTTTTTCAAATCCCTGTCAATGTAATCTATGAAATCCCTTTTCTTGGCAGGGTCTTCAGAGTAGATCACATTCTCTTTGATGTCCCCAAAAGTCCTCCTATTCCACCATTCATTCTCATTTTAACAACTATCTATGAAACATGTTTTTTGGTGCCAGTCTGTGCTCTGTTGCCCTCTAGGATCCTTCTTTAGGCTGACATCCCTGTGAGGTGGGCTAACTTTCACACAGGCTGCAGGATTTGTCTCTGCCTTATGGTGTGGCACAACTCTTGAAATGAATGTCACCCTATAGGGTTGTTAGTGGTAGTCTGTTGAAGTAGGGAAGAACTCTCTTCCCACCAGCTACAACTTTTTTTCTTTTTTTTACAATAATCTGATCTTGAGTTTTTATTTTTTTAGTGTGCCTATTGATTTCCTAATTCTTTTTAATTTAATAATCCTCCTCCCCACCCTTTGACTCCCTATATCACCCCTTCTAGTGGAATTTGGCACAAGTTTTTATGGGAATGGATTGGGAGATATTATAAGTGATGTCGCCATAGTGACCTATAAAATCAACCCCTGACCCTCTACTGCAACATGCATCTTGAATTTCCCATCAGGATGAACTCCCTCCATATTTCACACTGCCAAGGAGTTCCAAGGCCCTCCCTTTGAATGTTTACATAATCGCATCTCTACCCCATCCAGTCACTGCTCCTTGATGAAGGCCCTGCAATTATCCCGGGTAGTCTATCCAGAAGTTTCCTGGCATATATGAATTCTTGCATTGCAAAGGTTGAATAGTGACCCTTTGAGGATTCTCACTTCAGATTATTCTTTCAAGTCATTTTTATTGTGCTGCTGTAGGGGATACCTACAGGCATAAGTATCTTGAGTGTACAACCACGATATAATTCAGACAAGGGAGAAAAAGGGAGAGAACGTCAGATAATGATATTCTGTCTGTCCTAATTCTGAAAGAAGATGAAAGCATGGGAAGATATAAATAAATGTGTTTGTTGTGGAATTTCAATTCATTTCGGTATGAGCTTCCAATTACTGCTCTTCTTTACTGTACCTAATTGTGTGCAGTTAATAACAGGTACCTTACTAATATGCTGGCTAGATTGCAGAATGTTCCAGTCACTTTTAATCATTAAAATAGTCTTGTGTTGTTGTTTCAAAATTTTAATTTTAAATTAAATTCTTTTCCTCCCTTTGTTCTACAAAGTATCGAATTCTCCCTCCTCAATCTTCTGGCCAGGGGTTTTTCTCTCATGTTCAGGAAATGTAGAAGGAGAGGGACAAGCTTCCTTACTTAACTGCCTCTGGTGAGGTTGAGTTCTCTCCTTGGTTAGTTGTCCTTATTTGTTCTGCTCCAGGTGATCATTAATACCTTCGGCGTGGCAGGAATGTAGTTGCTGATCATCTCATATATTGGTTCTTCCGACGGTCTCCAAAGTCCATCCCTTCCTAATACATAGTTCTTGATGTGAGAAATCTGGCTTTACCTTTTCCACTCCCTTAGCCCTTCCAAAAGTTGCCCACCCCAAAACTAAGATCCTCTTTCCTGGTGGTCAACTTCTTGGTGAAGTCTGGGAAGATGGCTAGAGTTCAACAACTTTTCTCCTTGTCTGTTGACCCTTAGGAAAGTCATCCATTCATGACATGTCAAATGATGGGGAAGATAGCTTCATGGCTGCCTCTCCTCCCAGCCTCACTGTGCTGTCTGGTTCTCGTTTCTTTGGCTCAGGTAGCCCAGGTGTGCTGGCCAAACAGATTGCCAACTGGAAAATGAATTGCCTATCTTTTCCACATGTAGTCACCCCCTATTCTTAATATTGATTCCCTTTGAACTCTCTTCCCTTAGTTTTAGGTAATGAGATGACCTACTTTTCATATCTCTCGTGGAATAGTGTCTCTTTAAAAGACTACCTTCCTCACAGCCCTCTAAGTGCTCTTCTTAATGTTGCCCAGGAAGGGGTGGTAATGGTGGGTAGTAAGGCTTGTTCTAAACCAATGCCTATTAGTAAGCTCTGTAGGGATATTCTATATATTAGAACATGGGAGTCTTAGCATATTTTAGTCTTCAGCTCTGATCTTAGATACATTTCTGGGGAAACTGGAAAATACCCACTTGATATCCTGCTTTAATCCAGAGGAAAAAAGAAAAGTGGAAGAATATTAAATAAAATCACTATTGCTGTTCCTACGCTAAAAGAACAAAATCAGAGTTGGATAACCAAAGATGAATGGGCAGAAACCAGTACGAACCATTTGGGGAAATTTGCTGGCCCAGAGAAGGAGAAGCTTTCCAGAAATCCTAAAAGATGTCCAGAGGGATGAGACTCCTTTCAAGAGCACCTGGTACAATATTGACAGTTAACAGAGAAAAAAAAAATCACATTATGCTCCTATTGGCTCTGAGTATCTGATCTCTCTCCTGAAAAGAGTAGAATTGAAAATCTGAAGATAGAATCAGATTGCCAGGGATTGGGGGGAGACAGAGAGCACCAATGTGCTTTAAGTAAGTTCAGATCTTCAGACCCTGATACTTTACAATCTAGGATGCAAAGAACCAACAAATATGCTTTCTGATTATCTTTTGATCATCAATAAGAGTGCTTGTTTTTTTTGTTTCACTTTTTTTCTTGAAAGTTCACTGAGATGTTACAGAGAAAATGCCACAAAATCAAATGAAAAAAAAAAAAGTAATGGAAAAGGATTTTGAAAACTATAGCCTAGTAATTTTGATGTCATTGTAAGCATAATTCTTGACTAGACTATTAAGTAGGTGATTTATGAGCAGTTATCAGGGAAGGGTATCACTGAGAGAAACGTGAGTTCAAGAAGAACATTAGCTGAACGAATCAGATCTGTTTTCTCTTTTTGAGACTAGTAATTCAGAGTAAAGCTGAAATATAACGTATCCTAAATTCCATAGAGCAGCTCACATCCTCTCACTGCATTCTCAAAGATATGATGGAGAAACACGGGTAGATTATTCTTTGCATAGGTGGACTCACAGCTGTTTGAGAAACAATTCATTCATTCAACAAATATTTTTGAATTCGTCGTGTATACTAGCCCTCAGGATAAGAGAATAGAGAATTAACATTCAGTAAGTGTCTGCTGTGTATACCTGTGCTGGGTATTTTACACATGGGATCTCTTTAACTTGTCTGAGAGATGGGTATCATTATCTCCATTTTACAAGTGAAGAACAGAAGTTCAGAGTTGTTGCCCAAGACCATAATACTAGTAAATGGTGTAGCACACATGCAAACTTTGCTCTACCTGATGATAAAGCTATGATCTTCCCATGACATGATTTTCATTGCTCCAGAGAGTAGAACTAGGATTAATGATCTGAAGTTACCAAGAGGTGAGTCAACATAAGTAAATTTAGCGTAAGATGCTGAGTCAATGTAAGGTGGAACTCTCCATCACTTAGAGCCTGTGAGCCCTCTTGAATATGAAGGAGCTCTGTGCCTTGCCCTTCCCACTCCCATTTCAGGTCTTCAAATAAAGGAACGACTATCTGCCAGAGATGCTGTGGATGGGATAGCTCTGTTAGGGGAAATGTTGATCCACGTCACCTCTGAAATCCCTTCCAATTAGAGTTTGTGACATTCTGCAAACCCTTTGAGTTTGTGACATTCTGCACCCTCCAAGAGTCCATATACTTCTAAGAAAATGAGACAAAGGGGCAAGTAACTTTTTAAAGAGAATTTAAAAAATTTCCTTTGATTACCAAGATTAAACTTATTATAGGCAATTTGGAAAATTCAGAAAAGTAGTATGATGAAAAGAAATATTACCCAACCACCCAGTGATAATCACTGTGAACACTGGTTTATTTTCTTCCATTTTTTTCTCTGCTCACATAATTTTTTAGTTACTATCATATTATAAACACAAGTTTGTTTACTCCTTTTTTGACTTAGGGATATAATGAAAATGTTTTGCTATCCTTTTAAAAGTTTTCGTAAATGTCATTTTTAATGACATGATTTTTGAAGTTTCTTGTACATAATGTTTTATCTCTATTTCAGATTATTCCTTAGGATGGATGACTAAATGTGGAATTATTGTAACATAGTTTTGGAGCCTTTAAGTGTCTGTATATATATATTGTCCAATAGTTTTTAAAAAGTTGGAGGAGGACATTGAGAGGATGTGACCGCCATTGACCCTCGAGTCGGACCTGGGCAATCAGAGATTCCTCACACTCTCCTTGGAATGTACGCTCTGCCCACCATTCCCACTGGGAGAGCAATGTGTTGTTGAGACCATCAGGACTGAATATGTGACTGAACTCAGTTAAGGCCTCTATGTAAACTTTTAAGATTCTGGCAGGCGGGGGTGGAGATCTATTCGTCTTGTGGCCGCCCAAGACAAGCCTTATATATAAATCCCCTTGCTTGTGAAATCTGCCACCTACCAATCTGGAGTGGCCTGCCTCTTCCTTCAATCACTCCTTGCCCTTCATGTGCCAGGGCCAGCTTCAGATTTCATCCAGGAAGCTCCCGAGATTTCGAACTCACGAAAGTATCTGTACAGACTTACACTCGCATAGGCAGTGCTTGAGAGTGTTCTTATCCCATTTTGCTGCCTTTTTGCACGATTACCACAACTTTTTGCTAAACTTTATAGGTGAGAAATTATACCTAAAATATGCTGTCATTGTATTTCTTTGATTATTAATGTGGTGTATTTTTAAATTTTCATGTTTATTAGTCATTTTGTCCTTTTATTGTTCATTTTTCTATGAAGTAAAATATTAATTTTTATGAGTAATTTGTATATTCATAAAGTTACCACCCTTATATAATGTATCTTATATTTTTCCCCCTTATTTTGGGTTTTAATGCTTTGTAGCTACAAGAGACAGAGAGCCACTTCAAACTAGCTTAATGAGAATAGGAATTTACCGGCTCACTGAAGGCTCCAGAGAACTGTCTTTAGGTAGAGCAGAGTTCAGAGACTTAATAGCATCCTGTAGACTCAGCATCTGTCCATCTCGCAGCTTGGATTCTTCTGGATTGACCTAATTCAGGCAGATCTTTTGTACTGGTGGCAGATGACCATGCAGATATTCAGCCCTGTCAGTCGCCCCAGTGAAGGAGGATTCTCTTTCCTAGTCACCGTAGTACAGTCTCTTGAATTGAGTCTCCCTGGGTGGACGTGGCCATGTGCCATTCCTGAAACAGTCAATCTGCCCAGGATAAAGAATACGAGATTGGCCACACTTCCCTCGATCATCTATTTTTGAAGGGATAGAGACAGACCCAAATAAGCTAAGAGGGAGCACTATTTGCCCAAAGGAAAATTAAGGTACTGCTACCAAAACAACTAGATGTTTATTATAGTTTTAATTTGCTCAAGGTGTTTTCTGATATAAAGACTTAAAGTATTATGTTGTCAAATTTTACTTTTTTCTGTAATTTCTTATCTAACTTTAAAGCTTAAAAAGCCAGAGAATTGATAAAATCACTTTTTATTTTCTTCAGTTTTTTATGGTTTATATATTTTGCACTTATCTTTTGAGTAGATTAGGAATTAAATAGATTTAAAAGCCATAACTAAATATTTCAGTAATGTTTATTGCTGAAGCTGATTTGGGTTATCACATTTACAGTATGTAAATTTTAATAAACACTACTTTCTATTTCTAAGCCATCTATTGACTTTTTTTTCTATCTATTCTTATGCCACTGCCATAGCATTTTAGTTCTTGTAGCTTTGCAATATGCTTTGATAGTTGGTGGAGCAAATAAATGGCAGGTAGCTTGAGTGAGAGGGGATAGAAAGACCTACAGCCAGGAGTTTTACCTACTACAACATTGCCTGTCTTTACCCAGAGCCTGTGCCCACGGGCTCTCTTGGAGCTGAGATTAAGGAACAACTGAAAAGAGGGAGACAGTAAGGGGGGGGGGCATAGGGCCAGAGAATGCAAACATTGCTACTGCTTTCAAGTATGGTGGTGCCTGTGTGTTGCAAAAGGTATGGTCTTCTCTATTTGGAGTTCAGGGCAAATTAAGTAGGCAGTTTCTTTTTAGCACTTTCCTTTTTTTTTTTCGGTCCTCACTTGCTTTTGACATCTCCAAAGCAGGCTATTGATGCCACTAATGCTTCAGAGAGTGACATCAGTTTGACATTAGTACTTCCTGAGCTTGCCATTTGCCCAGTGCCATTTGCCAGGGCGAGAGAGTGATGCTTGACGCCGAGAATGATCCTCTAATGGTCACGTTTGAGTCTGCCATGAGGGCTGCTGGAGAAGTTTAGTGAAAGAAGGGGCTTCCAGCCCTCCTCAGATAATATCAGCTGACTGATTCCATTTTATCCCTAGGTAAGGCATATTCTGTCTCTACCACAGTTCAGACTCTGAGAAGGGACATCATGCCTCTTTTTAGCCACCAAATGTTTATTAAACTCTTAATATGTGCTGGGCCTTGTGCTTGGTACTGGGAATATAAATAAAATATTATCCCATTCTTTGAGGAATCATTATCGGGTCCAATAGTTCTTAGTTTTTTTCATTTGCTTTCCCAAAGTTTAGGCTCCTGCTCTGAGGACCTAAGGCACTTGACATTGCCCCAAGTGGTCCATTTAGAGGTCAGAATAAATTGTCTTCTATATTTAAAGAGATTCTGTAGCCTTTAGGGTTCCTTCCTATGTCCAATTTGTGGCAAGAACCCCCACCCCCAATACCTTCCTCCCATCCCAGGCCTGGCTTTGTTTGTGAGTGTGCAATGTTAGAATCTTTTTTGGTTTCCAGTGGTGATAGGATACTCGGCTTAGTTTTTCAGACTCACTGTGCCCCTTTTGTTAATGTTGATGTGGCAAGATTTTCCTACCCTAGACATCTCAATCTGGGCTCCTGAAAGCCTGAAAGCATCCTTGGAGTTTGGGGTACTTCGTGATTACATTTTACTCTTCCTGTGAAATTCTGTAGCTAACAGGGACCTTCTGGTGCGTCAGAAGATAAACTTGGAGCTGTGTCAAAACTATCTCACTCTCAATAAGGCGGAGATACAGCTGCTCCAGGTGCTTCTTAGTGGCCAGGAATATGATTCTTTCTTCATTGATCCTGTTAAGTGAAAAGATCCTGTCTTTTGGGGTGAAAAATATCCATGTGATTATATGCTCTGATTTATCATGCAGTGATCATATTAGCTCTGTCGCCTCCTTGCATTCTGTCATCTGGGCCCCACTGGGCGGTGAGGCTATTACCCTTCTCAGGAAGGTGCTGGCTTACTCATCAAGGGGGGGGGGGCTACTTCCTGTCCATACTGCTGTGTCTCCCTGGAAGCCTTCCAACGGGACATCCATCGTTTACAAATTGATTCGCACTGCCTTGGCCAGCATGTAATTCCAATTCTAATTTCTTCTCCTGCAGGCCTACAAAATTCCAACTATTCACTCCAATAGTTTTTCAGTTTTATTTGTTTATTTGCTGACTCTTTGACAAAATCTACCTTTACCAAGCTTACTTATCCTTCAAGGCCCTGTTCATTTTCCAGCTCTTCTAGGAAGCCTACTTGAACTACTTAAACTGACTTCCAAGTCACAATATCAGTTCTGTGCTACGAATTTGGTACTTAAAACACATTGCATCACAGCGTAGCGGTTAAGGTCATAGGCCTTAGAGGCAGAGTCTCTGGGTTTTCAAACTGCTTGACCTTAGGCTAGTTATTTACCATTTCTAAGCTTCAATTTCTCCATCAGTAAAATGGGGCCAAGAATGACCTTTCTTGGCATCACTACAGAGTCCATCTAGTGTTAGATACATAGTAGATGCTCAAGAAGGCAAGAGGAAGTGCTTGCTACTTTTTTTTTTTTTTTTTTTTTGCCAGTGATCGGTTTACTTCAGAAAATATTTCCCTGCTGCTCTAAGAAAAAATTTCTTATAAATGTTAGGAGCGGTCTGTAGGCAAAAATCTTATTGGGTTCATAGATTAAAGATTTCGGACTAATGGGTTACCCTCTCAAAATTTCTGAATCAACAACATAACGAGAGACTAACTCAATCTCATTGGAGCTCAAATCAGGGAATAATAATTGTCATATACTTACCTGACAGATGTCAAAAGAACGAATAGCACATTGACAAAACAATGTGGCTATACATAAACTATATTATTTGTTGAAACATTAAAAATGCCTGACTTTTTTCATGAATAATGTTGAAATGAGTCTAAAGAGACTGTTAAGAAGTTTTCTTTATGCTTTGTTCCTCTTAGATTTTCCTAGCAATCTTCTTGATCATGTTTAATCATAGATCTATAAATGAGGGTTGACTTAGTAGCAGGGAGTTTTCCAGAGAACTTGTTCTAATGTTTAAGGAGAGTTACGGGCTGGTCCTAATTTGACATATCCCTGAGGTCAAGACATTTCATTTCACACTCTCCCATTCCCCCTTTTATGAAGTCCCCTCACATAGCTCATAATTTCTAGTTTGAGTTCTGTCACAAGTGAGCTGTGGGACCTTGGGACCTTACGCTTTAAAACAAAGGGACAAATTATGTGATTCCCAACAATTCTGAAAGTTAATATATTTCCTCTAACATCACCATCAATTTTTTTGGTGGTGGTGGAAGAAACAATATATTAACCGTACATAGGTTATATGTATGATTTTTCTTTATAATCAATAATGCATATAATTTCATGTCATTTTTGTAACTATCACAATTAAAATTTGTGTTTAAGCCTTTTATACTCCAGCATTCAAAGGTTCTCAGCCATTGGTCTTTATAAATGGCTTGGTGGTACACTGCTCTTCTTGCTTGTAACTTCATCCTTTTTAGGACTTAGAGGATAATCTCATTGAAACTTCCAGGGTTTTGTTTGCATTTCCATTTACTCTTTGGTTAAGTTTATATATATATGAAAAATTTATATATACATGTATATAATACATATGCTAAATATATATATTTATATATAACCTTTCTCTTAATTGAATTATTTATGAAATATATAGATAAAATACATGTTCCATGTACATTATATTCAACATATAATTCAATTAAGAGAAATATTATATAAAAAAATATATTAATTATATTATTTAATTTCCCTTTAATTGAATTATATATTGAATATATATAATATGTTGATTATAATATATATTGAATATATTATATTACATAATATATGTTGAATATATATGATTTTTTCCTTTAATTGAGTTAAATATTGGAAGTCAGTCAGAAGATTTTGTCACATAGATGTTCTAGCTGAGGGTCAGTCTACATGACACATATACTCATTGTTCCAGTCTCTACTAACATACAAAATTTTGAGTTATTTTGAGTGATTCAGCAATTTCTATTGCCTCTGATCACATTGCCTGTGTGAAACAAATTCTGTAAACTCAACAACTTAAAAAAATTAATGCTATATTACAATATAATCTTTTGAAGATATTTTAAGCCAAAACTTGGAGTCCAAATTTAAGTTAAAAAGTTGACCACGTTGGTTCCAACAATAGAAATAACGCGACTGAGGTGGTTGGATGAATGCTCACCAGTCTGCACACGTGCAGGCAATAATGACTGTTGGCACTTCACAACTTATTCAGCTGCTTGGAGTTTGTCAGATTTTTTTAGGCATCTAGGCATCTCAATTTTAGAAATGTGACAATGGAAAAATTGTATCTTAGAAATAAGAAAGTGTGGGGTATAACTTTGTTAATCAGGTGCAAGTAACTTCCCCTTGCTGCCCTACATGTTAGTGTTATTTATATTTGTTTACCATACATATGGTCCTTAAAAGATTTAAGGGTTTGAAAGCCACAAATACCTATGATGTTGGATGTGAACCAAAATAAAGGCTGCCAAATTGGTTGAAAGCTTGGTGAGGGTTTGGGTATCCTCCCATTCCTCAGGGGAGCCTTTCTGTTACGGTATCAGAAGCTTTCCCCTTGTTTCAGGAAGCCCATTGTCCTGCCCAGGGAGAGAAATTCAACTGGTGGGGTACTTTGTAGATCTATCTTGTTCCTCCAGGACAGAGACGGGAAAGCCCAACACCTGACACTTGGAGAGCTTGAGCCTCTGAGTGAAAAATTGCCATGAATTTGAATGAAGATAAGAGAGAAGGGGACAGTGAAAAATGTTCCAGTGGTGAGGGATCGTCGGTGTTGGCGGCCGCCCATCCCTCTTATCTCACCTAATGGCGGGTGCCTGCCAATGTTTATTTGGCCATTGCCATTCACCAGCTGCTCCTCTACCATGTTGTTTTTCTTCCCAGATGGCAACACGATGTTCCACGATAAAACTGACACAAAAAACAATGCAAAATTTGTCTAAGAGAGGTTCAGCAAGCATGAGAAAAACATCTGATATCTCTCAGAGCCCGCCAAGTTCGCAGCTTACAGTGCCAGAGTAATTATGGGATGATTTGAACAGAGGCAATGCATGGGGAAGCCACTTCCAAATGTATCAGGTAGGTTTCCAGAAGAGGCAAAACATTCGGCTCTGTTGTTCCTCTGGCACCCTGACAGAATCGATGAGAGCAGCCTGTGACTCCCAGAAGCCTCCTACATTACTGAATCCATGCTTTACCCCATGCCGCCTAATTAATGGCCCACTATGTTAAAAACTCTTTTATTCAATTAGACTCTGCTTTCAATAAGATAAACACTCCTGCTATAAAAATCCTGGGAAACCAACATTTATAGGTTGCCCTCTCGCCAAAGCATCTGCTTTTCTGTTGCCCCTGGTCTTGTATTCTGTCCAGTCTTCATTTGGCTGTTTGATTCTGTAAAAATTGACTGCTATTTTGGGGATTAATATGAAAGGAGAGGGTGTCCCTGCTATTTTGTTACTCTGAGGGCTATTTCCCTCTTAGCCTCTATGTAAGAACACAAACTAAAAAGAGTAATTTTACTATTACTGATTACAAAGAGTCACAGATGTTATATAAAATGGGGCATTGACTGGGTTTCGTATTCATCACTGTTGCTCAAGGTACTGCCTTTTATATGGGTTACCATTACTATATTCTTTGTCATGTCAGGTTTTTAGGTGAAATGCCAGAGAGTTCTTTCTTCTTTCATTTAGCTGTGTGCCTCTTCATGTGACTCAGAATTGTTTCCTGGGGATGATTGCATTCATGTTTGTTTGGTTAGATTTTTCATAGTTTTTACAGTTCATTTGACTTGCTTTAGAGACAATACTGAGAAAAATATTCTTTAAAAAAATTCTATCTAGCATTTAAGGAATCTATCCCAAACTGGTTCAACTGTGCAACTGTTGGTTTTAAACTGTTGTTAATGAAAATAGAGAATAGAAATTGCCCAATAATCTTTAACAAAAAGTATTATTTTAGTGAGTGAATTCATCCTTTTTGACTTATGAGTGGTATAATATATTGACAAAATTTACAAACAGATTTTGCGTTTATTTGGTCTGGGAAGGAAGTTTTTTTTTTTTTTTTTGTGAGGAAGACCAGCCCTGAGCTAACATCCGTTGCTAATCTTCCTCTTTTTTTTTTGCTGAGGAAGACTGGCCCTGGGCTAACATCCGTGCCCATCTTCCCCTACTTTATATGGGACGCCGCCACAGCATGGCTGACAAGCAGTGCATCGGCGGGCGCCTGGGATCCGAACCGGTGAACCCCGGTCTGCCAAGCATGAACTAAACCACTGCGCCACTGGGCTGGCCCCCTGGGAAGGAAGTTTTTATTGTAGGTAGTGTCTAGTAGGAAAGCCTGTTCAAGAAATATTGACACATTCCCATATGTTAGGAAAGGCAGTTGAAAGGGCTCAAGATTTCCTGAATAAGACCTGAGTTCAGGTCTGAACTGTGCTGTTAACATTGGATGAGTCACTTAACCTCTTGTAATCTCTATTTCCTTTGTAGAAAATGCAAATATGAGTAATAGTCACCAAATACAACTGTTGTGAGTATCAAATCAATTGACAGATTCAACAGACTGTTATAAGTTGTAAAGAATGGCACGTCTATTAGGTCTTAACATGTTGTCAATGACACATTTCTCTGTTTAGCTGCATCTTCATGAAATCTTCCTTTTTCTGAGACTGTAACTTTCCTTCCATAGGGGATTTCTTTTTCTTTAATTTTGTATTTTTTCTTTAATTTTGTAATTATGAGGCTGTACTGCAGCCTCATAAATCCTGGGAGGATAGGGCAATGTAGATTTTATGACTGTTGTGAATATTTGACCTTCTAAGGGCCGAGGAAAGATCTGAATATATTAACATTTGAGGTCACGCTCTAATTCAGTTTTGTAGGAAGCAACGTCATTTGACATTTCAACCTTTTGCAGGACAGATTGTTGGGCATTTTCCAAGGGAGCAAGAGCTGAACTTTGCTTTCCAGCTTTGAAATCACTTGACCGTCTATATACAGATGGAATTAATATAATGTACACATTCTAGTTCATATGCATGTTGGGTCAGAATGATTCCATTGAGCAGAGCAAGGCCAGATTGAGGACTCTCAGAATGTTGAGAAAGAGGTTGATCTTACTAATCCCTGCCTGGTGGAGTTCATATTCATCTAGAATAAAGCAATGGTTCTCAATCTGGGCTTAAAATCACCTGTATAGCATTTGTGTCTGTTTAGTTTCGATTCTTCGTAGCTGCTATAGTTTACTTTATTATCAATGGTGAAATAAAGAAATTAACACTGATATGCAGCAGAACCCACATCCAAAAACTCTGACTTAAATGGTTTGGTGTGGCATTTGGTCATCAAAATGTTTTAAGTCCCCAGGTGATTCTAAGGTCCAGCTAGGACGAGAACCACAAATTTAGAGGTAAGTGGCAGTAAATTATCTACCAACACGTACACACTACTTCGGTATTCAGCTAGATGTGGTTTAGCTGGGTGTCATTTTTGAGTGATCACTTGAACCAATGTTCCATGATGGTGCAAAAATCACGTTTTTTGAGTTAAAAATGTTTACACTAAAATTTTAAATTTTTGTGAGCATTAATTTATTTAGTATTTTTGATATTAAACTTCGTGTTTCCACATGAAGCGTTAAACACATGCCACCAATTTTTTAACTTGGGACAATGGAAAAAATAGAATAAATTTCTAAAATGGTAAATATTGACAGATATGTAGCCCACATATATAAAAGGTTTTGGGGTTCAAGAGGAAAAGGGGATCCTGAGACTAAAATGTTTGAGGACCACTGCTCTAATTCATTATTTTACTTTCTTCAGACCTCTTCTGTTTCTCTGAACTTATCTTGTTTATTTGCACATTTATTGTGTGCCTTTCTCAACTAAAACACGAATACCCTAAGTACAGTTTATTCACTTCTGGACTGCCAGTACCTGGATGTGTCTGACACATAATAGGTATTATGGGTTGAATTATGTACCCTAAAAATTCACATGTTTAAATCCTAAGCCTCTAAGCCTCGGAATGTGACCTTATTTGGAAATAGAGTTTTTGTAGATGTCATTGTTAAGACAAGGTCACACTGGAGAAGGGTGGGCCACTAATCCAATATGACTGGTGGCCTTATAAAAGGAAGTTTGGACACAGACACACACACAGGGAGAATGCCATGTGAATAGTGGAGTTATGCTGCCTCAAGCCAAGGAACTAAGAGAAGCTGAGAGAAAGGCCTGGAACACATCCTTCCCTAGCGCTTTCAGAGAGAGCAGGGACCTGCTGACTCCTTGATTTTAGACTGCTGGCCTCCAAAACTGTGAGACAACAAATTTTGTTGTTCTAATCCACCTAGTTTGTGGTACTTTGTTACGGCAGCCCTAGGAAACTAATATAGTCGATATTCAATAAATTTTGGTTAAATTCATGTATCTTCTACTGCTTCACGTGTACTACTACATTTTTCACAACAACCTGATCAAGTGGTGTATTGTTATTCTGTTTCTGTGTGTGAGGAAACAGGCTTACAGAAGTTAAATAACTTTCCCGAGGTCACATCTGTCTGCCTCCTTAGCCAGAGCTCCTAAGCTCTACACTGTGTGGTCTGACATATATACTGCATAACAGGCACATATGAAGACAGGAAGTTGTCATGAGTAAGCAGCACAATGCACAGAAAGAGTACTCACCTTGGAAGGCCAGTATCTGGAATGTCAAATATTCAATCTATCATATTCAATTTAAAGACCTCTCCCCATCTCCGCTCCATAACTCCCAGCCTGACTAATGCTCAGAAACCTGCAGTGGAAGGAGAATGTGTGGTCTATCTTTGCTTTCTGTTTTCCACCTTGCCCTACTAACTTCTCAAGTTCAGGGTGAGGTGAGGGAGGGGAGGGGAAGGAGAGCTAAAAGTCTTTCTTAATTAGTGTATTGGTCACATGACTTTGTAGCTCTCTGAGTGGTAGATAGGAGATTTTTGGGGGTTCCCTAGAGACCCCTATTGTAGCATTGTTCCCTGGCAGAGATGTACCCTCTGGCTGATCCTGGTCCTGGTTCTTCCTGTTGGAGTCACCTGACTCTGGAGAGTGACCACTTGGACATGTCCCTTTGATGGCAACTCAAGTCCTGCTACTTTCCTTGGCATTTTTCTGGCTCAAAGGAAACATTTGGCTCTTTTGTCCCATAAACTCTGGAAGTGCAGGCTGCTCTCACCAAAGCCTTCTCTTCTCCTTGGCCATAAAAGGCAGCAGTTCCTGCGAGCCTCACACATTTGGACTCTTTCCAGACTAGAGTCAGCCTCCAGGCTCTTTGTCTTCCAAACTCCAGGGTTGCATGTTGAGCCCTCTGAGAGATTTTCCAAGCTTCCCCCACTTGGCCTGAGTGGTTGTGGTGGTAAACATCCTGATGCATCTGGATTTTAAAGTGAGTTTCATGACGTCATTATAAATCAGTCTTGCTAGGGATGTTATGCTATGACCAGAATACCAAAAATACTGGGGATAATATAAATGTCCATGTTCCTATCCATGGATCCCTCATTTTAAGTAATTCCGCTACTCTTACTGAACATCCACTATACGCCAGCCACTGCACTAGGGTGAGATAGACAGTCCCAGTTTTAAAATTCAGGTCCAACAAATTCCTTTGGATAATAGTCTGCTGTGCATGCTAATGGACCTTGGGTGAGGGCTAGAGAATGAGCACAGCGCAAGGCAGAGAGAGGGAGGCATTCTGTGAGTGTGTGTGTACTCACGTGGCCATGCTGTCAGCCAACATGAATTTGCTGTGCTAGGCATTGGCCTCGTCACAGGGATAAGTGCAGAGAGGCCAATCTGACTGGTCATCCCACGTTTACATATGAAAACTTGAAGCGTTCATACTGCAGCTGGAGGGACAGTCTTGTACAAATAAGCATAATGTAAGGTGATATTTTATACTAGATTAGCATTTTGGACAAAGCATTACACCAGCTTGGATGGCATATCACAGAAAAGAAGTTTGGTTTGGTAGACAGAGCATGGGTCTGATCATTTCTGTATGTGTCTCAGCTTCATAATTTAGTGAGGTGTGTGACCTTGGACATATTCATTTAAGCTCTCTGAGTTTTGGTTTCCTTACCTGAACAATATAGATAATGAAACTTTGTACATATACATCCACTGTATTTAGGTAGTTAGCTCTTTTTACCTTGTTCCATATATGATTTAAGTAAAAATAGATAAAATTGATAATCACAGAAAATACAGATAAAGTAGGTAGTAAAGATTGGGGGGAAGGTAAAGAATAGAAATATAGTTTATATACTTCAAAAATAATACATATTAAAATGGTCCATAAACTGTAAAGTTCTATTTAATATTAGTTAATAATATTTATAAAATATATTATTTCTAGGCTCTAGGTACCATCTATGATTAACACATTCTCATTAAATTTGGATCATAAAGATGCCTGAAATTTATGGAGAATCTCTGAAATGAATATTATGAAACACTGTGGAACTGATTGTAGAAAGAGAATCATACCCAGAGTTCCAAAGTCTCTGAAGGACAACTTCTGAGTTCCAGATAGTAGCTTCTTTCCTTTTTGGAGATTTCTTTAGTTCTTATTTCATTTTGGCAAAACTCTTTATTCTGGTTTCTCAGTAACCAAATAATTTGGTGCCTGCCAATCATGCCTTTACCGATCTTCAGGTTTGAAGACATGAATCTTTCTTCAAAACACATGACTATTTTGTCCCCTTTCCTTGTGCACACACACACCTCCTCTTGTGTGCAATCTGAGAATTTGGTATGCTTAATAAATTCCAGTGATCAAGTAGGCAGTTCTTTAGTTAGTAGGAAATTGTCTAATTTGTCTCTGGAAGAAAAAAATCCTAATTACCCTTTAGAGAATTTGTTTAGTTTTAAATGATTTTAGAGTATGAGTAAAGTTTTCCTTTAGGTAGATGCAAGCCCTAATACATTAAAAGCCTATTAAGAGTGGGGTGTGACTTGTGCATTTATTCATTGGTTTATTCAACAAATATTTATTCAATACCTACTAGATTTCAGTCAGCATTCAGTGATCAAAAAAGATATATCAGTGATCTATCGATATATCAGTGATCAAAAAAGAGTGAAAAAGGCAAAAAATCCCCCATTGAGCTAACATTTTATTTGGGCATCAGACTATAAAGATAAATAAATAAAATGTTTAGTGCTAAGACCTAAAGAGAATAAAGAAAGAACGGGCAGGGCAAACGAATCATGAGGGTCAGGTGAGTTCAATTTAGACAGGTGGCCAGGGAAGGTCTCACTGAGAAGTTGACTTTTGAACTAGCCTGTGGAATCGGCCAGGCTCTTCTTTGCCCCAGAAGAGCAAGTTCAAAGACCTAGAGGCAGTGGTGGGCCTGGATTAGAGGGTAGACAGGAGGTCAGTGTGGCTGGAATTGAATGAGTGAGTGTGATAGTGGGAGATGAGGTTAGAGTTAATGAGGAGTGAGGGGGTGATCATGTAGGCCTTGTAGGCCACAGTAAGGACATTGACTCTTATCTTGAGGTGGATGGAGAGCCGTTGGAGGGCTTTGAGCAGAGAAGTAATGTGATCTCATAGACATTTAACCAGGGTCACCCTGATTGCTCAGCTAAGGATAGACCAGAAAAGCAGAAGTGGAGACCATTTAGGAGGATATTGCAAGAATCTAGACAAGAGATGACAGTGGAGATGGTGAGAAATGGTCAAATTCTGGCTGTACATTCAAGGTAGAGCCAACAGGATTTGCTGATGGGCTACTACATGAGGAGGTGAGAAAAAGGAGAGTTAGGGATGACGCCAAGGCTTTTGAGACATCAGGATGACACACGTCAGCCTCTCCTCTCCTCTCTACTCATCTCTCTCCAGCCCCTACCCCCACATTGCTTCTTCTGCCTTCCTCAACTCTACAGCTTGTTCACTGAGATCTTTCACGTTCAACTTCAGGACTGTTGCAGTTCTTCCTGTGACATGTCATGTACCATTTTGTTTATTTTTCCATGTATTTTTAATTTGTAGTTACTAAAAAAAACCCCACAAAAACTTCCTAAGAGCTAAATTTACTGTGATGAGAATTATAGCCTTTCAATTCAGAGTTCCTCTTGTCTTCTCTTCTTAATATATTTTATGGTGAAGCCAAAAGATTGGTGGACTGAATATTAGGAAATCTGCATTATTTTTTAGGCTCTGTGATCTCGGGTAATAAGCACAATTTTTCTGGACTTTAGTTTTGTCACCTTTAAAACCCAACAAAGGAGTGTGTGGCTGGTGCGGTCATTTCTGGAGCTGACATGTAATGAGTAGACGATTACATCATTGTCCTAAGTATTTCTACAGGTCGGGAGCAACATGGCTTCATGAATGGTACAGAATCATTGGATTTGATTCATACTGATGAGATATCGCCAACAATACATAAACATTATTAAATATTATATTCTAGGCATGATACTAAATGTTACAGAGAACATCAAACATGAGGAACTTATGCTCTTTGCCATAAAGATCTAGTCATTCTAATCAGTCATTTACACAGCCAACCCAATGAAGGGCATAGTGTGGTATGGTGGTATGATGAAAGGACAGATAAAATTAGAGGAGTGGAAATTCTAAATAGAGAATGTCCATTAGAAAAGACTTCAAGGAACTGACATTTGAGCTTCATCTTGAAGAATGAGGTTCATCTGGAAGAATGAGTAAGATTTCTATAAGTAGAGATGAAGAGAAGAGCATTAAGAAAGGTACAGTCTGCCAATGGGAAAGTAAACTAACAAGTTTAGAAAATAGTGAATAGTTTAGCTTGGAGGTCAGGGATATATTGTGAAGTCCCGAATGCCACCCAGAGGAGAGTAGACTTTGATATCCAGGAAATGGGAAACCTCAGTATTGTTTCAGGCTTTCAAACCTCATTTCTTCTCACCCTTAACTCTACTCCTTACCCTCACCATCCTGACCCTACTCCATTCCCTCTTCTCTTCTCAAGTCAAGCTCCTTGAACACTGCTTGCTCTCTATACAATCTGATATTTATTTCACTCAGCTTTTTCAAACTCTATCTACATCTAGCTCTGTAGTGCATGCTGTTCAATCCCAGATCTGCATGCTGTTCAATAGAACAACATTTGGAAATGATGGTTGGTGAACATCTTTGTATATGAAATCTCTAGACCACTTCTTACTCACCATTGAATCTAGGCCTTCACTATTCTATTAAAATACCCAGGTACGTTCAATCTCCTTTTATTTTAGGTCTTTGTCATTTAATTCTCCAATATTCTCCGCCATGTTATGAAGTCTACAAACAATTCAATGCTTTACTAATTGCCTTGACAATTCCATTAATAATCTTAAAATGTATAACAGTAAGCATTGCTTTTTCTGTGTAAGTTCAGCATTATTCTGTGTAAGTTCAGCATTATAAAGATTTATGTAAGTTGTATCAATAACACAGGAGAGCATATAGACACACATTTTATTCCTAAATAAGTAATGTATATTACTATTGCTTTACCCAAACCAGACTGTTAAAGACCTATGCATATGTGCTGTAAACCTTCATCAGGGGAATTTTAAGATATGAGAGTCCGTGAGCATGGATGAGGAAAAAATTACATCTTTCTTTTCAATAATCTCTCACTGGAATTTAACATTTCTTTCAATTATGAATGTAAGCAATAAACCACATTAGTTTTATCAATACTTGTGAATTTGTCACCAAAAGAGATCACAGATATTTTTATAGCATATTACAGTTGCTGCAGATCTCTCAAAATATTTATTTTCATCACTACCGTAAAGTTATGGTAGTTATTTAATCCACCACTATATATTGATATTTAGTAAGTTAAAGAAGCACATATTTTATCATAATTTTCAATTTTAACATGTTTTAATGTATTTAAATATAATTGTTTTCTCTGTTATTCTCTGTATTTTATTATGTACATTTAAAAATATTATTCTCAGAAAGGATCCACACATCTCACTAGACTGTCAAAGGAGTCCATGGCATAAAAAAAGTTATGAAGCCTGGACTAGATAATGTTTTGAATTAGATATAGAATAATAGATAGATAGATAGATAGATAGATAGAAAGATGGATGGATGGATACCATCATCATAAGGTCAGACTCCCTCCTTTGCCTCTCCTATTTTCATGAAGAAGTGGATGATCCAGCAGCACTCTTAACTTATAAACAATATAGCCATAGCAAAGGACTGAGCATATTGTTAACAAAACCTTCTTTTCTGCTTAGCTGAATGGTTATGCATGATGATCAAATACAGAATTCTTCAGCCCAGAGAGAAAATTTACAGACCTGGAGCAATCTTGTAAATGTTAATAAATATATCGTATTTAATACCATATTTTCTTTGTTGAGTATGTGTTCATGGGAAATGCTAACAAATAGTTTCTTATATTATAACAAATAGCAAAAGAGATTTATCGTTTCATCTCGATTTGAATATTTCCCCAAGCAAGTATGTTTTATGATTATGCATGTATGTATATGTATACATATATGTACATGTCCAAATACATTTATACATGCAGGTCTATATTTATATACACATAAATGGACATACATTGATATCAAAGATTTATCTACTGTGCAGTGAAAAGTTATTTTTATTAATGATATACTTTACATCTAAGGCTAGTTTCCCATTGTCTTAAAGACTTGTATTCTCCATTTATAAATCTCTCTGCTTCTTGGAGTTTTTAAAAATAAATTTAGAAAATGTATAAACTCTCCACTACTTTTGTCCCATTAGATTGTATCACTACGTCACATTGCAATTTAGTCATGAGTTCCTCAAATGTTGTAAAAAAAGGAGGTAAAATTTTGGATTTTAAAATTTACTTTTCAAACAAATTGTTAATTTCTGGAAAAGATCTTTGTTCTATTTATATGCTACCCTATCTATTTTTTTCTCCACTGACACTCTACTTTTGATCCTTTCAAAGCAATATTCCTATTTTAGGTACTTTATAAAGCCTTCTTGGACTAGGGAAAGGCAGAGGTGATTTATACCTCCTACTTACCCCTTCCAACAAATATTATTCAAAAAATTCATTATTTTTTCTTATATATTTTTCTATACAGATATCAAGTAGATTTGAGTGTGTCATCTATTACTATCTTGCTATAATAGGTTTTATTCTATTCATTTATATTGGGGTCTTTAGTGGGCTTATATTTCAACTAATTTCTGTAAATGTTGGTCATTCAGGTAGTCAGTTAAGTGGACTGAGTCCCTCTTGTTGGGGACCGTGGTCCTTGTCACCATCTGTTACTTTTCCAGTCGAGTGACTGCCAAGGGGCCCTGGATCTGGCAGGTGCTCGGTAAATGCCAATTCATGACAAAGAATGGTCCCATCTGATCAAAGAATGCCCAGTATATATTCAAATCTCTTTTGAGATAACTGCGGATAAACTTAATTTGGTCATATAGGCAGCCACTATGGACTTGTATTGTGCTGTGTGATTTAGGCTGTAAATGGAATGTACAGTCAACTTTGCCTTTTGGAATTTCAGAAAGTCACATTCAGTAAAGATGTGATATAATATCTGAGGTATATATTACATTAAAACTTTTCACTTTAATTTATCAAGCAAGCATTTCCAACAACTATCCACCATACTCAGCAGAAGCACTAATCAGAATGGTGAAGTTGTTGTGCAGATTGTCTAAGAAAATATTTAGTTTAGGTTATTGCCTGAGAGATCTTAAGATTGCTCAAGGATATCTCTCAAAGGTGGCATTTGCCATGACAATATATTATAGGATCTGATGTTGACTTAGGAGCTTTGAATTTGTTACCTGAGTATAACCAACAGTATAGCTCTTTGCCAAGGTAGAGGGCTGAGGGTTGCAACTAACATTGCACTAAATTTTCTGTAGAGTTTTTTTTTTTTTTTTGTGGGGAAGACCAGCCCTGAGCTAACATCTGCCGCCAATCCTCCCCTTTTTGCCGAGGAATACTGGCCCGGGGCTAACATGCGTGCCCTTCTTCCTCCACTCTATATGGGACACCACCATGGCATGGCTGACAGGCAGTGCGTCGGCTGGCGCCCGGGATCCGAACTCCCAAACCCCGGGCTGCCAAGCGCAGACTAAACCGCTGCGCCACCGGGCGGCCCCATTCTGTAGAGTTTTTAAAGGCAGAGACCTAGTAAGGGGATCATAAAACTTTGAGTTCCTCCTCTTGCCTTTGAAAAACTTATGCCACCTAACACCCTTTGGTCTGTATTGCTGTGCTCAAGTTCCAAAAGTCCTAAAAGGAAAGTTACCGAAAAGTTTACCAGGGAATTAGATCAAAATAGATTGAAGAAAGAAAATCCATTCCGACAATGATATGACTGAAGATTTTCTTCAGATGAGTTCTCTCACATCCTACCATCCTTTCGTTGTTACAGAGTCTCAACTACATGCACTGTGTTGTGTTCTGGGGCTAGAGAGATAAACAATATATAGTCCATGCCCTCAAGGAATTGACAAGCTCTTTTGTAAATAGCTAACTATAGCACAGGACAGAATGAAATAAGCGTTAAATGGAGAGAGAAGAAGAGGACAGATAACTGTTGGCCATAACCTGTCCTCAGAGGCAGCTTATAAGACAGAGAACCATGTGTTCCCTGACGAATTGCTATTAAAATCTAGTGTTCAACTTGAGAGGGTTAAGAATGAGCCGTGTTTGCCGACCAGGGTTGAGAGGGATGTATAATGAAACTCATTTAATGAGGCTTTCTGAAAGCAGAAGTGCTTAGACTAGAGGCAACTTCCACTTGTCTAGTCATCATTGTGGTTTGCTCATAAGTAAAGGGCTTTGTTGTAAACACATTCTTTTTCCAAAGGGCTCTTTTGACAATAGAAGAGATTGCAATTCTCTCTGCAGTCCAAGGGAGGGCACTTGGAACTCTCTGAATGGCTGTTAGTTACAGCTGCACCAGAGCAGGCATTTGGCTCAGTTTTGTCAGGATGTTTTCCGACTGCTATAGAATAGAGCTGATTAAAACATGGTTTTGGAACCTGGAAGGGATGTGGAAGACACAGGTGGTTAGGCTCTGACTCTAGTCTTTTGAAACCAAAGACATATTTATTTAAGTGCATCTAATATTAGTGATTCATAATCTTATTCCCTTTGTATTTTTGGTGTAGTAATATATTAGTGTCAAAAGGAGCTGCCGTTTTGATGGCCACAGAATGTAGCAGAAAAAGACTTAATATTCACTCTGAAAACTTACCTTTGTAGATCTGCTGCCAGAACTGCTGAGTTGTAATTTGTTTGGACATTTGATTATGGAAGGCTTCCCTCCTTCCTTTTATTTCCCTTCAAAGTCCTCCATTTATTTCTCAGCTGAGAATGTTGGACTGTTTTGAGGTCTATAGGATTATGGCAGCTCATAAAGTCTGAGGATGGGGCCATTAAGCTTGAAAATAACATCCTGAAGATTGGTTTGTAGAGCCAGTATAAACATGACTGACCAACTTTGTTCACAATTGCAAGGATTAGCCTTATTTTTGTTTTGCCTTTAAGAGCAATCCTGCCTAGAGGCCAGGATGAACTAGGGGTTCTCTTGAGGTAAGATCAAGGACACTATAAGAATTTCCATTAATCCTTTAAAAACAAAATAATGAACTGGCCAGAGCATGGATGTGAACTAGAATTCCTGAATTTTAGCCTCCATCCAAAATGGACTGAGCTGCAGAGCGATCTGAGAACCTTATCTTTCTGCACTTTAGCCGTCTCCCCAATTAAATGGAAAAAATAGATTTGCCCTTTTCCATTTGAACTTTTTCAACAGGATTAGTTTTCACAGAGGCAGTAGTATAAAATCTATGGGTGAGTAAGGACCATTTGTTTATTTTTCATCTCCATCCCCAGTGACAAGCACAGTCCCTGGCTGATAGTAGTAACCAAATGAATATTTGTTGAATGAACGAAGGAAGGAAATAAGGAGGACACAATATTTTCTTAAGATAGCACACCTTATTATTTGATAACTGTTGACAAAAATTTTCCAATAATGGTGATGATACCTTACATGTATATTGTGCTTAAGAGTTTGCAAAGCCCTTTTGTGTATATTATCTCAATTTGATCCCCAGTTCTGTAATTGAGAAAACCAGAGTTCTGAAATCTTAAATGGATCTTCAAGGTCAGATATAATTAGGGTATAATTTAGTATTCAATGGGGATAGTTTTGGGATTGAGAGAGAAGGGCGGTAATAAGTATGTCAGTTCAACAGCACAAACAGAGACTGTTCTGGGAAAACAAAGTGTATGGTCCCCTTATTAATAAGTGACAAAGTGAGAATTTGTATCTGGGTCTTCTGTTCGTACACTCTGCTCTCAAAGGACATAATTTCTGCATCTTCCCATTGTTAGCAGGGTCAAAATAAATGATGAGCATGAAGCATTGCAAGATCTTGTGGTGCCATATGAATCTTCACAAAACTGAATTGTGTGCAACATAGTGTTGGTGTTAAGTGTATTTTTCTGTTTTGTTTTTTTAAGATTCCTTAGAAACTGGCAAACTATAGAAGGCTGAAATACTTGATTAGTTTAAGCACTCAGTACCTTTTTTTCCCCAATAATTTTGTTGAGATCATTATGGTTTATAACATTGTGTAATTTGGGGTGTACATTGTTATTTATCAATTTCTGAATAGACTTCATTGTGCTCAGTACCCTCATTGTGCCAAGTAATAGAGGGTTCTGTGTATCATTATACATGTTTACAATAATATTTTGCACATGCTGAAGAGTTTAATAGTCTTCTCCATTTATAAATGAGGGAGATATATTCATGATTTCTCCAATATAATCAATCTGCCATCATTATTAGACTCAATTATAAACTCCTATTAACATACAACTCTACACATTTTGTGAAAAAATGTAAAATGTCCCTTACCTTGCCTCTGTGGGTAGGTATCTCTGGGTATGAACATATTATCACATTTTCACATTTTCTATTGGATTTTGTACTTGACAGCCTTAGTTCTCTTGTTAGTGCATATTTATCCCTCATATATTTGGTTTATATATAGAATCTGAAATATTTTATGCTTTAATTAGAGTGATGAAGGTATGGAGGGTTCCCAAATTTGTAACGTAAATAGCAATTTAGAAGCCAGAGTAAAATCATTAAGAACAGGGTGCCTGGACTTACGCTGTGAAGATATTCTTGGCCAAGTGCTATCATCTCCCTGGCCTCCACTATTCCAATTATCCTCAATTCCAATTATCCACTGCTGTCTGAGATTAGTTAGAATAAATTAGGTTATACTACAATAACAACCTGAAATTTTCCATGGTTTTTAACCACAAAGCTTTATTTGTTGCATATCTATTGTGGGTTGACTACTCCATGTTGTCGTCACTTTGGGACCCAGCCTAAAGAGACAGCCAGTGTGGATAAGTGGCCAGTTTCATGACACAGGGAAAGAAGAAATGGCCCATCACACACTGGCTCCAAAAGGCTTGTCTTGGAAGTGGTGCATGTTTCTCCCGCTTACCTATATTTGTCCCAAGCAACTCATGTGGCCAAGTATGATGTAAACAAGGTGAAGCGTGGGGGGACCACAAGGAGGGGAAGTGGAGCATTTGATAGAAGAGTGACACAATCTACCATGGTCCAACTTCGACTCAGCTGAGACACTTTGTTGAGATCATGCCTGTCTGCAGAGAGCCGTTCGGATTCTCAGTTCTCCTTAAACTTTTATCAGTACGAGTTTGACTTTACAAAAATAATTTGAGATTAAAAACTGGAAGATTCCCATCTTATTAAATTTCAGTGTTATTTGGTATGTCTCTTCTGCAATCAATATTTTCTTATCAAATACTAGGTGCAAATCATTAAGCTAAAGTACTAGCCCTGTCTTAAGGGAAATTACAATACAATAGTTTAAAAACAAGTACAATCAATTAGCTATATACGCATATGTATCTGTAATTTCACACTTCTTTCCATTGAGTTCATCAGATAGTTTTCATTTTGAATTATAGGTTTCCTATTGTTAGAAACACTTATTTATTTATTTTTTAAAAATCACATTATAGGGCCATCCTGGTGGGGCAGTGGTTTAGTTCGTGTTTTGGCAGCCCGGGGTTCGCGGGTTCAGATCCCGGGCTCTGGCCGATGCACTGCTTGTCAGCCATGCTGTGGCGGTGTCTCATGTAAAGTAGAGGAAGATGGGCACAGATGTTAGCCCAGGGCCAGTCTTCCTCAGCAATAAGCGGACGATTGGCAGTGGATGTTAGCTCAGGACTGGTCTTCCTCACAAAAAAAAAAAAAAATCACATTATATTTTCTGAGTCCAAAGGGTGTTGTTTTGTTAATATTGTTTTATAGTATTATATCTTAAAATTTTTCTTTTATTTTGTCAACTCCAGTACAGATTTCCTGGGAGGGGGCAGTTGGGTGTTTGCCTACTGCCTTAACCTTATATTCCTTTGGAAGAGGCAGAAATTGGTTTTGTGAACTCTTCTTTTGCTCTCTGGATGGCGGAGAAGTTTGCTGAGGTGCTGATGAGCAGTAAACAGTGTCTTGGATGCCAGTGAAACTCACGGAGAAGCCAGCTGCTTGGGTGTGGATAGAACTTGCTGGAGGGTATCTACTTCTGGATCCCTGCACACGACTGGCAGAAAGCCACCCATTGGCCACTGTGTGGTAGGAGAAAGAGGAAAAGAACCAGAACCAGGAAGGGAGGTCATTGGGTCTTGTTCCTCCAGTGCTTTCTACTGACAAGGCCTAACATTGTGGCATCTGGCAAAGGAGAATGTTTGCAGGATCCAGCTCCAGTATCACAAAGCAGAGAGTAATTTGAGCCGAGAGGCAATATGTTGACAACTGGCACAGTGACTATAGAATTTATTGTTTCAACTAGAAAGCAAAGGGAAAGCCATTGATATTTATATTGAGCCAATAGGTATAAACTAGTACTGTCCTAGGAGAAACGAGAGATCTGTTTACCCTATGTGGGAGCTGAGCCTGAGGGGTGAGTAGAATCTGGAGGTGGAGAAGAGAGAATCAGTGCAGAGCACTGTGGGAGCTGGGAGCAATGTGAACAAAGAAATGGGTGCTGGAGACCAGAGCAGTGAAGCTCAATGTGTGGCCTGAGAGAGAAGCAAATGTAAGGAAGAAATAATAGTAATTTTTGAATAAAGTCTTCGATAAAAAGCTTAACAAATTCTTTTTATTATCTTAATGTTAATTCAAAAAAATTGGAGTTCTTCTTTGCAAGGATGTGCATTGCCCTTTCTCCCATTCCCATCTTCAGGACTTGCAGAACCTTCAACAAGCATTTATGGTACTCTCTGCTACAGTGAGAATTCAATGCATTCTGCAGACCTGCAGTTCAGTTGAAAAAACTGATTGGGTCTCTCAAAATTCGATGAAGGAAACAGTGAAGAATTTGTTTATTGTCGATCTTTGAATGTGAGTTTATTTTGTAAAACTTATATGTCTAGATAAGAGAAAATGGGAAAAAATGGTAAATTCACCTTTCTGTAATATATGGTATACAGGCATACCTCATTTTATTGCACTTCACTTTATGGTGCTTCGCAGATATTGCACTTTTTACAAATTGAAGGTTTGTGGCAACCCTGTGTCAAGTAAATCTATTGGCACCATTTTTCCAACAGCATTTGCTCACTTCATGTCTCTGTGTCACATTTTGGTAATTCTCACAATATTTCAAGCTTTTTCATTATTATTATATTATTATATTTTTCAAAATATATTATATTTTCATTATTATTATATATATGTGATTAGTGTTCTTTGATGTTACTACTGTAATTGTTTTGGGGTGCCACTAACCATGCCCAATAAGATGGCCAAATTAATCAATAAATGTTGTGTGTGTTCTGACTGCTCCACTAGGCCATTTTCCTGTCTTTCACCCTCTCCTCGGGCCTCTCTATCCCCTGAGACAAATAATACTGAAATTAGGCCAACTAATAACCCTACAATGGCCTCTAAGTGTTCAAGTGAATGAAAGAATTGCACATCTCCCACTTTAAATCAAAAGTCAGGAAGGCATGTCAAAAGCCAAGATAGTTGAACGTTAGGCCTCTTGTGCCAGTTAGCCAAGTTGTGAATGCAAAGGAAAAGTTCTTGAAGGAAGTTAAAAGTGCTCCTCCAGTGAACACACAAATGATAAGAAAGCAGAACAGCCTTATTTCTGCGATGGAGAAAGTTTTAGTGTCTGGATAGGTCAAACCAGCCACAACATTCCCTTAAGCCAAAGCCTGATCCAGAGCGAGGCCCTAATTCTCTTCAGTTCTGTGAAGGCTGAGAGAGGTGAGGAAGCTGCAGAAGAGAAGTATGTAGCTAGCAGAGGTTGGTTCATGAAGTTTAAGGAAAGAAGCCGTTTCTGTAACATAAAAGTGCAAGGTGAAGCAGCAAGTGCTGATGTAGAAGCTGCAGCAAGTCATCCAGAAGATCTAGCTAAGATTGGTAATGAAGTGGCTGCAATGAATAACAGGTTTTCAGTGTAGATGAAACAGCCTTGTATTGGAAAAAGATGCCACATAGGACTTTCATAACCAGAGAAGAGAAGTCAATGCTTGGCTTCAAATTTTCAAAGAACAGGCCAACTCTCTTGTTAGGGGCTAGTACAGCTGGTGAGTTTCAGTTGAAGCCAGTGCTCACTTCCGTTCCAAAAATCCTGGGGCCCTTAAGAATTATGCTAAATCTACTCTGCCTGTGCTCGATACATGGAACAACAAAGCCTAGATGACAGCACATCTGTTTACATCATGGTTTACTAAATATTTTAAGCCCACTGTTGAGATGTACTGCTCACAAAAAAAAGATTTCTTTCAGAATATTGCTGCTCATTGACAATGTACCTGGTTACCCAAGAGCTCTGATGGAGATGTACAATGAGATTCATGTTGTTTTCATGCCTGCTGATGCAACATCCATTCTGCAGCTCATAGATCAAGGAGTAATTTCAACTTTCAAGTCTTATGATTTAAGAAATACATTTTGACACATGGACACAGGAATGGATTGGTAGTCACCAGAGGGGAAGAGGGAGGAGGGAAGGGCAAAAGGGGTAAAAGGGCACATGTGTATGGTGATGGAAGGCAATTAGTCTTTGGGTGGTGACCATGATGTAGTCTCCATAGAAATTGAAATCAAAACATTATATAATGTTATAAATCAATGTTACCTCAATTAAATAAATAAATAAAAGAAATACACTTTGTAAGGCTATATCTGCATGAGATAGTGATTCCTGACATTAAGAACATTCCTGATTCACAGGAAGAGGTCAAAATATCAACATTAACAGGAGTTTGGAAAGGATTGATTCCAACCCTCATGGATGACTTTGAGGGGTTCAAGACTTCAGTGGAGGAAGTAACTGCAGATGTGGTGGAAATAGCAAGAGAACTACAACTAGAAGTGGAGCTTGAAGATGTGGCTGAATTGCTGCAATCTCATGGTAAAACTTTAATAGATGATAAGTTGCTTCTTATGGATGAGCAAAGAAAGTGGTTTCTTGAGATGGAATCTACTCCTGGAGAAGATGTTGTGAAGATTGTTCAAATGACAACAAAGAACTTAGAATATTACATAGCTTAGTTGATAAAGCAGCAGCAAGGTTTGAGAGGATTGCCTCCAATTTTGAAAGATTTACTCAATTTTGAAAGTTTTACTGTGGGTAAAACGCTATCAAATAGCATCACATCCTACAGAGAAACCATTCATGAAAGGAAGAATCAATCAATGCAGCAAACTTCATTGTTGTCTTATTTTAAGAAGTTGCCACAGCTACTCCAACCTTCAGCAACCACCACCCTAGTCAGTAGTAGCCATCAACGTCGAGGCAAGACCCTCCACCAGCAAAAAGATTACTACTCACTGAAGGCTCATGATGGTTAGCATTTTTTAGCAATAAAGTATTTTAAAATTAAGTTGTGTACGTTGTTTTTTTAGACATAATGCTATTGCACACTTAATAGACTACAGTACAGTGTAAACATAACTTTTGTATGCACTGGGAAACCAAAAAATTTGTGTGACTTGCTTTATTGCAATATTCCCTTTATTGAGGTGGTCTGGAACCGAACCTGCAATATCTCTGAGGTAAGCCTGTAATTCATACCAAAAAGAATTCTATGTAGGTTATTTTTCAAGTGTGTGTGTGTATGCATTTGTCAGAGAGAGAGAGAGAATAAGATTATTCTTAGTCTAAATCCTAGGAACATATAATTTTAAGAGCTAAAGCAGGTGATTGTTCTCTAGCTTCTTCCTTCATCACCTGAATGCAGCTCCCAGTAATAAGCTCTCTTACAAGAAGCCTGTTATCCAACTACCTTACACAGATGACAAGGAAATGGAGGGCCAGAAATGTGAAATGGTTTGCTCAAGTCACTGCCAGCTGGTGGTGGAGGCAGGTTTTCTGCTTCTCAGGTCAACATCCCTTCTTCTCCATCAGGATTTCTTGCTTGTCTCTAGGCTCATGGAGGTATTATCAGAACTTCAGTATCTGAGTTTCACATATGAGTGAAAGTGAGTTCCTGAGACATGCCTCTGGACATTTGCTTTCTAGATAAAGGGATACTGGATTCAATTGTCGTGTTCCTGGGCACTGATCCCACAGAGTAATCTTTCCTCCCTCCTCAATGTTCCCTATTAATCTACTTTTGTCCCTTTCATTTCTTGCCCAGCTCCCCCAAATCTCAATTATTGTCTCCACCTTTGTCAAAGTTTCACATGTTTAGAGAACAGGGACTATGTTCCTTTGGAAGGCAGGGGTCATGTTCCAGCCACTAGTAGGTCTTTCATCATGAGGCACTTCTCTAGCCTGTGCCTCTCCACCCGTCCCTCCATTCTACAGTATTTCCTGAGACCCTGGTCCCCAAGCTCCCCCGTCTAACTCTGACATCTGGTAAACCAGGTCAGAAAAGCTTATTCTGGAATTTCTATACATCCCTGCACACATTCCAGATACTAAATGAAAAGTATTTGGGGAAAAAAATTAGAAATAAACAGTTCTCAAAAGTTTACTTTAGATTGATTTATTGGTTGACCTCTCTTACCTTTCTAACAAAATTGCTATTAAAAGCAGGCCCATCTATTCCAGTTTACCATATGTGACCCCATTAAATTCACGGCCAACTTTCCATTGTACAGAACTCTATAGAGATTTGCAGGCCTATTTCCAGCATTTAACTTCCCTGGTAAAAACCAATGACTTTAATGATAACTGGACATGAGAGAAATTACTTTTTAAACATCTCCATTTTATAGATTATTATACAATGTTTGAAAGTTTGATCAAATAAACTTTGTAGATAATTGCAAAATATATATCAGTCTCTCCACCTGTCCCATTTTTTGGGTAGTGTTCATGCATAAAGAACAGAAGTTGTGGTCAGCTTTTTTTTTCTGTCTTTGCCTCTGATATTAGTTTTGGTTCCTGTGGGCAGTCATTATTTCCAGCACTAAAGACTACATGAAACATTTATAGAAATCTTAGGAAGGGATAGTCATCCCCATTTTGTTAAATCCATGTTTCTCAAATTCTTTAAATAAGTTCATGAAAATTTGTAAAGCAGCTTTACTAACTGGGAAAATTTCAATAAAAAACAATAATGTTTCAAGGAAAAACAAAATCTCGTTTGGGCTAATAGCTGTGTGATCTTGTCAGAAAGTCTTACTTTACAGAAGGTCCACAGTGCAAAAAACTATAAATAAAGCAGCATCTCCAAACCTTTGAAAAGAGCCACACCACTCTTTCCTCCTGTCTGATTTAAAAATACGTGAAAAGTAAGAGAATTGGAAAAAACCCTCTTCCCATACCCTGTCTGGCTAATTCAGACCAACTGGGAAAAATCACATGATGGACAACACATCAAAAATCCAGGCTGAAAACAGCCAAATCTATGAATAGCAGATATGGGAACCAGCCCAAGGCTTGTGTGTAGAAGGGTGACAGATAAAAATAGTGCCCTAAATTTTTCAAAGGTGATTTGAAACCTCCCAAGTATAGATGACCTTGCTACTGAAAATAAGATGACAAGGGCAAAGTTGAAATTGCGACCCCTTTCAAGAGTCCATAGACTTAAACTAATGTTCCAGAAAGAAGGGATGATTTTTTTTCCCCCACTCATCAGCAAGCTGCACACAGGCCCAGAACATTTCTTTTTCTTTGACTAATTCTTAATATATTTATCCTTCCCCTCTGCTTCTTTCAAGAAGGGAAGGCAGCAGTTCAGGATCGTGAGTTTTCAAAAGCAACCCATTTTCAGTTCCCTCCTGCTGATGAAAGCAATGTCCAGAAGACAAGAGGTAGGCTTAGCATCAAAATAAAATGAAAAAAATATATATTTCTCACATCATAAACCATTTCTTTTTGCTGGACATTCTTCATTGTGCCTCTGCCTCCACACTGTGCTTGATATCGGGGTTGGGGGGGACGGTGTGGCTTGCAGCTGCTTCCATAGAAAAGTTTTCAAAACTTGCTGGCCCCCATATCAACTAGGTACAAAGATAAAAGCCACACCATTTTTTTTATTACATTTTGAGAAGGGAAGAAAGAGTGCAGGAGAAAGTGAAGTTGTTTTTGAATGTCCATTTCTGAAGTTCTTTGCGTCTCTTCCACACTGTTCCATCTTCTGCTGTTGATTAAAATATCTTCACATGTCTCTAAGGCTCTCTGAGCTGGATGGGGGAGAGTTTGGTGACAGTGTGGAATACCATTAATAAGATTTCTTTTGGTGACAGACAGATGTAAATGTATCCGTCTAATTCTCTACTCTCGGGTCTCTGCCTGCAGATGGATGTTAATAATTAGCAGTTGCATCTCCTCCCTCTTTATCAAATTGGATTCTCCATAAATTCATCATTTCTTTTTTATTTTCGCAAAGTAGCAGCAGCCCTGACAGCCTCCCTTTGTTCTTGTGTTTATAAATAATTTATAACACAGAAATATCTCTTCTTAGTCTTAAAACATAAACTAATGGAATAACACAACACACTGGCCCGAACTACCTTCCACTTGGGGAGAAAGAAAACCTCGGAGTGGAGAGGAGGAGGCACATTCTTAACAAAGGAAGATTGAAGATCATATGGAAAAAAACAAAACAAAACATTTGTCCACCTGAATGTAGTTTTTCGGTTTTAATTTTTCCCGCTCCAGATTCTAGCTGTGTATGGGAAGTCTAGACAGCATAAGCAAATTCTTTCGTGATTTCTTTTCAAAACGGTATACCTTGTTTGAATTCCCAAATACACAATGCATTTCATTAAGCTATACAGAAAGGAGACTATTATTCAATTAAAACATCCACAGATGCTAAAAACATACCATGGTACATTTATTCAACAACTGTATGCTCATAACCCATGCACAATCTTTAAACACCAAATTACAGGGATTTGGTCCAAATTAGCAATAAAATACAATGTGTTTGCCCTCTACTGGGTAGTAATGACTGTGTAGTTTTCCTTGCATACCCAGTGGCCTTGTAGACAGCTTCATAACTGTTTCATATAGTCACTAACAGTGTTATAAACAAATATGGCTAGGATTTGTGCTAATTAAAGTAAATAGAACAAAGTTGAATCTGTTTTTCTAAGCTAAGATCTTCAGTGAAGGTGGTTTTACATTTTTTCTTATATTGCTCTAGGCTTGCACATCACATCATAGGAGATGGCTTATAAGTCATCATTTGATATCCTGGAAATATATTCAGGTTGTAGATAAATAACCCGCCTAACAATGCTAATGCAGAATGTCTGGCATGTAATTTAGATAGGAATCTGAACACCTTACATCAGCTGTTAAGATTTTGCACTGAAGCAGAAATAACGTCTTATCTTCCATCTGGAAATGGGACAGAGAATAGTGACACAAGTTATTTACAGAGTTACTGCAAAACAAGAGCGGTAACAGAGTAACTACAAAGCAACTCCCTGGGTTACTGCTGCAATATAATGCCAGATAAATAATCGTGCCAGGGTAAATAAATTGGGAGATGCCTGATTTTATAGAGCATAAATGTAACTCCCGTTCCTGTTGGGGTGGAGCTTTCCTTCGCACGTGGATTTCTGAAGCATTTTTTCGAGCCCTAGCTGACCCTGCAGAGCAACAAATATGTGCATTGAACACTCGTGCCATTTCTACCTCTCAAGAAGTTGGGGGAGGAAGCCACGCCCACTGCCAGGGATGGGGCCTCGGTACAGTCCAGAAAGACAAACATACCTTTAGATTTAAAGTGATTGAGCGAAGGGACTGGGTTTGGCTGGAGAGGAATTTGGCTGGTATTTCGGGTCAGGTCCTCTCTCACGGTCCCAATTGTCTTGTTCTTGGCAAATGATTTATTTTTCTCTTAAAAATGGAGTGGGATTAATATCCTGACTTGGGGCTTTGGAATGTTTTCTCCCCGGAAACGGCAGCCAGCATTATTGGTCGGAGTGATTCAGGCATGAAGCATTAAGGGTAGGTTTTTTTTTTTGTCGAGGTACTGGGGGACAAGTAATTACTGGCTTGTACCACAGCCCAACAATTAAGAAGAAATGAAATCCTTTCTTTGGCTTAAAAACATTTCTACATAAGTACTGGGGCTCCTCCCCCTCCCACTGGCCCACCCACAGGATATCTTCTGGGTCTGCCTTTATCTCTGGGGTCTTTCTGGGGCAGGGATGTAGCCGTATATCTCAGAGAAAAATATTTTTTATTCAAAGCACAGAATGTGAAGTGCCCTAGTGTCTCCTTTTTTTTGTTCCTTTGGAATTGATATAAGTAACTTGACAGAGTGTATATGTGGGGCTGGGAGTGGGGAGAGGTGAGGAAGCAGGATGAGAGCATTGCCTACTTTGGGGTAGAGATTTCAAAGAGGAAAACACGATTTTGACCTCAAAAGAAGACACAATTTGCTGCAATTTAGAGAACTGAAGGGAAGAAGAAGAAAATCCCACCGAACTTAGTTAATAGATAATATTCAATTTAATGATGGTCTGATGGGATCAGAGCATCTTCCAAAATTCTGGAATTTTCCTAACTGCCTAGTGTGTCATAACACATAGGGCAGGGCATATTTTTTCTCTGTTCAGGTCCTTGTCATCTTGCTAATTCTGTACTTAGCTAAATGGCTGAAGATGTTTCGGTTTGTAAGGCAATTCTTGTTCCCGGCTGCATTAAACTGCTATTATTAATTACCTCCTTTGGCCTAACATTATGCCTTTATAACATTCGTATTGTCAGGCTCTTTGTGATTATTGGAAGGCTATGCCATACACAAAGACATTAAGCTTAAAACAATAGAGGCTGCTTATTTGATAGTAGAAGATGTCAGGTGGAGACAAGCACAGTGGGCTAGAACTGACTTGAAGCTCATCATAAGGAAATAAGGGGCGAGGTGATCACAGCATGGCATTAACTGCGCGTGAGAGGCACGCAATTCTACATGGCAGCTTCCATCATGCATTTCCCATGGAAGAAGGGGGGAAACGGGCTCTGAGTAAATGATGGGTGAATACAGAGTCAATTGTAGTGTATGACAAGACACTTTCTCTCTTTGTTTAATATATAAATCAGGAGCACTTATGAATTGATATTAATTAAAATAATGTATTTGCTTTCTTTCAACAGTAGTGTCAGCCTTGTTAAAAAACGGAACACTAAATCTTCATTAGACTTTCAATATTAAAAAACTTGCATGAAATATGAATTAACACTTAACTTGTTGCCGGTTAGATTAAAGGGGAGAGCATGCAGTAGGCATTTAGCATTTTGGACAAAAGCAGAACTGGCTTTCCCAAACCCAGGAATAAGTTGGTCTCCAGAGGCCACACGGATCAAGAAATCATCCATCATTACCTTCTAACAGGAGTGACTGCATCCCAAATGGAATTACTGAATGCTATCGCATCCATGAAATTAAGTTCATATCAAAAGGCTAAGGCATGGCGAATTAACAAAATGTCTGAACACAAAAATTCAGCTTATAAATGTCCTTACAGTTCTGTTGATATATATTTGGGGACATGAGCAAAACAGCCTTTGTTTTAGAAGAAAGCACAGATACATTTCACTTTTCTACAATCTTTTCCACATAGATTAGGAGCAGCTTAAAGTGTTGTTACTTAGCTACGTCAAATTTAGGAAATCAGTGACTACTTGGAGGGGAACAGGTGGCTAAAAGACTTTTTGTTCATTTTATTTAGATAGGTGGATATTTGATGTCTTCTGATCTTCATTGCACTGGTGGCCTGAAATTAGAACAGGTGTAATTGGAGTGACTGGGCTGAGACCTCATATTGCATTCATAAATGCATTATGAAATTCCAATGATCTTATTGGCAATGTGTTGTCTTAGGTGAAAGCTGTTCATAAATGCGCTTGCTTATAAAATACACTGTCGAACTCATAATTGCCTTCCACCTGGATTTATATGTTTGGAAAATGTGATTGAATTTTAGACCCCTCTCTGGCATGTACGTGCACAGAGAAACCACAAGGTGGTGGTATGGTGTCACCATATTTTTTAAGAACAACAAGAAAAGGGGGTTTGTTTAATGAGCTTGCACTCACAAGCCTGCTCATCTAGTGAACTGTGACTTTTCAAATACCAACCTATTAATGTCAAAGGCAATACTGAAGGGAACAGTTCTGTTTGATTTAAAAAATACAGACAATGTGAAGTCCACTATGGCCCAGTATCTATCACCTATGGGGTTCCATTCATGCCTAATGCTTTATTCAAGCTAAGACCTAGTTTTTATATATCAGATTAATACATATCTACAGCTTTGCACCTTTCTAGTTTGATTTTTTTATCATCAGGGCTCACCGGGGCCATTTTCATTCCCTCACTATAGCATCTGCAAGCAGGTGGATTAGAGATAACTCTCATTGTGCTTTGTTTTTCTCCCGACACTGTCATTAATCATTCCTTAAGCCACACTTCAACTTCTAGTAATCAGGACTGGCTGCTCCTGAGCTGCACAAGAATTGCCTCTCACGGTGTAATATGGAATTGGAAGCGAATGGCTGAGGCCAGACGCCTCTTCTGCATTCCCCATCTATCTCATCATTTAGGTATTTATCCATCTCGGGCTTGTACGGAGAGCACCTCTCTCCTTCCCATGAGGATGCAGATTGCAACAGAGGATCAAATTTGTTACCAGGCTTTGGGCTTTGATTGTCCTCTTATAAGTTCGGGATTAAAGTGAAATTTCCCACAGGGCTATGCAGGATTTGCTAGCATTTAACTGTTTAACCTGACTGTTTGTGAATGAGAATCCTGTGGTCAACTATTCCGTAGAGAATATTATGGTAAGCTGAGCCTGAGTGGTACACATTCCGGTGTGTGCCTGTAAGGATGGGCACAGTTGATTCTAATTAACTTCATGTCTGATATCAGTTGTTTTCATGTACACAGAGACCAGTGATCTTAAGGTAAAAGAAAGCCAAAGCATTCCCTTTCAAGAAGTATAGATGTCAGTTTTAAATAAATGCAAATCTGCTCCCTCAAAACTGTGATTTCTACTTATGCTTTTTACACTGATTGGGGAATTAGTCTTGCATCAGGTTGTTTTCTATTTTGTGTAGTTGTTTTATGTTCTCTAATTTGTTTACCAATTCTAATCTAACAACGATTTGATTCTTTATGCAACATGCCTGTGAATATGACCAAAACAGAAATAGAGTTGTGAATTTATGTACACTTACTATATTCACAATGATAAATATGTACTTAGGATGTCTTCGGTTATATGTAGAACTTAAACAGATACAGTTTCCTAATTCTTCGTTATTTCTGAAGAGGAAAATTCTTCTAATGTGCTCTTCATTCCCAAAAGCAAGGCAATCGGGAATTGGGGGAAGGATTATTCAAAAATCAAGTTCGTAGTATCTGGGTTTTTTTTGTTGTTGTTGTTTTAGATTTGTGTCCTCTTAAGGGAAGGATTTAAAAGAAGTCTAAATCATTCTGTTACCTGGGGTTAAGAGGGTTGTGTGCCTATCCACTGTGGTTATTCTATTTAACGTGAATATGTTTTTTAAGTGCCTAAAAGGATAGTGCTCATTTTGTGTGCCTCATCAAAAGAAACAGAACAACAAGGCAACAGCAATATGGAATGAGCAAACCGTGTAAAGCTTATAGCCAAATCCGTCTTTTGCAAGGGAACCGACCAAGTCATTAAACCTTTTATTCTTCCACAAATCCTCTGTTACATTTTTCACCTTAATTTTTTGATGTTTAAAAAAGAAGTGAAACCTAAAGGAAATAACTTAAAAAAACCCTGTGTTTAAAATTTTAAAAAATGGTCACCTCAGATCGAAACATTTAAAAAATCAGTTTCAAGCGTCTCCCTGGAAATCCTTTTGTAATGGCTAGTGTAGGTGGCAAATTGATCATTTTGAGGGAGGAGAGGAACGGGAAGTGGCAAGGCTGCAGTGGTCTGCAGACTAATTTATTTGTTTTGCTGCATTTGAGTCAGATACTCCCTTATTAGGGAGCAGCTTTCAAAGCAGTTGTGATGGACACTGATCTCCAGTCTGGTGGGAGCTTTGCTTGGGGTTATAAAACAAGGACACCGCAGGATTGGTACTAAACATCTTTAACCCCATCTACTATATCCCACAGAATTAAGGAGGCACTGAGTTAGGAGTATGTGGGGGGAAGTTCTCTCTCTCCCTCTCTCTCTCTTTTAAATGCAAGAGAAATCTCCTCCAGATTCACATGAGTAATTTTCAGCTGTGTATTATGCTCCTGAAGTAACCTCTTCATTCCCATTGTTTTAGTGTGAAATCATTTCCTCGGGAGATAATTAGAGTTGCTCCATTTATTACATTAAATGATTAGCATGCACTTGAAATGATCCAGTGTATTTTCCTTTATTGCTGATGACTCTTAAATACGGGGCCTCTATTCTTAATGGATAAATTAAGGTTGTCTTGACTCTTTGTAGCCGACTGTGTAGCCAAACAAGAGAGACTTTCTTTTCCAAACACAGGCCAGGTGTGCTGTTGCTGAGGTCTAGGTCTGAAGAGATTCTATTCATGTGAATGTCCCACCTGGTTCAACAAAGGGCTCGATGACATTGCTTAAAGGCTTTCTCTCCCAACCCCCTTCATAAAAATGCTTTTAATGACAGTACTTTATCTGGCATTACTCATCCTATGTGTAGAGTAAGTAAGTTTAACATAAAGTGACCCAAGATCACATTTCAAAAAGTACCTCACAGGAAAGGCATGCGCATTAATCTGAGTAAGCAATATACCCTGCAAAGCCACGGGAAAATGATATTTTAAGAATTACCAAATATAGATTTCATTTGGATGCAAGTGCTTCTTGCTTTCTTTGAACTAGCCTGGTTGTGTAGCTGACAGTCATCTAACATCCACTGGAAAGTTGGGATCGAGCAGGCAGTGCATGCTAACTAGGCACCATCGCATACGTAATTAGAAAAATGGGAAAGAATCTCGGTGCATCTTGTAGTTGATTTATATATTCAGATTCTCACTAAATGATAGTAAATGGGATGATTTAAGCATAATTTTTGTTAGAAATTTTAAACTGGTATTTAGCTGCAAGATGTAAACATGCGTACGGAAAGACTAACCACAACTAGAATTGACCAGTTTTACATTTGTCCACTTCCAAACGTGTGTTGATCTTTAACAAATTTCACTATAAAGAGACAGACTTTTACATAAAAAGAAAAAGAATTTCAAAGAAAATTATAAAAAAAAATTTCCTGCAAACTTCAAATAGTTTTATATGTGTCGAGGATGAGATCATTTTTCTGCCACCCAGACGTGATGATTCAAAACTGTCATTTTGCCTTTATTGATTTGTTTATGTATTTATTATGTTCTAATATCATTGTTATTTTCAAGAAAACACGGAGTTGCTGCGGGAGGTTTATGGTTCGTGGCAGCCACGTGAGAATTAAAAAGGGAAAGAAGAGAAGCAGCGTGGGGTGAGAAGTCCAGACCCGTAGTTCTACATTTTGACGACAATGATGTCTTTGCCCCAGATGGGATGAGGCTGTTTAGATTCCCACACTCTGACTTCTCAGGTACAGTGAATGGAGGAATAAGTGACGAGAAATCAGGTATTCCCTTAGCAAGTGAGAAGAAGAATGTACTACTTCTCTAATATAATGCATTTACTACTTCTCTCTTATAATTCATATCCCGGGAACGATCCCATAAATTCTCTGTAAACAGTAGCTGGTGTTTTACCACCACACAGCCAAATGAAAAGCACTCATGGAGAAGTTCGTTGTATCTGAACTATGGTCTTCAGAAGAGACGCCTGTTGATACTTAGTTGAAGGATACTTTATGTTCCTCCACATACTAGAACAACGATAATGACAACGAAAGACTTTTTATTTGTGCTTTATTTTCTGGGGACAATTTAACTCTGCAAGCAATCTGAGCAACTCCAGAATTTCTTATTAAAAGTTGCTTAAAATATAATAAATTAAAAATGGTAATGTTCTGATTAAATATCTAAATAACTTCAAATAATCCTTGTATTTTCCTATTCACTTAAGCACATGAAACTTTGCATATTTAGTCTTTTATAGGATAGCAAAAGGCTCCTGGGCTCTGGCTGAGGCAAGCTGACCGGGAAAACACGATTTCTGAAGACCCACTGTATATTGATGTTTTCTCTGCTTACATTCCACGTTGTCTACTGGAAATGTCCTCCTATTAATGTTTACTCAGATGGGACACACCACTGTAGGAAAGGAGAGAACTTTCGAGATCATCTAGTCATTTTTTATGTAAAAAGTGACCGAGACCCACAGACAGGCGGGGATTTGTCTGGACACACGCAGTGGTGATGTCAGGACTTCCACCAACCCCCTGACTCTGTCCAGTGCTCCTTCTACTTCCATGGCAGTACCAAATCCAACAGAGAAATATCTGAAATGCCTCCTCCGGCCTCCATCCCTAGTTGGAGATGTTACTTACGAATAGGAAATTGGGAGCAATCCAGTATGATTAGGTATGATCCTTATTGATGAATATTGCCACCAAGTATGATTTTAATTCTATGCAACACAGATTTTATTTAAATTACTTTAAGTGGATAATGGTCAAATTGTGTTACCCTTTAGCTAACCATACCAAAGGATCTTTGAGAGATGGCAAATTCAATTAACGTAAAGGCATTGGCAGTCTATTTATAGGAAACCTATCTTTAATATTTTTTAAGAACTTCTGAAAGCACTGTCAATGCATGGCGTTCTGAATTGGAGGAGACATATTATCCTAAAAGAGTGCTGTAATGTTGTTTAGCTCTGACAGGAGAATTCTCAGGGAAAGCATGCTTGAAAGTCTTCATCGGGGTCCTTATAGGAGAAATGATCCACTGGCAAATGATGGAGATGAAGGATAGGTTTAAATTGCACTTCTTTTTATGACTTTGTGAATTTCTTTTTAGTGTATGTCTCCTTTTCAAAAGATGAAGTTATAACAGTACTAACACTAGTGGTGTGGAAGGTTACAATGGCTGAACACCATCTCTCTCAAACATTTATTCCATTTAAACAAAAATACCTGATAGAGAGCATTTCCGTTATTCACAAGAAATCACAAATATAATGGTTTCCAGCACTCCTTTTGTAATAGCTTATTTAAATACTTGGGGCTGCAATTCAGATTTCCACTTTGTTCAGACTTCACAGAAATACTTTATTCAATTGATCACATTTTTATTCTTTATTGTACTCTAAATCGCCTTTGATTTCTTAGAGCACCAGAAGTAAAAATCAAATCTGTAGTCATGTAAAATATGAAATTCCTCCCCACGCATTTACTTAAAGACAAAGTAAAACCAAAACCAAAACCAGACAAAAACAAAGGAGTGATAAATACAAAAAAAGAAAAAAACGCCTCCCCACCAATAATTTAACAAATATTCAAATATGTTATATTAAAGGACAATTATGTTCTATGGGATTATTTTAAATTTTAGAAATTTGATATTTATACAAATAGTGTTTTATTAAAGTGGAAATTGTGTTTCTCCCAGCAGCCTATTGTGATATTAGATATTTATGAAGACAAACGCAGACCTCAGTTGATGCTTTTAGTGACTGCATCAGATTAAAGGTAACCCCCCCCCCAAAATCAAATCTCATAAATATACATGAACTCACAAAAACTGGCTAAAGTCTGAACTTTGGATAAGCAGTGTTTTAGCAGTATTTTAAATTTAAAGGACTGTAGCCATTGTGGCTGACACTTCAGGGTGGCATAACTTCTCTTTATTAAAACTTTATCCCAGAATTTATAGTCTAGAAAAAGCTTTAAAGCACTTCAGTGCACTTTTAGAGAAAAAAGAGAAACAAAACTAAAAAAAAAAAAGTGATGGTAACATAATGCATGTTAAGTTTATTTCAAAGTGCTTTTAATTTTGTCTTTATGCAAATAGGAAAAAGTCAGCTAGAATTAATCCACAGAACAAGAACAATTCAATTACCACGAGGAAGATGACATAAGGCGCCGAAGTGAAAGGAATTCAAACTCCAGGGTTGGTACATTCTGCTTTTTTATCTGAGTCCCTCCCAGGTGAAAACGGAGCACCTATCGTAGCATATGGGATATTTGACTTCATGATGATAATACTGCAGCCCCTAAAGGAAAGATTCATGGAAACATCCCAGAGTGTGCCTTGATGTAATAGAAGTAAAAGACTCCACGGTTACAATACATAATTTAACTATGCAAATACAACAGACTTAGGTGATTTATCCATTTGCAATAGCTTGAAATTCTTTGAGAGGATCTTTGAAGACTTTATTGTCTAAAAATGAATATTTATAATGCTTTAAAGACAGTGGTTACTTAACGGCTAGGCTGTGTTTGGAACCAATAAAGAATGAAATGAAAAAACATATTTAGAAAAACTTCTAAGTGGGTTTTGGATAGATTCTGTGAAGACATGTATGAAATTAGTTGAATTGATATAACTCCTTTTAGAATGTGATACCCATATATATACATATATTTGTCATATATATGTATGTATATACATAAAACCTATATAAGTACTGAGTTTTATTCAAATATTCTTAATGTCATTTAAGGTACTCACCTATTTATCATTCATTTTTCTTTATTCCCAGGAAACTATGATGTTTCTTTTAAGATCATGTGAAAATGTTTTTATATATTGAAACAGAAACATCAAAATTCATTAAGAACAAAGCTCTGGCATATTAATCTGTCTGCCAGTTCTCAGCCTAGTGTGAATTCATCTGCTTGTAAGTCTTGAAAGTGGATATCAAAATAGAAATGCTCAGTAATGATTTCAGTAGTATTTAGAGATTCGCCTTTTATTAAAAACACAACGCTTGATAATCTTGTGATATCTGGGATCTGAATAAACTGATAAGTAAATTAGGAAAACAGCTCTTCCTTTCACGTTTTATCCTAAATCTATATGAAGAAGCATCCGTTACTTGCAGAGTTTCAAATGTTATTTGATTTATATGCACGTGAAAGAAAGATTCCCCTTGAAACAAGGACGAAATGTCCAAAGACATGGTAAATATATAGTTTCTTAATTGCAAAGCCAAAATAGATTACACACAGCCTTGCAAATCTAAGACATCTGCTTTGTTTGAGGCAAGAAGAAAGACATCTGGGGGCTTGAGTGTTTCTTTGTGACCTGTTCCAGTGTGAGCAACCTTGTAGTTAACTAGGCATTTAGTCAGGTCCCAGAAAGATCACTGCCTGGACTCTGCCTCAGAAGCCGATGGGGACCCAGGCCAAAGCTGAAATGTCATACCCAAAAGATCACCGAAGCCAGCCAGTCGGGGTGGAAGTGTCGTAACTGGGGCAGTGTAATAACAGCCGTCAACCGTTTATCTCCCTGGCAATCACAAACCTACTCACATGAAATAATCGATGGAGCAGAAAAATATTTAAAAGCTAAAAATAAAAATGTCAGCATCAAATCTTCTAAAATCATTTTGTTTTTGGACTAATTTGCAATCCCATTATTATTTTCAAATATTCTCTAAATGCTGGGGACTTTTGTCATAGAGGAAACCTTTGGTGATTTCATACGGCATTGGTGGAATAAATTCACATTAAAAAAATTTCAATTATGGGCTTCTGCAATTACATTTGACTTCTCTAACTGCAAAGAAGCCACAATAAAGTAGCTCTTCTGCTGTTTGGTTATATTCCCGGGTAATGTTATGTGTGTTCAGTCTAGCACAGAGTGGTTTATTTGTTCAAAGCTGCCTCCTTGATGTTTGGGTTTATTTGCTTGTTCATCGACCAAAATGAGCGCCCTTCTCCTGGGGTTCCCGTCCCTGTGTGACTTCCTAACAGAGTCCAGATGCAGTGTGAGGACATGTGCTGTTTGACAAACAAAACCCAAACCCAAACTGCCTGCGAGTTGTTGATAAATCTTTCCATTGGAATTATACTTGTCTAAGTGGCAGAGATACAAGATTCACTTCTTATTCAGTATTTGAATGTGCGGACGGCACATTTAATTGCTCCCCATAGGCAGGAATTTGGCAGAGAAAAAGCAGCGCGTTTTAATCGGTCTGTCTAGCTATATTTTAAGCACCCCTTACCACGGTGCCTGCATATTCCTGTTGGCGTTAATAGAACAAAAATGTGTATTGGACTTGAAAGGTGTTTTGATGGTAGGTCAACACATTTATTTTTCACCTGATTCTGTTTTCTGTACTTACTGCACCAAAAAAGGCAGCCGAGAGGATGGTTCTTGCATCAGGGGGAATTAAGAACTAAGGGTTTTCTTTCTCAGATACCACCTCTAGAATGCGAACACAGGGTTAATTTAATGAAGTGGTAAAAACCCAAATGGTGGAGTTTAGAAAACAGACCCAAGAGTAAAGAAGAGAGGTTTTTATACTTAAATGGCAAAGCAGCTGCAAATGAACAAATGAACCAGATGCTTTATTTTAAAAATGTTTGATTTCCTTGATTAAAAAAGTGATTCTCTTTATACATTCATCACCACTCTTTATAAAAAAAAATTAACATGGCGTGACTGATTCTCAGTGTTAGAGAAAGACAGTATAAGTAGCTGGACTACAGATTTTTGTAAGCACCACAAGATTGAAATTCAGTGTTGATTTATGAACAAAATCAAGAATATGAACAAAATCAAAACTGGAAAACTTTTTGTACTCTTTAACGTAGCACTTTTTCCTGGTCTGTTTCATATATGTCATAGAAGGATCTCTTTCACTGTAAAAATGCCTAATACTCAAATATCTTATTTTTGTCATCTTTCACATTGTAAATTGTTTCTACTTTTTTCAAAACAGCATCTCACCCTAGTATCCTGCATTTTACTTTGAAAGCTCTTTCTCTTGCTTGTCTCGTTTTGGAATAATATGGGTTCTAGAGGCAGGCAGACTGAGTTATTACTAGGCCCTTCTCCTTACACATCACAGGCCTTTAGACACACTTAACTCCCCTGTATCCAGCCTTTTCCAATGACTCTACTTTGCCGCTTGCCTCCCAGATTAAAATACAATCAGGTCACTTGGTTTATATGCAAGGCAACTCTTTTCTCCTTTGCTGAAATGACACAGCATTTGTTAGTTTGCATCAATATTTAAAAACGTCAGTAGTGTATAATAGCAGAAAACCAAGTTTTCTGCTTTGTCAGGAAATTAACAATGTACCAAAATAAAAATAAGTACTAGCAGCCTGCTGTGTGATGAGATGCTGGAAGCAAGCGAAATTGAGGCTGCTGTCTTGACGGTTGAGAGAGCATACTCTTTAGGAAGGAAAAAAAAAGGAAATTTTCAACAAATTTAAAGAATTTCTCCCAATCATGTCTCCTAAAAGAATACTTTTCTAATGTTTAAGAGTGGTATCCTCTATTACCACACTTATTATAGCGAAATGTAAGAATGCATGAGTGGTGGGTGTTTTGTTGTGACATCTGAACTATTTGTAAATATTGTTCACAGCTTTCCTAGCATATTTTAGCGAGGCAACATTTCAGGAAAGTATAATTTATTGCACATGATATAGAGGGGGAGCTTCCCAACCCATTTGCTGTAGATGTGTTTGCACAAAAGAAAACTGACACTAGACATGTTGGATTAAAGCAGAAAATTTTGGTCTCTGGGTCTGGAGTCCTGTAGTGGTTGCTCTGTCTTTATCAAAACATCAGTGAGGCCAAGAGATTATTGGCTTTACTTGATGTCAGGGTCCCAAATAAGTAATGCTAGCACGGTTGGCTGAGGAGTGTATTTTTCTCTATTAGTGTGCCACGTTTGTTTGTCTGTATGTATTTTTGCCCAGGCAGCCTCTTTTGATTCTGGCGTGCAACCTCAATTCAACTTTGCATGGCATTTCTTCTTTCATTTCCCATATGAAACAATTTTATATATACAGCCTTTGCCTCTGATGTCTCATTTGGCTTTGTGTTATTTTTTTTAAATTTTCCTCAAAGAGAGATAAAGGTCTTAGAGAAAGTGTTAAGATGGTGTCTCTCTTCCCTGCCTGCTTTAAGTGACAACGAAAACAAATTCTACTTTAGCTAATTTTGCTTTTTTTTAAGTTGTCATTTTTTGGAAGACAAAAGAATTGGGACTAGTTTGGAAAGCTGTTCTGTTTTCAGAATACAAGTTAACAGTGATTTGGGCAGTAAAACCTGTTTGTTTTCAAAAAAGGAAGGTTTGGCAGACTTGATCCCTCTCCTCTGTTTTTCTCTTCCTCCTCCTCCTTTTCTTCCTCCACCTTCTCTTCCTCCTTGAACAATTGGGAATTAGCTCAACTTCACATAAAAGTGACAGTTGCAGGCCTACTGTGCTCCAGACCTGTAGTAGTAACTTTACAGTAGCTCTGTGAGGTAAGGGGGATTATCCCCATTTTACGGAGGTGGAAACTGAGTCTTAAAGAGCTAACATAACTTGTTTGAGAGCACACAGCCAGTGAGAGGCATGCCAGGATATGAAACTAGGGTTGTCTGGCTTCAAAGCTGATGGCCTTTTCCCTCTCCCACGAAGCATTTAAAGTAAAGCTAGGTGTGGCATTTGTTATTGTAGAGGAGCAGTTGTCAGCCATGGCTGTGAATCAGAATCACACTGTGGAACCTAAAAGAACCCCAATGCTTAGTTTCCACTTCTGAAAATTTAGTTTAATAGATTAAGGCTGGGAAACTGACACCAGTAGTTTTTGAAACGCCGCAGGTTTCTGATGCCCAGCATTAAAAGCCAGGGGCATAGAGTGTTCCTCCCTCTCTCCCAGTTAGCAATAAGACAGTTCTGATAAGACAGAAGGCATTTGTGTGAAGTTGGCACCAGATGCAGTATTTACTGGTCCTTAATATAGTTGATATGCTGTTCCATCTAAGTTCCATTTTTAAAAAAATTTTATTTATTTAATTTTATTTTTGCTGAGGAAGACCGGCCCCGGGCTAACATCCGTGCCCATCTTCCTTTACTTTATATGGGACGCCGCCAGGGCATGGCTGATGAGCAGTGTGTCGGCGGGCGCCCGGGATCTGAACCTGCGAACCCCGGGTTGCCAAACACAGACTAAACCGCTGCGCCACTGGGCGGCCCCCTAAGGTCCATTTTTTTCATCCATTTTTCTGGGGTAGATAAGCCAGAATGGCCACTGATAAATGCTGGTAGAATGGCTGTTAGAATTGTTTTTAGAGGCATTTTATCTGTCGAGATAAAAACCACCACAAGCAAAATGGTGACCTGTGGGTTGAGGGCATTTACCAAGTCATCCACTACAGAAGGAACTTCCCAGTCTCCTCAGCTGAGGTATTTGTTTAATTTGTGTCACTCTTAGAGGTTCTGCGAGTCCATACCTGATTCTCAGTGGTACCTGTGTCAGTCTTAGGAGGCCTGGTTTGCCTAGTAAGTTCAAATGTGCTTGTCAGTTTATAATTTCATATCATATTAAAACGAAGACCAACTAGAGCTCCTTTTTGAACGGTCTAGAAGACCTGTGTATTGCTTACACTACACATTACTAACTCATACGCAGTTTGAATAGGACTATTCATGCCCTGTTTACACCTGCTTCTGGCATTGGACGATTATAAATGCTAGAGTTTACTTCTGTAATGAATTCTCTGAAAATAGTCTAAAATACTTCTTTTCTACAATCTTCCAGTTAATGGTTTGTGCCCACACATCAGCTATCATGTAGAAACCAGCAGAATATGAAAATGTTCGGCTTATGGCTTACCAAAACTGGAAAATGACACATACTGTTGATTTCACTTACCTGAGTGCACCCCCAAGTCTCACAGACCTATTTGCAGGCATTTTGCCATCAATGAATAAAACTGCTCTCACGAGGATCACCCTAATAGCGCCTCAGAAAAGCATCTTTCGGGAAATCTAATATCAACCCCAAAGTCTATTTACCAAGCATTATTGAAATTAAATTAAAATGGAAGAATTTTTAAAAAGTCAATAGCCCAATGGTGCCATTCCTAGTCTGATACAGGTACTTTCTGTCTTATAAAATAAAATTTGCTCTTTTATAAAATAGTCCTGGTATTTTCAAGCGACATGCCTGTGCACGTCTTATACGCACATCTTAGTTAAAAACACTGGTCATCCAGTTGTTACAATGAAAATGTTCTATCCTACTCTTTGCCTCTTTTCTCTGGTGCCTCACTCCCCACCTCCCCAGAAACAAAGGTGTAAATGCTGACGCAGCCAAGGCGCATCTGTCTCTGTAACAGAGAGGCAAGTGATTCTGCGTGACTGTCCCTAATGGTGCCAGCACAGTCTCTGCCTGGCTGAACCCAGCAAAGACCCAGTGATTCACTGATGACTTCCAAACATTCTCTCCTGCTTTGTAAGTCAGAAGCGTACATTGAAAAAGACCCTCAGTTTACATATAAACTATAAGCAGCAAAGGTGTGCTGTCTTAATTTTCAGTCTAACCTTCAAGACATCCTCTATGGCATCAGTATTAAAGCAGGAACCAGGACTACATTTTCCTATTCGATAATAAGCTATGGAAGTTGCATGGGGTCGAGTCTCTAGGAAATCCCCTCTTTCTTTGAAAAAATGTCATTGGTAAGATAGGAGATTGGCACCACAATGAGCAAAATATAGTGCGGGCTGATACGCATTGTCAGGTAGAATTTGGTTTGAGACACTGACTTTTGTCTGCGTGGTGTCTCCGTTCCAAAGAAGATGGAAGACGCAAAATTGCAAGTTTCCAATCTCTGGTTAATGTGGTCTATACAACTGAATAATGTATAAGGAGATGTTCCTTTGATAATGTCACAATTATTCATTGTACAGCCATAAACTCAAATATTCACATTAACAGCTAGGTATTATTTTTCTTCTCTGAAATTAAGTGAGCGGCATCAGTGGTCATAAATGAGAGCATTCATCAAAGGCGGAGCCATGGCAGAGGATTAAGAGAATGCTGATGAAGTGTCCAGATTCCCATAACTTGGAATGGAGCTGCATTCAGCATTCCTTTATTATCCATCTGCCACATAACAAAAAGTCTCCTATATTTAATGCAGGTTTGCCCTAGGCCACGTAATAGGATTAGGAATAATTTCTACAAATTTACAAAAACAAATCACATGGGAAGGCTTAGAATTTGCTAATAATTTCTCCATAGCTGGGAGATCAAAGGGATGTAAGAGTCCCTAGCCAGGCGGTAGTTTGACCCTGGCCAGGCTCTTTTAATGAAAGGGTTAATCTTCTCCGAGGTGACCATAGAGGAGCAGATAGTGTGACCAAAGGCAGATTCAGGCCCCCAAAAAACAAGGAAGAAAATAGTCTGAAAAGTACAACGGCAAGAAAACATTTACAGAATCACACTACATTTTCTGGTTAGAAAAAATAGAACTGCAGAACCTCATTGAAAGGGGCGAGACAAAGGAAGAGGGCTGGCTGAGAAAGAAACCCAGGAAAGATCAAAACCCCTCACCATTGCCTTGAGGAAAAAAAGAAATTAGGCTGCTTGCTTCTGCTTTTAAAGGTTGCCCCATTGTGGTCAGGTGAGAGCCGCCATCTCTTATCCCACTCCCACTGTTCCTGTTGGATTCGGAGGAGGAGCGGCCCACCTGGCAGGGTCTGCTAGCGCGGGAAGCCAAGCGCCTTATAAGGTGCTGCCATTTCAGGTGCACTGCTTTATAGATCGGCAGACAGGGAGAGAAAGTCATGAATTCTCACAAGGACTTTCCTCATTCTTAAAGGGAAATGAAGATGAACAAAGGTATATTAAAAATAATGAGGGCAGCTAGGACTAATGGCATTGCTCCAATGTCTTCCAAGTTCTTTAGCACTAATTTTGACGAGTGGCAACCTATAGTCAAAATCTCCTATCCTGTCTTTTCTTCGTCCGTGGCTGTAACGATGTAGCCAGGGCTCGCAAGTGTCAAGAGCCCCATCTGCTCTTTTTCCTAGCAGTGGTTAGGAGATCCCATGGCCAGCTGCATAACTTGTTCTCAAGACATCCTGAACATAGTGCTGTTTCTCCTTTACGCCACCCATCAAATGAAAGGGTTAAGTGTAGAATCTGATGTATGAGAGATGGTGGATAATTTCATAGTCTCTCTAAAGGGTGAGTTAGCCCTTTAATGGGGGTTGAGAGGCTCTCGTTACTAAGCCTGTCAATCTGGGAGTTGATCCAGTGAGGAGATCAAAGTTGCCTGCCCACCCACTTCTGTTACCTGTTGGTCTATTAAGACTGAGGTGAAGGTCCTTTTTAGAAATCTCACTAAAAGAGATTGGCTTGGGAGGAAGGGGAGGAGGTTGATTGAGAAGATAGTATCAATAGCCAAAATGATGGTCTCAAAATGAGGGAAATTTGGTTTTCTGGAGTTATTCCTTTCTTTTCACTCTTAGCTCCTGATAAGAGTTGGGCTTATGATAGATCTGGTTCATCCCTGGGAAGAGGTCAGAAGGCATCAACTCCTTTCCCCCACTGCCCTCTGGTTCTCTCACTCCTTTCCCCAGAATTGAGGGAAACTTGATTATGGATTGTTCCAGGGCCTCACTGGGGTTGGTGGAAGATAAATGTCAAGATGGACTTCCAAAAACTCAATATCCTACCTGCCAGTTTCGTGTAATGCCAGATTTCCTTGTATCAGCAGTATGGAAGGATGTTTGGTTCTTTTGGCAGAAATGGCAGATCTAAGACATAAAATAGACTCTGCTGGTACTCACAAGTGTGTTGACTTACAGAATGTAGGGAGTCCCAGTGTCACACCTAGTCGACATTTAAGTAACAAGCTGAGAAGTCAAATTAGGTTCATCCTTGGTCTGTCTTTTATTTGGTGAGTGCCTTTTATGTATTGGGTGCTGTTCTAAATGCTGTACATGTATCAACTGTTTTAATTCCCCCATAATTCCATGATGGAAGGAAATTTATTATTTATACCTTACAGATAAAATAACTGATTCTTAGAGAAGTTAGGTAGTCTATTTAAGGTTACAACTGGTAATTGGCAGAGCCAGGCTTTGAACCCAGGCCTGAGTGTTCCACTAGACTGTCTTTCAGTTTCTCCCCATTTTCTGGCTAACTCTTGCTTGTGCTTAAAGACTCAGAGATGAGAGGGAACTTGGAGGTAACTGAATTGTGCATTTATTTCATTCTTCATGATTAAATCAAGATTCTGAGGCAGTAATTGACTTAATCTAGGTCACACAGTTCATGGCAGAGCTTGGGCGAGAGAACCCTGGCGCCTGACTACCTGCCTGTTCAGAATTCTTTCCATACTGTTTCCCTGCTGCTCCCCCAACTAGAAAGCCCTGCCCTTCTCTCTTAACATTGATTTCCATCACTTTTTTTTGCAGCACAACAGACAAATTCATTCATTCAGCAATCATTAAAAACCCACGAGACAAGCATTGTGTTAAATTTGGGGGATGTGAAGATGAACACAGTCTCTCTCTACCCTTGAAACACTTACTGTCTACAGGGGTAGAGATGTAAGGAGGGAGCTGCAAACCAATGAGGACAAGGCTGTTCATGGAAGTATGTATCCAGTGTACATGGCACCATGAAGGAGGAAGATAGAACTCTTCATGGTAAAGTCAGGGATCACTTCATGGAACTTATGTTTGAAGTCTGAAGTCTTTAAAGATAAATAGGGTTTTGCCAGGTGAATAAGGAGAAGGAAGATATTTTAATAGAAGGACAGAATGGTTGAAGTCATGGAAGTGTTAAAGAGAGTGATGCACTGAGGAACTAAATTCAGTTCAGAATAAATATATTGGACCGTACTTGCAGCTGGATGCTGTTTGAGTGTGAAGTAGGGCCAGATAGGAAATTGTGAGTGCCCGAACTGTGGCAGTAAGAATGGCAGAGAGAGAACCAATTTGGGAGTTAGGAAATGAGATTGACAGGACCTGGTGACATGGGAGGTGAAGAAGAGGAACTCCCAGTTTTCCTTCTTGGGTGACTGCGTAGATGATGGTGCTATTTTCACTAAAATAGGAAATACACGTAGTAGAGTAGATAGAGAAGATAATTCTACTTAAACAAGTAGAATTTAAGTGTCTTTTAGGCACCCAGGTGCACTTGTCCAACAGATTATTGGAAATATGGATCTGGAGTTCAATGGAGACAATTGAGTGGGAGATGACGATGTGGGCCTCTTCAGCAAATAGGTGGTAAGTGAAACCATGAAGTAGGTGAGATCTTTTTAAGGAGAGTATATAGAGTGATAAGAGGGTGAAGTAGTGGCAGAGCGCAAGAAGGCTGCAAACAAAACAGAAAGGGAGCACTTGTCAGAGGAGCAAAAAAATAACAAGGCAAAAAGGTTTATGGCACAGAAGGAGTAGAAGGGAGGGGGATCAGTACAGAGGAAGTGGCAGTAGTGTTGCTCAGAGGTCAAGATAATTAAGGACTGAAAAGCGGCCATTGGGTATATCAACTATTAAGAATGAATTTAGTTAATAATATTGTAATAACTTTGGTGACAGATGATAACTAGACTTACGGTGGTGATCATTTCATAATGTATATAAATGTGGAATCACTATGATGTATACCTGAAACTAATAGGATATTGTATGTCAGTTATTCTTCAATAAAACAAAAGAGTGGGAATTGGAATAATACTAAGCCTGATTGCAGAAGTTGTATGAGTGAATGAATGGTTGGGAGGAAAGGTGGGGAGAGGAGTTTGAAAATGAAAGGAAGGTGAGAGATAAGGCATTCACAAGATCTAGGTAAAAGACCAAGGGCTTAAGAAACCTCTGTAGGCTGAGGGGAAGGAGCTAGAAAAGAGGACTAGGTTGAAGACATGGGGCAAGTTCCCAGGGAAGGAGTCAGGACTGGATGGAATCAAGAGCACATGTGGTGAGGCAGCCTCAGTCAAGACTCAGCCTTGATTGGCATGTGAATAGAGGTGACATCTTTCCCTCAAAGTATCTCTTTATAGTCAATGATTTACCTGGGGGTTTGTGGAGCTTTCTGGAAGGCATCTGGGGAAGACTTGAATGATAGAGGCTAGGGATGGGGTGGGAAGTGACTCTTTGGAAGTCATATTAAAGGGGAAGTATGTTCTGATGGTGGAGGGTAAGGGTGAGGAGAGGGACTGCATGGAAGTCATGTTTTAGGGAAAAGGTGAGAGAACAGAAAGGGACCACTCTTCGTAGTGGGAGATGGGGTCTGACACAGCCTAACGTAGCAGCAGGGCCTCAGGGCTAAAAGCAATTTGGGGGGCCGTGTTGTAGCTCTCATGGAATTTTTGTAATCCATCCTCCCCCATCAGCTATGTATGCACTCACGGATGAAAGGGGTCCAGTGTTGAAAGAGCTCTTTCTCAAAATACCAGAATATTTTAGGACAAGCCACTTAGCCCCTTTCTGTAGCTACCCATACACAGAGATTGGGAAGTTGTTTTCATTCTCACTTCTTTTCACCAACGCCAAAGGGACAGTGGTGTGATTTCTCCTCTGTCCTTTGGTGGGCACAGAGAATACAAGATTCCATTTTGATGGGAGGTGAGGAAGCAACTGCAGCTTAGTTCGTGGCAGGAATTGCAAGGCTTGTCTGAGAGAAAAAACACCTGTCTCATAGAGATCTGGAACACTCTAGGGCTCTGACGAAGCTCCAACTCACCATCACACAGAAGTAAGGAAGGAGGCAGTGTTCTTATTTTACAAAAGCATCATCGGTCACTCAGCAGGAATTAGCACGCAGGCCATGGTGACTCTAGATGGTGGCAGTGTTAGTGGTGGCTGTGGCAGCTTTATTGGAGGGGCTGGTGATGGAGTGTTAGTTTTCAGCATTCCGGTCAGGACTCCAGGTTTGGTTTGCCAGGGCCAGTCCATGAAAACGTTGAGAACAAGCATTGTGCTTCTCAAGCTGTGGAGTGCAGTATTTAAAAGCCGCACAGTCCTGAATTCCAATGATAGCTCTCCCAAGTACTGGACAAGTTATTGAACTTCCCTAAACCTCAATTTCTCATCTGAAAAATGATGATTATATAACACCTACTTCATCAGAAAGTTCTGAGGACTTATTTTAAATCTTTCAGATAATGCAGGTCAAGGTTTTAGCCCAGCAGCTGGAAATAAAGCCCCCTACAATGAGTAGCTCACAGAAAGTTGTAGCATTTTGTTATTGGCATTTGAGGGTCAGACCCCAAAGAATGGAGCTTGCAGATATTGAGATCTGAATGTTAACGTTAATGGCTTCGTTTATGTCATAGGTTGGGGGAACTTGGACATTGTAATTAAATTGTTTCCCATATTACGCTGAAACATAGTAAGCAAGTTTACTCCAAGTTAAGAGGAAAGGAGCAACAGTTAATTACATTAGAATGCTGCTGAGCTTTCAAAAGCAAAAGGCTTCCTGGATTTGTACTCTCAATCTATGGCCTACCTTGTTCAGGCACACATTCTTCCCCCTCTTCCTCTCTCTCCGATTTCATTCATTCTGTCTTCAAGGTGTCTTTCAACATTCTAAGGGAAGACACAAATACGTCTATTTACTGCTGACTTTGCTACCTATTTTAATTCTAAATAAAAATTCACAGAGATAGAAAAGACAGCAGTCTTGGTTGATTCGCATCTGTTATTGTGCTTCTCAGATGTGTTCGGTTGAGTTTCCCATTGATTGTTAATGCACCATATGAAATAAGGATCCCTATTTCACAGACTGGGAAAGCCTGCTTAAAGAGGTTTAATTTCTAGAGTAAAAGTTTCCCAGAGACTTACTATGCTAACGTGCGTTTGGACCTCCCAAACTTATCCCAAAACTAGATGTATTTTGTTTCAGAACTATTGCACAACTTGTGTTCCATGGATCAAGCTTTGGGAAACTTGTTTCTAGGGAAACATGGGACAGCCAGGACTCTTGAGATCTGAGATGCTGAAGAGGAAAGAATCCTGTAGAATCTTCTAGAGGAGTGAGAAAAGAAAAAGACGGGAGATTTTAGGAACTAGCTTTTGGTGTTCTATGCTTTCTCTCCAACATGATCCCAATCTATTCCATTTGCACTTTAATCAGAATCAGGAAATTTGGGGTGGGGGAATTCGCTGGTAACTCCCAGGCAAAATTCCTTATGTTACTCTTCTATGAATGGTATGACAATATTGGTACATATAGTTTTTTTTTATACCAGAGACTGGCTGTGTGTTTTATTAAACGAATGCCAGCAATTTCTGGCAACAGAAATTTCTATGGCAAACACTCCGAACAATGATCAGGGCCAGGGATATGACATATTTTATGATAGTAACTGAAATAAGTCATAGGAAAGTATTATTATAGATATATTTTTGCAGAGGACTTTTGTATTGTACATAATTTAAATGTTTTAGGTATTCTTAATGATTCTCAACTAAGGCATGGTGGGAATTCTCTTCTTCAGGGCACATACTCATTCACCATTTTAATTACACTAGATAACCCATGTGAAAACTTACTTACCTGGTTGCTGATTTTTAACTAGGAATAGGTAAGCATAAAACATTCTGTAAAGATATTTAAAAATGTATGAGACTGAGCCCAGACCCACAGATTCTGATTAGGTGGGATGTGGAAGGGGCTCCCCAGCTTGTGTTTTCTTTACAATGCTTCTGGGTTGTTGAGTTGAGACCCCTTGGGATGAATATAATTAAAATAACAGAAATGGATTATTTTTCATTTATGAAACACCATGATGTGCTAGACTTCACACAGTTCTCATTGATGATGATGCCTGTACTTTTTAAAGTAAAACTATTAGCAAACATCCTTATTTGTGTCTGTGACTCTTATCGTCTAAACATTCCTTTGGAGGCAAATTTGTTACCAGTGGTGACGTGAGGGGGAGAGGCAGGAGACTGGCTCATCTTCAAGTGGGTTGTTGGTGCAAAACTCCTTTTTTTGAGGTGACTTCTGTAAGAGTGTGGTTTAGAGACACTTTTGATTAAGGGAAATATGATATTTCAGGGTAAGAAAAATAAGGAGCAGCCAAATCTCTGGGGGATGCTATGTCAAGAGAGGTGATAAGGAGAAACAAGTAATGGAGCTGAGTTTTCATTTCTTGGCTTAATGTTCACGTCAGCTCATTGTACTCAATCAGTGGCACGGCTACCAATGGTGATATTTTGGATTTGGAAATAACAGAGAAACTAAAGCCATCCAGTGTTCCCAAGAGGACATTGCCTAAAAGATGACAATGAACAATTTTGCAGAAAATGGGATGTTTGTCAAATTACAGGATCAAATTCTATTATCCTTCAGTGTGGGTAGGAAGATAGCCTGGTTAAAAGTGTTACAACATCTCTAAATCTCCTAAATAAGCTTTCTAGGATGGAACGATGAAATGATAGCTCATTGTGCAGAGTGGAAGATCCAATTATCCTCACATTAACAATTTTACCTTTTTGTTTTTCTGACCTGCCAGCGAGCTAAGGAATGGCTTTTGAGAGAAAAGGTTGGGATTTCGACTTGTGGAATGGATGAGAGGGTGATGTGTCTATGACATCTTGTCACCCTACTGATCTCCTGGGTTGATTCAGAACTGTCCTAGAATGGAATCTGAGGATAAATTGGACACTGTGTGGCTTCGGGCATGAGTTTCCTTTGAGTAGATTGGCTTAAAGGCTAATTGCCTCAATCACACAGCACCTTTGAGAACCTTGGAGTCTCGTATTACTTCTCTCAAGAATCAACCACCTTAATCCCTACTTGTTAATTCCTCAGGGGAATTGTGCATGATATTATTACATATTGTGGATCATTTTATTTTATGTATATTCAAACCACAGGAAGATGCAGGACCCTATCTAATACCTGTTTCATTTAAAATAGATCATTTGCTTGAACTTCTCTAAGTAGAACCTGACTGGAATCTCACATCCCCACCCCCATCCACACCAAATAATACTCAACCCAAATATTACAATATAATTGAAATTAGATTAAAAAATTAAATGACATTTTGTGAGCTGTTTAAAAGGGTCAGCAATGTGTTTGAGAGCTACGAGATTAACCTTTGCTCATTTGGGATAATGCAGACTTCAATAGGGATTCTGTGGCTGGGGTTGCACTTGCTAAAAGTTTAAAACAGTAATTTTTTCCTGAGAAAGGTCATCTTGAGCTAAAATGTCAAATAAATTATTTAGATTACTGAATTAGAAAAGTGAGGATCTGACAGGCTGAATTTTTTATGCACATTAGCCACAGCCAGGGTCTCTCTATGCTCTTTTTATTAGGTAAAGTGCACCCCCTTGCCTCTTATTAAAAATCTCTCCATTTAGTCCAATACACTTCCTTTGATAGATGACTGCTGCTTTTGAGCATCCAAATACATAAGGCTGTTGAATTCACATGGCCTGTGTTCATTTCGCGTGCCTCTTAGGCTGGATTGTTGTGAAGAGGCAAATGGGGGCGGGGAGGAGGCACAGAGAAAGAACACACATATAAGCACACACACCAACAATGAATGTTTGTATATGTGTATGCATACAAATACATAAGAATGTATATAAACATATACTTTTTTTCTTTAAGGAAGATAACCTTGGACTTCAGTAAAACAGAAACCCTCTCCAAGGATATATACTGTGTTTTCAATAGGGAACACATAATATTAACAGATTGTTCCCTGTTAGGCAATAATAACAAAAAGTTAAATGGCTTTGTGACCACGTGACCTAAGAAATTCTCCTAGAAGCAAGAGTACTCTTTGAAGGAACCTCTAGGTGCCACTGCCACCTTGGGTTTATGGCAACTTTCTGGTTAGTGCTTATTTTACAGAGCACGATGAGCCTTTCAAAAAACTTTCTTATTGCAAGTAGACGATGCTGGTACTACTTCTATTTTATACATGAGAAAATCAAGTGAAAGCCTGTCAGCATTAGTAATATAATAGGGCTTGGTTCTGTTATAGACTTTCAGACTTGAGTCCTAACATTGGCTCCTGGCTCCTTCACCAGGATGTCTGTGTTAAATCTGTGCTTTCTTAAGCAGAGAAGTTCTTTAGAATGTTTATTTGAATGTTTTGGTGTATATAGGTGGAAATGTAGATGGCATTTTCAAACCTCTTTGTATCTTCTATATATAAAATATGAAGCATTGTGCATTTCTGTAAGGCTTTTAGCTTCTATCTCTTATGTTTCTGGCATATATATACATACTTTGCCAACTCCTCTTTTCAGAGAACTTTGCTGTCTAGAATAGTTATTTTTCCAAGTTGTTTTTCACATCTGTCTCAAGAAATTCTTTTTACATGACTAAACGTCCTATGGCTTGGAGAACCTAAATATTGTACAAGATTAGGGTAGAGTTGAGATTAGAACTCAGAATTTAGAGATTCTTAGTTCTAAATCTGTGCTTGAATTACATCACTTCTTTTCTTTCTCCTCCTTCTATAAGTTCCATTTTTCCACTTTTGCCCTTCATTTCTTCTTTCTTCTGTCTTTGGATGTCTACTGACCACTCTCTTTATTTGCATAGTGTTGGTGCCCTGTATTTCTGGGCCTCCTTGCAGTTGGGCAGAGCTTTACGACTAGCTCTGGCTAATGGACTGTGGGTAGAAATGAAGTGTGTCACTTCTGGGTTGAAGAACTGAAAAGCTGTCATGCACCCCTCTAGCTACTTCTTCTATTGCCTTGTCAACTGTGGAGGAGGCCTTGAGGTGTGATGGTCATATTAAAACTATGAAGCCAATAATTTGGAGATGCCCTGGAGAGGCATCAAACCTGTAGTGAATTTTCCATGAGGAAAGCATTAACTTTTGTTGGGTTAAGTCTTTGGGGTTTTGGAGTTATTTGTCACTACAGCATAAACCAGCTTATTCTAACTAAAACAGATAAAGGGTGCCTCTTTTTTCAGAATTTTACTTTCAATAAAAATTCATTACATTATTTGTTCTTTTGTTCTCCTCTCGACCCTTTATACTAATTACTTTCCACTTATATAGGGTCTCGGTGAGTATCTAAGTTCATGTAAGGTGAGCATTCTTTTCCTGTGTCCTCAATGATTTTTCTCTGTAACATTCTTCCCTAATGTCTATACTTAACTTCTCTCTGTGTGTAATACGAACCCGGGAAATGCTGACACCAAAAAAACGTTATATCCCAATATTTTGTCCATGTGTTTGAAGAGAAGAGTTCCTGGCAATTTTGGAATTTACAAATGTCCTTTCTAGAGAAAGAGTTCAAAAGGAAGAAAATGAAAGGGTTTCAAAATGTCTGTTTCTTTTCTATTACCGTAAAAATAAAGACATATTGCTGTACCCATGGCCCATTAGATCACTGAAATTTGAATGCATGACTGTGGTTTTCAATTGATCATTAATATGAAAGCATCTGAGAAGTGGTGTAGGAATTACTGGGCCCTAAATATGATTTTCCAAATATCATCTACATTTTTGGCATTGAAGTTATACTAACTTTAAGAACTTAAAAAATTGGCTGATGATGCAATGCAAAGGATAGCTCAAACTTTCCCAAGCTTAAATTCTTTGTTGGGGGTAATACTCTCTCAGGGATAATGCATTCCCAAGCAACTTTCTTAAGTTAAGAAAAGGCCTCTGGAGCTAAGGCTTTTATTTGTGGCTCAAGCTTTTATATATTTTAGTGGGTGTGTACCTGGCTATAATCTTGATTTATAGAGCAGTTTCTAGAGGTTGAGATAAGGGTATGTTATGCCTTTTATTCATGGTTCTGTGCCCAAATGAAATTTCCAGAATATTCCGAGAATGAGAGCTTTCAGTGACTCCTGAATTAAGTGTAAACTCTTTTACCTCTATGTTTCTCTATAATTTAGTCTGTCTCTGTGCAAAGTGCTTTCGTTAGATACAGTCTCTGATCCCACTGAGCAGTCATTCTGAGCTTAGAGACTTTGTTCATACTGTTTCCTAACTTGGGGTTCTCTTCCTTTCTCCTCCTCTCCTATCTTTAATTTACCCATTCTTTAAGAGCCAGCTCCAAGCTAACTCTTCTAGTAAGCCTTATCTTGTTACTAAAGGCAAAACATTTCTAGTGGCTACCCTTGGGACAAAATTATGCTTTATATCGGTTACCCAATAAATTATAAATCTCACGTAAGAGGTCCAAGGAATGGGGGTAAAAATGGAATAATTATTTACAGAGGGGTCCAGGAAAATGGAGCCAAATTGAAAGGTGAGAGGTGACCAGTCAGAGATATAAGAAAATGAGAGAGAGAGTTGATAATGGATAAGCCAAAAAAAAAAAAAAAATAGAGAAAGTTATATGTGGGCAAAATGGGGGATAATTTCATGATTGTTAAGTATCCACTGGGATATCCTCTGCCGAACTAAGAGTGGGTGTCTCAAAAGATTGTTTACCAACTTTCTATCTTCTCCCACCAACAAGGCCAGACTAAAGTTTTCTTAGGTTGTAATGAAAGGCTATGTTGCTATTAGTTGAGAATATACTTATGATGGGTGGTTCATATATCACTCATTCTATAAGCTATAGGCCTTTCTGTTTCTGGGTAAATTTGTCATGACTCTTAGTGGTAAGTCACAGAAACACAATTAAAAATTTACTTACCAAACAAAGGATTCATGTAGCTAATTCCTCAAAAGAAGGAAGGTTCTGTCATGAACACACAAATAAATTTCTGCTAAACTAAGAATACAGGATGATCCACAACCAGTATTTTGGCTCCCCCTCCCTAATCACTGGGACAGACCCCAGATCCATGATGAGCAAAGATATTTTCTTCCAGGCTGGGTAAAATAGGGAGCAATAGGATACAGGGATGGGTGCGTGAAAAATAGTAGGGAAGGAGGATACTGAAGCAGGTAGATTCCTTGGCTTACTCGATTTCAAGATGATGAGCTCTAGTAGTATCAATGTGATAAGCTGCTATCTGAATGACTTTCCCTAGAGTGTGAAGCTTGATAGATATAAACTTGAACTATGTAACTTATCAGAAGAAAATCTGAAAGTCCTCCTGTGTAGACTGTGGCTTCCCTAGGTATTCTGGATTTGAAATGGGAGTGGTGGATGAGAGCAGGGAAGCTGTGTGTGTATGTGTGTGTGTCCATGTGAAATACAGTGGTGTATTCTAAGTGGAGTCATGAACAATTGGATTAAGCTAACCCTGACTTGAGGAGACATTTGTAAGAAGGAGAAAAGCTGCATCTGAGATGCTTTTGCAATGCACAGTTTACACATTTCATCTGGTTCTCAGCCTGGCATTGGTGGTGTGCAAGGAAGAGGTAGTTCTTGTCCTGAAGTGCTCTAAACAGGCCCATCTAAAGTGAGATATAAATAGGGGCTCATGGTTAAAACAGATCATAGGACTGGTACATTTCACACAGGAATGGGATAATCCAGAGAGTCCGAATTCTCTCCACCATAGCCATCAGAAGTTCCTAATCATCTCCACCTGGTCACCAGGGCTTGTCTGTAGCTTGTAGAGACCCTTTCCTCCATCAGTGTCTCACTCTTTTTGGAGAGAGGAGAGCAGATCTCTCTGCAAAGGCTCTCAGGAACCTAGTGACACAATTTTTTTGAGTTTTATAGGACACTATTATATAAAGGTCTAAAGATGGCCCCTATATATTGGCCCGTATGTTGTTTATTTCCTTATAGCAGGCTAGGAGAGTTAGCTCAAAGCCTGCTGGCGCCAAACTCAAAATCTTACGTATCTAGTTGCTTTAAATATTGGCCAAATAAGCATATTTTAGGCAATTTAGAGCACATACCCCACAAAATTGCATCCAATATCTGCCACCTGTAGATAAGACAAACCCTGTAGCTATAAAAGACCCCAAGCCTCTGCTGCCCTTTAGAGCTCTCTGACCCAGAGACCGCAAGTGACATTGCCCAGACACATAAGCCCGATCGCTGACTTCCTTCTTCCCCAGGAGTTCCACTGCCCTCTTCTCCTTCTGGGTGTTGGCCCTGTGCTGCTATCTCTGGAAAGTCTTCCACTCCTCTTGGAATGAAGAGGGCTTCTCTCATGCAACTCTGTCCAAGCACTGTCCGATAAAGCCTGTTGTACAATATTGCCATCTTATAGTCCTGTCTTTTTTTGATCAGCCTTGAAATCACCAAAGATACTTCCATTTTTTTCCCCTAGGAATAAGTAAAAGTGGTATTAGAAGTGTTTACCAACGTATTGACCCTGAGTCCACCAGCCAGAATGGACACCAACTATAAGCAACTGACACAGAGGTATTTGTACAGCACTTTACTTTGATAGAGTGCCACTAGACATCCAAATGGATTAGGTTTCTTCACTTATTTCTTCATTTAAGAATGTACTGAGTGCTTACAATGTGCCAGGCATTGTCCTGAAACTCCACCAACTATTGCTAACTGTAGGTGTCGGAACTCTGTTGAGTATGTCAGATGAGACTGAGTAGATCTGGCTGGGCTGGCATGGCTGTGACATTCTCCTGACAGGGGATCCCACAGGGAGTGTGGCCTCTAACACTGGGGCTTCTGGACAAGGTGCTGGGACAGTGGTCTGGATCCCTAGAATATACAAAATCTGTAAGCCAAGTTCTAGAGGGTGCAGGCCCCCCAAACTCCTAGGAAGCTCACGGATACTTGGACTCCAGTGGTTTGGCCAGAAAATTTCTGGATGGTGCCTTTAGTCTTCAGGAATCATCTTGATAGCTGAAAATAAGCATGTTGAGGTCAGACCCTTGTCTGGGAGCTTTCTGAGGTAAAATAGTTGCCACTTTAACTTTGGAAGCATAAGTCTACTATAAATTGATTCAGATATTGGAGGACTTGGACTGCTTTAAAGGTGCGCAGCACCTTCAGCTTTGTAAGCACTTCTGCCATTCCTGGGAGCCAGCTGAACCCATGGTTTTCCTATAGGTGGTGTCATGGAGTGAATTGTGTCCCCCTAAATTCACATGTTGAAGCCCTAATCCCTAATGTGACTGTATTTGGAGATAGAGCCTAGAAGGAGGTAATTAAGGTTACATGAGGTCTTAAGGTAGAGGCTCAAATGTAATAGGATCGGTGTCCTTATAAGAAGAGGTGACATCAGGAGTGCACACACACAGAAGAAAGGCCATGTGAGGACACAGGGAGAAGGTGGCTATCTGCAAGTCAAGGAAAGAGGCCTCACAAGAAACCAAACCTACCAACACCTTGATCTCGGACTTCTAGCCTCCAGAACTGTGAAACAATAAATTTCTGTTACTTAATACCAGTGTGTGGTATTTTGTTATGGCAGCCCTAGCAGACTAATACAGATGAGTTGTCAGCAGGAGAGCTAGATTTGCAACATACATGACAAATATGTGTAAGAAACCTTTGAAGCATGAAACCAAGGGAGGTATAAAATAGCTTAGGGACCTATCATTTCAAAAACGTGGCCTGTATGTTAGTTTTTCTAGATGTAAAGAACAGATATCCATCTCATAGAAATGTGAGAACGGAGCATCTAATGGATGTTGTCCTGGCTTCCAGAAGGCTATAGGATCCCAGCAACAAGGGTACTTGGTATTTACTCTAGTGCTCCACCACCAGCATGACTGAACATGAGTTGGGTCTGTGTCTTTCCCTCCCACTTTCAATAACCGTATTCTTTTTCACAAATATGTATATTTTTTTCTCTTCTCTGTAAATTATATTAAACTTTAGCTGGCAAGTGACCCATTAATGGGCCTGATTCTTTCTCACCTTCTGTTCCCATCAATCACTTGCTTATTTGTTCTATAATTCAAGCTTTAGAGTTCTAGAGAGTTCTGGCTAACCTTTAGCCAGAGCCATGGAGGCCTGGACCAAGGAATTCTCTGGCTCCATTGCTGCTCACCAGCAGTGGGTAGAGTAGAGCCACAAGATCCAGTACCTTGTTACCTAAGGGATGGATGTGGGTTATGTGTGGGAAGGGAATCTGAGCTCAGCCCCTACGCTATTGCCACTTTTGTTGGCATCATCCACGTCTCCTAAGGGAAAAGCATGATAGCCCAGGAATACAACTTTGGGTCATTCAAAAATGAAATAATTTGAGTTTTTCAATCAAAGGAAATAATTTTATTTTTTCAATCAGGAGTTTGGGGGGCCTGCACCCTCTAGAACTTGGCTTACAGCTTTTGTATATTCTAGGGATCCAGACCACTGTCCCAGCACCTTGTCCAGAAGCCCCAGTGCTAGAGGCCACACTCCCTGTGGGATCCCCTGTCAGGAGAATGTCACAGCCATGCCAGCCCAGCCAGATCTACTCAGTCTCATCTGATATACTCAACAGAGTTCTGATACCTACAGTTAGCAATAGTTGGTGGAGTTTCAGGACAATGCCTGGCAAATTGTAAGCACTCGGTGCATTCTTAAATGAATAATCAGGATAACATGTGGTTGACTGAGGTCCATCTCTACCAAAGGCTTCTGCAGGTCAGGTTCTGTGAATGAATGTATGTGTATATATCTAGACCCAGGAATTACATCCCATTCCTCACCCTCTTCCCAGATCCAGGAAGTACATCCTATTCCTCACCCTCTTCTGGAAGAGGCTGACAAGGTTGTTCTCCATTGGGTGCTGGAGAATTGTTCAGACATTGGGGCAGCTAGAGAGCTGAATATAACAAATGGGTTCAAGTATTGCTTGGCCTTCCATTCATCACCCTCTTATGAGAGTGGACATTATGCCTGCTGGAGGTACAGCCTCATCAAAGCCTGACCCCTTGGAGCTGCTGCAGCTGGTTCAGTATGTGAAGGAGTAGGTGCCCATCTAGCACTTCACTACATTTAGGCCACATTCAGAAGATCAAAAATGCTTCTTGTTCTGGCTCAGTTAGGAGCTGAGCCAGTCATAAAATTGTCCAAATAAATTAGAAACTAAGGCAGCACAGACAGATTTTCTAAAAATGGTTTAGGTGTAGTTGTTGGGATTGTGGTCAGATGTGGCATTGTGCCTTGTTGGCAAGGGCGAGTTGTGTGTACATATATCTGTCAACCACTCCAAATGTGCCCCAGGAGTCCTGAAAGGGGTCTGTTTTCACCCAGAGGAAGTCATCTCTGACAGGGCCTTAATCTAGAGAACTAAAACATTCAGCACACTCACAGATCTCTACACTCCACTGCTCTATGTGTCCCAGGGATGAGAGGCTAATGGAATAGAATCTGGTTCCCAACTGTAGGGTTGAGTCATGACCAGAATGGGTGAGGACAGCACAGGAATTCAAACACATGGGGGCAAGTGAAGCTCTTTACTGAGTTATCTGTCCAAGGGATGCTCACCAGAGGAGAGAGTAGAGTCAGAATCCAAAAATGGAGATAGAGACTAGCAGCAGGTAATGTCAACAAGCTGGAAGATCTGGGCAGCAGAAGGTCTAGAGAATGAGTAATAGTTGGTAATGGGCAAGCTGAGACTGGTGCCCAACAAGAAGGGAGCTAAGTATGTGAAAGTCAAAGTATTTGCTGGAACACTCTGTATCACCAGCACTCGCTGCTGGGCCGGGGGTAGGTAATTAAAGGGATGTAGCTGAGGGAGACAGTAGCCATTTCACTGTCTCTGAAATCTTGTTGAACTTACAGTCAGCCATATAATTGAGCACTTATTTCATATGTTAGCTCTTTAAGCATTAGTTTTATACCCTCACAGCATATGCTGCAATCCACTAGGAACATTAGTGGGTTCCACAAGGAATGCTTCTTGATTGATTGGTGGACGGAGTCCCTCGTTTAGAGAGATTTTCATGTAGTTGAACTGCTGTCTATTCAATTTATATTCGCAAATAATTATCCACATGAGTATTCAACCTATTTCCCATATATATCAAAGTTCTGTATCTTATGCATATTGTCTTGCCTGCTTCATAATCCAAATGCCCACAGTGGGACAATAGGTGATGTTTTTGGCACTGAATTGCCCATTGGTACATCTGCCTGGACTTGCGAGATGGAGAGCGAAATGTGAAGACTGCTGCTGGAAGGATGTTATTTAATCTAGGGTTGTTGCCACAGCACAATTGAGCATTCGAAAACAAATGGAAAGGGGATAGGGCAGGTAGATGATGAATTTCTTTATCATATTGTATTTTTGAAAGACCGACTCAGAAATTTCACTTTAGCTGTTAGCAACATCCAGCCAGGAATCAAACCACTTATAGGTTGACAAAAAAGAGATCCCAGTGACTCAAATCCTGAATAATTATGGGAGAACCTTAGGAGAAGTGGGGAAAGTTCATCCATAATTATGAAAAGTTTTGTTTCCATACTTTCCCTCCTTCAGCAGTAAGAAAACACCAACATTTTTAGTGTCAGGACTTCCCTGATTCAGTTCTTTGAAAGGCCCTAAGATGCTCTCCTTATTTTGGGGTTAATAGCCATTGTAGGTAAAGCCCATGTATATACGTAAGCTTCAGAAAAAAAAGAACTTTCCTGATTGCAGCTAATCTTTATGATTTCTGGCAACTTGTTTCTTTAAGGACTCATTAATTACCTGACCAGAACTGACTGTTCCAAACTCGATGGCTAGCCAAGGAGGTGACCTGGCTGTTCCCCACACTCCAGGCACTGGCTTGCAGTGGTTCTAAGAGCAAAGCAGGAATCAATCTTTGGAGAGATGCTTTCTTGATTCTGCAGAGGTTGCTTTGGAGAACCATCTTGTCTTAGCCATGAACCTCTAAGTCATGAACTCGACATTGACTGTTTTTGACACTGGTTGAAAAAAATCTGAAGGCTGATACTTCAGGCTGGAATGTTGACTTCTCTTAAACAATTTGAGGGAGAGTCTCATGGTTCTTGGTGAAGATTTTTTTAATGAAGGAACTTGGGATTTCTTCTGGTGGACAGGAGTGTGAGGGCTCTGGGACTCAAAGGAAGGAAAGTATGAGAGAGGACTCTTCTCTGTGTTAGAGAGCAGGCCCCTAAAACACAGTGCAGGCCAAGGGACGAGGGAGGAGGATAATCTGTAGGGTTTGTCTGTGGCAGAATTGTAGGTCAGCTCAAGGGGGGAATTACATAATTTGAGGAAAAAACAGCCTACTGTTTGGTTGCATAATCCTCTGCTTATCAGAAGGTAACTATTAGCTTTTTCTCTGCATTTCTTATGTATCATTTCTAATCTTCCTAAGATGGATATCCATGCCTTATGGGGCAAAGGTCACTGAATCAACAAATTAAAAGGGAAATACTTTAAATTTTAATATATATTTTAAAAATTATTTTATTGAGATCATAGTGGTTTATAACATTGTGTAATTTTGGGTATACATTATTATCTATCAATTTCTGAATAGACTTCATCGTGCTCACCACCAGTAGTCTAATTTTTGTCCCTCACCATACATATGTGCCCCTTTACCCCTTTTGCCCACCCCTAGCCCCCTTCCCCTCTGGTAACCATTAATCTGTTCTCTTAATCCATGTGTTTGTTTATCTTCCATATATGAGTGAGATCATGCAGTATTTGTCTTTGTCTGGCTTATTTCACTTGACATCATACCCTCCGGGACCATCCATGTTGTTGCAAATGGGATGGTTTTGTCTTTTTTATGGCTGAGTAGTATTCCATTGTATATACATATGCTACATCGTCTCTATCCATTCATACATAGAAGGGCACTTGGGTTGCTTCCACATCTTGGCTATTGTGAATAATGCTGCAATGAACATAGGGGTGCATAAATCTCTTTGGATCATTGATTTCAAGTTCTTTGGATAAATACCCAGTAATGGGATAGTTGGATCGTATGGTATTTCTATTTTTAATATTTTGAGAAATCTCCATACTGTTTTCCACAGTGGCTGCACCAGTTTGCATTCCCACCAGCAGTTCTCCCATAATTATTCAGGATTTGAATCACTGGGATCTCTTTTTTGTCAACCTATAAGTGGTTTGATTACTGGCTGGATGTTGCTAACGGCTAAAGTGAAATTTCCTCTCCAACATTTGTTATTTTTTGGCTTGGAAATTATAGCCATTCTGACTGGTGTAGGGTGATATCTCATTGTAGTTTTGATTTGCATTTCCCTAATAATTAGTGATGTTGAACATCTTTTCATGTGTCTGTTGGCCATCTGTATATCTTCTTTGGAAAAATGTTCATATCCTCTGCCCATTTTTTGATTGGGTTGTTTCTTTTTTTGTTGTTGAGTTATATGAGTTCTTTATATATTTTGGAAATTAACACCTTGTCAGATATATGATTCGCAAATATTTTCTCCCAGTTCGTGGGTTGTCTTTTCGTTTTGTTCCTGGTTTCCTTTGACTTGGAGAAGCTTTTTTAGTCCCATTTGTTAATTTTTTCTTTTGTTTCCCTTGCCTGAGTAGACATGGTATTCGAAAAGACGCTGCTAAGACCAATGTCAAAGAATTTACTGCTGATATTTTCTTCCAGGAGTTTTATGGTTTCAGGTCTTACATTCAAGTCTTTAATCCATTTTGAGTTAATTTTTGCGTATGGTGCAAGATAATGGTCTACTTTCATTCTTTTGCATGTGGCTGTCCAGTTAAGTTTTAATATTTTAAATCAGCACCATTATCCACCTTCTATTCATCAGGAGGCACTCACCATCTCAATTCCAACTCTTAACTCAACCCTCCTTGAAAACACGACTTAAAAATTCACAGCTTTTAAAAGCTTTTCTTGACTTACCTTACATCATTTTGATGATTCTCAGTCCAGTCCCTACATCAATAATAATAACTGCCTCAACCACTTCTACACAACCGTGTCTATGGCAATTATTAAGCATCAGGTGATGTTCTGAGAGCTTTAGATATGTTGACTTATTTATTTATTTATTTTTCTGAGGAAGATTGGCCCTGAGCTAACATCTGTTGCCAATCTTCCTCTTTTCGCTTGAAGAAGATGGTCCCTGAGCTAATATCTGTGCCAGTCTTCCTCTACTTTGTATATGGGATGCCCCCACAGCATGGCTTGAGTGGTGTCTAGGTGCATGCCTGGGATCCAAATCTCTGAGCTCCGGGCCACTGAAGCAGAGCATGTGAACTTCACCACCACACCACTATGCCAACCCCTGTTGACTTAACTAATCTTTACAACAATTATATGAAATAAGTAGTGTGGTTTTCCCATTTTGTGAATGAGGAATCTGAGGTCAAGGTTCACAGCTAAGAAGTGGCAGAGATTCAAACCCAAGCTGTTTAGCTCCAAAGTCTTTTCCTTATGTGTGGGTTCGATGTGTGATCCTTTCATTATATATACACTTTGTTTTCTGCTGATTTAAATATTATTTTCTTAGTATTCCAAAGTTTTCATAAATGGGCTGGATATTGCCATTATAATCTTCTCGAGATCAGGAACTTGTCTAAAGCTCATTTAAGTTTTCATAGTCAATATGATTTATATCATAAAGTGGCAGCTCAATGTGCATTTTATCTTACTAGATTATATAGGCATACCTTGGAGATATTGCGGGTTCTGTTCTAGACCACTGTAATAAAGTGAATATCAAAATAAAGTGCATCACATGAATTTTTTGGTTTCCCAGTGCACATAAAGTTATGTTTACACTATATTTTGTAGTCTAAGTGTGCAATAATGGTGTTGTGTCTAAAAAAAATAATGTACATACCTTAGTTAAAAAATGCTTTATTGCTAAAAAATGCTAACCATCATCTAAGACTTCAATGAGTTGTAATCTTTTTGCTGGTGGAGAGTCTTGTAAAAAACGCAGTATCTGTGAAGCGCAATAAAGTGGGAAGCATAATAAAATGAGGTATGCCTGTACTTGGTAGCTGGTTTGACTCAAGAACTTTTACTAAAATTTTAGTATTGCCTTATTCACTGTGATACCAAAACACCTCAAATCTTACACATGAGGAAGATGTTACAAAAGAGGAATATCTATGAATTCGTGCCAGAAGTATTTTTTGAGAGCTACTATATTTTAGACCCTGAGCAAAGCACTCATGTATCAAGCTCTTATGAACTTTATAGTTTAGATAGGGAAATCCTCCTAATAATCCACTTATAATAATAAACTGTGATAACTGCTGTGAAGGAAAAAGAATTGGGTGCTATCAGAGAGCAGAAAAGGGGAATTGACGTCGGCTGGGTTAGTCAGGAAAGGCTTCTTGGAGGAGGTGATGTTTGAATTGAGATCTGAAGGATGAACAGGAGTTAGACGGGCCCATGGAGCTCTGGGCAAATCTGACTCCTGCCTACCTCTCTACACTCATTTTACGCTCTTCTCTCTCTTGTTCTTTAATTCCTCTCACACTAGCCTTATTTAAGATCGTCAATAAACCATGCTCCTTCTGTTCTCAGATTCTTTTATGTGTTGTTCTCCCTGACTATAATTAATTTTCCTACTCTTTTGTTTTTATTTCTCTCATTTCAACTGATGTACTTTGGGCATTGTATCAGTCAGGGTTCTCCAGAGAAATAGAACTAATAGGAGATATCTATATCTGTATCCATATCTATATCTATGTCCCTATCTACATCTATTAATATAGACAAATACACCCATACATACAGAGATTTAAGGAATTGGCTCATGCAGTTTGGGGGCTGCCAAGTCTGAAACGTGTAGGGCAGTCCAGCAGGCTGAAAACTCATCAGGAATTGATGCTTGAGAAGAATCTTACTCCAGGGAACCTCAGCTTTTGCTCTTAAGGCCTTCCAACTGATTAGACGAGGCACAATCCCATTTTCAAGGGTAATCATCTTTACTTAAAGTCAACTGATTCTAGATGTTAACCATATCTACAAAATATCTTCACAACACCACCTAGATTAGCCTTTGATTAAGTAACTGGGTGCTATGGCCTAGCCAAGTTGACACATAAAACTAACCATCACAGGCATTAATATCCACGTTCACACAGTTTACAGTGGTGATAGTTTTACGGCCTCCAGTTATATTCCTGACCTTCCTTCCTCTATACAGGCCAGATCTTTCTACCCACTCTCCTCTTGGAGGTCTTATTCTAATATTTTGGAGGTCCTATTTATATATTTTAAGAACCTCAGCTGAACAATATTTTCTGTTTTACATTTAAAGTCTTGCTGTTGGGACTATTACCCAAAATTCACTAACATTAGATCTGTTTCTTCAGGGAATAGTCTACAATAACTCCCCGTCTTGACATTTTCCTGACTTCAAACTGATAGCTTAGTCTGAGCCCATTATTTATTCATTCATTTAATCCGTCATTCATCAACAGTGATTTTTAGTACCGACTGTGTATAAATGCTCTATCCTATATGTTCTGATGCATATATAAAGTTGAATAAGACATCTTTATATTCTTTTTATTCCCTGCATTACTATTTAGCTGACCACAGAGAAACACATTTACCACTATTTAGCTCACTTTCAAAGCCTTTTCAATCTTCCTGCAGTTTATCCCCATTGACTGGGTTTTCTACAACCTGAAAGATATCAGTATTGTCTGCAAGTATGGGGATTTCATTAGATGCTCCCTCAGCTAGATAATTTATAAACACGCCTTGGCTTTGATCCTTAGGAATTTTCAGTGCTTAAACTTATCCACGTAAAGAACGTGTTTATCCCTCCCCTTTTTAAGTTAGCTTCCCACTTACAACTAAATGTTCCTTTAAGCCCATTATGACTTTTTTTAAGTAAAGTTTTTCCTGAAGCATAACATACATATAGAGAAATTATGGAGTGACAAATAGTCACAAAGTGAACACACTCATGTAATCACCACCCAGTTCAAGAAATAGTTATCAGCACTTCTCAAAATCTTCCCTATTCCCTCTTTCTTCACTACATACTCCTAAAGGTAAACAGAAGCTTTTTGATGTCATAATTAATTTTTAACTGTATATAACTGTATATAAATGGAATTATACAGTATGTGCTATTGTCAATCTGGTTTCTTTCTCTTAACATTGTTTCTGAGAGATGTAATGTTGCTACACCCATGTTGTTTGGAGTAGCAATGGTTGGTTCAGTCTCAGTGCCATATAGTATTGCACTCCATATGCATACAGAATTTATTTGTCCGTCCTACTGTTGATGGACATTTGGGTTGTTTCCAGTTTTGGCTATTTAGTCCTACTACGGATATTTGGAAATGTCTTTTGATGCATATGTATATATATGCATTTCTGTTAGGTATATGTCTAGGAGTAGAATTGGTGAGTCATAGGGTGTGTTTATGTTCAGCTTTAGCAGATATTGGCAAACAATCTTCCAAAGTGATACCACCAATTTATGAGCATTCTTGTTGTTCCATATTCTCATCAATACTTGGCATAGTCAGCTTTTAAATTTTAGCCTTTTATTATTGTGTTTTGAATCTTCTTTTCTTAATGACTAAAGACGGTGAACACTTTTTATAGATTTACTCGCCATTTTGGTATTTTGTGAAGTACCTGTTAAGTCTTTTGCCTATTTTTTTCTGTTGGCTTTTATTTTCTTATCAATTTGTTGGAGTTATTTATATATGTTAGATGCAAGTTCTTTATCAGGTATATAGTGCAAATACTTCTACCCTGTGACTTGTCTCCTCAAAATGCATCTTTTAATGAACAGAAATTCTTACTTTTACTGTAGTCCAATTTATCATTTTTTCCTTTTTGTGTACTATTTAAAAATATTTGCCATCCCCAAGATATCTTGTTTTCTTCCAGAAGATTTATTGTTTTTACTTTCATATTTAAATCTACCATCCAACTTGAATTGATTTTTATGTATAATGTGAGGTAGGGATCAATATTTTTCTTCTATATGGACATTCAGTTGAACCAACAACACTTATTAAAAAACCATCATTTTGCCATTGCCTTCAATGTAATCTTGGTCACAAATCAAATGACCACATATGTGTGGATTTGTTTCTGGACTCTCTGTTAAGTTCCATTGGTCTATTTATATTTCTTTGGGCCAATATCACAATTCTTAATTATGGTAGTTTTACAATAATTTTTGCTATATCTTAGTATAAGTCCTTTAGTTTTGTTTTTATTCTTCAAGATTGTTTTCACTATTCTTGGTCCTTTGTATATCTGTATACATTTTAGAATCAACTTATCAAGTTACACACATACACACAATCCCCCCACCCCCACAGAAATCTATTAGGAGTTGTTTGAGTTAACAATAACTCTACAGATCAATTTTTTTTCCATACTGAGTCTTTCAATCTCTCAATATGGTATATCTTCTCAATTATTTAGATTTTTTTGTAAAGTTCTCTCAACAATTCTTTCTTTCTTTATCACTAATATAAGGAAATATAATTAATTTTGTGTGTTGACATTGAATCATGGCTCTTGCTAAATTTAATTGGTAATTCTAATAGTTTGTATGTAGATTTTTCTGGAATTTCTTGTTGTTTTTAAATAATTGTAATTTTATTTCTTTCTTTCCATTTCTTATGTCTTGTTTTTTTCTTACCATATTGACTGCTGGAATATTTAGTAAAATTTTGAAAAGAATTAGCGATAGCAGACATCTTCATCTTGTTCCCAATATTATGAGGGAAGTTTTCGGTAGCTTGCTGTATGGTTTTTGTAGGTACTCTTTACAATATTAAAAATTCCATTTTACGCTCAACATCATGTCATTAGGGTATTACAAATTAAAACAACAATTAGATACCACTACACATCTATTAAATGGTGAAAATCCAAAACATGAAACATCAAATGCTGGTGAGGATGCAGAGCAAGAGGATTTTTAATTCATTGCTGGTGGGAATACAAAAAGGTACAATCACTTTGGAAGACAATTAGACAGTTTCTTACAAAACTAAAAATACTCTTACCATACAACCCAGCAATCATGTTCTTTGGTATTTACCCAAAGGAATTAAAAACTTATATCTGTACAAAAATCCGCAAAAGATGTTTGTAGCAGATTTGTTAACAATTCAAAACTTGGAAACAACAAGATATCCTTCAGTAGGTAAATGGATAAATAAACTGTGGTACATCCAGACAATAAATTATTATTCTGTGCTAAAAAGAAATGAGCTATCAAGCCATGAAAAGACATGGAAGAACCTTAAATGCATTATTAATAAGTGAAAGAAACCAATCTGAAAAGACTACATACTGTACGATTCCAACTATATGACATTATGGAAAAGGCAAAACCACGGAGACAATAAAAAGATCAGTGTTTTCCAGAAGTTAATGGGGAGGGAGAAATGACTAGGTAGAGCAGAGAGGATTTTTAGAACAATGAAACTATTCTATATGATATTATAGTGGTGGATACATGTCATTATACTTTTGTCAAAATCCATAGAATGTACATCACCAAGAGTGAACTCTAATGTAAACTGTGGATTTGGGGTGATAATTTTGTGCCAGTACAGGTTCATCAATTATGTGCTGCTCTGGCGCTAGATGTTGATAGTGGGGGAGGCTGCGCATGTGTGGGGGCAGGGGGTATATGGGAACTCTGTGTTTTCTGCTCAGTTTTGCTGTGAACATAAAAACTGCTCTAAAAGACAAAGTCTATTAAAAGTATGTATGTAAATATAAAGTTAGAAGTCATCTGGTCCAGGTGACAATTTTAATGGTAAATTTTAAAATAAACTTTTTAATAGTAAAGAAAAAAGTTTCCTTTTATGCCTTTTTATAAAATTTAAAAGTTTTGTGTGACTTTTTATCATAAATGGATGATAAATCTTATCAAATGTTTTTGTTGAGAGGATGATAAAATTTTTCTCCTTTATTCTTCATTCATGTTGGCTAACTACATTGATTTTTTAAAATGAAAACTAACCTTATGTTTCTGGAATAAACCCTACTTGGTCATGAAATTTTAAAAAATCTTACTGGATTCATTTTGCTAATATTTTGTTCAAATTTTTAAAATTTACATTTATTATTGAAAGTGGTTTGTAATTTTCCTTTCTTGTAATGTCTTTGTCAGATTTTTCTATCAAGGTTATTCTGGGCTGATAAAATGAGTTAGGAAGTGTCATCTCTTTTGTTCATCTATGGAAGTATTTGTGTGAATTTGGTGTTATTTTATTTTTAAATGTTTGATAGAATTCAGCAGTGAAGTCTGGGGTTTTCTTTGTAGGTATGTCTTTAATTTCTTTTCTTTTTTTGAGGAAGATTAGCCCTTAGCTAACATCCACTGCTAATCCCCCTCTTTTTTGCTGAGGAAGATTGGCCCTGAGCTAACGTCTGTGCCCATCTTCCTCTACTTTATGTGGGGTGCCTGCCACAGCATGGCTTGGTGAGCGGTGAGTAGGTCCGTGCCTGGGGTCCGAACCTGTGAACCCCGGGCCACAGCAGCAGAGCGCACAAACTTAATCACTTTGCCACTGGGCGGGCCCCACAATTTCATTTTTTTAGATACAGAAAATTTTATTTCCTAAATTTTTTTCCTGTGTTATTTTTGGTAAGTGTGTTTTTCTGGGAGTTTGCCCATTTCTTCCAAATAGTCAAATTTATTGACACAGGTTCAGACTATTGTTCGTCTATATTTTTAGTATCCTAGAATAAGTAGTGGCATCCTCTTTGAGTATCTGATTTTGATAAAAAGTGCATTGCCTCTTTTCTTGATCAGTGTTATTAGCAGGTTTAACAATTTTTATCATCTTCTCAAAGAATCAAATGTTAGTTTTTGATTTTTCTGTATTTTAAGTTTATTTCCAACTTTGTTAATATCTGCTTTTATCTTTCTGTTTAACTTGCTGCTCTTTTTTTAGAGTTGTGTACTTAGATCATTGCTATCAGCCTTTCTTCTTTTTAAAAATATACGTTGTGAAGCTTTAATTTTTCTTCTAAGTATAGCTTTAGCCTCATCACAAGTTCGTTCAGCTCAGATAACTTTCTAATTTCTATTGTGGTTTCTTCTTTGACCACGAGTGATTTAGAAGTATATTGCCCCATTCATAAATAATTGGAGGTTTTATAGTTATTCTTTTTTTGCTTTTGATTTCTAGTTTTATGCCATTCTTTCTTTCTTAGATTCCAGTTATACGTTTGCTACATTTTCCCCCCAGTATCCTAAATGTTTGTGTCTCTTTTAGTGTTTCCTGTGTTTTCCACACTTTTGTTCTCCATGCTACTGACTTATCTTCTAGTTCATTAATTCACTCCTTAGCTGAGTCAAATCTACTTTTAAATCCATCTATTGAATTCTTATTTTCAGTTATTATATTTTCCAGTTCTAGAATTTCCATTAGATTATTTTTAAAGATTCTGGTTCTTTAGTGAGAATCTCTATTTTTGTTATCTATTTTCTTGACTAAATTAATCATAATTATATCAAAATCCTTGTTTGATAATATTTGGATCACCTATGGGTCTGTTTTTATTGTCTGTTTTTTTCCTCCCTTCAGCCTATTTCTTAGCAGGCTTGATTTTTTTCTTGCTGAGGAAGATTAGCCTTGAGCTAACATCTATGTCAGTCTTCCTCTACTTTATACATGGGTCGCCACCACAGCATGGCTGACAAGTGGTGTAGGTCCACGCCTGGGATCTGAACCCATGAATCCAGGCTGCTGAAGCAGAATGTGCCAAACTTAACCACTTCACCATGGGGCCAGCCCCCAGGCTTGATTATTTTTGATGGAATGCTGGACAATTTGAATGAAAACCTTCAGAGGCTCTGAATATTTTCTTTCTCTAGAGTACATCCATCCTATACCCTGGCAAACAGCAAAAGGGAAAGCCAATCATTTCAATCCAGTCAGGGACAGATGTAATTCAAAGATAATTTTCAGTCTCTAAGGCTTGGTTTGCCTCAAGTTCACACTGACTCCTAGGATGTAGTAATTGAGAACCCAGGGTCTTTGCTTTCTCTTTGTTGAGTCTTGATTTCCTATTTCTATCTCCTGTACACTATGAGATTTCCAAAAATTTCACTCTGCTTTTCAGTTGTTTTCTCTTTGGTTTCTTAATTTCTTGTCTTTCCCATTTGATCAGCAAATGCCTGGGGGCAGGGGTGCGAGGGGGGAGAGGTCAAGCCTGTGCAGGGTGTTGGGCTTACTTCTTTGGGCCTTCCTTATCTCTGGGATTTAGCCTTTCATAAACCTTAATTATTATCTCCCCAGCCTCAAGAGATTGCCAAAAGCTCTGCTGGATTCTCTGATGCTAAGCAGCGGATCTTCTACCTGGCTTCTTATCCTCTCTCTGGGCAGAGTTGGCAAGCTCCCTAAGGAGGCAGGAAGGTATAGAATATGAGTTCACCTCAGTGAAGTTTTCTTCTCTCCAGGATCATGGTCCCTCAAGTTCCGGTTGCCTCATCAGCTATTTGACCTTAGCTAGAAGTGAAAGTCTCAGGGCCTTTTATTTTATGAACATAACCTTTGCTATAGAATGTTGAAAAATATGTAGAAAGGTTATATACCCTGTGATTGTTCAATTCTTATGAAGTTGTTCATAAGTGCATATTTAAAAACAGAGATATTGGGATTTGGCCACTGTAGCAATAATTCAAATGCTTTCTGGACATTTCCTAATTCTGTTATTAATGGAAGTAGGTGAAGAGCATAATTTTCCCAACCAATTTGCAGAAAAATAAGACGTAATAAGGTTAACATAGGGATAATTTCTTGTTTCTATAGCAATTTGGTATGGAAAAAAGTCTAGCTTTTATTTTTACTTCTTATAACACTTATTTCTTATAACTTAGATGAATTCTAGAATTAGGATAGAAGATTGCTATGTGGCCAAATTAAAAATTAATAGGGGAGTTTTCTGCTTTGGCCTCTGGGTTTTTTCTTTGCTAAATAGCTTTTAAACATTTTTTGCAAGGCAGTGTCTCCTGTAGGGAGATTCTTAGGCATAAACATAGAGCCTGACAACAGGCCATCACAGGAAGGACTTTCTGGTTGTGTCACTCTGGGGAAGTCTCTACCCTCAGTGACCCTCAGTTGTCATCATGTGTAAAATGGAGAGGATAAACCCCGCTGTGCTTATCTCATGGGAGTTTTGTGAAAATTGAAAAAGATAGCGTGCACAAATGTAGTCTGGGGACAAGAAACTACTATATAGATGGATGACACAGCAGATTCTTTGACTCAGATCTTTAGTTCCAAGTTATTTTTGAGCTCTGGATTCTTATTTAGAACTTGTTTCTCTGTCTATTCCATATCAAAGTTTATCAGATTATTACTTTAAATGCAAAGGATAAACTAAAATCTCTTCTGCACCCGATTTTCACAATTAAATCCAAGCTAAACAAAGCTCCATTCTGCCTTCTTCCTGCTGTCTTATTGCTCTTGATGCCCCCTGATTACAATGAACAGTCCCCATCTGTAATCCTTTTAACCCCTCCTCAGCCTTACTTTACATCCCTATGTGTCTCTGCCGGCCTAGTAGTTTATTTTCCTCCTCCTCTTTGGATTAAAGGGGTTAAGCTGCATGGGCTTCTTTGGAACCCAGTTAAGACACTATTCTCAGCCCCAGCCAATAGTGCTCAATTATATTTGCGTGCTGAAGCCTTTCTTTATTGCTCCCCCCAGCTGAAAGAGCACAAACACAGCAGAGGGAGCACCCCTTGGCATTCCTATCACCGACTCTGTTTTCTTTTTCTTCTTGTCTAAGCATGACTTTGCTTATGCAAGGCTAACTTTTTCCGCCCGCTCCCCAGATGATTTTGGCCCGTTTTCAACTCTCATTCTTTCTGTGGCACTGGGAGTAGTTAGTCATTTGTGCATCAGTGAGAAGAGGGATTTAGTGAATAGGAAGACCACAGACTTTCCTCTTTGGTCCTTCCTTCCTTGACAAAGTAAATCCCACTGAAAAACAGCATTAATAGAGCATGACGGTTTGAAGAATAGAGCCCTAACTGTTGACATTTCTGTTGTCAAGCTAGGTATTATGCTGTGATAAAGAAAAGACACATTTTTAAAAAAGACAATCTCCATGGCATTAAGTTTATTAGTGCAATATCATTGTCATTGTCCTCGACTCCCCAATACACTTAAGGGCCTATCAATATTTCCATTAAAAAATCCCATTTGCTGTCATTTAAAAGTAGCCTGGCTATGTCAGATCATTTAAACTGAAATTATAGATCAATTATTTTTAGGTTTATTATTGAACGTCAAGGGTGGTTAAATTCACTGAATTGGTAGGGGTTGAATAGTCTCTGTTCTGGAGGAAAATGGCCAGTGTGAAGACAGGATATTGTGCAGGTCCTAGGGAGAAGATGAGACGTTTAACTCACTTTAACATGAATCACTGTTAGTTATCCATGTGTATCAATGAAAGAATAGATTTACTTCTTCATGATTGGGATCAGAAATGACCTAAAATAACCTTAGTTCTTCATTCGAGAGGTATGAGACCTAATTGCTAGCTAGATACAATAAAAAAAAAGAGTCAGCGCCCTCTGGCCTCGGGAAAGACATGGCATCTATTGAGCACTCATAGTGTGCTGTACGGTGCTAGATGGTAAGCACAATAACCCAACAAGTTAGGGCTACAGTATTTTAGAGATGAGGAAACTAAGAATTACAGAGGTTAAAAACTTCCCAAGTTAAGCAGCTACTGAGTTGCTAAGTTTAAGGCTTTTGGATTCTAAAACCCTTAATTTTTTTGTGTACCACTGACACACACAGTGATTTTTTTTTCAGTGAAATCTACTAGTCATCTGGTCATAGTTTTTCTATCCTGTTTGACAATGGGGAGAATCTGTCAATGTTGAAAGCCACCTTCTGCTTCTTGAAATTGCCATCAATGTGTGCATTATGGGGAAACTTTTAAGAGTCCATGGCCAGGTCTAGGCTGGTAAAATTTGAAGTCAGCCTAGGTTCTTTTAAATTTCATTTACTCATTCGTTTGGCTGAAGCACTTTATTAAGTCCCAGAAGCAATGTATGCAAGTGTCCTTTTCCTCACATTCAACCTAAAATAGGTGTTATTGCTTTTTCATATTTTTGCCAGTCTGATTCTTATACAATGATGTCTGTTGTTGAAACAGTTCCCTCACCACTAGTGACTTGCAGCATCTTTTCAGCGTATCTTGTAGGTCATTTAGATTGCTGTTCTGTGAAGTGTCTGTTCACATCCTTTATCTTGGTTTTTTTACCCTGATGGGGTTATTTGTCTTTAATTTTATTTTGGTTGTATTTTAATTTAAAAAATTGCTGAAAAATAGTTTGGGCTATTTGGATATATGTTAATTAAGCACAGATGTGCGAGGTGTCATTAAGTCATACCATACATTAGAGTCACAGATCTTGAGAAAAATTGTTCTGAGACCCTTGTAGATTTTTCCCTAACATGCTGTCAAAAGCACTGAGCACTGAGACAAGGCTTTTCTCTCCCTTCCTGAAAACGACAAGAAGAGATTGCTATAGTGTCTCCTCTATGGGTTGTAAGTTGCTTATGGTATATGCACAGGAATTATAGCTTAAGCATCGGCTATGATAAAACTGGCAGACTATCCATTCAAGTCAATAATATTACTTTCACAATATTTTTCACTTCACAGTGATACAATTCGAAGCCAATCAAATGGAATTCAAATCAGTATTTTTTTTTCCCATTGAAAAGCATATGTTTCTTTATTGAAGACTATTTCCTAGCTAAATTGGATGTTTCACCTTTGAGTTATTGGAACGTTTTGTTTTTCATCTTGTAAATAAAAGAAAATTCTCCTCTTTTGGCTGAGGAAGATTGACCCTGAGCTAACATCTGTGCCAGTCTTCTTCTATTTTGTATGTGGGACACCGCCACAGCATGGCTGATGAGTAGTGCACAGGTCTGCACCCAGGATCCAAACCCGTGAACCCTGGGCCGCCAAAGCAGAGCACACAAACTTAACACTGTGGCACCAGCCTGGCCTCTACTCTTGCTTTTTAAAAAACAGAATCTTCAAGCTGAAAGCCAATAAGGTTAATTTCAGAGACTGTTACTGAAGACAAATGGTTTTATCCATATGAGTACCATATAAAGTTGGCTACCATTGTATTTGAAGGCCTTATATAAAAAGTACTTTGTGCTTTTAACACCAGAAGCTAATGCTGAGTATATTCTGGTGAGCTATTCTTTTCTTCTTCTTGTTTCAGGTTTAAATGACTGGGGGACTTGATTTTCTTCATGTAGATTTTGTGGTTTCTCAGAAAATAAAGATTTGATTTAAATTTCTTCCTTTTCTGTAGAGTCATTTGTGATTTTATTCCATAGCATCTATTCTTATCTTCTTCAGGGTGTTTATGGACTCCTTGAATCAAAACCCCCCAAAAAGTTAAAGATATGTGATATACCGAACGTCTGCTGTTTCCTAGGTCCTATCCTAATCATTTTACATGAATTATCCTATTTAATCCCCACATGGGATACAAGTACTCTTTTTATCACTAATTTTATAGGGCGCTCAGGCCCTAAGGAGGTTAAGTAACATGCTCAACATCCACAGAAAGTGTTAGTGTTCTAGGTTTTTTTATTCACAGACAATATACTCAGGACAAATTGCATTGTAAACAATTGTTAATTTAAATCTTCATCAAATTAAATTCTTGATAACTTTGCTAACTGTTTGGGATAATCATTATTGATTTTAGCTTATACTCAGGTTGCCAAAAGTTTCATATCAGGAGAAGAAACATCAGCTCTGCTATTTTCTCACTGTTCACTTGTGCCTATGTTTTTTATTTTCTTCCATCCTTGATTTCTTTGCAGGAAGCATTTCAACTGCTCTCATGTTTTGAAGGATAATTTAGTTAGTGTCTTAGTCAGTTCAGGCTGTGATAGCAAAATACCCTGGACTGGGTGGCTTGTAAATAACAGAAATTTATTTTTCACAGTTCTGGAGGCTGGGAATTCCAAGATCAAGGCACTGGCTGATTTGGTGTGTGGTGAAGGCCGGCTTCCTGGTTCATAGACAGCTGCTTTTTCTGTGTCTTCACATGGCAGAGGGACTGAGAGAGCTTTCTGGGATGTCTGTTATAAAGGCACTAATCTCATCCATGAGGGCTCCACCCTCACGATCTAATCATCTCCTAAAGGCCCCACTCCAAATACGATCAGGTTTGGTTTCAACATATGAATTTTGAGGGAGCACAAACATTCATTCTATACAGCTAGTGATAGATAATATTCATAAGTCTACACATCCAGGTATAGTAACCTGCCTGGAATTCATCATACCTGCTGAAAGCAGACTCATGAGTGAGGACCCCACAGCTAGAGCTTCTGCAAGGGAACACTCCCCCTCCTCCCTCCATATTCCTCTGGGACTCAATGTGATGTGTGGTTGCCTGGTCCCACAGAGGCTGAAAGAGAGAGTGGTAGAAATCAGTTTATTAAATATTATTTTTTCTTTAATTTTATGAAATATATACATGCAGAAAAATGCATAAAATAGAAATGCAAAATTAATGGATAATTACAAAGCAAAAGCTGTGTAACAAACACCATAGTCGAAAAATAGAATAATGCCAGCTTTCTAGAATCCCTTCTAGATGATAACCTCCCCTTCCTCCTAGAGGTCATCATAATCGTGACTTTCATGATAATTGATTCCTTGCTTTTATCTTTTGTTTTATCACCTACGCATGCATCTTTTATCTATGTGGTTTTGTTTAGCTTCTTTTTGAACCTTGTATAGGTAGAATCATACACAATGAATTCTTGCTTGAATGGAGCTTGCTATGTGTCTTACTTCTTTCTCTTAACATTAAGTTGGTAAGATTCATCCATGTTTTGTGTTTGTAGTGGAACTTTATTCATAATTAGTGCAATTTAGTATTCTATTGCACGCATATTCCACAATTTATCCATTTGTGCTCAAATGTAATGTGTTAATTTGGGTAAGTGCTAAACTTTGTATTCCAGAATTCCCTTCTCTGTGGGGTTCTGAGTTAGAGTTGACCAAAAAGGGGAATGTGCATGATACTTGGAAGGAAAAAATTAAGCAGCAACCATTGTTCTCTGAAAATCTTCATGGTAATGAAGATGTGATAGACAGACACAGAGGTGCCCAGCAGATTCCAGGTTCCCCATCTCTTCTTGACTGTTGGCCCTGTTGACCAGCAGAATCTCTATACCCCCTTGGCTATGGACCCAGAGATGTGATAGTTCCCCAGAGGCAGCAGCTTACTGGAGACATGTTCATGAGCTTCCCCTTCCTTCTTGCACTTCAGCCTGACTTTTAAGATTGCCTGGTTAGTGACTCCTTCTCTGATCCTCCAACTCCCCCTTCTGGGCCTTTATTTCCCTAGCTTGTCCCACAATTGTATAAAATTGAATTCCTATGATAAATCCCTTTTCCCAGTCAGAGTTCCCTGACTGATACGTCATTCGACAATCGATGGTCATTGAGTTGTTTCCAGTTTCGGGCTATTAGGAACAATGTTGCTTCTTGTAGTTGTATCCTGAGGAATTATATCCAGCCAAGGGTGGATCCAGGATTTTTGGAGCCTTAAGCTCATCAAATTTGGGAAACTTACTTTAAAACACATACACACACCCATGCACACATGAACACACACAGGACGTGGAGGGGATCCATATCAGTGAGAGGCCTTGAAGCTTAAATGTGATTAGCTTCATGGTAAATCTGCTATATCTCTAGGGTATGTAACCAGGAGTTGAAATACTCAATTCTAAGATATGCTAATATTCACTTTTAGTAGATAATGCCAAATGGTGCAACCAAGTGGTTGTACCAATTTGCACTCCTACTAACAGTATATGAGTTTCTGTTCTTCCTCATTCTTGCTAACACTTGGTACTATTAGAATTTAAAATTTTTACTAACCTGATGGGTGTGTTTGGTTTCTCATTGTGGTCGCTCACTGATTACAACTGAGGGTGAGCAACTTTTCATATTGCCTTAGCTTGGGTTCCCCAGAAAGCAGAGACTGAGGTTAAGCTGTTGTGCTACTGCTTTAATTAAAGGTGTAGTCTAAGGGAGCAGTACTGGGGGACTGGGGAGTAAGGCACAGAAGGAGAAGCAGCTAACGCAAGAATGCATCTTAAATTAGCCGCCTCTTTTATCAAGTGCAAACGATTGTCATTCTCATGGACCTCTCTTCTAGAGGCTGTGTAAGGGATTGTTTCTCATGACAATCTGTGGGCAATAGGGTGTGAGGCAGGAAATACAGGAAAAAGGGAGAATTCATCCATTAGCTCCTATCTTCTACCAATCAAAGATTGATCCCGTGGGACATTGTTTCTCATTCACTTCCGGGCTCTGCATGTGTGGGTGTTGAGATGCTAACTATCAACCAAGAAGTCTCTGGGAAAGAGGTGAGAGGTGCTTGGCCTGGGTTTGACGCTAGGTGCTGTTGGGTTGTATGTGCATCGAGTTGGTCAGAGTCCCTTCAGAGCTGGTAGCCTTGGCAATGGTTAGGGCTAGAACAAGCATCTGAGACTGTGGTGACAGTTTTAAGGCCAAGAATCTGACATAGTGCATATGAGGTACACATATGTTTATTGGCCATTTGGATTTCTTTTTTTGTGAAGTATCTGTTCAATTTTCTTTTAGGCCTATTTGTCTGTTGGACGGTCTGTCTTATTTATTTGTAGAAATTCTTTATATATTCTGGATACTAGTCTTTGAGGTAGATGCTTTGCAAATAACTTTTCCTAATATCTGGGTTGGCTTTAACTTTTTATGGTGTCTTCTCATGAAGAAAAGATCTGGATTTTAATGTAATCAAATACATCAATCTTTTCCTTTCAGGTTAGTACTCTTTGGTGTCTTATTTGAGAAATTCCTCCCAAACTCTGAGCATTTAAAGATAATCATTTACATTACCTTCTAATGTAAAGCTTTAGAGTTTTATTGTTCACACTCAAAACTGATTTTTGTGCTCACCGTGAGATATGGATCCCCATATGTAAATCCCATGTTAACAGCATATTTTATTTGAAAAAGAAAGTTATTTCCCAATGCTCTGAAATACCATTTCTGTCATAAATCAAGTCCCCGTGCATATAAAGAACTGTTTTTTTTTTTGTTGTTCTACTTTGGGCAGTTTATCGCAGAGTCAGCAATATGTTAATTACTATATTTTAAAATAACTTCATATCTGGTAGACCACGTCTTCTCATCTTGTACATCTTTCAAAGTCTTTTGGCTATTTTATCTGTGAATTTTCATATAAATATTAGAATCAGATTGATACTTTCCACAAGAAACCTATTGGGAGTTTGATTGGGCTTGCTTTGAATTTGTTAGTTAATTTGGGAGAATTGACAGGTTTATAATTTTGAGTCCTCTAATACTCACTAATCCGTCGCTTCATGATGGGGATACATTCTGAGAAATGCATCAGCAGGTGATTTTGTCATTGCGTGAACATCAAAGAGTGTGCTGACACAGACCTAGATGGTGTAGCCTACTGCACACCTAGGCTATATGGTATTGACCTTATGAGACCGCCATCGTACATGTGGTCTGTCGTTGACTGAAACGTTGTTATGGGGCACATGATTGTACGTAAATATTGAATAGCTCTCCATTCATTTAGGCCTTCTTTAATGTTTCTTAATATACTTTATTACTGTCCTCTTTCCTAAGGGAAAAGGGAAATTCTTGGAATCTTTTGTTACATCTATTCCTAAGTATCCCTTATAATTGATACTATTTTAGATTGTATTTTAAATTTTGTATCATATTGTGTTTGTTTCTGATATACGGGAACATAATTGGTTTTGTTGTATTGACCCTATATCCTGACAACTTGTTAAACTCTCTAATTAATGCTAAAATTTATGTGCATAGGTTTCTGGGTTCACACAATTATATAATCTACAAATAATAACTTTCCCCCCACTTACTGTGCTAGATGAGACTTCCAGACAAATGCTGAAAAGAAAAGATGTGGAATTTCATCAAATGCTTTTTTTGTATCTATTGAGATGGTTACATCATTTTTTGCCTTTAGTCTATTAATGTGGTGCTTACATTAATTGGTTTTCTCATATTAAAGCAACCTTACATTCCTTAGATGAACTTAACTTAGTCATCGTGTACTATCATTTTTGTGTATTGCTATATTCAATTTGCTTTTATTTTATTTTGGAATTTTGACTCTAGTTTCATGAATGAGATTGTCTTTTGTTTTTTGCTGAGGAAGACTGGCCCTGAACTAACATCCGTGGCCATCTTCCTCAACTTTATATGAGACACCACCAGAGCACGGCTTGATAAGCGGTGCGTCTGTCCACACATGGGATCCGAACCTGCGAGAACCCCGGACCACTGAAGCAGAGCATGTGAACTTAACCGCCATGCCACTGGGCCGGCCCCATAGGTTGTCTTAATTTTCCTTTCTTGCATGCTTTTTTGTCAGCTTTTGATATCAAGTTCATGTTAGTCTCTTAAGATGAGTTAGGGTGGTTTTTCTTTTCCTTTTCTCTGGAATAATTTGTATAAGTTTAAAATAATTCTATTCTTGGAATGTTTGGTATATCTCAATAGTGAAGCCATTTGGATTTGGAGTTTTGTTTGCAGGAAAGTTATTTTGATTCAGTCGTTTCATGAATACAAGTCAGGGTGATATTTTATATCTTTAACATTAGATACAGAATAGGCATAGGCCAATCAGAGCAGATCTCTGATTGATCAATGGATGCCACTTGTAAAAAATGCTATGACTCTACTGGGGCAAGATGAGTATTGGTCCTGATTATCAGATTGTTCAGGATTTCTGTTTCTTTTTGTATAAATTTTGGTAAATTATATTTTTTTAGGTATCTGTCCATTTTGTTTAAATTTTCAAGTTGATTGGCACAAAATTATCCAGGTTACTTTTCTTATTATATCAATTATTGGACCAAGCAAATGTTGAACATATTTGAAGAGGTATATGTTGTCCTGATGGTGCTAAAAATTAAGATCCCTGCAGTGAAAAGCCATTGCTTAAAAAACATAAAAATTTTCTGTGCCATTTGTGAAACTTCTCTATATTCTCTAGAATATTTTTACTTTGTTTTCCTCATATCTATATCAGTTGAAACATCATTTTCTAACACGCAGATGTGCTCAGTTTGTGCCCCTTGTTAAAACATAACTTTTGATCCCCAAATTACAACAGTGTTAGTGTACTTTGAACTGACTAGTGGGCTAACACTAACTCAGAAGGGATTCTGAGAGCAAGAAGTTTGAGAACCAAGAATAAGAAGTTTGACTGACAGGATAAAACCCATGTTTTTTAGCAAGGTAGACAAAGTACTGCTTGATCTAGTTCTGCTCACCCTCTTGCTCTAGCCTCTACTAGAACCTGTACAGAAATACCTGCAGTTCCTCCCAGCCTTTGCTTTTGCTGGTTTATCCAACCAGGATACCCTCTCTTGCTGGTCTCCTTGTAGACTCCTACTCATCTTTTCAAAAATTCACTCAGGAATTTTCTCTGTGGAATCTTTCATGAGCTCAATCCGTCTCCCCATTTCCCACTCCCCCACTCCTTTCCTTGTGTCACTTGTACTTTGTACATATCTGTGTTGAGTACATCATACTGCAATGTCAGACATTTCTCATATCGTATGAGTTGGCTTTAAGTGAATTTGGATTAGCAAGACCTTTCTGTGTAGACGATTTGTTGATCTGTGTGAATTACAGTTTGGAATAGAGTGATTGGTGATGATAGTCATTATTCTTTATTACTACATGGCACTCATTTTCTAGAACTTTGGATTCCTGCTGTGTTCGTGTTTACCCTGTTGCAAGATTCTTGCATGAGCATCTTGGCTTTGTGCAAAGTCCAGAAAGAACTATTCTACTACTGGGAAGCAGAGTAGATAGGATAGTAGGTGTTCAATAAATCTTAAGTGAATGAGTGGGTAAATGAATGAAAAAGAATGAATTAATAATGAGAGGTTTAACCTTTCTTTCCAGAAACATTATCAGCTTTGGACATTAATTTTTAAAACCTTGTAGTATATATCAGATATGTAGTAATTGAAAAGGTGGTCACTTGGAAGTCAGAGGGAATTCCTAGGTGTTTTCAACCCAAAATATAGATTGCATTTTGGGCTTGAGGGAATTTAGAAGCTCAAATCCCTGACTGAGGTCAGAATTCCTTTACAGGTTTTTATTTGTTTGTTTGTTTAATAGAATATGTCATTTATGAAAGTGAAATTATTTTTCAAAAGAATATTCAAAAACAGTTACATCATGTTTTACTCATCTTTTGATGTAATGTTGGTGTTGGAAATTCTCCTTCCAGAAGCCCAGAGAGCTTTTATGGATCTTACTGAATGGGTATTAGCCTCATGGGTCCCAATGCAACAAAGGTGGTCAGAATGCACTAGAAATAATACTGTTGGCATGTCCTGAAAGGTCCTAAGGTAATTACTTAATTACTCCTAAGGTAATTAAGCATGTGGATTGCTAGAATTTTAGAGGATAAAGACATTTCTAGTTTGCCCTCCCTCCCCGATTTAACGATCTCAGAATGGCCCATTTTTAGTGGTAGTGGCATTTTCCCAGTTCCCCTTCTATTCTGCCTGCTTGGAAGGCTTTATTTATTCTAACTGTCATTAAATAAGTTCTCAATTGAAAATTCTGCACTGCCCTACTAAATTAAAGCCTGAACCCCCTGTGGTTACATAAAGAAAGCTATGGGGAAGTGATCATTTCTCTTGATACTGAGACATCCCAATGATCTGCCTTAGTGGTTATTGCTGTGGAACAAGGAGAGAGAAGGAAACTCGTAGAAAAATACAGGGTGGAATAAGATACCCAGCAGCAGTATGTGTGTGTATGCGAGCTTTCAAAATGAATTATAGAATTCCAACACAGACCTTCCTTTATCCCAAAGTCCAGTTAACTACCTAATCCTTTCTGAGAGTCTCCTTGACGTACACATTGAATGACATATTTGAGTTCCACACAATTCTTTTTTCTAAAACCTAATTAAAATCAATTCCCTGGCATTTTGCTGCTGTTAGAAAAGATGATGCTGTTAGATGTTTCAGTCATTAGCAATATGTTCACTGGATTAAAAACAAATTTCTGAATAATATTGTAATGATTAGCGAATCTATGATAATCTAAGCAATTATTAAGGAACAATGCCTACCCTGACTCGGTATCTTGATTATTTGTTGATGACATCTGAAAATGGAGATGTCAGGAGGCAATATTGTATTGTTTAACTGTGTTAATTTATTTTATTTATGTAAATTTCATGCTTCTCAGTTTTTTCATAAACTTGAATACTGGTTAATTGTCTAACCAGTGAAGACAGAAAATTGGGTACAAAAAGTAAATGACAATCTAAACACATTAAAGATTTTCTTTAAAACCTCGGCTCTTAAGATTAGAAAAGCTCTTATAATTTTAATGAGATTTATTTTGATTTCCAAATTGAGAACAATTGTTGAATGTACCTAAAAGGTTGGCTGGGTTTGGGGGTTATGATCATTCATAATGAAAGAAAACTTTAGCTTGCTAAATGTGAATCATGCTATCAAAAAAGAAAAAGAATTATCTGTGGGACTCAAACTTTTAGCTCTTGAACACTGAAAAGGTCTATTCAAACCTTTTTTCTCTTTACATCTGAGGACATGTTCTTTAGAGTTTATTTTAGGAATTCTTTTTCATATACTTGTTGTTCACCCGATTGCTGCTAAAGGTAGGGAAATGAATGTGCAAAACTAGGCAATGAGAGAACATACTTTAAAACTATGGATGGAAATAGAAGAAACTTTGCTCATGTCTTCATGCACCATCTGCATATCACTAAGTTGCACAGGGGAAGGAGTTTGGCAAAGACTTGTACTGTGAAGTTAATGATTTAATAGGGTCTGAAACCTGAATATTAGTCCCACAATGAAGCAACACTCACCATCTGCTAGTTTACAGAGGTTTAAAACATACCTGCATTAACAGAAATTGTCACTCCCATTATTTTTAAAAAATGCCCTCAGATACTTAGAGTTTTAAACAGATCTTCGGTGGAAAGCAACGTGCCTATAAGTATTCTACCATGGGCTAGCTTCACTGAAAGCCCTGCCTCTCGGCAGCAGGAGTCCAGAGTTGGGGATGTGGGATGGGGAATGCTGAGCATGGTCCTTGGTCCCTAATCCGTGACAAGACTGTCAAAATTATAGTGAGAAGCCAGCAATCCAAATGTGAGTGTCTGCGTCAGGAGGTGGGGGAGGCAAACACTAGCTCAGTCCTGGCTGGCTGGTTGTAGACGGGTGGAATAAAGCAATTGGAGTAGTGAAACAGGAAGAGGCTCCCGATGCAGAAGATGAGGCGATGGGAGGCTGTCATCACTGCTGTTCCGGGTGGTCCATGCAGGCCAGTCCAGGACCATGGTTTGTGTGTAGTTGGGGTTTTTAGAGACATAGTCTGGCCTTTTGAGAGGTCTAGGCAGGATATCAAGGTTTTACTAAGTAAACTGTGGGTCAATACTATAATCCCAATCAGGGACTCAGAGCACCGGGTAGAAGCCCAGTCGTGAGTGCTGGGTCAGCATGCTCAGGAGAGGAGATAGCAGCAGCTCGACAGACTTACCCCAAATATGATTCACATCTGGTTTGGGTCAGCAAAACTGATTCCAGACACTGCTTGCCAGAGGGACTGGTCTTGCTGGAGGTTCCCAGAGCTTGAAGTTGAGCAGGGCAGGGGCTGAGAGATGCTCATTTCTGCTGTAGGACAGAATTTCAGATCGCCTCTTCAAGTGTCCGATCTTGTAGCTTTACTTATTTCTATATGGCCTAATATTTGACAAGACCTGATTTGTTTTTGACCTGATTTTTTTCATTCTTTGATTCAGATAACAAATATTGATTCATCATTTATTGTGTGCCTTTTTTATTAATTCTTATGGCAGGGCCCACAAGTAGCTATAAATAAATTACCAGTCTCTCCCTATAAAAAATTTCAGGCAGTACATTTGAGGTTAAAATATATCATTCTCTACATTTTTTATTCTAAAGTATCTTGATTATTTCCTTTTTGTTGGATAGATACCTATTGCCTTCGGGAAGTCTATACTACAGCTTAGTGGGGAGAAAAAAAAAAAGGAGTGCTGTGTAATTAACTCTGAAATGGAGGATTTAGTGAGATACAGTGGTGGCTCCAAGGAGAGTGTGCTCACCTCAGCCTAGCAGGTGTCCAGGTACTTGCCACCATGAAGTTCTTTACCTGGTCCTCTCTGTTTGTTCTGTATGGGACGCTCTCCATCTTTTGCAAACTCCTACTCATCTTTTAAGACTGAGGTCCAAGTTTACCTCCTTGGTGAAGTCTTCCCTGACTCCTGCAGGCAGACAGCGTTGCACACCCCTTGTAGGTGCTCGCACAGCCTTATCACGTTGCGCTGTTGTCTCTGTACACGTCTGTCTCCACACTGGACTGGGAGGCAGTGAGGACAAGGACTGTGGCTTGCTGATTTTCATGTTCCCAGGGCTGATCATAGGGTCTGGGCAGAATAACAAAGGTAGATTGAAGCAAGCAATGGAAAGAGCATTTACAGCCACTGTTCATGTGAAAAAATTCACTGCATCATAGCCTGTCTCATGTTCCTGGTCAGAATGGAGGTTCTTCTCATTATTCAAATTGGTCAGTTGAGGAATCACAATTTGCTGGCTCTCTATATAGCTGAAAATGCCATTACCATTGAATCTATAATGATGCCTGCTTGTGAACAGGCGATTTCATCCTGGAATTGGCCCCACCAAGCTGATGTGACAAATGGACTCATGAAACAGAAAATGTGTTACATTTGGAAACTCTTCTCTTTTTTTCTTTAATCCTGGGAATTTGATGGAATGAACCTGGATGAAAGGAGAAATAAAGTCACATTAGCACCAGGCTTCCTCTTATGGACTATGTAAGAATAAATGGGAGAAATATCCCCTCAAAAACCTGTAGCGGTGTAGTATTGTGAATAAATTGAATCTGAAAAAAGCAAGGATGTGAGCTCACCAATTTACAGTGGCCTTCCTTTTGTTTTCTGAGGATCCTTTGGAAAGGGGAATGAGTTGAAGACTGATTGAGCATCTATCAAGAACCAGGCTTAATGTGTGTTGTCTTGCAGCTCACAAAAATCCCATGAATTAAATATTATAATTCTTATTTATATTGCTTTGGAGCTCACAGAGGTGAATAGGCCCAAAGGGCCAGGATTCAAACCCAGGTCTCCCTAACACCAGAATCCACTGTACAATGTTGCTTCCAATGTAAGATTTAAAAGTAATAGCAACCGCTCCTCCCAATCTGCCTCCCTCCCAGACAAAATTATACTGATTGTGGATGGGCTCCAACATTTTCAGATGAGAGAAGTAATAAGATCACAGTTACTTATTATGATTTATTTATTTAATTTATTTATTTATATGTAAATATCTGGATATAAGTGGAAGGTGTGTGTGTGATTGTTAAGGTAATAAAGATTGAGTTCTACTACTCAATGGTTATGAATGCAGCATGTAAGCAGAGCTATACATGATAAGTGGACTCAATATATTAAAAGTCCTCATTTCTATTCTTGGTCATTTCACTTGATTATCTTTGTGCCTAGAGTTTCACACAGCAATCTTCCAGCGTAGGCCAGGCTGGATATTTTGCCCATTGTTTTCCTCTTACCGGTGTTGTAAAAGTTGGAGTAGGTTATAGCTGTAAAATGGTGCACATACTTTAGAAAAAAATATGTGTATAAAATATCTTTAATCGTCTAAGTACAGTTGCATATGTAATTCTGATATTCTGTGCTTTCTCTAGGCCAAGGGTTGGCAAATTATAGCCCATGGGCCAAATTCCATTTGCTGTCTTTCTTTGTATGACCTGCAAACCAAGAATGGTTTTCAAACATTTTTAAGTTGAAATGATTGAAAAAAGCCAAAATAATAATATTTTATGAAATATGGAAATTATACGAAATTCAATGTCACAAATAAATTTTTATTGAAACATGGCCACATTAATTTATTTGTGTATAGTCTATGGCCACTTTAACACTATGACGGTAGAGTTGAGTAGTTGTGACAGAGACCATCTGGTCCTTGAGGCCTAAAATATATATTATCTGGCACTTTATGGAAAAGTTTGCCCACTTCTGGTCTAGGCAGTTAAGAGGTACTTATCTAAATGTATGTGGCAATGCATAGGAAATCTTCCCAGTAGATATTTGAGCCCAAGTGTTGGGTGTATGAGAGGAATCACTCTTCAGATGTGTATCCAAAAGTCGGGGAAGGGAGACATAGCTGAAAGAAGAAAGTGTAAGATTTAAAGTGGCATCCTATATCCAGACAATCTGGAAACAGAAAAGATGTTTCAATCAATCTGGCTTACATATGGATAAACTCGATAGTCTTGGTATAAACAACACAAAGCAAAGGTTAACTTTCACGGCTGTTCTGCCATCCTTGCTCTTCTGCAAGAGCAACTGATAACCTGTACAGTTGCTTGGAAGGGCTTTTTCATTTCTCTCTTGATGTTTGTTAGACTTACGTTCCTGAGAAAATACCAAATCAACATCTTTTTTGTTGTTACTTTCTTTGTAATAGCCTCTTTACCAGCTAAGCCCTCCAGTGTAGGGGGAAGGACTTGACTTCCAGGTCCAGGCACCTCTGCTTTTCTCTGCTTCCTTGAAGAAACAGCCTCAGAGGGAAAGACGTTCAGGTCAAGAGCCCGCAACTGAGGATATTGCCAATTCTCTGAGTGGCACTTCCCACCCACCCATCATTATTGAAATACACTTGGCTGCTAATTTCCTGGAAGATTCAAATGCTCCTACTTCAAGGTCATCTCAAAGGAGAGTTTAAAGAGCATTCCTCTCCCCCTCCCTTCCCTTGTAAAATATGTATATTTACAAGAGCATGCATAAATGGTCACCAGGGAAGATAAGCTATCAGAGAGTTTGGAGATGTCTTTCCTCATACAGTTCACACATCACTGAAGCAGATAAAATTGGTTTTGTACCCAGCCTCCGAACACACTGTTAAGGACTCTGTCCTGAAAATTGATCTACACCACTATGATAAAATTCAGAGCATCTCTTTCATAAATATCTAACTGTGGCATCAGCGGCTGCTGCTCCTGCCTGGTTCCCAGGGACTATGCTCGAGCAGGCAGAGAACGGCCTGCAGCTCTTCGCCTCCGTGTGCACCACGGTCGTCGTCATTGGCTGCATCGAAACTTAATTAAAGCATTTGATTCAGTTCAGTACGATCTATGCCTCAGTTTACAGTTATTAAAGTCTTTCACACGACTGCCCAGGGAATGTTAGATTAAATCTCTGTTTAATTTTAATAATAATAATAATGGCATCCGGGATCCACAACTTGTCATTTTCCAGACGCCGCATGCAGCTTTTTTCATGCCTGCTTCCTATGGCCCTGCAAGCTGCATGCGTTCCTGTCAGGCTTTGTAACTCACTAGAAGCTGACAGGACTGCAGATTTCTTTGTTCTGTCTTATGGTACTAACGCCATTTGAAAAGTCAATGCATCCTTATATCTAGAGTTTTCCATAAGGACCTCACTTGGAAGCGTACGTGTACCATACGGGGCATCTGTGAAAAACAGAGGTAATACGGTAGATAAAAATTAAGCAAGCACAAGGTCAACTCTTCAACACTACGTCTAACTGGCTATCAGACAAAACTTGATTGGACAAATATGGAAAGATTGTGTTCTAATATAGGGAAAATGTGAAACAGTCTTTTAAGTACTATAGTAGGTGCCTATTAAACAATAGAGTGAGGGATAACAAGCAATGACCTTGGAACCAGGAGGTGTGGGTATGAGACTCTGCTCTGTCATTCACCATCTCCCCCAGCTAAGGCAAGGAACTCAGTCTTGGTTTCTTCCTTGCTAAAGTAGAAAGAATAACTGCTTCTCAAGATTTCTGGATGGACTGAACTGCATAATTAATGTGAAAGAGCTTTTTAAATATATGTGATGTATTGTTATTCTTTAATGAAATCGCTACCCATGGATCAAGGTTTTAAACACATGTAAGAGGGTCTAGGATACTATAAGACAAAAGATAAATTATTATCAATTAAAAATTGGGTATCTGAAAGAAAGACACCATGCAAATGCAAACAAAAATGCTACATTAATGATAGAATAATTTTGGTGACAGAAAATAATAGATTGAGAATCATGAGATCTAAAACCAGTGCTGGCTTTGCTGCTCCTTAAGTATGTGACTATTGGCAAGTCCCTCTCTTTGCCTTGTTTGATCAGGAGACTGGACTAAATGATTTTGAAAAGTCTTTTCCAGTTCTATGATTCAGTGATGCAGATCTGAGCAGACTCAAAAGCATATCAAGTTTTCTGTTCTTAAATTCATATGCATGTGTTTCTGTACACCTCGGAGTTTCACTTTGTTCTGGCATGAAATATTGTCTCCCCTTAAAGGAGCCTCAGGATTCCTGAGTGGGAGTCAAAGAGAAGGGACATGGAGAAAGTACAGAATAGATTATTGGGTTTTGTGTGGCCCATCGTTTTGCAGAATTTTTTAAATGCAACTGGAAGTCTCTAAGTGAGCGCAGGGCTTTTGAGATATTTCCTGAGCTTTCTCTTTTCCTTTTCTTTCTGTCTTTAGGTGATTTTCACAGAAGAGTAGTGGCATTTGAGGCTGGGAGCTGCTGGCATACCGGGATGTTGCCAGTGGCTCTCTCTGGGTTCTTTGCTCTGGTTGAGCCATGGACAGAAAGCTCTCTGGTGGTCACAGCTCATGGGGACGTTCTTTACCTTTCAGTGACAGATGATTCGTGAAGAGTCAATGGAAGCGGAAATCCTGACCTAAGCAAATGGCAGTTACCCAAGCATTTTCTGGAGGAAAATGACCTAAGTCTCTGACATCGTGGGGAGGGGGGTGTGGTGAAGTCAGAAAACCTATCACTGTCATCGTTCTCACCCCTGCCATGGAACTGCGATTCTAAAGCCTTAAAGTCAACCAACTGAAGTTGCATTTTGAAATTATTCTGTTGCTTGAGTTTCTTAAGTGATCTCCTTCCTTGTTAAGAAGATAAACCTTGCGTGTATGGAGAAAGGGTAGGGGACTGATGGTGTATTGCACAAATTTAGAAAACTGCTACTTATCTCTAAAATAATTGTATATCTAAAAACTCCCATGATGAGGGCTTTTCTCTTATCTACTGTTACTACTACTACTACTATTATTTACTTAAAATGATTTGGAGATCATATGCATCCATCTATACTCCATCTCATTTTTGTTTATTGGGCCCCCTTCTGCCTAGCAATTTGAGTCCTTTGGCTCTTTCTTGAAGGGGGTTAAAAGTAAAATAAACAATTACGCTCCAGGGAGGGGAAAAAATGAAAACCCCAATAAAACGTAACTATGGTATCTCGTTTAGGGTTCCCTCTGAAGTCTCTTTTATCTAGAATTCACTTATGCTAACCCAAGGCCTGTGGTCTTATTTAATATCAGCTGGTAATAAAGAGCCCTTCAGCTAACTACGGCCGTATTCCACTATTCACTGCAGCTCTTGAAGCGATCATCGAGGGAAGGGGAGTCGGAACCCTTCAATGTCAAGGCGTTTAGAGGCACTCTAGCATCAATCAAGATGCACGTTGCTAAGTGCCTGCTTTCATTTACATGAAATATTCATACAGCATCCCGTTTTGCTTTTCTCTCTCCTAATCATCACTTTTCGGAAGAAGCTACAATCATCTCAGTTAGGGGAGGGTGTTATGGGACGTGCTGTACCTTTCAAAGTCAGGCTTCCTGCAGATAGCTAGTTCTGTAACGAGGCAGCAGACTGCACAGACCACCAAAGGTCTCCCTCACAGAGGCTGGCCTTGTTATCATGTACTATTCATCTTCAAGTACACAACTTAGTGCAAATGAAAGTAATTAATTAACCATAACAAACCTGTCAAAAAGCTATTTAGGATTTTGACAGAAAAAAAATTTAACATTTGCTTTAAGTGGAAAACAAAAATCGTAGAGCTCAGAAAATTCAGAAGCAATTCTATTTCTGCAGGCTTTCCTATTACTGCTCTCTCTTAATTACATGATAAGTAGCGTTTAAATTAATTTCCAGTTCTTTTGACTTATATTAATTGTATGATGCTTTTATAGTTGATGCAGTTTTAAAAAAAGGCCTAGGTGGGAAAATTTGCCTCTCTATAAATAATTTCAAAAAGTAGGTATAGTAGACTTTCGGTCATTGAAATAGTGATTAAGAGTACGTGGTAGCTGGAGGGGCCTCCCTCCCTCTCTTTCTCCCTCTCTCCTTCCTTCCTACTAAAATAGTGATTTACTTGTGTATTGGATTTTTTCACCTGAAATATTAAACTAGGCCCCAAGAATGGCATTTGTATGATACAACCCTTTGAAATGCAACACCAATGATGGACTTGTTTCCTTGTGAAAGAACCATTTCCTATGCCTTTGTTTCTGATAGGTACAGAAAAGGGATAATGATCTGTGTAAGAATTCTGACCCGTTATTCTAGAAATTAAAATTTATTTCAAAAGATTTTCCTGTATTTTATTCATTTCTATTTGTCTATCCAGGTTTGATTGTGGCACAGAGAGATACAGGAGTTGGTCTTTGCCTATGGAAATATCTTTTGCAAATGAATTTTTACATTAAAAGAGAAATGTCAGATGCATCATTAAAGTCTAATGACAATAAGAGTAAACGTGCAATGTTTTTGCTTAGAGTGCTGTATTTTTAACAGAAGGCATTTCATAATTGGTACACACCAGAAAGGCACTCAGTTTTAAAGTTAGAAATGTTAATGGCCCTGACAGTTTATTCGTCTTGTCCATTTAACCCCTCATACAGTATAGACTGAAATAGCGACCTGAGTGGGCAGTGATGAGGTTGCCTTTCCTTTAGGTAGACAGTTTTCAGCTTTAGAACACAATGCCAAAATTGTAGCTGACTGCCCAGAAATGGAACATAAATGACAAATTGGTAAAACTCCTGAAAAAAATTCTCAAATGCTAGTTCTATCTTTATGCATGTTAACACACAATTTTAAGCATATTTGTTTACTTTTTGACCCATTTTAAATTGGAGTCATCTTTTTAAGTTATACTATATTTCTCTAAATAACACAAAATACAGTAAAAATTATATTTTAAGAAAAAATCTCAATTCCAATGATTTGTGCTCTTATGGATTAAAGTGTGGATAATGTAAAGCAATTCGAAACAATTCAGGTCAATGATCTTTAGTTACCTTAAATAAAGAAACAATCATACTTAGTCACACATAAAGTACAATTGAGTGAAAAAAAATGTCATATATAAAAATTTAGGAAAATTACATATATTTTTTCATTGTCAAGGTGCCTAGGAACTTTGTTCCAAATTGAAGACAAAAAAGAAAAAGAGTTTTAATACATTCTCAGTGTTGCTCTTTACTATATGATCAACATTTATAAATAAATAAGTGGAATGAAAAATTGAGAAGATTGGTTACCAGTAGTTTCTCAGTAACTTTATTTTTAAATATTATTTTGTGGGTGTATTTTTTCTTTACTCTGGATAAGAGTTTTTTCCTTCTCTTTGCTATTTAAACTTGATAACAACTTGAAAAAGTTTAACCTTTGTTTTTCCTTTAAAAATGTTTTTCTAGGGAAAAAACCCAAAAAGTAATAGAAGTTGATATCTCAAACTACAACAAAAGTTGCCACAAGACTTGTAAACAGAACACAATTTGTGGGTAATTTTAAAAGATGCTGGAGCTTGGAATAAAAAGAGACTACCGTGGGATTTAAGATTCAATATATTAGACAGTCAAATGCAAATAATGATTCTAGAATAACATTACCAAGTTGGTGAGCATATTAACACCCACGGTTCCACCCATCTTGAATAAATTTAAAGCCATTTAGAGCAGTGGAATTGCAGTATTTTGTAAAACTGAGTCATAAGTGGCATAATCCATTACCTCCCTCCCTCTCCTTGTATGTGACTTTTAAAGTTGATTTGCTTCTACTTTATGGCCTGACACTATTGTGCACATACTTAAACATTTCAAGTAACTAACATAGAATACGTCATTTCCCTTTCCTCCCCCACCCCCCCAAATGTGGGTTGGCTCAAATTTCAAGTTTGTTGAAACCTGCTGAAGTTCGAAGGGCTTGAAGCAAATGTTACTCATCATACCTATGGGCTGTTTTTAATCCCTGGAAGTGTGGGAATTTACGTATATTGTTGCCTTTTGATCATATGACAATGGTTTTGACTACAACTCGCTTACTAGGCAGACATAAAAAAATTGGTACTTTCTGTTCTGTTTCCTAAAGGGCTCTCAAAATAGGGACTACTGTGAGCTCTGAAGTTAGGGGTCAGTTTTGTGGAGGTGAATTTTCATGGATGGAAGGACAGGTGTATGTGCGCTAATGATTCCTGCTGGAGTTTTATGGCAAGATGGACAGGCTATTCGTGAAAAACAATTGTCTTTGCTGTCCTTTTCAAAAAAGCTGTCGGATTGTTAGTTTATTTGAAAATTGTTCAGTGTCTTTGCTTGTGTTGGGACCTCACTTCAAGGCAATAGTAACCATTAGTAAACCATTCAAGGCAATAGTAACCATCCATATGGCAACCCACATGAGGGCTAACTAAAACGTTATTTCAAATTAACATCATTTCCATCAACAATCACCTTAGGAAGTGTTAGTAATGCTAGCTTCTCAAAGGCCCTCTTTATAATTTGCCCTCACATCCTGTTTAAATTTTTCTTGCTGTTCTTTTGAATATCTCATTTAATTTTTTTCTCTCTATTTTTAAAAGAGCTGTATTGAGATATAATTTACATACCATAAAATTCAACCATTTAAAGTGTACAATTCAATGAGGGTTAGGAAATTTACAGAGTTGTGCAACCAGCACCACAATCTAATCTTAAAACATTTTCATTACCTCAGACAGAAACCTGTATACCCATTTGGACTCAATCTCTGTTTCCGCCCCTTGCCCCAGGCAACCTCTGATGTGCCTTCTACTGCTATAGATTTTCCTTTTCTGGACATTTCATATAAATAGAGTCATACCATATGTGTTTTTTTTATGTCTTGCTTTTTTCACTTAGTATAATGTTTTTGAGATTCATCCACATTGTAGTGTTTTATCAGTAGCTGATTCCTTTTTATTACTGAGTGGTATTCCATTGTATGGATAGATAGACCAAGTTTTGTTTATCTGTTCACCAGTTGATAGACATTTGGATTGTGCCTACTTTTTGGCTATTATAAATAATGGTGTTATCCAAATTTACTAAAGAAGATTAGTGAAAGTAAATTTTTAACAATTGAAGATAGCTTTGGGTTTGGAGAACAGAACAAGTCATTTGAAGCCTAGTAGATAAGACAGATAAAGAGTCAAAGTATTGATTGTTATTAAAAGTAAAGTATGATTATAGGAGAGATTTATGTGATTTGCCAATAGTTCTGAAGGCATTTCCAAAGAGCAGTTATCAACATGTTTTGAGTGATGGCAGTCTCTTTATCATTTAATTATTTTCCCATAGATGAGATCTAGTATATTTATTAAAAAAATGAATCTGACTACTATTTAGTCATGTCCTGAAGTATGTATTCCATTTTTTCCAAGTTACGCTTCAGAAAGCAAAGTTTAGTCAGTCTGTACTTTTCCTTGAATAATAATTCCAATAGTAACTTAAACAAAGTCATATTTAGTGTCTAAATTTAAAAATAAAAAAATAAACATAAGGAAATATAATTAAAGTAACATTAACCAGACTATGAATACATTGATAATGCCATCATTACCTTTTAAGTGCTTTGTTACTATGGAATGATTGTAGATTTTGAAAGATCAAACACCCTTTATTTACTCTTTTTACTGTGTATTTGTATGTAGATATCTAAGATGCATTGTCTCTATCTAATGCAGAACATATATGTAGGTCTACGCTGCAATGTTTTGTAAACATAATCACATACAATTATAAAACTGGTGAAAATCATCTCGCCTTAGCTATTCATTAATATTCTGTTTATCTGAAAATTCTAAGGTCTCTGATTAATTATTGTTAATTCCACATAATTATTTGTTAGCCACAAACAGTTGTTTGATGTCATTTATTTAGCCATTCAAAGTTAAAGGACCTATGCTTAATTAAAAGAGTGTACATTTGTATTTCTGGCCTCTTTGGAAAGATGAAACATAAATCCATCAAGCTGCCTTAGAACTTTTAAACTTCCCTTCTTTTCCATCTGTAGTTCTCATTATCCAGAAGTTATTCTGTCTCCTCTGTTAAATTACTTTACGCTGCAGCTTAAACGAACATGTCTTGCTTTCATCTAGCATTTCAAATAGGGCAAAGACTGCTGTACAATTTCCAAACACAACTGTGCTAACAGAGATGAATTACTAGAGTTTATATAATTTATATTAGGAATTCATAGACCTAGCAAAAGGGATTAGTACATTTTATTTCAGGGCAGGAGATGATCCTGTCATTAATGGTCGATACTTTCATCATCTTTTAAACCTAAGGAATTTCCTGGGTGACGGGACTGTGAGGACATATCAGAGATTCACAGCTGTGAGCTTTATCTGGACATGCGCTGCTTTACTCACGGTGTGTGGACTACGTCCCATCAAAACTGGATTAGACTGTCAATCACATCTTCCAATGTATATTGTATTATGAGTTTTTGAAAATGTCACTGAGATCAGAGTAATTTCTTAGCTAATTGCATCTTGTCTGTTCTTAATACCGTGCATTTAATGGTTTCATTACCTGACGTGACAATCACAGTTCCTGGTCCAGTATTAAGGGCAGTTTTATTTCTCTTCTTTCTTGCACACATACACATGCTCACACATTCCTAAGCCACTTCTTTAATAAGAAAGAAAAAATGTGTTTAAAACGTTTCTGTGTTTTATGAAATAAAATGTGTGTGTAGGATTCCCTGTTTTCCCTATGGCTTAACATATACATAATAGTTGAAATTGTTTCTGTAATCCCCAAAGCATACCCAATGCTTAATACAGTATTTTCCCTTTCTGTTATAGAAATAGATTAAAGGAGATATTAACCTTTAAGAAACTGTCACTCATTACTCACATTGCCTGTGACTTTCTCTAGAGAATCGGCTCCAAACACAAAAATATTTGTGTTTCAGTATTACCTATTTAGCCATGAGAGATTCATTTGGATGAACATTAGGTTTCATTAAACCCTACTTTGGTGCATGAAACTCTGGTACTACCTGTTACTGGTAGAAAGATGGGCAACGAGAGATATTAAAATCCCTATAATGAGTTGCTCTGAAAAGGTAGTTATTAAAAGTCTCCCTGAACACACTCAGGTTTAGATTAAAATAGGTACAGGAGATACAAGGATGAGTAATGTAATGTATTAATCTCTCTCTAGTAAGAACAAGTAATTTTATGATTTCTGGGTAGAAAGAAAAACACAACACAGGCTTTTGCTTTATTTTGTAGCTCTTAAAGAACGTCGTCAGTACCATAGTGTGGTGTCATGTTCTTTGGGGGTTTAGCTATAGGCCTGGTGGGGAAAGTGCTTTAAACAAAGGCTTACGAGACATTATTCTAATCCTTGAAATGTAGTAACTCCCAATGCATTCTGCTGATTATATATTGCAAACTAAAATGACGGTGGTGGTTGAGGGGACAAGTGCTAGTTCAGGAGGGGTGCAGAAGCATTTTAGGGATGGATTTTGTTCAGCTGGTGCTTCTGACAGCTCTCATGTCCATCAGTGATGGGGAAGAAGCTGTACTTCTGGTGTCCTTTGATTTTCCTTTTCCACTGAAAATACTAATTGTGAGCTACAGCGTAGGAGATGTGGATAAAAGATGGGCAGATTTTGCCTGGCGTTCTTAGTAGGGGGCGGCAGCTGAAGGATGCACTCACGTTTGGCTCTGACAGCAGCTGTGGTATCCAATTCAAATTCACTGTGGCAGGAAGAAAGAGTGTGAATGCTAAAGTATCCAAGGTGTTTGTAAATACTCTGCTTTGCTAACCATTCAAGTCTGGTTTGCATAGATTGCTGCAGTTGCCGGTATAAATGTAGAACGACATTTATAAAAAAATAATGTGCAACCGGTGATGAGTTTTCCTTCTAAATGTTTTTTAAAACAGTACTGCACAATTCATTGGTATTCATATAAAATAGAGAAAGAGTGATGATTAAAAAGCAGCTTCTGACTACTGTGTATTTCAGGGGAGAAAATTAATTGTGATTTCATCAAAGCTCCCTGCACACGGGTTCAAGGATCACCTATATTTTAGCTTCGAGTAGATTTCAAAGTTAACGAATTACCCATTTGTCTTGCAGAAAGGACTTGCTAAACTGGTTGAGAACTCTTTTTACATTGAATGGCTAGTGGAATGTCAAAGAGCTTTCAGACATTGAGAAGTCAAGTAATAGTCATCAGGTACCCAGTCTTAAGTGGATGACTTTATTAGTAGACTGACCTCAGTGTATCTCTAAGTGAACTTCTAACAGGTGCATTCAATTCTCTAAGTATCAGAATGTGGAATTCATTCATACTAGGCACCCTCTGAGGTAATGAATGTGCCTCTGTGTATCCTCCCATACCCATTTTCTCAGACCCTTCTGGAGGTCTCATCATTGTAGAGAAAGTTACCAACAAAATGAGTAAGGATAAAGATATCTTGGAATTCCATTACCTGTTTTGTTTTGCGGTAGCAAAGAACAGATTTGGGAGAGGCTACTAGGGATTTAAAAAAGATGAGTTAGGGCAAGCATAGACACATTTTAGTTTTCACATGGAAAGGGCAGTCACACAGCTGCATTTTGAGCCATATTTGCATTGGATTGTGTCACTTCTTAGCACATGGAGACAGATGTGGGCCTCAGTTGTCCTATGGTACTTCTTTTATTTCACTTAGACTTCTGTGGCCCCATGCAAGAAAAGCTCCTGGCCTAGCCTGTGGCAATGCAGAACATCAGATTTCACTGTTGAATAGCTTGGATTTTCCATTTTTTCCCTGGCCACATGGGATCACCCTCGTTGCCCTGGTTTATAAATTAGACAGCTACCTCATTTTGGCCTGAAGAGTCCACAGAAACAGATGGCTAGGTGATCCTCAACTGTTTTTCACACTTCTTCTAAATGGATAAAAGTGTCAAAATTAAAAGATAGTTTATGCTTTGGCATCGGTGGGGAAAAATGAAATAAAGCTGTGTTGTCACTTGCCTGGTAATGAATAAACACTAGAGATCGATGTGTGTGCACCTTTGGAAAAGATCACCAGTGACATTGGAGCTTTTCTTAGGAGATGGCAAGAAATGCCTTGAATGAGAAGAAATACTTAGGCAATCTCTTGCTGCTATACTTGGAATTAAAGTTGACAACTCCAAGTGTGTCATCAATAGAGTCTTGGGCTGCGGATATAACTAAGGGCAGCTTCTGTTAAATAAGAGTATCCTTAATGTGGGCTTCAGTAGACTCAAAACCCTTGTGGAATGGTGTGCAAACTGTGCAAATATGCATTTGCCTGTGTTTAAATGTGGGGAGACTCTCCAAGAGTCTGTGATTGAAAAACAGATTAAGAGCAACTATAATAATGAAATGTCAAGATCATTGACAGGTGGATACACCATCAACATTGAATTTTTATCATACATAGTAGCTGGTGCCAAAATCAGTGAATGAGGCAAAAATCACAAGGAGTCAAAGTACCCACAAAAATCTCTTAGGAAAGCTCATTAGAGACCAATACACTTTCTTTTGAAAAGGCCAAGCAGTTGGTTTTCCCTTTCCCCAGCTGAGCCCCAAATTCCTGTAGATGACCTACATCACAGTCGGTAGGACACAGTAGATGAGAACATCAGCACAATTTAATTTGTCCTCTCTGTCTCTAAACTTTGGTTAAGCACATTTAGTTGAATTCAAATAGGATAAAAATGCATTTAATTATATGTATTCTACTGTATTTGATTTTGCCAATAATATTTGAGGATGGCTAGGCAGGTATATAATTATTCCCATTTTAAAGATCAGGAAATTGAGGCTAAGAGAGGTTGACTGAACCAAACATCTTACTTTTTAGCTGGAAAACCTTATTTATTATCTTGACTCAAAGAGATGAAGTCTATTATTTTCCACAGTTTCATATATTAAGTGGCAGAATAAAGACTAGAGTTTATTTCCCAACATCTAATTCAAGGATATTTTCACTGGAAGGAGAAAGTCAGTAATGCTAACTAGCGAAAATTGTTAGTAATGATAGAAGTAGCAAAAATATTATAAATTGTATTATGATACTATTCAAGGTCCTTTTTTCTTTATCCCTTGCATGTGTTTTGTTCAGAAACAATTTTCTCTTGCCTCATTTTTCTATGCATTACAAGTTCAAGTCCCTGTGAAAACACGAAACATTGTCAACTTTGCATACTCATCATGTTAATCCTGCCATTGGAGGTTTTGTGAGTGTCTAGTGAGAAGATATACATGAAGGTCTTTTTTTGTGTATGTGTGAGGACAATTGGCCCTGAACTAACATCCATGGCCAATCTTCCTCTTTTTGCCCAAGGAAGAGTGGCTCTGAGCTAACATCTATGCCAGTCTTCTTGTGTTTTGTATGTAGGATGGTGCCATAGCTGGCTTGAGGAGTGCTGTGTAGGTCCACACCTGGGATCCGAACCCGCCGACCCCAGGCTGCCGAAGTGGAGCACATGAACTTAACCACTATGCCAGCGGGCCAGCCCCATGAAGGTCTTTTGGTAAATGTATAAATACAAAGCATTATTGTAAGCAAGATCAAATTTTATGAACAATATTATTGCTATGGTTATTACTACTACCTGTCAGTTTAGTTACAGTGTACAACTGTGCTTCTCAACACGATAAAGTGTGGGGAGAACAGGACATAGAATGACCCAGGAAGATTTTTCAAAAACCATATTATGCCCTTGTTAATCCTAACTCATCTCCCACTTTTCTCCACTCTTCAGGATGTATGGGAATCTCAGAGAGACTTGGGCATGCATCCTGAGTTATATCTCTTGGTTGAAAACCACTAATCAATACTCCTGGGAGTAAATTCATTCATTTAATCACTCACTCATCCATCAAATACTTTTGAGCCTCTACCATGTGCTGGGGCCCAAACTAGATGGGCAATTCCTTTACTAGCTCAAAAGACAAATAAGGTTTCCATTTCTGCAGTTTTTCATTTATATTTGCTAATAGAAGCATATTTTGGAGACACTAATACTTCACCCTAGTGCAGGTATTTAATATTATTTAGGAACTGATAGTCAAAGAGACACGTTTAAGAACTACTCTCTCTCTTAGAAACAGTGAGCCTTGGCAACTCACAGTTTTTATGTCTCTAATCACTTACATCTGTCTCATTTGGATGTCTAGGGAAATAAGAGATGTAGAAAGGGAGAGGTCAGAGAAGTGTCCAGTAGGTCAAGGGTCTTTTGTATAGCCCTTGTTATGTTGTGTCGTGACCATGAAAAGCAGTGACTTGCTATCACTATATGTACTTTTTTCTTGGGCTCAAAGATAGATTTTTATATTGAAAATCAACAGATATGGTATAAAGATTACAGGTGGATGAAATAACAGATACTCAGTTGATGCCATATATAGCAAGGAAATCTCCTTGGCTAAATTGTAAATCGAAGGTGGGTAAGCAGTTGGCTCTGATATCACGAAGTGGCACCTCAGACAATTGTTAGTGGTCTTCTCTTTACTATATATACTGCTTCCTATTTTACTTAAAATCTCCTCTTTTCCCTTTTCCTATGGCCTACCTTGCATGGCTCCTTCAACTTGCTGCTTCTGTCCCTGCAAGAAAGCATCAAATAACCTGGGTGCTCCAAACTTCACAGACCCAGCACTGAACCTCTGATTTATCCAGTCCTCGCATCTGATTCTCTCCTGCTTCAGAACAACTTACATGCTGTCCTGGTTCTTGATCTTATTTTTTAATCACTCTGTGCTTTTAATTGCCTGTTAAAAACCTTGGCTCCTCTCAACATGGCTACACTACTTTAGACTACTTTGGGAAAATATCCCTTCCATCTGGATTTGGCCCTGGTACCCTCGGCACAAATACAATTCTGGTACCTCATTTCCAACTGCCTTTCTAATTCTGTTTATGCTTTTCCACTACATATTTCCATGGTTCTCAAATCTGGCTCTACTCCAGAAGTATCCAAAAATATAGATTCTAGGGCCAAATGCTAGACCTGCTGAATTGAAATTTCCAAGGTGTCACTTTCTGGGATGATGAAAATGATCTCTGTCAGTATTATCTCATATGGTAGCCACTAGCCACATGGGGGCATTTAAAGTTAAAGAAAATTAAAAATTCAGTTGGTGGTTGTTCTAGCCACATTCAAGTGTTCAGAAGCCACATGTGGCTGTTCTCAGCTTAGTTCCAGGTTGTGGGGCCCAAGAAGCTAACAGAGCAGCCCTGCTCTGTTCCTCATAAGTTTGAGAACCACAATGTTAGGTGACCAGTAACTTCCCAGTGATTTTACATTGATTGATTTACTTATTTTTTTTAAAAACAATAATAAATTTTTTTTTTCTGGTTTAAAAATGACTTGGTTCCCTTCAGGGGGAGCAATTGCACAAATTTCTGCTGAGTCTGGTCCAGGGATTAAGGAAGGGAAGATCTGAAAAGGGAGCGGATGTTTGAGAGAAGTGGCTGACTCATGTCCTAAGATAGGAACTTGAGTAGTCTAGAAAAATACTGGTATGAACCCAACAAGGCTGTAGTAGCATCTGTCTGTGACTCAGTATTTTAGAACTTGGGGAATAAAAACAAATATAAGAATGGCTCTATTACATAAGTGAGAGGATACAGTTGGTGATGCTCAGATAAGTAACTAATTAATATAGCAGAAAATGCTGGCAGAATATTTGCCTGACAGTATGCACACACACACACACACACACACACACCAGACACCACACACATATTCAATCACTCACACATATGAAGATGCTCCAAGATGTTTTAACAATGAAAAAAAGGATGCAGAAGCTTTTTGTGCATATTAATTAGGAGAAACACAAACCATAGTAGGTCAACTGAACTGTATTACAGTCAAGGTAGGTACTGTCCCTGAGTGGAAGAGTGATGCATTGAAACTGCTGAGATATGTGGTATCTGTCCTGACTTGCAGCTGAAGGTGGTGGCCGGAGTAGGTGACACAAGAATGAAACAGTGGAAGTTAAACTGGAGGCCACTGTTCCCATGAACCTCCTAAGTGGTTTTTATAGGATAGACTCAATGTTAAATGTTATGATGCTGATATGTGTGAAATCCGTTTTTAAGGTATGAGATTTGGGGCTAAGATTTCTTCTTTGGAACATAGACACACATATACAAAGTGGATTTCATACTTGACACAATGCCTGGCATACCACATGAGACCATTGCCTATACCACCTTCCTCCCAGCCAGCTAATCATGACCCAAACAGTGTTTGGAATTATCAAGGGAAAATATTCATATAAATAGAAAAAAATGAAACTTCTACCCATAGGGAGGATCCCAGGACCCAGTCAAGCTCCAGCAGAGAGAATCTCCAGAATAAAAAAAAAATCTCCTGAAAAATAATGGAACCTGTTTGCCATATGGATTATTTCCATCTTAGGCATGATATTAGGTAATGTCTTATCTTTTTCACTTAGTTCTGATGAGATCAACATAACTACTAGTTCTGCAAATTGTAAACCTCACTAGGGGATAAAATTATCCACATCACTTGTCAAGCAACATGGCAAGAAAAGTTTTCAGATGTAAATGTTAACTTTCCTTTCCATCTGAGACATTTTCTCTCTATATCCTCTACCACATTACGTGGCAATCTCTTAAAAGTGCAGATTATGTGCCTGTTTGATAAGTGTTCCTGGCCACCATTTTGTTTATAAAGATTAATTGAATCACTAAGCTAACTAAAGGTATTTTATTTGCTTAAATTCAGTAAAATACTCTAACACCTGTCATAGAACAGAAAGACAGAATGACAAGCTCTAAATGACAAGTAAGTAGTCAAGTTAAAACAAGGACTACACTTAGTTTGGCAAAATTCTTGAACTGTAGAATAAATATTATAAATCGCATTTGCTGTTAATCAGCAATTTTAAATTTAATTTAATTTCACCAACATTGTAATCATCATCTGAAATATTTAAATCTATTTCTATTATATACGATCCTTACCCTCTGTAGGATTATAGTTTAAGATTATAGTAATTCTGGTGACAGAGTTTCAGGTCATAATTTATACCAATACCTAAAATAGAATCAATCATTGTCGCCAATATGGGTGCAGATTAGCCAGCAGGCTAGGCAGAGCATAAAATTTGCAAAAGTAATGGTCCTGTAAAGTTCGCTTTATCTCCATTATGTTTGGAATCAGTGAAGTTATGGTTGAGGAATATTCTTTGGAAACAGACGGACCTGGATAGAAGTCAGACTCTGCATATAAGTCTGGACAAGTTATTTATTGCTCCGTGACTCAGTTGCCCTGTCTATAGAATAGTTATCTACTTTAGAGTGTTATTTCAGGAATCAATGAGGTTATGCCTATGAAGCAGTTGGCATGGTGCCTGGCACATGTGTTCAATGAATATTGAAATGTTGTTTTTTTAAAGTATTTCAATTGATTTGGATTCTTCATTCCTGTTGTACTCTTAGGGACATACTTAAAAATGTTTAAAGTTTTGTTGCTTTTTTGTTTTAGATACATGTTAGTTGAAAAATATTTAAACAGTATGGAAGCATAAAAGGTGAAAAGGTGAAACAATCATGGACTTTTTTTCAAAATGTCTCCTTAGATGCATATAGAATGATTTTTACTGCAGTAGTTTTACATTGTTTATGTAGTTCTGCAACTTGTTTTTTCGAGTTCACTATTTTGTTCTTTTAACTACTGCACAGTATTCCATTGTAGTCATAAATTCCATAATTTATTTGATCATTCTCCTAGTCAAAGACAACTAGGTTGCCTCCAGTTTTTCAACATAGGCTTTTTATTTTCGAAACAGTTAGAATTTGTTTTTTAGAAGCTAAAATAGAAACCCTGATTTCTCTGATGCCTTTATTTTATTTTTCCGGTGAATGGAGTACAGTCACCTGCAGGATCAGATATCATAACTGTGAGCTGCACATCTCAGGGAACAGCTGTAAGAATTGGCCTATGCTGTGGTCTGAATATTTGTGTCCCCTCAAAATTCACATGTTGAAATCCTAACACCCAAAGATGATGGTACTAGAAGGCGGGGCCTTTGGGAGGTGCCTAGGTCATGAGAGTGGAGCCCTATGAATGGGATTAGTGTTCTTATAAAAGAGACCCCCACAGAGCTCCCTCGTCCATTCCACCACGTGAGGACACAGCAAGAAGACAACAGCCGTGAACCAGGAGGAAGGCCCTCACCAGAATGCGACCATGCTGGCACCTTGATCTTGGACTTCTCAGCCTCCAGAACTATGAAAAATAAATTTCTGTTATTTATAAGCTGCCTGTCTGTGGTATTTTGTTACAGCAGCCTGAATGGACTAAGACAGCCTAGTTACAAGCTTTCTGGAGATATCTATGATCCTCTCCTGCTGTAGGACAATTTTTTAACAAAGAGTATGTTTATAAGTTCCTTTCTTTCCTCTGGATTTCTTCCACCTTAAAAAAATATGCACTAACTACCTTTTGTTGAGCATCTACTATGTGCCCAGTGCTCCTCCCCCCGCCACCCCCATTTCTGATAAGGTTAAGAAACATGCCCAAGGTTAAAAACTTAGGAATTGGCAGAGGTCATATTTGAACTCAGGACACAAAAACCTCCTGCTCTTTTAGCAAGCTAACTGAAAATAGTCAAATGACACGAAACCAATCAGATAAAATCACAAGGATTTATAAAGCACAATTAGATATATTTTAAACCTTAATTACATATCATTGCAGTCCTGGGAGCAGAATCTAAACCTCTGTCTTCTAATTACTCTCGCTACTCCCCTGCTCAAAATTCTCCAATGGCTTCCCAGCACACTCCGAATAAAATCCAAGCTTTTCATGATGCTGTCCACTGGCTGTTTGATTTGGCTGCACATCAACTACCACTTACCGAGCCCACTTTGCTTTAGCCATTCTGGCTTTCATGAAAGTTCTAGCAACTTGAGAAGCACTCTAGCACTCACATTTGCTTCCCTATGCCTGAATAGTTTCCCTGCAGATCTATGCACAGCTTGCTCCTCGCTTCATTCGGGCCTCATAGTCTTATCTGATCATCCTAACCTCGTCGCTTTACTCTGCTTCTTTACCCTGCCTTATTTTTCTTCGCAGCACTTGTCCCTCCCTCACATCATAGCATGGATTTATGTTTTACAAGAGTATCACCTGGTTGCTGGCCTTTCCCAGCGGGATGTAAGCTACCAAAGGCAGAGATTTGTTCCTCTGTACTCATAGCACCTAGAATAAAGCCAGGCGTGGAGTGAATACGCAGGGACCTTTTGCTAAAGAGGGAATACACGATTGCCTCAGCCCATGTCTACTAGTTTATTTCCTAATATTTATTGATTGATTTAAATTAAGCAACGCCATGCCTTATCTCTGGCCGTATTTTGCTGTGGATATTCCTTGGAAGCACATGATTTAGCAGAGGCTGCTTTGAATTTTAAAATAGAGCTACATATGCCTGTACCTTTATTCTTCTAAACTTTTACTAAAGGATCACTAACTATTTTTATTGAAAACTGAAGTCTTATTGAAATATTATATTTCAGAAAAGCGCACAAGGCAGAGTGCTGATTTTTACAAACTGTACAACCCAGATCAAGAAAAAGAACATTACCCGCAGCCGGGAAGCCCTCTCTTGCTCCCTTCCAGGCACTACCTAGCCCTCCACCAAGGGTACTGTGACCCTGGCTTCTAATAGCATAGATTAATTTCACGTATTTTTCACATATCTTTACTTTAATATTCATTTAAATTCTCTGTTCACAATGTTTGCCCCTTGTTTAATGCCTGCTCTCCAAGGTCCTAGAATCCGAGGTCCTAGTATCCTCTGTAGAGGAAAAAAGTAAGTCCTTTACATCTCTTATTCTTTTAACAGTTTTGTAGGAGCAAAACTGCAAAGCCTGGTAGTAATTCTCAATAGACTCAGGAAATTCGAGCAATGAGCCGAGAGTTGAATGCATTTGATCTGTGAAATGATTTGGGCTCAAAACACTTTGGGGAATAGCAACTTTTTGTGTGTGTCATTTTAAAGATAAACAATATTTAGTAGAATATTGAGCAAAATAGTGAAATATATCAGTAATGGTAATATATTTAGAAAAACATACGCATCCAAAGAATGCACTTTAAAGAGATGAAAATTATCTGAAAAACATGATTCGTGGTTTTACTACCTTCCAGGAAAAAGGAGGGGAAAACATAGGAGAAAACTATAATGAATTAATGTATTTAAAATATGGTAGTAAATTTCAAAAGCATTTTCATGGAAATTACAGTGTTGTTCACGAGCATCCATTATAGGATTTAAAAAAAATAATAAAAAAATATGTGTTGCTGATTCATTTATGGTGGCTACTGCACAGATGGTATTAATATCATTATATCCTTGCGTCCTTTCTGTAAGCATCTTGATATATTTTTTACCAAGATCGATTATTTTAAGCCCAACATACGTTCTTAAAATGTATCACTTACTGTGTAAGTTTACATCATTTGTATCTTTAGTCACTAGAAGCTTCTGTGTTTGAATACACAGTTGTACTGTTTGGATACCTTGCATGGCATTGCAGTGAGAGAAAAACCTGTCTTGCTAACAACAGCCTGTGTGTTTATCCTATGGGGGTGGCAGTAGGGGCAGATGGTCCCAATTTTGGTCATTTTCTTTTTTTAGGTTTACTCTTCAGTGTAACTCATTTGCACTTTTTATTCAAGCACCTGTAGTCCTCAACTAAAACAAACATACCGTGCAGAATGGGCAAAGTGTTTTAGTGAAACGATTCGACTGAAGAATCAAGCCTGAGAAGTGCTTCTTTCAGGTTGCTGAAAACAGGCCAGGGAGATCGTATCTCTAGAACATAGATGTTCGTTCGTGTGCCTCAGGATCACCTGGAGGGGGTGTTGAAACGCTGATTGCCGGGCCTGCCCCTCAGAGTTTCTGATTCAGTAGGTCTGAGGTGGAGTTTGAGAGTTTGCGTTTCTAGTTTTAACGAGTTTCCCAGTGACGCTGATGCTGCTGTTCCAGGGACCACACTCTGAGAACCACTGATCTAAAACATAGATGGATATGACTCAGCGAACAGTGGTCTGGCCTCAGATAACCCACTTGCTTAGGTCTATTTTGGGGAGGCCTACATGCAGCTACAGGAAGTATTTAAAAAAAATGCTTCCTGAACACTTGTCAGCCAGTTAGGTTCTGATCTTTTGGTTTAGTTTAGTCGCTTTAAACCTCTCCAAGCACCTTTCTGATATGGAAGCACCTTTCTTACATGGGGGGGAGGTTGTGAGGGAGGTGGTTGGGATATAGTTTTGGAAAAAAACTTGCCAAGTGATTTTCACCCTTTTTCTTGTTTTAGAATCACTGGATGTACCTCATCTGTCTTACTGCTTTAGGGGTTTACGTCAGAGAATGGCTTAATAATGGAGGATATTTCATTTTTTTGTCAACAGTCATTAACATTTTTAGACTGGGCCAGCTTCTCAATCACCCAACATTCCCCAAGCACCCTCTCTCCTGGAACCTTCTAGAGGGTTCCAGGAGCCTGTAGTCCTTCATGGGAGGGAGATATGTGAACCAGAGGAGAGTAGGTACTAGGGGAGAGAAGACTCAGACCTTGGGTGCTATATGGCAGCTGAAAGACTATGGGGGAGGTTGCTGTTAAGGAGTCCCAAAGGGGAGAGGGGAGATCTCTGAGTAGTCTCAAAGGATCTGCATGGATTTTCATACCAGAAATTCCAGCCTATACAGGAGAAGGGTTTCTACAGAGAATTTCTACCCACTTTGAGAACTCTTTCAGTATAGAGGAAACCATGTCATGGGTCCATTGCTTGCTTGGTTGGGCTGTGGAAATATTGTTGACACTTATGAATTAAGTGTAAAATTATGGATCATCTGATAGTGTAGAAAAGACACTGGAGTTAGAATATATAGAAAATAAATATAAGCTCACCTTTGTAAGTCATTAAGATGGAAATGGGGAGGGTTGTCAAAGTAAATACGATTTGTTAAGGTCTGTCACTACTTAGGTGAAACTTTAAAATGACCACTTAAGCCCTCTTGCTTGGCCTGATCAGAATTCCTACAGCTCAGGCCCAACAGTTAGGCCCAAGTGCCCAAGCAGCTGGTCATCCGAAAGTCCATCACTTTATCTCAAGGGAAGACGTCAGTGACAGTAAACTGGCAATAAGAGTCCTGACAAATAGATCAGCTACCTGGAACAGACCTGAGCAAATGGCTGTCTTTCCAAAGCATGAGAAGGCCTCCTCCTGCCACTGCTGGCCAGGCAAGCCAGCCCAGTTCAGAAGCCCAGTAAGGGTCTGAACATTCTTTGGAGGTCCTCGCTCAAATCTTCAAAAGTGCCACATATATTTTGCCCTACGATCTGTTCTCCGCTGAGCTGTGGGCTCCCCCTACCTGTGAGAGAGTAGGGGCTGGAGATTGTGGGCAGTGGAGATGGTGGGGGGTGGCACTAAAGATCTGATCATCACTGCTAGTCTTATCTCCTTGCAGGAACTCAACCCACGGTCAGGGCCAGGACAAAGGCTAAAGCCATACAAAATAGGACCTAACCCTCTCCATCCCTAACGTATAGTAAGTACACGGGCTCAGAGATAAAAGACAGCAAGATACTTTCTACTAAGGAATTTGAATTTTATCCTAGAGGCAATGGGGATCTATTGAAGGATTTAAACAACGGAATTACATAATCAGGTCTGCATATGGAAAGTTCACTCCACTGATGGTATTGAGGATGCATATGGAGGGGTAGAAGCTAAGTACAGAACCCCTTAATGCTAACTCTTGTTTCATGACAAATAGTGGATGAGAAGAGTTCCAGTGAATCCATAAAACAAACTTGGATCTGTTGAAAATGTGAATCTAACTTCCACATTTAAAACTTCATGTGTGAGTTAACTCCCATATTTAAAACTCTTCACAAGCTCCATATTGCCTAGAAGGTGGTCTTCAATCTATTTGATCATACTCCTAAGAGAAAAGAAAAAAAGTTTAAAATTCCCCATTCCAATATCTGTATATTTTTTAGTTGTAAATAATATGCATAAATAAAGTACTAATGATTAAGTGCTTCAAAAAACAGATAAACATAAATTTCTAAAGCACAAAATATAACTAAATGCAATCAGAAATTCTATTCTCTTTCCAGTCTCCAAAGGATCACTGCACACCCCTTTGGAGACCCAGCCCTAGAGAATAGGGAAGTAGCTCTTTAGCATGACACACAAGCTCCTTTATGAAGTGACACAGTCACACCTCCAGGCTTGTCTCTCTGCATTGTTGACTGCCAATGCCTCTACGGCAGTTTCCTGCATTGGCCCAACAGTTCCTCCGCTCTGGGACTTCGTTCATGCTGCCTTCTTTATGTGGATTGTTACTTTCCCATCCTTTCTCTACTTTGTTCTTATCTTAAAGCATCCCTTCTCATCCTGTGTGGACCTTATCTGTGTATGGGTCTCTTTTTCTCTTCTGCACTGTGAGCTCCTTGAGGGCAAGAGCTGTATCTGAGGCTTGGTGGCATTTCCAATGGAACTAAGCAGACTCATCTGATGTATCCCCAGCTACAACTTTAATCAGATGCTAATAGAGGATGCATTTGAAGACATGGAAAGGACCAAATACAGGGTGGGGGCAATTATGTAACTGTACTATTTTTTTCTCCTAAACTATATTTTCTTGCTAACTGTGGACATTGTATAGCTTATAAAATGATTTATTTCTAGTAGTAATAGTAGTAAATGCTAATAATAATGCTTTGTGAATAGGATTATCTTACAGATACATCAAACTGATTCTTACTGGACAGTAGTTTATTTTTAATTTTTTTTATTGTGGTAACATTGGTTTATAACACTATACAAATTTCAGGTGTATATCATTATATTTCAATTTCTGTGTAGATTACATTATGTCCACCACCCAAAGACTAATTACAATCCATCACCACATGCATGTGCCTAAACACCACTTTCACCCTCCTCCCTCCCCGCTTCCCCTCTGGTAACCACCAATACAATCTCTGTCTCTGTGTGTTTGCTTGTTGTTGTTTTTATCTTCTATTTATGAGTGATATCATGAGGTATTTGACTTTCTCCCTCTGACTTATTTTGCTTAGCATAATACCTTCAGGTCCATCCACATTGTCACAAATGGCCAGATTTCATCCTTCTTAATGGCTGAGTAGTATTCTATGGTGTATGTGTACCACATCTTCTTTATCCATTTGTCCCTTGATGGGCACCTAGGTTGCTTCCAAGTCTTGGCTATTGTGAATAATGCCGCAATGAACATAGGGGTGTGTATATCTTTACGCATTTGTGTTTTCATGTTCTTTGGATAAATGCCCAGCAGTGGTATGGCTGGATTGTATGGTAGTTCTATTCTTAATTTTTTGAGGAATCTCCATACTGTTTTGCATAGTAGTTTGCACTCCCACCAGCAGTGTATGAGAGTTCTCTTTTCTCCACATCCTCTGCAACACTTACCATTTCCTGTCTTGTTAATTATAGCCATTCTGATGGGTATGAGGTGATATCTCACTGTAGTTTTGATTTGCATTTCCCTGATAATTAGTAATGTTGGACATCTTTTCATGTGCCTGTTGGCCTCTATATATCTTCTTTGGAGAAATGTCTGTTCAGATCTTTTGCCCATTTTTTAATTGGGTTGCTTTTTTTTGTTGTTGAGATGTGTGAGTTCTTTATGTATTTTGGATGTTAACCCCTGATCAGACCTATGGTTTGCAAATATCTTCTCTCAACTGTTAGGTTGTCTTTTCATTTTGTCAGTGGTTTTCTTTGCTGGACAGTAAGTAGTTTAGTCACTAGTTAATCATACTTGGATCTTCCTTTAAAGGAATAATAATAATAATTCCTTATATTTCTAAATTTCTATTTTGCTTCATTATTTTATAAGTGGTTTAATCTAGAATATTTTCTTCCAAATATACTTCCTTCAAGGACCTGACAGAGGGGGTAAAATACTTTTAAATTAAAGCAGGCTTTATGAAAACAGTATCTAAGTATTTTGTGAGAGAACAATCATTTAGGAAACACTGTGTTGAACCATTAAATATGGCTCCTCCTGTAGGACTGTGAAATACTTATCTTGTTGGGACAGATGGGTGTGCTATATTTTCCAAACTTTTTTGATCATAGGAAAGCCCTTTGTTCAAGAAACATGTCATTGAGCTACCCAGGTTCCACAGAACTTTGAGAAACCCTGATTTAAGGCATTGAAGTCCTTAGAAGGTATGCAGAGTTTGGTACTGACTACATCAAATTGGTATCACCTGTTAATACCGTACCACTACTACAGCTTAGCCACAGGCTTTTTAGCAACTCCCAGAGAGTATGATCTTCAGGAGAGAAAAATTTTATGTGTAAATGCAATATCTTTTCACCTGTTAGGTTTTCAGTAAATATTTGTTGATGAGAGTCAATTTCAAGGAACAAGTAGATCAGGAAGGGTAAACCAAAGCAACAGAGACTAGGGGCACTGCAGTTGAGGGGACAATGTGAGAGCACTGGACAGGAGAAGGTAAGAATGGGATATAAAGAGGGCAATAAAGCAGCTCTGAAGATTTAAAGATGTGCTAGACTGTCAGTCCTGGCTGTTGGTGAAAGTACCTGGTTGGCAAAATTGTCATAGTCATAGTACTACTGTCTAGAAACTTTCTTCCAGAAACTCAAGGAGCTTTTAAGATTATCTCCCTGAATGCTATTTCTGATTTACTTGCAATTGTTCCATGAATAAGTAATGGATGAGCAAAGGGAGCTGTCTTTATGGGTAACTCTTCTTGTGACCATTTGTGTATGACTTTTCTTCCCATTGGGCTATGAGTTCTTAGAGAGCACATGTCATGCCAAATACATTTAGACATTTCCCATGTTGACTACCATGACTCCTTGCCAAGTAGGTGCTGTACAAATTCATTAATGAATAAACAAATAAATTGTTGTATAATAAAGAATTTGACCGGCCTTTATCCCTAGTTCCTGGGAAGAAGACTCTAAATCTCAGGATTTCTTGAGGAATAGGAAGGCCTTTGTTATTCATGAGCCTCTTGGATCACACCTGATAGTTTATGCTAATGAAGTAACTCTTGTTGGGCCCTTAGATAGCTTCAGAATGGAGGCTTGTCATACTGGAAGAACCAACAATATGATTAGAGGTTTGGAGCTTTGAGCCACTTTATATCACCTGGACCTCTCACCCTCTGAGGAGGGGAGGGGACTGGAAATTGAGTTCAATCATATGGCCAATGAGTCAATCAATCATTCCTACATAATGAAACCCCAATAAAAACTCTGGATACCAAAGCTCAGTAGAGCTTCCTGGTTGGTGAACACATCGATGTGCTGGGTGGATGACATGCCCTCATTCCACAGGGAAAGAACATGGTAGCTTTACATTCAGGACCCTCCCAAACCTCACCCTATTTGTGTCTTCATTTGGATGGTCTTGATCTATATTCTGAACAGCAAAACTGTAATCATAAGTATAGTGCTTTCCTGGGTTCTGTGAGCCATTCTAGCAAATTATTGAATCTGAGGGGTCATGGGAACCCTCAAATTTGTGGCCAGTTAGTCAGACTGCTGATGGCCCAAGGACCCCTGAAATGTGGCTGATATCTTAAGTGAAGCAGTTTTATGGAGAACTGAGCCCTTAACTTATAAGGTCTGTGCTAACTCGAGGTGGTTATTGCCAGAACTGAATTGGAGTATATTAGTTAGCGTCAGAACATGAACCAACAAAAGAACACTGGTGTTCTGCCTCCCAGAGGAGTGCTGTAGCTTCTGGTATATTCTATATTCCCTAAGAGCAGGGGCACTCTTATTCCTGTTGCTATTGTCCCACCTGTGCAAGATGCCTCCTCCTCCTTCTCTCTCTCTCTTTTTAACCTCTTATCATATGTGCCTTTTCTTGCCTCCATTTTACTTTTCAGCTGTTGTCTTTTTCTTCTCATCTGCACTTAACACTGCTCCACTTGGGTTTTCTTTACATGCAGATTCTTTTTTTGTTTCACAATAGGAAACACTCTCTCCAGGTTCCAGAACAGCTGTTAAGACCCTCCCTATAATACTTATTTTCATATTTGTGGCTTAACAGGTATGAAGCAATATTATTCAAGTTTGAAATTGGCGTTTGTTTCATTGGCAAAGAACTAGAACCTGACCAAGGTCAGTATCATGCTCTTTACCTTATGCCCTCCTTAACTGCATGGGAAACCATATATCCAATAGAATTGCTTTGCTAGGTAAATTATCGACAGTAAGTTTACATATGAGTCTGACAAAAACACATAGTAAAAAATACTTAATCACCACACCTTTCAAGCCACTTAGAACTTAATGAAGTGCTCACAGAAGGATGGTGTGTTTTTAAAATCACAAATTCTGTCTCTGAAGGTGTCACGAGAGGGAGTTTCACTGGGCACATGGCATTTACAAATTCTGATTGGCACTTCCTTCTTTGTTGAAAGGCGAACCTAGCTCAGTTTGCAGCAAATATGACAATAGGCTGTGCAAATGTATGTCTAAAATGCAGCTCTGTGGGGGTTAAACATTCAAGCTTATATGAGACAGCATCAGTTTCAGGTCAAAGTGCTGTTCTTAAATGATCAGTATAGAACAGAAAAAAGGCATTGAAGTGACCTTGCTGAGGGTCTAAAACTGCACCGAAGCCTTTTCTGCATGATTAAGTGAGCAGAATCTTAGATTAGCTAAAAGCAGTGCAGAAACATAATGAGTTCACTTATTTTGGAACGTTTAATAACAGTTATAGACAGTTATGCGATCAGGCGGAGTTATGACTTATTCATTCTTTCATTGCTATTAAAATTACTGCATTTGAGGTTTTTAAAGTCATTGAAATAAAAAAAGTCTGATTTATGTTAGGAGAATTTAGCTTGCCCTTTGGTCTCTTCGTTTTTAAATGATATAATTAGACTTTTTAAAGACCATTCTAAAAGCATTATTAGCATTTTGTATAGCAGAAAGTAAATGCATGTTTTGTGGATAGTTTAATTTTAAAAGGGATAATAATACTTGATTCAGACAGTGATATTCATAGATTATTAAGGAAAGATTTTTTGTATGAAATTTCTCAAAAGGCAATTGTATAATTTTAGTAATAGACTATACAGAATACGTGTGGATTTTGCTGTGTGTACACACAGTTACTCTCTTTCTAATGCACTCTCTAATTTCATTTTGAATGGACATTACAAAGACATGGAAATAATACAACACAGCTTTCCTCCCATTTGGGAAAGCAAGGATGGGAAGAGAAAGTACCAGAGGATGTATTAACTCGTGACCTTTAGCATATTTCCTCCGAAATTACAGAGCCATCTATCAGCCTGGGGGAAAAAAGCTTGCTTTAATCATAACAAAGAGATTTGCAGGTGGTTTGAATTAGCAGTAAACAACAATCATTAATAAATCATTTTGGAAGAATATGGAAATGTCATGGATGCATCCACATTTTAATATAATTCTACTCTTAAACTTTTCTTACGCATTTCATTGTATGCAAATACCATCCCCTGTCCAAATAGTTTCAAATTAGACATTGCTTCCACTTTCAAGTGGGTTATTGCACAATGCATAAAAGGTGCAGAGAAAACATATCTGACCATAAAACTGTGAAATAAAGTGCTGATTTTAGTTGGACACTACAGTAGGATTGTTCGCTATACACATCTTTGCCCATAAAATCGAGCTGACTGCAATCTCCTTAAATAACAGCTATTTGTGCCACGTGTGTGTTCTGTAAACAGTTTGGATATCTCTTTTGGAGGCTCAAAATGCAGTGCACTCTGCTATTGCAGGATGGAAACTGAAAAACACATTACTAAGGACTGAACACAAAGAAGCCCTTTAAATATCCAGCAATGGAGGATCACCCATGTGGATAAACGATGGTCTGACTTGTGTCTGCTAACACATGATTACACACACTTTTAAGAATACACGTTTATATATGAATACATATACATGTGTGTTTATGCTTCCCCATTTTATTTGGCTGCATTTGAATTTAATTATTGAAGTTTGCCTTCCATATGAGTAACCACCCTCTGGTAAGTGAGTCCTTAGTCTGGAATAGCCAGGTGATCAGTTCTGTTTGTGCTACTTTGTTAATTGACAGGAAAAGGTGTCACTCAGTTTATCAGAGTGAATTTCAGGTTATTTGGGTGTCAGCTGAGGGGTCAGAATCATGAAGCAGCAACCTCTAGTGACTTCACACCACTGGTACTGTTCGAGAAGGCTGCTCTGAAAACACTCTCATAGCTTCCTAACAGTGACGTTAGCTCCTGTATGGACCATTTTCAAAGGGACGGGGTGGACTGGAAACAAATCAGTCCCACTGACGGGGGTCGATGGCGTGTGGGGCGACTATTGCAGCAGCCGCCAACTCATGCAGTGGAGACTTTTGTCCACTAGAGACTGATCTCTGCCCAGTAAACATGTTGCTTAAGGCTTCACGGTTTAGACTTGAACTATGGTCTCAGAGGTGAGAGGCTAGCGTTTCATCCGCTAAGCCATTTAGCCTTTTCCTTTGAAGGAAGATTGATTTTAAAAAAGCTATTAACCTTCAGTGATTTATCTCATCAGATCATCTTCATTTTCTTCTGCTTATAATAAGACTATATTATATAGTTTTATTCTTCAGTTAATTCAGCAAGACTATCTGAAAGGGAAATGCACGAGAAACATAAAGAAGGCAGAGATAATAGAAAATTATCAGCAACACTGAAATGAAAATGTTAACAAGAAAAACAAAAGAAACTGAGCAAATGTTACCGCAGATCTCAGAGATACAATTACATAAGACATAATGGTTCTACGTAACCCAGTTTTGCAGAACTTTCTGCATGTAACATTGATTCCAGGGCCATACACCATACTACTGACATGGGCACTACCCTCCCTTTTCTAGTGAAAAGACAAAGGGGACAGGTTTCATTTTTTGCTGTGACTAAAATATGAGCTAAGGAACCAGTGGTAATTAATTCACATTGAGTATATATTCAGAGGTGCACAAGAAACAGCAATTTTCAGGGAAATTGCATTAAAACACATTCTGTTCTGAGCCTGAAATTAGACGGTTTATCTATTTTTAGTGAAAAACGAGTTAAACGGTAACCTGTTCTGCCACCTTACCCCGAATCCCTTTAAAGGGAACTGCAAACTGGTTGCTTTCCATCCTGAATCATGTTTGATTTATTGCATTATATTGATTGAGTTTCTACTTTGGGAATAGTGTTACATTTTGTGAATAATGTGTTAGCATTAATGACTTTAATTCATTCTCCATAACTTGATGATAGACACTGATTTACATTTCTTCTGGAGTACCTGATAGCAAAAGAAGTTCTGGCATTTTAATTTTTTTCACGTATACCACCCGGCTGAGTGAGAGGGGTGAATATAAGAACACAGCGTTAGGCAAGAATCTGTTTCGAGGAGTAAGGTTTCCCCTCACCCCCGCCCCACTCTGCCCCTCACCCGACACTCAGGTATGTACGTTGAAAGTCAAACTGAAGGCTTGTAATAACATTTCAGTATTGGATGAGACTGAGCAACAGTAGACATGGGTCTCTGCCATTTTCTGGGCTTATTTAACACTCATGGTTGAAATTCCTTTTGTTTCAGCTGCTGTTAGTTTATGTAAGTTGGTGTTTGGGCAGGTGAGACTAGCTTAACAATGGCAAGTCCTGACAACTTGATTCTAAAGAAACTGAAGCAGCTGAGCGTGTCAGGCTCTTGTTCTGTATTTCCTGAACTGGTCAGTAAGGATACCATGTAAGATTTGAAACTGGACAAATAAGGGACTAGAAAAATATTTGTGGTAACAAAGTCACCTTTGTCCGTGTTTGTTGAGCAAACGAAAGGGGTAATAAAGTAACTCTTTGGTAGCTGGTAGCTGGTTTTACATCCCCTTCCTGAGTATTTCACAGGATACAATGACTAGGGTTAATAATATCTTTTCTTTGACTTTTTCAGTACAGTTCTAATTTCCTCACCCCGCTTTAGTTAAATACAAAGACGCCTCTTAATTGCGTTTCCATATCTGGATTAATTCTGGGATTGATATTTGCAAACTGAATTTTGATGGGGATTTTGGAAAGCAGGGCTGGTGTCAAAGGTGAAGGAAATGACAAGGAGATAAAAGGAGTGATTCGTGAAACTCAAGTGTGGTTCAGCTTTGAGAAAGGGAAAAAGGTTGACTTTGAGAAAAGGGGAATAAGAGGGGGGTGACTGCTGCCCCTCACTCCCGGCTTTTCTTTGCTTCAACTCAAGTGTGAGGAGAGAACTGTGAGTTGAAACCTATTGTCTCTGCCTCTCACCTTGACTCCTTCGTGTGCAGAATTCTGTCAGTTCTGCCCCTCTCCTATCTCAACCCCAAGCCTACGGAAATATCCATTCCTATTGGATTTCTCGAGTGTGATTCTTTCCTCGATGGTATCAAAACCACAGTATTCTTGTGCCTCTTGGTTATTTCCTTCACCTCATCTCTCAGGAAAAAGTAAAGGCGATGAGCCAAAAAAAGAAATAATCAATTGCCCTAGATCTGTGAACTTAGGAAACTCTGGAAAAGTGTTTGGCATAAAAAGCTCTTTTAGATTTGGCTACTTATGATAAAGTAACCTATCAAAAATTTATTACTTGCACTTTCCTACAAAATTCATATTTTCTTATCGTGTTCAAATTGTTCCCTAATATAGAAAAATGCAATAGTCAAAATGTCTTTGTAATAGCAAATAAAATAATTAGCTGGGCTTTACTGACACATCCTAACATGATCTCCTGTCCCAGAAATTACATGTCATAATCAAAACATTAAAACATATTAGAAGATAATGAAAAAGTACAGAATAAAAACAAAAAGATATGCAGAGCTCTCTTTTTGCTATATTAACCAAAGGCACATTTCTTACCCCTTTTTCCTTACATCCATCAAAATATTATAGTAGATTTAAGAATAAGGTAGCAGGCCTCTGTCGATGAGGGATCCTACTCATTTTAAACTCCAAGCAGAACCAGCAATAAAGGTAATTAAGATCTGAGGGTTCCACCGTCCCAAACCAAACATACTTCAACACGTGCCATGGTCACCTACCTGGTGAAATGGCACAGGATTTTGATGCAAAGATTCTGATGGGTTAGCGTCTTTGTCCTACTCAGTCTGCTCTCTGCACCAGGCTGTACGTGAAAGGAAACTTCAGTTCCTTATGGAGTTCTGAATTCTTGGCCTTAGTTCTGATCCCTTTGCCTTACTCTTCCCTCCCTGTGCACGGCACCTGGTGTCCATTTCCCCGGCTTCTGACTGCATCACCTGTTTTCTGCTTTGGATTTCTCCCCACTTGTCTTCCTGGCTATGATCATGGTTCTTCACAGCTGAAGATTCAGGTATTCTCATCACCCTCCATCATTCTTTCAACCTGCCTCAGACCGCTTGGTTATATATTATCCCTCCTGACTTTTCAAATGTAGTGGATCTTGTCCCTGCTGCTCTGTAGACCATGTTCTTGTATGATTTACCTCAGTCCTGAAAGGACAATCCCTGTAATAAATGTCTGTGACTGTGTGGCATCATTGGTTTGGAAGGGACTGACTCTGCCATATAGAAGGCGCTGAATATATTTGTGTACTGAATTTTAATAACTTGTTAATTAAACTGTTAGGTTAAATGTTGATATGCCAAAACTGTGGCAGGATTATTTTGGGAATCTCCGAGCACAATATGTACAGTGTTTCCACAGAATTCAGCTCCTTCCCCCACCTCCATCTCAATGCTAGACATATCCTAGAGGAGCCTCCATTTAGCTGCCATGAGAAGTCATTTAACTGTCCCTGGCAGGGTCGTGATCCCACGGGTTAAACCTACCACTTATGCTAAACAGCATTGAACCAAACTCATCTGAGTAACAAATGGAAGAGGGAACCTGTCTCTAGTCACTTTTCGTTTTCTTTTCTGAAAACCAGCATGTGATTTTGAGAGGCCACTGGTGCAAAGTGATTAGTTTGGAACCACAAGGAACGGAAAATAATGTAGTTCCATTTAATTGGTCTTTCCTTTTAAAGGAGAATAAATGTATCATGCTTACTATGAACTGGAAAGGTGAAAACAATAAACCAAAAAGCCCTCCATTTACTTTATCACATGTCTTTTTCTTATTACTTTGTCTTAGTTTATTCAGGCTGCTATAACAAAATACTACAGACCTGGTGGCTGATAGGAGAGATTTTTGTTCACAGTTCTTGAGGTTGGAAGTCCGAGATCATGGTGCGCTTGGTTGGGTGAGGCCTGTTTTCTTGCCGTTGACTTCTCATCGTATCCTCCCATGGTGGAAGGGACTAGGGAGCTCTATGGAGTCTCTTTTATAAGAGAACTAATCTCATTCATGAAGATGTTACCTTCACAGCCTAATCATCTCCCAAAGACCCCACTTAACTAATACCTTATCTCTGGGGGTTAGGATTTCAACATATGAATTTGGGGAGGATACAAACATTCAGACCATAGCATATTGAAAGTTAGTATTGACTCATTTTTAATCAAATGACACTTCTACTGTACCACTTGTTACTTCTTGATTGTGATTGGTAGTAATTGGCATATTCTCCATGTTGAGCCATAATTTTTGATCTTTGTTTCCAGCCAGGGTTCTGAGGGGCAACATTATTAATGTCTGGCTCAATCAGTTAGTTAGGACTCGGTCATTCAAAAAGTATCTACTGAACACCTACCATGTCGCAAACTGTACTCAGTCCAGGTGACACCCATTACTGACGTCACAGAGGTATCCAACCAATTCATCCAGTATTGTCTCTAGACCCAGCTGAACACAGTTTCTGGACCATTCCTCTCTGCTCCGCCGAATCTGAGTTTCTTCTAGCATCTTGCAAGCAATTTGGAACTAATATTTCCTTCCACATCCCTTGTGCAATTTGCATCTTATTTGCAGTTGTAGCAGTGTGGAAGCCAGGTATGGTTTCTCCCCAGAAGGCTGCAGGGTGGTGCCTGCAGTCTTAATAAGCATTTAATAGGCATTTCTCAGGGGGTCTAGTCAACTCTACATGGGTAATTGACAGCACGAATCAAACATATACAATGTAACGGAGAGCAAAAGCCACTCCAGGTGGATAAGGTACATCCTTGTAAGTTTTCCCAGTATGGATCCCATTAGACTTGAGAATTTTTTTCCCCAGTAAGGCGACTCAAACTGGACTCAAACTGGTCCAATTTACAGATTGGGCCCTACTTGGTTTGTGATCGTTGAGTTTAGCCCAAACTTTAAATTATCTTCCTGTGTTATAGTCCTCAATTCCAGCTTCCAAAAAGGATAATTCTCATCTCTCACACTCATAATGCAAACTGGCCATGCTTGAAATGAAAGGTTATTGATGGAAATTAAGAATTGCTTATGGCAGCACAAAACCCATGCTCAGAGACAGGTGCAAATAAATGATGATATAAGAGCCTGGTGAGTTCAACTGTTTACCAGAAACAGCTCTGCAAATATTGCCTCTGGAAGTTTATTTTTCACCTGGTCTTTACCTGTTCCTCTTTTAGGGGCATGGAAAGTGAATGTTAGATTAAGAGAAGTAATAAAAAAAGAAAACAAAACTGTAAACCCAATTAATTAAAAGCTTGTCTTCGACTGTAAGTGGCAGATGTATTTGCACAGGGTGATTTCGTCCCAGTTACAAAAGCATCAGCACGGAATTCTGCCTGTGCTCTCAGCGGTCTCGCAGGTACAGTGCATTTGTGAGTGCTGAGCACACAAATGAAATGTGCAGTTTTCACTGTAGTTTCCAGTCAAATGTTTAAACTCAGTGTGTAAAAATAACCTGGTCAGAGTAATATTTTCCTCTCAAAAAAATAAAAGAACGTAACCACACAGAAAGAATGGTTAGGTCACCACATTCACAGGATTAAGCATCATTGCTTCTGAGGAAGTTCTAGCCTCTTTAAAAATGTATAAATAAATGCCTTAGAATATCATCTATTACATTTCTTTTAACTGACTCTTATTCAGTTAGAAATGTAGAATTCAGATGTTTTTTCTTCTTGCGTTTCTATTTTCCATTCTTTGGATCCCTTGACAGTGTTTTCCCCCTTACACTGTTTTCCAATTTCTGCTTGCTTGGCTCAGCCTGTGCCCTCTAATTGGTCCTCTTGTCTACCTGTGATCACCTGTCAGAGAACGTGACTGCCATCCGCACACCCACACACACACCTCTCCATCCCACAGCTGCAAGGTGGCTTCTGTGGCTCCAACCGCTGTCACCTCGGCTTCACTCAACCCGTGTTCCTCTCTCTGCTTCAACTTTGACTTCTCTGTCCACTTTCTACCCCCAACACTTCCGCAAGACAGCTTTCTCCTCAGACTGTGGCTCAATTATCTTATTTCCTTCACTGTCTGCTTTTTCTTCCTAGCTTCTCATTCACTATCCAACCCACTGTTTCCTGGTTCTACCCAGCTACTTTACAGAAACTGTTTTTTCAAAAGTCACTAATGACCTAATTGTCAAATCCAATGACACCTACACAGCTTGTAACAATTTTGACCATCTATCCTTCTCATTCTCTGCTTTTTTTGACCTGACTCCACAATACTTTCTCTTTGTTCTCTTCCTTCTTCTGAAGTGCTGACCGTAATTTACTGGTGAATGTCTAACAACCGTCTCTCTGGAGGGAAAAAAACGGTCTAATGTATAGTGTTTTCAGATTTCCATGGGGTAAATACTCTCACCATGGTCCTTTTGAAGCTACGGATGTGATACTACTGAATGCAGAATTGAGAAGAGATGCAAACAATTGTGTCTCCAACTGGTGCAAGCAGACTCCAGCACAGCACTAAGTCTTGGTCATCTTTTGTTAGCTTGCCCTTTACAATAGGAGTTCTTTGAAGCAGTACTTTCCAAATTGGAGTGAATGTATTCCATGGGTTCCACAGGATAATTTATGGGAAGAAGATATTAGAAATTCCATTTATATTTAATTTTTAACTTATCTTTTTCAAATTTTTATTTTGTGTGGGTTTTATGATGTACATATTACATTAATACAGTATACATATCATATGTATGTATATTATATGTTTGTGTGAGTGTGTGTAAATAGCATTTATTGGAGTCTTACTATGTACTAGGCATATGTTAGGTTATTTAATTCTTACTACAGTTCCGTGAGATAAGTGCTGAAGTCCAGAGAAGTTAAGTAATTAGCTCAAGATGTAGTATAATTTTAAAGCAAGTAAATATAACATATTGATGGTATATTTTTTTAAAAACTGATGAATTAAGTGATCAAAAAATATGGGAGACTGTGATTTGGAGCTTGGCTTGGTTTTCATTCTATTTACTCCTACCAGACAATCTCATACATACACCGGTGGTTTTAACAACCATTTGTAAGCTTTTGATTTCAAGTTTCTTTTTCTCCAGCCCTGAAGAATTTCAGACCTAAATTTCTAAAGCCTTCTGGTAGCCCAATATGTTGAAGACATAATGAGAAAACTTCAGGGCTCATATATTAAGTTTTTGCTGGTATAATTGATTCTAATTATAAAGAAAGTTAAATTTCCAGAAAAATGTCAAAACCATAACATTAAAATTTATCACTTGTTGTAATATATATTTATGAAAAACTATTTTGTAGGGCTCTAAAAAGTTAAATAAAACACACTCTGGACTTCACTTTCCTTATCTATAAAGCAAGAGAGTTGAACTTGATGGTGGTTTCCTTGAAACTCTTCTTGTCCTTGATTCCTGGTAATATCCCACTCTATTAGTGTTTTCAGTGTAAAATGATGCTTCTTCCTAAGTTACCAATCAATAGCAATTCACTGGTTTGTGGACTTATGTGGTTAATAAATGGAATTCTGATTTTTCTTAACATTAAGTTAACTCCTTTAAAAACGCATATATGTGTCTGTTACAGAGATGACCTCTGACTTCTGACATGGAAGTGACTCTTAATTTCAAGGCAATAGGTCTCAAATGAGAGACTATTTAAATATATCTCAGCAAATATCCAGATTGACAGGTCTCCAAGACAATTTATAGTAAGCTATTTAGGAAGGAATGCAATGTGCCCTTTGCACTTACTATAGGCATAAGGGAACTCTGGGTCTGTAAAACATTTGGTGATGGCTAAGCTTTTGACACTTACCTGCAAACCTTATTGTATGATTGGTATAGTCTTAAAAAGACAAAAAAAAATTTAAAATGTAAAGGGGCAGGAAGAACATAGGATTGAGGGTTTATTTCACAATTTCTTTTCAGAGTTCCAACTAGTTCCAGTATACTACCACAGTTTTCCTTGTGACAGGTACTTTTCTTTCCTCTTTTCTACTCTCAATCTTCCTACTTTCAAAATAAATTGGAGATTCTTGCTCAAAACAAGAACATATATAACTCCAGCAAAGAAGATTTTGGAAATAGAGGAAAGGTAAAACTTTATTTCTTGACATGTGCTGATTTATAAGATTTTGAAAAAACATGTTCTATAATTCCTTAATCTTCATTTGATAATATAAGAAACAAGGTAAAAATGACTACTTTACATCTATATTATGTTTAATCCTTGCAAGTTTCTCACTTAGAAATGAATTGAATTTTTTTCAATGATACATCTGAACTTTATGAGGCAGTTTTATGAATTAAACTCTCATTCTCTATAGGTGAAGTCTATTATATTTCCAAGGTTACTATTTAGTCAATAGTTTAGGCAAATCCACTTGACTGTGAAATTGATGGAATTCTTTTAGCTTTTGGTGTGTGTGCTACACACACCAGAAGATGGAGAAAATGTTTGACTTAAAAAATGACATTCTCATGATGAGATGCCTAAATTTATTGGGCCATTTCTGAATGTATATTTGTAATTATCAATGCTTACTGTTCACCTCTTCCAGAAGTTACTACTTGTTCTGCATTCCCAGTTAATGCAGTGATAAAAGAGGGAGAGTGAGAGCTGGGAGAAAGAGTTATGAAGGAATATCTACCCACACCTAAGGAAGATCTTAAAATGCCATAGACTTTGTTTGCCACTGGAGCTGTGTGAAAGTTAATATTTTTAGTCCAAAGAGATTTGTGCAAATTATTTTTAAAGTCCTACTCACATGAGGTTATATCCCTTGAATGTCATTAGAAATTCTGATTTGTATTAGCTGGAATTTCCAGAGCTAAATTAATGAAAATGACCAAAAGGTACCATGAGATTTTGTGTTCAGGAGATATATTTCTTAGAGGCAGAAAGATGAATTTGGTAGCTATCTTTTGTTTGTTTTTAAATTACAAGAATAGTACTTTCTTGTTTTAAAAAATCAAACAATACAGAAGTTTGTAAAGTAAAAACCTGAAGTTCCATATATATATCAACACCTAGAGTTAACCAGTACTAAGAGTTTTTTCTTTTTAAACAAAAATGATATTAATCTACACTTATTGTTGTATAACTTGCTTTTATTTACTTAAGAATAGATCATTGACCCCTTTCCAGGCCTGTGCATGTAGATCATACCTAATGTATGTTTATGTATCTCTCTGTGGAAGGATATTTAGATTATTTCTAATTTGGGACCCTTACCAACTATAATAAATATTCTTGTTCTTACGCCTTACTGCTTTCATGCTATTTCTGGAGGCTTGGGTACAAGAAATAGGGTTGTTTTGTCCATTTAAAATCTTTATAGATGCTGTTATGGAAGGACTTTACAAAACCTTCTGATTATAAGATCTTGCTTTCCTGCACATATTGAAAAATCCTGAGTTGGAGACCAAATGGAGCTAAGCTAGACTTGATCTTCAAAACAAGGAGTGTTCATGTTTTTGCTCATTGAGTTTAACTGCCTGACAATCAACAGCCAACTTTGTGAACCAAGGCAATACATATCTGTGGAAATGAAAACCACTGAATCACTTATGCAAGTTTAATTTGGCTTTATGAATATTTTTTAACATCATTCAAAAGGAAACTATAAATAATCTTCCTTGAGTATAATCTTTCTCTTAAGGAAAATAATACACACCTCACAGATTGGGTATGTTATTGCCTGCTGCCATTCCTGATTTATGTCAGTGCTGTTCTGCATTTTTATACTCTGTAGAATACTTTGTGAGTTAATAAATTTGCATTGGCACATCTATACGCTTATCGCAGGGAATGGACACACTGCCCCAAGGCAACTGGGTACAAATAAACCAGGGAGAAATTAGTGTAAGGTGTGGGGTGAAACAAGATCACTTCTGTTCTGCTTCTCACTATTTTCTGGGCTGATTATGTTGCCCCAGATCTATTCAGGAGCAAAAAATTACTTTTTTGCTTTTCCTTCCTACGATTTAGGCCCAAATGACTATTTACTCTGTTGTTCCATCTGTTGGTTTAATGTAAGGAGAGTTGAAGAATCTAAGGGACCAGACAATTTGTTTAATACCAACAGCAGCTCTGATTTCATCATTGGGGTCCTGAGAATTAGAAAGTTCCAAATTCCAATGGATTTGGGTTCTTGGATAGAAACAAGTGCTGGTGACCCTTCATGTCCTTCTTTGGGGAAATTGTTCCATCACACTGATGTCTTTGTCCTTCTAAACTCCCCAGGATGCAAGCAGCAGACAGTCTTGAGCCCTGGGCACACCCAGAGAAACGTTTGGATCAACACAATACCTGTTTTTAATGCCATTTAGTATTTTGACCTTCTCAAAGAGCTCATTTTCAACACATGCAAAATTAAGTCTTTGAGTTTCTGTGGGGAAAGTTATGAGCAAATTGTTTCCAGTGATCCCTCTCACCACTTGCTATCATGACTCCAAATTAAGCACTGGCAGGTCCCAGCTGGGGCAATCAAGGCCCCAAATTTCATTGCTGTGCTCAAACGTAGAAAATACATCAAATGGGTTAGAGTGACTCTTTGCTGGTATGATTTTTAAAAATCTGGTCCTATGTTCTACTTTCAGAGGGAATTGGAGCACTTTGTGAATAGTAACCACTTTATTCCCACCACACCCCCAAGTGGAAGGAGCCAAATCGCTTGTCAAGACTATTGCAATAGTTTTCAAACTACTCTCTCTGCCTTTATCCAGTCTCCATGGTTACTGAAACCTCTTTATACAGAACTAGTTGGTCTTGTTACTCCCTTGCTTCTTTCCATGACTTCCTTTAGCCCATGGGATAAATTCCAAACTCTGGTTGTGACAGATAAGACCTGCATTGTCTGCATGATCTCAACCCTCTCCCAGCCTTTTCTTTCCAAAATACCTCGTTGCCTCATAAACTCCAATCAGAAGAGGTTGCTCTGCATTTGCCAGGACTCTCCAGGATTGTAACCTCTTCCACACAGCCTGTCCTAAACACTTTTCATCTGGATTACCTTTCTTCACCCTAACACTCCCCTAGGGAATTGGTTACTCAGACTTTTGTGCCCACTGATATCTATGAGTATTTTAATGATAACAACTGTAATAACTCATTAAGTATATTTGTTGAGATGTCTGTTTTACATTTCTGGGCTATACATGCTTCATTGACCGAGGTGAGGGTCTTCATTTTTATATCGCCATGTCTAGTATAGAGTAAGCAATGACCAATTGGCTAAATAACTAATGAATAAATATTAATATCTCCATTGCAACCAAAGGGAAATCAGACGTAGTCATCAGAGTCATAAATAGGATTCTGTATATGTGTGCTTGCCTTTTTCTTTGTCTTATTCCAAAAAGGAGTTAAAACAATTATGCACACACTAACAGGATGGTAAATAAATAAAGATGGACATTAGGACAAAATAAGAGAAATTATAGAATCCTGTTTAGGACTTTGAGTCCACTTTAGTTTTAGCCACAAGCAAATGCACCCTTAGTTACACTGTTATGAAGAGCAGTAGACCGGAGATTCTTCAAAGAGCCATCTGGAATTTACTGAAGGAGTTGTGGGTTTAAAAATGAAAGTAGAAAATAGAAATAGAATAGAAATAGGAATAGAATAATAGAAATTAGAATATTTTGAAGGGAAATGTCTATCAGTGAAATCAAGTATATTACAGCCATTGTTATATTTATAATGTTAAATTTATCTGTTTCATAGCCTATACATCTTAGAATAATGTCATCTCACTGTTGTTGCAAAAGCTCTGAGAATATGCATTATCATTGGATATTAAACTATAATTTTTACTATACAAAGGGTTCTCAGGAATCTTTAGCTTAAAAATTTGAAACTTCCGTTCTGGAGGCTTACCTTCAAGTATAGCTTGAAAGACAAACTAGACATGTGTTAATTCAAGGAAATAAATTTTTCCTCGAATAGGGAAAAAAAACAAAAGTTTGATTTTTTTTCTTTGAAACACAATTTTAGCCAGTTATTTCTGCTGTTTCATTGTTGTGTTTGCAAGACATTTAGGACCTCGGCATTTGGAAAGATCAGAGAAGCCGAGAGATAAAGAAACTGTAAATCTGAAGGGACATTTAAGAATGAAAATCAAGAGATTATTATAAAACACAGAGATTATTGTATTTTACAGTAAAAAAAATCATTGGTTATAATGACAACTCCAAATGATAGAATTTGTCCTACCATCAAATCTAAATAATTGTACTGCAATTGTTGGGAGAAGATTGAACATCTGGATTTAACGTATAAAGCTTAGAAAAAAACTTGAAATATTTGAGTTCTAGATGTAACCTGTAATCACATTCTACACTTAGTTGAGCTGCAGTAAGTTCAAAAGTGGTTAAAATTTATCATGATCAGTGATTATCTGATTTGCATATACTCTTATTAAAATACTATTAATGTGATTGACTCCCAGGCAGAAGGAAGATACATATATCATGAAGGTATGATAACTGCTTTCAGAAGAGATGATCAACCACATTTATTTAGTTCTTGCAGAATTGAAGGGAGGCACAAAATTAAGTGACACTCTTATAAAAAAGTTCCAATTAAATTTAAGGTAAATATCTAGTCTTAAGAACATATGGTCCCTTGGATATATCACTAAACCTGTTTCTTTGTTGAGAGTTAAGGCTGATTTTTGAATATATCTTCCAATTTCATCTTAAAAAGTGAAAATCTCTGATGAGATCTGTTCGCCAGGCAATTATTAGAGTTTACATCTTTCAAGAAAAATGTGTTTTCTCTTTCCACATTTTCAGTTATAGAACTTTTATATTCACTCAGCTCTGGGAAAGGAAAATGGGAAACATATGACCAATTTATTTCCAATTTATTTCCACATTATGAGCAAAAGAAGGTTTTTAATTAGGAGTCTTCAAGGAAACTCCACCCACAAAATTCTTCAGTAGGTTATAAAGCTGAGATTTCCTCCAATGAACTCTAATGAGGCTGTCAGTTGCCAGGTGCAGATAATAACCCACCTCCTTTCTCCCAGTATCTTCCTGTACTTGTCTTTGTTTACATGCACTAGAGATGAGGAGGAGAGATGAGTTTGGTGGAGGCAGGGGCCTGGAGATGGGAAGGAGAAAATCAATCCCCCACTGAATTCTTTGGATTGATTTTGAGCACAATGAAGAGTGTTAGAGGCAGCAGCTGAAGTTTCTATTTAGTAAAGATTTTGTAAGACTCTGGCCTCAGGGGCAGCTTTAGGAGCCCAGGCAACCAAGTTTGGAACACAACTGTAGAGAAGACCCTTTCCTCTGCTTATGCAGGATAGACGTTAACTCATGGAGGATAAGATGCTTCTGGGCGAATCCAGAGACAACTCACTAGCCATGGCCAATGGCTTTCTCAGGTTGGGTGGCAGCAGTGGTAAAGCTTCTCTGAAAGTCTTTGAAAGCAGCACATGTGGACCAGTGGGAGCAGAACAACCTCCAAGAGATGGGCCTGGCACAACAGGCTGACTTGGGCTCACAAAGTGCCTTCTAGTTACTTCTAGAAGTCACTTGAGATACTTGGGGAGGAGGTTTAAAGGGGGTGGGAGATTAAGGCCTTTTTATTTTATGGGTAGATGTATTTGACCCAATCATATTTTTGAGCTAGAAAGTATAAGGAATTTTTTTCCTTCCCATTTAAAAAAATTATTAAATATTTAATACATGCAGAACTACATGTGTGTGTATACTGTTGATTCTCATTATTCAAATATTCTGTATTTGCAAATTTACTCACTAAAATTTATTTGTAACCTGAAAGTCGATACTTCTGGTGCTTTTTCGGTCTTCTGCAGCAAAATCTGAGTTATCTGACGCTCATGTTCCCAGCTGAGATCCAACAAGGCGATGCTCTGCCTTCTTGTTTCATCTCTCACTCATGTTAACACGTGTCCTTTCCGCAGTCTATTTAGTGCCACATTTTTGTGCTTTTTGTTGGTGATTTCACTGATTAACATGGCCCCCAAGTGTAGTGCTGAAGTGCTGTCTAGTGTTTCTAATCTCAGGAAGGCTGTAACGTGCCTTATGGAGAAAATGTGTTAGATAAGGTTTGCTCAGGCATGAATTATAGTGCTGTTGGCCATGGGTTCAATTTTAATGAATCAGCAGTATATATCAAATAAGTTGTCTTTAAACATTATAAATACACATAAAACAAGGTTACTTACTGATGGGTTGGTAAAAATGTGACTAGAGGCTGGTAGGAACTTAACCCTTTCTATCCCTGGGATATGGAGGATAGGAGCAATGGTTCAGTATTTGCTAATTCAGCATTTGCAGTGACTTTGTAGACTACCACGAGTAATGACAATCGACTGTATATATGTTTATGTATAACCTTATATGTAACAGATAAAGAATGATACCAGTGTACCCACGTCCTTTCTAAGAAATAGGACATCAACAACACTTTGAAGCTCCTTATCTACTGCTTCTAGGTGACATTTCCCTGAGTCCTATCTGTCCCCCACGGTAATCACTATCTTGAATTTTATGAGTAGCGTTTACTATTTTTCTTTGTTGCTTTATACTGTATGTAAATATACCTAAGAAGCATTGTATAGTCATGTTTTTGAACTCCATATAAACGGTATAAAGCAGTATGTATCTTCTACAGCTTCCTTTTTTTCCAGCTTTATTGAGATATAATTGACATATAACACTGTGTAAGTTTAAGGTGTACAAAGTGATAATTTGATATACATATGTATTGTGAAATGATTATCACAAGAAAGTTGATTAACACCTTTGCCACCTCACATAATTACCATTTTTTTGTGTATATGTGTGTGGAGAGAATGTTTAAAATTTACTCTCTTAGCAACTTTCAAGTATATAATACAGCATTGTTAACTATAGTCACCATGCTGTACATTAGATCCCCAGAACTTGTTTATCTTATAACTGGAAGTTTCTACCCTGTGACCGACATCTCCCCATTTCACCCACCCCCCTTGCCCCCCAGCCCCTGGCAGCCACCATTTTACTCTCTGATTCTGTACGTTTGGCTTTTTTAGATTCCACATATAAGTGAGATCATACAGTATTTGTCTTTCTCTGTCTGACTTATTTCACTTAGCATAATGCCCTCAAGTTCCATCCATGTTGTTGCAAATTGAAGGATTTCCTTCTTTTTTATGGCTGAACAATATTCCATTGTATGTGTATGTATATATATACACACCACATTTTCTTTATCCAGTCATATATTGATGGATACTTAAGTTGTTTCTGTGTTTTGGCTATTGTGAATAATATGCAGCTTCCTCTTTTCTTTTTCACTTGAAATTATGTCTGTAAGATTTCATAGTGTATTACATAACTAGAGTTCACTGATATTCACTGCTATAAGGAATTTCACTGTATAAGGAAGATACATTTATACATTTTCCTATCGTGGTGGTTAATTTTATGTGTCAACCCAATTGGGCTACAAGGCGCCCAGATGTTTGGTCAAACATTACCCTGGGTGTGTCTGAGGGTGTTCCTGGATGATATTAATATTTGAATTGGTAGACTGAGTAAAGTAAGTTGTCTTTTCTAATGTGGGTAGGCCTCATCCGGTCAATTGAATATCTGAATAAAACAAAAAGTCTAAATAAGAGGGAATCCCTTCTGCCTGTCTGCTGAACTGGGACATCCATCTTTTCTTGCCTTTGGACTCAAACTGAAAAATTAGCTCTTCTTGGATTTCTAGCCTATCAGCCTTCAGACTGGAACTTACACCATCTACTCTCCTGGTTCTCAGGCCTTCAGACTTGGACTGGAACCATACCATTGACTCTCTTGGGTGTCCATCTTGCTGACTGTAGATCTTGGGACTTCTCAGCCTCCATAATCACATGAGCCAATTCCTTATAATAAATAAATCTCTTTATATAGTATTGGTTCTGTTTCTCTGGAAAGTCCTGATTAATGCACCTATTGGTGAACATGAACATTTGGTTAGTTTTTAGTATTTTTTGATGTTATAAACAGTGCCTATAAATATTTTTACACAGGTCTCTGAGTATATGCTCAAGAGTTTTTCTAAGGTATATATACTAAAATGGGTATACTCATCTTAAACTTTACAAGGTAATTAAACATTGTTTTCTATAGTAGTTGAATGAATTTTCAGCCCATTAGTATCCACAAGATTTTCTTTCTTGCTTGTAGTAAATATCAGAGTTATCTTGCAATGAGATGGAAGGGCTAAGCTTTTATACTTTTGCCTCACTCAGTCACCAGAGGTGGGCTGCTCTGGGAAGGTCATGACCTCAGTGAGGTGGCACTCTGTAGCTAAGGCATATCCTGAAGATTGTCTGCAGGCCACAATATCTGCAGTTGGACAGCACGTCCCACCCTCAGGAGGCATCTGGGCAGTATTTCTCTGTGTCTGTCACATTGGGAAAACAAATATGGGGGTTACTGAGATAACCAATAAGCATTGTGTGTATGTTAAAAGAGAAGAGGATTAAAGATCAATCCATTGACATTTATGGGTTGACAGAGGAAGAAGAAAAAGTTAAGATGCTTGAAAAGAAAAGATCAGAAGAAAGAGGATCTTTATCCTGAGTTTTTTTTTCTTGAGGAAGATTAGCCCCGAGCTAACATCTATGCCAATCTTCCCCTATTTTTTCTATGTGGGTCACTGCCACAGCGTGGCTGACATGTAGTGTGGGTCTGGGCCTGGGATCCGAACCCGAGAACTTGGGCTGCCAAAGCAGAGCGTGCTGAACTTAACCAGTAAGCCATGGGGCTGGCCCCCTTATCCTGAGTTTTTATAATGAAAATTAAAAGTTTGAGAATAACTAAACATTCATTATCAAATGGAACCTGTGCTCTCTTTAGTGTAGAATTAACTTAATCATGAGTGCAGATATATAACTCATACGTACTCTACAACACGATTCTGTATCAACCACTAATTCTACTTCTTTAAGAATCAGTAAAATGCTCAACTTAGTGAGCATAAAGAAAATGTCTCCTTTTTGGTATTCATTTCTGTTTTTGTTGTCCTGAATTCTTTCTCTGTGTAGGATTCTATCTTTTCCTGTGTTGTTCTATAAAAATGATTATTTACTTGAATTGTGGTTTTTAATATTAATTAAGAAACCTGTTAATTTTGTAGTCAGAAATTTCTCAAAGTTCAGACTTTATTTATTGCAATAAAAAATTGGTGGTAAGCATTTTGCAGAATGTGTTGAAAGGAAGCAAAACCCTGGAAATGCAGTCAATTTAGACTTGATAGTATTTGTGAGTTTCCTGAACTCTGTTTTGTGTCTCTGATCTGATGGTCGGTGCTCTATGTCTGGTGTCTTTCTCTGTTGACCTACAGCACTCTGTTATAGCTTTTTATTGGAAAATCAATGTACTGAATAATCTGTGTTGACAAGGAATTTCCCTATCTAAAGATATAGACCCTCTGATACTTACTGTTTAACACTATTAAATATCTTCCATGGCCACAGACACATGAAGTTTTATAATTCCATTTCAAATCCACCATCATGTAAGCTACATAAGATCTATAGTGCAGATGTTTTGCCAGTTCTTTGATTAGGTCAGTAGTGTTATTCTAGAAAGAAGCTCTTGAAATTCAAAACTGCCAGGCCCTTTGAGGAAAGTGGCCCCCAATCTTTCTTCCTATCACTGCTATGAGCATCAAGTCAGATCATCCCAGCTAGCCTGGTCACAAATCTTTGACCAGGTAGTGCCAAGGGCATACATTTATGGGCTGGATATAAACAAAGCAATAACCTGCCCATCACTGTGGTTGGTGAAAGATTGACTGTGATGGTTAATTTTATGTGTCACCTTGGCTGGATCATGGGGTGCCCCGATGTTTGGATAAACATTAGTTCTGGGTGTGCCTGTGAGGGTTTCTGGATGAGATTAGCATTTGAATTGGTAGACTGGGTAAAGCAGGTTGCGCTTGTATCTGTATGTATATGTTATATATACATATATGTCTATACATTATATATACACATATATAATATATAGATGCAGATATAAAGAGCTATATTATTATAATATATCCTATTGGCTCTGTTTCTCTGGTGAACCCTGACTAATACACTGACATAATCAGATCTCCTGTTGTGGGCAGTATAGAAGCCATGTGAGCCACCAGAGCTGATAGTTGTCAGGCAGTGTCCCCACTGTGTCAGGGTTGCCTACCCTAGTTACAGAACACCAAAAAAACGTAGGAAAATTACAAGGGCCTCAAGATCTAGGGAAAAATTACAAGTGGGTGAATTCTAATGCCAATTTTATTATTGAGTTGCTGTGAGTTTGAGGAGGAGAAATGGCCTGAAGAAAACATTAGTCGGTCAATAAGAGTAGAACAATACTAGCTATAATCTGTAAAGCTGTTTGAGTCTATTTTTTTATTTGTAAAAGATCGTCATTTTATAATGACTATGATTTGTGAAAATAGCATAACTTCCCTAATTCTCTTCCCATAGATAGGTAGATAGAGAAAAGCAGTCTCTTTTTGTAGCATTTGATTGGTGATCTGTAACCACCGGTTGATGGGCCACCCTGACACAATGGTGACATTACCGAGTACCTGATCCTTTCAAACTCACCTTTCTCATCTTTTTTCCTCACTCACTTCTTTGTCTCATATTCTCCCACTTGACTTCTTGTTTTACTCTCCATTTAGAATTTCTTATTTTGCCTCTGCTTTTGGCCTACTGGTGACACACTGAGACATTGTGATGACACTCCAGTGTAATATAGAGCATGACAAGACATTTTGAGTTACTTACCAAAAATAGTTAGAAAGTGAGGCATTATCATCAGCAAAGGATTTATTTTTATTTCTTAGCACTGATAGGAATAGAAAACGACAAGGACATAAACTAATTTTGCCTTTAATGTTTTGGTGTATTTTTCTTAAAGTGCATATCTGGAGGTCATTCTGGGTAGAGATAACACGCAAGATATGGTTAAACATCCCATTGCATGAGGACGTTTGAATTGTTTTTCCACAGAATTTCACACATTTTTATCACATCACTTTCGTTCCAGGGCACAAAGCTTCCCTTGGCACCAAGAGAGGACGTGGGTTGCTTGGGATCTGCTCCAGTCTGTCATGTCACTTAGCTGTCACAGAAAGACATTTTCTGCTTAGTCATAACAGACCCATAGGGCCGTATTTTTACTTCATATCTCCTTAGATGCACGCATGCACTTGCTACTACTACCAACACTGTCAGCATCCTGAGAAGAGACAAATACTTCAGCCAGGGTGGGAGTAAGAGCGGGGCTCACCTTTATCAAATTGGAAAGTCCAAAAATGGTGTTTGCAGGTATTCTCTGTAAAAATAGGCATCCTTAGTGTCTATAATGATGATATAAGAGATGGTAATAATAAGTCATGTTGATAAGGTCTGTCTGTATTTTCAGAATGCCTAGAATAGCCAGAGTCATAATTTTGTGGTTGGCAAAAATAACACTACCATTCAATCATTAAAAGTCTTCTCAATAGAAATTTTTCCCCAAAGAAAGATATGTTAAGAAGATGATCTGGTAGGCTCCACATTATGAAGGTCTCTGGGAGACACTTTGCATCCCTCCTTTGTAGCAACAGAGGCTGGCTCTCTGTCATTCTCGGGAGGTTGTGTTGCCTGTTTGGCGGGGAATTGGGGAGAGTGGTTCTTATTCTACTTTGGAAGTTTCTTTGTTGCCTCAACTGGGAGAGAGATTTTTTTCTTTTTAATCCTGAGCTCTGTGGAGTTTTTGAGGATACGGTGTAGTAGAGGAGAAGATTAGGCAGGCAGAGCCCTGCAACAGTTTCAGCGAGGGCAGTTCAGCAGTGACTTATTGGGAGAAGGGTTTGTTTTTATTTTTACGTTGGTGTTCAGTATCAGTTTTCATTTGAATGAAAGGGTAGAGCAGACACAAAGTTTTTAAAATCTTGACTTAGGACATTTTTATAAACATCCGGGTTTTATTTTCCCTAGGCAAGAAATAATGAGTATTTACACTCTCATCCTCATCACACTCAGTGCCCTGTCCCTACTTTCTTCCCAGATGCCATCAATGTTGTGGAGGGATAATTAGATCAAATCTATAAAACACCTTGAGCTTTGAGAGAAAGACCCTCTGAAAATACAGGTTGTCATTATGCTTGTCTCTTATAGACACATTCCACCACAGATGTCTTCATCTTAACCCAGGGCCCATCAATTTGCGATATTCAAACTCGAGGAAACAGTTGGAGCTATCTGACAACTTCTAAAGAACTGCCGATCTACAGATCTTAGTGGGAGACAGAGCAGCAGGATCACACAGGAAACCACGTGTGTATTCTTTATTGTCCTTATTTTCTGCCTCACCTCATTTTCTCTGGTCACCCTCTCCCTTCTCAGCTATATCTCCAAGCCCCTCTCCACAGGGCCCTAAGGCCTCAAAATTCTCTTTAAATTTCTTAAAAGGGGTATCTTTATGAAAAGGGGTACAGTGATAGATCATTGTCATCACCGCAGTCTTTCTCCCTCATTTAGAAGTTGGCATGAAAGGCTCGATGTACAGAACCATATCATCTGCTCTAATGATCTGTAGACTGGAACAGGACCTCAAAGGCTCCAGCCCTTCTGGCTCACACTGTGCAAGGAGAAATGGCTGGTGCTCATGTTTTATTGGGAGGATGGGAACAAAGGATGTTAAGAGGACTACACAGGGGCCATGTGAGCCATAACAAGCCTTGCGAAATTGTTTCAACTCCTCTCCTCAACCTTAGCTGTTGTGACAAATGTGTCAAAGCTTTAGACCGGGAATACTGGATGCTGATGGAGCCTGGGTCGATGTAGAACACGATTGTGCCTCCAAGTTAAGGTACTGAAGCAGGAAGGAGAGAAAAAGGAAAGTCTTTGTAGAAAGATAAGCGTACTGACATTTACTCTTGAAATAGCTAAGCATTACTACTTTAAGAAAAATTTCATTTCTGGTCTGGAAAGCCACTTTATCACATACATTTCAACTGCTTTATATTTGTATTGATGCCATTACAATTCATTGACCTGAGATTGAAATATAAAAGTACTCAGAAAGATGTATTCATCTCAAAGTGTGCAAGTAGCTTGCTCCCAGATGTGAAGGGGTGTTCTTGTCTTTCCTGGGCCAGCTGTCATCAACCTGGAGATTTCATTTAGATTGTCTGTGAACAAGTATGTTTTGGGTAAATTGTGACTTCTCTGCAAGGGAGCAAGATGTGTATTAAAGCCCACGTGGCTTCCCTCTGAGACATATATCTGGGGCTGAGCTCAAAGCGATGAGCGCAAAAGTGCCCCGAGTGAGTCGCCAATGTGTCTGCCGCCTACTGCACAGAGATTCCAAGTTTGCAAGCCCATGAATTCTAACACGACTATCCATGAGCAGAGAGAGAAGTAAATATTGAGTAGATATTGAGACTGCAGATGGCACCTTACTTCCCTTTAGATCACCAGGGTCAGCCAGCAAAAGAACACTAGTAGCCTTTGCCAGAGGGAGCAAAGGCCACCACATGTCTGGGAAGTGAATTTGAAGTTTCATTGGCTAGGACTCCACCATATTTCTAAATCATCATCCAGCTTTAAGCAGAAGTTAAAGCAGAAATATGTTTCTGATGCAAGTAGCTGGACTTTGGCTTCAAAGGGGTACAGGCCATAGTTTTGTTTCTGGATTTGAGAGGCTGCCTCATCACCAGAAAATGAAGAGGTGAGGACACAAAAGAACTGGATTTTTATTTTCTGCTCTTGTACACAGCCTGATAGACATTTTCACTCACTTTTTTTTGTACGTACTTTAAAATTTGCATCTGCAAAATGGGGATGAGTGGCCTTTATTGACCTCTTAAAAACACTGTAAGTCAGGTGGTTAATGTCTATAAAGTCTAAGATAAGTAGCTGTTCAATCAAGAGAGTTTTCTTTATTATTATTATAATACCAATCACAGAGTGGGTTCACATCAAATAATTGTTTTCTTTCGTGCTAATGATACATTCTTAAAGCTCTTAGGGAGCCACTTTCATCACAGAGTTAACCAGAGTCCTGTTGATTACTCTTTGAAATTGAATGCAAAACGACTGCTAATATCCAGTGGGGAAACAGGTACTCTCAGACGCAGTTGGTGGGAGCGTAAATTGGAACAGCCTTTTTGGAGGGCAATTTGGCAAATTCTATCAAAATTTAGAGTGCTCAAACCCCTTTAACCAAGCAATTTCACTAGTTGGTTTCTATTGTAGAGAAAAACTTCCACATGTGCACAAAGTAGCATATGCAGGGATGGCCATTTGAGCTTTTTTTTTTCTTTTTTAAAATAGTAAAATATTAGAAATGCTTAATGTCAATAAACAAGTGGAAAAACTTAAATGATGGTTTACCCATACTGTGGTATCCCATACAACAGTTCAAAAGAATGAGATCTCTTTGTACTGACGAAAAGCTCTTCAGATGTATATTTGAATGAAAAAAAAACACAATATGTTCCCATTTATGTCATAAAAGATACATTTTTACTCACGTGTCTATGTAAAGTAGAGAAAGTTCTGAAAGTTTGGGAATATATGTACCAAATTGATGACCTCTGGGAAGGAGAATGCAAAGAGTAGGCAGGGGACAGGTGACTTCGACTTTTGCTCGCTTTATTTCGATATCCTTTGGATTATTTTTTAAATATAAAGAATGTTTGTAGGTATTTTTTACATAAAAATAATAAGTAGATTTCAGACACACTTTTGTTTGGTCTGGAAAGAGTCTAAACAGCTTTCTCTGCTTCAGGTTTTTCATCTAAAAAGTGTCAAAATAGTTTGATAGTCTATTTCTGTTCTAGGTAGCATTAGAATTGATTGATAGAAGAAGATCCAAAATTATCAGGGGAAAGTCAAGGCTTGGCTATGTTGTCTTTCTTCATTGACTTCAGTTTCCTCGATTACCCTTTTTTCTATTTTGTCATGAGACATCAGAGGGTGTAGAAAAAAGAAAAGCATAGAGGGGTATTTTTGAAAGTATATTTTGCAGAACACTTGTCTTGGATTTGAATGGGAATCCTATTATTCAAAGCACAATCTGCAGGACTCCATTTCCCCTTTTTCTTTCCTGGAAGGACTCTATTTCCCTGTTATGTGGTTTACCTGGAACTAGTCTAACTCTCAGCTTCAGAAACGGGCCCTGAGTAGCCTAAGCTGATCCAACCCATCCTGATCAGCTGAGGGATAACGAAATCTAAAACAATCAGCAGATCACATTTCCATGGCCATAGTGATTGGCCCAAGCTGGGCACGTGACTTAATCAGAAAGCAACAATTTTATGTGATGTCCGAGGAAAAGGAGCTTTTCCTTCTCTTTGGTGGTAAATAAGGACTACCTGGGAGAGACTACCGTGAGCTGGTTTGTGGATGAAGTTGACATAAGGAGGGAAGCAGAGAGGAGTGAATTTCAGAGAAGGAACTATACCCTTGGTGCCTGAAGCTCATACTTCTTTTTTAGTTAAATGAGACTATAAACTCCTTTTATTTGTTGAATTAATTTTGGTTGGGGTTTCTGTTATTTGTAAATGAAGGCACACTAACTGAGAGGCATAACGTGCCTCACACCGTGAGAAGAGTATGAAGTGCTGGTTCAGAACGTGACTGGTGTCAGTGCTGGGATTTGAATCCTGCTATCACTTACTGGCTATGTGGTCCTGGGCAAGTAAAGTAGAATTACTAGTGGTACCTCTCTCACAGTGTTGTTATTACGATTTAATGAGTTAATACATGTAAAATGCTTGACACTGTGGCTGACATGTAAAAGTACCCAGTGAATTATTAGTGCACCAATAGTCGTTGGATTGAAAAAAATAGTTGCATTATCAGATAGAATTGGGGAATCCGTGTCAAAGTAAAGATGGTTTCTTTACTTCCGGACTTCTTAAAGCCTTTAACATGCTAATGTGCATTGTGAATTTCCAAGACTGCAATGTCGTATGTAGTATTGCCCAGAGATATTTGTCCATGGGAAACATTTTTGGGTTTTGAGAAATAGCTTGAGTGACTGACTGATATTCTGCAGAATCTGCTTCTGAAAATATTAACTTTGAGGGAATGTTAATTAAAATAGGACTCAGTGTGCCAGATGCATAAGGGTCTGTTGGTTTGGCTCCTTTATAACCACTCTCCTGTTTCTGCAACTGGGAGAGGTACACCTGAGGTATTTTGTCCTATGTCCTCTTCCAAAAAAGGGACACTTCTATCTAATACTCAGTCTGGCTTTGAAAATGTAACTTTCATTTGCATCCAAAATTGTCAGAAATTCAGTGCAGAATGCTTCAAATAATAATAATAGCCGCTATTTGAGTGGTTATAATGTGCTAAGTACTTTGCTAGACTCCTCACATTCGTTATCTCATTAATCTTCTCAACAATCCTATGACGTAGGTATGATGACTCTCTTGCAGATATGATAACCGAAGCTTAGAGAGAGTAATTACTAAGGTCATCAGTTGGTTAGTGGCAGAGCTTGAATTTGGAACCAGGTCTGTCACAACTTATGATAGTAAGCAATATATTAAGCTGTATAAAGAAAACTTCCATTAAAATTGTCTTGGAATGCACATCTAGATATTTATAATCTAAGACTGGTGATCGAATAAAATCCTTAAAACCAACCTGCACAGGGACAGTTCAGTGTACACACACTACTAGACTAATGAAAGTGCTTCTTTTTCTTTTTCATCTTATGCAGATTTCAAAGCCATCCATATCAAAGCACCATCGCCTGAGAAACTGCACACCCAACAACATGGCTTCTTTATCAAGGGGCATCTGTTTCTTACAGTGATCAGATTGCCTTTCAGTCTTTTTCTGCATAGTTGATAATTCAGAAACATTCTCCTATACAGTAATTAAAGATGAGTTTTCCAGCCCTGTTGAAAAAACTCCTCAATTTAGCTATGACAGGTTATATTTTATAATGAGGTGAAAGGATATCACTCCTGCAGAAAAAAACTCCGCGGACTCTGCTACTCACAAAAGGCTGTCAAATACTATATGTTTCAGCGTAGAGGCTCATTGTGAAAGGAATGCTTCTGTGGGGGTTCAGATTTTCCTTGGTCCATCTGTATTCTCAGAACAAACAACTGTGAAGGAATAGTAAGCTCTGGAAGGAGTCAAACTCAGTAACTGACTGGGCTGTTTTTCCCTTGGAACAGAAGCAAATGCTCACAAATAGCCCTGCTCACCGTCTCTCCACTGCCCATTCGGAAGAGCCCTAATTAAAGTCCAGACCCTCATAATAAAGGCATCGCTGGAGGATGGAAAAATTCACTCCGGTTTCACAGCCCTGCTGAGGCCCTGGGATGTTTATTATAAACAATTTCTCGGACTGTTTTGGTAGACCGTCAACCCCTGTCACACCCTTCTGTTTCCTTTTTCAAAATTGTTGTCATTGTCACCTTTGCCCTGACAGAAAGGTAACAATGACCTAACTTTATTTCCTGTTTAAATTTAGACCGAGAATGTCTGTGGAGTTCATATCACATTTATTGGCTCTGTGTGTGCGTAATTTTTTATATACACGTGTACACGCACACATACACGCATATTCATTCAGAGATGAAGCTGTTGGGCCAGGGCCAGTTTTCAGCTTTGGCGTGCCATCTTTAATAAGATCCCTCAGTCCCCAAGAGCTTGCAGCCATTTGCCCTTTGAGAGGGCCTGACAGGTTGGAAGCTGGTTCATTTCCTGTGGTTCTTTTAAACACATCCAGCTGTGTGAAGATGGAACTTGTCTTCCATATTGTTCCAGGAGGTGTTTCAGAAACTTCCTGAAGGGGACTCTGTTAGTTCCTTTTTTTTTTCTCACTAAGTTGAGGCTTTTTTTCAGTGAATATATATATATGTATATATATATATATGTATCTATATATATGTATATATATATGTGTATATATATATATGTATATATATATGTGTATATATATGTGTATATATATGTATATAGTTTCTTTTAAGATAAAAAGACGTTATGGGAAGTTCACAGCTATAAATGACAGGTACAGTCAAAAGGGAAGTAGGGAGACCTGGAACACCTAGTTTCATGACATTAGGGACTCCAGTGTATAAACAAAACCAAAAGGGGAAATTAAATTTGTCAGCTAGAAAATTTTATTTAAAAAATAGTCACAGTTACAGGAAATATTACAGATTATGTGACACCAGATAGCCTTTATTTATCCGCCTTTTCATTGCCACAGAGTACAGGTTAACCTTGAGCGCAACTGAAAAAAATTCAAGACATCTGAGTCCTTGATTTCCTATTTACTTTCAATAATAATTCAGGTTTTGCATCAAAATACTAATAAATATTTCCAAAAAGACAAATTATTTCTGGACTTTGTTTCTTCGGAGGATGCTATCACGTTAAAACTTGGCAGAAAATGTGTTTGTTAAATATTAACTTCAATAGCTTGAGAGGAAAAATATTGGGAACCTAAAGATGTTGGAAAAATAGCATTATATCTTGGCTTATCTAGAGAGAATCTAGTCATAAAGTGGAATCTTCAGTGATGTATGTCCCAGTGGGACAATACTATTTCAGTATATTTTGTTTGTTTGTTGTGCTGTTCTCTGCATCACTCTAATGTTTATTGCATTTTGGTGTATATTTAATCTTTATTGCTTTTTCTCTAAATTATTATATTTATAAATTTAGGGTCCATAGAGTCCTGTCCATCCCAATTTGTGGCAGTGCCATCTGGTGGCAGAATGATAGCTTTTTCTCACTAGATTTAAGCGGAGAAACGGATGAAGAGCATGCTGGGAACAGAGGCCATTTGTGAAGCTCAGTGGTTGCCTAAGATGGACTAAAACTAAAATTCCACTCTTATAATGCTTTTATCTGCTCTCTGTGCATCTTTTATTTTTTTCCTAAGAAAAGGTTTATAGGAAAAGGATAATAACCAAAGCCAGTTCATCAATTCAATTTCTTTATGAAGACTTATGGTAGCATTTTGTTTTCAATGAAAGCTAGTGATTTTCTGTGTCTGTGTTCAGCCTCTCCTTTGACTTCTCATCAAGTTGATAAGATTACTGTTTTCTAGGATTTCAGACCTTAACTGACTCCCCAGTCTGTTTTTTTCCCTATGTAGGTTTTCGTAAACCATTCCATATGAGAATCTCATTTTTAAGGATGTTTAAAAGAAGAGATACAAGACCTTATTTATTTCCAGTGTTAAATAACTGAAGGAAAATAGTCTTTATACTAGGTATTTCTCAAATAGTTTATGCTATATTCAATTCCATTTCCCCCTATTTTCATTGGAACTTACTTCTGGGGAATTAAAATTGGTTTTATTGCCCTAAATTTGCAGGTCTTAGATATTTGTGCCCCATGAATTACATTTTTTTATCTGACTTTTTCCATTCTTGCCACCGTGACTAGGCTTCTGCCTTATGAATCAGTTAGAACTGGAGTCCTGACCTTGAAACTCAGCCCATTTGGCTGAGTTTCTGATCCCTCACTTAGTTCTTTTTTTTCACTGAGGAAGATTGGCCCTGGGCTAACATCTGTGCCCATCTTCCTCTACTTTATATGGGATGCCACCACAGTGTGGCTCGACAAGTGGTGCATCGGTCCGCACCCAGGATCCAAACCTGTGAACTCTGGGCTGCCAGAAATGGAGTGCATGAACTTAACTGCTAAGCTGCCAGGCCGGCCCCCATCACTTAGTTCTTGATCTTCAGAAGTACAGGTTCTAGAATCAAAGAAATGGTGCCATTTCCTAGCTGTGTGACATTGGGTAAATTACTTAACTTCTAAAAGCCTGTTTTATCATCTATAAATTATAATTGTTAGAGCATGGTTTTGAAGGTTAAGTACTTCTATGCTTCTTGGCACTTAGTAAATTTCAGGTGTTATTATTATTGCACATCTCTTATGCTAGAGGCTGGATACTGTTCCCTCTAGCTCCAGTCCCAGCTTTAAATGAGATAGGACTGCTGCTAGGAGATTTCTGTGCACTGGCCATGCCTTTCAGGGGACAGTTTTGCAATTTGGTCAGTTTTCTTAGCCATAGGCAGCTCCCCTCAGTTTACTTTCTCTTCCCTGATAATTCTCTTTTTTTTTTCTGCTGAGGAAGATTAGCCCTGAGCTAACATCTGTGCCAATCTTCCTCCACTTTATATGTGGGTCTCTGCCACAGCGTGGCTAATGAGTGGTGTAGGTTCTCACCTGGAATCCAAACCTGTGAATCCGGGCCGCTGAAGCGGAAAGTGCCGTACTTAACCACTATGCCATGGGACTGGCCCTGACAATGTCTTTTAAGGTCCCAGTATGATTCAGAGGTGAGCTCACTTCAGTTATAAATGACAAATTCTTCTTTTTTTTTTTAACCTGCCTCTATGATCTGATGATCGGTTAGAGACTAATGGGAAGGTGACATCTGCATGTGGTTTACTCCATGAAATGATCTGTAGTTCCTGATCCTCAAAGCTGGAGCTCAAATGGAAATGAAGCTCTCACAGAGAAATCACTTTTAAACATGGCTTTTACAAATAAACCAAGAGTTAGTGTGTGATTCTCTGTTCCAGACTATCTTATTTCCTTATGTAGTGATAACGTTCCTCCTGTTTTGGCATCCGAGGAGAAACACTTTACTGAAAATCCCTTGAGAGCAGTAACCGTGGCTTATTCATCTCTGTAGCCTGCACAGAGCTTAGTACAAAGCCTCTGACATGGTAGATTCTTCATAAATATTGACTGAGAGGAGCAAATACCTCCCCCAAGCAGCCCTTCTAGAAAGACCACTTTAGAAAATAAAGGCACCCCAGTTTGACGGTTGATAGACGCTGAATATTTTGAAGTTGACTTTTGGTCTCATTGCAGCCTTCCCCCACCACCTTCCTGCCAATTTTACTAGGGATTCAAACTATACGTATCATAAGTTGATTTTGATTTTTTGAAACTAGGGTATTATTTTTTGTTTACTCAAGCATAAGAACCTAATCCAGAAATCCAGATATCTTTTAGAAAGATAACTATAGCGTTATAAATAATAGCTAACCCCAGTGTTATGTTTTTTTATTATTCTTCCATGTACCAGGCAATAGGTCATATACTTATTCCTCACCCTCACAACATCAATGATGTGAGATTTGATGCCTGGAAAACATCAAACTTTTCACAGATGAAATTTAGTTCAACACTTCGCTTATCAAATCTCTTAAGAGGAAGAGTTAGTCTCAAAGACCTTGCAAATAGAACTGGGTGTAGTTTCTTTTACCCAGTTGAGTTGTCTGCATGATCCCAATATCGATGTGTATTCATTTATTCTTTTTCTTGTTCATTTATTACCTCATTTAGAGTATTTAACATTTAGTGAGTGTCTTCTATGTGCCAGGACATAGGAGAGTTCTTGCAGACCGGAAACATCAATTAAATACTATCCTAACCATGATGAGCTCATAATCCTGTAAATCAGAGAGACAGGTAAACAAATACTTTGTACATACAATATGACCTGTGGTCTGTGAGATGTAAAGAGATCTTTGGGAGCACTGAGGGAAGCACATGTTGTAGGAACTGTAAGAGACCTAACAGTGAAATGGGAAGGGGTGAGTTTCATTCTGGGTCTTGAAGAGTAACTGAAGGTTCACCAGGTGAAGAAATGGAGAAATAATAATAACTCTGTAATATAGAATCCTGAGAGGATTCTTAACCCTTTGGATTATTCTTTTAACACAAAACAGGGACTTTCTTCTTTAATTTTAATTAATTATTTATTTAACCAAATTGTACCTAAAGCCTGTAGTAAATATGGAACTGTTGACTGAGTTCACCTAAAGATGATAGTTAAGTTAGAAAAAGATTTATTAGAGCAATTTTGCTCATCCATTCTGCTGAATATTCAAAATAATTCAGATTCACTCTCCATTCTATTTAACCTAAGCACTTTGGCTGGGCTTTCCCTTGCAGGGACAGGAAAATCAAGCAAAACGACAAGTTGGCACAATTGCTAACGGCCAAGTGAAAAGTCATTAGGAGATTGAGATTTACCTTTTTCCAGGATGGAAGTTTATTTATACATAGTGATGGTGCTAGGTAAACTAGATCATAATCTTTTTTTCAGATCTAATCATATATTTCTGTTTCATTCATGTATTCATTCATTTATTCCACAAATATTTACTGAGTTCCTATTTTGTGTCAGGCACTATCCTGAGTGCTAGAGATTTAGCAGTAAAAAGGACAAAGTACCTACCCTCAAAGAAATCTACACTTAATTGTGTATGTGCGTGGGGGCACAGGGAGGAGTATAACTGATATAATATGAAAAACGTGTATAATATGATGAGGCATAATATAATACATAATGTAATTGAATAATTTGGGTAGTGTTCAGTGTTATGATAGAAAAGTAAAGCAGGGAAGGAGAATAGAAAGTGTTAGAAAGTGTGTCGGGGCTCCCAAAGACCACTGTCAGGTTCAGTGTTTCCCTAGAAGAACTCACGGAACTCAGAAAGCTGTTATACTCACAGTTACGGTTTATCACAGTGAAAGAATACAGATTAAAATTAGCAAAGGAAAAAGATGCGTAGGGCAGAGTCCAGGGGAAACCAGGGGCAAGCTTTCAGTTGTCCTATCCCGGGGGGTCACATGGCTAGTGCTGAATTCTCCCAGCAACTAGTGTGCTGTGTGCAACACTAGCAGTCTTACCAACCAGGGAAGCTCACTGAAGCCTTGGCATCCAGAGTTTTTATTGGGGTTCAGTCATGCATGTAGCAGCTGCATGACTGACCTTGGCTCCTCAGTCTCCAGCCTCCCAGAGGTTAAACTGAGACAGTGTGGCCCAAGGCCCAGGCACACAAAAACAGGCATTCACCATAAATCACAAACAGCATAAACTATTTGGCATGGCCCAAAGCCTCAGGGATACAAAGACACTCTTATCAGGCAGGATACTCCGAGGGCTCGGAGATCATCTCCCAGAAGCTGGACCATCAGCCAGTCCTGAAGACCTTGGAAACGTGCAGGATTTGAGTAGCCCAGGTCTGCTAAGTTAACCCTTTACTTCCCAGAGAGAGGCAGAAGGATTTTCTAATGGGAGTGTTTCCTCCTAATCTCTTCTTCAAGTATAACTCAATTTACATTTCTTGGCTCCTAGTTCTTAGTGTGCTAAACTGCTTTGTCTCTTATTTCAAGACACCTATAAGCACGAGTGTGTTTCAGGGCATACATATGTGTGTGTATGTGTTTGTTTGTGGTACATTCTAGTACAAGGTATCAGCATCTCCAGCACCTGTTTTCCCAGAGCAGCACTGACTCATGCTCATCCTATTAAATTAATGCCTACATCTCAGCGGACTTATTTGTTGGTAACAATATTCCCCTTTGCCATGTATGGACTGATCCATGTATCCTGACGCTAAATATATAATTTATAATTTATTTTCATTCTATGTTTTATGACTCAACACTGAGAAATTTAAGGCTTTTCTTTTTCTTTCCCTGGTTTTTAATGGTGATGTCAGTTGACCTATACCTGGAATTCAAAAGAGTGTATGTGTGCTGGAGACGGCAGGGACTGGAAGGAGGAAAGGTGTAGAGGTATAGGAGAGAATTTTGCAATTGATACCTATTCATATATTAGCAGCTTTAAAAAAAATCTGCATCCCACAGAAGTAAAATGTAACCTAATGTATAATTGCTTTTAGAAAACAAATACATGGTCATTATATCCTCTCTTTTAAGGTCATTGCACTTGATGAAATTTTGTCTTCCTGAAAACACATTCACTCTCATCTCCTAGAAAGTGTGCAGTGGAGGGCTAAGCTCTTTCTTTCTGCTTCTAATGTGATGGACTTGCATTTTGAGCAGAAACTTGTCATTACCAAAATTAGAGAAGACATGAAGGACCAGTGCTTTTAACTACTGAAGGGGAGGGCTTAAACTGATGAACCTCGTCCCCTGGAGCTAGAAGATGTTCAACTCTATGAAGAGCGGTAGCGAGGTGAGGGAGGAAGAGGTTTTCCTTCCATACCTCTCTTTGAGCAACTGGTTTCAGAGAACATTTCATAAATGCACCATCACTGCTGTCCACTGGCCATGCTCTTTGCTTATTTTAACTTTGACCCTTTTCTTATGAACTGGGAGTTTTATGTGGGAAGAAAATCTATATCTTGTGCCAGAATCTCTTAGCATGTATTACTTAACAGTGAAACAAGGGGTTTGTTCTACTCTATGTATACACACATACATGCACACACACACACACTGACTTAGCTAATTTAATGGAGAAAGACATACAACAGTTTCACTTCGTTCATACCGAACCATTAAATAGTTCTCAATTTTTTGACTTTCAGGATGTTGCCACTTTAGGTGGAGCTGTCTATATTTATTCTACAGGTTCTTTGTTGGAACTCCTAGTCTACTATGGCCTGTTTACCTCCTTTCCTTACAGTTTTTAGCACCACTTCCTGCACTCCCTGTTTGGGTGAGGCATATTCGTTTGTCTGATGATCTGCACATTTGTCTCCTAGAGTCTTCTCTCTTCTCCACATTGGTTGTTCTAGACACTTTTCCTTCTCTGTCAAATCCCTGATTGTGCTCCCTGTCCTCATTCTTAGCTGATTACCAACACTCCTAATTATGCAATGCAGTCTGCTCTGATTGTGCCCTGCCTCGGCCTTCACTCGGACATTACTCATCATTTTCCCACACATTCTGTGTGTCTTCAGCATCTCCTTTTCCACTGACCACTTGCTCTCAGCTCAGCCTACCAACACGCTCAGATCTCAGGCTCTAAAACCCACCGCACCTTCCATTCCGATTGCCACCATGTTAGCTCATCCCTTCCTTAGTTCTCACCTCGACTGGCTGCCTCCAGCCTCAGTTCTTTCACCTTTCCATTCATCCATCATATGCTGACTGATTAATCTTTTTAATATTTCATGTCATTTTATTCTCGAAAACCTTTAATGGCTCCCCAGTGCTTATTAATAAAGTTCAAACTCCTTAGCTTTGCGTTTCTTGCCAAGCTTCCCCCAAGACCTGGCTGTCTGCCAGCCTTCCCAGCTTTCTCTCCCTCTGCTCACCTTTAGATTCCCTACCTTTGGTCCACGCTACATCGTTGGTGTTTGTTTCCTGTGTAGACACTCTGCTTCCTGATCTTCTTGTCTTGACTCGCACCATCCCTCAGCCTGGCTTGCTTTATCTGTTTCAAGTGTGCCTTCTTTCTCTGCCCCCTGCTACCCCAATTCTAGGTTAAGGTCCTAGAAGCATTCCCAGCTGGAAATGCTGTCTTCATTTCAAACGGCTTTCTGTAAGAGGAGAATTGTTACCCCTCTGACAGTACTTATTCCATTTTGTACTGTGGTACCATTATTTATGTATGAGCATCATCTCTTCTACCAGAGTGCAAGCTCTTTAGGATAGGGTTTATTCTTACTTCTTCGTTGTGTGTTCTATAGTGCCTATTTTTAGCACAATATCTGAAAAACACTAATGATATGTTTATTGGATGAGTGAATAAGTGGATGCATATCTCCAGAAGAGAGAATGCTGATAGAAGTATACCTCATATTCTAACTCAGTATCTAGGTGTGAATAAATTAAAATAATTACCCTCAGCACATCAATTCTTCCAGATATTTTGTAATTGCTTTTATCATGTAAAGCATATCAAGGTAATTGGATACAATGTGTTTACGAGCTATAAGATATATGACTGGCCCTGATTGAAATTTGTTTTCATCTAGATTAGTAATACTGCTTTCTAATGACCTCTGAATCTTGCAGCAGAAGTCATCAGGGTATTTATTGGAAATAGAAATCAGACAGAAAAGCCGTCACATTTTTCCTCCCTCTTTGCCCTCACCTAAAGGCTGAAAATATATAGTTTCTTCAAAACATTTGCTGTTTTATAGCTTTTAAAGAAAACCCCAACTTAAAACACAAACACAGTGTGTGTCTTTCTTGTATTCTGACCTATAAAATTGCATACTTTGAAGTTATTTTGAAACTTGGCAATAGAAATCGGAGCATCAAAATACAACATTGTCAACACATTTAAAAATTTTGTAGGTTTGAGCTTTCAGAAAGGGACTTATTTTCATTCCTCCTGCTGAAACTCCCATTTATATGGTGTTTCCTTCCCCAAGGATCCCCAATAATCTTCACCCATTTTTCCACCACTGAAAGGAGAGGTACCCCTAGGCTGGAGAGCAGCTCCCATTTAATAGTGCATAACAACAGAACCGGGGCTGTCAAACTCTGACAGCTTGAATGAGGGAAGATTTCAAACAATTATGAGTGGGATTTTAAATGCCTCACCCGAAATACATCGCAGAGTCCTTATCACAAAAGGGAGACACCTTGGAAACTGCCTGAAAATTCATCCAAGAGGAATTTAAGAGAAACTTGGCATGTGCTCATGACACAACAGTTGAGAATAAGAAATGAAGCAGTGCACTGAAGGGATTTAGGGAGGTTGAACATAATCATTGATGTAAGAATGAGGCCAGGACCCAGGAGATGCCATCCCTGCCCTTTGTTATAAGACCTCAGGGACTGCAAGTGTCTAAACCCTTCCTTGTTTTGTGTTTCGTCTCAAGCCAAGTAGTGTTATTCTTATTAGCTAAAAAATGGGAATTGTCTAGTTGAGTAAAGCCTATTCAGGACTGGACAGAAAGGGACAATACTGCCATTAATACACTATTGTTAAAACATAGTCATTCATCGTTTACAGCACTCTGATAGAAAAATCCATGATCAGTGCTAGTAGGTCTGTTTTATTGATAAGGACTTTAAGTGAATAAGTAAATACAAATCCTGTTGTAGTCAGGTTCCAGGTGAGATTGTTTTTGACAAGCTTTGCCCTCTCTTCTTTCCAGACAATCATATGAGCGTGCCCTAATGATTTGCCAGCTTTCCTCCTATAACATCTTGTAATTTTGGGGGGCATATTGCCCAACAATTTATTTAGACTATTTTGATTTTCAGACCTCTTTAAGTACACTTTTGTAAGCAACTTTATTCTTTTCCACCGTTATGACTAATCATTGTAAAGCCATTTGACATGAAGAATTTAACAGATGACCTAAGTGAAGTTAGGTCAAGCCACTCTAACCATTTACTTAACTCTGACTTAAATATTTTAATTTCCTAAAAGGCCAAGGAAAGGAGAATGGTTTGTTAATAGCCATATGGGCCCACAACCCCTGTTTCTAAATTCCTTGAGGCCCAATGTGTTTTAGAATCACAATTTTTGGATGTTAGAAACTGGATACAGTGCCTTTACGGTATACTGTGCTAACACCTTTAGTGGCATCTGCACAGCCCCCGTGTTCAGTACATTAATATTTCTGCAGTGAAATGTATGCATATTCATATCAGTTCAGGTCTGTGTTGCTGCCAAATGAGTTACAAAACTCTTCTGGTTTTCAGAAGATTTTAAGTTTTCAAATTGCAGATAAGGGCTTAACTTTCTCACTTCATTCCTTAAAACAGATAATTATAAACAATAACGAAAACCCTCCAACATTCGTTTTGTGTGTGTGTGTGTGAAGAAGATTAGCCCTGAGCTAACATCCATTGCCAATCCTCCTCTTTTTGCTGAGGAAGACCGGCCCTGGGCTAACATCCGTGCCCATCTTCCTCTGCTTTATGTGGGATGCCTGCCACAGCATGGCTGACAAGTGGTGTGCAGGTCCGCAGCCAAGACCCAAACCCTCGAACCCCGGGTCACTGCACGAACTTAACCACTACGCCACCCGGCCAGCCCCCTACATTCTTTTTTTATTAATGAGGAAATTGAACCTCAGTGAAATTAAATACTATGTCCAAGATCACACAAGTAGCAAAGGATGCAACCAGAATGCTGACCCAGTACCCTCTATTCTATTTCACCACATTGCCTGTCTTTATATTACGTGCCCACATAGTTTGTTTCCATCTTTTCCCCTTGCTCCTACTGCTTTAATGTCCACGAGTCCATTGAAATCTTAGGTTTTCTTCTTACAGTGCTAGTCTGGATATAATATTAAAAATGAAAAGGCACTTGATCTCAAATAGAACTGAAATCCTCTACAAGGTGACAGTTCAAGTCCTACTTTCACTTAAGTACCGGAAATTGGCGGGCATTTCTTTCTCTTGCAAAAATGTCATCTTAAGCACCTAATTTAACCATGGGATGGGTATCAATAAGTTCATGAAAACCTGGAAGTTTTCTCAGGTTTCACCAGTTATTTTCTGAAGTATTCAAAGAGAGGGAAAGAAAAAATAACGTTGCAGGATTATTTTCTGTTTGCAGTTCTTGTCACATCAACTAGGATCAAGTGGAAAATGTCATTGTTTTGACGTCAGGCTGGCCCTCCACGTGTTTCTTAGGAATAAAAGGAAACTCTTTTTCATATTCCTTTCCTATTGCTATCACCTAACAATTTTTGAATTATGTGGTTAAAAGGGACTTAATGATGAAATGTGGGTCATATCTTAGCTTAAAGATAAGATTTCCCAAGCAGTGGTACCCAGACGAAAGTTAGCTCCTAAAGGTAGAGTTTATAAACTCTCTCAGTAACCGTTGATAACCATGCTGGCGGGAGATTTTCCTTTAGATCTTACTTGAGTCCTCCTTGCTGCAGTTTAAATTGATTCTTGGGCTTAATAAATGTCATCCTTTATTCACAAAGGGCAGTGCATTTTGCAATAACAAAGCTGAAGTTTTGATGACTTCGTGACGATATACATTAGATTATTTTTAGCTTGGTGCAAAAACAAATCACATCAATATTCAAACATCGAAATGCCATAGTCATCTTAATTTTTTCCTGGCCACAAAAACTCTATTTTTATGTACAAAAGCTATACATATAACTTTCTTCGAAGGGCAAAATCTACTTTTGGACCTGAGAGAAACTTGACTATTCAGGAATGGAAAAGAAAATACCATCTCTCTGAAAACTCATGATTTCTTATGCTTAAATTCTTATCAACATTGTAGAACAGACTAAATATGTTATTGCACCTATCTTTCATAATTAGAAAATATAACCCCGCCCAGAGTCTTTCAATGAAGGAAATGAATTGTGGGAAAACATCTATGCAAGATTGTATTTTAAAATCTTAGACAATATTTTCAAAAGACAAATTATGAAGCAGTGCAGTATTTTGTTAAAAAACACGCAGAAGCACTTTAAATCCAAAGATTCTGTACTGTTATCTCTTGACAAAAACTGCTCTATAAGAAAAATTATTCAAAAAAGGTTTCCATTATTTCACAGTGGATCTGGAAACTCTTTATATCAAAAGAGAATTGTTTTGTGCAATTAAAAGCTTCAGACACACTGGAGGGCTGTAACATCGTCTTTCATAAGGTCAACAACACCATCAATTCAATTCATCCTCTCAGATGTTCTCTGCATTGCTTGAAAGCTGTCCTCATCGGGGTGGCTGATGTGATGGCATCAATGGGGGCAGGGGGAGAAGAAAGACTGGCATCCTGGTGGATTTTGTTCATTGTTTCTCTCTACACTATCAAAAGATTTGTAGTAAACGACTTGGAGTCTTATTTTTAAAATCTCCTTATTCTATTTCAGTTCCATTTGCATTCGTAAATATAGTTGAGAAAGAGCAAATGTACCTTGTTTTTCAATGTTTCCTTTGTACATCTCTTTGCCTAGTGGCATAAGGAACTCTGTATACACACACGCACAAACATACTCAGAGACACTATACATATATATATATGTACATACACACTATATATATATACACAACGTGTATATATATATATATACAATTTTGTGAATTGTGTGTATTGGCCCATAATCTTTGAATGATTGGTGGTGATATTAATATAAAAACTATAAGACCTCTTTTTTTTCGCCCATACAACTTTCTCTGGATTTGTATCCTCCTCTTAGAATAAGCCTTGAATCACTCTCTAGGAAGGTTTTCTTTCTGGTATCTTGTTAAACACTTCTACTTTATCGAGAATAAATGCAGTTTTAGAAACACAGTAAATAAATGTTTCTGAATATGTTTTAGAGCTTTTCTTTTATAATACATAAAGTGCTAGTTTCATGTTTCCACCTGTTCTAATAGTGCTTTTTAATTTATAAGAAATCTTTCCTGAAGGGCTATATTTAAGTTTAGGGATGGGGAGAATTTGGAGAGAGTCCAGATCGAGTAATAAGAATCAGTAAGCCTATATGCAAATACATTTTGGGAAAATGGTAATGCTCGCCAAGATTTTACTCAACCTGCCAAAAATTGCATTTTACAAAATGCAGTGGTGTTACTCACGCGTTTTTCACACTGTGAATGCTAATGAATAATTCCCAGTGGTTGTAGAGGGGACTAGTCCAAAGAAGTAGCTTCTGAGGCTTATGCATGAGTTACAGGCTTAAAGTAGCTGTGGTTTAAAACTTTTCTTTTAAAATTGGGCTCCATGGGTATCTAATTCTTATTATTCTATGTTATGGAAATGAATCTAAAGGGCAGAAAAAGTGTTCTTATTCCAAAGACCTGGTTATAAAAAAATTTTTCATTAGCTGATCTACTTCAGGTTTGCTAAAAGAACAGTTAGAGGAAAAGTAGGTGTTTCTCCTAACAGTGTTGAGTTAGTGCAAGACTCATATCCTGATTTTACCGTCTTGGTTTTCCTAACCTTAATCTTTTCTTGTAAAAAACAGAAGGAAGTAAGATTCAGCCAACTCTTCTGAGGCAGCCTTTGGTAGTGAAAAGAATATAGACTTTGCCATTCAGTTGACTTGGCTACCAATCATACCGCTACCCATGTTAGCTCTGAAACTTGTGCTAGCTTTGTAATTGAGGATAATAATTGGCATCTTGTTTTTAGGGTTCTTGTGATGATTAAATAAAGTCAGAAAAAAGTAAAGCACTTGGCTCATAATAGGTGCTCAATAAATGTAAGCCCTCTTCCTAAAAGCAATTCTTATTAATAGAATAGTTTGGTTTAACTAGGAAATTGAAATCCAGCCATACTTTTAGAGGAAACAAGTTTTCCTATGAACATATTTAAGTGATAAAATGGAGAAATTGAGAGAAGGAATCATTCTGATATCCACAAAACAAACACCCTTGCAATTTTTCAAATTCCAGTTGAACAAATAAAAAGCAGCTCTTCCTGCATCTTCTTGTCTGTATTCTTGGCTAATCATATTAAATTAAAACATTTGAACCTGTTTCTTTCTTTTTTATTGCAGTAACGTTGGTTTATAACATTGTATAAATTTCAGGTATACATCATTATACTTCTATTTCTGCATAGATTACATCATGTTCACCACCCAAATACTAATTACAATCCATCACCACACACATGTGCCTAATCATCCCTTTCACTCTCCTCCCTCCTCACTTCCCCTTTGGTAACCACCAATCCAATCTCTGTCTCTATGTGTTTGTTTGTTGTTTTTTTTATCTTCTACTTATGAGTGAGATCATACAGTTTTTGAGCTTCTCTCTCTGACTTATTTCATTTAGTGTAATATCCTCAATGTCCATCTATGTTGTCACAAATGACCGAGTTTCATCGTTTCTTATGGCTAAGTAGTATTCCATTGTGTATATATATCACATCTTCTTTATCCGTTCATCCCTTGATGGGCACTTAGGTTGCTTCCAAGTCGTGGCTATTGTGAACAATGCTGCAATGAACACAGGGGTGCATGTATCTTTATGTGTTGCTGTTTTCGTGTTCTTTGGATAAATATCCAGCAGTGGAATAGCTGGATTGTACAGTAGTTCTATTCTTAATTTTTTGTGGAAACTCCATACTGTTTTCCATAATGGCTGCACCAGTTTGCACACCCACCAGCAGTGTATGAGAGTTCCCTTCTCTCCACATTCTCTTCAATACTTGTTTCCTGTCTTGTTATAGCCATTCTGATGGGCGTGAGGTGATATCTCATTGTAATTTTGATTTGCATTTCCCTGACAGTTAATGATGTCAAACATCTTTTCATGTGCCTGTTGGCCATCTGTATACCTTCTTTGGAGAAATGTCTGTTCAGGTCTTTTGCCCATTTTTAAATTGGGTCATTAGTTTTTTTGTTGCTGAGATGTATGAGTTCTTGATATATATTGGAGGTTAACCTCTTACCAGATATATGGTTTGCAAATATCTTCTCCCAATTGTTAGGTTGTCTTTTTGTTTTCTTGATGGCTTCCTTTGCTATGCAGAAGGTTTTTAGTTTGATGCAGTCCCATTTGTTTATTTTTTCTATTGTTTCCCTTGCCCGGTCAGACACAGTACTTGAAAATACGTTGCTAAGACCAATGTCGAAGAGCATACTGCCTATTCTTTCTTCTAGAAATTTCATGGTTTCAGGTCTTACATTCAAGTCTTTAATCCATTTTGAGTTAATTTTTGTGTGTGGTGTAAGATAATGGTCTACTTTCATTTTTTTTTTTTTTTTTTGCATGTGACTGTCCAGCTTTCCCAACACCAAAAACTGATAAACAAAACCTATCCTTTTGAACCTGTTTCTTAGAAATGCATTCCTAACACTAAAAGTTATGTGCTGGAATCAGAGTAGGTAAGTGTGTAGATGTAATGGATCATCATTGCCTAAACCCCAGAAGTAAATAGATTTGTTTATGGAAGAGGTTTATACTGCATTGTTTAAGTTAGACTTTTTAACTGAGTTCATATTTAGAGTTGCCAGATAAGTTGTAGGATGTCCAGTTAAATTTGAATTTCAGGCACACAGTAAAGAGTTTTTTAGTATAAGCATGTTCCAAATCTTGCATGGGCATACTTATACTAAAATATTATTTGTTATTTATCTGAAATTCAAAGTTGACTGGGTGTCTTATATTTTTATTTGCTAAATCTGGTAACCCCACTCATTCTAAAATCTTATTTATACATTTTATGGTTATATTATAAATTATCCTATCATAAAACCAACTCCTTTGCTTATAATTGATCTCAGGCCTTTTATACATATCATTTCTGAGTGATTTCTTGAGATATTTTTTCTTTATATGAGAAAGGGATGGTGAAGTTAAAATTCTAAGAGAACCCTGAAGCTAAATAGTCTATGAGAAATAACTTCTACAAACTGCAAAATGAATATCAAGCTGCTTTCACATTGCTCCATTTTAATAAGTAAGAACAAAAGATCTCTAAAAGCAGAAGATAGCTGATATCATCAAATTCTACTACATGGCGTTACAAAGAAAGGAGAAAGAATAATCAGTCCAGAAGTTCTGAAAGATTCTCCCTTAGTACGCTGCATGCACAGCTGGGAAGGCTTCTCCGTATGCAGCCGTATAATGAACCTTCAAGAGGGAGAGATTTTGATTTCAGTTTTATTCATATCATGCACAAGAATTTTGAATTAGTTTTTTGGTAGGTAAGCACATTAAATCAGCGATAAAACATCATCTTTATTGTTCAGTGTTAGAGAACTGAAGAAAGAGTAAAGAGTTTGAAGAATTAAATGAATACATAGGAAACTTGTTCATACACATGCCTTATGTTTTAACAGTAAATCACTAACTTTTTAGACCAGGAACTGACTGCTAACACTTAGTTCCAGAGGGAAAAAGAGAGAGAAAGAGAAAATTTCCCCTGGATTGGAACAGAAAATAATGTTGAAGCAAACAGAACTCTATATACTTCTGACAGTTCAAATGATACATAAGTACACAGGCTGACAACGGTTGGTTTGTCCCTGCAGTTCACTTCGCTCAACTCTGCATGGTTCTGTAGGACAATGAAATTCAATGCACTTAGAATTCCCCCTCCCGCCCCAAAAAGTGAGCTCAGATTCTTTTAAAAGCATTTCTACGAAAAAACGGATCATTTACATGCCAAAAGCACTTTTAATGTGACATATTTAGCACATGTATTATTTAGAACGAAAGCTGCTTGAACTTCACGAATTTTAAAGTCTATAAAATGGCACCCCACTGAGCGGAAAGGTAGCTGTTCTCTGTGATGTGATTATTTGGAATAATAGACTTGTACATAACTTTTCACGAAATTAAAGGTATGACATTTACTTTCGTTTAGCCCCGTAAATTGCACTTTAGAACATAAAGAATGGGCTGATGTATGAATTTGTTGTTCCTTCAAGCAATTTAACTGATTTTTAAAGAACAGTTTTGTGTTTCATCTATTGAGTAACACATCAAACAGTTATCTTAGTAGAGTTAATGAGACTTGTGTATCACTTAACTCTTCCAAGGAATGTTCAAGGACCTTTAAAATGAGAAAGGCGGACATCTCAGGTTTGTTTTGTTTTCTGCTTTCACTGGCGTCCAAAACCAAGAGCACCAGCTCAGCCGCAGTGGTGGTTACTGTTCTGGAGGGGCATGGTGGTGGTTGGACCGGAAGGAGCGTGGCTTCACCTCAGCCATTGCGCCCGCCTCCGGGTGGGATACTGGTCTGCCTCAAATTCGTTTGGAGAAGAAAATTGAGATTGCAACTCTGATAAGATTTTGGACATATTCTTCTGACAAACAAACAATTTCCCAGGAAGATCCTCTCATCACAGCATACTGCCTTACTTAGAGGAAGCACTTAAAAAAATATTTGTATCTTTAAGTGTAACTGTGGACCAAGCAGCTAGGTCTTCAAACGTAAAAAGAGGTCTGTTGAAAGGGGGCTGAGAGTACTCGACCCTTCCCCATTTATAATAATTTTGCCTCAAATGAAGAGATGATGATAAATTAAGCTGAACACACACACACACTGGGCTGAATTTCTGTGATGCAGCCAGTTAGAAATATATCCACGCCTGTCTAGGAAATGGTTTATCACACAAATGAACTTGGGGCTATATATGTATATATGTTTACCAAGCAGAGTCCAGCACGTAGCAAGTCTCTGCGAGTTTAAAGAAGTGAATGATTTGCCAGCTGGTTATCAGAGTGAGGGTGGTGCAGTGCTACACAAGGCTGTTTCAAGGTTTCCATTTTTAAACCTCTTCTCTCCTCTCCACCTCCTTCACCCCCTCTAGAGATTTCAATGATAGTGTTTAAATTTGCTTCAGGCTTGAAATTTGGCATTAAGGAAATCAGCTCAGCAACTCTTGAGTAATTTATCTGGGTTTACTGAAAGACTTTTTTGGTCCCCTTTAAAAACAGAGACACTTGACAGAAGAACAAAATACTGTGGCAGGTCATAGATTCGCTATGGGTCCACATCCTAAAATAGAGTCTGTTTTTTCTTAAAGGAAAGTTTGCTTTGACTAATCTGCAACAAGGTGTTTTTTTCTTCTTTTGATTTTCTGAATTAACATAGCCAAGATTTGGGATATTAGAAAGTTAGCCCTAGTAAAGCACAATATTTTTACTATTTGTGTTCTCACATCTATACTGTTCTTATAAGAGCTTTGTTTGGAGAGAGATGGAACTAAAACTGGACCTACAGTCCAAAAGGTGCAATTATGGTCATTTAAGCCAATCATATAATTATGTATATAGTGTACATATTTACCAGATATGTGCAGCCATTTTGAACTCTTTTGTATTAACATTGCCACTTTGCAGCTTTCTTGAAAGAATTTTCAACATCATTTAAGCAAAAATCACAGGGAAGGTTAAATGCTAAAAATATAGTTTTAAATTACATTGAGGTTATGGCTTAAAGACAGAAAACTCAAAGAATTTCTATCTTGGCATCCTCTATTTCCTTGAGATTAATTAACATCAGGAATTTAATTAACTCATATTATTGTCAGCAGTTTTTTGTGCTTATTTTGAGGAATATGGTTCAAGAAGATGCTCACCCAGAACTTAAATGCAAACTGTTTCAAATTTGATTCAGAACCTAAGTTTACTACTTTATTTATTATGTGACATTAAGCTTCCATTCTCAGAATAAACATCATAACACCTGGGATTACAATGACTTTTTATTTTTAAACCAAAAATCTAGCGTTGTTTGAAGTCTAGTTTGTTTCACACCTTTCCATGACTCTCTTTAATGCAAGCGGGCAGGATCCCTAATCTTCCAATCCTGCAGCAATCCAACAGTTACTAACATTCACATGTGTGTGTTGGTGAAAGGGAAGGTTGCTTTTAGCAAGCATGAGGCAAGGTTTTAATTTGTAGCTGATAATTTGCTACTAGAAGCTTACCCTGATTAGTCTTCTTACTGCACCAACAGTTTTTGAGGTGGTGTGAATTACCTGCTGTGTATGTTTTTACCACTCACTCAGGGATGAAAATGAATTACAACCTAGCCCTCAATTAAAGCTTGAAATAAGAAAACCTCAAACTTCTTTTATGTCTGCACTTCTAAAGAACGGAATTAGTTGCTTCTGCTATCATTGGAATTGTAATTCACACTCTTGGAAATCCTGCAATGGATCTTTCAGCCCCACTCAAACAAGCACATCTCAGCTGTTACCCACTTACATTGCCTTTGCTCCAAGTCAAATCATCATCCAACAGCTGAGAATTGAAACAAACTCCATTTGTGGAAATGAACCATGAATTTATCGATAATGCAGAGTGTTTTTAAGTGTTAATTCTCCTTATCCTACAGAAATTAATATGTTATTTTTGGTCCTATTAATTGTGTTGTGGACTTTGATTTAATTTGTCATTAATGCACCATTAATTTTCAACAGTGCTGGAAAGAAATGTATTTAGGAAAACTTTGAATAAATATTTATGACACACTGTTGTTAGATCTTTTGAGAAAATGTCCATTACTCTTAACCAGCTTGTTACAAGTCTGCAAAAGCTTGTATTGTGTTTGTTGACATCTCCAAAGAGAATGCACAGCAGTCAAATAGTATATGGGTTGATTCATTGGTTTATGTTCTTATTAGGCACCTATTGTGTTTCGTTTGCTCATGCCATGGGAAATAGAGAGCTCGTGAGTCCTAAAGAACTTTCATTCTACATAGGAAAACTCGGGTTATCCCACTCACTTGCAGGGAGAAAAATGTCTTGTGAAGCCATTGTACTTGTGACTGGTCATATCTCATGAATCTGCTGCTGTTCTACAAATCTCTTCTTTTCCAGAGGATACCTGAGAATTTCCTCACCTAAGATCAGCATAGTAAGTGGCAAGAAGTAGGAAAAGCAAGCAGGGACTAAGGTTGCAGGATGGTTTTCTGCTGTGATGATTGGGAAGGGCTAATGCCAATTGGAGAGTACCTCTTCATTCACTTTAAAGAAGTGTGTTTTCTTGATGTGGCTGAGAAACAAAAGATTCTATTTTAATTCTGAGAGAGGAAACAGTGTTGCTCAGAGAGGAGTGGATCGCACACAGGGCCATGTAGGAAGAAGAATAAACAGAGAAGACAGAGCCTGGCACTTCAAAACAGATTATAAACTCCTTGGTGATCGAGGTCAGATGTTTTTTTCATTTGTGTTTTCCATAACATCTGGTTCAGGGCTGGATCCACGAGTGGTATACATTCTGGTTCCTTGATTAACACCCATGTTCCAAGGTGAAAATTCTGGTTTACAAGACCAAAGGAAGGGCAGTTATCTTATATCCTGGATGTAATATCTTTAGCAGAGTTCACGTGACTTTTGATATTAGCAGAATTACATTAAATTTACCGACTAATTTTCATTATTTTCCCCTCCTTTGCAGTCATAAATTTCCTAGTTACAATTCTACTCTGTAGTATCACAGGAAAGATGACGTGTGAACCTCTGAGTGTTCATGTTCCTGGAAAGAGGAAAGTGATCATTCATCTAGTTCTTCCTCCCTCCTTTGCTATCAAATGACAGGATTGTTGGTTAGCAGCTACATAGTACGCAATGTAGCAACGTTCTTAGAACTCTTTATTCTTAGGAACAGAGAAGTAGACTTTCAGGTAGATTGTAAACGGCAAGTTAATGAGCTTAGAGAAGAGAGTCCTCTCTGATGTAGGAAATACATTTTTTTTGCCGGGCGTAGCCTTCCTGGAGATCTGTACATCATGGCTTGGTTGATACTATTTTTGAGATGCTTTAATGTTTCACTTAAGAAAACCCTACCACTGAATTTTGTTTGATTTAATGTAATTATGAGAGTTAATTATGTCTCCTCAAATATCAGTTAAATCTTTATTAATATGAAGATAATACCTAAGGAGCCATTAAGGGTGAGCCTGAAGTTGAAATTAGACCACTGTGTGGTTGCTTCTATTGCCCATGTATTGGGTGGGAGTTCCAATAAAAGTTGAAATAAAGCCCTGTGTGACCATAGGTAAACGATAACTCAGTTGTCTCTCCCAGACCACTAACCTGAGAACAAGCCTGGAATTGAGCAGAAGCAGGAGAATAATGTAGATAAGAACACAAGGTCATTTTGCTGGGTGACCTTGAAAAAGGGTTTTCCTGTCTGTCTCCCTGTTCTCTTTCCTCTATCCCTCATTTACTCCTTCACCCCCTTACTTTCTCCCTCTTTTCTTTTTTCTTCTCTCTCTTTCTCTAGAAAATTCACTACCATATCTCAATTATATGTTATTACAGATTATTTTCCTCTAGTCCAGGCATTGAGTAAAATAACACAAATCTATTATATATTTCTTATTTTAGGTATGTGATACATCTAACAATGACAAAAGAAATACATACAGCCTAACATTTGGCCAATTGTAATAGTATTAATGCATGGATAGCATTTTTCTGAAAAAAGGTGAATTCAGGGTTAGTTTTTACCTTCTGCAGGGGACTCCTAAATCAAATTGGAACTGAATGAGATCTTTACACAGCCCACTGATGCTCTGCTGCCCACTGAATCCACTGAGAGCATTTGGTGGCCTTAAGTTGGCAGAGTTTTATGATCTCACCCCTCTTTCTCTCCTGCCTCACAGCACATGACAGTATGTTATTTCTGCCAGCCTAAAATTTGGGAGTTTATCAATTACATAGAAGTTAGAAATTATGAAATATGATCTTGATATATCAAGCTGATTTTTTTCATAGCCATCTGCATCACTGAACACAGAACTATTCAGATATTCCAACACTGATTATTTTTTTCACTTGTTGATAAAAATCCCAAATATTCTGGAGGAGATAGCGCTGAGTAGTGAGACAGAGCACTAAAGGAAAGTTGTAACTGCTAATATTTAAAGTTTTTCTTTGGGGAAAACATGGAAATGTGAATGATTTCTGATTTGTATAACACTTAGGAGCATTTTGCTTGCCTTTTAGGCAATTTATTCCACTTAGCATGCAATAGCCTATATTATCATAAATTAAGATGATTTTAAAAGATGGAAAACTGGTGCAAAAAAGCCATCCTTTAAAAATTCACACATGATTCTTGAGCATTTAGAAAAAGGATTTTGGAAATTTAAAACTAACAAGCTTTGTGTTAATAGTGGTATAAACCTAAAACACTGACCCCATTCCCAAATAAAACAATAAAAAAATCAGTCTATTACCAAATATAATTTTTCTTTGTTTTGGTGAGAAAGGTTAGCCCTGAGCTAAGACCTGCGCCAGTCTTCCTCTATTTTGTATGTGGGTTGCCACCACAACATGGCTGACGAGTGGTGTAGGTCCGCTCCTGGGATCCAAACTCATGAACCCGGGCTGCTGAAGCGAAGTACACCGAACTTAACCACTATGACACGGGGCTAGCTCCCCAAATATACAGTTTTAATAGATACTGCACTGTTAGAGTTATGTCTTATTTTAAAAGAAAGTCTTGAGTTTATTAGCTAGCTTTTGAAATTTTCACTGAAATAAATGCATCTATTCAGTCTCCTAGCTTTATTGCGTTGTTGAGTTTAGTATATGGGGTGTGAGAAGGTATGGCAATCTAAACAGATCATAGTTGAAAAGATTTGCAGGCCTGTTTTTCCTATTAAATAATGAAATTATATCCCTTGTAACCACATGCACACACACACACACAAAATCTGAAAAGACTGGTAGGAACATATCTGTTAAGTTTAGTCAGTGCATGAGTGGAAGCTTTCAGAAGAAGCAATATGGATAAATTAAAATACTGTGGATAATGCCACATTTTGGAATGAGCCCTAATTCTGAGGAGTAAAGATCTGGGTTGCAAAACTTTCTCAGCTGAAGAATCTTGGATTTCCTTACAAACTCACTTTTGTCATCCATGAGGGGATAATAATACTTTTCCTACCTATGTGTTTTGAGGTGCAAAGTAGGAAATATGGAAAAACTTTGGAAGACGTGAATCATTATTCAAATGTGAGGTATTATCAACTCTGTTCAGATATAAGAATTAAACTCATTGATATCCAGTTGGGTCACTGGATATTTTTCTCATTTTTTTCCCACTATGTATCTTTAACGTGGACTCCAGGTCTGTTTTGGAGTCAGTCATAAGTTCTTTCATGTAAGACTGAACACAAAATTTACTATTGTAATGTTGGTAAATAAGTTAGTTCATATTCAACCATCTAACTATTTAATACATTTTTCTTAGTGCTTATTCCACGCAAGCACTGTGTTCAGGTGCTACAAAAATGAACCCAACACAAATACTGTCCTCAAGAAGGTTACAGTCAGAGACAGAAAACATGTCACTGTTGGATCTGGGACTTGATTTTACCCTGCTTACAGGCTAATAACTTAGGCTTTGCTGTTTCATGAATGCTGGTAGAATACATGAGATTCCTGAGTTAGAGACAAAGGATTTTATTATGCACAGCACAGTAAGTGGCATCATGTTTGTAGTGGCTCCTTTTGGCCCCTAAGTCCCAGGGAGGCGACATGAGGTGGCAAGGTAGATATTGCACATGCGGAGGATTTGTGTTGCAGCCAAGGAACTGTGAGCTTGCAGGACCCACTGTTTTACAGCAAAGAATAAGCAAACCTGCTCTTTGTCCTGGAAGAGAGATTATTTCATCCCTCCCAGAATGCTACAAATACAACCCTGAGAAATGGTCCTGGTAAAGAGCAGTCAGGGCCTTGCCTTCTTGATGTCCCCAGCAAGATATATGTAGGAACACAAGACACTCACAGAGTGTCTCCCAATAGTCATAAGGTAGAAAGTGGCAAGTGATGAGACTTATTAGTCATTTAAGGGATTTTAGTCCCATTCCATGTCACACACAAAGTCAACTGCTTTCTCTTTTAATTTTTCTTGTGGTCAGCTATTTATTGAGCTCCTACTGGTGTGTATGTCTCACGGTGGAACATCATGGTGTTAAAGGACTTTCATCCTGTGAAGTGCCCGGCAAAGTTTCTGCTGTCTTACAACCGAATTCAATGAGATTTCCTCACTAGGCATCTGCTTCTCTCTCAAAAGCACTTCCTGGGGCCTTCACTGACCATTTTTCGTCATAAAACATCCATTTTATGGCAACCATTTCAGTATGAGGTATCAGGAAATCAGTGTCCACACTTAAGGTAATTTTGGCTTTCTCCATGAGTTCGTGTTAGGAGAAGTCACATTTCCCTTTCATCTCTCAGTGCTACCTGGATTAACAGGTTTATGTTGAAAGAGGTAGCATGGTGGGTTGATGCCTTTTATGACCAAGTAGAGAGATGAGCTCTCCAGAGCTCATTTCGTTGCCACCACTGCACCCTTGGAACCGGAAGACATAAGTGGAGAACAGAGCTTCTTAGCCTTTTTCAGAGCCCCGTCTGTAAAAGAAGCCTTCATATGCTCCCCCAAGAAACATGGGTAACATAAATGAACATTCTACATTTGCGGGCGTGTCACATCCAGAGTTTTCTCTTGGAAGTCTTCGTTGCTGCAAGAGGGTATAGGGAACAAAGTGACCCCTCAAATACGAGTCAGCTGCTGACTAAGAGAAGTTTGTTTTCAGAATTTGAAAAGGGCCTCCCAGTTTGCTCTTTGAGATCTTGATGAAGATATTGCCCTGAACCAGCTGACAAGAGAGAAAAAAATTTAGTGAGAGAGTAAGAAAGGGAGATTTACTATTAAGTCAAAACACAGGGTACTGCACAGGAAAACCTTCCTTGGGAGACAACATACTCTTCAAAAAGAGAGTGAATTTGTTTTGGCAGGGGGCCTTGGAATTCTAGTTTGCAATTTAAATCTTTGCTAAAAATTGCATTTTTAAGGCAGGTGCTTGTCTAGCACAGGTGGTTACTGTAGCAATCATTGTGTCGACAGAAAAATATTATGATGGGGTGTAAAGACACCAACCTAATGAAATAAAGTGAAAGAGAACAAAAAAAAAATTATTCACCTCTCTTCTTTCCTCCCTCACACACTCCTCCAAATAATCGTAATTTAATGTTCTATTCAAAAGAACATATTTATAACAGGGAACCTCAATATTAATCTTAAACTCAGAAAAATAACTTGTCATTTATTTAACCCCAGCCTGATGGGAGGTTAGATTCACTACAGAAAGTCTGTTACAAATAGCCAGGACATTCTAAGGTCACCAAATGATGGCTGTCATTTTCGTATTCAGCCCAATGATGAAGGAGCTTTTAAATGTTTGGACATTCAATCTATGTAGTGCCACGACCTGGACATACCCTTTTACTAAACACTAGCCCACTAAATCCTCTTAGAATGTTGTTTACCTCCAGATAAATCAAACCTGACAATGTAGGTTAACTTCACTGATTCATTTTTCAGCCACAAATGATTAATAATTTTTACAGAATGAAAGCTACAGACTTCTTATTATACGGTGGACTACAGGGAGTGATATAATTCTTAGATGTCATGTGAAATGGGAAGCTATTTTTCTGGAACTGATGTTCCCAGTTCTCTACTAAGCACAGTAGCTACCTTTTCTCCACTAGAGGATCATCCAGCAGGAATGACCTTATCAATTACTGTAAGTCAGCATCTTTCCCCCAGAGTTTGAGCAGGCTGTTCTCTGCAATTTGTACCGGTGGTCCCAGACTAAATCCGAATCCATTTCCAAGCCTAAGCATGTCACATGCTGTGGCAGTGAAAGACATGTTGCTGCCCTAAGCAAAGACGTGGGTTCTGCGAGGAGAGCTTTGCTGGCTGACCAGAAACCCCACACGATGAGAAAGGCCGAAACACAAAGAAGGGAAATGAGCAGAGAAGGGAAAAAGAATTCCTTCTCTCTTGGGCCCGGGATGATTTTACCCTTGAAAGATTAAGTGGCGGATTTTGACAACGTTTATTTCATTTCTGTTTGTTTTGGCCAGCTTCCCCTTCTCTGTTCACTGCCTACCCAAATAGCTCTGGAGTTCATTGTGGTTTAAATAAAGATTAGGGATTCAGGTCAGCAAATATTTCTTCCACAGGTGTCTTGAAAAGTCACCTGTAACTTGATTAGCACACTGAGGCTTCTGCAGCTCCCCACCTACTCTCCCTCCAACACTGTGTAAATAATAGTTTCCATTATGTCATATTCCCGGAGTAGCTGAGCTCGTGAATGGTTTCATTTCTTCGACTTCATGTTCTGCCATTCTTGAATAGATATAGTGGTGATAACATTTTCCACACTTAGAATTACTCTTTGGTGACCTGGAGGGAAGAGATTTCTCTGAGAGATACAGCGCATATAACCTCTCTTGATCTCAAGGGCACAGAAATAGTTGCTAAAATAGGTGATTGATTACCTACTCTGAGCTCAGCACTTAGATTTTCCATTAGGTTCAGAAACTTCCATTAGGTTCACACCTGGAAAGTTTTGGCATTGGCCCTTAATATCTTTATCTGCTGGGATACACTTTTACATTCCCGCTTTGGGGCTGGCTGCACTTGAAAAGAGCAGAGAAACTAAGAGTACTTTTTTTCCTAAAAATATATTAAAATCTTAATAATAATTCTTTTGGATTTGGTTGATGTTCAGGTCGAAGCTTTAGATTAGTTCTCATTTTATCTCTACCGTTTGACCATACGTATTCTAATCCCATATGAACGCTAACATTTCATTCTTTCATAATAAAATTATGGTTTACTATATAGTAAGAGCTCCATCCATTATGTGAGACGTAGATTATGCAGACATTGGACACAGGATGAAATGCCTCCTCTTCAGCTGTTCTTTTCTACTGTGTAATTACATAATTAGGATGTAGACTATCCATCATACAATTCTTTTTATAATTCCATGGGAAAAGCTACTGAATATGGACAACAGATGATTCTTAAACCTCAATATCACAGCTGGTTTACATTTTTTACCCTAAATCCCGTAAGTGGGCAGGCCATGTTACAAAACCCTTTCATGCCAAATTTCCTTTTTAAAAATTGAAACCACTTTGGTTTATCCAAGAGAAAGAGAGTATTAAAGAATGGTCGATGGTTTACCTGATGGTTATAAGACTATCCACATTGTTTTTCAGTGAATTCTCTTCTTTCTCTAAAAAATATTCACCATATTTAATCCCCATTGTAGCTTTTCCATCGTCTCTATTTCTTTTTTGTCATTATGCATGTTTTCTACTTAATTCTTATTTTCCTCTTTCCATTTAATGCCTTTTCTATTATTGTCCAACCCACAGACAACCTACACTTTAAAGTCTTCTAGATTCCCTAAGCAAGATCTCACCCCAAGTCATCCTCTTCTTAGTACCCAATATGTCTACCATCAACCTTGCATCACTTCACCTCTCCCCCAAAATAAAAAAATTATTTTTCAGATTCAATTCAATTCAATAACTTGGGTTAGTGATTAAAATACCCACTAAATATGTTTAACAGAATTGTTCTTAAATAGGTTTTTAAATTATTAACATAATAATATCATAACATAAATTGAGAAAAACTGGGACTTATTTTGATGCAAGAATATGGGTCTCCTACTATCATAAATCTGGCCCAGTGGAAAGACGGTAGGATATAGTCAGAGGCTGCAATTTTAGGTTTATTTTTGTACATAATCCAAGGTGAAAATTAGGCCAAGTGGGTCTCTTTGCTCATTGCTTAAGTTTTTATGGCTATAGAATGGGAGTACATTTGAGGAATAAAATACTTTTCCACTCCAATTCAGTTCACTCAGCATATATTGAACATCTATTCTGGCTGAGATACTCAGCCAGGTACACTGGGATAAATAGAATTGCTTACATCATAGCCCCTTTCCCTCAAGCTGTTTATAATGAATTGGGCAAATAGGCCTAGCAACAACTAACTAATAAAAGACAGATATTCTAAGTGTCACATACAATATGTAAACAAAGCATGGTAGACCAATATGAATAATTTCATTTGGAAAGATGTCTGTTGTGGCTAAATGGAAGAGTTGACATTGGAAATGAGCCTTGATCAATGGTTATGGGTTCAAAATGCAGAGAGAGAATAATATAGTTTAGAATGGGAGAGTAACAAGTGAGAATAACGAGCAAAAGAATAGAGGCAAGAAAGTTCAGGAAACATTTAAAAAACAATTAGAAATCTCATGGGAGGTAACATTGGAAAAGTATAATTTGATTTCAATTATATTTTTATTTACAGAAGTTCTGTTTCCTTTTTTCAAATCTGTTTTGTCCTTCTTTATAGTTTCTTCTTCTTTGTTCTATTTTCAAGCTTTAAAAATTCTTTAGGTGTGCTAAACATGGTGTTTTATAATCTGTGTGATAATTACAGTATCTGAAGGCTTTCTAGATTAAGCTATTAATTCTTTATTAATAGCTCTCTATTCTTTTTGCTTACTCCCACTCAGGATGGTTTGTTATGTGTTTTTAGATTTTTTACCAAAAGCAGCTCACTTTTCTCAGACCTGTGACTATGGGAGTTCTTTGAGCTCTGAATTGAAGTAGATTCTTCCAGAGAGGATTTGCCTTTGCTTTTGAGAGTTGTGTAGTGGCACTACAAATGTGAGATCACTTTAAATAAATTATTCATTTGAAGTTTTTTGACTAGATAGGCATCGGGAATTCAGATCTATAAAACCATGAGAAGAGCCCACAGGTGCTTCTTAAGACAGATTTCCCTCCTTCCCCTTCAGCACTGAGATCATCATGGATAAATTTCTGGCTTTCTCCTTCTGTTTATTTCTTATTCACCCTTACACTAAGTGCAATGCCCTTTAGAATCCTAAATATACATGGAGGTTATCCATCCTCACCTCTGGCTGAAGACTATGCTCTGTCTACTGCCTCCCAGGCACGGTGTAGTCATTACAGAGGAGCCGAACATCATTAGGGATGAGTAGAAAGCTCTCTGACAAGTGGAATCTTTGGTAATTGCTTACCAGGATTCTCTCTTTTACTTTGTTTTACCTTCCGGAGCATTCTTTCATGTTAGCTCAGGAATTAATTTCAAAAGATTATTTTTACATTTCATTTAGCATTTTAGTTGTTTTAGCTATGAAGTTCATTCAGGGTATTTAGTCTGCTATACTACTAGAAATGGAAGTCATAAAAGTAATTTTAGACCAACATTAAGATTTTATCTTTTGCTAAAACTTTGAATAATATGTTATGGTTAATAGAAATCCACTGATTTGTTTTTGGTTTTGAGGGGTAAGTGACATTGTTAGAACTGTTTTTTGGAAGTTGTGCCTGGCAGTGTAATATCAGAGACTTGAGATGAGTTAGGTATTTATATGGTTTAGATAAAAGGTAAAAAAGTGTGATCTGGGAGAGTGGCATGGAGAATGGCAAAAAGTCTTAGATTGAAAAGACTATATCTGAGAAATTATCATTTCTTTAGTGGTTAAACCAATTTGTTGGAAAGTAGACTAAATAGAAATATTGTTGAAGATATTTACTATAGACGAGTCTTATGAGCTCTGTCAATAGGAAGTCTAACTGAAATGTTAATAAAGTGTCTGAATGTTGCCCTCTATTAAAATAAGGACATATTCATGTAATTGGACTTTCTAAGAGAGAATTACACTAGCAATTATTCTTAGTCTGAGTTTATTTGGGGAGCAGAGTCCTAACCTACCTTGAGGTATGACAATCTGGGGAAAGACCACCTTGCTTTTTATAATCCAGGGAAGTACCTTGCTTCTGTAGTGGATTCCAGATGCAATTAAATAACTACCTTAATAGGATGAAGATAGATCAATTCAATAGATAAATTCAAATTTAATCCATTCTCTAAATTGTAATCTTCATTTCATACAGCAATCTGAAACAAAATTTACTTTTTCTGAGCAACAAGAAAATGAAGGGTACAGAACCACAAAGGAGCTAGAAGTGATTAAACCATGGGAAATAATATATCTCATTTTGTCAGTGTTCTTAAAAAGTTATCAGGGAATCAGATTTATGGTGCTGGATTCTGATGGCTTTATGTTTGCTGCAAAGAACATGGTATTTATTTACCTGATAGTCTTCAGAGTTCAAGCTCACAAGGCTGTCTTTCTGTGGGACATTCATAATTAAATTCCCCTAACCATCTTGAAGTAATGGGCTGTAGATGAAAAGTTATTAGAATTGAAAGCTTTGGAGATCATTTCTTTAGACTTCTCCTTCCACTGGGATGGAGTGTGGGCTTAAGGAAAGAATGGTGGTGGTGGTGGTGGTGGTGGTGGTGGTAGTTTTGGGGAGTCTAGAGCCAGAACACTTGGCTTCAAATCCTACCTCTGCCTTTTACTAAGTATATGATCTTCAGCAAGTGACCTTTCTCTATAAACCTCAGCTTATTTGTAAAATCAGGAATAATGATACTGTTTCACAGAGTTGTGGTGAATATTAAGTGATATATTTATGCATATGCCTAGCACAGTGTTTGGCACATTATAGGTACTCGACAAATAGTAACTATCGTTACTGTTATTTCTACATCACGTGCAGCTTCTCTTTGAATATCTCCTGTGACATGGAATTTATCATGACACAAACAGTTACATTTTTATTGTAAATTTTCTATTGAGTAAAAAATTTGACCCCCTGAAATTGCCATTCTTTGATCCACATTCTGCCCCATGAAATGGCAAAAGATACATATATTCTTTCTTCTGAAGGACAGACCTTCAACTATTTGAAGAAAGAGGTTATACAGAGGGAATCATTAACTGAGCCATGTCTCCGGTACTACTGAAAATGATGAGCTTCAGAGATTAGGTGGAGGGACAGTCTCCTCTTCCATTATACCAGCGGGAAATACAGGAAGTCTAGGGAGAGGTGTAGACATATTTGTAGGTTTTCTGAAAATTCAGGAACTTCTCTTTTCTCTCTGAAGTAAGGTCTTCAGTTAAGAGAGAGAATATCTGTGGTGGGGTTAGACGTTTTAGGAAAGTAGGAAAGGTTTGAAATTATTTTTGTGCAGAACTAGACTGACAGCTGACCAGGAAATGTTGGGCAGCATTGAGGGTCCAGCCGAGGTTGAAGACCTGTTGTTAATATTGACACTTGTAGCTTGGTTGTGCTTTTTTCTAGTTGCATTGAGTAGCCTGAATGGAGGCCAGAGTTGGTGATACTTGAGTTGACTCAAGTTTGAAAGTTTTCCAGGCAAGTGGAACAAATTATTGGTGTAGCAGATTTGAGGACGATGGCAAGAGGGTGCTCAAGTATTGCACCAGGGTCTCTAAGTTAAAAGAGAAACAGTAACGATAGGAGATGGCTGATAGCTAAGGAGAGAGAAGTGGAATTAAGGATCTAGAGGTCTCTCTGAGGTTAGAGGGTAATATAAGCAACTGACATCCATTTACTGAATGCATACTTTGTGCCCAGCACTATGGTCAGACATAGGGTAATGAGATAAATATTAGACGGGGAAACAAAAGTCACAGGGCTTACCCTTGAAAAATCCACTTTTTAATAAATATAAGTGGATTATTCCGAGCATTTAAAGTATTAGGTTCTTGAATACTTCTATGGAGTCTAAAAGGGGCAGAGATTGATGAGAAGCCATGGTTGAATGACGCTTTTATTTCTGTATCCCCAAAATGGCTCCATTTTTGAATTGGATCTTCTCCTCCTAATTAAGTTGAGTTTTAATGAGTAAGTTTTTCTTGCTCTTTTGCTTGGAGTTGAAATCTTCTTTAAAAAAAGTAATTCCATACTATCATTCCCACAACCATTCATCAATTTAGTATTGAAGCTCTGATCTTTCCACTATTCATTTCCCTAGTTTTGGAGCAGTTACCAGAACATACTGACACTGCCTGCAGCTCACACATAGGGTTTGTGCTTAATGATGAGCCTGGGAATTCTGTGTACGTCATGGGTAACATCAGTACAAGAATACAACACACAAAAATGAAGTTTGCTGTGTACTCCTACCATAAAATTATGTTCTGGTATTTTAGAAATATTTTGCATCATAATTTTGATTGAATCTATTTCAACTTATTTAAACCCATGGAATGTAAAAAGACTTGTCTCTCAATAGCTTTCTTCCCCAAATTTACTAGGAAATGAGAAAAGATTACTTTTTGTAAATAGGCAGCTCACATGTGTTTTAGAATAATGTGATAGTGATGAGTCAAAATAAAATGTCTTTTCTCTAAACTTAGTTCTAGTCCACCAACGATAATTCAGACGTTGTAAAAACCTACACAGTTTATAAAGTAGGCATTACCTACAGTTCTAAAATGATTTTCTGAGAGAAAGTTGGTTGAACTGAGTCAAAGAGCAGGTTATTTTGGAGAAAGATGATTCCTAATTTTAACTAAATTCATTCATTCAGAAATAAATATCGAGTGCCTCCTTTGTGCGGGGTTGGTTTCTTCTGAGGTCTCTCTCCTTGGCTTATAATTGGCTATCTTCTCCCTGTGTCTTCACATGCTTTCCCCTCTGTATATGTGTCTGTGCCCAAATTTCCTCTTCTTATAAGGACATCAGTCCTATTGGATTAGAGCCCACCTGTATGGCCTCATTTTAGCTCTTTGAAGACCCTATCTCCAAATACAATCCCATTCTGAGTTATGGAGGGTTAGGACTTCAACATATGGATTTGAAGGGGTACACAATTCAGCCCATAACAGTTAGCAAAGCAGGTAAAGCAGAACACAGCTCCATGAAATTCACACTCTAGTGTAGGGGTTGGCAACCCATTTCTGAAATGGTCAGATGGTAAATATTTTAGGCTTTGAAAGCCACATAGGATCTTTGGATTTGGCTCATGGGCCTTAGTTTGCCAACCCATGCTCTAGAGTAACAAATAAACTGGATAGATGATGTAATGTCAGGTACCAATAAGTTCAGTGAACATACATAGAGCTGGATAAGTGCGTATAGAATGTTTTAGATATGGTGGTTGAGAAGAGGTATGACATTTGAACAGTCTTCTGTTCAAATTAAGAATGAAACGAGGGGGTCTTCTCACTTGACTAAAGTGAAGGAAGAAATGATCCAGACTGAAAGGATAGCACATGCAACATGCTGAGGAGGGAGCACGCACGAGACGCTTGAGGACAGTAAGGAGGCCATGGCTGGAGTGCACCTGAACTGTATTCAACTGGTTAGTCTAGATACAATCAGTTATTTGTATTTAAGCAGATTTCCTCCAACTAAGCCATATACTGAGATTTGCGTTAATGTTTTTAAATTCACTGGAGTATTTGCCTTTTTATTGTAATTCTGATAATGTTACAACGCTGCACCTTATTAGAACACCATTTTAAATGTACTTAAAATGCTGAATCAAGGGGCAAGCAAACCTTGGTTACTCAGAAGAATTAAAAAAATGAAGACTCAGGCTTCTTAAATCAAAATCCTTTGAGATCTCAGCTTATTCAGAGTATATATGGAATATGAACCACTGATATTAAATCTTCTTGATGATAATGTTTTACCCCAAGCCTACCGAAGGATGCTAGGATTGTGCTGGAGGTTTCTGATGGAAAGGCTAGAGCAAGGAAGGCAATTCTTTCTCTGGTCAGGGGCTGGTCATTCTGGAATTTGACACGCCCAACTTGGTCTTGGAGAGTTGAAAGTATACCACTCTCCTTGCCAATCCAGACATTTTCCCTCAGACCCTGTCTGATATTTAATGCGAGTTTTGGTATAATAAAATTTCTTAAAATCAGTGATAAAAAAATCTTAAAAGCAGCTAGAAAAGCGTTTTGTTAATTTTGTTTTCAAGTATTTTTTCTTTCACCTGTCATTTTCTTCAGTAATTTCAATTACATGTGTATTAGGCCTCTCGAAGTTGTTCCATAGCTTACTGACACTCTCTTCAGTACTTTTTGTCTTTTCTTTTCTCTCTGTTTCCTCTTACGTAGTTTCTACTTTGCTATGTCCTCAAGTTCACGAATTTTTTCTTTTGCAGAGTCTAATCTGCCGTTAATTCCATTCACTGTATTTGTTTATGTCTCATACATTGTTATTTTCATCTCCAGACATTTGATTTTGGTCTTTTATGTGTCTTCTTTAAATGTTCATCCTTTCCTCTACCTTTTTGAACATATGAAATATAATTACAAAATACTATTTTAATGCCCTTGTCTACTAAATTTGGCATCTGGTGTCCATTTTGGGTAGGTTTTGATTAGTTGATTAGGGTTATATTTTCTTGCTTATTTGCATGCCTGGTAAACTTGGATTGAATGTCAGACACTGTGAGCTTTACACAGTTGGGTGTTGGATACTTTTGTATTTTTATAAATAGTCATGAACTTTGTTATGGGATGTAGTTAAATTACTCAAAATAGTTAGGTTTTTTTTTTGAGGCTTGCTTTTAAGGTTTTCAAGGCCCAATGAGAGTAGCCTTTAATCCAGGCTGAATTTTGTCCTACTATTGAGCCAATACCCTTCTGAGTACTCTACCTGATGCCTTGTGATTTACAAGGTTTTTGCTACTTTGCCTTGTGGTAAAGTGAGCTATTCCTGACCCTGTGTGAGCTCTGGGGATTGTTCTCTCATTTCCTCTTTGGGTAGATCTTTTCTTGGCCTTGGGTACCTGGTTCCTTCATATCATGCACTGATCAGTACTCAGCTGAAGACTTGAGGGAGACCCTCTGCAGATTTGGAATGCACTCTGTGCAGCTCTCTTTTCTCTGGTACCCTGCCCTGTGGACTCTAGTTGCATTGGACTCTGCACACTCCCAGCTCTGTTCCTCGACTCATGAATACTAGGCTAGACTTTATATAGTTCTGGTTTCCTGCTCACTGCATTGGGCTGGAAATTCCATCCAAGTAATAAACTGGGTCAATCTTAGTGCTCAACTCATTTTTTTGCCCTCTTTTGTCCCATGATGCCTAATTTCCAATGTCTGAAAACCATTGTCTTATATGTTTTGCTTGTTTTTTTACTGTTGCTATTTCAGATACTGCTGCTATTTCAGATTTAAATTTAGTCCCTGTTACTCTCTGTTACTCTACTGTGTTGAGAAGCTGAAGTTGTCCACCCTCATCATGGAAGTTTTTAAAGGATAGATTACCGAATTAACATGAGAAATACTGGAAGCAGCTCCTAACTCCAGAGAAGGTGCTAGAAGGAATTAAGGGAGGAGGTCAGGCTTCAGTTGTCTAGAATGGGTTTATGGTTGAGCTTTTGTCCCTAAGAGGATGTTTTCAGACACAGTAGTAGATAGGAGAAAAGATGGGGAGTGTTGCTCATGGTATTCTATCCTAAGAGTACAAGGAACCTAGGACATGTGTCATCCTGGCTCTTAGGATCACCAGTTATTTCCACCAGATTATAAATTTTAGCAGATCATTTGTTAAACATGCAAATAAGAAATGAGCACCTGATACACAATAGAATGTTTTCCCCAAATCACATCAAAAATATAGAACAAAATATGCTCCATAAATTCTTACAAAATGACGAGAGTAGACAACTAGCTACATGAAGACAAATGAAGCTGCCACAAAGTCAGCTAGACTCACTCACTGGCCAAGGGACTCGTCCCCACTCTACAATCTTTAGGAAAATTACCTATTTTTACATGTCATGGGTCTTCGGCGTTGCTCACAAATAGTTGAAACCTTCAGTGCTAAATATATGAATGCCAAGGTTTTATGTTATTTGGGGCTACGGTTTCCTTGATGTCTTAAGACATGGAAGTTTGGGAAGAAATAAAAAAGAAAAAAAATCAAAAAATGGAAACAAAAATTTTAAGCCCAGTTCTTCTTTGAATTTACACCTGATTAATTTAATATTACTCTGAGAAGCCAAGTCTGTAACGGGAACCTCAGGATGATACCTAGTGCCCCTGTCCTCTGAATGACAGAACAGCACTTGTCACTGCACTGCTTTACTATGTACTGGAAAGAGTTAGCCAACCCATCATCTCTTTACATCCTCTTTAATTCTTAGATCTTAAGTATTACTAGTCCAGGAAATAGGTGCCATAAATCATCTTTAGTGGTTGGCCACCTGGTTTATTGAAATAAGCTTCTTAAAGATGGTCTCTAAAATAGTTTTAAATTGAGGGAAAGCAAATGGCTGGGTGTTTCAGACCTGGGATGCTGTTCAAGGCATGCGAGTTGGCATGGAAGAGAGAAATGAGACGGTAGTTGGCTGAGAGCTTTATTTAAGCTGCATGTAGGAGAAAAGTGATGAAATAGAATTTGTGTTTTGAGGCTCTGCATAGTTTCTGGTTGTTGGATTCCTACCGTCTCTGAAACTGGGACCATGTGGGCCTCACTTACGAGTTCAACTCATCCCATTCTCTAGGATCAATTTGGACAGAGCTGGGTTCTCAACCATGACACATATACAAAATATTAGGCAGTAAATATTTCTGTAAAGAGTTATTTACCTCTTACCGATGATAATAAAAAAAATCACAAATGGTTGACATTAGAGAATTCCAAACCTCATGGTCAATTCAGTTTCTTTCAGAATTAGGCTGCTCAGAATTATACTTCCGATTAGAAAATCTGAGAATGAATTGGGGTGATTTTGTTAATTATATTCTATTTATGAAAGTGTGATGATTGATAACCTTTCAGAGAAATCCCCCTCTTTTTGAGCTAATGCTTTGGAGCTTTAGTTTAAATTGAGGAGTCCCTTTTCTTTTTGGTTTAGCATTGAATTTACACATGTATGATTCGGTTCAGTAGGTATTTATTTTACAACTGCTGTGCTTAAGGTAGCTTATTAAGTGCTGTGAGTAGGCACAAAAAGAACTAAAACACAGCTCCTGCCATGTAGGGAAGGTGAGCTATGAGCCAAAATAAACTTGTTCAATGACAGATATGGTAAGTGGTCACTGGAGGCAGGAACGGGTTGTGACGGGTTGTCAAATGAAGAAGAGAACATTTCTGGCTGAAGAATTATGGAAAGAAACCATAGAAGAGACAGGGTTTTCACTGGGGCTTGGAGGATAGTTGGATTTTGAAAGTTGGCCCAAAAGGGCTGGGGAGAATAGAGGTGGGGAAAATGTTCACGTAGCAAAGACCTGGGTCAGGGAGTCTGACGAAAATGTGTAATAAATACAGTATTTGTTCAATTTTACCACAAATTTCAGCTGAATTTATATAAATTCTAGAATCTACATATTTCTTTTCGTTGGTCCTGGCCTTGAAAAAAAAGAAATTATTCACCCCATATTTCAGAGAGGGACTTAAATTTGTGCAATCTCGCCAGCTGGTATTTTCCGGTACAAGCTAGCCACACATAGTACAGTGCTTAACACATAATAGATCAGTAAGCATCTATTTCCTAAAGGAACACCAACTTCCTGAGCCTTCCCTGAAATGTGGAGCAGAGCGTGGGACATCGGGGTGAGGATTCAGTTTACTTAAGACTGGGTTTGGTTTTGTTCTAATAAATTTCTTCCTGGGGTCCTAAAGATAGAATTGTGCTTTGCCTTATGCTGGGTATTTGCTCGGGCCTCTGATTATAAGCTTACATCAAAGAACCACGCCATGAGCTGTGTTAGCACCTCATTAACGCTCTCTACACAAGCATCTCAGGTATTGAAAGTATCATGTCATGTCTGTTCTCTACACTTAGGCATAACCTATACCTCATCTGGAGTTAAATGAGTCTTTGTTTTCTTGGGAATTTTGTGTATGGGAAGGAAAGGAGGAAAAGGAAGAGGCAGGATAATAAATGGTGTAACAGGGTAATCTAACTTGTTTCTTATTTCCCTATTCTGTATCTAAATGAGAACAGTGTTTTTAAATGTGCACTATTGATTTCTCTTAGGCATTTTTTAAAAGAGGAACAAAAAATTAAATGTCTGGTCAGTTGATGGCTAAATTTAAGGTGTCTGCAGGTTTAAGAGCAATTGTTTTTAAGACACTATCAATTCTTCTCACTTTTCCTTTCTTGGAATACTGATTAGCTATAATGGATAAATAGTTATTATGGATGGAGATTTACATAACAGATGAATCTGTTTATAAACTCTGCTGAGCTTCTGACCATCCTGCCAACCTTTTTAGGAATCCATACAAACTATTTATTGGTCTCTACAGCTCCCAAATAGCTTCTCCTAATTACAAGTATTTAAACATAAATGAAAGTGGAAGTTTAGAATTGATGTAGTGGGCAATTCTAATAAAACTTCAAATTGGCAGGAAGACCCAGTTCTACTTCCACTGCATGTTAATTTTTTCCCTATTTTGTAACCAACAAAATTTGTTCATGTAAATGGCATCCCAGCTGGGAGAGGGAGGGAAGGAGTGAATTATTGACCTTCACAGATAAGATCCTTATCCACTGAGATATCTATGAAAATGCAAAACTGTAAATGAGATTTTTTTTTCCTTATTGATTGGGTCAGTTGGTAAAAGGGGGATGACAATAAGAGGAATGCACAGTCCCCCATGTTCTGATCTTTCTGAGGTTGCAATAGAGAGGTTATACATTTCATTTGCGCTGACAGGAATTTGAAATGTTATAGATAGGTTTCCTGAGCTCAACCATTATTTACTGTTTGACTGTAATGTCAGTTTCTTTCTGCTTCTTCAATATTGTTTGCACTTTACCTTTGGTGAAAAGGGTCTTGATTGAGCCATACAAGGGGAGATATTTCTATCTTTCTGCAAGATCAATGAAGATGTGTTTACAGGTCCCTGGCACAGTGTACACACCATAATAATGGATTTTAGTCCATGTTGACTGAAAGCTCTTTTTCTTTGTTACTTGTCAATCTTGTATCTATTACTTGATTGCAACATAAAAGGCTATCTGGACAAACACTGAAACAACAACTGTATCAGTTGAGCTGAAGTGGTTACCTGAACTAAATATATGCAGCCGCCAGGCAAGTCACTTACAACCTGAAAGCAGGCAAGATTTTATTTGCCTCCCATTTAGGGAACATTTCATGGTTGTACTCACCTAAATTTAATTTGTTTTCCTCCTAAAGAAGTTTTAATTAATGTGCAGTTGTGTTAGCAAGGGTTTCCGGTCTCACTTTAATCAGAGAATTATGTACATCATAATAGCTCTGTTATTATTTCCTGAAGGAGAGACCTGAGTTCCCAGGAAGAAAAGTTCCACACACTCATCCAGGTCTCTTCTTCCCGGTAATGGAGGCTGGTTTCTGAGACTGTAAAGAAAATAATGAGTCACACCACTCCACATATATGTACGACTATTTAGCAAATGATGCTGAGATGGGAGATGAAAAATTTCTTCCTTCTGGTCATTTCGGTGACAGATCCATTACGTTAAATTAGATATTCTTCTCTTAATCATTTAACCTCTTAGAGCAGTTAAAGGTTGCATACCATGCCAGGCCATCTTGAAGATGCCTCTGGATATCTGGTCAGTACTGACTCCCTGGCCTGGGCTCAGATTATAATTATTCATAGACTACACCAAGAGTTAAATTGGCACATATGGTAAAGATGATTGGATATGGGAGATCTTTTCAGGGAAACCATTTTCCCTGTCACATTTTTTTGCACAAAGCACCTAGCACCACTCATTTGGGAAACCACGACCAATGAGTTTATTAGGAAATTCCTTGGGAACAGATACATTATGGCTAATCCTGCAGCACAAGTACTGCCTATGAAAGTAATGGGAATAAATTTTACTACTATAAGCATATCTCACTCACTGTAACAGATACTTAGAAAAGGTTTGTGTAAAGTAAGTTTTAGTAAATAGAATTGTGCTTTAAAGGAGATACGAAACCCATCATTAAAGAAATTTTGTGTTCAATCTCATTTTAATGTTAAGAACCTCTTTTGAAATATGTATAACCATCCATTAACTACTTGTATAGCAGATGAAGCACAATTAAATATACAAATACTCTCTCGAAAAAAATCTCTGTCAATTTTTACACTTTAGAATTTTTGAGTTGGATGGTACCCTCTTCTTTCAGACAAAGAAACTGAGACCTGGAACAATTAAATGATATACCCAAGTTCCTGTAGTTAACCATTGATGAAACTGGCTTCAGAACACGGGTTCTTAGATGCTTGGTCCAGTACTTGTTCTTTCCCCATGTATCACTCTGAGGAGACAGAAAGGAGAGTCCATTTGGGGGCTGTATTGGTTTGCTAGGGCTGCTATAACAAAGTACCATGAACTGAGTGGCTTAAACAATAGAAATTTATTGCCTCATAGTTCTGGAGGCTAGAAGTCTAAGGCCCAGGTGTCACTGCGGTTGGTTCCTTCTGAGAGCTGTGAGGGAGACTCTGTTCCATCCCTCTCTCCTCTTTTGGTGGTTTGCTGGCAATCTTCGCTGTTCCTTGGCTTCTAGATGCATCACCCCATCTCTGCCTTGATGTTCACCTGGAGACCTTCCTGTGTGTGTCTGTCTCCAAATTTCTCAGTTTTAAAAGGACACCAGTCATATTGGATTAGGGCCCACTTTAATAACTTCATTTTATCTTGATTACCTTTGTAAATACCCTATCTCCAAATAAGATCACATTCTGAGGTACTGGGGGTTAGGACTTCAACATATGGATTTTGGGGGGACACAATAAGAGTGGCTTTTAATTCTCAGTCAGTAAGTCTCATTATTTCAGAAGCCACTGAAGGAAGAAAGAAGGAAGGCAAAATTTTACTGAACAAACAAACCAAAAACCAAGGGAATACTCCAGGTCTTATATTTTCGTAGCAAATTAACAGGGTGAACAGAAATTAAATGTGCTTTTAAGGAGGAGGAAGCAATTTTTAAGTGCCCTCAAATGTTTCATAAGAAAAATAAGGAATATCCTAATTACAAATAATTCTTATCTGTCTGTTACATTGCTCCCCTAAGATTCCATTTTGGACAATATGCTATCATCCTAGCTTGAATTATTCTACCTCTTTCTTTATAAGGAAACTGCAATCAGAGCAGCTTTTTATAATTGAAGCTGTTTTACAAATCCAATCAGCTTCTTCATTAGAAATTAGCAGGATTTAAGATTTAGTAAAAAATACTGAATGCGTATAAATCTATTGAAATATTCTTTGATAACTACTTTCAGTGGATTTTTGTCCGTTTACCAGTTTCTTGAAGTTTCTGCCTTCTGCAGTTACTCTTAGCTGTCGAGTCCCCGAACATGAAGAAGAGTTGTGCCCAGTGCGGGCTCTCACATGTGGACTCAGCTTCTTGGGGAGAGTTTATCCATGGTGAATGCTCCTGATGATTAAGTAATTACATCTGCTATAGAACTCAACACATGGAGGAGTAGGTCTAGGCAAGGGTAGAAGATGTGATGCGGAATGGTGAAGATTAATGAAGAGGTGCTCACTAATTTATTTCCAACTGAAGCTGCTTAAGGGTGATGTTTTCTACTTTACCAGACTAATAAAACAAAGAAATTTGCCTGAAACACACGAAGAATTGTGACTACCATTTCTAGTTACCCATGCAAGACTTTTAACAACCTTTGGCTTTTTGAAGATTATGGCGACACAGATCAACATCATTCCCAGGAAAACCACAGAGATTGTCCTAGGCCAGTGCTTCTCAAGCTGGTATGTACACACCTCTCAGAGGTGTCCAAAAATGTTTTGGCAACACTAGATGCCACGGTAAAAAAAATGCATCTCCTTATGTCAATTTTACCAGAGATCAGGGGTAGGTATTCTGAATTTTTGAACTCTTTAAAGAGTTCTATCACATGCATGCAAAAGCAAAAGTAGAAACCCAATGAAGGAAGCATTTATGTAGTGAATGAAAATATGGAGCTACTGTGGTTTGGGGGTTTGTGGTGATGTCAGTACTGCAGAACTGGCATCATAAACAGGATGAAACACTATGCTAAAAAGAGGCTACGCTGATGGAACTGGCTTGTGCCGTTAAGGCTTGTCTGCCAAAATAATAAATATTTGAGTGTAAATGTGTGATTTTTCACCAGTCTTGCAGAGGTTCAAACAGTTAAATATATATTCTCCTTGATTAGTGAAAACTGAGTTAATTCCATTACAAAGCAACATTTAAAAAATCTTCAATTACATGAAACATCACTGGCTCCTACAAACCTGTTTATCTTCTTTCTGCAATTGCAATCAATCAATCAACCAAATTTTGGTTTACAGAAATGAGTATGAATATAGTCTCAATTTAGATTCCTCCTGAAGCTGACTCTAAGACAAATATTTGAGTGTGAGTGGTTTAGAGAGGAGGTGATCCTGAAGACATTGCTGGGAAGTGAGTCAAGGAATGCAGGAAACTAATAAAGTGAAAGAGAGTATTATTAAGCCAAATATCAAATGTGGACACCCAGGGCTCAATCCCACAGGGAATCCTGGAATACAGTGTAGAACACATCTCAGAATTAGCATGAATGAGGTGCCAGAAAAGTAGGGTGTTTAACCAACTTCCATCTGTCGTGTTTGAAACCGTGTCCAGAGGCACTTGCAGCTTGCCCGGCCCTCACAGAGTGTGCTCTTGCTGTCAGGAAAGAGAGTGCAGGCAGAGAGTTGCAGGTGTTCCCAGTAAGCAGCCCTTGGTGTATAGAGATGAGTGTCCAGAGGAGGGGAAGGGAGAGTATCCACAGCCTCCACTAGGACTGCTTTCACAGTAAACAGTGACAACAAAATTGGTTGCTCCTTCAAGGGCAGTTTCAGAATTACCACCCAAAGTGAAACTCGAATAACAGGGAAAAATTTGATAATACTCTAGATTGTAGATCTGGTCAAATATGTTTTGGATCGCAAAGATACAGCCAGACTGTAAAAGCTTCCCTTACTGAGTGTTCAAATGATGTATTTTATTGTGGTCCAAATGTGTTCCTGAACCCCTGGTAAAAAAACTGAGGTTAATCTAGTTCTGTAATATGTGTCATGAAAGCTGATTTTAATATTCATCCTTATGCTCTATTTTATAATGGTGGCATACATGAAGACATGCTAAATTGAAAAGTGGTTAGAGTTACAATAAGTGGTGGAAAAGTGCTCAGCCAATAAGCATTTTCACAGTCATGGTGTTGACTGGGAAAAACATGCATCTCAGCCCAGATGGGGCAAAATCCAAGATATGAGAAACCTGCTGTGAAGGTCATGCCACTCTCTCCCCAACAGAAGCCATCACAGTTTCAATCAGAACACCAAGTCAAGGTTTGGCCTCGTGATTTTCTTGGTGTGTACAATGAGGTGTTAAAAGGTAAAATTTGTTTAAGGTAATGGTTTGAATAATTTTCTTTTTAGAAAAAAATGTTATAAAATATCAGCCCTCACAGATGGATCTCAGTGTTACTGTTGTCCAAAGGACATGGTCACAGCAACCACATTTCAATAGAATATTTCTTGTGTTCATTGATCAAAATGAAGGTATGTAGTATCCTGGCCTCATGAACCATAATTGCTCCTTTTCCTCTCTCCTCAGAATTTCTAGAGATACCCTTCCAGACCTCCTGTCTTCTTTCCTTTCCATCCCTTCTCCCTCATTCAGAAAAGGCTGAGAAATGTTTGGGGAGGAAGGAACCCCTTCAAGGGCAGAAGAGAGCAAAAAGCTAAAGCACACCAAGTTAGAAATCTTACTAACAAGCAGGGAAAGGGGAAAGAGGAAAGACTTGAAACACTCATGTCATATGTCAATCATTTTTATCCCTTCAAATTTGTAATGGAATGTGAAGTGACTTTGAAAGTGTGTTCTTCTAAATAGATGGATGCAATATAACATAATGGTTACAGTTTGAGATCTGGAGAGCCTGAGTTAGAATCCTATTTCTACCTGTGAGAACTTCATTTTTTTTTCCCTTTTGTAAAATGGGGGTAATTATAGTACCTACCAAGTACAGTTCCTTAAAGTATTAATCTATGGTAAATTTATGTAAAGATAATATATATGTATATATATCTATGTATAGATAAACTATGTAAAGCAATTCCATATCACTAGCTCATAGTAAATATCCCATAAATGTTAGCTGCCATTATCCTCATTGTTATTATTACATTGACTTAGCATGGAGAAAGTGCTATAGAAGGTAACATCTTGTTTGTGTGTGTTTTAAATTGGAGAAAATAAGACATCATAGTAAATGGTAAAAACCTGGAGAGAATGAATACATTTCTCACCCTTATGATAAAAAATAGCTGACCATATTGACTTATTTCTCTCAATTAACATCCACATGGTAGGACTCTAAATGATTTTTACATTACTTGACGTCGTTGAACTGAAATTGAAATTTGAGAGTTGAATGAAGAAAGTTGATGTAGGAACCATGAGTTTTATGAGATTGAATTCACCAAATATGTAATGAAAATTTCAGAATTTGCATCAATTATAGAACATACAAGTCTTTTTCTTTATTGGCAGAAAGGTCTGTGATAAATATTTTCTTGAGATAGAAGAGAATGCACCACAGAAATTTCAATTTTATTATTCAGCACATATGAACTGAACTTGTAGTAAGATACAGCTATTTAAATTCTCGTTACGAGTATCGAGCACTGTGCCAACTCTTTGGCAGGATTCTGGGCATAACACAGCAGTGGTTTTCACTGAAGTAGCTCAAGAAGCATTAAGAAAACCATTGCCATTTGTATCCATGTATTTATGTGAGTCTGGGATTTCAAAATAACGTGATGTCAAGTCAGAGAAGACGCAGTGCCTGGATGCTCAACCTGATGAATGACGCCATCTTACTTTATCTCAACCCAGTTTTCCTAAACTGATAGATTCAAGACATCATTTTATCCATTAATCATTGACAAAATTAGCAGAAATTTTTATTGGTGATAATTAAAACATTATTTAAATATTAAAAAGTAACATGTATATTATGGTTAAAGTGCAAATTTGCATTCATTTTTAAAATAAAGTAACAGTCTTCAAAGAAATTTCCACTTTTGGTGGGACACTTTGGTTTATACCTCTAACCCTTCCTTCTTCTGCATGAGGTGGGTATATAGAGAGTTTATTTGAGCTGTTGCTTGGAAAAGTATGTGAATATATGATTCTGCTGCTCCGTGGTTGGACTTGATTTGACTGAGCTTCAAGTCAACATTAAGGTCACAGAGTGCTGGTTTTTCTGACAGACAAGTGTGCTTGTGTCCATTATAGGGGAGGAGAACCTGCCTCAGATACCTGGATAAATTCCTTCTTTAGCTTTTATCATTGGACCAAGAGGGTGTGAGTAATATATGTTTGACAAAGATCTAAATATACAAGACGTACACTAATTTGGGAAAAGTAGTTTTGGAGGGAGTGTGAGATATACAGCAATTTAGAGATCCTATGGCCAACACAGCCAGAATATAGATTGATGGAATTTATGGCAATTAACCAGGAGATGAAGAAATAAGAGCTGATTAAAGTGATCTCTCCCCACCTCAACATCAAGATAAAGATTTGCCCCAAACCATGAAGTTCATGCTTCTTAGCAGCAACTTCCCTGGATGTCTCCAAAGCAGTGAATGACAAGGTAGAATATGATTTAATAAAATGTAAGGGAAGACAATCATAAATTTCTAAAGCATATTACTTTAAGACATAGTACAGAATTTTAGTGTTGACTTGATATTATTTGGGGGAGTTGTGGTGGAAAGTAGCAGGATTTAAATAACATATTTTTAAGAGAGTTGATCTAGGCTAAAGATATTGTTAAAGTATTTGGGTAAATTTCTGGGTGATGCATCCATAATTCATTGTGAATTTCAGGCATGTGGGACACATTTAGCCCATTTGCAGCTTAGTACTTAGCAACTCCTGCATTGCTCAGGAAGGTACTGGAGAAATCACAGGTTATCATTTTGTCCCAACTTTGTCCCCAACTTTCTGCTGTACTCTCAAACTGCTCATAACAAAGTGGAGTGAGCAAGTGTGTTTTTGCAGGTTGGTTGTTCTGGGCAGGAAATGGGCGATTCAATTAACATTAAAATTGCCCTTTGTCCTAGAAAGGACTACCTTTGGAATTGATGTGTACCAGGCTGAGAAATGAAAGAAGATATTTTTCCAAGCATTTGAGTGATGTTAAGTCAATGATTTAAAATATGGTGGATCTATTGTTCATTGTTAACGATATAAAAATAATGCAAATAATGAAGTGATTGGCATGATGATAAGGGACATTATATGTCATTGTTATTTGTTAATATTTTGATATTTTGGTTGAATGAAAATGTTTATGTTATCATAAAAATCAGTTATAAGCTTCATCTGTTCTGTATATTTCAAAGTAAAGAACTTTATATTAAAAGGGTTTATTTACTTATTTGTTATATATTCATTGATTGACTATAGGGGTAGGGAGAGAGTAAGAAAAGAGATAATATAAAGCTTAAAACATGATTATCTCATGTAGCCTTACTTAACTTTCTGAAATAATAACAGAACTACAATATTATCCACCCTCTTGCTGAACTGATTGTAATGTCAGTGCTGATTGGCTGTTGGAGCAAGCCCTTCACTCTCTTTTTTTTCTTTCTAAAATTAACATAACATTTTCTAGAACATTTTGAGCATTGTAAGAGATAAAGAGTCAACAGGTCACTATCTTATCATTTCCTCTTTTGGTTAGTGATAACTGCCTGAGAGACAATTTGAGTGTGCCTAAAAATAAATAATTCCTAGTCCCATAGAATGTTATAGCTGCAAGAGAGCTCAGAGAGCATCTAGTTCAACAGTTCACAAAACTAATTAATGCTGCAATAAGGAAAAGTCATATCCTCCTTCATTTTTGATTAACTAGTTGTATGTCTCTTTAGCAAGCAATTTGCGTGTAAGCTGTAGGGACCATTAGCAGTCATGAACAAAGTAAATGCATAACATAAATATTACATGTTTTTGTTTCTTATTGTCAGCTTCTTTATTAAACTGTATACCAAAAATGCTTAATAAGAGGCATAGTGGAAGCAATTTTTATATATAATATTTATATATATATTTATATAATTCTATACATTTATGTATAAAATATAATATATGTCCTATAGGATATGTATATTTGAAATGTTATATATTCTATAAGATATATATATCAATATATATGTCTAAGAATATATATATAAACATATATATTAGATATAGGTTTAGATATATAATATATATTATATAGGATGTATATATTATATATATATAATATATATCTAAACTTATGTTATATCTAATACATATATATATATGTAAAATGCAGGTGTTAGATTAGGTAACCTCTAAAGTAAAGTCTAAATTGTAACATCTCAGAGCCAATATATGGCTTCAGGCGCTGATGAACTATGTTTATATGCATTCAATACTATTTATGACATTTTTCCTCCCTCTTGATAAAGTCATTGGAATAATCCACTGAACAAAAAAAAAGTTACAGAATGAAAAGGTAATATTTCAGAAACCAAAATACTTCAAGTGGACAAAGTCTTTGAATCCAGAAGCATGCTGTGAAGCTAATTGCTGTGTTTGGCTTCACACGATGTGCCATTTCTCACTCTCATGATATGGGGTGACTGCGGTAAAGAGAAGAAAAGGGTAGTAGAGACACTTGAAAGCTTTACAGTAGAATGCACCTTATTCACTCTGTTTTAATGTCTGTTTATATGTTTTTCTTCACTTTTCACTCTTCAGGAAAGATAATCTTCAAAAGAGCAGTAGTAATACTTGGCATGTGTTAGAGCCATCATTCAATGCTTTTCTAAGAAGCTTGACATTGAGACCTGTGGCACAAAATTTGGTTATTTTGTGTTTTAGAAATTGCTGTCAGCTCAAGGATATAAGTGAGTAGTGCTGTAATGAGACAATCTTAAGTGGATTAATAGTATAGGGTTTTGGTGATAATTAGATGTGATAATGTATGTAAAGCATATAATGCTAGGTACATATCAAATACTCCAAAAGCTTATTACTATCATTATTGTTATTAAAATTTGATGTTATTGAAACATCTGGATAAATGGCATAAGGCTTATTTTATACATAAATTTATCTCTTGGGATATAGTCAGGCTGGTGTTTATTATTATGTATTGAAACACACTGTAAGGTTTTAGATATAGACTCTAAACCTGTTTGAAACAAGACCACTGATGAATGGGTCATATCTTGGAAGGTCTTAGAGGCCAGGATAAGGAGTTGGGATTTCAACAGGTAGGGAATGGGAAGCCAATGAGGTTGGTAGTACAACAGCAGTAGGATAGATTTATCCAAAATTATTGGCTTTCAGTAACATGGCAGATTGAGTGGGTTCAGCATCCTATTCCATTCAAAACATGTGGAAATGCTGGGTAAAATAATATAGCAATGAAATATTTTAAATGCTTAGCTGAGCTCAAAAGAAAGAAAGGGAAATCTTCATGTGCCAGAAATGAAGGGGAAACTCAAAGATAAATTGTCCCCCATGGGGGCAGTTTCACTACTCACAGTGCACAGGACTCACATGAGAGAAGTAATCTGATGCTGAGTTCACAACTGAAACCGTACAGCATGTGAGGACACCAGGACATTATGAGGGGGAGCCAGCAAACCAAACACAGGAAAACTAGAGCTCTATGAACTTGTGACAAGAGAACAATCTGGAAATTATTTTAAATTCGTATTTAAAATAATTTTAAAAGGAATAAAAATCTTGATGAAAAACAGGATACTGTGAAAAAGATCAGGTAGATTTGAAAGAGAACCAAATAAAACTTCCTGAAATTTAATACATAGCCATTGAAATTAAAAACTCAATGGATGGTTTTAAGAGCAGTTTAGATACAACTGAAGAGAGAAATAACGAACTGGAAAAGAAATCTAAGAAAATTATGTGAAATGCAGCCAGTGATTACATGATTGGAAATGGAGAGATTAAGACACATTGAATACAGTTTTAAAAAGGCAAGAAATTTTCTAAAAGTTCAGAAAGAGAAAATGGGACACTGAAAAAAGCATGAATTCTCAGATTAAAGAAGCACACGGGATCCCGAGTAAGATACATAAAAAGACCTTAGTAAAAGTGCAGAACAGCAGAAAACAAAGGAGAAAATATATGTTGACACATATGTATACATATATATAATATATATTCCAGAAAGGAAAGTGAGATTTCCTAAAAAGCAATGACAGTTAGAATAAAAGAACAGTAATGGATTTCATATCAAGTAAAAATAAGGACAAAAAATAATGTACCAATCTTAAGAGTACTATGAAAAAGTAACCTTCAAATTGGAAATCCCTACTCAATTAAATTCAAACAAGAATGAGGGAAAATAAATATTTTTAATATAAAGATCAAGAGTGTTTATTTCTTAGAGACTTGGAAAGGAAATGAAAAGATGTACTTTAGGAAGAAGAAAATTAAATTCAGAAGGAAGGAGTGGAATCCAAGAAATAATTGTGAGAATAAATTAATAACATGTGGAAAAACAAAAATAATAGTTTTAACATTGATGACTATTCATGGATATTGAAAAAGGTGGGACTGAGTAATGGGCAGTAATTACATAGGGATGGAGTTGTGATCAGAGTTAAAGTGCTCTAAGACCTATTTAGAAGAAGAGGATAGAAAATGATTAGAAAACGTATGTTCCAAATGTAAAGATAATCAATAACAGAATAGAAATAGAATGAGTAGCTTTTAAACAAGGGAAGACAAAAAAGTAAACAAATTAGATTTGTCCAGTGAAAATTGGAAAAGGAAAAAAATAAGAAAAAACTGTGATGAATAGAAAATGTAAAAAAAAAAAAAAAAAAGGAAAAAACGTATCTCTAATAAAAAATGTAAGTAAATTAAACCAACCTTGTGAAAATTGGAGGTTCTGGTATTGGATAAAAAGACAGCAAATCAAGAAACACACCTAAAACAGAATGACACAGAAAGATTGAAAGTAAAACATGAAAAAAAATAATCATTAACCAAGAGAAAGTTAGTATGTAGCAAGGTCAATATCAGACTTCTTATAGATTAAGGCAAAAAGTATTATTAAATACAAAGAGAGTCATGATTTAAAACTTCTTCCTACGAAAACATCATTAGGAAGATATAACAATTCTTGAACATTCATGTCTCCAATAACATAATCTCAAAATACACAAAGCAAAGATTAATAACTACCAGGAGATACGGACAAACCCTCAATCATAGTAGAAGATTATAGCACATCCTTCAACAGAAACTGATGGATCACAAGAGAACAGAAAATTTTAAGGATGTGGAAGATCTGAACTGCACAAATACCAAGCTTGGTCAGCAGTGAAATAATATGCATTTCTCCAAGCACATACATGGGACATTTACTTTACAAAAATGGATCAGATAAGTAGGCCACAACGCAAGCGTTCAATACAGGAAATACCAAAGAACTAATATGTATTCGGTGTTCTCTGACAAAAATACAATAAAATTAGAGATTAATTAACAAAATGATGGAACAAAACTCTACACATTTGAACTGAAAAAATTCTAAATAATTTGTCAGATTAAATTATAATGGATATTTTGAAATATTTAGAACAGTAAAACGAGGACTCTAAATATCACTATTTAACTTGTGGGAGGCAGCAAAGCATTGCTCAGAAAGAATTAAGGAAACATATATTCTTCACACAAATATTAGAAAAGAAGTTAATACTTAATAGTAAAATAAGCTGTGTTCAATGAAAGAAATTAGAATAATAACAACAGAATAAACCCAAAGAATATTTTACATGGTAACCATTCCTTTGCCTTTCTGTAATTGCCTATGTATGCATCCCTAAACAATACAGGATGTTTAGTTTTGCCTGTTTTGAAGTCTATATATGTAGAATCATATTTGTGGTATTTTTTTTTTGTACCTTATGTATTTGGCTCAACTATACATTTATGAGAGTCATGCACTTTCAGTTACTTTATTTACATTCTGAAATGGTATTTCATTGTTTGAATTTACCCAAAGCTGTTTAAACATTCTATCATTGATGCCCATTGACCTTCTCCCTAGTTTTGGCCAGTACAAACAGAGCTGCTATGAACATTCTTGTACATGACTCCTTGTGCACAGATGACTCTTTCATTTGCTTCTGACTCTGTTCGACATGACCCTTATATTCTTTGATAGCTTTCTCGATTTTTGCTATGAAAAGATGTTCCAATCCCATTTGGTGAGTGTCCTGCCCCAGACTTGGATTCAGCCATTTCTCTAAGGAACTCTGATTCCTCTTTAGTTAGAAATGGTAATTAAAGAGGAGCACAGTCTGAGTGCTGGGGGTACTTATTGATTCTAGGTTAGTCATTGTTGCTACCTTTTCAGCAGACAGAGCTAGGAAATATGTATCTTTTTGAAAATATAAATACACAGTAAGTTTCAAATCAAATTTTGGACTATAGGGTTTTAAAATTCCACCCTACGTCTATTTCACACACCTAAAATTCCTGTTCTCAATAGCACTAGTGTAATTATTAATTTTTTTATTCCACAAAACACACATAACAAATACAGAATAAAAATATCAACACTACAATCAGATTACTTTTATTTGAATATATTTTATTTGTATATTTTTTAATCTTCTAGTGATAATTACTGTGTTTTAGAGTCACTTGGAATAGTTGATCTCTATGTGGTTGCAAAGGTTTTTAGTCTAAGTGCCAAGTCTGAGGCAACAGTCCACACAAGACTTCCTCACCTCTGACGCCAGTTGCAAGTTCAGGGGTCCCAGGGCTACCCTCATTTCAGACCAGCCGGCTACAAATTTGAGCATTCCTGGGACCACCCTCAGATTCAATAATTCATTAGAATGATTCACAGGACTCAGGACAGTGCTATACTTACAGTTACAGTTTTATTACTGTGAAAGGATACAAATTACAGCCAGTCCAAGGAAATGACACATAAGTTGAAATCTGGGAAGGTCCAAATGTGAAGTTTTCTGTAGATAAAAAGAGAATCCTTTTTTATTTCTAGGTTGCTATGAGGTTTTTCTTTTAAATCAAGAATGGATGTTGAATTCTGTGATTTCTTTGCCTCTATTTAAAAATCACATGCCTTTTAAATGTGAGTCATTTGATTTTAATTTTGTGTGTGTGTGTGTGAGGAAGATTCTCCCTGAGCTAACATCTGTTGCCAATCCTCCTCTTTTTGTTGAGGAAGATTGGCCCTGGGCTAACATCCATGCCCACCTTCCTCTACTTTATATGTGGGACGCTGCAGCAGCATGGCTTGATAACTGGTGAGTAGGTCCGTGCCCAGGATCTGAACCCGTGAACGCTGGGCCACTGAAGCAGAGCATGTGAACTTAACCACTACGCCACCGGGTTGGTCCCAATTTTAATTTTAATAGATTGATTAATTAATTGATTTGTTTTCTAATCTTAAACCACCCTTGCTTGAGATTAGAATGATCTTATCTTGTAATTCAGTTTGGTCCTGAGGCTACAGTCTTTTCATACTTTGTTGAATTTGTGTTACTAATATTTAGTTGAGGATTTTTGCGTTTTTATTTATGACACCCTTTCTAGCCCTGTCAATATCAGGCTTTGATATCAAGGTTATGCTAGCTTCATAAATGTGTTAGTGGGTATCCTTTTTATTTTTCCTTTTCTATGGAAGAATTTGTATAACATTTCAATGATTTGTTTCTAGGATGTTTGGACCTGTAGTTTTCACTGTGGGAAAATTTTTGAGTACTGAGAAATGGAAAAAAAAAAAAGTTGTGGTTTTGTTACAAAGAAGAAGTAGGCAACCTACAGTGTCCACTACAAATAGAGATACTTATTCCTCCCTCTCAGAGATGTTGAAAATTTTGAACAGGGAAACAATATGAAAGTACCCAGCACAGCTCCTGGTTTATGCATTCATTTTCCTTTTCTATTAGTAGCTCTCTAAGCTTGTGTGGCAGCTGTTGTGGTCATCGCCGTATTCCTAATTTTTCTGGAATCTCAGGAGGACAAGGAATATTGTCAGCAGTTGGGTCCACTCCCTGTCCTGTTCAGGTGCCTTACTGGTAGCCCTTCTGGCCACTGTGATCTCAAGGTCTTAGGAAATGAAGAGTCTCACCTTCTGCTGAAGACTCGGGGCCCCCTGCCCAGCTCAAGAGAGTCTGTTTCTACTGTGCAGTGAGAGACTGCAGGTGGAGGTGCGGTAGTCACTCTCCCTAGTGTCAACATAAAAGGACTGAGCAAAGGATCCTAACTATTCCCAAGTTTCCTTTAATATGACATATTAGTTCTAGCGGGATATGAAACTTGGGTTCTATTTCTGGCTCTGACACTTTCTGTGTGATTCTTCGGCTAAGCATTTAACCTCTGTCAGCCTCGGTTTCCCTGTGTGGATAACATGGAGATTGGAGTCGTTACCTGAAATTTCTTTCAGGTCCAAGACTCTATGATTTCTCTGACTGAAGTTCTGACTTGCCACTATTTGGGCAGGCAGTTTGGGCTGACTTAAGCAGTTTTTCTTTCTGCGCATCTTAAGTTAACTTTTTGAATTGTTTAGCTGTTGGGTCTGCTGAGTTTCACCTCAGGGGTTGCTGTATCCCAGTAGCTAATTCCATGATCCCTAAATTGACTGTGAATATAGAGCGATCTTGGCGGAAAGCAGTATGTGGTTTTGTTATCATGAACAAAAAGTTCCACTTTCCTTCCTCCTTCTCTAACCTCCACTCTGTTTTTCTAATTGGCTCAGCAAAAATGTTCAACAGCGCACATAACTTTGGCTTTGGAAATTCAGAATGAAAGATCTACTACGGCAATAGCATTGGGGACAGACGGGAGGGGCCCATGAGTGGGAGAAGCAGTGGATCTCTCATCAGTGGTATGTGAGAAGCACCATCTAGAAGCAGAAAATTCCGAATATTTATATTTCGGGTTCTTCTCTGATCTCACCCTTGACAGATCCGTGTCATTGCGGTGGTACTGCCACTGTCAGTCTCTGTCAGATTCTCTCCGTTGTACTGTGCACAGTGGAAAATTAAAAAGAGAAATGGTCATGCTATTTCCTTCTCTGAGCTTAAAAAGAGAAGTATTTCCCTATTAGTCAAAAGACCCTGAATGTTAGCACTATCAGAATGAGTAGGAATTTGCATGCACATGCGTGTGTGTCTGTGTGTAACAGGCATTGACCTCGGCAGGGGAGAGAGCACTGAAGTGCTAGGAAGTCAGCTGCATTTCAGGCCAGTCCTGGCTTTGTGTGAACTTCAGAAAGTGGTTTCTACTCTGGGGTCCTCAGTTTCTTACCCATTTGTGATGGAATGTTGAATTAGGTAATCTCCAAACCCAGCGGGTAAGCGTTTTTAATGCAGTGATTTTTAACTGGAAGTTAAATAATGTGAGCTATCATCTTAGTTCAGTTTATAATTGCCTTTGGGCAAATCACAATCTCTTTGAGTTTTTAGTAAAATGGATATGAAAATTCTGCTCATCCCACCCCAAAAGTTGCTTTGTGGTTTTTGAGACTACAATATTGTCTTAAGTTTTTTTAAAACGCATTTTTCTGTCTATACAGTACTTATAACATTGAGTGGGATTACAGGGACCCAAGTGGAATTCCTGACTCTTCCACTTAATATTTGTGTAAATCTGGGGAAGTGGCTGATCTTTCCCGAGCCTCATTTCCCTCATTTGCAAAGTGAAATAACCTCACAGGTTTGCTGTAAGAATTAGACAAAATATTCATCGCTTTGAAAAGCTCTTAGTAAACAGAAGTAGACAGCATAAATGGTAGTTATTATTATTCTCGATAATCACATTTCTATTTTCAGTAAAGAATTTGAGTCTTGCATTTACATGACTTTTACAAGGGACTCCAGAGCCACAGAGAGGTTGACAAGGGACCAAGTCTCTCAGGTGCAACACGCCTGCACTGGACACAGCTTTCCAGGCCCGAAGGTGTGTGACTCGGATGTGTTATCTTCCTCATCTTGCTGTACGTTCTTACCAATCTGCTCTAATTATTTTTGTGCATCCTTCACATCCATTGACTCTAGTGCCTGCCAATTTTGATGGTTCATAATCCACCATCCCTGTCAAAAAAAAAATCTCTCTTTGAGTTTTATTTAGGGGAAGTTTTGTCGGTTAAAATACAAGGCCTAATTTTTACCCTCATATTTAAATAAAGCAAATTAGAGATGACAGAAAATACAGATGAGAGTTTTATATAATTTCAGAGCATAGGAAGTGATGATATGTTAGCTTCTTTGTATGTGTGTTGTGGGTGGAGGAGTATGATCATTGGCTAAGACTACAAATATGATTGAGCCTGGATATCTGTGGTTTGGCTAAGGAAGAATACCAGATTGTCACCAATCCTGAGAGAACTATTCACTCTGGCAAGTGGCCCCTCCAGAAGACACTTTTGTGTGCATTCTAATGATTGGGTATTGTCAGCCTCTTGTTTCACTTATAATAGTGGATGCTTCTATTTTTCTTTCTTAGCTAGAAAATGACTTCTTCTGGCATTTGAAATTATTTCTCAATTGCTAATTTTATTCCAGGAAAAAGTATTTAGAAAATATTATAAAAATTACCCATTGTCATAAGATTTTTGTGATTCATTATTGTGGCCTCAGATGATTCAGAAGTTTCAGTTGGATGTGGATTCCTCATTTCTTAAGCCTATACGGTCCACAAAACGAGAATGTTTACAAATCCTTAAGAATGTCTTAGTTCTAAGAGAAGACTCTGGAAAGTGGCAATTTGCGGGTAACATATTCTTTCTTTAAAACTGAAAAGGTATATCAACTTAAACTTTTTAAGTTCAACTCAAACTTTTTAAATCCAAGTTTAAGTGGAACATTTGCTATTTATCAGCTTCTTGCATGTATGTATATATTCATTCATTTACTCCTGATTCATGAACAATGCTTTCGGATTTATAATTTCAAATCCTGTTGGACATAGAAGGAGTATATATCCACTTGGCCGTCATGAGCAGAACTAATACATGCAAGAATTAGAAAGTGATATAATAAATCACAATAAATTATAAATTCAGAGGAATTCAAAGAAGACAGCTAATAATGTGTATTGGATGTCAGTAGGAAAGAGAAAAATGAGGAGGCTATCCACGTTGAGATAAGAGAATAATGAGAGATGCATACCTTCGTACATACAAGGGTTAATAAGACCAATCTTACTAAAACAGAAGATTTAGGTTGAAGAAAAGGAGGAATGGAATCTTATTTTCAGTGACTTTAAATGTTAGCAAAAGGGTTCTAAATGGGAGTTCTTGAAAGCTGGAAAATAGGGGACAAAATCCTGAAAGTGGTATTTTAACAAAAACATTATGCAGGATAAAGTGCAAAAGGATTTTGGTTTTGGCTCTCTCTCTCTTCTAATTTAGTTTTTAATTTCATCAAAATTATGCATGGACATAGTTTAAAGTGACAAATATTCTACAAGGCATCATGAAAAACAGTAATCCTCTAGCCCTCTTTATTCTATTCTGCTTCTTGAGAAAAAAAAAATGTTCATACTTTCAGCTTCAAATTCTTTTTGTTTACCTACCTCTAAATAAAATGCTTATATTGCGATGTCCTGATTTTTCAGATGCCCACTTCCTGCCTTCCTATTCATCAAGTGTAGTTATTTGAAACCATTTTTTTCTCTCTAAGCTCTTCTCTTTGCTCTGCTGTTTTGCATTTTCACCGAGATATGCCCTGGTGTGGATCTATTTTCATACACTGTGCTGGGCCCTCGTAGACCACTTACGCTGGAATCACATGAACTTCAGTTCTGGAAAAAGTGCTGCAATTGTGTATTTGATGACTTCTTCCTTCTATTTTCTCTCTTCTTGGGGCCTTTTGTTACTTGAAATGTTCCTCTAATTTTCTTATTTTTCATGCCTCTTTTACATGTTTTGTCATTTTCCTCTATTTTCTGGGAGATTCCTGTGGCTTTATCTTTGATCCTTCCAATGGCTTCTTTCTCCCATTTCTGCTCCCTTGCTTTTAATTTCCAAAAGCTTTTATTTATTCTCAAACTTCCTTTTTAGACAACATCCTTTTCTTATTTTGTAGCTGTGACATATTTTCTGATCTATCTGAAGATACTAATGGTAGTTTGATGTTTTCTTTCCCTCCACAGTTTCTGTTACCTGTGACACTATTCTCTTTGCTTTGGTCTTCAGCTTTCCCATTAGAGGCTTTTCTTAAATGTCTTAACAGTTGGCTCAGATTTAAGAAGGAGAAATTCAACATTTCAGAGGGAAGTCTGAGCTCATAGTCAAGGCTTAGTCTCTGGGTCCTCGCTTTAGGATCATCTGGCGGGGCTGCTTTGTCAGGTAACACCTGAGCTCAATTTCTTCCGCTGTTTCCTCTTGGGCTTCAGAAAAGAAGGCTCTCAATCTCATGCTTCCTGTGTGTAAGTCTGGCTCACCACATTCTTGGATCTGACAAAGGTGGGAGTCTCAATCCTCAGGATATACGCTGTCTTAATCTTCCCAATTTTAGTCTCCTATACCTGAAATTCCAAGTTAGTAATAATCAGCTATTCTCTCCCCAAAATAAACCTTTAGTCCTCTCCCAGGATTAGGGAAAGCAGTGGCTCAACTGCACAGAGTGATGGGGGAGATCGAGACACTTTATTTTTTCTTGGCAAAATTTTTAATCAATTCTCTCATTTTGGGGTCCACCTTCAACTCACTTCCAGAGGAACTTTGTACTGTGGAATTCTGAATGTTTTGAGAGTTCTGCAGTGTTGAGTAGGTTGCTTCTTGCTTCCCTATTTCTGGCTAAGAATTCAGCTTTTTTTATGTCTTCTACGTCATTTACCACTCTTCTATTTCCTTTCTAGTTTTCAACATTTTCTTGCTATTGTCTTTTAACCCAGTATCTTTGTTCTTGGGATTTATGTCTTAAAAATCCATTTACTCTAATTTTTGTGGGATTTGGAAAGTGATTGGAGGAGAATATGAATGCTAAATATTCTACATTTACCCAGTAGTTTCCATCTGCTTTTGCTTTTGTTTATTAGTGTAGGGATATTGGAGACAAGGAAACCAGTTGGAAAGTGATAATAGAAATAACATGTGAAGTGAAGAGGATTTGAACTGGAGTAATTAATGGTAATGGATGTTTTCAAAGGAAGATTCAACAGGACATATTGACTGATTTGGATGGAAGAAATGAAGAAATTAGTCAAGGATGATGCCAAGATGTTAAGCTAGGTGACTAGCAGAATGGTGGTGCCACCGTTGGAAACTGTTAGAATAGGACTGGGAATCAGGTTTGAAAGAAGATAACCTGAAAGTCTATGTGTGTGTTATTTTTCAAAGTAAACATTGCTTGCATATAAGACAGAGACTTTCCTTCTGTTATTGTGGATTGGGTTCTAGCTGCAACAACCAAAACCTGTTCCAGCTAGTTTAAGCAAAAAAACATTTTAATGTGGGGAATTAGCTACTATAAAATTATTGGAAGTACCAGAGAGGCAGACTTTATGTTGAGTGCCCAAGAATAACTTCTGGAATGAGACTGTTGAAATGACGTGCCAGGAGAGCCACTATTTCTGCTACAACCATGGATTTTGAGAATCAAGAGGAAATCATGGGAACTTGAGTTCAGGAATTCACTGCCATAGCTATGTTCCAGTGATCAGGATATTGCTGCCACCACAAATGTATCTCAATACGCACGTGGAGCCAGACATCAGAAGATTTCTGTAGATACAGCTAGCATCTTCATAGGATGTTGATTTATAGGACGTAGTATTATTATAACATCTTTATAGGATGTTTATAGGTTGTTGCTTCATAGGAACAACAATCAAAATATCAGCAAAGTTGTTCTTTTTAACTTCCGTCTTCCAAATCTCATGCAAGTGCAGGTCATTAATGGGACTGAATTTCACATTCAGAGCTCTAGCTTCAAGGGAGTCTTGGAAACATAGTTTTTAGCTTTCTAGACTCTAAAGTAGAATCATCTGGCTGGGCTGCCCAAGGATATCGTGATGATGAATACGGCATAAAGTAAGACCATGGATGTTGGGCTTGTAGATGCAGGTCTGGTAGGAAAGGCCAACCTTTTCTGTACCTTTATGGTGAGAAGCAATTTCTATCTTCTCTTTGAAGGATGAGTTCGATGTTACCAATTAGTAGGAACTGGTGCCATATTGGAGGCTTAGCATTGATTTCTGCTGTTAGTAGACAGGGTAACCATTTGTTTCTAGAAAAGCTTGAGGAGGCTAAATCGTTATGGTTGAACATGTATCTAACATCAAACCCTGATGCCATGGCTAGTGTGCTCATGGGTGCTTTGAGTCCGCCCTTGAGTAGTTATGCGGAGTGGTCAATTGAGAGAAAGGTTTGATAAATTCTCACTAAAGGGTGGTTGTTCCTTTGCAGTGGATGTCTTTGGATGAGAATTCTTAAAGGAAAAACATATTTTCAATTTCTGGGCCAATTCTGAGAGGTCCATCCTCCTAGATGCCTTCATTCTTTCAACAAAATTTTTTTTGAGTAGGTGATGTGTCAAGCTATTCTTAACACATGGAATGCAGCAGTGAGCAAAATCCTGACTGAATGGTGCTTACATCATCAGTACTCTAATCTTTTTCTTCCAGTTCTTGATCGTATAGGCAAACTGTTAGCTACGGACCAGAAATCAATATAGATCCCCACCTCTGGTCGTATTTCTTTCTAGGCAAAGTGGACAACCTGATGTGACTCTCGAATTTCTGTCCACTGGAGACTTCCCTTCTCCACCCCTCAATGGGGTTTTAATGCTGCCAAAATCTATTTCATTTCTGTGTACAGAAATTGGCTGATTAGTTCAGTGGATAAGAGCCCAGTGCTGATTTGAGCACAAGATGGGGGCTCTGGTTCCTTAGGGGCATATCACATATTTTTGCCATTGATCACAAAGGGAATCATGAAAGATTGTGTGAGTAGATTAGCACATACCCATCAACACACATTCACACACACACACACACACACACACACAGAAACACACTCACCCATCCCAATGGTCATTTTGTACTGATGATAGGTTTGTAACTTCATTTCTACATGTAACTTCATTTCTAGTGGAAAGGGCTCTAAACTGAGTCAGAGGCTTACCTTGTGGTTTTGATTTCACCATATACTTGCTAAGAAAATCACTTAACATGTGATCCTTTGCTTCCTCTCCTATAAAGATTGTAACATTTGACCTGTTACCCAGGATCATTGTGAGTTTAAGATATGAATATGCTATGAAATGTGTTACACAATATATGGTAAGTACATATGTACAAAGATGTTTGTAAAAACATTATTGCCTAAATATCAAATAACGGTGGGATAATTAAATAAATATAGGGGGATAGTTATGTTTTCAAATAACATTTAATAACAGGAAATTTTTCGTTAAGTAATGTTATATGAAAATCTATCCAATAAAATTGAATTATGAACAGAATAAAAGTCATAAATTTTTAACAATGGGTTTTGAAGGACTGTTGGGTTAAAGAATGAGTGGTGTTTGTTTTCTTTCTATATATATATGTATATAGTCAGATAAAAGTCATTTAAAATAATATTTCAGTGCAATTTGGTTCTTTGGTCGAAGTAACAGATTTATTAATATACTGTGAAAGGTATGTCTATAGTTCACAAAAAACTTGAGAAAAACCATACATTGAGCTTATTTTCCTGCTATGTTTAGAGAGTAGACTCTTTTAATGATTAATTACAGAAGATGGACATGAATAACTAAACCAAGCTTTCTCCCCCTACTTTCATTCTATCAAGTTGTGTCTTTCAGTGTGTCAAGCAGTATCTCTATGAGGTCAGTATTACCACATTCTTCATTTTATAGATGATAAAATTGAGATTAAGTAACAGAGATTAAGTAACTCATTCATGTCCTAATCAAGGTCACATAGCTAGTAAGTTGCATAGATGGAATTTGAACCCAAGCAGTTTGGCACTCTAGTCTGAGATTTTCATTGCTATACTGTAGGAGATGTTGCCTCCCACCATCTCACCAATCTCCAGTTATTGAGTGTTTCCTATCTCTAATAAATAAGACACAGTCCCTGCCCTGTAGGATTTTTATTAATGTAAGCAGATACATTAAAATGCAGCAGAATAAGTTCATGCAGATATGGCTAGAGTCATCAAGGAGTTAAGAGGAAGCTGCTACTTCTCCTGGGCAGAGAGGAGAAGCATTAGATAAGGCTTCACAGAGGAGGTGACATTTGACCTGGGTATTGAAGGAAGAGAAGAAGCTAGTAATGAAGAAAACCACAGGGCTAGCGTCATGAGCAAAGTAGTCTATTAATTCCTGATGAAATGGCCTGTGTCTTAGCTTTGTATTCTCTGTGTTGGGCATGGTGAGCAAGCACACAACTGACTCTCGCATGTAGAAGACAAGAGATGACAAAAAGGCCCAAGGAGTTTGTTGGGCACGGGGCAGGATGATCTTACATATTGCCTTCTGTGGTCAAGAGAGGCTGATGGTGTTGTCTAAGCTGTTTCTCCTCCCTGAATCACCCTGCTCCTAGAAGGCCAATGGAATATGCTGTGCCACATTGCAAAATCTCTCAAATGTTTTGGATTTGGAATTTTGAACTGAAGTGAATCCTTTCATTTACTCCAGGAAAAATATAATTTCCAATTTAGTCTTTTTAAAAGGAGTAATTAGAAAGCTTTGCAAAAGCAAATTTTACCAGACATTAAAAAAAAAAAAAATAAGTGAAGCATAATTTTGCCGAACCAAGAACAAAGAAACTCAAAAGACGTAGAATATAATTTTTTAACAGATGATTTAACATGCAGAAGTAAGGCATTTAGCACAATTTTGGGCTTTTATTGAATTTATGTTTAAAACTGAAACCTTCGTCAGAGTCAACACTAAGGATGGATACGTCTGTCCCAGATTTTCACTGTACCCATTGAAAACAGGAATTATTTTCTGTACTTACTGATTACCCCCTCAGAATGTGAAAGGCTGCATTTACAGTAACTAGAGGAAGACAGAGATATGTTTGCTGGATTTACCAAGGTTTATGAAAGGCAAAAATACTATTTATGCTTCTACATGTATTATGCTGTCAACAGAAACATGCAAACTTGCAAATTCCAAATCTAAACTTGATTCTTTGTAATCCGTGTCTTTATATGTTAATAGCATAGTAGTGCTACGGATTTAATCCAACAAATCAAGTGTTTCATTTTGTTTCACTTTTGCTACCCTTGGACAGAGTTGGCTTATGTTAATGAGGTTTTGGGAACGAGATCATCACAGTGCCTTAGAAACTGTTCTCAAAGTACTGGCTAAACCATGGAGATCTTGTCTTGAGATCATGTCATAAAATTATTCAAATGATTGCTGTAAATTACTGGGGACTGTCATAAAGAATGTGGCATCTGGGATGTTGGGACAAAACAAAAAGCAAAACAAATGTCAAGGTTTTTAAGGAAGGACTGAAATAGATTTTGCTGGCTTGATGTGAAAGGTTAAGAGGATGGGGAGTGGCCCTTGTAACAGCCATGTAGTATAGTTGTGGAATCTTGTCCTAAGGAAATAATTCAAGAGAGAGAGAGTAACACTATTTTCATTTAAATGTTTCTTTTAGCTTTATTTATATTAGCAAAAATATAATGTTCTTTATTAAACCTGGTTCATAACTAACTGTCCTCTCCATGTGACCTTTATCTGAACGTCCCCTAGGCATCTAAAGTTCCGTAACACCCCAGCCAACAATGTTCAAGACTGAATAATCATTATTGAAAATGCCCCTCCCACTGCTCCCTTAACTGCACGTTATACATTTCCTATTCCAGGAGAGTGGGTTCATTGTTGATCCCACCAGTCACTTGCCAAATGGACTCAGATCTGCCTTCACAATGTTAGCTCTTTTTCCTACATCCCCATAGTGTTCTAGATGACTGCCTTCCCGTGTTTTTGTCATCCTTTTACAATAACATCCTAAGCTCCTTCCTCGCCTTGAGGATTCCAGCCCTTAACACTTCTTCTTAGACCTCAACCTCAACTATCCTCTACATATTGCCACAAGTTCATAGATCCCATCCTTAACTGATATGAAATTCTATGTGCCTACAAAATAAACTCCAAATTCCTTAGCATTGGGATATTGGAATAAACATCCCAATGAGCTCTACCATCCTTTATTCCCCAGTGTAGCCCTCATCGATCTTTTGAGCTCTACGGTTCCATGCATCCAGACCCTGCACAAAACTGAATGTGCCTAACACTCCAGCCTCACCCCCATAACATTTCCCTAAAGGTCCATCTTTTCCTTTTTTCTTATTTTCCACTTCTTATGCAGTCCTTTCAACTGGTTTCTCTTGTGTGCACTCTTCTTACACATTTTTCCCGAAACTACAGCTGGTTAATTGTTCACATATTTCTGTCTTCCTTAGTAGATGAGAAGCTCATTGAAGGCAAGGATCCTACATTCTTCTGCTTACAACAGATCTTAAAGAGTATATTTGTTGCAGCATTAAACAAAATATTTCATTAACTAACATCTAATTTGATATAAGTACAGCTTTATACAACCAGTGTAAACTAAGAGATCCAAATTAAGTATTCACATTTATACTTAAAATTAGTCAATTGAGGGTGATGGGAGGGTGCCAACATTTATTGTGAACAAACTATGAGCCAAGCACTGATCTAGTGCTGATCTATCGGATGGATTCAGTTGCTGATTCAAATGTATGTATTGTGGGTCTGCTATGTCCCCAGCTCTGTATCAAGAGCTAGAAAGATGAATAAAATACAGCTCTACCCTCAATGATCTTACAGTATAGTTTGGGAGGACAATAAAAGTACCAACTTTAATATTATACACCAGGCACTATAATAGAGGAACCCAGAGGGCGCTTGGGACACATAGGATGGTAGAATGTTAAGGGAAGGCTTGTTCAGGTCAGACTGCCTATTCCAGGTGGGGACAACCAATGGAGCGTCGAAAGAGGACATCAGTGCTTGGGTTTCATAAGGAGTTAAATAAATATGGCTTGGTGAAAGGGAGAGTGTGTATGTGCTGGTGGAAGTTGAGAAGCTTGGTGATAAAAGGAAGAGACTTCAAAGAGAAACTAGGGCTGGGAAATGGGTTAGTGGAACATCTTGTGTTGATCTAAGAGTTTTAATTTGTTGAGAAGAAAATGGGAAGGTACTGAAAGTTTTGAATAGGTAAATGGCAAAATTAGAATGTTTAGAAATTACATTCCATGCACTTTGCATATATTATTTAATTTAATCCTCTCTTTACAGATAGGTGGTATTTATCCCTGGCTTACAGAGGAGGAAAGTGAGCCATCTCTTCTTTCCATTCCTCTCAGAGCTGACTACCTCTCATCATTTATCTTTCTGCTTCTATACTGTCTTTTCAAAGAGAATTTCTCTGACAATGTTGTCAAAATTTCTTCTTCTGTGGGGGAAAAATAGGACCAAATGCTGGAGGGAAAAGGGGATGGGATTTTAATAGGTTGGCTAGGGAAGGCCTCATTGAGAATTTGACATTTGGGAAACTTTAAAGATGGTATGGGAGTTAGTCATGAAGCTATCTTGGGGCAGAGCATCCAAGGCAGTAGTATTAGCCCATGTAAAGGCCCTGAGGCAGGATCATGCTTCACTTATTTAGGAACAAGCAAAAAAAATGGAGCTGGAGCATATTCCATTTTCCCTTAACAGAATACCTGTAAAGAATAGGAATGCAGTAAATATTTGTTGAATAAATAGATGAATAAGTGAAGGAAGGTCATAGACCAGGTTCTCAACTGGTTTGTTCAATCCCAACCCATACATATTCTTTCCATTATATTACCCTGCCCTTCGATACTCAACTCCTAGATGGCTGAAATCATTTCAACAGTGTTGAAGTAGAATCTCTATAAATGAGTATGCATTAAGGATTCCATACAAACCCATCTGTAGTTTACGTGTAGATGTGTGTGCCGCCTCTGCAGACAAATACTCTTTCATGTGTCTTTACGAGAAGCAACAGTGACACACAGTGGTTGATTGAGTGAATCAGACATGTACTCCCTCCAGATATCCCAGGAGGTATAGCAGATATTTCTCAGACTTTCTTTCTTTGGAAAGTTGGTTGTCTTGTTAATTCAGGCAGGTATTAACTACCCAATATATTCAGCATATCCCTTGTTGTAAGCTGTCAGGCTGTGACACAACATCACATAATGTGACGTTACATGATACATAATGCCTGAATTAAATAAAAAAAAAATCCCAGACACTTCTTTTGGTGAAATAGTAGGTAGGTAATCTGAATATTTGGGGTAATTGGCTCTAGGAAGAGAGAGGCATCATTATTTCAGGCTCCCTAGTGAGCGTTAATTAGCCATATTGCTTCATTGTGTGACAAAGAGAACACTGCTAGTAGTGCTAAATCTATAATGACACACTGGCTTTAGGAGCACAGGTATTTTAAACTACCTTGACTGACTGACATGTAGGTAATTCTATTCAGAGCCCAGCAGTGAACTCAGGCGGTTGGAACTGTCTCTCCTCCAAGGGGCATGAATTTGTTGTTGTGACTCTGAGAGGTTTCCTTCCCTTTGTCTTCCCCAATCCCCATAGTTTTCCAACTGGGGAAAATCATCAAGCATTCGCAACGGCAGGCCTGCGTTCTCCCTGGGCTTTGAGAACAATACATCTATGTTTTTGAAGCATCAAGTTCTGCAGAAAGAGATTCAACAGCTCTTAACATTTAAAGATGGGCCATGACAGCTCGGAAGGGCTTTCTGGGGCCCTGTGAGCCCCTTTAATCCTTTGTTTGCAGATATGGCAGGAAGGCTCCTTGCAGAGCAGGAAAATTCTTAAAGGCTGAGTTTTCTGTGACCAACATTCAACATTTTGTATTTTGATAATAATAACACCAGAAATAGTATAACTGGATAAAGCACGAGCCTAGAGATTCTGCTGTCTTGCCTCAGGAAATGGATGAATGTCCTGCACATAGGGAGGTGAGGCTGTTCGACCTCTAGGAAATGCTTTTTGATTTTCTATATTTTTAGCCAGTTGGGATTTTCCCTACCATCCTCTCACCAGTGTCCTTGGAGACATTCATACGCATAAGGCAGATGACCAAGGCTGTGGAACTGTCTGAGGCCAAGGGTCAGAGAAGCCGACAGGCTTACATTTGCCATCTTAGCCTCCGAGAACACTAGGAACTGAAACTTGAGAGTCTAAAGCCTGTTCTTTCCAACAGAGCTCCTGAGATGCTGAGCTGAAAACACCACTTATTTGCAATTGCTGAAGGAAGTTGCCTCTGCATGACTTGTTGCATTTTCGATTAAACATAAACTTCTTTCAGTGAGTTTATGAGTCTGTCTATGAACTGTGGATCCAAAAATTGAACTGAGTTTGTAACTGAGACTGGTGTTATCTAGCCATTGATACAATGTGGGTGGAGCCAGGGAAGATGAAGAAACTCAAAAGAAAGTGAGACTTATATCATCACATGGAGACAGGAAACTCAAAGGATTGACTTCCGGCCCTGAACATATCTTTGATGGGGGGCAGAACCAGCACTTAGGAAGAATCTCTATTTTTAGTAATCTTTCAGTCTCCTCTCCATTTTTTTTCTCTGCTTAAAATAATGATAACAATAATAGTATTTTCATAGTATTGTATGGCTAGATGAATGCTTCCATATATATTAGCTGACTTGCCCCTGATTTTATCAACATAAAATATTTATTGACTCCCCCCCTGCACGACAGATCATTTGCTTAACATCTCTCCACTCTTCATCAGGTTAGACTCATTCTTTTCCCAATTTCACTAACTCAACTCTGTTTTTCTGGATTAAAATGACAACAGCATCAAAATAAAGCAAAAAAAGGTTCTCATCTGCTATTGTCTCCTCAATAGTGTATAAATATGAAAACTCTGACAATTTTTTCTGGGTACAAGAAAAAGGATAAGAAAGATGAAAAGAGATGCCGTGGGGGAAGAGAGGGTTCCTCTCCAGGTGAGAAGGCTTCAGGCTAAGTTGAGAGTTTTATACAAAGTGAAGGGCTCTGCCCTTGTGTACTGGTGCTTACCTCTTCAGTGGCCAGCGTTTCAAAACCTGCAAGAACACTGGAATGTGGCACAGTAGGAGTTTCTAATCACAATTTTTCGGATTCCAAGGATTATAATTTTCTCTGTATGTGAAAATTAATTCCATATACGGAAGATTTACTGACATGAGATTACATGGAAACGTTACACTAATAATACATTTTGATTGGTTGCTAGAGGCAGGAACTGCTACTGTCTGCCAGGATTTCTGTTAAGGGATCATCTTGAAGAGGTAAAAATGATATTAATGTGATTCAGATTGAACGCTCTTATGTATAGTCCATAGATTTTCCCAAATGAGTGGGAAGACTTCAAAACCATATCAATCACAAATTTTAGTGATTGAAACTGTTTTTTATTTAATTTAATTTAAATTAATTAATTATTTTCTTGTTTTGGCAAGTGGACCTTGTTTTGCATAGTGAAAATAGAAATGAATTACTTTTGACTACTGTAGCGATTTAGAGCTTGAAGAGTATTTAGAAATAAGCTGGGTTCTTTGCAGCTGGAGAACCTGAAGCCCAGACAGGTCAGATAACTTGCTCAAACTAGGTATGGAACTAATTTGGGACAAAACAGAAAGTGAAAACTGGTTCTTACTATTAGTCAAATGCTTTTCCTGATGAAGCATTTAGCCTGTCTCAATTCTTTGCAGACTCCCATTGGCCAAAGACATCGTTTGTGAACCAAAACGTTCTAAAGCGACTTTGCTTTCCTCTTCTGGCATCTCTTTGCATAAAGTATTGTAATCTCCCAAGCCCCAATGCTGTGACTTCACATTCTTCAAGGCACACTCTCTCTCTCTGTGGGCGATTTGGGGCTGGCCTTTTACCTCATCAGCCTCTATGGGTCCCCAGTCCTGAGGCTGTTTTTTAACCTGGCTTTACATTTGTGGTCTCTCTGGCTTCAGTCTGTAAAGCTGGGCTACAAACAGATTCACTTTTCAGGGTAATGAGAGACAGTGAATTTTGCTAAAATATTTTCTCTGTAGTACTTTGATCTGAGATTTTTATTGGGAATTAGTATTTTAAATCAAGAAGGAGCACAGAAAGACTGGAAAGGGAGGATAAATGGAAAGACAGAAAGAAATGAAAACAGAACCAAAACTAGTGATCCTATGTTGGCAAATCTCAAATGATGTTGATTGATCAGATAAAACAATTAAATCAGAGGCCAGTGAACTACTTTATGTGGCACTCAGCAAATTATAAAGTTCTTTCACATGCATTATATTATTTGATCCTCCCAACAGCTCTGTAGGGCAGAAATGTTTATAAATAGTTTATAAATAAGAAAACAAAGATTCAAACAAGCTCACTGGCCTGCCCACATTCACACAGCTTATAAGTGGCAGAGAGAACCCAAATCATAAGCTTCTGGCTGCAGATCCTGTGCTCTACTAATTATACCACCCTACTTTAAGATTTTTTCAAAGGACTCAGGTGCATTATGGAACTCAGCTGGTTGGAGCCCTGTGGCTGTTATGGCAGAAGTCATAGGTTTGATTCTTGTGTATCTCAGTACCTATTTAGAGTGAAAGCCACAGTCAATTACAACCCAATTGGATGTTCTTTAGTTTCAAGAACAAGGTGTCTGTGTATATGATGCAAATCCATCTACTTTACTAGAACAAGAATGTACAACCTCCATCTAACTGGTATAGGGTTAAACCATCTTTGCATATGAAAAATAGTATGTTTTTATTATCATCTGTTGTGATATGCAGTACTGCTTCAATATTTGGATTTGCAAAGCTAGACGTTAGCCTAAATGCCTAGCATTTAAGTCCCTGCCACCACATAAATGGAGGCACTTTGAGATATGATTGTAGATATCTAAAGCATAGAGATTTATAATATTTTCCAGAATAAGATAGTTTTTTAAATTCCCATAAATGTTACTAGATATTAGCAGGTAAAGGTCCTATGAGAATCTGGGACAAGAAAAAAAAATCCCTTCTTAGATTAATGTTTTTAGGCCTTACATAATTAACAAGGCCATTAGTTTGAACTGATGGGATAGAAGCAACATTGTGATCTTCAGAAAAAACATTTTTATCCAGAATTGTGCCCTGAAATCTTCAAGCTTGATTAGTTTATATGAAGGGAGGATTGGGGGCACGGAAATCTCAGTTGCTTGGCAACATATCACTCCTGGGGGAACACATGTTTACATTTTGCTGAATTACACAACTCCATAGCAGTTATTGGAAAGCTAAAAATATATTCATATTGAACTGAAGGCAACCACATGTTGATAATGAGCCCATTTTGTGTGTTGGCTTGTGGAAAAGAATGCGAAATGCCTTATTCTGTGTTATTTTTTTTCCTTCTGACAGTACTGATACACTGCCGCAGGCAGTCTGAAAATAATAGCGTGAGGTTAACTGACAATTGCAGGTGTATTTACACTGATATTCTGATATTAGCATGTTGCTTAAAAATACTACTGGAGGTGATGCAGTATGCATCCAAATAAATTTTCTTTATTAGAGAGGAAAAACTGGCAGAAAAGACGAAGAACGTTTCTTTAAAATGATCAATAGAAATACATGTGCCTATTTTAATAATCTGCCACAGTGATCTGATTTTTTTCTATATCTGTGCTCTGTGGACGAAAAGTAAGAGAATCCGTCTGAGAAAGATGTCATTAAATGACCCTCCTTCCACACACGTGCACACACACACACATCTACGTGTGTACTCACATACCTATGTGTGCATACACACCGAACAGTTTGAAAATCGTGATTTGGAAACCCAAATCTGTAAGGATGATCAGAAGCCGCTCACCTCTGTGACACTGCATCTCACCCTTAAGATACACTTTCCACCCTTCCCCCTACTGACTACATTAAGAGTCTCTCTTGCTTCTATTTGGAGTAAACCAATGGGAGGTGCCAACAGGATATTGGAGTGACTTTGAGGTATGTATTTCCCCAGCAACTTCCCTGTAGGACTTGGTTTGTTCCCATGACAAGGGCTGCAGCTCCTCCCGGGAGCCCTTCCCTAAAGCTACGGTTCTCAATGGGTTGCAGGTAGATCTCTCATCCCCTTGCCACTGGGCAACAGGAGGTAATGGCTTCCTGCTGTGGTCGCCAAGCCCAGGTGCTTTGTCATCCCTTGTTTCTCTGAATCCTGATTACATCCTTGCAAATAACTATTTTGTTGAACTCTCTCCAACCACCCTGTCTGAGTGTGCTTTCTGTTTCCTGTGAGGACCCTGAACTGAAAAAGATGTTGTGTTCAGACACTGTGATAACCACTGGGGTTATAAAGGCAAATACAACCCAGACCTCCTCTCGAGGAACTGATCACAGCTAAGACAGAATTATACACTGAGTGATGGGGAAGCATGGAAAAATGTTATCTAAATCAAGTCTGGAGTGGCGCTAAGGGATGAGTTTTTTGCAAGAGGTGATGCTTCATGTGAAACGTTTTATTACTGAAAAATTCAAATGTATAAAAATCGAAAGAATTTATAATGAACTCCAAAGTAGCATCACCCAGTTTCAACAATCATCAGTTCCATCAACTCATGGACCAATTTCCCACCCACTCCCCAGGATTATTTTGAATTAATTTCTGGACAATATATAATTTTGTGTGTGTGTGTGTGTGTGTGTGTGTGTGTGTGTGTGTGTGTGAGAAAGATTAGCCCTGAGCTAACATCTGTGCCCATCTTCATCTGCTTTATGTGGGATGCCTGTCATAGCATGGCTTGACAAGCAGTGTGTAGGTCTGTGTCCGGGATCCAAACCTGTGAACCCCGGGCTGTCACAGTGGAGCATGCGAACTTAACCACTATGCCACCGGGCCAGCACCTATAATTTCATCTCTAAATATTTCAGTATGTATCTCCAAGACATAAGCACAGTATCATCCTCCTCCAAATTAGGAAACATATATTTAACAAAGAAAAAATCAAGAGTTCATATTGACTCTTGCACTTCAAATTTAAACTATAAGGTTTTTGCTTAACTTTATCCATGTTAAAATAGTATCTCCTTTCTCTTAGTGTGAGAAATACCTGCTTTTAATAACATCAACATAATTCTCATTTGTTTCTCCCATTCTAGTCACACAACAATCTTAGACCAGCAATACCAACATGTCTCTTGATAATATGATTTCTAAAAGCAGTTGAACTTTTTGTTCTTGTTTTTTATTTTTTTTGTCTGTTTTGTTGTTGTTTTTTGCTATATTTTTAATCCATAGGTCATATCCCAGCAGGGATGTGCAATCAAATTACCGTGTTAACATCACGTGAACTAATTCCTTTCTGAGTACTTATGCCCCTGTAACCCCGGCTGGTTGTACAGTTAGGTCATTTTTATACTTTTATTTTGATTTTTAAACTTTGTATTTTGGTAAATTAAACTTGTTGTATAATTATGTAAAATATCTACAAAATTAAATCTTTAATGCAAGGTGTGACCAAAGAAGTCTGATTACACCACTGTAGTGCTTTCTTCCCCCAACAAGTAAATTTAAAACTTTGAAAAATACCTTCTGGCATTTAGGAAGGTTTATGTTTTTGTTTTAATGATTACCTTTGCACTAATACTTTTATATAATATTTATCTCTTTTCCCCACTTTTTGGCTATTGACTCTTGTTTCCTGCTATGAGCAGTAATGGAATCAGCTGGTGATCTCCTTATCCTTCTTTCATTCCTCTTATCCAGCAATTGTTGATGTAATATCCATGTAGATCCAATGAAAACCTATTAAACAATCAGTGAGTTTATTGTACTTCTCAGCTTTTGATGCTTGTCCCATAGCTACATTGTTAGGATGTGTAGCCATTTTATTCTTACAACCAATAACCTTAGTTCTACCGAAAAATACACATTTCATGCTTACCTCTAGTCCTTATGCCAAAGCCTCTCAAGTTACTCTTGTTGTATGAAGATCACCTCTGATAGATTCTTCAGGAAGAGTTCAAGGGAGTGATTGATAGTCCTTGTCCTGCTCACTTTGGTTTATAATCCCAGCAGCTTCTCCTTAGTGCTAAGCTTTGTGACGTAAGCGTTGTTTTGTTAGTCAGTTTTGAGAGTTTATAGGCCCCAGACTCCAAAACACTCTAGGACCATCAGATTATACTTCAGACTTTTTGCGCTCATCCTTGAGTTGGAACTTTCAGAACCCCCTCCCATTTTCTCCTGCTGTTCTCAGAAAGGCCCACTGTGCTTTCCAGTGGTGCCTGAGAGCAAGTTGGGGGTTTTCAGCCCTCACAGTTATCACTAGTCCCTTTGCCTTTCCTCCAATTTCTCCCACATAGTTTTGCTACCATAGGGGTCTGTATTTTTTTGTGATTTAGCCCTACCTAATCATATTTTAGATTTGTGGGTAGATCTTGTGACCTAGAGTTACTATAGATGTAGTTCTTGGGGTCTTGTTTTTCCTACTGTAGGTGCTCTGTTTTAGTGGGAGGATTCAGGGAACCGCCAGATCTTCTGTAATGCTCCTTGAGCTGAATATTGGAAAGTTGGCTAGGTGTGTAGGAGAGAGGGTTGGAAGGGAGACGGCAGGGGAGAAAAAGGAGGCCTTCCTTCCAAATAAAAATAGCATGTGGGAAGGCATGAAGGTATAAAACATGATGCAACAGCAGAGCTGTATCCTGCTTCAGTATGCCTCTCCTAAGGGGTCTGTGTGAAGTAATGGAAGGAATGAACCACTGAGACAGATGGAGCTTGATTACAAGGAGCCCTGTGTGCTAACCTGGGAAGTTGGAACTTTAATGCCATAGGGAGCTGTTGAAGGATGTAAAGCAAGGAAGTGACATTAGATTAATAATTCAGAGAGGTTTCTCTGGCAGCATTGTAGAGAATGGTCTCGAATTAGTCCAGAGGGTAGACAGGAACTCTCCTCCTTCCCCATTAGGTACCTATGGTAAACTGAGAAGTGATGAGGGACTAAACCAAGGCAGTGGCAGATGGAACAGAGATGCTGTTAGGTTAAATCTACAGGGTATGGTTAATGATTGGGTTTGGAGGGATGGGGTGGAGGGAGAGGCAGACTTAAGATGAGTTTTAGGTTTCTGGGCAATATCTTGGCTCTTAAGATACTACCCTTTCTACTTCTTCTGGCTCTAATTCTTGCTGAGTTGTTCTGATACTTCTCAAAATGATACTTTTGGAGATGTTTGTCTGATTGTGTCCCGTGAGCTTAATTATATACAGGATTCAGTTATAAGACTTATTTTAAAACTGATATAAAAATAGTCAATAATATACAAAGTAGTACAAAGAACACATAGGATTATTTTTCCCTAATACACACCCGAACTGGCTATATCTCTGCCAGAATTTGACTTCAGCATTTATGTTTATATTAGCATTCCAGTTTTCTTCTTTGAGATGAGAGAAGAATAAGATAGAAATATAAAGAGGCAGGAAGTTGAGATGGGTATTCTGGACCAGACTGTGACTTCACAAAACAACTAGAGATTTACTGCTGTCCCTTCTACCATCTGAAACAAAATCCTCTGTACTTGCTACTCGAAGTGTGTTCTGCAGTAGCAGGGACATCACCTGCGAGCTTGTTAGAAATGCAGACTCTCAGGTCCCCCCTCAGACCTTCAGAACCATCAATAACTGCATTTTAACAAGATCCCAAGGTGATGCCTCTGAACGTTAAAGTTTGAGAATCACTGCTCTAAATCATGTCAGGAAGTGAACTTTTTCTGACTGTACTCTCTTAGAATAGCCAGATTCTTTATTATAACAAAGCATTCATTTAGTGAATATTCTACAGGAATGTCGGAGAGTTAGTGTAAGGAGAGAGTATAGTATAGCAATTTAGGATTTGTGCTCTGTCTGGAGACAGTTTACTTGGGTTCAAATCTAGCTTCATAACTAATTTGTTATAAGGCTATGGGAGGATGCTTCATCTTTCTACAGATTGGCGTCCTCATTTGTAAATGTGAAGTGAGTTCTTACCTCTCAAGATGGTTGTAAGGATCAAATGAGACAGTGTGTGTGAAGCGGTTAGCACAGTTCCTAGGGCACAGGAAACGCATCATAAATACTAGTTATGGTTATTAAAACAGCTATATTTCTAAGGCTGCAATTTGAATATATCTGATTCTGTTATCACAGCCTGTTACACATCCTACACAGAATATAAATTCATAAAGCCACTTCAAGGCCAACAAACAATAGCTTAAAAATGTCTTAAACACATCTTGGATATATTGAATACTTTGTTAGAAGTAACAATACAGTGTGCAGGAAACTCATTCTTTTTCAAGTGGGCAACATTCTTGGAGAATGGGTTAGCATACAAGCATCTAAAGATATTTCTCAGAGAAGGGTAAATCTTCAGTATGGTGGTTGTATGTATTTCTGTTATGATGCTTCCTGGAAAAAGTGAAATATCAACATTAGAACTTAAAAAAATATTGTATTCAAGGATTTGCTTATGTATTCTGATACAACCTGTCTAGGTAACAGAATAGAAAAATCCCTTTTCTTTTAAAAAAATTATTGAACTTTAGAAAGCTTGAGTCATTCTTCGTGTTTCTATCCACTCGTTTTCATGTTTTTTGGTGTCTATGTCCTGATGAAACCTTGATGAAATTTTACTTTAGATGCTAGTGACCCAGACTGTGTATGTCTTTAGATGTTCTGAAGCCAATAATGTCAGGAAGCAGCAACGACCTATAAAACGTGGATTCTAACCATAAACAGACAAAGAAAACCAAAACAAACCCCTAGACTTTTGTAAGCATCAGGTACCTATATGACTTAGTCTATACTCATCCCTGTTATTATTATTATTATTCCCCAGCAAGGATTTTCAACTAGAAAGGCCCATACTATGGCGGGTAGAACAAAGTCAGAGAAATAAGCCCAGATTTTCTTTGTTTCTTATTACAGAGCTCAGCATTTCTATGTTCCCACATCAACAGAAAGACTTCCCCTACACGCCCTTGCTGCTCCCTATTTATGTTCACCTGCTACTCAATTAACACCCATCACACCACACACTTGGGGGGCGGGGTTTACTGTCAGACCACTGCAATGCAGTCCTTAACCCTCTGTCTCACCTATATTACACTATTGCACATGGAGTTAGACACAGTCCCCTGACTGTGCTTAGAAACATGTCTTTTCATTTGGTGTTTGCGTAAGGTTTTCCTTGTGAGCATGACCCTGGGTGTTCATAAAGTTCTAACTGTATCTACATGTGTCTGACATTTATTACCTTCCATAGGACCATAAAACACACTTTTCTCTTATAACTGCATCTGCTGACGTGTTACATAAAATAAACTTTAAATATTACCTGTAGGTTACTTAGCATTTTTCCTTTGTTAGAAAAGCAGATGTAGTCTTACCAACACTGCTTTAGTTACACGTTTTAATTGGATTCTATGTGAAAGACAATGGAATTACTCTTACCTAGTTTGATTTTTCATTTAGTTATATTTATGTTTTTATATTAACCAAACAATACATATTCATTTGTAGAAAACTAGGGAAATACAGAAAAGTTTCAAGGAGAAAAATTAACACATCTCCCCCAAAATTACTTCACTAATTTCATAATCCCTATCATTATTTTGGTCTTTTTTCTTAAATATATAAATAACTATTAATTCTTTTATATATGTAACTATCTATTTATAAATATTGTGTTTATATATAAATAATTATTTTATATATACAAAGTACTTTATATAAATGTATTTTTCATACAAAATTTGGCAATGAGCTTATGTTTTATACATTGTTTTGTATCCAGTCCTCGTTACTTAATATTGTATAATTACCACGTCCCATGTGGTTCAATACTCTTTTTAAACTTTGTTTTTAATACTATACACAGTCATTCATCTTATGAAGGTGCTGTAATGGTTTTAGATGAGTTCAAAACCATTAGATGATTTTAACCTTTTGGATGAGTTGAAAATATTTGCTGATTATTTCTTCAAGAGAAACTCCCAGGAGTAGAAACATTGTATCAAAGACTTAAAACCTTTGTCAGAATGCTTTCCTGAAAGGCTGTAAAATTTTACATGTCCCTATGGTACCCTGATCAACTTTGAATATTTTTTTATTATGATCAACTTGAGAGTTGCACATTGCCTCTTAGTTATAATATATGATATTTAATACATAACATATATATCATATGTGATATTAAAGATAATATGCTGGATAAATGTTCAAATCCTTGGGATATTTGTAACACTTTTGTTATGGTAACAACAATTTAGAGGATGATATTTCCCCCCAAATAATCTTAATATCTACCTTCCACACATACTCTGGGGAATGATACACATTTCTTAACTTTACCTATTATGTTACCTACAAGGATCTTTTGATACGTTTCTTGATACTTACTGAAACTAGGTATTTCCTAACTCCTCTTAGTCTATAAACATGTAACAAAGTGTGTGTGTTGTGGGGAGGGGTCTTTCCCGAATGTCTAGACTAGCCCACATACACCCACCCACTGAGAATTTGTGTGACTGGGCAACGAGGAGTTCCTCTCTTTTGTATCCCACTTCTTCTTTCCTGTTTTCATAATCTCCTGGATATTTTTCTAATCCTTTCTCCCAAATTTAAGCACAATTCAGGGAGTGAGGAGGGGTTATCATACCTTAAAATCCCACTCAACACAGGCTTTAGAATGAAATATCTACAATGCAAAGAAATATTTTTCTTAATAAAATTAACTAGTTCTCACAACATAATTCCAATGCATTATTATGCTGATAAAATCTTTCTCTCTATATATGTATATATCACCTCTCTCTGCACATCCCTTTCTACAACCATATCTTTATATCTAACCAAACACTTCAACCAAGAATTTGGAAAGGGAGGAGAGAAGCAAGAAGGAGAGTGAGGGCCAAGAAACCTTCACCCTTTGTTGCTTAACAACTTTTAGTCTTTATTTCACTTCATTTCTTGGTTGCTGATAACCTATACTTCCCACAATACTGTAGGTTTGCCGTGGATCTTCTTGAATCTCAATCTTTTTTTCCCTTTTATACATTTTGACACTATATTTTTAGATTGTTCTTGGTAGAGTGCACATTTTATCTGATGTATTTCCAGCTTTTCACCTAATACCTATTTTTCTGTGCTGTCTGTTTTAATATGGGTATTTGGTAGTCATACTTATTGAATAATTGCATGTTTGTACTTATCTCTGACAATTTATTTTGTGTTTTCTATTTGTCCTGCTTTTCGTTCTTTGTTTTCCTTTCCTGTCCTTTTTGGGTTGATTGAACTTGTTATTTTATTTCTTCCTTCCTGTTGATTGACAGTCATACATTTTTTTTCTACCCTTATAATGGTTATTCTTACATCTTAAAATATACTTTTACATTTGTTTTTCTATTAAAGTCTAATATATAGATTTCCTCAAAGCAAGACAGAAACCTAACATACTTCTATTTCTCCCCTTTCACACTTGAATCATTACCATAAGCAAAGCTGGTATAGCTTCAGAATATAGATATAGAGCTGTAGCGACAGCACAGAAAGGATACTGAGCAACCAGCAGTTGCTTAGAGCAGCTGCTATGATTTCCATCAGTCCTGCAGCGATGCAGTAGCCAGCAGGCCTTAGACAAAGTGGCCTGCAAGAAGTGAGTCTTCAGCAAGTGTGAAAGTCTGGGGAACCAATCAAAAATCTGACTGCCATCCTTTCTGTGTGTGTGAGACTTAGTAGTATATGGTTTAATGCACTCACTATACTAAGGTCAACAACACACATATAGCTCAACAAGAAACATTGTAGTAAATCTATAATTTAGTTTGCTCATTCATGCCTTTGAATGACTGTCTTTATGGTGTCATAACCTGAGCATTAATCATAAAATTAATCTCCACCATAGTAGACTGTTTCCCTCTCTGGAATCTTTAAGAATTTTCTTTCTATGTTATTCTAAAATTTTAGAACGGAAATGTCCAATTATGCATAGTTTTTACATTCATTCTGCTTAGCAATTGGTAGGTCTTTTCAATCTGAAGAATTTCACCTTTCTTTGGGAAAATATCTTATAATTTAATTGTTTACTTTCTCCTTTTTCCTTCTTCTATCCTTCTGTGACTCATATTAGAAGACACTGAAAGTTCTGTATTCACCATGTCACCTAACTTTTCGATACTTTCCCTTAGAAGCTGGTGCTGTTGATGCTCCACCCAGATTCCAAGTATCACTTTGACTGGTTTGTTGACCACATTCCCCAACTGTCACCTGCACTGCTGCTGACGATTCACACCTATAACCTTCTTTGGAGAACTTTCCTTGGGCATTCGTAGCTGCTTTGCTTGGGGAGCAGCGAGTAGCCAATGACTACCAATATGGTGATGTAAAAGCCCAACTCTTTCAGCTTATGGTGAGACAAACTCTCTGATGCATTTTTTTTCAGAGTGTTTCATGAAACAGAATGAGGTTAGACATTATTTGAACCCACATTCTTGCTTGACTTCTTCCTCTTTTCTTTCCCGCTTCCCTCCTCCCTTATAAGTTTTTCCTGAGAGCACTCCCTGAATGAGTTACTTACATGGGAACCCTTGTCTCAGGTCTGCTCCTGTAGAATCATGGTCTCTTTATCTTTTTGCACTCTGTTCCCGGAGAATTTCTTAGTTTCATCTCCCAGGTCACTAAATTTTATCTTTGGCTGTGTCTATTTGGTAATTTTGCCTATCTATGGATTTTTTTATTTTGCTAATTAAAATTTTAATTAACAAAAATTTCTCTGAAATATTTGTGAGTGAAGTGCTATCATATGTGGGACTTCTTTAAAATAACCCAGGCTGGAGGGATAAGTGGGAGTACAGATGAAATATGATCAGTCATGGGTTGATATATTATTAAGACAATTATGCCCAAATTACATTATTTGCTGTATTAACTTTTTTGTGTATGTGTGTTTCTTTTTATGTTACTTCTAGGTTTTTTGGGTGATATGTTTCTCTCATTCATAGTTTTTCTCAGAGGGTTAGGAATATCGAATGGTTGTGATTTTTAAAATTTTCTGATCATCTCTGAATGTGAGAATCCCTGTTGATTGGCCTGTTACACTTATAGCAACCCACCTCAGATGACTAAGAGGGTAGGATGGACTGTACTGCCACATGCAGTAATCCAAGGGTTTTGGGCAGCATACAGGTGTTCCCTATTTCTCCTGGGAGAACTTGCCTACGTGCGTCATTGCTCTGACTCTTTGGCGTTAGTGCTCCCATTCTCTGCTAGGTTTTACATGTAAAAGCATAAATACAGGGTGTTGTTGGAGGGTGGTTTGGGTGAGGATGGGTCTCAACTTGTTTAACTTCTTCAAATGCAACTCTTCCCTTGATGAAACTTGCAAGACCCCTTGTATCCACCAACTGTTACTTTTGAAACTCCTTCCTCTCAAACAACACTTACTCCATAATGATCTATTTCTGCATATTTTTAGAACTATAATTTTCTTCAGCTTTAATTTGTCATAAATCTAATACTGACTCCTTTCCATCTTACATAGATTCTTTTCATGCACTGTTATGAATCAATTATTTGAAAAAATCTTTTTTGTATGTGTTATTTCATGGCATTTGTGACAGAAGGGAAGGAAGTCGTAGGATCAGAGTTCGCCATCTTGATCCAATCCTTCATTTACATCCATGTGGCTTATAATTCTATTGTTGCACATCATTGACTCATCATCTAATTTATTGTTTTTGCATCTCATCCTGTTCTTTTGTCTCAGCTTGTTATTCCTCGTGGCTTTCTTTTCCCATGTTATGTACTTTTACATACTATTGAAGATGCTAGATGCCTTTTTTTCCAAGTTTGTTCTGATTCTTATACTAGATTATTTTCAGAAGAGAGCTTAACTCTGGGTCTTCAAGGTGACAGTTCCCTTCACATGATTGCATTTTTCACAGGCACAATGTTGTTGATTTTCTTTTATTTTTCATATCCATGATAAAGGAGGCATCCTTTTATTCCTATTATTTGTCAACACTCTATGTATAGGGCTGTTCTTTGGCTCTATTCACTGTCCACTTAGGTGGAGGTAGAATTTCCTCTTTGGCAGTTGGGCAGGAGAGAAGGTTGACTCAGGAGCTTAAAGCACAGTTCCCAGTATCCAGTGTCTGGTGGTTATTTCTCTGGTTTGGCTCCTTCCTTAGGCCAATGCAGGAGGACACCCCTTGATGCTCATTTCCATTTCTCTAATACTCACTGTCCCAGGTCCTCTTCACTTCTATCCTCTAGCTCTAAAGCTCTTTTGGTCAGCGTTAAATCTCATAGAAACATTGTGCCAAAACCAGTCCTTTTCTAACTTCTGTGGGTTTCTAGGTCTGAAAGAAAGTAGAAAAATTAATTATTCAGTTACTCAACGATTATGAGCTGCTTTCTCCATACTTCACCAGGGGACTGGAGCTGGGAGTGGGAAGATGAAAATCTACTTTGTCACAAAAACAGTGTAGATCCAGCAAAGGAAGAGGCCCAGTAATTCTGGAAGTTACAGGTGATCTGAACCAGAAGATAGTGATGAAGGACGCTTTCCTACATTTTCTTTTTTCACTCTGAGTGAGCTTTCCCTATCTTGTCAATCCTATCTTTAGGGTAAATTTCTTCTATATGCCAACAATAATTTCTCTGTTAGGGTTTAATTCGGGTGTTGGTATGAGGTTTATTGTTTTGTTTTGTTTTCATAGACATTCTGGTGGAACATTGTTTAAATGTCTGCCTCAAGGACTTTAGAAGTACAGTTTAACTTTTCATTTCTGCTAAGCATTGTTGTTTTTCTTTACAGCATAGCCCATATCTTAAGTATAAGTTTTGCCAGTGGCTTACCATTCCAGATTTTAAATACATTTGACTCACTAATTTTATAGCTGACAGAAGAAAATCATTTCAAAAGATCTCTATGACTGGACAAGATTTTGATAGACACTGGTAATTCAACATGTCATGTTGTCCGGTAAAATATTACCAGGACTTACTCTCTCAGGTTCCATCACTGTCCTTGATTTTTCTTAAAAAAAAAAAAAACCTCATTTTACAAAGTAGCTGCTTGTGGAAACTTCACATGTCGTGTCAATTAAGGTGGCGATTTTGCCTATGGTTTTTACTAGATTAAGAAACACCAATCTTATTGGGGAGGAGAACCAGTTCTCTCCCCATTTATATATTGCACCTACACTGTCCCTACTACCCTGGATTATCCATAGGAATCTTTTCAGGTAGCATGATCAATGCTTATAATTCTGAAAGAAGTATACAAAGGAGGAAAGAGATACAAATAGTAGCATTTTAAATAAGAGTGAAATCATCAATCCATTCCCTGTCCATTCTTTTCTTAAAGTAGGACTTTGTTTTTCTTTAACCACCAAATACTTCAGAAATTGAATTTTATAAAGAGAATTTCTTACTTTGAAGCATTTCAAACTTCTCAATATTTTGAGAGGTTCAAGTGAAGTTTCTATAATATGATTAATATTTTTCATGTTTTATACAGCCTGGACATAATTCCCTTATTAGATTTAGTGAGATATTGTCACAACAATTTTTCAAGTGACTCAGAAATATGCTTTCAAAAAGTATATCTAACATAAGTATGTACTGAAACTATTGAAAGTTTACCATCTTGGAGTCTTCAGTTTTGATTTTGTTGTGTTCATTAGTATTCTGCCATAATAGTGGAAGAGTTATGACTGGGTAGATCTGATACAGCCAGTATACCTTACTGGCTGCTGTTTGGTGAGTATTTCTCACTGTGATCTTAATCTCGCTATTAATTGCCAGGGTTGGTTTGGCTGCTCTGTTTCATATGCACCTCTGAGCCCTGTGCTGAAGTGATGATAAAGAGTGTTTATTATTGTCCGTAATGACCTCGGGGCATTGGCTAATTAAAACCTGAGTTTCTATAAACACTTGCTGACTTCTCAGTGAATTTCTAGACTATAGTGCACTCAGGAATGTACAGCCATATCTCCTTACAATCTTTAAATGCTCCCTGGCACAATCCATGAATCCCTGGCAAGAATATACACAAGCCTTCATGAAAAGGTGATACTTAGTGGCACAGAACTGACTATAGATTTTAGACAACTAAACTTATGTTTTCCCTTTGGAGGCCTGGAAGTGAATTATCGAAAAAAACCTCTCATATTATATCTATATTTTTGGTGGAATAAGTCTCGGTTATGTAATCTTGTAGAATTCTGGCCTAAGAGTCAGGAGGCCTTCCCCTTTTGATAATATGAAGTCTACTTTAAAATAATATATATTTTTTCTAATTATGAAAGTAATACATTTATTGTAAGAAATGTAAAAAAGGAATGAATAAAAAGAAAATAGGAGAATTAAAATGCTCAGAGAGAAACGATATTAACAATGGAGAAAATATCTCTCAAGTCATTTTTAAATTAATTGTTAATTGCACACAACATTGGAACACCTCATCTCTGTACAAAATTAAATTACTAAAGGTAAGGTTAAAATCCACCTGAATTACCATATTAAATTCCAGTCTTTATATCTATGTATTACACACACACAATATTGGTTTGAAATGTATTGAATTGGAGAAAAACTGACATGTTTGTAATATGGAATATTCACTTCAGTGAAAATGGTATTTCTCCTTAGTCAGTCTTCTTTTTATGTCCTTCAGTAAAAATATATAGTTTTCTTTATGAAAGTTTTACATATTACTCCCAGGTACTTTATAATTTTTGTTATTCTTCTGAATCAGATTTGTATTACATATTCAAATTGGTTATTGCTGGTTGGGAAGAAAGATAAGGAAACTGTCTTAGTCTGTTCAGGCTACTATAACCAAAATACCATAAACTGGGGGGCTTCAACAACAAACATTTATTTCTCACAGTTCTAGAGGGTGGGCAATCAAAATTCAAGGCATAGGCAGATTTGGTATCTGGTGATGATCAGCTTCCTGGTTCATAGATGGTGGCCACCTTTTTGCTATGTCCTCATATGGCAAAAAAAACAAGTGAGCTCTCTGGGGTCTCCTTTATAAGGGCACTAATTCCATTCATGAAGTTTCCACCCTCACGACCTAATCACCACCCAAAGACCCCACCTCCTAATACCATCACCTTGGGGTCAGGATTTCAACATACGGATTTTAGGAGGACACCAACATTCAGTTCATAACAGAAGCTCCTCATTATAAAGATGATATAAGGTCAGAAATATGCATTTTTTCTCTAGAAATAGAAATCAACTTTCTATAATAATGTCTCAAAGCCAAATCCATTTTTCTTCAAGTTTCTGACTGTGGTAGAGGATACAAATTCTCGTATTTTTAATAAACTTTCTAGTAACTCCTGTTTCACACATAAGACTGTTTATGCAGTTTAGTTGTTTCAGAGATATAAAACATTTGTATATAAATGTACTGTTGTGAAAGCTAATAATGGTTCAAAAAGGGTATAACTAATATTAATGATTTGACAGTGAGTTAACTAAGTTTTCTCAAAGATAAATTTTCCTTAAAAAATGTTATAATCTCACTTTGTTATTATGGTCTTGGGAGCCATGTCATTTTTTTTCTTCTGTTATCATAGACATCTAATAATGTGGTTTCTGAAATCCCTTACCACCACTACCATCACAGTACATTTTGCTTTGGTTTTGTTTGTTTGGTTAACATTTTTCATTCATACTGGCATATAGGCAAGTCATTTGTTTTTTTATGTTGATCCTGTATCCAGTCACCTTGCTAAATATTAGTTTTAGTAGTTCATAATTGATTCTCTTTGGTTTTCTAGGTAGGCAGTTGCACATTCTACACATAACAGCAGTCTTATCTCTTCTTTTCCAATATTTTTTTATCTCATTTCTTTTTCTTATCATACTTGTGGACTAGAACATCTAGTTTTGTATAAATAGTAATGCAGTAAGGGTAATGATGGAGGCATCCTTATTTCATTTCTAACTTTAATTGGAAGACTTGTAATAGTTCACCATTAACTATAGTGATTACCATGGGTTTGGGTTCAGACCTTTTATTAAGTCAAGGACATTCCTTTTGATTTCTTGTTTACCAAATGTCATTTTTACAGTTATAAATGAATGTTAACATTTATCAAATTCTTTTTAGTTTAAACTAGGATATTATATAATTTTATTCCATAATAATTGACATATGTGATTTACATTTTTAGATTCTTGGTTGCATTTCATAGAAAAATAGTTCTTAGTCATGATGTACTCTGAGCAAACTACAAGATTCATCTTGTATATTAGCTAGAGTTTGGTCTATTTCTGTGTATGTTTCAACTGTTTTCTAAGGAGTATGCACTGAATAGTTTTCAAATCTCTACATAGTTTTCTTTTTCTTGTGTTGATCCCTGAGAAAAGTTTACTAAAGTCTCCCATCAACATTATGTATTTGTTAATGTATTTCCTCTTGTTGTTCTGCCATCTTAAGCAAATATGTTTTGCGTATTTGAAGATACGTTTCAGGCGCAAAAGGTTTATGGCTACTATATTGTCTCAATATATTATTTCTTTTATAAATATAAAATTCCTCCAGTCTCTTTAAATGAATTTGCTTTAAATTTTATGTTGAATGAGATTAATATTGCTGCATTAGTTTTTTAAATTATAAAGTAAAAGTATATACCTTTCCATTTCTTTATTTACAATTTCCCTAAGTAATTTCAATCTATGTGTACCTTCTATATATTTGGGGTTTTCTTTCATCATTTCTTTTGTGTGTGTGTGTGTGTGTGTGTGTGTGTGTGTGCATTTTCTGGTGAGGAAGATTGTCGCTGAGCTAACATCTGTGCCAATCTTCCTCTATTTCGTATGTGAGATGCTGCCACAGCATGGCTTGATGAGCATGTGTGGGTCTGTGTCTGGGATCCGGACCCACAAAGCCTGGGCCACAAAAGTGGAGCATGCGAACTTAACTACTATACCACCAGGCCGGCCCCGTGTGTGTGTGTGTGTGTGTGTGTGTGTGTGTGTGTTTTACTTTCTAGACTTTCTCTCTTTTTGTCCTTTCATTTTCCTGCCTTTTGTTTAATTATTTTTTTCTCTCCCAGTTTGAAAGTTATACAGTATGTTTCTAAATTATGTATCCTTAAATATTTTAACTTAGTTTTAAATAATTTCAAACTGACAGAAAACTTACAATACTCCCATAAACTCTTTATCTAGATTTTGGTTGTTAATTTTTTTTTATTACATTAGTCACACACACACACTTTTTTTGTTGAAGTACTTGAGAATAAGTGCTCCATTACCCCTTAATATTTCAGCGTGCACTTCTTCAAACAAGGACACTCTCCTACATGACACATTATAACCCTCAGTATCAGGAAATCAACATTGTTACAATATCACCATTCAAATTTCATTGATTGTCCCAATAATGTCCTCTAGAGCTATTTTTCCCCTGTCCAATATACAATTGCATATCACAAATTGCATTTAGTTATCATGTGTCTATAGTCTCTTTCAATATGGAACAATCCCTTAACCTTCTCTTGCTTTCATGACCTTGATATTTTTTTAAGATACGGACCATTTTCTTTGTATAATGTCCTTCAGTTTGGATGTCTGATGTTTCTTCATGATTAGAATTAGGCTATGCTTTTGTTTGGAGAGATACTTTGCAAATATACTGGGTTTTTTGGTCAAAATTTCACCCACCAGTTTTAGCATCCATTGCTGATATTTTCCTGAAATAATTATTACAGTGATGGCCAAAGGGGTTTGTCTAATTCCATTTTTCTTTCTGATTTATTATTTGGCATTCTACTGTAGGATAAAGCTTCCTAATTTCCCCCATGTATTACTTATTCTTTTTTATATTAGTGTGGAGTCATGAATTCCCATTTTATTCAATGGGTAATAATCCATTAGTATCCATTATTTATGTTAATACTTAGATTATTTGAGATTTGGTCCTTCCAGATCATTTTTGTGTTCTTTCATCTGTCCCCTTCATGCTTTGAGCAGTTCTTAATTTCTGGCAGAGCCATTTCTCCAAGAATCTGTATTTTTTTTTAATGGAGAGAGGTGTGTAGAAACCAAGATTTGGATGCTTGGTGTGTTCATTGTTACTGAACTGTCACTACTCCTAGGACAGAGCTAGGAAATATGTGTATCCACATATACCTCTATATTTATTTCTGTATTTCTCTTTCTATATTAAAAACTATGTGTTCTCACTAGTGCTCCCAATACCAAATGAACATCACAGGGTTTATTCTAGCCTTCCCTCTTTCCATATTTAGAACTCTCTTCTCTGACAAAGAGACTACGCACTACCCTCATTATATTTACTTATTTGCTCAAGCTCTCTGTATGCAACCTATATCCTGAATGTGCAGGTTGCCTCCTTGGCCCCTGCCATGCTGAGTATATCAACACAGCTGGCTCACTCCTCCACCTCTACCAAGGGAGAGAAAAGGAGAAAAGGACATTTTAGGTATTTAATAAGCACATTTGAGCTTATATTTTTCTATTATAATATAGTCATTGTGTATACTCTCTCTCTGTATAAGTCAAGAACAGTAGCATACTTTTGCTTCCATCTGTCCCCCCAATCCCTACTTCCCATGTTGCTATCATCTGAAATTTTATTTCCAGAGTGAAATTAAAAATTTACTGTTAAATTAACTAATTAAATATCTATTAATATTAAATTTATAAATATTAAAATTATTAATTTAATTATTAATGAAACTCTAAACACATTTATTTAGACAATGAACTTTCAGAAAATGTTTTTGGTGTTGCTGTTTCCTCCTAAAACCATTCTTCTTCTCTTCAAATTAGATCCTTTAATAACACTTCAGAATATTTGTCAGTCTGTGATTGGTAAATGTCTATTTCATTCTCATATTCCAATGTCATTTGTCTGACCATGGATTCAGAACTATGTGTTTCTGAGTTCTTTAAAGTTTTTGCCATTGTCTTTTTATTTATCCAATGATGCTGATGGGAACTCTGGTCCCGGATGTAAGACTGACTTTCATTAATAAAAAATTAATACAATTAAAAATTAATTAAAAAAAATCAATACTGACAAGCAACCAGAAAATTTAACAAAATGTAAGATTTCATTTAACATATCAACAAAAATTATAAAGTGTTTTATATTTAAACACAGCAGTCCTGAGATTTCTGTGGGGAATGATTGAAACTCTACTAGAAGATGCAAAAAGCTTAGAAAATGCAAAGATAGTCCATGCTCTTGGATGGGATAACTTGACATATAAAGATGTTAATATTCATACCAATAATTTATAAATTCATTGGAAGTTCTATCAAAGCTCTGGCTGAAATTCTTTACAAATACATTCTGTGAGTATTATACTTGAATAAACAAACCAATAGAATGGAATAAAGAACTCAGAGAGAGGGAATATCTATATATATATATACACATAACATATTATGTAATGTGTATGTTAACTTCTTGATCACACACACATACATGCTTTTATATATTCAGGAGGAAGCTTAAGTTTAGCTCACAATCTTCATTTTTTTTAAATATACAATCTTTGCCACATTTCCTTTGTGCTGACTACATAAAAGTGAATTGTGAATATTTTTCTCTGTTTCTAGTTTTTGAAATTGTTTACATGATATAAGAATCATTTATTCTTTGAAAGTTTAGAGAGCCTAATCTGTAAATATATCAACATATGAAGACATTTTTTAATACAATGCCTTGATAACCTACAAAAATTTCTTATGAAAGCATTATCTACTTCTTTTATGAATCAATTTTGGTAATTGATGTTTTCCCAGAAAATTGACAATCTCATTGAATTTTTTTTCAAAAGAGAGGCATGATTTTGCATATAGTATTCTTTTATGATTTAACTCATTTCTGATTTTCTGTTCTCTCTTTGTATTTGTGTGGATTTGTCATAAATTTTTATTTTTTTATTTACATTTTTGGTTTTTGTTTTATTTTGTTTTTGTGGGGAAGACCAGCCCTGAGCTAGCATTCTTGCCACTCCTCCCCTTTTTGCTGAGGAAGACTGGCCCTGGGCTAACATCCGTGCCCATCTTCCTCCACTTTATATGGGACGCCGCCACGGCATGGCTGACAGGCAGTGCGTCCGTGGACGCCCGGGATCTGAACTCATGAACCCTGGGCTGCCAAGCGCGGACTAAACCGCTGCGCCACCGGACGGCCCCAGTCATAAATTTTTAAATTTTGAATTATTTTGAAAAAATTACTTAGCTTATTTTACATATCATTCTTTTTATTATTGTTTGCTGTATAATAGCTATTCCTCTTTAACTTTTCAGACACTTATTTTCTTAGTTTATTTTTTCTTTTCTTTTTATATTAGAAACACTTAGTGTATTTGGTAAGTATATCTTTGTCTAAATTACCTGATTTATGTGCACTCATTTTTAACTTTCATTTTATATAGCGTGTCATTTAAGCTTTGATTTCTTTTGAATACACAACTCAAGAAATTTTTTTCTTTCCTTTTTTAATATTCAGGTAGTTTAATTTTTCTTTTCCTTTTGGTCCTTTGAAATATGGATGGAAGACACATTATACTAGTGTTCCTTAAGATATTAAAAAACATTTCTCTAATTATTAAAGTAAAAATGAAGCAATTTCTAGTGATTCCAAGAAAAAGATAAATTTAGATACCTGTACGTCCTTTAGTTGTTTCCCTACCTCCCCCATATAGAGGTTTCTGGTTTCTGGTACCATAAATCTGGATTTCAAAATCCAGGTTATTATTGATTTGAGAATCTATATTTCCTCTTTCAATATTTATTATGACATTTGCATTAAATTTGGTGGACATCTTTACAAGAAATAGTCAATATGTCTGTGATCTATAATTTTTTTATTGTTACCAATGTCCCTTTATAATATAATGGCTCATGTTTTTAAGTGTGTTAGATCCACCTCTCTATCAGTTGGAGAACGGCCTTGAATAATTTTTAAGGACTATAATGTGGATGGTAGGTTTCTGAACTCTGTGTTCTTGACAGTGTTTTTCTATTGCTCTTATCATATGCCTGGCAACGTATTTCTGTTGCTTCTTGGCCTAGTGTCAGGTTTTTTTCCTCAAACTCTACAGCTAATGCTCCATTTTGTGGAGAGTTAATGTCATAGAGAGACAAAAACTGAAGACAACCTGATTTTACTTTTCTTTTTAGAGATAATGTGTTTTTTGTTTGTTTTCTGCTTTAATGGATGCATGAATTTTCCCTCTATCATTGCAATTCCAAGAATGAATCCAAATATATGAATTTTTCCAATCTATTTTGCCCAGTGTTTGTATGTGTGGGGGGAGTAAGCGCTATACCCTTGCCTCATCGATCTGTGGGAACTCTTCGGTAGCACTCTTGGTCCCTTAAAGGACTCCTCTTCCCATTCTCTAGCCAGGTCCCTGGCAGGAGTTACTTGTCTGATTTGTGACTTTGGTAAATGATGTTCAGCTCCTTTTGAACATTTCTCTCTCTCTTTTTTAGTGTGGTCTGCCTGCACAGAGGATATATACCTGGAGTTCTCTGACGCCTGTGGTAAGCTGCCAGCCCCTGTGTTGGAGGCCTGCCATTGCTCAGCTGTGCTAGTGACTGGGTGGGTATATCTGTCTGATTCAGGATTAAGCAATTAGGAACATTGTAGTGGCCTGAGACTTAAGCCAGGTTCTCAAATCAGCCTTATTTACCAACTGATATTTTTTATTTCTCATTACCTGATTCTTCTATTTTCTTCGTGATTCTCTGGGAATCTGTCCACCCAAACTTCTAATATTTGGTGTTGGTATTTGATATGTTTGGTATTCTTCAATCCCCAGGTACAAGTCTTTCTTCAGTTCAGAAAATTTTATTCTTCCTCCTCCTCCTTCTTGCTTATTTCCTCTTCTGTTTACTCTCTATTTCTCTTAAATTTCGAAATTCCTATTATTGCTTTGATTTCTTTGAGTGTGTGTGTGTTTTATCTGCCTTCTATATCCCTCGCCTAGCAGAAGGTAACCAGAACAGCCACCAACCCAAGAAAAACTGGGGGCAATGCCCCAGGCTCAATTCTAGGATGTTCCCAATGTTGATTACTGAATTTCTGAACTGAAAAATTAAAATTATAGCCAAAAGTGAACTTTCTCCTTATCCCTTCATCTAGACCTAAAAGGTAGAGTTTAACCATGGAATCATATTTTCTCAGAGAAAATCCACCCAATATCCAAATATTAATAAACATAGACCACCTCCCCCTTCAACAAGGACAGCAAAACAGAAACACAAGACATCTCTAGGCATATGAAAATCTGCTGATGTTCTGAAAAGTGGATCAATATGAAGGGGTAAAGTATGTGTCATATTTAAACAGAGCAATTGCAAAATGATGGGAGGAGAGGCAGAGAATTTGGAGGCTGTGTTTTAAACTCACTGTTGCTGCCCTCAGCAGGAGCCTACCATGGCAGTGCTTTCATTCTTGCCATGTGACCCCTGCTTCCAGTAGTTTCTAGTCTATATCCTAACGGTGCCAGTCATCCTCACCCAATCAAATAGGCGTGAACAGAAACAGTTCATAGATGTGAAAAAGATTTGGAAGTGAATGTTGTATGCATTAGAAATTCCGATTGAGCTTTCAAGTAGTCACAGATATTACAGCAAAAAAATTATGAGTTCAGGACTGAGATCTTCAACTGCTCTCTGTGAATATAGTATTCGTTCTCTACATTAAAAATAGCCACTGGATATAATAATTTTGTTTAGTGGTGTGCTCAGAGGTAACCAGAACAGGAAGTACTTACATCTTTTTGTAGCAGACCATGTGGGCAATCAGAATGGGAAGAAATAAAGTGTGTGGTTTCTTTTTATTGTACATCTGTTCTTTCATCTCTATTGACTTTGAAAAAACTGCTTCTTCAATAAAACGACCTTATGATGAGTTTACTATATTTCCATAATATTATGATGCAAATATTTCTTTACTGCTACAGTTTTATTAAGCAGAGGTAAAAACGCAATGTTTCAAAGTTACTATTTGGATTTCCTTTTCTTCTGATCTCTCGAAATGTAGGTGGGAGTTGGTCAGAACCTAAGGGACTCAGAACAGTCTTTGGAGGACTTACTATGTTTTCTTTTGATTTTGGTCACTCATTTTCAAAATCGAATAACCTCTCATTAAAGAAACTCTTTTTCTACTCTTTTTAACACCTGAGAGGTAGTAGTGTGTGGATTATTATTGCAGACTTCGGATCATTTGTTTGGGTTTGAATCCTACACCACCGTTATTTAACCATTTTAAGCCTTGGTTTCCTAAATAGAATGGAGATTACCTATCTCTACTGAGTTGACAATTATGTGTATATATATATATATATAGTTATATATATATATAACTATATATATATATATAAAACTGGTAATTTTGAAATGAGTTTGATAATCTAATAAAGTACAGCAATATCTTAGCTAATAGTCATTCGTTTGTTCTAGGGTGGCACGGAGGCAGAATCTGATTTGGTTTGCAGAGAGATAAATGGCTCCTTTGTTGTGGCTAATGTTTTCTTTATTCTCTGTGGGATCCCTCTGCCTGTCAGAGAGTTGTAAGCACAGAGGATATCTATAGGACAAAGTTAACAATAAATGATACTTGTCTTCAATTTGCTTTTTAAAAAATCACACTGTACTAGGTGTGAAGGCAGTAAAAAAATATCAACTTAGTGAGCAAACTGAGAGGTTTAATCAGTGCTGTTGAAGGCTGGGGATAACAAACAATCTCATTATAAAGCATGCGATTAACATGGAATTCTTGGTTAAATTGGAACTTGTAATTCTTAATAGATAGATAATGGGTAATGAGAACTCCTAAATTTAAATATTGAACAAGCATTTGCTCCTACATCTGATGTTGAAGTGCTATTAGTGAACAATTTTGTCCATGGAAACAATGAGAAACTTGATAATACGGCCATATATTTATATGCAGAGACTGATTTCTTCAGGGAAGTAACATATGTGGAATAAAGTAATGCAAATTGCAATTACTTAGATCTCTTACAAATCTTAATAGGGTAAATCTTAGGGGACTTTATTTAGGTGATGCATTTCAAATGCCACTGCAGTTTTAATTACATTAATGTGAAGACCCTTAATTAAACTCACAGGAAAAATAATTATTTGCATTAGCTATAATACCTGGTGCCGTCAAGTACTTGGCATGTCAATCAATAGAACATGATGCCTGATTATCTAAAGGTGATCATAAATCACCTAATATTGACGGTTTTGCTCAATCCCAGTTTGAAGACCATATATTGTAGAATCAAAGTTCAGAATGCTGTTCAAGCATGGTTTCTGGATTCAAGGGTAATTCTATTGAAATCCACAAGATACTTTGTCTGCAGTTAAAGATTATTCTTCAAGTGATAGGGCCTAAAGAGTGATATCTATCAAGGCCACTATGGGAAGCCAGATGGTGTGCAATCTGGTTATTCTCTCTGGACTATTACCTGCTCCACGTCATTTTCCCTCACCCTTATTGGTCACTCTATTTATTTTTGAGCCCTTAGATTTTCTGTTCCTACTTCCAGAAAGCTTAACTGACTCTTAGACTAAGTTAAGTCCCCTATTAAGTGCTCACATAGCAATCTGTATTTCTCCTATGAAAATATTCATTACATGATGTTGATATTACTTGTATAATTCTCTTCTCCTCCCAGCTCAATCCCCAAGACTAGACATTGAGTCTCAGAAGGCAGGGACCTGGCTTACTGCATCCTTCTATGTCTCTTAAACCTCTGTCAGAGGGCTCAGCCCATATCAGATGTTCAAAAACGATTTTTGAGGGGGCCGCCCGGTGGCGCAGCGGTTTAGTCCGCACTTGGCAGCCCGGGGTTCGCGAGTTCGGATCCTGGGCGCCCGCGGCCGCACAGCCTGCTAGCCTTGCTGTGGTGGCGTCCCATATAAAGTGGAGGAAGATGAGCACGGATGTTAGCCCAGGGCCAGTCTTCCTCAGCAAAAAGGGGAGGATTGGCAACAGACGTTAGCTCAGGGCTGGTCTTCCCCACCAAAAAAAAAAAAAAAAACGATTTTTGAATGAACAAATGGTTGTGCAAGTTGGCAGGTACAATCTGTCTAAATGGAAATAAAAATTTCATTTAAAGCTAAAATTAAAAGTTAATTTTTTTAAACTCACAGATTTGGGTTCAAAGTCAGTGAATTAACAAAAACAATTTAAAAGCTGTATAGGTGGTTTTGTAACAGTGAAAAAACATGGATATTTAATTTTTTAATTCTCTCAATTCAATGGCACTAAAAAATTGTGAATAGAGCCAATTTCTCTACATAACCTTTAATCTGAAGATAAGAAAATTATTGATCTTAAGTCAGCAAAGTATCTCATGCAATTTTATGGTCTACTTATATATGGCCTTCAGAAAGATTTATTAATGAATTCTGTTCATCATAATTTTTCCTCTAGCCATTTGAAAATGGTTTTAGACTCTAATTTGATTATTTTAATGGGCTACAAGATTCCATTGTTTCTCAAATACTGTAAATGAAGAAGAGACCCATAATTTAACCCGGATAAGGAGATTTTCTTTGTTAAGCATTGTACATGTTCTTCAAACATTTACTTACAGTAAATTTCAGACATACTGAGTTGGATTTTTACCTTGGATATAGTGTGATACAGTAGAAACCTGGCTCTTGAATCAGATGAAGCTAAGCTTAAATTCCACCCTACTGGGTATTTGAAACTTGGCAAATTTCTTATTTTTCTGAGCCTCAGATTCCTTATCAGTATAGTGGAGTAACAATAGCTTAGTCATGGGAGTACTGTTTTGGATTCAATGAGATATTATGTGAAAGTGCCTGGAGAGTATTAACAGTCTTTTCCTTTTTTCCTTCCACCTTTTCTTCACTTAACCAAGAGGGATATGAGAGGTACTCTCCCACTTCTCTGGGTCACTAATATAAGCAGACTTGTGGCAATCTCTGAAATATATTAGGACTTTAACATAATAGATTTGTAATAGATTAATAATAGCAATAAGATAACGAAAATTTATATAGCATGTTAGTGCTTCCAACTGTCTCATTTACTCCTCACAATGGTCTGATGAAATAAGTATATGATGCGTGGTCAAGTGTGTTAACTCTAAAGTCAAACCATGTAGATTTACATGCAGGTTCTCCTGCTTGTTTACTACCAACATTCAGTGCCTCCCTCTCCACTCTGTGCTTCTGATACTCCAACTATAAAATAGAAATAACAGTGTGTGCCTAACAGGATCGTTGTATTAGCGCAACAATCGTGTAAAGCATCTTGCAGGTAAGAAATACTTAGTAAATGTTACCTGTAATTATCTCATTTACTGCTTACTCAATGAAATGCTTAGTGCTTACTCAATGAAAAAACTTAAAGCCAGAAAGTTTAAGTGACTTTAAAAAGTTCAGATAGTGTGAGTCTAACACATGGTTTAGATTGTGGTCTTCTGATTCCAAACTGTATGATATTCCATTACAGCTCTCTTGTTATACAGGAATCTCCACATGAATCCAATGTACTGTCAAAATGGTCACTAAATGCCATATGGTGGTTGTCTTTATTCTTGTGTGAGAACCTGATTCTGTCCTGAGATGAGGCATAGAAAATCAAGAGCGAGTAAGTGAGCCACGTCTGGTCCATTGGCTTGCACCCAGTGAGAGCTTAGAAAATGTGTGTTGAAGGAATGAATGAATTGGGAATTTGTTTATCATTAGACTTTTAGGGTAACATTTCTGGTGGCATGTACTATATCTCTCTCCAAAAGAAGAGGCAATTCAAGATGTACTTACTTCTCTTATGATTTTGATTGTCTGGATGTAACACGAAAGAGTCTCAGAAACAGTTAACTCAGTTTAGTACACTATAATAATTCACCATCATGACAGTATTTTTCTTTGCTAATGTGGTTATTTTAGGGGAAAAAGATTTTGTATAAAAGATGAAGTAAAATAATTGACTTCACCTGAGTTGAGCACCACTAACCTTTTAGAAACAATGTTTCCCAGAAATTCATTACTGTGTTTTAAAAACTCCCACTGAAGAAAAAGCACAAATTTTATCTTTGTTGATATCCCTTTAAATCTAAAATGAATTGTTCTTGTGTGTTTATGTAGTATTTTATCCACACATTTAAATTCTTGGCCCTAATCTAATCTAATATATGCTGATGTCTTGGATTTATCTTATAAGCAACATTAGGAGTTTTAGTTCTACCACAAATGAATGGTAAGTCACTCCTGATGGGGATAATTAGAGAAAAAGGAAAACTCTGAGAATAAATGAGAGATTAAGAAGGTTGCAGAGTGGTTGCTATGGGGCAAATTTGGGAAGTACAAATGCTGAATGCACTAAACAAAAGTTACCTCAGTACCACAGAGGATCATGTTTTTGGACCCAGGAAATAGAACTCAAGCTCCAAGTGTTAAAATCAGAAAGGTATTGAGCAACTGAACTATTGGGATGAATGCCAAGAAGAGGTCCAAGCAAGAGGCGGTAGCAGTGGGGATAGAGAAGAGAAGCAGATTTGAGAAATGTTAGGATTTTTAAATTGAGACAGGATTTTGACTGAATTTGAGACCACAGTGCACAAACCAGGGAGTAGTCAAAGATGACTCCTGGTTTTTTGGCTTGGAAGGCTAGATGATTGGAAACTTGACTGAGTTGAGGAATCTAGAGGAGGAAGAGCTATTGAGGTGGAGATAGTGGATTAATTTTGGACGTTATAATTTAGATAATTGCAGAGCACTTATTTATTTAGTATTTGTAATGTGCAAGGTGCTGGGCTAAGCTCTATAAGAGTTTTGGAGAGACACAGAATATTAATCTTTACTTTAAAGAATTTATACTCTGTTAAGGGAGAAAAGATGTGACTCCAACTAACTAGAACATTTAGTAGATCATTCCCAGTAAGAGCCATTGCAAGAGAGAGCAAGTCACATCCAGAGAAAGGATATTTCTGTGGTCTGAAAAATGATTACAATGTCTCTATCCTGCTAGTTAGGTTTCATTTGATATTTATTTGTAACTAACTATCAGTGAGGAAAATTTCATTAAACTAAGAGAGGTTTATATGTGTTGACAACTTTAGGTAACAGTAAACAAATACATTTCAGTTTCGAATTCTTATTTATACAGTTGTATACACATTTGTGTGAATATACAAAGAGATACTCTTCTTGGAACAGAACCTCCACTCTATTTTGTAAACTTTAACTTTCCCCCTACATTTATTAGTAATTGAATCTTAACCCGTTTACTGAAGCCACAGTACCAAATAAGATGTATTTTAGCAATTTAAAGTTTGATATTACCATCTAAATTTGCTAATAAAATTTTGTCTTTTTTATTAGGCACTTAATTTATTACTTTTATGCATTAAAAATTTCCAAACTATTTCTAAAGACCAATAATAATCATTTATATATTTAAAAATCATAAATTTTATATACTGAATTTACTTTCAGTAGCCCAATAATTTAAATTATTTTCATTAGCCCATTTAGTAGTATAGTAAACCATATTTCTTGATTGCTACATTAGAAAGAAAAGTAATTTGTATTTTATATCATTAATCTATCTTAATGGATATATAATTTCTGTGGGCTTTTCTTTCTTAGTAAAGTCATACCTTCTATGTAACCCATTAAAAATATTTGTATAGCTCAGAGTTGAAGGCTTCTTAAATTTGTTTTCATATTGCAAGCTTTCTATATAAATGTATGTGCTACTAATTTTGAAAGAACAAAGGGTCTGTGAGTTATATTGTAGATGTTAATGACATTGTTAAAATGATGACAGATTTCTTTAATGGTGGATATGCACTTAATTGGAGGAAATCTCACAAAATGTGCTATTTCATATTACTTAAAAGAGTCAGTCAAGAGCCATCACCCACTTACAGTCATGCCTTAACCCAAATCACAAAGCATGTGTAGTACCAAGACTGATAAAAATTGCAGGAAGGATGTATTCATGCACTGTGCATGCATTCAGACTACCCATTAAATAGTGTTTGTTAACCTTTAATTCAGATGTCTGCAGTAAGATAATATAATGTAAAACACAAGTCAGTGGAGGGTTGTAAAACTGTTTCTGCGACAGTTTTTATTAGCGTGCTATTTGATGCTGAATGCAGTTACACCCTGAAGCAAGTCTTGTATACAAGTATGGTGTCAATATATTATAATATGAATTTAACCTATTAAATATGTGATAAGTGTTATGTTTATTGCTAGGATTCATGAAAATGTAGACACTGTTGTTGATAAATGTTACCATATCCTACGCTATACAGTGGGCTTGCCCTCACAATCCAGAGGACCCATGGGGGCTCTTGGCTGCACCCTCAACTTACACTGCCATAAAACCCAGAGTGGTTTAGCTACCCAACCCAGAGGACTCTTCATTTAATTTTTATGTTAGCTATTGTATTTTTAAAGGACATGTATATACATATAGGTGTAAATTTTGCTTGGCTAAAAGGGAGGACTACCCTGCTCAAATATGTAGAGTGTTAAGGATACTTTTAATTATGTCCTTTTCACTTTCCTGTATTTTTAAATTTTTCTACAATGAACATGTATTCTTGCAGAGTAAAATAAAAATTAATTAAGCTAGTTATCGTTGAATAGGAAAAAAATGATGCTGAAACCAGTGCTAATGTCCTGCTCATGTTCTCAAAACTATCCTTGCAACAGGAAAATTAGGTACCGCCTTAGCGGAGGAGCATTACTTGAAGTTGAACGTTCATTGGATCAGTCAGAGAAGCCATGTATATTATTTGCTCAACATTGATGGAAATTATTTTTTCATGGTCCTCCAAATACAAAAGCTCAGAATGAGGACAGACTCATGAGTTGTAGCCATCAAGATATTCACAGTGCCCATCCCCACTGTGGATGGATTGGGCCAGCTCTCAAACTTTGGATAGAGTCAGAAATGGAGTTCCCTTATTATCTGTTAGATTCAAATCTTCCATAAGGGTTAATAAGCATTAAACATTTTTTTTGGGGGGGGGTAAAGTTGACCTGGTTTGGGAATAAGGTAGAATAGTTAGGAGACTTTGAAATGTAACCTTCACACTAGATGACCTACTTATGTACAATTGCAAATCAATTTTTCTTTGTACTGTTAAGAATGTGGTTGGAATAGCTTTTAAATCCATTTAGGAAAGGGACAAGGAATCTTGGGTAATTTTCTTTGCATGTCCTTTCTATTTTTCTATTCATATTTGTACACACACACACATGCACACTCAAACATACATTCACACACACACAGAGAGACATTCAGATTTAAATTTGCGAATCCTCAAGAACCAAAGCTATTTACATAAGTCCTCTGAAGTGACTAATGTGTTCTTGGTTCACAAAAAATGAAGTGTGTGTGGGTCATTGATACTTTCTCATTTCTTGCCAGTTTTCCAGAAGTCATTTTTGCCTCTGAGTCTTTAACTCACCTTTCTTCATAGTTGTGAACCCAGGATATTTCTTCAAGGATGATAAATTCAGTGCACTGCTACTTGCTTTGCTGTTTAATGATTTTAAGATGCTGAACCGCTAACTCTCTATTCTTTTTCATGGGCTCACACCTAAAAATTACGTAATTATGTGTCAATTTCATTTAATTCATTTCAACATATATAAGTTTCAAATAAGAGGCCGTTGTGGTAATTCTCAAGCTCATTTTCCTCTTTTCAAAAGCTTGTGACTTCTTTATATCTAGATATTAACTTTTTAGGACATATTTGGAACCCATAAATGTCTGGGACTAACTCTAGAATAAGTCATATAATGTTAAAATAGCTTATCAAACTCAAGGATTCACATTTAAATCTATTATTAACCTTCCCAAAGGGTTCCAACCACTTATAACTAGTTCTGTGAGATTGTTTACCTTATTTATGCTGGTAAACAGAATAATTTCTTCCAATTAAATTGTCTCCTAACACTTCAACTTCTTTATTAAGATAGTGGCCAAGTTACTGTGTCTTTAGGTAAGAACCAGTATAATTTGGGCTGGATTAGTTATCGATAAAGGTGAGTAGTTTGGCAATGGAATTGGAAGTGAAGTTTCTTCTCCTTTAAAAAAACATTTCTGGGGGCCATCCCCATGGTGTAGCAGTGAAGTTCACGCATTCTGCTTTACCGGCCCAGGGTTCAGCGGTTCACATCCAGGGAGCAGACCCATCAAGCCATGCTCAGGTGGCGTCCCACATAGAAGAACTATATAACTCTACCACTGTGATCCATAGCTATGTACTGGGGCTTTGGGGAGAAAAAAGAAAAAGAGGACGATTGGCAACAGATGTTAGTGCAGGGCTGATCTCCCTCAAAAAAAGAAATTTCCCTGCTCCCATACTACACGCTAACTCTGTCTAAAGTTTGAAAATTTTGAACAAGTTTAAATGACCTGCTTGCTGAAACCATTCTAATCCAGCCACATTCTTCTCTGATTCTCAAATCATTGGACGGTATCTTCTCCTGAACCACCATGTAACTAGCCTGTTGGAAGACTAGAAACAGGTGATTTTTTGTATTTGTTTTCTACTGGTATAACAAGTTGCCACAAACTTAGCAGCTTAAAATAACGTGCACTTGTTATCTCACTGTTTCTGTGGGTCAGGAGTCTCACGGGCTGTAATCAAGGGGTTGGCCAGGCTGTGTCCCTTTCTAGAGTTCAAGGCTCTCTTTCAAGCTCACATGATTTTTGGCAGAATTCTGTTCTTTGCGGTTGTAGAAATAAGGTCTCCTTTTTCTTGCTGACTGCAGCCAGGGACCACTCTCAGGTCCTAGAGGTCATCCCAGTTCCTTGCCATGGGATCCTCCCATATACCTCTCACAATATAGAAGTCACTTTTCAAGGCCAGCAGGAGAATCTCTCTGACCTCAGAGAAGCCCTAAGCCCTGTTTTGAAAGGCTTCACCTGGTTAAGTCAGGCCCACTCAGGATAATCTCCCTTTTGATTAATTTAAACTCTACTGCCCTGAGATTTTCATTACCACTGTAAGGTCCCTTTACCCTTGCCATATAAGGGAGCTGAATCATGGGCATAACACAGGGGTGGAGGTTCTGGGGTCATCTTAAAATCTTGCCTACTGCAAATTTGTTTTTCAGGTAGTTTAGGAGACTGCAGATTGAGGAGAAAAGGTTAAAACCAATAGAAGTGGTAGATAATCTTTTCGTACCATACAGAAATTATATTCCGCTGTCCAACCTACTTTTGTTTCTTTGTTCATGACATACAGAAAGGGCTGATCTCAAGTCTCCTTTTTAATGGGAAATGCACTAGAAATGCTGCTGTTTCCTACACCCACTGCATCTCCAAGGTTGCCTTTGTTGGAAATCCATAATATTTATAATTAAAAATAATGGCTTCAACATATTGAACATCTACTATGTATTAGGCATATAAACACTTTTTAATTCTTAAAAAACTCTACAAATATATTGTCATTACTATTTTATAGATGAAGAAACCAAAGATCAAAAAGTTTACATTATTTTCTGAGCATCACAAAGATTGTAGGAAGAGACGATGTGATGGTTAATTTTATGTGTTAACTTGAGTGGGCTAAGGGATGCCCAGATCCCTTGGTAAATGATGGTAAAGCATTAATTCTGGGTGTGTCTGTGAGGGTGTTTCTGGAAGAGATTAACATTTGATTCAGTAGACTGAATAAAGACGATTTGCCCTTAGCAATGTGGGCGGGCATCATCTAATCCATTGTGGGCCCAAATAGAGCAAAAGGAGAAAGTAGAGCAAATTCCCTCTCTCTTCTTGAGCTGGGACATCCATCTTTTGCTGCCCTTCCACATTGGGGCTCCTAGTTCTCAGACGTCAGTCTCTGGGACTTACACCATCACCATCGCCCCCCCCCCCGATTCTCAGGTCTTTGGACTAGACAGAATTAAACCACCAGCTTTCCTGGTTCTCTAGCTTGCAGACAGCAGGTTGTGAGACTTGTCAGCCTCCATAACCATATGAGCCAATTTCTATAAAAAATTTCCTTTCATATATATCTATATATCCTGTTGGTTCTGTTTCTCTGAAGAACCCTGGCTAATACAGAGGATTTATGTGAATTAGCTAATTCTAAAATGTGTGTTTTTCCCTTTTATTTACTGTATTGAAAAACCACGTGGATTAGGAAATTTGACATAGCCCATCTGAAAAGTCCACTGAGCCCCAAAGACCCATGTATAGTCAGATCTCACTCATAACAATTTCCCCGACAGGCTTGGGATTTGGTATCAAAAAGATTTAGATCTCTAACCAGAAAGAAAGCCTGGTGCTGAGTAGATGTGTGTTTCATTGCATCACGGATGTCAAGTGTTGACATGGTAATAGATCACACTGCTTCCAGAGATGTGGTGGAGGATAGATGGAAAAGGAGTTAAAATACCTGATGCGTTATTGCAGTTTAATGTGATTTTCTCCATTGTTCCATGTGAACAAAAAAAGCTCTAAATACTTCTAGAATATTCCCTAGAGTCAATCACTTTGTTAATGCACAGTGAAGCTTGAGAGTGTATTCTTTCTAAAGTAAGCTAAGTTCACTAGGACGTGTGAGTTACAGCACCCCCCACCTCCTTTTTCTATGTATTTATTGTATAAGAGGTATAGTTAGGTTTCTTAGACATTGCTCACTTTAGGGAAAAAACTTCTTTGTGAGAATCACTATTTGTAGAGATCAACCCTCCCAGAAGATTTTAGCATACTCCTGGTTAAGAACTACTGAATACATTCCACGGAATATTGCATGGGGGATTTGTGGGCAGCATACCCATGGCAGCATACCCATGGGTGCGTGAAGAAAATGACAGTGAAAACTTTCTAGGCCTTCTGTGATAGTTCACTGATTCCAGAAAGTCAACAAGGACTTTGGCCAATAGTCTCTAAGGAAGATTAGCCCTGAGCTAATGTCCATTGCCAATCCTCCTCTTTTTGCTGAGGAAGACTGGCCCTGGGCTAACATCCATGCCCACATTCCTCTACTTCATATGGGAGGCTGCCACAGCATGGCTGACAAGTGGTGCGTCGGTCTGCGCCAAGGATCTGGACCTGCGAACCCTGGGCTAACAGAAGTGGAGCGCATGAACTTAACTGCTATGCCACTGGGCTGGCCCCAGATTCTCTTCCTTTTGAAGTCTTTCCTTAATTATCTCTTTTCTAAGTCATCCTGATCCTTTTAGAGAAGGCATTGCATAAGGCAGATAAACAGAAATTTGCTAAAAAGTGAATTAATCAAGACTCAGTGGCACATGGCCCCACAGGATATATGTGCCATTGGTTGTTTACACCAAATGGGTACTTGTCGTAACTAAATCCTACAAAGAAAATGTTGCCTCTGGCTTGTAGAACCAGCCTATGAAAGTGCAGCTATTGCTAAGATTCCTTAAAAACAAGCCAATAAATATAACACTCTATTGAGAACACTCAGCAATGCAAGGAACAAAAGCAGTAACTAATTTTTGGAAGAATGTACTTTCAGTGACGTTGTGACCCTAAAAGATGATGTTACTATTCAGCTAACTCCACAACATGATCTGGAGACATATGTGTGAGGCACAAGGCACTCTGCATACTTGCCTCACTAACTCTTCACAACCCCGTGAGAAAGATATTTTCCTCATGTTGGCAAGGATGAAAATCAACCTGCTTCATGAATCTACAATCTTCTCCAAGGCAAGGACAATGGATTATTAACCACACACTTCAGTACCTTACACAAGGGCTAGTACATAACAGGTGCTCAATAAATATTAGATGACTTGTGTTCTCATACCTAGAGGGGCACAGCTAGAATTTAAACACAGGTCTGTCTAATCCCAAAGGATATGCAAATCATTTATGCCATGTGGATCAGTGTACAGTTGCATGTTGTATATAAAAGTTAGACTAATGGTTAATGTGATCTGACCACAAAAAATAGCCATAGAGCTTAGGCTACTTTTAAGAAGTATTCCTTCCTTAATTATGCTCTACTTTGCTCAAGCTGTCTAGGAGTGGGGGACACATATTTTAAGGGAACTATTATCAATGTCAATATTCTCTCTCTATCTCTCTGTTTCACTGTTTCTGTCTCTCTGTCTCTCTGTCTATCTATCTATCTATCTATCTATCTATCTATCTATCTATCTATCTACCTGTCTGTCTGTCTACCTATCTATCTGTCTGTCTACCTATCTACCTATCTATGTATCTATCTATCTATCTATCTATCTATCTGTCTGTCTACCTATCTACCTATATATCTACCTAATTTTTAGCCCAGACCTTTCTTCTGAACCCTACATCAGTTTATCTAACTGATTTATTTAACATATCTATTTTGAAATCTTAAAAGTATCTCAAACAAAAAAAAAATCACCCCAAAGTAAGCTCCATTTTCCTGCCGGAAAAAAAGGGCAGAAAATACAGCTCTCTTGTTCGTGACTGTTTCCTTAGAGTTCAATGTGGTTCCTGATATAAAGTAGATTTTTGAGAAATTTTTTGAGTGAATAAATGAGTTAACAAACGCCTAATCTTCTCCATCCTCTGATAGTCCTGTCCAAATCTGCTTTTCCTCTTGTGTATCTTACAGAGTGAAAGGCACCACCCTCTTCCTGGTAACTCGAGTCTAAAATCTAAGAGTTATCCTCTACATTCTGTTTCATTTTCCTTTTGACACCCAATTGTAATTGATGACCATGTCACGTTGCTTCTCTCTCCTTGAGGACTCTCAAGTCTCCCCCTCTTCTCGATCCCATCTGTTATTGCTGTAGTTCAAATCCCTGTCTTCCTTTCCAGGACTGTTGGACTAGGCTCCTAAATGTTATCTATGCATCCAGTTTTGAAATCTTCTAGCCCATCTTCCGTTTTATGCTTTCTGAAATACAGATCTAATTATGCTATTTGTCAGTTTAGAATCATTCCATGGTTTATCTAGACAATGAAGGCTAATACCTTGAATGAATTAAAAAACAAAGACAACAACACAACAAAACACCCTACAATGGATCCCATGATGATTAACATGTATTTTGGATTCTCTTCCTGCCAGCTTTTTCTAAAACCATTCATTATCAATTTTTTCTTTCATTATCAATTTTTTTCTTTCCTGTATATTTAACCTCTTCTGCTTGACTGGAATCATCCCATCAACATTCAAATATGAAAATAATTTCTATGTTAAAAAATAATTTAAATCCTCTGACCCACCATGACCCTTCAGCAATCTAATCTTACTTCCCCCTTTGTAAGCAACTGTCTGCCTCCTGCCCATTTTGCATCCTACCCCAGCCTGACTTTCTCTGACTTCACTGAAACTCCTCTCACCAAGGATGCCTGTGACTTCCATGTTGCTAATTCTAATGCTCAGAACTCATCTTCTTTGGCTCCTTAGCAATATCTGACAAGTGTCCCCTTTTTTCTTCCTTGAAAGATTCCCTTCCTTTGGCTTCTGTGGCATCACACTCTCCTTGTTTTCCTTCCATCTCTTTGATTATTTTTTATTTTCCATTGCAGCCTCTTTCTTCTCTTCCTGGCCATTAAATGATAGAGTTCCTCAGAGCACAGTCCTAAACTCTCTGTTTACTTGACACCTCCACTTGACATCTGAAAGTAACTTCAAATATTTATCGAATGCTTACTATGGATTAGGCACAGTGCTGGGAAATTAAAAAAGCAGCTCTGGACATCTAGGAACTGGTCTGACACTTACACCTGGCCATGTTATTCTCCTGTTGGACATAAACAATCTCACTAACATCAGACAAGGTTGCTCTGAGACTATGAGACAAAACAAGACCACTTCATGACTTTCTCTAAGGACAGACAAAAACAAGATCACTGTGCAAAATAGCAAACACTCCTCTCTCTTCTGGTTAATAGGAATGACTGCTACTTCTTTACCAATTATAGCCTTAAGCCCTGCTCTAGTCTGCTCTCTCTAAGGATACACTTTATTGAAAAGCCCACTAATAGAATTGCCTCTACTTTTGGCAGCACCTAATCTAGAGCAAAACCCTGCTTTCTTGGATCCCCCCTAAATCACCCAACCAAAGCCCAAATCCTGTAATGGATCCTCTTTAACATCTTTCACTGAGACATCCACGGCTCCTCATATTACTTGTTCTATTTTACTGTAATAAGATATAAACCCAGCTTGTTCAACTACCAGTAATTTCCTGATGGTCTTTGACAGGAGAGCATTGACAATGCTAAGCATTTTAAGTGGATTATTTTATTTAATCCTTGTAACAACTTTATAAATTTTAATTGATATTATCATTATCTTTCCCAGTGTACAAGTGAGCAAACTGAGGCTTAAAGATGTGTAAGGAAATTTACCCAAGATCACATGATTAGGCAGTGGTAGAGAATTTGAATCTAGGCAATTTGAATCTAAATTTAGAGCTCCTAAGGCATACACTAAACTTCTTCAATAAATATTACTTGAATAGATTGAATAAATGAACTACCTGATCCTGTTACCACTTCCAACTCACTATCCCCTAACTCTAAAATATAGAATTACTTGCTCTTTTATGCCTCAATACTGCCATTTCTGTTTCCTTCTCTTTGTGGATCCCTAGACCACTACCCTCCTTCCATCTGACCAGTGTGATTGTATACACAAACACCTACTCACCTTTCGTAGCCTCAGCCAAATCTGCTATAAAGCTAAGTAGAACCGATAGCTTTCTCCATCACTATAACCTGCACATTCTTCAGTGATAGTTCGAATATTTTTAATATTTGTCTCCTCATCTAGGCTGTGAGCTACATAAATATAGAAATAACGTTCACTAATCTTTGTATCCTATGCTAGACACATAACAGGAACCAAGTAAACATATATTGAATAAATGAATAAAAAATCCTGAAATAATGTAGTTATGCGATTCTAAGTACAATGGTACTATCTGTATTTTCCCTCTGATTGATTTAAAAGAGGTTCTGTAAAAGAATTTCCAGACTGGATGGGGAGGCCTCTCTGTAACTGTGATTAGTTCAACAGTGTCCTAATTAATCCAGTTAGTCAAATAAGTCAGGCAACATCATTTATTTAGTGTCTGTTAAGGTAGAGTCTTCCTAGAAATGGATATGAATGGGAATGGAAATAGAAATGAATAAAGAAAATTGCTAAATTCTTCCTTTTTTAAAATCTATTCTATAAATTTTATTGACAATCTACTATGTGCTGAAGAGTCTTCTCCTGAAGGAGCTCACAGGCCAAAAACAAACTAAAAAAGCAGACGTGAATATAAGTAGTTGCAACACCCACATATGTATACCAGATATAACAAGGCCCTCGCTACAAGAAAACAGGATTTAAAAAGTTATAGGTAAACCAAGGGAACCGTGTGCGATTGCAAAGGATTATTGGGAACACTATGCTAAAAAATTTCATGGAGAGATGAATTCTAAGTATAATAAGTAGAATGTTCTACCCAACAATCTTTTTTTTTTTTTTTTTTTTGTGGGGAAGACCAGCCCTGAGCTAACATCTGTTGCCAATCCTCCCCTTTTTGCTGAGGAAGACTGGCCCTGGGCTAACATCCGTGCCCGTCTTCCTCCACTTTATATGGGACGCCGCCACGGCATGGCTAACAGGCAGTGCATCCACTGGCGCCCAGGATGCGAACTCGCGAACCCCGGGCTGCCAAGCGCGAAGTAAACCGCTGCGCCACCGGGTGGCCCCTACCCAACAATCTTAATATTATTATGATCTATGATATAGAATAGCACTGTCCAATAGAAATATAATGTGACCCACAAATGTGAGCCATACAAGTATTTTTAAGTTTCTAGTAGTCAAACTTAAGAAGTAAAAAAAGTAATTATAGTAATATAGTTTATTTAACCCAATATATCCAAAATATTATTATTTCAACATGTAATCAGTTTAAAACTTGTTAATGAGATATTTTACATTCTTTATGTCAAACTAAGTCTTTGAGATCTGATGTGTATTTTACACTTATAGCATTTCTCAACTTGGACTAGCCACATTTCAAGGGCTGAAAAGCTACATGTATTTGGGTAGCACAGCTTTAGGACATTGAAATATTTCTGGCTTTAGGAAATTTAGTCATGGCTTTCTAATTCTAGCAAAAACTGTCACCCACCCAAGACAAACAAAGTCAATAATGACAATAAATATTGTTACTTTACCATATACCAGGTAGTATGGTTAAATTTCTTGTTTGAATTTTTTAATTATTTTTAAGTATTAGCCTTCCTGATAACAGCTTAGCAATACAATGATAGATTCAGTTATCAAAATATAATCATTGTATATTTGCAATCTATTGACTTGGCTTAGAGGACTGTATCTTGCTGTCAAATTTCAATAGTCTTACTGTAACTAGAAATTTATCAGAAGAAGCTTTTGCCTATCAGAACCTTCACATTTTTCAAGAATAGAATAATGGAATTCCAAACAACACTGACAGGGATATGCAACTGAAAATATTAGAGACATTTCATTATTTTCTTCTTCAGGGTGCAATAGCTCAGCTTCAGCTTATCTTAGCAATAGGAATAGATAAATCGGATTCAGGGCTCCCAGATGAACTTTTTGATAATCAAAAGAAATCAATCTACTCAGCTATCAATATTTAAAAGACCACCGAGGTCTCTTGAAAACTTATCATACTTTGATTCCAATTAGGAAGATGATAGAAATAATAAGGTCCTCTTAAAGAAAGCTCACTCCATAATGATATGCTGTTAAATGAAAATGTAAGTCTATTACTCTCACAAACCTACATTTTTATACACACATTTCCAGTCTATTGGAGGTGATGGGTATATCATGGATGGATTTCAACAAAACACCCTTTGACTCATAGGTAGAGATGACCTCTTCTTGGTATACAGAAGAAAAAGTTACCGCATTTCTGGTGGGCTTTTGTTATTGCTCATAACTGTCTTCTGAAAAATGTTGCTAATCTCCACCTCTAAATTGCCAAGAATAATATCAGAAATTAACAGGGGGTCCACAGGCCTTTTTGTGCATGTTAATCATATGTCTACAAGCAATGTTTATATTTTCTTGTTGAAGAAATCTTCTTTTGATTTTTTCCTCCTCATTATCATTCATTCGTTGTCATTGACTCAAGCCCTCCGGGAACATAGTAGAGGATGACTCTTCATGGAGACAAAATGGGAGTCCATGGCACTGGTGAAGCTACCAGAAATTTGAAGAGGTTCTACCTACTCCTGAATATAAACTGGTCAACACCGGGTAACAATGTAAAATTGATTCACATCTTGATGACTTTTGATGCATTCCCTCTGTGAAACATTCTGCTATATAATCCTTATTTTTCTTTTCTTTTTATTCTTCCTGCCTTTCCCCCAAACCAGCTCCACATGCACAGTAGTCTCACAGGCATCTAAGACCCTGAGAGGAGATCTTGCATAGAGGAACTGGGAAAAGGGGCTCCTGTCATAGAAGAATGTGGAGGGAATCCCCATTATTGTTTTCCTCTCTTCTTCCCTTGCCACTGAACCCTGGTTGCTTGGAACTGTACAAGAGGGCAGGAGGCTAAAACTCTGAAAGAATCCAATCTTTCTGGCCAGAGGAGTTGGGAAAATGGACTCCTGAGAACTGGAGAGTCTGGTAGAAAATCTTGGCAGGAGAGAGCTGGAGAAGGGCATCCTGAATTTTTATTTGAACTGGCACAAATGCTGAGGTCATTTATAAGCTGTCCATGTATGAAACATACTGAAAGAAGCATAGCAAAGGCTTTGGAAACTGGATTACATTATAAACACCTATTCTTTGAGTTTTTAAATAATCACTGTGTATTTCTTCTGTAACTTAAAAATTTTTAAAGGTATATCTATAATAGTAAAGTCACATAAAGTTGGTTTTAAGTCAAAAGCAATACTAGAGAAAGAAAGGAGTGCTGTGCCACAGAGATTAAAAATTCCAAATTTGTATGCATCTAAGAACACGACGTCAAAATATATAAAGCAAAAATCAATAGAATTACAAGATGAAATAGACAAATTCACAATTATAGTGGGAGACTTTAACAAAGCTTTTTTAAGTAATTGATAGAACAATCCACATTTTTAATATTTGTGTATTTTAGATATGTCTCTTATTTATCCACACAGTTGTTTATTCTCAATTCAGCTTGAATTCTTTGCCTCTTAATCGGAGCTTTAGTATATTTACATTCAGTATATGTAATGACATATTTGAGCTTAGCTCTATCATCTTAAGGATTTTCTGTTTCCTCCACATTCACTGGGTTTTGTTTTTTTTTTTTTTGATTATTTGAGGTTTTAAAAAAATTCCACTTTTTCTTATATTAGCTTGAAATTTATACACGTTTAATATTTTATTAGTGGATTCTCTATATATTACAGCATGAATTATTGATTTATGAAAATCTAATATTAATTGGCACTTTTTCCATCTTGAAAGACAATGTAAGGACTTTGAAATACCTTAATCATATTTCTCCCTCCTGACTAGTATACAATTATTGTCATATTTTAATTATATATATGTAAATTGAATGTACAATTATATATATAATATATACACAATACTGTTGTTTTAAACCATCAATATTAATTTAGATTTACCCATATATTTAAACTTTTCATGTTTTTCCTTGGACCTCCGAGCTTCCATCTGGGATCATTTTCCATTTGCCTAAAAAATACCAGCTCATACTTCTTTTATTTCCTTTCATTGTCATTAGCTTTCAAAAGCAGCTTTGCAACAAAACATCTAGTTTCTTTTTCATCTTATAACACTCCTCATATCTGTGGTTTAAAGTTTTCCATTAGAAAGTTCTCAGCTATTGTCTTTTGAAGTATTGTTTCTTCTCCATTCTCTCTCTCTTTTTCTTTTTGAATTCAATAAGTGAATCCTTTCCATGGTATCATTCATGTTCTATATACTATGTTCTATATTTTCTATTCTTCTGTTTCTTCTTGTTTCATTCTGTAAATTTTCTTCTGACCTATGCTCCAGTTTCCTACTTATTTTGTCAGCTATGTCTTATCTTGTGTTAACCCATCTGTGTTGCATTCTTATTTTGATTATTGCATTTTTGTATTTTTCAGTTCTAGAATTCTCATTTCATTTTTTTATATATTTTAAACTAGCAGATGGAATTCTCAATCTTTTCTTTTATATCACTGAACATAGTAAATATAGCTGTTATAAATTTTATGTAACATAACTCTAATTTTGTATTCCATTCAGTATGTTTCTATTGTCTATTGTTTTTGTTGGCTTTATTCATGTTGAATTGTCTCTTTGTGTATATGTTTGTTTGTTTGTTTTAATGTGCTAGACCTTGTATTTTCAGAATTGTTTGCAGAAATAATTTAAAGCCTAGGATAATACTGTCTTCCCTTAGAGAGGAGTTTGGTTTACTTGTCAGGCACCTGGTAGCACAATCAGTATGGGATTACCATAATCCAAGTTTAGCAATAGGTATGATTCAGCTGAGATTCAGTTCCTATAATGGTCTTTCTACTTATAGCTTACCCTATTTACTTCTGGATCACCAGATCTACCTCCCTGTGGGATCTGAGTGTTAATCTTTCTCTTTCTAGTCTGTAGAAGCCATCAAAAGTAGGAGTTAGCCTCTTGTCCATTTAGGGAGACTCTCAGGAATGAGTAAAGATATCAAGAGTAATCCTAAATTGATAATACTGTCTTGAGAAGCTCACTTCTCCAAGCTTCTGTCTTCCCTTGAACCTAGCTTGGTAATTCTTCAGGATTTTGTCATTCTTTCATATTTTCAAGCAGTTTTTTATTTTCTCATACTTGGTCTTGCTTTTCCAGTTGTCATTAGACTGAATGTTATTCTAATTACCTTTTCTTCCAATTCTATACTTTGATGAATTCTCCTTTTCTTAAAGCTTAGAGGTTAGTGATGAATTAATTCTGGGAGAATCATTTGAACCACTTCTTTCCAAGTTTTGTAATGGAACTTGGAAAGTCACACCTCCGTATAGGATGTGGGATATTTAATCTTGATTGTTTTGGCCTGTGGATCTCTCCTGAAACTTTGATACAAGAACAAGAATCTAATTTAGTATGCTTTGTTATAATTTTTCTCACAATTTAAAATTAAACAGTACTTTGTAGGGCTTCTTCTAAGAAATTTAATTAGGTTCACAAAAATTATCTCATTATGTCTAATGTGTTAATAGTTTTATTTTATGTATTAAGCGTGATCATCTCTTTCTTGAACTATTTTGTCACATTTTAATGATTTAGAAACTAGATAAGATAAAGAACCAAACTCAATTTTACACAATAAGTAAGACATTGGACCAAAATAGTTCCCTATTTTCCTAGGCTGGCTCCTCTTGCTTGCTAGCAGCCTGTTTACTGAGAAACTAAAATTCATATTTTCTAAAAGCATCAATTTCCATTTAACAGGAGAGTAAATGTGATTTTTGACTTCGAGATAGTTTGTTGAGTTCAGCTATTTCTGACCAAATTATGTTATTTGGGTTTGTGATTTTTCGTTTTTGTTTGTTTTTTTCTTAGCAAGTGTTTCATGTTGTTAATGTAAATTTGAAGACTATCTTTTTAAACAACTTGCATTGCATCTTGAAGGAAGTTCATGAAAGAGGCTTGTGGAGAATTCAAAGAAATCAACCAGGTGTAGGGATTCCAGAGGATTTTTTGGAAGAATTCAGTTTGTTTATTCTACTATTTGTTGAGTACCTATTACGTGCTGTATGTTGATGACACAGTGATGAGCATAGCTGATAATGTCTTAATGGAGCTTATGTTTTCCTTTAGGTTGGAAATTAAACAAATAAATAAACAAGAAAAACGTCATCTAGTGATAAATTCTTTTTAGAGAAATAATGTAAGATTATGTTATAGAAATTAGTTGGCTATTTTAGATTGGGTGGTGAGTAAGAGGAGATCTCTCTGATATGGTGTTTAAGGCAAGATCTGAGTGACAAAAAAGAGCCAAACATTAAAGATCATGGTAAAGAGCAATCTAGGTAGAGGGATCAACTTATGCAAAGGCCCTCAGATGGAAAACAGCTCAGTGTGCTCAAGAAATTGGGAAAATCCCACTAGGGTTGGAACAAGATAAAGAGTAAAGAAAGGTGAAGTAAACAGGGATTATTGCTATATTTATTATATCTATTATTTCTATTGTTATATGGCTTTGCAATCCAGTGTAAAAAGATTGGATTTTATTTTAAGTGCAGTGGGCAGTCAATAGAAGATTTTAAGCATGAGAATAAATGATCTAATTTAAATTCTAAAGTGGTACATATCTGCTATTTGGGAAATGGATTGTAGGGGCCAAGCATGGAGACAGCGAGACCAGTTGGCAGGTATTGTTAGTAATTCAGGTGAGACATCATGGTGGTGGCAGTAAAGGCAGAGAGACCATCTAAGTATATTTGTTGATGGATGTGAGGTGGCGAGGAGGTTGTGAGTCCATCAAAGCGTTAAAACAAAGGTAGCCTCCCAGATTGCTGATCTAAGCAGTGGAGTGGATGGGCCTGCCATCTACTGAGATGGGGATTCTAGAGGAAGCATCCAGGTTTCTGGAGAGCTGGGTTCCAAAGAGCTCTGCTTATTGTCGGTGTTAAATTTGAACATGTTAAGATGCCCAGAAGACAGTCATTCTGGTGCAAGTTTGGGGCTGGAGATATGGACTAGGGAATCATCGGCAAGTAGCCATTTAAAGCCATGGAAGGGGATGAGTGTATCTAGGAAAAGTGAGCAGATGAGATGAGAAGGGAACTTAGGAAAGAACCTTAGAGATGCTCAAATATTTAGAGATTGAGCAGAGGAGCAAAAATCTACAAAGGAGACAAAGAGGAAATAATCAATGAGTCCAGAAGAAAAACAGCACAAGGAGGTGTCTTAGAAGACAACAGAGGTCATCGCTGACAGAAGGTAAAATATAAAATGAGTTCATCAGAAGCCTTTTATACTAGGCATGTGCATGAAACAAAGGAGGTAGGATAGAAAGTGAAATGTTTTAATCGTTTCCCTAATTTTATTACCAAAGAAGCAAAGCATTGAATGAGAGAAACCTCAGAACAGTTAAGAACAAATGGCATAATTTTGTTAGATGAACACTTATTTAGGAGTCCAGGGCATTTTCTGAGACATTTTTGGAATCCTCTCAAGTAGGTATAGTGAAATGACTTTATCTCCTCTCTTACAGGGTATAGGGTAGTTATGACATTCAAATGAAGTAACTTCTGTGAATGTACTTTGAAAGGTATGAATTTCTATGTGAAAGGCAATGTTATGTTCCCTTTTGGGGACCCATTACGAGGCAAAAGGCCTCCAAAGGAAGATTTAATTTTAAAAGGCTATTGTTAACAACAAAAAAACAAACTGATTCAAAAATAGGCAAAGGACTTGAATAGACATATTTCCAAAGAAGGTATACAGATGTCCAATAAGCACATGAAAAGATGCTCAATATCACTAATAATTAAGGAATGCAAATTAAAACCACAATGAGATATAACTTCATACCCATTATGATAGCTACTATCAAAAAACCCTAATATAATAAGTGTTGGCAAGGATGCAGAGACATTGGAACCCTTGTGCACTCTTAGTGAAAATGTAAAATGGTACAGCTGCTATAGAAAACAGTATGGCAGTTTCTCAAAAATTAAAAATAGAATTACTGTATGATCCAACATTTCCACTTCTGGTTATATATTAAAAAGAATTGAAAGCAAGGTCTTGAAGAGGTATTTTTACACACATGTTCATAGCAGCATTATTTACAATAGCTAAAACATGAAAGCAACTGAAGTGTCCATTGACAGACAAATCGATAAGCAAAATGTGGTATGTACATAAAATGAAATATTATTCATCTTTAAAAGGAAGGAAATTCTGACATACGTTAGAACGTGGATGAGCCTTGAAGACAGCGTGCTAAGTGACATAAACCAGTCACAAAGAGACAAATACTGCATGACTCTTCTTACATGAGGTCCCTAGTAGTGAAAATCATAAAGACAGAAAGTAGAACGATGGATTCCAGGGGCTGAGGGGAAAGGAGAATGGGGAGTTATTGTTTAATGGGTAAAGATTTTCATCGTGCAAGACGAAGAGTTCTGGAGATGAATGGTGGTGATGGTTGCACAACAATATGAATGTACCTAATATAACTGAACTGTACAGTTAAAATTGGTTAAGATGGTACATTTTATGTTGTATGTTTTACAATAAAACATTTTTAAAAATATAAATAAATATGAAGAAAAAATTTTAAGGCTAGCGATAGTATCTGGAATCGATTCAGCAGAATTCCATTCAGAAGGAAAACTGAGCCTGTTATATGGTCGCTCAATAAAATTTGTTGAATAAATGAAATTGCATCTTCAAGGAGACAGAACTGATAAGCTAAGAGGCCCTGACAGAGCTCATGATGTGTTCACAGGGACAAAGCTCTGTGTTAGCCTGGGAAGTCCTCTGCAGGGAGACGGTTTGGGAAGCAGGTGATTTGAAGACATGATGTTCGTATAGTGGAGAGAGTCTAAAATGGGTGACTATTCGGAAGCAAGCCTTCTTCGTAATCTAAGTGTGTTGTTTCAAAAATAACAGAGCATAGAATAAAAACTAAAACTTGAGTGTTTTTCCTTTCATGGAAGATATTCAAAACAATGAAAATTATATGCTCAACCACACAGCTTAGTATGAGAACTGTTCACTCTTTGGGTAATATCTAAGTAAATAACAGAAATGAAAAATTAGAATTATGTTAAAAGATAAGTTTAAATTACACAAGATGAGATTCGGCAATTTCTGTATTCTAAATAGATTAATTCGTTCAATTAAAATTTGTAAATGTGGCAGTTGTTGATCCCTATGTAGTCAAAATAACAAGGAGGATCTAAACTTTCAGATAATTGTTTTACAGATTTATGTTAGGAATAAAATTTATTAAAATATGAAAGAGGCTTTGATATTATGTTATTTCAAATGTTTAAATTAGAGAAAATGATTTGTCTCCACTAATGTAAGCAAAGATTTAAGAGAGGCAAGAAAACAGACCTGAAAGTCACTAAATTAATGAATACCTGTTTTTGTTCAGAGAAGAGGTAGAAATAATTCTTTTATTCATAGATATTACACCGTTTTTCTTATGTTCTGATTATGTATCTATTCTAACCAATTTCTAGCATTTTACAAAGAAAAGGAATGGGTGAAATAATAATAAAGTGACTGTAATTCAAAATAGCATTTTGAATATATATTAGAGTAATTTCTGAACAAGTACTTGATTATAGCACAAGAATTGGAAATGGAATACTTGAGAGGAAAAGAAAACAAGCTGCCCAGCTACACAATGAGGAATAATTTGTTAAGTATGTGTCAACATTAAAACATGTAGAATTTAGTGGTCCAAAAAATACCCACAAAAGGAATGGCATGTCTATGGGAAATACTAGATTAATCTCATCAAATTCTATGCCTGAATAGAATCTTGATAAAGGATTGTAGCATTTCTGGGATCTACAGTATATACAAGATACATAAAACACATAAAGAACTTCAGAATTCAATTAGTAATTGTTGATTTTTTTTCCTCCTTCTTGCTGATATTTTGGTATATTTTCCTCTAGCCTTCTTTTCCCATGCTATTTTTTTAATTTAAAAAAAGTATTACAGTTGTAATTATACTATATGTAATATGTTTTATCTTGCTGTTTAACAATAATGTAATTAAACTGTTTTTCATATGATTATATAATCTTCATAGCCACCCTTTTCACTGACTACATACTATTTCATAAAGTGTATCTGATGCGTCAAGTGTATCGTGATTACTTGACTATTTGGGTTTATTTATTTTTCTGTCATAAATATTGCTGAGATGGATATCTTTATACAGAGACTTTCAGTATTTGGGGTTTTGTTAATGACATATGTCTGGATTAGGATTATTTGATCAAAACATTAAAATACACAGATGCACATATACTCATTTGATAAGTGGGAATGCAGTATCATGATTGTTTCAATTTGATGTATGGGATTGCTAGTGAAAGTTAACATTTGCATCACATTTACTTACTAATTGTAGTTCTTCTTTTGTGAATTATCTGATAATATTCTTTGTCCACTTAATTATGGGCTCTTAATGATTGTCTTATGAATTTATTGGGTGTTTTATGTAATAAAAGCAACCCTGTTGCTATATTTGCTGTAAATATTTGCACTAGTCTATAATACACCTTTTACTCTTATTCTTTATTTTCTACCAAAGAAAAATATAAACAGTAGTTTCATAGTGTAAAATCTGTCACTCTTTTTCTTTGCAATTTCTTGCATTGTTTCTAAGCTAAGCAAGTCCGCTCCCTTACAGGAGTTTTATAAATATTCTCTTCTTTTGTTTATTATTTTCTTATAGTTGGATTATCTACATATGTTTATAGCTATATAAAGTGATTTAATTTATAAGTGATTTACTTTGTTTTGGCATTTGAAGTAAGGTAAAGTCCAAATAGATTTTTTTCTTCAATGTTCCTAGTCAGTTGTCCTAATATTTACTAAAAAAGAAAATTCCTTACTCTACTGCTCTTTTTCCTTTTATTAAGAAAAAAGATAAGGTGATACGGGTTATATCTGGATTATTTTTATTTCATTGATCGGCGATATTTATATATATATTAGTCCATGCCACACTCTTTTAGTTATTGTAGTTTAATGAAGTATTTTAACATCTGCTATGACTCGTTGCATAGCATTACCATTTGTCATAATTGTCTTTGATACTCTCGTCTCTTTGTTTTCTTAAACAAGAATTAAAGTCAATTTTCAGGTTTCAAAATCCCCATTACTATTCTTATTGAAAACACAGTAAACTTCTAAGTTAATATGGGAAGAATTTGGTCTTTTCAAGAATTTGATATTTACCTTTCCCATCATGGAATATGTTTTATCTCTTTACATCATCAAATATTTCCTTATATTTTAAAACTATGTGGAATGTGTATAATTTTCTCTACATAAGTCACATACACATATGTTGCTAAGATTATTCCAGAGTTGGCAGAGCATTGTAAAGCCAGACAGACCTAGCTGAGTTTCCTCTGTCACTAGAATAATGAACTTTTCAGCCACTTAACTAGGAAAGTGAATTCTATTATTTTTTTCAGTTGATTCTTATGGACTTTCTGATTATACAATAAGATCATATAAATAGTTATTTTGTTTCTCTTCGTTATCAAGATTTATAACCCTCATTTCTACTTGCCCTGGCTAGTGCTGTAGGGACAATAATAATTAAAGGCAAGGATTAAAGACATTTCCAGTTTGATCCCAATTTTTATAAGATTACCTTTCGTATTTCACTACAGGCTAAAATAGATATTTTTGTCTTACTTAGGATGTATTCTTTTATGCCTATTTGTAGTGTTTTGGAGGGAACATGTAATCATTCATCAAATCTCTTTTTGTTTTTCTTATTCAGTGTATAAACATGCTGTATTCTGTAGCCTAATCTTAGGATTGGAAATCAGAGAGTCCCATTTTTCTCTCTGAAGTTTAGTTTCTGGATCAGTAATGGTTTGGTTAGGGAAGCATGAATATATGGAATAAGAGATTTGTCATAGGGTTGAGACAATTGTGAGAGCTAGTAAAGAACCCTCTGCATTGCAGGGCGGGCCTGAAAGTGCTATAGTCAGCAGGGCCGGGAGTGGGGACAAAAGCTGGGTATGAAGCAAGGGAAGCAAGGACAACCTGGAACCTATGAGCACAGACAGACCTGCATCTATCTCCCTACTTCCAACTTTGACTATGTGGGTGACCTGCAGAGGAAGTCAGTGCCCTTCATCACGAGGTACATGCATCTGGCCAGGACTCAGAGAGACCAAAGGATGAGATGCAGCAGGAGCTGGAGGAGCCACAAAGTGAGGCAGCATGTCAGCGGTGCCCTGTGTGAGCCCTAGTGGCACCTGGTGCTCTATGCCAACCTCCGAGCCCAGTGGCTGCTGCTTCACTTTGGTCTTCCAAATATCATGCAAACTGCTCCTGTGGCCAGGCCTAACCTGGAACCTTACAGGGAAGGGAATTCTGGTAAATGTAATCCCAGCATAGTTAAGTTAGAACAGTACAAAACCACCACAGTTTATTCATCTATAAAATGGGACTAATAATATGCATGGTGTCGTGAATATTAGAGATATATTATATGAAGCACATGGATGTAATATATGCTCAGTTAGTGATGCCCATTGCTATCATGGATTATACCAATAGGTCTCTGAATATTGAGTGTATGTACCTTACTACTGTTGTTTACTTTTGCCAGTGAATCATACACTTTGTGCTACCTTCCTTTGAAATTTGCTTTACTCATTGTCAACACACACTAGCTGCATTATTTCTTATGTAACTTCCCAACATTGGGCCATTCTTATGCCTATTTCTCTATCTAACATAATGATATTTTCATTTTGGTAGAAAAAGAACAGACATTAAAAGAATGTTATGTGTATACCAAATCAAACATGGATATGGCTACTTTACAAACTGAAAATTCACCTTAACTATCATTTCATTAATTTGGTTTGGAGTCATAGTGGTATGATAGGTGCATATCTTTTCATATTTCACAAGTAAACTGGTACTAAATAAGAATTGTCACAGTTTCTAGATTGTATGGTGGAATTTTTGCCTTGGGTTTTTATGCATGTAGAACAATAGCGACAATAGTAAGTTATTCACTACAGGCCATAACAATAGCAACCCTAAGATTATTGACATCATATATTCTCCAATATGTTAATAGTTAACATTTAAAAATTATAATTTTCTTCACTAACCAAGACTCTTAGAACTAGCATCAGTTGAAGGTCAATAGTGAAATCCTCTCCAATTTCCTTGAGTGCACCTTGAAAACATTTTGGCCTACACAAATTTACCTTAAAGAAGACACTAAAGTCTGATCCGTGATTCTTTAGTTCTTTTTTCTATTCTGTCGATGACACTCTCTCTTTTTTACTCTTTGTCTTCAGTATACATCACCTATGTAATATACAGGCATACCTTGCTTTATTGCGCTTCACTTTATTGCACCTCACAGATACTGTATTTTTTTCCAAAGTGAGGGTTTGTGGCAATGCTGCGTTGAGCAAGTCGATTGGTGCCATCTTTCTAACTTTGTATCTCTGTGTCACATTTTGGTAATTCTCACAATATTTCAAACTTTTCCATTATTATTACATTTGTTGTGGTGATCTGTGATTGGTGATCTTCGATGTTACTATGGTAACAGTGTTGGCACACTGTGAATCACACTGATATTAGACAGTGAACTTAATAAATGTTGTGTGTGTTCTGATTGCTCCACCAACCGGCCATTCCCTCATCTCTCTCCCTTTCTTCAGGCCTCCCTATTCCCTGAGACACAAAAATATTGAAGTTAGGCCAATTAATAACCCTACAATGGCCTCTAAGTGTTCGAGTGAAAGGAAGAGTCGCACATCTCTCACTTTAAATCAGAAACTAGAAATGATTAAGCTCAATGAGGAAGGCATGTAAAAGCCAAGGTAGGCCAAAAGCTAGGCCTTTTGTGCCAAACAGTTAGCTGAGTTGTGAATGCAAAGGAAGAGTTCTTGAAGGAAATTAAAAGTGCTCCTTCAGTGAACACACAAATGGTAAGAAAGCAGAACAGCCTTATTGCTGGTACGGAGAAAGTTTTAGTGTTCTGGATAGAAGAGCAAACCAGACACAAAATTATCTTAAGCCAAAGCCTAATCTAGAGCAAGTCCCTAACTCTCTTCAATTCTGTGAAGGCTGAGAGATGTGAAGAAGCTGCAGAAAGTTTGAAGCTAGCAGAGGTTGATTCATGAAGTTTAAGGAAAGAAGCCATCTCTGTAACATAAAAGTGCAAGGTGAAGCAGCAAGTGCTGATGTAGAAGCTGCAGTAAGTTATCCAGAAGATCTAGCTAACGTAGTTAATGAAGGTTGTTACACTAAACAGATTTTCAATGTAGATGAAGCAGGCTTATACTGGAAAAAGATCCCATCTAGGACTTCTATAGCCAGAGAGGAGAAGTCAATGCCTGCCTTCAAAGCTTCAAAGGACAGGCTGACTCTCTTGTTAGGGGCTAATGCAGCTGGTGAGTTTAAGTTGAAGCCAGTGACCATTTACCATTTTGAAAATCCTAGGACCTTAAGAATGATGCTAAAGCTACTCTGCCTGTGCTCTATAAGTGGAACAACAAAACCTGAATGACAGCACATCTGTTTACAACATGGTTTACTGGATATTTTAAGCCCAGTGTTGAGACCCGCTGCTCAGAAAAAAAGATTTCTTTCAAAATATTACTTCTCACTGACAATGTACCTGATCACCCAAGAGCTCTGATGGAGATGTACAATGAGATGAATGTTGTTTTCATGCCTGCTAACGCAACATGCATTCTACAGTCCATAAATCAAGGATTAATTTCGACTTTAAGTCCTATTATTTAAGACATACATTTTGTAAGGCTATAGGTGCCATAGATAGTGATTTTGCTGATGGATCTGGGAAAAGTAAATTGAAAACCTTCTGGAAAGTATTTGCCATTCTAGATGCCATTAGGAACATTCATGATTCGTGAGAAGAGGTCAAAATATCAACATTAACAGGAATTTCGAAGAAGTTGATTCCAACTCTCATGGATGACTCTGAAGGGTTCAAGACTTCAGTGGAGGAAGTAACTGCAGATGTGGTGGAAACAGAAAGAGAACTAGAATTATAAGTGGAGCCTGAAAATGTGACTGACTTGATGCAATCTCATGATAAACTTTAATGGACGAGGAATTGCTTCTTATGGATGAGCAAAGAAAGTGGTTTCTTGAGGTGGAATCTATCCTGGTGAAGATGCTGTGAAGATTATTGAAATAACAACAAAGGATTTAGACTATTACATAAACTTAGTTAATAAAACAGTGGCAGAGTTTGAGAGGATTGACTCCAATTTTGAAAAAAGTTCTACTGTGGGTAAAATGCTATCAAACAGCATCACATGCTACAGAGAAATTGTTCATAAAGAGAATTCAGTTGATGAAGCAAACTTCGTTGTTGTCTTATTTTAAGAAATTGCCACAGCCACTCCAACCTTCAGGAACCATCACCTTGATCAGTCAGCAGCCGTCAACATTGAGGCAAGACCCTCCATCAGCAAAAAGATTACAACTCACTGAAGGCTCAGATGATGGCTAGCATTTTTTAGCCATAAAGTATTTGTGTGTGCATGTGTGTGTGTGTGTGTGTGTGTGTGTGTGTGTGTGTGTGTGAGGAAGACTAGCCCTGAGTTAACGTCTGTTGCCAATCCTCCTCTTTTTGCTGAGGAATATTGGCCCTGGGCTAACATCCATGCCCACCTTTCTCTACTTTATATGGGACGCCATCACAGCGTGGCTTGACAAGTAGTGTGTAGGTCCGTGCCCAGGATCCTAACCTGCAAACCTCGGGCCGCCAAAGCAGAGCACGCGAACTTAACGGCTATGCCACCGGGCAGGCCCCACAATAAAGTATTTTTAAACTAAGATATGTACATTGTTTGTTTAGTCATAATGCTATTGAACACTTAATAGTCTACAGTATAGTGTAAACATAATTTTTATATGCACTGAGAAGCCAAAAAATTTATGTGACTCACTTTATTGTGATATTAGCTTTATTGTGGTGATCTGGAACTGAATCTGCAATATCTCCGAGGTATTCCTATACATCACATTTCATAATATCAAGTTACTATTTTGATCACTGAGTTTAATTTGTGAATGCTTAATAATTTTACAGAGTCATATTAAGTAATAAGTGAAGGGGACATGTAAAGTGAAATTCTTTGAATATTGTAGGGTAGGGAGTTTAAAGTCTGGCACTTTGAATAATTAATAGTATTATTGATAGAACTTCTCAAAGTCACTATGATTTTCATCAAAAAAAAAAAAAAGAAAGAAAAGAAAAAGGGTGGTATTTTCAAAGGAGAAAATAATTCTCTTTGAGGAATCCAAGAGCTGATGTTTATGTGGCATGATGATTTTTACCAGGGGCAGATCTAGGTTGTATGAGGCCTAAAACATGTATGACTAGGGTAGAGGACTCTTTAAGGAAAAGAACACAAAATTATGAAGATAAAATCATTAAGAATACAACATGCCTTGGATGGGGCCATTTAATTGATGGACTCTGAAACTTGATTTTTATTATTTTCAAATAACGTCTGCCTCTGCTCCGGGGAAATATTGGGTGGCTTTTTCATTACTGTTAAATGTTTTAAATAAAGTTAAGAGCATTTTGATGAAAACTTCAACTGTTTGGATCTCATTTTGTATTGTAAAATAATCCACTTTTTTGTAAGAACTGTTCAAAATAACATATAGTAGCTTCACAGTTTATTTCTACTTTCAATGCTGATAATCGTTTAATGACAACAGAAGACACCAAAAGTAACTTTTTGAAATTTGTTAGCAATATTGATTTGATATCTACTGTGTGAGGAGCACTGAAATAATGGTATAAAACATCTATTGGGGTCTTTCTTCTCAACAGTTTTATGCTAAGAACATCACTCCTGACTCGTAAGGGCACTTTGCAAAGGGTAAATGAAGTGGTAGCACAAGGTTTACTTTAACAACTGAAAAAATGTGTCACATGTATTAATGTCAACAACTGGAATTTTACCTCATTAGGCAATTTCTGGATCTGAGGCTCTGATTATTATTCTAAACCCAGAAAAAATATGCTAATTATTCACTCTGAATGTAGAAGGAAAAAAGGTGTAAAATCTCCCGTTAACCGTGTGACCATGTACTAATTGCATGTCATGTGTCAAAATAATGCAGCTCACTGTGCCTAAAGCAATTAGACATGCAGAACTCCATTAATGAAGCACTGTCTGTCACTAAAAGTGTTTTCTGTGCTATAGTTGAAGATTAAAATATTAACTTCTCAAATATTTATGATAGTTACTGACAGCATTTCAAAATGTTGCTTTTAACAAAAGCTTTCTATTAAGAATTAGTTTTTAATTTGGATTTTATATTCAAAGAAGATATTAACATATGGGAGTATGATGGGATTTTTTTTTTTAGGTATCTGAAGAGAGTTTATTATAAAAGGTACATTACTTTTAGAAAACTTTATCATGCCTTTGCCCTTTAATTTTTTCCTCAGAAAGGGGCTTTCTGAGGGTATTACCAAAACATCTCTTTTCCTCATTTAAATATTCATTTGACAATGACGTGCAAATGTAGGTTTTACTTGTATTATTTTTCTCTGCTATTCAAATTAATCAGTTCTGAACTCATTATGACAAGTCAGGCCCTACTGGTTAAACGTAGCCTACATATTGTTTGAAGATTTGAGAAGCACCCAGAAAGGAAACTTGAAGATCATCAATTCTAAATCAACCAGTAACAACAACACTGCTACTTCTATGCTAAATCCATTTATTGAGTGATTACTAGGTACCAAGTACTAGGCTTGATGTACAGTATTTTATTTAATTCTGGCTTTGAACTCCATTTTTCTTCCTTTACTCTTTGTAACCATCTAATTTTGAACTGACTACCATGGTGGATAACTTGCCTGGACTATGCCTCAATTTTTACAGTTTGAAAATTTAGGGCCAAAACAACAATCTTCTATAATTTTTGTATGTTGTAGCACTATTTCTTTCAGTGTATTCTGCCGCTTTATCAGTTTTTATGAATGAAAAATATTGCATTCTCTCTTGGTCAGGATTTCTTGATCTCAATCTAAGTTCAGTTATTTTCAGAAATCTGCTTAGATTCATCCCAGAATGATATAATTCTACTTATTAATTCAAGCAAAAACGGATGGATGTTTATTAAACTCAGCAACATTACATTAAGTGGCATCACTACTGATTTTTAAAAGTTCATTTTGCCATTTTCAAGTTGTCTTCTGGTTTAGTAGAAGTCGTTTGTTTTTTTAATGATATCTTAGAAAATTTAGTGCCAAACACCCTATCCTGAATTAATGCTCCAAACTTTTAAATCTAGTTTAATAAATGCTGTAATTCAACTCAATATTAAATTATAAATCTTCACACAGGGGCAGTAAATACTAATTTTTTGTTTTCACATTTCAAGTTCAAGACTCATTTGAAATTTTTAGGATAGATTGCATTTCCTTTCTTTCTCCTGCTGGTCACTCCTATTTATATAGAAGAGGGACAGCCTTTGTATCTAGAAACTTCATTAGTATGGCAAACTGAGAGTAGAACATTTTGTGGCCACATTACTAATTTTTCTGATTGGTAGGAAAACTGTGCGGTTCTTAGCTGACAGAGTGCTTATTCATTAATACCCTGAACATGATGACCTCCAGATTCTCTACTGTGGAGTGGTCTATGGTGAATATTAACAAGTGATTATTTGGTTGGGAGCTCACATAGAGTTTCTGAAGGGATAGGCAAAGGTTCAGTATTTACAATCAAGGCATAGTTGGCCCAGATCTGTACCTGAATTTGAAAGACAATTATTTCAGATCTGTAGTACATGGGTGTTGGACATTTGGGGAGAAATATTCAATTGATCTTCACATTCTGTGAATCATTAAACAAAGAATAAATTCTTCAAGCAGCTAAAACAATAATTTACTCAGTTTGCCTTTGAAATCAAACCTTCTGGCCACCTCTGAATCTTTTCTCAGATGAAAATAAGAAGAACATGTTGGGGGGATTTGATTCCTTAAGTGGATTTTAGTCCTCCTCCTTTTGTCCAGATTGTTGGTAATATTAAAATACTTCATTGTTTAAAGTGAAAACGTTGACTCCCTTTCATTCTCATTCAGTAGCTTCATAAGTATTTTAATTTTGATAAGTCCTTTTTTATAGTTAGTTTAGTTGAATGTACTAGAATGCATGCTCCATGAATACAGGGATTTTTTTTCTGTTTTGTTTAATACTGCCACTTGGTATTGTTTAATTCCCGGTACATAGAGTGGTGTCTGATACTAGTAGGTGTTTAATAATTATTTGCTAAATAAATGGATGAATGTTTTATATTCTTTCCTATCTTTATTCATTTTATTTTTATTATATTAATATATGTTTTAGCACATAGAAAAGATTTATATGTTATGCAGATGTTATTAATAAAGCGTAATGATACAATGAACACCCATAAACCTAACACTCAGCCCAAGAGATAAGAATTACCATAATTTGCATCTACCTATATGTTCCTCCCTTGTCTTATCCCTATGATTCTTTCCTCAGAAACACCACTATCCTAAATTTTGTGCCTGTGCTTTTTTTTTTAATATGAGGTTCTGTCATAAATACTGAATGTTTAAGAATATATTGTTTAGTTTTACTGTTTTGGGGGTTCTATAAAATGGTACACTGTGTGTTATTTTCTGAGACTTGCTTTTTACTCGACATTGTGCTTCAAGATTTATGCCTTCTGTTGCATGTACATGTTCCTTTCATTTACTGCTGTAAAACTATGCATTGTGTGACTATAGTCTCTGGATCTAAAATTTTTATTTTTTCCATTTTTTTACTCTCATGAAGAGTGCTGCTACCAACGTTCATGCATATCTCCTGGGTCATAAGCATAAGACTTTATCACAGGCATATACCTAAGAAATGGGGTTTCTGAGTTGTAGAATATTCAATGGATCAGCTTTGAAAGGAAATATCTAATTATTTTTTCAAGGTGATTTGAACATTTAAACTAGCAGCTTGCCCTCCACACAGCAGTGTATGAGAATTCCCACTTCCACATCCTCGCCAATAACTCTACAATGCATTCTCAAGTTTTGTCAGCTTTGACAAATTGTTGCTGTTGTTTTTTTCTGATTTTATTGTTTATTATTTTGGAATAAAGGGATTCTTGGAGGCCACCTATGCCATTTGTGAGCCAAAGATATCTCAAATAGTATAGCTTTTCAGACTTCAGTCATTCTGCAGTGAATAGGTCCCTTGGTAATCCACGTCAGCCATATTGCTAGAATCTGAATGCCCATTATTCACTTGCTATTTAAAAAGTTATTCAGAGGTTGCTATATGTAATTTCAATTTACAACAATCACAGTTTTACATACAAGCAATAACCAATTATAAAAATGTACTCTTGAATAAATGCCATTTAAATTACTAAAAAATATAAGCTATCTAAAAAAGGATGTGGTAAAACTTTGGGAGAAAACTATAACGTTTAATTGATTAGCAGATAAAAAATGGGGAGCTATAGCATGTTCATTACCAGAATACTCAATATTCACAAAAATGTCAGTTCTTCCAAAACTGACCCATTAATTCGAAGTAATCCCATTTCAAATCCTAATAAGTTTATTCACTAATCTAAATAACAAAGTCATTCTAAAATTAATTTGGAAGATTAAAAGTCTAAGAATTGCCATGACACTTTAAAACAAAGCATAAGGCAAGAAGACTTGTCCTAAATAAATATCAAAACTTATAAAAAATTATTAACAAAGTGTGGCAGTTTTGGTGTTGTGACAGATAATAGATCAATGGAACAAAACAGAAAGCCAAGAAACCTATACATATATAAAAACACATGCATTTATGGGCATAGCTTGCACTGAGATCAACAAAGAAAGGAAAATATGTTTACTAAATGTTGCTGGGACAAATATTTTCCATATGTAACAAATTATATACTATCTCATATCATACACAAAAATCAATCCCAAATGAATCAAGAACTTAAATGTCAAAGGGAAATTTTTAAACTTTTAGAAGATAATCAAATATGTTCGCTTCAGGGTACAGAATGATGTCTTAAACAAGAGAAAGAAAGTAAAAGCTATAAAGGTAAAATTAATAAATTTGACTACATTAAAATTAAAAACCTTAGGTACATACCCAAGAAAAAGTTTTATACATGAAAATATATACAAGAATATTAAAAGCAGCATTGACTTCAAAAGAAAAAACAAAAAAGAAACAGCCAAATGTCTTTCAAAAAGAAAAGAGTATACTAAAAAATGAAACACTATACAGCAGTTTAAACAAATGAACCAGTGTTGTATATATCATCGTGAATAGCCCTCAAAAATATAATACTGATTGAAAAGAAGTAAGGTAGAGAAGTATACTTTAATCTTAGAATTTTGCCAAGAAGTGATGGCACAAAAATGGCAATATAAGAGTTTTCTACTCTCTTCCCGCCAAAGAACACTGAGTTTGGCAACCACCAATACATGAGAGTGCCTTTGCAGAAGTCTGGGAGTCCAGTGGAGAAGTTCCAGCACACCATTACAGTGAAAAAAGAAAAAAAATCAGAGATTGGACACAGTGAAGAGGGTAGGAGGAACAGTTACACTTTATCTGTGTCACCTCTTCCCCAAGACAGCACACCTCAGCATCAAGAGAGACCTTCTAGGCCTGTGATTTCTTCCACTGGGGAAAGTGAGAATATGTGAGTGAGTGCTCAGCTTCCTTGGCTGTGTGGGATGCTGCCAAAGAGACAAGCTTCATTTTTGCCACATCCAGAATTCTGAGAGGTTCTGTACAACTAGTGGTTGGGGGGTGGCTGGGAGAACCAGCATCCAGGGTTCTCAGAGGACATCAAAGGGACCAACTGCTACACGGGCTCCATCAGAAAGTCCACCCATATAGGGAATATCTCGCTTATAGATTCCCCTAAATGGCCCACAGTCACCCCCAACACTCTGTGCACCTCATCCACACGACCCCCCCACTGGCAAAGAGAGTGGCTGACTCCCTGTGCATGCCCCTGCAGGTGACAAGAGTGAGCATTGACAGATGGCTAGGGAGCACTCATAGAAGCAGGCCTGACTCTGCAGAATTGGGAAAAAACACACTAACTTGAGCATTTGGTACCACCTAGGAAGAGCAAACAAGAGGATACCAGCACCATGCCTCACTTTGTAGGATCAGGAGAAGGCATACAATCTTAAGAATTCTCTCTCAAGAGGGAACAAGAAGTATGGAGCATTAGTAACCATAAAAATGTCTGAGAAAGCCTCAGAATCCCTAACAGAGTTGATGGGAGGTATTTCTCTCCTGAAGTCAGTCAGTAAAGACTGGAGGAGGTGACTCCTTCTTCAAATGCGAAGATAACAAGATTTTAGGGAACATGATAAATCAAGGAAATATGACACCACCAAAGGAACACAATAGTTTTCCAGTAAGCAATCCCAAAGAAATGGAGATCTGTAATTTGCCTGATAAAGAATTCAAAATACTTGTTTTAAGGAAGGTCAGTGAGCTACAAGAAAAATACAGAAAGACAATTCAGTGAAATCAGGAAAACAATACATAAGCCAAATGAGAAGTTTAACAGAGAGAAAGAAATCATAAAAAAGAAACAAAAATTCTGGAGCTGAAGAATACAATGAATGAAATGAAAATGCAATCGATAGCATCAACAGAAGACTTGATTAAGCAGAAGAAAGAATCTGTGAAGTAGAAGACAGTTCACTTGAAATTACCCAGTCAGAGAAGAACAAGGAAATCTATGCATAATTGGAGTCCCAGAGGGAGAAGAGAGGGAGAAAGGGAAAGAAACCTTACTTAAAGAAATAATGGCTGAGAACATCCCAAATTTAGGGGTAGATTTGGACATCCATGTTCATGAAGCTCATAAGTCCCCAAGCAATTTCAACTCCAAAAGATTTTCTCTAAGACACATTACAATAAAACTGTGTAAAATTAAGGCCAAAGAGAGAATTTTAAAAGCAGCCAGAGAAAAAGAATCCCTCAGATACAAGGAAATGCCCATAAGGCTAATATTAGATTTTTCAGCAGAAAGCCTGTAGTCCAGGAGATAATGGGATGATATATTCAAAGTGCTGAAAGAAATTACTGCCAAAAAAGAATACTTTACCTGGAAAGGTTGTCCTTCAGAAGTGAAGGTGAGGTAAAGAATTTTCCAGACAAACGAAAGCTGAGGGAGTTCATCACCACTAGACTTGCCTTACAAGAAACGCTGAAAGGAATTCTTCAAACAGAAATAAAAGGATGCTAATTAATAATATGAAAATATAAAACACACTGATAAAGGTAAATATATAGTCAAATTCAGAATACTTTAATGCTGTATTATGGCTGTGTGTTAATCAATTAACTCAAGTATAAAGGTTAAAGGACAAAAGTATTAAAAATAACTACAATAATTTATTAATGGATATACAATATAAAAATATGTAAATTATGACATCAAAAGAATAAAATGTAGGGCTGGGGGAGTAAAAGAGTAGAGTTTTTGTATGTAATTGAAGTTAAGTTGTTGTCAGTTTAAAATAGACTATTATATCTATCAGTTGTTGTATGTAAGCCTCATGGTAACCACAAAGGAAAAACCTTTAGTAGATACACAAAAGATAAAGAATAGGGAATCAAAGCCTGTTACCATGGAAAATTATCAATTCACAAAGGAAGACAGCAAGAGAAGAAAAGAGGAACAAGGAAACTACAAAGTAGCCAGAAAATAACTAATAGGATGGCATTAGTAAGCCCTTACCTATCAATAATTAATTTCCCTGTAAATGAATTAAATTCCCCAATCAAAAGGCATAAAGTGGCTGAATGGAAAAGAAAACAAGACCCAATTTATGCTGCCTACCACAGACTCACTTCAGCTTTAAGGACACACCTGGGCTCAAAGTGAAGGTATGGAAAAAGATATTCTGTGCAAATAGAAACCAAAAGAGAGCCAGGGTAGCTATACTTATATCAGACAAAATAGACTTTAAGTCAAAAACTGTAACAAGAATCAAAGAAGGTCATTATATAGTGTAAAGAGATCAATTCATCAAAGGGATATAACAATTGTACATATAATGCACTCAACATCAGAGCACCTAAATACATTCAGCAAATATTTACAGATCTGAAGTGAGAAATAGATGATATGATAATAGTAGGGGACTTCAATACCCCACTTTCAACAATGAATAGACATTCCAGACAGAAAAACCAAGAAGAAAACATTGGACTTGTATTATACTTCAGAACAAATGGACCTAAGAGACATATATATGCAGAACATTCCATCCAACAGGAGCAGGACACACATTCTTCTCAAGTTCACACAGATCATTCTCAAGGATAGACCATATGTTAAATAACAAAATAAGCCTTAGCAAATTTAAGAAGATTAAAATCATATCAAGGATCTTTTCTGACCACAATGATATGAAACTAGAAATCAATTACAAGAAGAAAACTGGAAGATTCACAAATATGTGGAGATTAAACCACACACTCCTGAACAACCAGTAGGTCAAAGAAGAAATCAAAAAGGAAGTCAAAAGATATCTTAAGACAAATGAAAATGGAAACACAACATACCCAAACATATGGGATACAGTAAAAGTAATTCTAAGAGGGAATGTTTAGTGTTTAGTGTAGGTTTAGAATAACACCTAAATTAAGAAAGATCTCAATTAAACAACCTAACTTTACATTTCAAGGAACTAGAAAAAGAAGAAAAAACCAAGACCAAAGTTAGCAGAAGGAAGGAAATCACAAAGATCAGAGCAGAAATAAATGAAATAGAGACCAGAAAAGCAAAAGAAAAGATAAACAAAACTAAGAGCTGGTTTCTTAAAAGATAAACAAAATTGACTAATCTTTAGCTAGACTAAGAAAAAAAGAGAGAAGACTGAAGTAAATGAAATCAGAAATGAAAGAGGAGACATTGGAACTGATACTACACAAATAAAAAGGTTCATAAGAAACTACTATGAACAACAAATTGGATAACCTAGAAGAAATGGATAAATTCCTAGAAACATACAACCTGCCAAGACTGAATCATGAAGAAATAGAAAATCTGAATAGACCAATAACAAGTAAGGTGATTGAATCGGTAATCAAAAACTTCCCAACAAAGAAAAGCTCAGGACCAGATGGTTTCACTGATGAATTCTATCAAACACTTAAAGAAGAATTGTGCCAATCCTTTAACACTCCCAAACTCATTTTACAAGGCCAGCATTACCCTGATACCGAAGCCAGGGAAGAACACTATAAGAAAAGAAAACTACAGGGAAAGATCCCTGATGCATATACGTGCAAATATTCTCAAGAATATAAAAGCAAACCAAATTCAGCAGTACATAAAAGGATTGTTCACCATGAACAAGTGGAATTTATCCCTGGGGTGCAGGATGGTTCAACATATGCAAATCAAAAAATGTGATATACCACATTAACAGAATAAAAGATGAAAATCATATGATCATCTCAATAGATGCAGAAAAAGAATTTGACAAAATACAACATTGTTTCATGATAAAAACTCTCAACTAATTGAGTATAGAAGAAATGTATCTCACATAATAAAGGCCACATATGTCAAGCCCACAGATAATATCATACTCAATGGTGAAAGAGTGAAAGTTTTTCTTCTAAGATCAGGAATAAGACAAGAGTGCGTATTCTAACCACTTCTATTCAACATAGTACTGGAAGTCCTAGCCAGAAGAATTAGGCAAGAAAAAAAATAAAAGGCATCCAAATTGGAAAGGAAGAAGTAAAATTGTCTTTTTTGCAGATGATATGATCTTATACATAGAAAATCCTAAAGACTCCCCCCTAAACCTGTTAGAATTAGTAAACAAATTGAGTAAAGTTACAAGGATACAAAATCAACATAAAAAATCAGTTGCATTTCTATACACTAAAAATGCACTATCTGAAAAAGAAATATAGAAAACAATCCCACTTATAATAGCATCAAAAACAATAAAATATTTTGGAATAAATTTAACCAAGGAGATGAAAGATCTGTATGCTGAATGCTATGAGACATGATGAAAGGAAACTGAAGAAGACACAAATAAGTGGAAAGATATGTCATGTTTATGGATTGGAAGAATTAATACTGTTAAAATGTCCATACTATCCAAAGGCATCTATAGATTCAATGCAATTCCTATCAAAATACCAATGGTATTTTTCACGGAAATGGAAAAAAGCAATTTTATAATTTGTATAGAACCACAAAAGACCCCAAATAGCCAAAGCAATCCTAAGAAGAACAAAGCTGGAGGCATCACACTTCCTGATTTCATGCTGTATTACAAAGCTGTAGTAATCAAAACAGTATGATATTGGTACAAAAACAGACACACAGACCAATGGAACAGAATGAAGAGCTGAGAAATAAACCCACACATCCAAGATCAACTAATATTTGACAAGGGAGCCAAGAATACTCAATGGGGGAAAGGATAGTCTCTTCAATAAATGGTGTGGGAAAACTGAATATTCGCATGCAAAAGAATGAAATTGGACCCTTGCACCATGCACAAAAATTAATTCAAAATGGATTAAATGTAAAATCTGAAACTGTAAAACTCCTAGAAGAAAACATAAGGAAAATCTCCTTGACATTGGTCTTGGCATTGATGTTTTTGTATATGACACCAAAAACACAATCAGCTAAAGCAAAATAAACATAATGGACACCTGAAATTTATATAATGTTATAAACCAATGTTACCACAATAACAAAAAAAAAGAATGGCAAGATCTTGGTAATTGTTAAAATTGTGTGATGGGTACATGGGGATTCTATTCTAGTTACTTTATATATGTTTGAATTTTTCCATAATAAAACATTTTTAAACAGTATTTAAAAAAATAAACAAGTGGGACTATATCAAACTGAAAAGCTTCTGCATGGCAAAAGAGACAATCAATAAAATGAAAAGGCAACCTACAGAAGGGAATAAAATATTTGCAAACTATATATCAGATAAGGAGTTAATATTCAAGATATTTAATGAACACATATAAGCAAAAAAAGCAAATACTCTGGTTAAATAATGAACAGCGAAAACCCAAATAATCCAATTAAATGATGAACAGAAAACTTGACTAGACATTTTTCCAAAGAATATATGCAAATGGCCAACAGGTACATGAAAAGATGCTCAACATCACTAACTATCAGGGAGATGCAAATCAAAACCACAATGAGATATCACCTCACATCTGTTAGAATGGTTGCTGTAAAGACAAGAGATACATGTTGGCAAGGATGTGGAGAAAAGGGAACCCTTGTGCACTGTTAGTCAGGATGTAAATTGGTGCAGTCACTATGGAAAATGGTATGGAGTTTCCTCAAAAAATTAAAAATAGAAATATCATATGATCCAGCAATCCCACTTCTGGGTATATATTGAAAGAAGTGAAATCACTATCTTGAAGAGACATCTGTACCTCCATGTTCATTGCAGCATTATTCACAATAGCTAAGACATGAAAACAACCTAAATGTCCATCAACAGATTAATTGATAAAGAAATACATATATCTCACATTTATATATTTATATATGTATATACATACAATGGAATATTATTCAGCCTTAAAAAAGAAGGAAATCTTGCCATTTGTGACAACATGGATGGACCTTGAGGGCATTATGCCAAGTGAAATAAGTCAGACATAGAAAGACAAATGGTGTATAATCTCGCTTATATGTGAAATCTAAAAAAGTTGAGCTCATGGAAACAGAAAGTAGAATGGTGGTTGCCAGGGGCTGGGGGCTGGAGGATATGGGGACATTTTGGCCAAAGGGTACAGACTTATAAGATGAATAAGATCTAGGGATCTAATGTACATCATCATGACTATAGTTAATAATATTGTGTTATTCACTTGAAGGTTGCTAGGTGAGTAGATCTCAAATGTTCTCACCACAAAAAAGAAGGTAGTTATATGAAGGGATGGATATGTTAACTAACCTGATTGTGGTAATCATTTCGCAATATGTTATGTGTATCAAATCATCAAGTTGTACACCTTAAACTTACACAATATTATATGTCAATAAAGCTGGAAAACATTTAAAACTTTTTGCCCCCCAAAAGGTATCATTTAGGTATGCAAACATATAGTGAATGTATAAAGACACGCATGGAAATATTAATGAAATTTAATGTAGTGATAACTCAGGAGGCCAAGGGAGAGAAGAATGAGATACAGCGGGTTACACAGAGATATTTAACCATATATATAACATTTTGTTTCTAAAGCTTGGTACATCAGTGTACATTACAATATTTGTTATGCCTTTTGGATATCTGATACGCTTTGCAAAATACACATTCAGTTCTTTTTACTTTATAAATTTCCCATAGATTAAAGTATTTATTATTTAGCTCAATTTTTCTTCAATTTCTAATTTATATTAGCCCATCTCAGTTCCACATAACTCAAAACATAAAAATCAGTTAACAATAGTTGTAACTTTTATTTTAAATCCTTCAAAAAAATTTAGCTGCCCAACAACCATGTATTGACCATCTACTCGGTGTGAGGTACTATACCCACCGTTAGAAGGTTAGAAATAAAAAAAGGTAGCAACCCTGCTCTTAAGGATCTAGCAGTTCAGTGAAGAAGATCAGCATGTAAATAATTATAACACAAAATGCAAAGTGACGTATAAAAGGAACTAATGAACTGGGTCATGAAGTATGAATATCAAAGTCAGGCGTTCCAGATACAGAGAACAATATATATAAAGGTGAAGTTGTGGACAAAGTACTAACTGATTCAAAATTTTGGATTTTTGAAATACTATCCAAATGCTGGCTCTGTCTTGAGGAGGATAATATTGCCTGTCTCAGCTCTAACATGCTATTGTTATAATTCTGCATGTTATTCTAACCCCATAGAATTTTCAGTTTGTTTTCTGGACTCTATCACCTATTGCGCAGTTTAATTATGGAATTTAGGTACATCTTCTTAGTTTCCTACAAAAACAGTAATTAACTACTCTGGGAATAATAATTTTAACTGGTTCACAGATGAGCAGGTACTAAACAATACTACTGTTCTGTAAGTTTTATCCATCTATTTTATAGTTCTGACTTCTGGGAAATAGTAAAACTATTGTTTCTGTAGTGGAAGAATGAAGTCGTTTATAATTTAAGTGGGAGAGAGAGATGAGTTCAGTTGGCTCTAAGGCTTGAGGAATTGGCTTTCCTCAGTGTTGGATTTACCAGGACAAAGTGTGGCACAGTGTGGTTGCTGATCTAACAGACGCTCAGTCTGCTCAGAGAGCAGGAAGGGGCTGATGAATTTCCATGGGGGACTAGGAAAAGTGTCATGTAGGAGGTTCCATTTGATCTGGGTTTTGGCGACTGGAAGGATTTGAAGTGGACAGAAAGAGAGGGAGGACGTGATAAGTAGACGGAATAAGTCACACACAAAAAAATGGCACAGTGACTGTTTAGAGATTAAAAATTAGATTATAGATAAAGAGTTCTTGGGTGTTGACTTTAATCCTAATTAATTTATCCATTAACAGCTTGACTGAGTGCCTACTATGAGCAAATCACTGTGTTCAAGAGAGTATATTGTCAAGGAATTTAGCAGTTCAAGGGATGAAATAAAGGCACAGAAAAATGAATCTAAAATTAAAAGTATATATTTGAAATTAAGAAGTACATTCAGGTTCTAGATATGGAAAGAGAGAGTTGAATCTCACCTTAGCACCAAATAAACACAGGACCTTCTTGTCAGACACACCCTTCCAACAAGAACCCCAAGTTACCTCTATGTGCATATTCATTCTTCCACACTCATAGAAATATCTGCCATGAGAAGAATGCTTGACATGCTCAATTATCATTCTCAGTGCATGATTGTGGGAAAATAAAAGTATTTCGCAGAAAATAACATGAGAAAGTTTCTAGCAATATATGCATATTGAATGAAATCTTCCAGCATTGGCAAAAGCCCAATCTTTTGAGTGTCCTTCATCTCACTTAAAGGATCTAAAATTGTACAGAATTTTCTCATTCCAGAGTCCAGGGTCCCCTCCTGCTTTTTCAACTTTTCCCAGGTTTTCTAAACTTTTTGGAAACATACAGACTGTCCAACTACCTCTGACACATTCTCAGCTAGGCTATGCTGAAAAAATCTGCATTCAGACTCATAATCTTAGTAGAAAAGAGAGAAAATTGAGCTTTAACATGATATTAACACCTTCCTTTTTTGTTTTCTTTCTGATATTGTATTTGAATCCATTCACTATAGGAAGAAACGGTCAGTTCTCCTCTCTGTGCTTCCGACAGCTTTCCCTCAAATAGATTTCTTGTTCACTCTTCCTCCTTCTTCCTACTTCCTTTCCCCTCAGCATACACACACACACACACACACACACACACACACACACACCCCTACCAGATTCCAAATCATCTTTTTGAAGTTTCTCTGGCAGTTCTACCTTCTCGCATGTTTGTTACAAATGCATTTAAATAGGGCTGTCTATATCATTTGCAGTGCCCAGTGAAAAACGCAAATGTGGGGCTCCTTGTTTCAAAAGCAAGGAAAGATAAAGGCTTTTCCTTTCTTCTGTGGTCTCTCTGGACCTGTCATGGTGTTTTTTATTTGCTATTTAATGTTTCGCTTCCTCAGCCATGGGTACACTCGCAGACAAGTGCAGACCCTGCCCTGGGCTGCAGTACGCATGGAGTGTGCACACCCAACCCAGCCCTTTCTGCATCTGTGCCCAGGTCCCCACTGGGGTGAAGGGCTGAGATAGTCACTGGACTGGAGAAGGGGAAGGGTGGCTGGGGGACTGGTCCCAGGAGGTGGCAGGAGGTGGGACTTACATATGAGCTGAGTTTCCAGGTTCTGAGTGCATCCTCCATTAGCCCATTGGACTTCACTTACAAGATACAAAATCAAGGTAAAATTATTAACAAAGATATAATTATTAACAATTTGAATACAGTGACTGCAACACATTAAACCCCAAGGAGGAGTGGGCTTCTGAGTCAGGGGCTCTGTGCATTTGCATTGGTCACAGACCCATGCAGTTAAGAGTGAGACGCATCCTGGTTTAGTGTTGCCATACTGTTATTTTTAAGTTTTTTCTTGACAATTTCTGTGGACCCAAGAATGTGAGAAAGGAAAAAAAGAACTCTATTTACTCTGATGGGGGCAGAAGGAGGCAGGGTGGGAAGTACAAGGCAGAGAAAGAAGGGCTCCTCCTCTAAGGAATAGAGGAGATGAAATAATGCTGCCAGAAATACAAGCAAACTCCTGGAGGTTTCCCTCTAATTCGTGATATTTAATTCTTTTAATGAAATTTTATGTTGACTTTGGAAGTAATAGCTACCCCCTCATGAGGCTCCAAGATATCATTGAGCAATTTTATGTACTTCCTTTTCTAAAATAAATGTGCAACGTAAGCTTATTACAAATGCTATATCTAATTAGGTTGAACCATGTGAAATCACTGATATTCAACCGTTTCTGACCTATGGAAACAGGAGTTTCATATGTTTCCATCTAGTGTTACCTGGCCAGTGTTCCTTTCCCATTTCATAAGTATACACAAATATTGCATCTCACTTCTCATTTTCCTCAACCCAACTTTAGTTGCTTGATAATTTTGCAATATCACATCTATTTTTAACAAAAGCATTCCAGCATTTCCTGAACACACAAGTGTTTCTATGAAGTTTAAAGGGATGACTTTTACTAATATTAGAAAATTGATCTGAAATGATTAACTAGAAAGTACATCAAAGTTAGAAGCAAACAAATTTGCCTTGATGGTAAGAAGATGGAAACTGGAAGACAAGATACTGCCTTAGTTCCTGGGAGATTTCTTTCACCATGGTATCATTGGGCATTGCTTTATATGTTCAGTCTTTTAAGAAACAGGCAAGTCTCTGGTGGCAAATCTATTTCTTTTACTTCTTTTTAGTTCCTTTTACAGCTTGGTTTGTTCTATGTTTGAAAGTAAATTGGTATACATTTTCTTTAATCAACCAATCTTTTTTTTGTCTTAACCTGATAATATGCAGGAGGTAGAAAGAAGTATAAGATGTTTAGTAATTCTTTGAATAAAAAAATTTTAATTCTACCGGGTACTTAGGCTGGGCTCAGAGACTGACAAGGGAAAGTCACAAAGGTCATTAGGTAATGAAGAAGAGGGCAGTGCTAAACTATTACACCCATACATTTTCAAATGCCCTATTTATATAACTGACTTTCTTCATTTGATTTCAATTTCTGGTGTATTTGGATTATAAAAACTTCTTATTGCTCAGATATTTATGGAATAAATGGCCATTAGTTATAAAATTCTTTACTTTGGACAAAGCAAATATGTTTGTGAAATTAGCAACTCAAGATCATAATAAATGTGATAAAAGTACATTGATATGGTATTTCCTAATGTCGTGCTCTTGACAACTAGCAAGAAAGCAATTAGAAAAATTTGCAACCCTAATATTAAAATCAAACTTTCATGTAGTGCTTTATTTCTGAAAGAAAATTATAAAATCAAAGAAAACCAAGATATTTGTATTTTATTGTTGCAAAAGTGGCTTGCTAAATTTTATATTCCAGAAAAAGAAATTATTATAAAATTACCTAAACCTAAGTCTTAACAAATTAAGTCACAACATAATTAATGTTGTATGACTTAGGAGCATCTCTGGTGAAGTTTTACTCTAAAAATGAAGGAAATTTGGCCTGGAGTGCCTCTGGCCTATATTATGGCATCAATTGTCAAACTTTCTTTTTTCTTTTTAACCACAGAATTGTTATTCCTGTATGTTGACTGCAGATTCTTAGTTTGGGAGCTATTAACATCTATCAGGATCAATTGTACACACTTGAACTAAGAAAAATTTACTTGACAACTCTAATGGCTGTGAAAAAGCCATTATAGAGTCACAGAGAAAGGGAGAAAAAGGCCAAAGCATGCCAAAGAATCAGAGGAGGAATTTTTCTCTTGTTCTCTTACTAATTCCTATCATCGTCCCTATTTTCAGCCCCAACTCTGCATTTTTTCCTTGTCCTTTTTTACAAAGTCAAATGCATGTTTCTCAATGCCTATGTCTTTGTGTTTTGTTGAAAACAGCACATATGATACAGGAGTGTGACCTCTAAGCAGTGGCCACAGGGAACACATGGGAGTCAGTGCAATCTGATGCAGCTGAAGGAGCTAGCCAACACCAGGGACAAGACTTTCCTTTAAACAGAGTGGCCGAGAGCAGGAAGGAAATCTCCTAATAGGCGGTATTTGTCAGGCCACCAGGGCAGCACTGCCTTCTATCCAGTTCTGCCCAGAACCTTTCAAACAGCAAATAAGGGAATGACACCATTGGCAAGTGGAGTCATTTCTCAGAGTCTTTTCCATTACTTTCTAGATCAGCTCCACCCAACAAATCCTTTACAAACCTCAGTGCTAAATTTAAAGTAAACACACCTAAGGTAACCATAAACGCTTTATAAGTTCAGCCAAACAACTTGTAAATAGGCGCTGCAGAGCATTTGGGCAGACTTAATTAAATTTCCTTTAAATAAAACCCAAAAAGGTATATAATTCTTATTGCTATATGATGAGCACTCGCCATTTTCCCCAAATACATTAAGTATTTACGTTATTTTTTCCTTCTGATCCTGCCTCCTGTTGTATCTACATTTTATAAAGCAACAAAATAGGTGGAAACGTATATTGTCCCCGAAGGTTACTTATAAAGAGATGACAGAGAAAGAGGCTGTCGAGGAGCTGTGCAATTGATTTTCAGATCAAATGATCTGTTTATGAAAATAATTCTATAACCTTAACATTTATTTAGAATACAGCAGAGATCTTTCCAGGGAGAAGCAATGCAGCAAAAAAAAAATAAATAAATAAAAAGGAAAGAAAGAGGAATAAAGAAAGAAAAGAAACAGAGATTTTACTTTTAGCTCATCTTCAGATTTGCAAGGGACAATAAGCGAGATTCATTAGGCCATTTGTTTCTGTCATCTGCCATGATTCAAAATGAAATACTAAATGTTTCATGGACTCAGAAAAAGAGTAGAATTTGTCTTTGTGTTGGCTGTGCAAAGACGGTGTGGCTTACAGCCCCCATACAAGAGGCCTGACGGATGAAAGGGGGCAGGGTGGTGCCATCTGAATGATGATGGGCTAATATCATCACCCTCTTGTCAGCTGTAATAGGCTTTTCCTCACAGAAATAATTCATAAAACCGCTACATTATATTCTATTCCTGACAGGCCCTATCTATCCTCCAACCCAGCAGGCTCACAACTAATAAGAAAATATGTGGTTCAGGAACCCTGAAAAATTAAACAGGTAGTTTATGAACAATTTGTTTCATAGGGATGTTTATTATGTTTATTAAATATTGAGCCTTTAATGTTTTCCCAGTGCAGATGATATCATAAAAATGCTGACTTAAGCCTCAGATGTATTCTTAGAAAATGACATTTTACAACACTAGTAGTACATAGTAAATAACTAAATTATAGCAGCTTATGTATGTGTATAGAGACAGGATGTAGAAAATGTAATTTATACTGTATCTTTATGTACATGTGTATGTGAGATGTGTCCTTGTGTATCCTAGCGTATCAGTACGAGCTACCATTGTAGGCTTAGGCTTAAAAGTAGGTTGGGGATACCATTATTTTTGTGCTTGTCTTGGGGAAGGTCAGCCCGAGGTTTGTTTTATTGCTTGTACTAAAGGAGAACCTTGAGTCCAGTGTTTGAGGCATCAAAAGTACACATACTCCAGGCACTAATAATAAACTTAATCAGGAGTGTTACTTTGAAATTATAATTTTTATAGAAATCTGTTATCTGGGTTTTCTCTGGAGACTAATGTATGTGAGCATAGGAGGGTAAAATGGCTCCTGGTAATGTGCTGTTCTTTATTTGAAAGGTATCAAATTAGATACAGAAACTGTTCTGCAGAGAAAGTGCATGAAGCATGTTCTTCCTGTGCCCATACCTTGTGCAATACTAGCTTTTCTGTCATAATATATTTAATCAGTGTGACAGTAAATGATCTTCTGCTGTAGACAAGCAAGTGGAAGATTATCTGCATCTTACAGGGTTAATGGCCCTTCCATAATAAACAATACCCAGAGTATGAAAATAAGGCAATAATTCACGTACATATTTCAGAAAGCACATGCCCAAGGTGATTTACAAAGGAAGTTGGATCAAACCTGTGGTTAAATGCTACAGCATTCTACTCCACAGCTTTCCTGATCTCAGAAGGACATCTTAATTTACTATATATTCCCACAGAGAAACATACACACAGGCATTTTGTAATGAATATGTTCTCGTAGGGTTTCACCGAGGGTATAGGTACACGGGATGTGAAAATTCAGATGAAATAGAAAACATCAGCGTGAAGAGGTTAAGTGCAGAGTCTATTTGAAGAGTTGTTATCAGTGGATCAGCTTCAAGCTAGGGGAGTTCTTTAGGGGCCACTCATGAACTTTTATTGTCTAATACTTTTATAAATATCCAAAATGATGGGATAGAGAGAAACTGACTCCAAGCTTGAGGATGACCCTGAAAGCTAGCATCCAAATTAAGGGTGACATTTACAAATTGTGAGGCGTGGTCAGAGATAAACAGAAGGGGACTCAGAAAGGGGAGGTCCCATGGGTAAGAAAGCTAAGCTTGCACATATGAGATGCAGGATGCCAAAATCTTTGTAGGTGTGGCAAAAAGCTTTCATTGTGGAATAATGAAAGCAGCTGACAGCAAAACAGAATGAGTATCTAAAAATCAAACTACTGCAACCATTAAAATAGTCTAGCTTAGGGGATATAAAACAAGTACTGCCCAGCTTCTGAGCTCCATTTATTAGGAATGGGCTAGAAGCAGCCTGTCCTTAAGAGAAGGAGGGTGGTTGTTTATCCTCTTGAAGCTCCTTCTAGCTTTAAGAATCCACAAATCTTTGCACCTCTGAGTCTCTGTCGCTACACACAGCTTCTGACATTCCAAGTGAGAGTATATAGTAATAATTATTGGGCCAGTTGAGGCTTCTTTTAGTTTCATTCCAAATCATAAAAAACTGTAACTCTCCTTTCCCAAGTACCTTCTCTGAATGGTAGGTTATGTTCTAATAAAGTTGAAAAATTATTCATTTAAACTCAACTCATTTGGAATTTTGTGTCCTGGTATAGACTTTCTGGGGTGAGGTGGCCACTCCTGGAGCCGATACCCCTTGAAAGGCAGTGGTTAGTTCTTGCGGAGGGCAAGGGGGCAACCCTTCTCATATTGCCTGTGGCTTTCTGTGCAGTCTGAACTTGTTTGCAACGCCAAGAACCCTGAATAGTTCTTTGCACAAGAGACAGACAAAATGGACAGTGGTTTGTGGAGAGAAAAAATTTACCCTGGGTCATTAAAGAACCATGAACATCCTAACCTGTATTAGGCTACATTTGCTCTCAGGGGCACATGTTGTGCTACCAATTTCAGCCATCCCCCTTTTAGAAGAAGGCAGTTGGTGGCAATTAATTACTCCTGGATAGCACATACAGCTGCAGCCTATGTATGGAAACAGAAAAGAAATTAGATTTAATTGGCCTTAGCACAATAAGGAATGTGGCATTTATTTAATTATGACTTGGGAATGGAGCCTCGATTAGTGTTTTATTGCATTTTTAATATTAATAACACGTACAGCATATAAAAATGAAATAAGCTTCCTGGATGTTATATTAAGGTACCATGTGTTATTTTTAGAAACCTATTTTGACATCAAAAAATTCTCAATTATATAAAAAATGAAGCGTTTCTTACCCTTGAGTGTCAGTCACATTGCGTATTTCAAAGTTTTCCTTTATCAAGCCGGGGTCTGACGCATGCTCGACAGAGCTTGTATCCGTGGGTTCAGTGATTCATTCAAACCCAATTTATTTTCTATTTTGGTCTACTTTTTGGCTTTGAAGTTAAAATGTTTGTCATTAAGTGCCCTTGCATCTTTTGCTTGGTAATGACTGGAATTTCTTAAAAGGAAAGAGAAAAAAAATCTGGCGTTTGAACAAAAAGTACAAAAAATAGAACATCGTAACTATACAGGGCTTTTAAAATTGCCATACTTCTCAAATACTGCTTTAACTTTTATGGAAATATTTGCCTAGAAAAATATCTTACATCATATTAATAAAATAATTGCACTTACACTCTGATTAATATGTAGTATTTTTCCTGGTTTGTATATCTTAAATAAAATCCTTAAAAGTAAGCCTCCAGAGTTTCTTACTCTATCATTTTCTAGGGTGAACATTTGCTCCTAATTCAAGGGAATATACTGCATTACACACTGCATTTAAATGGTGTCTCCATGATGGGAATGTCCCCCAAATGCCACACAGACTAAACAAAATGAATGCTTCTGACTGCCATGATGTATTAAAAAAATCTGTCTTATATTCCACACGTACCAGGCAATCTTTCTGCACAGTTTCACACAAAAGCAGCAGGATTAGAAGTGCTTTGCTGTTGCATCAAACATTCGTAAATAAAGGAAAAGCAACACCCTGTGGTCCTACAGATGTTTGTAAACTGAAGTGGTTGTGTGTTTTAGAGACTTAAGAGTGGCATCGTCTTGCCACACTCGCAGTGGTCACAGTGACTTGCTGTGCAGTCTAGAGAATACTGTTTATTCGCAACTATTCCACCTCTGCCAACAGGATGCTGAAATTTTACACCCTAGAGTTAAGGGGAGAGACATGATACCAAGCTCAAGAGCAGAAGCAAGAAGCTAGAAAGGCCAACTATAAATTCACAACATCAAGGCTTGGAGAGGGTTATTTTACAGACAGCTTTTCCACTTTCCTGTCCTCATTTTTTTTTTTTTTTGTATTTTTTTCCATCATATGAAAAAAAAGAACACTTTCACAGAGGACATTAGACACGTCTTCATTTCATCAAGCATTTCTTAAATACCTGCTGGGTGTATATATCTCTGTTCAAGATATATATGATATCAAAATGAAAGATGAGTTTGCCCTTAAAAATCATGAAAGAACCAAAGAATCAAAGCAATCATGTAATTGCTTTATGTGGGGCATCCCAGAAGCGGGCTCAGGGAAAACCTCTCCACACTTTGGAATCAGGAGACCTAGCTGTCATGCTTGTTATTCTGCCAGGAATTGATGGTGTTGACCTTGGGCTCGTTACTTCCTTCTTGGGAGCTTGATTTCCTCATTTGCAGAATGAGGTTCAACTCTTTAGATGATCTCCGAGGTCCCTTCATGTCTAATACTTTATTACTATTATCTGTAGGATTGAGGGTAAGTGCTGGAGCCTTAACAAAGAGAAGAAAAAAAATCCTAAAACTCAGAAACGTTCTTTTGTAAGGGCACGTCAAACATCTATTCAAAGCAGAACAGGGTCTCTTCGCCAAAAAATATCCCTATGAAGATCAACTCAGAGACCTAACAGGAGAGCAGGAAGTAGAGGGAGGCAGTTGTTTCCTATTCTTTTTTCAGGAGCAGGAAGACATTTCACAAATATGAGGGAAATCCAGTCACAGGTGTGCTGTGGTCCTCTGTAGAATGAGCTCCAGCTGACAGTGGGGCTTTGCACATCCTGCCCGGTGGCCTAAGGCCTTTACACAGGGCTCTGTTAGTGTTGAGGAAACACCTCAGCTGCCCCTTGAATCAGCCTCTAAAAGTTAAACAAGAGAATGAGATGCGCAGAGTGAGTGAAATCATACCTCAAATTATAGCCGCGTTTGTCATTTGATGCCATGCATCAGAAATGACAGTTAAATATTAACATGTATGTGTACATTTATATACGTCTACAGACATAACCCCCACCTTCCTGCTAACCTGCTTGCCAGGTTCACTGTTTTTGTTTGACTGGTTGTAGGGCTGTTTTCGAGATCTGCCAGTTGGAAGTAGCTACGTTTTGTGAAGTTAAATGAACTTGGGCTAGGAAACAGGCCTTTAAATGAGAAATTTTATATAAACATATGGGAACTGAATTACTCGTTGTTACTTTAAGCTGATGACAAGTATCATCATCCAAAGTGTTGTTGGTTTGGTGCAGGAGCTGTGTGTGCTCCTAATGTACCTTCCTTACTTTTCTGCGGGAAAACCCCTCAGATACAGTATCGAATAGCAGCATGATCCTGTCTTTCAGTGAAGTCCATGATACAAAATCGCCACTGTAGCAGCTGGTAGACACAGGCGGCAAACAACCCACGCTTGACAGAACACCCAAACCTTTGGTGGCTGAGAAGCCAGTTGCAAAACAAGGATTAAGGACTGGGATTTTATTTCCTATTCCTCCAACCCCATCTTCCCATCACTCTTGTACAGAATACATAACTACAATAAAGACTTCCAACGAGAATGAGGCATCAGAGATTCTTGTAGCAATTATACTCAAAGCAAAAATATTAAACACACACACACAACATCAAGAAAATAAAGCCAGGTGAACATGAATATGTATCTGCTGGGTACTGTTACAAAGCATCCAAAATTTCATTATCAGTGTATGATTTGACATGCCCTTTATAATGTAACATTACGTTCACAAACAAGTCTTCAGAGGTGTTGAGAAAAGAATGGCTGACTGGAGCTGGTATTTCATTCACAGGGAAAGAAGGGCGTGTTCATTATGCATGTGGCTACTTAAATAAGGCTTTTTATCTAAAAATAGTTTTCTTTCATGCTAAAAAATGTAAAAATATATGTTTAAGCTAAAAATTCTATATATCAGGAAAGCTCTAAGTGCCTTGGTAAGGTACTACCTTTTGTTGGAATTTGTTAAAGTATCTTGGAGATAAATCTACTCTCCTTTTGACACCATTTTGGGAAACTGGGGAGTGGGGAAAAGATTAGGGGGTTGAGAAAAGGAAGGAAATCCATATTTTTGGTTCAGGAGAAACTTGTATTCATTGGAGGTAGTTTCTAGATGTGGTTTTCAGGCCACAAACTGCTTTGTAGATTTGTATTTGGGGGAAAGGTGGAAAGGAGAAATGAATGACTTCTATACGCACTTGCCTGTAGTGTACAAATGTAACATATATACTCCTGCCAGTTACCTCTCCTTTATAAACAATGAATTGTTGAGTCTTAAGACTGATTTCTAGTATCCTCCTGCAGGACTGAATTCAGAGCCTTTTCTTATTATATATTTTGTTTGTTTATTGGTTAATAACTTTGATTTAAGTTGGAAATCTAAAAGTAAAACAGACTCGATTGGACTTGGGGGAAGTTTCACTACTGATGGAAAAGAAGGCATGTTGCAACTGACATAGCTACTATAGGGGATCAGATTACCTGTCCCCGCTGGCCCTGGATGTTTATCTTATTGAGAGGTTTTCCTTGCCTCAGAATCCACTCCTTCTGTCCTATGATTTCCTCTCCCTTTGGTGAGCTATTTTAGCTTGTCTCCAGCTGCCTGACAGAACAGCATCACATCCCTGACAACAGAGAGGGAAATAAAACCAACCTTAAAAAAAAAAAGTGTTTTCATGTCAATGTTTTATAATTTTGAAAGATTGAAAAATGTTGTCTACACATAATCCGTTGCAAATACCTGGGAAACAATGGGGCACACAGATTCTGAGGAAGAAAAAAGCAAATCAAACTTTTGCCTCAGGGAGAAATAAGCAAGAGAGGATTTTATTATTTCCATGGGTTATTTTGAATATATTATTCTGAACAGCACTTAGCACCTTCATGGTGCTAAATTAATTTAAAATGATAGTATTTTCCCTTCCATTCTTAGTGATCTCTTCTGTCGGTGTTGTAGGATACAGGTGGTAGGCAGCAAACTTGGAGGTTTTGATCTTGCATATGAAATATTTCATGTTGTTAAGTTTTTACATACCCAATTTGTTGCTGGGTAACAAACCATGGAGGTAGAATATGATTATATTTACAGAATAGGTATTTTCATCAGTTCATAAAAATTATGTATCTATAAAGCTGTGTTAACCTTTTCAAAGCATTTCACATTTGTATCTTACTTAACCCTCCAACTTCCCCAAGTGCTAGTTAGATAAGGTGGTATTTTACATAATTTATAGAGGAGGAAGATTAAGTAATTTATCCCAAGTTGGAGGTGATGTGAGCATCAGAAGCTGAATGCTGTCTCTTCCACTTCACAGCAGAACCCAAGCAGACACAGATTTTACTTGAAATAGAAAGCAGTGACCTCGCTTGAGTCTATTTCACCTTTAAGTTCTAGGAAACCAGGACCCTTGGCTTAAGATGGGCTAGAAAGGTTTTCCAGGGAGGCACAGCAAAGGAATTGGCTCTTGTGGAGATACCTTGTAATAAAATATTGTCGACTTGTAACGGCCTCTCTGTTCTTTGCTCTTAGTTTTTGTCCTTCTTTTTTCGGAGGAGGATGCTGAGCTTCATAAAAAGAATGCATGACTCCTTGACTAGAGCTAGACTCAAATGAAACAGTACCCTCACTTCCCCTTTTCTTTGCAATCAGGGACCTTTGGAGTGTTTCTCTTTCCTTCTATCGCTCTGTGCTTGCTCTTCTTTCTCCCTATCAAAACTGACTTTCAGGAAATAAATTGGCAGCATTCTCTGACAGTCTGAGGATTCAGGTTATGTTTTGTACACACACACACAAAACACACAGACATTCACACAAACTTTAAGTGTGGCAGGTTTTTATTGTCCTTCTCTCCAATAGTACAAATGAGGGAATAATTTCTCATTTACAATCACTGGCTCGGGAATGCCAGTTGAAAAGTAGATGAATGATGAAGGGATGTTTAAAATAGAATGAAAATTCTAAGAGTGAATTGAAAGAAAAATTCTGGCTGTGGAGATTGTAGGCAAGGTAGGGACAGGGGGAAAGAGAAAAAGTGGGGAGGAGGGAAGGAATGAGAGAGAGAAGGAGATAGACAGAGAAAGAGAAAAGAGAGACAAAAAAGAAAGAAGGAAGGGAGAGAGAAAGAGGAGGGGACGGACAGAACAAAAGAAGGGGGAGAAATGGGAAGGGAAGAAGAAAGGAAGGAAAAGAGGAAGGAAGGAAAAGAAAGAAGCAATTAAGCAAAGAATGTGGGTAGAAAGAAAGAAGAAAATACATGTACATTTCAAGAAGATAAAAGTTAGTAAAAACAGGAAGTCCAGATGGGAACTTGTTTTTAGAAACTTTGAAGTTGTTTCAAATATGAATATGGTAATATTTAATAAGATACAGTAGTTAGAGTGAACTTTTCTTTTTAAACCTGGTAAAGATGTGGGTATAGAAGACTACAGGCGGACGTCTCAGTCACCTTGTAAAATAAAAAAGTAAATAATTCGAAACTAATATTCTGAGCATTGGATTCATAGCTTAATTGTTCAAATGGGCAATCTTGATCAAAGAGCAGTTTGAAAGTTTAGCCCCAAGTGCTTTGATAACTCTACTCTCATAATCAATCTTCAAGATAAGTTTCCTATGAATTATTAATTTATGCATTTAAAAATATGGTTCTTTGATTATTTTGAAATTTGGGTGGCAACCCATTAACAAGTCATGAAATTGATTTAGATGATAACAACTACTATTTAAAGAAATAAAATGGAATAAATAAGAGTATATTAAGTTGACTTAGAATTGAAATGTAAAACTGAGTGCAGCACGTGTAGAAACAGTAAATACTGATTTCTGAGGCTTTTGTTTCAGTTATGTGCATTTGTCGTTAGTGCCATGGAGTCCATTCTGACTCCTGGTGACCCTGTGGACAGCAGAGCAGGTCTGGTCTTTTGTGCCATCCTCTCATCTTCTGACGCTGTATCAGACAGTGCTCCGCTGCAATTCTTGGGTTTTCCTAGCCAATTTTTTTCAGAAGCGAGTGGCCAGGTTCTTCTTCCTAGTCTGTCTTAGTCTGGAAGCTCTGCTGAAACCTGTCCACCATGGGTGACCCTGCTGGTATTTGAAATACCAGTGGTATAGCTTTCTGCATCACAGCAACACACAGTTGCCACAGTATGACAACCGACAGACGGGTGGTATGGTTCTCTGACTGGACACAAACTTGGGCCGTGGCAATGAGAACGCTGAACCCTAACCATTAAATCAGCAGGGCTGGCTTGTGTGGGTCTATATTTGTCCTCAAAGTAAAATGCTTTTCTTATTACAGGTGATGGTCAAAAATATTTGAAAAACACTGATCTGGGTGATATTGAACAAAAACTCACCAGGATATGTATAAGTCATTGTTCTTTGGGACATTGCAACAGTGTCTCTATTCCTTATGGGAGGATGGTTTGTTTCAAAAATGTGTCCATTTTGCTTTTCAGCTCATCCTATTTCCAGAGTTAATTTTTCATTCAAAGGTATCACTTGATTAATGAATGCAAGTAAAAAGTGCTTTGATTCAACATCATATGTCACTAGGGAATTGCAAATTAAAACAACAATGAGATGTTACTACACACCTATTAGAATGGTGAAAGTCCAAAACTCTGACAACACTAAATGCTGGAGAGGATGTGGAGCAACAGGAACTCTCATTCATTGCTGGTGGGATTCAAAATGGCACAATCATTTTGGAAGACAGTTTGGTAGTTTCTTACAAAACTAAACATATTCTTACCATACAATCCAGCAATCATGCTCCTTGGTATTTATGCAAATGAATTGAAAACATGTCCACACAAAAGCCTGCAAACGGATGTTTATAGCACCTTTATACATACTTGCCCAAACTTGGAAGTAACCAAGATGTTCTTCAGTAGGTGAATGGATAAATTGTGGTACATCCAGGCAATGGAATATTATTCAGTGCTAAAAAAATGATAATTCATCAAGCCATGGAAAGACGTGGAGGAAACTTAAATGCATATTACTAAAAAGAATATGTGAGTGAAAGAAACCAACATGAAGGGCTACATACTGTATGATTCCAACTATATGACATTCTAGAAAGGCAAAACTATGGAGACAGTAAAAGAATCAGTGGTTGCCAGGGGTTGGGGGGAAGGATGAATAGGCAGAACACAGAGGATTTTTAGGGCAATGAAACTATTCTGCACGATACTACAATAGTGAATACATGTCCTTACACATTTGTAAAAACTCATAGAATGTACAACACCAAGAGTGAACCCTAATGTAAACTATGGACTTTGGGTGACAATGATGTGTCATCATAGTTACACGGATTGTAACAAATGTACCACTGTGGTGCAGGATGGTGATAGTGAGGGAGAGGGGCAGGAGGTATATGAGAACTCTTTGTAGTTTCTGCTCGATTTTGCTGTGAACTTAAAACTACTCTAAAAGTAAAGTTTATTAAGTAAAAAAAGGAGTATGCACGAAAATGTTGATCTGTATTGCCAAACTGACCTCCAATAAATTATACCAATTTATTCTTCCATTAACATTATATGAGAGTGTCAATTTCCCCACACCAACTCTGTGTACTGTTAATTTTGCTATATATATTTACCATTCCAATATATAAAAATGGTATCTCATTACTGTTTTAATTTGCATATCTTTAATTTATAATGAAAGCTAAAGCATCTTTTCCTAAGTTTATATGCTATTGGTACTTCTTTTGATAACTGCCTCTTCATGTTCTTTGACACTTGTGTGGTTTATAGCGTTGATGATCATTAAAAAAATCTTAAAATATTTTACAAAGGTGCTTTGGGTCTTTTAGAAAAGAATCTTCATGCAAACCTTAAATAGAAGGAGCAATTAGCACTACATAGTGAAAAATGACCGAGATAACACCAGAACAATTGCCATTCAGACCTGGCTTGTTCCTGAGACAGCCTGGAGACCACCAGTGCTGTTCTAGGCTCCCTTGGCTGTGGATTACAGAGCAGCACAACGTTTGTCTTCAGAAGCATATTCTTAAATCAAAGAATCTGAAAGTCTTACTCTTTTGCTTCTCTTCCTCCAAAGGAGGTAGAATGGGACAGAACAAATGGGAGGAGAAGGTAAGCAAGAAATGGGCAATAAACACAGACATTTTAGCAAAGGAATCACAAGCCGGAGATGACATAGAACAGAGGTAAACACAGAAAACGGGAGCAGTGCAGTCGCGCAGCGGAGCTGGCTGGGGCTCTCTGGTGGGACGCGTTAGCCCAAATGCCAACACTGCTGTGGGATCTGCAGACTCTTCTCCAGATAATTACAGCAGATTCAGTCAAATCTATTTGCAGCCCCTGTAATTGAGAGTGAGCAGCAGGGTTATTTCAGGCATCGCTCCCTTAGCCAAGCTACCCACCACCACTGACGTGATGCATCTCATGGTCAGGGAGGTGGTATTGCCTCAAATGTATCCCCACCCCACAATGCTGGCCTCATATCCTCAATCCTCCAGCCAAAGCATTGTTAGGGGGCCAGGAGGAAGCTCTTTGGATTTGGCCAAATTAGTCGTTAAGAAGGCAGTGAAAGAAAAACTGATACTTCATCTGCCAAATAAGACGTGTTCTATGTGGTCCAGTCTCACCTGAACTAATTAGGTATTTTATTTGAGCTCTTTTTTGAGAGCCATTTCTGATTATATCTATTTACATTGATCCAACATTACTGAAACATTTGGGCTGGGATGCAGGATACGTTGCAGGATGGACACAAACCCTTTTGAACCTCTATGTTTATGAAGGATACAGGCTCCCTTGCTAAGGCTTTGTACTCTGACTGTGTCAGGATTGGCAGTCACAGAAAACCTCCTTCTCCTTCCCCAATAACTGTTTAGTTACACTGAAATTATTTTTCTTGCTTCCAGAGGAAATATCTTTGGAATTCAGTCTCCTGGTGCATCATTTTCACATATGCATCTTAAATAAATAGACAATCCCAAATGGAGGTGAACCCCAAATTATGTTTTCATCATTAGCCCTACGATAATTTCAGAATGTGTCCCGACTCTCCCACTGTAGCTCCTGTCGCTGTAATCCTTCCGTCATTCCATTTGCATCCTTTATTATGTAGTCTATCTTCGCGAGGGCAATGTGTCAGGAAGCATCCCGTCTGTAAGTGACTAGAGTTAAAATCATCCTCAACAAATCGACAATGCAATCGGCTCAGAGCCGTGCTAATAATGCCATCCTGTCAGCTTCCACCCTTTTGATAAACACTCTTTCCCCGCGAAGGATGTAGGGAAGTTATGTAATCATTTGGAAATATGTCAACATAGCTGTGGGACTGGGGCAATTAAGCCTGTTCTTCCTTACGTAAATGCAGAATGGGGTCAGAAAAGTGGGTACTTATACCCAATTTAGTGATGTTGTATGGAGCCAATTCGTTTGTTTAATATCTCCTCATTTGTGTGTGGTGAAATTTCTCCAGGGAGGGTGGCAGAAGGTGGGGAGAGGGAAAAGGGGAGGTTGAGAATAGCTCAACAGGAAAAAAACTAAATAGGAGATAGAAAGTGTGCGTGTGTGTGTGTTGGGGGCAAGGTTGACGTGATTTCCTTTCTGTTCACCCTCTCTGACTTCAAAATAGCCCCTACCGTCCTTTACTGTCCTCTTGGACAAACATCCTGCGAGCTGCTAGGGCTTCCTCTGCAGGTAGTGGACATCTCCTGCTGGAGGGGGTGCTGTCACTGATGTGTGCAGCAACACACAGATGCATCGCTTGGCTGGAGCTCTGACATTTGTCCATGATGAGCAGTGACAAGGTTTCGGTCGCTTTTAGCGCCAAATCTCGTATAGTGCGGGAGACTCCCAGTGCGCCTGTACAACTTTGTACACGTTTCATAATATCCCCACCTTCCTAATCCTTCATTGTAGCAGTGATATGCTTTGTTTATTTTGGTTTAAATTCTTAAAGTATCCCTTTTTCTGCTCATTCTTTACACACATATCTGGGATATATCATTGCTTTGAAAGCAGGGAAAGTCAAGTTAGCATTTCCAATTCTTACCAGGTCAGTGACTCAAAGTCAGACAAATTTGGGTGGGTTGGCAGCTTATAAGAAGTGGCAGCCCACTTGGATTGATGCTTCACCTTGCCAATGACCACAAAGAGATTGGAATCTAACCCTGTCAGACCTGTTGCTGGGGTGCTGTCATGTGTGGCAGACGCATCCTGGTGTTTGTGGTATTGGAGGTCTATCTTAGCTTCCTCTGGTGGTTTCTTGGCCTATAGTTTGAGGACTGTGCCTGGCTGGGTCCATGTTTGCTTGCTCTACCCAACGCAGCTGCTTCTGTGGTGGGTAATTGGAGGGGAGGTGGATTTCCAGGAATGCATGTGGTGTTTAGTTCTCATCCTAGTGGTTGTGGTCACTATTGTTTCTGATGCCAAGTGCCAGCTCTTGACGCAAGCCGTCAGGGATGCTGGGTGGAGAAGCTATGAATCCACACCTTCCCTAGAAGCCTTGTTGTTTGGAGATGGAGAATGGTGGGAAGTGGGAAGAGGGGGGATGAGAGGAGAGAGACCAAATGGGGAAGTTGTGGGGGCAAAGGAGGGTGAAGATCACTATTGTTCAGATGTTTCCTTTCCTTCCTCCCATCTCTTCTTTTGTCCTCTGCGTTCTCCTTTTATTCTCCAAACTCTTGTTTCTGATCCCACCTGGAATCAGCTTTTGACCTGCCTCTCTATTGTTAACAACCATGCTGATGTCTTCCAGGTGTTTCCCACTGTACGACTGAGAATAACACGATGGGCAAGAGAGGAAACAGTGAGGGGTCAAATATCTAAGCCTCTGAGTCAAAAGTGAGGGTTGATGAAACAGCAATCTTTAAGCAGAGAAAAGAGGAAAGTGGTGGGAGACCTCTGTTTGTGTCAGTGTCCACGGTCCATCAGCACAGTAGGCACAGCACTTGCTGAGACCAATAACCGTGATGCCAAAGAAGACTGCAAACACCCCCCAGATACCTATCTCACTGAGGTTTGAGAAAACTGTACTCAAAATGCCAGCTGCTCTCTAAAAATACCCAGCCTCAATTCCCTGCATGCAAGACAGGAATAAACTAAGAGCCATTCTTTGCAAGCTCTGTAAATGTAATTGTAGAGTTTAATCTGTAAGCAAGACCCTTTCTTCGTGGGGAGGACTGTAATCTTCATCCAAGAGTGACAAAGGCAAAGGGAAAATTTGAAGATATTTGTTTCAAGAAGCAAGTGAGTCTGAATTTAGTAGTTTTGTGGAATCATGGGAAAAAAAGGATGTTAGGCCATGGGTGAAAAATTCCAAAGCAGAGAATAAATTTGTTTGATGGCATTGACGGACTAGTCTAGGAGCTCCAACTAATTTAGGAATATTTATGACACTTGATACATTGTTGAACTTTAGGGCAATTTTATTTTCTGAGATAAAATATATTATAGTGGATGTGATAATAAAGATTTTTATATATATGATATATATATATTCATATACCCTAATATGCCCATTTGTATGCATTACAGAAAAATAAACAAAATCAAAACTTACCTTTCATGAATCTCCGAAGTAGGTATATTCAGGAGAGTTGTTACTTGTGGACAGAGAACACACAACAAAAAAAGAAGAAAATTTCTAAGAGTCCATTGCTTTGAGATTGAGCAACAGGAATAAGAGATAGGCTTGTTATTTCAAATGGAGAACACCAATTTTTAAAAATTAATCACTATAGATTACTTAGGGAACTGCTTACTTAACGTGTTGTTGAAATTACTAGAAATATCTGGCTGCCACACATCCATTTCCTATAACTATTTCCTCTGCCAGAGAGAACAGTAGGTCCCTCCCATCCCCCACTACCAATCCCTTTCATTGTGTTTCTGGGAGGTTTCGTTTTTCACAAATTTGAGATGATCCTATGACAAAAAAAAAAAAATGTGTTTCCTACCTATAAGATGTTTTCAGTGTTTTATAATTGTGATTGTTTCTCTGACTTCTGCATCCCTCTTGTTTTGTGCTGTGTAATTAGGTCATTCTGGTTAAAAATGGTTCAGATTAACATAAAGATTTTAAAGGGCATCCCCATTTTCTCCTAAGTGAAAACAACATTATTTCATGAGTCCCTTGGTTTGCTATAATGCTGAAGTCAAAAACTAAGTGAGTTCTTGAATATTAATCTTCATCATTACAGTCTATTCAAATTGGAGAAACTAAGCAGAAAATAAAATAAAAACTCTACCAGAAACTAAGTTCTCTATTTTTTCTGTATTCTGCTAGTTGGAGAGAAGAATTAGTAAATCTCAGACATTAAAAAGGAGAGAAGTACAGGCTATATTCTGGAGTCAAAATCAATTCAGCTCAATCTCCTGTGCCTGTCACATCTAGAGATTTGCTTCTATACATGGAGAATTCATGTTCAGAATGCTGACTTGGAAACATGGCAGGATCTTAAAATAAGTAACAAAAACTTCTATTATGGAAAAAGCTCTCTTATCCGAATTCCCCATAATCACCTCTGGACTAACTGATTTTCTCCACATCTTTTGCAAAACCCACTGATTGATATCATCTTCTTTGGAGCTCTTGTGGCAAGTATGTTGACACACTTCTTCTCCCACTGGTTGAGTTGTATGTTTGCCAAGAGCCAGTTGTGTTTGCTCCCAAATCTGATTATGTCAGTTGTGCTTGTTCTTGTAATTACATAATTTAATTAAATATTATGTAAACTGGTGAACTAAGAATAAGAGAAGAGAGCTGTTTTTTCTGAGCTGAATGCTTTGAAGACTCACTCAACAAAGCAAGTCACTAAAAAATTACTATCAAAATTTGTGAAGGCAAAACAACTGTAAAGGATTGAGAGAAGAAATAATTTTTCAACCTAGAGTCTTCACTGAGATTAATGTACAATTGTCATTAAGTTCTTAATTCAGTTCAAACTGGCAATCACGGAGACTGCATTTTTTCGTTTGTGTGAAGCCAGTTGAGCTGACATTTTTCTTTTCTTTTTTTTGGTGAGGGAGACCAGCCCTGAGCTAACATCCGTTGCTAATCCTCCTCTTTTTGCTGAGGAAGACTGGCCCTGGGCTAACATCCGTGCCCATCTTCCTCTGCTTTATATGGGACGCCGCCACGGCATGGCTGACAAGCAGTGCATCGTCCGGCACCCGGGATCCGAACCTGCGAACCCTGGGCTGCCAAAGCGCAAACTAAACCACTGTGCCACCAGGCCGGACCAAGCTGACATTTTTCTTCAGCCACAGAATCACTGATTTCAGTTTTGTAAGATAAAAAGGCCTCTGTTGTACTTGGTATCCTGTCCTTAAGGCGATAGAGACTATTAGTATGTCATTCATTTATTTATTCAACAAGCAAATAATGACCATATGGTATGTTCTAGGACCTATTCTAGACATGGAATTCAAGGTCACTGCCCTTAAAGACTTATATCTAGTAGGGAGAGAAAGATACTTAAACGGATGGTGGCAACATCACTGGAGCTTTGAGGACAAGTAAGATTTGGCCAGATGAAAGTTCTATTTGTGGAAATCAGAAATATGAAACGATGTGCTGTGTCAGGGGACCACTTGGAGTGACAAAGCATGAGGTTAACCGGTTTGGCAGTGGCCGTGTGGTGATGGGTCTGTGTGCTGAACTCCGAAGCTGAACTCTGTGTGCTTTATCCCGAATGCTGTGAAGGGCTCCTGAAGGCTTTAAACCAGAGTTACAGCTCAAACTCATGTTTAGATAATTACTCTGGCATCACTTTAGAGTTTTTACACTGAAGACCAGTTAAGAGGACATTGTCTAGGTGAGGAGTGATCAGTGTTGGAACATCTGAACTAAGGCACTCTTAAATAGTGAAGCTGTATGTGTGTGGCGGGGAGAGAACGAGAGATTAGTTCTGTTTCTGAAGTTTCATCCCACCAAGATTTAATTCAGATCAATTGTAGTCCTACCAACACATATATAACATAATATTCTTATTTGAGATTTGATTTTCAGGAACATGATACTTGGATTTTAGAACACTATTGCAAGGAATAATTAATACAATTATTCCAATAATATTTTTAATCAATAAATTATATATAAATAAGAGCAATAATGCTTCCAATTTAGGAGAATGGTTAGTACCTTAAAATCTGGTTCTTTTTACTGATTCCCTGCCAGTTAGTGTAACAACGGTAGCTTTTCTAAATGCGTAATTTCAAAATGTGTTTTCCTTGCTAATACATAAGAGCATCCAGAAGTGCATTTTAGAAGTTGGTTTAATTGTGGGGTGGGCCACTCTACTTCTACATTATTCTAAACATGATGCTAGGGGCCGGCCCGGTGGTGCAGCGGTTTAGTTCGCACTTGGGCAGCCCGGCGTTCGCAGGTTCGGATCCCGGGCGCGGGCTGATGCACTGCTTGTCAGCCATGCTGTGGCGGCGTCCCATATAAAGTAGAGGAAGATGGACACCGATCTTCCTCTACTGGCTCAGGGCTGGTCTTCCCTGCAAAAAAATAAATAAATAAACATGATGCTGCTTAGAATGGATTTCTGTCCAATGAAGTCCCAAATTGAATTTGTTAGAAAATATCGAAAGCTGGGCTTGGAAAAGGTGTAAATAAAAGCCAGTGAGACTTGGGCTATCAGTCTCCACTCTGCTTATGCTGAAATAGAACAAGCTCCAGAGTAAAACAAAAATATATCATTCCACCACCTTGAAAACATGATTTTCTAAAAAATATTTGTATCTACTCAATCAGGAAAACTGCTTAACATCCTCTCCTATGATAGAGAAACCCTGTTATGCTGAACACCCCATCATCAAATGGTATTTTAAAACGAGGTGTCAGAATATTTTGTTACATATTGAGTGATTTCTGGGTCATTGTGTCAACACTAATTTTCAATGGACGATCTAAAATTATACTTCTGCTTTAAAGGTTGGTATTCATGTTTACCTGGGAAATAATATAATTAAAGTATGAGTCCAGACAATGCCTCCTCAGGCAACAGATATAAAAGCTCAACTCTTCATACGCAGTAAGCCTGAAACTAACAGCTTTACCCCCTCACCTTCTTACTTTGTTAGCTAAATGTGTATTGTGTAGTCGAAAGCTTTAAGACATCAACTAACAATGCACTCTTCATTATTCAAAGCTTTAAGAAAAGATCTCCTTAATAATTTTGTAGTTCTAAAGATGAGATTATCATAAATGTCCAGCTATATAAGATCAGAATTAAATCGTTTGTAAGCAAAGTAGCTCAGAAACTAGCAAAAAAACACCTCAGACGTCCTGTATTCTCTTTCTTCACAACACTATGCTGCAGGTATTTTGAGGAGGTGGCACTCCATTTATTGCACAATTATGTCATGTTATTTCCCTATTGCCACAAAGCTGCCATGAAGCGTGCTTCACATATGCCTGGAGAGTTTACCTTGTATGAATATTTGCATTAAATAAATGAAAATTCACCTCTTTCTACAGATATCATGCAGAGACACAAAAGTGTTCCCTGCTATTAGAAATGGGTTCGTACAGACTATAAAAATTGTAAATGAATTTTTGGTTGATTTGTTCCATTTATATAAAATAGATTGAACATGCAGCTTCATGAAAATGTGTATTTAACCAGAAGCCACAAATATTTTTAAGAATGCACTGTTCTATTTAACTTTTAATTCTAAGATTTCTTTCTATGAATGTTCATAGTGATTTTATTGAACTGTAAGCTAAAATAAATGTACCAGTGGGATTTTGTAGGTTTTTTATTTCCAGTAAAGTGTTTACTTGGGATAGAACGTTTAGATAGTTTTAGAGCTATGATTGATAGATGGTTGAAATAAAATGTCCGCAAAAGAAGAGAAAACAGATTCAGGACGACGTCACTCTGAATATTTAACAGTCCAAGTCAATGTAAACTCTAATGGACGATGGAAAGCTCCCATAATAATTATATATTTTTATTATGATTAAAAATTCCCACATGACCATACCTTTCTTTATTTGCAACCTCAGCAAGAGAAAGCTGGATCCTTTATTTCCATAGTAATTGCACTACTATTCCGAAATGCTAGGAAACCAAATCAAAATGGCAATCTTCATTGCGAACAATGTGCTGTACTCCATTCTCCACAAAAAGCACACGAATATACACATATACATATATATAATATAATAATTAGTGTTTCAAAATAGAAATTAAAAAACAGCTGAAGGAAAAATTGCATCCAGAAAAATGAAGTCAAAGTACAAATCTATTTTGGTTATCCTGTCGGTAATTCATGCTGGATAATCATGAGCCCAGCAGTTAATGACCTCTACTCTGATACATTAAGTCCAACCAAAGATAATGGTGTCCTGGGTAAATTAACAAACCCAGTGGTAAACTTGCTTCCAGTTCAGCAGGAGACAGTGTGCAAATTAGCATTAGTTCTTAATAAGATCAGTGTCCTGCAATCCACAGTTCTACAGTGTTCATAATGCTGTCTCTTTTCAGGTGAAAATTTTTTCTCCTGAGAAGCCTTGCACAATACACCCTCTTGACAGAGATTGTTGCCATCCTAATCAGTCCCCCACCTTAAAACTTTCTCCGTCTTTCCCACTTTCACGCTGTGAAGGCTGCTGTGAGTTGTTGAGAATGATTATTCATTTGTAAGCTTCCTTAATAACATTTTCGTTAGATGTTGAGGTTCCCAGCAGAGTCAACCAAGAATTTGATTTTATAATTATAACCATTCTGCAAAAGTTATGGTCAGTGTATGGGCAATCTTGGTGGGATTTACTAATCACCACTTTACGTGTCTTTTTCAAGAAGCATTTATATTTTGTTAAATGAATGGAACACCCCGTGGACAAGTAGGCACTGAGTTATTTTGTAGGACACTGGTGGCTCTTAGGTGGCTGTGTCTGTCCTAGGTTGTATTTGGAAAGTCATGAGACCTGCAACGAGAGAGGAGAGTTATTTTAAATATCTATTTTAAAGCCATGTTTCACTACGGGGTTTGGAAAGTTGTGTATTATAAAACGCAATTATTAAGGAAAAACCTGTGATACATAAGATACTGGTGCACATATGCTATTTTGATTGAATTAGATATATTTGGCTCTTGTAGAGGACCTGCTAAAAATGATATATGGAGACTTAATGTTTCAAATACATGACACTTAAGTGCCTAAACGAGTAAGGTATTGTGTGTGAATGTATGTATGCTTGTGCACATGCGTATACATGTGTGTCTATGTGTATGTACAACCACCTATCTTAGAATTGAAGCAAACGATGATGAAAGTCTGCATGCACATTTCTATGGGTTTGGATGTTTGGGATACAACTTCTCACACGTTATCTGTCAAAAGTTTTCTAAGTAAAAAAAAAGTTAAATATATGGATCTCGTCTGAAGAATCCTCTCACTGTAAAATGTTTACCTTTTGTGACACATACTATTATTTCATGATTATGTTAAAATACTCTTAAAGAGTTTTACATGTTAACCAGCTACTAAGAATGCCTTAATAGAGTACTAATTTTTGTTAGAGGTGTCTCGACAATTTGAATTTTATATGCATGCATTATGTTTTCTTAAAATGGGAAAATTATGCATCTGAAGGAATCTGTCTAGAATAATGGGGTTCTATAGAGGTTACTTTAATCACGTTCTCCAGCAGTTATAGCTGTTTTACATCTTATTTGCAACAAAAGGGAACTCTAATTATCTTCAAAAAGAGCATAAAATGGTGTGTCTTGCTGCTGATGTAATGTTGATTCCTGAATGCTGCTGATAGGAACTGACAACTAAATGCATGTCACGTTTTTCAGAAATCAGCCGTAGTGACAGGATAACCACCTTTTGTGACCTAGGAGCCCAAAGAGGGAGTATATATTTGCCTGTTAAGTAGAAACAATTTGCAGTCTTTCTCTTTTTAAAATAAAAATACACTTGTCCCTGGGTTAAAAATAATTTATTTACTAATGTTAAAACTTGCTTATGTGACTTAAATTTTAGAAGCCACCTAGTGTAAATTATCCTAAGTATATTTAATCTCTGTTCAAATTATGGGAGAAGAGAGTAGCCTGAACCTCTGATCCCCCATTTCCTTGCATTTTTTTTCTTTTTGGCTTACAGACATAGGTGGGTATATATTCACGCCCAGTACTGGAGTCCTGCATATATGATTAACATGTGCTTGCAGTTTTATTTCCAACTCACACAGATCTCATTTATAAATACAAATGAGATGCATATAGCCTATTACAGAATATTAAAATTAGAATTGAAAAGAAGATTGCATGTTTTAAGTCTGGCTGCAGTAGTCATGTTATACGGTGTGTGTTAAGATTGAACTGGTCGACTCTGAGCCCCAGATAGGAAATTAATCAATGCAGGTCTGTAATATACTGCAAATAAGCAACCTGTACCACAAGGCTTGATTTAAGGTTCACATTAAGTGATGGTGAGCTGGTCTAGGAAAGAAGTCATACTCATCCGTACACGGCATGCTCGAATATACAGAACTCAACCTCAAAACTAAGGTTGAGCCCTGTGGACAATAAAACCCATACTTTATACTCAGACAGACTTTTATGCACAACAATGACATGACATTGGTTGCTATCGCTCTGTCTGTCTTTATTCCTCTCCTGCCTAGAGTGGGAGACTGGAAAGAGGGGCCAGAGGTAAAGAGAAGAGGTATTTTCCTGTATTATATACACAATTACACAAAATATATCTTTATTATGACTGCTCAGACCAGAGCAAATTTTCAGCGAGCTCTGAATTTTGAAAGTACAATACACATTTACAGCTTAGCTGTTTACAGAGTTGATTAATCTACTTTTGGAATTAAATTGACGTCCCCTCCTTCTCTTTGCACAGCTAGCTTTCAAGTATTCAATAATACAACTGAACTATAAGGAGTTATAGTAGGCAGAGAGATGGAGAGACAGAGAGAGAGAAAAAGGAGGAGAGGGAGGGAGATAGTGAGAAGTGGGAGAGATATACATCTGCAATGAAGTTTGATAAAAATATAAATATGCTCAAATAATTATTTACCTTTTAAGATTATGTGCACCTTACACTAGTGAATATAGTAAATCAAAAGTAGCTATAAATAAAACTCTGTGTTTGAGCAGATGGTGTAATTCAAATCAATTCCTCCATTCATCCAACAAACATTACTTCAACTTCTCTTTTTTTCTTCCAGGTTTATTGAGATATAATTGACATATAACATTGTGTAAGTTTAAGATGTACAATGTAATGATTTTATATATGTGTCTATTGCAAAATGATTACTACAGTAAGGTTAGTTAACACATCCATTACCCTGCATAGCTAAAATTTACTTCAACTTCTACTGAGGCAATGAGTACCCTAGGCGTTGAGGACACAGAAGTGAGCAAGACAAAGCAAAGAGATGGCATTGTAGTCGGGGAGATACAGGGTATAAGTAATAATTGAATACAATCATGGTAAGTAAAGAGGAAGTGCAGGGTGCTCAGAGGTTAGGGAAGATATTCTTGAGAAAATGACCATGGGATGTGAAGGAATTAACTGCTGGAATTGGGTAGGGAGAGAGGAGAAGGTGGTGACTCTCTGTGTTGATAGTAGCTGTGGACAGAATGTGGCAGAGTGAGTGATGTTGTCATTGGAGTTAAGCCATTCTTATATTTCCTTGGTGGTGAAAACAGTAATACTCTTCTCTTTTCTTTACTTCTGAATTCAAGGAGTCTCTTGGGTGCTCTGTGATGATAGAAAACTAATTGTTCTTCTACTGTCCAAACAAATTAATTTCTTTTTGTTGTTGCTGTTAATATAGACTTTGGAATCTGAAAAGACTAACTCCAACAATTTCTAACTGTGCAACTTGGGGCAATTTACTTGGAGTCTCCATTTCCTCATTTATAAAATGGGGATAACACCCACATTACTGAACTATTATAAAGAGTAAAATACATATAGCGTCACACCTAGTATACAGTAGGTACTCAGGAAAACACATTCCTAGTAAATTGGATTTAATAAAGGAAAGTTTTCTGGAAAATATTTTGAAACAAATCTTTTAATAAATAAATAGACAAAAATAAAAGCAAAGACATGTGGTGGAGGAAGGGACGACGCCCATCATGTCCGCTGCCTAAAAATCCTTCATGCAGGAATCACTTTCTCAGTGTCACTTCCAAGGCTGCACCAGTCAACAATCCATCCAGTTCCAGCCCCTGGAGTTTAAACCTTTCCAAGCCAGATGCCTTTGTTCTGCCTTCATTTTTGCTATCTCCTCACTCTGCATGGGTTAGATCAGAATTTCAGCAAGTTTTTTCTATGGAATATTTATACATGTTATATTTAAAAAAGAAAGCAAAAGTTTTCTTGCCTAAATAAATTTAGGGAACTCTGGCTAAATGAAGCCAAACACTTTTTAGAACTTTTTAAGCTAATGAGCATTGTTTATCCCTCATCCCAGCCCCAGCCCCATTAGGGGACATGATGTATGTTATTTTCCAAATGTTCTTGACATATCAGAATTTCTAGGGAAATTCTCTTCCTCAAGAGGAACAAAGCTCTCCTTCTCCACCTAGAGAGTTTAATAAGGTGTCTTTCATTTTCTCTTTCTCACATACACTCACACATTTCTCTTGTGAGAAAAATGGTTATTAAAAGTTGAAAGATTCTCAAGACAGTGTGGTACTGGCATAAGGATAGAAATACAGATCAACAGAATATAATTGAGAATCCAGAAATAAGCTCTCACATTTATGGTGAATTAATTTTTTAACAAGGGTGCCCAGAACGATTCAGTGGGAGAAAGAATAGCCTTTTCAACACATGGTGCTGGGACAGTTAGATGTCCACACGCAAATGAAAAGGTTAGACCCCTTCCTTACACCACATATAAAGATTAACTCAAAATAGATCATAGAGCTAAAGGTAAGAGCTAAAACTATGAAACCCTTAGAAGAAAATGTAGGAATCAATCTTTGTGGTTTTGGCTTGAACAATGATTTCATAGCTACAACACCAAAAGCTAACAATAAAACAAAAACAATAGATAAATTGGACATTATCAAAATTTAAAACTCTCGTGCTGCAAACAATACCATGAGCAAAGTGAAAAGAAAACCCACACTATGAGGTTAGAAAATATTTTCAAATTATATATTTGCTAAGGGATTTGTATTGAGAATATATAAGGAACTCATAAAAATACCAATAAACCAATAAACCAATTTAAAATGGGCAAAAAAGTGGAATAGATATTTTTTCCAAAAAGGTATAAAAATAGCTAATAATCACATGCAAAGATGCTCAACATCACCAGTCAACAGGGAAATGCAAATTAAAACCACAATGAGATACAATTTCACATCTACTAGGATAGCTATAGTAAAAAAGACACACAATACAAAACGTTGGCAAGGATGTGGAGAAACTGGGGCCCTCATATATTGCCGATGGGAATGTAAAATGATGAAGCCACTTAGGAAAACCATTTGGCAGTTCCTTGATAAGTTAAATATAACGTTACCATAGGACTCAGCAATTCTACTCCTAGATATATGTCCAAGAGAAATAAAAACGTATATCCACACAAAAACTTGTACATGAATGCTCATATCTGCATCATTCATAATAGCACAATGTACAAACAACCCAAATGTCCATCAGTAAATGAACGGATAAACAAATTATGGTATATTCATACAATGGAATATTATTCAGGAATAAATAGGAGTGAAATACTAATACATGCAATAATGTGGATGAACCTCAAAAACGCCATGTAAGTGAAAAGCCAGTCACAGACACCACATATTGAATAATCCCATTTTTATAAAATGTGGAGGGTGGGCAAATCTATAGAGACAGAAAATAGGTTAGTCTTTGACTAGGGCTATAAAAAAGTGAAGGAGAATGGGAAGTGACTGCTATGGGCTACAAAATTTCCTTTGGGGAGGATGAAAATGTTCTAAAATTAGATTGTAGTGATGGTTGTTTAACTCTGTAAATATACTAAAAAACATTGAGTTGTATGCTTTTAATGGGTAAAAGTTATGGAATGTAAATTATATCTCAGTAAAGCTGTTTTTTAAAAAAAGGACTGAATGGCGAAAAAAAATTATTAAAGGATTCTGTTAGTGCAGGATAAGATTCACCAGGATAAAACTCAGTCTTCCATAATTTTCTAAAATAAGAGTAGTAATAGAGACATACAAATCCAAATATAACCAAGATTTTAAAAAATGCCATCAAGCCCAAATTAATTTTACAAAACAAAATAATTTATGAACATAAATAACATATTCAAATTTATTTACCCCAAAATAAAACTCTGGGAGATCACTACTACCTACACATTATCATCATTGTGAGTAAAATATTTACTTGTTATAGATTTTTATTCTATAATTTCAGGAGAGTATTAGAGCTTGTTGCAAACCAAAGAAATGATTGGTATTAATCTGGACTGTCAGACTTATATAATATGTCCAAAAATTAAGATGTATGTAAATGTAAGAGAAAATATTTCATATTATTTCTAAGCGCTTTTGTAGGCAAAGAATCTTATAAACTACTGACCTGGGAGTGATATCACTTTGAAGGAAAAATATTGATTCAATTATTTAACAGGCCTCTCTTTTGGTGGATTTTATGTAATAAACAAGGTGAAATCTGTGTTTAAAGTCTGTAAAGCTAATCCTTTTTTCATTGTCAGGTAGATGCAAGGAAGAAAATTTTTTTAAAAGATTAAGGCATAATTTTAAAACCTTATTATCGTTAGGATACTGTTTAATCCAGGTGGGATTAAATATATAGCAATCATATAGAATTTTGTCTTCTGAAATTGAATTATTTTCAGATTTATTTTAGATAACGAATATTCCTGAAATAACGCAGGTGCAAACCTATAGAAGCAGGAAAAATGGATAAGCTGGCAGAAAGGAACTGTGTTTGAATTTCCTTCATGGCAAATGGTGTTGAACAATTTTTCACATACTTGTTTGTCATCTGTACATCCTTGGTGCATAGTTTTTTGTCTTTACCTATCTTCTAATTGGATTTTTGGGGTATTTTTACTGTAGAGTTGTGAGAGTTATTTATTTATTCTATATGCCAATCCTTTGTAGGATATGTGATTCGCAAATATTTACTCCCAGTCTGTAGCTTGTCTTTTCATCCTCCTAATGAGGTTTCTTACTGAGCAAAAGTTTTTAATTTTGATCAAGTTCAATATATTGGTTTTTCCTTTTATAGGTTATATTTTTGGTGTCAAGCCTAAGAACTCTTTACCCAGCTCTAGATTCTGAAGATTTTCTCCAATTTTTTTTCCTAAGAATTTTATAGTTTTACTTTTTGAATTTAAGTCCATGACCCATTTTGAGTTAATTCTTGTATCAAGTCTAACACTCAGATTGTGGTTCATTTTATTGCTTTTACATGTCCATTGCCCTACCACCACTTGTTGAAAAGGCTATCTTTCCTCCATTAAATTGCTTTTGCACCTTTGTTGAAAATCAGTTCTGTCGGTCTATTTCTGGATTCTGTATCCTGTTCTATTCATCTATGTGTCTTGATTACTGTAGCTATATAATAAGTCTTGCTAGAATTTTGATAGGAATTGCATTAAACATGTATATAAATTTGGGAGAACTGACCTTTTTTTCTGTTGAGTGTTCCAATTCATGAATATGTTCTGTCTCTCCAATTATTTAGATCTTTTATTTCTTTGTTCAACATTTTGTAGTTTTCTGAATATAAGTCCTTTACATATTTTGTTAGATTTACACCTAAGCGTTTCTTTTCTCTTTTTTTTTTTTGAGTGATTGTAAATGGCATTGTAATATTAATTTCAGTGTCCATGTGTTCATTGCTCCTAAATAGAAATACGACTGACCTTTATATATTTATCCTGTATTCCATGACCTTGCTGATCTGGCTTACTAGGTCTAGGTGTTCTTATTTTCTATTTTTAAATTCCTTGAGGTTTCCTATGTATAAATCATGTCATATGAAATAGAGAGAGTTTTATTTCTTCCTTTGTGATTTGTATGCCTTTTATTTTTCTTGCTTTATTGCACTAGCTAGAACTTCTGGCACTGTGTTGAGCAAGAGTGGTGAGAGTGAATATTTTTCCATGATTGGTGAAAGTAGTCACTCTTTCACCATTAAATATAATGTTAGCTATAGGTTGTATATAAATATTCTTTGTCAAGTTGAGAAATTCCGCTCTACTTATTTTTCTGAGATTTAAAAATTCTGAATGGGGTTTGAATTTTGTCAAACATTCTTCTGCATCAACTGATATGATGATTTAATTTTTCTACCTTAGTTTGTTAATATGGTCTTGCATTCTGGAATACACTCCTCTTGTTCATGATGTATAATTATTTTTATATATTGCTAAATTTTGTTTGTTAATATTTTGTTAAGAATTGTTGTGTCAATATTCCTGAGGAATATTGGTCTGTAGTTTTCTTCTTTTGTACTGTCTTTGCCTGGTTTTTGTATCGGGGTAAAATGAGTTGGGAAGTAGTCCCTTGTCTTCTATTTTTCTGGACAGGACTGCGTAAAATTGATGTTAATTCTTCAAATGTTTAGTAGAATACTCTAGTGAAACCATATGGGCTTAAATATTTCTTTGGGGGGAGTTTTAAAATTACAAATTCAATTTACTTATTAACTATAGGGCTATTCAAGTTCTGTATTTACTATTGGGTAAGTTGTGGTAGTTTGTATTTTTCCAGGAAGTGATCCATTTTTTCTAAGTGTCAAATGTATATGTGTAGAGTTGTTTGTAGTTTTCCCTTATTATCCTTTTGATATCTACAGGGTATGTAGTGATATCCTCTGTTTCATTTATGATTGTAATTTGTGTCTTCTATTTTACTATGTCTGTCTTGCTAGAGGTTTGTTAATTTTATTTTTTCAAAGAACCAGCTAATTGTTTTATTGATTTTTCTCTATTGTTTTTCTACATTCAATTTCATTTATTTCTACTCTTTTCTTTATTATTTCCTTCCTTCTGCTTGCTTTGGGTTTATTTTGCTCTTATCTTTCTAGTTATTGAAGTGGCAGCTAAGCTTATTGAGACTTTCCCTCTTTTATAATGTATGCACTTAATGCTATAAATTTTCCCTCTCAGTATTGCTTTATCTGTGTCTTACAAGTTTTAATGTTTATTTTAATTTCATTCAATTCAATGTATTTTTTATTTTTTTTGAGACTTAGTCTTTGACCCATGATTTTTAAAAAATGTGTTGTTTAGTTTCCAGCTATTTGAAGATTTTCCTGTTATCTTTCTGTTATTATTTTCTAGTTTGATCCCATTGCGGTCAGAGAACACACTGCATTATTTCAATTCTTTTATACTTTTGAGGTTTGTTTTATGGACCCGAATATGGTCTATCTTGGTATGTATTCTGTGGACAATTGAAAAGAATGTATATTCTGCTGTTTTGGGGTGGAGTGTTCTATAAATTTTGATTAGATCTTCCTGGTTGATGGTGGTGTTGAGTTCTTCTGTATCGTCCTGATTTTCTGCCTAAGAGTTCTATCAATTATTAAGAAAGGACTGCTGATGTCTTTAGCTAAAATTTTGGATTTGTTTATCTCTCTTTTCAGTTTTCTTAGGTTTTGCTTCACATTTTGTTAGCTCCGTGGTTTAGTTGCATACACCTCTAGAAGTACTACGTCTTCTTTTATTATTAAATAATGTCCTTCTCTGTCTCTGGTAATTTTCCTTCCTCTGATATCTACTTTATCTGACATTTATATAGCAACTCCTGTGTACTCCTGATTAATGTTTGCATGATATATCTTAGTCTATTCTTTTCCTTTCAACCTGCTTATATTGTTAAATGCAAAGTGAGTTTTCTGTAGATTACATATAGTTGGTCATGTTTTTTAATCCATTTTGCCAATCTCTGTCTTTTAATTTTTGCACTTAGACCATTAACATCTGCATTTTTTATATTTAGATCATCAATTACTGGTATGTTAGGGACTAAATCTCCCATTCTTTAATATGTTTTCTCTCTGTGTTTTTCATTGCTCTGTTTCATTTTAACTGCCTTCCTATGGGTTATTTAAATAGGTTTTATAAGGAAATATTAATCTATCTATAGTGTTTTTGAATGTATATGTTTCTATAGCTTTTTTAGTGATTTCTTTGGGTATTATAAATATATTGTATATATTAAATATATGTATACATTATTATTAATTATGTTACATTAAATATGTTACATTTATATAACATATGTTATATACATTACTTTTTATATGTATATATATCTTATCCCAGTTTACTGGTGTCATCATTTTACCAGTTTGAATGAAGTATAGAAACCTTAGCTGTCTTCATATCCCTTTATTTTCCACCATTTATAATATAATAGTCCTAAATATTTCATCTACCTGCATTTAGAACTATATGAGACATTGTTATGACTTTTGCTTCAACTGTCAAACATAATTTAGAAGACTCAAGAGAAGGAAAGTCTACTGTATTTACCATATTTTTGCTTACTTTGTTTATTCTTCCTTCATGATATTCCAAGATTCCTTTCTATATTGCTCCCTTTCTGTTTAGAAAACTCCCTTAGCCATTCTTTTAGGGTAGATCTGCTGTCAACAAATTCTCTTAGTTTTCCCTAACCTGAGAATATCTTGATTTCCCTTTCATTCCTGAAGGAGTTCTTGCTGGTAAAGGATTCTGAGTTGAGAGCTTTTTTTGTTTTTCTTTTTAAGCACTTGAAACATATTATGCCACTTCTTTCTGGCTTTCATAGTTTCCAATGAGAAATCCACTCTAACTGTTTTTCCCTAACAGGTAAGGTGTCTTTTCTCTCTCATTGCTTCAAGATATTTTGTTTTCCCCTAGTTTTCGCAAGTTTCATTATCATGTGTCTTGGTGTGAATTTCTTTGGGTATATCCTATTTGGAATTCATTAAGCTTCTTAAATATATCGATTTATGTCTTTTGCTAAATTTGAGAAGTTTGCAGCCATTATTTCTTTGGGCACTTTTTCAGCCCTGCCTTCTTTCTCCTTTCTTTCTGAGATGATGACTACATGCACATTACATCTTTTGTTATAGTCCCATGGATCCCTGAGAATTTGTTCTTTTTTTTTTTTTTTTTTTTTTGCCTTTTTTCTCTCTGTTGTTCAGATTGGATAACTTTAATTGTTCTATCTTCAAGTTCACTGATTCTTTCTTGTGCTCCCTCCATTTTGCTATTGAGTTCAACCATTGAGTTTTTATTTCAGTTATTGTATTCTTCAGTTCTAAAACTTGTTTGCTTTCTCTTTGTATTTTCTATTTGTTTGATGAGGCTATTTTCTAATTTGTTTCAAGTGTGCTCTTAATTGTTCATTGAAACCTTTTCATGATGATTGCTTTAAAATCTTTGTCAGATAAGGCTAACATTCTCAGTTTTCTTGGTGTCATCATCTATTAATTGTCTTTTTTTTCATTCAGCTTGAAATCTTCCTGGTTTTTGGTATGACAAATGATTTTCAGTTGAAACCTTGGCATTTTGGATATTATGTTATGAAACTCTGGATCTTATTTAAATCTCTGTGTTAGGTGCCTTCTTCTGACACTGCTCAGGCAGGAAAAGGAGGAGCTCTGCCTTGTTACTTCCAGATGCGAGTAGAAGTCTAGGTTCCTGGCTTGGCTTTCCACACCTGAGGTGGAGGCTCTTTAATACTACTGGGTGAAGGAGAGAATTCTGGCTCCCCACAATGCCTCTACTGGCTTCCCTGGCTCAGAGGGGTAGGAGTGCCTTTTTATTGTTCACCAAGTGGCCTTCAATGACACCAGGGTGTGGGTGGCCTCATTAGCACTGGGTGTGGTGAAAGTCCTGATTCTTCTTTAGATCTCCTTTGACACCATCCCAGCAGGTGCAGGGATGGTGAGGGGCACCTTATCACTGTGGTGATAAGACCACCTGGTCTCCACTGACACCAGGGAACAGGGGTGACTCATTACTGCCTGGCAGGGATGGAAGTCCTGACTCCTGACTTGGACTTCTCTCAAATATCCTGGATTAGGGGGCCGGGGGTAGATACCTTATTACAGCCTGGCTAGATTGGCAGTCTAGGCTCCTCACTCAACTTTGCTAGCATGGGTGGATGTGGAGCTACAGGTTTTTTCTGTAGTGCTTGGCTGCAGCAGAGCAGTTATTTTCTAAATGTATTCATTCTTACAACGCTACCCCTTTTCTGGTTCTTTGGCTTGAGAGAGTTAGGCTTTTATTGGTTCTTTTTCTGTTTGTGCCTATTGGTATTTCTGGCATTGCCTGCTTCTTCAGCGATAAGCCTAGTATATGTGAGGCAGAAAGAGAAAGAAAATTCATCACCTTGTTGTTCTTCATGTCTCATGGTCTCTAGTGTGTCTGCCTTCTTGCCACCTTTCAGAAATTTTGTGTTTGTTTTATATGTCATGTCTAGTCTTTTTACTTGCACTTAGTGAGAGAAATAGGGAAAAGTATGTTTACTCCATCTTCCCAGAAACTGCCAAACTATTTTCCAGGTGGCTAGCTTTACCATTTACATTCTCATCAGCAACGTATGAAAAGTCTGGTATCTCTACATCCTCTCCATCCTAATACTTTAGTATTTATTTCTAAAGATATTTCAGTTAGAATTAACTTATTCTGTGCTGATATACTTTTCCTTCATTTTAGAGTTGTATTTCAGAAAGTATTGATATGGTGTAATTCAACCATTTATGGATTATCAATTTTTAAATTTTCAAAAGATGTGAACATCTCTGATAATTATCAACATATTTTTTAAACTTCAATATTCAGTTCCAATATTTCCCTAAGTCAAGGAAGTCTGGATGTGATTAGGCATTACTGTTGTGTAAACTACGGAAATTGAAGGAATATTTTGCCATCCTAAACTTTATTGATTGTTGGAATGTTTGCATTAACTATGTACAGATAAAATTTAGATGACCTTTTTTAAAGCTTGACTTGACTTTTTTGAAGACAGTTGATTTCACATTGAAATTGAGTGAAAGGTTAAGCAAGTGCTTCCATATAAATTGTTGCATATTGGTGAGTCACATGGGTGTTGGGAATTTGACAAGTTGTGAGGTTTTTCTACAATATGTGACACAAGAAAAGATGACACCCAAAAGCCAACTTGTAAGATGTATTTTTCTCAAAACATCTTACAGTTTAAGAAATGCTCTATTTCAGCATGCTTCAAAACCTGTTTTAAAAAGTATCAGTTTTTAATTAACACCAACTATTGAGTTTGAGGATTGGTCATATCTCTTTTTGTTACTATTTCTTTTTAGTTACTGCTAGACTTTTGTTTATGATTCTGCTCATTAGCACATCCAAAAAGAAGTGAGGTTAAAAAAAAGAAAACTTGAACTAATCCATTATATTGTTTTCTAACACCCCTGTCAGTTTCGGAGAGGAGACAGTATAGCCTGTGGACAAATTACCAATTTGTAACACGTGTGGATTTTATATTACATTATAGGTTACCTAGAATCAGCATAAAAGAACAAAACGAATGTCATTCATGTGCTATTGTAATAATTTCCCTTAGCGTGATCAGCAGCATCAGTGAAAGGAATGATTTTCAAGGATAGTGTTAACTAAAACATAGGTGTATTAGGTTCTGAAAAATAGGAGTTAAAAAACAAAATTTTTAGAAATATAGGGTTATACAGTATACAAGAGGACTGGCCCTTTATTGAAATCTTTGAGTTACTTAAATTAAATGTATAAATATGTGTAGAAAAATAATCCTTTTAAAAATTAAAATCATATCTGGCATATGTGTGTTGTGTATGCCTCTGTGTACATGTGTCTATATCTGTATCTACCTATATCTTAGCTTTTCCATTGAAAATATAATTTGTTAATTGTGGCAAATACGTCTGTAAGCCAAAATTTGAAATCAAAATCACCTTGTGTTTATATGAGAGAAAAGCAATCAGTATCTCAGGCATTCTTCTTGGAGGAGGTAAGAAAAAAACACTTTTACAATCAAAACATGAATTTTAAATAACTTAAAGAGCTCTTTAAAGTCTAAGTTCATCTAAGGAGTTTTTTGCAATATTTTCTGTGGTCATAATATAGAGAAGAAAGCTGAGAACTTCCAACTAAGGGTAAATTTAGTCATTAAAATTGTTGATTTGTTCATTTAAATATAAAAGTCAATGCATATGTATATTTATACGGATGTTTTCTAATTTCTCTACTCCCCATTGCTTCTTTTATCCTGTTTCTTCCTTTGGGTTCAACTTTTCTTTAGATATAAATCACTTAGTTCTTTTAACAAAGGTCTTGGGGTCACCAACAATATCAGTCTTTATTTTAAAATATCTTAAATAAGATTTTTGTTTTAAATGATAGTATAGATGGGTATCTATTCTGTTGACAACTATTTTCCGTCAAATTTACATGAGTTCTATTTGGTTCTCTTAAAGCAACTTCTTCTTTTGTCTTACGTTGTATTTTTTTCTTTCACTGTGCTTTTTATTTCTTCTTATATATCTTCAATCATTTCAAGCATATTTATTTTGTGATTTAATTAATATTATTGTCTTAAGTCCTTGGTGGCAAATCCTCTAGTTTATTGTGACTGTTGAGTTTATTTCATGGTGGATCATTTCCCTTTGTGTTTTTAAATTTTTGGAATTTTAGCCTACTTTTAAAGAGGACTATTATTTCCGGGGAGTCTAATGCCCCCTGAGTTGTTGAAAGTTGGCTACAGTTACTTTTCCTAGGTGAATTCCAGGTTTTACCAGTCCAAGACAAGGTTTTATATTTTACTCATATAAAATCAAATTCTGTAGTTCCACATGGTGTAGGCCTAGAGTTGGAATTCTTAAAGAAAGCCATCTTATCTTATCATCTTATATTATATTATATTATTTTATCTTACCTTGAACCTGAGGCAAAGGCAAGTTCTGGCATTACTTTCCTGAGCAGTAAAGTAGGGTACTTGTAATCCTTCTTTCCTTGAAAGCCCAGTACATACAGTCTCAGCTTCATGCAGAAACCTCAGTTCCAACTTGCAGTCTCACCTGGGCCACAAATCATGTTCCTCAATCTGTACGGATGTTAAAAACTCAAGAGCTTAGCCATCAGGGCTTATACCAGTCTGACATCCCTCTGGGGCTATAGATATACTCACAATATTACTATTCTAGCTTTGTTTCTTCTTCCTCTCTACCTATGATTATTTTCTTTTCTTTCATGTGCAGTCATGTATTTTAAGTTTTTTCATTATATATTATTGTTTCATATTTTCCTTGAGCTAGCTTGTTAACTATACATCTTTTACTCCTTTTTAGTGCGGACCTTAGAGATTACAAAATGTGTGTTTGCCTTATTGAAATATAATACATATTAATACTTTTAATACTTTTTAGATAATGTTGAGACCTAGAACACATAATCTCCATTTATCATCCTCTGAACTTTTGCATTATTGTTGCATTACATTTTAGTTTTCTCTATATTTTGAACTCCAAAAGACATTACTGTTATGTATTATAAAGTAAATATATATTTTATATTTACTCACATATTTATATTTTCCAATATTCTTCATTTCCTCCTGCATTTCCATGTTTACATTTGAAATCATTTTCCTTTGGTTTGAAGAACTCTTCTAGGGTATATCATGACAGGCCTTTTACAAACCAGTTGCTTCAGTTTTCTTTTGTTTGATAACATCTTTATTTCAGCTTTACTGTTGAAAGATATTTTTGTTTGATATAGAATTTTAGTGTGGCAATTATTTTCTTTCATCCCTTTAAAGATTTCTTCCCATTGTCTTCTGGCATATATTATTTCTTTTGAGAAGTCAGCTGTCAGTCTGATTGTTGTGCCTTTGAAAGTAATGTCTTCTTTCTTCTGGCTGTCCTTTGATTATTAATTTGTCCTTATATTGTGATGTGCCTATATGTGTGTTTTTTGTATTTATCCTGCCTCATTAAATTTCATGGATCTGTAAATTAATATCTTCCATCAATTTGGAAAATTCTCCTGCTTTCTCTGTGTATTGCTTTTGCCCTGTTTTCTCTATATTGTCTTTCTGGAACTCCACTTTCACACATACTAGAAACTTTGAGCATGTTCTACATTTTTCTTTTGCTATTTTCTTTCTTTCGTTTTTTTCAGTCTTATCTTTTCTTCTCTCTATGCCTTAACCTCAGTATTTTCTATTGACTTGTCTTCCAGCTCATTAATTCTGTCCTCACTTGTATCTAGTCTACTGTTAAATCTTTGGTTGTGTTTTTTTTTAACTTGCCAAAGTACTTGAAGTATTTTGCCTTTATTTTTTTAATTTATATTTTTAAATTTATTTTTTATTGCAGCAACATTGGTTTATAGCATTGTATAAATTTCAGGTGTGCATCATTATACTTCTATTTCTGCATAGATTACATCATGTTCACCACCCAAATACTAATTACAATCCATCACCACGCACATGTGCCTAATCATCCCTTTTGCCCTCCTCCTTCCTCCTTCCCTTCTGGTAACCACCAATCCAATCTCTGTCTCTGTGTGTTTGTTTGTTGTTATTTTTGTCTTCTACTTATGAGCGACATCATACAGTTTTTGACCTTCTTGTGTTCTTTATTCAGATATTGTGTTTTCAGTTCTAGAATACTCATTTGATTCTTTCATATAGATTCCAATTCTTCAATTATTTTCTTCCTCATATTTTTACTTATTTTTATTCTTTTCATCTATTTTATTAAGTACATTAATAGCACTTATTTATTTTATTTTATTTTTATTTTTGGTGAAGAAGATTGGCCGTGAGCTAACATCCATTGCCAACCTTTCCTCTTTTTACTGAGGAAGACTAGCTCTGAGCTAACATCTGTGCCCATCCTCCATTCTGTGTATGGGATGCTGCCACAGCCTGGCTTGATGAGTGGTGTGTAGGTCTGTGCCTGGGATCTAAACCTGTGAACCCCAGGCCGCTGAAGCGGAGTGCACGAACTCCACCACTATGCCACTGGGCTGGCCCCAATGGTACTTATTTTTAAGTATGTCTCTGCTACTTCAAAATGTAGATTATTTATGGGTCTTCTTTTATTGTCTATCATTTTATTATATGCCAGACATTTAATATTTAAAAACCCATACACTTTCTAGAGATATTCTTTTCCAGCAGAGAGGATTAAATATTTCCTGTTAAGAATATAAGATGTAAGATAAGATCAAGTTGGATGGTTTATCATCTCAATACAATCATGGATTAGGCTCTATTGAGGCTGGAGTGCAATTTTGGTAAGACTCAATCTGTGCCTGGGTCATCCTGATTCCTAGGGCATGGTCATCAGGCATTTCAAGCAAGAGTCTGATGAATCTTTGTCTCTTCAGCCCTGAAAAGCTGCATGAAATACTTCTGCCCAATGGGGCTGTAACCTTTGCTCTTTAGCCTCACACTCCATGGACCTTCAAAATTTGTTCTTAAGGGGAAAACTGACCTTGCGTTTGATGCCCTTGGGTCTCCAATTTTACCATTTTAGACCTACTCAAATGTCAAAATATTGGTTGGTTTCTCTATATCTCAGCAGCAGCCTTCTGCCACATCCAGTCCTGGATTCTCAGCCTTCAGCTATGTTCAACACTAGTAAGAGTCCTTAGGGAAAAAGTACCTGTAGATCCTAAAACTAAGCATCAATTCACAACTCCTGCTAAGGATTTTGCCTCCTGCTTCCTTTGTTTTTATCAGGTCTCTGCCTCCCAATGGGTCTTTGTTTCCTAAGCCCATGAAATTATAGGATATTATACCCTTTTCACAGATTTCAGTGTGGCCCTTTTGTCTTCCATTGAACCTCAGAATTCAACAAATGGACTTTGTTTAAGGCCCCTTAGACCTCTCCAATTTTGTCAAGGCAGCCTCTGATTGCTACAAGGTTAGCTAGTTCCTCTTTCTACCAGCAGTGGCCCTATAGTTATGTCATGTGCTGGTTCTCAACCTCTAGCCTGTACCTAGAATCAGCAGATGCTATAGGGAAAAATCAACTACTAGCTCACCTTACTTCTGGACACTTTTCCTCTCTCTGGAAATTTAATCTTAGTGGTCATTGCTTCCACAGTTCTCTTATACTTTTAAAATATAATTTTAAACTTAAACTTTAAAAAGTTATAAACTTTTTCTGTAATGTTGTTAGCTACTCTAATTGTAATGAGCATCAGTATTGACCTATTACATCTCACCCGGAAGCAGAAGTCAACTTTTCTCCAATATATTTCATCTATATCGTTTGGTATGTGTTTGTAGCAAAAGAAGAGTCTGTTTAGGTATGTCATTATTAACATTACTGTCACTAAATATTTTGTTGAAAGTTTAAGCTAGCTGATTTACTAAATGCTTATTATGGTCTACCTCATTTAATTCTTAAAACAAACCACTATTCAAATCATTTTATAGATAGGGAAAACTGAGGCTTATGAGCTAACTATCCCAAGGCCAAAGAGTTAATGATTGGTGAAGTTGGGATTAAAATTCAGACTACTAAACAATACTGCCTCCCACCAAACCCTTATAGGATACAGGATATTATTGCTTTATGTCATTTTCCAACTCTTAGTAATGATTTTCCACCCCCAAATAGGATAAATTACTAAGCTGTTATTACCAACTTTAATACCAAACTAATATCACTCTTATTTTAGGCACTTAAAAATATATTGGCATGTCATGTCAGTAACATATACAATCTAAGCATATGTGTAGCGAGATTCCTGATACAAATGCATTGAGTATTTAGAAAATGGACCCAACATGTGGCATTGTCTACTAAGTCTCTGTTCATGCTGATTTCTGATGGTTTTGCAGAATATTGTGTTAGTTTTTAGGGCTAATGAGTTTGGCTTAATTTCTTTACCCCTCTCAGCCAAGTCTTCCCACAATGTGGCTTCTCCCATGGGGTCCTTGCTAATAAATATTTTAATTGAACTGCTTTATTAAAATGAGAATCTGTATGATCATCTAGACACCCCACAGATGTGAGGAGAGATTATGAGTTCAAATGAGATTGGGGTAGGCAGAGCCAGGTTTGATCCTGATGCTGCATTATCACAAACCCTGATGATAAAGGGAATCTAAATTCACACAAGATTAGTATACATAATGAAATGAAACTTTAAGTACTTGTTAAGTTTGCTTTCAGTAAATAATCGATATTTATTAAGCATGAGAGATTGGCACGATTTCCAAGCACAGGAAGCAGAATGTTGTTAAACACATATTAATTTAATTTGCTGTGTTACTTGATTATTCACTGATTTCATTGAGCCAGGTAGGTGATTATCTATTTTGTTGTCCTGATAAATAATTATCTTCCATCCATATTTCATAAACAAAATCATAAAAAGTAAAATTTATACTCCATTTCTGTCTAGAATTGCATTTGCCTTGTTTCTTTGTCTTTTCCCAAGCAGCCACAACGATTCATAATTCATTTTATTTTGAATAATGTTTATCCCTTTATAATTGATGTTTTTATTTTTATGTGACTTTATAATTATTTGTATAACTCTTGCCTAACAAATCAAAATTTTAAAAAGGGAAAAACCTCTTTAAAAGAAATTTCCAGGTATTCTTATACTTCTGAAAGTTTTTCTTATATTTATTCTCTATATGTAATTAAAATCAAAATAACATTTAAATGTTTTTATATTAAGATTCCGTATTTAATGTAAATCTTGCAACAGCCATGGCTGTCAAAGATTTCATATTCTAGGACAAGGACAAAATAGTCATAGACTAATGCTAATACCATCCTTTATTCCTAAACTAAAAGCAGGTATCATTAATATAGCTTGGGAAAAGGAAGTTGAGAACTCTCTTAATTTAAATGACATCTCACTTGGTGACGAATTTGAAACTTGGGGTGCAAAATGATGAAGGAAAAGAAAGGAATAGATGTTACTGATATGAAGTAAACGAAGACAACTCTTTTGTTGGGAAGGTACAAAGGGGAATGATTGAATTACCTCTAGAAAAGAGGTGTGAATCACAAATTGGTGAAGATTATATCCCTTTCCATGACTTCTGTTTCAGTTTAAGCGATAGCAAAGCTGTTTACAAATGCATCCTTTTAAAATCATTACCATTTTTGACCATCTGATTAATCTGAAAATAAAAATGCCCAGCAAAATTTTATCAGATATAATCTTAAGAATATTGGAGTTTACAGTCAGTTTGATTTGTACCCCGTGTTTTGCAGTTAGGTGTTTTCCAACTGCAAAGGAAATTGGGCACATATGTCATTTAACATTTGGGCCTGTTAAATTATCCCATTTTAGTCTGGTTAAACCAAATTTTCTCAGATTCTTTTAGAGTCACAATACGAATGTCATTTTACACTGGGATCTTCTCAATTGCCTTTACACACTGGCTATATTTTTCCCCTCATCCACATCTGGCTCCAACCACATTTTAGGCTTGTTGAAATAATAATAATAATAATGATAATAATAATAAATTAAATGCCCATAAATACAGCACACACTGGTTTCCTAAATTTCTTTTACTGTTGGAATGTGTTCTGTCTCCATTCTTAGTTCAGGGGAGGGAGGGAAATTCCTAAATGCTTTCACTCCTCTGGTCATTACTTTCCTGTCTCTCAAATTGTATTCTTGTGACCTTTTTTGCAATTTGAAAACATCTGGGACTATTTCAATCCGTCCTAGAATTTGAACCATGAGCGAGAATAGGCCAGATAAACTTCCCTTCCAAAAGTTTCCTGAGTCCTCTGCAAATGTGCCTACCTCTTTCCTTCTCAAGTGGCCTTTGGGTCACAAAAGATTCTTTACCCTTCCTCTCAGAGTAATTGCTATCTTCTATTTTATATTTACATGACTATATTACCACATAATTCTTCCTAAAACTAAAATAGATCTGTACAACGGTGATTTCTGTCTCCACAGAGATGTGGCTGGCCACAGTTAAATGGTGGACTTCTTTCAGTAAAAAAAAAAATAAATAATTAAATAAGTAAATACCACCTTTCTTACCCGTTCCTTCTGTCCCCAATTCACACAAATGGCAGTCTGTGGTAGCAACTTTGTGAGGTTCAAGGCACAGGGGCAAATGCAGCATAAGGCCTATGTGCAAGAAGGTATAGCTGTTGGCAGGTTACAGTATAGCTTACAGTATAGCTGTTGGCAGGTTGCCATATATTTCTGTGCGTGTTGGCTGAGAAGAAGGTAAATTTGAGTCTCAGTGTCATTTTAAAGATGCTGTTTATTGTCTGTGTGGCTACAAGTTAGTGTGCCCTGCCCAGAGGCAGCAATAGAAGATTTTGCTGTTGAACTATTTCATACCCACAGATCAGGTGTTTTACCCAAATGGTATGCACACATATACTGTACTTTGACTCTGCTCTCTTTTACTCTCAGTCAAAGCTCTGAATATGAGCAATGAGTCCAATTAATCAATTACTTGACCTGAAAAGAGGAATTTCATTGGAAAAACCTTTTTACAGGAGTAAAACCAAGTCTAGTAGGTGGAAAGGAAGGTAAAATGACATGAAATACTTTAGGCCCAAAGTCAGTAGACGTGGCTATAGACTCCACTCCACCACAAAGTGGGAGTGGAGTCTATAGTTTGATGGGTCCCTGTTTCTCATCTGACATACAAAAGACACCTCTTAGCTCAGAAACTCGGATAAGAATACTAATTTCAAGCATCATTTACAACTGCAGAAATTGCTATTAGAATATAGGTTTTCTCCCTTGTAAATGGAATTTTAGAATCAGATTCAATTAGGGGAACAGAATCCTGGTAGAGTCTTCCAGAACCTCTTCCTATGGAGTTTGGCCTTTGTCAGCGCAGATGTTGTCTGTGGGGCTTTCTGGGTCCAAGAGATATTTGTCAGGATTTGCAAAGATGAAGGTTCCACTTGCTGCATATTTCTTTCTATAGGTGAGAACCTCTAATAGAATATATTTGAATGTAGTTGATCATATTTACCCTGTAGAAATTTTAATCGTTTGTTACTTAGTTTAGAAAAGGAATATCTTAGAGAAATACTTCAAAAAATGAACAGTTAATTTCAGCACTGGCTGGTAGTCAGGAAAAATGTGTTTTTCAATTTTTATGTGAGTATACATTTTTCCCTATAAGTGAAATATGAAAGACAAATATTTCTGCATTTTAATTTACATTCTTTTAATTCAAAAAAGGGATGGGGAGCCTTGCCAGTGGTGTAGTGGTTAAGTTTGTGCACTCCGCTTCAGTGGCCCAGGGTTCGCATGTTTGGATTCCGGGCACGGACATATGCACCGCTTATCAAGCCATGCTGTGACAGGCGTCCCACACATAGTGTAGAGAAAGATGGGCACGGATGTTAGCCCAGGGTCAATCATCCTCAGTAAAAGGAAGAGGATTGGCAACAGAAGGGCTAGTCTTCCTCACACAAAAAAAAGGGGGAAAAAAAAGGATTGGAGAGTTATTGTTCATTAATGAAGCAAGAGCAACACAAGACTTAAGAACTAGAGTAAATGGAAGTAGATTTTTTTCTTTCCTTCTAGAATGTAAAATCTCCCCTCTCTCTGTCATTTCCACAGAGTACTAGAAATCCGTATGTTGGTACCAAAGACATTAGAAAATGTATAAATACATGAAGACCCTATATGACCATGTCTCCAAGCAGAGATTGACCAAGAGTGCCAGTGCAGTAGTTGGACTTGATGTGTTAAATGTTTATATATTTTATCTTTCATTAAATGCAGCAAATATTATCCATTCTGCTATTATTATTTGCAATGTCTCATGGTCTTGAAATAGCTTGAGAGAGAGATTTAGCTTTGCTTTATCTATGGAAAAATATTTTCTAGGCAAAGCCATCATTGAAAGTATATTTCAAGGGAAATGCATTTATCCCATTTAGGAAATTTGACCAGGTACTTTAAAAACTACTCAGGGGTAATTTGTTTACAGGTATTCAATATGGTAATTGCAAGTAATGCTATCATTTATTTATTTGCATGTAATAAAACTGAAATTTTTAAAAACCTATTTTATTCTAAGGACTACTTACGCTAGACTATTTACTATTTAGAGTGCCCTTTTCTGCCATTCTATTTTCCCCCAAATCAATGCAGTTTTGATATACATGGAAATTACGTAACTGGTCATTCAGTTACAGCATAAGAGATATTCATCTCATTAATATGCTTTACTTAGTGGTTGTCAATATTGCTATAATTTTACCTATACTCATCCATTACATCCAATAACATATATATATATATGCCTTTCTTCCAAAAAGTTAGTCATTCACATTATGTCTTTTCCCTAGGGAATATACATTATCTCATCATACAGAAAAAAAAGACAGAAATATTAGGAGTGGGCCTTAGAATCCAAACCATCCATCTCTGATCCTGACTACAGGTTTCTGTAAAACAATAAGAAACATTCATTGAGCACATACTATGTGTCCAGCATTGTCCTAGAAGTTTTACATGTCTAGTCCCATTATGGCTCATTAAGGCAGACAATATCAATACCTCTTTTTTGCCAGTGAGGAAACTGAGGTGTGAAGAGATGAAGTAATTTGCTCAAAGTTGCAGGTTAATAACTGACTGAGCCAAGCCCCATCCCGGTGTATTGCCATCCAAAGCCTACTCTAAGCCCTAAGCAATACTATAGCCCCATCTATGAGCTCCTGGCCTTTGAGTCACTGACGTGCTCCCTTACATTCATTCCTTTATTTCTTATGCCAGAGAAGTGTTTTATGTGATGTGTATAAAGCTTTGAGCTTCCAGATCCCCATGTGTGCTGGGAATTGCTGGGAATTGTAGAGTGTTCAGGAGGAGAGAAAGCCTGCTCATAATCACAGAGCATTTCTATGTAAGCATTTCTAGTCAATTGCTCAAAGAAATCTCAAAAGAAAGAGATCTAAAACTCCAAGGCTCTAGGAATTTGTTATGATTTCTTTTCTGATTCTATATAAATATTGCCTTTCATACCTAATTTTGTATTTGTAGTTTGATATGTTTTTCCTTAAAGAGGGAACCCTTAATTGTAAAAGTTTTGGTCCCACAAAAACTGGATTCTCTCCCTACTTACCCTTTTTTTTTTTTGCAAATAGGAAATTACAGCATCAATTTTATAGTTAGAAACATGCTGAATCCTAGGTACCAGTGGGAAGGGCTGGTTGTATGACCGGGATCAGACTGCCTCAGAAGATAACTGATCGCTTTAGGAGCTATCACAAGTGGAATTTTTTTTTAAGATTGTAGAGGATAGCAGATGACTTATTGATTCTGAATTATCTCTTAATCATCTGGCATGATGGAAATTTACCTGGCCAAAAAGTGCCTCCTTCATGTTAATATTTAATCCAACAAGTAAATAACCCAGTGTCTTTCAAATATTTTTAAATGCAACTCATAGAAAGAGATGCATGTTACATGCTTGTCATGACCCATTGTCTTAGTCTATTTGAGCTGCTATAACAAAATACCACAGACTGGGTAGCTTATAAACAACAGAAATATGTTTCCTACAGTTCTGGAGGCTGGAAGTTCAAGATCTGGAACCTCTTGTATGAGATACTGATCCCACTCATGAGGGCTCCACCCTCCAAATACTACCATCTTTGGATGTTAGGATGTCAACATATGAATTTGGGGGGAACTCATTCAGATCATAGACCCCATTAAATAGATTTCCAACTTGCTAATGGGTGACAGATTTTAGTTTGCAAGACAGTGCAAGAACACACTGGCTTCTTCAAATGAACTTTTTTTCTGCAAGCAATGCATGGACATGGGGAAATAGACTAATCTAGCTGTCCTTCCTTGTACAATCACTTTCCACAATGAGAAATAGGATTAGCTATTCCAAAAGGAAAGTAACCACTGACAGTAAGGAGAAATCAGTCATCCAAAGTACTGATGAGACTGTCATTGGTTTGTTGGTTCATTTATTAATTGGGAGTGAGCCTTTCCAAGGCTTTTACCGCCCACTTTACACAGGTGCCTCACACTGGCTCATCGGCTACATTGTCTAATCATCCACAGGAGGCTAATTTAAATGGCTATGCTATTGGTGATTAAGCCATCAGTTGATGATGGAACCGGTGGTTGTTAGTTTAAATTCCCCTCCAAAGATTTTTTTCCCGAAGTATTTAAATACAGAAACTAGCTCAAGATAGTGATTAAGAGACTTGATACTTTGGATAAAGAGTGGTATTCTTCCACAGTATACAATTACTGAGAACAATCAGCATATGTTAGCTAAATTGCACGTTTTGTGAAAAAAGAATGCAGAGAATTGAATGAATATTCAATGTCTTTGCTACAACTACAGACTTTCACAGGGCTTCTTTTTATATCTTATGTCTTTCCAAAAATGAAATTCATCAATAACTTTAAATGTAGTCAGCCTTGGAGCATGCATTCGTGGATCAAAGCTACCTTGTCATTTAAAGTTAACTGGTTTCTAATCAAGGAAGCTTAATGTAGATATTAATTGGCAAAGTAGAGTTGCAGATGCACCCTCAGTTATACATTTAGTACAGTAATTTATTTTTATCTGTAATGGGGTATATTTATCAAATGTCAGCCACATGCGAGGATTTGGAAGTCACCAGGAAGCCTCACACTGAATTGAAGACTTTAAAATATAAATCTGGAGGGTTTATTTGTAACTGGTTTTTAATGTATTTGCAAAATGTATAGTAATCATTGTAACAGCCATTGGGGGCGAGCATCTGTTAAGCAGTTATTCCCATTTTGTGGATTAGGTGATCAATGACCCTTTCACTAGATTTCCCTGGTAACAGGAAAGGTCTGTTCATCACTCATTGCATTACATGTAGTATCTTAGCTCACTGAGCCTGATGCAGTCTTAATGAATGTATATTCTTAAGGATGTGGGTAAACAGTCATATAAATCCTTCACTGTTATGTGAGCTATTCGTAATCTTCCTCCCATCACGCAAGCCTGCTGACACCACTCCTGGGGCTCTTTACAATCCAACAATTTGCTCCTCTGCCTAAATGACTAGGTCAGTGCCTCGTCCTGTTTTCCCAGTTCCTGTGAATCTTTTACCCAGTTATATCTAAGGAAGCCCTCCAAAGAAGATGCAGCTGTTTAGTGTAAGTCCCACTTGCTCAATCCTCTCCACTCTGAGGGTAGGATATTATTCCTACATGGATGGATGAGGAAACAAAATGATTGGGGTAGGTAAGGGTGAGAATAAATGTTTATTGAACATTTATTTAGACCGATATTTGGTGCCTTTTTCCTGGGCACTATGTCAGACTTTTTCCTGATATCATCTCAATCAAACCTTAATTGATTTCCCAAAGGATTTTTCTTATTCCTATCTTACAAATGAAGACAATGTGGCTCAGAGAAGTAAATCACCTGCAAGAGGTCTGAAAGCCAGTAGGCAGCTAAGTCAGAATCCAAGGAGAATTGTGTCTGAAGACAAAACTCATTACTAGATGCTCTTAGAGGTCCCTAATTCATCTGGGGCTGATACAGGACTAGAACCCAAGCTCCTACCTTCCTGAACAGTGTTCTTTTACGGGACTATGCTGCATCATAACATAGCTACAACTCTGTCAGCTCAGAGTAAGACTGTCTTCTCAATATGGGCACTTGACTAATGAAGTAGCCTAGGTGAAAGGTCCAGAGCTTTCCAATGAGAGGCCAGTCATTCAATTAGTCATCCAACTACATGTTTGTGACACAGCAAACAGAGGGTCTGAGTCAATCAAAATCAATTCTCCTTTCACACATGTAACCCAGTGTTGTTTCCATCAGGGAAGAAACTTGCCTTCATTAATTAACGAGTATCTGTAGTGGTTGATTGATGACTGAACAAAGCAGTCTTGCTTACTCTTCAGAGGGAGCCTTTTCATTGTGGTCATACTCTGAGCGTCCTCAGGGCTTATTTTCAAGAGATCCAAGCACCACCTGCCCTGTCTTGATTCTCCAGCATAAGATTGCTCTAATCTGTGATTATTTACAAAAGATTAGAATGGCTGTAGTCTAGATTTCCTTTCTCTGAATATTGCTACTGAGTCTCCGCTGTGTGGTAACCATTGCTCTCTAGATCAAGACAGATGACAAAAGAAATCATTAATGTTCTCGAAGCCAATCCAATTCAACAAATATCAGCTATCTACTGCATGCCAGGTATAGCCATAGACCCTATGGGGGTTTCATAGAGGAGTATGTTGTCTATCAAGGGAGAAAAGTGTGTGCACAAATAACTCTAGTGTAAATCACACTGTACTGTAATAAAGTGCATGATGGGGATGTCTACTTCTTGTTAAGAGAATCAGCAATATATCAAAGAAGAGGAAATATTTGATCTGGGTCTGGAAGACAGAGAATATTTCAATAGTCAGAGAAGCACTTTGGATGACGGCAGAGAAAAGAAACCATTGCAGGCAGGGGAGGCAAAATCAGTAAAGGTGTGTTGGTATGATTAGAAAACGCATGGTTAGAAAAATACAAGTAGCACCATACTGAGAGATGAGGAAAGGAAAGAGGTGGTTGAGACTCAAGGGGTAGATGAATCTGGAAAATTTTTTGAACCAAGATTGGCAAGCAGTGCTAATGAGTTGTAATTTCATTTTGTAGGAAATGAGAAGCTTTTATGAATTTGTAAGTAAAGCAGAGCAAGGAAAATTGTTTAGGACATACAGCAATTTCAAGGTGAGAAATGACTGTCAATCACTTAAGAAATAGAAAGTGATTCTACTGACCTCAGAATAATACTTAAGAAGAGTTTAAATAAATTTCACCTAGACTTGTATGGCAGTGAGTTAATTTCAGTCTTGGATGTCAATACTCCAACTCACTATGTGAAATATACTCCCCACTCCAGACTTCTGTTATGTAGCAAATGTGTGAGAAGGTAGTTTTATCTGAAATATTACTGGGGAGAATGATCGCATGAAGGCACATTTTCCTTTGCACTAATAAAGATGGTAGGATAAGCAATCTCAGCCATGCTGTTTTCAAATCATGATCTCTTAGTGTGATTCTAAGGATTTAATTTGGGAAGTATATTTCTAGAAACAGTAAGCGTGCAGATGAAATGCTGAAACTTTTTTTGTCTTTCTGAATGGTAAGTGCCACTTGAAGGAGGATTACATCCTTGCCTTTGAACTGCCTTCTTTATGAAACCCAAGATTTTGAAGACTCAGATGTTGAGCAAGAAGATATCAGAACACATAAACAACAGTAAATGAGGAATGATGAATTTATCCCTATTTTTATTGTCTTTGAGAGGCAAATAAGTTCGTCATCTGGATTCCTTTACCCCAATGTTGACCTGGCCATTTTAATTACGTATATTTCCTAATGTGACTGTTCTGTGAGTGTACTGAATTTTTTATATCTCTTTGCACTGTAATGTGCAAGTTTACCCACAGTATCATGGGGCATGCTTCCAGTCCTTGTCTTTTTTATTTTCTCATGGCTTATTTAATTTTAATCCTTCACTGGTGCTTTAAATGCCCCCAATGAGAATAATGCCAACTACGGTGATTCTCACCTTTTTATTAGCAAATGTGAAACATGTGTAACTCGTAATCACCTGGTTGTTCTTAGCCCAGGGCATCTGGAGAACCTTTTCAAGATTTCTGCTCTCCTCAGGCACTCACCAAAGGGAATGCAAGATTCAGTCATTTTAACTTTATGAATCAAGCCCGGATTTGATTATTAAGGTTTTCTATTTCCTACTTGCTGTCATAAACCCATCCTGGAATTTAATTTAGCTACTAGACATTTTAAGCTAAATGTTTAAATGAAAATGGCCAAATACTAATGAAGACTTCCAACAGGAGAATGATGTGAGATTGAGTCAAGAACTCAATTTCGTGTGTGTTTGGAGGGAGGCAAATTGTAGAATACTGATAGTCTCTGTTTTAATGAATCTGAGAATTAAACCCTCTTCAAACATTCCCCAAACTTCTATAGCTGTAGACACCTTTGTGGGTATACTGACTACAAACATGTCAATCCAGGTGCATTGCAGAGAGGAACTAATTCTCCCCTCGGTCCAGCTAAAAGATAGCAGTGGTGGGCAGGAAAGAATTGTTTAGTTAAAATCCTTTCAAAAAAGAATTTATTTTTCAGGTCATTGGTGACAGAGAACCATTAGAAATTTCTGAATTGCTGATTCTACACGTAAGAATGTGTTGATGGTTGATGTAGGTTTTCTTATTTGTGAATAATCATTTTAATCTAACAATAAATGAAAGAAATCTCCAAATTTTATTCATTTATTTGTTATTATTAGTGCTTGGAATGCTCTTCATAGTCATCTTCTTCTTGTCATCACATCGTGACCGCCTCAGATAGGCGCCCTAAGCCACACAATCTACTGTAGCCCTGTGGCACCATCTCTATTGAAGTGTCATCTTTTTTTCATGGCAGTTAACACTATCAGATGAATCCTTATTTACGTACTTCTATATTAACTTACCATCTCTCTCCACTCTAGGATGTAAGCTCCATGAAAGCAGGAACCTTTCTGTCTTGTTCACCATTGTATTCTCAGCACATAAATCTGTCTGGTGTGAGGGATGATCTCAATTATCATCAGGGTACAATTTTGATGAATTTGGGATTTATTGGTCATGGAATTTAGCACAATTTGTTTTCATTAGTGAAACTGTATTTTTCAGAATATGAACTTTTTAAATCTATGTGAATGGATGACCATGTGAAAATGTTAGGAGTAAGAAAATATTCGTGTGTCTTATTGGCTTCTGTATTATAACCATACTGCTACAGACTGAATTGTGTGCCCCCTTCCCAAATTCATATGTTGAAGCCCTAACTCCCTAATGTGACTGTATTTGCATATAGAACCTTTAGGAAGTAATTAAGTTAAATAAGGTCATAAGGGGGGGGCCCTAATCCAAGAGGATTAGGGTCCTCATAAGAAGAGACACAAGAGAGCCCACTCTCTCCACCATGTGAGGACAAAGTGGCCATCTGCAAGCCAGGAAGAGAGCTCCTGCCAGAAAACAAATTTGCCAGTAACTTGGTCATGGACTTCCCAGCCTCTAGAACTGAGAAAATAAATTTCTGTTGTTTAAGTCACCCAATCTATGGTACAGTCATGTGTCAGTTAAGGATGGGGATACATTCTGAGAAATGAGTCATTAGGCAATTTCATCATTTTACAAACATCTTAGAGTGTACTTACACAAACCTAGATGGATTGCCTACCACACACCTAGGCTATATGGTACTAATCTTATGGGACCACCGTTGTTTATGCCGTTTGTCATTGACCAGAATGTCGTTATGCAGCATTGTTATGGCAGCCCAAGCAGACTAATACACATACACTAATACGTGTACTAATCAACACATAATTATTTTTAATGAGTTTATTAGGAAAATTTCTATTTTTTGTGTTATATTATTCAGGTCTTATTGTGCTTAAGCCATTGACAACATTACTTGAAAGGCTATGGTGATGGGAATGAACATGGAAGGGAGGAAACAGTTTTTAAGATCAAAGCGGAAATTTCCACATTATAAAGATTTTCCTTCTAAAATCATCGTTATTTGTTATGTTATAGCTTCCAAAAATAGATGACATTGTCTGGACAAGGGACAGCACCTTAATTATCATTTTATTACTTCTACTTCCATTTTAGACTGATCAAGGGTAGAGTCTTCTGGGAGAAGACAGATCTTCAAATGGCATAATATTCTGTGAGATCAGAAAAATGTTGGAGTGTGCAGTTTTTGAGCACTCCTCGGACCTTAGGAAAGCAGATTAAGACCAAAATCCTGAACATGAAATAATTCCTATGTCCCTCTGTGTAATTTTTCAGGAAGCAGATCTAGCACACACAGAGCAGACAACCAACTAATGTGCCTACATTATCAACTCAGGAACACCTCCAAACATGTGGTGACCCAAGTTTTTCCCTTTGTTTTCAAGACATAAAGGTTACGAGTGGCTGTGAGAGTGAAGAAAAGTCATTGAAGCTAAAGGTTCATCCAAATAATGATAATTTTTAAAATTATATTGGTCATTTTAACGTGTTTTATATACTAATAATCTAAATTAATGAAGGAAGCAGGTGCATACCTTGTTTTAATTAACGACAGCTGTGTTATAGCAACATTATAGGAGCTTATTATGGCATCATTTGTTAAGAATGTGTTGCCAATGCATTTTATAACATGCATTATAAAAAGTTATTAAAGGATGTGACTACATCTTGGAATCATTCAATAAATATTAATAAAGCATTTATGATTCTGCCCTTAATTTAAAATGTTGTCATTGTTTTTCAAGTACGTGTCAGCATCCGGCACCAGGAAACCACTCCTGACCACATCACTAGTACAGTAGTGATTAGCAGTTTCCCTGAGTGTGTGTTAAACATCCTCCCCCTTTATTAGTTTGGAAGTACTTGCTTTCTACATGGTAGCTCCTGAGTCTCCCTGTGTGCTACACGAATATCAATAGGAAAATAGAAAAAAAAATTAACTCCCGCAAATCTGCAGCTACTTGTAACTCACATGCAGTAGTCCCCCCTTATCTGCCCAGGATACGTTCCAAGACTCCCCAGTGGGTGCCTGAAACTGCAGATAGTACTGAACCCTCTATATACTGTGTTTTTTCCTAAACATACATACCCATGATAAAGTTTAATTTATAAATTAGGCACAGTAAGAAATTAACAATAATAAAATAGAACAATTATAACGGTATACTGTAATACTTATGTGAATATGTTCTCTCTCTCAAAATATCTTATTGTACTGTACTCGTCCTTCTTGTGATGATGTGAGATGATACAGTGCCTATGTGATGAGATGAAGTGAGGTGAATGACGTAGGCATTGTGATGTAGCATTGGGCTACTATTGACCTTCTGACAGTACGTTAGAAGGAGGATCATTAAGCAATGACGATATTGATGGTTGGATGTCAGGAGCAGACAATGTCAATGCTTGGGGATCCAACAAAGGGATGATTCACATCCTGGGCCGGATGGAATGGGACAACATGAGAACTCATCATGCTACTTAAAATGACGTGTAATTTAAAACTTATGAATCCTTTATTTCTATAATTTTCCACTTAATATTTTTGGACCGAGGTTGACTGCATGTAACTGAAACCACAGAAAGTGAAACCATGGATAAGGGGAAGACTACTGTATTAGATGCTGACTGTGGTTGAATTTTTCATGCCATACACAAGTAGTGTTTGGTCAATTTCCCTTTAATTCTGTTGCTTACATTACCAAATATATTTATTGAAAAAGAATCCTTCTCTCAGGGCCTCGTGGGATCTCATAGCCCATTAATTGCTTTGAAACCTCATCAATTAGCTTGTAATTTGCTATCATGTAGGTAACAGTGCTGAATGAAATGGCTAAAAACAAGGCAACTTATTTCAGTTAATCATTTGTTTTACAGAATACCAGTTTGCAAAAGTAAAGGTAAGAAATCTTCCGTAGATGAAATGTGATGAAAATAAATATAACATTTTTGAAATTAGAGGCTCTTGGACAAATCAATGAAAAGTCCTGAAACGTGTTCTTCTTGCAATGTAGAAAATTCAAAGACCTTGTAAACTAGAGTTATGATGGCTAATAAGATCTAAAAACAAACAAACAAATCATAGAATTAGCATTGTTCCTCTCCATATGATACAGAATAAAAAGTGATGAATAACTAACATTTAGCTATAATTCTTTATTCTTAAATAAAATCATAGAACGTGATTTTTCCCCCAAGCAAGCCCATTTGCAGTGAAGTTGACATTTCTGGGCTAACAAAGCAAGAAATGTTGCTATCACCTTTCATCGTCAGTGGATAAATCTATTAAACTATTTAGTTGTTCTCAGTTAATCTAGTTTCATTCTTTCTAGCTTAAATCCCTTAGCTTTAAACAAAGACAGAGATTTACAACAGCCCTTTTTGCTGAGGAATGCTTATAAATTTCCTTCTCCCATCTTAACCAAACAAACCGAGAAGACAATCGTATCTCCCATCTAATAGGTCCTGTTCTTCAAATTTTCTTTCATGTAAAGGAAGGCTAACAAAAGGTAAGTGTTGGCGAGGATGTGGAGAAATTGGAACACTTGTACACTGTTGGTGAGAATTAAAATGATACAGCTACTATAGAGAACAGTATGGAGGTCCTTCAAAAAATTAAAAATAGAACTACCACATGATCCAGCAATCCCACTTCTGAGTATATATCCAAAATAATGGAAATCAGGAACTTGGAAAGATATCTGCACTCCCATGTTCATTGCAGCATTCACAATAGTCAAGCTATCGAAACAACCCAAATGTCCATCAACAGATGAATGGACAAAAAAAAATGTGGTATATACATGTAATGTAGCAGTATTCAGCCTTAAATAAAAAGGAAATCCTACCATCTCTGACTAGATGAATGGACCTGGAAGACATTCTAAGTGAAATAAGTCAATCATAGAAGGACAAATACTGCATGATTCCACTTATATGAGATATCTAAAATAGTCAAACTTATGGAAGCAGAAAATAAAATGGTGGTTGCCAGGGACGGGGGAGGGGGAAATGGGGAGTTTTTGTTCAAAAGGTATAAAGTTACAGTTACACAAGATGGATAAACTCTAGAGATCCGCTGTGTAAACACAGTGCCCGTAGTTAACAGTAGGGTATTGTCCACTTAAAATTTTATTGAGAGGAGAGCTCATGTTAAGTGTTCTTGCCACAAGAGAAAAGGGGGACACAAGGAAACTTTTCCTGGTGATCGGTATTTTTCCTTGATAGTGGTGATGGTATCATAGGTGGATGTATATATCCAAACTCATCAAATTGTATACATTAAATATGTGCCATTTTTTGTATATCAATTATACCTCAATAAAGCTTAAAAAGAAGGAAAGAAAAGGAAGGCTAAATCCTCAAAGAGCCCAGATCCTTAGACCTGTTTGGTTTGGAGCTTCTCAGGCAACATTTCATGGTGAGGAATGTGCCATGGGGAGGTTGCATCTCCAAATTTCTTTATTTTAAGAACAGGAAGAAAAGAAAAAATGACTTTTAAAGGGAGAAGAAGTAAGGACAAAAACCAAAAATTTCTTAGTGTAAGAGTGGTCACAATTTTATATATATCATGTATATAAATTATGTGCATATGTATGTATATATATGATATTGTGTAACATTATATGCTTTCCATATAACTTTTGATTTCCTTATATCATTTGGAAATATTTTATTTTTTAGGATCAATACACATAACCTTGAATTTCTCCATATATGTTGGGTGCACTTGGACTGGGGTGGAGGATTTGCAGGGTCTGCAATGAGAATGTTACTCAGGATTAGTAGTAGTAGCAGTAGCAGTATTAGGAGAAGTAATATGATGATAGTAGTAATGCTTTTGTTTGTTTTTCTAAGTTCCTTACCCAGGTAGTCCTTACAGCCAACATCATATATTAGCTCTGGGAATAGATTGAAATGATCTGATGGTGATCACTTGAGAGTAACGACCTCTTCCACAAACTGTGTATTTTTTACTTTAAAATCTTTTGTCCCTATGTTTAAGAAATAAGTAAAATATACTTGTCTTTTATTTCTGAAAAGTGGTGAGGATCAAATATAATAGTTGATACATCACTGGAGAGCCAGCAACTCTGCCTTTCCCGTCTGATGCACCTTATGGTGCTTCTCACAGGCTTTGCACAGAGAAAACCCCAAGTGTTTACTTGTTGAATTTAATGTGGAAGCATTTTGAAAAGTTACACAAATAATCAGTAATATCAGTTTATTGTTTTAACTTGTGTAATTTCAAAACACTACACACTTAGGTGACATTACTGGTCCAAGAAAATTCTTTGCAGTAGATAGAAATGAATGAAATTATGGAACCAAAATCTTCCAGACTCTAAAATTTGAGAGGAACTCTTCAAAAACAAATTCCCATTTCCAGACTGAATTTACCACTTAGATTTCATATGTGCAAATTATGATTGATCTTAGAAAATCTGTAAAAAGTTGAGTTTTCAGAAATTAGGGAATTTTACAGCTATGAATGGTTTTCTTAAAAATGATAATTCCTAGGGTGCCAGCCTGGTGGTACAGCGGTTTAATTTGCACTTTGGCAGCCCAGGGTTTGCGGGTTCGGATCTCCAGCACCGGCGTGCTTGTCAGCCATGCCGTGGTGGCATCCCATATAAAGTAGAGGAAGATGGGCATGGATGTTAGCCCAGGGCCAGTCTTCCTCAGCAAAAAGAGGAGGATTGGCAACAGATCTTAGCTCAGGGCTGGTCTTCCTCACCAAAAAAAAAAAGATGATTCCTAAAACCATGTATATTTTTTAATCCAAGAGAGTTACTTATATGTGATGATGGTTTATAATTTTCCAAACTCTACTTGTTTTGCTTTTAATGGATAGAAAGTGTCATAGATTGTAAAGCTTGAGCACATCATATACTTTATATAATGGGAATTATTAACTAACAGTAATTGAGCTCTTGTGATACCATATACTATTCTAAGCATTTTGCATCTTTAAATAATTTAATTCTCCTGATAACCCGATAAGACAGACACTACTGTGATCTCCTTTTTATAGATGGGGAAACTGAGGTACTGACAAATTAAGTCACTCTTTCTAAGGGCTCATAGGTAGTAAGTGGAGGAATCAGAACTTGGATCCAGGATGGAAACAAAGCATAAGCTGATAAGATGTGCAGATGCGCTCTGAGTCCCCAGCCTTTGGTAAGTTCACACCCATCTCTTGAGGCTGGTACCTAAAGAAAAATGACCCAAATACAGCAGATTGATTTCAATTTCAATTTATTATCTCGAATCTTAGATGAGATCTCAACATGATCCAGGAATCCTACAGTTTTTGTATAAAAAGCTCATCTCTTGCTTTCCAAGATGACGATTTCATAATTTCTCCTTTCTCTTCAAATGTGCTACATCAACTATTTTTTCCCAACGGCTTCATTCTTGCTTTTAAAATGTAGAAACAACTAGAGAAGCACTTTCTTATCTACCCACCACCAAATTAGCAAACATTTACATCTTCTTTCCTCTAAAACAACTAAGCAAGTTTCCCTTCCTTTCAAGAAAAGTCCCTCTGCAAGGGTGCGGATTCTCGTCCCCCCACCAGCTCAGTCTGGTGCCCTCTCAGGTGAATCAACATTTTCTGTCTCTCTAATGGACCATCCCCAGTTGCATTCAAGCTGCTCTGTATTTCTCATCCTAAAAACCATGCAAACAAACCTCCACAGAACCCCTCGTCTTGTCCATATTTCATACCATTTTTCTGCTCCCCTTCACAACAAACTACTTTTCTACTTCCTTATATTTGTTCTCTTGTCATTCTAATTCAATCTGGCTTCTGCTCCATCACTCAATAAAAACTACTTTTGAGCGTGATGCTAAATGCACTGAGACACCTTTCTGTCCTTATCATATTTGGCCTGTCGGCAGTATTCAACATTACTCTTTTTAAACACTGGCACAGCAGCATAGTTTGAGAATACTAAGAGAAAGACACCACATGCATTTGAAATGCTGTTGTATTTTGACTTCACCTCTCAACACTCCCCCAAGAATAATCAAGTTTAAAGCAACCTGGTAAAGTATGAACTTTCACTTTTATTACCTGCTCTGACACCTCGCACCTTAAGACATTTAGCCCAATTAACAACTCTGACCAATCTCCTCCTGCACAATGGAATCCAGTTCTGTAATTCCTCTATCTCATTCATTATGCTTAATTCACTACCTTGTTTCCCTCATTAATTATAACTGCCTTCTTGGGTCCTGTCCTGACTCAAACGGGTTTTAATTGCCATAGCAATTCTTCAAACGTATGGTCTGTTATTGATTCAGTTCATCACGAGTCTAACAAAGTCTGCCCCGTGTTCTTACCAGGCTCATACTTTTCCTTTGGAGTTGTGTCCAGTTGTGGGCACTAGTTTTATTCTGTTTTGTTTTTCACAATCTTCTGAAATAAGAACGCCTTAGCCTGGACATTTATCTAACTTATTTGTCTACACTATTCACTCACTTATCTAGTACTATTTACCATTTTTTTAGTTCACTGAAATTCAGTTTTTGCTCAAGTTCTGAGTCAGACCTAATTTGTAAGCAGTGAAAATATTATTCCTGACCTCTTTGGACTTAAAATCATTTAGATCCAAGCCACTCTTTTGGTCTTTTCAAAACGTATCCTCTTATATGTGGCAGAGTGATATGAACTTTGGTTCTCAAATACATTCTCCATCAGTTCTTGCTTTGTGACACAGGATGATGCAAAATTTCCATAAAGTAAGCTTACAGGATATTTTTACCTAGAAAATATATGTTTAGAAAGGCAGCCCAACATTCGCAGCTGACCCATTTTAAAGTTTTGCCAAAATGTTATACAAGTAACAAAATTGTTACACTGTATGTAACATACTAAGAATTAGTCATCTAAATTTATATTAGTCTTTTAAAGTTACTAAAATGATGCCTTGAGCTTAAAAAACAAATGACAACGAAGAAAACCTCAAATGTTACCAAAATGTAAAAGATAAAAAGTAAAGGCGTCAAAAAGCTTGCTTTTTCAAGGTCTCTTTAAGAGACCTTTGCACCAGTCCTTTTTATGCTGAGGTGTGGAGCTGAAGACAGGCATCTGGAAGAGCATCTATCATAAACCATAAGAATGATTAATCCTCTGGGTCCTATAGTCCCCCATCATTTGCTCATGGCCAAATTCCTCTTGAGCCTAAAACTAATTCCATTCATTCTCTGGGCCTGAAGCATCAAGCTCATTTGCATAATACATTTTGCACTCACTGGATGCCAAGTGTAGATTAATAATCTGATTTGGAGAATAGTGAGCAATTGTTTGGAAAGTTGCAATTGTTACTGCTTTTGGGGGGTTGAATTGCAAATCTGGCGACAAGGAGCATATTGATCCAAACTTGTTTGTGCCACAGAAATAAATAGCACAGAAATACCAATATTTGAAGTTAAAATATGGCAGTATTGTCTGACGTTCACTGCCTTTTGGCAGGCGATTCAGTAAATCTGTAAACGTACTCATGTGAATAATTGTTCACGATCACACGAAATCTCTTAACTGCTATTATTAGCACCAACCACACAGTGCCATAGCGGGGTTTTTGAAACTATCTTTGAATTTTCCCAAATGGAACGCGTACCCAGGGGCACAGAGTAGGGTTCAGCCTGGGTTGCATTTATTGTTTGCTCTCCGCTCTGTTCCTCATACCTCACAGCACTTCAATCCAAAGCACATTTTTATAAAATGTAGAACTTCTTGATTCAGGCAAGTGTTATTTGAACACTGCTTCTGTCAATTATTTTCCTATTTTGAGAGGCTGTAACAATCCCATCACCACCCATCACTAATACTGAGCCAGCGTATGGGTTTCCTTAATAATGTTTTTTACCCATAAATGATCTTTTGGCAAGGGCCATGTGACCACAACAAAGTCACTGAAAATCACTGAAAAAGAAAACATTTTGGTAATAGTTTATGAAAAGCGGCACTTTGTTGCAGTTTTTCCAAGCAAATTATAACTGCCTGTCATGCAGACAAGGGTTGCCATGGTAAGCAGTTTTTTGAATAGGTAAACCATAGAAAAGTGAGACAGAGCATGTGTGAAGCTTGTGGGAAAGGGACGTTCAGGTTGCCTGCGGCAGGAATGACTTGAGTGTTTAAAATCACGGGAGAGCACAACACCCTTTTCCCAAATGTGGTGCAGGCAAATGCCTATTTTTCTCTCTCAGGCAGTTGGTTTCTAAAATGTGTAGCGTGGAAATCGCTACTGGTTAGTGGAGGAAAAGACTGGATCAGAGAAATATTACCAGCTGTTTAGGATTCACTGTTAATTCTAAGGAAAATGAACCTCTCATCTCTTCAATGTCCATCGTTGTCATTGCCAGGCATATAGAATTTCAGATACTTGGTCCCCAAAAAATAATCAAAAGGCAGAGTAAAATCCCATAACTCTAATAGATAAACTTGGTAAAATTATTCAGTAGGACACTTTCATGTTTCTAATTATCTCTAATTTAAGAACTCTGGTGTTTACTTTATTACTTCACTTGATATCGTTTAACAAAATGGAGACATTAGTCAATATATATTGATACATATCATATTTTTGAACACTTCTGTGCTCTCTCACTTCTAGGCTCTTTTTTCTGGCTACACGCTTTCCTTCAGTGATTCATTCAGCCCCACAGCTTTTCCTAGTTTCTGTATGCTGTTGGCTCCCTCATCTAAATAGTGAAACCTCCAGCCCAGAGCTCCCCGCCCCCATCCTCAGATTTGTACACACATGTGCCTACAAATATCTCTACTTGCATGTCTAACTGATACCCTCCTTGTCAATATAGTGGGCTAAACATGAGCTAATTTGTCCCCTTCCACATAAAATCCCTAAAAATGGCAGATATTGGTAACTAAACAAATAAAGAAATCACACACAAATGTGCTCAAAAATAAGAAAGGGAATATACAAACAGAAAACTCTTAGGAATCCCGGAGGATGGCAAGCAGATAGGATTGGACTTATTGAATACTGGAAGTAGGAGGTGGCCTAGGAGAAATAATAAGAAAGCTAGCTGAGATATCTCAGCAAGAGCAGCCCAGTGAATCAACACAGGCACAGTGGAGCAAGCAGCCGTGACTGGGATTTCTTTCTCCACATAGTGGCAGGAATGTGTGAGCTTGGGTCAGAGAGACATGACCACATACAGAAGACCAGCTGCCCAGGGACACTACTAGGAAGCATGTCCCACTCCTCAAAGCTCACTGAGAACCTGCCAGAATGACTTATCAGCAGGCTTTCCCATCCCTCCCCTTAGTAGGTCTTAAACTCATAGTGACACTGTTTAATAGGAAATCACAATCTCAAGGATGGACAATCAAGAATTGCCAAGCACTGAGAAAAACCAAAAGTGTAAAAACAAAACAGTATAATCAATAAATACATGTGCTTAGAGTAAAACAGAGTTAACAGAGTAAAGAGGAGAGAGGGTGAAAATAAGTATAATAGATATATTCAGGGGGAAAAAGGAAAATAGCACTCAAGAAAGAAGAGCATGCTGTCATGCAAAAGAACCAACTGGAGATCTCAAAAATGAAAACTACAATTCATTAAATTTAAGAAAAACTAGCTAAAAGAACTTAATAGAGACACAGCTGAAAATGAATTAGCTTGAAAATCAAGCCAATGAATTCTCCCAGGATGCCCCCAGAAAGACTGAGACATATCCAAAAGTTCTGATGTCCATCTTATAGTAGTTTCAGATTGAGAGAAAAGGAAGAATGGAAGGAGGCAGTATTTAAAGAACTATTTAAATGAAAATTTACCAGAAATAAAAAAAAAGATAAGTTCTTAGACTGAAAGTGTACACAAGACCAGGCAGATTTAAGAAAAACAACAAAAAACTATCTATAACATTTTGGTATAAAATTTCAAAATGCTGAGGATAAAGAGAAAAATCATAGACATTTCTAGAGGTAAACCCAAGAAGATTAGTAAGACTGGAACAAGATTTAGATTGATATCAGACTTCTCAAAAGCAACCCTGGATGCAAGAAGATGATGGAGCAATATCTTCAAAATTAGAAAATGCTAAGGCAAAGTAACTTTATCCTAGGATTCTACAATCAAGCAGACATTCAAATGTGAGAGTGAGATTGAGATGTGTTTTAACAGAAATTAAGACACAAAGACATGCCAGCATTCAAAAAGTTTATCAGCTACAGACTTCTGAAATAATAACCTGTCCTCAAACAAGAGGAATGTCTACAAGCATGTGAAATGTAATACTTCCAAAATAAAAGCTCTTGATTCCCCTTCTCCAACCCCATCTCTCTCCCAGTCTTCTCCATTTCAGTGAATGGCACAATTATCCACCACGACACTTTTGATTCCTCTTTCACTCTTCATTTTCCTTCTTTCCCCACATTCAACTCATCATCATACCCTGTAGGTTCTACCTTCAAAAAGCTCTTGAATCTATTTTTTTCTCCCTCTGCATTGCCACCACCTGAGCTCAAGCAGCCATTATTTTTCTCCTACACTCCTGCAACAGCCTCCTAACTGGCCTTTGCTCTTATCTTACTTATCTCCAATCCCCTCTCACATAGCCAAAATGATTTTTTAAAGCCTAAACTAGAAAACATCACTTTCTGCCCAAAGTTCCTCAATGCCTTTACATTGCTTTTCCACCACTCTACATGTGGATGGCTTGTTTTCATCTTTAGATTCTCAGCCCAAATGATGCTTTCTCAGTCTTTTTCTGACACTTGCTTTATATCTAACACTTTATTTTCTCCATAAGACTTTTCATAATCCATAATTACTTTATTTATTTATTTGTTGTTTATTTACTACTTTATTTTCTACCTTTTCCACTAGAATGTAAGCTAAGGACAGTGATCCCACTTATGTTGAGCTCATTTCACTCTTAGCAGACAACTCTCTTACTGACATAGAACATTTGGAAAACAGATACATTTCCTGATCAACCCTAGGAGTTACGTGAGAAATATCTTGAACCACACTAGGAATTGAGGTTCATACAATTCCTACATAGACCTTCATTCAAAGTTGTCTTACAGACCAGAGACAAGAGAGCATGCAGGTGATAATGCTAAACACGATCATGATGGGGATAATGGGTTCCCCAAAAGAAATTCCCCATGGATAAGAAGTCGGAAAGGCTGGCCAGACTGAGCCCGGAGGTTGAGGCTGTGCTCACCTATCTGCCCCTTTCCTCAGACCCACCAGGGGGCTTGTATCATCTGGGAAGGAAAGGTTGTGGCAAGTCCAAACCATTCTGCTCTAGAATCCTCCTCTGAAAGAGCTGGGCTTAAGAGAAGAAGGGTTTTCCCTACAATTTGGAGAGGAAGTGATGTGCAGCAGAGACTCGGGGAAGGTTGCCGGTCCAGAGAAATGTGCTTGTCCCGAGGAGGTCAGCAAACAGAGAGTGCCAGCCTGAGGGCAGCACGGTGACTTGAGCTGCAGCAGAGGACTGCAGAGCTCCAGACAGGGGCGCTAAATCATATCTGAAACACTTGCCCCATCCCCATACACACCTATAGCCATCCCCCACTCCTTGCCAGGGTCTCTAAGAAGACAATGAACTTTTCTCAGGAGTCACAACTGGATGGGGACAATCACGATCCACATGGGACACTCATGGGATTCTCAGATATGTTCGGGGAAGAACATTCTCAGAAACATCAAGATGCTGTGCTAATCTAAGAGTTGGGGGCTCAGAGTGTTGAGATTTCGGGATGCCCATGACTGAAATACGGCTTAGGGAGACAAAGATGTAAAGATATAGTTTCTCCATTATCAAGACCCAAACTAATTCGAATAAAAATAAAGCAATGACAATAAACCTTATTGATTCTACTATGTCAGACTCTGTGAAACACTTTACATGCTTTACTCCATTCCAGCCTTTCAGCAATCCTATGAAAAGTCCCATTATTGTCAGTTTTCAGATGAAGGAAATGAAGCTTGTAATGATAATGTGACTTATCTAAACTGGTAAGGTTTGGAGTCAGTAGTTGAAGCCAGACAGTCCAGAGGTCACTTGCTTAACCACTGTGTTCACTAGCTTCCTAATAGTACTCCGAGGAAACAAACCCATTAACATTACAGTCACAATGCACCTTAGAGATATCCCCTAACCATAAGGAAAACAAACTTGCAGTTGCCCTTCAAATTCCTGGAGGCAAATAATGGCTACAACACACAATATTAAGGCAGCAGCTCCATAGAAGGGCTTGGGTGGTTAGCTGGTGAATGCTTGGCCACCCAAGTCTGAGAGATGGAAGGGGAATCAACCCTTGGAGCAGGGTTTCAGCTGGAGTGGGGGTAGGAAATACCGATTTCAACGGGAGTGGATATGTTTGCCTAGGGGAGTCAAGGAAGGATTCTCAGGGGCAGTAACGTATGAATAGCCTCTGGTCTAGGAGTATAACAGAAAAGGGGCACACTCACATGGCTTGAGTTGAGGATCAGAACTCTAGTCCATGCGAAAACGAGCCAGGGCAAAGCAGGGTCCCAAGACTGGACAACTGGACTCCAGCATACATACTATTAAGTATGGGAGTCGTACTATTAAGACTGGGACTCAGAGAGATAAGATGGGGACTTGTCAAAAGTGATATTAATAAGGAGGCAAAAATCCAATTAATAAAACTGTGAGATAAGTTCAGGGGAGCATCAGTCAGTAAGTTGGCTTGAAACTAATTCCTTAAGAATTGGACTAGAGCTTTGACTCCCCTAAGAACAGAATTGATTGTAATGAAGGAAACTGAGCCTGTAGGGGGGTCCCCAGTCAAAAAAGTGGAAGAATATGAGAGGGAATATCCAGGCCTCTGCCTCTGCCTCTGTCTAGTAATCTAGTTTCTGGTATGTCTTTCTCTAATGTGTTTTTAGGTGTTATGTAAAAGTTTCTCCTTCTTCAGTCCCCAACACAATCACACCCACACCCACACCCACACACACACACCCTCTAATTGGTGAGTCAATATTCTTTTCTTTGTTGTTTTAGATCAGGCAGTATGGTTGAAGTATTATAAGAGATGAAATTCTCTCACTCCTGTCTACAGGTTGGAACTAATATGAAATGTATTTGGATTTATATAGTTCACCTCTAAATGGGTGTTTTAGTCAGTGAACCTCAGAAATACTGAGACGGTAACAATATGCAAAGTTATTGACTTCTTATGGAAAATAATGTAACTTGAAAGACTAGATATCCAACTCCAAAGCTTGGACTTGGTCTCATTTATAGTTTTTCCTTTTAATATTCGTTTTAGATATTTGTCTTTTATCTGCTTTTAATTTGGTAGTGCATCTTACCATTGATGGCACCTTTGATTCAAGAAATTATTCTAGAGTCAAGAGAGTCTTCTCTGAGGAGGTGCATTTTGCCCAAAGCTGGCCCTCAACGGCAAACCTGGCTAAACTTGTAAGGGTTTATATGTCTAGTGTACACTATTCAGGGCTAGACTCTCTGTGTCACGTGTCCTGGAGTCACTGTCTTCTCTTCTGGATTTACGTTCCTGAGACGGACCCTGGCTCTTCGTCTCCACCTGGAGGAACAATAGGGCCTGTCTTCTGAGGTAACCACAATTTGCTGTTAATATCACAGAGTTAATAGTATAGAAATTCCCATAATGATGGGCAGAAAGAAATAAGGAAAATTCCTAGGAGAGATCTGTGACTGTGATTTGTTTTTGTATTGACTCCCAAAGTGTAAACTATGATGGCAGAGTCTGTCTTTTTTTGTGGGATACGTGCTAACGTGCCCAAAGGCTAGTAAGCATTGAGTGTATTTAATATGCATGATAAATAAAGGCATGAAGCCACCAACTTTGTTTAAAAAAAGATTTATTGGGGCTGGCCCTGTGGCGTAGTGGTTGGGTTCGTGAGCTCTGCTTTGGCGGCCTGCGGTTTGCAGGTTTGGATCCTGGGTGCAGACCTGCGCACCACTTATTAAGGCATGCTGTGGCAGGCATCCCACATATAAAGTGGAGGAGGATGGGCATGGACGTTAGCCCAGGGCCAATTGTTCTCAGCAAAAAGAGGAGGATTGGCAACAGACATGAGCTCAGGGCTAATCTTCCTCACAGACACACACACACACACACACACACACACACACAGATTTATTTTTCTAAAAATGAACTCTTTAAATGAAAATTGAAGAAACGTGCTATTAGTCTGAAATCCTTTGAAGTAGGAAATAATGGTAGAGTAATTCTGATTCTGTAGAAATGAATATGCAAGTCATTTATTGGGTGGTTCTATGCCACTCTTCCTACATACTGTTGGCCCTCTTCATGCCAGAAATCAGAGGAGATGGGATTGGGAAGAGACAGACTTCTGGGCACCGAGTGCAGAGCAGAGCCCACCGAAGCTACTAAGCCTAAAATCCACAAGATAAATGAAACAACTAAGGGAGGATGGTGGCATTTATTATTCTAAGTTGTGTGCTCTTCGGCCCATCCTTTGTGAAATTGGGGCCTACTTTCTGTTCCAATCCACTCTTTTTCCTATGCTGAGTGAAACTGAGCCAGAAATTGATCCAGAATTCCCCAGGCATGTTGGTCAACTATGGCTTTAACAGATGTAGCCTTTCATTCTGGATCAATCTTTGCACCTCATGGCTCTAGGAAAGGGAGAACATCTGTAATTCATCCTCATCATCTAGCATGCCTAAGTTTTATAAATTGTTAAATATATTTTATAAGTATTTTTGGTATAAAATCAAACCAGCTGTATTATTCAGCTTCTGAGTTATATTGCCAGGTAATTATGAGTTCAAGGCCACTGTGTTATGGTATTATGCCCAACAAACTGGCAAGAAAGCATATTAGCTAAACATAGGGCTAGAGAATGAGCTGTTATTAAAACCAATGTTATTTCTTTGGATTTTGAGGGTACATTTTCCTCCCTGACATTGATGGTTTTCTACTGAGGGAGATGGGTCTTTCTGCTGGTTTAGACCGAAGGTGCTGGTAAAGCCAAAACTGAGTTTAAGCATTGAAATGACAACCCCGTTGGCACAGAGGAAAGCTCTTGTGCTTAGCTCTATCCTGTACCCCTCCCTGAGTACCAGCAGACTATCTCAGAGGAGACTCAGTGCAAATATGTGGTTGGAGCCCAGCAACCGTTGGTGTGATCTGGAAAAGCAAATCCAAGTACCTGTGTATGCTAGTACACCTTCCAGCCATTAATTCTTTCTTTCAGCCATTCATCCAATCAACTTAACTGAATATCCACATTTTACAGAATATATTAATATGTAGATGACCAACCAAACAGTCGTCTATCTTAGATTTGAATCCAGGATGTGAGGGCCAGTACATATTTTGAGTGTGTGGACTTGATCTATGTCGTTCATAACCTAACTTTGATTGGTTTTTAATTTTTTTTGTTTTTATTAAACAGTATGTAAGAGGTGGTGCTTGATTTTATTTCTTAAAGCTATGGTAAGAAAAGATTTCCAGAGAGGTAGCAATTAACATTGGTTGATTGAAACTTGTGCCCAACTTTCACTTTTACAAAGCTCTCACTTATTGCTAAAGGCTTTTTCTTTCTTGTGTCTTCATGGAACTCAATATGTCTGTAGGAAAACTAAATCTCCTAACAAAACGAATTCCATTGTTAATTAATGTTTTAGCTCTGAAAATTCGTTTTTATTCAGTATGATTGAGCCCCTTCTAAGATTGTGCTGTTTAATGTATTTTGTGTGAGAAGTGATGACTTACTACTTGAGAAAGTGACCCCTTGGAGCTCTTGCTTTCATGATATTACCTGCTATGGGCCAAAGATCTGAGCTTATTGAATCAAAATCAACACAGATCCCTTTATCAAATAATAGTAACATGTCTTTCGTTACGCTGTATAATGAGAAGTGTATGCATACATAACAAAATGGAAAACTCTTCAGGTTTACATTCTGTAAATTCCAAAATTAAGGACATGTGCTTTGAATTCACTGTTTCCAATAGCACCGGCGTGCTTACTTTTTTCCTTCATATTATTAATCTCAATCATGCTTGCCTAAAAGCTCCAGGTTTAGTCTTTTAGTTGGCAATACTGTGTTTACTTCCTACCTGTGATATAGTGAAAAAGCACAGCCAGAAGATTCGACTTGAAGGGTCTGGACTAATTCGTTACTTTTCCAAATATTTGTTTCCTTGTCTTCAAAATGGAGATGATGATGTCATTCTGTTTGTGAGGATTAAATGTGATAATGGATGTAAAATTATTCATAACTATAAAGTGAGTATAAATATAAGTTATTACTAGTCTTATAGCAGCTATATTAGAGATGGAGGTGCTTCCTCAAATTCCTTGTAAGTTTCTAATGGATTAAAGGCAAATATGTTCAGTGACGTTGCTGTGATATTTGTTTTATTCCTATACATGAAGCCCTGATTAAACCTACAGATTGTATTTTCACTTATAATCCCCATGTGTCTGATGATAGGAATTCCCCGTCTGCCTTTAACAGAAGGATAATTCTTTGTGCTAGGGTAAGAGTGTGATGTTTGGGAATCTTAAATGTTTTGCTGTGTGCTTGAATTCTAACAATGAAGATAGAAAAATGGTAGGGATTTCAAGATGGATTCTGAGGAGTGATCAGACAAGCATGCTTTTATGCTATTTCCATCATTTTGAATTTTAAATCACCTTTTAAAGGGCACTAACGCATTCTTGCAAATTAGTCTGCTCTCCAATTAATGTGCCCAACATGACAATAAGACCGGTTTCAGCTTGGCTAAGCAAACCAGTCAACCAGGAATGTGTGACTTGAGGACTTGGAAAGCTTGTATGAATCCACATTTCCTTCCCCCTCTCTCCTCTGGGGCCCTTTTAGCAGCTTAGATCTAATTAGGCCAGTTAATCCACCTAAAACCAGTGGATAGAAGAGCTTCTATGAAAACCCTCCCACTACTTGTAACAATATGGAGTTATGTTCCAATATTGCCAAATCAAATTGCTACATGAAACAATGGCAGTGCATTTCTTAATCTAGATCTGTGCTTTCCAATAGAAATATATTGTGAGCCACAAATGTAATTTAATGTTTCTAGTAGTCAGATCATTAGAAAGTAAAAAAAATAAGTGAAATCAACTTTAACATATTTTATTTAACCCAGTATACATAAAATATTATCATTTCATCATATAATCGATATAAAACATTGTTAGTGTGATATTTTACAATTTTTGGCATATCTTCAAAATCCAGTGTGTATTTTATATTTATAGTGCATCAGAATTTGGGCATTTCAAGTGCTCTATAACCACACGTGGCTAATGGCTACCATATTTGACAGATCAGGTCTAGATCATGAGTATTCTTTCCTCGATAAGCCCATTTCAGGACACTTACTGATATATAGAAGGTTTCTTCTTTGTTTCTTTATTTTCCAGACTGTGCACATTTTTGACATGCATTAAATTTTATAAAAGTAGACTGCAAATGGTAGTGATGAGAAATGCCAGGTTTTATTACAAGAAAGTGTTCATAAATAGAAATGACTTTGTGTTTTCAATCTAAAAGTAAATAATGCTTGCATGGAAATATGGGCATCAGATTTTCCAAAGGAAAATTGAAGAGTGGGGTGCAAGAAGAAACCAATTATGTACTTTATGAATGTAGAGATGCGCTCTCTCTCCCAAGTTCCTATAGAAAAATTGTGATTTTGAACTGCAAGAAATGTTAAGTCATAGCACGAAATAGTTCTTTGCAGTATTCTTCTCTGAAAGATATTTATTAAATGCCAGCCTTTGGGTGGGTTAAGATTGAACACCATACCAATGAGGATTGGCCCTGCCATGTTGGAACTTCTAAATTAAAATAGAACACAAGAATGCAAATGTAGGGGCCAGCCTGGTGGCGTAGTGGTTAAGTTCACGCACTCTGCTTTGGTGGCCAGGGTTTGCAGGTTCAAATCCCAGGCGCAGACTGACACACAGCTCATCAAGCCATGCTGTGGGGGCATCCCACATACAAAATAGAGGAAGATGAGCGTGGATGTTAGCTCAGAGCCAATCTTCCTCAGCAAAAGGGGAAGATTGGCAACAGATGTTAGCTTAGGGCCAATCTTCCTCACCAAAAAAAAAAGAAAAGAAAAGAAAACAAGAATGCACATGTACAGAGATTTATGGGTTTTCTAAAATGTCCACTTTCCTTACCTCCCTCAAAATGATTTCTTTCTCAGTTTGCATTGTTTGGGGTAGCTTTTCTTTCCCTTTACTTTTGTTTACTCAATTTGGCATAATCTTGAGGGAATAGGAAAATGAGTAGGGAGACTAGTTGCCCAGAAAATCTTTCATATCTATGCATAGAGAAATGTAGCCTTAATATTTCTTTAGGCTTTTCTTGTTCTAATATCTAACATTTTATAGCATTAATGGATACGGCACGTGAGCAGAGACGCAGAGATATTATGACAGAAAAATTGTCCTCATGGCTCCTGACATGTCTGGGGCCAGGGTAAATCTTTGGTCCAGGAATTCCTTGGTGGATAGTCTCAGAACCACGAAGATCATCTTGTTTGTCTCCGGCATGGTACCTTTTGAAGATGCATCTATCTATGGAAAGGGGCACATTATGTTCTTGTATCTCAAGGCATTTAGAAACGTAATAGATAACTATAATTGCTAGAATTGTTATTATTATAGAAAACACATTTTATCTATAGATTTTAGTAGTCAAAATAAAAGTATATATGCTGTAATATATATAAATTATATATATATAAAATAATTCACCTTCATTTGAAAATTACAGTTTATTCATTCCTTAAAAACTGTATCCAAATATTGATATACTCTCTTTCACTCAATTTAGTGTGTATAAATATCACCAGAGGTGCATGATAAATATTGATTCCCAGAGATTCAAATTCAGTAGGTATGATGTGGGACTCAGGAATCTGATAGCATTCAAGCTCTCTCAGGTGATTTTGAAGATCACACTTAGAGAGACGCATCTCTATCTGGATGGACATCAATTAGAATCATCTATAGAGGTGGAGAGATTGCTACCTTTACAGATGGATTAATTATTGCCAGCAATGCTGATAAGCCTAAAGTCAAATCAGTTAATAAGTGCTAGTTCCTTGTGTGGGCAGGATTTGATTAACTGGTGCTTTTAATATTTTTAAAATCCTGTACTGCCTAACTCAGGCATTCGGCACCTTAAAAATCAATAAATAATTTGCATTTTAGAAAGAGCAATGAAAATGTTTAATATAAAAACATCACAGTCGTTGGTCGATAATAGTGCTTGTCTCTTTTTAAGTGCTAACTATGAAAAGTAGAAATAAATATACTTTTTTCTAAATATAAATTAGCCCTCTCAGAGGGAGTCTATTTTGTATTTGCTAAGATATTCCTTAATTTACATGATTAAAGAAATGCTCTTATTGTTTGAGATGAAAAACTACCCCTTTGCCTACCAAAAATGGCAACATCTTTTTCCTTCAGATATATTATGCAGAAATATCTATGTGATTGATTTTATCAGCCCAACTCCTTCTGTCAACAGGTAAAGTATTTGCTTCTAGGCAGAATTGGTGACAGGCTCTGATAATTTGATCTTATTCCAATGAGCAGAAAGACCTGGGAAGCTACAGGTATATTTCAGAGCCTCATAGCTCACCCTGGCTGTACCTTCGTTTATTTCAAACTTTAAGTTTTATTAGCCTTTTAGTTATCACGTTTGCTGAGAAATTATATCATATGTTTCATAGTGGAGACAAGGATCATGGTGATGGAATATTGACACCAAAAAGAGAAATTCTTCATTTCTCTATTACATAAAATTATCATCCTTATTGTTCTCATAAAAGGAAAGGGGAATCATATTTGTATTCAAAATACAATATAAACAAGACATTATATACAAAATTAAATATTTATATTTAAGATAGGTAGTTAAAGGTATTTATTTTATGCTATCAAAGGGTAAAAATGGGAAAATCTCTAATTTCCCAGAGAAATTGAGAACAAAGCATTCACAATTCTTAGCATCTGAACTCACTCCCTGGAATGTACCATAAGATACAACAACATCGGGCCCTAGAATTACCGTCAAATATATTCATAAGAACTAAACTTATTTTTCTTCATTAGTACTAGGCTAATGAGAAAACAGAAATTACAACCAGGTTTATTAAGCTTCTCTAAAGTGACCAAAAATTGACAATGTAGAAAACTAAGCTAAAAGGCTTAAAACTTTATTTTCTAAGAACAGGTGGACATTTTTCTGATTATAAAAGAACTACATGCTGATTATAAAAAACATGGAAAACTAAGAAAAGATGAAGAAAGAAATCAACCAGAACCCTTAGTCTACAATGCAGAGGTAATTACTATTAAAGTATTTCATTTCTGTATATACAAGAAGTATGCGTAAGCATTTTTTACATAATTCAGATGTAAAATGTTATGTGCTGCTTTAAGAAAAACCTCAACTCTAATTCACAAAGCCTGTCTTATGTCATTCATTTGTTGTATTTTCACTTTTTAGTCTTATATAATATGCCAATGAATTGTCGTAATTGATTTAAATACTTTAATTTGAGACATTTAAGACCCCAAGTTTTTACTGTTACAAGTAATGCTGTGATAAATACCTTTATATGCTTATCATTACCCACATTTCTGTAGGACAAATGTTATGAGCATGGCAAAAGTATCAATATTTCTCTGCCACTTAATATGTATTGTCACATATTGTTACACAATAATTTGTATTGCCTCACAATGCACAGTATCTATTGCTTTCAACAAAGACTGTGACAATTTAAACTTACAGCTCTGTGTTTTTAAGTTTTGGTCTCATCACACCTCGAGAGAACACTGAATTTCAATACACTTTTGTACATGGGAGTACTATTCCAGTTGTCTGTAAAAGCAGCAATTAAATAGGTCAAAAGGAAGAGCCTGACTTAATCCGTGAAAAATATGACTTTACTGTTAATTAACTGACCCCAAAGCTCAGTGATATTTTTCCTGATTAGCTCTTAGACCCTGAACTTTTCCTTGTGCTTATGCTAGTCAGGCTAATAGGGAACATGTAGTGGCAATCATTAATTGCATCTGGTGTTTCAAATTAGAGGTAAATTCGTTGCCCATTTTCCTTTTTGTTTTCTAAAACTTGCAGTTTTCTGAGGGATTGACTGTGCCTGTTATTATCTCTCTGCCCTTGCCATATTTTATAAGAGACAATATACACAGAGACATTTGCCAAAGATAAACTGGGTCAAGGGCATTTTTCTTTGGATTGCCAAGATATGATATACAGTGTCCAGTGTTTAACGATGTGTTATTATTTGTTGATAATCCTCTCTCTTGCTGCCATTTTACTTAATATATTGAGGCTGATTTAGGGATTATAAGGAAAAAAACACTTTCAATTGAGTGTTGCCTTACTCTATGAATCCAAAGTGAGGGGTTTAAAGTTCTGTAACATTTAGTGTGGGTAAAGGAAACTATTAGATATACATACCTGCTTAGCCTGCATTGTTATTGGCATCACCTATGTTGTGATCTTGGTCTATAAACAGATTTGTTGGTGTTTATTCTTGTCTGCTCTGATATCCACATAGGACTTGATCTGATATGCTTGAGGGACTTGAGAACAGGCTTTAAGTGAAGCTGCAAAAGTAGCATTAAGATACCAAACTCCAGGCTTGTATATCCAACTGCCTAAATGACATCTCCACTTGAATGTCTCATCACAAACAGCATGAACTCTCATCCCTAAACCTACTTCACTTGCTACTTTATCCATCACAACTGTTGGCAACTATATCTTCTCAAATTTTTGTTCAGTAACCTTGTAGTCATCCTTAACTCCTCTCTTTGTTTCATACCCGACACCTAATGCATGAAGAAATCCTATTAGTTCTGCTTTCAAAATAGTTCCAGAACTCCATCATGTCTCATCACTTCCACTCCTACCCTGATCCAAGGTGCCATCATCTCTTAGCTGAATTATTGTCAGAGACAGATCATATCACTCCCTTCTCAGAATTCCCTTCTCTGCAATTCCTTGCTCTCCGTTTCATTCAGAATAAAGAAAACGGCCCTAAGGTGGCCGCTGCTAGCCCTTTCACCTCCTTTCCTGCATTGATCCCCTTATTCACCTCACTCAAGAGACCTTCTGCCCTCTCTGCTTTGCCTCTGCCTCAGGGACTTTGTCTACTGCTTCCCTGCCTGGAATGCTCTTCCTCCAGATAAGCACCCAACCAAACTCTCACCTTCTTCAATTTTTTGCAAATGTCATGATCTTCATGAGCATCCTGACCACCCCATTTAAATTGCAACCCCAGCACTTCAGGTCCCTGTTACTCTGCCCTACTTCTAAGTTTTTTCTAAAGCATTTATCAGCTCCTAAGCTACTATGTAATGTACTGACATTATTTCTGTTAGTTGTTTCCATCCCCTACTAGAAGTTAAGCCACATCATGGTAAGGATCTTTCCTTGTCTTGTTCATTAGTAAAAATTCCAAGATTCTAGGACAGTACCTTGCACTTAAAAAGGAGCTGAATAAATATTTGATAAATAAAGGCCCCCAAAACACAAACAAAAATGAACTGAAAATCCTGAGGCTAAGAATTAATCCTTAAAATGCTTGTTAGCTTTAATGGTGATATATACAGATGCAGCTGCATAAAAGTGCGCCCCTGCCTTTCCTCCTTTGGACTACACACTTGTTTCTCTTCACTACTCCTGATTATCTCCCTACATTTTCATCCCAACTCCTGCCTCCAAACCTGCTCCATCAAGACCAACAATAACTTCCATTTTGGAAAATTCTCATCTTCTTGACCTCTCAGAAGCATTGAAAATAGTTATGCAATTTCTTCCTCTTGAAACTTTATTCTCATGAATTCTGTATCATGATATCTTCATGCTTCTCTCCTATCTCAAGTCTCCCAGGTTGGTTCCTTCCCTCATGTTTAGCCTCTAAATATTGAAGAGTCCCAGAACTCTGTCTTAGGCAATCTTTTTTTCCCTATTTTCTTACCGTTTCTGTACTTTCAATTCCATCTATGCAGTTATTACTGCTAAATGTATATTTTCAGCCTTGGCCTGAGTGCCACATTCCTATAAGGAACTGTCTACTTGACATCAGCATTTAGGTGTCTAATAGGCAACTTTAACAGGCTTCAAACTGAACTCTTGATGCACTGTCCTATTCCTCTTCCTAATTCTCTTTTCCCCATCTGAGTAAATGCCACCCACCACTACCCAGTTGTTCAAACCAAAAACCATGGAAGTCATCTTGATTTCTCTCTCTTTTGTACCTCTCCCCCCTCCCCGTCAAATATGAGACCTTTCAGCTTTGTCTCAAGTATACCCCAAGTCCAAGCACTTGTTACCAATTCCACTGCTGCCATCACTGCTCATTTAGATGACTTCAGGAGTCTCCTACCTGTTTTCTTTGCTCCCACTCTGAGCCTTTATAATTCATTATCTGCACAGCAGGCACCATATCAGATCATGATACACCCTTGTGGAACTCTCTAAAAGTGTCCCATTGTATTTGGAATAATTCTGAAGTCTTTACTATGTTCTCTAAGCAGCATCCCTTTCTACCTCTACACCGCGTCTCATCCCACTCTCTATCACATTCACTATACTCGAACCATCTTGGTCTATTTAACTGAATAAACTCTTTCCTTCCCCAGGGAACATGTACTTGATGTTCCTCTGCCCGGATCACTCTTTGTTATTTCATCTGAGCCCAAACATTACCCTAACAGAGAGGACTCCAGAGTATTTACTCTAGTCATCTCCACCCCATCACACTACCTTTTAAAATATTTTCTGTGCCCAGGTCACAATGAGAATGTACACTACATTAGAGCACAAATTTTGTCTTTCTTGTTAACTGCTGCATCTATGGTGCTTTGTACAATTTCTGCCACTTAGAGAGTGTGCAACAAATATTTTTGAACAGATGAGTAGATAAATAAAAGAATAACTGAATAAATTAGCTACAGTTTAACACTTTACTGGTTGAGCAATTATTTGATTTAAGACCTTACTAAACAAGACAATTTTAGGCAGCTGTAAGGTCCTTTTTATACACATGTTTGAGACCTTGGCCAATTATATTTCTAAGATAATTGGATATTGCTAGGCTTCTTTTTTGTTTTTACAGATGGAGAAACTAAGATACAGATTTATTGTCCAACATTACTGGTATTCTCTGTTAGGACCATTAAATCTCTATTCAGAATTGCTAATGAAACTCTTGGCTTACCTCCAACCATTAGGCCACACTTCCTGAATAGAATCGATGCTTGTGCCATCATTGTGCACAGGACTCTATTTATTTAGCTGCTTCTCTTTTTTTTTCTCTCAAGATATATGGTCCTTTGCTATCTTAGTATCAGAGAACTCTGGTGCTAATATTAACTGAGTCCTTTGGGACAACGGAATGAAAATTTTAGAAAGAGAATCAAGAAGCAAGTTGTCATTTGGATAGAACTTCACTATTCTCTCTTTGGACAGAAATCTGGACAGCTCAATGCCACTTACCATGATAAAATACTTATTTAATTTTTTCAGAGAGGTGAACACAAATAATTCCATTAAAGTTTAAATAACACATTTTATTAAATGAGCAGGGAGACTTAAGACTGTATTTACCCTATCAATGATGATCATCTTCCTGGTAGAGTGAACCCAACAAGAGATATGACGATACAGTAAGTAGAACTATTCAATAGCTATCTGTAAAAGGGAAGAATAATTAAAATAATCAAAGACAAACTTGCCAAAACACTTCAAGGGTGATCAGAGAGCCTATCTTTATCAGATGAAATAGTGTGGCTACTCAGAAATTACTGTTACCAGAGGTTGGGATGAAAGCACACAATGGTGAGACAGAAAATTTACCACAGAGATGATTGAATGGAAACATGAAAGAAAACACTCAGCATCCAGGCCTGGACCTAATTGCAAAGAGGAACTATTCCATGAAATGCAATTAAACTTCTAGAGAGATCAAAGCATTCTTCCACAAGGGAGGTGTAAGGGCAAAGAAATGGCCTCCTTACAGTTAAGAAGCATTACCAAAATTTAGAAGAAAATCCAGAATATCCCTTAAGATTGAAAAAAAAGTTGAAATGAACATACAGAATAGGTTGTTTTTTATGATGGCACAAGCATAAAACATAAATAAATTCAATTAGCCCAAGATACTGAAGCTAGTAAAATAAATTACCCTGCATTGTAATTAAATGTCATCTAAAAGCATCTTTATAATAATAGTTACTTCATTTTATAATATTTTTGAAAATTAAATTTACAACACTGAGTGGAAATGATTCATAATTCTCTATTGTGCTCAAATATAGACACAGTATTCATAGATGATTGTGCACTTGTAATGCTATTCTTTTGAATTGCTTGAAGCACCTGGAAGACAATGCACTTCACGACTTCATGCAAGGCAAAATGGAGGAACACTTTTTGCACACAGAATGTATATAATATTGCCTTCCCCACCGAGAGTTTTTCTTACCCCAAATCTTAGTTACTTTGGATTTGATTTTTGTTTCCAGCTTTTTTCTTATAGAAAAGAAATAGATGGCAGGTGGAAATTAAGTTTTGTTTTTGTTGTTGCTGTTGCTGTTTCTTTGTTGCCAAAGGAGCCTAGGTGATCTAACAGAGGCTGGGAGACCCAGAGTCCGATTCTGTTAGGAGAAAAGGTCTTGAATCCTGAGAGTCCGCAGGGAGGACAGTCAGTGCTTTAGCAAGAAGGTACCATGTGTTGTGTTAAGACCACACAACCCTAGACTGTGTACAAAGAGAGGGGTTGAAAAACATCTACTTCATTATCTCTTGCAAGTTAAAATACAGTTTCCCAATATTCTCAAACAGTTAAAGGACTTTGTGTCTGGGACCAGGTAGGATCCTAAGGCATGAGATGTCTTGTCATAAAATCAGCGAGGCATGGGAAACAAAAGAAAACAAAAGTTTTAGCATGTATTTTATTTCCAATAGAGCACTTTCAGGTATTTTGTTAAAATCACAGGTAAGGAAGTTTCTGAAATGTTTATAGCAAGCATGAGATTCTAAATGAAAATAAACTGTATAGTTAACTATTATTGCTAAGTAATGAAATATAAAAAGTCATTGATGTTCACTTTACATGTTTTGCCATCTTTTTGTATTGTAGATATATTAGAAATTTAATAGTTTAACGTGAGCTTTCTTACCCTAGTTTTCTATTTCAACAAAGAATTTTGTTATTATAAGGCTAGTGGGGAAAAAAATTTTCCTGATCAGGAAACAGGCTAATGTCATGATTTTCCAAGGGAAAGAATAAACTAGCACTTCCAATTTATAACTGGCATACATATCTAATAAAATCAAGTGTTCCATATCCCAAAACACATTGCTTTTCTCTTACAAAATTTCTCAACAAGCAAACTAGAACATTTCTATTCTGGCAAAGTGGTTATTTCTGGGGAAAAAAGGAATGTAGCAAATTAAGATTTTGAATTTTAGATTTTAATTTTCAGTAGCAACAGGAGAGGGAAATTTAATTTGAAATTCCCTTGAAACTCATCCCACTTTTATCTACTTTGACTTTATATTTCTGTTTTTAAACTTTTTTCTGTTGTGTTTAAATCATTTAAAACTTTTTTCCCAAATTTAATTAAAAATAATTATAACTCAAATTATAGATGACACAGTGATTGAAAGTAAAGCAAATGGGGACTGCATTTCATGGTGTTTCCAAGGAGCCACGCCACTGCACAAATGGAGATTTCTTTTTCAATTAATTCTGCTTTTTTTTTCAAGAAGAAAGTGGCACAGTGGTACCTCCATCTCCAGAATATCTTGTTATATGGAAACAAACAAGGTTCAAACCTTGCGTATCGTGTACTCTGTTTAGGGTTAGGATTAAGAACATATTGATATTTACTGTCATATGGATGAAGAGACCCTAGAAAGATACCAACTGCAAACAGAGCATGGGCCAGCAGGGGGACCACATACAGAGATGTTGGCTTCAGAGAAACCCTCCCAAAGTTCCCAGTAGAGCAGTCGATGGCCTTCCAAAAAACATCTTAGAGGAGGGGGATGACCCTGCCCTTAGAGTGATCTTAGAGTAATGGCAGATGTAAGATCTATGAATTTAGTAATAAGGGGGTTAAAATGCAAGAATAGCATCCCAGCACACTGATAGGATGCAGTCTGGTGCAACATGTAGAGGAGTTTCAAGAGAACTAGAAGAGTGCCTGAAGAAGTGAGGACTGGCTGACGCTTGTTGAGAAGGAACTGAAGTGATAGGATCCCATGTGGAATTGTTGAAGGCAAGTGTGCTTGAGTCCATGTAGAATAAAGCATGCATAGGTCTCTTTCCAGACTTTAACTTAAATCTTTTTGTTGCCTTTGTAAAATCCTGAGTTGGTGAATGTAATGTAGTTAGGTATGTAATGTAATCGATAAGGTATTATTGTAGAAATGAAGTAGGAAGAATTGACAAACCACAGTCCCTCTCCATGGAGTGGGGGGAGAATCTGAGGGAGATGAGCCAGGTTAGAAGGGGGGAGCATTTAGGATACCCTGACTTTGTGAAAGAATCTGTTTCTGAGTGCCTTTCATAGTTCCCTGGGTCCAATTCTTCGTTATGAAATTTGCTTATACCTATAATGCCTGGTCCTTTGTTTTTTGAGTGTCTGGGATGAGGCAGAATAGCAAGGGGAAGATAGGTTTCTTCCCACCATCTCCCTTCCTAGACTCTAACACAGAAGGAGCATCTTCCTATCAAGTGGACTATGACTTGAATTTTCAGATCTTGATTGGCAGAAGAGGAAGACAGGACTACCATAGAAAGCCACTAACTGTGCAAAACCCCAGACTCTTGAGAAGACTTAGGTAAGAAAAACAGTAGTACCAAGGGGGAACGACCATCTGAAGCAGGGGAAGAACTACAATGCTCCAGGATTAACATGGAGCATAAATGACCACTACTCATCATTGTCAAAATTATGAAGCAGCACTTTTGTAGAATGTCATCTTCATGTGATTTATTTCTGTCTACATGGATTACATGTGTAACTTTAAGCGCAAAAGAGGTGGATGCATCTCTGCTGTGGACTGAATTGTGTCCCCCAAAATTCATATGTTGAAGCCCTAACCCCAATGTGACTATGTTGTATTTGGAGATAGGGCTTATAAGGAGATAATAAAGGTTAAGTAAGGTCATAAGTGTGGGGCTGTCGTCCAATAAGACTGGTATCTTTATAAGAAGAGGAAGAGACTCCAGATTCTGTCCGTCGTTCTCTCTACATGCATATGGAACAAAGGCTATGTGAGGACACAGTGAGAAGGTGGCCATCTGCAAGCCAGGAAGAGAGCCCTCGCAGGGAACTGAATCAGCCAGCACCTTGATTGTGGGCTTCTAGCCTCCAGAATTGTGAGAAAATAAATGTTTGTTGTTTAAGCCACCGAATTTTTGGTATTTTATTATGGCAGCCTGAGAAAATTAATACAATTTCCCCTAGAAAGCTTACTTACATTTATTGAAAGTTAATATGGTGAGAAACCACACCTGGCTTCTTCCTTCTCCACTGGGTAATTTCGATTCTATTAGGCACAAAAGCTTCAAGTGTTGGCCTCTTCTTCAAACACTTTTTCTCTTTGCCCACAAGTAATTAGGTACCAGTGTTACCTAGCATTCGTCAATAATGTCTAATTCTAGTTAAGATTATTTTGCTTGCAAGGAACAAAAACATGCTCTGACTTTGAAAATTCCTGATTTCTTCTAACTTCTCTTGTATTCACTGTTACAACATTCATTAGATGCCATATTTATCTGATATATAATATTGCTACTTGGTGTCACTGTGAGTCCCTCTAGAGCATGGACCATGTCTCCATACATATTATACACTTGAAGAGAAACCCATAGAAGTGAGTCCCAAATTCTGAGTCCCTCTTTCCATTTAGGGTATTTTCTGAGTCTTCAGCCTTGTGAGGCCACCTGCTTAGAAGCTGGACAGAGTGCGGCCACTAAGAGACAGAGAAGACAACAGAGCTTTTAGAAGTCTCATGGGATTGGAAGAGAAAACATTGAAGTCTGGGCCTCCTAAAGTAACCAGGCCATAAGAGGTCCAGATTCCAGAAAGAAGGGAAACACAGGGAATTCAGTTTGATACTATGCACCAATTCTCTCTTTGAAATATTAGTCAATTATTAAGCTGCACAGAAAGAAGCTGAAAAGCTGGAGAAGGCTTTTGGCCATCTCATATCGTGAAGACATACAAATTGAAGTTAAAATGCATCAAGGAGGTGCTCTGGTAAATATCCTAGGTTTTTAGTGGGCCTCCTGAAGAGATACACCTTAGTAACAAGGGAGAACCAGAAATAAACAGAACCTTAGAAAGTCTTAAACCCAACCTTGAGTCAAAATGTCATTGAATGGAGGTGATCTGCTCCACTTCTTGCAACATGCCAGAGGATAAGTTAAATCATCTCTTGAGATTAAATATATCATCCAGATCCTCTACAATTTTTCATACCATGTATATGACATTCAAATCAAAATTATGAGGCCTACAAGGAAATAAGTTCAAGAGCAAATTCAGAAAATGGAAACAGACTGATAGGTGATTCTGACTGAAAGCTATCAAACAATAAGTTTAACTGTGTTAACATGCTCAAGAAAATAGATGATAAGATTGCACATATTTGTCAGAGAGCTGGAATCTTAAAAACTACACTATTTCTAGAACAGAAAATGTAATAACTAATATTAAGAAATATAGAGTATGCATTCTTTTTGTCTGGCTTCCTTTACTCATCTATGTTGTTGTGTGTATCAATAGTTCATTGCATTTTTATTGCTAAGCAAGATTCCATCATGTGGATATACCACAATTTGTTTATGCATTTATTTGTTGATGGACATTTGAGTTGTTTCCAGTTTTTGGCTATTACAAGTAAGGCTACTATACGAATTCATGTACAGGTTTCTATATGGAGTTATTCTTTTTTTTCTTGGGTAAAATACCCAGGAATATAATGGCTGGATCATTTGGTAGAAGGGTAGAATCAATATTTTAACACTATTGAGTCTTCCAACCCATAAATAAGGTATATATCTGCATATATTGAGATTTTAAAAAATTTCTCAGCAATGTTTTGTAGTTAACAGCATACAGGTCTTTTACATATTTTTGTCAGATTTATTCTTAATATTTCATATTTTTGATGCTCTTGTCAATGATGTTTTAAATTTTTATTTTCCACTTGTTCATTACTAACAAATAAAAATGCAACTAATTTTTATACACTGATTTTACATCTGTCACTTTACTAAACACACTTATTAGTTTTAGTACCTCTTTTGTAGAGTCATCAGATTTTCTACATATATGTGATGCCATCTCTGAATAAAGAGAATATACATCTTTCTTTCCAATCTAGATATTATTTGTTTCTTTTTCTTGCCTATTGCATTGGCTGGAAATTCTAGTATAATGGTGAATAGATGTAGTGACAGTAGACATCCTTGTCTTGTTTCTGATCTGAGGGGAAAGTATTCAGTCTTTCACCACTAAGTGTGTTGTTAGCTGTAGGTTTTTCATAGATTCTTCTTATCAAGTTAAGGAAGTTCCATTTTATTCCTAGTTTTCTGAGAGATTTTATTGGTCATAGATAAGTGGATTTTGTAAAATGCTTTTCTGAGGTTGAGATTATCATATTTTTCTTTTTAAATTTGTTTATATGGTGAATTACATTGATTGGTTTTCAAATGTTAAACAAACGTTGCATTCTTAAGATTAACCCCCACTTGATCATGATGTACTATTTTTTACATATTATTGGATTCAATTTGCTAAAATTTTGTTCAGAACTTTTGTATCTATGCTCCTGAGAAATATTGGTCTGTTGTCTTCATTCCTGGTGGTGTCTTTTTGTGAGCTTGGTTGTTAAGGTATGGCCTCACAGAATTAGCTGACAAGTACTCCCTCTTTTGCAGTTTTCTGAAAGAGTTTTTTACAGAATTTCATGATTTCCTCCTTGAGTGTTGGGTAGAAGTTACAAGTGAAGCCATCTAGACATGGAGCTTTCTTTGTGAAAATGTTCTTAACTAAATGTCAATTTCTTTAATATAATATTTCTAAACCAGGGCAATTTTGAACCCCCACCAGCTGGGGAGCATTCTTCAATGTCTGTAGACATTTTTTGGTTGTCACAACTGAGAGAAGGGAGACTGCTACAGGCATCTAGTGAGTATAGGCCGGAAATGTTGCTAAACATCCTACAATATGTAGACAGCCTCATAACAAAGAATTAGCTGGCCCAAAATATCAATAGTGCCATCTTTGAGAGATCTTGCTTTGATAGGTGTAAGACTACTCAGTTTATCTATTTGTCCTTGAGTGAGTTTCAGTAGTTTGTGTCTTTCAAGAAATGTCCATTTCATGTACAGTGTCAAATTTATTGGCATGAGATTATTCATAACATTCTCTAATTTCCCTTTTACTGTCTGTAGAATATGTACTGATATCAACTCTCTCATTCCTGATATTGTTAATTTGTGTCTTCTCTGTTTTTTCCTGGTCAGTCTGGTTACAGGTTTACCAGTTATATCAATCTTTTCAAGGAACCATGGTTTAGCTTCATTGATTTCTTCTACTGATTTTCCTTTCACTGACTTCCATTCTGTTCTCTATTATTTCCTTTCTTCTGCTTGGTTTGAGTTTAATGTGTTCTTTTCCAATTTCTTAAGGTGGAAGCTGAGATATTTATTCAAGATCTGTCTTCTCTTGCATTATAGGTCTGTACTGCTATAAATTTAGAAGTCATGTAATTTCATTTCCAAATAATTGGGAGTTTTCTGAGTATTTCTGTAATTGGTTTCTAATTTAATTCCATTGTGGTCAGAAAACAGCCTTTGTTCTACTTAAATCCCTTTAACTTTATTAAGACTCATATGTGGCCCATAACATAGTGTATCTTGCTAAGTTTTAATTTGCACTTGAAAATAATACTTATTCTGCTGTGGTTAGTTGAAACGTTCTATAATGTCAAATAGGTCAAAGTGGTTGATAGTGTTGTTTAGATCATTGTAGTATCATTTTTTCTATCAACTGTTCAAATCAAATATTGTGGGAAGGTTATTGAAATCTCTGATTATAACTGTGGGTTTGCCTCTTTATCCTTGTAGTACCATTAGTTTTGGTTTTATGTATTGTAATGCTCAGTTATCAGTTAAACATTTAAGATTATATGTTCTCTTGATAAATTGAGTTAAAATGACCTTCTTTATCCATAGTAACATTCTTTGCTCTGAAGTCTACTTTATCTCATATTAATGTAACTACTCTAGCTTTTATTTATTAGTGTTAGCCTGGTTTATCTTTTCTATCCTTTAACCTATTTCTCTCTCTATATATAAACTGAGTTTCTTGTAAGTACCGTATAATTGAGTCTTCCTTTGTTATCCAGTCTCACAATCTCTGCTTTATAATCGAATATTTAGACAACTTACATTTAATGTAGTTATTGCTATGGTTAAGTTTAAGTCTCTTATTCTGTTGTTTCTATTTGTCCTTTTTCCTCTTTTACGGAATTCTCTTTGATTAACTGAGCATTTTTTTGTTACTCAGTTATATTTCTTTTATTGATTTATCAGTTATAACATTTATTTTAGTATTTGTTTTACAGATATTAGTAGTCTTGTGCCACATAATGACATTTTGATCAATGAGACTGCATATAGGACGGTGGTCCCATAAGATTTGTACCATATAGCTTAGGTATGTAGTAGGCTGTACCATCTAGGTTTGTTTAAGTACACTCTATGATGTTCTCAACAATGAAATCACCTAACAATGTATTTCTCAGAACATATCCCTGTCGTTAAGCAACAGATGACTGTATACATTCTTAACTTATCACAGCCTGTCTTCAAGTGATATTATGTCTCTTCACATGTAGAATAAGAACCTTACAATAGTTCACATGCATTTTGCCCCTCCTAGCCTTTATGTTATCATTGTCATGTATTCTACTTATGTACACGTTGTGAACCTCAAAACACGTTGTGATTCTTTGTTTATTTGTTTAAATGGTCAGTTATCTTTTTAAAGATTTAAACAATATAAAAATATGATATATTTATCCTTGTAGTTACAATTTCTAGTGTTCATCATTCCTTATATAAATTCATATTTCCTCTTGATTTCACTTTCCTCTTTCTGAAGGACTTCATTTATAAGATGGGTCTGCTGGTGGTGCTTTTCTTCACCTTTGCATATCTGAAAAATTCTTTATTTTATCTTTGTTTTTGAAAATACTTTTGCTGAGTATAGAATTCTAGGCTTCTCTCTTGCATTGTTTCTGAGGAGAAACCAATGTTGTCATCCTTATCTTTGTTCCTTTCTATGTAACGAGACATTTTTCCTCTGGCTGCTTTTAAGCTTTTCTCTTTATTTTGAGTAATTTGATTATTATGTGCCTTAGCACAGTTTTCTTCATGTTTCTTGTGCTTAAGAGCTTCTCGGATTTGTGAGTTTATAATTTGTTTAACTTTGGGAAGTTTTCATCTATTGTTTCAAATATTTTTTCTGTCACCCCCCCCCACACACACTTCTCCTTTGGGGACTTCAATTATGCATATAGTAGGTTGCTTTAATTTGTTCCACAGCCCACTGATGTTAATCTTATTTTAAAAATTCTTTCTCCTCTCTTTGATTCGTTATAAATAGCTTCTACTGCTATGTCTTCAAGTCCACTAATCTTTTGATCTGTGATATCTAATCTGTCATTAATTACAGCCAGTGTATTTGGGTCTTTTTATATCTTCTATGTCTCTAAAGTGTTTTTAAAAAGCAACTTTATTGAGGTATAATTTACAGACAATAAGGGTCACCTGTTTTAATTGTAATTCAATCACTTTTAGTAGTTTGTGTAGGCATATGTTTTCATTTCTCTCACTTAGATACCTAAGAGTGAAATTGCTGGGTTATAAGGTGATTCCATACTTAACATTTTAAGAAACTATGAAATTATTTTTCAAAGTGGTTGCACCAATCTACATTTCAACCAGCAATGTATGAGGTTTCCAGATTTTGTATATATTTACCAACACTTGTTATTGTTTATCTTTTTATTTATTATAGCCTTTCTCATAAATGTGAAGTGGTATCTCATCATGGTTTTAACTTACTTTCCCTAGTGACTAATCACGTTAGACATTTCTTTATGTGCTTATTGGCCCTTTGTGTATCTTTGGTGAAATATCAATTCAAGTCTTTTGCTCATTTTTAATTGGGTTGTCTTTTTATTACTTTGAGTTGTAAGAGTTTGTTATATAGTTTGGATATAAGTCCCTTATTGGATGTATGAATTGAAATATTTTCTCTTAGTCTTTGACTTGTCTTTTCACTTTTATGATGATGTCTTTTGAAGTGCCAAAGTTTTTAATTTTTATGAAGACAAATTTTTCAATTTTTTTCCTTATTGCTTCTGCTTTTGATGTTGTATGTTAGAAATCTTTGCCAAGCTATGATCATAAAGATTTACTCCTTGTTTTCTTCTAAGAGTTTTATAATTTTAGCCCTTACATTTCTGGTTATGATCCATTTTGCAGTTTTAAGGGTTTTTTGTCTACTTACCTTTTGGAATGTCTGGAATGTAGTTATAACTGTTTTAATGTCTTTGCCTGCAAATTCTAACAGCTATATAAGTTCTAGGTCTATTTCCATTAGTTGATTTTTTTCCTCTGCATTATGAGTTATCCTGATTTTTTTGCATGGCTGGTGGTCTTTGATTGGAATTTTATTGTGAATTTTATCTTGTTGCATGCTGGATATTTTTATATTCTTATAAATATTCATAAGCTTTGTTCTTACAGTCAAAAAGATATCATAGCTTAAGTGGCAACATTTTTTTCTTTCTGAGTGGTACATAAAATAATGGTGTACCATTATTATTCAATTGATTGAATTTTAGATTTAATGAACCATACAATTCTGAATAATAAAATACTAGAATTGAGAAATGGAAACTTTTGAAGAACAGATATTGTTCTCATGGCAGAGAATGGTGTAATAGCAATGTGACATCTTGCTGTATCTGAGACCTCTAATATTCAATGCTAAATTATTATTCCAATATAAAACTTCCAAACATTCACCAAATCTCTTCCAAACATGAATGTCTTGAGTGGAAAATGAAGTGACTTTGACATTTTGATGGACATAGAGTCAAGGAAAAGGAATGAATATGTGGGAGAATACACCAATTAGATCTAGAATTCAGCAGAAGCTGGAACATATGACCTGAAATTGCCACAAAGACTTAGGTTCTTAAAATTTCTGCAATCTTGGGAAGATCATTGGATATATCTAGCCAATTTGATTTAATCTTCAAAGAACAGAATGATATCATCTGATACCTATTGAATACATACATTTTTTGTGCACCTATTATATGCAGGTTAAGTAACTATGCAAGTTACTTTAGATGAAGAAAACAAAAAGCAAATGACATTGTACCAGATCTCAAATCAGCATATTTGTATATGTATTATGTATTTATACATATACACATAAATAATTATGTTAAAAATATAGATTTCTAGGGCATTATCACAAAAGTATTATATTAAAAAGTTGCAAAGATTCAATAAGATAGAAACTTCGAATCCATATTAAGCAAAGGTCATCAACATGTGATTCAAAAAGAGAACTCACTGCTAATCATAGAATCATTCTAGTAATCAAAGGCATGCAAATTTAGAAAATACGGTACCACTTTTTGTCATAGCCAATTTGATTAAACGTACAATATCTAAATATAATGCCTATGAAAAAAACTGGTATTCTTATACATAGCTAGAGGCATTCTAAATTGATTTAATACTTTTGGAAAGACAAATAATAATGACCACGCTTTATTAAGCTTTACTTTGTGCTAAGTTCTAACATATTATTCCTAATCATTACAAAAACACTACTAGTAGGTGGTATTATCCAATTTTATTTAAGAACTGAATCTACAAGTGATTAAATTATATCCTTAAGACCATACAAATGGGCAAATTAAAATTTGTATCCAGGTCTATGGCTCCAAAGCTTATACTCCTTCAATTACATTATTAATAGTCACACTTTTTGAGCCAGTAATTTCCCTTCTGAGAATTTGTCTTTAAAACAATCTAAATATTTAGAAAGCCAAAATCATATATATACTTGAAATGGCATGGGAATATAATAACAATATTGTAAATAATTTACTGGTATTGCAATAGTGCATAGTCACATAAATCTTGTTATATCCACTTAATGGAGTATTAACCAGAAGTCTTTATAGACTGTTGTGATATGGAGAAATATTTATGACTTACTATTCAATAAAAGCTCAGTGTGAAAACCTATATAAACAGTATTTTTGTAAACATATAACATAGGCTTATGAAAATTAAGAGAAAAATATATATAATTGATCATAGTTTTTGGATTAGGGCATTGCCTTATGATGATGTTTTTCTTTATTTCCACTTTAATGTTATTTTACTACTTTTGTAATTAATTTTTTCAAACATAAGCATCAGTACAGAGAAATTGACAAAAAGTCCCAAAGAGTACCATAGCAAGTGTGATAGACTTTGAGACAAGGCAACAAATGATCATCGTGGTCATGGTCACAACGGAGAGTTTAATAGAGGAAACTAGCATAGTTTCGAAAAGTGAACAGAATTTAGATAGATAGAATGCTGGTTTTGCCAAATCAGGTCTATGAAGTGATGTCAAACATCATATGTCATTGTTTTAAAATGAAGGAGCAGGTGTTTAAGTATCAGATAATTCACTTGGGACCTTTGCCCTCTCACTGTGATGGAAATAGGGTTGGCCTGAGGGCTTTAGATGAGGCAGTGGAGGAGAAATGATGTCTCAATTTTTCTTTCTGAATGATTTAAATTTTATCACACATCTCTTCTCTGCACCTAGCCTCTCCTTCTTCACTCCTTTCCTCTGGGAGGTAAGAGCGTGTTATATTAAGTGGTCCTAAGAAGGTGCAGGAAGGAAGAAAATACTATTAGAACATGCTTCTTTCTGCTACCTGACTTCAAGTGATATTTTAGTTCTTTTAGGCTCTACCAGTCATTCTCAGAGACAGGTATTCAAAGTCTGCTTATCATCTCTGGGCTGAGCACAAGTGGCAAATGCATTTCTTCAGGTGCTATGTTTACTAAATACTGTTCCATTTCCCAGGGTAAGTGACCTCGCTCATTACCAGTAGATCTGGAGGTCAAAGCCAAGAGTTAGATGGTATCTAGTTTCACTGAAGTATGCCTATCTAAATTTTTCTATTTATTTGACTAAAACAAATAACTCATTTTTGTTCGAGTCTAACAAGATACTAAAACATTGTGCCTCTTGTGCTCATGGGTAGAATAAAAAGCAACTAAAAAGCGAGGTCAGGGAGGGAGTGGAATTGTCATGGGTGTTTCAATTCACATGTTGATAAAATGTGTAAATAACATTAGAATTATTTCTCCCCAATCCTCACTTTCATTGAACAGTAATAGAGCAGTATGCAAGTAGGGTTGCTTGTTTTTAAAGCAATAATCTGAAGTCATCTCTATTCATCACCAACATGAGAAGAAATGGAAAAACATGAGAGACATTCCAACTGCTGGCCTTATGGGGCCATATAGCATTTCCTACTCTCCACCCAGCCTCCCCACCCACTGAATAAAATAACCATCACGGAATGGCACTTTTCTCTTGCTTAAATTTGGTTTTAAAGTGAAGCGTAACTTTCTGAATAATTATTTTGAGCTTGTAAATGGTGTCTCTCTATAACCAACCAAGCATATAACAAGAAGATGAACATGAGACTTATTTTCACTTCATTTCACTTCTTTGTAATTGACAAGCTCTCGCTGGGTGTCAACTTTAAAAGATGACAAATCCTAAATCTTAGAGGACCCAATTCAATAGTTCAGCTTTCTAAATTGTTTGCAAATTAATCTACATTTTCTAATGAGTCAGGCATGAAATACAAGATATCTATATTACAAAAATATTAATTTCCTTGTCTTTCTCTTTTTCCCAGTCAAAGACAAAAGGTACATTTAAAATGTTCATTTTGTTAAGAGATTGTGAAAATGAACATATAGTGTGCATTTTAGCAGCTTGGAATTTTCTATTTTTTTTTACACCAATTCATTTCCATCTATTTAAAAATGCAAGTTATTCAGTTTGTGTGTTGATGAGGGAAATATTAAATTTGTGAAGTATTTTCAATACATTACATTTTTAAATGAGAGCTCTTTGGGGTTCAACAAATGAAATAGTAATTTGAGCCCTGCTGATTTAAAGGCTAGTCTGTGCCATCTTCTCAAATAGTCCTTACCTCAGTTTACCTATGTGTAAGTAAATACTGCTGCATTGTTTCCATGCAAGCTAATTGATAGTTGTACAGTGCCCCGCACATTTTTAGTTCCTAACTGAACTTGCCCTAACACTGATGTCAGTGGCCTGATTTGCTGAAGGGTATAAAATATAAGATAGACATTGCAGAGTTTTCTGTTCCTCAAAAAAGAAATTTCAGATAATTTTTAACTGCATTGATTAAACATATATTTTGTGCCTAACAGTTAACTCCAATATCACTATCAAAAGAAATTGATCTAAATTAATTAATGATCATTAGAGTACAGTCAAATCACATGTCTCTTAAAGGTATCACATTTCAGATAACACTATTTCCTTAGTATTTTAACACACCCCATTAAGGAAGGCTAGAAAAATATCACCATTTCAGGAAATAGCGAGTGGAAGAATTTCCAAGTTGTTTTAGATATTAGATCGTCCTTGACCAACTGTCACTATCAAATGTTATTGAACACAAAATTAATATAAATGAAATAAATTAATAAAAGCAAACCACCCATTTATATGAGCATGGTCACTACCCCTCCAGGACAGGAAATTGTGACTGGTGAAGTCAATTAAGCACAGTTTAATTCAACAGAGACTTGTTCATTTAGGAACATTATATAAAAGCATATATTTGTAGAGCTATGAGAAACTTTACAGGCCACTTCATCCAACTTAATTATTTTACAGACAAACTGAGGCCAGGATAATCAATATAAATCCAAAAGGGAAAATTATTATGAAAACATGTACTTTAAAAATAGTCTTTTATATATTATGTACATTTCATTATGTGTGTTAGTGAAGAACATAAAGGTGACTTTTTGCTCATTAACAGAGTCATATCTGAGAGCAGGACTATGGCCCTAACACTCTGGCCCCACAGTTAGGCCTGGTAAAGGGACAGCCCCAAAGCTCAGCTCCTTGAGTTGCTGATTCAGCTGCTGCCATCAAAAGGGGGACAGAATTTTCATCTGATGTAAGTCAATGAAGGGAATATAATTTAATGCAAAACTCTGGTATTGAAGAACAGAGGAAGAAACCAGAGACTCTAATTTTGGGTTCCAAAACAATTATGCATGAGTTCTTCTTTAATTTCAATGGTTCTAACATTACCGTTTCACTAATTAAAGTTGAATCTCTTGACTGAACATTCTTCATTGAACTATGCTGAATGAATTTCTAAAATGCTCTGTCTCACTCTGGCTACACTACACCAATAATTTCTATATCCTGCCATTTGGACATGGTGTCTTGAATTCAGACAGTGTTAGTTACACATATGGGTTATGATGATTTGTTTCTTTTGCCTTCATGCCTGGTCCATTCATAAATTCTAGCAGTAATAGAGATTATTATATTATAATATAGTTATTCATATAGGTGTCTGTCTTCTCTTTTAGATTTTGTGACTTTTGAGGGCATGAATTTCTCTTTCTCCCTAATGTCAAATAAGCACCACGAACAGGGAAGATGTTAAAACAAAATTTTTTTAATGATAGAAAGAATGAATATGAATGCATTTCCAGGATCCTCAATTGTTCTTCCAATCTTCCAGCTATTTATCTTCCTTTCAGTTCTGTCATAAAGTTAAGAAAATATATAAATGTATCTAACATGTTGTCACTTTTTCTTACTCCTCGGAAACTTTCAGTTGGGCTATAGCTTCTTTGAAATATTGGTATGTAGACAGCAGCCATTTTGAAAAGCAGCTATATCTGATTCTTTCCTTTGCCTGAAAGAATTTCTGGAATGATAAGAAAGAAAAAAAGTGAGATTATCTAAGGAAGCAAAGACACTAATGTCAATTGATGAGGGTTTTTGATATCCATGCTATAGCTTTCCTTCATTGCTCTGATAAATAGTTGGTTGTTCAAATTATCATCACCCCAAATACCTGTACTTGAAAGATAATTAAAATACCTAGTTAAGAGGGTCATTCATAGATTAATGCCTAGTAAAATACTCTACACTTATGAGAAACTCAAAAAGATTTATTAAATATCTGATAGAGGTAGAATGATTGCAGATTTAGTTTTTCTTTCCCAGTTCTATAATCCCTCTAATAGGCTCTGATCTATGGTTCTGCTAAATTACTGTTCATTGAAAGATATGTGGACAATCATGCATCTACCTCAATATGGTTCTATTTGTTCATTTGATGTTCAGAGCTTTCTCATGGTCTCTGGATTCTGTCCCCCAGTACCTCTCATGGCACAGACAATCTCTTTGGTTTAGACCAGGCGTTGGTGAGCTCTTTTTGTAAAGGGATAGATAGTAAATATTTTCAGCTTTATGAGCTTTATGGTCTCTGTTGCAGCTACTCAAGTCTGCCATTATAGCATGAAAGCAGTCATAGACAATACATAAAGAAATGGACATGGCTGTATTCCAATAAAACTTTATTTACAAAAACAGGTGGGAGGTTGGATTTTGGGTTGTAGGTTGCCAATTCTTGGGTCTTCTTTTCTGGTGTCCCTTCCAACTCACACTGTACTAGCCTTTCAGGTGTGGAACAAATACCCTGTTATGCTCCTAATTCCATAAACTTAAAGTATTTTAATCTTCTCTTATAATTGACATTAGTGCTTAGCCTTAGTTTTCTTATTTGCAGAGTAGTGATAATATGCTCATTCTATATCTTGTGTGGGGATGAAATTACTATATGTGAAAATTTTTTATCACTTAAGAAGTGCTATGTAAAACTAGCATAGGATTATTTTGGTGGCCAAATCTGAGAGATTATTCAAAGTTCTTAAACTATTGGTCTTGGAAATGAGAAGTTTAAATATAAGGAAAACACCATGACATTTCTGATGAGATTTTTCAAATGTGATTGTATCAAAGTGGAAAAAGCACATGCTCAACTATATTAAATGGCTACTAAGGGCATCTTTGACTTCGTGGTGTACTAGTATTATATCCATTTATCTTTAGTCAGTGACTCAAGAATTCCTCAAAGTGAGCACAACTGCAAACTGTGGGTTCTGGCTTCGCACACCATTTCTAATTAAGAAATAATTAAATGATTCAAAAATCTCAAGGAATTTGGTCCAATGGTTATGTTAGCATAAATAATTATATGATTCTAATCGTACCTTTCCAGTCTGCTCTGGTCATTTCTAAGCAGATTTTATTAGTTTCTCACTGTCATGAATTTATCTTTAATGTATAAAACTGCTTAAAAAAAATCTAGCAGCAGAAGCCAGGAAGAAAATGGAGTACACGTTCACTGAGCTGTGAAATGTGAAGATCTATTCAACTCCATTAACTACAAAATATACATCATCCACTAACGTACTGGACAATGAATGACTGTATGGAGCGCTGCAGGTCCAAATTACTGGAAGATGAACACTTTGGTAAACGTTAGATGCTACAGATAACGGTTTACATATTTTAACAGAAAGGTAAGCAGTGATGGTCTTTCACAAGCTTAATTCCCTCCAATTCCAACGAGCAGTATAGGAATTTTAGGAAATTTTGAGACAATCATCCATAACCTTATTTCTAGGATAGAGAAAGATTAAATTATTTGCAACGCTTTTCATTTTAGAAAAGTTGTAACCATGTGGGCTTTTGAATGATTTTTATTATTTAAGCATCTATTAAGTGCCTCATGTAAATTTTATGTGAGTAAAGGGAGTAAACAGGAAAATAAATAAGTAGACTTCCCTGTATAGCAAAAAGCGTAGTGACATTTTTGTCGACAGGATCTTTAGTAATTTTAAAGGAAATGATCCATATTTGTTTTTATTTTTTAAAATACTTTTCTAATTATTTTTATGGTATATCAATTTAAGAAGCTCTTACAAAGTTTAAAAATGACTCTTTTTTCTTTATTTTCTGGAGAAGGAATTCATTTGGTTTTTCTATTGTAAGATAGATATTTTCTGAGTTTCCAATAGGGGAAAAATACTAGACTGAATATGTCTATAATAATAATCATAATAATAACCATAATAATAAGCAAAAATGCTTACATGCATAATAGGTGACAGTATTATGGACACAAATAGATTAGATGGGTAAATGTCATATCTCTCCTCTCATAGAATTTATTTTACACACAGGTTTATGTGGGTGTAAATATGAAATCAGGCATTTATACATGGAACAATAAATAATTCAAAGCAACATAGGTACAGTGACAAATAAGCAGTAGTTGAAATAATTGAAACAGGAATTCAGAAAGACTAATGGTACTATCATTATAATATGTAATAATATATATTATATTCACTTATAATAATAATCTAGCACTTACTGTGTGTTTACCGTGTGCTCAGCACTGTTCCGAATGCTTTCCATGTATTATTTATTTCTCATAAGCTCCTTATGAGATAAGCTCTTTTATTACTCCCATTTTACAGATGAGAAAACTGTGAATGAGAGAAATTAAGCAACTTGCCCCAGTTCACAAAGCCATAAAGTGGAATAGTCAGCATCTAGTCCCAAGGGGTCTAGCTGCTGAGCCTGTATCAAGCCTGTACTTCTCCCCTCCCAATAACACACTTTTACCAATACAAAGGCCTTTGACTTTTGTATGATTAATTTTGAAATCCCTATGTATACTTCTCCTAAGGTCCTTGACTCATATGATCAATTTTGAACAGCTCAGAATTTCATACTGCATCTCTAAAGCATGTGCACAATTTGTATTTTTGAAAATTCAGTTACTAAGTAGGTATTTTGAATTATCAGAGTATCAAACAATTGATCACTGCTTTTGAGCAGCAGAATTTACACAGTTATTTGAATATTTTATTGCATTCTTTCATTCTTAATTGGAATTAAATCAAGGAAATGCTAATACTACATCCTAGCTATGAGAAAGACTTCATAAAATTAAAATTGATCAACCAAAGTTTGAAAGCACTAGTAGCCTAAAAGCTACAAGTCTTTAGCCTCATTCATATTTTCGCTAGACTTGAGCCAATTGATTTCAATTGTAAAAGAAAAGATCAATATTTATGATCATGTATGAAATCCTGGAAATGTATCATCACAGATTGTACCCAGAAGGTAGGCATAATTTAGAGTTCTATAGTGTTAGCTGTCTCAGAAACTTTTCCTCCTCCATCAGTACACAATACATAGGTTTATTATTTACCTCACATGTTAAGTTTTCTTGTGCTGATTTTCAGAATATGTTGTATATTAAATTCATGAACTTCCTGAATAATACTACAATATTTAATTCTATGTATTGAAAGTCTATTTAAACCTTGGAAATATTTTCATCACACACCCCAGGTGAAAAACAAAATACTTTTATTCCAGTGTTTTGACCTTCTATGGATTGTCTGGTACAGGAGGAAGATCTATAATGTAAGCTATGGCCACTTAGTCACTGGAATTTATTTGTAAAGCTATCACCAACTTTAAATTTGGGGAGAAATAAAGAATGATCAGTCAAAATGGTATGTACATTACTTGTTTTGAAGGAATTTTCCAATTTCTATAATTATGATCTAATAAACGAATACTAGGAACTCAAAGGTGTTTTTATGTAAGAAAGATCAAGTCATTTCAAATGCTTTAGGCAAAGCCTAATAAAATATCTTTTAGGGAGAAACAATAATAAAAACCATTTTCATACAAAATGATAGGAAGAAAACATAAAAATGTGAATAGTAGTTATTTGTGGGTTTTTTTTCTTCTTTCCCACTTTTCCCTACTTTCAAAATTTCCTACAATAATCTGAGCACAATTACAGTAAAATTTGAACTTGGGCATTTGGTGTGAATAATTGGGCAGAATCTCCTCTTGTTGCCCCACAAATAAATCTTTGTTTTAGAGATCTGTATATCTACATATTTTGGGTGGTAAAGATGTTATATTTGCAATATTCTGAATTAAAAACTACTTACTGGCTATAATTTATTTGAAATGAATTTAAATGGAAGTGGAAACCACACATTTATTTCATATCCATTATATTAACACTTTCTACAACGCAATTCAGCTTTGTAAACAAATTTATATAGACTCTTAGTGTAGCATCTGAGTAGAAAAATAATGCAGTCTGAATTTGATGGCTTTCTCTTCACCAATGCTTTGAATTATAATTCCTGTGTATTTCAATCAATCTCCTTAATGGCACCAATCATTTCTATGGGGTCAGGATTTTGCCATAACATAGATTAGGATGGTGTAATAATTTTTCTTTGTTAGTGCAGCGTAACTAATTAAGTACTTCCTTTTAATGTTTGATTGAATTTGGTAAAAACCATAGTTCAAACAAATGAAGGTATGTCGCTGACCTCAAATGGGACCTGGGTTTAAGGAAATGATTTGATGGAGCAACTGAATTAGTTCTTTTCCTCACTCTGTTTTTATAAAGATATGAAATATCTCAAGCTGGTTTTAAATAATGAAATTGCACTTGTAAGATGTTTATTAAACTGTAAAGTTTCTAACTCTGATGCAAAATTTGAAGGCAAAATAATTTTCTCTGTATATATTATATATATATATGATTTATATAGAAATTTTACAGATTTTTCTTTCAAAATTTTATTAAATTGGGACAACTGCTTGTTATATTTCCATTTATCATAGTGTCACTTTATTTCAGTGTTGTCATGTGAATAATAGGCAATCAGGGTTGAAAGTTTTTCAAAATTGCAGTCCTCTAGATGTCACAATTAAATTAATTACAAATCCAGAATAAACAGTTCTTAATCACATAAAACAGTTCTGCCACATTATACACACTTTTGTTATGATGTAAATTGAAAGTCAATGGAATAGTTTTTAAAATAAATAAAGCTGCACGTTCACAAAGCTCCAGCTAACCCCTCATTAAAACAGACGCACTGAAAAAGATGTGCCCCAAACATCTGCTCTTGCTAAAATGGCATCTTATTTTTCAATTTTAATATTAACAATTTGACAATCTAAATAGTACTTATTTCCCATTTTTATATGAACAGTCAACAGCTAAACAGTTCATAAGTACTTTATTCACAGGCAAACCAACTTGACAAAATGGGCTGTTTTCAGGAGTTTCAAGGGGATAAAGGCAGTCAGGGTCTCTTAGTCCATTTGAGCTGCTATAGCAGAATACTACAGACTGGGTGGTTTATAAACAACAGAAATCTATTTCTCACAGCTCTGGGGGCTGGGAAGTCCAAGATCAAGGAGCTGGCAGATTTAGTATCTGGTGAGGTCCTGCTTCCTGGTTCATAGACAGCCATTTTTTTGCTGTGTCCTCACATGGCAGAAGGGAGAAAGGAGCTCTCTGAGTCTCTTTTATAAGGGCATTGATCCCATTCAAGAGGATTCCACCCTCATGACCTAATCATCTCCCAAAGGCCCCATCTCCAAATACCATCACATTGAGGATCAGGTTTCAACATATGAATTTGGGGGGAGGGGCACAAATATTCAGTCTGTCACAGGGGATGATGGACCTTACAACTAGTCAAGAAGAATAATGTGAAGATCCAGGTCCTACAGTGCTGGAGTTATGAGTAGAATAGGACCCAGTGGGTCCTTATTCTGGGTCCTATGTCTGATGGAAAGGAGACAGGTAAGGAGAGACTGATGAAAAGTTGCAGGTTAGAAGAGAGAAGAGGATGAGATGAAGAATTTGGCTCTACCAGCAGTAGGTGATGAGAAAAAGAGAGAGAGAGAAGAGAGTCTTATGAGCAATAAACCTATCAATGGCCCCATTATTGCTAAGCAAAAGAACTGGAACTGCCTTTGCACATGGCCAAGGTCTAATAAGACCTAAGAAGAGGTCAAGTTTGAACTGGATTCCAGTTTTTCTGGGTGCACAGCTTGTACTCATAGCCACTACCTTAAGGCAAAGACCTGAGACTGTGCCTCCACTAACACCCTGTGATTCAGCCTAAATTTCATTTTCTGGCCACAGAAAATTTCCTTCAAAACAAGGTTTGCTTTGTAGCTATTCTGTAAAATATTTAGAGCTATCCTTCATTCTCTTCCATTCAAGTGTACCAGTGCGAGTCAACTTTTCCTGGGGAGAATCAGGACTCTTGGATTCAGGACTCTTGGTTTTCTCATAGGCTCCAATGAGGAAGCCTGGATTTTGTTGTTGTTTTGTTCTATTAGGTCAGATATTCTGCTAGATTGAGGCTGTCATTACATGTAACAACCTGGACAACAATTAGCTATGAACCTTAATAAAAGAACATGGTGCTATACATGGCGCTGCTTCTCTGGATTTGAATCCTGTAAATACTGGAATCATTTTGAGGAAGGGTATAGTTCAAATATCTTTCTATAAACATACCTGGAGATGTTTCTAAACGTCAGACTTTGGGAGATGACTAAAGGATTAGTTGAGAATGCCAAAAGCCATACTTTGAAGTGAGAAATCTACTCTGTATTATGTAAAATCTTATCTTAAACAGCCATACATATTACAAACTATAATGTATAATCAACCTCAGATATAAACCTTTCGTTTACCTCACTACTGGAATGAACAAAATGATTATCCCTGAAATGGTCTGGTCTGAATTCTTCTTCTTTTGATGATCACATTTATTCATTATTTATTTATTTATTTATTCACTTAAACAGATATATAATGAGTAAATGCACAGAGGCTGTCCTTGGAACTGAGGCTGCATGCTCCAATCCCTGTTGCTAAGAGTCTTGTTCTCTATTAGATTCACTCTACTCGTGGATCCGTGCCATGTTAAGTCAAGTACAGGGTTATCAAGGGAACTCATGTGAACTCAAGGAAACTCAAGACATTTAAATGCCTTGGAGAATCAGGAAAGACTTTCTAGAGGAAGTCTAGTAGAAGTTGAGATGTAAAAGAAGAACAAAAGTTAGCTAAGGAAAGAGATAAAGTAGGAGTGTTCCTGTAGAGAAAATTGTACCTGCAAAATCCCTATATCAAGGCCCTTGCTTGGAATTTATGTCAAGTACAAAATTAAGATTTTACGTTTAGAGTCTTTATTGCTATGTGCCAAGAAAGCTTTGTTTCCTTCCATTAAACTATGCTATATAGCACTGCATTTTTTCATTTTTTTCTTGGGAATGGCAGGTGCTAAATGTCCATCTTGTTTCTTCTTTCCAAGCTCTTATGTCTGCCTGAGTGCTTGGTGCTCTCTGCTGGGTTCTCTACAAAGGAATGAAGAATGAATGAAAGAATAATAGCCACACTCTTTCTCTGGGTCTTGATTAATACAGACAGTGTTTCAGATATTGGGATAAAAAAATATTTTGATATCTATACATCAGCAGCAATGAAAGTATTTTTAGGGACAAATGAATGATTTGAGGAGTGAAAAACAAGATGAAACTGACATTAGCCTGCTGATAGATTTGACTAGAGAAAATTTGCTCAAAACTTTGAATACACTTTTATACAATTTTTTTCTTACCTGAGAATGCAGAAGAATCTTGTAGAAAACTTAGTGATATTGCACATGCCCAGTGGCCACTTTATACCTAATCTTGGAACATTAAAAGTAATGTGCAGCCCTTGTTAAGAGCCATTGGCTTAAAACAGATGACTGACAGTTGTAAGGTTTCAGTAGCACCATTCAAACTAAGTTAAAAACAATAGCATTTCTTTCCCAGAGCCCATATATTACACTAAAAATAATATGATTGATTACTATAATTATCTGTTTATGGGCATTCCACATATGTTTGTGTTCTATCTGTTCTTTTCTGAGAGTTGTTCATTGATTTTTTTAATCCTCTGTTTTAAAATGACTCCTTTGTTTTGATTTATGCAAAAGATAGTATTTATTCGATGTTATTTATCAAGAATCTATTGTATGACTATACTCTGCTAAGTACCAGCCTATGTACAATCTTCAAGAATTTTATATTCTACTAGGATAAATAGCCAAGGAAACCAACAATTATAATATTATATTACAAAATATTAACAAAAGATATTCTAGGGGAAGGCTATACCTGAGAACTGAATTCAGTAGGCAAGGTGGAACATCTTGGAAAAACTTCCAATGACTTGATGAGTTTTGAAAGATACAAAGGAGTTAGAAAAAGAAAGATATTCTATGCCAAGAGAATAGCATGCAGGATGGCTCAGAGTAGTGAAAGAGTCTGAAGAGAGCATTTGAGGAACTCAGAATAAGTTTTACATCCATGGGGTGAAGGGTGCGCACTGGAATGGTAGTTGGGGATAGGGCCAGAGACCTAGGTAGATCTGCATCAAAAAAAGCTTTGTTCCTTGAGCTGAGTGAGATCTCTATCCATAAAGATATGAATAGCTATTAAAGAATTTTAAGTAGGGAATAGCATTAAAGGATTTGTGTATCAGAACAGTAACTCAGGAATTAAGCAATATGGAGGATAGGTTGGAGGTGGGATTAGAGCCCCATAACAGTATCTCTGTTTAGCTTTGTTGCTGTCAGAGATGCTACAAGTCACAAAGTTGAACAAGATCTAGTCAATGACCATAGGTATATTAATTTATTTACTAATTTACTTATTTATCCCCTGACCTTTTGAAACAGGACTGATCAGAAGTTGTTTGATACCTCATCAGGGTCAGAGACCGAGGACAGGTAACATGTGAATATAAGTACCTAGATTACATAGAAACACATACCAAATGCAGGTGAATTGTTTAAAACAATTGTTCTAAGACAGTACAGGCAAAATCAATTCCAACCGAAGTGATTAGGAAATGCAACAATGGAGCAAAGCCAAGGGAGAGAGTTCTTGCTAAGAGAACCTTCGTAGCCACTACCTTGAGGTTCTCCAAATATGCTAAGCTCATTCTAATTAAAATTATGCAGTATCTGGAAAAAATAAATCATAAAAAATGGAACTTATTATCAATCCGGAAGAAAAAAATGTTTTGATATCTACTAAGGGGATTATTCCATAATGAAATATAGGATTTGCAGATGCTTCCAAAAAGGACATTTCATTTTGCACATTATAAACATTCTCTATTTTTCACCAACATCTTTTTTCCCAGTGTTGTCTCCCAGTGCTTCTTGCATCTATTCTTGATTATTTTCCCTGCCTCTTTCTGAAGGTTTGTTGTCCCAAACGTCATCTCAGTGATCTACTGCCAAGTACCAGGAATTTTGCGATGAAATTCAAAATGTTTCCATGTTTTATGAAGTCAGGATCTCCCTCAGTCAGCCACTACATTCAAAGAGGCTAGTGATACAGAGAGGAATGAGAAGAATGATAACTGAGACAGACTGAAAACAGGAAATATAAACAAAGACTCAACCTCATCAGATTTTTTTCTTCTACTGACATTGCATTTTGACTAGTTTGGACTTCTTTAAAAAGGGTATAGCTGATTACAAATTAAAGATTACTGTGTGTTCTTCTAACACAGTCTTTAAACTTTGGCTAGATGTGATTGCCAAGGAAAAGAGCAATCTTTGACTGAAAAATGCGCCTTTTGTAAAGCCTTTGAATAAAGTGGTAAATACTACTAACTGATGCTTTTTGTCTAGAAACATCTGTATGGTGGATGTGTTTCGATGGGAAGAGATTAACAGAAGGAAAGGTAAACATATCTTTATTTCAACTACAAAGATCCCTTTGTTTTTTTGGAAGCAGAAGTTTAAGTAAACTTCTTAAAGTTAATATGTATTGGTCTAGCCCGTGGTCAGCAAGACACAAAAATCTATCAGCTAAAAACAATTCAAATTCTAAAATGTGGGTTGGAAGGAGAACTATTCCAAATCAAAAGTAAATCCAAATAAATTAGATTTTGAAATAACTTAGAAACATTATACAAAGAGTTGTGGAAATCTAAATACTGTGCAGTGACTTACAAGAACTAGAAGAAACATATAAGAGTTAATACAGCATTTTATGTAATCCTTCCCATTAAATTCTAAATCTAAAAGCCACATTTACCAAACATTATACAACTTGCTGATCACTGCGAGGTGTAAGCTATGAAATATCTTCCTTCCTATAATTGATTTCTCTCAGTAAGTTACTCTGGTCTGAAAAGATGGTAAAGAGGATATGAACTTAAATATTAAGTTAAAAAAGTGTGAAGGAAATTATTATAAATTTCAATAACTGAAGTCAGTTCTGCTTTACAGTTTCCAAGGGTCTCTGAACATGACCATTGACTGAGTTTTTCAAGATTGTCATTCTGAAGAAAAATGCAAAAACTCAAAACCTCCCCTCTTTAATCTTAAAAGTGAAATACCAACAATGTGTTTGATAGATTGCATCTGAATACACTAATTCTGGATCCACTGACATGAAGAATGTTGACTCAAGAGGATCAATGGAAACATCAAGAAAACTAAAATAAAGCATTGTAGGATTTGCCTGATTTCTCTAAATCAGAGGTTTTTCCCAATCACTCTTGAACTCTCCACAGGTCCCATTTCTCCTCAGTGTCTCTTTAGTGGTACACACTGAATCCAAGTGACAGTACACTCAAGGAAAAGTCATGCACTGCTTAACAACAGGGATATATTCTGAGAAATGCATCGTTAGGCAATTTCATTGTTGTGTGAACATCATAGAGTACATTTACACAAACCCAGATGGTATAGCCTACTACACACCTAGGCTATGTGGTACTAATCTTATGGGACCACTGTCATACATGCAGTCCATTGTTGACTGAAACATTGTTAAGTGGCGGTTGACCGTACTGGTAAGATTAATTTGGTATTATGAATTTCTCTCTATAGCAGAGACTCTGTCCACAAAGCACCAAAAGTAGGGACAGCTAGGGCTGGCCCGGTGGTATAGTGGTTAGGTTCACGCACTCCACTTCGCTGGCCCAGGGTTTGCGGGTTTGGATCCCAGGCATGGACATATGCACTGCTCATTAAGCCATGCTGTGGCGGCATCCCATATACAAAAATAGAGGAAGATTGGCACAGATGTTAGCTCAGGGCCAGTCTTCCTCAAGCAAAGAGAGGAAGATTGGCAACAGGTGTTAGCTCAGGGACAATCTTCCTCACCAAAAAAAAAAAGGTATAGCCCAATTCAAACTTAAACCACAAATAAAGTAAATACAAATCTTTATTTAAATTAGAACCTAGAACCAGATTAATTCCTTCTGAGGTTTTTTGTTTCCTTTAACACTAACAAGATTTTCTACATATGATTCTACACTAACAAAATGTCCCTTGCAGCTTTCTTTCTATTCCTTTTCTGATTCCTACCTTGATGTTCTTTCTCATCCTGGATCCTAAACACCTTCCAATACAAACTACAGTGCTTAGCTGATTTCTCATCTCTACACTCTTCTCATAGCGATAAATTTGAAAGTAGGAAAATAGATACATTCCCAACAAAATGGAAATGGTAAATGTTGACCCAAGAAGAATAGAAATTTTAAACATATCAATAATGATTGAGCATATTAAAGTCTCATAATTTCAAAAGGCAGAAGACTAGATGCAGATGTAACTTTAAAGGAGCACACAATTCTTTTACAGACACATTCTTTCTTTATCCACAGTTTTTGTATCCAAAGTCAAAAAAAATTCATTTGGTAGAAAAACCTGACCTCCTAAATCTCGTCCCATTTAGTATGAATGATACCACATTTTTCTGCAGAAATATTAATGTGATTACAGAGTACTATGCCAGATGCAGCATCTAAAAGCAAAATGTTTAAATTAAGCATTTTATGTATCTATGTATATATTTTTACAAAATATATATTTTATAGATAGCTTATATATAATTTATATATAATAATTTATATAAAATTTTATAAAATTATGTTTTATAAAAATATATATTTTATATTTTTATATTTATATATAAATATGTATATATTTTTACATAGCAAAACAAATCCAGGAATATCATTTTAAATAATCATTTCTGCCAAGTAGATTTAGTCTAGGAATGCAAGGATGGTTTAATAATAGAAAGTTTATCAACATAAGTCATTTAAAATAAAAGACGGTTACATTAATAGATATTGAAAAGATGCGGGACAAAATTCAGTTTGCTATAACTGATTTTTTTGAAAAATCTATAATTAAGCAAGAATTTGAAGAAACGTTTCTATATAAGTTAAGTAGCATTTACTAAAAGCCAAGAACAAGCATCAAATCAAATGAAGAAATATTCATACCTTTTAATTTGTCTTTTTAATAAGGCAGGGATGCTTACTGTCACTATTAGTATTGTTTTTAAGGTTGAATCAAATGCAATATGATATACATAATACAGAAGCACCACAAAAGCAAAGACATCACCACTATTTATAGATTATATAATCATATTTTTAGAAAATCTTAGAGAATCGACTAAAATGCTTTGAAATAATAATAAAATTTAGTTGAGTGCCTGTCATTGAGTCACTTAAACTTGTGCTAGTCACCTAAACTTTCTCTGCTTCAGTTCTTTCATCTGAAAAATGGAGAAATAATAACATCTAATTCATTGGGTTGTTGTGAGAATTAAATGAGTCAATATATGTGTTGTGCTTAGAACGCCTGGCTCCATGAGTGTTATTTGTTGTTGTTGCTGCTGCTATTATGATGATGAACATATATATATTCAAATCAGAATATATACCATATTTGAATATATATATATGAATTGTTTTCAAATCAGAATTTTCTTCCCACTAGGCTACTGAAACAATACTTGTCAGATTCACCAACAATCTATGCTACATAGTCAATGTTCAATTTTCTATTCTCATCTTATTTGACTTCTCAAGAACATTAGACAAAGTTGACTGCATCTTTTCCCTGGAAACACTCTCCTTCCCCTGGCTTTAACAACAGTAGATGTATTAATTTCCCTCCTATCTTGCTGGTCACTACTTATTTGTTTATGCTAATTGCCTCTTCTCCTTTGTCCTTTCTCCCAGTGTTGGAGTGCTTCAAGACTTAGGAATTAAGCTCCATTGTATAGCTGTGTACTCTTCCCTAGGTGGTCTCACGAGGAAATAAATTTAAAATAAATTATTTGCATAGCACTTATAACCATCTGATACGTGCATATGTATTTATTTTCTATCTTTCACCACTTGAATATAACCTGCACAAGTACAAAAAACTTTTCTATGTTATCCACTATTTTATTGCTAGTACCTAGAGCTGTGCCTGATAAAAAGTATGAGTTCAGTAAATATTTGTTGAATAAGTTAATGAATGAATAAACACTACTCATAACTAGTTACAAATAAAAATATAAAAATATGCAATTAATAATAGCAACAAAAAATATATAAAGTACCTAAGAATAAATTGAGCAACAATGCTAGAAAACCTCTATGAAGAAAATTATAAAATTTAATTAAGAAACTTAAAACTTGAATGGATAAAGAGACATATTGTGCTCTTGAGTGGGAAGACTTCCATATTGTAAAAGTATTGATATTGAATGATTGTAAAAATAATTCAAGAAGTATTAATATATGTGTTATATATTTTTATGTATTACTATCAGAATCACAAAAGGATTTGTTTGTTACTTTGCTTTTTGAAACAGAACTAAGTTGTACAAAAGTTCAAAAGGAAGAAAATTGTGTAAGATTTTGCCAAGGAAATCTTGGAAAATGATACTAAGAGGGGGAGCAAATATTTGACTAAAAAAAATTCCAATCTGGTTAAAAATGGATTATCCAATAAATGGGATTGGAATACCTGACTGTCCATTAAAAGAAATGAAGCTCTTACTCCCAGGTATTCACCTAAGAGAATTAAAATATATACCTACACAAAGTTCTGTATGCAAATATTTATTACAATATCTTTTTTTCATAATTGTCACAAACTGGAAACAACTCAATATGTTTCGACTGGTGAATGGATAAACAAATTGTGGTACATCTGTACAATGGAATACTACTCAGCAATTTAAAGTAACAAATTACTGATATACACACAATAATGTGGATCAATCTCAAAAGAATTATGCTAAGTGAAAGAAGCCAGACTCAAAAGGCAACCTACCGTGTCATTCCATTTGTATGACCTTCTGGAAAAGGCAAAACTATAGGGATAGATATCAGATCAGTTGTTATCAGGGGCTAGGATTCTAAGGCAGAGAACTAACCACAAAGGATCATGAGGGAACTTTTTGGGATGAGCAAAATATTCTATATTTTTATTTTGGTGGTAGTTATGACAGTATATGTCTGTCAAACTCATCACACTGTAAAATTTTACTGTATGTAAATTACACCTCAATAAACTTAAGCTGAAAAAAAGAAAATGAAGCTAGATCCTCAAACCATGAACAGGATAAATTTTAGATGTATTAAAAATATACAAGTAGGCAGGAAGCCCTAAAGGGAGAGCCTAACTCAGAAATGAAAACGTTTGTTGCCAGGACCTTTCCTGCAAACCAGGGCTCAGACAGGAGTCAGCGTCCTCTTCACTCTGCTCCAGAGAAACATTCTCTGGGCCTGTACAAGACTTTAACAAGCTACAGATGTAAAAAGTACACTTTCACTTTAAAGAAATCTTTGAAACTACTCCACTTAGTGATGGACTCCTGAGAGCCTTAAATTTTGCTTTCTGGTTATGAAATATAATTAAAATATATCCATTACAGAAAATTTGGAAAACACAGAAAAGCCAAAAATAGAACATAAAAATCTTCCATAATTCTATCATTACTTTTTCTCTCTTGTTCAAAATGTCAAGAGTGTAGAATGAAGCTCTTCCTCTCCCCTTGATCCAACTCCATCCCCAACAGTTAGCCACTGTCATCTGCAGTTGGGTACAGATTCTGCCAGGGACTTTTCTGCTTGTACACACAGAAGTAGGTTGGAGTTTTGTCTTGGTCCATTCCGACTGCTATAAGAAAAATACCACAGACTGAATGGTTTATAAACAGCAGAAATTTAATTCTCACAGCTCAGGAGACTGGAAAGTCCAAGATCAAGGTGCCAGCAATTTCCGTGTCTGACGAGAGCCCACTTCCTGGTTCATAGATGGCCATCTTTTCACTGTGTCCTTACATGGTGGGAGGCGTGAGGGAGCTCTCAGGGTCCTCCTTTATAAGGGTACTAATCCAATTATGAGGGCAGAGCCCTCATGACCTAATCACCTCCCAAAGGCCATCCCTCCTAATACCATCACATTGGGAATTAGTTTCAACATATGAATTTTGGGGGAACCCAAACATTCAGACCATTGCACATGTTTTAAAAACGATTATTACATTTTCTTTTGTTTTCCAAAATATGATTATACTATACATATTATTCTCCAATTTGCTTTTTCATTTAATAAATACACCTTGGGCATCAAAAAATAGAAATGTGAGAATGAAATTAGGATGACTTTAGAAGAAATACAGGAGAATATTTGTGAACCTTGGAGTAGGAGGATTTCTTAACCAAGATAAAAAATCCAAGGGGCCAACCCAGTGGCCTACTGGTTAAGTTCGCACGTTCCACTTTGGCAGCCCAGGTTTCGCAGGTTCGGATCCTGGGAGTGAACAGACGCACTGCCTGTCAAGCCATGCTGTGGCGGTGTCCCATATAAAGTAGAGGAAGATGGGCACGGATGTTATCCCAGGGCCAGTCTTCCTCAGAAAAAAAGAGGAGGATTGGCAATGGATGTTAACTCAGAGCTGGTCTTCTTCCCCTCCCCCCCAAAAAAAATCCAAAAGGCATAAAATGTAGGTCCTTTCTTTCTAAAAGATACCTATAATGATTAATTTAATGTGTCAACCTGACTGGACTAAGGGATGCCCAGATAGCTTGCAAAAATATTATTTCTGGATGTGTGTGAGGGTATCTCCAGAAGATTAACACTTGAATTGGTCGGTTGAGTAAAGAAGAGGTGAGCCCACCTCACCAATGCAGGTGGGCCTCATCCAATCTGTCGAGGGCCTGAATAAACAAAAAGGCAGAGGAAGGGCAAATTTGCTGTCTTTGCCTGAGCTGAAACATCCATCTTCTCCTGCCTTTGAACACTGGTGCTCCTGATTCTTGGGTTTGGACTGAGACCCGGACTTACACCATCAGCTCCCTGATTCTTAGGCCTTTGGACTTGAACTAAATCAGAACCACTAGCTGTCCTGATTCTCCACCTTGCTGATGGCAGCTCGAGGGACTTTTTGGCCTGCATAACCACATGATCCTGTTCTTATAACAAATAAATAAATAAATATCCTATTTATGTTTGTCTGGAGATCCCTAACTAATAAAGATACCAAAAGCAAAATCATTTAAGAAATTCACTAGGAGGAAATATTAAAACATTTAGAATATATTAATAAGAATAAGGTAAACAAAATCAACCACAAAAAGAAAAAAAAAGGAAATCAATAGGCAAGTCAAAGAAGAGGAAAAGATAGACAATAAACACATAAAAAAAGCACAACCTTACTAATGGTCAAGAAAATGCACATTAAAAACACAAACAGAAAACATTTTCTAGTCACGATTGACAAAAAATATTTACATTGAAAACATTCAGTATCAAACAGGTAATTTTATATGCTTTTGATGGTGGCATGCATTACTATAACCATTTAGTAAAATAATCTACCATTGTTTGTACCTATCCCTATTCTTTGACTCATCAGTTGAACTTCTGGAAATTTATTTAACAAATTAAATTATATGTATAATAAAATAGTTATTTAAATTATTAAAATATTACTTAGCCATTAATAATAATATTAATTTAATTAATCAGACTACTTTTTTAGTGATATAATCAAATTACTTATTTTAAATTAATTAAATGATATTATGAGTAAAGGATAAATTCAGATAAACATATTTTTAAAAATATTGCAGCATTAGCAAAAACAATGAAAATAGAAACAAATTAAATGTATAATCTTACAATGAATATTATGTAGCCCTTAAAAAGGATGTGATAGACCTATATACCTTCACTTCAAAGGATGTGCACATTGCATGATTAAATAAAAATGCAAATAACTGAAGATCAGGTATATGTGATTGTATTTTTTATTGAATCAACAGAAATCTCAACTGTATCTATAGACATAGAGGATACTGTGGAGTGCCCTACCCAGATTCTGTCTGTAAGGACGAACCCCGACTGCTGGGATTATCAGCTGATGAGAGCTCTGAGTTTTGTCCTTCACTGGAAACTACCTCACCCAAGGTTGTACCTCCTCCCAAGGGCTGACTAATGGCTGGCTGATGCGAGGATACAAAAATCCTAGTCCCCTTGCCTCAGTTTGGGACAACTCTGAAAGGTTCCTTGGAGCTTGAGAATTTTCCTGTGAGTTTCATGAAGCCTCACTTGCAACTTCATTTCACTCAGCTTGTCCCCCCACCCAGTGCTGCCTTTCTTCCTTCCTTAGGAGCGTATCTTAGACGTGGATCTCCCAAGAGCTCACCCCAATGAACCTTCTACACACAACACCCTGTCTTCAGAGGGCTCAATCTAAAACAACACATGTGTCTGTGTATGTTAGTAAATACAGAAGAAAAAGTATCAAAAAAGATACACAGCAAATCATTTATACTAGATAATCAAGGTATAGGATTAAAGAGGAAGGGCAAGGGAGAGTATTTCACTATTCACATCTTTATTGTCTTAATGATTAAGCTTAGAGGTTGTTTCTTCTATAATTTAAATCATTGAGGAAATATCTTGTGAAACATCATAGGGAATGATTCCTTTTGGATATAGTAACGAGAATACATACCATTTTCCATAGTGAGGAAGATACGCACCGTTCCTACGGCATTTAGCTCCTTTTACCAGCTTTAAAAAGAAACTTTTTCAAAGTTTCTTTTAAACCACTCAGAAAAATAAATCATCAGGCTTCCCAAATGGGCGTATCCTGTACTTTTAATTTTATGCTGGCAGAGAATGTGATCAATAAATTACTGCTGTTTGTGAAACATTTACTTTCATAATTCTAAAATATTTCAACTCCTAGGGTTACTAGAATTTTTTTCACATTCTTTGACAGCTGAAATTAAACAAATCCTATTCAACTACAAGGCTAATAGAAGCTTTACTACGTGTGTCATTAGCACCATCCATATAAGGTAACAGAAAATATGAGGTGTGGATTTTAAAAACATGATAAAATGAGAATACTGTTAGATGCACAGGAAGGTGTGACTTCATTCCTGGCATTTTCTTATTAAAATAAAAATGCCTCTGTTTTATTTTACTAAGAAAATCGGCATTATATGTTTTGAGTTGACATCTTTCAAATTATTTTATCAAGCCAAAAATAAACAGTTGAAATACATTTTAACTATCATGTAATTTTAATGTAATATATGGCATAAAAGATTGCTCTGTAATAGGCTGCTAAACATTTTTATGTTCAAGAATATTATGGTTAGAATGAAGAAACATAATTTATTTGGTTATATTTTTTAGCCTTTACTTAACACTTTTGCAACATGCTTTTTATGCTTAAATAGAAGACTTTTAGGAAAGTATAAAAGCACATAAAATTGCCCAAAATATTTAAAATTTAAACATGAGAGTATATATATATATATATATACACACACACATACAGACATGTATGTATATATATATAAATTTTAATAAGCACATGTTATTCATAATCACAATACTTAGATTATGTATTATCACACTGGGGCAGCTTGTAATCTTGAGATTGCCTGTTTCCTACTTTGCATTTATACAACTTCTTTCATTCAGAGATATTCTAAGAATATTACACAAAGAATAAGGGGGTTGTGCAGCCTACTTGTGGCCAGTAAGAGAATGGAGAGTCTTTATTCCTTTTTTAAAACATACGAACTGATGTCCCCAGGATGTGTTGAATGCCAATTGAGTTGTATAATTCCTAAGGCATATTATTTTCATTTTTAATCCTGTTTATGCCAGTATATAGTAATTATAATTTCATAACTTAATTAAATACATGAAATAATTATAAGTATGTAAAGAGAGTTCTTCTTAAGAAAATCAAAATGATGAATGTGTTAAACTGGATAAAGGCAAATTACTTTTTACAAGATGTAATTGCTGTGTATTTAGGTGTGGATGAGACAACTATAAAACATTGAAAACAAAATTTGTAAGAATCTAGAATAGAAATTCACTTATATTCCTTTACAAATGTTTTTGCACCACTTAAAGATGCTGAAATTCAAGATTATGAAAAATACAGTATGAATATGGTTCATGCAAGAAAATTCTACGGAACTTCAGTCAGTAAATTCATCCTCAAAGAAAATGCTTTCACTCTATATAAAATAAAATAATGAATAACCCTTTGTTTATATATTTTAACTTAGAGGATTTATGCATTTATGTCTGTAATATTTTTTGTGATTCTTCTCCCAAAGTGTTTTCTCTTAACTGACCAATTCCTGGTCCCAATTTGGTTTTGTAAGAGGGCTTCCACTGTAGTCAAATGCTCAGGCATTAGAATCAGACTGCCTGGGTCCCAATACAAGCTCCAACATTTAGTACACATGGGGCTTGAACAGGTTTTTTAACCTCTCTGAGTCTTAGTTTCTTCATCTGGTAAAGGAGAATAATAGCTGAATCAACCCTATAGAGCTGGGTGAGAATCAACTGGATCATAATTGAGCAAACACTGAGCACAGTGCCCAGCAATCAGTAAGGACTCAATAAATGCCCACTGGTGTGTAACGGGATGTGGATAAGACTGTGAATCTGTATTTGCTTCTGTCCAACAATTGGCAGTTTTTTCTTCACAACTCCCAGATGTTTTTTAAAAAAATAAAGGCCTACGTATTAAAAGCAAATTTAATATAATTTTAGTGTTATTAGTATTCAGGCTATGGGATGTTGAACCTTCATGCTTTTAAAATTAAGAGCAGAAAATATAAAAAATACACTATGCGAATAAAACATATTCTAAAATATATGCTGTTTCTGGCTCAACGTTCATAATTATGTGACAAAATTCTAAGAAATATATCACTGATTGTTATGAACTGATGGCATAATGAAGCTGAAATTAGGAAAAACTGTAAAATCCATTTTTATTGTGACTGTCTCTGATGTAAACAAAATCTCAAGGGTTACTGAAGTCACAGTGTTCTTGTTTATTTAAAACAAACATAATTTAATATACACATGTTCATTATTCTTTCAGAAACAAAGTTACACAGTGTGTGGATTATTTTGGAGAACAAGTTTCAAAAAGTATAAGCCATTTTTTAGGCACCCAGTGTACTCATTTACAAAATGATTCCCATTTATACAGTGTATGGTTCACTAGAACCACTGCTCTTTTTTCAAAGTGTGGAATTTCCAATCCAATTTCAAATATCAGTGAAATGTTGCCTTTTTCCTAGACTGTCGGGAGACAACTCTTAATACTTCTAGCCTTGTTTTTAGATGGGACTGAGGAAGAATTTTTATACATATGCATTAAAAGAAAAATTGACTCCTAGAAATTAGCAGAAAGAGTTTCTTGGATTTTAAACTTAGTGCTTCTCTTGTATATTATTTCAAATGATTTTTAAGTGTTTTAGTAAAAAAGAAGTCTAATTCCAAAACTGTTATTAAATTTGTACAGTTTGGGATCAAGAAGATGAATGTCATCTCTCTTGTGTTTGGTAATGTAATTTATTATTATTAGTCTTTACTCAATATATGCTAAGGCAATTATTCTTGTTGACACCACCCTGCTGTATGTGATAGGAAAACAGTATACAGACATGCACCACATAATGACATTTCAGTCAATGAAGGACTGCATGTACAACAGTGCTCACATAAGATTAGTACCATATAGGTGCTAGGTGTGTAGTAGGCTATACTACACTACAAACTACTCCGGGTTTGTGTAAGTACACTCTATGATGTTCGCATAACGACGAAATCGCGTGAGGCGCGTTTCTCAGATGGTATCCCCGTCGTTGAGCGATGCATGACTGTATTCCTTATGTCAAATGAGACAATCCTAAATTTAGGCCACCTATGGATTCTTAACAATAAATGTCCTATAACTAATTAGCCCATTATTAGCAAAATTTCCTGATAGCACTGATTCTAACAACTAACAATACTAAAATGCCATAAAAGAATAAATCTTTTATAATAGTTTCATTGGAAGAAAGAAGCCAACTTTACTGTAGCTGATCTGAATTTTCGCACATTGCACAATGTTGATTAAATAATACAAACTTCAATAAATAATGCTCTTTTTCTCTCGAATTATATCAAACAATTGCAAAAATATAATTTTTTTTATCCTACTTATTCTCTCTTCTTCAAGCACAAGGAAAGATAGAAAGCACAAGAGGAAAGATAGTTTGGTAGTGAAAAATTATTTTCTCTAAGTAAACATCAAGATTATTCAACTCAATAGACTCATTTTCTTGGCCAAAATTAATAATAACTATGATAATAACCTGGAAGGATAGTATACAACCTTTCTTCTCTATGAGCTCTATTAAACTGGGAAAATACAAAGATATCCTCATCCATCATTTCTGATTACATTATTTGAAAGGCTGGTTTAAAGAAAGGGAATATTGAGAAAGGAACTTTGCTTATTATTGCGCTAGAAACAATATGGATTAATCTATTTAAAAAAAACTATTCTATACGACTTTGAAACATAAAGCTATTTCAAATTTTTAAAAATTGTAGTTAGAAAATTCTTTTCCAGAAATACCCATTTCATGTTAACACATGTACTCCATTGTAAACCACTGTAGACTTCACAGGTTGTGAGGGCTGCATTTCCCTCCCATGATGTCACAGAAAAGCTCACTGTACCTTATCAAATTGGGTATGGAAGCTAGGCTTCAGATATCATCACCACTACCATTCTTACATTTTAGAGTTGAACAGCGCTTTCTAGTTTTAAAGGTACTCTACCTAGAGTGAACACATGTTCTCGTTGGCCCAAGATAGTCCTGGCTTATGCATATTGCCCCGGTAAAATTCCAGTGCCTCTCCCCTTCAGTCTTAAAATTGTCCTGGTTTAGATGATGAAATTATATAGTCACCCTAACTTTAACCAGCATTAACTTAATGGCCATTCTATGAACCCCAAGAATCTGTCAGAAAATTCACATAGTCCTTATATAACAGACGAGAAAACTGAAGTCTTAAAAAGTTACTCTCGGCTGAGTAAGTGAACTTAAACTAGGTCTTGTGGCTCCTTTTTCAAGACTCTTTCCTTGCTACATGCTAAGTTCACAGAGCCAAGTCCAGAGTGGTTCAGGAACTGCCTGAACTCAGGCAGGCATGCAGCTCTCCTGACGTCTTGAAGTATTTTCAGAACACATTTATTCTGTATGGGGTATGGATTAGAGATTATCCAAGGATTCTAATTTTTTCTTATTAGTTGGTTGTGTGGGTGCATGTGTGTGTGTGTGATTGGTCACATTCTTAAGGGACAAAGAGAACCTGCTAACAGCCCACACTGCCAGCCTTCTGATGGAGACCAACCTAAAGTGACTCTATATGATCTCCTAATTTCACAGTGCCACAGGACAGACCTGGGACTCCCAGATCCCCTGGCAGCTGCTCTGATTACTGATCTCCTAGGTGCCTGATTTCTGGATCTACCCAGCAGGAACTATATTAACCCTGTCTCTCCTCCCAGTTTATAACATATATTGTCACCCAGAAAATTTCAAGTACAGCACAAGGTCACAGAGTAGTTTCTCTGTGTGCACAACCTTATCTAGTGAAAGCTTTGTAAGTACAGGATCTTGCCCCTCACCCAAGTTTTATCTTTTTCCCCTCTATCGTAGAAATCTGAGTGTTTACTAACATGGTTTTAACAATTGCAACATAAAAACAGATGTTAAACAATAATTCAGTTATTTTGAACTTGCCCAAGGGATAATATTTTAAGAAATTTGCTGAATTTTAGAGTTGATGTTATTTCACAATTAAAAATAATTTCAAAAGTAATAGCACAGCTTAAAAGAAGAAAGAGTACAAAAATAATTTATTATGAAACAAGTAGATGCATTTAAAAAGAAAAAGCGTTTAATTACATCTTAGTATATTTGCAGTGATTCATGATGGCTATTTACATCAAATGATTTTTTAAATATTAAATATTAAACTCATTTAAATGCAATAAGTTGTATGGAGAATTTTCATCTTTATTTCAGAGTCATGCTACTTTAAAATTCGTCATTAGAGTTAATAAGAAATTATATTGGAACTACTCTGTACATTTAAATGAAGCATAAATCAATTATTGAAGCAAGGAATTTTTTCATCATTGTAATGATTATCAGAATAAATTTCGTTCCTCAATGCTGTCTAATGATATCTTCAATAACAAAAAAAAACTGCATAGACAATTTTTACTAGGATGTACTTTTAATGTCTTTTTTTCAGGCAAAAATATTTTAGAGAATTCTCACGCAGTATTGGAATGCTCTAAATGCCCGATTCAGTTATCCTCAATACCCTGGAAACCAAAATTAGATTCAGAATTGATATACTGTGCTATCCATTTAACATCTAGTACACCAAACACTAACAACATTTGTGAAAGACCAACAGACTCAAAAAGGTTAAGCTAGTAAAACCAATCAATATAGCAAAGCAGTACTATAGAAAGGGGAAATTTGTGTGTCCATGACTTCCCAGGTATGACCCACAGAAGCTAGTTTGCTTTCAGAAGCGTATCCTTTGGAATTTCTTTTGTAATTCACATGACAATCTCTTTAGTCAGGCACAAGGCAAGGGCACCTGCCTGTGGTGCCCTGCACTTTGAACTTCTCGCCTTTTGTGGATAAGAAAATAGGGCAACATCGAAAATCACTGTTTGGCTGCCTTCCTGGTATGAGTTAATAGAATTACATAATAATCATTGTTATTATTATTGTTATTATTAAGTGCATACTGTATGCCAGGAATTTGGGAAGAATTTCATACATGTTATCTCATTCAGTCCATACAACACTCATCCTGATGAGGAAGTAGATACCTGCCGAGAAGAAAAGTGACCTGGCCAGGGTTACACTGCTGGGAGGTGGCCAAGTTGGAACCCCCACTCGGTCTACCTGATAGCAAAGATTGTCCCACTAACCATGCACAAGTGTGCCGTAGTGTGATCTGCGGTGTTCCCAGGGACTCAAGATTTGAATCAACGAGAAATGAAGTGATGGTATTTGTCATTACGTCTCCCCACACATACACTATGCAGATTAATCAATAGAAACATAACTCTAAAAAGTTCTGAACATCAATCTACACATACAAATTTTAAAATACACACAGATGGAAAAATGAGAGTTTGTCAAATGTCTTCATGTGTTCTGTGACTTCAAGTCCAGGCAATGTTAGATAATGCAAATGTTCCTGGTAGAGTCGGTCATCGGGTGACATGGTCACCTCAAGTGGTAATCCACTGCACCTCATGCAGATCTGTATTCCCTCCCTCTGAGACTGGAGTGATCCCAACCAATTTTGTCTTGATACCTTTATATAGCTGATCACTTACGAAGTGAGTTATTGAGAATAGCTGATATGCTGATGCTTAAAAACAACAGATACATAGATGATAGACAGAGGGATAGACAGAAAGATAGGTAGATGATGGATGGACAGATAGACAGATATAAAGAGGCAGTTTAATTTGTTTAAAAATGCAATTTTCATGCAGATATGCTTTCTTGAATGTGAGAGAAGAGGGGTGGAATTTCAGCTAACCGGAGTACATCATTGATATTAATGTCCTCTTATGTGTGTTTTCTGCATCAGGAAAAAGATTTACCACAGCTGCTCAAGGAACATGGAACCAGAATAAGAAATTTTCCACTTGGGCTTACGGGAACAGCAAATTCATTCAGGTACAATCTAGAACAAACCAATCAAAATAAGGGATGAAGGTAGGACATTACATGTGTATTTATTAATTATGTTATATTGTCTAGAGGTATCATGATTTAGATTTCAAATTACTCCTTTATTGATTTCAACCTGCAAAGACTAACAATTTTTTTTTCTTTTTTGGCATATATAGAAAATTTTCCATCTGAGCTCACATGCTCCTAAGAAATCCAATTTATGAATACACGATAATCTATATGAACATATTTATATTGATGGGAACACATCTGGATAGCCCCAAGCTATATATATATATATAATATAGGATTAAATTAATCTTTCTTTTAAATTTGCTAACAAGTGCTGGGAGGTAGATGATTACACTTTCACTAATAAAATTCTAGAGAGATGGGGGCCGCCCGGTGGCGCAGCGGTTTAGTCCGCGCTTGGCAGCCCGGGGTTTGCGAGTTCGGATCCCGGTCGCCCGCCGACGCGCTGCCTGTCAGCCATGCCGTGGTGGCGTCCCATATAAAGTGGAGGAAGATGGGCACGGATGTTAGCCCAGGGCCAGTCTTCCTCAGCAAAAAGGGGAGGATTGGCAACAGATGTTAGCTCAGGGCTGGTCTTCCCCACAAAAAAAAAAAAAAAAAAATTCTATAGAGATGTACTTAAATACGGAAGTACTTAATGACTATTTTCTAGATGCATCACACTTCAATCAGCTGTCAATATGTTATAGGAACAAAAATGAATTTAAAAAAAGAAGCTAAAAGGACACAAAAATACCAAGGTAAACATTTTGCACCATACTCATTTTTTCACTTAGAATCTGGCAAAGCAAGCCAACCCCAGTACCCTGAGACAAGAAACTAGACATAGGAGCACTGGGGCAGGTGTCAGGAGGTCTGAATTTGACCAAGTCTGGCTTGGCCACTTATTACCTGAGTGGCTTGTAGCAATTCTCTTGACTTTTCTGGTTCTCAGTTTCATCATCTGTGTAAAAAGGGGGTTTACTAAATATACTTACAGTTCTAAAATCATTGATAAGGACTTTAAATTTTAGATTGGATAATGCAAAATTCTTCAGGAAATATTTGAATGGTTACTTATAAAACTATATTTAATAGATTTCTTTCTCTTCCATTTTTACCCAAGACCAAATCCTACAGAAAGTGATTGTTATGTTGAATAATATGGGTATATTTATACAACATAATAATTCTGCAAAGGAAGTCATCATCACCACGCCCATTGCCTAGAGAAAAGAGCTGAGGCCCAACACTACTGACATTCCTGGAGTTCAGCAGTTTTGTAGAAATAGTATGGGAATTAAGATTTTAGTGTCTTCAATTTCAGCCCTATAGAAACATGCTACTTTTCCGTTGGTTGTTCATGTCTACCCTACTCACCGGATCATGACCCCTAGAAGGCTCATCTTTTTATTTTACTCAGCATTTATCTCAGTGCCCGAGGCATCATAATTACTGTGATTAAAATTTGTTGAACTTAGACATTGTTTGTGATATGAGGAAGAATCAGCAGTGACCTGTGATCTGCAGAGCTCTCTTGTCCTAAATGTTGGGCTGCTCAGCAATTGTCTCGCTTATGACTTTGGGTGGACAACAGGGTGACTGGTGGGGACAGTGGTGGAGAAGGAAGCTCAAAATTTGAAAGTCTTATGCTCTTATAATCTCTCAAAGTGATTAATCTCTTTGTCTAATTCAATGAGTTGGCAAGTGTCCTAGCTGCCATTAAGCCAAACTTCTACCAATACAAGAATCCCTTCTATTGTTTTCCTGAGGACTAATCACTCAGTTTCTTTTTCAATAGAGAGAGCAACACATTGTTGAAGCTTCTTGGATTTTTTTAGAAGTTCCTCTTTACACTGAACTTACTCACTGTTCTAGTGCTGTTGTCTACACTTTGTTTTGTCTGCCTGCCATTGTCTGCATGAAATGCATAATGAGCACAGATTTGGCCCCTATCCCAGGCTTTGAGAACCCAGCTAGCATTGGGTGGAGAATTAGGAACAGTGGGAGATGGGGGAGCAGCGTTATAGGAATTTATAAACTTATACATCCCCAACATTAAAAGGCAGATTTTTTAAAATTCACTGTGATACGATAGAATTACTATGAATATTGGATTCGCACTGGTCCTTGAATATGAACTGTCTTCTCCTCCCAAATATAAGGAAAGGCAACTGGATTTGGATTCAGAATTATGATCCCATTACTTACTGATGGGGCAATAGTTTAGCAACTTAAACTATCAGAGCTTAATGAGCTAATGTATATGAAAATGTGTGGTGCAGTGCTTGATACATGATAGATTTCATTCTTTCCCAATCATAGTGTAGCCACTTTTACCATCATCTCAGAAACATTTCCAAATTGATAACATTATTAGTCTACCATTAGAAAACTAAAACCAAGTAAAGCCATATAAAACAAATCTCTAAAACTTTCACACAGATTTTCTAAGTGCTGTTTGTCCCAACCAATCACAAGTGGATATAGAGTATTTAATTGTTATCTATTGATTATGTCATAACATAAATGTAGGCATAAAAGTTGTTTTTTTGGATCAGGCCTTGTATTTAACTTCTAACATTCTTAGAATTGTTCCTTTCTATGAATATTACTCATTGTTTATCTAAACTTTTAAAAAAAATTTTGTGTCTTTCCAAACTTTGATAACTCTGGTAGAAACCACATTTATAAAGTTTGCTCTCTACCAATTTGTCATACTTGTATTTATTTGGTCTAAATTTAACCTCTTAAATTAATCTTAAATCCTCAAATGCTTTCTTCCAGTTCTATTCTAGTAGTTTTGGGCCATATTATCTAAGCTAGTCATACTTACAGATCACCTCTACTACTAACAGTAACCAGAAAATTAGCCTGACAAGATTAGTCCTGATAAAAATAATATATTATAAGTAATAACATACAACTATGCTTTGAAATTTTTAAAGTATGATAGATTATAAAGTTTTCACATTTGCAGCTTATCAACTGGCATGGTAGAGAGAGAACACTGTGGTACACTTAACATTTCAGTTATCTGAGGAGCACGCAATTTATGTGGACAAATCACCTTAGAAAGGAACATTACTGGTAAGAATGGGATTTTGAGTACCAGGCAATTTCACTAAAAACCATAGTATGCTAGTTGATTTCTTGGTTATGATCATTTAGAAAATTAGTGCTTTACCAATAGTGAAACCAAAACTTCAGCATCTATGTGTTTTGAAAGAGATCTCATAAGAACACACTGAACAGAAAGCTAGATACATTGCAGACCCAGTAAATGTGCTGCTTCCCATTTCTGCTCATCCTCCTACTCATAGTTATGACTGTAATTATTTTACTTATCATTCAACCTCACCTATGCCTATAATCCCCATTTTCTTGGCTGAGAACCCATTCCATTTGGCAAATGCACCCACGCCCAACAACACATATGTCCAGTAAACAACATTGTGTGTCACGTGGAGTATTTATCTTTGGATATAAACAGAGGAAACCTCAAAGACCAAGTTGCCAAAAAATCATCACAGGTGTGTAGTAATAAAGAATAAGAATTCTCTTTTCTGATATCCAAAGATAGGTGGGAGAGAATATAAAAGATGCACATGAAAAAAATACACTGTACTTGGAAGCATGTGGTTTTTTGCAAATCTGCCATTCCCATTGCTATCTTCGATGGTATTTTTAAATAGCTACAATTTTTATAAAGGCATTATTAGAGACATCTTCATGGGAAATAATTTTTGTTTTTCACATTCAAATAGGAAAGATTTTTTTTTCCCACAGAACTCAACCATTCATTATCTTTGCAATACCCAGATGTATGACAAATTTGTTTGGGCCCATTGCACAGGTGGAGAAAAGAAAGCATTGAACATTATAACTAGGTCAGTCTCAGAGATGATGCTAGTCATTGAAATTCACTTTCATAATTCCCTAGTTTATGAAATAAGTCTTTGGGCCAAGACTTCTTTGATGTAGCATATATCATATCGTACTGTTTTGACAGAAAAGGAAACATATCTAAATTAAATCATTGCCCTAGTCAAAACTAGTAGAAATGCTTTGTCAGCAGTGACAAAGTTTTTGTATTTGATTTAAGTTACAGAATCATAGAATTTTGAGCTTAAAGGAACCATAGAGATAATGTAATCTACCTCCTCATTTTCCAAATACGGAAACCAGTTTCCAAAGAAGTAATGAAAATTAACCAAAGTGACACAGTTTATCTGTGTCAGGGATGGGACAAAAGCCAAGTCTCCTTGCTTCAGGATCACTGTTTGTCCCCTTACCTTTCTGTCCTATATATTCCTAAAGAGTGTTTAGAGTTTAAAGTAAACTTAGACCCTGAAAGATCCCAATAGATCCTTTTATCCAGTAACTAATCTACTTGTCATTTCCTCAATATAACACTCTCTTTTATACTTTGGAATTGTATTTGCCTCTGCCTAGAAATAGCCACCCTTCCTTCTCCAACTGGAAAAGCCCCTTCATTCTCATGAGACTCGCCTCAAACATTACTTTTGGTGAGAAGCCTTCCCAAACTCCATCAGGGCCCATTGTTCGCCTCTCTATGGTCTCATAACATCTTACAGCATGTTAAACGACTGGTTTGTGAGCCTGTTTCACCCTTAGACCATGAGCTTAGATATAAGGACCATGCCCAAATTAGTTAAAACTTTTTAGTGGCAAATAAAGGAAACCTTTTTGAACTCACAGCGGCAAAGAGAGTTTTGTTTTGTTTTAAGAATCTGGGGATAGCTCCCACAAGACAGGGCAGGGATGCAGCCCAGTCTCAGGAACAGACTAAATGCAGGTCTGGAGGATTACAAGGAATGAGGGGGGGCCTCTCTCTTCTTCTCTTGTTGCTGCTTCTCTCTGTGCATCTGCTTCATTCTTTGCTGTTACTGCAGATCAGATGTCTCTCTTTCCCAGTCCCCAGAATTGGAAACGGACACTGCTGATAATTCACCAGTTGATGTCACCTCCACTCAAGAATAAACCAGATAAATCTGGAATCTCCTAGTCTCAAATACAATTCCCAAGAATGCCTGGCCCCTCCTGGACAAGTGCCCACTCCTCTACCCATCAACTGTGACCAGGGGACAGACACGCTATATTAACATGGCTGCTCTGACTGTAACTATGGGGATGGCAGAGAAGGAAGTCTTGAGGAAGGAAGGAGAGCAGACAAAACTGGGTTTCTACTACAGCGTCTTATTCATCACTGTATTCCTGTCTCCCTTGAGTAACATGCACCTTACCACCACACTAATGAGCTTAGTTCTTGGAACTGTGATAGACCAAATTTTTGAATGAATTAATTTAAAAATTTTACACAAGCACATAATTTTATACTTGAGTAAACTGAGAACCAGAGAGAATTAAGTGATTCCTTCAATGACACATGAATGGTTAGTAGTCAAAGGAGAATCCAGATTTATGGAATATTAGTCTTAGGCTTTTATTTAAATGTTTATTAAGTGTTTATTTTGTACCAGGTAATTTGCTGAGTGCTTTACCAACATCTCAATTAATCCTCATAAAAGCACTATGGTGAGTACTGTTATTATACAAGAAGGAATCTGAGACTTAAAGAAATTAAATGACTTCAATGGATCAGAACCAAGACTCAAAGTCAGATCTGCCTTACTAGAAATCTCTAAACCAGCACTACCTAATAAAATAAAATGTGAGCTACATATGATTCTAAATTTTCTAGTAGCCACATTTTAAAAAGTGCAAAAAAGAAACAGATGAATTTTAAATTTTAATGATACATTTATTTAACCCAATATGCACATTTTATTTAACCCAATATACCTGAAATATTATCATTCCAACATGCATTCATTATAAAAAAAAAAGTATTATATCACATCCTTTTCTTTGAACTAAGTCATTGCTTACAGCACATCTTAAGTGCTAGCCACATTTCAAGTACTCAGTAGCCACATCTGGCTGGTAGCTACCATATTGGATAGTGCAGTTCTAAACATTTATATTCAGCTGCCCATTAGAACTAGTTTTGACTACATGGATTTTGATGCAACATAAGGACAAATGGTCAATCAGACTTTGTCACATCCAGCCTTCCCCTGGAGATCATATCCAGTATTGCACTGGCTGGTCCAAGGCAGATGACACTAACTTGGAATCTCTTGCCTTGACCTCCAGGTGAGCTGCCTGCAATGCTACTCTAGGCACAATGGCAGGCCAGCCAACAAAAGCCCTGACCTGGGGCTCACATAGTTCTCCACCTGCACAGCAAAGGTGCCCATCCCAAGAAAAGCTGCCATGAAATCTGGGCTTCACTTTGTGTCTATCAAAACGAACCAGTTCAGTCTCAGTTACTCAAGAAATTAAAAAATGCAAGTAGTTCAACATACCTTATTTTTGGTTCTGCTCTTGAAGTTGCCCCTTTCACTAGATAACAAGCAGTAGATTTGTTTTGACTCAGATGGTTTTCCAAGTTTGGGTGTAGACCATTAGCAAGAATGCTGTAACCCATTTAGATGAAGAGGGGAGGGGTCCAGCACTAAGCATATGTTGAGCATCCATCTCTGCCTCATTTCTCAGGCTATGGGCAGCAATTAACATCAGCAGCTGACAATGCTTGTCCTCTTTTCAACACCATTTTCAACAACACTGGGAAGCAACTATACATAATGAGAAGAAACAGGAGGGTTGTTGGGAAGCCCACTAATGTATGAGAATATATAACGTGAAAAGTGAGGAAAGATAATTATGTGAGCCACATCTATAAGTGATAAAAAATAACCAGTTTATAAACTCTATGAGCTCACAGTTCTGCATTATCTTATTTCTATTAATTTCCAAAACATGTAATTTATTCGTGTGAATCTGAGTACTTTATTTTCTTGATGAACAAATCTAAAGAGATTGGAAACTATTTGAGAATTTAAACATTCAAGAATTAAGCACCATATCTGCTATTGATCTACCTTTTAAAATATTGTGTTTTTATAGACTCCCTTCTTCTACATATACCTATAAAATGGAAGAGTTCAGAACAACTACACTTAAATATGTTAATAAGAAATAAGATGTATTAAAATGAATACATTTACATCACACCCGTTTCTAATATCCATAATCTATTTTCTTCTATGCAGAGTAGCACTGATTTGCAAATTCAACAGATTAATCATAAAGACATTTGTTTTTCCATTTTGTTAAGTTTTTGTCACTTGCTTTTGTCACTGACCACATTATGGAACAAATGAGAAGAATTTAAAACAATAGACATGGTACCTGCCTTGAAGAAATATGTAATTTAAATTCTTTCTTGGAGAGACAGGACAAACAAGATAAATTACTGCATGACACCAGTAATTGCCAGAGTAAGTAGGAGAGAAGCAAACAGAAAGAACTGTGCTGGGTGATTGAAGAAAAGGGGCTAGTAAATCTGAGATGGCTATCTGGGAGAGTTCCAAACTCCAGCAAACTATGGCTCAACTGAAAAAAAGAATTTGTAATAAACTTGGAGGTGAGATTAAAAGGAAAACCATTGGGTGACATGAGGAGAAGATTGGATGGAATTTATGTTACAAAACAAAGAATTAAAGTTTAGATGATAAAAACAGAGAAGTAGAGAGAAACGAGAACCTTGCAGACAACCTCAAGATACCTGGGATATAGTAAGCCTTCAATAAATGTTTATTATTATTAAAATAAATGTGGGAAATGGTGAGGATAACTCACAGGAGGGCAATGAATAATATCAACATAATAGCTGGAATGACTTGGGAGTTATTTTAGCTGTAATATTTTAGAGTAAAAATTAGCTAGAGTCTGGGAAACCAAGAAGAATAATGAAGAAATAAAAGTGGAAGGACCTGGTTGAGAGAAGGAAAAAGGGAATGGGCAAAAATAGAACAATGTTTTGGAGAGATAATTGCCTAATTGTGAAAAGTTACCACAGGGTACTGGTGATTTAATAAAAAACTAAAAACGATGATGTCACTCATTCCTAGTCTTTATGGGAATAAGTGCAGACTAGCTTAAGATTGGTCTGTTACTTGAATAAAAACAAATCATAACACTTCCTGTGTTCAGCTTTTTGTTGAGAGAGAGAGAGAGGGAGGGAGGGACGGAGGGAGAGAGAGGGAGAAAAAGAGAGAGAGAGAGAATTGTTCTGTCCCCATCTATAACGTTGCCATACTAAAAAGCTCGTTTAATACCTTTGAGTTTTTAAAAAGACAAAATTATACAATCCCCAAATGACATTATCATTACTGCTGTGTTTAATGTAAATCTCATGCTAGATTATCAGCTTTTCCCTCTTCTTCTGTCTACACAGAATTCTCTCTCTGTAGAGTCCATGGCCTAATTCAGTACATGTTGCATTCTTCAAAGGAATGAGCAAGAATAAACTCTCTGACTAGACATGCTTACTTGACATTTTGTACTAAATGCACATTCTACAAATTTTATCTTTAAGAGCAAGGAGCTAAATAAAAATTCCTTCTGTGTTTAATTATAGGGATCTATAACACCTGAGTATACCTTTACCTTTCTAAGCTGCTTGTATACTTAAGCTACTTTTTTAATGATTTTCCATCATTTTTGATGTCTATGCCTTGCTTTCTGTTCCCGTTGCAAACTAATCCAAAATCTCAAGGCTTCAAGTAGAAACAATCATTTATTTGTCTAATACATCTGCAAGTTGATCAGGGAGCTATGGGAAGGCTTGTATTTCTCCACACAGGTCAGCTGAAGTGGTTCAAATGAGGGTTATAGGATCTGCTTCCAAGATGACTCACTCACCTGACCGGCAAGTTGACCTTGGCTGTCAGCTGGGAGCTCAGCCAGAGCTGAGGAAGTGAGGGTCTTAGTTCTTCTCCACATGGATCTCTCCTGTGGGCCTCTCCATGAGTTGCTTGGACTTCCTTGCAGCATGGGGGCTGGTTTCCAAGAGTGAGCATTCCATGAGAACCAGGCAGAAGCTGTATCACTTTTTATGACCTAAGCTTGGAAGTCACAGATCATCCTTTCTGCCATAGTCACGAGTCAGCCCAGATTCAAGTGAGGGACTAGAGACCTCACCTCTCAATGGGAGGAATGTGAAAGTCAAACGATAAGAATTATGTGGAATGGAAGATAGTGTTGTGGCCAATTTTGGAAAATACAACTACCGCAGATTCAAAATCTGTCCAACTCTAAGTGAAGAAAACTAACTTCTGGTTCACTGCTCCACCCAAATTGCGTTGCTCTGGAACTCAAAACTCCCCTCTGGGGCTGTGGGCTTTTTAGAGATAATCACGAGGAGAGGGTTAGGGAACAGAAAGCCGCTGCCTCCTAGACTTACTAGCGAGATCACAGTTAGTTCTGGAGTCTAAATCTGTGCACTTCCAAGAGATCACTCGGTGCATTTGTTACAAATCAAAGTACTTCCCACTGATTTGATATTCCTGACCTAGCAAATCACAGCCCCCAGTGCCCTCCTCTACATACCTTCTGGAGTGAGTCTAGAGAAAAGCAAGGAGCTCATAACTTGGAAAACCTGATTGAAATTAGACAGCACACGCCAGCAGGGAACAGAGAGCAGCATGGTTTCTATTGAACATCATTTGTGAGCGTTGCCTTAAAGGATTGTGTATTCCAGAGGACAAATTGAAGAAAATACTTGATCTTGGTAAAGTCTTGGTTCAGATCTGAGGAACCTTGTACACAGCGGGAGAAACATGGGCTCTCAAGCAGATAGATTTAGATTATAATTCAGCTCTGCCACTTACTGTGTGATCTTGGGCAAATCACTTAATCCCTTCAAGCCTCAGTCCCCGTGTCTGTTAAGCAGGAATAATATCACCTATTTCACAGGGTTGTAGTAAGGACTAAATAAGATAATGTAAGAAAGCCTTTCTATCTAGCATATGGCAGGCCCTAAATAAATGAATTCTCTTCCTCTTTTCTCTGCTGCTGACTCACTGTGTTCCAGAGCACCAAATTTTCCTGAATCTCAATTATCCCATTTTATAGCAAAGGAACTCAGATGAATTTGACCTCCATACCTCAAACTAGTAAGTTTATGACAATTCCAAGAACAATGTAAATATACTGCGATGTGAAAGACATTAAGTGTGCTTCAGATGCAAAGGATGCATAGGTAAGTGAAACCCCATCATCATGTTTTCTAAAAATAAAATCAATCCCCCCAGTTGCAGGCAAATATCAAAAGGAAGATATTACATATATATAAATGCGGATTCTCAAAAGAAAAAGACCACATGGAGAATCTTTGCTAGAAAACATGGTTACATATGGATCTTCATTATGTAAAATAATTTTGTATATATGTGCTATATATACAATTTAGTTTGAGAAGAATGCTGGTGAATATGGCAATTTGGAGGAGATTTTAGAAAATGCTATTTTTGCCTAAAAGACTATGAAGAACTTAATTAGATTCAAAGATGAAATCACCAAGAAAATACCCATTTAGTTTTTCAAGTGTGCCATTTTTGCTCTGGGCTTATATGACTAGCCTTTTTCTGTGTCATTGCTCCAGTCCCATTTATGATGAAACTGGCCAATAGAGGAATGTTGGCAGCCTTCACACATGCCTCATGCCTTGAGCCCAGTGGGGGAAGAGTAGCAAGTTTGTAATGTTTGCCAAAACAGCCTGGAGTCACTTGCTGGACTGAGTTTAAAACACTGGCAAATAACAGAAGCTAATTTCAGCTTTAGATGAAGACTCACTAAATCCAGACTCTGATCAGAATGCAATTCAAGCCACATCCCTAACCCTGAATGCTCTAGTGGAGAATCCCTCAAAATCACTTGAGTGCTCACTATCGGCCATCCTTTATTCTATAATCATGATAACATGTTACATCCATCTCAACATAGGCCAGCTTTCTGTGGCTTTGAAGAATATGGATTTGTGCATTGGAGATAGTCTAGAACATTCCATTCTTATTTTAGTTATTTTCCATTTGAGTCATTTTAAATTGGCAGCTGGCCCAAGGGACCATTACCTGCCTTATCAGAATCAGTTAGTATTCTATTAGCAATAAGTAAGTCCAGGCAAACAGAAAAGACCAGGTCAACCTGATCTAAAAAGGGACCGAGTTGCTTCATCTATAAAATATATTCCTATTTTACAAGATTGCTATAATCATCAGATGAGAAAATATTTTTGAAAGTGCTTTATAAACTCTACAAAGGCAAAGTGATAGGAAGGGGATCTGACTCATTATACTGAGAAACTCTGAAAGGTCAACATAGAGTCCTGGAAGAGGAATGCTAAAAGCAAGCCCTCATGGAAAAGTAATTAGTCAGGAGAAGTTAGAGTCAAGGAAGCAGGCTGGGGTCAGAAACTTAGGTTCCTGCCCAGGTCAAGTGAGTCATCTCAGGTTTGGAACCCAGGATATGGGGCCTACTATGGAAGCACCCATGTCCAGGCACGAGCATTGAAGCAGAGAGATATAAAGGCTGAGCTCACCATCCAGCACAGGCAGCCTGGGGAACCTTAATTGCATATTCACTACCTTTATATCTTATGGTCTAGACTGCCTGTTTTCCTCAAGAAAAAAAAATGCTTAACATTCAGTGTGAGGATGACGTTTGCCAGGCAAAGCCAACCTAAAGAGAACAGTATAATTTGTTAACGTGTCTTCTAAACTCTTGTCCCCACAGATGTCCACCTCCACTGTTTCCAGCATCCTTTGGATGATCCACCTTCCAGATAGGCACCTAGCAACCCACCCCCAGGGTTCTCTGGGAAGTAATGCTGCCCAAATCCCTCAGTACACCCACCTCAAGAGAATATCTTAACGTTTCTTAGCATTTGTATTTCTTCTTCAGCCCAACCAAAATGTACCCCTATTATGTCTCCTTCCATTGAACATCTGGTCTCTGACTGGTTGGCCATTTTGTCTTGAGATATGACAACATTGGCCAGTAGTGGCTGACGTTATTTTTCCTAAAAAGCAATTTTACAGTAGGGAGTTTTTAATGCCATGAGGTGAAAAAGTGAGACCTTCATTGTATAGCTGGTAGAAATGAAACTCTGGCCATGTTTCCAGACATCCTTCAAATCACTCTACCAAGGAGGGCCCTGCCACTGCATGCTCACAATGTGTCAAGAAAGAAGAGGCAAGCAGGTGGGCCAGTTCCAGTAGGAGTTGCTTTGTGGTGATGGTAATGAGGGCACGGTCGTAGTCATTCATTTGAAAACCAAAATATATGCAAAATGCTTTGGGAGAAAATGATATATAATCCACCAGTTTTTATGATTTTCCTGAATAATGCAGTTAATGGTCTGAGATCGTGCATACAATTACCATAACATTAATTTGTTCAACAAATATTTATTGAGCATTTACCATATGCTGGGAACCGTGCCAGGTCTGGAATATACGGTGAATAAGAAGACACAAATCTAAGCACCCAAATAAATAATTTGAAATTGGGATGGTTTTTCTGAAGGAAGATACAGGGTAGTAAGAGAGAATAATAACAGGGAATTGAGATTTGGACTAGGAGCTCGGAAGACCCCCCCTAAGGAAGTCTCCTGAAGGATTAATAGGAATTATGTAAAAAGAAAGAGGCAAGAACTTTCTAGGTGCCAAGATATGAAAAAAGCTTGGTTATTTGTCTAGGAATTGACAAGAAGGGCAGTGTGGCTGTGTAACCCAGAAATCCAGAAGGAAAGTAGAGTGAGAGGACCTTGAGGGGTAAGCTGTGGGCCCATCACACAACTTCCTGTAGGTCTTGTCAAGAATTTTGGAGTCTATCGTAAGTATAGTAGAAAGCCATGGGCAGTGGGGGGATGGGTAGGGGCCATTTAATTAAGGGAAGGGCATGACATTTAAATTTCAAGAAATCATCTGGTTCCTTTGGAGATAGAATTACAGCAGGGGCGCGGGGCGGGGTGGGTGGTCAGATGGGCAAGCAAGAGACGGAGCTTGGACTAGAATGGTGACAACAAGTAAAGAAGAGAGGACAGATTCAAGATATATTTTATAAGATTTCGAAAGACTTCACAATAGATTGATTGGGGTGGGGGGTCCCGTGAAACAGAGGAAGTGTCGGGAATCGCTCTCACATTTCTGGCATAATGTCCTAGGTAAACGGAGGCGCCACGAATGGAGATGAGTAGACTCTCACAGATTGATGGGATTTCAACCGGCATAAAACGCAGACAGCGTGGATATAGGCCTCACCTTCTAATAGTCAATGAAAATGGCAATGCCAATCGCTGTCATCGTTTGAGTGTGTCTGTGTGTGACAGTGACTGTGTTTGTGCTTTGTGGAGAGGAGGACGGGGGCTTAAAAAGGAAAATTGCAAACAAGTAGGTACCTAAAATAATGAAAAAATGATCACTGACTAGTATAGATGCTGCTGGGGAGTCTTTCTGATGCAAATACATACCTAAGTTAGCTCTGCTTTCACCTTAGGAACAAAATAAAAAAAGTAAGGTTTAGAAAAGAAACACTGCCACCACAAGCTACAGATTCCATTGTTTCTAAAGAAAAATTCATTTACATCAAATATCTGAAGCTGTCAGTGCACACAAAGACTTTGAAAGCATTTGTTTGGAGCTAATACTGTACTTTCTATTTATATTCTAATACCTCGTCCACCCCCTTATGATTCTTTGTGAACTTGCTCAAGTTTTGGCTCTACTATACTTTTATTTTTTTCCCCTGAGACACACTTGTAATCTTTACAGACTTGTTCCAAGAGCAAAGAAACGGATCATTAAAGAAAGAATGAAATGTCATTTGATGGTGCGCCTGCTGCTTTCTTTGAGGAGAATCTGTTCCCATAGCAATGTAAAACTGGAGAGGCTGCATGCCACAGAAGTTAAGGACCAGATTAGACCTGGTCAAGGTCAGAAGGCGCATGTTCTACCTGCCCTCTTCCAAGAAGATGGATTCTGAAGCTGATGAGGCCCAATATTTCTAATTGTTTTTAGTGAGAAGAATCTTTTTGTGACCTGGCTTAGGAGTGACCAATGGCCTCTGAAAATGAAATCTAATGCCAATAGTAGACACTAAGCTCTCGTAAAATAAATCATAACAATAGTAAAGATAGGGCTAATAAAAATCGGATCTGAAGTAATGAGACATTGTCTCTGACAGGGTCATTGGCCACTCAAAGTTCTGATGATAGTAATCTTCAGGGAATTTTCAAATCTTCTAGGAAAAGAATCTATATAAAAGACTGATCCAAGAGTATCAGAATTAGCCACAGAGAAGGTGTATAAGAAACTATACATGTTATTTGCTCATTGGTGGGAAAGAAATACAGGAAGGATGAACAAGAAACTAAAGAGACCGGGTAGAGCGGGGTAGGTGGAAAAGTGGCAGAATAAAGGGGGAATAGGACTGAGGAGAGATGGGGAGGGAGTGACACCCCCTGAGTATTCCATTTGTATAGCTCTGACTTTCACAACCATAATATTATTTCACATTCCCAAAAGGTAATTACTTAAAATTGATCAGGATGAGGGGGAACCCAAGATAGAATGCAAATTGTGGTAAACAAACCTAACTGTATAACTGTATTTTAAATGAGTAACATAATCACACTGAAGGGGTGGGGAAGAAAAGAACTAACCTACATAACTGAGGAGAACAGTGTCTTGTCTGGATATTCTAAGGCTAAAGACCAAAAGAATTGTACACAAACACTGTACTCAAGTTAATAAATACGGTTCTTACAGGAATATGGGTTAGTGATTCTAAAACTCCCTCCTGTGTATACTAGGAATAAACAAATAGATAAATATCTTGTAGATAATGAGAGTCAGGTTTCTCATGGGTGGAGAAAGAAGTTACAAATAAGCAAAGGAGGAAACTAGAATGAACCCTGTGGTACTGGATTTAAGTCAGAGATACCAGCATAAACTCATTCTATGTACACAAGAAGGTATGGAAATAAATACAGATATGTATGCATGCTAGATAGATACAGATATACAGTATATCTCCTAGCTCTGGCCCTTGAGAGGTCCTAGAAGCAATGACACCCATGGCCAACGAGCACATTTAACACCCAGATCTTGGTTCCTAAACACCATTCTTCAGTAAAGGGAACTTGGAACCCTTGGAGAAGTGGAGGATTCCTGCACTGGGCAGAGAAAGTACAAGATTATACTGGAATAACTTTTGGTGATAGAAAGTAAAGAAGTTCTCAAAAGTGGATGGAGGTATGTCAAAGGAACACAGAGGCCCACGTGAACTCCCAATGGCCAAAGCTGGAAGAATTTGAGCAAAAAATAGACAACGATAGTACTGGATTATAAACCATAGAATAAAATAAATGTCTGTGAGTCTACTGATATAATTAAATAATTGCATAAATAAATAAATGAAGAGAAGGGACAGCGCATGCCTGAAGAAGAATTCCAATTAATACATGACATGTGAAGGGAATCAAGGGGATCAAGGTGAGCATCATCGGTGACAAGCCATATCAACATCATGTACCCTGATATGAGGCATTGATAAGAGCACTACATCACTGTGGCTGGTATTTTTGCCAGAAATGTATAACCTCAATCTTTTTATGAGACAACAGCAGACAAATCCAAATTGAGGACATTTTACAAAATAACTGTCTAGTACTCTTCCAAAGTATCAAGATCATAAAAGACAAGGAAAGATGAGGAGCTACCTCAGACTGGAGGAGACATGACAACTAAATACAATGTGGAATCCTGGATCGGATCCTGAATCTGGAAAAGGACATTAGTGGCATAATTAGTGAAATTCAACTTAGGTCTCTAGTTTAATTAGTGGTGCTGTACTCACATGAAGTTCCTGGTTTTGATACTTGTACTACAGTTATGTAGGCGAGTAGGAGAAGCTGGATAAAAACTATACACGAACCCTCTATACTCTTTTTGCAACTTTCCTGTAAATTTAAAATTATTTCAGAATAAAGTTAAAAAAAGAGAAGTATCAAAATAGAATAATTCCTACAGTTAGAGAATTGAAATGGAGAACATGAGTGTGGTAGAGGAAAATGAATTTTACTTCTAAAAGATCCAGCTGAAAACATCTGTGCTGCTGTTAAAGTGAGTTGTAGCAAATCTCTCCATCACTTTTTATATTACTCTGTAGTTGTTTAAGAATAACATATTACTTTTGAGCAAATCCTTCCTTGGATTTGATGTCCTAAGTTCAGTCTATAACTTCCCAGTTGTATCTCTTGGTCTTTGTTCATTCATAGGTTTCTACTATAATGGACAGTAAGAAGATATTTCAGAGGAGTAAAAAATTTCTTTTCAAGCAGAGTACTGGGCTCCTTCGAGTGAAAAGCCCTCAGTTTCATGTTCCAGTTGTTATTGTAACAAGCAAATAAGAAGTCTTGAACTTGCAAGCAAAATTTTTGAGAAAAAGAGGCAAGTTAGAACTTTGACCTCATAAACTATTTGTTCCTTGGGGCTTCAGGTGACATACTGGAGATAGGATCAATCATTTATCTAGTGGATAACATTCATTCAATTCATGTTAGATTTACGTTCTTACAAGATGACTCCATCAGTCTTGTAGTGAGAACAATGGTTCATCCAATGACCCTTTATTACTTGATACATGCTGGGAAAACCTCATAATAGAAGTAGTTTCTATACTTGGTATTTCATATATTCCCAAGACATTAAAGCAGGATATACATAGACTGGGAAAAGGGGGAGAGAGAACACAATCCCATATGTCTTTTCTTAGATTTCCAATCCCAACACAAGAAATATAAAGTTACAGGAAGTAACTTATAAAGTTTTCCCAGCAGGTAAGAGTGAGTGGGAAACAAACTGGGTTGTGGTGGCCACAAGGGCTTTGTGTGATAACGGAGTAAGCATTTTCTTGAGTTCTCTAAGAGGCCTTTCCAAAATCTTCCTGCTATGATCACTGATAATGGAACAGCTTTACTAAAGAACAAGATTCTCATTTCATAATTATCATAATATTAGAAAAAGATACAACAATGTTGTTAGATCACACCAGTGAATAAAAGGCTAATAATAGATCCTGTTTCCAAAATTGACCATGATAGGAAAGGGAGCCTCAACAGAGAAGTACTTATCTCTTACTTAAAATATCAATTACTTTTTCTCTAAAAACTTTGATTTCTTGTCTGATTAGGTGAGAGAAAAACAACGGGAAAAATAATAGTGAGTCCATCTTTACTGAGATTTTACTTAATATCAGGCATTGTTTTAGGCACTTTTAGACATTAATTTATTTAATCCCCAAATAACTCAAGAAATAGGTATTTTTATTATCTCCATTTTGCTGATGAGTAAACTGAGGAAAGGGGAGCTAACAAAACTGGGGCAGCAAGGTACCTGCTGCCTTGAAGAAAGTAAAAATAATGCCTTTATCCCCGAGAGTGACACTATTGTCAGCAGCGTAAGAGTTGTAGTTTTCAGTATTTGGAAATAACATATTTCCAAATGCATGTGCTTGTTGTAGAGGTATGTTAAATTCTGTAGGATCCCCAGGTAAATCAATGATTATTGAGGAATCTGTGTCACTGGTACTAATCCTGATGTAATCCTTTCAATCACAGGCCTTACTTCCAAAATAACATAACAACTAGATATGGAAGGAAAGATTATTGGAGAAAAGGACAAAAAGGAGCATAAAAGAGGTTAGAGCTATTTACTATTGCAACCGTGGAACTTTCCAGAATCTGTGCTTCCATGTATGATGAACTCTAATTTCTTGTACCCTAATTTTCCATAGATTCATTTTTTAAAAGTTCTGAGTGTATCATATTCATTTTTATAGGAAGAAAAAAGACAGAAACAAAGTAAATGTAACAGTTAAAAATTTTGTAATGAATTTTATAATAACATATAGAGGAAACACATTTGTTATACTAAACACTAGATATAGATGCAAAAAAGTTAAAAAGACCAAGACTAACAACCAGATCAGAATGGCTAGAAAACCGGAACTAGGTACAGGAGAGCTAGATGAGACCAAAGTGCTCTCTAGGAGACTGATCCTAAGGGTTTATATGCCACAAAGCGGTATTATTTTGTGTGTATGTGAATGCGTGTGCATGTGTGTGTGTGTGGGCCTGGTGTGTTGTAAACAAGGAGGAGCCAGCAAAAGATTTTAAACAAAGTGCTACTATATTTGTATTTTAGTAAATTCACTCCAGCTTTGGCATGAAGAACAGATGAAAGGGGTTCAAGCATTGAGTTGGTTCAAGAGTTCACCCTAATGAAGAACAATGGGTTATTTTTAATGGATTGATGTGAGCAGAGGGTTATCGCATCTGTTGAATATTGCACATTGCAAGCTTTGGGAGAAGACAGATAATTATAGACCAGACCGAGGAAGAACAAGCCTATGACAGAGACTGAGGGGGGCAAGGTCAAAATGGCAGGAGGAGAACCAAGAGAGAATAACTCCAGGTGAGTTGGCAAGTGGTTTGGATTTTAAATTTCATATAACAACAGTTGATGATGTCGTGGGCCCACACGATATGGAGAATTGGAGCTGAGACCCCAGAAGACATGGGATGCTAGAAAGGCTACATCCTTAGTGAAAAGGTAGAGTAGGAAAAGAAAAAAAGTCTCTTGTACCAGTGCAGGGAAATGACAAACTTCCTAGTGTCTCTTAGCCTTGTCTCTGGTGAAAATAGTCACCTCTGAGAATCCTAAACCTTGGGCCTACCCCCATATGGATCTTTAGTTTGAACTAAACTATATCCGTGGTCTAAGGAATATCAAAATTAGGAATTAACATAAAAAGTGGTCTTCAGCCATTGATAACCCTGAAATAACTGCCAAAAAGCAAGAAGTACCTCGGGAAGGATGTACCCTCAACTCCAGAAGCAAAAGACCACAGGACTACCTTGCTGAAGATAAGCTGACGTTTATAATCTAGAGCATAAAGCACAAAGCATAAACACACAAACACACACAGGGGAAACAATATATCATGAGAAGGTAGGAGCAGACTGACTTTTCAGGAAGATTATAGACGCCCAGAATTTATCATGATAGAACTATCAGATGATAGACTTTAAAAAGTGGATGGTGAAAATAATAAACATAAAAAAAGAGGAAACATGAGGGGGAAAAAAACCCATTATGAATAAATACCAGGAAATTTTGGAAAAAAAAGGTATCATTTCTAAAAATAAAAATACAAAATAAAAACCACAAACATTGAAATCAATGTTTAAACATCAGACAGACAGGTAAACAACAGAATTAACAAAATTAAGAGAGGAATAGTGAACTAGAAGAAAGATCTGAGGAAATTACCCTGAATGCCACACAGGGGAATAAATAGATGAAAAACATGAAGAGAGATTAGAAACACAGAAGCTGTGTGAGTGTCCAACACACAACTATAAAAAATACTAAAAGTAAAGATAGAACAAGAAAATAATGGCTGAGAATTTTTCAGAATTGATAAAAGATATGAATCCTCAGATTTAGAAAGCACAAGACCTAATTGTAAATGGCGGGTGAGGAACTAGTCTTTTGAGAAGCTTGGCCACTAGGAGGAAAAGCTAGATGGAAATATGCGACTATTGAAAGACTTTCTTAAAGATATGTGGGAAGCATGCTTTCATATGTCAGGCAAAAAGCCAGCCTGAGGGAGAGGTTGGAGAGAGAGGAGAAAGTAGACTAATGATCAAATACAGATGAGGCGGTCAAAGCTGTGAGAGCACTGGATCCTCACCTGGTGACGGTCAGTTCAGGAGTTATAATGGAATCCGGGTTTCTCTTTTCACTGATTACAGTTGACCACAGACTTTGAAGTCTGTTCAATCTCGACATCATTCCTGACTCAGCCACTTGTTAGCAATGTGGCTTTTTGCACATAAATTAACCTATCTTAGCCTTATTTTTGGTTTCTGAAAAATTATATAAAGGCTGTGTAAGGATTTGAGAAATCTGGGCAGAGAACAGAAAAATCCATACATAATAAGTGCTCAATTGACTGTAGCAATTCTGTTCTTCTACCACTAGTATCTGGTGCAATGCTAAAATACAATCTCTTATTGTTCATTGAGTCTCCGATGAGTCTATGTTTATCACACACCAGATTAGAAAGGGGAGGCAGGGAGGCTTACCAATACATTCTGCTCCTCTAGCTCCCCCACCCTTCCAGGCAGGAGTTATCCAAAGCTTCCAAGATTCTGAGATGTTTTATAATATTTCCCCCATTCTCATTGTCTCTGCTCCTAAACCATTGGTTTAACTAGATATATATAGGTGGAGATATCTATGTATATAATATATGAAAGTATATATATATAATCATGTTCATAAGTATTCATAACTGTTATTTTAACTTAAAAGTCTACAGTAAATTCAGTTGTAAAAATCTTAACATAGGTCAAATCCTATAAAGAAGAATGGGATCTATATTGGGTGTGTGGTGGGATGGGTTATGACAATACTTTTGACAGTTAATTTTTCTACATACCATAAACGTTTTAGTTAATTCTAAGAACCAAATCTACAACTAGAAAAGGGCATGTGCAAGCACAATCAACACCTTCATTATACAGCTGAATAGACCCAGAGAAGCCAAGCAACTGATTCAAGGTGCACAGCCTTGGATTCCCAGTCCAGTTTCTAGAATGTAAGTGGCAGCAACCATATGTGTATTCTCCCTGTTTTACATACAGAGAACCTTAAACAAAGGTCGGTCAAGTGGTGTGCCCAAATTCACAAAGCAAGAGGGCAGCAGGGCTGCAATTAGCTCTCTTTCCACCCTCTGTTAACAACACCTTTGTATGGGCAGTTTGCTACACCTCCCAGTTTTGTAGAAAAAAGGGAAAATCCATTTTACCCACAGTGCCTAGCACGATAATTGACACATATAACTGTGAGCTGAATCTGAGTTTAAACAGTGAGTGCCGGATGCTACCTCACAAATGAAGGTCACAGACAAAGCAGAAATCAGAAACTGAGGATTTGTAAGCTTCGCGCCATGAAGACGACTCACCTGAATAGTTAAAACAATGAACCAGTTATTTAGGGAAAAGGAGTGAGATTTTATTTCCATAAATCAACTGCTTTTATGGATCCAATACCTCAGCTGCTCATGCCTGACTTTTTGTCAGCCTTTGCCTAAACTCGCTTGCAACATTCACTCTGCAGTTTAGGGCATCGCTGACTGAGAGACTTTACTCCCTTCAAAGCAAGAATACAGTTGAATGCTAACTGGATGTACTGCACAGTCTTGTAGCTCATTGTTGTTTATGTTTCTTTAACAACCTTTTGCCTTGCCTCTACATTTTTACCATCTTCTCTTGATAGTCACAGGGACTCACATAAAATTCCTTTGTTCCATTGTTTGCTATTTCAAGTTCCATTGTTTTGCTATTATCTTAAAAGAGGTACTTGATCTCTAAAGACTTGCAATGATAATGTTTTGACATTGTAATTTAACATGGCAATGTGGTCTCAATAATCTTTCAGCGACATTGTTTTACCATTGTCTTGACATTGTAAAATGGTCTCTCTAGACTTACATTTTGCCATCGCCTTGACATTGTAATGTGGTCTCTATAGATTTGCATTGAAATTTGTTTTGTCATTGTCTTGATATCATAATGTCCTCTCCATGGACTTCTCTTCACATATATCATCCTCTCCAAAGACTTGCATATCAACCCCATTGCAAGAGCAACGTGCACTGTTAATTTCCCATTCAGGTGAACTGGGAATGATCTTTCATGGTTTCTACTTAACAGCAAGTATCACATCTCATCAATAACTATTTTCAATCTCTTTTATCTCAACTCTTCTCAAATCTCATTCCTGATGCAGGGTTTTCACCAAGAAGCAGAGTGGACAAATTCCCATTAGGTAAAATCTGCCTGCATATTTTTCATTTTTAATATTAAACTCACTCACTTTAAAAGCATTCAAGTGGAGCAGATCATGAGGGAGTTTGCATTTCTCTAACCCATAATAGGGAACCATTTCATAGAGTAGATCCAACCTACACAATAGCATAATAGAGTACATTAAAAAGAGAAAATTCTAATACCTTCTCTACTCACAGAATTCCTTGGTAAACTCTGTTCCCCTTTTAATGTCATCGCTTTTAATGCTTACCGCTTCAGACTGTGGCACTGTATGTATCATCCTTCCCCATTACTGCATACCCTAAAAACACCAGGGGTGTTTAACATCCATATTTTCATCTACTTTTCTACATGCACGCCTCAGTGGAATCGTTTTTTTTCTTAGTCACAAAATGCAAGTTGAAACAAAAGAAAGCCCATTTGGTGGGATCATGAATTTGTTCCGGAAAATGGAATCCTTTCATTTGAACCCCTTGGGGAAAAGTCAAGAATTGAGTAGATCTCTGATAGTTGGGCTGTGCCTAGAATGTAGCCCCTGCTGGCTGAATGATCACCCCCCACCATCACTGGAACCCTAGGGGCAAGCTTATAACATTTAAGGAGTTCCTACATTGTGCCAAGCATTGTATGTGCATAACCTAGGCACTACAAACCCATGAAGTCCATAAATTCCCATTACCATTCTCCCTTTAGGGGCTTAGAGAACCTGAGTCACTTGCTAAGGTAACACAGCTGGTCCTCGCTCGCGGTGGCATTTAAACCCAGTTCATTTGGACACCTGACCAGAGGTTCTGCATTCAAGGAGCATTTAAAGGGGAAGAATCGTATCTGAATTTCAGTAATTTCTGGAATGTATTGCTCTTTCAGTTACGAATGCAGGCAATAAAGCACAGTGGTATTCGCAGTACCTGTGACTCTGGCACCAAGAGAAAGCTCGGATATTTTCCTGTCACATGACAGCTACTGCAGATCTCTCAAAATAGCATTTACGCTCGTCACTACCTCAAAATTGCAAATTGTTATTAGACCTGCCTCCAGAACTAGTTGCTTAATGTCTTAAAGGAGCACATATATTACTATGTCATAATTTGGTTTTTCTAATGTTTTGATAACTGCGCTTCAATATAATTGGTTTCCTCCCATGATTTCCTTGCATGATTTTTTGCCAAGTCCACACACCACCTGTATTTTTATTTACATAATGTTTTCTTTAAAACAACCGATAATTGTTTTACTCAATAAATTCTTTATAGAGGAAAATTTCTCTTTCTCCCATTATAACTAATTGTATTTTCGAAAACATTAAAATCAATATGCAACTGTTAGAATTTTAATAAGACTCTGTAGCTCACATTCCACAGTCTGAGAAATGCTAGACTAAGGCATAAAATGTCAGGTCTGTCACCAACCTGGCAAAGGCAGTCTGCTTTGGTAAGAGATCAGTAATTGCTGAGTGATCAGGAGGTTTCTCTGAGGGCCATTCTGCAAGTGCAAAGCTGCTTCACACAGAGCTCATGGGAGCTCTCACTGTAGAAAGAGGCTGCATGAGGCAGTCTCCCTACAAGGTGGAAAGAACCTGACTTTAGAGTCACATTGTGGTATAGATTTTTCTCAGCCACCTGCTAGCTGTGCAGTCTTGGCTATCTCACTCGACTCTAGCTGATTTACCCCATCTACAATATTTCAGTAAGGAATATAACCTGAAGACTCCACCCAAAAACTGTTAGAACTAACAAGGGAATTCAGTAAAGTTGCAGAATTCAAAATCAACATACAAAAAAACCGTTGCATTTCTATACACTAACAATGAACTATCTGAAAAGGAAATTAAGAAAATCCCATTTACAATAGCATCAAAACAATAAAAATTTTAAGAATAAATTTAACCAAGGAGATGAAAGATCTGTGCACTGAAAACCACAGGACATTGATGAAAGAAATTAAAGACATAAATAAATGGAAATACAACCTGTTTTCATTGATTGGAAGAATTGATACTGTTAAAATGTCCATACTGCGCAAAGTTATCTAAGATTCAATACAATCCCTATCAAAATTCCAATGGCATTTTTCACAGAAATAGGAAAGAAAGTCCTAAAATTTATATGGAACCACAGAAGACTCCGAATAGCCAAAGCAATCCTGAAAAAGAGAATAAAGATGGAGGCATCACACTTCCTGATTTCAAACTATACCACGTAGCTATAGTAATCAAAACAGTATGGTACTAGCATAAAATAGACACATAAACCAACGGAACAGAATGAAGATCCCAGAAATAAACCTACACATATACAGTCAACTAATATTTGACAAGGAAGCCAAGAATACACACGGGGAAAGGGTAGTCTCTTCAATTAATGGTGCCAGGAAAATTGGACATGTATCCACATGCAAAAGAATAAAATTGGTTCCCTATCTTATGCCAAACAAAAAAAATTACTCTATTAATAGATTAAAGACTTAAACATAAAACCTAAAACCATAAAACTCCAGGAAAATCTCCTGAACTTTAGCCTGGCAATGGTTTTTTGGTTATGACACCAAAAGCACAGGCAACAAAAGCAAAAATAGACAAGTGGGACTACATCAAACAAAAAAGCTTTTGCACAGGAAAGGAAACCATAAAAAAAATGTAAAGGCAAACTATGGAATGGGAGAAAATATTTGCAAACCATATATCTGATAAAGGGTTATTATCCAAAATATATAAATAACTCCTACAACTCAATAGCAAAAAACCCACAAGTAATCCCACTCAAAAATGGGCAAAGGACCTGAACAGACATTCTTCTCAAAGAAGACATACAAATGGCCAACTGGTATATGAAACAGCACTCAACATCACTAATCATCAGGGAAATGAACATCAAAACCACAATGAGATATCACCTCACATCTGTTAGGATGGCTATTATCAAAAAGACAAGAGATAACAAGTTTTGGCGAGAATGTGGAGAAAAGAGAACACTTGTGCACTGTTGGTGGGAATGTAAATTGGTATAGCCACTATGGAAAACAGTATGGAGGTTCCTCAAAAAATTAAAAATAGAACTACTATATGATTCAGCAACACACTTCTGGTTATATATCCAAAAGGATATATCAGGATCTTGAAGAGAAATCTGCATCCCATGTTCATTGCAGCATTATTTACCATAGACAATATATGGAAACAACCTAGGTGTCGGTCAACGAATGAATGGATAAAGAAAATGTGATATATGTGTATATGTATGTGTATATATACATATGTATATAATGGAATATTACTCAGCCATAAAAAAGAAGAAAATCCTGCCATTTGCAACAACATGGATAAACCTGGAGGGCATTATGCTAAGTGAAATAAGCCAAAATGATAAAGACAAATACTGTATGATATCACTTATATGTGGATTCCAAAAGAGTCAGACTCATAGAAACAGAAAGTAGCATGGTGATTGCGAGGGGCTGGGGCATCGGGGAAATGGGGAGATGTTGGAAATTTCAGTCATAAGATGAATAATTTCTGAGTATCTAATGTATAGCATGCTAATTATAGTTAATAATATTACCTTATGTACTTGAAATTTGCTGAGAGAGTAAATCTTAAATGTTCTCACCACACAAAAAAATGTTAACTATGTGAGGTGATGGATATGTTAATTAACTTGACTGTGGTAATCACTTCACAGTATATACATGTATCAAATCATCATGTTGTACACCTTAAATATATAGTTTATTTGTTGATTATACTTCGATGAAGCTGAGGGGAAAAGAGTGAATGGGATGCCATTCGAGGTTCTTGATGCTGATTAAGTGCTCTCAGAGTGCTTGCTGTCTTCCCTGACCCACTTCCCACCACTCCTGCCCTTGGTTAGGCGGAGGGAGAAGACTGCGAGAGAACAGACAGACAAATGATTTCAGTGGTGTGGGGTCACAGAACCGTGTCTGACAGGTAAAGGCTCAGCTCTGAGTGGAGTCTAGGGTGGTGGAAAATGCACCTGATTCAGAAAACCTGGATTCCTGTGTCCACATGTTTCCAAGTGAACTTTGAATCAATGAACCTCCCTGGGTATCAAGTTTTCTTTCCTCTCCACAGAGTGACGTATGATGTACATCACTGGTTTGTTGTAATAATTACATAAAAGATACATGCAAGAGGACTTTGTCCACGACATTCAGAAAAATCTTACAGTTATCTGTCTGGCTTACAGGCTTTTGAACTTATTTGTAACATTTCCGGATGACTCAAAGTCACCCTTATGAGCACCCATTATTTTACTAGACGTTTCTACAATTTCTGTTCCTTTCCTACAATATTGGACTATAATACTGTCTCACCTCTTCTATGTTTATTACTTTATTTACATATTCAAAAAATGTATTGATCGTCTACAATATGTCAGACCACAGTGGTGACAATAATAGCTAATAGGAAGACCTAGCACTTAAACAGAATTCAGTATGTGTCAGACACTATTCAAAGCATTTTATGTATATTAATATATTTCATCCTTGCATCAATTCTATGATCGCTAATTTGCAAATGAGGAAACTGAAACACAGAGAGGTTAAGTAACTTGCCCAAGGCCACACAGCTAGTAACTGGGAAAGCTAGAAATCGTCTGATACAATCTAACTCCAGAATCTCTATTCTAATCACTATGTTATAACCCCTCTCAAGACAGATAAGATGGGCATCATATCTTCCTTCACAGAGCTTCTGTGAAATAAGTGCATCCCAACAATACTGAGGAGATAGAGCTTTGCAGTTTCTTGAGCATTTTCACAAAAGTGTTTTATTTGATTTCTTCAATGGCCCTGGAGACAGATAGGGAAGATATTAGCATCTTTATGATATAGATAAGAAAACTGTGCTATAATTTTAAGGTGCTGAAAAAGATATCAAAAATTAAGAAGCAAAGACCTCAACTTGAAATTTTAATAGTTCTAACACGTCATTTCATGGATGTTCTCCTCTCCGCCTAAAATACTGCACAGGATTATTATGAAGATCAAATAACATGATAGATAAGGAAATACTTCGTAAATTCCAAAGAACTAGATATTACCTATAAGAAATAGCACTCTCTGTTAACATAACATCATAGGATATTTCAAAGCAGCAAATTTCGATTGTCTCTTTCCCAAGGGCAGGAATCTGAATTCCAAACCCAACCCTGAAGCCAACTTACCGCGAGAAGTGATTTAGTTGCAAACCCCTGGGCTTAGTATCTTCATCTGCAAGAGCCGGCGGAAATAACAATAAAAAAAGAGTCCTCTTCCGCTTTCCTATTCCCTTTGTGGTTTGTCCTTCTTGCGTCCGCTACCCTCTTACCTCCCGTGCCCGTGTCCTATTTCTAATACCATCTTATCTACTCTCTGTCCACCACAAGCATTCCTTCAGTACTCACTTTATAAACGTCATTTGTCAGCATGCAGGTAGTTACAAAGGGAATCCAATTTTTCCTGAGAATAATGACATTATTAATCTAATGATTTTTTTTAATCAGGGAACTGGATTAGTATTCTTTACCTAACACACTATGTCTGTGTTAATTTGAGAGATCTTGATTTCACAGAGTTCAAGATATTGGTAGGTCTGGTCAAGACCAGAAACATCGTCAAGACTGCACAAACCTTCTTTTACAGTAGAAGTTCTCTTCGATTCAAACTTGTGCAGGGGAAACTCCCTTGGCTTTGTCCATCTTGTGAAGCAGAAAGATCTTGGGCTTTGGAGTCTGACAAGCCTGAAGTCTGAGGTTCAGTGTATCACGTGTAAAGTGGAGATAATACCGTCTGCCTCGTAGGTTGCTCCGAAGAGAACTGAAATAATGAGAGGGAATCCTTTGCACAGCGCCCAGCACATAGCAGATGCTCAATGTTCATTTCTCCCCGTACTCCTTCTGCCCTGACTCTACCCACATTTGAAACCTTCACTCAAAGGTTCAGAATTCGGCACATCATGCTTAGAGGACTTTGTCAGAGAGAGCCTTGGTTTCGTATTTTGTAGGTAACTACAATGATAAACAGTAACAATCATTTAAGTGTTTGAAGGCAATTGATTTCCTTGGTAAGAAAAAAGGCACCAAATGTTTATCAGCTTGTAAAGCCTGTTCCCAGGCACCTCACCCTCTGCTGGGACATGAGGAACAAAATTATTGCTCCTGATATTTATGACTTTCATAGCATAAATCACCAACAGATTTTGCAAGGTTATTGGCTGTAATGACACCAGTTTTGTGCAAAGACTACATTCCAGTATTTTCTTGGCATTAACATAATTCTTATTTTTCAAGTTGAAAAATAAAACTCCAGATTAGACTCCAATGCCAGGCTTCTCATTCATTTGTAAGTTTTGGATAGAAATAGGCAGCATTTGATGAAAAAAAACCTGACTAAAACCCATTGTCCATTCAATATACAACATTAATCAATTAAGAATGACCCAGAAGTACATCCATATAAGAAACAATTGTTCATGTCGTCCATGCTTTATGAAAAATAAAAAAGTGTTGAGTGACAGGAATAGCTTCCAAAAACAATTGTGCAATAGAAAAAGAAGCTCCCTGTGCTGGAGCTAAGGCTTAACATTTGGTTTTCATTCTGCACTATTCGGTTTTACATGCATGGAATTCCCAGTAATATCAACACAGGGAGAGCAGAGTATCAGTCAAAACCCACCAGACAGATGTGAAAATTGAATTTTTCCAGTAAGTTATCATGTAAAAGGAAATGCTGGTACATTGCAGGGTTAGAGAGTGGAGGAGGAACGTTGCATGAAGATGAGGACTGCAACTATAGCAACGTGGGAAATTGTGATTATAAAAATCAGAGGGAGAACTGTACTGATAAGGATGAGTAAGGGCAAAGGAATTTTCCCCTAATGATGCAGACGTTTGAGACTGAAATATATATAAGAGATAAGCTGGTCTTTCACCCACACTACCACGTAGGTGACAATGCCCAGGCAGGGAAGGCACGTGATTGTGGACTGCAGCCTTGCCCAAGCACAGACTGCTCTCCCACCAAACACGAGCAGTGTTGCTTTGATGAGAAATACACTGATCTTATGAGCTTCATGTATTTATTCTGTGGGAGAATAAACATGATTAAAACCTCATTTTACCCTAAAATTTCTTACAATTTCATATGTGTTATAAGATGTGCACTTAATAATTCTGATAGGATAGGGAATGGTCACGGTGATTTAAGACAAAAGTAATAATAATATTTGTATAGCCATAGAATATTATAGTTTTCACATATATCATCTCGCTGAACCATCTCACCAGTCCATGAGATAGACATTATTAATGTTACTCCAATTTTATGGATACTCCTATTGTAGTTAGATTTGGGGATGTGTCCACAATCACACATTGGGTATACGGACTTGTGGGGACTTAAATGCTGCTTGCAATTGTTGTTTTTACTTCTTATTCTACTTTTGAGAACCCCATGCTGTTGCTCACATTAACGTATACTTGCAGAGTTATAAAAGTTTTTTTCAAGTTTTCTCTCATTTAAATGATGCAATTGCCCTGTGAAGTACATTATTTCCCTTCTTTACCTATTTCATGGATGAGAAAACTGGGGCTTAGAGAAGTTTGTGTCTTGCTAAAATCTCACAACTGGCAGTAGCAGAATGAGGGTTCTGGCCGAGGTGTTTCAATCGTACAATGGCTGTTTAAGGACTCAGAAGCTCGAGATTTTATTTCTGACTATAATAAATGCCATTTTGCTGGGTCTGGAAAACTAAATAAGGAGATGTTGGCAAAGAGGAGAATAACCCAGGTACAGGGACCATGTCAACCAACGATTGTAGCATGTCACACAGTCCAAGAAAGCAAGAGTGAGTATGGGATATATTGGGATATAAAATAAAATTAGGTTGGAATCAGTTGGTGGAAGGTCTCAACTGCCTTTTCAGGAAGTTTGGACTTATTCTTTGGGAAATGAGGAGCTTTGAAGATGGACGATCATGTATTTAATTTTAGTAGTCTTTGTTCTGTTTTTGTTTTTAATCTAGTAATGGCACGAGAATGTGCTTTAAGAAAGGGGAGAGAGTGAAGTCAGGGAAGCAACTGTGAAGATTATTGCAATAGTATAGCCAGGCAATAATGAAATTATGAATTAGGCATTGACAGTAGGAATGAAAATCAAAATAATTATTCCTATATTGCAGATGAGAAAACTGAGGCATTGAAAAGATACGTTTTCGATGTATGCAATGCTCCTACTGGGTTATTATAAGCAATGAGAGCTAGTGAATATGATGCTACACTAACACTCCAAGCACAAGATGCAAGCTTGGACACTCCTACCAGCCTATCTACCACGCCACAGACTCTTAGCTCCAGAAGCCCCAAACTACTCCCATACCCCAATACCCTCTGTTCTCTTTGCCACTCCACAAATGGAGCTCTCTATTGTGAAATCCTTTTCTTCCAGAGAACATTTGTTTTCTCCCCCACAACCCAGTTCACTTCTGAAGAGCCTTCTCCCACAGCCCCAGTGTGCAGCTATTCCATCTATTACTGTGTGTGCATCATTAATCACACAGTACTAACATTTATATATTTGTCTGTTTCACCTATAAGCCAAAAGCTAAATTGTAATCATCTTCATGTCCCCAGAACCTCACATATTTTAAGGACCTCATATAGTTTACTGAATGAATATATTAAGCATCTTCATCATTAATAATCATAGATTGATTCTAGGATACAGGGACAGCATAATAAGTAAGGAAGATATCTAACCTATTGGTTTCTAGTCTCTAAAATGACATGGCAAGGATACAGTCTGGGCCAGAATATATTTCTGAATTAAGATTTTGAGCCTAGAAAGGCATCTAGCTGTAGGCGGAGAGATAGAAAGAAGACCTGGGTTCTCATGTGTTCGATTATTCAAATGCTTTTCATTTCTAGGATTCTGCTTCCTCCCCCCACCTTGTTGTCCCCTTTATTCAACTCTCCCCTGCCCCCCTTGTCCCTTGCTCCAGACTGATTAGCTGCTCTCCACCTCACCTGACACCTTATTTCTTCCTTGCCTTGCTGTCCCATGACCTAGTTAGGCAGCTGAGCACACAGCGCTGCTGCTGCTGCCTCTGCCTCACAGTAGGGGTCTCTGGAAACACCTAAAGCCCTCCCCTGGATGGAGACTGCAGCGGTCCTGAATGGAAAGGCATTTGTTGCCAACGTGACTAACAATATCTTGGGGGGGTGGAGTACGTGGGAGTGCATTTCCCAGAAAGTTTTTCCCTCTTCATTGCTTACATCACATCTACTTTCATCAGATGAATAGGGATATGCAAAAATGAAATGATTCAGACATTTTTGACAAAGCACTCTGCAGAGTAGACAAAAGAATATATTTAAAGGGGAACATACTCATTTTAAACCAAGTTTCATGCGTTCTTTCCAGATTTCCCATTGTCCACTCAGAGGACAAGTATGGATCACACGTAGCAGATAGCAAGGTGCTTTGGTTTCCCGCTGTCAGAAGATACAGGGAATCCGTGATGACCTAAGTTTATTGGGCCTTTGAGAGAGAGCTCTAGCAATATTTTAATGATTTTTAAGCTGCGAAGTCAAGGTTGAGTATAAATTTTACTTGGTTCAGTTTATGCCAAACACCTAAATTTGCAAGTGAACAGTATTAGATCACAATTAAAAATATGAACAAAATTTGAGAGCAAAAACAAGAATTGGGATAGGTTTGTTTCAAATTCCATACCATTTGGAAGGAAGAAATTTTATAAATAATGTGAGCAAATTCATCATCCAGAATATCTAGGCAACTGTGATCTTATAGGTTCACACAGATCCTCCTCAACTTACGATGGGGTTATGTCATGATAAACTCATCATAAGTTGAAAATATCATGTCAAAAATGCATTGAATACACTTAACTTACCAAACACCATAGCTTAGCCTACCCTACATTAAAGGTGCTCAGAACAGTTACATTAGCCTACAGTCGAGCAAAGTCATCTAACACAAAGCCTATTTTACAGCAAAGTACTGAATAGCTCATGTAGTTTATTGAATACTGTACTGAAAGTGACAAATAGAATGGTTGTCTGTGTGTCAGTTGTTTACCCTCGTGATCACGTGACTGACTGGCAGCTGTGGCTCACTGCCACTGCCCAGAATCACTGAGAGTATCGTACCACATATGTTAGCCCAGAAAAAGATCAAAATTCAAAATCTCAAGTACGGTTACTATAAAATGTGTATTGCTTTCATTCCATCGTAAAGTCAAAAAATCATAAGTCTAACCATCCTAAGTTGGGGACAGTCTGTATGACTATTAAGACCTTGGTCTCTGGAATGAGAACTAACTGATGAAAATTCCCAGTCTTCCCTTTGCTAGCTTTTTGAACTTGGGAAAACTCCTTCACCTATATGAACCCCTATCACGGCAATAACATAGGTACTTATCTTACAGAATTGTTGGAAGAATTAAATGAGATAAGGTATATGAAGTGTATTAGTGGCTACATGGTAATGCTTATAGATAACTACTGTGTAAATATTATTAGCTATTCTTCACTGGATTTTAACTTTTCCAGGAATTACCATCATAGGGAGGCAGCTGTTATTTCTTTTGAACAGTCCTTAATATTAATTATGTATTGACTGACTTCTGCATCTATAATAAAAGGTTGATTATATCAAACTAAAGGGTCAAAAGAAATGCTGTGTACAAAACTAAATGTTATCATGTAGAATGTTCTACTGGTTGGTGATCATGGTGTCTGCAAGTATTTTTACGCCTATCATAAAAAAGTGGAGTCTAATTCCTTTCCCCTTGAATCTCCATTGGTGTTATTGACTCACTTTTAACAATGGAATGTGGTGGAAATAACACTGCATGACTTCTGAGGCTGGGTATAAAAAGGTGGTATAGCTACCCTGGCTCTCTTGGGACACACACCTACTTTGAGCCCTGGGCCTCCATGCTGAAGACAATGTAGAAAGACCATGTAGACAGAAGAAGATGCCCAAGGAGCCCTAGGCTATTCTAGCCTCTCGGCTATTTGAACCCCTGCATCAACCACCAGACATGTGAATGAATGAGCCTTAGATGATTCCAGCCTCCAGTCCCAGCCCCCAGCTGATAATGAACAGAGCAGAGACAAGATGTTGCTACCAATCTCTGCCAAAATTGCAGATTTGTGATCAAACTAAATATTGTTGCTTTAACCCACTAGGTTTTGGGGTAGTTTGCTGTACAGCAATAGTTATTGGAAACAGTGACCAATTGTGTGCATCTGTATGTATGAAAAATTTTGCTTATTAGGAAGGCTGGTTAATTACATAGGTACCAAACTTTGCCCAGCTTGAAAATTTAACCAAAAGGCATTGCTAAACAATTAGCACACAGTAGCATTTTCCTACAAATACATATTTAATGAACCCTTAGATATAATGTATTCTAACATTTTTTAATGAAAAACCAAGCTCTAAGAGGTCATGTAATTTTACCCATATTTTAGAGCAAGACGGTACCACCAGTTCAGCTGGCTGTTTGCTTCCCCGATGCTTTGTAGGGTGCTTACTCAAGAGCACTCCCTCAACATCTTGTAGCTGCCTTGATTTTTGTGCCTATCACATTGTAGTTTGATTACTTCTCCACCCTCTACTTCTATTAGACTATTCTCTTCTTGACAGCAGGTACTTTTTTCTTATTCACTTTTGTATGCACAGAAATTGGCATGTCCTCAATTAGTTAAATATGCACTGATAAAACATTTTTTGGCAAATTGCATAATTTGGAATTTTTTCTGATGGATATAGGTCAGTAGTTCTCAATCCAGAAACACTGATGTCAAGGCCATACTCCCAGAGTATGATTCAGTTAGCCTAGAGTGGGACCTAGATATCTGTGAATTTCAAAATTTCCCAAGCTAAGTCCTTCAAACAGATCTATTGTCATACCTAACTACTAATTGTCCTTCCATGGGCAAGTCGTGTCCCCAACACTGTATCTATGCAGAAGCAATGAGCTAAAAGAGGTCTCTTGGGGGACAAATTTGATTCACCTTTTACCTCCATTCATAATTCATTTTCTGATTAATAGTTATGTCACCGGATAACTGAGAACAGGGCAGGAGAAGTGGCAAAGGTATTACCCCAAATGAAGCAAACCTTCCCACCACCACACACCCATGTTGGTTGATTTCTTTTAACCTCCTAGAAGTTGTCCCTTTGACCACCTAAGAACCGTAAGTCAATTGTGATGCCTAAGGGAGCAGCTTGGTTCCTGAAACAGCATTTTATCTGAAAAGGTCTATCCTGGGGCCTTGTCTAGCTTTGATTCGGGTGCAAAAGGGGGAGAAAATGGCTAACTAGTTTTAGCTATTTTAACTTGACCCTAAAAAACACTATAGCGGAGCCAGCTGAAGGATACTATTTTAACATCCAGAGAATCATGAACCCAGCTATTTTCTTTATTTAAACATCCAAACTGATTTTGTAGTCCCATGTGCTTTTATTTGCCTGTTTGTTCATTTTTTCCTTTGGAAAAGGAGGCCATTAGACCCCTCTCACAGGGAAAACAAATTAAGCCCTATAGAAATAAATAAACAAATATAGGGCATATTTTAAACATAAGAGTATAATAGCTGCAAAAACAGTACGGTGTAGCTGAACGCACGCAGGCAGGGGCAGCACACAGATCTCTTGCTACCGGGGAGCTATGGCTAATTGACTTCAACTCTGTTCACTTCGTTCTCCTCATTTGCAAAATATCAACCCAATAGAACTGTGATTAAAATCAATGAGGCACTCCAGTCTAATCATTAGAAAAACATCAGAAAAATTCCAATAGAGGTGCATTCTACAAAATGTCTGACCTGTACATTCCTCAAAACCGTCAAGGTCACCAAAAACAAGGAAAGATTGAGAAACTGTCAAAGCCAAGAGAAGCCTAAGGAAAAATGACACGTAAAGGTAAGGTGGTATCCTAAATGGGATCCTGGAAAAGAAAATGGGCATTGGGTAAAAACTAAGGAAATCTGAATACAGTGGGGACTTTAGTTAATAACAAGGGAGCAATACTGGTTCAATAATTGCAACAAAAGTACCACACAAATGAAGATGCTAATAATGGGAGAAACTGGGTTTGGGGTATATGGGGACTCTCTGTACTACCTCTCAATTTTTTTGTGAATCTAAAACTGTTGTAAAAAATAAAGTCTACTTCTAAAAACTCAAGTGAGGAAACATGCATAAACGTTCATAGCTGGCGTTCGTAAATCTTACTTCTTTTCTTCTGGACACTGTGGACACATGGACAAACTCTTATCCATGTCCTTCTACATCTTTTTCCCCTTCCTAGTTCACCAGAGGGTTGCAGGGAAAATGCAAACCATTCCCCGTATTCTCATTTGTAGGTTGCCAGGAGTAAGAATGGTTACACTTGGTTTAAGGTTAGTTTAATTATGTCTATGAGGTAGTTTCTGCAACATGTAGAATGATTCTTGATAGACCCTGTTGGGGTTCTGCTGGCCCAGATCCCCCCAAAATAACCTTACAAACCCTTAAACCAATTCAATGTATCAGTACCTACCTATGTGAATTCATTTTGGTTCCTTGCAAGAAACTTTGGTACATTAAAGGTATTTTAAAATTAAGAACAAGATCTATATAAAAAAATTTTTTTCACAAATGCAATGTACAAGCTATCCAAATGGGTTCATATGCCTCGAAGGGAAAGAATTTCTCTCTCTCTCTTTCTCTCTCTCCCTCCCTTTTTTTTCTGGCTTGGCTCTTTAGAAAAGTGTTTCTTCTTACTTCACTTTTCAGCCTCTCTTTTATTGTACCAACAACTCATGACCCAAAGACGAAATAATTAAGGGCTTGACTTTTTAGAATATAGGTGAAGATATGAAAAATTAAAATCTTGTTTTTCCAAGTTATAGGATGGATTTTAGTGTATAAATCATATAGACTTTTAGATAAAATTTTACTTTGGCAAGTAAGGATCCTAGGCAAAATTCACTATATGGTTTGACCACTCTTTTAAACATCTCTCAACTTGTGATGTGAAGTAGTATTTTTATCTGCATATTATATTTTTAAGTGTTATAATATTAAGGCATAAGATGTCTCTTCCTAAACCAGGAAAGGCATTCCTAAGTTTCCCCATATTTTCCTCCATCAAAGAAGTTGCACGTAAAATTTAAACCATTTCATGTTGAACGTTGATGTAGGGAAACGCGGGAAGAGTGCTAATCTGAGGGTTGTCTAAATTCCCACAGTGTGCTGGGATCCAGATTCTTACTGCCGAGGTCTTTGTCGGGCGGTATGCCCAGTGAGTCTCGGCCCAGGATTTAAGATTCCTTAGCTGCGTTAACACATTTGAAAACACTATTCCCATCAGTAGTCTCTAAGTGCCTTCATTTTCTCAAGTACAAAATGGACATAATTGAATATTTACTACATCTTAGAGAAGTGTGCAGCTTTCAGAACACTGAAACATTTAAGAGGCTCAGGTGAAAGATTAAAGAATTAAGTGTACAAACTGTCTTTCTTAATTTTGATCCAAATGGGTAATATTCAATATGATATAATACAGCAGGTTACATAGCATAGTTTGGCATATTGAACAAAGTATCTCAAAAGCACTAGATAGACCTAAACCGACCCAATCTCCTAGTCAATTAGTATGTAAGACTATTAGGGAGATAATATAGGTAATATTTTACAACTGCTTTTTTTCCTTTAATGCAAAATCCTCTTCCTTGTTTATTGGACTGTTCTTGACCTTTATTTAAGTGAATAAATCACTCATTCCTTGTTAAAAACAATAAGAAGAAGTAAGCATGAAAAAGAAAAAATAAAATTCTAAGTCTTGAGACTATGAATTTACTACATATATCTAAATAATTTCCTGTATAACCTTCAAGATGCAAAATATTTTATATATAAATATATATAATATATATATAAATATATATATATTATATATATAATATATATATGGCTTCAGGGCAATCTTCCTTACAGTTCTTATGTTGCAGAATTCAGCATCATTTTCATATAAACCTCTTTCTTTAATGGGTTTCACAATTTTTTGTGTTTAAATTATAATTTCTTATATAAAAATATATTTTATTCTAAATTGCCTAGTATAACTGAAAAAAGAGAATTGTTGAGTGAAAAACTGCAACTTGTTATTTTGATATGCTCAGTAAGTTAGATCGATAGCAAAAATTCTAAAAGAGGAAAAAGATAATCTACTTTCTGATATTCTATGTCCTTTGTTACTTCAACCATTAACATCTGTGAGCCTCTGTCAGTAATTTCTTTAATGAGATTATTGTGTTTTTCTTTTAGAAATGTAACTGTCAGGCATTTTACATTTGTTCTTACTAATAATTCCCCAGGCCTTTATTAAAGAGATTTACAGATTTCTTAAATCCACAGTCCTGCATCACTCTGATACCGACTTCCAATAAAATAATAAATTAGATTTTATTCTTCTCCTTATCCTTACAAATGAGCAAATAAAAAATGTTTACTGAATAAGCTGTCCAAAGCCAAAATAAATCTTATGCTTCTCTTTTTCAAGCGTTTTGATAGCTATAAATGAGCATCTACTTGACATTGAATAAAATGACCATTTTAACATTATACATTTTTATAAAAATGAGAACTTCATATTTGGGAAAGAAGCATTGTGGTTCAGGCGCTTTTCAAAGAAAACATCCAATGATAGCAAATTAGTTAAATATTTTCTCAACAACCCCTTCCTTACTTTTGGTGGGTTTGCCTAAGAAAACATGCTAAATTGCAAAATCCTTTTTTCCGATTCCAACTCATTTGAGCAGATCCGTTTAGCTAAGTAGCTTAAGACGTATGATTTAGAAATATTTTCAAACATCTTCACCATAACTACAAAATAATCAGATGCTCATCATTTAAAATGAAATGCTAAACTGTTTGGAAATATTCTCTAAAACTAGCAAAAAGCATAAGGCGGCTTCTTTGACTCTCAGTGTCTTCCTCTCTACCTGTGCTCTTCCCTCTTTCTCGCCATAATGCCATGTTGCAGTACATCCTTCTTAGCCTCCAATCAACATTTCAAGCACTGGGATCATGTTTGATATTGTCAGATGGCCTGGAAAATTAAAAACCCAATTAAAGGCTCAGCACGCGGGTCAGCTCTTCTGCATATCAAAAGGCCTCCTCTGGCTATTCTGCTCAAATTGTATCTGTTAACAGCTCACTTTGCAGAAAGTGAAATAGCAGAGCGTTTATGAGTAATAAGTACTTTCCAGCTGATACATTTCAAACATAAACCACTTTCATGGCCCCGGCAAAAAGTACAAGTCATAATCAAATTGTCAATTTTTTCCTGTGAGATGCATGGATCTATTGTAACTGTGATTGTTAAAGAAGGAAATGCATTTTATTCACATGTTGGGGAAAAAAAAGATGCACATTTTCCCTACAATTAAAGATTTTTTGTCACTTTTTTACTGCCTTTCCTTTACATTTCTAAATAGTTACTATAATTGATTTTCGGATTGCATTCATTTTTTTTTTTTTTGGTAGGAGAATCGTTTATAGTTTTTATGTAGTGGAAGAAATGGTTGGAGTGAATAGCATTTTTGTTTAGCTGGGGTATTAATGTTCACCCAAATGTTTATAATGTGAATGTGCAAAGCACTAAAAGCTTTCGAGCTAAATGCAAATTAGTCGAGCACTCAAATGACATTTTTAGAAGGAGTTTTCATCTGTCAATGTGGCATAATATTAAGTCAAACTAAAGTCACTACTTTAGCTACTGGCCATTTGAAAAAAAATTTCATAAGATACCAGGGTTGACAGAAAAGAAAACAAACTACATAAATATTTTTCAACATATTATATTAACCAAGCAGCTGCTCCAGGATTTCACAAGAAGTTAGCATATAATGTCTCCCCTTAGACTATATTGCGATTGTATGCAATGTCAAAAATCTAAATCCCTGGGTTTTGCATAATGCATTAAGGTCCACATCTAGACGAGAAAGATTTTTGAAAGAAATGTCATGTGATGAAAGAACACATACTTCCCTCAGTTAAAAACAAATAAAAATAATCATGATAATAATCCAAAAAACATTGTGAGTTGGGAAAAATGGGTACCCAACTGCAAAGTATTTACATAGCTTGGATTATGCCTCCCGAAATCAACACCAGTGTTTCTAAGTGTTTCCTGTGTCTGTCGGTTAATTATTTATAGTAAGCACTTAATCTCTATGTTGTTCTCAACACAAGAGCCTACAAGGACCTAAGGTAATTGTCCAGAATTATTGAGAATCCAGGACTCATCAGAAGAAAGGGAATTGACAGCCACACAGAAACCTCAACTTAAACCCACCTCCACTGCACCTAGATGTAGCGAATCCAAACTCACCCGCCGTTTGAGGCACTTGCAACACGAGGTAGCATAGAGAGTTGTTGTCATTAACGGAGTATGAGCCCGCACACCGATATTTTTTTAATCTGCATTTGGTGGACTCATTGCTGCCGTGTATGTTCACATCTCTTCTGATATGTCCACAGACCCCTTAATGCTTTAATTTCCTTTCTCACTACATTGTACTTTTATTGTGCTTTTCAAAGATGCCAATGGCAAATTGCAGAACGGAGTGCCCCCTTTTTTCCCTAAGAGGGGGAAAATAAAAGATCAAGGGAAATCTTCAAATATTACTTCCAACCCTCTTTTTATTGACTTGATTTTTTAGAAACTGGGAGGTTTTCCACCTCGTCTTCAATAAATTATTAAAGATTTTTCCAAGCTTGGGACAGCGGGCTCAAAACACAGCAGCCGATCCCACCATGGCGCCTTTTGGTCCCTAATAAAAGAAGCGACAGATCCTTAACTACACAGGCACAAGTGGGCGCCCTGTTAATGACTCAGCCGCCTCACTACACCTTATTCATATTAAAGGGCAACATATTGCATATTAATAGACAATTTAAAATAATTACAGGCTTTAATCTTTTCTAAAGAACAGTTTCTTGTCTCCTGAAAGTTTTGTACTTCTTATATAGAAAAGAAAGCAAGTGCTTTTTCAGAGAAACAATGTATAATAATATGTCAGTAAAGATTGAGCAATTTTGAGTAGTGATGGGTGAAAAGGACATTATGTTCTTTTTTCTTGTCATGGTCGGTATTTTTCTGTCAGTCGGCAAAGGCTGCACTCAGCAAGAAGAAGCTAAAGACCTGCATTGAGAGACGTGAGGGTGACAGCTACCCTGACAGGTCAGAAGATGACTGCAGAATTAGCCTTACTTTAATTCGCACTAAAATTCACAGCTCCTGACGAGGAAATGGGAAAAAGAAATTTCCTTACACATTTTCTTTTCATTTCATGTGCAGATTATACATATTCTGCTTCCATTAACAAGAAGGAGATTGTACTTTATGCAGCTCTATATTTAAGGGCAAAAGACCAAGAAGATGACAAGAGTGACCTCTCTCTTGTCTTATGATCACTGCCAGTTTGACATGACACTAATTAGACTGCCTTAATCTAAACCCAGTTAGTTCTGCATGCTTGCAGCAAAACCATTGTAAACCCTAACGTAAATTGCCTTAGGCCTTTGTCTTCTTAAATCCCGCCTCTCTCCCTCCACCCACACCCCCCATCTTTACATACCCACGTGTATACATATGAAGAACCAGATCTTTAATAATCGTATCCCATTAATCTTAACAAATAAGCCCACGAGTGTCCTCTTAATATTCCTCTTCTGTAAATGTCACCAATTTCCACTACGTAATGCTGTCTGGTATGACTTGCTGGACATGGTGGGAAGTTTCCTTTCATTGTAAAAGCCTTGAAGGGAATAAAGGTCTGAAAAGGGCAAGGGAGATTTTTAAAGTACATGATGATGCTAGAGCTGTGAAATATGTTTAAGTGTGAATTGAATATTCTTCTGTAGAAAAAAAAGGAAAGAAAAGAAAAAGAAAGAAAGAAGATACGTTCTTGACCAGCTGATTAAAAAGGGAGTCAATTAATTCAGCAAGAGGTCATACAATATTGGAAGGGGTCTGGAAGAAGAATCAGTAAGTCAACTTTCTCTTAAACACACACGGGAATTCTGAATACAAAGAAAACATCAGGAAGAAGAAGAAAAGATGAACGAGCTGAGACCTATTTAAGAAATACTAACTTTTAACATATACAATCATACATAAACCTCTTCAATGAATACGCTGATGTACAGCCAAACCATTATTTATCATATGAAGTATTATCTGGTAAATGCAAGCAGCAGGAACCTTGGGGCCATACTGGGGGTCTCCCCAACAGAGGAAGCTACCGCTAGACATGCATGTCTGCATTTCAGAGCTCTTCTTGCTTCTTGCAGACCAAAGCAAATCCTCAAGGATGCAGCAACTGTATTACCAGGACATACTAATTCCCTAAAAAGTACGTGTTCAGAGATACATGCTAATGAGATGGTATTTCCATTCCTTTCTATGGTGTGTAAACTATAAATGTGCACTTGAAGATAAAGCTGGGAAATGGGCTTCTTCCCATTAACCCCTGTGATGTTTTGTGTATGGGTGATGCTCTCTGACATCCTCTATGCAGCTGGAGGTACAGCCAGAAATCTCACCCACAGCACTGACCAGGGACTGCACAGATTCTCAAGACTGTCCCCGCATCCCTTTTGTAACAATCTCATAGTCACTTCATAACAGTGCCTACCATGTAGTGAACACCCACACCATGCCGGAGTTGTGAGCTAGGGCTTCATGAACATTGTCTCATTTTAGCCTGACCACGATCTTTCAACAAATGTGTTATTTTCCCATTTTGTAGAGAATGAAATTGAGGTTCAGAGAGTCTAAGTAGCTTGCATAGGGTCAAACTTCTTGCAATGCATAGTGCTAGGATCAAACCCACATGGTCAGGCTCCAAAGCTGCTAACTATGCAAATAGAGAAAGGTGTGACAAGAGGGATGCATCATACAATAGGCAGTGGTAGGAAGTGTGGTTAACCGAAGACATCATGGTCATCTGAGGGCTAAATAAACACATCTGTGGGTCAATTATGCCTGCAATCTGCAACCAGGACAATGTTGTACTGCCTCTGCTTTTGGAGTCTTGTAAATAGCCACTCTCTGGTAGCAAAGTTACAACCCATGTAACACCAGTGGGAAAAAATATGGATTTCATTTATTTTCTACCCTACATCTCCACACGAATATCATGATCAGGGAAAGGGACAATTGTGTAGAGGTCACTCGACACAGCCACCTTAGGTCAGGATCTAAGTCAACCTCTTACAGTTATTATTTTGTTGTTAACAAACATCAGCAGTTACTTGTGAATTTCAGGCAGCGATGCCTTTCTCTCTCTTGGTTTGTGTACAGATTTTCTTGGTTGAATAATGGAAAAGTCACTGCTAATGAATATTAAAAGCTTGTAATTTAGTCAAAAACAATGCTGTCCACACTTTTTTCCTGAGTAATTTCAGTTGTGTGCGTGTTTTTTTTTAAATCAAGCATAAATGGTAGATAATGTTCCTCTGAATGGGGCCCTTAGGCTTTCTTCGCTGAGGCTTGTTTAGCTTGCCAAGTTTAAATATTTTCTGAACTGATCCCAGAACTGAGAAGCCTTCATCACAGCACAGCATTAAAAATGATGGATGTGATACATATTTAATACAATAAAATGGCCATTTATATGCCCATACTAGACACAGGGGAAATCCTCACAGGAAAGATTTCTAAAATCAAAAGGGGCCTATTCTCTAATCGATGTGAGGGAATTTACGCAGATAACTCCCATTAATGCTAATGGGTGTTATGAGCTTATATCCTCCATGCACCGTTGGAAAGATACACTCAGTGCCACTTGAAAGGAAGCTGTTGCACTGATGAAATTCCATAAGAGTGTTCTGGGGGAAGGAAAATTTGAAGAACAGCTAAAATGGTAATAAAGCTGCAGCCATAGTTTGCTTCCTGAAGACACTGCTTTCCCCCGCTCAGAGGGGCTGGGTTCAGGGCGACTGTCACCAGTCTTGGAAAGGTCTTGGTAAAGTGTGGGTCAGGGTGAAGTGTGGTTGTAATATTCAGACTCAAGCTGTATTTTATGATGCCTTTAATTCTTAAGTACAATGCTTGGTTAGGTGCTCAGGTAGGTTTGGGGAAGTGAGTGATGCTGGGAATAATTATAACAAGTAAAGTCTGAATCATGTGATAGCATTTGCTTCCTCTTGCTCTAGGGAGAGAAAAATAGCTGACTGTATAGACCTGGCTACCCCCTGCCCAACCTCCAGGAAAAAGAGAGACAGTTCCTGTGGCCTGATTAACTAAGATGCATTTAGGACCTTTATCTCTCAGGCTAGTCTGTTAGTAGTTTTTATTATGCATTATGTGACAAATCTGAGGGATGATGTCCTCTTGTCTGGGTTGACTTCACCCAAAGTGGACTGAAAAAAATGGTTACCGAGCAGTTGGACCTACATTCTTCTTAGGCATATTTTGTAGCTACCGGGAGTGGTCCATTTACTAGAAATACAGCACCTTGATGTAACACTTCAATGCAGAGAAACTCATAGCTATTCACATTTCATATATAAAACAGATGTCTTTCCCTAATTTTGTAGCAGAGAAAAACTGAAACAGCAAGGGACTAGATCAAAAACCACTCACAGAATGAGTAGAATGACTAATTACACGACTCTCCATTCGAGTGTTCTCCTCTTCTGAACACTCTTGTAGTGTTTCCTCTGCGGCTTTCTTGTGGCACCAATCATGCATTATATTGCATTACAATTATCTATGAGCTTGTCTCAGATGCCCTAAACCAAAAATTCTTGAGGTCAGGATCCATTTCTGATTCACCCTCATGTTGTCAAACTCACAGTAGGTGAATTTCCATCTCTCATTTTTAGTGCATGCCCGATGTTCTATTCCTATGGCATTCTTTCCAGAATACATGTAAACTTCTTTGAGGAAAAAGGGCAGAAGGAGTTCGAGAAGTATGAGGGTGGTCTCTGAGCCTTTGAGAAGTGGAGATGAACGGCCTGAGTCTGCGTTGCACTCTTACAGGTGGACAGCTCTGCAGAACCTGTCCCCCTCACTCTCCACATGGGATCAGCGCCCCATCTATAATCTTTCACAACTGCAACAGGCCACACTGTTCATAAATTAAAATGCTACCTAACAGTATTCTCTCCTATTGAGTTTTTTTTTTAAATTACATTTATTTTTTACTTTTGGATAGCCCCATACGCTTGGTGTATCAAGAGGGGAATTAGATCCCAATTGTAAAAGAACAAATGGCTTCATTTGTTTCTTTTGTATACTTTATAAAAGTCCCAGGAGACTTAGCTGAAACGACAATACCTGAACTCTAGAAATGAAGTCGAAAATAATATACTTGAAATCCTGAAATTTAAGGAAAATTCTTAAGTCTCGTAAGTACTGACATAAACCAAGACAACTACATTTGAGAGTAAGTCACTTGAAGGCAGAGGCCTGGCCACCTACTATTTCTGTTACAAAGTCTGGCATTGGGCTGGAAACTGATGGGGGTCAAATATTATTTTAATGATCACCAAAATGGCTGATCAATTCAGGCAATTTCATAAATAAAAGTGAGCTGTCCCAACTTCTAGGTGCCAAGTAGGCAAAATAACTGATTAATCTTTTATACATCCACTTTTTATCCCATAGTCCTGGCATCATAGAGTCACATACATCTTTGCTTATATATTTCCCAAATGAGAAATAAAGTCCTTAAAAATTCAAGCAATGCCCTTTTAGTTTATTTACATTGTTTTATTTCAGCAATTGAATAATTTTAAAGAATGTCAAATAATTATACAATTAATCAGGGTCCAAAAAAAAAAAGTTTTGTTTTTCACTCCTGAACACATCTTTCCTACAGAAGTCCTCCATTGACCTCCACCACTATTCCCACTGGTGGTTATAAGTTTGGCCTGATAAATAGTTCAGTGGCATGCGGGAGAGACATAGAGTTAAAATGAAAATTAAGCACTTTATTGACTAAAAGAATTAATATCCCAACAAAAATAAAATCCATATGTACTTTCTTGCTGAGGAAAAATGATGTGCAGACAACACAGGCTATTGATTTGAACCAACTGAAGTTAAAGCAGAATATTTATTGGGCTTTATAGTATTTAAGTGCCCTAAATTTCACTTAGTACAACTAGCTGCTAGCGCTGCAGAATTCTAGAATTGCACCCTGCAGTTTGTACTAATTGGTGGGAAATGTAGGCCTGATGTCAAAGACAACTATAATTGTCTGATGAAAATAACTTGCTTTTGACACCAGTATATGTTGCACCCCGTATATCACATCCTCCTTGCATAAGGAGGTGTTGTTTTATATAGCCAAGGTAATTATAATTGCCTTTAATGTATCTGAAATAACTACGTATAAAGGAGTGTTGTAAGAAAGAAGAGGCTTACAATGACCTAGTAGCATTTATGACAAAATGGTTGCTCAAGGAATTTTTTTTAAAAAGCCTAACTAAAAGCATAGGCTTATGCTATGCATATTTTAGAACATTAGAAAGCTGCGATTTAGAGACGATCCTATTTTGACCATAATGCATTTTGTCATGTGAAGATTAAATGTGGGGGACGTTTACATTTCTCCAACTCACTGAGCTTCCACCTCAGGACTTGCATTTTTTTTTTTCTCACATCAATAGACATCTTTTAAACATTGTATTCGTGTCTGTCTCTCTTGACAGCAAAAAAAATTTAATAAATGAAATTCCGTATGATAAAGATGTTAGATTTAAGGAGCAGCTTTGATAAAGTGTGGACATTTTCAAAAATGATTTGTGAAAAACAAATAAATTTAACAGGGCTAATGTGTTACGAGCTCCAAATATATTATCGATGATGCGCAGAAGTATAATGACCCAAAAGAGCATTTGCACAGGTTTTCACACTGCTTAAATTACTGCCAGATAGGAAAAAAACATTCTCCAGAAGTTGGACCCATTGCCTCTGTAGATCAACATCTGACTGTAGCGACATCTTGGCTTGTCACTAAATTTCAAATCAACAGCAGCCGCCGATAACTTATAACAAGGGAGTATTTTCACTTCACAAGCATCAAATCCTGTGGCACATTTTTATAATGTGCAGTGTTTCCTCCTAACCCCTATTCTGACCTTCTGACAGGTTTTGAGCCTCCTGACCCACTATCTTTCTGGTTGCCGAAACCCACTCCTTTACCTGGGAATCTTCTCTCTTACTCTCTCGAATATTCATAGATGGATTTAGAAAGAAGTACTGACCCCTCCTCATTTCTCTGCTCTTCCGTTTTACAGCACTCCTTATACTTTACACCAAAAATGTATCTCACATCCCCTCATTCCCCCCTGCAGGATTGTGACCTTAACATTTACTTTGTGTTAAAATAAGCCAAGCGATATGCTAAATGCTTTACAGACATCATTTCATTGAATCCTCGCATCAATTTTGTCAAATAGCTACTATTAATTATCTCCATTTTACAGATGAGGAGACTGAGTTTTGATGTCAATGCTTGTGCTCTTAACAACGTAGTAATACCACCTATGCTTTATGAAATTGATGTGTTTATGCCACATATTTTTCAGATTCAATATGTTTACCTAACGCGAATGAACATCATACTACCTCTTATCACATAAAATACAATTATGACCTTTTGAAAATGACAACCAAAATATATAATCTTTAATATTTAATAGCTTCAAATTTTAATAATTTTTAGATATCTTTGGAATATGACAATAATTATGCTGGGGAATTGGTGTGTCAATACCTTGATGAAGTCATAGCCAATCCTCTAAGAGGATGGTATACTAAGTCTTGAATTAATAAAATAACAGTGTATGAACAAGGTAAATCTATAGTGATAAAAATAGGGTGCAAGAAATGGGGAGGTCCCTTGAAAACATCCTGCAAATTACAAAGTGGTTTGTCAGTTATGTGTATAATGTTTAAAAATTCCCAACTTTCCTTTTTGTGTATGTGACCAATCACACAATGGTACAGTTCTTTTTATTAAAGTGCATGTGTATATTTCTCCATATTTTGAAAAATTCTATGAAAGGGATTTATTGACTACATCCTATTGTTTTTAACATATTCAATTTCTCTTTTTAGCAACAGTATAATTTCTAAATGAAAAGTAACTTTTAATGCTGAATTAGAGGAGAATTAAGAAAATTATAGAGAATAGTTACTGGAAGTCTCTCCAAATTCACTAGGTCAGAGCCGCCTGCGCAGTAGGGCCATCCAGTTGTTTTCACTATGGAGTTGTGTTAATTAAAGAAAATGCATTAATTTTTATAGGGTATCTGAATCAACAAAAGCAGTCTGGTGCATCATACCACCATTTAGTGGGGGCCTACTTTGTTTCAGACACTAGAATGGTAATGATATATAGATGATAGAGATAGAGATAGATTCTCTCTGTATAATAACATAAAAATATTAATAGAAATAGCAGCCAGAATGTACTGAGCATTTCCTATTTCGCATGCATTATGATAAGTTATTTATTCATTAATACATATTTATTGAGACAAATCTGGTTCTAGGTTGCAGGGAGGATAGAGAAATGAATAGAATAGACAGGAGCTAAGTAAGGGTAAGGACTATAGTTAGCGTCTGCTTTACAGATAAGAAAGTTGAGCCTCAGAAGTATTTAAGAAACTTATCCAGCATCATAAGGCAAGAAAGTAATGAAGCTGAGATTTAACTTGTACATGCATTAACTTTAAAACTTGTGTTCTTACTCCCCCACAACATGCTGCCATGACATGTACAATTAGGGCTTACTACTATTGTAGTCATGGAAGACTTTTTGTACTGCTTGAATAGGAGAAACTTAAGATCAGTACTTGCCCATACTGAACATCTGATATAAATTCTTATAAACTTTCAAGGGGTTATCAAAAAAGGCTATTTTAATCTCTAAATCAAAGATTAAAACTCTGAAAAAATTATACACTACTGGGTGGTGAAATTTAGAACCACCACTCCTTCATGATGGAACTCTTTAGTGCAGCTTACATTCATAGATTTTCATGAAAGGTCATTGTGGGGTAAGAATGTGAGTAAGAATAGACATCTTAGTTCCAAGCCATAATTCTGACATTAACTAGCTATTTTAATTTTTCAACAAAATTTAATGAGTACCCATTAAATATCAGGCACTGAAATAAGTGCCGGCGATACAATGGTGGAAAAGAAATATCCCTGACTTTATGTAGCATACAAGCAATACATAGTACACAAGTAGTTGAAAAATGAGAATGGTGAAGAATAAGAATAGGCTGTTTTAAAGAAAGATTAACTTGAGGAAGTCATTGGGGAAACCAAATTTAGACTGAGGCTTTGGGGGAAGGCCACTTGGAGGAAGGGAATGTTAAGCTAAATCCTAAGGGACAAGTAGGATTGGCACAGATGAAGAGTAGCAGGAAGAGCTTTCTAGGAGGTCACATTCAAAGACTCAGGACTGGGAAATAGCTAAGCATGTATTAAAAACAGAGATAAGGCCAGTGTGATGACAGTCAGGCCAATGGGTCGGGAGTAGGATGGGAGGCGAGTGACACTGCAGACTTAGACGGAACCAAGTCATGAAGGTTGGCAGTTGGAAGACAAGCCAGTTTTGTGAGGCCTTTTAGTTCCTATCATCAGTAAAGTGAGGAAGTGAAATTGGATGGTATGTGAGATCTCCTCCAGCCGCTATATTCCATAGGGCTACATTATCCTACTAAGTTCAACTCTGTGTGATCAACTATAATATGCCAAGTCCTATGCTGGGGATACAAAGATGCACGTTACCAAGTGAAACTCATGGAGTCTCTTTCTAAGGTGCCTGGAATCCAATGAGGAAAAAGGAGATGAGAACAGGTAGCTATAACGCAGTGTAAAAAATGGTATCCCAGAGGAATGCATATTCCATAAGAGCATTGTAGAAGGAGTACTCACATTTAAATCATTTACTGTAAAATCTTACACAGAAGAATTGCGTTTTAGGATTTCATGTGATTAGCATAGCTTAACTAAGAAGCTTTCCATGAAGTCTCTTCAGGGACCATCAGTGTGTCTTGGTGCTCAGCATTCCTATCCAATCATTTGGGTCTGACCGCTACCATCAGAAGCCCCTTGCTAAAGTGTAAATATAACACATGGATGCAATAAACGTTAACTCATAAAAACTGGTTTCAGTTTGTGAGTCAACTCAAATCATTGAGAAGTAGCTTCTTGGAATTTTGCTTCAAAAAGGCATTTGAGGCCTCATGCAAACGACAGAAGGAAGAGTAAGATCAGTTCTCATGTCTGGATGGGTAGGGATGGAGAGCACCATGTATTTGCCATCTCTGCTTTAACTCGCTATTTAGTTCGGCACATGGCACTGTTATCCCTGGATGCACAAATCTGTAGTCTTGACAGTTAAGTTCTGCACAGGTTTTTACTTTTCACTTGCACAGTTAAATCTGCAAGAGAAGAGGCCTTGAAAGAGTGAAAAATAGGGTAGATTTGTGCTATTAGGGTGCCAGGGAAAACCCAGACCTCCACTGGATGTCATGGTGGAGGCCTCGGGCAGCCAGAGTTCCGCTACACATGGGGTGTGTGAGGTTGAGAGGATGAGGAAATGGTGTGTAGGAAACTTCAGAATCACACTTTGCCTTCTGCATCACCGTCTGCCAAAGTTGTACACATAGAATACCAGTTTGTGCTGCCTAAAATGAAATGAAAGTAAGGATTCCTGGTAGTACCACGAAGAAAGGCACTGTTGACCTTATAGTTTCGTTCTGATTCCATTTCTTGATCCTGTGTAGAAAGCACCTAAAAGCAGCCGTTGAGGTAAGCGAACCTAAGAAAAAGGGGCCAAAGGGGTGACGTCAGGAAGCCCAGAGCGATGCTTCCAGAATTTCATTGTTTCAATAAGAGATGAGCTGTCCTAGGAATAACTGATATGTTCTGACACTTTTCCCCTGTTGCACATGTTAATTTTGCGTGTGATATTGTTTTGCACAAAATAATTACATTTGATTGATAACTTCCATGCCACATTTCAATTTAATTGGAAACAGCCCAATATTCTCTCTTAAAAGAGGAAAAAGAATGCAGAAAATGTATATGAGGAAAATATTCTCTCTTTCTCTTTGTAGTTTTCAGCCAAATTAGCATGCTTATAAAAGATCATGCTTCTTTCTTTTATAAGCGCTGTATCCTTACATAGATAAATATTTTTTATCAAATAATAATTTACTACAGGCTTAAGGAAGAACAACTTTTATCAGTTTGTATTAAGCCAAAATTATATTTTCTAACACAATATTAAACATAATTATGGATTTTTGTAAACAAAATATTATTCTCGGTGAAATAAATCTTCATAATTGGTAATATTAGTAAAGACTGAAAAAATAAAGTTGCTTATGCTTTTAGAGCAATTTGAAAGTCGATTTCATTTTGAAAAATAACATAACTATCTTCATTCATACTTAATTACCCTTAATTTGCTCAAATATTTTCTGCAAAAAATGACAATACAGGAGCATAAACAGTCTCATGTTCGTATTCATAAGGTCATATTATAGGAAATTATTTTCTGCTTTATTGCAGATACAACAATTAATAATATTAAATGTATTTCGACAATCTTCCTGAAACAATGAGTCACAGAAGCTTCACTTCCTGCAAAATTATTATGCAAATAGTTAAAATATTGAAACAAACCTAAGAATTGATACTCTAATAGATCAGTCCTGTTATAATTTGTTGACAATGAGTAATCTGAGACAAAATGAAAGCAGCTGTAGAAGAAAACTTAACAGAAAAATTACGCCTACGGAGCATTTAAATGTAGGTGCTGAATAAATTATCTATACATTAAAGGGTTCATATATTTTAGAGAAATGATGAAAAGTTTGAAAAAATCTGAGAAAATTTAACAAAAAGCAATAGAATTCTAAATGTGATCAAAACTACAGGAGAACTCTATTAAATGTATAACCTTGTTGCACACAAATTACTCTTTTCAGAGGCTGTTCTTTTATTGGATTGCTCTGCCATTTTATGGAATATATTTTAATGTTGTACAAAGAAAATGAATTTCACGGATTTGACTTAACAGTTCAGTTTCTCCATGTTACTAGCTCGTTCTATGATGGAAGTTTGCTCTTTTATTCAGTTATCTACTCCATTATAGGTTTGACAAGATTTCAGTGTATGTGGGGGCGTCGGTACAGCTTAGGGTACAAATCACATATCATTCAAGGAAAGTCTATCATTTTATTGGGAATGTACAGCGCATGCTCCCTAAAACAGCATCTGATCAATAATAAGTTAGAGTCAGCAAAGCATTTGACCTACACTCTGACAAATGACTAGATTAGGAAGCTTTCCAGGGCTTGTGGAATATTGCAGACTAGACTAGAGAGCTGATTTGTGGAAACCATCTTCTATTTTTCAAATTATCTTCATTGATTTTGATTCTTTTGAAATTTGGTTTATTTGAGGCAAACTTAATTGTGGGGTGTATACTGTTTCTAGAAAGGAGCTTTTTAAATAGTAAAAACAAAGTGATCGTATAAATACATTGACAGGAGCAGACATTATCCTATATCTTAGGAAATCAAAGCTTTATGATAATAGTGCCCATTATTATTGTTATGATTTATAGGAGGGAATGATAATATAAGGCCACTGAAATCAGAAAAGAGCAAATGATTTGCCTTACTCCTATAACTGTGGAGCAAGTTTACACTAGCAAAACTTAGTCTTGATAAAGTGGATTTTGGTACTGAATAATCTGTTTTTCTGTAGCCCTCTTCTTATCTTGAGTTTTCATTGGGAAAAAGACCAAAGTCAAGACTTAATGGAAAAAATAGGCAAAGGCAACTGGCAGTTTGTCTCTGCGTCCATTTGCAGTTTGGCCTCACTTTCTGGAATTCACCTTTTAAAATGATGCTGCCCTTCCACCACAACCATGTCCCTAATCATGTCTATATTCAGCTGTGTCATACTTTAGGAAAACTTAAATGTACCAAACGAATAGACAAATAAAAGTACTGTTTCAAATGCTGAATTTAGTGAACCAGAACAGATCCTACAGACCATCAAATCTAAAACCCTCATTTTACCCATGAGGAAGTCAAGGCTCAGAAATTATTAGTGAACTCACCCAAGGTCACTGGGCTAGCTAATAGCAAAATCAAGATCAAATCCAAGCTCCCTGAATTTCCAAACACTCCGCCATGTTGCATTCCATTTCGGAAAGTCATCAGGAAGAGATATCTGCATGACAATGAGACTGGAGGATTACTTTAAAGACATTATTTGATTTACAATATAGATCTAGTTAGAGTTTAGAAAAAGATGTATTAGAAAAGAAAAAGTATTTACAAAGTTTTACAGTTTTTTTCAGTTAATCCCCACCATTCTCTCACAGAGACAGGTGAATGACAAGAGTGAATTTTCTTTCCTGCATTGAAAATGATTTACAAGCTGACAGGAAGAGTATCAATAATAATCTAATAATTGTCCTATATATTAAAAAAATCAATTTAATTCATCAATTTAGGAAATATTTGTTAAAAAATGCTTCTGTGAGTAGAAAACTTTGGCTAGGAATTACCTTCTACATCAGCCTGGAATGCTTTTAACTGTATCAGTAACATTACTGCACAGACCAGGCATTTGATAGACAAAAGGAACAAATGATTTTCCTAATTACATAGAAAATATAAAGCAGAGCTGAAACCAAATCATTTATCTTCAAACCCATAAGCTGGTGGGGGAATAATATGAAAAAATGGTTACCCTCATCAATTAAACCCGGCTATAAGTAGATACTTAACAGTGATTTAAAAAAATCCTGCCTGCAGAATCACGAGCAGGCCCTACGCAAGGCATGTTAGGAGGCAGGAAATGTTGAGAAAAGCTACTGGTGATAATGACAGTAAAGAAGTTTTGAATTATACGTAGACATTTTAAAATGGAAAATATATTTGACATGCAAGAAATTTTCAAAAGCAGGAAAAACACAAGGACAGAAAAATTGGAAGGCTTTGTTATGTTCACACATGACTAATTTTTAAGGGCAATCATCTAATTATTTAAAGTTCAAATTAATTACACTTGGCTTCTGGGAAAAGCAAGGGTGGTTCAGTTTTGGATGTTAACAGGTTCACATGCATGAGATAAGTGTATTTATTTGGGGCCTTATGTCTGTGGTTACGCTAAGTAACATTGTTGGTAAAAAGAAATTGATTCAAGTTTTTATCAGACAACAATGCATCTCATACAATTTTAGTTTTATTATTTTTACTTATGCAACTGTAATGAAATCTGGAGAAAATATACAAGTTATTTCAGGCACGAAGCAGGCATTTTAAGGAGATTTTTGAAGAAAAAAATAAAAAGGAGAATGTATTTCTGATCCACGCATTTCAAAGCTGCCACTATAGTATTCTGAACTGTCTTGTAATTAATTCTCTCTGTTGCATATTATTCTGAGACTAGTCATTTGGAGAAAATATGTAGAACTCCTTGTCTGGCCTTCCTGAATCTATTTTTCACAGTTGCAAAGTACTGGTCAAACAAATTAAATTACTGCAGCAGTATGTAACTAATTTTATGTAAATTAAGGTGTTAATGTTCTGAATCGCATTCCTGAAAATGGTCTGTTTTCTCTTGCAGCTTTTCTTCATTAATGATGCTATGAATAGTCAAATCGAAAAATTAATTCCTACAAGACTAAGTGGATAAATTGTCACCCTTTGACCCCTTGAAGAATTAGATCTAAATATAGTTTTATGGTCAGCTCAGTCTACACTTGTCAGTAGCCCAACAAAATAAATCAACATTTTAAACTTAAGGCAACTAGGGGTGAGAGGATGTGAAATAAATCCCATCTTGTTTATATAGAGGGAGACGTTTTCGAGCTAATGGTCAAATTGTGTGACACAGAATTAGTGCCAAGCATGGACCTTCACGGGCAGTCTTTCTGCTCCCAATTAAAGGTACCGTCTTACTCCAACATCTATTCTCTGTTTCAACTTCACAATCTCCACCTCAAGAATGACCCATATAAAATCATAGAATATCAGTTGAATAAAATATTTATAATTGGAAATACCTAAGAGTAATTGAAGTCAGAAAAGAAGAGTAAATTCATCTATTGAAATACTTTCCAAAGCATATGAAAAAACAACAACAAGGGGTTTTCTAATTACTTGGCAAGCTCACATAACCCATTGAATGAAATAAAATTGTTTAGTAGAGGCAACCACTTAAATTATTTATCTGTTGGGATTTTTATCTAGAATAATAAACGTTTGTCCACTTCCTGAAGTGCAGTGCATGTAGATAACAAGGCAGCACAGAGTTCCTGAAAGGTAACCGGATCGTTAAGTATTGTTTCTGTGATAAATGGCAGCTCAAATTTCGTAAGAAATGGCTTTTCCAAATAAGTCACCATAGTTGGGATGAAAGTACTACCTTAGCAGGTGCCAAAAGACATTTTTTAATTTAAAAAAGTCAAATATATATATATATATTTTTTTTTTTTATTAGGAAGATTGGCCCTGAGCTAATATCTGTGCCCATCTTCCTCCATTCTATGTGGGACACTGCCACAGCATGGCTTGTTAAGGGGTATGTCCGCGCCCGGGATCTGAACTTGTGAATCCCGGGCCGCCGAAGTGAAGTGCACCAACTTAACCACTATGCCACCGGGTGGGCCCCTCAAATATATTTTTATGTCTGTTTGCAAAATATTTCCTTATAACCTTTTTGTCATCCGTTTTAAATCTTCCAACAAATAAACTATTTACAGACAGCCCAAGCCTATCTAATCCTGCATCCAGATAGAATGAAAAACACTCTCTTATTATCCATTCTCATTTTGATCCTGATATCCACTCCTAAACTTACAAATTTAATAAATGGAATAACAAACAGTATACTACCAATTTTAAAGAAGCCCCTCAAAAACAAAATACTGGGACTTTAACCAGTTAATACGATGAGTTCCAAACTGTGACCCCACTCAGACATTGATAGCAAATGTGCTTTCTACCATGAACAAACAGATATCCATATTATGTAACTGGCCAGATCAAAAGGTATCAGAAGAATTAGAATGAATTTGGGAGATACTGAAAGGAGAAAAACAGGGATGTCTGCAAACCAGGCTGATCTGGTAATTTTACACTTAATACAGTCTAAAGAGCCGGCCCCTGCCTGTCGCCTGAGCTCAGGATAGACCCAACTTGAGGAAAAGGGTAAAAGGAAACACCAGCTCAATTCTATTGGGAATCCATGGAGTAATGCCTTTGAGAGAAGAAAGCATGGGAGCTGTCAGAATTAAAAAGGAAACGATGTGGAATCAAAGTTGTATTATTATTGTTCAGCTAAGTAACCCATGCCTATTGAATAACCTGTGAGCATCGGCATGTCTTATTCCAAACATTCACTTAAAAATTTAAAAATAATTAACATCCTCCAAATGAAATAAATCACAATGAATTCCTCAACTTCCCATTACTTTATTACCAAATTCCTGGAATCTTTTCGAAGCCAGCTGTACTGGGGCTGGAAGGACATCAGAGGAACTCACCCAAGGAGCTACATGGAAAGGCAGTCAGATCCTGGCTCACAAACCAGGCCTGGATTCGAACTGTAAATCTCCAAGCCCTTTTCACATGTTAAGCATAATACCTTCTGAGACTGGCTGCTTGAGGCCTCTTTTTTTCTTTAAATATATTTAGTTCATATAAAATTAATAATGTCTTTCCAGCACTCAGTATTAATAATATTTTATACTTCCATAACACCTTTTTTTTCCTACTGCATCCAAAATACATTCATTGAGCCTCTTGTCACTGACTAGGTGCCTTGAGAAACTAGAGGTGGGTACGGAAGCAGTTAACTGTTTTTCCAAGTGATTTCTTTTCCTTTTGTATGTTAAGGAGATGTAACCACCACCACCGTGAAACTGACCAAGTGAGAAACTCAAGGGAGATGTAACCACCACCATCCTGAAACTGATCATCCCTCACCACAAGAGCTGCACCCATGATCTTTGCCTTATTATTTTTTGTTTTGTTTTGTTTTGTTTTTGTGGGGAAGACCAGCTCTGAGCTAACATCTGTTGCCAATCCTTCCCTTTTTGCTGAGGAAGACTGGCCCTGGGCTAACATCCGTGCCCATCTTCCTCCATTTTTTTATATGGGACGCCACCACGGCGTGGCTGACAGGCAGTGCGTCGGCGGGCGCCCGGGATGATCCGAACCCGCGAACCCTGGGCTGCCAAGCGCGGACTAAACCTCTGCGCCACCGGGCGGCCCCCTCTTTGCCTTATTTTTAAGCAAAGATCTCTCCAGGAGGAGCTTAGGCCTCATTATGTGGAAGCATGTTCTCCAGTTGAGCCTGTGCAGGCAAATACCCACCTCTCCCTTTTAAATATTCATTCCAATCCGAAATAAAGGTCCCTGCTTCCCTTTCCCCGGGGACCCCATGACTTTGGAAATGATTCCTCATGGCCTCCTATTTGATGCAAATACACTTTACTTTGTGAGACAACTTCCACTGGTGTAGTCTTATATAACTCACCAGGAGGCGGGCCCACTTGGTTCGGTAACATTCTGACTCCTGGGAAGTAGATATGATTATTTATGTTTACATGCCCCACATACTTAGCATAGGGCCTTGATTAGAAACATCTAAAGAGGCCATTTCAAGTCCTAGTACCTAGCCACAATGGTGTAACTATGGGTAAATCATTTAACCTCCATGAGCCTGCTTACCCATCTTACAGCTCTGAGAAATAAATTGAAAACTAAGTATGAAAGTATTTTTCAATTATTAATCAATCAATTAATAAAATTAATTCACTTATCTATTCGAAAAGTATTGGTGCACTACTGTGTGCCAGCCATGTGCTAGGTACTGGGGATACATCATAAACAAAGGTTGGTCCCTCCTTCCAAGAAACTCATGATCCGGCTGAACAAATAGACATCACACAAGGATTAATATGCACCATGATGGTTATGAAAGGAAAGGCCAGAGTATGTAAGCCCGGTCTACGTGGTCAGGCCCAACAAAGGCGAAAATCAGCTTATGGTAGCTACTCAAATACATGTGAATAAATAAATGATAAGGCTAGGTCAAGATAAAGACATTTTACTTTTTCTAATGCCTTGCAGAAATGTATTGAAAGAGCTAAGAAGAGAACCCAGAAATTTAAATTCTTTGCCTGGTTTTTTTGTCCAATACGTTATATATTTGATAAACTGGTGGATGGAAACGAAGAGGAAGAAATCTGTTCAAAATGTTGCTCACGGGTGATATCTACTCTCAAAGGAGATGGTTAATCACATTATATTGGAACATTGTTGTAATGCTCCAGGTCAGTGCCCTTGGACTGCCTTTGTGGTAAGACTCTCTTCTAAGAAAGACTAAGACTCTCTTCTAAGGTCATTGTAGTACCTCATTTAAAGTAAGCACTCTACTTTACATGGAGACCTAATTCATCCTGAAAACTTAGTTGTAATATACTTCATTGCAGCAAAGTCAAAATACATTAATTGAACAAAAAAATCATAGCAGCTTAATACAAGTGTTGAGATGGAAGAGAAAAGAGGAAATCAAGGCTCATTGAGCCCCTCCTATGCTCCAGGCACTGGGTGGGTATGCTTTCACATATATTACCTGGCTTACTCCTATTTAAAATGTTGTGAGTTTCTCAGCCAGGTGATCAAGGTTAACATCAACAGTGATGTCATGTTGGCAGTATACACTCTTGATACGAAGTGATGAGAATGGCACTTGACCTCTGTTGTCTTCTTTCTAAAAAACCATAATCATGAGAAAAACATGAGACAAATTTCAATAGAGGGGCATCCTACAAAATATCTGAGCAGTATACCTCAAAACTGTCAAAGTCATCAAAAACAAGGAAAGTCTGAGAAACTGTTATGTCAAAAGGAGCCTAAGGAGACATGATGACTAGATGTAATGTGGTGTCCTGGATGGGATCCTGAAACAGAAGAACATTAAATTAAAACTAAGGAAATCTGGGTGAAGTACGGACTCAACTTAATAATAATGTATCAGTATTGGTTCATTAATTGTAACAAATGTACCACACTAATGTAAATTGTTAATAATAGGGGAAATTGTTTCGGAATATACAGGAACTCTACTTTCTCTGTAATTTCCCTGTAAAACTAAAACTGTTCTAAAAAAATTAAGTTTTTCTTTTTAAAAATGTTTGTACGTTTTATTAATCTCGTTTTACAAACAAGGAAAACTCAAGTAATTTCTCTAACATTACATAGCCAGTAAACCATAATTTGAACACACATCTTCCTAAATCAAAATCTCATACTCTGGCCAAGGAATCTCCAAGGAATCTGGTTCTGGGCCAAGGACGTGTCATTTACAACACCCTACATCATGTTTTATTATTTTCAAATTTCTAGCACAAGGAAGTATATAAAAACTTTAGAAAAAGAATTCCTATGGCTGGTTAGCCAAATGTCATGCATCTCTATTCAAGAGTTTACTGGTCATTTCCTTGAAATAAAACCCAGATCTACGATAATAAATCTTGTGTTTTGAGCTGATAGTTAAACATACATGCACACACCCACACAGTATGCACACGCACATGCTCACACAAGAGAAATAGCTCGCTAAATGCATGATTTTAAATTATTGTTAGTTTCTGGAAAGTATTCTTTCCCCAACTAACGTAGCAAACAAGGAGTCACTCATTCTCCAGGTTCGCCTTACTTTATATTGTTTGTACAATCAAATAATGTATAAACTCCCTATTCTCTCATTGTTTCAGAAAGATATGTTCAAATTAATCAAAAGTCACTATATACATACACCAACCATTTATTTATTCATTCATTCATTTCCAAAAGAACCTAATACCATGCAATGTTCTCAAATAATTTAAACATCATCATAGGTGATTCAGACGGTGTTGTAGGCCCAGGATTGTGCTATAGATGATCTAATAGGCCAAAAGAGGCATATCAGCAAAGAAGACAGCATGAGGAAAAGCCCAGAAATACAAGGGTGGAGGATCTGTGCCAGAATCAGCAATGAGTTGGTAGAGTACTTAAATTTTCAGATATCTTAGAACTCTTAGACAGCAAAGGTCATTCCAGACAATTTTATAACCTAAATGTTTCTGCTTCTTTAATGCAGGTAGTACATCTTATATTTTAAACTGATATGTGTTTATTTAATAATTCTAAATTTCAGGGCATGTTTACCATCTTCATGAAAATGTCTGCTAATCTGGAAATACCAGCTGTAACAAAATATATTGGTACTATCTATGAAATTGAGTTTCGTCAAAATGTGGTTAAGAGTTCATGCCCATGCTGAATAAGTCTAGGGAATTGGTAATTTTATCAACATTTTATTTTTTAATTGTGATGATGAATAATGAATTGTCAACCCTGGAAACTTTATAGTAGCTAAAGGACCATCAATATTGCCGGATGCAAAGTTAAACCAACTTTTACAGATGAGAGATGCCTTTAGAATGGCTGTGATGAAATGTATTTCACCAGATGAATTTCTGTGATATGATTGCAAAATGAACCTTTCTCTCTCTCGCTCTTTTTTTTAAGCAGGCAAGGGAAGGGGCAGGCAGTCTGAGATTTACACCTGATTTGTGTTATAGTAATCTTTGAAATTAAGAAGTGTATCCTTGCATTTCATTAAATTCTGGCTAATGAGATAACTGTCTTCCCAAGGAGGGAATGATAAAGTACTCAGGCCATAAAGCATAAATTAATACTGCAAGGTTAAACACTGGAACTAACTCATGTTTCAACAAAAGCCCCTACCAGCAGTTAAATTAACTGACATAAATACCATAAAATCTGTCTTTATTTTAGTTTCAGATGATGCTTCTTTTTACACCCCTGCTTTCAGTTTGTATAACTCATTTTTGCACATTATTGCATGCACCATTTGCCATTTAAAGAATCAGCTACAACAGGAAAAAGATTTAAGGAATCAAATACTCAGAGAGGAAAAGGAAACTGGTGGGTCTGGGGGATATCATATTGAAGATTGCTAGCGCCATTGAAAAATACTACAATAGACGACAGTAGTTCAAAGAAACAGTTAATTATGAGACGACCAGCCCAAAGAAATCTACTTTTTAAGCTTTTGACAGACATTTTGAAAAAAAATGCTAAAGAAAACCTGTGGTGATAATAGGTTTGATATATATTCTGGCAAAAATTATATCACATTAATGAGGTGGCTTAAAGGGCTCATGCATTTTGTAGGAGGCATTTCAATGTATTAGTATAATTAGCAGTGATGAGAAAACTGTTTGGAACTGAATTACCTCTCGCGAGTTCATTTGAGCGATATGAAATTACACCATGCAAGAAGGAAAATTATGGAGCCATCCAGAGAGAGTTCATGCCTGATTTGATCATAGCCACTAATTGGATGATCATTTTCGTAAAGCTTTTCAAATGGTTGACAGTTTCTGCCTCTCATTTTTTTTTTTTTAATGGACGAGTTCTTTATTTCTTGTACTAAGCAACCAACCATAGGTTTGTTAGAGATTTGGGTGTTTCTACAGGGACCTTACAGGTGTAATTGTCACAATCTGAGCAACCTTTGTCCCTTAATTAGCTGCTTTTGGGGAACCCCTAATGAGAGTTACTGTTCTTGTTAACAATCTTAGATAATACCTGATGAGTGAAGCTCTCCAAGCCTGATGTATGTCAGCAGCCACCATATGACAGCAATTTAATGAAGTTAAAATCTGACCCGATTGGGATGGAGAGAGGAGCAGTTGGGTTGTACCGCTTTTGATTCCTCCGAGTATGTGCGCACGCTCGCATGCGCACGCACATGGGTATAGGTGTGCGTGTTCGTGTTTGATACGAAGTGGGAGCTCCGGTGAAGGACAACAGAAAGGTGAAGGGTAGAGGGTAGAGAAAGGAAGCTTTATTAATGGATCTGCGTTATGAACTCTGTTCATAAGACAGCCATTAGCCAATATCAGAAGAGAATTGAAATCATGGAATTACCTTTCTTTGTATAAATTGCTTCATGTGAACTGCATAATACAGCAGTCTTACAATTGGAAGCATGACTAAATATCATGCTGGTTTTCTGCTTAACTTTTTATCTTCTCCATACCTCCTACTTGAATCATCATTTCCACTTTAGCCATACAAGATTTCCAAATGAGATTCAATCATATCGAGTTAAAATTTTTTAAAAATTGTACTTTTCTCAAATAACATGTGTGTCTTAGTAAATCAGAAAAGAAGTCTTTATGAGTATGTGTTGTGCACACATGCAGGAACATGTATGGAGATGTTCAAGCTTTAAAGTGTTGTTCTTTATTATGGCCAAATATTGCAAGTTCTACTTTCTCTGGAAGTTTCACCCTATCTGCAGTGAATAGATGTCACAGGATACATGCTCATAAACACTGCTTTTGGCAATATTTGCTATATATATTAGAACCATAAATTGAAAGGTGAAACATTAATAATCTCAAAGTTTTAATGAGTCTTCTGGCTCTCCCCTGGCCTTTATGTGCCTCTGATTTACTTAGGAATACAGAGAAGTTGATAAATTTAGCCACTCAGGAAGTTGAAACAAAACATCTTTTTATTAGGAGCAGAATAATTTATAAGTGTGCCTGCTACACTCAGCATAATTTCAAGGCATCTGAAATTGAAATTTCAAGAAATTACAACTTAGAGGTATTGTCATTCTTAAAGAAGTTAGTTAAATTATTCAAAAAGCAAACATGTTCCTTAGTAATAAGTGAATCCTATTTTAACTTTTTCTTTCAATGCTAGAAGGGGTCATAGAGATTGGTGAACAAATTGGTGGATTTAGACACAAGATATACAGGTATTTGCAGTCTACAACCTGTTCCCCCACTTATGTCTGTTTGTTCAAATCACCAAAATATAAAATAACCAACAAATTTCTAAATGAAAAATCTAAAGAATATTTTTTTTAATTTGTCATTCTAATGGTTCTCCCTGAACCACTTTTTTGTTGGCTTTCTGGAAATTCTCCTTTCCTTAGCTTTTTACTGTACTAACTCCCCATGGATAGCTAATCTGGCTTATTTTCATTTTGACATTGCTTTCTTGAATTGGAATTTGGTTACCTCTGGTTTCTTGTGTTACTTCCTCTCTTTCTTACATTTCTTTTTTTCTTTTGTATTGATGTCAATTTTCTGAGTTTTTGCCCTATATTTGATTGATAGTTCAGCTAGGTATGGAATTCTAGGTATAAAATCATTTTCCCTCAGAACTTGAATGCAATGCTGAATTATTTTCTGCAATTCAATGTTGCTGGTGAGAAGTCTGATGCTAATTTGATTCTTATTCCTTTATAAGTTACTGCTTTTTTCCAAGAGTATAAGGATACTATGTTTTCTTAGGCTCTTGTATATTTGGTAATGTCTTTCTGTTGCCACTACACGTTAAAAGAAAATGTGGCTGGGTGAAACCTTTGGGATATAACATTTCCTACCCAAATCTGCGTCTTTACTTTGCGGAGCAGAAATCTGATACTAGTCAGAACTGTATTGTTTGGTGGAATTTATTTATTCTTCCTTTACACTTGCAGGTTTTTTTCTTTATCTTAGTGTTCAAATATTTTTCAAGAAATATGTTTAGATGTGGATATTATTACATTGATTATTCCTGAGACATATGAGTTACTTATATATCACTATATGGGTAATATGCAGTCATGCATTGCTTAATGATGGGTATATGTTCTGAGAAATACATCATTAGGAAATTTTCTTGTTTTGTGAACATCAGAGAGTGCACTTACATAAACCCGGATGATATAGTCTACTACACACCTAGGCTATATGGTACTAATCTTATGGGACCACTGTCATATATGTGATCTGTTGTTGACTGAAACGTCATTATGCAGTCCATGACCGTACTTAAATATATTTAACCACAGGAAATTTTTCTTCAATCATATCTTTGATTATTGTTGCTATGCTGATTGTTATGCTTTCTCTTCAGGAATGCCTAAGCCTGGAATTCTTCTTTGTTTATCTCCCATGTGCATTATTTTCCTCCTTACTAATTTTATCTCTTTGTTCTTTTCTTCTACATTTTGGGAGAGAATTTCAGGATTTTCTTTTCCTTCACATTACTGAATTGAACTTCCATAGCAATAATTCTAATCTGCTCTTTATTAACTCTAGAATAGACTTGAATTTTTCTATTGTTTTTTAATCTGCTTAAGTCTTTTCACTCCTCTCACTTTTTATTTTATCTTCTTGTCCTTGTATATCAGATTCTTCCCTCCTTATGTCTTTCTGTTTCTGTTTTGTTGAGGCCAAGTATTTTTTAATTGTATTGAGAATGTCAAAACTTTATAAATACTTTCCTTGGTTTCCTGAAAACTAATATTTTCAGCACTCAATGATTTTTCCTCTTCACTGTTCTTTTGGCAGTCTCCAAGGTGGATCTTTTAATCAAATCAGTTGGGAACTACCTCAACTTTCCACTACCAAATATAAAATGTATCTGTATCCGCACCATTCTTTCCACATAACTACTATTAATTTTATGATGTGTCCATTCTCTTCTACAAGGTGAAACTCTCCACCTGTGCTCCATATTCCGTCTCTTCACAGCCTCTCAGAAACTTGCATAACTGATTATGCTCCTTCTCTCTACTAAATCCCCAACAAATCCCCTACTTAGAGCCAACATCTCTCATGTGTTGCTGCTTGTCTTCTTTTGCCTTCATGGACTTTTTAGAAGCATTGTCTCTCTTCTCAGTCTGCATTTTCTCACCTCTCACTTGGTCTTTAGTCTATCTCAGGCTGGCTTCTGCCTCATAACTCCACAAAAATTGTTCTCATCCAAGAGAGTAACAACTTCCTTGCTTCTAATTCCAGTGGCTATTTTTCGCTCCACATCTCAGTTGACTTATCAGCAGAATTTGAAATATGGTTGACTACTCTTTCCTTCTTGAAATACTTTTTACCTGTGCCAGAGAATTTTCTGCCTATATTCTTCATCCTTTTATGTATTTAGGTCATTGGTATCTACATTATTGATTTCTTTAAGCTTTGTATATTAAAGGTATTATCATTTTGTCTGTGACAGGAGGCATTTTAGGAAAGAGATATAGCAGATCACTTAAGTCAATATAATATGGGTACTTATTTAACAAACTCAGAAGGAAGATACTGAAGGAAAATTTTCAAGAAAATAACATTTTCCCATTTCAGAAATATATATTTCTCTGAACTTCATACTCCTGTAAATTAAATCAAATGAATTATATGTACAGACATTCATTTTTAGTATTTCCTCTTGGGAAGAGAAACCATTGTTTGGTAACTTATCATTTTATCATACTAATTATACTAGAAAAGTTCCCTACTTAACCACATATCTTATTTAGAGAAAAGTAAATGGAAAATATTTTTGGCAAACGTAATCAATTGATGGGAAATGTAAATAAATTTCCACATTGTTATAATGAAATTATTGTTCAGTTGTATGGACAGGAGTCAATACTGGAATAAAAGCAAGATTTTTAGGAAAAATGAATAAGGGAGATTAATGTTGGGTAGAAAATTGACAGTCTCTATTTTAAGAGCTATCTATGAAAACTGCTTATTCATTAGCACTGGCCTCACGTAAGATTGTGAAGTGGAGAGAATTTGTGTTCAGACCCTTGGGCTCCCTACTTACTGTGCAAAAACCAGCACCTTTTCTGTAGCATCCACTACTCTGGTTGCTCTCTACTCTAGGTAAGTTTTTATTTTCATTTAATAGAGATTGAAGTATTAGTACTTTCTCTGGGATAAGCATAAACAATCTTAAAGACCACAGGATTACAGAATAATTTTATTGATGTTTTTCTTTCATAGTCCTAGCTAATGCAAATACTTCCAAACTCACACGTTAAAGTCAATAACTTCATTATAACTGGTATAAAGTGAACTATTTGTAAAGCATCATTATACATATTATCATGTCTTTCATTATAATCTTGTGAAATAAGTATTATTAGAATCTCCATCTTAAAGATAAGACATTCAGAGAAAATGACATGCTGAAGGTGGCATACCTTGTAAGGGGCAGGTCCAAGACTTGAAGAAAGATCTGCTGACTCCAAAGGCTGTGATCTTTCCATTATAATATGTGGTAAAAGGACTCAACAAGCAGGAACCTGAAAAGGTAAAAGTATTATGAGAGAAATTAATAGTTGCCTATTCTGTATCTGTTCTCCTCCTTTTTTTTTTTGCTTTTGGTGAGGAAGGTTGGCCCTGAGCTAACATCTGTGCCATTCTTCCTCTATTTTTTGTATATGGGACACTGCCAGAGCATGGCTTGATGAGTGCTGTGTAGGTCTGCGCCTGGAATCTGAACCTGTGAACCCCAGGCCACCAAAGTGGAGCATGTGAACTTAACCACTACACCACAAGGCCGGCCCCTTTTCTCTTGTTTTTTGATAAGAGAATCCTCATTATTTTTAGAGTGGCAATGCACACAGCTCAGAGATTGCATTTCCCATTCTCCCTTGCCATGAAGAAACAAGTGGAAGTAATGTATAAGAATGCCATAATGCATAGGAATGCCAGGAAGGATGACTCTGCTGCGAGAAATACCTCTTTAGGCTCCTTTTTCCTTCCCCTTTCTTGCTGCCTGAAATACTCCAGTAGCCAGTCATCTTGGTCCATGAGGTAGACTTCAGTACACAAACCATGTGCTGAGGATGATAGATAAAAATATAGAGTCACCATAGCACCTCTTGCCTGCCTATCTCTTGTCTTCTTTTATGTGGAGAGTAAGGTCTTGGGTTTCAGCCTTTATTTGGAGGTTTCTGTCATATACAACTGAAAAAAATCCTAATTGATACAGATGTATAGTACTTCATTAAGTTAGAAAAAACATTCATGGATTGCAGCTGAGCAGCCTTCAAGATAATCTGCAAAATATTGCCCAAGGCTGAGTGTATTGTAGAAGCAGAAAACACTTTTGGTAACAAATTAATAAAATTATGGAATTTAAAGTTTATTAGGAAAAGAATTGGATGCTTCATGGTGATTATAAAGCATTGGGAGAGTTTATGGATGGCAGTCCTGCTGCTGGCAGAGAGCTGGTGGGTAGATTGACAGACTTAGAACAGTTATTTCAGAGTGAGGCTGCTGTGAATGTAGAAATAGCCTCAGACAGTTCATGCTCCTGAGAACAAATGATGATTCGTTATTATGCTTGAACTATGGTGAAATCAGTGAAGGCATCGTGGTAAGAAGCAAAACCATGGGGATGCTCTTAAGAGTTTAGCAATTCTAGTTTGTGTGGGAATATGCATTCCACTTACCAAAAATAATAGCATATAGGGAAAGAAGAAAGAAGAAGTTACTGTCATTGTTTTGAATTGCTTCTGAGCTATTCCATTGTGCCATGAATTTCAAGTCAAGTTTCATGTTATTAGTATTCATTTTATTAGTATGATGTATGTGTAGTGCCACAATATTACTATAATGAAATAATATGATATTATGAGTTGTCTTCCCCAAATCTAAAGTAATGCTTGTAAAACATGTAGCAGAAATGCACATCAAAGTGAGAGGCAGAGAGAGAGTGAGAGCAAGAGCCAGAAAGAGAGAAAGAGAAGGAGAGGGAGAGAGATTGATTCTTCCCTATTACCTCCAGCTCTTAGGTACCTAAGTTACTTTCTTGGTTAATAGCACACTTTCGTATCTGTGTTCCTTTGCTTATAGGCCACCATTATTGTGTTCAGTTTTAATTTATAGCATACCCAGCCAGAAATGTCTTTTTAATGCAGCACTTTACTAGTGTTACTGCTCACCCAAGTAGACACCTGAATCTTAGTTGTAATAGTCAGGCAAAATCTACACAATCCAGATATTTATCTATAAAAATACCCAGAAGTGTTCTTTAATTGATGGCTTTATGAAGAAAACCAAAGAATTATCTGAAAATGACTGAATCTGAATCTACTTTCTTGAATAAGAACTACGTACTTATTTCTAGACAATTAACTTAGGCATACTTACATATAACAAATTACAAATGACATAAAATGGAGTTCTCATAGGAATTTCTACTTTCTCTTCATCAAGGACCTGGAAAGACGATTTAGCCATAGGAATTGTCTCTGTACTGGGTCAGCATGGATTCTTTTCCAAGTTTCAGCTGACATTCTTCTAGTCAGCCACAGTGGGCTTGGGTGTCACGGCATTGTGTCCACGTGATACAATGAATGAAAGCTAAGGTCTTGAAATATGGGTAGGAAGTAGATAGAATGAAGAAAAGGAAAAGATATTCTGAGCAACATGAGCATGTTAAACAAAAATCACACAGCTAAAAATGACAGTGGCATGATTATTACGCAGACAGCTGACTGGTCAAACTGGAATACATGCTTGTATTACTTGATTGTGGCAGCAAAGATTGGACAGGTAGGGCAAGAACGTAGACAACAGACGTAGTAGGTGTGCTATTCCAAGCACCAACAAACCTTTCTAGGTGTTAGAGAAACAGATCCCAAGACAAATATGGTATTTTTCAAACACTATCTTACTTGTGCAGAGGCTGGAATGAAATGGAGACTGTTTTAAGGGAAGTTTCAGCCAAGAGGATTTAATTATAATTCAAGTATAATTAAGAAGAACTCAGACTATTGGGGGAAAAATGGGAAAGCACAAATGTACAAAGGAAGAATCAATTCCACTTAGTCCCTTCAGCAAATAAAAAAAGGGTGTGAAATAAACCAGAGTTGTAAAAGCTAAAAGTGGCCTTTTAGTAAGGTTATTTATTCATTATTTTTAATTTAGGAAAGGCAGGGATAAGTTACAGTGTACCTTAGAATCTTCACGTATTTCAAATACATAGCATATGTGACTCCTACAGGTTTTGGTTTGTCATATAGACTAGAAAGAGAAGTGTCTGTTTAGGTAGATGCTAATTTTTCTATCAGATTATTTATGTATATTGTGAGACTACTGTTTGTTACATTGTGAAGAACTGCAAAAGTTCATATTGGGTCTATGAGGAATCATCCAATCAAGTTGAAACCAAAGCTTTTAGCTTTTACACCACTCCTGCTGTACCCAGAAATATTTTCATTTGAATAATATAATTAATGCAGACTAGAAATAAGATGGAAATTATAGTTCATACCATTATTAATGACCTCAGAGCACTAATTGCCAAATGAGAAAACAAACTTTTCTTCTTCTCTATATTTTCTGGAAGGATAAACCAGATTGGCAAGACATCTAGCCAGCTTCTGCATCACTGAGTCACTTCCCAAGTCATTCACCCTCAGTGACTAAAAAAATACTTTACAAGGGAACTTCATGGTGATTATTTTGATCTATCTTCCTACCAGTTGCAAAAATATACTTTATCTATTACACATGGATGCTTTTTGGTGTTATACAAGAAGGAGTTTTGCTTCATAAATGGTATTACACGTTCATTTCTAAATATAGTGTCTGGGACAAGCTGTCAAGTTTATGAAAAATAGGAAAGACTTTAACATTCTGGACTGAGTCACAGAAGGAAATTGGAAGTGATTGGCCATAAGGATTACTATCCCTCTCCCCTGATTCATTTTCCTCCAAGCACTTATCCTCCCCTGATAGGCTATATATTTTAATTTTTGATTGACTGATTGTCGTTCTCCCACTGCTGGAATGAAAGCTCTGTGCGGGTGGGGATTTGGGGGGCATTGTGGACGTCTGTCTCAAAGAACCTACTTACGTCCTGGGGACTCGTACAGTCCCAACTTGTGTGCAGCTGCTAAACTGTGACACTCTTGGTGAGCAATTTGTGGCTTTAATAACCATGATTTTGAAGAGGACTCTGTTGTGTGTCTGCATATTTAGATAGGTAATTGAATTATTCTATTTCATAACCTAAATGCAATATTAAAACTCTGGAAAAAAATGAAAATCTGAGCTTTTCCATTTTAATATTGTGAGTTGATAATGTCTTTACAGTCTGGTGTTATAAATGTACTTTCATGACATCCCACATAAATGTTCTTACATGACTTACTTCGTCTAGTCTGAGAGCACTTACAAAATCAATTTTGAAAACTATAATAAGCAGCAATCCAATAAAAATATGTTTAATCTGACTTAAAACACAAGTGGATTCTCCAATTTTCCTCTTTCTTTCACAAGTGTTGGCAAGTTGCTTCTCCAGACTAAGATAATCCAGGAAACTCAATATTACTCAAGGTGCAATTCCACCATTGATCTACAGGGGGTGAGATGACAGATGAGTATCATAGACTATAATAGAATTAGTGGTAAATATAGAAATATAGAAATTAAGGTATGAGAGCAAATAAAAAGAATAAAATTTTATCTCAGAGCTAGAAAATATGTATAGAAATTTTAAAAAATGCTGACAACAAATATCTGGGTTTTTTTAAATGTTGTTTCTTGATTCAGGTGGTTAAATAATGGTAATTATTTAAGAGCTTCTTCCAGATTCTCCCTTCACACTGGGCCAATTCAGATAAATCTGCACAGTGTTGTGTCTTATTTTGTTTTGTTTTACTTCAAAAACACCCCTCCTCTTTGAATTTTCTCTAACCTTATTTTTATTGCCCCAATGAACAATTAGTCTTGCCCCTGAGAAATCCAGTTCAGAGTGTAATGTGTCATTACACTGATAGTTTTTTCTTTTCTGTTAATATTAATGAGAAAAATCTATCTTAGTTTTCTCTCAGATCATTGGACTTTTATGTCTTTGACTGAAAGGACATCATCTTTTCCCTTCATTTAAGAACAAACCAAAACTACATTTAAACCAAAGTCATTTAACAAAGCCTCAACCTAGTTAAAAAGAAATATTCATTCTACTCATGATTATTTGACCTGATAGAGACTCACAGTGGAAAAAATGAATGAGAAATTGTAAGCATCATTCTGTTTGTTTGGGGGATGAGATTTAGAACTTGTATTTAAGTATGGGTGAATCAGATTTTCTGAATATTCAGAGCCACCCAAAGAAAGAAGTGAATCTATCTTGGACCTAATTGACCAGAGACTAGAAAGAGGTTAGCTTTGCATTTGCTTCTTGATTCCTTTCTGCATCCTGTGGATAGCATTACCTTTCTGACTGACACTCAGCAACAATTCGAGATAAATTGCCCTCTCTTAAATGTACTGAATTACTTGGTCCTAGGTGAAGTAAGGATAGAGAACAAAATACTTGGAAAACTGTTTCAAGGTGGGTGTTTGATTTCTTGCGTACTGGACATTCTCACTCTTCTTTGTCCATTTGAAAGGGAAGGGCGGATGGTATTTTATTGTTTTATCTTTCACTTCTTTTTCTACATGTAATTTTGAACTGCTTTCAGCAAGTTAATTAGCAATTTGTTTTTCTTCTTTATTGGACAGAGGTTTATGTATTCTGCTTTTTTTTAATTTGGTCATTTGTGTTTTGTTATAGATCAATGAAAGCTTGTTAATCATTAAAAAGTTTCATTAACTCAAGATCTGTTGTAAGTTATATACAGATCTTCCTCGACTTATGAAGAAGTTACATCCTGATAAACCCATTGTAAGTTGAAAATATGTTATGTCGAAAATGCATTTAATACATCTAACCTACTGAACACTAGTTTGGCCTCGCCTATCTTAAATGTGCTCAGAACACTTACATTAGCCAACAGTTGGGCACAGTCATCTAACACAAAACCTATTTTATCATATGGTCTTGAATATCTCATATAGTTTATTGGATACCGTCCTGAAAGTGAAAAACAATAGTTGTCAGTGTATCTGTTGCTTACCCTCGTGATCACGTGGATGGCTGGGAGCTGCAGCCCGCTGCCCAGCATGAGAGAGGATATACCATGTCAATACCCTGGGAAAAGATCAAAATTCAAAATTCGAAGTACAGTTGCTACTGAATGTGTGCTGCTTTTGCACCATTGTAAAGTCAGAAAATCTTAAGTGGTCCCATCATATGTCGGGGACCATCCATATATAAATTAGTTCCCTTTCCCCCACCCCTGTCAGTGAGGTTATTTCATACAGTTTTTATACAGTTAGATTCTTTTCTCATAATCGACATTTCTTTCTGGGATCCCCTGACCTCTTAAACAATTGTTTAAAAATTTGCGTATGTTACACTTCACTCCCCGTACTGTAAAGTTCTGTGCACTTTGACAAACGTGTAGTGTCGTGTATCCACCAATATCAAACAAAATAGTTTCGCCACCCTAAAAACATCTGTGCTTGGGGCCACCCGGTGGTGCAGCGGTTTAGTCCGCGCTTGGCAGCCCGGGGTTCGCTGGTTCGGATCCCGGGCGCCCACCGACGCACTGCCTGTCAGCCATGCCGTGGCGGCGTCCCATATAAAGTGGAGGAAGATGAGCACAGATGTTAGCCCAGGGCCAGTCTTCCTCAGCAAAAAGGGGAGGATTGGCAACAGATGTTAGCTCAGGGCTGGTCTTCCCCACAAAAAAAAAAAAAAAAAAATCTGTGCTTTACCTATTCAACATTCCCCCTTCCCCAAACCCCTGGCAACCACGGATCAGGTTACTCTCTACAGTTTTCTTTTCCAGAATGTCATATAAATGGAATCAAACAGTATTGAGACTTTTCAGACTGATTTTTTTCACTTAGCATTTTAGATACATCAACATTTTTGTGAGGCTTGATCTTTCCTATTTTTTATCACTGAATCATTTCCCATTGTATGGATGTACCACAGTTTGTTTACCTAATCATCTCTTAATGGACATCCTGATTGCTTCCAGTTTGGGGCAATTGTGAATAAAGCTGCTGTACACCTTCATGTGCGGGTTTTTGTGTGGATATAGGTTTGCAAATCAGTTGGATAAATACCTAGGAGTGTGAGTGTTGAGTCATATGGTAAGACACAGTTAGCTTTGTAGTAAACAGCTGAACTGTTTTCCAAAGTGATCGTACCATTTTGCATTCTCACCGTCAATGAATGAGAGTTCCTCTTGCTCGACATCTTTACCAGCAATAGGTATTGTCAGATTGTTTTTGTTTTGTGGTGTTTTGTTTTGTTAAATTTTAACCATTCTAATAGATGTGTAGTGGTATCACGTTGTTTTAACTAGCGTTTCTCTAATGACAAATGATGCTGAGCATCTCTTCATATGCTTATTTGCCATTTATATATCTTCTTTTTTTTTCCAGCTTTATTAAGGTATAATTGACAAATAAAATTGTAAAATATTTAAAGTGTACAACATGATGAAAGGATTCTCCCCATCAAGTTAACTACCACACATCCACCACCCGTCACCTTACATATTTGCCTCTTTTTTTTTTTGGCAAGAACATTTAAGTTCCACATTTTTAGCAAATTTCAGTTATACAATAATGTTATCAACTAGAGTCACCATGTTATACATTAAATCCTCAGACCTTATTTATCTTATAACTGAAAGTTTTTACCTTTTAAGCACCAGTCCCTATCCCTATTTCCCCACCTCCCAGCCCCTGGCAAGCACTTTTCTACTGTTTCTATAGTTGAATTTTTTTTCTAGATTCTACATGTAAGTGATGCCATGCAGTATTTGTCTTTTTCCTTTTGACTCATTTCACTCAGCATAATGCCCTCCAGGTTCATCCATGTTGTTGCAAATGACAGAATTTCCTTCTTTTTAAAGCTGAATAATATTCCATCATATGTATATATATGGTGTATATATATATATATATATATACACACCATATTTTTTATATCCATTCATCCATCTAAAGATTCTTAGGTTGTTTCCATACCTTGACTCCTGTGCATAATGCTGCAATGAACATGGGAGTACAGGTATCTCTTTGAGAAAATAGTTTGGTTTCCTTTGGATATATACCCAGGAGTGGGATTGCTGGGTCATACAGTAGTTCTATTTTTAATTTTTGAGGAACCTCCATACTGTTTTCCACAACTGCTGCACCAATTTACATTCCCACCAACAGTGCACAAGGGTTCCCTTTTCTCCACATCCTCATGAGCACTTATCTCTTGTCTTTTTGATAATAGACATCCTAACAGATGTGAGGTGATATCTCACTGTGGCTTTAATTTGCATTTCCCTGATGATTAGTGATGTTGAGCAGCTTTTCATGTACCTGTTAGTCATTTGTATGTCTTCTTTGAAAAAGTACCTATTCAGGTCCTTTACCCATTTTTAAACTGGGTTATTTTTTGCTCTTGAGTTGTATGAGTTTCTTGTATATTTTAGATATCAATCCTTATTGGCTACGTGGTTTGCAAATAGGTTTGCAAATATTTTCTCCCATTCTATAGGTTACCTTTTCTTTTTGTTGACAGTTTGTTTGTGGTGTAGAAGTTTTTTAGTTTGATGTAGTCCCACTTGTTTATTTTTGCACTTATTGCCTGTGCTTTTGGTATCAACTTCAAAAAATCATTGCCAAGACCAATATCAAGGAGCTTACCCCCTAGGTTTGCTTCCAGGAGTTTTATAGTTTCAGGACTTATGTTCAAGTCTTTAATTCATTTAGAGTTGATTTTTGTATAAGTTGTAAGATAGGGATCCAGTTTCATTCTTTTGCAAGAGTCTGTCTAGTTTTCCCAACACCATTTATTGAATAGACTAGCATTTCCCCATTGTATGTTCTTGACTCCTTTGTTCTGAGTTAATTGACCGTATATACATGGGTTTATTCTGGGCTCACTATTCTTTCTCATGGGTATATATGTCTGTTTTTATGCCACTGCCATACTATTTTGATTACTATAGCTTTGTAATATAGTTTGAAATCAGGAAGTGATGCCTCCAGGTTTGTTCTTTCTCAAGATTGCTTTGGCTAATAGTGGTCTTTTGTGGTTCCATACAAATTTTAAGATTGATTTTCCTATTTCTGTGAAAAATGCCATTGGAATTTTGATAGGTATTGCATTGAATTTGTAGATCACTTTGAATAGTATGGACATTTTCAGAATATTAATTCTTCCAATCCATGAATGCAGAATATCTTTCCATTTATTTGTGTCATCTTCAATTTTCTCAATGTCTTGTAGTTTTCAGTGTACAGATCTTTCACTCCTTGTTAGATTTACTCCTATTTTATTCTTTTTGATGCTATTATAAAGGGAATTTTCTTAATTTCTCTTTCTGATAGTTCATTGTTGGTGTATAGAAATGCAACTGATTTTTGTATGTTGGCTTTGTATACTGCAAAAGTACTGAATTCATTTATCAGTTCTAACAGTTTTTTGGTGGAGTCTTCAGGGTTTTCTTTACATAATATCATATCATCTGCAAATAGAATTTTACTTCTTCCATTCCTATTTGGATGACTTTTATTTCTTTTTCTTGCCTAATTGCTCTGATTAGGACTTCTAGTACTGTATTATTTTTCTACATTTAGTTTAAAACTGTGTCAGCTTCCAAAATTAATTCCAATGTGATATTGATTGGGAAAACATTAAATGTATGTATTAATTTGGGAGAAACTGACATCTATAAAATTTTGAATCTGACTATGCATTTATTCAATTATTTTCTATATTCCTTAGAATTCCTTTGAATTCTTATTCACATAGTGCCTGAATATTTATTAACTTTATTCTCGGTTGTTTATTTTTTTGGTCCTATTATGAATGGGTTTTTTTCCCATTATATTTAATTGGTTATGTATGATATACAGAAAATCATTTTCTTTTTTCTATTCATTTTATAATTGTGCAGTCTACTGAACTCTCATCACTTCTAATAGTTACTAAATTGATTCACTTTCTTTCTAGGAAGGTATAGAATTGTGTGTTATATTTTGCTAATGATAATGACAATGATGATTATAATGAAGAAAAAAATGTTGATTCCTCATCGTCTCAGTGGTTAAGCACAGTGTTTATGAACATACACTTTAGAATCAGGAAGACTTGAGTCTCTGGAATAGTTATTCTTTTCCCCCCTTTTTTCTTGCATTTATTAATCTTCCTGAACATATAGTTTGTAAGTGGTGTTTGTGGTCATTCCCACCTCAGTTCTGTCATTAATAGTAGTGCCTCTAGTATAGCACTTCCAAAACTGATATCCTATGGATCATTGGTCCTACAGAGTGTTTATCCAAAAAAATTGCACAGTTAAGTAGACTTATATACAATGCAAACTACATCCTCCACTTTAAGGTTCACAATGCATTTTAAAATTTTTAAATTATCAGTTCTCAATATTTTACATTACAAGGTAATATTCTCTAACTTTGTGTTTCCAGAATTTTTATGACCTTGGAACTCTTTCATGGAACTTCTATTAATATCCCAGCACTAGTTTGCTCTTTTGAAAAATGCTGCTGTTATTTAAATTTCTGATTCTGTATTCATGTGAGATTGGCTGGTCTAGAATTTTCTTTTTTTGTCAGACTTTTTTATCAGGGTTAAATTAGTTTTTTAAAAAATAGAGACTAACTTTTTTTCTTTTTCCTTTGTTTTTCTTTTTCTATTGAAGGAAAAGAAATAGGAATAGCACAGGAATATCTGTTCCTTGAAAGTGTAAGTGGACTTACTTGTGAAACTGGACTTGTGCTTATTTTGGAGTTAATATTTTCACAACATATGTTCATTTTCTTCCATGATTATTGGCAGGTTCACAAAACTTTTTCATTAATCAATTTGAATACTATTTGCCTTCCATAAAAATGGCCCATTTCATCATGATTTTCAAATGTTTGTGCATCAGGTTTTAAGACAAACTCATACATATTATTTCATAGAGTAACATTTTATTCTTTTTAATCTCAACAAAAGCTATAATTTTTTTTTATTTCTAATCTTTACTTATATATTTTTTTTCCCTTCTACTTGGTTAGAGTATGCAGAGAAGTATTTCCCAAAATAGCTTCCATGGAATATTAATGTCGGATATAAAAAAAATAGGGAAAAGATCTATGGTCAGAAATGGGGGGAAATGGAGAATTAAACAAGTTAGACAAAGCTTTAACTACCAGGTTTCTTTCACGTGTTGGTTTACGTTGTGAATCTGGATGTAGCATTTGCAAAACTTATTTGACAAGGAACTCATTTTTTCAAACTACCGTTTCAAAAATGCTCTTCTAGAGGTTTGTCTAGTTAAATTATTTCATTTAAAAGAATCATCTTTCAATGCAATATTTTTCTTTTTTCTAATGCATTACATTTGTTTTTACCATTACATGTTTCTTTACCTCAATTTCCTTAATTTTATTTTATTCTTCTTTTTCAAACATCTTGAATTGCAATAATTTGTTCAGTTTTTACCTTTTCTCACTTAGTAAAGAAAACATGTTGTGAAGTGATGAATATGTTAATTAGCTTGAATGTGGTAATCATTACACAAGGTATACTTATATCAAAACACTACGTTTTACACCTTAAATATATACAATTTTTTATTTGTCAATCACATCTAAATAAAGCTGGAAAAAAAATTTTAAGCATATGAAGCTATGAATTTGACTCTGAGTACAGCTTTAACTATTTCTCATAAGTTTTTATAATTTGTTGTCTTACTATGATTTTCTAATATTCCATAATTATAGTTCTGATTTCTGCTTTGGTAGTAGAATTACTTAGTAAAGGGTTTTTGTTTTTAAATTTCCAGTTGATTTTAATGTGATGTTTTTAAATTATGTAGTCACATTGCTTTGCTACAGAAATATGCCTCCTAAATTTTCTGCACTGGGGAATTTAATGAAGTTTTTCTTATGGTTATTCATGATTAACTTTTGAAAATTCTCTAAAACTATTAGGTTCCTGTCACTTTCACAGATTTGTGAAAAAAATTGTACTTCATACATTCATTTTTGCACATAATGATTCATGACATATATTCATTGTGCATTTTACCCTTCATCATTAAACATTGACTCACTTTTCCCATTACTTTCTGCCTTGAATTCCACTTTTTTGATATTACAACTGCTGCTTTCTTTTTGTTTGTCTGTTTAGTCATTTTGTTTAAAGGAAGGATCTTATAGGAAGTAGACAGTTGAATTTCTTGCGATAGCTTTTAACCTATTCATTTTACTGCAATAACTGATATGTTTATCTTATTTCTGTCATAATGCTTTCTGACATAATAAAAGTGCGTCTTTTATTTTTTATTGTGTGCTATATAAATTGTGTTATCATTGATTTTTATACTCAATCCTAATATCTTCTAAGCCATATTTTAAGCTATTTTGTTGTAATTGTTATTTTAAAGAGTTAGCAATATCTATTAGCTCTCCCTCTTGATGACTAGGGACATTAACAACATTGGTATAATTTATTTTTTCATCCCACCTTCTCATTTTGTGATGATTTTTGGCATTATCTGGGATTTATGTTATCTGGTTCCTTATTATTTTTTTACCTTATGCTTCTTGTCTTTAAAGTAATATTTAGGACTTCCATTCTGCTTTATAATCATCTTTATGAAATATTTAGTCTAAATTCTATTGTTTCATGGTTTTAATATTCATTGAGAGGTTTTTATTTTTTTGAACAGCAGTTTTCCCATTATTGAGTTTTTCATCTTGACATATCCCTTAATCACTTGAAATGTCCATTGGAGTAGTATTTTTAAGAAAACTACATAAGTGGTTTACTTACCAAGTCCTTCATGTCTGAGACTCTGTTACCATCTGCATAAATGCCAACTTTGTGCAGGTGGTGGAGGGGCCAAGAGGGTCCTGCTGGCAAAATGGCTAGATTATTCCCACTGGCACCTTTTCTAACATCTTTAAACTATGTTTAATTATTTCTTATTAACTAACTATACTACTCCTTGGAGTATTGGTATCATATTTTTATTGCTGCTGTGTAAATAGTTTTTTCAAACATTGTCTTAAATTTTTCTGATTCAAGTTCCAGGGGATGTTCTTAATTCTAATAATATGAAGTTTGGTGAATATGTCCACGACCTTTACTGATAATATTCACACTGTCTAGATTTCAATCAGGCCAATAGTTTGGCTTTTGCTTTTTAAGAATGAAAACCCCTAATATTCACATTCATATCACCTCATTTCTTTTATTTTAGTCTTTTTTTCCCAATATTACTTATTTTTTCTTGATTCGCCTCAAACTCACACCAAATTCAAGGTAACACACAATATATGTGTATAATAAAAGTTTCTATTTTTGTCTTCAGTGACTTTCTTCTAGATAGGCAAAGTATTTTGACCCTTTGACCATAGATAGGATTTGAGACATGTACACTTGGCAACTATTCATGCTGGTTCATTCCCAAGACTTTTTTATTTTATACATATAATCAGGTTTCTAAGCTCTAAGTCAATTAATCTGCCATTCTTCTGTCTGTAAAATTCATAGAATTCATAAATACACCATCATTCACTTAGCTCTCCTGGAGTACATTCTCATTGGTCTGACTCTTCAGTGGTGAAACATGGTGTCATTTAAAGATAGTAAATGAAACCACACATAGCACTACTCCAAAGGAGATATCTAAAAGTTACAAGGAGAAAAAAAATAAGGCATGTATCACACACTAGAAAGTCTTACACAACTGTGAACTTTTGAAGTGAAAAATTTATAGGAATAAATCTCTACAGGGTTGAAATGTGCTGGCTGTTTTGTTGTTCTCTATTCTAATGAAAGTGTTCATTAGATGGCTTTTCTAAAGTAAAGTTTTGTATTAGAGTGTACATTAGAGTCATCAAACTGGGAGATTTTGGAATTAGCACACTTTTTCTTAAGAAAAATTTATTCATGGCCCTCGTTTCTGGAGGGTTTTTTTTGTCTTGTATATTTAGCAACTTAAGCAATTGAATTCTTTTTCCTTTTAACTCACTTGTTTAAAGGTGCTATTTTTATATACACTTGAAACAATAACGTGTAGATACAAGAAATATTTTGCTATCAAAATTAATTGTCACTGGTAAGTGTTTCTTCTTGCTAAATTTTAAGGATTTTAAGATTGTATCTTTGTTATAGTTTTTATTTTGAAGGATGGTCAATTGTATCCAGAAGATTAAACCAGATCTAAAGATATCATCTAATGGACCATAATATATTATCTAAATTTTTTAATGACTTTAAAAGATATACTATAATGGTTCTAAAGAATACCTTAAAGACACATGGGTACACTCTTAAGTTCCCTCTGTGGATTGTAATTACTTTGCTGGGTGAGTGGCATGGCATCAGTGTGTTCTGTCTAGCACATAGCGAGGGAAATCGGTAGTAAAAGAAACCATAATAAAAGACCTGGCACTATTCTATATTCCTTTAAAGGTAATGAACTATGGACTTTGAGGGTTACCTTCAATAATATTGGGTGAATTGTTACTTCAATCATTACAGTATTGCTTGGTAATTCAAGAAAAGGAACACCAATGTCCAAACTACCTTCCATCTAAACGATTTCTCTTTGCCAAGTGCCATTTAAAAGAAAACTTTCTCAATGATGCACCATTGTAAGACTTTGTTCCTCTACCTTGTCCTGAGAAATCTATGTGCTAAATTTGCCCAGCCTTTGACTAGAAATTTGAACAAGAGAGTTCATACCTCCCAGTGGTGAAAGGATGGATTGTTTCATAGCTCCTTGCCATATGAAGAAAATAATGTTGGATATACTCTTTATACCACATATTGTAGATAGAGTAAAGACCTAACTGTGGAAACTAAAATTATAAAGGTAACAGATAAAATTATTAAAAAATATTTTTGTAATTTTGGCAATGGAAGAATTTCTTAAGTAAAACAATATCATAAGGTAGAATATTGATGGTGTTGGTTGCATAAATATTAAGTATTTCTATTCAGAAATAACATCACAAACAAAATTAACAGAAAAATAGATTGGAAGAAAATACTTAGAATGTCAAAAACCAATTAGGATCCAAGACAATTCAGTGGGGGAAGAAAAGTCTTTTCAACAATTGGTGCTGGGACAACTAAATATCCGTAAGCAACAGAATGAAGTTGGACTGCTTACTCAGACCATGCACAAAAATTAATTTAAAATGGATCATGGATCTAAATGTAAATGCTAAAACTACAAGACCTTTAGAAGCAAACCTTGGAGTCAATTTTCATGACTTTGGGTTAAGTAGCAGCTTCTTAGATATGAAACCAAAAATACAAGGGAAGAAAGAAAAATAGAATAAATGGACTTCATAAATTTTAAAACTTTTGTTCTTCAAAGGACATCATCACAAAAGTGAAGATATGATCCACAGATGGGAGAAATATTTGCAAATCTTATATCTGATAAGGGATTTAAATATGCAGGCTATATAGAACACTTACAACTCAACAATAAAAAGGCAAATAATCCAATTTAAAAATGGGAAAAGGATTTTAATAAACATTTCTCCAAAGAAAAAGACTAGCATATTAAAACTAGCACAATGAGATACCATTTCACATTCACTAGGGTAGCTATGAACAAAAATATAAACAATAACAAGTGGTGACAAACGTGGAGAAATTGGAATCCTCATATCTTGCTGGTGGGAATATAAAATGGTGCAGCTGCTTTAAAAAATAATTTGATAATTCCCCAGATTGTTAAACGTTGAGTTATATTATGAACCAATTCCATTCTTAGGTATATACCCAAAGGAAATGAAAACATATCCACGTAAAAAATTGTAAACAGATTTTCACAATAACACTATTCATAATAGACTGAGTGGAAACAACCCAAATGTTCATCAACTAATAAATGGATAAATAAAATTTTGTAAATGGAATATTATTTGGTAGTAAAAAAAAAGAATGAAGTACTGATACATGCTATAATATGGATTAATCTCAAAAACATTATTCCAAGTGAAAGAAGTCAGTCATCAAAACCATGTCTTATGATTCTATTTATATGAAATGTCCAGAATGAGCAAATCTATGGAGATGGAAAGTAGATTAGTGGTTGCTTAGGGCTAGGAGGTTGTTGGGAGGAAATGGGGAGTGACTGCTACAGGGTATGGGATTTCTTTTCGTGATTATGAAATGTTCTAAAATTGATTGTGGTGCTGGTTGCACAACTCTTGAGAATATGCTAATAACGAGTGAATTGTACACTTTAAATACAGGAATTGTATAGCATGTGAATTATATCACAATAAAGCTGTTTTTAAAAACTAAGAAATTTTTAGTTTTTACTAAGGTACAATGTTAACACTAGGGAAAGTGGGGTGAAGTGTATATTGGAACTCTCTGTATAACGTTTGCAACTTTCTTATATATAACAAAGTATTCCAAAATAAAAGTTAAAAATAAAAACTAACTAGAGTTTAAATCTAGTATATTCAGGAATTCCTCAAAACAATAAGAAAAAGAGAAAATCCAAAAGAAAATCAAGTGGAGTAAATTAATAGACAAATCAGAGAAGATGAAACATTGAAGACTATCAAATTGTGAAGAATTTCTCATGAGTTAAATGAACAATATAAAATAGAACAATGAGGTATCTCTTTATGTCTATAAGATGACTAATATCACAAAGTCAGATATGCCAAGTTTTATTGAAGATATGGGCAAGCAAGAACTCTCATGCTGGTGGGAGCATAGATTGGTGAAGCCATTCTGAAGAACAACAGGGCAATAGCTTACATTAATTAAATATGCAAATACACAATGACTCAGCAACCCCGTTCCCAGGCATGTACTCCAAAGACACTCGTGTGTGATTCCACAAGGGGAAAGAGGTTAAAATGCGCATTGCCGTGGTCTTTGTGATGGGGAGATGTTGGAAGCAACTTACATTTCCATCATGGAAAGAAAAGAAAAGTAAAACGTGAAAGAAGTGTAATATGAAATACTCCGGAGCAGTTAGAAGCAATTAACAAGAGTTTTTTTCTTCAAGGACAGATTTTAAAATCATAGTGAAAAAGATGAGTGATAAAAATAAGTAACATAATGGTAACATAATACTCTTTATGTAAATCAAAGATATATATACAAAAAAATGTATATGTTTTAAAGCATATACGTGGAAATTTTGTGTGTGTGTGTGAGGAAGATTAGCTCTGAGCTAACACCCATTGCCAATCCTTCTCTTTTTGCTGAGGAAGATTGGCCCTGGGCTAACATCTGTGCCCATCTTCCTCTACTTTATATGGGACTCTGCCACAGCATGGCTTGATAAGCAGTACATCAGTCCTCGCCCGGGATCGAGGCCCATGAACCCTGGACCGCCAGAAGTGGAGTGCACAAACTTAACCACTATGCCACTGGGCCAGCCCCTGCATAGAGATATTTTTGAAGCACTTTGTGTTGGGATCATTGAGATACTGTCAGGGAGTGGTGAAAGGTATAAGTGTTAAGGTCAAGGATAGTGGGAACAAAATAAAATAAAATAAATAATATTTAGCAAGAAAAGTGCTTTAAGTACTGTTACTCAACCTTCTGCCCTTGAGGTCCTCAATAAAAGAAAAGGCATAAACATAAATATAATTCATTAGAGCATTATGCACACAAAAGCATTGACTAAAAAATTATACTTATCTCTTTCAAATGATTAAACTAGATATAATAAATAGTTTTACATTGTTTATGGAGGTAGTAAATAATTTTATTCTTTTTTCTTCACTACTAAACTTTTGAAAAGCTTTTCTACTACTATCTTGATCTCTCGCAATTTGAATTCTGCATCATACTCCTTGAACACCACTCTTTCAGAAGACTGCAGTGACATCCTATTTTTGTCACTTTACAAGATCTCTCCATAGGTTTTTTATATGGCTCCTCCTTAAAGATTTCTCATGTCTTGGATTCAGAAATAATTCATCTGGAATGAATAAAGAAAATGTGGTATATATATATATGTATATATATATGTACACACTAACATACAGACACACACAATGAAATATAATTCAGCCTTAAAAAAGAAGAAAATTTTACCATTTGCAGCAATGTGGATGAACCTGGAGGACATTGTGCTAAGTGAAATGTCAGAGACAGAAAGACAAATGCTGAGTGATGTCATTCATGTGTGGAATCTAAAATAGTCATACTTGTAGCAGCAGAGAGTAGAATGGTGGTTATCAGGGGCTGGGGAGTGGGGGAAATGGAGAGATGTTGGTAAAGTGTACAAAGTTTCAATTACACAAGAGAACTGTATAAGTTCTGGAGCATGGTGACTATAGTTAACCATACTGTATTATGTACTTGAAATTTGCTAGAGGATGGATCTTAAGTGTTCTCACCACACACACAAGAAAAGAAAAGAAAGTAGGAAAATAGTAACTATGAGGTGATGGGTATGTTAATTAGTTTGATTATAGTGATCATTTCAATATGTATACACACATCAAAACACCAAGTTGTACACCTTACATATATACAATTTTTAATTGTCAATTGCATTCCAATAAAACTGGAAACAAAGAAAGAATTCATCTTCCCGTTCTCCTGGGGCTCCCATCACCTGAGGATCTTTCTCACTATGCCCCAGTTCTTTCTCCTCTGCCTACCCATTAATAAGAGCTACTAATACCTTCACCTTGGCCCTCTTCTCTTCCTCTTGATGTCTGTATCCGGTGGATAACTTCAGATATTACCTCAGTATGATTGATTTCCTGAAACATAGACCGGAAATTCCAAAACACCACCTGGTGCACCAGCAGCACCTCAAACTGAACATGCCCCAAATTGAATTGTCTTCTACAGACTTCCTCCTCGATCATATTCTCAGTCTCAGCTAGACAGTTCCAGTCTCTTAGGCTGGCAGCCTTTGCTAAGAGATCCTTTGCTTTCACAATCCACACTCAGTAGCTGACGAGTCATCTATATTATACATCCTCAGAGTCTTCTAGTATCCATCAACTCCTCTTCATTCCCACTGCTGCTGCTCTAACTCAGACCTGCATCACCTCTCAAGTGAACTGTTGCTATCACCTCCTAACTGGACCAACAGAAAGGAATTCTGTTTTGGTATGTCTTTGAGTAGAAAACACAAAGGATATTCCTAGATAAAACATATGATGGTAAAACTAGGAATGAGAAGAGGAAATACCTTAAAGAGAAGGACAAAAAATTAGTTGACAGACCTATGAATTCCCTTTTCAAGAAGATTAATTTTTGAGTGCTTTTCTGTTCAAACATTGGCAAGTTTTTGCTTTATTTTCCTGGACATGTCATTCTTTCACACACCTATTCCTAGCCCATATCAATTCTATTTCCTCGTGTGAATGCTTGGCTTCAAAATAGTCTATCTCCTCACTATCTTGATTAATTTTGTCATATTAGAATAATAGCTTCCTAAAGGAATTTTCCTGGCTCCAGTTTCTTACCTGTCATTCAAAGTTTAAAAATCTCATTCTTTAAAGCAGAGATAGAATTTTTCACCTATTAGGTTTGCAAAAATAAAAAAGACTGGTATTATGCAGGTGTGGGAGAAAGAACTCCATCTCCATAGGTCTATAAATGGGGGCAACTTATCAGAGGTTAATTTGGTAAATCCAATAATGCTTTTTAAATATGCAGACCAGTTGACCCAGGGATTCCACTTTAGAACTAAGTCCTACAGAATTACTTGCATAGGAAAGCAAGACTGTTCTTTGTAGCATTCTTCATAAGAAGGGAAATTTGAAAACCCACTTAAATGGGCATCAATGGGGAATATTTAAATAATGGTACCACCAGATTGTGTGATATTATTCACATTTTTAAAATAGTGAAAAAGATCTATGTACACTGGCATAGAAGTATACCCATGAAAAAGAAATTTATAGAATAATTTCATTTTTGGTAAAACAAAGAGAAATAAAATATATATGAATTTGAGTATGTGTGTTGTGTGTATGTGTGGTACAAATATTATATAATTGTGTAAGTGTATATTGCTTAAAATTTTTAAAAAGGGATGTATATTAGACTACCTCTCACAATATCTCTGGCTTATTCATGCTCCCCCTTTTCTGGATTCCTATGGCATGTCCCAAGCCTGTCACATGTGTCTTGTCTACCTAGAAATTGTAAGTTTGTGGAGTAGCTAAACTGAATTTTATATATATCTTATATTTCCTACATTGCCTATGTAGGTACTCAAAAATACTTGCTGAGTTGGGTTAAATACCTAACTTTTGGGAAATTAGAAATATGTATAGTATTCTTAAAACATGTTCCAAACATCAGCAGTACGCTGTTTGACATCAGTCTTAGCAGTATCTTTTTGAATATCATGTCTCCTCAGGCAATGGAAACAAAAGAAAAAATAAACAAATGGGACTACATTAAGCTAAAAATTTTCTGCACAGGGAAGGAAATCCTCAACAAAATGAAAAGACAACCTACCAATTTGGAGAAGATATTTGCAAGTCATATATCCGATAAGGGGTTAATATCCAAAATATATAAAGAACTCATGCAACCCAACAACAACAAAAGCCCAATCCAAAAATGGGCAGAACAGACATTTTTCCAAAGATATACAGATGGCCAACAGGACATGAAAAGATGTTCAACATCACTAATGATTAGAGAAATGCAAATCAAAACTACAATGAGATATCACCTCACACCCATCAGAATGGCTATTATTAAAAGACAGGAAATAACAAGCTTTGGGGAGGATGTGGAGAAAAAGGAACTCTCGCACACTGCTGGTGGGAATGTAAATTGGTGCAGCCACTGTGGTAAAGAGTATGAAGATTCCTCAAAAAATTAAAAGTAGAAATTCTATATGATCCAGCTATTCCATTTCTGGGTATTTACCCAAAGAAAGACAAAACACTAATTCAAAAAGATATATGCACCTCTATGTTCATTACAGCATTATTCACAATAGCCAAGACTTGGAAGCAACCCAAGTGCCCACCAACAGATGAATGATAAAGAAGATGTGGTATGTGTGTGTGTGTGTGTGTGTATATATGTGTGTGTATATATATATATATGTATGTATATATGTGTGTGTATATATATCTATATATATGTGTGTGTGTATATATATATATGTATATATGTGTGTGTATATATATATAATGGAATACTACTCAGCCAAAGAAAAGATGAAGTATTGCCATTTACAACATGGATGGACCTTAGGATATTATGGTAAGCAAAATAAATCAGAATGACAATTACCAAATGGTTTCACTCATATATGGAAGATAAACAAACACATAGATATGAAAAACAGATTTGTGGTTACCAGAGGGGAAATGGTGGGGGGAGAAAAGGGTAAAGGTGCACATGTGTGCGGTGATGGATGCAACTAGACTTTTGGTGGTGAACACAATGCAGTCTATACAGAAGTCAAAATAGAATGATGTAAACCTGAAATTTATATATTATAAACCAATGTGACCTCAATTAAAAAAACAGATGAATAAAAAAATAAAATATGTTCCAAAATATATATGTTATGCTTGACTCAGTTTAGAACTGAGTGCCTAATAAAATCCTTTGGATGTATTTCATAATCCACTAAATTACAAAAAATTAATGGCTAAGGGAGGGAACTAATTACCAATCAGTCACAAAGTAGACATGTATTTGATATTCAGCAAGTCAGCATAAATCTTTCTAATCTTTGAGTCATAGTTTGATTTTATTCAAGAGCCTAATAATTAAGAACAAAAAGAGAGAAAGTGCATCTTATGGGCCGGTAGGGGAGGGGGAAGTTCATGATCTGGTAAGTAGTGCCAAAGGAAGTTTGCTACCGGGGATATTAACAAGCCAACAAAACCCTATGGCTTATTTCTACCGGAGGAAGTAGAGTATTAGGCAATATATGTTTTCCTGGAAAAAAATGGCACTGGAATTCTTCAGTATTACCACTACTTCCCCTCTCATTATATTAAGTTTCCCAGAACAAATATAGCAAATAACATTTATAGAAAAGACTGTTAGTACTGTTCCAAGCATTTGCACACCTTAGCATTTTAATAAATATTTTATAATTACCTGTGTGTTATTCCTATAATATTCCTACAAATAAATATTATACATTTATATATGTATATGATAGATATAATATTTATACACTCATTTTCAGATAAGGATCAAAGAGGTCAAATAGTTGTTTAAAGTTACACAGCTGTAGGTTTCAGTACTAGAATTCGGCCTGGATGGGTATCATTCCAAGCTCTTTTCCAAATTCCCTCTCACTCCACAGTCTGATATATAACATTTTATTAAATCTATGGAAAAAGGAAAGTTGCATGCCAGGATATTTCAAATAAGAAGTCCCATCACTACTCGGGTTTTGACAATTAGAGAAAGTCATCACATGAAGGTTAGAGAGGCTTTCTCACTGTTATTCCAATTCCGCATTGTCAGTAGTTATGACCAACAAGCAGTGCGGACAGCTGTCAGTCAGCTGCTACCACAGACCGTGGATGCCTCAGATAGCCTCTTCAGGAGCTGTTAATCGCTTTTCCTAGTATGTGCTTTATTTTCACGTCCTCTACTTTTATGGAAGAACTAGGCAAAAATCAGCAATGTGATATAGCTCCACTCTTCCCTAAGATTGTGGTTGATAACTTAAGAGTGTGGCTCTAAGCTCAGACTGCTTGGGTCTGAATCCTAACTCTGCCACTTACTATGTGACCTTGGGTAAATTGCTTAATCTTTCTGAGCCTCAGTTTATTTAGCTATAAAGTGAGGATAACAATACACCCCGTCTCATCGGAATAACCGAGGTCGCGTGTGTGTGGTGCCTGTTTCAGCAGCTGGCTCATAGTAAGATCTCAGTGAATATTAGCTAGTGTTATTGAGGACACTATAGATCAAATCACTCATGCTTTATTAATATTTGTTTTAGAAATTAGTATCAGGAGATAACTGTGTATTTCCCTTATACCACAACCTGCATAAAACTGAGTTGAACTTTCTCCATTCTTAAAAGAAAGCTGGGTCACCTAGAGCAGTGATTCTCGAATGGGGGGCGGTATCTGGAGACATTTTTGGTTGTCACAAGAGGAGGGAGGGAGGGAGGGAGGAACTACTGGCATCTAGTGGTTAGACCAGGGATGCTGCTAAACATCCAGCAATTCACAGGGCAGCCCCTGCAGCAAAGAGTTATTCTGTCCAAAATATCAAGACGAGGTTGAAAAACCCTAGTCTAGGATATTTCTCTCCTTGCCAGGACTGCCAAGAAATTCACGACCAAACTTTCACTCTCTCATCATTCTACCCATTGCTTACATTAGCCCAGATATCTTAATTTTGTACTATAAGCTTATCATCTTTTTTTTTTTTGCCATAAAATGCTTCGCATTACCTTTGAAAGAAGTGAGTTATATATAAATTCAATACACTTAATTAAAAATGTCTGGGTGAATCTTCCAACCCCATGTGCCGTTTTTCCTGATGAGTGTGTCAGTCAAAGTCCATTCAGTTATTCTTAGACTTTCAGAACTCACTGCTAAATTTTATGTAGTACCCAGAAGTGTCATGAACAGATAAACGAGGTTTATGATGATTATGAAAATGACCTTTCAGCATATGAAATATTAAAAGGAGTCACAAAGTAGAATGCTGGCAATCAATCAATACATGTACAAGCATTTACTGAGCTCCCGTAATGAACTCTACTCTGTGCTGGATGCTATGAGGGAAGAGAAGGATGTCTTATACTTCTTTTAGATCCCTTGAGGAGTGCTTAGTCAAGTTCAGAAGAGAAAAAGAGTGATACTTTAAAACATGAAATAGATCTCAAGCTGTGTGTCCCTAAGTGCTAGGTTGTGTAGAACAGTTAAGTTGCAGTGGATTTCTCATAAGGTAATTAGATACAATGATTAAAAATATTTATTACTAGAGTTTTTACAATTAAGTAACATGATCATATGTTAGAGTTATTGAAAATGTAGGTAGCCCTCTTTTAACCCATTAAATTACCCCAAATTAAATAATTTTAATTTCTAAAGTAGTTTACATAAATTAAGATAGTGATTTTACTTCCTAAATGTAATGGAGGGCTCTCTGACTTGTGGTCTTAATCTAACCTAAGAACATTTCTGGGGCTGACATTGCATTTGATAAATCCCTAGGAGATCTAGAGTCCACCCTTTTTATTCTTAAGCTGGTTTAATTTTTAGATTTTAAACATCTATGGCATCCAAATAGAATTTATAAATTTGAGAGGCAAGAGAACTGTTTCTTGGTTTATTAAATTAAATCAATGATTCTATTCAAGCCAGAAATTGAATTGATTATTCACAACATACTAGTTTAGGAAAATCAACAAACCTTGTCAAGGAAAGATCAGGAAAGTTCTCCAGAAAGATCACATACAAAAAGTGAAGATGCAATCTAGTTCCCTGGACTTTTTCTTTGGGTGCACAAAAGGAATATCTGACTCGGAGGTAGTTCAGAGTGTAGCTGTGTGCTATGTGGGGGAAACTCGGCATTCTTTACCTTCAAGGTGGCAATTACCTTCACAATTGCATGCACATGGAGAAAAAATATACTCCAAATTACATTGTGAACTCTGGAGATTAGTGCACCATTTCATGGACAGTTGAACCTGTGTCCCATATAAATGTTTCCATAGCAAAAACAAAGAACATCATTATGCCGTCTTCTCGATTTCCAAGTTTGCGTTAAGGTTTTGCCACCTGACTTCCATTATAGGGAATGCGAGTCAGGGGGCTGAGACTGCAAGCCGTGCTTTGAAAATTTAGGGGGATGTGTCAGCGTCTGGACTTAAACATTCATCTTTGTGTTCATTGGTGGCAATTGAGTATAAGATGCATTGCCTCCTACATGCCTTTTGGGAATGGAATTGTATACAAACTATCTGTGTAGTCAAGTATACATGGGATAACATATGTAGATATAGTGCACTTTAGGCCTGCAAAAGAAGTTTAAAATGCTTTATAGTTTGAAGTCAACCCCTGAGTTCTTGACCCTACAGGGAAATTTGAATAATGACTTCCTGCATTATTGAAATTGTGAATTAAGGCAGTGTTTCCCATTCTGAGAGTTGCATTGTCAGGGTGAAGAAAATCTCTGAACTCAAAGCCGTTTGATCAAGTGGGGAAGATTTCTTCTGGCTCTCAGCCACCACCACTCTCCCCTTGTCTCACCTTTACTCATACTCACCAGGTCAAGCCCTTCATTCACATAACACGGAGTTAGTTTACAGGCTCAGTGTCATGCTTTCAGTTCCATTGTGCCCAAAATGCTTGCAGTTAGAGCTTTCAGAGTTTTAGTTGTTGAGTGCTGTTTACCCTGAATCATTCCTCCTACCCTACTCTCCTCCCTTAACTGAGTTCTCTTTGCACAGAAATTTAAATATGCTTCTGACACATAAAAGCGTATAAAAGGTTCAATAATGCTTTTAAAGTCTGACCAGATTCCTAGAGAGTACACAATTGTAAAACAACAATGAGGAAAGGGAAATACCAAGATTAAAGAGCCAAAAGCAGAAGTGCACACAGGAGCAAAGCATGACACCCAGATCCAAAACTCTCCACCCACTAGGATTCCCCTGGCCTCTACCAATCTTACCTCCCCATTAAGCCTGGTTATTTGGTGGATGCCCAAAGTCTCAGTTCCTAAGTCTATTGGATACTTGCTGCTGAAATTATCTCAATCACATAACTAATGGACTTGTTTTATTTAGTTTAATTTCATTGCTTAGAATTAGAAATGGGATATTACAATTAGGTCTTAATAAGATTGGTCAATAGTCATGGATTTAGTCTAAAAGATCTGGGGAGAAGGTCCCTTAGTCTGGAAACCATGTTATTTGAAATCTTCAAATATATATATCTAAATCACAGAATATTGACACCTAATTTGAAATATAAGGTTCATAAGGGAATTCTGTGGATCCAGCTATTCTTCTGGCCGTTGATCAACAATCAGAAGAATCCTAGAGCTTCATCCAGCTTTGGAAGACCTGAAATTGCAACCATCAAAGTACAATATCTCCCTTCAGGATTTGGTATATTATATATCAGTTACAGTATTGTTTCTCAAAACATTGTCTGAAAACTCTGAAAGGCTCATGTGTTAACTAAGGCTAGAGGTGCATGGGTTGGTCTCATAGCAATAATATTCATAGTATAATAATGCCGATATTTATGGTACTGTGAGAAGTAATCATTTCTATTACATATTTATTTTTAAAGCCAACATACTCTTTCAAATTAGAATTGCTTTTTAGCAGTAGTAAATAGAGCAGAGGGGTAGGAGGTCCATATTCTGCAAGATAAATTTGTTTAAAAACTCTCTCTCTGTTATAAGTAAAGGAGTCATGATTCAGATGTGCATTCAAATACTCAGAGAAAATGGGCTTCATCACCTCATCTTTTTCAGAGATGATTAATTTTCCTCATGACCATCCTCCTCTAAGATAAGGAAAAGGTAGGCTTAATAGAATACAATAACCACAGTCTTGTGCAATAATTTAAACTGTTTTAAGGTAAAATACCCTGTGGTAGGCAGAATAATGGTCCTGGAAGATGTCCATGCCCTAATCCCTGGAACCTGTGAATATGTTATACTACAGGGTAGAAAGATCTTTACAGATGGAATTAAGGTTACAGACCTTAAAATAGGGAGATTAAACTCTATTATCCAAATGGGCCAAAGGAAATAACATGTGCCCTTAAAAGTAGGTCCCCGCAAGTAAGAAGAGGAGGACACAAAAGTCGGTCAGAGGGATACGACAGAAGAAGAGGCAAGAAGATTCGAAACATGAGACAGACTCAACCCAGCACTGTAACTTTGAAGATGGAGGAAGGGAGCCATGATCCAAGGAGTGCTGGCAGCATCTAGAAGCTGGAACAACCCTCATCTCACCACCAGCAAGGAAACAGGGACCTCAGTCCTACAAACACAAGGAACTGAATCCTGCCTACAACCTGAATGAGCAAGAACACGGATTCTCCCCGAGAGCCTCCAGAAAGGAACACAGCCATGCTGACACTGATTTTAGTGAGACCAATGTTGGACTTCTGACCTCAGAACTATGAAACAATACCTTTGTGTTGTTTTAAGTTGCTAAATTTATGGTACCTTGTTATAGAAGCAATAGAAAACTAATTCACACTATCTCCCTCTCTTTCCTCTCCTTCTCCCTAAAAACCTCCAAAATGGTGCCTGGGTGTAACGGAGAGGGATATGGCTTTTCTGAATTCAGGACAGTGGAGTGAAGGGCCTAGGAGCCTTCTTTCAGAGCTAAAGGTGGGAGCTGGTTGGTGTAACTGTGACTTCTCAGCCAGGCCCCCAGTCCCCCTTGTGCTTTCTGGCTCGCTGGGCTTCAAGAGGCTTCAAGAAATCCAGAAGCCCTTCTGAGCCTGGCCTGTACAGAAATCCCCAAGACAAGGAAATTAAGAAGCTAGCCTATCTGCTTGTGAGTGGAGAGGGTAGGAGAATTTGCTGAGGGAAAGAAACTACATAGGGAATCCATACACAAATGAATATCTTAATAAACTATCTAGCTGTAAAGCTCTTGCACTACACCAATCCCAAAACATATGAATATAAGCAATAAGTACAGGAATTGAGGAGACGTTATAATGTAGGACAAAAAGCATGGGGTTCAAATCCGACCTCAGTCACTTAGGAGGTACATGATCACAATCAAGTTATACAACATCTCTGATTCTCAGTAGTTTCCCAATCGGTAAAATGTGGAATATCAGATCATCGGGATGAGTAAATGAGTAGGGTCGGTTGAGCATCTAGTACCCATGCTTGTCCTCCTTAACAAAATCCTTTTAGGCCTACTAGTTCATATTTATGTCTGCCTCATTTCCTTCAGGCTTTGGGTCGAAAAGGCACTATTCTCAGATGCTTTCAAATTTGATTTCAGTTTCTCTCTCAAAGAATTTACTAATCCCCTGCTCTCCAGATAATATTTATTCTATTGGACTACCAATTTACCTACTTGTATATATACCTCCTAGAATATTATTTATGAGAAAGTATTTTAAATGTATTATTCTAACTTGACTAAATTTACTATGTACTTTTGTTAAATGCAAGAAAGATGGATTTTGTGATTATTTTTACTTTATTTTTGATTATTATTAGCCTTTCAATCATTGGAAATATCTGACATTTTCTCTTATAAAAGAAAAATGTAGATACAACCTCCTTAGACTTATGTATTGAAAGCAAATTTTAAAATAACTGTGCAAAGAACAGGTACATTCATAAGTCTTTTCAAAATATACTTCCCTGAATAAAACATCAGTGATGTTTATTAAAAATTTAAATGATATTTTAACAGGATGTGAATGAGGTTCCACAAGTGATGGGAGGGGACCCAATTACTGCTCATCACAAAATTAGTAAAATTAAGTAATCTTATAAAAATGGTCTACATCAAGCAAAAAAATGTATACAGAGAAAAACAGTTTAATTCTTCTTTAATGTAATGTTTTTATGAGTATAAAATGCTTCAATGGCAAATAATTGAATTTAACTGAAATATTGTAAATCTTTTCAATTCATGGTCACCAATAAGTAAACATGAGTCCTTTTTTTTGTTCAGGGACACGTGCTGATAGGAGCTTTGATGAAAATTGAAGCAAGGCCACGAGGTTTTCTTAGTCCTTGCTTTTGAAAATAGTTTTGATCTGCTTTTCTCTTGTGTTTTTCAGTTAATACAGATAAAACACTGTACTTGTTTCTATCGGAGGTGATGTTACATCTTTTTGGTCATAAGTCTGTAGTTTTATTTCATAAAATAATTTAATAACAGAACTTCATTAAACTATTAATGACTAATACACTCATCTAGCCATGAAAATAGAACTTGACCAAATAAGGTAACAAATAATTTGTATCAGTACTGAACTTACTCACTTTTCTATTTGTTTTTATTTTTGCTGACATCCCTTTGTTGACATGGAATTTTTATGCATACTTGCTAGGATTGGAGAGAAGTAAGTAGATCAGGAGGAAGTGATAGCATTTATTAATGTGAATGCCAACAATGAAAACTCAGTAGGCTAGAGAGAAATTTTGGAGTATAATCAGTTTTGAAATGTATTTCTAAAGCTAGTCTGGTCTAATCTCCAGCCTTGCGACAAAATGACACTTAATCATCTCACACTAATATCTTTCATATTCTTAGAGAGTCTATGGTGTCCTTGAATAACTCATTCCAATATCTTAAGATGCTGTTGTGAATCAAGTGTCCTCTTCAGTCTCTTTCTGATATGATTGGTCTCTCTTCCTTCTTTTACTGCCTACATTACAAATGCAGAATAACTACAATCTATTCCTAAAATCATATCCCTTCAAATTTTGAGGACAAAATTACTGCAACATTCCTGAATTTTACATTGTTGCAGAGAGAACCCTCTACTGCTTTGTAACAACCTCTTATAGGTGTATTATGAAAGATAATAAAATGACCACATGATTAATTTTAAAGAAAGATTGATGTACATAGTCCATATTAGCATGAGTTGGATATATTTGATCATTGGATGGGCGCCTTTATGAATGAGGCACATTTTGAACCAGGGTTGAATTAAAGAAACATGGGCATCCGTGTTGGGTTAGTCAGCAAAACAGCCAGTAACATGCTCATAGTTATTTTTTATGATCTAGCAAATCGAATCACCAATCCATTAAATTTAAACTTCTAGCATGTAGCAAATCTGTAATTAAGCTAAACTAATTAACATTTATCCTCATATGAAGAATGGATTTACTCTGTTTATATGGGATTATATTTATAAGATTTTCTACAGACCATCTGCGTGGTCTCTTCTAAAGCACCATTTATCTTGTAGCATATTTCCTTAGCAAAAAAAAAAAATCTGTTGTTGGTGCAGGAAATTTATTCACCACTAAAAAAGCATTTTCCAATTTAGAAACAAAAAAGAGGTACAGTATATTGTCAACTAACCCTTACTGCCTAGAGGAAAATTGATTTTGTTTGCAAACCATATGCTTGATATCTAAATCATGTTCCGAGTCTTTCATTCATGATTGCGGATTGATACAGTCCTCCTCGAAAAATGTGTTTATCTTTTCCGGCACTCATCAAACACTAAATACCTAACCAGGTTGCAAGAAGAATCTTTAATTCCATCATTTTACTCTGGTAATTGCTTTCCCTTCCTTATGTTTAACCAGAGTAAATGAACTATAATTTTAAATTTCTCTTGACACTCTCTATCAGATGCTGTATAAAACATGAACAAGGTGAGGAATGATGAAAAAGGCAACAGAAATAAAAGTCATTTCTGCAACAAAAAAAGGTGTTGCTTGCGTGGGTCAAAACAATTACTGCAAAGACATCCAGATGCCTAAAATCACATTAATCCCAAATCAGGATTCCAAACTCCCATGTCCCCCGGGACCACGTGCAAATTGAAGGACAGGTGCCCCAAGGAAAGGGGGAGCCAGTTCTGAGCTCCCAGTGAATTGTTGCCAGGCGAGGGTGCCAGCCTCATGCACCTACCTCCTAATCTTTTCAAGAAAGACCAAAATTCAGGTAGCTTTTCTAAGATCCCCTTACTTTAAAATGTTAGCCATCTAGTCTATTTGTTCTTGTTATTATTATAACGCTGTCCAGGCCAAGCAAAGCGTATGTGGGAAGGATTTGATCAGCCCTTGATCTCTCAGTTTACAATCTCTTCCTCAGATTTTGTTGCCAGGCAATATCTTCAACTGCAGAAGAACTTTGTGAAATAGACTTTCTAACGTTAAGAATGAGTTTCTCTGCCTTACGTATATTTAGTTGATATCACTGGCAAAGTATCCAGTGGGGAGCTGGGAAACAGTTGCAGCTGCATTTCTGCCACTGTCCAGTTTTTAAGCTTATGGTGTTAGCAACAGTGACAAGCACACACAGGTACTAAGTACTTGCTGTTTTGCGTTCACAGCATGGCGCTGAGTGCTTTACTTGCATTCTCTCATCTAATCCTTTTATCAACCCTAGCAGGGGCAGTGAATAGAATAATTCCTACACCATGCTCATAACAAAAAGAATTCTTGAGACCTACCATATGCCAGACACCACATAATACATTATTATTAAATAATGCATTAATTAATTATTTACTACTTTTAATTATTAAAATAGATCTGGTTCCTGCAATCCTGGATTTTTATATCCAGTGGAGAAGATAGACCATAAACAATAAACAACTGTGCAATACAAATCATGCATGGAAATCATACCTAAGAGCACACAGCCAATCCACTGCAGGGCTAGAATTTAGAATAACTAACATTTCCTGAGTGCTTACTATAGGCCAGGCATTGTGCTAAATGCGTTACACAGACTAGCTAATTTAAACCACAAAACCATTCTATGAGCCAGGTGCTACTATTATTCCCATTTTTCAGATGAGCCACCCGATGCATGAAAAAGGTTAAGTGAGTTGCTCAAGGTCACACAGCTGGTAAGTGATGGAGCTAGGATCTGAATCCAGTCAGCTATGTTCTTTGCCACAGATCATTCTATCCTCATTAAGCAAGTCACTAAGTCTCTCTATAGGCTCAGTTGTAAATTCCTCACCTAGTTTACTGAAGTGTAAATTATATTTGGGTTTAGGGGTGGAGAAGTCCAATAGGAGGAAGGGAGGATGGGACTCCGTGATTAATAAGTTGTCTCTCTGATCTATAATTTAAAATTTGAATTTTTAGTAAAGTATGTGCATCAAGATTGGGTCTCTTCTACATTGAGAAGTTCTTTTGTGGTTGATATTGGTGTTCAAAACATTCTGGGAATAAATTTACGAAGTAGGATCCCGTTGTAGAACTATTCTTAGGCCAGATATGCCTCACATTAATTGTTAATAAAGTTTAATCTTGTACACTTTCAATGTCAAATCCCACTCACTGCTCGTTCAGATTATTAGCCAGGATATCTCCTTATCAACAACTGTTGGTTATCTTCCATGCTCTGGATACCTAAGTAATCCATTGTCTTTCATTCTTCTCAGTCTTCTGGAATACAAACTTGTGGTATCATTAAGTTTAAGCTCCCTATGTCTTTAAAAAGTAGTTATTTATATTTGGATTAAAAATGTCACAAAATCACTCACCTTTCATTGCAAGGATGGCCATTCACCTATGTCCCAGGATCCTGATTCTTTTGGTAATAGAAATAGCCAGAACAGAGTATTATTATGAGCATTTAGATACCATGTGAGGAAGAATTTTTATAAATGTGTATTGCTTAGGAATAGTACTAAAATGTAGTTTTAACATGAAATGACAAAGTCCTATATAATATCATTTACAAAGAATGGGCATATGTGATCATTTCTTTTGGCTACTGGGATTTTACTATAAACCATAATCAATACATCAATACTTTCCAAAATGTGTCTTTTTTGGCATTGCAAAATAGAATATCAAATACAGTATTTGTCAACATCATCATATCTTGTCCAGTAGGAAAAATGCTTGGGAATAAAATTTCATATATATATGTATATATATATATACATACATACATATATATACATGTATGTATGAATAGGCTTAGAATAAATTGCCATGAAACAATAGCTATAAAATTCTAGGGCAATCAAGTGTGATCTACCTTTATAGTAAAACAAAAGGTTTTCCTTTTAATTTGGCATGTAGCATGCTCCTGAGATGTGACATTGTAGCAGCATTTCAAAATGGCTTATATTTGTCATAGACTAGAGAGGAAATCCAGATAATAACATTTTATGTTGATGGCTCTGTATCTATCCCAGAGAATTTACACACAAGAAAGTGGTCATATAGGATTCAACTGCAAAAGCACAGGTGAAAAGGAGAACATCTGGCTCTTTATGGGGCCTCAGAGGAAGTGACCTGATGTGATGGAAATCATTATAATCACAAGGTCCTAATGCACTTTAGAAGAAATGACATACTAACCTATGAACTACCATAGCTAGTTAAAATAGTCTCCGGGGAAAACCATTAAATTTATGGTAGATAAACATTCATTATTAACATTTGATGTTCTGTGTCTTCTCAGGATACTCTGGTAAAACCTTCGATCCTTTAATCAAATTTCTCCTCATGAAAATATGAATGTTTTAATAAGTGGCAAACACTTGTCTCTGGACATCATAATTAAATTTTGGTGGAATGAAATTATTCACCTGTTAGTTATCTGCAGATTTTACATAGCATCGTACATGTTACCTTCCAGCATGTTACGACTGGTAAACACCCAAGAATTCATTTAGCATATCTTGAAGAAACTGCAGTCCAAAAACTACTAATGCATTTCATAACACTCTCCATATTATTTTGATTATGACCAGGAAGTATCTGTTTAATTCCAAATTTGTCATTCCAACAATGTTCTAACCATCAGATCCTTCTCTGGGCCTGTGTCAATATCCCCCAAAGGGAACATGGAGCGTTTGGAGACTTTAGAAGGGAGTGGCAATCATAATTCACACTGAGGGTAACAGGTAAAATATTAGTTTATGAAGCCCTCAGCAGGAAAACTAAGTGAACACTGACTTTTTTTCTATGTGAAAATTTACAAGCTGTATTTTGGTATGTGGAGGTTTCTTTTCTTGCTCTTTGATTGTGCTAAATGGAAGCCAAGGACATCCACTAAAGATAAAATAACAAATGTTGAACTTAGAACAACCTTGGATAATTCTCACGTGTCATGTAAGAAGCAAATTTCTAATGAATCATTAAATGTGAAACGAATCTGAAATTCTCATGTAGAGGATTTTATTAAAAAAGATTGATTCTTATCAGTTTCAGACATCACATGGGCCCTCATAGTGTGGGCCACTACAGTCATTCTTTGGATCCTCACTTTCTGGCACTTTCCTGCACACACTGTACAATGTAGCTGTGATGGTTAGTTTTATGTGTCAACTTGACTGGGCTAAGGGATGTCCAGAGGGCTGGTAAAACATTACTTCTGGGTGTGTCTTTAAGGGTGTTTCTCAAAGAGATTAGTATTCGAATCAGTAGACTGAAGATCACCCCCACCAATGCCAGTGGACATCATCCAATCCATTGAGGGCTTGAATAGATCAAAAAGGTGGAGAAAGGGCAAATTTGCTCTCTCTGCTTGAAGCTGGGGCATCTATCTTCTCTTGCCTTCAGACATCCATATCCCTGCTTCTAGGGCCTTTGGACTCAGATTTACACCAGCGGCTTCCCTGGTTTTCAACTTTCAGGTTTGGACTGTAACTACACCAGCAGCTTTCCTGGGCCTCCAGCTTGCAAATGGCAGATTGTGGGATTTCTCAGCCTCCATAATTGTGTAAGTCAATCCTTCCTAATAAATCTCTTTCTGTATATCTCTCTATATATCTCCTATTGGTTCTGTTTCTCTGGAGAACCGTGAGTAATACAGTAGCTACGCAAATTTCTCAGCTATGCAAAATTTTTTATGCCTCTGAGTATTTGCACAAACTTTTGCCTAGTCACTCACTTTTCCCATGAACACTTCACTAATCTTTCAAGAAATAGATCAAATATGACCAGCTTTCTGAGATCCTCTCTGACCCCAACCACTTTCTTTTTCTTTTTTGCATATTGTCCTTGCCTAAATTATAACTCTATTAGAATGTATGTAATATATATTATGATACTATTGTTATATAATCTATTATAAACTATTAAAATATATGATAAATATTATAATAAATATTAAGTGTGTCTTTGTTATGAACTTATTTCTTAACCTTGGTGTGATATATTTGAGAATAGAGGCCACTTTTTATTCTTTATCTTCAAAATCCTGGCTTTTAGCAAAGTATTTAGTAGATGGTAGGTACTGAATAGCTATAAACTGTTGCATATGTTGTTATTATTAGATGCTCAATGACAATTTGGTGATGAAATAAGTGATTGCTAAAAAATAATATTTCATATTTGCATAAAGTTAATAGTAAAACATTTCATTTTTGCATGATACTTCAGATACTTCCCCTTTTTTCATATTCAAATAACCCTGCATGTAAACAAGGCAGATAATATATTCATATTGTAGATGGAAGCACAAGAGAAGGGAAATATAGGTGTTATCTAGGCAGCACTAAGATTTTTTTAGCTTGGAAAATCTATAAAGGGCTAACAAGGTTGGTAAACATGCAAGTTATGTACTTATTTATCTCTGCTTTCTCTTGAAATCCCGTTAAAATTGTAATAGAATGTTTTTAAAATGTGAATTTAAAAATGAAGAAAAGGGGAGGAATTATGACAGTAGAGATGGTAAAATGTTGAAGACTAGAGAGTGGTAACTACCCTAGCTGACTTGGAATCTACAAGTCAGGGATGGGGAAAAGGAGGGGAACCAAAAAGAAGTCAATTCCCACTCTAGACCTTTGGAAAGTCTGGGAAATTTGAGGCTCCACGTACCTCCAAAAGTAATGAATGTGAGGCTGAAAACATGAAAATATGAATGGATGATTAGAGAGACTAGCTAGGTGACCCAGATTCCCTTCCTGACCCTCTGCTGACCCCAGCAGAAGACCTGAGATTCTAGAACTAGAATTGATCTGGACTTGGTGATAGCAGGCATGTCCAAGGACCGAGTAGGATGTCATTCTTAAAACAGGGAATTATGGGAAACTCTACATCCTGAAAGGAGAGACTGCGGAAGTAGTTGAACAAGTAGACTGGAAGGAGAGAAAAATGTGATCAGAGAAAACAGCATACTTGAACTAATAATTTTGGAGTAAGAGGAGATAGAGGTAATGCTAAGATCCAGGTGTGCCAATGGAAGTACATTGCTGAGGTGGAGTGAGGATGAAGGTCCCTGGAGATGTCGAGGTCATGGGTCTGACGGGCAGCATATTAGATGCACCTTTCATTTGGACAAGAAGTCACTCAGGATTGTCATGGGATTTTAATGCTTAGGGCTCTTCAACTGCATGCAACAACCTGGTAAATTGATTGACTCAGTTGACACTGGTAACTCAAGAAAAAAGGAGGAATTTAGTATAAGGATATATAGAATAGCTTACAAGTCCCAGGAAAAACTGAAGACATTTTCTTCTGAAAGACTAGAAACCAGAATGGCTCCAGGGTTCTAGGTGACTGCAACTGACAGTCTTTTCTGCACATCATTTTAGAAGGAACTTAGCCCCACTTTTCATCCTTCCTCAAAACTCAAAATTCCCAGAAAAAAGGATCAGATTAGCCTAGTTTCAATCATGTGCCTCCTGGCTAGTAAAGGGCAGAGGCCTTGACTTGACATTAAGAATGCATGCAGTAGAGAAGTAATTGCCCAGAGTGAATGCCCAGAAGAAGAGGGAATCATTGCTGGGCAGACAGAAGTAACAGATGTCCCCTATAGGTGCCTATTGGTGGAGCATATGAATTTTATTCTAACTTTATAATAAATACTTATCTGTGCAAAAAGTTACCGTGTAGGGGCCAGCCCAGTGGCGTAGTGGTTAAGTTTGTGCACTCTACTTCGGTGCCCAGGGTTCACAGGTTCGGATCCCAGGCACAGACCTCTAGACTGCTCATCAAGCCATGCTGTGGTGGTGTCCCACATAAAAAAAAAAAAATAGAGGAAGATTGGCACAGATGTTAGCTCAGGGACAATCTTCCTCAGAAAAAAAAAAAAAATGGTTACCATATAATAATGTGTAAACATCTTAACTTACTTCTATTCTTTAATTTCTTTTGATGAAAATAATCTTAAACCTAAAATAGTAATATGACATTCTGAATATGCAAGACTTAGTCTGGAAAAGAAACTTTCTGGAATAAGAAAAATAATAAGAATGCAATTTTATGAACTGGGTAGATAAAAAAGAAGTTTTAAAAATCTAAGACACCCTTTCTGATGCTTTACTTGATTTGTACCACATAAGGAAAAGAGATATATACTTACCAAAAAGTTAATAGTAAAAAAACCTCGATAACAAAACAGGTTTCAGAGTCCATATTTCTTCATGAACTCTCAATTTATACACAGTTTATGCTGTCAAAAACAAGAGAGTCAGCTATGCTTAAGTTTATGACTCTGGAAAAGCCTGATGAGATTGAGCATTTAACAAAACTTGTGACAGAATCAGGATAAAGCCCACCAATTTGTCTTGCTGTCCCACAGTGACTAATTTAAATGTTTGTTCATATAAACTAAACTGGTAGCAGGAACGAATCATGTTGATTGGTCTACTCTCCCGAAGCTAATTTAGTGTCTGTATTCAAGTCTGAGTGGGTCTCTTGAATTTGTCCATATATTGACTTTTCTGTTATTGTTTTTTTCTTTCGATTTTTGTCAGTTTTATCAAGGTATAATTTACATGCAATTAAAAATATCGATTTTTAGTGATCATTTTTAATTCAACGAGCTTTGAGGAATGTATATCTTCCAATGACCACTACCGCAATCACCATCTAGAACATTACCATCACTCCAGAGATTTCCCTGTATCCTTTAGCCAACCTTCCCCCAAGCCCTTGACAAACACTGATCTGATTTCTGTGGGCTATTGTTTTGTTTTTTCAATTTAGCATGACACTTTGGAGAGTCATCCATGTTATTACGTATATCAGTATTTTGTTCCTTTTTATGGTGGATGGTATTCCATTTGATGAATACACCATACATTGTTTGCGCTTGCACCGCTTGATGGACATTCGGGTTGTTTCCAGTTTAGGACTATTATAAATAAAGTTGCTATGAACATTCAAGTACAAGTATTTATGTATATCTAAATGTCATTTCTCTTAGGTTAACACCTAAGAATGGAATTGCTGGGTCATATGATGAATATATGTTTAATTTTATGAGAAACTGCCAAACTGTTTTTCACAGTGGCTATGTCATTTTGCACTCCCACCAGCAATATATGAGAACTCCAAATGATGCACATTCTTACACTTACAGTTTTATAGTTTTAACTCTTCCAGTTAAGTCTATGATTTACTTCAGGTTAAATTTGAATATGGTTTGAGGTAATGGTTAGATTTTCTCTCTCTCTTTTTTTCTTTTTTGTACATGGATATCCACTTGTTCCAACACCATTTGTTGATAAGATCATCATTTCCCCATTAAATTGTCTTGGTACCCATCTTGAAAAATCAATTTATGGACTTCTATTCTGTTCCACTGATCTATATTTCTGTCTTTACATAAATCCTCCTGTCTGGAATGCTGTGGCTTGATATTAGATCTTGAAATCAAGTAGTGTAAGTCTTACACTTAGGTCTACTTTTTCAAATATTTCATATATATGAAAATTTGAGAATCAGCTTTTTACATCTACAAAACGTCTGCTGGGATTTGACTGAAATCAAGCTAAATTTGTCAATCAAGTTGGGGATAACTGATATGTTAATAATATTGCATCTTCTAATTCATAATCCTGGTGTCTCTCTTCATTTGTTTGGGTCTTCTTTAATTTCTTTCAGAAATGTTCTGTAGTTTTTAGTGTACATGTCTTGCATATAGTTGTTAAATTTATTCCCAAATATTTCACATTTTTAAATGTTATTGTTCCTTTACTTTTGATTTTCAATTGTCTGTTGCTAATATATAGACATAACATTGATTTTTGTGCATTAACCTTGTATCATGTCACCTTGTCAAACTCAGACTGGTAGATTCTTTGGAATTTCTATATAGATGGTCATACTGTCTGTAAATAAAAACCATTTTATTTTTTTACTTTCCAGTCTGTAAGCATTGTATTTCTTTTCATTTCCTTATAGCCCTGGCTAGGAATTCCAGTAAATTGAACAAAAATGGTTAGAGTAGACATCCCTTCTTTGTTCCCTATTTTAGGGGGAAAGAATTTAGTATTTCACCATTAAGTATAAACATAGCTGTAGATTTTTTTCTATAGGTGCCTTCAACCAGATTGAGAATGTTCCCTCCTCTTCCTAATAGGTTTGACAGTCTTTATCACAAATGGATTCTGAATCTTGTTAAATGCTTCTTCTGCATCTATGGAGATGATCATATAGGTTCCTTTTTCATCTGTTAATATGGTAAATTACATTGATTCATTTTTGAACATTAAGCCAACTTTGCATTCCTGAGATAAACCCCACTTAGTCATTATTAATCATCTTCTTAATATATTTCTGGATTTGATTTGCTAACATTTTATTAAAGCTTTTTTCATCTATGTTCATGCAGAATTCTGATCTCTGGTTTTCTTTTCTAATAATGTCTTTGTCTGGTTTGCTATCAGGGTAATGCTAGCCTCAAAAAATGAATTGAAAAGTGTTTTTTCTTTTTCTGCTTTTTGGGGGAGTTTTTGTACAATTTCTTCTTTAAATGGTAGTTAGAATCTGCCAGCAAAGCCACTTGGGCCTCAAATTTTCTTTACAGAGAGATTTTAACTACAAATCCAATTACTTTAATAGATCTAAGATGGTTCAAATAATTAACTTCTTCTTGAGTGAGCTTTGGTAGCTTGTATCTGTCAAGGCTTTGCCCATTTCATATAAGTTGTTCAATTTTTTGACATAAAGTTGTTTGCGATATCCTGGTTTTGAGTTTTTTTCATGATATACTCTTATTATGCTTATGTCTAAAGGATCCATAATGATGTCCCTTTTTTACATTCCTGATATTGACAATTTGTGTCTTTTCTCTTTTTTCCATATCAATCCACTGGAGGTTTATCAATTCTATTGATCTTTTCAAGAGAACAGGTTTTGTTTTCATTGCTATTCTCTATTATTTTTTTATTTGCTATTTCATTGATTTTAGCTCCTATATTTGTTTTTTTTTTTAATTTCTGCTTTTAATTCACTGCTCTTTTTAATTCACTGCTCTTTTTCTAGTTTCTTAAAAAGAATGTTTAGCTCATTGATTTAAACCTTCTTTCTTTCTTAATATGAGCATTTAATATGTTAAATTTCCCATAAATACTGATTTAGCTACATCTCCAAAATGTTGATATGCTATGATTTATTTTCACTATGTTCAAAATATATTCTAATTTTCTTAGTGATTTTGACTAGAGTGATATCTATGGAAATGGTGAGAAGTGATAAGATTTAACAAACATTTTAAAGATATATATATATATATATATATATATAAATGGAGATGAATTAATAAGGAATGAGAAAATGAAAGACAAGCTTGACCTTCACAATTTTGTTAGGGCTGGCAAAATGGGATTGTACTTCACATGATTTTGGCAGGATATATTGAAATTACTTCCAGTTTGAAGGTTGCACATTTGGGAGAGTATGTGTGGTCTAAGACCCTCAGAAAATATGTAAAAATTGCACATCAGTACACTGAATAATGTATGTAAACCACCATAGCTAAGAATGAGAATATTTTGATAGCTTGATGGCTCTGACAAATGGTAATATATAGACTTACCCCTTGTGATATATGCTGTCACTGAACTGCTTGAATTAGCTCAAATCCCTTCTCAGCAATATTTCATATAGTTGGATTTGAGTGCTTAACAAGGGTTTCACTGCATATATAACTTGTCCCCAACTTGCTTTGCAGTATCTTCTCCATCATGTCCTACTGTGCTCTTTACCATTCTTTGGTTACCCCGGTGCTTTCCGCACTTTCTCAATATTTCCCATCTCCAAAACTCTTCCCCTTCCACTCCACAGGCAAAGTACTTTTTATTCTTCAAGAATTTGGTCAAAAGTCACTTGATCTGAGAAGCATTTCTAAATCCGCCTCCTTCTGCTCACCTTCTCATCCCAGGTAAATTTTGTCCCTCCTGTCCCCTACTTCTCCATACAGGGAGTATCATTTGCTTGGTACTATATGTCACTTCCCCAGCACCACCATCTCTCTAATTGTGAGGCCTAGTGTCCACCACACTACTTAGCATATAGTATAAAATTTGTTAGTGCTAATAATAGTCAACACTGAGTCTTTTACAGTGTACCACACACTATGCAATGTGTTACCTAATTAATCCCCATGGTAGGCTCATAGGCAGATCATGATTTTTCTCACGTGAGGAGACAGAGATAGGCTGAGCAATTTCTCTAAGGCTATAGCTGGTAGAGGCAGGGCTGAGATTCAGATGCAGGTTATCTGACTTTCCAACTAGAGCTCTGAAGCAGTAAGCGTAGTGCCTCTGCAAATAATTGCTAAATCAAACTGCATGGTGCTCCAGAGTGTGGCAAGGAAATAGCAGTGTCTCCTGATGTTAAGAGAAATGGAAGTTCCTTTCACAATGAAGGATGAAGCTTTTTATTCCATAACCTCACAAATATACCCAGGTATAACAAAAATAGCTTTTTCTGGAGATTTCCATGAAACATACCAAAATTGACTATGGGTCTCTCCATTTAAATTTTTATACAATGGTAGCATATATTACAACTCTTTATAGAGAAATGCTCAGCAATTTAGATTATGAGGAGATACATATAATTACTTGAAACAAGTCTTGAGGAGTTTATACATAACATTGTGAATAGGGTTACCAAGTTGTTCTGATTAGTGACTTGAGTGAGATAATCCCAGCAAAGTGAGTAAAGGCACATGTAAGCATCACAGTAGGTAGGGTTGGTCCTCCTCCCTGCTTGCTGGAAATGGGTCTTCCAATGGAAGAGCACAAGTAGCCCCCATGTCAGGATGCACTACCACAAAATCTGTTATCTGGCTAAAGAAAGAGCTGCAGTCAAACCTCATTGAAAATCAAACGTCCTAAGCTGAGCCTGAATTTACGAAAGGAATACATTCAATATAAGAAAGGCATGTAAATTGTCCAAATACAAATATCTGATCAAGCTTGAACTGCACGTCCAAGGCCGAGATGACCAAAGGCCCTGGAGAAACAATAAACACCTCAGAAATGTCTTGAAGTCAGTGGGTGGCAGGAGGTCTTTGTTTCATTGAGGCCATAGACAATGATATTTGTGCAAAAAAATAAAATGGAAGAAAGATCCAGGTCAAAAGTTCAGTCATCTAGCTGTAGTAGAAGAAAAAATAACTAGTTGAAGAAAATATCCTCAAATAGAATTCGTGCCACCTCAGCCTAAAAGTACTTCCTTAGGGCAGTCTTCTCTCATCCCCTGACCGGGTTAAATCTACTGCTGTATATTCTGTCTGTGCTTTCCCTGGGTAGCACTTTTCACTATTGTGTTTAGGTTGATACGTTATTTGTATGATGGTTAATAACTGCTCCCCCACTAGACTATAGGTTCTTCAGGGGCAGACATCTTGTCTCTCTTACTCACCATTGTAACTCCAGTTTTGCACAAAGGCCTGAGATGACAGATGCTGAAAGATTACTTCATGAGTGAATGAACGACTATTCCCATGCAAACCATAGGTGGTGCAGGGAGAAAACAATATTATTAGCTTTTAACACTAATATAGAAACAGGCACTCAAATTAAGAAAGAAAATAAAATTTCTAAACCTAGAACCTGGGTTCACTTAGAACCATCAACACTGAGTCTACTTTCACTTTCTAATAAGACCTTTCATTTGGATCTGTGACAGAAAGGGGGAGAGAAAGCTCTAGTAAGAGCTTTCCAACCTTAATTAGAAACATTACCATGTTGAAGATTTAAAGAATCTCCCAGAATATTTACAACATAATTTTGATTATTTGAACAGAGAGTTCTCTTAATAATTTTTTTAAAATTCCTGAATCCAGAATTGTTGTATCTTTACAAAAAAAGTGAATTAGAAAATTGAAGATATACCTAGGTAGGTATGCAAACGAGCTACATTGTATATGTTGTTTGATAGGCTAAACAGGAATGTTGCAGCTAATAACATTCCGGGCTTGCTATGAATTCATGGTGTCACATACATTGCAATTATTGATTTACATAAGTATTGCAATTTTTCTACCAGTGTAACAGATTTTAGCTTGAAAGAACCATAAACTGAGAGGCTCACTACAGTTTAAAGTTGGCAGCTGGCGAGATGAATTCCAAGTCAGAAGAGAGTAGGCAGGAGGTTCCTGCTGTTTCCTAAGGAGAGTGTCCCTGGGTGATACATCTGCTGTTGAAACATAAAACACATTTCATTGTGGAATCCTCCACACATACTTAATCCAGATTTCTTTGATTTTAACTGTATCTGGCAAAATGAAAAGACATACGCATTTCCTATCTTTAAGAAAAAACGCCAAACTCTTAATAATATTGACTTACCCGGTAGGCACAATAATGCCCCCTCCCAAGATGTCCACGTTCTAATCTCTAAAACATGTGAATACGTTACCTTACATGGCAAAAGAGAATTTTCATGTCATTAAGTTAAGGATTTTGAAGTGGGAGGATCATCCTGAACTATCTGGGTGAATCTAATGTAGACAAAGGGTTCTTATAAGAGGGAAGCAGGAGAGTCAGAGTCAGAGAAGTGGATGTGACGATGAGCAGAGGTCAGAAGTCCATTGCTGGAAAGGAGCCACCAGCCAAGGAGTGAAGGCAGCCTCCAGAAGCTGGAGAAGGGAAAGCAGGGATTTTCCCCTAGAGACTCCAGAAGGAATGCAGCCCTGCCAACACCTTAATTTTAGACCTGTAAGACCCATTTTTAGACTTCTGACCTACAGAATAGTCAGATAATTTGTGTTGTTTTAAATGACTAAGTATGTGGCATTTGTTACAGCAACTATAGGAAATTAATACAACTTATATTTATGTTATTGACATTTATTATCTCTAGCAATAATTCCTTTCTGTAGACTCATTTTCTTCACTGTGCCTTTTATTCTTAATCTTACTTCAGGTGATTCAGTTCATTCAGTTGATTCGGTTCATCCAGGGAATTGATTGATCTGGGAAGGCAAGATGTAGTGGTCAATAGTCGAACTGCAAGTAGAATATTTATTGAGCATTTGCTATATTTATGTATTACACTAGCTTAACAATCAACGCTATGCTATATTTAGTATATTATTCCACTATTTTGGGTGCTATCAGGGCAGAAAAAATATGTCAAGTTCTCTATTTCTCCAAAGCTTACAATCTTGTCGGGACAACTGCCAAACTCAGATATGAAGCTCTTTTCTTAAAGAACAACTCTAGGGCTGCAGTGCTCTGATGAAATATAACTAGCACATTACCCTGTACAAGATATTGTGGGATATTCACCCTAAAAAGGTAAGCAACTGCTGTCCTGCTTCATGAAGTCATTTCCATTCCATGAGTTCTCTAAAGAGGCTTGCACTTATCTTTACATATTTCCTTTTAACATTTTTAAAAAAGACTTCCTAACAGAAATTCTTCATCCTAGAGATTATGTAAACATCTTCATTTGATCAATCACAAGGTGAAATAATTTCTTTAACATAGTGCTTTTATTCTATAGGAATTCTTTAAGCATGTTCATCTCATTTTTTTATAATAACCACAAAATAAAACCATTGTGTCAGGAAACAATTATTTTGATTATAAGTACCTGAACCAAAAACAAAGTAAAATATTTGGAATATGTATTAGTCAAGGTTCTCCAGAGAAACAAAACCAATAGGATGTATACATATCTAGAAGGAAATTTATTGTAAGGAATTGATTCATGCAATTGTAGAGGCTGGCCAGTCCAAAATTAGCAATGTGGGCTAGAAACCCAAGAAAGCTGATGGTGCAGGTCCAGTCTGAAGGTCAACAGGCTGGAGGCTTTGACCCTCCTGCCTCCTTCTTACAAGGGCCCTTTTGATTACATTAGATTCACCAGATGATTCAGGATAATCTTCCTGTATCAAGTTTCTTAACTGAATTACATATGAAAAGTCTCTTTTGCCAGGTAAGGTAACCCATTCACATCTCAATGGTGAGATAAAGTCTGAAGTCAGTCTGCTGGAGAATTCCTTCTTTCTCAAAGAGGTTGGTCTTTTTGTTCTATTTAAATCTTCAGCTGATTGGATGAGGCCCACCCACATTATGGAGGGCAATCTGTTTTACCCACAATTCACCAATTTAAATGTTAATCTCATCCAAAAACATCCTCCAAGCTGACACATAAAATTAACCTCCCAAGTCCACCCTTTATCAACTTGGCACCCATACAGACCTCCTCAAACCATACTTAATCTAATAAAAAGGAATAACAGTCATACTTCTGCCTCACATGATGTAACTGTTCTGTGTACAACTGAAAACACACTAACCTTTTCCCTGAAAGAGGATGCAGAGTCTTTTATTGATGTTTACCCTTCTTCTTGCTGCCTTGCACTGAAATACTATGATTTAAAGTTAACAACACTTAAATACTATGATATAAAGAGAATACATCTTATGTGACATGGTAAAGGGATAAAAGAAGGAAGAAAAGATATATGCGCACACACACACAAAGACAAACGTATTCATAACAAAATAAGGAGGAAATACTCATGACAATTACAGTCCTCATTTCTGTAACTGGTTAAATGGTCGTAGTTGGGATTCATAACTGTCTTCTTCCACTCCCCATTCCACATTACCTTTGCCTTCAGCAAGAAGCTCAACTAGTCATCCTGCTGGGTGAACCAAATCTTCATTCCTGAAGGGTCTCGTTAGTATTTCTGCCTGAATTGGGTTATAGTTTTCCATTGACTTTCCATCATAGGACATGGTAACACTAAAGGACGCCCTAAGGGATCTCCTATATAAGCATACCTCATTTTATTGCACTTCTCTTTATTGTGCTTCACAGATACCAAGTTTTTTACAAGACCCTCCATCAGCAAAAAGATTATGACTCGCTGAAGGCTCAGATGACGGTTAGCAGTAAAGTATTTTTAATTATGGTATGTACATTTTTTTAGACATAATACTATTGCACACTCAATAGACTACAGTGTAGTGTAAACATAACTTTTATATGCACTGGGAAACCCCAAAATTTGGGAGAATCGCTTTTTTGTGATATTCGCTTTATTGCAGTGGTCTGAAACCAAACCTATAATATCTCCAAGGTATGCTTATATTCTAGAAATATTCTTCCTTACTTCCATTGTGGAGTTTCAGTACAATTTCATTTGGTAGTCAGAATCAATCACCCCAACTACACCGTAACTCCCTTCTTTGCCTGTTGATTCAGAGGCATGAGGAGTCCAGAATAGTCAGATGACAGTCTTAACTTCCCATTTAATGGAATCATTGTTGTGTCTTCTAGTGGAAGCATCTCTCCCTTTGGGACTAAGACCTCTAGACCAGCAGAGTATAAAGTTGCAGATACAGGAAGCGAAAATTCTTCCATTGGGTCACTAGGGATAACAGTGAGTGGTGCCACTCATTTCTACCCCTTGATTCCTGGACCCATGAATGCTGACTACGGGAGAAATAGCATCATATATTTGATGTCGATTTAGGGCATATACAGCCTTCTGGAGAACCTTGTCCCTGCTCTGCAAGGTATTGCCACCTAGCTGGCACTGTAAGTGAGTCTTCAAAAAGTTATTCCTTCATTCTATCAAATCAGCTGCTTCAGGATGGTAGATAAACATGCTAAGACCAGTGAGTTCCATGAGCATGAACCCATTGCCCTACTTCTTTTGCTATGAAGTGAATTCCTTGATCAGAAGCAATGATATGTGGACATGACAGTGGATGAGCCATTCTGTAAGTCCACAGATGGTAGTTTTGGCAGAAGTATTGCATGCTGGGAAGAAAAATCTGTATCCAGAGTAAGTGTCTATCCCAGTAAGAACAAAATACTACCTCTTCCATGCTGGAAGCAGTCCAGTATAATCAATCTGTCACCAGGTAGCTGGTTGATCACACCAGGGAATGGTGTCATATCAGGGGCTCAGTGTTGGTCTCTGATGCTGGCAGATTGGGCACTCAGCAGTGGCTGTAGCCAGGCTAGCCTTGGTAAGTAGAAGTCTATGTTGCTGAGTCCATGGATAACCTCCATCTGTGCCACCATGGCCACTTTGTTTATGTGCCCACTGGGTGATGATAGGGGTGACTGGGGAAAGAGGCTGACTGGTATCCACAGAACAGGTCATCCTATCTACTTGATTACTCAAATGCTCACCCTTTGGTGACATGGGGCACAAATATCTTCATGGTTTTTGCCCATTCACCGAGGTCTAGCCACATACCTCTTCCCCAGGCTTCCTTGTCACCAATTTTTCCAATCATGTTACTTCCAAGTCCCTGATCATCAAGCCAAACCATTGGTCACAGCCCAGGAGTTGGTATATAATTGCACATCTGGCTATTTCTCCTTTCAAGCACAGTGAACAACCAGGAGCACTGCTCAAAGTTCTGCCCACTGGGAAGATTTCCCTTCACCATAGACCTTTAGGGATGTCCCAGAAAGTGGCTGTAGTGCTGCAGATGTCCACTTTCAGGTGCTGCCTGCATATCATGCAGAACCATCTGTGGACCAAGCCTGAGTCTTCTCTACCTCCCAACTGATTGTGGGGAGTCCCCATGAGGTCGTAGGCACAGACTGGGAGAAAGAAGATAGAATGGTTAGAGTGGGGACCATAGGCATTTGGGCCATATTATGTAACTTACTTGTACCTTCAGGACCTGATGTTGTATCTACCATTTCCATTTGATTATGGAGTGCTGCTGTGCATGCCCAACTTTGTGACTTGGTGCATCAGATAACACCCAGGTTTTGATGGGCAGCTCAAGTTGCATGGCAACTTGGTGACCCAGGGTTAAGCATTCTGTTTCTCAAAAGGAGAGTAGTTGTCTGCAGAGGATTGCAGGGCTTTACTTCCAAATCCTGAATCTGCACTGTGATTCACCCGTAGGGGCTTGCCAAAGGCTCCAAACAGCATCCCTATCTACCACTGACACTTCAAGCACCATTGGATCTGCTGGATCGTAAGGCGGAAGTGGCAGAGCAGCTCGCGTGGCAGCCTGGACCTGTTGTGGATCCTTCTTTTTTTCTGGGCTCCACTCAAAACTAGCAGCTTTTCATATTACTCAGTAAACGGGCCAGAGTAACACACCCAAATGAGGAACATGTTGCCTCCAAAATCCAAAGAGGCCCACTAGACATGGTGCCTCTTCTTTGGTTGTAGGAGGAGCCAGATGCAACAATTTATCTTTCACCTTAGAAGGGATATCTCAACATACCCCACACCACTGGACCCCTAGAAATGTCACTCCAGAAATTCAGATAGAAAGCCCCTGAATTTTTTTATAGCTTTATTGAGGTATAATTGACAAAAAAATTGTAATATATTTAAAATGTACATTATGATGGTATCAGTTATATGTGGAATCTAGAAGGCCCCTGAATTCTTGTCATATTTCTCACCCTCTGACACACAGATGTTTTACCAAAAAGTCTAGAGTAGTTGCTACTCCTTGCTCACTGGGTCTAATCAGCATAATGTCATCAATGTAATGGACCAGTGTGATATCTTGTGGAAGAGAAGTTGATCAAAGTGCCCGTGAACTAAATTATGACATAGAGCTGGAGAGTTTATAAATGCTTGAGGTAGGACAGTGAAGGTGTATTGCCGGCCTCCGCAGGTGAAAGCAGACTGCTTCTTGTGGTCTTTACTAACAGGTATTGAGGAAAAAAACATTTACCAGATCAATAGCTGCGTAGCGGGTACCATGGGATATGTTAATTTGCTCAAGCAATGAAATCACATTTCATACAATGGCTGCAATTACTCTCACTGCATTTAGGTTTCCCAATTCAGTGGCCACAGTTCCCACTGTAAGGCATGGCTTGCAGAGACGAATGATCATGGAGCTCTTTAAGGATACTGGCACTCCCTTCACAAATTTCTCTCTCACAGTTGTGGTAAAAGGTGTGTTTTCTGGATCCTCCCAGGATGGGTAACTTGGTCTTAAATGACAAATCCACTCTGACATCTCAATCTCCCTAAGTCTTTGAATCGTTTCCTCAACAGTAAACCAAGGCAGGTCGACATTTTCAACTAGCTCAGTATGAGCCGCCTTTTGGTCCATATTTCAGCCGACCAACCAACCAAACTGTTAGAGTCCTTTCTAACTCCCTGAGCTGCAACATTAAATGCAGAATCTCTGCTAAGTGGGCCCATATTGATACATTCAAGGGGGAGCAGCATGTGCTATGTTTAGAAATGACTAGTGTTTTGGTGTGATCATTGCAACATTTGTTGTGAGTAAGAAGGAGGCAGAACATGGGGGTTACAAGATAGACTGGATTCAGATGTCAAGACTAAGAATTCTTGATGCAAGACTTGTGAAGCAAATAGGGTAACTATGCTAAACATATCATCCACCAAGTCTCAAAAAATCCTTAAGGTGGGGCCTCCCAGTGGCGCAGCAGTTAAGTTCGTGCTTGGCAGCCTGGGGCAGCCCGGGGATCGTGGGTTCGGATCCCGGGTGCCGGCCAACACACTGCTTGTCAGCCCTGCTGTGGCGGCGTCCCACATAAAGTAGAGGAAGATGGACACAGATGTTAGCCCAGGGCCAGTCTTCCTCAGCAAAAAGAGGAGGATGGGCAGTGGATGTTAGCTCAGGGCTGGTCTTCCTTGCAAAAAAAAAAAAAATCCTTAAGGTGACTTTGACTAAGTTTTCAGCCTTTAGTCAGGACTTGTGAACTTGAATTAATGCATCCACTTTATTCAAATAATTTTTCATTAAGTCTTACCTCACACCTGCTTGATTCTTCCCCTTCCAATCTTTGTATTATCTCTCCTTATTTCTTTTTTCTTAACTTATTTTTTTGACATCATTATTTCTTAAAGAATTAAACACTTCTGCCTTTCTAATGCCTCACAGTTTTAGATAATACTTGTGAAATGCACTTTCATGAGGTGCTTTTGGGGGATGGGAGTTAAAAATCATTTGACTCAAAGCTCTTTCCCATTGTGTGCACTTCAGTCTTCAGAATATAAATCCATTTTGTAATTACTCCAATATTCTCATCTTAGAAACTTTGCCTGACACACCATTCCATATGTTTATGATTCTCTGAATGAAAAAGTGTTCTCTGACAACCATTCAGATTTTTCCCTTTAATTTCCATTTATGCCTTATTGTCTTATAATGTTCAACTGAAAATATATGTTGCAATATTGTGTGACATTATCAGTATTACTTAAGATTTTATATACCCATATATCAGCCAAACTTCAGATAAATCTCGCTATTCTTCTTTCTCTACATCTTCCTTCCTGGAAGAGCACAGGTAATAGATTCAATTTCTCCTTCATGACAAGTTGACTTTAAGCATTTCTTACAAACTGAAGACAAGAATCAATTTGCATTTGGGTTTGAATTATTTTTAAAATGTGAACTGGAAATGGAATTTGGCTTAACGTTTGGGCAATTAAAGTGATGGTGCTAACTGCAATGCTTTTTAGACGAAACTTATATCAGGGTTGATTTTAAGAATAGTGTAAAGTCAAGACACAAGACTAATTTGAAGGTCTTGATAATAAATAACGTTGTTAGAAAAAAGGAGGTATTCTGATGATTTGTAATCCTGCAATAATGGCTTCTAAATAGTTAAGATTAGTTTGAGAGATGAGGGCCTTTCCACCCTCTATGCCATATGCCAGCAGGGGACAAAAATCAATCTTGCGAGGGCTCTGATTACTTCTGCTCCAAGTTTCTTGTCAGCAGATTCAAAATGTGCAGGGCAATGAATCTTCCACAAGGTAGAGGTACTGCCCATCAGCTGGAAATCTTTTTTCCCAACTTCTGGTAGAATATCTGCTTGTGATAAATTAGGAGGAGAGGGAAAAATAGAAGACTATTTGGTGCAACAATTTTAATCCTGTGTTATCAGTACAGAGAGAAAGTGACACCAGTTCCTGTGGTTTTGAAATGAAAAATGTACCCTTGGAGGGAAGAAGCTTGAAAGTTAAGGAACAAATAAAATAACGGTCTTTGTCATCTTACAATACCATGCTGCTTAGCAAACGATCAAGGGAGAACCACATTAAGGGTTGATACCTGAATTAATGAATACTAATATCTGAAGCAAGATGTCTATACTTCATCCACATTAGAACCTATGAGGATAAGAAGTTGAAGTTCTATTATGATAAAAGACACAGGGATATGAGCAATGAGAGGAACAAGGACAATGTAATTGGCAGAATAATGGTTCTCAAAAATGTCCACATGCTAATCCCCCAAACTGGGAATATGTTATCTTCCATGGCAAAAGGGTCTTTCCAGACGTGATTAAATCACACACTTTGTGCTGGGGAGATTAACCTGGATTATCTAGGTGAGCCCAGTATAATCACAGGGTCCTTAAGGTGGAAGAGGGAGACAGAAAAGGTGAAACTGTTGCAATGGAAGAAGAACTTGGCTCTCGCTTATGCAAACTTTGAGGATGGAGGAAAGGGCCACAAGCCAAAGAATGCAGGTGTCATCCAGAAGCTGGAAAAGGGAAGGAAATGGAGGCTACCAAGGGCCTACCGACAAGAACACAGCCCTGCTGACACCTTGATTTTAGCCCAGTGAGTCCCACGTGAGAATTCTAACCTACAAAGCTGTAAATTAATAAATGTGTGTTGTTTAAAGGCCTTAAATTTGTGGTAATTTGTTAGAGCAGCAATAGAAAGCTAATAGAGGCAAGATATAAAAAGATAAAACAAGAAATAAGTTTTCAAATTGTATATTTCAAATTTTCCATGTACTTTTATTGTCGTTCACAGACAAATATTTTGATACAATCTTTCTGCCTGTTTCTGATTGTCTTTCAATAGTTCTTAAATACATTTAAATCATGAATGCCCTTTGACCTAGAAATTGCACTTCTGGGAATTTAATAAAATAATGAAAGGTGTGTGGAATGATTATTTACAAGAATATTTGTAATAGCCTAAAACAGATAATAGACTAAATGTTCCACAGTGGGAGTGATTTGAATACCTTTTGGGATAATCCCAAACAACAGAATATGCAGTCATTAAAAATTAGTTAAATGAGAACTTGTTGAAATTGGAAAAACATTCTTAATGTGTTGAGTTGAAACCAGGTACAAAATACTATGTGTGGTCTGATAATACTGGTATAAAGTATTTGATATGCTGGTGTATGATATTTGTGTGATATATCTCTAAATCACACCAATATTTTATACCAATTTTTCATATGTATCACCAAATATATACATGAGTAGTGAGTGTGGATGTGTAGAATGGGTTTTTATCCTACTCTTAGATTAAGAAAAACACACAAAAAAATGTATCTTTAGATATAAAATTTTTTCTACCTATATATATGCATATGTGTATGTGAAATTTTACATTTTTATTACTTCAAAGCAACTAGTAGTAGAAGTACAAAATGTACAATTGTCTATCTATTTCAGCTGTTCTCTTCACAATGCTGTAATGTCCAACTCATTCTGAAAAGGGAAAGAGCTCTGTCCCTACTAAACACCAAGACAAACCAAGGGTAGAGTGAATTGACTGATTTTTTTTCTGGGCCCGGGTCACTTGAACCCAACATCTGTCATCCAACAGTACCCTAAAAAGCCTGCAGTTGGATGGGAGTGTAAAATGGTACAATCTTTCCAGAAGGCAATTTGGCAAAATATATTAAAAGCCTTGAAAAATTATACCCTTTGAACCAGTAATGCCGTTTCTAGGAGTCTAAAGAAATAATAGGCAGAAGTTATTATAAATAAGAATATCCATTGAAGGCTTATTTATGTAGAGGAAAACTAGGTAACAACCTTAATGCCCAATGAGAGGGGAACTGGGCAGTAATTTAAAATAATGTTTTCAAAGAATATTTAATTACATGAGAAAATGTGTTCAATATGTTCCTAAATGAATAAAAGCAGGCAGCAAAATTGAATATACAATGTGATTCCAATTTAGAAAATAAAAAGGAAAATATACCAAATGTTAAGAGCAGCTATCTCTGAGTTGTAGAACTGGGTTTTAGATTTTTTTAACCATGTGGGTATTTGTGTATGGTATGGTTTCCATTTTTTCTACCATGTGCATGTATTACATTTCAAATTAAGAAACGTTTGCCATTCAGAGTACTTGTACTCTCTGGAAGCCCGCAGAGTCAGTTAGACTATCTACCAGAATTAAATTGAAACGGGGGTGTTCCCTCTCCTGTTGGCCCATCTCCCTTGCCAGCTGCTGAAATTTGGTTCTCTTTAATGACTATCCCTTGAGAACCTCTCACAGAGTCTGTGAAATAGTCTTTTTAGGAACACTGATGAAGAACCGTGGCCTTGTCCTAGGAAGCGCATGCTTTCCTTCCAGACTGAATCTGCCACTTGCTCATGGCAAGGGCATCCAGCACGGCACCAGTAACATAACTGCTAGAGCTCGTAGTGAGCACACACTTTGCAGCAATGCACAGTGGAGGGTTTGCCCCGGGCCTGTACTTAACTCCTAGGCACAGCCCCGCCACACAAGAGAACACTGTGACAAGCTTTCTACCAAGTAAATAGATATCTCTTATATTGCGTCTGGGTATGATCAGCTCCTGACTGGAAAAGTCTCAATTTCAAATGTATTTGTCCTAGGTTCTGGCCATCTCCTCTGGCCCATATGGGTCACCATCAGTGTTACCAGCAGTGGGTATTAGGATGCAACCTGGTACATTAAGTGTGAGCCCTATTGAAAGGACTATGAGATTAAGAGGCTTGAGAAAGTCTTTTCTCCTCATTGAGAGCACCTGAAAGGCAGGGGCTGCCTCATTCACGTGTGCTCCTCCCGCCATCCAGCCTAAACCCTGCACATAGTCAGTACTCAGTAAGTATTATTAATTAATTGGATGATAAATGATACTTCTTAAAGAATTCTTTTTGGAGTTCATAATGGCCACTCTTGGTGTGTATATATGTGTGTGGAGAGCTATGAAATCCCTTTTATTCTAATGGTCATGCAAGATGGAAAAAAGTAATAATGTCTTCCTTTTTCGAGGGTTTACTGGGCCTCAGATAAAAGGGAAGAAATAATTCCATCTCATTCTAAGGAAACTACCAAGTCTTTCAGTTCAAGAGATCAAAGCTGCATTAACTCTTCCGGTTACTGCCACTTGCCATTTACTATCATTTAGCGCTCTGGAAAAGGTAATCTACTAAATAGTACCCAAGTGGCCTGGCAATTTATTAAGTGAGCAATTTATTCTTTTCTCGCCACTAAGATCAAACCATTCACCATTCAAATTCTTCACAGTCCTCAGAGATAACAAGGTGGGAAAATATCCTTGTCTTACAGATGGGGAAACTAAGGTTTAGTCTTGAATCAAATCATCAGAAGGGGGAAAAAATTGACTTATTTAAGCTTTTCAGAGCCCCAAGAAAAAACTTTCTCCTTTATTACCAAGTCTGCATTAAAAAAGAGCTGCTGTTGGAGCTTCAGTAATAGAGCCAGTCTGCGGCACTCTGAAACATAGAGCATTGGTAGAGATGGGTGAGAAAATGGACCAACTCAGCAATAAAGTGAAAAAAAAAATAGTAAGTTATTAAGTCTCATGAGGCAAAGAGTAGCTGAAAAGATTTAAAGATGTTTATTCTTTGCTAGAACTTATCAAAAGTAAATATTTGAGCTGAAATCATGCTGATACTAAAACCAATCCATTTTTAGAGTTTATCCACGCTTCTTGTTGTTGCTTACATTGGGAGAGAGTGATTCCCACCCCATCCCTCCCTCACCTCTGATCCGATTGAGGTCATGTGGCTCGTAAACCAACATGCATCTCACTGCAAATTTTGACTGAGGTCGTTGGTGTCCTCATACCCATGACAGTAACAGAGCTCCTGGATGGCTTTACTATCCCGTCGCGTGCTCCAAGAGGCCCTGTTGCTTCATGAAAACAATAGCAGCAAGAACCACAATATAAGTGCATGTGTATAACACAATACATAATATGTAAAATGTCATTCATAATATACATTCTCATTTGATTACCGTGAAAAATCCTACAAGGTAGGTTTTACCATCACTATCATATACATGAAAAAAAATGAGGCACGAAGAGCTGAATATGTGCCTGAGTCCACACAGTGAGTAAATGGTGGAGTTTGGTTTTAAACCCTGGCCTAGAAAATTCCAAACACATCTCTTTCTACATGGGATCGTGCCTCTGCACTTTGCTATACTATGTGGACTCTTCTGGTGAAAATGTCCGCCACAATTGAAGTAATGTCCCAGGACTTAAATGCCATTTAACCATACTCTTCAAAAAAGTAAGAAAGTGCCTTGTAGCAATTCCATGGGCTGTTTTTGTCCAGAGACAGACCAGAGTCCTCCAAAACTAACCAAACCTATATGTTCATTAAAATATTTCCAAACTGTGACTTAGGTTCACAACATGGCACAGCAAAACTGCTATTTGGTGAATGCCAAAATTATAAAATATGTTATTATTTTACCTCTATAAGATCACTGACTCTAGCCCATAGAACTCCTAGCATACAGTCTACACTCAGTGAATACCATGTTGAGGGTACAATTTTGTTAAGAAAATACACAAAAGCATTATAAAGGTGTCTACAGTCTATGATTATATTCTTTAAATAACTTGGTTGCTGGTATTTATCAAAAAACTTGACCCCAAAATTGTCACTAACGTGCCAAAATTGTTAACTAGTATTGAGCATATCAGAGTGACAGCCTATCTGATTCACTTCCCATCACCAGTAAAATAGAGCATACTAATTGGAGACCCAAGATAATTATATCTATTAGCAGAGCCATGCCTGGGGTTCCAGAAAATACCCAGATACCTGTGTAAAATAAACTTTCAGAGGGATATACATGAAAATATTAATGATAGGTATCCCTCTGTTCTCATTGCCAGTCATAATTATTGATTTTCATCTCCTCTTTATTTCTACATTTTAACAACAAACCTATGTGACTTTTCTAATAAAAATTGAAATATATAAACTTCCAGGAAAAATATCCTTCCAAATATATAGAAACACTTCTCAGTAACAACAGCTGAAACGTGTGCATTTCCTACCTGCCAGGCACTGTTCTATGTGTTTCATATGCTGTAACTTATTTAATTCTCACAATAACTCAGTGAGGAGGATGGTACTATCCCCATTTTACAAATGAGAAAACCAAGGCATAGAATAGTAGAGTAGAGTAACTTGCCCAAGATCAAATACAGTTAGTAAGTGAAGAAGCCAGGATTGAAAAATCTCAATTTTACAATACTGTCTGGCAATCATCTACCATTGGACTATATCTGTTCAGCTCATCTATGCCAATGCTGTAGTAATTCTATGACCTCACTGAGAGTGGTCTCTACCATTTATTTCATTCCCCATTTTGCCACTGATCTTCACAATTTCTTCCTAGTCCAGTCCAGATTACATGGTCACTAATCATCTCTTTGTGAACATCCTTAACTGCCTTGCCTCACTCACCTTCCATTGCACTCAGCTGGCAATACACCAACCCTGATTAAACTCCTTTATTCAGTGTCTGCAAACAAACAGTTGAGCATTACCAGAGAAAATCATGTATCTATACTTACTGGACTCCCTTCAAATTTACAATTACAAATCTCAATTTAGCACTCAAAACTACATGATAATGCTAGTTTGTTTGCCTATTAAATTCAATTTTTCTCTCTTCAAAATATGTTTCATGCCTTCACTATACTCAGATCCTCAACTAATATTCCCCTTCCTCCTCACTCTTAGATGATGCTCTTGCTACGTTTCATGGAAAAGATAAATGCAATGAGAACTACTGCATATTTTCATTACCAATTCCAATAATCTGCCTGCATCTGTCACCGCATATTCTATCACTCCTTCTGCACAAATACAGCAATGTCTCTACTCTTATCTAAGGTCAACTGTTCTACTTGTGCTTTGAATCGAGGCTCCTTTTATTTTCAAAGAGTTTCACTCTACATCCATTACTTTTCTCTACTGCATCATCAATTTTTTCATCTCTATGATCATTCCCATTGACATACAAATATAGATTAATATCAATTCTCTTTATAAAAGGAGGAAAGAATATCTTCTTCTTTTTCTTTTTTCGGTGAGGAAGATTGGCCCCGAGCTAACATCCGTGCCAATCTTCCTCTATTTTGTATGTGGGTCACCACCACAGCATGGCTTGATGAGTGATGTAAGTCTGCAGCCAGGATCCAAACCCGCAAACCCAGGCCACCAAAGTGGAGTGTGCTGAACCCAACCACTACGCCACCAGGCCAGCCCCAAGAATATCTTTCTTGAGCCGCCTGTCTTCATCCCCAGTCCCATTTCTCTGCTTTCCCTTGCAGCAAACCTAATTTTTAAAAAATTATCTGTATTCAATGTCTCCAATTCTTAACCTCCCAATCTCTCCTCAAGGCACTGAATCTTTCCTGTCACTTCACTGAAGGAATCAGATCTTCAATGGGTCAACAATAATCTGCTTTAAACACTGCTTTATCTAGGATTCAGTGATACCACACTTGCCTAATTTTCCTCCACCTTCACTGATCACTTCTCAATCTGCTTTGCCGGCTTCCCCTGTTCTGCCATATCTGTTGTGATGGAGTATTAAAGTTCTATTCTTTGGTTGTCTCTTCTCTAACCACAATCACTCAGATGATCCCATCCAGTTTCAAATAACATCTATATGCTAATAAAACTCAGTTGGCATCCCATGTGAAGACCCCTTCTTGAGCTCTAAACTCTTAGATCCAGCTGCCCACTTGACATCTCTCTTGGCTCTCCAGTAGGCATCTCAAACTTAACAGAGGCCGAACAGAACTACTATTGGTTTTTCCCAAGTCCTTTTGTCCTACCTTCTAAAATACATCTCAAATTTGACCTATTCTCAACTAGTCCATGCCAACAACTGGTCCAAGCTCCCTTGCCTGGACTGCCACAATGGTCTATTATTTTGTGCCTCTGCCACCACTCTTAACTCTTATGGTCCAGCTTCCACAAAGCAGTGTGAGTTATCCAAAGCAAAACTCATGTTACGTCCATCAGCTCCCATCCCTCCCCACATATATATATATACACACACCCTATCACTACCTGCTTGCCTCTACTTAAATCCTTCCCACGACTTCCATTATACTTAAATAATACAAAACTTATCACTATGGCCTACAGAGCTCTACACGTGCTATATGATCTGGTCCTTGACTGCCTCTCTGATGTCATTTCCTCTCAATCTTCCCCTTGGCTACTGTATGAGTGCCACATTGGTATTCTTTATATACCCTGAAATCAGGCTTATGTCTAGCTCAGTGTTCTTCCATTTGCTCTTTCCTTTGCCTGGACTGCTTCCCACTAAACCCTTACAAGGCTGCCTTCCTCATAGTACTTGTCAGGATTTGAAATTATCTTTATTTGTCTATGTTTATTATCTTTCTCCCCAAGTAGAACATAAGTTCCTTGAAGCCAGGAATATTTTTCCTAGGCATTGCTGTGTTCCCAGGCCCTAGAATAGTACCCAACATCTAGATCTAGATGTCACAAAATAACATTTTGACTGGTCACGGGAAAAAAATTGTGTCTATTCAAAAAGAAAAAAAATGGTCTATTTCAATAAGATTGTAAGATTAAAAACTATGATGAGAGGTCAGCCCATCCATAGTGGTTAAGTTCACGTGCTTGCAGCCCAGGGTTTGTGGGTTTGGATCCTGGGCACGGATCTACACCACTCATCAAGCCATTGCTGTGGCAGCAACCCACATACAAAAACGGAGTAATATTGGCACAGATGTTAGCTCAGGGTCAATCTTCCTCACCAAAAATAAAGAAAAGCTATGATGATACCAGATGATTAACCAAGAGAAATCTGGAACAGAGATGGTTAGAGAAGAAAAAGAAGAGTGATTATGGTCATTGCAGATAATTAATCTTGTTTGAATACAGTTGTAAACAGAATATATACTTATACTTCAGAGATGTACTGAGCCAAATAAAACAATATTCCATGTTATTGAACTTAAACATTTATAGGAGATGCATAAGTAAAGAAATAGATGCACTTGAACATGGAGCTTTTGAAAAGTTCTACAGATGAAAAAGGACCATTAGGAAAAGAACTACGCCAGGGGTCATTCGGAAAAGATTATAACCACACAAGTATCAGAGTCACCGTTGGAATATAGTGATGTGAAAGAAATTATAATTTTAAGACATATTAATAAGGACATTACTTAGCTTGAAGTCATTCTCCAGTTTACTGTTCATATATCTTAAGAAATATCCAACTCTTTCCCTTCCTAAAACATCAGTAATGTGGAAGGCCCATGGGACTCCCTGAAAAGGAGAAAGTTAACTTGACTTTAGTATTTGAACTGCAAAGTAGTTTATTAATAATCAGATAATTGAGCAGGGGTTCCTGAATAAAATGAAAAGTAGAAATAACCAGCAGGACAATTTTAAGAACCATCTCTCAGCTTTATAAACTAATCCTCCTCTAATGGCCCTTTTTAATATAATTTATAGTTTCATCATTACCCTTTTTGTATTAGTAATTATTTCTAAAATACCAAAGAACCATCTTTTTTTCAAGGTCCTTCCCTCAGTCTGATTTACAGCCCAGCTCAAGTTGGACTCTGTCTTTCTGAGGTTTGACATTTCAAAATATTTATTGCTCTTTTACATTAATGCCTTTCTCATGAATCTGAAGGTGACCATTATTTCTTTCATCATGTTGTAATTAAATGGATCAACTATTGTTTTATTATTTCCACTATTTGTCTGCACAGCGCATTAAAACTTTCAGATTAGAAAGTGATATTGAGCACTGTGTGAACTATAACAAACAAATATTTCCGAAAATATAGGGTCTTCTTGATGCATTGCTGAAGGAGCTGTTCCAAGCGAAAGCACAAAATCTTTAATATTTTATTGATCAGATCTAAACCTTCTGCCCAAAGTGGCAATTAAATTTCAATTAAACTGACTGAAAGCATCATATTAAATTTCAGCACTTTACGAGCTATCAGATAATGCTGCAGGACAAATCTTTAGTATGATCGCACTCTTTTCAAATTATATTATCCTGTTCATTCACAATAAAAGTGACAGTTTTAGGTATACTTTCAATATTTCTTGAATATAAACCCTCTAATGAACACATTTTATTGCCTTTAAATCAATTATTATTGGATATTTTAATAAAGTGAATTGAGCACTTTGTTTTACACACTGCTTAGAAGTTATTATATTTTGCAGTCCGCACAGCAAAGAACTGAATCAGAGAGAGGGAGAGAGAGAGAAATGGCCAAATATCTGCCAGTATAGGAGAAATGGAATGAGCCATTTATAAGGAGGTGGGCTTCCTGTCTCACTCAATAACATTTAATGATACATGCTAATTAGCACCTGATTAATGGTTTTTTTCTTTTTGAAATTTAGGTCCAAGTACCAGAAGTAGCTCTTATCACAAGAAGAAGATGTCAGAAATCACAAAACCATACATGAATATAATCTTATGTATACTATACTTTGGAAATTAGGGACTCTAGGTCTTTATTTATTTGATTCCGTCTCCCTTGTCCTTTGAATTTGTGATTTATAATACCATATCTGAGTTTTTCAGAACAAAGTTCATGTTAAATGTGGACCAAGATTGTGCTCATCTGAATGCTATAACTGGAATCCTGAGGCATTTGATTCTTCACTTTGGCCATCCTTGTGAATAACACAGACTCCAGACTTTAGCGTCAAGGTGGTCAGTATTGATTAACTAGATGGCCAAAATGAATGCTTCGGTACTGTGCTGTTCAGATCGCTCATCACATACTTGAGACATCACCTCATATTCAGATCATACAAAGCTCAATGTACTCATCCCATTTCATGCACATATGTACACCATTAACACACAAACTGGACAAACATAGCATGAAAGCGTGCTTGGAGAGAGAAGACTAAGCAAGAGAATGCCTTCTACTTTGAAAGAACCTAGCCACATATAAGGATTTTGCCCTGCTTTGTGAATATAAAGATGCCTTTATTGCTGAAATGAAAGGATGCTGTAATAACCTCAGTATAATTCATTGGAGTGGATGAAATTAAAATTTAGATGAAAATCATGATTTCTTAGAGAAATGACTCAATTAGATTATGGTTCCTGAATTTGAGTAATTGAGTCTCAAGGCGACAAGGGACTTTAACGAGTCATTAAAACTATCCCTCTGTGTGAAACTGGCTTGAGAGACCAACAGCAAAGCGGTTCATGGACGTGGCATCAATCTACAAGGGATGGAAGAACAGCATTTCAATAAACGTGGGGCCAGTAAACTCTGGCGTCCGTATGGAACCCATATAGGAGGTAAACTACAAACCACCCAACTATTGTTGAAGTAGACTGCACCTCCAAGTCACAGTTTTAAGAATATTCCTTCTTAGCACAGTTCTTTCTGTTGAGCATGGTCCACATCAACTGGAATTAGGCAGATACAGTCAGCAATTTACTGCTTACCGGGATGAGTAGTATAGGATCTGCTTCCCACCAATAACAAAAAAATTGTCCTTTAAAAATAAAAAGGCAATACCAGCAATTTAGAAAGTGGGAAGGGCTTTGCCTGACTATTTCAGAATATCAATTGTACTTCAGGCAGTTGAAGTGAATTGAGACATTTGTCTCTATGCAATTTTTATTAAAGCAAAATCAGATTCTCCTTCACTCACATTTTGAAAGGACCCAAAGAAATGTTGTGGCAAGCAAGACTCCCCCCACCCCATATCATTCCTTACAGACCACAAATATAAGAATGGGGACTATTGGAAACATATTCTAACTTTAAATAATCCTCTCTATCAACAAATCCATGTATACATAACTGAGGCCTTCATTATAGCCTCAGTCTATTTATCTGGGCACTGGTTTTAGTTAAGCAGAGACAGTCAACAACAGACAATCCTGAAAATGTTCACTGTGATATCTAAGTGAGTTGGTGTTTTTCACAGGTTGGCAAAGTAGTGGTGCAATATGTGGGGGAGGTAATCTCTGTTTGGACATTTTTTTAAAAAATAGCCATAGCAGAAAATATATTTCCCAATAAGGGTTGAACCCTTCAAAGTTGAAAACCTGGGGTCCTGCCCACCTGGACTTCCTCAAGTGCCGCTGACTCAATAGAGGGAAGCCAGGATTAGTTTCCTAACCACTGTCCTGCCCTCAGCCAGGCCCTCTGGGACTCATTCTCTCTCCCAGATGTCTTCAAAGTGTTCAGAGTGAGCCGCTGAGGTGAGAGAACACACTAGAAATTCTCCTTATATTTATTTTTATCTAAAAATAAGAAGGAATTAATCTTTATTAAAACTCAGTATACAGTTTGACACTGACAACCTCACCCAGACATGTGTCACTTATGGTGCAAGAGGTAGACTGAGCAAAGGGGCAGTGCCACAGGGACAGGGAAGGGCCCTCCTGCATGCATTTGCTCCCAGCCCATCCCTGCACATATCATCTGCATCTACCCAGGCAGACAGACTTCCGGGTCATGTTATCTAGTTTAACGAAACTAACCCTCACAAGATGGCCATGTGGCTTTAAAGATTCCTGCAGAAAAACTGTGGTAATGCAAGCACATGCAGGTCCTTCTCTTATTCCTAATTGAACCCTTCATTATTCATACTACAAGTTAAAAAAATAATGATGGTCTGAATGGGTCTAACAAAAATTCAGGCAAAAAAATTTAAAATTATCAGGAAGAATATTTGAAATATAGACTTACACCCACAACTGCTAATAATGACCTTTGCCCTACTCACGCAACAAATATTTCTTGAGCATTTACAATGGGCTAAGCAGTATTCTAGGCCCAGGAGATGACATCGGACTAATGGACAAATCCCTGCACTCATTGGGAAGAGGGGTAAGATGTATAATAAACTAAATAAGTAAATTATAGAGAGTACTCAAGGGTAATAAGAGAAAAATGAAGCAGGGAAGAGAGATGGGGAATGCCAGGGAAGGGTTTATAATTTTAGATAAGATGATCAGGGAAGGGCTCATCGAGATGATGATGTATGATAAAAATGATGCAATGATGATCAGCAAGATGTATCAAAACATGAAAACAACCATCTACAACTTGAAAGCAGAGGCATGGGTGAGACTTAAAAAAATGAAATACTCGAACTTTTTTTTAATGCATTTCAAAATTAGGTCATTCTTTTAAACCTCTAATTTTGTGTGTGTTTTTAAAATAAACATAATATATTGGTACTGTGGATCCTGTATAATATTTATAAATATATACATATTCATATATTAAAAGAGAGTTCTCCAAAAATCTTTACTGATGGGGTATATGATGAAAGAATTTGGGGTGTACTCCTCTCAAATAAACCAAAGTAATTTGTCTAAAATAAAAGTTGGATCACCCTCTTGCTTATTTAAAGCCCTTTCATAGTTTCTGGTTGCCCTAAAGAATATATCCAGAATCTAGACTCTTGGGACCCTACATGGCCTGGTTGCTCTCTCCTCCCCACCTCAGCCTATATTTCAGTGAGACTGAACTGCTCCGGGTTCCTGGAGTACACCACGCTCTCTCTCACCTCCTGGCCTTCACACACTCTATTCCCTCAACTGGAAATACTCTTTCAGGGCCCACCCTCACTCTCCAGGGCCTTCTCCACTTTTCACGCAGCCAACTGCTCCTTGTCCTTCACGTTGTGAGTCTCTTCAGAAGTCACTTCCTCCAGGAGGCCTTCTCTGACTCATCAAGCCCAGCTTAGTTGCCCTTGTAAGTCATCATCCCACCACAAATTTATTCCAGCTACCCTGTGAGAAATGGGAGGGCATGGACTTGGTCTGGGTCGCTGTTGTAGTCTCAGAGCCCAAAGCAGTGATGCACATAATAGGTATTTCACGTATATTTGTTAAATGAGTAAATAAATAAACAAATGGATGTAGCAACCAAATATTTAAGTATTGCTACCAATTTCATAGCTTCTGTCCACACTCATAGAATTGAGAGCTCCATTGATTGTGCTCTCATGACAGTCTCTCTACGTATCATTATAAGAGAACATTTTACCCTGGATTTTAATTATTTTCACCTTGGATTGTGTGATCCCTGGTAGGATTTGACAAGCTCATAGTGCTTTGGATTGTGCCTAATGTGTGGTGAACACTGAAAATACTTATCAAATGAATTTCCTTGAGAATTTAAGATACAGTCCTCAGTTAGGGTATATATATGTTCATTGATGATTAATTTTCACAAGGCACAGTGTCTCGTAAATAAGCTCTGTAATTTTATTTTGGACTACTGTGAAGGTTACTTCTCATTAAAATCATAAACTTGAAATCGTTATTTTCTAGTATTTTTAAATTAATTTTATAATCACACCATAAATATGATAGAAGGGATGATTGTAAAGTAATAACAATGTACCATATCTGTGTAATATGTTTTATATGTACTGTGAGTGTGTGTGTGTGTGTGTGTGCGCGCGCGCCTAGATGTGTCTTCCTCATGTAAAGGCCATCCTTACCTCACTGATATTTGGAGCAGGAACCTGAGGTTCCACAAGATCCCACCTTATCTATGATCTGTTCATTAGGAAGATACATAAGAGAGTAAATGTGACTATAAGGGACGAGACACTCCTCCTTAAGAAAGACTGATCACACCCACCTACTAAATGTTGTAGGTCTTAACTCTTCCCAGTTGCAAAAGTAGCCAAATTACACAAACCTTGGAGAAGCAAAATGACATAACAAGAAAAATGTTAGAAGCAGACATACCTGGACCGACTCTTGTAGTACTCAGGTGACATTCTTTTCATGGAATACTCTTGATTTTTTTTTCTTCACTTTTGCCTAAAAGCAACACCAATTTTTGATGGATATTTAGAGGAAACCCTTAGCTTCAGCCAGAGAAAAAAAAATCAGATCAATGAATGTAAATATAGAAAGAGATGCTGTTTGTTTATAAGGACACACTCTTGGCATTTAAGCAGACAGTCCACAATCTGAGCTGTATGTTGTGTTGATAAAGTGCATGGTATTTGAGAGAGCATTTTTTTCCATGATTCAGTATGTTTGGTTTACTCTTAGCTATAAACACCTTTTTCATACAAATCTGCCTTTCCTTCTAACACATACATATGTAAGCAATCTTGACAAACTGATCAAGCCAAGCTGCTAATAAATTCATTCGATAGCTATTCTTTGCATATCCTGCATCTCCTAAATATATAAAGCCTAGTTTTTATTGCATTTAAATGGAGTGGTTCGGCAATTTTTTATGCTTGTGTTTTATTTAACTACAGTGAAAGCCTTCAGAGAAGGCTCTATGTAAGAGATACAAGTAGATGGGGAAGGGAAGGGAGGGAGAGGAGATGGGAGGTAAAGGGGCTTGCTGTGCTCACAAAGTGTGCTGCATTTCATTGAATCCTTGCAATTCATTCTCAAGTACAGTAGCTCTGTTGTGTGAGCAAATCTCTTTGCCTAGCACATAATAACTGAACTTTTACAGATTTCTCAAGTACATTGAAACTGCTGCTAAATCAGAAAGGGTGAGCGGAAGCCTGCTCCACTATACCACACTTACTCATCTCCGACGCTATGCTGGATTTATTTTTGACACCAAGAAAAGAACCATGAATTTTTGTCAACTGCGGCATGGGAATTTACATTTGTTCTATAAAATGCACTGAAAGGACCAGGCTGCTCTTTGAGAATGGGAAATGTAATCTATCCAACTCTCAATAAACTTGAGAATATATATCTGGTTAAACCCATCTGAAATGAGATGCGGTCCTGACAATAGGGTGGGCTCAGAAAGGCTGGCAATAAAAGTAGATATACAGTATCTGACATCAGATTGTTTCAAGCTTAATTTCAGTAAAGTAATAATGTCAGGAAAAGAAACGCTCTGTGATGCACAGATTGATACCATTAGATAGAAACTATGCAATGCCTCATGAACACAACCATTTTTGACTTGATATTATGAGTAAAGAATAGAGCAATATTCAATGTGCCAGCTCCAGATTTGCAGTTATAAAAGTTGACCAGGATAGTGGTCAGGGAAAGGGATAAAATATGGCAAATATATTCTTCTGTAAAGAAAATTAGATACGGTTCTATTGCTCTAAAATATGTTCTGTGTAAGTGCCCTCCACAATTTGCCCTGGGTAGCAAGTAGTTGTCCACATTCGATGAGGAGGAGCCTTCAAACACCGAATATTAAACAAAGAATGCATATGTGTCACAGTCAAACGAAACAAAAGCGCCTGATGTCACTTCTAGCCTCAACGGCAGAGATGCACGAAATAATTGGTGAGAGGCGATGGATATCTTGAGAAACCCAAGCAATGAAAGCCCGGTTCCATTTATTTTTCTCTTACACGGCTTTTCCAGTCAATAAATAATCACGTAATCACATCCTACTTCCCGGAGAACATACATGACCTCCACCCCAAGCAGGTTTCACTTGTGGGGTCCCACCTCTATTCAGGATTCCCAGTGTCAGGTCTGCCTTTGGATTTCATCTTAACAAATGGCAAGTGCATTTTGTCTTCAAAAACAATGGTGTTCCTGGTTTACTTGTCCTGTATGAAAGATCACTCCCTTCTCTCCTTCCTCTTTTGGAGAAGACATTACAGCAAGTTCAGGTACCGATCAAGTCTGTAAAAAATGAAGTGGAGCATGCCGGTAAAGGGAAAAACACACATAGAAATATACACTCCACTGCTCCCTCCCATAAATATACATGCACACGTTTCCTACGCAAACGTGGCTAGATGCCCTAACAAAGAGATTACTTGGACATACACCCTTAAAAACAAGGAGACAAGTAAATAACCCATAAAGAATTATTCTTTATAATTTTGGAAAATATTATGGCAAGCTTAAGTCAATAGCTAATGCCACAATTAAAAAATTATTTCTAAATCTATTTTGTTATATATTTAGCATGCTCCTGATTGCACTGTGAAATGAATAAAAGAGAGAAATTAAATTTTTCTTTCACCTCCAAAACAATGAAAAGATTACTGACAAATCAATATTGTTGCTATTAATAGTTGCATCCTTAAGCCATTTTGGGGGAAACGATATGTTTTCCTCCATTTGTATACTATGTCTGTCCTCTGTCATTCCCTCTCTCTTTAATCTTGTTTGAGTGTACAGCTCACTCGTCCTTATTTTATTGACTCAATCACAGGCGCACTGTCACTTTTTATAAAATGGTCACTGCAGAATCACATCAAGCAAATTTTTGATTCTGCAGTCGGTAATTTAGTGCCTTTATGGAATTGCAATTTCAGGGCTCACTGCTTGTTTTTCTAAAATGTACTTTAGGAATTAGTTACTCCAGCCACAAATCAGTTGAATTTATGCACAGTTGTAATACAGTTTATGGCCTCATGGTACATTGCTTCAAAAACAGCAGATGTGAAATTATGATAAATATAATGAGTGTTTTTTTGCCTGATCTAGTGGAGTAGAGAAGGATCTGGAGCGTGTTTACCTATCCCATACAGTACATCTAATGTCTTAGTCAGGAGCCCTGACAATGGCTGATTAATGTCCTCATCTCCTTTATTAAAGATAAGAGTAGGACTGCAGTCAGGAGATAGAAAGCACACCATAAATCTTCGTAAAATGAGCAGTCAAATAATCACTCATCAGAAATAAAATCTACATACATTAACACCAACACTCAGCCTTCTGCGCACGCTCCCATAAAAAGCAAGAAGAGATGGCAGGCCCGAAGTTTTAATTTGAACTAGTTCTTTAAGTTGAATATTACCAACCGTGTAACCTGGGTGCAAAAGCTGGCATTTAAAAGCACATGTGAAAGGAGCAGATGCCTCATCATTACATTAAGAGCAAGAAGCAGGCAACAATTAAGCGATTCACTGGAAAGACATAATGCTGATCTATGCTAGCAATTAATCACAGAATACATTAGACAATGATGGGTGACCTACAAATTTTTGACAAAATAATTTTTCATCATGTTGGCGATTTCTTAGCCTAATATGCCTGCAAGGCACAGAGTCAAAACCTGTCATTTATTCCATCGCTCCTTGACAGGCGGCAACCTGTCTTCCAGACAAAATGAACATTATCTGTGCTCACTAGACATTTAGTGCAGGGCTTAGCTTATGACTAATGATAATCGGCAGACAGAAATGTTGGAGTCTGAAATAATGTTCTCTTTGTTAAAGAAATTCTTGAGGTAGAATTTTTTTTCCCAAAAGATGTATAAGGATAAAAACTGGTTTTTATCTGGGTTTTAGTGCAACTCCAAGAACCAATATTTCCCTTCTACCAAAATAAACAGAAGGATGTAAAAAAATTTTTAATTAACATCTCATTTGAATACCGACTCTTGCCTGCAAATTTCTTATGTGGCTAGAAATGGAGATACAAAAGAAAGCTCAGGAGATAGAGCCTTAAACAAGAAAATATGGGCAAGCTGTTTGCTGTTCCAGGTTTTATTTTGAATCTGGTGGAAATAAGTTTGAAACATCATGAGTGCGTGTGCTGCAGAATATAAATAAATGAAGACCATGTTGAGAAATGTACTCCACCACTCCTATTTCTCTTGGTTTCCATCCGTCACTAAGTTCTTCAAAGCCTGAGACAACCTAAAGCATATTTGAGGAAAGCAGTTTTGAGGGAGAGAAATGCATAAAACTGCAAATTTATTAAATGGATTTGAAATTCCACAAGCAAGTCCTTTATCTTATACTTATAATTAATATAATTGTTTTATGCACTTTGGATGAAGAGAAATGGATTTTGGGGGGTTATTTTTCTTATGCATTACATGTGCAAAATGCCATCTTAGAGGTAGATTTTTCTTTGGACTCAGGCACCAAATTCCCATTAGCCTTAATGGGACTTACACATGCACATTGATAGGAGAATATACCCCTTAGGCTGGAAATTTAAAAGAACAAATGGCAGGGACATCAAAATAGTAAAGTCTAATTTAGATGATCCATAAGCCTGCACAGCTCCTTTCCTGAGAAGGCAAACAAATGTTATGCCTTATGATGTTTCTGATTGTTTTGATAGCCCTGTAAATACATCCTCTAGACTCATTACTTAAGGGGCAAGTCTGTTTCTCTCAAGCAATGAAATTTTTGACCACACATGTTTGGTTTGAATCGTATTTTTTTCAATTTTGCATAATCGCAAAACTTGCACTATTGCAAGTTAGTTAGATGTGGTTCGCTGTTTTAATCACAACATCCTGCTTGGTACCTATCATACAGCTTGTATGTCATTCTTTTCCCAAAGATGAGAGAGAAGAGGAGAATCCAAAGGCTTTTGAACCCAAATCATAGGTATTCTATTAGATTTGCTCCAAATTTCTTCCAGAAAGAATCTGGTTGGTGCATAGTCCAAAGAAGTCCACGTTATTCTGATGAGATGGCTGCTGACGTTCCATAAATCAAGTGAGTTTGTTTTACCAGTATACGAGGCCAGATAAATAGTCATCTACCTGGCAAAAGTGGCGCCCGTTATGTTATTGTTCAAAACGATTCAGTGAAGGATGCTGAGAAAATTACCCTTCCCTCTCTAAACATAACCGGGGTTTCCAGTTCAAGGATCTGGATATACTGAGTATGAAAGCTAATATTTAAATGTCTGTCTAATCTCAGGATAACAAACAACTTTAGCCTTCAGTGATCACAAATCCCTCATTTTCTGGGCTTTCATTTTATCTCTTGCAAAACAAATATGAAAAAATTATCACCCTTTTTCCCCATCACTGGGCCTCGTTTTCTGTCATGTACATATTGATTCATCAGCACCGAGAGGCTCCTAAATGAGGGTGGTGAGAACTTGACTGTTGTAGCAAGTCTTCTCCGGGAGGTTACAACCATCACCAGTTACTAACCGGGTTAAAATTACTGCTTCCCTGACAGGGCGAAGCTAGTTCTCTGTCTGTTATTCCTACCTCCACAAGGAAACTTCCAGAAAACCCTTTGTGTATTCAAAGCTGTGATATATTTCCTCAATAAAAATACGAATGAGAGATACGGGCCTGTACAGTCAAACGGCCATTCGATACAAGTCACCTATTAAATGTCATAACAGTGTAAATTAAACTTGAGAAAAATAAATTAGTATATTAAAATTTAGAAGGCAGACAGCCTAGCTTAGAGCTAAGGAACTAGAGCTCTGTGCGTGCTAATTCTAATTCTGGAAATAGCCTACTTAGTGAGCTTGACTTCACTTCTACTTATGCTCTTCCAGCTCTTATTACATCTCTCCCTTTCCCTCATCTGCCACTTCTCCCTCTAGGTCAGCTGACGTTTCTCCATATGTAAAATGGAAGCAGAGGAAGGAACAAAGGCTGATGCAAACATCTGATGTCTGGATCATAATCACAGCAGAGTAGCCCAAGAAGATATGGTTGAAAACATGTAGAAGAAAATAACTATGGGGTCAATTTTACAAGCGTGGAAATGGTGACACTGCACAGGGGACCGATGATTTTGTTTCTGTTTTCAAACCCACACTTTACTGAATAATGAAGATTCAGGAATTGTTTTAAAATCATGCCTTCCATTTTCTGTGTTTTCCTGAAGTTCACAGGATAGTAATATAAACACTGAGTAGGAGGCCAAAGTCGTAACATCACTGTACGTTTGAACTGAGGGGACTTAGAAACCATCCACCACATGCATGAATTCCTCTCTGCAGCATCTACATGCAATGGCTTTGTTTGCTGTTATTCTTCTGTGGTGATGTGAAATTTACTTTGAGTGAGACCTTCTTCCCATAGGAATATAAAAAGATTAATAATAATAGTTACCATTTATTTAACGTTTACTACATACCAGGCATTGAGATAAGACCTTTACATGCATACTCTCATTTAAATCCATTTGAAGCATTATAAACCCATTTTAGGGATGAAGTAATGAAGACAGAGTTTAGGAAACTTCCACAAGGACACAGAGCTGCTTAGTTCTGTCTGATTCTAAAGATTGTGCTCCTAACCATTATGGAATACCACCTCCTTGAAACATATACACATTTTGTTTTAGTCTTGAAAAATAAACTGATTCCGCACAGGTATCATCATCACTTCCTCACTGTCTGTTCTATTCCCTCTCTTCCAAGAGACATTTTTAGTCCAATTTAACATTTCTACTTGTCTGGGCTATTTCTCATATGACTTCACTTTGACTGCCCTCTGTGTCCTTACTTTTCCCTAGGTATTCTCTTAAATTGTGGCACCTAGAACAAAATGTGATAATTTTTATGAGGTCTGGCCACTTTTTTCTGGAAACTATAGTACTTTTATTTATATGGACGAAGATGAAATTAGCTTTGGTCTTAGGTCATATATTGGAATGATTATATGTTGTATCACTCAGTTGATGCATGAATATTGCATCTAATAAAAGTACAAACTGCATTTCATATGACTATGATGCATCTCTCCTGGATTTCCATCTGTTCTCATCATCAATGGGATATGGAACCCTCACTAGGCTTCAGCTTTCTCATTTCTGAAAGGAGCTGGTTGATTGGTTTCCCTCTAAGACCTATTCCAGTTAAAATATTATTTTCTTCTTCAATGTATATGCCAGCAAATTCTCGTATATGCCTTTGATGTCTCTCCCTCATCCACCATATGTAGGCCCTCATTTCTTCTGTATACACACATGCTTTCTCCCCTCTAAATTCACTGGGTCACATGTCTTTAGTGCCATCCATACGTCAGACTTCTGACATCCACCCACCTATCTGACATTTCCATGTGGATATCTAATAGTCATACCAAACACATGTCCCAAAAACCAAAGGTTCTCCCAAGCCTGCTCTTCCCTCGGCCTCTCCCCACTCAATAAAGAACACTGCCATCTCCGCAGCAACTCAAGCTGAAATACTAGGAGTCATCCTTGATTTCTACATTTTGTTCACCCTCAGCATCCAATTTTTCATCTAGCCTGATGATTCTCCTCCCAAACATATTTCACATGCAAACAATTCTATCTCCACTATTCCCAGCATAGGGCAAACCTTGGACTAATGTGATGACATCCTAACCAGTCACCTTCTGTTTTCTTCTTTGATCCATTCTCCACATAGTAGTCATCATATCCTTTCACTGTATAATCATATCATGTCACTCTCCTGCTTGAAACCTTCCAATGGCTTCCTATCAGAAAAATATCCAAATTTCCTGCCTTGGCTTATAAAGCAAACATGATCAGCCCCTGACCGTCTCTCTTGCTTCATCTTCTTTCATGACCCTTTTTTCACTATGCTCCAATCACAATGAGCATTTTTTCCTGTTTATCAATCATTCATGGTTTACTCATGCCTGACAACCTTTCACTAATTGGTACCTCTACCTAGAATGGTCTTCTCTCGATCTTTCCCAATTGGCTTCTTCTGGTCATTCATCTATCAGCTTAAATACCATCTCCTCAAAGAAGCCTTTCCAAATCAACCATGCAAGCTCCATAGAGAAAGGCCCTTATGCAATTTGTCTTAGCTCTACCCCCAACACCTAGAACACAACTAGCACATAGTCAGCACTCAATAAATATTTGTTGAATGAATGAATGAATTTCATTTTTATTGCCTGTAAAATGAAGGAATTGGATTGGATAATGGCTAAATCTTCTCTAGTTCAATCATATTAAGTATTTGAGTTGGGTCACCAGTAACTCGGGCACTCATATTGAATCCACTCTATTCCAATCTATTTCTTCATTTGAAAAGATTTTCTTTTCTAACAATAAAGGCTATTAATAACTGATATTGCTTAGCATGATGTTGCCCTATCTTCTTGAGGTAATATTAATTATGGCTATTTTTATTAGCCATAAGTACCAGCAGCCTTTCTTCAGAGCTGCATTGACACACATCTGCTGTTAATATTTGATTTATTTGGCCATAGAAAAAATTTGCATGCCAATGTAAATAGGAATGAGAGAGGCTTACATGGCATTTTATAATTTATTATAATATGAGGTCCTATACTCTATTTTTTAACAGAAAAGATAGAGAAACACTTCTACTATTAAGACTAATACATAATAAAAATATATTCGTCTCACTTTATTCTATTTACATACATACTTCTTTTATTTTACAGCTTCTACATGACACATACCTATTTCAAGATGGTGTGATTTAACTCATCTAATTCAAGCTCTTAAGAATCTTTTCCTGTCCAGTTTTATGATTATTATTACCTATCATATATTACCATCTAGATGAATTCTTTGAAAAGTAATGAAAACAGTATGTATTCCATATTCGACTGGGTCTCAAAATTCCCATATCGCCTGAGGAATTTGTAATAATCCCAGCCATAAACAAAACAATAGTTGTCCATATATTTCAGAGATTTAGATGGCTAAAGTTTTCCATTTTCTATTTTTCTCTAATTACTTCATTCGCCAGTCTCACCTTCTAGGTCTAACAGAAATGACGGTGTCTTGGATACTCCTTTGCTGTTTAGAGTCTGGCATGGAAGCTGAATATGCACACGAAGCGTTAAACATTACAAAGCTAAGTGGCTTCTTTAATTTGGTTTTATGAAGACACACTTTCATTTGATCTTCCAAGCTGAAATTATTTTTATGTTTTATCCATAAACACACAAGTATTAGTGCCATCATGGAATAGCTTCTTGTAATTCATTACATTTAAATGATGTCTTTAGTTATAGACACATTCTGGTGTATTTTAGAGCTGCTTCCCTTTTTTTTTTTGCATAGATGCAGGTCCATGTTCCAGAGTTAAGTGAAAGTCTTATATTTTTTGGTCACTTTCCAATGGACTATTTCTGCAAGATTTTCCCAGGGTGAGAAATAGTCAGTCCCAAGCACACTAGTGCCTATGACCTCATCCTATGATGATTTACTGTTAGTTACATGAAGGCAAGTCTTACACCAAATATCCTATGGGCCCATATATGGGAAACATGAACACATTGCCATTATCACTTGATAGCTGATAGTTGTAGGGGAAAACAAACAAACAACCTTTCCTTTTTTGGGAAAATACCATTTTTAAGCCACATTCCATTTATCTATATCGATATTTGTAGACGTAAGTATCTTACGGTACCACCCACATAGTTATTTGTTGATCCATTCCTGTGGTCTATCAATCTTTTTTCAATTCTGGGTTCATGGCTAGAGTGGTGTAGCAGCGTATATTGCATCTCTATGATAATTTAATTTAACTGCAGTGTGCTAGGGTCTAGATTGCTCCTCTTAGCAGCCAGAGGTGACTGCAAACAGTGCCAGGGCCTAGATTGTTGTCAGCAATAATTACTGGCTAAAGAGAGCTTTAAAAGAATATGACATTCTACAGAAATCTCCAGCAATAAGAGTCAGAGTGTATATAAGGATACATACACGGGTACTTTAACAAAACCATAAATTTCTTTGTCAAAACAGTTCATAATTGATTAGCCGATGAAGTCTCTAAACTGCATTTGCATCTTTGTATATGCCTGTATGGTATCTATTTTCTCCAGGCACGTTTCCTTAATGGGTTTATATATACTGATGATCTGAAAATGAAGAAATGGCTGGGTTAAATACCAGAGAATAAATGGAACAAAGAAAAAAATTTGCTCATGTATTTTCTCTTTTTTCTACTCACACAAAAGTAAATTCAACTTTAAAAATCAAAGGAAAGAAATAAATGGCTCTTCCTCCTTTAATTACCACATTTAGGAAGAACTGTAAGTACACACACCATTTCGGCAAATGACGTTGACTCTGAGTGATGCCCTACGATGCTGAACTAAAATGCTTGTCTTAGAAAGTACTCTTTAGTCATGTGCTGGCTTTTTCAGCCTTTATTTCTGTGAAATAGGAGTCAAAAGAAAATGGTATGAATCCCAACACCATGACCGCAATAAGATTCTTTTTTTAATTTCTTTTTTAGGCTAGCCTTGTAGGAAAGTAATTATCCATGAGCAAAGAAAAAAAAACTATTTGGTTAAGTTAGTAAATATATAGATAGTTATAGAAACAGAAATTTATTTGCATATGGTTTTGCATTTTGTTGTTGGTGCCATGGAATTGATTTCGACTCCTAGCAACTCTGTGTACAGCGGAGAAAACCCTGCCGGGTCTTTTTGCGCCATCCTCTCACTTCCGGTGCTATATCAGACAATGTTTCACTGCTATTCATAGGATTTTCATGGCCATTTTTTCAGATGTGGGTGGCCAGATCCTTATTCTTAGTCTGTCTTAGTCTGGAAGCTCCACTGAAACCTGTCCACCATGGGTGACCCTGCTGGTATTGGAAATACTGGTGGCATAGCTTTCAGCATCACAGCAACACGCAGCCACCACAGTATGACAACCCACAGATGGGTGGTGTGGTTCCCTGACCAAGAAACAAACCTGGGTGACAGTGGTGAATCTTAACCACTAGACCACCGGGGCTGGCTACATGGTTTTGCACTAGCTACAAAATAACAACTGAAGTGCTCCAACCTAGTGATGCTGCTTAGCAATGGCACACTGAATTAGCAATTTAGCCTTCACGGTAAGAACTAGTGGAGGGTTTACACAATCCAGTTGAGAAGAGGAAGAACAAAATCAGTCCCAAGGCTATTTTGGACATTAAGAAGAAAAGATTATGTTTGAAAAACTTCACCTTAGTTTGAAAATTTTCTAACACTATCGCCTCAAACAAAATGAAAAGAGAGGAAATCAGAAACCTGTGTGACTGGCCACTAGCTTGCCCTTCAGGAGAACCAGGTCCCAAAGACAGAAACACGTTCTCAGCAAAGGACATTATCATGTTCTTCCTCTTCCTGGAGCAACACTCACCATCCACCCCCATGTAGCAATCGCCTCATAGTTATGAGAAACCTCAGGGTTGTGGGGGACTTCAACTTTCATCTTGTTAAGTACCCAAACTCTCATTCCAGTGTTAGTATGAAGAAGTTCTTTCTTGTCTATGATCTTTTATTTCTTTGTCTACTCTATGAGAAGGGTTTAATAATAAGGGAATTCCTAGAACGAGTTATTTCAAACCATAGACTCCTCACTTGAGGTATTTACTCATTACTAACTTGGTCTGTACCAAACAAGTTAGCATATATCACACACTACCTTGCATGTTTCTTACTGATTTCATGAGTATATATCTTGTTTCCCCAATTATGTTGTAAACTCATCAATGATAAAGTCTGCATCTCTTACATAAGCCACTGCATCCCCAAAAAACACCTACAAATATGATTCTTTGGCACCTGGAAAGTGCCCATAAATACTTGGGGCTTGATAGTATAATTGGGATTACTTTTTATGCATAAGGGCAGAATATATATCTCAGCAATGATAGTTTTTATTTATTCATTTATTTATTCTACAAACTCTACTGAAAGTATCTTAGGTTCCATCCATGGGGATAGACCAATTAAGGAAAATATTGTCCTGCCCTCAGTGAGCCAGTAGTCTAAAAGAGGAACTATAGATAGTTATAGAAAGAGAAAGCTTCAAGTAAATAATTATAATGCCTTACATGCTACCATCAAAGTTTGTGTCAGGTTTGGAGAAAGAAGTAATTCATAGAAGGAGAGGCTTGAGTTGGTTCTTAAAGAGGATGTTCAAAAGGTGGAAAGTGATGGGAAGAATTTTCAAGGCAGAGGGAAAAGTAATCATTGGTATAGCAGGACTATAGTGAACATTCGAATTGTGGGAGACAAAGTTGAAGAGGGAAGTGTCCAAAAATAAACCCGCTCTGCCTAGACTATGTTTTATTCTTCAGAAATTTCTTTAGTTGCTGCCTCCAGCACCCATCTTCCTCTTTTTACCTCGTCTCCACGGCAGACTTTCCCCTTCATATTCAGTTCTAAAGCTCTCCATCTATCCCTGAGCACACCCTCATCTAGGACACAAATATTAGCTCCCTGTTGTTCTTTTACCCAAGATCACGGGCCAGATTCTGAAGATCCCTGCTCTGGAAAGAGCCCAAGCCCCTCAGTCATCCACTTACACCAACAAAAGCTTAGACAGTAAACTTGGCCAGGGAAGTTCTGTATATCTTGCTAAAGAGTTTGGACTTTATCCTCTAGTCTAGGCAATGGGTGCTATTTTTATACTTTGTTCAGAAAGCCCTAGCAAAAAGATGAACATTTAATAGGATATAACTCAAATGGCATTAAATCTAGATCATAACCTTTGATTCCCATTATGGTCTTCTGAGCATTAACAGAATGATTAACTTAAACTGCTAATCCAGGTAAACATTTGGTCCATTGTTGTTTAGATTTTGGGAAAAGCAAGTGAATCAAGTCTTGGAAACATGCCAACATTCTACTCTGCAGATTTTAGCAGTACTCAGAGAACCATTTTTCTGATATCCATATGTCCTTACACAAGGATGATTTATTAATCATCAGATGTATTTTAAAATACTGCACATATGCAGATTATAATGTGCCCAATAATCATGCACTGTAGTGCATGATTTATGTTACAGACTTCTCTATTTAACATTGAGGTTTTGTTTTTTCTGGAGGCAATATCTTCAGAAAAGATTGGCTTCATGCCTCTGCTGTTTTTCAGTGAATAAAGGAGCTTTACATTGCAATCCTAAGAAAAGGAGCCATTTGTCTTATCCCAGCCAACAATCGTTGCAATCATTGGTAAAACACTATCTTCTATCGAACCTCAAGTTCAGTTTCAAGTTTTAGCAGTCATAGTCAATCTATAAAGACAGTATTCCTTTAGTGAAAGTATACAACTATGATTAGGGCAACAATGTTTAGGTGACATTAAAGACTCTTCCTGTCTCCCGAATACAGTGGTACAGGTTGTGCACTGACCAGCTCCAAGGAGAGCCATTCATAGTCATCATAGATTTCTTTATTTATTAGGACTATTGTTCTGGCAGATAGGAAAATGTCTTGAGGAAAGATAGGCTTTATCTAATGTCCACAAACGTACTATATGAGCTAACAGCATGTAAGTGTAAGAGATGAAATTTTACTGAATTTATAAATTAGTAGTATTTCTTCTTCATTCCCAAATGCATGAACAATGTTTTGATAGTATGCTTTAAACAGGAAACAAGAGCCCACCCTGATGGCCTAGTAGTTAAACTTTAGTGTGCTGTGCTTCGGCAGCCCAGGTTCTGTTCCCAGGAGCGAAACCACACCACTCATCTGTCTGTCAGTGGCCATGCTGTGGCAGCGGCTAACATTAAAAAAAAAAAAAAAAAAGAGGAAGGTTGGCAACAGGTGTTAGCTCCGGGCAAATCTTGCCCAGCAAAAAAATAAAAATAAAATAAAATAAATAAAAAGGAAATAAAACCAAAAGTGATTGGAAAGTTTGAGGGATGTTGAAAAAGACTGAAATTGAAAGTGATTTAAACAGCAGTAACACTTAAGAACTAGAATAGATAGATGAAAATATGAAACTAAACACAAGTTCAAAAGAAAAAAAATCATTCTAGAAATATGATTAGAGGGTTAAGAACCACAATGACCTTGAAGGCAGAAAGGCCTGACCCACTGATTGTCACTAACCATAAGTTTACTAACAAGAATGGTCAGAAACCCAGACTGTATTATTGGTGACTTAATTAAAAGTGTCCAGAAAAATTTTCCAAGTCTATATATTATCTTGAGATCCAGCCTCACTGGAAGAGATCATAAGTCTTTCAACCTTGAGAAGCACCATTTCCTCTCTCTGCATGGTAGGGAAAACACGAGCTTGGAGCAAAGCACCTTGAAAGTTGGAGATAAAATACAGCTCTATGGACAGCAGTATTAAAACAACAGTTGTCTTGACTGTCAGAGTTAAAAGTTCTCTACAGAAAGACTTCCCTTTTTTATTCTTCCTATTCATGTTTTTATTTATTTTTTAGAGTAAGCAAATGGGGGAAAAAAGAAAATTATGTTGGCAAAGGGCTGACCTCTATTTTATATAATTTGTAGCTAAAAAGCTTACAGGCTAAAACATGTAAATATATGCAGATCTGAGAGCAAGACCTCAGAAGGGAAATAGCCGAGCAAGATTGAAGAGAATGTGGGCCATACTGAGGAAGACGGCTGGGGCTCTTAGCAACCTGGAAACCTGAAATGAATTATTATCTGGGTCCTATTGTGACCTACTTAGTATCCCGGCAGCATGTTGGCATAAGGAGAAATTTGGGGCTATAGGAATTGCTTATTTACTTGACCTTGAAGATGCATGAACCAGTAGGATGACTGCTGATTTGACCCTGTGAGCAGACACTGCTATAGTCACAGGCCAATCACAGCATGCTGAGATGACTCATCATGTGTCGTGGACAAAGGCAGCCTGAGCCTATGTCCTCTGCTGAGTTTCTCTTTTATTGGAATATACTATATCTAAGTTGCAACCATTCCTGATAATAGCAGTAGAAAAAAAGCAAAATGTACACCACCAATGTTCTTCCTTTTTTCAACTCTACTGTTGGTTTTGTAAATTATGTCACAATGAGAAGAGAAACAGAGCATGAATTTCAGATTAAAATTAGAATGAGAAATCAGTTGCTTTGAATAAAAGAGCAATGCATTTCTTTAAAAGGGAGAGTGTAGGTGAATGGAAACCTTGCAGCAAGGTAGAGAAAATCAACACTTCCTCAAACTTCAAGAAGTCTCACCAACAGACTCTGATCACATTAAAGAGCTGGAATGATCCAAAGAGAATATAAATTTTAACTGTTGGGGCTAATAGATGAGAAACACAAGGAACAAAATCATAATGCTACTGAAAATGCCGGAACAGAACTCAATTTTCCAACTGCTCAGAACTTTCCATGTTTTGCCCCCCACTGCTCCCTGCAGTAAAGAGTTTCAAAGTCTCCTCGGAAGTAAATCTTTTCTCATGGCACCAAGAATCAGTGGACTCCTGAGTAAAGTGAGCTAAGGTAAAGGTAATGTCTCTTAGCTTTATTTTCTTCTTTTGAGGAAGAATCTATTGAGGGCACAAGTTGTGCCCTCCACTGCAGTCGAAGCAGACATGAGTCATAGTTGAAACTGGATCCTATATACTTAATTTTGTTTGTGTACATCTAGTGTATAATATATGTCTCACAAATGGATTCTTTCAGAAGAGCCAAAACCTGAGATGCCATGATTGATGGGAAATTCCAAGTAACCCAATTAGCACGAATGAGGAAATTATCAAACGTAAAAACTTTAGGTGAATTAACTGCCATCCAGTATGTTATGATGTGGTGAATAATGGGCTTCAGGAGTTTTATTAATGAGCATCTAATTGAAAAGATGGAACTGGCACCAAAAAATTTAATCCCCAATAATGTGTAAAACAAGCCTAAGCCAAAACCAGGAGATTGGTAGGTGCCAGACCCTATGACCTACAATAGAAGGCATCTTAACTCATAGGTGTGTTAGAAGAAAGATACATACCAGTCAGCCCACAATGTTTTCGTGGGACAGGAACCTCAGCCTTGAACCACTCCAGTCATTAGTCTATTGTCTTCACTGACAGAAGTACAGCTCAGGATACATACTGTCCAGAGAATCACCAAAGTCAGTGGTGGGACCTGTACTCAGCAAGACAATCAGACAAAGAGGGCAATGGTGCTACTGAGATTTGTGAATAACATTACAACAAATTCTTGTATATGGCACAGGAATCACTCACAACTGGATATACTCTTTTTTTTCCTTCAGAAAAGCTTTCTATTAAGAAGATTTCTTTCAAATACAAAATTAGGCCTATTTGTGGCCAGAATAAATGGTTGCCTATGAGGAACAATTTGAAAGATCCCAAAACATCTCCAGAACAAGGAGTTCCTCTTATTGACTGAAATTCTACCGTTAAAGGCTGGCTCCATTAGGCACTGCCCCTGTTTGGGGACATGGTTATCCCCAAGAAAGACAGCATGCACAGTATCCTATAAGTCAATGGCAAATAATCACACAAAGGTGTTAGTGTCCTTCCAACAAATAGCCAGAATGGAGAGAATTATTGTGAAGAAGAAAACAGAAAGGTTCTGACCTGAGTCCACTGTGTAAGGGGAACCCAGATGGACTGGTGTCCCTGGACAGCCATAGCATGGAGTTAGTAGATTCAGTAAAGGGAATAAAAGAACTACAACTGAATCCTTGCAGTTCCTCAAAAGTGGCATGTTCTGTCTTGCATTCAATCTTTGCACAAGTTGTCCTCTCCTCATGCAAGCTCTTTACCCCATGCCAATTTTCCTTCATTTTTTCCTGAATTACTGAGAATTTCTTAAGATTAGGGAAATTACCTTATTCTACTTCTATCACAATGACTAGAATATTATGTATGCTCGACGATTTTTCAAATGATAAATGAGAAAATTGGAGTTAGGAAGGTACCTAGAATTAATCTCACTTAGTTCACAATTTTGCCTTGGGCCACCCTAATTAGATGAAACTTATTTTCCTCATGTGTCTATGCCGTTAAGTTGAAAATGCATTTGGATAGAAAAACATATTACTAATCAATATGATTATATGTTAGAATTGCATGCATGTAAATCTTTAAATCCACATTTAAGAGAAAATTATTTTACTAAAAAGCATCAATGCTGACAACAAAACAATCATTAATGTTGCTGTGCATATCTTAGAATATCATGAGATTATTAAAAGAAATAAGAAAAAAACAGGAAGTTAATGTGATTTCTAGCTCATATAAAGTAGCCCCTTTTGGGGAAAAAAAATCTCTTGATACTTTCTAATTTTTTTATTAGCCAAAAACTCCCCCACATTCTAACTTTCCACTTTAGAAAATTGTTTTTGTCTAAAATGTTTTGGTTTCCTTTCAAATCTCTTAACTCAGAATATTTTAAAAAAAATTTATATCCTTTTCAAGAAGAGGTAAAATATATGAAAAAAATTAGGGAGTAAAAGCTTCAGTGAAGGTCAATCAAGTATCTGTTGGGATATGTGCTGCTCTCCTGGTGATGAACCCCTAGTTGGCAAGAACTAGGGAATTAAGAGAAAGAGTCTAAGGAACATTCTGCTCTCAATAACTTCCTCCTTAAACATTTAGTAATCAAAAACTAGATTTAGGAGCTTTATGGTTCCATTCATTTCCTTTTAAAAGAAATAAAATAACATTTAACACCAAACATTGATTTTCTTTAGGAAAATATTCTTAATGGACACTTTACAGGAGCAAGATGGCGGGCACAGAAACGACAACATGGAATCCTCAGATTCTACAGGTGAGTGGTCCTCTTTCCTGGAGTGAATTAATGCAAAGGCTGGAAATTTTTAAATTCATCATTCAATTAAGTAAATTTCTGTCGAGTGAAAGAAGCTTTTGCACTCAAGAAAAATAAAGGAATACTTTGCTCTTCATCTGTCTCAGGGAGTGGAGGGAAAAAAAGAAAAAAAGAGGGAGAAAAAAAGGAAGAAAGGGACCAAACATACTATAGAAGGATATTTACATTTGTAGTTAGAAGTCATGAGACTTAAGAAAACTGGGGAGTAGTTTCTGATACAAACTTACTGGAAGGTGACTTTACAATATGAACGAAGCCTTCAACATCTGCACACATTTGATTCAATAATTCCACTTCTAGAAATTTATCCCAACAAAATCATCAAACAAGTATGTTCAGATTTATGCATATGGATATTCTTTGATATTTTGTTTAGTATTATAGTAAAACAAATTTAGGATGATAAGTGTTTGGTTAAATAAATAATGGTATTCCATTATGATATAGATATATTTATTGATATTGAAAAATGTTTGGTATCTTTTGTTATGTAAAAAAGCAGATTATAAAGTGACATATATGGTACAATCCCAATTTGTGATACGCTTTTGTATATTTTATATGTTTTCCTAAGAATATTTCATATATATATAATATACACCCAAGACCAAACCAAAAAGGAAAAATAACTAAATACTAAAAGTAGTTATCAAGAAAGATTGAAATTAAGTTTTTTGTTTGTTTCAGTATTTGTATAGCCTGGTTTTTAACAATAAGAAGGATAGAGGTAATAAGTTTAAGAAAAATAATGGGAACTTTAAAAAATCTATCATAGATATTAAACTAAGAGAAAGATATAATGATGATATATGCCTTTAATGCTGACAACACTGTTTTTACTACTTCAGTTTCCATTCAGAACTAGAAAAAGGCAATAATGATTTTGCCCTGAAAGTATTCCTCCATCTAAGTATTTCTCTCAGACTTACTGTTTATTTACCACATCTTCTGGGACATGACTACAAATCGGTTCCCAACTTGGGAATACACAAACCCCCCAAACTAATATGTAAAACAAATTCTTCCATCATCCCATGGTTAACAATCGTGAAGAATTATTGGTATTATAAATAATATTCAATTGAAATTTTAGAACAGATATGGCTCTGCCTGAGTAGTTTATTGGAAAATCATTTGTTTCACACCAGTTTTGGCATCCAGTATTCAATGTGAATTATGTAGTTATAGCCCAGTTTATTATATTTCTGTTTGTTCTGCTGTGTATATATGTGTCTTAGGCTTTAAAAAGGTAATTTGTGCCCTCAAAATGTATTATGTAACAAATTGTGATTCGTGCAAATCACTTTGATTTGTTTTCCAAAAATGTAGCCAGCTTCAATTAATCAGTTGCTATTCATTTCATATGTTTCAATTGCACTCACAACAAAAGCTCCAGTGGGTTGTCACTTACATGGGGGCCTGGCCTCCAGAGGGTATGAAAGACACAACAATGAGACATTATACCAAGCATGCAATTATAGTGTGTGTCCCCACAAACTCCAATAAATCACACATCACATTATGTTGGACTCCCACCTCTCTGAAGTTCTCCGTTACCCAAGCCACCTACCCGCTGTAATCACAGCATTCTGCGGTGCGTGGGTGCACAGCTCTCAACCTGCTGAGACTTATTCCGTGACTCCCAATGCGTAGCAAGAGTCAGCCAAGCAGATTGCTATATCTATGTTCTACAGCCTGCCCGCGCGATAAATGAGTGGCTGGAAGTGCTGAGCCCCGTGTGTGGACTTTGTCTGGGAAAGAAAGGAAGTAAAAGCAACATGTCAATTTCAATTGTGCTTAGACATTTGACAATACACAATATTTTCACGTAGTATTTATTACTGAAAATGTAAAAATCGACATAGCAAAACTTGCAAGAGATGTTGTAAACTAACTATAGAAAATGCTCTCTTTTATAAAGGTTTTGTTTTAATTATGGGACATCTTAAAGTATAATTACCACTCATGCTTTTACTTTAGTGTCACGTTGTCTCAACCCTATCCCATAGGATGAACTAATAATAATGGACTGGGATTAGCATTTTATAAGAGGTATATTATTATTTATTTTCCCAGCAATAACAGGGTACTTAGTGTCATCTAAAATAGAGGGCATTATTAAACCAAAACCACTTTTCTATGCCAGCTATTTATAAACCACATATGAATAGTCCTAAAATATAGGGTACTGAAATGACTAATTGTACTGAGTAAGTGCTCATTAGGGATAAAACTGCCCACAAAGGGAAGATTTGAATATGGAGTTCTGATATTACTCCATCAGCCACTGCTAAGTTACTCTGATGACAATGACACAAGATCTTATTCGGGGATATTTCTTCTGAGGTCAATTACCGTGGAAATAAGTAAAAGTCAGAAGAATGTAGCACTAGACATATTTCTACCCTGTGGGGATATTGGGTCTGAACTGGGTTATGGGAGATCTCTGGAGACTAGATGAAACAACAGGATGCCAATCATATGTCATATGACTCTGTGAACTTTTACATGGTTGACTGTCAGTAAGACAAACCTCAATTCCACCGAGGTAAAGGCCACAGACAATAGTTAAGTACAGTTATGCATCACTTAGCATCAGGGATGCATTCTGAGAAAGGCGTCATTAGGCGATTTTGTTGTTGGCCAAACATCATAGAGTGTAGTTACACAGACCTGGATGGTACAGCCTACTACACACTAGGCTGTATGGTACTAATCTTGTGGGAACACCATCATATATGCGATCCCTCCTTGACCAAAACGTTGTTATGTGATGCACGACTATATTTCAAAGGGAAACTCTCAGCTTTGACGTTGTTGTCATTGCATGTTTGCAGTTCTAATTTTCTGTTCTCATTTTTCTAATTTGATACATTAAAGAAAGGAAGAGAAAATGAAAGTGAATGAACATTTATTTATTGAATTCCTACTCTGTGATTAGTAATCAGAACTTCACCTATGGTGTTGAATGCAACAATCATAGCAAATCTGTGAAGGCTAACAATCCCCATTTCAGCCAACAGAGGACTAAGAAAAATAAGTAACAATACAGGCGTGTAGCCAAGCCTGAGTACTCCAGACCATCCGATTTCCTTCTTTGCTGTACTATGGGAAAGAAGGAATACTTAGCTGTAAGCCATGGTGAAGTATCTGTTTTATTGCACTACCTATAAAAGATTTTTCTTTGCGAAAGATAAAAACAAAACTTATTACTTTAAATAATATCCTAATCTCCAATTTCTGTTAGGAAATAGGAAGTTGCAATAGAACACTGCAGTAGGCTGAATAATGGCCCCCAAAGATGTCCGTGTCCTAATCTCTGAAATCTGTCAGTATGTTACCTTCTATGGCAAAGAGACATTGCATATGTGATTAAGTTAAGGATGCTGAAATGAGAATATTATCTTGTGCTATCCTGGTCGGCTCAGTGTAATCACAAGAGTCCTGATTAGAAGAAGGGAAAAGGGTAAGAGTGAGAGAGTTTCATGTGATAACTGAAGCAGGGGTTGGAATGATGCTTTTTGAAGATGGAAAAAGAAGCCAGGAGCCAAGGAAGGCAGGTTACTTCTAGAAGCTGGACACGACAAGAAAATGAATTCTCCCCTAGAGCCTCCAGAAAGAATGCAGCCCTGTCAACCTTGATTTTAGCCCTATAAAACTCATTTTAGACTTCTGACCTCCAGAATTGTAAAATAATAAATTTGTGTTGTTTAAGCCACTAAATTTGCATTAAGAAATTAATACAACAATCATCCCTACCCTAAATATCAAAACAAAACAGACAAAAATACAGAACTAGAGTTTTTAAACATATTAGAGAGTTAACAATTTTTTAAAAATCGCAAGGGAATTAACTTTTAAAATGAGCAAGTCTTTCCTAAGAAAGAATCATACGGTTGCTTTGAGTTGTGGGAGAACAGTAGTAGAAGTAAAAGGAGAAACTAATCTTGCATAGATGGAGGTAAAGAGAAACCAGCTCAACTTTTAACAAACTGTGACTAGCCACTGTGGGTTAGTATGACGGATTACAGTCCCAAGGATCCCCAGTCACAAGGCAAATCTGCACCCACCCACCAGCTCTCTTCCACAAAGCCATCCCTAAGTTCATGGGGACAACATGTTAAAGGCTGGGAGCAAGAAAAGAGAACTGAGAGAGATCCCCTTCAGGCACATAGAGCCTTCACCAAAGCACAAGGCAGAGAGGACACCAAAGGCTGCAGGCTGGGAGAAGGGAGGAGAGTAGGACAGAGGTACCCTGAGTTGCACAAGATATTCACTGGGTCTTTCACTGATTTCAAGGCAGTAGCCCACCAAAGCCTGGGAGCAGGGTAGGAAAACTGAGAGAGATTCCCCTGAGGGGCACCAAGGGGTTAAGGAAGCAGAATAGACAGAGATGTCCTCAGATACAGAAAGCCTTCCCTGGTCTGGAGTGCAAAAAGAACCCCATAACTCAAAAAGTTGAGAATTGCATTTTAAAACATTGAAGTATCTCTAAAGAATTATTGGTGCTCTTATCTCAAGTCCTGCTCAAAAGAAAGTGCTGATCTTGACCTCATAGTATCTGAAGCTCACGGCAACCTGAATCTAGCTAATCTACCAAAAGCGTATGTTCAACGCAGCCACGGATTAGACTGACTCAGCACCCATTCCAGCAGCCTGACAGAGGGAGGGGAAAGCCCTTTGCTGGCAGTTTCTAGTGTTCTTGACACAAAATGACTGCCATACAATAAAAATTATAAAACATGTGAAGTACAAAAACAGAATCGATAAGGAAAAGACAGAAACAAGTTGACAGATGGTGCAGATATTGGATTTAGCTAACAAGCACTTTAAAATAACTCTGATAAATGTCTTAGAGAATCTAGTGAAACTTGATGCAGGAACAGGTTAAAAATTTCAGAGTATATGTTAAACTATAAAAAAGAGCTAAGTAGAAATGCTAGAACAGTATAAGAAGTGTAAAATTCATTCACTGGACATAAGGGCATACTGGACACAGCAGAAGAAACGATCCGTGAACTGGAAAACAACAATAGAAATTATCCAAGAAATACAATGAGAAAAAGCTATTTAAACTGAATGGGGAATCCAAGACTTATTGAATGATATCACACCATCTAACATATGTATAATTGGAGTTCCAGAAAGAGAACAGAGGGAAAGAATGAGGCAGACAATTATTTCAAAGAGATAATGGCTGAGAATTTTCCAAAATTAATGAAATATATAAACCTATGATTCTAGGCATAACATAGTCAAACTACTGGAACCAAAAGCTAAAAAGAAAATCTTAAGAACAGCTAGGAAAAAAAGGACACAATATGTGCAAGAGAAAAGAATAATAACGATGACTGACTTACCAGGAAAAAAAAGAGGCCAGAAGGCAATGGAATAACATTTTTAAAGTACTGAAAGCAAAAATAGAATGCTGTATGCAGCAAATATCTATCTCAGAAATAAACATAAAATAGACATTTCAAATAGACAAAGTCAAGAGGATTTGTCTCAGTCAACTTGATCTATGTGAAATGCTAATGGAAAACTTTTAGTATGAAGAAAATAATACAAGACAAAAGACTGGATCTGCAAGGAAAAAATAAAGACCACCAGAAAGGGTAATATGTGGGTAAATATAAAAGATGTTTTTACATATATGTGTATACATATATATTTTTTCCAAAATTAATTATGTGTACATACATTTATATTTATATTTAATTTTTAATACTATTGACAATACAAAGCAAAAGTAATAGCTATGTATTTATGGTAATAAGATATAAAAAAGTGAAATATATAATAAAAACACAAAGAACGGGAGGAAGGTTAAATAGAATTATGCTATCGTAAGGTTCTTACATTGTTTGCAAGGTAATATTTGAAGGTGGACTGTGATAAGTTAAAGACGAATATTGTACTCTCTAGAGCATGCACTAAAAAGTAATAAAAATAGTACATTAAGGAAATAAAATGGAATTCTAAAAAATATTTGATTAACCCAAAATAAGACAGAGAAAGAGACATAGAAGAAAATCAAATGGTACAGATAGAAAATAAATACCAAGATGATAGAATTAATCCCAACCATGTAAATAATTGCATTAGATACAAATATACTCTGTGAAAAGGCAGAAATTTTCAGACTGGATTAAAAAGCAAGACTCAACTATATGTTGTTTTTAAAACATACACTTTAAGTATAATGAGCAGATACATAAATAAAGACACAGATATAGATTGAAATAAAAGAGTGGAAAAAAGCCATTGTGGCTATCAGACAAAATAGACATTGACAAGAAGAGATAAAAAGGGACATTTTTGAATGATAAAAGGATCAATTTGTAAAAAAGCTATAAGAATTCTAAATACATATGCACTTAAATGCAGGGTTTCAAAATATGTGAACCAAAAACTGACAGAACTAAAGGGAGAAATAAACAGATCCATAACGATAACTGGAGATTTAACACCCCTCTGTTAGTAATTCATAGACCAATAGAACAACTACAATAAAAAGTAAGTAAGGGTATAGAAATTCTGAGCAACACTATCAACCACATTGAACAAATTAATATTTATAGAACATTGCACCCAACAACTCCAGAATACAAATTTTTTTTTGAAATGCACATGAGACAACCAAGATAGATCATATGCTGGGTCATAAAAGAAGTCTAAAAAACTATCAAGAGAATAAACTCATACAGAGTATTTCTCTGACCACAACAGTATTAAATTAGCGATCATATGTAGAAAACCTCAAATTATTTGGAAAGTATGCTACACACATCTAAATAACCCATGAGACAAAGAATAAACCACTAGGGAAATTTTTAAAATATTTCAAACTGAGTAATGTTAAAAATACAATATATAAACATTTGCATGATGCAGCTAAAGCAGTGCTTAGAAATGTATTGATTTGAACTCCTGATTAAAGAAAATTGTTTGCAATAAATGATCTCAGATTTTATTTTAAGAAGTTAGGAAAAGCAAAGCAAATTAATCTGAAAAAATAGATGGAAGAAAATAAAGATAAAAGTTGTTTGAAAAGACTAATACATTTTATAAAATCCTAGCAAGACTGGCCAAGAAAAAAAAGACAGAGAGAAAATACAAATTGCTAGTGTCCAGAATGAAAGGGGGGATAGTGACACAGAACCTACAGCCAATAAAGGAAAATAAGGGGATATTTTAAACAACTGTATGCCAATAAATTCAACAACATAGATGACATGGAAATTCCTTAAAAAATACAATTTACAAAATGACACAGAAAGAAATAGAAAAACTAAATAGCCCTATATATAACAGAAGAAATCATTTGAATTAAAATTTTACACACACACACATACACACACACAAACACACACCCACACACACACCAGAAAAACCCCTGAGGTCCAGATGGTTCAACTGATGAATTCTATTAAACATTTCAGAAGAAATAATACCAAGCTTACACAAATTTTTTACAAAATAAAGAAAGAAACATTTCCCAACTTGTTTTATAGGGCCACAACAACCCTAATCTGAACTTGACAAGGATATTACCAAAGAAATTTAAAAAATAAAATAAAATTACAGATAAAAACCATTAATGAATGGCTACATTTAAAAATATCCCTCATCTGTTAGCCATATATAGTGAAGTACTTAGAGTGAAATAACATGATATCTGAGATTTCCTTTACAAGATTCTAGCAAAAATAAAAATGTAAGAGGGGGATAAATGGAACAATGTTGGCAACGAGGTTGACAATGATTGACTCTGGGTGATGGAGACGTATGGATTCATTATACTATTTTATTTTATTTGGGGTATTCTGATAATATACAATAATAAAAAATTTTATTGAGTCATTGTATATGAGCTACAAGTTACTCTTATCTTCCAATGGAAGATATAGCTGGCTATCACGCAAGTTCTTATTATTCATAAGCTTCCAAATTACCCATAAATCACTCATTGTTTTTAAACTTTTATGTTGCACTGACCTTTTCAAGTCATTAAACAATTAATACTAATGAGTTAATTAAAGCAAATATCATAATCAGTAAAACTAACCTCTTTCTAGTCCTTTTTATGCTACATCAGTAAATGAATTTTCATACATATTTTATATTATTATAACAAATATTACACATTTATATATTTGTATATATTATATTATATACATCTTATAACCACATACCATCCTTTTTCCTTCCCCCAAATCCAAACAATAAACCCAATCTCTGTGAGGCCTTAGGAACTCTTACAAACTGGACCTTTATTTCCAAAAAGTGTTTTGATTTTTCAAATGTATAAAGTGAATGAAATTGGTTCTTGCTACCACCAAGTTCTGAACTCCAGTGTGCATTTTTAAGCTTATTATCAAACATACAGGGCTAAAAGTAGAGGTAGACTGTCTTTTCCCATTACAACGACGATCTAAACCTGACACATCCACAATATCTTAACCTTTTATTCTCCAAGGTAAAGACTCCCACTCTCTTCAGATGTTTTATTATTACCTCAAGAGCCTCTTTTCCAAGTCTTTTTTTCACTTTTCTAAAACATTCTGAATTGTTTTTCATATTGAAATATTCGGTGGCTAATCACTTCTTTGGCAATGTTAGTCACACATTGATTATGTGCTTCCATTTTTCAGAAGGTTAATTATAGGTCAGGTGATTTCCCTAATATGAGCTTATTTTGGAAACAGGAAACCAATCACCAGTTGTGGTCCCAATAACTGGGTACAAGTCTCTGGATCAACTTCTTGAACGGTATTAAGCTGTGATTGAGTAGAGTCGAAGAAGGATACAACATAGATGCCAGTTAAAATTATATTGGTGTGGGGGCCGCCTGGTGGCGCAGCGGTTTAGTCCGCGCTTGGCAGCCTGGGGTTTGCGAGTTCGGATCCCGGGCGCCCGCCGACGCACTGCCTGTCAGCCATGGGAGGAAGATGGGCACGGATGTTAGCCCAGGGCCAGTCTTCCTCAGCAAAAAGGGGAGGATTGGCAACAGATGTTAGCTCAGGGCTGGTCTTCCCCACAAAAAAAAAAAAAGTTATATTGGTGTGAACATGATGCTAATCCTGGTCCTGGCTCTGCTTCTAATAAGCTGTGAGATCTTTGACAAACCGTCTCTCTCTCCGGCCCTCAGTTGTCTCAGAGAGCAAACAAGTCTCAGATAAAGTTGTCATAAATGTATTCAAAAAAAGGCCAACTTTCTCAAGGCTAGAAGCCTGGTTTGTTGGTGCCTTACAGATTCACACACACACACACACACTCAACACCCTAATGTCATTCAAGACTCAATTTAATTGCCACCTACTCCACCAAACCATCCCTGATCCCACATTCCCCACCAACCATATTCCCATTCCGCATTCCCAGGGCATTTGAGCTGCATGCCTTTCAGGACAGCTATTATCTTCCATCTACATTTCTGCCTTTGGGGAGATTGTGTCATCGTGCAAAAATCCCTATGCCTTGGAGCCAGAAAACTTAGTTTCTTCAACCTATGCCAAGGATCCAAGGTCTCTGGACCTTTTCCTCATCTGTTGTAATGAAAGCAATATTAACCTGCCCTGTAGTGTTATGCCAATTAAATGAGATTCTTTGTGATCTTACTACAGTGTCCGGCACATAGTAGGATCTTCATAAATGTTAGCAGTTCCCACATCTCTGCTTCCCACCCTTCCTTGTAAGTTCCTCGCTGATAAAAGTTCTGTCTACTTAGTTCTTTGCATATAGTAAGTTCTTGAAAATACTTCAGGAAAGGAGGCTGGAAGAAATAAAGAAAGGAAAAAAGGGCATTGTAAGTGGACAAGAAACATTAAGCAGCTTTCAAATAAAATGTGTTCACTTAACCACAGAAATCAGGGAAACATATCATATTGGATGATGACATTCTCTTCACAGACAGTCTCACCCAGTATAAGATTCCAGAAGAAGGACATGTGGTTTAGAAGAAATTTTAAATATCAGTTGTGTTTGTTAAGAAAAGTAGGAGTAGTTTCTCTTAGCATTACTACATTTCATATCCTACACTATATCCAATAAATAACTTGGTGTTGAACAGAGTAAATTCCCAACTGTTAGACTGAATGTTTCTATCTTCAGCAGTTGGTGCGACCATTGCACGAGCACTCCTTCAGTACCAAGGAAGTCGAGAATGAAAATGAAAAGGCAAGTCGGGAAGCACAAGTAGAGACATCTGAAGGAGATGACAGGCTAAGGGTCTGTGTGACTGCAGGATAAGAAGCTTAAATCTACCTGGATGGCAATAAAATACTCCTTGTTTCAATTTCACCTAAAATGCTGGTATCTAATTCTGCATTCACAACAGCATTTGCCTGACTGACCAACTATCATTGTGCCTACAAGTAGAATAGGAAAAACAGAGTAAATCCTATTTCAAGAGAAAAATACTAACATCTGATTCCTTTCCAGAGCTCCAAGATACCATATGGATGAGAAATTTCCAAGTGCTCTGAGCTAGAGAATTATTTGAAACAGCAAAAGCTACAATCTCAAATGTGTGAAGGTAGATATGGTCTGCTTGGCTCCCTGGCCCAAATTGGATTCAATTTCCCAAGCCTAGTTCACATCGAAGAACAGAAATAATCATTGCCACATAAAATTAACGTGGGGAAAGATGCAGACTGATATAAATGATCTATACATTCAATTAGAAACAGGTAAGACAGAAAACAAGTTAGGACATTGTCCTGTCAAAGTAGTCTAAATTGGCATTTGTGGCCTTGTAGTTATCCAATTTATTCACATTTTTATGATTTGATTTCAAAAAAAAAAAACAACCTGTTTTTACTGTGAGTAGTAGTCATACACATACTTAATTTTCAGATTTCCCCAAAAAGAAATTATTTCTCTATTATTCACCGTTGTAAATGGTCCTTTCTCAATGTATCTAAAAGAGACTTTGTAGCCCGCCCTTATCTAATGTTGTGGAAGTTTATGACCTAAATCTTGACAGGTAGATGACAAATAATGAGGCTATCTCTAAAAAACTTCAACCTTTTAAAGCAATAGATTCCAATAGGATACAGGACCTCAGGCACCACTGATTGAAACTGGTGCTTATCACACGATCTAGCTTTACTCAGTTTTTTTAAGCATGCTGCACTGATTGTCGAACAAAATTACAATGAAATATACTTGCATTTATAACCTAAGGCTACTAGAGGAGCCTAGAATTTCTGGAGCATATCCAATTCAATATAATTGTATTCTTTTTAACAAATTAAATGTCACTTAATTTGTATACCTTTGTAAAACTTTCATATAATAAGTTTACAATTCAGAAAAAAATTCTCTGCAAGGATAAGCATTCCTGTTTTTGTTGTAGAAAAATGCTGTTACCGTGACGAAGACATATTTTAAATCTAAGTCTCTTTTTGCTTAAGCTACAGTCCCAGAAAGGAATGTCCAGAAGACAACCCCTTGAGACCCACTGCCACTCCCAGTGAGGCAGTCTAGGGCTAGCAGGGATGGAATAGTTCACGTCAATGACCACTTACTGTCCGCTGCGTGTTATTACACACTGCGCTTACTTCTAAGCAAAGCAGAATGACTTAAAAGCCTTCCAGGTTAGTCCTTCAGGCTTCAAAAGAACAACGTTGTTTGTGTCACACTCTCCAGTACATGACGGGACTTAGAGCTGCCCTGGCTTCCTCTAGCTTGGCACTGGCAATATCCCTTGAATAAAGGTGCCCAAAGGAATCCAGAAAGATGCAACTCTTAATCAGGCTCCTCTGGAGAGCAGTAGAAGTAAACCAAGAAAAGCTTTCAGTTGAGAGAAATTTTCTTGATTGATTTAATGGATGATTTTTCTCTTCTCTGTTTTGTTTTCACTTTGTGGAACTCCTGAAGAGGTTAAATTTCTTATCTGTCGGTCATATTGTTTTTCTCTTTGCATTTTGGGTCTATTTTTCTTGGAGATTTCTTCACCTTATCTTCTATTTTTTTTTTAAATTTCTGTTCTCACTTTTTTACTTTTCATTAACTCTTTCTGTCTCTGATGTTCCTTTTTATAACAATCTGTTCTTATTTACTTCAAGGATGCAGTATTTATCTTTGTGAAGATAAGAACGATCATTTCTTGAAGTTTTCTTGCTCCAGCCTAGTTCTCTTCCCCCAGGTTGCATTTTTTAATCTGTCTCCAGCTTTCACATTGAAGGCTTTCTTCAAACGTCTAGTGATCCTTGATTTCCCACTCATAGCTAAGCATGGGGCTCCATAAATTGTTTTGAAAATCTGAGCTCCAGAACAGGGCTCATAAAAGTGAAACAGGAGTTTCACTGTATGTTTATCTGGCTGAGTTGTTTTACCAGGTAACCCTGAGATTATTATCTTTAGTTCTTCTAAGGCTATTGAGAGTCCTAGAGAAGAATCCTACAAGCCTCTGACCAGAGGGTACAATACTGGCTGCCAGGATTCTGGAAACCAAGTGATACTGGCTCAACACAAGGTTGACAAAAGGGAAGACATATTGTAGAAAAGAAACCATATTGCAACTTTGAATGACTCTGATTAACTAGCCCAGGTGGATGTGTACCCTCCAGGAGATATACCTGCTCTGTAGATTTTATGGCCCCTCCCAACTGCAATAAATTGATAACTTTGTTCTTTTGAGTTCCTTAGGAATGTGATGACCCCAGGCAGAGAGTCTATGCTGATGGCCATCATCAATGACAACTGAAAGATCTGATGTGGTGACTCTGGCTATTCCTTATAATTAAATTGGGGATCAAATGTGTTTCTAACCTAATCTCTAAACTGTCTGCGTCAGTAACTCAACAACTCCTCTCCAGAGTCACAGTGGCAAAACATGAGTGACTCTGTTTCATTTGATGGTCCCTCTATGCCAATCCCTTTCAGCAGGAAGTAGTCAGACAGACAACAACCTATGTGTCTACCAATTCTACCCTGTTCCTGTTACCAGCATATGGTTGTGCCAAGTTACAACTGACAGTGGGGAGTTGCTGGCACCACTCACACAAACAGTCATCTTTACTATACGTATTAAAGATATTGTTCTTATTATCTTTAAACTAAATCAGGGTGTAAGGTGTTGCTCTGGTCTCTGATGCATATCCAGTAAAACAAAAGATTATCAGGAACGAAGATCAGATGTCTGCCCTGCCTGCAGACCAGCCCCTATATAACTGCCCAGTAGTCTTTGGTCTGTAAGATGGTTCTTTCGGACACTAGTCAGCCATCTTCCCCCCTGCTAGCAAGCTGTAATAAAACCCTTTCTCTCCTACCACCTTGCCTCTCGGCTATTGGCATGTCTTGCAGTGAGCAGATGACCCCCCCTTGGGTGGTAACACAAGTGGAATCAAGGGGCAGAAATGGAGATGTCTCATTCAGGTGGAAATATTCACTTATACATTTTCAGTCAGCACCTGCAGACTCAACTTGAAACAGATACCATACTATCTTGCTTTTAGCCCTGCCTTCACCTCCACTTTTAGAGATATATATGGTCACAAGTTCTTGAGGCTTTTTAAGATTCTTTGGTGTCAATCAGGTTATTTATCAGTTTTCCTGACTGCTGGCTGAGGGTCAGCTTTCGAAGCTCTGCTAAGTCAGTCAGTCACCACTAGGACGTCTGCTTCCCAAGTACAAAATTGTGAGGCTATTGTCCCTTGCCAGTTCTTTGGCCTTGTGACCTTAAGCCTGTGGATTTTGGTGGAGCAGTGCTGCTCCCAGGGGTATATTGGAAATTTATAGAACTGGTTTTTTTGATTGTTTGGTTTTGGTTATCACAATGATCGGGGGATAGTGCTGGCATTTGTAGGCAGGAGACAACTTCATTTTAGTCATCCTATAAACGTTTTGCTAATGGAATCATATCACAGTCCATCCCCAGACTAAGAATATTTGCATTAGATACATTTCTGAGATATTGACTCTGAATTCCACAGAAATGGCTTAAGTGAAAATTGCTTGCTTTTGTATTTGTAAAGGGACTTTTACTTTCTTATTTTACTTTGCTTTTATCACAAAGAAAATTTTTCCTTTTCCAATGTCTATTTATCCACTCAGAAATGCAAATTACTTATGTTGATTTTATTAACAGTACTTTGGAAAATTAAACAAGCTGATTTTGCAGAAGTGCTAGCTGTTGTTTCTGTTTTGTTTCACATTTTTAATTGCATCCTCCGTGAGAATGCATAATTAGGCCTTGAGTCTAATTTATGATAAATACGATTAATTCAAATATTTAAAAATAATTAATGACAGCCTCAAAAAGACCAAGATTAATGAAACGTACAAAACAGTTAAACAAATTTCAATTCATTGTCTTGTTTAGCTTGACCAGCTCTAAAACATGAGTCTCCCCTAACATACTCAAGAACCGAGAAAGGGAAGGAAAGAGGAGGAAAATTACATTTTTTCAAAAAAAATTAAAAAACACTATGAAAGTTCAGTGGCTATTTCTTGAAGGAATTCAGTGTACTGTTAAAAGAGTAATTCTCTTACTGTGACTTCCTCACAAAGTTTAAAAGCCATAAAATGGAAAAATGAGGCTTTCTGATACCAAAAAGAATTCTCTTTCAATACCTGGAAGTTAATATTTCCATCACACATATATTTATGTTAATGCACATCTTATTTCCCCTGTGATTTGCATTGTTTTGCATTATTCTATGTCAGTGATAGATTTCCAGAAAAGGATTAAAATAATGTCACATTTAGTGCTTCATCTTCAAAACTTCACATGAGAATTAGAGACATTGTCAAAACTGATCAACCCATCATTTTTCTGCAAAGGTAGGATAAACGTACATTGGTCATGTTACACTAATGATAATCTTGTTAAATAATTTATATAATATCCTGTTGGCCTACTGTAGTTAAAAATAATAATAATACTTCTTTCATAACTTGACAGAAGAAATTGCTAATATTTTAGGGGAAGTTGTTTTTCCAAGCACATCGCCATCAGTGGGCTAACAAATTTAAACTGTTCAGAGCAATCCCACTCACTAAAGAGTCAACGTATGGCATACTTACGGTGGCCACTTCCTGAAAGTAAATCAGTTATGATAATAATTTTATTTCTTGAACTATTTGCACAGGATTTACCTCACTGGAGTCATTAATAAATATCTTTGTTTTCAAGGTTAGCTTAGTGTATATATAAGTAACATCCCCACTTCATTCCCAATGACACAATTCATATTATATTTTGAAACAGGATTTCAATGCTCAGACTTTTATGAGCAAAAAATACTAATGTGTCCAAAAGTCTATTGTTTCTGTGCCTCTAAATTACTCTTCTGGTAATTTCCCAGATGTTTCCAGCTTGCCACAGCTAGTTGAATAGTCTGGTAAAAGTCTCCTCATTCCCACCACCCCAAATCATTCATACAATAGATGTTATAGAAAGTCATGGACTTCTTTTCCAAAAGGGGGCTTCAGAGCAGCTCAGGGAATAGAATCAGGGGGCCATACATACCAAATACTTTATCTCTGAAGAAAAAGGAAAAATATATCAGATATGTGCCAACCACAAAATATTTTATTAATACTTTGAAGACATATATATCTATGGGAGTGTATTAAAAATCAAGTTTTTGAAAGAGTGTCATTCCCACTCTAACAGTAATAAAAAAGTTGTATAAACCAAAAAAAATCACTTTTCTAGTATCCCTCAGAGAGCTAATGCCACAAAGCGACCAAGTAGCCTGAAATCTAAGGAAAGACAGACCCCTCCAAAGAGAAAGGAGGTGAGTGCAGGCTCAATTGTAGCAGAATATGTGGGGAACAGATGCTGAGTACCATGTAAGTGAATAAGATTTCAGCTAAAAGTTTTGACAAATTTCTAAAGGCTCAATGTAAGCTAGCAAGAGCATATAAAATCCCTGAGGACTGCAGACTCAAGGGGAATCCACTTACAGTTCCTTTTCCACTGACATCCACTGGGCACAGAAGAGAAAGAATGTGGACAAGGTAGAAGACCAGAGAAATCCTCTCTCAGTAGTAAAGACTCAGAGAGAGGAGCAACCACTGCTGTGGAGAAAATCCCAAAGCCTCACCAGATCCTTCTCCCCTATGGAATAAAACTCTTAACCCAGTGGGCAAAGAGCAAGAAACCTGTTGCTCCCAGGGTACAGATGAAGCCCCTTTGAGTCTGGAGAAAGAGTAAAGGAAAACATTCCTATATCCCTGGAGAAGGGATAGAAAACCATCCTGAGCCCAGACCATTAGTGGTCTCTTACCACTGGAGGAGGGGCTGAAAACTCTCACAAAAAAGACCCACCAAGGCAAAATTCAGCTGCCTCATGGAGGAGAAATAGGATCACTGAGAAAGCCCCACCACTGAGACTCAAAGACAGATAGCATGTCTAAAACTAAGGCCAGACTAGGACACAGAGAATCACCCTTGCCTCCACCTCCAGACTAGGAAGCACTGAGTAACCAGCATTAGCAGTTTTCTATTATAAAAGAGTCAAGAGTGTGGAGATGAAATCCCCTTTTAAGCATACGCACAAAGAAGGACAAAAGCAGAAGATGGAGAAGGAACATTATAAAAAGCCACCAGTGACTCAGCCCATACCATATTCCTAAGGGAACGCCAGAGGGATTTGCAATGGGCTGTGCACAGAAGGTAATCATAGCAACAGCAACCAAACACAAACAGCTCAACTCCCAAGTACGGGGACACAAACTCCAGCATTAATGACCTGGAAGAGGAGACTTGCCCATTTCTGGGCATAAATTCTATTTACCTTGGTCTTTACTATTCTGCATATAATGTGAGCATTCAGAAGAAAGAAACAAATTTCTTTTGTCAAGAGACCAAGGAATCAACATAACCAGACCCAGAGATGACCCAGATATTGAAACGATCAGATAATTAAAAATATGTTGTTACTATGTTAATGACTCTAGTTTAAAAGCCAGATAAAAATGTACTAAGAAATGGAGAATTTCAGCCAATAGACGGAAAATTCCAGTGGAAATACTCAAAATAAAAAAACATGATAACAAGGTGAAGAATACCTTTGACAGTCTTGTAATTAGACTCAGCACAACTAAGGAAAGAATCAGGGAACCCAAAGATAGGACAATGGAAATTTTATAAACCAAAGCACAAAGACAAAAAAGAATAAAACGAAAACAGAACAGAAAAGAGCTGTCAAACAGTCTAAAATTTGTATAATTATAATCCTAGAAGAGAAGGAGAGAATTAGGCAGAAGATATATTTGAACACACAATGGCCAAGAATTTTCCAAAAATGATGAAATACATCAAACCAAAAATCTGAGGAACTCAGAAAACACCAGTAACAACAATAATAATGATAATAATTTTTGAATCTAGTCACATTATATTCAAACTGCTGAAAATGGGAGAAGAAAAGTCTTGAAGGCAGCCAGAGAAAAAAAGGCATATTACACATAATGGGATGAAGATGAGAATTAGTGCAAACTTTATATATAATGGGATAAAAATGAGAATTACAGCAGACTTCTTGTTTGAAAGTATGCAAGCCAGAAAAAAATGATATGACACCATTAAAGTGCTGAATGGATGAAAGTCAAGGAAGAATGCTACACCCACTGAAAATAATGATTAAAACTGAAGAAAAAAATAAAGATTTTTCTCAAACAAAAGCTGAGAGAATTAATTTCCAAAAGATCTGCATTAGAAGAAATATTAAAGGAAATTCTTCAAGCAGAAGGAATATGGTACCAGACAAACTTGGATCTACACAAAGAAAGGAGTACCTCTGGAAATGGTCAAAATCAAATTAAAAGTCTTTTTTCTTATTTTCAGAGATCCTAAAATGTAATTTACTGTCTAAAGTAAATAGTAGCAATATATTATATATCACATATTAAATTGATATTTTTGAAAAAATAGCACAGAAGATGGGAAATGGGAATTTGGAGTATACAGTTGTAAGTTTCTTATACTACACAGGAAGTAATAAAAACTTATTTAAAGATAGAGTGTCATTAATTAAAGATATACATTGTGAACCCATTAACAATTTTAAAAGGTATAAATAAAATATTATTTTTTAAACAAAAATAATAGCACTATATTGTGGAGTTTATAATCTGTCATACGTCTAAAATATGTGGTCACTGGGGCCTTCCCAGTGGCATAGTGGTTAAGTTCGCATTCTCCACTTCCCAGGTTTTGCAGGTTCAGATCTGGGACGCGGACCTACACACTGCTTATCAAGCCATGCTGTGGTGGCATCCCACAATATAAAGTAGAGGAAGATGGGCACAGATGTTAGCCCAGGGCCAATCTTCCTCAGCAAAAAGAGGAGGATTGGCAACAGATGTTAGCTCAGGGCTAATCTCCCTCACCAAAATAAAATAAATAAATAAAAATAAAATAATAAAATATGTGGTCATAGCATAAAGTCAAGGGAAAGAAGAAATGGAAGTACACTAGTACAAAGCTCATCTACTCTGTATAGTTTAGTACCACTTGAAGGTAGACTGTGATAAGTTAAAGATGTATATTATAAACTAAAGCAACCACCAAAATAACAGAATGAAGCGTTCTCTGGGCTTAAAAAGCAGATCAGTGGTTACTTGGGAACGCCAGTGGGTAAGTAGTGGGAGCGTGGAATACAGGCAAAGAAGCACAAAGTAATGGAGTCATGGGTAAGTTCACTATTTTGATTGTGGTGATAGTTTCATGTGTATACATATTTCCAAACTTACCAATTGTATCCTTAAATATGTGCAGTTATTTGCATCAATTATACCTCGATAAAGCTGTTTTTAAAGAAAACTCTAGCAAGCAAATGGCCGATTTTTAAAAAATGAGCAGAAGATTTGAACAGACACTTCCCCAGTGAAAATATACAAATGGTCAAATAAAAGATGCTCATGAAAAGATGCTCAACATCATTAGTCATTAGGGAAATGCAAGGTAAAACTGCATTGAGATGCCACTTCAACCCTCAAGGTGTCTGACAACATCAAGTGCTAATGAAGGTACAGAACAATTGGAACTCTGATAATCGTTGCTGGAAATGCAAAATAAAACTGCCACTTTGGAAAACAGTTTGCCAGTTTCTTAGAAAGTTAAACATACTTATCATAAGGCCCAGCAATCCTTCTGTTCATACGAAAACCTATATATGAATGTTTCTGCAAACAATCTAAATGTCCTTCAACTAGTGAATGGATAAACAAACTGAAACACCCATACAACGGAACACTACCTAAATGGAAGGGGACAAATTAATGCACAGGACAACACAATGAATCTCAAAGTATTTTACTGAACAAAGAAAGTGAAATATGATGGAACACTTACTATAAGATTCCATTTACATAAAATTCTAGAATAGACAAAGCTAGTTTACAGAGTCAGAGAGTAGACTAGTGGTTGCCTAGGGCTGGGATTGGGAAGAGAATGGCTGGGAAGCAGCAGAAGAGACCTCTTTGGAATGGTAGCATTGTTCTATATCTTGTTTGTGGTAGTGATTACATGAGTGTAGAAATTTATCAAAACTCATCAGTATATAAAATGCATTTTATTTTATGTAAAGTACACCTTAATAATCTGTACTTCAAATTAAAAAAGAAAAATGAAGGCCATGGTGTAAGTCGATGAGGGGAAAAGAATCATCCCAGTTCCTTTTTTCTACACCAAACCCTGGATTTACTTTATTAACTGGAATTTTATGGACAGATTCCTATACAAATTCAGATACATCCAGCAAGAAAAAAAATCTTACCTCTTCACAATACAGTCTCCCTTTAAAAGTCTGATAGAGGTACAGATAAACACTATAAAGGTTTTATAAAGTCTTCACACTAGAGAAAAAGCTGTTTCCTGGGCTGTGCATTCTACTTAATAGAACTATCCATTTATTTTAATCCTCTTAACCTTCCACGGTTGAAATGCTTGTTAATTTCAACGTAAGAAATGCCCCTACAAGGCTTCATCTGTTATGTTAAGAATTGGTATAATGCTAACTTTCAAAAGCAGAATTCACATTAATATGGACATTGACAACTATGTCACATAGCACATAAAATATACATAGAAAAGAGATTGGAAAAACACACATCAAAATGTTAACTAAATTGTAGAACTATGGGTGATTACTTTCTCTTCTACTTACTGGTATTTTACAGTTTCTATAGTGATAATGTATTACTTTGTGATAAAAATGAGTAGCAATTATTTCTAATTGTTTAAGCACAAATGAAAAGATAAATACATTTCTCATTGCCCTGCATGTCTCTTTATCTGAAAGTTTTATGGCTCTGCCACTGACAATGTTTTAAGATGAGCAGAACATATATGCTTTCGCTAACTTTAAATTTTTGTTTTCATAAAGCAGACTAATGGGATCTGAATATCTTTTTTCTTTCCTAATTTTGAAAGAGGAGTTTTTCTGCCTAGAGTTTCTGTTTTCCAGCACAAAGCACTTGTGACTTGAGCAGCTGTATAAACACATATTGAAAATTCATATATTGGCAATAGAAAATTAAGCAGAATCCGAGAGCATATCCTACATGCATCTGGCCTTAGACCCTCTTCCCCGAGGACACTGACCTCTGAATAGCGTTGACAAGGCGGGTCATTCATCTATCCTAAGATGACCCTACTACCAGCATTTCCCTCACCTTCATAAAAGAGTTGAGTGGCCAGCTCCGTGCTCTTAACCTTCTAAGATGCTGCCAAGTTGCTCATCATCAGAACTAGAACTAGGAGAGGTTTTCCTTGTTTTTTATTCAAATTTCTACACATTTCTTACACTATCTACAAACCGCAAAGTATTCTGCCTTATAAGGTGAGGGGCTGGTATTCCAGTGCTCAATTTACAGGGGACTAACATACATCTTGCGATATTCTTTACAGTCTCAGGTCCCCAATGTGAACTCAGACTATTACATTGGGCAAGTACAAACCAGTGGCAAACTTATGGGTGGGTAACGCAGGCAAACAACCAAAAGAGAAGAGCACAGCCTCAGCACTTTTCTTTATGAAGCCAACATATAACCTGGATTTTTATAAATATAAAGGAAGACATTGCAAGCTCAGATGGAAGTCTATGTGATTGCTTCAAAGCAATTCCAGACCATCAAGGCAACCCCATGTCATCGACATGTTATTATTGATACGGGATTCCAAAGCAAACCCCAGAGCATGCCACTGTGCATTGTGTCTTCATTACTTCTTGGCCCTCGCTGACTTATTTTGCCTTAATAATGTCTTTGTCTCCCTTTCGTCTCTGTTTTTCACATTGTTATTCTTGGTTCCTTGGTATTGCTTCTGTAACTGACAGGATACGTGTTGGACATAATTTATGTAAAACTTCAATAAATGGTCGTAACTACTGTTGTTTTCATCAGTACCATAAGCTACCTGTATTCTTACCTCACCAGTCCTACAAAACTATTTTCCATCATATCAAATTTGAAATCTTCTTTTTATGCATTTTACACCCTTGCTACCCAAAGTGCATCTACAGACCAGCAGCACTGGTGTCACCTGGGAGCTTGTCAGAAATGCAGTATCTCAGGCCCAAACCAACCCTGCTGAACCACAATCTACCTTTTAACAAGATGATTCAAAGTTGCACTGTGCTAGAAAAGCACTATGCTAGAACACCCATAGTTGGCACCATCTTGCTTGTTCTGGTTTTCCTCTAATCCTCACCTGTGTCCTCTAATACCAGCAAGTTAATCTTGGTAGTTCCCTCCCACTTTGTACTTAGTGTTCCCACAAAAAGACTGTAGGGATCATATCATACAGTCTCTGCTCAGGATTTCTGTCCCATTCAGTGCTTCAAAAAATATCGTTGGATTGATATGAACCAATTTTCTCAGACATCAAACAATAATCAAAATGTGAGATCTGGATAAATGACAATATGTTTAGAAACATTACAATTTTTCTACCAGCAGAAGTGTCCCCTGGGAGCAGTCCCAAAAATCGAGGCTCCAGACAAGTGTATAAACTCTTGTCTGGGAGATACCAGTGAGCTGTAGTGAGGCAGAGGGAGAGCACAAAGATGGCACGCACCAGCCTATCTTCCCTGAGAGCATATCTGTGGGCTTGTAGATGTATGCCAAAGCTGAAGCCTGCGTCTCAGGTCAAAGCTCCAGGACAAGCAAAGAGGCCTCTTTCACAGAAAGACTGTTTCAGTCTGCTGTCTGTGCAGTGCCCCAAGGGTGGTAGTCTGCCAAGAACTCTCTCTCCGTTCGTTACTTTCCTGTGGGAGCCAGGGGCATAAGCTCCCCTGGCCACCAGAGCCCAGCGATCAAGGGGCATCCTCTGGGCAGCAGCCACAAAGACCGGGCACCAGAAGCATGTAAAATCTCCCCTCCAAGAGGAGGTGCTCTGGAGCACGGCAGAAGGAGAACTCAAAGATGGCGGAGCCAGTATCTGTCAGGAGAGCACCCCAGCAGGACTACAGATGTGTGTCGAATCACGTGCCTGCCCCTCAAGCCAAAGCTCTAAAGCAAGCAAATCAGCGTCTCCCACGCAAAGTCCAGATGGCCCACAATCAGCTCTTCCCACCCAGACGCAAGTGAGTCCAAATGTGCAAGCCCTTTAAGAGCCATTTCTCAGACCCTTACAACCTTGAGGGTCTCATGGATATGAGCCCAGCTGGTTTTCAAAGCTAGATGTTTCGAGGGCTTCTCTCTCAGGTGGAAGTCTTAAAAGTATGGGGTGCCCAGTGTGGGGTGCAAACCCTTCGCTCCTCAGGTGTTGAGTTTCCTCCTGCTTCAATGTGGGCCTTCCCTCATTCGCCCCATGCCAGTTTTTAGGTTTTTTCGATGAAGTTGTTCCACATGTAGTTGCAGATTCTGTGTGTTCCTGGGAGGAGGTGAGGTCAGGATCCTCTTACTTTGCCAAAACATTGAGCACAGGGATAGAAAGACATGGTGGAACTAAGGATTATTCATATTAACTAAAGAAATTATCTAGTTTTATATTGATTCAATAAATATCTATTGAGCGTTACCACAAACAAGCAAATTTCTAGGAATGTGGCATAGAGCGGTGTATAAACACCATGAAATACCTGCCCTTGTGGATCTTATATTTTAGCTCTCTATATTTCAAAGTAGATCTCATATTCTAACTCTACATTTAATAGAAATAAAGTTCTAGAATAATTGTTCACACTCAATTGTTAGTTTCACCAGACCTATTACTATTGAATATTTTTCTTAGACTGTAAGATTTGAAAGTAAAGTAGAAGGCATTATAAATTATATATTATCTTACTTTTATGCCCAATACAATTTTTACATGAAGGAAAAATCATCTTCAATTTTTAGTTGGTACAGGATGAAACAAAATTCCTTAAGCAGAAGGCATGTAAGCTGACTTTGTCCCTCAAAATACATTTGTTTTGTTTCATTTGAATTCCTTCAAGCAATGTATGTGTGTGTATGTGTATGTGTGTGAGCGTGAGCATGCACACTCACCTCCCAAACACTCTCAGTTTATAGGCTCCACTATTCCTTTTTTGTAGACATTTTATCAAAGTATAGCATATAGTAAAGTGCACAAATCTTAAGTGTACAGCTCAAAGAATTTTTACAAGGTAAACACGTCCATGTAACTATCATCTAGATCAAGATATAGAATATTACAAACACCACAGAACACTTTTTTATGCTCCCTCTCAGTGCTTACTGTACCCAAAGGTAACCACTAATCTGCCTTCTATTACCCAAAATTAATTTGCCTATTGTTGCAATTTATAGAATATAAAATATAAGATATACTGTTTTGCGTCTAGCTCCTCTTGCTCAAAATTACACCTGTGAGAGATTGGATTGGTGGTCCCAGAGGGGAAGGGGGGAGGGAGGAAGGTGAAAGGGATGATTAGACACATGTGCATGGTGATGGATTGTAATTAGTCTTTGGGTGGTGAACATGATGTAATCTATGCAGAAATAGAAGTATAATGATGTGCACCTGAAATTTATATAATGTTATAAACCAATATTACTGCAATAAAAATAAATAAATAGACGAAAATTTTTTAAAAAGAAAAAAAATTACACCTGTGAGATCCATCTATGTTAATGTGCCTGACAGTGGTTTCTTCTTTTTCATTGCTGTGTAGTATTTCCTTAAATAAATATACCATAGCTTGTATATTCAGTGTACAGTTGATGGATACTTGGATTGTTTCAAATTTGGGGCTATTACAAATAATGCTGCTATTAATATTCTTATAAATGTCTTTTGTTGCACATTTATGCTCATTTCTATTGGGTATATTCCCAGGAGTAGAATTGTTGGATCATAGGGTTATACATATATTCATGTAGAAGCTACCAAGAGCTTTTTGAGAGTGATTATACCAATTTACTCTTCAATCAGCATCATATGTTAGTTGGAGTTGTTCCACATCCTTTTCAACACTTATATTGTCAGGTTTTTTTTTCTTTCATTTTAGCCATTCTGGTGGGCATGTAGTGATATTTCTTTTTAGTTTTAACTTGCATTTTCAGCAACTTGTTGTATGCTTATTAGCCATTTTGGATATCCTTCTTGCACATTTTTAATTGGGTTGTTTTATTTTTCTCATTGATTTGCAGGAATTTTTTTTCTGGATATGTATCTTTTGTCTATATATTAGTCAGCTTTCATGAAGTTATGTCACTTAATAAACAACCTCAGAATCTCAGTGGCTTAGAACAAGAAATATGTGTTTCACGCTCACATTCATGTTGGTTGCAGGTCTGTTGCAGCTCTTCTGGACCCTGCTCGACTAAGCTGAGCTCAGAGTTTCTTGGCTTGGCTTGGCTTCATGTGTCTTCTCATTCTAGAAAACAAGCTGCAGACGAACCCACTATCTGAGATATTCTGTTCTCATAGTTGAAGGTCAGAGCAAGAGAGGAGGTTAGCATAAACTAGCAATGCCTCTAAAAGCGTGGAAAATGCCATGTCCTTTTACATACCATTGGCCAAAACAAGTCACAAGATCAAGCCCAAGGTCCCTGGGGCAGGGAAGTATGCTCTCCGTTGAAGGGAGGATTAAGGGGCAGCGGGAAGCAGGGATAAAAAACAGTGAACAAATAATACAATGCACCACAGTTGGACAGATATTACAAAAAACTTCTTCCACTCTTCCTTAATAATGTCTTACAATGAACATAAATTCTTAATTATAATGAAGTACAATTTAACAAACTTTTTATTTATGATTTGTACTTTTTGTATTCAATTTAAGATATCTTTACCTCTGACAAGGCCATGACAGTATTCTTCTATGTCAAGGACTGGCACTTTTTTTGTAAAGGAACAAATAGTAAATATTTTTGCTTTGCAAGCCATACTCTCTCTGTCACAACCATTTAACTCTGTCATTGTAGCACAAAAGCAATTAGAAACAATATACAAGTGAATGGGTGTGGCTGTGTTCCAATAAAACTTTATTTACAAACATAGGTGGCAGGCTGGATTTGTCCTCTAGACCATACTTTGCTGACTTCTACGTTATCCTCCAGAAACTATTGTTTAACCTTCACAATTACATCCACAATCAATCTGTCTGGAATTGATTTCTTTGAATTTGGTATGATATAAGGGAGGTGTCATTTTTTAGATACATACATCCAATTGATCTAGTATCAGTAATTGAAAAGACTCTTTTCTCTACTGCCTTACAGTAGTAGGTTAGTCAAAAATCAAGTGATCACATGTGTAGGTAAGCCCAACAATTTTGATCTTCTTTTCCAAATTTTATTTGCTGTCCTTGGTCCTTTGAATTTTTATATAAATTTTAGCATCAGCCTTTTCATTTGAAAACACACAGACACAGACACACACACACACACATACACCTGCTAGAATTTTTAGTGAGATTGCATGTTTTTTAAATAAATGCACCCATACATATTGGACAGGATTGAAAACTTTTCAGTATTAAGTTTTCCAACCCATAAACATGATATATCACTCTATTTATTTAGTTTTTTTGTTCCTCTCAGTAATAATTTATAATTTTTCCTGTGGAAGACATGCATATTTTATAGAAATAAAGAGAAACATTTTATAACTGTAAAATTTTCAATTCAACTAGAATATATAATAGCCCTAAATTTATAGGCAACTAAGAATATAGCTTCAAAATATATAAAGCAAAATGTGATAGAACCAAAAGGAGAAATAGAAGATCCATAATTATAGCTAGAGATTTTAGCATATTTCTTCTGGTTTTCTTGATTTCTCTTTGAAAGTCAACTATTGATTGCTCCTTTGAAGGTTATGAGTCTTTGAAGGGAGGGGCCTGCCTTTAACATTATATTTTTGTCTCTATTTTTCAGCATTTTTACTATCATAGATCTAGGTATAAACTTTCTTTGTATTATTCTGTTTGGAGTTTATAGAACTTCTTGAATCTACAGCTCAGTAGATTCAGCACTTCTGGAAAATATGAGTCAATGTATCTTCAAATATCTTGCTCCAGTTTTATCTCATCTCATTTTGAGACTCCAATTACATACACATTAGGATTTTCTTCACTATGTCTCATATGTCTCTTATTTTTTCTGTATTTCACAGTTGTTGCATTTCATACTTCAACTTGGATGTTTTCTACTACTTGATTTTTGCTTTTTCCTCCCTCTAATCTGCTGTTAAACCCATCAATTGAGCTTCTAATTTCAATTACTGTATTTTTCAACTCTAGAATTTCCTCTTGATTCTTTTTTTTTAATTCCAGGTTTCTGGTAAATTTTCCTTCTTTTCTTTTATTTTCTTGAACATATTAATCATAGTTGCTTTAATGCCAATATAATAATTCTAATTTCTTGATATTCTATTGCTCTGGTTCAATTGTATGTTTTGATTTTTGGTCATTTGGCCCTGTTTTCTAGCATGCCTGCTAATTTTAATTGAACGACTAACATTATGTAGGCAAAGTTGTAAAGAATGTGGGTCATGTTATCTTCTACAAAAACATTTTTATTTTCTTCTGGTAGATAAAGTATGAGAAGATTACTTTGACCTACTCGAGGCTGTGTATTTGTTTGCTCTCACTCTAGGGCATGGACCTTCAAGAGGTCTCAGTTGAAGCCCTGGGGGTTTCATGGCCCCTCCTCCGTAGTTGGCTCAAAACTCCAGATTGTGTCTCTCCAGAATTCTGAGCCTGCCAAATCTTTGCTTGGCTCTTTAGCTCTTAGCAGTTGCTTTCTACTTAGTTTCCTGGTCTCTTGACATTTGGCTTCACTCAAGCAGTTTCGGAGTTACACGTCTCAAGGGGGAAATTCCATGTAGTGCATTGGACTTACTTCTTTGCAGTTCTCTTTTCTCCATGATCTTGGCCCCTTAAGCCCCGGCCATCCTGGTAACCCTAAACCCCAGCTTCTGTCAGCCCAGCCCGCTGAGACTACTGCAAGCTCCACATTAGTGGAGAGTTCAGTTCAGCCTCCATGCACCATGCTTGGAATCAGCAGACTCTCTAACCCTAAACATAACTCTAACACTGACCTTAAGGAATAGAAAAAGAGCAGATAAGGTCTTCCTCATCTAGAAGTGTTTCTCTTTTTTCTGGATGCTTTGGTTGCTCTAATGCCTTCAAACAGTTCTCTTGTTTTCATTTGTGTGTGTGTGATTATTATTATTATTTTTGAGGAAGATTGGCCCAGCACTAACATCTTTTGCCAATCTTCCTCTTTTTTCTTTTTTCTCCCCAAAGTCCCAGTACATAATTGTGTATCATAGTTGTAGAGAGGTAGCTCTTCTGTATGGGACGCTGCCTCAGCATAGGCATGAAGGTTGTTGATCCCTGGTCTTTTTGAGCCATGCAATGAATGAGCAGCCGAGTTGGAATTACACATCTCTCCAAAAGAAAGTGCCAAGCACTCTGCCCTTTGGAGCCTTCAACATTCCTCAATATAACTTTCACACCCACAAAAAGGCATATCCTAAAATCTGTCAAAGTACCTTTTCCAGAGCTATTTATTTTATTTTGTTTCTATTAATTCAAATGCCCTGACTATTGTAATGAGCCTTTGAGTCCAATTAGAAGACTTAAAAGAAATTATTGTAGCCTAAAATTCAGGGGAAAAAAAATCTCCCAAACTAAGGACATTGATTATTTCTTACATGTGGAACTAAAAACTAAAATATCTGGGTTTTATGTCACATATTAGTCTTACCCCTTATATGTCCAGTCAAGATTTATCTTTATCCCCTGACCAGTCTGACCCAATTCCTCATCACTCTCCTACTTTTCCTATGCTGCAATGGCAGGCTTTCCCCGTCCCTTGTCGACTTGATGTGTGTGAGGGCTGTAAAAAGAAGCTAAGTCGTTCTGGCACAGTAAAGAAGTGTGGAGGCAGTGCCGAACAGCCAGAGGACATTGAGCTCTACCATATTATACTGTTTGTCACTTTGATGTGAACAATGGCTGTGAGGTTATTAAACAGATTGTCCCGGGTTTTTCCTCTCATTAGTATTTCAGCATTCTCTCCCTGTGCCATTATCCCAGGTCCCTTTCCATTGTAACCTCTTAATTATAACGCAGGCCGGGGGAGAAGGATACACCCACTGGAACCCATGCAGTGGTTCAATTGTTCAAAGTCACTTGGGTATTCGTTTGTTTATTTGTTCCTAGGTTCACAGTTCAGCTGTGTTAACTCACGGAAACTGCTCTGGGACAGATTTAAATCAAAACAGACAGTTTCCATTTCTGCTCTGAAAGTCAAATGGGAAGATTTGTTTTAAATGGGTAGTTAGTGGCTTGCCTCAACACACTTGGAATGTGTGTTTACTGTTCAGTTGTAGGATGATGCATTTTGTTAACAAGTCCAAATGCCTCTGACAAAATAGGCCAAAAACACCTAGTGTGTTGTACGGACTATCGTAGACATCCAAAGAACAATGCCTTCCTGCTGACAAATACGAATTTCCAGCTGGATGAATGTTTCCTTGAATATTTATGATGAATAAAACTTCCTATAAGGGACCTTTTGTCAAAAAAATTCTTTGTTCTTTAAGCAGGTGACTCTACTCACTGGTATCAATATTTCAATATGTAAAAATAATTCTAATTTTAAAATGCATTTGGGTTTTAGTTTTAACTCTATGGACTGTGTTTCTAAGTCAGGCTCAAATTCTTAGCCTCATTCTATTCATTAAAGATTTATTCAGGGGCCGCCTGGTGGCGCAGCGGTTTAGTCCGCGCTTGGCAGCCCGGGGTTCGCGAGTTCGGATCCCGGGCGCCGGCTGACGCACTGCTTGTCAGCCATGCTGTGGCGGCGTCCCATATAAAGTAGAGGAAGATGGGCACGGATGTTAGCCCAGGGCCAGTCTTCCTCAGCAAAAAGGGGAAGATTGGCAACAGATGTTAGCTCAGGGCTGGACTTCCCCACAAAAAAAAATAAATAAATAAAGATTTATTCAGTAGCCATAATATGCCAGACACTATCTAGGCACTGAGGAAAAGAAGGAAATAATAACATAAGGTCCTTGAGGCTTGTGGTGAATTCCTCTTTAAAAAATTCTTAACATCCCTTTAGTTTTTATTTCATTTTTGTGATAAAGAGTATCAGAATTGAAGTTTAAATATATCACTATCCAAAAAGGTTGGAATAAGCAGTCATATCAACTACAGTACAAGGTTTAATTTTATCCTTTAATCAGTAAACTATTTCCTCCTTAATGACAAACATGTAAAAATACTTATACATGTACATCACTCTGTGTGTGTGTGTGTGTGTGTGTGTGTGTGTGTGTGAGGAAGATTAGCCCTGAGCCAACTTCCTCTACTTTACATGGGACGCTGCCACAGCATGGCTTGACAAGCAGTGCGCCGGTCCGCGCCTGGGATCCGAACCCACAAACCCGGGGCAACCAGAAGTGGAGTGCGCAAACTTAACCACTTCGCCACCAGGATGGCCCCTGTACATCACTTTTTTGAAGTTCCTTCACCTATATAATTTAATTTAGTCTTTACAATACCCTGTGAGGTAGGCAGAATAGATATTATTATCTGCATTTTATAGTTGAAAAAAAAACCTGAGGCTCAGAGAAGCAAGAGATTTGTCTCAAATCACACAGTTAGGATGGATCCCAAGTCCAGTTCTCCCATTCTCTCAGGATGCTCCTCAAAATGCTTCTAAACCACTTATTCAAGCTTTCCAGGCACTTTAAGGAGAACACTTGAATGCTTTAAGAGTCAAAAAATTAAACCAAAAATAATTTTTAAAGCATTAGGCTATTTCTGAGCAAAGTGATTATTGCTGATTACATTCCCAAATGACAGAACTCAAAGCCTATGACTGCAGTGCGCCAGATATTTTACATGAACCTACTTGGAAATTCCTATGAATTACAGATTGAATCTTACCTTGAAAATCATACCAGAAAGAAAAAAAAGACTTTTACAAGAGTCTGTTTTATAAACATATCTTTATTATTGAGGTTATACAATTTAAAACTGTTCAAAGTATTTTAGAGAAGTTAAAATTTACAGCATAGTTTCCAACCTTAACAGCTTAGAAATCTACACAAGCTTTTTCTGCCTAGGACACCAAGGCGCCTGGTCACAGTCACACATGGGCTTCTCTTCTTGCTTTTCTCTGTGCAATCCCACCATCTCCAGGAAGCTCCTCTCATAAAGTCAGAAATGAAGCAGCATAAAGGATTTGCACTAGTCAGATCTCAAATTTAATTCCCGTAAACTTCTCTTCCTGGAACCTAGGGCCTTCCAGGCAAAGATTACTTTGTTACCACAGATTTTTGTTATCAGACTGTTCCTTAAAGTGGTTGAAGTCTGCAGGCCATAGATTCATAGGTGGTTGATGCAACTTGATTAAATATAGCAGTTTAAATGTAAATACCAAAACAATATTTGAAATACAAGTGTGTGTCTGGTTATTAGCAATATATTTTTGAAAGTTTGAATGATTGTTTCTTGCCCTGCTCCTGAAACCCTGACTAACCTTTGATATACTCCAGTGGGCTGTCGTGATTAGGCTGCTGGCCTTTGCCGCCATGGCCACTTCTTTGAAGAAGGCTCCATGGAACCGGGACTCACTCCCGATCTGAAAGGCTGCTGTTAATCTGTCTCAACCCTCTGAAGGAAGTGCTCTCCTTCTTCCGGCCTGACAAGAAAGGATCATCTTTCTGCGGGCCTGTGAGATGATAACCCTCTTCCCTTTCTTCAAAATCTACCTGTAGTGATGGAAAAATGGTCATCCTCCCTTGATCTAAGGCTTTTATTTTTTATTGGACTTGGGAAGGTACATAAGTGCGCTATATCCATACCCCCTGTGTCTCTGTCTACCCATCTAGATAAAGAGAAAGACAGAGGCGAAGAGAGAAAGAATAGACTACAACTCTACTCTGGAACTAAAAAATTAGGTTTTAATCAGACTAATAGAAGGTAAACAAGACAAAGACATTTCCTTTCCTCCAGGAGTGTATTAACAACTTTAAGGAAGCTAGTTTTATTGGGGAATTCCAGACTTTGACCAACAGGTGAAAAATTGAAGTTTTGGATGTAATGAGCCTTTCCAGTATCATGGAAATCATACTTCATGAGGGTGGTAATCTGTGTACTTTTGAATAAAGCATCTCTTCCATCATGTAGCACCATAAAAAATAATCTAGCCTGAAAATCAATATCAATCTAAGAGGTATGACCCATGTTCATTAGTGAGAATCTATCACGGATGCCATTATTCTGTTTTCCCTTAGCAATGCTCCCCAGCCTTCACATTTGTTTGTTTTAAAGCTAGTTTATAAATATGGATTCCTTTCAGGAGAGAGAGATTCTCCTTCTTTAGTTCGTGGGCCCCATTTGGAGCTGCTCTTTTTACAGGCAGAATTTCAGTTGCTAGACGATTTTTCCTAATTTCTGGGGCCAGTCCAAGCTCCTCACAGTTAAGCAGTAGCACCTGATGGCCCCTTGTTAGCTACTTCAGCAAAATGCCAGGGGTATGACCGACCCTTGATAAATACTAGGTTTACGTCATTCCTTCCACCCTCCCCCTTTCTCTCTGCATTAATTGTGATTTTCTATGCATTTTACAGATATTTGAGTAACATTCTTTACTGTACTTTTCCCTACTAGGTATTTAGATCAAATATTTATGTTTTTAAACTGACACCTTTGCCTATAAATAGGGAACTCTTTTAAATGATTAGAAGAAAATCACATCAATGATGTTAACACTAGCTAGTCCTGAGCAAAAACACTAAAACCTCTTAAATTCCTTAAGTGTGAACTTCCTACAATTTCATTCTCCTTGAGTCCTCCACTCTCAGGCTCATGTCAGAATGATAGGATTGCAGGCAGAAATCTCGAGAACGCTAAATTTTACTCTATACACCATAGACTTTAAATTAGCAAAATGATCATAGATTCCCTTAAAATTTAAAAAAAATTAATAAAACAAGACAAAACTATGTGTTGGCATATACTTCGTGAGGAAAGAAAGTTCTAGAACCCAAGTATTCTAACGTTGGTGATAATCAGAGCCATCTTCAGAGGCATGTGACCTGTGCAGTCACACAGCACCCCACACTCAGAAAGACCCTATGCTTGGTTTAATGCTCTACTATCAACATCCTGAAATTCTTAATAATTTTTTAAGAAGGAACCCTGTACTTTCATTTTGCAATGAGCCCCAGAAATAATGTAGCCAGCCGCGGTGATAATTCCCCTCATGCCCTACAAATAGGGTGATGATATGTCCCCATTTGCTCTGGACAATCACGGCCTGTGCCTGTTGTCTGTGGTAGTTATTTCATGGCTTCCTCCCTTCACTCTCAGAAATGTTCTAGTTTAGAAATAAAATATACGGTCACCTACAAAAAAAATTACTGAACAAAGACTGAAAGCCAGTTGTGATTAAAAGTTTGTGGGGCTATATGAATGCCAAAAGAAGTTAGCCAATTGTTCAGTTTTACCTAGAACCTTACTAATTTAATTCCTTATCAAACATGATTGCAGAGTATTTACGCCATAAGAGACAATGTATACTGCACCAGGACCATACCTGTGGAATTTGAAAGTTCTATATTCACTTCATTCCAAGATTTTATTATTTAAATTTTAGAATTATCAGATCAATATAAAATGTGAATCAAATACACTTAAACACAACAATCTGATGAAAACACGCCCAGGGTAGAGTAACGCACAGAATTGTTTGGGATTGCTAGCTCAAATGGAGTTTATAATTGAGGAAGACCTCAATTATAGTAGGTGTAAAAATATGTGTCCTTATTTTCAAGGCTGCTTTGGTCCCTTGGTATAGACTCCATGAGAGACAGACTCTTCAGACCTAGAAATTAGCAGAATATTTTGCAGGGAGGACAAAAGGAGAAAGGAATTAATGTTTGTGTACGGAAAACCGAAGAGGTACAGATTATACCTTCTTGCTCAGTACTGAAAGAACCTTCTTTTTCTGTTCCTCTGCTTCCACTTCTTCCCATCATACTGAAGAACCAACTCAAAAGAATACCTTCCATCTTCACTTACTATCTTCTTTCCCCTACTCCTTTACATTACCGTCATTGGAAATATAGCACTTTTTGATTAATTAGAATGAGGAGTAGTTGGTAGAAATCCTTGAGAATTTTGTAACCAAACAGTCTTTTTTTGAGAGCCCTCCTTTTAAAACTCATTTTATTCTCTTTAATAGATTATACTTCACAATTTGCAAATACAGAGCATTGTCTTCTCAATCCGCTATAAAATATATATGGTATTAAATTGAGACAGATTTTTTTTCCTGCTGATAAAAAGAAAGGTAAAAAAGGAAAACAGGACACTGAAGCGATATCTGTACTCATGTGTTTATTACAGCGTTATTCACAATAGCCAAGATATGAAAATGACCCATGTCCACCAACCAATGAATGGATAAAGAAGACGTGGTGTACAAAAACAATGGAATATTATTCAGCCAGGAGAAAGAAGGAAATTCTGCCATTTGCAACAAGATGGATGGACTTTGAGGGCATTATGCTAAGTGAAATAAGTCAGACAGAAAAAGACAAATACAGTACAATATCACTTATATAGAGAATCTAAAAAAGCTGAACTCATAAAAAGAGAGAGTAGAATGGTGGTTACCAGGTGCCGGGGGCATGAGGGAAGTGGGGAGGTGCTGTTTAAGTGTACCAACTTGCAACAAGTAGATGAATAAGTTCTGGAGATTTAATGCACAGCATAGTGAGGATAATCAACAATACTGTATTATAACCTTCAAAGTGGCTGAGATTAGATCTTAATTGTTCTCACCACACAAAAGAAATGATGATTATATGACATGATAGAGGTGTTAGCTAACGCTCAGTGATAATGATAGTGCAATATATAAGTGCATCAAATTAACATGATGTAAACCTTAAACTTACACAATGTCAAATATATCTCAATTTTTTAAAAAGAATGATAAAAAAAGAAACATAAAATTTCAAGATGTATTCTCGAGTAAAAGTTTGCTATTTATTTCAGAAAAACATTTGGATCAATAACAAACAATAAAGCAAGATTCAGATATATTTTATCCTTCAGCCTCTCTGTTCCACCATATAAAATGAAATAAATACGTTCATACATTGCTACGAACAATGTATAAAACAATTGTCAAAATGCTCACACACTAAAGTGCCCGTATCTCTGACCTAGTGCTTATCACATCCTTCAAAAGTAATTTAAAATATGCAAAAATGTTATGCACAAAAATGTTCATCACAGTAGTATTTTAATTAGTGAATAATTAGAAAGCACATATATGTTTCATGGTAGGGAAATGGGTAAATTACAGTATATGCTATATGTATAATATATCCAATTTTCTGTCCTCTTTTTTCCAGTTAATATTATAATACAAGCATTTTCCAACATAATTCAAAGATCATAAAATGCATTTAGTAGCTGCATTGTATTTTCCTAATTGTCTACACCATGGACATATATAATTTTTATAGGTGGAGATAAAAATCTTAAAAAAAATGAAATATTCTGTAAGTGGCTTTGTATTCAAATAATAAGCTGGCCTTGCTCTAAGATGTAAGAATGATGAACACTTACTTTTTTATCTTACCTAAGGATGTTTTCATTTCCAACTATAGGGAACATTCGAATATTTTTAGAAATATTAGGAGGAGTAAATCACTTCATTTTGTTCTTTGCTAAGAAATCAGAATGTTACAGAGCCAATTTTCTGACTAAAGTCATTTCTAGGTTGACTGAGTGATAATTTTCTGTGTATGTAAAGCGTTTGATATACTTTATATCACATTTGAGAACCATGTCTAAAATGTGGTGATGCAACCCAACTGACTACCAGCAGAGAATGATGTCTTTGTGATGCTTTTTATTCTCTTTTGTTTTCTTCCAGGCTCTGCCTACGTCTAACTAAAATTTCATGTGAAAATCTTATACTTGGATGTGAAGAAAGCTCAAGGAATAAAGTGTGACTTACACATATTTCCACTGGAGGAAACCCATGAACTCCATCCTCTGGTCCTTGCTCCTGCAAAGCACATATGAACTTCAGTGGGAATTCTGCCAAGAGCAAGATGGTGAAGCAGGGCTCAGTGGTGTCAAATCAGATTAGTTCTGTCTGCCTTTGCCTAGCTGAGTGTTACACAGGATGGCAATCTTTTATTGTGTTTAACCACTTACGGTTCAATATATTTTTATCTTCATGGACAGCTAGATATGCAAAATGTGGTGCAATTGCCTTTTACGGAGGTGGTAAATTTAATTTATAGCATATGCATGTTTGTAGAAAACGTATTGATCAAACCAGCTTCCTTTACTACACTTAATATGCAGAGAGAATGCAACATTACTTAGCATTAACATGTTGTCGCAAACAAAATGAAAGAAAAATATTTAATAATATTCTAAGTTTTAAAATGGTCCTTAAAATATCTTCAGTAACTTATGACAATATTCCTGTAGAGGAATTCACACCCAGGATGTGTCCTCCCAGAGGAGTAGCCAGTCAAATCAATGAAGAGAAGCAAATAGTTGTGCAATTTGTTTTAGTGAACAATCCAGTTCATTCTATCAAAAATTTGCACTCCAGGGGCTGGCCCCATGGCATAGTGGTTAAGTTTGGCACACCTTGCTTCAGCAGCCCAGGTTCATGGGCTCCGATCCTGGGTGTGGACCTACACCACATGTTAGCCATGCTGTGGCGGTGACCCACATACGAAATAGAGGAAGACTGGCACAGATGTTCTCTCAGGGCTAAACTTCCTCAAGCAAAAAAAACACCAAAGAGGAAGATTTGCAATGATGTTAGCTCAGGGCAAATCTTCCTCAGCAAAAAAAAAATTTCACTCCAGGAGTCCCATGTCTTTGCAGGTCAGGTTCCTCAGAAGCAGGCCTGAGACACAGATTTGCATGCGGGTAGCTTACTGGGGATTGCTCGCCTGTACAATGCCCGTAAGAGAGTGAAGGAAGCAAAGGAAGATTTGAAGTGTGATTAGATTGCAACAGAGGCCTCAACAATCCCACTAGTGCGCTGAATCTGGGATGGCCCTTCATAGATGTCTCCAGTTGAGTCAAGAGGGCCAGGCCTTTGTATCCATGCATTGACCAGTCATTGGATGGGAGCTGCCCCCTGGGGCAAAGTGGTTGCCTTTGGCAGAACACAAAGTCTGGAGTGAACTCAGCTGTGAGTCATCGGGAGCCAGCACTCCTGGCAGCAGAATAAGTGTCTTGGTCCTGAAGGGCAGATCTGGGCAGCACAGCCCAGCATCCACTACAGTCAACCTCTTTCACTGCTCAAATTCACTTGCTTCCAATAATGAGTTCATCACATCTGGGAAAATCTGATCCCTTTTTCTGAGTTTGGGGTTCTCGTTGTTGTTGTCGTTTCGATTCTACATATAAGTGAAATCATACACTATTTGTCTTTCTCTGTTGACTTGTTTCACTTAACATAATGCCCTCAAGGTCCATCCATGTTTGCACAAATGGCAGGATTTCCTCATTTTTTTATGGCTGAATAATATTCCACTGTATATGTATACCACAACTTCCTTATCTATTCATCCATCGAGGGACGCTTAGGTTGTTTCCACGTCTTGGCTATTGTAAATAATGCTGTTATGAACATGGGGGTGCAGATGTCTTTTCGAGTTAGTGTTTTCATTTCCTTTGGCAGATCCCCATCTTTGAGCCCCTGATCACTATACCCTTCTCAGGATGTGGCTGATGCACTTGTCCATTTACCATCAACATTTGACAAGAGAGTACCAAAAGGAGTGCTAAATGTATTTTTTCTGTTCCCATTGTGTAATAGCAGCTCTACCTCCTCCTAACGATTGGGGTCAATCCTACCAGGATAGTGACTCCTTTCCCTGCCTGCTGTTATCCCGGCACGGGAGTGTGAAGTTACCAGGTGGCAGTCATAGCTTAAAGATTAATGGGACTCTTACTGTGCACCCTGATGAAAGTGCCCCCCTTTATGAACCAGGACCTCAAGACTTGCAGAATTGTGGGGACAAATTGCCAAGTGGGTCGCTGGGACTGATGGTGAAAAAAGTCCACTCTTACTTCTACCCTTGGTTTCCAGGCCTATATATTATACCTTATGGGTACATAGCATTACAAAATGGTCATTGATGAGGTTATATACTACATTGTGGAAGATGGTGACCCATACTCTCAGGGTATCACCTCCAAACTGATGCCTTAGACATATGTTCAAAAAGCTGTTTCATTGCTTTATGGGCTGGTAGCTTCTGGATGGTATGGGATATGAGAGGACCAGTGAATCCCATGGTTATGTGTCCACTGCACATAACCATGACCTGATGCAGTGTAATGTGGGATCCTGTGTCAGAACATCAAATACTCTGTAGGCTTTCAGATAGTGGCACGGATTGTAAATGGATCCTTCCCTAGTCAAGCCACTGATGAGACCAGACCCCTGGTCGACCTTTGAAGTGCAGCCTGGTAAGATATTGAAGCAGAAAACCCAGTTAATCCACACTCTGATTTCTGGCTTACAGAGACTGTGAGATAATAAATTTGTATTATTTTAAGCTGCTGAATTTGTGGTAATTTGTAATGCAGCTTAGAAAACTGATACAGGCGGTATGGACAAAAAAAAGGCATATCTAAATCTGGAACATTGTTTAGTCTAGTAAAGATGAATTGTTGCCCTTCTAAGGTAGGAGGCATCCATTGTAATCAACTTGCTGACAAGTGGCTAGTTGATCTCCTCAAGAAAGGCTGCTGTATTGAGGGCTTAGTATTGGTCTCTATTGCTTGCAGATTTGATATTTGGCAGTAGTAGTTGTTATATCAGCCTTGGTGAGTGGGATCGCATCTGCTGGACCCATGCATAGTTCCCATCCCTGCCACCATGGCTATTCTGCTTATATGTCCATTGTGCCAGCACTTCGGTGGCCAATGACAGAAGCTGGCTAATGTCCACTGGCTTGTTATTCCAACTATTTGGTCATTTAGTACCACCATTCCATGGTAGGTGCTCTCTGGTGATTATCAACATGTGATATAAAGGTCTTTACACTCTTTGACCCTACTTGTATGTCTATATAAATGTCTCTTCTCAAACTTCTTGTGCCTACCCTTCTAATCTTTCTCCTTCCAGGACCTTGAGCATTTTGACACTGTCCATGAGTCCATATATATTCCAACCTCTGGCTTCTTCTCTTTCCACAAAGTGAATGACCAAGTACACCATCTAAAGCTCTGCCTATTGGGAAGATTTTCCCTTATTACTTTCAGAGCTTTCAGGGCAACCCCTGAGTGGGACACTAGTGAAGCAGCAGTCTATTTTTAGCATGCACTCACATAATGAGCTATGAACCAAACATGTGCTCTTTCTTCTTCATCAGCTAATCTGAAAAGTCACTCCTATGTAGCCTTCCGTGTGAGCTAAGAGAGAGGCACTGCTGTAACAGTGGTGGATTCATGGGAATATGGTCCACCTGCACAAGATGCTTGATTATACCCTCTGGCTCTGCCAGTTCTTGACTAAAATGTAGTACTTCCATCTTACAATGGATTGTTTTGGGGCTCAGATCATGATGGGCATTTCTGCCCACTTGGTCATGTGGTATCCTAGGGTCAGTACCAGGCCCAGTAGATTGCCAGGAACAATTTTTCAAATGGTATGAAATTTTCTGCTGCAGAGCATACAGCCTTTCTTCAGAACTCATGGGTTCAATGTTGTGATTCTCCTATCGTGGTTTGCCATAACCTCTACACAGCATCTTTTCCCACCAATGATAATTCTAATACCAGAAAGTCTGCCAGGTCATATGGCCCAAGCAGAAGGGCTGGTTGTGCTGCAGCCTGGACCTGCTGTGGAGCCCTTTCCTGCTCAGGGCGCTACTCATATCTGGACATCCTCTGTGTAACTTGGTAAGTGGGTTGGAGCAGTATTCATAAATGTGGAATATGGCTACCTCCAGAATGCAAAGGGACCTACCATGAAGTGTGAGATATGCAAGATAGAATAATTTTCCATTTGCCTTGAAGGAAATGTCCTGACATCCCCTAGACAACTGGACCCCTAAAATCTTTTCTGATATGATGAGTCTCTAAATCTTCACAGAGTGTTTATCTCCCACCCATTGGAGCACATGTGTCTTTTCAAGGTTTCCAACATACTTACCACTTGTTTATCTGGTTTTATTAACATAATTTCATTCTTAAAATGCCCCAGTATGTTGCTCTGTATTATGCTCTGACAGTTCAGGTCCCTTTGGACTATATTATGACATAGGACTGGAAAGTTGATATAGCCTTGGGGAAATATTATAAATGTACATTTGTCATCCAGCCCACATGCATGCAAACTACTCTATTGCATCTTCCTGCTAGAGATTAAAAAAAAAAACAAAAAACAAACACTCACCAGATTAACGGCTGCATACCATGTTCTTGAGGCTGGGGAAGTCTGATCTAGCAAAGATACCACATTTGGTGCAGCACTGCAATTGACTGAGTTTGCAATTGCTACTTGGTTAAGTTCACAGTAGTCCAATGTCATCCTCCAGGATCAGTCTGTACCTGTAAGGGTCAGAATGCTGAAATAAATAAGGGTATGACAGGGACCACCACCCCTTGTCCTTTAGGCCTTTAATGGTAGCACTAAGTTTTGCCTTTCACCCTGGTATATAATTTTTTTAATTTGCTATATTGTCTGGGAGGAAAGGCAGCTTCAGAGGCTTACACTTGGCTTTCCCTGCTACGACGGGTCTAATCCCACAGACCAAGAATAAATGTGGGGGTTCTACCAAATACCAAGAAATGCCCATTCCAAGTATATATTCTAGGACTGGGAAAGTTACCCCTGAGTTAGTTCATGGACCAACTGGGCCCATATTGGACTGATATCCGAGCCAGAACTTTATCTCCTGGCCACAGACACCCTCATGCTAAGGGATTCATAAATGATGCTTTGGGTCTAGGTCAACAGCCCTCAAAATATCTGGGTATTCCTTTTCCCCACTGAACAGCTACCCAAGTAAATGAGCCAGAGTCCCTTTGGGAAAGAACTAAGAAAATCATTAATCTATGTACTTTTTATGGTACTGCAGAGTCCTCCTTCAGGAATTTGGGGTCTGAAAACTATCTCAGGTCCAGAAACTGGGCAAGGGATCACGACGTTATTGGAGAAGTTGCTCTCAGCATTATGGTCATCCATCCTGAATTCCTTTGATTTTATAGATTGACCAATTTCCTTGTCAACTACTTACCTATCTTGCTCTTAGCGATCTGGGTTGCATCAACCATCTCCATAGCTCTCTGCAGGTGAGGACTCCCTAGCAGCTACACCAATCTTGTCACTCATTATGATAATTGCAAATACCTTGCTGCTGATAATAAAGTGCCACTACCTGGCCTCTATTATTTCTGTATCTTATCATCCCTATTATTGTCAAGGGTACTGGCATCTTCTACCATGAGCCCTAGGCCTACAGTGGATAGTCACTGAGCGTTTCAGTGATACTCTTGTCCGTCTTACCAACTCATTCTTTATTTTGGTAAACTGAGTTCCATCTAGGCCCTTCCATGGAACACCTTCAGGTGGTGGGTTTTGACCTCATGTTTATCCACTATAGGAGTCCCAATTCCCTGGGTCTTTTAATCCCGTCATCTACTATCATCCATGGCACTTTCTACTTCACTTGGTATGGCCATCACTTTCTTTAAACTTCTAAGTGCCATTATAGTAACATATTAGCTCCTTCTCTTGGAGTGTTTGATCCAGCGTTATATGCTTATCACAGAATAGTGTTCTCTTATCAATGAATTCTCTCCCTTTTAACTTTATGTTCTGCCCCCTTAACTCAGCACCTCAGGATCCAATTTCCATAAATTTCTCCTGGGCCTCACAAGTACATATTGGCTACATCTTGCAGCTCCTCAGGCCCAACCCCTCCCCAGCTGGAATGTTCTGTGCCTTAATTCTTGTTATTGTTTTGGTGATGAGGAGGGGAGGGAAGAGTAGATTCTGAGGGAAGAGGCACATGCTGTCTTACTAGTCAGAGACCTCTGCATTTCTTCAAGTAAGGGAGGAACATCAGCTTTTAAAAGGGAGGAGTGGGCCACTTCTGCAGACTCGGAGGGTTGGGGAAATCTGGGAGTTCAAGATTTTGAAGTATACTGACCCAGGGTCCCACTTCTTCCTAATCAGGGCCCAAACCTTGGCAGAGACAACTTAGAGTTAAAAATTCAGCCTTCGCTGGAGCTAATCTACTCACATTATTAAGTCCTGAGTCAGATCCTCAGTTTTTTTCACTTTCCAGCTGCAGGAGATGGGAGTCTCTTTATACTCTGCCAAGGGGGCCCTCAGGCTTGTATGCTTCACCTTAATTTGGTGATTAATCACCGTCGGCCTTTCACATCTTCTCCAATGCATGGATAGTTTATAGCAACAGCTATCCAGTTCTATAGTCCTTTAATTACCATTTACTCCTAAACTCTCAAACACCTTGCAATGCATTCTCTTCTGCTGATGTCCCATCATAATTTAACATCCGTAAAAGTTACTACTTTTAGTAGTAACCACTACTACATCCCAGAGCTGTTGATACCATACCTACCACCAGTAATAGAGTCCTAATTACCAGCCAGCCAGTAGATAATTCAACTCCAAAATCCCATTTTAGAGCCTGCTTCCTAGAACCATCCCCAGTATCAACTATCATAGGTTCAATTTCCTGTAAAACAGACTCTGAGCCTGAGGTTTGTGTACAGGTGGTTTATTGGGGAATGCTCTCACATATGATATGTGTAAGGGAGCAAAAGAATCAGGACTTGTCAGCAAGAGATGTTGAATTGTGATGCAGTCACAACAGAGACCTCAGCCAATCCCGCAGGGAGCTCTGAAGCTGGGGTGATCCATCAGAAATATCTCCAACTGAGGCATGGTTTAGTCATTGGATTCAGGCTGGACCTGGGGAAGAGTTGTAACTTTGGGAAAGATAGCTCTCTTTGGCCAAAGGCCGTTCCTAGGGAAGTGCTAGATAGTAAGTCAATGACAAGGAACACTCTGGCCCCAAGGCAAGGAGTGCCCCCATCCCAGGAGGAATCTGGTAGCGTACCACCACATCACTACACACGTCAACACAACGTAAAAGAGGCAAAGGAATATTAGGCAATCAACTCTTGGTTAGCTGTTCTAATTTTGGAGAAGATGAGCTCAGATAAATATAAAGCAACAAATGATTCCAAACCCTACTCGCCTCCAACTTCAGAAAGTGATGTAAGACCCACCATCAAAGACAGAGAACGCTCATCTAAACTCACTCTTGCCCCTCCTGGGTGTGGCATCCTGTCCTTCTTAGTCATCCCTGCTGGAAAAAAGAATCAGGACTGAGATCCCAGACAAGTGGCCACAAAAATGGTTTTTCACTTACAAATCATCAGGTCAGCTATTTTGTATACGTCTACATATCTGTTTTTTAACACCTTCATTCATCCTATAAAACTTCACTCAGCACTGCAAACAGAATTTTAAAAACAAAACATTTGAAATAATCCATGAAGCTCTAAAATGTAAGGGGAAAAGATAAGAAAATACCTAGCACAGCGCATTCTCTACATGAAATATGCAGTCACATTGCTCTGTAATAAACTTTTCCTAATCAGTTCCGAGCTTTGTAAAACAATAGGAGTAGAATGACAATGCTGTCATTTGTATATTCTCCCTCAGTTCTCTCATGGAAAGCTTTTTTTTCTCTGCCAAGTCATTCCTGACAATGTTAATGATTCACTAGAAAGCAGTTTCTGGGCTATGATTTGTGACATTCAGACTGGTTAGTTGGGAGGGATCGGCAGGTTTCTGGGGAGTGTTTTGGATGCAGAAATGCCTTGAAGATAGCACTTTATTATATTTAGGACAAGTATGACATCCCACTTCAAGGAAGAGGCCCCTATACGTATTGAGAAGGGATTTCTATGGTTTAAGTGGGGAGGAGAAGGTTGGTTTAAAAGAATGCCTCTGTGTGTTTTTTGAGGCAACATAAAGATAGGAAGCAGAGAAATGGAGGCAGGAGGCAGAAGGATTATGGATAATGGAAGAATTTTGCCTGAGGGTATATGCCTGCTTTGCCTATTCCTGTATAACTAGAATATTTATAATTCAAATACTTATCTTTAATAATTAAAAACCAAGGAATATTAAAGACAAAAGGTAGAGAATATTATGTACACATGTGTAGGCATCATGCATTAAATCCCCACCCTTGCAAAATACAGCAAGAGGTAGCTTTAAAAGGAGGTTAAAAAGTGAATATTTTAAAATGTCTTGAAAACGGAATTTCTAATTCACTCCGGTTCTGCCAGGAGTGATACCCTTACTTCTGATTTCTACACACATCATCAGTCATGGGGATAGGTACTAAAAATATCCAGCGTGGTGGTTTGACATCAGCACATCAACAATTAAAAAGTGGATACAAATATTTCAGGTTTTCAAAACCCTAAGATTTTCCTCCAGATTTATGAAAACATTGGATTTGCACAGAGAAAGGAAAAGTCGTTTTCAATTGTTTTCACAGAATATTTAGTCGCACAGTCTATGTAAACTACTAGTTACAATGGAATGTAATATTCTACCACCGCCAGGAACTCTCTCTGATCTTCTGCCTCTTCTCAGACAGCAAAGAAACAAAGAAAAACAGCCCTTACTGTGGATCGAGAAGAGTGTTTGAAAAGAGAAAGAGACCTCAACTGTGCCCCCCGGTACTATAAAGCTGTCAATTATAACCACAATTACAGTGAAAATACTGGAATAAAAAAATTATTTACTTAGGGAAGGAAAATAAAGGCCAACAGCATTTAAACAAAATAAAAAGAAAGAATAACCAAAAAAAACATATTGTTCAATTTCAACCTAACAGTTCTAAAGTTAATAAAAAATAATACAAACGAATGGAGCTCAATTGTCTATATTACAGTAGCAGCAAAGCAGAATGCTTAGCAGCCAAAATATGAACAAATTAAGATACTGGGTGAAATGGTCAGGTGTCATTGTTTTTGAAGACTATGGCCTCTGTGGCAACAGGTTTATGAATGATAGTTTCGACTTTTGTCTAGATCAGAGGTGTTAATATTTACACCTTTGCTAGTTATGCCAAAGAAGAGATTAATGAAAAATTAAATGTTCCTATCTTTTTACCTCCCCAACACACCAAGTAATTCCTAGTTGAACATTAACTCAACCTGACAATAATATGCTGGGAGTGGAGCAGGAAGGAGGGGGACACACAGATCCTTCCGTTCTTCACCTGTGCATAAAAAAATTGGTGATAATCAATGGCTAGGCATTGATTATAGTTAGCAATAAGACTAAAAGTCACATTTAAGACTCATTTTGTAAAACTGTTCATTTCTAGAGCTGAGACTAGGGCTTGGCTGCTGCAATACTTGACATACTAATGATCTTAGGAGAGCGTCTTTTGTCCACCAGAGATGCTGCCGCTCCTGTGCTATGTAAAACGACAAGGTACCATGGGCCAACAGCATCATCGTCAAACCCAATATTTACCAAAAGATATTGTTTGGGAGGTCCCAGCTGAGATGAACAGATCAGGAGAAAACAATGATTTACTAAATATTGAATTTGGGGGGAATGGGATAATAAAAAAAAACTCCTTCTTCAAGTAGATTTTATAAATTGAAAGGAATTCTAGTTTCCCAAGAATTATTGTATGTTGTCCTACCTGAAGATGGGGAGTTTAAATGAAAACGTCTCAAGGTTCAGACTACCCACACATCTGGAAGATTTTGAAACTCGGCGGTTGTTGGCATCATCTCATACTTTTCTTGTGTTCGATGTTTGTAGGCTCACAGAGAGGGGCCCTCATCTATCTCCACTCTTGCTGTTTATCTTACACCCTTTATTAGCTTTCCACAAAGTGCAATCATAATTAAATTCTAAAGCAAAGGATGAAGTCACCGGAATCATCATCCAACTAACTGCAAATGGTAATGATAAGAATGGCAACGTTACTCTGCACTTCTTTAATTCTGGTTCGGCGGCAGTTAACTCCCCAACCTCCTGCAGTTGTCAGCACCAAAGGCTGTTTAAATGCTGTGCAAAAGCGTTTCTGTTTTATTTGTTCTAAATTTACTGGTTATTAATTTCACAGTGTGACCTCCTATTCTATTAGTTGGCAGATTTCGCCCTAGCCTTCAAAAACCTAAAGATTTCCATCAAGCTACTTTCTATTTCTCTGTCTTTTCTGGCCATCTTCCATTATATGTAAAATTTCCTCTTGCTTTAACCATCCTTGGTACCCCTTGCTGGGATTCATGTTATATAAGTATCCATTGTACTTAGAAATTTATTTCATTATTTTATTTTAACAGATACGCATTTTCTCAACCCCTTTCTAATTTTCTCACAGATCTCGAGAGAAACTGCTTTTTGGCTGCAAAGGTTGTATAGTGAATTGTTTTCATGTTGTTGTAATTTAAAGCCTGTTTTTGGTATTTTTCTCATTCACACAAAATGGGGAATAGGGAATGACCTCTATTACACTAAAAATAGGAAGACAGTGGCAGTGTAAATTCACATAGCCTGGAGGTCACTGTAATTTCCTCCATCTTTCTCTTGAAGTCATGAACTTCCTGCTATTGGACTAGATCTTAGAACTTAGAAGGAAAACAGTTCATTTATTGCTGCTCCAAATGATATCTGAAGTGGGTGGAATTTTTGGCTATTGGATCAGGAAACTTATATCTCAACTCAGGGTCTCAACAGTTTTCTGTATATGAATGTATGAAACTATGAACTGGACTTGCTTTGAGGAATTCCAGGCTCTGGAGGTTTTGTGGCATCTGGGTTCTTTTTGAGCAGCTGCACCTGACTGATTAACTTGCAAAAAGACCACCTCTGCTCCAGCCAGAAACACTGAGGCAGCAACCCACCGTACTGTCAGCCATTCCTAAAGAGCATTCCATTACAGGTGGTTTTTCAAAAGCTCAGCTCCATCTTGTTTACCTCCAAGCACTCTATCCACCAAGGCTATAGGAGATTTGTATGACAGTTATTTCATAAGAATGGCGAAAACTTGAAACCAGATAAAAGATTGCAGGAAAGAATGAGTAACAGTGGTTCCCGATCCGATATTCAAAATTTTAAATATTGCAAATAAGATAGTCAAGCCAACACTTTTTCGACATAGAGAAAGCCTTCATTTGTTGGAATAGCATGGTAATTGAGACAGAAGAGGAGGGAAGATTGAAGGCACTAAAGGACCAGAGGGTAACTGAGGGAGCAAGTGCCTACAGAGCATGAGTGGACTCCTGAGACTTCTTTCCAGAAGAGCCTACTTCGCTCCAATAACTCCCTCTAAACCTTCTTGGAACTCTGCCCTGTAAAGCTTAATATATAATGTTGATAGCAATGAATTTTATATTAAAATATTCCTTTCAGATATTCTCATTTTATAAATGAAACAGGCACATGCCACATACTCCATGTACATATATGCCATTAATATTGCAAGAAGCAGGCAAAATAGTATAAAGGTATCAGTGCCTTCTGAAATGTATGTCCTTCAAAGAGTAGATCAGCAAAGTCATCTCCCTGTAAAAGGATTGCGTGTAAGTAGTTTCGATTTTCCAAATTCACTTATATCTGTCATTTTATGTTATTCTCACTGTCATAGAGTAGGGTTATTATTTTACCCACAAAGTTGGATGGAAGGGAAGGTGGTCCAGAGATGACTAAGACAGGAAAAAGTTTAAGTGACACGCCTACGGTAATAAAGATGGCACCAGGTTCTCCAAAATAGGATGCACCAATCCTCCCCTCTTCTCTGTACTGGATGATGCCTCATCTTTAGGACTCATTCCAAGCAGCATAATTTTACATTAAGCAAATAAAAATGGCGTAAATATGTTATCTTCTTTCCAAAACACACCATGAAGATTGTTTAATAAAGATTTCATCAAGCAGCTTCTTCAAGTTCCCAGGACTGCTGCTGAAAACAAATAAAAATGAAGAGAGACATTGGTAAGATTATGTCACATTAGGATTATTCTCAATTTGGCTGATGGACTATTAATAATAAACAACCATTAGTAATGCATCATTAAGTTGGGGACAGTGGGGTTCTGTAGGGATAGGTTTCAGACCAGTGCTAAATGAAATGCCCAAATTAATGTCCTAATGGAAAAAGTAAATAGCTGTAAGCATACAAAAATAGAAAGAACTGCAAGCACAATGGAAGATCTTAGGTGGAAAAATTTTAATGGAATAAGATTTCATTTAGATAAATCTATGATAACTTGCTCATGGGAAAGTAATTCCTATTTGAGTCATAACAAGCAAAATTCTTTTAAAAGAACAGTAAAATAGAAAAAGGATTGAGGATAATGCTTAATACTTTCTGAGCATTAACAATCAGCCAATCATTAAGGAAATGTTTTAAGTTAAAACCAAGTCTTCAGAATTCTACCATTTTTAAATGAACTGTCAATTTTAGTTCCAAACTATTGCTATTTTATGCTCACCAGTCTGATCAAATAAATTACTGCTTGGGTGTCCCCATCTGCGACTTCAAATCATTTGATCAATAGTTCCACCTTTATTTGCTGCCTGGAGGTCAGAAACAAATGATCCCAAAGGTTGATAAGATCAACTCTTTCAAAAGTCCAAACAAACCCATTGCACTTAAATCCCCCCACTTCAAATCAGAAAACAAAGAGCAGTAAACTTGTTCCCAGGAAGAGGAGTCTGGTTTCATCACTGGTAGCATCCATTACAAATAAACGGCAGATGCAAGATTGTAAACTTGGAAGTAGTTGGTGTTGATTTGTGTTGGGGAGGGGTTGTTTGTTTGTTTTAATATTCCAATACACAGTTCACAAAAGATGCTCAATAATTGTTAGGCAGTGAAATCAAAATTAAGAAAATTTGATCTGATTACTTGGCAATTTTGACAAGAAATGAAAATGAAACTTTAGCAGCATGCCATGAAGACACGTGCCAGCAAACCCATTTCTTTCCTCCTTGTACATGGAGCCATTTGCTGGTTATTGTGCCAGCATGGCCTCGGTTCCTGCTTGAGGTGGAGACACAAACATGAAAATTGAGCAGGAGCTAAAATTGGCAGTAAACTTAATAAATTAACCTAGCATATTCTTAAGAATGATCCGCTTGCCAAATTTCAGGTTATTTTATTATGTAGTAAATATGACCATGCATACCAAAGGGTTTTTTTTTTTAAGACCTTCTATCCTTGCTATGCACTAAGTAAAAATCCATGAAGTACTACAATTGTATGACTCAGTGTAAAACTCCTCAGAATAGGAAAAAGCCGTGTCTCTAAGCCAGGGTTGCAGTGAGCAATTTTGAAGCATGCAGAAGGGGGATCAAGCACTGAAGGGCAGAGAGCTTTAACTGGTGAATAATCCATGGAGTGAGCAGTCGTGGAACAAAGTGTAACAATTTCTAGCTGCATTTGTTTAAAGTTCTTGCTCTTAGTGCAAAATTTAGATAATGAAAAATTCAAAATATTTATATTTCCACATAATGCACTCATGCAAATTAATAATAAATAATTATTTTTATCCAGTGTTCAAAGCTCCAAAAAGTATTGGAATTGAAATGTATCATTTGAAATTTTTATGAAAAACTAGATACTGGTATTTAATTTAATAACAATCCATAATATTCTCCAATGCCACCCCTCTTTCTGATGCCAGTGAACAAAATCTACTCGTATAATTTCTCAGAATTTTTCTTGGCAACAAAGATTTTAGTTTTAAGAAGTTGAAAATGGGACAGTCGTGACATTGTTATGGGTGACTTCAGTCACTGCACTGAAACTGGACTCTTGGACAATTTTCATTGATCCAGTTCAGCCCAAATTCTTGGTACCTCAAGCATCATTGATAATTATTCCTGGATAATGCCGCTGGATATCAAGCCATTTGAATGTCTGGATTGAACTTGTCCATCCAGAGAATTTGAAATTGACTAAACCCATGACAATTTTGTGTAGGTGCTCCTAAGTTAGCAAACAGACACTTACAGAAAACGTGCTTATACAGTAGGTTTTTTAAAATTACTTTCTTCTCACAATTCCATTGCAATGTCAGAAATATACTCTGCTGTGGAAGTGTATAACATTTATCTTTGGATAAATATTTTGGCATGGCTGCTTGCTTGTTTTTGAGGACAGTTAGTACACCTTAAGGTAATAATCCTCAGATGCCGATTCTGCCTCAGGCACTGAGAGGATGTTTTGAGGATGGCACCCCAATTTGAAGCAGTATTGTCCTGCCTGCTTTGTATCTTCACCCATGTACCACAGAATCCTCATACTGAAGGCAACGGAAGCCTACAAAGAACCAAAAATGACCAGATCCAAGCATCTATAAATTGCAAACTTCTCACCTGCTTGTAAGTGCAATCATTCAAAATGGTTTGCATTGCAGGGCTCGCCTATGATTCTATTTACTCATGTACCATTTACATTAAGTTCTCTCTGCTATTTCAAAGAATAGTATGACGTGAGAGCCTTTGATGATACTTAAAGCTAATTCCAAAATGAAAGAGAATGCTGTAACAAGGTCATCAAACAATATTTGAAAGCAACTTATCCACAATATGGAAAATGCAATCTCAAGATATGTTCCAGTGAAGGCCACATTAGGAAGTAGTGGCATGGAGTGTGGGCAGGGGGTGGTATAATTCATATGTAGTACAAAATAAAAACACATAGGACATGCATTTGTAGGGATAGGTATAGCCCTTCCAGGTGTTTGTTGTGAGCTCCTGTGCACCCAAGATGACACTGAGCAGATAGATAGATCTGTATAGCTCAATCAGTCTCTGAATGTAAAAGTCACAAGAAAATAGTACTGATCCAGCGTATAAATATGATTATGGACACTCCCTGGAAGGCATGTATACCTGAATCCTAAGAAATCTGGTTGGCAGTTTTAAATATCATAATGTAACTCCCAAGTGTTTGATGTTAAATTCAGGAAGACATGAAAAAAATTCAAGAAACATGAATCAGAACTATTGCTTCACACCACTATGATTAGCAAGATGCGTATTTCTAAATCTAAGTTAAGTTGCTTTCTTAAATGAGTAGTAAAAGAATTGCTTCTTGCAAACCTGCATCAGGTGTCTTACACCATAGTGGCTGACTGCACCCTGGGGCTTGGTAGGTGGTGTTTCCCAGAGTAGAAAGTATTTGGCCTCTCAAGGAAAATATCTCTACAGTGTCATTCAGTGTGATGGAAGGATTTTCTTTTTTCATGATCCATCTATCTGAACCTTCTGAATGTGACTCCAGAGTCCTCTCTACCCTCATCCCGTCGGATTATAAACAGCCCAGACAGGTCTGACGAAGTCATAAAATCAGGTAGTAAGAATGTAATGCATCATAGATATTTCTTTGTATATTACAGACATTTGAAGATTCATTAACTAAGAAAATCACATGAGAATGAATAATACAGAACCTGACACAGAGTCAGGCCCTCAATAAATGTTCATTTACTTCCTTCACCTCTTTCCACCCTCCTTCATTCAGTCTCTCTCTCGTTAGCCATCATCTTGTTTCTGCATCACTCCATGGTAGGAGGCAGTCTAATCTCTTGGTGGTGGTAATGAACGTGATCACAAGTCTCGTTTGTGGAATTCAGGATATGTAATGTAGCATCTGTCTGGGCTCCACTTTCTCTAGTTGCAAAATGGAGAGCTCACTGTCTGATCCACTGTTTTGCAAAAGGAAGTTGCAAGAATCAATAACATAATAGACAGGCTTTCCCTCTACATGTTCTTTAGGGTTTTGTGACCTTTAAATATTTCCTATGCTTCCCCAGAACCCACAATAATGTCTGTGAAGCTGTGTAGTAGAATTCAAGGATGAGTCCACATCTTATAACCCCTGTTGCATAAACAATTTGGGGAGCTGTATCTAAGAAAAAATTGCCAATCCTACCATAGGTCCAAAAGTGAATATTTCTATAGGATAAGAAAGAAATCATGACAATTTACAAAGATGAAAAGCCAACAAGTACCACAAATATCACAAAACCTAGAAAAAAATACAACGTTTCCATTCATTAACACCTCCTCTAAAATACTACTTTTTGGCTGCAAACTTCCTCATATGACAATAATTTTATAATAGAAGAGAAAGAAAATGCTTTACTTCATATAACATGTTTATCAAAAATTTTTATTATGTTAATAGTTTAGAAAAGTTTCAGTCTAGTTTGCTCTGTCGATGGCAATTTTGATGTGCTGCATCATCCGGACCCAGACTCCATCAGGACCAGGCGTGTCGGATGGGCAGGTGACTTCACATGGTCACACTCATTGTTCAGGGTCTTGTTACAGGCTTATGTCTAAAAACACAGGAATTCTTCAATTCTAGTTTGCATGATTTACATCAAAAAAGAAAATTAATATGACTTCTTTTATAATTGTATAAGCTGCTTAATCAAGTACATTCCATTTTGACTAGATTTCAATGAGAACTGAATTCTCCACTTACAATTTCACATATCTGGGGATTGGAAGGATATCCCACAAACTAGTTCTGGCTCTTTACATTTAAAGGCTATCTTTTTTTCTTCCATGACCTACATCCTTCTGGTACCAAAGGACAAGTCAATACTACAATTTGACCACTGGATCTGCACCTTCGGTCAAGACCCCAGGTGAGCTGGTAGAGTGAACAGTAAGAGCACTCAGGGTAGCCATCCCTACCCTGAGAGAGCTAGAAAAAACAACCACAGGTAAAAGCAACTGTGAAACACACAAATAACTCACTATACCCAAACCAAGTGTATAGTCAACTGAATTTTCCCTTTATTTAGCCAGATCCCCCCAAATGCCAATCCAACATTGCCTGACATGAAGGAAGGTGTGATGTGACTGGGTGGAAGTTAGAATGGAAGCAGAGAGCAGTCATAACTGATTATAGTTAAAATGACTTAATTTGGCAACTTTTCCAAAAGCATGTGACTGTGGGAACACATAACTTGAGCACCTCCCATGGAAGCGGTACATACACATATGGGACCCGGAAGTATAAAGCTTCTTTAACTTCATGGTGAATCTGCCTCCAGTACAGATTTGGGGTCAGATACAGTAAGATTTCAATTCCTTCCTAGTTTCATGACATTCACTAAAGTCCCTGAGCCAATCGAAGCCTCAGCGTCGTCATCTGGAAAATGGATATGACAACACTTGCCTTACATGATTGTAGTGATATTTAAATGAAAATTTATGTATGTAAATTTAATATTCTAAGCACTCAATAACTGGTAGCTATGTTTATTAGTAGATTAAATGCTCAGAATTTGTCACCCTTTATAAGATAACCAAACACTCTGCACTATTACCTAAAATAAACCTTTGGTTTCTAACACCTACCATCCCACATCTGTTCATGTACTTTGTTCTCCTGTCCAAGAACATACTTATCCTTCTCTCATTTTTTAATTCAAAGCCTATGTATGTATCCTTCCAGACTCAACCAAAATCTCACCTGTCCTTTCTAGTTTTCCAGATTTTTCAGCTCTTGCTGCTGAGTCCATTCTTTGAAGGTTATAGCAGCACTGCCCAATAGAAATATAAGGTGAGCCACATCTGTAATTTTTAATTTTCTATAGCCAGGTTAAAAAACTAAAGAGAGCCAGCCCCAATGGTCTGGTGGTTAAAGTTCAGCGTGCTCTGCTTTGACAGCCCTAGTTCAGTTCCCGGGCGTGGAACCACACCACTCATCTGTCAGTGGCCATGCAGTGGCGGCAGCTCGCATAGAAGAACTAGAAGGACTTGCAACTATAAAGTGTAACTATGTGTTGGGGCTTTGGGGAGGAAAAAAGAGAGAGAGGAAGATTGGCAACAGACGTTAGCTCAGGGCAAATCTTTCCCAGAAAAAAAAAACTAAACTAAAAAGAGTTAAAACAAGGTGAAACTAAATTTAATAATATTTTATTTTAATCCAATATATCCAAAATATTAGTTCAACATGTAATCAATATTTTAAAATTATTAATGAGATAGTTAACATTCCCTTTGTCATTCTGTATCTTCAAACTCCAGTGTATATTTACACTTATAGCACTTTCAAATAACAATAACCACATTTCAAGTGCCCAGTAGCCATATGTACCTAGTGGCTGCCATATTGGACAGTGCATGTCTATAGTATGAATAGTTTGTACTATACTATTTAATATGGAATGATAGAGTACCATTATGTTTGCTGGTGTTTGCCCCATGTCAGTCCTTTCCCAGCTAGTCTCTAGGTTCTTTGAAGAAGGGAACTCCTCTTAGAGTTCTGTGTCTCTGGGATGCAGTGCCAAAACATAGTGGTCATTCAGTAAAGGTTTGCTGATCAACAGTTTAGATGTATTTAGAAATCCTAGAAGGAAAAATGCAACAGACAATGTGATCTCCTTCCACTTGTGCTACTTTTATCACTCTGTGAGTGTTGTTGATCCCAGATGTAAATTCTCAGAGTTTGTGGAATAATGCCATTTGCAGGCTGGTATTAATAAATCTGCTCCGCTCCGGCATTAGCATGAATAATGCAAGAGGTGAAAACAAAAGGGAGTATCGTTCGTGATAATACTTTGCTTATGGAGTAAACAATCAAATTAAAGTGCTTCTAGATGTGAATGGAGAGCAGTACAATCTCACCACCACACCTAAAAGTAGGGCTCCAGTTTTTTAAATGCTTACTCACCAGTGATCAAAAAGTAGTTCACTTTTGATTTGCAACTCTGCCATGGAAGTAGAGGTTGCTTTCAAGACACAACCAGGGAAGTCACACCCAATGGCATACCACATCTAGTGTGCTACAGGACACTCAGGTCTTTCCACAAACCTTTGCAACTATGGTATGGTCAAGGGTTTGTCACATCTCCAGTCTAGACATTTTTAAAAATTCAGACAAAAATCAAGTTATACAGCACAAATACAAAAGACTTTCAGACCACAGAACCCCACATTACAATAACACTATAGATTAAGGTGGAAGCTGGATTTCCATACATAGTTTTTTTTTGTTATAGGCATGTAAGAAAATACGGTTTATAATATGGAAAATTTCCAAGTTACAATGAAAGGAGCAGAGATTTTAAAAGGTATGACTCATCCAGTGAATCACTAAATATCCTGGAAAAGGGTATTTTGCCGTTTTATAGTTATATTGGCTAAGAAAACCCAAAACTTTAAAATATATCCTGATTATCAGGTTGACAACAGCCAATACTTTCCACATTATATTACATTATTTGACTGAAAATGTATTCTGTCTTGTTTCTTTTTTTCTGTATGTATTAAAGGTAAAGCAAAATAGAACATTCCAAAAAATGTACTGACGTTTGCTCTTTTATTGAAAAGCTGCCTCCCAAATATATCCCACAAAATATATTCACAGACGTAACAGCTAAAGTCAACTTTAATTTCTTCTCAGTGTTGGAGCATTTCATTTTATTTTCTAATATTTAAATTTCCTATCAAAATCCTATCAAAGGGCTTTAGCAAATTCCCTGTTGTCCATCAAGTCTTCCTGAACAGAGACTCTTGTTCCTTCTCTGAATTCCTTTAGCAACTTGTGTGTGGACCCAAACTTGGTATTTTTTTGTAATCTTTTACTCATTATAGTTCTTCCACAAGCCTATATCTGAGCTCTATAACACAATTATAAGCTTCTTGAAGTCATAGGCCATGTCTCATTCATCTCCGGTAGCTCTCAGCAGAGACTTGAACAGAAAAAACATTCAATAAATGTGCTAGAAATCATGATGATTTTGATCATGCTTTACAAGGATGTCATTCAGCAGACCAATGACATGTTATAGCCATTGACATGTCAGCCATTATGAATGCACAGAAACATTTTTATATTTCAGTCTATTCCAATTCCATTCCTTGGATATCTTTTTACATAAAAGTGCTTAGTGTTTCATCAGCATTTTCATTCCAAAAACTCAAGTTGAATTTATATCTAAAAATTAAAATAAAAACCCATAAAGTCTAATTATATTCTAGCATCAAACAAAGCTTTTTCTCCCTTACAGTTATATTTTAAATGTTTTTTCATGTCTAACCATAGTTAAGATTCCAGTTTACAAATACATATCTATGGTGGGTGTTTTCCAAATTTAATAATATCCTAAAACCTAATTTTGTGTATTGGATTCATTTAAAACATGGTTGCTACTCAACAATTTTGGAGGAAAGTATAGTACATCAAATGTAACATTTAAACTAAACCCAGAAGATAAAACTCTATATAAATAAGAAAAACAGAAAGACTCCAAATAAGAAGCCTGAAAGCCAAAGGAAGTTAATGTGCAGCACAAAGTCATTCGGCCTCGTGAACACTCCACCCAATGGATTCAGCTGTAAGAAAATGAAGCATGTGAAATTCACAGGGGGAAACGCAAGTGTGTGGGCTTACTGATGCCAGACTGTAGAGGTGGCTCAAGAGTAAGAGGCCATTGATGAGAAGGTTTGGATTAACTGTGGCCTTGAAGTTACCCCTGGAAAGTGAGTAGCACTCAGTTGTGAGAGGTGCATTAACCTCTTCAGACCACTAGGGTTCAAAGTGTTCCATAAGGGGTAATTTATTAAATGGGTCCTAATTGCTTGGTAATGTACCTTCCAAAAGTCACTTTTCTATGCTATGATTAGGCCTGGGATTTGCCAAGTGCTGTCATTCTCTTTGTAACTCCATAATGGAACTCTAGGATGGGGGAAGCTAATCCATTGGGTAGCTATATATCTAATTGGGGTTCAAAGTCCTACCAACAAAGCCAGGCAACCTTTCATTTAATCCTCCAGTGTGTAAACCCAGAGGTACAAAACTGATGCACCTTATTGTAAAATATGCCTTTTACTAAATACGTATACATTTTAACAGAATGTGGATAACCGGTTTTATTGTTTTGAAAAGATAGACACATTTTTAAGATTTGTGAATTTGTCCATTTCATTAAATTCTTTCTTAAAAGTGTAAGAATAATCACGCTTTTTGTTTTCACCATCTAAAACAAATTTTCTTTTGGCCTCTTATTTCATATGAAGGCCAACCAACATGACTTTCTTACTGGGTTCCAACACGGAACAGCGCCCATTCTGTCAGTCATCCCCTCGGTACCACTGATACACACCAGGAGTACTGGCTTTGCTAATTAGCAAGGCCAGCAGAGGGAGTGCAAGAGCATTGCTACAAAAACGAAATCAAACATTTTTTAAATAATAATAATTAGAAGTAAAAAATCTGATGTTAAACTACAGAGGATTATATAGCAGAATCTAAACACGGAAGCAGTCCTGGTAACATCAGTTAGGTGTTGGGCTAGAGCCCAAGAGACGGGGCTGCTAGTTGCTGCCACAGTCAGGATATTCATGAACTCACGAAATACAGCTGTGCCTCACTTTTTCAGTCTTGAAAATGGCCATCAGGGTAGTTTCCATTAAGATAAGAAAGGCTTTTGTCCTCCTTAAGAAAGAGTGATTACTTAATGATTGGGAATTATTGTCGCAAAAAAAAGGTGATGTCATCTCTGTCTCTCAGGGCTCTAGGTCATTTCTTAGTTTGGGGGACCGGTGAAAAGTACCTGGGTAGTATTCCCTCCTGGCCTAAGAACAGGGGCTTGATTAGATCATCAAGTTAGACACATATCTCTTTAACATGAATAAATAAAAACGATTAGGCTTCAAAATAGCATGGGGATGCTTTTTTTCATCAGAGAGAAATTAAATATTATAATCGCATAGTTTGTTTTACAACTCCTGCTTCCAGACCATTTAAAGAAGTTACACATTTTCCAAACGTGTTTTCAGACTATTTGTTACAATGGAGTTCTGTTAAAATCCACCTCTCAATGGCTGATGGTTATTTAGAACTTCAATTTCCCCACTAAGGGAATGTGCTAGAGTTGTGTTTTCCAGAAGTCTTCAACAGTGTTTCTTGCGAGATAATTTGTGTGATCCTCCTAAACGCTTTTCCCAAAGGGCATCTTTGAAAAAATGATAACCAAAACAAGCCAGGCTTCACATCATACTGAGCTGAAAAAGACCTTTCTTTGTTTTAGAAGTTTGGGATAATCTTGAGAATAGTGCAACTTGCCTGGAAGTTTAGCAGGAAGATAGTTTGGAAAGTAAATATTCAGTTCTGCTTTCTCCAGTAGATGTCACTTTCTGTACATAGGATATCGAGATATATACGATGCACAGTATTCCTTATAATGATGGCAAAAAATAACTTCAAGTTCTAGTCATATGTAACAATTTTTAGGCTTTTGTTGGTATTTTCTGGTGTTAGGAAACATAAGGAATAGTAAAGGCAAAATGAATGCTATTAATTAACCATCTTACACATTTCTGGGTAGCCTTAGCAATGGCCATTAAGCATAACACGTGATACAATATTGCTAGTGCCTTTTCAACAGTAACAGAAAGCTAAATATTATTCCACATCACAGCATAAAGTTAATTTGTCAAAAACAAACATGGTTCCTGAGTAATTAAGTAGTCATTAATAATATACTGCATACTTACCAAGAAACTAATTAAATATGAGTTCACTTAACCTATTCTGATTTTAAGAGTTACTCTTCCTGGGTTCTCTATATTATTTCAATATTTTCATCAGCTTCATAGGTCTTAGAAAAAAAAAATCTGGTTGTCTAAAGTGTTTCACTATACAGAAAGAGGTACCAGCACTAGAATGAGAAAGAGAAAGAAAGAAAGTTATGAACCTTAAATAGCATTTTTTTATGTCATCCACATGTACAAGAATGAAAACCAAATGATGGAAGAATATTAATAGTTAGAATTAGATTAATTCTTCCTAAAATACTTTCCAAAATGCTCTTTGCATTTCTAAACATAAGCCTCATTATGCTGTTCTATTTGTATTCCACCGCAGTTGAATTTCATATTTGAGTTGTTTTAATAGATGACTTTGAAATGACAGAGAAGAGTACATTTTTGTTTCTTATTGATCCAATCAAGATTTTGCTTGTAGCTACTATAACTTGAAATAATAGGAAAGGCTACAGAGGCTTTTTAAAATGTTGATGTCTGGGTCACATCTGATTCAGTTGTTGTATTGACAAATGTGATTTGATAATTGCCAAATTAAGCTCAAGAGAAAATTAGTTAAACAACTACTTTTATTTTTAGAGGTTTCAAACAAAAGATATGAAGTTTCGTAGCAAATAATGATAGGGTGCTAGAACAAAAATTTCCTGAGAAGGCAAAATGTGGCTTTTACAAAACAAAGGATCTATTTGGTCATCAAAATAAACAACATCCCAAATGGTCTCTTTAGGTTTTAAATATTTTGTGCAGAGAGCAAACCCAAAGAACTCGATTCTTATCTGAGGTAGAGATTTCTCCACAAGTTAACTGGGAAGTTCTGTTACCATTCTTGTGTACACTTGGCTAAAACAAAGAGATTATAGGGTTTTGGGTAATAAAGGGATTTAGAAGCTTTCACCTTTAGGCTACTGATTCAACTCCGTTTCTGGCTGAAGAGACCTAAGGTCATGAACGCACCCGGGTCATGTAGTTCACTTTTACTTCAGCCTGAATTAGGATCCCACTTCATAATAAAGCCTAGGGCATTTTTTCAACTAGTTAGCACAAATAAGGTTGCCAAAAGAAAAACAAAGATTGAACAGGAATAATAGAAACAAACAGATAGTAAAGACTGAGGTGAAGAAATAGACCCCGCTGGTAACTCCATTGATCATTTTCAAGAAGAACCGTGTCAGCTCTCCATCCTTCCCTTTCTGATACTAGTATTAATCAATCAATAAATATTAATCTAGAATTTTGAAAGGCAATGACGCCATGGTAATTATCTTGAAAATGAAGATAACTGGTTGATATAATGTGGCCGAATTGTTATGCTTTGATTTGAACTCCGGGGAGAGCCATGCAAAGCACACACCCTCCTGCCAGCTGTCAGTCATCTATTCCTGTGTAAAACGGGAGTTGATGTTTCACATAGGCTGTTTGCACAGCTAGTCTCACTCAGGCAAGAAGTCTCTGGAAGGGTTGGAATGCCTTACTCTAGTTAGCACGGCACTTACGTCTTTTACCGATTTTATACTTCCCTTTTTCCTATAGTACTTAATACTCTATTTATTTAACAGATTGGAACAGAAAACTCAGGACATGTTGAGAAACAGTCCACTGCTTAATTCCACAGCCCTAATATTTAAAAAATAATTTCATTACAATTACTTACACCATGTCTTATAATTCTCTCCTTTAAATAATTTTATCAAATATTGAATAAATCCAAAAAAATGTTTATGCATATATGCAAAATACACAAGAAAGTAAATAAAGTAGACGTGTATTCCGTATTCAATTTAAGAAATGAAATGTACTAGCACATTTGGAACCCAACCCACTCCTCTTCTCTCCCTTTCTCCATAAACAACATCATACTGAATTTTGTGGTAATCAATCCCTTGCTTTTCTCTAATTCCTTTTTTAAAAATAGTATAAATGCTTCATAGAGATTTTGAACATTAACTATTTGTTTAGAAAAATACAATAAAACATTTGAGAAAATTGATGCATATAAGCAATTTTGATGAGTTAAATATGTTTATTCAATTAACATGGTCTGTATTATTAGCATTCAATTACGAAAAATCAAAATTTTATGGAATATAAGAATACTTTTACCTACATATATACAGCGCTCTGCACATAAATTGTACTTTTAATAAATGATGCTTTCCAAAAAAATTAAAATAAAAAAAAATTTTAAATGATGCTTTCAGATCACATAGAAAAAGACTCTCGATTCCAGAAAAGATTTCTAAGAAAATATGTCACATATCCTTTTCTGGAGGCTTCAAAAAATTATTTTAACTTATAAAGTTTATAAAATCCCTTACCCAAAGATAGGATTGGGATCTAGATGACTGATTATTAAATGCCTGAGAGTATTAGTAGGAAAAGATTCCTCACATTACCCAGCCACTCCACCAGCCCCATCCCAAGATCTGAAGATGAGCAAGTCCTAAAGGGAGAGTGGAGGATACCTCCCTGGGCTCCTCTGTGAGGAAGGACTGGAGAATAATAGAGGATGAGACCAGAGGATCCCTGCGGCACCCCGCCCTCTCATCTTCCATCTCCTTTTCTGCTGCATTCCAAAGTGCACTCCAGACCCAGCCCACCACCAAAGCACAGCAGAATTCAATTCTGCCGTTACCCAGCAGCACAACAACTCCAAGAATGTATCTGCTTCTTTTTGCTTCTCCAGAATGTCTCCCCTGGGCACACAGGTACATCCCATCTTTAGATCTTGTCAATACCATTGACACTGGAATTACCTTTTTACAACTTAAGATGGGACATTCATTTAGCATTTAGGAGATTCCGAAGTCAAAATTTACCAGTAAGTTATAGCTTATAATTATTTTAAACAAAGCAACTAGATGGTAACTTAGCTTTGTACTAAAGTTAGAGCATCCTAAACTCATGTATGTTATCAGCATGGGTGTTTTCGAATTCTGTTTAAAATTACTAAAAAGTATTCCAGACCTGAACCCTAAAAGGAAAATAAGACATTTAAAGCATTGGTGATTAGAACTGTGAATAAGACCCTTGATAGACTGATTGCCTAATGGCAAGTGTGACAACAAATTTAGGAATAACATTACCACCTCAGTAAAAAATAAACGTGAATATTATTAATGGTTAATTTCTTTAATATTTTAAATAATTTTGAAGGCATCAAAGGTATTGAACATTCATATTAGCAGATTGAAGATTTGTATAAAAATCTTTGTCACAATACCACTTACATGTCATCTATTCAATGTATTCAGAAATATTTTAAATTTCTTATCCTTTAGTTTATGTGACTGCCACATTCATTCCATCCTTTTTTTTTCCACAGCACCTTACAAAGCAAATCTTCAGATTCTCTATTGCTTGAACTGTTTTCTGTGTCTTCAAATTTTGCCCTTCAAGTCATTTTACATGGAACTACCAGACTAAACTTTGTAAACCAGAGTTTTTCTTCTTTTGATAAGTTCCAATTTTCCATGGAAATAATTCTAAACTCCTTAGTATGGTATTAAAGTAAGTCTTCTACCTACTGTTCCAGGCTTCTCCCCAGCTACTGCAAAATCTATACAATTCCTGTATCTAACTTGTAATCATTTTCACGTACCATGAAATCTTCTTCACCTACAATGTTCCACCTTGCCCCTGTCCCATTCTGTATTTTTGCCAGAAATCCTACTGCTCCCCCAAACCAAAGTACTGGTTCTCTGTGCAATCCATCAGTTAATTCCAAACCCTTAGAGCTTCCAAAGCCCTTTGGTCATGCTCATAATACAACAGTAATCCTGTACTGTCTCATTTTAATTATGAAGGGTACAGGTCTTATTAACTCCCCTGCTCCCTGGATGAGGTTTATGCATGACATCCCCTTGAAGGTAGAATACCACACAATCAGCACAGTATTTGTTGCTTTGAATTGAATGGTTGGATATATACGGCAAAAAGAGAGGACCACTATCATCTTTTATCATGGTCTTGAAAGAAAATTACTTGAGTGTAATTGTATGGATAATTTTTCATAAATTTACTACTCATTGTTTTTTCAAAGGAAGGTCATTTTGAGGATTTCGAAGTCCCAAGACTAGTGCTGGATTGAGAATTCAAATACAATTAGTATCCAGCCCCTGGCTTCTGAAAACCCAAGATCTAATAAGGAAGATGGGCACCCAAATACACTTAACTATAATACAATGCTGTAAGTATCCCAGAAAAGGTTAGAAACAAAATGCCCTGAAAGCACAGAGCAATTAAGTCTTGAAGAAAGGAGGTGGTAACAGGGCGTGGACAACCTTGGGGTTCCTGAAGTAGACCTTAAAAGAGAAGCAGCTATTGAACAAACGATGAAGAAGCCACGCCTGGAATAGCCATGGAGGTGTTTCGTTGCTCAACTTTAGGGGCATCATTCAGTTAAACTACAATGCAGTGGTGCCCCCTGGAGGTGTGCAGCAATGTGGCCCACGGAAAGAACAGACCTGACCAAGAGGTGTGAATGGCAGTGTTAAGTAGTTCTCTTGGCATCACATATAAGTCCATTTAAAATTTTGCTAAGATTTAGCCTTCCATTTTTTCTTTTCTAGGCCTCCCTCCTATGAGGTTTTGGGATTTTTTTTTTTTTTTTTACAACCTCTATTTAAAAGGAGAAGCCAAGAACACGACAATTCTTGCTACCTCAATATTCACTGGAAGTGATGGAACAAAATAAGTTGCACATCAGAATTAACAAACCATAAGAAATCTTTGCAATCATTATTTTTTTAAATGCAATGTTTTCAAACTTTTTAAGTCATTTCTCTTTCCTCAAATTAAATTTTGCTAAGATCAGTACGCAAATGAGAAGGCAAGTGATGGTCTTTGTTCTGAGTTTCACAGCTAGTCTTCCCTCCCCCATCAAGACTTGCTGGTTTCTCATGGCCCTAGGGATTCAGAGGCACAGTTTGAAAACTGCTGCTTCTAGACCAATCTCTTCTTTTATAGTTGAGGAAACAGACAACTAAAGAATTTGGAGTACCTTGAACAAGTTCATAGCAGCAGTTAGTGACAGAATAGGAAACAGAAGTCCCTTCACTGCCACTCCACTGCTCTTTCAAGATAAAATTAATTCTATTTACATAGCAAAATGAGCATGAGGTCCAAGGGTCTCCCAAAGTGACACTTAGGACAGAGAGAGACTGTTTTCTTTTTCATGATAAGACAAGACTTCATTGGAATTCAGTAAGTCAGTGTTAAGTAATTCAGAATCAATGCTAAGTCTTTTATTTTATTCTATCTTTCCTCCATTTTGATATTGAATTACCAGAAATGACAGCTCCCAGGCCCTCTAACTTCTTGATCCTAGACAAAGGAGATGGTTAAAGAAATTCATCTCAGTGATGGCATTGGCGAGCTAGGCACATTCCTGCTGTAGAAATCAAAGTTTGACGTATTATCTCTCCCAGTTTAAAAAGGCAGAAAAAAACCCAAATGACTTTCCTCTCATCTTGTAGACTGTGAGGAAGGACAACAAAATGTCTAGACTCCTTGGCTAGTCCAACATGTTGTGTTTTAATTCAGAGATTAAGCGGTTTTTAAAACTATATGTATATATATATACACACACACATATATGAAGGAGGACTTAATCAAAATAATCAAATATATAGGTGCTGTAAATTATCCTCCTTGTCAAGACAGTTTAGTAACTACGATCGAATGGAACTAAAATAATGTTGGAACTAAATAAATGGAACTACAATAGAGGAAAAGTAGTGTTTGTCTGCGTAGACCCCTGCTACTGGCAATCATTAAATCAAATACTGTAGCTAAACAATTTAAAAGACATTTGGATAATTTAAATAGCCTCATACTATATCATGACAAAATGTTTGCTGAAAGGAGTAGTAGAAATACTTGCTTATTTTTAAGACCAAATGAGTTAATAACTTTTGAGAGTGAAGAAACTTTTAGCTATAGAACCAAAATAACAAGGTGTGGTTTACAAATATAATGTGAAGCTTGAACTGAATCAATACTGACAAATTGTAATGGCAGACTTCACATAAAGCCCTTAAAAATTACCGAGGCCATTGCTTTTGGAAGTTATGGATATTCTTGATTACTAAGAGCACAGAAGTCATCTTAGCTTCTTTCCGAACAGAGCAGAGAATTGGAGACAATGAAAAATTCTTTCTTTCAAATTATACTACATCTGGATTTCACCTTCTAAATCTAAATGTCTCCTTAAAGCACGACACAGTAAGAAGATATATATTAATTTTCTAAACAGACCACAATCCCCCAGCCTCTTCCAAAATTAGTGCTATTGTGTGACACAATTTTCACATGATGTCATCAACCTCATCAATCATCCTGGAAAGCAGACAGAACACAATAAAGAGGCTAGCAGAAGAGAGCATCTTGGAGAAATACTTCATAACTTACAGATAGTAACCCAAATAGAAACTTCTGAGAAAAATTAATTGGAAACATTTCTGCTTTAAGGAAGGCACAAGACAAATCTTTAATTTGTAAGTCCTACCATTTCAAATATCTCTCCATCCATATGCACGTGTGCCCACACACATTCCCCAAAAAGCCACTGGTACAAAAGAACCAACAACAAATTAATAACTAGTTACTAGCTGAAAAAATGAAAACATTTTTATTTAAATTACAAGTTTGCCGATATTTTTACATCTCAAATTATTTCGAAGTATTCTTAAAAATTGTTCTTACACTTTGAATTCCTTCTAAACAGAAAAACACTGATTAAAACTATATGGTTGGCAATGGAAGTTATTTTGTCATGAAGGGAGATAAGAGTTGAGCCATTCTCCTATAATCACCAAGACAAAAAACAACAAATGCTGAAGAGGATGTGGAGAAACGGGAACCCTCATTCATTGCTGGTGGGAATGCAAACGGGTGGAGCCTCTATGGAAAACAGTATGGAGAGTCCTCAAAAAATTAAAAATAGAAATATCTTATGATCCAGCAATCCCACTCTTGGACATCTACCCAATGGACGTGAAATCAACCATCACAAGAGGCTTATGCACCCCTATGTTCATTGCAGCATTATTCACTATAGCCAAGAAGTGGAAGCAACAAAAGTGTCCCTCGACTGTTGACTGGTTAAAGAAGATGTGACATATACATACAATGGAATACTACTCAGCCGTAAGAAAAGACAGAATTGTCCCACTTGCAACAACATGGATGGAACTAGAGGGTATTATGTTAAGTGGAATATAATGGAATATAAATGAACACAACGGACAGAGAGAACTGATTGGTGGTTACCAAGGGGAAGGGGGGTGGGGGGTGGGCACAAGGGGTGAAGGGATACATCCACATCGTGACGGACAAACAATAATGTACAACTAAAACCCCACAGTGTTATAAACTATTAAGATATCAATTTTAAAAAGTTCTACATCGAAAAAAAAAAAGAGTTGAGCCATTCTCTAGTCATGTATGCTAGAAGATAACCTTTATTTTTAAAAAGCAGCTCTATAGGAATCATTGTATATGGAATTTTGTTCAGCAGAGCAAGCAAGAGCACTTCAGGCAGAGTCTGAAACTCTGTCTCTGAAAAGGAAACTCTGTCTTAAGGGGGAAATATGATGTCCAACCACTTTCTACCTGGCTGGTCTCCAAGTGCATGATGAATTAGAAAAATATAACACACAAAAGAAATATTTATGTGTCTTCCTCCTTCATCAGATACACAGTATTCTTTCTCCCATGTCACAAAAACTGTAACCGCAATTTACAAGTATATGCACAATCAAATTACTATTGATTTAACGATGCATTCCTTTGATGTCCCTTGCCTTAACCTCATTTATAAAGCTGTTTTGCATTATTTCAAACTGCCAATGATTTGTGACTCATGAATATTCAAATCTAATTTGCACTTACCTTTTTGGTATGCATGCTTACTTGCAATATGTCTCTATATTTGCCCTTTTGTTTTGTATTTACTTGTGGATTGTTTTATTGAAATAATACTCCTTAAAAGCATAGTAAGTCTATTTAAAAACAACAAGAGTGGTTGACAATCGACTCTTGATCGCAATAATCTCTCTCTATATTTCGCTGCTTAGCAAATTTAGTCATTCTGCAACGTGTCCTGGTATTAAAATAGTCATGCTTTTGATGGTTGATGTCAATTTCAGTGAGATGGATTTAGTTTTGCTGGGCTGTGTCTCTAGGAAAGAGTCAACAATTTTTAGATGAACTTGAACCTTAAAAAAGAAAGAAAGAAAGAAAGGATTATTTCTGGTGAAAAAACAAAAAGTTCATGCAGAATTGAGCCCTTCATGTCAGTGTGGATCAACTTTTCCACTTACATTGTGGAATGCAAGAAATGAAACCTAATGCTCTCGAGCACTAAAAAACCCTTTTAGATGTCTTTCAGATGATGATAGCTAAAAGAGACACCCAGGACTTTGTGGATTGCAGGCATGTCATTAGTGATTGAAGGTCCAAAACAGCAGAGCAGGGAGCCACCTGCCTACAGAATGGACAGAGGTTCTTCTTGCAAAACCTGTTCAGGGACGAATGGAAAGTGTCATATGAAAAAAACATGGAATAAAGAACATCTCTTTTGTAATTGATTTTTGAACTCTGTGATTTCTAAGACCATCCAAACAACTAAATGTCCTATTTTGCCAAAAGAGAAAACTTTCAAATATTTATGCTTTCATGCCAGCAGCTAAAATAGAAAGATAGTTAATAACATTTACAATGCAATAGTTGTGTTTCCTTAATTTGCATCATGTTCCACTTCTAAACTGCCTTTTAAGCTGTAAAGAAATCATTGGCCATGTACTGCCTTCCATCACACAATAAAGTTGTCCCCACATTCAATAAATAATTCTGGGCAAAGGATGGACACAGATCTATCTAGCTAACGTCATATTTTTGTTTTTACAATTTTCCCATTGCCCCTACATTGTACATCTTCCCTCAGGTAGTACGATCTCCTTCTAAAAACTACTGAATTGCTAATATCTTTTGTAGTCTGTTTTTTTTTTTCACTCAGAAAACCAATTTTTTGATTACTGGGGAAAAGTTTTGCTGCCATGATATTTAATTGTCTATGATATTTAATTGTCTATGTATGTTTAAGCAAATGTCTTTTGTCTAAAAGAGTTCATAATGTTTTCCCAACTTTGTCATTTTCTTTATAATAGTCATATCAGTGTTATTCCCCTCCATTTTAAAAACCAAATATCACAGATTCACTGGACTCCACAGTGTGGTATCCAAAGCTGCCTATGAAGAAACCCTCCACAGGATGCTATTGCTGCCCGTATAGCCAAATGGTTTATTATATTCTGATCTCTGACCCAGGAATCAGAGGGCTGTGCTCTGGGAGATAGAAAGCTGTTAGGAACAAGGGTTCTAGCATTATGATCCTTAATGCTACTACTAACTAACTGTGTAAATTAGCAAGTTGCCTAATTTCTACTGGGCTTAATCTCCTCATCTGGGAAACAGGGGCAATAATAGTACCTACCTTCGATTGTTATAAGAATTAAATGAGAGTACTCAAATGTAATGCTTAGCATGCTGGCTGGCAGATAGTCAGTGCTCAATATGGAAGAACTATTCCTAAAGCCCGATGTTCGCCACAAGTTGTACCTAGTGTCTAGTCAAGTGTATTTTAAACTGGGAAGATGTTGTCTTCTCAGAATCTATTCCATGCCTACCCCACTTTGTACACAGCTAAAGTGTTTGCTCCTAACTCCAGAACTGTGTCCTCCCTCTAACCAGTGGTTGTTTCAAGCCTCCCGGTTTAGCCTGGTTAAGCCTTCCACAACATACAAATGAGAGGTGAGGGTGAGCTGCCAGGGCCTTCTCAAATGATTTTTTGCACACATCTTCTGACAACAACATCCAAAGAAAAACAGGCTCTCTTCCTCTATGTTATTGTGGGAAGATAGGAGACCCATAATGGCAGAGGCCATCTGACTACGAACTGGGGGATAAAGTTGATGCAAAGAAGAGGGCGGGGCCAAGAGAACTGAAGAGAAAGAAAGATGGAGCCTGCCCCACCTCTTGCCAATGGCATGGCTTTATTCCCTTATTGCTTAAGCCAGTCTGAATTGGGTTTTCTGTTACTTGTAGCCAAAAACATTCTAACTGATTCAGAGAGGCAGCCAAAAATAACGTATTTTACATATTAACTCGGAGCACAACACTCATCCACAGAGCAGAGCAGTCCAGTGCCCCAGTTTACACAAGCGTATAAACATGTTGTAATCTCTCCTGCCTTTTCAAAGTCAGTGTTCCAGCCACATCTCCACAATGTGTCTACCTTCCTGAAAACAGAAAAAAGATTAAGAGTGAATCCTCCAAGATTTCTTCAGTCTCCTAAATAGTTAGCAGGACCCACAAAGTGCTCTTTTTGCTTTTGTAGGAATAGAATTCAAGGCAAGGTACCACCTTTGTGTTGCTGCTGTAACCTCATCTCAGATCCGCAGGTTGCAGAATTTTAGTGTTCAAAAATATACTCTGAATTTTATGTTCTTTGCCTTCTAGAAAGTCACAACCCAGCATGGAATGGCACCACTTGCATCTAATCCAATGGCATGAAACCAAAGCGAAAGTTATTTTCTGCTTTGTTTTATGGTTTTTATGTCCTATTTCTAGCTGACCAATTTAACCTGGTATATGTAACCTAAAAATAAGTTGATGACTCTAAGCGTCATTTCGCATCTATATCAGAAGCATAAATCCCTTTTCCTTGATCTCTAAGGAACCTAGGCAGTGAGTTATTTGATCAAAATGAGTAATTCTCAACTAAAACTCCAACAATGGACTTTTTATGGTACCAAATCAGTTCAGCCTTTCTCTATCCCCCTTCCCACTCCATCTGCCCCAGGCTATCCATGATTTAATCTTATCAGGAACTCTCAGGATTACACTTCCACTACCCCTTTGAATAGGCAGTGAGAGGAGAAACCAGGTAATTCTCTATTGCCCTCGATTATATAGAACCACAGGTCTGGAGACATCCTTAGATATTATCTAAAGGGCCAGCCGCAGATAAAGCCAGAGACGTGCTGAGGGTCACAGTGCTGGAAGCAAGCCCTTTGACTCTCAGGCAAGCATCACTTCCACCGTCCACCACTATGCCTCTCATATAAAGTGGCTCTTAAAAGATGTATGAATGATACATTACTCGTTTTAATCTGTGGGTCAGCCCTTTCTCGCTTAATTTATCTCCATGAGAATCCAAGTACATCATATCTCAGCTTTACGGTTACTTAAAAACGCTACATTTTGTATTTTAAAATATAAAAAGTCAAGTCACTGGCCTATCTTGCTGTAGATTTCTTTATAGTATGTAAAAAAATGTCCTTTCTTGTGTTTCCAAAGCTGGAATAGAAGTAGTAAAGACGTGTTTTTAAATGTGGTTTTCTTATTGGTCCACCTATGCTGGGACTCGATCAACTCACATTGGTGGCTGTTGTGACTGTGGTCTTGCCTGAATGAGAAGCTCCTTTTGTCCATCTGACAAATATCAGTCCTAAAAACCAACAATGGAGACACCTTAGCTAATTATAAACATATGAGATTTTAATAGAAGATTTTCAAAAATCTAGATTAGGAACACATCAGTAAATTATTTCAGATTCTTACCTTAATTTTTTGCAGTACTTTAAAAATTATTTTTAAATATCTTCATTTTCCTAACCTAAAGTGAGAATAATTATTTTGGTCATATATTTCCAAGAATTGCTATGAGAACTAACAAGATCAAAAACCACATACTTTCATAGAGTCATATTTTGTTGATCTTACAGACATATGTGAATTTCATAAATCATTGTGACAAAATAATCACACACACACACACAGTAAAAAAAAACAACTGGTATTTAGAAATCAAGTGATTCAAAGTAAAACTTCTGATCTCCTCATATTGGATGGGTATCTCTAGTTTAAAAGTTTTTATTTAATTCAAAGTTGAAATAGGATCCTTAAAGAGAATCGTCAGATTTCTTTTTTTTAGAAATATTTCAAAACCACCTGCAAATCAATCATAAATGAAATAATATCTAGAATCCCTGAGATTAGTGATCAATAGGATGAGATTGTATCCAAGTAACCTTTCCATGATGCCTTCTCTCTTCTACTGATCATCAGTAGGGCCATCTAAGCATCCAACTGAAGAAATGTGAAAAAGCATACAGAATCCTATTAGCCATAAAATAAGTAATAAAAAAGTAAACATGAATACAGATATAACAGACATTAAAAATAGTTTGGAAAGACTAATATACATCTTTATGCAATAAGTTTGAAAACTTGGATGATATGGATAAATTTATATAAAATTATAACTTACCAAATCTGACTCAAAAAGAAGCAATAGATCTGAATTGCTGTATAATAATTATTAAAGAAATTTAATCAGTAATTAAGAGTCATTCTTTAAAAGAAAGCTAATATTATTTTAGAGTAAATTCTTCCAAATTTTTAAGAAACAGATCATTTTAATCATATACCAAATTACCTAGATCAAAAAAAATGGGGAAACCCTCTTTAATTCTAATTCATTATATGAAGACAATAACTTTGTTACCAAGAAATAGGCAAAAATTATTTTAAAAAATTTAAGGAAAATAAAAAAGGGAAATGACTGGCCATTCTCTTGCATTGATAGAAATTCAAAAATCCTACGCAAAATATTATTAACCTAAACCTAGCTGTGTACAATAAAGATAGTCTCATGATCAACTTGGAGTAGTCAAGAAACACAGAGTAGTTTAATTTTAGAAAAACTATAAATGAAGTCTCCCACAGTAACAGAGTAAAGGGGAAAAATGGTCATTTTACTACATATAGAAACACCATTTAACAAAATATACACTCATTTATTTAAAAGAACAAAAAACGCTCCTAGAAAACTAGGCATGGGGGAAGAAAAATTCCTTAATCTGGTGAAGATTATTATCAATTAATTCTAGTAAACAGCATTCTTAAATGGAGAAATGCTAGAAACATTCATTTGAATTAGGAATGAGATAATCATGCCCACTATTTAAGAATGCTTCTTTTCATCATTGTCCTGGAGATCTGGTGCTAGAAAAGGCAATTAGACCAAAAAAAGAAGAAAAAGGAGGAAGAGGAAGACAAGGAAGGGCAGGAGGATGTGGAGGAGGAGAAGAGAAGAGAAGAGAAAGAGGGAGGGAGAAAAGGTAAAGAAAGAATTAAAATCATAGGATTGGAAAGGAAGAAATAAAATTGTCATTTTTCTGAAGGCTATATTATCATGTACATTGAAGTTCCAAAGAATTTATGGACAAATTGACATATGAGAGAGATGGACAAGATCACTGGGGAAGCAACGGAGTTGGGATGTAGTTTACCCAAACAGAGAAAATGAAAAATGGATTCTTACTCATTCCTACATGCAAAAATCAATTCCCTGTTGGTTAAAGAATTAAGTACAAAATGAAAAACAACCAAATTTATTAAAGAATTTTACAAAAAAATCTTTATAAGTTTAGGATATGAAAAAAATCTTTTCTATAGGATGCAAAAAGCACAAGCCATAAAAGAAAATATTGATAAATTAAATTACAATAAAATTTAAAATTTCTGTTCATCAAAACACATTTCAAATAAGATGAAAAAAGCCACAAATTGGAAGAAGATATTTGCCATATAGAACTCATACAATTAATAATAAAATGACAAAAGAACTCAATAGAAAAATGGGGGAAATACATAAATAGGTATTTCACAGAAGAGGAACTATGAATAAAGAATAAGCATATAAGATGATCAGCCTCATTAGTGATTCAGAAAATGCATGTTAAAAGCTACAGTAAGATACCTTTTTAAACTCATCAGATTGGGGGAAAAAAAGAGGAAGAAGACAAAGATTACCATGTGCAAGAGAGGATGAGGACCAATAGGATATCTTACATACCACTAGCAGGAATATAAATCAATCCCTCTGGAAAATAATTTACATTATCTTGGAAAGTTGAACATTTGAATACCAAAAAATCTGACAATTTACTCATAGGCTTATACTCTAAATCTAGAAAATTCTTTGCACATAAACATCAAGAGACACATACCAGAATACCTACAGCAGAACTCTTTATATTAGCAACAACAACAACATAGTAACAACCCAAAAAAGAAGAGAAGAATAAACTGTGTTATATTTGCCTAATGGAATATCAAGCAGAAATTAAAAGAAATGAAGTATAGCTACGCACACAAAAAAATTCATCTTAAAAATGCAGTGTTGGAGGCCACCCGGTGGCGCAGCGGTTTAGTTCGCGCTTGGCAGCCCGGGGTTCGCGAGTTCGGATCCTGAGTGCCCGTGGATGCACTGCCTGTCAGCCATGCTGTGGCGGCGTCCCATATAAAGTAGAGGAAGATGGGCACGGATGTTAGCCCAGGGCCAGTCTTCCTCAGCAAAAAGGGGAGGATTGGCAACGGATGTTAGCTCAGGGCTGGTCTTCCCCACAAAAAAAAAAAAAAAAAAAAATGCAGTGTTGGATGAAAAAAAGAAACCAGAAAGATTACATTAAACGTGACATCATTTTTATTTTTATTTTTTTTATTAAAAAAAATTTTTTTTGCTGAGAAAGATTTGCCCTGAGCTAACATCTGTTGCCAATCTTCCTCTATTTTGTATGTGGGACGCCGCCACAGCATGGCCACTGATAGACGAGTGGTGTAGGTCCGCACCCAGGAACCGAACCCAGGCCACCAAAGTGGAGCACACTGAACTTAACCACTAGGCCACCAGGGCTGGCCCCACCACTTTTATTTTTAAAAAAACAAGCAAAATGAAACAATATATTGCTTAGGAATGTATATACATATAATACAAATATATGGTATATAGAGAGAGCTTAAGAAGATATATGTTAATATATATTGATACTATGTTATTATATTATGATTTATATAGTTTATATAAACTATATATAGTTTAAGAATACATACACAAAAAACTATTTCAAAAAATTCAGAATGGTAGTTTCCCGGGAAGAAGCAGAAGGCTGAAATGGAAGGAAGACATGAGCATATGCAATGTTTCCCTTCTTAAGTTGGGTGGCTAGTTCACAAATGTTCCTTTTATTATTATACTTTGTAACAGCCAAATATGTCACATATATGCTTTTGTGTATAACAAATATTTTACTAAACATAAAAGCAAAAAGATAATAACTGGTCATTCTTAAAAATAATGTAATGACTGAGAGAACGGGAAGTAACAGATCGAAAAGAGAGAATTTTTGAAAGCTCATGCCAGAAATCCTTGGTTTCAGTGAAGGAGGGAGTAAAGTCATCTGAGAATGAGGGATGAGAGTAGGGTCTTCTGAGTGGTTCATAGGGAAAGGAGAAAAGGAGGAAAGGAAAGAAAAACGAAGGGAAGAAAAAGAGACCAGAGATTAGAGGAGAGAAGGAGTTATTGTTAAAGGGAGGAGTCACCACAGAAAATGGATAGAAAAGTGACCTTAACTTCAGGAGGCCAATTGAAGTTTGGAGCATAAATGTAAATTGTATGTACTCAGTACTTCTTCCCTCAAAAGTGGACTGTTCAGCCAGAGCAACAGAAAATGATTAAGGATTAAGGTCATGACAAAGAGTTCAAAAAGCAAGAGAGGCTTTGGATATTGTCTTAAGTATGTTCATACCCTTTGATTTATGCCCAGGAATCCATTCTATAAAATAATCTTGAGTTTTGAAAAACTTTTATGCACAAAAATACTCATTACAGAGTTTTATATAAAAATGAAAAAATAAATTAGTGCCCAATAATAGTGGAATGGAAAAGTGAATTATGATAATTTAATCGATGACATTTAGATTGATGGTCATAAAGAATTTGAATGCTTAACTAGGATGCAAATTTTATGCAGAGTATAATTACGACTACATAAAAGAAACTATGCAAAGAAATACGCTAAAATTTTGAACGCAACTGTGTTTGAATACTTTGTCTATGGATAATTTTTTTTCTTTTATCTACTTATTCTCATTGTCAAATTATCTTTAACGAGTATATATTACTTTTAAAACAGAAAAAAATTAAAAGATACGTTTCTTAATGCTTTAAACTGGGTAGAAGATCAAGTAAATCAAGACATGACTGACGGATTGGGAGAAAATGATTAAGAAACCAGAAGTCACAATGAGGGTCAGAATGAAGACAGAATAGTTTGTTTTAATATAGAATAAGGATATGGAAAATGAAATCTCTACATTTGAGATACTGAAAGTAATTTTAAGTTCCAAGCGTAGTAATAATTTTGAATGGCTAAAATATATGCAATATATGCATACACACGCACAATTAATGTGAATGGGGATGGATTTTGATGTGCGGTGGGCAAAAAAAGAGTAAACCAAGTGAAGGTGATCAGGGTCAGTGGACAGGAGCAACTTGAATGAGAATGAGCCAGGGTTATATAACTCTGCAGTTTGGACTTCAAAAAAAAAAAAAAAGACAAACATTTAGCAGTATTACCATGGAAAAGTAAATTGTACTTAGGCATCACATTTATTAATTACAATTGAAATGCAGATGACCAATTTTGTGATGAATATGTAGAAATAACCCATTTAAGTTGTGTTATATTTATGAGTATGTCCAATTTTATATGAATGCACCCTGGGCTCTGAAATAAATGGCCCTACTTTTACGTTTCTTCTCCATTCATAGGTTCCGACTCATTTTTCAAACTATGTTTATATCTCAAATAAGCCTGACCTAGCTCATTATATAAATATATTATATAAATAAAGCCTAATTGGTAAAGTACATTAAAGTAATCTTCTTTGAAGGTAATCTTTGCCAAAGAGTCTGTGTAAAATATCATCTTTTAAATGTGCCCCTCTTTTCCTGTCATACACTCTAGTCACCAAGAAAAGCATTATTTAAATTTGTCTAAGTTTCCTTGTATTTCTCAGCTAATCTGCCACAGGAAAGTATAACACAATATTCCATGTGTTTTTTGGTTTTATTACTAATATTTATATTAGTAAGAGTTAAATATTAATAAACTGATATCATCAATAATTTGGAAGGATCTGGAAGGCTAGACTGTAGTTGAATTGAGACAGACTGCTTTTTGCTAAGACTCAGTTCTGACCCAGGAAAGCCTCTTCTACTGTCAATGCTCCCCATCCCACTCAGCATCTTCAAGACGCCCCTGGTAGCCTGGGCATATTTCTACCCTTGTTCATATCAAAATCTGTTGATACACCTACCTCTATTTTCCTCTGTGAATTCACTGAAGCAGAGAATATATTTAATTAATCTTTATATGTTAGCACTCATAAGAGTTCCTGGAGAAGATTATAAACTCAATAAATATTTGTTTGAATGATTGAATGAAAGTAGGAATTAATGATTGAATGATTTCCATCACGTTGTTAGTATCATCAAACTGCAGGATGTCTGTGGGCCAGAATTTGGTCTTCCGGTTCTGTCTGAGCTCAGAGCACAATAGTAGAATTATAAAGTTCATACTTAATCTGCACTGTTAATCCAAAAATCTGCCTTTATTTGAAATTTAATTCCAATATACCCTATACGTCTTAGGAACATTATGATGTCTCCCGGTAAAACTTCCAATTATATGTTCATAAATTTGTTTTTAACCTGTCAAGCATACATTGCTCCTTCTGTAACATACCTATTCTATTCTTAGTGAAATCGCTGGATTCCAAATCACAACAGCATGCTTTATTTCAGCAATAATTTAGCAGAGACAAATCCAATGCTACATGGAAAGATGCTTATTATCTCCTGCACCTCTGCCTTCAGCTCATCTAACCCTTTTTCCAACATCTATGACAAAAGGATCTCCCTCCCCCCCACCTGTTTTGCTCAACAAGCTGCTGTGGAAAGAGCAGTGAACTGAGCACTCCAGGGACTTGGTCCCAGGGTTGTTACTATCTTGAGTTAATAAGGCTTTGAATTCATATCTTATGTATAAAATGAGCAGGTTGCAGCAGATGATAATTGTAAAACAATACCTAAAAGTTCTATTTATTAAGCTTTTACTATACGCAAGGAACTGTGCTTTGTGTTTTACCTACATTATCTCATTTAATTTTAATCCTCCAAATAAGTTTATAACATATATCAGTCAGGGTCCAGCAGGAAACAGATGGTGCATGTCAAATTGGGTAATTTGAGAAGTGCTTCGTAAAGGAACTATATTAAAAAGGTGTGAGCAGGGTGTTAGGAAACCACAAGGGACAGTGCAGTGCCTGAAGGCTAGTAATGGAGAGGGAAATGGTTACCTGAACCCAGAGAGAGAGCACTGGGAAGAGGGTTGCCCTTGCTGTGGCTGGGATGCAGCCTGCCCACAGGGACCCTGGGAATCAATACTCAGACCTCACTCTACCCATTCTGGGCAAACCTAACAGGAAGCAAGGGCTAGGGTAGCACTCTGAAATCAGCCTCCAGGACCACAGAACAGGATGGAGAGAGTGAAGAGTGGATCTGGAGGGGCCAGAAGATATCCAGCAATATTAAGTATAGTTATTCTGATTTTATACATGAGATAACTGTGGTTCAAAGAGGGCAAGTGACTTACTTAAGATTACACAGCACAGGACAGAACCAGGATTTATCCCCTTCCTGTCAGACTCCAGAGCCTGGGTTTCTGACTCTTCCACAGCCTGGGAGCCCTTTTTGTCCTTCCAGGGTTGGAAACAGCCTCAGAAGTCATCTCATTCAACCGTCTCCCTTAGAGATACTTGAAGGAGATGTGTTTCCATTTAGGACAGGAGCCTTGCAGAGACCTCAGTCACCTTTGAAAACTAGTGGTCTGTGTGGTCTTTCTTCCTGTTCCTATACTTATGGTTTACATCCTGAACATGTAATTTTGATTTATAACCCTGAGTGAAACACTGGCAGGGACAAAGTTGTTAGACAGTCAAAGGGAGAGAATAGCATTTTTTATTATAAAAAAAACTCTTTCTTCTGACATGCTCTCTAAATTAAGCACAATTAAAGGATTTTCCTTTTCCAAAGAGTAATCTAGTGTATTGTGTGGGCAGCGGAGAGGGGAGTAAACCAATGATTGGATTTTCCTATATCACATGCTGGGGTTAGAACACAGCCCAACTACGCCAAATGTGTTCCAGTAGACTGTGGGAGAAGTGTGCAGGATGCAAGAGGTTTAAAGGAAATGAAACTAAAAACTAGTATTAAGCATTTTCTTCAATATCCCTGTGAGGGCCCTTAAGATAAGAAAAAGAAAGGAAATTCTCAGAGAGTGAGTAGTCAGAGGTTGTTAATTACTCCTGGTGTGAGAATTCAGTTTGCTTAAGAGGGAAGGCTATAGTAATTATCTGAGGTCAAGGGGCCCATCCCCAATCTGTCTGCTCCTCTGTCAAATAGAGATAAAAGTCCCACTCAGGACTCTTAGTGATGGGGAACTCTTCCCGTACAAGTGCTTCCTGACCTCCAAACAGGCTGTGGTCCCAGAAAGTCTGTACTTCATTTGTTGGGAATATGAAACAAATCTAAAAGCCAGTTATAAACTGTGACTCAGGGCTGGACCAGCCCTCAACACCCACTGAAGTCCAGAATCTAGTTCAGCGGGAGTTGCAAAAGAACTTCCTGGTATGAAGCAAGAAGGGAAGTGACAATACAGGGAACTTGGCCTGGCCCCATCCCACATCAGGTCCTGCACCTGGCCTGTTCTCACTGCCTCTCAGAGGTCACAGCTCCAGCACCTCCAGGCCCAGGGCAAGAATGGAACCTGGAGCCTCAGGCAGGCTGGAGTGGTGAGTTGGTTGGCCCTCTCTGTTACTAACAGGACTTGAGGAGGCTGTGTGGATAAATAATGAGTGTGTTGGCCCAGCTATGCCTCACCTGAACTCACATGCCTTTTTTGTTTGTTTTCCACACCAGGGTAGGTGATTTATCCTTTATTCCTACCTTTTAAGGTAGAATAGTTACATTTTTGTTTTGATTGTTTGACAAATGTCCCAATTTTAGCAGAGGTGCTGTGAGTTAAGAAAAGGGGCATCTTAATTACCTTTTCAAAGACCATCAACATGGCCTGAGAAAACACTCTCAGGAGAAAAAGTTCAGTTTGGGGCTCCATTTTAACTAGCTGGTTAATAAAAAGAAATCTCAAAAAAACCTGGGTATGGGGCATCTTTTCCAACAAAAGTGATTTTCCTGCCATTGAACCCTAGCTAAGCAGGTTTTTAAATTGCTTGATAATCAGCAGCAGTTTTCTCCTATCTTCGTAGTGAGTGAAACGGGGTTAGGGCAGAATGAGGGAAAAGAAAATCCAGCGACGGATGGTGATCAAGTGCTAAGAGATCCCTCTCTTCAAACAAGCCCTGTGTGTGTGAAAGTCAGCTTCTACTTTGAGAGATACTGAGAGGGGAAGGGGCTCATATTTAGGCCCTCTAAAGATAAAGTACTGTGAACTAGCCTAAATTCGCTTTCAAATTAGCTTTGACTTAGTAATTTTCCTGCTAATTTCCCCAGACTGGGGAACCGAAAACAGGGGTAGAGTGGCATCTAATAAACCTACCTTTTAGGATAACTGGTTATGGTGGCTGGTGGTGAAGGAGGGGGAAGGTAAGAAAAGAGGAAAGAAAAAATGAGAGAGGGAGGGGAGAAAGGAAAGGAGAAGGGAAAGGAGAAAGAGAGAGGGAAAACTCTGCCAGTTGACTTCATTTCCACACGAATCCACCCACTCTGAGCTTCTGTTGTTGCTTTGTTTATGCAAAGTTAGCAGGGCTGAGAGAGTGAAAGAGCTGAGAGATCCACGCTGAAGAAGGCAAAAATAATTTTTAAAATGTAAATGAAACTAAAACACACACACACACACACACACACTCACTCACTCCTTTGGGTCGGGGCAATCCCTGCCTGCAGACTTGGAAATGAAAACACGCCGAGGAGGGGCGGGTGGGAGGCCCAGCAGCAGCGGGGAGCGTTGTTGGTGACCGAAGGAGCTCTGGTGAATATCAGGTTCGGATTAGTGACAACTCAGAAGTCACGCCGGCGGTTGGGGGAGGGAAGTTTGCCAAGGTCTCTGAACTCGACGGGAAGAGAGAGCAGCTTCCCCTGGCGCCGGGCGGAGCTGGGCGGACCCAGAGAGACCTCTGTCCCGGCCCAAGCGAGCCTCGCCGCGCTCACACCCCGCCCAGAGATTGAGTTTGTCAGCGATCATAAAATGGGAATTGATTATTCCAGCCACCATTGATTAGGGAAGAATGCTTACCGCAGCAGCGGGGGAAAGGTTAAGAGGAAATTGACCTTCTTCCTAGGTGACATAAAGTCATTAGGTAAATGAGATATTCACACAGGAGTTTTAAAAGGTCATGCTCAATTTTTATTTGTAGCCTGAAGAGTCAAACTGGACCTTCAGCTTAGGGCAGGGACGCCGCTCCTCGGGACCAGGGACCCGACAGGAAGAGAACTCTCGCCGCGCGGGGTAGGGGCAAGGGTGGAGAGCGGGTTATCGTCTTGGGAGGATCACGTTGGAATTGGCGAGGGTCTTGGGACCCCGAGCTTTGTACTTTCTGCCTGACCCGTGTGTGCGTTGCTGTGCATGTGTGCGCGCGCGTGTCCCTCTGGGGGTCTGTGCTTCGCGCCCGGGTCTCCTCGGTTCCATTCGCCCACCAGCTAGGGAACTTCAGGCAGAGGCGGACAATTAAAAACCCTTCCGCTACCAGAGCCGGCCACGTCTCACACAGAGGGAAAGTGTTTTTGTTTTTTTTGTTTTTTTTTTAAGGAGAGAGTGAGAGAAGTATTTATGCACATATTTATCCCTCTAATTATAGGAATTAATCCTCTTACTTATGACTAAAAGGTAACGTCGAAGGACGTCCCTTTGATGTGGAAAAGCATCATTTGTGACTCACATTCAGACTGATTAAGGAATAATTGTTGTTAAACGCTTTACAAGAGGAGAGTGTTTAATTGAGGGGCATTCGTAATTTTACGGCTTAGCACAAAATTAAACATAATTAAAAACTCAGAAATTCCAACTGATTTTCCAATTATTTTTATTGTCTGAGCTAATTGTTACACAAGGGTGTCACTTCTCCCCAAAGGCATTAAAAAGAAAAAAAAAAAAGGCAACCATACCTTTCCCAAATATTCGCCGAGAGGATTCTGAGCTTTCTTCAGGTACAGGCCAGGTAAAGGACCTTGCTCACTCCCCCCCGCGGTCCCCGCTTGGGGTCCCTCCCTCCCCCACTGTAATTAAGCGTTTCAGCCACTCTCCCCTTTCTCTGAGTTCCTGCAACACCTTGGGATGTGAGAAAGTGATGGCAGTTCTCTTCTGCAGATCATTACAGAAAAACTGGAAGTATCTGTAGAAGCCTGATGAATTTCTTGAAGTAACACTTGTCATACATGGCGGAGAGATTTTAAAAAAACCTAAATAAACACAGCTCTCTGGGGGCGATCCCTCGATGCCTCTGCCTTCGAGTGTGTGGCAGGAGCGAGGTAATACACAAACACGGACTGGGAGATGTTTATAAACGTGCACACGAAGACATACAGATGCACGCAGGAAACTTTCTTTTGCTTTGCTGTTTTTTTTTTTTTTTTTTTTAACAAAGATGGGTATGGAAAAGCTTCTCAGTTGAATTCTGGACGTGTTTTTTTCTTCTAACGCTGGGATTGACAGCATAAAGCCAAGCTATCTTTGTATGTGTAGCTTCTCTTAATGTCCAAATATATTTATTTAAATATATTAAAAAGTTTATAAAAGGTACTTCAGTGTTACGGAAATGAAAACACATCCTTACAGCTAGTCCAGAAGTGGCCCTGTCTCTCCTATAAGACTTGGAGAGAATCCTAGAAAAAAATAAAAAGCATAAAATTAGGCAGAACTTGAATTTACAAATTTCGATTAGTCTAGGCTGAAAATGTGGGGCGATGGAATGTTTGCGTTTCAATAGTGTCTTTAATTTCTCTGTGATATTTAGGATAGAGACTACAGTGGATTCAAGCTTTCTATCTGACTCTCCCATCCACCCCCCATAAAATAAATGATTGCCTCTGATGTGACGTGCTAGGTGAAAATGGGTAGAATTAAAACTGTCAATTCTGCTTCCAACTTGTGTCTTTCGATTGAGTTCAAAAGCTTTTAAAGGTAAAACGTGCTGATCATTTATATGTATTATTTCTTTTGCTCCTATCACAGCTTTTAAGTAAAAAGAAAGAAAAAGTATTTATATTTCCAAATTCATTTTCCTCGGAAGATTTCAATCTTCCAGGTAATTTGATGATGGACCCTGACACGTCAGAACGTCTGCCCTGCGCAGCCTGGTTTACGCCAGTGCGCCAAGGAGGCGCAGTGAAGTCCGGTTTTTCCGTTTTTCTACCTAAATCGTTTATTGGGAGCTGAGATGTGGATGCTTAAACCTGAAGCTTTCCAAGTGCTACAATACTATTTTGGAGAAAAGGCTAGAGTAGGCAGAGTTGGGAAGAAAGGAGGAAGACTTCCTTTGAAAGTTAGAAATGGTGAAAAAGACATGTAATCCGATGTGGAAAATTGAGTAAAAGAGGCAGTGCACACTTTAGCTTGGGCAGAGATTGCTGAATCCTTTGAAGAAACTGACACCGATTTTCCAGAGATGGGAGGAAAGAGATAGATGGGGTGGGGGTGGGGGAATCCTAGGGTGGGCATTTTATGTAAATGAGTAAATTCAAAATGTAGTACAAATCCAGTATAGTAAAACTGACAGTTCTGACAGTATTGACAACATAAATATATATTTGAACACTGCACTTTCAGACACTTAACCGATGAAGCAATAAAAAAATTCGACTACAATATTTCAAATAATCGACATTGATGTTTTGATACATCATTTTTATACTCCGAATCGATCTATCACTCTGGGGCTGGTCAATTTTAAGTAAAAATGGGCTGCAATTATTTGCACCTTAGCTAATGATGACCTGATAACAGTCCTCAATTAATTACACCCGAACTGTGCTTTCTTCCTTCAGTGTGTGTGGGGGGGCAATTCTTGAGGAATAGAACCTATGATTGTGTAATCCTCCCCCCTCCTTTCTAGTCTACTTTTGAGATTATGAGGAGGGGGGAGAATTTCAGAATTAGGAAGGGGTCTTTGTCCGGTGATCACTGACACTGCAGGCTGAGGTCCTCTCACTTCAAGTAGCCAGTGACTGGGTCTGTATTGGGGATCTGGTCAACACTTGTACTTTGCAAGGTCAAAAGTAAATTTCAGAAAATGCAATCATAAAGTTGAATGAGTCTAGCCCTCCCCCAGACCCCATATCCTTTCCTGTGTTTCAAGGACTAGATGGAAGAGATTTGCTTAAAGGAAGGACTGGAGATTTCTCTAAGGCTGAGTGGTGTGTGTGTGTGTGTGTGTGTGTGTGTGTGTGTGTGTGTGAGAGAGAGAGAGAATAAGAATTGTAGTAGAGTATCCAAAACACCGAGTCTGAGTTGAATCTCTCCTTCCGCCCCATCCTCTCTGACCGCTCCCCACACATCGCTGAGGGTTTACAGGCTACTGTTTTACGGGGGAAAACAAAAGCCACAAGTAAGAAAGCAGACAAATCTCTGCGAGAAAGGAGGGAGGATGCTGGTACCTACTCCACCCTCAAGCGTGCGTTCCCGCGGTCTCTGATGCTGACTGTCTCCTCTTTGCCCTGTGGGGTTTCCAGCGAGCTTTCCTACTCCCACTTTTCTTTCCCACTCCTCTCCAAATTTGGTGTGGTAGTGGTGGTGGGGGAGGGAGGATAGAGCTAGTTCATTAAAAAAAAAAAAAAAAAAATCCTGGACAGGCCCAGGATACAAACTCGAGCAGTCTATTGTGATGTGTGGGTCCGCGGGCGGGAGGAGGGGGATGGTGGGGGCTGGCTCGCGCCCCCACTCCAGCGCCCTCCCGAAGGCCGGGAGCCCTGCGATGCTGCTCCCACCCCTGTGAGGCCCCGACCCTTCCTCAGACTCGCACTGAGACTCGGCCTCCTGACCTAAAACTTATCTGCGCTCCACTAGCTGGGATTCCAGTGTCTGATTTCTTTCCTCCAAACTTCACAAATGCAGTTATAAGCCCCTCTAAATCACCGCCAGCTGAGACGCTGACACTTAAGCAACACGTTAAACATTAAGATGCTAATGAAAGGAAAAGGACGTGTGTGACCCACGTTGGGTGAAGGCGAGATCCCTAGAAGAGCCCCGTGGCCGGAGCATCACCTAGTTCCGAGGGCATCAGCCTATGACCGGGGCGTTCCAAGACGTCTCCGCTGGAAGTGAGAGTGGGAGCTGAAAAGGGGCAAGAGGAAGACAGAAAGGGGGATAGGCTCAAGAGAGCGGAAGAGACAAGAGGAAGAGAAGGAGAGAGGAAGAAAGAGAAGAAGGAAGAGAGCGCGGGAAAGAGCCAGAGACAGCGAGAGAGAGCGCACGTCGCATTTGGAGACCCGCCAGATAGCGCTAGAGGGCTATTTATTGAAATACTTCCCTTCTGCGAGATGGTGAAGCAGCTCAAATTGGGAGAAATAAGAAATAAGAAGAGTAAAAGGGAAGAAAGTACAATGATTCCACTCCATCTTATGTAAGAAGATAAATTGTGGGGTGCTTTATTAACATTAATGGGGGGAATATACGGTAGAAAGCTTAAGTGAGGAAAGGATCAAAACCCAAAAACCAAACAAACAAAAAACGGTCCTCTTCCTCTCTTGACCCCAACTAAGAAGAGAGTGAGCAAAGTTTACGGGTATGAAAGCGAGTGAATTTCTTCCTAGTCCAACTTGCAGGGTTGCTGGTTACACTGCTGAGAAGGTCGGGAACAGTTCACAAGGATGAGCTGAGGTTTACAGAGAAGAGATGTTTTTAAAGTAATAGATGGCTGCAAGGGGGTGGGAGGGAGAGGCAAACGCGTTATTGGAAATGCCAAATAAAATATATATCAAAAATTCCAACTGTCAGCCAGCAGGTCTGGAGCAGAAGAGAGTCCCTCCATCTTTGTCCCAGCAATGCTGGGCTCAGGGCTGTTTCTGCAGGGCCACACCAAACTCCTTGAATAACAATTTATAAATACTCTGGGAAGCCTGGAGAAAAGAGCTAGACTATAAAAATTCACGGTTGCATTCAGAGCCCAAAGAATGGTGAAGCAGATGGAGAGAGAAGACCTAGTGACAGAGGTGGAATCCAAAGAGAGAGAGAGAGAATAAAATATTTTGGTATTTTTTGCTTGCTCAGGTCAGGAGTGCAAGAAAGAAAACTTCTTTCAAATAATACTTTAAAGTACTCATTTGGTTTTATTCTAAAACCCATGGCATCTCACACATCTAGCTTCTCATTTTAAAATTGCACTTTTCTTTTACCTGAAGGAATTTTTTGAATCGAAGTAATAATATCTTTTTCCCAACCAGCAAACAGAACCTCCACAAATAAACATTAACCGTATGGAGAAAAAAGAAATCTGCTTAATCCAAAATACTCCAATTCAAAACGTTAACTAAAGTTACACATAAGAGTAAGGTTGGATTGATTTGCTCTCTAACAAGGTGTCAATTGTTCTAACTGTTGTAAGAAGACAAAAAGGATTGAAACCCAGCGATTTTAATACACAGATTAGCACTTCGGACCTCATAGTTCTGAGGAATTTGGAGTTATCTGTGATGAGGACCTATAACTTTCTAGAAAAAAAAAAAAAAGGTTAAAAGAAACAGGCCCACAGGCTCCTTAAGGAAGGCAGGCAAATTCACCTAAAATAGACTCTGAGTTCATAAATGCTCATTTCAAATTAAACACTCTCCATAAAGCCAATGCCCTCTAAATTAAGTAATTATAGAGGGACTCAATTATTCTGTTTAAATCTTAAATGTTACCTATAATAGCATTCCATGTAGAGACAAAAAAGAAAAGGAAAAATAGAAAAGAAGCAGTTCTCAGAAGTCTTGGGGATGCTTCAATAAGAAAGAGGTGATTAAAAACAGACTCTTAAATTTGAGAGGCCCGTTCCCCCTCCCTTTCACCCCCACCGGATCAGGTCCCCTCCCTTTCACCTCTTGTTTTATGCAGTGCCCCCACCCCCACTCCAGAGCTACGTAGCCGATTTGGGATTCTGAAGAAATAGGTTTCAGCATCCATATTTGTTCTAGGGCACTTGTAAAATGCGATTTGTAGAGGGTCTTTAGCCTTCTGATTGTCTTTGAATTGTTTTTACTGAAACAGATCTTTTGCAGTTAATGAGTCCCCACGCAGCTGGACAGCTCCTCTCGGACACTGAGAACTCTAACCCCAAAATGACCCCAATTTGACACCGCAAGATGAAATTTTACCGCCTGTTAAAACCATTTCCAGCCTGGGCAAAAGGAGTTGACTGTTGACGGAGGTGTGCGCCGCCTCCTTCAACCCCCATCTCGCGCCTGTCTCCCGGGCCTGCCCCACCTACTTTTCCTTCACCCCAAATGTGCGAGAGCAGATGAGCCTCGCAGCCTGGGTGGGGGTTCGGAGGCTAAAAATGGAGCATCAGCAACGTACTATCAGGCTAGAAATCAGACAGTGTGCGCACCCCCACTGCTTTGGAAGAGCTTCTATCGGATTGCGAAATTGGGGTGGGGGGGAGACCGGGAAGTACTTAAGTGTTTTTCAGCTCTATTAATTAATAAAACATCAGCAAGTTGGTGATTAAAAGTAATAGTCCTTTGAATTCATCAGACTGATCAAGAACCAACACCCCGACTCACCTCCAACTTGATCTTGCATGTAATCCACTGCACTGCAATGCCATTTTAAACAAACAGTTTCATAAATGACATACAACTAAGTAAGTGAAATCTCTTTAGTCGCATGAAATTCGAGGTTCTCCCTTTAGGCAATTGGTGAGTTTTTAAATGACACAGATTTTCCTCCAGTAGGCTTCACTTTTAACACTCTCACACTTCTTAACTAAATTCTTTGGAGTTAAAGAAGACTGGGTTTTTTTCTTTGACAGTATCTTAAAATGTCCTATTTCTCTCTCCCTCCTACAGCTAACCAGATTGTCCCTGTTGTTTGCTTTAATGTATTCAATAAAATGCAAAAGAAGTTACAGAATATTAGAGCGAGAGAAAGAAAGGAAGAAAGGAGTTCAGGATAAAATGCCTTCTGCAACGCCAAAAGGATGAAAATGAGTTTCAATTTTTTTCTTTTGTAAAAACCAAGATTATCACGGAATAATCAACCCATTATAACTTCGCAACTGTTTGAAAAGATAGAAATCATCAATAGGTCTGAATTGTTTGCACTGCCATGGAAGAAACATTTTTTTTTAAATGCTAGTGCAGTTTTTCTAAATAAAGGCTGTAGGGATGCTAGCTCACTTCACAGTATCACTATGAAGAAAAAGCGGCGGTAAATGAAGCAGAACGCAGCAACGTTGAATGTTTCAACTGTGATGCAGAGGTTTGGTTCGAAGTTGATCTTTACAAAAGGAGCGTTTATCAAGGAAATTGAGTTTCTTTTTAAAAAGAAAAATAATTGGCGCTTACTATACAGAACATTTAAAACAACAAGAATCCTACTGGTGACAATAAATACGCAATATTGAAAATAAGAACAATTAGAAGAGTAAAAACTGAAAAACTGAGTATAAACTTCTCAGCTAGCGGGGCTGCGCGGGGAACTTGAATTCACCAATATCAAGACCTCTGCAGAGCCGAAACCGCTCCGCTACGAGACTAGATTGGTTTTTTCCCTCTCTCATCCTTCCCGCCCAGGCTAAACTGAATTCGCGTGACTGCCGCTTGAAATAAAATTCTGGAAGCCAACTTTTTCTTTTCTTTTGCGTCTTCTTTTCTTTTTTACTCACCTTTTCTTTATACGTCGAGGAGCAACTCAGCAACAAATAAGAAGGATGCTTTTAATCTTGGAGTTCTTCTAGGAAAAAAGAATGAGGAGATGGAGGGAGAAGGACCCTCCCCCCAACCTGCAGGTTTCATATCCGACGGATCTTGCAGGCTTGAAGCCTCACATGAGAGTGGCTGAAAATCTGGACTAGACTCTCTTCCCCGAAGCTCCGCGCGAGCAGTCCCTGCTCCGGCCACCCTGGCGAATACCTCGCTGTCCGCAGCCCCGCTCCCTGGCGTCGCGCTACCCTCGCCTCTGCCAGCCCCTCCGTGCTATCTTTCTTTATATGTGAGGGCCGATTTCCCGCAGACATCATTGTTATGATGGCTCATTTAATCAAACTGTTTAATTGCTCTGGTAATCACTATCATCATCACAGGTGCTCAATCATTCATTTTTGGAGGGCTTTATTGACCTCCGGAGCTCATTCCCCAAGCTCCATTAAAACGAGGCCAAATTTCTCCGACTCCGCTTGGAGTCTCTGCAGGCTGCGATCTAAGCCCAGATGAGTGTAGCCCGAAAGCTTACAGCGAAGCAGAGAAGACCGAAAGGGGGCCAAAAAAGCCCACCCGTCCTTCTCTCATTCTTTCTCTCTTTCTCACACGCGCGAGCGCGCGCGCGCGCACACACACACACACACACACACACACACACACACGGTACTTTATTCTCCCTGCGCCACCCCCCACCCCCCGCCGGCCGCCGGGAAGTCGGGTCAAAGCCGCGTGCGGAGGATAACGCTACTTTCTACTCTCCAAAAGGGGTTCAAAGTTGGAGAGGGAGGTGGCTGTTGAGGAACAGTCTGTTTTCGATTCTCTGGGCCAGGGACCACGAGCGAGGGCGAGAGCGAGGAGTTGGGGACAGGGCGCGCACGGAGCGCAGGGCCGGGCTGCCGGGCGGCCGGGAGCCGGGGGGCGACCGGGGCCTGAGGCGCTGCGCGCGCTGGGTGATCATAGCTCCGCCCCCAGCTCGGGGCTCGGAGTGATTGACGCGCGGCCGCCGGGAAACCCGCGGCGCTGAGGTGAGGCTGGGTACGGCTCCGGCCAGGGATTGGGCGAGACAGCGGCCAGAACTACTTTCGACACAAACGGTGTGAGACAGTTACCTTCCTTACCCCCAATCCCCTCCTTTTCCTTTTTGGAAAAGTTCACTCGGAGTCGGCCCCATCTTCGATCCCGCGAAATTGCCGGGTATAATTAACACAGCCATTAGCCACCATAACTGAGCCCCGGCCTCTGCGCCCCCGGCGACCACAACAAAGCTGGGCAGGGAGTGCTGGGCAGGGAGTGCTGGCCAATCCTCCTTGCATAGCATCTTCCCTCTTTCTCTCTCTCCCTGTCGTTCCCTCCCGTGCTTCCCAGCTGTAAGTGAGATCCACTTCGGAGGCGCACACCAGTCGCGCGCGCGCATACACACACACACACACACACACACACACACACACACACCCTGGCGACATCAGACAACATCAAACACCCAAACGACTCCCTGCCCACTTCCTCCCTCCCGATTTCGCCGCGGCCCCAAAGACTCTCCGGGGTGGCCCTTGTCCGCACGGCTTGGAGGGAGTGCTCTCTGAGTTAAGCTGGTCTCTTCTTGTCCTGGAAAAAATGAATGTTGACATCAAGGGTCCTGGATCTGCACAGGGAAGAAAGTACCACTTAAAAAAAAACTCTAGCCCGGCGGTGGTACCGTCTGCAGCGCCTGCTGCCCCTGGATGTTAGCGGAAAGCCTTCGGGCGCGGTAATCGGCTGGCAGAGGAGTAGGGCCCACGGAGTTAAAAGGAACAAAAGCAAGAGCGCCATGCCAAACGTCCCCGACACGACCCCGTTAGGCATGAGCCCGGAGTGATGGGAAAATGATCTAGAAGTAAGTTTTATTTTAAAAAAAAAATTTAAAGATCTGAGGCTGTACCGTACTTTCCCTGTGGTTTTCTGCAGTTTTCCTCTCTGCGCTCTCCCTGTCCTCTTCATTCTCTCTCTCTCTCTCCCTCTTTCCTCGCGCGCGCGCGCGCGCACACACAACACACACACACACACACACACACACACACACACACACTCCTCTTCCTCCCCCCTCCCTTTCTCCTCCCCCCGCCCCCCAGCCGTACCCGCGGAGGAGCAGGCTCTCTGATTTGTTCGGGTCTGCTCGGCTCCTGCCTCCCCTCCCCCTCCCGCCCCCCGCCTCCCCCGCCCCCCCAGCCGGGGCCGTCCGATCGCACTCGCTGCATATCAGAGGCTCGGCGCGGCGCGCTCCTCCTCGCTCCCGCTCCCCACTCCCGGGATGTGTCTCCGCCGTACGACGGGCTATGGCCACCACGACTTCCGGGTTCCGTCATTTCGTTCTCCCGCCGCCGACCCGCGCCGCCAAACTGAGGCTCTTCTATAAGCCAGGCAGCAGCCAACCTGCCAACACCTACTGACACTCACTCATCTCCCAGAGAGAGAAAGAGAGCGAGAGAGAGCGAGCGAGAGAGCGAGCGCGAGTGAGAGCGAGCGAGCGAGCAAGAGAGAGAGGGAGAGACAAAATACCTACCAGGAAAGGGGGGGAGGAAGTCCAATTTTTGCAAACTATTCATTTTTTTTTTCTTGATTTTTCCCCCCTGCTTTCTTTGAACGATACTTTAAAGAGAGAGGATCATATTATAGATACCGCGGGGGCAAAGCTAAAAGAGGGGGGGAGGGGGGAGGAAAAAATTCAAGAAGCAGAAACCCCTCGTGGAGTTTTCCTGGAAGAAAAAAAACGGGTCTGAAAGATTCCTCCTCTTCATCATCATCAACCATCATTCATTCACTACCTTGACATTCCGGGCTTTGATTGACAGCTGGAGTGGCAAAAAGCCATGAAACACGACAGTTCGGTTACATGTGGGCTGCTGACGGGCCGCTCGTAACCTTCACTTCGGGGGCTTGACAATTTTTTTTTCTTCTTTTTCTTCTTTTTCTTTTTTTCTTTTTTTTTTTTTCAACTGAGGGGAAGAGAAGAGAAAGAGGGGGAAAGGAGGACCCAAGAGGAGGAGGAGGGGAGGGGGGAGGAGGAGGAGGTGGAGGAGGAGGAGGAAGATCAGGAGGAGGAGGAAGAAGAGGAAAAAAGAGAAAAAGAAGAAATATCACAGAAAAAAAAAAAACTCTTCGTTGTCTTGCCTGGGCTTTTTTTTTCCCCCTAAAAATAACAAATTGGAGAATTGGGAGAAGTCTCCTTGGTTTGGAAAAAAAAAAAAGGAATCTTCAGCCTAGATCACTTTCTTATCCGGACTGGGATATTAAATATACGACACATCCAGGAGTTTATTGGAGCGCAGACTGATGGCGCAAAGGGTAGGTTTAAATCTCCAACACTTACCTAGATATAAATCCTCTCCTAAGAGGGGCCTGTCCCGATGCCTCCTCTCCCTTCAACGCTGCTGCTGCTGCTCGCTGCTTGATGATGGCGGACAGTATTTAAAAAATAGCAGCAAAATTATTCATCGGCTTCTTTTCCCCCCCGTGCCTCTGCGTGTGTGCGAGTGTGTGTGCGTGCGTGTGTGCGTGTCTGGGCGCGCGTGTTCCAGCGCTGTGCGAGCGGGCGGGCGGCGAGTGCGTGTGAGTGGTGTGTGTGTGTCTGTGCAATTGTTACACGCTTTCGCCTCGCTCCAGCTTTTCCCCCAGCAGCGCGATTCCCCTGGTTCTTCTGCTGCCGCCGCTGCCGCTGCTGCGCCGCTGCCGCCGCTGCTCCCGCGGCTCGGGGCGGGCACCGGCTGCGTAGGAGCCGCCGCCGCCGGGGCCGCCGCTGGGGCCGCGCTGCCGCAGCCGCTGCGCCGCCGCCTAGACTAGCCTGGGCTGCTTGTTTTGTCTCTGAAATTGACAAGGACGCAGGGAATCCGCTGCTAAATAATGTTTCTGGTAACTTTCACGTTATTCCCCCCTCCCTCCGCTCCCTGCCCCCGGGGAGGCACTGGCCCCAGCCTTCCCTCGTCCTCGGCGTTCTCATCCTGATTATTAGCGTTTTTCTTCTCTTTATTTTGTTTCATTTCGCCTTTTGATTTATTGGATCCTCTGGAGGAGGCGAAGGGGGGTTAGGGGTGGGATCCGGGGCTTCCTCCTCACACTAACTCCACTTCTCCCTCGGTTGGCTCGCTACGGTTCTGCTGCCTCCGGCCCGAGCGGGACCTCCCGGCGCCCCCTCAGTCCCCGGCCTCACCGCCCCCTCTCCCGGCTCTCAACGCTGCTCTTGGCTCCTACTTTTTCATTTTAAAATTTAAAAGCATTTTCCCTCACAACTTTCAACTCCGTTGTTTCGGCTGGTTTGGTTTCTCTGTGTTCAACTCGTGCTCGTTACTTTTCTCCTCTCTGACTTTGTTTTTATTTTTATTTTCCTCTCTGTCTCTGTCTCTCTCCCTCCCTCTGTCTCTCCCCCTCTCCCCTGCCTCCCCCCTCCTCCTCTCTCTCTTCCCTTCGTCTTTCTCCCTCTCTCTCATCTCTATTCCTTTCCCACTTCTCTCCTCGCTTTCTTCTTCCTGCTTCTTTTTCTATTCCCCCTCGGCTCTCCTCTCTCTCTCTCACGTCCTGCGCCCCCCTCCCCTTTGCCGGGTTCTGACAGTACGATGAGCTGCCCCATTACGGCGGGATGGACGGAGTAGGGGTGCCTGCTTCCATGTACGGAGACCCTCACGCGCCGCGGCCGATCCCTCCGGTTCACCACCTGAACCACGGGCCGCCGCTCCACGCCACGCAGCACTACGGCGCGCACGCCCCGCACCCCAATGTCATGCCGGCCAGCATGGGATCCGCTGTCAACGACGCCCTGAAGCGGGACAAGGACGCGATCTACGGGTAAACCAACCCCCCCTCCCCCCGACCCAGCATACTGTGTGTGAGTGAGGTTGCGAGTGTGTGTTGTCTCTGTGGGGTTTGAGGGGGTGGACGACTAAGAGGGGAGTAATTTCTGCTGGGGGGGGGGTGCGGGAACCGCTTGCCTTAGGAAACGACAGTGAAGGGGGCCTGCTCTTATGCCCCTTGAGTGTAAGTCCCTGGAAGGTATGGTTTCCTCCACCCCCACGGCCCCGTCAGTCCGGACCCCACAGCCCTGAGTGACTGAGTCCTCAGAATGTTGCCAGGGCCTTCTCCCCAAGGACGGGATTCCTGGCCAAAGGACGCAGAGCTGGTCCTTTCAGGCCCCCTAAGAGAGGCCTTGACGAAGGAGAAAGTTTCCTGCTGATGAGGAGCAACTTTGTTTTTTTTCTCTTCTCTTTCCTACCGAGAGTCTGGGAGTCACTAAATGCAGCTTGAGCTGGGATCAGGGCTGCTTCTGTCGGCCAGGAAGTCCTAATCATCCACTTCTTAATTCTCTGTAAATAAAGGGGGCAGACCTTGAAGTGCAGCGGGGTGGAAGGGACTGCTGCTTGCACAGAGCCGCTCTTGGGGGGAGTGAGAGAGATGGCTGGAAATTGTTTTATATTCTGAGAGCACTCGGTGAGGGATGGGGGTGCAGGGTCCAAACGTGTACCACTCGGGCTCTCCCAGCTGAGGGTAGGTGAGGAAGGCGGCGGGATGCCGAGGGGAGGGGTCAGTCGGTAAACAGCAACTGAGCCTGAAGCCAGAGGCCGCGAGCATCCCGAAGTGTAGCTAAACCTCCCGGAGGAACACAAAGGGCAGACGCTCACGCACACTTCCAAGTTTTAACACTCGATTTATTTATTTTTGCCTGCTGGAGAAATGTGGTCTTTGGAAGGAAGCTCTTCGGCGTTTAACATTCCTATTATTTTGGCCTCCACACCCGGGCTTTACTAGAAGTAGAGCAAACAAGTTTATAAGGGAAGGGGGTGGAGAGGTTAGACGAGCACTACTCTCTTCGATTTAGATCTAGGAAATATCACTCCAATGTGTGTAGGTGAAGCCTTCGGCTTCCTCCGAAATGCCCATTAAAATGCAGAGTTAAAGCAATTTTTGATTTCACAGAGTGTTCCTTTCCTGGGAGGTCAGGGCTAGGTCTCAAGGGTTGGTTCGGCGGCCTCTGCAGTGTGGGGAGTGGGTCTGGATCAAATCCGGGCTCCAGACGGCCTGAGCTTCTTGGATGTTTCATTTCGTTCCAACTGAGGCTCTTTTTACTTGGCGGGCTAAAGTGACTAGGGGCTTCTCCGGCCTGATCTGAGGGACTCCTGAGCTGAGGAAAAGGGCCAGGCCGTTTTTCCTTTCTGTTTCTGGCCCAGGCTCGGCTGGCTGAGGAAGGGTTGTAAAGTGTGATGCGTGCCTGTTGTGTTAAAGAAGGAATCCGAACCCTCCAAACTTGTTGATTACAGTTCTTGCTCCTTCCCCTCTGCACCCCGTCTCCGTGTGTGTGTCTCTGCGTGGCGCTGCCCGTTAGGCACCCGTTGTTTCCTCTGTTAGCTCTGGTCTTTGAGAAGTGTGAGCTGGCGACCTGCACTCCCCGGGAACCCGGAGTGGCCGGCGGAGACGTCTGCTCCTCCGACTCCTTCAACGAGGACATCGCGGTCTTCGCCAAGCAGGTCCAACCTTCTTGACCCACTCACCCTCCAGCAGCCCCTCACCCTCCTCCCCTTTCCTCAGAGCTTTACATGAAAGAGGAGGAAAAGGCAGGGACACCCGATCTGTGCCTCCGGCCCAGTCCGTGCTCTACGCCTCCTCCTCATCCCTGAGCCTGAAGGCGAATTGGAAGCGGAGATAAATATGGGTGTTTGTTTTTCCCCCCAGCCAGGAATACAGGGGCTCGACCCTCGAATTAACGTTGACCTGCTCCTAATCTGGGGCTTGGCCTTTTCCCCCGCCTGCAGCTACTTGAACGAGAATTGGGGATAGGGGCTGTGAGGGACCCGACAGTGCCCGGGAGGAAAGGAAGCTGGGCGCCTCTCCGGGCGGTCCGCGCCGGGCGCGGAGGTGAGGGAGCCTGGGAGCCACAGCCCTTTGGACGGCAGGATAAGGGGATACTCGGGGCCCGGAGAATGACCCTGAGTTCCCAGCTACCGCTTAGCGGTTCCAGGTACCCCCTAATGGGACCAAGACCAGAAGGCCCCGATTCTTCTTCAGCCGACCCCACTAATTTAAGGCACTAGTTTGTTTCATGTATTTTACCAAAGCCCCTCTCCTCTTCTCCGCCACTGGTCCTCCACCGTTCCCACTCACACACTGCAGTTTAGTCGGTGACAGGGTTTTTCTTCTTTTAAATGGGGTGGCAATTCATGCTGACTTCCCCTGCTTCTTTTAGGTTCGCGCCGAAAAGCCACTTTTTTCCTCAAATCCAGAGCTGGACAATTTGGTAAGGCTCACTGTTTCTTGCCTCTCCCCAGCCTGCACCCAGAAGCACCCACTTTCTCCTGGAGCTCCGGGGAGTTCAGCACAGCCCTCTTTTGAAGCTCAAGAGCGGCAGGGAGGAAGGGAACAGCTTAGAGCCCTGGCCAGGGAGATGGGAGTGAGGGGCGGGATGGACGTCAGGGAGAGCGGAGCCCGGGGAGGCAGCAAGCGAGGCGGCAGCGCCGAGAGCGCGAGCTGGAGATGAGTCCCAGGTCTCGGCCTCGGGAGTGAGGCTGCGAGAAGTGAGTTATTTCCTCTGTTTGCCGGGGCAGGCGGCCGAGCCCGGGGCAGCTAACCCGAAGGAAGTAACCGCTGGCGCGGCGGAGGGCGGGCCGGGGAGGTGGGGGGGGGGGGTGAGGGGCAGGCCAGCGCAGGCCACTTTTAGGTGCGATTCTTTTGCTAATTTGCACGATTTCAATATTAAAAGTACTTAAATCCGCTTTCAAAGGCCCTGACTCACCATTCATCTTGAGTATTTCCTTCTTTAGTAAGGACAGATTTCGCAGGGTGTGCTGTTCTAAAAAGCTTTCTCTCTCCAGAGAAGCGACTTTTTTTTTTTTCAATTTGGCCTGAGGTCGAGGGAGGGGATGGTTAAAGAGGACTCAGGCGGAGAAAGGCCTGGCCCTAGGAAAGCAGTCCTTACGAATAGTTCAGTGAACGTGAGGGGCAAAGATATGAAATGCTTCGGCTCAGGTTGAGTCAGATTCCTATCCCGTGGCCAATGAGGCAGAGATGATCACTAATCACTTGATTTTTCTGACAATTTCTTGATCTGTGGCTTTTCCCTGGCCACTTGCCTGTTCCTTCTCCCCAGCCCAATTTCCTCACCACCCCCCAATCGGGACCTCCGAGTCACAGAGCTTTAACTCCACGCTCTAAACTTTTCTTTCAGATGATACAAGCAATACAAGTTCTAAGGTTTCATCTTTTGGAGTTAGAAAAGGTAAGCAGAAAATGACACTCTCCACTTTGATTTAGCCACTTCCCTCTCCTAGTTGAGTTGGGATGTTTTTAACAAACCTCAAGTCTGAGGGATTGAACACCTACAGATTTTGAGCAACATGTTACCATGTCCTTCCTTCAAACAGCTCCTCCACCCCAGGGCTCAGGGGATGGGTGAATTAGGACAGCCCTGCCTTTTAAAGTGGTCTCCCCCTCCTTTTTTCCCCAGGCATTCAGGATTATTTTGAAATGCAGCAAACCATTTGTGTTACTGGACATTCAGCCTGCTTGTGTCTCTATTAGCTCAGCTCACCCTCGGCCCAGAGCCGGCATTAGGTGCAAGCAGAGGGAATCATCCTCGCTGGGGTGTCTTCACATTGCAGCTCAATCACTTTCCCCTGGAAACATACAAAACTCCTGGCTTATTGAATCGCAAATGCTAATGCTGTACCCACTTCCAGCATTCTCCCGTTTTGATGTTATTATCAAATCGGATTTTCCTCCCTGGGCTCCCAGTCTGAACCCAGTTATTTCCAGTCCTGTTTCTTCTCTCTTTATTGTAACTTGTTGCTCAGGGAAGTCTCTGGAGAATAATATCTGCTGCAACAATTGCTCTATTGTTTCCTCGCCTTCAACTATTACACCCATTAATTAGAGTTAGTTTGGAAGACATGGCACTGTTGCTCTTTCCAAATGTAACCTTGCAACCTGATATTTTTTTCCCTTTAAAAATGAAACAAAACAATAACAACAACAATCGAGCTGAACCGTCCACCATGACCCTCCTTCTAGGTCCACGAACTGTGTGATAACTTCTGCCATCGGTACATTAGCTGTTTGAAGGGGAAAATGCCTATCGACCTTGTCATTGATGAAAGGGACGGCAGCTCCAAGTCAGATCACGAAGAACTTTCAGGCTCCTCCACAAATCTCGCTGACCATGTAAGTCTGGGAGCCTTTGGCATTCTTTTAAGACCACTGGGCAAAGCTTCTTTTTAAACTTGTTGTAACGTCTGGCTCCACTGGCTTGGTTTTCTTTGTAAATGATTTGGTCTCTTTGGGGGTCTTTTTCTCCCTTTCCCACTACCTCTGCCATACCTTTCATCTCCGTTTCCCCTTTCTTGGATCCCCTCCTTATTTATGTTGAGAACCAAAAAAACCAGGGAGTTGATAGAGTGATTTGTGCTCTTAATGTGTAAAGTTTCCTGGATTTGGTGACTTGAGTGCTAGCAAATTGTCTGTTTGATATGGTGACCGCTGCCTTTTCTGCTTTTTTAACTCTGTGTAATCAGTGCAGCAAGGATAGAGAGAGGACAGATTGGGAGAGAGAGAGGATGGAAGGAAAGAGAGAATTGAGGTGGGAGGGCTGATTTCTCAGTCTCTCACAGAGATGACAATCCTGAAAATTATTGGCAATCTTGCATTGCATTAGAAATAAAAGAAGCAAACACATTACAATTCTCAGAGCTTTTGCTCTATAGAAACTTATTGTCAGAATATGGACTTGTTGCCAAGTGCCTGAAGCATCTTCCTAAAAAAAGGCAGTAACCTTGATGAAACAATTATTAACAATGTATTACAGAAAGCTGAGGGGAATTGTGATTGAGTAACCATAGGTTAGTGGTTGAATTTTAACACTTAAACAGTTGGTGAATGAGGACGAAGAGTATAGTAAGGAGTGACTGTGTATGCCAGGCCAGAAAGGAGATTTCTTTCTATTCTCTCTGTTTTTAATCCTATTTTGGAACCAATCTAGGGAGTCTGATGCTTAAAAAAAAAAAAAAAAAAAAGCATATGTAGTGAGACTGAAAATTTGAAAAAGAAGCAAAGAGGAGAAAGATTGCAGCTGGTAGGAAAGGCAAGAGTGGCGAGGTTAAGGAGTGGGTGTGAACAGCAGTTTATTTATAGGAATTCAAGCCTGGGGGTGGGGGACAGGGTGTCTATAGATTACATCCAGTTGAACTCACAACCTAAATGATATAGGCTATAGTCTAATAACTTGGTGGCTGAGATATTAAATTAACCCTCTGTGGAGTTAAACAGGCTTTGAGGATTGAAGGAAGTTTGTGTCCCCGCCATCACCTCCCCCCCCCCATTCCTGGTGTTAAGAAGAATGAGTTGAGATGCCTGGAGAATAAACCTGTAGGGTTCTCCTCCCCGCCACCAAAAGTTTTGAAAATATACCCTCACATATTTTAATTATTAGCCTTTATGTTGTATGGAAAGCCAGCCTAAGAACAAAAGTTTTTTAAAAATGAAAAGAAAAGAAAACCTCAGTCCCGGATGTCCAGTCTGAGACAGAATAAATACTACGGTGTTGGAAAGCACCTGTGCCTATTTTTACTCTTGGCTTTTTCCATCATGATGGGGGAAACTTTGGGGAGCTCTTTTGTATTTTGAGTGTATTAACTGAAATCAAAAGGGTGCAGCAGGCAGCTATGGAAAGTTTATTTGCTGATACGCGGCTGTATGATGCGTGGTTGTGGTTCACGAGGCGTGACATGACCTTAGAAATGTTTGTTGTTGTTGTCATTTATTTGTATAGTTTCACGGCTTCCTGTTTCTAAATTCATATGCATTTTGCACTATTGGGAGAATGGGAAAGAATCTAGTTACATGGTTTGTAGAATGAGAGGTTCACAGTTGTTTGCAGCCAAAAGCTTTTCTCATGACATTTCTAGGGGTCTCAACTACTTGGTTTTCTAGAGCAGTTTCTTGGCAACTGTTTTTCAAGTGGATGTATGGAACTAGAGCATGCTGATGTTTACATAGAAGAGATAAGATAAACTAGGCTGTTTAGATTATTGACTGATAGACAATGCCAATTTATGGAACTATTGTAATATTTAAATTACACTCAAGGAGGAAGTTGTACCTAAGAGGATAGTGCTTTAATAATTTAACAATCATCATCTTTGGATAAAAGAGTCAACTGTAACATTTGTTGCTCGTCTTTCAGGCCCCCCCAATCAAGTAAATATGACAACTGATTTATTTCGAACCCATGAGGGCTTGCCACCTCATTGGGCATCATAATTTAAAGCCTTTTATTTCCTAGAGATCTGAACTATAGCATTTTTACTTCAGCCCCCTGCTATTTGTTTTGAAAGGAAGCAAATAATTTGTTCCACCAGCACACCAAGTGGGAAATGGCAAGGTTTGCCACAGACTTGAATTTTATGCAGGAGGTGAGAGAAAACCTTGGAGAGTCTTCACCATTTTTGATACTTTTGAACCATAGGTATAGTGATTGTATTCATTTCCAGGCCTCCCTCTACAAAGTGCATCCTCCTACACTTCAGCTTCTTCTGCAAGCTCACCCTCCCTCAGCCCCCCAGGCACAAAAAAGTGAAAATGCCACAGAACCACTACCTGAAAAGTGGTACGAGTGGGACATTTTCAGCATGTAAATGTGTCCAATTTGAATCTCCAGGTTTATTTTTTCATTTGCTTTGATATGCATATTTAATACATTGCCCCAGGCTGGATCTCATTTGGTGCATGCTGGTGCAGGGGTGATGATGAGCTGCTTCACAAGGACCCAGACAGTGTGTTGTTTTCTCTGTTTTATCTGTTGGCCCACTATTCTGATCTACTGTGCTTCCTCGTGGTTTTATTTGCACATGAAATGCTGAGAGCATTTCAACTTATTGGCTATGAATAATGACAGCTAAAAAGAAGTGTAGTTTAATTTGTTGTGTGCCAAGGTTTCTCTTGTGGAGGTGACAGTTTGTGACAGCTGTTTGACACCCCCAAAACACATACACCTCTATCCTTATTAAGTGGTATCAAGCTACATTCTGTGTGTGTGTGTGTGTGTGTGTGTGTCTGTCTAAGGAAGGATAGGGCAAGGAGAGAGAAAGAGAGTGAAAGAGAAAAAAAGAAAGAAAAAGTGCGTAATCCTGTGTAGTGGATAGCAGAAAGAGCAGCATCAGTAGTAATTAGGTACCAAAATAGCTTTCGATTTTCTTATTAAAAATTTTGAAAATAGAAATGAATAAAAGTAATTGATAGGAATATCTTGAAAGCAAGTATTTTTGGCAGACTTTTAAGAATGAGTTTTGTATAATATTAGTTAGCAAATCAGGCTGTTGTCATGCTGATTTCACATTCTGTAATTTTATGTCAATAATCTGATGTATCATAGATGCATTAAAAAAAGACAACCATAATGTCTTACCTTCCATATGTTACACTCAGTAAAGATACTGAATTTGTTCATTTATTATTGACACTTACACTATGAGCATATTGATAAAAGGAAGGTTGGAATTAAATAGACAATAAAATTTGCAACATTGGATACTTTTTGTTGTGTTTAGTAAATTCATAATGAATGCTTATATTTTAAATATTATAATGTATTTTAATTACCTTATACTCTTATCATAACATAGGAGTAATTGTTATAGGTAGGAAATAGCTATTATAGTATTCTTTGGAGTATTGGGGAAAAAAAATATGATGGTGAAAGGAAATAGAACTCTATTTTCCAGCTGCAGTTCATGTTAAGTTTCCCAGACATTCAAATTTATTATGTTTAAAATAAACATGTCAAGAAACCAATTCTTTAAAAAAAGTTTCAACTTGAAAACTGTTGGGAAATAATCATGCTTTTCCTAGCCTGTATAATTTTTGAATATTAGGTGATATCCACATTTTCTACTTTACATAATTTTAGATCAAGTCTTTAGATCTAGTGCAGACAAATGAAATATATCTTTATGTAAAGATATGTAAACATATCTTTAGATCAAGTTTAAGTAAATGAAATATATTTGTTTGCAATACATTCTCTGAGCTAAGCTCTATATGCCTAAAGTGCATACCAGTTATATTGTTATTCCTAGTTAGTGTTCATAAGGAGCTACACTTTATTTTTTTAGATGAATTAAGTATAAGGAAGAAAGTACAATTGATACAATTAACAGTTAAAGACAAGTGCCTTAAAATTGGCTGGCTCTGATAACATGACTAATAAAAGAAAAATTATTTTAATTTCTATGTTGGAAGCTGTAATTTAAATGAAGATATACAGTGTTCCCTTTTGCATCTTTGAATACATCAAGTTTATTTATGTCTATGTGGTTTTTAAAAATAGGTTAGATCAGAGGAGAGAATCCCCAGAACCTTGTTGCTGACAGAATACCGGCAAATGTCTATAGATAAATTCTATTACTACCTGAAAATTTAGTGGGGAGTAGGCAGGGAGGAGAAGAATAGGTTTAAGTGATGGGTCTGTAGAATTTCAAGGGGAAATAATGGGATTTGATAATATTAATAATATGAAATGATTTACTTTATCAGATAGTTTCTTATATTTCTAGTGTAAGATTAGACCTTATGGTGTGATATCCGAGGCCTTCGGGGACCCGTTCTGGGAAAGTTCTGTCTCTGAGCTCTGTCCACCAACTCAGGGAGATATGGCTGGGGGCGTGGGTTTTCTGTTGTTATTGTTGTTGTGTAGTTTCTGGTGGTTGATAGCTTTTCTGTCAGTTTCCCATCAAGAATAATTATATTATGTAAATCATTTAAGTTGTGCAGTTGGAGTATGTTTTCAGTGTAACCGTGATGAGACTAAATTAAACAAAAGTGCACCTGACAACCACAGATATTTACTATCAGATTAAAAACTTGATATTTAAAAAATTCATTTTCCTATTTTTTTTCAGACTGAATGTTCTGTGAAACATCCCAACACAATTCAAAAGTATAGGAGACATTTTATAATATGACAGTATAGCAACAATACAGGAAATTTCTATCTTCTCTAAAAGTTGCTCCATTAAATGGAGGAATCATTTGTAAAGAGTACTTGCCACTTCCGTGAGAGTTGCTTATATATTAATTCCCAAAGCTTAATAGAGGGTGGAAGCAGGGAGATGAGGGAAAGACCCCAGCTCTATTTACATTTTTAAAGAGTGAGTCCATGTTCTGAAAGCACACACAGTTCTCCTGAGTTCTTATGTCAACTTTAGAATAACGAAGTTGAAATTCCAACATTTTTTTCAAACCAGACAATTAACATTTTTAACTTTTGTAGGCTTGACTACCTCACGATAGAAGTTTTCATTTTATTTTAAAAATAATTTTTGCCTTATGTGAATTATGAGGTAAAACATCATAAAGTCATAGGAAATATGTAACATTAATTATGTGTACTGTTACAAGCATATCTTGCCTTTGTTGTTTAAACATATTGAGTCAAATTAGTTTTGCATGCTCCATTTGGTGATTAAAATATCTTTATGTTTACTATTACTTTCTACCTATGAGCACAAACTCTGAATTACTTTACTGTATTTTCCAAGTTCATGTACAATTTTCAGCTTGGTGTTATATATCTGTTATCATGTTTTAGTTGTGTAGGTTCTAGAAAATCTAATGCTTATTTTAAAGTATTTTTTAATAGTAGAAATAAGAAGTGGGAATGACCTTAGGGATTATCTTGTCTAAATTCTTAATTTTAAAGAGATAAAGGAAACAAGTCCCAGGGAAATGAAGTCCCTCACGTGCTTAAGGTCACATGATCAGTTAGAGGTGGCACCCTAGAGTCTTAATTCCAATCTGATGCTGTCTCTCTTATACTACATCCATTTTTTCATTTGAATCACCTTTTCATTCGGGGTCTAAGATGAGTTTCAGATGATTTTAGCTAGAACTTGTGTCTAGTCTTGCTTTTTTTTTAGTCTTTGAAGCCTGATACATTTTACTTCCCCGCTCAGTTTTGTATTTATTTAGAAACACTTTTACATTTACTTCATTGAGTTTTTGCACCGGAAGAACCATGAGCTGTGTGGAATCATTTAAACAGGGAAATGCCACCAGTTCGCCAGAACTTATTAAGTATTATCCTATAGGCAGGTCCCCCACAGAAATGCCACAGTGGTGTAAAATGTTATAATTTCCACCATATCTGCAACCTCAACAAAAGAGGTGCACATATGATTTGCTTCCTATGCCTGGAGACCCCTGTCTTCTCTATGCTCTTTCCTAGATTTAGCAAAATTCAATGATGGTGCTAAATCAATTTTTTTTTTTAACTTTCAAGGGAGGAAACACTGGCAGAATTGTGTTTTCTAGGGAAAGCTGTGTGTAAATGAGAAACAGAAGAGAGCAGCAGAGTGATCTCCTGTGGCCCCGCTACTACAAGCTCTCCCCATCTTGTCTCCTGCTTTTATATTAATTACAACTTGCATTATCAGCTGTGAGTCTGTAGCCCAGCAAATAGAAAATACTGCCCCCGGAGACCTAGCTCCTTGTATCTATTTTCCATCTCCTTCTATTGTGCTCCACTCAGTAGTCACTGCTTTTCTCCTGCTCACGCTGCTCTTTAACGCAATTACGAAAGAGCAAGAGGAGTGTACCATATTTGACTCCCAATTATTAAAGCCCCTGGGAATAGAAACACGTTCACTCCTTGCCCTCGGGTGTCTTCATGATACTTTGGGCTGAAGAACAGGACATACATTGTGGAATGCACATACCCGAATACTCACCCACGTGCGTGCACACACGGAGCATTCCTCTTTATTTTTCTACGTACGTCATGGTTTTACATGCTTTCATATGCCACTTTGGTTTCAAGATTCACTAAACTTCTGCATCCAATTTGGTAGAAAGCCAGGCAGTTATTCTTGAAGGATGTAAACTTGGAAACTATCTAAGGAGGGAAAAAAAGAAGAAAGGAGTTGCGATGTAAACAAATACTTTAATTTAAGAAAAAAGTGGTATTGTGAGTAATGGAATATATTTTGTCTTTCATGTAGGTTATAATTTTTTGTGACCAAGAAGGTAGCGATGTTTTATTGACCAGGTTATTAATAATTGCCTTTGTATATGATCAAGTCACCGTGGTGTGGCTGAATACGACAACTTTGGGGTAACTCCTCGGCCTTGCATCCCCAGAGGGATTTATCTTTTTTCTACTTTCAAGTTAGATGAATATCATGGTGCCCCCTAGTTTGTATCAGTCTCTCAAAATAGATCATTATCCTTGAGACCCTTTATAGAAATAAACACCTTACGACACTTTATTAGGAGAGCATTTTTGAGGATATCAGGGAGAAAAGCGGGAAGAGACAGGGGCATGGCAGGCTAGATAGTGAACTTGAACAAATTTCAGGACTGGGCTGAAAACCAAAGACCCAATTCATTTGGAGGAACCAGCTGCTCTAAAAAGAGTATTTGCTTACGTAGCTTATTTTTCACCTTTTTACTTTAGAACACACCTCCTCCAGAAAACCATGGAAAGAAATATACTGAATTATAAATTAATGAGGCCTGACTTTAAAAACTCAATACAGGTTGACGGATAGGGACACACCGGTATTTTCAGTTGCAGGAAGTCCTTCTGAGCGATCCTTTCAAATCTCTCTAGTGCCCAAACAGAAAGACTGGCTCCAGCTTCATTTGAACGATCATAAAATAGCTATTGGATGACATTTGCCTTAAAACACAGTTGAGGTGTTAGTGGTTAATTATTGTAATTTTCATGAGGGGTAAGGAGCTTTTATAGCAGCCGGCTTAATAAAAAGCCTGCAGTGCATAAAATTAACATCACTTGCTGTCTACACGGAAAAGTTTAGTTTAGGTGAATGTGTTCAAGTTGCATTTTCTAAGAGAAGGCTCTAGCCAGTGTTGGTGCGGGATGAAACTCATGCCATGCTATTGTTTCTTTCCCTTTTCTTCATGTAATTCTTCCAGCGCTTTATCTGATTACTATCCGGCAAACAGCTGACATGAAGAGGCTGCAAAGCTTGAAGAGCCCCTGTATGCTGTTTGCTTTTAGCTCGAAACTGTTGGAGTAGTTTCTAACTTGGATAAAGGGAAAGATCACAGGCCTGACTTTGTCTTAATACAGGCAGCAGAGAACCTGGGTTTCATTTTATTCTACTCAGCTTCATTCCCCAGTCTACTTTCTAAAACATACCTTTCCTTTAGAGATCTATAGTTGCGCCGTGCGTATAGCCACAAAATTTCTGCTTAAGGTTTTCACTTGGAATCAATTGCGTGCCTGATGGCAGTGCCAGTAGCATTATTTGATATAGATGTTTTTAATCTATAGAGCTTTGGGTCATTTCATCATCTATCAAAAATGCTAAATATTAATTTACAGTCACTTTTAGCAGATCTGTAGAGAAAAAAAAATAAGGTTTTTGTGGTGGTTGTTCCAAACAAGAATAGTCTTCTATTTTGTCTCACTTTGGTTTTGTGATTTCATTTTGGTAAAAATTTATGCTCTATATGTACATTATAGAGTTGACGTTGAGGAAAATGATGGACTGATTTTTTCTAGATAAACTATATATAGTGACAACAGCAAGATTGCTTTCAGATGGTCAAGATGTTTGCCTGTTGCCTATAGGCATGTCGGTCTGTCTGAATCCTTATTTATCAGTTCTTGTAAGAAGAAATGGTCTACGTTGAGAGATTGATTTTTTTTTCCCCTCAAAGAATTTCCCCCACAAAAAATTCGCTTGCCAGTAGAACTGGGGTCTTAGCTGAAGTTGTCGCATGCAGGTGGCAATGTGCAGCTCTGGCCTTCAGGCTAGTCCGTTTCATGTGCTGTTCCTACTCTCCGTTTCTGCCAGAGGAAATTCCATCTCTTGCCTGCCTTCATGTGGTGCTGATAAAGTCCTTCCTGTACATTAGAATTCCTGTTTTCCTTTAAGCAACAGCAGGGTATTGGGAATGATCAGGAAAGGGGAGGAGGAACAGGAGAAGAATACGCTCAGCAAAGTAGCATGAGCTATAACTCTCGGTTTGCCTTACATGTCCTCTGAAACCAGTAGTTCTTCCATGAAAAAGCACTGCTCTGTGAATTTAAAGCTTCCATGGAGCTCACGTGAAAGTCCTATCCAGTTTATTAGATGGCTAACAGTGTATAGCTGTTTCATTTTTCTGTTGCTGTTTGTGTAAATTAAAGCAGAATTGATCATTTATTAGATATTGATGCAGTGATTAATATCATTGTATCTGTTGGCTGGGTAATAAGTTGATGATAATTTTGAGAGTTCATTCAGGCTGTTTTAGGGCAATGCATTGGAAAGTTGCTAAAGGCTATCCCTTACATTCTTGACTCTGACTTTTTTTAAGGGAGTCATTGAGTTTTGTAGATGTTAATGTTCTGAAGTATTTAGTATCCAAGAGCATTGAGACCTGTTTCTTGGAAGAGTGTGCCCTAATAAAGAGAGCAGAGTAAAAATGACTTTTAGATTTTTAAGTAAGCTTTTTTTCTAACTTTTAAAATTAACTTATTGAGGTGTAATTTGTATAGAATAAATTGCACCCATTTAAAGTGTTGATTTCAGTTGGTTTTAACAAATGTATACACTGATGTAACCATCACCTCTTCAAGATTCTGGAGCATCTTTTCGGTACCTATTGCTGAAATGACAACATAACATACTGTAACGTGGCATCTATATATGCCTAGTTCCACAAACACTAACATGTATGCATTTTTTGTCTCTCTCTGCACATTTTCTCCTGGCTCCTCATTTATGGCTGAAATGGTAACTGTGGAAAAATTCCCTGGCCTCCTGACATCAGAATCCTGCATCTTGGCGAGACCACGATGATGCAACCTCCACCCATTCAGCAGGCACCCCAGGGCCCTCCAGTGGGGGTCACGCTTCCCAGAGTGGAGACAACAGCAGTGAGCAAGGTAAAAGGTCAAGCATTTTCCTTGTGCAAAGTGGGCATGACTAAAATAACTTCAGTATTTTATGATATCAGTACATCTGCCTCCCTGTGAACTGGAGAGTGGCAGGTTAGGGAATATAATCAGCTGCTATTTAAGGAGACAGTGTTTCCTCTCCTTAACTCACCTTACTTTAAAAAAAAAAAAAATCAAAGTGAGATGTCTAATCTTTAAGTAGGCATTACAATAACAATTGATTAGTTCTGCCAATTCTTTTACAAATTTGGTTATCTACACTTTACTTCTGCATGCTTAAGTAAATGGATGACAGGTCTACTTTCCTGCTGTGGTGTAATAGTTTGAATTATACCATAAAAGGGATATTTCTTTTGTAATATCAACTATAAGAGTTTTCTGTAATCAAGCAATGATGCCTCTAAAGCACATAGGATGCAAAAATCTGTTTTCATTAGCTCCAGAAATGCTGCGCGAATTTTACATGGAATGTTATCTTAGAAGGATGGTTTTTGAAATTCTTAGAAGATTATTTGTCCCCATTTCCATTCAGCTGACATAGGGACTTTTGTTATAAATCCTAAAAATTAGAATAATCAGAGGGCAAGGGGGTCGTCAACTGCAGATGACAAGGAAGCCTGGTGTGATTTATAATAAATTTTACCATTAAAACTCACCTATTGCACAGAGAGCAATTATATATTGATAGGGATTACTCTTCTATGGCTAAAATGATAATTTAAAGGAAGATGCATTATTGAATGTGGGCCAGGAATGTGTATAGATTTTACTTTTTAATATTTTACATTAGATGGTGTCTGATCTCCTAGGTCTATTTCATCTCTATTATGACTGTGTTTATGGCCACAATATTTAAGCATTAGACAGTCTTCCAAGTAAGGGACAGTTTAACAGCTTGAGCTGTAGTCATATATGCCATTTAAGAGTGGGTGGTTGATGTAGGGTGATTACCTTCACTCTTCCAGGTTTCTGGCCACAGATTTTTTGGATTCCTAGTTTTCTAGGAGAGTCTAGAAAAATGTCCCTTCTAGGATGCCATTAACTTATGAGTGGGTGCAAATGGGAATGTAGGTTTAAGCATGTTGCACCTAACACAGAAATGAATACTATCACACGGTAAATTGTGGAAGAACTTGTAAATTGTATCTATTTTGGCTTTATATACTGTTTTTATTAGACCAATTAGATTGTATATAAGAAAACTAAACTATTTTGGAGATAACATGTACATAAATTCAATGGATCCATAATGCAATGGTTTAATTGTGGTTCCATATCATGGTGATAAGACTTCTCAGCGTGGTTAAATCTGGAAAGCTTTCTGTGCCTCTACCTTCCCTACCCTGTCCCAAATTGCCACAACACAAAGGGTGAAATGTATCTATTAATAAAAACAAAACACCCTAAACATTGTACAAAAGTGGAGGAAAGGAGAAGCAGACTTAATGGTCTAATGAGGCTATCTTCCAAAGCCTTGTTGTGTGTGAGGCTCGCTTTGACCTTTCACTTCGCTCAGGAGCCCAGCGCTTCATTTTTCACATTCTTGCAATTACGTTAACGCTTCAAGCATTTCTGACTCCAAGTCAGCTAGCAACACCAGGCATAACTCAACACTGTGAGTTTTTCTCCTCTCTGTAGATTCATTAACAGGTCACCAAGGTCCCAACTGAAATTTAAAACTGACTGGTTCTGTTGGGTTGGTTGAGTTATGGCAAGGGAGATAGCAGGAAAGGACCAGAGGGTGGGGGAGGAGGGAGAGAGAAGACCCAGGGTTTGGGGCAGGGAATAGTGGCGGCAAACGGCAAGGCAGGGAGTTTTATCATTTTGGTTAGTTTTGTTTTGTTGTTGTTGTTTTTTTCATTGGGAAAGAGAAAAGCTCTGGGACCAATACAGTGGGTAAAAGCAATACCCACAAACCTCTGTGTTGTAGGTAGCCGCACCCATTTATCCGATGTTGAGGGATTTGATCCCTGTAGGATTTTGTTCCTTTAATCATATCTCCGTGGGATTAAAGAATGGACATGGTAGCTTATGTGTATGAGTACTCGGAAGTCAGTCATTTTACTGTATTAAAGTGTGAGGGATAAAAAAAGTTATGATTACTATAAAATGGAGAATGTTTTGGCATGGAGAATTTCCTACCTGGCTTACCACATCAATGGTTCCAAAACACATGTTTAAGGGTATTCTGTTTTTTACAGCAGACTCTAAATTTTGAAGGCCAGACAAGTGTATTTTGTCATATTCATGCCCCATATTAGTCTTTAAACATGTTTTCAAGGTATCTTGATATTTTGTCCCACCGAATTGTCCAGAGTAGCTTTCTGTGGGAAGGATTAATTATCTGCTCCCGGGCAAAGTCAACAGAGATATTGACTGAAATCACATATGCTTATCCTAGGTTAAATCTTAGGGTTGATGTATAATGGAAAACCTGGAGGGAAATTTATGTTCTTAGTATTAAATATGTTATAATGTTTCATTGGAAACCAAGTTTTTAGTTTAGAAAAGAGTTTTCTTGCTTATTCGGAATTTATTAGCACAACAGGCATATGGAAAACTGTAAAATGATTCAGTTTCAAAACAAATTATGATAAACAGAAAAAATAGGGATGAATTGTACTAAATACAGTGTTTTCATACACATTTTAAATTAAACTTTAATAGCCATATGCTATAAAACAATACATGCATTTATGTTGCTTTATAATTTTTGTGAATATTTTTCCTAAGATGATTCATACAAATCTTTACTTTGGAACCTAAAGATACCTCATTTTATGACTTGATAGTGAAAGAGCTACCGTTACACAGGTGAAAGGTCATCCTTTCCTCCTTAGTGTTTGTGCAACAAACCGGAAGGAGGAAAAAAAAATCATATTTTTAAAATATTGTAAGAAACAAACTTGGTAATATGTAAAACCTGACTTTACTGTATCTTTCAAACAGCACGTGCAGCGCAGTAAACTACATAAATACGAACCAGACTTTCACTCACTTTGATTTCTTTTGCTAAAATCAGCCAAAGGGAGGGAGTTTGTCTTGTTAGTCACATTAGAATGAAGAAAAAAATCTAGATTTTCAGGCATAGAATTAGGGTGCAAACTAGGGGCTCTGGGGAAGTAACTGGCCCTCTTTGTGTCTGGCTTCCCATCAGTAAAATGGGGCTTGATAATAAGGCTTGGGGTCCCTAATTCTGTACCTGCTGAGTCAAAAGCTGCTTTGTATTTCATTGTGTATTTTGCCAGAGTAAAGACTAGGAAGCAGCCCCCTTGTTCACAGAGCACTTTGAGAGCCTTAGATGAAAGGCACAATATATGTACAAAGTATTATTATTATTGATGGGTTTGTGTAACTCCCATTAACGCTGATGGGAGTTACGCATGTGAATTGGCAAGAGAATAGACCCCTCAGTGTTTAGAGCACATGAAATTTACATTTTTTCCAGTGCTGTAATTGAGATGTTGACAAATTGGAGAATATTGATGAGCCTTTGTTTTAAGTATTTCGTGCCAAGTTTGTTTTATTTTTCCTGGTTTGAACAATGGTATGGGTTCAGCAGCAATGAATAAAAAGGGTAGAGTAAAGATAACTTCGTATTTCAATATTTTGATGTGCCAATATGAAATAAATTGTCTTAGGCAAATGGAATACGCTGTTTTAATCATTAGCTATGCATGAAAGAAAAATTGATGTTGACATCTTTGCTGTAAAATCGTTGTAATGGGGCCTTCCTTACAATTCATTTTTGTAAAATTCATTTTGTACATTTTGCAGCAATTGAACAATCCCTGCACTGTGAATAGGCAGGATTCCCAGAAATACCGAGGCAGTTGGCCCAGTAACTGCTGAGCTCACACTGCACACCACACGCACGTTAACCATACTGTTGCCAGACCCAGTTTAACCTAAACACATTAGCATTCTAGCATCTATACGTCTCTGATCTTTCAGGACACAGAGCTGCACAAGCCAGCATAGTTTCCCTCAACTCTGCCACCTACCAAACCCCTCCATCAATGTCCCCGTCTATCATCCAGGCAATGAGATTAGATTTCCATAGCCAGATATTTATTATTTATTTGTTATACAGTTCTTTAGCGATCGTCGTGTTGAAATCTAAACATACTCCCTTTGTACTGAATAGAAGTGTTTACAGGTAAGCAAGCATCTAAAATAGTATTGCACTTCTGAGTTATGTAATGCATGAAATAGTATTCTCCCCCACCAAAATATTCCAGGTATACATTTAAAGGAGGGGGAAAAAAACCTCAAACCCACTTACGGTGGGTCCTGAATGTGTTCTACTGGGATTTCTTACTCAGTCTAGGAAAACTCTGTCAATGGAATGTTTTCATAGTGGCGGCAATCTCTTTAAAATAACCCTAAATACAATATGACAGATGCCATCTGGCATAATCTTTTGCTAGTTGCTTTTAACTTTTATTTTTCCTAGAGCTAAGTTCATCTAAAACTGGTCACTTACTGTTATGATAAATACAGTGACATTTCTTTTCCTTCCTGTCCTCCTAATTGTATCAAAAAAGTCTCTGAGAATGTGATTGGTAACTGAACATTGTCACCGAAGAAGCTGTGGTATATAGAATATTTATGTTGCATTTCCATTCTCTCCCCCCTCAATAAAGTCAAAAAGAACCCTTTAACCACCAGCAAACATCGAAATAATTTCTGTTGATTTTCTTACGAGCTTTCAAATAGTAACCATTAGAAATAAAATTAAACTCTTCTAATAAATAAATGCTCTAGGAGCATGTAATGGTGCCCATAAATACTTAAAAGCTTTCTATAATTGCTGTTAATTTTGAGTAATTTCTTCCTATATGTATCAACTTACTTGAAAAACCCAGAGTTGGGATTTCTAGATTTTTTTTTTCACTTCGTCATGTAAAGGGATGTCTCCTGATGCCAGTTAGAGTTTAATTTAGAGTAGTAATTAAACTTGAATACTGCCTCATAAACAAAAGATAAACAATAAACCAGCCACGTTCCCTGCTGTTTCATAGCTTTCTTTCCCAGATGTTTTAGCCTGATAATTTTTACATGGCGAACTACCTAACATGGAGTTTTGTGGACAGAGGTTGAAAATGAGTTTTGTTTTTTTTTTTTTTTGGTAATCCTTTTTTCCCCTCCAAAAAGCAAAAGGCAGAGGATTTTCCACTATTTAGATCTTTTAAAATTCTGATAAAATAAATACTTAATGCAGATGTGCTTTAAAGATAACTCTCGTTCTTTCTCTTAGATATTGTTTATTTTTTTCTTCCAAACTAATCTTGTCATGAATGTCTTTTACACTTAGTAATGTAAAGAGGAGCATATTTATGTTTAAGTAAAATCTTGATACACGCTAAGTCAGAGAAAGAAAAGCTTGACAATGAAAAAGAAATTTTTTCACCCTTTTACCCTGCTGGCTGCTCCCATGCGTTCCCCCCACGACCAGTGTTACTTTATGTCTATACTGTTCCTTGGGTTCTAAAGGCTTCTCTGTCCAGTTCTGGACCCTTCCAATGTCAGCCATGATCTTTCTAATTGTCAGGTACTAGTCGGCCGTTCAATGCAGAAGCCATGTTATTTTCACTGGGTGGGGTAATTACTGAAAGCTGAGAATAGCTGCACTAAAGACAGAGGGATACTTTCATGATCCCATTAGCATAAGAGTGGGTAAATTATTCATGCCAAGTGAGGATTCTATGGGGAAAAGTATAGTTAATGCACATAGTTTTTAAATGTATCCCTTTCTGCTCTGAGACTAAATTCTTGTTGGAATCAGTTCTCAGACATTTACGGGAAAGCTCTGGTGGCGTGTTAGATGCAGTTCATCTCTCTCTGTTTGTAGCGCTCTCAATGGAGACCATCTGGCAAAGATCCAAAAGGTGATTAAACAAAATGATCAGCTCTTGTTGCTGTGTTACATGTCCAATACTCCGGATTAAAAAACATGACCCACGACAGTCAAGCTAACGTCATGCCGCTCCCCCTTCCCCCTCCCCTTTCCGTATAAGAATTCAGATGGTCCACAAATGTGTGTGCCATCTTTGTGTCCTTATGGCCCATAATCAGGAACAGGTTGTGCAAATGGCTCTTTCTGTAGCACTGTCTGTTCCAGCAGCATAGAAGCATTTCATATTAATTGGGTCAGCCTAATATTCATATTGACATGGGGAAAAATTACTAAAATTTATTCTTATAGCAGACAATGAATATGTGTGCTTTCTGCCATGAGGGAAGTGAAATCTGACAACCGCCTTGTGCAACTGATTAATTTTTCTGGAAACTGGAGAAAATCAAAGCATGAAAAACTGTCATTCTCTGAAAACAGTACACAACCCTTTGTAACTAAACAAAATGGATTGGGTGGGGGGCTTTAGGGGAGCTTGTGGAAATGAGCTCTGGTTTTAATGCCATAATCAGGGATGAATTTACAGTGCCGTTCAGAGGAGTCCTCCCTCCCCATAAACAAGCTGATAATCACAGGGAAGCTGACTTCCAATTAGCTTTTCCTTCCCTCGCACGGATCAGGGTGTTTATATGTCCTCCTTAAGCTTTAACGTGTCACTACTGAGTTGGTACATCTCATGTCACATTCCAAAGTTTGGAAATAAAATGTTTTATTATGAGGAAATCCTGCTAATAAGCAAGGTAATTTTCAACCAATCATTTCAAGATTGAGTTAAGGTAAAAATGCCAAGATTTGTGACTAAGGGACAGATGTATCTTATCTTTGCGGGTTTGCACCAAATGCCAAGTAGAAATATAAATTGAACAAACCAGACATTGTGAGGAAGTGATTGAAGAAATATTGAGATGAAATCTTGGAATGAACTATATATGTATATTTATAACAATGCCGTAGATTGCTTACATGTCACATTTGCATAAGCCTGAACTCTGATTTTATTAAGGGGCAGTTTAATGTATGTTAGTTAAGGCATCCAAAATACGAGACTATTATTAGGTTATTCAGAGGTTCTACCTGACCATTTAATATTGTGGAAGTAGTCTATGACTGATATTATAGGGTGAATTTGAGCACAAATGTCAAGAAAAGATAAAGTATAAAGCAGAAAGAGAAAAAAAATTTAAAACCACTTTAAAACATCATCAGTCCTTGCCGCCCGGTGGCGCAGCGGTTTAGTCCGCGCTTGGCAGCCCGGGGGTTCGCGAGTTCGGATCCCGGGCGCCCGCCGATGCACTGCCTGCCAGCCATGCCGTGGCGGCGTCCCATATAAAGTGGAGGAAGATGGGCACGATGTTAGCCCAGGGCCAGTCTTCCTCAGCAAAAAGGGGAGGATTGGCGACGGATGTTAGCTCAGGGCTGGTCTTCCCCACAAAAAACAACAAACAAACAAACAAAAAAACATCATCAGTCCTTGTCAGCTGCCCTTTCTAAGGGAGGGTAAAGCAGTAGGTTAGAGATACAGCGGGCACAGTGCTCCGGGAGGGGAACTGAGGTTCCCCTTGAGTCAGTGCTGTGTGGCAGATGAAAAGGACTTGCATAGCCTTGGGGGTCTTAAGGCTATTATAGGGCAACTCATGCTCTGTTATCATGCTGATTTTTCAATTGATTTTTGGCTGAACAGTACTTGTTGAAGCCCTCCAGAGCGTCAAACACAGCATTCTGGTGCTATACATTGTAATACACGTGTTCTATTTTTTCCTTCGTTGTCTTGACTTTGCTTTGGAAGAATAGTCTATAATGACGCCATGTTATTTTTTCCCCCTTTCTCTGTCTGTCTTTTTTTTGTGTGTGTGGGGACGACCAGCCCTGAGCTAACATCTGTTGTCAATCCTCCTCTTTTTGCTGAGGAAGACTGGCCCTGGGCTAACATCTGTGCCCATCTTCCTCCACTTTATATGGGACGCCGCCACGGCATGGCTGACAGGCAGTGCGTCGGCGGGCGCCCGGGATCCGAACTCGCGAACCCCGGGCTGCCAAGAGCGAACTAAACCGCTGCGCCACCGGGCGGCCCCCTCCTCTGTCTTTCTTATTTCTACCCTCAGAGAGTTTCTTGAAATTCTTATTGTTTTTCTTCAAGGGAGGTAGTGGTAGAATAACTTTTTATTCATCTTCCTATGTTGACATTTGTTTTTAATTTGGCCTGTAAAAATATTTTGATGTCACAGCAGACAATAATATAAACCATTTTTATCTACCAAATTGATCCCTTGGTGGTCTTGAGCTATTCACTCTTTTTCTGATGACCAGCAAGAAAACAACTATGGGATTTCACTAAAATCTAATTCCTCATTAAAATGAAAGTGAGCCATTTTAGTGTCCCATCTGTTCAGCAATAAGGTCCCTCAGCTTGCCGGAAAGCCAGGTCTTGAAAAGGGAAATAATGGAGGGACACCTAGAGGAAGTGTGTCCCTGCCTCTCTTCTGCCTAGGGAATTCTTACTGATGAAAACCCAATTCCAATGTCATCTCTTCCAAGAAGCCTTCCTGATTTGCCCAGTGTTCCCTTCTCTGCACCCCCATAGCACTTTCTACCTCTATTATAACATCTTTCATATTTTGTGTTGTCATTATTTGGTTCCCGGTCTCTCTCCCTGCTTTTCCAAGGCACGGATTATCACTTATTCAACTATCTAGCAATAGTAGGTCCACTTTTGAATCAATAAAAAAATCCACAGACTTCACTCTTTTGTCTTTTTAAGGTGGACAAATTGATCAAAACTTTCCGCTTATCAGCTCTATTATGTGTGTCTGAACATAAAGGAATTATTTTGAACAGGTTGATACATTTGATCAAATCCGTTACAACCTTAAGAGATAGTAAAAATTATTTTCTTTCACTAAACTTTTGTTGTATACAACACCGCCTTAAATAAGTCTATGGACCATCAGTTCAAACTTTGAATTTCTTTTGGTTATCAGTTGGTTCTTAGATTTTAGGGTCTTATTTTAAGTAGTATTTTTACTTAAAATGAGATTTGTCTAATTTGTCCTTTAACATTGTCTCAAATTATGTACATATAGTCAGAATTTGAAGATAGGACTTCTTTTCATTATGTTGTCTATACAAAAGTAAGTGTATAGATATGTCTTTTAATGTAATGGTGAACCTAATAAGGGAAATTGCTTAATGTGGCAAATAGTTTCCCATGATGAACTCAGGGTCCATTTTGCTTGAACTCCTTGTTTAGGATGAGATTGACTTTGGGGGAAGTCATTGGTCTTCACACACAGGTAAAGATCTGGAAATAATTCTTGAATTTTTAGGTCCCACATACTTTTGTTGATTTCCTACATATGTCCTCCAGTTTTTTCATAGTTGGCTTTTGAGTAAGTATAATTATTTTGGGTGATGCAAGCAAAACCTTGTACTGAGCTCCTTTTCATCTGCTTGAGGTTCTGTTTAGAATCTTAGACTGTGAGTCAAGAGGCCTGTGCTCTAGGGTCTAGGTCACTGAAAAGGGCACAGACTTAGGGCACAGAGAGACATGGGTTCAAATCCCAGTTTTACTCATTATCTGCTAGATTCAGTTTCTCCATCTGCAAAGTGGGGGAAGAATTCCTGACCCTCAGGGTTGTCCTGGAGATTATATCAAGTGGGATTCCGTGTGTTAAGCACATAACATTGCCTGGAATCAGTATCTGTTAGTTCCGCTCTTCCCCTGCCCCCTGTCCTATGCTGACATTAATTAGCTCTATGGCCTTGGATGAGTCCCTTAATCAGTTTGGACTTGTGCTTACCTGCAAAATAGAACTGAATTAGATGATCTTTTAAATTCAAGCTCCAGGAATCTAATGTCTTATTTTTAATTTGTACATTTTATCTTTTAACATAGAGAGAGGCTGCAAGTTTGTTTTTCTTTTTTTAATTGGGGTGTAACATGAACATTTTTATTTCTTGATTTTCTAGGCTAGTTAAAATATGTAGTGAGATAATGTTTTTTACTTTCTTGCTTTTGTGTAGAGCAGAGCCTTTTTCTTCCCGATTTGGCAAGAAAATGACTAGATGTTAGAGTTTATTTTCCGAGGATGGTAGAATGTCACAATTCAGGTGTAGGACACCTAAGGGGGTATATTAACATCAGGAGACTGTGCAGTTGGCTAAGTATGAGGTGTATTTTGTAAATACAGAGCAACTTCTCCATTATCCATTATCTAATCAATTAAAACCTCTCTCTGTTGGAATTTCTATACTTCACAAGTAGAATAATAAATGATCATCATTACAGAGGCTGAGACTGCACCCTTTCCTGAAATGCATTCCAAATCATCCCAAAACGTCTAAATAATTTTCAGGAGAATTTTACAGTTAAATATATTCTACTGGGTTCTAATTATTTTTAGACTGATAATTCATACAAGATGTAACTGGTTACCCTTAGTCAACAGAATATTTGCTTAATCCAAACACTTATTCCTTAACCCTCGCTACCAGCTAGAGTTGTTACTGTGGCCTCAAAACCAAGCATTCATTTTTTTTTAAGTTTGAAGATTTACAAAAGTAGACTAGGAGTGTAAAATTTCATATTTCCTCTTCCAACTAACATTTGTAACAAATGCCATCCGCTAAAATAAAACCTCTAAAATTTCTATGTACGAAATGTGAATGATGAAGAAAAGTTGACAAATCGTAGATTATTGAAAGCTTGTGGAATCTACCTTGTGGGTGTCTTTTTATGACAGATTGTCTTGTACTGGGGCTGATATGTAGGTACACACACCTGTCTGTAAGCAGGAGGCTCTCATTCTCTCAAGACCTCTTCCCCATGTATACTGCTTAAATTCAGTACATAAAGATATTCATTGAACAAGTCATTCTGGGAATAAAAATATGGAAATTACAAGGGTCCCCACCTTCAATAACTTACTATCTCCCAGAAGGCGGGGGCACCATGGCAAAGTATACACATAACTCTTATGCAAGGCAGATATTCAATTTTAGGGGGCACGGATGGGGGAAGGCTATTGACATGGAGGCAGCATGGTGTACAGAGAATGGCCACTTTAGAAGCAGGCTGCTCTGAGCACTCATCTTCGCCCTGCTGCTTCTAAGCAGCAATTTTTCTGAATGTCAGTTTCTTCATCTGTAAAATGGGAATAATAACTATCTCATAGGGTAATTGTTAGGATTAAATAAACATTAGCTTTTAAAAAGTCTAGCTTGGTGACTGACTAATGTGGAACCCCAAAAATATTCTCTTCACTCAACATTTATTGACCATATAATTGGTGTCAAGCACTGTCTTAGATGCTAGAGATACAAAGCTAATAAGATGTGGTATTTCTCCTCTTTATACACTTCAGTAAGTAACTCAGAAATGTAAACGGATGAATATACAGGCTTCTAATGCTGCATATAACATACAGGTTGTAAGATATTTCAGAAGAGGGAGTGATTAATTCTGTCTGAAATATTTATGGAAGGCTTCACAGAATTGGGAAAGTTTTAAAAGGGTTGATAGCCTTCAGTGGGTGTCTCCGCGTGAACAAAGTAGGGGAGATATGGGGAGCAGATGGAACAACCAATGCAAAGGTCCAGAAATGTGAAGCACCATCGTATCTTCAGAGCAATGACTAGATGGACGTTGCTGTTTGTGTGAGAGGATGCATGGTGAGGAGGGTGGCTGGAGAGGCACATGGGGGGCTGTATGTGAAGATTCGTGTTCACCACGCTAAGAAGCTTATACTTAATCCTGTAGAGCGCCGTTTACCAGACATTCCTGGTGATAAGTAGCTCCCAAGGGGCATGTAAATACAGATTCCCAGGCAGACCACAGACTCACAGGATCAGGATTTCCCCTGGAAGTCCTGGGAATCTGAATTTTAATTCTTGCTCCAGGAAAACCCTGCTCTGGGATGTGGGGATGCCATTAAAGAAATTGAAGCAAAAGGAGTTTATGATGAGATTTACGTTTTTTAAAAAGCTCTTTTAAAATGTGGAGAATACATTTGAGGGAAACAGGACTAAGTATAGAATAAGTGTTAATAGTCCAGAAGACAGATGAAGGCTGAATTAAGGCAGTGGCAGTAGAGATGGAGGGGAAAGGACTGATAGAGAGATTACATGTAGGAGGAAGGGAAGGGGACAGAGTCCAGAATAACATGCAGGCCTCTCTCTTGGTCCTAGAGTTTTCTTTTTCCCTGTCATGAGTTTTGAAGTATGGACATCTATCAACCAGTGGAGAAGAGAAGGAAGAATGATCTATTTGCATATGCAAAGTTGTTGAAGTAGAAATGTATGAGGCATGTTGGGTGAATAATGATTCCTTCTGGGGCATAAGGTACTTATGAGCAATGTAGACTAGTGCTTAAAGATGTGGCCTCTGGCATTGACCTGCCTGCCTTTAAATCCTCGGATCTGTCACTTGTCATGGGCAATCTTCCACCTTATATCTGTAAAACAGGAGTAATAAAACAATATCTAATCTAATAGATTTGGGGGGGTAGGGATTAAACGATGTCGTTTATGTAAAATAACAGTAATTTTATACTTGGTTCATAGTAAGTAATACATTGTAAATATTTTTTATTTAGAAGTTGCTTTTAAAATGATTGAAAACTGACCCTGTACAACTGACATCATGATGAGGAACCTAAAAATGAAATCGTGCATTCATACCTAGGAAAGGGGAGTTATGGGATTTAGAGCTAGAAGAGCATCTACCTGCCCTGAGCCCACCCTTAAGCCCTGCTACTAGCTCCAGGCTCATCTAGTGGAAAGTAATTCCTTTCCTCTGAAGTCTCATTGAACGTTTTTCTGATTCTCTCTTCTGACAATCAGGTTCTCCCCGTGCTATAGTGTAATTGGTTACATGACCTATTTATTATCCTATTGGACTGTAAGATTCTTGAGGACAGTTTCCATGCCTTAGATGTCTTCCCCCTCTTCCTTCCATTTGCTGTGATAACATCGGAGGCCCTCACTAATAATAATAATAATATTTTTTTGAAAGGAGGATTGGGTGCATAGTGTGAAAGACATTGAATAGCAAGCTTGGTTTGGTAGGTAATAGGGACCTACTGAAGATTTTTGAATGGGAGAAGTGACATAATCGCCTTCCTTTTGAATGCCAATGATGAAGTCTCCACTATGTCTTCCTCAGTCAAAATAGCAGACCCGTAGGCTTGCCTGTAATACTGTCTCTTTGAAAGAGTGGATATTCTTTTGCATGAAGAAGCAAATTTCAAATAGCTTTAAAAAAACAGCTTTGACATTCTCTCTAAAGTAATTTAAGCACTTAAATTATTGTAACTCACAAAGGTCCATGTATGTAACATCATTCTAGGAATATATACAAGGACATGTTTTTGTAAATTTTTACAGCGTTGTTATAATTATTAACAACTAGAAATGACTCAACAGGGTTGAGTAAATATAGCTTCTTCAATATTTAGAAAACTATGGTTCCAAGGATATTTAAATAGATATTACTTAAAAAAAAAAGGACTTTGTGGTTAAATAGATTGAAAGCTGGGGTAGAGCAGGGTTCCCTCTAGTAAAGGAATTGTCAGGTCCTCTAATTTGCTAATGTGCTTTTTAAGTCTGCAAGGAGTAGACACAGAGCTTCCCAGACTCACTTAACCATTGAAACCCCTTTTTGCATTATCTCTGGGGACCCATCTTCCTTGGAACACACTCTGGAAAACACTGTCCTCGACTGCTTCTTTCACTGAAGTACTTTCAGACAGAGTTTAATATCCTGGGGAGTCTTCTTGCATCATGTATTTAAAAGGTAGGTCAGCATGGGTTCAGGATCAATTTTCAGTAGTGTAAAAAGCAATTTCCTCTATGGTCAGAAGATTCGTGGACTTCGGCTATACTTGCGCAGAATGTTCTGTTAACCCAGCTATCCTTGTAGTTAGATTTCATTGTGTTAGTCACACAATGTGCCCTGAATATCCCTTGAGTGTTTGATTCAGTGCAAGCACATTTGGTTACACCCTCAAAAATTTATAAATGAGGATCCCAGCAGAATCCCGTTATGAATTGTATTAATACTTAGTTTGATGCATAGCATATGCTATACTTTCCTTCCTCAAAAGCAAACTTTTTTTCTTTTTTAAAGTGGCCACTGAGTTGAGGCTGAATGCTAAGTCCATGGAGGAGGGGAGGGGAGGAGGAGAGAAATCATATTCCCTCATTTGGGAGTGAAGGGCCTGCGCCCTGCTTGCTTCAGATGGTGAGCAATGGACTGGATATGCTGTCCGCCTATTGGGAAATTTCTGGGACACAGAGCTACAAAACCCCAACCTGCCTGCATCTCATTGTCCTGTGATCTCCAGGTTAGCAGAATGTTAGGATTGGTTGTCACCAGGCAGGTGTTGCTTCTCCTGGCAATAAAATGTTCCCTGACTCTTGCTTATTGTTGGAGGATACCAGGAGGTGTCATGTTCAAGGGTGTTCAGGAGGTCCAGAATTTCCATCCCTCTTGGTCATCAGGTGAGGGGAAAGCCTTCTGTGTTCATACATTCTACTTCTGGGCATTGTGTTGGCATTACCCATATAAGTGTGTCACCTCCTTTTGGCTGTAGGAAGGGAGAATTAGGCTGGGTCCACTTATGTCTCCAGTTTCGAAATGAGCAATAAGAGGCTAGTGATACAACCGAGGCTGTCTTCGCAGTATGGTGAGAAAAAGCCTGATTTTGTCTTGTTGGTCAAGAAGTTTTTCTACAAGATTTTGAACTCTTTATAACAATTAGCTCAGAAAATTGCAATGTTTCTAGAGAATGTCCTCCTTATTGTATATAAAGGAACATGGACATATTTGGAGAGCCCACGATCTCTAATATCATTAGTTGACATGAAAACCTGAGAGAAGAAACATGGGTTTACTGTTCTTTATCCATCCAGATTTTGATGCTTCTGCATATATGAGCTACACATTCCAGGATAGTTATCAGCCCCTTAATGGATGAGCGTTTTCTCCATGTTTCTTATTCTAAATGGAATTCTAGTTGCTCATTTTCTACCAGTATAAAGCATGAGTACCTTTCAGCTGGCAAAAGAGAAAACAAAAATTGGACCCTGGCTGAAATAAAATTACACTGAAAAGTAATGTGTCAGACATTTTAAAAATTAGAGAAATTAGAAAAAAATGGTACTATTACACATTGCTATGTTGCTCCATATGTTGGGCATTTAAGGCAGAAATATCAGAGAAGCTTCCCTTTGAACATTGTCAAGAACCTTAAAACCTGCTGCTTTGTAGGTGGATAGTGAAAGCCCTGAGTTCATGGACATCTTGCCTCATGCAACATCCCTTTAGCGACAGTAATCCCTGAAGTTGTGATATTTTAACTTTTTCATCTACACCGATGTACATTTTTTTTTAACATTTTACTTAAACTTACCAGCCTCTTTTTAGGCGTGTTATCTGATAACATTTGCTGAGTTTTTATGGTACCCTTGACAGCAGGAGGTAAGGAAAACAAAAGTTGAGAAATCAATCCTGATTATAGCGGATCTGGAGGGTCGCTCACCTGGTGCTTGTTCCGTAGATCAGCTCTCTGTATCGTCCGCAAACCTAGCAAAGTACTCTGTACATAGTTTGTGATAAGTAGACATTGGTTGAATACACTGTTGTTTCAATTTGACAGTTGTTTAACAGCTAATAATTTGTAGCAACTTAGTAAATGTTGTTGGCATTGACTTAGCGTTAGCGTTTAATTCCTCATCAGGAATGTTAGCACACCAAAACTTGTTGCGTTTGTCAAAGTGTCAGTCACCAAATCTGTGACAGATTTTTAGGTGCAATTGAGTAGTTAGAGGTACAAGAAAATAGGTACAAGGTCATGACTGGAGATCCTGCCAACTCCTATAGATTTAAGGAAGTGTTTCTATGCTCTGTGGAGAAGTTATAATTCAAAATTCAAAAGCTTATAACTTTGTTCTTTAGAGCATGGAGTTAGACCTAGGTCTGAATCCTGACTCTCACACATGATGTAACCTTAGGTGACTTATTTAACTTCTCTAAACCTAAATTTGCTCACTTATAAAATGAGAGCTACCACACCTATATAGAGATGTTGTGAGAATTAAATTAGATAATGTATTGGAAGATCTAAGTGGTGGGCCAGTCATATATAATACAACATGCTCCATAATAATATGCATATGACCAATGACTCTTTATTAGTTTTGGGTCCATAACTTGAACTTTAAGCCATATTACTTTCTTTGAATTCCTATTACAGGATACAGTATTATTTCTAAGATATGAGAATAATAGCTCAAGAAACTTGGCTTTTCTATTTTCCCCTGGTCCTTGTCCTCTCACACAGACATGCAGACAGAGACAGGGTTTGTAGGCAAAGGCGGCTCAGGAAAGGGATAAAAATCTGGAAGAAATTTGAGGACAAAATTCTCAGTTTCCCCTGTACCACGCTTTGGTGCTAAGTCAGATGCTGTCCCACTCTCCTTTTTTTTGGGCTGTCTAATTTTTATTATCTACCTGAAGACCAGAATGGATTGAGCTTAGCTGACCAGAATCCAAATATGGCTCTTTCAGTTAGCCCATGGAAGGCACAGTATGGGGCAGCTTTGTGAGGCCCCGAGGTTATGGGCTCAGATTCCAGAATGTGGGAGCCTGGGTGAGGTTCCAGTCTTCGTTACCTGCAACCCAGGTTTGTGCCTTGTAAGGGACTTTGGTGGAATGCATGAGGTGATAATGTATGCCTGGTATGTAATAACCACCTATTAAATGTGAGTTGTTCTCAATATTATTATCATCACTTTAAGGTCTCACGGGCTTAGCTAACATTTCTGTGTGATGAGGATATTAGGGGATTCCTAAGTCTTTTCCAACTCTAACATGCTGTATCTATTAATTTTAAATAATATCATTCAAAATCCAAATTACGTCTACAAAGTGATACTTTACATTTCTGTTTTTTAATACATTCTTGCACAGATTTTCATTTAATTCCCCCAGAATTTCTCAGATTTATCCCCATTTTCTGGATGAGGTAGCTTGGCCTTGAAAAGAGTCAGTTATTTGCCTATCATCATAAAGGAAACAGAATAATTAAGAATAAGGCCACTTAATTTTTTTTCCTGTTCTTTACTTGCAAAGTAAGTTTTGCATAAAAAGGCACTCAGTTCACAAATGGTGTAAAATTTAATGAAAGCAACTGACTGTCCGGAGAAAGTCATTAAAATCCTCACGTCATTAAAAGTCATTAAAATCCTCATGTCATTTCTCTAATCAAAAGGCTGCCACCCTTCTATTATTTCTTTATTACAACCTTTATTTTTATTTCTTCAACTTAAACTGGAGCCTAAACTCTCATATGCCACTTGTTAAAGATTTTAAATCAGTGACTTAAGCTTTGAAAAAGTAATTTCTTTTCCATCTTTTTTTTTTTTTCATGTATGTTGGTCAGATCCATAGGGTCAGTCTTTGAGTAGGAAGAGGAGAGGTCAGAAATTAAATTGGCACATTCTAAAGGCTTGGTTCTCTTCTACTCATACTTAGAAGTGGCAAAGAATACAAGAGGTGCGAATCATAAAATAATGAGATTACTTTTCTTCTACAACTTGCCAAAACTCTTATTTCATAATCATCAACTTCATATATAAGTGAATAATGCTTATTTGCATTCTACTACTTGCTCTTTGCATCAAACATCCATTGGCTTTGGGGTTAATAAGAATTCTGCCACCCAAAGAAAATCTACCAATTCCATTAGTAACCTATCCAACTGGATCCAAAAATTGGAGAGTTCGTGAATATTTTATTTTGTGGGTTTTTAAAAGATACTTTTGTGTGTGAAAAAAGACTTTCTCCAAAATGTCCATCTCAATTTCCGTTTTAATTTGCTCACCAGCACCACTTAATTACCTCTGCAACCTCCTAGAAATGCTCACTATATAGGCTTAAAAAACTTAAGTCAGAATGATTTCTTTTTAGCTGTAAATGGGCTTAACATCTTGTTTTTATCTAGCTTGAAAATATGGAAACAGTGAAATAAAACCACACTCTTTAATTGAAAGGTATCTCTGTAATATTCAAACCATAGTGTCAGTCACATGTATTGTTCAAATTCTTCAGAGCTCCGGAATTACGTAAAGCTATCCTCAGTATTCTGAGAAAGTTCTTGTCTGCCCCACCACAGAATAAAAACCAATCAAGCCTTCCTTTTCTTTTTGGGAAATTTTTTTCTCTAAAGGATTTCTTGATACTCTCTTTACTCAAGACTTCTAGGGCTATTCCTGACAAATCTCCAGAGAGATATTTCAGTGCCTATAGTAGTTTAAAAGCATGAAGCCACATGCCCAGGTGCTATGACCTCACGTTTGATTGTCTGCAATTCACCAGATGAAGTCCTGAAACTACAACCTGCCTAGGAGCTTCCAGAATTTACATTATGCATTGTTAAAAGGATATACTTTGAACTGGGATCATCTGAGTAGTTCTAATCTCTAGTTGATCCAATCTTGAAAACTTCTAGGCAATATTAGGTCATGAGTGATCATAGGAATGAGAACATGAAGCCATAATTTCAAAATCATGTGGTATCCTATGTTCATAGTTTTCTATGCTTTTGTAAAGATCTAAAAATTACATTTGTAAATATCCAGTTATCTTTGCATTCAACATCTCAACGGGAATTAGTTGCCTAAGAAATGTTAGCAGACAATAGATAATTTATTCCCTCTTTAGAAATGTTGTACTTGTTTGTTGATTTTTACTCACTGGATTGGGTTTGTGGTTTAAAGAGAAGTTAATCCTGACTTTCTTAAAACCTATAGAGTTTCAGGATTTTTTGAAGACAATGGCCTTTGATACGCCAATCCAATAAAAATTTCCCATGCGTAAGTAATTTCCAGACCCTCTTTTGCTCAAGTTCTGGGACAATGTCGATGGTGTCTACACAGTTAAAATTAAGTTGAGAGTTGACTAATTATTCAGTTATTTTTACTAATGAAAATAAAAATCAATATTTCATTTTCCATACCAATAAGAAATTAACCTAAATTTGTTTTAATTTTTCATAAAGTCTCTTTTCTTCTAAATTTTTATAAATGAGATAGATTTTGTTTGTTTACAACTGTGAATATTTACAGTATTGCAAATTTACATATGTTATATTTTTACATAATTACACAGAGATTTCTTATCAGCATTATATGCTAAATATAGTATCTCTGTATTGGCAGTTTGTTTTCAGCCCTGAAAATAAATGATGTGTACAAAGTCATCTTTAATTTTCTAGTTTTCCATTTATTTGATATATTGGATGGAGACACAGATGAGGCATTTTTTCTCCTTTGAGTTTAGAAAAAGCAATAACTTAATTTTTCTAAGTTTAGAAAAAGCAATATTTTATTTGGTTGAGATACTGTAACAAGTCATCACTGGATCTAAATATCTGTTTATTCTCCGCTTTTATAAACTACACTCTCTCCTCAGAAATCACTGGCTAACTCACCATGAAGTTGTTTGATCAAGTTTTTCATGTATTGGACATTAAACAAATTGTTTTGTTTCATACCTAGACCAGTTCTGGTCTAAGAACTGTTTGACTTAAGCAAGAGTTTTAACTTATATCTTGCAATTCAACACCCATTGGCTGAAGACATTTCTTCTCTTTACAGTAGTCATTTTTCATGGCCGCCTTATAATGTGTTGTATGTTATTAGGGAAGAGCAAAACTAATGTGATTTGTGAGCTCATTTCTTGTTTAAGAATTTGAAAGATCGGGGATCTATTTGGGATCTGATCGTTATCTTTTCAGATGCCAGTTTTGTTTAGTACTACATCTGTATCGTAGCCCACTACCCAGTTCTTCTATTTGATTATTACCACTTTTGGACAAAAAAAGAGCTAGATCAAACAAAAGTACCTTTGATATATATGCCCAAATTTGGCAGCAATAGCAGAATCATCATCATTATCACAGCTAATATCTGACAACTACTTTTTGCCAGATATTATGCTACGTATATTTAGTATAATTTAATCTTCATAACTTTGTGTAGGTTTTTTCAGTTGGGAAAACTGAGGCCTAGAGAAACTAAGTAACTTTCCTTTCCTCAAATATTTAGGAAGTGGTTGGGTCAAGATTCTAACTCAGGTCTGTCTGACCCCTAAGCCCGGGCACTTAACCACTTGGTCACATCCTGTCTACAAGAAGAGGTGTGGACGGTATCAGATACCTGTCATCAACCCAGAAATTGAGGCTGGAGGTGTTTTCCCCCATCCTGAAAATTTCAGACAGGTTTTGATATTTTCTGTCATATAGCCAGACATTTCTCTAAAGTTGTTTGATGCATCATAGGGTATAGCAGCATTGGAGATCAAACTCATTTCTAGAAATCTACCCTATAAATTCTGATTTGGTGGCAGATTTCTAACGTATATGTGGCAGGTTTCATGTATAATCTTGGGAAATTATTGATGGTATATAGAATTGTCATTTACCACATTTCCTGAAGGCCACACAGAGCCCTCCAACGATTTTCTGATATTGTTTTAAGAGTCAGGTGACCAAAGAAAGTTTTCTAAGCCATTATCTTGGTGAATAAGCTGATGATGAAGGTACAAAAATCACTGGTTCCCAAATTTCTCATATATTCCAATAAATATGTTGTTAAATTGAAAACCTAATGTTTATTAGAAAATCAATATGGCATGTAATAGAACTAAATAGAAGAGGGTAAATTTGGATAAATTCTTCAGGTGTCTTTAAATGTAGACTTCATACCATATAGTTGTCCTTACCAGGATAAAATTAGAATTTGTGAAAGATCTGATTGGAATTTCTCTCAGGTAGTTGCAGAGGATGGACATGGGTATTTATTTTGATCTGAAATATTGACCTGTTCAATCTCCATGATCATAGGACAAGAACACTCAATAAGAAGAGACTAAAGCTCCAGGCACGTTCCAGTCTTCCATGTGAAAGGCCCCCCTCTGCCTCTTTGACCACATCTTGGGGGTCTACCCTCCCTTCTGCAGCCTTATATTTTTGCAGCTAAAGCTCTTTATTGATTTCTGCTGCTTATTATTACAACTTTTGATGCTGAAGGAGGGACATTCTCAAGTAATTTTCCAGGCCTACTTTAGCAATCCCACTTCCTCTCTAAGAAGACAAGTTAGAATTTATAGACACCCTGTAGTGATACTTAGTCCTTGCTGTTCTTATGCTGGGTGGGCATCAGAATTATCCCAGAGACTTCAGTAAGAAGGACCAAGTTGTCAAGTTAGTAGCACATGCAAAGTGTGTGGAAATAGAGATCAGAGGACTCTGAGTCATAGGTCACACTGGCCCACCCTGGGGATCGGGATCCGTGGAAATTTCTTCTGCCTTTTATTATAACTTGTTGCTGTTGAGGCAGAGTGAAAACATTTTAGTAGGCTTCTGAGCAGATCACTGATACTAAAGTGTCAGGAGCCACAAGTTCTGGTCTCAGGTGTCATTCTCCCTATGATCTTAAGCAATTCACTTGGAGAAATAAAATGCCTCATTTTGAATGTACAAAATTGTATTGATTTCCTTTATATTCTGCCTGCTTCTTTTAAACAGTTTTAAGATTTTTTTTAAAGTTCTTTTAAGGTGTTTTACGGCTGCTATTTTACGTATAGTGAGAGATCCACGTTTCAAAAGTTAACAGGAAATGCTACACTTTTGAGCAGGGTTTCAGAAAAACTGGTTTGGTGACTACAAGCTTAGTTTCTCCAACCATCTCCCAAAAGGCCCAGAATTCCTGCCTCCTTGTATAGTTTATTTCAATGAAATAATTTGGTCACTTTAGAATTTTTTAAAAATATTAACTGCAAGTATTGAAAGATTTGATGCCAGCTCAAGTCCCTAATGAGTGACTTGACAAGGTAGACATGGTAACCGGCTACTTCTGAAATATTCTTAACGTATTTTGAGTCTCGATACCTTTGCAGCTAAGAACCCTAATATGTAGTATTTTGGTGGTTTTACCTAAAGACCTATATGTTAAAGATATTTTAAAGATGCAGTCGTTGTTTGGTATAGAATTTTGTGGATTATAGAGATTAGTCTGCTTCCTGGGGAGATATAAATTAGCCATCTCTGCCCTTGAACACTTCCACTCTGGGATCAGGTGACCTTCTCTTAGGGCATCTGGATATATTGCGATTCTCTAACATAGCTTCTTTTAAGGAGGGACCCCAGTCCCTTGGGCCCCCATCTCCCAACTGTTTGAGTCCTTACTCCATAGTCACACTTAGAAGAATATTTGTGTGCACCCAGTGGAAAGGTCTGTTTTGACTTTAGAGATAGCCTGCCTGCAGCTGGAGTCCTATGTTTAGGTGAGGTGGTAATAGGTATGAAAACTGCAGATGTGGATAGTTACATCACCAGTGAGGATCCGATGCAAATCTGTGCAGGAGTCTAGCCATGCCTATTTAAAATTATTAATTGCATCCTATATTCTCTGTAGGGAATTCTTAACTTTTTGGTTAATTTCCTTTCTTGATTGATAGGGCTGCAAAGTGTGTGATACTCTCAAAATAGATGATAATTAAATTCGTGCCACTTCATTATTAGGTACCTATTTTCTTCCCAGATTCCTTTGGCAGAAGAAGTATGATTCTGGCCCAGGAGTTCCTATTTTTAGGGCCATTCTCTACAATTGTTAGAATTGTACAGAATCCTTGCATTCTATGGCTGATGCCAAATGCTAAGTATCCAATTCACAGTACCAGAAATGGTGATAAGCTTGTAAGTCATTACAAGATCATAAACACGTTCATGTTATTCACTTTGTTTCATTGGGTCCCACCCAAACTTCTATAAAAAGTTCAGATATCAGTTTCTCCTCCCGTGTCGTATATTTTTTCTATTTGAGTCTCTGTCATAATTGTTTAATTTATTTTCAGTTACCTTCCAAACACCCCATGAAAAAGGCATAGAGCACATGTTCCAGGGTTACAGATACTAAACTGGCAAATTTGGCACACAATAACTTCCTGGAACTAAAATGTCAGTGTAGAACATGTGCTTAATTTAACAGCCCATAACACTGTTTTTAGAACACTGAAATACCTACCCAAAGGAAAGCTTATAAAACCGGGGTCTTTAAAGTTAGTAGATTATACCAAGTGAAACTACACACATTCGTAAAAATATGCATCTTTGTCAGTTCCTGTAAATCCCAAGGCAGCTAAAAGTGGACATGTGACAGCCCCAAAGGTGAGTTTTGAAAAATGTACTTTTGGAAAGTTTGATCATTGAAAACTAAAAAGAAGACAGTACCTTTAGGAAAATATCATATGTCTGCAAACCTTAGTATCCTAAAGACGTGTAAGAACTTGGATCCCATTTCTGAGGGTATTTAATTAAGCTCTTTTGAATAAACAAATGCACAAATTGCTTAGTTTTGACAAAAATTATCAGTGTCTTTAGATTCTATTCCTTAGGACTAAGCCAAATAATTTGAAAGTATCTCTAATTCTTTATCTCCCATATGTAACATTTCAGCCGTGACTATTTTATTTTACTCTTAAATATATAATTTATAAATAGAAGCAATGTTGATAGACTCGTTTGACTCCCTTCTAGAAATAAATGACTCATTTTGGATTGCATGTGAGAGCTTCAAGCTGCTCTAAGTAACAATCCTCGACAATGAGAAAATCGTTATATTATTCATCTAGGCAGCAGGAAATTAGAAGAAAAAAAGGCCAAGCCTGCTGCCCTAGTAACTGGGACTTTTATGTTTATAACATCACTGATGGCAAACTTTGTGCTCCCGTGAGTTCTTATTGTTGAGCAAAAGAGCATACTTCTCACCCCCTCGTTTTTGGTTTGTACCTTGTCACATGCTATGTACATTGTTGGTCATTTAAATGCAACTGAATATACATTAATCCAAAAAATCCATCTTAATTTTTTAAATGATTTTACAAAAGATTCTGATATTTTCTTTTAGATTAATTTCTTTATTTGCAATTTCTTGTTTATTCAAAATACACGTGTTTGCTTTAGAAATGGGATTTTCCTTTTGAAAGAAATCCCCTGGAAAAGGGACACTTCTGTTTTCTTTTTGAATGCAGGAAATCCACATCACCTCTGGCGATTATCTTTCCTCATAATATCGTCCAGTAAAAGTGGTGGAATCTTGACCCAAGTGATCTATGGGACCTTTACTGATGAATTTGGTGCCCACTGCTGGCCTCATTGTTTTGAAACTGAAGAGAAGAGTAGGGATGGAGGGAGGAAAACACTTTTTTAATGCAGAAATTATTTAGACATGCAAAGTTTGTTTCTCAGTGAGGAAAGAGCTTTGTGAGCAGTGACTGCCCAGATCACATGATGCAACCTTTTGACAACTGAGTGTCTGCTGGAGACGTCTGTGAGAGATGACCTTTTGACCTAGGAAGGAATGCTGTGAAGGTGGGGAATGTACTCTCAGCCCAGGCCCCGGAGAGAACACGGAAAACAGTCCCAGCCATTCTGCTCACAGGATCCTAGCTTGGTCTTAGCTTTGGATTTGGTATTAGATGAAAAAAACTTGAAGGATCCTCCTAAAATTATTCCAGACCCTTACTATTACTCCCACCATCTGAAATTGAGTTAAAAACAACAAACAGTAAGAGTTCTCCTATAAATGTATGTTGCAAGTGACTCGAAAACTCAACTCTGTTCTTTCCACCAGCTCATGGGCTAGAACACGTCTTTGACCTGTTTTCACGCAGGGAATGAAGCCTATGCACGTGGGTTTGGGGGCCTTAGATGAGTGTGGGGAGGGGGGGCAAGAGGGAGGTAGAGAATGAGTCCATTGCTCTAAAAGCATTCCCGGTAGCGATGATCTTTGTAGAAACAAAAATCCATTGTGCAGGGCTGTAATCTGAGAAACTTTCTGTTATAGCTCTTGTTCTGCTCACCAACATTGATCCCCGTACATGTGACCCTTTGAAAAGGAGCACCATGTTGGCGATTCCTCTTATTACTAAATACCATTGTGTTTATAATGGCCATTTATATATGGTTACACTCCACGCCCGTGTGGTTACTAGAAGTTCCCGAATTCACTGATGCCACCTGACCAGCACAGGATACAGGCCTTGGCCTCTGGATCACTCTCTTTACCCTGTGTTCTGTCATTCCTTGACGTCCTCTATGAACATGAAATATGGAACTTAGCATTGCTGAAAGTAGGGGAGCACAGATTCTATCGGGGGCAAAAAAAAAAAAAAAATAACAAAAGGACAAAAACGCCTGGCAAAGCCTTGAAGAAAACAGGGTACTTTATTATTTTTTCCCCCAGTTCTACAATATGTCTGCATGCTTTAGCACTGATTTCTCAGCTAGCTGGGTCCCAGGAGGCCCCATTGAGCCCTGTACCGCTCAGGGAGTTGCAGCTGTATAAAACGGGGGAAAAAAATGTAGTTTGTACGAATTGTTCTTTACCTTGGTTTGGGTTCAGAATGGCAGCTGCACTCCGACTTTGTGTGTGACAGCACAAAGGCCAGCAAAACTGAAAAGCAAGTCAGCAAGTAGAGAGACAAAAGCAACGATCAGCTAATACAGCTCCACATGGCCTGACTAATTTATGAGAAAAAAACTGTTCTGTTCATTGGATCAGCACTCTGAGGAGGCAGGTGGAATTGTAGGAAGTTTTCATTGACTCTCCTGAGCAACTAAGGACGCCACGAGAGATTCTCCTCAGTTTGAACTTTATCAGGCTCTACGCTTAATCAATAGAGTATTGGAAAAAGAATTAATTACTAAAGCAGAATAAAACAGCTGCATTTTAAACCAAGGATCCATCAATTCAGTAATCTTCCAGTTACAGGCTAGGTGCGGTGAGGATTTGACTCTATGTAATGAGGAACCCGGGGAGTTTCCTCACGAACAGGCTGGGAATTCACATTAGTCTGTTTCAGCTATTTGTCATTGGTACAACTCACTTCTCCTCTCCCGCGTTCCAGTTTGTGTTTTATGCACCGTGGAACCCACGAAATTCCCACATTCGTGGGAGGGAGCGCGTGAAGGCGGAAATCATTGTCACCCTGAGAAACAGTCTTAACCTTGCTCGGCCTCTTTATTCTGGAAGCTGCGGCAGGAGCGGGCTGGAGCCGGACCCGCTCCATTGTGCTCCAGGTGGGGGTCAGGGCCCCGCCTGTGGAAGGCGCGCTGGTTTGAACCCGGCCTGGAAATGTTTCATCTATAATTTCCATAATGGTGTATTTCAAGGAGGGCTGAGGAGGGTTATGGGAGATGAATTAGGTTTTTAGTGAGCTCATTAGGAAGCCAAACAGAGTTGAGACGGCGAGGCGGTGAGCGGGGCGGTAATCAGTTCTGCTCGCTTTGTTCCCTGCCTTCGGGACATTTCTGGAAAACTTCGTGGCGGGGGCTGCTGCGCCGGTGCTGAGCAGAGGCTGCCGTCCTGGTGGCTGACTTGTTGATTTGTAAACCTCTTAATTCATTTTTTTTGTTCAATTTAATCTTTTCTTTCTGAAGGAAAATTAGTTGAATGTTAGCCCTCTTTGCACTATTCACCTCTTAAATTATGCTCATTTTGAAGAGCTTGTTATGCCTGAATAAACATGAAATGACTTGGCATTTTCCCATCAGAGGCACACCCATTTTAACACCATGTATTTACCATTCCTGGAAATGTCTCATTAACTTCTGAAAATCTGCGAGCATGATATTTTGGGCTACTGTAACACACCTCTTGGCAGTCACAGAAGGCAGTTTGGTTAATGCCTCATAATATCCATTTTTATTCTTAACATGAAGAAAGACTCTCTATAGAAAATTGATGCAGTTTGCTCTGCTAATTTTCATGCTCATTCCAATTAATTTAACATGACCCAGATTTTCTTCCTCCGGCTCATCCTGACTAATTAGTAAAGCAACACCTAGAACAAGTTATGTTTAATAACATTGAGGAACACTAGTTGTGAGTGATTTTGATGCTAATAAAGATATTCACTGATGGGACAGATATTTTATGTCAATTATAGTATGTAATTTAGAAGTCCCAATGTGCTGGTTGGAGTATGGAACGGCTAGCGAATCACTACGGGAGATAACAGTGTTTTTAAGACTTCCACAGCACCTAAATAACCGCTGGGACCAATTACTTAATTTTTTTTGGTAGAACTTGCAGGATTGTTAACTGATTCCGTGGTAATGAAAGGGGTGGAGTTGTTACATTACAAACCTGACCCATATTCACTGGGCCCGAGCTTTCAGTACTTACTGAACCTTAGCGAGAGAAGAAAAGCAATCACGGGCATCAGAAAGCAGCATTTGTTCAAGGAGAAGGGGTGGTTTCTCCACCTCTGTGGTTGGGGTTCTTTCATCACATTTTTGTCAGTGAGATGAATCAATTTTAGCGCTTACAGCAAGGTTGAAGGTGGTGGTGGCAGTGGCAGTGGTGGAAGGTTTCCCAAGTTGAGTCATATCTAGAATAGGAGTGGCTGAGAGCTCTCTACTTTCTCACAGGAAAGACAGGTGAATGAAAAATCTCTAGGAATGAAAAAAACACAGGGAAGAATTATTATTTGCTACATTTCTAACAATATTTCTTCAGGGCCTGCTATGTGCTGGGCACTGTTCTGCATGCTGGGGGTACAGGGTGAATCGAGGGACCTAGAGCTTCTTCTCATGATGCTTCCAGTCACCGTAAAAAGTCAAGTTCCTATTGTCTTAAACTGATAGACCACAAAAAGTTTAACTGACTGAATGATTCAGTAGGGTGCAGAAATGTTATGAACTTTTATGAGGATGGAAAATTCTGGGTAGGTGGGCTCTGAAGTCTCAGGGATGTTTTAAGGGTGTGGGTGTGAACCCCAGCTCTGCCATTTATTACTCCTATGACCTTGGGCAAATTGCTCTACCTCTCTAAGCCTCAGTTTCTTCATGTGTGAAAGGAAAATCAACCCTGATAGGATGGTGAGAGGTAATTCAATGAGGTAATTCATGTAAAGTGCTTAGCAGAGTGTCTGGAAGAGAGTAAGTGCTTAATAAATATTGTTTTTTATTAATGTTGCTGTTGTTAGTATAGGAAGCCTTTAGAGGGAAAATTCCCCCAGAGGCACGTAATAGAATATGCTCTAATCATTTCTCAATGCTAATTACTATTGTGGAAGTTTGAAATGAGAATTGACAAAAATAGTTCCTTTTTCTGAATAGTACAAGCAGGCTTTTTGCTGCATCTTTATTTAAAAACACAGCCAAAGCTCCTGTCTCCTAATTGTTTGTTGGTAAGTTTTTGTGTGTAACTTCATTGACTTCATAGGCTAGGGCTTCCCTTATTAGTATTTATTTCCGCTTTACAAAAGAGAAAATAATTGAAGGGATTTGTTAGAGTGAGGCTAGACAGATTGCTAAAAACAAGCAAATTGAAAAATAGAAAAAGCAAAAGAAACAGCCATATTATGATTGACGGTAAAACTGGAAATATTGCTTTATGAAACTGCCATTTTGGTAGGTTAAAAATGGTCAAATATTAGCAGTTTCAGATAGTTCAACCTAATAATATTCATAGACTGTAAGTAATGAAAGTGCTTCCAGAAAGGCAAGGAGTTAGCAAAATATTAACCACGCTTGCTTTATCTGTTAAATGAGGATAATAGTTTATGCCTCTTACACGTTGTTGTGGTAATCAAGAGTTGGAAAAAATTATTTGGAAACTGAAAAATCACTATGTACATATAAGATATTTTTATCCAAGAGCACACGTTTCTAAGTCTAGAACGCAAGTCTCACAATAACCACTCTGCTAATTAGTTTCCTAATATTTTTGTGGTTGACATATAGAGGATGTTGACCTCACTTTACACCAGAGTAATACATCGACTATAGAAAAACTAGATATTTTAGTGGGAGTTCTAGAGATATAAAATATATTTTGAAAATGAAGTAATCTTCTAGGTTATGTAGTTCTTTTCACATTTCTGGTCATTTAAATGATACACCACTTTTGGGAATTTCTAATTTGCTTTAGAATCTTTGAATTTTAACATAAAGTAAGACTTAGGATATAAATAGTTGAGGAAGTCATTACCAATTTTAGTAGATCTGCATGATGTAAATCGGACAGTTATCATTTAGCTGTGCTAAGACCCTGTTAGGAATAGTTTTACAATTACGAAGGGAAGTTGGCCACCTCTTCAGTGATTCCTGACTGGTGGGAGAAATTGTGTTGTACTGGGTCAGCAGTGAATTCTTCACTCAAATGGTGTCGAGTCAGCTGGTTTTTAATTTGTTATCTTCTCAAGAGTGCATTCACTGACTTTATCACTGAGAAGAATGACTCCCTAGCCTAGCGTGATCAAGATCCGGAAATTCGCTGCATCAGCATATTAAGGTTGGACTGCTATTTGATTGGTGGCTCTGAGATCTGATCTTACAGCAAAGATGTCAGTTCTCTCATAGGCTGGTTTGCACAGGTATGTGAATAAACCTCCTGAGAGAGCAAACCCTTTCCTTTTCCTCCTGGGAAATGGTTGAACAAGTTTTCCTCTCAAACACAGACCTTTACAGCTCCTGTTTTATCAGCTCACATTAAGCTTAAAGTTCACATTGGTGCCACTCAAGTTGAGTTGTCTGTCTTCACGACAGAGTATGGGGGTGTACTATGGCAAACTAATAATGAAATGACTTCCACCTCCTTGTCTTTCTAGAATTAGATGGATGGCAATTAGGTGTGGTAATATTTCCTATGTAGGGGCAAACGTGGCCTTTTGCTTTTGTGCCATTTTGAAGTGTGAGTTCTGGAAGACTGAGGAAAAAATTATTTTTCTTAAGGAAATGTGTTTTTTAGCCAGTGGTGACTCTGTTTTCATTTTTTTTCCCATGTGAATGAGTCATTAAAAAGAAATGAAAGAAGGAAGGAAAGAGTAAGAATGAAATGAAAGTAACTCTTGTTGATTGTATGATATGAGTCAAATATCACACATCTCAGATTCAGATGAATCACTTGGCCATGATCAGGCGTTAGTAAGTACCATTCACCCTGGTTCAAAGCCGCAAGGCACTGTTTTCTCCCACATTCTTCTTTCTTAAAATGTGAATTCCATTTCATATGAGAATAGAGGCTGGGTTGTGAGGTAGAGCTCATAGATTAGAGTTGATGATCCAGCTCTGTTACCGACTAGCCATGTGACTTCAGGCAGGTTTCTTAACCTGTCTGGCTTCACTTTCCGAAGATATATTAAATAGTAATTAAAATACCAAACTCTGTCCCATGGCTGAGATAAAACCTATTTTACCTAGAACATACTATGTGAGTTCCCTTCGTATTCATATGATGGATTCAGGAGTTATCTCAAGACATGCAGCTGGCTGGCAAGGGTTGATGTTAATTCCATGTTTCCCATTTACTTTTAATCTTAAGGGTGTTCAGAGTCTTTCATCAGGGGTGTTAGTTTCCTCTGAAATTAACTAAGATCTCCTGTGTGAGACATTCTTAAGATTAGGAGGAATGGGTTAATACTGAATTCCCCAAGAGAGTTTTAAAAAATAGGTTATTAAGAATTATTTATTACCTTTTTATTATTATTGATACTTTCTTTTTGCAACTTGAATAGTTCTTTGTTAATGATAGTTCTTAGAATGGGATTTGGTCAATGGAGAAAAAAGTTTTTCAGTAAAATCTGCAAAGTTCCATTCTGACCATCCACTTTACACGTCTCTCTCTAGTGCATGCTATACTTTCCACTAAAATCTATTTTATGCTGAATAAGAGGTTTCTGGAGATTTGCCTATAATCTGCTTAATATTATTTTATCAACTTTATTGAGGTATAATTTTCATACAAAAACTTCACCCATTTAAGGTATACAATTTGCGTTTCAACAGTTGTATACGCTCACGAGACCAGCACTATAACCAAGATACTGTGCATTTCCATCACCACCTAGAAGTTTCCTTGTACTTCTTTTTAGTCCATCCCTCCCTCTGCACCTGTCCTCAGGCAACCACTGATTTTCTTTTGGTCATTATACATTGGTTTACATTTTCTAGAATTTAATATACTTGGAATCATACAGTATGTAGTTTTTTGTGTTTGGCTTCTTCCATTTAGCATAATGATTTTGAGATGCAACATGTATCTATCAGTAGTTTGTTCTTTTTTATTTATGAGTAGTATTTCAATGTATGGATATACCACGTTTTGTTCTTCCTTTCATGTTAGTTCCTTTTAAGAAAGGAAATAACTAACATTTGCTGTGTCACGTCCTATGTGAGGCTAGATGTCCTGTATATAGTTCCTAAGTTTGTTAATAAGTGTAAAGCGCCTGGTACAAGGTAGGGATTTAATAAATAATAGCTATTTCTCTTATTATTTCATTTAATTTTTACAATTAACCTATTGGGTATGTATAATTTTTCCCATTTCATAGATGAGGAAACTGAGGCTCAGAGGGTTAATCTCTTGACCAAGGTCACACTCAACCAGTAAGAAATAGATCTGGAAATTCAATACAACATTTGCTTTATTCCACAGCTCATGCTTCTTCCATTGCATCACCATTTTCCCCCAAGGGTATGTGCCTCCGTGGTTATGCGGGGAAGGGGTGGAGGGGCAAGGAGTGTGTCAGAAGTGAGTCTTCAGTGTACACACAAAGTAGTACAGCTGTCCAAAGAAATAGAATAAAGTCAGAAATTTAGAAAAAGAAGGGTGAACAAAGTATGTAGGGCAATCTCCCAAATGTAGGGCACCTCTGCTGTTAATTGTCTGTTTCAATAAAGTTGCTTTTTGGGCTGGCCTGGTGGTGCAGCAGTTTAGTTCTTGCTTTGGCAGCCCAGGGTTCGCAGGTTTGGATCCCGGGCAGCTGCCGACGCACTGCTTGCCAGCCATGCTGTGGCGGCGTCCCATATAAAGTAGAGGAAGATGGGCACGGATGATAGCCCAGGGCCAGTCTTCCTCAGCAAAAAGAGGAGGATTAGCAACGGATGTTAGCTCAGGGCTGGTCTTCCTCACACACACACACACATAATAAAATTGCTTCTTCCAGGCAATGTATCTTATAAGTTAATGCCTTTGAAATTTATGAAACATCAACTCTATGACCAGTTTTCAACTCTTAGAGACCAACATTCTAGATAGCTTCAGTTTGCAAGTTTTAGATATAAACCTACAAAAAATAAAGCATATTCCAAGGCATATGAGAGTCACTCATCCATTCATTCAATAAAAGGTTGAGCACATCCTGCACCCATAACATTATACAAAGTTCTACGAATGATATGAAAAAAATAAAAGATATGGTTCTTGACTTGAAGAAGCTTATGTAGAAGAAATGTAGGAGTGGGGGGTGTGTGTGTGTGTGTATGTTTGTGGAAGTCTCCTGGAGTTATTCTGGTTGTTAAAGTAAGCCTTGAAAGAGGTAAATAATTTGGGCTAAGGTTCTGCTATAATGCAATGAAGTTGAGCGTGGAGAAGGATTAATTTCGGTATTAAGGTCAATCTACTTTCCATTAATGCATATCTTTGTAACATAAACAGTATAAAATCCATCCTAAATATTTTTGAGGACATATATTTGTCCATATGTGAGGTGCTGAGATGACATTTGTAAGTGGCCTTGAGATCACATTGTTTTGAAGCAATCCAGAAAAGATTATGGATACCTTCAAACTCAGCTACTAGGATATATATTTTTTTCCAGCGTGCTTTTTTGTATAAGAAGACCAAAATGGTTTCATCTTTAAAAATATAACAGCTTTATTGAGATATAATTCACATACTATATAATTCACCCATCTAAAGTGTTTAATTCGATGGTTTTTGGTATACTCACAAAGTTGTGCAACCATCACCAGGATCAAATTTAGAACATTTTCATCACCCTAAACGAAGCCTCATACCCATTAGTAGTTGTTCTCATTTAAAGTGTTCTTTTAAAGGGCCCCATGTCTGTAGGTCTTTAGAACATAGGCTATATGAAGAATAATCAATTTACACTATCTTAGGTAACTCTTATTAAGCAGTTGTATTATTTGTTTCCTTTGGGGCTATTACATATATGTTGTAGATATTCATTTGCATTATATTACAAAAATGTACCTGCTTGTTCTCAAATCATAGTAGTATATTTATTTAAAACAATCATAATAAGTGTAATGCCTAAATGCACAGTAGCTACTTTTTAAATGTTAATAATTCAGTTTATAAACTTCTTAAAGAAAAATCTGAAGTTTTAATAGGAAACTGTTGTGTGAAAATGTTCTTTGAAAAATGTACAAAATATAATTTTTAAATAATTATCAAATATGCTCCAATTCTGATGTGTTAATGATTTAAAAAGTGTTCGCCTAAAACCATTTATTAGCTTCATAGGTACTATTGTTCTATTTTCTATGTGTGGCTATGACTAGCTTCCTAAAGATTTCCCAAAGAGAGTGTTGGTAGATATCTCAATCTAGTTGTCTTAGTAAACATGATTATTATAGAGATGGCTACCTTTTCTCTCAAGATAAAGGATTTCTTTTTGCATTACTTAACAATGTCAGTTGCAAAGTTGCACTTTTATTAAAATATTCTATTGTTTTCATTTCGCAATAATTGAGAAAGTGGAAGAAATATTCAGAGTCTTTTGGTTGTTCTGCTATTTGAAATGGTATCTGCTGAAATAAATTCACAGAAAAATACCACATTAAGATTTCAAACTGATCAACCGTTTCATATTATAAAAATGTATTGTCCCTATTTTTGTTTTAGATAGCAAATATGCTAACGAAGTAAGGACCCTAAAAATTGGAAGAAATAATTTCTGCTACGGATAGAACTTTGCTTTTTTGTTATTCCTCCTAACAAATTTTATTATTGGTTGATATTTAATGTTTCATTTAATATTAAAGTATGTGTAAAGAGACGATAAGATATAAAATTGTATAGTTAATGATAAAATGAGAATATTATCGCTGTATACTGAACATATAGGTTTGATGTCGTTAATACATTCTTGGAAGCAGACTAGTTACGTTCTAGTTTTAGTGTAAGATGTTAAAAATACATTTTATATAAAAGGCCTTTTGTCAGAAATTCTTTTTGCAAATATAAAGGCCACATCTTTCCTTGAAAGACCTGTTGATTCAGAGATGTTAGCCAGCTATCTTTACTAAAGCACTTCACAATGCTAAAAATAGTCCACTTCAGTTAAATATGGATATTTTAAAAAAGAAAATCCCAGTTAGACTGCAACAGAAGGACATTTTGTGTGACAATATTTTGCATGATTAAAAATTTAAACAGAATAACAGCTATTTATATTTACAGTTACATGAGAGTAATTACTAAAGCAGACAAAATACTGAGCATAATTTAATAATGTTTTCCTCTAGCAAAGGTGCCAAAATTGTTATTTGCATAATTTTCACAATTTGTACGGAAACACAGCTAAGTGAAATTGGGAAGACGTCTCTCCCCAACCACCTTTTTTCTTTTGTAGGAGATGTGGGGAAGAGACTCATGTATCATAACAATTCATTTTTGTATAATTTCCCATAGAAATCATGACCCTTGTGTCAAACCACTAGGTGAAAGAGATGTGTTCCATTCATACTTTCTCTGTTAGGGTCTTTCTTTCCATGACCAGCCTCAGCCCAACTTCAAGGCTCCTAATTATAACATTTACTGGTTCAAAGATTAACCTTCTGAGAGGGGCATTCTGGGCTGTTGGTAACTTGATCAGCTTGGTCTTCTCTGGGTCTCCCTCACTTTCTGGTTCTTTGTATCACAGGAGGGAGATGATGGTATCTGGCACATTCCTAGGATGACTTGAAGATAGCAGCCTTCTGTGTTTGGGGCTGAAAGATTGTGAACTCTGTTAGCTGAAATGCCACTCTAGGGAGGTGAACAGAACATTAAAAAAGCTTTAGCTGTAGGTAGTATAGTGCAAGTAGAGTCAAATATGAGAGCTGGGACTCGAGTGGACATTTGTCCCTGCTTTCTACCTTAATAAAATCTGAGTGTTAACTGTGGAAAAGGGCAGTGGAGAGATCACTAAAAATGAATCATTACAGTACCCAGAAGAGCTTTATTATGATGTGCTGTGAATAACTTCATAACCTACTCTGTACTTTTATATGTGCTTATCAGGTAACTGAGTAACAAGTACATTCTTTTATCCTCCACCACAGCGATTAAGCAATAGGCTGAATTATAATGGCAAAAGAATATACTTTTTTGCTGGGTTTAGTCAGTATCCTTTAGAGAATTCTGTGGGAGGTTAGGAGAATAGATATCCTTTCTTGAAACATTTAAAAATTTTCAAGTGACATTTTATATATGTATATTTCAAATAAGAGTAACCAACTTAAGTGAAGCATAGGCTAAGAGTATTGGAAGCTTTCTTTCATTTCTGTTATATAGGATTAGAAGGTTCCAGTCAATAAACAAAGCCATTTTATGGCTCCTCACGGGTAAATTGAGGGGACTGATTTGGTCAAGGAACAGTATGAGGATGTTTCTGTTCAACAGTTAACAGGATTCAACATGATATGGAAAATACAGGCGTGCAAAACTATACTACGACACTCACGTTGCCAGCTAAAGCCTAAAACACAGCCACATTTACATATGTGTCCATCTGTCTGTTTTTACACTTTATTTTTCCAACCAGTGGGTGAAGTGGTTTTCATCCAAGCTGCAGTCTGAATTTTTTTTCCCCCCACCACTTTCCATTCTATCATATAGATGCATATTTTAAAGTGCATGTTATTTGTCTCTGGACACACATTTGCACAGCCTTGGCTGGGTTCTCCTTTCCCTTCTGGAAGGTGAGCTCCTCTGCGCAGGCCTCTGTGTTGCAGCTGCCCGCGCCGGCCAGGCTGTCTGGGGATCCCTCCGTTGGGGAGCAGTTGGTCGGCTTCCCCAGGTTGTTGCAGAAATCCCCCGTCACAGGTCAGGGTGAAGCGGCCGGGGCCACAATCCGGGGCGCCGAGCTGGGGAGAATGGAAGTGCTTTCGGTCTCTTCAGTGGAGAGCCTGCATAAATCCTGTGTAAATAGAGGGAGGATAACAAAGAATGGGCCCCTGCAGCTCTGAGCATTTGGAGCCATTTGGGGCTGAATTTGCTAAATGCTGCTTATACCGCCTGAAAAGTTGAAGAGAAAGGAGTGCAAAATCCCCTCTTTTCTCCCCTTTCTGCTCATACCCCGGGGGGAGGGTGTTCAGGACCAGGGAAGCCTGAGGTAAGCCGATGAAGACTTGTTTTTCCAGTGCTCTTTTGAGTGTGAAAAAGGTGGCCTGGGTCACTGTCCTCTCTTTAATGTCGGAAAACCCACACGGTTAGTAAATGTTGCATGTAAACGAAAGCATTTCATCTCTTCTGCTTCCCTCCGTGCTAGTGGGCCATGAACTAGTCACTTGAAAAATCACAGAAAAATTTCACTTTAACAGGTCCAGACAGTTAAGCACAGCAGGAGAGTAAAAGAGATCAGTAATTAGCAGGTCTCACTGCTGGCCCCTCACCCCACCTCTCGTCTCTCACCCTCCCCACATTTCTGAGTCTGCAGCTCCCCCCTCCCCCCAACCTGATCTGATGTGGAAAAAGGTAAATTGCATGTGCAAAAACATTTACTTTGAGGATGGTGCTTGGAAAGCAAGTTTTGTTAGGCTAGAGTCTAAAACAGAACTAGGCAAAAGTGGCTGAGGATGCTTCCTTTTGTTGTTGTTGTTGTTGTTTTTTCATCTCATTGAAACCCTGATGTAGGTTTCTCAGTGGGGTGTTCTAAATTAAACTCCTGGAAGGTAGTCCCTGAAAGAAAATATCTTTTGACTGTTAGTACATTTTAATCTTGTTTTCAAAGTACTATAGTAAGAGAAAAAAAGCATACAGAAATGATGACAGAAAATGAGTTCACACAGAACTGTGTGTTGCGGTTCCGTGGCTACATGATACTTCATTTTTAATTGCGATGTTCTGAGTAATCTGGACAACCTGGGCAGGTTGTTGGGCGGCCCACTCTCTCCCAGCATTCTCTCTTCCCTGTTGGAACAGGGCAGGTTTGAGAGGGAGCACTGTTTCAGAAACAAAATACGACACGTGTCTCCAATGTGTGAGGACCATCTCTGAGGAGGGCCGTGCACAGATGGGAGCAGTAAAACCCTGGGCATGATACACCCGGCGCCCACGGGGCAGGGAGAGGGGAGTGAGGGAGTCCAGGCTTGGTGGCCACTGGACAGGTTATCAGAGCTAGGGAATCTCCTTCATAGACACTTTCTTCAAAGCAGGTTACATTCTCATAGGGTCCTAATAATATGTCTAAAGGCTCTTGCTACCAGTTTGTCCATTCCATTAACATTGAGTGTTCACTCTGTGTCAGGGCTTGGGAATCATAAATAAATAAGACACAGCCCCTGCCTTGAAAAAGGTCACAGTTAAGCAGGACAGACAAATTAGTAAACAGGTGAATTGCAAAACAGAAAAGTAAATATAACAGAGGCAAGAACAAACTGCTGAAGAAGTAGAAAGCGTGGTATACTAACTCCGTTAATGGGAACTGGGGAGAACTTTACAAAGGAGGTTCCCTTTTCACTGGGTTTTGAAGGTTGAATAGGAGTTTGCATGGATGAAAAAGAATGGGAAGGAGGGAAAGAAGCAATGAAGAGAAAGAGTGTACCAGGCCAAAGGGAAAGGACTAAAGGCATGAAATATTGAAAGATCCTTTGGCTCAGAAAAGTCTTTAAAACTCAACAGATGTTCCTATTTCAAAATTGTATTTAATATGTACTTTACATCCACAGGGAACAATAATGATTCCAAAGATGATGGATATACTTGTTTGGGTAGAAATATGCATCTGCTTATTTCTTGGTTCATATTTACTTTTAAATGTGCTGTCACCCACTATCTCTTTGGGACATAAATGAGCATATACAAGGCCTCACTCTTGGGATTTGTTTCTTGAACAGTGAGGGCTGATCCAGAATCTGGCTTCACTTTCACATCTTGTCTGCCTAGCAGTTTAAGGGAGAGGCCAGACGATCTGAGCGTGGGCTTTGGAGGACAGTGCCACTCTGCCACTTACTACTAACTGTATGACCTTTGACAAGTCACTTAATTCTTTGAGTCTCAGTTTTCTTATCTGCAAAATGGAGTTGATAATAGTAGTTATTTCATTCAGTTGTTGTGAAGATTAAATGAGGATTGGAACATTGCAAGTGCCCAGAGAAAGTTATTTGTGATAATGATGATAATGAAAGTGACAACAGTATTGATCAGAAGAGGAGCCTGTATTCTAGAGATAGAGAGGTGTAGAACAGGGACTACTCTATTTAACGTTAAATAAAAACATTTTAATAACTCTATAAATTTGTGTATGTATGTATACATAGAGTCATATATGTACATATGACCATAGGCAAAAATATGCAATTAATCTGCAAATATATTTGGACACGTGTACAAATTGGTGAATTATTTTAAAAAGCTACAATTTAATTTATATACATGTGGATTTATAATCACATATATAAATATCTATATATTCATGAATATACCCAATTTCTGGAAATAGATTGTTTGGAAGGTACATATGTATTTATGTGTCTGTGTGTGTGTTTATGAAATCAGTGAATTTACATTGCACAAAATGAAAATGATAATGAATATAGTGAGTTTCTATTTGTCAAATGAGAGATGGAAAAAAAGGCAGGTTCTTCCAGAAGAGATATAATTCTTTTTCTACTTAGCTTATATTTTGTGTGAATGTATTTAATTATTAAACTTGGTCCAAAACTTGGAGGAGAGATGATTAAATAATGCGCCACCAAGTTACCCAAAAGAAGTACAAATGTTATTAACCAAAGTACATATTCATCTGTCCTAATTATTTCTCCAAAGATACAGACTGAGAGGTCAGTTTTAGGTGTTTGTTATTTGGCATTGTGCCAAATGTCATAGAGACCTTATTCTAGCTTTAAAAAAATGACTTTGAGGCAGAGGAATATATTACTTTAATCACAGTTCTATGAAGTTAGTGGGACTGCACAGTGATGGCATCAAAGCCCAGGAGATGCTGACTGTGTGGACAGTAGGTTCTCAAACATTTGTAGCATCTCTGGGCTCCGAAGGGCAGGCTGTTGCTGTCCATAGAAGGATCTCCACTTGGACCACAATAAACCTATTATAAAAATCCTGAGTCTCAAAGACTCTTGCTGTACTGCATACATCTAGAGCCCTTATAGGCACTGGCTTACTTTTGGGAGAAAAGTGAGCACATTTCTGTTTGAACCTGGACCATCCTGGACCAGCCCTGGTTCAGTCCCAGCCCCTGGGCCTTAGATCTAATCTCTCCTCTGCACTTAGTCCTTGGCCTGTAGGATCAAGCCTTGCTTAGATCTGTCATTGATAACAGGGTTCAAATGAGGTAATGCTTTGAAAAGTAAAAGATAACTAACAATATTAATGTGAGAATAGCAGTGATACATGGGACTGGAAATTGCCTGGATTCCAGTTTATCCTTGACCATGTGCAGCTGTGGAATCTCGGGCAAGGATTTAACCTCTTGGCCTCAGTTTCTTCACTGGTAAATGTCTGGGGTTTTTTGAGGGGCAGGGGTGGAGTAGGTAGAAGAAGGACTAGAACCTTCTTGGTTGCTATATTATATTTCTTTCTTTTTTTTTTTAAATTTTGCTGAGGAAGATTAGCCCTGAGCTAACATCTGTGCCAGTCTTCCTCTATTTTGTATGTGGGCTGCTGCCACAGTGTGGCTGACGAGTGGTGTAGGTCTGTGCCTGGGATCTGAACCTGCACACCCAAGCCACCGAAATGGAACGTGCCAAACTTAACCACGATGCCATGTGGCCGGCCCCTGTTGTATTTCTGATAGGGCAAGAAAGCCACACCCCAGTGGTATTAGATTCATCATAGCACATCATTACTGTTTGTATCATTTCTTTATTCCAAGTCAAGCAATTGGTGTCTAAAATATAGACAGATTTTTGGCTAAATGTAATAAGACAACATGCCAATGAAAGGAAGTGGAGTCCTTTTGCCTGGGTAGTTTTTATGACCAAGAATTTTATGGATTGGGAATTTCTGCTTTAGAATCATGTGAGGATCCTCTCATAACATGCCCATATCCATCCTTGACTCACTGGCTACACAGCTAAGGATATGGATTTTGCCTACACCTGGATACCCATGGTATCCCAGGATTTAGCTTCCTGCAGCTAGACTCTTTTAGTATTGTTCTTTTAGGTAGGCGTAGATGCGACTGCTTTCCAGAGCAACGGCATGCTCTGAGCATGGTGTGCTCAGCTGTGGAAAGTATGTGTGACTTCCTCCAGAGCATGGGTGTAAATCCAGCCAGAGATGCTCTCAAAATATCTCAGAATCTTGGGGGTCGGCCCGGTGGTGTAGCGGTTAAGTTCGCATGCTTTGCTTCGGTGGCCCGGGGTTTGCAGGTTCAGATTCTGGGCATGGACCTACATACAGCTCATCAAGCCCATACTGTGGCAGGCGTCCCACATATAAAGTAGAGGAAGATGGGCACGGATGTTAGCTCAGGGCTAATCTTCCTTAGCAAAAAAAAAAAAAAAAAAAGCTCAGAATCTTAAAACAGGAGGGGAGTACCCAGAGATCAGATCCAGGCCTCCAGACAAAAACCACCAGGGGTAGCAGGCTAAGGAGATCTTCTCTGTGCTCTACAGCAGTGCTTCTTGAACTTGAGTGGGCTTTGGAATCACCCAGAATACTTAGTAACACTCAGATTGTTAGCCCCCACCCCAGGAGATTCAGATTCAGTAAGTGGGGTGGGTCCAAGAATTTGCATTTCTCACAACTTCTTCGCCAGTGCTAACACTGCTGGTCCGTATTTTAAGAACCATTGTTCTATAGCTTCCTTCTTCCTGTTTAGCCCTTAATGCCAGAAGATTAGGGTGGGGCCACATTATGTTGGCCAGTACACGTGGTGGAGACCACCATGGCTTTCCTACAGTGAATAAGGCCCAGGCCAGAGTGTAGTTGCTCACCATGACCACTAACCCCATTCATGGGAGTAGAATAGAATTTTAAGTACCTACCTGTTCCAGAGGTTGCATCTTACTTCAGACTTGAAGGTCATCCATTTCAGTGGCTTGCAGAAGCCAGTGTAAGAACCAGTGCGAGGCTGATTGCATAAGCAAACCCAAGGAACTTGTTAAAAATACAAATTCCTGTCCCTGCTCTGGGATATTTTGTTTCAGTAAGTCTGGGATGAGGCTTGGGGACCTGTGTTTTTAACAATCTCCTGTGATGATTTAATCTACTTCAAAGTTATCTATCCACAGGTCTTCAGTATTTCTTTCCATGGTCACACACGGTACGTCCCAGTAATGCACAGCTATTTTAAGTATCTTTGCCCCAAACTTAGACCGTGCCCTTCATCAAGGGATTAGCGACCTTTTAGAAGAAGCATGCCTAGTAGTTCTTTATTTAGTTTTTCATCCATTGGAGGTACTAGTGGAATGAACTGTGGTTCAGCCCCTCAGAAGGGCCCTAATGGCCACTGAATTCTTCAAACAAGCACTGTTCCCGGCATGTTTAGAAATGACTATGTGCACTTGGGTGACCCACCCAGCCCCTTAGGTACTTTGATGACTGTAGTTGCCCCGACTGACTTTGGGATTATCAAAAAGAGAAGGAGGGCCCATGAATAAGCCCATTGTTAAAGGTTCAATCATTCACTCACCCAACAGACGATCACTGGGTATCTGCTCTGAGTCAGACATGGAGGTATGCTGTTAGGATAAAAAGATAAGAAGCAGTTCCTGCCCCCAAGGATTTCATCCTTTTGAATCCTGACTTCAGATGCTGAGATGTACGGTGTTATCTCTACCTCCTTTGGCACATGCATCTGTGCTGGTATATACACCCTTTTCACCATAGAAACTCATTTGGCACCAAAGATTGCCAACTATCTTACGTACACACACACAGCCTTAAAACAAGAACACAATATCCACTTTAAGAGCTGCTAATTCTAGCATCATCTGCACAATTTCATTTTAGGTTGTAGATCACACAATTGCCTTTTAAAATTTTTCTTTATGCTGTTGTTGTCCTCTATGCGGGAGTTGGTTCACAATTCATTGGAAGAAAAAGCAATGGTATTTATTGTGTATTTGGAGAGGGAAATTCCTCACTTTATAGAGGTATAAACACTAATGTTGATTTAAAAATCTAATGTCTAGTATCAAGTTATTATAAAAGTAGGCACGTTTTTCTTTACAGTTATTTGTTACACTGGCTCCAAATTCAAATATTTTACAACATTTGTATAAAATGGACTGCTTTATATTAAAATTCATGTAATGCTCCTGTCTTCTCCAGTTTGTCAGTCATCAAAGGATGCTCAATCTAGCTATATTTTTTTCTTGAGCTAAATATAGTGAATCATATAGTTTAAAGGTGTTACCAGCCCTCTTTGCTTTTAAGCAAGAGAAAATGCACTGTGGAAATGCTCTCTCATTTTTAAGGTCATTGACTGGGTTAAAAAGGCAAATGCCTTGTTTTGTTGAACTTCCTTCAGTTAAGCCATTAACCTTTTAAAATAAGTGTATTCAAAAATCTATCAAAAAAAGCTAAATGAGATTTTAACAAATTCCTGACAATTTCAGTTTAAACATATACACAGAAACCATATGTGCTTAGGAAGAAATATATACACACAGGCATTGTTTACAGTGCGTGTTTTTATATTTGGAAGACATTGAAGGAAGAGCCATTCTGTACATACATTATCTGAAATGTACATCCAGATAGCCCACATAGATTTTACATTAAGAGACAAAGATATCTTTATCCATGGTAGGTAGACAGACAGACAGACTGACTGACTTCAAACTTGCACTTGCAGTGTGGATTTTTTTTCCCCTTCTCCGGGTACTGCTTTTCAAAATCGCCTCGGGCTACAGAACAGCACCTCAGATCCCCAAGGCCCACTGCCTGGCTCCTAATAGCCACTCTCCATCTGTGTCACATGAACAGCTGATGAGATCGCTCCAGTGTCTGTATTTTGGAGAGCACATCCACCCAGGTTAAAATGCTAGGGTTGCCAAGGAGCAGTCAGAAGCCATTAGTGTGGGTGAGAATTTGCCTTGCAGCAGTTCCTTGGCATGGCGGAAAGCGTGTCCTTGTGTCCCTGCTCAAGCTTGTGTGTGTGTGTGTGTGTGTGTCTCCTTGTGCGAGCGACCCCCAAGTGTACATGGGTGTGCAGGGAGGGTGGAGAGATGAAGATTAGACTCCATATATCCAGTATTCAAAAGTCAGCTGCCTTTTGTTTCTCTGTACTCTGATTAGTTCTTTGACTATTTGGGTCCCTTTGACTCACTCTTCTTTTTTTTTTTTTATCATAACAGACGGCAAAGAAAAAGAGAACAGCAACTTCGGGGTCATGCTCTAGTGTTTGGGCAGATGGAAGGGAGCTGCTTTGCCTTGGGGCAGGGTGGTTGTAATGAAGTGGCCTGTCAGTCTGTAAATAGTGAGGGTCATCTCTTCCATGTGATGGAGGGTATCGCATTGCAGTGAAAATGGAAATGTCAATAAAATTAATCTGCCAGCTCTTTGCTGTGGCTTTTCTGCTTCTCTGGTCAAAGAAGGTTGAGGTTTTTTTCGGTGAGAAAGGAAAGGAACAGGTACAGGGAAGCCCACGGAGCAGGCCCAGAAGTTAGAAGGCAAGGGGCCCAGTGGGCAGGATGTCATGGTATAGCCAGCCCAGTGCAAGGGGAGGGAGCGGGTCTGGGAATGAGCTGCTGGATCTAGAGCATTCCCGGGGAAGCTGCGGAGCCTCTAGCTCAGGCTACATTGAGCACAGAGTTTATTGTTTTAGGCTTTCTTGGACAAGGTTTTTACTTAGCATGGGATTTATGGCATTTACTGCTAATGAATGTCTATTCTTAAATTACAAAAACTCCCATCTCAGCGCAATTCCCAGATGGCGTTCCAGGACCCCAGCTTCTTAAACACCAGCAGGGAGCATAAACTCTCCACTTCTCTGTTTTCCTCTTTCGTGTGGCTCCAGGCTAATGATGTGCAAGGAAAACACAGGCATCTATAAAGCCCCAGTGCTGTCCCCGTATTCTTCATTTATTTTGCATTTGATTATGCCACAAGTCGGATCTTGTTTCTTTCCTTTTTTTAAAGTTATTAGTTCAAATATTAATGTAGGGATATGGCATATATTGCTGCCCTTGATTGATGCCTTCCCAAAAACAGGAAGACGTGCTCGTATGAATTTTAAGAAAGTAGGGGTCCTGCAATGCCTTGCCAGAAGAGTTTTTCAGATACATAATTTAGATGCCCTCCAGGCAGGCTTTCAAGGCATTTTTGCCGGAGGGCAAGAAAAAATAACTATGACTGTTAAAAGTAAATGATTTTTGCTAATGCACAATTAATGCCAGAGAAAAGCACAGAAGAGAAAGATGTTGCTGGAAACTTCTGATTAAGTGAGCACCCTACCTTGATGTGTATCTTTTTTTTTTTTAATGATAATGATCAGTGGTGCAGAGAGCTAAAAGTTTTCATGTCATGCAAATGCTGAGTGCAGGGTCATCTGAGGAGTGTGTGAATGTGTGTGCTTAGGAGGTGACAGTTCTAGGAGGGGCTGAGCAGGCAGTGTGTTATGTGCAATGAACAGTGACACAGTTACTGTCACCTATGCAGGCAGCCTAGAATATATAGACTACAGAACATTTAACTTGATTACCCTACAGTATGTGTTCACTATGGGCACGGGGATGCATTTTCACCGAATGGGCTTTCTGATGGCGCTTTTCTCACATTGGATTCCATAATTGACAAAGAGCTACTGCACTGTGTCAAGCGCACAATTATAATTGAATTAATGATATGGGCAAGTGTGAGACACACAAAATTAACATTTGAAGAGGCCTGGTTTAATTTTGTCTTTTACATATTTGTGTCTCCAATTATACTTTAATGAAAGAGAATATACCCGCTTAATGGATTTCTTTCAACAAGCTTAGCTGAGCTCATCATTAGCTGCACATTGTTGTTGGCACGCTTTCTGTGTTTTCTCTAATGTATTTTCATTTCTTTCTACTAGGGGATGGTTTAGACAACAGTGTAGCTTCACCTGGCACAGGTGACGACGATGATCCAGACAAGGACAAAAAACGCCAGAAGAAAAGAGGCATTTTCCCCAAAGTAGCAACAAATATCATGAGAGCGTGGCTCTTCCAGCATCTCACAGTAAGTCTAGATGAAAGAGAAAAAAAAGTTTTGTTGCTTTGCCTTCTCCTAGCAAGTTATACGGGCTCATACAGATTTTTTAAAATAAGGTCTATTTTCCCTGTCTTGAAATCCGACGACAAACAGAGCAGTCAAGGTTTTATCAACTCTCACCATCCAAAGAGCACCCTGTAGAAAGGAGGAGATTTTTGTTTTAACAGGCTGTGAATGAACCTTATGCAAAATGGTCTAGGGCTCTAAACAGTATATATAAGTAAATTTGTTATTTATGCTAAAAGGTATGAGAGCAACATCAGATAATGCAACCACAACTAAGGGAAATGGCTGTCGGGAACTCCTGGATCCATGAACATTGCTGATTACTCTCTTACCGAAAGCCATCTCCTCTGGGAGGCAAAAGAAGCACCTTGCCACATGCGTGTCCAAGCTCCCGGTGTCAGGTGCGACTCTAATCGCCGAAGCAGCTTGCAAAGATGTCACGTGTTTATATGGCAAACGCAGAAGGGTTATAGGTGCTATAATACCTTTGTTTGTAAGGTGGAGATTAAAGATTCTTTTTCAGCTGTTCAAGTTCATTATCTTATAAGCGAATCTTGTTCACTTCTGGAAAAAGGTCAACTATGTGCAATATTTTTAAGTAACCATCTTTATCCTCCTGTTTACAGTCGCTTTTATGTGTTGGTATATACTGTTGGCTCTAAGACTCTCATGACAAAAAAAAATTACAATATATTTTTACAGAGGAACTAGGCACTCTTCTATTTTACTGTTCGTTCGGAAATTCTGGGAAAATGCTAAAGATTTCAGAGGCTGTTTCTTGCTATAATATTGTTTTCAGGCCATTCTGTTTAGGCTAATGCTTAAAAATAGAGTAGCGCATTGAAAGCTGAAGGCCTTTGATTATCCAACTTGTGTGCTGCCATGCTGAATGACATTAGTTACAGTGTCATGGGTCCAGGACAAGGTTCCACTTTTATTTATGGTGGTGGCTGCTGATCTGCTCTTCCAGCAGAGCTACAAAGGGCAAGGGGTGGAGCCACGGTGGGGAGGGCAGAGTGATAGATTCACATTCCTAAATCGGCCATTTTGATGTAAGGACATTAGTAGCAAACGAAGGTGTATCGATCCGGCCCGTGGTGTCAGGATTAGCTGGGAGAACCGACGAGGCTGCCGTGGCAGTGGTTATTCTTGCCTTGCAGCTATGGCCATTTCAAAGGTCAGGGCCCTGCACTGACTCGGCTCAGAGGAATTAGACAGAACATGCGGTCTCTGGGCTGATTACTTAACCAAAGACAAAATAATGAGTCCTAAGCAAATACTGACTAATTGAAAGGGCTGTAAATCCATTACATATTGGTCAGGGATAATCAGGAGTATTTAATCACTTTTATCTATTTAGGAGCACTGGAGCTGCAACAGGAAAGCCCTGAACCTTGCCATGTGGTTATTATTCTCATCATTATCAAAATTACTTCACAGCTGTTCTTTGCTACATCACCTCAGCTGGAGATTTACTAACCTGTAAAATGTTTTTAATTTGGAAGTCGAGTGAGTGCGAGGGAGGGGTTTCTCATTTTTAACTGAAGGTCTCTCTGGTAGAGTAGCAGGGGAGGCAGGCTGGGGTGAATGGACGCCAGAAGCCACTCTCTCCCCTCAGCTCACCTGTTGGGTTTCCTCCCCCTGTCTCCCCTCACGCTCGGCCTTTCTTGGCTGAAAATTAAGACTTCCACAATTGCTTTCCAAGCAAACGTCTCCATGTATTTTCAACCCCTCAGTAATCAAAACCGACATCACAGAACAGCAGAACCTTGGAGAATTCGGCTGACCCAGAGAGGGAGGTGATTAGTTCAAGGTCCAGCTGGGACCAGGGCCCAAGCCTTCCTTGTCCTCAACTCTGCTTTTTCCACCACACTGTGATGACTTTGCTAAAATCATTATCTCCTTGAGCAGTTGCATATAAATCTCACAACCTCTGCCATCAATATGCTCAGCGACAAAGGGGGGAAATATGGAGAAGCCAAGTGCTGTTTTCTTTACTTATTTTTAAAGCTTCCTGCTCCCTCAAATTTTCCAAATCGAGAAGACTTTCTTTGCACCTGTCTCTTCAAGCCAACTTTCTCCTTCACCGGCTGTAATCTGTGACTTGAATCTTCCGCGGAAGTGTCCAGAGACCCTGCTGGGCCCCCTGCCTCGTGCTGTTGATGCCTTATCTCCCGCCTCCCAGTCCTGGACCGAACCCACCATGTGCCGTGGCCACTGGCGAAGAATCGTGGGTGGCCAGTGATTCCCGGGCACTCGTTGTGGCTCTCCTGTGCAGGGTGCTACAAACCCACTGCAAGACCTTATCCCCGCTTGGGAGTGCTTTCATCTAGTTAAATGCACGTGAGGCTTTGTGTAGAATTCTCTGGCCAACTGAAATTTTTAATTAATGCCTGTCCTTGGAGTGGGGAGAGAAGACTCAAATAGCCCGAGCCGGGGACTCAGAAACTGGCGTTTCAAAGTCGCTTTTCCTCGCTACTGGTTGAACCTCAGTTAAGTCCAGTCAGTTCTCCGGACCTTCCATTTCCCATTTTTCAAGCGAGGGGTGCACGTTGCAGGATCTACACCATGTTGTAGGCTCCTTTCCCGTGCTCCTGTGTTTTGGTTCTGCTCAGGAACATTTAGTCAGAGGGCACTCTGTCCACCCTCTGGTCATCCTTTCTTCTCTGTCCCCTTTCTTTTGACTTTCCACTAAGGGCTTTATTTTTCTCCTGCCCGTGACCTTCTTTCACAACATGCCCCTTTCATTACTTTCTCCCACCGGCTTTGTCTCCCAAGCTTTCTCTCTGCTCCCCTCCTCTGCCTTTTCTGCACCTCCCTTGTATCATAAGGGAATTCTCCTCGGCTTTCTCTTTGAAAATTTTTTCCCTCTTCATCCAGACTTCACCCCAACCACAGAGAAGAGGTTCAGTAACTTTGATGAGGATGGTCCCGTAAAACTTTTACTTTCCAATCTTTAATGAGCTGAAAGATTTACTCGGCTATAATTCTGAGCTCAGAAACCGAGAATAGAGACCCCTAACTAGCGACACGTTAATTTAGACTTTTTCTCTTACAGGCACTAACCGGCATGAGGAGGTCCTTGGAAATAGAGAGGCCCCACTATATTTTTTCTGTCATTTAATTAATTTCAACTTTCAAAGTGAAATGTTGGCTCTAGCTCACTGAAAATAGATGTAGTCTAAATTATTATTTCATGTAAATTTCTTTACAAGTGCATGATTCAGTGTGCATTCCTCCATTATTAGTCTCTTTAACATTATTTCAAACTGGTTTGTTCCCTTTTGTGCAGTATGACCTGTTCTTGTATTACAATAATCCCTGATGTACCCTTTCCTCTTTCTTTTTTTAAAAAAGAAGCTAATTGAATTATCTCATTATTTTAATTTGTTAAGCAAATGTATTTTGCATCTCAGGATGTGTTCTTAAAGAAGGGGGCTGCTAAGGCTTTGCCCCCTGAATGGGCCATTGGCCCATTTTGACATTCATGCATTCATTAACTAGCAGAACATAAAAGAACTCTGGTTGTATTTTTTTTTCCAAACACCCAACCAGCATGGAGCAACTTTTTCCAATAAGCCACAGGGGTCTCTCTACATATGTTCTCAACTGCAAGCTATTGTCACCTATTCTGAATACCTCAAAAGGCCCAGAGAATAAAGAACCCCACCTCAACAAAGGCCAACTGTAGCAATTGTTAAGTCTTAGTCTCAATATGACAAAAATCATTAACCTTCAGTTTTCTTAGAAGAACAAGTTCCACTAAAACTGTAACAGTTAAAACAATCTCTCAAATTCCTGTGCACCGCCAGCGTTAGTGGAAAAGGTAATAAACTTGCAACTAATTGATTATATTGAGGAAAATGTTTAAACTAAATCCAAAGTGGTTTTTAAAAAACAAACTATTTGATGAATTGAGGGATTTCTATATTTAGAGTTAAGCACTTTGAATTTGGTTAATCTGAAGCTAAGTCACTAGTTTCTAGTTTCTAACTACCAATTTCCAAAATGTCCTTTAAAAATCCCTTTTAAAAAACTCACAATAATTTTAAAGAGGTAAATCCATGTATATCTTTTTAGAAATTCAACTACTGAAAATGCTGTATGTACTATTACCCTCTCTTCTATTGGTTGATGGCTCTGCCTGGCTTCTCAGACTAAGACATCTAGTGGAGGTCAAAGAAAGAATCTGTTGGAAATCTATGTGCTTTTGCTGGAAAGTACCCAGTGGCAAAAAAACTTAGGGAAATCCAAGGGAAGTATATTCCTTTCACTAACACATGGAGATTATGATATCATAAAAGTAAGCCTGTTGTTTCAACTGTTTTTATTTGACTTCAAAGATAAAGAAAGAAACAGCAAGAAATAATACCCTGGCTAACGGTTTATTCATAACCATGGAACACTCCGCCACGCCAAGAAGCCCTCAGTGTGCTCAATTAGGCTCTCAGGCACCTCCACTTGCCACCTTCAAGAGCTCCCCTAGTTGTGCTGCAAAGAATATATTTGATCTTGGAATGAAAACAGGAAGTGCTCACGCACAAAGACGCCACTCGCTCGGACCAGTTTCCGACTAAACGTCTGCTTATTTGAAAACATAGGGATAAAGCTCACACTTAGGGGATGTAGGACTTCTTTCAAAGGTATGTGTACAGAATCAGAAGCAAATTTGCTTTAAAGTGATATAATATCATGCAGCCTTCTTGAAACTGCAGGTTGGTTCCAAAAACTCTGCCCTTTTTTTTATGGCAAAGTGCTTTGTCCCCTCTCCATCTCTCTGGTGGTGAGGGAGAGGAACGAGGCCTGCCCCTCAGGTGTTCACTCGTTTCACACCTTGCCTGTTGGGGTTTGTTTTATGGGATTTTGTAAAGGTCTCTGTTTGGTAATAAAAATGTATTTCAAAGTATATTGTTCTACAGAGACAATGTATCCAAATTATGAGTAAATACAGCTCTGTGTTACATTAGAGAAACACGTATCTCTTCTCCAGTGAGTTCATCAAGACCATATGACAGTCGCCTTAGTCATCTCAAATTTTTTATTGTAATGTATGTGTGTACATACACACACACACGAGAGAGAGAGAGAGAAAGAGAGACTGACTTAGACTATTTTGCCTTTTAACTAGTTCTCTTCATCTTGTGTAGATCCAGAAGGCTGCTTTTCTTAAATGAGGTGACACAGTGTCAAAGTCAAGAGCACAGGGTCTAGAATCTCCTACACAGTAGACTTCTGATCTTGAGTGGTTACCCTCTCTAAGCCTCATTTTCCATATGTGTAGAATGAAGAGAATTCTAGAACCAACCTATTAGAGTTGTTGCAGGGATTAAATGAGATAATGTAAAGCATTCAGCCCCATGCCTGGCTCTTATAATAAGTACATAATATAAAGTAACTATAATTCTTTTTTTTTTTTTGGTAATTTTTTTTGAGGAAGATTGGCCCTGAGCTAACATCTGTTGCCAATCTTTCTCCTTTTTTGCTTTTTTTTTTTCTCCCCACAGCCCCAGTAGATAGTTGTATGTCATAGTTGTGCATCCTTCTAGTTGCTCTATGTGGGATGCTCCCTCAGCACGGCTTGATGAGCGGTGCATCAGTCTGTGCTCAGGATCCGAACCACCGAACCCCGGGCTGCCAAAGCAAAGCACGCGAACTTAACCGCTACACCACAGGGCCAGCCCCATAACTGTAATTCTTATCTTAATCTTTGAATGGCTAGCAAGAGGCTTTGACCAAAGGAACTGGGCAACCAAAGTTACTGCTTGCTTTCCTGGGACTGTGTGAGACAGAGAGACCAGGTGTTCCCAAACAAATCCCAAATGGCCCTCAGCAGGAGAGAACAGAGTCTAAACTCTGCCTTCTAGAGCCATACAAACATCTGATGGCCGCTCAGGGTTGCTAGGTGAGAGCATCAGAGAGTCCTGGTGCCGATGGAAAGCCGGAGCATCCTCGTAAGCCTTCTGGGATGGGGTGGGAGAGGAGAAGAAGAAACTGGGTATGGAATAGTTCAGAATGCCTCAGCTGGGGCCTACTTTTGGTAGAGAATGTTCCTTTTCACCATAAGGGGTCCAGTACGTGAACAGAATCTAGGGTCTCCAGCTTTCTCAGAGTGTTAAAGTCTAGGCTCTCTGAGAGACAGCACAGTACGGTTTTTTAAAAAGAGGTCACTGAATGTGAAATTAGAAGAGCTCTATGATCTTGGGCAAGCTGTTCAACATCTGAACCTACTTCTTCACCTGAAAAATGAAAATAGTAAATTTGTGCCCTACTTAACTGGCTGGGTGGTTGTGCGGCCCAAATGATGTAGTCGATCTGTGAGCTGTAATGTGCTGTACAAATTATTTTGGTCTTTTGGTTGTGTGCTTGACTGTCCAGCTGCTTGAGGCCTCCAGTACCGCGTGAAATCACCAAGGGTGAGAGAGCTTGTGCTGCCCGCCTTGTTCATCTCTGCCTCAATTTCTCCACTTGTCCACTTCCACAAGGGTATCCATGGAGACAGTGTGATGATTTCCATCATTAGACATCTTTTTAAGGGCCTCGAATGGTTAATTGAATCAGTATTTCACGGACATTAGTTATTTCTACTTGGAAATTAGTGCCTTCGTGGTTCTGAGATTGGTCTACTTAATGCTCATCGCTATAGGCCAAATTAATACCAAGTATAAAATGTTGGCCTTACGTATACAGTGAGAGATGGCCTTTCGCACATTCAGGGATACAGATGTGCACTGAATGTGAGTGGGGCTCGTGGGCTGAGAAATACAGTTGTGGAAATGCACATGTGGAACACACGGCTGAAACACACCAGCCGAGAGAGCTTCCTGCAAACACGCAGCATAGGCAGGCTGCCCCTAGCCTTAGTCTTTGCGTTGTTTTTCTGCTTGCCAGGAGAAAACATCTGTGAATTATTTGAATGGAACCTTATACTGGAGATCGTCTGAATTGGTGTCATCTCTGTTTAATTTCAGGAAATAATGTCACAATGCATTAAAGAACAATGCTGGGTGATTTATTTTCCAGTGGACATGCTGTCCTAAGCATTCCTCTTCTCTTACAATGTTTCCAATTAACTGTAAGCTTGAGTGTTCTTCCTATTTCATAATGATTTTGAGGGGTGGGAGCGGGAGATCGGGGTGGGAAGAATGGTAATTTCAGAGGTTGCCGAGGTTCAGAGCTAATGGCACATCCGTCATGTCCTTATTGGGACAGGAGAGGACTGAACGTCGGGGCTGTGATCACCAGTGGCAACCTACAACAGTGTCGGTTGGTTTCAAAAAATGTCTGAAAAAGAAAGGCTGAGCATTTTGATCCTAGCTGTCCAAAGAGCCACTAGATGATTATTTAATAGCGACCTGCACACTGTAGCTTCTGCGTTTATCAAAGTTTCTATGCACTCCCATCTTCAATAAAGAATAGAGGACATAAGTCAATTCTGGGTGCCATCTGTCGTCGTTTTTACAATTTCTCAAATTAGAGAGACAGGCCAAAAATTTAATGTTGTGTTGAATCCTAGAAACTCCTCTAGAAGAAATAAAATTGCAAGTAAATTTACTTTGTCTCTCTTGAGGAAGAAAAAAATTGTATCCTGCTGTGTCATAACCTTTTACTTGTAGTCTCAATTTGGTGTTTAGAATTGGATTATGAGGGGTTCTGCGTGTGAAAGACTGATGTGTTTGGGGTTCGGCTGCCTTTGTCCACAAACTGAATGACTTGGAGGTAAAGTCCCCAGTACAGTGGTGGTGGCAATGGCCTTTCATGGGGGTGATGAGATGTATGGTCTCCTCAATGCAAGACCATCTGGTCAAGACATTTCAAAAGTACATCAGACAATCCCATTTAAAAAGGAGTTCAGCTGAAATAGAGTAAGAAAATTAAATCTCAGATTATGAGCTACTAGCTGACAGACACATTTTAAAAATAAGTAACTCAGTGAGAAGATTGAAGAATGAAATGCTTATTAAATTACCATCAAAAAGAAACTAAAATAATTATTAGCTCAAAGTTTTGCACCCAGTTTCATAAAATATCACTCTAAGTATAATTGTTTAAAAATACGTTCAAGAATTCAAGGAGATGGAGAATTGAGGACCCTTGAATAAAGGAAAATAGAAGACATGTGCATATCTGAATATTCAGCTATTTAAAAACTCCAAGAATAGAGTGCCATTAAATGCTGTTTAGTGAAACCCCTGAATATTCATTCAGATCATCGAGAAAATTTCCATTTCTTCATTCCACATGACCACTGTTTGCAAGTGTACTCTGTGGAGAGGTGGAGTTATTGGGAATTAAAGGCCAAGTCAACTGGATCATGAGAACACTCACTGTCCCTCAGCTTGGTTGCAGGATAGGGTCACAAAGTGACCTTAACGGTCAGGATTAATTTTGATTTTAGAGACTGTTACTGCACAGATTTCAGAGCACTCCTGGAAATGCCCTGCCTTCTCCGTGCTGTAGTCTGTTTTTGCAGTTTGGAGCAGATTATGAAGTGTAAGGATGATATCCAGCCCCACTGCTCCTGTGAAGAAAGTGACTTGGGTAGGAAGCATGAGGATGGTTGAATGGAATCTGCCTTCTTCCACTGATGTGCTGGTACCACTTTCTAAATTGATTGGCAGCAGTTGTTTACAGTATGCAAAGTAGTCACTGGCACCCTTTAAAGGTGTATTATCCTCTTAAAACATAATAGTAATGCCATTTTCATGCTTTTACATTTGCTATTCATATTCTGAACTGCCAAGTCCCAAATCTGCCAGAACTAATTTAAGTTGTTTTTATCTAATAGTAGATAAGTTGTCAAGTCACAATATAATGGCAAGATAATTTTTCTTAAACTATAGTTTTACTTCTTGGTTATAATAGATAACATGAATATTGTTGACTCTGACTTGATTGTCCACAAAAAGAGAAATTACAACTCAAGAGATTATTATTGTGGGATTCTGGGACGACAAGAAATGATGTTATTATCTAGTTATTCTGAGCATTATGGAAAATTAACACGAGCCGCTAATCAGCCCTCTTCCAATCAACCTGGCCCCCAGTTTACTGATACCTGATGTGCCTAACATGGCCAGATCATGAAAAGCCACCCTTGTTAATCCCAGCACCAAATCTTGTTGCTGTTCTTAATTTTAATACCTCAGTTATTGCATTATAACTATAACTGTCTAGCTATATCTACTTCTTGCATCATTCCCCTACATTCCCAAATATTCCAGAGTTAACTCTGACTTGGAAATATGTGGCAATCCTGTAACTAATAATTTAGAAAGAGATCATCTCATGCTCATGACCCTGGCCATACTACAGCTGTAAAGTGGCTTATTTCTTACCCTGGACACATGGTGTGACCCCGTCGTAAGCTGACAATAAACAACCCAAGTGTACTGGGGGTGGTGCTACACTAGTTTTTCAAAAAGAAAAAGGCTTTCATCAATAGAAGAGATGAATGCTAGATTATTCCCCATAGGTTTGGTGACACGTTGAAACTCTCTATAAAAGCAGCCGTATTTTTTTCCCCATGGTGAAAAGTTATAGGTTCCATTTCAGTGTTTCAAGATACCTGCAGGCAGCTCGTGAGTAGTTACAGTTGTTTTAAACCTGCCTTTCAGTGAATTAGGAAAAAAAAAAAAGCAGTTAAGAGTCATTGGCAATATGAGATCATTATTAGTCAATTATAGGCTCAGTTCAGTTTTTGCATTAGTTTCTAGGAAACTGTAAGTTTAGACCTGTGTGACAAAATCCCACTGATTACTTGATGGCCTTTTGATGAGGCCCTCTCTTATTGCTTAATCCTACAGCTTTTATGTTTGCTTAAGTGATAATCAAATATGACCATGTGGAAAGACATCAGATTTTAATATGACCTTTGTTACCAACCTGAGAATCCTTTCAAAACAGTTTGAAATATTTTATTTTTGCAGAGCAAGTCTAAAGAAAAGTGTGATTTAATTCTCTTCATTTTTTACGTGCTTATGATCTCAGTTAAATAGAAAGGGGGTGCTTCAATTCTGTTGAATCCATGGTTGAGCCTGATTGGAACAGACGACGGAAATGTCTGTAATTTATGAAAGAATCAGCTCTTTTCCTACCTTTAGATAGTTAGGACAATCTGTTAATTCTTTGTGCTTTAAAAAAATAAACAAACATTTCAGGGCAGGGAGAAAGAAATTCCTACTGTTTATAAGGCAGCGGCAGCAGAATTAGGAACAATTGAAGTGACTTGACTCAGATCCTAGTCTCAACTCAGCCTTTTGCTCTCTGAGTTATCTTGGGCAAGTCATTTAATTTTCTGAGTGCTGGTTTTCTCACCTTGTTGTTTTGTGGGTTAGCTGAGATTAGAAATAGTACTTTCAAAAGGGCAGAATACTATGTAGGTATAAAATAATATTCATTAATGTTTTTATATCATCCACTGAAATAATTGATTTGTTCTATCTTAGCTCCATGAAACCTGAACTTGGATATGGGTGAAACACTCTTCAAAGAAAGATCTTGTACTTGTTTCTTTGACCTGTGTGTTTGGAATAGGGATCAAATCCTATAGTTGGCATGATATGGACAAGGAAAGGGAAGAAGACCTTATGGACCGTTCATACCGTGGCACGGTTTTAGTGGGTCATGAGTCAGAGTAATTTTTGAAATTTCATAAACTCAAACTTAAGAGAAAGAACTGGATGGTAGCAAACTGACCTCACAATAAACTTATTCCCACTTGTATTATTACAGCTTTGAAACAGGCTCCTTGGGGATTTGGACATCTTTGTTCTTTGTCCATAAACTCTTCATCCTGAGAATTAACCGATTCACCAGCCTGCACTTTTCATCCTGGCCAAGCTGGTGGGGAAAGGCAGTTTTACATCTCTAAAATAGCAGTCTCACAGGCCCACTCTAAAGAAGGTGGAATCCTACGAGAGATACAGAATTATCTCATTGCACCCAGAGACTGGTGGGATTATTATTTTTTTTTCCAAAGATAGTTTCAATCTGGATGCTAAATTAGGCTACCTTTGATTTTACATTCGGAGATGTGTGGATGCTACAGCTCTTAAGACAGAATCCTCTGGCTGAAGTGAGAATATGTATGGGAGAATAGTGAGGAAAGCTTGGGAAGGTATATTGAGGTACTAGGTTTAGACACATAAGCCACATATCTGGATGGGGGAACCTTTGTGGAGGTTAGAAGTGATGAGACTATAGTTTGAGAGTTGGGGTTGATTTTGGGAGAAGTAATGCTTGAAACCATGGCGTTGTGTTAAGTTAAGAAGGGAGCACAGAGAGAGGGGCTTAGAGGATAGAATCTTTTTAAAAACTACAGTTAAAGGGAGGAAGAGAGAAAGTAATGAGCAGAGATAAAGAAATCAGACTAGTAGGAACATAATCAGATCATGTGAAGAATGAAGGAATTTCAAAGTTGAGGAAGTAGATTCTGTAGAAAGATCAAGGACAATGGTGGCTAAAAATAAGCCTTTGGATTTGGCACTTGGGAGTCATGATCTACCTTTGAATTCTACCAACTGAGGAGTGAGCAGGCAAAGTTGGAAGGGAACAGAGGAAGAATAGAGGACAGTGCTGGGAATGGCAGTTTATCAGCAGAGGTGATCAGGTGAATCAGGCGTTGCATCAGCAGTGGGAAGGGATCCAGGGAAGAGAAATTGAGGTGTAGGTCTGTGGGGTGGAGAGAATGACAATGGATAATGCAAGATTCAAGAAGAGGAAGCCAGTGAAGATGGGAGTCAAAGCACAGATAGAAAGGTGGGTAGGAGACAGATGCATTTTGTAAAGAGTAGGAAGAAAGCTGAGGGAATTCAGAAAAGAGCTTTTCTAACTGAATGAATAGGAACTGTGGAGAGTGTGATCGAGAATGAATTAGGAAAGCACAACAGTGCGGCCTTGGATCAAAGAGGACCAGGCTGGAATGGACCCTCTCCTCGTCATTTCATCCTTTCTCAGACAGAGTTCAGGAACCCAGGAGCAAGACAGGCGAAAGCAGACAACAGGAAAAACCTAGGCCTGGGGTTGACGATATGGTTGAGAGGAAGGGTTTTAGTGAGAGAATTCTTGAAATGGCTGACTAGTAAGCCAAAATTCCAATGAGGTATTCTTTCCTTGAATCATGACTGAAAAATGACTTGATAGTTCATCTGAATAATGAAACAATGAAGAAAGGTCAAGATATTTTTGGCAAAGAAAAATGAGAGAAGTTGTGCACTGAGTATTAAGATAGATTATAGAACCGGCTAACACAATAGGTGGAATGATCGTTTGAACAAAATAAGAATACACAAATCAGTCCAAATATATGAAGAAATTTGTTAATTTTAAAGAGGTCACTTCAGATCAATTAAGGAAAAAGTAATAACTCAATAAATTGTTTTTGGTTAATGGTTTAACTGTTTTTGAAAAAACAATCAGTACTCTCCATCAAAATAAGTTCCACATTTAAGAGTTCTTTGAAATAAATGTAACTGTTTCTCTCCTTTATTTAGTGAAAACCTTTCAGAGCGTAAAAGCAAAGGAATTATAAAGAAATTGGTGATAGATTTAATTAAACAAAAATAAAAATTAAGAGCTTTTGAATGTCAAGAAAACACCATAAAATAAAGGCAAACATTAAACTGGCAAGAATATGTGCAACATCATATAACAGGTAAAGGATTAGTGTCCTTAATAAATAAAATGTACAAATCAATAAAGAAAAAAGTGCAATAGATAAAAAGGCACAGGTGAATAGGTCCATTCACAAAAGAAGAAATACAAATGGCCAATAGGCATTTGAAAAATGTTCAAGGTAATTCATAACCAAATCAACTTAAAAATCAGCAACAAAATATTATTTTTTCCATCAAATTAAGAAAAACTGAAAAAAAAAAAATAGTGTCAAAAGCACTGTCCAGGATGGAAGGAAATATTTGCTTTAATAATGACCATAAAAATTGGCTTAGTCTTTCTGGAATTTAAACTGGTAATATGTATTACCAATCATGTTCTTATCCTCTGATCCAGTAATTCAGTTTTTAGGAGTTTATCATAAAGAAATAATAAGAAACACAAAAATTATGCAAAATTGTGATAAAGCTATTTATGACAAGAAAGCATTGAAAACCAGCCATATTTCCAACTAGGAGACTGTCATAGAATATTATGGGCTACTGTGTAATCATTAAAAATTATACTCTCAAAAATATTTTGAGATATGGAAAAATCTCAATATATTACCAAGTGAAATAAAACAGATAAGGCAGTATGTATGATATGATTCCAGTTTTGTAAAAGAAAATATATATGGGTATATTGCAGAGAAGAACAAGTGAAAATGTTAATGGTGATTATCTTTGGGTAGTGAGATCTGGGTAACTTTTTTTTACTTTCTTTTTTATGCTTATTTGTATATTCTACATTGTCTAAAACTATGTGTTGTATTTCTAATACAAGACAATAAATTTTATTTTCATACCCATGCTGGGTGGAGAGGCTAAGTGTGGTCGTGCATTGGGAACACAGGGAACCACTGAGGGGTTGCAAGTCCGGATGAAGATTAAGAGGGAGAACAGAGAAGCAGGGAAGGAGCATTTTAAGGTCTGTGGTCTTGGAAATGTAGTATCTGTTCTTGATGAAATCAAGAGCTAGTGAAGTAGAGATGGATGACATTGGAATTAAGAGAGGCAAGATATTAGAAAGGTCTTTGTCCTATATATCGAAGCCTTCAAAAGTAGAGGCAAGCAGTGGGGTGGAGAGGAACATTCTAGAGTGTACAGAAGCCATTGGGGAAAGTTGGAGGTGGCTTAGAGGTCAACGTTCTTCTGGCAGCAGTGGTGGGGAGGAATGACAGCAAATGCTGTGGACTTCGTGAGAAAAGTGGGTGGAAAGTCTTAGGTCGGGGGCTGAGAGCAGGGAGTGAGGGAGGAAAGGGAAGGGAGAACAGTCTGAATTCTCTTCCTTGATTCCAGAAGGACTGGTAAAGAGGAAAAATGAGTGACTTTAGTGGGAGAGTATCTTAGTTCAGGCTGCCACAACAAATACCAGAGACTGGGGGGCTTAACCAACAAAAATTTATTTTCTCACAGTTCCAGAGGCTGGAAAGCCAAGACCAAGGTGCTGGCAGCATGCAAGTCTGATGACAGCTCTCTCCTTGGGTTGCAGATGGCCCCCTTCTTACCGTGTCCTCACATGGCCTTTCCACGGTGTATGTGTGGAGAGAGAGCTCTCTCTTTCTCTTCTTATAAGGCCACCAATCCTATGAGATTAGGACCCCACCCTTATGACATCATTTAACCTTAATTGTCTCCTAAAAGCTCTATCTTCAAATATGATCACAATGGGGGTTAGGACTTCAACATGTGAATTTTGTGGGGACACAATGCAGTCCATAGTAGAGAGTTTTTAGAGATACAATTTTTCAGGACAAATTCAAGTTTCAAAAAGTCAAGGATATGGAAATTATGTTTGTGGAAAAGATCAGAGTTATTTTTATTCCATGACACAGCAGGTGAGGGTGAAGGCAAAGGGGCAAGTTGACTTAGGATGTGGTGAGACAAAACGAAAAGACCAGAAGGCCAAGGGAAATGCCAGTAGGATGGCAGGCCTTTGCTAATAAAGCTCTCTAGGATACTGTCAAAGACGGAAGTCGAGGAGCCCAAAGAACCTGGATGGAGGAGGGAAAGCAGAGCAGGAAGGTGTGCGGATGATGACTCAGTTGGCTAAAATAAACTAAAAATTGAGATCTTATTTTGAACATGCTTAGTTTTGTTTGATCTAGCTGTTTTTCCTTAGAGTTCAGTTTTACATATGCTTCAGCACCCCAACCAGCTTGTGTATTTCAGGATTTTTTTTTTTCTCTCTTTCTTCTCCTTCTTTGGTGTTTAGATCAGGGAGGGGAAGGACGGAGAGGGCTGAGGTCGGCAGACGGGCTCATTCCCTGGTTTGTCAGGCTGTGCACTTGACCCTTCCTCAGGACCTGTGATTAATACGCGCTTTGTAGAGGAGACTTGGCAAACCCTGGTCTCCACAGGACTCGATTCATAATTCACAGCGAACAGGAGGAGCAGGGGCTTTGTGGTGGCTTGTTTGCTCTTTGCCGCACAGAAAGCAATGTGTTCTGACCTTCACTGCTATCTAATCAGGAAGTAGACAGTCCTGGCGTGTAGTCGAGTCCTCCTAGGGCTCTCTACAACTGTAAATTATGTTCGAGCTCCCCGGATCTGGGGCACGCCACACTTTACATTGCTATTGTGTATCTTAAAATAAACAGCATCGCAAGCTGTTTATTTTGGTGTTACTATGTATGCAATTTTAAAACAGTGGTTACTTAAACAAATGTCTCTGTTCCCACAGCACTTGAAAGCCAGTGTTTGCTCCTGTGGTTTTGGGTTTTGTCACTTCTGTTTGGATTATATCTGAAATGCACACTGTGAGCAATTGGAATGAACCTGGCAGCACCTAACACAGGACCTGTTGTTGGGCCCTGCCCTTCACCATGCGCAGCTGCCTTCCCCTCTCCCCACCCTCTGGAGCACCACATGCACATGGACGAACCTGAGATTTTGTTTTCTCCTTGGGGCGCTCAGTTTATCCCTGTGAGTCATCTAGGGGGTCCTTTAAGTTCCTGGATGCTGCACAATTTCATTGAATAAACAGTACTGTGATGAGTCTATAACAAAGTACTACTCCCAAATACTCATTTAAAATTGTCATTTGTGAACTGTAGATACGGTGCATGTTCCATTGACACAGCTTGGGCAAGATGAACGAGAAGGGGGGCAGTGGACACAATGGTCGTAAAGATATTCAAGTTTTGACAATGACTTGTCCTGTGACCTTGAGTCCTTAGGCCCCCACTGCATGCAGAGGTGAAAAGGGAGGCAGAGTGTCTTAGTAATGCATATAGGACTTGTGTGCAGGTCTTTAGTTTGACTCACAGGAGGCCATTACTAGTGCTGTTTCTTGGGCAAGTTGTTTAACATCTCTAAGTCTTCATCTGTAAAATGGGTAGGTTTGTCTGGGTGGGAGGGGGGCCAGATGAAATAGAATATGTATATATAATAGCCTTGCATGAGGTTGGTACTCAATAATTAGTCTTTTCCTTCTTTCTCCACCCCTCACCTATGACATGAATTACAACTGTGGATAGTGTGGGCAACATCCCCATCGGGTTCAAGCTGCAGTTAATGTGATGTGGGAGCCTCAACATCTGACCTGGCCTGCTGGGTGTTGTTTGAGGTAGTCATTACCCAGAATCCGCTTCACTATTAGAGATGGGCCCACAGCTGCATCTGCAGACTTCCTTCTCCATTCTCTGGCCGTTTTTGAGGAAAGAAGAAGATGATTTGAAGTTCTGTATTATGTGGGCCTTACTCCCTGCCATTAGTGGAGATATCTAAAAGCAAATTATAATCATCTTTCCATCTTGAGGACATAAATTTCTTCTGTTGCACTGGTACATGAATAGATTGACTGGTTGATGAATGAATGGATGAAAAGCCTGTTTGGATTTGTGGGTATTTCAAGAAGTCTAAATTCTAGTGGTGCAATTTGTTAGCCAGCCCTGGTGGTCTAGTGGTTAAGATTCGGCACTCTCACTGCCATGGCCCAGGTTGGTCAGGGAACCACACCACCAGTCTGTTGGTTGTCATACTGTGGTGGCTGCATATTGCTGTGATGCTGAAAGCCATGTCACTGGTATTTCAAATACTGGCAGGGTCACCCATGGTGGACAGATTTCAGCAGAGCTTCCAGACTAGGACAGACTAGGAAGAAGGACCTGGCCACCCACAAAAAGTTGGCCATGAAAACCCTATGAATAGCAGTGGAGCACTGTCTGATACAGCTTCGGAAGGTGAGGGGATGTCGCAAAAAAGACCAGACAGGGTTCTGCCCTGCAGGGTCTCTAGGGGTCAGCACTGACTCCGTGACACTAACAACAATTTATTTCCTTTTGTACTCAGACTAAAAATCAGTCTATATAAGTATACTTTTATTCTCATAACTTGGTTGTATTAATGAAAGAATTTTTTTGCATATATTGTTATTGTTTATGTTTTGTGCAAAAATCAACACTACTTTGAAAAATTTAGATTGTAAGCCTATTAGATTGAAGTTGCATAATGTAATAAATCTAAAATACTAATGAGATGTTATGGATCTTACTGGCTAGATAGGCACATTTTCCCCTCTTCTAAAGTGCAGATACAAGATACTATGCTATGAAGAAGTGAAAAAACATTCCTTGAATCCTTTCGACACAGGCTAGATCCAATCACTGTTTTTCATTGCTCTCTATGATCCCATGAAGGTTACCATGCAAGATATTTGGAGTGTGTGGATTTTTTAGTCTAAATATAAAGGAAATCCTCAGTGATCATAGAGTGATCGCAAGCTTGGATAAGTCTTCAATATCTCTTATTAGCTGGCTTGCCTTGGGCAAGTTATTTAACCTTTTAAGAGCCTCAGTTTCTTTCTTTGTCAAATCAGGATATTAATAATGCCTCTTCCCTGGGTCGTCAGGATGCAGAAAGGAGATAATGCACGGGCAAATGTTTTACCACGTTGTCTGCATCAAATACTGGGAAGGTTAGCTCTTATCATCATGTTGGCCCTTTATGGGGGAAACATTTTTAAATTTTCATAATTATTTTGAAGGTGAAATAATTTCAAAAGTCTTGGTATCATTGGCTTACCTCTGTCCTGAACACCATAGAACCCCATTTCCCCTGAAGGAACTAACCACAAACATGTAAGAGGAGTGCGAGATAGAAATAAATGGGGAATCAAAAGAGGACTTGGACTGTAACTAGGTAATCTCCATTTTCACTCTTCAAAGCTAAGAGTGCATCCTATTTTCCATCCCTTCTGTGGTTGGCGAACCTTCTCACGTACTCTAGTTAGTGGTATTTTTCTTTTTTAGTCTGCATATTACCTTCCTAATTATTAGATGTCATCTAGTAAGCTTTCTGTATATGTTTATTCTTTCTCCCCAGTTTCAGCCACCTCCAGCTCCATGTTCTCTTTGATTATCTGGTTTGATTGCATTTCCATCCTTCCTCCTTTCTTTAATCTCCGATATGTTATTTGCATCCGGAGTTCAAATAATTATATTATTTTCTATTGGTGTGCCTCATCGAAAACAGCTCAAAATTCCTATTATGCAGAGAGTAAAGGAGAATGTACTTTTTGCCCCGATAACATTAGATGGCATAGTGACAACTGTGTGTTTGTTAAAAAGCAGTTAGCACAAATTAGAAATACTTCACAGCAGATGTGTTTTGCGAAAGGATATGCTAAAAAATTAAACAGAGAATACTTTCCGGTTATAATTTTAGAAAAATATTGTGCAATGAAGCAAATTTACAATTCATTTAAAATCAACCTTTTTATAGAGTGTGTGTCTTCACGATAAAATTTTGACAATTCTGCAATTTGTTTCAGTGTTTCATTGAGGGGGTGGAAATCCATCTGCTAGTTATTTTGGGGGACACCATTACATCAATAAAATGATTCCAAAGTTGTACACAGACTTCATTTTAAATTAACGTGTAGCTGTTTTAAGTATAAGTGACTTAGTTAAAGGTAAAAGTTCCTATTATACACATAATAGTAGGATTTTCTTTTTTCTCTCTGTCAAATACAGTTCCAATGTACTCTCCAAGAATATTTTTGGGCCCTGGGTTCTTGCAGACATTTCTTATTTTTACTTCACTGACCCCTTTTTCAGCTGCTGGAGGGGCATTTTTTTTTTTTCTGGAAAAGTTGCTACCGTTGGTACAGTTGCTCCTAATCTGTGTCTGCCATGTTGTGACGTAGGTTCTAATAACATCCCATGGAGTGGCTTTTGCAAGCTGGAGTCTTCCCAACAGCACTGCCCTTTGATATTCGACTCACACCAGGAAAAAGAAAATGTAGAGTTAAAAAAAAAGCTGCATATAGAAAAAAGAACAAAAACTGGAGAAAACAGAGTGAAATCAAAAACAGATAGCTTTCTGTGAGCAGCTTCGTTTGCCATGGGAGCAGCGAAGCTATAAATCTCAGCGGCGTTGTTTGAAAACTGAACATGAGGCTGCTAAATTTATCATTCATTCTTTGTTGTTTCAGGGAGGGTAGGAGCAAGCTGACTTGGCTAACTTTGGTTTCTGTCCTCTGTCAATAACATTTCCGTTTTCTCAAAATAAAATCAAAATTTGTCTTTTGCTGGATCAAAGGATACTGGGGGATTTGTCCAGTTGTAGGGAAGAGCAGGAGAAGGGAGGACGGGCTTGGGTCATCCGTGTGTTGTGGAACTCTGTGATTTCTTCCAACTCATGACTGTGGGGCTGGGGTGCTTTTCCTTCATGATAGAAGGAAAGGGTATACACATCCCCTGCTATATACTTTTAAAAATTTAAATCCATATATAGAATTTAAAAAGCATGGAGAAGGAAAGTTTACCGCCATGAGCAAATGTGGAGCCTGATGAAGCTGCAAAATCCCTCCTTTTGTTTGCACTAGTGTTCCGTGTTGCACTGCACAGGGGGAGAAAGGTAGAAAGCAAGCCTGCTACAGATGTGTCTACTATGAATATTCATGAGTGCTATTGCCCCTCCTTTCCTACAGCATCCAGGCCTGTCTGATCTCCCTCTAGCACAGCTCACAGATGCTCCCCCTGCTACCCACTCCACTTCCCCCACCTCGAATCTGTCCTCCCTGACCGACCCTTGAACAAGACTGCAGTTTATTTCGATCACAGCCTGGCATGATACAGTGATCAGTGGCCTTAGAAGTGCATGTGCATGTGTGTGTGTGTGTGAATATACTCTTGCATCAAAACAAAGGGGGAAAAAGAAAAAAAAATGTAATTACCCTCAGTTTTATGAATCCAACTCCCCTTAATGTTCATTATTTAAACCAGCAGCAATTACAAGTTCAAAGGGGTTTAGAGGGCCAGCAACCCGCATAATCACTGCCAAATTAAGCGGGACTCATTCGTCACAGGAGAGCACACCCTGAGCAGTGAATCATGCATGCCGTGACAGGCTCTGATTTACATAAAGCAGAAATCTGTGCCCTCTGGGGCTGCGCGTTACTTCATCTCGGTGGCCCCGTGATACATGAATTTTCTTTTGGTGTTAGGAAGCTGACATTACCTCATATGTGCCATAGCATTCCACTAAACGTTGACAGGAGTTACTCACTTTAGTGTGGACTCGTGTTCAAATAGGATGTTGGGCCATGATGCAAGTGAAATTCTCATTCTTGAAAAGAAAAGAATTTGTTTCCCTAAAGTTTCTGAATTAAGTACTTTTATGGTTAAAAAGAACCAGAGTTTTGGGGCAGTGGTGTTTCCTTTTATTTCAGTCTGTTCAGGTCTGTGGTTAAAATCAATGATACTGATGAAGAAGCAAAATTCCTTAGACCTGAGACCTGAGCAGGCCTAAGGGAGTGATCTGTTCCCCATGCTGAAGGCCTTGAGGAAAACCCCCTAAGGCCTCTTCCTGTCTGGTATTGAGTGTTACCTGGTGATAGTTGGGGTCAGTCTTTGAAGGAACGTGTGCTCTGAAGCTGGGCTTTATGTTACCAAACTGTAGTGGGCTTCTGATTGGATCGTTCAAGAAACCTGCTTCAGAGCTGTCATCAGCCATCGAAATCTCTTGGGTCTAAATGATAAAAATTCCGGAACTGAGTTCAAATGGAAATACATTAGGTTCAGGATAATGATGGAAGACACCAAAACAATATACGTAGCTTTTTAGCTCCCTTTCTTAGATGTTCCTAGATGTTCTCTTTTGTCATTTAGGCAAAGTTTCATACTGAATTGTCACTTGTTTTCCCTCCTTTGGAGAGAATTCGTCTTTCCATCTGTGGCTAAATCATCTTGGTATTATGTCATCCCCCACCCACACCCCATTATTATCTATTCTTCTTTTCTCAGATACAGAGCTGAATCCACACTTAGGATTTGAAGTGTTTGGGATCTGAGAACTAGGTTGGCAATTTTGGCGATTACCTACACTTATATTTTTTTACTGACTTTGAAGTGCAGATAAAGGTCTTGTGGTTTTGTCTCTTGTAACTGGGTCTACACTATACATATATCAAAGCAGTGTGGTTTAAAAAGTCTTTGAAGCAGATCACAGTAGTTTTTGAAGCAATGTGACAAAATGGACCTGAGGCACCCTCAAACAGGCTTCCTGGTGTTCTGCTGTTGGGAACTTTCTACCACCACCTTGCAAAGACTTCAGGGGGTTCATCTTGTACTTCAGCCTCCGGAAAATTTGTTTTCCCTAGGTTCTTTCCTATATTGTCCTCCCTAAAGATTCCCACTAAGTGGAGACTTGGGGTACCCAAATGTTAAGTTACAGGTATACTGTAAGGCAATGTGCTTATACTGGAAAGAGGAGTAAGTCAGGAATCTCAGTCCCGGCTTAGTCCATTTAAGCAACCCAGTATTAGCCAGTTAAATGGGCATTTAACTTCTCTGAGCTCTAGTTTCCTCATCTGTAAAATGGGGATACTCATTTCTCTCCTAACATGTAACTTGTTGTAAAGAGCGGTAGATTTTGTTATTTTTATTTCATTGTCAAAGCTCTGAAAGCACTCATCAAGCTGTTTGACTTCCTCCTAAAATCATCTTTGTTCCTCCCCTCTCTTCTGCTCACCTTTGTTCCTCAAAAGCAAGATCCTTTCACCCTCATTTCTTCAGGCCTTATTCTCACGGTCTGGCTGAGCTTTGCTGTAGGGTGTCATCTGGCATTCTGAGTGGAAGATTCTCCTGGACTCAGTGAAATCTTCCAAACTAGTTTTCTTCTTCCCACTTACACCTCTAGTGACCTAGTGAAGAACCATCAACACTTTGACCTGTGTCCTCTTGTCTGTCCTCCTCCAGAACAAATCTTCCTTTTTTTCTGCTTTTGTAATTTCATGCCTTTTAAAACCCAAATACAGCCAAGTTTTTAGGGTCACTGAGATTGAAATATACATTTACAGAAGAAAAAGATTGGTAGACAAATTTATGCACTGTAATGTCGCTCAGAAGTGCTCAAAAAGTTGGGTTGAAGAAAGATCATTCTGACCTTCATATGTTCATCTGAAAAACGCAATCCGTAGTCTGCAAGACCAAATAAGATTTATAAATAAATGACTTAAAGATATTCTAACAGAGAATTTAATGTGATCGAGTTCACATCCACTAGGGCGGTTTCAGTTACACACTGACAGAAATAGCCACATGATAGCAACTTGTGCAGTGTGTTCACATACAAATATATGTAGAACAGACAGCACATAGATGCACACGCATGCACGCACGCACGAGCACACACAAACAAATTTTGATAAAGTCAAACCCATACCAAGTAAGTAAAAGTTGATAGCATTTTCTCAGTGAAATTCATGGGACATTTCAGTGAATACACTTCACCTGTGGGGCACTTTGTAACTGGCCTATGAGAAGGATGTATGATTAGATTCTGAGGTTAGTTAGTGACAAAAATGCAAGCATATTTTCTCTGCAAACAAATTGTGCATCTCTCCATTTACATCTTTCTTAGCAATCTGTGGTTTCTAACATGGCCAGACCATTGGGAAAGGACTGAGAGGAACAGGGAGATGTTTTAATGATCAAATTCCACCTTTCTTTGGTCCAACCTCTATAAAATCTTGCTGCTATATTGAGCCAAAGTACCTATCAATGTTCCTTTTATTGGACATGCTTCATATATTGTGATGAGATTATATGCATCCGTAGAGGTTGTAAGGAAAAACTTAACATGCCACTGATGTGCAGTGAAGGAAAGTTAATTGTGTAGATGCCACAAAACTGCATCAATGAGTAGAGCCCTCTGTCAGGAGTATTAATCTGCCTTGAATAAAAACTGCTAAACAGGCTTGTAACCAATAGCCTAAGATAAAACCTGGTATTAATAAACCCATGGCAATGAATCAAACCAAAACTATCTTTATTCACATAGGGATCTATAGACGGTAACCCCTGATAGACGCTGGTCTGTGCACATATTCCTCTTTCATATTGCTCACAGAATTTAAGTCAAATACAGTTATTGAAAATGCATGTTTATTTTCAACCTCTATCATATTATCAGTAACAAATACTTTCATAAATCACGAAAATTAATTCTTTTGAACTCTATATCTTTACAAATTTGTATCTTAATGAAGAATTTTCTTTTTCCATTTGAAATGTCCCATGGATAGTTGAACTAGCCTGGAAAATTTCAAGTATAATGGACTTATATCCAAGCAAGTCCTATACAATTCAATTGCATCTGAAATCAGTCATTGTTGAAGGTGACAAACTTGGAAATGTATGAGATTTGCTTAACTGAATTATGTGTGGAGATGAGAGGTAACTCCTTTTAAAAGTTGTCTCTAAATTTAATAAGTTAATTATTACTGTCTGCGTGGTACAACATATACCTCCACCTCTCAATATACATATGTAGATACAATTTACAAACGGGAAGCTATTTATATGTATTTCATCTGGAGAAAGGTCTATAGACTGGATGACATTTCAGGTACATTTCAATCCAATAAATTTGTTTCCAGGTCATGTCTTCATAAGGAGCAGTAGACTATTGTTTTGTTTCGTTTGCCAAACAGTGACTATACCTAAAACTAAATACAGAGAGGTAGGCAGAGAGAGGTATGATACGAATGATGGTATTTGTGAACTCAGTCCAAGTTTATCCTGCGTTTCTTAAATAATTTTGGATACAATTAATATTGTGAATTAGTTGTTTTCCTAGAGTGAGGGAAGTAGAGATGTAAGTGTGAGTTTGGAAGGAGCAAGAGATAAAGCCGGATCAACTATACATCCCCCTATTCAATTAGAAAAGTTCTGTTGTTCGTTTTAAACAACTAATCTAAAGAGCTTGGAGATTCACCTAAAACAGTGCTTCTCAGGATTTTCCAGGCTGTGAAAAACATGTGTTAGGATACACCAAATGTGATCTGTCAATCTCCTTACCCCCATTTCTAGTAGGTCATTAATTCAATGTTCATTTATTCTGCTTTTACTGAGCAGCTACTAAATATGTTGGGAGCTAGTTTAGCTGATTTGATTATTTATCCATACTCATATTCACTCATATCTATGCATACATATATATATTAGGATTGTGTACTTTAATATATATTTATATTCCCAAATCAATATTTTTCAGACCCTCATTTTCAGTAGTCAGACCCTTGTCAATAGCAGACTAAGGAAAGTGAGGAAATCTTTGGATTTTCCAAGGATAACTTTGTGAAGCATCAAAATGATTAGGAAGCAACTTTCTAGAATACTTATTTCCAAATTGCATGTCTTCATAATACTTGAAGCATAATTCCTCACTGCCATAAACTCAACCCAAAGGATGTATTTTAAAACATTTTCATTGTCTTAATAGACACAATCTTTTGTGTAAATGTTTCTCCAGACTGTATTTTCCCATTTACACAACACTTAGGTACCCTAGCAGTGCTAAAATAAACATTGGCTTCAGCTTAACAGGACAAATGTTTGCACTCTGGAATTGTTTGTTGATGAAATAAATATTTTCAACCCCCAAAAAAAACAAACCTGAACTCTAAATTTATTAACATGATGGCGAGGCCGAATTTATGTTGGCTTTATGCTTGAGCTGATGTTTCATTTTAAAGCAATTTTTATAGTCACAGGTATTCTAGTTTCATGGGTTATCTTAAGGAATCTATCCAATTATTGGAAAAAAGTAATAATTTAAGAGGTAGGGGATATGTTTACTGGGTTAGAATTCCATTCTGCTTTCTTTTCAGCCTGAAAATTCTCCTTTATACCTAAATGTGTGTAGTACAGAATGTCATTTCTTGTTTGTTCCTATAATGTGTTCCTGCACTTATGTGATGCTCCACTTAAAAATACTTTAGCTCTTTCTTTTTTTCCCCCCAAATCAATAACTTTAATGCCTGTTCCAAATAAGCTAAAATAGTTTTGATAATTTTCTAGCAAATGGCAAACTTTTGCCTTTTAGCAGTTAAAAACTTTCTGAAATATTTAAAAATCATTTTTGAGAGTATATTAAAGTGAGTGGAAGTCTTTATCTGAAGATCCCACTCAACTTTTCATGTACTTAAAATATTATAGGCAAATTGAGGAGGTGACTTATTACAGAAATAAGTAGACTTAAATGAATAAATTTTCTGAAAGAAAAGTGACTCTTTTGTGAGAGAATTCAAATGGCATACTTTAGTTTGTGTTTTATCTTACTGGCTTTTACTCACCTACATACATTTATCAACCCATGGAAATGGGTCAAAGGTCATTGTGAAACTTTAGAGCGCTGCAAAACTTCTAACTGTGCGAAATAGGTAGAAGTACATTTAAAAATATTTAGTTTATTGAATTTACATTGGGTTGATTGTATTACTAATATGTAAAACAGTAAAAAATGTGAAACCAAAGTTAATTGTTATATATATACATAATCTCTAGGAAGTTGGTGATAAAACCAAAAAAATAAATCTAAGGGAAAAAATTGAAATGTTCTTACTTTAAGCATTCTTTATACTGTCTAGCTATACTCAGGATAATGGTAGCATTTAAGTGAATACTTTTTCTATTGTTTAATTCTCTGTATTCAATTTAACATTTAAAAAAGATACAGTTATTGATAGCAGATGTTCCAGTCCGCCTATATACTTCTCATATGAAGACAAGAATGTTAGGTTGTAAAAGCATTAAGGTTTGCTATGTAATGAAAAGTAGTTTTCTAGGGGTCTGCAGGCCTCTCAGAGACAACACTGTGCTAGGTGTTAGCATGCTGATGAAACGTCAAGGATATTTATCAAAAATACCAGCTGCATCTTTACTACACAGCAGAGGTCTATGGACATTAATCTTAGATGGTTGTTTAATAAGAAGTGGTTTCCAAGTGTGTTAACCACAAAGAGATGCTAGGAAGCTGTATTAATTAGAATGTTTTTGCCTACAAATAACAGAAAACCATTTCACAAGCTGACTTAAAGGATAATGAGGAAGTTCCAAGGTATGTGGCATAGCGGACTTCAGGGGAAATGGAGTCAGGGGTTTAATGATGTCCTCAGAGATCCACAGCGTCTCTGTTCTCCCATCCATACGTTGGCTCCACCCTCAGACTGGGTTTCCTCATAGTAGTAAAATGGCTGCCAGGGTATAGGCTGCCTCCCTCAGATCCCTGGCTGAAAGTGGCTTCTTGTGGATCTCTCCTAAGAGCCAGGCTTGACAGAAGCCTCGAGCAAAACTTTTTCCATGTGGGCAAGGTGTTAGTCACACTGGCAAAGAAATAGCATTGCCCATAGACAAATCGACTCATCCTTAAAATTGAAAGGACTCTCCAGAGAGGTTCCTTGCCCTCAGATTCATACACTATTATTATTCCCATTTCACATATGAGACAAACACATAATGCCCAGAGAGGTTCAATATATTTCTCTGGACTTATTCAGCCAGAAAAGAAGGTAGAAAGTCCTGAAACCTCAGTTATCAATTTAAGATATGCAGATTATTTAGTCTTTTCATATATACCTAACAATCTCCAATCTCTTTCTTCTAAAAAAATGTACATTCAAAATATGGTCTGGTCTGGAAACAGTGCATGAAGCCATGCGTGTTTTCACAAAGCTGCATCAGAATGGCTTTAGAAACTGTAGCTGGCAAGAGTTTGTTTTTACTGTTATTCAGGCATTCAGCAATCCTTGATCATTGGCTTATCCATGAGCTAGTGGACTTAAGTTTTTCTCAGGTGAACAATTAATAGCTCTGTGTCTCTAGTGAGTTGTGTCAGTTGTAAGAAGGAGAATTTTTTCTTTTTTTGCTAAGGAAGGTTCATCCTGAGCTAACATCCGCTCCCAGTCTTCCTCTTTTTGTATGTGAACCGCTCCCACAGCATGGCCGCTGACAGATGAGTGGTGTAGGTCTATGCCTTGGAACTGAATCCATGCTGCCGAAGCAGTGTGAGCTAAACTTGACCACTTGGCCACCGGAGCTGGCCCAAGAGGGAGAATTATTTTTTTTTCATTTTTATTGATGTCTTAATAGTTTATAACATTGTGGGGTTTTAGTTGTACATTATTATTTGTACATCACCATATGGATGCATCCCTTCACCCCTTGTGCCCACCCCCACCTCCCTTCCCCCTGGTGACCACCAACCAGTTCTCTCTGTCCGTGTGTTCATTTATATACCACATATGAGTGAGATCATGTGGTGTTTGTCCTTCTCCCTCTGGCTAATTTCACTTAACATAGTACCCTCTAGGTCCAGCTATGTTGTTGCAAATGGGACAATTCTGTCTTTTTTATGACTGAGTAGTATTCCATTGTATGTATATACCACATCTTCTTTAAGCAATCATCAGTCGAGGGACACTTGGGTTGCTTCCACTTCTTGGCTATAGTGAATATTGTTGCAGTGAACATAGGGATGCATAAGCCTCTTGTAATGGTTGATTTCTTGTCCATTGGGTAGATGCCCAAGAGTGGAATTGCTGGATCATAAGGTATTTCCATTTTTAATTTTTTGAGGAATCCCAAGAGGGAGAAATTTTTTTTTTTTTTTGTGAGGAAGACCAGCCCTGAGCTAACATCCGTTGCTAATCTTCCTCTTTTTGCTGAGGAAGACTGGCCCTGGGCTAACATCTGTGCCCATCTTCCTCCACTTTATATGGGACCCCGCCACAGCATGGCTGACAAGCAGTGTGTCGGCAGGCGCCCGGGATCCGAACCCGCGAACCCCGGGCTGCCAAGCGCGAACTAAACCTCTGCGCCACCGGGCGGCCCGCCAAGAGGGAGAATTTTTGAGGAAAAAAATCTCATTGGCACTAGCTTGAGTGATTAAGAGAGACAGTTAGCTGCCAAATATTCATGTGATAGAGAAAAGGGACAAAATGAGTAATGGAGGAAGGGGTGATTCCAGGTAGATTTGCATAAATTGAAAGTTAGCAGCACAGTTTATAAACCACAGACCAGGCTGCTGGCATCTCAAATTTCTCTAGAAAATAGAAATTATAACCATTTGTATAAAGTGGAATTCATTTATGTGGTTACAGTGCCCAAACATTTTGTGTCCTTCAGAAGAAAAGAGACTGCCAGGCTATGGCTTAATTTGAGACTTATTTATCGGTAAGTGTCTTTATTCCTGTCGAAATTTTAATAACATGATTGAGTTGTTCGGTATGAAAATCAGTAGTGATACTGAACCACTATCAAAAGTTAGTGTTCAAAAACATGAAATAAATGGGAAAAGTCAGTGGTCAAAAGAAGAGTGTGAAGAATAAAATATGTATTATGAACAGGTAAGATTAATTTATTTGAAAATTCATATAAAGAAATACTCAAAACAAGGGAAGGAGATGACAAGTAATTGTATAACAATAAAAATAATGCAGTTCTTTACCTCCCAAAGCATCTCAAAGTCCTCTACCGAACCCCCCATTTCTTTGAGAGATGTATTATAGATTCGTTCACTTATATGTATAGAAATAACTTGTCACACCTTTGTAAATCCTCTCCTACAGGGATCAAATTAGCGTTAGAAACTCATTTTCAAAAGTTATGTCATGATAGGTAGGGGTCATATGGAGATGGTTTGCAGAAGGCAGTGAATCAGAGAGTAGATGATGCCTGGAATGGTGGCGTGTCAGCAAGAAGGGCACTGTGACACGCCAGTCCCTGGAGCAGGAACAGGTTGTGCTGCCATCACACCTGAAGTCTTTGGGCTCCTCGGAGGATCCCATTCACTGGAGTCCTGGCTCGTTCCATTTGTTTTTTCAGTCAAGTCAGTTGAGTCCCTGCTGAAGTCCCACGGGTCACTTTTCTCACATTCATCTTTTATCATTTTACTCTCTCTCCTAAAAATGTCCTTTGACTTTTCAAATCAACTTAATATTTCCTTTAGAACTTAAAGCCCACTTAACCAGGAGTGGCTGGATGAAATTACAATGAGGGCTTACATTAATTAACAGTGACTTCTCTAACAGTGTGCTCATGTGACAATGATACTGAAAAGGCAAATAAAATGGACTTTTGATGTAAGGCATTTCAACATGATTTTTATATCTTCTTTTCTTGGGCCTTTTGAGACTGCTAAATAAACTCAACCAGAGTCTGCAACGTGGCTTTACTCTGCCTCATAATCTTGTATTCCTGCAATATAGAGTTTTTTAGGCTGCTGTGGCTAAAAGCCCACCAAGGCACCATCTTAATGATATGCAGGGGACCTTGCTGGGCTTTCTCTGACCAAGTCTGGGTCTTATTCTTGAATCTCCACAGACATTCTCAGTCTGTGGTGTCCAGAGGCCTTGAGGCAGAGGTGTAGACATGTGTAAAGAGCAAGCAGCTCAACACGAAGCACGTGGGACACCTGGGACATGCCAACATGTCCAAGGGAGTCAACCGGTGAAGTAATTTCCAGGTCTATTATTCTATGAGTCTATAAAGTTTCCTGACATCATAGCAGATTATTTTCATTTTCCTGTAGAATTGTCGGGTAATGCCTAGAGCAATGAAGGCCCTAACCTGCTCAGGCTGTTTTTCGCTTGAATATCACAGCTGAGGTTTATTGCTAGAATGCTGATCCTGAACACAGTGTTCAAGATGGCGGCACTTATTAGCTGAGAATGATCAAGTTCACATGCTCTCTGAGCAAGAAAAGCCCTTAGTTACCCTAAAGCATTGAGATAGGTAATCATTTCTCCTGAGTAGAGACAGGGGCACTTTATATATTTGTTTAAAAGTATTTTTCTCTGGTTTTAGCTTTGGAATGGTAAGTAGAAACTGCCAGGCATGACCAACAATTAAAGTCAGACAGTAGGTGAGGAGGCCCAAAGGCCAATTTGAGATTTCCAGGGTTAACTAAGAAAGAAACTTCAATTGCTCATTTGGGGAACAGTATTCTAGAAAGGAATTTGGAGGGAGGAGAAGTCTCCAAAAGTCTGGACCACTTCTTAGTACATAAAATGGCCTACTGGGGGCCTGCCCTGTGGCCAAGTGCTTAAAGTTCTGCACGCTCCACTTCGGCAGCCTGGGTTCACAGGTTCGAATTCCTGGTGCGGACCTACTCCACTCATCAGCCATGCTGTGGAGGCATTACATATAAAAAATAGAGGAAGATGGGCACAGATGTTAGCTCAGGGCTAATCTTCCTCACCAAAAAAAAAAAAAAAGGCCTAATGATGTTAGTGGGAAACACTGATTGGTTAGAGCAGGTGTCTTATGGAGTCCCATATCTGATGACATTCTTGTCTCTAGGTGATATAACTCCTGCCTTTATTTTACATCTGCCTTCCTTCTCTCATACATTTAAAAGGAAAAAATTAAAAACCTGTGAAACCTAAAATTATTAACAATTCTAAAATGGAAAATTTAGCATAAACTTTTTTTTTTCACCCTGCAAGATTTGCTAGCATTAAATTTGAGCAAAAGTGAGGGTTCTGAAGAATATAAACCTTTTGGCTTCCTGAGAAGTATTTCCTGTACTGTCACACAGTCTCTGGCCCAGTGAGATGAGAACACACAGGGTTCACTTGAGGCTGGAGGCAAGTCTCTGCTGAGAGGGCAGAATCATCAGAGGGCCTGCTGGTCGACTACTCAGCAGCTTGGCTTGCTCTGGGCTCCCTCTGGGGGTGTCAAACTAAACTCTGGGGAGCTCAAGGCTCTCCTCCAGCTGTGGTCAGCCATTCAAGGAAACATCCTTCTGGAGGTGAATGAGCCCTCTAGGAGACATGGTTTTGTACAGTTGTCGTATTAGTTAGATACTGGGAGGGAGGCTCTGAAAAAAACCCAATACATTTAATTAAAAAAAAAAGAAAAACCCTCCTTATATCATTGTTTTCTCAGAAATATGTCTATTAAAAAAATGATAAAATCTCCAATTGTCACCAAAAACAACCCCTCTTCCTCTGCAGCAATATGACAATACTTATTACATCTCTTTCATTTGTCTTTTTAAATGAAAGTAAATATAGGGAAAAGCAGGCCAAGGGGTAATGTATATGAAACTCCTCCATCCACCTCACTAATCCGCCCCCCACCAAAACACAGATGAATTGCTGAGAAAAAAATTCCACTTGATGAGAAAACTACTTTAATCAAAATTCACTTACATCCAAATGTTACCTGACTCATATGTTCATTTGTTCAACCCGTATTTAGTGGTCTTTTGTTTTTCCTGTGAGCAGGTACTTCACTAAGTGATAGGCAGATGCAAAGATGAATCAGAACCAGAGCCTGCTCTCAAGGAATTTAAACACATGCAGGAGAGAGAAAATGTGAATAGATCACAAAAATTAAAAGTAGAAAGTGGAAAGTGTCAAAAGAAAAGTGTGGGAGTTGGAGGAAGGAAAGATTACTTCCAGCTGAGAGAATTAGTGGATGTTTTGAGGAGGCTGCAGATGCGGGGAGGAGGGGAAGGGAGAACTTTGAAGGCAGGGGATGGGTGGGGAGGGGGAGTGAGGGCAGCAGGGACAGTAAGGCCAGCAGTGATTAGCAGGGATTGGTTCCATAAAACCTGAGGTAAGGCTGCTCCAGCAACAGGAAATGATGTTGAAAAGGCAGGTCCATTCAGACTGGAGACAACACTGGTTAAGGATTTTAGACCTGAATGGATGGAGAATGAGTTTTTGAGCAAGAAACTGACAAGGTATCGTTGTAATTCTGAACAATTAGTTTGGAAGAAACAAATGGATTGAAATGGCAAAAGACTGGAGATGAAAATACTGGTTACAAAGCTTTTGTATAATCAAAATGAATGTTTCCCAAAGGATGGAGAGTGTGTGATTTGTGATAGGTAAGGTGAATTTAAGTGATATTCAGACTTTAATAATAACATAGCTTAAATATATATTAGAAAAATGTAACTTGCACATCAAACCTCTGATTCCATAGACTAGTGCCATGGATGAGTCTAAGGGGGAAAAGAGTAGGTCTATTAAATTAAACATATTAAATAAATAGTACAGTGTATGTGATCTGCCCATATTGCCCAAATCCTGATGGTCTTAGGGGAATGACAACAAGTTGGGAAACCCTAAGTGAAAGTTAATGAGTTCCTACATTGGGGTAATGGAAACGGAGATGAGGAAATCTGTATGAGAAATAGTCTGGAGAAAGAATCTGCAGATTGGGGCAATTTAGGTGTGGTGAGCAAGGAAAAGGGGGACAGCAATCCAAGATGCTGGGAAGGTTTTAAGCCTGACTCTTATTAAGATGCCAATAACCATTAAAAAGTGTAAAGGAGAAGCAGGTTTATGAGAAAATAAGAGTTCAGTCTATGAGCATAAAGAGTTTGAGAGACTTTTTATCAGGCATTTGAAATGCAGAACTGAAGGGCTGGAATAGGAAGAGATTTAGAGTTGGCCTCAGCAGTATTAGCTGAAGTTATGAGATTGTGACTGAGGAATATAGAGAAGAGAAACGGACTGAGGACAGATCTTTGGGGAACTGTCTATTTAGGAATGATAGGAGTTAGAGAGGCTCAAGAAGATTTAGAGAGCTAAGAAGAGAGCCAGAAAATACAGGATCTTGAAAGATCATTCCAAGCCTGAGTCCCGCATGTGGTCCTGTAGTTGGCATATGGTAGTTGCTAAATAAATACTAATGAAAAAGAAATGCATCATCACCAGATTTGAGATCTCCAGAGAGGTTGAGGGGCGAAAGGGAGAAAATGCCATTGAATTTGGCCATGAGGAAGTCATTGGTGACCTTTGGGTCTGTAGAGTCTCAGTGGAGTGACAAGGGCAGAAGCCAGATTGCAAGGAGGGAAGGACAGAGTGGGGGGTCCGGAAGTGGGCTCTTCTTTCAAGACTGAAAATAAAGAGAATGCTAGCTTAGGGGGTAGCAGGGTTGAGAAAGGACTTTTTTTTCTTTTTTAAAGAAGAGGGTATGCTTAAGGATATTTGTAAGCAAAGAAAAAGGGTCTGGTAGAAGTGACGAGATTGGAAGTTCAAGGGGTGAGGGGGGAAAAGGGCAAATTGGTGGAAAAAAAAAACAACTGAAAAAGGAAGAAGTGAGGAAATCAATGGCCATGTGGAGAGGTTAGCATTGGCTATGTGGTGAAACAGTTCTTCCTCTAAGACTGCAGGAGAATAAATACAATTAGCGATGTGAAGAGGAGAGAAAGGGAGGAAGCTTGTATTCGGTGGACTTGTTATTTGTCGTAAGCAAGAGATGGTCTTCAGGCAGTGAAGGGGCAAGATGGGAGTTTGTTCCTTGAGAGACATGGAAAGATTGGCAGTCCTCAGTGCAGGGATGAGGAGGGAATATTAGGGGTGAGTGCAGAGGCTGTGGAGACTCAACTTCCTCAACAGCTCTTAGCCATCGGAAGCGGAAGGGTGGGTAAGTTTCTACACAGAAGCTGAGGTTGGCAAGTTTGTGTTATGGTGGTAAAAAGCCCTCTGTCCTAATTAGGATCTAAAGACCTCATTTTCTATTTAATTTAGTTCAAATATCATCAAGCAGGTAGGGGAGGAGGTAGACCTAAGCTTCTGTTTCTCCAGGTCCCCTACATAGGAATTTTCGAGACCTCGCTGTAGGAACTGTAGGTGGGTCCTATTAATTGAATTCAACCAATTGAGACACTGGGGCATGAAGAAATTATTGGCTGTGATAACGAGGTGACTGCCTTAGCTATCACACCAAATTTGCTCCTTTTACTTCTCCTGATACTTCAGGGGCTTCCTTGCTGGAATATAGAGCACTTGAAGACGCAAAGCCAAGGGTTCACCTTGTTTCTCTGTGGGAGGTAGGAAGGACACAGCTTTTAGAGTCAGACAGTCCTGGGTCTGATGACTCTGACTTACCAGCTGTGTGACATAATCTCTCCAAGCCTCTATTTTCTCATCTGTAAGAAAGTGTTCTTAAAAATTTAAACATGGGGTTTAAGAAATTGCATTCCCAGTAGGGTTACTATGAGGACTAAACTAAATAAAGTGCTCAATTCAGTGCCAAACACATAATAGTTGTTCAATAAATGGAAGCTAAATTATTTTCCACAATTGTTTCTCAAATTCCACTTTGATAGGTTTTCACGGAATATCTTCTGAATGAATTTAGCATGTGTTTGACTTTGGAAAAGTGCATCTGTTGTAAGTTAATGGTTGCAAGGAAAGGGAAATATTTCTCCCATGGCTGAATGAATGAAAATCTTGGCCCCGTTTTCTTAAAAATGAAAACTCCCACAAGTTAGGTTAAGTTGCTTACCACAGGCTGTGGCCTGTGATTCTCAGAACAGCAGCATCCTCACTCCGTAATACTGTTCTGCGTGCCCTTTGCTTTGCTCATTTTGCTGGGCTCAATACTAACCTTCCCCCAGGCAGGCAAACTAAGTGTCACTATGACATTTTCCCTCCATTAGAAGAGGAAGCCATTGATCACTAAGAGGCAGCACGGATTTACTATGAGTGAATTAAACTAGACCTATCTTGGCCTCTGACAAAGTTGTCATGGTGCCCATGTCTCTTTGTTCATCTCTGTATGCCCAGTGCCTGACATGGATCCTGGCACATAGTAGACACTCTGTATGTATTAAATAAACGAATCAATAGGGTCCTTGTGAACACGATGATAAGTCATGAGCTGGTGAGAGTTTGGTCAGATGACTTTGTTAAGGAAAGTCAGCACCAATAGATTTCTGGCACCTAAGCTTCACCGGCTTTGTTTTCAGCCAGTTATGTGCAATTTTAAAAATAATGAATTGATTGAGGACATTGATGACACTTTGTGATTTGAGCTGGATGATAAGAGAGCCAGTATGTTAAATGGCAGCAGAATCCAAAGAAACCCTAAGAAATAGTACAGCAAATGGAAAGAACAGTTCATGTACAGTTAGATCGCTTAGATTTGAATCTTGGTTTCACCATGTACTAGGGGGTGTGACCATCAGCAATTCACTTAACCCACAGCCTTAGTTTTATCAGCAGTGTTAGGTAGGGAATCACCACCTCACAGGGCTCTTGCATGGATGAAACACATTGGTGCAGTGCAGAAGCCCTCAGAGCAGCGCACTTCACACAGGGTGGGAACCACTCAGTTTGGTTCCTGCTTCCAGAAAGAGTTTTGGATCAGTTGAAACAATGAGTCAACTCTAAGAAGTCGAAATTGTAAAGTAGATAAATGTAAAGAATGCTTAAGTACCAACATTCATTTACATAAATATAAGACGGGAGCTGTGTGATAGGAGAGATTTTAGCTAACAGTGAGCACAATATGACTTGGCTAAAAAGAAAAGAAAGCCTTATATTAATACAACAAAATATCCAGGATGATGGAAGTCGTAGAGAGTGTAGTCCACATGATCAGACTGATCAGATCAGGCTTTGGACTATGGTACCAGTTATGGGCTCCATAACTAGGAAGGAACCTAGGCTTGCTCTGTGACATGACCGAGGACAGGACAAGGATCAGTGAAGGTGCAGGGCTGCAGATTCCAGCTTGACCTCAGTCAGCACTTTCCAAGCACCAGTTATCTAAATGTGGAATGAGCTGCCTACAGACGGAGGTGGTAGCTTCACCTTCCTAAATATGCTTAAGCCGGGGATGTGTGTTCTTTGATGTGTGTGTTAGAGAAGAATCAAGAATTGGCTGAGACACTGGACAATGCCTCGCCCATGGGCCCTTCTGACCCTGTGACACCTGGATTTCCTGTACCTTTCCTAACGCAAAGTGAATATATAGCAAAATGCTCTTTCTGCCTCAAAAAGTGGAATATAGTTCAGTTTGTGGGCAATCAAAATTAACCTAGAAATGTAAAGGGCTTTTCAGGCCATTGTGTTTGTTTGTTTTATGTTTTAAAAGAACCATTAGCTGGATTTCATTCTTCGCTTTAATCAGATTCTCTGATTAAGAATTCTTCAAGCACTCCACAAAGTAAGCAGTCTTTCCTCTCACATCTGGCAGTTTTTGTAAAGAGAACAGCATGCTCAAAGCATAGCTCAAAATAGAACCTAAATTTTCCAACTTCCAAATCCCTGGGCTATCTGTATACAGTGCTTCTTATCCTGAACTTTCCAGAGTCTGTTTGAAGTCACCCTTCCAACCCTTGAGGGCTTCTCTTTCAGTGATTCACGACTCTATTTGACTGTCCAGTTATGGAAAGGTTAGAGGACTTGACAAGTAAAACCTCTGAGAGTAAACGGTAAGAGAAGGCCTGAATGCAAAGATGTAATACGTAGGGTTGCTCCCATTTCTGGGTTGAGAGATGGTGAATCTGATTTTTAGCTAGGAAGACAATGGGGTGAAATCATGAAGCTTAGAGGTCTTGGTCATTAGTCACAAGACGGGTCAGCCCTCAGCTCCCAAGCCAGAGTGAAAGTCTGATCATCTGCAGAGGTTCTGTTCTCTTCCCTTCTGCCCCATGCCTCCTATTGATTCCACTCTGTGGCACAATACTTGACCTGCTAATAAGAATGAAACACAGTGTCTACCTTCTTGAAGGAAATTTTGGTAAAGTTTTGCAGGTTCTCTTCAATTCCCTGACTTCACCCTGAAGAAACACAAAATTAGGCTGAGAACCCACTATTTCTAAATTGTATACAGTAGCAGAAGTTCAAGCAGTATTTACGTTCAAATCTAACCCTAAGAATTCATTTACATTATTAATTACCCTAACCTCGAATAAAAAAAGGTGGAGAATAGTTTGATCAGTGGTAGTTCTGCAAATTGTCACCAAGAGCCATTGGTTCTCCGAGGCTGATGACTGCTCTGCATTCTTCCAGCTTGGACACCCAGAGCTGTTGAAAAGAATTGAGACACTTGTCAACAGAATGGAAAGCTGGCCTTCATCAAAACAAGTTTAGTCTGCGAGACTAATGACCTTTCCTTGCTGTTTGTTTTAGTTTGGAACTAAATGAGAAAATTGTTTTAGATAACAGTAGCTTGGTCTTCCTTTCCCAAGTATTTTATTGGGAAAAGCCAAGTAGCACAATTGTTAACCAGTATTTTAAAAAAATATATATAACGGACTAGAGGAAGTGGTTCACTAGCCCAGAAATCTAAAGTCAGAATGGATAACAAAAAATAATAATAACAAAAAGCATCATATCTAAGGAGAAAAATGCCCATTGTTTGCTCACATTGCCGCAATAATAATAATAGTCCCACATGATAAAATACAACATTTCTAAGTGCTGCTTGCCTCCAGTTTTTTTAAATAGTTGTAAACTGAGCTAGCTGATGAACAGTCTCTAGGGATGGCATAGGATCGCTCTTGTTTCCTGTTCAGCCTTGCTGAAGGAAAAAAAATCCTCACGAAAGAAAAGAACATAATGGTTTTGCAATCCAGGTAAAAGGTTTAGGGGAGTTCAAAGATCAATTAATTTTTAAATCTTGATCACTGAATTTCTTTCCTGAAGAGCAAATAAATTCCTGGCTTGGAAGACTTAGAAATCTGCGAATCAAAACATAAATACAAACAAGAGATAGTCAATCAGGAATATGAAAACACTACTGGAGAAAGTAAAAGGTGGCTTTATCTAAAGCATGTTAGTAGTCCAGTTGAAGTGGCATATAATTTAAAAAATTTGTGCGTGGATATGGGCTACTTTGGTTAAGTGTCTATGGGTGGGAATGTATGGAAATGTTTAAAGTGTTTAAGTAAAAATATCAAATAGGCTTTACCTAAACCACCAGATAATTTACAGACATTTGCAGCGTTGACCATTTCCCTACGGCTCCACATCAGGGTGGAGAACAGAGATCTTTGTTGCATCGTTGTGATGCAATGAAATTTCTGTAAGTCGTGATCTGCTGGCATGTAATAACTCGATCTGCTTCATGCAGACAAAATATATTAAAAGTATGGACGAGTGAAGTTTGTGCCCCAGGGAAAAGGCGAGATAATGCATTGAAATTGTTCAGAGGTAGTTAGATGCCTAATGGTCTAATATGTGAGCTATGTGAGGTCTGGGGTCTGGTTCTCATAAATTCTGGCTAGACTGATCCTGTAATTTCAAGCAAGGGATAAAAGCGTCAGCCAGAATCATCAGTGTTCAAGGTCCATGATGCTGGATATTATTCATGTAAAGATTTTAAAAAGAAAAAACATTTTAAAAGGGTTGTTGTGGAGTACAATTCATGGTTCTCTGTGTTTGTGCATTTGTGTTTGCAAATGTGTGCATACCTGCATGCACGGTATAAGCCACTTAATGAAATAAATTAACTCGGAATTTATAGAAACCTTCCACATCTTTTCCATGATGGGATAGGATTTTTGTTATAATATAATAATGTGCTGCATGAAAAACCATGTAGGATCTAATTATTTCAACTTCAAACTGACACATCTGTGTTTAAATTGAAGTAAAAAACATGTTTGTAATAAAAATTTACCATTACGAATGGAATAATTTAAAACCAATTTGGACGGATTCAGGAGTGATTAGAGGAAAAAGTTCCCAAGACATTTGGTAGCCTTATAAATGATTTCACAAAATATGCTAAGAATATCCTACCAATTATATTGGCTGAATACTGAATCCTAAGATTTGAAAGGAAAATTCTCTAAGAACTGGGCCTTTGAAATTAGGTAGATGGCAGGTATGAAAACCCTGGATAACTTCCTCCTTCATATAATTGATTTCATCGTGGGGGTAGAAGTTTTGAAGTTTTCATTTGCAGTTTCTTTTCTTTTTTTAACCAGCTCACTTAAGTTTGAGTCTACAGTATATTTATATAGACTTTCCTGCCAGAATCGTTGACAGTATTTTTAAATGCTTTCCCTCACTGCCTAGGTTATACCAACCACCACACTCCTTAAGTTCTCAAAAGTATACCACCCACACACACATCATGAATAGAGATGTGCATACTTTTTTCTTTTATAAAACAAAGTGTTCAATCTAAAATTAGTTTGGCTTCATTGCGACCCTGAAAATCATTTCAGCTTCATACCTGTGGAGGTAGCTGGTGTGAGCTTCTGTTTGATCCTGATAACCAGGCTATCCTAAAATTTTGCTCATAAAAATGCCTGCATTTACATATATATATTTATCATATAATCTCTCTCTATTAGTACCATACTTTAAAGCATTATGACTTTCTCTAAGAATCTCAGTAGAAAATACCCTCTGGGCAGAAAAACTGTTGATCTAGTCTTCTGAGTTTACCTGAAGACATATGTAGCTTCAGTCACATTTGATTACTTGAGTTTGACTTTTCAGATTGCTGAAAATGCTTACCCCTGAATTATTCAGCTTGACAGTGTAGCACATATATATAGCCATTATCTTTTAATATTTAAAATATACAAATACTTTCTGTGAGGTACCTAGGAGGTGATAGTTGTTATTTACAAATGAAAAAAACCAGTCTCAAAGATTTAGATGATCTTTAAAACGTTTTTTGAACCACAAGATTGCAAAATTTGCATCACTTCTGCTTACTTTTACTCTTTTTTTTATAGCCACATGCTTCCGTTTCACTTATTCTTCACCTTGTGGAAATTTACCCAGAGTTCCATCTACCAGTCAGATTGTAAAGGAGAATCATAAGGAATAACACTGCTATTTGCCCTTGCATTTTGTTTCCTTTGTAGACTTTGGACAAGTGGGTTGATACTTTTTTTTTTAATGAAAGTGTATGAATAATTTAAATACTGGAATTCTAGGAGTTCTTTTTGATGCAGTTTAAAAATTAAAAAATAGGAAAAGATTCCAGTTGAACTCTTTCATGAGTTTCTCTCCATATTATTTGGAAGAAAACCCAAGCAACAATTTACCTAGCTCTGATTTTGAATATTTTTATTGTTGTGTCCATCCTTCCATAACTCTGCCCACTACTTTGCCAGTGATATTTTGCTGCTGGTTTATGAACAGGAGATGACTGTATGACAATCCTCAGCCACAGATAATTTGCAAGAATTAGTGGTAGAGTTGAGTTATTTAACTTTTCATTATACATTCTGTCCATTAGGGAGATTCATAGTTTTAGCAGGAAGGGCAGGTACTGGAAATTTGGAATTAGTTTACATTTTCTATCCAAAGTTAGGTAATATGATTACCTTTTGATTATTTCAGTTCTAAACATCTCAAGGCAAAATTCAGAATCCGTGCTAGAAAACCTGAGTGTATTCCTCTCATGAACCCCCACCCCTCCCCCCGTCCCCATTCTCCAAATCTTTTCCAGATTGTTTGCAAAATGAAATTATCTAATTTCACGAGTATTTGTTCTGAGAAAGCTCTACACTCTGGTAGAGAGAATCCAGAGACCCAGTTTCAAGGCTTGATATCTTAAGACAAGACCTTTTTGTCCATGAAATACCACCTTGGGTTTGATGGAAACTCTGAGAGAACCATCTGAGCCAAACATCCCCAAACGTATCCATGAACCAGCACACTGATAATGCCATTACTGGTAAATGATGAATGTCAGCAAGTCGAGTCCTCAAGGTACTTTGCTTCAAATCTCTTAGAAACATGTAAAATATTGTGAATATTTAAAAGAAAATTAAGTTGGTTTGCAGTCTTTTGGAAAACACTGTGTGCTTATAATTGTCTTATTTCATTATTTCTTTCCAAAATTTCTATCACTAAATCAAACTGCGGCAAGAATTTATTCAGGACATTTTAATATCCATTGAGGCACTGTTTCAAAACGTACATCTGCTTGCTTAATTATAATATTTCTGAATTTGTAACTCTTGCCACTATTAAATTTAGTTTTTAAAAAGACTACAGACTAGGAACCAATGCTGAATTATTAATTTGAACATTATGAACTTTTCAAGTTCTAAGTATAGAGCAAGAAATACTGAGCTAATTTGACTAATTAATCTAGTTGATTACAGTATATTTATATAAGCAGAGTTAATCTAGCAGACCCAAAAGTTTAAGAAGTCTCTAGTAAAACTATAAATGAAGCAAATTAGTAATTCAGTGACTAAACAAGTTATTAGATTGAAAATGAACACTTGAATATATACTTTTAATCATCTTACAAAGAGTTTAGCTTGATAACCTTCACATTTTGTGCTTTGTACTGGCATTATGTTTCTAACACCCACAGAGCGTCTTACACTACTGCGTAATTAAAATTTTTACTTCTAGTTACTGCATTGCAAAAACATGCCCAGACTGAAGCATTTTATATTTATTTTCTTCAGGCTTTCTCTCTGCACTGTGCTATCAGTCTTATTTATTTAGTGCACGCTATGAAGGTACGCAAGAGAAATAAGCTCTCTTGTTTGTTTAAATGTCCCACCTACTGTAATGTGGGTGATTGTAGAGTTAGTGAAAATGGAACCTCCTTGTGCTTTGTGACAAAAACCACATTTAATACTAGTCTAATTTTAGGTCTAGTCACTGATTCTGTCCCATGATAAAAGAGTAAGACTTGGAATGTACCCAAACAGAACTTCTAAAGGTATATGTTAAATCAAAGGGTATTCCTTTGAGTTTGTATAAAAAGAGAAAAATCTCATTGATTTTATGGAAGAATTAGGGGAAAATATCACTCTATGGGTTGCTTGATGTGAGGGAATACTAGAGCATTTTGCTTTAGTCTGATACTTAGTAGACAAGTCCCCTGAGTAGGAAGCATGGCTAATTCTGTTCTTTTAAAGTGCCTAATGTGGTGTTGACACACTCAAATGTTAAATAATGTATTTTAACATGAAGGGAAAGCTCAAAGCCTTCATGAGGTAAGGCTGAAAAATAGTTATACATGCCCTTGATTCATGGAAATTAAAGAGGCAAAGAACTCACATTCATTTATTCATTCCAGGAAAAATCCTTACCATCTTCTGTTTAGCTCATGTTGGATTTGCATTTCCTAGATTTTCAGGGCTTCAAACGCTTCCTTAAGAAAAAATTTTATTTAATAGCTCTAAATATCAGGATTTCTTTTTTTTCTAAAAAGCATAGTCCTTCTCTGGTAGTCACACTTCAAAGTATTGTACTAAAAGCATTAAGTCTTGGCTTCTTTTAAATATCTACAATATACTTAAAAATATCGAATTGTATACTTTAAATGAGTTCATTGTATGGGGTGTGAATTGTATCTCAAAGCTGTAAAAAAAAAAACAAAACAATAAACTTGTCGTTAGTTAAGCTGGATGTACTTAGTTCTGTCTTTTATCCTTCTTCTCTGACTAGTTCCTTGCTAGGTAAAAGTTCCAACCAATATAATGACTCCAAATAAAAAATTTCCAGATATGTCAAAAAAGAGTTACTTTGAAAATGACTTAGGTGAACAAGAAATTGTATTTACAGGCCAGGCACTAAAAATTGCCATTTTATTTTAACATTAACAAATTTGTAATTTCCACACTGGCTCTATTGGCTGATTTGATATTAGACAAAATTAATATTTCCCTACAGATTTCACAAAATGCAAGTGGATATTTATTCGTTTAACCCATAGATTTAAATTTTCAATCTAACTGTATTCCTTTGGGAGTGTGTAAAAAAAATAAGAACTCTGCTTAAAGGTGAGGAGATAATGCCCAGCCTAGTTGGGGATACCAGCAAGTAAGCAGGCATGGTACTACACTAGTCTTTCACTACAGAAACAATAACCGTAAAATATTCAATAAATACCTGGTAGCCACCAAATAACTGCTGATAAACCAGCAATTAAGCTATTCTATTATATGCAATGTGGGATATAAAGTACTTAGTACAGCGCCTGGCACATAGCCCTCCAAATATGAGTTGGCCAATAGTGACAGTAGAAGCACAGTAACACCAGTCGAGTTGTAATAGTAGTTCAATTTACCTGATTAGACCAATGGTGATATTCATTTTCACTTAGAAGATCTCAGAGAAGAGTTTTGATGGCTCGAGAGAAGTAAAGAAATCTTGGGCAGAGGATATCCCTGGGCCTTAGGGAGTTGCATCAGCACTAACCTTGGATGGCTGGAAGGCCACACGAGCATCCCAGGGAACTGAAGTGGAAAGGAAAAATCCCAAAGGCAAATATTACTTTCGTCCCAATCTGAATCTAGGCCAAGCCTAGCTCTGTTATAATAATGTTCAAAGGTAAATCCTTTAAAGAGTATATAGATGGTAGAGTTGATTCACCTGTACAATAAAAGGGTAGATGGGCAGAGGCAGTGCTAACAGAAGTCATATTGGACCAAAAATTAATTGGAGAACCATGAGCTCTGGTTTGGTTCTGTCCTCAGTTGCCTCTAACTCATCACTTAACCTCTTCTGTTAGTTTAAAGCTAACTACTAACTTGTTCAGCCCTCAAATGGCATGATTCTTCATAAGTGTTTAAATATGTTTTCTGATGATTAATGAGTGCGTAAATGGAGGAAATGTCAGGCACTGAAGATAAGAAGAAATATGGTTTTAATGGTGGTGTTTTGATGTTTGACAATGAGAGGATTAATTAAAGATGTCTTTACAGGAGCTAGCTCTCTTTGCATTAACTGGTAGGACTAAAAATCCATAAAATGGGGCGACATATTTTTTCTGCCAGCCTTTTTGATTTTCCTAAAACAAGGTTTCCTCTGTATTACCTTGTTGTCTTCCTCCATGAAGAAGGCATAGGATTATCCAGAAAAACATAATTTATCATTATATTATGTAAGATAATGAATTCACCTTCTTAAAATGCTTTGGTGAATCACCTTAGATGAACACAAAATTGTTGTTTTGGGGATCTGCCAAATCTTGAGCATCTCATTGAAGAGACAGAAAAGAGTTGTCTTCATTTGGGGAAATGGCTGGCGGTTATTGTTAAAGATATTTCCATAGCAAATGGTTATTTATTATAAATTTCTACTTTAATAAATCTTTTCCCTCTTTCCACAAATCCATATGTAATGACTGATGCAGCATGCCTTGGAGTATTCAGTGCTGGGCCAGGACGAGCTATTTTCCTCACAACTGTTATCTATTATAACAAGTAGAGTCATTGCAGTTTTCTAGAAAGGACACTTGTTAGAAATGACAATATTTTTGCTGTTTCTGAAAGGTTTCCCAAGCCAAATGACAGGAATATCAGCTAACAACCATCATTACTGAACTCACATTTACAATACAATTGGGAAATTGGTAAATAAAGAAAACTTATGTTGCTTTCAGGTTCCCCAAAGGATAAAGTTCTCTCCCGCCAAGAAAAGAATCTAATGTGACCCATTTGGATGATTATAAGTATCTGGCCTCTTTAAGAATATAAAATGGTATTCCAGTGAGATGAGTGAGCATTTATTTCTAAAGCACAATATTGTATGCATCAAAAAATTATAAAACAGCTGAGCCAAAATTTTGCATAGATCTGATGTTCAGTGCAAAAAGTATTCTCAACACAGAAACTGAGTGTTATGTCTTCTTTGATCTAAACCCAGTGGTGAATTTGGTGACTGAATCAAATATTAGAAAAAAATTGGACATAACTGAAATTCATTTTATATCAGACAAAGATGATCCCTATGAACAGAGAGGGAGGTGAGGGACTCTCGGCCCCTCGGTTGACATGCTTTTTATTTGCCACCAAAGTTTTACTGTGTTGATAAGGGGCCTGTGGTAGAGTTGGTCTCATATTTAGTGACCTTTTGGCCGGTTAGTCTTACCATAACTTCGCCCCTGCCTCTGAGAGACACCGCTTTTCTTAAGAACCACACCTGGTTGTGACTTCCCTTCAAAATTTCACAACCAATGTCACCTCACCCCAAGAAGGGCTTGCCTCAGATAGAACTTCTAAGTTTTAGAAGATTACCTTTGACTCTACAACCTTCTCTTCTCTCCCTTTCCCACCTCCTTGTATGCACTCTTTCCCTCACACACCCCACTCACACTCAATAATCTGGCAGTACTGTAACCTAGAAAATGTTGTTTTCTCATCTAATGCTTTTGGGGTGTGTACTTCGCCATCAGCATGCATAGCTCCTGCACCTCCTGGGCTAGCTTCCCGGAACGTGTACATTCACAGACATTTTGGGAAAGCACCCTGTGTATCACGCAAGGCCTGCTCAAGACAACAAGAATCATGCTAGTTATTTTAACAGAGAGAATTCAATATAGGGATATGTGTAAATGGGTGTTAGTAACCTCAAAAAGCAAAACAATGCACAGTAGAAACACTGGGCTAACACTTTAGAAAGCTACTACTGTCTTTCAGGCTGAGGGGACAAAAGGGAGAGGCTAGGGTAAGTAGATCCTAAAGGTCAGAGGAGGAGCCCTATGGAGTTGGGACTCAGTCCTCTGAGAAAGGGCAACACCCAGGTAGTGCTAGGACCAGTACTTCAGGGGCTGGGCCTCAGATATCTGAGGGGGGGCACTGTTAAACTAGTTCTGACACCTCTAGGTGGGCATAATGAAGTTGAATCTGGGAGTGCTGAAGAAAGCTGGAAACTGGAACCAATATAGCCACCAGACTGAAGTGCCCTTGCAAGGGCAATGTGGGTGGGACATTAAGAGCACAGGAAGGAGCAAGTTCCTTTCCCCACTCTTCCCTTCCAGTCTCCCTCCAGTGCTCCCTAATGGCAACGCCCAACAGGGAGCCTGGGGGCAAACGAGAAAGGCAGTTTATAATGTCCCAGCCCAGCATCCCAAAGCGGAGTACAGAAGAGAGAGTTCTGAACTGAGAGACTTTGGCTTAATAAAGCCTACCCTGGGATCTCCAGCTGAACACAGAAGGCATGATTATGTTTAACTAGGGAGAGGTGTGAAACCTAAGAATACGAAAAAAGTTAAATTTTGCTAATGAACAGCAAGACTTGACCGTCTCCACAATAAAATGATGTGAAAATGTGGGACAACAGAGACCTTATCAAAATGGATCTAACCAGCAGTTCCCAGTGTGATTCCTCCCAATTGCTCTTTCAATACCCAGGAAAACACAATAAATAATAAAAATTATGGTAGGATCAGAAACTAAGACTGATAGAATCTGGGAAGAATAGACCCTATTTATAAGGCTTATAGAGCTTCAACTCATAAAATATCCCCTCTTTACTGCATAAAGAATTAGTGTGGTAAGAGGGAAGAATATGCCCCACAGCTATATCACCATCTGCCTGCTGACCAGTGAACCAGGAATTGTGCCAAACAGAAATCTGAGCAGAAAGCCCTGTCTAGCCTTTGGGAGCTGCTCTGAGAGAATATCCTTTCCCCTGCACTTCAACTGCTACCTTTCAACAACAAACAGATATTTAAATTCTCAGGAAGCAAATGAACAGAAAGGGGAATACTAACAGTGGTGCAGGGCATTCTAATAGGTGTGTTCCTAATGAGGAGGCCATGGTGGGGAGTGGGACATCGATGGAAAAAACAATTAGCTCTGCATTATTTATAGTAGCCAAGACATAGAAACAACCTAAGTGTCCATCGATGGATGAATGGATAAAGAAGATGTGGCATATACACACAATGCAATACTACTCCGCCATAAAAATGATGAAATCTTCCCGTTTGTGACAACGTGGATGGACCTTGAGAGTATTATGCTAAGCAAAATAAGTCAGCCAGAGAAAGACAGATACCGTATGATTTCACTCACATGTGGAATATAAAACAAACACGTAGATAGAGAAATCAGATTGGTGGTTATCAGAAGGGAAGGGGTGGAGGGAGGGCGAAATGGGTGAAGGGGGTCATTTGTGCAATGATGGATGGAAACTAGACTTTGGTGGTGAATATGATGTAGTGTATATAGAAGTTGAATTATAATGATGTATACCAGAAATCTATATAATGTTATAAACCCATATTGCTTCAATAAAAAATAAAACTTAAAGGACTTTTGAAACAAAACAAAACAAAATATTAGCTCTGCAGACTGTGGATTTCAGTTTTCCAAGTGCTATATCCACCCAGAATAAAGTGAATTACACATCTGAAGATGCTGTAATTCAAGATCCAGAAGAAATAATCAGAATACTGTATTATAAGAAAAAAAGCCTCTATGAAAAGGCAAAAGTATGGAATGGAAAGGAAAATGATGAGAAGAAGAACAGGAAAAGATGAAAGAAGATTGAAAGGAAGCTAAAAGCACAAGAGCAAGATTAAAACACATTGAGAACATTAAGAACAGAATTGATCTTGCAGAAAATCATGGTTGATGGAGGAGGGCAAATTTGAGCACATCTCCCATGATGGAGCAGAGAAGAATAAAAAGATGAAAATAATGAGAAAGAAAGTGATGACAGAAGAACAAAGAACAGAGGGGAAACATGTCGGTAATTGTTCTTACCTAAGGAAAGCTAAGTGCAAATAAAATAAAAGTGGTGTTCAAGAAATTGACAGAAAAAAAATCATAAATTAAAGAAAGGACTATGTATGAGGGTTAAAAGAACTTACTGACCCATGGTCAAATATTGGGTTACAAAGATGTAGAGGGAAAAAAATAAAGGTGAAAAAAACAATCATGCCTGCTTACCAAAGGAATGAGTAGATGATAGACAGATAAATGGGCAGATAGATGTCAAGCTGGTCTCAAATCTCCTGCCAAGAAACCAGAAGAAAATGGGACAACTACAGAATTTAAGGAGAAAATGTTATGACCCAGTTGTATTATACAAAACCAAGCTCTTGATCATTTTCAGATATATAGACAATTAAAAAAAACACATACTCATGATATATAGTATTGAAAAAAGTAAAAAGTGTTTATAGATATATTTCAACCAACTGATAAGAAAAGCCAATTTAAGAATTTAGGAATGGGGAAGTCAAGATCTAAAATTAGAGTGAGTTTTGAAAGTAGTCAAAATAAAAATGACTGTCACAAAATGTATAAAATTAAATGCAAAACAAAACATTTCTGTAAAACAGATATCTTATTTAAGAAATAATAAAGCAAAAATATTTCTGACTTAAAAGCCCATATTATATTGGCACAGATTGAGAAATAGGGGATATAGTGTAAAGTGTCAAGCTCCTCGTTTCATATATTATAAACGTGGACAATATGATTCACTCAATTATTTGATTCAAAGAAATATAGCCTAAGGAATGACACTGAAACTATAATGATATCTCTAGAAAAATTAAAATATCCTCCAAAACACCAGAGCAAAAGTGAATTTAATTAATATGACATTTTTATCAAATTTTGATATTCTACTAAAAAATAATATATCTTCTTTTTCGGTAGCCATAAAACAATTTTAATAATTGAATACATGTTAGGCCTCAAAGGGTATCTCAGTTAATTGCAAACTTCATAGGTTAACTAGGCCATATCCTTTGACCACAATAAAATAAAATGAGAAATTAATTATAAAAAATTACAAGCAAATATCTAGAAGTTAGTTTTTAAAAATAATAACAAAAAATCTTTCTTTCAAACAACTCTGTCATCAAAGATTGAAATCAGAATTGGAATTACAGATAATTTAAAAGTAAATGACAGTGAAAACACTACAAATAAAACCACAGGAGACGCAGTCAAAGCTGTAGTTAGAGGAATATTTAAACCATTAAATAATTACTTATTAGGCTAGAATTAATGAAAATAAGTGGACCCTGCCAGGAAAGAAGAAGAAAAAACTAGTAGAGATAAAGAGAAAAACCAATAATTATGAAAGAAGCTACAATAAATATATTTGAGAACTAGTCTTTGAAAATCAAAATCTCAACTAGAATTAGAAAGTAGAAATACTTGATGAATCAAGAATAAAAGATGGCTGCAAACATATGAAATTAGGAATGAGAAAGAAGAAATGACTATAGTTAAATAGGAGGTAATAAGATTATAAATAAAAACTTTTGAAGTTTTGAAAATCTTGATGAACTGGATTATTTTCTTTAAAAAATTACATATACTTCACACCCACCATGATGGCTGTAATGAAAAAGACAGACTATATGTTGGTGAGGAGGTGAAGAAATTAAACCCTCCTACACTGCTAATGAGAATGTAAAATGGTGCAGCCGCTTTGGAAAACAGTCTAGCAGGTCCTGAAAAGGATAAACATAGAGTCACCATATGATCCAGCAGTTCCACTCCTAGGTATACACTCAAGAGAATTGAAAACATATGTCTACTCAAAAACTTGTACACAAATATTCATAAAAGCCAAAAAGTGGAAACAACCCAAATGTCTGTCCGCTGATGAATGGATAAACAAAATGTGATATATCCTTACAGTGGAATATTATTCAGCCATAAAAAGGAATGAGGCACTGATTTATGCTGCAACATGATGAATCTTGAAAACATTATGCTAAGTGAAAGAAGCCAGACACAGAAGATCACATATTATATGATTCCACTTATATGAAATGTCTAGAATAGGCAAATTCATAGAGACAGAAAGTAGATTAGTGGTTGCCAGGGGCTAGAGGCAGGAGGAAATAGGGAGTGACTGCTAATGGGCATGGGGTTTCTTTTCAGGGTGATGAAAATGTTCTGAAATTTGATGCTTATGATGGTTGCACAACTTTGTGAATATAGTAAAAACCACTGCATTGTACACTTTTAAAGGGTGAATTTATGATATGTGGATTATATCTCAGTTTAAAAAAATGAAAAAAAGAAATAAAAAATGTAAATATATATTAGAAAAAATGATTCAAGAAGCAGCGAACCTGAATATGCCAATAATCATGAAAGAAAAAAAGAAAAATTTGTCTAAAATCTAAGCCCCTTTCACTCCCAAAAAGATGGTAGACCTGGGCTGTTTTATAGTGACATTTACCCACTTTCTTGTAGTAATTTCTCTACTATTGAAATAATTCAAAAACATAGAAAAGGGTGAACATCTTGCTTTTATAAAGCCTAGTGTCAAACCAGACAAAAGATAAGACATTAAAAAAATGCATATGATCTCTTGTGAATATATTCTGATGTCCTAAGTAGAATATTAATAAGCCAAATTTAAAAATGTGTTTTCAAAATGCAACAGAATCTAGTAAAACTCATATGATAATTATGTTAAATGCTAAAAAGTTAGTAAAAGTCAACATCCATTTCTGATGTTTAAATTCTCAATAAATAAGGAATAAAAGGATATTTTTAACATGAGAAAGAATATGTATCAGAAAATAATACCTAGTATCATACCAGATAAGAAACCCCTAGAGATAGTCTCACTATAAAGAAGAAATGACACTTTCTCAGCTTTTCTCAAAGTTGCTCTGGATATTCTAGTGAGCGCACCAAGGGGGAAAAAAGAAACTGGAAGTGTAAATACCAGAAAGGAGGAGAAAAATTTAAATAATTGCAAATGGTATAATTGCCTACCTGAACAGAAAAATCAAATGAAGTGAAAAGAATCAAATGGAAAACGATTCAAAATAATGTGAGTTCCTTGGGTTACAAAATCAGTATATAAATATCAATAGATTTTTTTCTCATGAGCAATAAGAGAAGGGAAGAAAAAGACGGAATCACAACAAAAATATATAATATCAAATAATGATTTTAAAAGATGTGTTTTATTCCTATTTGAAAAAATGACAAATGAAATTGAGGGACATAAAAGAAAACTTGAATAAATGGAGAGATACATTGTAAAGATATCCATTTTCCCCAATCTACACATCAAAATCTTAAAAAAAGTTTTTGAGGAAAAGCCTGACAAAAATTATTGTAAGTTTTATTTTGAAGAATAAGTGTACTAATATAGCCTACAATTTTTTTAGGAGCAGTGAAAGTAGGATATTGCCCTACTTTAATACATTTTATCAAGCTATAGTAATTAAGTCGGCTTTGAACTGAAATGAACATGCTTGTCAGTGGAACAGAAGAAAAGATATAGAACCATATCAAAGTTTCCGTATGAATTTATTTTAAAATGAATATGGCATCTCAGATAGGAAAAGACAGAATAAATTATGTCATTTGATTCCTAATGAATTTAAAATTTCAATGTAAGAAAACAACAAAATTGGTAGAATATAACATAGTTAGATAGTTATGTAATTTTAAGTTAAACTTTTCTGTGTGTGATCTTGGGGACAGAAAACACTGTTAAATATGACTATCATAAGTTAAACTTTCTGGCAAGAAACACCATAAACAAAGTTAAAAGAGAAATGACAAAACAAAAAACAATGACAAGTAAAGTCCACTAAAAATGTCATGGACTATATATAAGAAAGATGTATGCAAAATATAATTTTATAGTAATTTTAATTACATATAAATTATTATGTTGCTGAATGTATACAGTTGAATTAAGCATGCATCTGATGAAACTCCACTCTAGGTAATTCATTAGTGAAAAATGCAAGTGATCAGTTACCGTGGGAAAAAAGTTTATCCTCACTAGTACTCAAGGAAATAAAAATTAAAATAAGATGCCAATTTTCATCTATCAGATTGGCATACATAAAAGAGAATGCCAGCAGCAATGTGGGAGAGGGGCACTTTCACGTTATGTTAGAGAGTCAGTGACTACATTGATATAACCTTTCTGGAGAATCAAATCTTAAAAAATGCATACTTGTGACCCCACATTTCCACCTCTAGCAATTTTCCTAAAAAGTTAATGATTTAATGAGCAAACATGTAAGTAGATATTGATTACAGTTGTTTATTTTAGTCATAACATTCAAAGCCATCTATCTAGTAATTGAGAACAAATGAGAAAAATGGTGTTGCATCTATATCATGGAATACTATGCAGCCATCAAAAATAATGAGTGGACCAAAAGGTTTTACTTATAGGAAGATTTGTCAAGATTGCTGTGCAAACCTGGACTTCAGCTCAAATAATGTTCGTTGCCATAGGGAGGACAATTAATTACCTAAAATTTTAAAAAAATGATCATGGGATATATATTTATTGATATGGAAAAATGTTCATACCATTTTTTAAAAAGCAGATTAGAATATAGTACATGCAGGATGAACCCATTTTTTGTAAAAATAATATAAATTTAAATATATATGTATAGAAAATGGTTTGGAAGGTTATGACACAGAATCCTAGCTGTGCCCTTTCTGGGTGGGGAATTACTTGGGACTTAATTTGTTTTCTTTTGCATTTTTGTCTTTCCTAAGTTTTCTACAATGAACATGGCCCTACTTTGGTAGTAATTAGTGCATTTTTTTTACGTTTCAAATTATAATGATCCATGTAATAAGCAAGAATGCAATAAAAAGCACTCTTTAGGGCCTGAAACAGGAATGCCACTGTGGTACAGCGATAAGAGCACAGATCCCGGAGCTAGACTGGCCTGGATTCATCTAATCAGACTCTGCTCCTTACTGACAATGTTACCTCAGGCAGATCGTTTAACATCGCAGATTCTGCATCTGGAAAACGCAGAGTTGCTCTGGGGATTAGCAAAAATGTATGTAAATCACCCAACACAGTCTCGGGCACATATTATGCACTTAACCAAAGGTTAATCCTTATTGCTGTTGTTGTTGTAAATGCCAAGGAAATTGGCCTGAAGACCAGAAACCTATTTGTATTGCTGAGAAGAAACATGGTTTAATTGTTAAGAAGTTTTTGTGTAATGTTATCACCTTGTGAAATACAAATGTCCATGCTTTCACCAAAAGAGAGCTGCTTATCAAAATTGTCACGTGTTACAATTTGCGCTTGTAGAGTATGTGCCCTTCCAGAGGGCTGGAGAGGGGACGCTTGCAATTTGGGTCACCTTAGGCCCTACACAAGGGACTTTGTACCTAGTAGTTGCTCAGCAAGCAGCGAGTGGAGGGGAATTAGAGTTGCTTGCTTAGACTCTCCTCTGGTTGGACTTTTGATTCTGAAGGCACTTCGATGTGTGGCCTGTGTTCATTAAAGCCCTGATTACTGGGAATCTCGAGAAGGTCAAGTCAGCCAGGTTCTCTGAAATTTTATCTTATGGAATTAGAGATAGGGAGTTCCACAAATAAAAAGAGTCCTGCTTTATCAGCTTTTACAGCAACACATCGGGCCTTTTGTGATATTAATATTATGAGTTGATATTTGTTAATATTATGAGTTGAGTGTGTGCTAGACATGTTACCAAGTAGTTTACTGCGGGGATTCCCTTCTTGAATGTGACAACTCGATGACATAGGTATTGTTTGTTATCTCTTCTTAGAGATGAGGAGCCTAAGACTTAACCAAGCTAGCATGCGTAGTAAATTCAGTTGCCAACTTGGATTTGTTTCTATCTGATGTCGGAATCTATGCTCTTAAACACTTTGCTGCCCTACTTCCCCATCCCTTCCAATCAACTAGATTTTTTAGAAGCTGTGTTTCAGGTGTCTCATTTGTTGCTGTCTGTTTTGTGGATTTGATTTAAATCCTTTTCTTAAATATTGATGCCATGAGTAACCTGGTTTTGAGTAACCTGGTTTTAATTAACTATGTAACACATTCTTGAGAAGTCTCTTTCCTCGTCTAAATTTTGGTTCTAAAACTGTATTATGGAGTTGTTATTTGTGTACTTACCCTACCTTCCCTATTTGAGTTTTTAAGTGTGTGAGGGAACGATTGTGTTTTACCCCTCTTTACATCCCATGCACTGTAATGCTTGCCCATAGTAGGTGGTCAATAAACACTGAATTCAATTTCATGTCCCCACTGATCATACAAAAAAAAATTTTTTTAAAGGATAATTTCTCCTAATCTGTTAATTAGTTACAGGAAATTTATAGCCAATTCACACTCAACCCTCAGATCCTCTGCTATCTGTCCAAATTTCTAGGCACAGAAGTATAGAGTCCTCAGCCTTCATCAGCTAAGATATGTCACAGTGTTGAAGAACTGATGTTTCCAAATGACATGTATGTATTAGTATATGGATATAGTTATGCCCAGAAGAAACCATTCTCACCCACTCACGTTCACATTTGCTTTCTTAATGTCCCATAACCTTGGACTCACCCTGGGAGTGGCTAGGCATGTGAGCATCATCTCTATTGTATGCCAGCCAAAACAATAAATAGTTGGAATTAACAAACAAACAAAAAAACCCACGAAAACAAACAAAACAAAACCCAGTTGGATTCCCAGCTCTGCCACTCAGTGGGTCTTGTGACCTTAAGCACCTAACTTACCCTCTCAGAAGCTCAGTTTCTCTAAGATGGGGCTGGTGGTGTTTGTCTCCCAGCGTTGTCGAGAAGGGGGAAATGAAGGCGTGTGTGCAGAGCCTGTAGCACATGGTAGGCATTCAGTAAATTCACAGAACACTGAAAAAAACTCATTTTTTTATGAACCCACTGCCTTGCCTTAAGAAATTTCATGATTCCACTTTGAATAAATTTAAAGAACACTGAAACACAGGGAGTGATGTAGAAAACAAGAAGGGAAAAAAGCAATCCCAGGCCTTTTGGGGAGTATCTGCACCTGAGCGATGTGAGGAAAAGGCTTCGGTTTTCTGAAATTCGAACAGTACTCTTTCAGCAGTTCAACCTGCTCTGATTTGAGGAGCACTTTTGTTTGCATAAATAAACCACTAAAAACGTTATTGAGCTATTCCATGGAGGAGCTGCATACCTGGTAACGTAAGACAGTGTTTTCATGCAGTTTTTATTCAAGGCAAAACAAACCAGTGAAAGAAAAACAGAAAGTGATAAGTAACGTGGCTCTATTTTCCATGAACATATGGTAGATGTTTAAAATGAGGTATGTCATCTATTAATTCCCCAGGTGCTCGCCTCAGCCTCGATAAGAAGGTTGTTCTATGGAGGGATTTTCCATCTCTTGGTATTTTGATCTTTGGGAAAATATGAGACTGGCTCTTCCCTCATGGGCACGTGTTACCAGGAATATTAAAAAAGGATTTTACCCTGATTGGCACACAAAGGTGCCAAGAGCAATTTTCAGGGTGTGTCTATCCTACACTACATTACTTTCTAACCCCAAACCTTGGAAAAGCCAGAGACGAGGGAAAGACTGTTCCTTTCTCTACCAAATGGGACGCGGAGATTTAACGGGAGGACCTGGTTCCTCGTGCCCTTTCCATCTGATCCTGGATTTAGCTTATGGGCTACATTAACCCTTGAAAGCCAGGGCCACAAACTCAAGAATCCAGGAAGTACGGGGTGGGGTGAGGGTCAGCCCTAGAGGACAAGATCTTATTTCAACATGATTAAATGCCTTCGATTTGGGAAATTGCCTTTTTTGTTTCTGTTTTTCATATTTTTAAATGTTAACATGGCATGCCATAGCTCGAAATGATTTAGGAATTGGGGAGAATATAGGGAATCATTGAGATATTGGTGGACATAAAATGACAATTTTCAGAATATAAACAGTTTGATTTTTGGAGTGTGAAAAATATAACAAATGAAAGAGCTGACCTCCCTGAGGTCAACTTCTGTGGCTTGGTGGAAAGGAAAAATATAACAAATGAAATGGGTAGGAGCTTGAAATATGAACACTTAGAATTCTGAAATCTGTTTCTTGATTTCAATATGATGTTTGGTGTTTTAAAACGTGACATTGCAGACTCGATATCAGCCCTGATGTAGGATTTTCTAGAATCATGAAAGCAGGCATTTCGTGATACGAAATAAGACGAAGGTCCATCTTTACCAGAAATTTTGGTGGCACTCTCCAGCTTTCTAGGAAATGGAAATGTAACTTATTTGCATTAAGATTATTTGAAAGGCGAAGACAGAAAATGCTCTCGTTTGGAAAATGATGAGAGGAGAACTGATGTGAAAATATTGCTAAATTAGATGTTTAGAAATCTGTAATTATAAATTCTAGGAGATATCCATGGACAACAAGGCACATGATATTTAAGCTGCAAAAGGTCAATTTTAGAAATCAGTGGATTTATATATCTCGCAAATATTTCAAATGGAATATTAATGTTTTAAAAATTAATAGAAAAACAATGTCATTAGTTTTTAGTGTTTTTTTAAATTCAAATTATAGTTAGTTTTTAGCTTTGATATTTTAACTTCTGATATCATCATCATCCCTCCCCATCCTCACAGTAACTTGCGATGTATTATTATCCTATTGTGTAGATGAGCAAACTGAGACTCAGAGAGATTAGGTGACTTGCTGATGGCCAAGTGGAAACTAAAGCTCAGTCTTTTTCTACGGCTCGGTTGGTTTATTGGCAAGTACAAGGCATGTATACAAATACAGATTAATTCTAACAGATACTTAACAGGTTTAAAAGATAGTTCTTAACGCATGCAAAGAAATCTTTTCTTGGTGCTAAGCAATAGAAGCAGTTTCAACACATTTGTGAATAGCAGAAATTGGTTTCCAAATCAAGAGTCCGGGAATTCTTCATTGCTTTTGATCCACAGAAAAAACGTAGCTCTGTGAATCATCTACACTGAGTCCTCTAAATTATGCTTTAGAAAAAAAGAGAGTTTGTTATACCCGTGAATCTTAAACCCTAGTAAAATTAAGGTCGTTTGGAAACCAGGAGAAATGGTGCTGGTGAATAATGGGCTCCTTAGGAGCATATGGCAACGCATCGTTGAAAGAAGGAAAGAACAGGAAGAATGAAAACTTTTAAAAGGCACAGGACTAATAAGTGAATTTTTAAAAATAGTTATCACAAAAGCACATACAGATGGAGAGAGAAATTACAGGTTCTTTGTGGATGACCACAATTTGATTACTTAATCCAAATGTGGAGAAAAATTAATATGCTTTTTTATTTAAGAACACAGTCCGTGGATAACTCATCCTTCCAAGAGGCTCAACTTCGGAGTCCGCTTGGCTAAGGAAGACAGCCATGCACAAGCAAAAGATCTAGCAGATGTGTCTGTGCCATTTTTAAGGATCCTGTGAGTAGCAGAAAGGCTATTTGATGATCCTTCTTCATTTCTTCAGCTGGACCTAACCACCCGCAATTGAATCACTCGGTCCTGTACATTGAGCAATGCCTGTATTGATACAGCCTCTGAATTATTACTTAATCTCAAGCTGTTCTAGAAATGACAGATTGCTTTTGTGGACTTTTTTAAGAATCTTAATTCCACCTTGACACTCATTCACTCACTCATTCATTCCACAGATATGTTTCAATTACTTCCTTTATGAACCACCCTCTGGACTAGGCACTGAAGATATAGTGGTGGATAAAAAAATAGATGCAGCAGCTGCCCTTATGATGCTTATAGCTTGGTAAAAGAACAGCTGGGGTAAGTGCCTGAAGGAGAAACCTAGGGAGCTTTGAGAGTGTATATTAAGAGGGAACTGACCTGATCAGAAAGGTCAGCTTCAGTTCACTTCAGATCTGAAGCAAGAAGATGTGGGCATTGGAGAGGTGAGGGGGAGGGCACAAGGGAAGAAGCCAGAAACAGCATGTGCAAAGGCTCTGTGGCAGAAGGAAGCATGGTAGAGTTGTGGAGATGAAAGGGCAGTGTGGAGGGAGGGGAGATAGCAGTTGGAAAGTAGAGCAACATGGCTCTGGAGACTTCTGCCTGATCATCTGGTCCCTTGAAGGCCACGATGAACATTTTGATCTTTAGCCTGAAAGCAATGGAAAGCCATTGAAACATGTCAAGCAGTAGAGTGACAAGATCAGATCAGTCCTTTGCAGTGATCATTCTGACTCCAGCATGGAGAACAGATTGGAAGAGGGCCAAAGTTAATGCTCAGAAACTAGTTAGGGTGTATCTTTTTTTTTTTAACTCAGTCCTTTAATTATACTTTATGTCTTAAGGTCCATTGTCTACCTCCTATATCTTATCATAAATTTTTTGTGCTACTGTAATGAACAGAGTTTTTCTTTTTAAAAACTGTGTTGACAACCGTATAGAACATCATGAAAAATTTTTGCCTCCTGAAGAAAAGCTATAGTCTCATTTTCTCAATACAGTTAGTTTTACGTTCAGATTTTTTTCCTATTTCTGCATGGTCTTCATATCGATATTTTAATGTCTTTATCATATATTGTTGAGATGTATTAAAATTTAGTTACCTGTTGCTCCACACTTAGGACATTTAGGTAAGAAGTTTAACCAAGGATGACAGAATTAGTGAAATGCTGTCCAAATATATTCTTTTTCATTTTTCAGCAATAGAAACTAAGTTGGGAGAGCATATTCTGCCACTTTCAACCCCAATTGTGTGAAAATCCCCCTTTATGGAGAATGTGAAGTCTCCTAAGTATTTGTATTAAGAGTAATGCTTGTTGCTTAGGCTGTTAAAAAAAAAATATTGATTTCTGACCCTTAACTGGAATACTTAACTTTCATATTTCTTCTTTTTACATAAATTGTGTATATTGTGTTCCCCTCAGGGAGAACTTAAAAGCATTTCGTGTTATGGAGGCTCCATTCTAGGATCTTATTGCTTTTGAGATGAATAAATGGAAGTCTTGCTATCACTGGAACAGACCTATTTTTTTTCTACGTAATAAGGCATGCAAGTAATACACGGCTGAATTTGGCCCCAGAACTTCTGAAGTTCCAAGCCAGTGTCTTACGGCCAAATTTCACTTCCAGCTTTCAGCTGATGAGGAGCCCTGGCTTATAGGCAATCTATACATTCATATAGGCAATTTTTTTTGTTCAGCACAAATCACCTTGGATGTTTTTAATGTAATTTTAAAATTTATATTACCAAGTGATGCTTAAGCATTTCTTAGGGACTGACTGCAAATAGTTGCTCAGAAAACAATGTACCTTAAAGGTACTTTATACCAGCCTTCGAGGTATTCGAATGAAATGGGTTGGCACCAAAACATTTCAATATGCTGTAAGCAATGAAATATGGTCAAACAGGTTTTTATGTTCTGACTATTCCTGTTTTCCATTTCTAGCCGGAGGCAAGTAAATCAACTTTACATCTCCTCCCTATTTTATTTTTATCAACTTCTTAGGAAGTTTGAGGGGTTTGCTTATTCTTCAAACACATAAAATGGGAACATTGAAACTTTTAATGTTTCTTATCTATTTATCTGTTGATGAGATGTTGCCTTAAACATATTTAATATTACTAATTAATTTAATTACACATACTGTAGTTGCGTTAACACATTTTCTATTATCTGCTCTAATGGGATACAGTGCCCTCCCACAGCCACCTTAACTTAAGGCTTTAATTGCTTCCCCCTAAGCCTCAGCTCATGTTTGATTTATCTGATTTCTTTGTATAAAGATTCTCTAGTTTACGATGTGTACACAAGTCATTAAATTGGTGTTGCTGTTTATGCAGTGAACTTGCCAACTGGTTACAGCAGACATCCCTTTATGAATTTATGATGGGACAATAAAGACAAGTGTCAGAAGCCTCTTATCTGGGTGAGAAATCACTTTCCTTCTTCTATGTTGGGGACAGTAATGTGGACACTTCCACTAATTTGTATAGTAAAAAAGCAACGTTGAAATCCGGATTTGTCAAACTGTGAGCATCTGTAATTTACTGCAGTGAGAATGTGCGTGTATGAGAGAGAAAGAGAGAAAAAGACACACTTAAATGTTTGCACTTTGAAACGAAACTATACTATATTTAAGGATTTTTAACCAGGAGCCCCATTCTTTGTAAACCTGACTGGGTATATATGTAGGTTATTATTATAAAGTCTGTGTCAGTAATCTAAAATTCATCAGCTATGACAAGAAATATTCGAAGAGGGTCTATGCTTTTTTGTGTGCAAAAATAAGCCCCAAAAGATAAATATTCTTCTCAAGTATTATATCATAAGAAGCTGAAGTTTACATTTTTTTCGTTATGAGAAAATCTTCAAAGATTATAGATGTGAGTTTAATTTACTAATTCTTGTGCAGTCACAAGTCTTCCTGACTGAGAACACAAACATGCTAATTTTAAAATAGCCACATATGTGTTATATTCGCTCTTCCTCATGTACTGCTTTGTACTGGTTTAATTATCTTTGCCTTTTTAAACTTCTTACTAATATTTGAAATTAGAAGTCAGAAAGTTGATTCTTAATTTTTAACATATACTACAGAGGATTTATCTCAAAGTATGATTTATTTCAAACTGTTCTGTGTATATGTAAGTTTGTCTTCATATAAAAGATGCCTGCAAATAACCAAAGAATTAAGATAAAACGTGAGAGCTCAGAAACATAGGAAAGGCAAGCCAAATAAGGGAAAAACACTTTCATATTTGAAGAAAAGGATGGATGATCGGAGGTGGAGAGGAGGAAGGAAGGAAGGTGTTCCAGATGGTTCTGAAATTTGTGCAGTAGAGGAGAAGATTCTCAAATGTCATGTGGTTTTCTGAAGAGACAAAAAAACAGGACTTTAATGTTGATGACAGGGAAGATAAACTGGAAGTGAGATAGTGAAATTCATTTTTATCTACATTTCCTCCCAGTTCTCACCCTTTGTGGAAGCTCTTTCTCTTCATACTGAGAAAATTCAGATAATTAAATGCAGTAAAGAGTGCAGACTAAGAGGAGAAATAGAATAATATCTAATTAGTAAGGTTGCACTGATGAAGAACTTAAAATATTTGCTACCACTTACAAATTAAAGTGACTGAAATACCATAGAATATTCTTAAAATACCTCTAGCAAAAAATTAAAATTAAATTAGAAGAGTTAGTTCTGGCCAGTTTACATTTCATGTGAGAAAACAAAATGAAGAGGACTGGTTTTGATCTGTAGCAGTCATCTATTCAATTGATAGATTTTACTGGAATCCTCCATTATCAAGCCCTGAGTTAAGCATGTGCAGAATAAAGAGACATGTGAAATATGGTTGCTTTCATTGGGGACCTTACTCTCTAGTTGGGGAGTCAAGGTCCCCCCAATATCTATCATGCAAGGCAGTGTATGATCTCTCCTACTTGAGTAATATAAATGAAGTGTGACCCAGATATCAGCTGATTCCTTTGACCACACAAGTGAACCTGTTTTAAATCTACACAACCTTGATGCAAAATTCAGCCACTTCATCGGCTTCCTCAAGCAATCCAACCATATAACAATTTTTTGAATCCTATAGTTTTACTGAAGGTTTGTAGAGTCATGGGGAGGTGTCACAGCACATAGCACACATGTCACTTAAAAATTTCCCTTTATATCCATCTCATCCCCAAGTATTTCCTCTTAACCTTCCTCATCTCTCCATCTCTTCTCTTAGGCAGCTCTCAACACAGCTTGTCAGCCCTTTATTAAGCAGAGTAGCTCCCAGCTCTGACAAGAAACTTGGCTGCCACCAGACGCCAGGCCTGGGAGTTTCATTTCAACTCCCATTTCCCAACCCCCAAACTTCTCAAAGATCCTTTTCAATAGAGTTGATTCTTCCTACAAAGCAATTATATACCAGCATCTAAAAACATAAAAATTTCTCCATATATTTTTTGGGAAGAGAGAGAAAGAAACTTCAAAGCAGTGATCAAAGAAGATCTTGAAGAATGGTATATCAATCAGAATAGGCTATGATATGCTGCTTCTACAAATAGCACCAAAATCTCAGTGGCTTAACATAATAAGAATTTATTTCTTGGGCACACAAGGTCAGTGACGAGTTAATGCTGCTCTCTGAGCAGCTGTCCTCCATAGGCAAGCTCAGCATGTATGGTCCTTCCATCTTGTGGCACCTCTGTCTCAACAAGTACGCCCATGATTGCAGCAGCACGAGGGGGGGCCCTGGGGAGTTCACATCAGCAGGTGAATTCTTCAGCCCCAAATAGCACATGTCCCCTCAATCACAGTCATTTGTCTAGACCTAGTCACATGGTCTTGCCCAATTCATAGGGAGAGAGGTGCAGAGCGGCTGGGAAGCATAAGCTTCCATGTGTATAAAAATGGGAGGACAGGACAGCCCAAAATCATGGTGAGCATTTGAAATGTCTACAAGATGGGAAGTGTTTTGATGGCAATGATACAGGAATAAAATGGACAAAGAAGCCAGTGTGGTTTGGTAAAGATTTTACATTTGTGTTGTAGAGTAGTGGGTTATAAGTTTGGAAAGATAGGTTGGGGCCAGACTGTGAAAGGCCTTCAAAGGCAGGCCAAGCATCTGTTTTATTGGTGACATGGAGCCATGCAAGTTTTGGGAAGGGTATGAATGATTCGTGCAGTATCTTGTGTGGGTGCTGGTGGTGATTACTGGGCCTTAACTGTAGTCAGATTTAGAGGCTTGAAGACCAATGAAAGATTTTCTTCCAAATCAGCTAAGTGTGAAGTAGCACCCAAATTCTGCTGTTCCTGGGGAAAATACAAAGGATCCTGTACTAATTCATCTCCTCACTACACATGCCCCAGTTTAAGATTCTTTTTTGCACCCTCTCTAGCCTTATTCAACCAAAATGGTTTTAAAGAACCCATCACTTCTAAGACACATTAGCAGATAAATAAGATGCTAAATAACCACATATCACAGGAAACGTTTGTATTTAGTAACACTGGTGATATTCATGAGCATTTAAAATTTGTTAAGGTATCAGTGAGGAATCAGCAATGTTAGGATGAGAGGATTGATGTAGAAAGCTCCAACTACGTGGCAGAGCAATGGAAACGATGAAGGATTCTGATTTGTGATTATATTTACCCAATATGAATAAATAAATAGCTCCTATTTGTTATGTGCTTAATTATTATGTGCTGTACACTGTGTTAGTACTTCAATCCTTTGAGATGACCTGCAAGACCTGGGGTGGTCTGGCACCGGCTGCTTCTCCAGCTCCATCCTTCTGCTCAGCCTCCCTCACTCTGCTGTAGGACTCTGGTCTCCTTGCTTCTCCTGCCTCCTGACTGGCTCTGACTTCACTCATGTCTTTGCTCAAATGTCACCTTCTCAAAATGCTCCTCCTGACCTCCCCTGTACAAAGGATGAGTGTCCCCAGCCACTTTCTACCTCAGTTTAGAAGTGACGTTAGTGAAGTTCTTCATAGAACTTATCACCTCAGGCACATTATATCGTCTACAACTCCTACTAGAATATAAATTCCATGAGGTTGGAGATTTGTCTCTTCTGTTTACTGCTGTATTCCCAGTGCCTGTAGCAGTTCCTGGCACTCAGTAACTGTAGTTTAATTAATAAGTGACTTATTTAAGCCTTATAAGACCCCCTATGAGGTAGGCACCATTAATTTTCCTATTTTATGAGTGAAGAACCCAAGTCCTGGGATGATTCAGTAGCCCCTTCAAAGTTTCAGTTACTAATCCTTGGAGCCAAGATTAAAAGCCAGGACTGTCTGATTCCAGAGCCCGTCTATTTTGCCAAAATACTCTTCTGATGATCCTATACTCAGATCACGGTGATTGAAAGTTGGTGTAAAAATTATTCTTTAAGAATCTGAACAGTCAATGAATAGTTTAAACCATTTCTCTAACGTTAATATATATTTATTGAAAGCACCATAAATATTTCTATACGTTTGAGAAAGTAAACTGACTCTGCCCCTCTCCCCCAAAAAACGTGTCTTGTGGAGCTAATCGAGGATGATCCTGAAGAGCAGATTTGCTCACATGGGCCAAATGTTTCCTCCTGCAGAGTGGGCTGCTTCCCAAAGAATTAGCCTCTCACAAAATGAATTATTAACCCCAGCGTCCTGGCCAAATTCCCACTTGGATAGTCTAGGAACTGTTCAAAACTTGGAATCTATTGAAATTAGCCTGGCTTGATTGCAGTCTCTGCATTAATTGTGATATAATAGAGTTTCTCCAGAGATTTGTGCATATATTATTCTAATTTGTATAGACTGGCTTTGTCTCTTAAATTTTTTAGTGTCTTCTTCCCTCACGAGATACGGCCTGAATTTCTTTATAAGTTTTTGGTTTTTTTTTAATTTCGCTGCATGAATAACTGTGAGCTCCTTTTTCCCTGGACTTGCCAAACCTTTTTCTCACTTGAATGACTAGTTAGTCTCTTGGTCATTATCACAGTGTGTTGCAGACATTAGCCACTAGAAGCTTCCAGATTCCCAACTCTCTTGCATAAGTGCAAGAGTAGCCTGGGTAGGGACAAAGTTCACTCAATGAAATTTTTCTGATTGTTTCTTTCAAGTTCCCTACCCTCAATGAGCTTATGTCCTAGTGGAAAGCACATATATATTTTAAAGTTTAAAATAATTGACCTAATGTTGTAACTATTTAAGACTTATATATATCATCCTAAAATTGTGGCTATTAGTTTCTTCAGGCAATTTTGTTAAATGATATAGGCCATTTATTTGTCTTGGTCATGAGCAGGCACTATAATGTCACTTACATTCTGGAGAGACAGAGAGATATGAGTTTAGTTAAACCATAAAATCATTTTTCTTAGCTAAAACTAAAACTACTACCTTAGAAATCCACTGTGTTGCATGGTTTTGGTGGCAACTGTGACCTCATGTAATTAATCAAATCTTGCCAACATCACATGATTATTTCTTTCTATAAGTTGGCCTTCTTGCCTTGAGTTGGCATCATCAAATCTTCAGTGCAGTGGATTATAACAGGTAACTTCAGCAATGTTTTCATATTCTGTTTTCTCTCTAATCTACATGAAGAATAAGAATAAAGATTTTGTTAAAAGGTAAAAAATTATTCCTAGGAGATAGCTGGCCTCGTAGATTTTCAGTAGACAGAAAGAAATGGAGAAGTCAGGGCTTAAGTCTTCACATTTAATTCTTCCTTGATCACAAACAAGTGATAAGTCACTTGGGCTGCCTATATTTGGTTCTTTCCCTTTATCAAGTGAGATGAAACAATGGATAGGAGCCATGTGCACTTAGAACTTCAGCAGCTAATATTAGAAAAATGCTTTGAAAATGACAAGTGGAAAGAGCTATAAATGCAGTTGCTAATGGATTTATGTGCTCTGTCTCTCTCCTTCCAACCTATTTCTATCAGTATTTTCCAAAAAATTTCCCAGAGCTCCGCCTGAAGTATGACCCGATGGCACCATAGCACATGTGTTTCCTGAGTCGGTTGAGTATTTCCAAAATGTATCCACACTTTAAATTCAAATGTTTACCCACTAGGGTATTAAATCATGGAAAGTGTTACTGCGTTACTGTGACAGTTGTATACGTCTACCTAGACTATTGTTAAAAGTTCTGTGGGGCTTTCTACAGGTTTTTCCCCCTATGTCTTAGTCAATATGGGACTAGAAATATGTAATCCCTTGTGGAAAGAAACAATTCAGATTTTCAATAGTGTAAATAAATCGATAGGAAGTATGTTTTTAAATCTGTAACATGCAGAAACTTCCCATCCCCTCGCCATTAGCCTCCTCCCAAGTAGGTGGTTATGACTACTGATGTGAGAAGGTAAAAGCCTAAACACTCATATTTCTCCTGCTTCCCTTGTGTGCTTGAAATGAAACTCTCCAAGCTTCAGATTCAGGTTAAGCACTGAAAAATATTCATTCATTTATTCATTTACCAATATTTATTGAGCTGGTGCTGTTCTCCCAAGCACTTTTCTAGAAGCTGGGCATATAGCAGTGAACAAAACACAGAAGTGAAAAGCCAAGTGCTTATTAATAAATCCATCAGAATGTTTCATTTGGCATTTCCTGTAAACATCTCAATTTGTTCTAAAAAAAAATTAGAAGAGTATTAGTCCACTGGGCATATTAATTGCTTGGCGAGAACATTCTTTATCTTATGAAATAACTCACTTTAGCAAATAGCAAGATCCCTTAGTAAGTCAACTTACAATATTTATACTTACTATGAATTGTATTCCCAAATGTCCAAGGAGTTAAAGAAAGTAATATCTCCAGAGAGTGGTTCTAGGTTCTATAACATCTTTAGCATTTCAGTCACTTAAAATGAAAAAGGAAAATGTGTTCAGGAGCTTAAGGAAGAGAAAAGAGAGCATAACTAGTCAAATGCCAAAATACCAGTCTTAATCTCTGTTTCTTCATTGCTCCAGACACCTGGCTTGTTGAATATCTAGCCTAGGACCTAGCAGCTATCCATTACTGTTTGTAGAATGGTACAAGTATCACTATGATTAAAAATGCACATAGGTTTATTCATTCCTTATTAACAGTATGTTCCGAGGCCATTTCAAAATTGGCTGGTTAGGTTAGAAAAAAAATGAAGACTTGAAAAAGTGGTGGTTTATACATTTCTTTCTGAATTTCCTTCTTGTGTGAAAATTTTAAATGTTCAAATTCCTAAATTGAAAATATCTTTCCTCTAGTTTCTGCCGGGTCAGACTTTATAATAAATGAATACTGATTGTCAGCTGGGACTGTCCAAAGGAGGAGAGTTTATCAGTCTAGTTTCCTCCAATACCCAGATCAAATCCAAGTCACATCTTATATGGTGAATCAGTCGTGAGCTGGACGGTGATTTTTATCCACACTTTTCACCTCTTTGAGATAATTTTTGGCTCTTCCTACTTACCTCTTGCTAAAAACTGCTCTATCCTACCTCTCTAAGAAAATGTTCTTATTTAGATAATGCCTAATCAATATTTTCATGGTATATATGTAATAATAATGCCTTGGATTTACTTAATGATTTTCTGCTAGAATCTAAAGGCCATTTGTGGCTTATTTCTTGCCATGTGGCAATCCTTAAGTGTTTTGCTAACTTCTTAGAGAACTAAACCCACTCAGCTTATGTTCCATGAGGGTATATTTCCAATTACTCAAATAAGAGTGTTTCAATTATTTAAATATTTAAATAATGTATATGATTCAGTCAGTAACACACAAATAGTCAAGGTACCTTCAGACTTTACTTCAAACTACCTTGTTCCAAATGTAAAACTTATCATTATCTCATGGTCAACTGGTCAACTCACTTTGCTCTGAAATATTGATACTCTTTGTATTATGGTAGAATATGGATCAAACTTAAGTTCATCTGCCAAAGATACAGCATACCAAGCAGATATCAGAAATATTGGACAGCTCTGCCCATCGTGCAGAAAAACCACGGGTCATATCCATTCTAACAGGCACCAACAATTAGAGTGGATGCTCAACTAATCAGAACAGATTCTGGCCATACTGGTTCATACCAGTTGAATTCAGCTACATTAAAGGTTTATCCTTTAAAGTCTAATTTTTGTGGAGACAACCATTTTCAGGGCTTCTTAAATCCTTGTAAGAAATATTTTCATGTAAAAATAGAATTATTTGTTTTTAAGAATCTAAAGATATATTACCAATTTCTAATATATAAATCAGGAGGATTAAGAGGTAGCTATTGCTTCTATAAAATCTTACCACTTAATGGATTGAAAAAATATGGCCAGCACAATAATTTTACATATTTGTATTTTATTATGTCCCTCATTATTCCTCTTTTTTTTTAATCCAAGTTGATAAGCAGATGCAAACATAGTAGAGAGGTATTTATAAGAATACTTTCTGCCAAGGTCAACTTGGCTACACAAGCTAAGAGGAGCCTTTTCTCAATATTTTCTGGTTTGCTGTCCAAAGTAGGAAGAAAATAGCCACATACCAATATTTAAGTAAGCTATAAACATATACCAGCATATATACTTATTGTTTTGCCATGAAAACTTTTAATTTTTGTGTCTATATTTTCTTTTAGTCCATAAATTTCTAGTTTATTTGGGCTTACTCAGCATAGCATTTAATTATGGTGGTAAAAGATTAAATACTATCAAATGATTTGGTATTTCATATTTAATCATTTTTACCTTGAATGAGTGAATGTTTAGTCAATTGATATTTGGAGTCAAGAAGACATGCTTTAATGTACATATATATTTTCTCATTTTGTTTAGTTATGATATGGGTTAGATAGTTTATGATCTTATATACTTAATTACCACAAGAAGTACATTCACAGGTGGTTGAAAAGAACATTTTGAAGGTGCTGTATTTACTGATGAGTTGATTTGCTCTAAATACAAATTGGACACTCACAAAGTGATTTTTTTCATCTGCTCAGAAACACTCTATATTTAAAGTACTTATGTGTTCTAAAGCTTAGATAAAATAGTAACGGGGCCAGTGTATGCATGAAGATAGATAAATGCTGTGGCAGTACCTTGTTCTGGCTCCATCTTGATTTAGTTAACTTTCACTAAACAGGCTGCTCTAAAAAAGGGAAGGAAAAACAAATTGATAAGATAAAACTGTGGGGAATTCCAAAATAAATACTGCTAACTGACCTTTTTTGATGGCCTAGTTAAGAGTTTTCTTGTTAGGGTATCAACTGGTTGCTTGGTTTACTAGTACAGTGCGTAACTAAGGTGAATACTTGGGTAACGTCTTTGTCTTACTTTTTCGTATTTTGTGGAGAGATTGATAATAGTCTTTCTCCCACATTAAAAAAAAATTCCAAAGCATTTTAAGAATATGAGACTATAATTAAACAGGAAAAGTGTCAAGTTTTCTTAGCCCACACCCCTCTTTCAGAGTATACATCTGAGTATATAGTTGCATCCAATGGTCATTTATATGCAAAAAGAAGCTCTGTGTATGTTAGAAAAAGAAGCCAGTTCGGCACTTCTGAACCAAGTTCCTGATGCTAGTGTTTTACACCTTAAAGTTTTTATCTTGGTGAACTAAAAAATGAAAGAATTAACTCTTATTGAGGAGTTCTGTTTCATCTCAGCCACCCTGATTGAAACTTTCTCTATAATACAGTGAAAGAAATGGTCAGCCACTCTTAAGTTTCTCTTTTCAGTCACTACTGTCCATCACAAGAAGTCATTAGTTTACAGCTACTTCCTTCTTATTTTTATGACTTTTTAACTTATCATTAACCCCATTCTCTTATCCTGTACTCTGAGATGACCAAAGAAGATAATATCCACAACATTTCCATTGCTTACTCTAGAGATAATAACCTTTTTGAAAAAAAGATAACCCTCGGTTTCTTTAAACAACTCCTTCCTCTTTAAATCCATGTTAGCTTTCTCTTGTCAACTTGGTTTCAGTGCATTCTTAAAGTAAATCAGACAAAATTATTTATAGCATGGTCCAGGCAAATAAAACTGAACTAAACATACTGGAATTGTTTATTATAGCTTGTAAACTTGCTTAATAATTCCTTAATATTTATCCCAGATTTTTTAATCCAGGCTTTTTTCCACATTATTAAAGAAATTTTATAATGAACTAATCACTGGTCCTCATTTCCTTCCAACTGAGCTGCATACGGCACTGTGTCTGGACCTGTTAAGTAGGATTGTTGTCATAAGATTAGATACGAGTATCTCAGTTGTCTAGACGTTATATAACTCTCTACCCCGTACTTCAGATCCTTGTTTTAAAGCAACCTCTTAGCCTTTTTAACAAGAAATTAAATGTTAATGAAAAAGTCCCATGCTCTTATTTCCTTTCCACAGCTTCTTAGTGTCACCATCGAATTTCTACTCAGTTCTCTACATACATAAAGCTTTACTCTTGCTTTAAGTAAGAGTTGATTTTCACTATTTCATGTTCGATGTGGGTAAGAGGTTGGTATTATCTCCCTCTTTGAGTGTCTCCTTCCTTAAATCTCCCTTCTCATTTGCTATCTAGCTTTCACCTCAACCAACTTCCCTTTCTCTCATTTCCAGATAGTATTTTTAGGATGCAAAGAATTCACTTGTTTGCATTCTCAAACTTGGTTAAATCAACGTGCATTTATTGATGCCTCTTGCATGCAAGACAGTGAACTAGATTCTGGAAGTAAAGTGTAGATAGCCCGTCTCTGCTCTCAAGGAGCACGGAGTCTAAGGGGACAGCTAGACAAATAAGCAGGTATTTGCAATGCAGTGTGGGAAATATAGGGTGACATTAGAACATCGAGGATATGGGTGTTAAGTAACTTATGGGATAAAATCTGGCTATGGGTATCCGTAATTCCTAGGTAAAAATAAGATGTTCTGTAAGAAATGTTTGAGATTATCTGAGTCTGAAATTTCTTCTTGCTGGGGAAATTAGGGACATCTGAAAAAAAGGAGGAGGCCAACTAAGTTTGGGCAAGCCACTTCGCCTCCGTTGGCCTGTCTCGTTAGACATAAATGAGAAAGTTTGAATTAGATGACCTCTCATGTCCTTTCTGTTCTAAAACTCTGAGTTTTTCTTTTGCAGTTCACTGAAAAATCTAAATAGCCTAAACCTGTTTTGAAATCTATTTCAACAAATGATCCATAAAATAAATAAGCACAAAATTCAATTTTTTGGAAAAGCGGTCTGGCTGTAGAACTGAGTAGCCCCCTAAAATATTAATTTGGTCATAGTGTGGAAATGTGAAATGATTGTTAAATGAGTCAAGGCCTTATTTGTGGCCTTTGGCTCATTTGGTAAGATTACCCATTAGCCACGTAGGCAGCATAACACGCATGGCCAAGCAGCTCATGGGAGCGTCCTAACAAATGTTAAATAAAAATTATCTTTCTCTAGCCTTAGGAATATATTTCAGTTATTTTCAAAATACGACTGTGCTCAGCTTTAAAGTCTCAGTCAATAGGAAAATAATTATACTCATTGTGCTTAAAATTCTGAATGTTATCTGCAAATGTTTTCTAATGTGTTGTTCTAATATATTTTTTGATGCGTTTTGGAATTTTAGAAGTGGAATGAGTGTGAATGGAATCTGATCATCACTCCTGCCCATATGAACTCCCTCTGTACCATTAGAGTGTGTATATATAATGTTTCTCCTTGCAGATGCAGAAAGTGTTTCTCCTGAGTCCTAAGATACTTCCTTTTTTCCTTTCAGTCATTAACTTTGGTTTCATAAAAAATTCCTTCCCCATTTTTCTATTTTATCTATATCTTGATAATAATAAATTTAATAACTGTTCTTAAAATCTCTGTATGATAATCCAGCAGGCTCATTCAGTATTCATTTAGCTTATCTGCAGAAGAGAGTGCTTTTCTCTTTGCTCTTTTTAATGAGGCCTTCCTACTGTGGCTCTAAATATCAACCCAACATGTTAATCTCTTAGGATCTGGCTATTATTAAAATCTCTCAAACCTTTTCTGAATTTTAAAAGATGTGATTATTATAATTCAATCTATTTACTTCCATGTGAACTCGAATGGAAATGAATCTCCTGAAATAGCCACCTTTTCTTCCTCCCAAATATACATCTGGCATTAAAAAAAAAAACAACAACTAATTTGAATCTGAAATCTGGGTTTCCATGACACCAAACATCTGGATGAAAAGTGAAAAATTCAGTAGATGTTTTCAAATATCCAAATATTGTGTCGGTAAAACAGTTAAATGACTGTCTGAATCTTTCCATTTTTATCTGGGTATTTATACATCATCTACGTGGCACCATCAGTCCTTTCTAATAGAAAACAATATCAATTTCAGAAATAATGTATTCACAAATAAGCATGTATTGAGCATCTATTACGTAGGAAACACTGTGCTAAATGCTGTAGACAGTTGAAGGGTAAAGTCTTGAACTCTGTCCTGAAATGACTTGCAGTCCAGTGAGGGATATAACACAACTGCACAAATATAGGTAAAAGGCAAGGTGTAGAGAGGGTGTGGCCCTGCTGACATCTTGATTTCCCAGGACTGTGAGAGAATAAATTTCTGTTGTTGTAAAAAAAAAAAAAAAAAGACAAGATGGAGTGAATAAAAACAAGAGAGGAGGAGAAAAAGCACTGTGGAATTTTGAGGGAGGAGCGATACTTCTGGCTGGGGAGCATTTTCCACTGGATCCAGTGGTTGGACTGGCCATGGGGAACATGCTGGAATCTTGGAAACAGAAGGGAATGTTGTGATCACACAACATTTGAAATACACTCTCCTTCAGCAGCTGGGAATATTACTGAAATCAAATAACCCAAGTTAGCCAGATGATTGCACCGTTTTTTGTCATTTTGTGATATCACAGCCTTTGATTTCTGTAAGGTTTTTGAGTCTAAGTGTGTTTTTCAGGTATTTTGATTAGCAAATTTATATTCATTTCCCTTAAGAGTTTCAACTTTACACAAAGAACATACTGACAATACTCTCTGTATGGTCATTTTTAAGAAACATCATAAAAATTCTACCTTATATTTTGCTTTTCTAATTTAGATATAAAATTTTCACAGTTTCATATACATTGCATGCTTAGACCTCTATCTCCCAAGTTAGTTGATTTTTTAATTTATTGGAATCACAACTCTGATAAACCTTTTTTTTTTTGAGGAAGATTGGCCCTAAGCTAACATCTGTTGCTAATCTTCCTCTTTTTTCTCCCCAAAGCCCCAGTACATAATTGTGTATCCTAGTTGTAGGTCCTTGTAGTTCTTCTATGTGGGACACCCCCCAGCATGGCTTGATGAGCGGTGAGTAGGTCTGCACCCAGGATCCGAACCCGTGAACCCTGGGCCACCGAAGCAGAACGCGCGAACTTAACCGCTATGCCACCAGGCCAGCCCCTAAACTTTTTAAAATCTCAAACCCCCAACATTTTTGCCATGTTTGATCAGAGTCTGTAGGTATGGATTAAAGTAAAATATTTCATTTCTTTCCTCTTCTTCCTCATGCTCTTCCTCTTCTTCTTCCTCCTCCTTCTTTTCTTTCTTTTTTTTTTTTTTTTAACAAGAAACAGTCGTTTTTAGCTGCAGAGGTAAAGAGAGTAAACTGAGAAAATTCCAGATAATCTAAATCATGCCATGTGTATTAGTCAGTAATTAGTAATTTATTGGTTCAAGTAACTTAAAGGTAAAGGGTTGCTGGTTTTAGATAAAGCTGGATCCAAGTGCAGAAATGATGTCAGGAATCTATTCTTTATGTCAATTGGCTCTGCTTTTGTCTGCATGGGCTTCATTCTCAATCAGGCTGTCCCCATTTGGTGACAACAATGGCCATCAGCAACTCCAGGCACTGACTTAGTAACCCCAGTGAGCAGAGAACACCTTTGACTGACAGTCCAATTGACTCCCATTAACCTAACTTGAGTTCCATCTTCAATGCAGCCAGAATGATTAACCATGTCGATTGGCTAAGCCTGGGTCAGTTGGCCACCCCTGAGCATATCCCTAAAGTAGAAACAGAGTACTATTACCAAAAGAAAGAGGAGAAGGTACTTCAGTGAAAACTTTAATGTCGGCATGGGTAAGTCCTCCACTAAGTGTCAGGAGAGCAGATGGTTATCTGAGCTTTTACCACTGCCTGTTTCTATGACTTGGCTTATGTTACTTAAGCCTCGTGAGTCTTGGTTTCCTCATCTATGTAAATTAGGTCCCGGGCCAAGATTCTGTCTAAAGACCTTTTTGACTCTAATATTTTGTGGTTCTGATCTCAAGAACTAGGGACAAGGATAAGACACAGAAAGTGCAGAGATTTACAGATAGTAACACAGAGCAAGAGATATATCGTGTTTCGTGTAGAAGTGCGCCAGGTAGAAACAGGAAGTTAGCTTGGCATTGGAGTAGCAAAGGGTTTTTATTGCAGAAGGTAGTGATTAGAAGCTCAGACAACTTGAGAGGTGTGTGTGTGTGTGTGTGTGTGTCAGAGAGAGTCAGCAAGATTCAGAATTAACCATCACAAACTTCATTATTATAATCTCTATAGATATTTTATAACCCATGTGTAGCTTTGTTAACCTCTTCATTCTACCATTACACAGACTGGGTCCCAGGCAGTCTTGTTCAAAGTGACAGAACTACTGACAAAGCTTGAATGAGAACTTATGTCTATGTTTTTTTTTCATTCTTCCTACAAATATTTAGAGACACTGAGACAGAGGGAAAGAGAAATACAAAGTTTAAAAAACCTAAGGCTTTACCATCAGAAAGTTATACTTAATAAAGACAAGATATGTAAATAAGGCATGACAGTGAAAGGCTAAAAATTATAAATGCCAAGTAATTTGCTATATGAATTTAGTGGAAAGGAGATTACCTCCAAATGTGAGGATGTGATGGAGTTTAAATATCTTAATTGTTTCTTGTTTTATCTTCAAATTTCATTTGTAGTATACATTCTAATCATACCATAGGAATTTTTGTTTATATAAGAAAAAGGTGTTAAATTAATGACCATTGAATAAATTTGACATTCCAGGAAAATGCACTTATTTATTCAGGGGTTAAGTCTTCAGTACCTCTACTTGTAACCCAGTTTAGTAAGCACGGTCCTGGAGCAATAAGTGACATTTACCCAATGCAGTTTCCTTGTCTACCTTCAGGAAACTGCTTAGAGAGTTTCATGTATGAGTGGCATCATCAAAATCAAGGTCACCTGGATTAACTCTCTAAAATAAATGTTACCTTGGAGGGGATTGAGGAAAAGGAAGTGGTAATCATAATGATCAATTTCCAAGTTTTTACTCAAACTAAGATCCTGCCCAACAAGTTACTTGATCATTTGTCTTAATGGATGTATTATATCATCACAGAAGTAATTTGACACATTGCACATTGTTCTTCAAAGAGCTTATCTAGTAAACTTTATAGACCAGTAAGTGAGTCAACCTCATAGGGTAGGAAGGTAACAAGAGGCAAGACTGATCCTAGAGATGTCCTGCTTTTAAAAATATCCAGTGAAAGAGTTACCATAACATAAGAGAATATCTAATTGTATAAAACAGTTAAATAACTGTGATTTTTTTAAAAATATGGAAGATATAAATTAATTACAATTACAATAAATTAGTTATACTTTTTAAATTAATATTGGATTTTAAAAAATTGTTTGAAGCCCTACACTCACAGACAATGTAGGATTATACACACAAAAAGTAAATGCCTCAACTCCTTGCCCTACACAACATGAACCATTATTCAGTGTGTGTTTTTCCAGATGTTTTTCTTGCACTAAAAGCATAGACATATGTACATCTATATTTATTTATCTGTTTACCTATTTTGCAAAAATTGGTAATGCATGTTTTCTACAATTTGCTTTTTTTTCACTCAGTCATATGTGGGGAAACCTTTTCATGAGAACCTCACATTTTATTTAACTAAGATCCAGTTGATAGGTTATTTCCAATTTTTTTAGCCTTCCAAATACTACTCTCTTCATTTATTGTGTACTTCTAGTTCTTGAGATGATTAAAAGTATCACTGGAAGTATTTTCAAACATCAGTATAAATCCTTGCAACATAGAATAAAGTTCACGATAAATCTGTTCCAGTTTAGACATCATTGGAGAGGGGTTGATCACAAAGGAAGATTATTATTAAGTGGTTTCACCCCAAAACTCTTCCACTGATGTATTCTAAGGATGTTGTAGGTCTATTTCCATGTACTTGATAAACTAGGTTAAACCCAAAAGGGGAGGGAGGGAGGGAGAAGAAGGCCTAACTAAAGTCAGTCTCTTGAATAAAGATAATATCTTACTTTCAAATGAGTCTTTAGAAAAAACACAATTAAAAAAATGTTTTCTAGCTACATTGAGTCATGAGCCATACTTTTTGAATAGTTGTCAGTTGATATTCAAAGTAAGAGGACATTTGTGATTCACTTCTGTTTAACAGTGGCTTTAGAATTATTTTGAGATGTGAAAAACTTTGACCTATGCTAGTTCTTTCTTGATGAAGGGAATCATCATCATTGCTATTATGTTACGATGTGTGTTCTTATGAGTCAATTGAGCCACCTCTGGGCCACTGGACCAGAGTGGGTTGGCCTCCAACAGTGAACAGACTAAACTGTAGCTTTAGTCCAAGAATATGGAAACTGACAACAAATTATTGCTTGTGGTCTACTTCCAGTTTTCAAGTGCAAACATACCAAAGTTTATTTTAAATTTGAGCCAGTCAGACATTTAGTAATATACATCAAAGAAGAAGTGAAGGCTTCCCATGTTTATTATTTCAATATGATGTCTGTTCTAATAAAGACGAATGCATATGATAGACCATGTAGTAGAAATTCTCTAGTTCCACAGTTTGGCCTTAAATTTATATATATATTTGTAAATTAATCCAAAACACATTGCTATGGTTCCAATTCCTCTGAAAGCTGATTGTTTTCCATCACTTTTTTAATTTTAGAAATATAGTGGCTGACTGCCAGAACACTTTCAGATAAACAGTCCACTCCATGTATAAAAGGGGCATAAAATCACGAATGTTCAAAAATCACAGAACATTATTTAAATAAGTTAACGTTATTATGGTCTTCTCTATTAATTAAAAGAAAAGCCATCTGTCCAAGGTGAATTTTGGTAAGGTCCCAATTTTTTTAATGATTGTGGATGGAATTTGCAACTGCTTTCATAGTGAAAGTACAGCCCAGGGATTCCCAAGATAAAATGCACTGTTTATGTTATTTTGTGGTCATTTGACTAAATTTCTAATAAAACCCTGGAAAGAATTCTTGTTATTCAATCAGAACTGTCATCCTTGAAGGAATTGGCTCTCCACTAACATCACCTTTCTACTCTTCTACTTCCTTAACATCTTAAACCTTCATTCCATCTAAGCCTTCTCTGTGTATGTGTGCATGTCTCTGCCTCTGTCTCTTTTTCACACACACACACACACACACACACACACACACACCCCACGACCTACATTTTGTCAGAACTGTCTTGGGCAAGTGCATCACAACAGTGGGCAATACTGAACACACCAAAAAGAAAACACTGCATAAAGAAACAGCACTCTGGACGATGTTACCAAGGCAGATCCGTACACTATTGTAATGAGTCCTTATTTCCATTTTCGTTATTTGCAGGATTTATTTCCATTGGGTCAATCACCTGTAAACCTAGGCTTTCAAAATCTCAGAGGGACAAAAAGTCAAAAGGCGCTCCTGCCTTGAATTTGGCAGGGAAATATCATGACAAGAAGGATTTGGGATTTTTTTGTCGTTTTCTCCCCGACCAGTGTTTTCAGTCAATTAAAATTTGTACCCTAGGCCTTTTCCAGTTTGAGGCCACCCCGGCGTCTGTGATGAGCAATCCTTGTTTGTGCAGTCATTCATTATCTCCATTACCAAAAGGAGAATAGAGGACAATTACATTGTTTGGACGAATCAGAGTGTTAGGAGGAGTATTTGTCATGGTGGCAGAGAGCAGCACCTGACAGGCAACGATTGATGGCCAGGAATGAGTGTGAGTGGCCAAAGCAGCCTCATAGGATGCAAATTACTGACTGTGGATTCCAATTTATCCTGTTCATTTTTCTTGCCCGTGCTGAAGACCATTAGTGGTTTTTGAAGCAGTGAAGGGGTCATTACTAATGTGGGTAGGCTCGAAGCAGGAGGGGGAAGGAGGGGAAAAGCCTTCTGTAATTACACAGCTTTCAGGAACAGGCTGGAGGCCCTAGCCAAAAAAGTGTCAACACCTCGCAATCAGAAAAATTTATTTTCATTTTATGCTTAACCCATATTAACTCAACATTATCATCTTTCTTTGTTAACATTTGCAGAATATTAAAAGCCTGGCTTCTATATTAATACAAATCTAGTTAACCCCTTTTGCTATACAGGGGATTTTGTTTAACCTAATGGCATTTGGGTTTGCTAATCAGTAATTGTGCACATTTTGGATAATGTACGCTATTATAGAAGATGAAATACCTGAAGACTAAAATCTTAGATGATTGAAAAACATTCACTCTCTCAAACACTGGGATGATTAGACTGCTCTGAATGGAATACTTTGTTGTTCCTAATATCACCCTTTAATAATGTTGATGGGAAATATTTATTACTAAAGGCTTTCTAGTTTATGAACGACTTTGACATGCTAGATAAAAGTTTACTTTTCTGTTTAAGAAAACCAGTGAATTTAGAGCAGGGACCTATTTAACAGACATGTTTTATAATTATGTACACGCCAGTACAGTGCCTCTTAAAGTAGATGTACAATTCTAAAATAGCAATCCTTGATTTCAGAATGAGAGAGGAAAGTGTTTTGATCATGGGAGGATGGTTCATTATAAATGTTGGTGAATTGTGATGGGAAGTAAAGAATTTAAAAATACTGAAACCTATGGCTTCTTTCTCTTGTTGCCATACTTTAAGGTAAAATGTAAAATTTCTATATGATGCGTTGCACATAATTGACACGTTTTGATGTGTGGCCATTGTGTGTGACCCTGTTAAGCCAGAGCAGTAACCAGTAAAAAGGGAAGAATCTTCCACTGCCCCTTAAAGGTGTCAACATAAATACACTGTCAGTAAACTTTGTTGTAATTGAATCAGTTGCCATGGCTTCCAAGAATAGTTGTGATTTTATACTATCTCACTTCCCAAACTTTTACCGTCTATAACCGCAGATTAACTAGGAAATAATGATTATATTGAGCCATCTCACAAAGATAACACAGAATAAGGGTTTTACATAAGTTTTTTAGGAAGCAAAGTAAAATGGGCCCGAAACTCGTTTCCTTAGTGTAACTGAAATGATTGTAGATAACCCAAATTCTGACGCCATCACTAAAGTGCTTTCCATCCCTGACCCATTAAAGAAATTGAATAGCCGAAACACCTTGCTTTGTACTTCTGGCCCTCCAAAGGGTGGCAGGAACAGGGCACTGCTAACACAGGTTTCTGGATTCTCGTCCCACATTGCTCCACACATGATAAAAAAGCTACAATTAGGAAAATCAAGCCGTAGCCTAAAGAAATCACAAATGGTCGTTTCATTCTTAGAAGTAAGTGACTCTTTCTTAACTTCTGATACATCTTTTAAAACATTTGTTTTTTCATTAGCATCCGTACCCTTCCGAAGAGCAGAAGAAACAGTTAGCGCAAGACACAGGACTTACAATTCTCCAAGTAAACAACTGGTGAGTGACCTGAAAATCAATGTCTTTCTCCCATGGCTGAAATGAGATTTCTAAATAATTGTTTTCTTTTTTTCATTTTACTGAAACAAATGAAATTAAAGAGGGTGACTTCTGTGTTTCTACCCTGAGGTGTGAAAGTAGTGCATAGGGAATAGGTGAATGGTTTTTGTAAGATTTATTCCTCTTCCCTTGTTCTCTCTTTCTTTTCTTTTCTCCTCTCTCGCTCCTCCTCTCCACTTCACTTTTCTCATCTCTGATGCTTTAAAATTCTCAAATTAAACCGCAAATTCTGTTCAGGTCATTCCTGTTGGAAATTGTTACTCTGTGGGGTTTTTTTATGCGGTCCTCACTTGGAGTTATCCGTTCTGGGAAGGTTTCTTTTGTCTAGGTTTTGAGGGGTGATGTGGATGCAGGCTTTTTAGCATCTCCTAATGGAAATTTATTTACACTAATTTTTTTAACACAGGGAAAAAAAAAGATTTTTCTATTTTTACCTTTGCGATTTGGCAGATTACTTGTGTGGTGGTGCATGGACCATCACCCTTTGTATGTGGCTTAGAGAGTAACTGAGGAAAAGGAGGGGCAAAGGATTAAATAAAATGATCACAGTGGCCAAGAAATGATATAGGAATTACTTATCAAAATACTGGCCCAGGTTTTATCAGCAGCTTAATTTTGTTCAGTACATTCTTGGGGTGATGTTCAGATTAATTGAACTGACAGTTCTCTTTCAAAATTCAGGGAAAGTATTTGCACGGATTTCAGGCCTTATACAAACTTAATTACATGGAACTCCATTTTATCATTCTAATTCCATGTAGCAGAGGTTGTATTTACAAATGAGAAGTCTCTGCCTTTATTCACAGCTTTCCTTAATATATTTATCAAAGCAGGTTCATTTACAAAGTGCTCTATCTGTGGGATACAGGCAGGCAGACATTAACAAAGCTTTTAGGTTTATCAGGCTCGCTGCCTGATGAGCTACCCGAGGGTCAATTGATTTTGTGGTTCTGTGATTCATTTTTTTCTCATTTTTCTAGGATCACAATGAGAGACATGCTTGGAGAATTAGCCAGTTTGTCTGCCTTATCTGTCAGGCAATTTTTTTTTTCCCAGGGAAGTCAAGCTACTTAAATTGGCCACAGGAACTGCCGTTATCTGACTTTAATGCACCCTATAGTGTGGATAGCATTTCAATTACACCAGTAACCAAAGCTTAGCTGCAGCCCTTTTCATGCCTAGTGCTGTACAGAAAGTGATGTGCCTACCTACAGAAGCAGAAAATTGAGTTGCCTTGCTTCTGTCAGGGTGATTAATGCAGAAATAAACTGCTAACCTGAAAAGAAAGGTAGAAAGGAAGGATAGACAATACAGACTTGAATTCACTTTAATTTTCTTCTAAAGATTGGAACTATGTACATTAAAAATATCCTTTAGACCAAAAACTTGGAATAAAGGCTATAATCTCCAGATAGGGATGTGTGTGTGATTATACATTGATATGAGCCTCAAAGTGGAGATCCATATAATATATGTCAACATGCATGTTCTCATTTATGTTCTGAGCACAAGTTTATCAGTGGTCTAAAACAATAAAATGAATACATTCTGTGTTAACTATGGGAGACTTATTGCCCTGCACGTTATTTTGCAAAATACAGATTACCCGACCAAGCCACTTTATATACAATGGTCCTTGATGTAGTTGATGTTGCTTTAGAATCATAATTTTTGTAAATTTAGGGCAAGTTGAGAGAGGTTGTGATGGGAGTTTTTGAGGGAAATGAAATATTTCTACATTGATATTTGACATTGACATTTGATCTTGCTCTTTTTTGAAAGTGCTGTTCCGTGTCATCCATGATCTGTACTTTTTGATGTAGTCATTACACTTGGAGGGTGAAGAAGCTAAAATCCTGTCTCTAAAGATGAGCGTTGCTCACAATTAGACACCTGGTTGGAACCTGGAAACAGCACCCTTATTTTCTGAAGTCCATTGAGCCCCAAGGCATGTACAAAGAGTTCTGTTGGTGTGATAGTTGAGGTTTCTTGTTCCTCTATTATTTGAGCCGTATTTGCCACAGAATGCCAAGGGTTAGGATGTGACAGCCTATTACACAGCATACTTTCCATAATATGGCATAAATGTTGACACCTATGTCTCTACAAAATAATTCCGTCTTCTTAATTTTCACACTTCCTTCTGAAAAACCCTATAATCCTGCCCTGAGGTCCAATTCTTAGTTAACAGCTACTGTAACTTTGATAATACGGTGTGACTCATGAGGCGAGTACAGCAAATAGCTCTAGAAGACTACTAAGAATTTCATATAGGGACCGAATTTCTGGGGATGTCAGAAAGAAATCTAAAAGAAAACATCATCCACTCTAGAACATTTTGAAACTGTCCAATGCCTTAATGAAGTCAGCTTCAAAACAGAGAGAGCCATCCAATCTAAATTCAAACAGTTTCATAATCACTGTTCTTAAGTGCAAAGTGAAGACTAAGAGACATGAGAAGAGTGGACTATCAACTATTTCTCCAGGCCCTGAGAGCTCTCAGCAAAAAAGCACGGGGATCAGAGAGCAGTTCCTAAACCTCATTCAGTCAGTTCTACCAGGAAATAATACCCAATTCTCTGACTGAGGCCAGGACTTGAGGCTTGTGTGCTGTGAGGTTGTACCTGAAGAATTAGACTAGTATAGAAAGCACACAAATTAGAACATCATGGAAGACTTGCTTTCCTGTTCTGCTTCTCACTTAACTCTTAAAATAGAAAGGCCACGTGAGGTCAGGGTAGTTAAGTAGTGCTGTAAAATAGCATCTATGGTAATAAGCAATAGAACATGGCTCCATGCGCTTGACGAGAGCAATAAGCAATAAAAACAGACGTGTTAAGATCAGTCAGTAATTTTAGAACAAATAAGCAAAAAGGAAGTTTAAGAGATAATTAAGGGAATTAAAGATTGTTTTATCTTAGCAGCCAATGTTAGAAATAATCTTAATGGTCTATTCCAATGTATTTACAGTAGGGAGAATGCAAACAGTGATGATACAACCAAATCAAAATGTGATTTCAGGAAAAGAGTGGAGTTTTTGACACTAAGTCATCTTTCCCTACAGTTAGCCCTCTGAAGTCCATACGTAATCAATCACCTAATTCAGACTATTTTTTTAAACAATGGTAACCAGATCTTCCATGTGTGCGCTTCACTGCCAAAGCTAATCATGAGTGGGAAGACAGGCTTTCTATGCTGGTTAGTTGGTGGAGAGTCAAATCAGCTGTGAAACAACCCAAGTGCGTGCATTAGGAGAGAAGAAGCAAAGAAATGAATATCCTCAACCTGAATAACCTCCTCACAATGGAGAAGCAAACATGGTGTAATTTGACTGAATATTGAGTAGAGCTCGAAAGGTAATATAGCATGGTATGTAAGCACTCAGACTCTGGAACCAGACCCCGTAGGATTAAAACCCTGGTTCCACCATTTGTCAGATGTTTGAACTTCAGCAAATTACTTAATCCCTTTAAGCCTTAGTTCCCTCATCTGTAAAATGGGGACAGTAGCCATATATATCTTATATAGTTGTAAGACTTCAAGAAATGCTGCATGCTAAGCCTGATGCTGGCAAACACAATCGATGCTATCTATTGATAAAATAGTTAAAAATAAATAATTGTAAAAATGAGATAAAAGTGTGATTTCATTCAATGATACCAATAAAGAAGTCATTGGATAACTTACAAACTAGAATGGAGATTTCTTTCAGGGGGAAATAGACATATTTAAGGGGAAATAAAATTTTAGAGCAGACAACTTACTGTGCATAGCTTCTATATTAAACAAAGACAGACTTTTGTAGTTCCTTAGATGATCGTTTTTTTGTATTTCTTTGATGCCAGGGAGGTAAGATTAGGGAGCCCTAGGAGGTAAGTGGTTTCAAATAGCTGTGAAGGTGAGACATTTTGAAGGAAAATTTTGGGTATTAATGCTCTGATATTTCCTCAGGAGGCGTACTTACAAGCATTCATTGACAAAGATTTTTTTAAATTATTTTCTTAATGAAGAAGTTCTTGCCTGAATAATTTGTTGGGATGCATTCATACATTCTTTGACAATAGGAATCATTGAAATGTGGCAAAGTCTTAACTCTGATGATTAAAATCCCTTAAGCTAAAAATATTATGAGAAAAATCATGACATTTCCATGTTCTTATGTAACTTTCCTCAATGCTGCATCAGAATTACAATATTAATTTTTAAGTTCCTATTTCCAGGTTAATTTTAAAAGGAAGAAATACTGTACTTTTAAAAAGTCATGACACTGCAGTAATTATATTTTATCTATATACCAACAAGCATAATCCACAGGGTGACTTATTGACAGAATACAAGTATGCTAGAAATAAAGGACTGACTTTCTTGATAGAAGGCTGTCTCCAGGGCCCCAAGTAAAAAATGCATGAAACTTAAATTTCAAAGAACTTTCCAGTTGAAGGTAGTTCAGTGAGTTCCTTTGTGTAATAGATTATATGTCCTTGTACGGCCTCTCGAACTGAAGATATTAAATATCTGCGTCCTGTTTCCCCCACGTTTCCATCAATGGTCTTATAACAATCTTTCTAGGTCTAACAGCTTTTAATAATCGACATCCACTTTGTAGAACTTCCTCATGGAAAGCGACAGTCTTATTTTACCTATTTCAATGTGGCCACATTGACGAATTTTTCTAGACTATATAGGAGCTTGTTCAATTAGGACTAAAGAACTGTGCCAGGACAGTTATCTTGGGAATCAGTTTCTCTTTCCAGCCTTCTTCCCTTTCCCTTTAGGAAGGCTCGTTAATTACCCAGGTGACTTGGTTTTCTTATGTGTGAAATGGAATGATGTGGAGACAAAAGAATTTGTGTGTGAAAACATGTTGTAGGTTAAAAGTGCACTGAAAATAAAAGGTAGTATTGTTAGAACTTCCCAGCCCTGATTAAAATATGGACAGAAACAGAGTGGTAGCCTAAGGAAAACAATCATTTTCCTCAGGAATCCATCAGTCCAGATAGATTTGGGTGCCCAGATGCTTTTCTTTCCTGCTTATATGTGAAGAGCAATAACAGTGTTCGAGGTGGGTTTCAAGACAGGGGGTCAGTCTCAGGCCCCATGTCAGTGAATCTCCAAGCCCAATTTGAAGCCTAATTAGTAGGAGGGTGGGTAAGCGGCAAAAGAGGCCACTTTGACTTTAGAGCAAAGAAAAGTCATTTTCAAAGGTGTGTATGTTGTCATTCCACGGCCAGGAGAACAGACACCAGGAAATACGTTGTAATATTAGGACATCAAGAGTAAGCTGGGAATTGAGTAAAATAATTTTGTAGTAAACATGTGGAATAATTGGCTAGTGGTGCAAGAAATCTAAATGAGGTACAGAGACAGCTGGACACTTTTATCTCAAGAGAAAAAGGATTGAAGGGGAGAGTGATAAACCAGGGAGGTGGAGTTGAGATAAACCTAAAGGGAACAAGCCCTCTGGACTAAATATCCTCACTCTGCTCAGCAGTTTCCACCACAGCCATTTGTTAAGCACATAGCTGCCGTCTTCGGTGATTATTTCCAAGCAACATCTATATTTCTGAATAAAAATCCATTTGAATCTCAAGTCAGATTTGCCAGGTTCTAGATTCATTGTCAGCATTTAATGTGCTGAAACTGCCAATGCTGAGGAAATGAATGCAAAAAAAGCATGCTTTTCAACTCCAGTTTGGTGAGCTTGAGGTGAAGTGCTTCTCTTTCAGATGGCCTTCCTATGCCAGAAAACTCAGTGACCATGGAAGGAGGCAGAGATGCCAAGGGGTGCCGTGCCAACTAGCCCCATGAGGTCTTTGGCTAAACCAGAGCGTTCTCTGACCGACTGTCACTCATGGGGTGGAAGACCTGAGTTTGTAGCAGCAGTGGGGTTTCCAGTCTCCTTTCCCTCTCTGCACGGGTTTCGGTCACTCTGTCTCTATGGTCATATTATCATTTTTTGGGGACCCACAATTATTTCTGAGAGGAAAACCAAAAGGAGGTGGGAAGAGAGACTAAAAGACATGAAAAGAAAAACACACATGATTAATGTTTAACCAGAGGGATTGCCCTGAAATTTAAATGAATTTCATTTCGCTGTCTCTACAGCAAATGTAACTAGGGGTGACCAGGGCACCAATACATGGCATACCAATTTTGAATAGGAGGGAGTATTACCATAGTTTCCCATTTCACTTCCTGCAGCAGATTCATGAAATTCCCACCCTGATGTTAAAATTGAAGATATGTATTGGACCTATGCAGCTGGACCTCCAATCCATTGCCATGTCAGATCAGCGTTTTTAGACACCTTCTATGCTGTAGAGATGGGAGTACCATTTCCAGAAATTGAGATTCAGTCCAAATTTGGGCAAGGAGCTCAGACTCAGCAAGAGCCTTTTAAAAGTGGTAAACAAAAGGCATAGAGGGGGAAATAAAGGGAGGGGATGCCAGCGAGAGGACTCTAAGGGGAGGTTTGCTGCAATCCTTTACATTCAATTATACCAGCGCCTTTGTGCTTTTCCCTTTCACTCTGCAAAGAAAGAATGAAATATGGTTTTCATAGCAAGCTGGCAGCATTATCTCAGGATGCATATTTCTTTGCTGGGTTGGAATGCCAATAAGGGGAGAAAAAAAGTTCCTCGTTTAGAGGAAAGTACAGTGCTACAGAGAAAACACAAAACAACAAAAAAGGAATGCAACAAGTTTCTGAAACAGTTCCAAAAAATGCCCCTTAAAGAAAATATTTAAATGAGAACTTTTTTGAAGGTAAAATTTCTCATGCCGAAAGTTACCATTTTTCCAGAGTCTCTAGCTATGGAAAGAAACTCGGCCAAAAATGTAGACTCTTTCTGATATTTGAAGATTTTTAGAATTAGCCCCCTCTCTTTCATTGGCAAAGACAATAAGCTCCACAGACAAGGCCTGCGTTAGGCACAAGGCTCTACCTACTTCTGCGCTTCATTATACCAGTATTTGGAAGAGAGACAAGGTTTGCTCAAATAAGTCCTTTATCCATCTCAATTGGCATGATCTACGTGGTTTCTCAAAATAACACAGAAATAAAAGTCTATGTTACAGTGGGTTGCACAATTTTAAAGTAGGAAGATACTGACTTATTTTTAAATAGGACAAAAAATGAAGACAATTTATTGAAAATATTACAAAATTATCTTACAGCAACAGATTCAGGAAAGTATTCCTAACCCTAGTCACAGATGGATAAAGCTATATTTTAAAAAAAAGGAATTTTCAAATTACCCTCTAACTTATTTCTAGAATGCAGAAAATAGAAAGGGGCTTGTAAATGCAAAGTTTAAACAGAGCCCTTAAATTAGAAGCTATTAAAAGGAAAGTATAAAGATAGATCAGAATATACCAATACTGTGTTGTTTACTTTCTCTACATTTTTGACTCAAAAATAAGAGTCTTTGTGGCTACAGCCTGGTTCTGAATTCTCAGGCCTTTTTCCATGTTAGTGCCTTTTCCAGTAAATATTTTTCTTTATTTCTTCCAATACCACAGTATAGAGTGTTTTTTAAATTTATTTCAAAAATTCACTCTCAGAGAAATAAGTACTTCATGAATAGTCTTTATACCAGATCCTCATTCACTTCACTCATTCATTCATGCATTCATTCAATGGGGAGCAGCCTTCCAAAATTACTTAATTGAGAATCTGCTCTGTTAATGAGTAAATGTAGGTCCTGTTAACCTCTTGATCTTAAGGACTTGTTTTGCTGTTGTTGCTATTGTTTTTATTGTGTTGGATTTTTCAAGTATTAGAGAGCAAGCGTTGGCTGGGTGGCACCTCCCAATGCTTATCCCAGGAATTCTATCCAATTCATGACACTCAGGACTATTTCCTCTATTCTCTAGAAACAAGGAAAATCATTTTTATCTGCAAAATTATTAGAAATCTGTGTAAAAAAATGCATAGAGAGTTATTGTTCTTTTTTAAATTTTGCTTTCTTCACATCTTTTTCCTGCTTCATTGTTCTATGGTAATCATAATAGAAAACCTTGCTCCTGGTTTTTTTGTTTGTTTTTTGTGCATGAATCAGAATCATTATTGCTGACTGATCATTCAAAATAGATTTGCAGCTAACACCCTGCCCTCATCCAGAATCTCTACTTCTGCACTCAGGTTGAAACCCATGCAAGGTTCTTTCTCTTTTTCCCTTGCAAGGTAAACATTAAGAGATCTGAGATTTCCCGTCTGTCTCTAGAAACAGCTTATCTTTTAGATAAGTCCCTGCAAGCTGAGGTTTCAGGCTGTTTAATGTCGACCTCTTGAGTTCCGAACTTCCTTAAAGCCTTTAGATAAGCAAAAACATTAGCAGTAATTACTAAAGGAGTTGTGGGACAGTGAATTGATCTGCAAAGATCTGGATTCAAATCTACCTCAAAGCCCACAGGTAAAAAATCTCTTTAATGGTCTTGGCTTAATGGTTTCAGCTCAATTCTTGAAAAGGACCAGGCCATTCTTGACTAAGGGCATATCAGAAGAATGACTGCCAGAGGATTCCTTTTTCCATTATTGATCGACAGATCTTCTTCATAGAGATGGTCACAGATATTTGCATACTTTCACTTACCCGATATGGACATTTTGGTAATTTCAAGGTTAAACTCTCATCTATTGGAAACCTAGATTTTGGATATCACTTCACTTAAAAATTATGAAACACATAGCAGCTTTCTTTGTCTCTGCACATTGTTTTTTAAAATTCAGAAAAGTATCTTCTTCAGAAGAGAAGACTCTGATTCTTGTAGTCTGATGGATGAGAGTGATCAAAGTAATGTATGCAGTGAAATGCATAAGGATTTCACTGGGTAAAGTGGTCTTTTTTTTTTTAAATTATGGATCTGGTTCTTATTGTTTCATTTGTCGGTGCAGTTGAAAGGATGCACGGGTATTTTTGAGTGCCCATGAGCAAATTTCCTCTTCATAAAGGTGTGTAGACAGTAGCACAATGGAATTTGGTCACAGCTGGTTTATTTCCTGTGTTACCTAAAGCCAAGTTCGATAGGGTAAATTCCAAATACCTTCTTAGCTGTGAGTTACTAAATCCTGATAGTCTTGGATCTGTATGACTCAGTGTGTCTCTTTGCTTTGCTAAATATGCAGGTTTCCTGTTATCCTCTGATGTTCCCATGGATTCAGTGTTTTTGTGTTTGTGTTTGGCAAAATGGGCTGGTGTAGAAGAAGAATGTTAGAGAGAAAAGTAGAAACTCCCTGTGGAGTAGACTAGTAAAAGTCATACAGACTACCTTTCCTCGTAATTTTTTCATCATGAAATTACTAAATCAATGTCAGTAAACAGGAAACAAGTGAAGTGTAAAATAATTAGCACCAAAGGGAACATAATAGGTTACTTATTAAAATCCATAGAAGGATTATATGACCCTATTGGGTCCAGGGACCAACCATCACATGACTCGGTGTGCCTTTTCTGAGGTGAGCACCCCAATGCACTTTGTCAGCTTACTGGCTTCTGACATTAAATAAGCTTCAGGTATGATTTATCGAGTAGCCTTTTGACAGGAGCGAGAAACTGAAATCTTCTAGTCCTTGCCGAGCCTCAGCTCTGTTTTCATTACCTTCCCCAAGTATTACATTTAGTCAACCGAGTTATGTGTAGTTCTGGGGGAATCTCTCCTGCTCCCAGAAGTCATTGTTCCACTCATAATAAAATTATGCTATCAATTTGCCACAAGAGAAACACTGAAGTTCACTAAATTATTGCCATGTGTTTTGCACTAAAGACAAAGTGATACCAATTAAAAAAACAACCACCCCTGGATTCTATTTTTTAATGGTGTGTGGGGAGGAGCAAGGCTGGCTCACAAGGGAGGTCATGTCTCCCTTATACACATTACAAATTTCATTTTCCTTAATTAGAAAATGGCGCTTATGGAGAATGAGCAGGGGGTTTAAGTGGGGAAAGAAGAAAGAATGAAACCTGAGCTGAGCCCTAAATAATATGTCAGAAAATGACAACTTGGCTCCCACAAGACTATTTCATTTGAAAGATTTGCTAGGTTACATTAAGCTCAGTTAGATTCTTCTGGAAATGGGGCCATAACCCACAGACTAAGAAAAGGCCCCAGTTCCAACACTCTGCAGATAAGTCAAATCCATACTTTGGTTCTATCATAGTAACAAGTACTCTGTAGCTCTCATTTCGGGTAACATTTTCACAGTGTCGTGTCCCTAGGGATTTGAGCATTGGCTATGATGTCAGAGTGTCATGTTTTTAGAATATTAGCAGGAACTAATATCCTGCAGTCTCAATTCATCTTCTACCAGATTAATTAAAGAATTGCCAATAATTTGGTCTCAGAAGGAAAGCTTGCCTATCCCACACTCTAAATAAATAATGCCTGCTGATTTACCATCAAGTTTGTGATGAAACAAATTCAGAATTTTAGATATTATGAATAATAAAACAGAAAATCTTTATATAATAAAATTATTTCTAGCCCCAGGCAGTAGTTCACTAATTTTAAATAATACTTCTAATGGCACAATTTTATTAAGCATTGGGGGAAGCCCCATGCAGTGTATTATAATGAATTATATCTGTTCTGAGGACAACAAGGTAAAAAATTTCTTGAGAAAATCGGCAATTCATAGAAATGATATGATTTTCTCAATAACACCAGTAACTCATTAATACACACAAAAAAATGAGGACTACCATTGCTAGACCCCTAAAAACTCTTCCATAACCTAATAGCAATACTTGCAGATAGACCCAAATGGATCCAAAGAGAAAATGATTCTTTTAGGCATCAAAACAGAAGAAAATTATGTTGTGCTTTATGAATGAGAGCCCTAATCTTTGGCTATGTTTCCAAACTAGTGGAGGGTATAAAATAATTTCTGGATTGACTTGAGGTTTTTTGTGGGGGGGAGGTGTTTGCCTTTTAAGTGACAAAGGGATTATTCAGAAGTACAGTGTTTAGCTCTTAGGAGGTGGTCATAACTTCTTGCTGAATTGAATTCAAATAAGCTAGAGAGGAGGCTGAGGAAGAAAATATACATGAAAGCTGAGTATTGAGGTGAGAGAGTGACCACTAGCATGCCATTTCTTGGAGGAGATTAGATTTGAAGTTAGTTTTGAATCAGAGGAAGGAAGTGTTGTAGTAGTTGGAAAGAAATAGTATCAGAGACTATGAAAGTGGTGAGATTGAGTAAAGGAGTCTAGGAGGAAACCAGCTCTCTATTACTAGAGCAAAAGAAATTTGCAAGTGTGTGAGGTACAGTGAGAGAGACAGACACCTCAGTCCACAGGGTTATGGGGGAACGGCATGGAGGAAGGTTCGGTGTTCGCACAAAGGCTGATGCAGTGTGGCATGTTAAAGGGAACTAACTGGGATGGCAGCAGCTTGGGTCTAATTCCAGCCCAGAGCGTTTGTATGATCTTGGGCAATTTAGCCTTTCTCGGTATCTATTCCCTCATCCATAAAAGAATGGGGACTGGGTGATTTTTAAGGTCCTTTCTATCTTTAAAATTCTCTTATTTTATGATTCTAAGCCTGTGAACTGAAAAAAAAATCTAGTCAAAGCAAGTGAGATGAAAACGATTTTAACCATTGTATTTTGAATTGATTAGAAGAGAGGGAGAGAGACAAGTCACAGACTATAGGTGACTTAAACAGAACCTGAATCAGAGATTTAGCTATTAAAATAAAGAAAAAGAAACTGATTTTATCTCTATTGTTAAAAAATGTGGCGGGATTTGGTGACTAATTCCGCATGGGGTGAGGATAGAGAAAGGAGCTGCAACAACTCTGGGCTCTGTGCCGTGGGGAGCCAAGGGCTTGGGGATTCTTTCCACAGTGACAGCAGATTTGAGTGGGGCCTGATGGTTTCTCTGGGAAGATGATCTTGTTTTCACAATAGATAGCATAAAATAGAGATGAGCCCTGTAGGGGAAGAGGTCAGAATAACAGGAAACACTGTGGGACGGCACAAGGGGAGGGAAAGGTAGGTCTGAGGTACAGATGTTATTCAAGGCCCTGGGAGCAGATGAGCTTGTCCAGAAAGAGAGAGGAGGCCTTGGTGACAGAGGGCGCTGAGGGGAGCTTAGGGATTTAGGGGCATGTCCATACTGATTACTGTTGTTTAGAGGGGACCCTGAAAGGACGACTCCATATATGGTCATACAGGAGCTTCTTAAGGCAGAATGCTATAGAGAACAAGATTTCAGTCCATGGCTTAAAATCTTCGATTGAAAAAACCAACTATGAAAAAAAAAAGTTTTATATCTATTTAAAGCACAAAGTTCTTCATAAAAATGGAATAGTAGGCAAGGTAATGAAGTATATCTTGCTTCCTTCAGGTTTAAATAGAATGATAAAGGGGTAAACTTTTTATGCCATGAAAGCTTTGACCTCAGTAAATATCCCACAATTTCCCAGAGTTGTGAAAGTTAAAAATCTTACTTGTAAGAGTGTGGAGTTGCATCATGAGTTTTTCTGTCTGTGAAATTCCTTGGCATCCTACTCCCTGACAGGTCAGCAACAAGGCAAAAACAATCTTCCTAATAGCATGTTGTTGATCTGGCCGTGAAGAGCGTGCACCTTTTGCTGTGGGTGCATCGCTCTAAAGTAATTTACTTCAACAGTGACCATTCATACACTTTTGCCTTGTCACTTTCATAGCGATTTATAAATTTTTAAAAGGCAGCACTAGAGAAAAATGAAATACCATCTTATGAAAAGTATATCTTATTTAGCTTTTATGTAGAGGCTATGCACAATGCCTTATTTTGATCATTTTGATAAGCTGTTTCTTAAATTCCTTCTTCCAAGGTAGACACCCCTGTTCAGAAGGGCAAAAGAGCTCAAACAGCAGGTCAAGGGGTCAAGGGTACCTGTAGAGTTTCACAAAAAGCCACTGAATTTGGACTCATTGAGATGGTCACAGCAGATGATTTCACCACCTTAACAGTCACCTTCATTTGACAAGCTTGTCTAAACTGACTCTAGGTATTGAGATTTGGGGGGTTAATTATCTATTTTGTCAATTCCTGACTACACAGCAAGGGAGGAACCAAGTTGGAATCTGTGAGTAGCTATAACTGTGCTATTTAAGTATGTAAATCAGTGAAACATTTGTGCTGTACCCCACCATCACATCTGACCTCAAAAAACAGTTTAATCAACAAGTCTCCCCCCCCTCACCTGCCATGCTCCCCACAGAAGTCATACTTTGCTTTTAAAGCTTGCTAGTCTCTGAAGCCAGTTTTGCACTGGAGCACCTTCTTCTTTCCTAAGTCTCTTTTCTGGATTCACCGCTTATATTGACATGTTGCTACACCAGAGTTCATCCCTATCAAGAATTCTTTCCAAAATAAGCATATTCCTTCTCATTGGGTACCACTAATACAGATGAATCCTAGAATCCCAAACAAATCTATTTTTCAATGAGTTTGAAAATTTTCCAAAACAGTTATCTTTTCCCTTTGGATGCAGTGAGTGAATCATTGTTATTTTCCATCCAGTCCCAACTATATTTGGAGTAATACATGAAAACTTTACAATTTTTTCAGAAAACTGGTCATTCACAATAAAAAGGAACATGACAGTCTGAGTCGTTTTATGAGAATGTTATTTTGTGACTCTTAAACGTTATTTAAAGAGGAGCATTAAATACAGTTATCAAACACCGTCAATGAAATCATCATCACGGTAGAGCTAAATTTATAATAAATCTCTCACGTGGTCCCCAGGAACATATGTCGACCAGGAGTCAGTTGCACTCACTCTTTGAAAAGCCTGTGCTCAGGAAAGGAGACATGATTGTTTACCATCATCAACTTTACAGAAACTGTAAAACTAACTGAAGAAAAGTTTGCTCCATTAAAAAAATGCACCTCCTTCTCCCCTTGAGGGCAGAAACTATGGTCTATTTGCTCTCTAAGATCTGAGTGCCTGCCATAGGGCCTGACCACAGAAGGTGCTCACCCATTAGTTGTTGGGAAAATGCATACATGATGAATGGATATTTAGAGTCTGTATCAAAAAAGTGCCCCTAAAGGGGTTTATTTGAGTAGTAAAAATTGTTTAGTGGTACTAATACTTTATTTAGAGGTAATGTAAAATATGTTCCTGTCAATTCTGGACATTGCTAATAAAGGAAAGCTCTAAATTGAGCTAAATATTGGATAATATAAATGAAATAAACTATAAATGGAAAAGGCCTTGTAAATAATCTAACCAAAAACTCTCATTTTCCAAAAATTTGAGGTCTAGAGAGGGAAAATGAGTTTCCCAGGGTCACCCAACAAGTTAGAGGTCAAGCCCAAGTTGAACTAACCAAGTCCCCAGGTCTAGAACCTGCCTCCAAAATGCTTTCATTTCAGTGACCTAATTGTCTCAAAAAGAAAAAAATGCCTGGGAAGAAGTATCTTGGTCATATAGTTAGTTTCCTTTCTTTTCTATTTAATTTCATAGTGCCATTATGACCTTGGTTTTAAGAAAAGTTAAAGCTTTCTTCCTGATTATTATTATGTTACTGTGTTCATGAATGTTCTGAAAAACAAATTAGTAAGACACTAAGAATTGAGATTCTTACTTCATGTTTTAAATAAATTTTCTTAAATGAAATATTTATAATCCACCCAAATGGGTATATGTAATTTTTAAAGACGAAACATTTAAGCAATTTCAAGAAGTCTTCAAAAAAATTCACTTTGAATTTGGCTTTGGGCTGAATTCGTTCCTGGGTGGCTTTTAAATTGAAAACTACTGTATGAGGAGGTGGAGGGGGGGAGGGTGAGCAAAAGCATCGTAGGACACTTACCTGAATCATTTAATAAAAAGAAGAATTTCTGGATCTGAAAAAGGTGATACTGAAACAAAGCCACCATTAAAGACTTAACAGCCAGCTAAGAGTGGGAGCCACTACCATATTGGATCCGTGACCTTGGACTCTAACCAATTATGAAGACCCAGGGCAGCCAGTGAACAAAGCAATTACAATGGGAGTCAAACTATTAAGGAGCCAAGAGTTCAGTAGCTTTATGTCCCTGCCAAGGTATCCCTAGAACACTGTGTAATAGGAATTGAATAATATTAACATTCCCACATGGTAGTTTAGAGCAACTTACAGTATATTCTAATCCAAGCAGATTTTTCATTTTGATGACTGTGGGAGTGGTTATTTTATTTTTATATGTACTTTTACAAACATTTAAATTGAAATAACCAGTAGCATAAAATTGCCAGTGATTTAGCTGGCTATGAACTTGTAACCAAATATACTTGGAAGATTTTTTTTCTCCCTTTAGCTCTCAGGTAAATTTCACTGCATGACAGCACTTCATGCTAGGCAAAGCTCATACAGGAGATGAAAAAGCATGAAGCATAACAAACATCACAAAGCCAGTACAATTTCTTGTTTATAAAGAAAAACAAGGAATGTAAGCTAAGTGGAAAGGTGCTGGTTGAAAGGTATTTTAAATGCCTTCAAGTTAAAACCATCAGGGATCAGAAAGCAGAAGGCATAATTCTAGAGGCTAGTACACCAAGGGAAGAGGCTGATGAATTGCCTTGTGCACATTTTAATTAAACTATCATCTTGAGATTTTTTTGTGTATTGATTTGCACAGTACTTAAAAAAGCTTCTTTCCCCCCACCTCCCTCCTTTGAATGTTAAAGCTTTGTGCCTTCAGCCTGACTCTATGAAAAGAAATTACTCATCTTTGGGATTGTTATGGAGGAAAAAAACAAAACAAAACAAATGGGTGGACATGTTCTCTTCTCCTTTTCAATATGTTTAAATTTCAACTGTTCATATAATTATGCTGGCATGTATTTCTTCCTGGCTCTAGTCATGCAGAAAAATTTTAAACATGAGAAATTGGACAACTCTAATGTGGTGTAAAATCTACTTACACATTGTATTTCTTTCAATATTCTTTACCAATAGTATGAACATTGTTAAAATTAAAAGAAAATGTTATCTTTTATGCCCTAATGCATTTACGTGATATCCGTAGCTGCCAAATATTTTATTAACATTGAAAAGAGGAAGTTTGAAAAATAAAAGAAATGTTAGAGATAGGGTTGACTTTAGGCAGAGGTGACAGTGACAGTCATTTAAGGGTAATCATCACTTACATGGCACCAATTATAAGAGTGTTTACCAACAATAATTAGTTTCTTAACAGCCTTGTGAGTCAATTATTCTTCTTCTTCCAGAGGAGTAAACTGAGGTATAAGCTGAAGTGATTTTCCCAGGGGTTTTTGGAAAGTCATGTCAATAGAGTCAGTTAAAAGCATTAGGATACTCAATTCCTACCTCAAAATGTGAAACTTCATATCCATAGGTAGTCAGACTTCCCTCTTGATCTCTTCTGAGTAAATTGAAGATTAGTGTCTACAAATTTTTTCACTCCACCTCACCTCCAACCATTCCGACCTGCTCCCCACATACAAATGCTAAACAAATGGGAAAAGGAATCTTCACACTAAAAGTCTGAGGTTCATTAAAAAGATTATCTCTTTCTGAGATATCAGTTGCTAAAACTCGTCTCTAAACCAGGCAGGTCTTGTAAGAATAGCAAAAAGGCCTAATGGAGGGAGAAAAAAGAACCCATGATGTGGACATGGGTGTCCTTCTCCCTCAGTGACTGGTTGGATTCTCACTCAACCTCATATATATAAGGGGCCTGTCTTGTCAGTAGTGGCCTTGGAAAGTCCATCTAATTTTTAGAGCTTTTTTCTAGGCCACAAGACCCTAGGGAAAACAAAATTGCTCTGATGCAGAAACAGTGTTCCTATCTATTCAAGAGTGAGCTCAAGCTAACCACCTAATTTTCACAAGTAGCCCAGACTGGAAATGATGCCCAGCAGGATCCCAACTTTAAGACTCACTCTGGAATAAAACAGACTGTCTTGACTCTGAGTTCAGCATCCTTAAGTCTTTTCTTGGAATAGCCCGTTGGTGGTGGTGATAGAGAACGCGATCCAAAGATAAACAGCTTGCTGTTTCATGTCAGTCTAATGGTCTGCATGTGAGAGATTGCAGAGTTCTAACTTTGTTCCTTGGTTAAAGTTTAACCTTTGGAAAAGTAGAATTTTCCAAATTTCAAATAATCTCTCCCTAGTAGTAGACTGAAGTCCTTTCTCCTTTATTTTTGGCTACTAAGTCACCTTGCACCTCTTAAGTCTTTTCTTCATTCAGCAATGGACTGTAGTGCACTAGTTCTAAATCTCTACTGGGTCATGGACTTCTCTGAGAATGTAACGTAACCCATGAACCCCCAGAAGAAAGCGTGCACATACACATGCACAATTTTGCCTACAATCTTAGGGCTCTTCCACAGACCCATGGATTAAACCCCAAAACAAATGAATAAAAGCAAACAACAACAACAAAGAAACTTCCAACTCTAATCAATTTATGTTAACTAATCTAAGAAAAAAACCATAATCACAATTCCTCCTTTTGTTGGTAGTTGGATTTTAAATTAATTGAGTTTTTAAAATGGTAACAGATGGTTCTCATTTTATTAGATGTTAAATTCGTAAAAATTATGAACCATACCTTTTGGTTTGTTCTGTGTGGTACCGCCAGGGCCGCCACCTGGGACTGAGCATTTGCGCACTGCACAACTCCGGGGACATCATGCGTACCAGGCAATCACGTTGCGATTGACATTCTCGGGGTCAGGCAATGTGGCGGCTCTCGTCAATGTCTAACACATTTTGAGTATTGAATGGGTTAATAAACTGAAATGGCACCACCCAATAGCATATCAGTTTTAGCAAAATGCTATTTCAGTCATTGGCCATTAAGTTTGCCTTGGCTATAATTATTCTCTTTCTTCTTAATGTTAGGTGACTTTCTTCTTAATGTTTATCTCGGTATGTTAAAAAAGATATAGTGTATGTCTAAGTAGCCATTAGACCTTAAAGAATATCACTAGTCAACATAAACTTTTCTTCTTTGGTGAGCTTTATGCTAATAAGAATCTTGTACACTGCCTTTCAATGATTTGTGCCCACCTTAAAGCCCTGCTTTGTGAAATGTCTGATTATCTGCGTATCTGTCTATTAATTTGTTTGTCTGTGCACCTATCTATAGAAATTTTAAACGGTGTAATAACTTTAAGAACAGTGACACTAATGTAGTATTAGATTAAAAGAATGTTACTTTATATGGGCATAAATGTAATTTAGAGGCACTTAAAGGAAGCTCTATACTTAGCATGATTCTTGGCCAGTGAAGACAGGTTGATCCCCCTCATTTTGGGATTGCTAATTTGCCGTTAATTAGGAAGATTGATTCTGTTCTGTGATGCATAGGCCCAACCTCAAATGCATTTTTCTGGTTTCTGGAGCACTTTCCTAGTTGTCATCGTCATTGCAAATGTGTAACTAAATGTCAAAGGGCCTCACGAAATAAAAGTGGTTTCTGGCTTCTAGAGAGCAAGTATCGACGTTTTCCCGATTTTGTTGTACATTATAAAGCTCATGCTGGTATTATTTTAAATAAACTTCTGTTTTGTTCTGTTTGATATTTTTTAAATTACAACACAAAAGCTGTGCTCTGATTTGAATTTCTAGTGAAAGAAACACTTTTGTAGCAAAAATTCTTTATTTTCTTGAAGTAAGTGCTGGCCTCAGATATGATGCACCCGTTCAGGTTGTGCTATTTTGTACAAAACAGCATTTATTTTTCAATATGTTAACTGTTTGTTTATCTTCCCTGTGATGTATTGAGATTGCTGCTATAAGCCTTTTTTCCTACTCTCTTCTCTTGGCTGATGACAAATTTTAATCATTTGACCGTCCTTCGCGACAATTACTTTAACTAAGATGAGTTATATTCCCTTTATTGGAATGGAGTCAGGGAATCTATCAAAACTAGTGAAAGGAAAATTCCTAGAAATGTTTTTAAACATAGTCATTAAGAATGGGCTGAACCAATACAGAAAAAGATGTGGGTACTCGGGAGTGTGAAGGAAACCACTTACTCACTGCGATTTTGATGCCCACCATTGCCAGTAGGATAACAGGCCACTTTGAACCACCTAATTTATTTCATAGTGGTGGAAACTGATAATAAAAACAGTATCAAACCCACAAGGAAGGATCTAATTTCATTTATATACTCCACATGCTATGTAGTGTTACAAATAAATATACCCGTGTTTGTACTGATAGGAAGGTGTGCATATATATGATGAACATTCATGAACAGTATGTAAATATTTACATGTAAAGTCAGTGACCGTGATAATCCCTGATCCATGATTACTCTTATTTCTTTCCTCTTCCTTAACAACCTCAATATTTTGACAAATCTTTCATAATTTCGTTTTCTTATGTTTCCAAAAACAAGTTGAAAATTATTTTAATGGGCTACTTTGAAATGTGCTAAATATAACCTCAAAAACAGAACAGAACACAATAAATAAAAGACCTAGACACTGAGGCATGAGAATGGGAAAAGAGTGATAATGCATTAAACAAGGGTCTGTAAACATGTATTTACATCTCTTGTCAGCCTAACTTGCAGCCTTGTATGCTTCATAGGAGAGCCTTTGGTTGCGGCTTTCCCCATGACTTAGTGATGCTTGCCAGCCACGGTGACATCTCCTGGTGTCACTGGGAGTTCTTTATACTTTGGTAGTTCCTTTTTATTTCTGAGTATCTCTGAATGTCTCATATAACAACTCCTTCTGCAATCAGCTCTACTTATCTCTGTGGTATATTGTCTGTAGGTAAATTTTAATCCTCAGCTGGCTTCCTCCTGCCAGTCAATAGTTGGCTGAGTTGTCACCTCTACCATCAGTTTGTGTATGTTTAGTAAATCCAGACTTATTCTAATACTAGTCTGCATAAAATATAATTGGGGAATTAGATTTGCTGTCTCCTTCAAAACCACACACTCAATCTGTTGACAGATGTTTATTGAGCACCTACTATTGTCCAAATACCATCACGGTGCCAAGAACTGTGCTAGGCGTGGTGTATTCGGGGGAGGGACAAAACAGACCCTCTGCCCTCATGGAGCTTACAGTTCAGAATCAAATGTAGATGACAAAGGTACAAAATCATTGCATCCACTGTTTAGAACTGGGAGTATATTTTTCCTAAAGTTCAATATTGCAATTATGCACAGAGTCCCAGCCATAATCACAAAAGCCTACACAATAGTCTCCTCTGAATTTCATCTCAGAATGTTGGAGACATATCTTCCCCCAGTGCAGTTGGGGAAGAAAATAATGAAAAATGGGAAGCAAGTTGCATGCAATAGGCAGCTGGTACTCCTTCCCCCACAGGTCAGAGCAGGCTGCCACAGCCAGAGCCTGTATTTCTTGCTCTTTGGAAGAGGGCTCTACCTCTATCTTCCTCTCATTCCTCCACTCCCTCTCCCATCCCACTGACTCACTATGGTGAAATTCAGCTGTTGAAAAGAATGAGACATGTATAAGTAAAATATCTTTAAAGTGAGAGTTTTCTGTATCTGTTTCCTTACGTTGGTATGAATATTTGATTGAGCAATTTGGCAGATAATGGATATTTATAGTGCTAGGTGCTAGAGAGATATTGGCAATCCAAAGAGATGAAATCTCTGCCCTCATGGAATTTCCAGTCTATTGAGGAAGACAAACAGACATAATTATATAATTAAGTATCATTTGTTTTTATTATTAATGTTTGTAATGGAATAATCTATGATCAGTTGGACATGAGCTGTGAATAATTTTCTTTTTGATCTCCTTTATAAGCAGTACCAGGGTTAATGGTGCAGTCCCTGGCCATGTAGAATGGAGTTGGCCCATAGTGGCAAGACAGAAGATGCTGTTTTCGATTAGTTTTAACTAAGCCAAGCATGACAATATTGACTATGTTTAAGTAATACCTTTCTTTAAAAAGTATCTTAATACTTCATGTATATTATCTAACTGCTTCTCAGACAAGGGTCATATCGTTTTAAATTTCCATTTATATAAAAGGTTAGGTAACAGAGGGTCATAACCTGCTTGGCATTACTAGAAGAATCCTTGGTATTACATAGGTTTGTGCGCATACACAGGTAGTAATTGGTACTTTTCCATAAGGCACTTCTTATGGAGGGGCAGCAAGATGCAGTAGAAAGGACAGATTTTGGAACAAGAATCTGAGTTTGCATCTGGTCTCACTATTAACTATTTGTCTGAAACTGAATTTGGAGCCTCAGTTTCCTCATCTGTCAAATTGAAATAATGCCCTTGATTCACAATATTGTTGTGAGAACTAGAACACTTGGTAGGAGTTCCAAAAAGCCACTCTTGTTACTATTATTGTTATATCATGTTTCCTATTCTCTTTCTATTCCTGGAGAAACCTTGTATGTTTTTCTGCATGTGGTGAGAGATTAATAAATATCATTAATTAACAGGTAGCATAGAGACTGAATGTCAGGAATTTCCAACTTTTCTGCAACTAGTTCCTCACACTGTTATGTATGATTTTTATTTTTCACGAGCTTCTTAATGCTTTTGATGATGGAATATTTTACAGAGGCATTCACAAGATAAAGACAAAGAAATGTCTCCGGTAATTTGAGTACGTAGGGACTTCTGAATCACCGTATCTGAGGGTCGTTGGTGTCATGGCAAAACGGTCATGAAAACCAGAAATCCTGGCCAGCTGTAAAGAATTTTTGTCAGCAGTATTTTTTAGAATTCCTCTAAGCCTTTGTTATCTATGTTATTTATCAAACATTTAAAATTAAATACCCAAGTTTTATAATGTATACCATTGAGGTACAAACAGCGGACAGGGTCTATTGCAGGCTTCTAAATGTAGAGAAAATGACTTATTACAGACATCCCAACACACTTAAAGAAGAGAACAAGTATTATTGTCAGAGATTTCAGTTAACATTACATCCCTGAGACAGTCTCCTGGTCACTTCCTCTGTAGCCCATTGTTTCTTATATTAAAATACGCTGGGCATGTCCCTTATCCATCTCATTCTCAAATTTCTCAAAGATATAAAAAAAGAAAAAAGGTGATGTTAACAGCAAGATGCTGTGGAAGAAGGAACACATCTAATGAACCCATCCTGGGCTCTTGAAATGGTAGATAATATTTCCTTTCCAGGATTAATAAAGTCTGAAGATTAGAATAAATGAAGCATAGATATTATTTTATGATTATCTCATTTTGTGTATAGGTTTTTTTTCCTTTCACCTTAGTTTCCAATCAAAGCCTTCGATTCCTTTTTTTCCTTCTGCCCATTCTTGCCTTTTTTCCAGGTTCTCTACTGGCTCCTCTGAGCCTCTCTGTTGAAATAGTTCTCCTTGCTCCCTCATGCTGCTTCTCCCTGTGTCCCTGGTTTACATACTCCAGCGTCAGACCCCGTCAGACTGCATCAGGCCCTCTCATATCTTCAGGGGGGTCAGCCCCTCGGCAGGATTGACAGGCCTTGCAAATCTTTTGGCTGCTGTAATAAAATCTCCAGTTTCTGAGATTTATGAGGTCAGATGCATGTAGAAGAGGAAATACCTACAGTTCATGAAATTGTAAAGAATGCCAAGTGCATAGATAGGAGGAAAAGATGCCCAAATTCTTGACAGTTCCTCTTTTACTCAAGTGGTTTGTGTTTTCTTTAATTCATCGTCCAGGTGGTGCAGGTATTCAGATGACCAATTCAGATGCTTTTTGGAGCTCTTGAGATATCGGTTTACATAATTAATAGAAATATACCAGCAGGTGACTGTAATGTGATTATAAAGTACAGTCCTGGCTGTTGGGTGTATTGAATACTTTTAAATGAAATATGTGGAGTGTGTGTACGCATGCAATGTGTTTAAATGAATGCAGCCTTTCCAATCAGCCAGAAAGAGAGAAAGGATGTAAATTGCTAGCATGTGTTGTTCAAAATGCAAAAGTAGGAAAGCAATATTGATCTGTGCTTTGGATGTTTATTTACATCAGTTGCACAGTGTTAAGATGTCTGGCCATAATTATCAAGACCTGCCCACCTGTCAAACCGCAATTGGGTTATTTCCCCATTGTCTTGCCGCAGTAAATCTTCAGGTCTGGATGGGCATTAGACAAATGGAAAAAGGCTACTTTCCCAGAACATGTAATTCATTATGGAAAACAGGTGCCTGCTGAAGATTTTTGCTTTAATGCAGACATATTTTATTATTCATAAAATATTAATGTGAGTAGTCACTACCAGAGTTGTGTGGGTTGTTTTCATGTAAAATTTTGAGTTTTAATATGAGGAGAGAAATTGTGAGGATTCTCCAGACCTTGCTTTTGAAAAGGTAAAACGATTCCATAAATAGTTTCATTCCCTTGCTCTCCCAAAATAGGTTCAGACGACCCTGGCTCCCACTTACGTAATGTGCGAAAATAAGTCCGCTTTAATGTTGTATGCGCTGGATGTTCCGTCCAGGGACAACCTTGCAGTGGGGACAGAGTGACCTTTCTAGAAAAAAAAATGAAATGAAATATACTTTCATTTTCCAGAAATATGCATGCAAGTAAAAATTTGACAGCCTGGAAGAACATAAGCAAATATATCTTTTTATTTGAAGATAAAAAGAAGCAGGGCTGGATAGGAAAGGGAAAAAACCTGTGAAAAAACGGATGATGCAGTTTTTACGAATAAGCAGCTTAATGTATCTTGGCACCCACAGTAAGCCTTGTAGGAGCTCAAAGTGCCTCAGGCAATCTGTGAGCAGAATAGCAATTTTATTACTTTGTCATTAAACCAATTTCACAGCAGTATTGTTTGTTAATGAGCAGCGGCAAACGAGCGAAGATGTCACACACTGGAATAGCAGAGAGATTTGTGACCCAAGCTCCCAGCACTAAGATGGAAGGACCACGGCTATAAAAAAGGAAATACTTTGGGATGAAATGCAAAGTCTATACAGCAGAGCTTGTGTTTATGAGCTACCATTTTGCTAAGAGCTGTGAGAGAAATAAAGGTTGGAAATATGCAGTTAAAACAGGGCCTATAAAATTAAAACCAAATTAAAGTATAGCAGAGGATTACTGCACAGACTGTACTCGACAAAATATATTTTAAGTGACGAGGTGAAATCTAAATCAGTTTTGTTTGAATTTGGTTGGTATTTATGAAATTCAATTAAAAAATGAAAAAATATCCAAACAAAGCAGCTGCCTCACCCTTCTGCGGTGTCTGAGCCATAAACATGCATCACTTTTGAGGAAATTCAACTCGCCGATCCTTAAATAATTAGCAGCTTCTTGATTCACACGGTGCACCCCTCTATCTCTGTGGAAGGCTCCTCTGCTACTTTATCTTCGTGAGGATATTGCACATGTATAATAAACACTCAGGCGGAGCCCGATCCGCCTGGAGCCCATGAATCAAGTGCACCTAGCAGAGGCTGGAATTGAGCTCATCATTTGATGAGTTTCTCTTTTTTTTTCCTTTTTTGCTTTCCTTTTCATTTTGTCCCTTCTTTTTCTTTTCCCTTCTTTTTTTCTTTTCTTTCTTGTTTTCTTTTTGTTTCTTTACTTTTTTGTTTGTTTGTTTCCTTGAGCCAGGCCTGGTCTTACAAAGAACTTGGGAAACAGCCTTGAGGGATACAAGAAACAGTGCCAGACAGGCGCCTCACTGCATCCCTGCAAGGCTCCCGGGTTGAGTGCCGGACCATCCCACCGGCTCCACGCAGGGAAAGGTGGTTCACGCCCCGGGTCCTGGGATCAGACTCACCCCCTCCACAAAGGTCCTGGAGTGAAGGCAGGAGCTTGGTAGGGAATTGAGGGACGTGATCAACCCATAATGGTATCTCCGTTTGCAAAGGAGATTTTTAAAATACTCTGCTTGTCAGATTCACTCCCCAGTCACCCCACTTCTTTGTCAGGGAAGCTCAACCGTCTGGGGTCGGGCTGATCCAATTGGTTGGGCCTTGTTGCTGAACCGTCCAGAACTATGCAGATGCTTCTTCCATAGGAAGATCCCGACAGCTCCACACCCTCGGGCCCACGGCTAGTCATGGTCGTTTGACCTACCAGGTGTGTTAAGGTCTGTGGCAAATCATTGTAGTTTACTGCAATAACTTGTGGGACCAGCCCCCAGTTCTCACTGACCCCCTTTATAATTCGGGTTGGCTAGAGATGTGAATTTTCATATTTATCTCTCATGATCCCCAGCTTGAATTATTGAGATGTTTATTAATTTTTTAAATTTGGTTTTGGTTCAGTTATCTACTTTCTTTTCTGCCAGTTTTTTAAAGTAACTTTTGGACTGATTTGGTGGAAGGGGACTCTGCGGGAAATGCTCACGGCTGCAGTCTAGGCAGTGCGCACAGTGGTGGAAGTTCAGCTTTAAGACTGTTTTCTGCCTGACAGGGCAGGACCCCCAGACAAATCACTGGCTGGCTCCGTGGTAGTTGGCAGCCATTCAAGACTGGTCTTGTGCCAGGAGTATTACTAGATAGCCAGACAGATCAATTCACTTTTACATTCCCGCCATTATTTATAGCCCCACTGTATATCTACTCTTGCTTATAAAGTAATGATTAGCAAATACAGTACACATAAAACATAGGCATTTGTTCTGGAAAGGGCTTTCTCCTGCTGATATTGCAGATAGTTTCACAGGTCACAGAACCTTAAAAAGGATTTAAAGGGCATGTCTTGTGTAGCATTTGTTCTTTTGAAAATGATGCTCCTTTCCCATTTTTGAGTAATTGAAGACGATAGAAAGGTTTTCTCATTGCTTATGTTTCATTGAATTCTCTGCAGCCCCTTTTCCCACAGATGTTTCAGCCAAACCTGTAAAGAGGGAGGTTACATGGCATGGGCTTGTTATTCTGCTGTTGAAAATGACTATTTTGTGCTTCCCTTTTGAGTGTGTCAAGGTGAACAAACCGGCGCCGCTAACGTTTACAGCAGGGAATTTGGGATAAGATTTTTCATATGCCGGAGGAAACTGACAGGACTCAGCAAAGAAAGACTTTGGCTCCCCATTTTGTTTTGTGTTTTCTTCTCTTTACTCTTGATATTCTCATTTTCTTTCTCTCTCTTCCTCTCTCTGTCTCTCTCTCTCCCAATTTCTCCAGAGCGCACGATCTATATCAAAGTGCTTCTTGGTCGTACTGAAGAATTCAGCTAGTGGTGACTGACCAGTTTCTGTGAGGATTAGCACTGTATTAATGCATTTTAAGAGGAGTCAATTCAGTTCAGAGTCAATGCTTTGGAGAATGTCACAGAGCTCACGAGGAGTGGGGGAGCCTGACTTTTCCTGAAGGATGCATGGTGGCCATAAACTGGTGAGGTGGAGGCCTGCATTCTGTAAGCCTGGTATCAAATCCACACACTGAGTCACGTTTTCTTAGCAGAATGATCATATATGGCAAAAGAACATTAGAACAGGATGATACCAACAGAAAAAATAAGGGAAAGTGGGCCAGAGTCTGAAAACGTCAAGCTTGTTGGCCAACTACTATACTCTCTTGGCTTCATACTGGCTTTATCATATAATGGCCTTAATTCAGGTGACATTACAAGTACCTTTTGTGCCCTCCAGCAACTGAACACATTTTGTATCATATGTGTAGCTTGTTTTCCATCTGTTGCTGCAGACAGAATTGTGACATGCTATTGGTAGGGAGACTTACAACTCATAAGAATAAATATTGTCTGCGGGTTAAGATTTTTTTGTTGTTCATCTCTAGAGGATTTTCATAATTTCAGATTTTATTAAGGCCTTATATTTCAGGAGATTTTCTTCTAAATAATTTAAAATACTACATAGAAAGTTGCACCATGTCCAATACACAGATGAGAAAAACTGAGGTTTCCCAAGGGACTTATACAATTTCATACAGAATATTAATTAGACAAAGACAAGATTAGACTGTACTCCTCTAGGATTTTTTGTTTGTTTGTTTCTGCCCTTTCAAGTGAACTCTCATAAAACTTGACATCATTAAAAAAAAATCAGAAGGCATCTCAGGAGTTATAATGTAGAATGAGGTGAAAAAAGGAAAACTTTGGGGCCAGCCCAGTGGTGTAGTGGTTAAGTTCAGCACATTCCACTTCAGCAGCACAGATTGGTGGGTTCAGATCCCAAGTGCAGACCTACACTGCTTGTCAGCCATACTGTGGAGGCGCCCCACATACAAAATAATGAAAGATTGGCACAGATGTTAACTCAGTGTTATTCTTCCTCAAGCAAAAAAAAGGAAGATTGGCAACAACTGTTAGCTGAGGGCCAATCTTCCTCAGCAAAAAAAAAAAAAACACTTTGATTCCTTAATGAAATATCTCTTTCCCAAATCCACCTTATATTTTATGGCCCTTTGCAGTTTTCAGGGTATTTTTATATATGCCATCTCATTTGATTCTCACATCATCCCCGTGAAGTAAACAAGGTTTAAGTTATTATTTGCTTTTTCAAATTAGGAAATGCAGGCTCTTCAAGGCTTGGTGGCTTGTTCACTGTAGCAGAGCTCATAAGTGTCAGACCAGGGCCGGACCTTGAGTGTCTGACTCTGAACCCAACACCTGCATCCTTTCCGTATCTTTCATTATCCTGTTGAAAGAGCTCAGCTTAAATCTTTAAGATAATGGAATCAACTTTGCCCAAGGAAATTGGTATTCCTCAGCCAAAATGTGACTTAAGCTAATTCATTTCCATATCAGTGACCATGGGATTCTTTGGATATTCTGAGAATATCTCTCCATTCCTGACCTCTGAGGGTGAGATTTCCCACAACTAAGCCCTCGTTCTTTTTTTTAAATTTTTTTGTGAGGAAGGTTAGCCCTGAGCTAACATCTGTTGCCAGTCCCCCTCTTTTAGCTGAGGAAGATTGGCCCTGGGCTAACATCCATGCCCATCTTCCTCTACTTTATATGGGACGCCACCACAGCATGGCTTGACAAGCGGTGGGTCAGTCTGTTCCCGGGATCCGAACCTGTCAACCCCAGGCTGCCGAAGCGGAGCACGTGAACTTAACCACTATGCCACCGGGCTGGTCCCTAAGCCCTCATTCTTAAGGGCAAACTAAGTCCATTTTCAATTCTCATTTTGCTTTGTTTGGTTTCTCTCTGTAGCTGCTTTTCCCTCTGCTTTCCAATCAGCACTTGAGTCTTTGTTTCTTATTGTTTTGGCACTATTTAAATATACTCTCCTTGGCAGGACCACTCAAATTTCATCTTTTTCAGCAATTCTGGGAGGTCACTAGTGTATCAGTCTGCATGCTGTTTTAAGTATGGAGTTATTACTGTGTGGTAATGAAATATGAGCTATGGGAACAACCCAAAAGGTGGGGACATGCTTCGGTGAACCAAATTCTCTCCCACTTTAGGTCAAGTGTAGAAAGGTAAAGACAATAAGGCAAAAGCAACTTGAACTCCATAAGTTAAAGTAAGAGACTCAGAGCCTTGTTTGTTTGTGCTTTTCTTTGAAAATGGTATGAAAATCGGTTCCTTGAAATGATTCCGAACCACATAAAATAGCATACAGTGTCAGGAAAACTGAGTCTGGGGTATAGTTAACTTATAAAACAAGCCTAGTGACTGTCTCTTGAACAGAATCTATGTGTACACATCATATTCTATTGCAACTGATCTTTTCTCTTGTTATTTTTCATGCTGCTTCTTTTGGCCCTGTGACTGATGTAATCCATGTGTTGTACAGAGTTCTTCAAGTCCATCCTACATATTTCACAGGCACTGCAGAACACCTCTTCTTGGTAATACGTATCACCATGGCAAACATCTCATTAAAATTTAATTGAAGGTGGTTTGGCAGCTTTATTTTACAGGAGTTGCACCCTAGAGAACTTTATATACCACTTTTGATTGACAAACAGAAAATTTACTAGATTTATTTGGCTCTTCAGAGTTGAAACTGAACAACAGGGTTTTTTTCTGACCTTTCTCAAGCCTGTGAGACATGCTTTTAGCAACAGAAGACAAGATCTTCTGTTACGTCCCAGAGTGTTGGTTAATCTTGAAACTCCACCTGTGCATGTCCGATCGGTCAGTTCTATTCTAGATGAAGGATGTAGAACAACATGACTCCATGTGACTTCTGCAGAAGTTTCCCTTTTGTAAGTTAAGGACTTAATTAACAGGTAATTTCTTAATTATTTTACCCTCAAAACACAGGTGTTTCTGAGAATACCTTTAAACTAGGTCAAGATTTTATTTTTACTTTCTTCTGTCAAAAGTCATCATGGAGGTCTTTTTACCCACATTTGTGATCCATATTTAGAATCATCATCCCACACGTGCTCAAATTAAAGTAGTTTTAGCAGACCTATTTTAATTAGTCAGCAAAATAGGTTCTACATCATTCTCATCCTCACTCTTCTAAGATTTCTGAGAATCAAAAAAAAAAAAAGTGTGGTACTAAAGTATGGATTTTTAAGTGTTTCTGGGACTTTAATCTCCAGGTCCCATTTTTCCTTCTTTTTCTTATTCCAACATTAATACCCATTCTCCAACCTCAAGATATTTTAGCTTCCATTGTCTTTGACTTCAAGGAACAATGAATAGTATGTTATTCTTATATGCTTAAATATTTAGATAAATAATTTGTGAGCTCTGAACAAAGATCCACCACTTGTGTTTATGTTTTTCCATACCAGCATAGGGAGACAAATATAGCATGCAGAAGACAGAAACCTAATAAAATAGCTGAAAATTCAAGTTGTCTCACTTATTATTTACTTTTTTCCATTGACATTCCAGTGGTATGTCATTGTAGGTAAAATAATGACTAAGTGCAAGTTAATAACACAAATCAATTTTGAAGCTCTTGCTCCAGTGTTCAAATGATAATAGAAAAGAGTTCTGTGATTGGGCCACTGTACACATAACCTAGAAGTTAATTAGATTCTTTTGGTAATATTGGGAATTTTCCTAATTACTCTTTCCAAGATTAAAAAAAAAAAAGGACATTAACAATTTACAGTATTCCAAATATGCCAACTATTTGGCTAAATATTTAACCTTTACAATAAATTTAGGAGGTATGTATCATCTGTATTCCACAGATGGGAAATGGTGAACCAGAGAGGTCAAATAGCTAAGAAATTGCAAAACAGGATTCAAATTTATCTCCTGACTTTAATCCAGTACGTTTTTTACTAAGTGTATTAGCTAGAAGTACTTGCTCTCTCTGTGCATTTGCTTAAGAAGGTTCCTCTACCTGGTACTTCTCCCTCCTTCTATCCTCCCCGTTTCCACCTATCAAAATCCTTCAGGGAGGAGCCCAAAGCCTCCCATCCTCCTCCCTCTATCACCCACGCTATGTCCATCCTCCCTGCACACCCATGACCACTCTTCTGCCATTGACACTCTTTCATTTGGTAGCAGGGTCATCTCTTTACTGCTAAATTCCAAGCTTTCTGAGAGCAAGACTGAATCTTCTTCGTCTATGTAGGTGTTGCAGTGTTTGGAGGATTGTAAACATTGGAAATTTATTTTAGAATGGTTTAAATATTTTTCCTTGTAATTCTCAGATGATGATTTGATGCCTCTACAATACTAATTGGCCTTCATGTTTCATCTTCAGGACAACTCTTTGAAGTAGGTCAAATAATTTATTCTTATCTTACAGTTGAGGAGATTAAGACACAGAAAGGTTAAAGAACTTGTCCAAAACCCCACAGTAAGTGATATAGTCAGGGTTCAAACCCAGGGCTCTAAAACCCATCTCTTTCCATTAAGTTGTACTGTTTCTTTCATCACATAAAAATTAGGAGACCTTTAGGGCATGAAGTTAATCCCAAATCAAGTGCTTTCTTCCACTTGGCAAATGTGGCCTCTCATACAAGTTCTTCTTCTGGAGCCTCCCCATAAGGCCTTAGGTGCAATGCCAAGTAGGCAGCAGACACTGAATAAAAATTTGTTCGTGGGGATCAAGAATTGTATCTTCTAGAATTTCTATAAACAAGGACTATTAAATAAGAGGAAGCAGACGAAACAGGAGAATCAGGAGATTGTTTGAAGGGAGAATACACCATGTAGATAATGGAAAGGGGATTCATTGTAGGTGGTGTAAAGATGAGATGAGCAAGAAGAAGCTTCCGTTCTCAAACTCTCCCCTGTGTGTGAAGAAATCCTAGTCATGTCTGTGGCATGGACTCTAGCCATTGTGTTCATTTTCTTTCAATGTTCTCTTACTTCCTTCTTTCAATGACCCAGAACTCTTCTAGGTTATGTTCAGTGGGATGATGAATGGTTGGCCCCAGGTAACCTTTTACCCAGGTGTTTCCTTAGAGTATGGCTGAAGATAAAAATCTGTTGAGGATTTCCTTTGTGGGAAAGTTCAAGAAGCCTGAACTTTTAGGACAGAGTTCTGCTCTGATTTGGGGGATCCTAATAGGATGAATAAATGAACATAATTCAAATTTCGAAAACACAACTCTCATATAACCCTGCAGAACTGATGAATGAGAAAATTAGCTTGAACCTGTTGAATCAGGTTCAGAGTGAAGGCTTATTTCAATGTATTTTTTCTCCACTAGTTGGATTACATTCTCACAGTCATTTCCCTTGATTTTAAAGATTTTTGAAAATGCTATCCACTATAGAATTATATGTGGCATTATATTTTCTTTATTCTTCCTTAGAACCTATTGTCTTATAAATCTAGCTAAGTGAAAAGTTCTGGTCTAGAACTCAAGTAATTTCTAAGGCTCCATTTTATGTATTTGGTCTAAAAATTGGCATCATTTTCCTGCCTGACTGGGAAATATCAGATAAAGGGTCTGTTAGAACTAAGCAAACTTGTGATTAAGTTGTTATGAAGATGCTACCTGGTTCCCAGGAGATGTTTCAGCTGCAGAGCTCTCCTGAGAAGACAGGAGAGTAACCCTAAATATTCCTACTCTCCTAGCCCCCCACTGTGTGTGGCCTATGTTCAGACAGATCCTCCAGATAACTCCAAAACTATCTCCACCTATTTCACCAGGCCTCTTCCTTTTCCCTTCTCTGACTGAAGAACACTGCCTTTCTCACACACAAAATGGCTTCTTTCTCCTAGCTCTGACTCTATTGCCTTAGCCATCCCATTTGCCATTCTACAACTTTCTCTCACTTTTTAATGGAAAATAAGGGCTAGTCATAGTATGTATGCGAGGTTGACAGGAGTTAATGCCATCAACGGTAAGGTGTTTCCAGAGGTTAATGGAGAGGAAGTGATCATCTTTTCAAATCAAAACTTTGGTTTCTGCTTTTCTTCCAGTTCCTGTTTCCATGTTACCTTCTGCATTAGTCTGCTAGGGCTGCCATAACAAAATACCACAGACTGGGTGGCTTAAACAACAGGAATTTATTTTCTCACAGTTCTGGAGCCTGGGAGTCCAAGATCAAGGTGTCGGCAGGTTTGGTTTCTTCAGAGACCTCTCTCCTTGGCTTGCAGATGACTGCCTTCTCATTATGTCCCCACATGGTTTTTTCTCCGTGCGCCTGTATCCCTGGTGCCTCTTCCTTTTCTTATAAGGATGTTAAGTCACATTGTATTAGAGTCCTACCCTAATGGCTTTATTTTAACTTACTTATCTCTTTAAAAAACTTATCTCCAAATATGGTACATTCTGAGGTACTGGGGCCTGGAATTCAACATACAAATTTGGGAGGAACACAGTTCAGCCTTCTTTTCACTCTCAGTATATACACCCTACAAAGGCAGCATAAAATATCGATGTAGAGCACATTAAGTCAGAAAGACCTGGATCTGGGTCCCACCTTTGCTTCTTACTAAGAGAGTGACTTTAGGCATATTTCCAGATTTTCTAAATCTCAGTTCCCCAACCACTAAATGGGAATGCTAGTAATATTACCTGCTTCATAAGGTTTTTGTGAGAATTAAATAAAAGGATACATGTATGCACTCAGTTTAGTGCCTAGCTCAATAAATGTTAATTATAAAATATGAATGAAGGTGAATTATGAAGCTCTCTTAGAAAAGAAAAAGATTTTGATTATAATCAAATTATGGACATTAACTGACACCTGAAATTTTTCACTTAAAGTGTAAATTTGCTATAAGTTTTCCAGAGTTTTCACTAAATGATTTACTTTTTCTCCAAGTCAGAATTTGATGGACTGTGTAGTTTAGAAGAGTGATAATCGAGTAGAGTCCTGATGACCATCCGCGCCAGATTTTCTATAATACTAACTTCAAATGTTTTTTTATTGCCCCCATAAGCTTACTCATATTTAGAATATTTGCCCTGACTTTTGGTTCCGCCACGTCATCATAATAAGTACAGCACAGTCTACCACTTAATTCAATGAGCTCCATTTAGTCAAGAGATTAGATCCAATCCAAAGATTCCTGGACTGTTTGTTTCACTTAAATGAATCATTGATTCACAGTTACTGATCAACCTAGTAATACCACCATTCATAAATGGGAATGGGCCAACCCCTGCTGGCATAATGATCAGAGGGAGGAGGAGTGGGATGGGCACTGAACAGCTGATGGCTCTTCTTACTTCTGGAGGGGGGCCTTAAGATGATAGCATATAGGTGGGCAGAGCAACTGTGACACCTCCCTGGGGTCCCTTCGATGCTGGGAACTTACTGAACCTCAGCTGTCAGAGAACAATAAATTTTCCTTCAAAATATAAAACATAAATCAGTGTTTCCCAAACACTGAAAGGCAAGAAGAAACTAAATCCCCATAATAATGAAAAGAATCCCGTTAATTAAATCAGCAAGGTAGAGAGCTTCCCTCCCAGCACTCGGCCCGGCTGAACAGTAGAATACCTTGGAGACTGAAGCTGAAATCCAAGCCTTTTCTAGGGTACAAGCCAGCATCCTGAGGGAACATTTAGAAGGAAAGAATCTGTAAGTACAGGACAAGTAAACACAACTTTTTTTTTAGAAGTTGTACTTGGATTATGTTTATCTGGGAAGGGAAGTTGCAAAACAAATTGTGAACCAGGCTCATAACATTTGTGCCAACCCCTTATCAGATTTGCCACCAGTCAAGGGTAAACTGAAGGCCGAGGCGCTATGAACTAAAACACAAAAGCAAATTACACGGGATGTTTAGAGGAAAGGAGAGAAATGTGTCATTTCTTCTGATTTTTTTAAATTACTTTTTTTCAGCCGTAGCCTGTTTCAACTTATTGGGCTGTTAAACATCCTGGATCAGATAGTTTACAATGATTAAGTGTTTACTTCACACATCTTTCTTTTTGTCTTGCAAAGCTATTGATATAGATTTGTGGGTTTGTTTAATGCTTGGTTAATTGGCTGGTCTACTAAGAGAGAGTCTTGCTGTGGTTGAGGAAAGCTGGAAAAACTAGAGGTTAAGGTTTCTTACGAATCTGTCACATTTGGGAATTGAGGGCCCTATAACATTACTGCCCTCAAGCCACTGACAGCAATTTCTATTCCCATCAGTGGGAGCTCCCACAGGGATGAAAGTCACACCCTTCAACCCCAGTCAGCTTTTGGTTTTACTCTCCAAACCAATTCACTTCCACCCGTAATCTACTGACCTTTAAATCGGTTTTGGCTGCCAGAGAGAGAGCTTTTCAAATGAACTGGAGTCCATTCACAGAATCTGAGGCTTCCCTTCAGAACTTGCCCATATTCGAAAATGCGAAAATTACCCAACTCTCTTCTAGGCCTCAACATTGAACTAGTCTTTCACATAATGGTTAATCACATACTAGTTATTGCATCAGTGTCTTTGAAAAATATGTGATGCATGTCATAGGACACACTTGCAGTAAGTCAGAGCTCATTCAGATTTATATTTCCCTACAAGTGAGGGAGGATGTTTTTAATCTTCTGGCACAAGAGTTTTCCTACCATCATCTCATTCTCCTTGTATTATTCTGTATCCTTTGCCCAGTCCATAACCACACATGCACACACTTAGAAAGAATATTTTCAGTACTGAAAGTGGCTAGTACTGCTGGGAGGCCAAATAGTAGGATATAGTCTTACTTTGATAAGTAGAATTGGGTCCCCAAGCCCTCAACTCCCACCACTACCAAGTGCTTTGACCTTGGAGGTGAGAGTAGCAGGAAGAAAGGAAGTAGCCAACAAAATATGGTTCATTCCTAGCTCTCCATGGCTCAGAAGAGCTTTAAGAAGCAGCAGGTAGCCACAATATGGTATCTGGTTCATGTGATTCCTGGGGGCGAAGCAACACAAGATGGTGGATCCCAGTTCAGTCCCAACCGCTCCCATCTGATGATCCCATCCACAGCTTGTCCTCAGGCAGGTTATAGATCATGCTCTGATTTCCCTTCAGTGTGGTGTATTTTTTTCCTTCTGACCTTTCACAGTAGTACCTTTGTGCTTGGGGGAAAAAAAAATCTCCTTAAGTTTTTTTTTTATTTTTTAACTGAGTGTGTCAAGTCAAGAGAGATTTAAAGATTTATACTCACAAGGTATGCTCATGAAAAACAAGTGTGTGTATGTGTGTGTGTGTGTAAATTCAATGTGTGTGCATGTAGGAATATTGCAAGAAATAAATTTTGAGGTTTTTAAAATTATTATTCTTTTACTGTGTCTTTATAATCTTTCCCTGCAGGACTTTAAGGAAATAGTTGCTTTAAATTTTGTTATTTGGAAATGACCAGTAGGTGATATAAAAGCTGTGTTTACCTGGCATTGTTAATGAATATCTTCACCCACAGATATATGAGAGGCCATTATTTGATGAGGAATAACTCTTTAAGTAAAGATAGTAACCACCTCCTAAAGGCTGGAAGCTATGCTTGTGTAATGGAGAATCTTAAATGAAATAGAGATTTTATGCACGTCCAAAATGTGTGTCTGGTCAAAAGTTCACTCTTAATTTCTTAAAATATAAACTCCTCAATCACACCTTAACTTGGAAAAATAACCTGGCTGACATTTATTGAGCACCTACTCTTGATAGGATATTGCGCTGGGTGCTGGGAACAAAATAAGTCAGAGGTTGGGGCCAGCCCCATGGCCTAGTGGTTAGGTTCAGCATGCTCTGCTTTGGCAGCCTGGGTGCACAGGTTTGAATCCCAGGCTCAGACCTACACCACTTGTCAGCCATGCTGTAGCAGCATCCCACATACAAAATAGAGGAAGGTTGGCACAGATGTTAGCTCAGGGCGAATCTTCCTCAAGCAAAAAAAAGAGAAACATTGACAACAGATGTTAGCTCAGGGCAAATCTTCCTCAGCAGAAAAATAATTAATTAATTAACTAATTAAAATAAGTCAGAGCTTGATGGTAGCAGTAAACAGTTCATTTCAAAAAGATTCCAAAATTAAAATTAGAAATAGCATTGTAATTTTGCCCTACTGTCTAAATATGATCTTTGCGTTCTTTTGTGTATCCATGTGCAGTATAACTATGAAGTAGCTTTTCCCGTTTTGTGTATAAGTTTTTAAGTGGTTAACCAAAGGCAGGTGTGGACAGTAGAAACAAGCCCCATAAAACCTGGTGAGCCCCTCTTGGGGGCAACTGTGACACACACTGCCATTTTCTATTTACACTGACATCATTTTCACAGTTTTGCACCTTTTTTTCAGGAGTGGGGGTGGGGAGCAAGTCTTCTGGCTAGGAATTTTCAAAGACAAACTTGTAAAAGGAAAAAATGAAGATTGCATTCCTTTATATATTTGCATATGACAGATTCAAAGCAAGGTGGGTACGCAGAGCTGGTTTAATCCCTCACCAAGGTGGCAATCTCAGGTGCTTTGATGTCATCTGGTCTCGAAGCCCCTGAGACTTTTCGAGGCACCACATTCCGTTGACTTTATGTGGTCGCCTATCCCTTCTGGTGTTCAAAAAGAAAGGAAAAGGTCCCTGCACCTTCTTGTCTCCTTCCTTTATTGTACGGTTTGCTTTGTTTGTTTGATTTTAAAACTGCCATTATGTGAAAGTGTTGCAAGTATAAATAATTGAGAAGATAACTCTGTAGGGAAACCACTTTTGCTGCCTTTGTGCAAAGGCAGCTCATTATGGGTCTGAGCTGCAGCATTCCATAAGAGCAATTATGCAACATCAGTGTGTCATGGATATTAACCGAGGGGAGTAGAGGAGAGACAAGAAAATCATTTTGGAACTTATTTAATTAAATTTATTTGGTTTTTCCAATAGTTCCTCTAGTGTATAATTTACCCGACCACTCTGTGGTTGCTGTGGTCTTTGCAGGATCGTGGTTCAGCATTTGTTTTTTGGCAATTCTCCTCAATTCTGTATGGACCTAAAATGCATTTATATTGGGGTTTAATTTTCACCCAAGGAGAGGTTACCTATAAAAATGGAACCATAATTTGGTCATGAGGTTGTTATCCCCCCTAGGGCTTATGTAGCCAGTTAATATATGTTAATACGGCAAAGCGAACAAAAGGTTAAATAAGTGGGTCAGGCTGAGAACGAGTCTTGTGCTGCTGACTTCTGCTTCAACGGAAGGAAAAGCCCGTAATGGCGCATGCCTGACTTTCACCCCCATCATTTTAAGAATTGCTTTGCCAATCCTTCACAGCAAATAGTAATTTTAAGTGGACCAAAACAGAGCTCAGGGTGTTTGCACTCCATGGTAATGATAGAGTAGCTGTGCTCCCTGGAGTCAATAAGCCCAACAATTGAGTCATTTTTGCCTCCTGTGAGTGAATCACTGCTGTTAGGCTGAATGACAGGATTGCTTATAGAACCACAGCCCTTCACCAGGCTGACCTCATCCCGGGACAGCGAGGTTCAGAGGGCAGGCAGGTGGTGTTTAACACAGTTATAAGTAAAAGCTGATTTTGTACTTATACACTCTGTAAACAAGAAAGTAGAATTTGTGTGTTGGGGGGAACATTTGATGTTCTTTTTCCAGGGCAGCACTTCCTCTTTTCCCATCTCTTTCCCTTTCTCTTTCTTCTTCCCCTTAATATCCCACCCCCGACCACCTTGTCTTTATCTGTCTCTGTCTCTCTCTCTCTCTTCCTTTCCTCCCCATCTCCCATCCTCCATACACATAAGTGTCCAACACATGTAATAGACGTGCTAAAGTTAAACGGCCACAATCCAATCACAGTTTTGATTAATGAAAGATGCAGAGGGTGTTGCAAAAAAAAAATTATCTTACATTTAAGATTAGCTTCCGGTTTCTAAGAGTCCCTCTGAAGCAGAAATTTTAGGCATATGTAGCAAAAGACCTAATGCTGACTTCTGCTTGGGTATTTTTTTAATATTTCATTCAGTGGGAAAATATGAGAAAAATAGGAAAAAGGTAAGATTAGAGAGAACATCTCAGCCTAAAATCATCCCCTAATGATCAAATTACCTTTGACATAGAAAAGTTCTAAGGAACATTTTCAGACAGCACATTTTTAGAGTCAGAGGTCTATGGAGTAACCTGTTTTGTAATAATCATGGGAGGTGGGGTTATGAACAGGTAAGATGTAAAACAAGAGCCCTACAAATGGTACTCCATCTCTGAGTCTGACAGGGAAATATGAAGATGGAAATCCTATTTTCAAGTTGATAAATGGTTCAAAAATACAATTTCAGTTAAAAACCAGAATGCTGCTTCATTTTTTTTCAGATCCTTGGAACTCTAGTGCCCCTCAAAATCTTAATAACTGAGGTTAGAAATTGATTTGTCCCATCATTCCTTCTTAAAGACTCATAATATATTGCAGCCTATTAAATGTTGTGACGTAATCTGCAGCAAAGTGTTCTGACTTTGTTTCACATAATATTGTTTCCCTGCATTTATTTGACCTACTACCAATACCTATTGACAGTAGTGCCCCTCAGAGCACAATTTGGGGAAAACTTCCTTAGAAGGATATAATGAGAAAAACTTTGAGGAAGTTTCCTATTTTCCTTTCCTTTCTCCATCTCATAAATCTTCCCCCTTCACTTCCTCCTCACTATTCCTCTGTCCCAACACACACTTTCACACACACACATACACACCATAATACTTCATTGACCTCAATTCCCATTACACTCAGCTTATTCCCTCCTCTTGAATCAACTGGACTTACCATGCTCCAATATAACGAAGTATATCAGGTGTTCCCCAGCCTGGAAAAGTCTGATGCCCACTTTCTGCCAAGTCAAGTCCTTCTCTTCCTTTCTCCCCACACCCAAGACTTGCCTGGCGTTTCTAGTGCCCAGATGGATCCACACCTTTATATTAATGCCTCTACTCTGTATCTTTAGTTGTTTCTGAGTGCAAAGATAACTAGACCAGAGCCATGAAGCCAGAGTTATTTCCCATCTTAGCTCTGCCCCACTCCAGGGAAAATCATTTCATCAGGGATTCAGCTCTGCCACTTGTAAAATGAGGACAAGTCTGTTCTCAATTCTACATTATTTCCAAGACGGGGAAACACTATTTTCATTCACTCATTCAGTTATTCACCCAGCATTTTATTGAGGATGCGCTATATGCTTGACATGTCGCGATAACATAGAATTAAGATGCGGTCCCTGCTCTTTAAGGCTATCTGGTGGGAAGCTAGACAAGCAAATGATGAACACGGTATTGAATAAATGCTGTGATATATAAGCTAGATGCTACTGACTGGGGAAGTGCTTCCTACTCAGACTGTGAACCAGGGAAGTTACCTCAAAGAGACATTCTCTGATAAGGATTTTAAAGAACGTGTTGACCAGATGGCCACGGAAGAAAGGCAATCCCAGACAGAAGGAATAGTATGTTCCTAGTTAGCATATTAACTCTATACTTGCTAATTGCCCTTTTGTTTATTTGTACGTTACCTGACTCCGAAGTAAGAATCTGTGGCAGTTAAACCAATTTCAAAATGAAATTATTTTTTGATAGATGATGATGTTACTTTATCTTTACTGTGAAAATGGTGATAATTCAAATGCCATCATTTCTATTCCTAATAGTTAAGTTAAACCACTTTAGGAAATTCTGATAGATGTGAAATATGAATATCCTCTATTCTTTCAAATTGCAGTACAATGTGTTTGCTTCTTTCTCAATTGAAGATTGTAGCTTTGTGTGGAATGACAGAATCAAAGGTTGACGTCTATATTTCTGTGGAAATCGGGGGAAAAAATCCACTAACTAACCCTCTAAAGCTATAATATTTAAAGACTAAAGCAGATGTGGCATAACTGCTGGTTTGCTAAGTCTCTTCTGATTTATAAAGATATATTTTATGCCTTTTATGATTACGGGATGATGCTAAATTTTGTGGGTAATAATACCGTCACATTGGGAAGACTGCATGTAACGTCTCTGGCGAAGATGCAGAAAGCTACCTGGCTGTCAAATCAAAGTAAAAGATGTTTAATTTGTTGTTAAGAAAAGGCAGTCAGGAAATTTTATTTGGAATTTGGTCTTTGATGTTTGAACATTATAAACATGAGGACATTATGTCATATGTTCATGAAGAGATTTTTTTTTTGCTTCTTGACATAATGGGGTATGTTTTAATAATTTTTAAAGATTGTTGCTAGATGTCTAGCTGTTAGAACTATAGTTTATTTAAAGTGACTTTAAATTTTTAGATCTTTGATTTTTTTTTTCTTTGGCACCTGAACTAGTTGCCACTATAAACTGGTTAAATAGCATTTGGTTTAAACAGAAAGACTGCAAGATATATGCATATTTATGATGTTTTGTTTGTTGGATCTTTTTCTTAATATTACTTGACTTTCTGTGTTTTAATCTCATTTTTTCGTATTTTGGGTTGAAGCCACTCTAAAGCTTAACACCTAGGAGATTTCTCACTTATGGTTCCCTTTAAAAGTGCTAAAATCTCAGCCTCTCAAACAAGAGACCGAGCTACAATTTAAAGAAAGCAGTGGTATTGATAAAGGGCCCTAAGAATGTTGCCACCTTCCGCGTGTATCTTCTGCCACGTCTTTTCTTTTAAACCAGCAGGAGGATTCAAAGAAGGATAAGAGCCTGGTCCATCCAAACACTTCTGGCATGCCAAGCTGGTCTTCTGAAGTCTCCCTGCTGCTTTAGAAAAAGGAGCCCCACAGACAAATGAAAGGGCCACGGGACATTCACATGCATAGCACCTTCCCTCCAAACACCAAGTGGCTTTCGATTGCTGGTGTTGGGGTAGTTTGGACTGAGTTGAAGAACAGAGACTTGAGAACCATTTGTTTCCACACCATTTTGGGTGAAGTGCTATATTTTTCACCTTAAAAGCCCATTTAAAAAGAAAAATATGTTTTGAAAGGAGGACACAATTTGGAAGCCATCACACTTAATGGAGTCCCTTTTAAATGTAACACTTTGTCCTATCAATTCTCTTCTAAATTAGTTGTCACTACCTAGAGAAAACCCACCCTGGATTGTCTTATGCTATTGCTTAAAAATATACAGCCTCTTATATATATTTTCCTATATCCAGTTTTTAAAACTCTCTAACAAATTCCATTATTAAGCCTGGAGCGGAACACAACTTGTGTAGCAAAACACAGTGTGACAGGTGTGTTATTACCATCAGCCTCTAAACCTAGTCACACTGATTATCTCAGAATTAGAAGAAAAAGTACACTAGACCTAACAGAAATAAAGCCATAGCCACAGAGGTTTTACTGACAATTGACTTGGCCAGCCATTATTAGATAGAGGACTTTGTAAAATCTGGAGGATATATGAAGAAGAAGCAATGTTTGGGGAAGTAACCAGGCAGTGTATTATCCTTGTCACGGCTCTAGAGTGTTCATATAGTTTTGGAGTTTTGAAGAGATGAGAGGGTTTTCAAGTTAAAGTCACTTCTTTCTAACCTTTCACTCTTCTGTCCTTTATCTTGAGTGGCCTGCATAGCTTCTCAGCCTGAAAGTTCCACTGTCAACTCAAAAGTAATATTTGGAAAATTGAGCTTGTCTCTCCTCACCACAGTAAATAGGAATTCCTTCTCAATTTCCAGTTTTCATCAACTGTCTACCATAACACACCAAACAGAGATTCTCAGGTTTATCCTCTTAATATCTCTGATATTTGCATCTCTTCTTTGCCATCTAAGCACAATTCATCAGCAGTTATCCAAGCCAAATGTCGCACTTTTTCATTTCTACCACCTGCATCTGGGTTCACTTTATTTCTCTCTTCTGCTTGGATCAGACAGTAGCTTTCGACCTTCTCAGCTTCTACCTTCTCATCAGTCCGTCCTATACACAGCTCTTGGAACAGAACTTCCTCAAGCACCATATTTTATTTTATCATTCCACTATCCAAGAATTTCATGGATTCAGTTTGTCACTCAAGAAACTCCACCAATGGGGGAAATGGGGAAGATGTTGGTCAAAGGGTACAAACTTCCAGTTAGAAGATGAATAAATTCTGGAGGATCGAATGCACAGCATAGTGATTATAGTTAACAATAGTGTACTAGGTACTTGAAAGTTGCTGAGAGAGTAGATCTTAAATGTTCTCACCACAAAAAAGAAAGGTAATTACGTGACATGATGGAGGTGTTAGCTAATGCTATGGTGGTAATCATTTTGCAAAATATAAATCTATCAAATTGACACTTTATATACCTTAAATTTACACAATGTTATGTGTTAATTGTATCTCAATGCTGCTGGGGGCGGGGTGCGGGGGGGGGAAGAACTTCCACCAGCTTGTCTATTAACTGTAGCCATCTTTTCCAGACCAAAACCAAAAGCTAGTCTAAATTCAGTTCTTTGACTCTCCCTTGCGCAAGATGGGCTGTGGGCTGCCTTGGTGTCCTCGCACATGCCATTCCCGTATTTCCTTCCTTTCCAAAATTCGATGCTCTTTTCAACTGGTTCAACTTTCCTCCTCCAAGAATTTAGTGATTTACCTCTATCTGACTTTTTACATTGACCCCATCACACTTATTTACTGAGTGTGGACTGTGTTGATTTGCAGTTATTATGTATTATCATGTTGTGATTTTTCCATTTGTTTCTATGGATGTGAAGAGTAAAAATTTTCACATAAACTGCATTTTCAAAATTTTAAATATCTACATACAGAGAGTCATAGAATTATATATTTATGTATTATATATAATTTCTTATTATATATGACCTTGTCATATTTTTGTCACTAAACATGTGTTTTATTAGGTATAGAATGGGTGAAATTTATCGACATGTGACACATGTACAGATTACCGTGGACCTTAAAAATTATTCATTCTAATTTTTTTAGGACAGAAAAAGGATGAATATAGGCCTTACCTCATCCCTACTCCTCTCTTCTACACCTTACTTTCCCTTCCTGCCCCCTGTTCTCCCCACTCTGTGTCTCCCTGGGATACACACACCCTCCCAGAGAAAGCATCTACTGGTGCAATTCTCTCAACATTGAGGAGGTGGGCGCTAGTCACTTTCGACAGACCGAGGGGCAACATAGGATAAAGCAAGAAATGAGACTGGAAAAAATCCCTATTGCCTCTGGAAAGTGAGGAAAGGAGGAAGAGACCAAACACTAGAATGCAGCATGACGGAGTAGAAGTAAGGATTTTTCGTAACTGTTCTTTTCTCCTTTGTTTTCAGCATTCCCACCACCCACAAAATTCCTGTCTTTGACCTATGTGACCTATGTGGCTAAATATTTTAGAATTGATTTCTCTTTCTCTAATATACACATATATCTATCCTTATCACCCTTCCTCCAGCAGTAGCACAGAAAACCTAGCCAGGTGTTAATCTTTGGCAAAGTTTATTGCCTGGTGTGTGTGTGTGCGTGTGTACACACACATATACATATATATGTATTTATGTGTGAGTGTTTATATAACCACATGCATACATATACGTACATACACATGGCCAATGACTCCTCGGTTTATCTCAAGGCCACATTGCTTTGTGTTCCACTTCGTTGACAGGGCACCTCTGACCTGACAGATTTATCCATTGAGAACAGGATCATGCATATGAAACCAGTTTAATTCTTAGCAAAATAATGCGTATGGTTTGTTTAGATTTTATTGTTGATTTTTTTTTCCTTATATGTTACTCAGGGAAGCCTATGTTAGTATAAATTAGTGATAATGTAATCAACATTATGGCCTCTTTGATATTGCATTTGCTAAAGCCTTTCTGGGTGTTTCATTCAGCTTTTATTGATTGATATTATAGACAGTAGATAAACACTCTGGATGGATCTGTTTGTTCACAGATTTGTAAAAATCTAATCCTTTTTTCTCTTTGATTTAAAGAGTGTGATACCATTGGAGAGAAGACAGTTCAGATGTGGTCATCATAGGTTGGTGGCACCAAAAATAGAAACTCACTTAGGGTAAACTTTGCTGTCGGGAAAAATGGAGCATTCTTTCTGAACTCAGGAACGGTGGTTCATGCGAGCTTACTTGTAGATGGTTGCTACAATAAGGCTTCTTTCATACAGGTGTGTTTATGCCCCAGGCTTGCTGGCCACAGTCCATTCCATTTACAGAAGCTGAATTAAACAATAACTACCGCATTGCAAAAAATGGTGGGTGGGGGGGAGAGGGGGGAAAGGTGAGCGTCAAAGGAGATGCCTGGGAGCTTTGTTAGGGCCAAGAAAAACCCTGTTGCAGTTGTCAGAGCTTGTTGATGTTGCTGGGAACGGCACTTTTTTTTCTCCTGGATTTTGTGGTTCTGCCTTAGGAAAGAAAGTAAAATAGAACGGAAGAACAAAGTCCTACTCTATAAATCAGCAGCTGCTCCTTGCCAGATCAAAGGAGTGACATTTTTGCTCCTGGACTACTTGTCCACTTGAGGGCTTGACAGGCAGCTAACAGCTGGCCTGCTAGACTGTATGGGAGAATCAACCTACATCTTCTTCCGAGCAGATGACAAGCTAATCAGAGATATATCCATAGTACAGGGCATGTGAGTGCACCTTGATCTCCTCAAACATATCTAACACATAATTGCTAAACAGCTTGGTGCATTTTGGGCAAGTTAATGCTTAGGTGGTTTCCACTGAGAAGTAGGATAGAGAATTAATACTTCAATCAAAAGTGATCATGAAAACTAAAAAGACACTAGATTTGTCAGGATCTTTTCCTCTTAGAGTGAATTAGTAAATGGCTAGGAACATGAGAATTGGCTAAAATGTATGTAACTGATTACCAAAGTGACTGGTTGATTTTTCAAAGCTCAGTCAGGCTAGAGTGTTCAGGTAGATGAACAGGTAATTGGTAATTTGAAAATGATTATTCCTGCTTTTTATGCTGATAGAATTGAATAAAGTTGTGGATGTATCTTCCATGTCTGCAAAAAGTTGTTTGCAGAAGCACTATAAGGTGTGTAGGTATACAGATGTGGAATTTTAATGTCAGTAGTAAAACTTTCAAAGTAATTCCATTTCCACTCAGTTTCCATCTGCAATAAATCATGTACAGGATGAGGTAATATACTACAACTTATGTCTATTGACTTAGTATTTTATCTTTAAGAGGATAGATCCTAGATATGAATAGCTAAGGAAGTTTGTGTATTTTCTCCTGCCTTGCTTTCAAGTAGCTTTGAAAGATCACTTTTATAGTGCATGATAAATAGCCACGTATGAATAATCTGATGGCATTCTGTGAGAGTAACAGTGCTTCAAAATCATAACCTGCTGGGATGTTTTGTTACGAGCCATCAGGTGTGATTATACTTACAGAATAGTGTTTATTGTTGCTCAGTATTATAAAGGAAATAAAAGATAATTCCCTATTTTAGAGAAAATTTCTCAAATACTTTTATTAAAAAGTCTCTACTATTGGCCATATGAGCCTTAGTCAAATAAAATGCCAAATTTATAGGTCACATTTAAAAATTTTTTAATTATAAAAATGATCATACTTATTATTAAAAACTCAAACAGTACAGAATTACTGAAAAAAAAGGGAAAAATCTACCATCTTCCTCCTATCCATTCCTGATAGATAACAGTTTCCACAAAAACATTTTATTGGCCCAACTTTCCCTTTAGGAGGTATAGATGGAGTAAAATGAATTAAATTATTATAAAGTCTTTGTTGCCCAAGGCAAGTGATTGAAAGGCTCTTTAGATCTGAGATAACTAAAGAAAATAGTACATGCATTTTCACAGCTAAGGTTCACAATTAAAACTTGATCTTTGCAAGTTTCTTAGGCAGAGTGCTAGATCCTCTATTTGGGACGTGGTCTAGAGCAGGAGCTCTCAAACTGAAATGTGCATAGATCACCTGGAGATCTTTTAAAATACTGATTCAGATTCAGTAGTGCCAGGGTGGGTGCCACTGTATTTCTGCAGTTCCTACAAGCTCGAGATGATGTTGATGTGGCTGGTCTGTGGAACACACTTAGAGTTGCAAGGATCTAGAGAACCATTTAGAGAGTGTGATTCCAAAATAGCTCACCCACTACCCCCCAGCAGATGTCTGCTTCAGGTTCTAAAATCTCCACCATGGCATTATACATTTGGATTAGCTGTGATCTCTGGAAAGATCCTACCACATGGACACATGCTACTTGTAGAAGTACAACACTTTATTACCCTCTTATCAACTCAGCGTGGATTTGCTTAATAGTCATCCACCTAGTCTTAATTATTACCTATGAGAGAACAGCGCTCTTTAGGAGGGGACATTGGATAGGTGCATTTTGTGTGTAAACTAAGATTTAACGAGCCCTTACTATGCCAGGCACCATGCCAAGGATTTTACATACAGTACCTCCCTTAATCCTGAAAACAATCTGGACCCAACTATTGCCCCAGTTTATACATAGGAAACAAACTGAAGCTGGGAAGACTACATAAACTTGCTCAAGGTCACACAGCAAGTAAAGGGCAGAGAATATGAGCCCATGCTCTTCCTCACTTTCTCTATGGAGAAGTCTGGAATATGGAGCATTGAGAGGGGTTTGCCCAAAGTAGGGTATTTTAGTAAAGAACCTATGTGAGCCCTCATAACTTTAGGGAAGAATTAGATAAAAGGAAGAATTTTGAAAGAACACAGTAGAAGGTCATCACAGATAAGCATCACCTACTTGATAATTTTGCCCAGGGCCTTTCATGTCGGCATGACCACGCCACTGCTCCAGGCGTATTCGTAAAGCTATGAAACGTTTGTGATTCCAGATTAACATCATGTTTTCATATTGTAAATTTATGAGTATTAGTTCATGTGTTTTTAGAGTTGTAGACAAATCTAGTATCTATCAAATTATAAATTAAGCTGTAGCTCAGGGAAATTAATTATGAGCTGTGAATGTGGCCCTAAGTACCCAGGAATCTCATTCATTTACCTCACTTTGCTCACAGTTGTCTGTGAGAAAAGACCCGTTGTCCAGCCACCAGTGAAATACATGTTTTCGACATGACTGAATCGTTCATGTGCCGAGTACATGTTCAAAGGCATTAAACCTGCTTAATTTACTGATTTAACCATTTTAACGTATCTTACTGAGAAAACTCCACTCATAGCCATAACCGTAACACAGAAAAAGACTGGCTTTTTTTGTGAACTAAGAAAAAAATGAAGAAACTTGATAACTGACTTGCCAAGGTTGAGGCTTCGTTGTTTCAAACACCAACAAGTAGCAAGCTTTGTAAAGAAGCGCCCTCACCGATGAGTCCCATGAGAAGCAGAGGTTTTTCATTTTTTAACAGATCCCCAGTCACCAAGCTGCCTACAACACTCTTCCAAATTGATGTGATCCCTCTTCAACAGTTCAGCCCCTTTCCTTGACCAGACCAATCCATGCAAAAGCTTCGCTTCTGGGGACTCTCGATTCCTCCTCAATGTTCAGGGCTGGCAGCTTTCCAGGTGACTCCACGGAAGCCTGCACTTTCTAACAAAAGGAATGCTGCCGAAAGGAGTTGGTTACCAGGTGTGGCATGAAGTTAGTGAACCAGAAAGAAGGGATTTATCGGCCATTTACAAAGTGGGGAGGAGGGGGAGAAAAAAAGGAAAAGAAATTAACCAACAATCAGGAATGACACCTAAGCCTACCTCTATCAATCTGAAATATGCTTTGGGGTGAAAAGCCTTTAAAAGAAAAATCTCAATGGTCAGATTTCAGTTGCAGAAAAGTATGCAAAGCTGAAAAGTTTGGCTTTTCTACAGGGGGTTGAGGTGGGGATCGGGGGAGGGAGAGGTCTCCAGGAGACATCTCTCCAGCAAGACAGCAAGATGAGATTTCAGTGATATTTTGCTGTCTTGGATTTATTCTTTCTAATATACTCTTTTCTTCTTCTCTAAGTTGACTCAGAAAGGCCTCATGATTCTTGGAAAGTCATTGAATTTGTTTCTATGATTAAGTTATTTTTAAGCTAACCGTCTTAGTATATAATTTTTAAGAATCACACATACTAATGCATTTTCTATTTTAGTAGAATTTAGTGAGAAAGTAGATAGTAGATACTCTCCAGAGCTTTTGTGTGAGTTTGGATACTAACTTTGTGTTCAATACAAATCAATGGAACTAGTGCACTTTAGGGTACTCACTCCCTAAGGAGTCACTAATGGAATTATCTGTAGTCCTTAAAAAAAGTCACAATGAGGCTAATGAATTTTTTTTCTAAGTGAAATCTGGATGTGGCACTAGGCTTACTAGCACATTTTATTTATGGCATTTATCATGGATGGCACGTTTTACACACACGTTGTACAAACCTCAGAATGTTTTTAAGAGTTATTTAGTATCTAAGAAGACTTTGTAATTTCAGGTTAAATTGATTGTACCGATAGAGATATTATGTGTCCTCAACTTCAAAATCATTCTGGGATGACATTAAAACTTAGAGAACTTTTTAATATCAGATACAGATGAAAAACCTAACAGTCTTTGGATTGGAAATAACTTGTGGGGGTTTTCATTAAAGTTGGGTGCAGCTTGCTGTATTTTGGTTAGTTGGATGTCTTCAGCAATTTTTCAAATGTTTTGGGTTTGGCAAAGTCCAAAATGTTTTTGCCAAGACCCTCTTTTCCCCTTATTTTTTAAACCCGTGTGAAATTCAAGGATAACTTAATCCATATGTGTCTGATTCATTTACACTTAACTCATCAAAATGTTATTTTGTGAGACCCATTTAATATCCAAGAAACCTTTTGAGCCTTTTTAAGACAAGTCCTTTGTCTTTGAACCAGTGAGTTGCATTTTTCCATATGAATGAATCTCAGACCTTGAAAGATTGAAGATCAGTTGATTTTCAACTTAGACTCTTCAAATTTTAAGTAGAATCAAAACTTGATATTCTGTTTACTGCTTGAGCACTGAATAAGGCCATTTTAAAATATAGATCAGAGAAAGTGGAAAAAAATTTCATGTCATGTAATTTTGAAGAAAGACTGTATTTGGAAATTTCATCTTAGTAATAGTGAAGGAATAAAAATTACCCCTAGTCTGATTTTTTTAGTCTAAAATTAAATGGCTCCACTTTATGTACATTAGTGTGTTTCCTAAGAGTGACCTGTGGATCATCAGTAAGGGAGGTAATTCCATTTTTTAGTGTTCTTACAGTCAACTCATTAACTCTTAATTTTAATCATAACATCTATGGTGTTTATAAGATATCCCAAGATCAGGGGAGTTGACAATTGGCAGGAGTTGTATGTTAAGAGCTTTCTGAAAAATTGGGGCCCATATGTTTTTAAAATTCTGTGTGATTTGAAAGAATGTGGTAGAATTATGAATCTGGCAAGATATAGCACTATGGATCAAAAACATTGTTTGAGAACAAAAATTCAGAGAGGCTACATGGAATCCAAGTGAAAAAAGCAAAATCTCTACGACCCTTTGTAAAAGGATCCAGTGACAACCTTCAGAGGCTTCTGTGCATATTTGTTTAGTAGAACTGGGCAAAGAAAGGCCATCGCCGTAACTGCTAGTGAACGTCCAGTCCATGCCATGGTAACTAGTTGAAAATGTAATACTGGAGTGGCATTTCCAAGTTCAGTGCTTCTATAAAGACCTGCTAGCACACAGAATGCTTTTTTAATGTTCTGCATTGTTGTGTATCCCGCATTGAACAACCTTTTGAGCGGACCCGTTTTTACTAATGTAAACATTCTGACGAGTATCCAAAGAAATGACCTTTGAGTGAACCTCTAACCTTCCCCGTAATTATTTGTTTGAAGACAGTGAGGAGTTCTCCTGCTGAGAACTGGGAACCATGATGCCTTGCAGCCCCGTGAGTAAGGGAGTGTTTGGGGGAACTGGAGAGAAAGACATAAATAAGGGAACAACCTCCAGATGTAAATAATAAAAGAGTAAAAGGGTGAAATTAAAAAGGGAAAAAATAGCAATTCGTTTTGCCCAAAGAGTTGGCCTATAGGAAAAAACAAAACCTAAGGATTAGTAGCACATAAAAAGAGGGGAAACCCCTGCCATGTGTGTCCTCCATTAGAAACTTCAAGGAGAGAAAAGGTTTCTCCAGCTCTCTTGAGCATCTCGAAGGGTCTTAATCTGAGCTGATAAAAAGAGTTCCTGGGGTGGAAATCTCAGGTGGCTGCTCCCTGGGCCCAGTAAAAGCAATGGGGAAAGAGCAGATAATTAAGTTCCTTTTCTGATTTGAGGGATGCTTCTGGAAGGCCTTGTGATCTATCAGGTCAGATATTCCTCAGCAACATTTAAGGTGCCAGGTGGGAAGAAATACACAGTTTCAACTCTCCTTTCATTTTTACCTCTGTAGCCTGTCACTTTCTTCTCCAAACCTAAGGGGGTGTAACATTTTTAACAACTGAGCTATACTTTAAGTAATAAAGAAGTTCATTGTTTTGCAAACAAACACCATATGCAAAAGACTCCTTTGGTTTTCTCTCAGCTCTTATTCTCCAGCCTAATTGTATTCTCACTAGAGTGCTCACAGGAGGCCTGAACGAGGGTGGGCTGCTGTCCTCCTCAGAAGGGACTTCAACTGGGGACTTCAACTCTGTAGGAACGCAGCGCTGCCAACACACACTCGAGTTTTCCTGGCTAATTTCAAAGAACGAGTTTTCAGTTCCTGCCGGCGGCCCCATGCGGAGTCATTAATCATTAAGTCCCCCTGCACTTAAGATTTGAAACTGGAAATATTGGGAAATGTCATAAATGGGTATATTTCTAAAGAACAGCTAGCTATATGCTAGGCCTCCTCCCTCCTTATATAGCCCCCACAAAATGCACTTCCAATGAATCCTGTGCATCAGCTCAAATGCGTGGAGAATGCACGGCATTAAATGCACAGGGACAAGGGTAACCCACAAATGGTAGAGAATTGTTTTGTTTTTATTAAATTTGGAGAAATAAAGGAGATTTCTTATCATCTTACTCTGTTTGTACATGAATATTTGATGGGCATTATTAAACATTAAAGTAACATGAAGTAGGCACTTATTTTTGGATTTCCAACAAAATTAGATCCAGGCTTCTCCACGAAATAACTGCCTCTCCTCTACATTCCAGTGATTCAGCCACCACCTGATTTGAAAACGTTTCTTGGGCTCTAATATCAACCATGTGTACCTGAGGCTCTGTCTTTCTAGCGGGTTGAAAGGTGGCTGGGTTTATGGTTGGCAGTTACCTTATCCCTGCCCTGGGTGTCCCAGTTTAGACTGGAAAGGCCGCCCCCAGCTGGCACTGACCTCTAAATGACCCCTAACTTTACAGGCTTAAACTGCAGGAGTTGCCGAAGAGCAGAAGTCTTTCTGGCCAGCACTTATTACTGCTGTGTTGGTGATAAAACTTCAGACAGCCTAATTGATGGCTTTGCTGACCTAACAATACCTTGTGAAAGCAGAGTGCCAGAGCCTGGTCTCCATTTATGACCAGCTGCAAGGGGAAGCTGGGTCTCCCTATGATGGGGAGTTTAGGGAAAAAGGAAAAATCTCCCAGCCTGTGAACTTTAACCAGGTTCCAACTTGTTCAAGAAGCAGAAGCACAATTACAAAAAAATAGACGTTTTCTCGGGGAAAACTTTTGTCCCTCTCTGAGCCTTTTTAGCAAGTCCGCCTCAAGTTAGTTATGAGATACCGAAAGAGATGATCCAGTCAACCATTTTTGAACATTGAAAGGGAAAATGGCCTTTGAATTAAAAAGATAATTTTCTGTAGATGTTTGACTGTATTGTATTCTCCGCAGCCTTCGTATTCTTTGCAGCAAAGGTGTTCACAGAGC